>OX344727.1:15000-10015000 GCA_947034835.1 Ballota nigra | reverse complement strand
ATAGAGACAAGAAAATGAAATAAAAAATGCCCAGTGATAGGAATGTGTAATTTGTCATAGAAAACCCTGCTGAAATTACTGACTGATTTAACCATATGGTAAACAAATATAATATTACGTCAATTAAATATAATACGTTTTAGATTTTAGTCTTTACAGTCAATTATGTGAAAGTGTTATGTCAATAAGCAATTTTTTCCTGCTCTTGAGAGAGTTTCACACAATTAAAATCACTGTATAACTATTATAATTTGGGGAGTTTATTACCACAAATTAGTCTACATATATTTAAAATCCAATTTAAAGATTTAAACACATTTATAAGCCTTTTATTTTATTTTATTTTTTGGTTTATATTTTCTTATTTGCTGCAATAGGTGTTCTTTATATTCTTGTGATGTTTGCAATCTGTGCTAGTACTAGTAGTATTCTTATTCTTAAAAAAAAAAAAGGTATTCTTATTATATCTTTTGTATTCTTGCATTATACATTTGAGAAGAAAAGTGGAAACGCGAATAGAAAAAAGAGAACAAGGAGAAGGGGGAAATTTAATAGACAAAAATGGATAAAGTGCATCTAAATCGTTAGATGTTGATCACAAGGTAATGCATTAAAGAATGATACATTCAGCGAGGACTTGATAAAGCGTAACACCTCAAGGTAGGTGAACACAAATAACTCAAGCATATGGATATAAATTAAATCCTCTCGTCTCTTTGCAGGTACATTTGGAAGGAAACACCAGAAGTAAGAAAGAATCAGTTCACATATATAAACTCTTTCTCGTTTAACCTTTACACAATGAAGAGTAATAGAGAGAGGGTATTAACTTGGATTAAGAAGGAGAACATATTCTCAAAACGCTATGTCTTTGTTCCCATTGTCTATCAGTATGTATTATTTTTTAAAAATAGGGTAAAGGTTATTTTTTGTCTTTTAACTTTCACCAATTTTGATTACAATCTGCTAACATTTTTCAACTTTGAAAATAAGTCCATTAAGTTTACATAATTCAACTTTTTGGTCCATTTACTGTCTAAAACAGGTTAACAAAATTCAACTTTTTTCATCCTTTTAACCGGCTAAAAAGGGGGCGAAAAAATTGAATTTGGTATACTTAAGGGACAAAGTTCAAAGTCGAAAAAATCGGTGAACTAAAATCAAAATTGGCGCAAGATACAAAATATAACATTTATCATTGAGAATTTAAGCGAAGATAACTGTCTTGAGTACGGCGTTTGCTGATGTGATTTCATTTCCATTAGGTCGCATTGGTCTCTCTTGATCCTTTGTCACTTTAACGAGAGCCTAGAATCGAAAACAGAAACTCCCTGCATGCTGTTCCTGGACTCACTTCAAGAATATGGTGCTCGTACGAATCTTGAACCACTGATAAGGAGGTGCTTATGAATAATAAATGGTACTTAAAATTATGCCATGTTTGATCAACAATTTTTTATTTGTTTTTATTGCAGCCTTGTCTTGGACATATTTGAAACAGAAGGTCGAACTGAGAGCAAGGATCTTGTTGAACGAATTCCTCTTTTGACTCCTGCGGTAGTATCATAGAATTCAAATTGAGTTAAATATCAAGCATCGTTGTATAAGTTAGGCCGTGTCCAATTTTAATCTTGTATTATGGTCCTTTTGGTACCAATTTTCTGTTTTTGAAATCTAGTCCTGTATGGTTGAACTCTTTCAATTTCGGTCATTTGGACCAGAATTGACACCAAGAAGGATCATAATTGAAAAAAAACAAAAAACATACATGAATAAATTGGACACGGCCTAAATTACAGGGCAGTTCTTGATAAAATTTTCATTGTATTTCACTTGGATCATGGTCTTTACTTGGTTAACATATTCAGGTCCCACAACAGAGAGATAACAAGGAATGTGGTATTTACGTTCTGTATTACATAAATTTGATGCTGGAGGGTGCTCCTCAAAGTTCTAGCATTTCCGATTGCTATCCTCGCTTTGTAAGTTATTTTTTCCTTCTTCCCTTATCCTCGAAGGATACAAGTGTAATTGGTTGTAATCAGTCGCCTTTTGTTGTGTCTGTAGTTGACTGAGGACTGGTTTACCGAAGAAGATGTAGAGCAATTTTATGAGAAACTGGAGTCTCTTGGAGTTGAATCTGAAGAAGACGACGTGTCGTCGGATTTTGAAGGTATAGAGTATCTTGGCAGTGATACGCTTGAATTTGAAGGTATAGAGTATCTTGATGGTGATACCTGGAAGCCTGTTTCAAACTGAATGCATTATTACTATATGCATTGTTACATATTTAGCAGCCAGGTTTAATCTAGGGTAATATGTAATTTCATTTTTTCAGGTCACTAACTTTCTTTAGATCGTCTGCAAAAATATTGTTGTTAGCCTTTAGACTAATTCTTGTTCCCTCCTTTGATATAGCTCGTTTTTTTTTACCTGGACATACTCCCTCCCTCCCATACTTATTTGCTACACCCATTTTTGACAAAAAATAATACTACCTTTTAATATTATATTCTTTATACTCTCTAACAAAAAAACATCTACTTTATCACTTTAAATATTAATTAACAATTTTTTTTCTTAAAATATGTGCAAATAGTAAAGTAGCAAACAAGTATGAGATAAACAGAGTATTTATTTTTGTGGGGGCTACAAACAATAATAACCATATTAATTATTATTCCACCTGTTCAATTTTACTAGTTTTACTTTCAATTTTGCTTTGTCCAATAAGAGAGTAGGTATTGTGTAAGATCGTTTCATGCCATGAGATGGTGGGGTGTGGTATAAATAGGAAGTCTTACTTTCAATTTTGCTATGTCCAATAAGAGAGTAGGTATTGTGTAAGATCATTTCATGCTATGAGATGGTGGGGCGTGGTATAAATTGGACATGATGCATTAATATTTGAAAAGAAGTGAGTTTTAATTTGTGTTGTCTCTCACACAAGTTCTGCCCTAATAAAATTAGTCTTGTTTAAAAAAATATTTTACACTCTCAATTTACAAATCACTTTATTTTCAAACACAATATATTCATTCTTTAAAACCCGTGCAAAAGCAAATAGAATTAGTAAAATCAGATGGAGGGAGTATAATTTATACTCAATATTCAATAATATAAAAATTGGAGCAGATTTTATATGAAAAAGGTTCATGATATATGATCAAATATATAATTAGGAATACCAAAAGTTGGGGGTCAAAAAAATCAACAATAATTACAATATAATACCACTGATCATGATTTTTGATACTCCTCTAATAAATATTTGATACTTTAAAACAATTTAAAAATAAACTTATCATAAAAAAATTATACAACCAAAAATTGATGTAAAAATTATTAACACAAAAAAAGTTACCTTCTAGTTATATAATTTTATTGGTTGGAGACAACTAAAAACAATAGTACGAAACTACCAAACTTGCTATGAGTTCCAATCCAATTGCAAAAAATTATATATATATACTCCCACCCTTCAAAATAAGCACAGTTCTAAAAATTTCGTATCAAATTAAAAATTATAAAATTATAAATTTTGACATATATACAACACTTAAATATATATTTTGAATTTGAATTCAGGGTAAATCAGAAAAAATTGTGAAAAAATAATTAAAACGACACTTATTTTGAAACAAAATTAAAACTTATTTTGAAACGAAGGGAGTACATACACTCACACTCACACTCACACACACTCACACTCACACTCACACACACATACATATATATGTATAACAGGTGGACATCAAAATAAGTGTCAGTTCTTTGTTATCAAATCTTTTTGTACAAAATTAAATAATACTGCTCATGGACAATCAAATAATTAGTCAAGAAATAAGAAAATGAAATATGTTACATAGAATATCATAAATACACTACCCAAAAAACGTTAGAAATTAATGCAATTTCACCGCAAATTTTTTGTGCAAAGAATTTTTTTTGTTTTGGAATTAGTGATTGCAATTAGAGAAATAAATTAGATATTTTACAAAAGGGTTTTTTTTTTTTTTTTATAAATAAATAATACTATCTTTAGAATTAATTAGTGGAGTTGTTTTGAGATGATACTGGGCATTACTAATAATAACCATAATTACTACTCGGATAATTTGTGGAATATTATTTAAATTAGTAATTAATTAAATAGAAGTGGTTTGTATTTGTATTTAATTGCGTACATTTTCTTTGTTTCTCATATGTTTAGTGAGTATTTTATTTTCATTTGAGTTTTTAATTTAATTGTGTTAAACAACGGGGTTGTTTCTCTAGGGTTTAAACAGCGATGTTTTTTTGTCAGAGTTAATTTTAAATCGACATTGTTGTTTTTAAAACGTGGTTGTGTAAATAACTACTCTCTTTATTTTGAAAGTATATTATCGTTGACACACAGTAAATCTTAGAGGAAGGATGACATTGAAAAAGCATAGCTGTAAAAGTGAAGAAACAAATGATTACTTTACTTCTAATGTTAAATAAAATACAAGATCATGAATTGTATGTATCCCATTCAAACGTAGGCCTTGAAAAGGCCTCATAATCTAGACTTCCATTGCTTACATTTTCAACATTTTGTATGCCTTGCATCAAAGAAGGCTGAAAACCCTCTGGATCAGAAGGCAAAAGCTTATACATCACCAATAAACCAAGAGTAAATATGGCTTGAAGCTTTGTCGAATCCCCATTAACCGAAAAGAACAAAAGCATCGACAGAAGGTACAAGTCGATGCAAAACCTCATGATGCACAGCACCGTATCCATCAACCTCCCGTCGTTTCCTGCAGGAAAACCACGAACTCTATACACAAACAGGAAGTTGTATTTATCGACGAGGTATCTGTACCCGAAATAAACTGTACCAACTGGAACCACGAGTGGAGAAAACGACGAATAGATAAGGGTCAGCGCGAATATTGTGAGATTGAATGCGTAATACTGAGCGAAATCAAAGGTCTGTTTGGGCACTGGTGATGTTCTGCTGCTGATTGGAGGATATTCTGAGAGGTCATGACCCGGGAGATCTATTGCAGTTGGAGACGACCCGTTTGTGAACACGTTATTCCCAACTATGACCTCGGAGATTCTTTCGTTTATGAGAGGTCTCTGAAGGCTATCTAGGTCATTATGTAAGGGATAATCTTCACTTCGTTCTGGTACCAGCTGTAACATGTCATTCTTTCTGAACTTCCTAAGCTTGTTCTTTATCCAGGGTATCGGAGCTAGTAGATCGTAAGATATACCCAAGAAAGTGCACGAAATGACGAAAGCAAGAGAGGAAAGGCACGATCTTGACAAGAAGGAAGCACTCAGATATTGTTCAATCCGTTTGCAATCTTCACCATCCAAATAACACCTGCTCATTTTCAAGATTGCGCCTTCTAATGATGACTCAACCAGAGCCCTCAAGAGAATAAGGTTAACCAGAAAGAAACAAACCATCTTTAATAATGCAGCTCGTTGCTCCCTGGACACTGTAAGATGGCGTTCAAACTTAGAGAGGTACGACAGAGCTGATGGTATCACTATGTACATGCTCACAAAGATAATTACATTAGGAAGAAACTGAAATATTATGGTAGCTATCCAGCTTGAGCTTTGCAACCAAGTCAACCACATCTGAGCATTATCTATTGCTTCTGCATTGATAATCCTAGCTGCACTCTTGATGGCACTAATCACCGCAAGTGGGGAGCTAAAGAACAAAAGCATCAACAAAAGACAAGTGTTCACAAGAACTCTCCGTAATTTCAAAGAGAATTTTGAAGATCCCAAATGGTTCCAATATATGTCGCTGGCCAATGGAGCCCTCTCCACTTTCCATTGGTTTCTTTGTAGTTGCAACTCCACTAAAGAAAAGAACCTTCCAATGCGCTTTCTCTTCTCATTTCGAAAATCCTGAACTGCCTTATTCGCAGCATAAACATCCTTAAACACCACAAAAGCAACTCCAGCACCCCTTGCTCGTCCTTCTTTATAAGCTGCCATCTCCATCTCAAGATCAGCTCTCAACTCTTGCAACTTCCTTAGTCTCTCCTCATCTGAAAAACCCAACTCATGAAGAGCCCTATACCACACCTCCTTTGCTCTCCTACAAAGAAACCTCAACCTAGCCCAGAAACCCCTCTCCTCTCCCGCAATCTCAACATCCTCAACCTCATCAGCCAACCCCCTCGATTCAATGTTTGCCACTAACTTGGCGATATTCTCCCTGACCTTCACCAACTCCGTAACTAAATCATCTAAAGCACACAAATCCATAGGCACAACCACTCTATAAATCTTCCCAGGATACATATGCTGAAAATACTCGACCAATGGAGTCTTATCAAACCCTAGTGTTTTAGGAACACCATGCACCATGATGGTGAAAATAGCACTTGAATTCGCACTCGGCTCACTCGGATTCCCATTCCCATCCCGAAACCTAGTTATTCTCAACCTCCTTTCCATCTGGTTTATACCATAATGCACCAAAAATACAACCAAAACAACAAATAAGAAGTGCACCCAAAGCAAAGGCGAGCCCTTGCCGATATGATTTATTGTAGTCTTTGAAAATTCATCCGAAATTGGCGCATTGCCCGCATAAATATTAACCGGAAGCATTATAGTAACAACCAATATAGCAAGGAAGAGGAGAATAGCAGAACTACCACCTTCAATGAGGAGAAATTGCGCAGCATCAGCACCGCAATGATGGGAAATCTCACGGCTGGTGGCATGCCAGACGGCGAGAAGCTTGGACGCGATGGCTGTGGGTCCCGGGACGCGGCGGTGATCGCTGCGCAGCTTCACGAACACGAAGATTAACAAGCAGGTCAGGGCTCCGACGGCCGATATATTGAGAAGATACTGGATGTTTCCGTACCACGCGTCCTCGAAGCTTCCGTCTCCGTCACCGGCGGCGGAGGAAGGCGGCGGAGAGAAGGTGGTGTTCGCGAGAGAGGGCGATGATATAGGTGGGTCCATGGGAACCATATGAATTGGGGAATTCAGCACTTCTGGATCGAATTCTCATAAACGAGGATTTCCGATTGGAATTAAGCGATCGAAATCCAATCCAGATGGAATCTGAATCAGTATTCACATGAGGGTTAGGGTTCTTAAAGAGATGATGAACAAGAATCCCTTGTGAGAAAATTTTGGAAGAGAATTAAATTTAAAATGGGGAATATGTAGGGGAGTGGTCGTAGCAATTTTGATGAGTTAGGTAAAAAAATCAGCCAAACGCAGCAGATTGTCATTAGCCATTTTGGATAATTAGTAGTAAAACCTTACCACAAATAACAAGAAAGGAATTTTGAATACCCATTTGCTAGAAATTTACAAAGTAGAATAAAAATGGAATATCTCTTTAGTCAATTAGTCCCCTGTTTTTCCTCTTTAACATATGAGCCACCAAAAGTTAGTGTTTGTATATATTACTTAAAAAAAAAGGGGCCATATGAACCAATTTTACAAGTGAATTTAGTTTACACTTAATATAAACTAGTAAGATAATTAATAGTAGTATATTAATATAATATTTAATATCATTCAAACTTAATATCTTATATTATAAATAACCAACACCAACTAATAAAACAAATAATACTCTCAAAATCATATTTGTAGTGAATCTGTTCACGTACGACTTTGCCTTATACAAATAATGTTAATATTTGTTTAAGAAATACCTTCCTATGAAGAAAAAATAATGCATATAAATAAAAAATATACTTCCTCCGATTCATTTTTTATTATCCGTATTATTACAAAAGGAAGATTTTTTATTTATTTTCCACTTACCCAAAATAGCAAAAAACAAACATTACCCCTTTTAACTTACCCTTTAAAAACATCATTTATTTACACTTAAGTCACTATTTTATCAACTTTATACCCACAAATACTAATAAACAACTCTTATTCCTTTTAAAAATCTATTTTATACCCACAAATATTAATAAACAACTCGTTTATTAAAACCCGTGTCACTTTGAAAGTGGAAATTAAAATCGAATTGAAGGGAGTAATATTTAAAAGTAAAAAATAATTCTCCTTTTGTCCCAAAAAAAACTGCTCATGATGAGATATTGTGGAGTTTAAAGAATATCAATATAATATGTAATGTACTATGATTAATGTAAAGTGTATTACAATGTATGTGACCGAAGAGCGAGAATAATACAATGAATTGAGTGAATAATGAAGAGTAAAATGAAAGACAATTGACATAAATAAAATAAAATGTAGAGATAATTATTTGTTGGGGGTAAGATAACTCAGTTTTCCAATATGGAATGAAAAATTTTTGGTGAGATGCCCAAATTAAAAAGTCAGAAACTTCTGGAGGAATGGAAAGATTGTTTTTTAAGAATGATAAAGTATTATATGAAAATAGTTTATAATAAGTTTATCATGAAAATATTTTAAAGTATCATTAATTTCATGGGAAGTATCATTAATTTCACCAGGGTTATCATTAGTTTGAGTTCAAAAAAATTGTTTAAATTTTTTTTTTTTTACTCAGACTACTGATACCCCTGACAGGTTTAATGATACTCCTGATGAGATTAATAATACTTTAAAACTATTTCATATTAAGCTTATTATGAAGCGTTTTCATATAAAACCTACTTTTTAAGAATATATAAAATACTTCTAAACAAACTAATCGTTAGTCCTAAACAAACTTGCATTTGTCCAAAATGATATCAATTTTACCCTTGAACTTGCATCAATTTGGCAATAAAGTGAGTTTTTTTAATTTGTGCGCCCAAAATTGATGCAAGTTCGCTTGTGATTTTGGCAACGGGGCGGGGCGGGGATTCCATTTCCCATCCCCGTCCCAGCGAAGTCGGGGATTCCCCGTCCCCGTCCCCGCGAAATAAACGGGGAATTTTTCCCCATCCCCGTCCCGCGGGGATTCCCCGTTCCCCGTCTAATTAATTTTTTTATCTCATTTTTAAAATAAAAAAAAATAATATAATATATAAATTAAAATATTTAATCATACACAACAATTAGTTTAAATTGATGTTAAAAAAAATTAATTTAAGCAATTTGAAGAGTCTCTAATTTTAATATTTTTAGTTAACATATGTATTAAAATGAAAATTATATAATTTGAAACTAATAACATAATATTAAATAAAATATAGATGTAATTTTAAAATAAATAATTAATTGAGTAGAAAAATTATGAAATATTTATTTATAATTTATTTCTAAATTTATATATTATATACATATAAATATATTAAATATAAAAAA
This sequence comes from Ballota nigra, assembly GCA_947034835.1. NCBI lineage: Eukaryota > Viridiplantae > Streptophyta > Magnoliopsida > Lamiales > Lamiaceae > Ballota > Ballota nigra. The sequence goes on along the minus strand of OX344727.1, from coordinate 10,005,739 downwards.
ATTATACGGATCCCCGCGAGGAACGGGGTGGGGAATGCTATCCCCATCCCCGTCTACTGGGCAAAAAAAATTTCCGTCCCGTCCCCATTTGCTTCGGGGGATTCCCGCGGGGAACGGGGATTCCCCGCCCCCCAAGCCTACTTGTGAATTGTGATGGAGGAGTATAATTTATTGAAGTTTAAAGTTGATATTTTACACAATTGTTAGTATAATTTATATATAAAAATACATTTGTCTGCTGGTTTATCAATTGAACGCCGATTTCTATTCTAATTTTTAATTTGATTTTGGATTAGATATTCATGTGCATGACATATAATTCATTATTAATTTTTATATTAGTTTACAAAATTATTGTAATTAATGGAACTCATAAATTTGCAGTTACAATAACCTTTGAATTGAATTTACAATGTTATAAGTTACGAGTTATACAGTATTAAAATAACGAATATGTCTTATATGAATATGGTTCGTAATATGAACTACTAATGAATTTTGATACTGTTAGGTCAATTTTTTTTGTACTTTTTTGTAAACTTGATACTTTAAATATAAATGTTATAATATTGTGTTTTTTGTATTAAATATGAATAGTAAAATTAATTGTTGTTGATACTCCTAAAAAATAATATGAATATTTGACCTCAATTTTTTATACTCATGATTGGATTGTTTATACTCATAATTGGATTTTTGATACTCTTAATCTAATACTTAATACTTTAAACATTTCCAAATAATTTCATGGTAAATATTATCATGAATCATATTCATATAAAAGTTTGTCAAATAAAATTACAACTTAAAACTTATAATTTACAATAATATTGCAATTATAATAACAAATACTACCTCTATTTCATCATAAGTTACTTGTTTTGTCATTGTTGTAAAATAAAGAGCGCAAAGTAGGAACACCGATTTGTTTACCCAATTCATTAATAATGACTACGTCTGGGGGCGTACCAAGCCTGAAGTTTTTCACTATATTTTTGTATGTGTTTACAATCCTGAGTACAAGGATATATTTATAATAAGAGAAACCCTAAAACCTATCAGGTTACTTGGCTCATAAGTAATGTCCACATCAAATCTTCTGGATTTACAACACTCCCCCTTGGACATTACGACGCGATGTATATGTCTCGTCAGAAACTCAACATGCTAGGTAGCAAGAAAATGTTTAGCTAGGGAGGAGTGCAACTATTGATCTTCCGGATCTAATCTTCAGGATTATTTCGAGGTTGCTACTCCCCCTGAAGACAACAACCTTTTAAGCCTTCACATGTCGATACCATAAATATACTTTTCAAAAGTAGAGGTAGGTAGAGACTTAGTGAACAAATCTGCTAGATTGTCACTAGATCGTACATGTTGTATGGTAATCACGCCACTCTTCTAGAGTTCGTATGGGTAGAAAATTTTGGTGAAATATGTTTCGTCAAGTTTCCCTTAACATACTCATTACTCATTTGTGCGATGCAGGCTGCGTTGTCTTCAAATATAACAGTAGGGGATGTATTGTTTTTAGCAATACTACACGAGTGACTTGATGCGATTATACTAGCTTCTACTAGTAGCTTCCCCGCAAGAGTACGGGTTCACTGTAGTATGGGCAAGTATAGGGACCAAGTATTATCGAACCCAAGGGATGGTATGTATGCGAATAGATCCCTGAAGATCTACGCGTCGTAGTTAATATGAGTGTGATGTTTTTGGGTTTTTGAAAAATTACTTAAAAGACTAAAATAGACTAATTAACTAAAGAATGAAAAAGAACGAATTAACTACGGGTTGTTTTCTAATGAGAGATGGTGATGCTCAGGATAGGAATCCCTACGTATACTAACGGAGCAGGTACATAATCAAAGTAATTGTGACAACCAAGAATTAACCTAAGTAAAAGATCGTAGAATGAAAGCTCAAGATTTCTCACCCTAATACTTTATCCTAGCAATCGACTTCACTAATCCACTAACAAGTTAATGAACTGTGCTTAATTAATGAGACCCTAATTTAACTAAGGTGATGCGGTCGTCCTCCTTCGCTAAACCGGTAGATGAATTAACCTTTCCTAAACCCTCTCGTTAAGACTACTAATTGTTATCGAGTGATGCGGTCGTCCTCTCTCTAACACTTTCGTACGAAATTCAAAGGTAGAGTTAAGATTAATTATATGAATTCATTAATTAAGAGAATTAAAACTAACGTCACCAATTACCTTAATTACGTACCCACATCCTACTTCTACGAGTTCATCCTAACCTAAGCATGCAAGGGTTTTAGCCGGACATGGTTTTAACAAAACTAAAAGCAATTAAAGAAACAACGAACATAAACATATTGAATTGAACGAAGAAAATAAGAAACATGAACTAGGGTTTTAAAAGAAAATAAATACGAAGAACTGAAATTGAATTGATAAAAACGAAATTTAAACGTGTTCAAAGTAACGAACTAATGAAAAGAAACTAAGAATTGAAAAGAAACTAGAATTCGTATGAAAATCCTCAACAAAACGTAAAATAAAGCTTGCTCGTTCTTCTCCTCTTCAAAAACTAAGTCTAAAGTATTTCTAAAAGTTGGGGATCCTTCAAAACGTGTTTGGAAGAGGTATATATAGGCACCGGGTCGAAACGGGAGTTAATGGGCCGAAAATACGCATCCGGAGGCGAAAATACGTGCGCGCTCGAGCAAAACGCTCGAGCGGTGGCGCTCGAGTGATTCGCTCGAGCGCCAAAACTGTTCTGTAAGTTTTTGGCCGCTCGAGTGATTCGCTCGAGCGCCAAAACTGTTCTGTAAGTTTTTGGCCGCTCGAGTGATTCGCTCGAGCGCCAAAACTGTTCTGTAAGTTTTTGGCCGCTCGAGTGATTCGCTCGAGCGCCAAAACTGTTCTGTAAGTTTTTGGCCGCTCGAGCGAATCACTCGAGCGGCCAAAAACTTACAGAACAGTTTTGGCGCTCGAGCGAATCACTCGAGCGGCCAAAAACTTACAGAACAGTTTTGGCGCTCGAGCGAATCACTCGAGCGCCACCGCTCGAGCGTTTTGCTCGAGCGCGCACGTATTTTCGCCTCCGGATGTGTATTTTCGGCCCATTAACTCCCGTTTCGACCCGGTGCCTATATATACCTCTTCCAAACACGTTTTGAAGGATCCCCAACTTTTAGAAATACTTTAGACTTAGTTTTTGAAGAGGAGAAGAACGAGCAAGCTTTATTTTACGTTTTGTTGAGGTTTTTCATACGAATTCTAGTTTCTTTTCATTAGTTCGTTACTTTGAACACGTTTAAATTTCGTTTTTATCAATTCAATTTCAGTTCTTCGTATTTATTTTCTTTTAAAACCCTAGTTCATGTTTCTTATTTTCTTCGTTCAATTCAATATGTTTATGTTCGTTGTTTCTTTAATTGCTTTTAGTTTTGTTAAAACCATGTCCGGCTAAAACCCTTGCATGCTTAGGTTAGGATGAACTCGTAGAAGTAGGATGTGGGTACGTAATTAAGGTAATTGGTGACGTTAGTTTTAATTCTCTTAATTAATGAATTCATATAATTAATCTTAACTCTACCTTTGAATTTCGTACGAAAGTGTTAGAGAGAGGACGACCGCATCACTCGATAACAATTAGTAGTCTTAACGAGAGGGTTTAGGAAAGGTTAATTCATCTACCGGTTTAGCGAAGGAGGACGACCGCATCACCTTAGTTAAATTAGGGTCTCATTAATTAAGCACAGTTCATTAACTTGTTAGTGGATTAGTGAAGTCGATTGCTAGGATAAAGTATTAGGGTGAGAAATCTTGAGCTTTCATTCTACGATCTTTTACTTAGGTTAATTCTTGGTTGTCACAATTACTTTGATTATGTACCTGCTCCGTTAGTATACGTAGGGATTCCTATCCTGAGCATCACCATCTCTCATTAGAAAACAACCCGTAGTTAATTCGTTCTTTTTCATTCTTTAGTTAATTAGTCTATTTTAGTCTTTTAATTAATTTTTCAAAAACCCAAAAACATCACACTCATATTAACTACGACGCGTAGATCTTCAGGGATCTATTCGCATACATACCATCCCTTGGGTTCGATAATACTTGGTCCCTATACTTGCCCATACTACAGTGAACCCGTACTCTTGCGGGGAAGCTACTAGTAGAAGCTAGTATAATCGCATCAAGTCAATGGCGCCGTTGCCGGGGATGGCGTTGTATGCTTTTGAATAGGACTTGTAGATAGCTTAGTAGTTAGTAGTGGGTGATTTAATTTCTGTTTTTATTTTTATTTGTATTCAATCGGCAGTTGCGTTTTGATCTATCTGCTAGTGTGTCAGGTTTATGAAAACACGTTCACAAGACAATACGAGCGAAGAGAGATTACCTGCAGATCCTGAGACAATAGCTAGAAGAAACCGAGCCTTCTTGAGAAGGATGAACGCTGCCGACTTAGGGAAGGAACCAATGGACATAAATAATGAGTTGGACGATGCTGCCAACGATTTCAATCAGGCAGTAGACCGAGTTGAAGGCACTGGAGTTAGTGGTAGCCAGAATCAAATTCCATTAGGGGATAGCCAGAGCCTAAACCCGGATACACGAAACGTAGGGAATCCAGCTCAGAACCTTGTCCATAATCCTCCTAACAACCCTGCTTACCCACAAAACCCAAATAACCCTTTTAACAACCCAGTATACCAACATTACCCATACCCACCTTATCCTTACCCACCATATCCATATCATCCACCCCCAGTCTATAATCAACCACCTGTTTACCCACCACCACCCCAACAAGTACCAGTACCTGCTGCTAATCCTCAACACGTTCCTATGAACGTAGATCACAATATTGCTATTCGAGGGAGGTTTGCAGCACAGCCACAGCGGTACTATGATGGAGTGGCTTTGCCTCCTGTTGAGGCAAACAACTTCTCGATATCACCGGGGATTTTAAAGCTGCTGACCGAGAATCAGTTCAAAGGAGTGATAGGGAAGGAGAATCCTCACACTCACTTGAGGAGCTTTCTCATGATAGCCTCAACATTCAATTATAATGGCATGTCTGAAGATGCCAAGAGGCTTAGGCTGTTCCCATTCTCATTGACGGGAATAGCCAAGGAGTGGTACGATAATACGCTCCCACGGGGAGGTATTACCACTTGGGCCGAGCTCGAGCGTCTGTTCCTCGAGCGATTCTACCCTCCATCTAGGACAATCAAGGCTAGAATTGAGATCTCGTCCTTTCGCCAGAAGTCTGGAGAGGATTTACGCCAAGCGTGGGAGAGATACTCAAACATGCTGATTGAGTGCCCGCAGCATGGGTACAATGAGGGAGACATTATGGCATTCTTCTACAGTGGTGCCAACAAGGCGGGGCAAGACCATTTAGACGCTTGTGCGGGCGGAGCATTCCTCAACCAAGGCATAGAGAGGTGTAGAGAGATCGTTGACAACATTGTCACGAATGCCGGTGCTTGGAGTGGAGATGCAGATTTTCAGAAGGTGCATCAGGTGGAAGAGGGAGAAGGAACGAGAAGGCTATTGATGGCCATGATGGAGAAGATCAACAACCTCGAGTTGGGGAAAAGTTTGGGTGGAGAGCATGCAGTAGAGAATGAGAGAGTAGACCAACCAAGTGGACAACAAGAGGTAGCCAATTACATGGGAGGCCCGTATTACAATCAGCATGGCTACCAAGGCGGAAATCAGTATGGAAGGCCTTCTTATGGCCAGCCATTTATGCCTCCAGGCCCTCAGCCACTTCAAAATCAATGGAGGAACACACAAGGAGCTCAAGGAGGCCAGCAGCCTCCTCAAAACACATGGAGAAAAAATGAGAATTTTTCTTATGTTAACCCAAAAGCTGGTGTTACTGTTCCTGCAGGTGTTGATCCGGGGTCTAAACCTCCTGGTGGAGAAGGCGGTGCATCAACCGAGGAGATGTTGAGAGCTATTCTTCAGAAGGTGGAGGAAGGTAGCAAGCGGTTGTCATCCTTGGAGTACGATGTGAAGGAGCTGCATAAGAAGGGTGATCAACGTGATCAAGAGCTCCAGAAGATGAATGTTGAGTGGACTAGAACTCAACAAGAGAACAATCGAAGGTTCACTTCTTTAGAGCTCCAGATGAGCCAGATTGCAAAATCAGTGAATAGAATGCCGGAGGGGAACTCAAAAGAGCAGTGCAAGGCGATCCAGCTGAGAAGTGGAACCAACTACGAAGGTCCCCAAATGCCTGCTGATTCTGAGACACCCCAAGAAGAGATTGAGCCTAAAGGAGATGAAGTTGAGAAGGGGAGTGAAAGTGAAGGGATTGAGAAGCATGAAGATATGGATGAGTCCCAGAAGGGCAAGGAAAGTAAGGAGGGTGAGAGAGTTCCTAAGTGGAAGAAGGCAAAGAAAGCAAGGGAGAAAGTGAAAGAAACAGAAAGAGATGAATGGGGGGTACCCAAATCTGTGATACCCGTCCCATATCCACAACGCTTCATGAAAAAGAAGCTTGATGAGAAATTCGCTAAATTCCTTGATGTTTTTAAACAGATGCATATTAACATTCCTTTTTATGATGCTTTGGAACAGATGCCGCATTATGCGAAGTTTCTGAAGGATTTGATTGCGAAAAGACGGCGAGTGGATGAGCCGAAGTTGGTGCAGTTGAACCACGAGGTGAGTGCATTAGTGCACAAGGCGCTTCCACCGAAGCTGAAGGATCCCGGGAGCTTCACGATCCTATGTGACATTGGGAACGGGATCAAGAAGGGAGCGTTGTGCGACCTCGGAGCGAGCATCAATCTCATGCCCTTGTCGCTTTTTAAGAAGTTGGAAGGTGGTGAACTTCAACCCACAATGATGACGCTTCAACTAGCCGACCGGTCTATTACTCGACCTCAAGGTGTGGTTGAAGACGTTCTAGTGAGAGTTGGAGATCACATCTTTCCAGCCGACTTTGTAGTGCTAGAGATGGAGGAAGATGAGCACGTGCCCCTAATCTTGGGAAGACCGTTCCTAGCTACGGCGGGGATGGTGCTAGACGTGGCAAACGGGAAGATTACGTTGAAGGTCGATGATCAAGAAGTGAAGATCTCCCTATATGAAGCCATGAAGCACCCGAGGGAGGATGCGAGCTTGTATTTCATGGATGCAATTGATCCTAGTGTTGAAGACACACCTCCTATCCCTAATCCTTCTCATATTCATGATTTTGCTAGTCCTTCAATTGATAATTTAACCCATGAGCGTTATGATCTTGATTATTTTGATAGGGATGAAGTGAAGAAGTTGAAGGATGAAGAGGTGAAGAAAGTGGACGTGGTCCAGTTAGAAGGGAAAGGAGGAGTTAAGAAGAAAAAGTCCAAACTCAAGAAATTGTTTAGTAAGACTCCTCCAGATAAAGGTGAGAAGGAGTTGAGACCCATAACACTTGGGGATGAGAAGAGAGCAAAAGAGCTCATGATGGAGGGGCATCAAGGAAAAGAATGCAAACACCACTCTTATGAGAGTGAGGGAGGTAAATTTGAGTTTGATGTCCCATAAGCTCCTTTGAACTTGGTCCGGCATGAGGACCTTAAAAATAGCGCTGAATGGGAGGCAACCCATTTTTATTTGCTTTCATTTATTTTTAGTGTCTTTTTATATTATTAGGGAGTATTTTGAGTCGTATGTTTAACCTCGTACTTGAGAGTTTTATTTTGTAGGCTTGTCTCTAAAGGAGTAAAGGTATCATGGAGTTATTTAGATTGAAGGAACCAACTTGAGACAAGGGAGTGTGCAAAGCTATTGAGAGAAACTGAATTGTTCGGTTGAGGTAACCCACAACCCCAAACTTAGACCTCTAGCAAGGTCGAAGTTTGGGGGGGGGTGGAGTTTTTTTTATATGTTTTCTTGTTACATTGCACCGGAGCACCCCTTATCTTTGAGTTGAGTTAGTTATTTGGTGCCTTGAGATGCTCCTTGGGCTATTATTAATTTGTTTTGTTACTCAATATTTTATGCCTATCAATCACCTTGTGCTTGTTGATTGCTATCTTTGAGTATGATTTGATGAGTAGAGTGAGTTGTAAGGGTGAGTTAGAAATTCTTTTGTGTGAGTGTTTGAGTTTGAGCTGATTAGGGAGAGAACCCGTATGCTTATAAGTTTTCTTTTGAGTACTTGTGTGATGAGAGTGAGAATTCACTAGGACTAGCATGGATGTGAAAGCCGTGAGATTTGAGCCTTACGAGATTTAAATGCATGAATTAATCTCTTCGTTTGTGAGTGAATCATCACCTTAGAGGATGCTAGAACTTGTGTGTGTTCTTGTTCCTTGATTGTGTCTAGTTAGATATGCCGAATGTGATCTTAGGCCATCTTTGATTTGAATGAGTCACTTAGCCAAAAATTTTCCTTACCATTGATATTTGTCCCTTGTTAGCCCCTTTGAGCCTAAAGCCTATTTTATTTGCTAGCACATATGAACACTATTCCAATTCCTAAGCCTTTTGTCCAATTTGAGTGGAGAATAGGAAAGTGTGAATGTGAAATGAGAGTTATTGAAGGTTGAGTGGTGATAAAATAAGGGTGTGAATGAAATTTGAGTTGTGGGAAAGAAAAAAAATTGAGAATGAGCAAAAAGAAAAAAATGAGCTCATGTGTTTGTGCGAAAAAGAAAAAAAGTGAAGTGATTGAAAAAGAGAGTGAGAAAGAAAAAAATTGAAGTGTTGAGAGAAGTGGAATTGAAAAAGTGTTGATTGAATATATTTGAAGTGATTCTGTTCCTAATCTCAAAGTGTCAAAGTTGATTTTTCTATTCTCCATTCACTTGAGTCACTTACCCCATATTGTTATCCCACCTGTCCAAAGAGCCTACATTACAACCTTGAGAAAAGTCCTTTGTGATTCGGCATTGATTTCTAGAATGTGGTCGGAGTTGAGAGTGCTTACAAGCCTATGGCTGCCAATATGTGTGATTGATTGATTGAGTGAGTCCCTTAAACACTGTTATACACTTGTAAGGGAGTGAAACACATCGTTGAGTGCACATCCATGTTTGATCTTGGTGTTTCTTGTTATTGTTGCATGAGTACGATAAAAGAAAGTGAGTGAGTATACTTGTGATTGATCTTCGAAGCTTGAGTTCATTAGCTTGCATGATTGAGTTTTCCTACTCATTCCTAACAATTTCACTTGACTTATTATTTCGTTGCTTGAGGACAAGCAACATGGTAAGTTTGGGGGGGTTGATTAGGCGTGAAATTGTTATGTTTTGGTGCCCGATTTACTCATGTTTTGAGTGTTTTCGATGAGTACTTGGAGTCAAATGAGTATCATTTTTATAAAATTATTAATTTGTCTCTTTGGTTTTCATAGATGGATAGAGGGCGAAAAGAGGAGTTCGTAGGACTTTGAATCGGCCAAAACGGACTCCCGGTTGAGGAGATATGAAGATTTTACGAACGAGTGCACAGCAGCCACCGCTCGAGTGATTCGCTCGAGCGGCCGCTCGAGTGATTCGCTCGAGCGCCGGCGCTCGAGCAAATCGCTCGAGCGCTGGCTGCTGTGCACTCGTTCGTAAAATCTTCATATCTCCTCAACCGGGAGTCCGTTTTGGCCGATTCAAAGTCCTACGAACTCCTCTTTTCGCCCTCTATCCATCTATGAAAACCAAAGAGACAAATTAATAATTTTATAAAAATGATACTCATTTGACTCCAAGCACTCATCGAAAACACTCAAAACATGAGTAAATCGGGCACCAAAACATAACAATTTCACGCCTAATCAACGAGTCACTAATGTGTTTTACCAACGATCTCAACCAAACACATTCTCGCGAGGCTTCAAACAAAATTATTATCTCTAAGTGGTTTGAAGATGTGGTAACCATAGTTTGTTTAACCAATCTCCATGAGATCACAGTACCACCACAGAGAAAAACGTAACCAGCCTGAGATATGGCATTGTGGGGATCAGACTGTTAGTGTTAGTGTCCTAGAGACAATCCATCGAAAGGACATAATACTAAGATAATATTCAGATTTGGTTTAATATTATTATTAGTTTAATATTAAATGTATGGTGTTACACTTATCTGAATATGATGTTTGATTGTTTGCATATATTCTTATTTGTGTTCCTATGAATCACTACTGTCATTGAGTGAGTGAGAACTCAGATGACTTAAGTATGATTCTCAAATAGCCCCGATCAAGGATCATCAAGAATGAGATATTGATGATGCAATTGAGATTGGTGCGCGATCTGCATCATACTCTTAGAGAGTGTAGTAAGATCTCATTTACTACGAGATACCGGGTATCTCATGATGGATGCACAGATACTTTAGAGGGTATTGATATACCCATCTGAGAAACCGTTTGATGTAACTCCACATAATGTGTCTATGGGTGTCCCGGTTAGTGGGAGCGATGTGATACTCCTCTGACTTGAGGTCAATACGCACGACATGTGCGGAGTGATGGACTTTGACCATGACCGACGCTTGCACCCTCCAAGGGTAGATATGACATGTATTGGGTTCATCACGAAGTACATGTGCGTGGTAGTTGAGTCAAGAATAAGATTCATTCCTCAATGTGGATTTAGAGAGAATACTCGTGTTCTCATCATAATTGGATCTAAGTCGTCGGCCGATGCGCATCAACTTAGACTTTGTGGCTAAGTGTGATATACTTGATCAATTAGTGATTGGAGATAATATGATTAAGTTATTTGAATAGACACTTCGTCATGTTCAAGACTTAATCGGGTATTCGTAAATGAAAGGAAGATATCACAATAGCCTACAGTATTACAGGTAGTTGCAGATTTCCTCGCAACGTACCTCGTATATTGAGAATGTCTGATTTATTGTCTAGGGTTCAATTAAGATCGTTAGTTTGACTAATCACTCGATATACAAGGGTCTATGGGTCACACAACAAGTAATGACAATTTACCAATTATAATTAGTTGATTAAATATTGTATTGGATATAATATTTAATTTATGGAGAATATAATAATAATTATATTTGGAATTAATTATTATTATTATTTAATTAAATTAGATTTAATTAAATTTGAAATCCCACTAATAATATTTGGAATATTATTATACAAGAATAATAGATATGGTAAAGATATTATTTGTAGGAACATATCTAGGGAAATATAATCCGTAGAGATTATATTACGGGCTAGGCCCGATATCTTGCTTAGGAATTAAGCCAAGTTAATCCCTATAAATATGTGTCTTATGGGAATTCCGAAAACACATAAGAAATATAATTTCTCCATAAAATCTCTAGTCAGAATTTTCCTAGCAAATTTGTCTCGAGATTCAACGCTGGCATATCGGTGCGGGTTGGTAATATATTGATGCTTCGCTTGGTTAGACCAAAATAATATAATTCTGGAAATTGATAATGGAATTGTTTGGTTGGACCAAATTTATAAAATTTGATAAATTAATATTTTGGGCAAAATAATTTTGAAAATGACTTTAGAAATTGACCGAGAGCTTGGAGTTCGTTGGTATTTCTAATTTTACCTACGAATAATTAATTGTTAAGCACATTTATTTGATTTACGTGTTATTAGATATTTTGCATGTTTATTTGATTTATGTGCTAAATATTTAATATATGTTTTATTTATGCCGATTTAAATTTTGAAATAAAGCATGAAAACTTGATTAGTTGCTCCTCACTTGTATAACTGCTTATGTGAATCGAAATTTACATTATTAGTTATATAGCCTGCATTAAATTATTTAGGTAGACGGCACCCAATATTTGTCGGACCGTATTATATATTTGGGTAGACGGCGTCCTGTATATGTTTGTCCGCACATGTCATGTTTGGGTAGGTGGCGCCCAATAATTGCTCAAATGTGACATAGTTATCATGTTGGATCTCGATTAAGCAATTAATACCCCGACTTTAAAATGTTCCTCACTAAAATATAGTTTTTCATTAGATTGAAAGATGTCTTCCATTAAAATTAAAAGTAAACCGGAGATTTTGTTCCAATGAGTATTTAAGGCCCAAGTCTTTTGCTCATAACTTATAGGGACATGTTTGTCGCCGCTTAATGGTTGTAAACCAACTTAATTCTGTTTCACCAGTCCAAGCAGGGAAACGAGAATTAGGTGACATCCGATTGAACTGGGTTCAATCAACTAGGAATTGCATGAGGCAATTGGTTTAGAGACCTACCAGTTCTGCTGTTGCAATATTCAGCCCAAGCAGTAGTTGTACTAGTAGGAATGTGGATCCTAGTCCATTACGATTTATATTAGATATAAATTCGTACTCTTCCGATGAGGTCATTGAGTATGTGAAAATAATGGAGATAAAATAAATTAAAAGGTCATGTTTATTTTGATTGTTGAATATTGATCATAAGAATTATGTGTTTAATTCCCGTTTTAGTTTATTTCTCTAGAATTGTTGAAATGAATAACTTGTCATTGAAAAATATTCTGGAAACGAACTAATTGGCTGCCAAATTTTCTGGACTGGCACTGAAATGTGTGTTTGGTGCTAAGGCAGGGAAAAATTGAGTATGTGTTAGACACGGCAATCTCTTTACCCCTGAGGCTGGTTCAGTTGAGGCTGCAGCATTTGACGTTACAGCTCAAAAGAAGTATTAAGATGATGCTTCCCAGACTCTATGTTATGATTGATCGGCATGACTCCTGAATTGCAAAGACAAACATGAGAAAATGGATCCCTTCGAGATGCTTAAGCGTCTGAAGGACCTCTTTGATTCTAGATCTCGTTTGAGATTTATGAAGTGATGAGAGATCTGTTCAAATGTCGATTAGCGAAATGAGGGAAGATTTCACCTCATATATTATCCTCAAGTCGCTCCTCGATTCATATTCTAGTTTTGTAGTAAATTTAATATGAAGAAGACGGAAGCGACAATGTCGGAGACTCATAACATGCTTAAGACTTTTGAATCTTCCACTGCTGAGGAAAAGCCCGTGCTCATGGTGAGTGCTTCTACTTCTTCTAACCCGAAAGGCAAGAAGAAGCGAATGAGTAAGGCTAAGAGGGATTCAAGCCCAACTTCCTGAAGGCGAAAGGTGGAGTTCAAAAGTAAGAGTGGGTTGATTAAGATGTGTGCCCCACTGCAATAGAAAGTGGCATTGGAAGAAGGACTATAAAGTTCTAGCAACCGAGAAGAAACCACAAGGTGTTTTATTCGCTAGAACAAGTATGGTTGTTATTAAGATAAACATGTTCACTAATAGTTCAAATTGCTGGGCATTTGTTGAGTTATGGACATGATGTTTTTAATATACAAAGTAGGATAACTCAAGTATAGTAATCATGAAAACCTGACTTACTTGTGGCATTGTAAATTTGGTTATGCAAACGAGAAAAGAATCGCAAGGTTAAGAAAATTGGACTACTTAACCCCATTAGACTTAGAGTCTTATGGTGATTGCAAATTTTGTCTCATGGGCAAGATGATCAACAAACCCTTTTTCGGGAAAGGGGTATGTGCTAAAGAAGTTCTAGAGTTGGTTCACAACAATGTTTGTGGACCATTGCCCACTCTAGCTAGGGGTCAATTTCGGCTACTTCATCATTTTTACCGATGATTACTTAAGACACAGATACGTGTATCTCATGAAACACAAATTCGAATCGTTTGAGAAATTCAAGGAGTACAAGGCAGAAATAGAGAAACAACTTGGTAAGAGTATCAAGACTCTTCGATCAGATCGAGGAGGTGAGTACCTTAGCCATGAATTCATGGATTACTTGAAACTTCATGTGATCCAGTGATAATGGACTCCTCCCGGAACACTTCAGATGAACGGTGTGTCCGAAAGGAGAAACCGAACCTTGTTAGACATGGTAAGGCCCATGATGAACTTTTCCTCTCTTCCAACATTCTTATGGGGATATGCATTACAAAACTCAATCTACATTCTGAATAGGATTATGTCCAAAGGTGAAAATGGTTATTTTGTGGGATGTCCTAAGGAGACAAGAGGATATCACTTCTATCTACCGGAGAAACAAAAAGTGATTGTTTCTAGGCAAGCTAAGTTCCTAGAAGATGAGTACATCTTTAAGGAACAAAGCCGTAAGAAGATAGAACTTGAAGAGATTCAAGAACCACGAATTAACATAGAGACTGATGATTTGCCAAAGCAACATGACAAAGAATCAGTGGGAGCATTCAACGACTCTCATGGTAGAAGTTTATCGCTAGGTGATCCTCTTCCAGCCAGTGGGAGCGTAATTGGAGTTGCATTGCCTTCGCAACAATCTCCAAGTAGGCTGAATGAGAATAACATAGTTCAAACTCCCGCCCAAGAGGCATCTGAAAATGTCGCTCTTGAGGACTCTCCGGTCAACAATGAAGTCGTTGCACCACAAAATTTTCACGATCAGAATGTACAGCCGCACAACCACAACTCCGTAAGTTGACTAGGATTCGTAATCTACCCACTAGGTATTATGGGTTCCTCATGGAGGAATATGATGATGTGGAGATCCCGAATAAAGATGAACCTAGAACTTATACTGAAGCAACATTAGATGTTGACTCAGAGAAGTGGCATTAAGCCATGAAATCCGAGATGGACTCGATGTACACCAATTTAAGTCTAGGACTTAATTGAGCTGCCAAAAAGAGGTTAGACCTATAGGTTGCAAGTGAGTCTTCAGGGGTAAGACTGATGCAAATGGCAAAGTACAAACCTATAAAGATAGGTTGGTGGTGAAAGATTATAGTCGACACGAGGTATTGACTATGATGAGACTTTCTCGCCAGTTGCTAAGATCAAGTCCATTCAAATTTTACTTGTGATAGCAGCACACCGCGATTATGAGTTTTGGTAGATGGACGTCAAAACAACTTTCCTCAATGGTAACATTGATAAGGAAGTGTTTATGACTCAACCGGAGGGTTTTATATCTAAGCCAAAATTTAATCTTGTGTGCAAGCTTAAACGATTCATCTATGGATTTAAGCGAACTTCTAGGAGTTGGAATATCCAATTTGATAAAGCTGTTAAATCCTTTGACTTCATCTGAAATTCAGAAGATCCTTGTGTTCATTGTGAACGCAGCGGGAAGAGTATTGTCTTTATAGTCGTATATGTTGATCACATATTGATTATAGGAAATAACATCCCGCTAATGCAGTCTGTGAAAGATTGGTTATCAAAGACCTTCATGATGAAGGATCTTGGTGAAGCATACTACATCTTAAGGGTCAAGATCCATAGGGATAGATCCAAGAAGATGGTAGGGTTGTCACAATCCACCTACGTAGATAAGGTGTTGAAGCATTTTGCGATAGAGAACACTAAGTGAGGATCTCTACCAGCAAATCATGGGATAAAGCTGTCGAAGAATGATTGTCCTTCTAGCGAAGCTGATATCGAGCACATGAATGACGTCCCATATGCATCTGCAATTGGGTTCCATCATGTACGCCATGACTTGCACGAGGCCTGATGTGGCCTACGCTTTCAGCATCACTGGTAGATACCAGCACAATCCAGGTGAACGTCATTGGATTGTTGTCAAGAATATTCTGAAGTACCTCAGACGTACTAAAGAGAACTTTCTTGTCTACGGTGGATAGTCGGAGCTAGTCGATATGGGCTATGCTGATGCGAGTTTCCAGTCAGACTGTGAAGATTACAAATCACAGTCAAATTATATTTTCAATCTCAATGATGAGGCGGTAAGTTGGAATAGTTTCAAGCAAGATCTGACTGTAGATTCAACAAACGAAGCTAAGTACATTGCTGTATCAGAAGCCTTTGAGGCTTTCTGGATTTTAAGGTTCTTGAGAGAACTAGGGGTAGTTCCGAGTGTCAGTTGTCAAATAGAGTTATATTGTGACAACATTGGTGCGATTGTATGAGCAAATGAACTAAGATCTGATAGCAGAAATAAGCATGTACGGAGGCGTTATCATTTGATCCGAGTGATCATATCGATGAGAGAAATGGAATTAAAACATTTCCCATAAAGGATAATCTTGCAAATCCTTTTCATTGTTCATGTACACACTAGACATTTGATGGTCTAGGGGTTAGACATGTAGATGTTTAGCTCTAGTCCAAGTGGGAGATTGTTGGTGTTAGTGTCCTAGAGACAATCCATCGAAAGGACATAATACTAAGATAATATTCAGATTTGGTTTAATATTATTATTGGTTTAATATTAAATGTATGGCGCTACACTTATCTGAATATGATGTTTGATTGTTTGCATATATTCTTATTTGTATTCCCATGAATCACTACTTTCAGTGAGTGAGTGAGAACTCAGATGACTTAAGTATGATTCTCAAATAGCCCCAATCAAGGATCATCAAGAATGGAATATTGATGATGCAATTGAGATTGGTGTGCGATCTGCATCATACTCTTAGAGAGTGTAGTAAGATCTAACTTACTATGAGATGCCGGGTATCTCATGATTGATGCACATATACCTTAGAGGGTATTGGTATACCCATCCAAGAAACTGTTTGATGTAATTCCACATAATGTGTCTATGGGTATCTCGGTTAGTGGGAGCGATGAGATACTCCTCTGACTTGAGGTCAATACGCACGACATGTGCAGAGTGATGGACTTTGACCATGATCGACGCTTGCACCCTCCAAGGGTAGATATGGCATGAATTGGGTTCATCACGAAGTACATGTGCGTGGTAGTTGAGCCAAGATTAGGATTCATTCCTCAATGTGGATTTAGAGAGAATACTCGTGTTCTCATCATAATTGGATCTAAGTCGTCGGCCGATGCGCATCAACTTAGATTTTGTGGCTAAGTGTGATATACTTGATCAATTAGTGATTGCAGATAATATGATTAAGTTATTTGAATAGACACTTCATCATGTTCAAGACTTAATCGGGTATTCGCGAATGAAAGGAAGATATCACAATAGCCTACAGTATTACAACACAGGTAGTTGCAGATTTCCTCGCAATGTACCTCGTATATTGAGAATGTCTGATTTATTATCTAGGGTTCAATTAAGACCGTTAGTTTGACTAATCGCTCGATATACGATGGCCTATGAGTCACACAATAAGTAATGACAATTTACCAATTATAGTTGGTTGATTAAATATTGTATTGGATATAATATTTAATTTATGGAGAATATAAGTAATAATTATATTTGGAATTAATTATTATTATTTAATTAAATTAGATTTAATTAAATATGAAATCCCACTAATAATATTTGGAATATTATTATACAAGAATAATAATATGGTAAAGATATTATTCGTAGGAACATATCTAGGGAAATATAATCCGTAGAGATTATATTACGGGCTAGGCCCGATATCTTGCTTAGGAATTAAGCCAAGTTAATCCCTATAAATATGTGTCTTATGGGAATTCCGAAAATACACAAGAAATATAATTTCTCCATAAAATCTCTAGTCAGATTTTTTCCTATAAAATTCGTCTCGAGATTCAATGCTGGCATATCGGTGCGGGTTGGTAGAAAGTCGTTGCGTGGATACCATAGTTGAGGATTCCGCGTACAAATCGCTATAAGGATTTATATGTTATTTATCTTTTCTGTTTTTATGTTATACAACCTTATGCAAATTCGTTGTTGGTGAATCGTATTCTTCCACTGCGCCGAACATGGTGTCCGTGCCTCTAAAACCCAACACAGATAAATAGCCAGCATCTGCATAACCTACCAAAGTTTTATCTTGATTTCTAAAGTACAACAATCCAAAATCTTGAGATACTTGGAGATACCGTAGAATGTGCTTTACACCATTCCAATGTCTCCTTGTAGGAGAAGCGCTATATCTTGCAACCAAATTAACTGCAAATGCAATATTCGGTCTAATGCAGTTTGCTAGATAAAGTAATACACCAACAACGCTAAGATAAGGAACTTTTGGTCCCAAAATTTCTTCTGTATTTTCTTTTGGTCTAAATGGGTCCTTATCCACTTCGAGGGATCGGACAACCATAGGTGTGCTAAGTGGATGAGATTTATCCATGTGAAATCTCTCCAATACCTTTCTCACGTAGGTTGACTAGTGTATAAGAATTCCTTCAGGGAGATGCTCGATCTGCAGGCCGAGGAAATACTTGGTTTTGCCCAAGATTTTCATTTCGAATTCAGCTTTCAAGATTTAACTGACTTCTTCAATCTCTTTGCATGTTCCGATTATGTTTAGATCGCCAATATATACGGATATGATGCAAAAACCAATTTGCAATTTCTTTATAAATACGCAAGGGAAAGCTATATTATTTGTATATTCCTTCTTCAGGAGGAATTCACTAAGTCGGTTGTACCACATTCGACCTGATTGTTTTAGGCCATACAACGACCTCTGCAGTTTTATTCTATACCTATTGCGATCTTCATCATTCCTCATCTGGGGAATTTTAAATCCATCAGAGATTTTCATATAGATGTCGGCATCTAGTGATCCGTATAGATATGCGGTTACAACATCCATCAATCTCATATGAAGATTTAATTTAACTGTCAAAGATATCAAGTAGCGGAATGTTATTTCATCCATTACAGGAGAATATGTTTGATCGAAATCAATATCGGGTCTCTGCGAAAATCCTTGAGCTACTAGCCTCACTTTGTATCTCTTCACAATATTGTTCTCATTTTGTTTTCGTACAAAAACCTATTTATATCCTACATGGATAGCACACACGGGTGTACGAACGATAGAGCCAAATACTTTTCTTTTATTTAGCGAGATGAACTCTGCTTCAATTGCCTCTTTCCATTTCACCCAATCTAAGTGTTTCTGGCACCCAGCTATTGATTTGGGTTCTTGATCCAGATTGTTATTTATAATGGAAAGAGCAATTATCGTTGCAAATGTATCATCGACGATATTAATATTTCTATTATAAGTTTCTCTTGTGTCTATGAAATTCATAGAGGCTTCAATATTTATATCAACCAGACCTTCTTCATTTCCTAGTATATCTAGGTCTGGTCGTTCCGCAGTCCTAATGCGTTGAATATTTTGAGCACGTGCTTCATTACTAGGACACTCGTCTTCTGGACGGATCTCTTCTGGAGATTTTAAGTCTTCTGGACGAATCTCTTCTGGAGATTTCAAGTTTGACTGACCAGTTTTGCTAGCTTTCATTCTAGGTGTGTTTGTATATTTTATTAGGTCCTTTATGCTTCTGGCGTGTGGGGGCATGTATACTTGTTTTCATTGGGACCTCTACCCTTTGGGGTGCATTTACAGCAGGTATATGCAATTTAGTCACACCTCTATGGTCAGTAAATGCATCCGGTAGATTGTTTGCTAAATGTTGCAAGTTAATGATCTTCTGAACTTCCAGTTCAGATTGACTAGTGCGTGGATCTAGATACTGAAGATCTCTTACGTTCCACGTAAGTTCCCAGCATTCATTCAATTTTGAATTTGGATCTCCCCCTAATGCCGGGAAGTGATCTTCATCAAATGTGCAGTCAGTGAACCGGGCCATTAATTGATCCCCGGACAAGGGTTCTAGGTATCTCAAGATGGATGGAGAGTCAAATCCAACGTATATATCTAGCTTTCTTTGTGGGCCCATAGAGGTACCCTTCAGTAATGTTATTGGAACATACACCGCACATCCAAATATACACAGATGGGAAATGTTAGGTTATTTCTCACGCACTAGCTGTTGGGGGAATGATCATTATATGCAGTTGGACGGATTTGTATCAGATGTGATGCATGTAGGACTGCATGCCCCCAGCATGAGGTGGGTAAGTTTGAGTTCATCAGTAATGGTCTAGCGATTAATTTGATACGTTTTATTAGCGCCTCGGCTAGACTATTTTGGATGTGAACGTAAGGGATCAGATTCTCCACTTTAATTCCTAGTGCCATACAATAATCAGTAAAGGCTTTTGAGATAAAACTCAACAATATTATCCATACGAATTGATTTTATTGGATAATCTGGGAACTGAGCTCGAAGCTAAATAGTTTTCGCATTAAGCTTGGCAAAGGCTTGGTTGCGGGTGGATAGCAAACTGGCATAAGTCCACTGAGTGGAGGTTGTATTAAGACCATGAAATACCGAAATGGTCCCGATGCTGGGTGAATCGGTCCACAAATATCTCCATGAATCCGTTCAAGGAAAATTGGAGATTCAAGTCCCACCTTAGTGGACGATGGCTGCACTATTAACTTACCCTTTGAACATGCATCACAGATAAATTCATCAAAAGAGGGATTATATTATTCGATATATTATGACTAGTGGAATTAGATAGAATCCTACGTATCATTGTTTATCCTGTATGACCTAACCGCTGATGTCATAATTTAAATGAGTTTGGGTCATGAAATTTCACACTCATGGCTATATGGAGGTTAGATGGTCGGATGTAAGTATAGTACAATCCGGAAGAGAAGGGGGGAAGTTTTTCAATAACTTGTTTATGGGTACCTCGAGAGACAGTCATCAAAAGGTATTTGTTATTATTCTCAGTTTCAGTTTCAATATGACAGCCATTAGTTCTTATGACTTTAAAATTGAGAAGGGTACACTTTGACTATGGATACAACAAAGCATTGTCAATTATGAGTACGGTATCCATAGGAAGGATGACAGAGGCTCTTTCGGAGCCCACTATCATAATATTGTCATTGGCTATCATAGTTACACTCCCTTTTCTTTCTATCAAGTTATGAAAATACTTCCTATCTCTTAAAATTGTGTGTGTGGTGGCGCTATCTACTAGACATAAATCACAATTTGCATCCATTATGCCAGAGGAAAATACCCAAACCTAATAGTTGATATTTTTACGAGCCAAGTGTAAGAATAACAATATCCACAAATATAACGGATAACATATATAAAGTAAACACATCAAATCTAAACCACAAATGGCATACCGAAGGTAAAATAATGTATCCAAAATAAGATCAACAATAATAAAATGTCTCAATCAAAATAAAGTATTGAAAATGATCAAATATTCGAATCACTCACTATCTCCATAGTCTTTGAGCTCCAGACCCAAGAGATCGTCATTGTCATGGTCAAATTCTGCTTCAGGTAGGCTGGTATGGTGAGATTCACCCTGAGGGGTCTTCCCCTTGTTATCCTTTTGCTGCTTTTGATAAGCCTCAATCAAATGCTTGGGAGTGCGACACGTGCGAGTCCAATGACCTCTGCATCCGCATTTGTAGCAAGACTGCTCAATCTTTGTTGGATTTATACATGAAAGTATGCTTTTACTTTGTATAACTCATGTATTAAACACTTGTTTATGATAATAATTCTTTTATCACATTTGCTTTAGATATGAATGAATGTTAAATATTTATTGAAACTCGTTCAATATATAGTATGTGTTACATTGTAGCTAATGTGGTGATACCAGATCACGGAAGATCACATTGACAGTTACTTGTAACTAAACGTACAATTCACGATCTAGGTGGAATTTAACAATCCGCCGTGAAAGATCGATGTGTAATTCTTAGATTGTCTTGACCAAGAGACTGCACTAGCACATTTAGTATGTGTTGAAGAGGACCTACATCGAGGATAAATTCTTCTGTTCTGAAAAGTGAAGAATTAGACCTCAGTGGTTATTGATTTCTTAATCTTCGTCACTTAAATAGAACCGTATGTGGTTAATAGTTATTGCTTTGATTCATGTTGGGTGAGAATCATCGTGACTTCGAACCTTGTGTTTTGGGCAGTAATATTAATTATACGACGGTTGCTAAGGTTTAATACAGAGAAACGTGTGCAAGTACGACTCATGTGATTTGTCCCCTTAGTGGGCTCAGAAGTTTTATCGTACCAAATCTTGCAAGTGGAGAATTAGTTTCTTCGGTACGGATTATAATGTTGAGTTGTCTTTACCCCAAGGTAAAAGATATTAATTCATTTAGAGCTATTCAGAAGCTCAATTAATTAGTTGACTAAATAATCTTAAACACGGAAAATAATAACCGAGAGCCCATATTATCGTAATATGGATTAAGATGGATAGTGTAATATTAATTCGATAGTGGTATTTATTAATATTAATGAGCTGAATAATATTGGGGCTCAATATTGTAATTCAGTAGCCCATTGGAGGTCCAATCTTAATTTTCCTAAAGGCCCCTCAAGTAGCCCGATAATAATAAGGTGATTAAAATAAAAGAAAATTATTATTGCTGATTTTATCTTGTAATTTTCAAAAATAGCTTATGTGGAGAGAGAAAATATTTTGTTGATTTCTTGGAAAAATATTATGGAAGATACGTATTCTTCGAATACAAGATTATCTAAAAAATTCAAGAAGACCCAAATCTTGGCATCTTCATCATAATTTTTGAAAATAAGCTATAGATAAGAAATGTGAGATTTTTGTGGAATATTTTATTGTGTAGAAAATAACATATGTGATATATTCAAGATTTTTGGAGGCCAAGAAAAAAAATTCTCCTTATTCTACTAGGCAAAAAATTCGCTTCAAGAGGTACGTATTCACGTAAAATTCTTAGTTTTCTGCCGTATAATTTTATGTGATAATATTCATATGCATGATCTTTTGTTGTTGGATTAATTATTATTTGAATTAATTTAGGATTAATTCATGTTAGTAAATAATTGGATTTAAATTCGTATTTAAATTTCACCCCAAATAGATCCGGGCACCCCGATTTCCCCAACAATCTTGACTTGAGAGCCAGATTTTTGTGGAGCGGAATTCGTGTTGGGTACACCCTTTCCACGATTCTGAGCTTGATTCTCGTTTGAGGTTCCTTGGCCACTAGATTTACCACGACCTCGACCTCTACCCCGAGTCTGTTTCTTTCCCTTCCCTCTTCTACGCTTACGCCCACTCAGATTTCCATGAGCTATAGCATGTGCTTCAGGCACTGCTTGTGAGCCAACTGGTCTAGAATTATGATCCCTCAACAGGAGTTGGTTGTGCTTTTATGCTACTAAAAGTGCATAAATTAGCTCTGAGTGGGCAGTGTAGTTTTTGGTACTGTACTGTTGCTGGAGTACAAGGTTACTAGCGTGGAATGTTGATAGCATTTTTTGTATCAACTCGGCCGCAATTATCACTTGCTTGCATAGCTTTAACTGAGATACAATACGGTGCAAGGCAGAATTGTAATCCGTCACAGACTTAAAGTCTTGAAAACGGATGTTCAGCCAATCGTATTGTGCGTAAGGGAGGATTAAATCGTTTTCTTGTTGGAAACAGTCCTTTAGGGACATCCACAACACTCTGGGGTCTTTCTCAGTGAGGTATTCATTTTTCAGGTCCTGATTTAGGTGGTATCTGAGAAAAATCAACGTTTTTGCCTTCTAGGCATTAGTGGATTTAGAACCTTCGACAATGTTTCCGCTCAACTCAATTGAGTCTAGATGAATCTCAACATCTAGAGTCCATGTCAGGTAATTACTACCATCGAGAGCAAGCTCAACAAATTCTCTCTTGGTAATGTAGACATTTTCACTACAATATTTAAAGTGACATGGTCAGTCTTGTGACCTTTTATTGACAATGGAGAAATAAGGATTTACTTGATCATGTTCAAATACATAGGAGCAAATATTGGGCGTTGTCTACCCAAACATGATTTTCGGTCCGACAAGTACTGGGCGCCGCCTACCCAGACAATGTATGTGGACTATAATATAAAGACTATGTGCAAAATAATAATGCATGTATGAGTAATTATCATATATAGCATGCACATATAGTTATTAAGCACATAAATTAAATTTGAGCCTTATCTTATACATTGAGAACTAATATAAAATTAATTCTAAAAGGGATTTGATCTTAATATTTTTATTCATTCATTCATTTATTTCCATTTATTTACAGCCCAAAAAGAGCAAAACAGCCCAAAAGAGAAAAATCTCCATGTTTTGGCCCTGGACTGATATGAACAACCCAATAAAATAAAATTCGGCCCAGGTTAAAGAATAATTAAAGGTAATTTTTTTTTCCAGAAATCCGGCCCAGGTTAAAATAATTAAAAGCCCCAAAATTCCTTCATTTTCTATTCAGAAAAACCAACCCAGCACAAAATGGTACAATCCCAAACCACTATTTACAAGATAGTACAGTGCTAAAAAAAATATATACTAATGTTCAACTTATTTTGTGCATCTGTTCAATTATTTTATACCAATTTGTAAAAAGTGGTTCGAGATTGTATTATCCTGCACTTAATCCAATTAATTAAAGGCTCAAAGTTATTTTTTTGAGCACGGTTATTAGCACTAGCCTCTTTGTTAAATACCCTACCCGGATGAATACACTATCAATTTTTCCAAAAAATTGAAACATTTTCGGCATAAAATTCCGAAAATAAACATAAAATTCGATTTTTTTTTTCCGAAATATTGTGAATTTAGTTATTTTCGGAAAAAAAATTCAAAAAAATGAAAAAAATTCGAAAAAAAAGTTCGAAAAAAAATAGTGTATTCATCCGGTAGTGTTTTTAACAAAGGGGCTTGTGCAAATAACCTGCGCCTATTTTTTTTCATCAAATTTGGCCCATAATAGAAACAAATTAAAAGCCCAAAAATCCCTTTTTATAAAATTGGCCCACCATGAACGCCCGATTCACTGAAACCACCGTGAAGGACCTTTGACCAGGGGCCACCATGAACGGCGGCCATGAAGGTCCCGTCGCATACACCGGCGCCGAATCCAACAGTGCAGAGTCCAGGTTCAGCAGCTATCGGATCGGCAATCCGCTGGGCGCGCACGGTTGCCGTTTCACGGCCCGAATTGGTATGTGGGTCCAGACGGGATCAAAACAGCGCCGCCGGAAGGCCCTCCTCCATTAACGTCCACCCAAGAAGCTTGGGATTTCGATCGGCAAAAACGGCGACGCGATCGCGCCGCCAGTCGCACCGCCTCCGCCGAGTCGTGGCGTCGCTCGGCCGCACCGCTGCCAGCAGTTTCGGTAATTGCAGCGACAATCATGTTGGGTGCCAGCGGCTTCGACAATTGCAGCGGCCTCGACTATTGCATCGCTGCCTGTGGCTTCAACAATTGCAGCGACGTGGTTGTCGCTCGGGTTCTGCCAGAACCCTGTTTTGCACCGTCGAGGGCGGTGGAATTGGACTCGACAAGAGTCTTTCCGATCGCACCTTGCTCGGTCTACGGATCGGGCTCAACGGGAGCCCGATGATCCTGTAAATTCCATTGGGCATAAACAATAGATTCTAAGTAGTAGTATTTGGATTTACTCAATAAGTTAAACAAATTGAGCACACAATTTGGGATTTCATATTTATAGTGTATAAAACAAAATACGAAATTGAGTTAATCAATGAAATAAAATAGAATAGGAATTGTATGCCTTGTGAAAATTGGAGATTTAGGAGCACTATGACGATGCAAGGGGAGTATACATTTACAAAGGGTTACTCCCCGTGTTACAAATTTGACTATCCTAAACAAAATGTCACGAGAATCAATAAAAAAATTATTTATCAGTGTTTGTGAATATAAAATTATTGTTTATTAATGGTAAATGAGTTTTTTCTACTTTATAGAAGATGGATTACTTTATTATGTAAAATGAGTCTTTTCAATTTTATATAGTGACATCTTAATATATTATAAAGACAAAGTTTTGGAATCCTATGTGGCAAACTCTCATGCCTTTATTTTAAAAATATACTCCTCTCATTCACCCAATTAATTGACTTTTAAAACTATTCTCAGTCATTTAATCTTAATATCTAATCTAATTTTGACCATTAATTTTTTCACATTTCCTCTATATATATCATGTATCTCACACAACCAAAAATCAATTACAATAATTTCTCCACATCCTATTCCAATTCTTCTTCTTCTTCTTTTCAATTTTGCTATGAAGTTTTATATTATATTTCTTTTCATCTAAATCTTCATATTTTTCTTTTCTTGCAGGATGTTCATCCCACTATATTCAATCTTAATATTTCTTTTTTTGCAGGATCTTCATCTTAAGGTAATTACTTTTTGTTTTCTATTTTATTTTGTAGATTTGGTGTATGAATTTAATCTTCATATTTTGTCTAATCTCTTCTACCAATGATCATTTCCTTAAATTCACTTTTTTTTTGTGATTTGGAGGAATACAAATTTCTACGTGTCTAAAGGTATTTACTCTATTTACTAATTATTTGATTTTTGTTTTTTTTATTAATTATTGTTTAATTTTATTTTATTCGTATGAAAATGATTATTGTGTGATTTTTTTAATTATATATTTAGGATTGAACATTAACAATGAAGATGAAGTGGATGATCAATTTTTCATATGAAGACGAAGTGGAAGATCAATTTTATTGTGAAGATGAAGAATCATTGATTATATGTTAAAAGTTAGATTTTTTTAACATTATAATGTATTAATTACTATTCAATGTATTATTTACAATTCTATAAATAATATTCTTTATGAGAAGTTAAATAAAGAATATTATTCTATAAATAATATTCTTTATTTAATTCTATAATGATGAAGAATCGTTCAAATTTGGATGATGATGAATATATCTTTCGAAATATATTATGTAATTCGAAAATATTAATTATACGAATATTCAAATAATACCTAATATTTTATGTAATAATTATACGAATATATATTAGGAATAATTAAATATACGAATATTCAAATATTTTAATTAATTATACGAATATTTTAAAATATATGAATATATCAAATATACGAATATATATTGGAATAATTAATTATACGAATATTAAGAATATATCAAATATACGAATATTCAAATATTTTAGGAATATATATTAGACTCTTTATAAAATATTAACTATTCGGATCTTTGACAAATATGGATGATGGATATATTTATATATTATTTTAAAAGATTATATTTGAAATAATTATATTAGGAACAATATATAAATTTATAATAATTATAAACTTTACTTATTTAATCAATTTTAAATTTCAATTTGAATATATTAGGAAAAGTTGACTAATTTTGAATGATAATTTAGTAAGATAATTTATTAGGTAATTTTATATTATCCTACATTCCTAAATCCTAAATTTTTGGTTAGTGGTATCTTTAAAAACAAAATAAGTGAATAATGTATTCTTCAAACTAATATTTTTCAACTATTTTTGGATGGTGGATATCTTTTTTAAAAAAATCAATCATGATTCATTAATAATAAATAATTTTTTGTGTATGAATTTGAATGTTATATATACAACCAAAATATGCCTTTGATAAATT
The DNA here is from genome assembly GCA_947034835.1 of Ballota nigra. Lineage (NCBI taxonomy): Eukaryota > Viridiplantae > Streptophyta > Magnoliopsida > Lamiales > Lamiaceae > Ballota > Ballota nigra. The sequence goes on along the minus strand of OX344727.1, from coordinate 9,978,501 downwards.
CAACTGAGTAACAATTCTAATTGTTTTTTAAATTAAAAAATAATTTAATGTCTTCAATATTTTTAGGGAAATTTGATCTTTTTAAAATATGTGATTTAACTATAAAGTCATACACCAATCAATATATAAATTTAAACTAATTATATACTCTACTTATTTACATCAATTTTAAATTTATTGATAAAAGATTAATTATATTAGAAAAAATTGACTAATATAATATGATGATATAGTCCCTAATTTCGAAATTACATTCCAAAATATTAAATTTCAAAATACTACGTCATGTGATCTTTTATATATTAAAATAATAACATTTTCACAAAGATTCTCAACTTACAATATACATTCATCTAATTAAAAAAAAAAAGGCCGAATCTCTTTATATCACTATGCAACATTATTTATAAGCTATGAAATCCAATTGAAAGGAAAAAAATATGACATTTATGAAATCTATATTTAATTATTCATAAAAATAGAGTGTATTTAGATAAATTATAAGTTGAGATTGATTAAAACACATGTTTTATAAAGAGTCAAATTTACCTAATATTTTATGTAATTCGAAAATATACGACTTAAATCATACTATAAAAAAGTAGTCAACTTTTCCTAATATAATTAGTCTATATTTATATATTCATAAAAATGGGATGTATTTAGATAATATATTAATTAAGATTAATTAAAATACATGTTTTATAAAAGAGTCAAATTTACCTAATATAAGTAATCTATATTCAATGATACAAAAATAATAGCATAAAATTAAATTTAAAACTAATATAAATAAATAAAGTATTTAATTAAGATAAATTTATATATTGATTGATGTATGAATTTACAATATTAAATCACATATTTTGAAAAGAGTCATTTTTTCCTTTAAAAAAAACTAAGAGCAACAATATTAACATATTTAATAAATATTCGAATTTTAAAAAAAATCAGAATATTACATAGTAGAAAGTATTCAACTATTAAAAATATAAAAAATATAAATTATTTTCGAAATGATTCATCATATTAAAATTTATTCTCCAAGGTTCGATGCTTATGTTTTATCTATAAAGAATGATTAAGAAAGTCTTCATCATATTAAAAAAATAGTCAAGAATTTACATTATTATCGATTTAAAAAAAAAACAGATTTGTTAATCAATTGAAAATATCAAAGGTATATTTTGATGTATCTAGAACATTCAAATTAAATTATAATCAACATAAATATTATTATTTATAGAAATATAAATAAACATAAAAATTATTATTTAAAGAATTATAATAATATACATTGAAATAATCATTAGTAAAAGAGATTAAGCAAAAGATGCGGATTAAAATAATACAATTAAATGATCAAAAATATAAAATAAAATATAAATACCTTGACAATTATAGATTCATATCCTGCAAAAAAGAAATACGGATTCACACGAAAGATGAATTGATGAAATTTACAATACCTTGATATGTATATATTCTTATCCTACAAAAGAAAAATATAAACAATATATTGAGATGTATAGATTCACCAAAAATTTTTAGAAGATTTAGACGAAATGAGAATCAATAAAGGAAAAAAATTCTCGCATTGTGATGAGTCTGATTCTCACTATATATTTTATATTTTGTATTATTTTAGTTGAACAAATTATAAAATATAATAATTATAATTAATTTTTTAATCAATTCAATTATTTTATTTGTACTTGAGGAGATTGAAGGATAAACTGAATGATAGTATTGTTGGTGAACTTAAGAGGATGGTGGATACTTTCAATCCATTTGCAATGCAATTTCGCAAGGAAAAGTATTATGTCTGGAGGTGAGCCAAATTTGTGATTAAATTTGCTAGAAAGAAGGAGTTCAGTTGGAAGAGTTTATAACCTTCCTACTGCTTCTGAAGTTGTAGCTCTTATTCCAGGGGACATGATGCAGCTATGAAAAAAAGAGATGTGATACTAAAAGACCCGTAGCGGTGAATTGTAAAGAATAAGTGAATTACATCCATCTTATATTCCATTACAGTATCATTTATTGTTCTTGTATGACGAGGATGATTATAGGAATGATGTGGTTCATAATGATGCTGGTTTTACAACAAGAAAAAAAAATCAGACTAACAATGCGAGAATTCTTTTCGTTTAGGATACACGAGCATAATAATGAAACAAACTTTATTCCTATCTAAGGGACTTTTTCAGCAATTTTTGGTGGATTCATATACTATGATTGAGTCGGGAAGGTTGTTATTTATAAAATTTAATCAAGTTAAATTGAGGTCTAGCAGAGTGAATGATATGAAAATTGTAGTTGATAGAGGTGATGTGGATCCATCTTCAACGGGTAAAAGAATAATGTTTGCATCCTTCACAGACAGACCTAGGTATATGATTCAAAATTTTCAAGATGTCATGACACTTTGCAAGTGTTTTTCTTACCCAGATTTATTTATCACAATTACTTGCAATCTAAAATGGCCCTAGATTACAAGATTCTTAAATGAGAAAGGTCTTGAATCTATTGATAGGCCATATATTCTCTACAGAATGTTTAAGATGAAACTTGATCGTATTGTGAAGGAGTTTAAGGAACTTCAAATATTTGAAAAAATTGATGCATGTAAGTTTATCTTTTTATATTTATTAAATTTTTAGTTCCATAATATTTATCTTTCATGAATAAAATAACTTTATATTTCTATTAAATTATTTTAGTATATAACTTGATTCAAATATTTTCAATCTGTAGTGTTATACTCAGTGGAATTTCAGAAAAGAGGATTGTTACATGCTCAAATTCTTTTGTTTCTAAACCATGGAAATAAAATTCCAAATCCGAAGGATGTTGACCGTATCATATCTGTAGAAATACTAGATAAAGATGATGATGTATTTTGTATAATTTGGTAAGTGACTACATGATTCACTAACCCTGTGGATTGGTGAAAATAAATTCTCCTTGCATGGTCAACAACATTTGCTCAAAGAATTTCCCAAAGAGTTATAACGAGTTTACATATGTTGATGACGAAAGTTTCCCACTGTATAGAAGAAGAAGTACAGGGGTCACTGTTGATAAAGGAATTGTTCATTTGGATAACCGTTTTGTAGTTCTTTACAGTCCAATATTGTTGTGAAGGTATCAAGGTAATATAAATGTTGAGTGGTGCAATAGGTATAAATTCATCAAGTATTTGTTCAAGTACATCAATAAAGGAGTTGATGGGTTATAGCTAATGTGGAGAAGAAATGGGCCACTAAAGGTGAATAAAAATCAAAAGGCGAAGTGGAAAATTTCGTAAACTGCAGATACATATCTCCGTGTGAAGCAGTTTGGAGAACTCTTCAGTTCGATATACATTATAGGTATCCAGCGGTTATGAGATTGGATTTCCATCTTCCTAATCAACAGAGAGTTATTTTTCGAGATAAAGATTACATTGATGATGTACTCGAAAGACCATCTTCAGGTAAATCAATATTCTTGGCGTGGATGGATAAAAATAAAACTGATGGTAAGGATGCAAAGAAGCTGACTTATCTGGAATTTCCAAAGATGTATGTTTGGGGTAGAAAATAATATCAGTGGGAAAAGAGAAAGTACAATAGATTTTCTCTGGGAAGACTATACAATGTTCTATTGGGGGCTGGTGAAGAGTATTATTTGTATCTCTTATTGTCTTATAGTAACGAATCAACATCTTTTGAGATGATACGAACCATTGGTGATATTGTGTATGTTACCTTTAAGGATGCATGCTATTCAATGAGATTGCTGGATGATGATCTTGAGTACATTGATGGGATAACAGAGGCAAGTTATTGGACAAGCGTTCATCACGTGAGGAACTTATTCATTATTCTTCTCATGTCATCTTCAATGAACTCTCCAGAAACCGTGTTCGAAAAGACGTGGGAGTGTATGCCAGATGATATACTCTATAAAAGAAGATGAACATTAAATATTACAGGTATAACATCTTTAAAAAAAATTAATTGATTTAGATTGTAAAAATAATTTACAATTATATTTTTTTGTAATTTTTTTTTAGATTTATAGCTTAACAGTGAAAAGTTGAACAAGTTGGCTTTAATTAAAATTGATAAGCTACTGCAGATGAATGGATCCACTTTTAGTAGATTTACATCAATGTCAGTACCAGATTTTGAGTTTGAGAAAGATGTAGTAAATAACAAGAATTGAATTACGATCGACCTGAACAAAGAGAAGAATATGACAAGTTAAGTTCAACTCTAACTCAAGAACAAAAATTTTTGGTTAGTGAAATACTTGAAGTTGTTTGGTTGCAAAAAGGAAGAGTCTTCTTTTTATACGGATATGGTGGAACTGGAAAGACATTCATTCGGAGAACGATCTCTGCAGCAATACGTTCAGAAGACAATATAGTTCTTAATGTTGCATCAAGTGGAATAACATCACTCTTCTGTCCGACGGACGTACTGCTCATTCAAGATTTGTTATACCGCTTAATATTGATGAGACCTTCACGTGTAACATAAAGTTGGGGACACATTTGTCCTAACTATTATTGAAGACAAAGCTTATTATATGAGATGAGACACCAACGATTAACTGATGGTCCCATTTTCAAGTACCAAAATGGGAATTCAGGACATAAATTTTTTTGTTTTAACACTTTTGCGTTGCGCTCTGAAAGAGTTCAGTAAAGGAATACTCAAGTCACTGCGTTGCTAAGAGGCTGAGCTACCAAGTCAGTGAGACTTGAAGGCTCATGCTCTTAACAACACAGTGCCTCGAGAGACTGAGCTCTCGAGCGCGTTGATTAGGCGTGAAATTGTCATGATTCGTATATAGAAACGCCCTAGTTTTGGTCGATTTTATTGAGTTTTTAGAGCCAAATGAGTACTATTTCTATACATTGATGAATTTGTCTCTTTGATACTCATAGGTGGATCGAGGACGGAAAATGGAGTTCGTAGGACTTTGAATCGACTCAAACGGATGCCCGGATGAGAAGATATCGAAGAAATGCGATTGGTATTAGTACGTGAGAAGAAAAGTGTTAGTTGCAAGGAAGGAAGGCCATTCGAGCACAATCACTCGAGCACCTCGCTCGAGCAACGTAGGTCGAGCACTCCAAACTTACAGAACATTTTTGCCGCTCGAGGGGAACAGCTCGAGCGCCCCGCTCGAGCTCTTGAACCGCTCGACCAACACGGCTCGAGCGCCCCATTCGACCATTAGATTCATTCGAGCAATGCAGCTCGAGTGCCCCGCTCGACCGGGACAGCTCGAGCGCCTCCGAGGCCTATTTTCCAAAATGCATTTTTCGGCCCATGAGATCCCGTTTCGACCCGGTGCCTATATAAACCTCTTCCAAACACGTTTTGAAGGACGACTTGACACACACACGAGATTTAGACTTAGTTTTTGGAGAGGAAGGAGAGAAGCAAGTTTACTTACGTTTTGTTGAGGTTTTTCGTACGAATTCTTAAGTACTTTTCGTTTCTTAGTTTCTTTTCATTAGCTTTATTATTTTAAACGCTTTGAAACTTCGTTTTAGTTAATTAAATTTCACTTTTTAGTATTTATTTTCTTTTAAAACCCTAGTTCATGTTTCTTATTTTCTTCGTTCAATTCATTATGTTTATGTTCGTTGTTTCTTCTAGTGCTTTTATGTTTGTTAAAGCCATGTCCGGCTAAAACCCTTGTATGCTTAGGGTAGGATGAACTCGTAGAAGTAGGATGTGGGTACGTAATTAGGGTAATTCATGACGTTAGTTTTAATTCTCTTAATTAATGAATGCTTATAATTAACCTGAACTTTACCTTTGAATTAATACGAAAGTGTTAGAGAGAGGACGACCGCATCACTCAATAACAATTAGTAGTCTTAACGAGAAGGTTTAGGAAGGGTTAATTCATCTACCAGTTTAGCGAAGGAGGACGGCCGCATCACCTTAGTTAAATTAGGGTCTCATTAATTAAGCACAATCTATTAAATTGTTAGTAGATTAGTGAAGTCGAGTGTTAGGGTAAAGTATTAGGGTTTAGAATCTTGAGCTTTCACCTTGCATTCTTAGACTTAGGTTATTTCTTGTGTGTCACAATTATTCTGATTATGTACCTGCTCCGTGAGTATACGTAGGGATTCCTATCCTGAGCATCACCATCTCTCATTAGAACACAACCCTTAGTTAATTTGATTTCTTTAGTATTTTAGTTTACTTAGTTTAATTTAGTCTTTTAATTAATCTTTCCAAAAATCCAAAAACAATACACTAATATTAACTACGACGCGTAGATCTTCAGGGATCTATTTGCATATACTCCATCCCTTGGGTTCGATACTACTTGGTCATTATACGTACTTATACTACAGTGAACCCGTCCGCTTGCGGGGTAAGCGACTAGTAGAGTTAGTGTAAATCGCTTCAAGTCAACACTCAATGAATATTTAGTGAAACCCTAAAGGTCAGTGTCGTAGGTGTGAGAAACTCTTCCATATGACTCCCTAACAACTCACACACTCTTATAGCTTGTAGGTGTTGGTTTTTCTTTCTTCACACCCTTACAACAAAGCTATGAGCTTGTATATATAATGGGGATTCAAATGTATCCGTTGGAGAGGAAATACATTTGAATCCAACATTAAATGGTTTCAACCACTTTTCTTGGAATGCGGCCTTTGTCAGTGTCAGAGTTGCTGCCTCGTGCTGATTGGTCCACGTGGCCTGGATTCACGGATCTTTGACTCAGTAGGTTGACCAAGACCCTACTGACTTTAGGTAGCTTCCTCCTTCACTGACTGATGATCTTCAGTGGACTGAACGTCTTCAGTGTAGTTGTCCTTCAGAGACTGTTTGAAGATCATTCCAAGAAGTTTGTCATAAGGCTGAATGCCAAACTTCCCTGACCACAGTAGCCTGACACCTTCAGGCCCTACTTGGTGCAGCACTGATTCTCTTGATCATGCTCTTCACTGAGTGGTCCACCTGACTTAGCTTAGATCAGCCCGGTTTACACTCAGTGGGACATCCTTCAGGCTTCTCTTCTGGTTCAGGTTGCAAGCATGGCTTCAGTCAGTTCTCCTTGGTGTCATCTTGATATCCTCAGGCTGTGTGGCTGAGTTCCCCCTCAACTGAGTGTTCCCTCAACTGAGTTCTTCTCAACTGACAGCCTATTCTCTAGGAGCTAACCTAGCCTGACCTGAAATAAAAGATACTATCCTAACTGCTTTCAAACCTATTACATGTTGTTTTGGAAAATCATCAAAACTAAAACATATCCCAACAATTTCCCCCTTTTTGATGATTCCAAAACTTCTAACCAAATGATTTTCTATTACAAGAATAATGTCAGAGCACAGGTAATAGTTTGAAATATGCAGGAATTCCCATAGTTTAAAACTTTTAAGATCTGCTCGGTTGACCATTTTTCTTAACAAAACTAGATCAGTGGTCATGTGAACAACCCGCTCTGATACCAATTGATGGTCCCGTTTTCAAGTACCAAAATGGGAATTCAGGACATAAAATTTTTTGTTTTAACACTTTTGCGTTGCGCTCTGAAAGAGTTCAGTGAAGGAATACTCAAGTCACTGCGTTGCTAAAAAGGTTGAGCTACCAAGTCAGTGAGACTTGAAGGCTCATGCTCTTAACAACACAGTGACTCGAGAGACTGAGCTCTCGAGCGCGTTGCCTGATCTGGTCAGTGAGAAGGATTTCCCTGACCTGATTGCTTAACCAAAGTTTTCTTATAACAAAGCTCAGTGAGCTGACTTTCACAATACTTTGGTGAATACTTTAAAGAATAAGTACGCTTAGTTTAACGTGGTTCAGAGACTCAAGTTCCTACGTCCACGGCCTGATTTAACAGGAAATCCACTACATGGGATTCTTGTTTTTAACGTGCCAAGGTGCACTTACAACTGGACTCACGCCACTCCCTGGGCTGCCTCTCCTTTCTTACTAATTCACTGACTTACTCCCAACAAACCTAACAAGAGGGTTTTGGTTTCAGTTTGGTTTCTCCAACTATGTGAGGTTTTCCCTTACAAGGTGTTAGCCTCAAGCTAAGATTGGGAAAACCTCTCTAAGCTAAGAGTTACAAGCTTGACACTCAATGAATATTTAGTGAAACCCTAAAGGTCAGTGTCGTAGGTGTGAGAAACTCTTCCTTATGACTCCCTAACAACTCACACACTCTTATAGCTTGTAGGTGTTGATTTTTCTTTCTTCACACCCTTACAACAAAGCTATGAGCTTGTATATATAATGGTGATTCAAATGTATCCGTTGGAGAGGAAATACATTTGAATCCAACATTAAATGGTTTCAACCACTTTTCTTGGAATGCGGCCTTTGTCAGTGTCAGAGTTGCTGCCTCGTGCTGATTGGTCCACGTGGCCTGGATTCACGGATCTTTGACTCAGTAGGTTGACCAAGACCCTACTGACTTTATGTAGCTTCCTCCTTCACTGACTGATGATCTTTAGTGGACTGAACGTCTTCAGTGTAGTTGTCCTTCAGAGACTGTTTGAAGATCATTCCAAGAAGTTTGCCATAAGGCTGAATGACAAACTTCCCTGACCACAGTAGTCTGACACCTTCAGGCCCTACTTGGTGCAGCACTGATTCTCTTGATCATGCTCTTCACTGAGTGGTCCACCTGACTTAGCTTAGATCAGCCCGGTTTACACTCAGTGGGACATCCTTCAGGCTTCTCTTCTGGTTCAGGTTGCAAGCATGGCTTCAGTCAGTTTTCCTTGGTGTCATCTTGATATCCTCAGGCTGTGTGGCTGAGTTCCCCCTCACTGAGTTCCCCCTCAACTGAGTGTTCCCTCAACTGAGTTCTTCTCAACTGACAGCCTATTCTCTAGGAGCTAACCTAGCCTGACCTGAAATAAAAGATACTATCCTGACTGCTTTCAAACCTATTACATGTTGTTTTGGAAAATCATCAAAACTAAAACATATCCCAACATTAACAGATTTAGCTTTGGATAGAAACTTGAGGAATATTGTTAGATCTCTAGATGGAACCATGAGTGATATGTCTTTTGGTGGTAAAATCATTGTGCTTGGAAGAGATTTCAGAAAGAGACTCCATGTTATACCCAAAGGAAGTCGAGAGGATATTGTGCACTCAACTATTAATGCTTCATATTTGTGAGGTCATTGCAAGGTATTTTATGCATCTTTTATTAAATGATAATATTTTTTTAAAAGATTATTATTGAAAAACTAAATACATCTTATTTGTTTTCAATATTAAGAATTTAAAATTGACGAAGAACATGAGATTACAACGTTCTGATCTCAATACGTCCTCAAATGATGATGATATTGTTAACTTCTCAAGGTGGAATTTGAAAGTTGGTGATGAGAAAATTAGAAATAGGCAAGATGATGTCACTGAGATTGAGATTCTGAAAGATAATTTAATTTGTGATGTTGTTGCTCCAATTGCATCTATAATAAAAAATATTTATCCATCCTTGATTGATAATTTAAGGACACATAAATACTTTGAGGATAAAGCAATACTTGCACCTACTCATTGAGATGTAGAGTTTATAAATGATAAGTTTTTATCTGATTTCGGATGATATTAAAGTATACTTAAGCTCAGACAATATTTGTGTCTCTAAATTTCGAGAAGGAGGTAATGGACAGATGGTTATAGTTGAATTTTTAAATTCTGTTAGGTGTTCTGGAATGTCAAATCACTGTCTGATCTTGAAAGAAGGAGTGTCTATAGTGTTACTAAGAAGTATTGATCACAAATCCGATTTGTGCAATGGAACAAGATTGATCATCACAAAACTTGATAACCACATTCTCTAGACTGAAATAATATCTGGAATGAATATTCAAAATAAAGTCTTCATTTCAAGAATTACATTGACAAATTTTGATCCTACAATGCCGGTATATTTTACAAGGTGACAATTTCCAATTCTACTGTGTTTTGTCATGAAAATAAATAAAAGTCAAGGGCAATCGCTTTCTACTGTTGGATTGTATCTTCCCAAACCTGTTTTCACTCATGGTCAACTTTATGTTGCAGTATCCAGAGTTAGTTCGAGTAGAAGATTGAAGATTTTGTCACTTGATTCTAAAGGAAATCCTTCCAAATACACCACAAATGTTGTTTATAGAGAGATTTTCCGCAATTTGTAAGCATTATTTTCTAAACATTTGATCAATAATAGATGTCATGAATTTATAGTTTATTGTCATTGAAATAGAATTATTTATTATTAGCTAACATTTTAAAAAATACAATAAAAATATTGAATAACTAAAATAATAATAGTAACCACATTTATAATACTTAAAATAAATTAATTAATAACTTTACCATAAATTTTATATACAGTTCCGCGATAATCGCGGGTTTAGCACTAGTATAGTATAAATAAATAATTATTTTAAGGGGTAAGTTTGAAAGTATAGTTTTACTTTTTTGAAAGTATAGTTTTACTTTTTTGCTATTTTGGATAGAGGAAAAAAGTATTTTCTTTAAAAAATAAATAATCTAAATCGTAACAGAGAAAATACATATTACAATGAGAAGAAAAAAAGTTGAGCTTGATTTTAAGTAATAAAATTAAAACTTCCAGGTTGGTAACTTAACATTAAGTTATTTAACAATATCCTAATTCATTCTGACAAAAAAAAAAAAACAATATCCTAATTCATAGAATCATAATTTACACCATACAATCATTATAGGAGTATGTATATAGTGAAATTGGTTTATATATGAATCACAGAAGGGTATTAGTTATTTTCACTGAAGAGTATTAGTTGTTTTTACTGAAGAGTATTACTGGTTTACACTGAAAAGTCTTAGTTCATTTTCACCGAACAATTAAGACTCTTTAGTGTAAATCAATAATACTCTTCAGTAAAACAACTAATACTTTTCAGTGAAAACAACTAATACCCTTCATGGATTTATGTATAAAACAGTTTCACTCTATACTTTGTCTCATTATAGTCACAACATCATTTACTCTTTCACATTAATTTGATATACAAAATTTTAACATGCACTCAAGCGCATAATATGCACTTGAATTTTAAGTCAATCATAACTTCAATTTTTTTTTTTCAAAATACACACTTAACACGCCGAACTGTGAGTTTTTTTACAATTGAAATATTTTTTATTACTTCTTGGGATATTAATGATTATCTTTTAAAGTATTACTGATTACTTTTTAGGGTATAACTGAATTCTACTTAAAGTTTTTTTTTTTTCAAAATCCAAATACACACTATAACTACTCTTTGATGTAAAACTAAATGTCACCCTATTTAAAATTTCAAAACAAACGCACCTTATTACTTCTCTGGATTTCAAAATTTCCAAAATTTCGAAAAAAATAGATTCTAAAAAATACTAGAAAAACAGGATTTGAACAGGTTCACGATTGAGATTTTGAATTTCAATTAAAAAAATAATGTATATCAATATGATATATACTTTTTAAATAACCCAATCATGAAATCATTAACAAGGAACTAATTATATAAATTAAATTCCATTTGACTAAACTTCAAACAAACACACCATCACTACTAATCGATATTTCTAAATCACCCTAAAATTTTGAAAACGCAGGCTTCAATAACCAGATCAAACATCCCCTGTTTCCTTTGTATCTTACCAAGGTCACATGCATTTAATTTTTTAAACATATTGTATATCCAACCTTTAATTTTCTCAGTTTAGCTATAAATATAAAGCATATCATTTGCTACAACATACAAAGAAAACCGTTATATGTCAATTTAAACGGGTGATATAACTCTATCTTATATTTCTCTCAACACTCAAAAATATGAGTTAAATGTAAGTTAACCATGTTCTATAACCTTAAATATTTTATATAAATTTATCTGAGTTGCATTTGGATAAAGTAATTTAAAATGCGAGAAATTTGAAAATAAATGAATTTGAGAATCCATAAATTTTAAATGACATGGTTTAGCAAGATATTTAATGTTGGCATTTGGATGGAATCATTTGAAATGCAAAAGATTTGAAAATGAAAGGATCCTTAAACCTATGGATTTCAAATGACATTAAATATTTGAAATTCCTCCATTTTGAACTAGGATTATAGCTAGGAATTTGAAATTCACTCATTTGAATATTTTACCAAACAAGTGGAGTTGATTTAGTTTGTGGATTATTAATAGCTCAAATTCCTACATCCAAACACAATCTAAAATTTCTCCAATTTGAACTAGGATAAAAGCTAAGAATTTGAAACTCACTGATTTAAATATCTTATTCAAATAAGTGGGGTGGATTTAAAATTCATAGCCCAAATTCCTCCATCCAAACACAACCAAACTAGCTGCACTTAAAGGAAAGGATGCCTGATGCAAACAAAAATTGCAGCAAAGTAAAAAAATGGCATTTCACTTAAATGAACAAATACAATAGATAGATTCTAACAAACTCATATCAACGTAACGCCTAGAGGGTGATACCATTACTACAAACTTCAGTAAATTTCCATATTAGTACCTTCAGTAGCGGAGCTTTCTTTTCCTTTGAGCCTTTCCTGCTGAGAAAGAAGTTGCTGTATATCTCGAATTAGCAAGCTCACGAGGAACAGTAGCACCGGATGATTTCAGAGTTTCTACCAAATCAGGGAATAGTTTCTTGTTCTCCTCATTAACAAACACAATTGCTGTACCGTCTTCTCCCATTCTAGAGGCCCTTCCAATTTGATGCACATACTCTTTCATAGAATTCGGTATATCAAACACAATCACCTGCCTCACTGACACAAGATCAATTCCTCGTCCCAACACTCCCGTGGCCACAATCACCGAAAGTTCCCCAACCAAAAATGACTTCAATATCTCTCTTCTTTCCTTCATGGGTTTCTCTCCATGTATAGACTGAGCTTTCACCCCAGTTTTCATTGTAATTGCTTCAGCGAGGATATCTGACCCGAGTCTAGAACCCACAAACACGACAACGGGTGGCTTAAAATGCTTCTCACTCGTCAATATATCGAACAGCTTTTGCTTCTTTTTATTTGACTCCACCCATATTGCCAGCTGTTTAACAACTTGACTAGGTTTGTTAGTCTTTCCAACAGAAATAACCGTAAGATCTTTAACTAAGGACCTCGCCACAGTCTCGACTTCTTTTGAAACTGTTGCAGAGTACATCAAAACTTGTGGCTGGGACAAAGCACAGAAAATTTGCATAACTTGATCACGAAATCCCCGTTCAATCAAGCAATCCACCTCATCAATGACAAGAATTGATACGCTGTCCAATTCAAAATCATGCTTGGTGAGAAGATCAATGAGTCTTCCTGGGGTCCCCACAATCATCGAAACTCCTTGCTGGATTCGATGTACTTGACTAGGCATTGCATCACCACCAACCACTAGGGCAGTCTTAAAGGGCAAACCTTGCCCAAGTAACTTTGCTTGTTCCTCAACCTGTATACTGAGCTCTCTAGTAGGTGTGAGGACTATTGCTACTGGTTTTTGTGGGTTGTTTTTGAGCTTTGAACAGTAAGAAACTACTGGGACCAGAAAGGAACAAGTTTTCCCTGAGCCAGTCTCAGCAGAAACGAGCATGCTCTGCCCGATCAATGCAGATGGGATCCCCTGCATTTGAACAGGTGTTGGCATTTCATATCCTGCAGCTTCTAAATTTTGAAGGAGCTTCTGAGGAAGATTTGAAGAAGCAAAAGACAAAATAGGTTCAGGCACATTATCTCCCTGCACAGATATTTCGAGTTTTTTCCTTAGCAGGTTAGTCTGGGAGTTAGTAAGAGATTGAGGTTCTGATTTACTATTTCCATCCCGAACATAGTAGCATTCGTCCCTCGCCGGAAGTTTTATAGAGGGTGGCTGGGTAGAGGAAGCCTTTGATTTTGCTACTTGGCTGAGAAGTAATTTTTTACACTCGAGACTGCAAATATCATCATCAGTTTCGTCACAAATGTATTCACCATAGCGGCCACATATAGCACACACAGGTTCTCCAGGCAAAGCTTCTCTTTGATCCCAACATCTTTCTTTCACACCACCATCTGCACCAGAAGTTACAAGGGAAAATAGTTAGATGTGAATAAACTGACAAGAAGATGGCCATCCACTACCCCATCAACCCAAAACGACAAAAAAATAAAAAAGGAGGCTAAATTCACACGACTTAAAAAGTTGAACAACTTGGCATCACTCAGAACTTAGAGGTCAGGGTCTTATGCTCTTATCTGCAAGGAGCATCATTTCTAAACTATTGACTTTTAGCATATGGGAGCTGAGAACTTAAGTCCAAATGAAATAACAAACACCTGTCTTATTTTTCACTCTTGACAATTTCTGATACGAAGCATTTGCAGTCAAACCACCCTATAATCCATTCACCACATTGCACTCTGAAAGAGTAGTTTTCAAATGTGATTCAACTTATCAAAAATAGCTTTGAGAAAGCCAAGGTGACCGTTAACATTCACTTAATGAGAAGAGGAATCATACATGTTCTCACTTTCTTGAGTTTATGAGAATCAAAGATACTAAGTGCAGCTAGTGAGGATGTTTCTTTCTTGCACGAAAAAATAAATGCACCGTCATTCCTTCAATGACAAATGTGCATATTTCAGATGTTGAGGATGCTTATTAGTTTTCTCATATGAAACAAAATAATAGTGATATAATGGACCTTATTTTAGACTAGCATGGTTAAATGGTGAGGTTAAAGTACATTCCTTTTGTGGAATTGATATAATTTGCGCATTAAAAATAAATGAAGTGGGCACATCTTGAGGTCCAAGAACACACAAAGCTTAAAGCGGACGTGATTGAGCATTGTATATTCAAATTTCAACCTTTCAATGGTGAAATGAATAATTAACAACAGAAGCTAAGTTTTATCATATGAATCATATTTTGCCATCATAAGTAATAACTGCATACAATGAGCAAAATCAATGTTGAGTATAGCCACCATCCACAGTCACAATGTTATTTCTTAAGCTTTTGGTGGAGAGAACAAAATTTAGTATCATGTATTTGAAAATTGACTGCTCAAACTAACTTAACTTAGACAAGGTCAAATCATTAATGGCTAAAAATTGCCACATTCACTCAACCACAGAGTAGCCTATTATGTTATAACAATGTTGAATTATCCAACTTTACCCGAAATAATCTTAGGTTGTGTTTGGATAGAGGCATTTGGGCTATGGATTTTTAATTCACAACCTAAATTAATACTTCTTGTTTGGGTAAAGTATTCAAATGAATGGATTTCAAATACTTAGCTTTAATCCTAGTTCAAATTGGAGGGATTTCAAAATCCTTAGCAAAACCATGTCATTTGAAATCCATGGATTTCTAAATCCAATCATTTCCAAATCCCTTGTATTTCAAATTACTCCATCCAAACACAACCTTATGGAATTATTCAGAATGCCCACCCTAAAAGATAATTTTATAGTGATTTAACATTCAATTACCTGAATTGATTAGGTCAATTTTGACAGAGAGAGAACAAAACAAAATGAGCAGAGGTTTATGAACTTAATTATCCATTTGTTCGATCCTTTGGCAGTTAACTAATGCAAAACCTAAGGAAAGGATGAAAGAAACTTTACCTGGGCCTGTATCCTCATCTGCCATAGGAATTTCGCATAGCTTCCTCAATTTCCAATCAGCAATTAAGCACACGAAAACTTCAAATTCTGAAAAGCCTCAAGCTTCGCCACCGCGCCACAGATTAGCTGGTGGTGATGATTACGAATAGTCACTCTTGATTTCTCCTTTGCTGAAACTAATACGTGCGGTTTAATAACAACTAAGTACCCTCGCCGAATTCGGGAAAATATATATATTATTAATTTAATTTTAAGGATTTTGTAAGTTCAATGTACAAATTTAAAAAAGTAATTTATTTTCAATATAATATTGTAGTTCAAAAGAATAGAAAAAAAATAATCTTGATTATTTTATAATTTTGAAAAATATTGGAGAATTCACACATTAAATTATGTCATAGTTAAATAAGATAGTAATATTTTAAATTATAAATTTTAAAATACTTCTTCGTAAACAACATTTGTTGTATATGTACATGGTCCTTCATTAGAACGAGACAAAAATATTTCAACCATCTTTTGATTTTACATAAATTATAGCATGCACTTGGATTTTAAGCTCAATTTTGACTTCATTTTTTATTTTTTCAAAACGCACACAAACATTGGGTTATAACTGATTCATTCTTGGGGTATTACTGATTCATTCTTGGGGTATTACTGATTACTTCTTGGGGTATCATTGATTACTTCTTGGGGTATTACTGATTCCTGCTTGAGATATTTTTTCAAAATTCATGTGCATACCATGCACCCAAGTGCAACTACTCTTACTTTTAACTCTCAAGACGAAAACAAATAAATGACCATGCATAAAAACTGGCTTGAAAAGATATACATCTATCATCGACATTGATTGACCTCAACTTTAAATTATTGTCATCAGGAAACACAAAATGACTAGAAACTCTCCTCTAAATCCTAACCGATAATGTTTTAACTTTTACTTGAATTACTCAAGGTCATTTTGGGAGTATACACCCTTCTTCTAATGTTTCTTCCTAAAATTATTTCAGCTCCAAAATATTATTTTGAAGCTTCATAACAATAAATATAGTTCTAATGTACAATCCTAACTTTTGGACAATGTTTCTAAGAAGTATTATAGGCACATCAACCTTCAATACCAAGCGTTGCATTAGAAATCTGTGACACTTAACAAAGTTTAAGAAATCAACATAAAACAACTCTCTATTACCGCCTGATCTATATATTTAGATATGCAAGGACCATGAAAATTCAAATGTAGTCTTGTGTCACATGTATCATAGACAAAATAAATCTTTTATTAGTGCATTTCACTTCTCTATGGGTTGGAGCAAATATTGTTCTATCCTCAAAGGTATTTATGTGTGCGAAAATTATATGTAAGGGTAAATATTTTCTACTACAATAGAGACATGATCATATATATTATAAATCAGATTAGCTTCAAGAGTTTGAATACTTGCAAAGATATCTTTGTTATCTCTTATTCACCGTCTCCAACTT
This sequence comes from Ballota nigra, assembly GCA_947034835.1. Classification (NCBI taxonomy): domain Eukaryota; kingdom Viridiplantae; phylum Streptophyta; class Magnoliopsida; order Lamiales; family Lamiaceae; genus Ballota; species Ballota nigra. Next base: position 9,961,370 of record OX344727.1, on the reverse strand, counting down.
TCAAAATTCAATTGGAGAACTCAGAGATCTCATAAGGTTTTGATATGTAATCTGTATTTTGCAACCTCATATTTTTTGTTAGCTTTAATACCTTACAATGTTGAAACAAATAAGTTGAATCAATTGTGCAGTAATATAATTTTCTTTACACATACATTTATATAAATATTTTGTATATTATAAAAAAAATGAAATTTAATTTACATTTTAAGCATAAATAGTAAAAATCAGTGAATGTTGTAATCACACATTGTTTTATAAATTAAAAAAATACTATAATAAAACTCACGGTAAAATTATCAAAGTGAATGATATTATCCTTATCGTTGTGTGTATTATAAATTTTGAAATGTCATTTTTTACATACATACATTTTCAAATCAAGAGTATATATAAAAATTATCATTTTTTGAATTTTATCTCAAAATAATTTTTGAATTAATAAATTACTTATGTAAATTTGATCTTTTAAAAAAAAATCAATTATGTGCAAGCCAAAGTGATTAGAAATAAATTAATACAACTAATCATAAGATTCCTATATATATCTATATCTATAATATATATAAAAGTGCCTTGAATTTGTAAATCATTTTTTTTTTCAATTTTTCCCCTTCTATTTTTTGTATTATACTCTTTTACCCTTCTTCTTCTTGACCGTTTAATTTTATTCTGCACTAATCCTCTTCACTATACCATCTGACTTTGATGCGACTACACTAGCTTCTACTAGTAGCTACCCCGCAAGAGAACGGGTTCACTGTAGTATGGGCATGTATAGGGACCAAGTATTATCGAACCCAAGGGATGGTGTATATGCGAATAGATCCCTGAAGATCTACGCGTCGTAATTAATATGAGTGAAATGTTTTTAGATTTTTTGAAAGATTAATTAAAAGACTAAAATCAACTAAGTAAACTAAAGAATGAAAAAGAACGAATTAACTACGGGTTGTTTTCTAATGAGAGATGGTGATGCTTAGGATAGGAATCCCTACGTATACTAACGGAGCAGGTACATAATCAAAGTAATCGTGACAAACAAGAATTAACCTAAGTAAAAGATCGTAGAATGAAAGCTCAAGATTTCTCACCCTAATACTTTATCCTAGCAATCGACTTCACTAATCCACTAACAAGTTAATAGATAGCGCTTAATTAATGAGACCCTAATTTAACTAAGGTGATGCGGTCGTCCTCCTTCGCTAAACCGGTAGATGAATTAACCTTTACTAAACCTTCTCGTTAAGACTACTAATTGTTATTGAGTGATGCGGTCGTCCTCTCTCTAACACTTTCGTACGAAATTCAAAGGTAGAGTTAAGATTAATTATATGAATTCATTAATTAAGAGAATTAAAACTAACGTCACCAATTACCTTAATTACGTACCCACATCCTACTTCTACGAGTTCATCCTAACCCAAGCATGCAAGGGTTTTAGCCGGACATGGTTGTAACAAACATAAAAGCAATTAAAGAAACAACGAACATAAACATATTGAATTGAACGAAGAAAATAAGAAACATGAACTAGGGTTTTAAAAGAAAATAAATACGAAGAACTGAAATTGAATTGATAAAAACGAAATTTAAACGTGTTCAAAGTAACGAACTAATGAAAAGAAACTAAGAATTGAAAAGAAACTAGAATTCGTATGAAAAACCTCAACAAAACGTAAAATAAAGCTTGCTCGTTCTCCTCCTCTTCAAAAACTAAGTCTAAAGTATTTCTAAAAGTTCGGGATCCTTCAAAACGTGTTTGGACGAGATATATATAGGCACGGGTCGAAACGGGAGTTAATGGGCCGAAAATACGAATCCGGAGGCAAAAGTATATGGGCGCTCGAGCAAAACGCTCGAGCGGTCCCGCTCGAGCAGTGTAGCTCGAATGATGCATTCGCTCGAGCGGTCGCGCTCGAGCTGCTCGAGCGCTGAAATGACTCTGTATGTTTTGGACGCTCGAGCGATTCGCTCGAGCGGTGGCGCTCGAGCTGCTCGAGCGCAAGAATTGTTCTGTACGTTTGCGCGCTCGAGTAAGGCGCTCGAGCGGTGGCGCTCGAGTAAGGCGCTCGAGTGACTTCAAAGCTTCTCCCAAGTGATACTTTTCCTCGTCCGCACTAATACCGATCGTATTTCTTCAATATCTTCTCATCCGGGCATCCGTTTGAGTCGATTCAAAGTCCTACGAACTCCGTTTTTCGTCCTCTATTCACCTATGAGCATCAAAGAGACAAATTTATCAATGTATAGAAATAACGCTCAATTGACTCTAAATACTCTATAAACTCGACCAAAACTAGGGCGTTTCTAGCTACGAATCATGACAATTTCACGCCTAATCAACCCCCCCAAACTTACCATGTTGCTTGTCCTCAAGCAATGAAATAATAAGTCAAGTGAAATTGTTAAGAATGAGTAGGAAAACTCAATCATGCAAGCTAATGAACTCAAGCTTCAAAGATCAATCACAAGTATACTCACTCACTTTCTTTTATCGTACTCATGCAACAATAACAAGAAACACCAAGATCAAGCATGGATGTGCACTCAACGGTGTGTTTCGCTCCCTCACAAGTGTATAACAGTGTTTAAGGGACTCACTCAATCAATCAATCACACATATTGGCAGCCATAGGCTTGTAAGCACTCTTAACTCCGACCATACTCTAGAAATCAATGCCGAATCAAAAAGGACTTTTCTCAAGGTTGTAATGTAGGCTCTTTGGACAGGTGGGATAACAATATGGGGTAAGTGACTCAAGTGAATGGAGAATAGAAAAATCAACTTTGGCACTTTGAGATTAGGAACAGAATCACTTCAACATTTGCAATCAATACACTTTAATTCCACTACTCTCAACACTTCAAATTTTTTCTTTCTCACTCTTTCACTTTTTTTTTCAATCACTTTTTTTTTTCTTTTCTTTTTTTTCGCACAAACACATGAGCTCATTTTTTCTTTTGCTCATTCTCAAATTTTTTGTTCTTTCCCACAACTCAAATCTCATCACTCCTTCTTCTCATATTCACTCAACAAAAAACCTTTTCCTTTTTCAACTCAATTCACTCCCTTCATATTCACACTTTCCTATTCTCCACTCAAATTGGGACAAGAAGGCTTAGGAATTGGAATAGTGTTCATATGTGCTAGCAAATAAAATAGGCTCTAGGCTCAAAGGGGCTAACAAGGGATCAATGTCATTGGTAAGGAAAATTTTGGCTAAGTGACTCAATTGAATCAAAGATGGCCTAAGATCACATTCGGCATATCAAACTAGACACAATCTAGAAGCAAGAGCACATGCAAGTTCTAGCATCCTCTAAGGTGACGATCCACTCACAAACGAAGAGATTAAATCATGCATTTAAATCTCGTAAGGCTCAAAAGCTCACAGCTTTCACATCCATGCTAGTCCTAGTGAATTCTCACTCTCATCACACAAGTACTCAAAAGAAAAATTCACAAGCATACAAGTTCTTTCTCAACTCAGCTCAAACTCAAACACTCACACAAAAGAATTTCTAACTCAGCCTCACAATTCACCCTACTCATCAAATCATACTCAAAGATAGCAATAAACAAGCATAAGGTGATTGATAGGCATGAAATATGCAATAGCGAGTCAAATCAAAATCACCCCAAGGAGTATCTCAAGGCTCCCAAATAATCAACTCAACTCAAAGATAAGGGGTGCATGCATGTGCAATGTAACAAGAAACATAAAAAAAACTCCACCCCCCCAAACTTCGACCTTGCTAGAGGTCTAAGTTTGGGGTTGTGGGTTACCTCAACCGAACAATTCAGTTTCTCTCAATAGCTTTGCACACTCCCTTGCTTGAGTTGGTTCCTCCAATCTGAATAACTCCATGATACCTTTACTCCTTTAGAGACAAGCCTACAAGCAACTTACTCAAATACGAGGTTAAACATACGACTCAAAACACCCTAATAATATAAAAAGACACTAAAAATAAATGAAAGCAAATAAAAATGGGTTGCCTCCCATTCAGCGCTATTTTTAAGGTCCTCATGCCGGACCAAGCTCAAAGGAGCTTATGGGACATCATACTCAAATTTACCTCCCTTACTCTCATAAGAGTGGTGTTTGAACTTCTTTCCTTGATGTCCCTCCATCATGAGTTCCTTTCCTCTTTTCTCATTCCCAAGTGTTATGGGTCTCAACTCCTTCTTCCCTCTATCTGGAGGAGTCTTACTAAACAATTTCTTGAGTTTGGACTTTTTCTTCTTAACTCCTCCTTTCCCTTCTAACTGGACCACGTCCACTTTCTTCACCTCTTCATCCTTCAACTTCTTCACTTTATCCCTATCAAAATAATCAAGATCATAACGCTCATGGGTTAAATAATCAAGTGAAGAATTATAAAATTCATGAATATGAGAAGAGTTAGGGATATGAGGTGTGTCTTCAACACTAGGATCAATTGCATCCATGCAATACAAGCTCTCATCCTCCCTCGGGTGCTTCATGGCTTCATATAGGGAGATCTTCACTTCTTGATCATCGACCTTCAACGTAATCTTCCCGTTTGCCACGTCTAGCACCATCCCCGCCGTAGCTAAGAACGGTCTTCCCAAGATTAGGGGCACGTGCTCATCTTCCTCCATCTCTAGCACTACAAAGTCGGCTGGAAAAATGTGATCTCCAACTCTCACTAGGACGTCTTCAACAACACCTTGAGGTCGAGTAATAGACCGGTCGGCTAGTTGAAGCGTCATCATTGTGGGTTGAAGTTCACCACCTTCCAACTTCTTGAAAAGCGACAACGACATGAGATTGATGCTCGCCCCGAGGTCGCACAACGCTCCCTTCTTGATCCCATTCCCAATGTCACATAGGATGGTGAAGCTCCCGGGATCCTTCAGCTTTGGTGGAAGCGCCTTGTGCACTAATGCACTCACCTCGTGGTTCAGCTGCACCAACTTCGGCTCATCCACTCGCCGTCTTTTCGCGATCAAGTCCTTCAGGAACTTGGCATAATTTGGCATCTGTTCCAAAGCATCATAAAAAGGAATATTAATATGCAATTGTTTAAAAACATCAAGGAACTTAGCGAATTTTTCATCAAGCTTCTTTTTCATGAAGCGCTGTGGATATGGGACGGGTATCACAGATTTGGGTACCCCCCACTCATCTCTTTCTGTTTCTTTCACTTTCTCCCTTGCTTCCTTTGCCTTTTTCCACTTAGGAACTCTCTCACCCTTCTCACTTTCAATCCCCTTCTCAACTTCATCTCCTTTAGGCTCAATCTCTTCTTGGGGCGTCTCAGAATCAGCAGGCATCTGAGGACCTTCGTAGTTGGTTCCACTTCTTAGCTGGATCGCCTTGCACTGCTCTTTCGGGTTCCCCTCCGGCATTCTATTCACTGACTTTGCAATCTGGCTCATCTGGAACTCTAAAGAAGTGAACCTTCGATTGTTCTCTTGTTGAGTTCTAGTCCACTCAACGTTCATCTTCTGGAGCTCTTGATCACGTTGATCACCCTTCTTGTGCAACTCCTTCACATCGTACTCCAAGGATGACAACCGCTTGCTCCCTTCCTCCACCTTCTGAAGGATCGCTCTCAACATCTCCTCGGTTGATGCACCGCCTTCTCTACCAGGAGGTTTAGACCCCGGATCAACACCTGCAGGAACAGTAACACCAGCTTTTGGGTTAGCATAAGAAAAGTTATCATTCTTCCTCCATGTGTTTTGAGGAGGTTGCTGGCCTCCTTGAACTCCTTGTGTGTTCCTCCATTGATTTTGAAGTGGCTGAGGGCCTGGAGGCACAAATGGTTGGCCATAAGAAGGCCTTCCATACTGATTTCCACCTTGGTAGCCATTCTGATTGTAATACGGACCTCCCATGTAATTGGCTACCTCTTGCTGTCCACTTGGTTGGTCTACTCTCTCATTCTCTACCGCATGCTCTCCACCCAAACTCTTCCCCAACTCGAGGTTGTTGATCTTTTCCATCATGGCCATCAATAGCCTTCTCGTTCCTTCTCCCTCTTCAACCTGATGCACTCTTTGCAAATCTGCATCCGCACTCCAAGCACCGGCATTCGTGACAATGTTGTCCACGATCTCCCTACACCTCTCTATGCCTTGATTGAGGAATGCTCCGCCCGCACATGCATCTAAATGGGCTTGACCATCCTTGCTGGCACCACTATAGAAGAATGCCATAATGTCTCCCTCGTTGTACCCGTGCTGCGGGCACTCTATCAGCATGTTCGAGTATCTCTCCCACGCTTGGCGTAAATCCTCTCCAGACTTCTGGCGAAAGGACGAGATCTCAATTCTAGCCTTGATCGTCCTAGATGGAGGGTAGAATCGCTCGAGGAACAGACGCTCGAGCTCGGCCCAAGTGGTAATACCTCCCCGCAGGAGCGTATTATCGTACCACTCCTTGGCTATTCCCGTCAATGAGAATGGGAACAGCCTAAGCCTCTTGGCATCTTCAGACATGCCATTGTAATTGAATGTGGAGGCTATCATGAGAAAACTCCTCAAGTGAGTGTGAGGATTCTCCTTCCCGATCACCCCCTTGAACTGATTCTCAGTAAGCAATTTTAAAATCCCCGGGGATATCGAGAAGTTGTTCGCCTCAACAGGAGGCAAAGCCACTCCATCATAGTACCGCTGTGGCTGCGCTGCAAACCTCCCTCGAATCGCCATATTATGATCTACGTTCGGAGGAACGTGTTGAGGATTGGCAGCTGGTACGGGTACTTGTTGGGGTGGTGGTTGGTAAACAGGCGGTTGGTTATAGACTGGTGGTGGATGATATGGATATGGTGGGTAAGGATAAGGTGGGTATGGGTAATGTTGGTATGCTGGGTTGTGGAAAGGGTTATTTGGGTTTTGTGGGTAAGCAGGGTTTTGGTTATGAGGATTATGGACAAGGTTCTGAGCTGGGTTCACTACGTTTTGTGTACCCGGGTTTAGGCTCTGGCTATCCCCCAATGGAATTTGATTCTGGCTACCACTAACTCCAGTGCCTTCAACTCGGTCTACTGCCTGATTGAAATCGTTGGCAGCATCGTCCAACTCATTACTTATATCCATTGGTTCCTTTCCTAAGTCGGCTGCGTTCATTCTTCTCAAGTAAGCTCGGTTCCTTCTAGCTATTGTCTCAGGGTCCAACGGTATTCTCTCTTCGCTCGTGTTGCCTTGTGAGCGTGTTCTCATAAACCTGACACACTAGCAGATGGATCAAAACGCAACTGCCGAATAAATAAAAATAACAAAAAGAAATAAAAACAGAAAATAGGCACTCACTACTAACTACTAAGCTATCGACAAGTCCTATTCAAAAAGCATAAAACGCCTTCCCCGGCAACGGCGCCATTGACTTTGATGCGACTACACTAGCTTCTACTAGTAGCTACCCCGCAAGAGAACGGGTTCACTGTAGTATGGGCATGTATAGGGACCAAGTATTATCGAACCCAAGGGATGGTGTATATGCGAATAGATCCCTGAAGATCTACGCGTCGTAATTAATATGAGTGAAATATTTTTAGATTTTTTGAAAGATTAATTAAAAGACTAAAATCAACTAAGTAAACTAAAGAATGAAAAAGAACGAATTAACTACGGGTTGTTTTCTAATGAGAGATGGTGATGCTTAGGATAGGAATCCCTACGTATACTAACGGAGCAGGTACATAATCAAAGTAATCGTGACAAACAAGAATTAACCTAAGTAAAAGATCGTAGAATGAAAGCTCAAGATTTCTCACCCTAATACTTTATCCTAGCAATCGACTTCACTAATCCACTAACAAGTTAATAGATAGCGCTTAATTAATGAGACCCTAATTTAACTAAGGTGATGCGGTCGTCCTCCTTCGCTAAACCGGTAGATGAATTAACCTTTACTAAACCTTCTCGTTAAGACTACTAATTATTATTGAGTGATGCGGTCGTCCTCTCTCTAACACTTTCGTACGAAATTCAAAGGTAGAGTTAAGATTAATTATATGAATTCATTAATTAAGAGAATTAAAACTAACGTCACCAATTACCTTAATTACGTACCCACATCCTACTTCTACGAGTTCATCCTAACCCAAGCATGCAAGGGTTTTAGCCGGACATGGTTGTAACAAACATAAAAGCAATTAAAGAAACAACGAACATAAACATATTGAATTGAACGAAGAAAATAAGAAACATGAACTAGGGTTTTAAAAGAAAATAAATACGAAGAACTGAAATTGAATTGATAAAAACGAAATTTAAACGTGTTCAAAGTAACGAACTAATGAAAAGAAACTAAGAATTGAAAAGAAACTAGAATTCGTATGAAAAACCTCAACAAAACGTAAAATAAAGCTTGCTCGTTCTCCTCCTCTTCAAAAACTAAGTCTAAAGTATTTCTAAAAGTTCGGGATCCTTCAAAACGTGTTTGGACGAGATATATATAGGCACGGGTCGAAACGGGAGTTAATGGGCCGAAAATACGAATCCGGAGGCAAAAGTATATGGGCGCTCGAGCAAAACGCTCGAGCGGTCCCGCTCGAGCAGTGTAGCTCGAATGATGCATTCGCTCGAGCGGTCGCGCTCGAGCTGCTCGAGCGCTGAAATGACTCTGTATGTTTTGGACGCTCGAGCGATTCGCTCGAGCGGTGGCGCTCGAGCTGCTCGAGCGCAAGAATTGTTCTGTACGTTTGCGCGCTCGAGTAAGGCGCTCGAGCGGTGGCGCTCGAGTAAGGCGCTCGAGTGACTTCAAAGCTTCTCCCAAGTGATACTTTTCCTCGTCCGCACTAATACCGATCGTATTTCTTCAATATCTTCTCATCCGGGCATCCGTTTGAGTCGATTCAAAGTCCTACGAACTCCGTTTTTCGTCCTCTATTCACCTATGAGCATCAAAGAGACAAATTTATCAATGTATAGAAATAACGCTCAATTGACTCTAAATACTCTATAAACTCGACCAAAACTAGGGCGTTTCTAGCTACGAATCATGACAATTTCACGCCTAATCACCATCCCTTGGCATATCACATCTTTTCATTTCTTTCGCAATACCATCCTCAGATCAGGAACAAGACAATTATAGTAAGTAATCTTTTTTCTAATGCCAGAGTTTCCGTCGATTTAGATGAGAAGTTTTAATTTGCCTATAATAAAAGTAGAATGTACTCATATAAAATGTTGTGAACTTAGGGCTTTTTGTTTCGGTTTCGCCAACATCTGTTTTGATTTTCAATTAAAATTTCAGATACAGAGGTTCTACCATGTGGATTTTCGTAATCCCTGGTTTTAGATTCATCATTTGTTTACTTTGTTTGAATAATTCTTCATTAGTTATTTGTCAGATCTCTTTGTTATTTTAATATTTTGTTTTCATCTAGGTGTGGAGGTGTAAGGTTCATCTCAGCCAACAATGTAATTGAAGCGAATTCTTTCTCCATGTGTTTAGGAGTTGATGTAATTGGAAGAGCTGTGTTTGGTGATAAAGGTATCTCCGGTCAATCTTGAACCAACAAAGTAAGCAATTACCTCTGTTCTTGAATACCGTGAATTTATACATTTGATTATATATTTCGTATTTTTCATATTGTGCTTTCCTTTTGGCGATCACACTACTATCGGAGACAGCCAGAATTGGATCCCTCACCCCAAATAACATCGTCTCAGCCCTTCCCTTCTACATTGCCATGGTTTGATGTGGAGGAATTTCAGTTGGAAATGACGACTACCTCCGTCTACGATCTCGATCAAAACTACGTACAGTCGGAAACTACTCAAACCAATGCCACTAAGCAGGTTTGCTTCAACTACATGACTTTAGGAACCTCGATGAATTCATGTTGCTTAAATACTGGGTAACATCATTTTCTCAATTTATGGCCTTTGTGTATTTAGAGTTTGATTTTTTTTCTTCTTATGTATGTTAATTAGATATCCAAGGACTTAGTGAGTTTGATTTTTTAATAGTGATTTTTTGTCAAGGAAAAATTAATTGATTTTAATCTTTGTTCTCTAACCATCGCCTGTTCAAATCTATGTTTAGTGGTGATAGTCGTCTTCTACCTATTTGAAACATATTTGGTTAGGATGTCTATCAACGGTCTCTATGACAAACATTGTTTGATCCTCTCTCTGTTTTCTTCTTTTATTCCCAGGATGAGGAGCAGTCATAGTCAAGAAGATACTAAATCCCAGTGCTTGATCATCATACCGGTCAATCTATTAAATGTGCAACGATCAATCCAAATAAGCAGGCTCAGATTGTTTATTGTATTTGTTTTGGATCTAATTTAGTTTATCATAGAATAGAGTTTAAAGCTATGAAGCAGATGAATGATTTTTTTTTTTTTTAGGAAAATGTGACCTGGCCTGAAAACTTTCAACCATTCATTAAAGAGGAAGTGTTTACTAAAATATTCAATGTATGTATCTCAAATCCTTTTATCTTTAGGGTAAAAATTTAGATGGACATTCACTACGTTTTACTTGATTTTCAAATTATATTGCAGGGTATATTAACTTGCATAGTGGAGCAATTTTTCAAACTTATTTTAGATGATGATTCAACTTTCACAAGTTGACTAACCACACTGCCCGAATGGATGTTAATCTCAAAATAAGTAAGATTATAAATAAATTATTTATTTAATTCAATGGCATTTTCTTGCACCGTCTCACATTGAGTTTGAATAGTTTATGCTTTGCAAGGAACTTTCAAATCCAATTAATTTGTTGCAAGTTTGAACTATATATGCTCTGCAAGGAACTTTCAAATCCAACTACTTTGTTACAATTAGGTTGAACTTGTCTGAGATGATAATATCTTTTTAATTCATTTTCCTTTTTTGCCTCTCCAGTCGCAATCCACTTCCAACATCACCCACTCCAGTCTCAATTACTTCAAAGAAAGAACGTTTACATTGGGTATCAACATTTTACTAGATTTTTATAATCTTAAATTCCTTGTACTTCTATATTTGCATAATACTGTATTTTTTTAATGATGGCTGTGTAATTTATATGTAGTTTAAATTTGTGTTCATGCTATACTTTTAATTCTACATATTGATGCTAGGTTTGAATATGTGAATTTCTTGCAGTTGTATAATGAGCATGTTTTTTTAAGGATTTGATATAATTGTTTCCTGATTTCCTTGTGATCATTGAATTAACAAATGCTAATTGTATGCATTCATTAATTTTTAACATTTCCGCAACTTACTTTCTGAATTGTAGAAAGTGGTTATTCACCTTAGATGAAAATCAATTGCTGTATATATTTTATTTTTTCATGGAACAATATGTCAATTCATTATTTTTTAGGAAAACAAAGAATATTTCAAAATGGGGTGGACAGGGGGCTCAAGATTCTGTCCCATGTCATTCCTAAAACTTGGCAGCAGGTGAGGCTTCTTGAGCTTTTAACCAAGAGTTGTCGGAACCATGCTGGAGTTTGCAAACACTTCTTTCGATCAAATTAAAAAAAAAATTGATTTTTTTTTTCATGAACGCCCTCTTATTTACCACTTTCTTTACCCAATCCCCCACCTTTCACCCCACCCCCAAAATGGTTCGTCATCTAACTAACTTATTTGTAAAACTCTGGCATTCTAATATTAACCGACTTGTATGTTTAATTTGATATTTTGGAATTATACTTGTGTTCTAATGTTATTCATACTTTTGCGTTTATGGGTTTTAATTAGGTAAAATATGGGCAGACAAGGTTGCATATTGCGTATCAATCCAAATATTTTTGGAAATCTTTTAAAACTGTGCATGCGCGAAATAGTTTCATTTCTCAATTATTTGTCTACAGAGCGTCTGTTTGGATGCTCATGTAGATGAAAATATTTTGTTATTACACCCAATTATTACACACCTCTAAACTGGCATGAATGTTGCATTTTAACTTACTATACGTCGTGTTCTAAATTATGAAATGCTTAGGGGGCACTTAAACTAGCATGAATGTTGCATTTTAACTTACTATACTTCATGTTCGAAATTATGAAATACTTAGAGGGCGCTTGGTTTAAATTCTTCAATAGAAATGATAAACAATGAAGAATAAGTCTCTTGTACACCTGGTGCATGGTGCACTCACTCAATAATTGAAGTTATATACACTGAAAAGTGTGGATTGATTACACTGAAAAGTTTTTAGTGTTATCATGCACCGTGCATCAGATACATATGAGACCTTGACAATATATAGTGAATTATAATGAGAATCCTCATTCATCGAATGGTATATTATAATGAGAATGATGGTTATATTGATAGTTTATTACTCTATTGAAATAAGCGGAGATAAAAAAAAAATTGGGCGAGAAGAAACAATTATGGGAGGAGGTAGTTATTCAACATGGGGTGATGATTACTTTATTTTGAGTCTCATTACCTCGTACCGAGTGTGATAAAGGGGAATTAATCATCTTTTATTCTCAATTAACTATCACAATTACCCTATATTCATTTTTATTATAATTCTCATTGAAGAATTATGAATCAAGCACCTCTTTATATGTGTCAATATATCGAGCTTGAGTTTGGTCTTCTTTGTGGTTGTCATGCTTACTTTATTTTTTGATTCCGCAGACGAGTGATAAAAGAAAGCAATTTGGTAGCATTAGCTATCACCTCTAGAAGCTTATCAGGTCAAAAAAGTGGTGACTTAACTTTTATCATGGTTTGGATTGAAATATTTAATAGCAGTAGTTGGGTCGAAAAAGATGTCTTGAGAGATAGTCTTGAATATTTCTTGATGTGATTTTTATTATATAGTCCAAACAGATTAGAGCTTTAACTACTGGATTTTGGTTGTTTCCTTTAAATCATATAAGAATTTCGTTTGAGGTGCTTCTACATTTGTGACATCTATGAAAATAAGAATGGTATGAATTTTTTATTAAAGAATGGAATGATACTACATACTGGTGGGAATATCTATTAAACTTTTGTTATCTTTTTTTTTATCAAAATCTGTTATAGTTATTTTATTTGGTTGAAATGAGAATGACAATTATATCATAATAACTGATATTTTTTTTTAAAGAATGGCAATCCCATTTTGTCAATTATTTATTATTTTAGTTTTTTTTTTTATTTGCCTCTGGACATTCTAATCAAATATGCGACCTCTTGCTTCCTATGCCATTTGGATCATATAGATTTTTTTATGGAAAAGACATGTTAACTAAGTTTAAGTACACAAGTTTTAGTGTGACTTGATAAGTAAATTAAATAATTTTAACAATAAGCTATTGAATTAAAATTTCTTTCCGTCAGTGTACATTTAACGGGCAAATCTCATGTACTCTCCACATTTCAATTAAAGATAATACCGAAGTTTTAACGTGGCATAATTTTATACATTTTACAGAGTACTTACATACAAACGTGCAACACACGTGGTAATAAACTAGTATATATATATGTGTGTGTGTGTGTGTGTGTCATTTCTTTAATATCAAGTATATCAATGTTAAAAAATATTTAATAAATTTTAATATTTCACATAATATTTTAACATATAATTTTTTTAATTAATTTATATTTATTATTTTATTATTTTTCTCTATTATAATATGTTCATTCTAAAAGTATATCATGATAACTCATGTGGTACGAGAGAGTTAAGCTAGTCATCATATAAGAAAATTTATTTGTTAGTGTTATCTAACATTTTGATAACTATAATTATTGCTTTCATCCAATTGACCCTTTGAAAAAAAAAATGGAATAATTTCATAGAGGCACACACTTTACCCCTCTATTTTCAATACACCACTCTAAAAGTCATACCTTTCAAAACACCCCATTTATTTCAATTAAACCTAAATTGTGGGACCCACCCCACCACTTTAGCCTCCCCCCTCTCTCTCACTCCATGTAAGTCGGCTACCCCACCCCCAATAACCCCCACTCTGTCTCTCTTGTGCTCTCAATGTCTCCATCTATCACTACTCGGTGGCCACTACCATTGGGCACTCCTCAACAACGGTCGTCGCCTGCCACCACCACCATGGCATTTTGGACGACACTCAGCCTCAGCCACCGGCTCTCAAATTCGGCCACCATGCACCTCATTGCCATTGGTTTTGACCACCAAACCCTAAAAAATAAAGCCCAGTTTGTGCGATGACGAATGAATCTTGGGAGCGAAAGGTGACATCACGCGGCGGGAAAGTGGATTTTTTTAACTCCCGATGCACAAGTGCTTCGCTGATCGCTGATCTTCGATCTCTGTCGCTTCGATGGAAAATGGATCTTAGGGGGTGCACCGATCTTGGGCGGCGAATGAATCTACTTTCTAGTGCTTCGACGGTGTCAGATTTGCACTTCGACGACGATGCCTCCACCACCACCACGACCGATCTAGTGCTTCGACGGTGTTGCACATCAACTGATGTTGAATTTGTGCTTGACGACTACCTAAAGGCACGAGGCATAGACGGTTAGTTCAAATGACGGTGGTGGCGATGGCGAAGCCTCGATCTATGCGGCAGTGGATAGATCTTGGGTGTTGCGCCGATCTATGCGGCGGCGAATGGATCTATTAATAATTTTTTAACACCAATCGACGTCGTTCCGTCTGTTGATTGAGAAAATCGATTCAAGTGGGGCATGTTAATAGGAGCTATCAAATTATCATCAATGGCTTACTACACTGGTATGACCTCTTTAAGTGCTCTTTACAATAGTATTTTGAGAAGTTTACTTAATTCGAAAAGAAAATTATTTCCTGATTTTACTTTTGCAAATGATAGTAGTTGGTTGTGTTTTTATGTGGAAAACTGCATACTTCTTCAATGCACGAGTGCACTAAACCGAAAGGATGACTGTGTTACTTTTTTCAACTTAATGTTGAAACATTAATTTGTTTCTTGTCTTGTTTGGCGACGTAGTTGATGAAAGAGGTTTGATCTGCAAGCATCAAATTGAAGAGAAAAGACGGATTATGCAAATATTTTAGGTGTGTATGCAAATAAATTGTGCACTATGCAAATAAATATTTGTGTTATGCAAATTTTATTTTTTTTACATATATGCAACAATTCTTGTTTATACAAAGTTATATTTACATTTTCAAGAAGACATGGAGGACTTTCAATTTTCTTGTCAATTATGTAAATAAAAAGTGTAATGATGTAATATTATAATTTTTATACGGTAATGATGTGTGTCCAGATTCTGGACATCCAGATAAGGGTATTCTGGTCAATTTACAGGGTCTAATGACTAAAGTGCCCTTAATGGGAAAAAAATTATATAATTAAATATATGTTGTATTTCTTTATTTCTTATTGGAAAAATACTTTGTACTAAAATACTAAAGGTTTGAAACCTTTCGGGACCTTCACCGCTGCAAGGACCTTTAGCGACCTCTACCATCACCGTCACTGCTGCAAGCACCGGCGTCACTGCCTACGCTATTTCTTTAAATCCGGTCACATCATGACCGCCATCACCCCTTCTCTCATGGAAAAAATGATTTAATTTTCAGTTCCAAATCTTAGAAGAGAGACGACTCAGATGAGAGGAGTAGCAACCGTGAGGGTGAAGTCGTAGATAGAAAAGAACGGGAAAATCAGTTGCGCCAAAGAGAATAGAGGAGAGAGACAAGAGGAGGAGCAAGAGTCGCGAGGAACACAAAATCTGAACTTATTGGACTGAGGAAAAAGATTTACTAGAAATTAAAATTAACAATTAAGATGGCATTGGACGGAAAAATTAATTTGGGAAAAATGTTCTTGAGTCCAAGACGAAGCTATTGGTGTAGTCCTCGCTGTAAGACCACCATTACTTATATTTTCGCCATAGCCGCTGCTTAAGATACTTTAGGTTGAAGAAGACGGCGATGATGTGGTGATGTGGGTAGGGTGGGTCTGTTGTATAATATATTTACTTGAAAAAATCGATTTATCTAGTTAAGGAAATAAGTTATACATAAAAATAATTAAAAAAATAACTTATATTATAATTAATTTCAGAAAAAGTTAATTAACTTCATAATAATTTAGAATTGGAAAATAGAATACTTTTAAGGATTTTTCTTAGATCAGACATTCTATCGAGTTGTCTGATATCAAGTACATTATATAATTGTGCCACGTGTCATAGCATTGTATCGCACTGACCTGCTACCTGTTGAGTTGAGTTTTTTTGTCTTTCATATTGATAATTACATATTAATTAAAAAAGATTTTAATCATAAATTAAAGAAGGATAAATTTGTAAATTAATATTATAGATTTTAAAACTATTAAATTTAATATAATATGGAATAATACGACACAACTCGATAGTACTCGATGCATCTCGATAGAAAATTAGATGATTAACTCAACAAGTTATAGGTCATCAAATTTAAACCACTAGATTTTATTATTTTTTAGATCTGATGGTTTAATAGAGCATACCTGATATCAGACAACTCGATAGGGTGCCTGACATAAGAAAACCCCTACTTTGAATTCGTCAAATCTTAAGTAAAGAAAATAGAAATATATCCTTTACATATATAACCAATTTTAATTATCATCATTAAAAAATTTAATTTTTTAAAGTAAAATAAAAATCTGATTATTGTCGTTGATAGATAAAAAAAAAATCATTGGAGTTAAACATGTGTATATTTTCCTTAACTAAATATTTTCACAAAATCTAATATGAAATTTATATTATTGTATATATTAGTTGATATCATTACATAAATTTATTAATATTGTTAAACTTATATATTGAAATCACAATATAAAAAATATATATATAGTATTTATGAATGTATATAATGATATAAATTTCATATTATAAACAAATTGCACATGAGTCATATTCAAGCATATATGTTTTTTAAGATACACATAAAAAAAATTAAGGGTTCTATAAAAAAAATTAGAGAATCTTGAAATTTTGGTATTGTAAGATAAATTTATAAATTCTAAAAAAAAAACAATTGGAATATTTTTGAATATATGATGAACATATTGTAAGATAAACTTGAAGAATAAAATAGATTGCTAATTGATTTCTAGATTAGGAGTAGGTCTATATGAAAATGGTTCGTGATAAGTTTATCATGAAACAGTCTTAAAGTATCATTAAATTCATAAGAAGTATCATTAATTTGAGTTCAAGAAAATTTACAACAATTACAATATAATATCACTAACTTAATATTAATGACACTCCTGAATGAGATTAATAATATTTTAAAATTGTTTAATGATAAACTTATCATAGACTGTTTCCATATAATATTTTGCCCTAGATTAGACTACAATTTCAAAATTATATTTTAAGTTACCAATATGTGTTAAATACTACTAATATTTATAAGATAAGAAAATAAATTAGACTACAATTTTAAAATAATTTACTAATTTAACAAATTTGTAACAAACAAAATTTCTAAGATAAGAAAAAATATTCACCTGCAAAAGATGCATTAAAGTAATTGGTATTACAAGTTGAGTGGTTCAATGTTATAGTTAACCCTTAGAGTAAACCGACTACTGAAATTGATGATTCACTTGTTATTTTGGACCAATTTGAGGAAGCTTCATCATAATTTTAGTTATCTTGAACAAATTTGATGAGATTATGCACAAAATATGTATGAAAGTGGATTAGTATTACAATTTGAGTGATTTAGTGTTACAAACTTACACTTAACACTTGCTTTGAACCAATAACTCAAAATGAAGATTCACTTGTGATATTTGACCAATTTGATGACACTTTATCATACTCTTAGATACGTTTAATATATTTAATGAGATTATCTACAAAATATGTAGGAAAGGGGGCTAGTATTACAATTTAAGTGGTTTAATGTTATAATTAGCCCTTAAAGTGAATCGACAACTGAGATCGAAGATTCTCTAGTGATCTTTGACCAATTTTATGACAATTCACCATGGTTTTAGGTATATTGAACAAATTTGATGAGATTATTCACAAAATGTGTATGAAAGTGAATTAATATTTCAATTTAAGTGGTTTAGTGTTAAACCCTTATAGTGAATTGACAAGATTCACTTGTGATTTTGGACCAATTTGATGACACTTTATCATAATTTTAGTTTTCTTAAACAATTTGATGAGACTGTCCACAAAATATGTATGAATGAGGATTAGTATTACAATTTGAGTGATTTAGTGTTACAAATTAACTCTTACAGTGATATGAAAATTGAAATTGAGATTCACTTGTGATCTTTGACCAATTTGATGACACTTCATCATTTTTTCTAGGTATGTTGAACAAATTTGTTGAGATTATCCACGAAAAATGTATTGAAGTAGATTGTTATTATCGTTTGAGTAGTTTAGTGTCACAATTAACCTTTATGGTGAATTGACAACTGAGACCGGAGATTCGTTTGAGGTCTTCGACTAATTTGATGACACTTCATTAAAATTTTAATTATCATGAACAAATTTGATGAGAGTATCCACAAGATATGTATGAAAGTAGACCATTTTTACAATTTAAGTGGTTTAATGCTACATTTAATCCTTAAGATGATCCGATAATAAATATAGTATTATGAATCACATCAGAACTGTCAAGAATTGTAGTTGGTAATATCATATTATTGTATAGGAATATCAACAATAATTATATTTTTTTTACTAATTGATTTATCCATATTTGATATTAAAAATACAATTATAAAAAAAATTTAAATTTAAAGCACCAAAGTCTTAAAAATAATAATTAAGGTATTAATTATTTAATCAAGAATATCAAGTATTAGATAAAACAATTAAAAAATAAATAATGGTTAATGAATTTGAAAAATGGTTCATACATAAAACCTACTCATAAATAATGAGTGATTGCATACCATACACTTGAATTTTGAGTCTAATTTCAAATTAATTTTGACTTTTAAAGTTAAAATAAATTTAAAATTGGACTCAAATAAATGAATTCAAAATGAATATAAAATAAGCATAAAAATAATATTTTAAGAAGATAATCTAAAAAATTATAAAATTTTGAAAAAGAATTATTCATACACCTAAAAATTCGTACCCCTAAAGTAAATCTTTAAACCACAAAATTTCTAATACACAAATAAAATCTTAAATAGTGTTAATTAAATAATTAGTTAATACATTAAAATATATAAGAATAATAATAATGAATTACAATTCAATCCCACGGCATCCAAACCTAACTCCTCATCTTCCCCAACATTTTCCCTTTTCCGTAGTCCACCGTCAAATTCCCACCGCCTTCATCCTCCGCCAAAATCATAGGTATAAAGTTAAATTTACATGTTTACATTCACATAATCCTTCCTACACCCCAAAAATCTCATCCCATCTTCGTCAACCAACAATTCTTCAGCAGCAGGCCAGTGGCCATGGCAAACATACGCGCAATGACGGTGTGACGTCGAGAGTTATCCCAATAAAGTCGCCTTGGATTCAAGAACGTTTCCCCAAATTTATTTTTCCCCTTCAATGTGATTTTGATTGTCAATTTCAAGTTTTAATAAATCTCTTTCCTTATGTTGTAAATAAGTGCGTAAATAAAGAGACAGCGTTTGTTGACCCAATTCGTCGGGAACGACTACGTCTGGGGGCGATCCAAGTCAGGAGTTCCACTATTATTCTTGTGTATGAGTGTGATTACAATAATGAATACAATGATCTATTTATAAGAATAAAACCCTAGTCTAAGATATAAAGCCCGTTGGGTTTCTTGGTCCATAAGTAATGTCCACATCAAATCTTCTAGATTTGGAATAATAAATCTTCTAGATTTACAACAATCCTCCTTGGACATTACGACATAACATAAATGTCTTGTCATGAAAACTCCACTTGCTAGGGATCGACCAAAATAATAAGTAGGGATGAATGTCATCGATCTTCTAGATCTAAATCTTCTAGATTGATTTCGGGGTTACCGCTCCCCCTGAAGACAACAACACTTTAAGTCTTTGCATCCCAATGCCACGAACGTACTTTTCAAAAGTAGACGTAGGTAAGGATTTAGTAAACAGATCTGCTAGATTGTTACTAGATTGCACCTTTTGAATGGTAATTACGTTGCTCTTCTGGAGTTCGTATGGGTAGAAAAACTTAGGTGAAATATGTTTCGTCAGGTTTCCCTTGACGTACCCATTACTCATTTGTGCAATGCAAGCAGCGTTGTCTTCAAATATAATGGTGGGAGATGTATCGCCTTTGGCGATACCATACGATTCACCAACGTGTTTTACCAATGAACTTAACCAAACACATTCTCGTGCGGCTTCAAATAAAGCTATGATCTCTGAGTGGTTTGAAGACGTGGTAACCATGGATTGTTTAACCGGTCTCCATGAGATTGCGGTTCCACCACAGAGAAAAACATAACCAGTCTGGGATATGGCGTTGTGGGGATCAGACAAATAGCCAGCATCCGCATAACCTACTAAGGTTTTATCTTGGTTCTTACGGTAAAACAGTCCAAGATCTTGAGATCCTTGGAGGTACCGTAGAACGTGCTTAACACCATTCTAATGTCTCCTCGTAGGAGAAGCGCTATATCTCGCAAGCAAGTTGACAGCAAATGCAATGTTCGGCCGGATGCAATTTGCGAGATAGAGCAAAGCTCCAACAGCGCTAAGATAAGGAACTTCTGGTCCCATAATTTCTTCTGAATCTTCTCTTGGCCTAAATGGGTCCTTATCCACTTCAAGGGATCGGACAACCATCGGGGTGCTAAGTGGATGAGATTTATCCATGTAAAATCTCTCCAATACCTTCTTTACGTAGGTCGACTGATGAATAAGGACTCCTTCTGGGAGGTGCTCGATCTGCAAGCCGAGACAGTACTTGGTTTTACCTAAGGACTTCATTTCGAATTCAGCTTTCAAGATTGAACTGGCTTCTTCAATCTCTTTGCATGTTCCGATTATGTTTAGGTCATCAACATAGATGGATATGATGCAAAAACCATCTTGCAATTTCTTCGAGAATACGCATGGGAAAGCTTTATCGAATGTGTATCATTTCTTATGAAGGAATTCACTAAGTCGGTTGTACCACATAAGGCCCGATTGCTTCAGGCCATACAACGACTTTTGCAGTTGTATGCTATACATACTGCGGTT
The DNA here is from genome assembly GCA_947034835.1 of Ballota nigra. Lineage (NCBI taxonomy): Eukaryota > Viridiplantae > Streptophyta > Magnoliopsida > Lamiales > Lamiaceae > Ballota > Ballota nigra. The sequence goes on along the minus strand of OX344727.1, from coordinate 9,940,256 downwards.
TTCACCATCCCTCATCTAAGGAATGTCAAATCCATCAGGGATTTTCATATAAATGTCGGCATCTAGTGATCCGTATAAGTACGCGGTTACTACGTCCATTAATCTCATTTGGAGATTCAACTTAACTGCCAAAGATATCAAGTAGCGGAACGTTATTGAGTCCATGATAGGATTGATCAAAATCCATCCCGGGTCTCTGCGAAAACCCTTGTGCTACAAGCCTCGCTTTATACCTCTCCACAGTATTGTTCTCATTTTGTTTTCGTACAAATACCCATTTATATCCTACGGGGATAGCGCGTGCGGGTACGAACGATAGAGCCAAATACTTGTCTTTTGTTAAGCGATGCGAGCTCTGCACCAATTGCCTCTTTCCATTTAACCCAATCGGAGCTCTTCCAGCACTCGGCGATTGTTTTGGGTTCTGGATCTAGATCATTTATAATGGAAATGGCGATTGACACTGCAAATGTGTCGTTGACGATAGTAATATTTCAATTGTATGTTTCTCCCGTATCTGTGAAGTTCACAGAGACTTCGACGTTTACGTCAACCAGACCTTCCTCATTTCCCATTGTATCTGGGTCTGGTCGTTCCACGGTCCTAGTGCATGGAATATTTTGTGCATGTGCTTCATCACTAGGACTCTCGTCTCCTAGAGACTTGGAGTTATCTAGACGGATCTCTTCTAGAGATTTTCCATTCGACTGACCAGATTTGCTAGCCTTTCGTTTAGATGTGTTACTATCTCTTGAGGGTCCCTTATGCTTTTGGAATGTGGGGGCATAAATAATAATTTTTCTTGGGACCTTAACCCTTTGGGGAGCATTTACTGCAGGTATATGCGATCTAGTCACACCTCTATGGTCAGTGAACGCGTCTGACATATTATTTGCTAAGTTTTACAAGTTAATGATCTTCTGAACTTCAAGTTCAGATTGATTAGTGAGTGGATCTAGATACTGAAGATTACTTACGTTCCACGTAAGTTCCCGGCATTCATTCAAATTTGAATTCAGATCTCCCCCTAATTCCGGGAAGTAATCTTCATCGAACGTGCAATCAGTGAACCGGGCCGTTAATTGATCTCCGGACAAAGGCTCGAGGTATTTCACGATGGATGGAGAGTCGTATCCGATGTAAATACCGAGTTTCCTTTGTGGGCCCATAGGGGTTCGCTTGAGTATCGTTATTGGTACGTATACCGCACATCCGAAAATACGCAGATGGAAAATGCTAGGTTTTTTCCCACGCACTAACTGTAGAGGGGAATGGTCATTATATGCAGTTGGACAGATTTGAATTATGGGGCATGCATGTAGGACTGCATGCCCCCATCATGAGGTGGGTAGTTTGGAGTTCATAAGCAATGGTCTCGCGATAAATTTGATACGTTTTATTAGCGCCTCAGCAAGACCATTTTGGGTATGGACGTAGGGGACCGAGTGCTCCACTTTAATTCCCAGGGCCATACAATAATCTTTAAAGGCCTTCGCGGTAAACTCAGCTGCATTATCCATGTGAATCGATTTAATTGGATAATCCGGGAATTGAGCTCTAAGCTCGATAGCCTTCGCAATGAGCTTCGCAAAAGCTTGATTGCGGGTGGACAACAAACATGCAAATGTCCACCTAGTGGAGGCATCAATAAGGACCATGAAATAACGAAATGGTCCTGATGCTGGGTGAATCGGTCCGCAAATGTCTCCTTGAATTCGCTCAAGGAAAACCGGAGACTCTAGTCCAACCTTGGTGCGCGACGGGTGCACTATCAACTTACCCTTAGAACATGCATCATAGAAATATTCATCAACGAGAGGGATTCTATTATTTGAAATATTATGACCAGTTGAATTAGATAGAATCCTACGTATCATTGTTTGTCCCGGATGACCTAACCGCTGATGCCACAATTTAAAGAAATTTGGGTCATGGAATTTCATACTCATCGTTAGACGGGAACTAGACGGCCGAATGTATGAATAGTACAAACTGGAGGAGAAGGGAGTTTTTCTATAACTTGTTTACGGCTACCTCGAGTACTAGTCATCAAAATGTATTCGTTTTCGTTTTCAGTTTTAGTTTCAATATGATACCCGTTTATCCTAATGTCTCTAAAAGTGAGTAGGGTACGCTTAGATTGTGGGAACAACAAGGTATTATCAATTATTAGTTCGGTACCCATGGGGAGGACAATGAAAGCTCTTCCAGAGCCCACTATCAACGTACTATCATTAGCTATTGTAGTTATACTCCCCTTACGTTCTATCAAGTTGTGAAAACACTTCCTATCCTTTAGGATCGTATGTGTGGTGGCGCTATCTACCAGACATAAATCACCATGGACGTCCATCATGCAAGAGGAAATAGTCCAAACCTAGTAGCTGATTTGTTTATAAGCCATAAATGAGAACATCAATATCCAAATAAATATTATGGATAGCTATTAAGGTAAACATATCAAAGCTAATAAATTCATTCATAAAATAAAATATCTGAAAGAAAGGATCCAAAACATAATGTGAAATTGTTTTATTCAGAATACAAAATACTAGAAATAACTAAATACGTTAATCTACTCGTTTGTCTCCTTAATTTCGAGCTACGGGCTCAAGAGATCATCGTTGTCTAGGTCAAGGTCTGCTTCAGGCAGGTTGTCATCTTCAGGTTCATAAACTGGAGCCTTCCCCTTGTCGTCCTTCTGCATCATTAAGTAAGTCTCGACCAAGTGTGTGGGAGTACGATACGTGCGTGACCAATGGCCTTTGCATCCGCGTCTGAAGCAAGACTGCTCAATCATGCTTTGAGAGCTAGGTTTTTTAGGAGCGGAAAACCGGGTCTTGTAACCACCAAATGAACTACGACTTCGGCCGTTAGTCCAGAGTTTCTTACTCACTCTCCCCCTTCCACGGTTGCAACCAAACGAGGGTTTGGCCCTATACTGCTGCGGGAGTACAGGGTTGCTAGCGTGGAACTTTGATACAGAATTCTGGACCAAGTTGGTTACAATACGCTGCAATGCAGAGTTGTACTCTGTTATTGACTTAAGGTCTTCATAACGGATGTTCAACCACTCGTATTGTGACGGAGGGAGGAGTATATAATCTTGTTGTTGGAAACGTTCCTTCAGGGATTTCCACAATATTTCGAGGTCCCTTTCTGTGATATATTGGAATTTCAGACCTTCATTCATGTGGTTCCTAAGGAAAATCAACATTTTCGCCTTCTGGGCGTTAGTAGATTTTGAACCTTCCATGATGGTTTCGCTCAACCTATTTGAGGCTAGATAGAATTCTATATCTAGCGTCCATGTCGGATAATTGCTACCATCGAGAGCAAGCTCATCGAATTCTTTCATAGTGATGTCAAACATAATTCACTACAATTAATAAAAGCGACATGGTAAGGGGGATGACGAAACTCGTTGACAACGGGAAAAAATAAAGATTCATTTAATTATTCCAAGGCACATAGATGTACGTACTGAGCGCCGTCTACCCAAGGCATAAATTTACAGTCCGTCAAATACCGGGCGCCGCCTAACCGGGTATAATATGCGGACTATAAATAAAATAAACTATGTGCGAAAAATAATGCACGTAGGCCAATTAAATCACATAAACATGCATAAACAAATAAGGGGGATAATCACATGAAAATAATTTCTAGAAAATATACGATTTAATAGACAGAGGGAATAATCATAAGAATAATTATTTCATGTATATTAACGCAATTTAACGAAATATTTTCAGGATTAAAAATAAATTAATACGGATTTGTGATACCAAGAACGAAATTGCGAATCACAAAAATCTGGAAAAAACACCGCGTGTGTCGTGCATAGAGGACGGGCGGCGGCGCACGGAGGATGGCAGCAGCGCGGGGCGCGCGCGAAGGCAGCAGCTCGAAGGCGTGCGGCGGGCGGCGGCGGCTCGGGACGCGCTGCGATGCAGTGCGGTGCGAGCAGGCGGCACGGGCGCGGAGGTGCATGTGAGCAGGCGGCACGGGCGCCTTCCTCGCGCAAGCAGGCGGCACTCGGCATGGAGGCGCGGTGCGCACGAGCAGGCGGCACCCGGTGCGGAGGCGCGGTGCACGCGAGCACCCGGCACCCGGCGCGGGCGCGCGCGAGCAATCGGCACCCGGTGCGGATGCGCGGTGTGGCGAGCAGACGGCACGGACTCGGGTCGGCGACAACGTGCGGTACTATGGGCGCACGGCTACTGCCGGTCGGCGGCCGATGTCGAGCGGCGGCCGATCGTCTACGGGCGACGACCGTTGCTCGTTGATTCAATTCACGAAAATAATTTTAACGAAATACAATTATACGCAGGTATATTCAGGAATGAAATCAAATTTCAAAGTACACAATAAATCATGTGATTCATATAAAAATTAATTAAAGGTGTACAGTATAATCTCGGTTATAGACTCGTGCGATAACGTGTTGTAAATAAGTGCGTAAATAAAGAGACAACGTTTGTTGACCCAGTTCGTCGGGAACGACTACGTCTGGGGGCGATCCAAGCCAGGAGTTCCACTATTATTCTTGTGTATGAGTGTGATTACAATAATGAATACAATGATCTATTTATAAGAATAAAAACATAGTCTAAGATATAAAGCCCGTTGGGTTTCTTGGTCCATAAGTAATGTCCACATCAAATCTTCTAGATTTGGAATAATAAATCTTCTAGATTTACAACACCTTATTCCCAAAAAGTCAGATCCAGCTCTGGCTCCTCCTCTGTACTCTCTTTTCTCCATAGCAACTTATTTTCTTTTCTTTTCTTTTTTCTCTCCACGGCTTCGCTCCTCTCACGGTTGGTCATTCTCTTGTCTCTCTTCTCTAAAATTGAAACTTTAAAATTTTCATTTTTCATGAAAGAAGAGGTGGTCGTATCCTACAATGCACCATATTTAAAAATGGTGGTGGTGAACACGACCGATTCGCCCATGGCGGTAGCGGTGGCTGTGGCGCCACAGCCCGTGCTCCGACGGAGTGGTGGATGTTGGGAAAGATTCTTAGAATTAACAATGTATAAAATAAATGTACCTATATTTCTAAAAGAAAAGGAAAAGAATGTATTTCAAAAAATATACTGTATAAAATTTTCATTAAGGGCATTATGGTCACTTCAAAATTATATGTATTTTCTGGATGTCCAGATTCTGGACGTTTAACATCGTTTTTATATATGGAAAATGTGAATTAAAAATAAAGTATGACATTTGTTTTTTTAATATTTTATTACTGAAAATTGATAAAAATGCCTAAAAATAAAAATAAAAGGCAAAAAAAAATGGCTACATTCAATTACTGGAAAAGGAAAATTGGCAAAAAAAAAAAATTGGAAAAAAGTGAATTTGAGGGGGAAAAAATTGGGGATTAAAAAATTAAATAAAAAAGAAAAGAAAAAAAATAAAAAAGCTGAATTGAAATGGTGGGAAATGAATATTTTTTTTTAATGAAAAAGGGAAAAAAGAAAAGAAAAAAGGAACAAAACCTAAGCCTGCATGAATGGAATGATTCTAATGATTTTTTGGGAGTGGGCCCACGAAATGAGGTTATGTGAAATGTGAGGAAAGTGGGGTGGTGGTGACATGCAATTACTAGCACTAAAATGTGGTTATATGTAAATCACAAAAAAAAAAAAAAAAACTATGACAATATAGAAAATGTACATTGCACTTATTTTAAATTAAAACTTTCTTTAAATTTTATAATCAAAATTATAAGTAAAATATATGTAAAACTAATTATTTTATTATATATGATGAAAATCACAAAAAATAATTGAAATATTTTCTTAACCCTTTCCATGTAAATTGATTTAGTCCTTATTATTTTACTTTTTATATAGAACTTATAATACTTTTTAAATGGTATAAGATTGCATTTTGCAAATCTCATGGACAATGTATAGAGTGAAAATGGTTTATACATGAATCATTGAAGGATATTACTTATTTTCACCAAAGAGTATTAGTTGTTTTCACTAAAGGGTATTAGTTGTTTTCACTGAAGAATTAATATTCTTCAGTGAAAACAAACTAAAACTCTTCAATGAAAACAACTAAAACTATTTAGTGAAAATAACTAATATTCTTTAGTGAATACAACTAATACCCTTCAGTGATTCATATATGAACTAACTTCACTCTATACATGCTCAATCTCATATCGTCACTGATATTTTTAGTGGGAATTGTTGGGGAAATAGGGTTGTCCGGATTTATTCGGGATTATATTTAAATACGAATTTAAAATCCAATTATTACTAGCATGAATTAATCCTAATTAATTCAAATAATAATTCCAACAACACGTATTATCATGTATATGAATCAATTCACATAAAATCCTATAGCAGAATATCTAGGAGTTTATGCGATTACGTACCTCTTGAAGCAATGACATTTGAGAACAAGGGGATGAGCTTTGATGATCCTATCAACCGAAAGAACTTCTCAAGTATTTGCTTTAGCCTTGCTCGTTCGCCGGTAGGAAGTGCCTAACGAACAACTAATAAAATAAGGGAAGAAGAAAAATATATGTTGCACTTAAATTTTCCACTCATGGAACTTGTAAACTGGGGATGACAAAATCATCCCCTATATATAGGTGTGGTGACCGAAAATTAGGCCTTGTAGAATAGTTGGAAAAATCTTTTACTGGCCTCCAAAAAATCTTGAATATATCCCATATTTTTTTTTCTACCTAATTAAATATTCCACAAAAATCTCACCTCCTTATTTTGTTATGATATTTTCTAAAAAATAGAGATAAGAATATAAGATTTGGATCTTCTTGAATTTATTAGATAATCTTGTATTCTAAAAATACATGTCTTCCATAATATCATTTCAAGAAAATCAACAAAATCTTTCTTCTCTCTATTTATTCAAAATTTTTGAAAAATACTTAATAAATAGCCAAGTGGGAGATTTCTTGAATTTAATGAGATAATCTTGTATTCCAAGAATACTTATCTTCATTTAATAACAAAAGAAATTTTTTCTCCCCTTATTTATTAATTTTCGAAATTAATGAGGAAAAAGAGGCAACAATATTTTTCTTTTATTTTAATCACCTTATTATTGTTGAACTAATTATTGAGCTACTTGAGGGGCCTTTAGGAGAATTAAGATTGGACCTCCAATAGACTTCTAAACTTTCAATATTGAGTCGCAATATAATTCAGTCCATTAATATTAATTAATACCACTATTAAATTAATATTGCGCTATCCATGTTAATCCATATTACGATAATATGGGCCCCCAGTTATTATTTTCCATATTTAAGATTATTTAGTCCATTAATTAATTGAGCCTCTGAATAGCTCTAAATTAATTAATATCTTGTGCCTTGGAGTAAAGACAACCCAACATTATTATCCGTACCGGAAAACTAATTTCCACTTGCAAGATTTGGTACGATAAAACTTCTGAGCCCACCAAGGGGACAAATCACACAAGACGTACTTGCACACATTTCTCCGTATTAAATCTTAGCAACTGTCGTATGATTAATATTACTGCCCAGAACACAAGGTATCGAAGCCACAATGATTCTCACCCAACATGTATCAAAATAATAAGTATTAACCACACACAATCCTATTTAAGTGACGGAGATTAAGAAATTAACAACCATTGAGGTCTAATTCTTCTTCATTTAGAACAGAAGAATTTATCCTCTCTGTAGGTTCGCTTCAACACATACAAAATGTGCTAGTGCAATATCTTGGTCAAGACAGGTCAATCTGAGAACTACACATCAACCTTTCACGGTGGATTGTTCAATTCCACCTAGGTCGTGAAGTTGTACATTTATTTTCAAGAAACTGTTAATGTGATCTTCAGTGATCTGGTATCACTACACTAACTACAATGTAACACGTACTATATATTGAACGGTTTACAATAAATATATATAACATTTATACATATTTAACGCAACAGTGATAAAAGATTTATTCTTATAAATAAGTGTTTAATACATAGGTTATACAAAGTAAAAACATACTTTCACGTATAACCCCAACATGAATAAATACTCTCTTATCATGTATAAGATCTAAGAGATTATTACAAATTGGTTCAACTCTAACACTTAAATTAAAGTTTGGTTCTAAACCTTTTCGAAATTGCATCATGGTTCAAAATATGGGACCCACTAATAATAAATTGGATTTTTAAAACCCTCCCCACCAAAATCGATCCCCCACCTCCCAACAAATATCTCATCTCTCTAGTTAGACATTTCATTTCCCGCCTCTCTCTCTTCCCCACCCCCACCCCCACCCCCATATTGTTTCTCTCTTTCTCTAGACATGGCAGCGTGGAATGGCCGGCCACCACAAGCCTCCGTCCCCTTCAATCTCTCTCTTTTCCACAAGCCTCCGTCCCCAAGCTGCTACCGTCTCACTCTCACGGTGCCGTCAATTTGTAGATCCAGACGAGCGGCGCCGCCTCAATCTGTCCCCCGATCCAAAGGGCGTAGATCCACATGCCACCACGGTCCACCCAGCTGCGCCGCGGACCGCCATCCATCCCCACTGGTCTAGATCCATTGCGGATCTGTTCGATTTAAGTAACAGACACCGACAACAACCTCGATACGCCTCCAATAGGATAGGCACCGCCGCCGAGATCTGACCCGCCTTATTCTACAAAAAATTTACACATATCAAGGTTTGATACGAAATAATATGGGATGCATATTTTTATTGGGGTTTTTTTTACTTCGGTTTCATTTTCCAAATTTTGGGGCAAGTTGTTTTGTTTTTTGAAAAAAAAAACGATCTATTTAATTTGGTATTTGTGATTTTAAATATGCATTAGTGTGTGTGCAGGTGTGTGGGGTGCTTGTGGTAGTGTGCATGTGTTTGTGGGGGTGGTGTGTGTGCGCGTGTAGGTGGTGGTGTGTGTGCGTGTGTAAGTGGTGATGGTGTGTGTTATGTGTTTAGTTGTTTGGTGTGCGTGTGTTACTATATGTGTGTTGTGGTGTGTGTGCGTCTGTCTTGTGGTGATGGTGTCTGTTATGTCTGTGACTGTGTGTGAGTATGTGTCCAGACTCCAGAGTGTGTTTATATGATAATGACTGTGTAAATTTTTAATAAAATTATTATTATTAATCTTGATATTGCCTTTGAAGTTGTAATTTCAAATTGAACCCGCATTTGTATTTTTCATTGAAGGTGATGAAGTTCTTTGAGCTGAGGCAACAGAGAGGGACAAGATTTGAAGATAAAAGAAGTGTGCAATTTTTAACAATTTTTGCAATTTGGCCTGGGTGCAAATTTTTATATTATTTGCATTAGACATGAATATGTAACTTTAGTTTATAAAATTGTCAAATTTAAACTTTGAATATGTAATGTTAAAAAGATTTGAATATATTCAAATTTTTTATGAAATTATTACAAATTGGTTCAAACAAAAGCTGAAAAATTATGTAAAAATAGAGCAAAATAATATTTGTGCAAATTAATTAAAAGTTTGCACAACCGTAATTTAAATAAAAAAATTGAATACATTTATAAAAAATAAAATTAAAGCCGAAAAATTAAGTAAAACAGAGTAAAATTAAAAAATTAGATACATTTATAAAATATAAAATTAAATCTGAAAACTTAAGTAAAAAAATGGTGTAAAATAATATAAGTGAAAATTAATTAAAAGTTTGCACACCCGTAGCTGTCACATCATGCAGGCAGACAAGCAGTAGCAAAATAATAGAGGTGGACCCACATTTTGAACCATTTTGTAATTTTGATTCCACATTGAACTAAAATCCAATAAAAGGTACCATTTGACACCTATATGTAATTCACCCAAGATCTAAATAACAATTAAATATGGAAAAAAAGTCTTGAAAAATATTGGAATAATTGACTCACGCCACACTTTCTAGAACCTAATTGCATTAAACCTCCCAAAAAATCCTACATTCCATAAAACCTCATTTTATTTCAAACAACCACACTTTTTACTTTTTCTGGTGGGTCCCACCCTTTCTCTTTCTTCTCTCTCCCTCTTTCCATAAATGAATCGGCTCTCCACCCACACCCATTATCCCCCCCTCTCTCTCTGAGATTAATCGTTTTTTCCCGGATGCGTTGACAAACCACCGCCGCCACCATTACCACCAACCTACGGCCATCCCCCATGGCCGCCACCACAAACAACCACCACCGTCTACCACAATCGACCACAGCCTCCCACCGCTAGATCTTCCCCCACCATCGATCTTCCACCACCATCTAACACTACCTCCCAACACTAGATTGAGGCCGGCGGTGGAGAAAAGAGGCGTCGTCATGGCCCTTGATCTGTTGGCGAATGGTAATGCCGATCGGATCTGCTTGAATCGATGAGTAACGAAGCCCCACCGCCTTCGTCCGCCATGACCGCCACACCAACGAAGCCCCACGGCGAAATGCCGAAAATACAGTTAAAAAATTGTGGAAATACTTTTCTAGCCTTTCTCTCTCCACCACTTTCCTTCGTTTGCCAATCATCTTCTCCACCCTTTAGGCCCCGGAATACCGTCCATATATTGGATTTTAGAGGGACGAACACCATGTTCGGCGCAGCGAAAGATAACGATTCACCAACAACGAATCTCAAACATGGTTGTATAACATAAAAGCAAAGGATAAATAATAACATATAAATCCCTACAACGATTTGTACGCGGAATCCTCAACTATGGTATCCACATAACGGCTTTCTACCAACCCACACAGATATGCCAACGTTGAATCTCGAGACGAATTTGCTAGGAAAATTCAGACTTGAGATTTTATGGAGAAATTATATTTCTTGTATCACTTTCTGAATTCCCATAGGACACATATTTATAGGGATTATCATAGCTTAATTTCTAAGCAAGATAATATGCTTGGCCAGCATAATATAATCTCTACAGATTATATCTCCCTAGATATGTTCCTACGAATAATATATTTACCATATCTATTATTCTTGTATAATAATATTCCAAATATTATTATTGGAATTTCATATTTAATTAAATCCAATTTAATTAAATAATAATAATTAATTCAAAATATAATTATTATTATATTCTCCATAAATTAAATATTATATCCAATACAATATTTAATCAACCAACTATAATTGGTAAATTATCATTACTTGTTGTGTGACCCATAAGCCCTCGTATATCGAACGATTAGTCAAACTAACGGTCTTAATTGAACCCTAGACAATAAATCAGACATTCTCAATATACGAGGTACGTTGCGAGAAAATCTGCAACTACCTGTAATATTGTGGGCTATTGTGATATCTTTATTTCATTCACGAATACCCGATTAAGTCTTGAACATGATGAAGTGTCTATTCAAATAACGTAATCATATTATCTTCAATCCCTAATTGATCAAGTATATCACACTTAGCCACAAAGTCTAAGTTGATGCGCGTCGGCTGACGACTTAGATCCAATTATGATGAGAAGACGAGTATTCTCTCTAAATCCACATTGAGGAATGAATCCTATTTTGGCTCAACTACCACGCACATACATTTCATGATGAACCCAATCCATACCATATCTACCCGTGGAAGGGTGCAAGCGTCGGTCATGGTCAAAATTCACCACTCCACACATGTCGTGCGTATTGACCTCAAGTCAAAGGAGTATCACATCGCTCACACTAACCGAGACACCCGTAGACACATTATGTGGAATTACATCAAACGGTTTCTCGGATGGGTATACCAATACCCTCTAGGGTATCTATGCATCCATCATGACATACCCGGTATCTCGTAGTAAGGGAGATCTTACTACACTCTCTAAGAGTATGGTGCAGATCGCACATCAATCTCAATTGCATCATCAATATCCCATTCTTGATGATCCTTGATCGGGGCTATTTGAGAATCATACTTAAGTCATCTGAGTTCTCACTCACTCAATGATAGTAGCGATTCATGGGAACACAAATAAGAATATATGCAAACAATCAAACATCATATTCAGATAAGTGTAACGCCATACATTTAATATTAAATAAATAATAATATTAAACAAAATCTGAATATTATCTTAGTATTATGTCCTTTCGATGGATTGTCTCTAGGACACTAACACTAACACTAACAATCTCCCACTTGGACTAGAGTCAATCACCTACATGTATAACCCCTAGACCATCAAATGTCTAGTGTGTACATGAACAGTGAAAAGGATTTGCAAGATTATCCTTTATGGGAAATGTTTTAATTCCATTTCTCATATCGATATGATCTATCGGATCAAATCATAACGCCTCGGTACATGCTTATTTCTGTTATCAGATCTAGGTTCCTTTGCTCATGCAATCGCACCAATGTTGTGACAATACAACATTATTTGACAACTGGCACTCGGAACTACCCTTAGTTCTTTCAAGAACCTTAAAATCCAGACAGTCTCAAAGGCTTCCGACACAGCAATGTACTTAGCTTCGATTGTTGAATCTGCGGTGAGATCTTGCTTGGAATTATTCCAACTTACCGCCTCATCATTGAGATTGAAAATATAATTTAACTGTGATTTGTAATCTTCACAGTCTAACTGGAAACTCGCATCAGCATAGCCCGTATCGACTAACTCTGACTACCTTCCGTAGATAAGAACATGTTATTTAGTACGCCTGAGGTACTTCATAACATTCTTGACAGCAATTCGGTGAGGCTCACCTGGATTCCGCTGGTATGTACCAGTGACGTTGACAGCGTAGGCCACATCTGGCCTCGTGCAAGTCATGGCGTATATGATGGAACCCAACTGCAGATGCATATGGAACGTCCTTCATGTGTTCGACATCAGCTTCGCTAGAAGGACAATCCTTCTTCGACAGCTTTATCCCATGATTTGTCAGTAGAGATCCTCTCTTAGAGTTCTCTATCGCAAAACGCTTCAACACCTTATTTACGTAGGTGGGTTGTGACAGCCCTACCATCTTCTTTGATCTATCCCTATGGATCTTGATCCCTAAGATGTAGCGTGCTTCACCAAGATCCTTCATCATGAAGGTCTTTGATAATCAATCTTTTACGGACTGCAATAGCGGGATGCTATTTCCTATAATCAATATGTCATCGACATTTACGACTATTAAAGACAATACTCTTCCCGCGGTATTCACAATGAACACAAGGATCTTCCGAATTTCTGATGAAGTTTAAAAATTGACAGCTTCATCAAATCGGATATTCCAACTCCTAGAAGCTTGCTTCAATCCATAAATGGATCGTTTAACCTTGCGCACAAGATTAGATTTTGGATTAGATATAAAACCCTCCGGTTGCGTCACAAACACTTCCTTATCAATGTTACCATTGAGAAAAGCTGTTTTGACGTCCATCCACCAAAACTCATAATCGTTATCGCAAGTAAAATTCGAATGGACTTGATCTCAGCAACTGGCGAGAAAGTCTCATCATAGTCAATACCTCGTGTCGACTATAACCTTTCGCCACCAACCTATCTTTATAGGTTTGTACTTTGCCATTTGCATCGGTCTTACCCTGAAGACTCACTTACAACCTATGGGTCTAACCCCTTTTTGGCAACTCAATGAAGTCCTAGACTTAAATGGTGTACATCGAGTCCGTCTCGGATTTCATGGCTTCATGCCACTTCTCCGAGTCAACATCTAATGTTGCTTCAGTATAAGTTCTAGATTCGTCTTTATCCGGAACCTCCACGTCATTATGTTCTTCCACGAGGAACCCATAATACCTTGTGGGTGGATTACAAATCCTAGTCTACTTACGGAGTTGTGGTTGTGCAGGCTGTACATTCTGATCGTGAAAATTTTATGGTGCAGCGACTTCATCGTTGACCTGAGAGTCTTCAAGAGCAACACTTTCATATGCCTCTTGGGCGAGAGTTTGAACTATATTATTCTCATTCAGCCCACTTGGAGGTTGTTGTGAAGGCAATGCAACTCCAATTACGCTCCCACTGGCTGAAAGAGAATCACCTAGTGATAAACTTCTACCATGAGAGTCGCTGAATGCTCCCACTGATTCTTTGTCACGTTGCTTTAACAAATCATCAGTCTCTATGTTAATTTGTGGTTCTTGAATCTCTTCAAGTTCTATATTCTTACGGCTTTGTTCATTAAAGACGTACTCGTCTTTTAGGAACTTAGCTTGCCTAGAAATAATCACTGTTTGTTTCTCCGGTAGATAGAAGTGATATCCTCTTGTCTCCTTAGGATATCCCACAAAATAACCACTTTCAACTTTGGATTCCAACTTATCAGTTAGCATTTTCTTCACAACTGCAGGGCCACCCCACGTTCTAATGTGTAGAAAAGATGGTTTCTTGCCATGTCATAGCTCGTATGGGGTCTGCTCAACTGATTTGGACGAAATCCTATTCAGAATGTAGATTGAGGTTTGTAATGCGCATCCCCATAAGAATGTTGGAAGAGAGGAAAAGCTCATCATGGACCTTATCATGTCTAACAAGGTTCGGTTTCTCTTTTTGGACACACCGTTTATCTGAGGTGTTCCGGGAGGAGTCCATTGTGACTGGATCCCATGAAGTTTCAAGTAATCCATGAATTCATGGCTAAGGTACTCACCTCCTCGATCCAATCGAAGAGTCTTGATACTCATACCAAGTTGTTTCTCTACTTCTGCCTTGTATTAAGAACATCATGTCCATAACTCAACAAATGCCTAACAGTTTGAACTATTAGTGAACATGTTTATCTTAATAACAACTATACTTGTTCTAGCAACTAAAACACCTTGTGTTTTCTTCTCGGTTGTTAGAATCTTACAGTCCTTCTTCCAATGCCCCTTTCTATTGCAGTGGGGTACACATCCTTATCAACCCGCTCTTACTTTTGAACTCCACATTTTGCCTTCAGGAAGTTGGGCTCGAAGCCCTCTTAGCCTTACTCCTTCGCTTCTTCTTGCCTTTCGGGTCAGAAGAAGTAGAAACACTCACCATGAGCACGGGATTTTCCTTAGCAGTGGAAGACTAAAAAATCTTAAGCATGTTATGAGGCTCCGACATCGTCGCTTCCGTCTTCTTCATATTAAATTTACTATGAAACTAGAATACAAATCGGGGAGCGACTTGAGGATAGCACATGAGGTGAAATCTTCCCTCCTATGCTGATCAACATCTGAACAGATCTCTCATCACTTCATAAATCTCAAACGAGATTTAGAATCAAAGATATCCTTCAAACGCTTAAGTATCTCGAAGGGATCCATTTTCTCATGTTGCCTTTGCAATTCAAGAGTCATGCCGAGCAATCATAACACAGAGCTGGGAAACATCATCTTGATGCTTCTTTTAAGCTGCAACGTCAAACGCTGCAACCTCAATTGAACCAGTCTCGGGGTAAAGAGATTTTCGTGTCCAACACGTACTCAATCTCTTCTTGCCTTAGCACTAAACGCACATTTTAGTGCTAGTCCAGAAAATTTGGCCCAGCCAATTTGTTCGTTTCCAGAACTTTTCTCAATGACAAGTTATTCATTTCAACAATTATAGAGAAATAACTAAAATGGGAATTAAACACATAATTCCTATGATCAATATTCAACAATCAAAATAAACATGGTCTTTTAATTTATTTTGTCTCCATTATTTTCACATACTCAACGACTTCATCGGAAGAGTACGAATTTATATCTAATATATATTGTAATGGACTAGGATCCACATTCCTACTATTACAATGACTGCTAGGGCTGCACATTGCAACAACATAACTGGTAGGTCTCTAAACCAATTGCCTCACGCAATTCCTAGTTGATTGAACCTAGTTCAATCGGATGTCACCTAATTCTCGTTTCCCTGTTAGGGCTGGTGAAACAGAATTAAGTTGGTTTACAACCATTAAGCGGTGACAAACATGTCCCTATAAAAGTCCCGTTAGATGTAGATCCGAGCAAAAGACTAGGACCTTAAATACTCATTGGAACGAAATCTCCGGTTTACTTTTAATTTTAATGGATGACATCATTCAATTTAATAAAAAACCATATTTCAGTGAGGAACATTTTAAAGGCGGGGTATTAATAGCTTAATCGAGATCCAACATGATAACTATGTCACATTTGAGCAATTATTGGGCGCCGCCTACCCAAACATGACATGTGCGGACTAACATATATTGGGCGTCATCTACCCAAATATTTAATACAATCCGACAAATATTGGGTGCCGCCTACCCAAACGATATAATGCGGGCTATATAACTAATAATGTAAAAATCGATTCACATAAGCAGTTATACAAGTGGAGAGCAACTAATCAAGTTCTCATGCTTTATTTCAAAATTAAAATTGCATAAATAAAGCATATAATAAATATTTAGCACATAAATAAAATAAACATGCAAAATATTTAATATTTATAAATAACACGTAAATTAAATAAACGTGCTTAACAATTAATTATTCGTAGGTAAAATATTGCTAAAATTAGAAACATCAACAAGCTCCAAGCCTTTGATCAATTTCTAAAGTGATTTTTAAAATTATTTTGCCCAAATATTATTTTATCAAATTAACAATATTTGGTCTAACCAAACATGCTTTATTTTAATTTTTAGAATTTATATAATTTTGATCCAATCAAATAAGCCCTTATTTGTCTTTAAAAATAAGCAAATGTCACTTTAGCCAAACAAGGCCTTAATGTATTTGAAAATCTTATCCAAATATTAATCTGCAATTGGTCCAGAAAATTCAAAATTGTATAATGACCCCAAGGGCCAAATTGCAATTTCCAAATAGTTCAGAAATTGTAGGAAAGCCCAAGGTTCAAATTACAATTTCTAAAAATGTCTAAAATTGCAAATAAACCCTCATAGAGAATCAAATTCTCAAGACCAAGTCCTCAAACTATACGCTGCGCCCATGGCCGAGATCGAAAGCGTCAAACGCATCGGAAAAACGGTCAAACCGCCACCTCCTAGGATGCCCAACATCCTCAGATTACGGAGTTACAGCGGCAGTTTCCGATCCTGACACAATCAAAATCGGCTTGTGATTCCCCGCGACGCCAGGCGATAGCAAAAACCACCACTTGCCCAACAAGTAGTTTCCGTCGAGCGTTCAAAGGGACACCGTCAAACGACCAAAATCCTTTCATCGGAGAGCGAAGGCACCGCGGAGATCGACGTCGTGGCCCTATTCACCGATAAAAAAAATAGACTTAATCGCCATCATAATGGTGAACATCAGCCTGATCATGGTGGAGGCGTACTTTCTTGGGCGTGAAAATCAATTCCAGAAAAAGGGATTTTGAAAGTCTGCTTCAAAAGCAGAAAACAATTTTTCTTTTATTAATAATTGGAATTTGCAAATAAAAGGTTGGCCCGCATAATATAATCTCTACGGATTATATCTCCCTAGATATGTTCCTACGAATAATATATTTATCATATCTATTATTTTTGTATAATAATATTCCAAATATTATTATTGGGATTTCATATTTAATTAAATCCAATTTAATTAAATAATAATAATAATTAATTCAAATAATTATTATTATATTCTCCATAAATTAAATATTATATCCAATACAATATTTAATCAACCAACTATAATTGGTAAATTGTCATTACTTGTTGTGTGACCCATAGACCCTCGTATATCGAGCGATTAGTCAAACTAACGGTCTTAATTGAACCCTAGACAATAAATCAGATATTCTCAATATACGAGGTACGTTGCGAGGAAATCTGCAACTACCTGTAATATTGTGGGCTATTGTGATATCTTTCTTTCATTCACGAATACCCAATTAAGTCTTGAACATGATGAAGTGTCTATTCAAATAACTTAATCATATTATCTCCAATCACTAATTGATCAAGTATATCACACTTAGCCACAAAGTCTAAGTTGATGCGCGTCGGCCGACGACTTAGATCCAATTATGATGAGAAGACGAGTATTCTCTCTAAATCCACATTGAGGAATAAATCATATTCTTGGCTCAACTACCACGCACATGCATTTCGTGATGAACCCAATCCATGTCATATCTACCCGTGGAAGGGTGCAAGCGTCAGTCATGGTCAAAGTTCACCACTCCACACATATCGTGCGTATTGACCTCAAGTCAGAGGAGTATCACATCGCTCCCACTAACCGAGATACCCGTAGACACATTATGTGGAATTACATCAAACGGTTTCTCGGATGGGTATACCAATACCCTCTAAGGTATTTATGCATCCATCATGAGATACCCGGTATCTCGTAGTAAGGGAGATCTTACTACACTCTCTTAGAGTATGATGCAGATCGCACACCAATCTCAATTGCATCATCAATATCCCATTTTTGATGTTCCTTGATCGGGGCTATTTGAGAATCATACTTAAGTCATCTGAGTTCTCACTCACTCAATGACAGTAGTGATTCATGGGAACACAAATAAGAATATATGCAAACAATCAAACATCATATTCAGATAAGTGTAACACCATACATTTAATATTAAACAAATAATAATATTAAACCAAATTTAAATATTATCTTATTATTATGTCCTTTCGATGGATTGTCTCTAGGACACTAACACTAACACCATACAATTCAAAAATGGCGATTTGGTCTCAGTAGTGTTTGCAGAATTTGACGATGATTTCAGATCCCTAATCAAATATCACCCCTGAGATGCTGATAAATTCTACCCCCTTCTCCCCGATTTACCTCCTGTAATCCATATCGACAATTCCAAATTAGTCTCACTTCTCGCGGTGAAAGTGACTCTTTTCCTGACCCACGATGTAAGCATCGTCTAACCCAAGGTATAATTTTGAATTGATTGATGATTTGTGGAGGTTTATGTATTTGGTTTGGTTTAATTTCTGGATCCTTGAGATTAATTGTTGGTTTGGTTTGGTTTAATTTCTGGATCATTGAGATTAATTGTTGGTTTGGTTTGATTGATTATTTCTGGATTGTTGGTTTGGTTTAATTTCTGGATCGCTGAAATTAATTTCTATATTTGGTTTGGTTTAATTTCTGGATCGTTGAAATTTAATTTTTGAATTGATCAATTGATTATTTGTGTTGATTTCCAAAATTATAAATGTGTTTGGTTTGGTTTAAATTCTGGATCATTGAAATTAATAGTTGAAATTAATCTTGGATATTTATGATTTTTAAAGTCTTTATTGTTGTTATTTTTTGGATTTTATTGTATAATGTTTCTCTAATATTGAACTGTGCATTTTGTGGAGTTCAATAAAAATGGTAGAACAAAGAGAAGCGAAAAGAAAAGGGTATAGAAGAAGGCATACTAGGGAAATTGTTTTTGCATTTTATGTAATATAATTTGTTGCATTATGCAATAATTTATTGTATTATGCAAATAATTTATTGCACTATGCAAATAAATTATTGTGTTATGCAAAATAATTCTCCTAATATGCAAATTTTATTTGAGGAATGGAAGGGTCTTCATTTTTTGTTTTCAATGTAATTTTAGAATTTTATTATTTTTTAAATGTAATTTTATGTTTAAATGTAAATTTATGATTTTTGTACATGTAAATTTTATATTGTTAATGAGAATAAGTAAATAAATTAAAATTTGGTTCAAAAATAAATAGTTCGAAAATAATTTTGCTTGCTATGCATATTATTTCTATTGTGCAAACCTGCAAAATAAATAACAGATAAAAATTGGGAGGAATAAAGAAAAAAAAAAGCTAAAATAAAAAAATGATGAAAATGAATCAGTCAAATTCAAAATTTTAATAATTCAAAGTTTTCAAAAATTCAAAGTGAATTTCAAAAATATAAAAAGATAAAAAAAAAATCCCGCAAAAGCAAACACATGCCTGCCAAAAGACAGAGCATGGCCCACAAAGCAGGAATGGTGGCAAATGGTGTTTTATGGTGTGGCCCCCACAAAATGCGCCTTTATGAAATGTAGGGAAATTGAAGTGGTGGTGTGCAATTAGTGGTTCCAAAATGGGGCAATTGGTAAGACACCCAAAAACATATTTTCTAAGTTTAGATATAAAAAATAATAATTGATAATAATTTTTTTTATATAATATATGATAAATGTCGCATATCTTATTATACTATATTTCCAAACTTCTCCAAGATGATGTGTCAGCACCACATTTCCCTTAAGGTGATGTGACACCTCTCAAATTATTTTATTTCAAAATGTTGTGTTCTCCTTAAAAGTTATTTTAGACATGTTTTAAATCAAATTAAAACTTAATCTACACCATATATTTTATACTTTTAATCTCAACCATACATTTCATTTTATATTTTCTATAAATGTCAAATCTCACTTCAGTTTTTTTTTTTTTTATTTACAACCCTAATCATCTTCTCTTCTCTTCTCTTCATTTTCTCATTCGTTGTCTATCGCATCGGACCACCGCTCCTTAATTTTTCTTTATAAGTATAATACTGATTTTTTCTCCTCTCTTTTTCTCCCACGCTGTCGTTCCTCTTCTCTCAGGTTATTCACGAACCGCCACCTCCTCATGAATCTCCTTGCTCGAACCTCATCGGACCACCGCAACCTCGAACCGCACCGGAACACCGCACGCCGCCGCATGGGGTAAGAGATCAATTTTTTTAATCTAATTGAATCATCGTTTTTTTTGTATAGATATAGATAAATCCTCAGTATGACGATTCCAACCCAAAACACCACCGTAATGGAAACAGTCTCAAGACCCCAATTTATCGGGGTAATTCGGAAATCGACGGATGAGGATTTTTTCTTTAATTCTATTAGGAATTATATATTTGTAAAATATAAAGTTGTTATTTCTCTATAGTATACTATAAAATTAAATAAAATTTAATCAATGGAAACAAAACATTTACGTACAATGTGGAATATTCTTTTAAGCAATAAACTAATCCAAGCAATTCTTTTTTCGTTGTTGAATGATTTCTTTTTTTAGAATTTTCTTATTTTTGGAACATATTGATATATTTAAAATTTGTAGGAGTGGATTCAAAATATTTTGAAAAAGATATTTTCATCGAAATAGTGTATGATACCAAAATAAATCTTGCAACCAAGTAAAATATATTGTCTTCAATAATAGATTGTAATACAAAAGTTTATTTTTGGATAAAGTTATGTGGCCAAACTAGACTATTAAATTACAAAATACAGATATTATTTTTTAGACTAGGATTTCGATTTTTCTTTTATATTTTTTAACATACAAATATTAAAAGCGTATTGTAATTCATAAATAAGTAAATGTTGTTATATCTTATATAACAAATGTTGATATTTTTTCTTAAAATATGTGGAATATCTTTTTATGGGTTAGAAATTATTGTGTTGGCCAAAAAAGAAAAAGAAAAAGAAAGGACATTATGTTTCTATGCTAACAATTTAAGTACTATAACTTTAAAAAATATCTTACTCTAGAATACAATAAATCTAAATATATTTTAATCAATTGAAATAAAATATTTACATAGAATATGACATATTAGTTTAAATATTATATTATTGCAAGCAAATCTTTTTTTACGGTTGAACGATTTCTCTTCTTAGATATTTTGGAAGTTAATTTTGCAAAATATTGATAGATGTAAAATTTTCGTAGGAGAGAATTGAAACATTTCGGAGAATATATTGCCACCGAAATAGTATATGATAGAAAAAAATCTTGACACCAAATACATATCTTGCCTTCAATAAACAAAATATTTACGTAAAATGTGGAATATTATTTTAAACAATATATTAATGCAAGCATATCAACGATTTATCTTCTTAGATATTTTTAAATTATTTTTGCAATAAATTTATAGATGTTAAATTTGTAGGATGTAATTGAAATATTTCAGAAAAGATATTGTCACTGAAATAGTGTTTGATACCAAAAAAATATTGTCACCAAATATAATATCTTGTCTTCAATAATAGATTGTAATACAAAACTTTATTTTTGGATATTATTATGCCGCAAAAATAGACTATTAATTTGTAATACACAAATTCTTTTCTAGACTAGGATTTTGAATTTTTCTTTTATATTTTTTTAACATACAAATATTAAAATAGTACTGTGAATGATAATTAAGTAAAAGGTTGTTATATGTTATATAATTAATATGTATATATGTATATATATATATATATATATTATTTTTAAATATATGGAATAATTTTTTTATGGTTAAAATTCATGGTATTGGCCAAAAAGAAAAGAAAATGACATTAAATTTCTTTACTAACAATTTAAGTATTATAACTTTAAAACACTATCTTACTCTAAAATACAATAAACCTGAATATATTTTAATCAATTAAACAAAATATTCACGTATAATATGAAATATTATTTTGAACATTAAATTAATGCAAATAAATCTTTTTTATGGTTGAACGACTTCTTTTCTTAGATACTTTTTTTTATTTATTTTTGCAAAATATTGATAGGTGTGAAATTTGTAGGAGAGAATTGAAATATATTGAAAAAGATATTGTCATTGAGATAAGATTTCCATAATATTGCCACAAAATATAATATCTTACCATCAATAATAGATTGCAACACATTTTTTTTAAGATAAAATTCTACCTGTAAAATAGAATTTAAAACGGTAGATATAGATATGGTTTTGTAGGGTAAGACTTCGATTTTTTTAACAATTTTGATTTTTTTTTTTTTTGCAAAGTATCTGTACATATGAAATGTCTAGTAGGGAAATTGATTTTTTTAAAACTAAGATTGGTGCTTAAACATCAATTCTTATTATTGAATTGTATATTATAAATACCAACACATTAATCAACTGTTCCCACACAAATATCTACACAATATTTTATTTTAATTATGACTTTTGTTTTGTCAAAAGTTATTTCTCGACCTGAAATGTGTGATTCTAACTTTAGAGTTAAACCTTTGTATTCGATTCTTATTGTATCTTCATACCATGGGGGAAAACTGGGCATGCAACTATACAATAAATGTAATTTTAAGTAATATTGTGTTATACTAATTTGAGATTGAATGTGTGAATTTGTTAGTATTTTTTAAATTTTCTATTTATTCATTTTTAGTATTTTTTATTGTTCGTTGAATTATAATTACAATTTAACATTCTATCAAAATTATAAGATATTTAAAAATATTATTATTATTTATAATTTAAAATAATAATATATAAAAAAATTTCAGTCCGCACAATTCGTGAGGGTACGGACTAGTCAATTAAGATATTTTCAACATTCTTCCATGTAAAATTGATTTAGTCATTATTATGTACTTGGGGATGAAATAATCACCCCATATTTATATGTGTAAGTGGCCGAATTTTTTATATTTATTGGGCTTTGGAGAAAATCTTTTCTTAGACTCTAAGAAATCTTGAATATATCTCATATATTATTTTCTCCACAATAAAATATTCCACAAAAATCTCACTCACCTAATTAAAGGGCAATTTTTGAAAATTCATGAAGAAAAGAATCCAAGATTGGATCTTCTTGAATATATGAGATAATCTTGTATTCCAAGAATACTTATCCTCCATAATATCTTTCCAAGAAAATCAACAAAATCTTTTCTCTCCTATCAAGCTTTAATTTTCGAAAATCATAGAAAAATCAACAAGATATTATCTTTTTATTTTAATCACATTATCATTATTGGGCTACTTAATGGGCTACTTGAGGGGCCTTAAGGAGAATTAAGATTGGACCTCCTAATGGACTTCTGAATTTCAATATTGAGCCCCAATATAATTCAGCCCATTAATATTAATTATTACCACTAATAAATTAATATTGCACTATCCATCTTAATCCATATTACGATAATATGGGCTCCCGGTTATTATTTCCCGCGTTTAAGATTATCAAGTCCATTAATTAATTAAGCTTCTGAATAGCTCTAAATTAATTAATATATTTCACCTTGGAGTAAAGACAGCTCAACATTATTATTCGTACCGAAGAAACTAATTCTTCACTTGCAAGATTTGGTACAATAAAACTTCTGAGCCCACCAATGGGACTAATCACACGAGCCGTACTCGCACGCGTTTCTCCGTATTAAATCTTAGCAACCGTCGTATGATTAATATTACTGCCCAAGACACAAAGTTCGAAGTCGCAATGATTCTCACCCAATATGAATCAAAGCAGTAACCATTAAGCACACACGGTCCTATTTAAGTGACGGAGATTAAGAAATCAACAACCACTGAGGTCTAATTCTTCACCTTTTAGAACAGAAGAATTTCTCCTCGCTGTAGGACCTCTTCAACACATACTAAATGTGCTAGTGCAATCTCTTAGTCAAAACAGACCAATCTGAGCCTTACACATCGACCTTTCACGACGGATTGTTCAATTCCACCTAGGTTGTGAAAATGTACGTTTAGTTACAAGTAAACTGTTAATGTTGTCTTCCGTGATCGGGTATCACCACATTAACTACAATGTAACATGTACTATATATTGAACGGTTTGCAATAGAAATTCAACATTCAATCATAACTAAAGCAAATGCGATAAAAGAATTATTCTCATAAAACGAGTGTTTGATACACGAGTTATACAAAGTAAAAGCATACTTTCACGTATAACTCCAACAGGATTAACGTTACAAATCCCTAAATCCAACCTCAGATGAAGATCAAGACAAGGATTTTGCCCGAAAATCATCCAAGTCAAGGTCAAACTGAAGAGAAGAATCAGAGGAGCAAATATAGAATTTGTCAACCCACACAAAGTTTTTGGTTTAATCTGAAGAAATTAAAGTTGTAAATATTATGGTTCTTTAATATTAATTTTACAAAATTTATTGTTACAAATTTGGTACGCCCAGTGGGACCAACTCTACCTCTCTTCTCTTCTCAAGCTTAACTATCACGATGATGGATGTCTCAACTATCGAGAAACGACTTACTAGTCTGCTCAAAGCTGTCCAAGGGCTCATGGAACACATCAAGATGTAAGACATCCAAATTACCAACCTAATGAATAGGGTGGATAATGGTGATGCAAGCCAAGCTAATGGGAATCAAGTTGAAGGCCACGACAACGAGGAGACCTCAACCAAACGCTAAGCAGCGGAAACTGAGGCAACTGCTAAAGAGCTGCAAATCTCATCTAATGGAGGCATCCAAGTTGATCAACTCAAAGACCTCATACTAGAGACGGTAAATGGGAAGTTTGAAGATAACTCCAAATTATCCTTCACTTACACCAAACCTTATACCAAGAGGATCGATGATTTGAGGATGCCAGCTGGCTACCAACCCCCGAAGTTCCAACAATTCAATGGCAAAGGGAATCCGAAGCAACACATAGCTCACTTCGTTGAAACTTATGACAACATCGGGACTTATAGAGACCACCTGGCCAAACAGTTTGTCCATTCATTGAAGGGAAATATATAGTGATTGAGTCATATATTTTGACTTTTATTAAAATACTTGTCATTTCTGCTTCTGTAATTCATTAGAATGTAACTATCGAATTTCCTTGATATAGGTTTTGCATCTTAGAAGGTCAATTCCTTGTGAGAACCATTTACACCGATATGGGAGGAATTAATTGTTATATAATATGTGAGTAATGGATTTAAAGATAGGTTAGACACACCGAAAAACGATGCTATCTTTAAAGGTATTAATTCTTCCTACTTAGGTGTAAATGGTTCACAAGGAATTAACCTTCTAGTATACAAAACCCATTTCACAAAAATTCGATAGTTACACTCTAACGAATTTCAAAAAAAGAAATTGCAAATGTTTTGAAAAATAATAATTTGAAAATATTTAGAAGAAAGAAGAATAAAACACAAGAGAAGAGAGACAATTTATTTTTCAGTGCCCTCAATGCTTCGGAATGAGGAGTATTTATAGATCCGAAATCATCTAATTGAAAAAGCGTGTCTGTTATGAAAAAACAGAGCAGTTGCAATCTTTGGCAATTTTTGAATTTAAACCTCCTATACTATACACTGATTCAATTTAAATTGTAAAATATAATTCAAATTTAATTTTGAATCCTCGCACCTTTTCATTTTGATTCGTTTGTCCGGATATTTTGGCCTTAATTCACGCCAACTAATGCCTCTTCATCTCACGCCAATTACTGCCTCTAATCTAAAAATTAAATATTAATTTATTTAATTCTTTCTTTCCTTCTTTTAATATATGTATATATACATATATATATATATATATATATATATATATATATATATATAATATGTTCAATTATTATATTTATCCAATTAATAATACTTTATTATATTTACGTAAATATACAATAATTCCCCACTTATTTACAGATATAATATAAAAATAATAACACACTTGCTTTACACAACGAATATCCATGAAGTGGACTAAACCTTTAACTTATGGTGAAACCAATAGAATCAAGTTCTCGCGAGTATGATTTCTTGCTTCTTTGTTTTTGACAGCACCAATTCATTTGATCAGCACTCAAATAAAAAAATGTATTTTTAATTAGGCGGAGTCATGTATACGTAGTTTCAACTGTTGATCAAGTTTTCTAGCCAAAGCTAGCAGGCAACAATGTTGTTTTCTAGAGCTTGGGGACCCTAAAATTAGTGTCGTTCTCCAATACTCGAATAAATTAAAAAAATAAGTGCAGTTTTATAAAAACAAAACACAAAAGAAAGGTCCTGAATATTGTTTAGTTAGGCTGCGTTTACTTTAAGTAGTTAAAATTAAATAGTAGAACAAGATAGGATTATCTCAAGATATATGCTGTTTACTTTATATGATTTGTGAATGGTTTAATATAGTATATTTATGTTTACTTCTCAAGATTATATATAGAATATAAATTTTAAATTACTGATATACCCCCTCTTTCAACATTAAACAATTTCAAGCCCTAAATTGCATCTTCAACGATCCTTTCTGCGGAAATAAGCAGCGGTGGACGAAGGATGGCTGTGGTGGACAAAATTATATTCGGCCCAGTAATTGATCACCGCTAACACCCGAAAATTAGAGAGAAGTGTTGGTCGTTTTTCACCCAATAGCCAAATATGATCGACGCAATCAAGAACATTCAAAATTGATAGCAAATTATCACAACAAACAAATCAAATATTAAATTTTCTGCAATTGTTACCAGAGTCCATGAATGACCAGATTGCACCTATCTTTTATTCACCTAAAACTCTTCCTAAAAGAGCCCTTGATTTTTCCTTCAACAGGGTAGGCTTTATAGCTAGCAACCCTTTTCTTCCCCTGAAACTCAGGGTCATCCAAGCTCCAAGACTTTGAAGTTTACCCGCCGGTGCTCTTGCCTTTCTTGAGCTTCCGCGGCGGCGCCGCCGTGTAGTGGTGGGAAGAGAGAGATTTCTTTTCTTGCAATAGAGAGATTTGACAGTGTACAGAGAGAGAGAGAGAGAGAGAAAGTCAGAGAGGGAGGGGGCAAAATTAATGTGATAGTCTCGAGTTAAAAAAAATCCGCCCAATTTGGGCTGATTAGAACAGTGGTTTTAGTGGGTGTTTAGTTCGGGCCGTCTGGTTTGCCCGCATTTACGGTCTTACAAAGCAAACAGCTGATAAAGGCCTACTAATTTTGTAATTGGCCTTTATCAGAGAAAGTAAACACATCCTTATATTACCTCACCTTCCTGGTTTGCTAATTCACTATCTTTGATCAACTTCCAGATTTGCTAAATCGGATGACATCACGGTGAATCAGAAATGGTTTCTTTCTCGGAATAATATGGAAGTAGCTTGAGGTGCCATTAGCATGTAAATGCAGCCTGGATGTTTCGTTTATTTAAGGGTGTGCTTGTTATTAGATGCAGTGGTTTATTTTATGATACCTAGTCAGTTTTGAGTAGTGGGAAGACCAATATTTTGGTTAGATAGATTTTTAAAAAGGAATAAGTTTTTTGTTATTATATAGTTATAGATTACATATTCAAAATCAAAATTTGGCTCGTCCATGTTAGTAAAAGGTGCATTTTAACTAACACATGATCCGACGGAGTCTTCTAATTAGAGTAGAAATGAGGTTGAATGAGAGCTGATTTGATTGGAATTGGTGCAATTTGCATGTGTGTTTTAGTTTGTCACATACTTGATTTGTTCCTTATCACGCATGCTATATGTTTGATGAAATAACTGGCCGGCCTAGAATTTTCAAACTTTTTTACAAATTAGAAAATGCGACCAATGATCGAGCCGAGTGGGACTGAACTTTAGTATTTGAGCTTAGTTTGCTTATAATATAGTTGAGCTCGAGTTTAATTTTCCATCATACACGAGCTTTTTCATAAACGAGTTTGATTAATAATAATCATATATACATATACTAAATTTTATAATTTTATACCATTAAATAAGTTTAATTACATATCTTATTATAATATATTTTTTAAACCTCTCCAAGGTGACGTGTCACACCACCTTATTCTAAGGATGAGGTGACATGTCTCAAAACTCTCCATTTCAAAATACTGAGCTCTCATTAAAAGTTGGTTTAAGTTTTGATCTCAACCATTCATTTTATATCATTACATCTAAACCATTGATTTGTAACTAGGGTTAATATAACTATACATCATTTTCATTCTCCCATAAGCCGTCTCTTACATTCGATCTCCCTCACACCACCACACTCTTCTTCGATGTTTTTCAGAGCGTCGCTTCCGCCCCCTCTCTAATTAGCGCGGACCAGCAACTTATACCAGATTATAATTTTCTCACCGCCGCCTGCCATGTCCACGCCGCCTCATTCCCAAAATCTTTCAAAGGTTATGATTTTATTTTAATTCACGAATTTTTGCGATATTATCTTCGGTATAAAGTTTTCTCTGTGTATTAAGTTGTTTCTTCGCGTAGCCCAGCCCCGTCTCGCTGCTCTATTACAGCCGGCCCGCTTAGCCCATCGTCGTTCCTCCGTCTAACCCAGCGTCTTCTTTCCTCCGGCCAAGGTACAGAATCAATTGGGTACAAACACTACATATACAGAGCAAATGTTTGATAATATCACAAAATTCTCGGTGTTTCACTTCACTAATCCGAAAAAAATTCAATTCAACTTGGAATTCAGCCGGCATGGTGGTGGAAAGTATATGTTAAATGTATGGGAGTGAATTCGAATTATTAAAAAAAAGGACACTAAGTTTCTTACTTAGATATTTTTGGAATTTATTTTTGCAAAATATTTATATATGCTAATTTTGTTGGAGGATATTGAAATATTTTGCAAAAGATATTGTCACGTAAAAGATGGCAAGATTGTCAAAAAATCTTGCCATCCAATACCATATCTTAAATGGATAATAGATTGTAACTTTTTTTTTGGACAATATTTTACTAGCCAAAATATATTGTCACTCAAATAACATATTATTCACAAAAAATCTTGCCATTAAATACAATATCTTACCATATATAATACAATAATTGATATTTTTGGAATTTATTTTTGCAGAATATTTATATATGCTAATTTTGTAGGAGGATATTGAAGTATTTTGCACAAGATGTTGTCACGTAAAATATGACAAGATTCCTAAAGAATCTTGCCATCCAATACCATATCTTACCATGAATAATAGATTGTAACATTTTTTTGACAAGTTTTTACCACCTAAAAGACATTGTCACTGAAATAGCATATCATTTCCAAAAAATCTTGTTCATGAAATACAATATCTTACCATGTATAATACAATAATGTATATTTTTGGAATTTATTTTTGCAGAATATTTATATATGTTAATTTGTAGGAGGATATTGAAATATTTTGCAAAAGATATTGTCACGTAAAAGATGACAAGATTCTCATATATCATATCTTATCATGGATAATAGATTGTAACATTAATTTTTTTTTTTGGACAATATTTTGCTAGCCAAAATATGTTGTCACTGAAATAGCATATTATTCCAAAAAAAATCTTGCCATGAAATACAATATCTTACCATGTATAATACAATAATGGATATTTTTGGAATTTATTTTTGTAGAATATTTATATATGCTAATTTTGTAGGAGGATATTGAAATATTTTGCAAAAGATATTGTCACGTAAAAGATGACAAGATTCTCAAATAATCTTGCCATCCAATATCATATCTTCCCATGGATAACAGATTGTAACATTAATTTTTTTTTTTGTGTACAAGATTTTACCACTCAAAAGATATTGTCACTGAAATAGCATTATTCCAAAAATAATCTTATCATGATATACAATATCTTACCATGTATAATACAATGTCACATAAGGTTAGCAATTTTTTTATATAAAATACATGTATACATGAAATGTTTAGGAGGAAATTGATTTTTTTTTAAATAATTCGAATTATCGCTTAAATGTAATTCTTAGGGTTGGATTTTTCCATTATAAATACCTGTAAAATTGAATTTGAAACTGTAAAATATAGGTATTGTTTTGTAGTAGGATTTCTGTTGGTCCCGGTACAAGACTGAGGAATACGTGTATGGGGGGGGGGAATACACGTATACCAATTTTTCAACCTTAAAACTGACTGAGTCCCCTTTACTCAGAGTGGTAAAGAACTAGGAGCTGATAACACACCTACTGACTACACTTGGTGCTGGTCAGTTGGCTAACTATCAGTTCAAGTTCAGTGCGGAAATGTTTGAGCCCTGAAAGTTTAAAGTCTTGTTTAGTTTGCTTTCTGAAAAACTTGTTTTACTCAAATCTGAAGAGTGTTTAGTAGGGCAGTGCTCTTTTGAAGATCAGCCTGATTGATTCAGGCCTGATAAACTTGAATGCAATGAATGAACAAGTAATATAGCAAGTATGCACAATATCAAAGCAGTAAGAACACAAGGAGTTTAACGTGGTTCAGAGTCTCAAGCTCCTACGTCCACGGCCTGACTTAACAGGAAATCCACTCAAGGGATTCTTATTTTTAACGTGCCAAGGTGCACCAAGACCAGCTGACCTCACTGATCTATACAACTCCACTTATTAACACTCTAACTGACTTACTCCCAACAAGCCTAACTAAGGGTTTTGGTTTCAGTTTGGATTCCAACTAGATTGAGATTATCCTTACAAGGCAAAGCTATGCTAAGGATTGGATAAACTCTCTAAGCTTAAGATAATTCTAATTAGCTCTTGGAATACAGAATAACTCTCAATTGCTGAGAAACACTTGGGAAATTTAGAAGGTTTCGAGTGCTTCTCTTGAATGCTTGAGAGTTTGAGTAATTTCTGGCTTGGAAATTTCCCGTAACCTTGAATGGGTTCAAGGTCTTCTGTATTTATAGGTGATTTGAAAAACTATCCGTTGGAGAGATAGCCTTCGAGTCATCTATGTAGAGAGGCTTCAAACGGACATATCTTCATGCAGCAGCCGTCCTTACATGGATTTGGTATTTGCATTAAATGCACATTGAATGCTTGCCCGTTGAATATGCAGTCTGAATTCAGTCTTCATGTCAGGTTTCGTACGTGCGTGTCCTTCTCAGATTGGTCCACGTCATCAGGTTGGTGAGAATGTCAGAACTTATTCCTGAGCTTCATGCTTGTCTTATTAAGTTCATTTTGTCTTGAGCCCACTAGTCTTGTCCTGACGCTGAAATTCCTTTTGCATTGCTTGGCCCTATTCCAAGTCTTCCCATTAACTCAGTGACATCCCGTTCCCTTCAGGACTGAGTTAGTAATGACCTCAGGGTCATACTCTTCATCACTGACACTTACTCAGCCAGCTTAGAAGACTGCCATAAGTTCAGGATGGTGCTCTTCGTCTTCAGGCTCTGAGTCTTGATTGTCTCCAGTGAGTTCTCCTCTCACTGAGTACCTGTGAAGTGTAAAATGACTAAGTACTAATCCTAACCAAGACTAGCCTGACAAAGACAGATTAAGACAACCATCTTTTCAGGGGCTTTGGGATCTTAATCAAAACTGACAATGTCCCAACAATTTCCCCCTTTTTGATGATGCCAAAACACCGAAAAGATCCTCAAAACATTTAGAGGAAATATGAATCCTATTTATAAGATAAGTCAGTGTTAGAGCAATTCTTGATAAAGTACAGAATTTTAAACAACAGCCAAAAAGACAATGAGTTTTTGTCTGTGGGCAAAAGTAATAGATTTCATTGATTGATGTGGAAATGATTACAATGAATCTAATCTATTACAAAGAAGCCTGTGAACACCTAGACTAATCTCATTTCAGGCTTGAGTCCATATCCTGCATAAACTCTTGCCTTCAGTTCGTCAAGTCTTCCAGGTTGATTCACGTACCCTTCAGCTTTGGCTATCTTCAATACTTCCATCATTATGGCCTTTGTGTCATGCTTTTGGGTTCCAGGAACCAAGGGAGGAGCTCGAATGGTGAACTCAGGAGCCTTTACTTGAACTTGAGCTGCCTCAGCCTCCTCCAAGATCTTCTGGAATAGCTCAGGATGATTGTCCATCATGTAGTCAGTGAAGTGGGCATTGATATCGTCAGTGTCGCCCCACTTCTTCACAACAAACCACAATCTAACAAATTCATCCCTTGCATCAGTCCAAAACTCCTTCAATGTCTCTGAGACGAACTCATCAACAAAAGCTTCCCTTGCTCCTGATTCTGGCCTTCTGACTTGAAGAATTGTTGATTTCCTAACTGTTGGCTTCTTCCTGTACTTCCTAGGCTCAGGCTCCGCCTTCTTCCTCCTTAGCAAGCTGATCACTGCATCATCCAGTTCTCGTTGTTGAAGCTCAGTGATATCAGTCAGCTTCTCAACCTTCTTCTCCAAGATGCGCATCTTCTCCTTCTGAGCAATTTCAGCTCTGCGCATAGCCTCCGATTTTTCAGATTGATCTCCCCATGCTTCAGCACATAACTCCTCAACCAACTCACTTGAGTAAGTGATGGGATTCTTCCTTGAGCTCATGGGAGACGATCTCTGAACTGGCTCAGGTTGTTGCTTGGAAGATTCATCAGCCTTTGCCTTTGTTGCCTCTTCTCACAGCTTGGCAACAATTTCTTCTCCTTCCTTTTCCACCGCCGCTAACCTAGCTGACTTCCTCACCCTTAAAATGTTTCCTTCAGGATTGGCTTCAGGGTCTGCTAGAACGGTCTCACCTTGATTGACTACCTCCGATGCCTCAGGGCGGGATCTTTTCTTCTTCTTTTCCCCCTTTTTGGCATCATCATTGGCCTTTGCCAAAGTGTCTGCCACAGACTGAGACGTGCGATCCAATCTCCCTGACTCCAGCTCCAATTTGGACGCTGAGTCCTTCATGGCCTGAGTGACAATAGCTCCAGTCTGAACTGCAAGCCTGTCCACTGCCTGATTCATCTTCTCGTCCCTGATCGCATCCCTCTCTTCAAGCTTCTTGAGAGTGTTCCTAAGCATCTTCTTGGTGCGCTTCCTCTCGTTCCTCACTGACTTGGCCGTGTCAGTCATCGTTTTCTTTAACAAAATCAGCTCCCTGTTAGCAAGGGTGTTGTAGGCTGACTTTGTCCACCTGATGTGCTTCGCCAGGGCCTTAGAGGCTTCATCCTTCTCAGCTCGTAGCCTCATTACCTCCTCCTGAAGTTCAGCTAGATTTTCTGTGGTTTTCTCCTGCTTGACCTCCACTATGCTTGTGAATTCAACACGTCCGACCCCGGTTATGATCACATCCTCATCATCAGCGGCCGCATCAGTGAATGGCTGCTTTCCATTGTCAGCCCCTGCAGCATCAGTCCCTTCAAGGTGCACTGAAGGCAGTTGTGAAGTAGTCATAGCCGCCTCCTCAGGCTCAGCTAAGCTAACTTGAACCTTAGGAGCAAGTCCCTCGGAACTGAGAGTCTCCTTGGATGCCTCAACATCTTCCTCTCTTGTCTCAGGGCAGGGAATCCCTTCATCGACAGATGTCTCATTGGCAATTGAGATGTTCACAACATCCTCAGCCACTGGTCCACCCTTGGCACCAGTGTCTTTTCCACCTTCCCCCTGAGCTTGAGGCTCAGAGATCATCTCATCAACTTCCCGTGCAGTTTCCTCCACTGCCTTCTCCAGGTCTCCACCCTGAGCTCCTTCATCATCCTCCTCACCATCCTTCTCGTCGTCAGATAGGAGGTCAGCCTTGCTCTTGGACATCATATCCGCCACTAGCTGCTTCAGGTTATCAAAGTTCAAGAGTTGAAGCCAGCTAGTTAGTCCAAAGAAAGAGCAGATCTTGGCCTCTTCCTCCTCCCAGTGCTCCCAGCCACGAGCATCCACCAGCATATGTTGCTCCTGCATGTTTGATTGTTTGAAGTCCAACCAAACCTTGAGCTCTATCACATATGCCAGCAGCTCAGTATACTTGGATAGCCCAGACCAGCACTTTCCTGCCCATTCTGTGGTGTTCCCCCTGAGCGTGTTCTCCAGAATCTCTCCTGCCATGTGTTCATCTAACTCCTCCTCCTCCAATTCAAGGAACTCATCCTCCTCTACTGAAATGGATTTGGGACAGTCTTTGGGATTGGGGTATGATGGAAAGTCTGCGGGGTTTGGAAGATTCAGCTCTGCTGACTGGTCAGGCTCATTCGTGTGTGAAGTTGATGGCGCTGACTCAGTAGGCTGATTTGGCTCTGAAGTTTGGGGTGGTTGGGGAGTTTGGGGTGTGGGGTCAGGGATGGAAGGTGTTTGGGTTTCAGGGTGTGGGGGTGTTTGAGTGGGTACTGTCTCAGGCTGCAACGACTCAGCCGTCTCGACAGTTTTTCTCACTTCCTCCAAGTCAGAGGCTCCAGGAGAGCTTGACTTCTCCCTCTCACTCACTTCAGGCAGCTTCTTAGCAGGGGATTTTCTGGTCCCCTTCCTAAGCCTTTTTAGGGGCCTCTCTCCCTGAGCACCCTCCTTCCTGACGTCATCGTCAGTTCCCTCAGCCTCAGACCCGGCCTTCTTAGGATCAGACTCAGTCCCAGATTTCGTGCTCTTCCCTGACAGCACGATCTTCACCCTCTTCCTCTTCTCAGCCGCTTCCACCTCAGGCTGTTCCACCTCCTCAGCTGCAACCTCCTCACCCTCCTTACTCCTCTCAAGGAGCTCATCTACCCGTTCAATGAGACTGGTTGCCACCCTCCTGGCCTTACCAGCTGGCTTTTTGGCCTGACCCTTTGCTTTCACATTGGGATCAGTCAGACCTAGCACTGAATAGGTATCACTCAGTGAGGAAAACATTACCTTCTTTGAGGAGAGACAATCCTCAAATTCGAAGGTATACCCATGACAAGCATGAGCAATCAGGATGGACATCCTCGTTCCGAATGGCAAGATGGCACTGACGGATATGTGCTTCTTCTCCTCATCTCGCTTAAGCTTGTCCAACCCAGCCTGATGGAGTTGATCGAGGAAGAACTGCTCCCAGTTCGCTTCCACTCCATCAGCAATTGCTCCCATGAGTCTCAGCTTGGGCAGACTCAACTGCTCGTGAGAGCCAGTTGCTCCCATCACTATCTTGGACACCAAGTCCACCAGCGCTCTGTATTCAGGCTTCAGAGTATTCTTGTTCTGACGAGCCTTGAACTCCGATGACCCTGACTTGGTCCATTTCCCAAGAAGCTCTCCCTCTGAGTTCTCCTTGTAGGTTCTTGGGTTGATGCCTGAGAATGACAGTTTAAAGACTTCCCTCACCGCCTGCCTGAAGTTGATAGTGACCACCTCTGTGTTGTAAAGAGGTTCGCCGTCGCCGTCCTTCTCTCCCGTCGGCTTCAGTGCAGTTACCTTCGTGAAAACTTCCCCTTTCCGTAAGAACATATTTAAATAGGCTTCCACCACTGTTCTTGGGAGCAAGGAAATGGGGTGGGTGGTGAAGTATGTTTCCAACCCGGCATCGGAAATCCATTTAAATACGGGTTTGATTTCCTCAACCGTAAGACAGATACCTTCCATGGAGATGACTTGCTCCATGTGTACCAGTTTCTTTTCAACAACATCTACGATCTTGTCGGTTGTCCAGTTGGAATCGAGGAATGCCATTGTTTTGAAAAGAAGAGATTTTTCGAAAGAATTATCTGTGATTGAGCAAGAGAAAACTCAGTGTGCAGATTGTGCGTTGTGTTTGCGTAAAAACCTCAAATGGCACTCTTGATTGATAAGACTAAGTCAGTTACTCAAACGTGGGGTTGAGATTGATTCCTGAATTCGAAAGGTTTTGAAATGAAGGGCCAGGATTAATCTCAGCTTCAATTAAACCCCATGTCAGTCATATTCCGTATAAAACGGACACACATATGAAAAAGTAACTGTAGCATTAAATGCTCCGTGCGCGTGGGTTTTAAATATGAAAAGGCGCGCTTTTAATGAAAACAGAATACATTTAATAAAGATTTTCAGGACGAAGGACTCAGGGAGACGCTTGACATTCACAGGAGTCAGGTTAGAACTCATACCTGTCAGGGAGACATTGTAGCACCCTGATACCTCGCTGAGTCGAGTCTGACCTGAGTTCCCCCTAGAACCCTACACTGACTGCTCTCCCGGATCTAAGAGTCCTAACTCCACTGACAGTTCCATAAACCTCGATTCAGCCAAAGGCTTAGTCAAGATGTCAGCTCTTTGCCTGTCAGTGTGAATCTTCTCCATCCTAATATCTTTCTTCTCCACATGATCTCGAATGAAGTGGTGTCTAATATCCACATGCTTGCACCTTGTGTGAAGCACTGGATTCTGAGTAATTGCTATAGCACTATTGTTATCACAATAGATTGGAACCTGATTAGCAAACACTTGGTAGTCCCTCAACTGTTGCCTCAACCATAAAATCTGAGCACAACAACTACCTGCAGCCATATACTCAGCCTCAGTCGTGGATGTAGCCACTGAATTCTGCTTCTTACTAAACCACGAGATCAACTTACTTCCCAAAAACTGACATGTCCCAGAGGTTAATTTCCTATCAATCCTACAACCTCCATAATCTGCATCTGAATAACCTGTCAGTTCTAAGTTGTCATCTGAAGGATACCATAGTCCCATATTGTCTGTCCTTTTCAAATACTTAAGTATCCTCTTAGCAGCCTCCAAATGACTTCTCTTGGGATCAGACTGATACCTAGCACACACACCAACTGCAAACGTAATGTCAGGCCTACTTGCAGTCAGGTACAATAAAGAGCCTATCAGCCCACGATACTCAGTCTGATTTACTGAAGTCCCTTCAGTGTCAGGATCCATCTTCCAATTTGTGTTCATAGGGATCCTTGCTGGATTGCTGTTCTGAACACCAAACTTATGAATCAAGTCTCTTGTATACTTGGCCTGATTAATGAATATACATTGATCGGTCTGCTTGACCTGCAATCCTAAGAAGAAGTTCATCTCTCCCATCATGGACATCTCAAATTTACCAGTCATCAACTTAGAGAATTTCTCACAGAGCTGATGATTTGGTGATCCAAATATTATGTCATCCACATAAATCTGGACCAAGAGAATGTCATCACCTTCAGTGATCCTGAACAAGGTCCTATCCACAGTTCCCTTCTTGAACCCATGGTCTATCAGGAATTGAGAGAGGGTATCATACCAAGCTCTTGGTGCTTACTTAAGTCCATAGAGTGCTTTCTTCAAATGGTATACTCTATCTCCAACCTCAAACCCGGGAGGTTGTTCAACATATACCTCTTCATTGAGTACACCATTCAGGAAGGCACTCTTGACATCCATTTGATACACCTTGAACTTCTTGTATGTTGCATATGCAAGGAACAACCTGATAGCTTCCAACCTAGCCACTGGAGCAAAAGTCTCATCATAGTCTATTCCTTCAGACTGACAATACCCTTTTGCAACCAGTCTAGCCTTGTTCCTTACCACAACACCATTCTCATCCTTCTTGTTCTTAAAGACCCACTTGGTACCAATCACACCTTGATGCCTAGGTCTATCCACCAGTTCCCAAACCTGATTCCTTGTGAACTGATTCAACTCCTCTTGCATGGCTATGATCCAGTTCGAGTCAGTGAGAGCTTCTTCAATGTTCTGAGGCTCTTGCTCAGAGAGAAAGCAACAGAACAATGCACTCTCACCATGGAACCGTCTGGTCCCGACTCCCTCAGTTGGATCACCAATGATTTGATCAATGGGATGATCTTCTAACCATGTTCTTTTGCCAGGAGTTGTTCCTGAAGTACCTGTAATGTTAGTGTCTACAGGCTCATAAAATTCAGGAAATTGAACAGAAGGGGATGATCCTGAGTCTATGCCAAAGGGATTAACTAGCTCAATGTCAGGGACATTGATTCCCCCTTGATTAGGTGACTCAGGAACCGTCTCAGCTGCAACAGCATCTTCATAGACGGTGCTTACCTCAGGTTGAGCCTGTTCCTCAGTCTGAGGCTCAACAATCCCTGATGTACTGGGCTTATGAGTGGCACCTGATTCATCATCCTGATCGTCATCATCATCCCATCTCGGAATTGGCACAGTCTTGATCTTGGGATCAGGTTGATTCTTCAAGCTCAGCCTTGTCACACTCCTTGTGACCTCCTCAGTGTCAGGATTCAACACCTTTGCCCTAGACTCATTAGCAGATTCATCAAAGACAACATGAGGTGATTCTTCCACGACAAGGGTCCTACGATTATAAACCCTGAAGGCTTTACTAACTTCAGAATATCCTAAGAATATTCCTTCATCAGATTGCTATCAAAGGCTTTCAATTGGGTCTTCCCATTGTTGAGGATGAAGCACTTACAACCAAATACATGAAAATAAGAAATACGAGGTTTCCTTTTGTTCCATGTCTCATATGGGGTCTGTGCATGTTGCTTGTTCAGCATGGATCTGTTCTGAGTGTAGCATGCAGTGTTGATTGCCTCAGCCCAGAATTTCTTGGGCAATCCTGACTCAGCCAGCATGGTCCTTGCAGCTTCCTTCAGTGTCCTGTTCCTCATTTCAGCGACACCATTCTGTTGTGGGGTTCTAGCTGCAGAAGTCTCATGAGCTATACCAAGTTCATTACAAAAGTCAGAAATATATGAATTTATAAATTCAGTGCCCTTGTCAGATCTGATCTTAGTAATGGACTGATTCTTCTCATTGCTGAGTCTCCTGAGCAACTCTGGAAGCTTCACCTGTGTTTCCTTCTTATTTAACAAGAAAATAACCCAAGTATATCTAGAATAATCATCAATAACCACAAGGGTATACTTTCTACCATTCATTCTCACAGGTGTTATGGGACCAAATAAATCCATGTGCAAGAGCTGAAGTATCCTGTCAGTGGAATAGGAAGCTTTCTCTTTGAATGACGCTCTGACCTGCTTCCCTTCCTGACAAGCTTTGCACACGTGATCTTTGCTAAAAACTTCATTAGGTAGACCATCAATAAGTGACTGTCTAGAAATTTTGTTAAGAATCTTGAAGTTCAGGTGGCTTAATCTTTTATGCCATAACCAACTGAGCTCTAGAGAGCTTTTAGCAACAAGACAAGTATTAGGAATAGTGCTGCTCCAATCAGCGAGATAAACATTACCTTTCCTTATACCTGATAGAAGCACCTGTGTTGATTTGTCCTTGACTGAACATGTATTCGATGAGAACTCAACACTGAACCCTTTGTCACAGAATTGACTTACTGACAGCAGGTTATGCTTCAGTCCTTCCACAAAGGACACATTTTCCACTCTGGCTGTACCTATAATTAGAACACCAAAACCTTTAGTAACACCTTTTGAGTTATCACCAAAGGTTACCTGTGGACCATCTTTATCTTGATATTCTTGGAGAAGACTCTTCATTCCAGTCATGTGCCTTGAGCAACCACTGTCTAGGTACCAAACAGCTTTGATTGAGTCTCCTCTCCTCTTGTTGTGATCCACAGCCGCCTGCAAGCAAATCAGGCTTTAGGTACCCATTGGGTGTTGGGTCCTATCGTGTCAGCTGTACCCTTCGGGATCCAGACTTGCTTCACAACCCTGATTGCCTCAGAGTGGTAAATCTGTCTCCCTAAACATCAACATACACAACTTTCTTCTTCTTTGCCTGAGAGGAAGATGGTGTATGGGTGCTAGACTTAGGCTTCACAGGAGCCTGAGTGGGTGCCTTTTGGGCTGGCTTCCTGTTCTTCCTAGGTCTGGGTGCAGCAGGTCTTGGGCCTTGTTCTTGATAAGGACCCTGATTTCTATTCCCCCTAGGCAAGTGAGGAAATGGAAAGCAGTTAAAGGCCTCAGGATGCCAAAACCACGGGGGTGTCATCATATTTGGCCTTCCCTGTTGGTATTGCCAAGCATGATGGTACCCTCGCTGACTAGTCTGAGGGCTCTTGGCCTGAGTCTTCCTCTGCTTTCGCTGAGGTTTTCCCTGGCCTGAGCTCTCAGGGGCTTCCGTAGGTTGCTTTGTCTTTCCCTTGGGTTTTGGCTTAGCTACCTTAGGAGCAACCCTAACTGTGTCAACGGTTTCCTTGCCCTTATCAGTTTGACGGGCCTGGAGCACAACCTTAGGTGCACTCTGGCCTGTCTGAACAAATACCCTCTCAGTGTTGCTCCCTGAAGCAACATGAGACTGACCTTGTGAGGATTTCTCAGGAACATATCCAAGTCCCTTTTTCTTGTTCCCAAGTATCTGGTTGCTATTTATTTCCTCTCTAGCCACTGAGGATTTATTCATTGCTGCAACCTTTTTCTTGAGAGAGTCCTCACTCTTTTTCAGGATTTCATGTCTGGTAAAGAGGTCATCAAACTTACTCTTAAGTACTTTCAGTTCTTCCTTCCTGACCAGCTCTTCCTCAGCCAGTTCCTTCAGAATCTTCTCTCTTGGAAGACGTTCAGCATTGATTAAATCAATCTCCTGAGTTAGTCTCACAATTTGAGCTGATTCTTTAAGATCAGACTGAGTGAGTTGTTCATTCAGGTTTTGAACTTCAGTACTCAATTTCTTGTTCTCCTCAACCAAGAAGACATTAGTTTCCTGCAATCAGGAGAAATCAACCATCAATTGATCAAGACAGATCTGAAGGTTCATTTCTCTAACTGACTCTGAGCTAA
Organism: Ballota nigra; assembly: GCA_947034835.1. NCBI lineage: Eukaryota > Viridiplantae > Streptophyta > Magnoliopsida > Lamiales > Lamiaceae > Ballota > Ballota nigra. Next base: position 9,899,278 of record OX344727.1, on the reverse strand, counting down.
GCTCAGGATTTTGACCAGTGTAAGAAGCGCAAACAGAATTTGATATTACCTCAGGCTCATCCCTAGCCATTAGACAGACATCATCGTACTCGTCATCTGAGAAGAGTTCAGGTGACCTTTCAGCAGGACCGTCAGAATCTGTTGCATCTTCAGTGACCATCGCTCTCCGATCAGCAGATCTTAGATCCCTAGTGGCTCTCCTTTCCTCTCTCTCCCTTGCACTCAGCTCCGGGCAGTCGTACTGATAGTGACCAATCTTGTTACAGTTGTAACATGCTACCTGCTCACTTACTCTTTCTTTTCTTGGTTCAGGGTTCCTCCTTGAGTCAGGTTCCCTGGTTCTTGGTGAGCTTTCATTCTTTGTTGGATATCTATCATCGCGAGTACGTCTCTGTTCGTCTCTTCTTTCAGGTTTTGGTTCAGAATATCTCCTTTCATCACCACGTTCTCTCCTCTGGTCAGTATTCCTTCGCTCCTCATATCTCCTTGAGCTTTGGTGGGTTCCTTCAGGTTTCCTGTCACGTGAGTCCTGATAAAACTTTTTATAACGACCAAACCTGGAATTGAGCTTGTCAAATCGTCTGGCCATCAGGCTGTACTCCTCAGCGAGTACTTCCCTGCTCATCTCCATTAGTGACTTTGATGAAGAGTTTGATGAGGGCTCAACAGGTTCAGACCTGGCCTTGAACGCCACACTTTTCTCAGGAGTTTTCTCCTTTACTTCCTCTTCTGACTGAACTTTCTTCTTTCTTTTGTTAAGATCGAATTCAAGCGCTTTGAGCTCTGAAAAAAGTAAAGCAGAAGTTATGTTACTCATATCCTGAGTGTTCTTAAGCATAATTACATTGTTGTCCCATCTCTCAGGAAGGGCATTCAGGATCTTTGAAGCAACATCTCTCCTTGGGACATCCTTGTCCAGCATCACCAACTCATTCATCAACTTAATGAATCTAGACTCCATTTGATCTATGCTCTCGTCAGGCAGCATCTCGAACGCCTCGAATTTCTGAATGGCAATGTTTCTCTTGTTCTCCTTGATCTTTTCAGATCCCTCACACATCCTTGTCAGCTCATCCCAGACCTCCTTTGCCGTCTTTAAGTTCATCAGCCTAGCTGACTCCTCGAAGGGCACCGTGTGCAAGATGATGTTTCTGGCAACGTTGTCAAGTCCCACCATCTTGATTTCATCGTTGGTCATGTCTTTCCTTTCTTTAGGAACCTGCACGCCAATCGCAAGATCCTCATATCCCAGTCCTCTGACATTAGGAATAGTGATCTTGATCGGTCCCTCCCTGAGTACACGCGGCATCTGGTCATGGATGGCATCTAGATGTGCTTCTAATCTGACCTTCCAATAGACAAAGTTAGACACAGAGAATTCAGGTAACGAAGCTTCAAGTCTCCTCGAAGTCATGATGATGCAAGTTTTATGAAAAGCAAACTCAGATCTGTTCAGTGACCACCAACAGTTTCTCCTCTGAAACTATTAGTATTCAAAGTCAGCGGTCTTTCGAACTACTGCTCTGATACCACTTGTTGGTCCCGGTACAAGACTGAGGAATACATGTATGGGGGGGGGAATACACGTATACCAATTTTTCAACCTTAAAACTGACTGAGTCCCCTTTACTCAGAGTGGTAAAGAACTAGGAGCTGATAACACACCTACTGACTACACTTGGTGCTGGTCAGTTGGCTAACTATCAGTTCAAGTTCAGTGCGGAAATGTTTGAGCCCTGAAAGTTTAAAGTCTTGTTTAGTTTGCTTTCTGAAAAACTTGTTTTACTCAAATCTGAAGAGTGTTTAGTAGGGCAGTGCTCTTTTGAAGATCAGCCTGATTGATTCAGGCCTGATAAACTTGAATGCAATGAATGAACAAGTAATATAGCAAGTATGCACAATATCAAAGCAGTAAGAACACAAGGAGTTTAACGTGGTTCAGAGTCTCAAGCTCCTACGTCCATGGCCTGACTTAACAGGAAATCCACTCAAGGGATTCTTGTTTTTAACGTGCCAAGGTGCACCAAGACCAGCTGACCTCACTGATCTATACAACTCCACTTACTAACACTCTAACTGACTTACTCCCAACAAGCCTAACTTAGGGTTTTGGTTTCAGTTTGGATTCCAACTAGATTGAGATTATCCTTACAAGGCAAAGCTATGCTAAGGATTGGATAAACTCTCTAAGCTTAAGATAATTCTAATTAGCTCTTGGAATACAGAATAACTCTCAATTGCTGAGAAACACTTGGGAAATTTAGAAGGTTTCGAGTGCTTCTCTTGAATGCTTGAGAGTTTGAGTAATTTCTGGCTTGGAAATTTCCCGTAACCTTGAATGGGTTCAAGGTCTTCTGTATTTATAGGTGATTTGAAAAACTATCCGTTGGAGAGATAGCCTTCGAGTCATCTATGTAGAGAGGCTTCAAACGGACATATCTTCATGTAGCAGCCGTCCTTACATGGATTTGGTATTTGCATTAAATGCACATTGAATGCTTGCCCGTTGAATATGCAGTCTGAATTCAGTCTTCATGTCAGGTTCCGTACGTGCGTGTCCTTCTCGGATTGGTCCACGTCATCAGGTTGGTGAGAATGTCAGAACTTATTCCTGAGCTTCAGACTTGTCTTATTAAATTCATTTTGTCTTGAGCCCACCAGTCTTGTCCCGACGCTGAAATTCCTTTTGCATTGCTTGGCCCTACTCCAAGTCTTCCCATTAACTCAGTGACATCCCGTTCCCTTCAGGACTGAGTTAGTAATGACCTCAGGGTCATACTCTTCATCACTGACACTTACTCAGCCAGCTTAGAAGACTGCCATAAGTTCAGGATGGTGCTCTTCGTCTTCAGGCTCTGAGTCTTGATTTTCTCTAGTGAGTTCTCCTCTCACTGAGTACCTGTGAAATGTAAAATGACTAAGTACTAATCCTAACCAAGACTAGCCTGACAAAGACAGATTAAGACAACCATCTTTTCAGGGGCTTTGAGATCTTAATCAAAACTGACAATGTCCCAACAATTTCGAATTTTTTCAACAATTTCAATTTTTATAACTTTTTTTCGTTTTTTTTTTTTGCAAAATATCTGTAAATGTGAAATGTCCAGGTGGAAATTTTTTTAAAAAAAAAAATTGGCGCCTAAGGGTCAATTCTTATTGTTGAATTGTGTATTATAAATATTAAATACCAACACATTAATCAATTGTTCCCACACAAACATTTACACAATATTTTATTTTAATTATGACATCAGTTTTGTCAAATGTTACCTTTAGATCTGTAGGATTCTATCTTTAGAGTTGAACTTTTGCCGATTTTTATTGTATCTTCATATCATGGGGGAAAATTGGGCATGCAAGTATATAAAAACTGTAATTTTAAGAAATATTGTGTTATACTAATTTGAGATTAAATGTATGAATTAGTTAATGTTTTTCAAATTTTATATTTATTCATGTTTAGTATTTATTATTATTTATTGAATTATAATTACAATTTTAAAATTATATCAAAATTACAAGATATTTTTAAAAAATTAATATTTATAATTTAAAATAATAATAACAAATATTTTTTTCAGTCCGCGAAATTCGTGGGTGTACGTACTACTTTTTTATATTTATCAAAATACTTAGTGTGGAAATTATAAGGACAAACTATTTATTATATAATGTAACACCCCTAAAATTTTGTATTAGTATTTTAGATATGCAATCTTGAAAATTTAAAATTTTATCTATAAAATAGATTTCATGCATTTTAAAAATCTTATAACTAATATATTTAATTTTAAAAAAATACATGATTATGTGTAGTATAACTTTCATTCATCGTGTAAAAAAAAAAAAAACTTTTCATTCATAAGAATTTTTATAAGCATACATAAACATACGTATATGTTATATATGCTATATATAAGATTATATATATTTTGAATTATAGATAATACGGAATTGATCACATACCCACCGATAGACACAATATTATATACCCACTGCGAATGTGTTAATAACAAATAAGCAGATATAAACAGTTAATTAAAATAATAGAGGGTCCCTTACTTATGTGTCATTAATACATTCACGGTGGGTATATAATATTATGCCCACAAGTGGGAATGTGATCATTTCCGATAGATAATATTAGTCATGTTTCTTTAATTTTTGACTTGTTATAAAAAAAAAAAAAAAAAAAAAAAAAAAAAAAAAAAAAAAACCCACCTGAAGTTTTTATAAGTCATTTCCCCAAATAATTATCAACTAAAATCCTTCCATGACTTTCTCAACTGAAAATCTTTTCTTATATTGTAAAAACTAGTTTCTTGCCCGTGTGCCTATTGTGAATATTCATTTAAGTAAATTTTAATTCTATTATTCCTTTAAATTTTATTTTTAAGTAATTGCGCATGAAATATTAAACTATTTGTGAATATTTTATAGAATCAATCTTGTTACACTTTAGAGGATTAGTTGCATGTTTGGTAAAAAAAAAAAAAACGAGTCCAAACACTTCTGATACTCGTATGTGTAAGTAGTTGTTTTTTTTTTTCTCATCCGTTAATTTTCTAATTTCTTTTACAAATTTTAGTGGATTTTTTGTTGGACCAAAAGTGCACTCTACCCATTTTCTTGAGACTGAAACTACAAGCATATGAGTCATTATCAGAGTTTAAATCACATATCATCTCATAATTTTGTAACAAAATTTAGTTCCAAAGTTAATTTTTTTATCCGTTTCAGTCTCAATTTATCTGACAAGGTCCAATTTTTGTCTCAAATCGACCGAAAAAGTCAATACGACGTAGTTTGGAAATTTGAAATTTATGATTTTGGGCAAGGAAAATGTGTGGCATCCAAGTGTGCTTATTATATTTGGTTTTCTTTCACAATTTTATTACATATCATGTATATTTAATTTTAACAAATAAATGGCAGCCGAATAAACTTCATCGCCGGAAAGCCCCAATTTTATCTATCATGTACAATGAGCTAAAAAAACATCGTTTCACTTTTTCCCATCAATTTGGGACAAAAATTGGATCTTATTAGAGAAGTTGAGACTAAATTTGATAAAAAAAAAATTAATGTTGGAACTAAATCTATTTTGAGATGATTTGTGATTTAAACTCGTTATTATCACATTCACGGTGATCATATAAAATTGTGCCCACCGGTGAGCACATGGTCAATTCCGTTCGATTTTCTCAATTGAAATTATAAAGTCAAATGTACAATCTAGCCACCATTTTCCTTGATTAACACAAAAAGAAAAAAAATACATTGCTTCATAATAAAAGCTTGCTCTCAAATCTATTTACATTAAGATGCAAATTCAGAATGTCACTTCTCCATGATGCCCAAGTCAAATGCATAGATTAATAGTTTAAATCCACAAATGTGAATTAAGAAAATTAAACGTGAAATACACAATATAATTTCGGGAAACATTTCCCTTTTGCAATAAAATTTTGGCAAGTAGCCAAGTAATTGAGGAAGGAAAGAATATCAATGAAACTTAATATAATTCTGGCAATTGTAGCCAGACAACCAAGTGTCAACACAAGGACATTATATCCTTAGACCATTCGCAGGTCCACCAAAGAAAATTTCTAAGAACATAGTTATACTACACAAAGAATGCATTTTAACAATTCCATACACAATAAAAATGAATATATTTGGTAGATTTTTTACTGAAGTAAATGGTATGGGGAGGTTGTTGGGACATTGTCAGTTTTGATTAAGATCCCAAAACCCCTGAAAAGATGTTTGCCTTAATCTGTCTTTGTCAGGCTAGTCTTGATTAGGATTAGTACTTAGTCATTTTACACTTCACAGGTACTCAGTGAGAGGAGAACTCACTGGAGACAATCAAGACTCAGAGCCTGAAGACGAAGAGCACCATCCTGAACTTATGGCAGTCCTCTAAGCTGACTGTGTAAGTGTCAGTGATGAAGAGTATGACCCTGAGGTCATTACTAACTTAGTCCTGAAGGGAACAGGAGGTCACTGAGTTAATGGGAAGACTTGGAGTAGAGCCAAACAATGCAAAAGGAATTTCAGCGTCAGGACAAGACTGGTGGGCTCAAGACAAAATGAACTTAATAAGACAAGCCTGAAGCTCAGGAATAAGTTCTGACATTCTCACCAACCTGGTGACGTGGACCAATCCGAGAAGGACACGCACGTACGGAACCTGACATGAAGACTGAATTCAGACTGCACATTCAACGGGCAAGCATTTAATGGGCATTTAATGCAAATACCAAATCCATGCAAGGACAGCTGCTGCATGAAGATATGTCCGTTTGAAGCCACTCTACGTAGATGACTAGAAGGCTATCTCTCCAATGGATAGTTTTTCAAATCACCTATAAATACAGAAGGCCTTGAACCCATTCAAGGTGACGGGAAATTTTCAAGCCAGAAATTACTCAAACTCTCAAGCACTCAAAGCATTCAGTCTTTAAGAGAAGCACTCGAAAACATCCAAATTTCCCAAGTGTTTCTTAGCAACTGAGAGTTATTCTGTATTCCAAGAGCTAAATAGCATTATCTTAAGCTTAGAGAGATTATCCAATCCTTAGCATAGCTTTGCCTTGTAAGGATAATCTCAACTTAGTTGGAATCCAAACTGAAACCAAAACCCTAAGTTAGGCTTGTTGGGAGTAAGTCAGTTAGTGTGTTAGTAAGTTGAGTTGTATAGATCAGTGAGGATAGCTGGTCTTGGTGCACCTTGGCGCGTTAAAAACAAGAATCCCTTGAGTGGATTTCCTATTAAGTCAGGCCGTGGACGTAGGAGCTTGAGTCTCTGAACCACGTTAAACTCCTTGTGTTCTTACTGCTTTGATATTGTGCATACTTGCCATATTACTTGTTCATTCATTGCATTCAAGTTTATCAAGCCTGAATCAATCAGGCTGATCTTCAAAAGAGCACTGCCCTACTAAACACTATTCAGAATTGAGTAAAACAAGTTTTTCAGAAAGCAAACTAAACAAGACTTTAAACTATCAGGGCTCAAACATTTCCGCACTGAACTTGAACTGATAGTTAGCCAACTGACCCGCACCAAGTGTAGTCAGTAGGTGTGTTATCAGCTCCTAGTTCTTTACCACTCTGAGTAAAGGGGACTCGGTCAGTTTTAAGGTTGAAAAATTGGTATACGTGTATTCCCCCCCCCCCTCCATACACGTATTCCTCAGTCTTGTACCGGGACCAACAGAGGTAATTCGAATTTATCATATTTAATCAGCCTTCAAGCTATATTGTTCTACGGGACTCTCATTTAGGTTTTTGCATGTAAATTGCTCTAAACAACCAATTAAAATTAAAGCAACTTCTGAAATACTTGAGTCTCGTCCTGTCTCCAGTATAGTTGCCAGGATGCAAAACACACAGAAATGAGATCCAGGGGCTGGTTTTTCAACAACAGTACTACAAAAGAAGTGAGCATGTTAGAATTGAGCGAAGCTTCTCCACCTATTGAGAAAGAGAAAACACCCTCCGTACATCAAAAGTGTACTCACTTTCCTTATTTGTTTGTCCATCAAAAGTGTGTTCATTCCCTATTTGTCAATAATCACTTAAACTTTATACTCACAAAATAATTATTTTATTCATACTTTATCCTTACTTTGTCTATTTTATCTATTTTTTCTTAAAACTTATGCCTAAACAAATGAAGACACTTTTAGTGGATGGAAAAGGTACATGATAATTGCTAGACATACAAATACAACTGCCAGCTGAGCTTCAATCCAAATTTTCCTTGGCCAGGTTTATCTGATCTCTAGAAAATTGTGTTGATCATGTCACATTGCAAAACTATATCCCGTTATTATCGGTATGATTTCTATACCTTTTTGTGATGCAATCAATCTCTGTATAGAAATAACTAGTAAATTGAAAAAAATTAGTTACATAAATCAATCGTGATATCATATATTTTTGTGTGTGGAATTCATCCGGAGAATGAATGAACACTAACATTTTTATATTCATATCCAATCAATAATTTTAGAAACTGGAATCCAAACCTAAGAAGAGATTTTTTGGTGATAACTTCAGCAGACGAATCATTCACAACATCGCCATTGAAACTCAGCCTCATTCGCCCTGTACTTTTTGTTCCCATGCCAATAGCTACCACTTGTAACTCTTAATGCACAACACAAACAATAAACATTGCAGTAAACATCAACGGAAAAAGGTAATATTAGAGCACTCGTCTAGAAATTAAACTGGTAATCATGAATTTATGCCAATTATACCTAAGTTGTGAACCTTGGGAAGGATTGGAAAGAAGAAAGTCGGCTAAAATAGTGACTTTGCGGCCTTGAGGCTTCCCTTTCTTGGGGAGAGAACTGTAAACTGACATTACCGCTTCTGCAACTTTGTCTACCCACGGCTTTCCAACACATTCTGCAGCGAGCATGACGTTGTTTTCCGACTGTGGCGGAGGAATATAAGCTCTTGAATCTTGAGGGAAAAAAGTAAACTTGAGCAAGTCAGAATCCTCAATGTGTTTGTCTACTCAATTAAGAATCCTCTATGTTTAGTGTTGCATCTAATAACTGCCTATACTTTGATTGTGATGTTGGATTGACCTCATAATCATCTTGTCGATCCTTAATATTCTTTGCAAAAGCAAATATTTTAATATATAAATGGTAGGAAAAACATATTTCACTTATAACGACTTATATGGTCGAATTCATTCTTTGCCTTTTTCCATTTCCTTAAAAGCATTTGCCAACTCAATATTGTTGGTGAACGAATCTAATCGGGAGGATTAGTGGCTGTTTTAATCCGTTTATACGTCACCAATCAATAACGTGTGATTGATTACCACCGTAAATGGTAAAACGAGTCTTGGGTTAACGAATTCGGGTAAAATGAAGATCGCAATTTAAATTATTTCGTATATGTGTAAGTTTGGGTGTATTTGTGTGTATTTTTTAGTCTGAAATTCGAAAAATTACATGAATAAGCTGGAGAACAACTATTTATAGAGACTAGCAAGCATGAGGTGTCTAAGACTCTTGGTCTCCCTAGCCTGCATGCTTGACATGTGTCCCTTTGATCTTATCTAAGCTGAACCTTAGTTACAAAGTCTTCTTTGGTCCTTATCTCGGACTCACCGTTGTTCGCCTAGGTCGGCTTAATTGATCTTGTTGGTTCTCCAACTGAAAGTTGTTCGCCTCTTGAGGTTGTACTTTGGAAGTTGCTCGTCTTATGGCTTTGTTCAGCTTGGCTTTGGGATCTTTGTCCTTTGTTCACTTGTACACGCCTCCTTGGCTATTTGTTGTATCATATTATGACCAAGTTGTTCGTCATGGATGACTTCACAGTTGGCTCATTCTTGGTCCCGGGCCTTAATACCTGTTCGCAAATTAGTTGTTCGTCGGGAGAGTTGTTCGTCACTTCATACACCTCTCAGATTGGTTAATGCGCCCAAATCGTGATTTTCTTTGTTTTAGACTTCAATAATTGTTCGCTCCATATCTAGTTGATGTTCGCCTGTCAACAATTGCCCCCTATCCTGACTAGATGTTGCATCAGACGAGTAATTTTATGGCGAGCAACTGTAGTTAGGATATCGTCTTGGCCAAGATTTGGACGAACAACATTTCTGTGACGAACAATGTTGGAATAACCGTTTCGTCTTCCCATGATCTGGGGAGATCACGAAGATGACGCCAGCGCAATGATTGCGCGCCGCTCACGCGCGAGCAGCCCCAAGGCCACGCGCCCCTATAATTGTTTATAGGTCCTCCATCTCCTAGTTTAGCTCGGAATTTACCCCGCCTTCTTCCAGTTGAGCCCCGGAACTTTCGGAAAATTATGCCCTGGACCCCGTTTTTGTTTGGGGTATAAATAGTGGGAAAACTGAAATCTTTCCCACTTTTCCCCCTCTTGCAACAGTGCACCGGCGAACCCTTCCTTCCTCCGGCGATTCCAAGCTTCTCCGGCATCTATTCTCCTAGTGTTTGGCCTCCAATCCTCGAAACAAGGTAGTTATCCTCTTATTTCTTTTCTTTTCTTTACTTTTTCTCTCGAAAACGCCATCGCCGCCGTGTGGGTTCGAGCGCAATCGTCTTCTCCGGGATAGTGCCGCCGTCTGCAATTCTTTTCATCGTCGCCTGGATTTTTCTTCTTCTTCTATGTCTTCGCACTCGAGCAATAAGACTGAGGAGACCTTAGACCCACTCTTTCCAGTCGCGGTTCCCATCGATCAACCTCCCTTCGAAATTTCCTCGGCGTCGGATCTTCAGGTGGATTCGGTCGTCCGCTCCGTGGAGGACACCGGTGCGGGCCCATCTGGGAGAGAATTAATAGTTGCGGCGAACAATAATTTGGGCGTAAGCTCTTCGTCTTCTGCCGAATCTAGAGATCCAGACCTTAACGAACTCACTCGCGAGTTCTTGGAGAGCATCAATTTTCCATCCCCAAAGATGCGGGAAAGTGAGATCCCAGCTGGAGTTGCTCGTCTATTTGAATGGCGAGCATATGCTGAAAGATATGCGAACAGCTTTCCCCGCCCCCAGAGACAAGTAATGGATAAGGTGAAAACTGGGTATCAGGCGAGCAAGATAAAAAGTGTTGTTCGCGAAGATGAACTGGACTCCATCCGGAAGGACTATAAGATCCCATATGATATCCACATGTGGGCTCCTCAGAGAAAGGAAAGAGCTGATCGCCCACCTCCAGGATGTACGGCGATCAACATTCACACTTTAATTGCCGGACTAAAGTTGCCTCTTCCACCCGTTGTTGGTCGATTCCTGGAGGCGACCAACTTGGCCATTACCCAAATTACTCCAATTGGGTGGATGAATCTCTTGGGTTCCATGTGCCTGTTCGCCTTAGAGGGGTACGTTGATCGGATCACTGCGGAAGAGATCAACTACTTGATGACAATTACTAGTTGCCCCTTGGGAGAAGAAGGCTATCACTATCTCAAGGCAAGAACTGGGTTGAAAATGGTTGAAGAGGTGCCGAACAAGGTTCGTGACTGGAAGCAACACTTCTTCTGGATTGGGGGTGATTGGCGAGCATCTTCCGGTCCACACGGCGGTCCTGGGCGAATAAATTCTCCAGCAGCCTATGGAAAATTGAAACGTAAGTTTGTTTCTTGCTCGCCTTTGGGCTAAGTTGTTCTAATTTAACTTATTTTGTTTGTTCGCAGGCCCTCGTCTACCCAAGTGGAATTCGAAAGAGGAGGAGTTGAACTCCGAGTTCTTGTTTACTTCGTGCTTGGTCGGCCTCCGCAATAAAGCAGATAGAACTATAGACTATCTCTGCCGATCAAGGTGTCAAAAAGCTGCTCGCCTTTTGACTTACCCACATCATTTGGAGGCTCAAGCTGAGGTGCCCCCTGGTATGAAAATTTCTAACCCCTTGCTCAAGTTTTGTTCGTCGTTAACCTGTTTAACTTGCTCGTCTAATTTTAACTTAATTTTTTTTTTTTTTAGCCGAGCAAGTAACAGTTGCCGTTCCCCCAAGCTACGCTCTTCTTGAGCAAAGGGTCCTTGAAATGGGGCCACCAAGAGGGAAGAAAAGGAGAGGTGACCCTCCCCAAGCGGTGCTCGCCATGTCGAACAAGCCTGAGGGGGCTAAAGTTCCGAGACAGGCAGCCCCCCCAGTCCAAATTCGGTCCCCTCCCGTTTCCCCACCTCGTAGTGGGAAGCGCCTTAAGAAGGCAGACGGGACCCCACTGGCCGGAGATGTCACCGGCAAGGGGAAAGAAAAGGTGGGCGAAAGTCATGCTCGCCACGAAGGGGATGTTGTTAGGCGTTCTTCTGCGGAGCCCACGGAAAGGTCGGGAAAAGCGAGCAAAGATGTAGGCTCACTCTGTGGCCCAGAAGATCTTACGTTCCTTGGATGGGATGATCGGAAATTTGCCGAGTAAGTATCTACCCTCCTCTGCCGAACAACTTTCATCTCTCTTTTTTTTTTTTAAATTTTTTCTAAGTATCAATTTCTTTCTTGTTTGCAGATATCGTGCCGACGATTACCCCGGCCGAGCAAGTGTTGTACACCAGTATGCTTGCTCGAAGACTCCCGTTAACATAAGGGAGATTCCTGGCGAGCATGTTCGCAAGGCAACGGAGCTGGTCGCCCGAGCCTGGACGCGTCCCCTGGACAAGGCCATCCTCCAACAGGGGCAAATGGACAATCTCCATCTCTCGATGATGCTCGTTGCCAACGGCCTCGTCACTGCCCAAAGGGCAATTGCCCAAGTTGCCGAGCAGGAAGAGTCTGCTCGCCACTATGCGAGTACTGCTCGGCAACTCTCCGAGGAAAAGGACAAACTGGCGAACAACTTGCATGGCCAGATTGCTCGGCTCAATGACCAGCTCTCCCATTATATTGACGGCGAGAAGAAGCACCTTGAAGAAATTCAAGTCTTGTCTAAAGAACTGAAGGTCAAAGAGACCTTGCTCGGGGATAAGGAGGTTTTGCTCGGCGAGGAGGAGAAGAAATTGACTGAGGCTGAACAAGAGATTGCCGAGCTCAAAGCTGAAAATGCTCATCTCCGGGAGGCCGAAGCCAACCTCTTCACCCGCGAGCAACTTGAAGAGGAGGTTCAAGCTCGTACCGGCCCCATCTCCAACCTTGGATATATTTGTGCCTACGCAGACAGCATCCGTACGGCCGATGCCTATGATTATAAGGACATGGTGGAGGAGATGAGCAAAGATTTGAACGAGTTCCTTGAGAACTATCCTCCGCCGAACAACGTAAAAATCCAGTTGGCGGATCTGGCTGTACTAGGGGTTAAACTGGATAAACTCGACCCCAGTATCACCATCACTCATCCTCCACCAATTGTTGATGATGGCGAGCAAGGAGATGAGCCGGCTGCCGCGGACGAGCAAATTGCTAAAGAGGCGGAGGATAAGGCAGCTGAAGACCTTGCTCGAGACATGATTGTCGACCCTCCTGCCGAGCAATCTCAAGATCCTCCTCCCGCCGAACAGCAGTAGTTTTTAGGACTTAACTTTTTCTTCATCTCTTTTGTAATAGTTGCTCGTTCGTTTTTGTAGTACTTGTAATGGCTGCTTCCAGCTTGTACTATTTTTGAGGCTCAATGCCTTTGATTAATGGATGTCTTTCTTTTGTTCGCTCATTTTCTTATATATGTTAATTGCCTTTACATTTCTGTCAATGCCTTTACAATTATAACATATAGTGGTGGGCTTTTGTTCGAATTGAACCTGCCTTTAGTGGAATCAGGGTTCAGCCTTAGGTTCTGTTCATTTTAAAAAACGAACAACCTTTAAGTGGCTTTGGTCCTTAGGTTCTGTTCATTTGTAAAACGAACAACCTTTGAATGGACTTGTACCTCGAGCTTTTGGACTTTTCCTTTTTTGACGGCCTCGAAGAATGGACGGCACTTGTCCCCCGACCTGGATATGAACCGGTTCAATTCTGCTAGGCACCCGGTGAGTCTTTGCACTTCTTTCACCGAACGTGGTGGTTGCATATCCATGATGGCTTTAACTTTTGAAGGGTTGGCCTCAATTCCCCGCTGGCTAACAAGATGGCCCAAGAATTTTCCTGAGTGAACTCCAAAGCTGCTTTTCTTTGGATTCAACTTCATGTTATAGTGTCGAAGAATTTCGAACACTTGAGTCAGATGTTGAAGATGGTCTTCCTTCTTGGGACTTTTGACTACGATATCGTCTACATAGACTTCAACCGTATCTCCAATTTGTTGATCAAACATCTTGTTCACCAGTCTTTGATATGTTGCTCCAGCATTTATGAGGCCGAACGGCATTCTCTTCCAGCACAGCAAGTTTTTGTTAGTATAAAAAGCTGTGCTTTCTTGATCGTCAGGATGCATTGGGATTTGGTGATACCCTGCAAAAGCATCCATGAATGTTAGCATTTCGTGACCCGCAGTGCTGTCCACCAATTGATCGATGTGCGGGAGAGGAAAGTTGTCCTTCGGGCATGCTGCATTCAGATCTGTAAAGTCTATGCATAGCCTCCAGGTCCCGTTTGGTTTCCTCACGAGTACTGGGTTTGCTACCCATTGTGGACAGAGTGCTTGTCGAATGAGATCATTGTCTAGCAACTTTTTAACTTCTTCATTCAAGGCTTGGTATTTGTCCAGGCCGTACTTCCTTCGTTTTTGATGGACGGGCTTTCTTGCTTGATTTATGTTCAGTTTGTGGCAAGCATGTTTTGGGTCTATCCCCACCATATCTGCGTGAGACCAAGCAAAGACATCTAGATTCTTGGTGAGGAACTCTTTCATTCGGGATCTGTAAGGCTCTAGGAGCTCAGATCCTATGAATAATTCAAGATCTTCGTTGTTGGGATTAACTTTGAACGCCTCCAGCTCTTCGACTGGAGTCGCTCGTCGTTTTTGTCCCTTCCAACGGGGATCAAGTATGGGTTCCTCAGGGTTGGAATCATTTTCGATGTTCATGGGCTCTGCCCCCAGGCGGGGTTCTAGATCATCAGTTGGCTCCGTCCCATTGTTCGTTTGTACTTGGCCCTCCAAGTTCTCCACTGAAGGTTGTTCGTCATCACCCCTTTGTTGTTCGTCAGATGGAGGTTCCTCGCGAGTGGTAACGAGTTGTTCGTCCAACACTTGCTCGTCCAAGTGTTGTTCGTCCGTGTCCATGTGGTCGTCCATGTCCATCATATTGTTCAGTATTGATGGTTCGTCGATGGGATAACTTGTTGCTTCCATCATGGATATTTGTACAAATTTTGCTCGTAGCTGTTGAACGCATTCTCGTGCTCTCCGTTGGTCTCCTTTAATTGTACCTGTTCCACTAGCTGTTGGAAATTTCAAACAATAATGGTAAGTGGAACACGCAGCTTTGAATTCATTGAGAAAAGGTCGGCCAAGAAACCCGTTATAGGTCGACTCCTGGTCTACAACCAAGAAATCTACCATTCTTGTTATATTTCTTTCGGGTTCATTAGCCGTTACAAGTTGTACTGCTAATGTTACAATTCCCAACGGTGTTGTCACAGCATTCCCGAAGCCTATGATTCTATGTGTTGTATTCCGAACGTAACCCGAATAATCTCCCAGATTATCGAGGGTCTTCTTGAATAAGATGTTGGTGTAGGCTCCGGTGTCCACCAACAGTCTGTGGACTCTGGTCCCCATAATCTTTGCACAGATTACGAGCGAATCATTGTGCGGAGTTAAGACGCCTTCAAGGTCTTTTTCGGTGAAAGTTAATTCCGCCGTTTGCATGATAGACGGCTTAACTCCCATCTCTTGTACTTGACCAATCGCTCGTAGCTCCGCTTTCCTCTTCCGGTTTGAGTCGGGTGGTTGTCCATCAAAACACCCTCCCGCGGGACCTGCGGGTTCCATCATGAATAGATCTTCTAAAGGTTGAGCTGGCATACTGGGAACTGGTCGCCCGGGTTTGTTGTTTCTCTGAGGTTGACCATCCTCTTCGTCTTCTGAGTTGTTCTCCCGAGCTCTTTTCCCAGGTTGCCTTTTAACGAAATCGGAGAGCTTTCCCTCCTCATAAAATCGCCAGAGTTGCCTAAGCAAATCTCTACACTCACTTGTAAAATGCCCCACACTTTGATGGTAGGCACAATACTTGTTCGGGTTGAGTTTGCCAGTATCCTGGCGGATTTTACGTGGTGGGGAAAGCAACTCTTTCTCCTTTACGCTTTCATACACAGTATCAACTGATACTGTCAATACTTGGTTCAATTTTTCTTTCAAATCCGATCCTTCAGTGAATGCTTTCATATTTTTTGGGACCCTGTAGCTTGTCCCGACGGGCTTTTTGTTATTCTCCTTAGGATCAGCTTTGTTCTCCCCTAAATTTGTTTGTAGGGCCTCGTGCATGGAAACGAAAATGCCAGCTTGGTTTCTGAACTCGGCATAAGTCTTTGGGCACTTCAGACGTACCTCCTTCCATAACTTCGACCCTTTTTTCAATCCGGCCATCACAGCGACGATCTTTGTATCTTCGCTCACCGGTTCTCCTTCTAGCAAAACTTTATCGAATCTTTCCATAAACGCCCGGTCAGTTTCATCATCATTTTGCCTTAAATCTGATAGCCGGTGTTTTTGGGAAAGATACGACCCCGCCGTTGAAAAGTGAGAGAAAAATTCTCGACTTAGCTGGACGAACGAGTGGATTGATGCCGACGGCATTGATGAAAACCACTTGTGAACCCGATCGCCTAATGTTAACGGAAAATTCCGGCATTGGGTGGCGTCGCTGGCCCCCACGGAGACCATGTAGTCCGTATACTTCGTTAAGTGGACCCGGGGGTCAGTGATGCCCTCATATTGAATGCTAGCTGGAAATTGAATCTTTTTCTGGATCGGGGCCTTCAAAATGTGAGCTGCCAAAGGTGAGGATGGCATACTGGTCGTTCCCATCCCCCTCTGTTGGTCTAGTTGCCCTTGCATGTTCTCCACAGCCCTCCTTAGGCTTGATAATTCATCAAGAGGTGCCCCCTGACTTGGAGGCTGTTCGGCGAGCAAAGGCATTAACCTTTCTGCTCGTCGCAGTCCCTCGCTTGGAGTGGGCACTTCCTGGGCTTGCCTCCTAATGTTGTTCGCCGCATTTGGCCCTAGGCGCCTAAAGGCTGACTGGGAGAGTCTTTCATGGACTGATGGGCGAGGCTGTTCAAAAGTTGCTCGCCCATCTCCTGCTCCCCGGCGAGCAGCTTCCCGCTGGGGTTGGCTAAGCCTGTCTTGGGCACTGGAACGTGTTGTTCCATGGCTAGACATAGTTGTTCGTCCGCGACCAGACTCAGCCTGTACTTCTCCTTGGTCGACCACCTTGGTCTTTCCCTTATTTCGTCTGACTTGGGCACTATCAACCTCTCGCTGTTCGCCCCTGGTAGTCCTGGGCCTAACAACCTCTAGGGACTTGTCCTTTGGCCTTGCTTGTGTTGGCCTGACCTGCTCTTGTTGTCTCTGGAGAGCCTGGAGAGCAGCAATGGTTTTGGCTAACTCGTTGGGGTTGTTCGCCAAAGCCTCCATCTCAGGGGGGAGGTTATGTGTTATGGCTGTATGTTGTGACCTGTTCGCATGTCTCGGGTCACGGTCCTGGTGGTCGGCCGACGTGGCTCGGGTCTGAGATGCTCTTTTTGACAAACGTGATCCTTGGGTCTCTTTAGATTGAGGCATTTCAATTTAAATTAATTCTTAATTTATAAATTGAAGAACACCAAGAACACCAAGAACACTTTTGTTTGTATCTCCAAATATTTCTTGAGATTTCTTATGGATCTTCAAGTTTTCAACTTGAAGTTCTTGAGTAATCACACTAAACCGGAGGTTCGAACCCTTCTTCTAGCGCCAAAATTGTTGGTGAACGAATCTAATCGGGAGGATTAGTGGCTGTTTTAATCCGTTTATACGTCACCAATCAATAACGTGTGATTGATTACCACCGTAAATGGTAAAATGAGTCTTGGGTTAACGAATTCGGGTAAAATGAAGATCGCAATTTAAATTATTTCGTATATGTGTAAGTTTGGGTGTATTTGTGTGTATTTTTTAGTCTGAAATTCGAAAAATTACATGAATAAGCTGGAGAACAACTATTTATAGAGACTAGCAAGCATGAGGTGTCTAAGACTCTTGGTCTCCCTAGCCTGCATGCTTGACATGTGTCCCTTTGATCTTATCTAAGCTGAACCTTAGTTACAAAGTCTTCTTTGGTCCTTATCTCGGACTCACCGTTGTTCGCCTAGGTCGGCTTAATTGATCTTGTTGGTTCTCCAACTGAAAGTTGTTCGCCTCTTGAGGTTGTACTTTGGAAGTTGCTCGTCTTATGGCTTTGTTCAGCTTGGCTTTGGGATCTTTGTCCTTTGTTCACTTGTACACACCTCCTTGGCTATTTGTTGTATCATATTATGACCAAGTTGTTCGTCATGGATGACTTCACAGTTGGCTCATTCTTGGTCCCGGGCCTTAATACCTGTTCGCCCATTAGTTGTTCGTCGGGAGAGTTGTTCGTCACTTCATACACCTCTCAGATTGGTTAATGCGCCCAAATCGTGATTTTCTTTGTTTTAGACTTCAATAATTGTTCGCTCCATATCTAGTTGATGTTCGCCTGTCAACAAATATATTAACATTTAAAAAGCTGAATTCATAAAACTTGTTTTCCCCTTTTCACCCTTTTAAAAAAATTCGATACAAATTTATCAAAATGTAATTTCATATCAAACCACCGTCAATACAAACTGAATCTAGTACTGAGCTTTAGATAGGTGAAATTTCGTTTAGTTGCATATCTGGATAAATTACCTCATCAAATTGATAATTTTGGTAAATACCACTAATTGAATGAGTTCACACAATAGATTAACTTGCTATGAAGCTAGCGATTCCGACCACTGTCAGGAACACATTTAGAATTTTTATCCAGCTCAATGATTTTTGTTAAGTTAAGTAATATCTTCGATAAAATCTGCTACTGTAAGAATGAAATGAAAGATTACGGAAAAACAACTCTTCATGCTTTCTAATAAGGGAAGGTTAATTAGGATCATCGTACCTGTATGTGAATCTTATGGCATTCTGATCGTTATTACATACAGGTGAAGAACTCATTGAATTCGGATCATTTGCAATGGCCCATTTTACGTTGACAACTTCTTTCTCAACCTTTGAGGCTTATTTTTTCTTCTCAAGACAGATCGGAGTCAATGGTCACAGCAGATTCTATGGCTGTTGCACATATTTACATCAAGCAATCAACAGAGAATTAACTAATCTGAGAATCAATTTTCGTTTGTTTACACAAATATTCACATATTGTACCTGATAAAAAGGAACGGTCTGG
Organism: Ballota nigra; assembly: GCA_947034835.1. NCBI lineage: Eukaryota > Viridiplantae > Streptophyta > Magnoliopsida > Lamiales > Lamiaceae > Ballota > Ballota nigra. The sequence goes on along the minus strand of OX344727.1, from coordinate 9,880,466 downwards.
AAACAACAAAGCCTCTGGCATAATCTGGTAACCTCATCGTGTGATGGAGGATCTGATTAGTACCTAATCATTCGAGTTACGGCCTCCAATAATACAAATCACCGGAATATTTTCGTTGTATATGCGACAATCGTGTTGGGAATAAGCAACCCGCCGACAGTATGGACGTGCTGACGCCTCAAGCAGCATCAAATTGGTTGTGGTAAAAATAAACACATAAAATTCGGTGAGAATGGGAAATGGTAACTGACGTGGCAACTGCTGAACCCTAAAACACCAACACCGTGGTATAGCTGAAATTTTGTGAGAAAGCCGTTTAAATTTTCCGCTATACCGACCCATTTACCTCCTTCAACCTGTTACGTTGCTTCGCTATGATGGCAGGGGGAAACGGAATGCACATTTCTTCAATGAAGGAATTATTGAATTAATTAATATCATTAATAACAACTAATGTAATTAAACGGTAGCTCTGAGATTGGATTGACGGTGAATCATATTATGTGTTATCCTTGTGGACACTTTGGCAATATCTTAGTTAACACGTGGTAAATACTTGGCATAATGTTAATTGACACATGGCAGAAGTTGGGAGTATTGTTTGTGACACATGGTGGATGCTGGTGAAGAGCATCCTCCTTTTATAATATAAGATTAGTTTTCTCTACAATGGAAGTCGAACGATGCATCTCCCTATTTTGAAACTAGTCTTTTCGAAAAAATAGTGATTGAGTATTAAAAGATATATCATTGCATCCAATTACATTCACGACAAAATATTAATTTCAAGTGGGTTTTTTCTTATATTATTGATTGGAATGCTTTGTCACTTTTAAATGTTCATGCGATTAAAATTGTTACTTGCTACATTGTACGCTTATGATTTTACTGCAATTTCGTTGACGCATGTTGTGACTTTTTAAGTTATTCGTTAATGCATATTTATTCGTGGGAAACCACGCATCGTTGGTTTAGCCAGCGCATCCTTGATTTAGCCTTGGAACAAGTATTGAGTATGCATGTTATGTGAGTTGATGATTTTACTTGTATGCGATATTTAGCCGTGACAAAGGGATCTCCACTGAGCAAGTTGTTTTGCTCACCCCAATCTCATTAACATTTTACAAATCGAAGAACTGATGGCGGGGAGAGACGGTGGATGCAATTCAATTTTATCATTTATTAAGTAAATACCTTGCAAATTATTTTATTATATCCAAAGTTATTTGTTAGTAAAATAAACTTTTCTTGAGATAGTATTATATTGGTACAATTAATGTTTTAAATTAAATTGTATTTAAAATGTTAATTAATATTCAAGTCTATAGTTGTTAATCAACTAATTTCTATGACAAATTTTGGTTCACGCCTTTTATTTTTTTTAATAACCACGTGTTTTTAGAAAATTTACAATCATGAATATTGGGGCGTGACATATAATTTATATGAGTTAACTCAAGAGTTTATTAACAGCTCTCTTCACGAGCTAACATCGAATGTCATTGAGTTTGAGTTTGAGTTTATTTATTGTCAAGTTTAACTAAATAAGTTCAAACAAATATTTTTCGAGCAGAGTTCCTAATAGTTCATAAACAATATGATATTTTTATATCCCTAGTGGCTCCGATTGGGCAATATGATATTTTATATCCCTAGTGGCTCCGATTGAGGAAGGGTTCAAATTTGATTCATAGCAAAATATTATGTGGATATGGTTAACCTAAGTCCAATACATATCCACCTCTTAATCCATCTCCGAAACACGATCATTTCACTGCTCCTAAATCAAGGTATATTTCATCTTCGGCTCATCGCTCAAATGTACCTATAAAGAACACATAATTAGAACAACATTTGTTCATATGGACACTTACGATGCTCGGATTATTCCGAAAATACCATAATATAGTATTGAATTCATACATGCCCTCTGAAAGTGGTGTGAATGTGATTCACGAATTCGACTACCACTTGGTGAGTCTAATTAACGTATTTACAAATCCAATGCCCAAATCCAGCTTGGTGATTAGACATGGCCATATTATTAAGTATTAAATATGTTATTTTAATTAAACTTTGTCATGTAATATTTTTTTTAAGACAACAAAAAATAAATTATATAACCAACAACAAAGTATAAGGACTACTCCGATCCCTGGAAAAAACCTACAAAATAGAGCCCGACAGAGCTCCAAAACTCCCTAAACACCTATGAACATGTCACTCTATTCAAGAAAATAATTGAATTCACCACCCAATTACAAAGTTCAAAGTTAAAATGACTACCTCACCTATATATTTCGAAGCCTTATCTTGGATACTGCTATGGGGTTAACGAAACTGATGGTTGAAGTTGATGCAAAAGTCGTGACCTCTAACAAAAGGAACGACTCAGTTGGATTACATCAATAGTTGTAGAGCTATTCTCAATACAAGATCTGATTTTTTTATCGTTTGATTTGTAGACATGCCAATAAATTGACACATCGTCTACCTAGGGCCTCTTGGTCTTTCTCAAGCCCTTCGACATGGGTAGAGACACCGTCTATTATGGATTCCTACTAGATATTTTTTGCACTTGCAGTGCTTAATAATTTTTTTATTGCTTTCCCAAAAAAATACATGGTATCAAAAGCTCCCTCACAACCAATACCACTATTGATCCATAGGCACAGACTCTTCCAAGAACTCCCACGAATGTCCATCGGCTTGATCCCCACATGTTTTATATTGCATATGATGGACTTTAGCATTATTAGCCCCCACAAATGAATAAGAATAGAATTTTGAGCAAATAGGCAAAAGGCAGCATATATGACATTCAATAAATAAATGGTTCTCATCTTCATCATAAATGCCATATGGGGACACAAAAAATTACCCAAATCAACTCCAATAGATTCACCTTATTAGCCAATCTTCCTTTCAAAACTCACCACATAAAGCATTTAAATTTACCCGCCCGGAATGTCAAGTCTCCAGCAGTTGTAGAAGATTGCGTCAATCTCCTCCACGCTAGCAATCTCAGTCGAGAGTAAACAGTAAGCCGATCTGGTTGTGTAGACTCAATCTCTACCAGTCTAAACTTGTTGATAATGAGCAACAATTAGTTCAAATTATCCCGTTCCCAAACAAAGGAATCACATTCTCTACCCATTTTTCCTTTTAAAAAAACCTAGGAAACTCCTCACATAATGACTTATTCCCACACCAAAAGCAAATATTGTCCCCATTACATAAACATCCAACCAAATTGTCGTTGAATACCCTGGGGCATTTACAAAAAATATAATCTAGAAATTGCAAATAAATCTATCTCAGGTAGTTTAATTTAATGCTTTGAGATCATCCAACATGGCTGATGGTAGAAAATGGGTGGAGAGGATGTCCAAGGTTGCCGATTTTGTTGTCTTCATTTTGACTTGAGGAGCACAATCTGTACGTACAGACAAAAAAGCATAACTAATTCGCCAGATATACAAGGACAATGACCAACAAAACTCGCCTGCTAATATTCCAAATCAAATTTCAAATATTAATCATTGCAGCTCTCTACCATCCAACCCAAGTTCTTCAGATTCTTCACGGGCTAAACATTGAAAACAACCTAGAGGAATTCAGGAGGGTTGGAGAGAAAATATAAAGTGAGAATTTTGAGTTAGCCTAGTTTTAGTTAAACATATATTTAAAAAGGACGACTTACAGCTTCCTCTACAATTAAGCATAGAGAAGTATTTTCTGTGTAATGGAATTCTTGTGTCACAAGACCTGCCCCAATGCTAACCTAAGTGTTAAAAATATCCTCATATCAGATGTTTATGTTAGCTACAAAATTCACAACAAAACAAGTGTCAACCACAAAATGAGCACGCTCAAACGTAATTAATAGAAACATAAGCATTACGATATGAGGGGTAAACCTGAGAAACAACAACAATTTGTTCATCAAATGATTGTGGCATTTCATGTGACAACCAAAAGTAGCAAGATCGTGGTACTTATTGAGAATGTTCCACTTCTATCATTTAGTAGATGGCAAAGGGAAGAAAACTTATGCATAAATAAGACTTGGTAGCATTACAACTTGTTGAGTTTACTAAGTAGAACAATATAAACAAAAATAAAATGACAGGGATTTGACAGTAGAGAGCAAAACACAAACCTCAGAACGAACGCGAACAGTGGAAAAAATAAATCCAACAACAATATAATACGAGGGCAGCGCCATATTTGACATTGAAATTCAGAGTTTGAGAATCGCAAAAAACTTTTATTGCCACATGTCTGAGACACCAGGTAGCTAAAACCTATGCACACTCCATCCCTAAACAGAACTGCAAGAAATCCAAAATGTTATTTTATCCTAAAGCGTAAGGCAATTCGAACTGCTTAGTGTTCGATTCTAGGAATATAAGTGTTTTCAGAAGTACAAATTCAAACAAAAGCATGAAAAGAGAAGAGAAGGATGGGGCAAGTAAGACTTGTAATCTGATAATTGGATAGAAACCCTTTATATGTATTATACCTGTTCCAGCATTAGCAACATCAACCCCATCAAACCTAAGGATAAAATCTAATGGTTTTGAAACCTTGAATTCCGGAGAAGTGGGGTCGATTTTTCATACACGCACACCTTCTGATCAGCTTTAATTTCCATCAAACGCAAGCCTGGATTTTTCATCTTCTGCCAATCAACCCCATGAATTGAAAATCCTGGTCGACAACAAATAGTTTTTGTGAGAGAAAGGATTATGCAGATAATGACTAAATTCATAGACTTTCGAGGAAGGACTTATAATAGGAAAGAGTAGACCAGATAAAGAATTGCAATATCAAATTGATAAAATATCTCAAAGACACCAGATAAAGCAGAATCACAACAGGGTGAAATTATCAACTTACATAATTTTGACATCAATATACCAATATGAGCAACATCAAACTTCCAGAGTCATTTAATTAAAATAATAAATCAGCCTGCAAACAGATACCATGAATTGGAATATATCTTCACGCACAAAGATGAAGCATATAACAAATTGACGAAACTATCGACTATAGGGTATAACGGAAGTTTGACTTATATTATACTAGTGAAATCTCCATGATCATCTCCCGCACCCCTACATCTTTCTGTGGTAACAAATGTGTAGCCAAGTATATAAGCCAAAGCAAGGGCAAGAGGCATCTGCAATTAAATTACATTGTGCTTTGGATCACTACGTACGATGAACTACAAAAGGAAAAATATATATGCATTCTATTTTGGCCATTTATTAGGTCTGAACTGAAATCAGAAGTGGATCAGAATCTACGACATAACTACTAAGGAAGTACGCTATATGTCACATTCCACACATAAAATATGCCCGGTGTATTATAAATAGGAAAACTGTATAAGACAACATGTACATAAAAGCAGTAACTGCTTATCAAATGAGGTCTTCTGACAAGACTTCTCATTCAGTTTTGAATTCGATCAATGACAGTCTAACAAAAGACCAACGTAAGGACCTCAATCCAAAAACTCGAGCGATAAAGTTGAACTGTGCCAGATATTTAGCTGCAGTAAATTTTGACACAAAGTCCATGAGCTGAGGCTCGGATTTCGACCTTCAGAATACTAAAAAAAATTAAGGTAAAGGTCTTGGCGACCTGTCATTTACCTCAATATTCACAATCTCAAAAAAGAAATTCAAGTAGGAAGAGAGTGAGAGAGACATATACCAGTATAACATTCTTCTCATAATCTTAGATAAAATTGGTATGACATAACCAATTTCTCGACATCCTCATGCTTAAGCGATTGGAATGCAATGCCCACACAATACCCTTTTTTCTTAAAGCAGGACCAAAGAATTTCTAGCATTAATAACAACATTTATCTGCATAATTTACAAATAAATAGCAGTACAATTTAATCTGAAAATTACAATTGGAGAAGTTCCATTGTAACCCTAGAAAGGATTTCTAGTCGTGCCACAACCCCACTCTTTATAGAGATTATGTCACCCTTATTAGATATTCCAACAATGGTAACATCATCTTGAAGTGTAGGCATATCACCAAATTCTACAGGTGACACCCCCTCACAAAACTCGTCGCCTTCTACTGTAAGCAAAAAAAGCTGCACGATTGAATAGACACATAATATACAATTCAAAATGATAAAGAAGTGAAATAAAGTACAACATAAGGATAACATGCAAACTATAAGATAAACTCAGCATGCTAAACTATTTTATTGCAATAAATAAGCGCATACCCATTATACCTCATATGGATCCACCCTGTAATAGGGTAATCATGCAATCTAGGTATAGCTCCAATATTAGGGGGACAAAAAGAAAAATAAAATAAAATCCAAGCTATAAATCATAAGTAGAAAGTCTTATACCCCTACATACTCAAGACTCATATCTCAAGTCTTATAAATAGTCCAGTGTATTTAAAGATTATATGTCAAAATAGTTTGACAGGCCAGATAAAATATTACATAGAAATGACACCAGGAGAGAACCAGTCCAACATCCCCGTATAGTGTTTGGTTTCCTTAAGAGTATTTTGCGCTTCAGGGAAAACAAGTAATTAAAGCATGATGGTTACTAGCAATAAGGAATTTAATCATTAACTGCTTTAACCGATAATCCATAAATGTGTCATTTTAAGTAATTTTGCCAGAAATAGGTAATTTAGACAAAACAACCAATCATTTAATCTTAAGACATCTATCAAGAAACAATAAGGTAATCCAAACAGACAAATATAAAATTTGAAAACCAGCTAAATAAATAGCACTAACAGATTGCATTAGGTATTCCCATCCTGATGCTATTAAGCCTACTATTGTGGTGATTTGAGCACCAAGGTAATTAAACAAACTATTCATGAGCCATATAAAAAAATACTTAAAACCTTGAACCAGTTTAAGATCCTCATCAATATCACATTGTGCTCCAATGGCAAGCACAATAGCTACATACTTAATGTATGAGCTCGTCGTACTCAAAATAACACGTGTGTAATGTTGCCACCAAATGTGCACTTGTCAAATTTTCCTCCTCTTGATCACAAATCCACTGATGCAAGTCCTCAATTTTTTTTTATCTGCAACAGAGTTTTGAAATTGGGTTGAAAGTGGACACAGTAAACCTTCACTAAAGAGGAAAGAACCCTAGCCCCCTTACTCGATGCATTAACAATGCAGGGCTACCAATGGTAGGAGAAATTTTGAGAGTGTTGGTGGGTAGGGAGTGATGGCGGAAGCAGATTTGTGTGCGTGAGAGTTGCATTGTTTCTTGCGGTAGGGCAAGTGCAGGGAGGATCAGGAAGGAAGTAGGTTAACAAGATCTTTATATCTTGTGGGAAATGAAACATTGTTATGGAGTATAATGTTGGGTGAGAGAAAACATAAAACATCATCGCTAGTGGTGTGTGGGTAAAATTGGTCGTCGGGGTGGTAGTGTTCATGATGTATTACTAAGCAATTTTTTTCATGGTATGAAGCGTTTCCGTTTTAATTTGGCTTTGTCAAACTTTTCAGAGGACTTAGAAAGGATAAGCTAGCATATTCTACAAAATCTACAACATCATCGTCGATGACGTTAGTGAGTAGGTAGAAATTTTTAATGATGGAGGCGTATTTCATTATTTCACTCACCTTTCTTGTTTTCAAAATATGTCATTTTATCTTCTAACAAGTTTTGGCCATTTCAGAACAGACGGAAATGAGGATTTTTAGATCCAATCTACAGGAAATGATAGTTAGTTTTTTTAGATGACATTAAAAAATATGCCTAGAAAGGAAAGATGTAGACTTGAAAAAGGGCGATAAAACATATGCCCATAACGCCTAAAATGACGTCGTGTCCCATCAATAATTCTATTTTTACAAAGTCAATATTATGCTTTGTGAAATAGAATTATGATAAGTCACGACGCCATTTAAGATATTCTAGACATAGGTTTATCGCACCTTTCAAAAACTTGTTCATTTCCTATCTAGACATATTTCCTATTGCATCTCTCCAAACTATTTCTACTATTTTTTCTTTTTATCAAAGCTAAGAAATCCTCATTTCCACCACATTCAGAAACATAGCCAAGACCAAATTGAAGACGTAATGGTGCATCCCAAAAATAAGAAGGATTAGTGAAATCATGAAACACACCACCATAATCACAAATTTCAGCCCACCCACCAACACCATCGACGACGATGTTGTAGATTCTATAGAAAATGTTGAGCTTATCATACCTAAGTCTGCAGAAAAGTGCAATAAAGGTAAACTGGAGTGAGAATGCTACATATCACAAAAAGATAGCTTAGTGAGACATTATAAACACCACCACCCCGGTGACCAATTTTAGGCCACACACAACTGGCGATAATGTTATATATTATCTCCCAACCAACATCATATTTCATTACAATGTTATATTTCCATAGGAAATATAGATCTTGCTAACCTAATTCTTCCCCATCTTCCTTGCACAAGCCCAGACGCAAGAAAAAATGCAACCCTCGCGCATACAAAATTGCTTCAATCATCACACCCCACCCACCAACACTATCAAAATTTTACTTATCATTGGTGGATCTACATTGGTTAATGCAACAAGTAAGAAGATTAGGGTTCTTTCCTCTTTAGTGAAGATTGAATGTGACCAATTTCAGCTCAATTTCAAATCTCCATTGCAAATGAAAAAAATATTTGAGGACTAACAACAGTGGATTTATGATCGAGAGATGAAAATTTTGACAAGTGCACATTCAATGACACATTACACACATGTTATGTTGAGTAAGAAGAACTCAAACATTAAGTATGTAGCTATTGTGCTTACCACTGGAATTGAATGTAATATTGGTAAGGATCTTGATCTAAAACTTGGAGGATTGGGAAGGAAATAGGGTAACAAGATCTTGCACAACCTCACGACAAAAAGATGACAATATCAATTAAATATCACATCAGACTACAGAGTAAAGGAAATTGAAATAAAAGCTCAAACAAATTCTATCAGGGAAAACATCGAGCAACACAACAAATCAATTGAACATTGGAAATCTTTTAAAAAATTTAAATAATAAAATTTGCATAATTATTGAAAAAGAAAGAACACGACAACACAATCATACTTAATAAATCTATGATTTAATAATTCGGTCTAAGATGTCATAAATATGACATTATACATGTTGTTTTTTACTTGATTAGGCAAGAAAAATGTGTCCACGTGAATTAAAACATGCTCCATCTCACATACGGACAACAATCACACGATGACCACAGACTCATATTAATTATTTCACAAAAAAAAAGTAAGATCGTGAAAGAACACCAGTAAATCATACCTCAATCAATTAAGTGGCAAAATACTTGAGCCCAAAGAAACTACAAATATGAGGTCACACTTTTGATTACTACCTAAGTTTCACATTTCCTTCTTTTGTTATACAACTAAAGCTTGTGAACATCTACTTGACAAATTATTGGCAAATAATATTCATGCAACTAAAAAGTTGCTGCATTAAAAATCCCATAACAAGCATTCCGTTTAGAAATTTACATAAAATTCATCTCATCCAAGTCCCTAAAATATGAGAGAATCAATTCCAATTTTTTATTTTATTTTTAAGAAGCAGTAAAATCAGCCTCATCAATACTGGACCAATTGCAAGCACAATAGCCACGCCAGGCTCTGATTTGATCGACAACCACTGGCAGAAAAGGTAGGGTTTTGGCAGGAATGGGAGGTTCAGGTATGAGGCCACGGCGTCGTTCAATGGGGTCGGAGCACTGGAGCCGGCGTTGTTGTTGAGTACGGCAACTTCCGCAGGCCGTGATTTGGAGCAGAGTGCACGTTCATAGCTTGTTCAGCCTGGAGCCTTCCTTGTGTTTTCATGAAAAGTAAACTTGAGCACTATGAGTAAAAAGAGAGAGAAAAGAAATTTAAAAAATTGAACAAAAAAAGTTTAGAGGGATAAACCGTTGGGTTCAGATTTAGCCTTGATGATTTCTATGCGGTTTGTATAATGACCATAAGAGGCTTACAAAAAAAGTTTAGAGGGATAAACCATTGGACTCAGATTTAGCCTTGACAATTTCTGTGCGGTGTATAGGAACGACCACAAGAGGTTTCTTTCGCATAAATAAAACTACTTCGGTATCACTTCATTTCCATCTCATTTAAGAATGCTCTATAAACTGTATCTTCAACCACACAAAATGAACAAGACAACTAAACGGGTTGAGAAACTCATGTTTCCCAATTGTAAAACGATAATTTCTGGTGAAGCAAAAGAGAGTTGAATGGTAGATTGAGAGAAGAAGAGATTGTGTGTGTGAGAGAGCAAGAAGGAGGCTGCCCGTTTCTAGGATATATATATATATATATATATATATATATATATATATAATAAAAGAGGTTCAACAATCCTCCACTTAATTGGTCCATTTACCACAACATCATCATTGCACCTTTAAATGGAATTTTAGGTCTTACTTATTATTATAGACCATAAAACCTGCACACATCAAATAACAATTTAGTATAGGTACTTCATCCAACCTTACACACAAGTATACAGTTAGAACATATCTTTAATTAAAACACTTTAAATACAAATTAGAGACTGCAAAAATGCTTTTAAAAAGCACAACCCTTATTCTTCCAAGCAAGACACATATGTTGTCAGCCTCTAAAAAATACTTTGACCAAGCAAATAATAATTCCAAAAATTTCAGCATAAATTCCAAATAATCAACCGGTTACAACAACAATTTTTAAAATCAAAACACAACTTCACCAACAAATTAGTGAAATAATTTATGCAGCGAAAATAAATTGAAAACAAATTTTGCCCACATAGTTCGATAGACTGAGTATCAGCGTAGCACGACCATAGACTAATAAGGATATGGTTGCGCCACTATGCACGATATACCAGTGGGTGGCGTCTCTAGGCTAGATATGAGATGCGAACAACATCACAAACTTGGCGACACACAGTTATTGTAATATCCCGACCCATTTTGAGTTATATAAATAAATATTTAACATTGTTGTGTTCATACATTCATGTTTTATTTTTGAAAGGAGGACAATAACTCTATTTCATTGATTTTCCAAACGACGAATGAAAAAGTCGAACCGGAGGTACTCCCAACACTAATACTGATGAAATTAATTCATGAATTGATTAAAGGGATAAAATACAAATTCTAAATAGATATTTTGATGCTCTAATAACGCTTATAATTTTAGAAAAAAAAAATACTTATCGCTGAAAGTTGGGCGAAAAACCCCTGATTTTCGATCCGACGAATAAATACGGACCCGAACTAATACCCAATTAATAAAATAAGTTAAATAATAATTTGGAAAGAAAATTAAAACCCTAAATTGTTCTTATAAAATTCGAATCCAAACTTCATTTTCGGAGCCCAAAACTTAGCCAAAAAAACACCCGTTCACAAAATCAAAAACTATATCGCGTCCGATAATACTGAGATGACTCGAAAGTCCTCCCATGGGGTCCCAAATTTCATCCTACATCTGGAGATGGCAGCCAAGTCCACCCTCCCATCTTCTCCCTCAACTTGTGGCAAGTTTTCTTTCTTTATTCATTAAGTACTTGTAATCCCCTTCAAATTTCTTGACCTTTCCTCCCCTCTCCCCCACACCCCTTGGCTGCAAACTCATCCCTCTCCCTCTATAAATACCCCCAAACCCACCCCTTTGTGTTCACTTATGCAGCCAACTCCAAAAAAGATAGGAAACTTAGAAAAAAATCCCCACTTTTCCCTCTCCTAAACCCCCATTTCGGCAGCTGCAAGGAAAAGGGGAAGGGAACCTTTTCTCCTTCCCTTCTCATCCATTGAAGGCTCTATTGCAAGTGCCAAACTTCTCAATTGGTAGTAGGTTCAAGGTTTGAGGTCATTCAATGCAATGAGTCCTCCATTTCTATCTAATCTTCAAGTTCATCTTGAAATATTTTGCTAACTTAAACTCTTGTTTGTTTTAGCATCATACATCTAAGGAGATTCATTACCACTCTTTAAAAAGAACTCCAAGAGATAAATAGGCCCTCTTAGCTAAAAATTAAAGCTCGAAAAGGTTGGAAACAACCCTAACTTCATAACTCTTTAAATATTATATGTGATCTTGTGAGCATGATATGTTTGTATGTTAGAATATGTTAAAGTCTTGTATAAAATATGAGTATGGATGTTTAGATGCATTCTAGGAGATATTTTTTTAATGTGTATTAAGTGGTGAAAACTTTATGGCATGATAGGTATAAGAATAGAAGTAAGCATTCACACAAGTATGTTGAAAATTCACTGTTTTGGAGCAACCTGATGCTTCTGGAGTAAAACGAGATTTTGTACACTCAAATTCTGAGAATTTTGTTTACTTATTATGAAACTATAACAAGTTAGCTTTCACTTACCACTGGGTTCATGTTATTTGAATTTTTCATTGATAAGTTATGATTATTTAAAGAAAATTTGATAATCTGCGATATTATTTCGTGTTCACGTGTGAAACTGCTTTGATACGTTAACTATGGAATTTTATAAAAATTATAATAAAATAATACATGAATTTAGCTATCACCGTGAATTTTTTCATGATTTATGTGTAGGTAAAAATAATTTTACTAAAAATATTTTGGTCACTGCGCACACTAAAACCTCACTGGACAGTTTTTATAACTTAGTGTCACGTTTTAAAAATGAGTCCAGAAATAATATTTTAATGAACCAAATGATATATGAATTTTTTTATATGTAAAGTATACTCAATTAGGTACATATTGTATAAATTTCGTGATAATTGAATGTATCTAAGTATTTTTCAAAAAATGGTTAAAGTTAGAGGAAAAACACTCTAAGTAGCAAACTGCTTCTTTTTAAACTTAATGTCCTTAGTTTAGTTTCTTGATTAAATGACTTATACTTGATAAGTATACTGATAATAATAATTTAGAATATTCAAATGCCATGAAAATACTTGTGTTTAAACAATTGGCATGTGGTACGGTGTGCGTTTTGAATTAAGGACTATAAGTTCCTCAAATGTCCTTAAAAAGGATAAATGAAAGAACGCCTTATACAATTTCCAAAACTTTTAAGTATTTCAAGAATGTTTAATTAAAGATAAACTCGTTAATATTAAAAGCTTTTGGTAAACTCTATAAGACGATATAAAATAGTAAGTGTGACACAAGTTATTATCGGACCAACTTGTTTAATCATCAAATAAGCTTATAAGGTATCGGTAACTAAAAATAAATAAAATTGTGTTAGGTAGAAGTGTTGTCTCCCGGCTCGGAATCGAACGTTGCTAGGCCCTCAAGCTTAGGTTGTTTTCTGCATAAAAGGTGGGTGATGCTATCTGTATTGCTATTGTAATGTCATGTGGTCTGTTGTTGGATCTTCTTGTTTAATTGTACGGCTAGATGTTTCCGAACCTGTTGACTCGAATGGTCCAAGTTACATCGACACGTGCCCAAGACATGTTCAACTACCGGGTATCGACCAAAGGGTACCCATTGTACTGTAGTAATATCTCATGGTAACCATAGAATTACGACCTTCGGGTCATATATGAAAGAATGAGCGGAGTGAATAACTTATAAAAGAAGGAGCAGAGTGAATAACTTATGAAAGAACGAGTGAAGTGAATGCTATGTGAAAGTATGAGCGGAGTGAATGACTTATGAAAGAATGAGCGGAGTGAATGACATGTGAACGTATGAGCGGAGTTAATGACATGTGAAAGTAAGAGGGGAGTGAATTAAGTATGAGAGAAGTAATGATAGCTGTTTATAACGTAATGTGTACAATTACTTTAGGATACTACCAAACTGCATAACAGCGTACGGGTTACCCACCGAGATTTATATCTCACCCCAACTATTTAAATATTTTCAGTTACGATGGCGAGGCTCCGGAGCTGCAGTAGCCATGCCACTCCCCACACTTCCACCGTTGTATTATATTAGAACAATTAATGCTTAATTATATTTATTTTAAATCTTCCGCTGCTATGATTATCATATTCTGACTAAGTTATGTAACTTAACTACTTTTGGATTTATGCATGCTTACTATATCTATTTTGGGTAAGTAATATAAATGATCAGTTTAATCTATCTATGTAGTCGCAAATGTTTATCTGTTAGTATTTGTCTAATTAATTTAATTGTTTATTTAAAAAAATGGTTCATTTTTCTATTTCACTAAGTAACATCACGAATTTGGAGTACAAGTTTCGCAAAGTATCATTTCCAGATTTGGGACATGCTAGACTAGGTCATATTGTGTAAGATATGGTGAACTGACTTGTGATAGAAGGATTATGATGTCCATCTTCAAAAGTCAAGATATCAAATTGTAGAAATTATCTTGCTCATAAGTGACTAGAAAACCATTATAAAATAGTTATTGTTGATTCTTTATTGCAACTATTTCATTTTGATAAATGTGATTCTATGAATGTCGGTGAGAAAAATATGGAACTTATTGTTTCTTCATTACCCTCGACGATAATTTTTCATGTTTTGGACATGTCTGTTTTAAATTCACATAAGTCCGAGACATTGGTTTGTTTTTGGACATCACCTAAATGAGATGTGAATGGATGACATAACTTTAAAGGTTTTAAGAACCTATAGAATACGTGAATATTTATCAAAACAAGTTCAGGGAAATGTGTAGTGAAAGAGACATAATTCGACAAGTATCAAAACTTTGTATATCACTGCACAATGATGTGGCTGAAAGAAGTTTTGAACATTGTTGGATGTGATGAGATCCAACAGAACTCTGGACACGTGAATTGCTTGATCCAAGTAACCTTAGAATCTTAGGATCAGCAACTAGTGTACATAACTCTGCGAGTTAGTACTAAAAGTTGGAAATGATACATGTGTCTTTATAAGATGCTTCGTTAAATGTAAGGATTACATGATGATTAGAGTTCATTGAGTTTAAAGTAGTACATTAGATAGAATCACGTAATATCAATTTTCTTGGAAATTGAAGTTTCTAGTAAGGGCAACATTTTTTGGATGTTAAACCACTATGAGATTGGAATAATCACTCTCTATCAGATCCAAGTGGGAGTGATTTAATGTAATTTTTTAATAGATGTTCATCCATTAAAGATCAGATGGATCTTGATGAGAGTAATTAAGTGATATCATCTAGTATTTTTTAATAAATGTTTACCCATTAAAGATTAGATGGATCATGATGAGAGTAATTATCTTGAGGAGATATCATCTAGTATTTTTTAATAAATATTTACCCATTAAAGATCAGATGGATCTTGATGAGAGTAATTATCTTGAGGAGATATCACCTACAGAATTTCACATAATTTTAATCTCTTACAAACAGTAGGAAACATGTGCTTGGGAAGCATAATGATCTCCAGAAAATATGATAAATCTTTAAGTAATGAGAAACCTACAGACGTTTGAGAGGTTTTATCTTGTTCTAATAAAGATTTGATTAAATAAAGCAATAGAAGAAGAGAGTCGATGAAATCAAATCAAGTTCAGAAACTTGTAGTTTTTTTATCGAGACACAATATAGCTGAGAATGTGAATTCTTAAAAGTTAAAGAAAGATCAATGAGTCTCTCGTGAGGTGAGAAAGTTCACATTGTAGAAAAGAATTATACTCTAAAAAAGGGATGTATAAACTTTTTCCATATGTTGTGAGTTGAACATCGATTTGTCACGACTCTAGCTAAAATAAATTTTTTGATTTTAAATTACATAAGGATGGACGTTGAACATTGTATTTTTCGAACGGAGAATTAAAATAAGAAATCTACATGTAAAGTAGTAGGATTCTTTTTTCAAGGAGGATAATGTTTGTAAATTGAGGAAGTCATTTTATGGGCTTAAACAATCCTCAAAGATACTGGAACTAAGACTTTATTAAATGATTGTCTCATTAACTTTGTTATGATAGACAAAGGCCACTGTGTTTATGTTGAACGATCCAATGCAATTTTATAATTCTATCACCAGATGTTGATACATAATTGGCTAGAATTATAACAATGAGTATATTTTTTTGTGAAAAGATTCATTGAGTTCATTCAAAGAAGTTACTTGAGTTGTCTCAAGAGACACACAAAAAGTCTTCTAAGAATGATTCAAAATGAACTTTGAGAACATGTAGATACTCGTGTTATAAAAGAGCTAGTCATTTAACTGTGATTAGTGTCTGAGAACTCTAAAGATGAAATGTCTATTACCATAAATGAAATTGGATGTCTGATGTTTGCTAAATTGTGCACGCATCGAGACAGTTGTTGAGATGTTTGTCTTGGTTAGCATATATCAATTAATCTGGGAAAACACATTGAAAGATAGTGTGAGAGATTTTGAGATATCTAAAGGGTACTGCATATTATTATCTCGAGGAGATAATCTAGAACTGTAAGAATATACATATATTAATTGGAATTGTGATTTAGATGGATATAAATACAATTCCAATTATGCCTTCTTGCTTAAGTGAGAAACAATCTTAATGCATAACATGAACTATATCTGTATAACAATGTCCACTAAGGAAGTTGAGTTTGTGGCATGACATTTGTAGTCCAAAATGTAGTTTGGTTGAGAGATTTCTTGATATTTTTTAGAAATAGTAAGCACTTCAAAGGAAGTTGTGATAATTCATTGTGGAATCAAATAGTCAAGTGGGAGTTGTAGTGATTCATTGTAAAATCAAACACTCCAGTGGGAGTTGTACCTGTTCATTATGGAATAAAACACTCCAGTGGGAGTTGTTCTAATTCATTGTGATAATAAAATAGTTAAAGCTTACTTTGAGTATTTCAAATATCAAGAAAACCAAACATCTCAATATAAAGTTTGACTTTGTAAGGATGTTACAAAGAAGAAACAATTTTTTCTTAAAATTTTGTCTACTCGTTTGATGTTAGCAAATCTACTTGACAAATCTATCCAAGAGATGTTTTGAACATTTAAGGTTACAGTTCTTACGTGAATCTGAACATGGTACAATGTAGATGTTAATGTTCCTGAAAAATTTATGTATTGTGAATTATATGAAAGATTCATATAATAGTATGTCAACAAGTAAAGATTAAATCTCTCATACGAGTAATCGCCTCTTACGTCGAAGTATGTGAAGAGATGAGATTATTTGAAAGATAATCGTAATAGATTTTACCACAAATTTATTTGACTTGTTACAAAGCTAAATCAGTGGATCCTGGACGAAAGTAGGAGGAAATCCAAGTTAAGTGTAGATGATACACTTGAACTGCGATTTACACGATGTTAGGTAAATGACTTTGATGACATACGCTTCCATTTTTGGAAGTTTAGACATCCTGACATGTGTTTCATACCACATGTGCTGAGTTGACCATAAGGAAATGAGAAAGATATCTCTATTTTCTCATTGTAAGAGGCCTTGAGGTTTGAATAAGCCTCTTATAAGTACCTTTAAGACTTTCTACAATATTTCCAAGTCTTCACTTTAGCGTTGCTACTTTAGCATGTTGCCAATATCTATGAATTATAATGGCAATGCGGTGCATGTCTATAAAAGCAGCTATAGTGGGAGTCTGTAGATATTTTGTGTGAAAGGAAGGACATCTTTATTAATACATTCTGTTGTGTTCATTGATCGGTCAATCGAGTTGAGAACTTGATTATGAACAAATAGATTCGATAAAAGGCCGAATATGCTCTAATAATTTCAGGGTATTGAAAGAGATGTGTTAACTTGTGCTAATCGAAAAGATTTCTAGCGTATAACGAGAGTTGAATTCTTCATATAAATCTAGTTGAGTTGCTATATATTCTTAACAAGTGTATATCAAGAAAACTCATATTCTCGAGGGACACGATATATTTTCATGTATAAATAAGTATTATGTTATGATATAAAGATGTGAATTAGATGAGTGTAAGACTCAAACTTCATATGTGAGTGAGAGATGAAAGTTAATAAAATAATAATTTTATTTATTATTTTATATATCCACACATGAAGTGGATATGGTTGAAGGAAGTTATGGATTAACTTCCATTCTCAACCAAATTAGAATTTGACGGGAGATTAAATAGAGATAGAATTCTCACTTCTCTAGTCCTGCAGATTATGACTCTCTCTCTCTCTCTCTTAATTGAAACTCCTATGATTTTTAATACAAATGTTAATGATAAGATAATTTTATCATGGAGAACAATACACTAATTTGAATAAGCACGATATACTATTTGAAATATATTAAATTTTATTATGGAGTATATTATTTCTTAAAAAAATACTATTATTTACTATTTAATAATAATTAAATTAAAAAAATATATCACATATATAATATTAAAAAAACATAGCTATAATTAAAATAAAGTAATCAAAGTGATTAAAATATTTAATCTAGAATTAGTCTTTTTTATTTCACCCCGCACAATGGAATTACGGTCCATATATATGGGCGTGGGTGTGCTCGCACGCATGTACATATCATAAAGAATTCCACATGCCAGATTCTTGTTTTGGACATTTGGTATTAATTAATCTTGTTTTGGACTTTTGGGATTAATAGCTTGTGTAATTACAATAGTATTAACAACCAACAATGAAAATATTGCAGATATATTGTAAATTTTAAAATTAAGATATATTGATATTAGAGTGTAATGTACATTTTATCAAATATCGTGGAAATATCACAATATATCACAAAATAATAATATCGAAATTAATATCGAGTCACTCGTAGTACAAAATCTGATAAAAATTTGAAAATAATACGGATAAATCGCAAGATATTGCATTATCATAAAGAATACCACAATTTTTTTCATCATATATTTTTTTGAATATAAATAATTTTTTTCCTTTTTGTAGTTTATAGTGATTATTAGTTTGCCTCAAGGATTCCTCCCATATGTTGAGGTACCAATATTATTTGGACGAAGATGACATTTTATCTTCACAAATTCTTTTATGAAATATGTTCAAAGTATGGAATTTATACCGTTACATTTATTCAGTGATACTATATATCATTCAATTAGAAATATAATTACATTTATAAACCAATATCACATTGTAAAATGTTATGCATATTAGTTTATAAGAGCAATAGTATCACTAAATGAATGTTATAGTATCAATTTCATACTATGAACAAGTTTCACATGAGAGTGATTCTCTCATCTTCTTTATTTGATCATCATAGGTCATTATTTTGGTATTAATTGTATAGCATCATGTAATTTCAATCATCTTGTATTGTATTGTATTGCATTGTGTATTATATTGTCAATTGTTTTACGTCAGACAATATTTATATAATCCATTATATTTTTTTTTACATATGTCATTTTGTTTTGATTTTAAATGAAACATATGTATAATTGCATGTTATAATATATCTTTAAATTTCATGTTAATTTTTAAGGATTTAATAAAGTTTTAGTCATTTTTCTATATTTTTGCGATATTTTATATTCAAAGTTGTGATATTAATTGTGATTGTGATATTTTCATTTTTATTCATTATCTGCAATGAAAAGGACTAATAATGACTGTGTAGTTTCAGAATGTTGGTCTTCCTCTAGTTTTTAAATATTGTAAAAGAAAAAGAAAAGTTTAATTGTGTCACCAGTTCAGCCTATTTTTTTACATAAATTCTATTATGCAATATTACACGGTGCAATATTGCTTTAAATAAAAAATTGCAAAATTCACAGGTTAAAGACGGGTCAAACGGGTCACCCATTAATAAAACCCGACTCTGAGTCATTATATTTACATAAGCAAAATCCCACTCTCAACATATATTTTACTTCTTTTTTCTTCTTATGCTATTTTTTTAAAATCACAATTAAATAAAAATTATATTGCTTTTTATTTTCCACAATTATTTTGTGTTACTATATGTACAAAAGTGTGTTACTACATTAATGAGAGTCAATTTTTTTCGTGTTACTATATGAACAAAAGTGTGTTAGTACATTAACAAAATTTAATTTTTGTGAGTTACTATATGAACAAAAGTGTGTTACAACATTCACCACCATAATTTTTTTGTGTTATTATATGAACATATTTTGTGTTACTATATGAACAAATGTGCATTATTACGCTATTACATTAACGACACTCAATCTTTTTATGTTACTATATGAACAAGAGTGTGTTAATACATTAACGAAAATTAATTTTTGGAATAATCTCATAAAACCACACTTTTGAGGACCCTATATCCATTCACCCTTATTTCACATAACCCTATTTCATTTCAAATAACTCCAAAATGGGGGGCTCCACCCACTGCAAAATCTCAATCCCCTATATATTGCTCCCAACCCCACCCCACCCTACCCTACCCTACCCTCATTTTTCATCTCTTTCTCTCTCTCATCTCTCACAGACGCCTAGGTGCTTGGATGTTGAATTATTTGTTGATATTCTTGGATGCATTTCTTATTTGAATTATTTTGTTGATATTCTTGGATTACCATTGATCTAGGGTAAATCGAACGATGATATTTGTTGCTTCATTTGGGGTTTTGAATCGAATGATGGCTAAAAGATATTAAATTTGTGTTTTTCTGGGATTTGTATGAATTTGTGAATTTTCTGGAATTTTATATGAATTTGTCGAGATATTAATTTGTACGAATTTTTGTAAGAATTTCTGGGAGTTTCATGATAGAATTTCTTGTAGATAGGTGAGCAAGATCACGACCCGGGCGAACAACTTTAAGGTGTCTAATCTCAACTTTAAGGTGTCTAATGCAATCCCTGTATTTTGCATTATGCAAATAAATTTTTGTATTATGCAAGAAATTATTGAAGATGAGAGGAATGAAAGATAAAGATTTTTTTTTTTCAAATGCCTAGTTTTAGAATGTAATTTTAGAACTATGCATATTAAGTTTATTGAAAACCTTGTAGATAATGATGTAAATTAATTTATCAAAGTTGCCTAGAAATAACAATATTGTTGTTCAACAGATTTATATTGTTATGCAAATTGTTTCTGTTGTTATTCAATTTTGAAAATTGGTTTGAAATTTAGGGCCCAAAATTAGAGCCTGATAAATTAAAGGCTCAAACAATTAAGGGTCCGGCTAAATACCCATCCAACATAAAGAGATACACCCCCTAAATAACAAAAATATTAAAGAAATCCAACATTACCCTTGCATTTTAAATTTAGAAAATCTGAAAAAAAATATTGATATCAGCAGAGGGCGTCAGGCACCCGATCGTCGCCACCGTCAGCTCCATCGCCGCCGCCGCACGGCCGGTCACGTGCTAATCTGTCCAATTTAAACAATATAGATTTTCTTTAACTCTTTACCCCAACTAAACGCACAAATCAAAAAAAGAATCAATTCTACAATTTCATGGAGATTTGATAGGAAAAAACCGAAGAACAAAATAGAGAAAGAACGGGGCCAAAGAAATCTAGAGAGCAATAGGAAAAAGAAAATAAAGAAAAATCCAACCATCTTTTCGATCTATAAATCATCTGCTGTTTTCAAAATCTATCTGTAGAGACACACCGTTGGCGGGTGGGGTCTACAGTGCGGCAGCGTACAAGAGGGCGGCGGTCGGGCACGGCGGAGCTTCAAAAGAGGTCCGCGGTCGGGTACGGCGGCGCTGCAAGAGGGTCGCGGTCGATTTCTTTTTAATTTCATCTTCAATGGTCGTACGATGGCGCCACAAGAGGGAGGTGTTGGGCGGTGTTTATGAGAGAGGCGGGATAAAACTAAGAGTAGGAAAAGGAAATTAGATAGTTTAGGGTATTTTTTAAAAGGGTATTATGGATATTTTGTATGGAATATAGGTGTATTTCCTAATGTTGGAGGGGTATTTAGCCGGGCCCAACAATTAAAAGCCCGACCCATAATAAAATTAAGGAAATTGAATTTCAAAGGCCCAGGCTAAATACCACTCCAACTAATGGAGATACACCTGTTGGAGTTATACGTGAAAGTATGCTTTTACTTTGTATAACTCGTGTATCAAACACTTGTTTATGAGAATAATTCTTTTATCGCATATGCTTTAGATATGATTGAATGTTGAATATCTATTGCAAACCGTTCAATAAATGGTACTAGTTACATTGTAGTTAATGTGGTGATACCCGATCACGGAAGACAACATTAACAGTTTCCTTGTAACTAAACGTACATTTTCACGACCTAGGTGGAATTGAACAATCCACCGTGAAAGGTCGATGTGTAAGTCTCAGATTGGTCTATCTTGACTTAGAGATTGCACTAGCATATTTAGTATGTGTTGAAGAGGACCTACAGCGAGGATAAATTCTTCTGTTTTGAAATGTGAAGAATTAGACCTCAGTGGTTGTTGATTTCTTAATCTCCGTCACTTAAATAGGACTGTGTGTGCTTGATGGTTACTTCTTTGATTCATGTTGGGTGAGAATCATTGTGACTTCGAACCTTGTGCTTTGGGCAGTAATATTAATCATACGACGGTTGATAAGATTTAATACGGAGAAACGCGTACGAGTACGGCTCGTGTGATTAGTCCCCTTGGTGGGCTCAGAAGTTTTATCGTACCAAATCTTGCAAGTGAAGAATCAGTTTCTTCGGTACGGATAATAATGTTGAGCTGTCTTTACTCCAAGGTGAAATATATTAATTAATTTAGAGCTATTCAGAAGCTTAATTAATTAATGGACTTGATAATCTTAAACGCGGAAAATAATAACCGGGAGCCCATATTATCGTAATATGGATTAAGATGGATAGTGCAATATTAATTTATTAGTGGTAATAATTAATATTAATGGATTGAATTATATTTGGGCTCAATATTGAAATTCAGAAGTCCATTAGGAGGTCCAATCTTAATTCTCCTTAAAGGCCCCTCAAGTAGCCCATTAAGTAGCCCAATAATGATAAGGTGATTAAAATAAAAAGAAAATAATAATGCTGATTTTTTTTCCTTATTTTCGAAAATTGTTTCTATGGAGCAAGAAAAGATCTTGTTGATTTTCTTGAAAAGATATTATGGAAGATAAGTATTCTTGGAATACAAGATTATCTCATATATTCAAGAAGATCCAAATCTTGGATTCTTGATTCATTAATTTCGAAAATTGTATGGCTTATAAGGTGAGTGGTATTTTTGTGGAATATTTTATGGAGAAAAGAATATATGGGATATATTCAAGATTTCTTAGAGTCTAAGAAAACGATTTTCTCTCTCCTATTCCAAGAGAATTTCGAAATTCCTCTCTCCTATAAGTAGGGGATGATTATTTCATCTCCAGTTTACAGTTTCACAGTGTTGAAAAAAAATCAGCAACAATATTTTTCTTTTTCCTTAGTTATTTAAATTATTTGTAAGCATCTCCCACCGGTGATCAAGTAAGGCGAAAGGGAAATACTTGAGAAGGTTTTTGGGTTGATAAAGCGAGATCATAATTGTCCCGTTTATTCAAAGGCCAATTCTACAAGAGGTACGTAAGTCACATAAATTCTTGTTTATTCCGCCTAGATTTTATGTG
The DNA here is from genome assembly GCA_947034835.1 of Ballota nigra. NCBI lineage: Eukaryota > Viridiplantae > Streptophyta > Magnoliopsida > Lamiales > Lamiaceae > Ballota > Ballota nigra. The sequence goes on along the minus strand of OX344727.1, from coordinate 9,856,887 downwards.
AATTAATTCAATATGCATGATGTTAAATTTGTTGTTGGAATTATTATTTGAATTAATTAGGATTAATTCATGCTAGTAATAATTGAATTTAAATTCGTATTTAAATTTCATCCCGAATAGATTCCGGGCACCCCTATTTTCCCAACAACTGGTATTAGAGCCACGGTTTTGGGCTCTGATCTTTAAATTGTAATTTAAATTGTTAAACATTAAATTGAAATTGGATAGTAGAATTCTAGATCTTTTTTGCAGGTATCCAATTGTCATGGTTTTAATGTTGTTAATATTTTTTCATGCGTGTGAATTAATTGTTTTTAATTCGATTCTTTCGAATTCGTTTTTCTCGTGAGAAAATCCACGAGTAGATTAGTTGTTTTTATTTTGATTTGATAATTGTAATAGACTAGTCTAGATCTAGTAATTTTTTTTGTAAAATAAATTATAACCGGATCGAGACGAAGAACGAAGAATTAAAGACGGCGTACCCGGACGATGCATGCATGTGTGGCGCATGCATGGACGTAAAATCATGCATGAGGTGAAAAATGAGAACGAACGGCGAAACCCGGTACGAGGGGTGCGCGAGGCGCACGACCCGGGTGCACGACGGGGCGAGGGCGCGCGGGTGCCGTGCCGGGTGGCGCGTGGGCCCACTCCGTGGGCCGACGCACGCCGTATCTCGGGCCGTGGAATTTTTTTAAAATTAATTTCTGTTCTGTGTTTTTTTGTGTGATTTCAAACGTCGTCCCGAACCCCAAACGATGTTATTTTTGATAAAGTGTTGCTGTTCGAGTGGGAGCATGTCGAGACGAACGACGGATAGCAACAAGGACGATATTTCGCATCAAGACGTGAAGAAATTAAACCGTGACAATTGGATTTGAGTGCTCCGATGTGTTTAATTTTGTTTTGATGGATGTTTTATTTCATGCACTTATTATTATTTGTTAATATGTGTTTGCATGAATGTTATTGTCCAAGAAAAACCTTACTTTCGAAAATTACTAAGTATGTTTATTTAATCGCAATTTTATTTCGGATATTAAAATTGGATTAATTTGGCCTCCATAATTTATTTATTTGTGAAGTTCTTTTGGAATACATTTCCCCCTCGGATCGACCAAAAGAATGAATTTCACATGAATAAATTTCGAAAGGATGATTGTGGATTATTACGAGTGACGGTATTGACCCTCACCACGAGTGGCTTGCTCAAAGCGAAATAATAATCCTGTATTTAATTATGGTTATTATTTAGGCATAGGAAATTGATATTAACTTACTCCTCGGAGTCCCTGTCAATTTCTATGTGGTCAAAGTGGGAGCCAACTATTAATTTTGAATTAAGGATTTGTAACTTTTAAGTTTGTGATCCGCTTGAATGTATTTAAATGTATAGACCACCCCTCGTGGCGCATTTAAATTGTTTCGAGATGTTGGCTGATGCATGATTATATTGTTTTAAGGTTTCAATATAATTGATGTGATCGAATTATGTGATAATTTCATATTTTTCTAGATATTGATATGAATGTATGTTTTATTCTCATTTCATCATGTCGCAACCTTTTAATCCACTGTTTAATATACTTAAAGTTAATAAACATTTTGGAGAGAATTATATCAATTGGAAATGTAATTTTAAATTTGTCCTTACTGCACGAAAACACAATTGGGTTATTCACGTTAATAAACCCGGTAAGCCTAATGATAAGTCAAGCAATGGAAAAAAGGCAGTTTATGATTGACAGTGTGACAATGAACACATGAAGTGCATCATCTTGACATCTCTGTCTGAGGATGTGAGGCACGTTCATGAAGACATTGTATCCACTGTTGAAATCATGGAAAGCCTTGAAGAGATGTTTTCACATCAGAATCCCATGACTAATCAGTTCACCAAACATGACTCAGTCAAGTTGGAAATGGTGGAAGGAACGCCCATGAGGGAGCACGTTCTCGAGATAATGGCATACCTTAACAAGTTGGAAGTACTTGGTGCGGATTTTGATTGATTTCATATACCATTCTCTACCAAGAAGCTTTGAGCAGTTTCATCTGAACTGTCAGATGAATGAACAGACAAATCATTTGCCCGAGCTCTTGCAAGCTTTAGTTTCGGTGGAGGTGATAATGGAGCACCAGTCTAGTGCTATGGTGGCTAATGGTCCGTCTACCTCTTTTGGTCCCAAGGGAGGGAAAAAGAGGAAGAGAACCAAACGCCGAATCCAAGCAAATCTAATTGTTGCGAAAGGCAAATGCAAAGGCTCGCATCGAAGGGGAAGTGTTTTAGTTGCGGTGAGAGAGGACAATGGAGGTCTGCCTGTTCCAAGCCTAAGAGGCTAGGAAAGTTAGGTAATTCACACACCCTAGTCGTCGAAACTTGTGAAGTGGCGTATGTTGTCTATTCGTGGATAGTGGATACGAGAGCTACTGATCATATTTGTTTCATAGGTTCAAGCTAACCCCACGACTTAACGAAAGTGAGATCCCCATCACATCGGGCAATGCTACGAGAGTGGCAGCTGAAGCAGTGGGAGAAGTGCGCCTATCTTTTGAAGATAGAGTTATGGTCTTGAGAGACGTCCTTCATGTTCCTAGTTTAGAAAGAACTCCACCTTCAGTTTCTAAACTGTTTTTTAATAGATACCCAGTTTCTTTTAATAAGGATGCTATTATTTCTTGAAATGATGAGTTTATCTGTTCCGGAACTTCAATGGATGATCTTTATACCATTATTTGGGCACACCACTCATAAAATTAAATCTAATAACACATCGATTAGTTCGAGTAATAAAAGGAAGCATTCTTCGGACATGAACGAAACACTTCTATGGCATCTTAGATTAGGTCATATTAATCTAATGCGGATACAAAGGTTGGTGAAAAATGAATCCTTGGAGTCACTTCAAGTTGAGTCATTTCCAACTTGTGAATCCTGTTTAGAGGGTAAAATGGCCTAGAGGGCATTTGGAGCCAAGGGGAATAGAGCCACCAAAGTGTTAGAACTCGTTCATACAGATATGTGTGGTTCAATGATGATCATAGCAAGAAGGGGTATGAGTAATTTTTCATTACTCGAGATATGGATACATCTACCTTATGATGCATAGGGAAAGAAGTATCAAGTTTCTACGATTTGATCGTGGAGGCGAATACCTTAGCAATGAATTCTTGAACTACCTATCGGACGAAGGGATTGTATCCCTGTTGACCGCACCGGGAACCCCTCAATAGAACGGTATGGCGGAATGAAGGAAGCAGACTCTTTAAGAAATAGTCGGATCCATGATGAGTTATTCGGATTTACCCAAATCATTTTGGGTAACGCCTTGGAATCGGCGGCTTACATTCTAAACTTGGTGCCATCCAAATCGGTTTCTAAAACCCTAATGAAATTGTGGACCGGGCGCGAGCCCAGTCTAAGACACTTGCGGATTTGGGGTTGTCCGGCATACGTGCTAGACAAGGAAGCCGGTAAGTTGGATCCACGTTCGGAATTAAGGATGTTTATAGGATACCCTACGAGAACGAAAGGGTGTATGTTCTATAGTCTCAAGGATCAAAAGACCGTGATTAGTTTGTACTTTAAATTCTTGGAGGAAGACTATATGAACAAAAGAAAGCCCAGAAGTGGGATTACCTTAGATGAGTTAAGAGGGCAAACCCCTATACCAAGTATACAAGATGATGTACCACACGCACACCTTCAAAACCGGAACCCCGTCGCAGTGGGAGGATTGCTAGGCAACCCGAGAGATTCATGGGGATAGGAGAATCTTTAGATTTGGTTCCCGGCGATGAATCAGACCCATGGACATACGACGAGGCAATCCAAGACAAAGACGTGGAGTCGTGGCAAACGACAATAGAAACCGAGATGGGTTCGATGGATGATAATCAAGTGTGAGAGTTGGTCGAACCACCCAATAGGGTAGAACCCATTGGATGTAAGTGGGTGTACAAGAGGAAAAGAGGACCAGACGGAAGGGTTGAGACCTTCAAAGCAAGGCTAGTGGCCAAAGGGTATACTAAAAAAGAAGGATCGATTATGAGAGAACCTTTTTGCTTGTAGCTATGCTTAAGTCCATCCGTATTCTCTTGTCGATCGCTGCGCACCTAGATTACGAGATCTGGAAAATAGATGTCAAGACGGCTTTCCTTAACGGAAGTCTTGACGGGATAGATATCTAAATGCAACAACCCAAAGGTTTTATTGAAAAAGGCCAAGAGCACCTCATATGCAAGCTTAAGAGATCCATTTATGGACTTGAGCAAGAATCGCGTACTTGGAACCAGTATTTTGATCAAGTGATTAAGTCTTATGGGTTTGATCAAAATGAGTTCGATAGTTGTGTGTATAAGAAGTGTGACGGAACAACGGTGGTATTCTTAGTATTATACGTAGACGATATTCTGCTCATTGGAAATAATGTAAAGGTATTGTCAGACGTAAGGGTATGGCTGTCAAATCAGTTTGATATGAAGGACTTAGGGAAAACCGGTCACATCCTTGGGATCAAGATCACTCGAGATCGCAAGAGGAGGATGTTGGGTTTATCGCAAGTTTCATACAAAGCCACTGTTTTGAAGCATTTCAGCGTGCAAGATTCCAAGAAAGGTTTTGTACCTTTTAGGCACGGAATCCATCTATCTAAAGAAATATGCCCTAAGACGCAAGTGGAGATAGATGACATGAAAGACGTTCCGTACGTTTCGGACGTAGGAAGTCTTATGTATGCAACATTGTGTACGAGACCGGATATCTGCTTTGTCGTGAGCATGTTGGCAAGATATCAAAGTAATCCCGGGAAAGCACATTAGATTGCAATTAAATGCGTTCTTTAGTTTCTGAAAAGAACTTGATATGGAATGTTGATTTAACAGTCAGACAGTCTAATTCCCATGGGATACACGGACTCAAATTTCCAATCAGATATAGAATCCAGAATATCTACCTCGGGTAGTGTGTTTTGCATGGGAGAAGGAGCCATGATATGGAGAAGAGATTTGCATAAATGCATCGCCGATTCGACCATGAAAGCCGAATAAGTAACTGCTTGTGAAGCAGCGAAAGAAGCGGTTTGGCTCAAGTACTTCTTAGTGGACTTGGACGTTGTTCCGAATTTGCCCATCATAATCACTGTCCATTGTGATAATGTCGGAGTATTTGCAAATTCAAGGGAACCGAGAGCCCACAAGGCCAGCAAACACATTGAAAGAAAACACCATCTTATACGAGAAATCGTTAAGAGAGGAGATAAAGAGGTGACAAAGATAAATGTCAGAGGACAACCTAGTACATCCATTCAGAAAGGGTCTGTCTCAGAGTACATTCGAGAGACATGTGAATGGAATGGGAGTCAAGACTATTGCCAATCTGCTTTAAGTATAAGTGGGAGGAATTATTAGGTTAGTGTAGGTTGACATGAGATGTCACGTAGAGCTACTACACTAAGACATGCATGATGTATACTAAAAAGCAGACTTTAAGTATAAGTGGGAGATTGTTGGAGTTATACGTGAAAGTATGATTTTACTTTGTATAACTCGTGTATCAAACACTTGTTTATGAGAATAATTCTTTTATCGCATATGCTTTAGATATGATTGAATGTTGAATATCTATTGCAAACCGTTCAATATATGGTACAAGTTACATTGTAGTTAATGTGGTGATACCCGATCACGGAAGAAAACATTAACAGTTTCCTTGTAACTAAACGTACATTTTCACGACCTAGGTGAAATTGAACAATCCGCCGTGAAAGGTCGATGTGTAAGTCTCAGATTGGTCTGTCTTGACTTAGAGATTGCACTAGCACATTTAGTATGTGTTGAAGAGGACCTACAGCGAGGATAAATTCTTCTGTTCTGAAATGTGAAGAATTAGACCTCAGTGGTTGTTGATTTCTTAATCTCCGTCACTTAAATAGGACCGTGTGTACTTGATGGTTACTGCTTTGATTCATGTTGGGTGAGAATCATTGTGACTTCGAACCTTGTGCTTTGGGCAGTAATATTAATCATACGACGGTTGATAAGATTTAATACGGAGAAACGCGTGCGAGTACGGCTCGTGTGATTAGTCCCCTTGGTGGGCTCAGAAGTTTTATCGTACCAAATCTTGCAAGTGAAGAATCAGTTTCTTCGGTACGGATAATAATGTTGAGCTGTCTTTACTCCAAGGTGAAATATATTAATTAATTTAGAGCTATTCAGAAGCTTAATTAATTAATGGACTTGATAATCTTAAACACGGGAAATAATAACCGGGAGCCCATATTATCGTAATATGGATTAAGATGGATAGTGCAATATTAATTTATTAGTGGTAATAATTAATATTAATGGATTTAATTATATTGGGGCTCAATATTGAAATTCAGAAGTCCATTAGGAGGTCCAATCTTAATTCTCCTTAAAGGCCCCTCAAGTAGCCCATTAAGTAACCCAATAATGATAAGGTGATTAAAATAAAAAGAAAATAATAATGCTGATTTTTTTTCCTTATTTTCGAAAATTGTTTCTATGGAGCAAGAAAATATCTTGTTGATTTTCTTGAAAAGATATTATGGAAGATAAGTATTTTTGAAATACAAGATTATCTCATATATTCAAGAAGATCCAAATCTTGGATTATTGATTCATTAATTTCGAAAATTGTATGGCTTATAAGGTGAGTGAGATTTTTGTGGAATATTTTATGGAGAAAAGAATATATGGGATATATTCAAGATTTCTTAGAGTCTAAGAAAAAGATTTTCTCTCTCCTATTCCAAGAGAATTTCGAAATTCCTCTCTCCTATAAGTAGGGGATGATTATTTCATCTCCAGTTTACAGTTTCACAGTGTTGAAAAAAAATCAGCAACAATATTTTTCTTTTTCCTTAGTTATTTAAATTACTTGAAAGCATCTCCCACCGGTGATCAAGTAAGGCGAAAGGGAAATACTTGAGAAGGTTTTTGGGTTGATAAAGCGAGATCGTGATTGTCCCATTTATTCAAAGGCCAATTCTACAAGAGGTACGTAAGTCACATAAATTCTTGTTTATTCCGCCTAGATTTTATGTCAATTAATTCAATATGCATGATGTTAAATTTGTTGTTGGAATTATTATTTGAATTAATTAGGATTAATTCATGCTAGTAATAATTGAATTTAAATTCGTATTTAAATTTCATCCCGAATAGATTCCGGGCACCCCTATTTTCCCAACACCTCCATCAATATTTATATTTTATTAAAATTGTAAAATTACATGTATAACCTTAATAATTAAAAAAAAAGAAAACCTAAGACTACATGCACCCCTAATCTCATTCTTATGCAAAAGAGGTTCAATCATATATGTGTGAATGAAAAAAGAAAAAGAAATTAATCTTGTTTCCATCATAATACGATCAGACGACACAACAATGATTAATTCATATTTTCGAATTAGATCTAGTGAAAATTAGAGCATTTCAACCTTCCTATGTATGTTTTTTTGTCCCTTATTCCATAGGTTTTCTCTTTAATGTATAAACCTAGTTTAAAATGTTGAATGTTGTTAGTTCTTTATATTGTGTGTATTTGTGTACGAAATTTTGATATTTTTTTTGCATTGAACGACGTTGAAAGTTGAATGATTGTCATTTACACATTTTTTCTTTTCAAATTTCCGCCAACCCAGTTTTCGGACCTGGTTAGTCGAAAGTTTTACGTATTTTCAAACACCAATTGCCAAAATTTTGAATAGTTAACGAGTTTCCAATATCTGATTAATTTTTTTGGAAACATTTTGCCGAAATATTTTGTTAATTTTGGGAACAGTTTGTCGAATACTACTTATTAGAATTTTTTTTTATTAATAAGGGTATAAATGGTAGTATAAGGATTGTGTATCTACTAATACAAATTAAAATGAGTAGATGAATTTAGACGGATGTGTATCTCCATTAGTTGGAGGGGTATTTAGCCTGGACCAATTTAAAAAATATAAACAAATAAAAAAGAAAGAGAACAAAAAATTAAACCTGCAAAAAAAAAGGGTGTGTCCCACCATTTTGATTTAATTTGACTGCAAAAATGAAATTTAAAAAAAAAAGCCTGCAAAAGAAACAAAAGGCCAAGGTTAAATACAGTCCCATGTTTGGTGAATACAATCCCACCCAAAAAATTGTTCGGAAATTTTTTCCGAAAAATGTAACAATTTTTGGAAAAAATTTCCGAAAATCATAAGTTCAGTGATTTTTTTTTTAATTTTCGGAAAAAAATTCCGAAAATTGTCAAAATTTTTGGATTTTTTTTCCGAACATTTTTTTGGTGGGGTGGTATTAACAAAAGATAGGACTGTATATAACCTTGGCCGAAACAAAATTAATAAACAAGTCTGCAAATAGCAAACAACAAAAAGTAAGGGTTAAATGTGTTGGGGCCACTAATTGTGGCTTGGAAAGTTGGGGAAATTGAAAAAAAAGCCTGCAAAAAGCAGGCTTCAGAAAAAACAAAATATAAAAAAAAGGATCCAGCTATATACCCCTCCAACATTAATCGATACACCTCCATTCACATTAAATTGTCATTTATACCCCTTATTTCTTCACTTTATATTTTTTTCTACTCATCATTTATTCTCTGTACTCTATGAAATTTTACGGCGCCTCTACCCAAGCACCATCTCCACGGGACTACTGCTCCCCATCCCCCGTACCATACCACCGCCGCCCACCCTAGTCCCCGTCCCAGTGTTGCCTTCCATCGTCTTCACATAATTTATTTTAAAAGAAAATTGAATCCGTCCACTCTCTGCTCAACTCTGTTTTATCCCACTTCAACCAATTCACTCAATTTTCATAGATCCAAAAATTGTGAAGCTAACTATTTGTTTTTCTCTTGTTGAACATTGAAATGAAAGATAGATAAAAATTAAAAATATAGTGATAGATTCTTTGTAACGCCCCGAATCCGAAACACATTAAATATATCAGATTCGAGGTGTCACTTGTAACTAAAATACGAACTATAAAATTTTTGAAGGTAATATAACGGAGATGAGAGATGATGAGTTTTTATGCAGCGGAAGAATGAGTAGGATAATATATATTTCTCACACATATATATATAAAGTTTAATATCAATAGTATCATTTTATTTAAGTGGGGAACTCTGTGTCGTCTCTATTACTGTCCTTGCTCCACGAACTCATAATCTGCAAGGGTTGTAAAAAGGGGAGCGTGAGATTTGAATTCTCACGTATGGGTGATTTGCAACGTCATGGGATTGGTAAATCCGAAATATATTAAATTATACTCATTAATAAAATATATAATTTATTTAAGCAGTTGACATAATAATACAAACATTATAAATCATATAAATAACAAGTTCACATAATAATCAGTTGGGCACAACAGGTTTCACATCATATAATTGAAATATCACAAGTTGGTTCACCTTAAGGGGCAAAGCCCACAATCATTTTCACATATAGTAAATCTCTTCCAAAACACCCTAAATAGTATCAGCGACCATGAATCTGATCTACTATCACTCATGGCCGTACGTGTCATTCCACAAAATAGTTACCAGTGACCATGAATCTGACTTATTGTCACTCATGGCCATACGCGTCATTCCGCAAGAATAATTACCAGTGACCATGAATCTGACTTATTGTCACTCATGGCCATACGCGTCATTCCGCAAGAATAATTACCAGCTTTCCTTTTCCTCACAAAAACTATCATTTCAAAACATGGGGAGAATACACATAATTCATACTTAAAAGATTCATGCTCACAAAATGTCCTTATTACCATGCAGTCATAATCAATTTATATAATTAGATAAACACAACAATCCATATAAGGTATATATATAATAATATCGTATAGCTCACACACTTATATAATAGGGTGTACATTTATGTTGGATTAGTTGTTTTAGATTGATTTAGTCGAGTTCAGAGTATACCAGCACAACGTATTATAAGCAGATCAATCAACAGATCATCACCCACCTGTTTGCTCCGGGTCCCGTGAATGATGTATAAACAGAATGTCGGATCCCTCGTGCGTATTTCGATTAGCACAGAATCTTAGTACGAAATCATTTGATTAAAAGTTGACCTTTGAATCGTTTAGGAAAACTTGAGAGTTTGTGTTACGAGAATCGAGAAAGTTGTGGTCTTATAAACTCAAAAAGGACTTGCTTAAGGGTCACACCCTATTTTGGTAAATACACCACTTCTAAAAAGGTGAGTGTATTGAGGGAGTGTATTTACTAGTATACTTGTGGTATGACTATTTCGATTACTACAAAAACAATCTTTTGATAAGTACACCCCTTTTTAAGAGGAGGTGTATTAGGGGGGTGTATTTACTAAAAGCAGTAGTGTAACAGGGGGGTGTATTTAATGAATTCAGTGGTGTAACAGGGGGGTGTATTTACTGAATTCAGGGTGTCCTTAACAAAGGCCCTTTAAGAAAGAAAATATAAGAATTCATATTTTATAAAAACCTCTTATTAAAACTTATTAATTAAACTTAAACTTTCTAAGAAGTTTATAAAAGTACTTTTCTTTTCTAACTTTAGTAATACTTCTAAAATTGATTTGTAATACTTCTTAAAACAAAGGAATTATATTAATTTTCCCAAAAATACTCTTTTTCATTTGTTAATAATTTTTGGAATATTTAACGACTTATATTTTCGTTTCTAAATTTTCTAACAGTCGCACAAGGGGAAGACGAGTTTCCCTTTGTCTCCAAAAACTCAACTAACACTAAAACAAACTAATTTCATCACCATATCATCAGCTAACCAAACCAAACTAATTCAATAATACTAAAATACTATACCAGTAATACAAAACCATGTCCACTGTTTTGGACTAAAAACCAACCGTGGGAGTTTTACATCAACAAAATGAAATCAGTACCTCTAATTCCTACTTACAAGATTAACCAAAAATAGTCTTATTCCCAAACCGAAAGTTACGAAAGAAATAGGGAGAAAAAGGGTAGTAATCTTACGAGTCCCAAATCGGGCGGCCTAACGGCGTAGTTCGGGAATTCGTCAAATAAATTGAACGGGTCGTTCGGGGATTCGGAAAAATGAATCGAACGGCCTAACGGCGTCGGTTGGGATTTCCAAAAATTCGGCAACATCAACCGGTTCAACGGCGTCAAATCAATCGGAAAATTGAACGAAAGAAGGTCCCGGTTAGAAATTGAAATATACCGGCGTTCAAAATCGAACTTAAACGGAATGAAATTCGAACAATAAAAGAAGGAATTCAACTCACTGGAGTTTGAGGAGTAGGCGGCGACAGCGGCGAGGCGGCGGCGACGCTTCGGCTGAGGCGGAGGGAGAGCGACGGTAGCAGGGGAAGTGAGCGCGACGGGCAGGGGAGCTCGGAGCGGTGTCGGCGGCGGCCTGGGCTTCGTCGCGGCGGCGTGCTCAGCGAGGCTGAGGGAAGAGACGACGGGAGGCAGCGTCGCGGCTGAGTGGGTCCACGACGGCGTCGCGGCTGAGCGGGAGGCGGCGTCGCGGCGGTGGCACCGGGGCTGGGCCGTGGTCTGCTTCTGCGAGGCGACGGCGGCGAGAGCTCATAGGAGGAGGGAGGCGTTGGCTTCGTCGGCCGGAGAAAATTGAAGGAGGAAGGAAGAAAGTGTGAGGCGTGAGGAGAGGAAAGAAGCAGAGAAGAAAATTAGAGAGAGGAAATAGAAAATTGTGTATGCGTGAGAAATGAAAGAAGTGAGAGAGAATTTTTGGCTTTTTCCTTTTTATACCCATTCTTTTCAAAACTTATCTTCTCCTCAAATTCTTATCCAATTAATTGATATTTTCGTTCCCAAATGATACGGTTCAGGGATTGTTTGGTTCACGAGTATAATTCCGATTCAGAAATTAATACAGTTTTAAAATTCGATTAATATTTTAAAGCATTTGAATTATTCTCAACAAATTATACGGATCGAAATCCTAATTTTAAACTTTGAATAATTAATTTCTCGTAGTCCCTTATCAGTTTGAAATATTCGATTTCTTTCTTCGAACTTGGGAATTTGAAATAGAGTATATATTTAAATTACACAGTATCACACAAAATAATAAAATTAAAAGAAACAAGATTATGATATAAAATAAGGTTTCTAGCAAAATAAAAGGTATAAAACGGGACGGGGTATTACATCCTCACCCCCTTAACGAGAATTTCGTCCCCGAAATTCAGCTTCTAGGTATTGCTCGACTAAAACTCATATGTTCATCTTCAAGTGGTTCCTTCCTCTACATGTCAAAGTTATTGAACTAACACAATGGGTGGGGAAACTTGAAATCGTATTAGGGTATGTAGAGCATGGTAGCATTTTTTTTTCTAACTATTTCAACTTCCGGAATTTGGTCCCATAATAATTTTTTTTTCATGAGGTTTAATGGTCTTATATTACCTACTACGTGGTGTTTGTCTAATTGTCATTCTATTGGAGATTCTGAAGCGAAAAGAATAATATTGTTACGTCATATAGGTATGAAAAATTATAAAAAACAGAATCGAATTACGTAAGCAACACAACGCTAGTACTGATATACACGTGAGTATGTAGTTCACCGCAATGCATTGCGGCCGCAAAATGGTACAGTGATCACATACGCACCGTATAATAGAAACCAGTGACGTATCATTTAACAATAATCAGATAAAATATAACAGTTAATATAGAACAAGTAACACACATTGCCAAATAGCAATTTCATAACACATATATATTATATAAAAGTCTCAAGTTCCATGGAGGTCAGTCTACTTACGTCATATCTGGAAATGAAAGTAAGTCTTCTAGGTACCGAGTTACTACTATCTTAGGTGGATTCTAATATCGAAAGGAAATTTCTAGTCAAAATTTTAGTTATGTAGAAGCATAATTTAAACAATTAAATCACATAATTTTAAAAAATTAAAGCATGTAATTTAAACAATTAAAACACATAGTTCAAATAGTCATATAACAACATTTATGAAATTTATAAACTTTAAACAAATATATTCATTTATGCAATTCACAAAATATTGTATTTTAATTGAATATAAACGGCATTTCGTAGTTCTTTCCACACCACATAGGTGTCGTTTTGAGTTCTCGATCTTTTGATTTGAGTTTTGTTATGAAAGTCAACTTGTTGCAAGTTTATAAACTTATAGGCACTTTTGAAATAAAATAAGAACATACCTTCGAGGAGCTTCAGACGGTAATAGGAGACACATTTCCCTTCAAGTGATTTAATTAATGGTCTATACACTTACATGATAAAAAAAATTTAAAGAAAAAGAATTTTGGCTTGATGAAAACAATGATTTGAGTTTAGGTCCGAAAGTTTTGAACCTAAGCTCTGATACCACCTGTAACGCCCCGAATCCGAAACACATTAAATATCTCAGATTCGAGGTGTCACTTGTAACTAAAATACGAACTATAAAATTTTTGAAGGTAATATAACGGAGATGAGAGATGATGAGTCTTTATGCAGCGGAAGAATGAGTAGGATAATATATATTTCTCACACATATATATATATAAAGCTTAATATCAATAATATCATTTTATTTAAGTGGGAAACTCCGTGTCGTCTCTATTACTGTCCTTACTCTACGAACTCATAATCTGCAAGGGTTGTAAAAAGGGGGGCGTGAGATTTGAATTCTCACGTATGGGTGATTTGCAACGTCATAGGATTGGTAAATCCGAAATATATTAAATTATACTCATTAATAAAATATATAATTTATTTAAGCAGTTGACATAATAATACAAACATTATAAATCATATAAATAACAAGTTCACATAATAATCAGTTGGGCACAACAGGTTTCACATCATATACATGAAATATCACAAGTTGGTTCACCTTAAGGGGCAAAGCCCACAATCATTTTCACATATAGTAAATCTCTTCCAAAACACCCTAAATAGTATCAGCGACCATGAATCTGATCTACTATCACTCATGGCCGTACGTGTCATTCCACAAAATAGTTACCAGTGACCATGAATCTGACTTATTGTCACTCATGGCCATACGCGTCATTCCGCAAGAATAATTACCAGTGACCATGAATCTGACTTATTGTCACTCATGGCCATACGCGTCATTCCGCAAGAATAATTACCAGCTTTCCTTTTCCTCACAAAAACTATCATTTCGAAACATGGGGAGAATACACATAATTCATACTTAAAAGATTCATGTTCGCAAAATGTCCTTATTACCATGCAGTCATAATCAATTTATATAATTAGATAAACACAACAATCCATATAAGGTATATATATAATAATATCGTATAGCTCAAACACTTATATAATAGGGTGTACATTTATGTTGGATTAGTTGTTTTAGATTGATTTAGTCGAGTTCAGAGTATACCAGCACAACGTATTATAAGCAGATCAATCAACAGATCATCACCCACCTGTTTGCTCCGGGTCCCGTGAATGATGTATAAACAGAATGTCGGATCCCTCGTGCGTATTTCGATTAGCACAGAATCCTAGTACGAAATCATTTGATTAAAAGTTGACCTTTGAATTGTTTAGGAAAACTTGAGAGTTTGTGTTACGAGAATCGAGAAAGTTGTGGTCTTATAAACTCAAAAAGGACTTGCTTAAGGGTCACACCCTACTTTGGTAAATACACCACTTCTAAAAAGGTGAGTGTATTGAGGGAGTGTATTTACTAGTATACTTGTGGTATGACTATTTTGATGGTGTAACAGGGGGGTGTATTTAATGAATTCAGTGGTGTAACAGGGGGGGTGTATTTACTGAATTCAGGGTGTCCTTAACAAAGGCCCTTTAAGAAAGAAAATATAAGAATTCATATTTTATAAAAACCTCTTATTAAAACTTATTAATTAAACTTAGACTTTCTAAGAAGTTTATAAAAGTACTTTTCTTTTCTAACTTTAGTAATACTTCTAAAATTGATTTGTAATACTTCTTAAAACAAAGGAATTATATTAATTTTCCCAAAAATACTCTTTTTCATTTGTTAATAATTTTTGGAATATTTAACGACTTATCTTTTCGTTTCTAAATTTTCTAACAGTCGCACAAGGGGAAGACGAGTTTCCCTTTGTCTCCAAAAACTCAACTAACACTAAAACAAACTAATTTCATCACCATATCATCAGCTAACCAAACCAAACTAATTCAATAATACTAAAATATTATACCAGTAATACAAAACCATGTCCACTGTTTTGGACTAAAAACCAACCGTGGGAGTTTTACATCAACAAACTGAAATCAGTACCTCTAATTCCTACTTACAAGATTAACCAAAAATAGTCTTATTCCCAAACTGAAAGTTACGAAAGAAATAGGGAGAAAAAGGGTAGTAATCTTACGAGTCCCAAATTGGGCGGCCTAACGGCGTAGTTCGGGAATTCGTCGAATAAATTGAACGGCCTAACGGCGTCATTTGGTGATTCGATAAATTGTCGGATAATTCGGACAGCCTAACGGCGTCGTTCGGGGATTCAGAAAAATTAATCGAACGGCCTAACGGCGTCGGTTGGGATTTCCAAAAATTCGGCAACATCAACCGGTTCAACGGCGTCAAATCAATCGGATAATTGAACGAAAGAAGGTCCCGGTTAGAAATTGAAATAAACCGGCGTTCGAAATCGAACTTAAACGGAATGAAATTCGAACAATAAAAGAAGGAATTCAACTCACTGGAGTTTGAGGAGGAGGCGGCGACGGCGGCGAGGCGGCGGCGGCGCTTCGGCTGAGGCGGCGGGAGAGCGACGGTAGCAGGGGAAGTGAGCGCGACGGGCAGGGGAGCTCGGAGCGGCGGCGGCCTGGGATTCGTCGCAGCGGCGTGCTCAGCGAGGCTGAGGGAAGAGACGACGGGAGGCGGCGTCGCGGCTGAGTGGGTCCACGGCGGCTTCACGGCTGAGCGGGAGGCGGCGTCGCGGCGGTGGCGCCGGGGCTGGGCCGTCGTCTGCTTCGGCGAGGCGACGGCGGCGAGAGCTCATAGGAGGAGGGAGGCGTTGGCTTCGTCGGCCGGAGAAAATTGAAGGAGGAAGGAAGAAAGTGTGAGGCATGAGGAGAGGAAAGAAGCAGAGAAGAAAATTAGAGAGAGGAAAGAGAAAATTGTGTATGCGTGAGAAATGAAAGAAGTGAGAGAGAATTTTTGGCTTTTTCCTTTTTATACCCATTCTTTTCAAAACTTATCTTCTCCTCAAATTCTTATCCAATTAATTGATATTTTCGTTCCCAAATGATACGGTTCAGGGATTGTTTGGTTCACGAGTATAATCCCGATTCAGAAATTAATACAGTTTTAAAATTCGATTAATATTTTAAAGCATTTGAATTATTCTCAACAAATTATACGGATCGAAATCCTAATTTTAAACTTTGAATAATTAATTTCTCGTAGTCCCTTATCCGTTTGAAATATTCGATTTCTTTCTTCGAACTTGGGAATTTGAAATAGAGTATATATTTAAATTACACAGTATCACACAAAATAATAAAATTAAAAGAAACAAGATTATGATATAAAATAAGGTTTCTAGCAAAATAAAAGGTATAAAACGGGACGGGGTATTACATTCTTGAAAATGAACTTTGATGATAAATCAGAACAAATGCCGATATAATGGTGAAATGGGAGAAGCATTTACATGAAAATTATATTCTGATTCTTGAAATATAGATTTTGATTTCTTTTGTCCTAATTTCCAAGTGTCGATGGATGTTGGTGCTCAAGGGGTGGTTTGATGGAGAGGTGGAGAGGCGCTGTAAAGTTGGAGAGTGAGTATAGAGAAAAGGACGAGAAGAAAAAAATTATAGAAAAAAAAAAGAAAGAAATGGTATAATTGGTAATTTAATGAAAATAGAGGTTTATTCATTAATTATGGAGGGGTATATAGCCATATTCTAAAAAAAAGTCTGCAAAAAGTAAGGGTTGAATGTGCTGGGGCCCACTAATTGTGGCTTGGAAAGTTGGGAAAATTGGTGGAGTTTCTTGAAAAGAGGTTGGGGGTTTTGGGGCTCTATGGTACACAGGTCGAACCAAGGACCACATGAGTATAATTTTTTATTTTAACCAGCTAAGCTAAACTATGAATGTTTAAAAAGTTGGAATATCTATTATATATAACTTGAGTTTATAAAAATATATTAAATTGAATTGATCAAGTAAATTAGTAACTCCAATTATATGAAACTTTAATGTTTAATTTTTTTTTTATTGTCTTGCTATATTTGAGGATTTCCAATTTAAAAAATCCTAATTTATCAAAATAAATTAAAAATGGAATTAAAAATATTAAATAATTTTGATTTTTTAATTGATTAAATGATTAATTGACTTTTAAAAAAAATCAAATAATTAAAATTTTTAACATTTAATTGATAAATTTTATTATCTTGAAAACACAGTGCACCAAAATTATAATTATTTGAATTTTTTAATCTCAAATCAAATTTAGCATGTCGTTATTGTTATACATCCAGTAGATTCATTATACCAAATACAGAAGATTTGATATGGACATTACTAATGGGCTTATAACCTAAATAGGCTTGAGGCTTAGATTAGAGTTTCTCTATTATAAATAAACCTATGTACTCAGTATTGTATATACGCATACGCAGATATATTAGTGAAAACTCCTAGCTTGGAAGACCCAAGATGTAGTCGTTATCGACGAACTGGATAAACATATATGTGTCTATATCTTACTCTTATGATTTACAACACGTTATCAACACGAGTCTCTGCCCGAAGCTAATCGGTACGAATCTAAATTAATTTCTCAATAGCATGATAATTAATCATCGTATCAATTCTTTTAGATCCATATGTGCTATAATTTTACCGTGCACTTAAATTATTTATTGCATCTGTATTATTACTTGCAATTATTATTAATCGGATCGAATAAAATATATATATAATAAAAAAATACAATGGCCGGATGCAGCCGCCGCAGCGGGCCACCGGGTCTTGCGTGTGTGCTGCCGCGAGCCACCTGGCTGTCGCGTGCAGCACCACCGCGAGCCACTAGGCCGCTGCTCGCGACACCGCCTCAAATCGTCCATGCCGTCATGCGCGAGGCGCGGGCCTCGAAGGCCACCGTGAAGCAGCCGCCGCAGGCCTCAAAGGCCACTGCAAAGCAGCCGCTGCGGGCCTCGAAGGCCACCGAGCGCAAGCCGCCGCGGGCCTCGATGGCCACCGCGCGCGAGCCGCCGCGGATCTCCCAAGCTCCACCGTATGCGCGCCCCTTCTTTCACCCGCTGCTCCGCCGCCATGACGTTGAGCGGCGGTACAAGGCCGCGCACCACTGGGCGACGGCGGCGTAGCGCAGCCCTCGCGCCACTGCCCTGGAGCTCCGCGCATCGCTCCTTCTTCCTGCCCTGATGTGCGTAGCCCTCCCCACCTTCTGGGCCAATCAGGCCCAATGCCAATTGGGCCGATCAGAAAAAAAAAATTTATTTGGGCCTGCAGTCCTCTTCATGGGCTGGAACCATATTGTTTTTAGGCTATTTTTTTAAATTGAATCTTGTTATTTATTTTTGGGTCTCTTATTAATTTTCTTGTATATTTGTGCCCTCAATTTAACTTATCAAGTTCCGAAAATACTTGAAAAATAAAAAGTAATAACTCTTTGCATAATAATTAAGCTCAAATTTTTTTAAAATTAATTTTAAAATTAGTTCTCAATAAATTATTATTTTATGTGCTTAATTTTTATATGCACATGCTTTTATGATTAATTCTCTTGCATGCATTATTACTTTTGCACATAGTACTTATTTTATAGTTCTCATATATTGTCTAGGTAGGCGACGCTCAGTACTTGTCGGACCGTAAATTATGTTTTTGGGTAGACGACGCCCAATTCTTGATACTATGTGCTTGAAAGTGATCAAATAAATCCTTATTTCTCCGTTGTCAACAAAAGGTCACAAAACTCACCATGTCACTTTAAATATTGTAGTGAGAATATCTGATATTACCAAAAGAGAATTCGCTGAGCTTGCTCTTGATGGTAGTAGTTACCTGACATGGGCTCTAGATGTCGAGATCCATCCAGACTCAACTGAGTTGAGTGGAGCCATTGTCGAAGGTTCAAAATCCACAACGCCCAGAAGGCGAAAGCATTGATTTTTCTCAGGCATCACATGAACAAGGATTTGAAAAATTAATACCTGACTAAAAAGGACCCCAGAGCATTGTGGAAGTCCCTGCAGGACCGTTTCCAACAACAAAATGATATACTCTTCCCTCAGGCACAATACAATTAGCCGAACCTCCATTTCCAGGACTTTAAGTCTGTGACGGAGTACAACTCAGCCTTGCATCGTATTGTATCCCAGTTAAAGCTATGTAAGCAAGCTATAACTAAGGCCGAGTTGATACAGAAAACTCTGTCAACATTCCATGCTAGCAACCTTGCACTCCAGCAGCAGTATAGGGCAAAGAATTACACTGTACACTCCGAGCTAATTTCTGCACTTCTAGTGGCAGAAAAGCACAACCAACTTCTTATGAAAAATCATAACTCGAGACCTGTTGGCTCACAAGCAGTGCCCGAAGCACATGCTATAGCTAAGGGAAGTACAAGTGGTCGCAAGCGTGGAAGGGGGAGAGGAAGTAAACGAACTCGTGGCAAAGGCTGAGGTCGTAGTAAATCTGGTGGTCCAGGAACCTCGAACGACAATCAAGCTCAGAATCGTGGAAAGGGTGTATCCAACATGAATTCCACTCCACAAAAATCTGGCTCTCAAGACAAGGTTGAGCAGTCCTGCTACAGATACAGATGCAAAGTCCATTGGTCTCGCACGTGTCGTACTCCCAAGCATTTGGTTGAGGCTTATCAAAAACAGTAGAAGGACGACAAGGAGAAGGCCCCTAAAGTAGAATCTCACCATGCCAGCCTGCCTAAAATAGAATTTGACCATGACAACGACGATCTCGTGGGCATAGAGCTCAAAGACCATGGAGATAATGAGTGATTGAAATATTTGATCATTTTAGTACTTTACTTTTTGGTTAAGACCTTTTATTTGGATCCTGTCTTTCGGATATTTTATTTTCATGTTTGATATGATATTTATGATTTAGCTTTGATATGTTTAGCTTAATATATCAGCTATTAGGTTTCGGATTTTTTCTCTAGCATGATGGATTCAAATTGTGATTTATGTTTGATAGATAGCACCACCACACACACAATCTTTAGAGATATGAAGAATTTTTATAACTTGGTAGAAAGAAAGGGAAGTGTAACTACGATAGCCAATGATAACATAATGATAGTGGGCTCCGGAAGAGCCTCCATCATCCTCCTCGTGGGTACCGAACTCATAATTGATAATGCTTTATTGATTCGACAATCGGCGTACCCTTCTCAGTTTTAAAGACATAAGAATTAATGGCTATCACATTAAAACTGAAACTGAGAATAATAATGAATATCTTTTGATGACTATTATTCGAGGTAGCCGTAAACAAGTTATTGAAAAACGTCCCTCCTTCTCTTTCGGATTGTATTATTCCTACATCCGGCCGTCTAATCTCCATCTAGTTATGAGTATGAACTTTCACGACCCGAACTCTTTTAAATTATGGCATCAACGGTTAGGTCATCCAGGATAAACAATGATACGTAGGATTCTATCTAATTCCATTGATCATAATATTACGAATAATAGAATCCCTTCTGTCGATGAATTTATCTGTGATGCATGCTCTAAGGGTAAATTAATAGTGCACCCGTCGCGCACCAAGGTGGAACTTGAGTCTCCGGTTTTCCTTGAACGGATTCAGGGAGATATTTGTGGACCGATTTACCCAGCATCAGGACCATTTCGGAATTTTATGGTCCTAATTGATGCCTTCACTAGGTGGACATATGCATGTTTGCTGTCTACCAGCAATCAAGCTTTTGCGAAGCTCATTGTGAAAACTATTGAGCTTAGAGCTCAGTTCCCAGATTATCCAATAAAATCGATTCGTATGGATAATGCTGCTGAGTTTACCTCAAAAGTCTTTACAGATTATTGTATGGCTCTGGTAATTAAAGTGGAGCATTCGGTCCCTTACGTCCACACCCAAAATGGTCTTGCTGAAGCGCTAATCAAATGTATCAAACTTATCGCTAGACCATTACTTATGAACTCTAAATTACCCACTTCATATTGGGGGCATGTAGTCCTACGTGCATCACATCTGATACATATCCGTCCAACTGTATATAATGATCATTCCCTCGTACAGCTAGTGCGTGGGAAAGAACAAAATATTTCCCATCTGCGTATATTTGGATGTACGGTGTATGTTCTGATAACATTACCGAAGCGTACCTCTATGGACCCACAAAGGAAGCTAGGTATTTACGTTGGATTTGACTCTTCATCCATCCTGAAATACCTAGAATCTTTGTCCGGGGATCAATTAACAGCCCGGTTCGCTGACTGCACGTTCGATGAAGATCACTTCCTTGCATTAGGGGGAGATCCGAATTCAAAATTGAATGAATGTCGAGAACTTACGTGGAATGTAAGTGATCTTCGATATCTAGATCCATGCACTAGTCAATCTGAACTGGAAGTTCAGAAGATCATTAACTTGCAAAATTTAGCAAACAATCTGCCAGATGCGTTCACTGACCATATAGGTGTAACTAAATCGCATATATCTGCAGTAAATGCACCCCAAAGGGTTGAGGTCCAAGCAAATCAAGTATACATGCCCCCACACGCCAGAAGCGTAAAGGACCTATAAATGATACGAATACACCTAAAAGGAAAGCTAGCAAAATTGGTCAGTCAAACGTGAAATCTCCAGAAGAGATTCGTGTAGAAAACTTAAAGTCTCCAGAAGAGATTCGTCCGAAAGACGAGCGTCCTAATAATAAAGGATGTGCATAAAATATTCAATGCACTAGGACTGTGGAATGACCAGACCTAGATACACTAGGAAATGAAGAAGGTATAGTTGACATAAACGTTAAAGTTTCTATGAATTTCATAGATACGGGAGAAACATATAATATAAATATTATTGTCGTCGACGACACATTTGCAGCGATAATTGCTCTTTCTGTTATAAATAACGATCTAAATCCAGAACCCAAAATAATAGCTGAGTGCTGGAAGCACTCCGATTGGGTAAAATGGAAAGAGACAATTGAAGCAGAGCTCACATCTCTAAATAAAAGAAAAGTATTTGACTCTATCGTTCGTACACGCGCGCGCGCTATCCCTGTAAGATATAAATATGTTTTTGTATGAAAACAAAATGAGAACAATACTATGGAGAGATACAAAGCGAGGCTAGTAGCTCAAGGGTTTTCGCAAAGACCCGGTATTGATTTCGATCAAACCTATTCTCCCGTAATGGACGCAATAATGTTCCGCTACTTAATATATTTGACAGTTAAACTAAATCTCCAGATGAGATTGATGGACGTTGTAACCGCATATTTATACAGATCACTAGATGCCGACATCTATATAAAAATCCCGGATGGATTTAAGATTCCCCAGCTGAGGAATGGTGAAAATTGCAGTACGCATAGCATAAAATGGCAGAAGTCGTTGTACGGCCTAAAGTAATCAGGTCTAATGTGGTACAACCGACTTAGTGAATTCCTCCAGAAGAAGGGATACACATGTGATATAGCTTTCCCATGCGTATCCATGAAGAAATCGCAAAGTGATTTTTACATCATATCCGTATATGTTGATGATCTAAATATAATCAGAACATGCAAGGAGATTGAAGAAGTCAGTTCAATCTTGAAAGCTGAATTTGAAATTAAAGTCTTGTGTAAAACCAAGTATTGTCTCGGCCTGCAGATCGAGCATCTCCCAGAAGGAATCCTTATACATCAGTCAACCTACGTGAAAAAGGTATTGGAGAGATTTCACATGGATAAATCTCATCCACTGAGCACACCTATGGTTATCCAATCCCTCGAAGTGGATAAAGACCCATTTAGACCAAGAGAAGATACAGAAGAAATTATGGGGCTAGAAGTTCCTTATCTTAGCGTTGTTGGTGCATTACTCTATCTCGCAAATTGCACTAGACCGGACATTGCATTTGCAGTTAATTTACTTGCGAGATATAGCATTTCTCCTACAAGGAGACATTGGAATGGTGTTAAGCACGTTCTACGGTATCTCCAAGGGTCTTAAGATCTTGGATTGTTTTAGCCTATGAACCAGGATAAAACCTTGGTAGGTTACGTGGATGCTGGCTACTTGTTTGATCCCCACAATGCCGTGTCCCAGACTAGTTACATTTTTCTCTGTGGTGGTACCGCAATCTCATGGAGATCGGTTAAACAAACTATGGTTACCACGTCTTCAAACCACTCAGAGATAATAACTTTGTTTGAAGCCTCACGAGAATGTGTTTGATTGAGATTTTTGGTAAAACACATTGGTGACTCGTGTAGTATCGCTAAAAACGATACATCCCCTACCATTATATTTGAAGACAACGTAACTTGCATCGCACAAATGAGTAATGGGTATGTCAAGGGAAACCTGACGAAACATATTTCACCAAAGTTTTTCTACCCATACGAACTCCAGAAGAGTGGCGTAATTACCTTACAAAAGGTGCGATCTAGTGACAATCTAGCAGATATGTTCACTAAGTCCCTACCTACATCTACTTTTGAGAAGTATGTTCATGGTATTAGGATGCGAAAGCTCAAAGGGTTGTTGTCTTCAGGGGGAGTGGTAACCTCGAAGTAAATCCAGAAGATTAGATCCGGAATATCAATAAATTGCATTCCTCCCTAACTAAATATTTTGTTGCTACATAGCATGTGGAGTTTTTCTGACAAGACATTTACGTTATGTCGTAATGTCCAAGGGGGAGTGTTATAAATCCAGTAGATTTATTACACCAAATCCAGAAGATTTGATGTGGACATTACTAATGGGCTTATAACCTAAATAGACTTGAGGCTTAGATTAGAGTTTCTCTATTATAAATAGACATATGTACTCAGTATTGTATATACGCATACACAGATATATTAGTGAAAACTCCTGACTTGATACGTCCCCAAACGTAGTCGTTATCGATAAACTGAGTAAACAAATCTGCGTCTCTATTTTACGCTTACGATTTACAACAGTTATATTGACTTAATTCTGTTTAACATGTGATATTTATTATATAATATAGTTATATTATTTTACGGTGAACCATATATAATGTTATTGTATATGTAATAAATTATAATATATAATAAATTTCTTACAAAAATCTCACGTAATATGTGGGACCCTCATCCAGTCTACTAGTCTACTATTATAATACAATATCTTAAAAATTGTATGTATAGAGTGTAATTGGTTTATATATGAATCGCTGAAGGGTATTAGTTGTTTTCACTGAAAAATATTAGTTGTTTTTACTGAAGAGTATTACTGGTTTACACTGAAGAGTCTTAGTTTATTTTCACTGAACAACTAAGACTCTTCAGTGTAAATCAATAATGCTCTTCAGTAAATACAACTAATACTTTTCAATGAAAACAACTAATACCCTTTAGTGATTCATGTATAAACCAGTTTCACTCTATACTTTGTCTCTTAAAAATCATTAAATATTGTCATCCATACTTATATATAGAGGAAGCATTCTATGCCTATGTGGCAAAGCTAGAATTCTTGTGTTTCAAAATCTCTTTTATCTCATTCATTACATTATTTAGTTTCAGTCTCAACCTTTAATTTTTATCTTCTAATTTTAACCGTCCATTTCATTTAACCATATCTATAAATTCAGTAACCCAATCAATTAAACATCTTATTCTATTTCATTGGCTAATCATTTATTTCTCTCAAGATCTATAGAATTAACCATTTTTTTTCTTTTTGCAGATATTATCGAAGATTGAATTGTTTCCAGGTATTAACGAAAGTTGATTATAATCTTTTTATATTTTTATTCTCATTAATCTTTCTTAGTGTTCAATTTTTTTTTTTCAGATTTTTGCAGATTTGTTGTTAGTTTACTATTTTTTTGTAGGTTTCCGCATGATCCGTACCATTTCATTTCATTGGGTAATCATTTTAATTTTTTCTCAAGATCTATAGAATTAGAAAAATTCTTTTTCTTTTTTGCAGGTATTTTAGAAAAATGAATTTCTTTTTTTAGATATTAAAGAAAATCTTCTTATATTTTTATTCGTATCAATCTTTCTTATTTTTCAATTTTTTATTTTTTGCAGGTTCCACAAGATTTATTTTTAGTTTAATTCTTTCTTTTTGTTGATTTATTTTGTGACTCATATTGTATCTAAAACTGTGTTTCTATTTTTTTTTTTTTTTGCAGGAATTTATGAAGATTATTTCTAATGTTTGATGATGATCAATACGTATTACATCGATTATGAAACAATCATCTCAACAGGAATTGGAGTCGCACAAGTAGATATAATCTCTGACAATAGATATTGAAGAAGGGTGTGTACGACCAAAGACGCCATTAATTCACCAAGATAGTGTTCTTTTTCTTCTCCTTTTTTTTCTTTTCCTTTATTTTGGGGGTTAAATTAAGGGAAAAAAATGATATCTAGCAATCCAATTTTGTAAACGAAGTTCGGGTGGGTGTCATACTAATAATATAATGCACAAATGTACTCTTACCAATTTTACCATAAATTATATATGTATTTCATGTGTATTTTTTTAAAGTATTAATTTCAATAAAATATATTTTTTAATAGTAATATAGCATAATGTAATATTTTTTTAAATCAATTTCAATGAGAATATTTTGTTATTAAATTAGAGGAGTTAATTTTAATGGATATTTTGTCTTCTTTAAATTTTTTTATCAATAAGATCATTCTTCTTTAAGAAAAAAAAAAGATAAAAATAGGGTAAATGCGTAATGATCAAACACTAATTGTGCAGATTTAAATCTTCTAAAATGTTTAAAATTAAGCAATCAATTGTTTAAGAAGTAACTAAATATATTCTAATTGAATTAAAGTATAATTAGTATGCAAAATCAACACACTTTAATGAATAGTTTGAATTTTGTATTTTTACCGAAAATTGAATAAGTCCTATGCTAATGATGTATATGGACAGAGCCTATTTCATAGGAAATTTTCAATTAAAAGGAATATTTTATCATATATATTAATTACATCTAAGGATAGCATTTATTTTAAAATATTCTTAAATTAAAAATACTTATCATATTATAACTTTGTTACTTATTATATGATGGTGTTTTTTATGGAGTGTCATAATTACTTGCTAATTAAGATTAAAATTCTTCAATTTAAAATAAAAATAAAAATCATGTGTCAATTATATTGGTAGAAGTGTATCCAACTTTGATTTAGCAACAATAAATTGATGTTTCATATTATTCAATTTCCATAATTTGAATATATGGTATGGTTGACTAAAAAATCTTGAAATTAATATATTATATATTTAAGTTAATTAATTCTTCCTTAATAAAGAATTAATTTATGCCCGAAAAATAAGGAACATTTTAATTTCTCCTTTTAATTTTCCCTAACTTTTAGGTATCATAAATTGACCATATTTACTTATCTTTAAAATTTTGGATTCATTTTTTTTCATCAGCCTTTATCAACCTAGCTTAATTAACATGCAGTGTATCTAGACTTAATTTTAAATGAATTTATAATTACTATCTTTTGATATATAATTAGTATGGAAATGATCACTAATTATTAAAAAATTATATTATTTCTTTTTGCCATGAAATTATTAATTTGCTCACGAAATTAAAAGGATTGATTTTTATATATATGTGGGTTATTTTTTAATTTTTGATGCGTGTAATTGTAGATCGAGATGAATTTATAGTAGGAGATTTGCATAAATGTCCTTGGTTGTCATTCTCTCAATTTCAAAATATATAAATGCCCATAAAAAATGGCACTCAATATTTGGACTTGCATATTCTTGTCAAAATTCGTTTCTGGAATGTAGCGAATTTTACTTGCATGTACCTAATTTGTAACGCCTCGAATCCAGAATATATTAATTATATCGGATTCGAAGTGTTATTGTGATCAAAAGTCCGAACTATAAAATTTTTGAAGGAAATATAACGGAAATGAGAGATGATGAGTTTTTATGCAGCGGAAGAAATGGGTAGAATAATTTTAATAAGTATCTTACACACATATATGTGTACATAAAACATAGTATCAATAGTAATGTTTTATTTAAGTGTGGAACTCCGTGTCGTCTCTATTACTGTCCTTGCTCCACGAAATCATAATCTGCAAGGGGTTAGGAAAATGGGGCGTGAAAATTGAATTCTCACGTATGGGTGATTTGCAACATCATGGGATTGGTAAATCCGAAATATATTAAGTTATACTCATTGATAAAGTATTTATTTTATTTAATCAGTTTCATATAGAGGTAAGATTATAAAGTTTAAACGACATTTAAGCATATTTCGCATAATATAATTGAAGTAGCACAAGTTGGTTCACATTAAGGCAAAGCCCAAAGTCATATCACATATTATCACAAACTGTCAAACCATATTCGTACGATCATTCCACTTCCAACAAAGTTACTCTTTTCAACTACAACCAATTCCATCAAAGTTACTCTTTTCAACTCCAACCAAAACTTACTTCATCCAACCACACAAACTCACATTATCCAACCATAACATCCCTCAAAATAAGCAAGCATCAATGGCCTTATTCCCAGTGCGTCCAACGACAGCTGACCGGGGACCAGATCTGCTTGATCAACAACCTTGATTCTGAGGGCGTCCCCGACAGCGGCCCCGAAGGTCGGATTTAAAACTCGATCCCAACTCCGTACATACTGATTTTCCACAAAACTGACTCAATAAACTTTACAGAGAATAATACTTGACTGACAACTGAACTGATTCATGCTCACGTAAGGTGTTTACTCATGCAATGGTGATCAATTCATAAAACAACAGGTAGTATATAACATATATAGTTATATCACATAATCCAAACAATTATATAGATAGGTGTTACATTTATGTTGGATTAGATATTTTTTATTTGATTTAGTCGAGTTCAAAAAATACCGGCACAACGTTATTATTAGCAGATCAATCAACAGATCATCACCCACCTGTTAGCTCCGGGTCCCTAGAGTGATATACAAACAGAATGTCGGATCCCTCGTGCGTATTTCGATTTGCACAGAATCCTAGTACGAAACCATTTGATTAAAAATTGACCTTTGAATTATTAGGAAAACTTGAGAGTTTGTGTTATGAGAATCGAGAAAGTTGTGGTCTTATAAACTCAAAAAGGACTTGCTTAAGGGTCACACCCTATTTTGGTAAATACACCACTTCTAAAAAGGTGAGTGTATTGAGGGAGTGTATTTACTAGTATACTTGTGGTAAGACTATTTCGATTACTACAAAAACAATCTTTTGATAAGTACACCCCTTTTTAAGAGGAGGTGTATTAGGGGGGTGTATTTACTAATTTCTGTTGTGTCCTTAACAAAAGCCTTTTATAAAATTAAAAGTATAATAATTTATATTTTATAAAAACCTCTTATTAAAACTTATTAATAACTTGATTTTTCTAAGAATTTATATTATAACTAATATAGTTTATAAAAAGTATTTTTCTTTTCTAACTTTAGTAACACTTCTAAAATTGGTTTGTAATACTTCTAAAACAAATGAATTATATTAATTTTTCCCAAAAATACTCCTTTTCATTTGTTATTAATTTTGAATATTAAACGACTTATCTTTTCGTTTCTAATTTTCTAACAGTCGCACAAGGGGAAGACGAGTTTCCTTTTGTCTATGAAAACTCAACTAACACTAAAACAAACTAATTTCATCACCATATCAACAACTAACCAAACCAAACTAATTCATCTATTCACTAATACCCTCCAACTAAAACAACAATACTAAACAGCTAAACCAACAATACTAAACAACTAATTCAACAATATTAATCAACAAACCCAATATTACCAAACCTAACAACTAACACTATATAACAATTTCAATAATACTAATACCAACAACACCAACAGCTATGAAATTCAACAGAATGAAATCTTCATCTACAACTTATAGGCTTCCAAGCCAAAAACAAATGTTCTTAAACTTACACAGTCTCATGGAGATTAAAACTGTTCAAAACCTATCCCGACTACAACGAGAAATAGAAAGAAGGTTAGCAACCTTACGAGTCCCAAATCGGGCAGCCTAACGGCGTAGTTTAAAGATTCGATTGATCGTCGGATTACTTGGACAGCCTAACGGCGTAGTTCGGGGATTCGTCGAATAAATTGAACGGCCTAATAGCGTCGTTCCGATACTCTTAAAAATGGGCAGCGGGCTTCTCGGAAAAGAGGAAGAAGATGATGGTGCCTCGATCAAACACGAAAAGAAAATGAACTGTGAGTATTTATTTTGAGGGAATTAAATCACGACACTTATGAATTTGAAGAAATTGGAGAAAGGGATCAATGGACTCACTTAAAAAGAACAGAGGACGAATAGGGGCAGCGCTCGGTTTCGCGCCTGTAGAATTGAGGACGAGGTACAGCGGCGCTCGTCGATTGTTGGAGGAGGAGAAACAGCGTCCGGCGAATGAGAGCGGGAGGCGACGGCGCTGAAAGGGGGTTCCGATCACTGGCGCGACGGAGGGCGAAGGCGGTGCCTCTGTCTGAAGACGGCGAAGGCGGCGCCAGGTCGTGCTGAAGGCGCGACGGCCGTGGCGTTGGTGGTCGCCGGAGATGGAGGCGTCGGCTCTGGCTGGAGGCGGTGGTCACGTCTGGGCGATGAGGACGGTGGAGGGCTGGCGCGGCGGCTCGATCGGAAGGGACGACAACTTCGTGCGGCTGAAGGGAGGCGAGGCACGGCGGCGATGGGAGAGAAGGAAGGAAGCGGTCGACTTTGTAGAGGGAAGAGAGAACGCATTTTTGCGTTTGAGGAGAGAGAACTGAGATTGTGAAATTTGGGAATTGAATTCTTTGTGGGAATTGAGATAATGCGTCTTCTAACTGATAGAGAGAGGAAAAGATATTTAATTGGAAATTAATTTCTTAGTTAATTAATTTTAAAGGAAGGAATAAAGATGTGGGTGGGGTAAATTCTCAATTTTAATTTAATTCAAAAGAAAAGTAATTTATGTGGGTAGGGATTAACCCCCTTCTAATTCTGATATTTTCGATCCTAATTGATACGGTTTAGGGATCGTTTGGTTCACAAGATTAATCCCGATTTGAAAATTAATACAGTTTTAAAACTGTTGATAGGCGAACAATTATTAAAGCCTTATCAAGGACTATGAAGAGCCAACCACAAATTAAAGATAATCAGTAAAGAAAAGCAAGTTGGGGTGCATAAACCAATCTGGGGAGTACATAAACTGACGAACAACTATTCGTCGAACAAGATATTGGCGAACAAGTTTAAAGACCCAAGACCAGATATGGACCCACCACCAAGTCAATAATGACGAACAACACTAGTAAAAGTGTTACAGTTATCAGCCTAAGAGGTGTATGTTGACGAACAAAGGACCATGATCCCAAAGCCAATCTATGTAAAACACAAAAGCGAACAACTTCTGAGCCATACACCCAAAAGGCGAACAACTTCTATGAAAGAACCATCCTGGATCAACTAAGCCGACCTGGACGAACAACAATGAAATTCGAGATAAGATCAAAGAAGACTTTGTAACTAAGATTTAGCTTAGATAAGGTCAAACTTGAGTCAAAGGACACATGTCAAGCATGCAGGCTAGGGAGACCAAAAGTCAGGAACACCTCATGCTTGCTAGTCTCTATAAATAGTTGTTCTCCAGCTTATGAAATACAAGTTCAAATTCATAAACACTCCCAAAACACACAGTAATACACCTAAACGTGCACACATACGAAATTATTACGATTTCGATTTTCATATTTACAAGTTCATAACCCGACCTTCGATTTACCATTTACGGTGGTAACCAATCACACGTAATTGCTTGATGATCATTAAACCGAACCTAAACAGTCACTAATCCATCCGATAAAAATTGATCACCGACAATTTTGGCGCTAGAAGAAGGGTCCGAACCTCCGGTTAGTGTGAATACTCAAGAACTTCAAGTTGAAAACTTGAAGATTCAAAGAAAACCTCAAGAAATATTTGAAGATACAAGCAAAGGTGTTCTTGGTGTTCTTGGTGTTCTTCAATATTAAAATTAAAGAAACAATTTATATTGAAATGCCTCAATCCAAGGAAACCCAAGCATCTCATTTGTCAAGGAGAGCATCTCCAACACGAGCCTCGTCAGCCGACCACCGAGATCGTGATCCTAGACATGTGAATAGATCACAACACACGGCCATAACCCATAACCTCCCACCTGAGATGGAGGCCCTGGCGAACAACCCTAACGAATTAGCCAAAACCATTGCTGCTCTCCAAGCTCTACAGAGACAGCAAGATCAGAATAGACCTTCACTAGTGAGGCCTAAGGACAGACCTGTGGAAGCTGTTAGGGCTAGATCAACCAGGGGCGAACAACACGAGGTGAACAGTGCCCAAGTCAGGCGGGATAAGGGCAAAGCAAAGATGGTTGAACCAAGAGAGGGCCAGGCTGAATCTGCTCGCGGGCGAACAACAATGTCAAGCCACGGAACAACCCGCTCCAGTGCCCAGGACAGACTTGGCCAACCCCAGCAACAGGAGAAAATTGCTCGCCAGGAAGCTGAGCATGGGCGAGCAACATTTGAACAACCTCGCCCTTCGGTCCATGAAAGACTTTCCCAATCTGCCTTCAAACGTTTGGGACCTAATGCGGCGAGCAATCCTAAAAAGCAGCTCCAGGATTTGCCTTCTCCAAGCGAGGGACTGCGACGAACAGAAAGGTTTGTACCTTTGTTTGCCGAACAGCCTCCAAGTCAGGGGGCATCTCTGGATGAGCTATTAAGCTTGAGGAGGGCGATAGAGAGCATGCAGGGACAATTAGACCAGCAAAGAGGAGTGGGGACGACCAGCTTGCCATCCTCACCATTATCAACTTACATTCTGAAAGCCCCGATTCAGAAGAAAGTCAAATTCCCTGCAAGTATACAGTATGACGGCCTTGCTGATCCCCGAGTTCATCTAACAAAATACTCAGATTATATGGTTTCGGTGGGAGCCAGCGATGCCACTCAATGCCGAAACTTCCCGTTAACCTTGGGGGACCGGGTACACAAATGGTTCTCAGCATTGCCACCAGCATCCATCCATTCATTCACTCAGCTGAGTCGGGAGTTCCTGTCTCATTTCTCAACGGCGGGGTCATACTTGTCCCAGAAACATCGATTGTCGGACCTAAAACAAAATGACGACGAGTCAGATCGAGCATTCATGGAAAGGTTTGACAGGGTGTTGTTGGAGGGTGAGTCTGTCAGCGAAGACACAAAAATTGTTGCTATTATGGCAGGACTGAAGAAAGGGTCAAAGCTATGGAAAGAGGTACATCTGAAGTGCCCAAGGAGCTACGCCGAGTTTAGAAATCAGGCCGGCATATTCGTCTCTATGCATGAGGCCCTGCAGTCAAACCTGGGAGAGAACAAAGCCGACCCCAAGGAGAACAACAAGAAACCTAGTGCAACAAGCTATCGAGTCCCTAAAAACATGAAGGCGTTCACTGAAGGGACAGAACTCAAAGAGAAATTGAACCAAGTGCTAACAGTGTCAGTCGATACTGTTTATGAGAATGTGAAGGATAAGGAGTTGCTCTCCCCTCCCCGAAAAATTCACCAAGATACTGGCAAACTCAACCCTAACAAGTATTGTGCCTACCATCAAAGTATGGGGCACTTTACAAGTGAATGTAGAGATTTGCTCAAACAACTCTGGCGTTTCTACGAGGACGGAAAGCTCTCCGACTTTGTCAAAAGACAACCCGGAAAAAGAGTCCGGGAGAATAACTCTGAGGACGAAGATGATCAACCACAGAAGAACAATAAGCCGGTACGACCAGTTCCTACCATTCCTACTCGTCCATTGGAAGATTTGTATATGATGGAACCTGCAGGTCCCGCAGGAGGATGTTCTGATGGACGGCCGCCAATCTCCAACCGAAAGAGAAAGGCTGAGTTACGAGCAATCGATCAAGTCCAAGAAATGGGGATCAAACCATCTATCATGCAGACGGCGGAGTTGACTTTTACTGAAAAAGATCTTGAAGGAGTTTTGACTCCACATAACGATTCGCTCGTAATCTGCGCAAAGATTATGGGGACTCGGGTCCATAGGTTGTTGGTAGACACTGGAGCTTATACCAACATCTTATTCAAAAGTACACTTGATAAACTTGGAGACTTTTCAGCCCACATCCGGGACTCAAACCATAGAATCCTAGGCTTCGGGAATGCAGTAACAGTCCCGTTGGGAGAAATTTCTTTACTTGTACAACTTGTAACGATCGAGGAACCCGAAAAGAATATTACGAGACTGGTAGATTTCTTGGTCGTAGACCAGGAATCGACCTATAATGGGTTCCTTGGTCGACCTTTTTTGAATGAATTTAAAGCTGCATGTTCAACTTACCATTATTGCTTGAAGTTTCCAACAGCAAGTGGAGCAGGCACAGTCAAAGGAGATCAAAGAAAGTCTCGGGAATGCCTCTTACAACTGCAAGCAAAACATGCGCAAGTATCCATGATGGAAGCCGCCACCAGCTATCCAGTTGATGAACCATCAATATTGGAGAACATGATGGACATAGAAGATGACCACATGGATACGGACGAACAACATCCGGACGAGCAAGTGCTGGACGAACAACTCATCACCACCCAGAGAGAAATTCCACCTGGCGAGCAACAAAGGGGTGGTGACGAGCAACATTCATATGATGGCTTGGAGGGCCAGGTGTTAACTAACAACAACGAATCAGGGCCAACAGATGATTTAGAACCCCGCCTGGGAGCAGAACCCATGAACATCAAAAATGATTTTAATTAAGAGGGACCAATACTTGACCCTCGTTGGAAAGGAAAAAAACGATGAGCAACTCCAGTTGAAGAACTGGAAGCGTTCAAAGTTAATCCTGAAAACGAGGATCTTGAATTATACATAGGATCTGAGCTCCTTGAGCCTTATAGATCCCGAATGAAAGAATTCCTCTGTAAAAATCTAGATGTCTTTGCTTGGTCTCATGCAGACATGGTGGGAATAGATCTGAAACATGCTTGCCACAAACTAAACATCAACCAAGCAAAGAGGCCCGTCCATAAAAAACGACGGAAATACGGCCCAGACAAGTATCAGGCCTTAAATAAAGAAGTAAAGAAGTTGTTAGAAAATGACCTAATCCGACAAGCTCTCTGTCCACAATGGGTAGCAAACCCAGTCCTTGTGAGAAAGCCAAACGGGTCCTGGAGGCTATGCATAGATTTTACGGATCTGAATGCAGCATGCCCGAAGGACAACTTTTCTCTTCCTCACATTGACCAATTGATGGACAGCACTGCAGGTCATGATATGCTAACATTCATGGATGCCTTTTCCGGGTACCATCAAATTCCGATGCATCCAGATGATCAAGAGAACACAGCATTTTATACAAACAAAAACTTGCTGTGTTGGAAAAGAATGCCCTTTGGCCTCATCAACGCCGGAGCAACTTATCAAAGACTGGTGAATAAAATGTTCGACCAACAAATTGGAGATACAGTAGAAGTCTACGTTGATGACATTGTAGTCAAAAGTCCCCATAAAGAAGACCATCTCCAACACTTGACCCAAGTGTTCGAAGTTCTTCGACACTACAACATGAAGCTGAATCCAAAGAAGAGCAGTTTTGGAGTTCATTCAGGCAAATTCTTGGGTCATCTTGTTAGCCAACGGGGAATTGAGGCTAATCCAACGAAAGTTAAAGCCATAGTGGATATGCAACCACCACGTTCAATAAAAGAAGTGCAAAGGCTCACGGGATGTCTAGCAGCACTAAACCGGTTCATATCCAGATCAGGGGACAAATGCCATCCATTCTTTGAGGCCATCAAGAAAGGACAATTCACATGGACTAACAACTGTCAAAAGGCGTTCGACCAACTCAAAGACTACCTGGAAGATGTAAAAATCCTATCAAAACCCGTCCCAGGAGAAAAGCTATATTTATACTTGGCAGCGTCGGAGGTGGCCATCAGCTCCGTTTTGGTACGGGAAGACGGCAAATTCCATCAACCTATCTATTACGTCAGTCAAGCTTTGCATGAGGCGGAGATCAAATATTCCCCAACCGATAAGCTGGCATACGCGCTAGTCATGAGTGTGAGAAAGTTACGGCCATACTTTTTTTTATCATCAAGTTGAAGTACTAACAACTTTCCCATTCAGACAAATTCTCCATCGCCCCAACACAGCTGGTCGTCTACTAAAATGGTCGCTAGAGATTAGCCAATTCTGGGTAACCTATGCTCCTCGAACCGCGATCAAAGGGCAAGCGTTAGCTGACTTTATAGTCGAACTAACCTTCCCACCAGATCCGACGAGAGGACTTGATCACCCCTGACATCTTTATGTTGACGGATCTTCGACTAACATGGCTTCGGGGGCGGGAGTAGTTCTAATTAGTCCAGGCAGACAAGTATTCACTTCAGCAATCAGATTTGGCTTTATGGCAACCAACAACGAAGTCGAGTATGAAGCTCTCATTGCTGGTCTCCATCTATCCCTGGCAGTAGGTGTCAGACGATTGCAAATATTCGGCGATTCACAATTGATTGTGAACCAGGTCCGAGGTGAATACGAGGCGAAGGACGGCCATATGATCGAATATCAATAGATTTTTGCTCACCTGATGTCCTTGTTAGACCAAGTATTCATTGAACAAATCCCAAGGACGAGCAACACTCAAGCAGATGCATTGGCCCGACTAGCAACAAGCGAAGGACCTGCAGAGTTGACAGACATTATAATTACAAAAATGAATGACCCATCAACAACGAGTTATAATGTCAACCAACTTGACGATCAAACCAGTGAAAAAGAAGACTGGAGAACAAGTATAGTCAAATACTTGAAAAGTGGAGAAAACTCAAACAACTCTTTTGAAGCTGCCAAGCTAATTAAGCAAGCCGCCAGATATACTCTGGTAGGCAAGCAACTTTACAAAAGAGGAATATCACTTCCACTTCTCAAATGTTTGCCTAGGGGGCAAGGACGAGCAATACTCGAAAAAATACATGCCGGAGTATGTGGAAATCATACTGGGGGGCAAGGCTTGGCATACAAAACTATCAGACAAGGCTATTACTGGCCGACTTTACGCCAGGACGCAATCAAAAAAGCAAAGACTTGCCACCAATGTCAAATTTTTGCACCAAATATTCATACCCCGGCTCAACAGCTCGTATCGATTTATAGCCCGTGGCCTTTTGCTAGATGGGGAATGGACATTATTGGTCCCTTCCCAGCAGGAGTTGGAGGAGTTCAATTTGCCGTTGTGGCAGTCGACTATTATACAAAATGGGCAGAAGCAGAGGCCATGTTGAAAATCACGCAACATAAAATGATTAACTTCATTTGTAAGAACATTGTCTGTCGTTTTGGAGTTCCACAAACCATCGTGACAGACAATGGTCCACAGTTTGATGGGAAGGAGTTAAGAGATTTCTGTACTAAGTGGGGGATCAAAAAACATTACTCTACACCTTATCATCCCCAATCGAATGGACAAGTTGAAGCCGTAAACAAAATTATCAAGCATACGTTAAAGGTACGGCTGGCAGAAAGCAAAAGTAGTTGGTCTACAGAACTTCCGGAAGTCCTATGGGCATACAAAGTTTCTCCCAGGTCAAGCACCGGAGAAACACCTTTTGCAATGGCTTTCGGGACAGAGGCTGTAATACCAATTGAGTTAAAGACCAATACATTCAGGACGACCAACTTTGATGAGCAGGCGAACAACTCTGCTTTGGCTGCGGAAATGGATTTGCTCGAAGAAAAAAGATTAAATGCCGAGCTAAAAAATGCTACCTACAAGCAGCGAGCAGAACGCTATTATAATTCCCATGTTAAAATCAGGGAATTCAGAGTTGGAGATATGGTTTTAAGAAAGTTGCTCGCCCAACCTCCAGGTGTATTGGGACCAACTTGGGAGGGCCCGTATCGTATAACGGAAAAATTCGTTAATGGTGCATACGATATCGAAGATATGAAAGGCAAGCCGGCCAATACTCCTGGAATGCTGTACATCTGAAGAAGTACTATCAATGAGACGAACAAGTTCTTGATTGGGCAAACAAATGTCTCGGGGGGCCAGTGAATCGAGTAAGGCAAACCAAAAACTTGCCTATTTTTTTGAAAATTTTGCTAAGTATAGAATTTAAAGTTGTTCGGCACATTGTATAGTTTGGTGCTGTTTCATCTTTTATATAGACAGAGTTGCTCGGCAAAAATATTATAAGCGAGCATATTTTAATTAGTGTTCAAAGTTGTTCGTCGATTTGTACATGTTAGTAACAAGCAGTCTTTTAGCATTTGTAAATTGTTCATTATGTAAATATAATAGTTGTTCGTCAAAGAGGAAAAGTCCAAAGCTCGAGGTACAAGTCCATTTTAAAGGGTGTTCGTTTTAAAAATGAACAGAACCTAAGGACCAAAGCCATTTAAAGGTTGTTCGTTTTTTAAAATGAACAAAACCTAAGGTTGAACCCTGATTCCACTAAAGACAAAGTTCAATTCGAACAAAAGCCCAACACTATATGTTATAATTGCAAAGGCATTGATAAAAATGTAAAGGCAATTAACATATAAAGAAAATGAGCGAACATGAGAAAGACATTCCATTAATAAAAAAGGCATTAAGCCTCAAAAATAGTACAATGATCCTAGAGGTCAAGTACTACAAAATGAGCGAACAACTATTACAAAGAAGGTGAAAAGAAAAAAGCTAAGTCCTAAGAACTATTGCTGCTCGGCTGGAGGAGGATCTTGAGTTTGTTCGGCGGGAGGTTCGACGATCATATCTCGAGCCAAATCTTCAGCAGCCTTATACTAAGCCTCTTTAGCATTTTGCTCGTCAGCCACGGCCGCCTCTTCCTCTTGTTCACCTTCATCAGTTGGGGGCGGAGGATGAGTAATGGCAATACTGGGGTCAAGTTTGTTAACTTTAACCCCCAGTACTGCCAGATCCGACAACTGAATTTCGATGTTGTTCGGCGGTGGATAGTTCTCCATGAATTCATTCAGGTCCTTGCTCATTTCTTCCACCATGTCCTTGTAATCGTAAGCATCGGTCGTACGGATGCTGTCCGCATAGGCGCAAATGTACCCAAGGTTTGAGATGGGAGCAGTTCGAGCCTGAACTTCAGCTTCAAGTTGCTCGCTTGTGTAGAGGTTGGCTTCCGCCTCCCAAAGACGAGCAATTTCTGCCTTCAGCTCGGCATTCTCTTGTTCAGCTGCCGACAGCTTCCTCTCCCCCTCGCCGAGCAAGGCATCCATGTCTTTCAATTCCTTGGACAAACCTTGAATGTCTTCAAGGTGCTTCTTCTCAGTGTCAATGTAAACATTGATATGATTATTTAGACGGGCAAGTTTGGCCTCGTACTGGCCAACCAGGCCATCTTTCTCCTCCGTAAGCTG
This sequence comes from Ballota nigra, assembly GCA_947034835.1. Classification (NCBI taxonomy): domain Eukaryota; kingdom Viridiplantae; phylum Streptophyta; class Magnoliopsida; order Lamiales; family Lamiaceae; genus Ballota; species Ballota nigra. The sequence goes on along the minus strand of OX344727.1, from coordinate 9,818,230 downwards.
CCGAGCAGTACTCGCATAGCGGCGAGCAGCATCTTCTTGCTCGGCGATCTGGGCCATCACCCTCTGGGCCGTGACAAGACCATTGGCATGGAGCATCATGGAGAGATGGACGTTGTCCACCAGCCCCTGTTGAAAAACAGCCTTATCCAGAGGACACGTCCAAGCTCGGGCGACCAACTCCGTCGCCTTACGAACATGTTCGCCAGGAATCTCCCTTATGTTAATGGGAGTCTTCGAGCAAACGTACCGATGTACAACACTTGCTCGACCGGGATGATCGTCAGCACGATATCTGCGAACAAGAAAGAAAATGATACTTAGAAAAATAAAATAAAAATGAATCTTGCTCGGCAGAGGCAGGGATAGACTTACTCCTTAAATTTCCGATCATCCCAACCCAGATGGGTGAGGTCCTCGGGGCCGCGGCCAGAAGTGGAATCCTTGCCTGCTTTGCCTGCTTTTTCTGCAGGCTCAGTGGAGCGGCGAACAGCATCCCCCTCAGGACGAGAATGACTGTGGCCTACCTTCTCCTTCCCCTTACCAACAATGGGGACATCATGGGCCAATGGAGTCCCATCGGCTTTTTTCAAACGTTTCCCCCCGCGAGGAGGAGAAATCGGAGAAGATGGCTGGGCAGGAGCGTGAGGAGCAGTTGGTCGCGGGACTTTGGCTCCCCCAGCCTTGTTCGTCATTCCTAAGATCTTGGTGGGTGGGTCACCTCTCCTCTTCCGTCCTTTTGGAGGTGCCATCTCGAAAACTCTTTGTTCGAGAAGAGCAAAACTGGGGGGGACTGCAACGGTGACTTGCTCGGCTAAAAAAAAAGGAGTTAGACGAGCAAGTTGTAAAAGTGAAATGACGAGCAAAATTGGTATTAGGAGTTAGAAATTTCTCATACCTGGGGGCACCTCCGCTTGTGCTTCCAAGTGATGAGGGTAAGGAAACAAGCGAGCAGCTCTCAAGCACTTTCCCTCGCGCAAATACTCTGTGGTCCTATCTGCTTTGTTGCGAAGGCCGACCAAGCAGGAGGTGAATAGAAACTCCGAGCTGATCTCTTCTTCCTCCGAGTTCCACTTGGGCAAACGAGGGACTGCGAACAAACAAGAAAAGTTAAATTAGGACAGTACAGTTCGAAGACGAATAAGAAAATAGTCTTACATTTAAATTTCCCATAAGAGGCAGGGGAATTTATTCGTCCATCACCACCGTGTGGACCTGAAGATGCTCGCCAATCACCCCCGATGAAGAAGAAGTGTTGTTTCCAATCGCAAATTTTGTTCGGCACCCTCTCCACCATCTTCAGTCCAGTCCTAGCCTTGAGATAAAAATAACCTTCCTCTCCAGGGGGACATCTCGTTATCGTCATGAGGTAGTTGATCTCATCTGCAGTTATGCGATCGACGTACCCCTCTAATGCGAACAAACACATCGTCCCCAATAAGTTCATCCATCCAATTGGGGTGATTTGGGTGATAGCAAGGTTGGTCACCTCTAGGAAGCGACCAACAATAGGTGGAAGGGGCAATCTCAATCCAGCAATCAGAGTATGAATGTTGATCGCCGTGCATCCTGGAGGTGGGCGATCAACTCTCTCTTTTCTCTTGGGAGCCCACATATGAATATCATAGGGAATCTTGTAGGTCTCCCGGATTGAATCCAACTCATACTCGTGAACAACGCTTTTAATCTTGCTCGCCTGGTACTCAGTTTTCACCCGATCCAATACTTCTCTCTGTGGGCGAGCAAAGTTGTTCGCATGCTCCTCAGCATATGCACGCCATTCAAAAGGCCGAGCAACTCCAGTTGGGATCTTATTTTCCATCATTCTTGGTGATGGGAACCCTATTCCTTCTAGAAATTCGTGAGTCAGCTCGTCAAATAATAGATCTTCTGATTCAGCACTGGATGAAGAATCGTTCTCCGAATTCCTGCTCGCCGCGACCACTATTTCTCTCACAGATGGGCGGGCACCAGTATCCTCAACTGAACGAACCACCGAATCCACGTGAGGATCCGGCGCCGAGGAAATCTCGAAGGGAGGTTGATCGACGGGGGGCCGCGATTGGGAAAAGTGGGTCAAGAGTTTCTTCAGATTTGTTACTCGAATGCGAAGACATGGGAGGAAAAAAGCAAAAATCCAGATGGCGGCGGATGAAGTTGCAGACGGCGGCGCTTCACCGGAGAAGATGGTGGCACAAGGTCCCTCACGGCGGCGATGGAGAAGTGTGGAAGAAAAAGAGAGAAATAAGAAGAGATAAGAAAGTAACTACCTTGGGAATGGAATTTGAGGCCGGATGCAAGAGAAACGAACGCCGAAAAGCTCGAGATCGCCGAAGAAGGAGGAAATCGCCGGAGATACTGTAGCAAGAAGTGAAAAAGTGGGAAAAATTTGTTTATCCCTTCTATTTATACCCCAAGCAAAAAACGGGGTACAAGATGCAATTTTTAACAAAACATGGGCTAAATTGAGAGAAAGTGGGGTCTTTTTCGAGCAAGTATGAAAACTGAAGGGCCTATATGTAAATATAGGGGCGCGTGGCCTCGGGGCTGCTCGCACGTGGGCGGCGCGCAATCATGCCGCCCACGTCATCCTCGTATATCCCCCAGATCTTGGGAAGACGAAACGGTGAAGTCAAAGTTGATCACCTATTTCAATGATGATCGTCCAAATCGTCACTAGTATAATATCCTAACTACAGTTGCTCGCCACAAAGTTGCTCGTCTGAGACAACATGTAGTCAGGATAGGGGGCAATTGTTGATAGGCGAACAATTATTAAAGCCTTATCAAGGACTATGAAGAGCCAACCACAAATTAAAGATAATCAGTAAAGAAAAGCAAGTTGGGGTGCATAAACCAATCTGGGGAGTACATAAACTGACGAACAACTATTCGTCGAACAAGATATTGGCGAACAAGTTTAAAGACCCAAGACCAGATATGGACCCACTACCAAGTCAATAATGACGAACAACACTAGTAAAAGTGTTACAGTTATCAGCCTAAGAGGTGTATGTTGACGAACAAAGGACCATGATCCCAAAGCCAATCTGTGTAAAACACAAAAGCGAACAACTTCTGAGCCATACACCCAAAAGGCGAACAACTTCTATGAAAGAACCATCCTGGATCAACTAAGCCGACCTGGACGAACAACAATGAAATTCGAGATAAGATCAAAGAAGACTTTGTAACTAAGATTTAGCTTAGATAAGGTCAAACTTGAGTCAAAGGACACATGTCAAGCATGCAGGCTAGAGAGACCAAAAGTCAGGAACACCTCATGCTTGCTAGTCTCTATAAATAGTTGTTCTCTAGCTTATGAAATACAAGTTCAAATTCATAAACACTCCCAAAACACACAGTAATACACCTAAACGTGCACACATACAAAATTATTACGATTTCGATTTTCATATTTACAAGTTCATAACCCGACCTTCGATTTACCATTTACGGTGGTAATCAATCACAAGTAATTGCTTGATGATCATTAAACCGAACCTAAACAGTCACTAATACATCCGATAAAAATTGATCACCAACAAAAACTAAATTAATATTTTATTGTATTTTAATTATTCTCAATAAATTAAACGGATCGAAATCCTAAATTCAAACTCGATTATTTAATTTCTCGTAGTCCTTTATTCGTTTGAAAGGTTCGATTCTTTCTACGAATTTAGGAATTTGTAAAAAGGGTATATATTTAAATTACACAAAAGCACACAAAATAATAAAATAAAAAGAAACAAAGATAAGTAAATAAAATAAGGGTTCTAGGAATATAAAAGGTATAAAACGTTACGGGGTATTACATAATTTGTAGGGACGAATAAGCCTAATTTGCTATACAATCAATGACAGATTCAAGATTAAAATTTTGATATTATTTTATATAAGAAGTAATTATTATGAATTATTTTGAATCAATACTTATAATTATTACTTCCTCTTTTTAATTACGTATTTCTATTAAGAACTTATAATTATTTAAAATTAATATTAAAATAAATTAATAATATATTTTAAATTAATGTAAAAAATAAATTTAAGCTCGCGTAACATGATAGTGAAATATCTAGTTTAAGTATATATCTTATCGGAATAAATATGTAATTATTAAACACAATCTCAAATCTTATACTCCTATTTGACAGATACGTAATTAAAATCAATTAATCAATACATTATAACTTTTTTATATAATCGGATTCCTAATTTAGTTTTGACCAAGATCTAGATCAGATTAATTTGGATAAAGTTTTATCTAAGCATGGTTTGTTAGGGTAATATTTATTGTGATACTGTTTTGGAAGATTTAAATTATCGAATATTTGATAAAAAATATTAAGAATCTCAACAAAAGTATAAAAAATTGAAGTTAGTGGTATCGTAATATTTTTTGTGAGTATTAACAACAATTCATTTTTTATTTATAATATTCCTATTTAATATAAAAATATAGTATTATAATATTTAAGTTTAAAGTATAATTAAAAAAATTAAAATAATAACTATTTAATCAGTGTATAAATTGAATATTGATTATACGAAATTGAATATTAAATTAAGTGAAACCATATTTCGAAATTAGATTTGAATTATTAATTTGAAATTAGAGTTAACCATAAAAATAAACCACAATTTCGGATTTGACTTGATTTTTAGTTGAAACACATTTGACCAGATGATAGATAACACTAACCCTGAATTTTAAGCTCAATTTTAATTTTAATTTTGAATTTTTAAAATACATTAAATATCGAATTATGTAATTTTTTTGTTATTGAAATATATTATTGATTTCTGTTTAATTTTTTTTTCAAAATCGAAGTATATTCTCATTGCGAATGCATTAATAACACATAATTAATTATAAGCAATCAATTAAAATAATAGTGGACCGCCCACCGCTGGGCATATAATTATTTTGGATATATTATATAATAGACTGTTGTGCCATTTGGTTATGCTCTCAAATTAATTTCTCCTCTTCCTATCTTACCCTCCTTATAAAATGACTACCCAATCTTCCCTACCTGAATCCCACATTCCCCCACAATTCATATGGCCCGATTCCGAGAAGCCCTGTCTGGACCCACCGGAGCTCCAGGCGCCGGTGGTGGACCTCCTTGGCGGAGAGGCGGCAGAGCTGATTGGGAAGGCATGCAGTGAGCATGGTTTCTTCCAGGTGGTAAACCATGGCGTGGATGCTCGTCTCATAGCCGACGCGCATCGATGCATGGATCGTTTTTTTGAGCAACCGTTGGAGGAGAAGAAGAGGGCCGAGAGGAAAATCGGTCAACATTGCGGCTATTCTAGTAGCTTTATTGGAAGATTCTCATCCAAGCTTCCATGGAAGGAAACTCTGTCTTTTGAGTACACTACAAACGCTCATGGGGTGGAACACTATTTTTGCAAAACTGTGGGTCAAGAGTTTGCTCACTTGGGGTATGGAATTCATATTTGACTATCTATTTTTGGTTTTAATTTCTCTAGGTTTCAATTTCGTATTTTTAAGATTATTTTCATACCAAAAAAAATAAAAATAGAAATCATTTCATAAATCCCGCCTCACAATCTCTATATATATTTACACAAAATATAATTACCTTCTTGACTCAAACTACACCCAATCTTACCAATATTTTTATTTCAAACATAAATACTCCCTTCGTGGTTTTTACATTTTCTTTTACAAAGATTATAATATTATACCAATAATACCCTTAATTAATGACATTTAATGTAACAAGTTTTTGAGATATTTTCTAGATACTCTCATAATTTAAAGCTATGATTAATTGTGGCTAATAAAACAAAGGGAAACAAAAAAAGCAAAATTGTCCTTAAATTTATATTATAATTGTTTTTTGCCCTACTAAAATAGATTTTTTTTGCCCCAAACAAAGTTGACAAAATGGTTGGCATCACGCCAATCTGGGTGTCAACCATTTGCCAACTATTTTGCCAATCTTTTTGGGGCAAAAAATATCTTTTTTAAAAAGTAGGACAAAAAACAATTGCCCTATAAATTTAAGGGCAATTTTCTAAGTTCACACTAAAATAAAAGATCTTTAAAATGAAGAATTCCTAAATTTGAGGAATGGAAATTGTTGGCAGGGATTAATATTTTTATCTAGATATTAGTGGGGTAAAATTGGAATATTAGGGTAAAATACATCAAAATGACATGTATTATAAAAAACTAAAGAGTCAAATTGATCCCAACAAAATTGGATAAATTTACAGTTTTGGTCTTAAAATTTAACGGATGTTACCAAAATTGAAAAAAATAAGAAAAAGAAAAAAAAAAAGACTATATTTACACATAGATACCAAAAGTGTTTTGCACCCATATTCCTGAGATGAAAATACAATTTTTCCTTACATGTGTATCATTCGAACTACAAGTAAATCCAATAACCTGTACTTCTTATTGTAGTTGTGTTGAATCGTTACATTTTTTTATACTTGAAAATAATTATTATTGCTTTTAAGGATTTTGTTTACCCTGAAAAGTTAATTAACTTGTCGGGTTTGAAAATCATTTTCTATTAATACTTTCATTAAAACATCTCAAACTTTACATATACAGGAAAATCTACCAAGAATATTGCTCTGCAATGAGCACACTTTCATTAAGAATTATGGAGCTGTTGGCGATGAGTCTAGGCGTAAAGCCTACTCATTTCAAGGATTTCTTTGAAGAAAACGAGTCGATTATGAGATTAAACTACTACCCACCGTGTCAAAACCCAGACCAAACCCTAGGAACTGGCCCCCATTCAGACCCGACATCCTTAACCATTTTGCACCAAGACAATGTTGTTGGACTCCAAGTGTTTGTTGACGATGAATGGCAGTCGATTCCTCCAATACCCGATGCCTTCGTTGTCAATATAGGCGATACTTTCATGGTACGAATATATATATATATATATATTAAATGTATTTTAACTATTCATTTAGCCAGGGATTTAAACCAAATCCGTCCTCTATCTTTTTACCTTTATCTAAATGGTTCTCTACTTATTTGCTTTATCAATTTAGTCCTGTATGTTTTCAAGTTTTACCAAAATGGTCCTAATTTGGGGGAAAATGGTCCCAATTGATTTTTTGTATCTTATTTCAAGTTTTTTTTTTATTTAGCAAAGATGGTCACCTAACGTGCCACATTGAAAAAAAAAATCACATCATAGGCTTCCACCGAAAGCACTAGCGCACATGACTAAAAAGGTGGCATTTTATGATTTATGCGTTCAATTAGGACATAATTGGAGAAATGTGAATTGATACGGGACTAAATTGACAAAGAAAATAAATATAGGACCAAAACGGTGAGATTTTGTACATTTTTATGCCATTTAGGACCATTTTGGCGAAACTAGAATAGATACGGGACTAAATTGATAAAGAAAATAAATAGAGGACCATTTTGATAAAGGTGAAAAAATACAGGACGGATTTGGTTTAAATCCCCATTTAGCCGTTATATATTTGATGTTTATAAAAGATGATATTTTTAGGCTCTTTCAAATGGGAGATACAAAAGCTGCTTGCACAGGGCAGTGGTGAACAACAAATGTCCTAGGAAATCTATGGCTTTCTTTCTTTGTCCTAACAAGAATAGAGTGGTCTCACCACCCCTTGAGTTGGTGGGCCCCAATAATCCAAGAATTTATCCAGATTTTACCTGGCCAACACTCCTTGAGTTCACACAGAAGCATTATAGAGCTGATATGAATACCCTCAAATCTTTCTCAGATTGGTTGCAGTCTAGGAACCAAAAAGATCACACCAATTAAGGTGTTGAGAGGGCTAAAGTTTTTGCTGCAATTTCTCTACTAATAAGTTGAATTCATGAATTAGGGGGCCGGTTTTCGCTTATCTTGAATAAATTTCTTCATTAATGTCAATTTGAAATTGTTATTTTATAAACATTTGTTTCCTATATTAACACTCAAAAGAAAAAAAAGTATGTATATATAAATCACTAGATAATATTAGTTGATTTCACTGAACAATATTAGTTATTTATACTAAAAGAGTTTTAGTTTGTTTTCAATAAACAACTAACACACTTCAGTGATAATAACTAATATTCTTTAGTGAAAATAAATAATATTTTTCAATGGTTTACATATGAATCATTTCCACCCTATACTTTATAAAAAAAAAAAGAAAAAAAAAAAATATATATATATATATATATATATATATATATATATATATATATATTCTTTCATTTGCAGCCGCATCACATTCCACGGAAAAAATAAGGAACAAATAACAAATAGTACTATTTATTTCCGATAATAACAGTAATTTAAAAGATAACATCTTTCAATTGCCTTATCACATCAAAAAATAATAAACATTTTTCCTACTTTCCTATAATAACACTACAATTCCTATATCACGGCAAAAAGTAATAAACAATTTTTCCAATAATTTACACTACACAATACTCCCTCGTCTCACAAAAATAATTATATTAAAAAATTTACACAATATAATAAAATATCATTTATTAGTACTTGAAATTTTGATTTTTAGCCATAAATTCTTGATATGTTCTTATTTATTGAGTACAAAAACAATAAAGACAATAAATTGAGTTTTTTTAGAGCAACAAATTGGTGTGTTAAATAGGGGCATTTTGAATATTTTACACACTTTCAATATAGAAATAATTATAATTTGGGAAAAACAAAACAGGAAACATGGACTATCTTTATTGGAAAGACCGCCTACGATGTTGGCTCGGCTGACTACAACCTTCTTAAACTCAATTCATCATAGGTTAGATTTTTTCCACAAAAAATAAGTTTAAAAGGTTGCAATCAGCTGAGTCAGAATTGTGGCTGGGTTTTTTCAACTTTCACTGGCAAGTGCAAAAAACGTTACAAAAATGATGGAATGTTTGTATTTTTTGGGCAAAAATGAGGCTGAAGTCGGACTAGGTGGTCAATTGTGGGACAAAATTGAAGATTTAAAAAATTATGAGACCTTTTACAAAAAAGTTCAGAGTTATGGAACAGAATTGACTTATAACTCATATACGTAGAGCTGGCAAAACGGGCCACCAGCCCGTCGGGCCAAACACTATTCGCGGGCCGGGCCGGCCCATTTACACGTCGGGCCTGTAAAATCCCAGCCCAGCCCGGCCCAAGCATAGCCCGCGGGCTAACGGGCCGGCCCTGCCCATTTCAACTTTTTTTTATTTTTTATTTTTAATCTCAAAATAATATTTGGTAGAGTTTTTTTTATTCCACGGTACTGAAAATTGAGGGGCTTCATTTACAAAATTCTTTATTATGGCATCAACTATCAAGTCAAGAATGTTTAAAAAAAAATACTAAATATACAACACTAAATATCATTTAAATATCACTAAATATCATTTAAAAACTAAATATACAACACTAAATTCCTTATTATGGCAGTATCAAGTCAAGTATGTCCATATATTTGTAATTACAACACTAAATATCATTTAAATAAACAACACTAATTATAATCTTTTAAAAAAATAGATAAAATAAATAAATAAATAAAATCAATCGGGCCAAACGGGCCGGCCCGTGGCCCATCGGGCCAAGCCCATTTGGCCCGCCGGGCCAGCCGGGCCGGGCCAAAAACGGCCCGGTTTTTTCGGGCCCCTATTTTTTGGGCCCAGCCCAACCCATGGGTCGGGCCGGGCCCAAATTGCTAGCTCTACTCATACGACAGCAGGTATGCTAATTGAATAATTGAAGTGTTAAACCTTATATTTAAATATATATTATAGTTGTCTGGGATGGGTCCGTACAATACCACTACTAGTCCCAAATTCAATGGGGACCCGTATGGCTGGGTTCAAACCCGTTATAAGACCTGTCTGACTAGGTTTTTACTTGCTCAAAATTAGAGAAAGATTTTGTAATATGTCGTTAATCTCTCCGGATTAGAGAAATTCCTATTTTTAGCGACGAATTATATGTTTGTCTCAAATTTTCGTCGTTAAATCGTGAGTTTTTTTTTGTAGTGACAAGGAAAATACAGGGTTATTGCACTTTTATTCCCAAGAGAATGTGTCCATTTCAAAATGGTCATTTTTTCGGCACTTATAGTCCCATAGTTTTTTTTTTTTGGGACACTTTTGGTCCAAGAGAATATGATAAATTTGCAGTTTTTGTCCTGAAAATTAAAGGGTGGACCAAAACTGCAAAAAAAAAAAAAAAAAAAAAAAAAAAAAAAATTTCGGACATAGGTACCAAAAGTGTCTTCCACCCATTCTTTTGGAACCAAAAGTATATTTTTTTGGAATATATATATTGTTGCTTGCTATACAAAAATACACCATTAATTTGACATCGGTGGTGCAATTTCATTGATCATTTCTAGTAAATCAACATCTTTTCCTTCTTGCAGTATATATCAAGTGATATGGATGAACGATTCTTAGATGGCTTCATTTTCCAACAACTCTACACTCTCAAAGGATCCCTAATCTCTCATTGTTCATTGCCATATTTTACCAGGGAAAAAAGGTAAATAATTAGGTGCTTGTATTTGGTTGGGTGTTGTCTGGGTATTGTGAAAATGGAGGAATGAAATAATATTCCGGAATGAGGAATTCTCGAGTTCTAAAATTGTAACAGAATTTAAAGCTAAAATATGGAGTTGGTTATATGTAAGAGATCAGGGGTGTTCAAGATTCTCATTTGATGATTAGTTATATAACTCTAGAATGGTGCTAGAATGTTGAATTGTATGACTCTTGAATAATTGGGTACAACTTGTGCCCCGTTCTACCTCCTTTATTTATAAAATTCTCTTTTACTGATAAAAAAAACTCAAGTGATTTAAAAAAAAACATGTGTACTAGAATTTTAAAAACTAAAAAAATATGAAAACGTGAAATTTTGAAAAAGAAAAAAACCGCCTAAATAAATTTGCTAAAAATGACATAAAATTGTATAACCATTATGAGTTTATGTCCAAAGTCTGCCAGAGAGAGAGGCGGTTAGCAAGGGATAACATGAGATGAGATGCGGAGTGGTGGAGAGGTAAGAAGACAATGGGCGTGAAAGATTCTGAAGCCGCGACTGAGGAGGGAAAGAGTACGACAACTGTTGGATTTTAGAGGCACGAACACTATGTTCTGCGCATCGGAAGAAAACGACATAAAACAGAAAGGATAAATAATAACATATAAATCCTTACATCGGTTTGTACGCGGAATCCTCAACTATGGTATCCACGCAACAACTATTCACCAATCCACACCTGATATGCTAGCGGTGCATCCATCATGAGATACCCGGTATCTCGTAGTAAGTGAGATCTTACTACACTCTCTAAGAGTATGATGCAGATCGCACACTAATATCAATTACATCATCAATATCTTATTCTTGATCATCCTTGATCGGGGCTATTTGAGAATCATACTTAAGTCATCTGAGTTCTCACTCACTCAATGACAGTAGTGATTCATGGGATCACAAATAGAATATATGCAAACAATCAAACATCATTTTCAGATAAGTGTAACGCCATACATTTAATATTAAACCAACAATAATATTAAACTAATTCTGAATATTATCTTAGAATTATGTCCTTACGATGGATTTTCTCTATAACCTTAACACTAACAATCTCCCACTTGGACTAGAGTCAATCACCTACATGTCTAACCACTAGACCACCAAATGTCTAGTGTGTACATGAATAATCAGTGAAAAGGATTTGCAAGATTATCCTTTATGGAAAATATTTTAATTTTATTTCTCCTATCGTTATGATCTCTTGGATCAAATGATAACGCATCGGTACATGCTTATTTATGTTATTAGATCTCGGTTCCTTTGCTCATGCAATCGCACCAATGTTGTCACAATACAACTCTATTTGACAACTGGCACTCGAAACTACCCCGTTCTCTCAAGAACCTCAAAATCCAGACAGCCTCAAAGGCTTCTGATACAACAATGTACTTAGCTTCGGTTGTTGAATCTGCGGTCAAATCTTGCTTGGAACTATTCCAACTTACCGCCTCATCATTGAGAGTGAAAACATAATTTGACTGTGATTTGTTATCTTCACAGTCGGACTGGAAACTCGCATCGGCATAACCCGTAACAACTAGCTCTAACTGCTTACTGTAGACAAGAAAATTTTCTTTAGTACGCTTGAGGTACTTCATAATATTCTTGACAACAATCCAGTGAGGCTCACTTAGATTCTACTGGTATGTACCAGTAATGCTGACATCGTAGTCCACATCTAGCTCTATGCAAGTCATGGCATAAATGATGGACCCAATTGCAGATGCATATGGAACGTCATTCATGTGCTCGATATCTGCTTCGCTAGAAGGACAATCCTTCTTCGACAACTTTATCCCATGATTTGCCGGTAGAGACTCTCTCTTAGAGTTCTCCATCGCAAAACGCTTCAACATCTTATCTACGTAGGTGGATTATGACAGCCCTAACATCTTCTTGGATCTATCCCTATGGATCTTGATCCCTAAGATGTAGCATGCTTCACCAAAATCTTCATCATGAAGATCTTTGATAACCAATCTTTAACGGACTGCATTAGCGGGATGTTATTTCCTATAATCAATATGTTATCGACATATACGATTATAAAGGCAATACTCTTCCCGCTGCGTTTACAATAAACTCAAGGATCTTCCGAATTTCAGATGAATTCAAAGAATTTGACAGCTTCATCAAATTGGATATTCCAACTCATAGAAGCTTGCTTCAACCCATAGATGGATCGTTTAAGCTTGCATACAAGATTAGATTTTGGCTTATATATAAAACCGTCCGGTTGAGGTCACAAACACTTCCTTATCAATGTTTCCATTGAGGAAAGTTGTTTTGACATCCATCTACCAAAACTCATAATCGAGGTGTGCTACTAGCGCAAGTAAAATTCGAATGGACTTGATCTTAGCAACTGACGAGAAAGTCTCATCATAGTCAATACCTCCGTGTTGACTATAACCTTTCGCCACCAACCTATCTTTATAGGTTTGTACTTTGTCGTTTGCATCAGTCTTACGCCTGAAGACTCACTTGCAACCGATGGGTCTAACCCCATTTTGGCAACTCAACTAAGTCCTAGTTACAATGCCACAAGTAAGTCGGGTTTTCATGATTACTAAGCTTGACTCATCATACTTTGTATATTAAGAACATTATGTCCATTACTCAACAAATGCCCAGCAGTTTGAACTATTAGTGAACATGTTTATCTTAATAATGCCCATACTTGTTCCAGCAGCTGAAGCACCTTGTGCTTTCTTCTTGTATAATAATATTCCAAATATTATTATTGAGATTTCATATTTAATTAAATTTCAATTTAATTATATATTAATAATAATTAATTCCAAATATAATTATTATTATATTCTCCATAAATTAAATATTATATCTAATATAATACTTAATCAACCAACTATAATGGTGAACTGTCATTGCTTGTTGTGTGACCCATAGACCCTCGTATATCGAGCGATTAGTCAAACTAACAGTCTTAATTGAACCCTAGACAATAAATCAGGCATTCTCATTATACGAGGTACGTTGCGAGGAAATATGCAACTACCTGTAATATTGTAGGCTTTTGTGATATCTTTCTTTTATTTGCGAATACCCGATTAAGTTTGGAGCATGATGAAGTGTCTATTCAAATAACTTATGTAACGCCCCGAACCCAAAATATATTAAATATACCGGATTCGAAGTATTATTGTGATCAAAAGTCCGAACTATAAAATTTTTGAAGGAAAATAACTGAATTGAGAGAGAAGTTTCATGCAGCGGATAAGTGGGAAGAAATATTATAACGTAAGTGTATTTGTATATATATAAAGATGGATAGAGGGTTTTGTATCTTCATAATAATATACACTGAGTTTGGATATTTGAAACACACGGAAAGAGTATCGTCTTGCATGGCAGTAGCGATAACATTTATTTGGGAAATAGAAATAATAGGCATCATTGTATTATTAATAATATTTTAAGCAAATGGGAAACTTTGTGTCTTCTGTGTCACTGTCCTTGCTCCCCGTAATTGTAATCTGCAAGGGGTTAGGAAAAAGGGGCGTGAGAATTGAATTCTCACATATGGGTGATTGCAACATCATGTGATTGGTAAATCCGAAATACATTAAGTTATACTCATTAATAAAGTGTTTATTTTATTTAATCAGTTAACATATATAAGATTATAAAGTTTAAACGCCATTTAAGCATATTTCGCATAATATAATTGAAATAGCACAAATTGGTTCACATTAAGGCAAAGTCAAAGTCATAGCACATATTATCACAACTGTCAAACCATAAACGTACAATCATTCCACTTCCAACAAATTTACTCTTTTCAACTCCAACCAAAACTTACTTCATCCAACCACACAAACTCACATCATCCAACCATAACATCCCTCAAAATAAGCAAGTATCAATGGCCTTATTCCCAGTGCGTCTAACGACAGCTGACCGGGGACCAGATCTACTTGATCAACAACCTTGATTCCGAGGACGTCCCCGACAGCGGCCCCGGAGGTCGGATTTAAAACTCGATCCCGACTCCGTATATACTGACTTTCCACAAAACTGACTCAATAAACTTTACAAAGAATAAATATTTGACTGACAACTGAACTGATTCATGCTCACGTAAGGTGTTTACTCATGCAGTGATGATCGATTCACAAAACAACAGGCTAATGTATAACATATATAGTTATATCACATAATCCAAACAGTTATATAGATAGGTGTTACATTTATGTTGGATTAGGTATTTTTTATTTGATTTAATCGAGTGCAGGAAATACCGGCACGACGTTATTATTAGCAGATCAATCAACAGATCACCACCCACCTGTTAACTCCGGGTCCCGAGAGTGATATACAACCAGAATGTCGGATCCCTCGTGCGTATTTCGATTAGCACAGAATCCTAGTACGAAACCATTTGATTAAAAGTTGACCTTTGAATTATTAGGAAAACTTGAGAGTTTGTGTTACGAGAATCGAGAAAGTTGTGGTCTTATAAACTCAAAAAAGAATTGCTTAAGGGTCACACCCTATTTTGGTAAATACACCACCTCTAAAAAGGTGAGTGTATTGAGGGAGTGTATTTACTAGTATACTTGTGGTATGACTATTTCAA
Organism: Ballota nigra; assembly: GCA_947034835.1. Classification (NCBI taxonomy): domain Eukaryota; kingdom Viridiplantae; phylum Streptophyta; class Magnoliopsida; order Lamiales; family Lamiaceae; genus Ballota; species Ballota nigra. The sequence continues at coordinate 9,803,032 of OX344727.1, read as the reverse complement.
CTACTACAAAAACAATCTTTTGATAAGTACACCCCTTTTTAAGAGGAGGTGTATTAGGGGGGGTGTATTTACTAATTTCTGTTGTGTCCTTAATAAAGGCCCTTTAAGGAAAAAAATATAATTATTAAACTTGGAATTACTTAGAAAAATTAATAAAATTAAAGAAAAGGTTTTTCTTTCTTAAGAATTCTATTTCTCATTTTTAAAAGAAAACTTGAATATAAAACTTCTCTCTTTTAAACTTATTAAAAGACTTGGACTTTTCTAAGAAAATTATATTATAAACTAAAATAGTTTATAAAAAAAGTATTCTTCTTTTCTAATATTAGTGATACTTCTAAAGTTGGTTTGTAATACTTCTAAAATAACGGATTATAATAAAAGCTTTATTTTGCGTTTCTAAAATTCTAACAGGGTACGAGGTGAAGACGAGTTTCCCTTTGTCTATGGATTCAAAACAAAAGTGTTTTATTCTTGAAGATCATCATCCAAAAATAATACCAACTCATCAAAACAAGAATACTAAAGGATTTTGCTAATATCATCATAATACTAAAACAATGACACTAAACATTCGCAAGAATAATACTAGTCCACTAAGTCATTAATACCATACATCTAAAACATTAATACATATCAACCGGTCAACTAAAAATCAATATACTAATTCATCTAATTCCAACAGTCCAACTTAAGTTTGTGAAGGAAAAAAAACAGGGAAAACAATATTCAAAACCTACTTCTAAAGAGTGATACAAAGAGGACAATTCAATAATACTAAATAAGTCAACTAAAGATACTAAAACATTAAACTAAGCTTAACAGTAAGTTTTCTCCTTTCTTTTCTGCTTCTTTGTTCCATGGGATTCGAACAAAACTCGGCCAAAAATTCCAAAATTTACGAAAGAAGGAAACGAAGGTAGAAACCTTACGAGCTTCGGTTCGAGATGTTAAACGGGCAGCCTAACGGCGTCGTTTTGAAACTCGGAATTTGCTCACGAAAATTGGGCAGCCTAACGGCGTCGATCGAAATTTCCAGAAATTTGGCAACAGCAACCGGTTCAACGGCGTCAAAATTGAACGGAAAATTAAACGAAATAAGGTCTCGGTTAGAAATTTGAATAAACCGGTATTCGAAATCGAATTAGACGGAATGAAATTCGAAGAAAAGAGGAAAGATTTCATCTAACCGAAAGTTGAGAAAGAGGCGGCGACGGCGGAGCTGGCTTTGGCCTCGACGCGGCGGCGCTCGGCTTCGCACGGTGAGAGAGAGTGAGAGCGACGGAGGGCAGGGGAGACGGCGCAGCTTCGAACAGAGAGAGAGACGCGGCGGCGGCACTGAGAGAAAAAGGTGGGCGGTGGTCGGAGCTCGGCGGCGGCGCGGTGGCCTGCTTCGCGAGCGGGAGGCGTTGGTGAAGAGGCGCGGCGGCGGTGAGCGAGGGAGGCGTCGCGGCGGCCTGAGCATGACGGTGGTCAGAGAAGGGAGGCGTGAGGGGCGACGTTGGGTCGCCGGAAAACCGAAGGTGGAGGAGGAAATTTTGAGAGAGAAAAATTTTGAGAGAGAAAGATTAAGTGCGTGAATGAAAATGAGGAGAGAGGATTGACTTTTTCTTATTTATACTAATTCCTTTCAAGACTTATCTATCCCCTCCAATTCTTATCCAAAAAGTCGATATTTTCGTTCCCAACTGATACGGTTTATGGGTCGTTTGGTTCACGAGTATAACCCCGATTCAGAAATTAATACAGTTTTAAAACTCAATTAATATTTTAATGTATTTTGATTTTTCTAAATAAATTAAACGGATCGAAATCCTTAATTTAATTTGAATAATTAATTTCTCGTAGTCCTTTATTCATTTGAAAGAATTCGATTTCTTTCTTCGAATTTAGGAATTTATAAAAAGGGTATATATATTTAAAATACACAAATAACACACAAAATAATAAAATTAAAAGAAAACCAAGACAAGAAAATAAAATAAGGCTTCTAATTAAAAAAAAGGGTACAGAACGGGACGGGGTATTACAACTTAATCATATTTTCTCCAATCACTAATTGATCAAGTATATCACACTCAGCCACAAAGTCTAAGTTGATGTGCGTCGGCCGACGACTTAGATCCAATTATGATGAGAAGACGAGTATTATCTCTAAATCCACATTGAGGAATGAATCATTTTCTTGGCTCAACTACCACACACATGCATTTCGTGATGAACCCAATCCATGCCATATCTACCCGTGTAAGGGTTCAAGCATCGGTCATGGTCAAAGTTCATCACTCCACACATGTCGTGCGAATTGACCTCAAGTAAGAGGAGTATCACATCGCTCCAACTAACCGAGATACCCGTAGACACATTATGTGAAATTACATCAAATGGTTTCTCGGATGGGTATACCAATACCCTCTAAGGTATCTGTGCATCCATCATGAGATACTCGGTATGTCGTAGTAAGTGAGATCTTACTACACTCTCTAAGAGTATGATGCAGATCGCACACCAATCTCAATTGCATCATCAATAATCTCATTCTTGATTATCCTTGATCGGGGCTATTTGAGAATCATACTTAAGTCATCTGAGTTCTCACTCACTCACTCAATGGCAGTAGTGATTCATGGAAACAAAAATAAGAATATATGCAAACAATCAAACATCATATTCAGATAAGTGTAACTCCATACATGAATATTAAACCAAAAATAATATTAAATAAAATCTGAATATTATCTTAGTATTATGTCCTTACGATGGATTGTCTCTAGGACACTAACACTAACAGCAGCAGGTACGGTAAGTGAATATTAGATGAAGTATATTTAATATACATAATATATATACAAGGCGGATCTGAAGTGGGTCCACATAATACCACTATTAGTCCCAAACTCGGTATGGGCCCGTTAACCCTTTCGAGGCCCATTTGATCGGGGTTTTACCCATCCTGTACGGACCGGGTTCAAGGTGAGTCTTGGTTTAAACCCCACCTATTGTCATCCATAAATAATATATCGAAATTTCAGTATAAATGTTATGTACTAATTTCGTTCAAAATTTTGGTATACTGAAATTTCGGTATATATGATATCAGTAAGTATTTTTCAACAAAACATTATTTTAAAATACCGTACCAAACCACCCAGGTGAATTTTATGATTTTATCATTACAACATAAAACAAGAGACACTCTGCATCCTTTAATTAGGGTATCTTGTATATATCAGTTGCGATGTGTATTTTTGAATAATATTAGTTATTTTCACTAAATATTATAGATAAAAAAAAAGGAGAGTCAATATAAGCACACTTCCTAAGTCATAATTGCAATTCACCCCACAAAATTTCCTTCATTACCAATCACCACACTTTAGTGGGCCACCACCACAAAAGCTCTTAGCAGAACCCTCCCCTCCCCCCTCCCCATCTTCCCCTCATTCCTAACTGATTTGACTTTTTTGCTTTTTCTTATTTTTTTAATTTCTTTTTTCAGTATTTTTTTTAATTTCATTTCCCCCCATTTTTGGTTATGGGCTGGGCTTTTAATTTTTGGGCTTTCAATCAGACCTTATTTTTGGGGACCTTTTTATTTCTACAAATCTTATTTATTTTTTTCAGGCCCTAATTTCGGGCTTCTAATTTTTTTGTCAATTTTCAACTTTGTATAACAACAAAAATAGTTTTGCATAACAACATTTTTATTTAGGGAAAGTTACATATAACTATTACATAAAAATTGAAGAATAATTATATAAAAAATTGCATCATGCAACAAATTACATAATTCTAGAATTATATAATTACATTATGCAAACATAAAAATTTACAGAATGCGAATAATATTTTGCATAAACGGGTATTTTCCCCTCCAACTTAATTCCTTTTTGTACACCTGCAATAAAAAATGCCAGAGCATCAAAATTCACAATAAAAAAATCATCTTTCCACAATAAAAAAAACAGCAACAAATTATATGCACCCCAGTTTATACGGAAAGAACAACAAAAAAAATCATTTCCTCTTAAATCAATTCCTCACAAATCAATTTCCCCATTTTATATCCCAGTTTAGCATCTTAGCAACAAAAAATCGTGGCTCAAAGTTTACATGCACCCAGTTTATACAGAAAGAACAAAAAAAAAAAAAAAACACAAAATAATTTCCTCTTAAATCAATTCCTCACAAATCAATTCAAATGTGTGTATTTGCTTGTGTGTGTTTTTAATCATAACATGACTTATTTGCGGATTTTCAAGACCCACACTCATCAACAAAATCAAGCCAAAATGGCAGAAAAATTATTCTTTCTCATATACTCCATTTTCTCAAGCATGTTAAAAATTGTTCCAAAAATGTGATAGAAGAAGGCTGCATTATGATAAGGACACTGACAAAATTGAAAATCGTGGCCAACCTGAAGATCGCGGCCACAAATTGAAAATCGCGGCGTTGGAATCGCACGCCTCAGATCCAACCAGATCCATTTGTCGTGGTGGTGGTGGTGGTGGAAATGGCGGTGTTGGCCGAGGGGTGAGCGTCGTGGTGGTGGTGGAGATGGCGGTGTCGGTCGAGGGGTGAGCATCGTGGTGGTGACGATGGTTTAATATTCGCCTAGATCAGTTGTCTCCGTGGTGATCGTGGGGCGGTGGTGGTCGTTGGGGGTGTGGTGGCGGCGAAGGCAGTCGGATAGCCGTGGTGGTGGTGGTCTTCGCCACCATCCATGGATCGCCGATAGGGGGCTGAGAGAGGACGAAGAGATAGAGAGAAAGCGAAGGCCTGAAGGGATAATGGGTTGGGGGAGGGGTGGGGTTGGTTACGGGAATTACTGAGAGAAATAAAGGCATTGGGGTGGGGTGGGGATCGGCTATATTAAAAAAAATTAAACATTATGCGTAGGGTCCGGTCCAAAAGATGAAAAGTGTGGTTATGTGTAATAAAGTGTGATTTTTTTTTAATGAAGGGAAAGTGATGGGGCTTTTCCCAATTATGAGGAAAAAAGTGTGCCTCCTTGTGATTATTTCATAAAAAAAAAATTGGTCTCATAAATTATTGAGTGTTCGAATTTGATCCCAAATTTTTTTACTCTTCAATTTTTTGTCATGTAACTTCTAAGGATTGTCCAATTCTTGTCTTATTTTCGTCAGAAAAAAACGACGTTGTTTCTTGTCATGCTTAGCTCAATTGCCGACCTAGTTTGCAGCTTTCTGGTACACTCGCTGATATGGCTGCCAAGTGGCACTTTTTTTTTTAGTTTTTTTTTTAATTTTCTTTATAATATACCTGACAGTAAAAATAAATTAAATTTTTTTCTCGAACCATATATGTTATATTTATTGAACAATATTATTTAATGTTGTTCTTACTAAATAATATGGGGGTTGTGTTGGGTTTTAAAGGCATGTAAAACACGTAAACATGCGCAGCGAAAATATCGTTCACCAACAATGAACAGTTTAATTGCATAATCAAAATACAAGATATCTTAATCAAGAGATCTTACAGTGCTTCGTACGCAGAGTCCTCAACTACGGTATCCACGCAACAGCTATTTACCGATCTGCACCGGGGTGCCAGCGTTGAATCTCGAGACGAACTTGCTAGGAAAACTCGAATAAGAGATTTTATGGAGAAATTATGTTTCTTGTGTGTATGACTGAATTTCCATAGGACACATATTTATAGGAATTATCTTAGCTTAATTTCTAAGCAAGATATTATGCTTAGCCCGCATAATATAATCTCCACAGATTATATCTCCCTAGATATGTTCCTACGAATAATATATTTACCAAATCTATTATTCTTGTATAATAATATTCCAAATATTATTATTGAAATTTCATATTTAATTAAATCCAATTTAATTAAATGATAATAATAATTAATTCCAAATATAATTATTATTATATTCTCCATAAATTAAATATTATATCTAATATAATACTTAATCAACCAACTATAATCGACGAACTGACATTGCTTGTTGTGTGACCCATTGGCCCTCGTATATTGAGCGATTAGTCAAACTAACGGTCTTAATTGAACCATAGGTAATAAATCAGACATTCTCAATATACGAGGTATGTTGCGAGGAAATCTGCAACTACCTGTAATACTGTAGGCTATTGTGATATATTCCTTTCATTCGGGAATACTCGATTAAGCCTTGAACATGATGAAGTGTCTATTCAAATAACTTAATCATATTATCTCAAATCACTAATTGATCGTTCGCATCGCACTTGGCCACAAAGTCCAACTCGACTTGCTCGGCCGATGTCTTAAATCCAATTATGATGAGAAGACGAGTATTCTCTCTTAAATTCACATTGAGGAATGAATCCTACTCTTGGCTCAACTACCACGTACATGTACTTCGTGATGAACCCAATCCATGTCATATCTACCCTTGGAGGGTGAAAGCGTCGGTCATGGTCAAAGTTCATCACTCCGCACTTGTCGTGCGTATTGACCTCAAGTCTGAGGAGTATCACATCGCTCCCACTAACCGAGACACCCGTAGACACATTATGTGGAATTACATCAAACGGTTGCTCGTATGGGTATACCAATACCCTATAAGGTATTTGTGCATCCATTATGAGATACCTAGTATCTCGTAGCAAGTGGGATCTTACTACACTCTCTCCATAGAGTATAATGCAGACCACACACTAATTTCTATTGCATCATCAATATCCCATTCTTGATGATCCTTGATCGGGGCTATTTGAGAATCATACTTCGGTCATCTGAGTTCTCACTCACTCAATGACATTATCGATTCAAGGGAACACATATATGAATAATGCAAACAATCAAACATAATATTCAGATAAGTGTAAAGTCATACATTTAATGTTAAACCAAACAATAATATTAAACCATAAACTGAATATCATCTTAGTATTATGCCCTTACAAAGGATTGCCTCTAGGACACTAACACTAATAGGTTGATCTTGTTTATGTGTCGGTATGTGGTTAGTTTTGCATATATGTTATCTTATGGTTGATTTTATCTACGTGACATGCTTGTGAAAATCCTACATATCAGTTCATTATGCTTATATGTCATCAATGTGTAATAAATAGTATAATTAAAAAAAATATGCATGTACATAGATTCAAACCTAGGATCATACGGGTACAATTTATGATGTTAACCAATTAAGCTAAACTATGAATGCATAAAAAGTTGAAATATTTGTTGTATATAACTTGAGTCTATATTAATATATTAAATTGAATTGATCAATTAAATTTAAAACTCTAATTTTGTGAAATTTTATTGTTTAATTAACTTATTTTTATGGGAAAATGCACTTTTTTGTCCTTTAAGTTTGGTCAATTTTGTTTTTCGTCATCTAACTTTTGACTTTATTTTTTAGTCCGATAACTTTTAAAAAATTAACATTTTCGTCCTAAAACCGATAATTTTTTAGTCCTAAAATTAACATTTTAGTCCGATAACTTATGTTTTAGGACGAAAACGTTAATTTTTTGAAAGTTATCGGACTAAAAAATAAAGTCAAAAGTTAGAGGACGAAAAACAAAGTTGACCAAACTTAGAGGACAAAAAACTCTATTTTCCCTATTTTTATTGCCTCACTATATTTGAGGATTTTCAATCCTCTATTATACTAATAAGGGGTTGATATTGCTTATGTGTCGGTATGTGGTTGATTTTGCATATATGTTGTCTTATAATTTATTTATTTTTTCTACGTGCATGTCAATTCATTATGCATATGTGTTATCTATGTGTCCTTATATAATAAAGAGGCTAATTAAAAAAAAATACATGTACATAAATTCAAACCTACCATACAAGTTATGTCAAGAGTTGGTAGCTCAGTTGGTTGAGCCTACCACCTAAGAACCCAAAGGTATTGGGTTCGAGACATGGAGAGGGAATTTATTTCCCTGTTGTGGTGGGGTGGTGTTCCCCTCTTGTGGTGGTTGTGATTCCGACCGCAGTGCGGTTGTGGTTCGGAGTTGCGGGTTCGGGTGGTCCCCCTCTTGTGGTGTTTGCGATTCCGGTCTACAGTGAGATGAAAAGATGTTGCTATGTACCCGGTGGTCGAAGGAACTATTGTTATTTTTTATGTTAGGAAACTATTGTAATTAATTACCTTAAAAAAAGATATTAATCAATTAAGCTAAACTATTAATGCATAAAAAGTTGAAATAGCTGTTGTATATAACTTGAATCGATAGTAATATATTAAATTGAATTGATCAATTAAATTTAAAACTCTAATTTTATGAAACTTTAATGTTTAATTAACTTATTTTTATTGTCTCACTATATTTGAGGATTTTCAATTTAGAAAATTCTAATTTGTTATAATAAATTAAAAATGAAATTAAGCATATTAAATAATTTTAATTTTTTTATCGATTAAGTGATTGATTGATTTTTTTAAAAAGAAATTGAATAATTCAAAATTGTAATATTTAATTGATAATTTTTTATTGTCTAGGAAACACAGCGCACCAAAGTTTAATTATTTGTGTTGTAAATCTAGAAGATTTGATATGTCAAATTTAGAAGATTTGATGTGGACATTACTTATGGGCCAAGTAGTCTAATAGGCTTTAGGGTTTTGATATTATATATATATATATATATATATATATATATATATATATATATATATATATATATATATATATATATATCCATACTCAATATTGTAATACACACAGATGTACATACACATAGAAATATAGTGGAAAACTCCTGACTTGGTACGCACCCAAATATAGTCATTCATAACGAACTGGTAAATAATAGATTTGAGATTCATTTAGCCTTATCCTAATTAAGCGGTGTTGATGATCGTCTCTAATCTCGAAGATTAATGGCTGTTTCTGGTGGTTAATCGATCATCAAACAATTACGTGTGATTGAACACTAACGTAATTAGTGAATACAAAATCTCTGGTTTAAATTTGATTAAGAACATTTATAAGCTTACGTGATAATACGATCGTAAGATAAACGAGCTGCTTTGGGTTCGTAGACGAAGTTTGGACGTGTATATTAATTTGTGCTTGTTTTATTAGCTGAAAGAATCTAAGTATTTATAGACATTTGCCTAGCAGGAGGTGTCGTGACTTTTGGCCTACCAGGCCTGCATGCACGACACCTGGTGTTGGGAAATTGTATAAGACTTAAGTTTTGATTAAGATGCCAAAATGTTCCTCATAAGTTGTTTGTAAGTAAAATATTCAGTAGAGTTAGAGTTTAGTTAAACAGTTCAAAATGTTAAGAACTGGAGTGCAGTTAGTAACTCTTAGAGTGTATTGAAGAACGAAGTCCGCTGAAAGCAAAGTCTGCTGAAGACGAAGTCCGCTGAAGACAAGTGATCTGAGGAAGTAGTCTAAGTCTTGAATGTTTTCTAAGTGCATTCTCACTAAGACTAAAACCATCAGGAGAGGACCAAGGTCCACTGATGAGAACTAACAAAGCACATTCAATGCTAAACATATTAAAAGCTGTTAGTTAATCTGGTTGGAACAAGGCAAAATGAATTTCAGTGAAGCTTACAATAAATGAAGGAATAAGAAGGTTCTCTCAGAGGAGTTCCACCTTAAAGCAAGACAAGAATCTGGGCAAGCAGACTGAAGGTCCAATGAGAAGATGACACGTCAGTGTACTTTACTGACAACCGACCTGTCCCAGACTGACAAGTACCAAAAGTCTTTCCCTAGCAATCTACAGAAAGTTGGTGAACAGGCATGGTCTTTCAGCCGTTTCTTGACAAGACTTAAAGCTTCAAATAGAGCCGTTTGAACCAATCAGATACAAGAAGACTTACTTGAGAAGATTCAAATCCAACGGGAAGATTTTCAAGGAAGCCTATAAATACAGAAGGACATGCTCATTTCTATGCACGGGAAACTCACAAGATAAAAGCTATCTCTACATTCATAACTACCTAGAAGCACTCGAAATTACCTTTGTTTCCCAAGTGTTTCACATTTGTAGAGAACATAACAAACCTTCTGTAACCGAGCTTAAAAGCTTTATCCAAACCTTAGAAAGAGATAATCCATCCTAAGCCTTGAGCTACACTGTAAGGATTATCTCACAACAGTTGGAACCAAAACCCTACTCAAAACCCTACTCAGTTGTTAGTTTGAGAGTTAGAGTTAAGTGATGTTAGTAAGCTGATTGTTTGTATCAGTCTGAAAGCTGGTTTGTTTTGGGAACTAGGACCTGGAATTATCCTAGTGATCAATCATCCCAAGAGAGAATTAATTGATCAGTGCACCTTGGCACTATAACACAAGGAATTCCAAGTGAAAGGAATTCTCCTGTTTGATCAGGACAGTGGACGTAGGAGATTCATCTCTGAACCACTTTATATCTTGTGTATTTACACTCTGTTATTTACTAAGTGTGTGTTATCCACTCAAAGTTTATCAAGTAAAACGAGTTTTCTAAAGGGCTCACTAATCCGCATTTGAAAGTTAAATAGATAGTAGTTCAACTGAAAGTCTTGAGCTTTCAGTGGAGGTATTATCTCAGTAAGCTTTCTCTAGTAATTCTCAGCAGACTTAAATCCACTGACGTATTACTATTTGAAGTAACCTGATAAGTTTTAGAAGAATTTTTAAATTTGTAACCTCAGGTGTATTCCCCCCCCCCATACACCTGTTTACTTGTTTCGGGACCAACACCTGGGCTTTGACCAAGTTGACTTTATCTAAACTAAATTCTATCCTTATCTGTTGGACTGACTCACAATCAAGAGCTGCTCGTCATGTTGGACTTGTCCTTGAGGAGTCTTTAGTCTGATTCTGATGGCCCTTAGTCTTGCTTAATTGTTATTTTAGCACTGTGGTTGGATCTGGTCGGGAGGATACCAATTGAGTCCGTCATATAGATTTTGATTTGGTTTTGCTCGCCTATCCGCCTTTGAGTAGCATGCAAGTTTTGCTCGCCAAATATCTTGTTAAGTGAAGCTTGAGTTAATTTCGTCTTAATTCTTGGGTGTTTTGTGCTAAGCCAGGTCGCCCAAATGCTGATTCTGCTCGCCTATCAACAAGCGGAATCATTGTCCATGGTCCCAAATCCACTGATGTCCAAAAGGCAAAAGTGTTGATTTATCTCATGTACCACCTAAATCAGGACTTGAACTATGAGTACCTTACTGAGATGGATCCTAGTATTTTATAGACATCCCTGAAGGATTGTTTCCATCAATAAAATGATATAATCCTCCCTCAGGCACAATATGATTGACTGAACCTCCATTTTCAAGATTTAAATCTATAACAGAGTACAATTCCACCTTGCATCGTATTGTATCTCAGTTAAAATTATGCCAACAACAAATTACTGAGGCCGAGTTGATACAGAAAATCTTATCAACATTCCAAGCTAGTAACATTGTACTCTAGCAGCAGTACATCTCTCACTTAGAGCTAATTTCTGCACTTTTAGTGGCAGAAAAACATAACCAACTTCTGATGAGAAATCACAATGCTAGACCGGTTGGCTCACAAGCAGTGCCGGAAGCACATGTTGTAGCTCAAAGGAGGCTTAGTGGGCGTAAGCGTGGAAGGGAGGAAATCTGCAATCTCAAGCACTTGGTTGAGGCTTATCGAAAGATACAAAAGAACAACGAGGGCAAGACCCCTCAGGGTGAATCTCACCATGCCAGTCTGTCTGAAGTAGATTTTGACATAGACAATGATGATCTTTTGAGCTTAGAGCTCGAAGATTTTGGAGACAAAGAGTGATTTACATAATTGACATTTTTAGTATCTTGACTTAGGCATTGAGATTCGTCTTGCTTCATTTGGGACAAATGTAATGAAATTTTAACTCCATCTTTGCCCAGAAGGCAGATGCACTAATTAAATTCCCAGATACCATCTCAATAAGATATCAACTGTTCATAGAAAATCCCTGAAGGATTGTATTCATCAACAAAAACAAATATATTATTGAAAAGAAATCGTCGTTTATAAAAATCCCTGGAGGATTATATCCATCGAACAAAATTGAATAAAATCGATAACTATAAATATCGATAGATGAAAATTATGGTTGATGCCAAATTATTGTTGGGGTGGTCGAGATCGAGGATTCCCCAAGCGAATCTCAGCATACCAGCTTGTCTGAAGCAAACATGGACATTGTCAGTGATATGACATTAAAAACTATGAGTTGTCAAGATACATAGTGTCATTATTTTGTGATTTTTTTATGCATGCTATGACTATATGCTTTGTCATAATTAATATTTGCGAAAAATTACAACTCAATTACCGGATGTCTTTAACAACTCCAGCAGAGTTACTGAATCACATATTTATATAGAAAACCCTAGTTAAAATTGATGTCCCTGAAGGACAAAATATTACATGCTAATGAATCTAAAGCACGCCTGAAGCGTGGAAGACCCCATTTACAAAATACAACCTCCTGAAGTGTTGTAGATGTGGTCTTAAAATCAAATTTAGATTCATACAAATTATAACATGAGCAGTTAGTCCATCTAAAATAATAACGTGATATGTCAGATTTTGTCTAAGTTCATTGGCTATAATACGTCAAACCCTTTCGTAAATAAATTTATTTATATGACATGTACAAAGGGTAAACTTAGAGTACGGCTGAATCGTACTAAAGTTGGAATTAAATCTCCCATTTTTTGAATGGTTTCATAGAGATATTTGTGGACTGATTATACTAGTATGGGGACCATTTTGATAGTTAATGAGCATAATTAATGCTTTCACACGATGTACTTATGTATGTTTGTTATCCACCTGCAATCATGCTTTTACCAAGCCTATTGCAAAAACTATTGAACTTAGTTCTCATTTCCCAAATTATCAAATTGAACCCATTCGAATGGATAATGCCAGTGAGCTTGCATTGACAACATTCAATGTTAATTACATGGCATTGGAAAATTAAAGTGAAGCATTAAGTCCCTTACGTCCACACCATAATGGTCTAGCTGAGTCACAAATATGATGCATCAAACTAATCGCTAGACCGTTATTGCAAAAATTCCAACTTAGCTACATGTTAGGGGTATGAAATTTACATGTAGCTACTTGAATTCAAATCCGACCCACTGTATATTATTAATACCTCCCTCTACAACTAGTGCGCAGAAAATGACACATCATTTCCCGTTTGTGAACATTCTATTATGCAGTACGCGTACCACCATAATACGTTAACAACCCTGTTGACTGACTGCATAATTGATGAAGAGTCCATTCTCGGCATTAGGGGGATATTAGAATCCAAAAATAAATAAATGAATGCCGAGAAGTTTCCTTGAAGGAAAAATACCAAGAAATTTCCCTGAAGGAAAAAGGTCTTCGATATTTAGACTCATGCACTAGTTAAACTGAACTTGAAGTTCAAAAGATAAGTAACTTGCAATATATAGCAAGTAATCTGCCAGATGTGTTTACTGACCACAAAGGTGTGACTTAATCGCATATACCTGCTGTAAATGCATCCCAAAGGGTAGAGGTCCCAACGAAAACGAGTATACATGCCCCCACACGCCAGAAGCGTAAAGGACCTATAAAAGAAAAAAATACACCTAGAATGAAAGCTAGCAAAACTGGTCAGTCAAACTTGAAATCTCCAGAAGAGATAAGTCCAGTAGACTTGAAATCTCCAGAAGAGATACGTCCAGAAGACTTGAAATCTCCAGACGAGATTCGTCCTGGAGACGAAGAATCCTAGCAACAAAGCACGTGCACAAAATGATCTAATACTAGAATTTCGGAACTACCAGATCAAATATATAAGGAAAATGATGTGAATTTGGTTAATATTAGATCAATAAATAAATACAGGAGAAACAATTTTAATTAATTGTCGACATATCTTTGTCCACAATTGCTCTTTCTAAAATCTAGATCCAGTACCTAAGTTGGGTGCCCGAAGCACTTTGATTTGGGTGCAATAAGGAAGAAGTAAAAATGTGGCAGAGCTAAAATCGCTAAAAATAATGTTTAATTCTATTGTACGTATACTCGAAAAGTTAACCCTGTTGGATATTGAGTGTTTACGCAAAAACCAAAATGAAAAAAAATGGTGAAAGAGATTAATAGCTTTAGGGTTTTCACAGAAACTCATGGTTTGCACAGAGACCGATGATTGTTAGTGATCAAACATATTCTCTTGGTATGAACAAAAAAAGTTCAGCTAATCACTGACAGCTAAAATAAAATGCAGTTAATGGACCTTGTAAACCGCATATTTTATATGGTTATTACATGTCAATATTTATATCCCTGATGGATTTAAGATTCCCCAGATGAGGAATGATGAAAACTGCAGTATGTATAGTACAAACTGCGAAGGTCATTACATGATCTAAAAACAGTCGGATCAAATATGGTACGACCGACTTAGTGAATTCCTCCCTAAGAAGGAATATACAAATAATGAAGTTTTCCCTTGCATATTTATAAAGAAATCGCAAAGTGGTTCTTGCATCATCTCCGTCTATATTGATGACCTAAATATAATCAGAACATGTAATAAGATTGAAGACGTTAGTTCAATCTTGAAAGCTGAATTCGAAATGAAAATCTTGGGCAAAACCAAGTATTGCCTCGGCCTGCAGATCGAGCATTTCCCTGAAGGAATAATAATTTCAAGTATTTCCCTAAAGGAAAATTAAATTTAAGTATTTCCCTGAAGGAAAATTAATTCGAGCATTTCCCTGAAGGAAAAATGAATATGATATCTCCCTGAAAGACGAATGAATTTTATACACCAGTCAACCTACTTGAAATAGTTATTTGAGAGATCCTACATGGATAAATCTCATCCACTTAGTACACCTATAGTAGTTCGATTCCTTGAAGTGGATAATGACCCATTTAGACTCAAAGAAGATACAGTGGATATTCTAGGACCGGAAGTTCCTAATCTAAGTGCTATTTGGTGCATACTTTATCTCGCAAACTGCACCAGACCGGATATCGCATTTGCGGTAAATTTGCTTGCGAGATATAACACTTCTCCTACAAGGAGACATTGGAATGGTGTTAAACATATTCTATGATATCTCAAACTGGTTATATTTTTCTTTGTGGTGATATTGTGATCTCATGTAGATCCATTAAACGATACATTCCTCACTGTCATCTATGAAGACAACGCAGTTTGTGTTGCACAAATGAGCAATGGGTATGTTAAGAGGAACTTAACAAAACATATTTTCCTGAAATTCTTCTTCCCATACGAACTCTAAAAGAGTGACGAAATTACTATACAATAGGTGCGATCTAGTGACAATCCAGCAGATATGTTCACTAAGTCCCTACCTACCTCTACTTTTGAAAAATATGTTTATGGTATTGTGATGCGAAGACTTAGAAAATTGTTGTCTTCAGGGGGAGTAACAACATCGAAATAATCCTGAAGATTGGATCCAGAAGATCAATAGTTGTACTCTTTCCCCAGTCGAATATTTTATTCTGGCAACCTAGTCTATGGAGTTTTTGACGAGACATGTACGTCAAGTCGTAATATCCAAGGGCGAGTGTTGTAAATCTAGAAGATTTGATGTGGACATTACTTATGGATCAAGTAGCCTGATAAATTTTAGGGTTTTGATATTATATATATATATATATATCTCTGTACTCAATATTGTAATACACATAGATGTACATACACATAGAAATATAGTAGAAAACTCCTAACTTGGTACGCCTCTAGATGTAGTCATTTATGACGAACTGGGTTAACAAATCAGTGTTCCTGTTTCCGCTCTTTATTTTACAACAATTTGATTTTTTTAATTTCAAATCGAATTTAATGTATCGTTATATTAACTTAACGGTGTGTTAACATATGACATTATTTTGAATATATTTATTATATAAAATTATAATATTATTATGGTGAATAAATTTATTTTATATATAATGCACCACAATGTATAATCCAATCTTTACCAAAATACTGCGTAAGCGGGGATTCTCATCTACTTACTATAAATTATAACTATTACTTATGCTATATTACAACTAGAAACTAGTACTCCCTCCGTCCCACCATTATTTGCACACTTTCCTTTTTCGTCCGTCCCAAGATTATTTGCACACTCTAAAAAAGGAAACATTGATTTGCGTGCACACTCATAATAATATACACATATTTACCCATGTGCCACTACTTTACTCAAAAAGTAATTTTTTCTTAATATGTGTGTCGTCCCAACTATGCAGATAATGCTGGGACGGAGGGAGTATAATTTATAAACTACAAAAATAAATTGCAATTAAATTTAAAAAAATTGATGTGTAAGGATAGCAGCCAGCAAGAGAGGATTAGATGGTGCATCTATTCCCTCCCATTTCCTAATTTACCCAACTCCAACTGCTACTCTCCCTTCTCCCACCGTCCTCCGACAGCCTTCCGTCCACCACCGCAATCAGCTACCTGCGACGCGGCTTCCGTCTACCGCCGCCGTCCACAGCCCACCTCAAATTAGGATTATGGCTCTTTTGGCTTAAGGTAAAATTATATTGTTCATACTGTTGAGATATTGACCGGTTATTTCAATTGAGTTCTTTAATTCAGCCCTGTGTATGGCATGAAAGAGCAGCTACTATATTCTGACCATCTCATGTTTTTGTATTCTGCATCGGTTCTGATTGCATTGTGCCAACATTGTGATGCAATCAAAGTGTTTGTTAAAAGTCCTTAAAGAACTTTAACGAGCTTTTAGAGTTGATTTTTTCGAAATTGAGCTCGAACTATTGGCGTGTTTGCAAAAAATATGCTTTCAGGAATCGATTTAATTTAGTAATTGTGAGAAACAATTGCTTGTTGGTGAAAGTGACCAGTCGTTTGCAAAAATTTTGTAAAGTAAATGTTGAGTGTTTGATAAAAAATTTGAAGAGAGTAAATTATTAGTGAGAAATTATAATCAGGTAAAATTATACCTTCCTCAGCTTTTAGATTCTAGATTCTAGTTGATTAATTTGAGCAGAATCATTGAATTTGAAAACACTCAGAACAACTTATGCACACAATTTTAAGTGACTATAGTCACTTATAATTTTTCTAAAACACACTCTGTGTTTGATTAATTTGCAAACGAGATTTTTCTGAGCCGAGCTCGGGTCAAGCTTGTTTACTTAGTTAATGTATATTTCACGAGCCGAGCTCGAGCCGAGCTCGTTTACTTAGTTAATGAATATTTCACGAGCTGAGCTCAAGCTATTCGCGAACTTAATAATTTACACACTAACCGAGCTCAAGCTCAACTAATAGAGCTCGAGCTGAGCCTATAAAAAATTCAAACGAGCCGAGCTTGAAAGTATTCGTCTCGGCTTTTTTACATCCCTATCTTCACTTTTCTTTATCAAAATTTTTTACTCTAGGGTTTTCTTTTTTCTTGGATGCTTTCTCCACCTTGAAACCATAGAAGTGAAGCTCTCCCCGTGCCAGTGATGCCGCTGCCCAACACCCCCACGTCGGTCTTTCAGTGGAGGCAACCATAGGTTCAATTCGCCTAAAAACATACTTAATTTCATTTTATGTGTTTTCTCTCTGCAAATGATGATCATATGGGTTATGGAGTCTTTAGAACATGATACGTAAACCCTGGTAAATAATTTATTGTGCTTGGGAAAATGTTATTATTAATCTGTTAAATAGATTATTCTGGTTTTTAGATGGGCTACCCTGAATCGCTTCTCTAGGGTCTGGTGCCGTTGCTGCAACTATGTCAAACTTTGTACATGCTTTGAGAAAATTTTGAGAGAACCCAACAAGGAATGACTCTTGGCTAGATTTATCATTTATACTCCTGCATGGCATGGTACTCTATGTTTCAAAAATATACTTTGTTATTCTGTTTACTTTGTTTCCCAGAATACACCTTCAATTAGAGTTATTGGATGATTTATAAGATTAGGTGACATCCAAAGCTAGATATATCCGCTTTCAGGTTAATTTTTAATTGTTAAATTCATGATTTTGTTGATTTTAATTATGATATTGATTCATGAGTTTGTTGCACTTTTGGATATGGAATTTCTTCATTGGCTTTAAGTGTAAATAAATTTTCTCAGTCTCATTTGGAAGGCTGGACTCGTAGACCCTATCTATGCATACACCTATTAGTTGGGTTTTAATTTTTATTGTTAATGTCAAAATGACATCTTGAGCTAACTGTTTTTCTCCTTAATTCATGTTCCAGCTGTTGGCATTGTGGTATTAGTGTGAAGACTACTCCAATAACGCACGGAGGACCAAAGGACTGGAGACCCTTTGCAATGCATGTGGACTAATATGGCCAAATACTAAACCCCATCTCAAAGAAGCATGCCACAGTTGTAAATAAGCACCACATAAACCCATAAATTGAAATTCAGAGCATTCAATCCAAAACATTTGTAGTTGAAATGGCTTCCTTCTTCTCCCACCGCCTTCTCTCTCTTCATCAATCCAATAAAGTCTTTCATTTTTCTCCCAAATCCCATCTCACACTCTTTTCAGCTTCTCCTCCTCCATCTTTCATTAATCATAATCATGGCCTCCGCAAGCCAAAATTCTGTGCTGTCGCCACCCAAATTACGGAAGCGCCCCCACCCGTTCATGTCCTTCCCACTAACCAATCCTCCCAGGGACTCCTCAGAATTCGCCACACGGTACTATTTATATTTCTCATGACTGGTTGATAGATATCAAGCGCCCTCTAATCTAATTCCTGGTAGTAAATGCAGTGCGCTCATGTTATGGCCATGGCTGTTCAAAAGATTTATCCAGATGCAAAAGTGACGATTGGCCCTTGGATTGAGAATGGCTTCTATTATGACTTCGATATCGAGCCTCTCACTGATAAGGACCTTAAGAAAATTAAGAAGGAAATGGTGAGTGAGTGAGTAAGTGATTGAAAATACTCCATTTATTTTTGGCACACTAATTAATTATTTATTTATTTATTTATTTATTTATTTATTTCTTCAATCATCTGTAGGATCGTATTATTGCAAAAAACTTGCCCTTAGTTAGAGAAGAAGTTAGTAGGGATGAAGCCCAAAGGAGGATAATGGCCATCAATGAACCCTACAAGATGGAGATTCTCGAGAGCATTAAAGAGGAGCCCATCACCATCTACCATATAGGTGAATAATCTTGATTACACCTTCCAAACCCTCATTTGAGTGCTGAAATGAGTAACAACTTAAGAAAAGAAAAGAAAGAAAAGCATCTCCCCCTGTATGTAACATTGGATTCTGCAATTTTAAAATCTTTGCAGGTAATGAATGGTGGGATCTTTGTGCTGGGCCTCATGTTGAATCTACTGGCAAGATCAACAGAAAAGCCGTTGAGCTTGAGTCCGTTGCTGGGGCTTACTGGCGAGGAGACACAAATAAGCCAATGCTGCAAAGGATATATGGTACAGCATGGGAGAATGAGCAACAGCTAAAAGCTTATCTTCATTTCAAAGAGGAGGCTAAAAGGCGGGATCACCGACGCATTGGTCAAGATCTTGATCTCTTTTCAATCCAGGTACCATGTTTATCATTTTCAAATCTTTTTTCTCCATCTTAAGTGTTGTAATTTGTACTACTCAATTCATTTTGATTATTGTAAGCAAATTCTAAGTAACTGGTAGTATTTGTCGGAGTCCTAGGGTTGGGGTATTTAATGTTTTTAGTTTTCGACCTAAAGATTAATTGAGTTTTCCCCTAAAAAGTTTTTATTGTTTTCTAACTCCTCCTTGATGAAGATTGGCATATATCTGGATTTTCCCTTCAGCATGGACAAGTGCTGATTATCAATATAGCGCTATCAGCTTTATGTCTCGGTATTTGCTTTTGGAAAAGAAAAACTGTTTCCTGTAATCTGAACGATATACTGCAGCTTTAAATACTTAAATTTGTTCATCAACTGAACCAAATTAGGGAACCTAGTTTTATCCTTTTTTGTTTTAAGTAATAGGTCTTCCTGGCCCTATAGTTATATAAGACTGTGCACGATTTGTCAGAGATGATTGAGGGTTCAATTGGTGTTAGATAAATACGTGCAGGATGAAGCTGGTGGAGGTTTGGTTTTCTGGCATCCCAAGGGGGCTATTGTAAGACACATTATTGAAGATGCCTGGAAAAAGATTCACCTGCAGCGTGGCTATGATCTGCTCTATACCCCGCATGTTGCAAAAGCAGACCTCTGGAAGATTAGTGGTCATCTGGACTTTTACAAAGAGAGCATGTTTGATCAGATGGAAATCGAAGATGAACTTTATCAGCTTCGACCTATGAATTGCCCTTACCATATATTGGTTTACAAACGGCAGTTACACTCATATAGGGATTTTCCAATCAGGGTTGCAGAGCTTGGAACAGTGTATAGATATGAGTTATCTGGAAGTTTACATGGTCTTTTCCGAGTAAGAGGATTTACCCAGGTATATGTTTGCTCATTTTAATTTTATTTTTATCCTCTGTGCATTCTTGGATTGCTCTGGATTTTTTTTGATTCATCTAATATATGCAGTTAGCCAACAGTCCTCCATTTCTACTTCTCTAATTCTTCAAGGCTGCTCTGTTTTGCGAAAAATTTCTTAATTTTTAGCCGACAATCCCATGTCTTCACTGGAGACAGTCAACTGAAAGTTCAGTGTCTTATGTTTCCTGTGAATTTTTCAAGATTTAATGTTTCTAAAGTGACTATAACCCCATTACCATGCAGCCAACCAAACTATGGCAACATAAATAAGTTTTCTCACTCACTTATGGTGAACTTGATTTTAGTTGGGAGGGAAGGATGCGGCCATGTGTTCTTTCACCCACAGTGTTGTACACTAATTTAAGTTGTTATCTATAAAAGAAGCATGGTATGATCAAATACGTACTGGTGAAATTGATTACCAAGAGGCTTATATATAGTTTAAACTACAATGGTTTTACAGGATGATGCCCACATATTTTGTTTGGAAGATCAAATCAAAGATGAGATTAGGGGCGTGTTGGATCTTACCGAGGAAATATTGCTGCAGTTTGGTTTTGACAAGTACGAAGTGAACCTGTCGACAAGACCAGAAAAATCCGTTGGAGACACTGATATGTGGGACAAAGCAACAAATGCTTTAAAGGATGCTTTGAGTGACAAAGGGTGGAGTTATGAGATCGATGATGGTGGTGGTGCTTTTTATGGCCCCAAAATTGATCTCAAAATAGAGGATGCTCTGGGAAGGAAGTGGCAGTGCTCGACCATACAGGTATTTTTCATTCTTATGTTCCCAACATCAATTTTGCTGGCCTAATTCTTGATTTGGCAGGTTGATTTTAATTTGCCTGAGCGTTTCGACATCACATATGTTGAGTCGAATCAAGAGAGGAAACGACCCATCATGATACATAGAGCAGTTCTTGGATCGTTGGAGCGCTTCTTTGGAGTTCTTGTAGAGCATTATGCTGGAGATTTTCCGTTATGGCTTTCTCCAATTCAAGCTCGTTTGTTACCAGTAACCGACTCACAGGTGAATAAAAATCTCCCCATCACAGGATTCATGATAACTAGTCGATATTCTATTATGGTCTCACATAATCCGTTATTACAGCTCGAGTACTGCAACCTAGTGAAGGAAAGATTGAAATCAAATGGGATTCGGGCAGAAGTTTGCAGTGGGGAGCGGCTGCCCAAACTTATCAGGACGTCTGAAAAGCTTAAAATTCCATTGATGGGTGTAGTGGGAGAAAAGGAGACGGAAACAGAGACGGTAACTGTTAGATCTAGGTTTGGTGGAGAGTTGGGAACCATGGGAGTTGATGACTTCATTTGCAGAATAAAGCATGCCGTAGAAAACAGGACCTTCCTTTAATAAATGGATCTCTAAAACACTTGTTATTACATTATACTACTACTATTTTATTGTATTGATAAAGAAGGAAGGGCCAGGGTACCAACCAAGAAACACTTTTTGATCGATCTTGTTAAATCTTTTGTTAAATTGGAGCAAAACTAATGAACCAACCTCATCTTTTCAAGAATCAACTCAATTGTTGCATGATTGTAATCATTATTAATACATTGAGAAGCGGCAATGCGAGTGAAATGTGGAAAAGCATTTCTATTGAGGATGAGCCAGATCGGCCTAAAGTTGGGATACAAATTCTTGAATACAAATAAAGCTCCCCAAAAAAGTTTTAAGAGGAAAGACTTTTTGAGACAAGGATCTTGGTTGTGTTTAAACCTGTACATTCCCAAGATTCTCTGACTGAATACAAACACCACTTGTAGATTAAGCTTCGGGAACAATATTTACTCCCTCCGTCCTCAAACACTTTTTACAATTACTTTATTTTCGTGTTTTAGCAAGTTGTTTATTAGTATATGAAATGATAAAATGATTTTTAAGGTAGGGAATGATAGATCTATCTCTCCTCTATTATAAAGTTTATTTAAAATTACTTTATCATTTCAAATACTAATAAAAAATTCGCTCGCTAAAACACGAGAGAAATAGTAACTATGAAAAGTGTTATGGTAACATAACCTGGGAGGATGCTTTTATGTATTTGTCCAAACACACCATTATCCATTGAGTAAGATATTTGTGTTATTGTAATAATACATTTTTTACAACCTTACATGTGTTATTATATGAAAAAATAAATAAATATTTGTGAAAATCAATATTTGAATGGATAGTAACAAACATTTTGCTCTTATATTGTATGTAAAAAAAAAAAAAAAAAAATTCAGTAAAATCACACAAAAATTGGTAAAAAAACAAAATTTAGTCTAAAAGTAAAACACATTTTGTCCTTCAGTAACATGCATTTGCCCATATAATAACACAAACTATGAGCGAAAATCCAGAAACTTGATTTGCACGAGATTTTGGGAAAAACTCATCAAATCCGACCCAACCCAACCAAGATCCACAAATATTTTTAAGATGATTTGAAGATGAATGTCATGTGCAATTTTTTTTTTTTTTTTGCACAGATTTTATTGGCAAATGAAGATATTTTTTTAGGAGTAGAAGATTTGAAGATGAATATCATATGCATTTATTTTATTTTTTTCATATATTATGTTGTGCAAATTTTTAGCACATATTTTGCTATGCAAATTTTTTTAGCAGTAGTTTGAATTTGTAAATCTTAGATTTAGATATGTAAATTTGGAATTTTAGATGTTTTAATTCTTTTTTTTTGTGTGTGTGTGAATTTTTTATTTTTGAACAAGGGTCTGAAATATGACACATTTAATAAAAAATGAACTAATAATTATTAAATATAAATTATTTAATTTTAAAAAATAGAACTAAAAGAGTGTACAGAATTTTAAAAATTGCAAGTGCAAATGTAATTAAGATTTGCACAGAGAGCGGGTGACAATAAATTGTCACATTGCAGACAGAAAATAAGGGGCGGGGGAGGGGGGAGGGGGTTCTGACCCATGACAGGTTAAAAAGTGGAGAAGGGCCCACTTTTTAATTCAAAATGTTAAACAGTGGTGAAAGACCCACTTTTTATTTCAAAAATGTAGTTTTAAAAAAGAATAGAACTAAAATACAATAAATCCTTATAAATTGAACCTTTATATTAGTCATCATAATTTTTGTGATGAACTCGTGTTATATACAGACAATGTACTAGTATAATCCATTTATGAGTAACTTGTCTTTCGTGTTACGTTCTAACTTTCATAGAATAATTAATGATCGAAAACATCATATTTTAATTTATCTTTAAAGTTGAATTTTTTACTTTCACTGTTCACCACAAGCTCCGAAAAAAAATGAAAAAAAGAAAGAAAAGGGAATAGGAAACTATAGTATAGATTAGATACTCTCTTATGAAATATTTCACATGAATAATAATCTAAAAAAAAAAAATATTAAAAATTTGCGAGTCTTAAATCATTCCAAATCAACTTTAAATGGCAGGTTAAAAAGTGGAGAAGGGCCCACTTTTTAATTCAAAATGTTAAACAGTGGTGAAGGACCCACTTTTTAATTAAAAAATGTAGTTTTAAACAAGAATATAATTAAAATACAATAAATCTTTATAAATTGAATTTATGTTAGTCATCCTAATTTTTGTGATGTATAATCCATTTATGAGTAACTTGTCTTTCGTGTTGCGTTCTAAGTTTCATGGAACCATTAATGATCGATAACATCATGTTTTAATTTATTTTTAAAGTTGATTTGAGCTTTTTACTTTCACTGATCACCACAAGCTTCGAAAAAAAAATGAAAAAAAGAAAAGAAAAAGGAATACGCAGCTATAATGTAGACGAGATAATCTCTTATAAAATATTTCACATGGATAATAATCTAAAATAAGAAAATAATAAAAATTTGCGAGTCTTAAATCGTTCCAAATAAAAAATTTGTGAATCATAAATGGGTCAAACTGATTTCTAAAAAAATCGAGCAAGACTTATTTAAGGTAAAATGTGTGTTATTTGTCCTTAAAAAATAGATGTTTACTTTAAAATAACTATAAAGACAAATATTTGCTTTTACAATAATAAAAATGTATTATTTTAATTTGTTCTTCATCCATTTAAATCTAGATTTAATGTTTCATACATTAACACACATTTGTTTTAACATAATACACATTTGCTCCAACAGTAACACACATTTATTCTAACATTAACACACAATTGTTCTAACATTAACACACATCAAATGAAAACAACTACTCCCTCCGTCCCAGTTTTATTTTTCCATTTGCCAAAAATGTTCGTCTCAATATTGTTTTCTCATTCCCAAAATAGAAACAAAGTGATTCACCTTGTTAAACTCCATCCTTACAATTCAACTACTTTATTTACCATTCACCATTCGCAAGACTACTTTATTCATTCAAATACTATATTTTAACTCTCGCATTAAACTCCGTGTAAAGTCAAACGGAAAAACAAAATTGGTACGGAGGGAGTACTACCTCTATTCCAGATCTTTCTTCACACTACCTTTTTTTCGTGTTTTAGCGAGTGGATTGTTTATTAATATTTGAAATGATATAGTGACTTTTAAGAAGTGGAATAATAGATCTATCTCTCATCTATTATAAATTGACTTAAAATTTATTTTATCATTTCAAATACTAACAAAAAAATCGCTCGCGAAAACACATGAAAATAGTAAACGTGAAGAAAGATCCGGGACGGAGGGAATATTACCTTTCAGAACTAATGTCTTTCAGTGAAAACAATAGTACTTAGTGAAAACAACTAATACACATCAAATGGTTCATGTATAAATTATTTTCGCTCTATACTTTGCCAAAAATTAAAGAGTGGTCTTCCAGATTAATAAATATTTATTTTAATAACTTCTACAAACTATATATCGAATTATTTTTATACATTAATCATTCACAAAATTATTTAATAACTATTATTTTAAAATAATTTAAATATCTCTTATACCAAAAAATAGAGAGATTTATCATAATATATTTCTAAAAAATATAATCAATATATTTTTATATTATTTTTCAATATTTATTATAAATTATATTTAAAAAAATCTATCCAATAATTACAGGTAATCAATTATTTGTTAATATTTATAATACAATATATTTCAAAGATATATATCAAAGATATTTATCAAAGATTTGTTAACGAATATTACTTATTTAGCAATAATTTTGGTGAGAAAATTCAATAATTTTAAAATGTAGGCTGATTAGTGGTATTATATATCTTAGTATCCTATATAGTCAAAGTTTTTTAAGCCTATGTGGCAAGCCAACATCCCTCTATTTTGAAAATTATCTCCTCTCATTCACACAATTCATTGACTTTAAAAACTATTCTCAGTCATTCAAAGTTAATTTCTAATCTAATCTTGACAGTTTATTCTATCACAATACTCTCTATATATATCATCTCACTCACACAATAAAAAATCAATCCCAATAATCTATCCTAAAAAATCATCTGATCTCTCTCTCTCTTTCATCTTTCGAAATTCTTCCAAGAAAAAAATCATTAGATTCTTGGCAAACGAATTCGAAATTCTTCCAAGAAAAAAAATGGTTCGATTCTTGGCAAATTAATTCGTTCATTTTTTCTTATGAATTCGTTCGATTTTCTATTGTTGGATTTTATTGGGACGAACATCATGTTCGACGCAGTGGAAGAATACGATTCACCAATGACTTGACCGTAAAATACTAGCTTTCAACTAACAGTTATCCCACAAGAGTATAGGATCACTGTAGCATAGACAAGTATTAGGACCAAGTAGTTTCGAACCCTTAGGAGGCTCAGTATGTGTGTAAATCCCTGGAAATTTATGTATCGTAACTAATATGAATGCGATTTTGGGTAAAACGACAAATACTAAAAATTCAATTCTAGAATATTACTCGCTAGCAAACTGATTAGTGTGATTTTACTATTTTTATTAAATTTAAGTGGATTTCTTACATTTATTTACATTAATGTGACGATTTGTGCTTAATTGTCGAGAAAGGAATTTGTGTTTATTTTGCAGGAAACTAGAGAAATTTTAGAAATGAATACGAGCCTTTAATTTATTGAGGTCGAACGAAGAGAAAAATCGAGAAAGAATGAATTGGGCTCTTCATTTTAATTCAATAACTGATGGCCCATGAAGGATTGGCCCATTTGGAAGGCTCACTTACTTAAGAATTGAGAGAGAATTAAATATGGGAGAAATTCTTTTTTAGCCATGGTGTATATGTAATATATCAAAAATGCCCTGACCATTTGAAAAAAATTATTTTTAGCCATTTTAGGGTTTTTAGGACCTTTTTACCCTCCAACTAAAAATGTATTTCCTATTGCGTCCTCTTCCCTGAGCTGCCCCCATGGCTAAAAAAGAATTTCAGCTCACCAATTTTTTGTTTTCATTTTCCCACCTGAATTCTTGGCCAAATTCGTTCCAATCCATTTTCCCTCTCATTTTGTTATGTAAAGACCAATTTTATGAATTTAATTAAACAAATCACAGAAAAAAAACGTGTGGCTTAAGCTTAAAGAATTGGAGTTAAGTCGAAGCATTCAATCGACTTGGAGTTGGTTTTCTTGAACGTATTCACGAATTCTGAGAAAACGTAATCAAGTTTTGTAATTTCAAGGTATGTACACGTTATTTCAACTCTCACATTTTGTTCTTTGATTTTTTTTATCGATTCCATCGTTATTGAAATGGATAAGGTCCCTGTTTTTTGCGTTCTTCTTTGAATTCCTCCTAATTTGTGTTGTGCAGAAGTGTATGATAAAATGTGTTGTGTTGTGTCTCCTAACTAGATATGTGTTGTGTTGAATTAATTGTTGAATGTATAAGTGTATGATAAAATTCCTAAGGAGAAATTGCTCCCTAAGTTTATGTTATGGCTATTTCCATGTCCTTCCCCTGTTATTTTAATTTACCATTGTACCATAAATTTATATCTTCATTGTTTTACATGAATAAATATGAAGACAAGGAAATTTTTGGATGTACATTACAGTGGTAATTTCGAAGAATCGATATGTGTTGATGGTAGTTTTGGGGCTTTAAGAATATTTGATCAGAACATGAGCCTCACTAATTTTACTAGACTTGTTTTTTAATTTTGTGGCACAAATACCTGTGAATTTTTTTACGGATTTTACGAAGTTGCAAAACTTGGATGTCCATGTAAAGGTAAAGATATTTTTGTTGAGATTAAGAACAATGATGGTGTGGAGTCGTTTCTTACTTGTTCAGATGCCCACGAGGTTCATGTTTGTAGTGAGTTATTTGAAATCCCCAATTGTGAAGATTTAGGTCGGCAAGGTACGACAAGGTCATATGTCCAAAATAAAAATGTGAATGGTTTGGAGGATTTAGCTTCTAATAATTTTAGTTTTCCCCAAAATCTTCCTTATCATGTAGTATCTATAGATAGTGACAATGAGTTAAAGAGTCCCGACTGTATACATAATTTTGAGTCTTCATACTCCTCCTGAGAATATGATGATGAAGATGACCACCAACACACCCAGTACCCACACATCCAGTACCCACTCCGCCTATTACCAGGGATGCAAAAACCGGCCTAGGTGCCGCCTAGGCGCTAGACGGCCGTCGGCCCTTCCGATTTAACGCAAATCGGCCAAAAAAATCGTATGGTGGTCCAGGCGCCGCCTAGGCGGCCAAATCGGAGTAGGCAGCTGAGAATTTAAGAGGAGAAGAAAATTCTAAATCTCAAATCTCACCATGGCGCGGTGGTCGTGGATGGAGGGCTGACGGTGGAGAAGAGGGGAGTGGCGCTGCTCTCTGTTTTGATGGCGAGGCGGTGCGATACGGGCGGCGGCATCAGTGCTGGGTGAGATAGAGGGCGATGGGCTGGGTCTTGGGTGAGATAGAGGGCAGCGGCGTTGGTGTTAGTAGAGGACGACGGTTTGAATTTTGGAACCTGGGATTATAAAAGTGTTTTTAACGTTTGGAATGGAAACTGATTGATTTGTTCATTTGTTGGGAACAAATGTATTTTGGAAAGTGGGGGGAGAGAGTGGAGAAAGTCTGAAACTGAACCTTAATTTTAGGGGAAAAAAGAATTAAAAATCGTGAGGCAATCTTGAAAATTAAAAAAAATAAAGCTAGACAGATATCTAGGCGGCCAGAAAATGCCCGCCTAGCATTTTCTGACTTCTGCACCCTTGTTTATTACCGATCTGTGGGTGTTCCCACGGATCCCTAAAACTTTACATCCCCAGGAAGTACATTCTCCAACACCCTACAAGAACCCCATTCCTGGATTGTTATCGACAAAAGACGTATTTTTGTCCAAATCAGAAATGATTCATTCAGTTGGTCTCCACCATCTTGAGAATCACTTTGAGTATCGTGTGGCACGGTCTTGTACAGAGAGATGGGCCGCGGTATGTCCAAATTCGGACTGTTCTTTTGCAATTAATGTAAGGTCCACGAAAGGGGTGTGGGGGTTCAGCCTTTGTAAAAGTCACACTTATTGATTTGATCCCGAATGCAATCGACCATGAAAGCTCCCTTCAAAAGTGCTTGGATCCATATTTGCTAACAAACAGAAGGATAGGGAGGATGCCTACACACCCAAGAGTATCCAAACTGAGTTGAGTAAATTCTACGGGATGAATGTGTTGTACGGTTAATCATTTAGGTCGAAGCATCGCATGGCGGACATAATATATGAAAATCAGATTGAATCCTTTAAAATGCTTCCTTCATATTTGGAAATGCTACAATCTGCAATTTTCGGATCTCAAGTGAAGCTTCTAAGGGAAACTGATGGTAGCTTCAAATATTTTTTTTTTGTGCTTCGTGCTTCAATTGAGGGTTTTAAACATGCAAGACCTGTTACAGTGGTGGATAGAACACACTTTAAGGGAAAATACAAGGGTACTGTACATGTTGTTACCCAAGATTTGAACCATCGATTGTTTCCCCTGACTATAGGCATTGGTGCTATAGAAAACAATGATTCATGGACGTGGTTCTTTGATCGATTAAAAGAAGCCTTTGGTTCACCTCAAAGTCTTTTAATTGTGTCCGATCAATACTTAAGCATAATTAACGCTGCTCAGATTGTGTTTCCCGATGTACCTCATGGTTTGTGTTTTTTCCATCTAAGCAAGAATTATGCTAAATACGGGAGTGTTGTGGCATGGTGTTTCACGCAAGCAACATATACCCATATTCCTGTTGAATTTAACAAGTAATTCTAAATTCTAAATTCTTTATCCTTTAGTAAATTTTTGAGTTATTAATTGTGAGTTTTAATTATAATTTTTTAGATTTATATGTAGATGCATGAGTGTTCTTGATGGTGTTTGTGGAGGGAAACTGGGAGAATCTCTACGAAGTAAAGGGTTTGAGCGTTGGTCCCGAGTTCACTGTAAAACTCGGTGGTATAAGTTCATGACGTCGAATTATGCAGAGTCATGGAACAATCGAATATTGTGGGCATGTGATAAGCCAATTGTGTACGTTCTGTTGGAGTTATACGTGAAAGTATGCTTTTACTTTGTATAACTCATGTATTAAACACTTGTTTTATGAGAATAATTCTTTTATGACATTTGCTTTATATATGAATGAATGTTAAATATTTATTGCAAACCGTTCTATTTATAGTATGTGTTATATTGTAGTTAATGTGGTGATACCAGATCACAAAAGATCACATTAACGAGTTCATTGTAACTAAACATACAAATTCACGGCCTAGGTGGAATTGAACTATCCGCCGTGAAAGGTTGATGTGTATATCTCAGATTGACCTGTCTTGACCAAGAGATTGCACTAGCACATTTAGTATGTGTTGAAGAGGACCTACAGCGAGGACAAATTTTTCTATTCTGAAATGTGAAGAATTAGACCTTAGTGGTTATTGATTTCTTAATCTTCGTCACTTAAATAGGACCGTGTGTGGTTAATAGTTATTGCTTTGATTCATGTTGAGTGTGAATCATCATGACTTCGAACCTTATATTTTGGGCAATAATATTAATCATACGACGTTTGCTAAGGTTTAATACGGAGAAACGTGTGTGAGTACGGCTCGTGTGATTTGTTCCCTTGGTGGGCTCAGAAGTTTTATCGTACCAAATCTTGCAAGTGAAGAATTAGTTTCTTTGGTATAGGTAATAAGGTTGAGCTGTCTTTACTCCAAGGTAAAAGATATTAATTAATTTAGAGCTATTCAGAAGCTCAATTAATTAATGGACTAGATAATCTTAAACATGGAAAATAATAACCGGGAGCCCATATTATCGTAATATGGATTAAGATGGATAGTGCAATATTATTTTTATAGTGGCATTAATTAATATTATTGGGGTGTATAATATTGGGGCTCAATATTGTAATTCAGTAGTCCATTGGAGGTCCAATCTTAATTCTCCTAAAGGCCCCTCAAGTAGCCCAATAAGTAGCCCGATAATATAAGATGATTATAATAAAAGAAAATTATTATTGCTGATTTTTATTCTTTTAAAAAATATTAGCTTAAGAGAGAGAAAAGATTTTGTTGATTTTCTTGGAAAGATATTATGGAAGATATGTATTCTTGGAATACCAGATTATCTAAAAAATTCAAGAAGATCCAAATCTTGTAATTCAATCTCCTAAATTTCGAAAATTCCATATAGATGAGAAGGTGAGATTTTTGGGAAATATTTTATTATGCAAAAAAGAATATATTGAATATATTCAAGATTTCTTGGAGGTCAAGAAAAGATTTTTCCACCCTATTCCATAGCTAAATTTCGGCCAACCCTATCTCTATATATAGGGGATGATTATTTCATCTCCAGAATAAAGTTTCATAGTTCCATGAGTTGGAAAAATCAAAAGCAATAAATTTATTCTTTCTTCCTTGTTATTTTAACTTGTTCGTGAGCGTTTCCCACCGGCGAACGAATAAGGCGAAGAGGGAATACTTGAGAAGAATTTTACGTATGATAGGATCGTTACGCTTGTCCCTTTATCTCGGTTAGACGTCGCTTCAAGAGGTACGTTTCATGTAAAACTCCTAGATATTCCGCGATAGGATTTTACATGATTATATTCATTGGCATGATATTTTGTTATTGGTAAATTATTATTTGAATTAATTTAAGATTAATTCATGCTAGTAATAATTAGATTTAAATTCATATTTAAATTTCATCCCAAATAGATCCGGGCACCCCGATTTCCCCAACACGTTCTAGAAGCAATTAGACATGTTATGCAAGATTGGTTCAATGCAAGGAGTATTGAGCTAGCTTCAGAGTCTGGGTACCTTTGCATGCGTGTTGCTGATATCCTTTCTAACCAACAAATATCCGCCGATTCACACACAGTTGAGCAGTTGGCCGCATATCACTTTACAGTGTATAAGGAAAAGAACAATTACATTGTCAACTTGGATAAGAGTACTTGCTCATGCTTTGAAGGTATTCCATGCGTGCATGCACACGCTGCCATCAGGTACGATGTATATGTTTATTACAGTTTCATTTTATGGATTATTTGGAATTTAGAATTATTAGTTTTATTGTTTCGTTAATAATGTTGACATGTGTTTAGGGTTTAGGAATTTTCTTTTAACTTCAAAAGGTGACCGAAGCAAGCAAGTTATAGGTCTGGATTTTAATTGTTGTTTGTGTTATACATTGATTGGTTTATTATTTTTTTTCCTATTTTATTACAGGAAGCGTAGTTTGAAAGTGAGTAGATATGTTGATATTTGCTATACAGCTGATAGTGTGCGACGTATGTGGTCGGATTCAGTAATGCCAGTACCCGACCCGAAAAACTGGTGTGTTTCTGAAAATACGAAAGATATTGTATGCAATCCACCACCTCTTCATCGGCAAGCAGGTCGGTCAAGGATGAGCAGGAGGAAAGCCAAAATTGAATCGAAGCCTAAGAAGAAGTGCAAGAGACAACAATGTGCACGATGTCATGTATTTGACCATAATCAAGCAACTTGCCATGTGTTTATTCTATTAAATTTTGGAAGCGGTCAACATTCATTGGATGAACCAGAGTCATCTTCTGGTCCTCCTCAAACTAGTCATACCTAATGTACTCTAGTTGTGCTACACCTAAACAACCTGTTTTTAATTTTCAATTGTTACATTTGAATGCATTTGAATTTAAAACATTTTGAATATTTTGAAATGATTTGTATTATGTTATATCCTGAGGGAATACTATGTTATTTGATACTAAACAAGTCATTTAATATTATGAAAATTGTTGTCCATTTTTAGATTATTTGGATTTGTTTTTGCATAGTGTATGGAATCTACTAAACTGATGTGATGTGGAATCTAGTGGAACATGGCATTTATCATGTTTAAGTAATGTTTTCTGGTGAATCTGGTTGTAAATAATTTGAATTTTAGTGGAAGATTGCATTTTGTCAATGAATTGTAATTTTCAATTCGGTTGGCCCCATATTTATGGTCAAATATATGAAATATTCTAAGATATTCATTTTTCATTGTCTATTACACACATATTACTGAGATTTTCATCAGGTATGCACGTGTATATCTTATTTTTTATGTGACTACAATCAACCCAAGAATATAGATATGTTTGCATATTTTATAAAATTATTAAATATTATTGTCCTGAATATCTCTTAACTTAATCAAGTATACAATATTTTTTATGCATGGTAATGTAAATAAATTAACTAATAATATATATCTCTTAAAATATGACTACATATTTGATTAAGATTTATATGTTGAATATGCTTCAAAAATTTGGTTAAGATTTATGGCTGCCTAATTTATTGAAATGCACCATATGACTACTTTATTGGTTAAGATTTATGACTGCCTAATTTATAAATCGGTATTAAATTAGAAATTAATCTTCATTAAGATTCATTTAAATTTTAGTGTGAATGTAATTAATACAAAAAATTATTTATTATTAGTATATTTAGCATATAGAGTTTAGAAAATGTCCATTGAATGAATAACTAACAAGAAGAACAATCAAAATATTAGTTTATATCTTTTAATTAAATATATATATATTTGGACAAAGTATAGAGCGAAAATAGTTCATACATTAACCATTTAAAGGGTATTAGTTGTTTGCACTGAGGATATTAGTTAGTTTTACCAAAGGGTATTAGTTCTGAAGGGCATTAATTATTTTCATTGAAGGGATTAGTTGAATGTGTTAATGTTATGTCAGTTTTGTCAAAAATGTTTAGGCAACATTCTGGATAACATTAGTGAATTTGTCCTTTCTCCTAACACTAACACTTTTGTTCTATGTTGTGTTTGATGTTGTGTTCGCAGGATGAAGACCTAGAATGTTCCAGATCATGCGGCTGCAGTTATCAAGTGAGGAGATCAAATACATCATGGACAATTATGGAGTTAGTGGAGGATTTGTTTCTAGGTCTTTCCAAACTGACCTAGTGGTCCAACTGTCGGTTTATCCTACATATATAAATACCAGAAGACGTTCGAAGAAAAAACTGGGGGACAAGCCAGGAAGTAGTAAACGAGAGCTACACTATCGAGTGTTCTAGTACATCTAGTGTAGAAGGACAATTATTATTATCTTTTGTGTTGGTCGAATGCTACAATGCTCCTTTCAATATTGTGATCGAAAATAGACTAGATTAGGGTCTGAGTGTGATCAGTTTTCTAGTCATCGTAGATCTGTTTAGGCGGTGTGTTTACACCTTACCCTCACTTTGAGATATTATGTTAGATCTTTGTTTGTACCACTACATGGTTATAGTGAAGCTTTTTTTTCATGAGGCATCGTAGACTTTATTTAAGTCTATGAAAAATTTTGAATTTCGTTTGCAAAGTGTTTAAGTCTTCCGCTGTTTAAAACCGTTCATAATTGTCTTGTGTTGTTGTACATGTTGTCAACATTTCAATTAACACAAATCTGAAAAACACCATGCACACTCTTAGAATGGTACGAAGAGTATTAGATATTTAACTAAATGGTATTTGCATAGTCTTGTATGCACCAGGTGTACCGTGCAACTCAAGTATATTTTTGAAAAATTACCCCTATTATTACTGAAAAGTTACCCTTGCTATTAGCCTATTACTGAAAAGTGCATTTAACAAGGGATAACTTTTTAGTAATAATAGTGGTTACTTTTCAGTAACAATAAGAATAATTTTTCAAAAATACAATTTATTGGCACGGTGCACTTGGTGCACTGACTTGATCGTAAAATACTAGCTTGACTAGTAGTTACCCACAAGAGTATGGGATCACTGTACTATGGGCAAATATAGGGACCAAGTAATATCGAACCCGTGAGAAGGTTTGTATGCGAATAAATCCCTGGAAATGTATGTGTCGTAGCTAATATGAATGCGATGTTGGTGTAAACTAATACTAAACTATATTCTTTTAATTATCAAGCGAAAAAAATAAAATTATTCCAACTCCGATGTGAAGTGCAAATATGATGGTGATGCTCGGAATAGGAATCTCTACGTATACTAACATAATTGGTACGATAACTAAAATAATTGTGATGTTCAATTTAAAATCCTAAGTGTACTATGAACTAGACAATCAACTTCCCTAATCTAGCACAAAGAATTGAAAGAATAAAAGCTCAGGAATATCCCCAATACTTAGTTCTAACAACCTACTTCACTAACCCACTAATTAAATTAGATAAATTATGCTTAATTATTGAGGCTCTAATTTAACTAAGGGGATGTGGCCATCCTCCCTAGATAAACCGGTTGATTGTAAACCCCTTCAAAAACCCTCTCCTTAAGCCTATTCGTTATTAAAGAGTGATGCGGTCATCTTCTCTCTAACAATTTTCGTACTTAATTTTATGATTATTCTAGGGTTTATTAGAATTATTCAATAATTAAGAGAATTAAAACTATACATCACGAATTATCCTAATTACGTACCAACATCCTACTTCTACGAGTTTATCCTATCCTAAGCATACATAGGTTTAGCCTAACATGGTGATTATGAGAGCAAAAGAAATAACGAGATCAACAATCATAAACATAATTGAACGAAACAAGAAATTCAAGAACATAAACTATCTATGAAAGCAATTGAATCAATTCTAAAAATCAAATCTATAAAATCTGGAAAATTAGGTCTAAGTATCAAAGAATTCAAGAAATAAAAAGGAAAATCCAATCCGTGCAAAGTAATACTTGTTCTAATGGATCCGTACGATAAAAACCTCGTTTACAAACTTGAAATCCTTGCTAAACTCTCAAAATCACGTCCCAGACTCTTCTCCTTTGAAAATAGTGTGTAGATCTGTAAAAATCGGCTTGAGAAGGGTATTTATACGCTTTGGGCTGAAAATCGCCCAGGGCGCTCGAGTGCATAGTGCTCGAGCACTCTCCGGTCGAGCGCCTATGGGTCACAAAACATGAGAGCCGCTCGAGCCCCTCCACTCGAGCGCCTCACGCTCGAGCATGCTCAGGTCGAGTGCTTGGTCTTCACAGCGCATCTGGGGCGCTCGAGCTCTTGTGCTCGATCACTTAGTGCTCGAGTGCTTCTCCTTTTTGCACTAATTGATACTTTTCTTCGCTCGAACTAATATTTTTCGTATTTCTCCAATGTCTTCTCATCCGGGAGTCCGTTTGAGTTGATTCAAAGTCCTACAAACTCCATTATTTGCCATCTTTCCTAATATGAACACCAAAGAGACAAATTGATGAGTTTATAGAAATGTTACTCAAATAACTCTAAATATTCATAAAAATGCTCAAAATATGGACTAATCGGGCTACAAAACATAACAATTTTACGTCTAATCAACCCCCCCCCCCCAAACTTACCATATTGCTTGTCCTCAAACAATGAAATAATAATTCAAGCGAAATTGTTAGAAATGAACCATAACACTAAATCATGAAAGTAATCACTTTCAAGCTTCAAAGATCGATCACCTGCACACAAACTCACCCTCTTCATCCTACTCATGGATAATCAATAAAAACCACCAAATCAAAACATGGATGTGCTCTCGGTGATGTGTTTCACTCCCTCACAAGTGTTTATCAATAATTAGGGACACTCTCAATCAATCATTCACACAAATTAGTGACCATAGGCTTTTAAGCACTCTCAACTTCGACCACATACTAGAATTCATGCCGAATCAAAAAGGACTTTTTCAAGGTTGTAATGTACAACTCTTTGGACAGGTGGGGTAAATGTATAGGATAAAATGACTCAAGTGAATGGAGAATAGGAAATCATAGCCTCGGTATTTCAATACACGTAACAGAATACTTCAAATATCTCCATACAATGCACTTTCAATTCCATTGACTTTCAACACCTCAACTCTTTTTATCCTTTCACTCCATACGCTTTTTTTATCATTCATTGCTCTTCTTTTTTTCAACTCTATATGAGCTCATATTTTCTTTTGCTCATTCTCAAATCTTTTTATTCTTCCCCACTCCTAAAAAAATCATTACTCCCTTTTTTTCATACTCACTCAACCATATACAATTCTACATTCTCTCAACTCAAATCCCTTCTCATTCACAACTTTTCTTATTCTCCACTCAAATTGGGACAAAAAGAGGTTAGGAATTGGATAAGTTCAAATGTGCTAGCAAATAAATAGGCTAAAGCTCAAACGAGCTAACAAGGGATTAATGTCATTGGTAGGAATAATTTGGCTAAGTGACTTATCAATTCAAAGATGGCCTTAAATCACTTCTGACATTCCATACTAGACACAATCAAGAAGCGAGAGTACCCACAAGTTTTAGCACCTATAAGGTGAAGATCCACTCGCAAACAATGAGATCATTTTGATGAAATATAATCTCTTATAAGGCTCAAATCTCACAGTTTTTCACATCTATGCTAGACCTAGTAATTTCTCAACATTACCACACAAGTATTCAAAAGAAAAATCCGTAAGTGTACAATTTCCCTTTCAAATCCACTCTACTCACAATACTCACATAATCTAGTCCTAACTCAATTCCACAATCACCAACTCATAATTTTACACTCAATGATAGCAATCACAAGTAATAATGAAAGAGTCAATAAACATGAAATCATCAATAACACCAAATTAGTTCACAACAGTAGCTTAATGGAGTTAATAATCAATACAGACCAAGAATAAGAAGAAAAGAAAATAGTCTCAACACTCAAGAGAAATAAGAAGGAAAAGAAAGGAAAGGAACTAGGGGAGGTCCCCATAAATGATCATGCATCCGGAGGTGGAGGTGGTCGGTAGCTCGGGTGATTTGCTCCTAGATAAGAGACGAACAATGCCTCCATCCATCTTCTGATGTCCGACACTTCTCCTCGGACTCCCCGGACGTCATCCTAAACCTCAGTCACTCTTGCGTACAATTGATTGTGGTCCGTGCGTAGCTGTGTGACATCGGTACGTAAAGAATGTACGTCGGCTTCCATCCCCATCCACTGAAGCTGGGTTGGGGTTCACCCTCCTTGCATGGGTGCTTCAGCCTCATACTCCATGTCTTGCTGCTCGTTTCCTCCCTCGGCCTCTCCCTCTGCTTCCTCTTGCTCTCCTTGGCGTTATGCTCTTCCTCTTCATTCTCTAAATCCTGTTGGGCCTCACTTGTGCCCTCTCCTCTTTTTCTCTTCGGCTTAGGCTCGTCTAACAACCCTGCCTTCTCGAGACACTTCTTGAATTTATCAATCACCTGCATGTGGCTTGCCCCGTTCACAGCAATGTTCGCCTTCTTCTTCCCTCTCAAGGTGACAAGTTGCTCATTGGCAAGGGAAATAGTTCCCCTTCTCTAAATCGAATGCAATAGGTGCTTAACTTCTGCTCTACCATCCAAGTGTTCCACAGTTAATCAAAATTAATGTCCTTGTCAGGAAGAGGTCCCGACCCTGGTACGATCCCCACGCTCCTCATTACAGCTGAAATGAGGGCTCCACCTCGTATCTTCGAAGTCTTAGTCCCCGCATTGTATGAGGTCTCCAAGTGGTGCTCAATAAAGTCCCGACCAAAATCATACGGCTTCTTGTTAATCAGACACCAGAGTCCATACAACTCCTTCACCGAGACTGTCCCCGTTTCCGACCTAGCGTAGATTATATTCCCAAGGATCCTCTCAATGTACCAGATAATTGGATTCCGGATAGCGAATGCTCTGGCCTTTTGTGACTTGTAGTCCCCAACTAAGCCTCATGTAATCTGCTGCCAAAACTCCTTGGCCTTGTACCCCTTGTGTGTGGTGTTCTCCCCCCTCTATATATTGGAGCAGGAGGGTGTCATTGATGGTCTTTAGAGGGAACTCGTGTCACTCGCCTCATATCATGAACCTGAAGGAGTTCTCATCCCTCATATCTAACGTAGCAAGAAATTGCTCTGTTAGATCAGGATAAGTGTCCATAGACAGCATGAACTCGTAGTATCCTTCCATTTCGTTACTCCAGAAAATCTCTCTCACTTCTCCTTCAATCCCCATATCGTTTATGAACTCGATGCTAGGACGTCGGGTCCTTTCCACCTTCCCGGCTACTTGGTTCCATCTTTGTGCGTAGAAGCACTAATCATCACCATAATCCATCCCCATCTTGAGGGCAATGCCCCCCTAGCAGCTAACTTCCGAGTCATTTCTTCCAACTCGTCACTTATAATCATTTTTCCTTGATTCTTCTTCTTGGACATTGTTCCTATTTAACGAGAAAATGAACTTTAACTACTCAGTAATACTCAATACCAAATCAATTCATATAGTAGTCAAAATTTCATAAGTATCATCAACATTAGCCTACATTGTGGTGCTATTCCCATCTCATAAAAATTCATCCCTCTCAATATTCAAGCCTATCATGAAGTAATATCACACAATTGTAATTTACATGCTCAAGGCTCAATTAGTTTCACATAATCACATTACTCAATCCCCACAACTCATACTCAATGTCTCAACAAGAAATGCCCACAAAATTCCTACATTAATGCTTTCTCTCTCTAGAAATTCACCCATTCTACATACTCAATCATGAAATTGAAAGTAAAATTGGCAAACCCATAGTATATATGCATCAACAATCAACGTAGAAGCAAGAATTATCAGAAAAATTGAAAAGCCCCCAAATTTCTCATCCAATCCTATGAACCCTAGTCTCAAAATTACTTAAATCATCCCTAATCTAAGTAAAAACTAAGAAAAGAGAGAAGAGAGTATGAATTTACTTACCTTTGTGGAGAGAAATTAACCCTTGGAGATGAATTGATGTGAAAATGGAGAAATTTGAGTGCAAATGGTGTTTGGGGGTGAAAGGGGGCTGAAAATCGAGCGCTAGTGTGTGTAAATGTGTGTGGTGTGTGTGGGTTTGTGTTTAAATGGGGAAAATTGGGCCAGGGTTGCTGACCTACGGAGGTGCTCGAGCCGGACCTGCGGTCAAGTAGCTGGTGCTCGAGCGGGTGCCAGCCGAGCAGCCTCAATACGCTGTTGTCACTGTGACACGACCACACTCACACCCACAAGCATCATACCTTTTTAAATAAAATACAACCCTAAAAACCTCCTATAATTTTTTTCCTTTCAACTGCAAAAGCAAAACGTTATCACAAACCCGACAACCTGTTCACATTAACAAAAAGAGGCTTCAAACCAAACCGACAAACCAATGAAACTCCAAACCAACACACCAGCGCATACTAGTTTATATTACAATACAATACATATTCAAACCAACAAAACATACAACAGCGGAAGCAAAATAAAGCCACGGTCCTGCCCGCAGGTCGCCGTCTATGTACACCGCAACCCAAAAGCCTGCAAGAGTGCCACAGCTAGTCCAGTATGAACATGTCATCACACGTCATCAGGATTACCTACAATGCATAAACTACGTGAGATTTACAAATCCCAGTAAGCAGAAATTATGCATGATGTGATGTTCGTCTCATAATCCTCACTATGCACAATGCACTCTCATTAAAAAAACACCAACTTATTTTTGAAATACTCGTTAAGGGCCCCTAACTCACTATTATGCACCGGCACAAACATCAATATCAATAGAATATAATCAAGTGGCCACAATAAGTAAGATCCGACGGGGGTCCATCCTCCTGTGGCCATTGAGGGCCCCCCATCGCACCCCTCATGTCCACCAAGAAGTAATCCCCTACACGTCGACTCACACGGTGAGGATCCATCCCTCTAACGGCCTAGCGAGGTCCATCACCAAACCTGACCCCCTGTTCGTTCAGAAGTCCCCTCTACAAACATGCACACAACATAACTTATAAGACGGTGGCCCACGCTAGGTAGTCTACGCTAGGTTTCCCTAGGTCGCTCCTTCCCAGGTCGCCCCTTCCGCCCTCGGTGCATAATCAGTGGTCAATCACACCAGTTTATAAAAATATACTTCCATTTCAATGCATGATATGCATGATGCAGTGCAACCAATGATATGTCACAAAATTCACAGACTGTTGAACTCACAGGTTCAATCCACATCAAATATTGAGCTCTCAAGCTCATTCCACATTAAATAACTCACAGACTCATCCAAAATAATCATTGAATATCAGATCACGTACAATTCACGAATCACCACTTAAATAAAATAATTCACAAAATAATAAGTTTATACATTGTAGTTGCAAATGAATTTCTACTTACCTCAAGTCTTCAAAGTGTTGATAATACAAACCCTTAAACCACCTTATCGGCCTCCAATACCAAATCTAATAAAGCAAATTATAAATATAATTTCAAACTATTATTTAGTTAAACTGAAAATAAAATCTTACCGGGGTCACTAATTAATAAGTAAATTAAGCTATCAAATTCATGAACTAATTAAATCTATTTTTGTTTACAAAAAGTGTGCAATTGGTTATTACACGAAACCTATTAAACCTCGTATTGCAATTACACGATTAATTATAAATAAATAACACGTACCTTATTTCATGAGGTTTATCTCAACTTCACCCTTTCCTTGCTAATCAAACGCACAATCTTATTTTTTTTTTAAACTATCCTAAGAAATTGCTCAGGGATACGTAAATGAAAATTAAACTTACGGGGGAAATAAATATATATCCCTTCCACCGCCTTAGTAAACCTTCTCCAAGAAGCTTTAGTTATTTTTTTTTAATAATAAAGGAATGCTACAAAAGCACCCACGTATACATATATATATTCATAAGTGTTGTAATTGAGTGCGTAAATTAAATAGACATCGTTTGTTTACCCAGTTCGTCCGGAAGGACTACGTCTGGGGGCGATCCAAGCCAGGAGTTCCACTAATATTGTTGTGTATCAGAGTACATAATTCATGAATACAATGGGATATATATAATAGTAAAAACCCTAGTCTAATGGGTAAGACCCAATATGATTCTTGATCCTCAAGTAATGTCCACACCAAATCTCCTAGATTTGGAATATCAAATCTTCCAGATTTACAACACTCCCCCTTGGACATTACGACATAAATGTCTTGTTATAAAAACTCCACGTGCTAAGGATCGGCCACAATAATAAGTGGGAGGAATGTCATTGATCTTCTAGATCTAAATCTTCCAGATTCATTTCGAGGTTACCGCTCCCCCTGAAGACAACAACACTTTAAGTCTTTGCATCCCAATACCACGAACGTACTTTTCAAAAGTAGACGTAGGTAAGGATTTAATAAACAAATCTGCAAGATTGTTACTAGATTACACCTTTTGAATGGTAATCACGCCACTCTTCTGGAGTTCGTATGGGTAGAAAAACTTAGGTGAAATATGTTTCGTCAGGTTTCCCTTGACGTACCCATTACTCATTTGTGCGATGCAAACAGCGTTGTCTTCAAATATAACGGTGGGAGATGTATCGCCCTTGGCGATACCACACGAGTCACCAATGTGTTTTACCAAGGACCTTAATCAAACACATTCTCGTGCGGCTTCAAATAAAGCTATGATCTCTGAGTGGTTTGAAGACGTGGTAACCATGGATTGTTTAACCGATCTCCACGAGATTGCGGTTCCACCACAGAGAAAAATATAACCAATCTGGGATACGGCGTTGTGGGGATCAGACAAATAGCCGGCATCCGCATAACCTACCAAGGTTTTGTCTTGGTTCTTACGATAAAACAGTCCAAGATCTTGAGATCCTTGGAGGTATCGTAGAACATGCTTAACACCATTCCAATGTCTCCTCGTAGGAGAAGCGCTATATCTCGCAAGCAAGTTAACTACAAATGCAATGTCCGGCCGGGTACAATTTGCAAGATAGAGCAAAGCTCCAACAGCGCTAAGATAAGGAACTTCTGGTCCCAGAATTTCTTCTGAATCTTCTCTTGGCCTAAACGGATCCTTATCCACTTCGAGGGATCGGACTACCATCGGGGTGCTAAGTGGATGAGATTTATCCATGTGAAATCTATCCAATACCTTCTTCACGTAGGTCGACTGATGAACAAGGACTCCTTCTGGGAGGTGCTCGATCTGCAAGCCGAGGTAGTACTTGGCTTTACCCAAGGACTTCATTTCGAATTCAGCTCTCAAGATTGAACTGGCTTCTTCAATCTCTTTGCATGTTCCGATTATGTTCAGGTCATCAACATATACGGATATGATGCAAAAACCGTCTTGCAATTTCTTCGAGAATACGCACGGGAAAGCTTTATCGAACGTGTATCCCTTCTTCTGAAGGAATTCACTAAGTCGGTTGTACCACACAAGGCCCGATTGCTTCAGGCCATACAACGACTTACGCAGTTGTATGCTATACATACTGCGATTTTCTCCATCCCTTAACTGAGGAATGTTAAATCCATCTGGGATTTTCATATAAATATCGGCATCTAGTGATCCGTATAAGTACGCAGTTACTACGTCCATTAATCTCATTTGGAGATTCAACTTAACTGCCAAAGATATCAAATAGCGGAACGTTATTGAGTCCATGACGTTGAGTCCATGACGGGAGAATAGGTTTGATCAAAATCAATTCCGGGTCTCTACGAAAACCCTTATGCTACCAGCCTCGCTTTAACCTCTCCACAGTATTGTTCTCATTTCGTTTTTGTACAAAAACCCATTTATATCCTACAGGGATAGCGCGCGCGGGTGTACGAACAAAAGAGTCAAATACTTGTCTTTTGTTAAGCGATGCGAGCTCTGCTTCAATTGCCTCTTTCCATTTTACCCAATCGGAGCGCTTCCGGCACTTTACGATAGTTTTGGGTTCTGGATCCGGATCGTTAATGGAAAGAGCAAATGTCGCTGCAAATGTGTCGTCGACGACAGTAATATTTATATTACATATTTCTCCCGTATCTGTGAGATTCACAGAGACTTTGACGTTTACGTCAACCAGACCTTCCTCATTTCCCATTGTATCTGGGTCTGGTCGTTCCATGGTCCTAGTGCATGGAATATTTTGTGCACGTGCTTCATCACTAGGACTCTCGTCTCCTAGAGACTTGGAGTTATCTAGGCGGATCTCTTCTAGAGATTTTCCATTCGACTGACCAGATTTGCTAGCCTTTCGTTTAGGTGTGTTACTATCTCTTGAGGGTCCCTTACGCTTTTGGCGTGTGGGGGCATGAGTACTCATTTTACTTGGGACCTCAACCCTTTGGGGAGCATTTACTGCAGGTATATGCGGTCTAGTCACACCTCTATGGTCAGTGAACGCTTCTGGCAGGTTATTTGCTAAGTTCTGCAGGTTAATGATCTTCTGAACTTCTAGTTCAGATTGGTTAGTGCGCGGATCTAGATACTGAAGATTACTTACGTTCCACGTAAGTTCCCGGCATTCGTTCAATTTTGAATTCGGATCTCCCCTAATGCCGGAAGGTAATCTTCATCGAACGTGCAATCAGCGAACCGGGCCGTTAATTGATCCCCGGACAAAGTCTCGAGGTATTTCACGATGGATGGAGAGTCAAATCCGATGTAAATACCGAGTTTCCTTTGT
This sequence comes from Ballota nigra, assembly GCA_947034835.1. Lineage (NCBI taxonomy): Eukaryota > Viridiplantae > Streptophyta > Magnoliopsida > Lamiales > Lamiaceae > Ballota > Ballota nigra. The sequence goes on along the minus strand of OX344727.1, from coordinate 9,758,614 downwards.
GGGCCCAAAGAGGTTCGCTTGGGTATCGTAATCGGTACGTATACCATACATCCGAAAAATTTGCAGATGGGAAATGCTAGGTTCTTTCTCACGCACTAACTGTAGGGAGGAATGATCATTATATGCAGTTGGACGGATTTGGATGCATGTAGGACTGCATGCCCCCAGCATGAGGTGGGTAGTTTAGAGTTCATAAGCAATGGTCTCGCGATAAATCTGATACGTTTTATTAGCGCCTCAGCAAGACCATTTTGGGTATGGACGTAGGGGACCGAATGCTCCACTTAAATTCCCAGGGCCATAATGGCCTTCGAGCTAAACTCAGCTGCATTATCCATGCAAATCGATTTAATTGGATAATCCGGGAATTGAGCTCCAAGCTCGATAGTCTTCGCAATGAGCTTCGTAAAAGCTTGATTGCGGGTGGACAGCAAAATGCAAATATCCACCTAGTGGAGGCATCAATAGGGACCATGAAATAACAAAATGGTCCTGATGCTGGGTGAATCGGTCCGCAAATGTCCCCTTGAATTCACTTCAAGGAAAACCGGAGACACTAGTCCAACCTTAGTGCGCGACTGGCGCACTATTAACTTACCCTTAGAACATGCATCACAAATAAATTCATCAACATGAAGGATTCTACTATTCAAATTGGGTAGAGTCCTACGTATCATATATTGTCCTGGATGACTTAACCGCGGATGCCTAATTTAAAGAAGTTCGGGTCATGTAATTTCATACTCATGGCTAGATGGAGTTTTGACGGCCGGATGTAGAAATAGTACAATCCGGGGAAAAGGAAGAAAGTTCTTCTATAAGATTGTATGAGTGGTGGCGCTATCTACCAATCATAAATCACTACCTTAATACTATCATGCCAGAGGAAATTAACCCAAAACTAATAGCTGATATGTTTACTAGCCATAAATAAAAACAGCAATATCCGAATAAACACATGGACAGCTATTTAAGGTAAACACATCAAAGCTAATAAATTCATCCATAAATAAAATATCCGAAAGAAAGGATCCAAAAAATAAAGTACTAAAATAATCAAATACACAAATCACTCATCATCTCCAAGGTCCTTGAGCTTGATGCCCAGAGGATCGACGTTGTCTTGGTCAAAGTCTGCTTCAAGCAGTCTGGCATGGTGAGTTTCGACTCTAGGGGCCTTCCCCTTGTCGTCCTTCTGCTGGTTTTGATAAGCCTCGACCAAGTGCTTGGGAGTGCGACACGTGCGAGACCAATGGCCTCTGCATCCGTATCTGTAGCAGGACTGCTTTAACCTTGCCAGATTTTGAAGAGTGAAATTCGAGGTTTAGTGACCACCGGATGTACAACGACCTCGGCCTTTAACCCAGATCATCTTACTCTCTCTCCCCCTTCCACGTTTGCAACCAATAATATAATTGTCCCTATACTGCCGCTTGAGTATAAGATTGCTAGCGTGGAATGTTGGCAGATTATTCTGCATCAACTGGGTTACAATACGGTACATATACCAGTCGTATTGTACCGGAGGGAGGTGTATATGGTCCTACAGGGAGCTCCATAATACTCCGGGGTCCCTGAATGAGGATATGAATAATGAATTCCTCACTCAGGTGGTTCATGAGAAAAAATCAATGCTTTCGCCTTCAGGACGTTAGTGGATTTTGAACCTTCGAGAATTATTTCGCTAAACTCATTTAAGGCTAGATGGATCTCGACATCTAGCGCCCATGTCAGGTATTTATTACCATCAAGAGCAAGCTCATCGAATTCTATAATGGTAATATTGGACATTATTCACTATAATTTTTAAAGTGACATGGTAAGAGTTGTGACCAAATTAATTAACAACGGAGGAATTAGGATTTATTTGATTATTCTAAGGCACATAGATGCACGTACTGGGCGCCGTCTACCCAAGGCATAAATTTACGGTCCGACAAATACCGGGCGCCGCCTACCCGAGCATAAAAAGCGGACTATAAACTATGTGTACAGTGTTAATGCACGTAGGATAATAAAATCACTTAAGTATGCAATAACAATAAATAACGATAATCACATGAAAATAATTTGCAGAAAATATACGGTTTAATAGACAGAGGAAATAATCATTAGAATAATTATTTCGTGTATATTAACGCAATTTAACGAAACATTTTCAGGATTATATAATATAAATTTTGTGATACGACAACCGAAATAAAATCGGGGTTATCACAATATTCACAAGGGGTGATCGCAACATGTGACTAAAAGTGCACGTAAAACTATGCAAGTAACACATGGCGAGAGGAGAGAATCGAAAAACAAAAGAAAAATGAAAATAAATAAAATTGGAAAAATCGGGGCTGATCGCGCTTATGGGACGCGACCAGCCTATGGGATCGCGCTCCCCATGCGCGACATCCCGCCTCCGATCACGTCTGCCAGGCGCGATCGGGGCCGATTTTCCTGGCATCTTCCCGGCGCGATTTCGGCCACGGGAGGAAGGCTGCGCCATCTCAACGCGATGCCCGGGGGCGAGCGGAGGCGGCAGAGGAGGTATCTGGTGTTCGCCCGCCGGGGGAAGCTGCCCGCATCGCGGCGGCTCACGGCAGCGTCGCGCTCGGTGGCTTCCAGCCACGGCGGCGACGCGCTGGCGCAGACGAGGGGGCGGCGGTGTTCACGGGCGAGAGGCGACGGCAGTGGGCGAGCCCTGCCCGTGAACGAAAGGCAGCGGCGTCGGTCGCAGGCGAGAGACGATGGCGGCGTGCGAGCAAGCCCCGCCCGTGAACGAAGGGCGGCGGCGGCAGTGGGCAAGCCCCGCCCGTGAACGAAGGGTGGCGGCGCCCGTGGCTCTCGCAGCGGCGGCGGCATTGGACGGCCACTCCGGGTGGCTGTGTGGCGCTTCCCCGGGCGGCGCTCCGGGACCGTTTCGGGCAGTGCTACGTCATGCGTCTCGCGGTGTTTGTTTTTCGATCTCAATCCAACCAATATACTCAATAGATAACATATAAAAGGCATATAATTTAATCATGAACGAACATCATAAAAGGATCATGATAATTAAATTTGTGCATATAATTTGAGTATAATAAACAAGATCAAATAATTTTGAGATAGGGAATAAACTCATGAGATTCAACGGGAATTAATCCGAGAGACATACCTTTTAGCTCAGTTAGTTAGGGCGTCGTGCTGATAACGTGTTGTAATTGAGTGCGTAAATTAAATAGACAGCGTTTGTTTACCCAGTTCGTCCGGAAGGACTACGTCTGGTGGCGATCCAAGCCAGGAGTTCCACTAACATTGTTGTGTATCAGAGTACATAATTCATGAATACAATGTGATATATATAATAGTAAAAACCCTAGTCTAATGGGTAAGGCCCAATATGATTCTTGGTCCTCAAGTAATGTCCACACCAAATCTCCTAAATTTGGAATATCAAATCTTCCAAATTTACAACAATAAGGATTTGGGAAATCTAATACCCAATTCCTTATAACAAGCTTTAATTAATTTTATTTTATTAATATCTATATTTATATATTAAACTAATTTTAATTCTAATACTACAAATTTACTAAAAGTTGATACAAAGAGATGTACAAATATTCTCATATCATGCTCATCTAAATATTATACACCTATAAATATATAAACAAAATTTATCTATTTAAGCAATTTAATTTTTTTAAACAAGGTAAATTGATATTCAATCACAAGTAGCACATAAATAATTATATAAAATGCACATAAATAATAAGTAGCACTCAAATATTTAATATGCACATAAATAATTAAAATGCACGCAATGCATGAAATATATTGGCCAATAAGTAGTGAGAAGCTCGGGTATTACACCCTCCCCTCCTTATAAAAATTTTGTCCCCGAAATTTAACTTACCTGAATAGTTCTGGGTATTTGGATTTCATCTCATCCTCTCGTTCCCAAGCGGCTTCTTCAACTGACTGATTTCTCCATAGTACTTTAACTAAAGAAATTTCTTTGTTTCTGAGTTGTTTTACCTCTCGCAATAAAATCTCCACTGGAACTTCTTCGTAACTCAAGTCTGCCTTCAACTCTGCAGGTTCTTTGTTCAGAACATGTGATGGATTTGCAATATATTTTCTCAACACGGACACATGAAACACATTATGTATCTGAGACATCGATACAGGCAGATCAAGTTTATAAGCAACATCACCAATTCTTTCAATAATAGGAAACGGACCAACATATCTCGGACTGAGCTTCCCTTTCTTTCCAAACCGCATTATGCCTTTCATTGGAGAAACTTTCAAAAACACTTGATCACCCACTTCAAACTCTAATTTTCTTCTTCTTTTATCCGCGTAACTCTTCTGTCGACTTTGAGCAGTCTTCATTCTTTCATGAATCTGTACCACAGCTTCACTCATCTCTCGAATCATATCTGGACCCAAAAGTTTTCGTTCCCCGACTTCATCCCAATGTACAGAAGATCGACATTTTCTACCATAAAGTGCTTCATATAGAGCCATTCCGATAGTAGATTGGTAACCGTTGTTATAAGAAAACTCTATCAAAGGTAAGAATTTACTCCACTGGCCCTGGAAATCTAACACACAAGCTCTGAGCATATCTTCCAGAATATGTATCGTTCGTTCTGATTGTCCATCTGTTTGTGGATGATATGCAGTACTGAAGGATAATTGTGTCCCCAATGCTTTGTGTAGACTCTTCCAAAAGTTAGACAAAAACCTTGAGTCCCTGTTTGAAACGATAGTAAGGGGTACACCGTGAAGCTTGACAATATCTTGTATGTATAACTGAGCGTAACGGTCCATAGTGTATGTGGTACAAATTGGTAGAAAATGAGCTGATTTAGTTAATCGATCCACAATAACCCAGACTGCATCATAACTCTTGACTGTCTTGGGAAATCCTGTAACGAAATCCATCGTGATATTCTCCCATTTCCACTCTGGAATAAGTAAAGGTTGCAAAGTTCCCGAAGGTCTTTGATGTTCTGCTTTGATCTGCTGACAAGTCAAACACTGTTCTACGTATTGAGCAATGTCTTTCTTCATACCTGGCCACCAGTAATGCAATTTCAAGTCTCTATACATTTTAGTAACTCCTGGATGTACAGAATAGGGTGTCGAATGTGCTTCAGTCATCACATCTTCACGAAGTTTATCAACATTAGGTACACACAATCTGTTCCGGTATCGTAGTATACCATTCTCTGATAACTGGAAGTCAGAGGATTCACCTGAAGTGATGTCTTTCTTCACCTTAGTAAAATATTCGTCATTTTGTTGCCCTGTGTGTATTCTATCCAGCAAAGTTGGTTTAAGTGTTAAACCTGCAAGTTTCGCAGTCACAAGTCCAGGTTCAACAAGTTCTATGTTCATCCTTTGCAGATCCAATAGTTCGGGTTTCTGAATCCAGTTCAAAGCTGCCACCTTCTCAGCTGATTTTCGACTCAATGCATCTGCCATCACATTAGCTTTACCCGGATGATAGTTAATGACACAGTCATAATCTTTCACAAGTTCTAACCATCTTCGTTGTCTCATGTTCAACTCTTTCTGAGTGAAGAAATACTTCAAACTTTTATGATCAGTGTAGATCTCACAATGTTATCCGTATAGGTAATGTCTCCAGATTTTAAGTGCAAACACTACTGCTGCCAACACCAGGTCATGTGTGGGGTAGTTCTTCTCATATTCTTTCAATTGTCAGGATGCATAAGCTATTACTTTATCATCTTGCATCAGTACGCAACCGAAACCATTCTTCGAAACATCACTGTAAACTTTGAAACCTCCAGTCCCTATAGGAATTGTTAAAATAGGAGCTGATGTCAGTCGTTTCTTCAGTTCTTGAAAACTTCATTCACATGCCTCCGTCCAGTTATAAGCCACACTTTTTCTGGTTAATTGCGTTAATGGTGAAGCAATTTTAGAGAATCCTTCGACAAATTGACGATAATATCCTGCTAAACCGAGAAAACTACGCATCTCTGACGGATTTGTAGGCTGTGGCCAATTATTAATTGCTTCCACTTTGCTCGGGTCAACTGAAATCCCTGCTCCCGATATCACATGTCCCAAGAAAACAACTCTATCCAACCAGAATTCACATTTCTTGAACTTCGCATATAACTGTTTTTCTTTCAGAACGTCTAACACTTTCCTTAAATGCACTGCATGTTCTTCTTTAGTCTTGGAGTAAATCAAGATGTCATCAATGAATACAATCACAAATTTGTCAAGGAAATCTTTAAATACCCGATTCATCAAGTCCATGAACGCTGCAGGAGCATTCGTCAGTCCAAACGACATCACTCGAAACTCAATGTGCCCATATCTCGTACTGAATGCAGTTTTAGGAATGTCTTCCTCTTTTATTTTCAACTGATGGTACCCTGATCGCAGATCAATCTTCGAAAAGATAGACGCACCTTGCAGTTGATCAAACAAATCATCAATCCGAGGTAAGGGATATTTGTTCTTGATTGTGATTTTGTTCAACTCTCGATAATCGATACACATCCTCAATGCACCATCTTTCTTCCGCACAAACAAAAATGGCGCTCCCCAGGGTGAGAAACTAGGACGGATGAAATCTTTCTCCAGTAATTCTTGTAATTGTATCTTCAGTTCTTTCAATTTAGCAGGTGCCATTCAATACGGTGATTTGGAAATAGGAGAAACCCCATGTTGTAACTCAATCACAAATTCTATTTCACGATCTGGTGGTAATCCCGGAAGATCATCTGGAAATACTTCTGGATATTCTCGCACAACTGGTACATCAATAACAGTTGGACACTGTTGCCCCTCGATACTCATTACACTCACTAAATAACCCTCACAACCACTTTCCAACAATCTTCGTGCTTTGGTAGCTGATATCATAGGGATTCTGAAGCGTTCCTTCACACTGATAAAAGAAAAAACATCTTTCCCCGCTGGCTGAAATGTGATACTCTTCTTCTGGCAATCAATTGTAGCACCATATTTTGATAACCAATCCATACCCAGAATTACATCATAATCGTTCATGTCTAGCACAATCAGATCAGCACATAATTCCCTGCCTTCTATCGGAATAATACACCCTCGTAAAATTTGATTGGTTTGTTTTGAATCACCAGAAGGAATCATCACGTCAAATTTGGCTTCTGTTAGGTTAGGCATTTTACCCAGCTTTCTCACATACTTAGTGGATGCAAATGAATGTGTAGCTCCAGAATCAAATAACACAAAAGTTGAAATGACAAAAATAGAAAGTTTACCCGTGACGACTGGATTGTCTTCAGCATCTTCTTTAGTCATAGTGAAAACACGTGCTGGAACTCTTCCCTGCTCCCTTTGTCTACCTCGGCTCGGGCATATACTAGCTTTATGACCTTTCTGTCCGCAGGTGTAACAAGTTCTGGGCATAAAAGAACAAGCTCCACCGTGTGGTTTACCACAGTTCAAGCAAAGGGGTGGTGGTGGTGGTGTTCCACTCTGATCAATCTTGAAACATTTGTTCGGATCTCCTTGTTCTGGTCTTTGTCCTTGTCCAGATGGAAAATTAGGTCTTGGCCTTTGAAATTGCAACGGTCTCTTCTTATTATCTCCGCTCCACTAGGGTACCGACCTTTGTTGAAAGTGACGCCGAACCTCTTGTGCATGTCGTATCCTCATCTCGGCTTGTTCAGCAATTTGTGCTCTCTCAGCAACTTGAGCATAAGTTACCCCCTGAATCCCTGCCATACTCATATCCTGTACAATTCAGGCCTCAAACCCTCTAGAAATCTCTCCACCTTTAGTGTTTCAGTACCAACCATGTGTTCAGCAAACCTGGATAACTGTTCAAATTTGTGAAGATACTCTGTGACAGTCATGGTCCCCTGCTTGAGCTGTATAAACTCGTTCATCTTCATCATTCTAACGGGGGCTGTGAAATATTTGTTTCTGAAAATCTCCTTGAACCGCTCCCAGGTCATAGCAGCAACGTTCTCAATAGCTTTAACAGTGTCCCACCAGTATCCAGCACTACCGCGTATCATAAAAGAGGCACACAAGACTTTCTCCACGTCAGGGATTCTGTTGTACTGAAACATGTTATCTAAGATCCGCAACCAGTCCTCAGCAGCTAACGAATCTGTTGGGAAAATAGGGGTGTCCGGAATCTATTCGGGATGAAATTTAAATACGAATTTAAATACAATTATTACTAGCATGAATTAATCCTAATTAATTCAAATAATAATTCCAACAACGAATTTTCATCATGCATGTTGAATTAATTTCACATATTAACTATGGCGGAATAAACAAGTAAATATGTGATTAACGTACCTCTTGTAGAATTGGCCTTTGGATATACGGGACAATTACGATCTCGCTCTATCGACCCAAAAACCTTCTCAAGTATTTCCCTTTCACCTCACTTGATCACCGGTGGGAGATGCTTTCAAGTAATTTAATAAACTAAGGAAAAAGAAAAATATCTATGCTTCTTGATTTTTCCAACACATGGAATTATGTACTTGGGGATGAAATAATCATCCCCTATTTATAACATGTAGGGGCCGAAAATTATGTGTCAAATATGGGCTTGGAGAAATCTTTTCTTAGACTCTAAGAAATCTTGAATATATCTCATATATTCTTTTCTCCAAAATAAAATATTCCACAAAAATCTCACCCTACATATTAAGGGGTAAATTTCGAAAGTTTCATGAGAAAAGAATCCAAGATTTGGATCTTCTTGAATATATGAGATATTCTTGTATTTCAAGAATACATATCTTCCATAATATCTTTTCAAGAAAATCAACAAAATCTTTTCTCTCTCAATAATCAAAATTTTCGAAAACAACAAGAAAAAATCAGCATAATATATTCTTTTTATTTTAATCACCTTATCATTATTGGGCTACTTAATGGGCTACTTGAGGGGCCTTTAAGGAGAATTAAGATTGGACCTCCTAATGGACTTCTGAATTTCAATATTGAGCCCCAATATAATTCAATCCATTAATATTAATTATTACCACTAATAAATTAATATTGCACTATCCATCTTAATCCATATTACGATAATATGGGCTCCCGGTTATTATTTCCCGCGTTTAAGATTATCAAGTCCATTAATTAATTGAGCTTCTGAATAGCTCCAAATTAATTAATATATTTCACCTCGAAGTAAAGACAGCTCAACATTATTATTCGTTCCGAAGAAACTAATTCTTCACTTGCAAGATTTGGTACAATAAAACTTCTGAGCCCACTAAGGGGACTAGTCACACGAGTCGTACTCGCACGCGTTTCTCCGTATTAAATCTTAGCAACCGTCGTATGATTAATATTACTGCCCAAGATACAAAGTTCGAAGTCACAATGATTCTCACCCAACATGAATCAAAGCAGTAACCATTAAGCACACACGGTCCTATTTAAGTGACGGAGATTAAGAAATCAACAACCACTGAGGTCTAATTCTTCACCTTTAAGAACAGAAGAATTTATCCTCGCTGTAGGTCCTCTTCAACACATATATACTAAATGTGCTAGTGCAATCTCTTAGTCAAGACAGACCAATCTGAGCCTAACACATCGACCTTTCACGGCGGATTGTTCAATTCCACCTAGATCGTGAAAATGTACGTTTAGTTACAAGTAAATTGTTAATGTTGTCTTCCGTGATCGGGTATCACCACATTAACTATAATGTAACATGTACTATATATTGAACGGTTTGCAATAGAAATTCAACATTCAATCATAACTAAAGCAAATGTGATAAAAGAATTATTCTCATAAAACGAGTGTTTGATACACGAGTTATACAAAGTAAAAGCATACTTTCACGTATAACTCCAACAGGATCAGCAGCATCCTCAAAGATAGGGGGATTCAATTTCCGGAATTGTTCAGAAACTAGCTCAACATGCGCTGCTCCTGGCTGCGACTGATTCACATCAACATGTTGCCTTTCCGCGTCTCTTTGCTGTAAAAGTTGCTGAAATTGTTGTGCCTGACGCTCAACCATATCTGCCAACCGAGCAATAAGGTTATCTCGATCCACACCAGCAGTCGGAGCTGCCTGTTCGGGGGTTCGCTCCATACCACTACCTTCACCTTCTTCTCTCACCATATATGTTTAACAATACTACAAGTCCTACACCACATGACCAATATAATTCATGATGCAATTAATTTAAACAAAATACAAGTAAACACTTACTGGCATAGCTGGACTCTCCAAGTTCTGAGCTCGTGTACATAGACAGTCTACATGAGGCGAACCGTGCTCTGATACCACTCTGACACGACCACACTCACACCCACAAGAATCATACCATTTTAAATAAAATACAACCCTAAAAACCTGCTATAATTTTTTTTACTTTCAACTGCAAAAGCAAAACGTTATCACAAACCCGACAACCTGTTCACATTAACAAAAAGAAGCTTCAAACCAAACTGACAAACCAATGAAACTCCAAACTAACACACCAACGCATACTAGTTTATATTACAATACAGTACATATTCTAACCAACAAAACATACAACAGCGGAAGCAAAATAAAGCCACGGTTCTGCCCGCAGGTCACCGTCTAAATACACCGCAACCCAAAAGCCTGCAAGAGCGCCATAGCTAGTCCAGTATGAACAGGTCGTCACACGTTATCAGGATTACCTACAATGCATAAACTACGTGAGATTTACAAATCCCAGTAAGCAGAAATTATGCATGATGTGATGTTCGTCTCATAATCCTCACTATGCACAATGCACTCTCATTAAAAAAACACCAACTTATTTTTGAAAAACTCGTTAAGGACCCCTGACTCACTATTATGCACTGGCACAAACATCAATATCAATAGAATATAATCAAGTGCCACAATAAGTATGATCCGACGGGGGTCCATCCTCCTGTGGCCATCGAGGGTCCCCCCACATCGCGCCCCTCATGTCAACCAAGGAAAAATCCCATACACGTCGACTCACACAGTGAGGATCCATCCCTCTAACGGCCTAGAGAGGTCCATCACCAAACCTGACCCCATGTCCGTTCAGAAGTCTCCTCTACAAACATGCACACAACATAACTTATAAGACGGTGGCCCATGCTAGGTAGTCTACGCTAGGTTTCTCTAGGTCGCTCCTTCCCAGGTCGCCCCTTGCGCCCTCGGTGCATAATCAGTGGTCAATCACACCAATTTATAAAAATATACTTCCATTTCAATGCATGATATGCATGATTCAGTGCAACCAATGATATGTCACAAAATTCACAGATTGTTGAACTCACAAGTTCAATCCACATCAAACATTGAGCTCACAAGCCCATTCTACATTAAATAACTCACAGACTCATCCAAAATAATCACTGAATATCAGATCACGTACAATTCACGTATCACCACTTAAATAAAATAATTCACAAAATAACTCACAGACCGTTTGCCACATCCAATACCATCCCGGTCGTAGATAAGAACGGTCTTCCCAAGATCAGGGGCATGTGCTCGTCCTCCTCCATGTCAAGGACTAAAAAATAAGCTGGAAAAACGTGATCACCCACCTTAACAAGGATATCCTCAACCACACCTTGAGGTCTTGTTATAGATCTATCGGTGAGTTGAAGAGTCATCATTGTCGATTGAAGTTCACCCCCATCCAACTTCTTAAACAACGACAATGACATCAGATTTATACTCGCACCGAGATCGCATAACGCTCCTCTTTTTACTCCATTCCCGATATCACACAAGATTGTGAAGCTACCGGAATCCTTCAACTTTGGGGGATGAGATTTGTCACCATTGCACTCACCTCATGATTCAGCCGCACAAGTTCGGGCACGTTAACTCTTCTCCTCTTAGCAATCAAGTCCTTCAGAAACTTTGCGTAATTCGGCATTTGCTCCAAAGTATCATAGAATGGTATGTTGATGTGTAGCTTCTTGAAGACCTCAAGAAACTTAGAGAATTTTTCATCCAATTTCTTCTTCATGAACCGCTGCGGATATGGTACTGGAATCACTAATTTTGGTCCCCGGCAACGGCGCCAATGACTTGATCGTAAAATACTAGCTTGACTAGTAGTTACCCCATAAGAGTATGTGATCACTATAGTATGGAAAAATATAGGGACAAAGTAATATCGAACCCGTGAGAAGGTTTGTATGCGAATAAATCCCTGGAAATATATGTGTCGTAGCTAATATGAATGCGATATTGGTGTAAACTAATACTAAACTATATTCTACTAATTATAAAGCGAAAAGAAATAAAATTATTCTAACTCCGATGTGAAGTGCAAATATGATGGTGAGGCTCAGAATAGGAATCCCTACGTATACTAATGGAATTGGTACGATAACTAAAATAATTGTGATGTTCAAGTTAAAATCTTAAGTATACTATGAACTAGGCAATCAACTTCCCTAATCTAGCACAAAGAATTAAAAGAATAAAAGCTCGGGAATATCCCTAATACTTAGTTCTAACAACCTACTTCACTAACCCACTAATTAAATTAGATGAATTGTGCTTTATTATTGAGGCCCTAATTTAACTAAAGTGATGCGGCCGTCCTCCCTAGATAAACCGGTTGATTATAAACCCCCTAAAAAACCCTCTCCTTAAGCCTATTCGTTATTAAAGAGTGATGCGGTCGTCTTCTCTCTAACAATTTTCGTACTTAATTCTATGACTATTCTAGGGTTTATTAGAATTATTCAATAATTAAGAGAATTAAAACTATACTTCTACGAGTTCATCCTATCCTAAGCATACAAGAGTTTAGCCTAACATAGTGATTATGAGAACAAAAGAAATAACGAGATCAACAATCATAACATAATTGAACGAAACAAGAAATTCAAGAACATAAACTATCTATGAAAGCAATTGAATCAATTCTAAAAATTAAATCTATAAAATCTGGAAAATTAGGTCTGAGTATCAAAGAATTCAAGAAAATAAAAAGGAAAATCTAATCCGTGCAAAGTAATATTTTTTCTAATGAATCCATACTATAAAAATCTCGTTTACAAACTTGAAATCCTTGCTAAACTCTCAAAATCACGCCCCCAGACTCTTCTCCTTCGAAAATAGTGTGTAGGTCTGTAAAAATCGGCTTGAGACGAGTATTTATACGCTTTGGGCTGAAAATCGCCCAGGGCGCTTGAGCACTCTCCGGTCGAGCACCTATGGGTCACATAACATGAGAGCCGCTCGAGCCCCTCCACTCGAGCGCCTCGTGCTCAAGCATGCTCAGGTCGAGCGCTTGGTCTTCACAACGCGTCTGGGGCACTCGAGCTCTTGTGCTCGAGTGCTTCTCCTTTTTGCACTAATTGATACTTTTCTTCGCTCGAACTAATACTTTTCGTATTTCTTCCATATCTTCTCATCCGGGAGTCCGTTTGAGTCGATTCAAAGTCCTACGAACTCCATTTTTCGCTCTCTTTCATAATATGTACACCAAAGAGACAAATTAATGAGTTTATGAAAATGTTACTCAAATAACTCTAAATACTCATAAAAAAGGCTCAAAATATGGACTAATCGGGCTACAAAATATTATAATTTCACGTCTAATCATGCACAAGAGACTTACTCAAGGGTATTATTTAGTTACACTAAAGGGTATTAGTTTGTTAACACTAAAAAGTATTGGTATTGCAAAGTGGTTCATGTATGAACCAAGTTCACTCTATACATACTCAATATCTTTTCTTTTTTACGGTTTATTATGTTTCAATATTATTTGTCTTTAATATGTAATGATATCATGTAATTACAAATACTAGATTTCTTATTAAAATGTGGCTTAATCTTTCTAAAAAACTTTAATTCAATTGTTTTTTTATTATTAGATAATCTTATATCTCAACAAGAATGGCAAGATACGTCATCGTCGTCAATATTAGCAAACGGTTAGATTTCTACTTTCAAATTAGCAATATTATTACACAATCTATTTGTGTTAATTTTTTTATGTATTTAACTTTTATTAATTTTGTTTACATAAATCAATATCAATAATTGGAAGCTACTACAAAATCAATAACATCAGGTCTGACTAATGAACTACTTCAGCAAACACGAGAAAGCACTACTACTTGTTTCATCATTTATTTTGTTTAATGCATTTACTATGGATAAAATTATACTTATATGAATTTATATTACATATTTTTTATGTATTTATGCATTGATTTTTTATTTTTCAGAAGCTTAATCATCTGATTCAATTATTCGTAATTCCCTCTGTGATATGACAAATTGTAAGAATTCCTTGAAAACTAGCTAAAGTTACAAAAGAAAAAATAATTATACTAATATTTTTATTTAACAGTGATATCAATTCAAAATTGTTCCGCTGGTACCATAAAAATAGCTCTTCTTACATACACACCAAATATATGTTTTGCATCTCAAGGTTTGTAAATTTAAATTTAATTATTTAGTACAATAATTTAAGTAGTGTTGTTAATATATATTTATTTTTTACACTAATTCTTTTAAAAAATATTTATTTTAAGATAGAGGAAAGGCTCCAATTACTGATGTTCATCATAATACTCAAATGTGGAATAATCGGATAACTATGAGTGTTATATCATCTTTAGCACAACAATTATATTTTGAATATGAGGAAAATATTCAATCTTTCTTGACAAAACAAAATGGAGAAAGTTCTTCTGGCCAAGGTATTTTATTTTTATCTTTAATGTTGCACATTTTTTTAATATATAAATATAATAATCTGTTTCCAAACATAAATATAATTAACTAATTAGTCATGATTTTTTTTAAAAAAAAGAGGAGAAGCATTGTTGTCGAGGAAGGGTCAAAAGGAAGGAATACTGGTGTTGAATATGATAGAAATTTTATAATTTATTATTTTTTATTAAATTTAAAAAAATTATTTATTTTTATTATATTTATAGGGTATGTTGATTTTGAAGATGCTACGTTTGTTTGTATTTATTGCAATGCGTATATGTGGTATGAGGAGAGAAGTAATAAAAAGTTGAATAAAAATCCACCAAAATTTCCATCTTGTTGTTCAAATGGAAAAATACAACTTCCAATGCTGAAACTCACTCCTTATACATTGACCAATCTTCTATTGGGCCAGGATGAAAGGAGTAAATATTTCATTAAAAAAATTAGAGCTTACAATATGATGTTTAACTTTACATCTATAGGTGAAAAGATTGACAATTCAATTAATAATGGAAGTGCTCTTTATGTGCATAGATTACATGGTGCTAATTACCATCAAATTGGAAGTCTTTTGCCAATGCCTGGTAATAAGCCTAAATTTTCACAATTATACATATATGACACTGAAAATGAAGATCATAATAGAATTGATGCTCTCGGGTTAGTTCATTAAAAGTCTTATTGTTAATGTTATGTCAGTGTTGTAAAAAATGTTTAGGCAACATTCTGGATAACATTACTGAATTTGTCATTTCTCCTAATACTAACTCTTTTGTTCTATGTTTTGTTTGATGTTGTGTTCGCAGGATGAAGACCTGGAATGTTCCAGGTCAAGCGGATGCAGTTATCACGTGAGGAGATCAAATACATCATGGGCGGTTATTTCTCAATCATGGAGTTAATGGAGTGAATTGTTTCTAGGTCATTCCAAACTGACTTAGTAGTCCCAAATGTCGGTTGAATCTGTATCTATAAATACCAGAAGAAATAGCAGGAAATACTTGGGACAAGCCAGGAAGTAGTAAACGGGAGCTACACTATCGAGTGTTCTAGTACATCTAGTGTAGAAGGGCAGTTATTACTATCTTTTGTATTGGTCGAGTGTTGCAATACTCCTATTAATATTGGGATCAAAATAGGCTAGATTAGGGTCTGAGTGTGATCAGTTTTCTAGTCATTATAGATATGTTTAGGCGGAGTGTTTACACCTTACCCACACTTTGAGATCTTATGTTAGATCTTTGTTTATATCACTACATGATTATAGTGAAGCTTTTCGCCATGAGGCATCATAGACTTTAATTAAGTCTATGAAAAAGTTTTGAATTCCATTTGCAAGGTGTTTAAGTCTTTCGTTGTTTAAAACTGTTCATAACCATTCGTAATTGTCTTGTATTGTCTTACATGTTGTCAACATTTCAGTTAACACTACTCTGGAAAACACCACGCACACTTTCAGTTATAATTATTGAATTAGATTTATTTTACTAATTGAATTTTCCATTACACAATATATATCTGACTATATATTTTATGTTTTATATTATTTTAGTTGAACAAATCATATAATATAATAATTGATTGGTAACATTTTTTTAATCACTTCAATTATTTTATTTGAACAAAATATTGAATAATAGTATTGTTGATGAACTTAAGAGGATGGTGGATACTTTCAATCCATTTGCAACGCAATTTCGCAGTGCAAAGAAAAGTATTATGTCTAAAGGTGAGCCATATTTGAGATTGAATTTGCTAGAAAGAAGGAATTCAAATGGAAGAGTTTATAACCTTCCAACAGTTTCTAAAGTTGCAACTCTTTTTCAGGGTACATTGATGCAGCTATGGGAAAAAGAGATGTGATCCTTAAGATGTGTAGTGGTGAAATGATAAGAATAAGCGAACTGCACCCATCATATGTTCCAGTGCAGTATCCTTTATTGTTCCCATATGGCGAGGATGGTTTAGGATTGATATGGTTCATAATGATGTTGGTTTTACAACAAGGAAATGAAGCAGACTCACAATGCGGGAACTCTTTTCCTTTAGAATACACGAGCGTCATAATAAACCCAACACTCTATTCCTATCTAGGAGACTTTTCCAGCAGTTTTTGGTGAATTCCAATACTATGATTAAGTCGAAAAGATTGTCTTTTATAAAATTCAATCAAGTTAAACTGAGGTCTAGTAGAGTGGATAATATGAAAATTGCAGTTGATAGAGGTGATGTAGATCCATCTTCTACGGGTAAAAGAATAATGATTGCATCCTTCACATGCAGTCCTAGATATATGATTCAAAATTTTCAAGATGTCACGAAATTTACAGATATTTTTCTTATCCAAATTTATTTATCACAATTACTTGCAATCCGAAATAGCCCAAGATTTCAAGATTCTTAAATGAGAAAGGTTTGAATATGTTGATAGGCCAGATATTCTCTGCAGAATGTTTAAGATGAAACTTGATCGTATTGTGAAGGATTTTAAGGAACTTCAAATATTTGAAAAAATTGATGCGTGTAAGTTTATCTTCTTATATTTTTAAAATTTTTAGTTTCATATTATTTATCGTTTATTTATAAAAAAATTGACATTTATATTGAATTATTTTAGTATATAACCTCACTTAAATATTTTGAATCTACAGTGTTATACGCAGTGGAATTTTAAAAAAAAGGGGTGATCGCATGCTCAAATTCTTTTATTTTTAAACCGTGAAAACAAAATTCCAAATCCGCAAGATGTTAATCATATCATATCTGCAAAAAAAAGTAGATAAAGATGATGATCCATTATTGTATGATTTGGTAAGTGATTACATGATTCACGAACCCTGTGGATTGGTAAAAAGAAATTCACCTTGCATGGTCAACAACATATGCTCAAAGAACTTTCCAAAGAGTTATAATGAGATCACATCTATTGATGACTAAGGTTACCCACTGTACAGAAGAAGAAATACAGGGGTCACTGTTGATAAAGGCATTGTTCATTTGGATAACCATTTTTTGGTTCTTTACAGTCCAATACTACTGCGAAGGTATTAAGGTCATATAAATGTTGAGTGGTGCAATATGCATAAATTTATCAAGTATTTATTCAAGTATATCAATAAAGGAGTTGATAAGGTTACTACTACTATGGAGAAGGAAGGGGCCACTAAAGGTGAATCAAAATCAAAAGACGAAGTGAAAAATTTCATAAACTGCAGGTACATATCTCTGTGTGAGGCAGTTTGGAGAACTTTTCAGTACGATATACATTATAGGTATCCAACGATTATGAGATTGGATTTCCATCTTCCTAATCAATAGAGAGTTGTTTTTTGAGATGAAGTTTACATTGATGTGTACTCGAAAGACCATCATCAGGTAAATTAATGCTCTTGGCATGGATGGATAAAAATAAAATTGACAATGAGGATGCAAAGAAGCAGACTTATGTGGAATTTCTAAAGATGTATGTTTGGGATAAAAAAATTTCAGTGGGAAAAAAAAGAGCGGTAGATTTTCTTTGGGAAGATTATACAGTGTTCTATCGCGGCCTGGTGAAGAGTATTAATTGTATCTCTTACTGCCTTATAGTAAGGGGTCAACATCTTATGAGATAATACGAACCATTGGTGATACTATCTATGATACCTTTAAGGATCTTTGTTATTCGATGGGATTGTTAGATGATGATCGTGAGTACATTGATGGTATAGTAGAGGCAAGTTATTGGGCAAGTGCTCATTACGTAAGAAACTTATTATATATTCTTCTCATGTCATCTTCAATGAACTCACCAGAAATCGTATTAAAAAAGACGTGGGATTGTATGACGGATGATATACTCTATAAAAGAAGACGAACATTGAATATTCCAGGTATTAAATATTTTAAAAATTAATTGATTTAGATTATTAAAATATTTTACAATTATATTATTTTCTAATTTTTTTTTTAGATTTACAGCTTGACAATGAAGAGTTGAAAATTTTGGCTTTAATTAAAATTGGGAAGTTACTGCAGATGAATGGATCAACTTTGAGTAGATATGCGTCAATGCCAGTACCAGATTTTGAGTTTGAGAGTGATGTAGTAAATGAACTCATTCATCAAGAATTGCATTACGATCGGACCGAACAGGGATAAGAATACAACGAGTTAAGTTCAACTCTAATGCAAGAATAAAAACTTGTGGTGAGCGAAATACTTGAAGTTGTTTGGTTGCAAAAAAGGAAAAGTTTTTTTTATACGGATATGGTGGAACTGGAAAGACATTCATTTGGAGAACCATTCGGAAGGCCATATTGTTCTTAATGTTGCATCAAGTGGAATAACATCTCTACTTCTGCCAAGTGGAAGTACTGCTCATACAAGATTTGCTATACCACTTAATATTGATTAGACCTCCACGTGTAACATAAAACCGGGAACACATTAGTTTGAACTATTATTGAAGACAAAGTTTATTATATGGGATGAGACACTAATGATTAACAGATTTAGCTTTGAAACTTTGGATAGAAGTTTGAGGGATATTATTAGATCTCTAGATGGAACCATGACCGATATGCCTTTTGGTGGAAAAATCGTTGTGCTTGGAGAAGATTTCAAACATATACTTCCTGCTATATCAAAAGAAAGTCGAGAGGATATCGTGCACTCAACTATCAATGCTTCATATTTGTGGGATCATTGCAAGGTATTTTCGGCGTCTTTTATTAAATAATAATATTTAAAAAATTAATTATTGCAAAACTAAATACATCTCATTTGTTTTCAATTTTAAGGTATTAAGATTAACGAAGAACGTGAGATTACAAAGTTCTGATACCAATACATCCTCAAATGATGATGATATTGTTAACTTCTCGAGGTGGATTTTGGAAGTTGGTGATGGAAAAATGGAAAATAGGCAAGATGATGTCATTGAGATTAAGATTTCGAAAGATAATTTGATTTATGATGTCGTTGATCCAGTTCCATCTATAATTGAAAGTATTTATCCATCCTTGATTGATAATTTAAGGACACATAAATACTTTGAGGATAGAGCAATACTTGCACCTACTTATCGAGATGTGGAGTCTATAAATGATAAGATTCTATCTATGATTTGGGATGATACTAAAGTTTACTTGAGCTCAGACAATATTTGTGCCTCTAAATTTCGAGAAGGAGGTAATGGACAAATAGTTACAGTTGAATTTTTAAATTTTATTAGGTGTTCTGGAATGTCAAATCACCGTCTAATCTTGGAAGAAGGAGTGCATATAGTTTTACTAAGAAACGTTGATCACCAATCCGGTTTGTGCAATGGAACAAGATTGATCATCACCAATGACCAAACTTGGCAACCACATTCTCGAGGCTGAAATAATATTTGGAAGGAATATTGGAAATAAAGTCTTCATCCCAAGAATGACATTGACAAATTATGATCCTACAATGCCGGTGAATTTTACAAGGCGACAATTTTCAATTCTACCGTGTTTTGCCATGACAATAAATAAAAATCAAGGGCAATCCCTTTCTACTGTTGGATTGTATCCTCTCAAGCCTGTTTTCACTCATGGTTAACTTTATGTTGCAGTATCCAGAGTTAGATCGAGTAGAGGATTGAAGATTTTGTCACTTGATTCTAAAGGAAATTCTTCCAAATACTCAACAAATGTTGTTTATGGGGAGATTTTCCGCAATTTGTAATCATTGTTTTCTAAACATTTGGTTAATAATAAATGTCATGAATTTATAGTTTATTGTCATTGGAATAACATTATTTATTATTAACTAACATTTTTAAAAATACAATAAAAAAATTTAATAGATAAAATAATAATAGTAACAATATTTATAAAACTTAAAAAAAAATTAATAATTGCGATAATAGCAAATTTAGCACTAGTATATATATGTATATATATATATATGTGGAGTAAGCATGGAAAGGGTGTTTAACTAAATTAATATATTCTCTAAAACGTCTGATAAGCTCGTTTGGCAACAATTTTAGATAATAATTTTATTTGCTCTCAAAACAAGTTATTATAATTTAAGAAAAAAATAATCTTTCATGTTTACTGGTGTAGTCTCACAATTGTGATGACTAGCCTTTTATGAGTTGAGGAAGTTTTGCACGAGATTATTTAATGAGGCACTTTTTTATTGTGAAATATTTTACATATAAAAAGTATTTAAAACAGATAAATATTAAAAAGTTCATGGGTCGGGTCGCTCTAGGTCAATATTTGTGGATTTTAAGTGGGTCAAGTTGATTTAAAAAAAAAAATCGCACAAGACTTAGGGGGCGCTTGATTAACAACTCTTCAATGGTAATGAGAATGAGATTAAAAATTAGTGTAATTACCATGTTCGTGAGAACAAAATCACTACCTCTCCTCCCAAATAAGGTAATCACTACTCCATTTTGATTACCCTATTCTCTTCCTACAATTATCCTCCTTAATCACTCCCCTATTCCCCCACCAACAACCATTTATTGTCTACATTTATTCCAAAATTGGGGCATGACACTAGCAATGGTGTCACCATTGGAACACTTCTTCCCCTAACATATCATTTTTATTATGAGGGTATAGATGAAAATTAATTTCCATTCTCATTACCATTGAAGAATTGCTAACCAAGTGCCCCCTTATCTCAAAATTTTCGCTCTCATATTTGTAGTAACACACATTTACTCAATATCAACACACATTTGTTTTAATATTAACACACATTTGCAGTAACTGTAAAAAAAAATACATTTGCAATAATACATATTTACTCTAATGTACTCCACTACTAACACACATTTACTCTAACATTAATACATGTTTGCTCCAACAGTAACACACATTTGATTTTACAGTAACATATGATTGTCCTTATGATAACACAACCTGGTGCTTTTATATATTTGTGCAAACACATCTTTATCCATTGAGTAAGAAATGTGTGTTATTAGAGTAATATACTTTTAACCACCTTACATGTTTTATTGTATGAAAAATAATTATTTTTATAAAAATAAATAAATATTTGTAACAATAGATATTTGAATATATATAGTAACATACATTTTGTCATTATATTGTACGAAAATATATTTATTTCAGTAAAAACACACAAAAATATTAAAAAAATACACACTTGCCCATATAGTAACATAAACTGGGAGCGAAAATCCTGAAATTGGACTTGCGTGAAATTTTGGGAAAAAATCGCCAGATCCTACTCGATCTGGTTAGAATCCGTGAATTTTTTAAATATAAATTATTTTATGAATTCTATATATGTAGAATATTTTACATAACAATTTGTGTATTAGATTACGGAAAATAATAACTAACTCGTAACAGGCCCACCCGTGCTTCACACGGCAGCCACGTTAATCACAAAAAAATTAATATAATAATTTATTTATTATATATTTTATGTTTTAACACTAATACCTATTACCCTCCAAACCCAACCACGATTCTAAATTTATTTAAATATTTTAAATCTTTTTATTTTATTTACACAATTTATTAAAGGGTTAGTTGCAAATAAAATCACAAACTTACCGCAAATAATAATATAATCCACACTTTTGAATCTTTGCAAATAAAACTGAGACTTAACATTTGATTGCAATTCTAACCAAAAGGAAGATTTCCATCAGCCGGAAATTGAAATTGAAAATGAAAATTATTTACGTATTGTCTTCCAAACCAATCTAAATATATTAATACAATTGATTATTCATTGTCTAGATAAGTGAAATATAATTTTCGAATAATAAAAAAATTATATGTTTATTTGAATTGCAATAAAATGATAAGTCGAGGTTTTGTTTGTAAAAATTCAAATATTTAGATTAAATTACAATATGCAAAAATATTGTGATTTTATTTCTAATTAATTACTAATTAAATAAACTAAATAAACATAACACAAACATGTACTGAAATCGCACATGTTACCAATTTTAAATAGAGTATGTATAGAGTGAAATTGGTTTATACATAAATCATTGAAGGATATTAGTTATTTTACTAAAGAGTGTTAGTTATTTTCACTGAAGGGTATTAGTTGTTTTCACTGAAGAGTCTTAGGTAGTTTTCACTGAACAACTAAGGCTCTTCAGTCTAAGTAAATAATACTCTTCCGTGAAAACAACTAATACCTTTCAATGATTCATATATGAACCAGTTTCACTCTATACTTTGTCTTTTAAATATAATATTTCAACCGTAGTATCCATTGAAAATTATAATTATTAATTCGGTCCCACCAAAATAATTTAAAATCACCTATCCTAATTTTAATTATTTGTGTTTTTTTTAAATATTTTGGTGAATTACTATTTTTTTTATAATTTTTCTATCAACATACATAATTATTATTCAAATTAGTAACCCCCCCTCTCTCTCTATATATATAAATAAGTAAACTTGTACATTATTTACAATTTAGTACCATGACCAAAAGAAACATTGGTCATAAGAGCAACACATCACTTTTTTCGTGACGAAATAAATCATATACACTAAATTCTCTATACATTTTAGAGTAGTTCTACCGTGCACTTGAATGTATAATACACTTTAGATTTTGAAAAAAATTAATCCATTAGAAAACAGTTATACCCAAGAAGCAATTAGTGTTACCACAAGAAGTAGTTAGTAATACCTAAAGAAATAATAATTAATACCCCAACTGAAAAAATACAAAGTTCGATGTATTTATGTACTTCCGAAAAAAGTCAAAATCAAAATTAAAACTGGACTTAAAACTCAAGTGTATGCTATGCACATGAGTGCATGTTAAAATTTGCGTACATTTTAATAATGTTTCACTTTAAATAAAATACCGAATATTTTCATTTAACAAATTTATATAAAAATATTATATTATTTCAATCCCATTACATATCTTTAGTGCTATACTTAAACTTGAACATAGAAGAACCGAGCCATCACACACATTCACATATATTCCTTCTATTGTTAAACGGAGCGAAAAAAAATGGATTTTATTATTTTAACAATAGCAAAACTAAAGAGAATTTTTTTTTTTGGTATGGATGTAGACATTATCAGATTAGCCATACACAAAAATAAAATTTTATAGTACCAACTTCACTGTAACACACATAACAGAATAATCGAAGTAAATATGTATTTTTTTTTATCAAACATTAATATAATGTTAAAGCATTCAAATACTATTATACAATACATAATTTTTCTCTCCGTCAAACTACAAACACTGTGCTCCATTATTCACCTTATTAAGTTTCTTAAAAATGAATTTACATCTACGTGTCTAGAAAAATAATTTAAATTTAACTTTTTATTCCTTTTAATTTGATTGATCATATATTTTAATACCCCACCAAAAACTTAATTACGGTGAACACCGTGTCAAGAATCAGAATCAATATGACTCCAATATTCCATTTTCCATTCAAAATATGTTTCAGAATTTTTTCAAAATATAGATTTTACATATTATATTACAAATACTCTATCTGACACATAATGTATTATATTTGACACTGGAATGATACATAATGTATTGTATTTGACACTGGAATGATACATGTTATATTTGAAATTGCATAGTATTCGTGTGAATATGCACTCACCAATACGTTTTTTTAAGTGACCAGAGAAAAAGGAGAAAATACTAAAAAGTAAAAGGATAAAAAAAATCTAGTCTATTCAATCTGTTCCATACCAATAAATAACACACATATCATACCACACTGAAATTTCAATATTGGCAGGGACACCCGAATTTTAACATAATTGAACTTTAATACATAAATAAATATTTTCAAAATATTTCTTTTGGTTCTTACCGTGAACAGATACAGTGACAATAAAAACTAAGATATGTCTTTGTTAGTCCAGGTACAAGACTGAGGAATACGTGTATGGGGGGGGGGGGGGAAATACACGTATACCAATTTTTCAAACTTAAAACCTTACTGAGTCCCCTTTACTCAGAGTGATAAAGAACTAGGCACTGATAATACACCTACTGACTACACTTGGTGCGGGTCAGTTGGCTAACTATCAGTTTAAGTTCAGTGCGGAAATGCGTGAGCCCTGATAGTTTAACGTCTTGTTTAGTTCGCTTTCTGAAAATCTTGATTACTCAAATGAATAGTGTTTAGTAAGGGCAGTGCTTCTTTTAATAGATCAGACTGATTGATTCAAGCCTGATAAATCTTATGCAATGAATGAACAGTTAATATGGCAGGTATCCAATATATCAAAGCAATAAGAACACAACAAGTTTAACGTGGTTCAGAGTCTCAAGCTCCTACGTCCACGGCTTAATTTAACAGGAAATCCACTCAAGGGATTCTTGTTTTTAACGTGCCAAGGTGCACCAAGATCAGCTACCTCACTGACCTATACAAACTTCCTTACTAACTAACTTAACTTACTTCCAACAAACCTAACTTTAGGGTTTTGGTTTCAGTTTGGATTCCAACTAGGTTGAGATTATCCTTACAAGACAAAGCTAAGCTAAGGGTTGGATAATCTCTCTAAGCTTAAGATATTGCTTGTACGCTCTTGGAATACAGATTAACTCTCAGTTGCTAAGAAACACTTGGGAAATTTAAAGGGTTTCGAGTGATTCTTCTAAGGACTGAATGCTTTGAGTGCTTGAGAGTTTGAGTAATTTCTGGCTTGAAAATTTCCTGTAACCTTGAATGGGTTCAAGGCCTTCTGTATTTATAGGTGATTTGAAAAACTATCCGTTGGAGAGATAGCCTTTCTTGTCATCTATGTAGAGTGTTTCAAACGGACATATCTTCATGCAGCAGCCGCCCTTTGCATGGAATTAGGTAGTTGCATTAAATGCACATTAAATGCTTGCCCGTTGAATTTTGCAGTCTGAAGTCAGTCTTCTGTCAGGTTCCGTACGTGCGTGTCCTTCTCGGATTGGTCCACGTCATCAGGTTGGTGAGAATGTCAGAACTTATTCCTAGGCTTCAGGCTTGTCTTATTAAGTTCTTTTTGTCTTGAGCTCACCTGTCTTGTCCTGACTCTGACATTTCTTTTGCATTGCTTGGCTCTACTCCAAGTCTTCCCATAAACTCAGTATCATCCTGTTCCCTTCAGGACTGAGTAGTAATGACCTCAGGGTCATACTCTTCATCACTGAGACTTACTCAGTCAGCTTAGAGGATTGCCATAAGCTCAGGATGGTAACCTTCGTCTTCAGGCTCTTGTTTTGATTGTCATCAGTAAGTGCTCCTCTTACTGAGTACCTGTGAAGTGTAAAATGACTAAGTACAAAACCTAACCAAGACTAGCCTGACAAACAAATGCAAACATCTTTTCAGGGGCTTTGAGATCTAATCAAAACTGACATTGTCCCAACAATTTCCCCCTTTTTGATGATGCCAAAACACTGAAAAGATCCTCAAAACACTTTAGAGGAAATATGAATCCTACCTATAAGATAAGTCAGTGTTAGGACAGTTCTTGATAAAGTACATAATTTAAATAGCAGCCAAAAAGACAATGAGTTTTTGTCTGTGGGCAAAAGTAATAGATTTCATTGAATGATCTGATGGTTACAATGAATCTAATCTATTACAAGGAAGTAGTGAACACCTAGACTAATCTCATTTCAGGTTTAAGTCCATAGCCTGCATAGACTCTTGCCTTCAGCTGGTCAAGTCTTCTAGGTTGGTTCACGAACCCTTCAGCCTTCGCCAATCTTCAATACCTCAGTCATAATGGCCTTAGTATCATGCTTTCCAGTTCCAGGGACTAAGGGAGGCGATTTGACAATGAATTCAGGGGCCTTCACTTGGACTTGAGCTGCTTCAGCCTCCTACAAGATCTTTTGGATCAACTCAGGATGATTGTCCATCATGTAGTCAGTGAAGTGGGCATTGATGTCTTCAGAGTCGCCCCACTTCTTCACCACGTACCATAATTTCACAAACTCATCCCTTGCATCAGCCCAGAACTCCTTCAATGCTTCCGAGATAAACTCATCAACATATGCTTCCCTCTGACCTGATTCTGGCCTTCTGACTTGAAGAATTGTTGACTTCCTTGCTGTTGGCCTCTTTCTGTACTTCCTAGGCTCAGGCTTCGCCTCCTTCCTTCTAAGCAGACTGATCACTGCATCATCGAGTTCCCTTTGTTGAAGCTCAGTGATATCAGTCAGCTTTTCAACCTTCTTCTCCAAAATGCGCATTTTCTCCTTTTGTGCTATCTCAGCTCTGCGCTCAGCCTCAGTTTTCTCAGAATGTGCTCCCCATGCCTCAGCGCATAACTCCATTACTGTCTCCGCAAAGTAAGTGATGGGGTTCTTCCTTGTGCTCATAGGGGGAGACTTCTGAACTGGCTCAGGTTGCTTTGAAGGTTCATCAGCCTTTGCCTTCTTTGCTGCCTCCGCCTTCAGCCTGGCAACAATCTCCTCACCTTCCTTCTCTACCGCCGCTAACCTTGCTGATTTCCTTACTCTTAGCACATTCCCTTCAGGATCAGCTTGAATTGTTTTGCCTTGGTTGACTGCCTCCGATGCCTCAGGGCGGGATCTTTTCTTCTTATTTTCCCCCTTTTTGGCATCATCATCGGCCTGCGATGGAAGTCCTCCAGCTCCACTGTTGATTACAAAGGAAGCTAACGATTGAACTTCAAGCACGCCTTCCTTCAACATCTCAACTCCCGTGGTAATCCCAGTGCCAGCATACGAGACTGAACTGATAGCAGCTTTCAACTTTTTCTCAAAGACCTCCATGTTGTGTTGGAGACTTTGCTCAGCCTTGGTGATCCTTTCCTCCACCTTCAAGGACTCCCCGCTAACTCTGCTAGCTTCAGTCAGTATCTTCATTGACTCCTCTGTGGCCTTAGCCAAAACATCTGCAGCAGTCTGAGAGGTGTGATCAATCTTTCCTGACACCAGCTCCAACTTGGACGCCGAGTCATTCATGGCCTGAGTGAAGAGTGCTCCAGCCTGAGCAGCAAGCCTCTCCACTGCCTGACTTAGTTTGTCCTCCCTGATTGCATCCCTCTCTTCAAGCTGTTTGAGAGCTTGCCTCAACATCTTCTTCGTATGCTTCCTCTCACTCCTCACTGATTTGGCCGTATCAGTTATTGTGCGCTTTAACATAATCGGCTCTTTATTTGCAAGAGTGTTGTATACTGATTTTGTCCATTTGATGTGCTTGGCCAGGGTCTTGGCTTCCTCCTCTTTTTCAGCTCGTAGCCTCATTACTTCCTCCTGAAGTTCAGCTAGATTCTCAGTAGTCTTCTCCTTCTTCACCTCGACAATACTTGTGAATTCAGCACGTCTGACCCCAGTGATTAGCACATCTTCGTCTCCATCAGTGGCCTCGTCAGTGGCAGACTGTTTTCCCTTGTCAACCCCTGCAACTTCAGTCCCCTCTTCAGGGTGCACTGAAGGCAGTTGTTGAGTGGTCGTGATCGCCTGCTCAGGCTCAATCAAGCCATCTCGAACCTTAGGAACTTGGCCTTCGGAACTGGGAGTCTCCTTTGATGCCTCAACATCTTTCTTCCTTGTCTCAGGGCAGGGAATCCCGTAATTGACAGATATCTCATCGACAACTGAGATGTTCACAACATTCTCAGCCACTGGTCCACCCTTGGCACCAGTGTCTTTTACACCTTCCTCCTGAGTCTGAGACTCAGGGATCATATTATCAACTTCCTTAGTTGTCTCCTCCACAGCTTTCTCCAGAGCTCCACCCTGAGCATCTTCACTATCCTCGTCCTTATCCTCCTCGTCA
This sequence comes from Ballota nigra, assembly GCA_947034835.1. Taxonomy (NCBI): domain Eukaryota; kingdom Viridiplantae; phylum Streptophyta; class Magnoliopsida; order Lamiales; family Lamiaceae; genus Ballota; species Ballota nigra. Next base: position 9,730,130 of record OX344727.1, on the reverse strand, counting down.
TCCGAGCGGATGTCAGCCTTCGTCTTGGACATCATCTCAACTACCAGCTGCTTCAGGTTCTCGAAATTTAGCAGTTGCAGCCAGCTAGTCAGTCCAAAGAAGGTGCACAGCCTTGCTTCCTCAGTCTCCCAATGCTCCCAGCCACGAGCATCCACCAGCATATGTTGCTCTTGCATGTTGGATTGTTTAAATTCCAGCCATACTTTCAGCTTAACAACATTTGCTAGCAGCTCCTTGTACTTATTCAGCCCGGGCCAGCACTTAGCTGCCCACTCCGTGGCATTCCCCCTTAGGGTGTTCTCCAACATTCCACCCATCATGTATTCATCCAGCTCCTCCTCCTCCTGCATCTCGAGGAAGTCATCCTCTTCATTGAGAAAGGATTTGGGGCAATCTTTGGGGTTGGGGTATGAGGGGAAATCATCAGGGTTAGGGGTAGGATCTGAGGGTTGGTCAGGCCTCTGAGGGGATGGCACTGACTCTGGAATATTTGGCTCTGATGTTTGGGGTGAGTTGGTGGGTTGAGGTATGGGGTCAGGGTTAGTTGGTGTTTGGGTTTCAGGGTGAGTGGGTACTATCTCAGGCTGCAGCAATTCAGCCGTGTCGATAGATTTTCTAACCTCCTCCAAGTCAGAGGCTCTAGGAGAGCTTGACTTCTCCCCCTCTTCTATCTCAGGCAGACTCTTAGCAGGAGACTTTTTGGGTCCCTTCCTAAGTCGTTTTAAAGGCCTCTCTCCCTGAACTCTGCTGACGTCATTGTCAGTTCCCTCAGCCTCAGAGTCGGCTCTCTTGGGAAGTGACTGAGTCCCTGACTTAGTGCTCTTCCCTGACAGCACTATCTTCACCTTCTTCTTCTTCTCGGCCTCCTCCACTGCAGGCTGAGTCTCCTCCCTCTCAGCGGCAGTCTCCTCCTCAACCTCCTTACTCCTCTCAAAGAGGTCATCCACTCTCTCAGTGAGACTGGTTGCCACTTTCTTGGCCTTCCCAGTTGGTTTTTTTAGCCTGGCCCTTTGCCTTAGTGTTGGGATCAGTCGGCCCTAGCATTGAGTAAGTATCACTCAATGAAGTAAACATCACCTTCTTGGAGGAAAGATTGTCCTCGAAGTCGAAGGTGTACTCATGGCAAGCATGAGCAATCAGGATTGACATCCTCATTCCAAAGGGCAGGATGGCACCAACAGATATGTGCTTCTTCTCCTCATCCCGCTTCAGCTTGTCCAATCCAGCCTGATGGAGTTGATCAAGGAAGAACTTCTCCCAGTTCGCTTCCACTCCATCAACTATAGCTCCCATAATTCTCAGTTTGTGCAAGCTCAACTGCTCATGAGAGCCTGTGGACCCCATTACCACCTTGGACACCAAGTCCACAAGAGCTCTGTACTCGGGCTTCAGAGTGCTCTTGTTTTGACGGGCTCTGAACTCAGGGGAGCCAGTCTTGGTCCACTTCCTTAGGAACTCTCCCTCCGAATTTTCCTTGTAAAACCTGGGATTGATTCCTGAGGATGGCAAGGAAAAAACCTCCTTGACTGCCCTCCGAAGGTCAATGTCAACTACTTCAGAGTTATAGAGAGGTTCGCCGACGTTGTCCTTCTCTCTCGTTGGCTTGAGCGCGGTCACCTTTGTGAAAAGTTCCCCCCTACGCAGGAACATGTTGAGGTAGGCTTCTACGACCGTCCTTGGAAGTATGGGAAGAGGATGCGTGGTGAAATATATTTCCAACCCAGCTTTGGAAATCCAGTTGAAAACTGGTTTGATTTCCTCAACTGTTAGACATGTACCTTCCATGGAGATGACTTGCTCCATGTGTACCAGCTTGTTGTTGACAACATCCTCAAGCTTGTCTATTGTCCAGTTGGAATCAAGAAGTGCCATTGATTTTGAAAGAAAGAGAGGTTTTTGAGGAATTTTGTGAGTATTTTGAGCAAGAGAATACTCAGTGTGCAGATGTGCTTTGTGTTTGCGTAAAGACCTCAAATGGCACTATTGATTGATTAGACTAAGTCAGTTACTCAGACGTGGGGTTGAGATTAATTCCTAAATTCGAAAGGTTTTGAAATGAAGGGCCAGGATTAATCTCAGTTTCAATCAATTACCCATGTCAGTCATATCCCGTATAAAACGGACACGTATATGAAAAAGTAACTGAAGCATTAAATGCTCCGCTGCGCATGAGTTTAAATGTGAAAAGACGCGCTTTTAATGAAAACGGAATGCATTTAATAAAGATTTTCAGGACGAAGGACTCAGGGAGACGCTTGAAATTCACAAAGTCAGGATGGAACTCATACCTGTCAGGGAGACATTGTAGCACCCTGATACCTCGCTGAGTCGAGTCTGGTCTGAGTTCCCCTTAAAATCCTATACTGATTGTTCTCCCGGATCTAAAAGTCCTAACTCCACTGACAGTTCCATAAACCTTGCTTCAGCCAAAGGCTTAGTCAAGATGTCAGCTCTTTGCCTGTCAGTGTGAATTTTCTCCATTCTAATGTCCTTCTTTTCCATATGATCTCGAATGAAATGATGCCTAATATCCACATGCTTGCACCTTGTGTGAAGCACTGGGTTCTGAGTAATTGCTATAGCACTATTGTTGTCACAATAGATTGGAACCTCATTAGCAAACACTTGGTAGTCCCTCAACTGTTGCCTCAACCATAAAATCTGAGCACAACAACTACCTGCAGCCATATACTTAGCCTCAGTTGTGGATGTCGCCACTGAATTCTGCTTCTTACTAAACCACGAGATCAACTTACTTTCCAAAAACTGACATGTCCCTGAGGTTGATTTCCTATCAATCCTACAACCTCCATAATCTGTATCTGAATAGCCTGTCAGTTCGAAGTTGTCATCTGAAGGATACCATAGTCCCATATTGACTGTCCTTTTTAGATACTTAAGTATCCTCTTAGCAGCCTCCAAATGACTTTTCTTGGGATCAGACTGATACCTAGCACATACACCAACTGCAAACGTAATGTCAGGCCTACTTGCAGTCAGGTACAATAAAGAACCTATCAGCCCTCGATACTCAGTCTGATTTACTGAAGTCCCTTCAGTGTCAGGATCCATCTTCCAATTTGTGTTCATAGGGATCCTGGCTGGATTGTTGTTCTGAACACCAAACTTATGAATCAAGTCTCTTGTATACTTGGCCTGATTAATAAAAATACCTTGATCAGTCTGCTTGACCTGCAATCCTAAAAAGAAATTCATCTCTCCCATCATAGACATCTCAAATTTACCAGTCATTAGCTTAGAGAATTTCTCAATGTGCTGATGATTTGGTGATCCAAATATTATGCCATCCACATAAATCTGGACCAAGAGAATGCCATCACCTTCAGTGATCCTGAACAATGTCCTATCCACGATTCCCTTCTTGAACCTATGGTCTGTCAGGAATTGAGATAGGGTATCATACCAAGCTCTTGGTGCTTGCTTAAGTCCATAGAGTGCTTTCTTTAAATGGTATACTCTATCTCCAACCTCAAACCCGTGAGGTTGTTCAACATATACCTCTTCATTGAGTACACCATTCAGGAAGGCACTCTTGACGTCCATTTGATACACCTTAAACTTCTTGTATGTTGCATATACAAGGAACAACCTGATAGCTTCCAATCTAGCCACTGGAGCAAAAGTCTCATCATAGTCTATTCCTTCAGACTGACAATACCCTGTTGCAACCAGTCTAGCCTTGTTCCTTACTACAACACCATTCTCATCCTTCTTGTTCTTGAAGACCCACTTGGTACCAATTACTCCTTGATGCCTAGGTCTATCTACCAGTTCCTAAACCTGATTCCTTGTGAACTGATTCAACTCCTCTTGCATGGCAATAGTCCAGTTCGAGTCAGTGAGAGCTTCTTCAATGTTCTGAGGCTCTTGCTCAGAGAGAAAGCAACAGAACAATGCACTCTCACCATGGAACCGTCTGGTCCTGACTCCCTCAGTTGGATCACCAATGACTTGATCAATAGGATGATCCTCTATCCATGTTCTTTTGCCAGGAGTTATTCCTGAAGTACCTGCAAGGTTAGTGTCTACAGGTTCATGAAATTCAGGAAATTGAACAGAAGAAGATGAACCTGAGTCTATACCAAAGGGATTAACAAGCTCAATGCCAGGGACATTTGTTCCTCCTTGATGAGGTAACTCAGGAACCATCTCAGCTGCAACCGCATCTTCATAGACGGTGCTTACCTCAGGTTGAGCCTGTTCCTCAGTCTGAGGCTCAACAAACCCTGATGTGCTGGGCTTTGGAGTGACACTTGGTTCATCATCCTGATCATCGTCATCATCCCATCTTGGAATTGGCACGACTTTGACCTTTGGACCAGGTTGATTCTTTGAGCTCAGCCTTGTCACTCTCCTTGTGACCTCCTCAGTGTCAGGATTCAACACTCTTACCCTAGACTCATTAGCAGATTCATCAAACACAACATGTGGTGATTCTTCCACAACAAGGGTCCTACAATTGTAAACCCTGAAAGCTTTACTAACTTCAGAATATCCTAAGAATATTCCTTCATCAGATTTGCTATCAAAGGCTTTCAATTGGGTCTTCCCATTGTTGAGGATGAAGCACTTACAGCCAAATATGTGAAAGTAAGAAATACGAGGTTTCCTCTTATTCCATGTCTCATATGGAGTCTGTGCATGTTGTTTGTTCAACATGGATCTGTTCTGAGTGTAGCATGCAGTGTTGATTGTCTCAGCCCAGAATTTCTTGGGCAATCCTGACTCAGCCAGCATGGTCCTGGCTGCTTCTTTCAGTGCCCTGTTTCTTCTCTCAGCAACACCGTTTTGTTGTGGGGTTCTAGCTGCAGAAGTCTCATGAGCTATACCAAGTTCATTACAAAAGTCAGAAATATATGAATTTATAAATTCAGTGCCCTTGTCAGATCTGATCTTAGTAATGGACTGATTTTTCTCATTGCTGAGTCTCCTGAGCAACTCTGGAAGCTTCACCTGTGTTTCTTTCTTATTCAACAAGAAAATAACCCAAGTATATCTAGAATAATCATCAATAACCACAAGGGTATATTTCCTACCATTCATACTCACAGATGTTATAGGACCAAATAAATCCATGTGCAAGAGCTGAAGAATCCTGTCAGTGGAATAGGAAGCTTTCTCTTTGAATGAAGCTCTAACCTGCTTCCCTTCCTGACACGCTTTGCACACATGATCTTTGCTAAAAACCTCATTAGGTACACCATCAACAAGTGACTGTTTAGAAATTTTGTTAAGAATCTTGAAGTTCAGGTGGCTTAATCTTTTATGCCATAGCCAACTGAGCTCTAGAGAGCTTTTAGCAACAAAACAAGTATTAGGAATAGTGCTGCTCCAATCAGCAAGATAAACATTACCTTTCCTGATACCTGATAGAAGCACTTGTGTTGATTTGTCCTTGACTGAACATATATTCGATGAGAACTCAACACTGAAACCTTTGTCACAGAATTGGCTTACTGACAACAGGTTATGCTTCAGTCCTTCCACAAAGGACACACTTTCCACTCTGACTGTACCTATTATCAAGACACCAAAACCTTTAGTAACACCTTTTAAGTTATCACCAAAGGTTACCTGTGGACCATCCTTAGCCTGAAACTCTTGAAGAAGACTCTTTATTCCAGTCATATGCCTTGAGCATCCACTGTCTAGGTACCAAACAGCTTTGTTTGAGTCTCCTCTCCTCTTGTTGTGATCCATAGCCACCTGCAAACGAATCAGGCTTTAGGTACCCATTGGGTGTTGGGTCCTATCGTGTCAGATGTACCCTTCGGGATCCAGACTTGCTTCACAACCCTGATTGCCTCAGAGTGGTGAATCTGTCTCCCTGAAACATCAACATACACAACTTTCTTCTTCTTTGCCTGAGAGGAAGATGGTGTATGAGTGTTGGACTTAGGCTTCACAGGAGTCTGAGTGGGTGCCTTTTGGGCTGGCTTCCTGTTCTTCCTAGGTCTGGGTGCAGCGGGTCTTGGGCCTTATTCTTGATAAGGACCCTGTGTTCTATTTCCCCTAGGCAAGTGAGGGAATGGAAAACAGTTAAAGGCCTCAGGATGCCAAAACCATGGGGGTGTCATCATGTTTGGCCTTCCCTGTTGATATTGCCAAGCATGATGGTACCCTCGTTGATCAGTCTGAGGGCTCTTGGCCTGAGTCTTCCTCTGCTTTCACTGAGGCTTTCTCTGGCCTGAGCTCTCAGGGACCTCCTTTGGTTGCTTTGCCTTTCCCTTGGGTTTTGGCTTAGCTACCTTATGGGCAACCCTGACTGTGTCAACGGTTTCCTTGCCCTTATCAGTTTGACGGGCCTGAAGTACAACCTTAGGTGCATTCTGGCCTGCCTGAACAAATACCCTCTCAGTGTTGCTCCCTGAAGCAACATGAGATTAACCCTGTGAGGATTTCTTAGGAACATATCCAAGTCCTTTTTTCTCGTTCCCAAGCATTTGACTACTATTTATTTCCTCTCTAGCTACTGAGGATTTATTCATTGCTGCAACCTTTTGCTTGAGTGGGTCCTCACTCTTTTTCAGGATTTTATGTCTGGCAAAGAGGTCATCAAACTTATTTTTGAGTGCTTTCAGTTCTTCCTTCCTGACCAACTCTTCATCAGCCAGTTCTTTCAGAATCTTCTCTCTTGGGAGACGCTCAGCATTGATTAGATCAATTTCCTGAGTTAGTCTCACAATCTGAGCTGACTCTTTAAGATTAGACTGAGTGAGCTGATCATTCAAGTTCTGAACCTCAGTACTCAATTTCTTGTTCTCCTCTACCAAGAAGACATTAGTTTCCTGCAATCTGGAGAAATCAACCATCAATTGATCCAGGCAGATCTGAAGGTTCATTTCTCTGACTGACTCTGAGCTAAGCTCATGATTTTGACCAGTGTAGGAACCACATACAGAGTTAGATGTTACCTCAGGTTCCTCCCTTGCCATCAGGCAGACATCATCGTACCCATCATCAGAAAAGAGTTCAGGCGACCTCTCCTCAGGACCATCAGAGTCAGTTGCATCCTCAGCGAGCATAGCTCTCCGGTCAGCAAGTCTCTGGTCTCTCTTGGCCCTCCTGTCCTCTCTTTCCCTTGCACTCAGCTTCGGACAATCATACTGATAGTGCCCGCTCTTGTTACAGTTGTAACATGTTGGTTGCTCATCTTCTCTTTCTCTCCTTGGTTCAGGGATCCTCCTTGAGTCAGGTTCCCTCTATCTTGATGAGCTTTCAGTCTTCCCTGAGTGCTTGTCATCATGAGTACGTCTCTGTTCATCTCTGCGACCGGGCTTTGGATCTGAGTATCTTCTTTCATCGCCACGATCTCTCCTCTGGTCAGTGTTTCTTCTTTCCTCATATCTCCTTGAGCTTTGGTGGGTTCCTTCAGGTTTCCTGTCACGTGAGTCCTGATAAAATTTCTTATAACGACCAAACCTGGAATTAAGCTTATCTTAGCGTCTGGCCATCAGGCTGTACTCCTCAGCAAGCTCTTCCTTGCTCATCTCCATCAGTGACTTTGATGAAGATTCAACATGTTCAGACCTGGCCTTGAACGCCACACTTTTCTCAGGAGTTTTCTCATTTTCTTCCTCTTCTGGCCGAACTTTCTTCTTTCTTTTATTAATATCAAATTCCAGTGCCTTAAGCTCTGAAAAAAGTAAAGCAGAAGTTATGTTACTCATATCCTGAGTATTTTTAAGCATAATTATACTGTTATCCCATCTCTCAGGAAGGGCATTCTGGATCTTTGAAGCAACATCTCTCTTTGGAACATCTTTGTCCAGCATCACAAGTTCATTCATCAACTTGATGAACCTTGATTCCATCTGATCGATTGTCTCATCAGGCAACATCTCGAATGCTTCGAATTTCTGAATGACAATGTTTCTCTTGTTCTCTTTTATCTTTTTTGACCCCTCGCACATCCTGGTCAGCTCATCCCAGACCTCTTTTTCCGTCTTTAAGTTCATCAGCCTTACTGACTCCTCGAAGGGCACCATATGCAAAATGATATTTCTGGCAATGTTGTCCAGTCCCACCATCTTGATTTCATCGTTGGTCATGTCTTTCCTTTCTTTCGGAACCTGCACGCCAATCTCAAGATGCTCATATCCCAGTCCTCTAACATTAGGAATTGTGATCTTGATCGGTCCCTCACTGAGAACACGCGGCATTTGGTCATGGATGGCATCAAGATGCGCTTCTAATCTGAACTTCCAATAGACAAATTTAGATACAGAGAATTCAGGTAACGAAGCTTCAAGTCTCCTCGAAGTCATGATGATGCGAGTTTTATGAAAAGCAAACTCAGATCTGTTCAGTGACCACCAACAGTTTCTCCTCTGAAACTATTAGTATTCAAAGTCAGTGGTCTTTTGAACCACTGCTCTGATACCACTTGTTGGTCCCGGTACAAGACTGAGGAATACGTGTATGGAGGGGCGGGGAATACACGTATACCAATTTTTCAAACTTAAAACCTTGCTGAGTCCCCTTTACTCAGAGTGATAAAGAACTAGGCACTGATAATACACCTACTGACTACACTTGGTGCATGTCAGTTGGCTAACTATCAGTTTAAGTTCAGTGCGGAAATGTGTGAGCCCTGATAGTTTAACGTCTTGTTTAGTTCACTTTCTGAAAACCTTGATTACTCAAATGAATAGTATTTCGTAAGGGCAGTGCTCCTTTTAATAGATCAGGCTGATTGATTCAAGCCTGATAAATCTTATGCAATGAATGAACATTTAATATGGCAGGTATCCAATATATCAAAGTAATAAGAACACAACAAGTTTAACGTGGTTCAGAGTCTCAAGCTCCTACGTCCACGGCCTGATTTAACAGAAAATCCACTCAAGGGATTCTTATTTTTAACGTGCCAAGGTGCACCAAGATCAGCTACCTCACTGACCTATACAAACTTCCTTACTAACTAACTTAACCTACTTCCAACAAACCTAACTTTAGAGTTTTGGTTTCAGTTTGGATTCCAACTAGGTTGAGATTATCCTTACAAGACAAAGCTAAGCTAAGGGTTGGATAATCTCTCTAAGCTTAAGATATTGCTTGTACGCTCTTGGAATACAGATTAACTCTCAGTTGCTAAGAAACACTTGGGAAATTTAAAGGGTTTCGAGTGCTTCTTCTAAGGACTGAATGCTTTTAGTGCTTGAGAGTTTGAGTAATTTTTTGGCTTGGAAATTTCCCGTAACCTTGAATGGGTTCAAGGCCTTCTGTATTTATAGGTGATTTGAAAAACTATCCGTTGGAGAGATAGCCTTTCTTGTCATCTATGTAGAGTGTTTCAAATGGACATATCTTCATGCAGCAGCCGTTCTTTGCATGGAATTAGGTAGTTGCATTAAATGCACATTAAATGCTTGCCCGTTGAATTTTGCAGTCTGAAGTCAGTCTTCTGTCAGGTTCCATACATGCGTGTCCTCCTCGGATTGGTCCACGTCATCAGGTTGGTGAGAATGTCAGAACTTATTCCTAGGCTTCATGCTTGTCTTATTAAGTTCTTTTTGTCTTGAGCTCACCGGTCTTGTCCTGACTCTGACATTCCTTTTGCATTGCTTGACTCTACTCCAAGTCTTCCCATAAACATAGTATCATCTTGTTCCCTTCAGGACTGAGTAGTAATGACCTCAGGGTCATACTCTTCATCACTGAGACTTACTCAGCCAACTTAGAGGACTGCCATAAGCTCAGGATGGTAACCTTCATCTTCAGGCTTTTGTCTTGATTGTCATCAGTAAGTGCTCCTCTTACTGAGTACCTGTGAAGTGTAAAATGACTAAGTACAAAACCTAGCCAAGACTAGCCTAACAAACAAATGCAAACATCTTTTCAGGGGCTTTGGGATCTAATCAAAATTGATATTGTCCCAACAGTCTTAAAATGAGTATCAATAATATTAAATTATCAAGACAACAATACTATCTAGACCATTACACAACACTTCATCATATATTAAAATATAGATACCAAGTTCTAAGAATTCTTGTTCTCATATCTATACAGGTTTCACTCCCTCAAAATCCTCATATCCTTTCAATTGATAAATAAATTACCTGTATCAGAAAAAAAAAATACACCAAAATTCAATAACAACAACTCCACCACGTGAAACAAAAATTAGAAAATGTAAAAAGACAACATAGAGTCATAGAGAGAAACAAATGCGGAGTTCATCAAAAGCCGACCACTGGAAGACGAAAAACACAATTTTATTATATATCATTTCTCCTCAATATCTATGTATTGTTTCTTCAAACAAATTCATTACATTTTTCAAATGCCACAGATCCGACGAATGACCTGGGAAATTTCGACGGCTTATAGACACGCACAAGGACGACTGGAGCAACATCACTGAAGGTCAAAGCGGCGATCGAGACGATATAATCGATAACTCCCAAGCCGAAACTTTCATCAACAACACGGACAAATATTATAGGTACATATGTTAATTCTAAATGTTTTAATCCACTGCATTTAACAACCAAGCATTTTTTTTTCTCAAAAAGAGAGGATATGGAAATCCTACTCTATTTATGCAGGAAAAAAATATAAAAAATGGACAATGTGCGACAAAGAAATTAAAAATAGAAACAAAAAAATCATATGATTTTCAAGGAATATATGTTCAATTAACTTATTTTCTAATTTGGAAATAAAAAAATCTCGAATCTATTTCAACATGCAGTGTCAAATTCTTATATGCACAACTAATCTGAGTAGAATATTGAAATCCCATTAATGATTACAATTAATTTATGCAAAGATCGATGCTAACTTTGATGTTGCCATTGTATGTCCGGTCACTGGTGATCTGCCGGATACATAACCAAAGATACAACTCCTCTATCACCATCTTGTGCTGATTATTCGTATGTAATTATCAATATTTGAAGAATTAAGAAAGATTAAAGACCGAAATAAAAGAAAAAATAAATATAAAGGTAAAAGTTAAAACACTAAAGCAACTACGCATATATATGTCACGTGTAAGTTTATACTTATAACTCAAAAAATCCAATGAATAATCAATACATATTAATTTTTTTAAAGAGTAAAGGAATATAACAAAGAGAAATTAACAATCTCATATGCCACAACACACAACTCTGCCCCAAACACATATATAAACATCGACAGACATAAAATGAAAACTTGGTTATAAATTATAATCTCCATTTAAAATAACAGTCGGGTTTTATATAACAATTACACTTAGATGAGGACCTCATCCCATGGGAATTTTCAATTTACTGTTGCTTCTGATATTGCATTTCAGCATAAAGATATATAGGTTTAATATTTTTTTATACTTTCAAAATACTGCAGCAAACAGTGGTCTTTGAAAAAAAAATGACTATCATTGCATCCAGTTGGGCAAATTTAGGCCATATTTTATAAAATATGAATCAAATAAAACCTGATTATGATATGCCCATTTGGCCGTATTTTATAAAATTTGACCTAAATTGGCCAAATTTAAAAGACAGTGTCCTAGTTTTGCAAGTTTGTAAAGATATTGTCTTAATTTTGCAAGTTCGTAATTATGTAATTATGTATTATTTGCTTCAATATTATATAAAAAAATAATAAAAAAATAACAAAACTACAATATTTATCTTTACTTAAAAAAATAATAATTACAAATTTTAAAAAAAATTATTTATATACATCTTTCGTTGTGTACTTGGAAATAGACAAACTTAACATATGTATTAAGAATCTCAAGTCTTAAAAAAAGTTAACCACACATAAAAGAGGTACAGTATAAACTTTAGTTGTAAAACATTAATTTTCCATGATAATAAATGTAGGTTGAAAATCATGATCTAAAATTTCAAACGTCATTTGATTTGCAGAACACCATGTACTGATAGGAGTAAATATATATTTCAAAATAACTATCTTTCATAACTCTATTCAAGCTAGTTCCATTATATTGGATGCACTATACTATTAGTTAAGAAAAATATATAATTAATTGAAAAATCTTAGAACATAAAAAAAATTATGATTATCTATAATAATTAAAGCATTCAACATTAAAATATTGTCAAACAAAAAAGCCCTCACAACAATGAAAGCAAGTGCTCACATTTCATATGTTCCCCTAAACCACTATTTTGCCAAAAGTAGAATACAATATTTAATTTCAAAATAACAATTTAAATTATGATAAATTGTTCTTGCATGAGTCTTCTTATAGAGTCTTACTAAACACGGAGATGCATAATATTATAACAAATAAGAATCATTATAAGTTGAATTTCATTTAGAATGAAAAATATTTAAATATAAATATTAATCTTCCTTATATATAGAAAATTTTAAAGACCAATATCGAAAACATTTTGGTGTAAATAGCATCAAACATAATTACTGAATGAGATTATTATATATGTTATAGTTTTTTTATCTACTAATTGCTATAAATGTTCAGTAAGAGAATATATTTTTTCTAAATACGTTCAACAATGCCGCTTTAGAAAAAATATATATAATAAGAGTATTGTGAACCTAACTTAATATATGTATGTGTAGCTTCATATGAGGCCTCAAACATTAGCATTTTCTTAAAATCTTTTATTTTATATGTATCATATCAAGAATTTTAGACTACAAAGTATTGAGTATATCTTTTAAAGGAGTTCCATGTCATAACTCTATTGCACTTTACTTTTATTATACTGGATGCACTGTACCAATAATAATTTAAGAAAAAACAATTAATTAAAAACTTGGAACATAAAAATTAGGGAAAATACATTTTTTTATCCTTTAACTTTGGTTATCTCTAGTTTTCGTCATGTAAACCTTGAGTTATTGAATTTTATCCTATATATTAAAATTTTAATATTTTGTCCTATTACCTACTTAACGTGGCATTTTGAGTTTCATCCTATAAATTAAAAAAACTGGTGTCATGTGAGTTTCATCCTCATAAAGTAGTGTCCTAAAATAACAAATTTTCTCTTATAACCAATTTAGTAAATGGTAACAAAGAGTATTAATTGTTTATTTAGAAAATATTAATTGGTAAAGTAAAGTGTATATATAAATAATTATATTTAATTCTAAAACATACTCCTAATAATAATATTTTATGATTAAAATATGAAATACCACATTTAGGTTAATTATGTTTCTAATCAATCACCAATGTTGTTTGAAGTACGAATTGATATGTATATAATAAGTCATACCTTATAATTTATCACTAAATCAACTCATATAGGTAAGAAACAATTAACCAGGTGGCTTAGCCCACCTGGCCACCGGGTTCCTCATTCTAGTGAGTGACTCGGGTTCGATTCCATCTGTGAACGAATTAAGGGAGTTATAAGGTGGCTTGGAGATTTCTTGAAGTATTTGGGGGCTTGGTGAACTAACTTCTAACTACTAACAACTAACATTTACTGATAAAAAAAAGGTAAGAAATAATTACTTATTTAGGACACTATCTTTTTGGATTTACAAATATAGGAAACTATCTTTATGGGCTTATAAAATTAGAACACTATATCTACAATCTTGCAAAATAAGGACACTATATTTTGCGTTGGGCAAATTTTATAAAATGTTGGTCAAATAAAGCCCGATTATGATATGCCCAGTTGGTTGTATTCCATAAAACTTGATCTAAATTGGACAAAATTAAAAAAGAGAGAGTTTTTCAAGTTTATAAAGATATTGTCCTCATTTTGAAAGTGCGTAAAGATATTGTATCAATTTTGCAAGCCTGTAAAGATAGTGTCCTAATTTTACAAACACTAATAAGGTGGTGAACTAAAATAAAATAAAAAATTCCCATATAACCAATATATTTAAGACAGGGAAGATTGAGAAACAAAAAAAAAGGTCAATTTTAATGGAGAAAAATACGGAACTTTTTCAAAAAATATATTCTCATGAAACACATTCCAATAAACAATTCTTAACAATGGTATTATATGCATCTTTAATTTTACTAAATTGGCGGTGAATACATTTTCAACAAAAGTCTTAGCACGTGAGGAAAAAATCAGAACATTAGAATTATTCATCGTCGTTACTACACTAAGAATGTAATTTACACAAATTGTTCACATATACATAATCCACACCGATTTATATTTACTATCATTTACCTAGTCAAACAAAAAAATTGTTTACCAATAATTTTAAATGTCTTCATACCTACTCATATTTTTTGCACCAATTGAACTGCATAAATCAAATGCATATTTAAATGATAGTGTCAATTGTTTTATTAAAAATTATTAATTGATTTAATATTAAGAAAATTATTAAATAATATTATTATTTTTATTAAATAGTATTAATTGCGTATTAATTGTACGGTGCAATTTGTGCTTCTATTGTTACTCAAACTTATATCCTTGAATTTAATTTTGTAAAACTTAGAATTATAATAACATCAGCAAACGACCGCTAAATTAGGCTTTACGTTTAACCTAGCAAATGAATCATATAATTTAGGAAGTACAAAGAACAAATCCAGATACCACTTGACTTGCCTTAATTTTTGAAGTTAAATCAAAATGTGATGGAGAAATATTAGTAAATTATACATTAAAATATCATGCACTAACTAAAAAAAAAAACATATTAGATATAGATAGCTAGTATAGTAACGACACACAATTAGGATGATTAAGAATATTAAACTCCCAATACATTTTAAAACAATAACGTAAATATTTTATTAGGTTTATCAATAGCAAAATCGAATCGTCCTAACCGGTAGCTTCACGAATTTATTGTCATAAGTTACAAAAAATTTATTTCAAGCAAGATGCACGTAGAGATCTATCATAAAATTATTACTTAAGTGAAGGAATAGTCAATAGACATCACACGTCTGAAATTATGAGGTTTGACTTAAAATACTAACTGTAGATTAGAGAGCAATTAGAGTAATAAAAAAATTAAAGACCAATAAATGTTTGGCTTTTGTACATACTTAGAACAAATATAGATCGAATGGAAATTTTGGCTAACTGATTAAAGACATAAAAATTAGATTGATAATCACAATAAATTAGTCGACTTTATAAGATATTATGATTCAACTTTGCATTTAAATTATTCATTCACCCGTGACTACTTAGTAACTGACCAATCAATAGTCATTTAAATAAGAGAAAATAAAGTCAACAATTAAATAAAATGTGTTTAATCCATTTTTTAATGGAAAATAGTAACTTTCTTGAATTTTTGCAAATTAATTATCTTTCAATTAATGCCTTTATTATAGGCATTAAATTCTCCTGAACTCATGCATTACATATCTATTATACATTATGAACTTTGACAGGAGCGTAAATCAAATAATACAACTTTGACAGGAACTTTGATTAATTAAAAAATATAATACTACTTAGTTGAAGGAGATGATATATATAATTAATTGTACATATTTTATATATATATATATATATATATATATATATATATATAATTATAATTTGTTGACCAAAATATTAAAATGATTAGAAAAAAACTTTGTTTAAACCATATACTATAATTCATGAAAAATTT
The DNA here is from genome assembly GCA_947034835.1 of Ballota nigra. Taxonomy (NCBI): domain Eukaryota; kingdom Viridiplantae; phylum Streptophyta; class Magnoliopsida; order Lamiales; family Lamiaceae; genus Ballota; species Ballota nigra. The sequence goes on along the minus strand of OX344727.1, from coordinate 9,714,557 downwards.
ATTATTTAAATTGAAAACTTATGAATGAAGATTTTTTGGTCAATAAATTTAGGGCACCATGATAATTTATACACTAATAATATCTCACTTTTGTTAAAAAAAATAATTAAATTTATATAATTAATATATATATATATATATATATATATATATATATACAAATAATCCACGCACAAGAACACCAAAAAAAAAAAATTAACTTCCATACCCATTATCTGGGTATATGGAACAGGAATTAGTCAATAGATTATATAGATTACAATATTAAGCTAAACGTGCCTTATAATATTATATCCACACTATAATATATCTACTTAATATTATTAATAATTCCTATCAACACAAGTGTAAACTAACAAAAAAAAAAAAAACTATTGCCAATGCAATACTAAAGACTTATTATCAGGCAAACTCCATACCAAATCACCCACAAACTGTAAACAAATGTCGATCGGAAAAAGAAAAAAATAGTTGATATGTCGACCCATTTTTACCGATACGTGCTTCGGATATTTCCGGCATCGTCGATCAATACATGTGTGTTGCGCAAGTGCGAGTTGTCTGATCCTTTCTCTTGGAATCCTTCGAGTGATAACCAGATGTTTGATTCCTTTGCTAGAGCGCAACATTTCTTTATGATTGGACCATCTAATGGTTCAGCGATTCCAGGCTTTCGCCCGATTTGGCGCCGACATAGGAGAAATTCTCGGGAAACAGACGGAAAAACTACTGTCCCTATATCCAACCCAAAGTAGAATTAAAAATTTACAGTCAGCACAAAAAATATACATAACACCACCTCCGACGAAAAAAAACACCGCCGCAATCCAAAAACAACAAATGTCTATCCACGAACAACCAGCATACAAATTATTACGTCTGCCCTTAGACTAAACTATTACAATTTACGATCAATCTTCGCTTGAAACTATATGACAAGCGGCAGGCATCAAATCCAAGCCACCAGAGATTCACACCGCGATGATTTCCCAAATGACGACTGCAACCTACAAAGGGAACTCACGACAATAAAAATCAATTCAATAAGAAAGAAAAAAAAATCACGAATGAAATTAAAAATAAATGGAACCTCCCACCCAAAAACTACGCAGGATGGACTGTATATAAAAGGAGACCATTATGAAAATCGCCCCTAGATTGCAGCAAATTAACACCAAAGAAAAGTACCCAATGGTTACACTGCGAACGGCCAAAATCAAAAAGGAAGAAACATTACACGGCTGAAATAATCTCCCGATGAAACCTAAATATAGGAAGGTAGGATGTATTATATATTATAGATATAGATAGATCATGTTTTTTTTAATACAAAAGTTACGTGTGGAATTGTTTAACAAATCTTATTCTGTAAACAGAGTTTCATTTAATCAATTTGCAACTCAATTGGCAGAGAGACCATACCCTAGCAATAAAGATTTATGCTGATTACTATAAATGTTAAACGAATTGATCCTAATTTACTAGGACCAACTTTACCATTTGCGATCCTAAATAATCTCATTATTATAAATGTTAAAGGAATTGATTCTAATTTAATAGGACCAACTTTACCATTTGTGATCCTAAAGTTAGAACTTTAATGGTTTATTTTTAACCGGCTTTTAATAATTGGGACCTAACTCTAACGATCTTCGGGCTAAAGGGCTACATAATAAAAAATTAAAAATTAAATTTAATTAAAATTCAAAAAGATTATAATATGGAGTAATTTAAATATAACATGTAAATTAAATGATACTTTTTATATTTTTATATAGTTAATGTGGCGTTAATTATATTTTATCATATCAACCAATTCTTTTAAAAATCATATATATTATTAAAAAAATAATATTATTTAATACTCAACATCTCTATCTTTCTATATTCTTATTCGTATATTAAATAAAATGTTATTCTTAGCTCATTTCATCTAAAATATGTATAAAAATAAATTATTAATAGAATTATATTAAAATTTACTTTTAAAATATTAAATGTGCGGGTGGGTTGGCCCTTACCCTACATAGCTCAATCATGTAAGGCTTCAGGCTAAACGGTTCAAGGCCTAAGAAATGTTAGCCCTAAATTTTGATTTGGGCCTGACTATATACCCTCATAATTTTGAATTATTATAATATATTTTTTTATTTGATACCCCACCCTAATTTTGAATTATTATAATATATTTTTTAATGACTTTTATACCTTATCATTAAAAAAAAAATCTAAATACTTGATACACCCATTAGAATATCAAAAGACACAAGAAACACAAACACAAGAAGAGAAGTTACACTGAGCGAGGAAGACACGGGAAGAGAAGAGAAAATTCAGCTTGTCCACCATTTTATCATCTTTACAATGGTGATGCAACATCAGTTCGCTTGTTTTGTTACAAAAATGGTGTACATACAAGAGTCTTATGTTATTTGTGTAAATGCATTTGTTTGAATATTTGCTTGATGAAGTATAACTTTGTTTTTTTTTAATGTTGTTTTTTATTTATGGAATGAGTATTGTGTACTAAAATTTTCGTATTTTTAGCCTATAAGTTCGATGATAATGAGTTAGAGTTTCGACAAATACTTTTCGAAAAATGGTTAGGGTTTCGAAAAGATTTTTTTGTCGAAATATTAGTTATTTTTCGATATGTTTTTGCCGAAATATGAGTTGTTTTTTGAATAAATATTGTTGAACCGTAGTGTTAATTTTATTTTTCTTTCAAAATTTGGCCATCGCGAGGCCGCTGGTGGTCGTGGCGATCTCGAGGCCGTTGACAGTCTTGGGCGCTAGAGTTGTGGCATTGTGTGAAAGAAGTGAGGAAGGGGGAAGGAAGTACGTAGAATGCGGGGAAGGGGAAGAAGTTTTTGTGGGTGTATTAAAATTTTGAAATAATATTAAAGGTAAGGGTAATGTTGGTATATTATGGAGGGTGTATTTAATAATTATTTAAAATATGATGGGTAGATTAAGTGGGTGGGGGTATCAAATAAATATGGAGGGGTATATAGTCGCAACCTTTAGGTTTTTTTACCTGTTTTTAACAGGCAGGCTCTACGGGCCAAGTGTTGGAGTTATACGTGAAAGTATGCTTTTATTTTGTATAACTCGTGTATTAAACTGTTGGGACAATGTCAGTTTTGATTAGACCCCAAAGCCCCTGAAAAGATGAGTTGCCTAAGTGTTGTAATAGTCAGACTAGTCTTTGTTAGGTTTGTAAGTTAGTATTTATTTTACATTCACAGGAACACAATGAGAGGAGTACTCATTATTGGCAATCAAGACTGAAGCCTGAAGACACAAGAGCACCATCCTGAGCTTATGGCAGTTCTTCTAAGCAGAATGAGTAAGTGTTAGGATGAAGAGCATGATCCTGAGATCATTGCTAACTCAGCCTGTAGGGAACAGGACCACACTGAGTATTTGGGAAAAGACTTGGAGTAGGATCCAAGCAAGTCAAAAGGAATGTCAGCGCTGAAAAACGTACGTAGATGAGGACAAACCTAAACTCAGTAAAGACAAGAATGAACTGAAGAATGAGTTCTGACATTCTCACCTACCTGATGACGTGGACCAATCAGAGAGCGCCAAGTCATGTACGGACACTGACTTGACCCTGACATCCCTACACAATTCAACGGCCATGCATTTAATGCAATTACCAAATACATGCAAGGACGGCTGCTGCATGGAGATTATATACGTTGAAGTATCCTACAAGAAAGATAACCTAGAAGGCTATCTCCTCCAACGGATAGTTTTCAAAGTTGCCTATAAATACAGAAGACCTTGGACCCAATCAAGGTTACGGGAAATTTTGAAGCCAGAAATTACTCAAACTCTCAGCATTCAAAGCATTCGTAGCATTCAAAGAAGCAGAATTTCCCAAGTGTTTCTTAAGAAGAGAGTTATTTTGTATTCCACTGAGCGTAGCATACATATCTTAAGCTTAGAGTGATTATTCAATCCTTAGCATAACTTTGCCTTGTAAGGATAATCACAAATAGTTGGAATCCAAAACTGAAACCAAAACCCTCTTAGATAGGTTTGTTGGTTGAGGTTAGTTAGTTGGTTAGAAGGAAGAATGGTCAGTGAGACTGATCTTGGTGCACCTTGGCACGTTAAAAACAAGTCAATCCATTAGTGGATTCTCTTGTTGAATCAGGACCGTGGAAGTAGGAGCTTGAGTCTCTGAACCACATTATCTCTCTGAGTTTTTACTGCTTTTATTATTGCTTTATATTGTTATATTGTGTTATATTGCTAAGTCATTCATTGTATATCTTGTCAGTGCTAAATTAATTAGCCTGACTCATTGACTCAGTGCACATCCCTTCTAACCACGACTTCTTAAGAGGAAAACAAGTTTTCAGTAAGCAAACATTTAAACAAGACTTTAAACTTTCAGGGCTCACACATTCCACACTGAACATAAGTAGATAGTTTGCCAACTGATTAACCTCAGTGCAGTTAGTAGGTTTGTTATCTACCCTGTGTTCTTTATCACTCTGAGTAAGGGGACTCGGTGAGGTTTTAAGTTAAGAAAAATTTAAATACGTGTATTCCCCCCCCATATACGTATCACTCAGTCTTGTACCTGAACCAACAAGTGGTATCAGAGCGGTGGTTCAAAAGACCATTGACTTTGAATACTAATAGTTTCAGAGGAGAAACTGTTGGTGGTCACTGAACAGATCTGTGTTTGCTTTTTTATTTGAAAACTTGCATCATCATGACTTCGAGGAGACTTGAAGCTTCATTACCTGAATTCTCTATGTCTAACTTTGTCTATTGGAAGTTCAGACTTGAGGCACATCTAGATGCTATCCATGACCAAATGCCGCGAGTCATCAAGGACGGACCGATTAAGATCACCATCCCAAATACCAGAGGACTGGGATATGATCATCTCGACATTGGCGTACAGGTTCCTAAGGAGAGGAAGGATATGACCAATGATGAGATCAAGATGGTGGGACTGGATAATATGGCCAGGAACATCATTCTTCACACGGTGTCGTTCGAGGAGTCAGTGAGGCCGATGAACCTAAAGACGGCGAAGAAGATCTGGGATGAGCTGACCAGTATGTGCAAAGGCTCAGAAAAGATAAAAGAGAACAAGAAAAATATTACCATTCAGAAGTTTGAAGCATTCGAGATGCTGCCTGACGAAACATTGATCAGTTGGAGTCAAGATTCATCAAGATGATGAATGAGTTGGTGATGTTGGGAAAGGAAGTTCCCAAAAGAGAAGTTGCTTCGAAAATCCTGAATGCTCTTCCTGAGAGATGGGACAACAGTGTCGTTATGTTGAAAAACACTCAGGATATGAGTAATATAACTTCAGCTTTACTTTTTTCAGAGCTTAAAGCGTTGAAGTACGATCTGAACAAGAGAAAGAAGAAAGTACAACCTGAAGAGGAGGAGAAAGCACCTGAGAAAAGTGTAGCATTTAAAGCCAAGTCAGAACCTGTCGAGTCTTCATCAAAGTCACTAATGGAGATGAGCAAAGAAGAGCTCGCTGAGGAATATAGCTTGATGGCCAGACGCTTTGAAAAGCTAAATTCTAGGTTTGGTCGTTATAAAAAATATTATCAGGATACTCGTGACAGGAAACCTGAAGGAAGCCACCAAAGTTCCCGGAGATATGAAGAACAGAGGAATACTGACCAGAGACGCGATCGCGGTGATGAAAGAAGACACTCAGACCCAAAGCCCGATCGTAGAGATGTTGAACAGAGACGTACTCGTGATGAAAAGCACCCAGCCAAGAATGACTCATCAAGAACCAGGGAACCTGACTCAAGAAGAAACCCTGACCAAAGAAAAGATCGAGGAGATGAGTAAGCAACATGTTACAACTGTAATAAGATTGGGCACTATCAGTATGACTGCCCTGAGCTGAGTGCACGGGAGAGAGAGGACAGGAGGGCCAAGAGAGACCAGAGGTATGCTGACCGGAGAGCCATGCTCGCTGAGGACGCTACTGACTCGGATGGTCCTGAGGAGAGGTCGCCTGAACTCTTTTCCGACGATGAGTACGATGATCTGTGCCTTATGGCAAGGGAGGAGCCTGAGGTAACATCGAATTCTGTGTGTGGTTAACATAGTAGTCGAAATCCTGTGCAAAGCTCAGAGTCAGTCAGTGAAATGAACCTTCAGATATGCTTGGATCAATTGATGGTTGATTTCTCCAGATTGCAGGAGACTAATGTCTTTTTAGCTGAGGAGAACTAGAAACTGAGTACAGAAGTTCAAAACCTGAATGATCAGTTAACTCAGCCAGATTTTAAGGAGTCAACTCAAATTGTGAGACTAACTCAGGAAATTGACATGATCAATGTTGATCGTCTCCCAAGAGAGAAGATTCTGAAAGAACTGGCTGATGAGAAGCTGGTCAGGAAGGAAGAGCTGAAAGTATGTTGTAGGGGTAAAAAATATTGGACCCCGACCTCGACGGCTGAGGTGACCTCGCTTAAATAGCAGGCTCGTACGATCCATGACCTCGCCTTTCCGGTGGCTTCGTTGGGTGGCTGCCTCGTTTTCCCATGCGACCTCGCTGCCCCAAGCGGCTCAGCTCACCCTGGCCGCACCAAGATAGGACCCCACCTTGAGAACTGGGATGAGCTCAAATAAAGCTCGCCCCGGATAATACAGCTGGAGGACTGGCGGATAAGAAGGACGAAACCGCCAGCCTGCAATCGTACCCGCGCCTGAGTAAAGGACGACAGCAGGTGCAGGGTTTATAGGTGCAGAAAAGGACTGAAGGGCACCCTGTGAGGCAGTACCTGCGGGCTAGCTATTGTGCTCCTATTGGACGAGGACGGCCCACATATACAGCCAGCAAGGGCAACCTCACACTAACGAAAAATCGCAAGCAATGGATAGCAAATCATTAACAATCATTGTAAATTCAGCAATAAGGATAGCTAAGGCAATAACTTGTAAACTAGGAGTCACTATAAATAGAGCCCAAGAGCTCATAAATAAGGACATAACTTAAGACCGAGCCTAAACCCCTTGGCAACCCTTGGAGTCTTTACATTTTAGTTCTTTATCTTGTTTTATCCGATCATAGCCACACAAAGCTCTCAAAATCATCAATCGGGTAATAACAATTGGCGTTAGAAGAATGGTATCCAAACCTCTCACTACAGAAATCTCTTGGAACACTCATTGTTCCACGAGAAAGAAAGCCTAGGGAACCCAAAGTCTATCTTGAACCCTAACACCACAAAAATCTTAAGAAAATGGAGAAAGCAACCAGAGCTGCCAGAGTCTCGGCTAACCCACGGTCCACCATCGTCCCCGCTGTGAAAACTCACGCCAGAACTACGGCACGGGTGGTGGCCCGGCTCAGCACCCAGGAGGCCACTTTCGGACGAGGACGTGAGACTGAATCACCTCAAAGAGACTCCCTCCGCATACCAATCCAAGAATACGAAACCCCGGAGCAGGTGGAATCTGCCATTGCCGCCTTCACTAGGAGGGGGGAGGAGCTGAGGACCAGCCAGAGCGCTCCAACAGCCCCTAGGAAACCACGCTTAACCCGTTCGGCCTAGGACAAGCGGAAGATGACTAAGAAACAAGGTGAAAGTAGCCCAATCCGCTCGTGTGGCTACGACTTGAGACAGAGGCTCAGGATAGAGGCGCACTCCACGTCGGTTTTCAACCAGTAGGAGAGTGCGGACCCGTCCTGGCAACCGTTCTCGTCGGCCCCTCCGACCAGCTATAAAACGGGCTCTTTGACCAAATCATCCGCCCACAAGGCGCCCGTGGTAAGGGACATCTCTCCCGCAAATTCCGCCAAAAGGAAGTTGAATTTTGCGCAAAGCGAGCTGCTGAGACGGGATAGGAGACGCTGTTACACGCAACAAACTCTTGGCCCAGAGGCTGGGTGAGAAGAAAGTTGAGGAGAAGGCGAAAGCACCCTCGGCAGCTGCAAAAGGCAGTAACCAGATACGACACCGAGGCCGGAAGACCCCGGGAAACTTCCAGCCCTTCGACGGGAAGCAGGCGAGGTCCAGAGCTTAGACAAACTGAAAGAGACACCGACATACGTGTTCAATGCGATCCGCCACACGGACATGCTGGCTAAGCCAAAGCCCATCAAACAAGACGCCTCAAAGCTCAACCATAACAAGTTCTGCCACTACCACAAGAGCCAGGGCCACAACACAAGTCAGTGTCGAGACCTCCTCAGACAGCTGTGGAAGTTATACAAAGAGGGACGGCTGGACGAATTTGTCAAGAAGCCCCAACCATGCCAAGACCATGGGCGGGAGGCCAACCAAGGGCAGAATCGGGATGGGGGGCGACCGCAGCGCCAGCAGAGATAACCAAACCCAGTGGCCGCCATCGATGACTTCGATAGCAAAGACGATGATGTTCCACCGCTTAACGCAGAGGGGTCAATATGCTGCAAGTTGCAGGAGGCCCTTTAGGCGGGCTAACCCCCGTGTTAACCGCGTCCAACCGCAAGAGGAAGGTCGAGCGCAGGGCCATAAACGGGATTAACCTAGTAGGCACCCCACCACCGGAGATCGCAATAGCACCCAACCTACCGATCACATTCACAAACGCCGATCGGGAAGGAATACTCTGCCCAAAAAATGACGCTTTGGTCATATCTGCAAATCTGTTGGGCAAGGTTGTCGATCGCATCTTGGTCGACAACGGCTGCTATTGTAACATCATCTTCAAATCTACGCTGGACCAGCTGGGTAACCTTACCAGTTTCATCAAGCCGTATGAAACCCAGTTGAGAGGATTTGGAGATACATTGGTCAATGCTTACGGGAGGATCAAGCTACCGGTGGAGCTCGTCTGCTGCAAGGATGAGGTCAGGATCTCATGTCTACTCGAGTTCGTGATAGTTGATAGGCCTCATGTGTACAATGGGTTCTTAGGACACCCATTTCTGGAAACTTTTGAAGCAATAGCCTCTTTTTTCTTTTACTGTATGAAATTCCCGACCCCCAAAGGGATAGTCGGTACTGTAAAAGGAAACCAATCAATGGCAAGGAAGTGTCCAAAAGATCATTTTCCTATGCCACACATCGACCAGCTTATGGATGGGACAGCCAGGCACAAAATGATGTCCTTCATGGATGCTTTCGCCGGGTATCACCAGATCCCGATGGCGGAAGAGGACATGAAACACACTTCTTTCCACACTGAGAAGAATATGTACTGCTGGCGGAGGATGCCTTTCGGTTTGAAGAACGCCGGGGCAACCTAGCAGCGATTAGTGAACAAAATGTTCTCGAATCAGATCGGGAACACTATGGAGGTTTACATTGACGATATCGTGGTCAAGAGTTTAAGAAAGGAAGATCATCTCCGAGACCTCACCAAGACGTTCCAAATTTTGAGGGCTTTCAATATGAAGCTGAACCCCAAGAAGTGCAACTTCGGCGTGGGATCAGGAAAGTTTTTGGGCCACATCGTCAGCCAGAAGGGGATCGAAGCAAACCCCGTGAAGATCAAGGCCATCCTAGACATGCAAGAGCCAAGATGTGTCAAGCAAGTGCAGCGACTAATGGGCTGCCTGGCCGCACTTAACAGATTCATCTCCAGGTTGGGCGACAAGAGCAAGTCTTTCTTTGCAACCATCAAAGACAAGAAGTTCTCATGGAAAAAAGAAAGCCAGCTCGCCTTCCAGAAGTTGAAGGAGTATCTTGCCAACCCACAGATTTTAGTTAAACCTCTCCAAGGAGAAAAGTTGTACCTCTACCTGGCGGCTTCAGACGTTGCTTTGAGCGCAGTCCTGGTGCGGGCAGAGGACAGACCCACCTTTCCATCTACTATGTTAGCCAAGTCCTCCACGACGCGGAGACCAGATACACGCCTCAGGAGAAGCTCGTCTATGCTCTGGTCATGAGCGTCCGCAAGCTAAGGCCATACTTTTTTTACCACCAGGTCGAGGTACTGACAACTGTACCCCTCAGGCAAGTCCTACATAGACCTGACACGAGTGGGCACATGCTGAAATGGTCGATCGAGATTGCCTAGTACGACATCTCTTTCGCACCACGCAGAGCTATCAAAGGGCAGGCTCTGGCTGATTTTGTGGTCGAGCTGACATTCCCACCCAACCCATCCCAGATCAACTATCCACCGTGGAAGTTATACGTCGACGGATCCTCAACTTCCACGTGTGCGGGGGTAGGTATCGTTTTAATTGGTCCAGAAGGTTAGTGTTTCACAAACACAATTCGTTTCGATTTTCCAGCTACAAACAATAAAGCGGAATACGAAGCTCTAGTGAGTGGGTTAGAGTTAGCAATGGCAGTAGGGGCAAGCCTCCTTCACATCTTTATGGATTCCTTGCTGGTGGTCAACCAAATCAAAGGGGAATATGAAACCAGTGGTGAGCAAATGGCCAAGTATCATGAGCACGTCGCCAACCTCTGCGAACGGTTCCATCAAGTGCTCATTGAACAAATACCGAGGGAACAGAACTCCCAGGCAGATGTGCTATTTAAGCTTGCCACCTCGGAGGGGGCAGCAGTTCTCTCCAATATCAAATTACTGAAACTTGCAAAGCCCTCCATTAGCAGAAACCTAGTCGCAGCGATCGCCTCCCAAGGCGAGAATTGGATGACTCTGATCGCACGTTTCCTACAGAATGGCGACCTTCCGGCGGACAAGGTCAAGGCTCGCCAACTGCAACTAAGGGCGGCGAGGTATGTACTCATTGATAACCAGCTTTACAAAAGAAGTTTTTGCATGACTCTGCTTAAGTGCATCACGCCGGAGGACAGATTAATAGTCATGAAAGAAGTTCACGAAGGTGTATGCGGGAATCACGCAGGCGGCCAAAATTTGGCGCACAAGGTTTTGAGACAAGGATATCTCTGGCTAACGTTGAGAAAAGATGCAATCGAGTTCGCCAGGTCCTGCCGTAAATGCCAGGGCTGGGGGCGAATATCTCCCAAGCTGTTATCATCCATGTACAGCCCATGGCCTTTCGCCCAGTGGGGGATAGACCTAATAGGACTTCTCCCAACCGCCCCAGGGGGCATGAAGTTCGTTGTTGTCGCCGTTGATTACCTCACTAAATAGGCCGAAGCCGAGCCTCTTAATAAGATAGACCAAACCCAGATCATCCATTTTATCTGGAAAAATATAATTTACCATTTTAGACTTTCGCAAGTTATCGTCTCCGACAATGGGAACAGTTCCATGGGCTCGACATGATAAATTTATGTGAAAAATGGAAAATCAAGAAAGTTTTCTCCACCCACAGACGAATGGACAGGTCAAAGCTGTCAACAAAATCCTCAAACATACAATAAAAACCAAGCTCGAGGACAAGAAGGGGAAATGGGCTAGTGAGCTCCCAGGCGTACTCTGGGCATACAGGACGACGACAAAGAACTCAACCGGCGAAATAACTTTCGCCCTGGCTTTCGGAACTGAGGCCGTAATCCCATCTGAGCTCGCCATTCCCGGCCATAGAGCCTCGTAGGAAATCACTGAGGATAACGATAGAGCCAGGCGAGCAAATCTGGACATACTCGAAGAGAGAAGGTTGACATCAGATCTAAGGAACGCAACATACAAACAAAGGTCTGAGAAATTCTACAACTCTAAAGTTCGAGTAAGGAGATTTGCGGAAGGGGACCTAGTCCTAAAGAAAGTCCAGGGTCCTAGAGGAGTTTTCGATCCAAATTGGGAAGGACCTTTCCGCATCTAAAAAATCCTTCCTAAGGGGGCATACCAGCTCGAACACCTGAACGGCGTCCCACATCAATATTCCTGGAACGGCTGTTACCTCAAGAAGTTTTACCAGTAGGAACAACTTGTAAACTCTAAGTCTTTCCTATCAATGAAAATATCAGTTTTACCAGATAAAGTTCTCATTTTTACTCAGTCAGTTTTGAGAGACCTGAACAAGCAAAAAACGGGGGCCTCCGTAGGTCCAAACCCTTACCCTTTAAGAGAAAGAAGGGAGAGGACCGAAAAAGGGCAGAGGTGCTAAACTTGGTTAAAGGCTTCAGCCACATTACTAACCAAGGTGCCACCCGCCGTAAGTGAAACGACATAAGTCTCACGGCGAGCTAGCTCCCATTCGAGCAAAAACCTCTCGATTTCTGCCCTGGCAGTCACCATGCTTCGATGGATCCGACGATGACGAGACCCGGGTGAAGCGCTTTCTTTTCCTAGAAACCTTAAAAAATGTGTTAAATAATCTAACACAAACAAGGTATAAAGGAAAGAAGTGCATAGACATATGCAATCAAGAATAAGGGCTACGACCCAAAAGTCGACTCACCCATATGCAAAAATTTGACAGAAATGTCAAAAAATAAGACAGAAATGTCGAAGAAACGATAAAAGCCCACGGGGCAAAAACATAATATCCATAAGGCAAGAGCAATTTATGTATAAGACATAAAAAGGAAAAGGCCAAAACACGGCCACATATTGTTCAAAAAGCCCCCATGGGCACAAAGACAGGAATTAAATTGTTTAAAAGGCCATATGTGGCCAACAGAAGTAAACGCCCACTCGGCCGGGCTAGCTTCGGCATCCTCGGGATACAGCAGAGTGTCCGGACGGGGCCACCAAGACATATCCACCCCAAAGTCCCTCTCTAAGTCCCTGAAATAGCACTGGATCGAGGGATGGAGACAATGAGCCAGGACGTACTCATGGAAGTAAGCCTCCATCGCCGCAGTCGGGTAGCCAGCCTTCCTCGCCTCCCAGATTGAATCGACAAAAGCCTTGTAGTATGTAAATTCTTCGATCTGGGCAGGGTCTAGAAAAGGACCATCCCTGCTAGCATCTTGCATGGCCCGCACTCGCTCGGTGGCGGCAATCAGGTCCTTGATGGACTCGACGTCCTTGGCGGCCTGGAGCTGGAGCGCTTCCACCTTATTCTGCACCGCTTCCGTGGCGCGCTCTGCCTCCTCTTTAGCGTGCTTTACCTACAGCGCCTCTACCCGGTACCTACGAATCTCCACTGCTGCTGCCTCCCTACCTTCGATCCGGCCGACCTTCATCCCACGCTTCTGAGTATCGGACACCTCCCTCCACAACATTACCATGGCCGCCGCTCGCCCCCTCTCTTGGCCCTGCCTATCCACCTCTACCAGTTTGGTATTTCGGGACGTCTCCATTTGTGTCATCTTGCCCTCCAACTCTTTCACCCTACCATCCAGCCGAGATTGGTGTGAGGACCGTTCCTTCTCCAGACTCTCCAAACGACGGCGGAGGGCAAGAATCTCATCCACCTCCTGGTCGCGGCGGAAGACGGCCTGCTGCGCCATGGTCGCCATCTGATTGGAAAGAAGAAGGATGGCGAAGAAGCAGTTGTCTGAGGATGGGTGAACGGCGATAGCCTCGAGTTTGTGAGTCCAAGCCGAAGGGATGTCCTGCATGGATCGGGCAAGATGCAGGGGTAAGCCCTCAAAGGACCTGGAGCGGTAAGAGGCTAGGAAATCAATGATCGGGGCCGGATGGTCCGGGTCATCGGCCAATAATCTGAGGGACAGACACAATACCAAAGCTCAACATGGATACCCAAACTAAAGCAAAGCATAGAGTCAAAGTATGTGGAAGATCTAAACTCGTACCTCTATACGCGCTCAATATCGCGACCCAGAATAGGCCCAGTCGGGGCAGAGGCCTTGCGGGGCAGAACTCGATGGCGCAGTCAGATCGGCGGCAGGCACGGCGGGCTCGGGGGTATCTCCCCCTGTTCCTGCACCATCTACTGAGGCAGGCTCGATGGCTGGCACGCCATGTTAGCTTGGTGGCACGCTGGCATCAATAGGCTCTTTGTTCGCAGGGCTCGGGCCATCAGACTCGTCTAGTTCAGTCACTTCATCTTCACCAACAAGCAAAATCCTGTGGGTTCTCCTCCGCTTTGATCTCTCCCTCGGGTCGTCCCCCGACCCTTGGGGTCCTCCCTCCTCACCATCACCACTGCGGCTCCGTTTAAAGGGAGCGGACGGTGGAGACGGCGGGGCTGGGCAAGTCCTTGCCGGACTCACCTGCCTGAGGGGGACCCCCTCCGGAATGGGCGGGGGCACGACCGGTGGGACTGGGGCACCTCCTTGTCCCCTATAACCGCGATGCATCACTGTAAAGACTCCTGGCACGCTCGACATCACTTGGGAAGGGCAATAAGAATATACACGAAAATCGGGCCCTACAATAGAAATAAGAAAGTAACTGTTTCAGAAGTTTTCAACTATGAAGAAAGAACAACCACAATGGCAACAACCACCACACAACTGCCTCATGGTTCAAGTGATGCGGATATAGGAAGAACCATGCTTGGCATCGCGCTACACCCGTGTTGAGGGTAATCATCTGGCGTTGAAGGGCGGTGATTTTCTCGATCCGACGGAACGCAAGATCGAAGTCTCAATTCAATTCCTCACAACAGGGCACCAGGTAGCCTACAAAGGAAACAAAAAAAATTAGATCAGTACGAAGTGTTCAAAGGAAGACAATTGAGACTTACTCTTCTTCTTCCATTGGAACGTCGTGGGCACAACAATCTCCTGGCCAGAGCCGTCCGTCAGTCTCCAGGCACCAGCAACCCAAAACCACCAGTGTACGTATTTGCACAACTTCGACGAGATCCCAAGGATAATCCTATATAGGGACGTCCTATTTGGGCGGGCCCAAACATAGACGTCCCCCGGATACCGAGTCTCGGTATTTATCCTAAAAAGGAAGTTGACCTCCCCCGGGGTGGGCATCCGATAGAGCCGTTGTCGGCCGATCAGGGTGAATAGGGAGAGGATGATGTACCAGGAGTTAGGGTACAACTGTGTCGGCGCAAGTTCCCAACAGTTCAGGAGATGCACTAGATTGTGGTGCAGGGGGAAGCGCAACCCCGCCTCCATGGTATAGAAGTTAACGGTGACCATACCAGGAGGCGGCTGATCCGCCCTCTCCTGTGGGTCGGGGGCATAAAGATGCACGTCAATCGAAATCTCCCACCGTATCCTCCAAGCGGCCAAATCCACGACCGTCACAGAACTCGCTCTCTCCCTTCAGGAGATGAACCATTCAGATTCCCTGGCCTTCACGATCGACCTAGGGTTTCGCCTCTGGAACACGTAAGGATTCCTCCTCAAATAATCGGCATAGTCGAAGACCGATGGACAGACTGATCGATAAATTCCTCCCAGGCCTGATAGGCCACAGAAACTTGCTTGTTGTAGGATTCCTCGTCCTGAGCATACTCCAGGACGGCCTCCTCCTTACCGGCATCGGCCACGGGATCCCATGAGGCCCCAATCTCGGCGGAGCTCCCACCGACCTCGTGGCCCTCCCCAACAGGCTGCGGGGAGGCATCAACAAAACCGGCCAATCGAGGGCCACCGGCAGACGACTCCTGAGTGCCAGGGATGGAAGCTGGAAGAGGCGGACGATCTCGTTGACCGGAGGAACTGGCTCCATCGCCCACCATATTGACTAAATTGAAAATTGTGGAAAAGATGTAGATCAGAAATTACATTAGAAGAAGAAATTTTTTGCTCAAGAGTTGCAAACATAAGAAACGGGAAGCGAAAGATTTGAAAGAAAGAAGAAGATCCCCCTTTTAAAGGGGGCAAATTTGCAAATAAACCGGCTGAAAAGAAACGACCTTTCGTCTTCAGACGCGACCACCGAATGCGACCATAAATGATGGCGTCTTTTCAATAAAGGCGCGACCAATCGAGGAGACTGGTGCTTTTCACGCCATCATTACGCCCCCTCATAATAGCGGAAAAGGAATCGGCGCCTTTCCAAAAAATCTCTCGCGTCAGTGACCTTTCGAAATGCTTTAACCCCGCCTTGACACGTGGACTGATGCGAATCACGGATATCACAGAAGGATCTCAATCATGGGACTTCCAAGCGGGAAATCTGGTTTTCACCAAGAATGAAAAGTCACATTAGACTCCTCCCCACCTCGGCGACCAAGATGAGGGGCAATTATTGTAGGGGTAAAGAATATTCGACCCCAACCTCGACGGTTGAGGCAACCTCGCCTCAATAGCAGGCTCGCATGATCCACGACCTCGCTTTTCCGGTAGCTTCATCGAGCGGTTGCCTCACTTTCCCAAACGACGGCTTAGCTCACCCTGGCCGCACCAAGATAGGACCCCGCCTTGAGGACTGGGACAAGCTCAAATAAAGCTCGCCCCGAATAATACAGCTGGAGGACTGGCGGATAAGAAGGACAAAACCACCAGCCTGCAATCGTACCCACGCCTGAGCAAAGGACGACAACATGTGCATGGTTTACAGATGCAGAAAAGGACTAAAGGGCACCCTGTGAGGCAGTACCTGCGGGCTAGCTATTGTGCTCCTATTGGACGAGGACGGCCCACGGATACAGCCCGCAAGGGCCACCTCACACCAACGAAAAATCGCAAGCAATGAATAGCAAATCATTAGCAATCATTGTAAATTCAGCAATAAGGATAGCTAAGACAATAACTTGTACCCTAGGAGTTACTATAAATAGAGCCCAAGAGCTCATAAATAAGGACATAACTTAAGACCGAGCCTAAACCCCTCGGCAACCCTTGGAGTCTTTACATTTCAGTTCTTTATCTTGTTTTATCCGATCATAGCCACACAAAGCTCTCAAAATCATCAATCGGGTAACAACAAAGTACTCAAGAGTAAGTTTGATAACCTCTTTGCTAGACATGAAATCCTGAAAAAGAGTGAGGACTCTCTTAAGCAGAAGGTTGCAACAATGAATAAATCCTCAGTGGCTAGAGAGGAAATAAATAGCAGCCATGTAATACCCCGACCCGTTTTGAGTTATATAAATAAATATTTAACATTTGTTGTGTTCATGCATTCATGTTTTGTTTTCGAAAGGAGGACAATAACTATATTTCAATGATTTTCCAAACGACGAATGAGAAAGTCGAACCGGAGGCACTCCTAGCACTAATACTGATGAAATTAAATCATGAATTGATGAAATTAAATCATGAACTAATGAAATTAATAAAATACAAATTCCAAATAGGCATTTTCAATGCCCTAATAACGCTTATAATTATTAAACAAAAATTAAATACTTGTCACCAAAAGTTGGGCGAAAAACCCCCAATTTTTTATTCGACGAATAAATACGGACCCGAACTAATACACAATTAATAAAGTAAGTTAAATAATAAATTTTTATTAGAAAAATTAAAACCCTAATTGATTCTTATGAAAATCGATCAAAAACTTCATTTTCGGAGCTCGAAACTTAGCCGAAAAACATCCGATTTCGAAACCGGAAACTATATCGCGTCCAATAACACCGAGAGGACTCGAAAGTCCTTCCATGGGCACACAATTTTCGGCCATCAGCTGCTAAGGAAGGGCAGCAGAAATCAGCCCCCCATATCCCCCCCCTAATCATGCACAAGTACTTCCATTTCTTATTATTAGTACATGTACAAGCCTTGATTTATTTTCCTCCCCTCCCATCAGCCTAGGGACGTCCAACACCCTCAAATTCATCTATAAATACCCTCCCTCACTCCCCTCTTGTTCACACATTAGCTATCATCCCCAAAGTAGAAAGAAAAACTGCACACTTTCCCTCTATTCTTCTCCCAATTCGGCAGCTGCAAGGAAAAGGAGAAGGGAACCTTTTCTCCTTCCCTTCTCAGCCATTGAAGATTCTATTTCAAGTGCCAAACTTCTCCATTGGTAGTAGGTTCAAGGTTTGAGGCCATTCAATGCAATGAGACCTCCATTTCCCTCTAATCGTCAAGTTCATCTTGAAATCTTTTGCTAACTTAAACTCTTATTTGTTTTAGCATTCTTTCATCCAAGAAGCTTCATTTCCACTCATTCAAAAGAACTTAAAGAGCTAAATAGGCCCTCTTAGATAAAAATAAAAGTCCCCAAAAGGTTGTAAACAACCCTAACTTCATAACTCTTTAAATATGTGAGCACGATAGGTTTGTATATTAGAATATGTTAAAGTCTTGTATAAAATATGAGTATGGATGTTTAGGTGCATGTTAAGAGATTTTGTTTTAATGTGTATTAAGTGGTGAAAATTGTATGGCATGATAGGTATAAAAATAGAAGTAAGTATTCACACAAGTTTGTTGAAAACTCACTGTTTTGGAGCAACCTGATGCTTCTGGAGTAAAACAAGATTTTGTACACTTAGATTATGAGTATTTTGTTTAAATATTATGAAACTAGAATGAGTTAGCTTTCACTTGCAACTGGTCTCATATTATTCGGAATTTTCGTTGATAAGCTATGAATTTTTAAAGAAAGTGTGACAATCTGCGACATTTTATGTATTCACAAGTGAAATACGTTAACTATAAAATTTTACAAAAATCATAATAAAATAATACATGAAGTTAGCTATCTCCATGAATTTTTCCATTATTTATGTGTATGTGGAAACAATTTTACTAAAAATATTTTGGTCACTGCGCACGATAAAAACTCACTGGACAGTTTCTGTAACTTAGTGTCATGTTTTAAAAACGAGTCTATAAATCATATTTTCGTGAACCAAATGATATAGGACAAATTGTATATGTAAATTATACTTGATTAAGTATCTACTATATAAATTTCGTGATAATTGAATGAGTCTAAGTATTTTTTTTTTTAAATGGTTAAAGTTAGAAGAAAAACACTCAAAGTAGCAACCTGCTCTTTTAAACTTAATATCCTTACTTTAGTTTCTTGATTAAATGACTTATACTTGATAAGTATATTGGTGATAATAATTTATAATATTTAAAAGTTATGAAAATACTTGTGTTTAAACAAATGACATGTGGTATGATGTGCATTTCGAATTAAGGATTTTAAATTCCTCAAGTGTCCTTAAAAAGGAAAATGAAAGAAAGTTTATAAAATTTCCAAAACTTTTAAGAATTTCAAGGATGTTTACTCAAATATAAACTCATTAATATTAAAAGCTTTTGGTAAACTCTATAAGACGATATAAAATAGTAAGTGCGACAAAAGTCCTTATCGGACCAATTTCCTTAATCATCAAAGAAACTTATAAGATATCAATAACTAAAATGGACAAGAATGTGCTAGGTAGAAGTGCTGTCTCCCGGCTCGGACTCAAACGTTGCTATGTCCTCAAAGTTAGGCTTTTCTGCATAAAAGGTGGGTGAAGTTATCTGTATTGTTGTTGTAAATGTCATGTGGTCCGTTGGTGGATCTTCTTGTTTAATTGTACGGCTAGATGTTTCCGAACCTGTTGACACGGATGGTCCAGGGTACGTCGACACATGGCCCAAGACATGTTCAGCTACCGAGTATCGACTCAAGGGTACCCATTGCACGGTAGTAATATCTCATGGTAACCTTAGGGTTACGGCCTTCGGGTCATATGTGTAAGGATGAGCGGAATGAAACAAGTATGAATGATAGATGTGTTGAACGTAATGTGTACGATGACTTTAGGATACTACCAAACTGCATGACAGCGTACGGGTTACCTACTGAGATTTATATCTCACCCCAACTGTTGATGACCTTTATCAATTGATGATGATTAGTGGCTGTTTTGACTGAGTAAGATCATCAAACAAGAACTAGAATTATAGATGATAATCAAGAATGAAATTTACAAGAGTTTTGGTGTATTTTTTAATATATCAACCTATTTTGACCCTTTCATGGAGGGGTATTTATAGGCTTACAAGCAAGTAGGAGGTGTCACTCTCTTAGCCCTTTGATTTTGGCTTTGACAAGTGTTTAGCCATTTGTCTTATTCCTAAACTATTACATTTTATACAATGATAAGTGTTTAGTACACTTGTTTGCTCCTAATGTAATGTATAAGCTAATGGAATTTTGAGCTAATCTTCGTGGGCCAGTCTTGTTCGCTTGGTCGCCTAGATGGTGAATGTCTTGTCGTTGCTTTTACTCTAATTACTTGTTCATATTGCCTCTTTGTTGTGCTGGTCGCTATCTGACGTCACTCTTGGTCGCCTGGTGTTTGGGACCCTCTGGGACTCTGCTGGTCGCCGATATTTAATTTACATTATTAGTCTCTTAATCCTCTAAACACTATTGCTTGTCTGGTCGTCCATCAATATTGCCCCCTGACTTGTTCTTTATTAGGAAAATTGTTGACTAATGAGGAACAAGGCACAATTTTGGTAGAATGATATTCGCCAGGATGGAGCGAGCAACAAGTTTTTGAATTCCTTTGAGCGGGAGGTCTGGCGAACATCCAATCATTGGAGCGATCAGCAGGGTCCTCTACGCGTGTGCGACGGTTGGATTCCCGAGATTCTCGGAATCCGTACCGTCGTGGGCGGCAGGTGATGTCATCGCCGCCCACGCGTATCTTTCATTTTGCAAATATGGGCCTACGAAATTTTAAAAAATTTCGTTTTTTGCCCCCGTTTTTGAATCTTTATAAATACCCATCTTCACTCTCATTTTTTCTTTTCGAAAATTCTTCCTCTCTTCCGCCATTGTGTTGGGAAAATAGGGGTGCCCGGGAACTATTCGGGATGAAATTTAAATACGAATTTAAATTCAATTATTACTAGCATGAATTAATCCTAATTAATTCAAATAATAATTCCAACAACAAATTTTACATCATGCATGTTGAATTAATTCACATATAATCTATGGCGGAATAAACAAGAAAATATGTGACTTACGTACCTCTCGTAAAACTTGGCCTTTGAATAAAACGGGATAAACACGTACGCGCTTTATCAACCCAAAAACCTTCTCAAGTATTTTCCTTTCGCCTTATTCGATCACCGGTGGGAGATGCTTTCGAATAATTTAAATAACTAAGGTAAAAGAAAAATATCTATGCTCTTGATTTTTCCAACACATAGAATTATGTACTTGGGGATGAAATAATCACCCCTTATTTATAATAGGTAGTGGCCGAAAATTGTAGAGTATTTGGGCCTTGAGAAAATCTTTTCTTAGACTCTAAGAAATCTTGAATATATCCCATATATTCTTTTCTCCATAATAAAATATTCCACAAAAATCTCACTCACCTATTATGCTTGATATTTTCGAAAATTATAGGGGATCTACCAAGATTTGGATCTTCTTGAATATATGAGATATACTTGCATTCCAAGAATACATATCTTCCATAATATCTTTTCAAGAAAATCAACAAAATCTTTTCTCCCCTAAATAGGCCATATTTTCGAAAATTACAATAAGAAATCAGCATAATATTATCTTTTATTTTAATCACCTTATCATTATTGGGCTACTTGAGGGGCCTTTAAGGAGAATTAAGATTGGACCTCCTAATGGACTTCTGAATTTCAATATTGAGCCCCAATATAATTCAATCCATTAATATTAATTATTACCACTAATAAATTAATATTGCACTATCCATCTTAATCCATATTACGATAATATGGGCTCCCAGTTATTATTTCCCGCGTTTAAGATTATCAAGTCCATTAATTAATTAAGCTTCTGAATAGCTCTAAATTAATTAATATATTTCTCCTTGGAGTAAAGACAACTCAACATTATTATCCATACCGAAGAAACTTATTCTTCACTTGCAAGATTTGGTACGATAAAACTTCTGAGCCCACCAAGGGGACTAATTACATGAGCCGTACTCGCACGCGTTTCTCCATATTAAATCTTAGCAACCGTCGTATGATTAATATTACTGCCCAAAGCACAAGGTTCGAAGTCACAATGATTCTCACCCAACATGAATCAAAGCAGTAACCATCAAGCACACACGGTCCTATTTAAGTGACGGAGATTAAGAAATCAACAACCACTGAGGTCTAATTCTTCACATTTCAGAACAGAAGAATTTATCCTCGATGTAGGTCCTCTTCAACACATACTAAATGTGCTAGTGCAATCTCTTAGTCAAGACAGACTAATCTGAGACTTACACATCAACCTTTCACGGCGGATTGTTCAATTCCACCTAGGTCGTGAAAATGTACGTTTAGTTACAAGGAAACTGTTAATGTTGTCTTCCGTGATCGGGTATCACCACATTAACTACAATATAACATGTACCATATATTGAACGGTTTGCAATAGATATTCAACATTCAATCATAACTAAAGCAAATGCGATAAAAGAATTATTCTCATAAACAAGTGTTTGATACACGAGTTATACAAAGTAAAAGCATACTTTCACATATAACTCCAACAATCTCCCACTTATACTTAAAGTCTGCTTTTTAGTATACATCATGCATGTCTTAGTGTAGTAGCTCTACGTGACATCTCATGTCAACCTACACTAACCTAATAATTCCTCCCACTTATACTTAAAGCAGATTGGCAATAGTCCTGACTCCCATTCCATCCACATGTCTCTCGAATGTACTCTGAGGCAAACCCTTTGTGAATGGATCCGCTAGGTTGTCACCCGACGCTATTTTTGCCACCTCTATATCTCCTCTCTTAACGATTTCTCGTATAAGATGGTATTTTCTTTTTATGTGTTTGCTGGCCTTGTGGGCTCTCGGTTCCTTTGAATTTGCTACTGCTCCGGCATTGTCACAAAAGACAGTTATCTTGTCGGGCAAATTCGGAACAACGTCCAAGTCCACTAAGAAGTTCTTGAGCCAAACTGTCTCTTTCGCTTCTTCACAAGCAGCTACATACTCGGCTTCCATGGTCGAATCGGCGATGCATTTCTGCTTAACGCTTCTCAATGAAATGGCTCCTCCTCCCACGCAAAACGCATTACCCGAGGTTGACTTTCTTGAGTCTATGTCTGATTGGAAATCCGAGTCTGTGTATCCCACAGGAACTAGACTATCTGACTGGTAAATTAGCATCCGCTCACGAGTTCTTTTCAGATACCTCAAGATGCACCTTACGGCAGTCCAATGGTCTTTCCCGGGATTACTTTGATATCTTGCCACCATGCCCACGGCAAAGCAGATATCCGGTCTCGTACACAGCATTGCATACATAAGGCTTCCTACAGCCGAAGCGTACGGAACACCTTTCATGTCATCTATCTCCGCTTGCGTCTTAAGGCTCATTTCTTTCGATAGATGGATTCCGTGCCTAAAAGGTACAAAACCTTTCTTGGAATCTTGCATGCTGAAATGCTTCAAAACAGTGTCAATGTATGAAGCTTGCGATAAGCCCAACATCCTCTTCTTGCGATCGCGAGTGATCTTGATCCCAAGGATGTGACCGGCTTCCCCTAAGTCCTTCATATCAAATTGTTTTGACAGCCATACCTTTACGTCTGACAATACCTTTACATTGTTTCCAATGAGCAGAATATCGTCTACGTATAATACTAAGAATACCACCGCAGTTCCGTCACGCTTCTTATACACACAACTTTCGAACTCGCTTTGATCAAACCCATAAGACTTAATCACTTGATCAAAACACTGGTTCCAAGTACGCGATGCTTGCTTAAGTCCATAAATGGATCTCTTAAGCTTGCATACGAGATTCTCTTGGCATTTTTCAATGAAACCTTTGGGCTGTTGCATATAGATATCTATCCCGTCAAGACTTCCGTTAAGGAAAGCTGTCTTGACATCCATTTGCCAGATCTCGTAATCTAGGTGCGCAGCGATCGACAAGAGAATACGGATGGACTTAAGCATAGCTACAGGCGAAAAGATTTCCTCATAATCGATCCCTTCTTTCTGAGTATACCCTTTGGCCACAAGCCTTGCTTTGAAGGTCTCAACCCTTCCGTCCGGTCCTCTTTTCCTCTTGTACACCCACTTGCATCCAATGGGTTCTACCCCATTGGGTGGTTCGACCAACTCCCACACTTGATTATGATCCATCGAACCCATCTCGGTTTCCATTGCCGTTTGCCACGACTCCGCATCTTTGTCTTGGATTGCCTCGTCGTACGTCCATGGGTCTGATTCATCACCGGGAACCAAATCCGAAGATTCTCCTATTCCCATGAATCTCTCGGGTTGCCTAGCAATCCTCCCACTACGACGGGGTTCTGGTTGTGAAGATGTGACGTGTGGTACATCATCTTG
The DNA here is from genome assembly GCA_947034835.1 of Ballota nigra. NCBI lineage: Eukaryota > Viridiplantae > Streptophyta > Magnoliopsida > Lamiales > Lamiaceae > Ballota > Ballota nigra. Next base: position 9,690,576 of record OX344727.1, on the reverse strand, counting down.
TATACTTGGTATCGAGGTTTGACATCTCAATTCTTCTAAGGTAATTTCACTTTTAGGTTTCCGATTGTTCATATAGTCTTCCTCCAAGAATTTAAAGTGTGTACTGATCACGGTCTTTTGATCCTTAGGACTATAGAACATACACCCATCATCTCGATAACGTGATCCCTTACGGGCATACCTTCCACCATCTTCAACGAAAGCATCTTTCGCATGGTGATTTGCCTAGCTGTACGGTTCTGATGTTTAAACATCGCTTTAAGATTGAGCATTATCTCAGAGGCGGTCTCCATGTGTTGGTGTTGGTGTTGCAACACATCTGACATTGAAGCCAGAATAGTACACCTGGCCATCTCATCGGAGTCAAACCAACTCTTATGCTCTTTCTTGACCGCCTTGGTCGCATCTTCGGCAGGCTCTTGGGGCTTAGGAGTAGTAAGTACTCATTTGTGGTGTTGAGCGGTTAGGACAATATCGAGATTACGTTTCCAATCAACATAGTTCTCACCAACAAGTTTGTTATCTTTAAGTATACTAAACTGTGGATTAAAAGGTTGCGACATGATGAACTGAGAATAAAACATACATTCATATCAATATCTAGAAAAATACGAAATTATCACATAATTCGATCACATCAATTATATTGAAACCTTAAAACAATATAATCATGCATCAGCCAACATCTCAAAACAATTTAAATGCGCCACGAGGGGTGGTCTATACATTTAAATACATTCAAGCGGATCACAAACTTAAAAGTAACAAATCCTTAATTCAAAATTAATAGTTGGCTCCCACTTTGACCAAATAGAAATTGACAGGGACTCCGAGGGTTATTATTTGACCTAAGTAATAACCATAATTAAATACAGGATTATTATTTCGCTTTGAGCAAGCCACTCGTGGTGAGGGTCAATACCGCCACTAGTAATAATCCACAATCATCCTTTCAGAATTTATTCATGTGAAATCCGTTCTTTTGGCCGATCCGAGGGGGAAATGTATTCCAAAAGAACTTCACAAATAAATAAATTATGGAGGCCAAATTAATCCAATTTTAATATCCGGAATAAAATTGTCATTAAATAAACATACTTAGTAATTTTCGAAAGTAAGGTTTTTCTTGGACAATAAGATTCATGCAAACACATATTAACAAATAATAATAAGTGCACGAAATAAAACATCCATCAAAATAAAAGTAAACACATTGGAGCACTCAAATCCAATTGTCACGGTTTAATTTCTTCATGTCTTGATACGAATGTCGTCCTTGTTGCTATCCGTCGTTCGTCTCGACACGCTCCCACTCGAACAGCAACACCTCATCAACACAGCATCGTTTGGGGTTCGGGACGACGTTTAAGATCACAAAAAAAAATGCAGAACTGGAATTAATTTTAAAAAATTCCACGGCCCGAGATAAGACGTGCGTCGGCCCACGGAGTGGGCCCGCACGTCACTCGGCACGGCGCCGAGCAGCCGCCGAGCGCGCCTACGTGCGCGCGTGCTGCCGCGCCCATCGTGCGCGGGTTGGGCGCCTCGCGCACCCCGTGCACCGGGTTTCGCCGTTCGTTCTCATTTTTCCACCCCATGCATGATTTTACGTCCATGCATGCACCGCGCATGCATGCATCGCCCGGGTACACCGTGTTTAATTCTTCGTCTCGATCCGGTTACAATTTATTTTACAAAAAAATAAATACTAGATCTAGACTAGTCTATTACAATGATCGAATCAAGATAAAAACAACTAATCTACTCGTGGATTTTCTCACGAGAAAAACGAATTCGAACGAATCGAATTAAAAACAATTAATTCACACGCATGAAAAAAAATAACAACATCAAAACCATGACAATTGGATACCTGCAAAAAAGATCTAGCAATTCTACTATCCAATTTCAATTTAATGTCTAACAATTTAAATTCCAATTTAAAGATCAGAGCCCGAAACCGTGGCTCTGATACCAGTTGTTAGGAAAATAAGGGTGCCCGGGAACTATTTGGGATGAAATTTAAATACGAATTTAAATTTAATTATTACTAGCATGAATTAATCCTAATTAATTCAAATAATAATTCCAACAACAAATTTTACATCATGCATGTTGAATTAATTCACATATAATCTATGGCGGAATAAACAAAAAAATATGTGACTTACGTACCTCTCGTAGAACTTGGCCTTTGAATAAAATGGGACAAACACGTACGCACTTTATCAACCCAAAAACCTTCTCAAGTATTTCCCTTTCGCCTTATTCGATCACCGGTGGGAGATGCTTTCGAATAATTTAAATAACTAAGGAAAAAGAAAAATATCTATGCTCTTGATTTTTCCAACACATGGAATTATGTACTTGGGAATGAAATAATCACCCCCTATTTATAATAGGTAGTGACCGAAAATTGTAGAGTATTTGGGCCTTTAGAAAATCTTTTCTTAGACTCTAAGAAATCTTAAATATATCCCATATATTCTTTTCTCCATAATAAAATATTCCACAAAAATCTCACTCACCTATTATGCTTGATATTTTCGAAAATTATAGGGGATCTACCAAGATTTGGATCTTCTTGAATATATGAGATATACTTGCATTCCAAGAATACATATCTTCCATAATATCTTTTCAAGAAAATCAACAAAATCTTTTCTCCCCTAAATAGGCCATATTTTCGAAAATTACAATAAGAAATCAGCATAATATTATCTTTTATTTTAATCACCTTATCATTATTGGGCTACTTGTGGGGCCTTTAAGGAGAATTAAGATTGGACCTTCTAATGGACTTCTGAATTTCAATATTGAGCCCCAATATAATTCAATCCATTAATATTAATTATTACCACTAATAAATTAATATTGCACTATCCATCTTAATCCATATTACGATAATATGGGCTCCCGATTATTATTTCCCGCGTTTAAGATTATCAAGTCCATTAATTAATTAAGCTTCTGAATAGCTCTAAATTAATTAATATATTTCTCCTTGGAGTAAAGACAACTCAACATTATTATCCGTACCGAAGAAACTGATTCTTCACTACTTCTGAGCCCACCAAGGGGACTAATCACACGAGCTGTACTCGCACGCGTTTCTCCGTATTAAATCTTAGCAACCGTCGTATGATTACTATTACTGCCCAAAGCACAAGGTTCGAAGTCACAATGATTCTCACCCAACATGAATCAAAGCTGTAACCATCAAGCACACACGGTCCTATTTAAGTGACGGAGATTAAGAAATCAACAACCACTGAGGTCTAATTCTTCACATTTCAGAACAGAAGAATTTATCCTCGCTGTAGGTCCTCTTCAACACATACTAAATGTGCTAGTGCAATCTCTTAGTCAAGACAGACCAATCTGAGACTTACACATCGACCTTTCACGGCGGATTGTTCAATTCCACCTAGGTCGGGAAAATGTACGTTTAGTTACAAGGAAACTGTTAATGTTGTCTTCCGTGATCGGGTATCACCACATTAACTACAATGTAACATGTACCATATATTGAACGGTTTGCAATAGATATTCAACATTCAATCATAACTAAAGTAATTGCGATAAAAGAATTATTCTCATAAACAAGTGTTTGATACACGAGTTATACAAAGTAAAAGCATACTTTCACGTATAACTCCAACACATTGAAGCTTTGTACCAAGTTTTTTCCTTGTTCAATTCTATGAAATTTCCGGAAGACTTTGTGCGTATTCTTCAGGTATTTATCGATTATAATCTTTTAATTTTGTTTTTGTTCTTTGTTTTCATTTTCTCTTTTCGAAAACTTCTTCCGCCGCCGTTCTTGCCCCCAAACGCCACTGCATTTTCCTTAGCGCCGCCGCGCTGCTTCCAGGGCCACCGTGTCCCGCCGTCTCTGCCTCCAAACTCTTTCTTCTTCTTCAAAATCTTCCATTATCCTCCTTATTCTCTTGATCACGACTTCCAAATGGCTTCTTCTTCGAGTGAAACCGCGTCTCTTGGGAAATCCTGGGAAACGTCTGATGGAAGAAGAGACTTCCCCTGTTCCTCGCCGATCTATTCGCCAAGCACTTGCTCATAATCCAAGAACCTTGTTGGTGGACGAAGAGACTAGTTCGGAAGCGTCCTCCGTTGTTCGCTCCGTTGAAGCCTATGCTTCTGAGAACTCTGGCGATGAAGAGATCCCAACCCCTGCTGGTCACCCAGATGCAGAAGGAGTTACCTCTTCTGACTTGGGGGAGGATTCGGAGGAGGTGGCCGCTGAAATTGAAGATGAGAGCGACCAACCCGAGGTGGAGCGATCACGACTGGCTGTGACTTGGGTGTTTCTTGAGGAGATAGGTTTCCCTACCTCTAGAGTGACTCCCGAGTCCCAGATACCTGAAGGTGTTGTTCGTCAAAACGAGTGGGGTGAATATGCTGCTCGCTTCTCTACAGCCTTCCCTGTTTGCTCCCGTGTGATTATGTCCGCCTAGGAGAATACTTATACGGCGAGCAGGATATCCAGCTTAATTACTGAGGACGACTTGGACAGCATCAGGTCTCATCAGAAGATCCCATACGATATATTCTTATACGCCCCCAAGAAAGGAGAGACTGCTGATCGCCCACCACCAGGTTGTACGGCGATCAACCTGGACATACTTAACACGGGGTTCCCGTTGCCACTCCATCCCCTTATTGGTCACTTCCTGGAGGATATTGATCTGGAGATCACCCAAATTACTCCCAATGGGTGGAGTAATTTGCTTGCTCTGATGACCCTTTTTGGCCTTGAAGGCTACAAGAACAAACTCAGTACGGCTGAGATCCATTACGCCATGGTCATCTCAGCCTGCAAAGAAGAAGGTGTGGGCTGGTACTATGTTAAGGCGAGGACTGGGGTTAAGCTTATCGAGGGAGTCGCCAACAAAGTAAAAAGTTGGCATAATCAGTTCCTCTTCATCGGCGGGGACTGGCGAGCATCAGCGGACTTCGCTGGCGGCCAAGCACGCATTAACTCCCCTGAGCGCTTTGGCATAGTGAAACGTAGGCATTCTTTTTTCCTTTCTGGGACTGCATTGGGGACTAATTTTAATTTCTTCTTTTTTGTTGTTTTGCAGGTCCAAAATTTTTGAAGTGGGGGTATCCAGGATTGAGTGAGGAATTTTTTTATACTCTAGCTGTAATAGTGTTGCGGAATTCTGCTGACCGCGACATTCTCCATCTCTCAAAGGCTCACTGTCGGAAGATTGCCCAACTCTTCACAAGTCCTCATCACTTAGAGGCTCAAGCAGAGATCCCCGAGGGTAACCATTCTTTACTGATTTTACTCTCTTGTCCGCCTGACCGCCTGGAGCTAATAGTTTTTTGTTTCTTTTTCCTTTTAATCAGATCAACGAGTAACTGTTGTCGTACCAACCATCCCCAGATCTTACCACCTGCTAGCCGCCAGAGTGAAACAAATGGCCGCCCAGGAACCTACTAGGAGGAAATAAGATCCCCCTCTCTCACTATTTCGGCTCCGTGCCGGGGAGGAGACTGCCCCTCATGCTCGTCCACGAGCCGCTGCTGGTCGCTCTAAGGGAGCTTCCAAAGTGTATGTTTCCTCTCGTGGCGTGGAGAAGGAAAAGGAAAAGGAAAGGCCAAAGAAGGCCCCGCAGGAGGAAACTCGTGGAGAAGGGAAAGTTGCTGAGCGAGCATCGAAGCGCTCTAAGTCAGTGACCGAAGCGAGCAGCGTGGCCCCTCATTCTCCGGCTTCTAGGCCTTCCTCTGTTGAGGTTGTAAGCGAGCAGCAGGCTGTGGCTGCTGTTCTGAAGAAGAAACGAGCATCTAATGATCGCTCGTACTTGGGTTATGACCCCGTGAAATTGAGAGAGTAAATCTTCGAACTGTAACCTTGATGATCGCCTTTTGTGATGTATTCTAACTTAAGATTTCTTCTTCCTTTCTAGGTACAAACCTGTGGAGCACCCTGGGCGGTCAGAGGTGCTTCACCAGCTCAGTTGCGTGAAGACTCCACCCCCTTATCTAGATATCCCGGACTCCCATGTTCGCCGGGCGACTGAGATGATCCCTCGTTCTTAGACCAGAACCTACGAAGAAATTATCCAAGACCAAACTCCCAGCGATAATGCTCGGCTGGTCGCCTACAACGCCAGCCATCAAGCTGTGATGGCTCAAAGACTTCTTGACCAGATCGTTCTACTGGAGAGAACTAACCGCAGTCTTGGTCGCAAGATTGAAGGTTTTGAAGCGGAGAAGGCAGCCGCTTTAAAGAAAAAGGATAACGAGCTTGCCCAAGAAAAGGCTGATCATGCTAAAGCCGTGGCAAACCTGGAGCGGATGTATAATGCCTCTGTGAGTAGCGAGCAATTCGCCATAAACCAGTCGGAGAAGCTGTCTCTTGAGTTGGGGGTCGCCAACGAGCGAATAAAAGTACTGGAGGGTAAGAAGACTGCCATGGTCACCCGGGTTGAAGAGTTACAAGCTGAGGTTGCTCACCTTCAGCAAGAGAAAACTGGCATGGTCGCCTATGACGTCTATGCTCAAGATGTGGCCGACAACACCAACTTGGGGTATGTGTGTGCCTACACCGAGAGCATCAGATCGGTGAAGTTTTCCTTGGACCATGGCTTGGATATTTTGGCCACAACCAAGAAAGACTTTGTTGATTACATCAAGGACAACCCCATCAGTGCCGGGTTCTCCCTTCCAGTGGCCGATCTCGGGGAGATGGGAATCCCCTTGGACATCTTTGGAGAAGGTGTTCAAGTCATCGCTCCCCAATTTTCGGGCGAGGAGCCGAGCAAAGAAGTAGATATTTTTTACGGCCTCCACTCTCTTTCCCTAACTCCTATTGATGGGGCGGGCACCTCGGCTGCAGCGACCTCGACTGCAATTGTCACTCCTGATGCAGCACCATCTGCTCCGGCGACCACGGATGCTCCTCCGGCCCCCCAAGCTTGAAGACTTTTTTTGTTTTTCTTAGGTTTGTGTTATGACCAACTTGTATTTTTGTTTCCCTTTCTTGTAACACCTTCTTGCTTTTTTAATGAAGGAGAAATTTGGAAATGTTTGCTATCTTCTTACTTCCTTATGTTTTCCTGCTTCTCGCTTGTCCGTTGTTTTGTACAAGCTTGCTTCTCGCTTGTCTGCTGTTTTGTACAAGCTTTACGAACTTGATGTTTTTTTTCTTTTTAGGATTGGTATTTTTGTACTTAATGATCGCCTGATCGGCTTAGGTGGGCTCTTGTCTTAAAAAAGACTTAGCCTTAAATAATTGGGCCTTATGATCCCTTAATAGACTTGGCCTTGAATGTTTCCTTCATGGTCGCCCATAATTCTGGGCCTTATCGTCCTTATGTGAATTTGGGGTTGGGCTTGTTCATTTTTAGCTTTGTGAAGCGAACAACCTAGCAGATTAATCCTTACAACACAAAATTTATATTCATTCACGAAATTTTGAAAAAATTTCTTAACATACTTACAACTGCACTTATACAAATAATATGAAATTTTGGGTGAAATTTTGAGCTAAATTTTACATATACTGTACGATTTTTGCCTATTGATAATACTTTTTTTAACAAAGCTGCATTCCAGGAGTATTGGGCCGAGTTGCCTTTCATGTCCTCTAAGTCATAAGTGTCGTTATTCCATTTTTTAGTTATCCTGTATGGGCCCTCCCAAGTCGGTCTGAATACTCCTGGTGATGATCCCAACACTTTTTTTAGTACGAGATCTCTGATCTTGAATTCCCTGATTTTTACTTGTGAATTGTAATACTTTGTGATCCTTTCTTATATACTGCGTTCTTCATTTCTGTCGAAATTCTCTTTTCGTCAACCAAATCCATTTCTGCAGCTAAAGCCTTATTGTTCGCCTGCTCGTCGAACGTTGATGTTCACTCTGTTGTTACCTTCAGTTCTATGGGTATTACTGCCTCAACGCCGAATGCCATGGTAAATGGAGTTTCTCCCGTACTTGTTCTGTGAGATACTCGATATGCCCCTAGCACTTCTGGTTGCTCTTCTGACCATTTTCCTTTCTTTTCAGCCAACCGGATCTTCAATATGTGTTTGATTATCTTGTTGACTCCTTCTACTTGGCCGTTGGATTGTGGATGATATGGGGTTGAAAAATGTTTCTTAATAACCCATTTATCGCAAAAGTTTCTTATTTTCTTGCCTTCAAACTGTCATCCGTTATCTGTCATAATTGCTTGTGGGACTCCGAAACGGCATACAATATTCTTCCATATGAAGCTGATCATCTTTTCTTGTGTAATTGTCACGAGTGCCTCCGCTTCAGCCCACTTTGTGTAGTAATCTACAGCCACCACTGCAAACTTTACATTTCCTTTTCCAGTTGGGAAAGGCCCTATGATGTCGATTCCCCATTTTGCGAATGGCCATGGGCTATTGACTGCTACCATCTCAGTTGGTGGCTTATGGATGTTGGGTGCGAATATCTGGCATCTGTGATAAGTTTTCGCAACTTTGATAGCATCTTGCAGTAATGTAAGCTAGTAATACCCTTGTCTTACTGTCTTGTAGGCCAATGCACGCCCCTCAGCGTGATTTCCACAGACGCCTTGATGAATTTCCCGTAAAACCTCTTGGCCTTGCCCTCTTGTCAGGCATTTCAGTGAGGGAAGTGAGAACCCTCTTTTGTAGAGTTGGTCATCCATGATTGTAAACCTTGTTGCTCGCCTGGTCGTTTTAGCCGCTTCCTGAGGATCCCCCGGGACTTCACCATCACGAAGATATTTGATAATGGATGTTCTCCAGTCATCTTCTTCATATTCTTCATTCACTTGATTGAGTTTGTAGTCATGCGTTGATGGTTGACATATTTTCGTGATGGTGATTTCTGATAACTCCGCCGGGCCTGTGCTGGTGGCCAGGCGAGCAAGTACATCTGCTTGGGCATTATTTTCTCTGGGTACCTGCTCGATGTAAATTTGCTCAAACATGGAAGCCAAATAGGCTACGACTTTTTGATACAATGCCATATTTTCATCTTTCACCTCGAACTCTCCTCGGACTTGGTTGACTATCAGCTGTGAGTCTCCATATATTTGTAATCTTCTAACCCCGACCACCAATGCTAGACGGAGTCCGGCTATCAATGCTTCGTACTCAGCTTCATTGTTTGTTGCCATGAATTCAAATCGTACCGCTGAGGTAAAGATTTATTTGTCTGGGCTGATTAATACTATTCCTGCTCCTGATGATGTGTTGGTGGATGACCCATCGATGTACATATGCCATGGATGATTATGACCTCTCGTCAGATCTTGAGGGAAGGTTAGCTCAACTATAAAGTCGGCCAACGCTTGTCCTTTGATCGCTGTTCGAGGTGCATATGATATTCCAAACTGGCTTATTTCGAGAGACCACTTGAGGAGGCGACCAGCAGTGTCTGGTCTTTGTAAGATTTGCCTTAGCGGGAAGGTTGTCAAGACTTCTACCTGGTGATCGAAGAAGTATGGTCGAAGTTTCCTGACGCTCATCACCAATGCATATGCCAGTCATTCCATCGGGGAATATTTGATTTCTGCCTCGTGCAACGCTTGGCTTACGTAATATATGGGTAAGTGGAACTTCCGTTCTGCACGAACCAATATTGAGCTGATGGCCACTTCTGAAGCTGCCAGATAGAGGTATAATTTTTCTCCTGGAACAGGTTTTGACAAGATTTTGGTATCGCTGAGATATTCCTTCAGCTGCTCAAATGCCTGTTGACAATTATCTGTCCACTGGAATCTGTCTTTCTTTATAGCATCGAAGAAGGGTCGGCACTTGTCCCCGGACCTTGAAATGAATCTATTTAGAGTTGTCAAGCATCCGGTAAGCCGCTGTACTTCCTTGACGGATCTTGGTGGCTACATGTCCAGAATAGCTTTCACCTTTGATGGATTTGCTTCAATGCTTCGCTGGCTAACAAGATGTCCTAAGAATTTGCCTGAATGGACTCCGAAGCTACTTTTCTTTGGATTTAGCTTCATGTTGTATGCTCGGAGTATTTCGAATGCCTGTGCTAGGTGTTCCAAGTGATCTTCTTTTTTCGGGCTTTTCACAACTATGTCGTCTACGTACACCTCCATTGTTTTGCCAATGTGTTCATCGAACATTTTGTTGACGAGCCGTTGATATGTAGCTCCTGTATTAATTAACCCGAATGGCATCCTTTTCCAACATAGCAAATTTTTGTTGGTGTAAAAAGCCGTGCTTTCCTGGTTGTCTGGATGCATTGGTATCTGATGGTAGCCAGCGAATGCATCCATGAATGTGAGGAGTTCATGTCCAGCTGTGTTGTCCACCAACTGGTCAATGTGTGGCAATGGAAAGTTGTCCTTGGGGCATGCAGCATTCAGATCTGTGAAGTCGATACATAATCTCCACGCGTCATTTGGTTTTTTCACCAATACTGGATTCGCACCCATCTAGGACACAGTGCCTCTTTGATAAGGTCGTTGTCCAATAGTTTCTTTACCTCCACATCCAATGCTTCGTACTTGTCGGGCCCAAACTTCCTACTTTTTTGTTTCACCGGTTTTTTGGTTGGATCAATATTTAGCTTATGGCAGACATGCTCAGGGCTGATGCCTACCATATCGGCATGCGACCATGCGAATACATCGAGATTGGACTTTAAGAATTCTTTCATCCTGGATCTGTAAGGCTCTGGGAGCTCAGATCCAATGAAGAGTTCTAAGTCTTCTCGGTTCGGGTCGACTCTGATTGCTTCCAACTCTTCGACCGGTGTTGCCCTCCTTTTTTTATTTTTCCATCGAGGATCAATAATGGGCCCTTCCAAGTTGAGTTCATCTTCAACCATCATTGGCTCTGCTCCTAGCCGTGGTTTAAGGTCTTCCACCTTGTGTGGACAAGGTTCAGTCTCTTGTCTTTGTTGGTCATTTTGGATTTCTTGCTCGCCCTCCTGTTGGTCGTCCACCTCCATCATCTCCGTATCAATGGATTCCATGATCTCATCAAGTATGGATGGTTTATCTTCAGCAATGTTGTTCGACTGTTCATCTATTATGGATACTTGATTGTCTCTGGGCAGCAATTGCAGAAGGCACTCACGAGCTCTTTTTTTATCGCCCTTTACTGTACCTGACCCTTTTGGTGTTGGGAATCTAACACAATAATAGTACGTTGAAACAGCTGCTTTGAATTCATTAATATAAGGTCGACTGAGAAATCCATTATAGGAGGATTGTTGGTCTACCACTAGGAATTCTACCATTCTAGTTAACCTCCTGTCAGGATTCTCGGTCAATACAAGTTCAACTGACAACGTGACTACTCCTAAGGGAACGGTTACAGCATCTCCAAATCCCACTATCTTATGATTACAATCTTTCACATATTCCGCACAATCTCCTATCTGATCTAACGTACTTTTAAATAGGATGTTTGTATATGAGCCGGTGTCCACGAGCAATCGATGGATTCGGGTTCCCATGATGTTAGCACATATGATCAATGAATCGTTGTGTGGGGTGAGCACTCCATCCAAGTCTTTCTCTGAAAACACCAAGTCTCCCATCTTCTTGGTGGCCTGGTTGATTCCCACTTCTCTCACTTGGGCTACCAATCTCAGTTCCGCTTTCCTTTTCCTTTTTGAGATTGGAGGTCTTCCATCCGAGCATCCCCCAACAGGTCCACTTGCTTTGAGCATAAGAATTTCTCGCATCGGCTCTGCTGGGGCTATTGGAACCTTCCTTCCTTTCTTGGTCGTCTTACTCGGCTGGTCGTCACTATCTTCGTCATCCGAGCTGGGTGGACCAATCGCTCTAGGTCTCTTTCCAGGCTCCTTCTTCACAAATTCGGACAGTTTACCCTCTTCATAGAACCTCCACTGTTGTTTCAATCAATCGCGGCACTCACTAGTGAAATGTCCGATGTTCTGATGGTAGGTGCAGTATTTATTTGGATTCAACTTTCCGCGTTCTTGCCTGATTTTCCTTGGTTCTGAAAGCATGTCTCTGTCTTTGACGTTGTTATACACGACCTCTATTAACGTAGCGAATACTTGATTCAACCTTTCTTTCAGTTCTGCCCCTTCGTTGAAGGCTTTCATGTTTTTCGGGGCTTTGTAGTCACTTCCTGTGGATTTCTTTCCGGCTTTCTTGGGATCACTTTTATCACCCAACTCTTTCTGCAGTGCTTCCTGCATGGATACACGTATGCCTGCCCGATGTCTAAATTTTGTGTATGTCTTTGGGCAGGCAAGGTGTATTTCCTTCCACAAATCGGTCCTTTTTTTCAAGCCCGCCATTACCGCCACCATCTTGGTATCTTCGCTGACCATTTCTCCTTCTAGAAGTATCTTATCAAACCTCTCCAGGAATTTCCTGTCTGACTCGTCATCCCCTAGCTTGATGTCAACCAACCGGTGTCTCTGAGTTAAGAATGACCGGGCAGTGGAGAAATGTGATAAGAATTCTTTGCTCAGCTGTGCGAAGGAGTTGATGGATCCTGGAGCAAGTGCTGAAAACTAACTATGGGGGGCCATCACCGAGTGTGAGTGGGAAATTACGGCACTGTGTAGCATCCGACACCCTCATGGATATCATGAAGTCGGAGTATTTTGCCAGATGAACTTTGGGATCCGAACTTCCTTTGTATAGACTAACAGTCGGGAACTGTATTTTCTTCTGTACTGGCGCATTCAGTATTGCCGGTGATAACGGTGATGATGGTAAGACTGTCGAGCCAATGCCTTTTTGAGAATCTAACTGTCTCTGCATTTCCTCGATTGCCTTCCTGAGGGCTTTCAACTCGTTTGAAGATGCTCCACCGTTGGGAGGTTGTTCGTCGTGATCAAGCCCAATGACTTCATCTTAACGCAGTCCCTCATCAACAGGACATTTCTCATGAGTTGGTCGCCTGGCGACGTTGCTGGCCCCATTGGGGCCTAGCCGCCCAAAGGCTGATCGCCGAAGTCGATCATAAACAGATGGGCGAGCATCAGTGTGTGGCCGATGCTCGCTCCGTGGTGGTGTGGTCTCTCTAAGCACTCCCCTGCGCTCTGTTTTTCCATCGAAATCATGTCCTGTACTCCTTGTCGCGCCTTTGCTCAACTTCGTCTCTCCTCTCGGCGTAGATTCTCCTTTGCTTCCTAATCTCTCGCTCATCGGGATTTTGCCCTTATTTCTTTGAGCCTGAGCGTTGTCCATCTCATCATTTTGCCTATCTTCGTATCTTTTACTCCTTTGCTCGGCTGGCCGCCTGGTCGTCTCCAGCGCTCTTGACGGCTCTGCTCTTTCTTATTGTCTTTGTATTGATTGCAAGACGGCAATTATTTTTGCGAGTTCTTCCGGATTTCTGGTCAGGGCCTCCACCTCCGGGGGAAGAGTGTCAATAGTGACTTACACGTTCCTGTCGGATGTGGCCCGTACAGTACGTGCATGGTCACCCGTAGATGATACCCAAGTTTGCGACCTACGCGATGGGTGTGCACTCGAAGATTGTCGTTCTTGTGATCCGCCATTCTTGATTGGGTATTCTGACGATGAAGATCTTGTGTTTATCTTTGTTAATTTAAGAATAACTAGCCTTGTATGTGTGAACTTGGTTATTTAACAAACCCTAATTCACACATGCATGCATTCAAATTCTTAAATATAAACAAATTCTTCACAAATGTTAAATTACCCCTTTGATTCCCAGCTTTCAGGTAACTTCTTCCAGTTTCCGGTGACTTTTAGCCAGATTCCGGTGATGATTTTGCAGATTTCGGTGCCACTCTTTATCGAATTCTTCAAATCTTCGATCAACTGGAGGTTCGGACCCTCCTTCTAGCGCCAGTTGTTGATGATCTTTATCAATTGATGATGATTAGTGGCTGTTTTGGCTGAGTAAGATCATCAAACAAGAACTAGAATTTTAGATGATAATCAAGAATGAAATTTGCAAGAGTTTTGCTGTATTTTTTAATATATCAACCTATTTTGACCCTTTCATGTAGGGGTATTTATAGGCTTACAAGCAAGTAGGAGGTGTCACTCTCTTAGCCCTTTGATTTTGGCTTTGACAAGTGTTTAGCCACTTGTCTTATTCCTAAACTATTACATTTTATACATTGACAAGTGTTTAGTACACTTGTTTGCTCCTAATGTAATGTATAAGCTAGTGGAATTTTGAGCTAATCTTCGTGGGCCAGTCTTGTTCGCTTGGTCGCCTAGATGGTGAATGTCTTGTCGTTGCTTTTACACTAATTACTTGTTCATCTTGCCTCTTTGTTGTGCTGGTCGCCTGACATTCATCTGACGTCACTCTTGGTCGCCTAGTGTTTGGGACCCTCTGGGACTCTGCTGGTCACCGATATTTAATTTGCATTATTAGTCTCTTAATCCTCCAAACATTGTTGCTCGCTTGATCGTCCATCTACACCAACTACTTAAACATCTGAGAGGGTGTTTGTTCAGGCAGGCCAGAATACCAAGAAGGTTGTATTCAAGGCCCGTCAAACTGATAAGGGCAAAGAAACTCTTGATACAGTCAGGGTTGTCCCCAAGGTTGTGAAGCCAAAACCTAAGGGAAAGGCTAAGCTGTTGGGTTTTAGAGGCACGAACACCATGTTCGGCGTAGCGGAAGAACACAATTCACCAACAACGAATCTGAAATATGGTTGCATAACATAAAACATTAAGGATAAATAATGATATATAAATCCTTACAGCGATTTGTATGCGGAATCCTCAACTATGGTATCCACGTAACGGCTTTCTACCAACCCACACTGTTATGCCAGCGTTGAATCTCGAGATGAATTTGCTAGGAAAATTCAGACAGGAGATTTTATGGAGAAATTATATTTCTTGTGTGTTTTCGGAATTCCCATAGGACACATATTTATAGGGATTAACTTGGCTTAATTCCTAAGCAAGATATCGGGCCTAGCCCGTAATATAATCTCTACGGATTATATTTCTGTAGATATGTTCCTACGAATAATATCTTTACCATATCTATTATTCTTGTATAATAATATTCCAAATATTATTATTGGGATTTCATATTTAATTAAATCCAATTTAATTAAATAATAATAATAATAAATTCCAAATATAATTATTATTATATTCTCCATAAATTAAATATTATATCCAATACAATATTTAATCAACCAACTATAATCGGTAAATTGCCATTACTTGTTGTGTGACTCATAGGCCCTCGTATATCAAGCGATTATTCAAACTAACAGTCTTAATTGAACCCTAAACAATAAATCAGACATTCTCAATATACGAGGTATGTTGCGAGGAAATCTGCAACTACCTGTAATACTGTAGGCTATTGTGATATCTTCCTTTCATTCGCGAATACTCGATTAAGCCTTGAACATGATGAAGTGTCTATTCAAATAACTTAATCATATTTTGTCCAATCACTAATTGATCAAGTATATCACACTTAGCCACAAAGTCTAAGTTGATGTGCGTCGGTCGACGTCTTAGATCCAATTATGATGAGAAGATGAGTATTCTCTCTAAATCCACATTGAGGAATGAATCCTATTCTTGGCTCAACTACCACGCACATGCATTTCATAATGAACCCAATCCATGGCATATCTACCCGTGGAAGGGTGCAAGCACCGGTCATGGTCAAAGTTTATCACTCCACAAATGTCGTGCATATTGACCTCAAGTTAGAGGAGTATCATATCGCTCCCACTAACCGAGACACCTGTAGACACATTATGTGGAATTACATTAAACGGTTTCTCGGATGGGTATACCAATACTCTCTAAGGTATCTGTGCATCCATCATGAGATACCCGGTATCTCGTAGTAAGTGAGATCTTACTACACTCTCTAGGAGTATGATGCAGATCGCACACCAATCTCAATTGCATCATCAATATCCCATTCTTGATGATCCTTGATCGGGGCTATTTGAGAATTATACTTAAGTCATCTGAGTTCTCACTCACTCAATGACAGTAGTGATTCATGGGAACACAAATAAAAATATATGCAAACAATCAAATATCATATTCAGATAAGTGTAACGCCATACATTTAATATTAAACCAATAATAATATTAAACCAAATCTAAATATTATCTTAGTATTATGTCCTTTCGATGGATTGTCTCTTGGACACTAACACTAACATAAGCAACCAAGGGAGGTCCCTGAGAGCTCAGAACAAAAGAAACCTCAGCGTAAGCAGAGGAAGACTCAGGCCAAGAGACCTCAGACTGATCAACGAGGGTATCATCATGCATGGCAATACCAACAGGGAAGGCCAAACCTGATGACTCCCCCATGGTTTTGGCATCCTGAAGCCTTTAACTGTTTTCCATTCCCTCACTTGCCTAGGGGGAACAGAAAACAAGGCTCTTATCAAGAACAAACCCCAAGACCAGCTGCACTAAGGCCTAGGAAGAACAGGAAGCCAGCCAAGAAGGCACCCACTCAAGCCCCTGTGACTCCTAGGCCTGACACTCATACACCATCTTCTTCTAAGGCTAAGAAGAAGAAAGTTGTGTATGTGGATGTTTCAGGGAGACAAATTTACCATTCTGAGGTAATCAGGGTAGTGAAGCAAGTCTGGATCCCGAAAGGTACAGCTGACACCATAGGACCCAACACCCAATGGGTACTTAAAGTCTGATCTGTTTGCAGGCGGTTGTGGATCACAACAAGAGGAGAGGAGACTCAATCAAAGTTGTTTGGTACCTAGACAGTGGGTGCTCAAGGCACATGACTGGAATGAAGAGTCTTCTCCAAGAGTTTCAAGCTAAAGCTGGTCGACAGGTAACCTTTGGTGATAACTCAAAAGGTTTTACTAAAGGGTTTGGTGTTTCGAAAATAGGTACAGTAAGAGTGGAGAATGTGTCCTTTGTTGAAGGACTGAAGTATAACCTGGTGTCAGTGAGTCAGTTCTATGACAAAAGTTTCAGTCTTTAGTTCTCATCGAATATATGTTCAGTCAAGGACAAATCAACATAAGCGCTTCTATCAGGTATTAGAAAAGGTAATGTTTATTTAGCTGATTGGAGCAACATTGTTCCTAATACTTGTTTTGTTTCTAAAAGCTCTTCAGAGCTCAGTTGGATATGGCATAAAAGATTAAACCATCTGAACTTTAAGATTCTTAACAAGATTTCTAGACTTTTCTTGTAGAAGGTTTACCTAATGAAGTTTTTAGCAAGGATCATGTGTGCAATGCTTGTTAGGAAGGAAAGCAAGTTAGAGCTACATTCAAAGAGAAAGCTACCTTCTCAACTGATAGGGTTCTTCAGCTCTTGCACATGGATTTATTTGGCCCTGTAACACCTATGAGTATGAATGGGAGGAAATATACCCTTATTGATGATTATTCTAGATATACTTGGGTTGTTTTCTTGTTTAATAAGAAGAAAACATAGGTGAAGCTTCCAGTGTTGCTCAGGAGACTCAGCAATGAGAAGAATCAGTCTATTACTAAGATCAGATCTGATAAGGGAACTGAATTTATAAATTCATATATTTCTGACTTTTGTAGTGAACTTGGTATAGCTCATGAGACTTCTGCAGCTAGAACCCCACAACAAAACGATGTCGCTCAAATGAGGAACAAGACACTGAAGGAAGCTGCCAGGACCATGCTGGCTGAGTCAGGATTGCCCAAGAAGTTCTGGGCTGAAGCAATCAACACTGCATGCTACACTCAGAATAGATCCATGCTGAACAAACAATATGCACAGACCCTATATGAGACATGGAACAAGAGGAAGCCTCATATCTCTTATTTCCATATATTTGGTTGCAAGTGCTTCATCCTCAGCAATGGGAAGACCCAGTTGAAGGCCTTTGATAGCAAATCTGATGAAAGTATATTCTTAGGATATTCTGAAGTCAGTAAAGTCTTCAGGGTTTACAATTGTAGGACCCTTGTTCTGGAAGAATCACCACATGTTGTGTTTGATGAATCTGTCACTGAGTCTAGGGTAAAAGTGTTGGATCCTGACTCTGGGGAGGTCACAAGGAGAGGGACAAGGCTGAGCTTGAAGAATCAACCTGATACCAAGGTCAAGGTAGTGCCAATTTCATGTTGGGATGATGATGAAGATCAGGATGATAATACAAGAGCCACTCCTAAGCCCAACACATCAGGGACAGTTGAGCCTCAAACTGAGGAACATGCTCAACCTGAGGTAAGTACCGTCAATGAAGATATGGTCGTAGCTGAGACGGTCACTGAGTCAACATATCCAGGGGGAATCAATGTCCCTAACATTGAGTTGGAAAATCCCTTTGGTGTAGACTCAGGTTCATCCCCTTCTGTTCATTTTCTTGAATTTATAGACCCTATAGACAATAACATTGCAGGTACTTCAGAAATAACTCTAGGCAAGAGAACATGGCTAGAAGATCATCCCATTGACCAAGTCATTGGTGATCCAACTGAGGGAGTCAGGACCAGGTGGTTCCATGGTGAGAGCGCACTATTCTGTTGTTTTCTCTCTGAGCAAGAGCCTCAAAACATTGAAGAAGCTCTCACTGGCTCTAACTGGATCATAGCCATGCAAGAGGGGTTGAATCAGTTCACAAGGAATCAGGTTTGGGAACTGGTAGATAGACCTAGGCATCAAGGAGTGATTGGTACCAAATGGGTCTTCAAGAATAAGAAGGATGGGAATGGTGTTGTGGTAAGGAACAAGGCAAGGCTGGTTGCAAAGGGGTATTGTCAGTCTGAAGGAATAGACTATGATGAGATTTTTGCTCCAGTGGCTAGGCAAGAGGCTATCAGGTTGTTCCTGCATATGCAACATATAAGAAGTTTAAGGTGTATCAAATGGACGTCAAGAGTGTCTTCCTGAATGGTGTACTCAATGAAGAGGTATATGTGGAACAACCTCCCGGGTTTGAGGTTGGAGATAGAGTATACCATTTGAAGAAAGCACGCTATGGACTAAAGCAAGCTCCTAGAGCTTGGTATGATACCCTCTCCTAATCCTGACTGACCATGGGTTCAGGAAGGGAACCGTGGATAGGACTTTGTTCAGGATCACTGAAGGTGATGACATTCTCTTGGTCCAAATTTATGTGGATGACATAATATTTGGATCACCAAATCATCAGCTCTATGAGAAATTCTCTAAATTGATGACCGGTAAATGTGAGATGTTTATGATGGGAAAGATGAACTTCTTCTTAGGATTGCAGGTCAAAAAGACTGATCAAAGGATTTTTATTAATCAGGCCAAGTATACAAGAGACTTGATTCAGAAGTTTGGAGTTCAGAATTGCAATCCGGCTAGGATCCCAATAAACACAAATTGGAAGATGGATCCTGACACTGATGGAGCTTGAGTGAGCCAGACTGAGTACAGAGGGCTGATTGGATCATTGTTGTAATTGACTGCAAGTGGGCCTGGCGTTACTTTTGCAGTTAGTGTGTGTGCTAGGTATCAGTCTAACCCTAAGAGAAGTCATTTGGACGCTGCTAAGAGGATACTTAAGTATTTGAAAAGGACAGTCAATATGGGACTATGGTATCCTTCAGATGACAACTTAGAACTAACTGGGTATTGAGATGCAGATTATGGAGGTTGTGGAATTGATAGGAAATCCACCTCAGGGACATGTCAGTTTTTTGGGAGTAAGTTGATCTCTTGGTTTAGTAAGAAACAGAATTCGGTGGCTACATCCACAACTGAGGCTGAGTATATGGCTGCAGGTAGTTGTTGTGCTCAGATTTTATGGTTGAGGCAACAATTGAGAGACTACCAAGTGTTTGCAAATGAGGTCTCAATTTACTGTGACAACAATAGTGTTATAGCTATCACTCAGAACCCAGTGCTTCACACAAGGTGCAGCATGTGGATATTAGGCATCATTATATAAGAGATCATGTGGAGAAGAAGGATATTAGGATGGAGAAGATTCACACTGACAGGCAGAGAGCTGACATCTTGACTAAGCCTTTGGCTGAAGCAAGGTTTATGAAACTGTTAGTGGAGTTAGGACTTTTAGATCCGGGAGAACGGTCAGTATAGGATCTAGGGGGAACTCAGGCCAGACTCGACTCAGCGAGGTATCAGGGTGCTACAATGTCTCCCTGACAGGTATGAGTTCAATCTTGACTTTGTGAATTTGAACCGTCTCACTGAATCTTTCATCCTGAAAATCTTTATTAAATTCTGACCGTTTTTATTAAAAGCGCGCCTTTTGATATTTAAACCCATGTGTGTCGGAGCATTTAATGTGCACAATTACTTTTTCATATACGTGTCCGTTTTATACGGAATATGACTGATGTTGGTAAATGATTGATAAGAGATTAATCTTGGCCCTTCATTTCAAAACTTTTCAAATTCAGGGTTAGTCTCAGCCACACGTCAGAGTAACTGTTCAATTCATATCAATTTGAAAGGCCATTTGAAAAATTTACGCAAACAAATATTCACACTGCATACTGAACTTTCTTTTGTTCAAACCTTTCTCTGCAAATTTCTCAAAACTTCCAAAACACTCTAATGGCTTTTCTTGACACCGCTTGGACCACGGATGACCTTAATGAAGTCGTCGAGAACAAGCTTGTCAACATGGAGCACATCATCTCCATGGATGGACCGCGTCTCAAAGTTGAGGAGATCCAACCAGTTTCGAGTGGATCTCTAAGGCGTTCCTCGATAAATACTTCTCAAAGAGGCCATCCTCTGTGCTTCCGAAGGCAGTTGTGGAGGCTTATTTGAATATGTTCACTAGGAAGAGTGAACTATTCACGTGGGTGACCGTGCTGGTGCCCACGGGGGAGAAGAATGAAGAAGGAGAGAACCTCTACAACGAGGAACACCGTGATATCAACCTCCGAAAGGCGGTGAAGGAGGTATTTGGGTTGCCTTGCACTGGGTCAATCCCAAAGTGTACATGGAGAACAAAGAGGGTGAGCTCCTGAAGAAGTGGACGAAGTCAGAGTCACCGGAGTTCAGGGCGGGGCAACACAAGGACACACTCAAGCCTGAATATCGAGCTCTCATTGATATCGTGTCCAAGATGATCATGGGCATTGTTGGTTCCCATGAGCAGCTGAGTTTACCCAAGCTGAGGATAATGGGCGCATTGGTGGATGGCGTTCAGGCCAACTGGGAGCAGCTGTTTCTGGATCAGCTGTGTCAGGCCGCTTTGGACAAGCTCAAGAAGGATGAGGAGAAGAAGCACATATCAGTGGGTGCTATTGTGCCATTTGGCACAAGACTGTCCATACTGATCATCCATTCCTGCCCTGGATGTACCTTCGACATGGAGGATGACCTGTCTTCAAAGAAGGTCATGTTCAACAGTGAGGGTGACACTTATGCCATCATTGGCCTAACTGACCCCAATGCTCCTCCAAAGGGTCAGAAGAAGAAGCAGGCGGCCAAGGGGAAGAAAGTGGTTGCCAACCTCCTCGAGAGGGTAGATGAGCTCTTTGAAAATAGCAAATCAGCTGAGGTTGAGGTGGCGGCTGAGAGGAAGGCCACGACCGCTGAGCAGGAGAAGAAGGAGAAAGCCAAGGTGTTGGGAAAATAGGGGTGCCCGGAATCTATTCGGGATGAAATTTAAATACGAATTTAAATACAATTATTACTAGCATGAATTAATCATAATTAATTCAAATAATAATTCCAACAACTAATTATCATCATGCATGTTAAATTAATTTCACATATTTAACTAGGCGGTATTAAACAAGTAAATATGCGATTAACGTACCTCTCGTAGTAATGGCCTTTGGATATACGGGACACTTGTAATCTCGTTCTATCAACCCAAAACCTTTTCAAGTATTTCCCTTTTCACCTCACTTGATCGTCGGTGGGAGACGCTTTCAAGCAATTTAATAAACTAAGAAAAAAAGAAAAATATCTATGCTTCTTGATTTTTCCAACACATGGAATTATGTACTTGGGGATGAAATAATCATCCCCTATTTATAAATAAAAGTGGCCGAAAATATTGTGGTTTATGGGCTTGGAAAAAATCTTTTCTTAGACTCTAAGAAATCTTGAATATATCTCATATATTCTTTTCTCCAAAATAAAATATTCCACAAAAATCTCACACTCTTAATTATAAGATGTAATTTTCGAAAATTTCAAGTTGAAATCCAAAGATTTGGATCTTCTTGAATATATGAGATATTCTTGTACTTCTAGAATACATATCTTTCATAATATATTTCCAAGAAAATCAACAAAATCTTATTTCTCCTTGATTCTCATATTTTCGAATTTTACTTGAAAAAATCAGCATTAATATATTCTTTATTTTAATCACCTTATCATTATTGGGCTACTTAATGGGCTACTTGAGGGGCCTTAAGGAGAATTAAGATTGGACCTCCTAATGGACTTCTGAATTTCAATATTGAGCCCCAATATAATTCAGCCCATTAATATTAATTATTACCACTAATAAATTAATATTGCACTATCCATCTTAATCCATATTACGATAATATGGGCTCCCGGTTATTATTTCCCGCGTTTAAGATTATCAAGTCCATTAATTAATTAAGCTTCTGAATAACTCTAAATTAATTAATATATTTCACCTTGGAGTAAAGACAGCTCAACATTATTATTCGTACCGAAAAAACTAATTCTTCACTTGCAAGATTTGGTACAATAAAACTTCTGAGCCCACCAAGGGGACTAATCACACGAGTCGTACTCGCACGCGTTTCTCCGTATTAAATCTTAGCAACCGTCGTATGATTAATATTACTGTCCAAGACACAAAGTTCGAAGTCGCAATGATTCTCACCCAACATGAATCAAAGCAGTAACTATTAAGCACACACGGTCCTATTTAAGTGACGGAGATTAAGAAATCAACAACCACTGAGGTCTAATTCTTCACCTTTCAGAACAGAAGAATTTATCCTCGCTGTAGGACCTCTTCAACACATACTAAATGTGCTAGTGCAATCTCTTAGTCAAGACAGACCAATCTGAGCCTTACACATCGACCTTTCACGGCGGTTTGTTCAATTCCACCTAGGTCGTGAAAATGTACGTTTAGTTACAAGTAAACTGTTAATGTCGTCTTCCGTGATCGGGTATCAGCACATTAACTACTATGTAACACGTACTATATATTGAACGATTTGCAATAGAAATTCAACATTCAATCATAACTAAAGCAAATGCGATAAAAGAATTATTCTCATAAAACGAGTGTTTGATACACGAGTTATACAAAGTAAAAGCATACTTTCACGTATAACTCCAACAATCTCCCACTTATACTTAAAGTCTGCTTTTAGTATACACCACGCATGTCTTAGTGTAGTAGCTCTACGTGACATCTCATGTCAACCTACACTAACCTAATAATTCCTCCCACTTATACTTAAAGCAGTTGACAATGGTCTTGACTCCCATTCCATTCGCATGTCTCTCGAATGTATTCAGAGGCAGACCCTTTGTGAATGGATTTACTAGGTTGTCCCCGACGCATATCTTTGCCACCTCTTTTTCTCCTCTCTTAACGATTTCTCGTATAAGATGGTATTCTCTTTCTATGTGTTTGCTGGCCCTGTGGGCTCTCGGTTCCCTTGAATTTGCAACTGCTCCGACATTGTCACAAAAGACAGTTATCTTGTCGGGCAAATTCGGAACAGCGTCCAAGTCCACTAAGAAGTACTTGAGCCAAACCGCTTCTTTCGCTGCTTCACAAGCAGCTACTTATTCGGTTTCCATGGTCGAATCTGCGATGCATTTCTGCAAACCGCTTCTCCATGTCATGGCTCCTTCTCCCATAAAACACACTACCCGAGGTTGACTTTCTTGAGTCTATGTCTGATTGGAAATCCGAGTCCGTGTATCCTACGGGAACTAGACTATCCGACTGGTAAATCAGCATCCGCTCCCGAGTTCTTTTCAGATACCTCAATATGCACTTTACGGCAGTCCAATGGTCTTTCCCGGGATTACTTTGATATCTTGCTACCATGCCTACGGAAAAGCAGATATCCGGTCTCGTACATAGCATTGCATACATAAGGCTTCCTACGGCCGAAGCGTACGGAACACCTTTCATGTCATCTATCGCCGCTTGCGTCTTAGGGCTCATTTCTTTCGATAGATGGATTCCGTGCCTAAAAGGTACAAAACCTTTCTTGGAATCTTGCATGCTGAAACGCTTCAAAACAGTGTCAATGTATGAAGCTTGCGATAAGCCCAACATCCTCTTCTTGCGATCGCGAGAGATTTTGATCCCAAGGATGTGACCGGCTTCCCCTAAGTCCTTCATATCAAATTGTTTTGACAACCATACCTTTACGTCTGACAATACCTTTACATTGTTTCCAATGAGCAGAATATCGTCTACGTATAATACTAAGAATACCACCGCAGTTCCGTCATGCTTCTTATACACACAACTTTCGAACTCGTTTTGATCAAACCCATAAGACTTAATCACTTGATCAAAACACTGGTTCCAAGTACGCGATGCTTGCTTAAGTCCGTAAATGGATCTCTTGAGCTTGCATACGAGATTCTCTTGGCCTTTTCCAATGAAACCTTTGGGCAGTTGCATATAGATCCCATCAAGACTTTCGTTAAGGAAAACTGTCTTGACATCCATTTGCCAGATCTCGTAATCTAAGTGCGCAGCGATCGACAAGAGAATACGGATGGACTTAAGCATAGCTACAGGCCACAGGCCACAAGCATTGGTTTGAAGGTTTCAACCCTTCCGTCCGGTCCTCTTTTCCTCTTGTAAACCCACTTGCATCCAATGGGTTCTACCCCACTGGGTGGCTCGACCAACTCCCACACTTGATTATGATCCATCGAACCCATCTCGGCTTCCATTGTCGTTTGCCATGAGTCCGCGTCTTTGTCTTGGATTGCCTCGTCGTACGTCCATGGGTCTGATTCAACACCGGGAACCAAATCCGAAGATTCTCCTATCCCCATGAATCTCTCGGGTTGTCTAGGAACCCTCCCACTACGACGGGGTTCCGGTTGTGAAGATGTGACATGTGGTACATCATCTTGTATACTTGGTATCGAGGTTTGACCTCTCAATTCTTCTAAGGTAATTTCACTTTTAAGTTTCCGATTGTTCATATAGTCTTCCTCCAAGAATTTAAAGTGTGTACTTATCACGGTCTTTTGATCCTTGGGACTATAGAACATACACCATTTCATTCCCGCAGGGTATCCTATAAATAGCCTTAATTCCGAATGTGGATCCAACTTACCGGCTTCCTTGTCTAGCACGTATGCCGGACAACCCCAAAGCCGCAAATGTCTTAGACTGGGCTTGCGCCCGGTCCACAATTCCATTGGGGTTTTAGGAACCGATTTGGATGACACCAAGTTTAGAATATAAGTCGCTGTTTCCAAGGCATTACCCCAAAACGACTTGGGTAAATCCGAATAACTCATCATGGATCTGACCATCTCTAAAAGAGCCCGGTTCCTTCGTTCTGCCACACCGTTCTGTTGAGGGGTTCCCGGTGCGGTTAACTGGGATACGATCCCTTCGTCCGATAGGTAGTTCAAGAATTCATCGCTGAGGTATTCGCCTCCACGATCTGATCGTAGAAACTTGATACTCTTTTCCCTATGTTTCTCGGCTTCGGCCTTAAACTCTTTAAACTTTTCAAAAGTTTCAGACTTATGCCGCATAAGGTAAATGTACCCATATCTTGAGTAATCGAAATACTCATACCCCATTTTCGCTTTGATCGTCTTTGGACCACACACATCGGTATGAACGAGTTCTAACACTTCAGTGGCTCTATTCCCCTTGGCTCCAAATGCCCTCTTGGTCATTTTACCCTCTAAACAGGATTCACAAGTTGGAAACGGCTCAACTTGGAGCGATTCCAAGGATCTGCTAAGTCGCCGGGTTAGCTGGAACCCCTGAAGAGTGAAACAAATATGATCAGTTGCCCCGGTATCCACTACCCAAACATGGGCAGCATACGCCGCAACATATGTTTCAACGACTAAAGCATGAGACTTACCTTTCTTTCCACCCTTCTTAGGCTTAGAACAGGTCGCCTTCCAATGTCCCTTCTCACCACAATTAAAGCACTTACCCTTAGCAGCTTTCTTTCCACCTCCTTCTCCCTTTGCCTTGGGTTTCGCAACGGTTGGATTTGCTTGGGTCTGGCCCTTCATCATCTTCCTCTTCTTCCCTCCCTTGGGACCTGAAGAGGAAGATGGACCGTTTGCCACCATAGCAACGGTTTGGTGATCCATTAGAGTCTCTGCCGATACCAAAGCTTGCAAGAGCTCGGGCAAGCTATTTGCCCGGTCATTCATTTGATAGTTCAATTGAAACTGCTCAAAGCTCTTCGGCAGAGAATGGAGAACGAAATCGACCTTAGTAGGGAGGTCAAATTCCGCACCAAGTAATTCCAACTTGTTGAGATAACCCATCATCTCGATTACGTGATCCCTTACGGGCGTACCTTCCACCATTTTCAACGAAAGCATCTTTTGCATGGTGATTTGCCTAGCCGTACGGTTCTGATGTTGAAACATTGCTTCAAGATTTTGCATTATCTCAGAGGCGGTCTCCATGTGTTGGTGTTGGTGTTGCAACACATCTGACATTGAAGCCAAAATAGTACACCTAGCCATCTCATCGGAGTCAAACCAACTCTTATGCTCTTTCTTGTCGGCTTTCATGGCATCTTCGGCAAGCTCTTGGGCTTAGGAGTGGTAAGTACCCACTTGTGGTGTTGAGCGGTTAGGACAATATTAAGGTTACGTTTCCAATCAACATAGTTCTCACCAACAAGTTTGTTATCTTTAAGTATACTAAACAGTAGATTAAAAGGTTGCGACATGATGAACTGAGAATAAAACATACATTCATATCAATATCTAGAAAAATACGAAATTATCACATAAATTTGATTACATCAATTATATTGAAACCTTAAAACAATATAATCATGCATCAGCCAACATCTCGAAACAATTTAAATGCGCCACGAGGGGTGGTCTATACATTTAAACACATTCAAGCGGATTACAAACTTAAAAGTTACAAATCCTTAATTCAAAATTAATAGTTGGCTCCCACTTTGACCACATAGAAACTGACAGGGACTCCGAGGGGAGTAAGTTAATATCAATTTCCTATGCCTAAGTAATAACCATAATTAAATACAGGATTATTATTTCGCTTTGAGCAAGCCACTCGTGGTGAGGGTCAATACCGCCACTAGTAATAATCCACAATCATCCTTTCGGAATTTATTCATGTGAAATCCGTTCTTTTGGCCGATCCGAGGGGGAAATGTATTCCAAAAGAACTTCACAAATAAATAAATTATGGAGGTCAAATTAATCCAATTTTAATATCCGGAATAAAATTGCGATTATAAAAACATACTTAGTAATTTTCGAAAGTAAGGTTTTTCTTGGACAATCAAATTCATGCAAACACATATTAACAAATAATAATAAGTGCACGAAATAAAACATCCATCAAAACAAAATTAAACACTTTGGAGCACTCAAATCCAATTGTCACGGTTTAATTTCTTCACGTCTTGATGCGAAAAAATCGTCCTTGTTACTTTCCAACGTTCGTCTCGACGTGCTCCCACTCGAACAGCAACACTTCTTCAAAAACAGCATCGTTTGGGGTTCGGGACGACGTTTAAAATCACACGTAAAAAAAACACGAACCGAAAAAATTCCACGGACTGAGATACAGCGCACGTCGGCCCACGAAGTGGGCCCACGCGCTTCCCGGCCCGAGAAGCACTGGAAAAACGCCCGAGGCGCGCCGAAGCGCAGCCCCGAGGTGCACCCGAGGCGCTGCACAGAAGCGCGCCGAGGCGCTGCCCGGGGCGCCCCGAGGCGCTGCAGTTCCCTGCCGAGGCGCGCGCGCCGTGCGCCCGTTGCGCACGGTGTGCGCCGTGCACCCCCGTGCGCCGTTTTTTTCGCCGTTCGTCCTTGTTTTCTTCACCCCTTGCATGATTTTACCTCCATACACGCGCCACGCTTGTATGCATCGTCCGGGTACGCCGTTTTTAATTCTTCGTTCTTCGTCACAATCCGGTTACAATTTATTTTTACAAAAAAAATAAATACTAGATCTAGACTAGTCTATTACAATGATCGAATCAAAATAAAAACAACTAATCTACTCGTGGATTTTCTCACGAGAAAAATGAATTCGAACGAATCGAATTAAAAACCAAATTAATTCACACGCATGAAATTAACAACATTAAAAACCATGACAATTGGATACCTGCAAAAAAGATCTAACAATTCTACTATCCAATTTCAATTTAATGTTCAACAATTTAAATTCCAATTTAAAATTCAGAGCCCGAAACCGTGGCTCTGATACCATTTGTTGGGAAAATAGGGGTGCCCGGAATCTATTCGGGATGAAATTTAAATACGAATTTAAATACAATTATTACTAGCATGAATTAATCCTAATTAATTCAAATAATAATTCCAACAACTAATTATCATCATGCATGTTAAATTAATTTCACATATTTAACTAGGCGGAATTAAACAAGTAAATATGCGATTAACGTACCTCTCGTAGTAATGGCCTTTGGATATACGGGACACTTGTAATCTCGTTCTATCAACCCAAAGCCTTCTCAAGTATTTCCCTTTTCACCTCACTTGATCGCCGGTGGGAGACGCTTTCAAGCAATTTAATAAACTAAGAAAAAAAGAAAAATATCTATGCTTCTTGATTTTTCCAACACATGAAATTATGTACTTGGGGATGAAATAATCATCCCCTATTTATAAATAAAAGTGGCCGAAAATATTGTGGTTTATGGGCTTGGAAAAAATCTTTTCTTAGACTCTAAGAAATCTTGAATATATCTCATATATTCTTTTCTCCAAAATAAAATATTCCACAAAAATCTCACACTCTTAATTATAAGATGTAATTTTCGAAAATTTCAAGTTGAAATCCAAAGATTTGGATCTTCTTGAATATATGAGATATTCTTGTACTTCTAGATTACATATCTTTCATAATATCTTTCCAAGAAAATCAACAAAATCTTATTTCTCCTTGATTCTCATATTTTCGAATTTTACTTGAAAAAATCAGCATTAATATATTCTTTATTTTAATCACCTTATCATTATTGGGCTACTTAATGGGCTACTTGAGGGGCCTTAAGGAGAATTAAGATTGGACCTCCTAATGGACTTCTGAATTTCAATATTGAGCCCCAATATAATTCAGCCCATTAATATTAATTATTACCACTAATAAATTAATATTGCACTATCCATCTTAATCCATATTACGATAATATGGGCTCCCGGTTATTATTTCCCGCGTTTAAGATTATCAAGTCCATTAATTAATTAAGCTTACCGAAGAAACTAATTCTTCACTTGCAAGATTTGGTACAATAAAACTTCTGAGCCCACCAAGGGGACTAATCACATGAGCCGTACTCGCACGCGTTTCTCCGTATTAAATCTTAGCAACCGTCGTATGATTAATATTACTGCCCAAGACACAAAGTTCGAAGTCGCAATGATTCTCACCCAACATGAATCAAAGCAGTAACTATTAAGCACACACAGTCCTATTTAAGTGACGGAGATTAAGAAATCAACAACCACTGAGGTCTAATTCTTCACCTTTCAGAACAGAAGAATTTATCCTCGCTGTAGGACCTCTTCAACACATACTAAATGTGCTAGTGCAATCTCTTAGTCAAGACAGACCAATCTGAGCCTTACACATCGACCTTTCACGGCGGTTTGTTCAATTCCACCTAGGTCGTGAAAATGTACGTTTAGTTACAAGTAAACTGTTAATGTCGTCTTCCGTGATCGGGTATCACCACATTAACTACTATGTAACACGTACTATATATTGAACGGTTTGCAATAGAAATTCAACATTCAATCATAACTAAAGCAAATGCGATAAAAGAATTATTCTCATAAAACGAGTGTTTGATACACGAGTTATACAAAGTAAAAGCATACTTTCACGTATAACTCCAACACAAGGAGGAGAAGATGGCTAAGTTGAAGGTGGTGTTGAAGTCAAAGGCCACAACAAAGGGGGCGAGGAAAGGGGCTGAGAAGGCTTCCAAGAACGACCTGTCTAAGGTTAAAGAAGCCAACGATGACGCCAGCAAGAAGGAGGCTACTGTTGAGATTGAGGCGAGGCCTCTAAAGAGGTTGAGGAAGGGAGTTAAAGGGTCTCCAGTGAAGAAGATGAGGGATCTTAGCCCTCAGAAGGAAGGAGAAAGGTCAGGATCGGCAGAAGCATCTGACCTTGTTTATGTAAGGGAGACAATAGAAACCGCATCATTACTCCAGACTGAACAACCCATTCCCAATCCTACTGAACCCCAACCCCCCAACCTCATCTGAACCCTCAATCCATCCTGAACCTTCTTCCAACCCCCCTGAAATAACCGAGCCAAACACTGACCTATCTCCACCCCAACCTGAGTCAGAGCCAAATAATCCTAACACCGCTGAGCCTGACACCCAACCAGAACCCAACCTACCCAATCCTGAGGATTTCCTTGTCATATCCAAAGATCCAAAGGACCTAGACCCTGAGCTCGACTTGATCATCAAGGAAGTTGGAGAAGAGAATGATTTTGAAAATCTAACTTCCCTTCTCTTCTTTGATTCTATCAAGGGAAGGGGTGAGAACTGGGTGGTTAGGAGCTTCCCTTCACTGAATAACTATCTGGAGTTGCGTGAGATGATGGTAGACCTGAAAGTCTGGCTGGAGTACAAGCAGACTAACATGGTGGAGCAGCGGATGCTGGTAGAGTTGAAGCTATGGGATTACTGGTGCTCGGAGGAAGCCCGGATGACTAACTACTTCGGGATAACTAGTTACCTGGAGCTGCTGGAGATGGAGGCAGTTATGGAGCTGGTTGCTAGGATGATTGCCATGTGTGCTGAAAAGTCTAAGTTCCTTGATACTCCTGAAAAGGACAAGAAGGACTCTGATGATGATGGTGATGATGGCCCTGAAGATGGTCAGGGTGGTGGAGCGGTTGAAGACTTGGTGGAGGAGACTGCCAAGGAGGCGGATGAGATGAACTCTAAGCCAAGTGCTCAGGGGGAAGGTGCAAAGGAAACTGGTGCCAAGGGGGGACCAGTTGCTGAGGATGTTTTGAACATCTCAGCTGCCAATGATACATTAGTCGATGACGGGACTCCCTGCCCTGAGATAAAGAAGGATGATGTAGAGGCATCCAAGGAGACTTCTAGTTCTGAGGGACTTATTCCCAAAGTTCGAGCTGATGTGGTTGAGCCTGAGCAGGCGACCACGATCACTCCTGAACTGCCTTCAGTGCACCCTGACGAGGGGACTGATGTTGCAGTGGTTGACCAGGGAGAACAGCCACTGACTGATAGAGCTGAGGATGACGAGGTAGTTATCACTGGATCTCAGCACGGTAACTTCACCAGCATAATTCGAGTCAAACAAGAGAAGACTACTGAGAACCTTATCGACCTTCAGCGCGAGATTGAAATAATCAAGGAAGAGGCCGAGAACAGCGATAAGGGGATTCAGAAGCAGCTCAAATGGGTGAAGTCTGCTCTCAAGACAGTTGCCAACTCTAAAGTGAAGAGCCTCAAGAAGTTGATGTTGTCAACCATCAAATCTGTCAAGTCAGAGAGGAAGACGATGAAGAATATCATGGCCAACACACTGACTCAACTCAGAGATGAGCATGATGCACGAATGATAAAGGCAGTGGAGCACTTGGCTGGTCAGGCTGCAGAACTACTTACTCAGGCGCTTAATAACTCAGTGGCCAAGATGGCGGTGGAGTCAGATAAGATAGCTCAGGAGTCTGCCAAGATTGCTCAGGATTCGGAGAAGATATTGACCAAGTCTGCTCAGCTCATCGAAGAGTCAGGGAAGGTTGAGGTCAGGCTGACCCGCACTGAGCAAAGCCTGCATACTTCAATGGAAATATTTGAGAAGAAGCTCTAGTCAACCATTGCTAGTGTGTCATTTGCGGGGATGGGGATTGCCACCGGGGTCGAGATGTTGAAGGAAGGAGTTAAGGAAGTTCAATCCTTGACTGCCTTTGTTATCAACAACGGTGAAGGAGCTTTAAGAGATGCACTCCCACCTCCGCCGGCCAAGGATGATGCCAAAAAGGGGGGAGAAGAGGAAGAAAATATCTCTCTCTGAGGCATCGGAGGCTGAGAAGAATGAAGTATTGACTAGAACACCCAGGAAGTCAGCCAGGTTGGAAGTAGTGGCTAAGGCTAATGAACATATTCCTTAACTTCCATCCATTCCAGAATCTTCTTTAGAGCGCTCGCCGGTGAATACAAGGAAGAACCCAATCACATATAACGCTGACAAAGTAGTTGAATTGTGTGCGGAAGCATGGGGATCTGCTCCTGAGAAGAGTGAAGCTCAGCTCAGGGCTGAAATTGCCCAGAAGGAGAAGATGAGGATTCTTGAGAAGAAGGTTGAGAAGCTGACTGACATCACTGATTTGCAGCAGAGAGAACTTGATGATGCGGTGATCAGTCTGCTAAGGAGGAAGAAGGCGAAACCTGAGCCAAGGAAGTACAGAAAGAAGCCTACGGCAAGTAAAAACTTGCGGAATTGTAAAGTGGAGCAGAGTAATTCAAACACTTTCTTGCCATTGATTGGTTTCCTTTTACAGTACCGATTATCCTCTTGGGGGTCGGGAATTTCATACAGTAAAAGAAAGAAGAAGTTATTGCTTCAAAAGTTTCCAGAAATGGGCGCCCTAAGAACCCATTGTACATGTGAGGCCTATCAACTATCACGAACTCAAGCAGACGCGAGATCCTGACCTTTTCATCCTTGTAGCAGATGAGCTCCACTGGCAGCTTGATCCTCCCGTAGGCATTGACCAACGTATCTCCAAGGCCTCTCAGCTGGGTCTCGTACGGCTTGATGAAACTGGTAAGGTTGCCCAGCTGGTCCAACGCGGATTTGAAGATGATGTTACAATAGCACCCATTGTCGACCAAGATGCGGTCGACAACCTTGCCCAAAAAGTTTGCAGAAATGACCAAGGCGTCATTTTTGGGCAGAGTACTCCTTCCCAATCGGCGTTTGTGAATATGATCGGTAGGTTGGGTGCTATCGCAAGCTCCGGCGGTGGGGTGCCCACTAAGTTGATCCCACTCACAACCCTGAGTTCAGCCTTCCTCTTGCGGTTGGACGCAGCTGACACGGGGGTAAGCCCGCCAAGTGGGCCCCCTGCAGCTTGCAGCATATTGACCCTCCCCCCTGCGTTAAGCGGTGGTGTTAGGAAAAATATTGTTAGTTTTGATGAGTTAAATAAACCAGAAGATGTAATAGGACCATCTGGACCTGTTAGTCAGATGAGGAACTAGATTAGGACTTAGTATAGGGGGAACTGCCAGACCAGAAGACTTCACCAGAAGAGTCACCAGAAGACTTCACCAGAGAACTCCACCAGAAGACTTCACCAGAGGACTCCACCAGAAGACCTCATTAGAGTAGATCAAGATCAGAGGCAGAAGACCTTCCCTAGACCAGACGAGTCTGGTGAAACAAAAGATGCTCAGAATCATCTCCAAATTCTATTGGATAATTTTTTTTTTTAACCGACTCTGGACCAGAGGACCTCTAAGTCATCTGGTGTCTGGTTCAGCCTACTCTGGAAGAATCAGAGTTGTGCAATGGAAGCATTTGACCATTGGTATTTCAAATGAAGTCAACTCTGATCGGATTGGAAACTCAGAATGAAGATATCAATCCCAGGATCTCACCAACTCAATCAATCAATTAGGGAAATTGATTGATTGAAGCTTCCATAAATAGAGATCTAATTAGATTAGCTCTCCAACGGCTAAACCCTAATCACCTCTATATATACAAGAGTGACAGTATGAAGAAAAGCTCTAGTTACGGGCACGAAGATCATTCTCAAGCCTTAGTATTCCCAAGCAATTAGCACTCCTTGATTCATATCTACTCATAAGGAGTTTGTAGTTGGAGATTAAACTCAACCATTTCATCTTGATAGAGAAGGTTGTAGTTGTATATACTTTAGATCGAAGTTAGATCTAAAGTGTGTAAGCAAGGTGCTGGTACTTGTCAATTCCAGTGTTTGTAAGTAAGTTGGTTGGTTAGTAAGGCCCCTTGAGAAAGGGGGAGTGGACGTAGGATCGTTATATCCGAACCACTATACATCTTATGTTATTTACTGCTTTCATTTATATTTTGTTTATATTTGTGCTCTTGTTAAAAAGATCTTGAAAAAGGTTTTTCTTTAAGCTTTCGCATTATATTAAAAACTGACTAGTGGGACCAACAAGTGGTATCAGAGCAGTGTGTCCTAGATCATTGCTTTTGGTGGTCACGAGCAGATCTATTGCTCTATTTAAAGTTGTTTAAACCTTTTTTAAATTTGCTCAAAATATCTTCAAAATCTTCTTACAAGAGTCGCAAATTGCCTGAATTCTCTTTTGAGGATTATAGCCACTGGAGTTTCATGATGAGCAATCATCTTGGAGCTATTCATCACCGCATACTTGATGTGGTTGAGAGTGGCCCCATTCAATTTTATTGGACTCCCATTGATGATGGCAGATCAGAGTCCAGGGAAGAAACCAGTGAAGCTGTAGAGGAAATAGCTGATGGCAGAGTGCCAAGACAAAGAATTTTCAAGAGAAGAGATGAACTGAATAATGATGAAAGAAAGTTGTACAACCTTGACCAGGTGGCAAGGACTGAAATAATCAACACCCTCACCAAGGAAGTGATCGAAAAGGTGAGAACCTGTGGCACTGCAAAAGAAATGTAGGACAAGTTGGCTTTACTCTGCGAGGGAACAGAGAAGATCAAAGACAACAAGCTCCAGGCTGTTCAACACTCATTTGACACATTCAAGATGAAGCCAGATGGGACCATTGACCAGCTGGATATGCGTCTCACAAGTCTGCTCAACAAGGCTAGTGCCTTAGGTAAAACCTACTCTGAAAAGGAAATTAACAGTAAAATTTTAAGATCACTAACCAGGAGGTGGAGGATCAAAGTCACAGTCATCAAGGACAACAAGGATCTCAACACTCTTGATCATCATCTTCTTCTATCTGATTTGAAAGCCTACGAGTATGACCTACAAGAAGAAGATCAATCAGAGGAGATTTCTTCTTCTAGTCAGAAATGAGTTGTTTTCTCTTCAACTATCAAGACTGAAGAAAAAGTGAAGGAGTCTATTGCAGATGACATGAGCCTAAAGGAGCAGGTAGCACTTCTAACTAGAAAAATTGATAAAATGAGCTCTAAGTATGGCAGGTACAAAAGACACTGGAAGGAATCTACCAGAGACAGGAAGAGTTCCTTCAAGTCTGCAGACAAAGAGAAGTCATCTGGAGTCTCAAGGGAGACCAGATTCAAGTCACCAGAAAAGAGGAGAGATGGCAGCTCTGGCAGATCAGACTACCAGAGGAGAGAAAGTAGTCCAGCCAGACTAGAGTACAACCCAAGGAGGAGAGATCCAAGTCCCAGTCCCAGTCCCAGAGGAGATAACACATGTTACAGTTGCAACAAGCCAGGTCACTACAGCTATGATTGTCCTCAACTCACTCCTAGAGAAAGAGAAGAGAAAAGACTCAAGAGAGATAGGAGATATGCAGACAAGAGAGCATTGCTGGCAGAAGCAGAGGAGGAGGATACTAGTTCAAGTTCTTCTTCTTCTGACTTCGGATCTGATGATGATGTATGTCTCATGGCAGACATCACAGAGGTACAAGAAGCTACCTTATGTTTATCTAATTCCAAATATATTGAATCCTCTCACTCATCTGGTACTTCTAGAGAGTCTGATATGCAGCAAATGCTATCAGATCTCCAGAATTGTGTACAACTTTGCATGAAACTTGAAAAGGAGAATGGTAGGCTCAGAGCAGAAGTTCAATCTTTATCTCATGAGCAGAAATCCACCAGAGAACTCATGAAAGATCATTCCAAAGAAGTCTCTGAACTTCAGGATAAGATCATAGAAATAGATACTCTGGTAGATCAACTTATGAGAGAAAAAGACTTTAAGGAAGATGAGTTCAATGAACTTAGAGACAAATATCAATCTCTTATCAAGGGAAAGCAAGTTGAACAAACCATTGAGGAAGTACATATGCCTAGAGAAGCTCCAAAAATACCAACTGTTGTATCTATTATATCAGAGTCTTCTCAGCGCATTAATGATAAGAGTGGTTTAGGATATTCTGGAATTACCACAAGATCTCATAAATATCACTATAACAAAAAACAAGTCTGTAAGATCTAGTGAATTGGTATAAATTTGGGATGAAAAAGACCCTACTAGTAATGGTTACAAAGTAGTTCACAAACCTGGATGGAAAAGAAACTACTCTGCTAATCATATAGAATGTAGTCCAGAAGAGTTAACTGTACTGGAAGAGAAAATCTTAGAGACTAAACTTCAAAATGGGGAACCAATGACAATTGATGGTTCTGTTCACATTAAACCTCAAAGAGTAAGACCTAATCAGTTTGGAGGACCTCAGAGGAATCCTCAAAGAGTGGAACCTAAGCAGATTAGGGGACCTCAAAGGAGACACTCAGGAAGGGGAAACTTCAATCAGAATAGAAATTCTCAAAGAAGGAACTATGGACAACAGAACTATCATCTGAACCAGGGACCCCAAAGAAGGTTCTCTCAGAGGAATCAATTCCAGAATAGATACACTCAAAGGAACTATAATCACTAGAAAAGGTCTAGCTTTCATCAGAACCAGAGACCTATCTATAGAAAACCAACTGATCTGGGTAGTTATGACACCAGAGATGGTTCTTCTATGATGTACCCCTATAACCAGACCTTTAAGACCATGTCTTTGAGGCATGGCCATTCCAAAGGCCAGATTTGAAGTGAGATACACCAGACCAGTGTATAGGAAAGGTGTTCTCATCAGACCAGCAGCTCAATTTATCATTGTCAGAGGACATGTACTGGTAGATAGATTTGGAAGAAAGATAAGATCTCCTCATCTAGCAAGGGATGATCTTTATCTTTGGATTCCTACAAAACCTGCAACTAACCAATCAGGACCCAACACTAGTAGGGGACCTAATTGATTTCTCTTCAGGAGGACAAAAGCCCATTGGAGAAAGGACTTTCAAGCAACAGTGTCTGGTACATTGATAGTAGATGTTCCAAGCACATGACATTTGAGAAAGATCATCTCCAGGATTTCAAGCCACTGTATGGGCTAAGAGTGATGTTTGGTGATAACAATTTTGGAGTCACCAGAGGAGTTGGAAAATTGATCATTAATGACTGTTGGGACATTGTCAGTTTTGATTAAGATCCCAAAGCCCCTGAAAAGATGTTTGCCTTAATCTGTCTTTGTCAGGCTAGTCTTGGTTAGGGTTAGTACTTAGTCACTTTACACTTTACAGGTACTCAGTGAGAGGAGAACTCACTGGAGACAATCAAGACTCAGAGCCTGAAGACGAAGAGCACCATCCTGAACTTATGGCAGTCCTCTAAGCTGGCTGAGTAAGTATCAGTGATTAAGAGTATGACCCTGAGGTCACTACTAACTCAGTCCTGAAGGGAACAGGATGTCACTGAGTTAATGGGAAGACTTGGAGTAGAGCCAAGCAATGCAAAAGGAATTTCAGCGTCAGGACAAGACCGGTGAGCTCAAGACAAAATGAACTTAATAAGACAAGCCTGAAGCTCAGGAATAAGTTCTGACATTCTCACCAACCTGATGACGTGGACCAATCCGAGGAGGACACGCACGTACGGAACCTGACATGAAGACTGAATTCAGACTGCATATTCAACGGGCAAGCATTTAATGTGCATTTAATGCAAATACCAAACCCATGCAAGGGCGGCTGCTGCATAAAGATATGTCCATTTGAAGCCACTCTACATAGGTGACTAGAAGTCTATCTCTCCAACGGATAGTTTTCCAAATCTCCTATAAATACAGAAGACCTTGAACCCATTCAAGGTTACGGGAAATTTCCAAGCCAGAAATTATTCAAACTCTCAAGCAATCAAAGCATTCAGCCTTTAAGAGAAGCACTCGAAAACATTCAAATTTCCCAAGTGTTTCTTAGCAACTGAGAGTTATTCTGTATTCCAAGAGCTAAATAGAATTATCTTAAGCTTAGAGAGATTATCCAATCCTTAGCATAGCTTTGTCTTGTAAGGATAATCTCAACTTAGTTGGAATCCAAACTGAAACCAAAACCCTAAGATAGGCTTGTTGGGAGTAAGTCAGTTAGTGTGTTAGTAAGTGGAGTTTGTATAGATCAGTGAGGTTAGCTGGTCTTGGTGTACCTTGGCACGTTAAAAACAAGAATCCCTTGAGTGGATTTCCTGTTAAGTCAGGCCGTGGACGTAGGAGCTTGAGACTCTGAACCACGTTAAACTCCTTGTGTTCTTACTGCTTTGATATTGTGCATATTTGCCATATTACTTGTTCATTCATTGCATTCAAAGTTTATCAGGTCTGAATCAATCAGGTTGATCGTCAAAAGAGCACTGCCCTACTAAACACTATTCAGAATTGAGTTAAACAAGGTTTTTCAGAAAGCAAACTAAACAAGACTTTAAACATTCAGGGCTCAAACATTTCCGCACTGAACTTGAACTGATAGTTAGCCAACTGACCCGCACCAAGTGTAGTCAGTAGGTATATTATCAGCTCCTAGTTCTTTACCACTCTGAGCAAAGGGGACTCAGTCAGTTTTAAGGTTGAAAAATTGGTATACGTGTATTCCCCCCCCCCCCCATACACGTATTCCTCAGTCTTGTACCGGGACCAACAATGATGTATCTGTAGATGAAGTCTACTATGTTGAAGGACTCAAGCATAATCTGCTTTCTGTATCCCAATTTTGTGACAAGGGATACTCAGTGAAGTTCTCTAGTGATTCATGCACTGTCTTTTCTTCTGATTTTAATGATATCTTGCTTATTGGCTTGAGGAAAGGTAGCATTTATCTTGCAGATTTCAACAGTTATCCCAGAAATACTTGTCTGGTTGTAAAGGGGTCTGCAGAGAACAGCTGGCTTTGGCATAAGAGGTTGAGTCACCTGAATTTCAAAGCACTCAACAAGATTGCCAGAAATGGTCTAGTTTGAGGTCTTCCAAATGAAGTGTTCAAGAAGGATCAGGTTTGTGGTTCCTGCCAGAAGGGTAAACAACCCAAGACTTCCTTCAAGGATGTCCAGAGCACAACCACAACCAGAGTACTTCAACTACTTCACATGGACCTGTTTGGACCTATTTCACCTTTTAGTTTTAGTGGGAGGAAGTAC
Source organism: Ballota nigra (assembly GCA_947034835.1). Lineage (NCBI taxonomy): Eukaryota > Viridiplantae > Streptophyta > Magnoliopsida > Lamiales > Lamiaceae > Ballota > Ballota nigra. The sequence goes on along the minus strand of OX344727.1, from coordinate 9,651,297 downwards.
ACCTTGGTGATAGTGGATGACTTTTCAAGATACACTTGGGTAGTGTTTTTGTTTAAGAAAAATGAAATTATCACTAAGCTACCAGAGTTCTTCAAGCAGATTCAGAATGAGCAGAACCAGAGCATAGTGAGGATCAGAAGTGACAAAGGGACAGAGTTTTTGAATTCACACATTGCAGAATATTGTAAGAAAAATGGAATTTTGCATGAGACATCTGCTGCCAGAACACCCCAACAGAATGGAGTAGCAGAAAGGAGGAACAAAACCCTTAAGGAAGCTGCCAGAACTCTTCTAGCAGAGTACAACACACCCCAGAGATTTTGGGCAGAAGCCATCAACACAGCTTGTTTCACCCAGAACAGATGTCTTATTACCCAGAGACATAGTAAGACACCATATGAGGTATGGAAAGGTAAAACCCCATCTGTTTCATTCTTTCATGTTTTTGGATGCAAGTGTTTCATCCATGACAATGGGAAATCCAAATTAAAGACTTTTGATGCTAAAGTAGCAGATGGAATATTCTTAGGATATTCCAGCACAAGTAAAGCATATAGAGTCTTTAATAGGAATTCACTTTGTGTGGAGGAAACACCTCATGTTATTTTTTATGAATCTACTCTTGAGTGCAAGGTGGACTTAAGGAATTTGTCTCCAGATGAGACACAGAATCAGACTACTCCCAGAGTTATCAAAGTCAATCCACCTATTCTTGATTCAGAGTCAGATTCAGATTCAGATGGTAACCCATCTTCTGATTCTCTGAAGCAGAAGCCTCCACAAGGAGCAGAACCAGAAGAGGTTAGAGCTCCTGCAGGGAGAAGCACTCCTGCAGTTGGTGATAATCACCAAGGTACTGCAGTAGATGGTCAATCAGGCAAGTCCAAGGGAAGGAAAATCTTGGTTGATCACCCCAATGAGTTAATTATAGGAGATCCAACTAAGGGTGTCCAGACAAGGAAAACTCTTAACTTAGCTGCCTTATTCAGTTGCTATGTATCCTTGATTGAGCCCAAGAACATCAAGGAAGCACTAAAAGATTCAAATTGGATTGTTGCAATGCAGGAGGAATTGAATCAATTCACCAGACAAGATGTTTGGGAGCTGGTAGACAGACCAAGACATCAAAAGGTGATAGGCACTAAGTGGGTTTTCAAGAACAAGAAAGATGAGAATGATGTCATTACTAGAAACAAGGCAAGGCTAGTGGCACATGGCTATTATCAGTCTGAAGGAATAGACTATGATGAGACATTTGCTCTTGTTGCCAGACTAGAAGCCATTAGATTGTTTCTAGCATATGCAGCTCACATGAAGTTCAAAGTATACCAGATGGATGTGAAATCTGTCTTTCTTAATGGGATTCTCATTGAGGAAGTGTATGTGGAACAGCCTCCTGGCTTTGAACAAGGTGACAAGGTGTATAAGCTTAAGAAGACTCTCTATGGGCTTAAGCAGGCACATAGAGCATGGTATGACACTCTATCTCAATTTCTTCTGGACAGTGGTTTTACTAAAGGTAAGATTGATAGGACCTTGTTTAGGAAAGAAGAAGGAAAGAACATCCTTCTGGTCCAGATATATGTTGATGATATTATATTTGGATCCCCTAACAAGAAGTTGTGTGAGAAGTTTGGAGATCTCATGCAGAGCCAGTTTGAAATGTCCATGATGGGTGAGATAAATTATTTCTTAGGTTTGCAGGTTAAGCAGACAGAGAAGGGAATCTTCATTAATCAAGCAAAGTACATCAGAAACATGTTAGAAAAATTTGGAGTAGGGTCTAGCAAAGTTGCCAAGATTCCTATGATGACAAATTTTAACATGGATCCAGATGAGTCTGGAGAGAGTGTGGACCAGACTCAGTAGAGGGCACTTATTAGTTCTCTTCTGTACCTGACTGCAAGCAGACCAGATATCACTTTTGCTATAGGTGTTTGTGCCAGATTTCAAGCTAATCCTAAGAGGAGTCACCTAGAAGCAGCTAGAAAGATCTTGAAATATCTTAATGGAACAGTTAATTTGGGTTTATGGTATCCTGCAGATGATAATATAGAGTTAAGTGGATATTCAGATTCAGATTATGGTGGGTGCAGAATAGATAGAAAGTCTACAAGTGGAACATGCCAATTTTTAGGGAATAAGTTGGTATCTTGGTTCTCTAAGAAGCAAACTTCAGTTGCTACATCAACTACAGAAGCAGAGTACATGGCTGCAGGTAGCTGTTGTTCACAACTACTCTGGATTAGTCAGCAGCTTAGGGACTACCAGATTAGGGCTAAGGATATTCCAATCTTCTGTGATAGCAACAGTGCAATAACCATTACCCAGAATCCAGTTCTTCACACCAGATGCAAACATGTTGATATAAGGCACCATTTCATCAGAGATCATGTAGAGAAGAGAGATATAAGGATGTAAAAGATTGCAACAGAGAAGCAGAGAGCAGATATTCTCACAAAGACATTGGCAGAAACCAGATTCAGGGAATTAGCCTTTGAATTAGGGTTGTTAGATCTAGAGACAGATTTGTTTCAGGGTGAACATCAAAAGAGTATCCTTGATTTCAATATTTCTCTTTTTACTATATATCCTTATCACTAACATTTGTGCAGATAAGTTATACCAGAGAAGGTACATCTCCAGAAGAGTCGTGTCCAGATGAATTTCATTACCAGACTCCAGATGAGATGTAGTATCAAAATACTAGTGGTATCATCTGGTTACAATACCAAATGACAGGTAATGATTTCCTTTTCTGCCTCTGATTATTGGGACACACCTTTCACATTACTAAATACACCCAAAATGTTTCATATTCAGAGTGTATTTAGAACTAGGGTCGTGGGTCTAGGCAATCATTTCGCTTTTTCTCTTGACTGCCACAAACCCCCTCGAACCCAGTCCCAATGACCATGCCACGCACACAATTAAATTTGTAACCTGCCTAATTCAATCCTGGCCGTCAAATTTAATTAAAGTGCAATATGTCAATCAATTGACAAATTAATTTTGTGCCCTAAATTAATTTTAATTTACACGCGTTCACACCTCATTTAATTTCAAATCTACGCGTACATCCCTCTTATAAACTCTAAAAATTCTTACTTTGTCTCTCCACTTGTTCAAAACCTTCAAACCCTAACTTCTCTCTGCAATATCAGTTCTCTCTCTACCTTTCTCTATTTTACATAAATGGCACCTAAATGTAACTTCAATCACGAGTATGTCTACAAGTAACTAAAGATGGAGATGGTCGTTGATTTCTACTACATTCGCAACCCTACCGCGTTGGAGATTCTGGAGTTATTGCACAAGTCTGGAGTTGAAGATCTTGTCTCTGCTGTCCCCAAAGGTCTTCGCACTTTGGATGGGTATGTTGCACAATTTCTGGTGAGGATGAAGATTCACGATGGACATATTGCTTCCAAGATTGATGGAGAAGATGTTGTCTTCACGAAGCATGATTTCTGCAAGCTTTTTGGCAACATTTCTTCTACCGGTGTTGATCCACTGAACTATAAGGAGGAAGAAACCATAGAATCGTTCAAGATCTTCGCTAGATCTTCATGCCAGGCCTTGACGAAGGGATTTTTGGATAAGCATCTTCGTCAAAAGTACAAGGTACTTTTTGATTTGGTTGTGAAGGTGTTGATGTGTGAGAATCACAGTACAGATGCCATCTTCACTGGTCGCCTGTGTGTGATGAGAGCCATTTATGATGGGGTTCAATGTGATTGGGTCGAGTTCTTCTGGAACGTCTTGAGAAAGAATAAGGCAAAGGTTCAGAGGGAAGATTGTCCTAGCAAGCCAGGGGAATCATAGTTCGTGTTCAATGCGAATGTTTCTGTGGGAACAAAGATGACTTTAATTCTGGACTATCTGTTTCCAGACAAGGTATGGAATGCTTCCTGGTGCAAAGGTTTCCACAAGTCCAAGATTTCGTTTCACAAGGATGGGCCTCTACATGGTCACTCTGACTCTGATGGTGAAGGGGCCATCCCTGCTGCACCCCTACAAGTTGTGTCTTCCCTGCTCAAGGGAAGAAGAAGCCCTTGAAGAAGAAGAAGGATGCAGCGATTTCTGGCTCATCAGAGGATGACATGATTCCCCTTACAGCTGCTTTGAAGAAGCAGAAGGGAGGAGGTGAAGAAGTTGTTACTTTACCTAAGGCGAAAAAAGGAGGTCCTACGAAGAAAATGACCAGGCAAGATCAAGGCGGTGTGATCAAGAAGCCCAGAACATCGAAGAGGGCAGAGAAGAAGAAAACACTCCTGGTGGATGAGCCATCAGAGGAGGATGTAGATGAGGAGGAAGTTCCTTTGAAGAGGAAGCTAAGAGCCCAGAGGGATATTCTTCAAGAAGATCCAGATTCCAGCTCAGGGGAGATGCTCTGGAACATGCCATTGAAGAGGCTTCACAGTTGATGGAGGATGCTGTGTCTTCTCCTGCAGCACCAGAGGCCTCTGTACCAGTTGGTGTTGACTCAGATGAGGTAACCCCATCTACTTCATCTCCTGTTAATCTTATTTCCCCATCCCTCTCTCCACCAGAAACCCAGACACAACCCCAACCCCCTGCCTCTGGTTCACAATCACCCCTACCAGAGCAGCCTATCCAAAATACTCCCCCTTCCCCACATATAGCCTCTCCCCCTCAAACTCAATCACAAACACCTCTATCTACTAACCCTTCACCCCCACAAACAGCCTCTGTACCAGAGGTACCCTCTACCTCTTCTGGTGCAGAACAACCTACTCAAACAAACCCCTCTACCTCTCAAACCCAAACACTTATCCCTCCCCCCACTCAAACTGACTAGAACCCTTCTTTTTCCCTGGCCTTGGGGTTCTCTGGTCCTCCTACCTCCCCCATAAATTCGCTTAACGATGATAGTGAAGAAGAGGATACTTCACTCGAGCCTCCCAACTTAGCCTCATCCTCCTCTGCTCGGATGCCCACTCCCTTCACATTCAATGACTCGGATATGGGTCCAATCCGACAGAGTATGAGTGTAAGTGCTCAGCTCTAGCTAAGAGAGCAATTCCCCATCCTGCTGGAGCACTTACCCCAGTTAGCAGACTTGACGGATGGCAAAGTCTGGAGTAAAGCCAGATTAGAAGATGTAGAAGATCTGGTCATACTGCTGGAAGAGATGACCACGGCTGGTTTTACTGCTTGGGAGATTAACATCAAGGAGAAGCTTAATGTGCAGAATCCTGCAGAGGTCGAGTCTCCAGCCTCTGCTAAGGTAGTTGTCAGAACCTTGCTGATCCAGCGGTGTGTGATGATCTCTCCAGAGAGCTCCTCATACACCTTTGGCCCTCACTTCTCTTTTCCTCCAAAGTTGGTACTCTGATGAAGAGGACTTCGATGTCACCCCTGTTGTGCTCCAGAAGATGAAGTTGTTCTTCAATGAACAGATCCAGGAGATTGGCAGGTTCAGCAAGGCAATACAACATCTGGGACCAGCCATGATAGAGCACCAGATCAGACAGGAGAGGAAGCGCTTTCTGAAGCAGATCAAGGCAATTTTTTCCTCTGCTAAAGCATCATTCAAGGCAAATGGCCTCTTCCTAAAGCTGGATATCATTGAAAGCCAGAAGCAGTTGCAAGAACATGTTCTAGACCAGCTTTGCCTAGTCTCTGTCCTCAAAGTAGAAATGGTATCTCAAATGTCGGAGACTGCCAGGATGAGGGATTCCCTGCAGGAGATGATGCAGAAGCAGGAGCGCCTGGTGGCTGAGGCACAAGCATATGTTGAAGAAGCTAAGAAGCTCAGAGATCTTCACTCTTCTTCCAACACAGAGTTATCTGCTCTGATCAGGCAGATTGTAGAGCCCCTTCTTGAAGAAGTTAAAAAGGGGGAAGAGAAGGCCAGAACTGAACTAGCAAAGAGCACTAATGATACTCTCTTCAACCACTCTGGTCGTCTGGACCTATTGGAGAATACTCTTGCTCAGGCTGAGCTGCACAAGAAGAAGAAGGAAGAGTTGAAATCTCTGGCAATGGCCAAGCAACTATCTGCTGAAGAAGAAGCTGTTGATGCTGAACAGGACCCTGTCTCCATCTCTGGTCCTGCCAAGAGAAAGATAAGGAAAGTAAAGAAAAGCTTCTTAGAGGAAGTTGTTGAAGAAGCAGAGAAGAGGTTTAAGGAGGAGACAGAAGAAGAGAGACTTGCCAGAATCAGGAAGAACATAGATGAAGAGCAGAGACTCAGATGTGTTCGAAGGCAGAACACGAAGGCAAGAGAAGCAGGTCTCCCTCCTCCAAGTGCAAGTGGAAGTTCAAGCCAGAAAAGGAAGACTGTTGTGGAAATCATGGATATCCTGCCTCTGAGGACAGAAGGGTCCTTTGACTCTACTGTGCTTGTCCCTCTTATTGAAAGGTGGAAAGAAGCCAAAACTCTGTGGTTTATCCAGCACTACATTCACAGGCCACCACCAGAGGATGAAGCATTGATCAACAGGACATTCCACTCTTGGATGAAGGCTTATGATGTAGTCTTGTACAAACAACTGATGGACTCTACCATCCAATTCAACCTGGAAGTCACTGCCTCGGAGTTTCACTATCTCAACACTCCCATGGTTGGGAACCAGATTGACTGGGCAGAGCTGAAGAAGTTGTACAAGACCAAGGTGCTTTTGAACTTCACTCCAGCAAACTCTTCTGAACTCAGAGTTGTTCAAGACAGGTTCCTTGATTGGTTCCTGGTACCCAAGGAAGACAGAAGATATGCTTAGATAGGATCTCTTTGTAATCTCATTGTAATCTCTTCTGATTATTATCTTAATGATATATCCTATCTTTATGTCTTAAGACAACTTCTTGTTGTCTCATTGTTTGCCTGATAAGATCTATTCTAAGGTCTTATCTTATTTGTCTTTCATGCTTTTTTTGTTCAGTTCCGGTGTTGTTTTAACTTCATCAAAAAGGGGGAAATTGTTAGGAAAAATATTGTTAGTTTTGATGAGTTAAACAAACCAGAAGATGTAATAGGACCATCTGGACCTGTTAGTCAGATGAGGAACTAGATTAGGACTTAGTCTAGGGGAATTGCCAGACCAGAAGACTTCACCAGAAGAGTTACCAGAAGACTTCACCAGAGAACTCCACCAGAAGACTTCACCAGAGGACTCCACCAGAAGACTTCATCAGAGTAGATCAAGATCAGAGGTAGAAGACCTTTCCCAGACCAGACGAGTTCAGACTAGACGAGTCTGGTGAAATAAAAGATGCTCAGAATCATCTCCAGATTCTACTGGATAATCTATTTCTTAACCGACTCTGGACCAGAGGACCTCTAGGTCATCTGGTGTCTGGTTCAGTCTACTCTGGAAGAATCAGAGTTATGCAATGGAGGTATTTGACTGTTGGTATTTCAAATGAAGTCAACCCTGATCGGATTGGAAAGTCAGAATGAAGATATTAATCCAAGGATCTCACCAACCCAATCAATCAATTAGGGAAATTGATTGATTGAAGCTTCCATAAATAGAGATTTGATTAGATTAGCTCTCCAACGGCTAAACCCTAATCACCTCTATATATACAAGAGTGTCAGTATGAAGAAAAGCTCTAGTTACGCGCACGAAGATCATACTCAAGCCTTAGTATTCTCAAGCAATTAGCACTCTTATAGTTCTTGATTCATATCTACTCATAAGGAGTTTGTAGTTGGAGATTAAACTCAACCTGTTCATCTTGATAGATAAGGTTGTAGTTGAATATACTTTTGATCGAAGTTAGATCTAAAGTGTGTAAGCAAGGTGTTGGTACTTGTCAATTACAGTGTTCCTGAGTAAGTCGGTTGGTTAGTAAGGCCCCTTGAAAAATGGAGAGTGGACATAGGATCGTTATATCCGAACCACTATACATCTTGTGTTATTTACTGCTTTCATTTATATTTTGTTTATATTTGTGCTCTTGTTAAAAAGATCTTGAAAAAGGTTTTTCTTTAAGCTTCCGCATTATATTAAAAACTGACTAGTGGGACCAACAGGTGGAACACCATCATCTTCGCTATCAAAGTCATCAATGGCGGCCACTGGGTTTGGTTGTCTTTGCTGGCGCTACGGTCGCCCACCATCGTGGTTCTGCCCTTGGTTGGCCTCTCGCCCTTGATCCTGGCGAGGCTGGGGCTTCTTGACAAATTCGTCTAGCCGTCCCTCTTCGTATAACTTCCACAGCTGCCTGAGAAGGTCTCAGCATTGGCTTGTATTGTGCCCCAGGCTCTCGTGATAGTGGCAGAATTTGTTATGGTTGAGCTTCGATGCATCCTGTTTGATAGGTTTTGGCTTGACCAGCATATCCATATGGCGGATCGCATTGAACAAGTACGTCGGCGTCTCTTTCAATTTATCTAAGATCTGGACCTCACCTGCCTTCCCGTCGAAGGGTTGGAAGTTTCCAGGGGCCTTCCTGCCTCTGTAACGTCGCTGGTTACCGCATTTTGCAGCCGTCGAGGGTGTCTTTGCCTTCTCCTCGACTTTTTTCTCACCCAGACTCTGGGCCAAGAGTTTTTTGTGCGTAACAGCGTCTCCTATCCATCGATGGAAATCAGTGTATGTCTTTGGAAGATCCTTGGTTAGCTGCTTAAACATGGGGGACCTTCCCTTAAAACCGGCCAGGGCAGAGTGAAGAGCGAGCTCGTCACTCATAGGCTCTCCGGTGAGGATTATCTCGTCCAAGTGATCGATGTAAGACTCGTCGCTTTCGTCCTTCTCTTGTTTTATCCTTAACAGACGGTACCTGCTCTCCGGCCTGGCTATCTTTGCGGCGAAGTAAGCCGTGAACTGGTCGCAGACCTTTGCAAAACTCGTGACGGATCTAAGAGGTAGCAACACGTACCACTTGTGGGCGAGCTCGTCCAAAGTTAATGGAACATCCGGCACTTGGTGGCATCAGTGGCCCCTCGGCCCGTCATGTAGATCCATTACTTGTTGACAAGGGTCTTCGGATCAGTACGGCCTTCGTACATTGGGATTGCCGGTGGTGTGATCTTGGGTTGGACCGGAGCGAGCTCGATCTCCTCGCACAGTGGCTCCTGAAAAGCCGTCTGGGCCTTGGCCCCCGGTCCGCCACTGTCGATCTTGGTCTGCGTCTCCTCCAACCTCCACTGGATCGCCAATAGCACTACCCCCTGCATTGCCTGCTCAGGAGTAGTCTCAACCGGGGCGCTATGTTCCGGACCTAGTCGGTCGTGCACAAGGGTGCGTGGGCGATCCCGTCTTAGCAGCTCACTTTGCACAAAATTCAATTTTCTTCAGGCGGAATTTGCGGGGGAGATGTCCCTGGGCACGGGCGCCTCATGAGCGGATGATTTGGTCAATGAGCCTGTCTCATAGCTGGTTGGAGGGGCCAACGAAACGGGTGCCAAGATGGGTCTGCACTCTCCAATTGGTTGAAAACTGGCGTGGAGTGCGCCTCTGTCCTGAGCCTTTGTCTCAAGTCGTAGCCCCGTGAGCGAATTGGGTTACTTTCACCTTTTTGCTCAGTTATCTTCCGCTTGCCCTTGGCCGAGCGGGTCAAGCGTGGTTTCCTGGGGGCTGTTGGAGCGCTCTGGCTGGTCCTCAGCCCCTCCCCCCTCCTTGTGAGGGTGGCAATGGCAGATGTCACCTGCTCCGGGGTTTCGTATTCTTGGATCGGTAAGCGGAGAGAGTCCCCTGGGGGAGATTCGGTCCCACATCCTAGTCCGAAAGTGGCCTCCTGGGCACTATGGGGGGCCACCGCTCGTGCTGTGGTCCTGGCATAAGTTTTCGCCGCGGGGACAATGGTTGAACGTGGGTTGGCCGAGGCTCTGGCAGCTCTTGTTGCTTTCTCCATTCTTCCGGGATTTCCATCAGAGTTTTAGGGTCCAAGATAGGCTTTGGATCACCTAGGCTTTCTTTCTTGAAGAACAGTGAGTGTTCCCCAAGATTTTTGTGATGAGAGGTAGGGATACCCTCCTTCTAGCACCAATTGTTGTTCCCCGATTGTTAGTTTTAAGAACTGTATGTGGCTATGATCGGATAAAACAAAGTAAAGAACTGGAAAGTAAATACTCAGAGAATTGCCGAGGGGTTTAGGCTCGGTCTTAAGTTGTCTCTCTTATTCATTTGCCCTTAGGCCTATTTATACTAATTCCTAGGTTACAAGCTACTGCCTTATTCTATTTTTATCGGACTGGAAACACAATCATTGCTCATGATTTGCTATTTCTCGCTTGTACCTAGTCATCAGGGTGTGATGGCCTTTTCTGGCCATGTCTGAGGGTTGTCCTCGTCCAATAGGATGACCCCAGCTGGCCTGTTCGCTCTGCCTTATTTGGGCACCTGCCAGTCCTTTTTATGTGCATGCGTCTGCGACTGTCCTTTCCCCAGGCGTGGGCATGGTTGCAAGCTGGCGGTTATGTCCTTCTCATTATCCTGATCTCCAGCTGTCTTATCCGGCGCGGGCTCATGGCGGGCTTGTTCAAGTCCGTAGCTCACCTAGACATGGCTGGATCATTCCCGGTTTATCGGGGTGTGGAGGTTCCTTGGTGAGGCGGGGTTGCCTATCGTCGAGGTCTCCCATTTGGGTGAGATTGAGGTTGGTCGAGCTCGCTAAGTTGAGGCGGGGTATCTCCACTTCGGCGGTCGGTATGGAGCGAATTATTTTCCACCTACAACAATGAGTTCATTTCTGAGAAACTAAAGGAGTTTTGGGTGGATGCAAGGGACGAGTTCATCAGGCTATGGTTTATTGTGAAGAAGTAGGGCGACTCTGAAAATATTGATGCCCACTCCATTGACTTCATGTCTGAAAACCATCCTGAGCTTCTCAAAGGAATTCTGGAGGAGGCTGATAAAGTAAAGGTTCAAATCAAAGCTCCTGAGTTCCTAACTCGACCACCACCACTCCAGGCAAATGGGAAGAGCTATGATTCAAAGGCTATCATGGCTGAAGTTTTCAAGATTGCCAAGGCTGAGGGGTACCTGAATCAACTAGACAGACTTGACAAGCTGAAGAACAGAGTCTACAATGGCTATGGACTTCGTCCTGAGATGAGAAGGATCTAGTTGTACCCTGACTTTTGTAATAGATAGGATTCATTATACTCATGATCATATTTATCAATGAAATCTATTACTTTACCCACAGACAAAAACTTATTTTCTTTTTTGTTGTTATTTAAATTCTGTACTTATCAAGAATTGCTCTAACACTGATCTTGTCTTATAGATTAGGACTTATTTCCTCTAAGTGTTTTGAGGATCTTTTCAGTGTTTTGGCATCATCAAAAAGGGGAAAATTGTTTGGACAATGTCAGTTTTGATTAGATCCCAAAGCCCCTGAAAAGATAAGTTGCCTAAGTGTTGTAATATTCAGGCTAGTCTTAGTTAGGTTTGTAAGTTAGTATTTATTTTACATTCACAGGAACACAGTGAGAGGAGTACTCATTGTTGGCAATCAAGACTGAAGCCTGAAGACACAAGAGCACCATCCTAAGCTTATGGCAATTCTTCTAAGCTGACTGAGTAAGTGTCAGGATGAAGAGCATGATCCTGAGATCATTGCTAACTCAGCCTGTAGGGAACAGGATCACACTGAGTATTTGGGAAAAGACTTGGAGTAGGATCCAAGCAAGTCAAAAGGAATGTCAGTGCTGGAAAACGTACGTAGATGAGGACAAACCTGAACTCAGTAAAGACAAGAATAAACTGAAGAATGAGTTCTGACATTCTCACCTACCTAATAACGTGGACCAATCAGAGAGCGCCAAGTCATGTACGGCCACTGACTTGACCCTGACATCCCTGCACAATTCAACGGGAATGCATTTAATGCAATTACCTAATACATGCAAGGATGGCTGCTGCATGGAGACTATATCCGTTGAAGTATCCTACAAGAAAGACAACCTAGAAGGCTATCTCCTCCAACAGATAGTTTTCAAAGTTGCCTATAAATACATAAGATCTTGGACCCAATCAAGGTTACGGGAAATTTCGAAGCCAGAAATTACTCAAACTCTCAGCATTCAAAGCATTCGTAGCATTCAAAGAAGCACTCGAAAAACCTAGAATTTCCCAAGTGTTTCTTGAGAAGAGAGTTATTCTGTATTCTACTGAGCGTAGCATACATATCTTAAGCTTAGAGTGACAATCCAATCCTTAGCATAGCTTTGCCTTATAAGGATAATCACAAATAGTTGGAATCCAAACTAAAACCAAAACCCTTTTAATTAGGTTTGTTGGTTGAGGTTAGTTAGTTGGTTAGAAGGAAGAAGGGTCAATGAGACTGATCTTGGTGCACCTTGGCACGTTAAAAACAAGTCAATCCATTAGTGGATTCTCCTGTTGAATCAGGACCGTGGACGTAGGAGCTTGAGTCTCTGAACCACGTTATCTCTCTGAGTTTTTACTGCTTTGATTATTGCTTTATATTGTTATATTGCTAAGTCATTCATTGCATATCTTGTCAGTACTAAATCAATTAGCCTGACTCATTAACTCAGTGCACATCCCTTCTAACCATGACTTCTTAAGAGGAAAATAAGTTTTCAGTAAGCAAACATTAAAACAAGACTTTAAACTTTCAGGGCTCGCACATTCCGCACTGAACATAAGTAGATAGTTTGCCAACTGACTCGCCTCAGTGCAGTTAGTAGGTTTGTTATCTACCATGTGTTCTTTATCACTCTGAGTAAGGGGACTCAGTGAGGTTTTAAGTTAAGAAAAATTTATATACATGTATTCCCCCCCCCCCCTCATACACGTATCACTCAGTCTTGTACCGGGACCAACATAAACACTTTGTTTTATGAGAATAATTTTTTATCACATTTGCTTTAAATATGAATGAATATTATATATTTATTGCAACTCGTTTAATATATATAGTATGGGTTACATTGTAGTTAATGTGGTGATACCAGATCACGGAAGATCACATTAACGGTTTCCTTGTAACTAAACGTACAAATTCACGACCTAGGTGGAATTGAACAATCCGCCGTGAAAGGTCGATGTGTATATCTCAGATTGGCATGTCTTGATCAAGAGATTGCACTAGCACATTTAGTATGTGTTGAAGAGGACCTACAACAAGGATAAATTCTTCTATTCTGAAATGTGAAGAATTAGACCTCAGTGGTTATTGATTTCTTAATCTCCGTCACTTAAATAGGACCGTGTGTGATTAATAGTTATTGATTTGATTCATGTTGGGTGAGAATTATTGTGACTTCGAACCTTGTATTTTGGGTAATAATATTAATCATACGACGGTTGCTAAGGTTTAATACGGAGAAATGTGTGCGAGTACGGCTCGTGTGATTTGTCCCCTTGGTGGGCTCAGAAGTTTTATCGTACCAAATCCTGTAAGTGAAGAATTAGTTTCTTCGGTACAGATAATAATGTTGTGTTGTCTTTACTCCAAGGTAAAAGATATTAATTAATTTAGAGTTATTCATAAGCTCAATTAATTAATGGACTAAATAATCTTAAACACGGAAAATAATAACCGGGAGTCCATATTATCGTAATATGGATTAAGATGGATAGTGCAATATTAATTTATTAGTGGTAATAATTAATATTAATGGGCTGAATAATATTGGGGCTCAATATTGTAATTCAGAAGTCCATTGGAGGTCCAATCTTAATTCTCCTAAAGGCCCCTCAAGTAGTCCAATAAGTAGTCCGATAATAATAAGGTAATTAAAATAAAAGTAAATTATTATTGTTGATTTTCCTAGATAATTTTCGAAAATCATGATATGGAGAGAAAAAAGATTTTGTTGATTTTCTTGGAAAGATATTATGGAAGATATGTATTATTGGAATACAAGATTATCTCATATATTCAAGAAGATCCAAATCTTGTATTCTTTAACCATTATTTTTTAAAATAAGCTTATAATAAGGAGGTTGAGATTTTTGTGGAATATTTTATTATGGAGAAAAGAATATATGAGATATATTCAAGATTTCTTGGAGGCCCAGCAAAAGATTTTTTCTCCCCTATTCTACATCTAATTTTAGGCCACCCCTTCTTATAAATAGGGAATGATTATTTCATCCCCAAGTACATAATTTCATGTGTTGAAAAAATCAAGAGCAATAAATATTTTCTTTCTTCCTTGTTATTTAAAATTGTCTGTGAGCGCTTCCCACCGGTGAACGAAAAAGGCGAAAGGGAATACTTGAGAAGGTTTTTACGGTTGATAGGATCGGTAAGCTTGTCCCATAGATCTCAATTGGACGTCGCTCCAAGAGGTACGTGTATACGTAAAGTTCTTAGTTTTTCCGCCGTAAAATTTTACGTGTTTATATTCATATGCATGTAAATTTGTTGTTGGCATAGTTATTATATGAATTAATTTAAGATTAATTCATGCTAGTAATAATTAAATTCCCGAATAGATTCCCCAACACCAAGACCCTTTTAATATCAGTACTTATTAGAATGAGTCCAATATGTCTTTAACTTCTCGTTGATCCTACAAATTAGTCGAGAATTTATAAAAGAAAACATTTTTAAGTGAAAGATGATGGTAATATTTTAAAGTTATAGGCGTAGTTTTCTAGTTTAAACTATACTAGTATCAAGTCTGTCCGTGCTTCACACGACAGTTTTGTTGATCATTAAAATTTTCATATAATGATTTATGTGTTATATCCCCAATTATACTTAATAGATAGTTTACCTTCACGATGTGTCATTCTCATTATAATTTGGCTTATGTGTCATTTTAAAAATTTCTTGAGTAATACATGTCATTTTTATAAAATATGAGTTGACAATTTATGTCACTAACTTAATTGATGTTTCATTTTATAAACAATTTGAGTAATACATGTCATTTTATAAAATATGATTTGGCATCTATGTTGTACAGTTATACACACACACACACACATTATATTGTAAAGTTGAATTCCACGAAAATTTCACGTAATACACCGAGTTCCATCTAGTGATTTATTTTTTAACCTTCATATTTATTATGTATTATATTTGTATTATGAGAATATATGTGTTTTATTATAACATATACATCAGTAAATAAATTATAAATTATATTTTATTTTCAACAAAATAATTTTATGTTAAGTTGTAAAGTTATAAATCTTGTGACACCTTATAATGAGTGATCTAATAAAAAAAAATGCACGAGTTGAACCTTGCAATTAATGGGATATTTTTATAATGTCTTACCAGTTAAACCGAACTATGAATCTTTATAAATTTTAAAAATATATTATATTTAATTATAGTCTACAAAAGTACATTAAAAAACTATTGTGATTGTATCAATTTTAAAAATTTATTGTTATTGTACATTATGATATAATTATAATAGTTTAATGAAATTTAATTAAAAAATAAAGTATAAACAATGTTATTTATGATTTCAGTTATCATTGAATGAACTAAACAATATATAATGTTATATATATATATATATATATATATATATATATATATATATTAATGTTGAATTCAACGGAAATTCAACATATACATCAGTAAATAAATAATAATTTTTTTTATTTTCAATAAATTATTTTTATTGAAATAATTTATCATATATAAAGTGTAAATATAATACGAATTTGTACAACTTTTAATTTTTTTATACAAAATTTAGTACTCTCTGCATCCATTTTTAGTTAAATATATTGCCCAAAAATGCATTATTTATAATATTAGCATCGTTCATTTTTGGAAATTTTTATTCAAAATAATTATATATACATCACACTCTCTCTACAATTATTTTGATCCCAATTTTATAACAAAGTCTAACTTTGGTCCCAAATCAGTGGGAAAAGTCAATACAGCGTCGTTTGAAATCCGAAATTGGAGATTTATGGCAAGGGTGCTTATGTGGCGTCTATATGTGTTTATTATATTTGATTTTTTTTTCTTTTACAATTTTTAAATATACATGAAGTGTAATAAAATAGTAAAAGAAAATTTAAAAAAAAAAATCAAATATAAGTAGCATACATAGACGCCCCATCAGCACCCTTGCCGGAAATCACCATATTCGGACTTTAAAGTGACGTCGTTTCGCTTTTTACCACCGATTTGGGACCAAAATTGGACATTGTCAGAGAAACTGAGACCAAATCTAATAAAAAATTAATTTTGGACCAATTTCATTTTGACAAAAAAGTTATGGAATGATTTGTACTTTAAATTCAATATTTGAAATAATGATAAATACAATCAGTAATGATAGCAGTAGGATCATCAATAGTATCAATAGAGGTGGAGGAGTGAGTATGGTTAATAGTTGTTTTAAAACTGAATGAGATTGGTGGTGAGTATTTCTAAGAATGTGAGTGTGTAAGTATTTTATGTTAATTTTATTAGGTTTTTATAGTAAAAATTATAAAATGGGGTGGTGTAGGTAGTTGTGTCATATAATAATTTTATATATAATTAATTTCATATTTGATTTGACTAAGAGTTAATAATTTACATATTTAAGTTGTAATAAATAACAAAAACAATCTTCTTTGTTTTTAAAACAGTTATATAAAAATAAAGTCGATAATATTTTAATTTTTTTAAAATCAACTTTATATTAATAACAATAACAAACACAAACAAAATTAATTAAACAACAAATTAATTTAAAAAAATACCTTATGTAAAAATCACCAAACTCAATTCCTTGTAACCAACATTCACATATAATTAAAAAAAAACAAAATTATACAATAACAAATATTATGTCAATGTTGAAATTGAGCAATACAAATAAAGAATCAACGAAGAAACTTAATTAAAAGAATATTATTCTTACTACAAAACAACGAAAATCATTCTTGCTCCAACATCAATAACATTACACTTCTTAATTATTTTTACGCAATCCAACACTTTTAACAAATTTATACCTTATTTTAGTGAGACGAAGTATACAACGATACATGTCGCCAATAAGTTAAATTGCTTTGTTGGTACTCCAACGCAATGAAAATAATAATATTTTTCACCAATGATTAGAGTAGTGATGACAACGGGGTAGATTTAGGACAGGTTTGGCCAATCCCAAAACCCGCCCCGCCAAAATTTCATGGACCGAACCAGGTACGTGATCGGTCGGGTTCAATTTGCCTCGACCCCTTTGATTCTAATTTTTAAAAAAATTAATTTTAAATGTAAAATATTTATTTTTTATCATTAATGCTTAAAATAATATTTAATATTAATGTAATACTTAAAAATAAATATTTAATCAATATAGTAAGAAACACATTAATTAGAATATAAGTTCATATAAATGCATATATACACGTAAAATAATAATAATAATAATAATAATTAAATATGGTGGGTTCACGGGGCGGGTCCTATACATACCACGATCCGCGCCGAACCTCTTGTTTGGGTTTCCTGCGCCCGAGCGGGATGGTTTCAATGCGGGTTCGGATTTAAACTCATCCCATTTTTATCCCTAGATTAGAGAGGTGGGGCAGTGTACATGTTTTAGTGGTTTAAATGAGATTTGAGTTGATGAATATTTTTAGGAATATGGGGTTAGTTATTATATTATATGTTAGCTAAAATTATAATAATATCAGTAACAAACACACAAACAAAACTACACATAATAAAACATGTTTCTCCAAAAACAAAATAATAAAAACATATTATATATATTTATAGTTTCAGCAAAAAAAAATGGATTTGCATCCAAATAACTATAAATCTCACCAAACGAAAATTAAATTCAACATTATTTCAATTCACAGAAAGCCCAATCATTTAACTAACGGTCACTTGTTCTATTTTTCTTTCAACATCATCTTAAAAATGTTCAATTTGAAGTAACATTTTTCATCACTGCTCAAATAGAAAGTAATAATTTCTTTTAATATAATACAATCAAATTGACTGTCACATTAACATAAAAAAAATATATAATACATATAAACTAATTATATCATTTTATTGGTTTCTTTCACACCTAACTCTCAGTCTCTCTACCTAATTGAGCTTCTTGTGCGAAGAATACTAATAATAATTGTTGCTACTGGATTAGAAATGTGGGTGGTTGTATTGAAATTATTTGGTGGTTGTATTGAAATTGAATGAGATTGGTGAATGAATATTTATAGGGATGTGAATGTAAGTATTATATGTTGAAAAAATTTATAATGGCTAAATTTAATAAAAAAATATAGGGTTAATTGCAAAAAAAATCACGAACTTTGTAGTCTTTATCAATTACAACATGAACTTTTAAAGTTTGCAATTTGATGCATGAACTAATTTATTACTGCAATTCGATACATGATGTAAATTTATGGAGATATGTACGATTACGTGGCAGCCGGAGCTGACACCAAAACGGGTCACACACCACGTCAGATGCCAAATCTGTAAAAAAAAAAAAAAATTAATATTTCAAAAAGTTCTTTTATAAAAAAAATATTGCTCAAACACATTTAATAATTGATTATAAAATTTGGTGTTGTCTAGTTTATATAGGAAAAAATGTCTCACATCGTATAAACTTGTACATATACTATAAAACAATTTTTTTTTTACTATATTCACTCTTATTAAATCGTGTTAAACAATGTTTTATTAAAATAAATGTTTTGATTTTTTTTTAAATTTTCTAGATTTGACATTTGATGTAGCGTGTGACTTGTTTTTTGTGGCGACTTAGCCTACCACGCAACGTTAGTATTGCCAAAAAAATTAGATCATGGGTAGAGTATCCTCAAAAATTTACATCATGTATCAAATTGCAATAATAAATTAGTTCGTGTATTGAATTACAAACTTTAAAAGTTCATGTTGTAATTGATAAAGACTATACAGTTCGTGATTTTTTTTGCAATTAACCCAAAAATATATATATAAAATAAGGTGGGTGAACTTAGTAAAATAGTAGATGCAAGTTGTGCCTAAAATAATTTTATCTAAATAATTTTATATTTAATCTGATTATGAATCAATAATTTTCAATTTTTTATAAAAACACAAAAAAAACTTGCTTATTTTAAAAAAAAATTACAAAATAATAAAGTCAAATTTATTTTTTGAACTTTTAAAAATGAATTTTATATTAATAACTTTAACAAACCAAAAAAAAAAATCAATAAGAAAAGATTTAAGACAAATAAAATAAAAATAAGTATTGCTGATCATAACAAAAAACACAAAGCTCAAATCTGTGTAATTAGAAAGTGAATTATTTCTAAACCCAGACATTCACAAAATTAACACTCATTCCTATCAAGTTGTTAATGCGACATGTACAATTTAAACCTCATCCCACTGTCTCATGGAATAAGACGATCTCACACAAGACCTACTCTTGTTTTCATGTGTTCATCTCACAATCAATTAATACTACACTTTGTATCATACAAATAGAAAATAATTTATTAACAATTAATATAGTATGTAATTAAATCATATATAAATTTAAATGTTAAATTGATAGGATTAATCATTTTCTAATTAGTTATTTAGATTTCGATTTAAAATATATTAATATCATTACTATTATAACAAAATATTTGCCAATTTTTTTACTATAATCGTTATTTTCCATAAATAATAATCACGACTTTGATTATGGTTACACAAAGAATAATAAAAAAGGGATGTAATCATATACATCTTATCTTAATCTTAATATACTATAAAGACAAAGTTTTGGAAGCCTATGTGGCAAGCTCTCAAGCCTCTATTTTAAAAATACTCTCCCCCCATTCACCCAATTCATTGACTTTTAAAATTATTCTCAGTCATTGAATCTTAATATCTAATCTAATCTTAATCGTTGATTTTTTCACATCTCCTCTATATATACCATGGATCTCACACAACCAAAAATCAATTACAATAATTTCTCCAAATCCTAATACAATTCTTCTTCTTTTTATTTTTTTCAATTTTGCTATGAAATTCTATATTAATTCTCTTTTCGTTTAAATCTTCATATTTTTCTTTTCTTGCAGGATGTTCATCCCAATATATTCAATCTTCATATTTCTTTTTTTGCAGGATCTTCATCTTAAGGTATTTACTTTTTGTTTTCTATTTTATTTTATAGTTTTGGTGTATGAATTTAATCTTCATATTTTGCCTAATCTCCTCTACCAATGATTTTACTCTATTTACATATGATGTTTGTTTTTGTTTTTTTATTTATAATTATTTTATTTATTTTATTAGTATGAAAAATTTTATTGTTTGATTTTTTTTTAGGATTGAACATCAACATTGAAGATGAAGTGGATGATCAATTTTTGCATATGAAGATGAAGTGAAATATCAATTTTATTGTGAAGATGAAGAATCATAGATTATATGTTAAAAGTTAGATTTTTTAACATTGTAATGTATTAATTACAATTCAATGGCATATTTACAATATTATATATATATTTTTTTTGTGAGAAGTTGTAATTTTTATTTATTTCTAAAATGATGAAGAATCGTTCAAGTTTGGATGATGAAATATATATTCATATAATTAATATTTATATAATTCTATCGAAATATATATATGCGTTTGATATATTCCTTAAATTTTGGATGGTTGATTTCTTAAAATTTAAATTATTATTTTTTGGATTGAATACTCAAAATTTGATTGACAAGGTATAAAGTATGTCTGTATCAAAATAATTAGTTTTACGCACGTCCTTATGTGTGTATTTTAATAATAAAAAAATCGCAACTAATTTTTATTTATCATAAAACTAATACACTAGATTAATTAGTGTATGAACCATTACTAACCTTTAATTGAATTAATATTGAACCAAAGGAATGAAATTGCCCAATAAAATTTAAAAATACTATCATTTATTTTCAATATAATATTAATTTAACTTATAAAATTTTAAGAAACCAACGGGTAACTTAGTGAGACTACTACAATCATTATTTATATCTCTATATTGTATCCAAACTTTTAGTTATTCGTGGAAAAGGTATTTTTAATTTAAAATTGTTGTAATTTTTTATGTATATATAATTAATATCATATTATTTGAGTAAATTAATAATTTATTTTATTATTAGTATAGTCTGATAATCTATTTGATAATTTTATATTATCCCACATTTCTAAATTCCAATTTATATTAGGAATAATATATAAATTTATACTAATTATTAACTTTACTTATTTTATTAGTTTTGAATTTCAATTTAAATATATTAGGAAAAGTTGACTAATTTTAAATGATAATTTAGTGAGATAATCTATTTGGTAATTTTATATTATCCCACATTTCTAAATCCTAAATTATATTAGGAATAATATATAAATTTACACTAATTATTAACTTTACTTATTTAATTAACTTTAAATTTCAATTTAAATATATTAGGAAAAGTTGACTAATTTTAAATGATAATTTACTCAGATAATCTATTTGGTAATTTTATATTATCCCACATTTCTAAATCCTAAATTATATTAGGAATAATATATAAATTTATACTAATTATTAATTTTACTTATTTTATTAGTTTTAAATTTCAATTTAAATGTATTAGGAAAAATTGACTAATTATAAATGATAGTTTAGTTAGATAAATTATTCGTTGATTTTATATTATCCCAAAATCCTAAATTATTAATTTTTTGTTAGTGGGTATCTTTAAAAAAAATGTAAATGTAAATTTTTTATGAACGATTTAGTTTGAATGTATAATTAAGATATGATACTTAAAAATTGATATGAACGATTTAGTTTGATTCATTTATTTTCTTACGTTTAATTGATATGATTTTAAATAGTCTAATATTCATATTCTATACAATTAATTTTAATAAATAGTTTTTTGAGGTTGTATGATTTAATTATTTATTTATTTGTTTTTATTTTTTGCAGATTGATTATTTATCAATATAGTTTTCCCTAAATTGAAATGGACAAAGAAAACACTTCACCTTCACCCAGTCAAACGACATATTCAGGTAAATATTTCTAATATTCAGTATTTTATTCTTATTAAATTATTGTTATATTAATGATTTAATTTAATTTTGTATTTATATGTACAGATACCGAATATGCAAGAAGTATTCACAAAGGTCCGTTATTTATTTCGTTCTTAAATTATAGTTTTACATTTTTATAATATTATTTATTTGAGTATGTTTAAATATATTTATTTAGATTAAGTAATAAATAATTATATTTATTTAGATTAAGTAATTAGTAATTATATTCTGTTAAATTCCTTCTACCTTTATTTTTTTTCTTTGCAGAAATTTGTACTAATTATGAGGAGATATGTGGTTTGTGAAAAACGTGGTATTTTGAATGAAATTGGTTAGATATATACAAATAATAAATGTACATATATTTATATTATGTAATTAATATATTTTTGTATTAATATATTTTTAATATTTTATTGTTAAGATCCTAATTTGGAAGAGTTAAAGTGTAAGAGTGCAAGATTGTTGAGAAAAAGTATCCTTTCAGATAAAAGAAGAAGAATTTTGTCAGGTTAAATTTTTTGTGGGGTATTATGTTTCAATATTATTTGTGTTTAATATGTAATGACATAATGTGTTTTGATATTTTTTTTTAAATTTTAATTTAACAGTTTTTTATTATTAGATAATTTTATATCTCAACAAGAATTGGAAGACACGACGTCGTCGTCAATATTAACAAGTGGTTAGTTTTCTATTTTTAAATTACCTATATCATTTACATATTATATTTTTTATTAAGTTTGTATATATTTAATTGTTATTAATTTTTTGTACATGGATCAATATCAAATATTGAAAGTTACTGTAAATACAATGACACCGGGTCCGATTAATGAACTACTTCAACAAACACGGGAAAGTACTACTGCATGTTTCACCACTTATTTTGTTTAATCCATTAGTTACGAAAGTTTAATACTCTTATATGCTTATATATTACATATTTTTTATGTGTTTATGTATTTTTTTTTTTCAGAAGCTGAATTATCTAATTCAATTGATCGTAATTCACTCGCTGATATGACAAATTGAAAGTATTTCATGAAAAATAGATAAAATTAATAGAGAAAAAATAATTATAATAATATTTTTATTTTACAGTGATATCAATTCAAAATTGTTCCGGTGGTACTACAAACATATTTCCTCTTGCATACACAACAAATACCCATTTTGCATCTCAAGGTTTGTAAGTTTAAATTTAATTATTTAATTATATATATATACACACACACACACACACATATATATATATATATATTACATTTAATTTTTTTTAAAAATATTTATTTTCAGATAGAGGAAAGGCTCCAATTATTGATGTTCAGGATAATACTCAAACACCTCATAACCGGATATCTATAAGTGTTATATCATCTTTAGCACAAGTGCACAACAATTACATTTTGAATATGAGAAAAATATTCAATCTTTCTCTAAAAAATAAATTGGAGACAGCTCATCTAGCCATGGTATCAATTCTTTTTATCTTATATGTTGCACTTTTTTTATTTATTTATAATTATAATAATCTTTTTGTCCAAATATAAATATAATAACTAAATATTCATAACTTTTCAGGTAAAAAGAGGAGAGGTGTTGTTGATGAGCAAATGTCAAAAGGAAGTAATACCGGTGGTGAATATGGTATGAAATTTACATTTTATTATACAAATATTTTTTTTATTAGATTTTTTTAAAAATATATTTAAACATTTTTAAATGTAATTAACCCAATATTCATGACTTTCTAGGAAAAAAGAGGAGAGGCCTTGTTGTGGATGAAAGGTTAAAAGGAAGGAATACCGATGATGAAAATGGTATAAAATTTATATTTTATTATTAAAATATTTGTTTTATTAGATTTTTTTTTTAAAAAAATTATTCATTTTTATTATATTTATAGGGTATGTTGATTTTGGGGATGCTACGTTTGTCTGTGTCTATTGCAATGCGTATATGTGGTATGACGAAAGAAGCATAAAAAGATTGAATGAGAATCCACCAAAATTTCCATCTTGTTGTTCAAATGGAAAAGTACAACTTCCAATGTTGAAATCTCATCCTTCTATATTGTACCCACCCGTGCGTTGCACGGAAGCTACTGGTAAAAGAATAATGCCTGCATCAGTCACAGGGAGTCCTAGGTATATGATTCATAATTTTCAAGATACCATGACAATTTGCAAGTATTTTTCTTACCCGGATTTATTTATCACAATTACTTGCAATCCCAAATGGCCCGAGATTACGAGACTCTTAAACGAGAAAGGTCTTGATTATATTGATAGACCAGATATTCTCTGCAGAATGTTTAAGATGAAACTTGATCGTATTGTAAAGGATTTTAGGGAACTTCAAATATTTGGAAAAATTGATGCATGTAAGTGTTTATCTTTTTATATTTTTAAAATTTTTAGTTCCATAAATATTTTTTTGTGTATAGAATAACTTTACAATTCTTTTGAATAATTTTAGTATATAACTTGATTCAAATTTTTCAATATGCAGTATTATACGCAGTGGAATTTCAGAAAAGAGGATTGTAGTATGCTCATATTCATTTGTTTCTGAACCGTGAGAACAAAATTCCAAATCCAGAGGATGTTGACCGTATCATATCTGCAGAAATACCAGATAAAGATGATGATGTATTTTTGCATCACTTGGTGAGTGACTACATGATTCACGGACCCTGTGGATTGGCAAAAAGAAATTCTCCTTGCATGGTCTACAATGTTTGCTCAAAGAACTTCCCCAAGAGTTATAATGAGTTTACATCTGTTGACGATGAAGGTTTCCCACTGTACAAAAGGAGAAATACGGGAGTGACTGTTGATAAAGGAATTGTTTATTTGGATAATCGTTTTGTGGTTCCTTACAATCCAATACTGCTGCGAAGGTATCAGGGTCATATAAATGTTGAGTGGTGCAATAGGTATAAATCCATCAAGTATTTGTTCAAGTATATCAATAAAGGAGCTGATAGGATATTGCTACTGTGGAGAAGGAAGGTGTAATACCCCGTCCCGTTCTGTACCCTTTCCTTAATTAGAAACTTTTTTTTTTTTATTTTCTCTTCTTTGTTTCTTTTATTTTAATTATTTTGTGTGCTATTTGTGTATTTAAATATACATACCTTTTTTATAAAAACTCCTAAATTCGAAGAAAGAAAACGAATTCTTTCAAACGAATAAAGGACTACGAGAAATTAATTATTCAAATTAAATTAAGGATTTCGATCCGTTTAATTCATTGAGAAAAATCAAAATACAATAAAATATTACTTGAGTTTAAAAACTGTATTATTTTCTGAATCGGAATTATACTCGTGAACAAAACGATCCCTGAACCGTATCATTTGGGAACGAAAATATCGAAATAATTGGATAAGATTTTAGGATTAGATAAGTTTGGAAAGAGGGAGTATAAATAGAAAGAAGCCAAAAATTTTCTCTCATTTTTCTTTCATTTTCCTCACGCAAAAATCTTTCTCCCTCTCTCTAAAAATTTTTCTCCCCCCTCCTTCGGCCACTTTTCTTTCCTCCGCCTCCTTCCACCTCTCGCTGCCGCTGTCCTCTCCTCCTCCGGCGACGGAGCTCGACCCAGCCGCCTCTCGCCTCTCACGTCAACGTCCAACGCCGCCGTGGACCCAGGCCGGACGCGACCCAGCGCCGAGCTCCGCCTCTTCTCTGAGCTCCCACCGCCGCAAACGCCATCACCGCCGGGGCTCCGCCTCCCGCACCACCACGACCCAGACGCAGCGCCGCCGAGCACGCCGCCGCGACGAAGCCCAAGCCTCCGCCGTCGCGCTTCCCCTCCCCTGCT
The DNA here is from genome assembly GCA_947034835.1 of Ballota nigra. NCBI lineage: Eukaryota > Viridiplantae > Streptophyta > Magnoliopsida > Lamiales > Lamiaceae > Ballota > Ballota nigra. The sequence continues at coordinate 9,625,499 of OX344727.1, read as the reverse complement.
GCCGTCGCTGCTCCCGTCGCACCTCAGCCGAAGCGCCGCCGCCGCCTTGCCGCCGCCGCCGCCTCTTGATTCCTCCTCTTTCCAGTAAGTCTATACAAAAAGCCCTCTTTCAATTCCACTCTTTAAAGTTCCATTTCAATTTTCACCCGTAACCGTTCTTTTCGTTAATTTCCGATCGTTATTTGACGCCGTTGAACCGGTTGTTATCGCCAAATTTCTGGAATTTCAAACCCATGCCGTTAGGCTGCCCAAATCGTTTTTCCGAATTCCCGAACGACGCCGTAAGGCTGCCCAATTTTCGTGAACAATTTCCGGGTTTCGAAACGACGCCGTTAGGCCGCCCGTTTAACATCTCAAACTGAAGCTCGTAAGGTTTCTATCTTCGTTTTTATCTTGGGGAGATTTTTGGGTTATTTTGTTAGTTGTTAGAAGCTTAGAACAAGAAAATAATTGAAAGAAAACTTATTGTTAGTGGTTAGATGAATTAGTATTAGTTATGGACTTATTTAGTATTATTGTTTTGTTTCACTTGTATCACTCTTTAGAAGTGAGTTTTTGGGTAGATTGTTTCTTTGTTTTATTTCTTTCACAAACCATGAGATTGGATTTTTAGTTTAGTATTTAGTATTAGTAGTTGAATGTTGAAATATTATTGTTTTAGATGAATGGTAGAAATGACTTAGAGGACTAGTATTATTCTTATGAATGTTTAGTATCATTGTTTTTAGTATTATGATGATATTAGCAAAATCCTATAGTATCCTTGTTTTGACGTTTTCCAAGAGTAAAAACACGTTTGAATAAATTTCGTAATCAAAGGGAAACTCGTCTTCACCTCATAACCCTATTAGAATTTTAGAAAACGCAAAAATAAAGTCTTTAATAAGTTTAGAAAAGAAAAGTTTTATATTCAAGTTTTCGTTTAAAAACGAGAATTAGGATTCGTAAGAAAGAATAACATTTTCTTTAATTTCATTGAATAATAATCTTATTTTTCTAAGTATTTTTCCAAGCTTAATAAAGATATTTTTCCTTAAAAAGGCCTCTTTGAGAACACCACCAAATTCAGTAAATACACCCTTTGAGAACACCACCAAATTCAGTAAATACACTCTCTGAGAACACAACCAATTTCAGTAAATACACTCTCTGATACACCAACAATTTCAGTAAATACACCCCCTGTTACACCTCTAAATTCAGTAAATACACCCCCTGTTGCAACACTGAATTTAGTAAATACACTCCCCTAATACACCTCCCCTTTAAAAGAGGTGTACTTATCAATTTGAAATCAACCTTTGAAAACTTTAGTTTTCAATAGTTCTCTGAAGACAACGACCTACTCAATCCTTGAGTTTCGCGCTCTTAAGCTTTTCAAATTCAAAAGTCAATCTTTTAATCGAAATACTCCTTATTAGGATTCTGTACTTTTTGGAATACGCACGAAGGACTCGACTGCCTACCTACCCAATATTCCCGGAACTCAGAACAATCAGGTGGGTGATGATCCGTTGATTGATCTGCTATTAATAACGTCGTGCTGGTATTTTCTGAACTCGACTAAATCAAATCAAAAGTATCTAATTCAACATAAATGTAACACCTATCTATATAACTGTTTGGATTATGTGATATAACTATATATGTTATATATTAGCCTGTTGTTTTGTGAATCGATCACCACTGCATGAGTAAACACCTTACGTGAGCATGAACCAGTTTCAATTATCAGTCAAGTATTTTTCTCGATGAGGTTGTCGTATCAGTTTTATGGAAAATCAGTAAGTACGGAGTTGTGATTTGGGTATTGTTTTTCCGGCCTCCGGGGACAGCTGTCGTTTGACGCCCTCGGAATCAAGGTCGTTGATGTTTTTCCGGCCTCCGGGGACAGCTGTCGTTTGACGCCCTCGGAATCAAGGTCGTTGATTATTTTTCCGGTCTCCGGGGACAGCTGTCGTTTGACGCCCTCGGAATCAAGGCTGTTGATGGTTGGAGTTGAAAAGGATAACTATGATGGAAGGGGAATGGTTGTACATTTATGGTTTGATAATTGTGATAATGTGTGATATGACTTTGGGCTTTACTTTAACATGAACCAACTTGTGCTATTTCAATTATATCATGCGAGATATGCTTAATCACCTTTTAAATCTTATAATCTTTTATATACGTCAACTGTTTAAATAAAATAAACTTTTTATTAATGAGTATAATTTAATATATTTCGGATTTACCAATCCCATGATGTTGCAATCACCCATAAGTGAGAATTCAATTCTCACGCCCCCCTTTTTCTTAACCCCTTGCAGATTTCAATTACGGGGAGCAAGGATAGTGACACAGAAGACACAAAGTCTCCCTTTTTCTTAAAATATATTATTACTAATACAATGATGCCTATCATTTCTATTTCCCAATAAATGTTATCGCTACTGCTATGCAAGACGATACTCTTTTCGTGTGTTTAAATTATCCAAACTCAGTGTGTATTATTCTGAAAATACAGAACCCTCTATCCATCTTTATATATATATACAAATACACTTATGTTATAATATTCTTTCCCACTTATCCGCTGCATGAAACTCCTCTCTCTCAATTCAGTTATATTCCTTTCAAAAAATTTATAATTCAGACTTTTGATCACAATAACAATTCGAATCCGATATAATCAATATATTCTGGGTTCGGGGCGTTACAGAAGGGGCCATTGAAGTTGAATCAAAACCAAAAGACGAAGTGGAAAATTTCATAAACTGTCGATACATATCTCCGTGTGAGGCAGTTTGGAGAACTCTTCAGTTCGATATACATTATAGGTATCCATCAGTTATGCGATTGGATTTTTTATCTTCCTAATTAGCAGAAAGATAATTTTCAAGATGAAGATTACATTGATGATGTACTTGAAAGACCATCTTTAGATAAATCAATGTTCTTGGCATGGATGGATAAAAATAAAACCGTTGATGAGGATGCAAAGAAGCTCACTTATGTGGAATTTCTAAAGATGTATGTTTGGGATAGAAGAAAATACTAGTGGGAAAAAAGAAAGTGCAATAGATTTTCTTTGGGAAGACTACGTAGTGTTCCACTGGGGGCTGGTGAAGAGTATTATTTGTATCTCTTACTGCCTTATAGTAAGGGATCAACGTCTTACGAGATGATACGAACCATTAATAATATTGAGTATGATGCCTTTAAAAATGATTGTTATTCAATGGGATTGTTGGATGATGATCGCGAGTACACTGATGGGATAACAGAGGCAAGTTTTTGGGCAAGTGCTCTCATGTCATTTTCAATGAACTCTTCAGAAACTGTATTCGAAAAGACGTGGAAGTGTATGGCGGATGATATACTCCATAAAAGAAGACGAACATTGAATATTCCAGGTATAATATTATTTAAAAAATTATTTCATTTAAATTGTTAAAATAGTTTATAATTATATTTGTTTCTAATTTTTTTTAGATTTACAGCTTAATAACGAAGAGTTGAAATTTTTTGCTTTAATTGAAATTGAGAAGCTACTGCAGATGAATGGATCCACTTTGAGTAGATTTGCATCAATGTCAGTACCAGATTTCGATTTTGAGAATGATTTAATAAATAAACTCATTCGTCAAGAATTGAATTACGATCGGTCTGAACAAGGAGAAGAATATGACAAGTTAAGTTCAACTCTCATGGAAGAACAAAAACTTGTGGTTAGTGAAATACTTGAAACTGTTTGGTTGCAAGAAGGAAGAGTCTTCTTTTTATACGGATATGGTGGAACTGGAAAGACATTCATTTGGAGAACGATCTCCGCAGCAATATTATTCTTAATGTCGCATCAAGTGGAATAACATCTCTACTTCTGCCCGACGGACGTACTGCTCATTCAAGATTTGCTATACCTCTTAATATTGATGACACCTCCACCTGTAACATAAGGCCTGGGACACATTTGTCCGAACTATTATTGAAGACAAAACTTATTATATGGGATGAGACACCAATGATTAACAAATTAAGCTTTGAAGCTTTGGATAGAAGCTTGAGAGATATTGTTAGATTTCCAGATGGAACCATGAGCGATATGCCTTTTGGTGGTAAAATCGTTGTGCTTAGAGGAGATTTCAGACATATACTTTCTGTTATACCAAAAGGAAGTCGAGGGGACATTGTGCACTCGACTATCAATGCTTCATATTTGTGGGATCATTTCAAGGTATTTTGTACATCTTTCATTAAAAAAAGTAATATTTGTTTTAAAGAAATAATAATTGGAAAACTAAATACATCTCATTTGTTTTCAATTTGAAGGTTTTAAGCTTGACGAAGAACATGAGATTACAAAGTTCTGATCCCAATACGTCCTTGAATTGTGATGATGTTGTTAACTTCTCGAGGTGGATTTTGGATGTTTGTGATGGAAAAATTGGAAATAGGCAAGATGATGTCGCTGAGATTGAGATTTCGAAAGATAATTTGATTTATGATGTTGCTGATCCGGTTGCATCTATAATCGAAAATATTTATCCATCCTTGATTGATAATTTAAGGACACATAAATACTTTGAGAATAGAGCAATACTTGCACCTACTCATCGAGATGTAGATTCTATAAATGATAAGATTCTATCTATGATTCCTGGTGATACTAAAGAATACTTGAGCTCAGACAGTGTTTGTGCATCTGAATTTCGAGAAGGAGGTAGTGGACAAATGGTTACTGTTGAATTTTTTAATTCTGTTAGGTGTTCAGGAATGCCCAATCACTGTCTGATCTTAAAGGAAGGAGTGCCTATAGTATTACTAAGAAATATTGATCACAAATCTGGTTTGTGCAATGGAACAAGATTGATCGTCACCAAACTTGGGAACCACATTCTCGAGGCTGAAATAATATCTGGAAGGAATATTGGAAATAAAGTATTCATCCCAAGAATAATATTGACAAATTCGGATCCTACAATGCTGGTGAATTTTACAAGGCGACAGTTTTCAATTCTACTGTGCTTTGCCATGACAATAAATAAAAGTCAAGGACAATCACTTTCTACTGTTGGATTGTATCTTCCCAAGTCTGTTTGCACTCATGATCAACTTTATGTTGCAGTATCCAGAGTTAAATCCAGTAGAGGATTGAAGATTTTGTCACTTGATTCTAAAGGAAAACTTTCAAAATATGCAATGAATATAGTTTATAGAGAGATTTTACGTAATTTGTAAGCATTATTTTCTAAATATTTGGTTAATAATATATTTCTTTTATTTATTGTTTATTATTTTTGAAATATAATTATCTATTATTTACTAACATGTATAAAAATGCAATAAAAATACTGAATAAATAAAATAATAACAATAACAACATTTAGAAAACTTAAAAAAAATTGATTAATAATATTATAATAAATATTACGTACAATTCCGCGATAATCGCGGGTTTAGCACTAGTTATACTATATCTTCAAACCTCTCCAGGATGATGTGTCAACACCACCTTATTCTTAGGGTGATGTGGCATGTCCAAAATCTCTCTATTTCAAAATACAGAACTCTCATTAAAAGTTATTTTAGGCATGTTTTAAATTTTACTAAGACTTAATCTACATCATATATTTTACACTTTTAATCTCAACCATACATTTTATTTTATATTTTCTATAAATATCAAATTTCTCTTTAATTTCATTCTAATTCACAACCCTAATTGTAATACCCCGTCCCGTTTTATACATTTTATATTCCTAGAACCCTTATTTTTATTTTCTTATCTTTGTTTCTTTTTATTTTATTATTTTGTGTGTTATTTGTGTAACTTAAATATATACCCTTTTACAAATTCCTAAATTCGTAGAAAGAATCGAATCTTTCAAAGCGAATAAAGGACTACGAGAAATTAAATACTCAAATTAAATTAAGGATTTCGATCCGTATAATTTATTGAGAATAATTAAAATACTTTAAAATATTAATTGAGTCTCAAAACTGTATTAATTTTCAAATCGGGATTAAACCGTGAACCAAACGATCCCTAAACCGTATCTAGTGGGATCGAAAATATCAGAATTAAAAGGCCTTAAACCTCAACCACATGATTTTCCTTCCCTTTTTGAATTAATATTAATTAGAAAATTAACCAACCACATATTAATTTCCTCCTTTTAAAATAATTACTAAAGAAATTAATTTTCAATAAAATATCTTTCTCTTCCTATAAAAAAAAAAAAAAACGCATACACTTTCCTCTTTCATAAGACTCTCTCTCTCTAGCAAAACAAAATTCTCCCCCTTCTCTCTACTCTTTCCGCCGCTTCTCCTCCCTCTTCCGGCGAATCGATCGCCGCCGTACACCATCGAAGCGCCGCCGTCGCCCACTCGACGCAGCCGCGTCACGCCGCCTCTTCGCCCAGACGTTGTCGCGCCTCCAAGCAGAACCACTGTCGCCTCTGTTCCGATTCACGCCTCCCCTGTTCCGAACCGGCGACGAAAGCCACCGCCAACAGCGCCGCTCTCCGGCCCAGACGATCGCCGTCGACCGCTCACCTCCAAACACCAGCGGCGAGCGTCGCCCCGACGCCCCTATCTCCGCCAGAGCACCGCCGCTCGCCTGTCCCTCTCTCTCGATCGGAGCAGCATCGCCGTCCTCTCCCTTCGACGCCGCTTCACTACTCAGCACCGTCGTCGCGCCGCCGTTGCTCCCCTTCCGCCGTCGAACGCTGCCGCCGTCCGCCCTTGTTCCTTAAGTGAGTTTTCCTTTCGTTTGATTTCCGAATTCTTCAATTAATTTCCCCTTCCGATTAAATCTCACAATTTCATTCCTTTCCGTGCTTGATCGAGATGCAGTCGTCTCCCCGACTTTCCGATGAAGCTACTGCTGCCCGTAATTTTGGAAAATCGAAACTACGCCGTTAGGCCGTCCAATTTAGTTGACGAGTCCCCGAACTACACCGTTAGGCTGCCCGATTTGGGACTCGTAAGACTGATCATCTTTTCTCTTTAATTTTCGTAGTATTTGGATTAGGAACGAACTGTTTTAACTTCGAGTTGTTTAGATTTTTGGAGAGATTGTAATATTCATCTTTTGGAGCCTGTGAGCTCGTAGATGGACTTTGTTGTTGTTGGGATTTTCGTACTGTTTTGATTAGCTGCGGTTGAATTAATTGATTAGTACTATTGACTAGGTTATTTGGTATTATTGAATTAAGCTGTTTAGTATTCTTGGGTTAGATGTTTAGTATTATTAGTTTAGTTAGATGGTATTATTGAATGAATGAATTAGTTTGGTTTGATTTGTTGATGATATAGTGATAGGAATTAATTGTTTAGCACTGTAGTAGAGTTTGGAAAAAGATCGAAAAAGGCAAAGGGAAACTCGTCTTCCCCTCGTACCCCTGTTGGAATTTTAGAAACGCAAAATAAAGTCTATTAATATAATCCTTTTGTTTTAGAAGTATTACAAACCAACTTTAGAAGTAATACTTTTTATAAACTATATTAGTTTATAAAATAGTTTGTCTTAAAAAAGCCAAAGTCTTTAATAAGTTTAATAAGAGAAGTTTTACTTATAAAATATGAATGTTTATATTCAAAGAATCCTTTTAAAATGAGGAATAGAATTCTTAAGAAAGAAAAACCTTTTCTTTAATTTTATTAATATTTTTCTAAGTAATTTCTTATTTTTCTAAGTAATTCCAAGATGAATTCTTATATTTTCTTCCTTAAAGGGCCTTTATTAAGGACACACCTAAATTCAGTAAATACACCCCCTGTTACACCATTGCTTTCAGTAAATACACCCCCATGTTACACACAGAAATTAGTAAATACACCCCCTAATACACCTCCTCTTAAAAAGGGGTGTACTTATCAAAAGATTGTTTTTGTAGTAATCGAAATAGTCATACCACAAGTATACTAGTAAATACACTCCCTCAATACACTCACCTTTTTAGAGGTGGTGTATTTACCAAAATAGAGTGTGACCCTTAAGCAAGTCATTTTTAAGTTTATAAGACCACAACTTTCTCGATTCTCGTAACACAAACTCTCAAGTTTTCCTAAACGTTTTCAAAGGTCAACTTTTAATTAAATATCTTCCTACTAGGATTCGGTACTAGTTGGAACGCACACGAGGTTTCCGACCATCTGTTCGTACATCATTCACGGGACCCGGAGTTAACAGGTGGGTGATGATTCGTTGATTGATCTGCTATTAATAACGTCGTGCCGGTATTTTCTGAACTCGACTAAATCAAATCAAAAGTATCTAATCCAACATAAATGTAACACCTATCTATATAATTATTTGGATTATGTGATATAACTATATATGTTATATATTAGCCTGTTGTTTTGTGAATCGATCACCACTGCATGAGTAAACACCTTACGTGAGCATGAATCAGTTCAATTATCAGTCAAGTATTTTCTCAATGAAGTTGTTGTATCAGTTTTATGGAAAATCAGTAAGTACGGAGTTGTGATTTGGGTATTGATTTCCGACCTCCGGGGACAGCTGTCGTTGGACGCCCTCGGAATCAAGGTCGTTGATTATTTTTCCGGCCTCCGGGGACAGCTGTCGTTGGACGCCCTCGGAATCAAGGTCGTTGATTATTTTTCCGGCCTCCGGGGACAGCTGTCGTTGGACGCCCTCGGAATCAAGGTCGTTGATTATTTTTCCGGTCTCCGGGGACAACTGTCGTTGGACGCCCTCGGAATCAAGGCTGTTGATGGTTGGAGTTGAAAAGAGTAACTATGATGGAAGTGGAATGATTGTACGTTTATGGTTTGATAGTTGTGATAATACGTGATATGACTTTGGGCTTTGCCCTAATGTGAACCAACTTGTGCTATTTCAATTATATCATGCGCAATATGCTTAATCACCGTTTAAATCTTTATAATCTTTATTATGCGACAACTGGTTAAATAAAATAAATACCTTATTAATGAGTATAATTTAATATATTTCGGATTTTACCAATCCCATGATGTTGCAAATCACCCATATGTGAGAATTCAATTCTCACGCCCCATTTTTCCAACCCTTGCAGATTTTGATTTCGTGGAGCAAGGACAGTAATAGAGACGACACGGAGTTCCCCACTTAAATAAAACATTACTGTTGATACTATGTTTTATGTACACATATATGTGTGAGAGGATGTGAGAGATACACATTAAAATTATTCTATTCATTTCTTCCGCTGCATAAAAACTCATCATCTCTCATTTCCGTTATATTCCTTCAAAAATTTTATAGTTCGGACTTTTGATCACAATAACACTTCGAATTCGATATAATTAATATATATTGGGTTCGGGGCGTTACACTAATCCTCATCTATTCTCTTCATTTTCTCATTTATTGTGTACTATGTGAAGAAATATGATTTTATTTTTTGTTCGTTTGTTTGAATTATTTCTGTAATTTTTTGTGTAGATCACATCCCTCTTTTTTTGCAAGTAAAAAAATTTACTATGCACATGGAGATGATTAGGCACACATTATAAGAAAATTATATGTGCACCTTGAAGATAGTTTGAGCGTATTCAGAAATTATTCTCTCATCACACGTCTACGATTTTGATCCAATTATTATTCTTTCCCAAATAAGGTGTGCGTTATTATTTTATATTTTTTTTGTTTTGTATTGCAGGTAACTAAAAGTGATGTAGAGACATTTCTTCATGGTCGAATGATATCTCTTCTTAGATATTTTTTGAAGTTATTTTTTTAAAATATTGATAGATGTGAAATTTTTGTAGGAGGAAAATGAAATATTTTAGAAAAGACATTGTTACCAAAATAATGTATAATACCAAAAATATTCTGCCATCAAATATAATATCTTGCCTTCAATAATAGATTGTAATAAAAAAAATTATTTTTGGATAAAATTATGTGGCCAAAATAGACTATTAAACTGAAAAATATAGATATTTTTTCTACACTAGGATATCGATTTTTCTTTAATATTTTTTAACATAAAAATATTTAAAAAATATTGTAATTTATAAATAAGTAAAAAGCTGTTATATCTTATATAACTAATTTATATATTTTTTTATTAAAATATGTGGAATAAATTTTTTATGGATTGAAAATTATAGTGTTGATAAAAAAAAGGACATTAAGTTTCTTTACTAACAATTTTAGTACTATAACTTTTAAAGTATCTTACTCTAAAATAAAATAAATATGAGTATATTTTAATCAATGAAAATAAAACATTTACCTAAAATATGGAATATTATTTTAAATATTATATTAATGCAAGTTGATTTTTTTCATGGTTGATTTCTCTTCTAAAATATTTTTGGAAGTTATTTTTACTAAATATTGATAGATGTGAAATTTGTAGGAGGGAATTGAAATATTTTATAAAAGATATTGTTATCGAAATAGTGTATGATACTAAAAAAAATCTTGACTCAAAATATAATATCCTGCCTTCAATAATAGATTATAATACAAAAATTTATTTTTGGATATAATTATTGCCGCCAAAATAGTCTATTAAACTGTAAAGTACATATACTCTTTTATAGTCTGGGATTTCAATTTTTTTTATATTGTTTTAACATACAAATATTAAAATACTTTTGTAAATGAGAAATAAGTGCAGTTATATAATTATATGTTATATAATTAATGTATATATATATATATATATATTTTTTTTTATTATTATTAAATATGTGGAATAAGGTTTTTATGGATAAAAAATTACAGTGTTGCCCAAAAAGAAAAAAAAGGACATTAAGTTTCTTTACTAACAATTTAAGTATTATAAGTATCTTATTCTAAAATACAATAAATCTGAATATATTTAATCAATGGAAATATAATATTTATGTATAATATGAAATATTATTTAAAATATTAAATTAATGCAAGCAAAGTTTATTTCGAACGATTTCTTTTCTTAGATATTTTTGAAATTTATTTTTGCAAAATATTGATAGATGTAAAAATTGCAGAAGGAATTGAGATTTTTCAGAAAAGATATTGTCACCGAGATAACATATAATTCCCAAATAATATTGCCACCAAATATAATATCTTACCTTCAATAATAAATTGTAACACAATTTTTTTATTTTGGATAAAATTCTACCTGCAAAATAGAATTTGAAACGGTAAGACATAGATATTATTTTGTAGAGTATGATTTCGATTTTTTTTTAACAATTTTGATTTTTTTAACTTTTTTATTTTCAAAATATCTATATGTAAATTGAATTAAAAAAAAGACTAAGATTAATACATAAACGTCAATTTTTATTGTTGAATTATGTATTATAAATACCAATACATTAATCAATTGTTCCCACACAAACATCTACACAATATTTAATTTAATTATGATATTATTTTTGTCAAATATTACCTTTAGATTTGAAATGTGTGATTATATCTGCAGATTTAAACTTTTGTGTTCGATTGTTATTGTATCTTCATGCCATGGGAAAAAACGGGACATGCAAGTATACAACAACTGTAATTTTAAGTAATATTGTATTATATTAATTTGAGTTTGAATGTGAATTAGTTAACATTTTTTTAATTTTCTATTTATTCATGTTTAATATTTTTTCATTAAATTATAATTACAATTTTAATATTATACCAAAATTAAAAGATATTTAAAAAAAAGTTAATGTCTATAATTTGAAATAATAATAATAATAATTTTTTCCAATCAACGAAATTCGCGGGGATACACACTTGTTTATTATAATAAACATTTAAAAATACAATAACATAGTGTTATAGAGTGTTTTGAAACTCTATTCCCTTTAAAAAGTGACATTTGTAAGTGTTTGGAAATAAAATACTTTTAAATTAAATTGGAGAAAAATGTGTTTGTAATTTCTTCTTTTAGTAATAGTAGGTCTTATGTTTTCTTCTCCATCCCATAAGAATGGATTTAACGAATTCAAAACCAAATTAAATCTGCTCTGCTAGAATTGATTTTAAACATTTAAGAAGTGGCTGCACATATTATATAAGTGATTATTTTTAAAAGATAAAATTTTATATGATAACGGTTCATGATAAGCTTATCATGAAATTGTCTTAAAATATCAAATAGAGTTTCACAAATCTCATCAGGAGTATCAAAAATTGCGATCAGTGGTATTATATTCTACTAATTGTTTGTTGTAGATTATTTTGACCCCAACTTTTAATACCCTGATGATATTTTGTATACTTTTGTTTAAATATTTGATACTTTAAAATAATTTTATGATAAAACTTATCATTAAATATGCAAACACATACTTACACAATAATAACTCCAGAATATAGAAAACTTAAAAACATTATAAATTGATGACAACTACGATAAAATTCACAAGATAGTGTGTAAGCGAACTAAGAAACAATAGTTCTAGTGTGCACTTGAGTACATGTTATACATTTAGATTTTGAAACAAAAACTCAAAGCAGAAATTCGTAATAGCCCAAGAAATTTTAACTTTGTTTTTTAAACACAGATAACTTGATGTTAATTAAGAAAGAACTTGTTAATCAACTCAAACATAATTGAAAATTCATACATATCACATAGTATGTATTTAACCAATAATATTCAAATTTATTTGAGAGAGAGAGAAATATTTAGTTAAAGGAATTGGAAGATAAATTCGTAAAGGAATTAGTTAGATTGATTTGAGAGATTTGAGGATCTTAATTTGTTTCGTCAATTAATATAATTCATAAATATATTAACAATTCAAAATGACTATAGGTTGATGGCCAACTAAACAGTAAACAATGATTGATATAACATTGAAAAGGTAATCAAAATAAACACCATATAAAAAAATTCCAACATATATAACTCACATCATTTTCATAAAATTTGGTAACAGGTCTCCTTAAAGAATAGGAAAATACCAAAAAAAAAAAAAAAACACGAAATTATATGAATCAACAAAATATAATTAGAAAATTAATATAATAGAATTATATGTATTACTTACGTAAAAGTATCAAATTGTGTTCATTAGATTTGGGAAGAAATTAAATGCATAGATTATGTAATTATATTTATTTAATAGTTTATTAGTTTATTTTATTCAACATCCAAATTAAATAAGAATGCACACAAAAAATATTATTGAGATGATTAAAAGAGGAAGGTACACAATTATTAAAAACACAAATTTTATATATACCCAAGTGCATAACATACATTTGAATTTTTAGTCTAATATCAATTTATTTTTTATTTTTCAAAGCTCATTAAGTAAATTGGGTTTTGAAAAATCAAAAGTAATTTGGAATTAGCCTCAAAATTTAAGTGCACATTATACATTTGAGTGCACATATATAAGAATCATTGTTTTTTTTTTTAGGATAACATTTGATAGGCAAATTATACTCATAAAATACACAGTCAGCCCCCTAGTGTTTTTTTCTTCATATAATTAAAAAAAATTCAATCCTTGATTTGCAATTTGTGTCCTATTTTGTGCAATTAGATCTCTAACGATTTAGGCTACAATTATTCTTTAGTAATAATTACAATAATTTTTCACTTAGTAAAAGAAGATACACAAACACATGAAATTCGAAATTTTTGGGAGATTAACATAGTATTAATTTGATAGACAATTTTTAAGCATAAGAGATACTGTCAAATATGCACATTAAATTATTGTTAAGAACTCCTCAAATTTCGGTATTAGATATCGGAATTAGCCTTTTGATAATTTTTTATATAATTAATTAATGCATAGATGAAATTATAATTAACACAGTCAAAGGTAATTGACTAATTGTATCCATACAATTTGTGGTATAAATTTTGCAATTACATTAGGAAGAAACTTAAATGCATAGAAAGTATATATTCAAAATTATAGTAATTACTATTTTTTATAAAAATATAGAATTGAAAGATTTCCTGTAATAAAAACAATTCATATCATTTAATAAAATATTTAATAGCTTCAAATAAATTTCAAGGTAGATGGTATTCACAATGTACTTTGCCGTGTATGTAATATAAAAACTCAACCAACTATACACATTATAGATATATTAATTTTAAAAAATATATAGGAATTGAAAAAATCCAGCACTAATTATCAAATTTCCACTCTTAAAAAAAATAGCAATGTATTCAACATTCCAAACTTAAGTACTGAATACATTCAATTATTTATTTACCTAATTTTAGGGATTATGTCAACTAATTTTCTTACATATTCTAATAATATATTATCCTAAAATTGACCAAGTAATGACCAAGTCATCTATAAATATTCTCTTAAATTGAGTCAACTAATTCCTCATATAAATTATGAACTCGCTAAATTCCCCTATAATTTGCGCAAGAACAAAATCAACTCATGCATATCAATAAAAATATATATAGATAAGTAAAAACTCAACAAATAATCAATATCTTAATTTTAAAAAAAATATATATACAAATTAAAAAGAATTCCAACATTAATTTGCAAATTTTAAAGGTCAAATGTTCCCACCTTAATCAGTGGATATATTGAAACAAAAATTGTACAAATAAATTGTGGTCGATTGTTTCTCTCATGTTGGCACTTTTTTTAAAATTTTAACTTTCAATATACATATATAGTTACTAAAATCAATTTTTCTATTACATTATTAAATTTAAAGTATAGAAATTTAAATATTGACATTAAAAAGAAGGGGGGAAATTTATGCAAATAACAAAATCAATTTTTGATCCAAATGAATAAAGATTATACAAAACTTGTTTCCCAAATGAGTATAATTTCCATGCTTGACCGGTATGAACAAACAGTTAAATATACAAATATAAAGACTAAATGAAAATAAGAGATTTATGCTTAAATTAAATTTACAAAAATATATACAAATTCTTTTTACAATGATTTTCCATATTACATACAATTTTCTTTGCTACGTCAAGGTCAACTTCGATGGCCGAATCTCACCCCTCCATCGCATTGCCATCATGAATTCCGATCAACATAGCCACAAAGTTTATACCCTGCAACCGCACACCGCCGGAGGCAAGAAGAGAGAGAAAGGGGGAGAGAGATTGACTCGTACATGGTATAAGTTTCTGCATGGATCTCGTAAATTCAGCAGTGTTTCGCCGGGGCTGGATAATAGTCTACAATGTAGGATGATGAAATCACAGCCACGAGATAGAATATAATTCTCGATCTCCAAATGAGGCCAAGGAGATAGACGATCTTCAACACCAATAAGTCGTAGAGTATATATAGGACACAAAAGTTGAAACAAATCCTAAACTTTAGCAAATTATGACCAAACTAATTGCAGATTTACCTTAATTATTAAAAACAAAATGAACGGTGATGATAAAGCCAAGAAAAGATAATCAACGGTCCAAAACTTTTCCCTCCAAAATTATATTAGGAAAAGTAGTGTGTTTTATAGATATAGATGTTTAAAATGGGTATGTAATACATAAAAGTGATATTTATGCATACAAAAGGTGATAATGACTTTCTTTTATAAGAAAGATGGTAATAACGATTAAAGTGACTGGCAGTTTTCTATTTATGTTTTAAGGTGTGCAATACATTAAAACGATATAATTTAAACAGAATCCAAGTTAATTAAATGAAGGCAAAGTATAGAGTAAAAATATTTCATATATAAATTATTGAAGGGTATTAGTTGTTTTTAATAAAAGGTATTAATTGTTTACTGAAAACAAACTAAAATTTTTCAGTTAAAATAATTAATACTCTTCAGTAAAAACTAGTACTATTTTTAGTGAAAATAACTAATACTCTCCAATAAATCATATATGAACCTATTTCACACTATATTCTAGCTAAAAGTGATGTATAAGTTATGTGTATGTTTGAACAAATAAGTTAAACTTAATATTTTTATATTGAAAGTGATACGTTTTTTTTTTTTTTAATGACATTTTATTACAATTATAATCAACTTCATTTTCGGCTTTCGAAAAATCTTAACTTCATGTTTTTTTTTTTTTTAAATTTGGATACAACAAAATTAAAATGGGCAAAATGAATCTCATTTTCTTATGGCTAGGGGAGGGAATAGGTCAGACTACCCGATAGGGGCCTACGGCTCAGTCTACCAAAAGGTCAGCTCGGCTCGTTTAATAAACGAGTCAGGCTCAGACTTTTTCAAAAGCATATTTATTTAAATAGGTCAGACTTGAGCTTTTTTTTTTAAGTTTTTTTAAGCCTAACAGGCCGGCCTATTTAACTATATTAATATATATAATATAATATATAATAATACAATACATATATTATATAATAAATATTTAATATATATATATGTAAGAATATTGCTTAATATAAATTAATATATTATTTGAATTAGTTATTATGCTATTGTTTGATAATCTTTTGATAAATTACTTTTATTCTTCATTTTAAGATTTAAAGAATTAATTGTTATGACTTAATAATAATATAATTATTGAATATAATTTGGTAAACATGATTAAAAAGGCCCCTAAAAGACTTTCAGGTCAAGTCTATTTATTAAAAAGGTCAGGTTAATGCTCTGAAAAAAAGCCTATGACAGTTAACAGGTCATGCTTAGGTCCAAAGATTAAATAGCAGACCCAGGCCGTCCAACGAGAAGTCAAGCTAGGCTCGACCTATTTCTACCCCTACTTATCCCATATTATACTAATAGGGAGTTTATATTGCTGACGTGTCATCTTCTGGTTGATTTCACTTACATGTCATCTTATGTGTCGATACCTATGTCCATGTGTTAAATTTGTATTGAATTCTCATAGATCTTATGTGGTCTTTTAAGTAATGATATAATTAAGAAAAAAAAAGCACATATTTAAGATTTGAACCTTACACCTCATGAGTGACTTTAAAGACATTTTACAGATAAAGCCATATTATAAATTATAAATTTGTAAAAAAATTGAGGGGGCGCTTGGTTAGCAATTCCTCAATAGTAATGGGAATGAAAATTATTTTCCACTTATGCCCCCACAATAAAAATGATATATTATGTAAAAACTTGTTACAATTGTAACTCCATTGCTAGTGTCATGCCCCAAAATTGGAATAGAAGTGGGCAACAAATGGTTGTTGGTGGAGGAATGTGGGAGTGATTGAGGAGGATGATTGTAGGGAGAGAATAAGGTAATCAAAATGGAGTATTGATTACCTTATTTAGGAGGGGAGGTAGTGATTTTGTTCTTATTAACCATCACACACTAATTTTCAATCTCATTCTCATTACCATTGAAGAGTTCATAACCAAGCGCCCCCTTAATGTCTAATATATAAAGATGTTTTATAAATTGAGCCATATTATGAATCTTTAAAAAAAATTTAAATTTCTATTATGTTAACTTGAGTCTTTAATAAATTATAAATTTTGTTGTGATTGTACTAATTTATGTTTTATCCAATCATATTTGAGGATATCTTATATTTTAGAAAATTTTACTCTGTTAATAATTTAAACAAGTAAATTATAAAAATTCTAACTAAGTGAAATTTAAACATTTATTTTACTTATTTTATTGTCTCATTATATTTTAGAAAGCCATAACTTTTGGAAATTCAAACAATGAAACAAAATATGATATACCCATATATACTAATAGATAGTTTATAGTGCATATGTATCGAAATTTTATGAGTTTTGATGATATGTCGTTAATTTAAAAGATAGACATGTACTTAATAGAGTTTATACTACTAATGCATCAATTTTTGGTGAGTTTTGATGCTAAGCCATTAAATGGGAAGATTGAATTATATGTGAGATTATGTGTCAACTTTGCATAGGGTTCGATATATTAGTATGATTATGTATCAATATATAATTAGACCATAAAATTTATATTATTACATGTACTTATTGATACCATTACATACATTCACTGATACCATTAAACTTATAAACTCTAATCACACTATAAAATGTTATGATATCAGTGAATGCATATAATGGTATCAGTGATAGCATGTAATGGTATTCGTTTAATACTATGAACAAGTTTCATGGAAGACCTACTCTAATTAGTCTCCTATATAATTGTATTGATAAATTAAAGTAAAATTATAAAAAAAATCAGTATATGTATATATAATATGTAATTTTAATACATTTATTAATTAATTATAGAGTAGATTTTATAGAAAATAGTTCATGATAAGTTTATCATGAAATTATTTTAAAGTATCAAATATTTGATCAGAAGTATCAAAAATCTCATTAGAAGTATCAAAAGTTGGGGTAAAAAAAATTAACAACAATTACAATATAATACCGCTGACCCAGATTTTTTTATAATTTTGATGAAATTTTTAATACTTCTGATCAAATATTTTATATTTTAAAACAATTTCATGGTAAGTTTATCACGAATAATTTACATATAAAATTTTGTCATAATTATTATATTACTATTTGATGAAAATATTAATCTATATATATGCAATATAATTTATTAGATTGTAAAATTGAATATAACAAAAATTCCGATAATATGCGGGGTCTCATCCAGTGACTCTATATGCCCACAAAAATTAGCAATCTATATTACGATACAAAATTAAAAAATAATTAACAAAAACAACAAAATTATATCTGAAAAAATCGGCCGCAATCAGAATCGTATGATGTTACTTCTTTCATTTACGTCTGGCCTCAAAACTCATTGTAATGTTAGTGTTATCAATAAATCGCCCGCAATCAGAATCGTATGGTGTTATCAATAAATCACGTCTGGCCTCAAAACTCATTGTATTGTTAGTGTTAGAAGATGGTCCTAATACCAAGCTAGCGATAAAATTTGCTTCGACTTATTAGAAAAAAAAAAAACATTCAAAAACACGTGAAGTGCTGCTTGATTGAATTTCGATCATGTTTTTGTGGTCCAAAATCTAGATATTTAAACATGTGGTATTTATTGCAAAAACAAAAATATCAAAGTGTCATTAATTATTAAAAAATGCTGCCTTATCGTACATATTGGTGACATTGTATAATAATTCATCAATTTCAGAGAGTGGCATCAGATGAATCATGGGATAAATTCAAGTTAAATTTTATCTTACTATTGTTCAATTTTTTATATATTTTTTTCAATTCTTCCCATCACTTGAATTAGCCTCTTCATCCATTGTATTTCTTTAAATTAATAAATTTTAACCCATATTACTACCCATTAATGAATACTACCTTCGTTCCAGAAATTCTTTCACACTTGAGATGGACTAGCTTCTTAAAAAAAAAGAGTGTATGTGAATGTGAAGTTGTATAAAATAATGGTACCTTTATGTATTGACTTTTGTGAGAGGGAATTTTTTTTTTTTTTTTTAGGGTGTGAAATAAATGTTGGGATGAAGAGAATATATAGGTAACAATCCAAATTTTCAAGTTAATTATTTATTTTAGGGTTAATTGCATATAAATACACCACCTTTTTTTCAACTTTCAATTTAATCCTAAACTTCACGATTAAATTATAAAAACTCAACCTTTTAACGAATTTAAATCTGATACATATTTTTGTGTCTCCGCCCATTTCCGATCGATATCTGGTGACGTGTCTCGTCTTTTTGTGTCTCCGCCCATCTCCGATCAATAGCTGGTGACGTGTCTCGGCGAGACACGTCACCAGATACCTGTCGAAAATGACCGGAGACACAAAAATATGTATCGAATTTAAATTCGTTAAAAGGTTGGGTTTTTATAATTTAATCGTGAAGTTCAGGATTAAATTGAAAGTCGGAAAAAAGGTGGTGTATTTATATGCAATTAACCCTTTATTTTATTTTGTATTTTTTTAAGTATCGAGTCCTATTAAAATTTTAAATGTATAGAATTTAATTAATTATTTACTTTATTATCAAGATTCTTTTAATTCTACTACTACTACTATCACTACTATTATTATTATTAATAATGTGATTGCAATAAATTAATATTACTATCATTACTATTATTAATAATTATTATTATTATTAATGTGATTGCAACAAATTAATATTACCATCATTATTGCTATTAATGTAATTGTTATAAATTGATAATAAGGTTGATTTATTTATAGATAGATTTAGGTGACCAGGATTAAAGAAATTTCGTTTCATTCATCTAACATCCACAAGATTATTTTCAGGTGGAGATTTCGATCTTTTAAGTTTGTTACTATTAAATGTAATTTGTGATTTTATTAACATACATGTGAAATATATATATGAGTATAGGTTTTCTGACCGTTATAAATGCGGTGATATTTACGAATTACATTATAACGTGATTGATTAATTGAAATTGTTTATAGTATTTAGTTTTGACAAGTATGTTCCCACTGAGTCGTGGGTTTGCTCATCTCTTCTTTTCCCCATTTTTAGATGAAGAGTCAACGTGGTACGAGGGAGGATGCAAAGCCGAGAATTAGTAAAATACTACAATTGTCTTTTTAGATGAAGAGTCAACGTGGTACGAGGGAGTAATTTTCTTTTTTTCAGTTTTTAAATTAAAAGTCGACATATTGTCTTTATTTATTAAAAATTTTATAGTGATGTGTTTTAACACAATTGTATTGGATTCTGTTTAATTTAATAAAATTGAATTTTATTTAAAAAGTTTCCACAAGATTTCTAAAATTTCGTGTTCATGACCTAAAATTTATATTTTAATAGCAAAAATATTTTAATTAAATTATATTAAATTTAATTAAATACTCTTTAAATCACAAAGTTATATTTATGAAAAATTGGGGCGTGACAGCAAAAAAAAAAAAAAAAAAAATATATATATATATATATATATTATATATATCATTAAACTTATTTGTAAGTGTGGATATATAGTCGCTAGCATGGAACTGATGGAAGGTATACAGATGCATTATTTGACAAAATAAATATTACACAAATTTAAAATAATAAGAAAAATTCAGATAAAAGCTGGAAGATTGAAAGGGACGGTGATGAACTGGAGAATAAAGAAACGCCGATATAATTAACTTATAGCCAAAGTTTAAACTAGTTTGAATGATATTACTTATCTATACTGTTAAGTATTAGTATTAAAAAATATTTGATATTAGATTAAATGGTACTATTAGTTTACTACTCACTCCGTCCCCTCTTAATATTCACACTTTCCTATTCGGGATGTCCCACAATAATATTCCCACCCCAAAAAAGGAAATAAAACACTCTCACACTACCTACTTTAATTCAAAATACTCTTCATTCATTGGTTCAAAAAATCAATAAAGCAGTTTTTCTTAAAACCTGTGCCCACACAAGTGTGAATATTATTAGGGGACGGAGGGAGTATAATGTATCAGTTGAATAAATTTTATGAAACTGGTTCACACAAGACCAACTTTTGATTATATTATCAACAAAAAATGAGTAAGTTTTGTTTGAGATCGTCTCACCATGAGACCATCATTATTTTTCAACAAGAACGTTATCATTTTAAAAGTAAATTGTATCACTTCTTAAAATGTATGTATATGTAAAATGATATCATTTTAAGACAAAATATTAATAAAATCTGATACACTTTAAATTAAATAATTATATCACTTTTTAAAAAAATTGTAAAATGTAAAAATTTAAAGCAAAGTTTTGAAAAATAAAATACTTAAAAAACGATAATATTTTTATTAATAAATGATCATTGTGTCACGGTGGTCATAGCGATACAATTTTATATAAGTTTTTGTCACAATAAAAATAAGTCTGATAAAAAAAAATGTTTGTCAGGATAAAAAAAAAAGGGAAAAGGTAAACTCAAACCCCTAAACTACCTCACAACACCCCTTAAAAAGGTAAATTTAAACCCCTTAAAATATATTTTTAGTGTAAATAAATATATTTTTTCTCAGGTTCAAATAAGCTCCTAAATTAATTTTTTTTTGGTGTAAATAAACTCTTTATCTTTTTAAAATTGAGCAAAATGATACTTCCATAAACAAGAAATAAACATCACAAATTCTAGCATGCACTTGGATTTTAAGCTCAATTTTGACTTTAATTTTTTTTTTTTTAAACACACACAAATACATCGAATTGTATTTTTTTTTTTTTTTTTGCAATTGTAGTATTATTGATGTCTTCTTGGGGTATTACTAATGCATTCTTGGGGTATTATTGATTACTTCTTGAGGTATTGTTGATTTCTGCTTAGGGTATTTTTTTTCAAAATTCAAGTGCATACTATGCACTCAAGTGCACACTAGAACTACTCAATAAATATATATATATATATATTCTTAGTCCTTCCAAATCTATTTTTATTTTCTTTTTTTATCTGTCCTTCAAATCTATTTTCATTCACTTTTTAAAAATTATTATTTTATTACCACTCTAATAAACCATCATTTTATTCATATATGGATCTCATAATACTCTTACTTAATTGTATAATTTATCTCATTTTCCTTAAACTCGTGTCCATTCCAAGAGAAATAGATTTGGGGGTGGAGAAAGTAATTTTTTTAACTAATGTAATTAAATTATAAATTTCCTAACTTGAAGAAAAAAAATATATAATAGTACATTTTTATTTCACAAAAATCATGTCAATATAAAAATAATAATAAGTACAAATTTCATATTTTCCTATTAGAAACATAATTTATTTTTGAACAAAAAACAATTATAAATTTATAATAAATACTAAATAATAATAAATAAATAAAAGTAATGTCAAATCTAGTGGTATACTAATACAAGTAAGAAAATGTATTTTAATTTTTTAGATAAATTGAAGTGCATTTGTATTTAATTTTAAGAAGAAAAATAATTTATTTATATTAATAAATGCTTGAAGAACATATTTTTTGAAATGACAAGGTTTATTTGTACAAAAATTGTATTAAGAACTTACTTGAACCTGAAGTAATAATTGAAGGGTATGAATGTACCTTGTCCTTAAAAAAAATTATATGAATACGATGAAATTTGTTTGAAGGGTATTAGCAAGTTGCACTAAAGGTATCAGCTACGAAGAGTATTAATTATTTTCACCAAAGATATTAGTTGAAGTGGTATTACTTATTTTCACCACGCATTAATTGTTTCGACATAAGGTATTAGTAAATTGTGCTCACAATAATAGTTACCATGAATATCATTAACATAATATTTTACCTAAAAATGGGATGTATTGGGATCTATATAAATGAATTAATTTCATATCCTCCTACAAGTTCGAACCTTTAACTGAGGTGAAATTCTTTCACGATGAACTAAAATAAATACATAAAAATGTTTTGGCTTGAAATACATAAAATAAAGTTGGGTTAATTGCATTTTTTGTCCCAAGAAAATGAACTCAAAACATTTTTGGTACCTATGTGCAAAATTGTTTTTTTTTTTTGCAAATTTGGTCTCATCCATTACTTTTTGGATGGAAACTGTTAGTTGACTAATTGACTTTTGAAAATGATATTAAAAAATAATTAATTGTACATCAAATAAATTCATAAAGTCTAAATGTATTTTAAATACATATATTGAACTTGAATTTAATAATAAATTTTTTTTTAACCAAATAATAATTCATGTGAAGTCTAAAGAAAAAACTATAAATAATTTAAACATAAAAAAAAAATTTAACCAAGTAATAATAATTTGAGTAACTCTCTTGTGCACTTGGTGTATGGTGCACTTACTCAACAGTTGATCCTGTTTACACTGAAAATTTGTTCCAAATACACTGAAAATTGTGGTTGGCCTACACTGAAAAGTTTACACTAAAAATCAATTTTTAGTGTAAACTTTTCAGTGTAATTCAACCACATTTTTCAGTGTAATTGAAACAAAATTTTTAGTATAAACATGGACAACTGTTGAGTGAGTGCACGTGCACTTGGTGCATACGAGAGTTTGCCTAATAATTTTTGTAAATTTTGAAATTATTAATAATATATATAATATGTGTATATTTTGAAATACTAAAAAAAATCAAATCAAATCAAATTATAATTTTTTTTGTAAAATCAAAAAATCAAAATATAATATTATTTGTTAAATCAGAAGAAAAATCAAATCACATCAAATTATAATATTTTTTGTAAGAGTATGTATAGAGTGAAATTGGTTTATACATGAATCACTGAAGGGTATTAGTTGTTTTCACTGAATAATATTAATTGTTTTTACTGAAGAGTATTACTGGTTTACACTGAAGAGTCTTTGTTCATTTTCACTGAACAACTAAGATTCTTTAGTGTAAATCAATAAACTCTTCAGTAAATACAACTAATACTCTTCAGTAAAAACAACTAATACCCTTCAGTGATTCATGTATAAACCAGTTTCACTCTATACTTTGTCTATTTGTAAAATCAAAAAAATCAAATCAAATTACCGAATTTTTTCTCAAACTTTTTCCCATTTTTGTTGGATCAGGTTTAGATGAGGATAGATTTATTCAATCTATTTTTTCTCAGATTTTTTGAAAGTATGAAACTAATTATTTAATAATAAATACATTCAGATTTTTTAATTGAATATTTGAATTTTAAAATTATTGATTTTCTTAATTTAAGAAATAATAATCCTGGAATTGTGAAACTAAGACATTCAGATGCATTCAATAATCATCCGTTAGTTTTTTGATGAAAAATTTCTATTGGACTTAAACTGCTAAAAAAATCATTTTATAATATGTTCATTCTCTTGAAACAGAAAATACAATTTCTCCAAAAAAAAAAAAAAAATGGGAAGAGGGGTGGCGGGGGCGGGGGTACGCCCACGCTTGATTTGAAGCATGGTGGAGACTGGACTGTGGAGAAACGCCATTATAATCTTGGCTATGTTGTCAACATAAAAGTAATCCTAATATTTAAGAAAGATAAACTAAAAAGACAAAGAAAAAAAAAATCATAATCGCGTTGACACCTAAACTATAAACAGGTTCATCGTGTTTCTCAGAGGGTGTTTTGTTGAGTTTATAAGTAGTTTAATAGTTTATAAGCACTTCAAGAAAAATTTATATGCATTTATTAATGTGTTGTCAAAATAAGATTAATAATTGTAAAAAAAAATTAATATTTTCTAACTTATTTTAGATCTGCCACCACCCACCCACCCACCCACCCTACCCTGGCTATAACCACCCTCATTCCTACCCACAACATAAAAAAAATATTTTATATTAAAATTTAAATTTTAAAAAAAAATTATTAAAAAATTTAAAATTTTTATATATTGTATTAGTTAAACACTTTAGTAATTTATAAGCTATTTAAATTTTATATATTATTCCCTCCGTCCCCTATTAAACTTCACAGGTTGGGTGACACAAATTTTAAGAAAAACTGTTTTATTGACTTTTTCAACCAATGGGAAAAGAGTATTTTGAATTAAAGTAGGTATTGTGAGTGTGTTTTATTTCCTTATTTGGGGTGTGAAATTTATTGTGGGACATTTTAAATAGGAAAGTGTGAAGTTTAATAGGGGACAGGGGAGTATAATTTATAATATGTTAGAAGTTATAAAATGATTTAGATAAACTTGCTCAAATATTCAGGAAAAATGAAAAACGAATAACAAATAAATCATAATCTGATCTGATAGTCCATTGCATGTGTCATTCAAAGAATCATGGTGGACCACATTTTCAGGACGGACTTTGTTTTTTTTAGTACGATAATTATCGCTATGAAAACATGTAAACCTGCTACCAATCACATCACACTGGGGTACATAAAATTAAGTGTGCTGATCCAAAATTTTGGATTTGAATAACAGAGAACGTCCACGAGTAAGTTTCTCACTTCTTTAATTCTTTTTGTTGAATGGTTTAAGAAAGTGTATTTGTTTATTAATATATGGTGGGCCACATATTGACATTTGGGATAAAGTAATGAATAGTGTTGAAAAGTAAATTGAATGAGTGACACTTTTGGTAATATTGTGTAAGTTTGAAGGTTAAAGTTTATATATAGCGGAGTGTTGTTTTTTCCATTTATGAAATGAAAAACTTATTGGGGGACGGCCCGAAAAGAAAAGTGGGAAGTTTACTCAGGAACGGAGGGAGTACATAAAAACCTTCTTTTTTTTTTTTTTTTCCTTTTTGACAGGCATAAAATCCTTTTTTTGAAAGTGGGGTAATTTGAGTTGATTTAATAGGTGAGTTGGATCTGACTGAAGAAAGGTTATAAATGACTGAAATTCATCTAAATTTCAGATTAGACGAATTCCACAAAAAGGAAAAATATCTAGTAAAATGTCACTTGACATTCTAAATCAAAGGAATTGAGTTACCCCTGCTTTGTATGGAAATAGTGGATGTAGAATTTGAGTTTTCGAACCACTATAAATTATTGTGTGTTTTACAATTTTGTATTTAATTGTCATACTCATCTATTTCCTAAAGCTAGTATATTAACTTTGCATCAGACTCATCTAAATAGCTTTACACTATGCATATTGACTTTGTTTCAAATAGTTTTAAATAAAAAGTTTTCAAATAAATGAAATATAGACTAAGGGTCTACACTATTTTGCACCAAATTTTATTAACTGATTTTGTAAGATTAGCTTATCAATAAAAGTTAACCTTGTAAAATCAGCTTACTCATCCCCTCCTACCATCATAAGATGAGTCTTTTTTTATTAAATACAAAAATTGATTAAAAATCTCTTCTTCTCAGATACTTTAACCCATATTAAAACTCATTTTTCAAGTAAAAAAGCCAAAAAGATTAGGGTTAATTCCATATAAATTCACGACCTTTATACCTAGTATCAATTTAATCACGAACTTTTAGATTTTTGTAAAAAAATCCAACCTTTGATATTTGTTGCAATTTGATACACTTTTTTTTTCCGGCCGGCAACCGATGATGTGGCTCGCCGGAGCGTGTGTCATCTTGCCACGTAGGATTACACATGTTTATATTATTTATTTTTTAAATCCACATCATAAATAACACTTACTATTTAAATAACATATTTCTACTTATAATTAAAATAGCAACCAAATAAATTAAACAACAACAAAATGAATCTCAAAACTAAGAACGTAAAGAGAAATATTATATATAATTTATGTTGGTTGTTTAATTTATTTGGTTGCTATTTAAATTTTAAGTAGAAATGTGTTATTTAAATTGTAAGTATTACTTGTGATGTGAATTTAAAAATTAAATAAAATAAACATGTATAATCCTACGTGGCAAGATGACACACGCTCCGGCAAGCCACATCATCGGTTGCCGGCCGAAAAAAAACGTGTATCAAATTGCAACAAATATCAAAGGTTGGATTTTTTTACAAAAATTTAAAAGTTCGTGATTGAATTGATACTAAGTATTAAGGTCGTGTATTTATATGAAATTAACCCAAAAGATTATGATGAGAATATAAAATATTATTACATGTCAATATAAGTGAGATAAAATATTCACAAAATTATTTTATATACTCAGAGTACATAGCTTGCAATTAGATTTTGAGTTCAATTTTAAATTAATTTTAATTAAACTCAAAATCCATTTACATTCCATACACGAGTTGAGTGCATGCACACGAAAATCATATTCTAAAATATTTTTTGTAAAAACCTTTTCGCAACAGGTTCTTAAAAGTTAATTTTATTAATTTAGTCCTAGTTCCTGGAAAATTTTCCGGTTTTAATCCTAAATTCGTCGAACATTAACCACATGAAAACTATTAATGAGACGCACGGTTGACACTAGGTGGCAGGGATGGTATCAATTTTTTATGGTTATCTTTTTATATAAAAGTAATAATTTAAAAACATAGAGTTATATATTTGTGAATACTTTTCAATATTATAAATATATAAAAAAAATAAAAAATTACCATTTACATCCCTAGCATTCACAAGTCGATTGTGTATATATATATCACCCAGGTCCCAAGAACACTTGCATTGATCCATTCCATATAGCTAGTTAAACAAACTATCCTCAAAGAAATGTTGAAACATAAATACAACATCTCTTCCACTCAAACCCTAATTCCGTTACACAACCCCTTCCTCTCCGCTCTACCAAATCATGTCGCTCCCACTACTTGTTTGCCCATGCATCACAAAAACTCCCTTTCCAACAAAACAAAAACACGCCGCCGCCCCATAAAAGCCGTATGGGGCACCACAACCGAGAAGTCCACCGCCGTTACGGCCGTTATAACGGTGATCCAAACGGTCGGGGGCGCCCTCACCCACCTCGGCTTGAGCCGAGGCCTCGACGATATAGTCGACATCATGGGTAAAACCCTTCTCCTTGAGTTTGTGGCTGCAGACCTCGATCCAAGTAAGTACATAACTATAACATGCACATTTTGGCTTCGGGTTCTAAACATTTACATATTGGCTCAAAAAAATTCTAATTATAAATTGGTTCAAAGTATTTGTACAGTCACATAAAAAAAATTTTCGCACAAAAGCGTAAAATATGTGTATGTGCAAATATTTTTTGGACCAATTCGTACTTAAGGTCAATTTTATGAACAATTTTGTAATTTTTCCTTAATATAGTATGAAATTAATACAATTATACATATACTCTCTGATATTATTAACATTTTATACTGTGATTTTAGTTTAAAAGTGTAATGATATCTACGAATGCATGTAATGATATTAATTTCATACTATGAACAAGTTTCAAATGAGAGTTTGTGATATAGTATTCCCTCCGTTCCTTTTTAGATCGATAAAAATTACAGAAAAATTGTTTTGCCCTCTAAAATTAATCACTTACAAACATCTCTTATTTACACTCCATTTTGTCATATACTGTTAAGAGTGATTCTTGTGTGTGTACTTATGTACTTGGATTTTGAGTCCAATTTTTCAAATTCATTTGGGCTTTAAAAATTCAAAATTAATTTAAAATTTGACTTAAAATCCAAGTGTAAGCTATGCACAGGAGTATATATAAAATTTTGTGTACCATTAAACAATAAACTAAACTTCCCTATATAAAGTAGAAATTGGTAATATACTTTTAACTTTACTCATTTTAATATCAATATACAAAAAAATTTATAAAAACTTGCACTAAACAATTTAAAACGTGACTGATGAAGTATTAAATAGTCGGAACTTTGAATATATATGGCTATATGCACACCTTAAATATGTGATTTCTCCATAAATAACTCAACAAGATAAGGAAACGGGATCGATCACATCAGAGAACCGACGCGAAGCTAATTCGGGTACATGGTCCCTATTTTTATTTATTTTGTCCGGATTTTGTGATGATATATGAAGTAAAATTAAATAAAAGAAATAGTAGAAAAAAATTAAAAAATTACAAAAAGAAAGGAACAAAATATGTTCATCCCATCGAAGAGGACACTGCTATGAAATATTAACACATTAAAAAGGGGATTGTAAAATCAAATTTGTGTTGCGGTAAAAGTAAGCACATGTTACTATATGGACAAATGTGTTATTGTAAGGAAAAATAACACTTGTCACACATATTAGGAATTAAAAAATAAGTTATTATATGAACACAAGGACGTGTTAATGCATGAAAAAAAAAGAACCCCATATGTTGAACAAATCTCAATTGTGACACAATTTTTTTTTTTTTGAAAATACTGATCTCTTAAATTGTTGCATGTGCTCGGCACAGCCGGCCAGACGGGCATGTAGTTTTTTGGATTGCTCTTTAACCACTGTAGTTTGAAGGATACTAATTTGCTCCGACTAATGAGTAAACTAATTTTCACATTTTTCAACATGGAATACTTAATGATAACATTAATTATACACTATCACCATATTATTTTTCGAATAATTTAATATGGGACAATTAATATTTTTCATTAATTTATGCTTATAATCTCTTTTAATTTATCAATCACTAAATTGGTAAGATATCAATATTTTCCGACATATATACCATCCGGGTCCGGATATATGCATGGTTAATGATGTTACATTAAGTTTTAAAATGATTATATTATATGTATATATTACATTGATGATAATTAACTGAAACAATTTTTTTTAGTGTAAATCTTGTGTTATAAGATTGTCTCATGCCATGAGATGGTAGGATAGGGTATATATTGAACATGATATATTAATAGTTTAACGTAGGTGAATATTAATTTATATTGTCTAATATAATTAAGCAATCTATAAGTGTGTGGTAAGGACTTCAGCTTTGAGATTCCTCAGGATAATAAAAAAGATAATATAAACGTACACAATATTTTGTCTGTAATACTCCGCAGAGAATAAAAAAAAATGCTATTTCGAATACTATTTTTGTGGGAGAAAGAGTTTTTCTAAGTTCAATAATGAATTTTTGTTTAACCAAGGTAATGAGTTGGTCCTGGTCCATCTATTACTATTAATATTGTTGGTCCTGAAACAAGTAAACAGGTGTAGGGGGGGGGGGGAATACACTTGTGATTACAATTTAAAACTTCTTGTAAAACTTATCAGGTTACTTAAGACAGTAGCTTGTCAGTGGACTTGAGGTCTGCTGAGAGTTACTTGAGAAAACTTACTGAGATAATACCTCCACTGAAAGCTCAAGACTTTCAGTTGAACTACTATCTAATTAGCTTTCAGATGCGGATTAGTGAGCCCTTAGAAAACTCGTTTTACTTTGATAAACTTTGAGATTAACACACACTTAGGAAACAACAGAGAATAAGTACACAAGATATAAAGTGGTTCATAGATGAATCTCCTACGTCCACTGTCCTGATCAAACAGGAGAATTCCTTTCACTTGGAATTCCTTGTGTTATAGTGCCAAGGTGCACTGATCAATTAATCCTCTCTTAGGATGATTGATCACTAGGAAATTTCAGGTCCTAGTTCCCAAAACAAACCAGCTTTCAGACTGATACAACAATCAGCTTACTAACACCACTTAACACTAGCTCTCAACCTAAACACTGAGTAGGGTTTTGAGTAGGGTTTTGGTTCCAACTAATTTTGAGATAATCCTTACAAGTTTAGCTCAAGGCTTAGGATTGAATTATCTCTTTCTAAGATTTGGATATAACTTTTAAGCTTGGTTACAGAAGGTTTGTTAGTCTCTCTACAAATGTGAAACACTTGGGAAACAATGATAATTTCGAGTGCTTCTTAGTTGTTATGAATGTAGAGATAGCTTTGATCTTGTGAGTTTCCCGTGCATAGAAACGAGCACGTCATTCTGTATTTATAGGCTTCCTTGAAAATCTTCCCGTTGGATTTGAATCTTCTCAAGTAAGTCTTCTTGTATCTGATTGACTCAAACGGCTCTATTTGAAGCTTTAAGTCTTGTCAAGAAACGGCTGAAAGACCATGCCTGTTCACCAACTTTCTGTAGATTTGCTAGAGAAAGACTTTTGGTACTTGTCAGGCTGGGGCAGGTCGGCTGTCAGTAAAGTACACTGACGTGTCATCTTCTCATTGGACCTTTAGTCTGTATGCCCAGATTCTTGTCTTGCTTTAAGGTGGAACTCCTCTGAGAGAACCTTCTTGTTCCTTCATTTATTGTAAGCTTCACTGAAATTCGTTTTGCCTTGTTCCAACCAGATTAACTAACAGCTTTTAATATGTTTAGCATTGAATGTTATTGTTAGTTACCATCAGTGGACCTTGGTCCTCTCCTGATAGTTTTAGTCTTTAGTGAGAATGTACTTAGAAAACATTCAAGACTTAGACTTCTTCTCAGATCACTTGTCTTCAGCGGAGTTCACTTCAGTGGACTTTATCTTCAGCAGACTTCATTCTTAAATACACTCTAACAATTACTAACTGTCCTTCAGTTCTTTAACAGTTGAACTGATTTACTAAGCACTAACTCTACTGAATGATTTACTTACAAAATAACTTAGGAGGAACATTTTGGCATCTAATCAAAACTTAAGTCTTATACATTTTCCCAACAATTTCCCCCTTTTTGATTATGCCGGAACCTATCTTATTACATATCTTCTTTCAGATGAGGTTCTTCAGATGACATACAAAGTTCACAGATTTTGTAAGTAAAAACATTCAAGTACATAAGCTTAAATGATAATGAGATATTATCTTGGGCAAAACATCAGTAGAGTTCATTTCATTGATAAAAGGTGAAGTACAAATTACATGAAGTCTACTATCAAAAGTGTCAAACTTATAACATCTGAGACTTATAAACAGATGCCCAGCAAAAGATACAAACTTCTCAGATGGATTCGAAAATGGGTTCAAGTCCATACTGCTTGAATACTCTTACCTTTAGCTCGTTCTTCCTCTCCATCATCTCCTTTGAATGTCCTCTGAGTCCAAGATGCTCACACAAGGATGTCCACTCTTCAGTGATCCTTTCTCTATCAACAGCACCAGTTGCATCTTGAGGAGACCAGTAGGTGATTTGCTCAGGGGCCTTCAGGGCTTGATCAGGGAAGGCATCATTCCAAGCATCACTGGTCTCAGGACAGAGTTTAGGATAGGCATCAAACAACCATGAGTTGAAGACTTCTTGAGCATTGTCTCTTCCTAACTCTCCACTGACATAAAAGGAATACACAAATTCCCTTTTAGCAGTCTCCCAAGCATCATTGAGCTTCTTAGGAACCCAGGCATCATGATGAGGGAATTTGTTCTGAGATGGAGTGATCTTGTCTTTCTTCAGCTTAGCAGCCCACCTTTGATAACCATTCCTGAATTTCTTTGAAGTAGTTTTATCAAATGTGGCTAGCCTCTCCTTTCTTTTTCTCTCAGCTAGCTCAGCAATTGTTTCTATCTTTCCAACCACCTTATCTCTCCTGTCCTGCTGTTGAGCTGTTAGCTTCCTTGTTCTTTCATTCATTCCTCCAGCCTCTTTGATTAGCTCAGTGAGCTCTGTGACTCTTGTGGGTGCAGACTTAGGAGGTTCAGAAGACAAGGGTTCAGGATTGAGAATAGGGAGTACCTGAACTTCATCAGTAGAGGTTGTGGACTTAGCTGCCAACCTCCCTGAGGTTCTTGTCTTTTTGGCAACCTCTGCTGAGAGGACATCAGATGCCTTTCTCTTTGTGGTTTCCCTCTTCTTTGCAGCTCTTTCCTCCTTCTCCTTTAGATGCTCTTCTTTGAACTTTGATAGGTCAGCTGAGGAGGTTTCCTTGCCCTTCTTGGCTTCTGCAATCTTCTGTGCTTCAGCATCAACTTTCTTCAAAGTGCTCTTCACCTGTTGGCCTTTCTCGAAGTCAGGGGTTTCAAGGATAATATTCATCTTGTTCTTTGGATCAAGCTTCATGTCCTTAGCACTTATCCTCTTTTCCCCCTTTCCGGCATTAATCATGCATTCAGCTACAGTGATGTTGAGCTTCAGTTGGTCATGGGTCAATGCCTTCAGCTCAGTTGAGCAATGATCTACCTCATCTTCAAGCCTCTCCAGGGTTGCTCCAGCTGTCTGCCCAAATTGAACAAATTGTGCTAGCTTCTCATTGATCAGCACATCTGTTTTCTCTTGAGTTGGGAAGTCTGCAGCTGCCTTCTTCAGTACTTCTCCCAGTTTAGCTCCTAGCTCAGCATGCTTGGCCTCAAATTCAGACATCTTAGAGTTCCATAACCCTTCAACCTTTCCAAGTAGGTCCTCTGAGAAGGCCTCTACTGAGGACTTCAGGTTGATGGATACGTTCTCCACTGAGTCTTTGAGAAACTTGGTTCTGGCCTCTTCTTCAGTCTTCTCCAACTTCTTCAGGGCATCTATGACCAGCACACTTTGTCCTTCAACTACATTAATCACCATCTGCTGAGAGTCTTCAACTTTTAGTGTGAGATTCTGAAGTGATGTAGTTGTGGATTCCATGAGTTCATCAATGTGGTCTGAGAGAATAACCATCTCATCCACTTCCTCTTGTACAATCTCCTGGACATCCCTTAGTTGTGTTTGAATAGATGGAAGGCTTTCTTCTTTGAGTGAGTGAACATCATCACTCAGAGGAGTTAGGTTGACCACAGCTGGGGGAATTTCAAGAGTTTGAGTACCTGCATGGCAAAAAGTGTTAGTTCTAACTCCCTCAGCCTCACCACCTAGGTCTCCTGATGCCTCTATCTCCATAGGGACTCCCTCCTCCTCACTCATCTTTCTTTTCTCTCCCTCATCCTCTTTTTCAACTGCATTTTTTTCAGCCAATTCACCCTTTACAGGGATGATTGCTCTTATCTCTCCACTCTTTACAACAGTGATCTCTACCTCATTTTCTTTCTCACTCGTTTTTTCAACTACTTCAGTACCAGACACCTCAGTTGACTCCTTAGCCACCACTGAGGGTTGTTGTGGGAGAGCTTCAGTAGACACCTCTACTGAGCTCTCCTGTGGCAAATTTTGTGCCTCAGTATCCCTTGCCATGGATACATCCTTGGCTGCTTCACCATCACCTTGCTTTGGTGAAGCACCTCCTCCTTGTACAGTTTCATCTACCTTCTCCACCTCACTCTTCTCCTTCTCCTCCTCCTTCTCAGCTATGGGTTCAGCTGGCTTTTCTTTCTCTCCATCAGCAGCCTTTTCCACTTCTACTTCCTTCCTTGCCTCATCAATCTTCTCCAAGACCAAACTTTCAAAGATCTTCTCATCACAGAGAAGTCTGGTCTTGTGCATCCTAGCAAACTGCAGTACTTCAACTTCCTCCTTTTTCCATTCCTCTGCACTGCTGCCTCTTACAGCCAGAAGGATTTCACCAAGTCTTCTATCCTTGAGCTGGACAATGAGTCTCAGTCTCAAGAACATGGCTTTGAGTGTGGGAAAGTTGTCAAGTTCAGGGTATTTAGACTCCAAAGAGTAAGCTACCTCATCCTTGAGAGTATCTAGGAATGAGTACTCTTCTTCATCGTCTAAAGGAAGGGAAGGGGTAGGGGATCTGCTTTCAGTTGGCTCTTCTGGGATAGACTCCAGTTGAGTTGAGTGTGAATCAGGAATGTTTGGTTCAGTGGAGGTTTGGTTTTGAGTATCAGTGGATGTTGGGTTTTCATCAGTGGGGGTTGAGATGGGTTCAGTGGGGGTTGTTTGGGATCCACTTTCTGGCTGTTGAGAGCCATCAGTAGGGGTTTTGGTTATTGTGGAGATGCGTTTGGTTTTGGCAGGAGTGCGAGGTTTAGTTGTTTTGGATTTGATGGGGGTGGGTGCAGGGACATCTGAGTCAGACTCAGTTGAGATAATGTTAGGAGAAGAGTCTGGGTTACCTGATGAAGATTCATCAGTAGAGTTGGTGACTCTGACTTTCTTGGAGGCACTGTCCTTCTCTGCCTCAGTAGACCTCTTCTTCTCCTTCTTAGAAGCTTTCTCTGCCTCTGCTTCTTTGTGCTGCGCCATCTTGTCACTCAACTTAACCAGCCTCCTCTTCAGCTTGGTTTTCTTCCCTTCAGTAGGGTTAGCTTCATCTTCCTCTTCCTCAACTGCCTCTGGGCTCTCCTCAGCAGGCTTGATCATTCTAGTCTCCAGAGCCTTTCCAGATTTGAACAAGGCTTTGAGATTGCTCCACTTCCTATCTGGAATCCAGTCCACTCCCAGATCTACGTTCTCTATCAGATAGGAGGTTTTTGTTGCAAAATTGAGCTTACTAGATAGTTGGGGAGTTTTGTCAGGTTGGAGTTTTGAGTGCTCCTTGTTCAATGCCCTAAAAAAGAACTGTTGCCAGTTGTATGGCTTCTCCTTGCTTTCCACAATTGCCTTCATCAGCCTGAGCTTGGGCTTGCTCACTTGCTCTGTGCTTCATTGGTTTCCGAGTATACATTTTCCAACAACTTCACAGAGAACATTATATACTGGTAAAAGTATATTTCTGTTCATTGTTGAACTGTATTTCACCTTCCTCTGCATAATGGTATTGACCCATTCTTCTTCTTCTTCATCCACTATGCAGGTATCTGGATTCGGACCTTCAGAGGGGAGATCAAACAACTCCTTCAGATCATCACCACTGATACGAATCTCCTTATTTATCTTCTGGTGTTCAACTATTTCCATATCGTCCCTCATCACCTTCTTCTTTCTCTGGAGTATTAGATGAGACTTGATCCTCGAATCAGAGTTGGATATATTATTGAAAAACTCAAGAACCTGCCTGTCAAAGCAGTTCTTAGGATGAACAGACAGAAACTTCTCTAACCCTGCAGATTTAAGCAACTCTAGGGCTTCTTTTATATGGGCAAATTCTGGTTTGGATTCTATCTCAGGATTATCAAACACCACAATGGGTTCATACCAGAATTTTTCCTTATTGGTAAGGAAACTAAGATTAAGTTTTGCCATTTGAATAAAGGGGTTTGAGAGAAAATTTGCAGTGTATAGGATAGATAGAAAGTGTTTGCTTGAAGGTGTGTTCGAAAAGGTTCTTAGGCTGAAATTTGGGGCTTTTATATGAGAAATGAGCGGTTAGATTGATCTGAAAGATCAACGTCTGAGATTGATCTGGTTTGAAATCGTGGATAGTCCAAGAGTTTAGTGGGGAGTTTTTTAAGATAAATTGACGGTTAGAAAAGAACCGCCTAAAATGAATGGTATGGATTGGAAGGGTTGGTAGCCAGAAGGTCACATCGTCCGGGTTTTAAGGCGCACGAGATAGGTAACTGTAAAAGTAAACCTGACTTATACAACGCGCATTAAATGCTTGCCATACCAAAATCTCTTCGAAAAAGTGTAAGAAAGATTTAATTTTCAGAAAGCACTCATTAGAAATTCTATTGAATCAAAATATATATTTTAAAAACTAAGAGGCTTTAGATTTGAAAAACACTGAGTAAAAACTTTTGACCTCTACTGAGGTTCGACCTCGTCTGATATTCAGTCCTTTTCTGAGATGAGGAGCTTTTTCTGAGAAATATCCTCTTCTGAATATGAACCTCCACTGAGTTGAAGGTAACTCTTCTGAGATTAAATCATTTCTTTACTCTCCTGGATCTAGGAGTCCAAGCTCCACTGACAACTCTTGAAACCTTGCTTCAGCCAAGGGTTTTGTGAAGATATCTGCCTTCTGCTTGTCAGTGTGGATTTAGAGCATTTTGATGTCCTTCTTCTCCACATGATCTCTGATGAAATGATGCCTTATATCCACATGTTTGCATCTTGTGTGGAGAACTGGATTTTCTGAAATAGCAATTGCACTATTGTTGTCACAGAAAATAGGGACTTCATTGGCAAAGATGTTGTAATCTCTTAGTTGTTGTCTTAGCCAAAGAATTTGAGCACAACAACTTCCAGCTGCCATATACTCAGCTTCAGTAGTGCTTGTGGCTACTGAATTTTATTTCTTGGAGAACCAAGAAATCAGCTTACTTCCCAAGAATTGACAAGTGCCTGAAGTTGATTTCCTGTCAATTCTACATCCTCCATAGTCAGCATCTGAGTATCCTGTGAGTTCCAGATTATCATATGAGGGATACCACAATCCCATATTCACAGTACCCTTAAGATATTTGAGAATCCTCTTAGCAGCTTCCAGATGACTTTTCTTGGGGTTGGCTTGATATCTTGCACAAATCCCAACTACAAATGTGATATCAGGCCTGCTTGCTGTGAGATACAGTAGAGATCCAATGATAGCTCTTTAATGAGTCAGGTCTACTGATTCACCATCTTCATCTGGTTCCATCTTGGTGTTGGTGTTGAGTGGAACTCTTGCTACTTTGCTGGTTTGGCATCCAAACTTGTTGATCAGCTCCCTTGTATATTTGGCTTGATTGATGAAGATTCCTTCAGGAGACTGCTTAACTTGAAGTCCAAGGAAGAAGTTCATTTCTCCCATCATAGACATCTCAAATTTTCCCTTCATCAGTTGAGAAAACTTTTCACAGAGGACTTGGTTGGGACAACCAAAAATGATATCATCCACATAGATTTGTACAAGCAAAGTGTCCTCTCCTTTTGTGATCCTGAATAGAGTTCTATCAACTCTCCCTTTGATGAAACCGTGATCCAAAAGGAATTATGACAAGGTATCATACCAAGCTCTTGGAGCCTGTTTCAGTCCATATAGAGCTTTTCTCAGTCTATATACTTTGTGACTTTCTTCAAAACCTGAGGGTTGCTCCACATAGACTTCTTCATTGAGTACTCCATTCAAGAAGGCACTTTTAACATCCATTTGGTACACCTTGAATTTCTTGTGAGCAGCATATGCAAGAAATAACCTTATTGCCTCCAATCTGGCTACTGGGGCAAATGTTTCATCATAGTCAAATCCTTCAACTTGAGAATAGCCCTTTGCAACAAGCCTGGCTTTGTTTCTGACTATGATATCATTTTCATCCTTCTTGTTTTTTAATACCCACTTGGTTCCTATCACATTGCAGTGATATGGTCTGTCCACCAACTCCCAAACTTGATTCCTTGTGAACTGGTTGAGCTCTTCTTGCATGGCAATGATCCAGTTGGAATCTTGAAGTGCTTCTGCTATGGAACTTGGTTCCTGGTTTGATAAGAAACAACAAAACAAAACACTTTCTCTATGAAAACTTCTAGTTTTGACTCCTGAGGAAGGATCACCTAGGATTTGCTCAACAGGGTGATCTGAGAGCCAAGTTCTCATAGGCTGATGCCCTTCAGTAGAGTTTAACTCAACTGAAGTTGAGTCACTAGATATAGGAATGAAATCGAATTCAGGAAATAAAACAGAGGGTTGAAGTCCTGAGTCATCATTCAAGGTATTCTCATTCTCAATGTTAATCTCATTGGTTCCCCCTTGAATGATGGGTTCAGTGGATGTCTCAGCTGTGACCACATCTTCATTGACATCACTTACCTCTTGAACTGGGATAGTGTTCATCAGTTCAGTTGCTTGTTCAGGAGAGCTCTCAGGTGAGCTTTGAGGGGTGGTTTGACTTTGGGTGATCTCCTTGAATTGTTGATCTTCTAAATTGTCCCATGTTGGGATGTATGTATCAACACAATTCTCAGGATAGCCTTTAGACTTGATACTCAGTCTGGTTAGTCTTTTGCTAATTACCTCCTCATTCTCCGTACTCCTAGACTCAAAAGTAGATTCATCAAAGACCGCATGAGGTGTTTCTTCCACAACAAGAGTTCTACAGTTGTAAACTCTGAAAGCTCTACTGATTTGGGAATATCCTAAGAAAATTCCTTCATCAGCTTTGCTATCAAAAGCTTTCAGTTGAGTTTTCCCATTGTTGTGAATGAAACACTTGCAACCAAAAATATGAAAATAGGATACATGTGGCTTTCTGCCATTCCATAATTGATATGGAGTTTTTCCTTGAAGTTTGGTTACCATGGATCTATTTTGAGTGTGGCAGACAGTGTTGATAGCTTCAGCCCAAAATCTTTTAGTAACTTGAGCTTCTGCAAGCATTGTCCTTGCTGCCTCCTTGAGAGTTCTATTTCTTCTTTCAGCTACTCTATTTTGTTGTGGAGTTCTTGCAGCTGCTGTCTCATGTGAAATACCTAATTCCTTGCAATAATCAGATATAATAGAATTAATGAATTCAGTGCCCTTATATGATCTTATCTTTACAATGTTCAGGCTCTTTTCATTGCTAACTTTCTTCAGGAGCTCTGGCAGCCTCAATTGAGTCTCCTTTTTGCTTGCTAAGAATATCACCCATGTGTACCTGGAGAAATCATCAACAACAACAAGTGTATATTTTCTCCCATTGATACTTACAGGGGTTACTGGACCAAAGAGATCCATATGTAACAGTTGAAGTACTCTGTTAGTAGAGGTTGCTACTTTGCTCTTGAAAGATGCCTTTACTTGTTTTCCCTCCTGACAGGCTTTGCAGATATGTTCTTTGTTATATACTTCATTTGGCATTCCTTCTACCAGTCCATGTCTTGCTATCATGTTCATCATTTTGAAGTTCAGATGACTTAGCCTTTTGTGCCATAACCAATTAGTGCCAGTTGAGCTCTTAGCAATAAGACATGCATTTGGTGTGCAAGACTTCCAATCTGCAAGATAAACATTTCCCTTTCTTGACCCAGTTAGTAGTACCTGTTGTGAAGATATATTCTTAACAAAACACAGGTTACATGAAAATTCAACATTGTATCCTTTATCACAGAATTGACTAATGGACAGAAGATTATGCTTAAGTCCACTGACAAAGGATACATTGCTTACCCTTAATGAGCCAATGATTAAAGTACCATAACCTTTAGTGGCTCCCTGTGAGTTGTCACCAAAGGTGACCTGTGGACCTTCTTTCTCAACAAATTATGTCAGGAGATCTTTGTTGCCAGTCATGTGCCTAGAACATCCACTGTCCAAGTACGAGACTGAAGATTTAAGAGCATCTCCTTTGTTGAGGTCCACCGAGCCCTGCAATCACAAATCAAGCTTTAGGTACCCATTTGGTGTTGGGTCCTACCAGGTTAGCTGTACCTTTCGGAATCCAAATTTGCCTCACAGTTCTAATCACTTTAGATTGGCTAATTTGTCTTCCATAAACATCTACATAGATTGTTATCTCCCTGGGTGCCTTAAGAGTAAACTTTCTATGGGTGTCAGCCTTTGAAGGAACAGGAACCTTCTTTTCAATCTTTCTTTTTGGCTTGGGTGCACCTGGCCTTGGTTTTTGTTGATAAAGGTATGAAGGACCTTTTCCTTTAGGCACAAAAGGAATAGGTCTTCCATATGAGTCATTCCTTGAGGACTGCTCATGACTGGGTGCTCTCAGCTGAGGTTGCTTCATTTGTGAAGACCTCGGCTGATAGGACCTCTGCTGAGATCTAGTTTGATAAGTCACCTGAGCCTTTCCATTTGGTTTCGGCTTAGATTGACTTTTCTTTTGAGTGATCTCAGCTGGTCTTTTTCCTTTATCCACAGTCTGTGGTTGAAATGTCACAGACTTAACAAAAACTCTCTTTGTGCCACTTGAAGAAGCAACTTTCAGAGGACCTTCTGAAGGTTTTGGAATAAAGCCTATCCCACACTTGTTATTAGGATTGATTTGAAAATTTTGAATCTCCTCTATGGCAAGAGCGGGTTTGTTTAGAGCATCAATCCTTTTTAACAAGGTCTTTTCAGATTTTTGTAAGACATCAATTTTCAGGAGAGATTCCTTTATTTGGCTTACCAATTTTAAATTCTCTTCAATTAACTTTGTCTTAGATTCATTGAGATCTTTTATCAGTTGATCTCTACCATTTCCTTGACTTCTGAGGGTTTTCACCTCTTTTGTCAGTTCAATGGTAGATTTGGCTGAGTTCAGATCTGCTTGATTCCCAGACTCGATTAACTTGGAGTTTTCACTCAAGAGTTGTTTGTTTTCATCTTGAAGACAGAAACTAGCTTCTTGCAACCTTGAGAAATCAATCATCAATTGTTCCAAATCGGACTGAAGATTGAGTTCCTCAGTTGACTCTGAGCTTAGCTCAGGTGTGTGTTCTAGAGAAATGGATGGTTTAGATTGTACCTCAGGTTCTTCTCTTGCCATGAGGCACATGTCATCATCACTGCTGTCAGAGAACAGTCCATCAGATGACTCCAGATTTTCATCCACATCCTCAGCCACCATGGCTTTCCTTTCTCCATATCTTCTGTCTCTTTTGGCTTGCCTTTCCTTTCTTTCTTTTGTGCTTAGTTGAGGACAATCATATTGAAAGTGCCCAATCTTCTTGCACTGAAAACACCTGTTGGCATCATCATTCTTTTCCTCAGTGGACTCTCTGGTCTTTGATGATGATCCTTCAGCCTTGGTGTAATTCTTGTATTCCTTCTTCTTTTCCAGCTCAGATGAGCTTTTCTCTCCTTCTCTGGTGGTCTTTTGTGGATAACTTCTACCTTCCCTGTTATCCCTGTAAAATCTTTTATACTTGCCAAAGCGGCTGTTAAGTTGTTCAAACCTTCTAGTCATCAGGCTGAGTTCCTCCTGCATCTCAGCCTTGATTTGAGACTTGCTTGCCTTTGTACTCTTCTGAGACTTTGGGGATTTTGGCTCAGACTCC
Source organism: Ballota nigra (assembly GCA_947034835.1). Lineage (NCBI taxonomy): Eukaryota > Viridiplantae > Streptophyta > Magnoliopsida > Lamiales > Lamiaceae > Ballota > Ballota nigra. The sequence continues at coordinate 9,583,636 of OX344727.1, read as the reverse complement.
TTGGCTTTGAAGGCTACTCCCTTCTCAGCTGAGGTCTCATCAGGAGCCCTTTTCCTGTTCAGATCAAACTCATAAGCCTTGAGTTCAGAGAATGCCTGTTGCATAGAAATGCTGAATAGATCCTTGGTATTTTGCATCATCACAGAGTACACATCCCATCTTGAGGTTAGACCTCTCAGGATCTTTAAGGCAACCTCCCTTTTGGTATAGACTTTTCCCAGAGAATTTATCTCATTCATGATGTCAGTGAACCTCCCATCAAGCTGGTCAATGGTCTCAGTGGGCTCCATGGAGAACTGCTCATACTTTTGAACAGCTACTGAAAGCTTGTTCTCCTTTATCTTGTCAGTTCCTTCACACATGAGAGCAAGAGTGTCCCATAGTTCCTTTGCAGTCTTGCAGTGGATCACTCTTCCCATTACATAATCTGGAATGGTGGTGTAGAGAATATTCATGGCAATGAAGTTGAGGTTGTTTCTCCTCCTCTCATCCGCAGTGAAGTTATTTTCATCCTTGGGCCATTCTTCTCTAGGATCTGCAATAGTTTCAGCTGTAGTTCTAGGGTTAGGTATCATAAAAACAAATGGACCTTTAGTAATAACCCTCAACATTTCATCATGGACACAGGCAAGATGAGCTCTCATTCTGATCTTCCAGAAGTCATAGTTTTCCACTGAGAATTGTGGAAGCTTGTGATGAGACATATGGTTCAAGGGATTAACTCCCATGTTGTTCTCTACTGGTGGTGCTACCCTAGCTGCATTGTCAGCCATAGTATAAAAATAAGTTTATCAAAAGATCAATTCAGGTGACCTTGAAAATACCTTTAAGCACAAGGTATACTTAGAACAATGGTCTTTTGAACCACTGCTCTGATACCAATTGTTGGTCCCGAAATGAGTAAACAGGTGTATGGAGGGGGAATACACCTGTGATTACAAATTAAAACTTCTTGTAAAACTTATCAGGTTACTTAAGACAGTAGCTCGTCAGTGGACTTGAGGTCTGCTGAGAGTTACTTGAGAAAGCTTACTGAGATAATACCTCCACTGAAAGCTCAAGAGTTTCAGTTGAACTACTATCTAATTAGCTTTCAGATGCGGATTAGTGAGCCCTTAGAAAACTCGTTTTACTTTGATAAACTTTGAGATTAACACACACTTAGGAAACAACAGAGAATAAGTACACAAGATATAAAGTGGTTCAGAGATGAATCTCCTACGTCCAGTGTCCTAATCAAACAGGAGAATTCCTTTCACTTGGAATTCCTTGTGTTATAGTGCCAAGGTGCACTGATCAATTAATCCTCTCTTAGAATGATTGATCACTAGGAAATTTCAGGTCCTAGTTCCCAAAACAAACCAGCTTTCAGACTGATACAGCAATCAGCTTACTAACACCACTTAACACTAGCTCTCAACCTAAACACTGAGTAGGGTTTTGAGTAGGGTTTTGGTTCCAACTAATTTTGAGATAATCCTTACAAGTTTAGCTCAAGGCTTAGGATTGGATTATCTCTTTCTATGATTTGGATATAGCTTTTAAGCTTGGTTACAGAAGGTTTGTTAGGCTCTCTACAAATGTGAAACACTTGGGAAACAATGATAATTTCGAGTGCTTCTTAGTTGTTATGAATGTAGAGATAGCTTTGATCTTGTGAGTTTCCCGTGCATAGAAATGAGCACGTCCTTCTGTATTTATAGGCTTCCTTGAAAATCTTCCCGTTGGATTTGAATCTTCTCAAGTAAGTCTTCTTGTATCTGATTGACTCAAACGGCTCTATTTGAAGCTTTAAGTCTTGTCAAGAAACGGCTGAAAGACCATGCCTGTTCACCAACTTTCTGTAGATTTGCTAGAGAAAGACTTTTGGTACTTGTCAGGCTGGGGCAGGTCGGCTGTCAGTAAAGTACACTGACGTGTCATCTTCTCATTGGACCTTTAGTCTGTATGCCCAGATTCTTGTCTTGCTTTAAGGTGGAACTCCTCTGAGAGAACCTTCTTGTTCCTTCATTTATTGTAAGCTTCACTGAAATTCATTTTGCCTTGTTCCAACCAGATTAACTAACAGCTTTTAATATGTTTAGCATTGAATGTACTTGTTAGTTACCATCAGTGGACCTTGGTCCTCTCCTGATAATTTTAGTCTTTAGTGAGAATGTACTTAGAAAACATTCAAGACTTAGACTTCTTCTCAAATCACTTGTCTTCAGCGGACTTCACTTCAGTGGACTTTATCTTCAGCAGACTTCATTCTTAAATACACTCTAACAATTACTAACTGTACTTCAGTTCTTTAACAGTTGAACTGATTTACTAAGCACTAACTCTACTGAATGATTTACTTACAAAATAACTTAGGAGGAACATTTTGGCATCTAATCAAAACTTAAGTCTTATACATTTTCCCAACAAATATTTTATAATAAAAAAAAATTCCCAAATTCCCTAATAATCTTCTCATTTTATTTTTTTTAAACGTCCACAAGAATTTTTATACATCAAATATAAAAATAAAACACTCACATAGTACCTTGGTTTAAAAAATTAATAATGTAGATTTTCTTAATAAATGTGTCACTTTACATATAAAAATTGTCAACTTCTTTCAGATATGAATCTATCTGATTCAGAAGGGAAGAACTTGCATCAATATCTCAATTCAGGGAAGGAGGGAGTAATATTTTTTTTAATGAAATACACCTAATTAATACCGTCAAACTAAATAGAATAACTACTAGGTTAAAACTTAAAATATGTTCAAATACAAACTAATTGCACAGTAAAAATTAATTTAATCATCTTAGTTGTACTTAAAAAAAGAAATAGATTAAACGACACGTGTATAAATATCCATGAACCAGATAAGGAACCTACCATAAGTTGCATAAATATACGTTGTATATAACCCAAGGCATATACATTAAAATGATCATCATTTAATATAAACATTAAAATGATCATCATTTATCATTTAATAATGATGGGAGATGCTTGGTTCAAATTCTTTTATAATAATATAAATAAAATTTATTATATATATATATACTTTCATAATAAAAATAATATATTAGGAGAAGAATTATTTCAATGGTTGCTGCATTGCTAGTGTTTATGCCTCAATTTTAGAATAGAATTTACTGGACAACAAATGATTATTGGTTGAGAAATAGAGAAGTGATTGAAGAGGATGATTGTAGGAGTGGAGAAGTGTAACTAAAATGAGGTAGTATTATCTTATTTAGAAGGAGAGATAATAATTTTTTTCTCATAGACTATCATAATTACACTAATTTTTAATCTCATTCATATTACCGTCGAAGTATTGCTAACCAAGCGTTTCCCTAATTTTTTATTTTTTTTAAACTCCGAATAGTGATTTTCTTATCCATTTTGCAAATTCAAGTGTAACTTTTACGATTGTTTTCACAATAAAAATTGGTGGACTATTACTAGTCATGATATTTTATTTATATTGTTGAAGAATTTGGAACGGAGAAGGCGACGATCAAAGCGTATGCACATAAAACGGGGACGCATCATGATTCAGAGACTTATTACGAGTCGAAGTTTGAAGTCCCGCAAGATTTTGGTGAGATTGGTGCTGTTTTAATTGAGAACGAACACCACCAAGAAATGTACATAAAGAACATTGTAGTTGATGGCTTCTCAACGGGCCCACTCCATATAACTTGTGACTCTTGGATTCATCCCAAATTTGATGACCCTCACAAGAGAGTTTTTTTCACCGACAAGGTAATTTCTATTAATTGCACATGTCTCCCATTATATAGTTTTCACTGAATTATACTTCAAAATAAATATTGTTTTAAAAGTTAAATCTATATATATATATAAGTAGAAGTGAGGAAAGAGAAAAAATTATATTTATTGGAGCAAGTAAAGTGCACTTACTTTATGGTGCAATAGTGAATCTCACTCTCTACTAAAGAGAGTGAATTAATTTTATCAATTTCTTTTCTTTTTTACTTTGCACCAATAATTTTTAAATTCTTTAAGTTTTTAATTTTACATCTATTTTCAACACACTATATATCAAATTAAATTATCTTTTGAACATTTTTAATTTAACATATATATTGCACACATAAAAAGAAAAATCATAACTAAAATATTTATTTTATTGTCTTTTTTATTGAATTTAACTATATGATTGATCGAATTTAAATAAATTTTATTTAGACTATAGGAGTTTTATAAATATTAAAATAATTTTATGAATTTTAGTATTTGTTATGAAGTTAGTATACAATTAAATAATTATAATACTCACATATATACAATATAATCTTACATCTTAATTGATTTATGGATAAAATAAATTTAATATAAACTCTTTTTTTAATAATTAGTTCATTATACAATCTTGCGTTTAAAATTCATAATATTTCATTCGTGCATCGCACGGGAGAAATACTAGTTATTTTTTAAAATAAGTGTCGTTTTAACTATTTTTCACATTTTTTTTCTAATTTACTCCAAATTCGAATTCAAGATATAAAATATTTTTTAGGAATTATATTAAAATGTAGAGTATGTATAGAGTGATATTGGTTCATGTATGGATCATTGAAGGGTATTATTAGTTTTCACTAAAGTGTATTAGTTGTTATCACTGAAGGGTATCGGTTGTTTCCACTTAAAAGTCTTTGTTTGTTTTTAGTAAACAACTAATATTCTTCAGTGAAAACAACTAATACCCTTCAGTGAAAACAATTAATACCCTTTAGTGGAAACAACTAATATCATTCAATGATTCAAAATATAATAGAACTTTTAGATATTTATGTGGGGTATATATCTCAAAATTTTATGATTAATTTGATATGAAATCTTTACAACGACACTTATTTTGAAACAATAAGAGTATATAATAATAAGTGTTGGTTCTTAAAACAAAGTATAGAGTTAAAATGGTTCATACATGAATCGCTAAAGAGTATTAGTTATTTTTGGTAAAGAGTATTAGTTATTCCCACTGTAGGGTATTAGTTGTTTAGTGAAAACAAACTAAAACTCTTCAGTAAAAACAATTAATATTTTTCAGTGAAAATAACTAATACTTTTTAATAAAAATAATTAATACCCTTCAATAATTTATGTCTAAACTAATTTCACTCTATACATACTCGGTTTTTAATGTATATATTGCACCGTATCATAGATAAAAACTAATATTATTTTAATTATTGTAGCAAGTAATATATTTTAACTAAACAACTACTATATTTAAAAATGCAAGCAATTTGTTTCTCTATTAACATTATATATGATCGGTTTCTTTGATTTAATCATTAAAGATAAATAGTTATTGTTTCATGGCAAAATTAAAATTTAGTAATATTGTAACAAGCTCAAATAGCAAAGTCACTTGCGAAAATTTTTACTGTAAAATAACTTTTTTTTATATCATTAGTTGTTACACTACTGGGTATTGGTTGTTGTATTATAAGAGAAATTTTGAATGTTATTAGTTGTTTTATTAAAATATATTAATTGAAGAATATTAGTTATTCTAAAAAGATATTAGAGTTTTATTATAAAATAATATCGGTAAATCAGCTTCATGCTAAAAGTGGAATGAATTTTTTTTTGTCTAACTTGTAAAACTTAATTACGAACTGAGCATAGATTTCATTAGAAATGGATACTAATTATTTAGCCGGGAATTCTTCATTTGTCAGTCAAAAGCATGAGTTTTCAAAGTTCAGAAGTTTTAGTTTTGAGGTTCGAATTCTTGAATGGGTGAAAATGAAAATTTATTTTTCATCTACGTCCTTAGATATATTGGATAAAAAGTTATATTCACGGTGGTTACATAACTAGTGTTGTGTTTTAATTTTGTAAAAAATGACATAAAAAGAGGTAGTTGATAGGATTATAAGAAAATAGAAAAATAATCAAATGAATAATGTTCTGTGTATCATCTTTTATTCATATTAACTATTATAATTACCCTATATTTATCCTTTTTTTTACTCAAACTTATAATTTCATAGACCTAAATAATTATGTTCTAACCACTAAGTTGTGAAAGGAATTAATATGCTATTTTATCAAAAAAATAATATGACAATAACAGAAGGGGGATAATTTTTTTAAGGACCGTAACTTTTTGAGCTAGCAATTTACGAATCATAATTTTCAAAAGTCGCAAATTTATGTTAAATCAACCCAGTCGGGCTCAAATTTAGCCCGAATTGAGGCCAATTCAGGTCAATCATCCCAAATTTAGCCACAAATCGGGCCAATTCCGAGCTTTGCATCAATTCACGACTTTTAAAAGTTATTATCTTTAAATTGTCAACCTGATGGATAATTACTGACCTTAATTTGTCATCCTCTGAGTTATTGTTCTTAAAATTAAAATTATTCCCTTACCATCATATAGATATTTTTATTTTAAATGAGATTGAAACATATGAACATGAGAATTGATGTACACGAGCAGTCATACTTGCCATCTCAAACTCCAAGTGGGCTAAAAGAGCTGAGAGACAAAGAGTTGATAAGTGTACGAGGAGACGGTACAGGTGAACGCAAGACTTCTGATAGAATTTACGATTACGATGTGTACAATGATCTCGGTGATCCCGATGCCGACGACGATATGGCCCGTCCCGTTCTCGGCGGCACCCAACGTCCCTATCCTCGCCGCTGTAGAACTGGCCGACCTAAAACTAAAAAAGGTACTCATCACTTTACTATTAAAATGAAAACGAGTAGCTCTAATATGAAAATAGTTTATAATATGAACATACTTTTTAATTCTATGAATTCACTTTCTATTTTTAAAATATTTGGTTAAATATCTAATACCTTAAATAGGTTTTTTTTTTTTTTACAAAATTTTGATTTTTAAACTTAAATATAAGGGCACACTTTTTAAGAAAAATACATTTTTAAAGTTAATAGTGACATATGGGTAAATATGTGAATTTTTTTAGTTTGCACACAAATCAATATTTTATTTTTTAGAATGTGCAAATTTTTTCGGAACAAATATAGTATAACACTATGTTTTTAATATTATATATGTATAATTTAAATAATGAAAAAAATTAATTGTTGTTGATGTATTCAATAATATAATATCATGGATCGTGATTCTTAGAAGTCTAAGAAATATTTGTTACTTTAAAAATTTCCATTTTTATATAAAACGTTGCAGATCCAGAGTCAGAGACAAGGAGCTCCAATGTGTACGTGCCTCGAGATGAAGCCTTTTCAGAAGTGAAGCAAATGACATTCTCAGCTAAAACTGTATACTCGGTGCTTCATGCACTTGTTCCAACCTTAGAAACATCCATCATCAACACTGATTTTGGATTTCCCAATTTTACCGCCATTGATTCTCTTTTCGACGAGGGGTTTAGGCTCCCAGAGGTTCCCCACAATGGCGTTTTAGGAAATATGATACCTAGGCTCGTTCGATCTATCGCAGACACCGGTGAAAGTATTCTTCGATTTGAGAGTCCCCAATTTCTTAACAGTAAGCTACCAGACTTAACATCCACTCCCACTAAAAAAATTCAAATGAAAATAATCCCTTCTTAAATACTGCGAATTTTCTAATCTTTCATTTCTCAAATTACCAAAGAACAATTTACCTGCCAAACAAAAAAAATTATGCAAAATTATCTATGACTACAAAATCTATAATTTTGTAGACAATTTGTTCATACATAATTTCAGAAATAAAAAATGTCCATATGATTAAAAAAATATGTAGGCAAATTACACGCATTTTTTACCATTTAAGGATATAATTATTTTCGTTGGAAATTTCGTAGAGAATTCTTTATTTTTTCTAATAGTGTTTTGTATATGAATGCATGCAATGCAGGAGATAAGTTTGCTTGGTTTAGAGATGCTGAATTTGCTAGACAAACTCTAGCGGGTCTCAATCCAATGTGCATCAAGTTGGTCACGGTATATGTTCTCATTCAATATTTATTTTCTCAAAATAAATCTTATGTAAAACGTAAATGCTAAATGAATATTTATGATGATGTGCATTAGGAATGGCCACTGAAGAGTAAACTCGACCCTGAAGTGTATGGGCCCCCTGAATCAGCAATCACAACTGAGCTTGTGGAACAAGAAATAAAAGGCTTCTGCACATTAGAGGAGGCAATTAACTTCAATTTACATTTATATGGCCCCCCTATATTTTTTTTACTTATGGAACAAGAAAATTAACCTTTTGGTTATTATAACTTCTCTAACTAAAGTTTTTAATGAAAAAATCCAATTTCTGTCATTAAAGACTTTTAGGTAGAAAAGTTATAATGACAGGATGATTGTCAATAAAAGTGAATTTAGTTATCTGAACTCATATTTTTTTTTTCTTTTTGCAGGCATTGGAACAAAAGAAGTTGTTTATTTTAGACTACAATGACTTGCTATTACCATACGTGGAAAAGGTAAGAGGGATCAAGGGTACAACATTTTACGGATCGAGGGCGTTATTTTTCTTAATGCCAAAGGGGACGTTGAGGCCGATCGCGATCGAGCTAACTCGACCGCCAATTGAAGGGAAGGAGGCGTGGAAGGGGGTGTTCCAGCCAAGTTGGGATCCGACGGGCATCTGGTTGTGGAGGCTGGCTAAAACTCACGTTCTCGCTCACGATGCGGGCGTTCATCAGTTAGTTAGTCACTGGCTAAGAACGCATTGCTGCACCGAGCCTTACATTATTGCAACCAATAGGCAACTAAGCAAAATGCACCCCATCTATAAACTCATGCATCCTCATTTCCGGTACACGATGGAGATCAACGCGTTGGCCCGTTCGTCGCTTATTAACGCCACGGGGATCATCGAGAAGGGCTTCTCCCCAGCTAAGTACTCGTTGGAGTTGAGTTGTGTTGCGTACGCCCAACAATGGCAATTCAATCTCGAGGCCCTGCCCGCTGATCTAATCAACAGGTCAAATTTGAATTAATTAATTCCACGAAATTCTTTCAAAACTAACTTCAACCTATTAATTTGGCTGCAGGGGAATGGCTGTGGAGGATCCCTCCGCACCACATGGCCTGAAGCTAACAATCCAAGACTACCCTTACGCTAATGATGGTTTGCTTATATGGGATGCCATCAAACAGTGGGTCACAGACTACGTCACCTTCTTCTATCCGGAATCAAACCTCGTTGAATCTGACCACGAGCTCCAATCGTGGTGGACGGAGATCCGGACAGTAGGCCATGGCGACAAAAAAGACGAGTCATGGTGGCCCGACCTAAAAACCCCTGACGATTTGGTCGGGATCCTGACGACCATCATCTGGGTAACATCAGGCCACCACGCCGCTGTAAACTTTGGGCAATTCGATTTTGGGGGATACTTTCCAAATAGGCCCACCACTGCTAGAACACAAATGCCTACCGAAAATCCGAGCGACGAAGAAAGAAGACTATTCATGGAAAGGCCTGAGAAGTTCTTGCTAGATTGTTTCCCATCCCAGGCTCAAGCAACGGTGATCATGACTATTTTAGATGTTCTGTCGAACCACTCCCCCGATGAGGAGTACATCGGGGATAAGATCCCGGCATATTGGGAGGGTAATAAAGTAATCAGTGCTGCATTTGAAAGGTTTAATGGGCGGTTGAAGGAGATTGAAGGGATCATTGATGGTAGAAATGCGGATGAGACGCTGATGAACAGAGCGGGAGCGGGGATAGTGCCATACGAGCTTCTGAAACCGTATTCTGAAGCTGGTGTTACGGGAATGGGTATCCCAAATAGCATCTCTATTTAATATCCAATTATTGATGTGTGAGTGAACTTGAAATAAAAATATTTGGGTTTGCTTATCGTTTCCTACTATTTACTCCCTCCGATTCAAAATGTTTAATGTTTTAAGATTTGTTGTGAGAATTAAGAAGTGGAATAAAGTGACTATTATACCCTTATGATATATTGATTGAAAAAGAGATTTATGGAATGTCAAGTAGTTTATTTATGGTGTAACATTATTAAAAGGTAAGGAGAAATTATGAGTGGTATTTTAGGGAGATTTAAATAGGGGCATAATAGAAAAATAAGGTGCAAAATACCCTAAAACATCAAATATTTTGAAACAAAAAAAACACCCTAAAACATCAAACATTTTGAATCGTAGGGAGTATTAATCATCATTTCAACTTCAGCTAACTATTGAAAAAAGAGGAATATCCAATGCGGCGATACTTGATGACAAAAGTGACGCTGGAGAATTGATGCATGCATGCATTGCATGCTCTATATTCTCTTTGAATATACGTAAAATTTATTTGAAAATGTCAAACTTAATGTTAAAAGGGAAACAGCCCACTTTCTTGCTTTACATAGATTTTGGTTAAAATGCAAAACATGTCAAAAGACCGTAAATTTATTTGTTATATTAACAAAAAAAAAAAATGTATAACATTACTAAAATTTAAGATCATGATTAAATAAGGAAAAAAGATAAACTAAATTTATCTGTATCCGCATCAAATTACCATATACCAATAAAAAAACTGTTAAGGTTGTTTTTGGATGGAGGAATTTGACTATAAATTTTAAATCCACAACCTAAATTTACTCCTTTAGTTTGGATAAAATATTCAAATCGATGAATTTCAAATACTTAGTTTTGTTCTTAGTTCAAATTGGAAGAATTTCAAATACTTAGCAAAACCAAGTCATTTGAAATCCATGGGTTGTTAAATTCATTTATTTTCAAATCTCTTGTATTTCAAATGACTTCATCCAAACACAACCGAAAAAAAATATAGAGTATGCCTAATGTCTATGGTGAATATGTATTCATGTGAATTGTCTTTTTAAGTATCAATATATAATATACAAAGTATCACTGTTTAGCATATGAAGTATCACTTTTTTTTTTTAAAGTCTGAAATTATGTGTTGTTCCTTCCAAAAGCCCTAAATAATGACACTTTGAAGAAGAGAGTTCACATAAACCTGAATTCATATAAGTTTTTGTGTCAACTATATCATACTTTCTTTGTTTTTTTTCCACATACTATTCTCACGCCAAAAATATTCTCAACAGTATTCATGTACTATCCAATGGGCAGCCGCTCACCCCCACTCCCACCCCTAACCCCACCCCACCCCACCCCACCCCACCCCATCCCATCCAACATCCTAATCACTCTCTCTCCCAAGTTCCTAATCACTCTTCCTATGCATGAGCATTCGAATGCATACCTATTTCAGCAAAAGGTATCTGACAGATTTTCTCATATCTACAAAGGAAGGGAACCCCCTCACTTTCAAAAGGAAGGAGACCCAGCTTCCATATAACAATAAGTTAAAAAGGAATTAACGCTTTTATTCACGAACGTATTTGCAATTCGACAAAGCTGACTCCATCATGCTTCACACTTTTTCACGCCTGTTGAAATTGCAAGACGGAAATTAAACACAATCAATCAATATCTAAGATTTTTTTTTATTAAAGTGAGCGCAATCCAGAATCACTTGCCTTGGCCATGTGGGGCCTCTGTTTGGAAGTGGTGGCATCTTCCATATTTCTGAATGGTTTAAATCGGATTGGGGGAGCCGTATTAGTTCTCAACGAAGTAGAGGTTTTTGGGTCTGCAGAAGATACTTGTGACTCTTCCATTGCTTGCTTCAAGATCTCCACTACTTGGCTCATAGCTGGCCGGTCTTTAGGATTTTTGTTCAAGCATTTATCAGCCAATTTTGCAATTCTTCTTGCAGCATTCATGGAATACTGTTTTTGGAGACGTGGATCAATGATCATGTTAAATCTCTTACTATCAGCAGGGAACTGTTTCACCCAGTCGAGAAGCTTCTGTTCTGACATTGGGAGGTTTCTATCTATGGTCCTCCTTCCTGTTATTATCTCGTATAGTACCACTCCGAAGCTCCATATGTCACTCTTGACCGTCAAACGCCCAGTCGCAACGTATTCTGGGGCAGCATAGCCACGTGTTCCAACGGGCTGTTATAAGAAATTTAAAAGAAAATCAAGCATTATGTACTATTCTACACATATTTTTTATACGACTAAGGGGACGTTTGATTCAAAATTCCTCAATGGGAATGAAGATGGGTAACTGTGGCGGTTAATGAGAATAAAAATTATCAATTCACCCTCATCATACTTTGCACGGGTAATGAGACACAAAATAAGTTAATCATTACCCCATTATGATTAAACACCTCCTCCCTTATAATCATTTCACTATTCCTCAACCAACAATTATTTTTTATCTCAAGTTATTCCAAGATTAGAGTAATAAGACTAACAATGTAACTGTCATTCTCATTGTAATTTTCTATTTGATGATTTTTGTTACTATTTTCATTGAAGAATTTGAAACAAGCGCCTCGTATAATGCTTCTGCATGTGCAGGAGCAGCCAGAGTATGAGAGATGATGCACTTTCAGGCAATAATAAAAAATCGAACCAAACTACACTAACCAAGTGAAGTGCTGTTGAAATAATGATATCCAAGACTAGAACAGTATCATAATCTATTCAACTAATTAAGTATTCCATCCACTTACAGCTGTAGACACATGAGTCCGGTCCCCAGTTGGGCCTTCTCTTGCAAGCCCAAAGTCGGAAAGTTTGGGATTGAAGTCCTTGTCTAGCAGCACATTGGAGGACTTGAAATCTCGATATATAACCTTCATATGTAAGAGTAACGATGTGTAAGAAATAGCCAAAATAAAGTTTGAATAATTTGTTTATGCATAAGGATTGCAATGAGAATTATTGGGGGACCAATCTAAGACGACAAGAAAAAGAAATACCTGGACTTCCAAACCTTCGTGCAGATACGCCATTCCTTGAGCCGCCCCAAGGATAATATTTAGTCTTGTTATCCAAGGAATTGCTGGCACAGTCCTGTTGAAAAGATGATCTTCCAAGCTCTTGTTATGCATGTACTCATAAACTAGTAGTCGATGGATTCCTCTTTCTCCATCCATGGAACAGTATCCTAAGAGCTTAACAAGATTAGGGTGATCAAGCACTCCAAGAAATTGGACCTCCGCAACCCATTGTTTATGTCCCTACATAAAAAGATAAATGAGAAAACTACAACTCATCATGAACTAATCACAAACATAGAATCCAGAACTAGACCACGGGTCAGATGTTTCGTATATTTGCACTACAGATTTGAGTGGTCTAGGTTGCCCCTTTGAGTGTTGTAGGTCCTTGCTACTGCATAGTGATGATTCATGAATACGAATCCTAGTCCTACACATTGTTGTTTTCTCTGGTTTATTTACTCATATAAGGAGTGGTTTCATTAGTCAAAAATGCTAATGAATGGGCTATAAATGGTAAATCAAGCAGTTTGTACTTTAGATGATTCTTGCCTCCTATCTTCATGATTGAAACATGAGTATTCCAAGGTTAAATGAATTAAACACGGATGGGAAATTATTGTAGCCAATACACGTGTTAATGCAATATATGTCTGGGCTTAAAACTCACTGAAGTTTATGCTTCCTGTAAACAGTCTGCCTATCGTTCAGTTGTAGAAAATTAAGTGGTCCAAACAGAGCACAATATCACATGTCGAATATATTAGCTTTAGCTTAAAGAAAATGGGAAGCGTACATACATCAGGCTCAAGTATCCCTTCAGAGATTCGAAAACAGAAAATCCGAAACTTACATACTAATCATGTCACATGCTAATATTATCACCAGCGCACATGTTCAGTTCAATAATCTATATTTTCTTAATTTTTTGGAACATCGCGGGCTCAAGATTCAAATATACAATCGGAGCAATGAATGCTCTTTATGTCTTAAAGGGATGTTTAATTTAGATACAGAATTCTAGAAATGGATATTCTGAAGATTCGGAGCTTTACTACCCATATGGTGGGAAAAGTAGATTTATCAGGAATACCAGAATTTTAAAGTGGACGAGGAAACACAGTCAATGATATTTAAATACGTATAAATAATAGTATAGGCGAAACAAATTCGACGATCAATTCTGCAAGTTTTTTTTTTTTTTTTGAGAAGAAAAAGATATTGTTATTAGTTAGAGGACAAGGGGTCCTCCAACCCTTACACTAACACAAACAACCAATCTACAATACAACCAATCAATTCTGCAAGTAATTCCCCGCGTAACTAACGATCCGATCACATAAGTAACTTACAGAGAGCTAGAGCGAGAGAGAGAGAGAGAGAGAGAGCAAATAATTGAAATTGTACGGAGAGAGAAAGGGGTTTGAAAGGCGAGATAAGAAATACCTGCAATCCTTGTGTGTTGAGCTTCTTAATTGCAACAATGGTAGGTTGCGCCTCGCCAGGAGCCTTAATCGAGCCCTTGTACACACTCCCGAAGCCACCTTCCCCGATCTTAAGCAGCCTGTTGAAATTGTTGGTTGCTTCTCGAAGCTCTACCAGAGAAAATTCCCTAGAATTCCGTTCTCTCTCTCTGTACATTTCCTGTATGCTCCTCCGCCGCCGCGGGGACGAGGACGACGAAGATTCCATCGAACCTTCGGATTTCACAGCACGGCATGGATTACTGTCCGGTTTTGTTCTGGAGTTGCTCAATTCCGGCGCTGATTTCCCCGTCCTCGACTTGCTCTTCCTCTCCTTACTGAATATGTAGAAACAGCGCATCATCTTGGCGCAATTTCAAGCGACGGTGAAGGCGCGTGTGTCTGCGCGAAACAGAGAGAGAATAGAAATTGAAGAAGAAGACATTTAATTTCCTTTGAAAAGTTGGAGATGGCATTAAAATAAGGGTATGTTTGGGAAATTTCATCAAAAGCACTTGTGTGTGTGTCCATACAACACCGCTTCTTTCTTCATTCCTAGTTTTGGTCATGTTGGAAATATTTTTAATTGACTTTTCACCCTGTCAAAGTCTCATATCCACGCTAACAATTATACTCAAAATTAATAACACTGAAAAAAATTTAATGCAATAAATTTACATTTTTCAACTTAATTAGCCAACACTTTTCAATATAAATAGTTTCATTGTTGAGTGAATGCATCATGCACCAAGTACACAAAAGACTTACACTTCCTCACTTGCCTTGCAAATGCGTCGTTACGTCCACAAAAATACGTGTGTATTTTTCTTTTTATAAAAGCGTTCACTTTATTATCATCACTTAACTATACATATGTTAATTATTTTAGTCATAATACCTAAAAATATTTTTACTTTATAAATTGTTTTCCTTCAAACTTATGATCATTCATTTGAGCATAGTTTCTATGATGGAGAAAGTAAATAAAATTGATTTTGAAAATTTCATCATAATTATCATATTTTGCAACAACACTTAAATTTTTCATAGTATACAATAGTGGTTAAAAAATTCATAAAATTTTATGAAATACGTTGTATGTAGCAGACAAGGTTAGGTTAGTTTATGGGGTATTCACAATCTCTGTTGAAAATAAAGGTTAGGTTAGTTTATGGGGTATTCACAATCTTTGTTGACAACTTAAAAGTATTTTTAAAAAGTTAAAAGTTGTGAGAGGTCAGCTTTTAAAATAAGTACTTCTACTCCTATAACGGTATTTGCAAACCCCATAGTTATCAAAAAAAAATTTCAGGATAATAACAATTTTATATTGTGATACTGATAAATGGACCTTCAAAATAAATCAATGACTAACAACAAATATAAGAACAATGAAATCAAGGCAATAGTGGTTAAATGCTCATGAATGAGATTATCTGATTGAACAACTAATACCTTCTGAAGCTGATACCTATAATGCAGTTTATTGGTATTTATAATTTTTAAATTTAAATAAATTTTACCGTGAATATCATTTACATAATAATTTCTCATAGTAAATAAATACACCTTCTTAAACACAATAACAAAAATTTATAGAAAACTTAATGTAGTATTGTTGGCATGTTAAAAGATTGTGATTAAAATTAAACAATATCGAAATGTCATGATATCAAATGGAAACAATATAAGAACCTCACAAGTATATTGACAGAAGTTGGACAAAGCACTCGATGAATATTCGTGTCAACAACTTGTATATATTAATTAATCAACATAATGTATGGAATAG
This sequence comes from Ballota nigra, assembly GCA_947034835.1. Classification (NCBI taxonomy): domain Eukaryota; kingdom Viridiplantae; phylum Streptophyta; class Magnoliopsida; order Lamiales; family Lamiaceae; genus Ballota; species Ballota nigra. The sequence goes on along the minus strand of OX344727.1, from coordinate 9,567,567 downwards.
CAACTTAATTATGAATAATGAATGTGCATTTATTAAAGGGCGAGAAGTTTATTCCCGTTGCACGGACACCCAAATTAAAAAGTAGAGTAATGTAATTTAAAATGATATTAATTTTTTATATATATTATTAATATTAATTATTAAACTAATATTCCCTCCGTCCCGCTATAACTTTTTTGTTTCTTTTTGTTGATTTGTTTAAAAAAATGTATAGTTTATTAATATATGGTGGGTCATATGTTAACTTTTGTGTAAAATGGTGGGAAGTTGTAAAAAAGTAAAGATGAGTTGTTTAAGAAAGTATTTATTTATTAATATATGAAGTGCTGATGTTTACTTTTTTTTAGAATATGAAACTTATAGTGGGGCATCCAAAAAAAGAAAGTAGGAAATTAATAGTGGAGCGGAGGTAGTACATTTTAATAGAGTAACTAATACTATTAAGAAATACATACAACATGTAAACAAAAACCTTAAAGTAAAATTGGTTCATAATATACATTACCTTACAAATATATTTAATGTGTAGGAAAAATTGGTTTCCTTACCAATTATTTAAATAATTAGTGAGGGAATAAGTTTAATTACAAATTGAGATCGGTGTACTCGCGGATTAGATGATCGTAATATATCTAAACTCTCAAAATCGAATTTCGGTTAATGAAAAATTAAAGAGAGGTGTGAAAGTGTTAATTAAAGTATTTTTTTATCAGTACAAAGATTTGATAGAATAAAGCAAAATGGTACCAGTAGTACCCAAGAATACAAATTTGGTTTCGTCTAACGACTTAGAATCATCTTTGGATTACCAATCCAATCCACAAAGTTAAATCTAGACACTCATTGTGCTTTTACAAAAATTCAATTCTATACTGTTACGCCCGGTTACAACCGTGGCCACATGGCATCACGAGAAGCGGCCACGGCGACAACAAAGCCCGACCCGGTGAGAGGGCGACTACCGAATAGGGAAGTATAGCGGGATCGTCCTAGGGAAGATAGCGGGGAAAGTCAATTCGAGATGGCCTGGGAGATGACGGGCAGCGGGCACCGCGTTGTGGCCTTTGTGGCCGCTCTTACCTGCAATCCGGATTATCCTGGCAACGGAAGCCCGAGGTCCTTTGGCCGCTACCCATTCACAGGCCTAACCGCCTAGTTAAAGTCAGCCACTAGACTGGTGTTGTCCCTGGGGCAGAGTAGGGCCAGAGGGAGAAGTCTTGTCAGCAGGGGTCAATAGAGACACGTGGCGGACTCTCATTGGCCCATAGAGGAGGTTATAGCCAATCATGACTGCATAACTAGGATCCGGTGGGGCCCGTGGGAAGGCTAGGCCCAGTGGGAACCCCAGCTTTGTAACCTATAAATAGAGCCTTAAATGCTCATTGTAAGACACAACACATTTAATAAAAAAGACACCACAAGAGAACTCATTTACTACCACATTTATTGCATTCAGTTATTAGCTTTTATATCTCCTACCCGCTAGGAACATTCGAGCGATATCTTTCCGAAATCGCTATCAACAATTTGACGCTAGAAGAAGGGTAGCTATTAGCAAAAATACACCCGGTTTTGTTCATTTAGCTATCCCCGAACCAACCTTACCACTAAAACCTCAAAAATCCTTACGAAAATGACAACCTTAAGAGCCACTCGAACCCAACACCAGATCGAAGACGTTGTAGAAGCTACGACTCCAGCTCCAGGCACAGTGGAGACGGCCCAAGGGCCGCTCGAGTTCATCTCCGCCATGAAAACCTCCGAGGACCTACAGGCAGCGTTGGCCCTGATCCAGCGGCGGCAAACCGAGATGGACGCTGCGCCCATCCGCGTTCATAGGGCCGGGAAGGAGCCGGCCAACACCAGGGCCGCCAGCTACCCACGCCCCAAAGGAGAGCCTGCCAGGAGGGCAGCCTCCAACCTGACCAGGCCGCATAACCTGAAAAGGCGCCTGCTGTTGGAGTTATACGTGAAAGTATGCTTTTACTTTGTATAACTCGTGTATCAAACAGTTGTTTTATGAGAATAATTCTTTTATCACATTTGCTTTAGTTATGATTGAATGTTGAATATCTATTGCAAACCGTTCAATATATGGTACTAGTTGCATTGTAGTTAATGTGGTGATACCTGATCACGAAAAACAACATTAACAGTCTCCTTGTAACTAAACGTACATTTTCACGACCTAGGTGAAATTGAACAATCCGCCGTGAAAGGTCGATGTGTAAATCTCAGATTGGACTGTCTTGACTAAGAGATTGCACTAGCACATTTAGTATGTGTTGAAGAGGACCTACAGCGAGGATAAATTCTTCTGTTCTGAAATGTGAAGAATTAGACCTCAGTGGTTGTTGATTTCTTAATCTTCGTCACTTAAATAGGACCGTGTGTGCTTGATGGTTACTGCTTTGATTCATGTTGGGTGAGAATCATTGTGACTTCGAACCTTGTGCTTTGGGCAGTAATATTAATCATACGACGGTTGCTAAGATTTAATACGGAGAAACGCGTGCGAGTACGGCTCGTGTGATTAGTCCCCTTGGCGGGCTCAGAAGTTTTATCGTACCAAATCTTGCAAGTGAAGAATTAATTTCTTCGGTACGGATAATAATGTTGAGCTGTCTTTACTCCAAGGTGAAATATATTAATTAATTTAGAGCTATTCAGAAGCTTAATTAATTAATGGACTTGATAATCTTAAACGCGGGAAATAATAACCGGGAGCCCATATTATCGTAATATGGATTAAGATGGATAGTGCAATATTAATTTATTAGTGGTAATAATTAATATTAATGGATTGAATTATATTGGGGCTCAATATTGAAATTCAGAAGTCAATTAGGAGGTCCAATCTTAATTCTCCTTAAAGGCCCCTCAAGTAGCCCATTAAGTAGCCCAATAATGATAAGGTGATTAAAATAAAAAGAATATATTATGCTGATTTTTTCTTTGGTTTTTTCGAAAATATGATATTAAGAAGAAAGAAGATTTTGTTGATTTTCTTGGAAAGATATTATGGAAGATATGTATTCTTAGAATACAAGAATATCTCATATATTCAAGAAGATCCAAATCTTGGGATTTCTACTTATTATTTTAGAAAATTTTAAGCTTATAAGGTGAGTGAGATTTTTATGGAATATTTTATTGTGGAGAAAAGAATATATGAGATATATTCAAGATTTCTTAGAGACTAAGAAAAAATTTTCTCCAAGGCCCAAATAACCTCAAAATTTCGGTCACTTACACTTATAAATAGGGGATGATTATTTCATCCCCAAGTACATAATTCCATGTGTTGAAAAAATCAAGAGCATAAATATTTTTCTTTTTCCTTAGTTATTTAAATTATTCGAAAGCATCTCCCACCGGCGATCGAATAAGGCGAAAGGGAAATACTTGAGAAGGTTTTTGGGTTGATAAAGCGCGTACGTGTTTGTCCTGTTTTATTCAAAGGCCAAGTTCTACGAGAGGTACGTAAGTCACATATTTTATTGTTTATTCCGCCATAGATTATATGTGAATTAATTCAACATGCATGATGTAAAATTTGTTGTTGGAATTATTATTTGAATTAATTAGGATTAATTCATGCTAGTAATAATTGAATTTAAATTCGTATTTAAATTTCATCCCGAATAGATTCCGGGCACCCCTATTTTTCCCAACAACTGGTATCAGAGCCACGGTTTCGGGCTCTGATCTTTAAATTGGAATTTAAATTGTTAGACAGTAAATTAAAATTGGATAGTAGAATTGCTAGATCTTTTTTGCAGGTATCCAATTGTCATGGTTTTAATGTTGTTATTTTTCATGCGTGTGAATTAATTGTTTTTAATTCGATTCGTTCGAATTCGTTTTTCTCATGAGAAAATCCACGAGTAGATTAGTTGTTTTTATTTTGATTCGATCATTGAAATAGACTAGTCTAGATCTAGTATTTATTTTTTGTAAAATAAATTATAACCGGATCGAGACGAAGAACGAAGAATTAAAGACGGCGTACCCGGACGACGCATGCATGCGCGGCGCATGCATGGATGCAAAATCATGCATGGGGTGGAAAACGAGAACGAACGGCGAAACCCGGTGCACGGGGTGCGCGAGGCGCACGACCCACGCACGATGGGTGCCCGACGGCGCATGGATGCGCGCGCCTAGCACCGCGCCCGTGTGGCCGCTGCTCGGCGTCGCACCGAGTGGTGCGCGGGCACACTCCGTGGGCCGACGCGCGCCGTATCTCGGGCCGTGGATTTTTTTTTTTAAATTAATTCCAGTTCTGTGTTTTTTTGTGTGATCTTAAACGTCGTCCCGAACCCCAAACGATGCTGTTTTGATGAGGTGTTGCTGTTCGAGTGGGAGCGTGTCGAGATGAACGACGGAAAGCAACAAGGACGATATTTCGTATCAAGACGTGAAGAAATTAAACCGTGACAATTGGATTTGAGTGCTCCAATGTGTTTAATTTTATTTTGATGGATGTTTTATTTCGTGCACTTATTATTATTTGTTAATATGTGTTTGCATGAATCTTATTGTCCAAGAAAAACCTTACTTTCGAAAATTACTAAGTATGTTTATTTAATCGCAATTTTATTCCGGATATTAAAATTGGATTAATTTGGCCTCCATAATTTATTTATTTGTGAAGTTCTTTTGGAATACATTTCCCCCTCGGATCGGCCAAAAGAACGGATTTCACATGAATAAATTCTGAAAGGATGATTGTGGATTATTACTAGTAGCAGTATTGACCCTCACCACGAGTGACTTGCTCAAAGTGAAATAATAATCCTGTATTTAATTATGGTTATTACTTAGGCATAAGAAATTGATATTAACTTACTCCCCTCGGAGTCCCTGTCAATTTTTATGTGGTCAAAGTGGGAGCCAACTATTAATTTTGAATTAAGGATTTGTAACTTTTAAGTTTGTAATCCGCTTGAATGTGTTTAAATGTATAGACCACCCCTCGTGGCGCATTTAAATTGTTTCGAGATGTTGGCTGATGCATGATTATATTGTTTTAAGGTTTCAATATAATTGATGTGATCGAATTATGTGATAATTTCGTATTTTTCTAGATATTGATATGAATGTATGTTTTATTCTCAGTTCATCATGTCGCAACCTTTTAATCCACTGTTTAGTATACTTAAAGATAACAAACTTGTTGGTGAAAACTATGTTGATTGGAAACGTAATCTCGATATTGTCCTAACCGCTCAACACCACAAATGGGTACTTACTACTCCTAAGCCCCAAGAGCCTGCCGAAGATGCGACCAAGGCGGTCAAGAAAGAGCATAAGAGTTTGTTTGACTCCGATGAGATGGCTAGGTGTACTATTCTGGCTTCAATGTCAGATGTGTTGCAACACCAACACATGGAGACCGCCTCTGAGATAATGCTCAATCTTGAAGCGATACATCTAGGCAAATCACCATGCGAAAGATGCTTTCGTTGAAGATGGTGGAAGGTACGCCCGTAAGGGATCACGTTATCGAGATGATGGGTTATCTCAACAAGTTGGAAGTACTTGGTGCGGAATATGATCTCCCTACTAAGGTCGATTTCGTTCTCCATTCTCTGCCGAAGAGCTTTGAGCAGTTTCAGTTGAACTATCAAATGAATGACTGGGCAAATAGTTTGCCCGAGCTCTTGCAAGCTTTGGTATCGGTGGAGACGTTAATGGATCATCAAATTGTTGCTATGGTGGCAAACGGTCCGTCTACCTCTTCGGGTCCCAAGGGAGGGAAGAAGAGAAAGAGGACGAAAGGCCAGACCCAAGCAAATCCAACCGTTGCGAAACCCAAGGCAAAGGGAGAAGGAGGTGGAAAGAAAGCTGCTAAGGGTAAGTGCTTCAATTGTGGTGAAAAGGGACATTGGAGGGTGACCTGTTCTAAGCCTAAGAAGGCAGTAAAGAAAGGTAAGTCTCATGCTTTAGTCGTTGAAACATATGTTGCGGCGTATGCTGCCCACGTTTGGGTAGTGGATATCGGGGCAACTGATCATATTTGTTTCACTCTTCAGGGGTTCCAGCTAACCCGACGACTTATCAAGAATGAGATCACCATCACTTTGGGCGATGCTACGAGAGTGGCAGCCGAAGCAGTGGGAGTCGTGCACCAATCTTTTGAAGATAGAGTTTTAATTTTAAGAGATGTTTTATACGTTCCGAACTTTAGGAAGAATTTAATTTCAGTTTCTAAGTTGTTTTTTTATGGATATTCAGTTACTTTTAATAAAGTTGTTACTGTTTCTTTTAAGAATGATACTATCTGTCATGGAACGTTGGTAAACAATCTCTATACGATTAAGTGTGCACACCACTCAAAAAATGAATCTAATAACACGTCGATCATTTCGAGAAATAAAAGAAAGCATTCTTCGGAGATGAACGAAACACTTCTATGGCATCTTAGACTAGGTCATATTAATCTAAAGCGGATAGAGAGATTGGTGAAAGACGGATCCTTGGAATCTTTCCAAGTCGAACCGTTTCCAACTTGTGAATCCTGTTTAGAGGGTAAGATGACCAGGAGGGCATTTGGAGCCAAGGGGAATATAGCCACGGAAGTGTTAGAACTCATTCATACCAATGTGTGTGGTCCAATGACGATCAAAGCGAGAATGGGGTATGAGTATTTCGCCACCTTCATTGACGATTACTCGAGATATGGGTACATTTACCTTATGAGGCATAAGTCTGAAACTTTTGATAAGTTCAAGGAGTTTAAGGCCGAAGCCGAGAAACATAGGGAAAAGAGTATCAAGTTTCTACGATCAGATCGATGAGGCAAATACTTCAGCGATGAATTCTTGAACTACTTATCGGACGAAGGGATCGTATCCCAGTTAACCGCACCGGGAAACCCTCAACAGAACGGTGTGGCGGAACGAAGAAACCAGACTCTTTTAGAGATGGTCAGATCCATGATGAGTTATTCGGATTTACCCAAGTCATTTTGGGGTAATGCCTTGGAAACGGTGGCTTACATTCTAAATTTGGTGCCATCCAAATCAGTTCTTAAAACCCCAATGGAATTATGGACCGGGCGCAAGCCCAGTCTAAGACATTTGCGGATTTGGGGTTGTCCGGCATACGTGCTAGACAAGGAAGCCGGTAAATTGGATCCACATTCGGAATTAAGGCTGTTTATAGGATACCCTGTGGGAACGAAATGGTATATGTTCTATAGTCCCAAGGATCAAAAGACCGTGATCAGTACACACTTTAAATTCTTGGAGGAAGACTATATGAGCAATCGGAAACCTAAAAGTGAAATTACCTTTGAAGAATTGAGAGGTCAAACCTCGATACCAAGTATACAAGATGATGTACCACACATCACATCTTCACAACCAGAACCCCGTCGTAGTGGGAGGATTGCTAGGCAACCCAAGATATTTATGGGGATAGGAGAATCTTCGAATTTGGTTCCCGGTGATGAATCAGACCCATGGACGTACGACGAGGCAATCCAAGACAAAGACGCGGAGTCCTGGCAAACGACAATGGAAACCGAGATGGGTTCGATGGATCATAATCAAGTGTGGGAGTTGGTCGAACCACCCAATGGGGTAGAACCCATTGGATGCAAGTGGGTGTACAAGAGGAAAAGAGGACCGGACGGAAGGGTTGAGACCTTCAAAGCAAGGCTTGTGGCCAAAGGGTATACTCAGAAAGAAGGGATCGATTGTGAGGAAACCTTTTCGCCTGTAGCTATGCTTAAGTCCATCCGTATTCTCTTGTCGATCGCTGCACACCTAGATTACGAGATCTGATAAATCGATGTCAAGACAACTTTCCTTAACGGAAGTCTTGACGGGATAGATATCTATATGCAACAGCCCAAAGGTTTCATTGAAAAAGGCCAAGAGAATCTCGTATGCAAGCTTAAGAGATCAATTTATGGACTTAAGCAAGCATCGCGTACTTGGAACTAGTGTTTTGCTCAAGTGATTAAGTCTTATGGGTTTGATCAAAGCGAGTTCGAAAGTTGTGTGTATAAGAAGCGTGACGGAACTGCGGTGGTATTCTTAGTATTATACGTAGACGATATTCTGCTCATTGGAAACAATGTAAAGGTATTGTCAGACGTAAAGGTATGGCTGTCAAAACAATTTGATATGAAGGACTTAGGGGAAGCCGGTCACATCCTTGGGATCAAGATCACTCGCGATCGCAAGAAGAGGATGTTGGGCTTATCACAAGCTTCATACATTGACACTGTTTTGAAGCATTTCAGCATGCAAGATTCCAAGAAAGGTTTTGTACCTTTTAGGCACGGAATCCATCTATCGAAAGAAATGAGCCCTAAGACGCAAGCGGAGATAGATGACATGAAAGGTGTTCCGTATGCTTCGGCCGTAGGAAGCCTTATGTATGCAATGCTGTGTACGAGACCGGATATCTGCTTTGCCGTGGGCATGGTGGCAAGATATCAAAGTAATCCCGGGAAAGACCATTGGACTGCCATAAAGTGCATCTTGAGGTATCTGAAAAGAACTCATGAGCGGATGCTGATTTACCAGTCAGATAGTCTAGTTCCCGTGGGATACACGGACTCGGATTTCCAATCAGACATAGACTCAAGAAAGTCAACCTCGGGTAATGTGTTTTGCGTGGGAGGAGAAGCCATTTCATGGAGAAGCGTTAAGCAGAAATGCATTGTTGGTCCCACTCGATAGATTAATTGCGGAAGCTTATGTTATAATGTCTTTCCAAAAATCTTTTATAAGAGAGAAATAAACAATAATTAAAATAAAGCGATAGATGACATAAGATATATAGTGGTTCGGATAAATATCCTACGTCCACTCTCCCTTATCACCAAGGGGTCTCACTATCAACCAACTCACAAACTTACTCACTGGAATTTCCGAAGTACCAGCACCTTCTTACAAACTCTTTAGATCTAACTTCGATCTAAAGATAGACTTACTCCAACCTTGTCTAACAAGATGAACAGGTTGAGTATATAAACTCCTTACGAGTAGATGAGTAATTAAGAACAAAAGTGAGTGCAATATACGTAGTGATCAAAAGCTTAGTATGGCTATATGCGCGTGAATAATTCTAGAGCTTTTTCCAGATCTGCACTCAAGTATATATAGAGGGGATTAGGGACATAGCCGTTGGGAGGCTAATCCAATCAGATCCTCTATATATGGAAGCTTCAATCAATCAATTCCCTAATTGATTGATTGGGTTGGTGAGATCTTGATTGATTGTCTACATATCTTCTCAATCCAATCTTGTGTTGACCTGATTAATCACCAACGGAACAATGCTTCCAATTGCCTAACTCTGATTCTCTACAGAGAAGGCAGGACCAGACACCAGGCAACCTCGGTGTCTTCTGGTCCTTATCTGGTGAACAACCAGAATACTCAGTAGAATAAGGGGATCAAACTGAGCATCTTTTGTTCCACCAGACTCGTCTGGTCCGGACTCGTCTGGTCTGGGGAAGGATCTCTGCCTCTGGTCTGATCTCATCTGGAGAAGTCTTCTGGTGGAGTCCTCTGGTGAAGTCCTCTGGTGGGGTCTTCTGGTGACTCTTCTGGTGAAGACTTCTGGTCTGGCAGTTCCCCCTAGACTAAGTCCTAATCTAGATCATCATCTGGCTAACAGGTCCAGATGGTCCTATTACATCTTCTGGTTTGTTTTAACTCATCAAAACTAACAATTTTTATCCTAACAATTTCCCCCTTTTTGATGGAGTTAAAACACTACCAGAACTGATCAAAAGTAAACTTAAGCAAGAGAACAATAAAGGGATGAGACCATAGAATAGATCTCATCAGGAAAATAATAAGACAACAAGGAGTTGTCTTTAGAACAAGGAAGATATGTATTTTTCATTAATAATCAGAGGACAAAATAATTACAGATTACATTGAAGTTCATTGTCCTATTCTAGGCATATCTTCTGTTCTCTTTAGGGACAAGAAACCAGTCAAGGAACCTATCCTGGACGGCCTTCAACTCTGCAGAAGATGTTGGGGTGAAATTCACCAACACCTTGGTCTTGTAAAGCTTCTTCAGTTCTGCCCAATCCACCTGGTTCCCAATCATGGGAGTGTTAAGATAAGTAAATTCAGGAGCAGTCACCTCCAGGTTGAACTCAATGGTTGAATCCATCAGCTGCTTGTACAAGTCTGCATCATAGGCTTGCATCCAAGAATGGAAGGTTCTGTTGATCAGCTCATCATCTTCTGGTGCTGGCCTCTGGATATAATGCTGAATGAACCAGAGGGTCTTGGCTTCTCTCCATCTCTCAATCAGAGGATACGGCACAGTAGAGTCAAAAGACCCTTCTGTCCTGAGTGGCAAGATGTTCATAACTTCCACAGGAGCTTTCCTCTTCTGACCTGAGCTACCTGCACCAGAAGGAATACCAGCTTCTCTGGCCTTCTTGTTCTGCCTCTTAACATATCTGAGCCTTTGCTCTTCATCTATGTTCTTCCTGATTCTGGCTTGCCTCTCCTCTGGAGTCTCTTCCTTTTATCTCTTCTCTGCTTCTTCGACAACAGATTCAAGGAAACTCTTCTTAACTTTTCTAATCTTTCTCTTAGCAGGACCAGGAATGGTAGAAGGATCCTGCTCAGCTTCAGATGACTCATCTTCTGCAGCAAGTTGTTTAGCCATAGTAAGAGACTTCAACTCTTCTTTCTTCTTCTTCTGCAACTCAGCCTGGGCCAGAGTGTTCTCCAACAGGTCCAGACGAGCTCCATGGCTAAACAGAGTCTCATTTGTGGTCTTAGCCAGATCAGTTCTGGCCTTCTCTTCCCCCTTTTTAACTTCATCAAGGAGGGGCTCCACTACCTGCCTTATGAGATCAGGCAAGGCAGTGTTGGAGGAAGAGTGAAGATCACGCAGCTGCTTGGCTTCCTCCAGATAAGCTTTAGACTCTGCAACAAGTCTCTCCTGCGTCTCCAACATCTCCTGGAGGGAGTCCTTCAGCTTAGCGGTCTGAATCATCTGGCTGGCCATCTCCACCTTGAGAACAGAGACTGGCCTCAACTGCTCCAGCACGTGCTCCTGGAGCTACTTCTGGCTATGCATGACATCTAACTTGACAAACAAGCCATTAGCCTTGAACGAAGCTTTAACCTCTGCCAGAGAGGACTTGAGCTGCTTCATGAAGATTCTCCTCTCATGCTTAATCTGATGCTCAATCATAGCAGGGGCCATATGCTGGATTGCTTTGGAAAAGCGCCCTATCTGCATGATCTGCTCGTTGAAGAAAGCCTTCATCTTCTGGAGCACAGCAGGAGACATCTCAAAGTCCTCCTCGTCTGAATAAAGCTCTGGAGGGAAGACAAAGTGAGGACCAAACTTGTAAGTGGGGCCCTCTGGAGTGAGCATAACTCCTCTCTGGATGAGCAGGGTGCGAATCAAGACCTTAGCTGCACCAGGGGTCTCCAGCTCTGCTGGGTTCTGAATGTTCATCTTCTGCTTCAGCTCAATCTCCCAAGCAGTGAAGTTGGAGGCACCTATTTCCTCAAGCAATAGCATCAGGTCCTCCACATCTTCAAGTCTGGCCTTGCTCCAGACCTTGGCATCAGTAAGCTCTGCCAGAAGTGGTAAGTGCTCCAGAAGAACTGGAAAATGCTCTCTTAGCCAGAGCTGAGCACTTACACTCATACTCTGCCTAATGGGACCCATTTCTGCAGATGAGAAAGTGAAGGGTTTGGGCCCAGAGGCAGAGGAGGAAGGGGCTAAGTCAACAGGCTCAAGTGAAGCTTCCTCATCTTCACTATCATCGCTGGTTAAACAGGTTGGGGAGGGGGGAGGGCCAACGAATCCCAGGGCCATAGAAATGGTTGGGTCCTGGTCTGTATGGGTTTGGGGAGGGTTTGGATTTTGTGAAGTAGAGGTGGTAGGGATAGGTTGCTCTGCACCAGAAGAGGAAGGAATATCTGGTACAGAATGTGTAGGAGGGATTTGGGAGGTGGAAGTGTTTGAAGGGGGGACTTCTGCACCAGAGGAGGTTGAGGGAACCTCTGGTACAGAAGGTGGGGGAGAGGGGTTAGTGGGGATATGTGTTTGGGAATTTGAGGGAGAAGGTGTTTGTGTAGGAATGGTAGAGGGAGTATAGACGGGGGTATCTGGGATAGTCTGCTCTGGTGGAAGAATGGGGTTACCAGAGGCAGATGAGGTTTGGGGAATGTTATCTGGGGGAGAGGTAGAAGGGGAAACAAGATTTATGGGGGAGGAAGAGGGAAAGGAAGGGTTTACCTCTGCTGGGTCAACACCAGCAGGCACAACAAACTCTGGAGCATCCTCCATCATCTGGGTGGCATCCTCAATGGCCTTCTCCAAGGCCTCTCCAAGATCAGATCCAGAGTCTGAATCTTGAAGAAGGGCTCTCTTAGCCTTGGATTTCCTCAGAAGAGGCACTTCCTCTTCTTCCTCTTCTTCTTCTGATGGCTCATCCACCAGAAGGGTTTTCTTGGGAGCTCCTCTGCCAGTCCTTGGCATCTTGGCAGATTTCTTCTTGGCCTCCACTGGCCTCTTCCTTTTTGAAGCTCCTGCCTTCTTGGCAACCTCACTCTTCTTCTTCAGTACATCAAGAAGAGGGATCTGGTCCTCCTCAGAGGAACCAGAGAAAGCAACAGTTGAAGAACCAGTTGCTCCAGCAGCTTTCCTCTGGGTCTTCTGCTGCTGCTGCTGCTGCCCCTTAGCTGGTGAGGGAATGGCTTGAAGGGGAGGAGCAGGGATGGCTTGCTCACCATCAGAATCAGGATGGCCATGGAGAGGACCATCCTTGGAGAACATAATCTTGGACTTATGAAAGCCCTTACCCCAGGATTGTCTCCATTTCTTCTCTGGAAGAATCGAATCCAGAATTAGGGTGAGTTTTGTGCCCAATGATACATTAGCATTGAACACAAATTGTTGCTCTCCTGGCAACTGGGGGCATTCTTCCTTCTGAATTTTCACCTTGTTCTTTCTCAGCACCCCCCAGAAGAACTCAGCCCAGTTACATTGAACACCATCCAGAATGGCCCTCATAACACAGAGCCTGCCAACGAAGATGGCATCTGTGCTATGGCTCTCACACATGAGAATCTTTACCACAATGTCAAATAGCACCTTATACTTCTGCCTAAGATGCTTGTCCAAGAAACCCTTAGAAATATTCTGGCATGAATTTCTGGCAAACATCTTGAAGGATTCCAACGCCTCTCCTTCTCTGTACTTCAGTGGGTCCACACCTTCCGCAGAAAGGTTACCAAAAAGACCACAGAAGTCTGCCTTAGAGAAAACAAGATCCTCTGAATCAATCTTGGATGAAATATAGTCTTCATGGATCTTCATCCGGATAAGAAACTGTGCAGCATATCCATCCAAGGTACGCAGATCCTTGGGAACCTTTGAGATCAACTCCTCCAGCCCAGAACGTCGGAGAAGTTCCAAAATCTCCAAAGCGGCCGGATTCTTAGTGGAATAGAAGTCCACCACCATTTCTGTCTTGAGTTTCTTGCAGACATAGTCTGGATCGAAATTGCACTTTGGTGCCATAACTGTGAAAGAGAGAGAGAGAGAGAGAGAGAGAGAGAGAGAGAGAGAGAGAGAGAGAATGCTTTGCAGAGAGAGGTTAGGGTTTGAATAGTATAGAAACGTGAAAGGACAGATTGAAAACAAAATTGATTTAAATAGAGTAATACGCGTGGCTTGAGAATTAAATGAAGTGTGAACGCGTGTTGTTTCAAATTCAATTTAGGAAACAAAATCAATTTTAGCATTGATTGACATTTTGCACAGTGATTAAATCTGATGGCCACGATGAAAGGCAAGATACAGATTTAATCTGGTGCGTTGGCATAGTCATTGGGACTGGGCATAAAGGGGTTTTGTGGCAGTCAAGAGAAAAAGCGAAATGATTGCCTAGGCCCTATACCCTAGTCTTAAATACACTCCGAAGTTGAAAGGTTTTGAGTGTACTTACTAATTTGAAAAGTGTATCCCAATGATCAGAGGCCAGAGTAGAAAAGACATACCTGTCACCTGATATTGTAACCAGATGATACCACAATAAGTCTGGTGATACTTCTCCTCTGATGGAACTCATCTGGTCCTGGTCAGTAAAGACTTTGGACATATCTCTGACTCAGCACCTCATCTGGGATAAGTGTCACCTGGTGTATACCTCATCTGGAAGTATACCCTCTCTGATATATCTAATCTGCAGGTATGTTAGCATAAGGAAAATTTATGGAGAAAATTAATAAAATAAGGATACTTCTCTGATATTCCCCCTAAATCAAATCTGTCTCTGGATCCAACAAACCTAACTCAAAGGCTAACTCTCTGAATCTGGTCTCAGCCAAAGGCTTGGTTAAAATATCTGCTCTCTGCCTCTCTGTTGCAATCTTTTCCATCCTTATATCTCCCTTCTCAACATGATCTCTGATAAAATGATGCCTTATATCAACATGTTTGCATCTGGTATGGAGAACTGGATTCTGGGTGATTGCAATGGCACTATTACTATCACAGAAAATAGAAATATCCGTAGCTCTAATCTGGTAGTCCCTAAGCTGTTGACTAATCCAAAGTAGTTGAGAACAACAACTCCCTGCAGCCATGTACTCTGCTTCTGTTGTTGATGTAGCTACTGAAGTCTGCTTCTTGGAAAACCAGGATACCAATTTATTCCCTAAAAATTGGCATGTTCCACTTGTAGATTTCCTATCTATTCTGCACCCACCATAGTCTGAATCTGAATAACCACTCAATTCCAGATTGTCATCTGCAGGATACCATAATCCTAAATTCACAGTTCCTTTGAGATATTTCAATATCTTCCTAGCTGCTTCCAAGTGACTTTTCTTGGGATTAGCTTGAAATCTGGCACAAACTCCTACAGCAAAAGTAATATCTGGTCTGCTTGCAGTCAAATACAAAAGAGAACCAATAAGTGCTCTGTACTGAGTCTGGTCCACACTCTCTCCAGACTCATCTGGATCCATGTTGAAATTTGTCATCATAGGGATCTTGGCTGCCTTGCTAGATCCTATTCCAAATTTCTCTAACATGTTTCTGGTGTACTTAGCTTGATTAATAAAAATTCCCTTCTCTGATTGCTTAACCTGCAAACCCAAAAAGTAATTCAATTCTCCCATCATGGACATCTCAAACTGTCCCTGCATGAGCTCACCAAACTTCTCACACAGCTTCTTATTAGGGGATCCAAATATGATGTCATCAACATATATTTGGACCAGAAGGATGTCCTTTCCTTCTTCTTTCCTAAACAAGGTCCTATCAATCTTACCTTTTGTAAAACCATTGTCCAGAAGAAATTGAGATAGAGTGTCATACCATGCTCTGGGTGCCTGCTTCAGCCCATAAAGAGCATTCTTAAGCTTAAACACCTTGTCACCTTGTTCAAAACCAGGAGGTTGTTCCACATACACTTCCTCAATGAGAATCCCATTAAGAAAGGCAGATTTCACATCCATCTGGTATACTTTGAACTTCATGTGAGCAGCATATGCTAAGAACAATCTGATAGCTTCTAGTCTGGCAACAGGAGCAAATGTCTCATCATAGTCTATTCCTTCAGACTGAGAATAGCCCTGGGCCACTAGCCTTGCCTTGTTCCTAGTAATGACATCATTCTCATCTTTCTTATTTTTGAAAACCCACTTAGTGCCTATCACCTTTTGATGACTTGGTCTGTCTACCAGCTCCCAAACATCCTGTCTGGTGAATTGATTCAATTCCTCCTGCATAGCAACAATCCAATTTGAATCTTTCAGTGCCTCCTTGATGTTCTTGGGCTCAATCAAGGACACATAGCAACTAAATAAGGCAGCTAAGTTAATAGTTCTTCTAGTCTGGACACCCTTAGTTGGATCTCCTAAGATCAGGTCATTGGGGTGATCAACCAGGGTCTTCCTTCCCGTGGTCTTGCCTGGGTGATCATCTTCTGTAGTACCTTGGTGATTATCACCACCTGCAGAAGAGCTTCCCCCTACAGGAGTTCCAACCTCTTCTGGTTCTGCTCCTCGTGAAGGCTGCTGCTTCAGAGAACCAGGAGATGGGTCATCATCTGAATCTGAATCTGAATCAAGAATGGGTGGATTGACCTTGATAACTCTGGGTGTAGACTGATTCTGGGTCTCATCTGAAGACTTAGAATCCACCTTGCACTCAAAAGTAGATTCATAAAAAACAACATGAGGTGTTTCCTCCACACAAAGTGAATTCTTATTAAAAACTCTAAAAGCTTTACTGGTGCTGGAATATCCCAAAAATATTCCATCAGCCACTTTAGCATCAAAGGTTCTTAATTTAGATTTCCCATTGTCATGGATGAAACACTTACATCCAAAAACATGAAAATATGAAACAGATGGGGTTTTACCTTTCCATACCTCATATGGGGTCTTATGGTGTCTCTGGGCAATCAGACACCTGTTCTGAGTGTAACAAGCTGTATTGATGGCCTCTGCCCAAAATCTCTGTGGAGTGTTGTACTCTGCCAGAAGTGTTCTTGCAGCTTCTTTGAGAGTCATATTCCTCCTTTCTGCAACTCCATTTTGTTGAGGTGTTCTGGCAGCAGATGTCTCATGAAAAATCCCATGATCCTTGCAGTAATCTGCAATATGTGAATTCAAAAACTCTGTTCCTTTGTCACTCCTGATCCTGACAATGCTCTGGTTCTGCTCATTCTGAATCTGCTTGAAGAACTCTGGCAGCTTAGTCATAGTTTCATTTTTCTTAAACAAGAACACTACCCAAGTGTATCTTGAAAAGTCATCTACTATTACTAAGGTGTACTTCCTTCCACTGAAACTAAGAGGAGAAACAGGTCCAAACAGGTCCATGTGAAGTAGTTGAAGTACTCTGGTTGTGGTTGTGCTCTGGACATCCTTAAAGGAAGTCTTGGGTTGTTTACCCTTCTGGCATGACCCACAAACCTGATCCTTCTTAAACACTTCATTAGGAAGACCTCGAATGAGACCTTTTCTGGCAATCTTGTTCAATGTTTTGAAGTTAAGATGACACAATCTCTTGTGCCAAATCCAGCTGTTCTCTGCAGATCCTTTAGCAACCAGGCAAGCATTTCTTGGGCAACTGCTAAAATCTGCAAGATAAATGTTACCCTTCCTCAAGCCTATTAGCAAGATATCATTATAATCAGAAGAGAAAACAGTGCATGAATCACTAGAAAACTTCACTGAGTATCCCTTGTCACAGAATTGGGATACTGAAAGCAGATTATGCTTGAGTCCTTCTACGTAGTAGACTTCATCTACAGATACTCCATTGAAGGTCAACTTTCCAACTCCTCTGGTGACTCCATAGTTGTTGTCACCAAACATCACTCTTGGTCCATTTAATGGCTTGAAATCTTGGAGATTGTCCTTCTGGAAGGTCATGTGCTTGGAACATCCACTATCAATGTACCAGACATGGTTGCTTGAAAATCCTTTCTCCAATGGACTCTTATCTACCTGCAGAGAGATCAATTAGGTCCCCTACTAGTGCTGGGTCCTGATTGGTTAGTTGCAGGTTCTGTAGGAATCCATAGATAAAGATCATCCCTTGATGGATGAGGAGATCTTATCTTTCTTCCAAATCTATCTACCAGTACATGTCCTCTTACTATGACATATTGAGCTACTGGTCTGATAAGGACACCTTTCCTATAAACAGGTCTGGTGTACCTTTTCTCAAATCTGGCCTTTGGAATGGCCTGCCTCAAAGACATGGTCTTAAAGGTCTGGTTGTAAGGGTACATCCTAGAAGAACCATCTCTGGTGTCATAACTACCCAGATCAGTTGGTTTTCTATAGATGGGTCTGGAAGACCTCCTCTGGTTCTGATAATTAGACCTGTTCTGGTGATCATCGTTCCTTTGAGTATACCTATTCTGGAATTGATTCTTCTGAGAAAATTGTCTCTGGGGTACCTGGTTCTGTTGAACATTGTTCCTTCTCTGGTAGTTATTACTCTGATTAGTATTCCCCCTTTTTGAGTGTTTCCTTTGAGGTCCCCTAATCTGTTTAGGTTCCCTTTGAGGATTTCTCTGGGGTCCTCCAATTTGAGTAATATCTACTCCTTGGGACTCATTGTTCACAGAACCATCAATCTTTAATGGTTCCCCTTGTGGACACTTATTCTCTAACATCTTCTCTTCCAGAACAGTTAACTCTTCTGGACCATTTGTTATTTGATTAACAGAGTGATTCCTTTTCCAATCAGGATTGTGAACCACCTTGTAACCATTACCAGTTAAGTCTTTATCATTCCAGATTTCGACCAATTTACCAGCTCTTACAGACTTGTCTTTGTTATAAAAGTACTTGTGAGTTTTAGTGGTAATTCCAGAATATCCTAAACCACTCTTATCACAAATGCGCTGAGAAGACTCTGATATGATAGATACAACAGATGGTATCTTAGGAGCTTCTCTGGGCATAGGTATCTCCTCTATGTTGTGGACAACTTGTTTTCCCTTGATAAGAGTTTGATATTTGGCTCTGAGTTCAGTGATCTCATCCTCTTGAGAATTCCTTTCTTTCATGAGTTGATCTACCAGAGTATCTCTTTCTTTGATCTTATCCTGAAGTTCAGAGACTTCTTTGGAATGATCTTTCATGAGTTCTCTGGTGGATTTGTGCTCATGAGAGAGAGATTGAACTTCAGCTCTGAGCCTACCATTCTCTTTCTCAAGTTTTTGACAGAGTTGGACACAATTTTGGAGATCTGATAGCATTTGTTGCATATCAGACTCTCTGGAGTTACCAGATGAATTAGAGGATTCAGTACATTTGGAATTAGATAAAACAAGAGTAGTTTCATTTACCTCAGTGATGTCTGCCATGAGACACACATCATCATCTGATCCAAAGTCAGAAGAAGAAGAACTGGAACTAGTATCCTCCTCCTCTGCTTCTGCCAGCAACGCCCTCTTATCTGCATACCTCCTATCTCTCTTGATTCTTTTCTCTTCTCTTTCCCTAGGAGTAAGTTGAGGACAATCATAACTGTAGTGACCAGTCTTGTTGCATGTGTAGCAGGCATTGTCTCCTCTGGGACTAGGACTTGGCTCTCTCCTCCTCTGGTTGTATTCTGATCTGGCTGGACTACTTTCTCTCCTCTGGTAGTCAGGTCTGCCAGAGCTACCATCCCTCCTCTGATAATCTGATCTCCCAGAGTTGCCAGGGTTGTCATCTCTCCTCCTCTCTGGAGTTCTGAATCTGGTCTCCCTTGAGTCTCCAGATGTCTTCTCCTTCTCTGCAGGCTTGAAAGAACTCTTCCTGTCTCTGGTAGACTCCTTCCAATGCCTTTTGTACCTGCCATACTTTGAACTCATTTTGTCTAATTTATGAGTTAGAAGTGCTACCTGCTCCTTGAGGCTCAAGTCATCTGCAGTAGACTCCTTTGGCTTGGTATCAGATTTGAGAGTTGAAGAGAATGCAACTCCTTTCTGGCCAGAAGAGGAAACCTCTTCTGTTTGATCCTCCTCTTGAAGATCATATTCGTAAGCTTTGAGATCAGACAACAGAAGATGGTGATCCAGAGTGTTGAGATCCTTGTTGTCCTTGATCACAGTGACTTTAATTCTCCACCTGCTTGTTAGTGAACGTAATATTTTACTATTAATCTCTTTTTCAGAATACGTCTTACCTAATGCACTGGCCTTGTTTAGGAGATTCGTGAGACGCATGTCCAGCTGGTCAATGGTCTCGTCTGGTTTCATCTTAAATGTGTCAAAAGAGTGTTGAACAGCTTGGAGCTTGTTATCTTTAATCTTCTCTGTTCCTTCACAGAGCAGAGCTAACTTGTCCCACATCTCTTTTGCAGTGGTGCACGTCCTGACCTTTTCAATTACTTCTTTAGTAAGAGTGTTGATAATCTCAGTCCTCGCCACCTGGTCCAGGTTATGTAGCTTTCTCTCATCGTTGTCAAGTTCGTCTTTCTTTTTGAGGATTCGTTGTCTGGGAACTCTATCCTCTGCAGCGTCGCTAGTTTCTTCTCTGGATTCAGACCTGCCACTATCAATAGGAGTCCAGTAAAATTTAATGGGGCCACTTTCAACCACATCTAACATGCGGTGGTGAATAGCTCCAAGATGATTACTCATCATGAAGCTCCAGTGGCTATAATCCTCGAAAGAGAATTCTGGCAGTTTGCGACTCTTATAAGAAGATTTCGAAGACATATTGATAAGAAATTTAGGGAAATAACAAGAACTTGAATAAAAGCACTAGAGAGCAATGGATCTGCCCGGTGACCACCAAAAGCTTTTCAAAGCAGTGATCGTGGACACACTGCTCTGATACCACTTGTTGGTCCCACTCGATAGATTAATTGCGGAAGCTTATGTTATAATGTCTTTTCAAAAATCTTTTATAAGAGAGCAATAAACAATAATTAAAATAAAGCGATAGATGACATAAGATATATAGTGGTTCGGATAAATATCCTACGTCCACTCTCCCTTATCACCAAGGGGTCTCACTATCAACCAACTCACAAACTTACTCACTGGAATTTCCGAAGTACCAGCACCTTCTTACAAACTCTTTAGATCTAACTTCGATCTAAAGATAGACTTACTCCAACCTTGTCTAACAAGATGAACAGGTTGAGTATATAAACTCCTTACGAGTAGATGAGTAATTAAGAACAAAAGTGAGTGCAATATACGTAGTGATCAAAAGCTTAGTATGGCTATATGCGCGTGAATAATTCTAGAGCTTTTTCCAGATCTTCACTCAAGTATATATAGAGGGGATTAGGGACATAGCCGTTGGGAGGCTAATCCAATCAGATCCTCTATATATGGAAGCTTCAATCAATCAATTCCCTAATTGATTGATTGGGTTGGTGAGATCTTGATTGATTGTCTACATATCTTCTCAATCCAATCTTGTGTTGACCTGATTAATCACCAACGGAACAATGCTTCCAATTGCCTAACTCTGATTCTCTACAGAGAAGGCAGGACCAGACACCAGGCAACCTCGGTGTCTTCTGGTCCTTATCTGGTGAACAACCAGAATACTCAGTAGAATAAGGGGATCAAACTGAGCATCTTTTGTTCCACCAGACTCGTCTGGTCCGGACTCGTCTGGTCTGGGGAAGGATCTCTGCCTCTGGTCTGATCTCATCTGGAGAAGTCTTCTGGTGGAGTCCTCTGGTGGGGTCTTCTGGTGACTCTTCTGGTGAAGACTTCTGGTCTGGCAGTTCCCCCTAGACTAAGTCCTAATCTAGATCATCATCTGGCTAACAGGTCCAGATGGTCCTATTACATCTTCTGGTTTGTTTTAACTCATCAAAACTAACAATTTTTATCCTAACATGCATCGCCGATTCGACCATGGAAGCCGAGTATGTAGCTGCTTGTGAAGCAGCGAAAGAGGCAGTTTGGCTCAAGAACTTCTTAGTGGACTTGGATGTTGTTCCGAATTTGCCCAACAAGATAACTGTCTTTTGTGACAATGTCGGGGCAGTTGCAAAATCAAAGGAACTGAGAGCCCACAAAGCCAGCAAACACATAGAAAGAAAATACCATCTTATACGAGAAATCGTTAAGAGAGGAGATATAGAGGTGGCAAAGATAGCGTCGGGTGACAACCTAGCGGATCCATTCACAAAGGGTCTGCCTCAGAGTACATTCGAGAGACATGTGGATGGAATGGGAGTCAAAACTATTGTCAATCTGCTTTAAGTATAAGTGGGAGGAATTATTAGGTTAGTGTAGGTTGACATGAGATGTTACGTGCAGCTACTACACTAAGACATGCGTGATGTATACTAAAAGCAGACTTTAAGTATAAGTGGGAGATTGTTGGAGTTATACGTGAAAGTATGCTTTTACTTTGTATAACTTGTGTATCAAACACTTGTTTTATGAGAATAATTCTTTTATCTCATTTGCTTTAGTTATGATTGAATGTTGAATATCTATTGCAAACCGTTCAATATATGGTACTAGTTGCATTGTAGTTAATGTGGTGATACCCGATCACAGAAGACAACATTAACAGTCTCCTTGTAACTAAACGTACATTTTCACGACCTAGGTGGAATTGAACAATCCGCCGTGAAAGGTCAATGTGTAAATCTCAGATTGGTCTGTCTTGACTAAGAGATTGCACTAGCACATTTAGTATGTGTTGAAGAAGACCTACAGCGAGGATAAATTCTTCTGTTCTGAAATGTGAAGAATTAGACCTCAGTGGTTGTTGATTTCTTAATCTCCGTCACTTAAATAGGATCGTGTGTGCTTGATGGTTACTGCTTTGATTCATGTTGGGTGAGAATCATTGTGACTTCGAACCTTGTGCTTTGGGCAATAATATTAATCATACGACGGTTGCTAAGATTTAATACGGAGAAACGCGTGCGAGTACGGCTCGTGTGATTAGTCCCCTTGGTGGGCTCAGAAGTTTTATCGTACCAAATCTTGCAAGTGAAGAATTAGTTTCTTCGGTACGGATAATAATGTTGAGTTGTCTTTACTCCAAGGTGAAATATATTAATTAATTTAGAGCTATTCAGAAGCTTAATTAATTAATAGACTTGATAATCTTAAACGCGGGAAATAATAACCGGGAGCCCATATTATCGTAATATGGATTAAGATAGATAGTGCAATATTAATTTATTAGTGGTAATAATTAATATTAATGAATTGAATTATATTGGAGCTCAATATTGAAATTCAGAAGTTCATTAGGAGGTCCAATCTTAATTCTCCTTAAAGGCCCCTCAAGTAGCCCATTAAGTAGCTCAATAATGATAAGGTGATTAAAATAAAAATAATATATTATGCTGATTTTTTCTTTGTTTTTTTCGAAAATATGATATTAAGAAGAAAGAAGATTTTGTTGATTTTCTTGGAAAGATATTATGGAAGATATGTATTCTTGGAATACAAGAATATCTCATATATTCAAGAAGATCCAAATCTTGGGATTTCTACTTATTATTTTCGAAAATTTTAAGCTTATAAGGTGAGTGAGATTTTTATGGAATATTTTATTGTGGAGAAAAGAATATATGAAATATATTCAAGATTTCTTAGAGACTAAGA
Organism: Ballota nigra; assembly: GCA_947034835.1. NCBI lineage: Eukaryota > Viridiplantae > Streptophyta > Magnoliopsida > Lamiales > Lamiaceae > Ballota > Ballota nigra. The sequence continues at coordinate 9,544,490 of OX344727.1, read as the reverse complement.
AAAGATTTTCTCCAAGGCCCAAATAACCTCAAAATTTCGGTCACTTACACTTATAAATAGGGGATGATTATTTCATCCCCAAGTACATAATTTCATGTGTTGAAAAAATCAAGAGCATAAATATTTTTCTTTTTCCTTAGTTATTTAAATTATTCGAAAGCATCTCCCACCGGTGATCGAATAAGGCGAAAGGGAAATACTTGAGAAGGTTTTTGGGTTGATAAAGCGCGTACGTGTTTGTCCCATTTTATTCAAAAACCAAGTTCTACTAGAGGTACGTAAGTCACATATTTTCTTGTTTATTCCGCCATAGATTATATGTGAATTAATTCAACATGCATGATGTAAAATTTGTTGTTGGAATTATTATTTGAATTAATTAGGATTAATTCATGCTAGTAATAATTAAATTTAAATTCGTATTAAAATTTCATCTCGAATAGATTCCGGACACCACTATTTTTCCCAACACCTGCATGAGGAGGCGGACTCTCGCCTGGCACCACGCCGACCAGCGGGATCAGTCTTCTTACGACTCGGATCCCTGGCTCAGGAGGCTCATCGCCCTTGCGAGTCGAACGCTAGCTCCAGGCCCCACGAGCGGGCCGAGGAGCCGTCCGCCAAATGCCGGGGGAGCGCAGCCCCGAGGCCGTCCATCCACGATAGGTTGGGTCTCCACCAGAGTATGTGCTGGCAGAGATCCTGGTATGGGCGCCCGCTCAGTCCAAGATTAACGTCTCTGCCGTGGGGCAGTATGACGGAGAGACGGGCCCCATCACCCACATGATCAACTACGACACCTATATGATTTCCATGGGGGCCACCTACGCCACCCAATACCAGATGTTCCCTCTCACCCTGGGCGACCGAGCCCACAGATGGTACTCATCGCTCCCAGCGGGGAAGGTGGGCTCATTCCACCAACTCTGGGAGTTGTTCCTGAAATACTTCTCCTCGATGGCGTCGCGTCTGGCCGGCGCCAATCGCATGGCAAACCTAGCCTAGGGCAAGGACGAGATCGACCGGGTTGATTGTATCATCATAAAAGGAGAGCCCGTAGGTGACGAGGTGAAACTCATCGGGATCATCGGTGGGCTCCGGGTAAAGACGAAGCTCTGGAAGTCCATGAACAAGGACTATCCCACCTCCTACGCCGAGTTCCGGTAGAGAGCCTGAAAAATAATCTACAACGCCGAGATCCTAGCCCAGCGGCTGGGCGAGAGCAGCACCCCAACAGACCAAGAGAAGCCACGTGCCCAACCGGCCAGCGGACCGTCCCGAAGGAACTTCACATACCGGGCTCACCAACCTTTCAAACCTTTTGACTCAATCGAGGTGAAGTTGGTAGAAAAACTGAACGCCATCCCGAAATACGTGTATGTTCAGATCCAGGATAAAAACCTGATCCCCGCTGCCCGCCCCCAGGTGCACAAGGAAGGGAAGCAGCTCAACCCCAACAAGTATTGTCACTACCACCGGGGCATCAGGCACAACACCAGCGAGTGCCTGCTGAGGCAGTTGTGGCGACTGTTTCAGGAGGGAAAGTTGGAGGAGTTCGTGAAGAGACCAGTGGCCAAGCCGGCGCCCTAGCCCGCAGTGCTCCCCGTCCAGTGCAACCAGGAAGGGGCCCTTGTCTGCCCACCGATGCTGAGAACGGCACTCGTCAGGCCGTTAATATGTTATCCCCGGTGGGAGGATTCACTCCATCTTCTACTCTCTCCAACCGCAGGCAGAAGAGCGAGCTGCGGGCAATGTATAACGTCCACCAGATCACTATGTCGGTCAACATGACAGTGAAAGAATCTGACCTCCTCGCCTTCAAGGAGGAAGACCACACCAGGGTCATCTACCCCAACCATGATGCCCTGGTCATCTCGGTCAACATCATGGGAGTCACAGTCCACCACATGCTTGTCGACAATTGGTGGTACTGCAACATCATATTCAAGAGCGTGTTCGACCAGCTTGATAGCTCCTTCAAGAAGTAGGTGGAACCATGCGACCAGATCATCAAAGGATTCGGGGACGCGACTGTCAAGCCCTACGGGATAGTTAGACTAGCTATAGAGTTAGTATCTAGCATAGATGTCGAGGTCAAGGCCTCGAAACAACTCGACTTTGTAATCATCGACCAGCCATCAACCTACAATGGTTTTCTTGGCAGGCCGTTTGAGCACGAGTTCGAGGCCACCGCCTCGGCCTACTATTATATCAAGACCTAACCAAGACTAGCCTGACAAAGACAAACAAAAGGCAAATCATCTTTTCAGGGGCTTTGGGATCTTAATCAAAACTGACCATGTCCCAACACTCACCCAACATGAATCAAAGCAGTAACCATTAAGCACACACTGTCCTTGTAACTTAAATAGGACAGTGTGTGCTTAATGGTTACTGCTTTGATTTATGTTGGGTGCGAATCACCGTTACTTCAAACCTTGTGCTTTGGGCAGTAATATTAATTATACGACGGTTGCTAAGATTTAATACGGAGAAATGCGTGTGAGTACGGCTCGTGTGATTTGTCCCCTTGGTGGGCTCAGAAGTTTTATCGTACCAAATCTTGCAAGTGAAGAATTAGTTTCTTAGGTACGGATAATAATGTTGAGTTGTCTTTACTCCAAGGTGAAAGATGTTAATTAATTTAGAGCTATTCAGAAGCTCAATTAATTAATGGACTAGATAATCTTAAATGGGGGAAATAATAACCGGGAGCCCATATTATCGTAATATGGGTTAAGATGGAAAGTGCAATATTAATTTATTAGTGGTACTAATTAATATTAATGGGTTGAATTATATTGGGGCTCAATATTGAAATTCAGAAGCCCATTGAAGGTTCAATCTTAATTCTCCTAAAGGCCCCTCAAGTAGCCCAATAAGTAACCCGATAATAATAAGGTGATTAAAATAAAAGAAAATTATTATTGCTGATTTTTTTGCTTATACTTTTCGAAATTTATAGATATGGTAGAAAAAATTTGTTGATTTTCTTGGAAAGATATTATGGAAGATATGTATTCTTGGAATACAAGATTATCTCATAAATTCAAGAAGATCTAAATCTAGTTTATTTCTCCCATGAATTTCGAAAATCTCATATATTAGGGAGGTGAGATTTTTATAGAATATTTTATTATGGAGAAAAGAATATATGAGATATTTCAAGATTTCTTGGAGGACAAGAAAAAGATTTGCTCTTCCCTATTCCATATGCAAATTTCGAAATTCCAAGTCCTATATATAGGAGATTATTATTTAGTCTCCAGTTTACAGTTTCACAACGTTGAAAAAAAATCAGCAACAATATTTTTTTCTTTCTTCCTTGTTATTCTAATTACTTGAGACGGTCTTTTGGTTGATATCACGATCGTGATAGTCCCGTTGTTATCAAAGGTCACATCTACAAGAGGTACGTAGTCACATAATCTCTTAGTTTTCCGCCATAGATTTTATGTGAATTAATTCAACATGCATGATGATAAAAATGTTGTTGGAATTATTATTTTAATTAATTAGTATTAATTCATTCTAGTAATAATTGAATTTAAATTCGTATTTAATTATCATCCCGAATAGATTCCGGGCACCCATATTTTCCCAACTACAGGTATCAGAGCCACGGTTTTGAGCTCTGATCTTTAAATTGGAATTTAAATTGTTTGACATTAAATTGAAAGTGGATAGTAGAATTGTTAGATCTTTTTTGCAGGTATCAAATTGTCATTGTTTTAATATTTAATTTTTTTATGCGTGTGAATTAATTATTTTTTAATTCGATTCGTTCGAATTTGTTTTTCTCGTGAGAAAATCCACGAGTAGATTAGTTGGTTTTATTTTGATTTGATCATTGTAATATACTATTCTAGATCTAGTTTTTATTTATTTTTTGTAAATATATTGTAACCGGATCGAGACAAAGATGGAAACGAAGAATTAAAGATGATGTACCCGGATGACGCATGCATGCATGGCGCATGCATGAACGTGGGATTATGCACGGGGTGGAAAACGAGGACGAACGGCGAAACCCGAAGCACAGTGTGCGCAAGGCGCACGGCACCGTGCACGATGGGTGTCAGGCACGGCGCACGATGGGTGAAGAAAATTAAACCGTGACAATTGGATTTGAGTGCTCCAATGTGTTTAATTTTATTTTGATGGATGTTTTATTTCGTGCACTTATTATTATTTGTTAATATGTGTTTGCATGATTTTAATTGTAAAAAAAAAACCTTACTTTAAAAAATTACTAAGTATGTCTCTTTAATCGCAATTTTATTCCGGATATTAAAATTGGATTAATTTGGCCTCCATAATTTATTAATTTGTGAAGTCTTTTTGGAATACATTCCCCCCTCGGATCGGCCAAAAAGACGGATTTAACATGAATAAATTCCGAAAGGATGATTGTGGATTATTACTAGTGGCGGGATTGACCCTCACCACGAGTGGCTTGCTCAAAGCGAAATAATAATCCTGTATTGAATTATGGTTATTACTTAGGCATAAGAAATTGATATTAACTTACTCCCCTCGGAGTCCCTGTCGTTTTTTATGTGGTCAAAGTGAGAGCCAACTATTAATTTTGAATTAAGGATTGTAACTTTAAGTTTGTGATCCGCTTGAATGTGTTTAAATGTATAGACCATCCCTCGTGGTGCATTTAAATTGTTTCGAGATGTTGGCTGATACATGATTATATTGTTTTAAGCTTTCAATATAATTTATGTGATCGAATTATGTGATAATTTCGTATTTTTCTAGATATTAATATGAATGCATGTTTTATTCTCATTTCATCATGTCGCAACCTTTTAATCCACTGTTTAGTATACTTTAAGTTAACAAACTTTCTGGAGAGAAATTTATATCGATTAGAAATGTAATTTAAACTTTATCCTTACCGCATAAAAATAAAATTGGGTAATTCACGTTAATATGCCCGGCAAGCCTAATGATAAGTCAAGCAATGGGAAAAGACAGATTATGATTGGAAGCGTGACAATGAACGCATGAAGTGCATCATCTTGGCATCTCTGTCTGGGGATTTGAGGCGCATTCATGATGACATTATATCCGCTGTTGAAATCATGGAAAGCCTTGAAGAGATGTTTTCACAACCGAAACCCATGACTAATCAGTTTACCAAACATGATTCGGTCAAGTTGGAAATGGTGGAAGGAACGCCCGTGAGGGAGCACGTTCTCGAGATTATGGCATACCTTAACAAGTTGGAAGTACTTGGTGCAGATTTTGATGTCCCTACTCAAGTCGATTTCATACTCCATTCTCTTCCGAAAAGCTTTGAGCAGTTTCAACTGAATTGTCAGATGAATGAACGGACAAATCGATTTCATACTCCACTCTTGCAAGCTTTAGTCTCGGTGGAGGTGATAATGGAGCACCAGTCTAGTGCTATGGTGGCTAATGGTCTGTCTACCTCTTTTGGTCCCAAGGAAAGGAGAAAGAGAAAGAGAACCAAAGGTCGGACCCAAGAAAATCCAATTGTTGCGAAAGGCAAAGCCAAGGCTAGCATCAAAGGGGAAGTGTTTTAACTGTGGTAAGAAAGGACGTTGGAGGTCTGCCTATTCCAAGACTAAGAGGCTAGGAAAGTTAGGTAATTCACACATCTTAATCGTCGAAACTTGTGAAGTGGTGTATGATGTTCATTCGTGGACAGTGGATACGAGAGCCGCTGATCACATTTGTTTCATTTTGCATGAGTTCAAGCTAACCCGACGATTTAGAGGAAGTGAGATCCCCATCATACCGGGCAAAGCTACAAGAGTGGCAGATGAAGCCGTGGGAGAAGTGCGCTTGTCTTTTGAAGATAGAGTTATGGTCTTGAGAGACGTTCTTTGTGTTCCTAGTTTAGAAAGAACTCAACCTTCAGTTTCTAAACTGTTTTGAATAGATACTCAGTTTCTTTTAATAAGGATGTTATTATTTCTTGAAATGATGAGTTTATCTGTTTCCTTGTGTTGGGAAATATCCTAGCAGTCTCCTGCCTTCCAGGCTTGAGCGCTCAAGTCCTGCCCGCTCGCTCGATTAAAGGCATAGTTGGGTGCCGCCCGTGGCGCTGCAGCTAGATATGGGTTAAAGGAAATAAAGTAGCACCTTACTACAAGTCCGGGCTTTTAGTCTAGTGGCAAGCGCTTGATCCTACAAGTGGTATCAGAGCACAGGTCACGGGTTCGAGTCCCCCATGGCGCAAATAGTGGTATTTTTGGCGAAAAGTCAGGATACTGCTAGGGGGGGGGATTGTTGGGAAATATCCTAGCAGTCTCCTGCCTTCCAGGCTTGAGCGCTCAAGTCCTGCCCGCTCGCTCGATTAAAGGCATAGTTGGGTGCCGCCCGTGGCGCTGCAGCTAGATATGGGTTAAAGGAAATAAAGTAGCACCTTACTACAAGTCCGGACTTTTAGTCTAGTGGCAAGCGCTTGATCCTACACCTTGTAACTAAACGTACAGATTCACGATCCAGGTGGAATTGAACAATCCGCCATGAAAGGTCGATGTGTATATCTCAGATTGGCCTATCTTGACCAAGATATTGCACTAGAACATTTAGTATGTGTTGAAGAGGACCTACAGCAAGGATAAATTCTTCTGTTCTGATATGTGAAGAATTAGACCTCAGTGGTTATTGATTTCTTAATCTCCGTCACTTAAATAGGACTGTGTATGCTTAATGGTTACTGCTTTGATTCATGTTGGGTGCGAATCATCGTGACTTCAAACCTTGTGCTTTGGGCAGTAATATTAATCATACGACGGTTGCTAAGATTTAATACGGAGAAATGCGTGTGAGTACGGCTCGTGTGATTTGTCCCCTTGGTGGGCTCAGAAGTTTTATCGTACCAAATCTTGCAAGTGAAGAATTAGTTTCTTCGGTATGGATAATAATGTTGAGTTGTCTTTACTCCAAGGTGAAAGATGTTAATTAATTTAGAGCTATTCAGAAGCTCAATTAATTAATGGACTAGATAATCTTAAATGCGGGAAATAATAACCGGAAGCCCATATTATCGTAATATGGATTAAGATGGATAGTGCAATATTAATTTATTAGTGGTACTAATTAATATTAATGGGTTGAATTATATTGGGGCTCAATATTGAAATTTAGAAGCCCATTGGAGGTCCAATCTTAATTCTCCTAAAGGCCCCTCAAGTAGCCCAATAAGTAGCCCGATAATAATAAGGTGATTAAAATAAAAGAAAATTATTATTGCTGATTTTTTTGTTTATAATTTTCGAAATTTATAGATATGGTAGTGAAAAGATTTGTTGATTTTTTTGGAAATATATTATGCAAGATATGTATTCTTGGAATACAAGATTATCTCATAAATTTAAGAAGATCCAAATCTAGTTTATTTCTACCATGAATTTCGAAAATCTCATATATTAGGGAGGTGGGATTTTTATGGAATATTTTATTATGGAGAAAAGAATATATGAGATATATTCAAGATTTCTTGGAGGCCAAGAAAAAGATTTTCTCTCCCCTATTCCATATGCAAATTTTAAAATTTCTAGTCCTATATATATAAGATGATTATTTCATCTCCAGTTTACATTTTCACAGCGTTGAAAAAAAATCAACAACAATATTTTTTTTCTTTCTTCCTTGTTATTCTAATTACTTGTGAGCACTTCCCACTGGTGAACAAGCAAGTCGAAAGAGATATACTTGTGAAGGTCTTTTGGTTGATAGCACAACGTGATAGTCCCGTTGTTATCAAAGGACACATCTACAAGAGGTACGTAGTCACATAATCTCTTAGTTTTCCGCCATAGATTTTATGTGAATGAATTCAACATGCATGATGATAAAATTGTTGTTGAAATTATTATTTGAATTAATTAGGATTAATTCATGCTAGTAATAATTGAATTTAAATTCGTATTTAATTATCATCCCGATTAGATTCCGGGCACCCATATTTTCCCAACATAATTAGGGCAATAGAGACGGTTTTACTGTTCTGCCCCCACAGATCAAAGGAATAAATATCTATTTTCCTTCTTCATTACAAGGTATTATCACTATTACTCACTCATATTTCTAGTCTCCAGCTATGGTCTTTCTTCCATAGCAAGTTTTCTAACTTGAGCGTCGGAGAGTCGACGCCGGAGCCCTCTCCGACCCGACTTTGTGCAGGGATCTCGCCGAAAATTGGAGCTGTCACTGGAGGCTTCTTCCTCAAGCTCCGGAGATCTTATTTACAGCCTTCTCTCCTGTGTCCTTGAGTTTACAGAGAGGCTCTCAGGCACCATTCTTAGTATTTCTTCAAATACTTGCTTGATTTCGTGTTGATCTTGAGTTTGCACTCATCAGGTAGGTTGAATAGTTTGTGGCGGAGAGGAGTTAGTTTGTGAGGTAGAGGGTTGAGGATGGGCAGGTTGTTCTGTACCAGAAGAGGTAATGGGCACCTCTGGTACAGAGGCTGTTTTTGTGGGAAGTGAGGAGGTTGTTTGGGGGGGGGGGAAGGGAAGATGATGTTTGAGGGGGATTCTGCTCTGGTGCAGGTGCAGATGGTTGTGCACCAGAAGCAGTGGTTTGTATTTGGGGATGGGTTTCTGGAGGGGAGAGGGAAGGGGAAACAAGATTTATGTGAGAGGGAGAGAAGGGATTTACCTCAGCGGATTCAACATCAGCTGGAATCGAACCAGAAGCAGATACATGTACCTCTGTAGCAGCAGGTGAGGACATAGCTTCCTGCATCTGCGTTTGAGCAGCCTCATCAATGGCTTGATCCAGAGCAGCGTCCAGAGAAGAGCTGAACTCTGAATCTTGCAAAATGGCTCTTTTAGCCATCGGCTTTCTCTTGAGTGGAACCTCCTCCACTGCGTCAGAATCCTCCTCATCTGATGGCTCATCCACCAGAAGCAACTTCATCTCTTTCTTCTTCTATTTCTTCAATTTCTTCGCAGAAGGCTTGCTTGCACCTTCGTCCTCTTGTCTAGTCCTCTTCCTTGCAGGACCTCCTTTCTTAGCCTTGGGTGACGAAAACTTGCTCTTCTTCACCTCTCTTCTGCTTCTTGAAAGCAGATGAAATAGGGATCTGGACATCCTCTAATTAACCAGATATCACCATTTTAGATGGAGCAGGGGCTCCAGTCTTCTTCACTGTCTTCTTGCTCTTAACAGGTGAAGGAATAGCTTGCAACGGCTGGGCAGGGATGGCTCTTTCTCCATCCGAATCTGGATGCCCATGCAGAGGTCCATCCTTGTTGAAAAGGATCTTGAACTTGTTGATGTTCCTGCACCACTTCGTCTTCCAAGCCTTGTTTGGCAGCAGATAATCCAGTACCAAGGTAAGTTTCATTCCCAACGAAACCTTGGCATTAAAAACAAACCGCATCTCCCCTGGCTTATCTGGGAATGCCTCCTTCAGGACTTTAGCCTTGTTCTTCCTCAAAACATTCCAGAAGAACTCAGTCCAGTCACACTCCACCCCGTCATAAATCGCCCGCATCACACACAATCTCCCTGTGAAAATTGCATCTGTACTGTGATTTTCACACATCAAGATCTTCACCACGATGTCAAAAAGTACCTTGTACTTTTGACGTAAATGCTTATCAAGAAATCCCTTCATCATGTTTTTTCAAGATGACCTTGTAAAGATCTTGAACGACTCCAGTGTCTTGTTCTCCTTGTACTTCAAAGGGTCCACGCCAGAAGTGGAAAGATTCCCAAAATTCTCACTGAATTTTTCCTTCGTGAGAAATACCCTTTCATCATCAATCTTGGATGAAATCTCAGCGTCGTGGATCTTCATCCGGACCAGAAATTGAGCAACATAGCAGTCCAATGTGCAAGAGCCAGAAGGAATGGCAGAGATGAGCTCTTTAATGCCAGAGTTGCGAAGAAGGTCCAGAATCTCCAACGCGGCAGAATTGCGTGTGGAGTAAAAGTCGACTGCCATCTACATCTTCAGTTTCTTGCACACGTAATTAGGGTCAAAGTTACATTTGGACGCCATTTCTGTAAAGTGAGAAAGAACAAGAGAGGGAAAAACTTTTGCAGAGAGAAGTTAGGGTTTGAGAAAATTTTGAAATGTGAAAAGACATGAATGAAAGGAAATTTGATTTATAAAGGAAATATACGCGTGGATTTGAAATTAATTGAGGTTTGTACGCGTGGATTAAAATTAAATTGGGGGACAAGATCAATTTATCAATTGATTGACATATTGCACTTTAATTAAATCTGACGGCCAAGATTGAATTAGGCAAGATATAGATTTAATTGTGTGCGTGGCATGGTCATTGAGATTGGGTTCGAGGGGGTTTTGTGGCAGTTAAGAAAAAAATCAAAATGATTACCTAGGCCCACGACCTAAGTCTTAAATACACTCTGAATATGAAACATTTTGGGTGTATTTAGTAATTTAAAAGGTGTGTCCCACTGACCTGAGGCAGAAGAGTAAATCCTTACATGTCATCTGATATTGTAACCAAATGATACCACTAGTTCTCTGATGTTACATCTCATCTGGAGAAGCTTGCCTATTGGTTGGTATGAACCCAAGGCATGATTTAGGTTATCTGGTCCATGGCTCATCTGGAGATGTAACTTCTCTGGTATATCTAATCTGCAGAAATGTTAGTGATAAATAATAAGGAAGTATAATTGAAATTAAAGGATACTCTTCTGATGTTCCCCCTTAAACCAAATCTGTCTCTGGATCCAATAATCATAACTCAAAAGCTAACTCTCTGAATATGGTCTCTGCCAATGGCTTAGTGAGAATATCTGCTATCTGCTTCTCTATTGCAATCTTTTCCATCCTTATATCTCATTTCTCAACATGGTCTTTGATGAAATGATGTCTTATGTCAACATGCTTGCATCTGGTTGCTTTAAAATCTATCAATCTAGATTTTAGCATTTTTACGATTTGGGGGGGGGGGGGATGAAGAAGTTACTCAGACATTTGAAGATATTCAGATGGAGTTAGAACCCAGAATCGGGTTCGAACCAATGGAGATAGATGTCAACCTATCCGGAGAAATCGATGATCCTCGCATCGGGGAGTGAGGGGCGAGCTCGATAGAGAAACTAATATCAGTCACCATGAAGAATCGACCAGAATTCAACGTTCAGCTTGGGTCCAAAATGTCCAACGAAATGCGAGAAGCCATAACAAAATTCCTTGAAGAGAACATGGACGTATTCGCATGGTCAACGAAGACATGGTCGGGATCGATCCAGCAATATGCTCTCACCAGCTATACATTGATCCTGCCTGCAAGCCGGTATCACAGAAAAGAAGAAAATTTAGCCCGGACAAGTACACGGTCATAGTCGTCGAGGTCAAAAAGCTCCTCGACAACAAGTTAATCGGGATGGTTGATCCTGACGACAAGCCGCAGTGAGTGTCCAATACGGTCCTCATCAAGAAAAACAACGACACATGACGGTTGTGCATCGACTTCATAGACCTAAATAAAGTATGACCAAAAGACCACTTTTCGATGCCACATATCGACCACCTGGTAGATAGCACAGCTGGGCACGAGATGCTCACTTTTATGGATGCCTTTGCAGGCTACCATCAGATCCCGATGGTCGTAGACGACCAGAAATACAACACTTTCCTCATCGAGAAAAACATGTACTACTAGAAGCGGATGTCATTCGGGCTCATGAACGCTGGGGCAACATACCAGAGGTTGGTCAACCACATGTTCCACGACCAGATTGGCTCCACAATTGAGGTTTACATAGATGACGTTGTTATCAAAAGCGAGAAGACCACCTTACCCACCTCGCGGAAGCATTTGAAATTCTAAGGAAGTTCTGCATGAGGCTCAACCCAAATAAATGCAGTTTTGGGATCGAATCGGGCAAATTCCTGGGCCACATGGTCAGTCAGTGGGGGATCGTGGCCAACCCGACCAAGGTCCATGCAATCTTGGACATGGGAACTCCCCACACGGTGAAAGAAGTACAGCGGGTAACCGGGAGCTTAACCGCACTTAGTCGTTTCATCTCCCGCGTGGGGGACCGGTGCAAACCACTTTTTAATAGCATACGAAAGGGAAAACTCAACTGGACGCCACAGAGTCAGCTCGACCAACTAAAGGCGTACCTCTCAAATGCCCAAATCTTAGCCAAGCCCGTCCCAAGAGAAAAGCTCTATCTGTACCTGGCCGCCTTGGATTCGGCCACCAGCGTCGTGCTTGTGCGGGCTGAGGGGCAGTCACAATTTGTCAATCTACTATGTCAGCCAGACACTACACGCCGCTAAGCTACACTACCCGCCACTAGAGAAATTAGTGAATGCCTTGCTGATGAGCGTACATAAATTACGCCCATATTTTTTTAATCACCAGGTCGAAGTACTGAAGACCATGCCGCTACAACAAGTTCTACACCGAGCAGACACGGCACGCAGGTGCCTAAAATGGGCCGTGGAGATCGGACAGTTCGGCATCACGTACGCGCCCCGCATAGCCATCAAAGGATAAGTGATGGTTGACTTCATAGTCGAGCTAACATACCCGAAGGCAATGTCGAAGATCAAGCAGCTACCATGGAAAATATACATGGATGGCTCATCCACGTTGACCAGGGCCAGGGCGGAAATCGTCCTGATCAGCCCGTCAGGGCAAGCATTTACGACGGCCATCAGATTTGGTTTCCATGCAATGAACAACGAAGCTGAGTACGAGGCCCTAATAAATGGTTTGGAGATGGAAATGGCCATGGGAGTGAAGCGGTTGCAAGTTTTGTTGGTTCCGGTACAAGACTGAGATATACGTGTATGGGGGGGAATACACGTATATAAATGTTCTTTTCTTTCAAACTGATTGAGTTCCCTTTACTCAGAGTGGTGTTGAACACTGAGTAGATAATACACCTACTAACAACACTGAGTGCAAGTCAGTTGGCTAACTATCTACTTATGTTCAGTGCGAAATGCGTGAGCCCTGAAAGGTTATAGTCTTGTTTAGTTTGCTTTCTGAAAAACTTGTTTTCTTTCTTAAGAAGTTGTGGTTAGAAGGGCAGTGCTCAGTTTAATGATCAGGCTGGTTGATTCAAGCCTGATAAATAATGCAATGAATGACTTAATCAAATTAACAATCAAGAACAATAATCAAAGCAATAAGAATACAGGGAGTTTAATGTGGTTCAGAGACTCAAGCTCCTACGTCCACGGTCCTGATTGAAGAGGAGAATCCACTAAGGATTGACTTGTTTTTAACGTGCCAAGGTGCACCAAGATCAGCTTCACTCACTGACCCTTACAAACTCCTTCTAACTCACTAACTAACCTCAACCAACAAACCTGACTAGAGGGTTTTGGTTTCAGTTTGGATTCCAACTAAGGTGTGATTATCCTTACAAGACACAACTATGCTAAGGATGGATAATCACTCTAAGCTTAGGATATAACTTGGTTCGCTCAGTGGAATACAAAATAACTCTTTAACTAGGAAACACTTGGGAAATTTATGGTTTTTTAGTACTTCTTTTAAATGCTTGATTGTTTTGTACGCTGAGAGTTTGAGTAATTTCTTGGCTTCAAAATATTCCGTAACCTTGCTTGGGTCCAAGGTCTTCTGTATTTATAGGTAACTTTGAAAACTATCCATTGGAAGAGATAGCCTTCTAGGTTGTCTTCTCGTAGGATTTGTTCAACAGATATAATCTCCACGCAGCAGCCATCCTTGCAAGTATGTGGTAATTGCATTTAATGCTTGCCCATTGAATTACGCAGGGATGTTAGGTTCAAGTCAGTGTCCGTACATGACTTGGCGCTCTCTGATTGGTCCACGTCATCAGGTAGGTGAGAATGTCAGAATTCATTCTCCAGTTTGGTCTTGTCTTTACTAAGTTCAGGTTTGTCCTCATATACGTACGTTTCCTAGTGCTGACATTCATTTTGACTTGCTTGGCTCCTACTCCAAGTCTTTTCCCAATACTCAGTTAGATGTTGTTCCCTACAGGAATGAGTTTAGTGAAGATCTCAGGATCTTGCTCTTCATCCTGACACATACTCAGCCAACTTAGAAAGACTACCAGAAGCTCAAGATGGTGCTCTTGTGTTCTTCAGGCTCTATTCTTGATTGTCATCAATGAGTACTCCTCTCATTGAGTACCTGTAAATTGTAAAACAAACTAACTTACAAACCTAACCAAGACTAGCCTGACTATTACAAACACTTAGGCAAATCATCTTTTCAGGGGCTTTGGGATCAACTCAAAACTGACATTGTCCCAACAAGTTGACATTGATTCACAATTGGTCACCTGCCAGATCTCGAGAGAGTACGAAGCCCGCAGTAACAGGATGATCGCCTACCAGGGCCTGGCCAAGAACCTACTAGACAAATTTGATCAAGTTCACATTGAGGTTGTTCCCTGTCTCGACAACACGCAGGAGGATGCCCTTGCCTGCCTCGCCACATCAGAATGTACCACAGACATGACTCGGATATCGATCACGTACATGCCAGCTCTATCTTGTGTGAACCGACTGGTGGCCCAAGTCGAGCAGGAGGAGGAAAGATGGATGACCCCTATCCTCAACTACATACGATACGGCCAACTCCCAGGTGAACAGGTAGCAGCAAGTCAGTTATAACTCTGGGCAGTCAAATACACCATCCTGGGAGGTTACCTTTACAAGCGAGGGTTCGCATCGCATTGCCTCTCCTCAGATGCGTAACCCTGGAGCAAGGAAGGCTAATCATGGGAGAGATTCATGAAGAAGTTTGTGAGAATCATATCGGAGGCCAAGCGCTCGCTCACAAAATAATCCGCCAGGGATATTTCTGGCTCACCTTGAAGAAGGACACGATCAAATACGCCAAGGCTTTCTAAAAATATCATCCCTGCTGAAGTCGCCATCCCAAGCCATCACACCTCGCAGCTCGTGGGGACCAGCAACGACTAAGCCATCTTGCACGAGCTGAAGTTCCTGGAAGAGAGAAGACTATCCACCGAGCAAAAAAACATAATATACAAACAACGGGTGGAAAAGTACTTCAACTCAAAGGTCAAGATATAAGAATTCAAGGTCAGGGACCTCGTCCTAAGACGAACAGTGGGGCAACCCAAGGGAGCTTTCAGCCCAAGTTGGGAGGGACCCCTAAGAGTCTCTAAGCACCTAGCCAACAGGGCATACGAGCTTGGGACACTCGAGTGCAACCCGGCCCAATACCTTTAGAATGCTTCTCTCCTCAAGAAATACTATCAATAATGGCGTCAGAAATTTGTAATTGTATAAGCCAAATGCCCGTAAGACGGGTAGACGGCCATATACTTCTATATCCAGTTGTAATGGGGCCAACCCCCACATCATTTCTGCACGCAAGTGGCTGTAATATATCGCGTCACGAATGCTTCAATTGTTAATACAATTATTCAATTGTTAAGTCAATCCTGCGATTAATGAAGTCGATGCCCACAAGCGGTCAAAGCACTTCATTAATTTACATTGTTAAATTAATTATATTCGATTGTTAAGTCAATCTCTCGATTAATGAAGTCGCTGCCCGCAAGCGGCCAAAGCACTTCATTAATTTACATTGTTAAATTAATTATATTCGATTGTTAAGTCAATCTCTTGATTAATGAAGTCGTTGCCCGCAAGCGGCCAAAGCACTTCATTAATTTACACTGTTAAATCAATTATATTCGATTGTTAAGTTAATCTCTCGATTAATGAAGTCGCTGCCTGCAAGCGGTCAAAATACTTCATTAATTTACACTGTTAAATCAATTATATTCGATTGTTAAGACAATCTCTCGATTAATGAAGTCGCTGCCCGCAAGCGGCCAAAATACTTCATTAATTAGATTGTTAAATCAATTATATTCGATTGTTAAGTCAATCTCTTGATTAATGAAGTCGTTGCGCGCAAGCGGCCAAATCACTTCACTAATTTACATTATTAAACCAATTATATTCGATTGTCAAATCAATCTTATCCTATCCGACAAGTAACATGGAAAAAATTAAGATTTCATTAAAGAGAGTTGGGAAGTCGATTACAAAAGCCCGCAGGCAAGGAAAAGCAAAGGAAAAAGTTTAACTTTGTGGGGGGAGCCCAGCGTCCTCGACCGGCCAAGCACTGTCGCCTCCCTCCACCACCGCATCCTCGTCAGCCACCTTCAACCTCGGCCTCATCTCGGAGGGGGAGGACGAAAGCCTTCGGGATGGGAAAAAAGGATAAGTCGACCCTGCGATCGGCTAGATCCTTCAGCGTCAAATCATACTCGGGCGGAGTGGGGTTGGCAGTTACGTACTCCTTCATATCCTCGAGAGGTCTGGAGAGATCGGCGTGGGGATCCATCTTTAGCAGAAAGCGCATGGAGTCGGCATACTTATTGATTTACACCATGGTCGCGACCATATCCTACTGTCCCTCCATGCGATGAAGCTCGGCGGCCACCCGAGCATCGACCTCATCGGCGAGCATCCACCGAGAGATTTCCAGGTCGGCCCGGGCCACGGCAGTTTGGGCCTGGGCATCCGCCAACTCCTTCTTCCCTGCCTCCCCCTACCCTTCCAGCTTGGTACACCGAGCACGGGCAGCAGTGAGCTCAGTCTGTAATTTCTTGCTGGCATCCACCTGGCGAGCCAGCTCGTCCTTCTTCCCCTGGTAACCTGCCCAAAGCGCTACCAAAGCTCACTCATTGCGGTTATGGTCCAGGATGATGCGCTCCATGGCGATCAAATCCCAGGCAGCGCGGATGGCCACCGTCCTTAGCTTATTCGCGGCGGAAGCCGTTTACAGGACCTTCTAGCAGTTGGTGGTCCAGGAATGGGGCAAGTTGGTCACGGCCCGTTGGAACTCTTCAGGCCAGGTTTCGGGGACCCTAGTGAAGGAAGAGTCCCATGAGCGGAGAAACTGGAGGACCTCGGTTGGCGACAGTGGGTCAGGCCTGCATAGTGCGGTGTGAGTATTTGAATAAAAAGTGAACGATAAGGAAAAAGGTGGGCGAACTAACGTGAGATTGTTCCCCCAGCCGAGGAAAGTAGAGTCTCTCTGGTCTCGGGTAGAAGGCGGCAGAGAAGCAAGTCCCGGGGTTGAGGTACCTGCAGCCTGCGCATCGATCGGCAGGTCCATGATAGCAGCAGCGATGGCTCGGGAGGTGGCCTCCTGGCCAAATAGATGGGCCCTTTTGTTGGGAAATGAACCGGTCGGTGGGACGGGGTTAGTGGTGGGGACTGGGGCCGGTAGGTTTATTCGGATACCCTTGTAACGCCGGGTCCAAAACACATTAATTGTATCGAATTCGAGGTATTACTTGTAGCTAAAATCCGAACTATAAAATTTTTGATATAAAAAGGGATAATAAAAGAGAGATGGGTTTTGTGCAGCGGAAGAAATGAATATAATAATTTTTATAAGTATCTCACACATATATATAAAGTTTAATATTAACAGTAACATTTTATTTAAGCGGGGAACTCCGTGTCGTCTCTATTACTATCCTTGCTCCACGAAATCATAATCTGCAAGGGTTGTAAAAAGTGGGGCGTGAGATTTAAATTCTCACGTATGGGTGATTTGCAACGTCATGGGATTGGTAAATTCGAAATATATTAAATTGTACTCATTAATAAAGTATATCAATTTCGTTAATCAATTGACAAGTAAACACGAATATCAAAAATCACATAAGTAACAAGTTCACAATAATAATTAGTTGGGCATTACATGTTTCAAATCATATAATTGATATATTACAAATAGATTCACAGTAAGGGGCAAAGCCCAAAGTCATTTTCACGTATCGGCCCAATCTGCCAAAATCACTTTCCACATAATGTAAATCTCCCCCAAACCATTTTTAACAAACTATTCATTCATGTGACCATAAATCTGAGTTATTATCACTCATGGTCACCACAAATAATATCAGTGACTATGAATCTGACCTATTGTCACTCATGGCCATATGTGTCAATCCATAATCAAAACTACTACGCATTAGATCAATGAATACTCGTTTTCCTCTTCCTCATAAAAACTGTCATTTCAAATTATGGGGAGCATTCACATAATTCACACTTAAATTGGTTCATGCTCAGATAATGCCCTTAATCATGCAGTTGTGATTAATTTGAATAGAAACAATAGATATTAGTATCATATATATATATATATATATATCTCACGTAATTCAAACAGTTATATAGTAGGTATACATTTATGTTGGATAAGTTATTTTAGATTGATTTAGTCGAGTTCAGATTATACAAGCACAACGTATTATTAGCAGATCAATCAACAGATCATCACCCACCTCTTAACTTTATAGCTAAGTTACAACTGTCTTTGAATTCTTTTTGGAAGATAACTTGCGTTGTAGAGACGTCCCGAGAGTGATACGATAACAGATCCCTCGTGCGTATCCTATCTAGCACAGAGTCCTAGTATGAAACAATTTGATTAAAAGTTGACCTTCGAATTATTAGGAAAACTTGTGAGTTTGTGTTACGAGAATCGAGGAGGTCGTTATTTTATAAACCTATTGAAATAGACGTACTTGAAAACACATACTATCTTGGTAAATACACCTGTTGGGAAAATGTATAAGACTTAAGTTTTGATTAGATGCCAAAATGTTCCTCCTAAGTTCTTTTGTAAGCAGTAGAGTTAGTACTTAGTCAAACAGTTCAAAGTGTTAAGAACTGAAGTGCAGTTAGTAATTGTTAGAGTGTATTTAAGAATAAAGTCTGCTGAAGATGAAGTCCACTGAAGTGAAGTCCGCTGAAGACAAGTGATCTGAGAAGAAGTCTAAGTCTTGAATGTTTTCTAAGTACATTCTCACTAAGACTAAAACCATCAGGAGAGAACCAAGGTCCACTGATGAGAATTAACAATGTACATTCAATGCTAAGCACATTAAAAGCTGTTAGTTAATCTGGTTGGAACAAGCCAAAACGAATTACATTGAAGCTTACAATAAATGAAGGAATAAGAAGGTTCTCTCAGAGGAGTTCCACCTTAAAGCAAGACAAGAATCTGGGCATGCAGTCTAAAGGTCCAATGAGAAGATGACACGTCAGTGTACTTTACTGACAGCCGACCTGCCCCAGCCTGACAAGTACCAAAAGTCTTTCCCTAGCAATCTACAGAAAATTGGTGAACAGGCATGGTCTTTCAGCCATTTCTTGACAAGACTTAAAGCTTCAAATAGAGCCGTTTGAACCAATCAGATACAAGAAGACTTACTTGAGAAGATTCAAATCCAACGGGAAGATTTTCAAGGAAGCCTATAAATACAGAAGGACGTGCTCATTTCTATGCACAGGAAACTCACAAGATCAAAGCTATCTCTACATTCATAACAACTAGAAGCACTCGAAATTACCTTTGTTTCCCAAGTGTTTCACATTTGTAGAGAGCCTAACAAACCTTTTGTAACCAAGCTTAAAAGCTATCCAAATCTTAGAAGGAGATAATCCAATCCTAAGCCTTGAGCTAAACGTGTAAGGATTATCTCAAAATAGTTGGAACCAAAACCCTACTCAAAACCCTACTCAGTGTTTAGGTTGAGAGCTAGTGTTAAGTGGTGTTAGTAAGCTGATTGTTGTATCAGTCAGAAAGCTGGTTTGTTTTGGGAACTAGGACCTGGAATTTCCTAGTGATCAATCATCCTAAGAGAGGATTAGTTGATCAGTGCACCTTGGCACTATAACACAAGGAATTCCAAGTGAAAGGAATTCTCCTGTTTGATCAGGACAGTGGACGTAGGAGATTCATCTCTGAACCACTTTATATCTTGTGTTCTTATTATCTGCTTTCCTAAGTGTGCGTTAATCTCAAAGTTTATCAAAGTAAAATGAGTTTTCTAAAGGGCTCACTAATCTTCATCTGAAAGCTAATTAGATAGTAGTTCAACTGAAAGTCTTGAGCTTTCAGTGGAGGTATTATCTCAGTAAGCTTTCTCAAAGTAACTCTCAGCAGACCTCAAGTCCACTGACGAGCTACTGTCTTAAGTAACCTGATAAGTTTTATAAGAAATTTTAATTTGTAACCACAGGTGTATTCCTCCCCATACACCTGTTTACTCGTTTCGGGACCAACAATTGGTATCAGAGCAGTGGTTCAAAAGACCATTGTTCTAAGTATACCTTGTGCTTAAAGGTATTTTTTCAAGGTCACCTGAATTGATCTCTTGATAAACTTATTTTTATACTATGGCTGACAATGCAGCTAGGGTAGCACCACCAGCAGAGAACAACATGGGAGTTAATCCCCTGAACCATATGTCTCATCACAAGCTTCCACAATTCTCAGTGGAAAACTATGACTTCTGGAAGATCAGAATGAGAGCTCATCTTGCCTGTGTGCATGATGAAATGTTGAGGGTTATTACTAAAGGTCCATTTGTTTTTAGGACACCTAACCCTAGAACTACAGCTGAAACTATTGCAGATCCTAGAGAAGAATGACCCAATGATGAAGATAACTTCACTGCAGATGAGAGGAGGAGAAACAATCTCAACTTCATAGCCATGAACATTCTCTACACCACCATTCCAGATTCTGTAATGGGAAGAGTGATCCACTGCAAACCTGCAAAGGAACTATGGGACACTCTTGCTCTCATGTGTGAAGGAACTGACAAGATAAAGGAGAACAGGCTTTCAGTAGCTGTTCAAAAGTATGAGCAGTTCACCATGGAGCCCACTGAGACTATTGACCAGCTTGATGGGAGATTCACAGATATCATGAATGAGATAAATTCTCTGGGAAAAGTCTATACCAAAAGGGAGGTTGCCTTAAAGATCCTGAGAAGTTTAACCTCAAGATGGGATGTGTAGTCTGTGATGATGCAGAATACCAAGGATCTATCCAGCATGTCTATACAACATGTATTCTCTGAACTGAAGGCTTATGAGTTTGATCTGAACAGGAAAGGGGCTCCTGATGAGACCTCAGCTGAGAAGGGAGTAGCCTTCAAAGCCAAGGAGTCTGAGCCAAAATCCCCAAAGCCTCAGAAGAGTACAAAGGCAAGCAAGTCTCAAAGCAAGGCTGAGATGCAGGAGGAACTCAGCCTGATGGCTAGAAGGTTTGAACAACTTAACAGCCGGTTTGGCAAGTATAAAAGATTTTACAAGGATAACAGGGAAGGTAGAAGTTATCCACAAAAGACCACCAGAGAAGGAGAGAAAAGCTCATCTGAGCTGGAAAAGAAGAAGGAATACAAGAATTACACCAAGGCTGAAGGATCATCATCAAAGACCAGAGAGTCCACTGAGGAAAAGAATGATGATGCCAACAGGTGTTTTCAGTGCAAGAAGATTGGGCACTTTCAATATGATTGTCCTTAACTGAGCACAAAAGAGAGAAAGGAAAGGCAAGCCAAAAGAGACAGAAGATATGGAGAAAGGAAAGCCATGGTGGCTGAGGATGTGGATGAAAATCTGGAGTCATCTGATGGACTGTTCTCTGACAGCAGTGATGATGACATGTGCCTCATGGCAAGAGAAGAACCAGAGGTACAATCTAAACAATCCATTTCTCTAGAACACACACCTGAGCTAAGCTCAGAGTCAACTGAGGAACTCAATCTTCAGTCCGCTTTGGAACAATTGATGATTGATTTCTCAAGGTTGCAAGAAGCAAGTTTCTGTCTTCAAGATGAAAATAAACAACTCTTGAGTGAAAACTCCAAGTTAATCGAGTCTGGGAATCAAGCAGATCTGAACTCAGCTAAATCTACCATTGAACTGACAAAAGAGGTGGAAACCCTCAGGAGTCAAGGAAATGGTAGAGATCAACTGATAAAAGATCTCAATGAATCTAAGACAAAGTTAACTGAAGAGAATTTAAAATTGGTAAGCCAAATAAAGGATTCTCTCCTGAAAATTGATGTCTTACATAAATCTGAAGAGACCTTGTTAAAAAGGATTGATGCTCTAAACAAACCCTCTCTTGCCATAGAGGAGATTCAAAATTTTCAAATCAATCCTAATAACAAGTGTGGGATAGGATTTATTCCAAAACCTTCAGAAGGTCCTCTGAGTGGCTTCTTCAAGTGGCACAAAGAGAGTTTTTGTCAAGTCTGTGACATTTCAACCACAGACTGTGGATAAAGGAAAAAGACTAGCTGAGATCACTCAAAAGAAAAGTAAATCTAAGCCAAAACCAATTGGAAAGGCTCAGGTGACTTATCAAACTAGATCTCAGCAGAGGTACTATCAGCCGAGTGTTGGGAAAATAGGGATGCCCGGATTCTATTCAGGATGAATTTTAAATACGAATTTAAATACAATTATTACTAGCATGAATTAATCCTAATTAATTCAAATAATAATTCCAACAACTAATTATCATCATGCATGTTAAATTAATTTCACATATTTAACTAGGCGGAATTAAACAAGTAAATATGCGATTAACGTACCTCTCGTAGTAATGGCCTTTGGATATGCGGGACACTTGTAATCACGTTCTATCAACCCAAAGCCTTCTCAAGTATTTCCCTTTTCACCTCACTTGATCGCCGGTGGGAGACGCTTTCAAGCAATTTAATAAACTAAGAAAAATATCTATGCTTCTTGATTTTTCCAACACATGGAATTATGTACTTGGGGATGAAATAATCATCCCCTATTTATAAAGAGGGTATGGCCGAAATTTTGTGTATCTATGGGCTTGGAGAAAATCTTTTCTTAGCCTCTAAGAAATCTTGAATATATCCCATATATTATTTTCTCCAAAATAAAATATTCCACAAAAATCTCACCCTCCACAATAAATAGCTATTTTCGAAAATTATAGGTATGAAATTCAAGATTTGGATCTTCTTGAATATATGAGATATTCTTGTATTTCTAGAATACATATCTTCCATAATATCTTTCCAAGAAAATCAACAAAATCTAATTTCTCCTAATATCACTATTTTCGAAAATTTAAAGAAAAAATCAGCAATATAATTTTCTTTTTATTTTAATCACCTTATCATTATTGGGCTACTTAATGGGCTACTTGAGGGGCCTTAAGGAGAATTAAGATTGGACCTCCTAATGGACTTCTGAATTTCAATATTGAGCCCCAATATAATTCAGCCCATTAATATTAATTATTACCACTAATAAATTAATATTGCACTATCCATCTTAATCCATATTACGATAATATGGGCTCCCGGTTATTATTTCCCGCGTTTAAGATTATCAAGTCCATTAATTAATCAAGCTTCCGAATAGCTCCAAATTAATTAACATCTTTCACCTTGGAGTAAAGACAGCTCAACATTATTATTCGTACCGAAGAAACTAATTCTTCACTTGCAAGATTTGGTACAATAAAACTTCTGAGCCCACCAAGGGAACTAATCACACGAGCCGTACTCGCACGCGTTTCTCCGTATTAAATCTTAGCAACCGTCGTATGATTAATATTACTGCCCAAGACACAAAGTTCGAAGTCGCAATGATTCTCACCCAACATGAATCAAAGCAGTAACTATTAAGCACACACGGTCCTATTTAAGTGACGGAGATTAAGAAATCAACAACCACTGAGGTCTAATTCTTCACCTTTCAGAACAGAAGAATTTATCCTCGCTGTAGGACCTCTTCAACACATACTAAATGTGCTAGTGCAATCTCTTAGTCAAGACAGACCAATCTGAGCCTTACACATCGACCTTTCACGGCGGTTTGTTCAATTCCACCTAGGTCGTGAAAATGTACGTTTAGTTACAAGTAAACTGTTAATGTCGTCTTCCGTGATCGGGTATCACCACATTAACTACCATGTAACACGTACTATATATTGAACGGTTTGCAATAGAAATTCAACATTCAATCATAACTAAAGCAAATGCGATAAAAGAATTATTCTCATAAAACGAGTGTTTGATACACGAGTTATACAAAGTAAAGGCATACTTTCACGTATAACTCCAACACCGAGGTCTTCACAGATGAAGCAACCTCAGCTGAGAGCACCTAGGCATGAGCAGTCCTCAAGGAATGACTCATATAGAAGACCTATTCCTTTTGTGCCTAAAGGAAAAGGTCCTTCATACCTTTATCAACAAAGACCAAGGCCAGGTGCACCCAAGCCAAAAAGAAAGATTGAAAAGAAGGTTTCTGTTCCTTCAAAGACTGACACCCATAGAAAGTTTACTCCCAAGGCACTAAGGGAGATAACAATCTATGTAGATGTTTATGGAAGACAAATTAGCCAATCTAAAGTGATTAGAACTGTGAGGCAAATTTGGATTCCGAAAGGTACAGCTAACCTGGTAGGACCCAACACCAAATGGGTACCTAAAGCTTGATTTGTGATTGCAGGGCTCAGTGGACCTCAACAAAGGAGATGCTCTTAAATCTTCAGTCTGGTACTTGGACAGTGGATGTTCTAGGCACATGACTGGCAACAAAGATCTCCTGACAGAATTTGTTGAGAAAGAAGGTCCACAAGTCACCTTTGGTGACAACTCACAAGGAGCCACTAAAGGTTATGGTACTTTAATTATTGGCTCAGTAAGAGTAAGCAATGTATCCTTTGTCAGTGGACTTAAGCATAATCTTCTGTCCATAAGTCAATTATGTGATAAAGGATACAGTGTTGATTTTTCATGTAACCTGTGTTTTGTCAAGAATATATCTTCACAACAGGTACTACTAACTGGGTCAAGAAAGGGAAATGTCTATCTTGCAGATTGGAAGTCTTGCACATCAAATGCATGTCTTATCGCTAAGAGCTCAACTGACACTAATTGGTTATGGCACAAAAGGCTAAGTCATCTGAACTTCAAGATGATGAATAGGATAGCAAGACATGGACTGATAGAAGGAATGCCAAATGAAGTATACAACAAAGAACATATCTGCAAAGCCTGTCGGGAGGGGAAACAAGTAAAGGCATCTTTCAAAAGCAAAGTAGCAACCTCTACTGACAGAATACTTCAACTGTTACATATGGATCTCTTTGGTCCAGTAACCCCTGTAAGTATCAATGGGAGAAAATATATGTTGGTCCCGGTACAAGACTGAGGAATACGTGTATGGGGGGGGGGGGGAATACACGTATACCAATTTTCAAACTTAAAACTGACTGAGTCCCCTTCACTCAGAGTGGTAAAGAACTAGGAGCTGATAATACACCCACTGACTACACTTGGTGCGGGTCAGTTGGCTAACTATCAGTTCAAGTTCAGTGCGGAAATGTTTGAGCCCTGATAGTTTAAAGTCTTGTTTAGTTTGCTTTCTGAAAACTTGTTTTACTCAAATCTGAAAGGTGTTTAGTAGGGCAGTGTTCTTTTGAAGATCAGGCTGATTGATTCAGACCTGATAAACTTGAATGCAATGAATGAACGAGTAATATGGCAAGAATGCACAATATCAAAGCAGTAAGAACACAAGGAGTTTAACGTGGTTCAGAGTCTCAAGCTCCTACGTCCGCGGCCTGACTTAACAGGAAATCCACTCAAGGGATTCTTGTTTTTAACGTGCCAAGGTGCACCAAGATCAGTTACCTCACTGATCTATACAAAACTCCTCTTACTAACTCACTAACTGACTTACTCCCAACAAGCCTATCTTAGGGTTTTGGTTTCAGTTTGGATTCCAACTAAGTTGAGATTATCCTTACAAGGCAAAGCTATGCTAAGGATTGGATAATCTCTCTAAGCTTAAGATAATTCTAATTAGCTCTTGGAATACAGAATAACTCTCGGTTGCTAAGAAACACTTGGGAAATTTGAATGTTTTCGAGTGCTTCTTTTAAAGGCTGAATGCTTTTGAATGCTTGAGAGTTTGAGTAATTTCTGGCTTGGAAATTTCCCGTAACCTTGAATGGGTTCAAGGCCTTCTGTATTTATAGGTAGTTTGAATAACTATCCGTTGGAGAGATAGCCTTCTAGTCACCTATGTAGAGAGGATTCAAACGGACATATCACCATGCAGCAGCCGCCCTTGCATGGGTTTGGTATTTGCATTAAATGCACATTAAATGCTTGCCTGTTGAATATGCAGTCTGAATTCAGTCTTTATGTCAGGTTCCGTACGTGCGTGTCCTCCTCGGATTGGTCCACGTCATCAGGTTGGTGAGAATGTCAGAACTTATTCCTGAGCTTCGGGCTTGTCTTATTAAGTTCATTTTGTCTTGAGCTCACCAGTCTTGTCCTGACGCTGAAATTCCTTTTGCATTGCTTGGCTCTACTCCAAGTCTTCCCATTAACTCAGTGTCAACCTGTTCCCTTCAGGACTGAGTTAGTAATGACCTCAGGGTCATACTCTTCATCACTGACACTTACTCAGCCAGCTTAGAGGACTGTCATAAGTTCAGGATGGTGCTCTTCGTCTTCAGGCTTTGAGTCTTGATTGTCTCCAGTGAGTTCTCCTCTCACTGAGTACCTGTGAAGTGTAAAATGACTAAGTACTAAACCTAACCAAGACTAGCCTGACAAAGACAGATTAAGGCAATCATCTTTTCAGGGGCTTTGGGATCTTAATCAAAACTGACAATGTCCCAACAATTTCCCCCTTTTTGATGATGCCAAAACACTGAAAAGATCCTCAAAACACTTAGAGGAAACAAGATAAACCTATCTATAAGATAAGACAGTGTTAGAGCAATTCTTGATAAAGTACAAAATTTAAACAGCCAAAAAGACAATGAGTTTTTGTCTGTGGGCAGAAGTAATAGATTCTTCCAGGTTGGTTCACATATCCTTCAGCTCTGGCTATCTTCAATACTTCCATCATTATGGC
Source organism: Ballota nigra (assembly GCA_947034835.1). Taxonomy (NCBI): domain Eukaryota; kingdom Viridiplantae; phylum Streptophyta; class Magnoliopsida; order Lamiales; family Lamiaceae; genus Ballota; species Ballota nigra. Next base: position 9,517,768 of record OX344727.1, on the reverse strand, counting down.
CTTAGTGTCATGCTTTTGAGTTCCAGGAATCAAGGGAGGAGCTCGAATGGTGAACTCAGGAGCCTTCACTTGGACTTTAGCTGCCTCAGCCTCCTCCAAGATCTTCTGGAATAGCTCAGGATGATTGTCCATCATATAGTCAGTGAAGTGGGCATCAATATCGTCAGTGTCGCCCCACTTCTTCACAACAAACCATAGCCTGACAAATTCATCCCTTGCATCAGTCCAAAACTCCTTCAAAGTCTCTGAGACGAACTCATCAACAAAAGCTTCCCTTGCTCCTGATTCTGGCCTTCTGACTTGAAGAATTGTTGATTTCCTAACTGTTGGCTTCTTCCTGTACTTCCTTGGCTCAGGCTTCGCCTTCTTTCTCCTTAGCAAGCTGATCACTGCATCATCTAGTTCGCGTTGTTGAAGCTCAGTGATATCAGTCAGCTTCTCAACCTTCTTCTCCAGAATACGCATCTTCTCCTTCTGAGCAATTTCAGCTCTGCGCATAGCCTCAGTCTTTTCAGGTTGATCTCCCCATGCTTCAGCACATAGCTCCGCAACTAACTCACCTGAGTAAGTGATGGGATTCTTCCTTGAGCTCATGGGTGACGATCTTTGGACTGGCTCAGGTTGTTGCTTTGAAGGTTCATTAGCCTTTGCCTTTGTTGCCTCCTCCCTCAGCTTGGCAACCAATTGTTCTCCTTCCTTTTCCACGGCCGCTAACCTAGCTGACTTCCTTACCCTTAGAATATTTCCATCAGGATTGGCTTCAGGATCAGCTAGGACGGTCTCTCCTTGACTAACTGCCTCAGATGCCTCAGGGCGGGATCTTTTCTTCTTCTTTTCCCCCTTTTTGGCATCATCATTGGCCTCAGATGGGAATGCGTCAGATCCGCTGTTGATTACGAAGGAGGCTAGGGAATGGACATCGTTGATTCCCTCCTTCAATAATTCAACTCCCATTGAAATCCCAGTCCCTGCAAAAGAAACGGAACTGATGGCAGCATTGACTTTCTTCTCAAAGACCTCCATAGAGAGTTGGAGACTTTGTTCAGCCTTGGTGATCCTTTCTGCCACCTTCAAGGACTCACCGCTGACTCTGCTAACCTCAGTCAGTATCTTCGCAGACTCCTCAGTGGCTTTAGCCAAAATGTCCGCCACTGATTGAGATGTGCGATCCAGCTTCCCTGACTCCAGCTCCAACTTGGACGCTGAGTCCTTCAAGGCCTGAGTGACAATAGCTCCAGTCTGAACTGCAAGCCTGTCCACTGCCTGATTCATCTTTTCGTCCCTGATCGCATCCCTCTCTTCAAGCTTCTTGAGAGTGTTTCTGAGCATCTTCTTTGTGCGCTTCCTCTCATTCTTCACTGACTTGGCCGTGTCAGTTATTGTGCGCTTTAACAAGATCAGCTCCCTGTTAGCAAGGGTGTTGTAAGCTGACTTTGTCCACCTGATGTGTTTCGCCAGGGCCTTGGAGTCTTCATCTTTTTCAGCACGTAGCCTCATTACTTCCTCCTGAAGTTCAGCTAGATTTTCCGAGGTTTTCTCCTGTTTGACCTCCACTATGCTTGTAAACTCAGCACGGCCGACCCCGGTTATGACCACATCTTCATCATCAGCGGCCTCATCAGTGATTGGCTGCTTTCCCTTGTCAGCCCCTGCAGCATCAGTCCCTTCTTCAAGGTACACTGAAGGCAGTTGTGAAGTAGTCATAGCCGCCTCCTCAGGCTCGGCTAAGCTAACTTGAACCTTAGGAACTTGTCCTTCGGAACTGAGAGTCTCCTTGAATGCCTCAACATCATCCTCTCGTGTCTCAGGGCAGGGAATCCCTTCATCGACAGATGTCTCATTGGCAGCTGAGATGTTCACAACATCCTCAGCCACTGGTCCACCCTTGGCACCAGTGTTCTTGTCAACTTCCCCCTGAGCCTGAGGCTCAGAGTCCATCTCATCAACTTCCCTTGCAGTCTCCTCCACTGCCTTTTCCACACCTCCACCTTGAGCGTCATCATCCTCCTCATCATCCTCCTTCTCTTCAACGGAGAGAAGATCAGCCTTGCTTTTGGCCATCATTTCAGCCACAAGCTTCTTCAGGTTGTCGAAGTTCAAAAGTTGAAGCCAGCTTGTCAGGCCAAAGAATGAGCAGATCTTGGCCTCCTCCGTCTCCCAATGCTCCCAGCCGCGTGCGTCTACCAGCATATGTTGCTCCTGCATGTTTGATTGTTTGAAGTCCAACCAAACTTTGAGCTCCACCACATATGCCAGCAATTCAGTGTATTTGTACAGCCCAGGCCAGCACTTTCCTGCCCACTCCGTGGCATTCCCCCTGAGTGTATTCTCCAGTATACCTCCCGCCATATGCTCATCCAGCTCCTCCTCCTCTATTTCAAGGAACACATCCTCTTCTGTTGAAATAGATTTGGGACAGTCTTTGGGGTTGGGGTATGAGGGAAAATCTGAGGGGTTGGGAAGGTTTGGCTCGGCTAACTGGTCAGGCTCAATTGTAAGTGAGGTTGATGGCACTGACTCAGTAGGGTAATTTGGCTCTGAAGGTTGGGGGAGTTGGGGAGTTTGAGGTGTGGGGTCAGGGATGGAAGGTGTTTGGGTTTCAGGATGTGGGGGTGTTTGTGTGGGTGCTGTCTCAGGCTGCAATGACTCAGCCGTCTCGACAGTCTTTCTCACCTCCTCTAAGTCAGAGGCTCCAGGAGAGCTTGACTTCTCCCTCTCACTCAATTCAGGAAGTTTCTTAGCAGGAGACTTCTTTACTCCCCTCCTAAGTCTCTTCAGGGGCCTCTTTCCCTGAGCGCCCTCCTTACTGACGTCATCATCAGTTCCCTCAGCCTCAGTCCCGGCCTTCTTGGGATCTGACTCAGTCCCTGACTTCGTGCTCTTCCCTGACAGCACGATTTTCACCCTCCTCTCCTTCTTCTCAGCCACGCCCACCTCAGGTTGCTCCACCTCTTCAGCAACAGCCTTCTCAGCCTCCTTACTCCTCTCAAGGAGCTCATCCACCTTTTCAATGAGGCTGGTTGCCACTCTCTTGGCCGTCCCAGCTGGCTTTCTGGCCTGACCCTTTGCTTTCGCATTGGGATCAGTCAGCCCTAGCACTGAATAGGTGTCACTCAGTGAGGAAAACATGACCTTCTTTGAGGAAAGGTTGTCCTCAAAGTCAAAGGTGTAATCATGGCACGCATGAGCAATCAGCATGGATAATCTTGTGCCAAATGGCAAGATGGCACTGACGGATATGTGCTTCTTCTCCTAGTCACGCGTGATCTTGTCCAATCCCGCCTGATGGAGTTGATCGAGGAAGAACTGCTCCCAGTTCGCTTCCACTCCATCAGCGATTGCTCCCATGAGCCTCAGCTTGGGCAGACTCAACTGCTCGTGAGAGCCAGTTGCTCCCATCACCATCTTGGACACCAAGTCCACCAGAGCCCTGTACTCCGGCTTCAGAGTGCTCTTGTTCTGACGGGCCCTGAACTCCGAAGACCCTGACTTGGTCCATTTCCCAAGGAATTCTCCCTCCGAGTTTTCCTTGTAAGTCCTGGGGTTGATGCCTGAGAATGGCAGCTTGAAAACTTCCCTCACCGCCTGCCTGAGATCGATGGTGACCACCTCCGAGTCGTAGAGAGGCTCTCCGTCGGCATTCTTTTCTCCCGTCGGCTTTAGCGCAGTCACCTTTGTGAAGACTTCCCCCTTCCGCAAGAACATGTTCAAATAAGCTTCCACCACTGTTCTTGGGAGCACAGAAGAGGGGCGGGTGGTGAAGTATGTTTCCAACCCGGCGTCGGAAATCCATTTAAAAACGGGTTTGATTTCCTCAACCGTTAGACAGATACCTTCCATGGAGATGACTTGCTCCATGTGTACCAGCTTCTTCTCAACAACATCGACGATCTTGTCGGTTGTCCAGTCGGAATCAAGGAATGCCATTGTGTTTTGAGAAAGAGGTTTTAGAAATTCTGTGTTTGAGCAAGAGAAAACTCAGTGTGCAAATTGTGCGTTGTGTTTGCGTAAAGACCTCAAATGACACCCTTGATTGATAAGACAAAGTCAGTTACTCAAACGTGGGGTTGAGATTGATTCCTGAATTCGAAAGGTTTTGAAATGAGAGGCCAGGATTAATCTCAGTTTTAATTAAAACCCCAAGTCAGTCACATTCCGTATAAAACGGACACGTATATGAAAAAGTAACTGTGGCATTAAATGCTCCGTGCGCGTGGGTTTAAATATAAAAAGGCGCGCTTTTAATGATAACGGAATGCATTTAATAAAGATTTTCAGGACGAATGACTCAGGGAGACGCTTGAGATTCACAAGGGTCAGGTTAGAACCCATACCTGTCAGGGAGACATTGTAGCTCCCTGATACCTCGCTGAGTCGAGTCTGGCCTGAGTTCCCCCTAGAACCCTACACTGACTGCTCTCCCGGATCTAAGAGTCTCAATTCCACTGACAGTTCCATAAACCTTGCTTCAGCCAAGGGCTTAGTCAAGATGTCAGCTCTTTGCCTATCAGTGTGAATCTTTTCCATCCTAATATCTTTCTTTTCCACATGATCTCGAATGAAGTGGTGTCTAATATCCACATGCTTGCACCTTGTGTGAAGCACTGGGTTCTGAGTGATTGCTATTGCACTATTGTTATCACAATAGATTGGAACCTGATTAGCAAATACTTGGTAGTCCCTCAACTGCTGCCTCAACCATAGGATCTGAGCACAACAACTCCCTGCAGCCATATACTCAGCCTCAGTTGTGGATGTTGCCACTGAATTCTGCTTCTTACTAAACCACGAGATCAACTTACTTCCCAAAAACTGACATGTCCCTGAGGTTGATTTCCTATCAATCCTACAACCTCCATAATCTGCATCTGAATACCCTGTCAGTTCAAGGTTGTCATCTGAAGGATACCATAGTCCCATATTAACTGTCCTTTTCAAATACTTAAGTATCCTCTTAGCAGCCTCCAAATGACTTCTCTTGGGATCAGACTGATACCTAGCACACACACCAACTGCAAACGTAATGTCAGGCCTACTTGCAGTCAGGTACAGTAAAGAACCTATCAGCCCACGATACTCAGTCTGATTCACTGAAGTCCCTTCAGTGTCAGGATCCATCTTCCAATTTGTGTTCATTGGGATCCTGGCTGGATTGCTGTTTTGAACACCAAACTTATGAATCAAGTCTCTTGTATACTTGGCCTGATTAATAAATATACCTTGATCAGTCTGCTTGACCTGCAATCCTAAGAAGAAGTTCATCTCTCCCATCATTGACATCTCAAATTTACCAGTCATCAGTTTAGAGAATTTCTCACATAACTGCTGATTTGGTGATCCAAATATTATGTCATCCACATAAATTTGGACCAAGAGAATGTCATCACCTTCAGTGATCCTGAACAATGTCCTATCCACTGTTCCCTTCTTGAACCCATGATCAGTCAGGAATTGAGAGAGGGTATCATACCAAGCTCTTGGTGCTTGCTTAAGTCCATAGAGTGCTTTCTTCAAATGGTATACTCTATCTCCAACCTCAAACCCGGGAGGTTGTTCAACATATACCTCTTCATTGAGTACACCATTCAAGAATGCACTCTTGACATCCATTTGATACACCTTGAACTTCTTATATGTCGCATAGGCAAGGAACAACCTGATAGCTTCCAACCTAGCCACTGGAGCAAAAGTCTCATCATAGTCTATTCCTTCAGACTGACAATACCCTTTTGCAACCAGTCTAGCCTTGTTCCTTACCACAACACCATTCTCATCCTTCTTGTTCTTGAAGACCCACTTGGTACCAATCACACCTTGATGCCTAGGTCTATCTACCAGTTCCCAAACCTGATTCCTTGTGAACTGATTCAACTCCTCTTGCATGGCAATGATCCAGTTCGAGTCGGTGAGAGCTTCTTCAATGTTCTGAGGCTCTTGCTCAGAGAGAAAGCAACAGAACAGTGCACTCTCACCATGAAACCGTCTGGTCCTGACTCCCTCAGTTGGATCACCAATAATTTGATCAATGGGATGATCTTCTAACCATGTTCTTTTGCCAGGAGTTGTTCCTGAAGTACCTGCAATGTTAGTGTCTACAGGCTCATAAAATTCAGGAAATTGAACAGAAGGGTATGATCCTGAGTCTATACCAAAGGGATTAACAAGCTCAATGTCAGGGACATTGATTCCCCCTTGATGAGGTGACTCAGGTGCCGTCTCAGCTGCAACAGCATCTTCATAGACGGTACTTACCTCAGGTTGAGCCTGTTCCTCTGTCTGAGGCTCAACAATCCCTGATGTGCTGGGTTTAGGAGTGGCACTTGGTTCATCATCCTGATCGTCATGATCATCCCATCTGGGGATTGGCACAGTCTTGATCTTGGGATCAGGTTGATTCTTCAAGCTCAGCCTTGTCACTCTCCTCGTGACCTCCTCAGTGTCGGGATTCAGCACCTTTGCCCTAGACTCATTAGCAGATTCATCAAAGACAACATGAGGTGATTCTTCCACAACAAGGGTCCTACAATTGTAAACCCTGAAGGCTTTGCTAATTTCAGAATATCCCAAGAATATTCCTTCATCAGATTTGTTATCAAAGGCTTTCAACTGGGTCTTCCCATTGTTGAGGATGAAGCACTTACAACCAAACACATGAAAGTAAGAAATACGAGGTTTTCTTTTGTTCCATGTCTCATATGGGGTCTGAGCATGTTGCTTGTTCAGCATGGATCTGTTCTGAGTGTAGTATGCAGTGTTGATTGCCTCAGCCCAAAACTTCTTGGGCAATCCTGACTCAGCCAGCATGGTCCTTGCAGCTTCCTTCAGTGTCCGATTCCTCCTTTCAGCGGCACCATTCTGTTGTGGGGTTCTAGCTGCAGAAGTCTCATGAGCTATACCAAGTTCATTACAAAAGTCAGAAATATATGAATTTATAAATTCAGTGCCCTTGTCAGATCTAATCTTAGTAATGGACTGATTTTTCTCATTGCTGAGTCTTCTGAGCAACTCTGGAAGCTTCACCTGTGTTTCCTTCTTATTCAACAAGAAAATAACCCAAGTATATCTAGAATAATCATCAATAACCACAAGGGTATATTTTCTACCATTCATACTCACAGGTGTTATGGGACCGAATAGATCCATGTGCAAGAGCTGAAGTATCCTGTCAGTGGAGTAGGAAGCCTTTTCTTTGAATGACGCTCTGACCTGCTTCCCTTCCTGACAAGCTTTGCACACGTGATCTTTGCTAAAAACTTCATTAGGTAGACCATCAACAAGTGACTGTCTAGAAATTTTGTTAAGAATCTTGAAGTTCAGGTGGCTTAATCTTTTATGCCATAACCAACTGAGCTCTAGAGAGCTTTTAGCAACAAGACAAGTATTAGGAATAGTGCTGCTCCAATCAGCGAGATAAACGTTACCTTTCCTTATACCTGATAGAAGCACTTGTGTTGATTTGTCCTTGACTGAACATTTATTCGATGAGAACTCAACACTGAACCCTTTGTCACAGAATTGACTTACTGACAGCAGGTTATGCTTCAGTCCTTCCACAAAGGACACATTTTCCACTCTGACTGTACCTATAATTAGAACACCAAAACCCTTAGTAACACCTTTTGAGTTATCACCAAAGGTTACCTGTGGACCATCTTTAGCCTGATATTCTTGGAGAAGACTCTTCATTCCAGTCATGTGCCTTGAGCAACCACTGTCTAGGTACCAAACAGCTTTGATTGAGTCTTCTCTCCTCTTGTTGTGATCCACAGCCGCCTGTAAGCAAATCAGGCTTTAGGTACCCATTGGGTGTTGGGTCCTATTGTGTCAGCTGTACCTTTCGGGATCCAGACTTGCTTCACAACCCTGATTGCCTCAGAGTGGTGAATCTGTCTCCCTGAAACATCGACATACACAACTTTCTTCTTCTTAGCCTGAGAGGAAGATGGTGTATGGGTGCTAGACTTAGGCTTCGCAGGAGCCTGAGTGGGTGCCTTTTGGGCTGGCCTCCTGTTCTTCCTAGGTCTGGGTGCAGCAGGTCTTGGGCCTTGCTCTTGATAAGGACCCTGATTTCTATTCCCCCTAGGCAAGTGAGGGAAAGAAAAACAGTTAAAGGCCTCAGGATGCCAAAACCACGGGGGTGTCATCATGTTTGGCCTTCCCTGATGGTATTGCCAAGCATGATGGTACCCTCGCTGACCAGTCTGAGGGCTCTTGGCCTGAGTCTTCCTCTGCTTTCGCTGAGGTTTTCCCTGGCCTGAGCTCTCAGGGGCTTCCGTAGGTTGCTTTGCCTTTCCCTTGGGTTTTGGCTTAGCTGCCTTAGGAGCAACCCTGACTGTGTCAACAGTTTCTTTACCCTTATCAGTTTGACGGGCCTGGAGCACAACCTTAGGTGCACTCTGGCCTGTCTGAACAAATACCCTCTCAGTGTTGCTCCCTGAAGCAACATGAGACTGACCTTGTGAGGATTTCTCAGGAACATATCCAAGTCCCTTTTTCTTGTTCCCAAGTATCTGGTTGCTATTTATTTCCTCTCTAGCCACTGAGGATTTATTCATTGCTGCAACCTTTTTCTTGAGAGAGTCCTCACTCTTTTTCAGGATTTCATGTCTGGTAAAGAGGTCATCAAACTTACTCTTAAGTGCTTTCAGCTCTTCCTTCCTGACCAGCTCTTCCTCAGCCAGTTCCTTCAGAATTTTCTCTCTTGGGAGACGCTCAGAATTGATCATATCAATTTCCTGAGTTAGTCTCACAATCTGAGCTGATTCTTTGAGATCAGACTGAGTGAGTTGTTCATTCAGGTTTTGAACTTCAGTACTCAATTTCTTGTTCTCCTCTACCAAGAAGACATTAGTTTCCTGCAGTCTGGAGAAATCAACCATCAATTGATCAAGACAGATCTGAAGGTTCATTTCTCTAACTGACTCTGAGCTGAGCTCAGGATTTTGACCAGTGTAAGAAGCACAAACAGAATTTGATGTTACCTCAGGCTCATCCCTAGCCATTAGGCAGACATCATCGTACTCATCATCCGAGAAGAGTTCAGGTGACCTTTCAGTGGGACCATCAGAGTCTGTTGCATCCTCAGCCACCATAGCCCTCCGATCAGCAGATCTTAGATCCCTCGTGGCTCTCCTTTCCTCTCTCTCCCTAGCACTCAGCTCCGGGCAATCGTACTGATAGTGACCAATCTTGTTACAGTTGTAACATGCTACCTGCTCACTCATTCTTTCTTTTCTTGGTTCAGGGTTCCTCCTTGAGTCAGGTTCCCTGGTTCTCGGTGAGCTTTCAGCCTTGGTTGGATATCTATCATCGCGAGTACGTCTCTGTTCGTCTCTTCTTTCAGGCTTTGGTTCAGAATATCTCCTTTCATCACCACGTTCTCTCCTCTGGTCAGTGTTCCTTCGCTCCTCATATCTCCTCGAGCTTTGGTGGGTTCCTTCAGGTTTCCTGTCATGTGAGTCCTGATAAAACTTTTTATAACGACCAAACCTGGAATTGAGCTTGTCAAATCGTCTGGCCATCAGGCTGTACTCCTCAGCGAGTTCTTCCCTGCTCATCTCCATCAGTGACTTTGATGAAGAATTTGATGAGGGCTCAACGGGTTCAGACCTGGCCTTGAACGCCACACTTTTCTCAGGAGTTTTCTCCTTCACTTCCTCTTCTGACTGAACTTTCTTCTTTCTTTTGTTAAGATCAAATTCAAGCGCTTTGAGCTCTGAAAAAAGTAAAGCAGAAGTTATGTTACTCATATCCTGAGTGTTCTTAAGCATAATTACACTGTTGTCCCATCTCTCAGGAAGGGCATTCAGGATCTTTGAAGCAACATCTCTCCTTGGGACATCCTTGTCCAACATCACCAACTCATTCATCAACTTGATGAATCTAGACTCCATCTGATCTATGCTCTCATCAGGCAGCATCTCGAACGCTTCGAATTTCTGAATGGCAATATTCCTCTTGTTCTCCTTTATCTTTTCTGACCCTTCGCACATCCTGGTCAGCTCATCCCAAACCTCCTTTGCCATCTTTAGGTTCATCAGTCTGGCTGACTCCTCGAAAGGCACCGTATGCAAGATGATGTTTCTGGCGACGTTGTCAAGCCCCACCATCTTAATTTCATCGTTGGTCATGTCTTTCCTCTCCTTAGGAACCTGCACGCCAATCGCAAGATCATCGTATCCCAGTCCTCTGACGTTAGGAATAGTGATCTTGATCGGTCCTTCCCTGAGTACATGCGGCATCTGGTCATGGATGGCATCTAGATGTGCCTCTAATCTGAACTTCCAATAGACAAAGTTAGATACAGAGAATTCAGGTAACGAAGCTTCAAGTCTCCTCGAAGTCATGATGATGATGCAAGTTTTATGAAAAGCAAACTCAGATCTGTTCAGTGACCACCAACAGTTTCTCTTCTGAAACTATTAGTATTCAAAGTCAGTGGTCTTTCGAACCACTGCTCTGATACCACTTGTTGGTCCCGGTACAAGACTGAGGAATACGTGTATGGGGGGGGGGAATACACGTATACCAATTTTCAAACTTAAAACTGACTGAGTCCCCTTCACTCAGAGTGGTAAAGAACTAGGAGCTGATAATACACCCACTGACTACACTTGGTGCGGGTCAGTTGGCTAACTATCAGTTCAAGTTCAGTGCGGAAATGTTTGAGCCCTGATAGTTTAAAGTCTTGTTTAGTTTGCTTTCTGAAAACTTGTTTTACTCAAATCTGAAAGGTGTTTAGTAGGGCAGTGTTCTTTTGAAGATCAGGCTGATTGATTCAGACCTGATAAACTTGAATGCAATGAATGAACGAGTAATATGGCAAGAATGCACAATATCAAAGCAGTAAGAACACAAGGAGTTTAACGTGGTTCAGAGTCTCAAGCTCCTACGTCCACGGCCTGACTTAACAGGAAATCCACTCAAGGGATTCTTGTTTTTAACGTGCCAAGGTGCACCAAGATCAGTTACCTCACTGATCTATACAAAACTCCTCTTACTAACTCACTAACTGACTTACTCCCAACAAGCCTATCTTAGGGTTTTGGTTTCAGTTTGGATTCCAACTAAGTTGAGATTATCCTTACAAGGCAAAGCTATGCTAAGGATTGGATAATCTCTCTAAGCTTAAGATAATTCTAATTAGCTCTTGGAATACAGAATAACTCTCGGTTGCTAAGAAACACTTGGGAAATTTGAATGTTTTCGAGTGCTTCTTTTAAAGGCTGAATGCTTTTGAATGCTTGAGAGTTTGAGTAATTTCTGGCTTGGAAATTTCCCGTAACCTTGAATGGGTTCAAGGCCTTCTGTATTTATAGGTGGTTTGAATAACTATCCGTTGGAGAGATAGCCTTCTAGTCACCTATGTAGAGAGGATTCAAACGGACATATCACCATGCAGCAGCCGCCCTTGCATGGGTTTGGTATTTGCATTAAATGCACATTAAATGCTTGCCCGTTGAATATGCAGTCTGAATTCAGTCTTTATGTCAGGTTCCGTACGTGCGTGTCCTCCTCGGATTGGTCCACGTCATCAGGTTGGTGAGAATGTCAGAACTTATTCCTGAGCTTCAGGCTTGTCTTATTAAGTTCATTTTGTCTTGAGCTCATCGGTCTTGTCCTGACGCTGAAATTCCTTTTGCATTGCTTGGCTCTACTCCAAGTCTTCCCATTAACTCAGTGTCAACCTGTTCCCTTCAGGACTGAGTTAGTAATGACCTCAGGGTCATACTCTTCATCACTGACACTTACTCAGCCAGCTTAGAGGACTGCCATAAGTTCAGGATGGTGCTCTTCGTCTTCAGGCTTTGAGTCTTGATTGTCTCCAGTGAGTTCTCCTCTCACTGAGTACCTGTGAAGTGTAAAATGACTAAGTACTAAACCTAACCAAGACTAGCCTGACAAAGACAGATTAAGGCAATCATCTTTTCAGGGGCTTTGGGATCTTAATCAAAACTGACAATGTCCGAACAATATACACTTGTTGTTGTTGATGATTTCTCCAGGTACACATGGGTGATATTCCTAGCAAGCAAAAAGGAGACTCAACTGAGGCTGCCAGAGCTCCTGAAGAAAGTTAGCAATGAAAAGAGCCTAAACATTGTAAAGATAAGATCAGATAAGGGCACTGAATTCATTAATTCTATTATATCTGATTATAGCAAAGAACTAGGTATTGCACATGAGACATCAGCTGCAAGAACTCCACAACAAAATGGAGTAGCTGAAAGAAGAAATAGAACTCTCAAGGAGGCAGCAAGGACAATGCTTGCAGAAGCTCAAGTTCCTAAAAGATTTTGGGTTGAAGCTATCAACACTGCCTGCCACACTCAAAATAGATCCATGGTAACCAAACATCAAGGAAAGACTCCATATGAAATATGGAATGGCAGAAAGCCACAGGTATCCTATTTTCATATTTTTGGTTGCAATTGTTTCATTCACAACAATGGGAAAACTCAACTGAAAGCTTTTGATAGCAAGGCTGATGAAGGAATTTTCTTAGGATATTCCCAAATCAGTAGAGCCTTCAGAGTTTACAATTGTAGGACTCTTGTTGGGGAAAAAACACCTCATGTGGTCTTTGATGAATCTACTTTTGAGTCCAGGAGTAAGGAGGATGAGGAGGTAATTAGCAAAAGATTAACCAGACTGAGTATCAAGTCTAAAGGCTATCCTGAGAATTGTGTTGATACATACATCCCAACATGGGACAATTTAGAAGATCAACAATTCAAGGAGGTCACCCAAAGTCAAACCACCCCTCAAAGCTCACCTGAGAGCTCTCCTATAAAAGGAACCGAACTGATGAACACTATCCCAGTTCAAGAGGTAAGTGATGTCAATGAAGATGTGGTCACAGCTGAGACATCCACTGAACCCATCATTCAAGGGGGAACCAATGAGATTACCATTGAGAATGAGAATACCTTGAATGATGACTCAGGACTTCAACCCTCTGTTTTATTTCCTGAATTTGATTTTATTCCTATATCTAGTGACTCAACTTCAGAAGAGTTAAACTCTACTGAAGGGCATCAACCTAGGAGAACATGGCTCTCAGATCACCCTGTTGAGCAAATCCTAGGTGATCCTTCCTCAGGAGTCAAAACTAGAAGTTTTCATGGAGAAAGTGCTTTGTTTTGCTGTTTCTTATCAAACCAGGAACCAAGTTCCATAGCAGAAGCACTTCAAGATTCCAACTCGATCATTGTCATGCAAGAAGAGCTCAACCAGTTCACAAGGAATCAAGTTTGGGAGTTAGTGGACAGACCATATCACTGCAATGTGATAGGAACCAAGTGGGTATTCAAGAACAAGAAGGATGAGAATGATATCATAGTCAGAAACAAAGCCAGGCTTGTAGCGAAGGGTTATTCTCAAGTTGAAGGATTTGACTATGATGAAACATTTGCCCCAGTAGCCAGATTGGAGGCAATAAGGTTATTTCTTGCATATGCTGCTCACAAGAAATTCAAGGTGTACCAGATGGATGTTAAAAGTGCCTTCTTGAATGGAGTACTCAATGAAGAAGTCTATGTGGAGCAACCCCCAGGTTTTGAAGAAAGTCACAAAGTATATAGACTGAGAAAAGCTCTATATGGACTGAAACAGGCTCTTAGAGCTTGGTATGATACTTTGTCACAATTCCTTTTGGATCATGGTTTCATCAAAGGGAGAGTTGATATAACTCTATTCAGGATCACAAAAGGAGAGGACACTTTGCTTGTACAAATCTATGTGGATGATATCATTTTTGGTTGTCCCAACCAAGTCCTCTGTGAAAAGTTTTCTCAACTGATGAAGGGAAAATTTGAGATGTCTATGATGGGAGAAATGAATTTCTTCCTAGGACTTCAAGTTAAGCAGTCTCCTGAAGGAATCTTCATCAATCAAGCCAAATATACAAGGGAGTTGATCAACAAGTTTGGATGCCAGACCAGCAAAGTAGCAAGAGTTCCACTCAACACCAACACCAAGATGGAACCAGATGAAGATGGTGAATCAGTAGACCAGACTCATTACAGAGCCATCATTGGATCTCTACTGTATCTCACAGAAAGCAGGCCTGATATCACATTTGCAGTTGGGATTTGTGCAAGATATCAAGCCAACCCCAAGAAAAGTCATCTGGAAGCTACTAAGAGGATTCTCAAATATCTTAAGGGTACTGTGAATATGGGATTGTGGTATCCCTCATATGACAATCTGGAACTCACAGGATACTCAGATGCTGACTATGGAGGATGTAGAATTGACAGGAAATCAACCTCAGGCACTTGTCAATTCTTGGGAAGTAAGCTGATTTCTTGGTTCTCCAAGAAACAAAACTCAGTAGCCACAAGCACTACTGAAGCTGAGTATATGGCAGCTGGAAGTTGTTGTGCTCAAATCCTTTGGCTAAGACAACAACTAAGAGATTACAATATCTTTGCCAATGAAGTCCCTATTTTCTGTGACAACAATAGTGCAATTGCTATTTCAGAAAATACAGTTCTCCACACAAGATGCAAACATGTAGACATAAGGCATCATTTCATCAGAGATCATGTGGAGAAGAAGGACATCAAAATGCTTAAAATCCACACTGACAAACAGAAGGCAAATATCTTCACAAAACCCTTGGCTGAAGCAAGGTTTCAAGAGTTGTCAGTGGAGCTTGGACTCCTAGATCCAGGAGAGTAAAGAAAGGATTTAATCTCAGAAGAGTTACCTTCAACTCAGTGGAGGTTCATATTCAGAAGAGGATCTTTCTCAGAAGAAGCTCCTCATCTCAGAAGAGGTCTGAATATCAGACGAGGTCGAACCTCAGTGGAGGTTAAAAGTTTATACTTAGTGTTTTTCAAATCTAAAGCCTCTTAGTTTTTAAAATATATATTTTGATTCAATAGAATTTCTAATGAGTGCTTTCTGAAAATTAAATCTTTCTTACACTTTTTTTAAGAGATTTTGGTATGGCAAGCATGTAATGCGCGTTGTACAAGTCAGGTTTACTTTTACAGTTACCTATCTCACGCGCCTTAAAACCCGGATGATGTGACCTTCCGGCTACCAACCCTTTCAATCCATACCATTCATTTTAGGTGGTTTTTTTCTAACCGTCAAGATATCTTAAAAACTCCCTACTAAACTCTTGGACTATCCACGATCTCAAATTAAATCAATCCCAAACGTTGATTTTTCCGATCAATCTAACCGCTCTTTTCTCATATAAAAGCCCCAAATTTCAGCCTAAGAACCTTTTCGAACACACTTTCAAGCAAACACTTTCTATCTATCCTATACACTCTGCAAATTTTCTCTCAAACCCCTTTCGTTCAAATGGCAAAACTAAATCTTAGTTTCCTTACCAATAAGGAAAATTTCTGATATGAACCCATTGTGATTTTTGATAATCCTGAGATAGAATCCAAACCAGAATTTGCTCATATAAAAGAAGCCCTAGAAATGCTTAAATCTGCTGGGTTAGAGAAGTTTTTGTCTGTTCATCCTAAGAACTACTTTGACAGGCAGGTTCTTGAGTTTTTCAATCATATATCTAATTCTGATTCAAGGATCAGGTCTCATCTAGTACTCCAGAGAAAGAAGAAGGTGATGAGAGACGATATGGAAATAGTTGAACACCAGAAGATAAGGAAGGAGATCCGTGTCAGTGGTGATGATTTGAAGGAGTTGTTTGATCTCCCCTCTGAAGGTCCGAATCCAGATACCTGCATCGCGGAAGAAGAGGAAGAATGGGTCAATACCATTATGCAAAGGAAGGTGAAATACAGTCCAACAATGAACAGAAATGTACTCTTGCCAGTATATAATGTTCTCTGTGAAGTTGTTGGAAAATGTATTCTGGGAAACCAATGAAGCACAGAGCAAGTGAGCAAGCCCAAGCTCGGGCTGATGAAGGCGATTGTGGAAAGCAAGGAGAAGTCATACAACTGGCAACAGTTCTTTTTTAGGGCATTGAACAAAGAGCACTCAAAACTCCAACCTGACAAAACTCCCCAACTATCTAGTAAGCTCAATTTTGCAACAAAAATCTCCTATCTGATAGAGAATGTAGATCTGGGAGTGGACTGTATTCCAGACAGGAAGTGGAGTAATCTCAAAGCCTTGTTCAAATCTGGAAAGGCTCTGGAGACAAGGATGATCAAGCTTGCTGAGGAGAGCCCAGAGGCAGTTGAGGAAGAGGAAGCTAACCCTACTGAAGGGAAGAAAACCAAGCTGAAGAGGAGGTTGGTTAAGTTAAGTGACAAGATGGCGCAGCACAAAGAAGTAGAGGCAGAGAAAGCTTCTAAAAAGGAGAAGAAGAGGTCTACTGAGGCGGAGAAGGACAGTGCCTCCAAGAAAGTCAGAGTCACCAACTCTACTGATGAATCTTCATCAGGTAACCTAGACTCTTCCCCTAACATTATCTCAACTGAGTCTGACTCAGATGTCCCTGCACCCACCCCCATCAAATCCAAAAAAACTAAACCACGCACTCCTGCCAAAACCAAACGCATCTCTACAATAACCAAAACCTCCACTGATGGCTCTCAACAGCCAGAAAGTGGATCCCAAACAACCCCCACTGAAACCATCTCAACCCCTACTGAACCCATCCCCTCAACCCCTTCTGAACCTACATCCTCAACCCCCACTGAACAAAACCCAACATCCACTGATACTCAAAACCAAACCTCCACTGAACCAAACATTCCTGATTCACACTCAACTCACCTGGAGTCTATCCCAGAGGAGCCAACTGAAAGAAGATCCCCTACCCCTTCCCTTTCTTCAGACGATGAAGAAGAGTACTCATTCCTAGACACTCTCAAGGATGAGGTAGCTTACTCTTTGGAGTCTAAATACCCTAAACTTGACAACTTTCCCACACTTAAAGCCATGTTCTTGAGACTGAGACTCATTGTCCAGCTCAAAGATAGAAGACTTGGTGAAATCCTTCTGGCTGTCAGAGGCAGCAATGCAGAGGAATGGAAAAAAGAGGAGGTAGAAGTACTGCAGTTTGCTGGGATGCACAAGACCAGACTTCTCTGTGATGAGAAGATCTTTGAAAGTCTGGTTTTGGAGAAGATAGCTGAGGCCAAGAAGGATGTAGAGGTGGAAAAGGCTGCTGAAGGTGAGAAAGAGAAGCCAGCTGAGCCTATAGCTGAAGAAGGAGCTGATATTGAGAAAAATATTGAGGCAGCTGAGAAGGAGAAGGAGGAGGTGAAAAAGAAGAGTGAAGAGGAGAAGGAAGAAGAAACTGTACAAGGAGGAGGTACTTCACCAAAGTAAGGTGATGGTGAAGCAGCCAAGGATGTATCCATGGCAAGGGATACTGAGGCACAAAATTTGCCACAGGAGAGCTCAGTAGAGGTGTCTACTGAAGCTCTCCCACAACAGCCCTCAGTGGTGGCTAAGGAGTCAACTGAGGTGTCTGGTTCTGGTGTAGTTGAAAAATCAAATGAGAAAGAAAATGAGGTGGAGATAACTGCTGTAAAGAGTGGAGAGATAAGAGCAATCATCCCTGTAAAGGGTGAATTGGCTGAGAAAAATTTAGTTGAAAAAGAGAGTGAGGAAGAGAAAAGAAAGAAGAGTGAGGAGGAGGGAGTCCCTATGGAGGTAGAGGCATCAGGAGACCTAGGTGGTGAGGCTGAGGGAGTTAGAACTAACACTATTTGCCATGCAGGTACTCAAACTCTTGAAATTTCCCCAGCAGTGGTCAACCTAACTCCTCTGAGTGATGTTGTTCACTCACTCAAAGAAGAAAGCCTTCCATCTCTCCAAGCACAGCTAAGGGATGTCCAGGAGATAGTACAAGAAGAAGTGGATGAGATGGTTATCCTCTCAGACCACGTTGATGAACTCATGGAATCCACAACAACATCACTTCAGAATCTCACTCTAAAAGTTGAAGACTCTCAGCAGATGGTGATTGATGTCGTTGAAGGACAAAGTGTGTTGGTCATAGATGCCCTGAAGAAGCTGGAGAAGACTGAAGAAGAGGTCAGAACTAAGTTTCTCAAAGACTCAGTGGAGAACGTATCCATCAACCTAAAGTCCTCAGTAGAGGCTTTCTCAGCGGACCTACTTGGGAAGGTTGAAGGGTTATGGAATTCTAAGCTGACTGAATTCGAGGCCAAACATGCTGAGTTAGGAGCTAAACTGGGAGAAGTACTGAAGAAAGCAGCTGAAGACTTCCCAACTCAGGAGAAAACAAATGTGCTGATCGATGAGAAGCTGGCACAATTTGTTCAATTTGGGCAGATAGCTGGAGCAACCCTGGAGAGGCTTGAAGATGAGGTAGATCATTGCTCAACTGAGCTGAAAGCATTAGCCCATGATCAACTGAAGCTCAACATCACTGTGGCTGAGTGCATGATTAATGCCGAAAAGGGGGAAAAGAGGATAAGTGCTAAGGACATGAAGCTTGATCCAAAGAACAAGATGAACATTATCCTTGAAACCCCTGACTTTGAGAAAGGCCAACAGGTGAAGAGCACTCTGAAGAAGGTGGATGCTGAAGCACAGAAGATTGCAGAAGCCAAGAAGGGCAAGGAGACCTCCTCAGCTGACCTATCAAAGTTCAAAGAGGAGCATCTGAAGGAGAAGGAGGAAAGAGCTGCAAAGAAGGGGGATACCACAAAGAGAAAGGCATCTGATGCCCTCTCAGCAGAGGTTGCCAAAAAGACAAGAACCTCAGGGAGGTTGGCAGCTAAGTCCACAACCTCTACTGATGAAGTTCAGGTACTCCCCATTCTCAATCCTGAACCTTTATCTTCTGAACCTCCTAAGTCTGCACCCACAAGAGTCACAGAGCTCACTGAGCTAATCAAAGAGGCTGGAGGAATGAATGAAAGAACAAGGAAGCTAACAGCTCAGCAGCAGGAAAGGAGAGACAAGGTGGTTGGGAAGATAGAGACAATTGCTGAGCTAGCTGAGAGGAAAAGGAAGGAGAGGCTAGCCACATTTGATAAAACTACTTCAAAGAAGTTCAGGAGTGGTTATCAAAGGTGGGCTGCTAAGCTGAAAAGAGACAAAATCACTCCATCTCAGAACAGATTTCCTCATCATGATGCTTGGGTTCCTAAGAAGCTCAATGATGCTTGGGAGACTGCTAAAAGGGAATTTGTGTATTCCTTTTATGTCAGTGGAGAGTTAGGAAGAGACAATGCTCAAGAAGTTTTCAACTCATGGTTGTTTGATGCCTATCCTAAACTCTATCCTGAGATCAGTGATGCTTGGAATGATGCCTTCCCTAATCAAGCCCTGAAGGCCCCTGAGCAAATCACCTACTGGCCTCCTCAAGATGCAACTGGTGCTGTTGATAGAGAAAGGATCACTGAAGAGTGGACATCCTTGTGTGAGCATCTTGGACTCAGAGGACATTCAAAGGAGATGATGGAGAGGAAGAACGAGCTAAAGATAAGAGTATTCAAGCAGTATGGACTTGAACCCATTTTCGAATCCATCTGAGAAGTTAGTATCTTTTGCTGGGCATTTGTTTATAAGTCCCAGGTGTCTTTAAGTTTGAAAACTTTTGATAATAGACTTCATGTAATATGTACTTCACCATTTATCAATGAAATGAACTCTACTGATATTTTGCCCAAGATAATATCTCATTATCATTTAGGCTTATGTACTTGAATGTGTTTACATACCAAAATCTGTGAACTTTGTATGTCATCTGAAAAACCTCATCTGAAAGAAGATATGTAATAAGATAGGTTCCGGCATAATCAAAAAAGGGGAAATTGTTGGGAAAATGTATAAGACTTAAGTTTTGATTAGATGCCAAAATGTTCCACCTAAGTTCTTTTGTAAGTAAATTATTCAGTAGAGTTAGTACTTAGTCAAACCGTTCAAAGTGTTAAGAACTGGAGTGCAGTTAGTAAAGTCTGCTGAAGATGAAGTCCACTGAAGTGAAGTCCGCTGAAGACAAGTAATCTGAGAAGAAGTCTAAGTCTTGAATATTTTCTAAGTACATTCTCACTAAGACTAAAACCTTCAGGAGAGGACCAAGGTCCACTAATGAGAATTAACAATGTACATTCAATGCTAAGCACATTAAAAGCTGTTAGTTAATCTGGTTGGAACAAGGCAAAACGAATTACATTGAAGCTTACAATAAATGAAGGAATAAGAAGGTTCTCTCAGAGGAGTTCCACCTTAAAGCAAGACAAGAATCTGGGCATGCAGTCTAAAGGTCCAATGAGAAGATGACACGTCAGTATACTTTACTGACAGCCGACCTGCCCCAGCCTGACAAGTACCAAAAGTCTTTCCCTAGCAATCTACAGAAAGTTGGTGAACAGGCATGGTCTTTCAGCCGTTTCTTGACAAGACTTAAAGCTTCAAATAGAGCCGTTTGAACCAATCAGATACAAGAAGACTTACTTGAGAAGATTCAAATCCAACGGGAAGATTTTCAAGGAAGCCTATAAATACAGAAGGACGTGCTCATTTCTATGCACGGGAAACTCACAAGATCAAAGCTATCTCTACATTCATAACAACTAAAAGCTATCCAAATCTTAGAAAGAGATAATCCAATCCTAAGCCTTGAGCTAAACGTGTAAGGATTATCTCAAAATAGTTGGAACCAAAACCCTACTCAAAACCCTACTTAGTGTTTAGGTTGAGAGCTAGTGTTAAATGGTGTTAGTAAGCTGATTGTTGTATCAGTCTGAAAGCTGGTTTGTTTTGGGAACTAGGACCTGGAATTTCCTAGTGATCAATCATCCTAAGAGAGGATTAGTTGATCAGTGCATCTTGGCACTATAAAACAAGGAATTCCAAGTGAAAGGAATTCTCCTGTTTGATCAGGACATTGGACGTAGGAGATTCATCTCTGAACCACTTTATATCTTGTGTTCTTATTATCTGCTTTCCTAAGTGTGCGTTAATCTCAAAGTTTATCAAAGTAAAACGAGTTTTCTAAAGGGCTCACTAATCCGCATCTGAAAGCTAATTAGATAGTAGTTCAACTGAAAGTCTTGAGCTTTCAGTGGAGGTATTATCTCAGTAAGCTTTCTCAAAGTAACTCTCAGCAGACCTCAAGTCCACTGACGAGCTACTGTCTTAAGTAACCTGATAAGTTTTATAAGAAGTTTTAATTTGTAACCACAGGTTTATTCCCTCCGCCATACACCTGTTTACTCGTTTCGGGACCAACAACACCAGTACTAAAAGGTTGGTGTATTGGAGGAGTGTACTTACTAATTTTCTTGTTGTATGACTATTTCGACTCTCATAAAACAATCTTTTGATAATTTTAAACTTTAATAACTAAAAGCTTTTAATGATTTAAAAGTATAACTATATAATATTTTTCTTGAAAATAATTAAAAGAATAAGAAATTTATTTAAATAATATTAATATAATGAAAATAGGTTTTTCTTTTTAACATTTCTATTTCTTATTTTAAAAGAACTTGAATATGATTTATATTTATATATAAAACCCCTTTATTAATATTATTTGATATTTAGAGAAAACTTGTATAATAGTACATATATAATTTTCTTCTTAATATTACTAATCAAATTGACTTGTATCACTTTTAAAACAAAAGAATAATATCACTTTTCCAAATTTGATCTTTTCCATTTGTTACCAATTTTGATCATAAATATCATTATCTTTTGCGATCCATTTTCTAAACTTGACTAATATAATAATTTTGATAACCCAAAGTACTACTTTTAAAAACCCAAAAGTACTAGTCCTTTCCCAAACAATCGAGAACAAGAATTAAAGAAAAGCAGGGAGAGAAGAAGAATTTCCTTTTGTCAGTTAAGAACCCAAACTAAAAATAATTAACAACTAATTCAAATAATACCAAACAGCTAGAACAAAGATACTAAACCACTAGCCCAATAATACTAAACTGCTAAATCAAAATACTAACTCATCAATTCCAAAAGTCCATTCAACAATACTACTAAAAATCGAACAGTAACAATAGCTAAAACAACGAGGGAAAGTAAACAAGCTACTGTATAACTAAACTATATCTTTCCTCCATTTCTTTTTTTTACACAAATAAAATCAGTGAATCAAGATGATGCCCCATATTCCGAAAACTACGAAAGAACAGGAAAGAGGAGGCTAGAAACCTTACGAGCTCCGGTTCGGTTCGTGGTGATAAATGGGTAGCCTAACAGCATCGTATAAGAATGTGTTCTGATAATTTTGGCAGCATAACAGCGTGGTTCTGGATTTTCCAAAAATAAAACAAGCAACGGTGGTGAAAGAGGGGGGAGAAGACTACGACGTCTCGATTACATACCAAAGGAAATGAAATCGAGGTTAGATGAATAACAGTTGAATTGAAAAGAGATTTATTTGGGAAAACTGAAATTGAAATAAAATTGGGGGGAAAACGAACAACGAGACTCACTAAAAAATGAGGATGGAGGTCAGCAGCGCCCGGTGGTGGCGGACGGCGGCCTTCGTGACTGTGGTCGAAAGGGGCGACGCGGTTGGCGGCTGGAGAAAGGAGGCGACGGCTTCGCGTGGTGGAACAGCGTTAGTTGCGCCTTTACCCGCGGAGAGAAAGGCGGCGGCGGCGGCTGGTCGCTTCGCGAGCGGTGGCCCTGGGAGGCGCTCGCGTCGGCGCTCATCGCCAGAAGCAGGAAGGTGCGAGGCGCTGCTCCAATCGGGGACAGGGAGCGGTGCTTGGCGTCTGATGGGAGGCGCCGTGGCCGAGGGCTGGAACACGGCGGCGCTGCTCGCCGGAAATGAAGGAGTGGTAGCGGCGGCCGTGGTTGAAGGCTGCGAGAGGGAGAGGCTGGGGTGCTTTCTGAGAGAATTTTAGGAAACTGATTTTGGGATTTCTACTGAGAGAGGATAGGGACCGGTTATATTTATAAGGAAAATATCCGTAATTTATTTAATTTGAAAAAAAAATGAATTAACTTGTGGGTAGAATTGAAAGTAAAATTTTAGGATATTTTCATTCTCAACCCATACACTTTAGGAATTGTTTAGTTCACCAATTTAATTCTGAAAACAAAATTAATACAATTTTAAAACTCAATTAATATTTTATTGCATCTTAATTATTCTCAATAAATTATACAGATCGAAAATATAATTTTAAACTTTGAATAATTAATTTCTCGTAGTCCCTTATCCGTTTGAAATATTCGATTTCTTTCTTCGAACTTGGGAATTTAAAATAGAGTATATAAATAAATTACACGTTAGCACACAAAATAATAAAATTAAAAGAAACAAGGATAATAATATAAAATTATATAATCAAAGTTTCTAGCTAGATAAAAGGTATAAAACGGGACTAGGTATTACATCCTCACCCCCTTAACAGAATTTCGTCCCCGAAATTTGACTTCTAGGTATTATTTAGCTAAACCCCATACCCTTATTTTAAGTAGTATCTATATATTTTTTTTTTATTCTTTCTTTTTTTTATCTTTTTTTTTTAACTAGTCTTAACCCCTCTCTGCTTAGTGTCTACATGGGATGTTCAGGTCTTTTCAATCGGAGTTGTCCTCTACTGCTTTCCCCTTCATCTAGGATAACATTCATGTATCCTGACCACTTCTGACCTTGGTGAGGTGGAACTCTGACTGGTGGCCCTAACTGATGGTTGTTGGGTGCAGGTGGCTGGTAAGTCTGGTAGTTATCCACTTGATGTGGGTAGTACTGGATGTTGTTAATTGGTTGGTAGTTGGGATTTGATGGTAGAGTGCATTCATTATTCTTGTGGCCGGGTTGGTTACATCGGAAACAAGTTATTCTACCCTGGTTGCAATATCCCCAATGTCTCATTCTACATCTTGGACAGTTTGGAATGTTTCGAGGAACATTGTAGTCGTCCTCCCAAGGTTGTGGAAATAAATTCCTCTTGAAGTTTGGCTGCCAATTATGATTGACGGGGACCATCGTCGAAGTCTGCTTGTACTCCAAATCCTGGCTGATCAAGACTACTGCTCGATGAAAAACTCCTCCATAGCTCGGCATCTGAAGGCCTAACACAATTCCTACTATTTCGGACCTCAGGCCCTGTTCAAACCTCCAGGCTTATCTATCATCATTGTCCACCAGATGTGGAGCATAACGGGACAGCTGGTTGAATTTTCCTCGTACTCTATCACCGAGAGAGTTCCCTGTTGATGATTAACAAATTCCTGTTCCTTCCGATCCCTTAGTACTCGTGGAAAGTACCGGTCTAGCACAGCTTTCTTGAAATTCTCCCAAGTAAGGGCTTGTCTCTCCTCTTCATCCATAGTTCGCTCATAGGATTTCCACCATTGAGCTGCGTCTTCCACCAATTAAAATTGTGCACAGGAGACTCTCTGTACATCAGTTAGCACCATATGTCGGAAAATGCGCTCCAATCCGGCTATCCATTCTTTGGTCTCGAAAAAGGCTTTCTCTCCCATTCAGCTTAGGTGGCTGCAGTCGTCGAAATCGTTCAACGAAGTCATTCATCCTGGGTGTTATTTGAGGCATAGGCTCATACAGTGGAGGAGGGGGTGGTGGAGCTTGTTTTTGTATGTAGTTCTGGAGGGAGATCAGTATTTATGTTGCAATATCGTTCACATGTGCGGCCTGCTGGGGTGGTTCAGGTTTAGCCTGAGGAGGTAGGGCTATAGGATTTCCTGGGGCTGGGATATGGTTAACACGGGGTCGTCCACGTCTACGTCCTGGTGCCATTCTAGTGGTGGTTCTAGAGAGAAAAGAATAAATATTATTACATCATATAGGTATGAGAAAATTTATAAAAACATAATCGAATTACGTAATCAACACAACGCTAGTACTGAGATACACGTGAGTACGTAGTTCACCGCAACGCACTGTGGCCACCAATGGTACATTGATTACATTCGCACCGTATAATAGAAACCAGTGACGTGTCATTTAACAATAATTAGATAAAATATAACAGTTAATATAGAGCAAGTAACACACATTGCCAAGTAGCAATTTCATAACATATATATATATATATATATATATATATATATATATATATAAATAAATATATATATATATATTATATAAAAGCCTCGACTTCTATGTAGGTCAGTCTACTTGTGTCATATCTGAAAATAAGTTTTCTAGGTACCGAGCTACTACTATCTTAGGTGGATTCTAACATGGAAAAGAAATTTCTAGTCAAAATTTTAGTTATGAAGAAACATAATTTAAACAATTAAATCACAAAATTTTAAACTATTAAAGCATGTAATTTAAACAATTAAAACACATAGTTCAAATAGTCATATAACAACATTTATGAAATTTATAAACTTTAAACAAATATATTCATTTATGCAATTCACAAAATATTGTATTTTAATTGAATATAAACGGCATTTCGTAGTTCCTTCCACACCACATAGGTGTTGTTTTGAGTTCTCGATCTTTTGATTGTAGTTTTGTTATGAAAGTCAATTAATTGCAAGGTCATAAACTTATAGGCATTTTTTATAATAAAACAAGGACATACCTTCGAGGAGCTTCAGACGGTAATAGGAGACACATTTTCCCTCAAGTAATTTAATTAGTGGTCTACACACTTTCATGATAAAAATATAATTAAAGAAAAAGAATTTTGGTTTGATAAAAATAATGATTTGAGTTTAGGTCCGAAAGTCTTGAACCTAGACTCTGATACCATCTGTAACGCCTCGAATCCAAAACACATTAATTGTATCGAATTCGAGGTATTACTTGTAGCTAAAATCCGAACTATAAAATCTTTGATATAAAAAGGGATAATAAAAGAGAGATGGGTTTTATGCAGCAGAAGAAATGAATATAATAATTTTTATAAGTATCTCACACATATATATAAAGCTTAATATTAATAGTAACATTTTATTTAAGCGGGGAACTCTGTGTCGTCTCTATTACTGTCCTTGCTCCACGAAATCATAATCTGCAAGGGTTGTAAAAAGGGGGGCATGAGATTTGAATTCTCACGTATGGGTGATTTGCAACATCATGGGATTGGTAAATCCGAAATATATTAAATTGTACTCATTAATAAAGTTTATCAATTTCATTAATCAATTGACAAGTAAACACGAATATCAAATATCACATAAGTAACAAGTTCACAATAATAATTAGTTGGACATTACATGTTTCAAATCATATAATTGATATATTACAAATTGACTCACAATAAGGGGCAAAGCCCAAAGTCATTTTCACGTATCGGCCCAATATGCCAAAATCACTTTCCACATATTGTAAATCTCCCCCAAACCATTTTTCACAAACAATTCATTCATGTGACCATGAATCTGAGTTATTATCACTCATGGTCACCACAAATAATATCAGTGACCATGAATCTGACCTATTGTTACTCATGGCCATACGTGTCAATCCACAATCAAAACTACTACGCATTAGATCAATGATTACTCGCTTTCCTCTTCCTCATAAAAACTGTCATTTCAAATTGTGGGGAACATTCACATAATTCACACTTAAATTGGTTCATGCTCAGATAATGCCCTTAATCATGCAGTTGTGATTAATTTGAATAGAAACAATAGATATTTGTATCATATATATATATATATATATATATCTCTCACGTAATTCAAACAGTTATATAGTAGGTATACATTTATGTTGGATAAGTTATTTTAGATTAATTTAGTCGAGTTTAGAGTATACCAGCACAACGTATTATTAGCAGATCAACCAACAGATCATCACCCACCTCTTAACTTTATAGCTAAGTTACAACTGTCTTTGAATTCTTTTTGGAAGATAACTTGCGTTGTAGAGACGTCCCGAAAGTGATACGTTAACAGATCCCTAGTGCGTATCCCGTCTAGCACAGAGTCCTAGTATGAAACGATTTGATTAAAAGTTGACCTTCGAATTATTAAGAAAACTTGTGAGTTTGTGTTATGAGAATCGAGGAGGTCGTTGTTTTATAAACCTATTGAAATAGACCTACTTAAAAACACATACTATCTTGGTAAATACACCACTCCTAAAAGATTGGTGTATTGGAGGAGTGTACTTGCTAATTTTCTTGTTGTATGACTATTTCGACTCTCATAAAACAATTTTTTGATAATTTTAAACTTTAATAACTAAAAGCTTTTAATAATTTAAAAGTATAACTATATAATATTTTTCTTGAAAATAATTAAAAGAATAAGAAATTTATTTAAATAATATTAATATAATGAAAATAGGTTTTTCTTTTTAACATTTCTATTTCTTATTTTAAAAGAACTTGAATATGATTTATATTTTATATATAAAACCCCTTTATTAATATTATTCGATATTTAGAGAAAACTTGTATAATAGTACATATATAATTTTCTTCTTAATATTACTAATCAAATTAACTTGTATAACTTTTAAAACAAAAGAATAATATCACTTTTCCAAATTTGATCTTTTCCATATGTTACCAATTTTGATCATAAATATCATTATCTTTTGCGATCCATTTTCTAAACTTGACTAATATAATAATTTCGATAACCCAAAGTACTACTTTTAAAAACCCAAAAGTACTAGTCCTTTCCCAAACAATCGAGAACAAGAATTAAGGAAAAGCAGGGAGAGAAGAAGAATTTCCTTTTGTCAGTTAAGAACCCAAACTAAAAATAATTAACAACTAATCCAAATAATACCAAACAACTAGAACAAAGATACTAAACCACTAGCCCACTAATACTAAACTGCTAAATCAAAATACTAACTCATCAATTCCAAAAGTCCATTCAACAATACTACTAAAAATCCAACAATAACAATAGCTAAAACAACGAGGGAAAGAAAACAAGCTACTGTATAACTAAACTATATCTTTCCTCCATTTCTTTTTGTTACACAAATAAAATCAGTGAATCAAGACGATGCCCCATATTCCAAAAACTATGAAAGAACAGGAAAGAGGAGGCTAGAAACCTTACGAGTTCCGGTTCTGTTCGTGGTGATAAACGGGCAGCCTAACAACGTCGTATAAGAATGCGTTCGGATAATTTCGGCAGCATAACAGCGTGGTTCTGGATTTTCCGAAAATAAAACAAGAACGGTGTTGAAAGGGGAGGAGAAGACTACGACTTCTCGATCACATACCAAAGGAAATAAAATCGAGGTTAGATGAATAACAGTTGAATTGAAAAAAGATTTATTTGGGGAAACTGAAATTGAAATGAAATTGGGGGAAAACGAACAATGGGACTCACCAAAAAATGAGGATGGAGGTCAGTGGCGCCCGGTGGTGGCGGACGGCGGCGTTCGTGGCTGAGGTCGAAAGGGGCGATGCGGCTGGCGGCTGGAGGAAGGAGACGACGGCTTCGCGTGGTGGAACGGCGTTATTTGCGCCTTCGCTCGGCGGAGAGAAAGGCGGCGGCGGCTGTTCGCTTGGCGAGCGGCGGCCCTGGGTGGCGCTCGCGTTGGCACTCGTCGCCAGAAGCAGGGAGGTGCGAGGTGCTGCTCCGATCGGGGACAGGGAGCGGCGCTCGGCGTCTGATGCGAGGCGTGGTGGCCGAGGTCTGGAACACGGCGGCACTGCTCGCCGGAAATGAAGGAGTGGCAGCGGCGGCCGTGGTTGAAGGCTACAAGAGGGAGAGGCTGGGGTGCTTTCTGAGAGAATTTTAGGAAACTGGTTTTGGGATTTCTACTGAGAGAGGATAGGGACCGGTTATATTTATAAGGAAAATATCCGTAATTTATTTAATTTGAAAAAAGAAAATGAATTAACTTGTGGGTAGAATTGAAAGTAAAATTTTAGGATATTTTCATTCTCAACTCATACACTTTAGGAATTGTTTAGTTCACCAATTTAATTCCGAAAACAAAATTAATACATTTTTAAAACTCAATTAATATTTTATTGCATTTTAATTATTCTCAATAAATTATACAGATCGAAAACATAATTTTAAACTTTGAATAATTAATTTCTCGTAGTCCCTTATCCGTTTGAAATATTCGATTTCTTTCTTCGAACTTGGGAATTTAAAATAGAGTATATATTTAAATTACACGTTAGCACACAAAATAATAAAATTAAAAGAAACAAGGATAATAATATAAAATTATATAATTAAGGTTTCTAGCAAGCTAAAAGGTATAAGTATTACAACCCTGGCCGCCAGTGCCTTTGGCCGCGCCTTTCTTTGCGAGGGCTGCCAGTGCAGATTTACCTTCTCCATCCTCCCCATCTCTCCATCTTCTCAATTTTCACGATTTTTTCAGATTCATCTTCCCCATCTCTCCATTTTCGTATTGAACATAGTCATCCCCAACCTTCCCATTCATCCTCAACCTTTTCGTTCATCCTCATTCTAATTATAGTTTTCATTCTAATTAGGGTTTTTTTTTACATAAACTCAAATCGAAAATGACTGTAAAGGGAAAACATCCTTAGAAATATTATGTTGTATTCAAAGGCTTATGAGTTGGGATCTATGGTACTTGGTCTGAATGTGCTCCAAATGTTGTTGGTTTCAAAGGATCTATGTATATTTTTTTCCGTCGTTGGAGGAAGATATTGATCCCTACAATCGTTATTTTCGATGTAGTTTGGATGAAGAAGAAATGTTAAACAAGAATGATGCGTATGAAATGAAGGCGACGCCAAGTGTTTCGCACGATCCCGGAGCAAAAACTAAAAATGGCGATAACAATTCTATGTCTTTCTTCGATATGGACTTGTCTATGATTTTGAAACTTGTTTTCGTAGGAATTATTTATGGACTTTTTTCTGCCATTGTTACTTTGATGTTCAAGTAAATTTTTGAAACATTTTTGTTGATTTATTATTCCTTGAGAATGATGTATTTTGTAAGTTTCATTTTCGTTAATTTGAAGTATATGTATTTTGTGATTAACAATTTTGTTATTGTGATTGTTATAATTATATTTTTCATTGAATCATATATTCTATTGTATTAGAAGTTACCATGATAAAAGAAAACCAAAGTTTAATTCCACATAACTAAAATAGATAATATAAATAACACAATTTATTTTAATGAAATAATGTACAAGTTTAAATACTAAGCTATAATTGACACAAGTTTATGGAAAATATTGATCTAAATGTTGATTTATTTAATAAATAAATATTAACTTTTCATACGAAACTTAATATAAAAATGTTAATAAAAAAATCAATTCAATTTATGAAGAAAAAAAATATTCAAAATTAAATTCAGTTAATTTCCATACGAAATTTATGGAAGAAATCTATTCAAAATTAAACTCAGTTAATTTCCACACGTAATTTATGGAAGAAATCTATTCAAAATTAAACTCGGTTAATTTCCACACGAAATTTATGGAAGAAAGCTCATCAAAACTAAACTTAGTTTATTTCAAAAGAAAAATAATCAAACCAAATCTTTCTTAAGAGAATTATAAAAATCGGAGTTGATTTAAAAAAATTCAATGCCAACAAATTTTCCTATGACAATGCAAGTCATTTTTTTTTAAAGAACAAGTTATAATAATATAAATTCATTATATTTAATAACGATGGAAAATTGGGAGTTAAATCCCTATTACAACCATGTGAATTACATGTCAATTACTTAGATAAAAAAAAAGATATATAGATAGATAGTAGATAAATTACGACCCCCCAACACTGATCCTCCCCACCTTCACTTGCAACATCATCAACCATGTCATCGCTACCACGACCATCTTGGCCACCAACATCAGCATTATCGCCACCACGACCACCACGAACACTAGACGAATGGGCTTCATCACGCAGGCTTGAATCAGAGAGGACAATTAAAGAAATCCTCTTGTTCTTGGGGGCTTCAAGGTAGAACTCATATATCTTGTGAACGAGTTGATCTCGAACAATGACATCATGCAAAGTCTTTGAATCGAAATGCATCAGGAGCCTTTTCATGAAGACTTTCACATTTTTTTCCAAGCCCTCGTGTTGTTTCTTCAAGTAAGTTCACATGGACATCATGCTTTTTGGTGATGGTGAAGGAACTGATGTGGGCAACTTTGCATTCTTCGAAGGTGTACGAGTCATTTTTTTGTATATGATTTATTAGTTCGAGTATAGAGGTGGTGTATTTCAAATTCGATTAAATTACAAGCATGAAGTCAAGACAGAGCCAAGAGATGAGGACGAAGAGGCCGCCTCGTCATACAGCTAGACGAGGGCGCCACGTACTCAGTCTTATCCAAGATAAGGATAAATCTGGACGCCACCAGACAATCATTCCCGTTTAAGTATGAGGAACAGTAGATCGACACCAACTCCAGAAGGACATGCCATACTTATGGCAGGAAATCCCTTGATCTCAGGGAGCAAGTACAACCCGCTTTCCACATGACTGGCTCACATTGGGCCCAGCTCACCTACACGAGGGGCCTCGGCCCATTACTCGAAACTAGGATCGGCCCAAGCATTAAATGTTGGGCAGCCCGAATAGAGTTAGGGCAGCCCAAGGGTATGTCATTTGGCTATAAATACATGCTCATTAGCATTAAATAAGGGACCAACCACTTCAAGCCCAAGACTACATAAAGACTTGACAAATCTCTGTGCATTTATTGCTTTCTTGCTCTTCATTTATTACCTGATAGCCTCAAGCAATTAATGCTCAATCATCTTAAATTATTAAGTTAGTTACTCATCAAAAAGCCACATAAATCGTATTAAGATACATATTTTGGGTAACAACAATTGGCGCTAGAAGGAGGGTAGTCAACCCTTAAATCAAAATCCAGGAACTCGAAGAACACTCACTGTTTTTCGTTTAAAAATCTTCACATCTTTGAGATTCTCAAAAATCTTAGACATGGTCGAACATGATGCTAGAGATGGCACTTCCACCCCAGCACCCAATGTTGCGATCAACGCGATCACCTCCACGCTGGCTATGCAAAATCGGGATATACCTATTAACCCCGACGATTTCCAGACCCACGAGCAGGTGGAGACTGTCATCGAACAACTCCAACGAAAGGCCCAAGAAATTAGGCAGGACCTTGGCATCCAGGCCACCCCGCCTGTTCGAAAGAATCCCCCTCAGGGAAATTGGCCTCGGAAAAAGACCTATGTGGGGTCGGACACACGGTCCATTTTCAGCCGCCTTGGAGGTGAGTCCTGGGCGCAATGCGCCCTGGAATTTGAGTCAGAGACCTACACCAGGTTTTCGAGATATCCTGCCCCGGCAAGGGCAGCACCCACCGAAGTACTGGAGGCACGTCGTTCTCCAGTGCGAAGGCAACTTGAGGGAGCACAGAGTTCCCCCGCCGCGAACATGGACCATCGTGTCTCCGCATACTAGCGCCTTGGCCCAGAGGTCGCCCTTAGGGCCGAGGGCAGCTAAAAAGCCCTCATAGCCGCTCTCCAACAACGCCTCAACAAAATGTAGAATAAGATGGAGGCCCAGGGCTCTCCATCCAAACGCTCGAATTTTGGCAGGGAGCCGCTGTCCCTAGAGATCGAGAGTGTCGTTGTCCAGACAAAGGTTGCGCCCCCTTAGACGCCTCTGTACGAGGGAAGGACCGATCCGGAGACTCATCTGAGCAAATACCAAATCTACATGACTGGCAGAGGTGCATTTGACGCCACGAAGTGCCGTCTTTTCCCCCTCACCCTGGAGGAACTGGCGCACAAATGGTACGTCAACATGCCCTCGCGCTCAATCACAAGTTTTGCCGATCTGAGCGAGAAGTTCGTCACCTACTTTGCGGCTAAGATTGCACGGCCTGAAGGCCACAGGCTGATGAACATCAAGCAAGCGGATGATAAGTTCGATGAGGTGTACGTCGATGAGATCATCCTCACTGGGGAGCCTATCAGCGAGAGCTCTCCCTCCACTCGATGCTCAATGGTTTTGCCGCACTCTCCCCCTTGTTCAGGCATCTCTCCAAACGACTCCCCATGACTTACGTCGAATTCAAGGGGAGGGCCGGGGAGATGATAACACGCCATAAATTTCTGGCACAAAGAATGGGGCCTCCAAAGGCCGCATCCGCTGGAGTACGAAAAAAGCCCAAATCCTTCCCGCAACAAAGGAGGAACCCATCGATACCCCGATGGGCAGGGGGAAAAGCCACATGCTCGTTCAAGAGAGAAAGGGACAGACGAGCAGCTTCTCCAGGTCTTAGCGCAGACCCCGGTGTACGTCTACAATGCCATCCAGCATGATAATATGCTGGAAAAACCAAGGTCCGTCCATAATAAAGGGCGTGTAGACAGGGCAAAGTGGTGTGCTTACCACGACGCGGCGGGATACAACACCAGTGAGTGTCGAGACCTCCTCCGATAGCTGTGGAAGCTGTTTGAGGAGGGCAATCTGAATAACTTCGTCAAGAAGCCAGTGCCCCGCGAAGCCGACCAAAGCAGGGGGATAGCCACGTCCCCAAAGGCCGCAAGCACCTAGGCCAGCTCCTCTAGTGGCCCTCGTTGAGGACGAGGACGAGGAGGACAACGAAGATGATGTCTCCCCAATCTGAGTAGGGGGATGCGTGAACACTCTCCAGAGGGTGGAACCCTTGGAGGCCTTATCCCAATCTCGACCATGTCGAACTGCAAGAGAAAGACCGAGGTAAGGGCATTCGAGAATATCCACGCTATCGCCCCTCCGGAGCCAACCATCTCCAAGACTTTCGTGATCACCTTCACAAATGCTGATCAGGAAGGGGCTCTCTGCCCAAAGAATAACGCTCTCGTCATCTCCACCGAGATCCTCGGCATCACCGTTGATCATCTGCTGGTGGACAATGGTTACTTCTGCAACATCATCTTCAAGTGGGCCCTCGGCCTACATCAAGCCATTCGACACCATCATCCGAGGCTTCGGAGACACTATCGTCCAAGCCTATGGAAGAATCAAGCTCTCTATGGAGCTCGTCTACCACAATAATGAGGAGACAAAGATAACTAGGCAGTTAGATTTTGTAATAGTGGACCAGCCAAACATGTATAATGGTTTTTAGGTCACCATTTCCTTGAAACTTTTGAGGCAGTTGTCTCCTCCTACTTTTACTGTGTCAAGTTCCCCACTACTGAGGGTCTAGTTGGCACGGTAAAAGGGGATCAAAGGTAAGAAAATGTTTGAACTACTCGTGCTCTTTTTTAAATTTTGCACCTAGTTCTAGCATTAATGTAATCACCAGCCTCGACATTACACCAAATAAAGAAATCAAGGTCCCAATAGAGATAGAGCATAGTCTCATATAAATTCTCGATGACCCAATGGAGCCATAGGATTTGAGCTAATTAAGGTCAAATTCTACCCACGCGGCGAATACCCTGATCCTAGAGAGACCGCTCCCGTAGAGGAGCTGGAAAGAGTCTTCATGGATCCAGCTCGGCCTAGCATCGAGGTAACACTTGGGACTAACATCCTGGCGACTTAAGGATCGAGATGCTTGAATTCTTGAAGAAAAGCAACAACGTGTTTGCATGGGATCATCGCGGCATGGTTGGCATCGACCCAAAGTACGCAAGCCACCACTTGAAAATTGGTCCTAGTAGAAAACCCGTCGCCCAGAAAAGAATGAAGTTCGGTCCAGAGAAGTATGAGACACTAGATGTCGAGGTCAGAAAACTCCTCGAGAATAGGTTGATAGAGCCGACGCAGGACGAGCCACCATGTGTGTCAAACCCAGTCCTTGTCAAAAAAGTAAACAGCACATGGAGGCTCTGCATTGACTTCACGGACCTAAATGCGGCATGCCCCAAGGACCATTTCCCCGTGCCACACATCGACCACCTAGTGGACAGCACGGTAGGCCATGAAATGATATCATTCATGGACGCGTTCCCCGACTGTCATCATATCCCCATGGCCGTGGAAGACATCAAACATACCTCCTTCCACACCCATCTTCCACACCGAGAAGAATATGTACTCATGGACGAGGATGCTATTTGGATTGAAGAATGCCGGGACAACCTACCAGATGTTGGTAAACACCATGTTTGCCGACCAGATAGGCAAGACTATGGAAGTCTACATAGACGACATAGTTGTCAAGATCTTGAAGAAAAAAGATCACCTCCGAGATCTCGCCGAGGCGTTCACTATTCTAAGAGCCTGCAATATGAAGCTCAACCCAAAGAAGTGCAACTTCGGTGTTAGCTCCGGGAAGTTCCTCAGCCACATCGTCAGTCAGAGGGGCATCGAGGCCAATTCAACCAAAATTAAGGTTATCATCGATATGATAGAGCCCAGGACAGTTCGGCAAGTACAAGTTTTGACCAAGCGATTAGCCGCACTAAACAGGTTCATCTCGAGACTCGGAGACAAGAGCAAGTCTTTTTATCCACCATCAAGAATAAGAAATTCTCTTGGAATTGAGAGAGTGAGCTTGCCTTCCTAAAATTGAAGGAATACTTGGCCAACCCCGAGATTTTGGCCAAGCCCATCCCAGGCGAGAAGTTTTCCCTCTACCCGACCGCATCTGACAACGCCCTCAACACTATGTTAGTAAGGGCCAAGGGACAAGAGCACTTGTCAATTTACTACGTAAGCCAGGTCCTGCACGACGTCGAGGTTAGATACTCCCCGCTGGAAAAGATAGTCTATGTCTTGGTCATGAGTGTCAGAAAGCTGAGGCCTTACTTCTTTGACCATCAAGTCGAGGTGCTCACCATTTTGCCGCTCCGACAACTTTTGCATCGTCCAGACACCAGTGGCGGCTGATCAAATGGTCTTTGGAGGTATCACAGTACAGGGTCACATATGCCCCAAGGACCGCCATCAAGGGTCAAGCGTTGGCCGACTTCATGGTGGAACTCATTTATCCACCACATCCTTCTAAGGTAGACTACCCAGCCTGGAAGTTATACGTGGACGGCTCCTCGACAAGCATTGTGTCGGGCCGGAATTATCCCGACGGGGCCAGACGACCAATGCTTCACTAACACCGTCTGATTTTCATTCCACGCCACCAATAATAAGGCAGAGTATGAAGCTATAATCGATGGCCTCGACCTAGCCATCGCAGTCGAGGTCCGACGCCTCAATATTTTCATGGACTCACTCCTGGTATTCAATCAACTGGCCAGAGAATATGAGGCAAGGGGCGAACAAATGATCAAATACCATGAGTACGCCGTTAAACTGTGCAAGAAGTTCCACCAAGTCTACATCGAGCATATCCCAAGGGAACAGAACTCATAGGTTGATGCCCTATCGAAGCTCGCCATATCCAAAGGCGCCGCCGACCTCTCCAATATTAACCTGACCAAGCATCAAGCCTCCTCCATCAACCAATAGCTAGTTGCTCCCGTAGCCGATGAGGCGCCAAGCTGGATGACTCCAATCATTGCATACCTGAAGAACGATACCCTCCCAGAGGACCGGATCAAATCTCGTCAGCTAGAGCTAAGGGCAACGAGGTACATCCTCCTTGGTGGTCAGTTGTACAAAAGAAGTTTCACCATACCCCTTCTCAAATGCATCACGCCAGAGCAAGGAAAACTAATCTTTGATGAGATCCACGACGGAGGCTGCAGAAATCACACCAGGGGGCAGTCCCTCTACCATAAAACTTTGAGGCAGGAGTACTTTTGAATCAGTATACGCCGAGACGGGATCACCTATGCCAAATCTTGCCACCCTTGTCAAGTCATGGCTCCAAACATCAAGGTAGCCCCAGAGAACCTCACATCGATGTACAGTCCGTGGTCGTGGTGGATTACTTCACCAAGTGGGCCAAGGCCCTCACCACGATTAACTAGGCCCAGACCATCAAATTTATATGAAGGAACATCATATGCTAATTCGGTCTCCCCCAGGCATTCATCTCCGACAACGGGAAGCAGTTTGATGGACTAGAAGTGATGTAATTTTGCGAAAGATGGAACATCAAGAAAAAATTCTCCACGCTATACCACCCTCAATCAAATGGTCAGGTCGAAGCGGTGAACAAAATCCTCAAGCATACAATCAAGACAAAGCTAGACAAAAGCAAGTGCAAATGGGCCGCTGATCTCTTAGAGATCCTCTGGTCCTATAGGACGACATCGAGGAACTCTACAGGAGAGTCCCCTTTTGCTTTGGCCTTTTGGAATAGAAGCAGTCATCCCGTCCGAGATTGTAGTGCCAAGTCATCGGACCTTACAAGCCATCACTGAGGAGAATGACGAGGCCAGGAGGGCCGACCTAAACATATTGGAAGAGAAGAGACTCTCATCCGCGTTGCAGAATGAAGACTACAAGAGAAAATCGAAAAAATTCTTCAACTCTAAGGTGAAAGTCAGACAATTCATGGTCGGCGACCTATCTTGCAGAAAATCCAAGGCGCCTCGAAGGGCCCCCTCGAACCAAATTGGGAGGGCCCATTCCGAATTGCAAAGTACTTAGTCAATGGGGCATACGAGTTGGAGTGTCTAAAAGACGTTCCTAACCAATACCCTTGGAATGCGATCAATCTCAAGAAATATTACTAGTAGATCCTTTGTAATTCTCAATACCGATGAAATAAAGTTTACTTTTGCCATCCAGTTTGTCAAATCTGAACCACCTGAAGCTTTTGGGCAAGACGACGTCTCAAACAAGGCAAAACAAAAACCCCATTCAATGACATGCCTCGAAAGGGGCACAGAGCCGAGGCCCGGGGTAAGACCTCGACCGAAGCAAAATAAAGCCCCTATCCGAGGACATGCCTCGGGTGGGGCACAGAGTCTTGGCACGAGGCACGACCTCGACCAAGATTTAACCCCGTCCTAGGGACATACCTTGGGGGACGAAAGACCCTCGTCAAGGACCCGCCTCAGAGGGCGAAAAGCCCATAGTCGAACAAGATCTCGACTATGGCAACAAGACTCTTTAAGAGGCCAAGCCTTCCTAGAGCGTAAGACCAATTACGAGGACCTACATCATAATGGCAAAAAAGTCCCCGGACGAGACGAGATCTCAAAGGGGCAAAAGTCTCATCGAGCAGAAGTCTCCCGAGGACCATAGAGATCTGAGGCGAGCATTAACAACGAGACCTTTTAAGGCAGTCATGTTACACCTAGACTCTTTAAGAGGTCAAGTCTCCCTAGAGCATAAGACCAATTACGAGGACATGCGTCGTAATGACATAAAAGTCCCCGGACAAGACGAAATCTCAAAGGGGCAAAAGTCTTTCAACGAGGTAAAACTCATAGGCAAGTGTTAACATACAAGCTTTTTTAGGCAGTATCATTAAAACCAAATCTTAGACGAGGTCCAACCTCACGAAGAGTCAAGACCCTTGACGAGGCAAGACCTCGGGGGCAATTAGCCGAGATGGACTCGGTATAATTAGGTCTCGTCCAGTTAAATTTAATGAGAGGATTTTAAATTTATCTTTTTATAAATTGGATTTCTTATTTCTTTCATTCGATTAAAGTTGTAAGCTAGTCGAGATCGTAAGTAAATTGCAAGCAAAAGCACAAAGTATAAGGATTCGAAGATATAACCGAAGGCAATTTCATTGATGATGGATTGAAATACAAAAGGGGGCCTTCGAGGGAATTACAAATAGAAAAGTTGGAAAACATTAAATATTAGCCCCATCGGCCCCTACCCCAGCTCCGTCGGCCCCGACTCCCTCGTCTACAGCCCTTTCGGCGACCCTTTCCTCTTCATCGCCCTCCTCCTTGGGGGGAGATTGCTCCGGCATCAGAAGTTGGGAGCGGTCAGGCCGCCAGCTCAGGTCGACACCCATCTCTTTTTCCAAGTTGAGGCAGCCGACATAGATGTCGTTGTGGAGAGGATGGCTGAGGACGTAGTCCTTGAAGAATTTGGCCAGCTCATCAATCGGGCGGCCGACCTTATGGAGAACCCGGATGGAGTCCGAGATGTCTAAGTAGTAAGAGTAGTTGGTGGTTTGGAGAGGGTCTCTCAGGGCATCATACTCCTCGGGTGACGAGGCTAACTTTCTTTTAAACTCTTCGACCATCTCCCGGGCCGAGGCCAGCTCCCCCTTCAGCTTTGCGACCTCTTGGCCGGCAAGCAGGGTCTCCTCTTTCGACGCCTTGGTCGGCTCTTCAGCCGCAACTCTCAGTTTCTCAGTCGCCTCCTTCTCCTCGGTAAGCTTGGCCGATGCTTCCCCCTCACGGCGCAACTTCTCCTGGAGGAGAACATTTTTCTCCTCTATGGCATGCGCCTTTGCCCGGAGGGTCTCGATCTTAGCCTCGGCCTCGAGGGAGACGACCTTTGCCTCCAGCTCTTTGAGAGCTTTCTTTCTCTTCCTCTCCTCTCGATGAGCACGGGTGGCCTCATTCTCCTTCTGGGTAAGGGAATGGCTCATCACCGAGGCGGTTTTAAGTTGGAGGGTTTAGGAGAGGTAGAGGTTGGAGTTCCCAATGTTGTGCTCTACCGTGGCCTCTAGCTCAAGGTCCCAGGCATGGGGCACATCCCACATCATCCGCCGGAGATTGATAGGAAGGAATTCGAGATCCTCGGCGAACTTCCACCCAACGAAGTCGAGCACCCGGGCAGAGGGATGAGGGTCATCCTCCATACTACTGAAGGAAAAAAAATTTAGCATGTTTCCAAAAAAAGGCTAAGGACAGACAACAGATTGAGCAAAACACAAACCTGGCAATGCGGTCGGGGTCTCGACCCAGGAAGAATT
Source organism: Ballota nigra (assembly GCA_947034835.1). NCBI lineage: Eukaryota > Viridiplantae > Streptophyta > Magnoliopsida > Lamiales > Lamiaceae > Ballota > Ballota nigra. Next base: position 9,478,218 of record OX344727.1, on the reverse strand, counting down.
GGTCCAGAATCTCCTCTGTGGCCTCCCCAGGGCTATCGGCACCTTCAGTTGCCACCTCACCTCCTCAGCGAGCTTTCTTGGGGGTGGGGGCATCATCCACCTCGACGATCTCAGGATCTCCAGCCTCTCGGCCTCTTTTCTCTTGGGGCTGGGGAGCGAGCACCTCGGCCGCCTGAGCAGGGGTAACGGCCACCATCGACAAGCCCACAACCGTGGGGATCTCGACCGGCTTCCTCGGTAGGGCTGGGATGGTCATGACTTTCTTGCCTCCTTTTTTCTTCTTGCCCACAAGGTCCTTCATCCGAGAAAGGGGATCTGGCATCTCCATAACGAGCTCGGGCGGACAAGCTGGATAGGTGGGATAGTCGTCTACAAAGTCAAGAAAAAAGTTAGAAAATATTTTCACATAAAAAAAGTTGTACGACAAATGATACTCACAAGGAAGAAGGTCGAGATATCGAGAATAGCAGAAGAGATGAGACTCCTGCCTTTTCTTCTCAGTGAGCAGTGTTCGATAATGCCACTCACAGGAGTCGACAGGATTGATTTTGGCAATAACGGGGCGGAAGTCGAAAAGCAGCTCTTCCGTTCGAGGCACCAAGTAGTTGTTGGGAAAATAGGGGTGCCCGGAATCTATTCAGGATGAAATTTAAATACGAATTTAAATTCAATTATTACTAGCATGAATTAATCCTAATTAATTCAAATAATAATTCCAACAACAAATTTTACATCATGCATGTTGAATTAATTCACATATAATCTATGGCGGAATAAACAAGAAAATAAGTGACTTACGTACCTCTCGTAGAACTTGGCCTTTGAATAAAACGGGACAAACACGTACGCGCTTTATCAACCCAAAAACCTTCTCAAGTATTTCCCTTTCGCCTTATTCGATCACCGGTGGGAGATGCTTTCGAATAATTTAAATAACTAAGGAAAAAGAAAAATATCTATGCTCTTGATTTTTTCAACACATGGAATTATGTACTTGGGGATGAAATAATCACCCCCTATTTATAATTAGAGGTGGCCTAAAATTATGAATATTTGGGCCTTGGAGAAAATCTTTTCTTAGGCTCTAAGAAATCTTGAATATATCTCATATATTCTTTTCTCCAAAATAAAATATTTCACAAAAATCTCACCCTCCTAATTATACTTGTTATTTTCGAAAAATATAGGAGTAGAAACCAAGATTTGGATCTTCTTGAATATATGAGATAATCTTGTATTCCAAGAATACTTATCTTCCATAATATCTTTCCAAGAAAATCAACAAAATATTTTCTCTCCTAATTATGCAATTTTCAAAAATTATGAAGAAAAATCAGCATAATATTATCTTTTTATTTTAATCACCTTATCATTATTGGGCTACTTAATGGGCTACTTGAGGGGCCTTTAAGGAGAATTAAGATTGGACCTCCTAATGGACTTCTGAATTTCAATATTGAGCCCCAATATAATTCAATCCATTAATATTAATTATTACCACTAATAAATTAATATTGCACTATCCATCTTAATCCATATTACGATAATATGGGCTCCCGGTTATTATTTCCCGCGTTTAAGATTATCAAGTCCATTAATTAATTAAGCTTCTGAATAATTCTAAATTAATTAATATATTTCACCTTGGAGTAAAGATAGCTCAACATTATTATCCGTAACGAAGAAACTGATTCTTCACTTGCAAGATTTGGTACGATAAAACTTCTGAGCCCACCAAGGAGACTAATCACACGAGCCGTACTAGCACGCGTTTCTCCGTATTAAATCTTAGCAACCGTCGTATGATTAATATTACTGCCCAAAGCACAAGGTTCGAAGTCACAATGATTCTCACCCAACATGAATTAAAGCAGTAACCATTAAGCACACACAGTCCTATTTAAGTGACGGAGATTAAGAAATCAACAACCACTGAGGTCTAATTCTTCACATTTCAGAACAGAAGAATTTATCCTCGCTGTAGGTCCTCTTCAACACATACTAAATGTGCTAGTGCAATCTCTTAGTCAAGACAGACCAATCTGAGCCTTACACATCGACCTTTCACGTCGGATTGTTCAATTCCACCTATGTCGTGAAAATGTACGTTTAGTTACAAGGAAACTGTTAATGTTGTCTTCCGTGATCGGGTATCACCACATTAACTACAATGTAACTAGTACTATTATGAACGGTTTGCAATAAATATTCAACATTCAATCATATCTAAAGCAAATACAATAAAAGAATTATTCTCATAAACAAGTGTTCGATACACGAGTTATACAAAGTAAAAGCTTACTTTCACGTATAACCCCGACAATCTCCCACTTATACTTAAAGTCTGCTTTTTAGTATACATCATGCATGTCTTAGTGTAGTAGCTCTACGTGACATCTCATGTCAACCTACACTAACCTAATAATTCCTCCCACTTATACTAAAAGCAGATTGGCAATAGTCTTTACTCCCATTCCATCCACATGTCTCTCGAATGTACTCTGAGGCAAACCCTTTATGAATGGATCCGCTAGGTTGCCACCCGACGCTATCTTTGCCACCTCTATATCTCCTCTCTTAACGATTTCTCGTATAAGATGATATTTTCTTTCTATGTGTTTGCTGGCCTTGTGGGCTCTCGGTTCCTTTGAATTTGCAACTGCTCCGGCATTGTCACAAAAGACAGTTATCTTACCGGGTAAATTCGGAACAACGTCCAAGTCCACTAAGAAATTCTTGAGCCAAACTGCCTCTTTCGCTGCTTCACAAGCAGCTACATACTCAGCTTCCATGGTCGAATTGGCGATGCATTTCTGCTTAACGCTTCTCCATGAAATGGCTCTTCCTCCCATGCAAAACACACTACCCGAGGTAGATTTTCTTGAGTCTATGTCTGATTGGAAATCCGAGTCCGTGTATCCCACGGGAACAAGACTATCTGACTGGTAAATCAGCATCCGCTCACGAGTTCTTTTCAGATACCTCAAGATGCACTTTACGGCAGTCTAATGGTCTTTCCCGGGATTACTTTGATATCTTGCTACCATGCCCACGGCAAAGCAGATATCCGGTCTCGTACACAGCATTGCATACATAAGGCTTCCTACGGCCGAAGCGTACGGAACACTTTTCATGTCATCTATCTCCGCTTGCGTCTTAGGGATCATTTCTTTCGATAGATGGATTTCGTGCCTAAAAGGTACAAAACCTTTCTTGGAATCTTGCATGCTGAAACGCTTCAAAACAGTGTCAATGTATGAAGCTTGCGATAAGCCCAACATCCTCTTCTTGCGATCGCGAGTGATCTTGATCCCAAGGATGTGGCCGGCTTCCCCTAAGTCCTTCATATCAAATTATTTTGACAGCCATACTTTTACGTCTGACAATACCTTTACATTGTTTCCAATGAGCAGAATATCGTCTACGTATAATACTAAGAATACAACCGCAGTTCCATCACGCTTCTTATACACACAACTTTCGAACTCGTTTTGATCAAACCCATAAGACTTGATCAAACCCATAAGACTTAATCACTTGATCAAAACACTGGTTCCAAGTACGCGATGCTTGCTTAAGTCCATAAATGGATCTCTTAAGTTTGCATACGAGATTCTCTTGACCTTTTTCAATGAAACCTTTGGACTGTTGCATATAGATATCTATCCCGTCAAGACTTCCGTTAAGGAAAGCCATCTTGACATCCATTTGCCAGATCTCGTAATCTAGGTGCGCAACGATCGACAAGAGAATACGGATGGATTTAAGCATGGCTACAGGCGAAAAGGTTTCCTCATAATCGATCCCTTCTTTTTTAGTATACCCTTTGGCCACAAGCCTCGCTTTGAAGGTCTCAACCCTTCCGTCCGGTACTCTTTTCCTCTTGTACACCCACTTGCATCCAATGGGTTCTACCCCATTGGGTGGTTCGACCAACTCCCACACTTGATTATGATCCATCGAACTCATCTCGGTTTCCATTGTCGTTTTCCACGACTCTAGGTCTTTGTCTTGGTATCGAGGTTTGACCTCTCAATTCTTCTAAGGTAATTTCACTTTTAGGTTTCCGATTGTTCATATAGTCTTTCTCCAAGAATTTAAAGTGTGTACTGATCACGGTCTTTTGATCCTTGGGACTATAGAACATACACCCTTTTATTCCCACAGGGTATCCTATAAACAGCCTTAATTCCGAACGTTGATCTAACTTACCGACTTCCTTGTCTAGCACGTATGCCGGACAACCCCAAATCCGCAAATATCTTAGACAGGGCTTGCGCCCGGTCCACAATTCCATTGGGGTTTTAGGAACCGATTTGGATGGCACCAAGTTTAGAATGTAAGCCGTCGTTTCCAAGGCGTTACCCCAAAACGACTTGGGTAAATCCGAATAACTCATCATGGATCTGACCATCTCTAAAAGAGTCCGGTTTCTTCGTTCCGCCACACCGTTCTATTGAGGGGTTCCCGATGCGGTTAACTGGGATACGATCCATTCGTCCGATAAGTAGTTCAAGAATTCATCGCTGAGGTATTCGCCTCCACGATCTTATCGTAGAAACTTGATACTCTTTTCCCTATGTTTCTCGGCTTTGGCCTTAAACTCCTTGAACTTATCAAAAGTTTCAGACTTATGCCTCATAAGGTAAATGTACCCATATCTCGAGTAATTGTCAATGAAGGTGACGAAATACTCATACCCCATTCTTGCTTTGATCGTCATTGGACCACACACATCGGTATGAACGAGTTCTAACACTTACGTGGCTCTATTCCCCTTGGCTCCAAATGCCCTCTTGGCCATTTTACCCTCTAAACAAGATTCACAAGTCGGAAACGGCTCGACTTGGAATGACTCCAAGGAGCCGTCTTTAACCAATCTCTCAATCCATTTTAGATTAATATGACCTAGTCTAAGAAGCCATAGAAGTGTTTCGTTCATCTCCGAAGAACGCTTTCTTTTATTATTCGAAATGATCGACGTGTTATTAGATTCATTATTTGAGTGGTATGCACACTTAATCGTATAGAGATTGTTTACCAACGTTCCATGACAGATAGTATCATTCTTAAAAGAAACAGTAACAACTTTATTAAAAGTAACTGAATATCCATCAAAAAACGACTTAGAAACTGAAATTAAATTCTTCCTAAAGTTCGGAACGTATAAAACATCTCTTAAAATTAAAACTCTACCTTCAAAAGATAGGTGCACGACTCCCACTGCTTCGGCTGCCACTCTCGTAGCATCGCCCAAAGTGATGGTGATCTTATTCTTGCTAAGTCGTCGGGTTTGCTGGAACCCCTGAAGAGTGAAACAAATATGATCAGTTGCCCCGATATCCACTACCCAAATGTGGGCAGCATACGTCGCAATATATGTTTCAACGACTAAAGCACGAGACTTACCTTTCTTTACCGCCTTCTTAGACTTAGAACAGGTAGACCTCCAATGTCATGTCTCCCCGCAATTGAAGCACTTACTCTTACCGGATATCTTCACGCCGTACGGCTTGAATGCTCTTTCTTTGCCACCAAGAGTGAGTCTACTGGTTTGGTTCCGATCAATCTCCTTCTTCTCAATCTTACCTTCCATTGGCCTAGATTTCGAGAAAAAGCTCTTGATCACCAAAGCCTCATCCCTACTCTCTAAGTATGACTCTATCGTTATCAGAGCTTTGAGCAGGGTATCTAAAGTGAACTTGTGTTCCGATAACACGTATTCCCAAAAGAACCCATCAAAACTACTCGATAGCTTTAGGAGTATGGAATCGATTTGACTTTCTTCACTTTGTCCGGCACCAAGAAACTCGAGTTTTTCAAACTCACGCCTAAATTTGAGAACATGACCTTACAGGTGTTCCCTTCACCATTTCCTTCGTGAGCTTCTCACGAATGGAGAACAGATTCGCCATCGGGTTCTGATGTTGAAACATCTCTTCAAGGCTATTCATGATATCAACAACCACTTCAATGCCTTCATGAATGCGTTTCAATCTTCAGACATAAATGTCAAGATGATGCGCTTCATGTGCTCATTGGAATGCTTCTAATCATCGAATATCCCCCTTTCCCATTTACTTGACTTATCATTAGGTTTCTTGGGTACGTCAACGCTAAATATCCAATAGTGTTCTTGCGCAGGTAGGACCATATTCATGTTACGTTTCCAATCAACATAGTTCTCACCAACAAGTTTATTATCTTTAAGTATACTAAACAGTGGATTAAAAGGTTGCGACACGATGAACTGAGAATAAAACATACATTCATATCAATATCTAGAAAAATACGAAATTATCACATAATTTGATCACATCAATTATATTGAAACCTTAAAACAATATAATCATGCATCAGCCAACATCTCGAAATAATTTAAATGCGCCACGAGAGGTGGTCTATACATTTAAATACATTCAAGCGGATTACAAACTTAAAAGTTACAAATCCTTATTTCAAAATTAATAGTTGGCTCCCACTTTGACCACATAGAAATCGACAAAGACTCCGAGGGGAGTAAGTTAATATCAACTTCCTATGCCTAAGTAATAACCATAATTAAATACAGGATTATTATTTCGCTTTGAGCAAGTCACTCGTGGTGAGGGTCAATACCGCCGCTAGTAATAATCCACAATCATCCTTTCGAAATTTATTTATGTGAAATCCGTTCTTTTGGCCGATCCGAGGGGGAAATGTATTCCAAAAGAACTTCACAAATAAATAAATTATGGAGGCCAAATTAATCCAATTTTAATACCCGGAATAAAATTGCGATTAAATAAACATACTTAGTAATTTTCGAAAGTAAGGTGGACAATAACATTCATGCAAACACATATTAACAAATAATAATAAGTGCACGAAATAAAACATTCATCAAAACAAAATTAAACACATTGGAGCACTCAAATCCAATTGCCACGGTTTAATTTCTTCATGTCTTGATACGAATGTCGTCCTTGTTGCTATCCGTCGTTCGTCTCGACATGCTCTCACTCGAACAACAACACCTCATCAAAACAGCATCGTTTGGGGTTCGGGACGACGTTCAAGATCACACAAAAAATGCAGAACTGGAATTAATTTAAAAAAAATTCCACGGCCCGAGATACGACGTGCGTCGGCCCACGGAGTGGGCCCGCACGTTACTCGGCACGGCGCCGAGCGCGCCTTCGTGCGCGCGCACTGCCGCGCCCGTCGTGTGCGGGTCGTGTGCCTCGCGCACCCCGTGCACCGTGTTTCGCCGCTCATTCTCGTTTTTCCACCCCATGCATAATTTTACGTCCATGCATGCGTCGTCCGGGTACGCCGTCTTTAATTCTTCGTTCTTCGTCACGATCCGGTTACAATTTATTTTTCAAAAAAATAAATTCTAGATCTAGACTAGTCTATTACAATGATCGAATCAAAATAAAAATAACTAATCTACTCGTGCATTTTCTCACGAGAAAAATGAATTCGAACGAATCGAATTAAAAACAATTAATTCACACGCATGAAAAAATTAACATTAAAACCATGACAATTGGATACCTGCAAAAAAGATCTAGCAATTCTACTATCCAATTTCAATTTAATGTTTAACAATTTAAATTCCAATTTAAAGATCAGAGCCCGAAACCGAGGCTCTGATACCAGTTGTTGGGAAAATAGGGGTGCCCAGAATCTATTTGGGATGAAATTTAAATACGAATTTAAATTCAATTATTACTAGCATGAATTAATCCTAATTAATTCAAATAATAATTCCAACAACAAATTTTACATCATGCATGTTGAATTAATTCACATATAATCTATGGCGGAATAAACAAGAAAATAAGTGACTTACGTACCTCTCGTAGAACTTGGCCTTTGAATAAAACGGGACAAACACGTACGTATTTTATCAACCCAAAAACCTTCTCAAGTATTTCCCTTTCGCCTTATTCGATCACCGGTGGGAGATGCTTTCGAATAATTTAAATAACTAAGAAAAATGAAAAATATTTATGCTCTTGATTTTTCCAACACATGGAATTATGTACTTGGGGATGAAATAATCACCCCCTATTTATAATTAGAGGTGGCCGAAAATTATGAATATTTGGGCCTTGGAGAAAATCTTTTCTTAGGCTCTAAGAAATCTTGAATATATCTCATATATTCTTTTCTCCAAAATAAAATATTCCACAAAAATCTCACCTCCTAATTATACTTGTTATTTTCGAAAAATATAGGAGTAGAATCCAAGATTTGGATCTTCTTGAATATATGAGATAATCTTGTATTCCAAGAATACTTATCTTCCATAATATCTTTCCAAGAAAATCAACAAAATCTTTTCTCTCCTAATTATGCAATTTTCAAAAATTATGAAGAAAAATCAGCATAATATTATCTTTTTATTTTAATCACCTTATCATTATTGGGCTACTTGAGGGGCCTTTAAGGAGAATTAAGATTGGACCTCCTAATGGACTTCTGAATTTCAATATTGAGCCTCAATATAATTCAATCCATTAATATTAATTATTACCGCTAATAAATTAATATTTCACTATCCATCTTAATCCATATTACGATAATATGGGCTCCCGATTATTATTTTCCGCGTTTAAGATTATCAAGTCCATTAATTAATTAAGCTTCTGAATAGCTCTAAATTAATTAATATATTTCACCTTGGAGTAAAGACAGCTCAACATTGTTATCCGTACCGAAGAAACTGATTCTTCACTTGCGAGATTTGGTACGATAAAACTTCTGAGCCCACCAAGGGGACTAATCACACGAGCCGTACTCGCACGCATTTCTCCGTATTAAATCTTAGAAACCGTCGTATGATTAATATTACTGCCCAAAGCACAAGGTTCGAAGTCACAATGATTCTCACCCAATATGAATCAAAGGAGTAACCATTAAGCACACACGGTCCTATTTAAGTGACGGAAATTAAGAAATCAACAACCACTGAGGTCTAATTCTTCACATTTCAGAACAGAAGAATTTATCCTCGTTGTAGGTCCTCTTCAACACATACTAAATGTGCTAGTGCAATCTCTTAGTCAAGACAGACCAATCTGAGCCTTACACATCGACCTTTCACGGCGGATTGTTCAATTCCACCTAGGTCATGAAAATGTATGTTTAGTTATAAGGAAATTGTTAATGTTGTCTTACGTGATCGGGTATCACCACATTAACTACAATGTAACTAGTACTATTATGAATTGTTTGCAATAAATATTCAACATTCAATCATATCTAAAGCAAATGCAATAAAAGAATTATTCTCATAAACAAGTGTTCGATACACGAGTTGTACAAAGTAAAAGCATACTTTCACGTATAACTCCAACAGTAGCCTGCATACAAAGAAAAATATTAGATCAGTACGAGGTGAACAAAGAAAACTATCAACACTTATTGTCTTGTTTCCTCCAAAACGTGGTAGGAATGTCGACGTCGACATGGCAGCGGCCAGACTTCCATATTCTCGACACCCAGAACCAGTGCTTCTCCTTGGTGTGCACTTTGGTCGGCAGGTCAAAGATGATATTCTCATGCCGATGTTTGATGTGCACGTCCCCATTCTTCTTCAGGTCCTTCGCCAAACTGGAGAGGTATTTTATCTCCCCAACTGTCGGCATACGATAGAGGTGATGGAGGCTGAAGAGGATATACGTGTCGATGAGGCACCACCAGGAGTTAACGCTGAACTGGAGAGGTACCAAACCCCAGGCGTTGAGGAGATACGTGATAGCCGGATGAAGTGGAAAATGGAGGCCCGTATCCAATATATCATATGAGACAGCCACCATGCCCGATGGAGGTTGGTCAGCTCTCTCGTCCTCCTCGGGAACATAGAAATAGACTTCAATGGGGACCTAGAAGGTCCGCCTCCAATCCTTAAGATTATCTCTGTTACCGTGCTTTTGATTTTGTTCCAGTAGAACCTCATCTTGGGTGGGAGTAAGATACTAATGTGGCTCACGGTTGGGGCGATTGTACTCGCTCGACGCATGTAGAAGTCGTATATGAAGTTGGGGCCCTCTCCCGACCTCCTATCTATGATGGCGGCCCATAAGCGATGACCCAACTCTATTTCCTCGGCCCTCTTCCTCCAGGCCGCCAACTCCTCAGCCTTCTTGGTCGGCACCTCGGCCTCCTCCCTCTTCGATTGGTTGCGAGCCTCCATCTCGCGAAGTATTTGGGCCCCTTCGGCCAGCAGATCTCGCCCCGACAGTTTGTTAGCACCACCAACACGGGCGGAGGCACCCTCAAAGGCATACACCCCACTACCCTGGGATCGTGATGGCATCTCCACCGTTCCCCTGGGTGTACGGTTGAAAACCCTTTCCAATCCATCTTGGTCGGACGAAAAGAAGGATCCCTGGATCGAGCTCCCTCGATGAAGATGCGAGCGGAGCACACCTACCCCATGGTCAGTGCTGGATGAAGAAGGGCGTTCTTGTTCGAAGCCCATTCGTGATTTGAAAAGAAGAGAAAGAAGAAAGGTTGAAGAACATGATCTTATCATTTGGAACAAAGCAATTGTGCACCAGTTCGCCATAAAAATTGCGCCAGAAGTAGTAGCAGTTGAGAGCAAGAGAATCGAAGCGGGAATTGGAAATTTTGTATTATGAGAGATAACCCCCTTTTATAGGATGAAGGAGGGGCCAAAATGCAAATTCTGACTCCCCGCCTCGGGGGGTCAAAATGTGAAAAGCAGAAAACTCGAAGGCCAAAGGTGAAAGGTGTGGTCAACACGTGGGCACGTTAGGTCAGCCGCGACATTTCATGCAAGTGCGTCCAATGCCAACACATTTTCCCCAATAAAGCGTAATCATTGCCTACATGTAGGGCGGTTTTTAAGGGCAGACGAAGCACTTTTTCCTGAGAAATTCTCCATCAGCCTACGATGTTTGGTCCACCATGTGCAGAGGATGGAGATGTAAACAAGTCCTACTCGGCCAATTCGACATACCTCGGCGTGTTTTCAATCCATTCGAAGGAATATCTACGAACAGATCGAGGGGCAATTATTGTGTGACGAATAATTCAGGTATGACGAGGTTAAATCATTGAGTACTAGACGAGGTCCCACATCTCTAGGGGAAGGACGGGGTCGAATAAGTCATGGTTGGGCCCCATATCTAATGGACCTCGTCACAGTGTAAAGGTGGGTAGACAAGACTCAGTCCTCGTCAGGTCCCGAGCCCCCCATCGGCCTCGTCGCGGACCCAAATGGGCATAAGCCGATCAGGGTCCGCCTCGTCATGAAGGACCTGGAGTCGTGGATCAGCCATTTGGACTAAGAGTAGGATAAGGGCAAGTTCTCCAGTAGCCTCTCCCATGCATGAAGTCAAGACAGAGCCAAGGGAAGAGGACGAAGAGGCCGCCTCGTCATACAGCTAGATGAGGGCACCACGTACTCAGTCTTATCCAAGATAAGGCTAAATCCGGATGCCATCAAACAATCATTCCCGTTTAAGTACGAGGAACAGTAGATCGGACCAACTCCAGAGGGACAGACCATAATTATGGCAGGAAATCCCTTGATCTCAGTAGCAAGTACAACCCTATTTCCATGTGTCCGACTCTCCCATTACTTGAAACTAGTGTCAGCCCAAGCATTAAATGCTGGGCTGCCCGAATAGAGTTAGGGCAGCCCAAGGGTATGCCCTTGGGCAATAAATACATGCTCATTAGCATTAAATAAGGGACCAACCACTTCAAGCCGGAGTCTACATAAAGATTTGACAAATCTCTGTGCATTTATTGGTTTCTTGCTCTTCATTTATTATCTGATAGCCTCAAGCAATTAATGTCCAATCATCTGAAATTATTAAGTTAGTTACTCATCTAAAAGCCATATAAATCGTATTAAGATACATATTTTGGGTAACAACATAATATTATAGGTAATTGAAAGGTCAGAGACTAGAAGATGAGGAGACTAATGAGGAAAGTTAAAAGGTCATATAGAATAAAAAGTTAAATTTGGTAGTAATTTGATTTGAAAGGTTAGGATTTGAATCATAAATTATGGCCTAAGAAATTTAAATTCGTAAATTATGGCCTACAGAAATTTAAATGCGTAAATTATGGCCTATAGAAATTTAAATTTGTATATATATTTTATTATCCAACACTCAAGTATATTAATATATGAAAAATAAAATATTAGATTGGCACCCCTGCATCTAGGATTTTATTGGAACTCTTCCTGCTCAATCTTAATTCCTTACTTTTCTTACTTCGTTCCATATTAGTACCTTATTTTTTTCCATATTAGTACCTTATCTTTTTTTCCATATTACTTATAAAGGTGATCGGAAAATAAAGAAGACTGAGAATATGACTAAAATTGATTAAAATTGAGTAGACAATAGATTTTTATATATATATTGCATTAATAATTAATAGAGGTCTTCCATATTCAAAATACAAAATAAGGGCACCCTGCTCATCCTACCCATCAACCATACAAGAATTTTTCTGCAACTCGCAAGCATTTCCAGCGTTTTCTACTGCACCCTCAGTGACATGAAGAAGTAGTCCATGATCTCCATTCTGTTATTCGGAAAGTGCTTCAAACTCTTTCTTCAATTTGTCCAACCTTTTCTTCAGTAACTCCTTGCATTTCAGGAGAATCTCGTACTTCACCTGGTGCAATTCCATGATACGCCTTTCGATCTACATATCAAAGCGAAGCAAAGAAATAAGTATTCTACAGCTCAAAGAAAGAAGATATACCAAAAAATAAAAATAAAAAACAACTAAAAAAGATAGAAGATATACCATTTTCTTAGCCTTGATGACTTCGCGCTTTTAACGGTTAGATACAACGAACCTCTATAAAAATCAAAGAAAGCAAATGAAAAAATATTAATTGATCGGGATTGAGAAAGAAAAAGAAAGCAAACAAAAAAGTATTAGTTGATCGAGAAAGAATCGAAGATGGAGAAACAAATAATATTACCATTTTTTTTCTTAAGATGTAGAGAAATGAATAATGGAAGTTGCTGACGGAATCTCCTATTACACAATGGTGTAACATCTCATGTTACACCATTTAGATCAACGTCACGTGTACATCCTACAAAATTTAAGAAAATGAGAATGACACTCAATAATATAACCATTTAATATATTAGGTAATGATAGTAATTTAAAGGAAACAAATTACTTGCAAATCTCATCCCAAAAATCTTTTAAAAAGTAATTATTAATTAGGGGCGTTTACAAAATGGTACAATAGCAAACAACTATTTACAAAATGTTAAAAAAATATGTTCTTTTGTTCAGTATTTTTTTGTGCATCTGTTCAATTATTTGTAGCAATTTGTAGAAAATTATTTGGTATTGTATTATTCTGCACTTATTCCTATTAATTAATTACTTATATTCATGCACATTAGTAAGCATTCATTAATTAGACTCGTATACTTATAAACACAATATATTTATTTTATTTTATTTTATAAAATATATGTTCATTCCAATAAAAAAACATTTTTTAACGGAAAAAAAAATGAAAACTTTATTGGAAGTGAAAATATGAAAATTTATCTTGTTAGAAGAAAAATATAAAATTTAAATATTTTAAAATATTATAAAATGTTACAACAAACTCTTTCATTACACATTTAAGCAAAGAAAGAAAAAAAATTATTTCATTACACATAAAATTTATACGTACTAATATAAAATTTGCAAGTAATTAATATCTATAAAAATATATAAATTCTGTAAAAATCCAAATGTTATATTTAATAATAAAGTTCATAAAAAAAATATAAACTTGACAAGTAAACTCTTGCAATATATGTATATAATACATAATAATAATAATAATTAAATTATATAAAAATATATTAACAATATTCAAATAATGTGAAATGATTTTTTCCACTTTTATTTCCAATTTCTTTTTTTTAGGTTATTTGTAACAAAATATATTAATAATCGTATTTTTTTGTAACAAAATATATTAACATTCATATTTTGTATTTTTCAATCTTGGATGACATTTTAAATGAATAACTTGTTGCCTAAATAAATATAATTTTCTTAATAGATTTAATGGTTATGTTAGAGTGTTATTCACATATTTTTAAGTTTCATAGGATGCACACGTGTCATTAATCTAAATGGTGTAACAGGAGATGTTACGCCATTGTGTAACTGGAGATCCCGTCCGTGGAAGTTGAAGGCAAGTTCTATTTATAAAGGGGCACATTAACAATTAAGTAGATGTGATGTGTATGGAAGTGGAAGAGCTGAGGTTTGAAAATTAAAATTGATAGTAATTTTGATTTGAAACATTGCGTGAATAATGGGTTATTAATTAAATTGACTGATTTTTTGTAATCACTTCCCAAAAAAAAAATTACAAAGAAACAAAAAAAATCGAGGTCTATGAATTTATTATATATTTGATTGATATGAAAATACACATTAATGAGATCATGGGATACATGTATGAAAGTGGAATGGTTAAGATATGATAATGGGTTAATTAAGAAGGTATGATTGAATTTTTCTAATCAATGTTGATAGGCGAACAGTTTTAAGGCACTAATCCCCGGAGATCATGTTTAAAGCAAATTAAGGCAAGAATGAGGAACAAGTATGATGTAAGGATGGTGTCCAAATCAATAAGTGATGTGTCATTCCAGATCACAAACTTCTCGGCGAGCAGCTATTTGACGAGCAACTATTCCACGAGTATGCAAAGATAAAGCCAAGATTGAAGAACATACTGAAAGGATATGGGCGAACAACTTCCAGTCCATCATCCGAAGACGGCGAACAACTTGCAAGCAAGAAATTGAGATGGGAGTCAACAAGCAAAACTAAGACGAACAACTCCAAGGACGAAGCTAAAATAACTAAGAAGACTTTGTAACTAAGCTAAAACTTAGATAAAGTCAAACTAGTCAAATTTAACACATGTCAAGCATGCAAGCCTAGAAGTCCAAGAGTTAGTCCACCGCCTACTTGGTGGTTTGTATAAATACTTTGATTATAATATAAGTTCAAATACATCAAAATCATTCCTACACACACTTGTATACCACAAAATGCACACATACGAAGTAAATACGTAATCAATACACGTATTAACCCATTTTTAGCTATGATCCAACGTATTTACCATTTACGATGGTAATTATTCATACGTAATTGATTGATGATCCAATAAACAGTTAAAAACAGCCACTAATCCACGCGATTAGAATCAATCTTCAACAATCAATTCTATGAATTATTGTAATTAAAAAGTGCGATTAAAAAGTCTAATATATAAAAAGTCCGATTAAAAAAATTATTCAGTTTAGTTTTCTTAGTAAAACACTAAAATATATTATTACTTTGACAAGTATCACTCTAATACTAAGGTAGTACTCCCTCCGATTCATTTTAGATTGTCTGTATTACCATAAAAGGAAGATTTTTTTTTGTTTTCCACTTTCTCAACCTCTTTCCCAAAATGGTAAAAAAGTACACATATCATTTTAACTTTACCCCTTAAAAAGTTGAAAGGTCCCTTTTACCCTTACTTTATGTCCACGAAAACAACTTTATACCCAATAATACTAATAAACAACTCCTTTATTAAAACTCGTGCCACATTGAAAGTGGAAAACAAAAATGAATCTTAGGGAGTATTACTCATTGATGCATAAAGTGAAACCATACTTATAATTTAAATACATCTCTACTTTAATATGTGTCACTCTAATACTAAGGTAGTATTACTCATGGATGCATAAACTGAAACCATACTTATAATTTAAATACATCATTACTTTGAGATGTAACACTCTAATACTAAGGTAGTATTACCCATGGATGCATAAAGTGAAACCATTAAATGCATCATTACTTGAGATGTAACACTCTAATACCAAGGTAGTATTACTCATGAATGCATAAAGTGAAACATACTTATAATTTAAATACATCTCTACTTTGAGAAGTATCACTCTAATACTAAGGAAGTATTACTCATTGATTTCATTGGTGTATCTTCTATCTGTTCAGCTTCCATTAAGTACTCTATGCATCCCCTCACTAATCCTTCATCCACTTCAAGATTAGCTGGCAGTCTTCCTTGCCTAAGTAAAAATGCTTTCTTTATGTGTGGCACCTGAAAGTTGTTGTGTCCCTTGACCTTCATCATTTCAATCATACAACACAACATCTTTCATCAAATCCTTGATATTATATGAAGATGTATCCATTTGTAATGATTGTATAGCTCTGAACCACCCCTAAGTCATTAATATTAGTATCAGGGAGTTTGGTGGTTGGAAAACCAGTTGGATGTCAAATCCATCTGATGAGGCTGCAGCCCTAATCTCAGGGTCATTGTTGTGAAGATGTGGTCTTGCACTGTTTTGTTGTATTACTATGTGCTTGCTTGCACCTGATGACCACTTCTCTTTAATTGTTGGTACTATCTGTTGAGAAATGATGAAATTACTTATGTGTGTAAAATTATGTGATGAAAATATTCTGATAGTTTTAAATGTAATGTTATCAATAGGGAAATGATAGAGTTTTCCTATTTTAGAGGTTTACTTAAGTGTGTAAAATTATGTGATGGAAATATTCTGATAGTTTTCACTTGTAATATTATCATTAGGGAAATGATAGAGTTTTCCTATTTTGGAGACTTACTTATATGTGCAAAACTATGTGATCAATAAAGAAATAGAGTTTTACCTGGTAGTTTAGGCAGTTTCTGATGACTTCTTTAGTCACTGAGTCTATTGGCACAATCATCATAGTTCCCCTCAATCTGTTTTTACTGTTTCTATTTGTTGGTTCTTGCTTTGTGAATGGAAATATGTCTATTTTTACATCAAACACAAGTTCCCCATCACTTGAATATTGGGGTCTTGAGACTGCACACATGAACATAACTTTGGTTATGTGCCTCTTGTTGCATGTCCTGTACGATCCAGTTTCTGATTTCAGCTTGTAGCACCTCTCCATTACCCCTGTCATGAAAACCCATTTTTTATCAATGTAGATAACATTGGTCATTGGTGTGAACTTGATTTTGTTGGTGAGGCTATCAACTTGCAGTGAGCTCAAACTATATTGTAGTCTTTGTATTTTATTTGCATCTGAAATAGAGGGTTTGATGGCATTTGTGTGTGGGTTGAGTGCCCCATTTTTCACCCACCTACTAATTGTGTTTTTGCTGCAATTCATCTCCTTAGCCAATCTTCTCATGGTTGATCTCTTTGAATATGGTGGCCTTCAACATGTCTTCATCTAGTTCAATCTTTTTTTGTACATTATGTTTGATGTCTTTCTTGAGTGACTTGAACATCACTGGAACTCCATCTAACATTTGCTTCTTTGCAGCCTTCCAAACATTCTGGATGGTCCTCCTACTAACTCCAAATGATGTAGATGCTTCATCAAGCTTTTCCCTGTGAACCATGCCCTTTTTGTTGTTTGCAAGGAGAAACTGAGCAATAAAATTCTTCTCTGGTGGAGTTAATTCAGTGCCTCTACCTTTGATGACCATCTTGAATGCCTCTTGAAACTTTTAGAATTGAATGTGTATTTATGATCCCTATTTGTATTTAAGACAACTTTTAAGCTTAGTTAAAATAGGGGGAAAATTTTGACTGAAATTTGTAATTTTAAGAGGGAATCCTACTTTTTGTAAAATTGTGGGAAATTTTGAAATTTTCAACTGTTTATTGTTCATTTTTGCTAGCTAAATTGTCTAGCTCCAGGTTGATTTGATCATTTGGGAGGAAGTTGGTTTGGGATTAATCTCCAAACTAATCCCTCCCTTAAAAAGTAGAAATATTATATTTTAATATATGCATAGTGCTTTTCTTAAAAATGGTGTCCCCAAAACTATGAAAGGTCTTTGGGGACGGAGGGGGTACATCTTTACTTTGACAAGTATCACTCTAATAAGGATGTATTGTTCATTAATGCATAAAGTGAAACCATACTTATAATTTAAATACATCTTTACTTTGACAAGTATCACTCTAATCCTAAGGAAGTATTACTCATTGATGCATAAAGTGAAACCACACTTATAATTTAAATACATCTTTACTTTGACAAGTATCACACTAATACTAAGGTAGTATTAATCATTGATGTATAAAGTGAAACCATACTTTTAATTTAAATACATCATTACTTTGACATATAACTCTAAAAACCCTAAACCCTAAAAACCCTAAACCCCTCTAAACCCTAAACACTAAGAACCCTAAACTGTAACCCCCCCCCCCAAACCCTAAACCCACCCAAACCCTAAACCAGAAACTAAACCCTCCCCCCTAAACCACCCAAACTCGAAACCCTAAACCCTACAATTTTAAATCTTCGACCATTATTTTTTATTTAAATTATAATAACATATATATATATATATATGTATGTATCTATAATTTGTCAAATCAATTTGTTTGAATTAATTACCCAAAATCTTTTAGGTAGTCATGGTCTTTTAATTATTCCACGGTCTTTTAATTCCACGATCTGAAATTTAAATTTCACTATTATGTAACTAATTAGCCATTATCTAAACATTCCACGATCTAAACATTATTCATATCTTTTTTTTTCACTAATATGTAACTAATTAGTCAATTCCATTCAATTCATGTTAACTACCTACACTATCTTCAATAAACATGGGCTGACCACTTCATAATAATGTATTGGAAATTACATTTTAAATTGATAGAAGACAACTAATGATGATTTCTTCAATAAATGTGTTTGTACACAATAATTTCTTAAGCCACGATCTCCACGACTTTTTTTCTTTTTTCCACTAAAATGTAACTAATCTACAAAATCAATTTGTAATGGATTTATCATGATCTTTGCATGGATCTTTTCAATCCCATTTTGTTCAACCATACCAAATTTAAAATTTAAATCAAATTGAATATCACCTCAATTCAATTGATATCAACTACTTACATCATCTCCAATCTCCAAATGAAGCTAAAGTGTCGGCCATTTCATAATAATGTATTGGAAATCACATTTTTGCATTGATAGAAGACAACTAATGATGATTTCTTCAATAAATGTGCTTCTACACAATAATTTCTTAATGTCAAGTGTTACCTTCTACTACCACTATATCTCCAAATTATGATCATCACTAGAAATTTTTTTGAAGTATATATATGACATGAAACATATAATTAACTTGTTAAATAATTAAACATACAAAAACTCTAAAAATGTTCAAAATGATTTTTAAAATACAAGACTCTCATCTATTTTAGATGGATCCCTAATCAAATTGAATGAGTTTGAAGAAGCCCTTACTCTAACACCTGAGCCACTCGTATCACCACGACCTCTACCTCTTGAGCCACGTCCTCTAGTAGCATTTCCACTCCTATTTGCATGTCCTCCAATAGCATTTTCACCCCTATTTTCACATCCTCCAGTAGTATTTTCACCCTTATATCCACGTTCTCCAGTAGCATTTCTACCCCTATTTCCACATCATCTAGTAGTATTTCCACGTCCTCTAGTAGCAAATATGAACGCGGATATATGATGACCACCCGTTCTAGGCCTTCCTCTAGGAACTACGTAACGAGGGTCTAGCATTGGTGTACCATTTTGTGAACTAGGAGAATCATCCACATTAGGGTCCTCACTATGGTCAACATTGGGGTTCCAATTTTCTAATATGTTTTGGGCCGCAATAAATAATTCTTTAATATAATCCAATTTCGCTAGGTTATCCATTGCAATATCAACACACTCTTGAAAATATTTTTCCACCACTTGAAATTTCTTGTATTCATCGGTCATGTGGGGATAACCTCCTACAAAAAAATGCTTGAATGTGGTCTATAGAGGTTTTTCCTCCACCTCCTCAACAAATACCTCTTATGCACGGTTCAAATGTCCTTTTGAGCCATCACTTTCATAACGTGACAACATAAAATTCCTCTGAACTCAAAACTCTTGCAATTACAATTGATGTATGCTCCGTCCGGCCTCCATTCAATTGAATACGTGAACTCCTTGAAGTAAAAATTATTCACCAAATCTCTTTCCAAAATCCTAAATTTCTCAATACCAGCAACATTTAAATCATTAATTGTCTCTCCTTCACTTGGTGGGATAATGTGACAATATATCATCCAATTTATTTAATCTTGAACACGTACGAAAATTGAATTTGTATAAGCTTTCTGAAATTGCTCCTCCCATTTAAAATGTAATTTGCAAAATATAACCCGTGTCTTCGATCTATAATCTGCATCGAACTCTTTTCTGATTTTATTTCCAATAGCAATTTCATATTGCTCCATGAATTGTTTTAGGGTGTTCCTCGAGTGAACAAATTTATCAAAGTAGGCATGCATCCTCTCACTCCTTTGTGTAGAAATCATCCCAGCCCAAAAATGGTTGTGCAAGTACACTAGAACCCTTTCTTCCATTTCATTCTACAAACTTGCCAACCACACATTATTCTCTAAATTATACTTTACCAAAAACTCTGTCCACTTAGTCTCAAAATTCTCAATGGTAAGGCTATCGTAAACAATTCTCTTAAACTCGTTCTTACATCTTGACAACTCTCTCACACCTCTAAACTTCTGTGGAATTTTTTAGAGAATATGCCAAATGCAATACCGATGGACTGTGTTATGCATAACGTCACAAACGGCTATCTTGATGCTTTCACACTGGTCTGTGATTATGGCATTATGGTGAAAATCATTCATTGCTTCAAGCCAACTCAAAAATAGCCATCTAAAAGATTCTGCATCTTCATTCGTCAACATTTGCAATTTATACCTATTAAATCGGAAAAAGATAAATATCTATTAAATAAAAAATAATATCAAATATTAAAAAAAGATAAATAAACACGATTATATCTAAACATTATTCATCAAATCTTAAAAAAAACTAATTAGTTACATGAAAACCACACGATCTAAAAAAATACCGATATTTTTCAAATGTAAACCCTAAACCCTAAACAAAAGCTAAATAATTTGTATTAACCAAATAATAAATACATGTGCGACCTTTTAAAAACATATATATACTAATTTATTTATATATACATATTCAAGGATACATATGCGTATATATACATATTTAAAACCTTTTACATTTGAAAATAATAGTATAAATAATAATAATAATAATAATAATAATAACAACAACAACATCTGCATATATATCACATGAACACACACTCTCTATTCAAAAATGAAAATTTCAAAGTATTTTCAAAAAAAAAAAAATTGATATTTTTAGGGGTGTTACACTACAATCCTTAGTTGTACAACCTAAGTTCTCCGGCCCCCCACTTTGCACTTCACACAATCTTACATTTTTACAGGGCCTTATACCTGCAATATCATTGGCTTCAAGATGCCTTTCCATGTGTACAGGCAAATGCCAATTAGCTGCCATTAATGGTGAAAATTCAAGATTAATTTCATGGTTGTGTGCATTCTCCATTGAAGAAACCAACCAAGTTTGGTCGAGTTGATTTATAGCATTCAATCGAGCTTTGCAATCAACTTTCTTCGATGTCTTATTAGCTTTAGAAATTCTAGCCCTATCAGCGAGCATATTTTTCATTTTCGGTCCTTTTCACAACACTAAAACATTTAGTTCGTGCATGTTCTTGATAAGCATCGAATAAACTTTCAATACTATCAAACTGCGTACCTATTTCAATCACATTCGTGTCACCTTCTCTATTAATCACGGATGGTTGTGTAGCATCTTCATTTATGTCAGAAATATATTTGGCATTGGTGGGTGAAGTATCTGGAAAATGTTCATCATTATCGGAATCATCTCCAAATATTTGATGAAGAAGATCGGATGTGGCCATGGTTGATAAAAGATTATAGAAGTAGTTTGATTTTTTAGCAGACACATTAGATTAGAAGAAGAATTAAAGTAGTAATTTGAATTTTAAATTGTAAACGGTAATATTGCAATGATTATTGAAGCTTACTGGAATATGTACAACCACTAATGATCATTGGCGCCATTAACATAAGCGGGAAAAGGATGGAGGGAATATTACCGCCATTAACATTAGTTTGGAGCCAAAACTAATAGGCTTATATAAGTCAATACAAATGAATCAAAAAAATTCTGGATATCCATATTA
This sequence comes from Ballota nigra, assembly GCA_947034835.1. Taxonomy (NCBI): domain Eukaryota; kingdom Viridiplantae; phylum Streptophyta; class Magnoliopsida; order Lamiales; family Lamiaceae; genus Ballota; species Ballota nigra. Next base: position 9,456,047 of record OX344727.1, on the reverse strand, counting down.
TGGATGTTTAGCATTTCCGTATTTTAAAGTACATCTATAGATTATTGATAAATGCTCAAAGTTAAGAAAGCTAAATATTATAATTAATTTACTAATTATTAATACAAACTCCGCCGTCCACCAAAAGTAATGGTCACTTGCACTATTTATTCATCCACTAAAAATATGCATAATTTTATGGACACAATCATTTTATTATCATCATCCATCTTTCATTTAATTATACCCACGTGATATTGACTTTACATTCACATAACAATATATTTATTTATAAATTGATCTCACAATAATCCACAATGCCCTTATGTTATCAATATTTTCAAAAAAAAATATGTATACATTTATATGAGCATAGTTTTTATGGACAGGAGAAAGTATATATAATGCAAAAATTAAATTTCAGGAGTGTCCAATACCCTCCAAGTTAGGTTTGGCTTTGTGATTACGACTTACGAGCAACAACAGACTGGTGAGAAGATTTCAAGCCCATAATGAGATTGTAAATTTTGGTGGTCATTTGGAGAATTCAAGAAATTCTTAAAGAAGTGCTTCGATTTTTTTTATCCATATTAGGTAATAAAATTTTGAACTTTAAAGTAAAAATGTGAAATTCCAAATATTGATAGAGTTGTAGGATGTGTTGGAAAAACGGAGATGATTCATGTGATGGTGTGAGTATGTATTATTTTATAGAATGTGATGTGAGCTAAATGAAGCACATCAACAAATGTTCGAAATATTCAAGATTGGAGGTAAACAATTACCTGGGAGCGTCTCTGTAACAAGAGTAACAATTAGAGAGCTCTGTTTCGTCTCTAGTACACTGGAAAATGGCTCTGGAACAGCAGCTACGAACTCTGGTGAAATCCTGCACAAAATCGGGTCGGAGGGGGCTCCAGCGTCGATCCTCCAATGCTCAAGCCAGCTAAGCTTGATAAACAAGGAAAACCATCAAAAATACTATATGAAAGTGTGTGTTTCTTGTGGGTGAAGGTGATTGTGTTACCTTTTTTGCTTAAATAAGGGTATTTATACCTATATTCCTCTTGAGGGCATAAGGGTCATTCTCCCTGTGTAGCCCTAATCAGCTTGGGGACCATAACTCAGTGTGGTACAGGACATGTGGCGAATAACCATTGCTCAAGGACAATTCGGTTGTCCTTTTAGTGATTCTCATGTGCCCTTTATTCCTTTTATTCCTGACACATGAGCCTCCACTACCCCTTGTCCCAGTATTTGGGAAAGGGACGTATTCATTGATATCCACGAGCTCATTCTGAAGTGGTTGTGACCTCTCCAGAGTTGAGAGTATCTTTACACTGTCAAAGACAAATATTATTCAAGTGTTCAGTGCAATTATATGTAATAATAGCAAAGAAAGCCTCCTTGTATTCCTCCTCTCGTCTTAGAGCTTCCAGAGGCAGAATTAAGAGAATATCCAACTCTTCTCTGAACATATTCAAATGAATCCGGATTTTCACCATAGGCACGCATCCACACGTGTGAATCAGGGACAATACTTCGTTCGAGTTAAGTCCAATTCGGCTCTGCTCTGGAGCTCAACTGTGATTTCCTTGATATGGGCCCACTGTTCAAGGGTCGTGCTGGGATAGCCCATGTCAGAATGTAAAAAGGGAAAAGAAGAAAAAACCTAGTCATTGCAATTGTAACAGATATTTATGTTGGAGTATAGAAAATAAAATAAAAATTTTATTATCAATTTTGCATACCAATTGATATACTAGATTTTATATGAAAAATTGTTCATGATAGGTTTATTATGAAATAATTTTAAAATATCGAATATTTTATGAGATTATTACAAATAAGTGTACCCTTTAGAGTAAAACAACAATTTGGTTCTCTGCCTTTAATAAACTACAATTTGGTTTAAAATGGTGGGCCCAAAACCTGTTGGGAAAATAGGGGTGCCCGGGAACTATTCGGGATGAAATTTAAATACGAATTTAAATACAATTATTACTAGCATGAATTAATCCTAATTAATTCAAATAATAATTCAAACAACCAATTTAACATCATGCATGTTGAATTAATTCACATATAATTTATGGCGGAATAAATAAGAAAATATGTGACTTACGTACCTCTCGTAGAACTTGGCCTTTGAATAAAACGGGACAAGCACGTACGCGCTTTATCAACCCTAAAGTCTTCTCAAGTATTTCTCTTTCGCCTTATTTGATCACCGGTGGGAGATGTTTTCGAACAATTTAAATAACTAAGGAAAAAGAAAAATATCTATGCTCTTGATTTTTCCAACACATGGAATTATGTCCTTGGGGATGAAATAATCATCCCCTATTTATAGGGGTGGGGAAAAATATCGAAATACCGAAATACCGCGAATATCGTACCGAAAAAATATTGAAAATACCGGAAATTTCGGTATACCGATAATTTCGGTACGGTAACGGTATAATTATCTTGAATTTTCGGTATTTCGGTATATACCGAAATACCGCACATATACCGAAATACCGTACATATACCGAAAAATTATTAACATACCGTATGAATACCGAATACTCAATAGTGTTGTTGAAAAGGCATGTATTTTTTTATATGAAGGCATGATTTTTGTTTAAAATTGCTTAATTTCGGTATGGTCGGTATAAATCGGTAAGTCGGTATTTCGGCATGGTCAAAATATCGGTATAAATCGGTATATTTCGGTATTTCGGTATGAAACGGTATATTTCGGTATTTCGGTATGAAACGGTATATATCGATACCGTATTAAGATTCGGTATACCGAATAACATTCGGTACGGTACGGTATACATAATTAGGCATACCGATTTTCGGTATACCGAAAAGTTCGGTACGGTATCGGTATGGTAAAATGCCATACCGAATTTTTCGGTACGGTATACGGTATACGATTTTCGGTACGGTATACCGTACCGACCCAGCCCTACCTATTTATAGAGGGTAATGGCCGAAAATATGAGGAGATATGGGCTTGGAAAAAATCTTTTCTTAGTCTCTAAGAAATCTTGAATATATATCATATATTATTTTCTCCATAATAAAATATTCCACAAAAATCTCACTCTTATTTTCATGCCCACATTGATCAAAAATTATAGAGAGAATATCCAAGATTTGGATCTTCTTGAATATATGAGATAATCTTGTATTCCAAGAATACTTATCTTCCATAATATATTTCCAAGAAAATCAACAAAATCTTTTCTCAATCTATATACCCTATTTTCGAAAAATACTAGAAAAATCAGCATTCATATTTTCTTTTTATTTTAATCACCTTATCATTATTGGGCTACTTAATGGGCTACTTGAGGGGCCTTTAAGGAGAATTAAGATTGGACCTCCTAATGGACTTCTGGATTTCAATATTGAGCCCCAATATAATTCAATCCATTAATATTAATTATTACCATTAATAAATTAATATTGCACTATCCATCTTAATCCATATTACGATAATATGGGCTCCCGATTATTATTTCCCGCGTTTAAGATTATCAAGTCCATTAATTAATTAAGCTTCTAAATAGCTCTAAATTAATTAATATATTTCACCTTGGAGTAAAGACAACTCAACATTATTATCCGTACAGAAGAAACTGATTCTTCACTTGCAAGATTTGGTACGATAAAACTTCTGAGCCCACCAAGGGGACTAATCACACGAGCCGTACTCGCACGCGTTTCTCCGTATTAAATCTTAGCAACCGTCGTATGATTAATATTACTGCCCAAGACACAAAGTTCGAAGTCACAATGATTCTCACCCAACATGAATCAAAGCAGTAACCATCAAGCACACACGGTCCTATTTAAGTGACGGAGATTAAGAAATCAACAACCACTGAGGTCTAATTCTTCACATTCCAGAACAGAAGAATTTATCCTCGCTGTAGGTCCTCTTCAACACATACTAAATGTGCTAGTGCAATCTCTTAGTCAAGACAGACCAAATCTGAGCCTTACACATCGACCTTTCACGGCGGATTGTTCAATTCCACCTAGGTCGTGAAAATGTACGTTTAGTTACAAGGAAACTGTTAATGTTGTCTTCCGTGATCGGGTATCACCACATTACCTACAATGTAACTAGTACTATTATGAACTGTTTGCAATAAATATTCAACATTCAATCATATCTAAAGCATATGCAATAAAAGAATTATTCTCATAAACAAGTGTTTGATACACGAGTTATACAAAGTAAAAGCATACTTTCACGTAAAACTCCAACAATCTGCCACTTATACTTAAAGTCTGCTTTTAGTATACATCACGCATGTCTTAGTGTCTTAGTGTAGTAGCTCTACGTGACATCTCATGTCAACCTACACTAACCTAATAATTCCTCCCATTTATACTTAAAGCAGATTGGCAATAGTATTGACTCCCATTCCATCCACATGTCTCTCAAATGTACTCTGAGGCAGACCCTTTGTGAATGGATCCGCTAGGTTGTCACCCGACGCTATCTTTGCCACCTCTATATCTCCTCTCTTAACGATTTCTCGTATAAGATGGTATTTTCTTTCTATGTGTTTGCTGGCCTTGTGGGCTCTCGGTTCCTTTGAATTTGCAACTGCTCCGACATTATCACAAAAGACAGTTATCTTGTCGGGCAAATTCGGAACAACGTCCAAGTCCACTAAGAAGTTCTTGAGCCAAACTGCCTCTTTCGCTGCTTCACAAGCAGCTACATACTCGGCTTCCATGGTCGAATCGGCGATGCATTTCTGCTTAATGCTTCTCCATGAAATGGCTCCTCCTCCCACGCAAAACACATTACCCGAGGTTGACTTTCTTGAGTCTATGTCTGATTGGAAATCCGAGTCCGTGTATCCCACGTGAACTAGACTATCTGACTGGTAAATCAGCATCCGCTCACGAGTTCTTTTCAGATACCTCAAGATGCACTTTACGGCAGTCCAATGGTCTTTCCCGGGATTACTTTGATATCTTGCCACCATGCCCACGACAAAGCAGATATCCGGTCTCGTACACAACATTGCATACATAAGGCTTCCTACGGCCGAAGCGTACGGAACACCTTTCATGTCATATATCTCCGCTTGCGTCTTAGGACTCATTTCTTTAGATAGATGGATTCCGTGCCTAAAAGGTACAAAACCTTTCTTGGAATCATGCATGCTGAAACACTTCAAAACAGTGTCAATGTATGAAGCTTGCGATAAGCCCAACATTCTCTTCTTGCGATCGCGAGTGATCTTGATCCCAAGGATGTGATCGGTTTCCCCTAAGTTCTTCATATCAAATTGTTTTGACAGCCATACCTTTACGTCTGACAATACCTTTACATTGTTTCCAATGAGCAGAATATCGTCTACGTATAATACTAAGAATACCACCGCAGTTCCATCACGCTTCTTATACACACAACTTTCGAACTCGCTTTGATCAAACCCATAAGACTTAATCACTTGATCAAAACACTGGTTCCAAGTATGCGATGCTTGCTTAAGTCCATAAATGGATCTCTTAAGCTTGCATACGAGATTCTTTTGGCCCTTTTTAATAAAATATTTGGGCTGTTGCATATAGATATCCATCCCGTCAAGACTTCCGTTAAGGAAAGCTGTCTTGACATCCATTTGCCAGATCTCGTAATCTAGGTGCGCAGCGAACGACAAGAGAATACGGATGGACTTAAGCATAGCTACAGGCGAAAAGGTTTCCTCATAATCGATCCCTTCTTTCTGAGTATACCCTTTGGCCACAAGCCTTGCTTTGAAGGTCTCAACCCTTCCGTCCGGTCCTCTTTTCCTCTTGTACACCCACTTACATCCAATGGGTTCTACCCCATTGGGTGGTTCGACCAACTCCCACACTTGATTATGATCCATCGAACCCATCTCGGTTTCCATTGCTGTTTGCCACGACTCCGCGTCTTTGTCTTGGATTGCGTCGTCGTACGTCCATGGGTCTGATTCATCACCGGGAACCAAAACCGAAGATTCTCCTATCCCCATGAATCTCTCGGGTTGCCTGGCAATCCTCCCACTACGACGGGGTTCTGGTTGTGAAGATGTGACGTGTGATACATCATCTTGTATACTTGGTATCGAGATTTGACCTCTCAATTCTTCTAAGGTAATTTCACTTTTAGGTTTCCGATTGTTAATATAGTCTTCCTCCAAAAATTTAAAGTGTGTACTAATCACGGTCTTTTGATCCTTGGGACTATAGAACATACACCCTTTCGTTCCCGCAGGGTATCCTATAAACAGCCTTAATTCCGAACGTGGATCCAACTTACCGGCTTCCTTGTCTAGCACGTATGCCGGACAACCCCAAATCGCAAATGTCTTAGACTGGGCTTGCGCCCGGTCCACAATTCCATTGGGGTTTTAGGAACCGATTTGGATGGCACCAAGTTTAGAATGTAAGCCGTTGTTTCCAAGGCATTACCCCAAAATGACTTGGGTAAATCCGAATAACTCATCATGGATCTGACCATCTCTAAAAGAGTCCGGTTTCTTCGTTCCGCCACACCATTCTGTTGAAGGGTTCCCGGTGCGGTTAACTGGGATACGATCCCTTCGTCCGATAAGTAGTTCAAGAATTCATCGCTGAGGTATTCGCCTCCACGATCTGATCGTAGAAACTTGATACTCTTTTCCCTATGTTTCTCGGCTTCGGCCTTAAACTCCTTGAACTTATCAAAAGTTTCAGACTTATGCCTCATAAGGTAAATGTACCCATATCTTGAGTAATCGTCAATGAAGGTGACGAAATACTCATACCCCATTCTCGCTTTGATCGTCATTGGACCACACACATCGGTATGAACAAGTTCTAACACCTCCGTGGCTCTATTCCCCTTGGCTCCAAATGCACTCTTGGTCATCTTACCCTCTAAACAGGATTCACAAGTTGGAAACGGTTCGACTTGGAATGATTCCAAGGATCCGTCTTTCACCAATCTCTCTATCCGCTTTAGATTAATATGACCTAGTCTAAGATGCCATAGAAGTGTTTCGTTCATCTCCAAAGAACGCTTTCTTTTATTTCTTGAAATGATTGACGTGTTATTAGATTCATTATTTGAGTGGTGTGCACACTTAATCGTATAGAGATTGTTTACCAACGTTCCATGACAGATAGTATCATTCTTAAAAGAAACAGTAACAACTTTATTAAAAGTAACTGAATATCCATCAAAAAATAACTTAGAAACTGAAATTAAATTCTTCCTAAAGTTCGGAACGTATAAAACATCTCTTAAAATTAAAACTCTATCTTCAAAAGATAGGTGCACGACTCCCACTGCTTCGGCTGCCACTCTCGTAGCATCGCCCAAAGTGATGGTGATCTCATTCTTGCTAAGTCGTCGGGTTTGCTGGAACCCCTGAAGAGTGAAACAAATATGATCAGTTGCCCCGGTATCCACTACCCAAACGTGGGCAGCATACGCCGCAACATATGTTTCAACGAATAAAGCATGAGACTTACCTTTCTTTACCGCCTTCTTAAGCTTAGAACAGGTAGACCTCCAATGTCCCTTCTCCCCGCAATTGAAGCACTTACTCTTACCGGATATCTTCACGCCGTACGGCTTGAATGCTCTTTCTTTGCTACCAAGAGTGAGTCTACTGGTTTGGTTCCGATCAATCTCCTTCTTCTCAATCTTACCTTCCATTGGCATAGATTTCGAGAAAAAGCTCTTGATCACCAAAGCCTCGTCCCTACTCCCTAAGTATGACTCTACCGTTATCAGAGCTTTGAGTAGGGTATCTAAAGTGAACTTGTGTTCCGATAACACGTATTCCCAAAAGAACCATCAAAACTACTCGATAGTTTTAGGAGTATGGAATCGATTTGACTTTCTTCACTTTGTCCGGCACCAAGAAACTCGAGTTTTTCAAACTCACGCCTAAATTTGAGAACATGATCTCTTACAGGTGTTCCCTTCACCATTTCCTCCGTGAGCTTCTCACGAATGGTGAACAGATTCGCCATGGGGTTCTGATGTTGAAACATCTCTTCAAGGCTATTCATGATATCAACATCCGCTTCAAAGCCTTCATGAATGCGTTTCAAATCTTCAGACATAAATGTCAAGATGATGCGCTTCATGTGCTCATTGGAATGCTTCTAATCATCGAATATCGCCCTTTCCCCATTACTTGACTTATCATTAGGTTTCTTGGGTACGTCAACGCTAAATATCCAATAGTGTTCTTGCGCAGGTAGGACCATATTCATGTTACGTTTCTAATCAATATAGTTCTCACCAACAAGTTTATTATCTTTAAGTATACTAAACAGTGGATTAAAAGGTTGCGACATGATGAACTGAGAATAACACATACATTCATATCAATATCTAGAAAAATTATCACATAATTCGATCACATCAATTATATTGAAACCTTAAAACAATATAATCATGCATCAGCCAACATCTCGAAACAATTTAAATGCGCCACGAGGGGTGGTCTATACATTTAAATACATTCAAGCAGATCACAAACTTAAAAGTTACAAATCCTTAATTCAAAGTTAATAGTTGGCTCCCACTTTGACCACATAGAAATTGAAAGGGACTCCGAGGGGAGTAAGTTAATATCAATTTCCTATGCCTAAGTAATAACCATAATTAAATAGAGGATTATTATTTCGCTTTGAGCAAGCCACTCGTGGTGAGGGTCAATACCGCCACTAGTAACAATCCACAATCATCCTTTCGGAATTTATTCATGTGAAATTCGTTCTTTTGGCCGATCCGAGGGGGAAATGTATTCCAAAAGAACTTCACAAATAAATAAATTATGGAGGCCAAATTAATCCAATTTTAATATCCGGAATAAAATTGTGATTAAATAAACATACTTAGTAATTTTCGAAAGTAAGGTTTTTTCTTGGACAATAAAATTCATGCAAACACATATTAACAAATAATAATAAGTGCACGAAATAAAACATCCATCAAAACAAAATTAAACACATTGGAGCACTCAAATCCAATTGTCACGGTTTAATTTCTTCAAGTCTTGATGCGAAAAATCGTCCTTGTTGCTTTCTGTCGTTCGTCTCGACACGCTCCCACTTGAACAACAACACTTCATCAAAACAGCATCGTTTGGGGTTCGGGACGACATTTAAAATCACACGAAAAAACAGAACTGAAAAAAAAATTCCACGGCCCGAGATACGGCGCGCGTCGGCCCACGGAGTGGGCCCGCGCGCCTCTCGGCCAAGCAGCCGAAGCGCTGAAGCGCTGTCTGTCGAGCGCCGAGCACCGGGGAGGCCGAGCCTCTCGCGTGCGCCCGTCGCGCGCGGGTTGTGCGTCTTGCGCACCCCGAGCACCGGGTTTCACCGTTTGTTCTCGTTTTCTTCACCCCATGCATGATCTTACGTCCATGCACGCGCCATGCATGCATGCGTCGTCCGGGTACGCCGTCTTTAATTCTTCTTTCTTCGTCTCGATCTGGTTACAATTTATTTTACAAAAAAAAAAAATACTAGATCTAGACTAGTCTATTACAATGATCAAATCAAAATAAAACCAACTAATCTACTCGTGGATTTTCTCACGAGAAAAACGAATTTGAACTAATCGAATTAAAAACAATTAATTCACTCGCATGAAAAATTAACAACATTAAAAACCATGACAATTGGATACCTGCAAAAAAGATCTAGCAATTCTACTATCCAGTTTCAATTTAATGTTCACCAATTTAAATTCCAATTTAAAGATCAGAGCCCGAAACCGTGGCTCTGATACCAGTTGTTGGGAAAATAGGGGTGCCCGGGAACTATTCGGGATGAAATTTAAATACGAATTTAAATACAATTATTACTAGCATGAATTAATCCTAATTAATTCAAATAATAATTCCAACAACTAATTTAACATCATGCATGTTGAATTAATTCACATATAATCTATGGCGGAATAAACAAGAAAATATGTGACTTACGTACCTCTCGTAGAACTTGGCCTTTGAATAAAACGGGACAAACACGTACGCGCTTTATCAACCCAAAAGCCTTCTCAAGTATTTCTCTTTCGCCTTATTCGATCACCGGTGGGAGATGCTTTCGAACTATTTAAATAACTAAGAAAAAAGAAAAATATCTATGCTCTTGATTTTTCCAACACATGGAATTATGTCCTTAGGGATGAAATAATCATCCCCTATTTATAGAGGGTAATGGCCGAAAATATAAGGAGATATGGGCTTGAGAAAAATCTTTTCTTAGTCTCTAAGAAATCTTGAATATATCTCATATATTCTTTTCTCCATAATAAAATATTCCACAAAAATCTCACTCTTATTTTCATGCCCACATTGATCGAAAATTATAGAGAGAATATCCAAGATTTGGATCTTCTTGAATATATGAGATAATCTTGTATTCCAAGAATACTTATCTTCCATAATATCTTTCTAAGAAAATCAACAAAATCTTTTCTCAATCTATATACCCTATTTTCGAAAAATACTAGAAAAATCAGCATTCATATATTCTTTTTATTTTAATCACCTTATCATTATTGGGCTACTTAACGGGCTACTTGAGGGGCCTTTAAGGAGAATTAAGATTGGACCTCCTAATGGACTTCTGAATTTCAATATTGAGCCCCAATATAATTCAATTCATTAATATTAATTATTACTACTAATAAATTAATATTGCACTATCCATCTTAATCCATATTACGATAATATGGGCTCCCGATTATTATTCCCACGTTTAAGATTATCAAGTTCATTAATTAATTAAGCTTCTGAATATCTCTAAATTAATTAATATATTTCACCTTGGAGTAAAGACAGCTCAACATTATTATCCGTACCGAAGAAACTGATTCTTCACTTGCAAGATTTGGTACGATAAAACTTCTGAGCCCACCAAGGGGACTAATCACACGAGCCGTACTCGCACGCGTTTCTCCGTATTAAATATTAGCAACCGTCATATGATTAATATTACTGCCCAAGACACAAAGTTCGAAGTCACAATGATTCTCACCCAACATGAATCAAAGCAGTAACCATTAAGCACACACGGTCCTATTTAAGTGACGGAGATTAAGAAATCAACAACCACTGAGGTCTAATTCTTCACATTCCAGAACAGAAGAATTTATCCTCGCTGTAGGTCCTCTTCAACACATACTAAATGTGCTAGTGCAATCTCTTAGTCAAGACAGACCAAATCTGAGCCTTACACATCGACCTTTCACGGCGGATTGTTCAATTCCACCTAGGTCGTGAAAATGTACGTTTAGTTACAAGGAAACTGTTAATGTTATCTTCCGTGATCGGGTATCACCACATTAACTACAATGTAACTAGTACTATTATGAACTGTTTGCAATAAATATTCAACATTCAATCATATCTAAAGCATATGCGATAAAAGAATTATTCTCATAAACAAGTGTTTGATACACGAGTTATACAAAATAAAAGCATACTTTCACGTATAACTCCAACAAAACGTCCAAGCCCCCACGCGGTCCCCCCACCCCCCAAAAAGAAAACTCACGCACTCCCTCCCTCACTCATTTCTCTTTCTCTCTCTTCTCCATTTTAATTTTATTTCTCTCTCCATCCCCTCTCACCCACTACCTTTCCTTCTCCATCTCTATCTATCTCCTATTTACTCATATCCTCCATCTCTTCTCTCTATTTGCACCGGCAAAAAAACAAATCAGGCACCGGAGATGGAAGAAAGAGTCGTAAATATGTGCACGGCGGCAGAGAGGAGGTGTCGCCACCACCGCCTGAGCCGACACCACCACCGCCTAAGCCGACATCACCACCACGCCACCACCGATGACGCCGTCTCCATGAGTGAAGTCGCGACACAACCACCACCATCGTGCCTCCTCATTGTTATCGGTTAGATATGACACTGATCTCACACAGATTTGACACCGATATGCTCTTCGATCCATATTTTAGATCTATTTTTTGGAAGATATCTTCAAATCTGCCGGCGCTGCGATCTGGAAGAGGGTGAGACGAGATCCACAACCGGATCTTGTTCTAGATCCGCCCAATTTCAAAATCATTTCACCAGTAAGTGTTATCTCTTTTTTGTGCAAATGGATTGTGTGTGATTTTTTAACAAATGAGTTGTGTGATTTTTCTTTTATTTTTAAAATAAAAAGCATTGAAACATGTATTATGTGTGCAGGGGAGTGTGGTGTGTGCTTGTGTTTTGTGTGTGTGATGTGCATGCGTGTGTTATGTTAAAATGGAGTGTGTGTGTGTGTGTGCGCGCGCTTTTTCTTTTTTGGTGCATGTTATGTTTGTGTGGATATGGTGTTGTGCGTATTTGCAGTGTTTTAGTGTTTTGATTCATGTATGAAAATGTTAAAATAATAAATTTTAATCTATAATTCTTATTTTTTTTATGTGTTTGAATTTATAAATTTTTTTAATGTTTTTTAATCTGATGGATGATATGCAGATCTGGATTATATGAAGATTGTGTGGGATGATATGAAGATCTTGAGTGAAAGAATAAAGATGAAGATACTTCAAATTGAAGATGAAGATTGTTAATTTCAAATTCAAATTTGTTAATTTCAAATTCAAATTTGTTAATTTCAACTTCAAATTGTTATTTTCTTTAATTTTAAATACGTAACTGATGAAATATGTAATGTTGCATAATTAATAAAAAAAATTATTCGTGCAAAATATTCGTGCAAAGTATATTTGTGTAAAAGATTTGTGCAAAATATATAATTGAATATGGAATGATACATAATTAATAAAAAATATAATTTATCTAAAATATTTGTGCAAAGTATATATGCGCATAATAAAAAATGAAACACAATTAATAAAAAATATAATTTATATGTAAAAGTTTATGTGTGTAAAATATCTGTGCGAAATCTTTATTCGAATAAAAAAGCTCAGAATATATAACCATGAATACTTTGTAAAAATAGAATGAAGAATAAAAATTAAAAAAGAATAATTAATATAAAAAAAAGAACAAAAATTAATAAGTCAAATCAAATCAAAAAAAGTAAAAAGGGAATGGGGAAGAGGGATTGGTGGCGCAGATGCATGAAAAAGGAGGGGGCATTACATTTTAAACCAATTTGTAATTTTGTTAGATTGTTAAACCAAATGTGAATAAAGTCTAACATAGTGAACTCAAATGTAACTGCCCCATATTTTATTAGGAGTATCTATATAATCCCATCAGGAGTAAAAGTTAGGGCTATGAAGAAAATCTACAATAATTATAATATAATAACAATGATCCCGATTTATAATACTCCTAATGAAATTTTTTATATTATTGATCAAATATTATATACTTTAAATCAGTTTCACGATAATCTTATCATAAATTATTTTCATATAAAATTTTGCCAAATTAATTATGTGCATTTGTTTAATTATATTAGTTGTTTTAGTGGTTTCATTTAATTATTTTCATTGAATAATATTAATCTTAAAACTATTAATTGTTTTTACTGTACAATATTTATTGTTTACATGAAACAATATAAGTCAAAAATATTAATTATTTTTATTCAATAATATAATTATTATTTAACAATATTAATTATGCATCAGTTAGTTCAACTGGTGCACACAAATATTATCCGGGGTCAATATAATAACACAAATTTTAGTATGCACTCAAACGCATAACATGCACTTGGATTTTAAGCTCAATTTTGACTTCCATTTTCATTTTTAGAAAATATACACAAACACACTGAACAGTGTATTTTTTGAAATTGGTGTAATACTGATGCCTTTTTGGAGTATTACTGTTTTTTTTTTTTGGAATATCATTGATTACTTTTTTGGGTAAATGTAAGATGGGGTTTTCTTATGTCAAGCACCCTATCGAGTTGCCTGATATCAGGTATGCTCTATAAACTATCAGATCTAAAATATAATAAAATATAATGGTTTAAATTTGATGACCTATAACCTGTTGAGTTAATCATCTAATTTTCTTTCGAGTTGCATCGAGTACTATTTAGTTGTGTCGTATTATTCCATATTATATTAAATTTAATAATTTAAAAATCTATAATTATTAATTTACAAATTTAACCTTCTTTAATTTATGATTAAAATCTTTTTTTAATTAATATGTAATTATCAATATGAAAAAAAACTCAACTCAACAGGTAGCATGTCAGTGCGATACAATGTGATGATACGTGGCACAATTATAGATCGAATCTGATATCAGGCAACTCGATAGGATGTCTAATCTAAGAAAAACTCATGTAAGTTTCAGTTAAAATAGTTAGCAAAGAAAAGGATAACACAATTTTAACTGCACGTCGTGGTCTTCACTTCACCTTTTTTTTTAGGTATTCAAAATCCGTATATAAAATTTTATACAAGTTTAGAGAAAAAGAATATTATAATTAATCTGTAAAACAATCTAAGATATGACTTTATAAATCATTCAAAGAATAACGAAACGATAGAGAAAATGTATTTGAGTTTATTTCTACGAGCTAACTCTATAACCGTCAAATACATTTGTCGCATTTTTTATTCACTTTCTTGAAGATCAAATCATTCCTTGCTTTTTGAAGAGACACATTTATCAAATTTAGTCAAAGAAAATTTCTAGTAAGTTGTAACCATGCACTACAAAATATATGAATTGAGAAAGGCTACAAAAAATTTCCACAATTGAGTATTTTGCACCACCCTATCGAGTTGCTTGATATCAGGTATGCTCTATAAACTATCAGATCTAAAATATAATAAAATATAATGGTTTAAATTTGATGACCTATAACCTGTTGAGTTAATCATCTAATTTTCTTTCGAGTTGCATCGAGTACTATTTAGTTGTGTCGTATTATTCCATATTATATTAAATTTAATAATTTAAAAATCTATAATTATTAATTTACAAATTTAACCTTCTTTAATTTATGATTAAAATCTTTTTTTAATTAATATGTAATTATCAATATGAAAAAAAACTCAACTCAACAGGTAGCATGTAAGTGCGATACAATGTGATGATACGTGGCACAATTATAGATCGAATATGATATCAGGCAACTCGATAGGGTGTCTAATCTAAGAAAAACTCATGTAAGTTTCAGTTAAAATAGTTAGCAAAGAAAAGGATAACACAATTTTAACTGCACGTCGTGGTCTTCACTTCACCTTTTTTTTTAGGTATTCAAAATCCGTATATAAAATTTTATACAAGTTTAGAGAAAAAGAATATTATAATTAATCTGTAAAATAATCTAAGATATGACTTTATAAATCATTCAAAGAATAACGAAACGATAGAGAAAATGTATTTGAGTTTATTTCTACGAGCTAACTCTATAACCATCAAATACATTTGTCGCATTTTTTATTCACTTTCTTGAAGATCAAATCATTCCTTGCTTTTTGAAGAGACACATTTATCAAATTTAGTCAAAGAAAATTTCTAGTAAGTTGTAACCATGCACTACAAAATATATGAATTGAGAAAGGCTACAAAAAATTTCCACAATTGAGTATTTTGCACTATCTTGCTCTTGGCGGGGTAAAAAATGAAAAAATACTACATGTTGAGTGTAACTTAAGATCAACACAAATCAAGCAAGTAGTTGATGAAATATTAAGATTATTACCTGAGAGCCTCTCTATTAAAGCAAGAACACAGTAGAGAAGGCTGTAATAAGATTTATGGAGCTCATTAATGGAGTCTGCAGCGATGGCTTCGAACTCCGGTGGGTTTCCTGCACAAAAGTCCGGTCGGAAGAGGCTCCGGCATTGACCCTCTGATGCTTACGTCAGCAAACTTGCTATGGAAGAAAAGCCATAGCTGAAAGCTTAAAAGTATGAGTGAGTTTTAGAGTGAAGATACCTTGAGAAAAAGAAAAAGTGGGTATTTATACCTTTGATCTGTGAAGACAAAACATTAATTGCGTCTCTTTTGCCCTAATTATTCTTGGGACCACTTGGGGGTTTTGGGCGTCTCAGAGGCTGCCGCGTGTCCTCAGGCCTGAATTGGTTGCCCCCTATGGTACTACTAAAATGACATATTTTGTATTCTTCCTCCATTACCCAAGTAAGGTGAGAAAGAAAAGATACTCCATATTCCTATGGAGCTCATGGCATACTGACACGTATTCCTTTGCTATTCTATCGCTTGTTGCTATTAATCCCAGAGCCTAAATAGGCTCTGGTGAGATGTGATGGGCATCGTTTATGGAGCCTATGTTATGATAGGAGACTACTTGAATCTCTATCAAACAGTTATCGTTTAAAGCTCTGTGGATCAGTTTTATGATCTCTAGGCAGAGCTTTCCAAACATCGTCTTTCTCTATAACTGATGTAGTACGTAAGATCTAACAGAGCCTACATCATGCATTTGTTCCCATGATTCCTACTTATGATAGGAATCCATTCGAATATTTATTAGACAAGTATTATGGTAAGCTCTGCGACCCAATTCTATAGTCTCTGAGCAAAGCTTTCCATTTTGGCAAGCAACTTATTTCCTTATATTTGATGTGGCTTGCCTATTCTGGCAGAGCCTACATCAGACATGTTTTCATAGTTTCTGTCTCGATTCAGGACGATTACCCCAAATCCATAATTAGCTCTGGACTAAATATGTTCATATCGGGTTAACACACTATTGAAAAGTGTGTATATGCAAGTAAGACCCTTTTTAGCCTATTTCTCGGCTTTTGTACGCTCCGGCTCTGGAGCTCTTTTATGTGCTCTGCAAAGAGTTTCTCCTTTAGCAAGTGTCAATCTTTCACAGACTTGATGGTGGGAAGCCATCTCTGCTTAGCCCACATCACTACAATTGGGTTGGATTTTCTATTGGGTTAATTGCATGAAATTTGTTGTAGCTTAGAAATATTGTGTGAAATACTCTTATGGTTTGAAAATTACACAAAAATATGAAATCTCTCTATGATCTATTCAATAAAAGCAATTTTTTTAAATGGGTTAATGATATTATCTATTTATTATAATTCTCATATCTTAATTTTTTCAAATAATGACACCATACTCTAAAGGATGTAATAAATAATAGAAGAAATTGTTAAACCATTAAGTTTATTTTTTTTAGTTCCATATAATTAATTACTATTAATATGTATTAAAAATGATTGTATGTTCACCAGTAGACACAAATTTATATAATCACTATGAATGTGGTGGACACATAAGCAAAGGACTATCATTTTAATTGATTGTTTATGTGTCATCGCCATATTCATATTGGGCATATAAGTTTGTGTCCACCGGTGGACCGTGGAAATGGAATTATTTCCTTAATGTGTAGTATATTTAAAAAAAACTTATGTGGATAACTAGAGATCGACGAATCTTCTTTAAAATTGTAAATGAAGTTCTATTGAGATTGTCCATCTGATCACTCAAATCAAAACGTGGATTTCAGAAAGGTCACGGCTAAATAAACCCTAAATTTATTATACATATTTCGAAATGTTTAAGGCAAATATATCTTTATTTTAAATGTTTATATTACCCATAATTGTATCAAACTATTAAGTCTTAATTATAACATTTTTCAAAATAAAACTTGCTCTTTAAGGAATTCTTACGGTGTATGCAGAAAATTGGGCTTCTTGTGATATAATCTTGTTGACTCTAATAACTTTTTTTCTTGGCGTGGAATTCCAATGAAGCATGAGTGATCATTATGATCACATATCATAAGGATCAAATGGGGTGGTATCCAATGCCCAACATTGGAAATTGTAGTCAATTTGAGATATGGAATAAATCCAATTATAAATCCAACACATTTCTGAGAAAATTTCACAAATTGTCATGTAACTTTGCTCGAGTCTATAAAAGGTCCTGTAAATTTTTATTTTATCAATTTTGGTCCTTTTCGCCGAAAAATTTAAAATTTGACCAGAAAGTTGCCATAATTTTTCATTTTGGTCATGTTGAGGGTCGTTAATATCCTTTGAACTATCTCGCATTCAAGAAGAAAACCCCTCAATTAATTTCATGTTTCGGTTACACCTACCCCAAGAATTGGAGTTTCAAAATTGTGAATTTCATCTATTCTCATGGCTAATTTCCGAGCAATTTATTGTAACATTTAAGTCAAGATATATATTATTTTCTTCTTCTCGTTAAGCTTGTGATTAGCGTAATATAGGGAGATTTTGTACTCTATTTTACTGTATTCTGTGAAATGAGAAAGGGTGAGAAAATCATTTTCATATATGGTATCAAGAGAATTGGGTTTCTCTCTCTAGGGATCCATCTTCCGCTGCCCTCTCACGATTTTTTTCCTTTCCTCTCGGTTCTTTAATCAATGGCTGCTCCGAAGTCCTCCTTTCACCCAGCTTTAGCAGTCAATAATATCAAGAATCATGTTTTCATTACGTCCTATAACAATTTGAGCATTCCAAATTCAATATGTGTTGGTAATGGACAATGTATTCCTATTCATGGTACTGGTCATACTACTCTTAATTACCCTCATCCACCTTTGTATTTGCATAATGTTCTGCATGTTCCTTGGATCATTAAGAATTTAATTTCTATTCGTCAGTTTACTAGAGATAATTTTGTATCTATAGAGTTTGACCAATTTAGTTTTTTCTATCAAGGATTATCCGATAGGGACCCTTCTTATGAGATGTCAGAGGGAGCTTTACCCTATCACTTCCACCACTTCGACAGCTCTTGCTGCATTGTCTACGGGGGTTTGGCATGATATGTTGGGTCATCCGGGATCATCTATTTTTTATTGTCTTCGTCGCAAAAATTCTATTTCTTGTAATAAGTTGAACATAACTTCTTTATGTTCTTCTTGTTCTTTAGGCAAAAATATAAAACTGTCATTTGCAAAGTCTACTACTGTGTCAATTTTTCCATTTGATATTGTACATTGTGATCTGTGGACGTCTTTAGTATTGAGCGCTGCTGGTCATAGGTATTATGTTATTTTTCTGGATGATTATTCTAATTTCTTGTGGATTGTTCCGTTGTCTCATAAGTCTCGTGTATTTTCTGCATTCTTGTCTTTTCGTGCTCATGTGCGAACACAATTTGAGCGTGAGATTAAGCCATTTCAGTGTGATAATGAGAGAGAATTTGATAATAAAATGTTTAGGGATTTTTGTTTAAATAATAGAATGGTCATGCGTTTTTCGTGTCCATATACTTCGCAACAAAATGGAAAAGCCGAATGTCAGTTTTGTATGATTAATAACATGATACGTACTATACTGTTTCGTGCGGGTGATCCAGCCTCTTTCTGGCCTCATGCCCTTTATAGGCCACATATCTTCTAAATATTTTACCACGCCATCATATGTCGAATAAATTGCCTTTCTTCCTACTATGTCACAAGCAACCTTCATACACACATTTACGTATTTTTTATTGCTTGTGCTATCCTCTTTTTCCTTCCTCCACTATTCATAAACTTCAACCTCGGTCCACACCTTGTGTATTTTTGGGCTATCCAACGAATCACAGAGGCTATAAATATTATGACTTGTCTACAAAGAAAACCATTATATGTGGACATGTTTTGTTTGATGAGTCGCATTTTCCGTTTCTTGAATCTAGCCCTCCTATAATTACCTCATACAAATTCTTAGAAGATGGATTATCACCATATGTTCTCCATCATATAAGTCAACACTCAGCAAACCTTACTCCAATTTCTCCACCGATCGGCTCACCTAATACGGTGCCCCATCTGCCTCAACCTATATTACTCCACTACCTCCTCCTCCTTCGCGACCAACAACACGCAGTCAATCGGGTATCTTTTGCCCAAAACGACTATTCAATCTCCTCTCCACTACGAGTAAATCACCTCTTCCTAAAAAATTCTATTGTTGCCTTAAAAGACCCTAATTGGAAATTAGTTATGCAAGACGAATTTGATGTTCTTATTTCTAATAAGACGTGGGAGTTGGTTCTCCATCTTTCTGATGTTAATTTTATACGTTCTATGTAGATATTTACCCACAAAGAACGTGTTGATGATTCTTTTGAGAGGCATAAGGCCCGTCTTGTAGGTGATGGAAAGACTCGGCGAGTTGGGGTTGACTGTGGGGAGACATTTGTCCAGTGGTAAAACCTGCAACCATTCAGAATGTTCTTTCTATGGCTCTTTCCAAAGGTTGGATGCTTAATCAGCTCGATGTAAAAATGTTTTTTTACATGGATTACTATCTGACCCTATATACATGCACCAACCAGTCGAATTTCAGGATCCTCTTCGGCCGAACCATGTGTGTTTGTTGAAAAAGTCACTTTATGGCCTCAAGCAAGCTCCCAGGGCTTGGAATTCTAGGCTTTCTGAGATTATTGTCTCCTTTGGCTTCATTCGCAATAAATGTGATCATTCTTTATTTGTGAATTCGAAGGAGGGACACATGGCATATTTATTTCTATATGTGGATGACATCTTGTAGACTACATCATCGACCTCTCTCCGCAAACATTGTGTGCCCGCAATGAGTTTCGAAATCGCTATGAAAGATCTCGAGGGCATTCATTATTTCTTGGGAATTGCTATATCTAAGCATAAGGATGGACTCTTCCTGTCTCAGAAGAAGTATGCGATAGAAATTATCCATCGAGCGGGCCTTCAGTCTTGCAAACCTTCTCTTACTCCAGTAGAAACAAAACCAAAAGTAGGTCTCACTGAAAGCTCTCATGTGGTCGATCCTACAGCCTACCGTAGCCTAGCCGGTGCCTTACAATATCTGACTTTTACTCATCTGGATATTGCTTATGCGGTTCAGCAAATTTGCTTGTATATGCATGATCCGAGAGAGGCTCATCTTGCAGTTGTCAAATGTGTTCTACATTACATTCAGGGCACACTTGACTATGGTCTTCACCTGTTTCCATCGAAGTGTTCCTCCCTTGTTGCTAATACTGATGTAAATTGGAGTGGTTGCCCGGACACCCGTCGTTCTACTTCTGGTTATTGTGTCTTCTTGGGGGACAATCTTATCTCTTGGTCATCTAAGCGCCAATCCACTGTATCTCGTTCGAGTGCTGAGGCAAAATATCGGTGTGTTGCAAATGTTGTGTTTGATATTTGTTGGATTCAAAATCTCCTCCTGGAAATTCAATGTCCTATTTCTACTGCCACTTTGGTATATTGTGATAATGTCAGCACTATTTATCTCTCTGGTAACCCTGTTCAACATTAGCGTACCAAACATATAGAACTTGATATTTATTTTGTAAGGGAGAAGGTCGCGAAGGGTGAAGTTCGTGTTCTTCATGTTCCGTCTCGCTATCAAATAGCCGATATATTTACTAAGGGACTTCCACAAGTTTTGTTCGATGACTTTAGGGATAATCTTAGTGTCTGGCCTCCTCCGGCTTCGATTGCGGGGGAGTAATAGATAGGATATTCTTTTATGCACATTTATGTTGTATTTTATTATGGGGATTAGACATTTTTGTTGTATTTTATTATGGGAATTAGATTAGCTTAAATTGTGGAGATTTTGTACTCTATGTTACCGTATTCTGTGAAATGAGAAAGGGTGAGAAAATCATTTTCCTATAATATTGATACTTTTTTCTGTTCATTATGTAAGCTAAAACAAATTTTTGATGACTTTTTCGGCCAAACTTAAATTTTCCGGCGAAAATGATCAAAATTGATGCCAAAAAGACTAAAATTGATAAAGTAAAAAGTTACAGGACTATTTATAGAATTGAGCAAAGTTGCAGGACCATTGTTTTTTTCATTTCTTTGGAAGAAAAAAGTACAGCATGTTCGCGCTGAAGTTTGTAACCAATTTATGAAATTTCACTGAGGAGAGGACATCTCTCTCCTCTCGTGAAATGCAAGAATAAGGCCAATAATTATATTAATGGTGTTTGCAATTTGTTTGATGGAAGGCCCGATGTCTTGTTTTATTTATTTGGGGCTAATTTGTTTGATTTCAAAAACTAAAGAATTTATTTGGAAATAATAATAATAATAATAAAGGGTTTAATTTGTATCCATGACAATAATTTAGGGTCCAAAATGTATTTTATTAATTTATTTTTTCTTTATTTTATATAATTAAGGTAAAATTGTCTAAAATTGGGGTGTGTGTAGTAATTTTTTAAAAAGTTATATTTTGAATGGGGTATGATTCATATGATTCATATGAATAGTAACTGGGGTACGTACAGTAAATCCGAGGGTTTGTTTAGCCTTGACCTTTAAGAAAATGAGCAAGTTTTATATGATATTGTTCATTTCATTAATGCGGTATTTTCAAAATACTTAAATTTTAAAAGAATTACCAAAAAAAAACATATTAGGCCTCACTTGGTACACCCTCATAATTTAAGAGAAAAGTTTATAGAGTCCCACTATTCAAACCCCAAAATCCTCTAAACATACCCTATTATTTTAAAGACAATAATAGACATATATAAAATCACTAAGTTATCCTTATATAAATATGGATAAATTATTTTTTTATGTTTTGTTGACTTTGACTTTAATTTTTAAAGTCATTTAATTTTAAAATTATTATATTAAATTTAAAATTTTTAATTTTTAATTTTCTTTTAAAGATTTGAAAAATAAAAAAATATTAAAAAAAATCGAATAATTATTAAAATAATAAAATATTATGAAATTTAGAATTCAATTAAAAAATTCTTTAAAATCTGAAAATTTGATTTTAAAAAAAAAATTATATCTACCAAATAATTCAATCAAAAATAAAATCCAATTAAAAAAATATTAGAAAACAAACTAAATTTAAAAAAAAAAACCTTCAAAACTAAATAAAAAAATTAAATAATTTTTAAATTAATTATTTACGATGATTGAATTGACTTTTATAAAATATTTTTCTGATTTTATTTGGCTTTAACCTTTTCCTTTTGAAGTTTTTTTATTTATATTTTATTTTTTGAAAATTAATTTGATTTTTTTAATTATTTACTAATTTATCTAGTGTTTTTATTTTCAGATTTTTTAATTTTTTTTTCAATTTAATTTATTTTTCAAAACATTATTTATTTTCTAGTTATTTTTAATATACTTTTTATGAATTTTATTTTATTAAATAAGTTTTTAATTTATATATTTTTTAATATTTGGTTGATTTTTTTATAATATTTTTTCAAATATATTTAATTTCTTAAGATTTTCTTTCAAAGCTGTCTGGGACTGACATCCGTGCATCCCCTCATATAAACTCGAGGATAGCCATCTGGAAGAGACACGGATGCCTACAAATTTCTTTAGGGGGCACTGGAAGTGGTTTTAACTCCACCACTAAGATCATTGATGTCTCCGATATAGCTTGGGAAAAAGCTGTGAAGGTACTACATTATCACATGTATTCATGTTTTTCTTATATATAGTGGATCATGTTTTACTTTATTTTTTTTTTACAGAGAGATCCTACTGTGGCGGGGATGTGTTACAAACCTTGGCCATTCTACTATGATTGGATTGAGGTGTTTGGATTGGACAAAGCCAATGGGAAGGCATATGAGAACGTGATTGATGTTGATAATGAACTTGTTACTGAGGATACACAAGCACATGTTGGTGAAATCGTGCCAGGAGCAAATTATGTGCATGTGGAGGAAGGAGTTCCTTGTGAAATGGATGTGGAAAGCCAATCTCCCACCATTGAAATAGGAAAGACAAACACATCATCTAGTAAGAAAAGGTTATTGGTGTAACCGATAATAACAAAGAGTTATTTGATAGATTGGCGGTTCTCTTCCGGGAATCCGATAACAAAATGGTAGACACTATTAAGACTCTTGTGACTGAGCCAAACACAGTCGACTCTAACAAAGATGTGTTTAACATGCTTGAGAAGATCCCAGACCTCGGTTTGGATAAGTTGCTTGATGTCTCCGAGAATCTGTCGAAAAACCCGAAGCGTCTTGTGATGTTTACCAGTTTTCCAGAACATGCTCGCCCACGTTATGTGCATCTTTTGCTTGATGGGGATTTTGATAAGAACTGATATTGAAGGGTTACTATGAAACAAACTTTTGCTCATGGGTTTGGGAGGGAGTTGAGTTGTTTGGTTTCTTTTTGCATATATGTTAGTATGAAACTAGGGATTTGGGCATATGCTGTAATATTTTGAAACATATTGTCTGTATATCCATGCTATATGTGGCCAAACTAGTTAATTAATTTTGCTAATGATGTATATTTGAATGGTAATTTGCTTCTTTTTATCTGTATAGTATCATTTAATACTGGAAATTTGCTTATTATGTTGATTGATCACTACTTTGGTTAGGAGCAATAGAAATACTTGTATAAAATAATATGTGATTACTTGATATAAATTATATATCCCCACCAAATTCAATCGCGCATATGTCAAGACTTGGTATTAGTCTGTGAATACTCAACAAATCTTCCTCATTAATAAGCCCACCAAATACCCTACGCATATGTCGGCCAAAACCTTGTAAACATTGATACGAAATCGAGTTTAATAAAAACAGCTAAACTAATCTATTTGTGTATTCAAGATCCCTACTCCCCCATGTATCGGGAACATCACCTATAATCGCCCTCCCCCCCTGTATCGCGAACACCAAGAGAAAACTATTGAACTCCTCATTTGAAGCACGTCTTGTAATCGACCAAGAATTTCAAAGGTCAATACTCTCTTCGTCATGTGTAAAGAAGGAGTCTATATGTGAAAGCTCGACCACTGTCCCATGAGTTAAACAAGGTATTATTCCTTTTGACGAATCATCTCTAATATTTCTATTATTGCTAACTCTTGATTATGTTCGAATAATGAATGTTTCCAAATTAAAGGGTTATTTCAACTCGTTTGCACTTTAATCTGCAGCAACAAGATGTTGTGCACACAAAGTGTTCGACAAAATTCCCAAGAGAGAGATTAGAAGCAAAAATTTGTTGTGCACACAAAGTGTTCGACCAAAATACCATTGTTGGAGTTGAGGTATCTATTTGATAATTTCATTCGCATTTCTCGTATTTGAGTTGAGGTATATATTGCGAATAAGGGGGAATACAATGCAATGTTTTAGTAAAAGCATGTTGATTTTTTGGTCAATTTGTGAGGACTTTTCGACTAATTCTTGCTTATATGATTAATAATGTCAAGGGGTTGAGCTTGTTATCAATTAGAAATATTGTCAGACTATCCTTTTTTTTTTTTTTGCTCTGTTTACTCTGCATATGCAATACAATGATACAGTTCAACATGACTATCCAATTATCATTTTTCTAATCAATTAACATTTATATGAACAATACCTTCGGTTCAATTAGCAGTCTAATACTTTTCGGATCAACATAACATTTTCATATTTTCACATTTATATGACTATTGTTGAGATTATCTTGGTGTCCATGAGTTAATTAATTCAAGATTGTGGACTAGAACATTAGTTGTGATGGTTTAATATGATGTAAAGAAACATGAAGAGTGCACCGAAAGATACTTTTGATGATTTAATATGTTGTAAAGAAACATGAAAAGAGTGCTACATTCATCATTTATTAATAAATATTTGTATTGTTGTCTTGTAGATGGCAATAGTAGAAAGAGACTATTATTTCAATGCAAGACTTAGTTGTCGGGTTGATCTAACAATCATCTCAGGCATTAAGGAGCAGTTGACCAAGCAAGAGAAGTTGTTATTCAAGGAATCATGCTTTGGACAATTTTACACATTGGAGAATATCCCGTTCCAGGTTCAATTGTACCTCCATTTGCTTTTTAAGCAATACAAGTCAATGAAAGGTGAAAGACTTGAAAATATAGAATAATATACAACTTGTCATATAATCACATGCAAATGTTCGGAAAAATAGTCCCAACATGTGATTACTCAAAATCACATGCAATACAGTAAGAAGAAAGGCAACAAAAAATTTAGGCTTTTCTAAAAAAGTTTTGCAGACTAATGGCAAGTTTGCATTGATATCACGTGTGTTGATGGGCGAACAGTCACCCTAATTGCGCGAATAGGTTTTAAGGACTAAGTAAGGATTATGAAGTAAAGTACCTCTATTAGAGATGACTAGCAAGAATAATCAAAGGAAAGTGCATAAATCACCCGGGTAGTGTATCACATGACGAACAACCAATGTAACGAACAGCTTATTGGCGAACAGGTCCTGGGCCTGGGGCCAAATATGAACATAGTGCCAAGTCATTGATGACGAACAACTATAACTGAAGGTGGTGCACTAACCAATCTATGGAGTGTATGACGCATGTTTGCCCATAAAAATGACCAAGTCCCTGACGAACAAACACTAAAGATCCAGATGCTTGCCTACAAAGAATATGCGAGTGAACAACTTATAAACCATCCAACCCAAGAGCGAACATCAAATACAGAAGATATACAAGTGTAGAATCACCTCATAAGCACCGACGAACAGCTTTGAAGACGAGATAACACCAAAAACAAGACTTTGTAATTAAGTTTCAGCTTAGATAAGGTCAAATGGGGTCAAAAGGACACATGTCAAGCATGCAAGCTTAGTAGTCCAAGAGTCATGTACACCACCTACTTGGTGATTAGTATAAATAAGTTGCTCTCCTTCAATAAAAATAAGTTCAAATTCACAAATACTCCAATACACACACTCATACACCTAAAAATGCACACACACGAAATAAATATGGATTCAATACTCGTATTTACGAGTTCATAACCCAATCTTTCGTATTTACTAATAAACGATAGTAATCAATCACACGATCTTGTTTAGTGCTCCCAAAACCGGTTAAAAACAACCACTAATCCACGCGGTTAGAACCGGTCACCAATAATTTGGCGCTAGAAGGAGGGTTTGAACCTCCGATTCCTAGAAATCCGTATCCAAAACTTGAAGATTTGAATACGTTCTTGAACTTTTACTTGTAACTTCAAGAATTGTGTTCTTGGTGTTCTTCAATTTGAAACTTGAAGATTTGAAGATTCAAAGACTAAGAAGATAATCCAAGTCAAGATGCCTCAATCTAAAGAAGCTCAAGCTTCACATCCATCAGGATAAGCTTCCCCGACTAGGGCTTCATCTATTGGTCACCATGATCGAGAATCACGGCATGCAAATAAAGCCCGATCCTTGGCGGTAACCCATATAATGCCTCCAGAATTAGAGGCACTGGTTAGCAATCCTAATGAGCTAGCCAAGACGATTGCTGCTCTCCAAGCCCTCCAGAAACAGCGAGAACAGCCTGGGCCATCACAAGTGAGAGCTAGATCTAGGCCTGCTGGGACATCATGGCCCAGGTCTGCTCGCGACGAACAACATGAAGTGAACAGTGCCCAAGTCCAAAGAAGTAAGGGCAAAGGCAAGATAACTGATCGTCTTGAGGGCCAGGCTGAATCTACCTCCAGGTGAATGGCTATTTCAAGTCCATGGGACTTCTCGTCCCAGTGCACAAGATAGGCTAGGCCGACCCCAGCCTCAACAAAAATTTACTCGCCCTGGAGTAGAAGGGGGGGCGAGCAGATCATGAATAAGTTCGCCCGTCAATTCACAAAAGATTAACTAGGCCTTGATGAACTGTCAAGCTTGAGGAAAGCCGTGGAAAGTATGCAAGGACAGCTTGACTTGCAGAGAGGAATTGGGGCGACCGGTATGCCAACCTCACCATTATCTTCAATCATTTTGAAGGTCCCAATCCAGAAGAAAATTCAATTTCCGGCGAGCATACAATATGAAGGCACCGCCGACCCTCGGGTTCATCTAACCAAATATTCAGATTATATGATTTCCATGGGGGCTAGTGATGTTACTCAATGTCGGAATTTTCCCCTAACACTGGGGGATAGAGTACACAAGTGGTTTTCAGCTATGCCACCAACATCAGTTCACTCATTCGCCCAATTGGGTCGGGAGTTCCTCTCATATTTCTCGACAGCTGGATCGTACCTTTCTCAAAAGCACCAATTGTCGAACTTAAAGCAAAATGACGATGAATCAGACCAGACGTTCATGGAAAGGTACGATAAAGTACTACTTGAAGGGGAACCTGTGAGTGAAGATACAAAGGTTGTGGCCGTTATGGCCGGGTTGAAAAAAGGTTCGAAATTATGGAATGAGGTACGACTGAAGTGCCCAAAGAGTTATGTCAAATTTCGAAACCATGTCGGTATTTTTGTCTCCATGCATGAGGCTTTGCAAGCAAACCTGGGAGACAACAAGGCCACCAACACTGATCAGAAGGATAACAACAAGAAACCCGGCAGAACCGGCTACCGAGTCCCGAAAAATATGAAGGCGTTCAATGAAGGGACGAAACTAAATGAGAAATTAAACTAGGTGCTAACAGTGTCAATTGATACTATGTACAACAATGTGAAGGAAAAGAAGTTGCTCACCCATCCCCGAATGATCCGGCAAGAGACTGGCAAACTTAACCCGAACAAGTATTATGCATACCATCAAAGTGTGGGACACTTTACAAGTGAATGTAGAGATTTGCTAAAACAACTTTGGCGGTTCTACAAGGAGGACAAACTCTCAGATTTCGTCAAGAGACAACCTGGAAAAAGAGCCCGAGAGAACAACTCAGATGAGGAGATAGATGATCAACCTCCAAGAAACAACAAATCCAGGCGACCAGCCCCTACCGTAGTTGCTCGTCCAGAAGAAGGTGTGTACATGATGGAGTCATCAGGACCTGCTGGAGGATGTTCTGATGGACGACCCCAGTATCAAATCGAAAGAGAAAAGCCGAATTATGTGTTATAGCGAGATGGGGGTCAATCTGTCCGTCCTACAAACATCGAAGCTGACCTTTACTGAGAAGGATTTGGATGGAATTTTGACTCCCCATTACGATTCCCTCATGATTTGTGCCAAGATAATGGGGACCAGAGTACACCAATTGTTGGTAGACACCGGGGCCTATACCAACATCCTCTTCAAAAAGACGCTCGACCAACTGGGAGACTATTCGAGCTACATCGAATTTTAGGCTTCGGCAATGCTGTAACAGTCCCTTTGGGAATAATTAGGTTGTCTGTATAACTTGTATCGACCGGGGAACCCGAGAAAAATATAACAAGAATGGTGGATTTCTTGGTTGTAGATCGGGAGTCAACTTATAACAAGTTCCTTGGTCGACCATTTTTGAATGAATTCAAAGCTGCATGTTCAACCTACTATTATTGTGTAAAATTCCCAACAGCGAGTGGGGTTGGTTCAGTAAAGGGAGACCAAAGGAAAGCTCGCGAGTGTCTCCTCTAGTTACAATCAAATGAAGGACGAATCTCTGTGATAGAAGTATCCAGTAGCTTTTCCACTGATGAGCCCTCAGTGTTGAAGGACATTATGGAGACTGGGGAGGACCATATGGAGTTGGACGAGCATCCTTACCCCACTGACGAACAACGGTTGGGTGAACAGCCCATCACCACTGAGGGAGGACCTTCGCCTGACGAACAACATTCAAACATTGACGAGCAACTTGCTATCAATAACTTGGAGGGTCGTAACTCGGCGAACAATGTTGATCCCAGGCAGGCAAATGATCCAGAACCCCGCCTGGGGGTAGACCCAATGGACATTAAAAATTATTTCAACCTTGAGGAACCAATAATCGATCCTCGTTGGAAGGGACAAAAACGACGAGCAACTCCAGTCGAAGAATTAAAAGCCCTCAAAGTTAATCCCAAAAATGAGGATCTAGAACTTTACATAGGATCTGAGCTTCCGGAGCCTTATAGATCCCGAATGGAAGAGTTCCTCAAAATGAATCTAGATGTTTTTGCATGGTCTTATGCCGACATAGTGGGGATAGATCCAAAACAAAGACTGGAAGGCTCATGCTCTTAGCAATACAGTGACTCGAGAGGTTACACTTCAAGTCACTGCTCTGCTCAGAGGCTGAGCTACCAAGTCAGTGAGAAGGCTTGGAGACTCATGCTCTGAGCAAGGCAGTGACTCGAGATACTCAACTCTCGAGTGCGTTGCCTGAACTGGTCAGTGAGAGGATTCTCCCTGACCTGAATATTTAACCAAAATTTCCTTTTTAACAATGCTCTCAGTGGGCAGATTTTCACAACACTTTAGTAAATACTTTTAAGGATAAGTACGTTCAGTTTAACGTGGTTCAGAGACTCAAGCTCCTACGTCCACGACCTGATTTAACAGGAAATCCACTAAAGGGATTCTTGTTTTTAACGTGCCAAGGTGCACTTACAACTGGACTCACGCCACTCTCTGGGCTGCCCCTCCTTACAAACTCACTGACAACTTACTCCCAACAAACCTAACTAGAGGGTTTTGGTTTCGGTTTGGTTTCTCCAACTATGTGAGGTTTTTCCTTACAATGTATTAGCCTCAAGCTAAGATTGGGAAAACCTCTCTAAGCTAAGAATTACAAGTTTGACACTCAATGAATATAAGTGAAAACCTAATGATCAGTGTCGTGGGTGTGAAACACTTCCTTATGACTCCCTAACACCCTCACAGCTTGTAGGTGTTTGTTTTCTTTCTACACACACCTTGAAACGAAGCTATGAGCTTGTATTTATAGTGTGGATTCAAATGTAACCGTTGAATGAAATTACATTTGAATCCATAAAATTAATGGTTTCAACCACTTTTCTTGGAATGTGGCCTTGTCAGTGTCAGAGTTGCTGCCTTGTGCTGATTGGTCCACGTGGGCTGGATCCAACGGATCTTTGACTCAGTGGGTTGACCAAGACCCACTGACTTTAGGTAGCTTCCTCCTTCACTGACTTGATGATCTTCAGTGGACTGAACGTCTTCAGTGTGGTTGTCCTTCAGAAACTGTTTGAAGATCTCTCCAAGAAGTTTGTCATAAGGCTGAATGACAAACTTCCCTGACCACAGTAGCCTGACTCCTTCAGGGCCTACTTGGTGCAGCACTGATCCTCTTGATCATGCTCTTCACTGAGTGGTCCACCTGACTTAGCTTAGACCAGCCAGGTTTACACTCAGTGGGACATCCTCCAGGTTTCTCTTCAGGTTCAGGTCACAAGCATGGCTTCAGTTAGATTCTTCTGGGTGTCATCATGATATCCTCAGGCTGTGTTGCTGAGTTCCCCCTCGCTGAGTTCCCCCTCAACTGAGTGTTCTTTCAACTGGGTTCTTCTCAACTGACAACCTATTCTACTGAGAAATACCTAGCCTGACCTGAAACTAAAGATACAATCCTGACTGCTTTCAAAACTATTACAAGTGGTTTTGGAAAATCATCAAAACTAAACATATCCCAACAATTTCCCCCTTTTTGATGATTCCAAAACTTCTAACCAAATGATTTTCTATTACAAGAATGTCAGAACACAGGTAATAGTTTGAAATATGCAGAAATTCCCATAATTTAAATCGTTTAAGATATGTTCGGTAGACCATTTTTCTTAACAAAACTAGATCAGTGGTCATGTGAACAACCCGCTCTGATACCAATTGATGGTCCCGTTTTCGAAAATCAAAATGGGAATTCAGGAGCAAATTTTTTTTTTAAACCTTTCCTCAGAGAGTTCAGCAAGAGTGAAGAGTTCTCAAGTCACTGCATTGCTAAGAGGCTGAGCTACCCAGTCAGTGAGAAGACTGGAAGGCTCATGCTCTTAGCAACACAGTGACTCGAGAGGTTACACTTCAAGTCACTGCTCTGCTCAGAGGCTGAGCTACCAAGTCAGTGAGAAGGCTTGGAGACTCATGCTCTGAGCAAGGCAGTAACTCGAGATACTCAACTCTCGAGTGCGTTGTCTGAACTGGTCAGTGAGAGGATTCTCCCTGACCTGAATATTTAACCAAAGTTTCCTTTTTAACAATGCTCTCAGTGAGCAGATTTTCACAACACTTTAGTAAATACTTTTAAGGATAAGTACGCTTAGTTTAACGTGGTTCAGAGACTCAAGCTCCTACGTCCACGACCTGATTTAACAGGAAATCCACTAAAGGGATTCTTGTTTTTAACATGCCAAGGTGCACTTACAACTGGACTCATGCCACTCCCTGGGCTGCCCCTCCTTACAAACTCACTGACAACTTACTCCCAACAAACCTAACTAGAGGGTTTTGGTTTCGGTTTGGTTT
This sequence comes from Ballota nigra, assembly GCA_947034835.1. NCBI lineage: Eukaryota > Viridiplantae > Streptophyta > Magnoliopsida > Lamiales > Lamiaceae > Ballota > Ballota nigra. Next base: position 9,423,991 of record OX344727.1, on the reverse strand, counting down.
CTCCAACTATGTAAGGTTTTCCCTTACAATGTATTAGCCTCAAGCTAAGATTGGGAAGACCTCTCTAAGCTAAGAGTTACAAGCTTGACACTGAATGAATATAAGTGAAAACCTAATGATCAGTGTCGTGGGTGTGAAACACTTCCTTATGACTCCCTAACACCCTCACAGCTTGTAGGTGTTTATTTTCTTTCTACACACACCTTGAAACGAAGCTATGAGCTTGTATTTATAGTGTGGATTCAAATGTAACCGTTGGATGAAATTACATTTGAATCCATACAATTAATGGTTTCAACCACTTTTCTTGGAATGCGGCCTTGTCAGTGTCAGAGTTGCTGCCTTGTGCTGATTGGTCCACGTGGGCTGGATCCAACGGATCTTTGACGCAGTGGGTTGACCAAGACCCACTGACTTTAGGTAGCTTCCTCCTTCACTGACTTGATGATCTTCAGTGGACTGAACGTCTTCAGTGTGGTTATCCTTCAGAAACTGTTTGAAGATCTCTCCAAGAAGTTTGTCATAAGGCTGAATGACAAACTTCCCTGACCACAGTAGTCTGACTCCTTCAGGGCCTACTTGGTGCAGCACTGATCCTCTTGATCATGCTTTTCACTGAGTGGTCCACCTGACTTAGCTTAGATCAGCCAGGTTTACACTCAGTGGGACATCCTCTAGGTTTCTCTTCAGGTTCAGGTCACACGCATGGCTTCAGTTAGATTCTTCTGGGTGTCATCTTGATATCCTCAGGTTGTGTTGTTGAGTTCCCCCTCGCTGAGTTCCCCCTCAACTGAGTGTTCTTTCAACTGGGTTCTTCTCAACTGACAACCTATTCTACTGAGAAATACCTAGCCTGACCTGAAACTAAAGATACAATCCTGACTGCTTTCAAACCTATTACAAGTGGTTTTGGAAAATCATCAAAACTAAACATATCCCAACAACATGCTTGCCATCGACTCTTAATCCAACCAGAAAGCTGGTCCATCAGAAAAGAAGAAAGTACGGTCCAGACAAGTATCAGGCCCTTAATGAAGAGGTGAAAAAGCTGCTAGACAATGATCTGATCCGGCAAGCACTTTGCCCACAATGGGTGGTGAACCCAGTCCTTGTGCGGAAACCGAATGGAACCTGGAGGTTATGCATAGACTTTACATATCTGAATGCAGCGTGCCCAAAGGACAATTTTCCTCTTCCGCACATCGATCAATTGGTAGACAGCACTGCAGGTCATGAAATGCTAACATTCATGGATGCATTTGCTGGTTACCATCAAATTCCAATACATCCCGACGATTAAGAAAACACAGCTTTTTATACAAATAAAAATCTGCTATGCTGGAAAAGGATGACATTCAGCCTCATTAAGGCGGGAGCAACATACCTGAGATTGGTAAACAAGATGTTTGACGAACAAATTTGAGACACAGTGGAGGTCTACGTTGATGACATTGTAGTCAAAAGTCCCAGGAAAGAAGATCATTTACAACATTTGGCCCAGGTGTTTGACATTCTCCGACAAGACAACATGAAGCTGAATCCAAAGAAGAGCAACTTTGGAGTCTATTCGGGGAAGTTCCTGGGTCATCTTGTTAGCCAACGTGGGCTTGAAGCTAATCCAAGAAAAGTTAAGGCTATCGTGGATATGCAACCTCCTCGCTCGATAAAAGAAGTTCAAAGATTAACGGGCTGCCTAGTAGCTCTGAACAGGTTCATATCACGATCAGGAGATAAGTATCGTCCATTCTTCGAAGCCACCAAAAATGAAAGTTTACATAGACAAATAACTGCCAGAGAGCATTCGAACAGCTAAAAGACTACCTGGGAGATGTAAAGATCCAATCAAAGCCTGTCTTAGGAGAAAAACTCTATTTATACCTGGCAGCCTCTGAAGTGATGATCAGCTTTGTAATGGTACAAGCAGATGGCAAATTCATCAACCAATCTATTACGTCAGCCAAGCTTTGCATGAAGCGGAGATCAAGTATTCCTCAACCGAAAAGCTGGTGTACGCACTTGTCATGAGTGTAAGAAAGTTAAGATCATATTTTTTCGATCATCAAGTCGAAGTGCTAACAACTTTCCCACTTAGGAAAATTTTACACCGCCCAGACACAGTTGGCCGCCTATTGAGGTGGTCACTAGAGATCAGCCAATTTGGGGTGACCTATGCTCCTCGAACAGCGATCAAGGGGCAAGCATTAGCCGACTTCATCGTCGCACTAACTTTCCCCCAAGATCCGACGAGAGGACTTGATCATCCCTGGCATCTATACGTAGACGAATTGTCCACCAACATGGCCTCGGGGAAAGGCGTGGTTCTCATTAGCCCCGACAGGCAGGTTTTCACCTCAGCCATCAGATTTGAATTCATAGCTACCAACAACGAAGTTGAATATAAAGCTCTTATTGCTGGTCTCCACCTATCCCTTGCAGTATGTGTCAGACGTCTACAGATATTTGGTGACTCACAATTGATTGTAAACCAAGTTCGAGGTGAATACAAGGCAAAAGACGACCATATGATTGAATATCAACGAATAGTTGCTCACCTAATGTCCTTGTTAGATCAAGTCGTCATTGAACAAATATCAAGGACGAGCAACACTCAAGCAGACGCATTAGCTCGACTAGCAACAAGCGAAGGTCCAGCAGAGTTGGTGAATATTGTTATAACAAAGATGAATAACCCATCAACAACAAGCTACAGTGTTAACCAAGTAGACGAGCAAACTATAAAGAAGATTGGAGAACAAAAATAGTCAAATACTTGAAAAATGGGGAAAAACCAAACAACTCTTTTGAAGCAGCCAAGCTAATCAAGCGAGCTGCCATGTATACCTTGTTAGGCGAGCAGCTTTACAAAAGAGGAATATCAATCCCATTTCTCAAGTGTTTGCCTAGGGGGCAAGGACGAGCAATACTCGAAGAAATACATGCTGGAGTATGTGGAAATCACACTGGGGGGCAAGCTTTAGCGTACAGAACTATCAGGCAAGGTTATTATTGGCCGACTTTGCGTCAGGATGCAGTCAAAATGGCGAAAACCTACCATTGGTGCCAAATTTCTGCTCCGAATATTCACACTCCAGCTCAAGAGCTCGTTTCGGTCTATAACCCCTGGCCATTTGCAAGATGGGGGGTGGACATAATTGGTCCTTTCCCTACAGGAGTTGGAAATAATCGATTTGCCGTTGTGGCAGTCGATTATTATACAAAGTGGGCAAAAGCGGAAGCTTTGGTGAAAATCACACAACAGAAGATGATCAACTTCATTTGGAAGAACATTGTCAGTCATTTCGGAGTTCCACAAACGATTGTAACAGACAATGGTCCACAGTTTGATGGGAAAAAGTTGAGAGACTTCTGCACAAAGTGGGGGATTAAAAAATATTATTCTACTCCCTATCATCCCCAATCAAATGGTCAAGTTGAAGCTGTTAAAAAGATTATTAAACACGTACTGAAAATACGGTTGACGGAGAGCAAAGGCAATTGGTCTGAAGAGCTCCCGGAAGTTCTGTGGGCATACCGAGTTTCTCCCAGGTCTAGCACCGGAGAGATGCCATTTGCTATAGCTTTCAGAACAGAAGTTGTTATTCTAATTGAGCTAAAAACCAATACAATCAGGACGACCAACTTTGATGAACAAGCGAACAACTCTGCTCTGGCTGCTGAAATGGATTTGCTTGAAGAAAAGAGATTAAATGCCGAGCTAAAGAATGCTACATATAAACAGCGAGCAGAACGTTATTATAATTCCCATGTCAAAGTTAGGGAATTCAAAGTTGGAGATTTGGTTCTAAGAAAGTTGCTCGCCCCACCTCCAGGAGTATTTGGACCAACTTAGGAGGGCCCATATCGTATAATGGACAAATTCCTTAATGGTGTATACGATATCGAGGACATGGAAGGCAACCCGGCCCAATAATCCTGGAATACCGTACATCTGAAGAAATACTATCAATAAGGAGAACAAGTTCTTCATATGGGCGAGCAAGAATCCACATGGGCAAGCAAGCAAAAAAACTTGCCTAATTTTTTGAAAGTTTTGCTAAGAATTGTGTAAAAAAGTTGATCGGCACAATGTATAGTCTGTGTCATTTCATATTTAATTTCATGTAAAGTTGCTCGGCAAAAAAATTTATGAGCAAGCAACTATTTTGCATTAGTTTGTTAAAATATTTAGAGTTGTTCGTCAGATTGTATGTGTTAATGATGAACAATTTTTTGACACTTGTAAATTTTCATAATGTAAATATAGTTGTTCGTTCAAGGAAGAAGTCTAAGATCGAGGTACAAATCCAATTTTAAGGATCTAGGCCATTAAAAGGTTGTTCGTTTTTTAAGACGAACAGAACCTAAGGCTAAACCCTTATTCTATTCAGAGGCAAAGTTCAAATCGAACAAAGCCCAATATCATATGTTATAATTGCAAAAGCATTGAAAGAAATGTAAATGCAATTAACATATGTATAAAAAATGAGCAAGTGAAAGACGATTCTATTAATACTAAGGCTTTAAGCCTAAAAAATAGTACAAGAAAGTTCAGCAAAAAAACGAACAACTATTACAAAGATGAAGAAAATTCTAAGTCTGCCTCTGCTCGTCTTGAGATAGGACTTGAGTTTGATCGGCGGGAGGATCAACTATCATGTCGGCGACCAGGTCCTCAGCCACTTATTTTTCTTTTTCGGTGGCAACTTGCTCGCCATCTTCATGTTGCTCGCCCTCTACATTTTCTTCAGCAGCTGGAGGGCGAGTGAGAGTGATGTTGGGGTCAAGATAATCCAACTTGACCCCATAGTCTGGCATATCCCTGAGTTGAAGCTCTATGCCAGCGGGTGGGGGGTACGTTTGTATGAACTCTGTCAGGTCCTTCCCAATGTCCTCGATGATCTCGGGGCATTATAATAGCTAACTGCACGAATGCAATCAGTGTATGCACAAATATAGCCCAAGTTCGAGCTAGGATCGGTCCGGGCTAACAGCTTTTTCTCAAATTCCTCCTGGGTGTACATCCCCACCATCTTCTCTTTGAGGCGAGCAAGTTCAACCTCGTCCTCCTCTCTTTTCTTCTTCTCTTCTTCAAATCTAGTTTGGAGAGAGACTAGCTCGGTCTTCTTTTCCTTAAGCTCGGCGGATAGTGATTAGGCGTGAAATTGTCATGATTCGTAGCTAGAAACGCCCTAGTTTTGGTCGAGTTTATAGAGTATTTAGAGTCAATTGAGCATTATTTCTATACATTGATAAATTTGTCTCTTTGATGCTCATAGGTGAATAGAGGACGAAAAACGGAGTTCGTAGGACTTTGAATCGTATCAAACGGATGCCCGGATGAGAAGATATTGAAGAAATACGATTGGTATTAGTGCGGACGAGGAAAAGTATCATTTGGGAGGATTAGAGGTCACTCGAGCGCATTGCTCGAGCGCCACCGCTCGAGCGCCTTACTCGAGCGCGCAAACATACAGAACCATTCTTGCGCTCGAGCAGCTCGAGTGCCACCGCTCGAGCGAATCACTCGAGCGCCCAAAAGTAACAGTGTCATTTCAGCGCTCGAGCAGCTCGAGCGCGACCGCTCGAGCGAATGCACCATTCGAGCTACACTGCTCGAGCGGGACCGCTCGAGCGTTTTGCTCGAGCGCCCCTATACTTTTGCCTCCGGATTCGTATTTTCGGCCCATTAACTCCCGTTTCGACCCGGTGCCTATATATACATCGTCCAAACACGTTTTGAAAAATCCCCGAACTTTTAGAAATACTTTAGACTTAGTTTTTGAAGAGGAGAAGAACGAGCAAGCTTTACTTTTACGTTGTTAAGGTTTTTTCATACGAATTCTAGTTTCTTTTCAATTCTTAGTTTCTTTTCATTAGTTCGTTACTTTGAACACGTTTAAATTTCGTTTTTATCAATTCAATTTCAGTTCTTCGTATTTATTTTCTTTAAACCCTAGTTTATGTTTCGTATTTTCTTTATTCAATTCATTATGTTTTCATTCGTTGTTTCTTCTGTTGCTTTTATTTTTGTTATGACCATGTCCGGCTAAAACCCTTGCATGCTTGGGTTAGGATGAACTCGTAGAAGTAGGATGTGGGTACGTAATTAAGGTAATTCGTGACGTTAGTTTTAATTCTCTTAATTAATGAATTCTTATAATTAATCTGAACTTTACCTTTAAATTTAGTACGAAAGTGTTAGAGAGAGGACGACCGCATCACTCGATAACAATTAGTAGTCTTAACGAGAAGGTTTAGGAAAGGTTAATTCATTTACCGGTTTAGCGAAGGAGGACGACCGCATCACCTTAGTTGAATTAGGGTCTCATTAATTGAGCACAATCCATTAACTTGTTAGTGGATTAGTGAAGTCGAGTGTTAGGGTAAAGTATTAGGGTTTAGAATCTTGAGCTTTCACCTTGCATTCTTATACTTAGGTTAATTCTTGTTTGTCACGATTACTTTGATTATGTACCTGCTCCGTTAGTATACGTAGGGATTCCTATCCTAAGCATCACCATCTCCCATTAGAAAACAACCCGTAGTTAATTCGTTCTTTTTCATTCTTTAGTTAATTAGTCTATTTTAGTCTTTTAATTAATTTTTCAAAAACCCAAAAACATCACACTCATATTAACTACGACGCGTAGATCTTCAGGGATCTATTCGCATACATACCATCCCTTGGGTTCGATAATACTTGGTCCCTATACTTGCCCATACTACAGTGAACCCGTACTCTTGCGGGGAAGCTACTAGTAGAAGCTAGTATAGTCGCTTCAAGTCAATGGCGCCGTTGCCGGGGATGGCGTTGTATGCTTTTGAATAGGACTTGTAGATAGCTTAGTAGTTAGTAGTGGGTGATTTAATTTCTGTTTTTATTTTTATTTTTACTCAATTGGGCAGTTGCGTTTTGATCCTTCTGCTAGTGTTTCAGGTTTATGAAAACACGCTCACAAGGCAATACGAGCGAAGAGAGAATACCGTTGGACCCTGAGACAATAGCCAGAAGGAACCGAGCCTTCTTGAGAAGGATGAACGCTGCCGACTTAGGAAAGGAACCAATGGACATCAATAATGAGTTGGACGATGCCGCCAACGAGTTCAATCAGGCAGTAGACCGAGTTGAAGGCACTGGAGTTAGTGGTAGCCAGAATCAAATTCCACTAGGGGATAGCCAGAGCCTAAACCCGGATACACGAAACGTAGGGAATCCAGCTCAGAACCTTGTCCATAATCCTCATAACCATAACCCTGCTTACCCACAAAACCCAAATAACCCTTTTAACAACCCAGTATACCAACATTACCCATACCCACCTTATCCTTACCCACCATACCCATATCATCCACCCCCAGTCTATAACCAACCACCTGTTTACCAACCACCACCCCAACAAGTACCAGTACCAGCTGCTAATCCTCAACACGTGCCTCAGAACGTAGATCATAATATGTCGATTAGAGGGAGGTTTGCAGCGCAGCCACAGCGGTACTATGATGTAGTGGCTTTGCCACCTGTGGAGGCGAATAACTTTTCAATCTCCCCAGGAATTCTCAAGCTGCTGACCGAGAATCAGTTCAAAGGGGTGATCGGGAAGGAGAATCCTCACACTCACTTGAGGAGTTTTCTCATGATAGCCTCCACATTTAATTATAATGGCATGTCTGAAGATGCCAAGAGGCTTAGGCTGTTCCCATTCTCATTGACGGGAATAGCCAAGGAGTGGTACGATAATACGCTCCCGCGGGGAGGTATTACCACTTGGGCAGAGCTCGAGCGTCTGTTCCTCGAGCGATTCTACCCTCCATCTAGGACGATCAAGGCTAGAATTGAGATCTCGTCCTTTCGCCAGAAGTCTGGAGAGGATCTACGCCAAGCGTGGGAGAGATACTCAAACATGCTGATTGAGTGCCCGCAGCACGGGTACAACGAAGGAGACATTATGGCGTTCTTCTATAGTGGTGCCAACAAGACGGGGCAAGACCATTTAGACGCCTGTGCGGGTGGAGCATTCCTCAATCAAGGCATAGAGAGATGTAGAGAGATCGTTGACAACATTGTCACGAATGCCGGTGCTTGGAGTGCGGATGCAGATTTGCAAAGAGTGCATCAGGTTGAGGAGGGAGAAGGAACGAGAAGGCTGCTGATGGCCATGATGGAAAAGATCAACAACCTCGAGTTGGGGAAGAGTTTGGGTGGAGAGCATGCAGTGGAGAATGAGAGAGTAGACCAGCCCAGTGGACAGCAAGAGGTAGCCAATTACATGGGAGGTCCGTATTACAATCAGAATGGCTACCAATGTGGTAATCAGTACGGAAGGCCTTCTTATGGCCAACCATTTGTGCCTCCAGGCCCTCAGCCACTTCAAAATCAATGGAGGAACACACAAGGAGTTCAAGGAGGCCAGCAGCTTCCTCAAAACACATGGAGGAAGAATGAGAATTTCTCTTATGCTAACCCAAAAGCTGGAATTACTGTGCCTGCAGGTGTTGATCCGGGGTCTAAACCTCCTGGTGGAGAAGGCGGTGCATCAACCGAGGAGATGTTGAGAGCGATCCTTCAGAAGGTGGAGGAAGGGAGCAAGCGGTTGTCATCCTTGGAGTACGATGTGAAGGAGTTGCATAAGAAGGGTGATCATCGAGATCAAGAGCTCCAGAAGATGAATGTTGAGTGGACTAGAACTCAACAAGAGAACAATCGAAGGTTCACTTCTTTAGAGCTCCAGATGAGCCAGATTGCAAAGTCCGTGAATAGAATGCCGGAGGGGAACTCAAAAGAGCAGTGCAAGGCGATCCAGCTGAGAAGTGGAACCAACTACGAAGGTCCTCAGATGCCTGCTGATTCTGAGACGCCCCAAGAAGAGATTGAGCCTAAAGGAGATGAGTCCCAGAAGGGGAAAGACTTTGAGGAGATAGAGAGAGTTCCTAAGTGGAAAAAGGCAAAGGAAGCAAGGGATAAAGTGAAAGAAACAGAAAGAGATGAATGGGGGGTACCCAAATCTGTGATACCCGTCCCATATCCACAGCGCTTCATGAAAAAGAAGCTTGATGAAAAATTTGCAAAATTTCTTGATGTTTTTAAACAACTTCACATTAACATTCCTTTTTATGATGCTTTGGAACAGATGCCGCATTATGCAAAGTTTCTGAAGGACTTGATTGCGAAAAGACGGCGAGTGGATGAGCCGAAGTTGGTGCAGCTGAACCACGAGGTGAGTGCATTAGTGCACAAGGCGCTTCCACCAAAGTTGAAGGATCCCGGGAGCTTCACGATCCTATGTGATATTGGGAACGGGATCAAAAAGGGAGCGTTGTGCGACCTCGGGGCGAGCATCAATCTCATGCCGCTGTCGCTTTTCAAGAAGTTGGAAGGTGGTGAACTTCAACCCACAATGATGACGCTTCAACTAGCCGATCGGTCTATTACTCGACCTCAAGGTGTTGTTGAAGACGTCCTAGTGAGAGTTGGAGATCACATTTTTCCAGCCGACTTTGTAGTGCTAGAGATGGAGGAAGATGAGCACGTTCCATTGATCTTGGGAAGACCGTTCTTAGCTACGGCGGGGATGGTGCTAGATGTGGCAAATGGGAAGATCACATTGAAGGTTGATGATCAAGAAGTGAAGATCTCCCTATATGAAGCCATGAAGCACCCGAGGGAGGATGAGAGCTTGTATTGCATGGATGCAATTGATCCTAGTGTTGAAGACACACCTCATATCCCTAACTCTTCTCATATTCATGAATTTTATAATTCTTCACTTGATTATTTAACCCATGAGCGTTATGATCTTGATTATTTTGATAGGGATAAAGTGAAGAAGTTGAAGGATGAAGAGGTGAAGAAAGTGGACGTGGTCCAGTTAGAAGGGAAAGGAGGAGTTAAGAAGAAAAAGTCCAAACTCAAGAAATTGTTTAGTAAGACTCCTCCAGATAGAGGGAAGAAGGAGTTGAGACCCATAACACTTGGGGATGAGAAGAGAGCAAAGGGGCTCATGATGGAGGGGCATCAAGGAAAGGAGTTCAAACACCACTCTTATGAGAGTAAGGGAGGTAAATTTGAGTATGATGTCCCATAAGCTCCTTTGAGCTTGGTCCGGCATGAGGACCTTAAAAATAGCGTTGAATGGGAGGCAACCCATTTTTATTTGCTTTTGAGTGTTTTTTAGTTATTTTCCTTTTATGTTACTAGGATGTTGTTGAGTCGTATGTTTAACCTCGTACTTGAGAGTTTTATTTTGTAGGCTTGTCTCTAAAGGAGTAAAGGTATCATGGAGTTATTTAGATTGAAGGAACCAACTTGAGACAAGGGAGTGTGCAAAGCTATTGAGAGAAACTGAATTGTTCGGTTGAGGTAACCCACAACCCCAAACTTAGACCTCTAGCAAGGTCGAAGTTTGGGGGGGTGGAGTTTTTTTTATATGTTTTCTTGTTACATTGCACCGGAGCACCCCTTATCTTTGAGTTGAGTTAGTTATTTGGTGCCTTGAGATGCTCCTTGGGCTATTATTAATTTGTTTTGTTACTCAATATTTTATGCCTATCCATCACCTTATGCTTGTTGATTGCTATCTTTGAGTATGATTTGATGAGTAGGGTGAATTGTGAGGCTGAGTTAGAAATTCTTTTGTGTGAGTGTTTGAGTTTGAGCTGAGTTGAGAAAGAACTTGTATGCTTGTAAATTTTTCTTTTGAGTACTTGTATGACAAGAGTGAGAATTCACTAGGACTAGCATGGATGTGAAAGCTGTGAGATTTGAGCCTTACGAGATTTAAATGCATGATTTAATCTCTTCGTTTGTGAGTGGATCGTCACCTTAGAGGATGCTAGAACTTGCATGTGCTCTTGCTTCTAGATTGTGTCTAGTTTGATATGCCGAATGTGATCTTAGGCCATCATTGATTTTATTGAGTCACTTAGCCAAAATTTTCCTTACCAATGACATTGATCCCTTGTTAGCCCCGTTGAGCCTAAAGCCTATTTTATTTGCTAGCACATATGAACACTATTCCAATTCCTAAGCCTTTTTGTCCCAATTTGAGTGGAGAATAGGAAAGTGTGAATATGAAGGGAGTGAATTGAGTTGAAAAAGGAAAAGGTTTTTTGTTGAGTGAATATGAGAAGAAGGAGTGATGAGATTTGAGTTGTGGGAAAGAACAAAAAATTTGAGAATGAGCAAAAAAAAAATGAGCTCATGTGTTTGTGTGAAAAAGAAAAAAATGATGAAGTGTTTGAAAAAATGAAAAAGTGAGAAAGAAAAAAAATTGAAGTGTTGAGAGAATTGAAAGCGAAAGTGTAGTGATTGAATATGTTTGAAGTAGATCGTTTTTAATCTCGAAGTACCGAAGTTTTGAATTTCTATTCTCCATTCACTTGAGTCACTTTACCATATTGTTATCCCACCTGTCCAAAGAGCCTACATTACAACCTTTTGAAAGTCCTTTTTGATTCGGCATTGATTTCTAGAGTATGGTCGAAGTTGAGAGCATTTACAAGCCTATGGCTGCCAATTTGTGTGAGTGATTGATTGAGTGAGTCCCTTTATCATTGTTATACACTTGTGAGGGAGTTAAACACATCGTTGAGTGCACATCCATGCTTGATCTTGGTGCTTCTTATTATTGTTGCATGAGTACGATAAAAGGAATTGAGTGAGTATACGGGTGATTGACTTTTGAAGCTTGAATTCATTAGCTTGCATGATTGATTTTTCCTACTCATTCCTAACAATTTCACTTGACTTATTATTTCATTGCTTGGGGACAAGCAATATGGTAAGTTTGGGGGGGTTGATTAGGCGTGAAATTGTCATGATTCGTAGCTAGAAACGCCCTAGTTTTGGTCGAGTTTATAGAGTATTTAGAGTCAATTGAGCATTATTTCTATACATTGATAAATTTGTCTCTTTGATGCGCATAGGTGAATAGAGGACGAAAAACGGAGTTCGTAGGACTTTGAATCGACTCAAACGGATGCCCGGATGAGAAGATATTGAAGAAATACGATTGGTATTAGTGCGGACGAGGAAAAGTATCATTTGGGAGGATTAGAGGTCACTCGAGCGCATTGCTCGAGCGCCACCGCTGAGCGCCTTACTCGAGCGCGCAAACATACAGAACCATTCTTGCGCTCGAGCAGCTCGAGCGCCACCGCTCGAGCGAATCACTCGAGCGCCCAAAAGTAACAGTGTCATTTCAGCGCTCGAGCAGCTCGAGCGCGACCGCTCGAGCGAATGCACCATTCGAGCTACACTGCTCGAGCGGGACCGCTCGAGCGTTTTGCTCGAGCGCCCCTATACTTTTGCCTCCGGATTCGTATTTTCGGCCCATTAACTCCCGTTTCGACCCGGTGCCTATATATACATCGTCCAAACACGTTTTGAAAAATCCCCGAACTTTTAGAAATACTTTAGACTTAGTTTTTGAAGAGGAGAAGAACGAGCAAGCTTTACTTTTACGTTGTTAAGGTTTTTTCATACGAATTCTAGTTTCTTTTCAATTCTTAGTTTCTTTTCATTAGTTCGTTACTTTGAACACGTTTAAATTTCGTTTTTATCAATTCAATTTCAGTTCTTCGTATTTATTTTCTTTAAACCCTAGTTTATGTTTCGTATTTTCTTTATTCAATTCATTATGTTTTCATTCGTTGTTTCTTCTGTTGCTTTTATTTTTGTTATGACCATGTCCGGCTAAAACCCTTGCATGCTTGGGTTAGGATGAACTCGTAGAAGTAGGATGTGGGTACGTAATTAAGGTAATTCGTGACGTTAGTTTTAATTCTCTTAATTAATGAATTCTTATAATTAATCTGAACTTTACCTTTAAATTTAGTACGAAAGTGTTAGAGAGAGGACGACCGCATCACTCGATAACAATTAGTAGTCTTAACGAGAAGGTTTAGGAAAGGTTAATTCATTTACCGGTTTAGCGAAGGAGGACGACCGCATCACCTTAGTTGAATTAGGGTCTCATTAATTGAGCACAATCCATTAACTTGTTAGTGGATTAGTGAAGTCGAGTGTTAGGGTAAAGTATTAGGGTTTAGAATCTTGAGCTTTCACCTTGCATTCTTATACTTAGGTTAATTCTTGTTTGTCACGATTACTTTGATTATGTACCTGCTCCGTTAGTATACGTAGGGATTCCTATCCTAAGCATCACCATCTCCCATTAGAAAACAACCCGTAGTTAATTCGTTCTTTTTCATTCTTTAGTTAATTAGTCTATTTTAGTCTTTTAATTAATTTTTCAAAAACCCAAAAACATCACACTCATATTAACTACGACGCGTAGATCTTCAGGGATCTATTCGCATACATACCATCCCTTGGGTTCGATAATACTTGGTCCCTATACTTGCCCATACTACAGTGAACCCGTACTCTTGCGGGGAAGCTACTAGTAGAAGCTAGTATAGTCGCTTCAAGTCAAATAGCAATTAATATTCTTCAATTTGCTTCTTCTCAGTATTGCCGACCACCTTGAGCTGGTCATTAAGGCGAGCAATCCTGGAGTTGAACTTCTCCACCATCTCGTCCTTCTTCTTGGACAGCTGCCGAGCAATTGCTGCATGACGGCGAGCAGCTTCCTCCAACTCTGCTAGTTGGACCATCCCCTTTTGGGCCGTAACAAGAGAGTTGGCGGCCTGCATCATGGACAAGTGGAAATTATCCACCACAACCTGCACCATTACGGTTTTGTCCAAGGGCTTTGTCCAAGCGTGAGCAACAGTCTCAGTTGCCCGCCGAACATGTTCGCCCGAAATATCACGAATGTTGGCCGGGATCTTGGAACAGCAAACTGGTGAACCAAGTTTGCTCGACCTGGATAATCATCTGCCCGGTATCTACGAACAAAATGTATTTCATACTTAGAAATTCTTTAAAATTCTAAATCATGGAAACCAAAATATTATTGGAGAGTGGACTTACTCAATGAATTTGAGGGCGTCCCAACCAAGATAAGTTATATCTTCTAGCCCTCTGGGGGGGAGTCTACCCATCTTTGCTCGCTTTACTTGCTCGCTCCACTGTTTCGGTGGGGGTGGGGGTGGGGCGAGCAGCGTCATCGTGGTGGTGCAAGCAGAGTTTCCTCCCACCTTGTCTTTTCCCTTGTCACTAGGGAGGGTAGGTTGTGTTACATGAGTCTCATCCCCCCTTTTTAACCTTTTTCCTCCGTGAGGGGATGAAATTGGGGGGGGGTAGAGAGATGCTCGGAGGAGAAGCAGTTTGCCGAGCGGTTTGAGTTGTTGAGGATTTGTTCGTCATCGTAAGAACTCTGGAAGACGGATCCCCTTTAACCTTTCTTCCCTTAGGAGGCGGCATTTTGTGTACCCTCTGTTCAAGTAAACCAAAGCAAGGTGGAACTGCAACCGTAACTTGCTCGGCTAAAAAAAGAAGAAGAAAAAAGAAGTAAGTAATATGGTCTAGATGAGCAAGTATTAAGGCAAAATTTTTACGAACAAGTTTATTTTCGAGAGTTAGAAAATTGGTACCTGGGGGCACTTCGGCTTGAGCTTCGAGGTGATGAGAATAAGTGAGGAGGCGAGCAGCTTTATTGCACATTTCCTCATTTACGTGCTGGATGGTCCTATCTGCCTTATTCCGAAGAGCGACCAGACAAGAGGTAAAGAGGAACTCCAAGCCAATCTCTTCCTCCTCGGCGTTCCACTTCAGTAGTCGAGGACCTGCGAGAAAATATGAAGAGTTAAATTAGAATAATTTAACTCAAATACGAAAGAAAAAAAAGCTTACGTTTAAGTTTCCCTTAAGATTCGGGGGAATAAATGCGTCCACCACCACCATGTGGATCTGAAGATGCTCGCCAATCACCCTCTATAAAGAAGAAATGCTCCTTCCAATTTTGAATTTTGTTCGGCACCCCCTCAACAATCTTAAGTCCAGTGTGGGCCTTCAGGTAATAGTATCATTCCTCGCCCACGGGATACTTAGTAATCGTTATTGTTGGTGATCAAATTTAATTGATAGGATTAGTGATTGTTTTAATTCGGTTTAAGACCACCAATCAATTACGTGTGATTGATTACCACCGTAAATGGTAAATCGAAAATTCGAGATGTGGAATGGTAAATACGAAAGTCGAAATTATATTAATTTCGTATATGTGTACGTTTAGGTGTTTAAGTGTGTGTTTTAGGAATATTTGTGAATTTGAACTTGTATTTCTTAGCTGGAGAACAACTATTTATAGAGACTAGCAAGCATGAGGTGCCTATGACTCTTGGTTTCCCTAGCCTGCATGCTTGACAAGTGTCCTATTGACCTTTGTTTGACCTTATCTAAGCTGAATCTTAGTTACAAAGTCTTCTTTGGTCTTATCTCAGACTTCATTGTTGTACGTCCAGGTCGGTTTAGTTGATCCAAAATGGTTTTTTCATAGAAGTTGTTCGCCTTTTGAGGGTATGGTTCAGAAGTTGTCCGCCTTCGTGTTTTACACTGATTGGCTTTGGGATCTTGGTCCTTTGTTTGATTCCATACACCTCTTAAGTTGGTTGATGCACCATCTTTCATAATGTTGTTCGTCATTATCGAACTTGGTGGAGGGTCCATATTTGGCTTCGGGTCTCTAGACCTGTTCGCCAATATGTTGTTCGTCGATAGAGTTGTTCGTCAGTTTATACACTCCCTGGATTGGTTTACGCACCCCTACTTGATGTTCCTTGCTAATCATCTTTGATTTGGGGTTGGTTCTTCATAATCCTTTTTAAGGCTTTAATCCTTGTTTGCCCAGCGATAATTGATGTTCGCCTATCAACAGTTATTAGGTAGTTGATCTTGTCGACAGTGATGCGATCAACGTACCCCTCCAAGGC
This sequence comes from Ballota nigra, assembly GCA_947034835.1. Lineage (NCBI taxonomy): Eukaryota > Viridiplantae > Streptophyta > Magnoliopsida > Lamiales > Lamiaceae > Ballota > Ballota nigra. Next base: position 9,408,157 of record OX344727.1, on the reverse strand, counting down.
GAACAAGCCCTCTACGCCAAGTAAGTTCATCCACCCGATCGGCGTAATCTGAGTAATTGCAAGGTTGGTCGCCTCCAGGAATCGACCAACAATTGGAGGTAGAGTTAGCATCAAACCAGCTATCAGAGTATCAATGTTGATTGTCGTGCATCCTGGAGGGGGGCGATCAGCTCTCTCCTTCTTTTTTGGGGCCCATATATGGATATCATATGGAATCTTGTATGTTTCCCTTATTGAGGCGAGCTCGTCCTTGCGAACAACACTCTTAATTCTGCTCGCCTGGTACTCAGTCCTCCTCAAGTCTAACACTTGTCGTTGAGGGAGAGAAAATTTATTCGCATACTCAGCAGCATATGCTCGTCATTCGAATAGGCGAGCAATTCCGGAGGGAACCTCATTTTCAAGCATTTTAGGGTTTGGAAATTCAATCCCCTACAAAATATCCCAGGTTAATTCGTCAAATTTGAGATCCGACTCCTCCTCGGATTCTGAGCCTGGAGATGACTCTTCATTCGATCCTCTACTCGCGACCACCACAACTCCCTGGCCTAAAGGGCGAGCACCTGTATCCTCAACGGATCGAACTACCGAATAAACATCTGGGTTTGTTTCCGAGGAGATTTCAAAGAGAGGTTGCCCTTCAATTGGAATAATGGGGAAAAGGGGGATCAAGTTCTTCCAGAGAATTTTGATTACTTGAATGGGAGGACATGGAGTATAGTGAAAAAGAGGTCAATTTCTGGGAATTTTAGATGGAGATGATGATGAATTCCGACAATGGGATAGTAGACGGCGGCACCAACTGATCCCGGTAGTGGTAGAGTGATGTTTAAAAAGAAAAATGCAAGAAGAAAGAGAAAGCAAGTACAAAATTGAAGTAAAATACCTTGGGAATTAAAGAGATGTGCCAGAAAAGATTAGAAATCGCCGGAGATTTGAAATGAATAAGAAAAAGTGGGGAAAAAATTCAGCTTCCCGCTTAAGTATTTGGAGGAAAATGGGGTAAACCCCATATTTTTCCATAAAATCTGGGGTCAAAATGCGAAAAATGGGGTCTTTTACACAAAGTGTAAAAAGTTTAGGGACCTACAAGCAAATATAGGGGCGTGTGACCTCGAGGGAATACGTGAGTGGGCGCCTCATCATGTCGTCCACGTCATCCTCGGAATAATCCCTGGCCTCGGAATACGAATGGTCGCGACAATGTTGCTCGCCACAGGGGTGTTGTTCGTCACAACACCCACGAAGTGTTATCCCAACTTTAGTTGCTCGCCACAAGTATTGTTCGACCCATCACACCTAAAGTTGGGATAGAGGGCAATTGTTGATGGGCGAACAGTCATCCTAATTGGGCGAACAGGTTTTAAGGACTAAGGATTATGAAGTAAAGTACCTCTATTAGAGATTACTAGCAAGAATAATCAAATGAGGGTGCACAAATCACACGGGTAGTGTATCACATGACGAACAACCAATGTGACGAACAACTTATTGGTGAACAGGTCCTGGGCCTGGGGCTAAATATGAATATAGTGCCAAGTCATTGATGACGAACAACTATAACTGAAGGTGGTGCACTAACCAAACTATGGAGTGTATGACGCTTGTTTGCCCATAAAAACTACTAGGTCCCTGACGAACAAACACTAAAGATCCAGATGCTTGCCTACAAAGAATATTCGAGCAAACAACTTATAAACCATCCAACCCAAGAGCGAACATCAAATACAGAAGATATACAAGTGTAGAACCACCTCATAAGCACCGACGAACAGCTTTGAAGACGAGATAACACCAAAAACAAGACTTTGTAATTAAGTTTCAGCTTAGATAAGGTCAAATGGGGTCAAAATGCAAGCTTGGTAGTCCAAGAGTCATGTACACCACCTACTTGGTGATTAGTATAAATAAGTTGCTCTCCTTCAATAAAAACAAGTTCAAATTCACAAATACTCCAATACACACACTCATACACCTAAAAATGCACACACATGAAATAAATATGAATTAAATACTCTTATTTACGAGTTCATAACCCGATCTTTCGTATTTACTATAAACGATAGTAATCAATCACACGATCTTGTTTTGTGGTCCCAAAACTGGTTAAAAACAGCCACTAATCCACGCGATTAGAACCGATCACCAACAACGTGACTTTTCTAAAATGCATGCAATTTCAATAGGCTTGAGATGTCCATATAAAAGACAAAAGACCAGCTGCATGCAATTTCAATAGGCTTCGCATGCCCATATAAAAGACAAAACACTAGCTGCATGCAATTTCAATTGTATTCACATGTCATATAAAAGACAAAACACTAGTTGCAATTTCAACACATTCAACTACAAATCAAAACCAGAAAATAAAATACAGGAAACATGTTCGGATACTCGAATACTCAAATCAAAGAAAAAAAAGAATACAAACGTCCCTTAAAAATCCGTTACATCCGCAACAATTGAAAAATGTGTCGACTATCCATTAGACCTCCAAAGCTGGTACATAGAATTGGTCAGCTCCTCTCGCCAATTATTGAACTCGGTTGACGACTCAACGGTGTCGATAATATCTAAAAATTGAGACTCAATAGTCTGATTGAGTGGATCTTGTTAAACTATTTGCTCATACGGACCAACAGGCATTACCGAACGAATAAAGTTATGAGTAGAAAACATGTCATTATAATTTTAACTTGTGTCTTGATGGGATAGAATGATGGGCTCCTAAGGATCCCAAAATATTTTTTTAGCACACCGAATGCACGTTCAATGACATTCAGTGCTCTCGTATGTCGCATGTTGAAGTGTTTATGAGCATTGGTAGGACGATCGGTGGTTGGACCCCACTCCTTCAAATGATATATACATCCTCTGTACGGTGTTAGAAAACCCTCTATATTGGCATATCCATTGTCACAGAGATAGTAATTTCCTAAACAAGACAAATCATTTGTATTATAAACTGTGCGATTATTTTTTAACAAGCACTTGGAAATTGATACAATGTGCAGGATATTTTTAACAAGCATTTCAAATCTCATGATTATATGCATTAGGTGAAAATTGATAAAATATGCAGGAAACTAAAATTGCTTAGCTCAATTATTTCTCTACCAGCAAAAATACCCAACACCACAGGTAATCAGAATAAAAGAATCAGCCAAAAATTTAGGTAAACAGTAGATGGTAAACAATATTATATATATTGACAACATGAGAGACAAATCAAACTAATTCTAAAATTCCCCTAAGCAAATTCATACCCTTTGGGACTTTCAACCCATTTAGTTAATAAACAGAATCTCGAAGGACTCGAGAATCTGCGGCTGATCCTTCCCATCCAGGAAGGACATTTGTAGATATATGACCTTTTCGATTTCGATATCGACCCTTTTCACTATGACTAACTTGGACATCAATATATGTGTCGTCCAAAGCGCCTAGACAACCCTAGAACAAGTGGATTTTATTTAGTCAGCAACAAATTCATATCAAATTGTAAAACATATTGAAAAAAAAAACTTTTTACCTTGAAACATTTCCAACTTGAATTTGTCGAATCATCGGGCACGGGAATGGGAGTAACCAAGAATATGTTGTGGAGTTTTAAGATGTCTTTCATGACAATGTGGACATAATTGTGAACTGTTTGACCTGACCTATTATAGTCGTTTTTAACAACACCTTGTTTTTTATGATGAGCTAAAACTGATAAGAACATTTATATATGTTCTTCCACGGACACATACCTATAGTTTTTTAATCTCACACATTCACGTAATAATAGGTAACAAAGTCGTGCAAAAGTGTTTCAATCCATTCATAGATTTATTAAGCAATCAAGATTGCTAAGTAAATTCAATCTACTTAATTTTGTTGATTGATCTGGAAATCTAGATATCATACAATAAGAATAACCAGTTGCGTGTCGTCGTCTAACTGATCTTCGAGATTGACTAATTATGTAAGTTATAATAAAACAAAGAATTTTTCTCTTCTAGATCATACGTTCAACCAACAAAAACAAAATTAACTTCTTCTTGGCCAAAGACAACATGGGAAAACTATTATTCTGCAAAAAAAAAAAAAAATGATTTCACTGCAAAAATTGAATGCGAACGATTCAATTATACATGTTGGGTTCCTCAAGGCAGGAAAACGAGAATCAAATATTATTTGTGCATCAAACAAGGAAATTTGGTGTTTGAATTGGCCATATTTAGGACTTTTCGAAGTTGCTATTTAGGAACTGGGCATTGTACAAGCAATTGTTTGCCTATTTGTGGAATTTGTAAATACGAAAAGTTTCATATAAGCAAATCTTAACATAATGCATTCGATTTTGATACTAACTATAAACCCCACAACAATTTAGACAAAAATTAACAAATTATAGAGAAAAAGTGTCAGGTCCATAACCTAATTTATTTTACGTCTTCATGAATGAACCTCATTGAACGGTATCAAAGTCGTAGGAATAAACAGTGTTAGGTTTGAAAACCTTAAAAAATATATGTGTATACCACAATTTTTACAATGAACTATGGAAAATCGATGAAAAAATATAGATCGAGAACGAACCGTATAGAGTGGAAGAAATTACACGTTCGACGTGGATTTGATTTCGATAGATATGTTGTGGTCGCCGCTCTGCTCCAGATGAAGGAGACGCCTTGTCCGTCCTTCAGTCTAGGGTTCCGGCAACGTTGAGAATTGGGGGAAGGAGAGAAATGAAACCACCCACTTATGCAATAGAGTTATCCTAATATTTCAAAACAAGCTTTCAAATCAATTCGAACTAAAGGGCAGAAGCGGCATCGAAATTACATTGTAGAACCCTTCTTCGTCGTGTACGTAGGAGGTGGACGAATAATTAACAACCGCGGAAACAGTGAAATGGCCGTAATAGGGTCTTTTCTATTACCGGGTCGACGGATTAATTTCGGATCCTGCAAAAATTAATAAGGCCAACCAAGCAAGCTTTTTGTTTAATAGACCCTTCAAATTTGGGTCTTTTACGGCCTAATAAGTCCAACCAAACAATGCCTTAAAGTATATGTTTCATGTATGAGTATGTTCAATTTCAATTTTTTGTGCAAAATAATATTTTGAAAAAGATTTTTACAGTCTTAAGTAATTTTTGAATTTTTCACTAAGGATTTTGGATGAAGTCACTTGAAATTCAAGGAATTTGAAAATGAATGGATTTAAAATTTATGAATTTCAAATGACATGATTTTGCTAAATATTTAAAATTCATTTATTTAAATATATTATTCAAACAAATAGAGTGAATTTAGATTGTGAACTTAAAATTCATCTTTCAAATTCCTACATCCAAATACAAACCTATATCTAAATTCTTTTCGCATTTTCTTCAAAATCAGGATTACAATTTGACTAGCAAAAGAATGCAAAACAAATAAATAATGGCATTCCCGAATGAATGACAATGCAGCTATAAGAACAAATTATTATGCTTTGTATTTAGCAGCATGAAACACGAGCCACGCGACAACAATAATTAATTCAAAATAATGTATTTCATGTTCCACGCTAAACTTCAATCCACACCATTTTAGTTTTGAACTTCTATTATAATGTCAAAGATTGTGTTCTATAAATCATCTAATAGGTTTATATATATATATATATTTAGAATAGATTTTATATGGAAAATAGTTTATAATAAGTATATCATGAAATTATTTTAAAGTATTGAATATTTGACCATAAATATCAAAAAGTTCATTAGGAGTATCATTAATCTAAATTCAATTTTTTTTACAACAATTACAATATAATATCATTGGCTCAGTTTAATGATACTCCTGATCAAATATTTGATACTTTAAAATAGATTCATGATAAGTTTATCATAAATTATTTGCATATAATATTTTGCCTTTTTTTTAAGTTAAGTTAAATTTCATGTAACAAAATTGCAGTAATATTTTAGTATTCCACAAATTTTCATTTAGATTTTATAATTTTTAATTTTTTTTATCATTATTCAATTCTTTTGTTGATATGAATATCAATGCTATACATATATCTATATTTTCGTAAAATTGAGACATTGTTTTAGGATATAGTGAAATAAAGAAAAAAAAATATAAATTTGTTGACTCAATTTATCAGGAATGACTACATCTGAAAGTATATCAAATCAAGAGATAATTTCACTATTTTTTGTGTGCGAGATCTCTTTTATATAGGTTACAATCTAGAGTTTCAAGAATATATGAAATATAATAATATGACAAAGTTGTCGCTGATGAAAATACATAAATGTATTTTTTTTTTCTTGAACAGGCATACATTTTTCAACTTATCAGATATTCTCACCCTTTAGTATAGCAACATAATATTTTAAGACCAAATTCTTATTTAGTCTGCTTTGTTTAGACCTTATGACTGTCATCCCAGTTGTGACTCGCTAAGTATTTAAATAATTAATTTAGTTAACTATCAAATATAAGTAGAAAACTATAACCCAAAAAATAGTTGCAATTTTTTGTATAAACCGGTTGCACCATAAATGTCAACTTTTTAATACTATTAGTTGTTTTCATTAAATAATAGTAATATTAATTGTTTTCTCTAAATAATATTAGGTTGTATTTGGATGGAATCATTTAAAATGCAAGAGATTTGACAATGAATGATTTTGAGAATTCATGGATTTTAAATGACATGATTTTGCTAGGTATTTAAAATTCCTTCAATTTGAATTAGGATCAAAGCTAAAAATTTAAAATTCAGTAATTTAAAAACCTTACACAAACAAATGGAGTAAATTTAAATTGTGAATTTAAAAATCATAGTTCAATTCCTTTCATTCAAACCCAATTTTTATTTTAATTGAACATTTCTTTAAAGGAATTTTAATCGAACATTATTAGTTTATTCCAAATTAATTTATTAATTCCACTTGACTTCATTACGTATATTGATTACAAATTAAATAATAATAATTGATATTATAATAGAGCGTGTGAAAATGATGGGTTGATGAACAGTGATATAGTGTGCGAAATGGAAAGGCGTGTGAGAAGAGATGATGAGATTGGTGTGCATTTCCTCCTAACAACTAATACTATAATACATACATCGGTACATAGTCATAATCATACCAACCCACAATTCCAGTTTATGTTTTCTCATGTTTTGGTCTTGGTCACTTCTCAATCTCCATTTTCTCTTTTTCAAATTCAACCTCGCGTGTTTACTATTTTGAATCTCATGGTGTCCCTCGTCACCTTCTACAACTCAAAAAAACAACTTAAAATTAAAAGGTTATGAATTTTAAAACTCATCTTTATACTCTCTCCAATGTTCCATTTATAATAAATAATAAAAGTAATTAACATATTGTAATAAATAATTAAAATAAATTATAGTATAAGTATATTTTGATACTCTAATAAATTAAAAATTAATTTGTGTGAATGAATAAAATGAGACAAATAATAAAAAGTATATTTATTCTGTCCCTGAAAAATAGTTCTAGTTGTCTTATTAGGTCGTCCCAAAAAATAGTCATGTTGCTTAAAATGGAAATAATAAACTTTATTTACATTTTTTAACATACACACATAATATTTTTAAAATAATTTATTTTGTACTTGATGTGATACAATATTCTTACTTTTTACATATTAAATCAATTTTTTTAATAATCGTCCAAAAAGTAACAAGAAGTAATATAACTATATTGAGTTTTTCTTAGATCAGGCACCCTATCGAGTTGTCTGATATCAGGTACGGTCTATAATTATGTCATGTGGCATCGCACTGATCTGCTACCTGTTGAGTTAATTTTTTTTATATTAATGATTACATATTAAATTAAAATTATTTTAATCATAAATTAAAGAAGAATAAATTTGTAAACTAATAATTATAGATTTTTAAACTATTAAATTTAATATAATATGAAATAATATGACACAACTCGATAGTGCTCGATGCAACTCGATAGAAAATTAGATGATTAACTCAACAGGTTGTAGGTCATCAAATTGTACCATTAGATTTTGTTTATATTTTAAATCTGATAGTTTATAGAACATACCTGATATTATGCAACTCGATAGGGTGTTTGACATAAGAAAACCCCAACTATATTCTGGGGACGGGATAAGTATATAAAGAACAAAGTTTGTTAAAAATAGTCGGCCCTATTTTCTCGCCGCTGCTTTCTGGAAAGTATTTATTATATGAACAGTGTAATCACTAATGTACAATTAATCACATGAATGCGTGTGAGACTTCATTTTCTGCAAAAGCTGGTTAGATGATTTGGCACAATCTCTAATAAAAAGTCTTCTGCAATGTTTATTTGAATTTATGATTGGTAGCGATTTTTTTTCCCATTTTTTGGTTATTATCTTATTTTAGTTATATGTGCATTATTAATTGTCTTGTTTCGAAACATTTGTTTTCTTCACTCTTTGTAGCAAAAGGCGAAGCCCTCGCCCCCAGGGCCCCCACCCCCTGGCCCGACAGGATTGGGTAGAAGAAGTAAATCATGGTGACTCAGCAGCCCATTAGGTGGGAGGACCAGTGTCTGGTGCCCACAAGGAGCTATCCTTGTTTTCTTCACTCTAATTATATGAACAGTCTAATCATCATTCGATATATATTTTTAAAAATTATTAATTAAATTTGTTATTTTAGTAACTATATCTTACTCTTATTATTATAAAAGACATGTTTTATTCATTAATATGTGAATTTTAAGCTAAAAAATTGTTAATACAAGGTTATTAGAAGGGGGAGGCCATTTAGGGGTGAGTAACATGAAATTTAGTTTTTTCTTACTGTGGACTGTTCATCATTAACATATACAATTTGACGAACAGCTTTGAACACTAACCAGAACATGCTCGCTTATAATATTTTTGTCGAGCAACTTTATCCAAAATTAAAAAAGATGAACCAGCACCAGACTATACAATGTGCCGAACAACCTTTCATCCTATACTTAGTAAAATTTTCAAAAAATTAGGCAAGTTTTTTGTTTGCCTTACTTGGTTCACTTACCCCCCAAGACAATTGTTCGCCCAACAATTGTGAATTGAACTTGTTCGACTTATTGATAGTACTTCTTTAGATGTACAGTATTCCAGGAGTATTGGGCCGGCTTGCCTTCCATATCTTCGATATTGTATACGCCATTAAGGAACTTGTCTGTTATACTATACGGGCCCTCCCAAGTTGGTCCCAACACACTTGGAGGTTGGACGAGCAACTTTCTTAGAACCAAATCTCCAACTCTGAATTCCCTGACTTTAACATGGGAATTATAGTAGTGTTTTGCTCGTTGTTTATAGGTAGCATTTTTTAGCTCGGCACCTAATCTCTTTTCTTCGAGCTAATCCATTTCAGTAGCCAGAGCAGAGATGTTCGCCTGCCTATCAAAGTTGGTCGTCCTGATTGTGTTGGTCTTTAATTCAATTGGTATTCACAGCTTCTGTTCCAAAAGCCATTGCAAAAGGTGTTTGTCTGGTACTTGACCTGGGAGAAACTCTATACGCCCACAAGACTTCCGGAAGTTCTTCAGACCAACTACTTTTGCTCTCCGTCAATCGTACTTTCAACGTATGCTTGATAATCTTGTTCACAGCTTTGACTTGTCCATTTGACTGGGGATGATAGGGTGTAGAATAGTGTTTCTTGATCCCCCACTTCGTACATAAGTCTCTCAACTCCTTCCCATCAAATTGCGGACCATTGTCTCTCACAATGGTTTGTGGGACCCCAAAATGACAGGCAATGCTCTTCCATATGAAGTTGCTCATTTTTTGTTGTGTAATCTTTACCATAGCCTCTGCTTCTACCCATTTCGTATAATAATCGACTGCCACGACAGCAAATCGAATATTTCCAACTCCTGCTGGGAAAGGACCAATAATGTCCATCCCCCATCTTGCAAACGGCCACAGGCTGTAAACTGATACGAGCTCCTGAGTCGGGGTATGAATGTTCGGGGCAAAAATCTGGCATTGATGACAAATTTTTGCTTTCTTGATTGCGTCCTGACGTAAAGTCGGCCAATAATAGCCTTGTCTGATAGTCTTGTACGCCAAAGCTTGCCCCCCAGTGTGATTTCCACATACTTTGGCATGTATTTCTTCGAGTATTGCTCGTCTCTGCCCCCTAGGCAAACATTTGAGAAGTGGGATTGATATTCCCCTTTTGTAAAGTTGCTCGCCCACCAGAGTATATCTGGCGGCTTGCTTTGTTAGCTTGGCAGTTTCAAAAGTGTTGTTTGGTTTTCCCCACTTTTCAAGTATTTGACTATACTTGTTCTCCAATCTTCTTCTTCACTTGCTTGTTCGTCCAGTTGGTTGACATTATAACTTATTGTTGACGGGTCGTTCATCTTTGTGATTATAATGTCTGCCAACTCTGCAGGCCCTTCGCTTGTTGCTAGTCGGGCCAAGGCATCTGCCTGAGTGTTGCTTGTCCTTGGGATTTGTTCAATGAAAACTTGATCCAGTAGGGACATTAGGTGAGAATCAATCTGCTGATACCCGATCATGTGATCGTCTTTTGCCTCGTATTCACCTCGAACTTGGTTCACAATCAGTTGTGAGTCGCCGAATATTTGTAAACGTCTGACACCTACTGCAAGGGATAAGTGGAGACCAGCAATGAGAGCTTCATATTCAGCTTCGTTGTTGGTAGCCATGAAACCAAATCTGATCGCCGAGGTGAATACTTGTCTGTTAGGGCTTATCAGGACTACTCCTGCCCCCGAGGCTACATTAGTTGAAGACCCGTCAACGTAAAGATGTCAAAGGTGATCAAGTCCTCTCGTGGAATCTAGTGGGAAAGTTAGTTCGACTATAAAGTCGGCTAATGCTTGCCCTTTGATTGTTGTTCGAGGAGCATAGGTTACCCCAAACTGGCTAATCTCTAGTGACCATCTTAATAGGTGACCACCTGTGTCGGGGCGATGGAGAATTTGTCTGAGTGGAAAAGTTGTTCAACTTGATGATCAAAGAAGTATGGTCGTAACTTTCTCACACTAATGACAAGTGCGTACGCCAGCTTTTCGGTTGGAGAGTATTTGATCTCCGCTTCGTGTAAGGCTTGGCTAACATAGTAGATTGGTTGATGAAATTTGCCATTCTCCCGCACCAGAACAGAGCTGATTGCCACCTCTAACGCTGCCAGGTACAGATAGAGCTTTTCTCCTGGGATAGGTTTTGATATAATTTTAACATCTCCCAGGTAGTCCTTAAGTTGGTCAAATGCCTTTTAACAGTTGTTAGTCCACGTGAACTTTCCTTTTTTGATGGCCTCGAAGAATGGACGACATTTATCTCCTGATCTGGATATGAACCGGTTCAAAGCTGCTAGGCATCCTGTGAGCCTTTGCACCTCTTTTACCGAACGTGGTGGTTGCATATCCACGATAGCTTTGACTTTTGTTGGATTGGTCTCAATCCCTCGTTGACTAACAAGATGGCCCAAGAATTTTCCCGAATGAACTCCAAAGCTGCTCTTCTTTGGATTCAACTTCATGTTGTAGTGTCGAAGAATTTGGAACACCTGGGTCAAATGTTGGAGATGGTCTTCTTTCTTGGGACTCTTGACCACGATATCGTCTACATAGACCTCTACCGTATCTCCAATTTATTTGTCGAACATCTTGTTCACCAACCTCTGATATGTTGCTCCGGCATTGATGAGGCCGAAGGGCATTCTCTTCCAACACAGCAAGTTTTTGTTCGTATAAAAGGTTGTGCTTTCTTGATCGTCTGGATGCATTGGGATTTGATGGTACCCGGCAAAGGCATCCATGAATGTTAACATCTCATGATCATCCACCAATTGATCAATAGGGGGAGAGAAAAGTTGTCCTTTGGGAATGCTGCATTCAGATCCGTAAAATCTATGCATAGCCTCCAGGTCCCGTTTGGTTTCCGCACAAGGGCTGGGTTTGCTACCCATTGTGGACAGAGTGCTTGTCGGATTAGATCGTTGTCTAACAACTTTTTCACCTCCTCATTTAAAACTTGATATTTATCTGGGCCATAATTCCTTCGCTTTTGATGGACATGCCTTCTTGCTTGATTGATATTGAGCTTGTGGCAAGCATACTTCGGATCTATTCCCACCATGTCTGCATGAGACCAAGCAAAAACATCTAGATTCTTGTTGAGGAACTCTTTCATCCGGGATCTGTAAGGCTCAGGGAGCTCAGATCCTATGTATAATTCAAGAGCTCTATTTTCAGGATTAACTTTGAACGCCTCCAGTTCTTCAACCGGAGTTGCTCATCGTTTTTGTTCTTTCCAACGGGGATCAAGTATTGGTTTCTCAGGGTTGACATCATTTTCGATGTTCATGGGCTCTACTCCCAGACGGGGCTCTAGATCGTCTGCTGGTTCTGCCCCGTTGTTGTTAGTCAACATCTGGCCCTCCAAATCACCTATTGAATGTTGTTCGTCACCACTCATTTTTTGTTCGTCAACTTGAAATTCTCCATGAGTGGTGACAAATTGCTTGTTCAAAACTTGCTCGTCAGGGTGTTGCTCGTCAGTATCCATATGGTCCTCCTCCATGTCCATCATGTTCTCTTGTACTGATGGTTCATCAACTGGGTAGCTGGTGGTGGCTTCCATCATGGATACTTGTGCGTGCCTTGCTTGCAATTGCATGAGACATTCACGAGCCTTTCTTTGGTCTCCTTTGATTGTGCCTGCCCCACTTGCTGTTGGAAACTTTATGCAATAGTGGTAGGTCGAACATGCAGCTTTAAATTCTTGTATGTAGCCCGAATAATCTCCAAGTTGATCGAGCGTCTTTTTAAAAAGGATGTTGGTGTAGGCTCTGGTGTCTACTGATTAGGCGTGAAATTGTCATGATTCGTCACTCGAAAAGCCCGTGTTTTGGTTGATTTATATGAGTATTTAGAGTCATTTGAGTATCATTTTCATAAACTAATGAATTTTCCTCTTTGATTCTTATAGATGGATAGAGGGCGAAAATAGGAGTTCATAGGACTTTGAATCGGCCAAAACGGACTCCCGGTTGAGGAGATATGAAGATTTTACAAACAAGTGTACTGCTGCTGAAAAGTGCTCGAGCGAGAGCACTCGAGCGCCTCCGCTCGACCACCTGCTCCGCTCGACCAACACGCTCGAGCACCTCCGCTCGAGCTCGACAGCTCGAGTGCCCCAATCTTCCAGAAAGTTTTGCTTGCTCGACCACAACTCTTCATGCGCGTCCGCTCGACCATCCGTTCCGTTCGACCACTTAGCTCGAGCGTGTCCGCTCGAGCAGGCGAGCTCGAGTGCCTCCGAGAGTAAACTTCAAGATTCGTTTTTTCGGCCCACGAGTTCCCGATTCGGCCCAAGACTTATATATACTCGTCCCGAGCTCATTTTTACTGACCACCACTTATCACTTGATACAAGAGCGTTTTAGAGAGTTAATTTTTGGAGAAGAAGGAACAAGCAAGTTTACTTTACGTTTTTTAGGTTTTCTTACCAATTCACATCACGATTTTACTTTTTAGTTTCGTTTCTTCATATCTTTATACTTGAACACGTTGAGACTCGTTTTATTGATTTAATTTAAGCTATTCCTTTATTTCTTGAAACCCTAGTTTATGATTGATATTCACTTCGTTCTAATTATCATGTTCATGTTCGTTACTTATTCAATTGTTATTGTTTACGTTAAATCCATGTCTAGCTAAAACCCTTGCATGCTTGGGGTAGGATGAACTCGTAGAAGTAGGTTGTGGGTATGTAATTAGGGTAACTCATGACGTTAGGTTTTAATTCTATTAATTAATGAATTCTTAAAATCAATCTTAACTTTTCCTTTGAATTTCGTACGAACGTGTTAGGGAGAGGACGACTGTATCACTCTTTAACAACTAGTAAACTTAACTAGAGGATTTAGAAGGGGTTGATTAATCTACCAGTTTAGCGAAGGAGGACGACCACATCACCTTAGTTAAATTAGGGTCTCATTAATTAAGCACAATCTATTAACTTGTTAGTGGATTAGTGAAATCGAATGTTAGGGTAAAGTATTAGGGTTTAGAATCTTGAGCTTTCATCTTGCATTCTTTTACTTAGGTTATTTCTTGCGCGTCACGGTTATTTTGATTATGTACCTGCTCCGTTAGTATACGTAGGGATTCCTATCCTGAGCATCACCATCTCTTACTTGAACACAAACCTTAGTTAATTAGTCTTCTTTAGTAATTTAGTTTAATTAGTTTATTTTAGTTTCAATTAATCTTTCCAAAAAATCCAAAAACATTTCACTCATATTAACTACGACGCGTAGATCTTCAGGGATATATTTGCATACACTTCATCCCTTGGGTTCGATATACTTGGTCATTATACTTGCTCATACTACAGTGAACTCGTACGCTTGTGAGGAATCTACTAGTATAAGTTAGTACATTCGGTTCAAGTCATCTACCAACAATCTATGTACTCTGGTCCCCATGATCTTTGCACAGATTACGAGCGAATTATTGTGGGGGTCAATATTCCTTACAAGTCTTTCTCTGTGAAGACTAGTTCAGATGTTTGTAGGACGGAGGAATTGATCCCCATTTCTTGTACTTGGTCGATTGCTCGTAATTCGGCTTTACTTTTTTGGTTGGAGATTGGTGGTCGTCCATCAGAACATCCTCCCTTAGGTCCTGGGGGTTCATTCATGTATAAATCCTCTAATGGACGAGCTGCAACGGCGGGAACTGGTCGCCCGGGTTTATTATTCCTTTGAGGTTGACCGTCCTCCTCATCCTCTGGGTTGTTCCCCCGGGCTCTCTTTCCAGGTTGCCTTTTGACGAAGTCGGAGAGCTTTCCCTCCTCATAGAACTGCCAAAGTTTCTTAAGCAAATCTCTACACTCGCTCGTAAAGTGCCCCACACTTTGATGGTAGGCACAATACTTGTTAGGGTTGAGTTTGCCAGTTTCTTGGTGAATCCTTCGAGGAGGAGAGAGCAATTCTTTCTCCTTTAGAGTTTCGTACACAGTATCGATGGATACTGTCCGCACCTGGTTCAGCTTTTCCTTTAGTTCCGTCCCTTCGGTGAATGCCTTCATGTTCTTCGGGACCCTATAGCCTGTTCCACCGGGTTTTTTGTTGGTCTCCTTGGGATCAGCTTTATTTTCCCTCAAGTTTACTTGCAGGGCCTCGTGCATGGAAACAAATATGCCAGCTTGATTTCTAAATTCGGCATAGTTTTTTGGGCACTTCAGACGTACCTCTTTCCACAACTCCGACCCTTTCTTCAACTCGGACATAACAATGACAATTTTCGTATCTTCGCTTACTGGTTCCCCTTCCAACAACACTTTGTCGAATCTTTTCATTAACGCTCGGTTCGACTCGTCGTCATTTTGCTTTAAGTCCAACAACCGGTGTTTTGGGGACAAATACGAACCCGCTGTTGAGAAGTGGAAGAGGAACTCTCGACTCAATTGAGCAAATGAGTGGATGGATGCTGGTGGCATTGCGGAAAACCACTTGTGTACTCGGTCACCCAAAGTTAAGGGAAAGTTCCGGCATTGGGTAGCATCACTGGCTCCAACAGAGATCATGTAGTCCGAATATTTCGTTAAATGGACCCGGGGATCAGTAACGCCTTCGTATTGTATGCTGGACGGAAACTGAATCTTCTTCTGAATTGGGGCCTTCAATATGATGGATGATAATGGTGAGGATGACATGTTGGTCGTCCACATCCCTCTTTGTTGATCCAGTTGCTCTTGCATGCTCTCCACAACTTTTCTCAGGCTTAACAACTCATCCAAAGATGCCCCCTGGCTTGGAGGTTGTTTGACGAGCAAAGGCACAGGCCTTTCTGCTCGTCGCAGTCCCTCACTCGGGCGGGCATATCCTGGAGCTGTTTTATAGGGTTGCTCGCCGCGTTTGGCCCTAGACGCCTGAAAGCAGACTGGGACAGTCTTTTATGAACTGATGGGCGAGGCTGCTCGAATATTGCTCGCCCATCTCCTGCTTCTTGGCGAGCAACTTCTTTCTGATGCTGGGGTTGACCAAGTCTGTCCTGGGCATTGGAACGAGTTATTTCATGACTTGACATTATTGTTCACCCACGAGCAGACTCAGCCTGATCCTCTCTTGGGTCGACCACCTGGGCTTTGCCCTTATCCCGCCTGACTTGGGCACTATTCACCTCATGTTGCTCGCCCCTAACAGACCTGGCTCTAACAACCTCCATGGGTTTAGCTCTAGACCTTGCTTGTGAAGGTCTATTTTGTTCCTGCTATCTTTGAATAGCTTGGAGAGCAGCAATGGTTTTAGCCAATTCGTTAGGGTTGTTCGTTAGGGCCTTCAATTCTGGTGGGATGTTGTGAGTTATGACCGTATGTCATGATCTGTTTGCATGTCTAGGTTCATGATCTTGATGGCCAGCTGATGAAGTTCGAGTGGGAGATGCTATCATTGATAAACGTGAACCTTGTGTTTCCTTGGATTGAGGCATCCTAAGTAGAACTATCCTCTCAATTTTTGAATCTCCAAATTTTATATTGAAGAACACCAAGAACACTTTTGTTTGAATCTTCAAGTTTTTAAACTTGAAGTTCTTGATTAATCACACTTAACTGGAGGTTCGAACCCTAATTCTAGCGCCAAATTGTTGGTGATCGGGTCTAATCGTGAGGATTAGTGGTTGTTTTAATCCATTTTTAAGATCACCAAATAAGAACGTGTGATTGATTATCACCGTAAATGATAAATTGAAGGTTCGGGTTGTAAAATCGTAAATACGAGAGTCGAATCCGTATTTATTTCGTATGTGTGCACGTTTAAGTGTGTTTGTGTGTGTTTTGGGAGTATTTGTGTATTTGAACTTGTATTTCTTAGCTGGAGAACAAATATTTATAGAGGCTAGCAAGTAGGAGGTGTCCAAGACTCTTGGGATTCCTAACTTGCATGCTGGACAAGTGTCCATTGACCTTGTTTGACCTTATCTAAGTTGAATCTTAGTTACAAAGTCTTCTTTGGTCTTATCTCGGACTCATTGTTGCTCGTCATGGTTGGTTTGATTAACCTAAATTGTTCTTCAAATTAAAGTTGTTCGTCTCTTGAGGTTATGGCGGGGAAGTTGTTCGCCTTTGTATTTCGCACAGATCGGTTTAGGGATTTTGGTTCTTTGTTCGTCAGCATACACCCCTTTGGCTGGTAGATGCACCACCTTTTGACAATATTGCTCGTCATCAATAATTTGATGTAGGGTCCATATCTAGTCTCGGGTCTCAGGACCTGTTCGTCTGTATGTTGTTCGTCGATGGAGTTGTTCGCCTCCTGCATTGATTTATGCACTCCAACTTGATTTTCTTTATTAATCATCTTTGATTTGGAGTTGATTCTTCGTAATCTTTATTAAGGTCTTAATCCTTGTTCGCCCAACATTGATTGATATTCGCCTATCAACAGCTCTATCTACCATAAATAAATCACAATTTGCATCCATTACGCCAGAGGAAAATACCCAAACCTAATAGCTGATATGTTTACGAGCCATGTGTCAGAATATCAATATCCACAAATATAACGGATAGCATTTATAAAGTAAACACATCAAAGTTAAACCACAAATGTCATACCAAAGGTAAAATAATGTATCCAAAATAGGATCCACAATAATAAAAAGTCTCAATCAAATAAAGTACTAAAAATGATCAAATATTTGAATCATGACTTGAAGCGAATATACCAACTTTTACTAGTAGATTCCCCACAAGAGTACGGGTTCACTGTAGTATGGGTAAGTATAGGGACCAAGTATTATCGAACCCAAAGGATGGAGTGTATGCGAACAGATCCCTGAAGATCTACGCGTCGTAGTTAATATGAGTGTATGTTTTTGGATTTTTTAAAGAATTAATTCTAAACTACAATAAGCTAATTAAACTAAAGAACGAACGAAACGAATTAACTAAGGTGTGTTTTCAAATAAGTGATGGTGATGCTTAGGATAGGAATTCCTACGTATATTAAAGGAGCAGGTACATAATCAAGGTAACCGTGACGCGCAAGAAATAACCTAAGTTAAAGATTATAAGATGAAAGCTCAAGAACTAATACCCTAATACTTTATCCTAACAATCGACTTCACTAATCTACGAACAAGTTAATAGATAGTGCTTAATTAACGAGACCCTAATTTAAACTAAGGTGATGCGGTCGCCCTCCTTAGATAAACCGGTAGATTAATTAACCCTTTCTAAACCCTCTCATTAAGTCTACTAATTGTTAAAGAGTGATACGGTCGTCCTCTCTCGAACACTTTTCGTACGAAATTCAAAGGTAAAGTCAAGAATGATTTTAAGAATTCATTAATTAAGAGAATTAAAATCTAACGTCACGAATTACCCTAATTACGTACCCACAACCTACTTCTACGAGTTCATCCTACCCTAAGCATGCAAGGGTTTTAGCTAGACATGGTTTTTACGTAAACAAGAACAATTGAATAAGTAAAGAACATGAACATAGTGATTAAAACAAATAAATTATCAAACATAAACTAGGGTTGAAAGAAAATTAATGCGAAGAACTGAATTTAAATTAAGAAAACTAAGTCTCAAAGTAATAACGAACAAAGGTCTTAAGAAACGAAATTAAAAAGCAAAATCGTACTATGAATTCGTAAAGAAAACCTAAAAAATGTGAATCTCAAGCTTGCTCGTCGAAAACTAACTATAAAAGTAATAAGGTATCAAGTGGTAAGTGGTTGTCATCCTCCAAAACGAAGTTGGAATGAATATATATAAGCGTCGGGCCGAATCGGGAACTCATGGGCCAAAAAAAATGCATCCGGAAGCAAAATCGAAGCTCGAGCTGTGTAGCTCGAATGGTGCAATCGCTCGAGCGGTGGCGCTTAGGCTGGTCGAGCGCTCGAAATTCTCTGCATGTTTTTGGGTGCTCGAGCAACACGCTCGAGCGGTGGCGCTCGAGCTGCTCGAGCGCAAGAAATCTTCTGTATGTTTTTTGCGCTCGAGCAACGTGCTCGAGCACTAATGCTCGACCTAATCCACTCGAGTGACTCCAGAATTTCCCCAACTAATACTTTTCTTCTTCCGCACTAATACCAATCGTATTTCTTCGATATCTTCTCATCTGGGCATCCGTTTGAGTCCATTCAAAGTCCTACGAACTCCGTTTTCCGCCCTCGATTCACCTATAAGCATCAAAGAGATAAATTCATCAATGTATAGAAATAATACTCAATTGACTCTAAATACTCGACCAAATCGACCAAAACTAGGGTATTTATAACGACGAATCATGACAATTTCACGCCTAATCAACCCCCCCAAACTTACCATATTGCTTGTCCCCAAGCAATGAAATAATAAGTCAAGTGAAATTGTTAGGAATGAGTCAACGAATCAAATCATGCAAGCAAATGAACTCGAGCTTCAAAGATCAATCACAAGTATACTCACTCACCTTCCTTCATCATACTCATGCAACAACAACAAGAAACACCAAAATCAAACATGGATGTGCACTCAACGATGTGTTTGACTCCCTCACAAGTGTATATCAATGATCAAGGGACTCACTCAAACAATCAATCACTCATATCGGCAGCCATAGACTTGTAAGCACTCTCAATTCCGACCATACTCTAGAAATCAATGCCGAATCAAAAATGACTTTTCTCAATGTTGTAATGTAGGCTCTTTGGACAGGTGGGATAACAATATGGGTAAGTGACTTAAGTGAATGGAGAATAGAAAATCAAACTTCGGTACTTCGAGATTGGGAACAGAATACTTCGAACAATTTCAATCAACTCACTTTCAATTCCAATTCTCAACACTTCAATTTTTTCTTTTTTTCTTTCTCACTCTTTTCACTTTTTTTTTCAATCACTCAACCTTTTTTTTTCTCAAACACCTGAGCTCATTTTTCTTTTGCTCATTCTCAATTTTTTCTTTTTCCCCACAATTCAAAACTTCATCACACCTTCTTCTCATACTCACTCAAGCAATCACATTTTCCTTTTTCAACTCAATTCAATCCCTTCACATTCACACTTTTCCTATTCTACACTCAAATTGAGACAAAAGGCTTAGGAACTGGAATAGTGTTCATATGTGCTAGCAAATGAATAGGCTTAAAGCTCAAAGGGGCTAACAAGGGACAAATGTCAATGGTAAGGAAAATTTTGGCTAAGTGACTCAATCAAAACAAAGATGGCCTAAGATCACATTCGGCATATCAAACTAGACACAATCAAGAAGCGAGAGCACACACAAGTTCTAGCATCCTCTAAGGTGACGACTCACTCACAAACGAAGAGATTAATTTATGCATCAAAATCTCATAAGGCTCAAACCTCATGACTTTCACATCCATGCTAGTCCTAGTGAATTCTCACTCTCATCACACAAGTACTCAAAAGTAAAACTCGCAAGCATTCTAGTTCTTTCTCAAATCAACTCTAACTCAAACACTCACACAACAAAACTCCTAACTCAACCTCACAATTCACCCTACTCATCAAGTCATACTCAAAGATAGCAATCAACAAGCATAAGATGATTGATAGGCATGAAATATGTAGTAGCAAATCAAAACACTAACAGCCCAAGGAACATCTCAAGATACCAAATTATCAAACTCAACTCAAAGAGAGGGTGTGCATGCATGTGCAATGCAACCATAAAACATATAAAAACTCCACCCCTCCAAACTTCGACCTTGTGAAGAGGTATAAGTTTGGGGTTGTGGGTTACCTCATCCAAACAATTCAGTTTCTCTTAACAAAGCAGCACACTCCCTTGCTTGAGTTCCTCCCTTTTGAATAACTCCATGATTCCTCTACTCTCTCGAGACAAGCCTACAAAATATAACTCTCAAGTACGAGATTAAAACTTACGATTCAATAACACCCTAATAACATAAAAACAATGAAAAACAAATAAAAATGGGTTGCCTCCCATTCAGTGCTATTTTTAAGGTCCTAATGCCGGACCGAGCTCAAAGGAGCTTATGGGACATGATACTCAAATTTACCTCCCTTACTCTCATAAGAGTGGTGGTTGCATTTCTTTCCTTGATGCCCCTCCATCATGAGCTCCTTTGCTTCCTTTTCCACCTCAAGTGGTTGGGGTCTCAACTTCTTCTCACCTTTATCTGGAGGAGTCTCACTAAGCAATTTCTTGCGCTTGGACTTTTTCTTCTTAACTCCTCATTTCCCCTCCAACTGGACCACGTCCTCACTTTTCACTTCTTCATCCTTCAACTTCTTCACTTTATCCCTATCAAAACCATCAAGATCATAATGCTCATGGGTTAAATTATCAAGTGAAGGACTAACGAAATCATGAATATGAGAAAGATTAGAGAGAGGAGGTGTGTCTTCAACACGAGGATCAATTGCATCCATGCAATAACAGCTTTCATCCTCCTTCCGGTGTTTCATGGCCTCATATAGGGAAATATTTATCTCTTGATCATCAACTTTCAACGTGATCTTCCCATTTGCCACATCTAGCATCATCCCAGCCGTTGCTAAGAACGGTCTTCCCAAGATCAATGGAACGTGCTCATCTTCCTCCATGTCAAGCACTACAAAATCGGCTGGAAATATGTGATCCCCAACCTTCACGAGGACGTCTTCAACCACACCTTGAGGTCGAGTAATAGACCGGTCGGCAAGGTGAAGCGTCATCATTGTCGGTTGAAGTTCTCCACCCTCCAACTTCTTAAATAACGAGAAGGGCATAAGATTGATGCTCGCCCCAAGGTCGCACAACGCTCCCTTCTTAACTCCATTCCCGATATCACATAAGATCATGAAACTCCAGGGATCTTTCAACTTTGGGGGAAGCGTCTTGTGCACTAATGCATTCACCAACTTGGGCTCATCTACTCGCCGTCTCTTCGCTATCAAATCCTTCAGGAACTTGGCATAATTCGGCATCTGTTCCAAAGCATCATAAAAAGGAATGTTAATTTGTAATTTCTTAAAAACATCAAGGAATTTAGCGAATTTCTCATCAAGCTTCTTTTTCATGAAGCGCTGTGGATACGGGATGGGTATCACCGATTTGGGTACCCCCCATTCATCACGCTCGGTCTTTTTCACTTTCTCTCTTACTTCATTTGCCTTCTTCCACTTAGGAACTCTCTCAATCTTCTCAATGTCTTCCTCTTCAAGCTCTTTGCTCTCATCCATATCTTTAATCTTCTGAGTACCTTCACCATCAACTCTTTTCTCAACTCTCATCTCTTTAATCTCATCTCTAACCGCCTCAGGCTCTTTTCCTTCTATCTCCACCACTCCTTGGGGCGTCTCAGAATCAGCAGGCATCTGAGGACCCTCATAGTTGGTCCCACTTCTAAGCTAGATCACCTTGCAATGCTCTTTCGGGTTACCCTCCGGCATAGAAGGATACTTACCCGGCTCTCTACCCAATGATTTTATGATCTGGCTCATTTGAAACTCTATCGAAGTGAACCGCCTATTGTTCTCTTGCTGAATTCGATTCAGCTCTACATCTCTCTTCTGGAGTTCTTGATCACGTTGATCACCTTTCTTATGCAACTCTTTAACGTCATACTCCAACGAGGACAATTTCCTGCTTCCTTCCTCCACCTTCTGAAGGATAGCTCTCAACATCTCCTCAGTTGAGGTACCGCCTTCTCTACCAGGAAGTTTAGAACCTGGATCAACACCTGGAGGAACTGTAATTCCGACATTCGGATTAGCATATGAAAAATTCTCGTTCTTCCTCCATGTGTTTTGAGGAGGCTGCTGGCCTCCTTGATATCCTTGTGTGTTCCTCCATTGATTTTGAGGCGGCTGTGGACCTGGAGGTACAAATGGTTGGCCATAAGAAGGCCTTCCAAACTGATTGCCACCTTGTGGATACCCCCCTTGTGGATAGTTAGGTCTTCCCATAAAGTTGGCCTCTTCTTGCTGACTCATGGGTGGGTCCACTTTCTCATTCACTGCTACATTCCCTCCAACCAGATTCTGCCCCATCTCGAGGTTACTGATCTTCTCCATCATAGCCATCAACAGCTTCCTCGTACCCTCATTCTCCTCCAACTTACAAACTCTCTGAAATTCTGGATCCTCGTTCCATGCCCCGGCATTCGTGACAATGTTGTCGATGATTTCTCTACATCTCGCTATCCCTTGGTTCAGAAAAGCTCCACTGGCACATGCATCTAGATGGGCTTGGCCAGCCTTGCTGGTTCCACTATAGAAGAATGCCATGATATCTCCCTCGTTGTACCCGTGCTGCGGGCACTCAATCAACATGTTCGAGTATCTCTCCCAAGCCTGACGCAAATCCTCTCATGGCTTCTGACGGAAAGAAGAAATCTCTATCCTTGCTTTAATCGTTCTAAATGGAGGGTAGAATCGCTCAAGGAACAGACGCTCGAGCTCGGCCCATGTGGTTACACCTCCCCATGGAAGCGTGTTATCGTACCACTCCTTGGCTATTCCCGTCAAAGAGAATGGGAGCAGCCTGAGCCTCTTGGCATCTTCAGACATGCCGTTATAATTAAATGTGGATGCAATCATCAGAAAACTCCTCAAATGAGTATGAGGATTTTTCTTCCCAACCTCCCCCTTGAATTGATTCTCGGTAAGCAGCTTAAGAATTCCTGGGGAAATTGAGAAGTTGTTTGCCTCAACAGGGGGCAATGTCACTCTATCATAGTACCTCTGCGGTTGTGCCGTGAACCTTCCTCTAATAGCCATGTTCTGATCTGCGTTCTGAGGAACGTGTTGAGGATTAGCAGGTGGTACGGGTACTTGTTGGGGTGGTGGTGGTTGATAAGCTGGTGGTTGGTTATAAACAGAAGGTGGAGGATACGGGCATGGTGGATACGGATAAGGTGGGTATGGGTAAGGGTAAGGTAAGTTGTTTTGTGGAAATTGTTCTGTGGGTAAGCAGGGTTGTTCTGAGGATGTTGGACAAGATTATAAGCTAGATTGTTTACGTTTTGTGTACCCGGGTTTTGGCTCTGGCTGTCCCCTATCGGAACTTGATTCTGGCTACCACTCCCTCCAATGCCTTCAACTCGGCCAAATTCCTGATTGAACTCATTTGCAGCATCATCCAACTCATTAGAGATGTCCATGTTGACGTTCTCGTTCTCTCCTCCGGCAGCGTTCATCCTTCTTAAGAAGGCTCGGTTTCTTCTTGCTATTGTCTCAGGATCCAACTGTAATCTCTCTTCGCTCGTAGCACCTTGTGAGCGTGTTTTCATAAACCTGAAACACTAACAAAAGAATAAAAATACAACTGCCGAAAATACTACGAAATAAAACAGAAAAGTAAATCACTCACTACTAACTACTAAGCTATCTACAAGTCCTATTCAAAAGACATACAATGCCATCCCCGGCAACGGTACCATTGACTTGAAGCGAATATACCAACTTTTACTAGTAGATTCCCCGCAAGAGTACGGGTTCACTGTAGTATGGGTAAGTATAGGGACCAAGTATTATCGAACCCAAAGGATGGAGTGTATGCGAACAAATCCCTGAAAATCTACGCGTCGTAGTTAATATGAGTGTATATTTTTGGATTTTTTAAAGAATTAATTCTAAACTACAATAAGCT
Organism: Ballota nigra; assembly: GCA_947034835.1. Lineage (NCBI taxonomy): Eukaryota > Viridiplantae > Streptophyta > Magnoliopsida > Lamiales > Lamiaceae > Ballota > Ballota nigra. Next base: position 9,383,531 of record OX344727.1, on the reverse strand, counting down.
AATTAAACTAAAGAACGAACGAAACGAATTAACTAAGGTGTGTTTTCAAATAAGTGACGGTGATACTTAGGATAGGAATCCCTACGTATACTAACGGAGCAGGTACATAATCAAGGTAACCGTGACGCGCAAGAAATAACTTAAGTTAAAGATTGTAAGATGAAAGCTCAAGAACTAATACCCTAATACTTTATCCTAACAATCGACTTCACTAATCTACGAACAAGTTAATAGATAGTGCTTAATTAACGAGGCTCTAATTTAAACTAAGGTGATGCGGTCGTCCTCCTTAGATAAACCGGTAGATTAATTAACCCTTTCTAAACCTTCTCATTAAGTCTACTAATTGTTAAAGAGTGATACAGTCGTCCTCTCTCGAACACTTTTCGTACGAAATTCAAAGGTAAAGCCAAGATTGATTTTAAGAATTCATTAATTAAGAGAATTAAAACCTAACGTCACGAATTACCCTAATTACGTACCCACAACCTACTTCTACAAGTTCATCCTACCCTAAGCATGCAAGGGTTTTAGCTAGACATGGTTTTTACGTAAATAAGAACAATTGAATAAGTAAAGAACATGAACATAGTGATTAAAACAAATAAATTATCAAACATAAACTAGGGTTGAAAGAAAATTAATGCTAAGAACTGAATTTAAATTAAGAAAACTAAGTCTCAAAGTAATAACGAACAAAGGTCTTAAGAAACGAAATTAAAAAGCAAAATCGTACTATGAATTCGTAAAGAAAACCTCAAAAACGTGAATCTCAAGCTTGCTCGTCGAAAACTAACTCTAAAAGTAATAAGGTATCAAGTGGTAAGTGGTTGTCATCCTCCAAAACGAAGTTGGAATGAATATATATAAGCGTCGGGCCGAATTGGGAACTCGTGGGCCGAAAAAAACGCATCCGGAAGCAAAATCCAAGATGTGCTCGAGCACACATGCTCGAGCGGTGGCGCTCGAGCTGTGTAGCTCGAATGGTGCAATCGCTCGAGCGCTCGAAATTCTCTACAAATTTTGGGGCGCTCGAGCAACACGCTCGAGCGCAAGAAATCTTCTGTAAGTTTTTGGTACTCGAGCAACGTGCTCGAGCGCTAGTGCTCGACCTAATCCACTCGAGTGACTCCAGATCTTCCGCACTAATACCATTCTTCTTCCGCACTAATACCAATCGTATTTCTTCGATATCTTCTCATCCGGGCATCCGTTTGAGTCGATTCAAAGTCCTACGAACTCCATTTTCCGCCCTTGATTCACCTATAATCATCAAAGAGACAAATTCATCAATGTATAGAAATAATGCTCAATTGACTCTAAATACTCGACCAAATCGACCAAAACTAGGGTATTTCTAACGACAAATCATGACAATTTCACGCCTAATCAAATCACTCATTATCTCCACAGTCTTTGAGCTCCAGGCACAAGAGATCGTCGTTTTCATGGTCAAATTCTGCTTCAGACAGACTGACATGGTGAGATTCACCCTGAGGGGCCTTCCCCTTGTTGTCCTTTTGCTGCTTTTGATAAGCTTCAACCAAATGCTTGGGAGTGCGACACATGCGAGTCCAATGACCTTTGCATCCGCATCTGTAGCATGACTGCTCAATCTTGACTTGAGAGCCAGATTTTTATGGAGCGGAATTCGTGTTGGGTACACCCTTTCCACGATTCTGAGCTTGATTGTCTTTCGAGGTTCCTTGACCACCAGATTAACCATGACCTCGGTCTCTACCCCGAGTCTGTTTCTTTCCTTTCCCTCTTCCACGTTTACGCCCACTCAGATTTGTTGGGTTTTAGAGGTACGTAAACACATAAAACATGCATAGCGGAATAAATAGTTCACCAACAACGAACAGTTAGTCACATAGAATTGCAAGAATAAATTAAATCAAATTCTTACAGTGCTTCGTACATGGAATCCTCTACTATGGTATCCACGCAACAACTATTCACCAACTCGCACCGACTTGCCAGTATTGAATCTCGAGATGAACTTGCTAGGAAAATTCGAGCTAGAGATTTTATGGAGAAATTATATTTCTTGTTCTTTAGGAATTCCCGTAGGACTCATATTTATAGGGATTATCTTGGCTGAATTCCTAAGCAAGGTATCGGGCCTAGCCCGTAAATATAATTTCTACGGATTATATTTTTCTAGATACTTTCCTACAAATAATATCTTTGACCATATATTATAATATTCCAAATATTATTATTTGAATTTCATATTTAATTAAATATAATTTAATTAAATATTAATAATAATTAATTCTGAATATAATTATTATTATATTCTCCATAAATTAAATATTATGTCTAATATAATACATAATCAACCAACTATAATCGGTGAACTGTCATTGCTTGTTATGTGACCCATAGGCCCTCGTATATCGAGCGATTAGTCAAACTAACGATCTTAATTGAACCCTAGACAATAAATCAGACATTCTCAATATACGAGGTACGTTGTGAGGAAATCTGCAACTACCTGTAATATTGTAGGCTATTGTGATATCTTCCTTTCATTCGTGAATACTCGATTAAGCCTTGAACATGATGAAGTGTCTATTCAAATGACTTAATCATATTATCTCGAATCACTAATTGATCACTCGTGTCACACTTGGCCACAAAGTCCAAGTCGACGTGCATCGGCCGATGTCTTAGATCCAATTATGATGAGAAGACGAGTATTCTCTCTAAATCCACATTGAGGAATGAATCATATTCTTGGCTCAACAACCACGCACATGCACTTCGTGATGAACTCAATCCATGCCATATCTACCCCTGGAGGGTGCAAGCGTCGGTCATGGTCAAAGTCCATCACTCTGCACATGCCGTGCGTATTGATCTCAAGTCAGAGGAGTATCACATCACTCCCACTAACCGAGACACCCATAGACACATTATGTGGAATTACATCAAATGGTTTCTCGAATGTGTATACCAATACCCTCTAAGGTATTTGTGCATCCATTATAAGATGCCCAGTATCTCGTAGTAAGTGAGATCTTACTACACTCTCCCATAGAGTATAATGCAGATCGCACACCAATCTCCATTGCATCGCCAATATCTCATTCTAGATAATCCTTGATTGGGGCTATTTGAGAATCGTACTTGAGTCATCTGAGTTCTCACTCACTCAATGATAGTATCGATTCAAGGGAACACAGATATAAATAATGCAAACAATCAAACATAATATTCAGATAAGCGTAAAGCCATAAATTTAATATTAACTCAATCAATAATATTAAACCATAAACTGAATATCATTTTAGTATTATGTCTTTACAAAGGATTGTTTCTAGGACACTAACACTAACAGATAATAATTAGAATAAGAAAAAAAATATTAACCACCCCCTTCCCCCTCCCCCACGTAATCACCCCCACCTTTCACCCTTCCCCTTCCCCACGCAGTCTTTTACATCACAAAATAAAAGTGTATATTATCATCAACACCCCCTGCCCCACCAACCCCCTACCACCCAAATAATCTCCAGCGACAAACCCAATTTAACCCACCTCCACCTCCAACCCCAAATTTTCAACAACAGTGAAATCAAAACAAATGGAAGAAAATGATTTTAAAATGAAATAAATAAATTTACAATTTTGCTCCCCAATTCACACTTAGATCTATGACGAGAAATTAATCATTTTTTAGGCATAAATATTCAATAAACCCCAAATCAAAACTCTCAGTTATGCAACTGACCAAAAACTCTTCTCTATTTTTTCCCAATCTCAAATCCCCCGTTTGCAGAAACCCTAAATCTAGAACTTACTTACTTCAAAATCAGGGCAGATTTAGAACTCGTCGACAAACGGTGGGACTCGCTACGAAATTTTGGTGGTGGAACTCGTGACAAAAGGTGATCGAATTTTGGTGGCCGGAACCGATGGCGGTGGTAACCCTAACTGGGCGAAGCGCGGTGGCGGTGGAAGCTTGGTTGAGGCGCAATGGCGGTGTGAGACATCGCTGAGTGGAGCGTTGTGGCGGTGGATGGAGGGAAATCGTCGTCAGAGCTTCAAGGCAGAGGGGAGACGGCTGCGTTTAGAGATGAGAGAAAAAAAATTAGAGAGAGAATTTTGAAGGGGAGTATTTATGAATATGTGGGATAGGGTGGGGGAGAGAGATAGATATAGAAGGGTGGGGGGCTGATCAAAATTCAAAAAGTGAACCCCAATGCAATTTTAAAAAAGGTGATATACTCCAATGCATTTTTTATCACTAATAAAGTATACCCTATTGCAATTTTCTCAATTTTTAAATCTCAAACCTACATATTAATTGTTCCCCTTTTCATTTTTTTTGTCTATTTTTCCCAATTTAAGATTAAAATTATTTATATTGTCTGAAATTTAATTTATATAATTCCATTAGATTAGAGTGTGTATTTGAGCTTTTGAGTATATTTTTTGTTGTTGCTCTATAATATTCAATAATTGTTATTCAGGGTATAACGATGGTTATGAAGTCGGCAGACGCGGGGAGGCGGTCGCCCCCCTTGGGAATTAAATTTTCTGTATTATATATATAGAATTTTTTTTATATGTGTCTTGAATACATGAAATTTTATCATTTTGCCCCCCTTGAAATAATTTTTTTACCTCCTATACATTTTACCCCCGTTGGGATGAATTCCTGGATCCGTCCTCGGTACATGAAAGTGACTCATTCTACGAGTGGAATAAAGGATATGTTTGGTTGGGACCTTTGTGGGTGGACAGTGACGGAGCTAATGGGGTACATTGGGGTACAGTTGTACCCCAAAATGAAATAACCTCAGCTAGATATATACCATTATCAGTTCTTTTGCTTTGGTGGTGTAGTACTGTAGTTAATATTTTCTTCCCCTATCAACTTGTGGTCTTCGACTTCATTACCAAAGCTTTAACTCTCTAATATATACATTCTTTGAGGATTTTTTTTTCTTATTTTATTAAATTAATTTCATAGATTTTTTTTGTAGATCCATTATTTACAATATTACTTTACCAACTTAAGAAAAGACAAAACAATAATAAAGTAGTAGTTTGCATACTTTAATTCATACTACTCTCCATCTCATTTTAGTTTGCTAGCTCAAAGGAAAATAGTATAAGTTTTAATGAACAAATTATTTATTAGTACTAAAAGGTGTAAAGTTAAAAGATATATTGATTATTTTCACTTTATTGTTTAAGTATATATTGAAAACTGTAGTCATGTAAATATGAGATGTTTGTAAATTGCTAATTTAAGAGGGTTGAACTATTTTTACGTAGTTTTGAGCAATATAAAATGAAACGTAGGAGTATTTACTTGATTTTTGGGTTAATTTATTGAAGAATTTGATATGAACTTGTTTGTTATTAACTAGAAAGAATGTTATTTTTTATAGGATATATATTATGAGTTGTTCTTTTGGTTTTTCAATTATCTTTCGTACCCCCAAATATAAAATCCTGGATCCGCCACTGCGGGTGGGAGATGAGAATGGAATGGACATGAAGTGTTTAGTTCAATACTATACTTCCTTACTTTGTGGTATCATATCCTAAGAGTGAGGAATTCTCGTTCTTTAGCATTCTTGGCGGAATGACTATCATTCCACCTCAAAAATTGCATTAAATTGATATAAATAATTTTTTGATTGTTTAAACAAAAAAATCTATGTGATGTTATTTTCTAATTTTTTTTAATTGATTCAATTTCTAAATAATTTGGTAATTAACCAAACAAAATTTATGGTAATGAGAATCATTCTCACTATCAACCAAATTTTTTTATTCGTTATCCGACTCATTGACCGACTAATTTGTGGGGTCATAACCCACCGTCTATTAGCGGGGGTGTTGGGAAGAATAGGGGTGCCCGGAATCTATTCGGGATGAAATTTAAATACGAATTTAAATACAATTATTACTAGCATGAATTAATCCTAATTAATTCAAATAATAATTCCAACAACGAATTTTCATCATGCATGTTGAATTAATTTCACATATTAACTATGGCGGAATAAACAAGTAAATATGTGATTAACGTACCTCTTGTAGAATTGGCCTTTGGATAAACGGGACAATTACGATCTCGCTCTATCGACCCAAAAACCTTCTCAAGTATTTCCCTTTCACCTCACTTGATCACCGGTGGGAGATGCTTTCAAGTAATTTAATAAACTAAGGAAAAAGAAAAATATATATGCTCTTGATTTTTCCAACACATGGAATTATGTACTTGTGGATGAAATAATCATTCCCTATTTATAAAGTAGAATGACCGAAAATTTGATGTATTTTATGGACCTGGAGAAAATCTTTTCTTAGTCTCTAAGAAATCTTGAATATATCTCATATATTCTTTTCTCCATAATAAAATATTCCACAAAAATCTCATTCACCTTATTAAACATGAAATTTTCGAAAAACATAATAAAAGAACCAAAGATTTGGATCTTCTTGAATATATGAGATAATCTTGTATTCCAAGAATACTTATCTTCCATAATATCTTTTCAAGAAAATCAACAAAATCTTTTTCTCTTAATTAACCTATTTTCGAAAATTATCAAAGAAAAATCAGCAACATTATTTTCTTTTTATTTTAATCACCTTATCATTATTGAGCTACTTAATGGGCTACTTGAGGGGCCTTTAAGGAGAATTAAGATTGGACCTCCTAATGGACTTCTGAATTTCAATATTGAGCCCCAATATAATTCAATCCATTAATATTAATTATTACCACTAATAAATTAATATTGCACTATCCATCTTAATCCATATTACGATAATATGGGCTCCCGGTTATTATTTCCCGCGTTTAAGATTATCAAGCCCATTAATTAATTGAGCTTCTGAATAGCTCTAAATTAATTAATATATTTCACCTTGGAGTAAAGACAGCTCAACATTATTATTCGTACCGAAGAAACTAATTCTTCACTTGCAAGATTTGGTACAATAAAACTTCTGAGCCCACCAAGGGGACTAATCACATGAGCCGTACTCGCACGCGTTTCTCCGTATTAAATCTTAGCAACCGTCGTATGATTAATATTACTGCCCAAGACACAAAGTTCGAAGTCACATTGACTCTCACCCAACATGAATCAAAGCAGTAACCATTAAGCACACACGGTCCTATTTAAGTGACGGAGATTAAGAAATCAACAACCACTGAGGTCTAATTCTTCACCTTTCAGAACAGAAGAATTTATCCTCGCTGTAGGTCCTCTTCAACACATACTAAATGTGCTAGTGCAATCTCTTAGTCAAGACAGACCAATCTGAGCCTTACACATCGACCTTTCACGGCGGATTGTTTAATTCCACCCAGGTCGTGAAAATGTACGTTTAGTTACAAGTAAACTGTTAATGTTGTCTTCCGTGATCGGGTATCACCACATTAACTACAATGTAACATGTATTATATATTGAACGGTTTGCAATAGAAATTCAACATTCAATCATAACTAAAGCAAATGTGATAAAAAGAATTATTCTCATAAAACGAGTGTTTGATACACGAGTTATACAAAGTAAAAGCATACTTTCACGTATAACTCCAACAGGGGGATCCCATTTCAAGCCAAAACTTAGCTCTATATGGACTGATTCATCTCAGGAATTGATCGCGTTTCGAACCTGAGACCTATCACACTCCTAAATCTAAAACCCTCAACATTAGGCCAACCTATGAGGGGCCGTTTGGTTCACGTGATGAGATTGATTAGATGGGATTAGATTAGATAAGATTATTTGAGGAGAAACGTGTGTTTGGATCGTAGGATTGTTTGAATGATTAAGTGGGTTTAAAGTGCAATATACAATTTTTAAAGAATGAGACTATGGAGTCTCACCATCCCTAAGGGATTATTTAGTCCCTCATTTGATGGATTCGGTAGTTTATGACTCGGGCCCCAATTTTATCCCGGGCCGTAAACCTGCGAACCAAACACAATATTACATGGGATTGAGTGGGACTAAAACTTTAGTCCCACCCAATCCAGCGAACCAAACGACCCCTGAGGGTTTCAACCAAACATTACAATTATACGAGCATATTTCTTTCAATTCATCGCTACTATCATTAACATTCTCATTTTCATTTCTTACGACAAACCAAGCAAATAAAATCTTATTCTTCATCCTAATGAGTGGAACAAACTAAATCTTATAAAATATTTTTTTATTTTCTGTAAGCATAACAAACTACAATCTTATAAAATATTTCTTACTACTCTTGATTTTCTTTAAAACAATTAACTTATGGTTCTTTCTTTACACGCTTCAAAAAACCAAGTATTGAATTTACAAGTCTGTAGTATGTAAAACGGTTAACTTATGATTTTTTTTAAATTACAAATATCAAAATCATAGAAAAATGTTTAAACAACAAAAATAAAGCTTAAATCTATATATATTTTTTTTTATTATAGTTACAATTTTCCTTTCCTATCGCGATATTCATGAGTCTACGCTCTAGTGTGCATATATCAATTATTTTCATGTTAAAATAGGTGGAAATTGGAAATGGTAAAAAAAATCAAGTGAATGAAAAATTGGTATTAAAAAAAAACTCCACATGAAGATTTACTTTTGAAGCTTCCATTATGGATGAGCACTATTCGGGGAAATCGAGAAAAATTGGTACTATGAATGAACGCTATTCGGGGAAATCGAGTCGAATCAAAATAAAATCTCGGCTAAGTGGAATTTTAGGTGTTGAACTCGGTTGTCGAATATTAGGGCAAAAATACAGTAAAACTAATAACTGAACCAAATTTTAAGGTGTATATATACCAGAGAGTAAACTCTAATTCATTTACTTAACTTCCCTAATTCCAATCCAATATATATCCGCTGCTCACAGATTTCAGTTTCACACTTTCAATTTTAAGATCAAGATCTCACGTAATTACTCTTGTGGTTAATTAAGCTATTTGATTGATTCAGTTTTGTTAATGTTTATATCTAGTTTTAATGCATGGTATATTTCATTGGAGAAATATAAATTGTTAGCTTCTGTTTATAATATCAAGATTGGAGTAACATAAAAAACGAATAGTGCTCACTTGTATCCTCTTCTACATGTTGAAATAAAAAAAAATTATCTTAATATAGATATAAACTGCTCCTTTGTGATTTATTTAATTCGGTTGTAGACATGTTATATGTTTAAAAAATGACCCAATTTTAAAGTCCATTTGTCAGGTTTCGAGAGCTAGAATACACTCTTGAACAGGGTTGATTAAACAAGATCAGCAGACTTAGGATTCAGTGGACCTTAAGATCAGTAGACCTTAAGAGCTATCAGACGAGTTCAAAACCGAAAGCAACTCAACTGATAAGAATTTCAGTAGAGTTCAAAGCACAAGACTCAGAAATTTATAGTGGTTCGATCCAATAGATCTACATCCACTTTGTGAGGCCTTTCACTATGTTGAAGAAGAGATTACAGAACTACAATGATATCCTCCAGAGTATAAGCTAAGAAAGTAGAATCTAGCACTCAAAATATCACTCTAGCTAACAAGTTGAAATCTACTCTTCACCTAACAATGAGCTAGTTTATATATCAGCAACTGAGACAACCTTGAGCAGTTATGAGTTGAGAGTGATAGCCTGCCACGTGCTCTTAATCTTGCAACTCGAGTCAGTTATAACCTCCAAGCAGTTAGGAAGTTATGACCTCTTGAAGTTGGCACCAGACGACACTTGAAACTGTAACAGTTTTGCGTAACTACCATTCGTAACCGAATAACTGTCAACTCTCTTGGCTTTTCCAGCTGTTAGGGGTCAAGAACGGATCTTCAAACTTCACACTTTCATATGACTTGAAAGATATTTACCAGATTTAGAGATAACACCTCTCAAATCTCCACCTTTAGCTCTAAATCAACAATAGCACCTTTAACAAAAGGACCCTCACCACTGCTCCCTCAAGAGCAGCACCAACCAATGCTTTAATGCATTCCAATAAGCCTGAGACAAAGTTCAAACTTTGCCTTAGGCAATGCCTTTGTAAATCCATCTGCAGGATTGTCTTCAGTAGCTATTTTAGCTACATGCACCATCTCTTTCTCTACCATATCCCGTACAAAGTAGTACTTTACATCAATGTGTTTTGTTCTTTCATGGTAGCCTTGATGTTTTGCCAAATGTATGGCACTCTGATTGTCACAATACACTGTGACCTTTCTCTGATAAAGTCCCAACTCCTTCAGAATCCCTTTTAACCAAAGACTTTCTTTAACAGCCTCTGTAAGTGCTACAAACTCAGCTTCCGTAGTGGATAGAGCAACATTTGACTGGTGTGTTGATCTCCAAGACACTGCTGTTCCAAACAAAGTGAACACATATCCAGTTAAGGACTTCCTAGTATCAACATTAGCTGCATAATCTGAGTCAACATATCCAACTAATGCTTCTACATTTCCTGTGCACTTCTGAAACTTCAATCCCTTTTCAACTGAGCTAACAATGTACCTCATAATCCACTTCACAGCTTCCCAGTGTCCTATTCCAGGATCACTCATGTATCTACTAACTACACTCATAGAGTGAGTAAGATCAGGTCTGCAGCATACCATGGAATACATTAAGCTTCCCACTGAGTTTGCATAGGGAACCTTACTCATATGAGATCTTTCTTTGATATCCTTCGGACTTTGCTGAATTGACAGCTTTATATGCTGTCCAAGGGGAGTTGTTACTGGTTTAGCTTGATTCATTCTGAACCTGTCAAGCATCTTCTTCAAGTATGAGCTTTGACTGAGATGAATGGTATTCATGTCCCTCTTTATTTCCATTCCCAGAATCACCTTTGCTATCCCAAGGTCTTTCATTTCAAACTCTGATTTGAGCAGTTCCTTAACCTTGTTAATTCCTTCTTCATCTTCACTTGCTATAAGCATATCATCCACATAGAGCAGTAAGTAAGTCTTCAATCTGAGACCATCCTTGAAATAAACACAGCTGTCATACTTGCTCCTTGTGAACCCTACCGATGTGATAAACTCATCAAACCTGAGATACCACTGTCTTGGACTTTGCTTAAGTCCATATAGTGACTTCTTAATCAAACAAACCTTGTTATCAGAATCAGGTATGTTCACTCCCTCAGGAATTTTCATATGGATGGGTTTATCTATCTTTCCATGAAGAAATGATGTGGTGACATCCATCTGGTGTAACTCCAGATTATATTGAGCTACTAAGGCCAGAAGAATCCTTATGCTGCAATGCTTCACTACTGGGGAGAATATCTCATTAAAATCCACCCCTTCTCTCTGAGTAAAGCCCTTTGCTACAAGCCTTGCTTTGTATCTTATAGATCCCCCTTTCATAGCTTCCACTTTCTTTCTGTATATCCATTTGCACCCAACTAGTTTCTTATTCACAGGTTTATCCACTATCTCCCAAGTTTGGTTCTTCTCAAGAGAAAGTAACTCCTGCTCCATAGCTACAATACATTTATCTCTTTCACTGCAGCTAATAGCCTGTGTATAAGTCTTAGGTTCCTGTTGCTCCACATCTTGAGCAACATACAGTGCATATGAGATTACATCAGCATGTCCAAATCTCTGTGGTGGATGAGTCTGTCTCCTGACTCTGTCCCTTGCTAATTGATAATCCTGGTGCTCAGTCTCACTGCCTTGATCACTCTCATGATCACCTTGATTCTCATGAGCATAGTTTCTTATATCCTGTGGCTCCACCTCAAGATGTGTAGTACTATCTTGAGTCTCTCCAGAGCCTACATTTTCAGTCACCTTGAGAGGTAAGCAGTTTTCATCAAAGGTTACATCTCTGCTTATGATACACCTTTCACTTCCCTTCTCAATGCACCACAATTTGTATCCCTTTACCCCTGTTGGATATCCAATCAGTACACACTTGAGAGCTCTTGGTTCCAGCTTGTCTTGCCTTATATGAGCAAAGGCCTTGCATCCATAGACTCTTAAGTTGGAGAAGTCAGGTTTGTGTCCTGACCAGGCTTCCTCTGGTGTCTTGAACTTCAGTGGAGTAGATGGACTTCTATTTATGAGATAAGCTGCTGTAGTTACCACTTCTCCCCAGAAAGACTTGGGTAATCCAGAGCTACTCAACATACACCTCACTCTTTCTAGCAAGGTTTGATTCATCCTCTCAGCAACTCCATTTTGTTGAGGAGTTCCAGGTACAGTTCTGTGCCTTACAATGCCTCTCTCCTTGCAGAAAGTTGTGAATTCTTCAGATAGATACTCCAACCCGTTGTCAGTTCTTAGAACTTTTAACTTCTTTCCACTGATGTTCTCCACCTCAGCTAACCAATTCTTGAAACTACTGAATGCTTCAGATTTAGTTTTCAATACAGATATCCATACCTTCCTTGAGTAATCATCTATGAAGGTAATGAAGTATCTTCCTCCATTCCTTGTGGGATTCTTTGAGGGTCCCCACAAGTCTGAGTGTACATAGTCAAGGATTCCTTTTGTGGTATGAGAAGCAGTGCTGAATTTCATCCTCTTAGACTTCCCATATATGCAGTGTTCACATATATTTATCTTTGAGATTCTGTCTCCACCTAGGAGATCTTGTTTGGCTAACTCTTGCAAGCCCTTTTCACTCACATGAGCTAGCCTGTTGTGCCACAACAGTGTGTTGTCCTTTTCATTTACAGAATTAGTACCACCAGTAACAGTCTTTCCCAGTAAGAAATAGAGATCATTCCTTTTAGTTCCTTTCATAACAGTATGATTATCTCTGGTAACTACCAATTCCCCATTTTCAGAAGTAAACTTGTACCCCATGTTATCTAACATGCCAAGAGATATGAGATTCCTTCTAAGATCAGGTACATACCTCACATTTCTCAGAGTTCTGACAGCTCCATCAAACATCTTCAAGTTTACAGAGCCAGTTCCTCTTACTTTACAGGTGTGGTCATTTCCAAGCAAGACTGATCCACCATTCTGGTGTTTGAACTCAGTGAACCATTCCTTCACAGGACACATGTGAAATGAACAACCTGAATCCAGAATCCACTCATTCTTCTCCTCTGATGTGGTGATGGAAAGTACTTCAGCTAGTTCAAAGCTTGTGGAGTCTTCAGTTTCTACTGCTTGATTTGCTTGTTTCTTGTCCTTCCCCGATTCAGCAACTCCTTTAAACTTTGATGACTTCTTCCACTTAGGGCAGTTTCTCTTGAAATGTCCTGTCTCATGGCAGTGATAACACTTCCTGCCTTCTCCATCATTAGAGGTTTCTGATGATTTCTTCTCAGGTTTCTTGCCTTTATCTTTAGGCCATTTCTTGAAGTTCTTCTTTGAATGGTTTTCCTTCACTGTCAGACTCTCATTCACCTTGGAACTACTACTAGCTTCAGATGTTTTCTGCAGTTCCTTAGACTTAAGGGCCAACTGCACATCTTCAAGGCTAATTGTATCTTGCCTTCCAAATAGTATAGTGTCCTTCAGGTTTTCATAAGACTTTGGTAAAGCACTTAACAGGATAAGAGCCTTATCCTCCTCTTCCAGCATGATTTCAATATTCTCTAAGTCATCCAGAATTTTATTGAAATCATCCAACTGCTCCAGGATGGGTTTGTCATCTGCCATCTTGAATGCATAGAGTTTCTGCTTCATGTACAACCTGTTAGCCAAGGTCTTCACCATGTACAAGCTTGAAAGCTTGTCCCAGACCTCCTTTGCAGTTTTCTCCTTAGCAACCTACCTCAGAACTTTGTCACCAAGGCACAGAATGATAGTACTGTGTGCCTTTTCTCTGATCTTGGCCCTTTCTGCCACTTTCTTACTCGTTTCTTCTTCCTCGGGGTTTCCAGGTTCTTCAATGGCTTCAGCCAATCCTTGCTGAACCAGAAGAGCCTTCATCTTGATTCTCCAAAGCCCAAAGTCAGATTTCCCAGAGAACTTTTCAATGTCAAACTTTGTGGAGCTACTCATCCTTGCTTCTTGCCTTGTTTAGCTTCTTCCCACAGACGGCGCCAATTTGTCAGGTTTCGAGAGCTAGAATACACTCTTGAACAGGGTTGATTAAACAAGATCAGCAGACTTAGGATTCAGTGGACCTTAAGATCAGTAGACCTTAAGAGCTATCAGACGAGTTCAAAACCGAAAGCAACTCAACTGATAAGAATTTCAGTAGAGTTCAAAGCACAAGACTCAGAAATTTATAGTGGTTCGATCCAATAGATCTACATCCACTTTGTGAGGCCTTTCACTATGTTGAAGAAGAGATTACAGAACTACAATGATATCCTCCAGAGTATAAGCTAAGAAAGTAGAATCTAGCACTCAAAATATCACTCTAGCTAACAAGTTGAAATCTACTCTTCACCTAACAATGAGCTAGTTTATATATCAGCAACTGAGACAACCTTGAGCAGTTATGAGTTGAGAGTGATAGCCTGCCACGTGCTCTTCATCTTGCAACTCGAGTCAGTTATAACCTCCAAGCAGTTAGGAAGTTATGACCTCTTGAAGTTGGCACCAGACGACACTTGAAACTGTAACAGTTTTGCGTAACTACCATTCGTAACCGAATAACTGTCAACTCTCTTGGCTTTTCCAGCTGTTAGGGGTCAAGAACGGATCTTCAAACTTCACACTTTCATATGACTTGAAAGATATTTACCAGATTTAGAGATAACACCTCTCACCATTGCATTTCGTTTTTTTTTATAATCGGAATCGAACCGAAAAAGTCTATTTCCATTTTCTCCGACATACGATTGTTCGGTTTTGGTTCAGTCTTTTTAGTTTTGGCTATTTGGTTCGGTAATTGAACCATGATTTAGGGTTTATGGGGTTGAAAATGTTGCGTGAAATTTCTTGTGCCAAGTATTTTTTTTTAAGTAATTTTTAAAAATAGATTTTTTAAAACCAGTGGTTTTTGTAATTCATGGAGTTTTAAAAATCTATATTCCTTTTGGATTTTGAGTAGGGTATGTTTTAATTTTATTATATAAAAATAAATGAGTGTTGTATAGATTATTATTTATACTGTTGTATAGATAATTATTTATAGGGTTTTAGGATTAAGATTTCAAAAAACTAATTTAAAAATCAAAACTAAAATGGGTTTTTAAATTTCAAAATTCAAATTCAAAATTTTAAAACTAAAAAAAGAAGATAACCGTGTAATTTAAAAAACAAATGGATAATTATAAATATTTATTATATATTCTATTGTGTCATTAAAAAATATAGTCTCAACTCTAAAAACACATCCCTAACTTATTTTTAACAAAAACAAAGAATTTGTCTTATTTTATAAATCATAAGAAAAATACAGATAATATTTTAAATAATTTGGCGCAATATTTTCAAACACAATAGAGTCCAGTGCAATTTAATCCTAAAAATTAATAAGGTCATTTAGTTCCACCTAAATTGAAATAAAGTAAAATAGATTTATAGGGACCATTTCCCTAGAAACTTGTTTGTTTTTGTGGAAACATGTTTGTTGGAGAATTGGAGGGATGGCTTCGGGAAGAAGCGTTGAGGAGGATAAAGCCGTGCGGTTTCTTCTTTCTAGTTCTTCTCTGCGGCTGAGGTTCTTCAAAACAAAACAGGGATAATCAAGTAAGCGGATTAATGATTTTTTTTACATTTTTTGTTGTTTTATCGTCTTCTATCACTATATTTCCAGTTTGCATAGTGCATATTTAGTTGCAGGGTTTGATGCCCATTGTTTCAAACTTATATATTCATGGCGTTTCTCCAATGTTCGTTCATGAGTTCTGTTGGAATTTTAACTAGTGTTGAGCTCCATTTTTGAACTAATTGTTTATTAAAATGGTGAAATGTTCTGTGGATTTTTTATGTTGGATTATTTATTCGTTTTGTGCAAGGATTGCTTGAGAAGTGGTGCGTATGATTTCTTTGGGGAAAAAAGAAAAAGCAAAAGCAAAAGATAACTGATCTTGTTTATCATACATTTTGGCAGCTGCTTATTAATTCTACTTAGTTATGGTTGGTATGTTTTGTATGTAAGGAAAATAATCGAGGCGTGAATGATACAACACTCTGGGACGTAATGCAGAACTTAATGCTTTCATCTTCAACACGTGATAATTTTTTAATATCTGATGTGTTTAGACAACGCCAATTGAGACTATAGCTGGACTCATCTCGTCCCTTTGGGATCACTATTGGCAGGCAATGTGGATCTAAATTATATCGACTTTATTGAGCTATAGAAATCATCTTCTGCATTGCTCAAATAGAAAGGCGAGTCTGTTCAATCATCAAATACTGGTTTGCATCCTTCCCCTTTTTCTTGATGCCTAAGGCTGTGAAAGCTCCTGTTGACCAGGCGCCGGTGGAAGGTCCGTCCCTCTCTATAAGCTGACGATGCCTTTTGGCTTTGTGTTATGATTTGATTTGTGCTTCAAATAGTTTCCAGTTACCTAGGTTATTCTAACTCTAAAATTAGCCTTCTACTAGTGTGATCCTAGAATTAGAGATTGATGCATTTGCTTTTCATTTGGGTTTTGATTTGATCTGTTTTTCCATATGCCATCAGTTTCATGAATCATGCAGATCATTTTTTTATTTTCTTTACCTTTTTTATTTGCTTTTGAAATAGTTGTCAGATATTGATATTAGAGTATCTATAGAGTGAAATTGGTTCATAGATGAATCACCGAAGGATATTAGTTGTTTTCACTAAAGAGTATTAGTTGTTTACATTGACGAGTATTAGTTGTGTTCACTGAAGAGTCTTAGTTTGTTTTTTGTAAACAACTAATACTCTTCGGTGAAAACAACTAATACCTTTCAGTGTAAACAACTATTACTCTTTAGTGAAAACAACTAAAACCCTTCATTGGTTCATGTACGAACCACTTTTACTCTATACATTGTCTTGATATTAATTTTTACTCTTTTTTTTCTTTTTGCAATAAAGTCTCTTCTTGTGTGATCCATGAATCATTGCTGCATGGTGATCTACAGTTGTTTCTGCACTATATTAAGGTGGAAATAGTTTTTTGGTGCAAATAAACTCTTATCCTTTTCAAAATTAAAATCTCGAGAATTTTCGATATACAATTCCTTTATTTATTGAAATCTTGAGAAAATGGTTCGCTGCAGAAGGAATCTCCAAGGAAGGCTCATTTGCTACAACTTCAACGACATGTCCACTTGCACATAAGAAGGGGCAAAAGCGCAAAGTTAAACCAAAAGACGAGTCGCTCGATGTTGAGGTCATTGTTCCCCGACATATTCGTACACGTGGTCAAGCAAGAAGATCTAGAAATAACGAGAATGCTATCACCTCTGAAAGACAAAGTTTAGACTCTGCAATATTCCTTCACCATTTCATGTAGGTGCCCTGGTTGGCTTATTAACAGGTAGCATAAGAGTAATATTTTGCTGTCTTTGAGGAGAACGATTCTTTTATTTTGTGTAGGAATCTATGGAGTGCTTTTCCCGAAGAGAAGGTGAAATCAGTTACATATTTTGACCCTTTGTGGATTAGCTGGTATGCCAGTGAGAATAACCGAGCGGCGGTTCTGAACTGGATCAAGGAGAAGGACATTTTTTCGAAGAAATATGTTGTGGTCCCTATAGTTAAGTGGTATGTGTTTCTTTTTTAGTCATTTGATATGGAGTTTTTTGTACTAAGATGTCATTTTGGTAGGTCTCATTGGAGCCTCTTGATCTTTTGTCACCTGGGCGAAGACCTACATTCCAAAACTAATGGTCCCTGCATGCTGCTGCTGGATTCGTTGCATTCAATAGGTCCTACACGCCTCGAACCATTGATAAGAGGGTACCGTCTTTTCTCTCTCTCGTTTCCCTTTCCCGTTCCCTATCACCCCTCAGTTTTATCTATTCCTTTAGTGGTATGCATCATTTATAGTGTTCTGCTATTGCTTTTATTAAAATTGCAGGCTTCTTTTTGACATTTACAAATCAGAGGAGAGGCCAGAGAGTAAACAACAGCTTAAAAAAGTGCCTCTCTTGATTCCCAAGGTAATTATTTTACTTCCAGTTTTTGCATTAGATTAAAAGGAATTTGTATCTTTGAGAGGGATTGCTCGTCCCTTGTACTACTAGTAAAATTTATTTTTCAAACCTTGTTTTAATCATGTACGGCAAAATGAAATATACCCTCGTGTTGAGAAAAACCCACAAAAAGAATAAGATAATCATCTACCTTGATGCCTAAAGTTCTTCTCTTGAAGTTGGGAGGCACAAGTAGAACAATTACATGATGAAATTGGGTGGGAGATAAAATATGTGATTAGGAGCAAATTTTAATTCTTCTTGATGGCGGGGTTTGCAAACAACCACATGATTTACCGTTGTGTTTTAAGGAATGCACATTTACGTGTTTCAGTTAACCACCATGTTAGGTTCCCCAGCAGAAACAAGGTGAGGAATGTGGATTTTATGTTCTACTTTACATAAACCAATTCATAGAGAAGGCTCCCGAAAATTTCGACCAATCTGAAGGCTACCCATATTTTGTAAGTTTTATATATTTTTTGTTGAATAATAATATTTCAGAATTCCACTTTGCATGACTTGGATTATTGCTTTGCATTGCAGATGAAAAGGGATTGGTTCAGTGTGGAAGATGTGGAGACCTTCTGCAAAAGTCTGGATGCTTTTCCTCTTCCTGTAAGCGACCACGATCCCGATGCTTCCATGGATTCTGTCGAGATCATAGAGATCGATTCTCTCTGACCTTTCTACCTATTTTGAAATTTATCTTTTGATATCATAGCTGAGCCTACTTGCATCAATTCTATCTATTTTGATGAAAGGATGGAGTCTAAACTCTATCATCTTCTCTATGATTGATAGTTTTATAACAATATGTTTAACCTCTGGGTTATTAGTTCTTCACAATGCACTTTTTTTGTGGTGATTGGGAACTATGTAGTAGGATATCTTTTTGGGAGATGGAGTCTTGTTTTAACAGTTCCATTCCTTTGTTCTCATTTTGTATTTCATAGTTGGGATGTTTGACATGTGGAATTAAAAAAAAAAAAATCAACAAACCACCATAATATTTATTGAATTCATGTGTTAAAATTCAACAGATGACATACAAACAGTGAAACAAAGAAATCCGTAAAATTGCTGATTCAACGGTTATGATCACAAGATGGAACCGAAACCTTATAAAGCTATTGGATTGCGGTTAGGAATTTTCAAAACCGAAAACTTATATAAGGCGGTTTTGTTATATCAAAACCTATTAATTTGCTATTAAGAAGAATTCAAATTTGATTATTGGCTCAGCATAATAATAAATTTTAGGCAAAATTTTGTATGAGACCGTCTCATGGCATAAGACCATACAAATTAACACCTACCTCCTACCAAAGTGTTAATGAGTCAATGCCCTAATTACACTCATTTTCGTTGTCTTATGGTCTCATACAAAATCTACTCTAAATTTTATCACATTTCGTAATATTGTTTCATTTGTCTCATACATGGGAATTTAAAACAAACTTTAAATTGAAAAAAAAAGTAAAAATTGAAACACTTTTAAAATGAGTACTTATATTGAGACATAATCTAAAATTTGAGTCTTAATATGAAATTTTTCCTATTTTGGAACTTCAGTTCTATAAAAAAAAAAATGCATTTCGGTCTTTCGGGCCGCTATCCCTTATTCGGAAAATGACCTGTCGAATGGATTAACACAGTTAAAATGGATATGTAACTGTCCTTTCACATTTTTTGCTTTTTTATGTTTACTAGGTTGAACCACGTGCGTTGCACGTCGGATACAAAGAATTCAAGAAAAGGAAAAAGAAAAAAGAAAAAAAAAACAAAGAATGAAGGATGAATATTTGTGAAACTTTTTCAGATGAATTTATATTCAAGTCTAAGCTAAACCGATTTATTTTGTTAACAATATTGAATTAAATGAATCATTTGTGAAGAAGTAACACATGAGGTTTGAATTTGTGTCCTTAATTCATTATTTCAAGCATAAAAAATGTGAACTACACAAAATCATTAATCATACATATATTCTATATATAACTCTTTGCCGGAAAATATATCATACATACATGATACATAAGTGAAAAATAAAAAAAATTGTAAACTCAATTCCCAGAATCGATAGAAACACTAAATCAAACCCTCAAAGATTCTGGTAAACGTCTTCAAAAACAAGGGATTCTTAGCATCAGATGCTCCATCCTTTTTTGGTTCCTTCTTTCCCAGAATAGGACCGAACAACTTCCTCATCACCTTCTGGAACCGCCGCCCCTGTTTGGCCACCGGCTTGGGCGGCACTTGGGTCCGCGGCACCGCCGGCTCCGACAAGCTCCGGCCCAGCATGGCCTTGTTAAGCTGCACCTCAAAAGAGGGAGGCGCTCGTACTGGTCCAACAACGTGCTCTCTTCGTCGTCAAACCTCTTGAAAATCGACGCCATTTCCTCCATTGTTGCCATCTCACAAAGCAAATCCTGAATAACCCCCTGAATACATGTAATCTTTGATAAGTAGAAACTGAAAGTTGTAAAACTTTTGGCAGACTATACTGTTATCAACAGAAAACTAATAATAATAGCGTGTATCTAAAAAGCAAGGTGTTCTCTTCTAACTTCTAAGCATATCATGCAAGACTTCATTCATCTCAAGTTATCATCTATCATGACAAGTTATCATATATATATACAAACACACACACAAAGGAAAACAGCTACAGAAGCAACAGATCACTCAGCACAAGGAAAAAAAAACCCATAGAAAAGAATATGCTGAAGAATGCTGCAGTCCATCTCACAACTATATGCTCAAACATCCATTCATTTACTGATTAAAGAAGTACATTTTTCGGCTCAGACATACACATCTCGACACATATACGCCACAAACATGCCTGCAAATTAATAAATATGGTACATTCTACAGATACCGAAATATGGATCTGGTTATATATAGGGTATCTGTAACGTGCTTAGAGGGCCAAAGCATAATGGCACACCTCTTGGAGGAGAGTATATAGTTATATCAACTTTCATGTAATAATGAGATATTTTTTTATCATATATTTGAAAAGTGAACAACTTAATCAACTTTCAGCATTGCATCTATATAACAAGCATCAAATAATAACACATATCGGGACGAAGATACATGATGTTTTCTTCATTAAAACCCATAAGATCCTGTGCTCTAGCTTACAGCTTGCTGAGGGGAAAAGGGACAAAAGTGTTCACCTGAACTGCATACACCACACCGTTAATTGTGTAGAAGCTAGGCCTTAGCCCATCAGTAGATACGACACGAGCCTGCAAAAAAAATTGAATTATATATGAGTTGCCAATTAGAATTTGGAGAAAACTGCAACCAAATCCAAACTAAGAAACTCGACGAACCTGATAGTAAATTCCTGCCCAGAATAGTACAAGCAATGCATACGTTGTGAAAAATTGCAAGGCTTTGCATACCAAGTAAAATATGTTGCACAATCTATCCAAAATAAAAATTGTCTCAGGAAAAATTAGTTATGGGGTGTAGAGAAACGGAAATAACTGAATGGAAGTAGATGCCTCTGGATTCAACTTTTGAACGTTCCGACATAATGCAAACACCACGCAACGAACTAAAGGAACATAAACAGAGTACAAATTTGAAAAGGGAGAGGGAGAAATACATGCATTGAAATTGGAAATTAGACCATGATACCACACTATCCCCTATTAAGCATAATCATGGATGGAGGGAATTTACTCACCTAAGAGAAAGTCTGTCAAGATATGTTTCACTGTTTACAGGAAGCCATTTCGGGAACTGATCCAGAATCTACGAGATAGTGAACCAGATCTCGCAAATCACAGAAATCAACCACAAAGCACATGCATTGGGTACAAGATTGGTTATGCGATAGTGTAGAAAAATGCAAAGAAATAAAAATAATGAATTCCAATTTGGATGAAATAATTTATCAGTAGTCGAGTCAATCATAGTTGAATTGATCCTAATCAAAATGATCTATCAAACCTAGATAATTGAGAAGAAGCGGATATCAGCAGGGGTTTTCCAGGAGCTCAAATGTGGTTCGGATGTAATGCATATAGGCACTGCTAAAACCAAACCAATAAATTGAAGAAGAAAAACTTATACGAACTCTAGTAGGTTAACTGAATTCAAGAACTTATAACCAATAATCCACTATAAGTGAGATTCATGAAACCTGATAATGACATAAAATAAAGTAGAAAAATAGAAAAAGGAAATTATTTTATATATTAATCATTTTTCTTCCTAAAGCTAAAGATAAGTCTTTAATAAATGAAATTGCTAAGCACACCAACATGCTAAGAAACTTCTAAATTCAAAAGATAATCCTCCCAAAAGCTTTTCAAGAAATATTTCTAATTGATTATTTCATCATGCCATGGACTGGGAGGAAGAACTTATCGTTGGAAGACAGCTTCACCTCAAGCATAAAAGGTGTAACTATGAAAGAACCACTATCTTACAAAAATCAAGAATATAAACATTTATATATTCAATTCACATGAGATTAGGAGAAAGATCTTTGAGCTTATACATAGCAAGCACAAAAAAGAAGTGTTAATTACCAGATGAAAATAACAATACCTCCAACAACTAATCTCTTTTCACTCACCAACACACTCCAACCATTTGTAAAGAGATGCCTCTTCAGCTGACCTGCATGCAATAAATCTCTCATTAACACATCTAGAGTGATGTTTATCTACACAGATTGCCTTCATGGGAGTAATTGTGAATGAATCTTGATAAGTACGTATATCTGCTTTCATACATATCGAGCACATGACAAGTAATTTAAACATAGTTACACAAGAAACTGGAGCATAATCTAGTAAGAAGATGAAGGAATATGATGTGGAATATGAAAACACAGAGCACATCAGTTACCAGATTCTTTTTCGACATTTAACTAAATTAAAATTGAATATTTTGGATATCAACATTATAAAATATAAAATATCGTGTACCTGAATCGACGATAGAATATTGACAGATGGATGAAGAAGGGCAGATACATATGATTAATAAGATAATCTCATAACCCTGACTACACAATCACCATGCCACAATATAACGCTCAACCGACACTCTTGACTCTTTCCTCTTAACCGTATCCCTCCGAATCACCTGAGTTTAAAACTGAAGCCATTTATTACCAGTAAGATCATGAAGAATGACCACATTCCAACACCTAAAATTCAGAAGTGTGAAAAGAAATATACCTTAAGGGCCTTACAAGACCTACCCAGTTGTTATTACTTGATACCCATGAAAAGAGCAGCCATAAAATTTTGTTGTCTACATATAGTGGGAACATATTACCTAAAAGTCATCAGAAATGTCATTTATACATGATAAGAATGAGACTGGTGGAAATACCAAGCACATATTAATCTTAATATGCATAATAGCGTTCTGGCATACATGTAATATGAACCGATCACAAAAAGTGGCAGTATCAATTATGTACTTCGTCAAGAAATGAAATAACTTACACTACCATCTAACAAGATCAAACTTGATATACACAAAACGAAAAGGATAAATATGAATCTCCAATTGGGTAGAGGCGTGTGTATGCCTGGAAGTAAACCACATGCCAGCTTAAATAAAGTGATAGCCTAATTAATCAAATACACAAAAAAAATTCCTCCTCTACGTCAGAGGTTTGTTATGAACAAAGGGAGAAAGAAAAGACTGCGATTACAGAAAGTAAAATTTGTTTGTGATATAACAATAAGTAGAAAAAACTTAAATATGATACTCACCATCATAAACTCCACAAAAGTTGTATAGGTTGAGTGATGGTAGTCACCAAGCAATCTCAAGCTACGAACCTAATTCAATGGTACATGGCATGACAAATATGAAATTTTCAAGATAAAAATTATTCAAAAAGATCATATTAGCAACTATATAACCTCGGCACATCGCAACAAACATACTCAAGAAGAGTTTTGGCATGTGCTTGAACGACCTAAACTAAAAAAAATATGTAATAAATGGCATTAACAATTTAACACGCCTATCCTCATTACTGACGGTAAACTTGAATGCAATGACGAATGTAGTCACTCAATTCATCAATATTTTCAATTACAAATAGAAATAAAAGGCATGTAACCGAGGGATGAAGAAGCATAACACCTATAAACACAAAGTTGAAATTCCTAAAAAAAAAAAAAAAAAACTTCAGCGAAGATAAAGTGTATGGAGATGTGCATACCCAGGGATAGAGGTGTCGAAGATCGGAGACGAATTAATGGTTTAAAGACGGAGACGAATTAATAGTTTAAAGACCATTTCCAAGACAATTGCCTAAAGCACCATTCCAATTTGAAAATGGAGAAAAAATACAATTAGTAATCAACAAGAGTAGTATTGGACTGTATGACGTAATCAAATTATTGAGCATTTCAATTAAAACTTGTCCATCAAGAATAGAATAATAAGCAATGTCAAATTTTAGAAACAAATCAATAGTTAAACATTCCAAATCAAAATTAAGAAAAAGCCCATGAATAACGAAGAACTCGTTGATTATTCGCTGAAATTAACCATACACGACAAATACCTTAAAATCGGAATCACATTCGAAAATGCAAAATTAAATAAATAGACATAACCGAAATCTAGATATTGAAACTCAGCCATTACTTTTTTTTTAAAGAACATCATCAACAATTTAAACAATAAAATGGAATCATCAAACACCAGCAAAGAGAACCATGAACTCACCAATTAAAATTAAAGCAAATCCAATCTAAATAATCTTCATCTCAATATCGAAACAGATGTGGGAATTTGTCGAATTGAACCAGACAACTGATTCTTCATCGGTATAAATTGTGCCGATTAGCACATACCACTCCAAATTCAGGAGAAATACGAAGAGCATGAGAATAGAATTTTAAAAGATAAATTTAATTCAAAGTTTAATGATGGTAAAAAAAGTTGGGAATGAAATGGGCATGTGAAGCATTGTTGATGTGGTGACGTGGTAATTGACGGGACCTATAGGGAGGAGTTATGGCAGAATGGGTATAATCGTACAAGTAAGAATGAGGAGGATTAATTCGCAGAAAACCAAAAATTAATAAGGGTACAATCGTCAAAATCGCACAAAACCAAAAATTAATAAGGGTACAATCGTCAAAAAATGATTTACACAAGCTAGTCACTTTTAAAGGTATTATAGAATTAAGTCACATTCAACTTCGACATAAAAAAATTCCAACAATAATTCTATCACAATTCTCATTCTTAAAAATATTATCAATGGAACAATATATATCTAGACTATGACTTGAACACAACTTGCTAATGTATAAAACGACTGCAAATTGTTCATGTGGAGGGGAGTGGAAGTGTTACAAAAGAAACAAAAAACATTGCTCACCTATATCTAAAGGTTACTGGGAAAGTTGTGCAGAAACTTGCAAGGTTCTTGTCAACATTTCTCTCTTCTCACCTATATCAAGTGTTTTGATTCCATTCCGTATGAATATTATTCCAAGGTTACCGAATTTTCGCTTTGGTTCTCAAGCTTAACTGGAATATCATCATTAAATATGCAATATTTTTATTTATTGGAATATATTGCTGAAAATGAAATTAACCATGTAAAATAATTAAAGGGAATCCGTGTTCTCATCCATGATTATAGAGTATACACCTCTCTAAGAGAGGATAGTGTGTTAGACCGAAAAGTAGACAAACATAACTTATTTGAAAAAAAAACTTCAAAAAAAAAACACATATCAGAAAATTATCTACACACCTGAATGTATTTCTCATTCCAATTCTCATATGCATCAGAGTTCAAATTTTTATAAGCCAAGTAAAGAGTGATCATTGTATCTACCCCTGACTATATAACAATTAAAATTGTTAGCTTATTTCTTCTACTAACCTCTAACCAACATATACTTACAATGGCTCATAATGTAACCTTGCAGTAGAATACAAGTCTACATTTTGGATAGCATATATAACTGACACTTCCTTGTACTAAATAATACTCCCCCCGTCCATGAAATATAGTCCTGGTTGCCTTATTTGGCTGTCCACGAAAAATAGTCTTGTTGCCTAAAATGGAAATAATAAACTTTATCTACACTTTTCAACATACACACATAACATTTTTAAAATAATTTATTTTGTACTTAATGTGACACAATATTCTTACTTTTTAAATATTATATCAACTTTCTTAATAACCGTGCATAAAACAACAAGACTATATTTTATGGACGGAGGGAGCACCAAAGTAGAAAAGTTAACCTAAAATCTAGATTATAAAATTAGACTATAATTGCCGGTGAAACTCGAGGGCATTTAAAAAAATTTATTTGAAACATCCTGTGCCTTTTCCGATCTTCTCAATATGTGACTCATGAACATAAATAATTTTGGGTGCACTTTTGCCTTGAAGACACTTTCAAGTCTACTTTGTTGCAACAATATCTTCCAAACAGTGAAAAACCCATAAATAAGCCGCATACTTGTAGAAAATGAAACCAAAATTCTTTGTTGCAGTATCCAAAGCAGACTCATCAGGGGATGCAGCTTGCATGATATCGAATCTTTTTAGGGGACTCCCCTTCTGAAAGCAAAGTATGGCATATCGCTAGGTAACTAAAAAATCATACAGAATAAGATTTTTCGAGGCAATTATTCATCTAGGGGTTGAAGATTATAAAGGATAAATACATGAAAATTATAATGGAGTTGGCAAATCCATCCATTTTGCATTCCCAAAAGATACTCATTAAACCACATAAATTAAATATCAGAAACACAATCTAATATTTAGAAACTAAACAGATCCCCTTGCTACCCTCTTAAGCATATTTAAAAGAAAAAAAAAGATCAAATATATCAATTGCAAAATCAAATCATGAGGGTAAAATGAAATATCTAATATAAATGCAGTAGATTCAGCCTAGGCAAGTCATCAATAGCAAGAAGGCCTCTAATGTAACATTAATATAAACGGTTCAAAACAGTATTCTTTTTTAAGTATTAACTAACCCTTACTTACAATACTTGGGATTGGATTCATTCGTCCAAGCACGTCTCATAAGCTGTGCATCATCAAAATAGAAACCATTTTCATGGCACACCTAAGACTATGTTATGAATCTTTACCAGCATATAAATATGCGCCTCAACTTTGAGCAGTTCCCATTTCTATTTCACTCACACCAGAACCATAAACTCCTCCTTCGATTGAGTGCATTTATCTCTAATAAGAGACAATTGTCAACTTTTCAAAAATTCAAGTGAAGAATAGTAAAGAGACAATAAAGAGAGCACAATAAAATTATAAAAGTAAAATAGAAGCCACAACAACATTGTTCTACAAACACCACTAATATCTTGCCTTCTTTAACAATATTGATATAATTTACATGTACAAATGTATACGGACTACATAGAAATACATACAAGCATGTATATTGAGAGGGCTGAAAGTCACATAAATTAAAAGGATGCCACACACAACTTGTTAGTAGTGTACCAACATTAACTTTTATCTACAAAACTTTTTTGTTCTGAAAGAAAAAAAAAGTTCAAACCATATAAACTATGAAACTAATCAATTTCCTTAAATGTTATCCCAATATCACTAAGAAAATAATTATATATTCCAGGAAACCCAGGAGCACATAAGAAAAACAAAAATAACAGTGAGCAACCATTCAAAGAACATACATTTAAAATTGGGATTTTTTCTCTTTAGGATTACCTTTTTTGCCTCCTGTTGTTATAAGGACAAAAGCATAATATCTGACGTTCACAAATAACAGATTCATCCACATGTACACACATTCAAGTTAGTCATATTTTTCAAAGAGACACTGTTACAGCAGGAAATATCCTCGCCTGACAGAAGGTCAGATTCTTGAAGATACACTGACCCGAGAAGATCGAGGGTCTACATCAGAAAAGAGTATTTAATGTATTATAGGTCTACTGTTGATCTTTATATTAATATTGTAATAAATCCCTAAATAAAGGGTTGAGACGAGTTTAGGGCCACTTTTGGGGCCTTTGGGGTGAACCTCTATAAATAGGGGGTCACCCCCTCATTGTAAAGGGGACACATTTTTCCTCTCATTTCTCTTATATGCTAAAAGCTCTCATTCGAGGGAAGAACGTCGTTCGTATTCGTTTATTATTTATTGTTTGTCGGGCATAACCCAAATAGCCACATAAATCTACCCGTACGAAAATGCCTGTCAACAATTTGGCGCTAGAAGGAGGGTGCAAAACCCGAAAATCACCCAAAAATCTTAAAGAAATCTTCAAATCTTCAAGTGTTCTTGAAGAACACCTTCCAATCTTCAAGTGTTCTTGAAGAACACCTTCGAATCTTCAAGTATTCTTCAATAACACCTTCAAACATTCAAACCTTCCATCTTTATATTCAAACATTCAAACCTTCCACCTTCAAACATTCAAAATCTTAGAATCCACCGAAAGTATTAGCCAAATTTCAATACCAAACTTGCATAGTCAAATGTTGAAATTAACAGCAACATCACAGGCTTCCAAAGTCTCCTTCCTAATAAATTTCCATCATATATTGTTTCCCTCCCCAAAAATCATACGCATACACACCCATACACAGTGTTCCTCACTAGAAATGGATAAACCCCACAAGTATTCCATCAAAATATATCATACAACCACGTATATATACAAAGACCATACATACAAATATAGAGATTCCGGCATCTTTCACATATCTTGGTTATCAAACTGAGACCCACCGCCTACAGTGCAGCCTCCGCGCACCACCACCGGCGCAACCACCCCTAGCCCCACCTCCATCGTTCACCGGAAAAATTATATATGTACCCATGTTGGGGTATGTTCAAGGAAAACCAGGGGAGGGGGCTACTGTTGTTGGTTTCACTTCCTCTACTGCACACCTCGGTCCTTGCAACAACTTTTCTACAGTGGTGCAGCTTTTTCAGTATGCTTTTGGCACGTTTTCCAATGCGTTGAAAAGTCAAAAGACCCGTCACCCCGTGTCTACCCGGGGAGGCCTGGCTCCTCCAGCCGTCGCTCACCGCCCAGCGGCTACCCGCTCCCCGATCCTCGTTGCCTGCACGGTCTTCTCCTCGGCATGTTCTACCCGCACCGCCATCACGGGCTCGCAGGGGCTGCTCGCGCCGCCTCGCGGCCTGGGCCTACCTGCGCTGCCATTGCCTGCTGAGGCCAGCCGTTCCCCGCGTCGGCAACGGCAACATCCTCCTGCTGCTCGCCGAAGTCCGTGGTCGCACGACACCCCGCTCACCTGCTACCCGCAGCCTTCCCGATCGACCGCCTCAACCGCCAGGTGCCGAGCTGCCCGACGTGGCCTGCTCGCATTGTCCAGCGGCCTACTCGCGCTGCCGCCGGGCGCGAGCCCCTGCCCGTGCCACCCGCCGAGCCAATTCCCCCGCGAAGCCTACCCGACCACGGCGTGTACTCGCACGCCGCCACTCTTAGCCGCCTCGCCCGGCCAGTCGCCGCCTCCCCGCGCGGTCGCCCATCGCGGACGCTTCTCCGCGCCGCCTCAGCGCGGCCTTAGCCGCCGCCCGTCGCGCGGTCTTCTCCCCGTGCCGCCTTCGTCGCGGGTTCTCCCCGCTTCCCGCATCCCCTTGGTCTCCCCACTGGGCGATCCCGCGTCGCCACACACAGCCTCCCCGTGCCGCCGAGCAGCGGCCTCGGCCGCCGTAGCACCACGACCCCCGGCCGCTCCGGGATGACCCACAGTTACCGCCGTCTAAAGCGAATGTCGTCGCTCTCTCTCAATTGCATCAGGGCCGTCGCCGCACGACTATTAGGACTCCACAGCAGAAATGATTTTTCCAATCAAAGGTACTTCTTTAACTTTTTGGGCTTTACCTAATGCCAAAGGACCAAATCAAAATATATTTTCGGTCCTGGATTTACTTGAGCTGCTAGGCGAGGCTTAAAGGTAGTGTTTGGGCCAAAAATTTTATTTTTTATTGGCCCAAGAACAATTGAGATATTGGGCTTAATTAATCTTTTAGACAACTAATATTATAAAGCTGCGGGAAAGAGGATATTAGGCCATTTTATTCATGGATTGTTAGGCCATAATTTTTATATTAAGAATTTTCATTGCGATAAAAAAAAAAAATATGTATATATATATATACGAGCAGCGAGCAACTTCTGAGATGAACATCGGGAACCTCTTCATCAACGGAAAAATTCTACGGGCAGTCCTTTGCCCATTCCATCAGGTTTATTTCAATAATGTCTTTTTAATATATATCACCTCTCGCAAATTTTCATATAAATTAAAAGCGGGGGCATATACTCGTATTTCGAAAATTCAAAGCGGGGGCAATTTTTTAAATGCAATTTTCATTTGATATTTCCTTTTAATATATATCGCAACTCGTAAGTTGTCATGTATATTAAAAGCGGGGGCATGGATATACATATCCTACTCATTTTGTGATATCAAAAAATCAAAAAATAAATTATTTGACTATGAGTATTATTAAATACAGTCGGTTATTTTAAACTTCGAATACAATTTCGAAAAAATCATTGAGGATGCTCACCGGGTAATTAACTCATATTTAAAACATGGTCACACATTTCGACTACAAACATTCGTCCGCCTTCATAGGCGTTGACCGGTCCGCCTTCTAGGCGTCGACATTCCGCCTAGATTGGCGAGGTAATCCGTCTTCTCGACGTCGATTAGTCCGCCCTTTCAGGCGTTGACGTATCGATTAGTTCGCCTTCACCGGCGTCAACTAATCTACTTCTCGAGTTAATCTGCCTTCTCGGCGTCGACATTCCGCCTAGATTGGCGAAGTAATCCGCCCGATCGGCGTTGATTAATCCGCCTTCTCGGCGTCGACATTCCGCCTAGATTGGCGAAGTAATCCGCCCGATCGGCGTTGATTAATCCGTCTTCTCGGCATCGATATTTCGCCTAGATTGGCGAAGTAATCCGCCCGGTCGGCGTTGATTAATCCGCCTTCTAGGCGTCGACATTCCGCCTAGATTGGCGAAGTAATCCGTCTTCTCGACGTCGATTAGTCCGCCTTTCAGGCGTAGACGTATTGATTAGTTCGCCTTCACAGGCGTCAACTAGTCTACTCGAGTTAATCCGCCTTTTAGGCGTCGACAATCCGCCTGGAGGGGCGAAGTAATCCGTCTCCTCGACGTTGATTAGTCCGCCTTTCAGGCGTAGACGTATTGATTAGTTCGCCTTCACAGGCGTCAACTAGTCTACTCGAGTTAATCCGCCTTTTAGGCGTCGACAATCCGCCTAGAGTGGCGAAGTAATCCGTCTCCTCGACGTTGATTAGTCCGTCTTTCAGGCGTAGACGTATTGATTAGTTCGCCTTCACAAGCGTCAACTAATCTACTCGAGTTGATCCGCCTTTAGGCGTCGACAATCCGCCTAGATTGGCGAAGTAATCCGCCCGATCGGCGTTGATTAATCCGCCTTCTCGGCGTCGACATTCCGCCTAGATTGGTGAAGTAATCCGCCCGATCGGCGTTGATTAATCCGTCTTCTCGGCGTCGACATTCCGCCTAGATTGGTGAAGTAATCCGTCTTCTCGACGTCGATTAGTCCGCCCTCTCAGGCGTAGACATATTGATTAGTTCGTCTTCACAGGCGTCAACTAATCTACTCGAGTTAATCCGCCTTTTAGGCGTCGACATTCTGCCTAGATTGGCGAAGTAATCCGTCTTCTCGACGTCGATTAGTCCGCCCTTTCAGGCGTTGACGTATCGATTAGTTCGCCTTCACCGGCGTCAACTAATCTACTTCTCGAGTTAATCCGCCTTCTCGGCGTCGACATTCCGCCTAGATTGGCGAAGTAATCCGCCCGATCGGCGTTGATTAATCCGTCTTCTCGGCGTCGACATTCCGCCTAGATTGGCGAAGTAATCCGCCCGATCGGCGTTGATTAATCCGCCTTCTCGGCGTCGACATTCCGCCTAGATTGGCGAAGTAATCCGCCCGGTCGGCGTTGATTAATCCGCCTTCTAGGCGTCGACAATCCGCCTAGAGTGGCGAAGTAATCCGTCTCCTCGACGTTGATTAGTCCGCCTTTCAGACGTAGACGTATTGATTAGTTCGCCTTCACAGGCGTCAACTAATCTACTCGAGTTAACCCGCCTTTTAGGCGTCGACAATCCGCCTGGAGTGGCGAAGTAATCCGTCTCCTCGACGTTGATTAGTCCGCCTTTCAGGCGTAGACGTATTGATTAGTTCGCCTTCACAGGCGTCAACTAGTCTATTCGAGTTAATCCGCCTTTTAGGCGTCGACAATCCGCCTAGAGTGGCGAAGTAATCCGTCTCCTCGACGTTGATTAGTCCGCCTTTCAGGCGTAGACGTATTGATTAGTTCGCCTTCACAAGCGTCAACTAATCTACTCGAGTTGATCCACCTTTAGGCGTCGACAATCCGCCTAGATTGGCGAAGCAATCCGCCCAATCGGCGTTGATTAATCCGCTTTCTCGGCGTCGACATTCCGCCTAGATTGGCGAAGTAATCCGCCCGATCGGCGTTGATTAATCCGCCTTCTCGGCGTCGACATTCCGCCTAGATTGGCGAAGTAATCCGTCTTCTCGACGTCGATTAGTCCGCCCTCTCAGGCGTAGACATATTGATTAGTTCGCCTTCACAGGCGTCAACTAATCTACTCGAGTTAATCCGCCTTTTAGGCGTCGACATTCCGCCTAGATTGGCGAAGTAATCCGTCTTCTCGACGTCGATTAGTCCGTCCTTTCAGGCGTTGACGTATCGATTAGTTCGCCTTCACCGGCGTCAACTAACCTCTTTCTCGAGTTAATCCGCCTTCTCGGCGTTGATTAGTCCGCCTTTTATGCGTTGACATATTGATTAGTTCGCCTTCACCGGCGTCAACTAATCTGCCTCTCAAGCCGATCTGTCACTCGGCCTTGATAAGTTCGTCTTCACCGACGTCAACTAATCCGCCTCTCGGCGTGGATCCAGTCCGCATGTTAAGCGTTGACTTTCCGCCTTAATGGGCGAGGTATTGTTTGGTTCGTCCTCACCGGCGTTAACTAATCTATTATTTGCATCGTGATGTCGCTGCCCGTCAATCGGCTAAAAGCACTTCACTCATTAACCTGTTGGTTAATCTTTTAAGCGGTTGTTAAATCAATCCCATCTTCGTGAAGTCGCTGCCCGATCATCGGCTAAAGCACTTCACTCATTAACCTGTTGGTTAATCTTTTAAGCGGTTGTTAAATCAATCCCATCTTCGTGAAGTCGCTGCCCGATCATCGACTAAAGCACTTCACTCATTAACCTGTTGGTTAATCTTTTAAGCGGTTGTTAAATCAATCCCATCTTCGTGAAGTCGCTGCCCGTCCATCGGCTAAAGCACTTCACTCATTAACCTGTTGGTTAATCTTTTAAGCGGTTGTTAAATCAATCCCATCTTCGTGAAGTCGCTGCCCGATCATCGGCTAAAGCACTTCACTCATTAACCTGTTGGTTAATCTTTTAAGCGGTTGTTAAATCAATCCCATCTTCGTGAAGTCGTTGCCCGTCCATCGGCTAAAGCACTTCACTCATTAACCTGTTGGTTAATCTTTTAAGCGGTTGTTAAATCAATCCCATCTTCGTGAAGTTGCTGCCCGATCATCGGCTAAAGCACTTCACTCATTAACCTGTTGGTTAATCTTTTAAGCGGTTGTTAAATCAATCCCATCTTCGTAAAGTTGCTGCCCGATAATCGGCTAAAGCACTTCACTCATTAACCTGTTGGTTAATCTTTTAAGCGGTTGTTAAATCAATCCCATCTTCGTGAAGTCGCTGCCCGATCATCGGCTAAAGCACTTCACTCATTAACCTGTTGGTTAATCTTTTAAGCGGTTGTTAAATCAATCCCATCTTCGTGAAGTCGCTGCCCGATAATCGGCTAAAGCACTTCACTCATTAACCTGTTGGTTAATCTTTTAAGCGGTTGTTAAATCAATCTCATCTTCGTGAAGTCGCTGCCCGATCATCGGCTAAAGCACTTCACTCATTAACCTGTTGGTTAATCTTTTAAGCGGTTGTTAATTCAATCTCATCATCGTGAAGTTGCTGCCCGTCTATCGGCTAAGGCACTCCACTCATTAATCTGTTGATTTATCTTTTAATTGATTATTAAGTCAATCTGTTGTCCGTGAAGTCGCTACCCGCAAGAGGCCTAAGCACTTCATTAATTTATCATCGCGGTCCTTACCGCCCTATTACTAAAATCAATGTCGGTCAGCGGCAAGAACTCTTTATTAATTGAACGTCACGGTTCTCGACTCGGGGGCACGACTGAAGATCGTACCCCACCTAACCTATCCAGTTTCAAAAGTTTGACAATACGAAGATGACTTGAAAGATTCGCCCATCAAGGACCCTGTCGTCGAAGATTCCTCCGGGGCATCCGAGCTATCCTGTTTTCAGGCTCGGGGGCAAAACCTATTTGAAGCACAGATCAAGATCGAACTCTGGTCGCAATCAGAGCCCAATCTTGGGGGCAATTGTTACAGCAGGAAATATCCTCGCCTGACAGAAGGTCAGATTCCTGAAGATACACTGACCCGAGAAGATCGAGGGTCTACATCAGAAAAGAGTATTTAATGTATTATAGGTCTACTGTTGATCTTTATATTAATATTGTAATAAATCCCTAAATAAAGGGTTGAGACGAGTTTAGGGCCACTTTTGGGGCCTTTGGGGTGAACCTCTATAAATAGGGGGTCACCCCCTCATTGTAAAGGGGACACATTTTTCCTCTCATTTCTCTTATATGCTAAAAGCTCTCATTCGAGGGAAGAACGTCGTTCGTGTTCGTTTATTATTTATTGTTTGTCGGGCATAACCCAAATAGCCACATAAATCTACCCGTACGAAAATGCCTGTCAACAGACACCAATTGACATACAACAAAAAATAAGTTAGTGACTTAGAGTAGTAATTTACAGTGAAAGACTGAAAGTATTACCTTTAAAACCCACCGAAAGACGAGGTGTGTATGTAAGAATGTCTTACACATGATAAACATGTAATATATCATTTTGTTCAAAGAGGCACCTATTCACAAACATAAATAAATAAGTTAGTAAGTTAAGAGTAGTAATTTACAGTGACATTATTACCTTTAAAACCCACCGAGAGATTAATCGAGGCGTATATGTAAAGATGGCCTACACATGATAAACATGTAAATACAAAAGAGCGACAAGTAAGTGGAGAGGGGAAATGGTATAATAAGTAGGATTGCAAAACAGATCAACCTGCTTAGTTTCACCAGTGCGCAAAAGGTCATCTATTCTAAGGTGATAGCATATAAAAACCTGATCACTCCCAGGGTTATCGGCCATTCAAGCAATTCATCCTTCAACATATGAAACAAAAAGTAGTTTTATTATTCACATAGCAATGAGCAAAATATTAATCTAACAAGATTTAAAAAAAAACATTAAGCCAATGTTCCAGGTTCAATACGTCAATTATGTGGAACAAAAAGAAAAATGACTAATGAATAATGAGTATGCTGCAGTTACACATGTAAAACTACATCAATATCCACTAAACTGTTAAAGAAGGCAATATGCTAGTGTTGTTCGTAAACATTATTTTTGTTGCCGGCATCTTACATAATGGGTTCTCTCTATTGTCAATTTACTGTTCTTTAGTTGAATTTGTGGAAAGTGGATAATTGTTAAGAAAAAACAGAAAGCACAAAGTCTTTAAAAAAAAACCTCTTAATTTCTTCTACATGTAGACCCTCATAAAATGTCTCTCATTCATAAAACAACTATTGAATTCAGAGCATACAAGTATAAACAATTTGAGAAACGCTTTCTTGAGCATATATGAAGGTTCATGGTAGAGAATATGAGGAGAAAATAACATGTACCTTGATATTCAAGAAGTGGGAGCCCACAAAATTGGATTGCTCCACAATTTATGGTACGAAGAGATTTCTTATCTCTGCTTCATGTGTGCGTGCGCGGGCGCGCGTATGAGAGAGGGTCAGAAAAGGAGGGGTTAGCTTGTTTTTGCGTTGTTATGTAAAATTTGCATCGGGTTCCAAGATTATCCCTTCCACCAGAAAATAGAATCCCTGATTTTGACAAAATAATTAAACTCCAATTCGTGATAATACATCTGTGATACCAGAAGGTGAAGACATTAAATTGACGTAAGAAAAAGAAAATGACAGTAGTAGATCGAGAGATAGATGAAGGGCTAGGGCGAATTGTAAAATCTAAATGTGCAATGATAATTTAGGGCATACCTAAATCGCTTGATGGAGAAAGAATGGCCGCTGACGGCAAGTGTTGGAGGGATGTGTAAACTAATGAGCACGGTGGCCGAACGCATTCCTTCATCAACCAGTCTCTCCTTTGCCACTCTCAATCCCGAGGCCGCGCGCCGGCGATCGAACGACACCAAAATACAGGTATTCCTTTCTCCCGTCGCCGTTGCCGGATCTCTCTCCGTGAAAACCTTCCATGCTCAAATTATTTTTTAATTCACTGCGGTATTTCGGCTTTGCATAAAGGGAAGCCTAGAATTCAAGAAGACGAAAGATTTGGAAAGGCAGATGCAATGATAAGAAATTAACATAAATGAAATTAAAAGGTGAAGGTGGGGATGAAAGTGTATAAAGTTAAAAAGGAGAGGGGCAATATCGTCCAAAAATGATTTATAAGTGCAAGACACTTTTAAAGGTATTATAGATATTTAAGTGATTTAGATTGCTCAAAAGTTCATTAAAAAGTTTTTCTTTTTTAGTTTTCCCATTACCTAATTTATATAGCTTAAAAACCCATAAAAAGAAGGGGTATTTTTTTGAGTAGGTTTTATATGCATAATAAGCTTAACATGAACTAATTTTAGAGTATTATTAATCTCATTAGGAGTATCATTAAATCTGTTAGGGGTATCACTAATCTGGGTCAGTGGTATTATATTGTAATTGTTTTAAATTTTCTTGAACTCAGACTAATGATATCCCTGATGAGATTAATGATACTTTAAAATTGTTTCATGATAAGCTTATCATGAACTATTTTTCATATAATATTTTGCCTTTTTTTTTTTACCATTACCTAAATTGACAATAAAATAACTATACCCTTTACAAATATCTCTTATTTACACATCATGCAACTACATTTTTTCAATACACCCTTAAATAATACACTAACTTATATTCCATAAAATTGAAAAGACCAATATATCCTCAATTTTATACCTTTTAACATTATAAATAATTTTCTCATTAAATCCGTATCATTTCTATTTGAACAATTTAAATTGGGATAGAGGAAGTAATGTATTATAGGGAAGTTATGCCTTGGGTACAAAATTTTAACAAATATTATTCCTAGGGAGTGCCATTTCCCAACTCATCATGGAGTACAAAAATTGTTGAACTTTAGTTATTTTAAAGTTAAACTTATGTATGTTATTATTGCATTTTATATTTGAGAATAATTAAAAATTTTGAATTTTTCCCTCCCAACAATATTTGGTCTAATTTCGTACTCCTTAATAACTCACCCTATAGATAGGGGTGTAAATAGGTCGAGCCAATCTAGGCTTCTGGGTACATGGCAACATCTTTTTATCTCGCTGTAGATTAGAATCGCAATCACCACAAGATGGGGACCACCTGAACCCGCAACTCAGAACTACAACCGCACTGCAGTCGGAACCGCAACCACCACAAGAGGGGAACACCTCCCCACCACAAGAGGGAATAAATTCTCTCTCCATGTCTCGAACCCAAAACCTATGGGATCTTAGGTGATGGACTTAACCATCTGAGCTACAACTCTTGACAACTTTTTAAATCTTAAAATGAAGAATAAAAATAATTTACCAAAGGATTATCAAATAACTAGTATCAACCCCGCGAATTTCGCGGGCTTCAATACAACTTTTTTTATTATCCACAAATATTTTACATTTTTTGGATAGACACACATATTCTATTGTAGTATTTTTTACCTAGATTATGCAAAACATTGATTAATAAGTAAAGAAGTATGGTTTTTTTTTTTTTTGGAGATAAGTGATGAAATACATGAGTCTTAAAGATTCATAATCTAAATTTAAATAAACACTATACGTCCATTATGAGAAACACATAAACTAATATATATTTTAATTTTCATCCCTGCAAACAGCAAAATAAAAGACAGACTTGCTCATCTCTTCAGCCAACTTTCAGAATTTGACATCATCAGTAATTTGAAGACCCACACTTTTAGCAACTGAGCTCCATCCGCCACATAGACGTATAAAAGAAGATTTTTTCCTTCGAGAAACTATGGGTGTATTTTCAAAATAAACAATAAAGTCTTCACTTGTGATTGAATTCCTCAAAACAAATACTACGGCATAATATACCCCCCACAACGAAAGGCTAAGTTCATAAAAAAAATAAAGACAAACATTAGAACTCAACTCCACTTAATTGAACTTTCGTTGCACCATTAGCAATGCCTATAACTTTCACTGCAAGAAAAAATAAAATTAAAATGCATCAATAAATGAACGAAAAAAAAAGTATTTTCTTTTTAAATTAGTAAGAATAGTTTGTAAACACCTCCGTTGAACTGAAGAACTATCGCACTCTGAAAGATAATACTCAACGGCGGAGAATTCCATGTCACAATGGCATCAACAAATCGATCGCACCAAGTATTAGTCAAAACACACGACATCACGTCCCCACTATAGAAAACAATTAATATTACAGAAACAACACATGAATATATAAAAAATATTAGGAATAAAATAAAAAATTATAACAATTACAAATCATCCAGCAACTCCAACCACACAAACTTGTACACCCCAAACCAAGTTAAATTTATAGAGCGTACATAACCAGTATAAGTGAAATGTGCCCTGGCATTTGTTAAAAATTGGACAAAAAATACATGCAATCAATTAATAACCCACGTTAAGAAATACAAATAAAATTTACTAAATAAAAATCAACAATAGAATACCACGCAATATTGAATCATCAGCTTCAGGTTGATCGAGTATGTGCTTAAAACCAACAAAGTCAAAGGATGAACAGAGAATAACGGTATTAGAACATAGATCAACACTCGTTGACTCAATGAATTCGTGGTTGAAAATATTTTTGGTATATCTAATCCGTGCAGTATTGCGTGCAACCAGAAAGTTTTTAATAAAATACTCTCCGGCATCCACGAAGAAATGTTCGAACCTGGAGACCAAATTATATGGAACAAATCCATGTATCTTAGTTCCCTTTTGAAAAGACGTGCAATCCGCCAACACACAAATAAAGATCCATATAGAAATCATCAGCTTCAAGTTGATCAAGTATGTGCTTAAAACCAACAAAGTCAAAGGATGAACAGAGAATAACGGTATTAGAACATAGATCAACACTCGTTGACTCAATGAATTCGAGGTTGAAAATATTTTTGGTATATCTAATCCATGCAGTATTGCGTGCAACAAGAAAGTTTTTAATAAAATACTCTCCGGCATCCACGAAGAAATGTTCGAACCTGGAGACCAAATTATATGGAACAAATCCATGTATCTTAGTTCCCCGTTGAAAAGACGTGCAATCCGCCAACACACAAATAAAGATCCATATAGAAAAAAAAAAAGAACCAGTGCATTTATATAGAGATATAATGTAGGGAAAAAAAGAACAAACATCTGATCATCTATCATCAAAATAATCATACTATCCCTCCCGTCATTAACCCACGTATGAAAAATTCTAACGTGGATAACTAAAGTACATAGATCACGGAGACCCAAAAGCAACAGTGGACTCATCTCAACCACCAAAATATAAACAATTTAAAATCACCTAGATAATTACAAAGACCAAAACTAACATACACATATATATAAAGTCACGATTTGACATTGGTATATGTAGAGTCATGTATCAATAATGGTGAAGCAATCATATTCAATTAAACATTATGGTGAAGCACCATGATATTCATTAATATTAAGAATAGTCCAATAATAAATCCCACATAACAAATGGCATGGCAAAACCACTATATGGTATGGCAAGTCTAAGAATAATGCACGGTAGGTCGAACATTAAGCTCTTCAAATTTAATGCATTGATTATAATAAAAAACACACATTAATACCAACAAACAACACCGACTAATAACATTCATACTAACGACTAATACCATGGTAAGTCGAAGAATGGTGCACGGCAAGTCTAACAATAAGCTCTTCAAATTTAATGCATTAATTTTAATAAAAACACACTTTAATACCAACAATCAACATCATCATGTACATTAACATTCCTAATAATCCAATAATCAATTACACACAATAAATGACATTGGCAAGACCACTATAATAGACGATTAATGAAACTTCATGTTGGAGTTATACGTGAAAGTATGTTTTACTTTGTATAACTCGTGTATCAAACACTCGTTTTATGAGAATAATTCTTTTATCGCATTTGCTTTTGTAACGCCCCGAACCCAGAATATATTAATTATATCGGATTCGAAGTGTTATTGTGATCAAAAATCCGAATTATAAAATTTTTGAAAGGAATGTAACTGAATTGAGAGAGAGGAGTTTCATGCAGCGGATAAGTGGGAAGGAATATTATAACATAAGTGTATTTGTATATATATATAAAGATGGATAGAGGGTTCTGTATCTTCAGCATAATACACACTGAGTTTGGATAATTTAAACACACGGAAAGAGTATCGTCTTGCATAGCAGTAGTGATAACATTTATTGGGAAATAGAAATGATAGGCATCATTGTATTAGTAATAATATATTTTAAGAAAATGGGAGACTTTGTGTCTTCTGTGTCACTGTCCTTGCTCCCCATAATTGTAATCTGCAAGGGGTTAAGAAAAAGGGGGCGTGAGAATTGAATTCTCACTTATGGGTGATTGCAACATCATGGGATTGGTAAATCCGAAATATATTAAATTATACTCATTAATAAAAAGTTTATTTTATTTAAACAGTTGACGTATATAAAAGATTATAAAATTTAAACAGTACTTAAGCATATTTCACATGGCATACTTGAAATAACACAAGTTGATTCACATTAGGGCAAAGCCCAAGGTCATATCACGTATTATCACAATTATCAAACCATAAATGTACAACCATTCCCCTTCCATCATAGTTATCCTTTTCAACTCCAACCATCAACAGCCTTGATTCCGAGGGCGTCAAACGACAGCTGTCCCCGGAGACTGGAAAAATAATCAACGACCTTGATTCCGAGGGCGTCCAACGACAGCTGTCCCCGGAGGCCGGAAAAACAATCAACGACCTTGATTCCGAGGGCGTCCAACGACAGCTGTCCCCGGAGGCCGGAAAAACAATCAACGACCTTGATTCCGAGGGCGTCCAACGACAGCTGTCCCCGGAGGCCGGAAAAACAATCAACGACCTTGATTCCGAGGGCGTCCAACGACAGCTGTCCCCGGAGACCGGAAAAATAATCAACGACCTTGATTCCGAGGGCATCAAACGACAGCTGTCCCCGGAGGCCGGAAAAACAATACCCAAATCACAACTCCGTACTTACTGACTTTCCATAAAACTGATACAACAACCTCATCGAGAAAATACTTGACTGATAATTGAACTGGTTCATGCTCACGTAAGGTGTTTACTCATGCAGTGGTGATCAATTCACAAAACAACAGGCTAAATATATAACATATATAGTTATATCACATAATCCAAACAGTTATATAGATAGGTGTTACAAATATATTGGATTAGATACTTTTGATTTGATTTAGTCGAGTTCAGAAAATACCGGCACGACGTTATTAATAGCAGATCAATCAACGGATCATCACCCACCTGATTGTTCTGAGTTCCGGGAATATTGGGTAGGTAGGCAGTCGAGTCCTTCGTGCGTATTCCGAAAAGTACAGAATCCTAATAAGGAGTATTTCGATTAAAAGATTGACTTTTGAATTTGAAAAGCTTAAGAGCGCGAAACTCAAGGATTGAGTAGGTCGTTGTCTTCAGAGAACTATTGAAAACTAAAGTTTTCAAAGGTTGATTTCAAATTGATAAGTACACCTCTTTTAAAGGGGAGGTGTATCAGGGGAGTGTATTTACTAAATTCAGTGTTGCAACAGGGGGTGTATTTCCTGAATTTAGTGGTGTAACAGGGGGTGTATTTACTGAAATTGGTGGTGTAATAGGGGGTGTATTTACTGAAATTGGTGATGTATCAGAGAGTGTATTTACTGAAATTGGTCGTGTTCTCAGAGAGTGTATTTACTGAATTTGGTGGTGTTCTCAAAGGGTGTATTTACTGAATTTGGTGTTGTTCTCAAAGGGTGTATTTACTGAATTTGGTGGTGTTCTCAAAGAGGTCTTTTTAAGGAAAAATATCTTTATTAAGCTTGGAAAAATACTTAGAAAAATAAGATTATTAATCAATGAAATTAAAGAAAAGGTTATTCTTTCTTACGAATCCTAATTCTCGTTTTTAAACGAAAACTTGAATATAAAACTTTTCTTTTCTAAACTTATTAAAAGACTTTATTTTTTTGCGTTTTCTAAAATTCTAATAGGGTTACGAGGTGAAGACGAGTTTCCCTTTGATTACGAAATTTATTCAAACGTGTTTTTATCCTTGAAAAACGTCAAAACAAGGATACTATAGGATTTTACTAATATCATCATAATACTAAAAACAATGATACTAAACATTCATAAGAATAATACTAGTCCTCTAAGTCATTACTACCATTCATCTAAAACAATAATATTTCAACATTCAATTACTAATACTAAATACTAAACTAAGAAACCAATCTTATGGTTTGTGAAAGAAATAAAACAAAGAAACAATCTATCCAAAAACTCACTTCTAAAGAGTGATACAAGTGAAACAAAACAATAGTACTAAATAAGTCCATAACTAATACTAATCCATATAACCACTAACAGTGAGTTTTCTTTCATTTCTTTTCTTGTTCTAAGTTCTAACAATTAACAAAATAACCCAAAAATCTACCCAAGATAAAAAACGAAGATAGAAACCTTACGAGCTTCAGTTTGAGACGTTAAACGGGCGGCCTAACGGCGTCGTTTCGAAACCCGGAAATTGTTCACGAAAATTGGGCAGCCTTACGGCGTTGTTCGGGAATTCGGAAAAACGATTTGGGCAGCCTAACGGCGTCGGTTTGAAATTCCAGAAATTCGGCAACAGTAACCGGTTCAACGGCGTCAATTTTGAACAGAAAATTAAACGAAAGAAGGTCCCGGTTAGAAATTGAAATAAACCGGCGTTCGAAATCGAATTTAAACGAAATGAAATTCGAACAATAAAAGAAGGAATTCAACTCACTGGAGTTTGAGGAGGAGGCGGCGACGGCGGATGAGGCGGCGACGGCGGAGGAGGCGGCGACGCGGCGGCGGCGCTTCGGCTGAGGCGGCGGCGTTTGGCGACGGAGATAAAGAGAGAGAGAGAGCGATGGGCAGCAGGGGAGCTCGGAGAAGGGAGTCGCGGCCTGGGCTTCGTCGCGTCTGGGCTGGTCCACGGCGGAGCAGTGACGGCGGCGAGCTTTGGCGCGGCTGGGCAGAGCTCCAGCGACGATGGCGCTCGCGGCGGCGCTTCGGCGAGACGACGACAGAGGTGGCGGTGGCGCCGGGCTGGGTCACGGTCTCGACGGCGGAGGCGCTCGGCGGTGAGAGTTCAGAGGAGGAGGGAGGCGCTGCTTCGTCGGCCGGAGGAGTTGGGTCGCGGCTGGAGGAGGGAGGAGGAAAGAAACGTGGAGAGAGAAATGGGAGAAAAATAGAGAGAGGAAAGAAAATTGTGTGCGTGAGAAAATGAAAGAAAATGAGAGAGGATTTTGGCTTTTTCCCTTTTTATACTAATTCCTTTCAAAACTTATCTACTCCTCAAATTCTTATCCAATTATTTCGATATTTTCGTTCCCAAATGATACGGTTCAGGGATCGTTTTGTTCACGAGTATAATTCCGATTCAGAAAATAATACAGTTTTTAAACTCAAGTAATATTTTATTGTATTTTGATTTTTCTCAATGAATTAAACGAATCGAAATCCTTAATTTAATTTGAAT
Source organism: Ballota nigra (assembly GCA_947034835.1). Classification (NCBI taxonomy): domain Eukaryota; kingdom Viridiplantae; phylum Streptophyta; class Magnoliopsida; order Lamiales; family Lamiaceae; genus Ballota; species Ballota nigra. The sequence goes on along the minus strand of OX344727.1, from coordinate 9,339,355 downwards.
AATTAATTTCTCGTAGTCCTTTATTCGTTTGAAAGAATTCGTTTTCTTTCTTCGAATTTAGGAGTTTTTATAAAAAGGGTATGTATATTTAAATACACAAATAGCACACAAAATAATTAAAATAAAAGAAACAAAGAAGAGAAAATAAAATAAAATAAAAAAAAATAAAAAAGGTTTCTAATTAAGGAAAGGGTACAGAACGGGACGGGGTATTACATCCTCACCCCCTTAACAGAATTTTGCCCCCGAAATTCATGTCTTAGGTATTACTTAAGCTTTGAGGGTATTTGGCTAGGACTTCATCCTCTCTTTCCCAAGTCGCTTCTTCCTTTCCGTGTCGGCTCCACTGAATGAGCACTAAAGGTATTTCTCGATTCCTTAACAAGTGTAACTTTCTTCCCAAGATAGTTACTGGAATCTCTTCATAAGTCAGGTCACTGTTTAGACCTAATTCTACGTGATTAATAACGTGGTTTGGATCGCTCACGTATTTCCTGAGTGTAGATATGTGGAACACATTATGCACTCGTGATAACTCCGGTGGTAAAGCTATGCGATAAGCTACATCTCCGATTCTATTCAGGATGTCGAATGGTCCAATGTATCGCGGCTTTAGCTTACCTTTCTTCCCAAAATGGATTAGACCTTTCATTGGTGCAACTTTGAGAAATACTTTCTCGCCGATGTCAAAATGTAAATCCCTTCTTCGGGTGTCTGCATACGATTTCTGGCGGTCCTGGGCCGACTTGATCCTTTCTTTAATTTTTGCGACTATCTCAGCCGACTTTTCGACTAATTCGGGTCCGAGAATCTTTCGAATCCCGACTTCATCCCAACAAACTGGCGATCTACACCTCTTTCCGTAGAGTGCTTCGTACGGCGCCATTTGTATTGTTGCTTGATAACTGTTGTTATATGAAAACTCTGCCAATGGTAGGTGGCTTTCCCAACTTCCTTCAAGATCTAGAGCGCAAGCTCTGAGCATATCTTCAAGCGTTTGAATGGTTCTTTCCGATTGCCCGTCCGTCTGCGGGTGGTACGCGGTGCTGAACTTCAATTCAGTACCTAAGGCTCGTTGCAGACTTCCCCAGAATTTGGAGGTAAAACGGGGGTCTCTATCGGATACTATTGAAACTGGTACTCCGTGCAGTCTGACTATCTCTGCTATGTACAGTTGAGCGAGCTTGTCCAACGTGTACGTCATTCTTATAGGGATAAAATGGGCAGTTTTCGTAAGTCTGTCTACGATAACCCAAATGGCATCGTGATTCTTCACCGTTTTCGGAAAACCGGTGACAAAATCCATAGTGATGTCCTCCCATTTCCACTCTGGCATCTCCAGAGGGTGCAACAGCCCTGGAGGTCGTTGGTGATCTGCTTTAACTCGTTGGCAGGTTAAACAACTCCTGACGAATTGAGCTATCGATCTCTTCATACCCCTCCACCAAAAGTTCTCTTTCAATCCTCGGTACATTTTCGTCTCTCCGGGATGAACGGTGTAAGGAGTGATATGTGCCTCTTTCAGAATTTCGTTCCTAATTCCGTCATCCTTAGGCACACAGATTCTATTATCGAACATTAAAGCTCCATCAGTACCCAATACGAATCTCTGAATGGTTCCTTCTTCAGCGCGCTTACATATTCCTCTCAAGAATTTATCGTCCTTTTGCGCTGCTAGGATCCTTTCTCGTAAGGTCGGTTGTAGGGTGAACACATAAACCATGGAATCTGCACAACACTGTGTGGAAAATTCCAAGTCTAAACGAGAGAGTTCTCCCATTAGTGGTAATTGTGTGGTCGGAACGACGCTTAGTTTTGTATTTTCCTTTCTACTCAAAGCGTCTGCCACCACGTTTGCCTTTCCAGGGTGATAGTGAATAGTGCAATCGTAATCTTTTACCAATTCGAGCCATCTTCTCTGACGCATGTTCAATTCCTTCTGCGTAAAGAAGTACTTTAGACTCTTATGGTCAGTGTAGATCTCACACTTTCCTCCATATAGGTAGTGTCTCCAAATTTTTAACGCGTGAACTACTGCGGCTAATTCTAAGTCATGCGTTGGGTAGTTATGTTCGTGATCCTTAAGTTGTCGAGATGCATAAGCTACAACTTTCTTATTCTGCATCAGAACACAACCCAAACCTGACAAAGAAGCGTCTGTGTAAATGACGAATCCTTCTAATCCATCTGGGATGGTTAACACAGGCGACGTGGTTAGCCTTTTCTTTAGTTCTTGGAAACTTTCTTCACAAGTTGAATCCCAAGTAAACTTCTCAGTTTTCTTGGTCAGTTTCGTCAGCGCTTTCGCAATGCTGGAAAAATCTTGTATGAACCTGCGGTAGTACCCTGCTAACCCAAGAAAACTCCGAATTTCATTGACGTTAGTAGGTGCCTTCCAGTTCATGATGGCTTCTACCTTTGCTGGGTCCACTTCAATCCCTTTTGCGGAGATTATATGTCCTAAGAACATCACACGGTTGATCCAAAATTCACACTTGCTGAATTTGGCATACAACTTCTCTCGTCTCATTGTCTCTAAGACTGCTTTGAGATGTTCTTCGTGTTATTTTTTGCTCTTAGAGTACACGAGTATGTCGTCGATGAAGACGATAACGAATTGATCCAGGTACGGATGAAATACTCTATTCATCAGATCCATGAAAATCGCTGGAGCATTCGTTACTCCAAAGGGCATCACGGTGAACTCGTAGTGTCCATACCGAGTCCGGAATGCTGTCTTCGGGATATCCTCGCTCTTGACCTTTAGCTGGTGATAACCAGACCTCAGATCGATCTTTGAGAATATCGTAGCATCCTTTAACTGATCGAACAAGTCTTCTATCCTTGGAAGAGGATATTTGTTCTTAATGGTCAGTTGATTGAGACCTCGGTAATCTATGCACATACGAAAAGTTCCGTCTTTCTTCTTTACGAACAACACGGGTGCTCCCCATGGTGATGCACTAGGTTTGATGAACTTCTTTTCAAGCAAACCTTGCAGTTGTTCCTTCAGTTCTTCTAATTCTTTTGGGGCCATTCTATAGGGTGCTTTAGATACTGGTGCTGCCCCAGGTATCAAGTCAATGGAAAACTCTATCTGACGATCGGGAGGTAACCTGTTTAATTCCTCGGGGAATACGTCAAGATATCCATCCACAATTGGCACCTTGATGCGTAACTTATCGTCTATCTCTCCTGCCGAGATGCGAACGAGGTAAGCTTGGCATTTCTCTTTTCGTAATATTGCAGCAGCTTGGATTGCTGATATTACTCGGGTTTCCTTCTTGGTCTTGACTTCGCGAAACGTGAAACGTTGGCCATCACGAGTTTCGAGGTCGATCTCGCGTTCGGCGCATTTTATTATTGCCTTATTTCTCGTTAACCAGTCAATGCCTAAGATTATGTCAAAGGTTTTCATCTTAAGGATGTGAAGGTCGGACTCTATCAAGTGATTGTCTAGCGTTAGAGGTAAACCTCTAATTTGACCCTCAATTTCCATAGTAGTCCCAGATGGAATATTAACGTTTAAAACTTTTCCTTTTATCTCAACTAATCCTAACTTTCTTTTAAAGTTATCAGATATAAAGGAATGAGATGCTCCAGTATCAAACAATACATACGCAGGTTTTTCAAGTACAAAGACAGTACCTGCTAGCGTCTCGTGCTGCTCAGGCTGAGCTGGTCCTTTCAGGCGAAGTTGCTCTCCACTGCTTTCCCCTTCCTCTAGGATAGCATTCACGTGGCCTGGCCTTCCCTGACCTTGATTAGGCGGACCTCTGACAGGGGGTCCCGCTTGGCGGTTGTTAGGTGCAGGTAGCTGACGAGCCTGATAATTGTTTGCCTGCTGAGGGCGGTACTGAGTGCTATTAACCGATTGACAGTTGTTGTTCGGTGGCTGAACACATTCATTGGACTTGTGCCCTGGTTGATGGCAACGAAAACAAATTACTCCTCCCTGATTACAGGGTCCCCAGTGTCTCCTTCCACACCTTTGACAGTTCTGGTTAGCTCGAGAGCCAACAAAGTTGTTCCTCTTGGGTTGCGGAAATGAATTCCTTTTAAAGGGTGGCTGCCAATTACGATTGACAGGGACAGTAGTCGGAGTTTGTTTGTACTCCAAGTTTTGACTGATCGAAACCATCAATGCTCGATGGAAAACTTCTCCATAATTTGGCACCTGAAGGCCAATTATAATTCCTGCTATCTCGGGCCTCAAACCCTGCTCGAACCTGCGAGCTTTCCTTTCATCGTCACCCACCAGATGTGGGGCATAACGAGACAGTTGGTTGAACCTTCTCTCGTACTCTATCACTGAGAGAGTTCTCTGTCGAAGGTTGACAAATTCTTGTTCTTTCCGATCCCTCAGGACTCGTGGAAAGTATCGATCCAGTATAGCTTTCTTAAAGTCCTCCCAAGTAAGGACTTGCCTAGCTTCTTCGTCCATGGTTCGTTCATAAGACTCACACCATTGGGCTGCATCTTCCATCAGTTGGAACTGGGCACAGGAGACCTTCTGTGCATCAGCCAGTGCCATGTGTCTGAAGATACGTTCCAATCCCGATATCCACTCCTCGACTTCAAAGGGATCCTCTTTCCCATCCAGCTTAGGTGGCTGCAGTCATCGAAAGCGTTCGACAAAGTCATTCGCCCTGGGCGCTATCTAAGGTATAGGCCCGTACAACGGCGGAGGAGGTGGTGGAACTTGTTGTTGAATGTAGTTCTGAAGAGAGGTCAGTATTTCTCTCGCGATATCGTTTTCTGGTGCGGCTTGCTGAGGCGGCTCAGGTTTAGCCTGAAGAGGTGGTTCTTGTTCTATCGGATCCACGGGTTCAGGGATAGGGTTAACGCGGGGTCGTCCACGTTTACGTCCGGGTGTCATTCTAAAGGTAGTTCTGATCGAAAAGAATAATATTGTTACGATACGTATAGGTGCGAGAAAGTTATAAAAACATAACCGGATTAACCAAATCAACACAACGCTAGCACTGAAACACGTATGGTACGTAATTCACCAGCTGCGCATTGGGCCCCTCAATGGTACAGTGCTCACATTCGCACAGTATTCTAGGAACCAGTGATGTGTCATTAAGCGATAATCAGATAAAATATACGACAATCAATATATATAAAGCAAGTAAAACACATTGACAAGTAGTGAGCACATAATAGGTATATATATATCTAAAAGTTTTGGTTCTACGGAGTCAGTCTCCTTACATTCGCCAAGGAATGCAAAAGGGTTCTAGGTAATGCTATAGCATCGTGTCCTCACATCAATATGGACCACGAGCGACAAAATGAGGGGTTAGAGCTACGCTGCAATGGTCTATAAGGAAAACGACCACGCAAAATGACTACTACTATAAGTCAAACGGCTACCACCTATACTATATATATGCGTCTACTACTATATACAAAGTCTGGGGTCCAACTAGTCATCAACCTCTGACTCGGACGGGGAATCTATCTCTATCTCTGGCTCATCTCCCTCTGGTTCGTCTGCCTCGACCTCTGCTACCCCTGGCTCAATCCCTTCTGGCTCAAACACAGGAGGTGCGGCTTCCTCAAAGCCGAAAGGTCCCTCCCCAGGTAGTCCACTCGCTATCCAGTAAGCGATGGAGTTATCCCGTTGCGCGAGAGCTGCGTCCAAGTACAGCATGGACCTCCTGAGGGTGGTATGGGAGAACTCTTCTTGAGAGTTTGCGGCAGCCCTTGATGCGGCGGCTGAGACTCGGGCAAGTACGGCGTCCTCGTGAAGAGCTCCGGACATGGCAAAATCACTCCGAGAAATTCCGGCGGCCTGTCGGGACAGGGTGCGGTGATCATCCGCGTGTCGAATCACTCTCTGGGCCTCCACCCAGTAAGCGTCTAGGTGAACCTGAGGTCCCTGCTCTGGGTCGTCTACCCTCATGCAATCTAATAGTCCGGTAGCGATAGGGCGGAAGATTTCGATCACTCCTCCCGCGAATCGGGTCGCAGCTGCGAAGTCAGTCTCGATGTGGGGCTCCGGGGCAGTCCTTGCCCTTTCGCGTGACTCTACAAAGCGGGCAGTGAAGGCATCAATGGTCTCTACTTCTAACTGCTCAATCTCTAAGTACTGGGCCACATCCATCTTAGGCTTCCTATAGGGAAAGGAAAGTTCTAGTCAAAATTTTAGTTTAAAAGGAAAATAACCGTAAAGTAAACATTTAAAGCACGTAATCAAAGAAATCATATAATATTATTTATGAAGTTCACAAATTATTCGAGCATTCTTATCAATTATTCGAGTTCCAAAAGCAACTTAGACTAGATTTTGTAGTTCTTCCTTCGTAGTACGAACACTATTTTGAGTTATCGTAACCTTTTTGATCGGGTAATATTATGAATTTAAGCAGTTGTGAATTTTAAAGGCCTTTAAGCAAACATTATAAGAGTAGTATCGTACCTTCGAGGAGCTCGTAGACAGTAACCAGAGACACGTTTCCCTCAGAAAATTTTAATATTTTAGTACTTAAGTGATAATAAATAATATTATTGTGACAAGGGAACAAGATTTGGGGTTGGGTCCGAAAGTTTTGAACATAAGCTCTGATACCACCTGTAACGCCCCGAACCCAGAATATATTAATTATATCGGATTCGAAGTGTTATTGTGATAAAAAATCCGAATTATAAAATTTTTGAAAGGAATGTAACTGAATTGAGAGAGAGGAGTTTCATGCAGCGGATAAGTGGGAAGGAATATTATAACATAAGTGTATTTGTATATATATATAAAGATGGATAGAGGGTTCTGTATCTTCAGCATAATACACACTGAGTTTGGATAATTTAAACACACGGAAAGAGTATCGTCTTGCATAGCAGTAGCGATAACATTTATTGGGAAATAGAAATGATAGGCATCATTGTATTAGTAATAATATATTTTAAGAAAAAGGGAGACTTTGTGTCTTCTGTGTCACTGTCCTTGCTCCCCATAATTGTAATCTGCAAGGGGTTAAGAAAAAGGGGGCGTGAGAATTGAATTCTCACTTATGGGTGATTGCAACATCATGGGATTGGTAAATCCGAAATATATTAAATTATACTCATTAATAAAAAGTTTATTTTATTTAAACAGTTGACGTATATAAAAGATTATAAAATTTAAACAGTACTTAAGCATATTTCACATGGCATACTTGAAATAACACAAGTTGATTCACATTAGGGCAAAGCCCAAGGTCATATCACGTATTATCACAATTATCAAACCATAAATGTACAACCATTCCCCTTCCATCATAGTTATCCTTTTCAACTCCAACCATCAACAGCCTTGATTCCGAGGGCGTCAAACGACAGCTGTCCCCGGAGACTGGAAAAATAATCAACGACCTTGATTCCGAGGGCGTCCAACGACAGCTGTCCCCGGAGGCCGGAAAAACAATCAACGACCTTGATTCCGAGGGCGTCCAACGACAGCTGTCCCCGGAGGCCGGAAAAACAATCAACGACCTTGATTCCGAGGGCGTCCAACGACAGCTGTCCCCGGAGGCCGGAAAAACAATCAACGACCTTGATTCCGAGGGCGTCCAACGACAGCTGTCCCCGGAGGCCGGAAAAACAATCAACGACCTTGATTCCGAGGGCGTCCAACGACAGCTGTCCCCGGAGGCCGGAAAAATAATCAACGACCTTGATTCCGAGGGCGTCAAACGACAGCTGTCCCCGGAGGCCGGAAAAACAATACCCAAATCACAACTCCGTACTTACTGACTTTCCATAAAACTGATACAACAACCTTATCGAGAAAATACTTGACTGATAATTGAACTGGTTCATGCTCACGTAAGGTGTTTACTCATGCAGTGGTGATCAATTCACAAAACAACAGGCTAAATATATAACATATATAGTTATATCACATAATCCAAACAGTTATATAGATAGGTGTTACAGATATGTTGGATTAGATACTTTTGATTTGATTTAGTCGAGTTCAGAAAATACCGGCACGACGTTATTAATAGCAGATCAATCAACGGATCATCACCCACCTGATTGTTCTGAGTTCCGGGAATATTGGGTAGGTAGGCAGTCGAGTCCTTCGTGCGTATTCCAAAAAGTATAGAATCCTAATAAGAAGTATTTCGATTAAAAGATTGACTTTTGAATTTGAAAAGCTTAAGAGCGCGAAACTCAAGGATTGAGTAGGTCGTTGTCTTCAGAGAACTATTGAAAACTAAAGTTTTCAAAGGTTGATTTCAAATTGATAAGTACACCTCTTTTAAAGGGGAGGTGTATCAGGGGAGTGTATTTACTAAATTCAGTGTTGCAACAGGGGGTGTATTTCCTGAATTTAGTGGTGTAACAGGGGGTGTATTTACTGAAATTGGTGGTGTAATAGGGGGTGTATTTACTGAAATTGGTGGTGTATCAGAGAGTGTATTTACTGAAATTGGTGTGTTCTCAGAGAGTGTATTTACTGAATTTGGTGGTGTTCTCAAAGGGTGTATTTACTGAATTTGGTGGTGTTCTCAAAGGGTGTATTTACTGAATTTGGTGGTGTTCTCAAAGAGGCCTTTTAAGGAAAAATATCTTTATTAAGCTTGGAAAAATACTTAGAAAAATAAGATTATTAATCAATGAAAATAAAGAAAAGGTTATTCTTTCTTACGAATCCTAATTCTCGTTTTTAAACGAAAACTTGAATATAAAACTTTTCTTTTCTAAACTTATTAAAATACTTTATTTTTTTGCGTTTTCTAAAATTCTAATAGGGTTACGAGGTGAAGACGAGATTCCCTTTGATTACGAAATTTATTCAAACGTGTTTTTATCCTTGAAAAACGTCAAAACAAGGATACTATAGGATTTTGCTAATATCATCATAATACTAAAAACAATGATACTAAACATTCATAAGAATAATACTAGTCCTCTAAGTCATTACTACCATTCATCTAAAACAATAATATTTCAACATTCAATTACTAATACTAAATACTAAACTAAGAAACCAATCTTATGGTTTGTGACAGAAATAAAACAAAGAAACAATCTATCCAAAAACTCACTTCTAAAGAGTGATACAAGTGAAACAAAACAATAGTACTAAATAAGTCCATAACTAATACTAATCCATATAACCACTAACAGTGAGTTTTCTTTCATTTCTTTTCTTGTTCTAAGTTCTAACAATTAACAAAATAACCCAAAAATCTACCCAAGATAAAAAACGAAGATAGAAACCTTACGAGCTTCAGTTTGAGACGTTAAACGGGCGGCCTAACGGCGTCGTTTCGAAACCCGGAAATTGTTCACGAAAATTGGGCAGCCTTACGGCGTTGTTCGGGAATTCGGAAAAACGATTTGGGCAGCCTAACGGCGTCGGTTTGAAATTCCAGAAATTCGGCAACAGCAACCGGTTCAACGGCGTCAATTTTGAACAGAAAATTAAACGAAAGAAGGTCCCGGTTAGAAATTGAAATAAACCGGCGTTCGAAATCGAATTTAAACGGAATGAAATTCGAACAATAAAAGAAGGAATTCAACTCACTGGAGTTTGAGGAGGAGGCGGCGACGGCGGAGGAGGCGGCGATGCGGCGGCGGCGCTTCGGCTGAGGCGGCGGCGTTTGGCGACGGAGATAAAGAGAGAGAGAGAGCGACGGGCAGCAGGGGAGCTCGGAGAAGGGAGTCGCGGCCTGGGCTGGTCCACGGCGGAGCAGTGACGGCGGCGAGCTTCGGCGCGGCTGGGCAGAGCTCCAGCGACGATGGCGCTCGCGGCGGCGCTTCGGCGAGACGACGACAGAGGTGGCGGTGGCGCCGGGCTGGGTCACGGTCTCGACGGCGGAGGCGCTCGGCGGTGAGAGTTCAGAGGAGGAGGGAGGCGCTGCTTCGTCGGCCGGAGGAGTTGGGTCGCGGCTGGAGGAGGGAGGAGGAAAGAAACGTGGAGAGAGAAAGGGGAGAAAAATAGAGAGAGGAAAGAAAATTGTGTGCGTGAGAAAATGAAAGAAAATGAGAGAGGATTTTGGCTTTTTCCCTTTTTATACTAATTCCTTTCAAAACTTATCTACTCCTCAAATTCTTATCCAATTATTTCGATATTTTCGTTCCCAAATGATACGGTTCAGGGATCGTTTTGTTCACGAGTATAATTCCGATTCAGAAAATAATACAGTTTTTAAACTCAAGTAATATTTTATTGTATTTTGATTTTTCTCAATGAATTAAACGGATCGAAATCCTTATTTAATTTGAATAATTAATTTCTCGTAGTCCTTTATTCGTTTGAAAGAATTCGTTTTCTTTCTTCGAATTTAGGAGTTTTTATAAAAAGGGTATGTATATTTAAATACACAAATAGCACACAAAATAATTAAAATAAAAGAAACAAAGAAGAGAAAATAAAAAAAAAAAAAATAGGTTTCTAATTAAGGAAAGGGTACAGAACGGGACGGGGTATTACATCCTCACCCCCTTAACAGAATTTCGCCCCGAAATTCATGTCTTAGGTATTACTTAAGCTTTGAGGGTATTTGGCTAGGACTTCATCCTCTCTTTCCCAAGTCGCTTCTTCCTTTCCGTGTCGGCTCCACTGAATGAGCACTAAAGGTATTTCTCGATTCCTTAACAAGTGTAACTTTCTTCCCAAGATAGTTACTGGAATCTCTTCATAAGTCAGGTCACTATTTAGACCTAATTCTACGTGATTAATAACGTGGTTTGGATCGCTCACGTATTTCCTGAGTGTAGATATGTGGAACACATTATGCACTCGTGATAACTCCGGTGGTAAAACTATGCGATAAGCTACATCTCCGATTCTATTCAGGATGTCGAATGGTCCAATGTATCGCGGCTTTAGCTTACCTTTCTTCCCAAAATGGATTAGACCTTTCATTGGTGCAACTTTGAGAAATACTTTCTCGCCGATGTCAAAATGTAAATCCCTTCTTCGGGTGTCTGCATACGATTTCTGGCGGTCCTGGGCCGACTTGATCCTTTCTTTAATTTTTGCGACTATCTCAGCCGACTTTTCGACTAATTCGGGTCCGAGAATCTTTCGAATCCCGACTTCGTCCCAACAAACTGGCGATCTACACCTCTTTCCGTAGAGTGCTTCGTACGGCGCCATTTGTATTGTTGCTTGATAACTGTTGTTATATGCAAACTCTGCCAATGGTAGGTGGCTTTCCCAACTTCCTTCAAGATCTAGAGCGCAAGCTCTGAGCATATCTTCAAGCGTTTGAATGGTTCTTTCTGATTGCCCGTCCGTCTGCGGGTGGTACGCGGTGCTGAACTTCAATTCAGTACCTAAGGCTCGTTGCAGACTTCCCCAGAATTTGGAGGTAAAACGGGGGTCTCTATCGGATACTATTGAAACTGGTACTCCGTGCAGTCTGACTATCTCTGCTATGTACAGTTGAGCGAGCTTGTCCAACGTGTACGTCATTCTTAGAGCAAAAAGGGAGTGAGTCCCTGACTGGCGAAAGAAGGAAGGATTGCAAAGGATTGTAAATGCACTTGTATAAATAAATCGGAAAGAAGAGTTGTATGTCATATTCCAGGTCATTTAATCCATAAACTGCACATTTTAAAAAATAATTTTTTTAATTTAAATGTGATTTATTTTTAATTATTAACTAATTTTAATAATCCGTCCAGTTTCAAAATAGGGCATTCGGATGGATTACCGAAAAAGATAAGGTTTCGAATAAATCTAACTACTTGAAATTATTACCGAGAAAACAGAATGATTAATCGTTCATAATGGCTTGCTGAATGTCAAGATTATATGGTTGCACACTTGCAAAAACTAATTGTTGACAATTTATTAGGGAAAAAAAATACAGAAGTAAACATATCACTGCTATAGTATAATCACGATTCTTGTTAGGTAACAATACAAACATTCATTTCAGAATGAGAGCTGGTGTATTCAAAATTATTACCGAGCCAGGCAATTGGTGGTCAAAGTTTACCAAGGACACCTATTAATAATATACTACTATACAAAGACCTTTCAAAAAAAAAATATATACTACTATACAAAGGTACGAAATTTTTTACAGATTATCCTGATTTAGTAATAGTTTAATTATTAGCTATATATGAGAAAACATAATACATGGCAATAATGTTTCATACATCATCTTTAAACCTTGCATGTGATGGTTTTGGATATTTCTAATATATTTTTACTAAAAACAATTACACATAGGTAAGTAAATGAATAAAGATAAAAGTCTGACTCCTTAAACCCCAAAATTCTCTAAACTTACCCCACTTAATAAACATACCTCAATAAAATTTAAAAATTAATACGTATTACTAAACATACTCCATTTTATTCCTATAATATTCTTACTCTATAGAAATAAAAAAATTAACTTTCCAATTTCATATTTTCATAAATGTCTTTCTTCTCATGAATATTTTTTTATTCCTTCTTATTCTTTAACTTTTGATTGAAATTTTGTAAAAAAATTAATATATTTTGAAAAATATTATAAAAAATTAACTAAAATTTCAAAAAATATACAAATTACAAAAATTAATTAGATAATAAGATAATTCAAATGAAAAAAGATAAAGCCAAACAAAATCAGAAAAATATTTTATAAAAGTCAATTCAATCATCGTAAATAATTAACTTAAAAATTAATTAATATTTTTATTTAATTTTCTAATTTTTTTTAAAAATGAATTTTATTTTTGATTGAATTATTTGGAAGATATAATTAATTTAGTTTAAAAAAAAAATTCAAATTTTAAAGAATTTTTTAATTGAATTTTTAAATTTCATATAATTTTATTAGTTAAATATTTATCCTATTTTCTTTTAAATATTTTTCAGATTTTAATTTTAATTTTTTTTAGATTTTTCAAATATTTAAAGAAAAATAAAAAAATTGATCAATTTAAATTTAATGTACTAATTTTAAAATTAAATTAAAAAAACTAAAGTCAAAGTCAACAAAAGTTAGATGATAATTTATCTATATTTATATAAGGATAACTTAGTCATTTATATATGTCTATTATTGTCTTTAAAATAATGAGGTTTGGTTAGAAGATTTTGGGGTTTGAGTAGGGAGACTCTTAATTTAACATTTTTTTTAAAATTTTGTTAAATTCGGATTAACTTTTTGGGAAGGTATTAGGTAAAATTAATAAACCAATAATCATAATTAGGATAAATTAATAAAAATAAAAATATAATTATCAAAACTAATAAAAATATAAAATTAACAAAAATATAATTAATTTTATTCCACACTAACAATATTCTTCACAAGAACCCAATGAATTATTTTCACATCGAGATCACGATTATCCATTGATACAGAAGTATCACTAAGGGACGACCACGAAAAAGATCCACATACTTGCTTATCCTTTGAATTAGCTTTTCTAAAAACATTAAAAAAAAAATGAAACTCAAAGTTAAAACAGTTGGTATAATCAATAAAATACATAATAAAGATAGACAAACGCCTTTTTTTTTTCAGCTCGAATATTTTCTTAATTTCATCGCCAAAAATAATCTTGGAAGTGTTAAAAGAATTAGAGATTGACACTTCTCCTGAAAAAATATATTGACAGATAGATATATGAAAAAAAAATCTTAAATACTCCCTCCGTCCACGAGTAAGTTTCCCACTTCTTTTTGTTGAATGGTTTAAGAAAGTGTATTTGTTTATTAATATATGGTGAGCCACATGTTGACTTTTGGGATAAAGTAATGAATAGTGCTGAAAAGTAAATTGAATGAGTGACATTTTTGGTAATATTGTGTGAGTTTGAAGGTTAAAGTTTATATATAGTAGAGTGTTGTTTTTTTCATTTATGGAATGAGAAACTTACTTGTGGACGGCCCGAAAAGGAAAGTGGGAAGTTTACTCATGGACGGGGGGAGTATTACGTAGTAAAAATAATATTTTAAGAAATTAAAGTTTACTATTTTTCACAGTTGTTTTAAATATGTGGGTGAGTAGATATGTTTGATGGTATTAAAATTGAATGAGATTGATTTCAACAAAAATATTTAAAGAAAAATTTAAATTGCTTATAGATGATCCATCACTGTTCAAACAGAAAATAATAAAATATGTAATATAATACAATGAACAAAAGTTAATTATGTTAACATTAAAAAACATATCTTACATATCAACAAATTACCTTGTTTTATTGGTTTCATTCATGCCAAATTCTCAAATCCTTTGCCTAGTGCTAATAGACAACATTACGCAAAAACACCAATAATTTTTTCCTTGCTAAAGTAGAGAGCTGATGGAGTAAGTATATTTTGAATTTTTATTAAAATTAAAGAAGATTGGCGAGTGAGTATCCTTAGAGATGTAGGTCCAAGTACTAAAAAAAGCCGAGTGAGTTAAGAAGTGGGTTAACTTAATAAAATAGTGTGGAAAGATAACAACATTCTATAAAAAAAATTATCTATAAAAAATATACTCCCTCCATCCCAGGTAGGGCTGTTCACGAGTTCAAAGATTACCAAATACGTACCAAAATCCGCACAAAAAAAGACTCGTACCGAAAAATCCGTTGATTTTTTTACCTTAACCGTACCGAAACTGATTGGTATGAATCAGAATATTACCAAATTAAATGTACTAAAAATTGAATACTATCATACCGAATCATACTGAATCGAACCGAAAAATTGAATTAAATATGTATTAATTTATTTTGTATTCATCATAATGTATTATAATGTTATTGAATTAAAATACAACTATATGATAATAAAATTTATCTCAGTTTTCAGAATACAAATACTATTTTATTTATCATATTAAGTTTTTATAAAATATTAACACATTTCAGGTGTATATTAGAATGATTTAAATTTAAATTTGTTTTATTTTTGTTTCATTATAAATGTAGATTCATTTCTTAATTTTTTTTTTTTGATATGGTGTACCTCGTGTACGGAAGCACGGTCAACATGATTCTAATATTGCTATTCACACGATATTTTAAAAGAATTGTTTAAATATATATTTTATGTACCATAATTTAGATAATCTATTCGTAGTTATCTGTATTATTTTTTTAACCGTTCATTATCATATAATATATTATATTTGAGCTTGAAGATATATGTTTAATGGTGGTTGAAGATGTGTAGTATTTGTGTGAGTGTGCAACAAATTATTTTAAAAAGGGAGAGAATAATGAAAAAATATATTTCTCAACTCTATTCCGTACCGATTCGACCCGATCAATCATTTTGTAATCGAAAATCCGTTCTCATCCGTACCAAAAAAAGATATCCGTACCGTACCATCACAAAACTTTGCTACAGACATGGACACTCGATTTTTACAATAATCAAATTTCAGTATAGACACATATATTTTTAAATATCCGTTTTGGTCTATACTATGAACAACCCTATTACCAAGGGTATTTGCACCCTTGGGATTGCAAGTGGAATAAGAAAATTGGTAGTAATGGAAAATGGCTAAATATGTGTATTTGTGAGTGCATGCAAATCAATGTTTCCTTTTTAGGTAGAATGTAAATTGGGGTGAGACGTCCAAATAAAAAAATGTGCAAATTCCTTTGGGACGGATGAAGTAGTATTTAATTTGATTAATAATTAATAATTTTCATATATGATTTTGATATATAAAACATAAACAATGTTATTTTTTAAAATATTTAAATAATAATAAATTTAATGTTATTTATAAACAAAAATCAATTTTACAATATAATCGTAAAAACACACCGAAAAAAAAATGAGTAAGACAAATATAAAAAACTAAGTATCTCAAGTCTTGAGAAGATATATTATTTAAGATTGTAATTAAGGACAATAATTTTTCAAAGTCGCAAATTGAGATCAAACCATCCCAAATAAATCCACATTGAACTATGCTACATGGCCCGATTGGGTTGAATTTGATCTAAAATTTAGGTTATTTGACATGGTTTGGCTTGATTGGGGCTGAATTTGGGCTCAAATTGGATTCAATAGTGATAATTGTGCCTAAATTCACTACTCTTAGAACCTGAGTCTTTAAATTGTCAACCACAAAGTTACGATCCTTAAAAAAATATTTTCAGAAATTTAACTTTCACCTTGATAATTGAGATAGACATTGACTCTTTTAGGTGATATTTATTTAGTTGGGGAAAGAGGCGAAATGTGGACAATATCTCTTGTTGCTGGAAAAATAAGGATCATAACTCTCCGAGCTGACAATTTAAGGACAATAATTTTTAAAAGTAGTGAATCTTTATCATATCAGCCCAAATCAGTTAGAATTGAGTACAAATTTAATCCAAATTCAAGCCAAATCATGTAAATAAGTGCAAATTTCAAGTCAAGTCGGGTCAATTAGTGCGATGTGTATTACTTCATGTTGATCTCGACTTTTAAAAGTTAATGTCCTTAAATTGACCACCAAAGGTTTAAAGTCCTAATTTTTCTATCACCCCTAAGTTACGGTTCTTACGATAATCATTCTTGCTCCGACACCAATACCCTTATACTTCTTGAAAAAATGTAATCATTTTTATGCAATACTACAACTATAACAAATTTAAACAAAGTTTTAGTGAGACGAATTATGCGACGATCTGTGCCACCAATAAACTTGTATTCATACTAAAAGGGAATTTCTTTTGTTTCGAAATACTTCAAATATAATAAAATATGATTATTCTCCAAAAAATTTACACCCGACTATTATGCGCTAAAAAAAAAACAACCATAATATTATTTAGGGTCTAAATAATTATATTACTTTCATCATACATACAACCAAACGTAAATATTAAATTGCTTATACATAGTTGATTAGTATTTTGGAGGAAAACTTAAATTGTTTATATACGGTCAGATAGAACTTTTTTTATTTATCATTATTCAAAAAATAAATTATAAAAAATATATAAGAGTATATATAAAGAGAAATTGATTTATACATAAACCACTTTACAATACTATTTAGTGTAACCAACTAATACTCTTTAGTGTAATCATCTAATACCTCAGCGAAAATAACTTATATCCTCCAGAACTAATACCATTTAGTGCAAACAAATAAGAACCTTCAAATGGTTCATGTATAAACAAATTTCACTCTATACTTTATAGATTTAAAATACAATTTATAGATAATAATCAAACATATTAATATAGAAAGAGTGTGTAATACCCTAATACTCCCTCCATCCCAAGGGGAATATATATAGAATGAAATGGTTCATAAATGAACCATTGAAGGGTATTAATTATTTTCACCAAAGAATATTAGTTGTTTTTATTGAAGAGTATTAATTGTTTTCACTAAAGAGTCTTAGTTTGTTTTCACTGAACAACTAAGACTTTTCAGTGCAATTAAGTAATACTCTTCAGTGAAAACAATTAATACACTTTATTGAAAATAACTAATATTTTTCAATGATTTATATATGAACCAGTTTCATTCTATACTTTGTCTCCCACAGGATTTTGCACCCCTCAGATTGAACTTGGATTATGAAAATGGGTAAAGTAGTGACATATGAGTATATATATGTATATTTATGTGAATGTACATGCAAATTAATGTTTCCTTTTTAGGTAGTGTGCAAATTAGTGTGACACATTCTAATAAGGAAAATGTGCAAATTCCTATGGTACAGAGGGAGTACTTTTTATTAGAACAATTAATAATCTTTAGTGTAAACAACTAATACCCTTTAGTGAAACAACTCATACTATTTGTACCCCTCAACTCCTACATTTTAGTGAAAAAAGTTTGTACCCTTCAAAGCTAATACCCTTTTACTTAAAATAACTAATATCTTTAATATAAAAAACTAACATCCTTTAGAATTATTCATATATAAATCAATTCTTCTCTATAATTTACCCCATATTTATTAGTGTACCACAATACAAAAAAAAAATATTTAAATACCTCAGTTTGAAAAAAAAAACACAATTTGTCGTGCTAATGTGTGTTTTGGAAAATTTAAAATTGAAGTCCTTAAAATTCAAGTGCATGTTGTGCACTTGAATGCATGCTAGAATTTGTGTATAAATTTACGTATATACTTCTTTTATTTAATAATGTTAATATAGTTCCTTTAAAAAATTTATTATAAATTTATGAACCTAATACGAACATTCTATATAATATTGTTAGATGCTATACTTATTAAGGTTTAAAATGTTACTATTATTTATTAAATAATTATGCATATTTTTTTATGGTATCTATGAATAGAAAAATTTGTAATTTTCATTAAAATAATTAATTTAATATTTATTTAGGGTTGTTCACGGTACGGATCAAAACGGATATTTAAAAATATCCATGTTCGTACCAAAGTTTAATTATTTTAAAAATCGAGTGTCCATGTCCGTACCAAAATAGGACTACTCGTGCGAAAAGTATCACTTCAAAAAATATTAATTGTTCTCATTAAATGTATTTTATTCGTCATACCTTTAGTTAATTTTACACAGAACATTAGTTGATAAAATATAAGATACTAACATAATATTATTTATAGTAATATTTTTTTAATTTTGTTAAAATTAGATACTAAGATTAAATACCAAACAATTTTATTATAAGTAACAAAATACTATTCAATACTAAGATTAAAAAAGGTTGTGGCATAAAAATTTGGAATTCTCCTTAGTATTTAGTGGAAGAAAAAGTCTTCAATATTTAAAACCACCTTCAATAGGTAAGGAGAAATTCAGGAGAAACTTTAGGAAATGTATCATAAATACAAATGTAGGTGTATGTGATATATTTTGAAAAGATCAGTAAACTCAATTTATAACAATATGTAATCAAGCTTATAATTTTTGGAATATTAAAAAATATTAATATCAATTTATTATAATAAAATAGAAATAACTATGGTAGAAATTGTCCACAACTTTAGAAACGGTAATAATCTTAATTTCTTTATGATGAATTAACAAACCCGAATTAACGACTATAGTCTAGCTAAATAAAAATTAATTAAGCTTCTCAAATAAAGTTAATTATTTAATTAAAAGTGGGTAATCCACAAATAAAAATTTCTCCCGAATTCTAGGAATATTAAAAAAAAAAAATTAATTAGCCCCTACAATTCTCTATGGCCCTTATGGCTATTTATAATTGTAAATATATATACACACGTATAAAAATTTAACATATTAGAATGAATTTTTTTGACTTTGTAATTATATATATTCAATTTTATAACTTAAATTAAGAGTATTCAATTTTTCTTGAAATTTGGAAATGTTAATCAAATCAAAATAAGATATATATATATATAAGACATTTATGTACTCAATTTCTATAAATCCAATTAAAGAATTGATTCCTATAATATTTTCCACAAATTTCATATACGTTATATAAGTATATTAGTAAAATCACAAATAATTAGGAATAATTTAAAATTTAAATGTAATTTAATGTATCTAATTTTTTTAATGTATCTTATTAGTATCAAGAGATTCTATAGTTTAAAAGGGAAAAAGATTATAGTAATCTATAAAACCAATTACACGATTATGTTCCTTTTATTTAGAAATTAGATAATCTAAAGAAATCCACTAAAAATATATAAACATATTAAATATAATATAAACTGCAGATACAAATAATATTTTGTCCGATAAGGATTTCATGTGTTAATCTAAACAATAATTTGGAGAATAATATATATATATATATATATATATATATATATATATAAATTCAATCTACATAATAATTTACGTTATAATTTAAAAAAAGTGTATTCATTTTTTCCGGGGATGTTAATCAAATAAAAAATAAGATATGCATAAGACATGCATGCACTCAATCTCTATAAATCCAATTAAAGAACGGAATCCTATAATTTCGCTTTTAATATTATTACTTTAAATAAAATTAATTTACATTATATTAGTATATTAGTAAAACCAAAAATAATTAAGAAAAATTTAAAAATTAAATGTAATTTAATGTATCTAATTTTTTATATAATATTTTTAAATGTATTTTATTAGTATCAAGAGATCTTGAAACAGAAAAGAAATATTTGTCATTTGGATCATCATCAAATCATAAAATTTAATAGATTAACAAAATTCTTCAACCCTTTGTTAATCAAACATTCAATACCCAACAAATGTCTGCTACAACAATTACAAAGTTGAAAAATCACATTTGGAGGAATCAAAAGAATTCATGTCAAACAAAAGTAGGTATGACATATAATTTTGTTCCTTTAATATTCATAGGATTTTACATGATAAACATTTTCATCAACTTCTAGATCCTTATCATCTCGAGAATGTTCAAAACTTTCATAATCACCGAAAAATTGGAAAATGCGAAGGAACTATATTATCGTCATAAAATGGATACATTTTTTTGATGAAGTACAATCTAAAATTACCAAATGAAGTACAATTGAAATCAAGACAAAATTTCTTGTGGTCTACATGACCAAAAGAAAAATAAATAAAGTCCAACATGGATACAATACTTAATCGGACTTATCACTCTAAGAAAAAAATATCGATCAACATCAATACACATAACAATCCCCTATCCACTGGAATTTGATAAGAAACTCCCAAACTTTGGAGCTAAGCTCATATTTCTTGCAAGAGAAACAAACAACAAAACAAAAGATCAAACAAACCAAGGATGAATGGATGAATAATAGGCACATGTATATATAGGTAAAATATTTGTAACGGTCGCAAATTGAAAGGAGGAATATAAAGGCAATAAACAAATATCACCAATCATATTAAACATAATATAAATGCAACCATTAAAACAATTCCATAGAAAGTAGATAAAATGATCCAACGGCAGATATGAAAAGTACAAAAAATGATCAATGGTCAGAAAAATTTAGCGCCCAAACTAAAATAGGAAATCCTAGCTCTATTATATAGATATAGATGTGAAATTAATTTAACATGCATGATGATAATTAGTTGTTGGAATTATTATTTGAATTAATTAGGATTAATTCATGCTAGTAATAATTGTATTTAAATTCGTATTTAAATTTCATCCCGAATAGATTCCGGGCACCCCTATTTTCCCAACAACTGGTATCAGAGCCACGGTTTCGGGCTCTGAATTTTAAATTGGAATTTAAATTGTTAAACATTAAATTGAAATTGGATAGTAGAATTGTTAGATCTTTTTTGCAGGTATCCAATTGTCATGGTTTTAATGTTGTTAATTTCATGCGTGTGAATTAATTGTTTTTTTAATTTGATTCGTTCGAATTCGTTTTTCTCGTGAGAAAATCCACGAGTAGATTAGTTGGTTTTATTTTGATTCGATCATTGTAATAGACTAGTCTAGATCTAGTATTTATTTTTTTGTAAAAATAAATTGTAACCGGATCGTGATGAAGAACGAAGAATTAAAAACGGCGTACCCGGACGACGCATACAAGCGTGGAGCGTGTATGGACGTAAAATCATGCAAGGGGTGAAGAAAACGAGGACGAACGGCGGAAAAAACGGCGCACGGGGGTGCACGGCGCACGCCGTGCGCGACGGAGGCTGGCGCCGCGCGCACGCCGCGCGCGCGCTTCGGACCCGGGCTGCAGCGCCTCGGGGCGCTCCGGGCGGCGCCTCGGCGCGCCTCCGTACAGCGCCTCGGGTGCGCCTCGACTGCGCCTCGGGGCTGCGCTTCGGCGCGCCTCGGGTAGTGTTTCGGCGCTTCTCGGGCCGGGAAGCGCGCGGGTCCACTTCGTGGGCCGACGCGCGCTGTATCTCAGGCCGTGGAATTTTTCCGGTTCGGGTTTTTTTTTCGTGTGATTTTAAACATCGTCCCGAACCCCAAACAATGTTGTTTTTGATGAAGTGTTGCTGTTCGAGTGGGAGCACGTCGAGACGAACGTCGGAAAGCAACAAGGACGATTTTTCGCATCAAGACGTGAAGAAATTAAACCGTGACAATTGGATTTAAGTGCTCCAATGTGTTTAATTTTGTTTTGATGGATGTTTTATTTCGTGCACTTATTATTATTTTTTAATATGTGTTTGCATGAATTTAATTGTCCAAGAAAAACCTTACTTTCGAAAATTACTAAGTATGTTTTTATAATCGCAATTTTATTCCGGATATTAAAATTGGATTATTTTGACCTCCATAATTTATTTATTTGTGAAGTTCTTTTGGAATACATTTCCCCCTCGGATCGGCCAAAAGAACGGATTTCACATGAATAAATTCCGAAATGATGATTGTGGATTATTACTAGTGGCGGTATTGACCCTCACCACGAGTGGCTTGCTCAAAGCGAAATAATAATCCTGTATTTAATTATGGTTATTACTTAGGCATAGGGAATTGATATTAACTTACTCCCCTCGGAGTCCCTGTCAGTTTCTATGTGGTCAAAGTGGGAGCCAACTATTAATTTTGAATTAAGGATTTGTAACTTTAAGTTTGTAATCCGCTTGAATGTGTTTAAATGTATAGACCACCCCTCGTGGCGCATTTAAATTGTTTCGAGATGTTGGCTGATGCATGATTATATTGTTTTAAGGTTTCAATATAATTGATGTGATCAAATTTATGTGATAATTTCGTATTTTTCTAGATATTGATATGAATGTATGTTTTATTCTCAGTTCATCATGTCGCAACCTTTTAATCCACTGTATAGTATACTTAAAGATAATAAACTTGTTGGTGAGAACTATGTTGATTGGAAACGTAATATAAACATGGTCCTTCCTGCGCAAGAACACTATTGGATATTTAGCGTTGACGTACCCAAGAAACCTAATGATAAGTCAAGTAATGGGGAAAAGACGATATTCGATGATTGGAAGCATTCCAATGAGCACATGAAGCACATCATCTTGACATTTATGTCTGAGGATTTGAAGCGCATTCATGAAGGCATTGAAGCGGCTGTTGAAATCATGAAT
The DNA here is from genome assembly GCA_947034835.1 of Ballota nigra. NCBI lineage: Eukaryota > Viridiplantae > Streptophyta > Magnoliopsida > Lamiales > Lamiaceae > Ballota > Ballota nigra. The sequence continues at coordinate 9,316,446 of OX344727.1, read as the reverse complement.
AGCCTTGAAGAGATGTTTCAACATCAGAACCCCATGGCGAATCTGTTCACCATTCGTGAGAAGCTCACGAAGGAAATGGTGAAGGGAACACCCATAAGGGACCATGTTCTCAATTTTAGGCGTGAGTTTGAGAAACTCGAGTTTCTTGGTGCCGGACAAAGTGAAGAAAGTCAAATCGATTCCATACTCCTAAAGCTATCGAGTAGTTTTGATGGGTTCTTTTGGGAATACGTGTTATCTGAACACAAGTTCACTTTGGATACCCTGCTCAAAGCCCTGATAACGGTAGAGTCGTACTTGGGGAGTAGGGACGAGGCTTTGGTGATCAAGAGTTTTTTCTCGAAATCTAGGCCAATGGAATGTGAGATTGAGAAGGAGGTGGTTGATCGGAACCAAACCAGTAGACTCACTTTGGGAGGCAAGAAAAGAGCTTTCAAGCCGTACGTCTTTGAAGATACCCTGTAAGAGTAAGTGCTTCAATTGCGGGGAAAGAGGACATTGGAGGTCTACCTGTTCTAAGCCTAAGAAGGCGGTAAAGAAAGGTAAGTCTCATGCTTTAGTCGTTGAAACATATGTTGCGGCGTATGCTGCCCACGTTTGGGTAGTGGATACCGGGGCAACTGATCATATTTGTTTCACTCTTCAGGGGTTCCAGCTAACCCGGCGACTTAGCAAGAATGAGATCACAATCACTTTGGGGGATGCTACGAGAGTGGCAGCTGAAGCAGTGGGAGTCGTGCACCTATCTTTTGAAGATAAAGTTTTAATTTTAAGAGATGTTTTATACGTTCCAAACTTTAGGAAGAATTTAATTTCGGTTTCTAAGTTGTTTTTTGATGGATATTCAGTTACTTTTAATAAAGTTGTTACTGTTTCTTTTAAGAATGATGTTATATGTCATGGAACGTTGGTAAACAATCTCTATACGATTAAGTGTGCACACCACTCAAATAATGAATCTAATAACACGTCGATCATTTCGAGTAATAAAAGAAAGCGTTCTTCGGAGATGAACGAAACACTTCTATGGCATCTTAGACTAGGTCATATTAATCTAAAGCGGATAGAGAGATTGGTGAAAGACGGATCCTTGGAATCGCTCCAAGTCGAACCGTTTCCAACTTGTGAATCCTGTTTAGAGGGTAAGATGACCAAGAGGGCATTTGGAGCCAAGGGGAATAGAGCCACGGAAGTGTTAGAACTCGTTCATACCGATGTGTGTGGTCCAATGACGATCAAAGCAAGAATGGGGTATGAGTATTTTGTTACCTTCTTTGACGATTACTCAAGATATGGGTAAATTTACCTTATGCGGCATAAGTCTAAAACTTTTGAAAAGTTTAAAGAGTTTAAGGCCAAAGCCGAGAAACATAGGGAAAATAGTATCAAGTTTCTACGATCAGATCGTGGAGGCGAATACCTCAGCGATGAATTCTTGAACAACCTATCGGACGAAGGGATCGTATCCCAGTTGACCGCACCGGGAACCCCTCAACAGAACGGTGTGGCGGAACGAAGGAACCGGACTCTTTTAGAGATGGTCAGATCCATGATGAGTTATTCGGATTTACCCAAGTCGTTTTGGGGTAACGCCTTGGAAACGGCGGCTTATATTCTAAACTTGGTGCCATCCAAATCGGTTCATAAAACCCCAATGGAATTGTGGACCGGGCGCAAGCCCAGTCTAAGACATTTGCGGATTTGGGGTTGTCCGGCATACGTGCTAGACAAGGAAGCCGGTAAGTTGGATCCACGTTCGGAATTAAGGCTGTTTATAGGATACCCTGCGGGAACGAAAGGGTGTATGTTCTATAGTCCCAAGGATCAAAAGACTGTGATTAGTACACACTTTAAATTCTTGGAGGAAGACTATATGAACAATCGGAAACCTAAAAGTGAAATTACCTTAGAAGAATTGAGAGGTCAAACCTCGATACCAAGTATACAAGATGATGTACCACACGTCACATCTTCACAACCGGAACCCAGTCGTAGTGGGAGGGTTCTTAGGCAACCCGAGAGATTCATGGGGATAGGAGAATCTTCGGATTTGGTTCCCGGTGTTGAATCAGACCCATGGACGTACGACGAGGCAATCCAAGACAAAGACGCGGAGTCGTGGCAAACGGCAATGGAAGCCGAGATGGGTTCGATGGATCATAATCAAGTGTGGGAGTTGGTCGAGCCACCCAGTGGGGTAGAACCCATTGGATGCAAGTGGGTGTACAAGAGGAAAAGAGGACCGGACGGAAGGGTTGAAACCTTCAAAGCGAGGCTTGTGGCCAAAGGGTATACTCAGAAAGAAGGGATCGATTATGAGGAAACCTTTTCGCATGTAGCTATGCTTAAGTCCATCCGTATTCTCTTGTCGATCGCTGCGCACCTAGATTACGAGATCTGGCAAATGGATGTCAAGACGGCTTTCCTTAACGGAAGTCTTGACGGGATAGATATCTATATGCAACAGCCCAAAGGTTTCATTGAAAAAGGCCAAGAGAATCTCGTATGCAAGCTAAAGAGATCCATTTACGGACTTAAGCAAGCATCGCGTACTTGGAACCAGTGTTTTGATCAAGTGATTAAGTCTTATGGGTTTGATCAAAACGAGTTCGAAAGTTGTGTGTATAAGAAGCGTGACGGAACTGCGGTGGTATTCTTAGTATTATACGTAGACGATATTCTGCTCATTGGAAACAATGTAAAGGTATTGTCAGACGTAAAGGTATGACTGTCAAAACAATTTGATATGAAGGACTTAGGGGAAGCCGGTCACATCCTTGGGATCAAAATCACTCGCGATCGCAAGAAGAGGATGTTGGGCTTATCGCAAGCTTCATACATTGACACTGTTTTGAAGCGTTTCAGCATGCAAGATTCCAAGAAAGGTTTTGTACCTTTTAGGCACGGAATCCATCTATCGAAAGAAATGAGCCCTAAGACGCAAGCGGAGATAGATGACATGAAAGGTGTTCCGTACGCTTCGGCCGTAGGAAGCCTTATGTATGCAATGCTGTGTACGAGACCGGATATCTGCTTTGCCGTGGGCATGGTGGCAAAATATCAAAGTAATCCCGGGAAAGACCATTGGACTGCCGTAAAGTGCATCTTGAGGTATCTGAAAAGAACTCGTGAGCGGATGCTGATTTACCAGTCAGATAGTCTAGTTCCCGTAGGATACACGGACTCGGATTTCCAATCAGACATAGACTCAAGAAAGTCAACCTCGGGTAGTGTGTTTTGCATGGGAGGAGGAGCCATTTCATGGAGAAGCGTTAAGCAGAAATGCATCGCCGATTCGACCATGGAAGCCGAGTATGTAGCTGCTTGTGAAGCAGCGAAAGAGGTAGTTTGGCTCAAGAACTTCTTAGTGGACTTGGACGTTGTTCCGAATTTGTCCGACAAGATAACTGTCTTTTGTGACAATGCCGGAGCAGTTGCAAATTCAAAGGAACCGAGAGCCCACAAGGCCAGCAAACACATAGAAAGAAAATACCATCTTATACGAGAAATCGTTAAGAGAGGAGATATAGAGGTGGCAAAGATAGCGTCGGGTGACAACCTAGCTGATCCATTCACAAAGGGTCTGCCTCAGAGTACATTCGAGAGACATGTGGATGGAATGGGAGTCAAGACGATTGCTAATCTGCTTTAAGTATAAGTGGGAGGAATTATTAGGTTAGTGTAGGTTGACATGAGATGTCACGTAGAGCTACTACACTAAGACATGTGTGATGTATACTAAAAGCAGACTTTAAGTATAAGTGGGAGATTGTTGGAGTTATACGTGAAAGTATGTTTTACTTTGTATAACTCGTGTATCAAACACTCGTTTTATGAGAATAATTCTTTTATCGCATTTGCTTTAGTTATGATTGAATGTTGAATTTCTATTGCAAACCGTTCAATATATAGCACGTGTTACATAGTAGTTAATGTGGTGATACCCGATTACGGAAGACGACATTAACAGTTTACTTGTAACTAAACGTACATTTTCACGACCTAGGTGGAATTGAACAATCCGCCGTGAAAGGTCGATGTGTAAGGCTCAGATTGGTCTGTCTTGACTAAGAGATTGCACTAGCACATTTAGTATGTGTTGAAGAGGTCCTACGGCGAGGATAAATTCTTATGTTCTGAAAGGTGAAGAATTAGACCTCAGTGGTTGTTGATTTCTTAATCTCCGTCACTTAAATAGGACCGTGTGTGCTTAATAATTACTGCTTTGATTCATGTTGGGTGAGAATCATTGCGACTTCGAACTTTGTGTCTTGGGCAGTAATATTAATCATACGACGGTTGCTAAGATTTAATACGGAGAAACGCGTGCGAGTACGGCTCGTGTGATTAGTTCCCTTGGTGGGCTCAGAAGTTTTATTGTACCAAATCTTGCAAGTGAAGAATTAGTTTCTTCGGTACGAATAATAATGTTGAGTTGTCTTTACTCCAAGGTGAAAGATGTTAATTAATTTAGAGCTATTCAGAAGCTTAATTAATTAATGGACTTGATAATCTTAAACGCGGGAAATAATAACCGGGAGCCCATATTATCGTAATATGGATTAAGATGGATAGTGCAATATTAATTTATTAGTGGTAATAATTAATATTAATGGATTGAATTATATTGGGGCTCAATATTGAAATTCAGAAGTCCATTAGGAGGTCCAGTCTTAATTCTCCTTAAGGCCCCTCAAGTAGCCCATTAAGTAGCCCAATAATGATAAGGTGATTAAATTAAAAAGAAAATTATATTGCTGATTTTTCTAAGTAAAAATCGAAAATTGCAAGATAAGAAGAAAAAAAGATTTTGTTGATTTTCTTGGAAAGATATTATGGAAGATATGTATTCTAGGAATACAAGAATATCTCATATATTCAAGAAGATCCAAATCTTGGATTTTCATCTTATTATTTTCGAAAATTACACCTATTTAGGAGGGTGAGATTTTTGTGAAATATTTTATTTTGGAGAAAAGAATATATGGGATATATTCAAGATTTCTTAGAGGCTAAGAAAAGATTTTCTCCAAGCCCATATTTCATTGAAAAATTCGGCCACCCTAGTCCTATAAATAGGGGATGTTTATTTCATCCCCAAGTACATAATTCCATGTGTTGGAAAAATCAAGAAGCATATATATTTTTCTTTTTCCTTAGTTTATTAAATTACTTGAAAACGTCTCCCACCGGCGATCAAGTGAGGTGAAAAGGGAAATACTTGAGAAGGCTTTGGGTTGATAGAGCGAGATTACAAGTGTCCCGTATATCCAAAGGCCAATACTACAAGAGGTACGTTAATCGCATATTTACTTGTTTATTCCGCCTAGTTAATATGTGAAATTAATTTAACATGCATGATGATAATTAGTTGTTGGAATTATTATTTGAATTAATTAGGATTAATTCATGCTAGTAATAATTGTATTTAAATTCGTATTTAAATTTCATCCCGAATAGATTCCGGGCACCCCTATTTTCCCAACACTTCCACCATCATGGAGTAGAATTTTCGCATGTATCAATAATGGTGAAGCAATCATATTAATGAGTAGGTATAAGGTGATCCACAATTAGGTGAAAAGTGTATTAAATTTTTTAACTAAAGATATTACCTAATCAAAATGAAACTATTGATGTCGAATGATATTAGTTATAACTAAAGGAATTAATTAGAGCAGTAAGTTTGATGTTTAAAAAAATTATATTATGTCTTCTATGAAAAAAGTTCATGCATTCAATAATACCATTAGATATATTAATTGATATTATGATATTCCTTAAATATGATTCTAGTCTACTATATCTAACAATATCACTAAATGTATATTTATATAACAATAAATACAATTAATAGTATAAATTTCATACCCTTGTTCAAAAAAATATTCTAGATGAACTTAATTTATAGATTTTTAAGTTAATTATTAATGATGATTGAATTGATTTTTATAAAATATTTATTTTATTTTATTTGACTTTAATCTTTTCTTTTTGAAGTTTTTTATTTTTCATTTAATTTCTTGAAAGAGAGTCAATTAACAGAATATGAAATATAATAGTGTTATTTTTTTTATTTTAATAAGGTAATGATATTATAGGAATAAAATGAGTATATTTAGTAATACATGTTAATTTTTAAATTTTATTGGGGTATGTTTAGTAGGTGGGGTGAGTTTAAAGAATTTTGGGAACATTGAGCTCTTCAAATTTAATGCATTGATTTTAATTTAATAAAAAACACACATTAATACCAACAAACAACACCGACTAATAACATTCATACTAACGACTAATACCATGACAAGTCTAAGAATAATGCACAACAAGTCTAACAATAGGCTCTTCAAATTTAATGCATTAATTTTAATAAAAACACACTTTAATACCAACAATCAGCACCATCATGTATATTAACATTCCTAATAATCCAATAATCAATTCCACACAATAAATGGCATTGGCAAGACCACTATAATTGACGATTAATGGAAATACCACCATCATGGAGAAGAATTTTCTCATGTATCAATAATGGTGAAGCAATCATATTAATGAGTAGGTATAAGGTGATCCACAATTAGGTGAAAAATGTATTAAATTTTTTAACTAAAGATATTACCTAATCAAAATGAAACTATTGATGTCAAATGATATTAGTTATAACTAAAGGAATTAATTGGAGCAGTAAGTTTGAGGTTTTAAAAAAAATTATATTTTGTCTTCTATGAAAAAAGTTCATGCATTTCAATAATATCATTAAATATAATAATTGATATTATAACATTCCTTTAATATGATTCTAGTCTAGTATATCTAACAATATCACTAAATGAATATTTGTATAACAGTAAATACAATTAATAGTATAAATTACCCTTATTCAAAAAAATATTCTAGATGAACATAATTTATAGATTTATAAGTTAATTATTAACGATGATTGAATTGATTTTTACAGAATATTTATTTTATTTTATTTGGCTTTAACCTTTTTCTTTTGAAGTTTTTTATTTTTTATTTGATTTCTTGAAAGAGAGTCAATTAAGAGAATATGAAATATAATAGTGTTATTTTTTTTATTTTAATTAGGTAAGGATATTATAGAAATAAAATGAGTATATTTAGTAATACATGTTAATTTTTAAATTTTTTATGGGGTACATTTAGTAGTTTGGGTGAGTTTAAATAATTTTGAAATTTGAGTAGTGAGACTCATTTACAAATGCAAATATAAAACAAAGAATTAATACCACCACGTATAAAGCCACAACAAAGTAAGATACCAATTACATAAGTCCTTGAAAGAGTTTTTCTTAAAAAAATATGGATACACATGCTACATGCACTAAAATAATTCACATGCCACATGAACTAAAGAAATTATTGATATACATGAACTAAAAGAAATTCAAAAAACGCCACTGGTAAGGATTTTTTTTTTACCTTGAATGGTTAACAAAAATAAAGGGAATAATTGATTACACACAATTAAGACAACCTATGAATAGAATTACTGCGTAAATTATTTTCGTGTAGCCAATTGTTAAGCTTACAATCTCAATCAAATTAATCACTAATTATGAACAAAAAAATTAGCAATAAATAACGGACACAATAAAACACTACCAGTGACACCACATCCTCCCTAATAACTACCAATAAAGACTAATTCATAAATTAATGCTGAAAGAAACGACACCAATATAACCGGTATTACCATGCAAAGATAATTAAATTGACAAATTAATAGGGTATTTCATTATTTTGACCAGACCATAACTCTAAAATTGCCAACACCCAAAAATTCCACACACTAATATCATTCATATTAACGACTATTAATTGGTATTAATTTTATTAAAACACAAATTAATACCAACAAACAATGCCATCCTGTACATTAATATTCATAATATTCCAACAATCAATTCCAAACTTCAAATGGCATTGTCAAGACCACTATAATGGACAATTAATGGAAATACTACCATCATGGAGTAGAATTTTTGCACATGATTAACACAAATTACATTGACAAAAAATACCAATATCATGGACTCTAAAATTGCCAACACCCCAAAAATTTCACACAATAAGTGGCATAGGCAAGAACAATATAATGGACGATTAATGGCAATACCACCAATACGGAGTAAAATTTAGACATATGATTAACACAAATTACATTGACAAACACCAACACCATGGACTCTAAAATTGCCAACACCCAAAAATTGTATACTAACATCCATAGTAACAACTAAAATCATGGAAAGTATAACAATAAGCAATGACATTCAATACATTAATTTTTAATAAAATACACGTTAATAACAATAAACACACCCATCATGGACATTAATATTCATATCTATTCTACTATGGAATCAAAACCATCCACGCATAGTACTAATCAAAATTATTATTGTGTCTTAAACACCGCCAATCAATCAAAGTTATAATAACACATTCATCTCAATACCATGCCCAAATTTTTACATAACAAGCACACGCAGAAGGAAGATAACGAACGATCTCAGAAGATCTAGCACAAGATAATCAACACAATACACCATTTTCGAATGAATATAACACACGATTTATTATTCAATGAGGAAAATTGTCCAATACATTTAACACAAAGAATACACCAAACGGTGCAATCTAAAAGTTTACACTATCTCCCCTCGCCATTCTACAATAATATGAAAAAACTAAAGCTAATCTACTATAAAATCAATAGAAAAAAAATAAGGCTAACAAACAAAGAGAAACTACAAAAATATGAAAAACTCCATCATCTTCAACAATCCACATTAATGCACGGCCCAAATACACGCCACCACGACAAAAAACAACACTCCAAATGCAAATCGGAACGAAAGACTAAGCACAAAAGTATGATGACCGAACCAGGGAGAGGAAAAATGTGGAGCAATGATGAGAAATTTATAAGAGAAATGATCTAAGAACAAACAGATGAGATCGATCTAATAAAAAACAACGGCCAGGATTAAAACTATAACCTTGAAGGAAGGAGAGTGAGAGGAATGACAAATGTAGGAAAAACAAAAGTGACACATAGGCAAAGAGTGTTTGCTCTATATTAAAGTATGGATGGATAACATAATAACAAAATCAAATAATATTTTAATTCATATTTAGTAATATTCTTACATATATGTATATGTATTGAATGTTTATTAGTATATATGTATTGTATTATATAATATTATATATATATATATTAATATAGTTAAATAGACCGGTCTTTTGTGCTTAAAGGCTTACAAAAAAGCTCAAGTTTGACCTATTTAAATAAATAAGCTTTTTAAAAAGCATGATTCTGACTCGTTTATTAAACGAGTCGAGCCGAGTTGAACTTTACCGTAGACCTCTATCGGATAATCTGACCTGTTCCCACCCCTACCTATGAATAGTTTGATGGCGGAGCCAGCTTAGAACAAGGGGGTACACTTGTACCCCAAATTGTGTGTGTGTGTGTGTGTTTTTTGTATTTTTCCATGTAATTTTTTTAAGCGTATCCCCAAATTTGATTGATTTATCTATATAAATAATCCAAATTAATTTTTGTACCCCAAAATTAATATTCTAAATCCGCCACGGGTTTGACCACGTATTTTTAAACACTGCAAATATTATTTTTAAGCACAAACTTTGTGAATTCAATTGCAAGTATAACTGTATAAGGACTAGAAATTGACATCATTATTTACCCAACGTAGTGTAAAATGCAGGAATGAAACCATCTCTCTCTTGCATCCCATGATGATATTTCTGAAAACATAGTTTATTTCGGACAACTTAAATTCATATCAAACACAATCTTTGCATCAATCTCAACTATTTTCTTAAAACCCAAGTTTTTAATCCATGATAATTTCATGTAAACTCAACGCTTCCTCTTCACCTACCTAATACACTTGATGCTCTCTCCATTCATCCAAATATTGCTTTCTCTATAATACAGTTACATTCCCATAAAAACAAAAATATAATTGCATTAATATTAACACATGCATTTATAATACTTTATTGTTCCTTTCCATCCATACTCCCAATATAACATGACAAATAGGTCAGAATTTTCAGCAACCAGTTACTAAAGTAGTAACATAACTGGATTCTCTAATGACTAATACTAATAGATCACATTGCTATAAGATCACATTTACGGACTTAAGCAAGCATCGCGTACTTGGAACCAGTGTTTTGATCAAGTGATTAAGTCTTATGGGTTTGATCAAAACGAGTTCGAAAGTTGTGTGTATAAGAAGCGTGACGGAACTGCGGTGGTATTCTTAGTATTATACGTAGACGATATTCTGCTCATTGGAAACAATGTAAAGGTATTGTCAGACGTAAAGGTATGACTGTCAAAACAATTTGATATGAAGGACTTAGGGGAAGCCGGTCACATCCTTGGGATCAAAATCACTCGCGATCGCAAGAAGAGGATGTTGGGCTTATCGCAAGCTTCATACATTGACACTGTTTTGAAGCGTTTCAGCATGCAAGATTCCAAGAAAGGTTTTGTACCTTTTAGGCACGGAATCCATCTATCGAAAGAAATGAGCCCTAAGACGCAAGCGGAGATAGATGACATGAAAGGTGTTCCGTACGCTTCGGCCGTAGGAAGCCTTATGTATGCAATGCTGTGTACGAGACCGGATATCTGCTTTGCCGTGGGCATGGTGGCAAAATATCAAAGTAATCCCGGGAAAGACCATTGGACTGCCGTAAAGTGCATCTTGAGGTATCTGAAAAGAACTCGTGAGCGGATGCTGATTTACCAGTCAGATAGTCTAGTTCCCGTAGGATACACGGACTCGGATTTCCAATCAGACATAGACTCAAGAAAGTCAACCTCGGGTAGTGTGTTTTGCATGGGAGGAGGAGCCATTTCATGGAGAAGCGTTAAGCAGAAATGCATCGCCGATTCGACCATGGAAGCCGAGTATGTAGCTGCTTGTGAAGCAGCGAAAGAGGTAGTTTGGCTCAAGAACTTCTTAGTGGACTTGGACGTTGTTCCGAATTTGTCCGACAAGATAACTGTCTTTTGTGACAATGCCGGAGCAGTTGCAAATTCAAAGGAACCGAGAGCCCACAAGGCCAGCAAACACATAGAAAGAAAATACCATCTTATACGAGAAATCGTTAAGAGAGGAGATATAGAGGTGGCAAAGATAGCGTCGGGTGACAACCTAGCTGATCCATTCACAAAGGGTCTGCCTCAGAGTACATTCGAGAGACATGTGGATGGAATGGGAGTCAAGACGATTGCTAATCTGCTTTAAGTATAAGTGGGAGGAATTATTAGGTTAGTGTAGGTTGACATGAGATGTCACGTAGAGCTACTACACTAAGACATGTGTGATGTATACTAAAAGCAGACTTTAAGTATAAGTGGGAGATTGTTGGAGTTATACGTGAAAGTATGTTTTACTTTGTATAACTCGTGTATCAAACACTCGTTTTATGAGAATAATTCTTTTATCGCATTTGCTTTAGTTATGATTGAATGTTGAATTTCTATTGCAAACCGTTCAATATATAGCACGTGTTACATAGTAGTTAATGTGGTGATACCCGATTACGGAAGACGACATTAACAGTTTACTTGTAACTAAACGTACATTTTCACGACCTAGGTGGAATTGAACAATCCGCCGTGAAAGGTCGATGTGTAAGGCTCAGATTGGTCTGTCTTGACTAAGAGATTGCACTAGCACATTTAGTATGTGTTGAAGAGGTCCTACGGCGAGGATAAATTCTTATGTTCTGAAAGGTGAAGAATTAGACCTCAGTGGTTGTTGATTTCTTAATCTCCGTCACTTAAATAGGACCGTGTGTGCTTAATAATTACTGCTTTGATTCATGTTGGGTGAGAATCATTGCGACTTCGAACTTTGTGTCTTGGGCAGTAATATTAATCATACGACGGTTGCTAAGATTTAATACGGAGAAACGCGTGCGAGTACGGCTCGTGTGATTAGTTCCCTTGGTGGGCTCAGAAGTTTTATTGTACCAAATCTTGCAAGTGAAGAATTAGTTTCTTCGGTACGAATAATAATGTTGAGTTGTCTTTACTCCAAGGTGAAAGATGTTAATTAATTTAGAGCTATTCAGAAGCTTAATTAATTAATGGACTTGATAATCTTAAACGCGGGAAATAATAACCGGGAGCCCATATTATCGTAATATGGATTAAGATGGATAGTGCAATATTAATTTATTAGTGGTAATAATTAATATTAATGGATTGAATTATATTGGGGCTCAATATTGAAATTCAGAAGTCCATTAGGAGGTCCAGTCTTAATTCTCCTTAAGGCCCCTCAAGTAGCCCATTAAGTAGCCCAATAATGATAAGGTGATTAAATTAAAAAGAAAATTATATTGCTGATTTTTCTAAGTAAAAATCGAAAATTGCAAGATAAGAAGAAAAAAAGATTTTGTTGATTTTCTTGGAAAGATATTATGGAAGATATGTATTCTAGGAATACAAGAATATCTCATATATTCAAGAAGATCCAAATCTTGGATTTTCATCTTATTATTTTCGAAAATTACACCTATTTAGGAGGGTGAGATTTTTGTGAAATATTTTATTTTGGAGAAAAGAATATATGGGATATATTCAAGATTTCTTAGAGGCTAAGAAAAGATTTTCTCCAAGCCCATATTTCATTGAAAAATTCGGCCACCCTAGTCCTATAAATAGGGGATGTTTATTTCATCCCCAAGTACATAATTTCATGTGTTGGAAAAATCAAGAAGCATATATATTTTTCTTTTTCCTTAGTTTATTAAATTACTTGAAAACGTCTCCCACCGGCGATCAAGTGAGGTGAAAAGGGAAATACTTGAGAAGGCTTTGGGTTGATAGAGCGAGATTACAAGTGTCCCGTATATCCAAAGGCCAATACTACAAGAGGTACGTTAATCGCATATTTACTTGTTTATTCCGCCTAGTTAATATGTGAAATTAATTTAACATGCATGATGATAATTAGTTGTTGGAATTATTATTTGAATTAATTAGGATTAATTCATGCTAGTAATAATTGTATTTAAATTCGTATTTAAATTTCATCCCGAATAGATTCCGGGCACCCCTATTTTCCCAACACTTCCACCATCATGGAGTAGAATTTTCGCATGTATCAATAATGGTGAAGCAATCATATTAATGAGTAGGTATAAGGTGATCCACAATTAGGTGAAAAGTGTATTAAATTTTTTAACTAAAGATATTACCTAATCAAAATGAAACTATTGATGTCGAATGATATTAGTTATAACTAAAGGAATTAATTAGAGCAGTAAGTTTGATGTTTAAAAAAATTATATTATGTCTTCTATGAAAAAAGTTCATGCATTCAATAATACCATTAGATATATTAATTGATATTATGATATTCCTTAAATATGATTCTAGTCTACTATATCTAACAATATCACTAAATGTATATTTATATAACAATAAATACAATTAATAGTATAAATTTCATACCCTTGTTCAAAAAAATATTCTAGATGAACTTAATTTATAGATTTTTAAGTTAATTATTAATGATGATTGAATTGATTTTTATAAAATATTTATTTTATTTTATTTGACTTTAATCTTTTCTTTTTGAAGTTTTTTATTTTTCATTTAATTTCTTGAAAGAGAGTCAATTAACAGAATATGAAATATAATAGTGTTATTTTTTTTATTTTAATAAGGTAATGATATTATAGGAATAAAATGAGTATATTTAGTAATACATGTTAATTTTTAAATTTTATTGGGGTATGTTTAGTAGGTGGGGTGAGTTTAAAGAATTTTGGGAACATTGAGCTCTTCAAATTTAATGCATTGATTTTAATTTAATAAAAAACACACATTAATACCAACAAACAACACCGACTAATAACATTCATACTAACGACTAATACCATGACAAGTCTAAGAATAATGCACAACAAGTCTAACAATAGGCTCTTCAAATTTAATGCATTAATTTTAATAAAAACACACTTTAATACCAACAATCAGCACCATCATGTATATTAACATTCCTAATAATCCAATAATCAATTCCACACAATAAATGGCATTGGCAAGACCACTATAATTGACGATTAATGGAAATACCACCATCATGGAGAAGAATTTTCTCATGTATCAATAATGGTGAAGCAATCATATTAATGAGTAGGTATAAGGTGATCCACAATTAGGTGAAAAATGTATTAAATTTTTTAACTAAAGATATTACCTAATCAAAATGAAACTATTGATGTCAAATGATATTAGTTATAACTAAAGGAATTAATTGGAGCAGTAAGTTTGAGGTTTTAAAAAAAATTATATTTTGTCTTCTATGAAAAAAGTTCATGCATTTCAATAATATCATTAAATATAATAATTGATATTATAACATTCCTTTAATATGATTCTAGTCTAGTATATCTAACAATATCACTAAATGAATATTTGTATAACAGTAAATACAATTAATAGTATAAATTACCCTTATTCAAAAAAATATTCTAGATGAACATAATTTATAGATTTATAAGTTAATTATTAACGATGATTGAATTGATTTTTACAGAATATTTATTTTATTTTATTTGGCTTTAACCTTTTTCTTTTGAAGTTTTTTATTTTTTATTTGATTTCTTGAAAGAGAGTCAATTAAGAGAATATGAAATATAATAGTGTTATTTTTTTTATTTTAATTAGGTAAGGATATTATAGAAATAAAATGAGTATATTTAGTAATACATGTTAATTTTTAAATTTTTTATGGGGTACATTTAGTAGTTTGGGTGAGTTTAAATAATTTTGAAATTTGAGTAGTGAGACTCATTTACAAATGCAAATATAAAACAAAGAATTAATACCACCACGTATAAAGCCACAACAAAGTAAGATACCAATTACATAAGTCCTTGAAAGAGTTTTTCTTAAAAAAATATGGATACACATGCTACATGCACTAAAATAATTCACATGCCACATGAACTAAAGAAATTATTGATATACATGAACTAAAAGAAATTCAAAAAACGCCACTGGTAAGGATTTTTTTTTTACCTTGAATGGTTAACAAAAATAAAGGGAATAATTGATTACACACAATTAAGACAACCTATGAATAGAATTACTGCGTAAATTATTTTCGTGTAGCCAATTGTTAAGCTTACAATCTCAATCAAATTAATCACTAATTATGAACAAAAAAATTAGCAATAAATAACGGACACAATAAAACACTACCAGTGACACCACATCCTCCCTAATAACTACCAATAAAGACTAATTCATAAATTAATGCTGAAAGAAACGACACCAATATAACCGGTATTACCATGCAAAGATAATTAAATTGACAAATTAATAGGGTATTTCATTATTTTGACCAGACCATAACTCTAAAATTGCCAACACCCAAAAATTCCACACACTAATATCATTCATATTAACGACTATTAATTGGTATTAATTTTATTAAAACACAAATTAATACCAACAAACAATGCCATCCTGTACATTAATATTCATAATATTCCAACAATCAATTCCAAACTTCAAATGGCATTGTCAAGACCACTATAATGGACAATTAATGGAAATACTACCATCATGGAGTAGAATTTTTGCACATGATTAACACAAATTACATTGACAAAAAATACCAATATCATGGACTCTAAAATTGCCAACACCCCAAAAATTTCACACAATAAGTGGCATAGGCAAGAACAATATAATGGACGATTAATGGCAATACCACCAATACGGAGTAAAATTTAGACATATGATTAACACAAATTACATTGACAAACACCAACACCATGGACTCTAAAATTGCCAACACCCAAAAATTGTATACTAACATCCATAGTAACAACTAAAATCATGGAAAGTATAACAATAAGCAATGACATTCAATACATTAATTTTTAATAAAATACACGTTAATAACAATAAACACACCCATCATGGACATTAATATTCATATCTATTCTACTATGGAATCAAAACCATCCACGCATAGTACTAATCAAAATTATTATTGTGTCTTAAACACCGCCAATCAATCAAAGTTATAATAACACATTCATCTCAATACCATGCCCAAATTTTTACATAACAAGCACACGCAGAAGGAAGATAACGAACGATCTCAGAAGATCTAGCACAAGATAATCAACACAATACACCATTTTCGAATGAATATAACACACGATTTATTATTCAATGAGGAAAATTGTCCAATACATTTAACACAAAGAATACACCAAACGGTGCAATCTAAAAGTTTACACTATCTCCCCTCGCCATTCTACAATAATATGAAAAAACTAAAGCTAATCTACTATAAAATCAATAGAAAAAAAATAAGGCTAACAAACAAAGAGAAACTACAAAAATATGAAAAACTCCATCATCTTCAACAATCCACATTAATGCACGGCCCAAATACACGCCACCACGACAAAAAACAACACTCCAAATGCAAATCGGAACGAAAGACTAAGCACAAAAGTATGATGACCGAACCAGGGAGAGGAAAAATGTGGAGCAATGATGAGAAATTTATAAGAGAAATGATCTAAGAACAAACAGATGAGATCGATCTAATAAAAAACAACGGCCAGGATTAAAACTATAACCTTGAAGGAAGGAGAGTGAGAGGAATGACAAATGTAGGAAAAACAAAAGTGACACATAGGCAAAGAGTGTTTGCTCTATATTAAAGTATGGATGGATAACATAATAACAAAATCAAATAATATTTTAATTCATATTTAGTAATATTCTTACATATATGTATATGTATTGAATGTTTATTAGTATATATGTATTGTATTATATAATATTATATATATATATATTAATATAGTTAAATAGACCGGTCTTTTGTGCTTAAAGGCTTACAAAAAAGCTCAAGTTTGACCTATTTAAATAAATAAGCTTTTTAAAAAGCATGATTCTGACTCGTTTATTAAACGAGTCGAGCCGAGTTGAACTTTACCGTAGACCTCTATCGGATAATCTGACCTGTTCCCACCCCTACCTATGAATAGTTTGATGGCGGAGCCAGCTTAGAACAAGGGGGTACACTTGTACCCCAAATTGTGTGTGTGTGTGTGTGTTTTTTGTATTTTTCCATGTAATTTTTTTAAGCGTATCCCCAAATTTGATTGATTTATCTATATAAATAATCCAAATTAATTTTTGTACCCCAAAATTAATATTCTAAATCCGCCACGGGTTTGACCACGTATTTTTAAACACTGCAAATATTATTTTTAAGCACAAACTTTGTGAATTCAATTGCAAGTATAACTGTATAAGGACTAGAAATTGACATCATTATTTACCCAACGTAGTGTAAAATGCAGGAATGAAACCATCTCTCTCTTGCATCCCATGATGATATTTCTGAAAACATAGTTTATTTCGGACAACTTAAATTCATATCAAACACAATCTTTGCATCAATCTCAACTATTTTCTTAAAACCCAAGTTTTTAATCCATGATAATTTCATGTAAACTCAACGCTTCCTCTTCACCTACCTAATACACTTGATGCTCTCTCCATTCATCCAAATATTGCTTTCTCTATAATACAGTTACATTCCCATAAAAACAAAAATATAATTGCATTAATATTAACACATGCATTTATAATACTTTATTGTTCCTTTCCATCCATACTCCCAATATAACATGACAAATAGGTCAGAATTTTCAGCAACCAGTTACTAAAGTAGTAACATAACTGGATTCTCTAATGACTAATACTAATAGATCACATTGCTATAAGATTCACGTGCAAAAATATATTAGGTGAGAATAAGTTTAACATAATAAAATGGGTTAGTTGCATAAAAGAATCATATTTTTTTCACGTTTTTCCACAAAAATTAATCCTTTCAATTCATAAATATTAGGGGGAAGAAGTATTTAAAGATTAATAGCGATTATAACGTGAATCGAATTGCAACATTTAAAAAACACGTGCATCGAATTGTACATTTTAAGAAGTCCATGTATCAAATTAGGAATTTAAAAAATGTATTAGGCTTACGCTGAGTCTAATGTGGTAGTAAAGATAATGTGTTCGATTGCCACGCCAGCTAAAACGTGCCAGAATTTAGTTGAGCGAATCGAATTATAAAATTTATAAAGTCTAGCTATCGAATTGAGAATTTTAAAAACATATATTGCAATTGAAACAATGTGTATTATCACATTTTTTTATCCAACTTAAATAATACTCCATCAGTCCCAAATTTTTTTGCTCATAAATTAAGAAAAATGTATTTTATGCTTGATTGGTTTTTGGGGGTAATTTTGTCGCAATGCAAAAATCACTGTTTGCTTTATGCTAACATATTGTGTAAATATGAGAATATTACAAGGGTAGAATTTGTGAGTACTTTTCCGTTTTGCGTGTGTGCAAATAATATTGAGACGGATTGAAAATGAAAGTGTGCAATATAATCGGCCGCTGGAAAGAGGGAATACATTGACAATAAAGGAAAAAAACTCTCAAAACTGACATAAATACTACTAAGAAAAATACATTGGGCCCGCATGGGCGTAGCTCAGCTGGTTCCTGGGTGGCAGATTGCTACAAGGACGCAGGATCGAGCCCTGGCAGCCGCAGTGTGGGAGTTTTATCCCTCCAATGTGGGGGATAGCTCCTTGTGGGCACCAGGCACTGGTCCTCCCACCTAATGGGCCGCTGAGTCACCATGATTTACTTCCTCCACCTAATCCTGTAGGGCCAGGGGGGGGCCCTGGGGGCGAGGGCTTCGCCTTTTGCTACAAAGAAAAATACATTGGGCTAACCCACCCCCATGGGCCAAATCCACTGAAATAGGCCAAGGTAGTATACAGTCCTATCTTTTGTTAATTACACCTACCAAAATGTGTTCGGAAAAAAAATTAAAATTTTTTGGAAAAAAATTCGAAAATACAATTTTTTTTTACTAAACATATAAATTTTTGGAATTTTTTTTTCAAAATTTTAGAATATTTTTTTGGGTGGGTGGGTGGTGGGTGTATTCACAAACCTGGACCACTTAAGTACTGCCTCCAAAATAATCGGGCTACAAAAAGTAGAGGCCATCTTAGTGTAGAATGGGCCGGCCCATAGCCGTATTTGGAAATTTGGAAGTGAAATGACGAAGATGTCCCTAGACGTATAAATTGTGACACAGTAAGCTCGCACGCTCGCCTGCACTCACAGTCGCAGTCAATGCCAACACTGCTCTGAAAACTTTGTAACCCTAGTCTCTCTCTCTCACCCCTCCCGCCACCTCTCTCCGCCGTCCGAAACTTCCGCAATCATCTCTAATTCTAGAAGAATTTCATACCCTGCATTTCGTACCTGTGAATTCCTGACTATGGGGATGGGGGAGAGTGATGGTGGTGGTGGTTGTCAGCTTGATAATCACAACGACGTCGTTGTTGATGCGCCTCCGCCGCCGAAGTCGCCTTGGAAGACCCCCGCCGCCTCTTCTCCGGCAGTGGTCGCTGATTCTGAGTCTTGGCCCGCGCTCTCCGACGCGCCGCAACGGCCGAAGAACAATGGAGGAACGGATACCAACTCCGCCAAGTCTCCGCCCTCTCAACCGGAGGTTAATGGTTCTGGTGGTGCGCCGCCAGCGGTGCAGCCGGTGGGTGCTCTTTCCTTGTTAATTCATATGTCTCATCTTTACTTTCTTGTTCTTTTCGTTTTGTCTACGAATGCAGTTGGTATTTGAATTGGAATTCGTTATCCGAAAGGTTTTCGCTTTAAACACTGTGCTTACAAAATGCCTACTTATCCTGGAATTAGATGGTTTATATAAGGAGGGGGAGGGGGAGGGGGAGGGGCGATGTGATGGAATTAGAAGTAACTATCATATAGCAATTGTTAGGGGTTCACTAGGAAAGAGTGATAAATTTCTGATATGAGTTAAGAGAAGGGTAAGGCTATTAACGCCACATTTCTTGTACTGTTAGGTTAGTGTTTCCCGAACTTCTATGGACTGTTAATATTGAAGACCAAACCAAACACTTCACATCATGTTCGGTCACTCTTGATTGAATATATTGATAATTGTTCGACCTGGTTGAGCATGACTTTGGCAAATGTATTTTGAAAAAAGGTGGGTGTTAATAGTTTTGCTTTAAGAGAATCCTTTTTTAAGTTTTACCTTTTGTTATCTGATAGTTCATTTAATTTTTTATGGACTGTTGCTGTCATTGCTTCTCATGTATTTTAACAATGCTGTCAAAAAAATTGTTGTGGACGATAAGATCTGTTTTTGTGTCTTTAAAAGCAAATGACTGCAACTGTTCCTCATTTACTATGCCAAGTGATCAGATACACTTTAGAACTGGAAAAAAATCTATTGTGTTGGAATGATAAAGTAAGCACCCTATAGGCTGATTTATAGCACTATTTATGCATTATTCTAACAAATGATAAACATTGTATAGTACTGACTCTGTCCCCCAAAGTATGACATTCTATTTTTTTCCACAATTTTTATTTTCTTCACCATTGCAACCATTACTTAATTATTTTACATGTCATTGGTTTTACACTCCTAAAAAACCACTTAATTCATAAATGGAACACACAATACCCCAAAAATTACCCTTACTTCATTTACTTTATCCACGTTTTCTTAAAACCTGTAAAAAACAAACAACCATACTTTTTGGGGATGGAGGTAGTACATGTTTTTTGCTCTTTTACCCGAAAAATGTTTTCAGATGGGTCAAAACTTAACAAAATGACTGCGAGGCAATTAATGTTATATGCCAATGGGCAAATGGACCTGAAGTTGTGACTGCTGGTAAGAATCAGATGCACAGTGTAATGTACCTGTGCTTGATGGAGTTAAACTCATGTTCTAATATTCTGATTTTTCTAATTAAGCCTTTGTCAGATTCACCAGTTTTTTAATTCTTTGCTCCATTCATTCTTCGTGGACCTAAAAGGAAGACCCTGTGGGATGATCGCTGTCTAAACTCCTGAAACCTTATAGATCTATGCTTATGAGCTTGCTCTATAGCATTTTGATCAATTTTCTATTTCCTGATGATGTGTTTCCATAACATGTTTTTCTTTGGGGAGATTGTTTGCTTATTAACTTTGATACATGCTGTTGGCTGTAATTTTCTGTTCATTGCAGCTGTTGATTAATATTCATTACATATTCAAATGTTACAGTATCTTTGCTGATAGCTTTTGCCGGTCTTCCAGGTTAGAGTAGAGCAGCAGAAGTTCCATGGACGTGGTAGTATGAGATATCCCCGTAAGCCCTATCCCATGCATCAACACAAAACTGGCCCCAAGCATGGTCCAAATGGTGGATCTCCATATCCCATGCCCTCACCCTATTATCCACCAACAGTCCCCCCACATTTTCATTCTATGGTTCCCATGCCCCCCATACCCACCGCTCCTGGATATGCTTATCAGTTTCTACCTGGAACTTTTCCCAGGGTTGATAGTCAATCAGTTAAGTCTGGTAGCGATGCCCCTTCACAAGCTTTTGTTCCTCCAGCAAACGGGGAACCTCAGTCTTCACCACATGCTAATTCAAATGCTCGTGATTCTGATTTTGTGGGAAGAAGGTCTAATGCAAAGGAACAAGGTGGCCAGTCAAATCCTTCCTGGAATAACCAAAGGCCAATTGTTATTAACAACTTCAATTTGCAACAAACAATGGTTCCAAGGCCTTTAATGAGACCTCCATTTTTTGGTCCCACCGGTTTTGTTGATGGACCAAACTACCCAGGTATATAAACCATTATGTATGTAACTTCAGTAAATGACAAGAAGTATTATTAGCTAAATATTTTAGATCCGCTTTTCCTCTGTTCCACTTCTTTCAGTTCTTTTTCTTTTCCATTTTTTGCATGCTCTGTCTAATAAAGGTCATCCATCATACAGGTCCACAAGGAATAATATATTATTTTCCTGCTGCTCCTCCAGGCCCTGGGAGATTACCATACCCTCCACCGGTTATGGTTCCATATCCTTTCTCCCCTGGAGTTCCTATGCCACCTTCGCCAATTATAGCCTTGAAAGCTAACATTGTGAAGCAAATTGAGTATTATTTTAGGTGAATTGATTAGAAAGATCTATGCTGATGAAAATGGATTTCAAGATTAACAAATAAATAACAAAATAAAAGAACTATTATAAGTTGTGCTGTAGAAATTTGGTGTAGATTCTTATTTAGTATATGTAGTCAAATGTGTCATTGAACTCTTTTACTCTGTTCACATTGAATGTGGAATTAATCTTCCCTTTGAGTCTTATTAAAATAATTTCATATTTAAGATCAATGTTTGTTGAAATGTACATTTGCATAGCCATGGGTGGTATCTTTGTCTGAGTGCTTTTTGGGAACTATTGATGAATAATTCATATTCAAGGGAACGATTCAACTAATGTCCTTTTAATGCCGAAGTGTCCTTAACCAATAAATACTATTTTATAAAGCTATTTTGTTTCCAGTGTAGATAACAACTAAGCATTTCAATTTTAAAACTTTGGCAGTGACGAGAATCTTCAGACTGATAGCTTTTTGACTTCCTTGATGGACAACCAAGGTTGGGTTCCAATATCAAGAATTGCTGAATTCCCAAGGGTAATGTTTTAACAGATTCTGTGTTAATAACATGCTTGCTTGGGGGTATATTGCATAACAATTAGATCTGTGTGATTTTTTTTGCTTATTCTGGGAGCTGTCTTGCACATTCTTCTGAGTAAAAATCGAATGCTAAAACATTTTATCTCATTGGTTGATAAATGAGAGTTGAGAGGGTGAATTTTTTTTGGTTTTATGATATGCACAATCAATTCATTTTGACTGAGCCTGATTTGCATTTTAAATACTTATGCTTTCATTATCCTTTTTCTTCAGGTTAAAAAAATGAATACAGAGATACCATTTATTATAGACGCATTGCAAGCTTCAGAGACCATTGAAGTACAGGTGAAAAATTATGCATCTCTTGAGCACCTTCAATTGCATTATTTCTTGATTCTGCTGCATAAGTTTTCCCTGGATGTCTTTTCTTTCTATTTTCCCTGTTTTTTCCAATGACCTCCCTTCATGTGCTTTTAAATTTAAATCATTGTAGGGTGAGATGGTAAGGAGACGCAATGAGTGGTCAAAGTGGATTGGACATTCTGTTATCCGTGAATCTTCTTCTCTAGCCTCAAATGCTGGAAGGGGTGATAATCTCAAGGAAAATAAAGAGTGCAATTCTGAAGGAATAAAAGAGCTTCCTTCGCCAAATGGATTCACTGTGAATCCACGGGAACCAGGTGAAGATTGTATAGAAGAAACCAATGATAAAAACACTGATCAAAACAGGTACAAGGTTCTGTTCAGTTGTTTAACAATTGCATTTCAAAATAGTTAATTCAGGCATGAGATCAAATTTTATTTTGATAACAGGAATAACGTTGCTGAACTTAATAGTGGCCGAAATGGCCCAGCTGACTCGGCAAGACTGAATGTTGATAGAAACTCTGGAAGCATAATGATGCAGGTCAATTCATGTATGAATGAGCAGAATATGAATGAATCATATAATGATTTTTCAAGCACATTTATGCTTGATGAAGAGCTGGAACTGGAGCAGAAAACAGTAAAGAATAAGCATCCTTCTGCCTTTGAAAGGTATTCTATACTTTCCCAATTCTTTGTCCTTTGCTGTTCTCTGATCACCTCATTTTATCTGTCAGGTGCACATGGATCAGTTGCATATTATAATTTTAATTTAACCTTCATCTATGTCCTCCTTAAACTTCTCATGAAACATGCTATTACTAGATTACATCAGAAATTATTTGCATTTTAAATACCAACATTGTTTGGTTAATATACTTCCTATTAGGATCCAAGTCTTAGCTAATTTTAAGTGCTTATTAGGGCAATGCCCTAAATGAATGAACGGCAGAAATTCCGCCCTAATGTTACACTGAAGTCTGAACTGATTTAATATAATATAAACAGCAGGATTCACCATCTACATAGAGTTTTCTTATCAAGCAGTAATTTTGATGAACTTATGTTGAGGAAGATGCAAATGCCAGAGACGACTTTTTGATTGGGTGTTTTCTGTTTAATTACTCCGTACTTTCTAATTTATAGAACCCTGTAGGCTGTAGCTTTCCATTTGGTATTAGTGTTCCATTATTTTGGTCAAAGATTAAAATGACGTCCTTGTGAAAGAAAGGCCTGCCGGCTTCATGGTTTCTTTTATTCAAAGTAATAGTTACTATGGTATTGTATCAACTATTTTCTTGTTTCATATGCACTTGATAATCGAAATTAGATCACTGTTACTGTGACGTTTAATCTTTCATTCTTTTGTGATATATGCTGGGTCCTTGTTGCTTCACTTTCTGTATTGGCCAACACAATCTTTTATACTTGGTCAATTTTGTACAGAAATTCTGAGGTTTATTATGTCAATATATCTCTGAACTGAAGCTCATTTTTTAAAATATCAATATTATTGGGTCTTTTGTGCTTTACTTTATACTTTGCCCAACATGACCAATTTGGACCTCATTTCTCTGTTTC
Organism: Ballota nigra; assembly: GCA_947034835.1. Classification (NCBI taxonomy): domain Eukaryota; kingdom Viridiplantae; phylum Streptophyta; class Magnoliopsida; order Lamiales; family Lamiaceae; genus Ballota; species Ballota nigra. The sequence goes on along the minus strand of OX344727.1, from coordinate 9,291,802 downwards.
TATTTTGATTGGACTAAAATATATATTCTCCACATTTATATGCGACCATTACGCGGTCTAGCAAACTGATCCATAGAACCAGGTCATTGAAATGGTGACTTGTAGTAGTAACTAGTAAGCGATTTTAAATGAGGCCCTTGATTTTAACATTTTGTTCATGTTCACGAATCTGGTTTTCCTGGGGTTTTGGAATTTTTATTTAATTAATAATAACCTGGGATGTGTTTTCATATTTGGGATCTGTTTTTTCTCCTTCCCATTATGAATACATTTTACGAGGTTTGTTTCCCAAGGGGCCCTTGTTACCAAAATAGATATGTTATATGTTCTCTTTTTGTAAAATACCACAAATGCTCCTGTAACTTTGTCTGAGTCCATAAATAGTCCTATTAGTTTTTATTTCATAAATTTTAATCCTTTTGGTTAATTTTGGTCCTTTTCGCCGAAAAATTTAACTTATGACTAGAAAATTGCCCTAATTTTTTTATTTTGGTCGTATTGACGGTCATCACCATCATCATTTGAATCGTCTATCATCAAGAAAGAAAAACCCTTGATCAATTTCATGTTTTGATTACACCTACTCCAAGATTTGCGATTTCAAAATCGTGAATTTTGGTCAATTCCCTTGGCTAATTCCGAGTGATTTAAGGTGAGGTGAGGATCAAGACATATATTATTCTATTCATTTTGATACCTTTTCTTGTGTCGTATTCTACAACAAATTTCCAGTAACATTTCTGACCAAAATTTGAAATTTTCTGGTGAAAAGAACGAAAATTGAGAAATAGAAACTTATAGGAATATGTATGGACTTGATCAAAATCACAGGACCATTTTTGATATTTTCCAGTTCTCTTTCCCACATTTTTTTAATTTTAGGATACCTATTTACATTATAAGCTGAATTAAACGAAATTTAATTGAAAAATGTTATCACCTCACCTACCCAAAAAGGGGAAAGAATTGTTTATCATCTACTTTAAATTTTGTCTCTTTTGAAATCAATACACATCAGTGCTTTAATAGATATTCACTGTCAACTAAAAGAAACTGATATGCCATCTAGATCAACCTTGTTCTTAGAAAAAAAACTATTATTTATTTCATTTTTTTCATTCTTTATCCATCTTCCAAGCACCTACTACTAGAACACATGTGCTTAAACCTCTCAAGGCAATAACACATTTCTCATGTTGCATACTCTGGAATGTGTGAAATAAACTGTAATTTTCTTCAACAACAATTAGAATAAAAGCAGCCAACACATATGAGATTTTGGATGAGTTTTATACCATGTGCATAATTTCTTATAAAATATCTATAATAGAGCCATTTTAGCTTCTCTTTATTTCTCCTTCTCTGTCCATATTAACAGATATGATTATAGAGGTTGTTATGAGTTGTCACTTCATGCTGCAGAGATCTATCATATCTACTCTTATAAATTACGCATATAGCTTAGTTGGTTCCATAAGCATTGGACAGGGTAGCAATATCCGCCACTGCAAAAATTGAACTGCACCCTCTGTGCTTTCTGCTGCACATGTTATACATTTCACTAGCATTGCACATTTTCTTACATACTCAAGGGATCTTTCCTGCTCATCACTTCAAATCAGGGTTGATGATGACGATGATGAAATCATGGCTAATGATCAAGTAGTGGAGAGGCTCGTAATTGTCACTCAGGTGAGAACATGAGATGCTGTCATTCTTCTTTGAGATGTGCTGCCTGCCTAGTCATTTATCAAAACTTCTGCAATGATAATGTATAAAATATGGGATATGGAAACTTGATGTCGAGATTTTTTGATTGAATACGTTGTTGCTTTTTAATTTTTTAATGTGTGATACACTTGTTTATCAAATTTGGTTCACTGTGTATTGTTCTGTTTTTAAGGATGCCTAGACTCAGCAACTTGCACATTTTCTTGACTTTCTTGTCTAATCGGATGAAGTCAAACTGAGGGGTGGCACACTTGAAACCCTTGTGAAACTTTGATTCATTATTGGGAATTTGTGTGCTTCAGCCCTGTACGTGGGCAATTTAGAATTCTTTAAATACTCCTTCTAGCCCCATGGGAGATGCTTGAGTTAGAGCATTAAGAGAGTTCCTGTTTATTTTTGTTCCTTGAAGAAATATATGTGCTTAAATGACCTGAAAATCTCCATTTTGAAAATCACTGTCAGTGCGAGCTCGATTACTTATTTTCAGCTTTAACTTGAATAATTCTATAGTTAGCTATCTATAGGGCATTAGTATTTTTAATACTCTTATTTTTTATAATATAAGATTGAAGAAATTCATAGATAATCTGATTTCTTTGCATGTGAATTTATCATTGTCTTAACTATTTTTGTCTCGATTTCCATCCACAATTGATCATAGATTTAATTTGGTAAAAAGAATTTAGTCTAATCTGATATCAAAAAGGAGAGTATGTATAGTGTGAAACTTATTTATGATGAAATTGATGTGTAACTAATACTCTTTAGTAGAACAACTAATACCCTCTATTAAAACAACTAATACCCTTTAATAAAATATTGAATTATTATCCGTAGTTAAGACGAGCCTAAAGTGCGTGCCTTTTGTACATTGTGGCAAAAATTAGTAATACACTACACAAACTTATTTTAAACATTTTAGCATGTAAATAACTTAAGTCAACACTTATCTCCACAAATTTCATCTCCTATTTTTTCTGGGTAAAAGACATAAAAAAAGCCTCCTCATGTTTCATTAAATGTTTAAAATACTGTTGTGTTTGATAAAAATGTGCACGAATAGTCCCCTTTTGTGTTTCATTTACCTGTACATATTTTGTGTCTGTGTTTTCGTCTAAGTTTGTGTACATGTATTTTTTTTTTTTTTTTTTTTTGAGAAATTATTATGTAAATCCATGCATCAATTTTACATTAGTGTTCTTTGAACGAAAGTGGCTAGCTGTAATTTTGCATATTTTTAACAAATATAGGGAGGTTTTTTTGCAATTAATGAAACACAGGGTGTTTGTGTATATTCCATCAAACAGGTTTTTTTTTTGCTTTTACCCCCTATTTTATTGGCATGCGTAGCTATTAAATTGGATATTGTAACAAACTTTTCCTATTTTCTTGGCATGTTTGTAAGTTAATCTGTTTTTAAACTCTGCTGACCCTTTCCTTTTTTATTTCTTTATAGCTATTTAAAATGGATAAGCTTTATATAATAAAAAATTTCCTATTTTCTTGGTCAAGTAAAACTCCCAACTTGACCACTTCTTTTTCCTGTGCTGTTTTTCAACATTTATCAGTTTTCGTTGCAATATTTCAGGGATTGTTTTACCTTAAAAAAAGAAAAAAGAAAAACGGTTGCGCCCCGCCTTGGCGCGCCTGAGGCGCAGAGCGTGAGGCACGCCTTTAATAACACTCTACTATTATCATAGATAAAGTTAAGCTAAAGTTAACTAGCTTCCTCTGGTTTTATACTCATCTTTTCAGCTTAGGCGCATATTTTGTAATGCTCTTACTTTTTCATCATCTTTCACTACAAGCAGGCATGTTATGTTAATTTTGTGAAATCATTATCCAGAAAGATAACAAGATGGAATGATTAAATATCTCCAAGCTTTAAGTGGAGTCTACAGAATGACTGGTTGCCTGTTTCATTATATTTTTTTATGATACAAAATTAAATTGATGGTGCATTTGTCATTTTGAATGAGATAAATAATGGCTATCTATGTTTATGTTACAGAATAGCGAAAAGGGTGATAGGCCTACTGAAGAATCAAAGGACATAACTAGTGAGCAAGCTTCTGCTTTAAATGATGGCATCTACTTTTTCGAGCAGGTCATTAGATTTTTGTGACCTTTTTGTTGCATTTGTCTCGAAAACAAACACAACTGCACTTACACATCATCTTTGTGCAGGAACAAAAATTAAACAGGTCTCGTAGTAGACGTAATAAGCCTACCAATGAGGGTACTGAAGGAAGCAGTTCTGTCGGGTCTGAAAATTCTAATTCTCGAAGGAAGCAGAACAAAGGCAACTCCAAACCGCAGTCCATTTATAAGCAACGTCTATTCCCAGGCAGCTCCAGCGTCCATGGAGGTTCCCGAAACTCTCGTGGCTTGATATCTGATAGTCCGCCTAGTGATGCTGTTGGGTTTTTCCTTGGTTCCACACCTCCAGATAGTCATGGGTAAATATCACATTTTTTTGTGTTCTGCTTTATTTTGTATCATAACTACTTGGTTTCGTATTAATTATCGACTAGCATAGTTATTGAAGGTGTGCCTGAGGGCAAGGCCCACCGGAGGCGGGCGCAGAGGCTTTAAAAGTTCACTGTAGATATTTTGTATCTTATACATATCTTTTTTAAATTTGAAACTTGATCTATCTCTTGTAATTCTTTTGTTATCTCCACTATTAAACAGTTGGCCCTCCTCCCAACCCCCACACACACTTTACGGTGAATTCATTCTTTTTAATATTAGTCAGTTTTTACACACACACACACACACACTAACGACATAACGTCTTCTCTGTTTTTTTCTATTCTTTTTAATATTATTCCAGAAACTGTATTTAGCTGCTGATTTTACTTGCAGAAAGTGAGAAGAATCTGATTACATCATTTTGCTGTGCTTTATTGGAGATTTAAATTTTCGGATATCTTAAAACTCTGCGGTAATTTTGCAGTTTGCAGCACTTAAAGTTGAGTGCTTCTCCTCGTAGCAATCTCTCAGGAAGCAGTCCACCAGTTGGATCAGCACCAAAGCCGTTTCCACCATTTCAGCATCCAAGTTATAAACTTCTGGAGGAAAATGGTTTCAAACAGCAGCGGTAAGCAGATTTAGTTACCTGCACTTTTAGGCTGCAAATGGCAGTTCTTATGTCCAGATATAGGAAGTAAATATTACTTTGCTAGTATGCTTTTAACTAAGTTATAAGGTTTTCCTCAGTTACAAAAAGTATCGAAAGCGCTGCCTTAGCGAACGGAAGAGAATGGGCATTGGTTGCAGCGAGGTATCTTTTTAACTACTGCTGAAGTTATCTTACAAACATTTTGTCTAAAGTGATTTCTTTGAGTTCTGGGACAGTAGGATCTGCGTGAGTTTACGAAAAATCTTTCTAACTGCGCCATTATTTAACGGGTGTTCATTTATTCTAATATCTGGAAGAAGTCGAGCATGCATGGTTTTTTTCTATATGGAATTTTCTTGTAAGAAACCAACTTCTGAGCTCTCTCTCTTCTAATACTTTTGAGACTATTATTTCTGTTGATGTGGGTTCTGATTTGTTATCCAATTTCTTGTGGGTTCTGAAATTTGTTATCCAATCTGTTGATGTGGGTTCTGAAGTTAACATTTAATAAGAAGGTTTAATGTATCTTGATTCTCGATTCCTTTACTGAATGGCTCTTTTAATCCGATGTGCTTCTTTTACTGTTACCAGGTATATGTGATCTTATTTTCTTATTAAGCTCAGTTGTCCTTCATATGCCTTTCTTACAAATTAATTTCAAAAGGCATTATGATAACCAACTCATAGATCTTCCCATTTTTTCAGGCTTTTATTTTTCTAGTTCTCCACCAACACATCCGTTAAATATCACACTTGGTACTTGTACATGAACATGTTGTTCAATGTATGCTGCCATCCTTTCCTGCCTTAAAACTGTGAGGCACATGCTCCAATTAGCCGATCCATCTTCAATCTTGGAATATTATTTACCACTTTATGTCTCTTTATAAAATCCTGCTTAGTTAAAATATCTAGCACAAGGTTACATAGGTGGTCGAGGGTGTGCCTTCTATCACACCCAAGTTGCTCTGGGGTCACTTAATGTATTTTCTGAGTTCATGACTTCAAATTAAGGTTTATCTTGAACTTTATTCTGACTTAATTATTAATGCTACTTCGGGTTCCTGTACTCTGGAATGCTCCTTGCATAAGAATATATAAATGATTTTCTTAGCCTCAATGCCTTATATAATTGGTATGATTGGTCCTATTTGTAAGAAATTAAAATTTACTGAACTTTTCCTGTTTTGTCAAAGCCTTCCAATTAATGAAATCAAAGACATCCAATTGCCAATAGAGACTATTATACACATTAATTTGTACCATAATATAAAAAGTTTCAACTGATTTTTCCAGTAGAAGTTATAATCAGGTGACTTCCAAGTTTAATGGTCAGTTAAGCCTGATATTGTTTCAGCAATTTATTTTCATCAAGAATTTAAGGTTATTGTAGATTCTTTTCTCAAAAAAAGATTCAATCATTCTGCTAATTCATCTAGCTGTGTCCACTGTAATTAGTCAGGTTCTGCAACGTAATAAATTATTTTGCTACCATAAATGTTGTATCTATTTTTATATGCAATTTATTGATGTCTGTCTTTGGCTGCTAAACTCTTTTTGCAGGAGATGAATAAGCTGTATAGGTTTTGGTCATATTTCTTAAGAGGCATGTTTATCCCTTCCATTTATATTGAATTTAAGAAGTATGCACTAGAAGATGCTGCAGCTGATTATAACTATGGGATGGAGTGCTTATTCAGGTTTTACAGGTGGGATTTTTTATTATCTTGAATACAAATCACATAGTACTTGAGGAATGTTGCTTCTCGTATTTTCTTCATTTACTTGGCCTGTTGGCCAGATTCCTTTTAACGTAATTCTCTCTTATGCGTTCCTTTTTGGTCTGGTTCTTGTATGTTTCTTGTTCATTATTTTTCCAGTTATGGCTTAGAGAAGGAATTCAGAGAGGAGCTTTATGAGGACTTCGAACAGCTGACACTTGACTTCTATAAACGTGGAAACCTTTATGGCTTGGAGAAATATTGGTACTTGCACTATCTTCTCTCATAGTAGTTCTTTTTTTATGTTCTGTCAAATTGTGGCCTTAATGGCTTGGAAAATTATACCCGAGAAATTATAAAATCAAGAATTTTGGAAATCTGAGCTCTGAATTCTTTCCTCATTGGACACTGTCTATTGTGTTAATTTGCAGGGCGTTTCACCATTATCGGGAGGGCAAAGAACTCGAGAAACATCCGGAATTGGGCGAATTGCTTAGAGAAAAATATCGCACTTTGGATGACTTCAAAGCTAAGAATGCTACCACCGATGATAGACGTTGAGACGTTGGTATGCCAAGTCATCATCGTAGTTGAATTCAACTGACGATCTGAAAAATTTTGGGGAACGGATTCTTACCACCATTTATAGAGCAAGCTAGTACTACTGGGCCCTCCATGGTTTTTTGACATGGGAATTGAGGTTGAGAAGGTAAATACTGAGGAGACTACTTACTAGTCAGTCCTGCATCAAGCTGGACTATGGTTTTTGATGTCAGTTGGATGGACTCATGAGATTGTCTTTCTGCGTGATGGGCCATTTTTCATGGAACTCGTTTTTGCACTTGTATATATAGGCTTGGAACAAGAAAAAGAAAAAAAAAAAAAAAAAAACCAAAAAAAAAAAAAAAAGATTATAAAGAAGAAATGGGCACAGAATGTTGGACTAGGATTTTGTGATTTGACTGTTTTGGTAATCATTCAGGTCGTTTTTTCTTCTTTGTAATCTGGTTGGTTGTTTCGTTTGTTGCTTATATTGTATATATAGCTTGGCATGTCGTAGGTGAACATCTAGCATAGGTTGCGTTAACAAAATTTTGTGTGCTGACCACGATTAATCAAGTGTTTGCATTTTCAATATTGAATATATATCAACCAACTTCCAAAAAATTTTGTCCTACAAATTTGCGCAGGTTTACCTAATTTTTTTTTTTAAATAAAACACAATTGCTGCTGTTTCCTTTTCCAAAATAACTATTGCTTTATGCTTTTGATTCACTTTTTGGAATAACTATTGCTTTTATGCTTTTGGTTTCAGATTTCTATATTTTTGAGTGTAAAGTAAATGTGTATCTTTTGAAGATTGGGTTTATTCATTTCAATATCTTTTGAAGACTTTTCTGAAAAGCATATAACTAGAATTTTTAATTTCTGTAAGCTTCATTCGTCCAAAAAGACGCATTTTAAATTTTAAAGACTTCAATGGAAAATCTGAAATTTTGAAGGAAAGATGAAACTAAAATTTCTCCACTCCACCAGGATTTTTACTACATATGAAAATGATAAAATTTGTCGAGGAGAATGATAGCAGAGTAATCGCTCATTATCTACACGTGGATTCTAAAGGATACACAAAATTTCAAAGTCACGTTTCTAGTGAAAATCAAAACCAGAACTCGATATGCTTTTCAGAGAAGTGTTAAAAAAAATATTGAAATTAATAAACCCCAGTAAGCACCATCTCATGCAGAGTGTTAAAATGAATAAACTAAATCACACAGCCACAGAAGCAAATGCTGCTAACAGATAATCGCAAGACAAATTCAATTTTTTATTCTTCACCGAATACCTAAAACACCATTAGAGTGTTCGCTCCTAAAACACCCAGTCAATAAGGAGCATAATTTCTTCACAAGCTTAACTTTCTCAATAATCGATCTACTACTCCCTTCTTGCAACACTGGACATTACCTGCACTGAAGCAAAACCCAAATGCAGCAACCTCCTCTTGCATCGACTTCTCAAAAAGCAACAAGCCTCTACAAAATGCAACCCCCTCCCCCCCATATGCAGAGAAAACGATTTAACCCTAGAGTTAATGTATGTAAAAATGCAAAGATGGCGGCTGTTTACGAAACACAAAGTAGTAATGACAAACTAAATTTTGAAGAAACAGCCTGAGAAAGTAGCCAAATCATATTCCAGTTTTCGGAAAATTTAGAAGCATTGCATCACTGTGTGCAGCCAGGAAAATTTTAAGGCTGAAGAGCATGTTTCAGAATTCAAATGCAGAACTATGACTATTAAAACAAGCAATTGACTAGTTAGCTGAACATTTGAAAAGTTCAGCTTAATGCATGTTCTTCAGCAACCCAAGTAGCTGCACTGAAATGTAATGCGCTGTCCTGCACTACCAAGTTCCTGCGACACAGTTACAAGATCAAGCTATGATGCATGTTAGTCTACAATCAAGCAATCAAATATGCTCATCTTTCCAATCTTCTAGTCAAAATCAATTTGAAGAAACAATACAGCTTCAATTCCTTTTACAAGAGAAATGGTTATGGAGGAATTACAAACACAATGTAGATGCGTATTTAATAAAAAGCAACCAGAGTGCACCATTAGCTTAAAGGCTAAATTCCGAAATAATGCAAACAGAGGAAAATTATAAAGCATTAAAACTTAAAGTGAATTGTAAAGTTGGAAGTAGAGAAGGAAACTTAAATTGACACTCTTTCAAATCCTGGAGACACAGAATTAAGGAAATAAGCCAGTAATCTCAATCCTTTCGAAAAGTTATTATTGACCAAAGACATTTTAGAAAATATTCGACAGGAGTACTTAAAATAAAAACCAATACATATTTTAGATACTAGTCTTTAGGCAAATGGTAACATTTTGGCTACAAGGAAAGACTTCATTTGCATGATTGCCGGAACTTCAGAAGAATCACCAGAGTCCAAAACTAAAAGTTTTGATGCATTTATGAAGAATCTGCACAATGAATACATAAACCATAAAAAGACTAATTTGAAAAGCAAAATAATTTTCATTCACAAAGTAAACAAATAAACTAAAACTGCAATCATCATTAAAAAGTTAAATCAAAATTTTAATATAGAAGTACTCATAGTTAGCAGTTTCTCATCTAGCAAAAAAAATTCATAAACAAAACAAACTAAACTTGTAAAAACATGGGAATGACATTGAACTGAATAAATAATCCATACTTGTAATGGTTTTGATAAAAAATTTAAAAATTTAGAAGTACATGGCTGTTGTGACTTGTGAGACTAAATAAACAAAACATCATATGGATAAACAACATATATAATTCATTCATACAATTATATGGAAGTCTGCATTCAATGTGCCACAGCAAAGAGATGGGAAGAGTAACACCATGGCGTGAAGGCCTCGCCATATATTGATATGGTAGGAGGACTATACATACATACACACACGCACATGTATATATATTGATATGGTAGGAGGACGATACAGATATTCAAACTTGTCCTCTTTTGTCACTAATAAAACCCCCAATATATTGTTCATTAAGCATCAACATCATGGAATTATTTAATTTATATCAACTAAATGACCTGTTAGTAAATGAAGTTAAACCAATGTTTAGTCCTACTAATTCTTCCTAGTAGAAGCAACAGTTCAAGTCTTGGTGCAAGTACAATTCATTCAGCTGGCAGGATAAATTTGATGTTCCTATTCCATTAGATATTCCATTATTAGGATATCCAAAATTCCCTCAATATACAGGTGCATTTTATTTGATACACCCTCTTATATAATGGTTGTCTAAACCCTAGTTATAACAATAACAGGTGCAACACGTGAGGGGCACGGAGGATAGCACCCTTCTGCAAGCAAGAGGCAGGCAATTTTTTGGAGGCGCACACATTGGCACACAAGTGTGTAGGTTCGTGTGTCCTGAACACTCACTTTGACAGTTTTTCTAGGCTCTAGTAGAGTGATATGCAGCCAGATAAAATTTTAGGGAAGATTCTATTCTTACATAGTCTCAATTCTCATTAAATATCATTCTACAAATTTGATTTTTAACCCAACAATATATCTTTCTACACTTCTCTCCATCCCTTAGTTAAATATTTTTTTCCCTACCCACAAACATGTGCACTTTCAAGGTTCATACCACCATCCAGCCAGCTCCTCAGAGTTCACACAATTGTGTACTAAAACTAGCAACTATTTGAAGCAAGGAGTGGCTAACACTCACACTCTATGTAGTTTGTGCAACAGTTGGTATTTCCAGGCATCACAATAAGGTTACATAAAACATGAAGGCAAAAATAATAGTAGTAGCAATAACCACGTACCTCAACTTACCTAGTGACCACCATGACCCATGTAAGGTCCTCCACCCTGGTGTGGCCTGACACCACCTTGACTGATCTGAGGCTGACCCGGATAACCTCCCTGCATCGCAGGTTGACCTCCGTAAGCACCAGCAGCACCCTGACTTCCATAACCAGCATTGTTCATCATAGGTGGTACTCCCTGTGGATTCACTCCTCCTCCCATTCCTCCGAGTATATTTCCAATACCCAAACCAGCCCCCTGAGTGGCCAACAAAGCCGCCACTGCCTGTCCTAAAGCTGCAGGAGCGACTGCTGGATTATAACCTACTGAAGGAACTGCTGGTCCCGCACTTGGAGCCATCAAGTGTCCACCAGTGTGACCACTTCCAGAATACCTCCCCTTCTTAGCCTGATGATGGTAATACCCCCCTTGGTGCCCCTGATGATGATGCCCCTGATGGTGCTGTTGCTGCTGCTGCTGAGGCTGGTTAAAGTGGCCTTTAGTGTGCTTTGGGCCATCTATGGCCTTCTGGCAATGCAGCATCTGACCCTCGAAATTCTTGTGTGGCTCCTCCAGTGCTTTCTTGGAGCTCTCAACGCTCTTGTACACAAACAGACAGAAACCTCGAGGTTTCCCAGTCTGTTTATCCAACCCCAAAGGCCCTTCCTCAATCTCCCCAAATTTGGAGAAGTAATCATACAGCTTCTTCGGGTCGAGCTCTGCAGATACATTGCTCACATAAATCTTCCTCTGCGTGTACTCCGATGTGGGTGGTGTCGAAACTGTGGCTGCTGCGGCTGGGGTAGGAGTCTGGACTGGACCAGCTGAGGCAAGCTGGCACGACGTCATTCGACCTTCAATCATTTTCTGTGGCTCCTTGAGCGCACGGCGTGCCCCGTTCCGGTGCTTGAACAAAATGAACCCATAACCCTTGGACTTTCCAGAGTTCTTGTCTCTAACCACCTTGCAATCCTCAATCTCCCCATACTTGCCAAACACGGAGGTAATTGTCTCAGTATTCGCATCCCAACCGAGGCCGTGAACGAATATCTTGCAGTGAGCAGGGTCAGCATCGGCCAATTTGTGCACGTTCTCAACTAGATCCGGGTGTTTGGCAACCGCTTCTTTGATTAGAAGCGTCAATTGGTCTTTGGAAAAAGGTTCGAGAAGCTTCTCAATCGGCTCTTCTTCCAATTCATCGTCTTCCCCTTCCGCCTCCCGCCCTTGTGCTTCTTCGCCGTTTTCCGAAACCGCGTTCTCAGCCGGTTTCTCTGTAATTTCAATTTCACCGCCTTTCTCGTTCTCCGCGAAGGTGGCGACAACGCCATCTTTTAGCTGCTGCTCTTCCTCCATGGCTTCCGGCTGTTCCTCCTCTCCTTCTCCTTCTCCTTCTCCCTCACCTTCTGCTTCCTCTTCCTCCTCTTCAACTTCAACAACTTCTTCTTCCTCCTCACCTCCGTCCTCTTCAATGGCTTGCTCGATTTCTTCAGATTGGGGCTGTTCGGGCTCGGGCTCGGGCTCTTTCTCAGGCTCAGTGGGCTGTACGATTTCGGGTTCGGGAGCGGCGCGTGCTTTTCGCTTTCTTGCCATGACAATTGGGGTAAGAAGAGATTGGTTTGGGGGTTAGGGTTTTGTTGGGAGGAAAGATGGCTAGGGTTTGAAGATATGAGATTAGATTGGGGGAAGAGTGGATAATTTTATAGGTTAGTTAAGGTTGATTCAGCGATTGGCAGTGACACTTTTCCTCGCCCAAAATATGGTATGTGGGCTTAAATATGGGCCTGATCCAATTACACGAAATAGGCTTGTGTTATATGCGGCCCGTTTTTAAAGTCCATTCAACATCTCGTTAGTAATGTACATGTTATTTATGGGCACGGTTATTTGTACCCCATTTAATGGGAGTACACCCATTAAATTATTAATAAGTTTTTTAATTAAATTAAAATAACTATAAAATGTCTAAAATACCATTTTTTATAATTCAAGCTAAAATATATGGTAAGTACACTCACCATGATTATATTTCTATTGCTTGTACTAAAAAAAGTTCAAAGGACAATTTTTTTTATTTTCCGATCACTAACGTAACAGTGGTTCAGGATTGCACGTGTTGCATTGTGGTCGGATATTACAAGAATGAGGCCGCCCGATGGTGCTAGATATGCATATGTAAGTGTTTCGTTTTAGAAACCTTTTTTTTATAAGTTTTTTTCTAAACCCTTTTGGATTATGTTTATGATTTATTTTATGCTCTAATATGATTATTATAGTAGTTTTCAAAATTGTATAGATTGAGAACGTGAATATGATAATACAAATATTTTAGCGCGTTTATTTGTTGATAATATAAATGACTTTTGTTCGAATTAATTTAATGAACATATGTCCTATTTTTACATCAAGATTTTCGAACAATTTGTCATAAAAAAAATTCAAACATTATGTAAATGTTAGAAATATATTTTCGAACATATCTTACATTTTCATTTTATTTTTTTGAACAGCGGACGACACAAGACTGACGGCAGGTGGAGGACAGCGCAGTGAACGATAGAGCTGGCAAAACGGGCTGTCCGACCCGTCGGGCCAAACACTATTCGCGGGCCGGACCATTTGCTATTGGGCCTCTATAAACTGAGTCCAGCCCAGTCCACTTTAGCACACGGGCTAACGTGTCGGGCCGACCCGTTTTTTTTATTCTATGTATAATAATGATTCTCTTGGGTCATGGGCTAATTGGGCTTATTAATTATTATGGATACTAGTACGCAGATAGCTTGGGAGTGGATAAATTTATAAAGAATAAATGAACAAATAACAGTAAGAAAATCCTAACTGGTTGGGAGTTACGCGACTCCTGTTTTTTATATAAATAATATAGGGAGCCGCAGTAGCAATCACAGATTTACAAAAAAAAATTAATATGGTCGGGCTGGCCCGTGGCCCGTCGGGCCAAACCGGCCCGAGTCCATTTGTCCCGTCGAGCCTACCGGGTGTTGGGGAATTCGGGGTGCCCGGATCTATTTGGGATAAAATTTAAATACAAATTTAAATCTAATTATTACTAGCATTAATTAATCCTAAATTAATTCATATAATAAATATACCAACAACAAATTTACATGCATATGAATATAAACACGTAAAATTTTACGGCGGAAAAACTAAGAATTTCACGTAAAACGTACCTCTCGAAGCGACGTCCAACCGAGATCTACGGGACAAGCGTACCGATCCTATCAACCGTAAAAACATTCTCAAGTATTCCCTTTCGCCTTATTCGCCCGCCGGTGGGAATGGCTCACGAACAATTTTAATATAATAAGGAAGAAATAAAATATTTTTATTCTCAATTTTTCCAACTCATGGAATTGTGTACTTGGAGATGGGAAAATCATCTCCTACTTATAGAGAGAGGTGGCCGAAATTATGTGGAGAAAAAGGGGAGAGAAAATCGTTTCTTGGCCTCCAAGAAATCTTGAATATATCTCATATATGTTTTTCTCCATAATAAAGCATTCCACAAAAATCTCAACCTCCTATTATAAGCTTGTAATTTTCGAATTTACGGAGATTGAATCACAAGATTTGGATCTTCTTGAATATATGAGATAATCTTGTATTCCAAGAATACATATCTTCCATAATATCTTTCCAAGAAAATTAACAAAAAATTTTCTCTCTCCACATCATAATTTTCGAAAATTATCTAGGAAAATCAGCAATATATTGAAGGAAAATATATTAGCGTGCCTTCATCAACAAGTAACTGGTGGAGGGCAATATGATCGTTTCATTATATTCTATGTATTCCTGAAACCCTAGATTGTAACCTATATGAAAGGATCTCATACACAACAAATAGTGAATTATCTCCTGACTTGGTACGCCTCCAGACGTAGTCATTCCTGACGAAACTGGGTCAACAAATTTGCGTTCTTCTGTTCTTCACTTTATTTCTCTATATCATAAAATACGTTATCAACACGAGTGTTCTATCCAAATTAAATTTACAATTTCGCAAAATCCTCGTTTGCAAGAATCGAATCGTATTGGCTTGCTTTCATCGGAGTAAATCAAAGAATATATTTACAGACTTGCCGAATCAATAGACCCCAAATTTCAAGTATGTGATTATCGACGATGAAGGTATGTGATTCTCAATTGGTAGTTTATTTTTCATATTTTATTAATTACTTGGTTACCTTTTTAGATAGTTGAGATTGAGTTATAGAAATTTGTGCAGGTTGAGATTGAGTTATAGAAATGATTACCGCTCTTTTTTGCATATAAGAATATGTAGACCTTTACATACAAATATGTTTTTTCAGAAAAGCCACAAACATGAAAACCTTTGTAAGAATTCATGTATTTTCCTACTGAAAGTCTATATCATGTGGATAAGAATTAGAGTATTGCATAGAACGCGATTCGGTGGTCTAATGTTTTGACCCCAAAGAATTTTTTTTATTAACTTTAGATGATATTCATATGCTATCAAAATTTATTTGCTCTTGCATCTCATATGTGAATTGTACTAAAATAGTTCCAATTTGAGTAGATGGCTTTATTAAATTTCCACTGCCCTTTTAATTTTGAGTAATCCATTTTTATGTTGAGTTATCTTTTGCACTCGATATTGGTTATTATATATGTTTGGTTGCTCAACACGTTAGAGACATGTATAAGATTGATGAAACTGCCCCCCCCCCCCCCCCCCCTAATAAGAAGACGAAGGATTGGGAATCCTTGTTTAGAGGTCCTCTCTAGTAAAAAAAAAAAAAAAAAACTTAATCATTTCTTTTAAATTTCAGCAACTAGCATTGATTGCCGTAACCTAGGCAGGTGAATTATTTGCTATAAAAATTATGGTTTATGTGAAAGATTCATGTTTATCTATTATTAATTAATTTGGTGTTGATATGGTACACTAAAATTCACAGTGAAGAATTTGATGACTTGTTTTCTATATTAATGTCATCGGTGATATAAATACTCTATTTGTATATATAAATATTTGCTATTGTATATATCCACGATAAAGAAATTTCATCGATGATACGTATGAGTGCAAAGTGAAGTGATAATGTATTATCACAAAGTATAAAAAATTATGTGACACTTGGTCTCAAAATCTAATTCACACTCACATTCTTGGAAAATAAATTTAGTATTGTATATTTTTACGCTTGCGAAATCAATTCTTTTTGCTTGTAAAGTATTAGACTCAAAAGGAATTGAGTACCACTGTTGGGTTCATCATCTGACTACAAGGACGAAGAACCGTATGATTAGGTCAATGCCCTAATATTTTTTGGCAACATACTAGACCCCATTTTATGTTGAAGTTATCTTCTATTTATAACACCCAAAGGACTGTGGTAGATTCTGAAATGATATTTTAGAAACATCTTTACTTTCAGAACTGTCATTTCAGTGGAATGAAATCCACTTACTTCACTATAAAGAGTGTCATGAATTTCCATAAGGATATGTTGTGCTTTAAAGCACACTTTACTTTCTGTGAAAAGAAGATCACAGAAGATGCTACAATATAAAGAAAAAACTCTCCAATTTCCCCAAAAAGTTCATTAAAATGTTATAAGGGGCTGAGACACATGACGTTCTCCTGAACGATAATTACCAACCGGGATAAAGAAATTTAAGAGGTTAATTTTAGTTAATGGAATAAAAGAATCCTAAAGAAAATGGAACATAATGTATTAATTCATACGAACATGATAATGATGCACCATGTGGGGCAGTAGTGAATCTCCCTTGGAAGATGTTAAGGAGATTATGATACTCCTAATAGTTATAGTGATACCATATAAACTTGTGATGCAAGCACAAAGTAGCAATCACCAATATGAGGTATGGAGAATCTAAAGAATAAGATGTCCAGTATATGATTTAAAGGTGGGGATTATCCCTCAAATTTTACCTCACAGTTGTTGATGGCAACAAGAACTTTGCTCAATTAATGAATACTCTTGATTTTGATGGATTATTTATAAATTTCTCATTTTCAAGAAGGTTACTCAGACATAATGCTTCATTTTATTTGGATAAATATTTTGGTCTTAAAGTTAATTAGATCTACGACATGAGACTTTACTTTTGATGATGTTGGTTCATTAATAAATTTGAATTTTATTCAACGTACTGAATTATTTGAATTTATTATACACGTACATTAGTATACATGGTTCGAAAATAACACTATCACGATGTAACGTGATGAAGTATTGAATTAAAAGTAATCATTCAACTCAAATTGAAACTCAACAGAATAAGAAATTTCTTAAAAAGGGCTAAGAACTGTCAAATTCTTGATGTCTAACAATACACTTATTAAAAAAGAAGTTTTATATGCATCAAGAGCTAATCGAACCTTGTTAAGTTTTAAAGATAAAGTGCCAACATTATTATTTATACACACACAATGAGAATGGAATTTATATTTATCTAGTTAATGTGAAAGAAAACACATCTTAATATAATATATTTTCAAACCTCTCAAAGTTGATGTGTCAACACCATCTTATTTTAAGGATGATGTGGCATGTCTCAAATCTCTGCATTTTGAAATACTGCGCTCTCATTAAAAGTTGGTTAAACTTTTAATCTCGACCATTCGTTCTATATCATTAAATCTAAACCATTAATTTATATCTGCATAATTAATGCAAATAGATATTTTTTCCATTTTCTTATTTAGTTATTTTTAGAATTTATTATAAATCATATTTTTTCCAAACCTTAATGTAATCAAATATGATCTATTTATTGAATGAATTTAAAGTTATCATTTCTAAGTTTGAGTTAGTATATATAGTATAATATAATGTTCGATTAATTTTTTCCTAAAATAAAAGGTATATAGTTATATATTCCAAAGAATATTCTTATGTGATATATTCTTATTATGAACAAGATATAATATTGCATGCATTTTTTTTATTATAAATAAGAGCATATTGTATTTCATTTTTTCACATCAAAGTTTCATTTGTTCCACTCTTTTGCTGAGATTTCTCCCATCAATTGTTGGTTAGTTATATATCTATTGTTATTAGTATATTTATTTTATAATTAATTTCATCATTTTAAGTGCTCACAATTTGATTAGATTTAAATATCAATATCAATATGAATGTAATAATGATTGTTGATTTATGCTCTACATCGTTCAGTTCAAATATTCTTCATGTACAAAAATAATATATTTAACTATATATACCATATATTTTTATCTGAATAATTATGATGGTTTAATTGTTGTAATTTAAATCTCATTTTAGATTCAAGAGTATGACACCTCAATTTCTCTGATTTCTAATATCAAGAGTGAGAGCCAAAAATTGACCGTTAAAGTTAGGATTGAAAAAGTTGGACAATATTTTTTAATGATTTTAATAGAGACAAGTTCTACTTGGAACTCATTTTGATCGATGAACATGTATTTGTAACGTTAAAGTTTATTTCAAATTTTGTATTGTTTCTTATATAAATTAATTTCTTACCGTATACTCTCAATAACTAATAACGTTGATTAATTTATAAATTATTCAATATTGAAATGGAAATTGATTATTATTAAATTATTAGTCTAAGTAATGTTATTCCATAATTGTTATTAATTTATGTGAATTTAGATTTTTTTAATTATTTAGTTTGTAGAATATACCCTATAGGGTTTAGTGAAGGGCACGGGCCACAGCTAAACAAACTCCATAATTTATTGTATATACCTCGACATTTTTTAGACAAAAATATTCTTATATTAAATGCATAAAATAAAAATAATATACTTTTTCAGTACGCGAAATTCGCGTGGGTACACTCTAGTCTTAGATAAACTGGAAAGTCAATCTAGTGGAATGCAGCCCATTATTGTTCTTGAATCATTTATTGTCACAAATGATGAACTATGTGACACTGATTTAAAAAGGCTTTGACGTGATGATCCATATTTTGAAGAACTCATATGAACATCCTTCTTCATTTTTGAGTGAAATTTAATATGAGATAAAAATCCGATACGATGCACGATATCGGTCATGTTGTTTTGTCGCAATCTTTATTTTCTGAAGTACCAGATATACTATCTACATCTCACTTTGCCTTACAAATATCAAAGACGCATCACTCATTTTGCAAAGCCTGATCTTTAGCAAAAATAACATTGAGACTTGTTTATGCTAAAGATACAAAACTAAATATTGCATTCTTACAAAGGATAAACTATGATATTTGTGGATCAATTCATCCAGAATGCAGACCATTTAAGTAATTTATGGTTTTGGATTATACTTAGACATAATGTTCACATATCGCTTTACTCTTCATAATAAATTCTGCATGCAAAACTCTTAGCACAAATTATATGTTTCAGGGCTCACCATCCTGATTACGCTATCAAGATAGTTTACATCAAAAGAATTTGATGATTATTGCATATCTATCAGGATCAATGTAGAGCATCCGGTACCCCACGTGCTACAAGAAATGGTCTCACAGAGGCCACCATTAAAAGGAAGTAATGGTGATTAAAACACTGATTATGTGCACCAACATATCAATCTCTGCTTGGGGTTATGCAATATTGCATGCAACATTACTTATTCGTTTCAAATCCAATAAATAACCAGTCATTTTATGTGCACCAGTTGGTAACTGGATATAAACCTGACATTTTATATCTACACATATTTGGTTGTGCAATAAATGTGCCTATTGCGTACCCACAACACATTAAAACGAGTTCATAGACACGATTAAGTATTTATGTTGGATATGAATTCCCAACAATTATTCACAATTTAGAACCCTTGACAGATGACCTACTTACTGCTAGATTTGCAGATTGTCACTTTAAATGAGACAATCTTCCCGTCGTTAGGGGGAGATAAGAAAAATAATTTTCTAAGGGAACGACAGGAAGTATCGTGTCAGTCCCCAATCCCCATAGTGTCTCATTTGATCCCTGAACTTCACAATGTGAAAGTGAAGTAAAATGAATCATTTATATTCAAAACGTAGCATATTCGATGCTTAATGCATTTACTGATATTGCCAAAGTGACTAGGTCTATATATCACCTGCAAATATGCCTGTAAGGTTAGAAGTCTAGAAGTCCTCAATAAGGGGCAAAACACCGCTGAAAAAGTGTTGCAACCACACTTGGTGGAGGTGTGGTTGAGGCCGTGACTCCCAAAAGGAAATGGGAGAGGTCGCCTGGTTCGATTGACACCCACTTAAAGAAAGAAATGGTAGGTGTGACACAATCTAACACATTGATCATTAATGTTGAGAATGCATCTCACGAGATTATCTCTGATTAAACTTATGTCCATGAATCATTACTGGAGGACGCTCTGATGTTTGGTATGATTCCAGAGAATGAAAAATCTCTATATGATTATAAGAGTGCATATAAGTCGTTGGACAGACATTGCACGCAGATTGATGATGTATTTATTATATTGTTGCTCAAGAAAGTATAGAGCACAACAATATCGAACCACGCTCGGTTGCAGAGTGTCAACCAAGAGCATATTGGCCTAAATGAATAAAAGCAATCCAGGTAGAATTTAATTATCTGACAAAGAGATGAATATTTGATCTGGTGGTGCTAGTCCGACCAAGTGTAAAGCCTGTAGGTAGAGCTGTCAAATGGGCCGGGCCGGGCCGGCCCGGCCCAGGTCCACTGGGCTTTGAGTTTTTACTGGGCCGGGCCAGCCCGGCCCGGTTGTTACCGGGCCACCAATTTCCAAGCCCGTCCTGGCCCATCTTGGGCTGCCGGGCCACCGGGCCAAACCGGCCCAACTTTTTTATTTTTTTAAATATTATTATTATATTTGATTTATATATTTACCTTATTAATTTATAATTTAGCATACAAATTATACTCATATAGTTATAAATATTATTTAGTTTGTCAACAACAATTCAATAGTTAAAATAAAACTCAAATTCCTAAATAAAATTTAAGAATAATAATTCAACAAATCCTAATAGAATGGAAAGTGTTATTTTTTATTTCAAAACTAATTCAATAATAAAAATTCAACAATTTAATAGGAAAGTGTTATTTTTTATTTTGATAATATAAGGATATTATAGGAATAAAATGGGGTATGTTTAGTAATGCATGTTAATTTTTAAATTTTATTGGGATTTGTTTAATAAGTGGGGCAAGTTTACAAGATTTTGGGGTTTGAGTAGTGATACTCTTAAATAAAATCTTATCCCTCAATTTATATTTGCCTTAATTGTACAAGTGTGTTATGTGTACCATCAATTTGTGGTTGTTCATAAGAATTCGTTCATTTCCCTAGATGAAAATTCAACCAATAAATTATAATGTATTTTATTTTAAAAAATGGGGTATGATCATAAATAATATGGTACATATGTATAGGGATGGGGAAATTAAGACCATAGTGAGTATAGGGATGGATGTGACATGTGGCAACTATTACCAACCTTGGCCAAATCACTAATCTACAGCTCCTTTTTTTTTCCTTATCTCTAGGTTTTCAATTTTATTCAAATAAAAAAAAAAAAACCAAACCGGGCTGGCCCAGAAAACCGGGCTAAGCCCGGCCCAAGCCCGTAGGCCAGCCGGGCCTACTGGGCCGGGCCAAAAAAGCCCGGTTCTTTTCGGGCCTATATTTTTAGGGCCCAGCCCGCCCTTAAAACTGGGTTTTTCGGGCCGGCCCATCGGGCCGGGCTCGTTTTGACAACTCTACCTGTAGGACACAATTGAGTCTTTGTCATAAAGCGTAATGAGAAATATAAGGTCCTGATATATAAAACTTGTCGTGTAGCGCAAGATTTCTCACAACGCTCTGGATTGAGTATGGGGAGACAAACTCCTGTAATGGACGTCATAATGTTCCATCACTTAGTTAGTTTCCGAAGGATTGGAGATGCAGCTTATGAATGTGGTTATGACATATCTCTATAGGGATCTTGATTTAGAGATATATAAGTGTCTGATGACATCTATTGCCCAAGTCAAGTGACTCTAAACCACAGAGTGCGTTTGAAATCAGATTGAAATACTCACTTTATTGATTGAAAAAAAAAATCTAGACGCAGGTGGTATACCCGTCTAAGTGACTACTTGATTGGGATAGGTTACAAGAACAATGAATAATGACCCTATACATTTATAAAGAAAATAATTATCGGATTTGCAATTATTTATGTTGAAGGATGAACATAATAGGTACTCTTAATGCAATAAGAGGACCATGAGTATTTGAAATCCGGTTTTGAGATAAAGGATCTTGGGAAAACTCAATTTTGTCTAGACTTTATACTAGAATATTGAGTTTGTGGAATACTTATCCACTAGTTTGCATATGTCCTGAAGATGTTCAGGCAAATTAACATGGACAAAATGCACCTGATTAGCACTCCCATGATTGGTCGAAGTTTGGATTTAAGGAAATATCCATCTCGTCTGAAGGAAGATGACGAAGAGCTAGCGGGAGATTAAATTCCCTACTTAAGGGTAACTTGTGTATTATTGTGTACTTAGCTCAATACACTCGACCACATATTACTTTCTCAATGAACTTATTAGCTGGATTTCAATCAGGACCAATACAAAATTATTGGAATGATGTCAGGAATGTACTCTGATATTTAAAGGAAAATCATTGATAAGGGTTTGATATTCATTATAGTAAATATTGAAGGGGACCACAAATTGAATTGTGGACTTAAGGAAATATTGAAGCTACCCCTATACCTATACGCCAAATGATATACTATTTGGATTTGTATATTTTTTATTCATACAAAGTGTTACCAAAATGGTTATGTATTTACCATGGAAAACACAACGATATCTTGGAGATCAACTAAGCAAACTCTTGTAGTTACCTCATTAAACCACTCAGTGATCATTGTCTTACATGAAACAGTTCAAGATTGTATTTGGTAGAGATCTATCATAGTACATATTCGAAGAAGCAATGGCTTGAGTTCTACCACTGAAGAGGCCACATGTATATATGAAGAACATGTTTCTTATGTTCATTAGCTGAAATTGGGCTACATCAAAGGTAACAATATGAAGCATATATCACCAAAGTCTTCTCTAGCCAGCAACAATAAGTTTTTCTCAAGATTCAAACTCTAAAGTAAATGAGGCTGATCTATTTATATAATTATTGTACAAGACAATCTTTGAGAAACATCTTAAAGAATTGAGATGTGTAGACTTTCTAAAATCACTTGATAGATGTATGTATCATGTGAAAGGTGTAGACTTCAGGGGGAGTCTCAACATAGGTGCATTGTAAATCTTCGGTCAAGATTTATTTCTCATTGAATTTTTGTTACTTGTCAAGTTTTAGCGAAACAAAATTCAAGCACCATCCACACTTTTGAAGGAAAATATATTAGTGTGCCTTCATCAACAAGTAACTGGTGGAGGGCAATATGGTCGTTTCATTATATTCTATGTATTCCTGAAACCCTAGATTGTAACCTATATAAAGGGATCTCATACACAACAAATAGTGAATTATATCCTGGCTTGGTACGCCCCCAAACATAGTCATTCCTGACGAATTGAGTCAACAAATCTGTGTTCTTCTGTTCTTCACTTTATTTCTCTATATCCTAAAATACAATAATAATTTTCTTTTATTTTAATCACCTTATTATTATCGGGCTACTTAATGGACTACTTGAGGGGCCTTTAGGAGAATTAAGATTGATTGGAGGCTACTGAATTACAATATTGAGCCCCAAAATTATTCAGCCCATTAATATTAATTAGTATCACTAATAAATTAATATTGCACTATCCATCTTAATCCATATTATGATAACATGGGCTCCCGGTTATCATTTCTCGTGTTTAAGATTATTTAGTCCATTAATTAATTGAGCTTCTGAATAACTCTAAATTAATTAATATATTTTACCTTGCAGTAAAGACAACTCAACATTATTATTCGTACCGAAGAAACTAATTCTTCACTTGCAAGATTTGGTACGATAAATCTATTGAGCCCACCAAGGGGATAAATCACACGAGGCGTACTCGCACACGTTTCCCCGTATTAAAACTTAGCAACCGTCGTATGATTAATATTATTGCCCAACACACAAGGTTCGAAGTCACGATGATTCTCACCCAACATGAATCAAAGCAGTAACTATTAACCACACACGGTCCTATTTAAGTGACGGAGATTAAGAAATCAATAACCACTGAGGTCTAATTCTTCACATTTCAGAACATAAGAAGTTATCCTCGCTGTAGGTCCTCTTCAACACATACTAAATGTGTTAGTGCAATCTCTTGGTCAAGACATGTCAATCTGAGATATACACATCGATCTTTCGCGGCGGATTGTTCAATTCCACCTGGGCCGTGAATTTATACGTTTAGTTACAAGGAACTCGTTAATGTGATCTTCCGTGATCTGGTATCACCACATTAACTACAATGTAACTCGTACTATAAATAGAACGGGTTGCAATAAATATTTAAGCATATGTGATAAAAAGAATTATTCTCATAAAACAAAGTGTTTAATACATGAGTTATACAAAGTAAAAGCAAATTTTCACGTATAACTCCAACAATCTCCCACTTATACTTAAAGTCTGCTTTTTAGTATACATCATGCATGTCTAGTGTAGTCTCTACGTGACATCTAATGTCAACCTACACTAACCTAATAATTTCTCCCACTTATACTTAAATCAGATTGGCAATGGTCTTGACACTCATTCCATCCACATGTCTCTCGAATGTACTCTGAGGTAGACCCTTTGTGAATAGATCCGCTAGGTTTTCCTCCGACGCGATCTTTGCCACCTCTATATCTCCCCTCTTAACGATTTCAAGTATAAGATGGTTCTTTCTTTCTATGTGTTTGCTGGCCTTGTGGGCTCTCGATTCCTTTGAATCTGCAACTGCTCTGACATTATCACAATAGATAGTGATTGTGCTGGGCAAATTCAGAACAACGTCCAAGTCCACTAAGAAGTTCTTGAGCCAAACTACCTCTTTCGCTGCTTTACAAGCAGCTACATATTCGGCTTCCATGGTCGAATTGCGATGCATTTCTGCTTAACGCTTCTCCATAAAACGACTCCTCTTCCCATGCAAAACACACTACCCGAGGTAGACTTTCTGGAGTCTAGGCCTGATTGGAAATTCGAGTCCGTGTATCCTATGGGAATTAGGCTATCTGACTGGTAATCAGCATTCTATCGCGAGTTCTTTTCAAATACCTCAGAATGCATTTAACCGCAGTTCAATGGTCTTTCCCAGGATTACTTTGATATAGCAGATATCCGGTCTCGTACACAGCATTGCATACATAAGACTTCCTACGGCTGAAGCATACGGAATGCCTTTCATGTCATCTATCTCCGCAGGCGTCTTAGGACACATTTCTTTTGATAGATGGATTCCGTGCCTGAAAGGTACAACACCTTTTTTGAAATCTTGCATGTTGAAACGCTTCAAAACAGTGTCAATGTATGAAGCTTGTGATTAGCCCAACATCTTTTTCTTGCGATCACGAGTGATTTTAATCTCAAGGATGTGACCGGCTTCCCCTAAGTTCTTCATATCAAATTATTTTGACAGTCATACCTTTATATATGACAATACCTTTACATTGTTTCCAATGAGCAGAATATCGTCTACGTATAATACTAAGAATACCACCGCAGTTCTGTCACACTTTCTATACACACAACTTTCGAACTTGTTTTGATCAAACCCATAAGACTTAATAATTTGATCAAAATACTGGTTCCAAGTACGTGATGCTTGCTTAAGTCCATAGATGGACCGATTGAGCTTGCATATGAGATGTTCTTGGCCTTTCGCAATAAAACCTTCGGGTTGATGCATATAGATATCTAAACCGTCAAGACTTCCGTTAAGGAAAACTATCTTGACATCCATTTTCCAGATCTCGTAATCTAGATGCGCAGCGATCAACAAGAGAATACAAATGGACTTAAGCATAGCTACAAGTGAGAAATTTCCTCATAATCGATCCCTTCTTTTTTAGTATGTCCTTTTGCCACTAGCCTAGCCTTGAAGGTCACAACCCTTCCGTCCGGTCCTCTTTTTCTCTTGTATACCCACTTGCATCAAATGGGTTCAACCCCACTGGGTGGTTCGACCAACTCCCACACTTGATTATGATCCATTGAACCCATCTCGGCTTCCATTGCCGTTTACCAAGATTCTGCGTCTTTGTCTTGGATTGCCTCGTTGTATGTCCATGGGTCTGATTCATCTCCGGGAATCAAATCTGAAGATTCTCCTATTCCCATGAATCTCTTGGGTTGTCTAACAAACCTCCCACTGTTGGAGTTATACATGAAATTATGCTTTTACTTTGTATAACTCATGTATTAAACACTTATTTATGAGAATAAATCTTTTATCACATTTACTTTAAATATGATTGAATGTTGAATAATTATTGCAAACCGTTCAATATATATAATACGTGTTACATTGTAGTTAATGTGGTGATACCCGATCACAGAAGATCACATTAACAGTTTTTCTTGTAACTAAACGTACAAATTCACAACCCAGGTCCTTGGAGTTTCTTCAAGTTGAGCCGTTTACAACTTACAAATTATGTTTAGAGGGTAAGATGACTAAGAGGGCATTTGGAGCCAAGGGGATTAGAGCCACAGAAGTGTTGGAACTCGTTCATACCGATATGTGTGGTTCAATGACGATCATAGCAAGAAGGGGTATGAGTAATTTGTCATTTTGACGATTATTCGAGATATGGATACATCTACCTTATGATGCATAGGGATAAAGTATCAAGTTTCTACGCTCTGATCGTGGAGGTGAATATCTCAGCGATGAATTCTTGAATGACCTATCGGATGAAGGGATTGTATCAAAGTTGACCGCACCGGGAACCCCTCAACAGAACGGTGTGGCGGAACGAAGGAACTAGACTCTTTAGAAATGGTCAGGTCCATGATGAGTTATTCTGATTTACCCAAGTCGTTTTGGGGTAATGCCTTGAAAACAACGACTTACATTCTAAACTTGGTTCCATCCAAACCAGTTCCTAAAACCCCGTTAGAATTGTGGACCGGGCGTAAGCCTAGTTTGAGATACATGAGTATCTAGGGGTGTCCGGTATATGTGCTAGACAAGAAAGCCGGTAAATTGGATCCACATTCAGAATTAAGGTTGTTTATAGGATATCCCATGGGAATGAAGGGGGTGTATGTTCTATAGTCCCAAGGATCAAAAGACCGTGTTTTGTACACACTGTAAAATTCTTGGAAGAAGACTATAAGAATAGTAGAAAGCCCAGAAGTGAGATTACCTTAGGCGAATTAAGAGGGCAAACTCCAATACCAAGTGTACAAGATGATATACCAATCGTCACACCTTCACAACCGGAACCCCGTCGGAGTGGGAGGTTTGTTAGACAACCCGAGAGATTCATGGGAATATGAGAATCTTCGTATTTGATTCCCGGAGATGAATCAGACCCATGGACATACGACGAGGCAATCCAAGACAAAGATGCAGAGTCATGGCAAACAGCAACAGAAGTCTTGACGGGTTAGATATCTATATGCGATAACCCAAAGGTTTTATTGCGAAAGGCCAAGAGCATCTTATATGCAAGCTCAAGCGGTCCATTTATGGACTTAAACAAGCATCGCGTACTTGGAACCAATGTTTTGATCAAGTTATTAGGTCTTATGGGTTTTGATAAAAACAAGTTCGAAAGTTGTGTGTATAAAAAGTGTGACGGAACTGCGGTGGTATTCTTAGTATTATACGTAGACGATATTCTGCTCATTGGAAACAATGTAAAGGTATTGTCAGACGTAAGGGTATGGCTGTCAAATCAGTTTGATACGAAGGACTTAGGGAAAGCTGGTCACATCCTTGGGATCAAGATCACTCGAGATTACAAGAGTAGGATGTTGGGCTTATCGCAAGTTTCATACGAAGCCACTGTTTTGAAGCGTTTCAGCATGCAAAATTCCAAGAAAGGTTTTGTACCTTTTAAGCACGAAATACATCTATCAAAAGAAATAGGCCCTAAGACGCATATGGAGATAGATGACATGAAAGGCGTTCCGTACGCTTCGGGCGTAGGAAGCCTTATGTATGCAATGTTGTGTACGAGACCGAATATCTATTTTTGCCTCGGGCATGATGGCAAGATATCAAAGTAACCCAGGGAAAGCTTATTGGACTGCAATTAAATGCATTCTGTAGTTTCTGAAAAGAACCAGCGATGGAATGCTGATTTAACAATCAGACGGTCTAATTCCCATGGGATACACGGAATCAAATTTCCAATCAGACATAGACTCCAGAATATCTACCTCGGGTAGTGTGTTTTGCATGGGAGAATAAGCCATGACATGGAGAAGCGATTTGCTGAAATGCATCACAGTTTTGACCATGGAAACCGAATAAGTAGCTGCTTGTGAAGCAGCGAAAGAAGCGGTTTGGCTCAAGTACTTCTTAGTGGACTTGGACGTTGTTCCGAATTTGCCCAGCATAATTACTGTCTATTGTGATAATGCCAGAGCGGTTGCAAATTCAAGGGAACCGAGAGCCCACAAGGCCAGCAAACACATTGAAAGAAAATATCATCTTATACGAGAAATCGTTAAGAGAGGAGATAAAGAGGTGGCAAAGATAAACGTCGGGGATAACCTAGCAAATCCATTCACAAAGGGTTTGCCTCTGAATACATTCGAGAGACATGTGGATGGAATGGGAGTCAAGACTATTGCCAATCTGCTTTAAGTATAAGTGGGAGGAATTATTAGGTTAGTGTAGGTTGATATGAGATGTCACGTAGAGCTACTACACTAGACATGAATGATGTATACTAAAAAACAGACTTTAAGTATAAGTGGGAGATTGTTGGAGTTATATATGAAAGTATGCTTTTACTTTGTATAACTCATGTATTAAACACTTATTTATGAGAATAAATCTTTTATCACATTTGCTTTAAATATGATTGAATGTTGAATATTTATTGCAAACCGTTCAATATATATAATACGTGTTACATTGTAGTTAATGTGGTGATACTCGATCACAAAAGATCACATTAACAGTTTTCCTTGTAACTAAACGTACAAATTCACTACCCAGGTAGAATTGAACAATCCATCGTGAAAGGTCGATGTGTATATCTCAGATTGGCCTGTCTTGACCAAGAGATTGCACTAGCACATTTAGTATGTGTTGAAGAGGACCTACAACGAGGATAAATTCTTCTGTTCTGATATGTGAAGAATTAGACCTCAGTGGTTATTGATTTCTTAATCTCCGTCACTTAAATAGGACCGTGTGTGTTTAATGGTTACTGCTTTGATTCATGTTGGGTGCGAATCATCGTGACTTCAAACCTTGTGCTTTGGGCAGTAATATTAATTATACGACGGTTGCTAAGATTTAATACGGAGAAATGCATGCGAGTATGGCTCGTGTGATTTATCCCCTTTGTGGACTCGGAAGTTTTATTGTACCAAATCTTGCAAGTGAAGAATTAGTTTCTTCGGTACAGATAATAATGTTGAGCTGTCTTTACTCCAAGGTGAAATATGTTAATTAATTTAGAGCTATTCAGAAGCTTAATTAATTAATGGACTTGATAATCTTGAATGTGTGAAATAATAACCGGGAGCCCATATTATCGTAATATGGATTAAGATGGATAGTGCAATATTAATTTATTAGTGGTACTAATTAATATTAATGGGCAGAGTTATATTGGGGCTCTATATTGAAATTCAGAAGTCCATTCGAGGTCCAATCTTAATTCTCCTAAAGGCCCCTCTAGTAGCCCAATAAGTAGCCCGATAATAATAAGGTGATTAAAATAAAAGAAAATTATTATTGCTGATTTTTTGCTTATAATTTTCGAAATTTATAGATATGGTAGAGAAAAGATTTGTTGATTTTCTTGGAAAGATATTATGGAAGATATGTATTCTTGGAATACAAGATTATCTCATAAATTCAAGAAGATCCAAATCTAGTTTATTTCTCCCATGAATTTCAAAAATCTCATATATTAGGGAGGTGAGATTTTTATGGAATATTTTATTATGAAGAAAAGAATATATGAGATATATTCAAGATTTCTTGGAGGTCAAGAAAAAGTTTTTCTCTCCCCTACCATATGCAAATTTCAAAATTCCTAGTCCTATATATAGGAGATGATTATTTCATCTCCAGTTTATAGTTTCACAGTGTTGAAAAAAAATCAGCAACAATATTTTTTTCTTTCTTCCTTGTTATTCTAATTGCTTGTGAGCACTTCCCACCGGTGAACAAGCAAGATGAAAGGGACATACTTGAGAAGGTCTTTTGGTTAATAACACGATCGTGATAGTCCCGTTGTTATCAAAGGCCATATCTACAAGAGGTACGAATTACGTGAACTCCTAGTTATTCCGCTTTAGGTTTTCATGTGAATTAATTCAACATGCATGATGATAAAATTGTTGTTGGAATTATTATTTGAATTAATTAGGATTAATTCATGCTAGTAATAATTGTATTTATATTCGTATTTAAATTTCATCCCGAATAGTTCCCGGGCACCCCTATTTTCCCAACACCTACTACGATGGGGTTCCGGTTGTGTAGGTGTGATGATTGGTATATCATCTTGTATACTTGGTATCGGGGTTTGTCCTCTCAATTCTTCTAAGGTAATTTTACTTTTAGGCTTTCAATTGTCATATAGTATTCTTCCAAGAATTTAAAGTGTGTGCTAATCACGGTCTTTTGATCCTTGGGACTGTAGAACATATACCCTTTCGTTCCCGCGGGGTATTCTATAAACAGCCTTAATTCTGAACGTGGATCTAATTTATCGGCTTCCTTGTTGTTAGGAAAAATGTTGTTAGTTTTGATGAGTTAGAAAACAAACCAGAAGATGTAATAGGATCATCTGGACCTGTTAGCCAGATGAAGAACTAGATTAGGACTTAGTCTAGGGGGAACTGCCAGACCAGAAGACTTCACAAGAGAAGATCAGATCAGAGGCAGAAGACCTTTCCCCAGACTAGACGAGTCCAGACAAGTCTGGTAAATCAAAAGTAGCTTAGAATCATCTCCAGATTCTAAGGGAAAAACTGTTTCTTAACCGACTCTGGACCAGAGGACCTCTGGGTCATCTGGTGTCTGGTTCAACCTACTCTGGAAGAATCAAAGTTGTGCAAGGAAGCATTTGACCGTTGGTGTTTTGAATGAAGTCAACATAATCGGATTGGAAAGTTATTGAAGAAATCAATCCAAGGATCTCACCAACCAAAGTAATCAATTAGGGAATTGATTGATTGAAGCTTCCATAAATAGAGATCTGATTAGATTATCTCTCCAACGGCTAAACCCTAATCACCTCTATAAATATAAGTGTGCCAGTATGAAGAAAAGCTCTAGTTACGCGCACGAAGAATACTCTCAAGCTTTTAATATACTCAAGCAATCTAGCACTCTTAAGATCTTATTACTCATCTACTCATTAATGATAGTTGGAATCAATACTCAACCTATTCATCTTGATAGATAAGGTTGGAGTGGATTGTACTTTAGATCGAAGGCAGATTTAAAGTGTGTAACAAGGTGCTGGTACTTGTCAACTCCAGTGGTTGTGAGTAAGTTGGTTGGTTAGTAAGGCCCCTTGCAAAAGGGAGAGTGGACGTAGGATTTTAACATCCGAACCACTATATATCTCTTCTTATTTATTGCTTTCTTAATTATCTCTTGTCTTGTTTGTGTTCTTTTTAAAAGGTTTTTACAAAAGTTTATCTATCTAGCTTTCGTATATTCTCAAGTACTGACTAGTGGGACCAACAAGTGGTATCAGAGCAATGTGTCCTAAACCACTGCTTTAAAAAGCTTTTGGTGGTCACCGGACATATCCATTGCTTTGAATTTTTTTTGCATAAAATCTTTTATCTTTTCTAAAATGTCTTCAAAATCTGCTTACAAGAGCCGTAAATTGCCTGAATTTTCTTTCGATGATTATAGCCACTGGAGCTTCATGATGAGCAATCATCTTGGAGTTATTCATCACCGCATGCTTGATGTGGTTGAGAGTGGCCCCATTCAATTTTACTGGACTCCTATTGATGATGGCAGATTAGAGTGCAGAGAAGAGACGAGTGTTACTGTAGAGGAAAGACCTGACGGTAGAGTACCCAGGCAGAGAATCCTCAAGAAGAGAGATGAGTTGAACAGTGATGAGAGAAAGCTATACAACCTGGACCAGGTAGCCAGAACTGAGATTATCAACACCCTCACCAAAGAAGTGATCGAGAATGTAAGAACCTGTGGTACGGCCAAGGAGATATGGGACAAATTGGCTCTGCTCTGTGGGGGAACAGAGAAGATAAAAGACAACAAGCTTCAGGCTGTTCAACACTCATTTGACACATTCAAGATGAAGCCAGATGAGACCATTAACCAGCTGGACATGCGTCTCACAAATATTCTCAACAAGGCTAGTGCCTTAGGTAAAACTTACTCTGAGAAAGAAATTAATAGCAAAATTTTAAGATCACTAACAAGCAAGTGGATGATCAAAGTCACAGTCATCAAGGATAACAAGGATTCTTAACACTCTTGGCCACCATCTTCTACTATCTGATTTGAAAGCCTATGAGTATGACCTACAAGAAGAAGATCAATCAGAGGAGATATCTTCTTCTGGTCAGAAAGGAGTTGCTTTCTCCTCAACCATCAAGACTGAAGAAAAAGTGAAGGAGTCTTCTGCAGATGACATGAGCCTCAAGGAGCGGGTAGCACTCTTAACTAGAAAAATAGATAAAATGAGCTCCAAGTATGGCAGGTACAAAAGACATTGGAAGGAATCAACCAGAGACAAAACCAGGAAGAGTTCCTTCAAATCTGCAGATAAAGAGAAGTCATCTGGAGACTCAAGGGAGACCAGATTTAAGTCACCAGAGAAGAGGA
Organism: Ballota nigra; assembly: GCA_947034835.1. Classification (NCBI taxonomy): domain Eukaryota; kingdom Viridiplantae; phylum Streptophyta; class Magnoliopsida; order Lamiales; family Lamiaceae; genus Ballota; species Ballota nigra. The sequence goes on along the minus strand of OX344727.1, from coordinate 9,258,873 downwards.
GAGATGGCAGCTCTGGCAGATCAGACTACCAGAGGAGAGAGAGTAGTCCAGCCAGACCAGAGTACAACCCCAGGAGAAGAGATCCAAGTCCCAGTCTCGGAGGAGACAACACTTGTTACAGTTGCAACAAGCAAGGCCACTACAACTATGATTGTCCTCAACTTACTCTTAGAGAAAGAGAAGAGAAGAGAAGAGACTCAAGAGAGATAGGAGATATGCAGACATGAGAGCATTGCTGGCAGAAGCAGAGGAGGAGGATACTAGTTCCAATTCTTCTTCTTCTGACTTTGGATCTGATGATGATGTATGTCTCATGGCAGACATCCCTGAGGTACAAGAATCTACCTTGTGTTTATCTAATTCCAAATATACTGAATCCTCTCACTCATCTGGTACTTCCAGAGAGTCTGATATGCAGCAAATGTTATCAGATCTCCAGAATTGTGTTCAATTATGCCAGAAACTTGAAAAGGAGAATGGTTGGCTCATAGCAGAAGTTCAATCATTATCTCATGAGCAGAAATCCACCAGAGAACTTATGAGTGATCACTCCAAAGAAGTCTCTGAACTTCAGGATAAGATCACAGAAAGAGATACTCTGGTAGATCAACTCATAAGAGAAAGATACTCTAAGGCAGATGAGTTCAATGAACTTAGAACCAAATACCAATCTCTTATTAAGGAAAAGCAAATTGAACAACCTACTAAGGAAGTACATAAGCCCAGAGAAGCTCCAACTGTTGTAGCTATTATAACAGGATCTTCTCAACGCATAAGTGATAAGAGTGGTTTAGGATATTCTGGAATTACAACCAGATCTCATAAATATTTCACTAATAAAGGCAAGTTGTCTGAAAGATCTGGTGAAGTGGTAGAAATCTGGGATGAAAAGGATCCTAATGGGAATGGTTACCGAGTAGTTCATAATCGTAGTTGGAACAAGGACTGCTCTGCTGACCACATAGATGACATTCCAAATGAGTTAACTGAACTGGAAGAGGATATCTTAGAGCATAAACGTCAAATAGGGAACCTATGACGATTGATGGTTCTGTTCAGTTTCCTAGACAGATTAAGGGACCTTAGAAGAATCCTCAAAGAGTGGAACCTAAGCAAATTAGGGGACCTCAGAGGAGATACTCTAACATGAGGAACTTTAATCAGAATAGGGATATATTGAACCAGAGAACCTCAATCAGAATCAGGGATCTCAAAAGAAGTTTGCTCAAAGAAGATTCCAGAACAGAAACACTCATAAGGAGTATCATCATCAGAGAAGATCCAACTTTCATCAGAACCAGAGAAGGTCTTCCAGACCCATCTATAGAAAACCAACTAATCTGGGTAGTTATGACACCAGAGATGGTTCTTCTAGGATGTACCCTTATAACCAGACCTTTAAGACAATGTCTTTAAGGCAGGCCATTCCTAAGGCCAGATTTGAAGTGAGATACACCAGACCTGTGTTTAGAAAAGGTAGGTGTATTAGTCCAGCAGCTCAGTTTGTCATTGTCAGAGGACATGTGCTGGTAGATAGATTTGGAAGAAAGATAAGATCTCCTCATCCAGCAAGGGATGATCTTTATCTTTGGATTCCTACAAAAACTGTAACTAACCAATCAGGACCCAGCACTAGTAGAGAACCTAATTAATATCTTTGCAGGAAGACAAGAGCCCATTGGAGAAAGGACTTTCAAGCAATGGTGTTTGGTACATTGATAGTGGATGCTCCAACCACATGACATTTATGAAAGATCATCTTCAGGATTTCAAGCCATTGAATAGGCCTAGAGTGATGTTTGGTGACAACAACTTTGGAGTCACCAGAGGAGTTGGAAAGTTGATCATCAATGACGTATCTGTAGATGAAGTCTACTATGTTGAAGGACTCAAGCATAATCTATTTTCTGTATCCCAATTCTGTGACAAGGGATACTCAGTGAAGTTCTCTATTGATTATTGCACTGTATTTTCTTCTAATTATGATGATATTTTGCTTATTGGCTTGAGAAAAGGTAACATTTATCTTGCAGCTTTCAACAGTTGTCCAAGAAACACTTGCCTGGTTGCAAAAGGATTTGCAGAGAACAACTGGCTTTGGCACATGAGGTTGAGTCACCTGAATTTCAAAGCACTCAACAAGATTGCCAGAAAGTCTAGTTCGAGGTCTTCCAAATGAAGTGTTCAATAAGGATCAGGTTTGTGGTTTTTGCCAGAAGGGTAAACAACCCTAGACTTCTTTCAAGGATGTCCAGAGCATAACCACAACCAGAGTCCTTCAACTACTTCACATGGACCTGTTTCACCTCTTAATTTCAGTGGGAGGAAATATACCTTGGTGATAGTAAATGACTTTTCAAGATACACTTGGGTAGTGTTCTTGTTTAAGAAAAATAAAACTATCACTAAGCTGCCAGAGTTCTTCAAGCAGATTCAGAATGAGCAGAACCAGAGCATAGTGAGGATTAGAAGTGACAAAGGAACAGAGTTTTTGAATTCACACATTGCAGGGTACTGTAAGGACAAGGGAATTTTTCATGAGACATCTGCTGCCAGAACACCCCAACAGAATGGAGTAGCAGAAAGGAGGAACATAACTCTTAAGGAAGCTGCCAGAACTCTTCTAGCAGAATACAACACACCTCAGAGATTTTGGGCAGAAGCCATCAACACAGCCTGTTTCACCCAGGACAGATGCCTCATTGCCCAGAGACATCGTAAGACACCATATGAGGTATGGAAAGGTAAAACCCCATCTCTTTAATTCTTTCATATTTTTGGATGCGAGTGTTTCATCCATGACAATGGGAAGTCCAAATTAAAGACCTTTGATGCTAAAGTGGCAGATGGAATATTCTTAGGATATTCCAGTACCAGTAAGGCATACAGTCTTTAATTGGAACTCTCTTTGTATGGAAGAAACACCTCATGTTATTTTTTATGAATCTACACTTGAGTGCAAGGTGGACTTAAGGAATTTGTCTCCAGAAGAGACACATGATTAGACTACTTCCAAAGTCATCAAAGTCAAGCCACATTTTATTGATTCAGAGTCAGATTCAGATTCAGATGGTGACCCATCTTCTGGTTCTCTGGAGCAGAAACCTCCACAAGGAGCAAAACCTGAAGAGGTTGGAACTCCTGTAGGGGGAAGCTCTCCTGCAGTTGGTGATAATCACCAAGGTACTGCATTAGATGGTCAATCAGGCAAGTCCAAAGAAAGAAAAACCTGGTTGATCACCCCACATAGTTGATTATAGGAGATCCAACTAAGGGTGTCCAGACGAGGAGAACTCTTAACTTAGTTGCCTTATTCAGTTGCTATGTGTCCTTGATTGAGCCCAAGAACATCAAGGAAGCACTGAAGGATTCAAATTGGATTGTTGCTATGCAGGAGGAGTTGAATCAATTCACCAGACAGGATGTTTGGGAGCTGGTAGACAGACCAAGACATCAAAAGGTGATAGGCACTAAGTGGGTTTTAAAAAACAAGAAAGATGAGAATGATGCCATTACTAGAAATAAGGCAACGCTAGTGGCTCAGGGCTATTCTCAAACTGAAGGAATAGACTATGATGAGACATTTGCTCCTGTTGCCAGACTAGAAGCCATTAGATTTTTTCTAGCATATGCAGCTCACATGAAGTTCAAAGTATACCAGATGGATGTGAAATCTGCCTTTCTTAATGAGATTCTCATTGAGAAAGTGTATGTGGAACAGCCTCCTGGTTTTGAACAAGGTGACAAGGTGTATAAGCTTAAGAAGGCTCTCTATGGGCTTAAGCAGTCACCTAGAGCATAGTATGACACTCTTTCTCAATTTCTTCTGGACAATGGTTTTACTAAAGGTAAGATTGACAGGACCTTGTTTAGGAAAAAAGAAGAAGGAAACGACATCCTTCTGGTCCAGATATATGTTGATGACATTATATTTGGATCCCCTAACAAGAAACTGTGTGAGAAGTTTGGAGATCTCATGCAGAGCTAGTTTGAAATGTCAATGATGGGTAATATGAATTATTTCTTAGGTTTGCATGTGAAGCAGACAGAGAAGGGAATCTTCATCAATCAAGCAAAGTACATCAGAAACATGTTAGAAAAATTTGGAATAGGATCTAGCAAGGTTGCCAAGATTCCTATTATGATAAATTTTAACATGGATCCAGATGAGTCTAGAGAGAGTGTGGACCAGACTCAGTACAGGGCACTTATTGGTTCTCTTCTGTACCTGACTGCAAGCAGACCAGATATTACCTTTGTTGTGGGTGTGTGTGCCAAATTTCAAGTTAATCCTAAGAAAAGTCACCTGGAATCAGCTAGGAAGATTTTGAAAAATCTTAAGGGAACAATTAATTTGGGGTTATGGTATCCTGCAGATGATAACTTTGAGTTAAGTGGATATTCGGATTCAGATTATGGTGGATGCAGAATTGATATGAAGTCTACTAGTGGTACATGCCAATTTCTTGGAAATAAATTAGTATCTTGGTTTTCCAAGAAGCAGACTTCAGTTGCTACATCTACTACAGAAGCAGAGTACATGACCGCAGGTAGCTGTTGTTCACAACTACTCTGGATTAGTCAGCAGCTTAGGGACTACAGGATTAGAGCTAAGGATATTCCAATATTTTGTGATAGCAACAGTGCAATAGCCATTACCCAGAATCCGGTTCTTCACACCAGATGCAAGCATGTTGACATAAGGCACCATTTCATTAGAGATCATGTTGAGAAAGGGGATATAAGGATGGAAAAGATTGCAACAGAGAAGCAGAGAGCAGATATTCTCACTAAGCCTTTGGCAGAGACCAGATTCAGAGAATTAGCCTTTGAATTAGGATTATTGGATCCAGAGACAAATTTTGGTTTAGGGGGAACATCAGAAGAGTATCCTTTGATTTCAATAATGCTTCTTTTATTATTTATCCTTATCACTAACATTTTTGCAGATAAGATATACCATAGAAGTTACATCTCCAGATGAGCCATGGACCAAATAACATAAATCATGCCTTGGGTCCATACCAGATAACATACAAGCTTAATTAGATTAGATGTAACATCAGAGCACTACAGTATCATCTGGTTACAATACCAGATGACAGGTAAGTTTTTACTCTTCTGTGTCTGGTCATTGGGATACACTTTTTAAATTACTAAATACACCCAAAACATTTCATAATCGGAGTGTATTTAAAACTAAGGTCGTTGGCCTAGGCAATCGTTTCACTTTTTCTCTTGACTGCCACAAAACCCCTCGAACCCAGTCCCAATGACTGCGCCACGCACACAATTAAATCTGTATCTTGCCTAAATTGATCTTAGTCGTCAGATTTAATTAAAGTGCAATATGTCAATCAATTGACAAATTGATCTTGTCCCCTTAATTTAATGTTAATTCCACGCATACACATTTCAATTAATTTCAAATTCACGCATACATTTCTCTTATAAACTGAAAATTTTCATTTTGTCTCTTCACATTTTCAAATATTCTCAAACCCTAACTTCTCTCTGCAAAAGCTTTCCTTTATCTTTCCCTCTTACAGAAATGGCATCCAAATGCAACTTCAACCCCACTTATGCCTGTCAAAAGTTGAAGACGGAGATGGCAGTGGACTTCTATTCCACTCGCAACTCTACTGCTTTGGAGATTTTGCATCTCATTCGCAGATCTGGCGTTGAAGATCTTATCTATGCGATTCCCAAGGACTCTCGCACCTTGAATCACTATGCTGGCCAATTCCTGGTGCGGATGAAGATTTATGATGAGATTGCTTCGAAGATTGACGACGAGACAATGGTTCTTTCGAAGAGGGATTTCAACAAGCTTTTTGGGAATATTCCTATGGCTGGAGTGGACCCTTTGAAGTACAAGGAGAGTGAGGCGACTGAATCCTTCAAGATCTTTGCAAGGTCCTCTTGCAAGAACTTGTCCAAGGGATTTCTTGATAAGCACTTGAGGCAGAAGTACAAGGTACTGTTTGACATCCTTGTGAAGATCCTGATGTGTGAAAATCATAGTACAGTTGCGATTTATGACGGAGTGGAGTGTGACTGGACAGAGTTCTTCTGGAATGTGATGAGGAAGAACAAGGCAAAGATCCAGAAGGAGGCGTGCCCAGATAAGCCTGGAGAGATGCAGTTTTACTTTAATGCCAAGGTGTCTTTAGGGATGAAGCTCGCCCTTATTCTCGATCATCTGCTACCAGATAAGGTGTGGAAGGCCAGTGGATGCAAGAAGTTTAACAAGTCCAAGATCCTTTTCAACAAGGATGGACCTCTACACGGGCATCCAGACTCGGATGGAGAAGGTGTCATCCCTGCTCAGCCGATCCAGGCTACTCCTTCTCCTCCCAAGGGCAAGAGAACATGGAAGAAGAAGTCAGATGCCCCTGCTTCATCCAATGTTGTGATTTCTGGTTCATCAGGAGATGACCAGATCCCTACTTCATCTGCTTTCAAGAAGCAGAAATGTGGTGAAGAAGGGCAGGTATCTTCACCAAAGGCTAAGAAAGCTGGTCATACGAAGAAGAGGACCAGGCAAGGAGATGAAGGTGTTAACAAGCCTTCTGCGAAGAAGATGAAGAAGCAGAAGAAGAAAGAGAAGTCACTTCTTCTTGATGAGCCTACAGATGAAGAAGTTTCTGAACCTGAGGAGGAGGCTCCTCTCAAGAAGAAACCAAGGGCCAGGAGGGCCATCTTGCAAGATCCAGACTCCAGCTCTTCTCTGGATACCTCTCTGGATCATGCCCTTGAAGAAGCAGCTCATCCAGAGATGGAGGTGGATATGACCTCGTCTGCTGCTGCCATTCCAGATACAGAGGCCACTGTATTTGCTCCTGTTGAGATTCCGGCTAATGTTGACTCAGCCGAGGTAAACCCCCTTCTCCTTCTCATGTTAATCTTATCTCACCTTCCCTTTCCCCCCCAGAAATCGTAGCCCAACCCTCTGTTTCTGGTGCACAACCATCTGCACCTGCACCAAAACAGACTCCTCCACATACTTCTTCTCCCCTTCCCACTCAAACACCCTCTCCCTCCCAAACACCCCTACCCCCTAATCCTTCACCCCCACAAACAGCCTCTGTACCAGTGGTGCCCATTACCCCTTCTGGTACAGAACAACCCTCTACCTCTACTCAAACTCTCCCCTCTACCTCTACTCAAACTCTCCCCTCTACCTCACAAGCCTAAACACCTATCCCTCCCCCCACTCAACTTGACCAGAATCCCCCCTCTTCTATGGCCTTGGGATCTCCTGGTCCTCCCCCCTCTCCCACAAGCTCAATTAGCGATGATAGTGAAGATGAGGATGCTTCACTTGAGCCTCCCAACTTAGCCTCATCCTCTGCTGCTCGGATGCCCACTCCCTTCACATTTAATGACTCAGATATGGGCCCCATCCGACAGAGCATGAGTGTAAGTGCTCAGCTCTGGCTAAAAGAGCAATTCCCAATTCTGTTGGAGCACTTACCCCTCTTGGCAGACCTGGCTGACGGGAAAGTCTGGAGCAAGGCCATACTAGAGGATGCTGAGGATATGGTACTCTTGTTGGATGAGATGAGCACCTCTGGTTTTGCTCAGTGGGAGATTCAAGTCAAGAAGAAGCTGAATGTGCAGAATCCTACAGAGCTCGAATCTCCAGCCTCTGCTAAGGTGGTTGTCAGAACACTGCTAATCCAAAGAGGAGTGATGATCTCTCCAGAGGGCCCCTCCTACACCTTTGGCCCTCACTTCTCTTTTCCTCTAGAGTTGTACTCAGATGAGAAAGACTTTGATGTCTCTCCCGCTATGCTGAAGAAGATGAAACTGTTCTTCAATGAACAAATCCATGAGATTGGCAGATTCTGCAAGGCCATGCAACATCTGGGGCCAGCAATGATAGAGCACCAGATCAGACAGGAGAGGAAGCATTTTCTGGAGCAGATCAAGGCCACTTTTGCCTCTGCTAAGGCCTCTTTAAAAGCAAATGGTCTCTTCCTTAAGCTGGATATCATTGACAGCCAGAGACAACTTCAAGAGCATATTCTGGACCAGCTTCGCCCAGTCTCTGTTCTCAAAGTAGAGATGGCTTCTCAGATGTTGGAGACAGCCAAGTTGAAGGACTCCCTGCAGGAGATGATGCAAAGGCAGGAGCGCCTGGTGGCTGAGGCACAAGCATATGCTGAAGAAGCTAAGAAACTCAGAGACCTCCACTCTTCTTCTAACACTGAACTGCCTGCTCTGATTAGGCAGATTGTAGAGCCCCTCCTTGATGAAGTTAAAAAGGGGGAAGAGAAGGTCAGAACTGATCTGGCAAAGAGTACTAATGATACACTGTTCAACTATTCTGGTCGTCTGGACCTGTTGGAGAGTACTCTTACTCAAGCTGAGCTCCAGAAGAAGAAGAAGAAGGATGAGCTCAAATCAATTGCAGTGGTCAGGCAACTTATTGCATATAAGGAGAACATGGATTCTGAACTAGATCCAGTGACTGTTTCTGGTCCCGCTAGGAAGAAGTTAAGAAGGGTGAAGAAGACCTTCTTAGAAGAAGTGGTAGAAGAGGCAGAGAAGAGATTCAGAGAAGAAACTAAAGAAGAGAAAGCTGCTAGGATAAGGAAGAACACCGATGAAAAGCAGAGATTGAGATATGTTCGAAGGCAGAACAAGAAGGCAAGAGAAGCTGGTCTCCCTCTTCCTAGTGCCAGTGGAAGTTCAATCCAGAAGAAGAAGAAGCCGATTGAAGTGATGGATGTCCTACCTCTCAGGACAGAAGGATCTTTTGATTCGACTGTGCCTGTTCCGTTTATTAACCGGTGGAAGGATGCGAAGACTCTCTGGTTCATCCAGCACTACGTCCACAGGCCTCCTCCAGAAGACGAAGACTTAATCAATAGGACATTCCACACCTGGATGAAGACCTATGACTCTGATCTTTACAAGCAACTGATGGATTCCACCATCCAATTTAATCTGGAAGTGATTGCACCTGAATTTCACTATCTCAACACTCCAATGAACGGAGACCAGATTGATTGGGGAAAACTCAAGAAGTTGTTCAAGACCAAGGTTCTCAAGGACTTCACTCCATCCAGTTCTGCAGAGCTCAGAGCTGTTCAAGATCACTTTCTGGATTGGTTCCTTGTGCCAAAGGATGATAGGAGATATGCTTAGAATAGAAACTCTATCTTGTAATTTGTAATCTCTTCTGATGCATTAATGAAAGTTTATATCTCTTCTGTTTGAAAGACAACTTCTTCTTGTCTTATTGTTTGCATGATAAGATCTATTTTAAGATCTTGTCTTTCTATGCTTTTCTTGCTTATCTTTTGTTCAGTTCTGGTTTTGTTTTAACTTCATCAAAAAGGGGGATATTGTTAGGAAAAATGTTGTTAGTTTTGATGAGTTAGAAAATAAACCAGAAGATGTAATAGGACCATCTGGACCTGTTAGCCAGATGAAGAACTAGCTTAGGACTTAGTCTAGGAGGAACTGCCAGACCAGAAGACTTCACCAGAGAAGATCAGATCAGAGGCAGAAGACCTTTCCCCAGACCAGACGAGTCTGGTAAAACAAAAGTAGCTTAGAATCATCTCCAGATTCTAAGGGAAAAACTGTTTCTTAACCGACTCTGGACCAGAGGACCTCTGGGTCATCTGGTGTCTGGTTCAGCCTACTCTGGAAGAATCAGAGTTGTGCAAGGAAGCATTTGACCGTTGGTGTTTTGAATAAAGTCAACATAATCAGATTGGAAAGTTATTGAAGAAATCAATCCAAGGATCTCACCAACTAAATCAATCAATTAGGGAATTGATTGATTGAAGCTTCCATAAATAGAGATCTGATTAGATTAGCTCTCCAACAGCTAAACCCTAATCACCTCTATAAATACAAGAGTGCCAGTATGAAGAAAAGCTTTAGTTACACGCACGAAGAATACTCTCAAGCTTTTAATATACTCAAGCAATCTAGCACTCTTAATATCTTATTACTCATCTACTCATTAAGGAGTTCATAGTTGGAATCAATACTCAACCTGTTCATCTTGATAGATAAGGTTGGAGTGGATTGTACTTTAGATCGAAGTCAGATCTAAAGTGTGTAACAAGGTGCTGGTACTTGTCAATTCCAGTGGTTGTGAGTAAGTTGGTTGGTTAGTAAGGCCCTTTGCAAAATGGAGAGTGGACGTAGGAATTTAACATCTGAACCACTATATATCTCGTCTTATTTATTGTTTTCTTAATTATCTCTTGTCTTGTTTGTGTTCTTTTTAAAAGGTTTTTACAAAAGTTTATCTATCTAGCTTCTGCATATTCTCAAGTACTGACTAGTGGGACCAACACTTGTCTAGCACGTTATGCCGGACACCCCATATCCTCATGTGTTTCAAACTAGGCTTGCGCCCGGTCCACAATTCTACTGGGGTTTTAGGAACCGATTTGGATGGCACCAAGTTTTAAATGTAAGCCGTCGTTTCCAAGGCGTTACCCCAAAACAATTTGGGTAAATCTGACTAACTCATCATGGATCTGACCATTTCTAAAAGAGTCTGGTTCCTTTATTCCACCACACCATTTGATGGTCCCGTTTTCAAAGGGAAAAATGGGAATTCAGGAGCACAATTTTTTTTTTAAACCTTGCGTTGCGCTCTGAAAGAGTTCAGTGAAGGAATACTCAAGTCACTGCGTTGCTGAGAGTCAGAGCTATCAAGTCAGTGATGAGGCTTGAAAGCTCAGGCTCTCAACAAGGCAGTGACTCGAGAAACTGAACTCTCGAGTGCGTTGCCTGATTTGGTCAGTGAGAGGAATCTCCCTGACCTGATTGCTTATCCAAAGTTTTCTAATAACAAAGCTCAGTGAGCTGACTTTCGCAATACTTTAGAAGAAAAGACATTCCAGATAATAACACTTGGCTTAACGTGGTTCGGAGACTCAAGCTCTTACATCCACGGCCTGATTTAACAGGAAATCCACTCCTTTGGATTCTTGTTTTTAACGTGCCAAGGTGCACTTACAACTGGACTCACGCCACTCCCTGGGCTGCCCCTCTCCTCACTTACTACCAACAAACCTGACAAGAGGGTTTTGGTTTCAGTTAGGTTTTCTCCAACTAGGTGAGGTTTTCCCTTTACAATGTGTTAGCCAATAGCTAAGATAGGAAAAACCTCTCTAAGCCTAGAGTTACAAGCTGAACACTCATATGTGTATATTTGAAGACCCTAATGGTCAGTGTTTAAGATGTGAGTAAACCCTCCTTATAACTCCCATGCACGTATGCTACTACCCACACCCTCACAGCTCGTAGGTGTTTGTTTTCTTACAATTCTTACAACAACACAACACACCCAACTACGCAACTATGAGCTTGTATATATAATTGGGATTCAAATGTATCCGTTGGAGAGGAAATACATTTGAATCCAGCATTAAATGGTTTCAACCACTTTTCTTGGAATTCAGCCTTTGTCAGTGTCAGAGTTGCTGCCTCGTGCTGATTGGTCCACGTGGCCTGGATTCACGGATCTTTGACTCAGTGGGTTTGACTAAGACCCACTGACTTTAGGTAGCTTTCTCCTTCACTGACATGATGATCTTCAGTTGGACTGACTCGTCCTCAGTGTAGTTGTCCTTCAGGGACTATTTGAAGATCTCTCCAAGAAGTTTGTCATAAGGCTGAATGACAAACTTCCCTGACCACAGTAGCCTGACTCCTTCAGGGCCTACTTGGTGCATCACTGATCCACCTGATCAGGCTCTTCACTGAGTGGTCCACCAGACTTGGCTTAGAACAGCCTGACTTACACTCAGTGGGACTTCCTTCAGGCTTCTCCATTGGTTCAGGTTGATGACATGTCTTCAGTCAGCTCTTCTGGTTGTCATCTTGATATCTTCAGGCTGTGTTGAGAAGTTCCCCCTCGCTGAGTTCCCCCTCAACTGAGCAACCTATTCTACTGAGAGCTAACCTAGCCTGACCTGATCTAAAGGATACTATCCTGACTGCTTTCAAACCTATTACATGTTGTTTTGGAAAATCATCAAAACTAAAACATATCCCAACAATTTCCCTCTTTTTGATGATTCCAAAACTTATAACCAAATGATTTTCTATTAAAAGAATGATGTCAGAGTACAGGTAATAGTTTGAAATAGCAGAAATTCCCATAGTTTAAAAAGTTTAAGATCTGTTCGGTAGACCATTTTTCTTAACAAAACTGGATCAGTGGTCATGTGAACAACCCGCTCTGATACCAATTGATGGTCCCGTTTTCAAAGGGAAAAATGGGAATTCAGGAGCACAATTTTTTTTTAAACCTTGCGTTGCGCTCTGAAAGAGTTCAGTGAAGGAATACTCAAGTCACTGCGTTGCTGAGAGTCAGAGCTATCAAGTCAGTGATGAGGCTTGAAAGCTCAGGCTCTCAACAAGGCAGTGACTCGAGAAACTGAACTCTCGAGTGCGTTGCCTGATTTGGTCAGTGAGAGGAATCTCCCTGACCTGATTGCTTATCCAAAGTTTTCTTATAACAAAGCTCAGTGAGCTGACTTTCGCAATACTTTAGAAGAAAAGACATTCCAGATAATAACACTTGGTTTAACGTGGTTCGGAGACTCAAGCTCTTACATCTACGGCCTGATTTAACAGGAAATCCACTCCTTTGGATTCTTGTTTTTAACGTGCCAAGGTGCACTTACAACTGGACTCACGCCACTCCCTGGGCTGCCCTTCTCCTCACTTACTACCAACAAACCTGACAAGAGGGTTTTGGTTTCAGTTAGGTTTTCTCCAACTAGGTGAGGTTTTCCCTTTACAATGTGTTAGCCAATAGCTAAGATAGGAAAAACCTCTCTAAGCCTAGAGTTACAAGCTGAACACTCATATGTGTATATTTGAAGACCCTAATGGTCAGTGTTTAAGATGTGAGTAAACCCTCCTTATAACTCCCATGCACGTATGCTACTACCCACACCCTCACAGCTCGTAGGTGTTTGTTTTCTTACAATTCTTACAACAACACAACACACCCAACTACGCAACTATGAGCTTGTATATATAATGGGGATTCAAATGTATCCGTTGGAGAGGAAATACATTTGAATCCAGCATTAAATGGTTTCAACCACTTTTCTTGGAATTCAGCCTTTGTCAGTGTCAGAGTTGCTGCCTCGTGCTGATTGGTCCACGTGGCCTGGATTCACGGATCTTTGACTCAGTGGGTTTGACTAAGACCCACTGACTTTAGGTAGCTTTCTCCTTCACTGACATGATGATCTTCAGTTGGACTGACTCGTCCTCAGTGTAGTTGTCCTTCAGGGACTATTTGAAGATCTCTCCAAGAAGTTTGTCATAAGGCTGAATGACAAACTTCCCTGACCACAGTAGCCTGACTCCTTCAGGGCCTACTTGGTGCAGCACTGATCCACCTGATCAGGCTCTTCACTGAGTGGTCCACCAGACTTGGCTTAGAACAGCCTGACTTACACTCAGTGGGACTTCCTTCAGGCTTCTCCATTGGTTCAGGTTGATGACATGTCTTCAGTCAGCTCTTCTGGTTGTCATCTTGATATCTTCAGGCTGTGTTGAGAAGTTCCCCCTCGCTGAGTTCCCCCTCAACTGAGCAACCTATTCTACTGAGAGCTAACCTAGCCTGACCTGATCTAAAGGATACTATCCTGACTGCTTTCAAACCTATTACATGTTGTTTTGGAAAATCATCAAAACTAAAACATATCCCAACACCATTCTATTGAGGGGTTCCCGGTGCGGTCAACTGGGATACAATCCCTTCGTCCGATAGGTAGTTCAAAAATTCATCGCTGAGGTATTCGTCCCCACGATCTGATCGTAGAAACTTGATACTCTTTTCCCTATGCTTCTCGACTTCGACCTTAAACTCCTTGAACTTGTTAAAAGTTTCAGACTTATGCCTCATAAGGTAGATGTACCCATATCTCGAGTAATCATCAATAAAGGTGACAAAATACTCATACCCCATTCTTGCTTTGATCGACAGTGGACCACATACATCTAATGTTTTATATAGATTTTGGGTAGTAACCCAATTTAAATATACACACTATTGGATTTATGCTGTGACTAATCATCTCTTGTAGTAGTCGTGCTTAGTGTGTGTGGATTGATTGTAGAGGGAATAGGACGAAGAAAGAAGAGGATGGACGCAACAAAGGTAAATTTGTTTAGGGATGCGTTAGTTTTGATTTGGTTGCTTATGCATTGAAAATTTGAGATATTCATGAAATTGACTTGGTTTTAGAACAACTATGTGGTAGGGGTTACTACATTTCTCATCTACTTGCTTAAATTAGTAAGTAAGGATTACCAATCAAATTGCAATGTCTTATCATTTTGATTCTTGATGCCAAGTGATATAGAAAAATATTTTTTTAATTTAAATACATTTCTCATCTACTTGCTCAAATTAGTAAGTAAGGATTACCAATCAAATTACAAGGTCTTATCATTTTGATTCTTGATGCCAAGTGATATAGAAAAAGATTTTTTTTAATTTAAAATAGAAAATCTTGGCCTTCCAAATTGTTTTGTAGGGTAAATACGAGTCAATCCATTTCACAATCGTTCTTTTCATTTTCACCGTTGCTAATCTCCATACCTTGCTGCCCATTGGACAACTCTCCAGGAGAGCATATTTTTGAAATGTGAATTCCATGTGAAAATCATCTTCTTCCTTTCTCAATCTTATTTTGCATCTTCTTTTTATTATTTTCCAGTTATTTTGTATAACCTAATGCTGTTTGTGTTAAAAATTTTGGGTTCTCAATATGATTTCAAGAGTGAGAGCCGTCTTCTCCCCCTCTCGATCACATTTTTCATCTTTCTAATGCTTTTTTGTTCAATTTTTTAAATAACAGTTAATATTTTTTTGAGGTTTTTTTTGTTTCATATTTATTTCATTCGCTAATCCATCCTAGTTAAGGTGTGAATTGCTTCTTCTTCAATACATGGAATTGTCCAGGTGAGATTTTATATATGTTTCTGTATGTATCACAGTTGAAGATGGGAATTCGTGTTTTAATGGACATTCATGATCGAATCTCAGTGTTTACATGTTTTTTCTATTGCTTTCAACGGTTGATTCGACTGAATTTATAATGTTTGTGTTCAATGTTCTCTCTGTTTAGTAGGTTTGACATTAATTTATTTATGTTGATCTATCTTTTTAATCTTGGTCTTAATATCTTATGTAGTTTTGTACAAGAAAGGAAGATGTGGTTATCATTTGTCTTGCTAGCTTGGAGAGTGCAGCTGCAAAGTTACTTTATACATATTAATTGTCCTCTTTGGTCCTTTATCGAGATGATTAGCTTATTTTTTGTTCTTATTTAATGAACTATCAATTAGTATTTGATTTTCCTATCGTACAGATGCCTTCTTTTGATTCTTAATTATGAATCTTGATGTTTGGTAGTTTT
Organism: Ballota nigra; assembly: GCA_947034835.1. Lineage (NCBI taxonomy): Eukaryota > Viridiplantae > Streptophyta > Magnoliopsida > Lamiales > Lamiaceae > Ballota > Ballota nigra. The sequence goes on along the minus strand of OX344727.1, from coordinate 9,243,445 downwards.
GGCATTTGTGAATTTAATGGTTTTAAGATTTTCTTTTTCGACACGACTCATGTTGTTGATTCCTTAAAGGTACACGTTTGTTTACAGATTAAGGTGGTTAGGTATATTCCAAGTCTAATTAATAGTTTATGTTGTTTCAATGTTGTGGATTTTTTTTCTCTCTTTTGGAGGGTTGTTATAGTTCTGCTTTTATCTCTTTGTGCTTTGGGGTTGTTTTAGAGGTCTACTGAATTTCAATTCTTTTATTACAGTTTTGAGTATTTATTTGACTCTTATTTTATTGTTTAGGGATTTGGATGTCATACATATCAATTATTTTGATGATATGTAATGCAATTGTTGGGTTTCTGTCAGGGACCGAGTTTATGGGAGTATGTATTTATAGTTGTGACCCAACTATTTGTTGTTTTACAAGGTTTTATTTGTTGATAACGTGATAAGGGGTTTTAGACGCAAGGTAATGATTGGTGCCTTTTAAGATAATAATTTTCAACATAATTTACAATCTTTTGAGTGGTCATTGGTAGAAATTATGATTTAATTAAACGGGATTATCCTTATTTTGTTGCTTATTGATTAGACGTGAGATTGTGATGTTTTGTAGCCCGATTAGTCCTTATTTTGAGTGTTTTTATGAGTATTTAGAGTTATTTGAGTAAAATTTTCATAAACTCGTCAATTTGCCTCTTTAGTATTCATATTAGGAAAGAGGACAAAAAAGGAGTTCGTAGGATTTTGAATCGACCAAAACGAACTCCCGATTGAGAAGATATGAAGGTTTTTCAAATAAGTGTACAGCCACCCAAAAGCACTCGAGCGCCTCTAGAGCTCGAGCACCCTGGGAATTCTATGACAAATTGGTGCTCGACCAAGCATAGCTCGAGCGCCCAGATCATTTTTTGGCCCATATCGTATAAATACTCGTCTCAAGCCTATTTTTACATATCTAGACTCAATTTTCAAAGGGGAAGAAGCTTGGGATGTGATTTTGAGAGTTTGGCAAGGATTTCAAGTTTGAAAACGAGGTTTTTATCATACGGATTAGTTAGATCAATTAATTACTTTGCACGATTTTGATTTCTCTTTTTGTTTCTTGAATTCTTTGATATACTTAGACCTAAATTCCAGATTTCATAGATTTGTTTTCTGATTTGATTCAATTTCCTTCATAGATAGTTTATGTTCTTGATTTTCTTGATTATTTTAATTATGTTTATGATTGTTGAACTTGTTATTACTTTTATTCTCATAATCACCATGTTAGACTAAACCCTTGTATGCTTAGGATATGATGAATTCGTAGAAGTAGGATGTTGGTATGTAATTAGGATGATTTGTGATGTATAGTTTTAATTCTCTTAATTATTAAATAATTCTAATAAACTCTAGAATAATCATAGAATTAAGTACGAAAATTGTTAGAGAGAAGACGACCGCATCACTCTTTAATAACGAATAGGCTTAAGGAGAGGGTTTTTGAAGGGGTTTATAATCAACCAGTTTATCTAGGGAGGACGGCCTAATCACCTTAGTTAAATTAGGGCCTCAATAATTCAGCTCAACTCATATAATTTATTTAGTGGGTTCGTGAAATAAGTTGTTAGGACTAAGTATTGGGATTATTTTTTAGCTTTTATTCTTTCAATTCTTTGTGCTAGATTAGGGAAGTTGATTGCCTAGTTTATAGTACACTTAGGATTTTAACTTGAACATCACGATTATTTTAGTTATCGTACCAACTCCATTAGTATACGTAGGGATTTCTATTCCGAGCATCACCATCATATTTGCACTTCAACCAGAAGTTAGTATAGGTATTTTTATTCTTGTTACTTGCATATAAATTAGTAGAAAATAATTAGTAGTATTAGTCTAAACCAAAATTGCATTCATATTAGCTACAACACATTAATTTTCAGGGATTTATTCGCGTACAAACTTTCCCACGGGTTCAATACTACTTGGTCCCTATACTTGCCCATACTACAGTGATATGATACTCTTGTGGGGTAACTACTAGTAAAGCTAGTATTTTACGATCAAATCAATGGCGTTGTTGCCGGAGAAGGCGATGTATGCTCATTGAGTTAAACTTGGAAATAGTTTAGTAGTTTGTAGTGAGTGCATTTATTTTCTGTTTTACTAGTTATTAGCCAGTTGTGTTTTGATATTTATTTTGGTGTTTCAGGTATATGAAAACACACTCAAAGGGAGAAACGAGCGAAAATAGAATAAAACTAGATACTGAGATGATAGCCAGAAGGAATAGAGCCTTCCAGAGAAGGATGACTACTGCAAGTGGTGGTGAGATGAATCTGGATATAAGCGGAGAGTTGGAAGGAATAGAGCCTTCCAGAACAGTGTGAATATTCAGAAGCAAGCACCCCATGGGGAAAGCTCCAACCAAAACCCAAACCCACCTAACTAAAATAACTCTGCGCTAAACCAGAACAACAACAACAACAACAATAACCCTTTTATAAACCCTGTCTACCAACACAACAACCCATCTTATACCCCTATCCACCCTTCTATCTACCATACTACCCACCACAACCTATCTTAAACCAACAAAATATTGCACAGGTAACTCCACCACCTGTACACCAATAAGTACCCCAAAACGCAGGTCCTCCTAGTATGGCGATTAGAGGGATGTTTGAGGCTCAGCCTTAACGGTACTATGATGGAGTAGCTATGTCACCAGTCGAAGCGAATAATTTCTCCATCTCTCCCGGAATTTTGAAAATGCTTTTGGAAAATCAGTTCAGGGGAGAGAGGTAGGGAAAGACTATCCACACACCCATTTGAGGATCTTTCTCATGATAGCTTCCACTTTTCATTACAATGGGATGTCTGAGGACGCGAAGAAGCTCATGCTATTTCAGTTCTCTCTAACTGGGATAGCCAATGATTGGTACGATAACACACTTCCACGGGGGGAGAGGGGTGTGAATACATGGGCCGAGCTCGAGCGTCTATTTCTAGAGCGGTTCTACCCTCTGTCTAGAATGGTGAAGGCGAGGAACGAGATCTCCCAGAGACCAAACGGGGGACTGAGTTAAGCCTGGGAGAGATTCTCCAACATACTTATTGATTGCCCACAACATGGGTATAACGAAGAAGATATTATGGCTTACTTCTATTATGGAGCTTGTGAGAAGGATCAACAACATCTCGATGCTTGTGCGGGTGGAGCATTTCTGAACCGAAGTACAGCCGAGTGTAGACAGATAGTGGAGGATATAGTGAAGAATGCGGGGCAATAGAATGATGGCCATCCTCGTCAGCAGAGTGTGTACCAGGCGGAAGAGAGTGAGGGGAATAGGAAGCTGTTAATGACACTTATGGAGAAAATTAACAATCTAGAGGTTGGGCAGAATTTGAGAGAAGGAGGCGCAATTATGAGTGAAAAGGTGGAACAACGTGGATATCAACATGAGGAGGAAAACTATATGGGGATGCCGAATTACAACCAAGGGAGCTATCAGTAGGGGCGACCTATCTATGGTCAACCGTTTGTACCACCGGGTCCACAACCTCCTCAGAATCAGTGGACAAATAATCAGGGATACCAAGGAGGTCAACCATCTAACCAGAAGCAGTGGAGGAAGAGCGAAATTTTTTCGTACAATAATCCGAAATCCGTAATAATTGTACCACCAGTCGTGGATCCAGGTTCGAAACTCCCAGGGGGAGAAGATGGTGCCTCAACCGATGAGATGTTACGTGCTATTCTGCAGAAGGTGGAAGAGGGAAGTAAAAGATTGTCCTCTCTAGAGTATGATGTGAAGGAGATGAACAAGAAAAATGACCAAAGGGATCAAGAACTTCAGCGGAGGGACATGGACCTAAATAGAATTCAGCAAGAGAACAACAGACGATTCACTTCCATGGAGTTTCAGATTAGCCAGATCGCGAAATCTTTGGGTAGAGAGATGGGTAAATTTCCTTCTATGTTGGAAGGTAACTCGAAAGAGCATTGCAAGACTATTGAGCTGAGAAATGGTACCAAGTATGATAGTCCCCCACTACCTGCTGAGGTGGATGAAATTCATAGAGGGGTTGAGGAAGAGAGCGAGAGGAAAAAGATGGATGATGCGAAAGGAAAGGTGGAAGAAGGTATTGTAGAAGAAGAGCGAATTCCTAAGTGGAAAAAGAAAAAAAAAAGTTAAGCAAAACGTGAAGGAAATCGAGCGAGATGAATGGGGGTTACCAAAATCAGTAATTCCGGTACCATATCTGCAGCGGTTCATGAAGAAGAAATTGGATGAAAATTCGCTAAGTTTCTTGAGGTCTTTAAGAAGCTACACATCAACATACCATTCTATGATGCTTTGGAGCAGATGCCGAATTGTGCAAAGTTCCTGAAGGACTTGATTGCCAAGAGGAGGAGAGTTGACGGGCTAGAGTTAGTTCAGCTTAACCAGGAGGTGAGTGTGATGGTGCAGAAATCCATTCCTCCGAAGTTGAAAGATCCCGGTAGTTTCACAATCTTATGTGATATCGGGAATGGAATAAAGAAATGAGCGTTGTGTGACTTAGGGGCGAGCATAAATCTGATGTCATTGTCGTTGTTTAAGAAGTTGGACGGTGGAGACCTTCAACCGATGATGATGACTCTCCAACTCGCCGATAGGTCTATCACAAGACCTCAAGGTGTGGTTGAGGATGTTCTTGTGAAGGTTGGTGATCACATTTTTCCAGCTGATTTTGCAGTACTTGATATGGAGGAGGATGAACATGTACCACTGATTTTGGAAAGACTGTTCTTAGCTACGGCCGGAATGGTGTTGGATGTGGCAAACAGAAAGATCACGGTGAAGGTGGATGATCAAGAAGTGAAGATTTTCATCTATGAGGCCATGAAATATCAAAGGGAGGAAGAAAACGAAGAATTGAAGTGTGTAGATGTGACCCAAGTGGAGGAAAAAAGAGGAGTGGATTTAGAGAAGAAAAAAATCAGGAAGTTGCTCGCCAAGGCACCTCCGTGGAAAGCTAAAAAGAACTTGAAACCACCACCAGAGGTGAAGAAGGTATTTAAGAGTGGATTCCTTGAGGTTGAGAAGGAGGACGGGAAGGTATTCACTGTGAATAGGCATCGAGTAGAGAAATTCTACAACTGTTCTTATGAGAATAAGTGAGGTATCTTTGAGTCTCATGACCCATGAGCTCCTTTGAGCTCGGTCCGGCATTAGAACCTTAAAAATAGCGCTGAGTGGGAGGCAACCAATTTTTACTTGCTTTTGTGTGTTTTGTTTTCCGTTAATTGTCTATGAATTATTTTATTTTTAATCTCGTTCTTGAGTGATTTGATTGTAGGCTTGTATTGAGGATGCACGAGTTTCAAAGAGAATTATAGTGGGGAGTAACTCGAGGGAATACACGGGCTTGCTTGATTTCTATGTGTTAACCGGTATTATGCGTATGAGATAACCCTGAACCCCAAACTTAGACCGCTTCACAAAGTCGAAGTTAGGGAGGGTGGAGTGTTTATAAGTTTTATGGTGATACATATGCACCGATGCACTTGAGAGGTTTAATTGAAATTGCACAGGCGCACGCCCTCTCGTTGAGTTAAGTTAAGTTGTATATTGTGCATTGATAGGTATTTGAGCTGATGATGTGAACTGATTGGGCACTACCTATTTCACGTTTATTAACTCTTCCTTTATTTACTTATTGATTGTTATCATTGAGTATGAAGTTGTGAGTTGGTGATTGTGGAATTAAATTAGGTCTAGATTGTGTGAGTGTTGTGAGTAGAGTGGATTTGAAAGGGAAGTCGTGCACTTACGAATTTTCCTTTTGAATACTTGTGTGGTAATGATGAGAAGTCACAAGGTCTAGCATGGATGTGAAAAAACTGTGAGATTTGAGTCTTATAAGAGATTAGATTTCATTAAAATGATCTCATTATTTGTGAGTGGATCTTCACCTTAGAGGTGCTAGAACTTGTAGGTGCTCTCACTTCTTGATTGTGTCTAGTATGAAATGCCGGAAGTGATTTAAGACCATTTCTGAATTGATAAGTCACTTAGCCAAAATATTTCTTACCAATGACATTAATCCCTTGTTAGCCAGTTAGAGCTTGAGCCTATTTATTTGCTAGCAAATTTGAACTTATTCAATTCCTAAAACTCTTTTTGTCCCAATTTGAGTGGAGAATAGGAAAAGTTATGAGTGAAAAGGGGTTGAGTTGAGAGAAGTAGAATTGTATATAGTTGAGTGAGTATGAAAAAATGGAGTAATGAATTTTTGAGCAGTGGGGAAGAATAAAAAGAGCTGAGAATGAGCAAAAGAAATATGAGCTCATGTATAGTTGGAAAAAAAAAGGAAGAGCATTGAAAGAAAAAAAAAGTGAAGAGAGTGAGAAGAAAAAAAGAGTTGAGGTGTTGAAAGTAGATGAAATTGAAAGTGCATTGTATGAAGATATTCGAAGTATTATGTTCCGTGTATTGAAATACTGAAGCTATGATTTGCTATTCTCCATTCACTTGAGTCATTTTATCCTATATATTTATCCCACCTGTCCAAAGAGTTGTACATTACAACCTTGAAAAAGTCCTTTTTGATTCGGCATGAATTCTAGTATGTGGTCGAAGTTGAGAGTGCTTACAAACCTATGGTCACTAATTTGTGTGAATGATTGATTGAGAGTGTCCCTAATTATTGATAAACACCTGTGAGGGAGTGAAACACATCACCAAGAGCACATCCATGTTTTGACTTGGTGTTTTTTATTGATTATCCATGAGTAGGATGAAGGGGGAGAGTTTGTGTGCGTGTGACCGATCTTTGAAGCTTGAAAGTGATTACTTGCATGATTTACTGTTATGATTCATTTCTAACAATTTCACTTGACTTATTATTTCATTGCTTGAGGACAAGCAATATGGTAAGTTTGGGGGGTTGATTAGACGTGAAATTGTGATGTTTTGTAGCCCGATTAGTCCATATTTTGAGGCTTTTTTTATGAGTATTTAGAGTTATTTGAGTAACATTTTCATAAACTCATCAATTTGCCTCTTAGGTGTTCATATTAGGAAAGAGGTGAAAAAAAGAGTTTGTAGGACTTTGAATCGACCAAAACGGACTCCTGGTTGAGAAGATATAAAAAATTTTCGAACAAGTGTACAGCCAGCCGAAAGCACTCGAGCGAAATCACTCAAGTGGAAAGCACTCGAGTACCTCTAGAGCTCGAGTGCCCTGGGAATTCTGTGATAAATTGGTGCTCGACCAAGCATAGCTCGAGCGCGAGGCGCTCGAGCGAGGGCCTAGCTCGAGCGCCCTGATCGTTTTTTCGCCCATATCGTATAAATACCCGTCTCAAGCCCATTTTTACATATCTAGACTTGATTTTTGAAGGGGAAGAAGTTTGGGACGTGATTTTGAGAGTTTGATAAGGATTTCAAGTTTGTAAATGAGATTTTTATCATACGGATTCTGTTGGTCCCGAAATGAGTAAACAGGTGTATGGGGGGGGGAATACACCTGTGATTACAAATTAAAACTTCTTTTAAAACTTATCAGGTTACTTAAGACAGTAGCTCGTCAGTGGACTTGAGGTCTGCTGAGAGTTACTTGTGAAAGCTTACTGAGATAATACCTCCACTGAAAGCTCAAGACTTTCAGTTGAACTACTATCTAATTAGCTTTCAGATGCGGATTAGTGAGCCCTTTAGAAAACTCGTTTTACTTTGATAAACTTTGAGATTAACACACACTTAGGAAAGAACAGAGAATAAGTACACAAGATATAAAGTGGTTCAGAGATGAATCTCCTATGTCCACTGTCCTGATCAAACAGGAGAATTTCTTTCACTTGGAATTCCTTGTGTTATAGTGTCAAGGTGCACTGATCAACTAATCTTCTCTTAGGATGATTGATCACTAGGAAATTCCAGGTCCTAGTTCCCAAAATAAACCAGCTTTCAGACTGATACAACAATCAGCTTACTAACACCACTTAACACTAGCTCTCAACCTAAACACTGAGTAGGGTTTTGAGTAGGGTTTTGGTTGCAACTATTTTGAGATAATCTTTACAAGTTTAGCTCAAGGCTTAAGATTGGATTATCTCTTTCTAAGATTTGGATATAGCTTTTAAGCTTGGTTACAGAAGGTTTGTTAGGCTCTCTACAAATGTGAAACACTTGGGAAACAATGGTAATTTCGAGTGCTTCTAGTTGTTATGAATGTAGAGATAGCTTTGATCTTGTGAGTTTCCCGTACATAGAAATGAGCACGTCCTTCTGTATTTATAGGCTTCCTTGAAAATCTTCCCGTTGGATTTGAATCTTCTCAAGTAAGTCTTCTTGTATCTGATTGGTTCAAACGGCTCTATTTGAAGCTTTAAGTCTTGTCAAGAAACGGCTGAAAGACCATGCCTGTTCACCAACTTTCTGTAGATAGCTAGGGAAAGAATTTTGGTACTTGTTAGTCTGGAGCAGGTCGGCTGTCAGTAAAGTACATTGACGTGTCATCTTCTCATTGGACCTTTAGTCTGTATGCCCAGATTCTTGTCTTGTTTTAAGGTAGAACGCCTCTGAGAGAACCTTCTTATTCCTTCATTTATTGTAAGCTTCACTGTAATTCGTTTTGCCTTGTTCCAACCAGATTAACTAACAGCTTTTAATATGTTTAGCATTGAATGTGCTTTGTTAGTTCTCATCAGTGGACCTTGGTACTCTCCTGATGGTTTTAGTCTTAGTGAGAATGTACTTAGAAAACATTCAAGATTTAGACTTTTTCTCAGATCACTTGTCTTCAGTGAACTTCATCTTCAGCAGACTTCATTCTTTAAATACACTCTAAAAATTACTAACTGTACTTCAGTTCCTTAACAGTTGAACTGATTAACTAAGCACTAACTCTACTGAATAATTTACTTACAAATCAACTTAGGAGAAACATTTTGGCATCTAATCAAAACTTAAGTCTTATACATTTTCCCAACAATTTCCCCCTTTTTGATTATGCCGGAACCTATCTTATTACATATCTTCTTTCAGAGAGGTTCTTCAGATGACATACAAAGTTCACAGATTTTGTAAGTAAAAACATTCAAGTACATAAGCCTAAATGATAATGAGGTATTATCTTGGGCAAAACATCAGTAGAGTTCATTTCATGATAAATGGTGAAGTACAGATTACATGAATTATACTATCAAAAGATTCAAACTTAAAAACATCTGGGACTTATAAACAAATGCCCAGCAAAGATATTTACCATCTCAGATGGATTCGAAAATGGGTTCAAGACCATACTGCTTGAACACTCTGACCTTCAGCTCGTTCTTCCTCTCCATCATTTCCTTTGAGTGTCCTCTGAGTCCAAGATGCTCACATAAGGATGTCCACTCTTCAGTGAACCTTTCTCTATCCACAGCACCAGTTGCATCTTGAGGAGGCTAGTAGACGATTGGCTCAGGAGCCTTCAAGGTATGATCTGGGAAGGCATCATTCCAAGCATCACTGATCTCAGGATAGAGTTTTGGATAGGCTTCAAACAACCATGAGTTGAAAACCTCTTGAGCATTATCTCTTCCTAATTTACCACTGACATAAAAGGAATACACAAATTTCCTTTTAGCAGTTTCCCAAGCATCATTGAGCTTTTTAGGAACCCAAGTATCAAGATGAGGGTATTTGGGCTTTGAGAAAGTCATTTTGTCCTTTTTAAGCTTAGCAGCCCATCTTTGATAACCACTCCTGAACTTCTTTGAAGTAGTTTTATCAAAAGTGGACAACCTCTCCTTCCTTTTCCTCTCAGCTAGCTCGGCAATGGTTTCCATCTTCCCAACCACCTTGTCTCTCCTTTCCTGCTGCTGAGCTGTTAGCTTTTGAGCTCTTTCATTCATCCCTCCAGCCTCTTTAATTAGCTCAGTGAGCTCTGTGACTCTTGTGGGGGCAGACTTAGGAGGTTCAGATGAAAGAGGTTCAGGGTTAAGAATGGGGAGTACCTCAACTTCATCAGATGAGGTTGTGGACTTAGCTGCCAACCTCCCTGAGGTTCTGGTCTTTTTGGCTACCTCAGCTGAGAGGGCATCAGATGCCTTTCTCTTGGTGGTTTCCCCCTTCTTTGCAGCTCTCTCCTCCTTTTCTTTCAGATGCTCTTCTTTGAACTTTGACAGGTCATCTGAGGGGGTCTCCTTGCCCTTCTTGGCCTCTGCAATCTTCTGTGCCTCAGCATCCACCTTCTTCAATGTGCTCTTCACTTGTTGGACTTTCTCAGAGTCAGGGGTCTCAAGGATAATCTTCATTTTGTTCTTGGGATCAAGCTTCATATCCTTAGAACTTATCCTCTTTTCCCCCTTTCCGGCATTAATCATGCACTCAGCCACAGTGATATTGAGCTTCAGTTGATCATGAGCTAAGGCTTTCAGCTCAGTTGAGCAATGATCAACTTCATCTTCCAGCCTCTCCAAGGTTGCTCCAGCTGTCTGCCCAAATTGTACAAACTGTGCTAGCTTTTCATCGATTAGCACATTTGTTTTCTCCTGGGTGGGGAAGTCTTCTGCTACTTTCTTCAGAACTTCTCCCAGCTTAGCTCCCAAATCAGCATGCTTGGCCTCGAATTCTGTCAGCTTTGAATTCCACAACCCTTCAACCTTCCCAAGTAGGTCCGCTGAGAAAGCCTCTACTGAGGACTTTAGGTTGATGGATACATTCTCCACTGAGTCTTTTAGAAATTTAGTTCTGGCCTCTTCCTCCTTCTGCTCCAGCTTCTTCAAGGCTTCTATGACCAGCACGCTTTGTCCTTCAACAACATCAATCACCATCTGCTGAGAATCTTCAACTTTAAGAGTGAGATTTTGAAGTGATGTTGTTGTGGATTCCATGAGTTCATCAACATGGTCTGAGAGAATGACCATCTCATCTACTTCTTCTTGCACAATCTCCTGGACATCCCTCAGCTGTGCTTGAAGAGCAGGAAGCTTGTCAGCTTGAATGGAGTTAACAATATCACTCAGGGGAGTTAGGTTGACCTCTACTGGGGGAATCTCAACAGTTTGAGTACCTGCATGGCAAATAATGTTAGCTTTATCTCCCTCAGCCTCACAACCTAAGTCTCCTGATGCTTCTACTTCCATAGGGACTCCCTCCTCCTCACTCTTCTCTCTTTTCTCACTCTCACTCTTTTTTTCGACTATATTTTTCTCAGCCAATTCACCCTTTATAGGGATGATTGCTCTAATCTCTCCACTTTTAACTCCAGTGATTTCCACCCCAGTTTCTTTTTCATTTATATTTTCAACTCCAACAGTACCAAACACCTCAGTTGACTCCTTAGCCACCACTGAGGGCTGTTGTGGGAGAACTTCAGTAGACACCTCTGCTGAGCTCTCCTGTGGCAAATTTTGTGCCTCAGTATCCCTTGCCATGGATACATCCTTGGCTGCTTCACCATCACCTTGCTTTGGTGAAACACCTCCTCCTTGTACACTCTCTTTCTCCTTTTCTTCAACACCTGCCTCAATAGTTTGCACACTTTCAGCTCCTCCTTCAGCTAAGACCTCAGCTGGCTTCTCCTTATCACCTCCATCAACCTTCCTCACATCCTCTTCCTTCCTAGCCTCAGCTAATTTATCCATAACCAGACTCTCAAATATCTTCTCATCACAGAGAAGTCTGGTTTTGGTCATACTGGCAAACTGCATCACTTCCACCTCCTCCTTCTTCCAATCCTCTGCATTGCTGCCTCTGACAGCCAAAAGAATTTCTCCAAGTCTTCTATCTTTGAGCTGGACAAGGAGTCTCAGTCTCAAGAACATAGCTTTGAGGGTGGGAAAGCCATCAAGCTCAGGATATTTGGACTCCAAAGAGTAGGCTACCTCATCCTTAAGAGCGTCTAAGAATGAGTACTCTTCTTCATCGTCTGAAGGAAGGGAAGGTGTAGGGGATCTGCTGTCTGTTGGCTCCTCTGGGATAGACTCCAGGTGAGTTGTGTGAGATTCATAAAAGGTTTGATTCAGATGAGGTTTGGGTTTGGGTATCAGTGGAGGTAGTATTTAGTTCAGTGGGGGTTGAGGGTAGGGGTTCAGTAGGGGTTGAGGGAATGGTTTCAGTAGGGGTTGAGATGGGTTCAGAAGGGGTTGTTTGGTATCCACTTTCTGGCTGTTGAGAGCCTTCAGTGGGGGTTTTAGTTATTGTGGATATGCGTTTGGTTTTGGCAGGGGTGCGTGGTTTAGTTTTGGGTTTGATGGGGGTTGGTGCAGGGACATCTGAGTCAGACTCAGTTGAGATAATATTGGGAGAAGAGTCAGGGTTACCTGATGAAGACTCATCAGTAGAGTTTGAGACTCTTACTTTCTTAGAGGCACTCTCCTTCTCAGCCTCAGTAGACCTCTTCTTCTCCTTCTTAGAAGCTTTCTCTGCCTCTGCTTTCTTGTGCTGGGCCATCTTATCGCTCAATTTAACCAGCCTTCTCTTCAGCTTGGTTTTCTTCCCTTCAGTAGGGTCAGCTTCTTCTTCCTCAACTGCCTCTGGGCTCTCCTCAGCAGGCTTGATCATTCTTGTCTCTAGAGCCTTTCCAGACTTGAACAAGGCTTTTAGATTACTCCACTTCCTGTCTGGAATCCAGTCTACTCCCAGATCTACATTCTCTATCAAGTAGGAGATTTTTGTTGCAAAATTTAGCTTACTTGATAGTTGGGGAGTTTTGTCCGGTTGGAGCTTTGAGTGCTCTTTATTCAACGTCCTCAGAAAGAACTGTTGCCAGTTGTATGTCTTCTCCTTACTCTCCACAATAGCCTTCATCAGTCTGAGCTTGGGCTTGCTCACCTGCTCCGTGCTTCCCTGGTTTCCCAGTATACATTTTCCAACAACTTCACAGAGAACATTGTATACCGGCATGAGTACATTTATGTTTATTATTGGACTGTATTTCACCTTTCTTTGCATAATGGAATTAACCCATTCTTTCTCTTCGTCCGTAATACAAGTATCTGGATTCGGACCTTCAGAGGGGAGATCGAACAGCTCCTTCAAGTCATCTACACTGATGCGGATCTCCTTTCTAATCTTCTGGTGTTCAACAATTTCCATGTCATCCCTCATCACCTTCTTCTTTCTTTGTAGTGTGAGATGAGACCCGATTCTTGAATCAGAGTTGGATATATGACAGAAAAACTCAAGAACCTGCCTGTCAAAACAGTTCTTAGGATGAACTGTTAAAAACTTCTCTAACCCAGCAGTTTTAATCATCTCTAGGGCTTCTTTATTGTGAGCAAATTCTGGTTTGGATTCTATCTCAGGGTTATCAAAAACCACGATGGGTTCATACCAGAAATTCTCCTTATTGGTAAGGAAACTTAGATTTAATTTTGCCATTTGAAGGATAGGGTTTGTGAGAAAATTTGCAGAGTGTAATTTGACAGATAAAATGGAGTTTTGCTTGTGAGTGATTTCGAAAAGGTTTACAAGCGTAAGTTTGGAGTTTTTATATAAGTAATGAACGGTGAGATTGAGAGGAGAGATTAATGTCTGAGATTAATTCGGTTTGAGATCGTGGATAGTCCAAAAGGTTAGTGGGGAGTTTTTAAGAGATCTTGACGGTTAGAAAAGAACCGCCTAAAATAAGAGGTTTGGATTGAAAGGGTTGGTAGTCGGAAGGTCACATCATCCGGGTTTTAAGGCGCGTGAGATAGGTAACTGTAAAAGTGAACCTGACTTGTACAACGCGCATTAAATGCTTGCCATACCAAAATCTCTTCGAAAAAATGTAAGAAAGATTTAATTTTTAGAAAGCACTCATTAGTAATTCTATTGAAACCAGATATATATTAAAAACTAAGAGGCTTTAGATTTGGAAAAAAAATCATAAGTATAAACTTTTGACCTCCACTGATGTTCGACCTCGTCTGATATTCAGGGCTCTTCTGAGATGAGGGGCTTCTTCTGAGAAAGATCCTCTTCTGAATATGAACCTCCACTGGGTTGAGAGTAACTCTTCTGAGATTAAATCCTTTCTTTACTCTCCTGGATCTAGGAGTCCAAGCTCTACTGACAACTCTTGAAACCTTGCTTCAGCCAGAGGTTTAGTGAAGATATCTGCCTTCTGCTTGTCAGTGTGGATTTTGAGCATTTTGATGTCCTTCTTCTCCACATGATCTCTGATGAAATGATGCCTTATATCCACATGTTTGCATCTTGTATGGAGAACTGGATTTTCTGAAATAGCAATTGCACTATTGTTGTCACAGAAAATATGGACTTCATTGGCAAAGATATTGTAATCTCTCAGCTGTTGTTTTAGCCAAAGAATTTGAGCACAACAACTTCCAGCTGCTATATACTCAGCTTCAGTAGTGCTTGTGGCTACTGAATTTTGTTTCTTGGAGAACCAAGAAATCAGCTTACTTCCCAAGAATTGACAAGTGCCTGAGGTTGATTTCCTGTCAATTCTACATCCTCCATAGTCAGCATCTGAGTATCCTGTGAGTTCCAGATTATCATCTGATGGATACCACAATCCCATATTCACAGTACCCTTAAGGTATTTGAGAATTCTTTTAGCAGCTTCCAGATGACTTTTCTTTGGATTGGCTTGATATCTTGCACAAATCCCAACTGCAAAAGTGATATCAGGCCTGCTAGCTGTGAGATACAGTAGAGATCCAATAATAGCTCTATAGTGAGTTTGATCTACTGTGTTAGGATAAAAATTGTTAGTTTTGATGAGTTAAAACAAACCAGAAGATGTAATAGGACCATCTGGACCTGTTAGCCAGATGATGATCTAGATTAGGACTTAGTCTAGGGGGAACTGCCAGACCAGAAGACTTCACCAGATGAGACTGACCAGAGGCAGAGGACCTTCCCCAGACCAGACGAGTCCGAACCAGACGAGTCTGGTGGAACAAAAGATGCTCAGTTTGATCCCCTTATTCTACTGAGTATTCTGGTTGTTCACCAGATAAGGACCAGAAGACACCGAGGTTGCCTGGTGTCTGGTCCTGCCTTCTCTGGAGAGAATCAGAGTTAGGCAGAGGAAGCTATTGACCGTTGGTGATTCAAATCAAGTCAACAAGATCAGGATTGGAAAGTATTTGAAGATAGTCAATCCAAGGATCCCACCAACCCAATCAATCAATTAGGGAATTGATTGATTGAGGCTTCCTTATATAGAGGATCTGATTGGAGTAGCCCTCCAACGGCTAACCCTAATCTCCTCTATATATACAAGAGTGCAGTTCAAGAAAAAGCTCTAGAGACTCTACACGCGCACATAGCATTCTAAGCTTTTGATCTCTACGCATTTGCACTCACTTTGTTCTTATTTACTCATCTACTCGTAAGGAGTTTATATACTCAACCTGTTCATCTTGTTAGATAAGGTTGGAGTAAGTTTGTCTTTAGATCGAAGTTAGATCTAAAGAGATTGTAAGAAGGTGCTGGTACTTCGGAAATTCCAGTAAGTAGTGAGTTTATTGGTTGGATAGTGAGACCCCTTTGATCAAGGGAGAGTGGACGTAGGATATTCAGATCCGAACCACTATAAATACGGTGTTATTTATTGCTTTCTTTAATACCTGTTGTTTATTATTTGTGCTTTTAGAAAAGATTTTTGCTAAAGACATTTTGGCTTTAAAGGCTTCCGCAATTAATCTATCTAGTGGGACCAACAAGTGGTATCAGAGCAGTGTGTCCAACGACCACTGCTTTGTAAAGCTTTTGGTGGTCACCGGGCAGATCCATTGCTCCTTAGTGCTTTTGTTAAAGTTCTTGTTATTTCCCAAATTTTATTTACAATGTCTGCAAAATCTTCTTATAAGAGTCGCAAATTGCCAGAGTTCTCATTTGAGGACTATAGCCACTGGAGCTTCATGATGAGTAATCATCTGGGAGCTATCCACCACCGCATGCTAGATGTGGTTGAAAGTGGCCCCATACAATTTTACTGGACTCCCATTGATAGTGGCAGGTCTGAGTCCAGAGAAGAAACCAGTGAAGCTGCCCAGAAGACTGCAGAGGATAGAGTCCCCAGGCAGAAAATCCTCAAAAAGAAAGAGGAGCTTGATAATGATGAGAGAAAGCTATATAACCTGGACCAGGTGGCAAGAACCGAGATTATCAACACTCTCACCAAGGAGGTTATAGAGAAGGTCAGAACCTGTGTCACTGCGAAGGAGATGTGGGACAAACTTGCACTTCTCTGCGAGGGAACAGAGAAGATTAAAGATAACAAGCTCCAGGCTGTTCAACACTCGTTTGATACGTTCAAAATGAAACCAGACGAGACCATAGACCAGCTGGACATGCGTCTCACAAACCTCCTAAACAAGGCTAGTGCCTTAGGTAAGACCTACTCTGAAAAGGAAATTAATAGTAAAATCTTGCGTTCACTAACAAGCAGGTGGAGAATTAAAGTCACCGTGATCAAGGACAACAAGGATCTCAACACTCTGGATCACCATCTTCTGTTGTCTGATCTCAAAGCTTACGAGTTTGATCTTCAAGAGGAGGATCAAATAGAAGAGGTTTCCTCTTCTGGCCAGAAAGGAGTTGCATTCTCTTCAACTCTCAAGCCTGATGTCAAGCCAAAGGAGTCTACTGCAGATGACTTGAGCCTCAAGGAGCAGGTAGCACTTCTAACTCATAAATTAGATAAAATAAGTTCAAAGTATGGCAGGTACAAAAGGCATTGGAAGGAGTCTACCAGAGACAGGAAGAGTTCTTTCAAGCCTGCAGAGAAGGAGAAGACATCTGGAGACTCAAGGGAGACCAGATTCAGAACTCCAGAGAGGAGGAGAGATGACAACCCTGGCAGCTCTGGGAGATCAGATTATCAGAGGAGGGATGGTAGCTCTGGCAGACCTGACTACCAGAGGAGAGAGAGTAGTCCAGCCAGATCAGACTACAACCAGAGGAGGAGAGAGCCAAGCCCTAGTCCCAGAGGAGACAATGCCTGCTACACATGCAACAAGACTGGTCACTACAGTTATGATTGTCCTCAGCTTACTCCTAGGGAAAGAGAAGAGAAAAGAATCAAGAGAGATAGGAGATATGCAGATAAGAGAGCATTGCTGGCAGAAGCAGAGGAGGAGGATACTAGTTCCAGTTCTTCTTCTTCTGACTTTGGATCAGATGATGATGTGTGTCTCATGGCAGACATCACTGAGGTAAATGAAACTACTCTAGTGTTATCCAATTCCAAATGTACTGAATCCTCTAATTCATCTGGTAACTCCAGAGAGTCTGATATGCAACAAATGCTATCAGATCTCCAAAATTGTGTTCAACTTTGTCAAAAACTTGAGAAAGAGAATGGTATGCTCAGAGCTGAAGTTCAATCTCTCTCTCATGAGCACAAATCCACCAGAGAACTCATAAAAGATCATTCCAAAGAAGTCTCTGAACTTCAGGATAAGATCACAGAAAGAGATACTCTGGTAGATCAACTCATGAAAGAAAGGACCTCTCAAGAAGATGAGATCAATGAACTCAGAGCCAAATACCAGACTCTTATCAAGGAAAAACAAGTTGCTCACAACTTAGAGGAGATACCTATGCCCAGAGAAGCTCCTAAGATACCATCTGTTGTATCTATCATATCAGAGTCTTCTCAGCGCATCTGTGATAAGAGTGGTTTAGGATATTCTGGAATTACCACTAAAACTCATAAATACCTTTATAATAAAGACAAGTCTGTAAGAGCTGGTAAATTGGTAGAAATCTGGAATGATAAAGACTTATCTGGTAATGGTTACAAGGTGGTTCACAATCCTGATTGGAAAAGGAATCACTCTGTTAATCACATAACAAATGGTCCAGAAGAGTTGACTGTTCTGGAAGAGAAGATGCTAGAGAATAAGTGTCAAAAAGGGGAACCATTAAAGAATGATGGTTCTGTGAACAATGAGTCCCAAGGAGTAGGAATTACTCAAATTGGAGGACCCCAGAGAAATCCTCAAAGGGAACCTAAACAGATTAGGGGACCTCAAAGGAAACACTCAAGAAAGGGGAATACCAATCAAAGTAACAACTACCAGAGAAGGAACAATGTTCAACAGAACCAGGTACCCCAGAGACAATTTTCTCAGAAGAATCAATTCCAGAATAGGTATACTCAAAGGAACTATAACCACCAGAGACATTCTAGTTATCAGAACCAGAGGAGGTCTTCCAGACCCATCTATAGAAAACCAACTGATCTGGGTAGTTATGACACCAGAGATGGTTCTTCTAGGATGTACCCTTATAACCTGACCTTTAAGACCATGTCTTTGAGGCAGGCCATTCCAAAGGCCAGATTTGAGAAAAGGTACACCAGACCTGTTTATAGGAAAGGTGTCCTTATCAGACCAGTAGCTCAATATGTCATTGTAAGAGGACATGTACTGGTAGATAGATTTGGAAGAAAGATAAGATCTCCTCATCCATCAAGAGATGATCTTTATCTTTGGATTCCTACAAAACCTGCAACTAACCAATCAGGACCCAACACTAGTAGGGGACCTAATTGATCTCTCTGCAGGTAGATAAGAGTCCATTGGAGAAAGGATTTTCAAGCAACCATGTCTGGTACATTGATAGTGGATGTTCCAAGCACATGACCTTCCAGAAAGATAATCTCCAAGATTTCAAGCCATTGAATGGACCAAGAGTGATGTTTGGTGACAACAATTATGGCGTCACCAGAGGAGTTGGAAAATTGACCTTCAATGGAGTATCTGTAGATGAAGTCTACTACGTAGAAGGACTCAAGCATAATCTGCTTTCAGTATCCCAATTCTGTGACAAGGGATACTCAGTGAAGTTTTCTAGTGATTCATGCACTGTTTTCTCTTCTGATTATAATGATATTTTGCTAATAGGCTTGAGGAAGGGTAACATTTATCTTGCAGATTTTAACAGTTGCCCAAGAAATGCTTGCCTAGTTGCAAAAGGATCTGCAGAGAATAGCTGGATTTGGCACAAGAGATTGTGTCATCTTAACTTCAAAACACTGAATAAGATTGCCAGAAAAGGTCTCATTCGAGGTCTTCCTAATGAAGTGTTTAAGAAGGATCAGGTTTGTGGTTCATGCCAGAAGGGTAAACAACCCAAGACTTCCTTTAAGGATGTCCAGAGCACAACCACAACCAGAGTACTTCAACTACTTCACATGGACCTGTTTGGACCTGTTTCTCCTCTTAGTTTCAGTGGAAGGAAGTACACCTTAGTGATAGTAGATGACTTTTCAAGATACACTTGGGTAGTGTTCTTGTTTAAGAAAAATGAAACTATGACTAAGCTGCCAGAGTTCTTCAAGCAGATTCAGAATGAGCAGAACCAGAGCATAGTCAGAATCAGAAGTGACAAAGGAACAGAGTTTTTGAATTCACACATTGCAGATTACTGCAAGGATCATGGGATTTTTCATGAGACATCTGCTGCCAGAACACCTCAACAAAATGGAGTAGCAGAAAGGAGGAATAGGACTCTCAAAGAAGCTGCAAGAACACTTCTGGCAGAGTACAGCACTCCACAGAGATTTTGGGTAGAGGCCATCAATACAGCTTGCTACACTCAGAACAGATGCCTGATTGCCCAGAGACATAATAAGACTCCATATGAGGTATGGAAAGGTAAAACCCCATCTGTTTTATATTTTCATGTTTTTGGATGTAAGTGTTTCATCCATGACAATGGGAAATCTAAATTAAGAACTTTTGATGCTAAAGTGGCTGATGGAATATTTTTAGGATATTCCAGCACCAGTAAAGCTTTTAGAGTTTTTAATAAGAATTCACTTTGTGTGGAGGAAACACCTCATGTTGTTTTTAATGAATCTACTTTTGAGTTCAAGGTGGAATCCAAGTCTTCAGATGAGACCCAGAATCAGACTACACCCAGATTTATCAAAGTCAATCCACCTGTTCTTGATTCAGATTCAGATTCAGATGATGACCCATCTCCTGGTTCTCTGAAGCAGCAGCCTTCACAAGGAGCAGAACCAGAAGAGGTTGGAACTCCTGTAGGGGGAAGCTCTTCTGCAGGTGGTGATAATCACCAAGGTACTGCAGAAGATGATCAACCAGGCAAGACCACGGGAAGGAGGACCCTGGTTGATCACCCCAATGACCTAATCCTTGGAGATCCAACTAAGGGTGTCCAGACTAGGAGATCTCTTAACTTAGCTGCCTTATTCAGTTGCTATGTGTCCTTGATTGAGCCTAAGAACATCAAGGAGGCACTGAAAGATTCAAATTGGATTGTTGCTATGCAAGAGGAGTTGAATCAATTCACCAGACAGGATGTTTGGGAGCTGGTAGACAGACCAAGACATCAAAAGGTGATAGGCACTAAGTGGGTCTTCAAGAATAAGAAAGATGAGAATGATGTCATTACTAGGAACAAGGCAAGGCTAGTGGCTCAGGGCTATTCTCAGTCTGAAGGAATAGACTATGATGAGACATTTGCTCCTGTTGCCAGACTAGAAGCCATCAGATTGTTCTTAGCATATGCTGCTCACATGAAGTTCAAAGTATACCAGATGGATGTGAAATCTGCCTTTCTTAATGGGATTCTCATTGAGGAAGTGTATGTGGAACAACCTCCTGGTTTTGAACAAGGTGACAAGATGTTTAAGCTTAAGAAAGCTCTTTATGGGCTGAAGCAGGCACCCAGAGCATGGTATGACACTCTATCTCAATTTCTTCTGGACAATGGTTTTACTAAGGGTAAGATTGATAGGACCTTGTTTAGGAAAGAAGAAGGAAAGGACATCCTTCTGGTCCAAATATATGTTGATGACATCATATTTGGATCCCCTAACAAGAAGCTGTGTGAGAATTTTGGTGAGCTCATGCAGGGACAGTTTGAGATGTCCATGATGGGTGAGATGAATTACTTTTTAGGTTTGCAGGTTAAGCAATCAGAGAAGGGAATCTTCATTAATCAGGCCAAATACACCAGAAACATGTTAGAGAAATTTGGAGTAGGATCTAGCAAAGCAGCCAAGATCCCTATGATGACAAATTTCAGAAATGTATCCAGATGAGTCTGGAGAGAGTGTGGACCAGACTCAGTACAGAGCACTTATTGGTTCTCTTTTGTACCTGACTGCAAGCAGACCAGATATTACCTTTGCTGTTGGAGTTTGTGCCAGATTTCAAGCTAACCCCAAGAAAAGTCACTTGGAAGCAGCAAGGAAGATTTTGAAATACCTTAAGGGAACAGTGAATTTAGGCTTATGGTATCCTGCAGATGACAATTTAGAATTGAGTGGTTATTCAGATTCAGACTATGGTGGATGCAGAATAGATAGGAAATCTACAAGTGGAACATGCCAATTTTTAGGGAATAAATTGGTATCCTGGTTTTCTAAGAAGCAGACTTCAGTTGCTACATCAACAACAGAAGCAGAGTACATGGCTGCAGGGAGCTGTTGTTCTCAACTACTTTGGATTAGTCAACAGCTTAGGGTTACCAGATTAGAGCCAAGGATATTCCTATATTCTGTGATAGTAATAGTGCCATTGCAATTACCCAGAATCCAGTTCTTCATACCAGGTGTAAACATGTTGATATAAGGCATCATTTTATCAGAGATCATGTTGAGAAGGGAGATATAAGGATGGAAAAGATTGCAACAGAGAAGCAGAGAGCAGATATCTTAACTAAGCCTTTGGCTGAGACCAGATTCAGAGAGTTAGCCTTTGAATTAGGATTGTTGGATCCAGAGACAGATTTGCTTTAGGGGGAACATCAGAGAAGTATCCTTTATTTCTACTTTATTGCATATTCATTTATTCTCTTAAACCAACATACCTGCAGATTAGACATTTCAGAGAATGTACCAGATGAGGTATGCACCAGGTGACACTTGTCCCAGATAAGGTGCTGAGTCAAATGTCCAAAATCTTCTCTGACCAGGACCAGATGAGTTTCATCAGAGGAGATGTCATATCAGATTAGCTGTGGTATCATCTGGTTACAATATCAGGTGACAGGTATGGTTTTACTTCTCTGGCCTCTGATCATTGGGATACATCTTTCAAATTAGTAAGTACACTCAAAACATTTCAACTTCGGAGTGTATTTAAGACTAGGGTATAGGGCCTAGGCAATCATTTCGCTTTTTCTCTTGACTGCCACAAAACCCCTTTATGCCCCGTCCCAATGTCTATGCCAACGCACCAGATTAAATCTGCATCTCGCCTTTCATCATGGCCATTGGATTTAATCACTGTGCAAAATGTCAATCAATGCTAAAATTGATTTTGTTTCCTCAATTAAATTTGAAATTACACGCGTTCACATTTCATTTAATAATCAAGCCACGCGTATTACCCTATTTAAATAAATTTTCCTTTCAATCTGTCCTTTCACGTTTCCATACTTTCAAACCCTAACCTCTCTCTGCAAAGCATTTTCTCTCTTTTTTTTTCTATCTTTCACAGTAATGGCACCCAAGTGCAATTTCGATCCAGACTATGTCTGCAAGAAACTCAAGACAGAAATGGTGGTGGACTTCTATTCCACTAAGAATCCGGCCGCTTTGGAGATTTTGGAACTTCTTCGACGTTCTGGGCTGGAGGAGTTGATCTCAAAGGTTCCCAAGGATCTGCGTACCTTGGATGGATATGCTGCACAGTTTCTTATCTGGATGAAGATCCATGAAGACTATATTTCATCCAAGATTGATTCAGAGGATGTTATTTTCTCAAAGGCAGATTTCTGTGGTCTTTTTGGCAACCTTTCTGCGGACGGTGTGGATCTACTGAAGTACAGAGAAGGAGAGGCGTTGGAATCCTTCAAGATGTTTGCCAGAAATTCATGCCAGAATATTACTAAGGGCTTCTTGGACAAGCATCTTAGGCAGAAGTATAAGGTGTTATTTGACATTGTGGTAAAGATTCTCATGTGTGAGAGCCATAGCACAGATGCCATCTTCGTTGGCAGGCTCTGTGTTATGAGGGCCATTCTGGATGGTGTTCAATGTAACTGGGTTGAGTTCTTCTAGGGGGTGCTGAGGAAGAACAAGGTGAAAATCCAGAAGGAAGAATGTCCCCAGTTGCCAGGAGAGCAACAATTTGTGTTCAATGCTAATGTATCATTGGGCACAAAACTCACCCTAATTCTGGATTCGATTCTTCCAGAGAAGAAATGGAGACAATCCTGGTGTAAGGGCTTTCATAAGTCCAAGATTATGTTCTCCAAGGATGGTTCCCTTCATGGCCATCCTGATTCTGATGGTGAGCAAGCCATCCCTGCTCCTCCTCTCCAAGCCATTCCCTCACCTGCTAAGGGGCAGAAGCAGCAGCCTAGGCAGAAGGCCCAGAAGAAAGCTGCTGGTGCAACTGGTTCCTCAACCGTTGCCTTTTCTGGTTCCTCGGAAGATGACCAGATTCCCCTTCTTAACATTCTTAAGAAGAAGGGTGGTGATGATGATGAAGCTGTAAAGGCTGGGGCAGCCAAGCGGAAGAGGCCGGTGGAGGCCAAGAAGAAATCTGCCAAGAAACCAAGGACTGGCAGAAGAGCTCCCAAGAAATCCCTCCTGGTGGATGAGCCGTCAGAGGAGGAAGAAGAGGAAGAGATTGAGCCTCTTGTAAGGAAATCCAAGGCCAAAAGAGCCCTTCTTCAGGATCCTGACTCTGGATCTGATCTTGGAGAGGCCTTGGAAAAGGCAATTGAGGATGCCTCCCAGATGATGGAGGATGCTCCAGAGACGGCTATACCTGCTGGTGTTGACCCAGCAGAGGTAAACCCTTCCCTTCCATCTTTTTCCCCCATTAATCTTGTCTCCCCCTCTACCTCTCCCCCAGATAACATTCCCCAAACCCCTTCTGCCTCTGGTAATCCTATTGTTCCACCAGAGCAGATCATCCCAGATACCCCAGTATATACTACCTCTTCCATCCCTACCCAAACACCCTCTCCCCCAAATTCCCAAACACATCTTCCCACAGATCCCTCTCCCCCACCTTCTGCACCAGAGGTACCCTCAACCTCTTCTGGTGCAGACACCCCCCTTCCAAACACTTCTACCTCCCAGTCACCTCCTACACACTCTGTACCAGATATTCCTTCCTCTTCTGGTGCAGAACAACCCCTTCCTACCACCTCTACTTCACAAAACCCCAACCCTCCCCAAACCCATACAGATCAGGACCCAACCATTGCTATGGCTCTGGGATTCCCTGCCCCTCCCCCCTCCCCAACTTGTTTAACAAGCGATGATAGTGAAGATGAGGAAGCTTCACTTGAGCCTGCTCACTTAGCACCTTCCTCCTCTGCCTCTGGGCCCAAGCCTTTCTTTTTCTCTTCTGATGAGATGGGTCCCATTAGGCAGAGTATGAGTGTGAGTGCTCAGCTCTGGCTAAGAGAGCAATTTCCAATTTTGTTGGAGCACTCACCCCTCCTGGCAGATCTGACTGATGCTAAGGTTTGGAGTATGGCTAGACTCCAGGATGTTAAAGATCTCATGCTTCTGCTAGAGGAGATGTCTCCATCTACCTTCACTGCTTGGGAGATTGAGCTGAAGAAGAAGCTAAATATTCAAAACCCGGCAGAGTTGGAGACACCAGAAGCGGCCAAGATCCTCATCAAGACTCTCCTTATCCAGAGAGGAGTTATGCTCACTCCAGAGGGCTTCTCCTACAACTTTGGTCCTCATTTCACTTTCCCTCCTGAGCTATATTCAGACGAGGAGGACTTTGATATGTCTCCTGCTGTGCTCCAGAAGATGAAGGCTTTCTTCAACGAGCAGATCATGCAGATAGGGCGCTTTTCCAAAGCAATTCAACATATGGCCCCTGCCATGATAGAGCACCAGATCAAGCATGAGAGGAGAATCTTTCTGAAGCAGTTAAAGTCTTCTCTGGCAGAGGTAAAAGCTTCCTTCAAGGCTAATGGCTTATTTGTCAAGCTAGATGTCATGCACAGCCAGAAGCAGCTCCAGGAGCACGTGCTGGAGCAGTTGAGGCCTGTCTCTGTTCTCAAGGTGGAGATGGCCAGCCAGATGATTCAGACTGCAAAGCTGAAAGACTCCCTCCAGGAGATGTTGGAGAAGCAAGAGAGACTTGTTGCAGAGTCTAAGGCCTATCTGGAGGAAGCCAAGCAACTTCGTGATCTTCACTCTTTCTCCAACACTGCCTTGCCTGATCTTATAAGGCAGGTAGTGGAGCCCCTCCTTGATGAAGTTAAAAAGGGGGAAGAGAAGGCCAGAACTGATCTGGCGAAGACCACCAATGAAACTCTCTTCAGCCATGGAGCTCGTCTGGACCTGTTGGAAAACACTTTGGCCCAGGCTGAGTTGCAGAAGAAGAAGAAGGAAGAGCTCAAATCTCTTTCCATGGCTAAGCAGCTTGCTGCAGAAGAGGAGTCCGAGGCAGAGCAGGATCCAATTTCCATCTCTGGACCTGCAAAGAGGAAGATAAGAAGAGTCAAGAAAAGCTTCCTTGAGACTGTTGTTGAAGAAGCTCAGAAGAGATACAAGGAAGAGACTCCAGAGGAGAAGCAAGCAAGAATTAGGAAGAACATAGATGAAGAGCAGAGGCTCAGATATGTTAGAAGGCAAAACAAGAAGAGCAGAGAAGCAGGTGCTTCTTCTGGTGCAGGTGGCTCAAGCCAGAGGAGGAAAGCTCCCATTGAAGTGATGAACATTCTGCCTCTCAGGACAGAAGGGTCTTTTGACTCTACTGTGTCTGTGCCCCTGATTGAAAAATGGAAGGAGGCAAAGACTCTCTGGTTCATCCAACATTATATCCAGAGGCCAGCACCAGAGGATGATGAGCTAATCAACAAGACCTTTCACACCTGGATGCAAGCCTATGATGCAGATTTGTACAAGCAACTGATGGACTCAACCATTGAGTTCAACCTGGAAGTGACTGCCCCTGAGTTCACTTATCTTAACACTCCTATGGCAGGAGACCAGATTGATTGGGCTGAGCTGAAGAGACTGTACAAGACCAAGGTGTTGGCTAACTTCACTCCAACATCTTCTGCAGAGCTGAAGGCCGTCCAGGATAGATTTCTGGATTGGTTTCTGGTGCCCAAGGAAAACAGAAGATATGCTTAGAATAGGACCAGAATTGCATTGTAATCTGTATTCTTCTTTGTCCTTTTTATTAATGAAAATATCATATCTTTTCTGTTCTAAAGACAACCTCTTGTTGTCTTAATTGTTTGCCTGATAAGATCTATTCTAAGGTCTTATCCTTTAATGTTTTCCTGCTTAAGCTTGTTTTCTCTTGATCAGTTCTGGTAGTGTTTTAACTCCATCAAAAAGGGGGAAATTGTTAGGATAAAAATTGTTAGTTTTGATGAGTTAAAACAAACCAGAAGATGTAATAGGACCATCTGGACCTGTTAGCCAAATGATGATCTAGATTAGGACTTAGTCTAGGGGGAACTGCCAGACCAGAAGACTTCACCAGATGAGACTGACCAGAGGCAGAGGACCTTCCCCAGACCAGACGAGTCCGAACCAGACGAGTCTGGTGGAACAAAAGATGCTCAGTTTGATCCCCTTATTCTACTGAGTATTCTGGTTGTTCACCAGATAAGGACCAGAAGACACCGAGGTTGCCTGGTGTCTGGTCCTGCCTTCTCTGGAGAGAATCAGAGTTAGGCAGAGGAAGCTATTGACCGTTGGTGATTCAAATCAAGTCAACAAGATCAGGATTGGAAAGTATTTGAAGATAGTCAATCCAAGGATCCCACCAACCCAATCAATCAATTAGGGAATTGATTGATTGAGGCTTCCTTATATAGAGGATCTGATTGGAGTAGCCCTCCAACGGCTAACCCTAATCTCCTCTATATATACAAGAGTGCAGTTCAAGAAAAAGCTCTAGAGACTCTACACGTGCACATAGCATTCTAAGCTTTTGATCTCTACGCATTTGCACTCACTTTGTTCTTATTTACTCATCTACTCGTAAGGAGTTTATATACTCAACCTGTTCATCTTGTTAGATAAGGTTGGAGTAAGTTTGTCTTTAGATCGAAGTTAGATCTAAAGAGATTGTAAGAAGGTGCTGGTACTTCGGAAATTCCAGTAAGTAGTGAGTTTGTTGGTTGGATAGTGAGACCCCTTTGATCAAGGGAGAGTGGACGTAGGATATTCAGATCCGAACCACTATAAATACGGTGTTATTTATTGCTTTCTTTAATACCTGTTGTTTATTATTTGTGCTTTTAGAAAAGATTTTTGCTAAAGACATTTTGGCTTTAAAGGCTTCCGCAATTAATCTATCTAGTGGGACCAACATATTGATTCACCATCTTCATCTGGTTCTATCTTGGTGTTGGTGTTGAGTGGGACTCTTGCTACTTTGCTGGTCTGGCATCCAAACTTGTTGATCAGCTCCCTTGTATATTTGGCTTGATTGATGAAGATTCCTTCAGGGGACTGCTTAACTTGAAGTCCTAGGAAGAAGTTCATTTCTCCCATCATTGACATTTCAAATTTTCCCTTCATCAGTTGAGAAAACTTTTCACAGAGGACTTGATTTGGACAACCAAAGATGATATCATCCACATTGATTTGTACAAGCAAGGTGTCCTCTCCTTTTGTGATCCTGAATAGAGTTCTATCAACTCTTCCTTTGATGAAACCATGATCCAAAAGGAATTGTGACAAAGTATCATACCAAGCTCTTGGAGCCTGTTTCAGTCCATATAGAGCTTTTCTCAGTCTATATACTTTGTGACTTTCTTCAAAACCTGGGGGTTGCTCCACATAGACTTCTTCATTTAGTACTCCATTCAAGAAGGCACTTTTAACATCCATCTGGTACACCTTGAATTTCTTGTGAGCACAATATGCAAGAAATAGCCTTATTGCCTCCAATCTGGCTACTGGGGCAAATGTTTCATCAGAGTCAAATCCTTCAACTTGAGAATATCCCTTTGCAACAAGTTTGGCTTTGTTTCTGACTATGACATCATTTTCATCCTTCTTGTTCTTGAATACCCACTTGGTTCCTATCACATTACAGTGATACGGTCTGTCCACCAACTCCCAAACTTGATTCCTTGTGAACTGGTTGAGCTCTTCTTGCATGGCAATGATCCAGTTGGAATCTTGAAGTGCTTCTGCTATGGAACTTGGTTCCTGGTTTGATAAGAAACAACAAAACAAAGCATTTTCCCCATGAAAACTTCTAGTTTTGACTCCTGAGGAAGGATCACCTAGGATTTGCTCAACAGGGTGATCTGAGAGCCATGTTCTCCTAGGCTGATGCCCTTCAGTAGAGTTTAACTCTTCTGAAGTTGAGTCACTAGATATAGGAATAAAATCAAATTCAGGAAATAAAACAGAGGGTTGAAGTCCTGAGTCATCATTCAAGGTATTCTCATTCTCAATGGTAATCTCATTGATTCCCCCTTGAATGATGGGTTCAGTGGATGTCTCAGCTGTGACCACATCTTCATTGACATTACTTACCTCTTGAACTGGGATAGTGTTTATCAGTTCAGTTGCTTGTTCAGGAGAGCTCTCAGGTGAGCTTTGAGGGGTGGTTTGACTTTGGGTGACCTCCTTGAATTGTTGATCTTCTAATTGTCCCAGGTTGGGATGTATGTATCAACACAATTCTCAGGATAACCTTTAGACTTGATACTCAGTCTGGTTAGTCTTTTGCTTATTACCTCCTCACTTTCCTTACTCCTGAACTCAAAACTAGATTCATCAAAGACCACATGAGGTATTTCTTCCACAACAAGAGTTCTACAATTGTACACTCTGAAGGCTCTACTGATTTGGGAATATCCTAAGAAAATTCCTTCATCAGCTTTGCTATCAAAAGCTTTCAGTTGAGTTTTCCCATTGTTGTGAATGAAACACTTGTAACCAAAGATATGGAAGTAAGATACCTGTGGTTTTCTGCCATTCCATAATTCATATGGAGTTTTTACTTGATGTTTGGTTACCATGGATCTATTTTGAGTGTGGCAGGCAGTGTTGATAGCTTCAGCCCAAAATCTTTTAGGAACTTGAGCTTCTGCAAGCATTGTCCTTGCTGCCTCCTTGAGAGTTCTATTTCTTCTTTCAGCTACTCCATTTTGTTATGGAATTCTTGCAGATGATGTCTCATGTGCAATACCTAATTCTTTGCAGTAATCAGATATAATAGAATTAATGAATTCAGTGCCCTTATCTGATCTTATCTTTACAATGTTCAAGCTCTTTTCATTGCTAACTTTCTTCAGGAGCTCTGGCAGCCTCAGTTGAGTCTCCTTTTTGCTGGCTAGGAATATCACCCATGTGTACCTGGAGAAATCATCAACAACAACGAGTGTATATTTTCTCCCATTGATACTTACAGGGGTTACTGGACCAAAGAGATCCATATGTAACAGTTGAAGTATTCTGTCAGTAGAGGTTGCTACTTTGCTTTTGAAAGATGCTTTCACTTGCTTTCCCTCCTGACAGGCTTTGCAAATATGTTCTTTGTTGTATACTTCATTTGGCATTCCTTCTACCAGTCCATGCCTTGCTATCCTGTTCATCATCTTGAAATTCAGATGACTTAGTCTTTTGTGCCACAGCCAATTAGTGTCAGTTGAGCTCTTAGCAATAAGACATGCATTTGGTGTGCAAGACTTCCAATCTGCAAGATAGATATTTCCCTTCCTTGATCCAGTTAGTAGTACCTGTTGTGAAGATATATTCTTGACAAAACACAGGTTACATGAAAATTCAACACTGTATCCTTTATTACAGAATTGACTTATGGATAGAAGATTATGCTTAAGTCCACTGACAAAGGATACATTGCTTACTCTTACTGAGCCAATGATTAAAGTACCATAACCTTTAGTGGCTCCTTGTGAGTTGTCACCAAAGGTAACTTGTGGACCTTCTCTCTCAACAAATTCTGTCAGGAGATCTTTGTTGCCAGTCATGTGCCTAGAACATCCACTGTCCAAGTACCAGACTGAAGATTTTAGAGCATCTCCTTTGCTGAGGTCCACTGATCCCTACATTCAAAATCAAGCTTTAGGTACACATTTGGTGTTGGGTCCTACCAGGTTAGTTGTACCTTTCGGAATCCAAATATGCCTCACAGTTCTAATTACTTTAGATTGGCTAATTTGTCTTCCATAAACATCTACATAGATTGTTATCTCCCTTGGTGCCTTGGGAGTAAACTTTCTATGGGTGTCAGCCTTTGAAGGAACATGAACCTTCTTAACATTCTTTCTCTTCGGCTTGGGTGCACCTGGCCTTGGTCTTTGTTGATAAAGGTATGAAGGACCTTTTCCTTTAGGCACAAAAGGAATAGGTCTTCCATATGAGTCATTCCTTGAGGACTGCTCATGCCTGGGTGCTCTCAGCTGAGGTTGCTTCATCTGTGAAGACCTCGACTGATAGTACCTCTGCTGAGATCTAGTTTGATAAGTCACCCGAGCCTTTCCATTTGGTTTTGGCTTAGTTTGACTTTTCTTTTGTGTGATCTCAGCTGGTCTTTTTCCTTTATCCATAGTCTGTGGTTGAAATGTCACAGACTTAACAAAAACTCTCTTTGTGCCACTTGAAGAAGCAACACTCAGAGGACCTTCTGAAGGTTTTGCAATAAAGCCTATCCCACACTTGTTATTAGGATTGATTTGAAAATTTTGAATCTCCTCTATGGCAAGAGAGGGTTTGTTGATAGCATCAATCCTTTTTAACAAGGCCTCTTCAGATTTTTGTAAGACATCAATTTTCAGGAGAGAATCCTTTATTTGGCTTACCAATTTTAAATTCTCTTCAGTTAACTTTGTCTTAGATTCATTGAGATCTTTTATCAGTTGATCTCTACCATTTCCTTGACTCCTGAGGATTTCCACATCTTTTGTCAGTTCAATGGTAGATTTAGCTGAGTTCAGATCTGCTTGATTCCCAGACTCGATTAGCTTGGAGTTTTCACTCAAGAGTTGTTTGTTTTCATCTTGAAGACAGAAACTTGCTTCTTGCAACCTTGAGAAATCAATCATCAATTGTTCCAAAGCGGACTGAAGATTGAGTTCCTCAGTTGACTCTGAGCTTAGCTCAGGTGTGTGTTCTAGAGAAATGGATGGTTTAGATTGTACCTCTGGTTCTTCTCTTGCCATGAGGCACATGTCATCATCACTGCTATCAGAGAACAGCCCATCAGATGACTCCAGATTTTCATCAACATCCTCAACCACCATGGCTTTCCTTTCTCCATATCTTCTGTCTCTTTTGGCTTACCTTTCCTTTCTTTCTTTTGTGCTCAGTTGAGGACAATCATATTGAAAGTGCCCAATCTTCTTGCACTGGAAACATCTGTTGGTATCATCATTCTTTTCCTCAGTAGACTCTTTGGTCTTTGATGATGATTCTTCAGCCTTGGTGTAATTCTTGTATTCCTTCTTCTTTTCCAGCTCAGATGAGCTTTTCTCTCCTTCTCTGGTGGTCTTTTGTGGATAACTTCTGCCTTCCCTGTTATCCCTGTAAAATCTTTTATACTTGCCAAACCGGCTGTTAAGTTGTTCAAACCTTCTAGCCATCAGGCTGAGTTCCTCCTGCATCTCAGCCTTGCTTTGAGATTTGCTTGCCTTTGTACTCTTCTGAGGCTTTGGGGATTTTGGCTCAGACTCCTTAGCTTTGAAGGCAACTCCCTTCTCAGCTGAGGTCTCATCAGGAGCCCTTTTCCTGTTAAGATCAAACTCATAAGCCTTAAGTTCAGAGAATACCTGTTGCATAGACATGCTGAATAAATCCTTGGTATTCTGCATCATCACAGAGTACACATCCCATCTTGAGGTTAGACCTCTCAGGATCTTTAAGGCAACTTCCCTTTTGGTATAGACTTTTCCCAGAGAGTTTATTTCATTCATGATGTCAGTGAACCTCCCATCAAGCTGGTCAATAGTCTCAGTGGGCTCCATGGTGAACTGCTCATACTTTTGAACAGCTACTAAAAGCTTGTTCTCCTTTATCTTGTCAGTTCCTTCACACATGAGAGCAAGAGTGTCCCATAGTTCCTTTGCAGTCTTGCAGTGGATCACTCTTCCCATTACAGAGTCTGGAATGGTAGAGTAGAGAATGTTCATGGCTATGAAGTTGAGGTTGTTTCTCCTCCTCTCATCTGCAGTGAAGTTATCTTCATCCTTGGGTCATTCTTCTCTAGGATCTGCAATAGTTTCAGTTGTAGTTCAAGGGTTAGGTGTCATAAAAATAAATGGACCTTTAGTAATAACCCTTAGCATTTCATCATGCACACAGGCAAGATGAGCTCTCATTCTGATCTTCCAGAAGTCATAGTTTTCCACTGAGAATTGTGGAAGCTTGTGATGAGACATATGGCTCAAGGGATTAACTCCCATGTTGTTCTCTGCTGGTGGTGCTACCCTAGCTGCATTGTCAGCCATAGTATATAAACAAGTTTATCAAAAGATCAATTCAGATGACCTTGAAAATACCTTTAAGCACAAGGTATACTTAGAACAATGGTCTTTTGAACCACTGCTCTGATACCAATTGTTGGTCCCGAAACGAGTAAACAGGTATATGGGGGGGGGGGGAATACACCTGTGATTACAAATTAAAACTTCTTTTAAAACTTATCATGTTACTTAAGACAATAGCTCGTCAGTGGACTTGAGGTCTGCTGAGAGTTACTTGTGAAAGCTTACTGAGATAATACCTCCACTGAAAGCTCAAGACTTTCAGTTGAACTACTATCTAATTAGCTTTCAGATGCGGATTAGTGAGCCCTTTAGAAAACTTGTTTTACTTTGATAAACTTTGAGATTAACACACACTTAGGAAAGAACAGAGAATAAGTACACAAGATATAAAGTGGTTCATAGATGAATCTCCTACGTCCACTGTCCTGATCAAACAGGAGAATTCCTTTCACTTGGAATTCCTTGTGTTATAGTGCCAAGGTGCACTGATCAACTAATCCTCTCTTAGGATGATTGATCACTAGGAAATTCCAGGTCCTAGTTCCCAAAACAAACCAGCTTTCAGACTGATACAACAATCAGCTTACTAACACCACATAACACTAGCTCTCAACCTAAACACTAAGTAGGGTTTTGAGTAGGGTTTTGGTTCCAACTATTTTGAGATAATCCTTACAAGTTTAGCTCAAGGCTTAGGATTGGATTTTCTCTTTCTAAGATTTGGATTGCTTTTAAGCTTGGTTACAGAAGGTTTGTTAGGCTCTCTACAAATGTGAAACACTTGGGAAACAATGGTAATTTCGAGTGCTTCTAGTTGTTATGAATGTAGAGATAGCTTTGATCTTGTGAGTTTCCCATGCATAGAAATGAGCACATCCTTCTGTATTTATAGGCTTCCTTGAAAATCTTCCCGTTGGATTTGAATCTTCTCAAGTAAGTCTTCTTGTATCTGATTGGTTCAAACGGCTCTATTTGAAGCTTTAAGTCTTGTCAAGAAACTGCTGAAAGACCATGCCTGTTCACCAACTTTCTGTAGATAGCTAGGGAAAGACTTTTGGTACTTGTCAGTCTGGAGCAGGTCGGCTGTCAGTAAAGTACACTGACGTGTCATCTTCTCATTGGACCTTTAGTCTGTATGCCCAGATTCTTGTCTTGTTTTAAGGTGGAACTCCTCTGAGAGAACCTTCTTATTCATTCATTTATTGTAAGCTTCACTGTAATTCGTTTTGCCTTGTTCCAACCAGATTAACTAACAGCTTTTAATATGTTTAGCATTGAATGTGCTTTGTTAGTTCTCATCAGTGGACCTTGGTCCTCTCCTGATGGTTTTAGTCTTAGTGAGAATGTACTTAGAAAACATTCAAGATTTAGACTTTTTCTCAGATCACTTGTCTTCAGTGGACTTCATCTTCAGCAGACTTTGACTTCAGCAGACTTCATTCTTAAATACACTCTAAAAATTACTAATTGTACTTCAGTTCCTTAACAGTTGAACTGATTAACTAAGCACTAACTCTACTGAATAATTTACTTACAAATCAACTTAGGAGGAACATTTTGGCATCTAATCAAAACTTAAGTCTTATACATTTTCCCAACAGATTCGTTAGATCAATTAATTACTTTGCACGGTTTTGATTTCTCTTTTTGTTTCTTGAATTCTTCGATATACTTAGACCTAAATTCCAGATTTCATAGATTTGTTTTTCTAATTTGATTTAATTTCCTTCATAGATAGTTTATGTTCTTGATTTTCTTGATTATTTTAATTATGTTTATGATTGTTGAACTTGTTATTACTTTTATTCTCATAATCACCATGTTAGACTAAACCCTTGTATGCTTAGGATATGATGAATTCGTAGAAGTAGGATGTTGGTATGTAATTAGGATGATTCGTGATGTATAGTTTTAATTCTCTTAATTATTAAATAATTCTAATAAACTCTAGAATAATCATAGAATTAAGTACAAAAATTGTTAGAGAGAAGACGACCGCATCACTCTTTAATAACGAATAGGCTTAAGGAGAGGGTTTTTGAAGGGGTTTATAGCCAACCGGTTTATCTAGGGAGGACGGTCGAATCACCTTAGTTAAATTGGGGCCTCAATAATTAAACGCAACTCATATAATTTATTTAGTGGGTTCGTGAAGTACATTGTTAGGACTAAGTATTGGGATTATTTCTGAGCTTTTATTCTTTCAATTCTTTGTGCTAGATTATGGAAGTTGATTGCCTAGTTTATAGTACACTTAGTATTTTAACTTGAACATCACGATTATTTTAGTTACCGTACCAACTCCGTTAGTATACGTAGGGATTCCTATTCCAAGCATCACCTTCATATTTGCACTTCAACCAGAAGTTGGTATAGGTATTTTTATTCTTGTTACTTGAATATAAATTAGTAGAAAATATTTAGTAGTATTAGTCTAAACCAAAATTGCATTCATATTAGCTACAACACATAAATTTTCTGGGATTTATCCGCGTACAAACTTTCCCACGGGTTCGATACTACTTGGTCCCTATATTTGCCCATACTACAGTGATCTCATACTCTTATGGGGTAACTACTAGTAAAGCTAGTATTTTACGATCAAGTCATTTATTACAGTGATTGTTTCTATTTATTACAATCTTTGGGGTGGTCATTGGTTGGAAATATGATTGAATTTAAAAGAGATTATACTTATTTTGTTGTTTATATCAAAGATTATATTCTTTTTTAGTGTTTCCTTGAATAATAATTCTTGCAAAACTAAGCAATTGTATGCATTAGTACAAACAGTTTCTTGGTTCTTAGATGAAGTTGAGTTTGTTTAATAGATGACTCAAGAGAAAGTAAGTTATTTTCTAAATTATGAAATTTTAGGCGTGTGCATTACTTTTGCTAGATTGACAATCAATGTATATATCTAATTTGTGTTAGGATATTCTAGCTTGGTTACTTTGTGCATTTTACAGACGCGCATAATATAGAAACATTGTTACGACGATCTACCTTTCTAATTGAAGTTATGAAATTCATAGGTAAACCACATTTCATCGAAGTTTATAATCAGAATTTAAACTTCAATTCTTTGACTCTCATCTCTACTATTTTATATGTATTCATCAATCTATTATATACTATTTTCTACCAATGATTTCTACAAATAGGTAAAAACCTTATATTTACTGTTTATTTTGTTGTATAGAGACTCTACTTTTGGGTTGAAGGCATCTGTGTGGAAATAATTTACACAATATGATCTTATCCCATGCTGCCTTTAGTATTTTCATATTGTGTGATCTTATATGGAAAAGAATTCAATAATCTCAGTTTCGTTTGTGTAAATTTGTCATCATTTTTTTTATTCTTTTCAAATTTTTTATGAAATGAAAAAATTGAGATTAAAACAATAAATGTTGAATTTAAAGTGGCATATACTTAGATTCGAATACGTTGTGGATCACTATGTTATGTTATCAAATTGTCTGAACTTTTGGACTGATTAAGATTTTTTAATGTTAGTATTATATCGAAATTACAATATATTTAAAATAAAAAATATTAATACTTATTGCATTAATAATAACAATTTTTTTCCAATCCGCGAAATTCTCAGGGGAACGCCCTAGTATATAGATAATTCTATATAAAAATATTGTAAATTAGATTTTAAAATAGTTATGAATGCTTCAACAAAGTATATAAGATATTATAAAAACTGTAATCAAAAGAGTTACTAAATTTAATTTTGCAATGTACATCTGATGATGTATACTCTCCTTTCAAGACTATAAAATTTTGTGATATTTTGGTACGCATATTTGGAATTATATGTTATATCCTCTATGATTTTCTCTGCTAAAGTTTTGTAATTAGTTGTGAGATGTATTTAATTTTTTAAATATGGTCTATCGACTTGTCGCTTATCCGTCTTGATTTCTTTCTTTCTGCAAGTGATTTTTGTTTGTGGCAAAAATCGTATTTAATTGGATATTTTTTATGTAGTGACATAACAACATGTCGATTAATTATTATTTTTTTAGATTTTTTACTTTTTCTTATGCCTAAAATTTAAATTGCAATAATTTTTTCGTTCCAAATTCGTTTTCAATGTTACATATCAAATTAAAATATTTTTCATCTATAAATTGACATGTTGGAGTTATACGTGAAAGTATGCTTTTACTTTGTATAACTCGTGTATCAAACACTCGTTTTATGAGAATAATTCTTTTATCGCATTTGCTTTAGTTATGATTGAATGTTGAATTTCTATTGCAAACCGTTCAATATATAGTACGTGTTACATTGTAGTTAATGTGGTGATACCCGATCACGGAAGACAACATTAACAGTTTACTTGTAACTAAACGTACATTTTCACGACCTAGGTGGAATTGAACAATCCGTCGTGAACGGTCGATGTGTAAGGCTCAGATTGGTCTGTCTTGACTAAGAGATTACACTAGCACATTTAGTATGTGTTGAAGAGGTCCTACAGCGAGGATAAATTCTTCTGTTCTGAAAGGTGAAGAATTAGACCTCAGTGGTTGTTGATTTCTTAATCTCCGTCACTTAAATAGGACCGTGTGTGCTTAGTAGTTACTGCTTTGATTCATGTTGGGTGAGAATCATTGCGACTTCGAACTTTGTGTCTTGGGCAGTAATATTAATCATACGACGGTTGCTAAGATTTAATACGGAGAAACGCGTGCGAGTACGGCTCGTGTGATTAGTTCCCTTGGTGGGCTCAGAAGTTTTATTGTACCAAATCTTGCAAGTGAAGAATTAGTTTCTTCGGTACGAATAATAATGTTGAGCTGTCTTTACTCCAAGGTGAAAGATGTTAATTAATTTAGAGCTATTCAGAAGCTTAATTAATTAATGGACTTGATAATCTTAAACGCGGGAAATAATAACCGAGCCCATATTATCGTAATATGGATTAAGATGGATAGTGCAATATTAATTTATTAGTGGTAATAATTAATATTAATGGGCTGAATTATATTGGGGCTCAATATTGAAATTCAGAAGTCCATTAGGAGGTCCAATCTTAATTCTCCTTAAGGCCCCTCAAGTAGCCCAATTAAGTAGCCCAATAATGATAAGGTGATTAAAATAAAGAATATATCAATGCTGATTTTTTATTATAATTTTCGAAAATTAGGAATAAAAAAAGAAATAAGATTTTCTTGATTTTCTTGGAAAGATATTATGAAAGATATGTATTCTAGGAATACAAGAATATCTCATATATTCAAGAAGATCCAAATCTTAGATTTTATCCTTGAAGTTTTCGAAAACTATAAGCTTGAAAATAAGAGTGAGATTTTTGTGGAATATTTTATTATGGAGAAAAGAATATATGAGATATATTCAAGATTTCTTAGAGACTAAGAAAAGATTTTTTCCAAGCCCATATCTCCTCTAATTTTCGGCCCCTACCCTCTATAAATAGGGGATGATTATTTCATCCCCAAGTACATAATTTCATGTGTTGGAAAAATCAAGAAGCATAGATATTTTTCTTTTTCCTTAGTTTATTAAATTGCTTGAAAGCGTCTCCCACCGGCGATCAAGTGAGGTGAAAAGGGAAATACTTGAGAAGGCTTTGGGTTGATAGAACGAGATTACAAGTGTCCCGTATATCCAAAGGCCAATACTACGAGAGGTACGTTAATCGCATATTTACTTGTTTAATTCCGCCTAGTTAAATATGTGAAATTAATTTAACATGCATGATGATAATTAGTTGTTGGAATTATTATTTGAATTAATTAGGATTAATTCATGCTAGTAATAATTGTATTTAAATTCGTATTTAAAGTTCATCCCGAATAGATTCCGGGCACCCCGATTTTCCCAACAACTGGTATCAGAGCCACGGTTTCGGGCTCTGAATTTTAAATTGGAATTTAAATTGTTGAACATTAAATTGAAATTGGATAGTAGAATTGTTAGATCTTTTTTGCAGGTATTCAATTGTCATGGTTTTTAATGTTGTTAATTTCATGCGTGTGAATTAATTTGGTTTTTAATTCGATTCGTTCGAATTCGTTTTTCTCGTGAGAAAATCCACGAGTAGATTAGTTGTTTTTATTTTGATTCGATCATTGTAATAGACTAGTCTAGATCTAGTATTTATTTTTTTTGTAAAAATAAATTGACACCGGATCGTGACGAAGAACGAAGAATTAAAAACGGCGTACCCGGACGACGCATACAAGCGTGGCGCGTGTATGGAAGTAAAATCATGCAAGGGGTGAAGAAAACGAGGACGAACGGTGAAAAAACGGCACACGGGGGTGCACGGCGCACGCCGTGCGCAACGGGCGCACGGCGCCGCGCGCACCGCGCACGCACCTCGGCGAGGGCCTGCAGTGCCTCGGGGCGCCCCGGGCGGCGCCTCGGCGCGCCTCCGTGCAGCGCCTCGGGTGCGCCTCAGGGCTGCGCTTCGGTGCACCTCGGGCTGTTTTCCAGCGCTTCTCGGGCCGGGAAGCACGCGGGCCCACTTCGTGGGCCGACGCGCGCTGTATCTCAGGCCGTGGAATTTTTTCGGTTCGTGTTTTTTTTCCGTGTGATTTTAAACGTCGTCCCGAACCCCAAACGATGCTGTTTTTTATGAAGTGTTGTTGTTCGAGTGGGAGCACGTCGAGACGAACGTCGGAAAGCAACAAGGACGATTTTTCGCATCAAGACGTGAAGAAATTAAACCGTGACAATTGGATTCGAGTGCTCCAATGTGGTTAATTTTGTTTTGATGAATGTTTTATTTCGTGCACTTATTATTATTTGTTAATATGTGTTTGCATGAATTTAATTGTCCAAGAAAAACCTTACTTTCGAAAATTACTAAGTATGTTTTTAAAATCGCAATTTTTTTATTCCGGATATTAAAATTGGATTATTTTGACCTCCATAATTTATTTATTTGTGAAGTTCTTTTGGAATACATTTCCCCCTCGGATCGGCCAAAAGAACGGATTTCACATGAATAAATTCCGAAAGGATGATTGTGGATTATTACTAGTGGCGGTATTGACCCTCACCACGAGTGGCTTGCTCAAAGCGAAATAATAATCCTGTATTTAATTATGGTTATTACTTAGGCATAGGGAATTGATATTAACTTACTCCCCTCGGAGTCCCTGTCAGTTTCTATGTGGTCAAAGTGGGAGCCAACTATTAATTTTGAATTAAGGATTTGTAACTTTAAGTTTGTAATCCGCTTGAATGTGTTTAAATGTATAGACCACCCCTCGTGGCGCATTTAAATTGTTTCGAGATGTTGGCTGATGCATGATTATATTGTTTTAAGGTTTCAATATAATTGATGTGATCGAATTATGTGATAATTTCGTATTTTTCTAGATATTGATATGAATGTATGTTTTATTCTCAGTTCATCATGTCGCAACCTTTTAATCCACTGTTTAGTATACTTAAAGATAACAAACTTGTTGGTGAGAACTATATTGATTGGAAACGTAACCTCAATATTGTCCTAACCGCTCAACACCACAAGTGGGTACTTACTACTCCTAAACCCCAAGAGCCTGCCGAAGATGCCACGAAAGCGGACAAGAAAGAGCATAAGAGTTGGTTTGACTCCGATGAGATGGCTAGGTGTACTATTCTGGCTTCAATGTCAGATGTGTTGCAACACCAACACCAACACATGGAGACCGCCTCTGAGATAATGCAAAATCTTGAAGCGATGTTTCAACATCAGAACCGTACGACTAGGCAAATCACCATGCGAAAGATGCTTTCGTTGAAAATGGTGGAAGGTACGCCCGTAAGGGATCACGTAATCGAGATGATGGGTTATCTCAACAAGTTGGAAGTACTTGGTGCGGAATTTGACCTCCCTACTAAGGTCGATTTCGTT
This sequence comes from Ballota nigra, assembly GCA_947034835.1. Classification (NCBI taxonomy): domain Eukaryota; kingdom Viridiplantae; phylum Streptophyta; class Magnoliopsida; order Lamiales; family Lamiaceae; genus Ballota; species Ballota nigra. The sequence continues at coordinate 9,203,191 of OX344727.1, read as the reverse complement.
CTCCATTCTCTGCCAAAAAGCTTTGAGCAGTTTCAGTTGAACTATCAAATGAATGATCGGGCAAATAGTTTGCCCGAGCTCTTGCAAGCTTTGGTATCGGCAGAGACTCTAATGGATCACCAAACCGTTGCTATGGTGGCAAACGGTCCGTCTTCCTCTTCGGGTCCCAAGGGAGGGAAGAAGAGGAAGAGGACGAAGGGTCAGACCCAAGCAAATCCAACCGTTGCGAAACCCAAGGCAAAGGGAGAAGGGGGTGGAAAGAAAGCTGCTAAGGGTAAGTGCTTTAATTGTGGTGAGAAGGGACATTGGAGGGCGACCTGTTCTAAGCCTAAGAAGGGTGGAAAGAAAGGTAAGTCTCATGCTTTAGTCGTTGAAACATATGTTGCGGCGTATGCTGCCCACGTTTGGGTAGTGGATACCGGGGCAACTGATCATATTTGTTTCACTCTTCAGGGGTTCCAGCTAACCCGGCGACTTAGCAAGAATGAGATCACAATCACTTTGGGGGATGCTACGAGAGTGGCAGCCGAAGCAGTGGGAGTCGTGCACCTATCTTTTGAAGATAGAGTTTTAATTTTAAGAGATGTTTTATACGTTCCAAACTTTAGGAAGAATTTAATTTCGGTTTCTAAGTTGTTTTTTGATGGATATTCAGTTACTTTTAATAAAGTTGTTACTGTTTCTTTTAAGAATGATGTTATCTGTCATGGAACGTTGGTAAACAATCTCTATACGATTAAATGTGCACACCACTCAAATAATGAATCTAATAACACGTCGATCATTTCGAGCAATAAAAGAAAGCGTTCTTCGAAGATGAACGAAACACTTCTATGGCATCTTAGACTAGGTCATATTAATCTAAAGCGGATAGAGAGATTGGTGAAAGACGGATCCTTGGAATCACTCCAAGTCGAGCCGTTTCCAACTTGTGAATCCTGTTTAGAGGGTAAGATGACCAAGAGGGCATTTGGAGCCAAGGGGAATAGAGCTACGGAAGTGTTAGAACTCGTTCATACCGATGTGTGTGGTCCAATGACGATCAAAGCGAGAATGGGGTATGAGTTCGTAACCTTCATTGACGATTACTCAAGATATGGGTACATTTACCTTATGCGGCATAAGTCTGAAACTTTTGAAAAGTTTAAAGAGTTTAAGGCCGAAGCTGAGAAACATAGGGAAAATAGTATCAAGTTTCTACGATCAGATCGTGGAGGCGAATACCTCAGCGATGAATTCTTGAACTACCTATCGGACGAAGAGATCGTATCCCAGTTGACCGCACCGGGAACCCCTCAACAGAACGGTGTGGCGGAACGAAGGAACCGGACTCTTTTAGAGATGGTCAGATCCATGATGAGTTATTCGGATTTACCCAAGTCGTTTTGGGGTAACGCCTTGGAAACGGCGGCTTATATTCTAAACTTGGTGCCATCCAAATCGGTTCCTAAAACCCCAATGGAATTGTGGACCGGGCGCAAGCCCAGTCTAAGACATTTGCGGATTTGGGGTTGTCCGGCATACGTGCTAGACAAGGAAGCCGGTAAGTTGGATCCACGTTCGGAATTAAGGCTGTTTATAGGATACCCTGCGGGAACGAAAGGGTGTATGTTCTATAGTCCCAAGGATCAAAAGACCATGATTAGTACACACTTTAAATTCTTGGAGGAAGACTATATGAACAATCGGAAACCTAAAAGTGAAATTACCTTAGAAGAATTGAGAGGTCAAACCTCGATACCAAGTATACAAGATGATGTACCACACGTCACATCTTCACAACCGGAACCCCGTCGTAGTGGGAGGGTTCCTAGGCAACCCGAGAGATTCATGGGGATAGGAGAATCTTCGGATTTGGTTCCCGGTGTTGAATCAGACCCATGGACGTACGACGAGGCAATTCAAGACAAAGACGCGGAGTCATGGCAAACGGCAATGGAAGTCGAGATGGGTTCGATGGATCATAATCAAGTGTGGGAGTTGGTCGAGCCACCCAGTGGGGTAGAACCCATTGGATGCAAGTGGGTGTACAAGAGGAAAAGAGGACCGGACGGAAGGGTTGAAACCTTCAAAGCAAGGCTTGTGGCCAAAGGGTATACTCAGAAAGAAGGGATCGATTATGAGGAAACCTTTTCGCCTGTAGCTATGCTTAAGTCCATCCGTATTCTCTTGTCGATCGCTGCGCACCTAGATTACGAGATCTGGCAAATGGATGTCAAGACGGCTTTCCTTAACGGAAGTCTTGACGGCATAGATATCTATATGCAACAGGCCAAAGGTTTCATTGAAAAAGGCCAAGAGAATCTCGTATGCAAGCTCAAGAGATCCATTTACGGACTTAAGCAAGCATCGCGTACTTGGAACCAGTGTTTTGATCAAGTGATTAAGTCTTATGGGTTTGATCAAAACGAGTTCGAAAGTTGTGTGTATAAGAAACGTGACGGAACTGCGGTGGTATTCTTAGTATTATACGTAGACGATATTCTGCTCATTGGAAACAATGTAAAGGTATTGTCAGACGTAAAGGTATGGCTGTCAAAACAATTTGATATGAAGGACTTAGGGGAAGCCGGTCACATCCTTGGGATCAAAATCACTCGCGATCGCAAGAAGAGGATGTTGGGCTTATCGCAAGCTTCATACATTGACACTGTTTTGAAGCGTTTCAGCATGCAAGATTCCAAGAAAGGTTTTGTACCTTTTAGGCACGGAATCCATCTATCAAAAGAAATGAGCCCTAAGACGCAAGCGGAGATAGATGACATGAAAGGTGTTCCATACGCTTCGGCCGTAGGAAGCCTTATGTATGCAATGCTGTGTACGAGACCGGATATCTGCTTTGCCGTGGGCATGGTGGCAAGATATCAAAGTAATCCCGGGAAAGACCATTGGACTGCCGTAAAGTGCATCTTGAGGTATCTGAAAAGAACTCGGGAGCGGATGCTGATTTACCAGTCAGATAGTCTAGTTCCCGTAGGATACACGGACTCGGATTTCCAATCAGACATAGACTCAAGAAAGTCAACCTCGGGTAGTGTGTTTTGCATGTGAGGAGGAGCCATTTCATGGAGAAGCGTTAAGCAGAAATGCATCGCCGATTCGACCATGGAAGCCGAGTATGTAGCTGCTTGTGAAGCAGCGAAAGAGGCGGTTTGGCTCAAGAACATCTTAGTGGACTTGGACGTTGTTCCGAATTTGCCCGAAAAGATAACTGTCTTTTGTGACAATGCCGGAGCAGTTGCAAATTCAAAGGAACCGAGAGCCCACAAGGCCAGCAAACACATAGAAAGAAAATACCATCTGATACGAGAAATCGTTAAGAGAGGAGATATAGAGGTGGCAAAGATAGCGTCGGGTGACAACCTAGCGGATCCATTCACAAAGGGTCTGCCTCAGAGTACATTCGAGAGACATGTGGATGGAATGGGAGTCAAGACTATTGCCAATCTGCTTTAAGTATAAGTGGGAGGAATTATTAGGTTAGTGTAGGTTGACATAAGATGTCACGTAGAGCTACTACACTAAGACATGCGTGATGTATACTAAAAGCAGACTTTAAGTATAAGTGGGAGATTGTTGGAGTTATACGTGAAAGTATGCTTTTACTTTGTATAACTCGTGTATCAAACACTCGTTTTATGAGAATAATTCTTTTATCGCATTTGCTTTAGTTATGATTGAATGTTGAATTTCTATTGCAAACCGTTCAATATATAGTACGTGTTACATTGTAGTTAATGTGGTGATAACCGATCACGGAAGACAACATTAACAGTTTACTTGTAACTAAACGTACATTTTCACGACCTAGGTGGAATTGAACAATCCGTCGTGAAAGGTCGATGTGTAAGGCTCAGATTGGTCTGTCTTGACTAAGAGATTACACTAGCACATTTAGTATGTGTTGAAGAGGTCCTACAGCGAGGATAAATTCTTCTGTTCTGAAAGGTGAAGAATTAGACCTCAGTGGTTGTTGATTTCTTAATCTCCGTCACTTAAATAGGACCGTGTGTGCTTAGTAGTTACTGCTTTGATTCATATTGGGTGAGAATCATTGCGACTTCGAACTTTGTGTCTTGGGCAGTAATATTAATCATACGACGGTTGCTAAGATTTAATACGGAGAAACGCGTGCGAGTACGGCTCGTGTGATTAGTTCCCTTGGTGGGCTCAGAAGTTTTATTGTACCAAATCTTGCAAGTGAAGAATTAGTTTCTTCGGTACGAATAATAATGTTGAGCTGTCTTTACTCCAAGGTGAAAGATGTTAATTAATTTAGAGCTATTCAGAAGCTTAATTAATTAATGGACTTGATAATCTTAAACGCGAGAAATAATAACCGGGAGCCCATATTATCGTAATATGGATTAAGATGGATAGTGCAATATTAATTTATTAGTGGTAATAATTAATATTAATGGGCTGAATTATATTGGGGCTCAATATTGAAATTCAGAAGTCCATTAGGAGGTCCAATCTTAATTCTCCTTAAGGCCCCTCAAGTAGCCCAATTAAGTAGCCCAATAATGATAAGGTGATTAAAATAAAGAATATATCAATGCTGATTTTTTATTATAATTTTCGAAAATTAGGAATAAAAAAAGAAATAAGATTTTCTTGATTTTCTTGGAAAGATATTATGAAAGATATGTATTCTAGGAATACAAGAATATCTCATATATTCAAGAAGATCCAAATCTTAGATTTTATCCTTGAAGTTTTCGAAAACTATAAGCTTGAAAATAAGAGTGAGATTTTTGTGGAATATTTTATTATGGAGAAAAGAATATATGAGATATATTCAAGATTTCTTAGAGACTAAGAAAAGATTTTTTCCAAGCCCATATCTCCTCTAATTTTCGGCCCCTACCCTCTATAAATAGGGGATGATTATTTCATCCCCAAGTACATAATTCCATGTGTTGGAAAAATCAAGAAGCATAAATATTTTTCTTTTTCCTTAGTTTATTAAATTGCTTGAAAGCGTCTCCCACCGGCGATCAAGTGAGGTGAAAAGGGAAATACTTGAGAAGGCTTTGGGTTGATAGAACGAGATTACAAGTGTCCCGTATATCCAAAGGCCAATACTACGAGAGGTACGTTAATCGCATATTTACTTGTTTAATTCCGCCTAGTTAAATATGTGAAATTAATTTAACATGCATGATGATAATTAGTTGTTGGAATTATTATTTGAATTAATTAGGATTAATTCATGCTAGTAATAATTGTATTTAAATTCGTATTTAAAGTTCATCCCGAATAGATTCCGGGCACCCCGATTTTCCCAACATGACATTCATATCGTATATAATAATATAAATTTTCAAATCTAAAGTATATTTTATTGTAATTTTAAATTTTTTTCTTTTTTAATGATATATATGGTTGTACACGAAGATACCCAAGATCCAAGAGGGCATCGAGGCCTTTCAAATATTCTATAAAATACTTAATGATATGTAATATTTTAATAACACACATACATATACGTGTGTCATCTTAGCATCCAATATTTTCAATTGTTCACCCATAAACTGTGTCATCAATATATATTAATCATAAACTGTGTCATCAATATATATTAATCTGTAAACTCACACTTATCAAATTGTGAATATCATATTGTAATTTCAAAATAAATTATTATTTATTTCTATATAGTTATTTTAACAATTTATTTAAAGAAGACTTTTGTGTAAGACACTATCATTCATAAGATCATGTTTCACTTAGTATATATTTATGGAAATGATATTTTAAATTTAATTAATATTTTTGTGAAAGATTTATTTTATATACATTCATTCTTCAACTACCTTTGTAAAGAAACCCAGTTGACAGCTCTAAAAGAATAAAACTTCAATAAATAATTTTATTTTTTATTTATTACCATATTATTATCTAAAAATTTATGTTGATATATCTTAGTATCCTATATTGATAAAGTTTTTTAAGCCTATGTGGCAAGCCTACAACTTTTTATTTTGAAAAATTTCTCCTCTCATTCATCCAAATCATTGACTTTAAAAATTATTCTCAGCCATTCAAAGTTAATCACTAATCTAATCTTGACCGTTGATTTTTTTCACAACACCCTCTATATATATCATCTCACTCATACAACCAAAAATCAATTCCAATAATATCTCCAAAAAAAAATCATCCGATCTCTCTCATATATATTTTGAAATCTTCCAAGAAAAAATACGTTCTATTCTTGACAAATAGATTCTCGTTCATTTTTCTTATGAATTCTTTCGATTTTGTTATGAAGTTTTATATAGATTCTCATTTCGTCTAAATCTTATTATTTTTCGGTGAATCTATACATCTCAAGTTATTATTTATATTTTTCTTTTGCAGGATATGAATTTATACATCTCAAGGTATTGTAAATTTTATCAACTCATCTTTCGTGTGAATCTTTATATTTTTTTTGTAGGATCTTCATCTCAACGTATTTATGTACGTTCATTTCTTGGAAAATAGATTCGTTCGTTTTTCTTATGAAATTTTTCTATTTTGTTGTGAAGTTTTATATTGATTCTCCTTTCGTCTAAATCTTTTTATTTTTTGGTGAATCTATACATCTCAAATTATTGTTTATATTTTTCTTTTGCAAGATACAAATTTTTATACATCTCAAGGTATTGTAAATTTCATCAACTCATTTTTCGTGTGAATCTTCATATTTCTTTTTTGCAGGATCTTCATCTCAAGGTATATATGTTTTATTTTATGTTTTTTATTGTTTTATTGTATGAATTTAATCCGCATCTTTTGTTTAATCTCTTTTACTAATGATTCTTTCCTTAAAATTACTTTTTTTTATTATTATTTGGCAGGATACAAATCTATACATGTCAAGGTATTTACTATATTATTAATTATGTTGTTTCTTTATTTTTTTTAATTAATTATTATCTAATTTTATTTTTTCATATGAAAATTATTATTGTGTGAATGATTTTGATATTTTTTTTAGGATTGAAGATCAATAATGAAGATGAAGATGAAGTGGAAGATCAATTTTAATTTGAAGATGAAGAATCGTTGATTATATGTTAAAAATTGTATTTTCCTAATATTGTCAATGTATATTATTTTCCAATATCGTAATGTATTACTTACAATTCAATGTATTCATTACAATTCTATAAATAAATTTCTCTATGTTTAATTACTATGTTAATGTATTATTTAAAATTCAATGTATATTAATTATTTTTCTATAAATAATAAATTATGTGTTTAATTTCATTTCTTTAAATAATAATTTCTATGTTAATACTAATTTGATTCGAATGTAATATATACAATCAAAATTTACATTTGATAATTTCAACTGATTAACAATTCTTATTGTTATTTTAAATTTTGAAAATAATTTGAGTTCTTCAATATTTTTAGGAAAATCTGACTCTTTCTAAAACATGTGATTTAATTATAAAGTCATATACCAATCAATATATAAATTTATCATAATTATCGATCTTTACTTATTTATATTAATTTTAAATTTGTTTTTGAAATAGTCTAATATACTCTATGTTTGTGTGTATCTCACATTCCTTAATTTTTGGAATGTGGATATCTTTAAAGAAAAAGAACTTTTGATGAAATTATTCAATCGCTCATGATTCATTAAAAATAAATATATGTGTATAAAATTATTTTATAAGTATTTGATTGAACATATATTTGTTATATTAAATTTTTTTTGACTATTTATACAACATGTGTTTTAACTTAACTTACATTTTGTCTAAATTCTTCCTATTTTTTGAATAATTAAAGATAAATTAATTATATTAGGAGAAGTTGACTTATTTTATATGATGATTTTATATGATTATTTTGAAGTTATATATACAATCAAAATATACCTTTAATAATTTCAACTGATTAACAATTCTTATTGTTTTTTTTAAATTAAAAAATAATTTAAGTCCTTCAATATTTTTAGAAAATTTTGACTCTTTTTTAAAATATATGATTTAATTATAAAGTCATACATCAATCAATATATAAATTTAACTTAATTATATATTTTACTTATTTATATCAATTTTAAATTTATTTTTTAAATGGTCTAATATATTCTATGTTTGTGCGTATCCCACATTCCTTGTTTTTTGGAATGTAGATATCTTTAGAAAGAAAATTCCGATGAAATTATTCAGTCGCTCATGATTCATTAAAAATAAATCTATGCGTATGAAATTATTTTATAAGTATTTGATTGAATATATATTTGTTATATTAAATAAGAATGTACTCTTTATAAAACATGTGTTTTAATTAACCTTAACTTATATTTTATTTAAATTCATCCTATTATTTGAATAATTAAAGATAGACTAATTAAATTAGAAAAAATTGACTAATTTTATGTAAATTATACTCTTTATAAAACATGTGTTTTAATCAACCCTAACTTCTATATTGTCTAAATTTATCATATTTTTGAATTTAGATATAAACTAATTATATTAGAAGAAGTTGACTAATTTTTTTATGATCACTTAATTCATATTCTTGCAAATTAGATGAAATTATTTCTATATATGTGATTGAGTATATATTACTTATTGTGATTATTTGAGTTTTTTTATAAAACATGTGTTCTAATTAACCTTAATTTAAATTTTGTCTAAATACATTCTATTTTTTGAATAATTAAATATAGACTAATTATATTAGGAAAAAAATGACTTATTTTATTAGATGATTTCAAATCAATTTAATGTTTCAATTTTATCTATTAATTTAATTTAAATATTATATTTATTAATATGCCCTTAATTTGAAATATACTAATTTAATTTAAATCGATCAAATTTATGTTCAATTATACTACACATGTTACTTTAATTTTTGACATCTTTGTGATGTACAATTATTCATATATCAGACATATAATTAATTTTATTGTTAATTATTATATTTTGAGAGTTTAAATATGTCAATCATCATATTTAAACAATAATATTTGACATGAACTTTTTTTGTATTATTGTAGTGTATTTTTTTTTACCTAAAACTTAGGAATAATATATCTTACACATATTAACATAATTTGAATGAATCTTTTTAAAAATATATTTCAATAATTATTTTTTCGTTGTTAATGAATATTTTTCACGAAAATATTGAATCATTTATTTCTTAGATTTAATTTATTAGTGTTCATATAGTTGTCAAGTAAAAAGTATTTAATTCAATTTTCTTCATATTTTAATTATATCATGTATTATAAATGCTTTTGTTGATAAAAATATTTAACAAAAACTAAAATTTAAATCTACTTTTTATTATAGTTGTGTGACATAAAATCTGCATGGGACGAGGCTAGATCGTACCAAGGTGGCCAAGACCGAGATGAAAGAGTCAAGAGTGACGTGATAAAGGCCCCAAAGGGCCCACCTGCCTGGTCTTCACCTCGGCGTCCAAGTGTAGGTCAGAGGAAGTCCAGTGCACGACAAGCCTTGGCCTCGGCATAAGGTGAAGCTCATGGCAGTCGAATCATCTCCGCCTCGATATGCGGGGAGAGTTTAGATGTAAAGGTTGGCCTTGGCCCTACCCAAAGGCGGGTACGGACCCAAGTGATGGGGTTCATTTCAAATAGAGTGAAGTATGAAGCGGGGTAAAGCCAAAGGGCCCCGCCTCGGCAATCACCCTGACGAAGAGGCCACGTATTCGTTCTTATCCTTAGTAAAGCCAAATTTAGACGCCATCAGACAATCATTCCATTCCTAGTATGAGGAACAGTGAATCGAAGTTAACTCCAGCGGGACAGACCATACTTATGGAAGAAGATCCCTCGATTTCAGGAGCAAGTATGAACTACTTTCCACGTGGCCGGCCCTTATTGGGCTGAGCTCACCAACTCGAAGAACCTCGGCCCATTCCTCGAAACTAGGGCCAGCCCGAGCATTTAATGCTGGGCTGCCCGGATAGATCTAGGTCAGCCCAAGGGGAATGTCCTTGGGCTATAAATACTTGCTCATAAGCAATATATACACACCTACCACTTCAACCCCAAGTCTACACAAAGACTTGACAAATCTCTTCGCATTTATTGCTTTTCGTAATCATTTATTACTAAAGGCCTCAAACCACTACTATCCAAATCTCATAAAATTATTAAGTTAGTTACTCGTCCCCCAAAAGCCACATTAATCGTATTAAGATACATTTTTCGAGTAACAACAATTATAAATATAAAAAAAAAATTGGGTTTGCGAAATTCGCGAGAACTATAGTTAAATACATATATTGGCTATATTTGCTCGTCTAAAAAAATTACATGTATATTAGCAACACAATGTTTTTTATCATTATATTTTGTAATTGACAAAGTATTGAGTGAAAATGGTGCATACATGAATGATTGAAGGGTATTCGTTGATTTCTCTAAACAGTATTAGTTGTTTCTATTGAAGAGTATTACTAGTTTACACTGAAGAGTTTTGGTTGTTCAGTGAAAATAAATTAAGACTCTTCAGTGAAAACAACTAATACCCTTCAATGAAAATATCTAATACTCTTTAGTGATAACAACGAATACCCTTCGACGATTCATGTATGAATCAATTTCATTCTATACATACTCTTTGTAATTTAACAACAATAATACTAAAAGCATATATATCATTTTAAATGATGCAACTAATAATTTAGTTTTTGTAATTTAACAACAATAATACTAAAAGCATATATATCATTTTAAATGATGCAACTAATAATTTAGTTTTAGTAGTTAATAGTGTACATACAACCAAATTATAGGAATTGGTTTAATCATTTAATCACATAGCATGCAATAATCATATAATTATTTGAACCCTATATCTCTAGAGTATGTATAGAGTGAAATTAGTTCATACATGAATTATTGAAGAATATTAATTGTTTTCATTGAATAATATTAGTTATTTTCACTGAAGAGTCTTAGTTTGTTTTCAGTTAGTAACCAATACACTTCAGTGAAAACAACTAATATCTTTCAGTAAAAATAACTAATACTCTTTAGTGAAAACAATTAATATTCATCAATGCTTTACTCTATACTTTGTCATATCTCTAGGGTAACAATGTGAAAGCTCTACAATTTGAACCACGCTATTTTTACAAAATATCTAAAGTTTCATATAAATTTTTTGACGCAACATTTTGTTATCATATATGTAATAGATTAGAAGATATGACCACTACAACCATGGGCGGATCTCCACTAGGGCTCCACTAGGCTGGAGCCCAGTGCAAAATTCCTAAACCCCCATTAATATTAGTTATCAAATATACTTAATTATAGTCTCAGCCCACCCATGTCAAGACCAAAGTTATATTAGTTGTCAAATTTATTTAATTAGAATCTAAACTCACTTTTAAAACTAACCCTTTACAATCATATCTTATTTATACTTCGTATTACTACGTTTTCCAATATACCCTTAAACAATAAACTAAAATTTCTTAAATAAAATATAAATGATTAATATACATTCAAATTTATATCACTACAAAAAAATAAAAAAATTATCTACGAAATTAGAATTGCCTATAGAATTTTCCAACAAAAAAATTCTGTAATGAGATTGCCTACCACTTAGCTACAAAATTTTCTAATTATGCAGTCACCTTTATTTCTCAACCTACAAGCAATTTGTCTACACAATAAAATTTGTGGGCATTAACTACCTTAAGCATTTTGCGTACACAAATTTACCAACAAATAATTTGCCTACGAAATTTTTTTGTAGGAAGAGAAATAAAATACTTATATAATAGAAAATTTTGTAGGTAATTTCGTAGCCAATCTCCATTATGATATTTTTTGTTGGAAATATTGTAGACATATTAGCAATTTTCGTAGACAATTTTATATTTTTTGTAGTGTATATTTTAATACTAATAAATAATTTTTCAATTAAAATCTGCACTGCTTAATATGAACAATCTAAAAAGGATAAATGTAATAGTATTAAAAAAATTCTTCATATCTAGTCCACCCCATAGGTGAATTCTGGATCCACCCTAACTACAACGATGGTGGTAGCGGCGACAAGGGCAATTGGGTGTATCAATTAGGATTCAAATTCATAGAAATGTAATATCGTATCGTATTTTAGTACTTATTATATAATATAATCTAAGGGGTGTATCTACATATTCTAGGGATGTATGAATGCTAGGCCCATCATTTTTTGTATGGCAAATAAGGCCCAAACATACCCAACCTGGCTCTTTCCTTAGCCATGTCCCCGCCCCAGAAACAATCTATCTCCATCGTCCCTATTTCCCTTTTTCCGGAGGTCTGATTCCGATCATTGATTTTTTAGGCGGTGCTAAAGACAGCGGCGGTGTTTCAAATCCCTAATTCTTCGACAATTAGTAAGAAAACAGCGATTTCTTCAAACTTCGAATCTTTTAATCGTGTGTATGTGCTTGGTTTTGTTGTTGGATTGAGGCTTGTCTAAACTCATCTTCTCATGGTTTCAAATTCGAATAACAGTGTTCGTTGATTTTAGTTCTTAGTGCGATTTTGCTGTTTTTAGTCTGTGATTTTTAGTTTTCGTTGGGTGTTTTTAGTTTCTAGTGTGAATTGCTGTTTTTTAGGGTCATATAGAAGAAGCAGAGCTGTGTTTTTTTCCAAAGTAGCTACTTGTAATTGTAGGCATCTCATTCTCTCCAATCAACTCAAAACGAATTTCAGGGAAATGTGAATGAGAATCTGACATTTGAGATTGAACAATTAACTTTTAGAAGTACCAATTGAGGTGGCCTTATGGTTTTTGCTTGAGAGAGGTCTAAAGGCCTCACCATTAACAGGCATATAAAGATTGTGCTGAGTATCTCCATTTTCAGTAATGCAAATCAACGCTGTTTGTCTGAATTTCGTAGTTTGAGTTTAGTTGCTTTTGTTGACGTATTCTTGTGTAATTGGATTTTGAAATTGTTGGATTGTGTGATAATATTCTAAGGATTCCTTTATTTGCAGAGTTCATAAAATAGGCAATCCAAATGTTGAAAGGGAGGAAAGCAACGGGTAGGGGAGAGACTATGGCCACACACTATGCTTTTGGCCCACTTGAAGACGACATTATAATCAAGCATAGGCTTCTAACCCGCACAACAACAACGAGAGGTGAACCACCATTGAAGAAACTTCAAAAGAAGTTTACAGCCTTTACGGTGGAAGTAGAGAAAGATTCTGATAACTATGGTGACTGTGAAAGACTCGCTAAGGCTTTCTTGCAGGAGCTTAATACTTTCGAAATTCCACTGCTCAAGAGTAAAGCAGTTATTGATGCTAATGTTAGAGAGAAGGAGAATTTCAATGAGTTAAAAGATGAGATAAATAGGCAGATTCTTCAGGCACAAGATGATATAGAAGTTCTGAAGAAACAGCTGGAAGAGAGTAAGATTGAGAGGCAGCACAAGGAAGAGTGTGAAGCTATTAGGAAGTTAATCGCTATGCAGCCACCAAGATCAGAGACACAGAAAATCATAACAGAACTTGAGAAAGAGATTGCTGAACTGGAAGCTGAAAATACTGCTAGCTCAAGAACACTGGACCTCCGCAAAAAGCAATTTGCCCTTCTGTTGCATGTGGTGCGTGCTCTCGTTTTCTTTTCATGACCTATTTATCTCTTATATGGGATTTAATCTTGCGCATTGATGATGTGCACCATTTGCATCTTACTATCCTAGACTGGAAACAGGTTCCATAAATGTTTTTATTCCTCCAGGGAGCATTAGCTACCATTGTAATGCATGAGCTACTTTTGAAGCTAGTTCTGCATAAGTTTTAGCTGTTTTTTTTTTTTTTTTGTGTGTTTCGTATGCCAAGTATTGCACTATGGTTAAAGGCTCTTACTCTCAATTGTAAACTTGTGCAATAGTCATTGGCAGGAACTCAATTATATCAACATCACATGTGGTTTCTCAAGTTTGCAGTTTCATTTAGGTTATATTAGACTAGTAGAGAGCTTTGTTCATTGGAATCTAGAGATAATTATTCACATGCACCTGTTTCCTGGAAAACTTGCTAGCTTACTTTATCTCTCCACATTTTGTTCCATATTTTATTCTTGGATAACAGGTTCTGGAGTTTAAATATCGAGGTTCAGTTTAATATTCAATCAGAGAAGCCCTAATATCGGTTAACACCCCACTTATGGGGACTTTCAGTAGATCCTTAAGTACAATCTGTGTTGACTACCCACGTTTCCCTATGCATTATCTCGAACTCTTATCATTCGTTTACCTCTTCAATCCTGCCAATTTTACTGCATTATCTGTCTTGTATTCCCAACTTCTCCGAGGACAGGTTCCCTCTTCTGTTCTGTTGACATAGTGTAACAATACTCTTCTACAGAAATGTTTTTGGGACTGTTTAAATGCTTGCAATTGAAAATCTCTTACCAAGATGGGTCTTTTTCTAGTATGTGCACAATGACAAAGTTATGTTCTTTTTCATTGTTAACTGTCATGAACGATCGGCATAAGGCTAAGAGTGGAAAAAATTGTAGTTATGACTAACATATGTGCTGCTGCTGATATTCATAGGATTATATTGCACTCTTCCGTTCTGAATCCTATTTCTCTGAGCAATTTCCTGATGTAAGTTTGGTGGTCCTGGCTGTATTTGATTACAGGTGGATGAATTACAGAACACGATTGAGGAAGAACAGAGGAATTTAATGGAGGAAATGAGAACAGCAATTGATGATCATAGGAGTGGTGTGGAAGAGGCCAGCGTGGGACCCGAAGCTATGGTTTTGAATTAGATGGGGCGCTACAAAATTTATAGCTTACTGCTGTACGTTATCTTAGTTATTGTGTGTAATCTTTCTTTATGTGTATGAGTGTGTTCACAATATCTGGGAAAAAAGGCTTCTTTAAGCTCATCACTAATTCTTGAATTATTTTAATTGTTCTGCTCGATATTACCAATTATAACCTTTTCAGATTACATAATGTTCGATTTTTTGCACAGGCTTTAGACAAATCTCCAATGAATTTCTGTAGAGAATAAGAATCTGAATAGTAGTTATAGTCAGAAGTGCATAATTTACAATACAGTAGTTACAATTTGGATTGTGAAATTAATATACATTATAAATGTTCAATCAACAGTCGAAGAAAAGGTAAGAGAAATCCCTTCTGCTTCCATTATGTGATTCTCCTTTGAATTTATTATATTTATATTTATATTTATATTGATTAATATTATTGTACATATATGCTATGTAACTGTTGCTGTTGGATTGCATTTCTGTGCATGAAACTATGATAAATTAAATGAAGTTTTTGTCTTATGAATTTATGTCTCGTTCCTTTTTGTTTACTATTTATCTACTTATCTTGATTTTATTTTTTGAATAAACTATAGAATTATATACTCCCTCTGTCCAATGTAAGTGAACAATTTTTTTTACTTGGGTTTCCAGAAAAAATAGTTGTTTATGTGTAAAATAGATATGTTAGATGATATTATAGAGTATTGTGAAGTCCATTTATGAATTAAGTGATTTTTATGAATAAAGTCAATAATTTTTTGAGTAATTAAAATGATGTTTGGAAGGCAAAGATAATTTTTTTTTACTATACCTACTTATATTAGACGGATCAAAAATAAATTATTACCTACTTATATTGCATAGAGGGAATATATGAATAAGTCACTTGTGAATTAATTTCATTGTGCAATTTAAGCGGTATTAGTTCTTTTCATTATATAATATTATGAGTAGGTTTTATATGAAAATTGTTCATGATAAACTTATCAATAAATTGTTTTAAAGTATTAAATATTTGATCAGTAGTATCAAATATCTCATTAGAAGTATCAAAAGTTGGGGTCAAAAAAATCTACAACAATTATAATGTAATACCATTGATCCAGATTTTTTATACTCTTGATGAAATTATGGATACTTCTAGTCAAATATTTGAGATTTTAAAACTATTTCATGATAAACTTATCATGAACTATTTTTGTATAATACTTTACCTAATATTATTATCAAATTAATATTTTTGAAAATGAAACAACTAATACTTTAACTTTTATTACTATCAATTGCTATATAAAAAGTCTGGAAAGTATTTTTTTTTTTTTTATTTCAAAAGAAGAGAACAGTGTGTTTATTGTTAGGGTTAATTGCAAATAAAATCACAAACTTTATAATCTTTATCAATTACAGTATGCATCGAATTGCAACAGTAAATCATTTCGTGTTAAATTATAAACTTTAAAAGTTCACATTGTAATTGATAAAAATTATAAAGATCGTGATTTTCTTTGCAATTAACCTTATTTCTATTCGTTTGTTTTATCATATTATTATTTGATTCTCTAGAACGTATATATTAGCAACAAACATTATACATAAAAAAAAAGAAAAAGAAAAAGGTATTCAGAAATGATACAGCGGAACCATTATGCAGTGACTTTAGGCTATGAAGAATACATATAAAATTTGATCTTGATTTATAATTTTATTTTAGAATGTATATATAAGTGTATTATGTAAGCAGGTATTGTGGTCCATCTGGGTCAATTAGAATATCGTTTAGCATATACATATTACAACGGTCAAAATAGTCTTCGAATACTATTAATTACTAAATTAATATCATTTAATACATCCAAAATAATTTTTTTAGAGGTTAAGGTAATATAATATCACTCACTTTATGAAGTAATGTATTACATTTGATGCTGAACAATATTATTATTATTTTTTCTCAAATGACATTTCACCATGTTGAAGGTAATACTAATTCTAACCGATGTGACAATTGTTGATAGGCGAACATCAATTAATATTGGGTGAACAAGGGTTAAGACCCTAATGAAGATTGCAAAGCATCAACTCCAAATTAAAGATGATTAACAAAGAAAATTAAAGGGGAGTGCATAAATCAATCCAGGAGGTGTATTAAACGACGAACAACATACTGGCGAATAGGTCCTGAGACCCGAGGCCAGATATAGACCCTACATCAAGCCATTGATGACGAGCAACATTGTCAAAAGAGGTGCATTTACCAGTCTAAGAGGTGTATGTTGACGAACAAAAGACCCAGGTCCCGAATCCTATCAATACGGAATACAAAGGCGAACAACTTCCGAACCATAACCTCAAGAGGCGAACAACTTTTACCAAAAGAACAATCTGGACCAACCAAGCCCATCAAGACGAACAACAATGAGTCCAAGATAAGACCAAAGAAGATTTTGTAACTAAGTTTCAGCTTAGATAAGGTCAAACAAGGTCAAAGGACACTTGTCTTACATGCAAGCTAGGAAGTCCAAGAGTTTTGTACACCACCTACTTGGTGGTCTTTATAAATAGTTGTTCTCCAGCTAAGAAATATAAGTTCAAATTCACAAATATTCCCAAAACACACACAAACACACCTAAACGTGCACACATACGAAATAAATTCGGATTCGACTCTCGTATTACGATTTTACAACCCTAACTTTCGATTTATCATTTACGGTGATAATCAATCACACGTTCTTGTTTGGTGATCTTAAACCGAATTAAAACAGTCACTAATCCTCACGATTAAATTTGATCACCAACAACAATAGTGTAATTTTTTTTTTTTAAAGGACTTGATAGTGTGTAATATGTTTCGTCCATTTGGTGGTATGTTTTTTTGACATTAAAAGACCAATTCGCATGTCTGGTTTTTTATTTTTTTCTAAAAAATATCATATTATATGAATTTGTTTATCTTAATTGCTCTCTGTCTATCTATCACTCTTCCTCTCTCTCAACATGTACACAAGTATACATGCAAAATTACACACATACAAAAATTATACCCACCATGGAGAATAACCACAAAAATGAATATATGTTCAATAAATAGCCACGATGAACTACAAAGATGAAGATCGCAAGAATCATGATGATGACAATTCTTCATAGAGTAGTTTCAGTGTGCATTTAAGTGCATGATATGCACTTGAATTTTGAAAAAGATACCCTAAGTAAAAATCAGTGACAATCCTCATAGAGTAGTTCGTGTGTGTTTTGAAAAAAAAAATAAAATTAAAGTCAAAATTAAGCTTAAAATCTAAGTGCATGATGTACACTTGAATGCATACTAGAATGATTCTTCTTCGTAATGTTCTAAAGAAGGAAAGAGAACAATGCAAAGAAGAAGCACCCACCCATAATCTGCAGTTAGAAGAATGAAAATGATTAAAATTTCTCCATAAGGGATTTGGATATATAGAGGACATTTTCTAGTGGAAATGAGAATGAGAATGTAATGAATTAAGTGTAATTATGGCAAGTCAGGAGAACAAAAGATGATCAATTCACTACCTCTTCTCCTAAATAAAATAATTATCCGATTTTAGTTAGCTGACTCACCTCCTCAATCATTCCTCAATTTCTCCACCAACAGCAATTTATTATCCACTTAATTCCAAAATTATGGTAACACACCAACAGATAATCCTTTCTTCGACACATATTTTCATTACGGAAGCATCGAGGGGGGAAAGTTATCTTTCTCATCGAATAATTTGAACCAAAACACACCTGAATTGGATAGAATCAGACTATCTGTACGGGATCTAAATCCATAAAATTTTACATATAAATGTTTCAATATTAGTTTATTAATCAAGTGAGCACATCCACAACTTTTACACAAAAAAATCGAATATCCTATGCTGTTTCTTCACCAGAATCAAACATAATTGACAACACAATGAAAATGTCAATAAAATTGAAAGCTTTACATACACCGTAGGGGTGGGGGTGGGGGTGGAGGTGGTTATACTATCACTATGCATGCCCAAAATTATCAAGAATTTCATTGAGAATTACAAGGGCTGCACCTCCGCCCACAAGCGAGAGGGCAAGTTTTCCTCCCGGAACCAGCACCGGCATCTTCTGAGATTCCGATGATTGCAAATATCTGTCTGACCACGACATTGCAGCAGGAAGAACCCCAAATAGCACCAATACTATACATACAACCATAATATATATTTATTAGCAGTAGCACCTTAAAAATGTAATCAACTTCATTAAATTTCATTGGACCACACATTTCATTAGCTGTGTTTAGAGTAAATCACGACATTGTACATCGATTCCACAGTTCAAGATAGGCAACATATGAATGAATATTTTTTCCTTAAAAAAGAATTGTAGTGATTATGGAATGAGTGTAAATACCTCCGTATGTCCCAGCGAAATCCAAGGCTTTGAAGAATATTTCTGGATCCAGCAAAGATAATATCAATGGTGGAACGAGAGTGAGAACATATGGCAGAGGCCTGTTCTGACCTGCCGGAAGTTTCAGCACTGCAGATGATATATTAGAACTCAGTACAACACAAGAAAACCACAGACGTCAAATGAAAGAATGGTAGAGTTATGTTTGCACGGAGAAATAATTCAATCAGAGATATAAGAACAGACAATGCCGAATGGGAATTAGATAAACATTTATTGTACTGGATAAATAATGCACTTACAGTCAGCAAGGAAATCGGAGAGCCCCAGAACAAATCCGATATATGAGGTGGCAATTGCAAGAACTGAGAACACATCAACAATAGGCTGCAGAAAATGAGATATAAGTTCAACAAAGTTTGATTCTTGCTATAGTGGTGGTGATTTCTGAAGCTTATAAGTAGGGGAAATAGTTTTTTTAGCCCCTCACCTTTCAAGTATTGAAATAGTCCAGCAGTTTCACTTTTTCGACATTTTGATCCAATAACCGGCTATAATAGGTGGAACATCCGGCTGACCAATCAAATTCTGCCACATCGTCATTTCAGACTCTGTCACGTCAGCGTCAACCGGATTTTCACCTTTTACAGCCGCTTACCAGACCGAAATGTTAAAAATGAAAGCTACAGGACTATTTTCAATTCGTCAAAGACAACAAAACTTAAACTAAAATAGGAGTAACTCATGGACTAAAAAGCTAGTTTCCCTATAAGTTGTGCGTGTTCACATTTTACAAGTCACATGCAAATTCAAATATTGCAAGAACAAAGGCAATAAACACGGTTATTCAGACAAAACAAATGTTGGTTGTAAAGAATGAGTCACTTACTCCAACAACTCCATTCAATGATCGCAATTGTTGTAGTGGGTCCACAAGTGTACCCGAGCCCATTTCAGGAGTTGTAATAGTCCCGAGAATGACAGCGTTCCAGATTAGAAATAACACAAGTGGAATAGCAGTACCCAGAACAACTGCAGTCCTGTAGATTAATAGAGTACAGACAGTTTTAGCCAAAACCGGAATTAAAACTGGCACAACTGTATGTACTTATCTATCCAGGATAACAGACTTTATCACCTTACTTTTGATAAGTCGCCTTCAAGATTTGTACAAAGAACTGGAACTACGTTCTGCAGGAAATCATTTTGATAAGAACCATGATTAAAGAAGCAGTGCATATATAGTTAACTAAGTATCGATTTGCTACCTGATAAACAAAAGACAGAGCTATAATAGGTATGCTTCGAGGTGCAGCCTCTAAATTGGCTCTTAAAAGAGCATCCCAGTGTAAGTCTCCACTTGCAACCACCTACAGGCACATGTATTTATACTGTAATTTGAAAAGTATAAAATCTAGAATACATAACAATAATACAATGCATTCATGTATCTAACATCAAATTTCATCACGTCGTTGGATATAGAATCAGTAATTCAATCACTGTGTTGCTAAAATTTTGAGCCTGATACAGTTGTGAATAAATCTAGTCATGGTGAACACTAGAATTAATACAACAATGTGCTAACTTCGAGCAGATTTCTGGTTACACTAGAATTATTGTGTGACCAAAACCAACCTGAAAAAACAAAAGACAATACAAGAAAAGAAAAGAAAAGAAAAGAAGAGAGGAGAGAGAGATTCTGGTAACCTAAATTTAAAGTTTGCCGTGATGTAACTAAGCAGAGTAAATGAATAGAAAATTAAGGACCAGGAATTACCACAAGAGCTGTGAAGGATGCTATTATGCCAATTAGTAGAGCACCATTTACTGCTCCAATAATTCGCTGGCTAAAAAGAAATAAGAAACATAATTAGTTGAAAGTTCTCGAGATAACAGTAACAAGAAAAAAAAAGGTTAATTAGGGACTAAAACAAATGTTGGAAAAAGTTTAACAGGAACGGAAATTAACATGGAAATAATTGAAATATTGTCCGGATCTTATTACATATTATAAGAGTTACATAAAGCATCACCAGAAGTATTCATCTCCCAAAAGAAAAATTTCCAGGAATTTCCATTAAAAAAAAAGTACATATGCAACGAGTGAATGTACATATGTTGATATATATGCCTATGCCAAGGAAAGATCACATGTATCAAGCAGTTAATATATGTAAAGGTGAGGTAGAAGATAGTACCGACCTTCCGAAATAGCAAAGACCTCCAAAAAGCAGTGAAAACAAAGTTGCAGTTTCCCATCTGCAATCAGAATGCTTCCCATCAACACCTAGCAAACATATGAAATTGCTGATGATATCCATGAATGAGTACAAGTTTGTACTTTTTATATCATCATGAATGAGTACAAGTTTGTACTTTTTATTGAACTCCCGTATTGGCTTCATCTATGATTTTTATTCAAGAATTGAATGGAAGAATGAAATATTATATTTGCAGATTAGGCTTTGAACCAAGTAAGATACAAGATCAAACTATTATAAGACATAGCAAAAGGACAGCAGCTATCTATATGTCTCTTTATTTTATGTTTTAGGATATGAAAATATAGAGCCTGGATCAAGACAAAATTCAGAAGATTATGATAATGGTGATGGCATGGAAAGACAGATATTATTATTTACTAAACATGTTCCACCTTATTATGGTTTGGTCATACCTAAATATTTTACATCGAGGCTGACATGGAAGGAGTACACTGAATATTAAATATCAGTACATCTAACATCCCTCATTAACATATTTTATCAATCTATATCTGTCAAAGTTAAAGAATTTGAACTTCACAAAATGGAATTAATCAAATGAAAAAAGATTCACTCGAAACTCAAAAGCATAAACAGAGATCTGGTCCATACAATGGGATGTCGAGGAAATTCGTCAAAATTTCTGAAGAACGAGCGACATAGGCAACTAGGAGAGCGTAGTGAATGAAAATGTATGACCAACTGCAGCAGAAGAACAATACTACTGTCAGATTCAAAGCTTGCTGACAAAATGTAAAAATCAAGTTTGGATAATCCTGACTTAAACATAAACATTAGAATGGAAGCACTATAAATAAAGGCAATATCACATGAGAGCAACTGAAGATTGAAAAAATGAACTATCATTCCCACTATCCACACTTATCTTTTATGGTACTATAAGTAGAGTTAATTTTGAACAGTCCTAGCAGAAGGGATGAAGGGCAGCATCAATTGTTTTCAATGTAGTAATTACTTATTCAAGTGAAACATTAGAGTTAAGTTATTCCTTTCGTAATTTATGATAATTAAAATAAGCATGAAATAGAGGAAGAGAGGTTAGAAGGATGACACAATAAAAGAAATAGATTAAAGAAAACCTTGCTTAGACCTATTGAAAATATTAACTGAAAGTGGCAGAATATTCCTAATGAAAGATGGAGGTGAAGTTACTATACCAGACAATCTGGACTCCAACATTCCCAAGGGTTCTCATAGCCATCGATACCTGGAATTGCAACATTAAGACCAAATCAATAACATCTTTTGCTTGATATTCAGTGGTCAAAATCCAGAACAACATATTACAACTTTAAACTTCAAATTGACGATTAATTATGTGAAATAGATTCAAGGATGTCAAAGAACTTCCAATAATCCTTTGAATTCATACTTGTGTTCCTTATTTCATATTTTAATATAATAAACCTGGGCTGCCAGTTTTAGATTGAAATGGGTTTACTGTAGTCCTAAGTGAATGTCCTGAAACCTGCTTGAGACCTCGTGTAGTGTAGTCGGGAAATTTGACAACAGCAAAGGACTTCTTTCATTCCACACAGAAAACAACATTAAAAATACCTGAAAAGTGCATATTTATGCAAGTAAGATTTATGTATAGGCCTTTGATTTTCATTTGGCAAATTGTGTGTTCTATAGCATGCAAAAACTATGACCAACATCAAGGACTTTTTTAAAATTCAGCTGGGTAAAAAAAACAAAAAATCAATTGGGGAATTAATTCTCAAATATTGAAAATGTTGTTTCAACTATACATATCAGGAATGTAGTATATATAAAAAAATATACATATTCAATTTACCAGTGAAACACCTCCAGAACCAAGCTCACACATTGTCTTCACGTTTACTTCGGCAATGAGCAGTCCAGTCACAACCTATGCCATTTATAGCACCATATATCATAGTTATCTATGAATATGAAAATATAGCAAAGAAAATAAGAGGGTATTTGAAGAGAAGAAGTCAAAGAACAATGGGTCCAGCGCACTATAAAAGCTTGATTCATTGAAGTTTGATTCAAATCTAGTACTTATTTTAGTTCCATCAAATTCCAAAGATATATAATTTATTTTCTGTAGTTTATAATTATATAAACCTTTTAATTACTTATTTACTTTTGCCTTTTTTAAATTTTGCCATATTTGGTTTTTAAGCCTGATGCTTTGAATTTTGATTCAAATCTAATACTTATTGAACGGTTCCATCAAATTCCAAAGATATTTAATTTATATTCGGTAGTTAATGATCATATAAAAGAAAAGTATTTTGTACTAATTTAATTTTTTTTAATATTGCAATATTTGGTTTTGAAATAATTTAAATGATGTTTAGATGAGCTGTCAAGTATCTTACAAGATGTTTGATACCTCTTAGTCAGTTTATTTTAAAATGATATGCAACTCAATGACTTACAACTTAATAGCACTTAAATTAGCTAAGAATTTTATTATCAATTAGATATTCAAGCTATATCGGTTAATTTTGACCCTATAGTATGGTTGAAGCGGGATTTGATCATATATATTTCTTGACTCATAAAATCAGCCATCTCCATAAAAGAACTAGTTCTGACAATACAAGGACACCAATTACATAAAATATAGTGTAAATGACTGAAACAAGTAAGATAAATGTACCATATATATCCAGCATAAGATGCAGATAACTGATGATGACAGAAATCCAGATTCTTGTGTCACGGCAGGAATGGCAAGTATCCCTGCACCTATCTACATAGAAATTACAACATTTTGATTACTATTTCCGTCAAAAGATGTAGTTGGAAAAATCAGTAAACTTAACTGTCATGGTACATGAAGCACAATGGAGTATTAAGCCTTTCATAAATTCACATAAAATATAGAAACAAACATCTGGGGAAAAATTGCTAAGGTGCATATTTTGCAATGTCAATAAGTGATTAAAAGATGGAACAACTACAAGTCAAGATACTGATAGCAGCTATGAGATAACCATCTGGCAGATTCTGTGACTTTAAATTTTTTTTGGGGAATGTCAAAGCAGTTATTGAAACAGGAAAAAAAAGTATATATACAGACAGACACACACACATATATTAACAAAACAACAATGGCTTATCAAGTCTATATAGCTATATCAGTTTTTTAAATGATCAGAATCCAGAATGCAAGATAAAAAAGAACATGATAATTTAAGAAGTGATATCTCATTTTAAAAAGAAGAATAAGGAATGAATAATCTTAGTGATTGCTATCAAAAGAATCAACCAAAATGAGGTGTCCAAGAGAGTAGAAGGAACATACAGTTGTGCCAGCGACTAAGAAAATTGCACTGCTTAGGCTTCCTGGGAATATTAAAAGAGAATAGCAATTATTAACCATAAGTGACAAGACCATGCGAAAGCAACAAATGAATACATAAAAGCAAGTAGGGGGTATTCTGATTATTTCAGCATAGAAAGACAACTACAAACTTTTTTTGTAATTCAGATCAAAATTAGACCATTACAAATTAGAACAATATTAGTATTTTCACCATGTAAGCTATCATATAATTACTACCATTTCCTCTAGAATAACAATGAACAATAGCACTGCTGCACTGGGGTCGGTGGGAGCTTCACAAATCCATACCCTCAAGAGGATTAAAGTCCTTAATCCTTTAATTTTATCTTCAGTTCTTTCTACTTTAGTCAGAAGGGTATTCCTCGCTTTGAAAGCTTAAGCAGAACTAAAGGAACATCATGAAAACTTATATTATATGGCAATTTCTTGTATGAGTTAGAGGGGACTGTATTCAAGCATACAGACATAATTTTCATGTACAAGCACTTGTGAAGAGGCAAGACCGATGCATACTTCATTTAGAACTAGAAGAAATGAAATAGATCATTAACGATAACTTTTAGGCTTTGAATAAGGCAAGGTTAGAGGTACTCATATAAAAAAATAGTAGTATGATTTTGTTTTCATTCATTATGCCTATTTGTTAACTATTATTCAGTCGGAGAACTTCTCCAAAATATTGAAAATTTATCCCGATTGTTCCAACCCTTTTGAAAGGTAAATATAAGTCCACTAGAAAACCCAGAGAAATAGAAAGCAACATCCGAACAAAATATTCCTGCGAAAACAAGCCATCCAACTCCTCTTTTGTTCTCTAAGTCTGAGAGTAAAAACCAACCAAAACATTTAGCAACCCTCATGACAAATAGTCAACGTATAGCTATTAGCTAGTCAAAGATATACTAGATAACCAAATAAGAATTTTTATGTGGAAGCAATGTCACAACAGGGTAATCCTAGTGAACAATCAAATACTAAACCCACATTCATTTTTCCTTGATTTAATATAAGGAATGTGCTTAATTTTATATAGGGGATTCACATCAATATTTTTGGGGATACTATGATATTTGTTTTTAAGTCTTTAAGAGCATAGGAAACCCAAATCTATAATGCTACGAATCCTGCATTAAGTCTTGGAGAAATTCGAGAATTTATTAGGGATACATTACCTAATTAATGGGGCACTTGGTTAGCAACTCTTCAATGATAATAGGAATTAGATTGAAAATTAGTGTAATTATGATGGTTCATAACAACAAAATCACTACCTCCTCTTCTGAATAAAGTAATCACTACTCCATTTTACTTACCTTATTTTCTTCCTACAATCATCTTCCTTAATCACTCCCCTATTCCTCTACCAACAACCATTTGTTGTCCAAAAATTGGGGCATGACACTAGCAATGGAGTCACAATTGGAACAATTCTTCTCTCAACATATCATTTTTATTATGGGGGTATAAATGAAAAATATATTTTCATTCTCATTACCTTTGAAGAGTTGTTAACCAAGCATCTCCTAATAAAATGTAAACTCACAGGAAATATGGACCCTTTTACGATGCAGTGAAACTGGCTAAAAAGCCACATTCAGAAGCACTAGTCTATCTATCTCTCACAGGAAAAACAAACAAACAAATTTAAGGTATGAAAAGGGGAATGATACTAAACCAACACATGTAAATGATTCAGAGAATGGACACATGATTGAATACATATATTCCCAATAAAATGTATAATCTGTTACATTTAATTTCGCCATCATACTATCAAAGATTTTAGAAAAAGAAGACAGAAGAAATCAACGAGTGAGAGTTGATACCAGGCTCCCTTTGTAATGTGGCCTGGTTAAGGTTTGAAAAGAGCCTCTCGAATTCATAAACTTGCTGCTTTTCTTCTCTCTGTGAGAAACATTTCACGGATGCCCTCAATGGAGAATCAAGGAAGAGCGGAGTGAGAGGTCTTGGTGGATGAAGATTAAGAAAGATTTTGGGGTTATTGATTTTGGTAAAGTGGGGTGCTCGAGATTTAGGAATAAGTGGTACGGAAGATGATGAAACAACACAGATCATCATCATATCATATGCTAAGTTTGTGAACAATTTTTGCTTTGTTAATCTTGTTTTCTTTTTCTACTGTGAAAGCATTCTTCCGAGTGATGCTGATTTGGAGGATGGTGTGGGCCTTCGTTAGATCTACTCCATTCATCTCAAATTTTAGGGGGAATTACAAATAGGTTCCTTTCTATAGCATTAATTAAGTTTTGGTTCTCTACTTTTTAATAAATACAACTAGGTTCCTTTTAGTGGTCCCACCCACTTATTCAACCTCAATCTAACCTCCCCCACCCCCTTCTTTATTTGAATTCCCACGCCCCCGCCCCCACCCCCCTCCCCTCCATTAATACTTTTTGAATTCCCACCTCCCCCACAATCTACTGCATTAAATGTTTTTCATCCCATTTATTTTGGCCTTTAATTTCTCATTTCCTTTTATTTGGCCTTTAATTTACACCCATTCCCTAAATATATTATATTTTTTATTAATTGTGTATTCTTGCACAATTATTTTACACAAAAAATATTCTTAAATATATATATTATATATATTTTTTAATTGTGCATTGTTCTTTATTCTTATCATTTATTTTGCACAAAAAATTTACACATAAATATTTTGAACGTATATTTTGAATAAAACATTTATTTTTATTAATTGAACAACATCCCATGTTTTACTACATATTTTAAATTCAAAAATTAGATATTTGAATTTAAAATTGATAAATTCATAACAAAAAATACACAATTTACTTAAAATGCAAAAAAAAAGTGCAAAAATATTTTGAACATATATTTTGCATAAAAAAAATTCTATTAATTGTACAACATCTCATGTTTCACCACATATTTTAAATTCAAAATTAGATATTTGAATTTAAAATTGATAAATTCATAACAAAAAATACACAAATTGCTTAAATGCAAGAAAAAAGTGCAAAAAACAATGAACACTGTCTTCATCTTCAACAAGTGATCTTCATCTTTTTTTTCTTCTCCAATCTCCCTAACATCATCCAAAAAATAAATCATCGAAAAAATCACAATAAACAAAAAAAAAGTCACCCCACAATCCCAGAAATCATCCAAAAAATAAATCATCGAAAAAATCACAATAAACAAAAAAAAAAAGTCACCCCACAATCCCAGAAGGCTTTCCCCTAAAAATATATCATCAAAATTAAACTAATTTACTGGTTGCTCAGATCGGTGGTAGTGGTGGGTGTACGGCGGCCGTTCGCCGTGAGAGGGAGCGTGGCGGCGCCGCGCCGCTGAGTGCGTGGGAGAGGGAGGGCGGCACCGCGCGTAGGAGAGGGAGAGAAGGTAGGGCGGCGGCGCCGCTGCATGAGTGTGAGAAGGAGCGTGAGGGAGGGAGGGAGAGAGGAGGACAGCCTCGCGCCTGGGAGAGTGAGGGCGGCGGCGGCGTCGGGGAGAGAAGAGTGAGGGCGGCATCGCGCCGGGGAGAGAGAGGGCGGCGGCGCCGCTGAGTGGGTTGGGGTGTGGGGGGCGGCGGAGAGAGGGGCTTTTAGAGAGAGGGATGAGGACTTTTAGAGAGAGAGAGGGCCAATCAGATCGGTGGTGGTGGTGGGTTTTCCTGCTCAGATCGGCGGGCGGCGGCGCGCGAGGGGAGAGGGAGGGCGACGGCGCCGCGCGAGGGGAGAGTGAGGGCGGAGGGCAGCGCAGCTCGAGGGGAGCGCGAGGGGAGAAGGAGGAGAGAGGGAGAGAGTGAAAGAGAAAGAGAGAGAGGGAGAGAAAAGAGAGAGATGAGTGGGGGTGCGTGTGTGCCAGCTAGTATAGGGGTGTGGGGGTGGGTGTGGGGTGGGGTTTTTTTATTAATATTTTAGAACCTAGTTGTATTTTTTGAAATGAGAGGAACCAAATGTTAATAATGGTCTTAAAGAAGAACCAAATTGTAATAATCTCCAAATTTTAAGAATGCTGATTTGGAGGATGGTGTGGGCCTTCGTTATATTCTAAAATTTGATAATTTTAAGAATTCTTTTTCCAAAAATGCAAAACAAAAACACCGAAGAAAAAAGAATTTTGAAAATAAAAATTCAAATATTTTTTTAGTGAAGTTAACAAAATTTAGGACT
The DNA here is from genome assembly GCA_947034835.1 of Ballota nigra. Classification (NCBI taxonomy): domain Eukaryota; kingdom Viridiplantae; phylum Streptophyta; class Magnoliopsida; order Lamiales; family Lamiaceae; genus Ballota; species Ballota nigra. The sequence continues at coordinate 9,174,192 of OX344727.1, read as the reverse complement.
GGGTCTTAAAAATACTATTCCTTGCTCTAAATTTCTTGAAAATTTTGGATTTGAAAAAATGTCACCCTATTTTTTTAAAGTTATTTTTATTTATCTATAATATACTTAAAAGTGGCTTAGCCACATAAATCATTTTTTGACCTTTTTACCCCTATCATACATTTTTTTGGCATTTCTCCCCCTCTCTTGTTTCTCCCTTTTATCATTCTCTTCCCCTTTCTCGGCGACACTCTTTTCTCCTCTTTCCCCCCTTCCCAGTTCTCCGATGATTATCGATCGCTAATCTCATTGGCATGTCTCCCCCTTCTCTTATTTTCCCTTTCCATTCATTTTCTTCCCCATTTCAACCGACGTTTTTAATTCTCTCCCACCCCTTTTCGATTGTTTCGCCTCTCCGGATGGATAATCGATCGTCAACTCTCACTTAATGTCACTCGAATCTGGTCGATTATATGATCCAATTGATTCGAACCGAAAATTGCTGGCGGTGGCTCAATGTTGTTTCTCCGTGTAGGGCTACAAATTTTAATGGTAGGATCAAAATCATGGTCAGAGGCGGCGATTTTAAGGCTGAGCATAGGAATCTGGTGAGTTTGAGTTACATTCCCTTTCCAAACCGAATATTCCATTCCGTTCGGCATCATAGAAACACAAGAGCGGTCTCAACTATGGCCGTCGCGGCGTCGTCGTTTCAGCGCTGAAGAAGTTGTCGGAGGCTGAGTTGGTGGCTGTTACACCTGAAAACGACAGCGTAATACCGCCTAATTCCGGTGTGTATGGCATTTACAACGCCAGCGGCGAGCTTCAATTCATCGGCATAACGAGGAATCTCACTGCCGGTGTTCTTGCTCACAAGAATTCCGTGCCCGAGATCTGTTCTTCCGCGAAGGTATGATTTAATAGTCATTAATTTAATGCGTAATTACAGTTCTGCCATTTTGGGAACGTGTATAACAAATCTGCTTTTCTTTTTCCGGAGGAATTCTCATTATTAAGTTTGCTAGAGTCAAAGGGATTAATTTAACTAAGCTAATTTCACCTCGATCTGTTCAAATATCTATCAAATTGAGTTGATTTTTGTTTGATTATAGCTAGGCTTGTCATATGGAGTAATTGCTAATTATCAAATCAACTCTGATAGTTTTCATAGCTTATTATTGAATACATTTTGGATAAGTTGAATATGAACCACCTATCATGAAATCCAGAAAAAATGTGGATTTCCAGTTTAAATGAGAAATTGATCACTTATCTGTCTTGAAACAATACCAATATTAGTTCCTACAAGAATCCTATTTCATAGAGCATCACACGATAGAGGCAACATAGAGGTGAGTTGATGAGTTCATATGTTTCAAATAAAATGCAAAAAATGTGTAGTAGGCTAGATAACAGCAAGGGGAATCCCTCAAAATGCTTCATTTTTGCCAGAAAAATTGCTCGGCCTGCTGCAATACGTCTTCTTAATACGGTCTGTTAACTCATTCTATTTTCAGTCTATCTCTTTAAGATGTAAATTATGTGTGTCAAGTTACCGTCATAATGAGAAACATAGCAATGAATAAAAATTTATGGAATTTCTTTGATGTGATAATAAGTAGATCTGATCTGTAAATTGAGCAAATCTGAGTGAGAGACTTCACTATTGTGTGAAAGCGCGTATAAAATCGAAACCAATTTCTTGCAGGAGGCATTTTAGGGGCTCTGAGAATGTTAATTCTGAGTGAAGATCTAATCTTGGTTGCAGTAATTGGTCTCATCCAAGATAAGTGACAATGGAATCTGAAGCCGAAACCAGGGTTAGTAGAGTTGTTATTGGTCATTTTATTTTGCCTATTCATAAATTTTTGCATAAGGAGGCTAGAGATATTTGAAGAATGACTAATCATAATCAAATTATTTCTCTTCAGTTGATCCATTTAGTTATATAGCTTCACTACACTGAATATGGATTTTTCTATTCACGTTCTATATGTTTTCTCAGTATTAAGCTATTTATTGGATGCTTTGATAGGTTCTTATGAGTATGAGATGTCTTGAACTGATTGAGGGGATTGATTTGATAGGGGAAGAACAAGGGAAGTTAGGCATGTCAGATATGTACTGATAATTTGGGCCTGACTGTGGATGGTGAACCATTTGTTGCTTGCGATGTCTGTGCATATTTAGTTTGTCGGCCTTGCTATGAAAATGAGAGGAAGGATGGGAATCAGTCATGCCCTCAGTGCACAACTAGATACAAGAGGCATAAAGGTAAATTTTGTATTCGTGTATGTGAAATTTTGACTTTCAGTTTACTGAATGCATTCATCCTGGAAAACTGTCTGTACGTTCCTGGTTTAGTTTAACACTGGATTGATTCTGATGTACATTAAAATATGGCAGATGAATATTGTTTTAGTTGCAATATGGGGATGCTGACCTTTTACATGTTTAATGCTCCTTAATCAATAGACATTCTTATTTTTTTGTGGAAACTCAAAAGACGTTATTAGGACTCTGCATTGTGTGTTATTATTCACTGGGGAAGAAACAATTACAATAACTATAAGATCCACCATGAGCTTTTAGAAAGAGAATCTGCATTACTGTTGAGCACTATGATTTAGGTTAGGATGAGACAAGCTGACTAGAATAACAAAATTTGTTATATCTAAAATAATTGAAAAAAGATGGCCCACAAAATCTCTTTAAAAAAATATTTATACACTTTCATAGCTTTTCTAAAGTTTTTTCTTGGGGTTGGGACCTAGGGTTGCATGCTGTTTGGCTGCAGTTGACTTCTCAGTAGTGTCATGTAACTTTAATGTGTTTTCTGAAAGAAATTTTATACAAACAAGCAGTAAGTCCTGCAATTCATGGTGATGGAGAGGAGGATGTCGCTACTATTGATGGTGGCAATGATCACAACTCCCGTAATCGAAATCAAAATCACAAGATTTCTGAGCGTTTATTGAGCTGGCGTGTGAGTCAAGGGAGAGGGGAAGATGTTGGGGAACCAAAGTATGATAAGGAGATCCCTCATAACCACATTCTTTTGCTTACAAATGGAACTGATGTACGCTATTATAAGCTGTATTTTCCTCTTCTAATATAATGGCAGTCTCTTGCAGAAAAGGTTTTTTCAAAAACTTTCTCTTTCTCATGTTTTTAGGTTTCTGGAGAATTGTCAGCTGCATCACCTGGACGTCTTTCTATGGCATCTCCTCCACCTCGTGGTGGTGCTGGAAAACGTGTGAACTTCTGCTCTATATTCCTCACACCTGATTATAATCAGTCATAACATTGTTCTTCTATTTTTTTAATATACATTTCATGAATCTGTCACAATAATGTTTTCTTCCTGTTTGCAGCAAGGCTTGTGGATCGAGTGAGGGATATTGGATCCCCTGGCATTGGTAATGTTGACTGGAAAGAGAGGGTTGATGGCTGGAAAATGAAACAGGAAAAACCTACTGCTCCAATGACTGCTAGCCATCTTCCTTCAGAGAGAGGAGCTGGAGATATTGATGCGAGCACATATATTCTTGTGGTTGACGCTCTAATGTGAGTTCTTACTTAGTTTTGTGTTATAGAGGTGGTTCCTTTGTATACTGTGTATGATTCAAGCAAAAATATTATTAAACATGTTAGAATTTGGTTTCATAAATCTCACATATAGTGGATTATTGCATATAAGTTCTCCATGAATTCAGTTAACCTACACTGCTGACTTTCGTTTGCCTAAATCTCTTTGTGGGGGCAGGATTGATGAAGCTCGACAGCCGTTGTCAAGAAAGGTTTCGGATCCATCATCAAGGATAAACCCTTACAGGGTGGTTATCGTATTGCGACTTGTGATTCTTTGCATTTTTCCACACTATCGAATAACCAATCATGTCCCCAATGCATATGCTTTGTGGTTGATTTCTGTGATTTGCGAAATCTGGTTCACTATCTCGTGGATTCTGGATCAGTTCTCGAAATGGCTTCCTGTAAACTATGAAACATATCTCGACAAGCTTTCTCTTAGGTGAGTAAAATTCCCTCCATCCATGATTATGTTAATAGGGGATAGTGTGGTATCATGATCTAATTTCCAATTTCGCTGCCTGTATTTCTCCGTCTCCCTTTCCAAATTTGTACTCTGGTTATGTCTAATAATGTAATTTCTTGATAGATTAAGGCGAAGAAATGGCTTGATCTGGTAGCACGTTCCAAGACTTCATCAAATCTACTGCAACCTGGGAAAAAAGTAATGTAATATCACTGTTTCTGTGTGTGTTCCATGTTGAGTGCCCTGTTTTTGCAACTTTTGCATTGTTCTTTATTTGTATTGATTAGATATGAGCAGCTTTTAGTTTCAGCCTTTTCCAATCAGCAAATCTGTATGCTTATCAACTCTTGAGATTCTTAAGGAACAAGAGCTCGGTTTTGCACACTGCTCCAGATAACTTATTACATGGACTGAATTTGGTAATTGCATCCTATTTTTAATGAATTTAATTGAACTTAAAACTTTTATTAGATTTCAATATAATGCCTGATGTTATTGCATTTCTTGCTGAAATCCAATTGCCTATATTATGGCCTATTTGGGATCTATTTGTAAGTCTGATTAGAGCTCTTGTAATTGTCTCAGATGGAATTTATCTCTTAGAAGTGCACCGTATTCTTCGACCTAGCGGCTTCTGGGAACTCCCCGGGCCCCCAGTAAATTATGAGAATCGGTGAAGGGGATGGAACACTTAAATTGAAGAGCAGAAATCAGATTATGAAAATTTGCAAGAATTGGTAGCTTCCATGGTTTCAAATTGTACATCAAGAAAGATGACTCCGAATATGGAATATGGAAATTGTCAGGTTTGTGCAACTCTTTAGCTAGCATAGATCTTCTGTCACAATTCAAATCTCTTTGATTAGTTGCAGTTTTATTTGTATGCATGAACTTAATCTTCCTTCATCATTGATTCATCTAACTTTATAATTTTATTTTTTCAGTTTCTCTGTTATGTCTGTGGACCTGGCTTAATTTATTGTGAGTCTTGATCTTTCTATTACTAAATCGTTTATTACATAATTTTCTATAGTTAAAATTGGTGTCAAATAGTTTACTTGACAATACAAATGTGGCTACTTGAACTTTTTGTATGAAAATGGGTATCATTATATTCAAGATTTGCGTAAATATGAGTTGTTTGAATTTAAATTTTGTGTTTTTGGATTATCTTCTATATTTTTTTCCGAGAGTTATATTACTGAAATGGTGTTTTTTCTATAGTCTCCACAACTTTTAATTTTAACTGTGTGTGAGATAATATAACAATATATTAGGTATCATGCAACGGTAATCTCAGTGCTTTAATGAGGAAGGTAACAGTGAAATATTTTTAATTTTGATTACAACATACTAAAATATATGCAATAAAAAGTTCTGATGCATAAAATACCTATGACGGTTAATCATCTTTATAGTTTTTTCTGAAAGTGGCATGCAAATTCCAATTCGACTCTACAGACATAAATGAGTATGAAAGGTTCATATCTGCCTGTTGCTTGTCCATGTAATGGGGCAACATTTGCAATGGTATCTTTATGATTTCTTCTTCATTGTTATTTTATTTCCAAATCCTCTAGGACTGATTTCATTACAAGCTCTCTTATCATAGATGTTAATTAAGTTGACCTCTAGGGCTGATTTCAGAATATACCTGTATTATCTATGTTAGCGAAATTATTTAATTTTTGTCTGGAACTAATAAGAATTGATTTTCTTTTTCTTGAGAAACTTTAAACCAATTTAATTTTTTAAAGTAGAACTGATTTGTTGTTGGAGATTGAGACTTTCCCTTCCATGCAAAAAAAAAAAAAATGATAGAACAATAGATTGTACTCCACTGTTTGGAGATCACTAATTTTTTAAGTGGTCAAGGTTTTGATCAACTAAGTTTTGACTTAGTGCATGATTTTGCCTGGAAATATTGTACAATCCAATTATAATTATTCTTTTATGAATTTTGTTATCTAATTTCAGCAATCAGTGCATGCCTATCTATCATTACTTCTAAAAACCCTTCGTTTTAGTCTAATGCGTTTTTTTATATCAACACATTGCAAGTGCCCCAACTCTGATTTTAAAAACATGTTTTTTTAGTAGAAGTAAATCAATGTGTTTATTGGTGGTCCTAGCATTCACATATTAGTTTTCTAGGATAGCGAGGAGGGCATACTTGTTTTAGTCCCCTTGATCTCTATATATGATTATCAAACAATCTTAGTGTAAAAAGACCATTGGCTCACCTAATTTAAAGAAAATATTGTTACAAGAATAATATTTTCTCCCTTATTGGGTTTCTTAAATATCATTTTCTTTGTGAAGAACTTAGAATCGGGAAGCCACCTTGCTGTGATAAAGTGGGAGCGCAGAAATGATCATGAACTCCTGAAGATGTAATGTTAATTTCATATGTTCAAGAGCATGTCCTTTGAAAATGGAGTTTCGTTTCTGCTAATACAGGTATAATTATTATTGTAACTCCCCTCTCTCTCTCTAGCAAATGTGAATCATTGAGGGATTTGTTGGCCCTTTTGAGCCCTGGAGTGCAACAAAAGTTGCAGATCACTGATAGTAGAAAAAAGAATTATTTAGCTTCAAGCTCTCCAGGAGAAAAAGTACTTCTTTTTAATGAATTTTTTAGGACGAAAAAAAAGTTAGATTTTAACGAGTCCTCAAATTAACTTTAGAAGAAATTCTAATTTTACCCCTCAAGTCGAGTCTTTTTTTTCTTATGCGACACAATTTGTTTTTCATCGCAATTTAAATCATTTAAATCAAACTACACTAATTGAAAATAATTTAATATCTCACTTGATTGGCTTGAGTATACCAGATCTTTTCTCAATTTATGATATTTGATCTTTCTGTTGTATTAGGCAAAGGTCTAGCTAGCATGAAGATGAAGACAAATTATCATCAATACCATCAAGTTCACGACTTGTCTTTTCCTATTTCATGAAGGATCTCATAGACAGTTTTCTCTTCTATTTCATGAAGGATCTAATACACAACTTCCTCTTGCTCTGGCCAAAGATTCCAAACTTCATATTCATTACTGTAATGCTAATGAATTGGTGGCTCAGTATTCTTGGGGATATATCTTTACTTGTATGTAGTATATACAAATTTAGAATGTATAGAACCGAGTTTTCAATGGCCTTGAACAAGTTTTTGCTACATTAAACTATGTATGAACCATTAGTTTTCTTGGCGATCATGGTTCCGTCCACTAAATAACTCTAATTTAACTCAGTTAGGACAATTGAACATACAATTTTTTTATTTTTTTTTATTTTTATACTTTAGCCTTGTTTTCAGCACGCACGTGCAACACACGTGTTAAATAACTAGTATTTTGAAAGGGTAGTCTGTTGTGAAATCAAATTTGCGTGAATTTTATTTTTCAAGTATCATTGTTATATATACACACTATCATTGTTATACATATCAACTACCACTGTTTAAAAATATACATAATTTTTAGACAGTAATTGTGTACATGCATAACAATAATAAATATATATATATATATAATAGTTATATTTAAAAAGATCAAATTTAAGTGAACTCGGGTTCACACAAATTTTTATCTTTGGTACCGATTAAAAAAATTATCTTTGGTAAAATTGTCACGTGGTACAATCTCAATTCTGTTAACTTGAAATAGAGTTAAAAACATGCCTATTCAAAATTCTTTATAATTAACCTAATTTTAAAATATAATTTTTTGGAGAAAATATTATATAAATTTATTGAAAAGCAACAAAGAAATCGTCAAAGTGGGTTGGACCGGCCCACCACATTATACATAAAATGAAGATTGGATAAAATATTTCTTATTCCGTTTGAAGACGGTCTTATATGGACTGACCCATTTAGGTTGTGAACTTTTGCGGGTTGGGAACGGGCTTTGACGGGCCGACCAACCTCCAAAAAGGTTTTTTTTTTAATATATTGTTAACCATTTATAATACTATATTCGTCCCAAAAAAATATGTTTTTCTATTATTTTTTTCAACAATTTTTTTTCTTCATCATTCAATCATCACTTAATTACTTGATATGTCATCGACTTTACACTAACAAACAACTACTTAACTCATATATGGTCCACACAATACACTAAAATACCCTTATTTTATCTATTTTATCAACATTTTCTTAAAATATATAAAAAAAACAAGTGACATACTTTTGGGGGACGAAAGTAGATAATTTTAGGACTTTTTCGTAAAGTTTATGTTCGTAAAAGATATAATTAAATTGTAGGAGGCTATTTTTATAAATTACTATGGTTAATATATTATGAACTTCAAAATGTAGCAAGTATTTTTTCCTGATTAATGAATGATGAACTTTATTTGTGAGCTAGATTTTGTTTTAATATTTTTAAAGTGTTTGTTATCAAGATAAAGTGTTTGATTACATTTGATTGTGATGAATTTTATGTATTAGAGTTTTTAAATTACATTTTAAAAAAATGAGTTTTTCCGGTCTCGGACTTGAAAGATGAATCAACTATCAATCCAGGGTCTAAAAAAAAATTATATCGATCTAAGGCTCGATTCATGTAAAATTATCGAGTTAGGCTTGGGATTTTAGCGCCTTTAACAAACCATTTAACGAAAACTGGTGAGACAGTTAATTGCTACTACAATTAATATATATATATATATATATATATAGGGATAGAAATATTTTTAGTCCCATAACCTTTTACCTTTTTTGAAATGGTCCCAAAAAAGATAAATGTACAGGTTTAGTCCCAAATTTTTGCAAATTGTACAATTTACATCCCAAATGCGCCGGAAGCGACAAAAAATCATCTTTTTTTGACATGTGTCGTGCACGTGAGCGTTCAACTTAGACAAGCATGTTGATTAGGTTATTAATAAATAGTTTTTATGCTTTGGAAGATTGTATTTGGAAATTTTTTTGACGTTATGGCAAAAAAAAAAAACTGGGGAAGGATTTCTAGGGTTATTCAAGTTTGATTTACATTCTTAAAATGAATATTCACCGAAAATCTTCAAATTGAACATGCATGAGTCGGGCTCATGTAAAAAAATGATTGTATTTTATCAATTCGGCGAAATTTGGGATGAAAATTTACAAAACAGAAAAAATTGGGACTGAATTTATACATTTATCTTTTTGGGACCATTTCGAAAAAGGTAAAAAGTTAGGGGGCTAAAAATATTTTTATCCATATATATATATATATCAATGCTAACTAACCTATATTTAAAAACAATTGAATTTTCCCGCCAAAATTATTGCTAGATTGAGTAATATTCGTTTTAAATCTTTAGTATATTTTATTATAAATATTGACAAATAATTATTTACAAAATGTATAGATATATTTTTGAAATATAATTTACAATAAATATTCAGAAATAATATCAAAATATGTTGAATATAGCTTTGATGTATATATTATGATAAATCTCTCTATTTTGTAGTATAAAAGATATTTCAATTATTTTAAAATAAATATTTATCTGGATAAAAAGAAGAATACGACCATTCATTAATTTTTTGGTAAAGTATAGAGTGAAAGTGGTCCATACATGAACCATTTGAAGTGTATTAGTTGTTTTCACTGAAAAGTATTAGTTGAGGGTACGAAGTGTATTAGTTGTTTAACTAAAGGGGTATTAGTTGATTACACAAAATGGTGGGTGGTTTATGGATGAATCAATTTTACTCTATACATATTCATAATTTTTTGTAGAAGGGAGATTATCTCGATTAGTTATTTCGAAGAAAGATTATATTAGACATACTAGTGATGTACCCCTCACATGCGTTGAACGGAAGTCACTTTTATCAATATATTAATTAGATAAATCATTGTTTGCATTACAAATATTGTATTACTATATTGTATTGTCTGCATTAGTTAAAAAAAATTGTAAATTTTTCAATATACATCATCATTTTTTTTATAATTATTACGTTTAATATTAAAATATAATTTCCTTCTAAAAATATATTTGCCTCTTAACTTTTTTTAAATAAAATTTATTCTATTTTTTTACTCCCGTCCCACATCAATTTGCCCACTTGATATTTTGGTCTTCCCACGTCAATTTACACACTACCAACAAAGAAAATATTGATTTGTGTGCACACTAAAAAATATATACACATATTTATCCATATGCTACTACTTTATTAAAAAAAATACAATTTGCTTAAAAAAATGTGCAACCCCTTTATAAGGTGCAAATGGATGTAGGATGGAGGGAGTATAACACATATATTCTATGTAAAGAAATATAAAATAATATTCATCAAACATAATGTGGTATATAACTTCTAAAACATATAAATTTTAAAAACTATATATATAATATTCATCAATTAAATATAATTTAATTAACTTTATCATCACTTAAACATGTTTAATTTTTTTAAAAAAAATAAAATTACAATCACCATATTTAAAAAAAATATCCACTCTAAATTTCACATAAAGCAATCAATAGATCCAAAGAAACCAAAAAAGTATACTATAGTTCCATAAGTCTAAACATGTCTAATCACTTCTTGATATACAATATTTTTTGTTCTGGTATACTCAAGATGATCATTATCACACAACATACTCTTCACACAACATACACTTGTATATGCTTAAAAAAAATAAAAAACATATTAAACTTAGAATTTAGTAAGAAATTTAGAAAAAGACAACTAAATAAATATAAATCTTACCAGACAATATTTAAATGCAGTATTATTGCTTTTTTACAGAAAGCTCAATTACTTTACTAACCTTCAGTGGTTTTAATTTTCCTTTAAAAAAATCTTCAAAATGATTAATTTGATTTTCAACTGATACATTTGGAGAAAAAGTTAAATTGCATATAAATGGTCCAATAACATTCTTCACTAATAAAAAAGAAAATGATAAAAAATAGAATATAATAAAAAAAAAGATAACATACGTCAGAATAAATTACTTTTCTTTGTTGCTTTATTTCACTCTTGATTTTAAGTCTTTCTAATTTATAGACACTCTTGTACAATGACACTAACGATATTTCTCACCGTTGGTTTTAAGAGGTGGGGGACTCGATGTGTTTGATTGTATTAAAATTGAATGAGATTGAATTCAGCAAAAATATTTATAGAAAAACTTAAATTACCTATACATGATCTAATATAATTTTTCATCATTGTTCAAATAGAAAGCAATAAAAAAGTCATGAATTGAGATCAAATCAGTCCAAGCGCGGTTTGGGCTAAATTCAATCAGAATTTAAGATAATTGACCCAATTTTCCCTAAATGCGGACTAAATTCGATCCCAATTTGGGTTTATTATGATTATCGTGTGTAAATTTGTGACTCTTAAAAATTACAATCCTTAAATTGTCATTCCGAAAAGTATCGATCCTCATTTTGTCCGCCAACAAAATTATGGCCTTCTCTTTGTCATCCCAAAAGTAACGATCCTTAAAAGTATTTTAAAAAAGTCAACTTAATATTAATAAATGAACAAACACACAAACAAGATTAAAAATAAAATATTTAAGTAAACTATAAAAAAATCTCAGACCATAAAAGAAAAATACTAAATTCACAGGAAACTAATATTTATGTAACCCGACAATAAACTGCATTTAAATATTAACATCTACATAAAATAATAAATCTTCGATGCAATAAAAATATTATTGTTGTTAAAATTTTGCAATACAAATAAAAAATAAATAAACAAATGAACTTAATTAAAATAAATCAATATAAAGTATTCTACCTTTGTACACAAACCATGGAAATCAATATTGCTCTAACATCAATATCATTATATTTTCTAAAAAACTCATCTTTACAGAGTCCAACATTTATAATAAATTTATATAAAGTTTTAGCTAAACAATGAATATAATAATTTATATCACCAGTAAACTTTAATTCATAATAAATTGAGAACAAATCTTAAGTTCTAACACACTTCAATATAATTTGACCCGAGTCCATTTAGATTTTCACCCTACACTGGTATATACTAAGGAAACAACAAATCTTAAATTTACAATTTTAGTAAGAAATAAAAAAATGCATCCAAAGAAATATAACTTTCACCAGACGACGTTTAAATTCTGCATTATTGTATTTCACATAAAGCTTAATTACTTCTCCAACATTCTCTGGTTCTAATTTTCCTTCAACATAATCTTTAAAATAATCAATTTGATTTTCAGCTGAAACATTTGAAGAAAACTTACATTGTGTTTAAGTGGTTCAATAACATTCTTCACTGTTTAAATAGAAAGTAACAAAAAAATAAATTATAATACAATGAAAAAAAAGACAATTACATTAACTTAAAAAAAAAATACATCTGAACAAATTATTTTTCTTTGTTGGTTTCTTTCACACCAAATTCTATGTATCTCCGACTTATAAAATACTCTTGTACAATAACGTTAATCATGTTTTCCACCGCTGGTTTAAAGAGGTGGGAGAGTCGATATGTTTGATGGTATTAAAATTTAATGAAATATTTAGAGAAAAACTTAAATTGCCTATAGATAATCCAATTGAATTTTTCATTACTGTTCAAACAAAAAGTAATAAAATACATAATATAATACAAAGAACAAAAATTTATTTCTATATACACACACACACACATATATATATATATATATATATACACAAAGTATAGAGTGAAAATGGTTCATACATGAACCATTGAAGGGTATTAGTTATTTTCACTAAAGAGTATTAGTAGTTTTCAGTGAAGGGTATGAGTTGTTTATACTGAAGAGTTTTAGTTTGTTTTCACTAAATAACTAATACTCTTTAGTAAATACAACCAATACTTTTCAGTGAAAACAACTAATACTCTTTAGTGAAAACAACTAATACTATTTAGTGAAAACAACTAATACTCTTTAGTGAAAACAACTAATACCTTCAATGGTTCATATATGAACCATTTTTACTCTATATTTGTCATATATATATATATATATATATATATATATATATATATATATATATATATATATTACTAGTGCTAAACCCGCGAAGTTCGCAGACTTGTACCAAAAATTTATAGTAAAGTTATTAATCATTTTTTTCAGTTTTATAAATATTGTTACTATTATTAGTTTATTTACTTAATTTTTCCCCTTGATATCTCAAGGACTCGTGCACGTTTATCATGATCAAACTGTGTTTTTTTTATGATCAAATTGTGTGTGTTTCGTTGTTCGTATATACATCTTGTATATCTATTTTAGTAAAGTTTCACAAGATATTTTAATAGATAACTATTAACTAGTTATTAGATTTAAGTTCCTCAAAATAATACTTTATTTTGTTTATTGAATGTTACAAGAAATAAATATTAAAGTAAAAATATATTATAGTAACAAATGAGTCTTGCATATTCATTTCCAAATTTCATACTACCTTCATCACCATCATGCTTAAAATGTTATGAGGATTAAACTGATGTAATTTCATGTTGATTTTGCCTACTTGAAAAATTCTAACTTATGCTTAAATTTGCTTGAATGTTATAATTGTTGTTACCATCATGTTTAGAATAATAAGAGGAACCTAAATCTATAATTGCATGTGAAACTAGACTAGGTCTAATATGTCTTTCGAATTATTCATGAAATTGATATGCGCACTTAATTGATGAATTTCATGCTATCAATGTGTTTAACCTGTTATTTAGAACTTGAATGTGTAATTACATGTTAAATCTATGAACTAATAAATAAAACCACTATTTTGTTAAGGTATTAAAGAGAATTGAATAACGATATTAAGTAATTTTTCTCCACTTAGACACCTTAGTGATGCATGTGAATGAACCTTTTTTTTTATTCTAAATTTATGAATCTATGTGCCCAATATGCCCAATGTGATCTTGTTTGGATGCTATGATTTCCAAACCTTATGTGTAACTAAAGAATGAATTTAATTAAAAGTGAAACTAATAATTATGATGTATGAAAATGTGTAAAGATTTCTCCAAAATGATTTGATGTTATTACTTGTTCTTATAAAAGTGAATTTTCCTAATGATGAAAATGTCCACTTTCTTGAAACTTGCTATAATTTATGCCAAAATGATTAATTGTCAAGAAGATCTTTAATTTGAATCAGTTAATTGATGCATGTGTTGATAACTAATTTTTTTTATTACCTAAATGAACTATTAATTTTCGAAACTATGTGCACATAAAATGAGTGAATTCAATACCAAAATGCTTCTACTTTATAATACATGAACTTATATGCAATAAGAATGCCTATATGTGCATTGCATGTTGAATTTACAAATTGATTGTTACACTTCTAATGAAAGTCAAAGCATAAGCATAAGTAATACCTCATGAATTAAATGATACTTGAGTATAAAGACTTTTCACAAGTCAAAACTCATATTTCTATTTGCTAAAATGTGTTAATTCACATGAACTTGAACGGGTAATTGCTATTTATGTATGAAATGCCTATACTTCTTGATAAATTATGAAGTTTGCTAAAAATATGCTTGCATCTATTATGTAATGTATATTACATGCCCATATTTGTGAAAGTCCGAAGGCAAAGTATTGTGTGTGTGCTACACATGATTAACTTTTGGTGTGTAACAATTCAATTCGGCCCGGGTCGGATTAAACGGGTCAGGTATAAATTTATATATGACCAGTTTACTACCAGAATTCTATCTGCCCTAATTAGTGAAACTGTGAGAGACACCCTGCGATTCATCTTCTTCCACGAGCTACCGCCTGATTCGAGCAGGGCGATTGCCGGTGAATCATCTCCGATTAAGAATTGGTGGATTTGATTTCAAGCCCAAAGCCGGTGACTACCGCTGATTTTTTTTATTGAAGGGTTTGGAAACTTGTATACAAAGAATCAGCGATTCTTCGTCCGATCCACTCGGCCGGCAGGTAACAATTTTGCCATAATAGGGATTCTCTTATGTTAGTCACCCTATCGAGTTGCCTGATATCAGGTACGATCCATAAACCATCAGATTTTAAATCTAATAAAATCTAATGGTTTAAAATTGATGACCTGCAACCTATTGAGTTAATCATTTAACTTTCTATCGTTTTACATTGAGTACTATCGAGTTGTGTCGTCTTATTGAAACATTATAATAAATTATTAATTTAATAAA
This sequence comes from Ballota nigra, assembly GCA_947034835.1. Lineage (NCBI taxonomy): Eukaryota > Viridiplantae > Streptophyta > Magnoliopsida > Lamiales > Lamiaceae > Ballota > Ballota nigra. The sequence continues at coordinate 9,158,981 of OX344727.1, read as the reverse complement.
AATTAATTATAAATTTACCAATATATCCTTACATGATTTTTATTAAAAAAACAAATCAAGACATCCATTAAAATCTTTAATCTTTAAAGATCACACGCTCTATATTGCAGTTCATATCTTTATTTCTTGAACGTTCCAGAGTCTCTATTCTTCAAATAATTATCGATGTTATGCCGCTATGATCATCGCTGCCATTTCACCATTCTTTCTACTCGCCTCCTGCTATGTTCGCAGCTGCCTCCTCCAATACGATTCTGGCCATATTTTTTTCGATGTTCGATTCCAGACGCTACTCAACCTCCATAACCATGGAGATTTGTAAAAACTCAATCCCTAAATCAAAAGTCCCAATGTTTTATCATAGTTTGGTGAAACTCAATCCCTAAAACACCAAACTAAATCCTTAAATAAAAAAAATCCCAAGTAACAAAATTTGGTCAAAAGATGTGACTTACAAGTGGAAGTGGCGGTCTAATGCAGCGGCAGACGGATAACGTTGCGGTGTGAGCGGGAGCGCGTTCTGTTGGATTTGCGGCGGTGAAAGACGCCGGTGTGTAGGGCCTGGAGGGGCTGGAGGCACCGGTGTGTAGGGCCTGGAGGCACCGATGTATAGGGTCTGGAGGCGCTAAGAGCGTTGCCGGACAGGGGGAATGACAGTGGCTGGATTACTTTATGTAGAACACCATTGTGTATTTGCACGTGAGTTTCAATTTCGTGGGAAAAATCTTACTCATATATAAAAAAATTAATTAGTTTGTGAATTAATATATGAAAAACAATAATTTATGTAATTTTATATAAAAAGGGTAGAAGTGTAAATTAAAAATTACTATTTAAAAAAATTACAAAAAAATATATGAACTCAACAGGTAACTGGTCTGTGCGATACAGTGCGATGACATGTGGCACAATTATAAAGCATGTCTGATATTAGTCAACTCGATAGGATGTCTGATCTAAGAAAAATCCAACTAAGAAACAAGAAACAATATATCTTTTACAACCCAGAAACCATAACTAATCCCCTATCATCATCTTCAATAATATTAGAAATTTCTGCAAGCTTTCTACAAAAATCAAATCCCAGAAATAAAAAAATCATCAAATCACGAACTATTGCCCATCAATTAACTCCTTAATTTTTTTGTTTTTTTTAATTTTAGTAGTTGACATATAGAAATTTTATGTGGTAATTAATTGACTCATCCTAAACCAAAAAAAAACTCATTTTTAAAATTTAAAAATATAAAAATATATTAAAATTTTAAAGGTGGACCGGCCCGCCTGAACCCTTAGTCTGCCATTAAATGGGTTGGGTTGGAGATTTTGCATCCACCCCGCCAAAAGTTGGACTTTTGCGGGTTTTGACTCGCCTCACCCCATCGGTCCGTTTTGACATACAACATTAAAAATTATAATAAAATAAATTTATAAAACAACTCATTTTTAAATAAATTAAACTAATATTTTTCTTATTAATATTGTATTGTGCTCATAGATGCTCAATCAAGCCAGTTTAAGGTTGTTGATGTTTATCCCTATTATGAAGTTGAGATTTCTTATGGGGTATTGGTTGAATGTTTCGACAGAGTCTTGAATTATATATTTTTCATTATTGATGATATTGTGACTGTTCGAGTTGTCTGACCAATCAGATGTTGTATCTTCTTTATACTTGACTATAATAGTACAAAAAGGTCGCATCTAAATAAACTTTCGGTTCAGTTGTACACACCCACTACTTTTTTGGACAAAAATAGTCTTAAATTAAATATCTATACTACCCACATATAACTATTATTTAAATTATGAGTTAATTTATTATTTTTTCTCTCTTAATCACTTTTTTCGTTATCTTTCTTCCCTACTCAAAACCCTAAAACCCCTAAATTATTGACATTGAAATAAAATACAAGATCAGTTCATTTAAGTTTGCAAAATGGACCAAAAAAAAAAAAACATGAAATGAGCACATCATTGTATATTTTTTTTTTGGAAAAATGTCAAATAAGCCCCTCAACTTATTGGGAAAGATCAAATAGACCTCTAAACTATTTTTCTGTACACCTATACCATTTTCTTTTTCACTTGGGATCAAATAGGCCCCTCATCTTTATAAAATCAACAACTGATATAATAATGTTCAAATTGAAAGTTAACATCGTTAAGTGTGGGGCCACTACATTAATTTTGCATGCCTCTAACATCTATATTCTTCCCACGTTAAGTCCAACTCAATTCCAATAATCTCTCTCCTCATACTAGCCCTAATTTAGACTAGTCGAATAGCAACAATTTGAGAAACAAAATTATTTTTTCTTCAACTAGAGTTGTAATCTAGGGTCATACATCTGTGTCTTCAATCATCTTCAAGTCTCTTCAGTTCTAATCTCTAATCGGCGTGTTCTATCTCCTCACTGCAAGTCTCCCAGAATCCCTTCCCCACAGGTAATCTATTCTCCAGTGGTTGTTACTAATATTTTGTTTGTTACTAAAATGTCATGTTTTTAAAATTTATTGAGCAATACCCCAATGCACACCACATACACCAAGGAAATATAAAATTAACCTTTTCTTTCAGAATCCGGGACCACCATGACACCACTCAATTCATTTTTGTAGATAAATTGTATTTTTTTTTACTCAATGTAAAAGACAATTGTATTTTTTTGCTAAACCCTAGAATAAAAAGGATCTTTTGGCGCGGTTTATCATGGGGGAAGAAGGGAAATAATGTGGGTATGCAATTCTGATGTAGTGGGTCCCACACTTAATAGTGTTAACTTTCAATTTTGACAGAATTGTTTAGTTATTTGATTTTATAAAATTGAGGGGTCTATTTGATCCCAAGTGAAAAGAAAGAGGGTGTAGATGTAAAAAAAAAATAGTTGAGGGGTCTATTTGATCCTCTCCAATAAGTTGAGGGGCTTATATGGCCTTTTCCCATTTTTTTTTTACATTAAATAGTGTTACAAAATCATCATTGGTTAAATTGACTGTACAAATTTTGTTAAGTTGGAACAATAGAGCAAATGTTAAAAAGTTGCATTCGTTATGCTGTTATGTTCGCTTAGAACAAGGGAACAAAATGTTATACAAAAATTGTGATTCAAATTGTTTGATGCAAGCGAACAACATTTCACCTTTTCACCAAGTGTTCGCTTGTAAAAGGAGTAACTATATGTATTTATTTTGTGATATTTTTGCTTGATTTGGTGAACACTCTGACAAGTGAACAAATAATTTTCTGGCAAACTTCTTGTACAAACAGACGATTTTCTTTAAATTTCAATTCATATTTTTTAATGTTATTTTTTCCCCATTGTATATAGGAATCAAATGATCATTAAGTGACTGATTATACTAATTTTTTTATTATGAAGATAATGTTGTATTCTAAGGAGAAGATGATTGATTGAGTGTGAGAGGTAGGAAAACTAGAAAAATGGTTATAATTGTTAAACGGTCTGCGATGATACAAATTCAATATCGTCTCATGTTAAATTGGTTTGTGAGTGAAGCGGTGTCTATTGTGAGCCCAAAAAAGAAATGCGGGTGTTGAAGAGTTAGATGTGGGTAAAGAAAAATAAATGCATTCTAATAATAAGAGAAGATGAGTAAGAAGCAACATTAAAAGTGTGATTGTCATTTTCAATTATGAGGTTACCAAATCGATGCATACAGTTATGTGCCACATATTATCATCATCTTGACTGACACTTGGAGGGTCACTTGACTTGAACGTAATGTACTAGCTATACTAGTAGTTACCCCACAAGAGTATGGGATCCATGTAGTATGTGCAAGTATAGGGACCAAGTAGTATCGAACCCAACGGAAGGTTTGTACACGAGTAAATCCCTGGAGAAGTACGTCTCGTAGCTAATATAAATGTATGATCTGGGATTGAAAAGTGTATTATACTACTCTATACTAATAATTAAGTTAAACTAAATAACTTGGATTTAAATGTAAATATGGGATGGTGATGCTCGGGATAGGAATTCCTACGTATACTAACGGAGTTGGTACAATAACTAAAATAATCGTGATGTGCAAGTAATAATCCCCAGCGTACTAAAACTAGCAATCAACTTCTCTAATCTAGCATAAGATTGAAAGACTAAAAGCTCAAGAATTAACCCTAATACTTCGTCATATCAACCTACTTTACTACTCCACTAATCAAGTTATATGGATTGTGTTTAATTATTGAGACCTTAATTTAACTAAGGTGATGTGGTCGTCCTCCCTAGATAAACCGGTAGATGATAAACCCTTTCTAAAACCCTTTCCTTAAGCCTATTTGTTATTAAAGAGTGATGCGGTAGTCTTCTCTCTAACAATTTTCATACTCAATTCCAAGATTATTCTAGGATTTATTAGAAATATTCAATAATTAAGAGAATTAAAACTAAACATCACGAATTATCTTAATTACGTACCAATGTCCTACTTCTACGAGTTCATCCTATCCTAAGCATGCAAGGGTTCTAGCCTAACATGGTTGCTTGAATAACGAAAACAATAACAAGAACAATAAACATATGCATAATTGAATTATCAAAGGAATTGGAAAGCATAAACAAAAGAGACTCAAAATCTCAAAATAAATCTGGAAAAGCTAGGGTTTATAAGTCTAAAAGATTCAAGAAAGAAAAAAATAAACTAAAAGGTTCAAAAGAAATAGCTAAACTATGAATTCGTAAATTAAAACCTCGATTACAAGATGTAAAACTCTTTAATCTTCCTTCCCAAGCTCTCCCTCCTTAAAAAAACGAGTGTAAATATGTGTAGATATGTGTTGATATGTAAAAATATGCTTGGAAGGGGTATATATAGGCTTGAGATCGAATTTGGGTGTTTTTGGGCTGAAAATACGCGAAAACGCTCGAGCTGGTGCCTTGGTCGAGCGCTTGATGTCACTCGAGCACCCGCTCGAGTGCACTGGTTGAGTGCCCGCTCGACTGTTGTACACTTGTTCGAAAAACCTTCATATCTTCTCAACCGGGAGTCTGTTTTGGCCGATTCAAAGTCCTACGAACTTGTATTTTTGCCCAACCCCCTCCCCCCCTAAACTTACCATATTGCTTGTCCTCAAGCAATAAAATAATAAGTCAAGTGAAATTGTTAAGAATGAATCAAAGTACCACATCATGCAAGTAATAGTATTCAAGCTTCAAAGATCGATCACCCGCACACAAACTAATCCCCTTCATCCTACTCATGGGTAATCAATAAGACCTACTAAAATCAAACATGGATGTGGACTCGGCGATGTGTATCACTCCCTCACAAATGTTTATCAATAAGAAGGGACTCTCTCAATCAATCAATCAATCACACAAATCAGTAGCCATATGCTTGTAAGCACTCTCAATTTAGATAACCGTCTAGAATTCATGCCGAATCAAAAATGACTTTTTCAAGGCTGTAATGTAAGACTCTTTGGACAGGTGGGGTAACTATATAGGATAACTGACTCAAGTGAATGGAGAATAGAAAATCAAACTTCGGTATTTTCAATAAAAGGAACCGACTTCTTCAAACATCTTCATGCAAAACACTTTCAATTCCAACTACTCTCAACACCTCAATTTTTTTTTCTAACTCTTTTCACTTTTCAATCACTTTCCTTTTTTTATCTTTTCACACTATACATGAGCTCATATTTTCTTTTACTCATTCTCAAATTTTTATTCTTCCCCACAACTCAAATCATCATTACACATTTCCTCAAATTCACTCAAGCATTAATAATTCTCCTTCTCAACTCACTCGATCCCTTTCTCATTCACAACTTTTCATATTCTCCACTCAAATTAGGACAAAAAAGAGTTTTAAGAATTTGGATAAGTTCAAATGTGCTAGCAAATAAATAGGTTAAGGCTCAAACGGGCTAACAAGGGATAAATGTCATTGGTAGGGAAAACTTGGTTAAGTGACTCAACAAATCAAAGATGGCCTAAAATCACTTTCGGCATTTCAAACTAGACACAATCAAGAAGCGAGAGTACCCACAAGTTCTAGCACCTCTAAGGTGAAGATCCACTCACAAATGATGAGATCAACTTAATGAATTTTAATCTCGTAAAGGCTCAAATCTCACAACTTTCACATCCATGCTAGTCCTAGTGAATTCTCACTTTTTACCACACAAGTATTCAAAAGAAAAATTCGTAAGTATACGAGTTCCCTCTTAAATCAACTGTAATTACTACACTCACAAAATATAGTCCCTAACTCAACTCCACAAATCACTAACTCATAATTCCAACTCAAAGATAGCAATCAAATGGAAGAGTCAATAAGCATGAAATATAAAGTAGCACATCAAAGCAGCTCAACACAATATCAGCTCGAGGAGTATCTCATGGCACAATATATAACCTAACTCAACTCAAATAGAGGGTATGCGCCTGTGCAATGTCAACATAAAACATATAAAAACTCCACCCCCCCCCCCCCCCCAAACTTCGACCTTGTGAAGCGGTCTAAGTTTGGGGTGGTGGTTACCTCATCCAAATAATCCATATTTCTCTTAATCAACTTGACACACTCCCTTTTCTCGAGTTGCTCCCCTAAATAACTCCATGATACCTTTACATCCTCAAAATAAATAAATGCACTGAAGATACTCAAGAATGAGGTTAAAACATACGACTCAAAACAAAACACTCAAACATTAACAACACTCAAAAGCAAGTAAAAATGGGTTGTCTCCCACTCAGCGCTATTTTTAAGGTCCTAATGTCGGAATGAGCTAAAAGGAGCTTATGGGACATGATATTCAAAGTTACCTCCCTTATTCTCATAAGAGAAGTTGTAGAATTTCTTTCCTCGATGCCCCTTCATCATGAGTTCCTTTCCTTCCTTCTCAACCTCAAGGCATCCACTACTAAATACCTTCTTCACCTCTGGTGGTGGTGTCAACTTCTTCTTAGCTCTCCAAGGAGGTGTTTTATCTGCCAACTTACTGATTTTTTTCTTCTTCACATCCGTTCCTCCTTTTCCTTCTACTTTGGCCACCTCCACACTTTTCAGCTCTTCATTCTCTTCCTCCATCGGATACTTCATGGCCTCATATAGGGAAATCTTTATCTCTTGATTATCAACTTTCACCGTGATCTTCGCGTTTGCCACATCCAACACCATCCCGACCGTAGCTAAGAACGACCTTCCAAAGATCAAAGGCACGCGCTCATCCTCCTCCATGTTAAGGACTACGAAATCAGTTGGAAATATATGATCTCCCACCTTAACAGGACGTCTTCAACCACACCTTGAGGTCGAGTAATAGACCGGTCGGCGAGTTGAAGCGTCATCATTGTCGGCTGAAGTTCTCCACCCTCCAACTTCTTAAATAGCAACAATGGCATTAGATTAATGCTCGCTCCAAGATCGCATAATGCCCCCTTTTTAATTCCATTCCCAATATCACATAAGATCATGAAACTCCCGGGATCTTTCAACTTCAGGGGAAGCGCTTTGTGCACTAATGCACTCACCTCATGGTTCAGCTGCACCAACTTGAGCTCATCAACTCTTCTCCTCTTAGCTATCAAGTCCTTCAGGAACTTGGCATAATTAGGCATCTGCTCCAAATCATCATAAAAAGGAATGTTAATATGCAACTTTTTAAAAACATCAAGAAACTTAGCAAATTTTTCATCTAATTTCTTCTTCATGAACCCTTGCGAATATGGGACTGGAATCACGGATTTTGGCACTCCCCATTCATCTCGCTCGGTTTCCTTCACGTTATGCTTAGTTTCTCTAGCCTTTTTCCACTTTGGGACTCGCTCTTCTTCCCTTGTAAGAGCATCTTCTAACTCAACATCTTCCACTGCCTTCTCAGTACCCTCTATCTCAATCTCCTTATGTACTTCCTCCACATCAGCAGGTAGTGGAGGACCATCATATTTGGTTCCACTTCTCAACTGGATCGCCTTGCATTGCTCCTTTGGGTTCCCTTCCGGCATAGAAGGATATTTACCTGTCTCTCTTCCAAGTGATTTTGCAATCTGGCTCATTTGGTACTCAATAGAAGTGAACCATCTATTGTTCTCTTGCTGAATTCTATTTAGCTCTATATCCCTCCTCTGGAGATCTTGATCTCGCTGATCATTCTTCTTACTCATCTCTTTCACATCATACTCCAAAGAGGATACCCTCTTACTACCTTCTTCCACCTTCTGAAGAATGACACGTAACATCTCATCAGTGGTAGCTCCTCCTTCTCCTCCAGGAAGTTTTAAGCCAGGGTCGACATTTGGAGGTACAGTTATCCCCGCTCTCGAATTACTGTAGGACAAGTTATCATTCTTTCTCCATTGATTCTGAGGAGGCTGTTGGCCTCCTTGATACCCCTGAGTATTCCTCCATTGATTCTGGGGAGGTTGTGGACCCGGTGGTACGAATGGTTGACCATAAGTTGGTCGCCCCTGATAATTTCCACCTTGGTAGTCATTCTGATTGTAATTAGGCCCTCCCATATAGTTGGCCACCTCTTGCTGGCATTCTGGCTGCTCCACTTTCTCACTCATCACACTATTCTGACCACTCAAACTCTGGCTAACCTCCAGATTACTAATTTTCTCCATCATTGCCATCAATAGCTTTCTCGTTCCCTCACTTTCTTCCATCTGATAGACTCTCTGAAATTTTGGATCTTCTTTCCACTGCCCTGCGTTCTTCACTATGTTTTCAACTATCTCCCTGCAGTGAGCTGCACTACGGTTCAGGAACGCTCCACCAGCACAAGCATCAAAATGGTGTTGATCCTTCTCGCTAGCCCCGCAGTAGAACTAGGCCATAATATCTCTATCATTGTACCCGTGATGCGGGCTCTCAATGAGGATGTTGGAGTATCTCTCCCAAGCCTGACTCAATCCCTCATTCGGTCTCTGCTTGAATGAGGAGATCTCCTTTCTCGCCTTTACTGTTCTGGATGGGGGGTAGAAACGCTCAAGGAATAGACGCTCGAGCTCGGCCCATGTAGTCACACTACCTCGTGGAAGTGTGTCATCGTACCACTTCTTAGCAATCCCAGTCAAAGAAAACTGGAACAATCTGAGCCTCTTCGCATCCTTAGTCATCCCGTTTTGGCTAAAGGTTGAGGCTATCATCAAGAAATTCCTCAAATGTGTGTGGGGGTTGTCCTTTCCTACCTCTCATTTGAATTGATTCTCAACAAACATCTTTAAGATCCCAGGAGATATAGAGAAGTTGTTCGCCTCCACTGGTGGCATAACAACTCCATCATAATATCGTTGAGGCTGAGCCTCGAACTTTCCTCGAATTGCCACACCATGAGGGTCAGCGTTCTGAGGAACATGCTGAGGGTAAACTGGTGGTAGAGGTATGTGTGGTTGATTATAAGTAGGTTGTAGGGGGTAGTATGGTGGATATGGGTATGGTGGGTATGGGTAGTAAGGTGGGTTGTTTTGTGGGTAAAAGAGGTTGTTGAATGGGTTGTTGGGGTTTTGGCTTTGGTTTTGATTAATAACTTGATTCTGGTTGGGTGCGGGATTATTTTGGTCCTTTAGGATTGGATTTTGGTTGGCTACTTCCCCTTGGGGTGCATACTTTGGATTATTGACTCCCTTAGCCTTCTCAACCTTGTCTCCTGTCTGAGTAACCCCTTCTCCAACCAGATCTAAATCATCACTCAAATCCATACCATCACCTCCTGCTGTATCCATCCTTCTCTGGAAGGCTCGATTTCTTCTAGCAATTGTCTTAGGGTCTAACTTTGTTCTATCCACGCTCGTTTCTCCCTTTGAGCGTGTTTTCATATACCTGAGTACTGAATTGAACGCAATATACTAGTTATACTAGTAATCACCCCACAAGAGTATGGGATCACAGTAGTATTGCAAGTATAGAGACCAAGTATATCATACCCAAGAGAAGGTATGTATGCGAATAGAGCCCTGGAGATCTACGCGTCGTAGTTAATATGAATGGATGTTCTGGTTTAAGAATGAAATTAAACTACTCTAAGTCTACTTCTTTTAATGCAAATAATAAAATCAAACAAATAACTAAGGGTTGTAATAAAATATGAGATGATGATGCTCAAGATAGGAATCCCTACGTATACTAATGGAGCTAGTACGATAACTAAAATAATCGTGATGTGCAAGTATTAATCCTAAGTGTACTAAAACTAGGCAATCAACTTCCCTAATCTAGCACCAGATTGAAAGACTAAAAGCTCAAGAATTAACCCTAATACTTCGTCATATCAACCTACTTCACAACCCACTAAACAAGTTATATGGATTATGCTTGATTAATGAGACCCATATCTACCCAAGGTGATACGGTCGTCCTCCCTAGATAAACCGGTAAATTATAAACCCCTTCTATAATCCTATTATTAAGCCTACTCATTATTAAAGAGTGATAAGATCGTCCTCTCTCTAATAATTTTCGTACTCACTTCCAAGATAATTCTAGGGTTTATTTTATTAATTCAATTAATTAAGAGAACTAGCACTAAACATCACGAATTATCCTAATTATGTACCAACATCCTACTTCTGCGAGTTCATCCTACCCCAAACATGCAAGGGTTCTAGCCTAACATGGTAATTGAAGTAACGAAATAATCACAAGAACGATGAACATTTGCATAATGAAATAATCAAAAGAATTGGAAAGCATAAATGAAAGAATATTTCAAAATCTCAATAAATCTGGTAAAGTAGGGTTTAGAAGTCTCAAAGGTTCAAGAACGAAAGAATTAAACGAAAAGATTCAAAAGAAGTATCTAAACTAAGAATTCGTAAGATCAAAACCTTGGTTACAAGTATGAAACTCTCCAAAATCTCTCCACCAAGCTCTAAGTATGCAAAGATATGAAACGGGACCAAAGGGTTTCCAAAAACGAGCTTGGGACCGGGTATTTATAAGCAACGGGCCGAAAATGGGTGAAAAGGCCGAAATCACGCAACTTTGGGTGGTGGTCGAGCGCTAGCGCTCGACCCCCCTTGTGGTCTAATGGGCCTCTTACCAGAGCACTTAGGGTGCTCGACCCTTCTTTGTTCAAGCGGGGGCGCTCGACCCGCACTGGTCGAATGACTCCAAGGGTCTAATGATCATGCTCGACCTCAGGTGGTCGAATGCTTCACACAGTCAAGCGGTGGCGCTCGACCTCAGCCTGGTCGAGCGCCTCCTCTTCCAGAGCCAACAATGAGCTCGACCCCCTCTTGCTCGAGCGGTGGTGCTCGAGCATCTCCAATTTTGAGCCAAGTGATACTTTTCTTTGCACGAATTAATACTTTTTGTATTTCTTCAATATCTTCTCATCCAGGCATCTGTTTGAGACGATTCAAAGTCCTACGAACTCTATTTTCGCCCTCTATCCATATATAAGCATTAAAGAGGAAAATTCATTAGCTTATGAAAATAGTACTCAATAGACTCTAAATACTCATCGAATTCACTCAAAACACGGGCAAAACGAGCTAAAAATCATAACAATTTCACGCCTAATCAACCCCCCCCCCCAAACTTACCATATTGCTTGTCCTCAAGCAATGAAATAATAAGTCAAGTGAAATTGTTAAGAATGAATCAAAGAACCAAATCACGCAAGTAATAGAACTTCAAGCATCAAAGATCGATCACCCACAAACTAACTCACCCCCTTCATCATACTCATGCATAATCAATAAGAATCACCAAAATCAAACATGGATGTGTACTCAACGATGTGTTTCACTCCCTCACAAGTGTATATCAATATTAAGGGACTCACTCAATTTATCAATCACACATATCAACAGCCATAGGCTTGTAAGCACTCTCAACATCGACCATACTCTAGAATCCATGCCGAATAAAAAAGGACTTTATCAGGGTTGTAACGTAGGCTCTTTGGACAGGTGGGGTAACTATATGGGATAAGTGACTCAAGTGAGAACAGAAAATCCAACTTTAGTATTTCGAGATAAGGAACATAATACTTCAAACATCTTCATGCAATACACTTTTCAATTCCACTACTCTCAACACTTCAATTTTTTTTTCTAACTCGTTTCACTTTTTCAATCACTTCACTCTTTTTTTTCCTCTTTCACACATACATGAGCCCATATTTCTTTTGCTCATTCTCAAATTCATTGTTCTTTCCCACAACTCAAAATCTCATTACTCCTTTTCTCAGATACGCTCAAGCATTAATAATTCTCCTTCCTCAACTCAACTCGATCCCTTTCTCATTCACAACTTTTCCCATTCTCCACTCAAATTGGGACAAAAAGAGTTTAAGAATTTGGTTAAGTTCAAATGTTCTAGCAAATAAAATAGGTTAAGGCTCAAATGGGCTAACAAGGGGTAAATGTCATTGGTAGGGAAAATTTGGCTAAGTGACTCAATCAAATCAAAGATGGCCTAATATCACTTTCGGCACTTCAACCTAGACACAATCAAGAAGTGAGAGCACACACAAGTTCTAACATCTTCTAAGGTGACGATCCACTCACAAACGAAGAGATCATCATAATGAATTTCAATCTCGTAATAGGCTCAAATCTCACGGCTTTCAATCCATGTTAGTCCTAGTGAATTCTCACTTTTATCACACAAGTATTCAAAAGGAAAGTTTGTAAGTATACGAGTTCCCTCTCAAATCAACTCTAACTCCTACACTCACACAACTTAGACTCTAATTCAACTCCACAATTCACTAACTCATACTCACACTCAAAGATAGCACTCAACAAGCATAAGAGGATTGATAAGCATGAAATATGTAGTAGTTCACAATATAAAAACAGCTCAAGGGACATCTCAAGGCACAATATATAACCTAACTCAACTCAAAGAGAGGGTGTGCACCTGTGCAATGTAACTATAAAACATATAAAAACTCCAAACCCCCAAACTTCGACCTTGTGAAACGGTCTAAGTTTGGGGTGGTGGTTACCTCATCCAAATAATTCAGTTTCTCTTAACAACTTGGCACACTCTCTTGTCTCGAGTTGGTCCCTTCAATATCCACTTCTTGGGCATTACTTCACCCTCAAGGCAGCTTACAAAATAAAACTCTCAAGTACGAGGTTAGAACTTACGACTCAAAACAAAAACTTTAATAACTAAAAACACTAAAAACTAAATAAAAGTGGGTTGCCTCCCACACAACACTATTTTTAAGGTCCTAATGCCGGACCGAGCTCAAAGAAGCTTATGGGACATGATACTCAAGTTTACCTCTCTTATTCTCATAAGAGAAGATGTCTAAGTTTTTCGCTCGATTCCCATCCTCCTTCTTCACCTCGGGCGGAGGTTTCACTTTCTTTTTCTTCGCTCTCCACGGGGTTACCCACCTCTTGGATTTTGTTTTCTTAACAACAACTCCTCTTTTTTTTCTCTAATTTGGACACCTCCACCCTTTTAAATTCTTCATCCTTCAACTCCTTGCCTTTATCCCTATCAAGACAATCAAGATCATAATGCTCAACGGTTAAATCATTGAGTGAAGGATTAACATAATCACGTATATAAGAAAGGTTAGGGATAGAAGGTGTGTCTTCAACACAAGGATCAATGACATCAATGGAATGACATCTCTCATCCTCCTTCGGGTGTTTCATGGCCTCATATAGGGAAATCTTTACTTCTTGATCATCAACTTTCAACGTGATCTTCTCATTCGCCACATCTAAAACCATCCCGACCGTGGCTAAGAAAGGTCTTCCCAAGATCAAAGGTACGTGCTCATCTTCCTCCATGTCGAGCACTACGAAATCAACTGGAAAAATATGATCTCCAATTTTAACAAGGACGTCTTCAACCACACCTTGAGGTTTAGTAATAGACCGATCGACAAGTTGTAGAGTCATTATTGTCGGCTGAAGTTCTCCACCCTCCAACTTCTTAAATAGCGACAATGGCATCAGATTAATGTTCGCTCCAAGATCGCACAATGCTTCTTTCTTAACTCCATTCCCGATATCACATAAGATTGTGGAGCTACCGAGATCCTTCAATTTGGGGAAAGCGCTTTGTGCACTAATGCACTCACCTCATGGTTCAGCTGCACCAACTTGGGCTCATCTACTCTCCTCCTCTTAGGAACTTGGCATAATTAGGCATTTGTTCCAAAGCATCATAAAAAGGAATGTTAATATGCAACTTCTTAAAGACATCAAGAAACTTAGCGAACTTTTCATCTAATTTCTTCTTCATGAATCGCTGCAGATACGGGACCGGTATCACAGATTTGGGTACCCTCCATTCGTCTCGCTCGGTCTCCTTCACATTCTTCCTAGCTTCTCTTGTCTTTTTCCACTTTGGAACTCTTTCAACCTCCTCAATCTCTTCCTCCTTGTCTTCGCCTTTCTGAACATCTTCTACCTTAACATCCTTCTCAACTTCTACCTCAACTGTCTCACCTCCATCTTTCTTATGTTCTTGTCCCTCCATCTCAATCTCCTTATGAATCTCCTTAAGATCAGCAGGCATTTGAGGTCCATCATATTTAGTCCCACTTCTCAACTCGATTGCCTTCAATTGCTCTTTCGGGTTTGTCTCGGCCATAGATGGATATTTACCCAGCTCTCTCATTTGCAACTTTGCAATTTGGCTAGTCTGGTACTCTATAGAAGTGAACCGTCTATTGTTCTCTTGTTGAGCTCTATTCAGATCCATATCTCTCCTTTGAAGTTCTTGATCTCTCTGATCACTCTTCTTGTTAAACTCTTTAACATCATACTCCAAGGAGGACAACCTCTTACTACCTTCTGGAGAATAGCACGTAACATCTCTTCGGTGAGGCACCACCTTCTCCATCTGGGGGTTTTGAACCTGGATCTACTCCGGGAGGTACAGTGATTCCTGCCTTAGGATTGGCATACGAGAAATTCTCGTTCTTCCTCCATTGGTTCTGAGGGGGTTGTTGGCCTCCTAGATAACCTTGGTTATTTCTCCACTGATTTTGAGGGGGTTGTGGACCTGGTGGTATAAACGGTTGACCGTAGAGAGGTCTTCCCTGCTGGTTGCCACCTTATTGGTATCCGCCTTGATTGTAATTAGGCCTCCCCATATAGTTGGCCTCCTCATGTTGACTTGCTGGTTGGTCCACTTTCTCACTCATTTCAGTATTTTCTCCAATCAGATTTTGTCCAACCTCTAGATTGCTGATCTTCTCCATCATTACCATCAACAACTTTCTAGTACCCTCACTCTCTTCCATATAAGCTCGCTAAAACTCTTGTGCCTCATTCCATTGCCCCGTATTCTTGACAATGTTATCAATAATCTCTCTACACCGAGCTGCTCCACAATTCAGGAACGCTCCACTAGCACATGCATCAAGGTGGTCTTGACCTGCCTTATTGGCTCCACAATAAAAAATAAGCCATTATATCACCTTCGCTGTACCCATGCTGCGGGCACTCAATGAGCATATTAGAGTATCTCTCCCAAGCCTGACATAATTCCTCTCATGTCTTATGCTTGAAAGATGACATCTCTAGCCTTGTTTTGATTGTTCTAGAAGGAGGATAGAATCTCTCGAGGAATAGACGCTCGAGCTCAGCCCATGTGGTTACACCTCCCCATGGGAGCATGTTATCGTACCACTCCTTCGCGATTCCAGTTAAAGAGAACTGGAACAACCTGAGCCTCTTGGCATCTTTTGACATGCCATTATGGTTGAAAGTTGAGGCAATCATCAGAAAATTCCTCAAGTGAGTATGAGGATTAACTTTTTCGACCTCCCTCTTGAATTGATTCTCGACTAACATCTTCAGGATCCCTGGGGAGATAGAAAAGTTGTTTGCTTCCACTGGTGGCAACGCTACACCATCATAATACCGTTGCGGCTGCTCCACAAACCTTCCTCTAATTGTCATACCAGGATCAGCGTTCTGAGGAACGTGCTGAGTATAAACTGGTGGTAGAGGTACTTGCGGAATAGGAGGTTGGTTATAAGTAGGGTGTGGAGGGTAGTATGGTGGGTACTGGTAAGGATAAGGTGGGTTGTTTTGTGGGTAGACAGAGTTGTTTAGAGGATTTTGGACTTGGTTTTGAGCTGGGTCATTTTGATGCTGTGGGACCGGGTTTTGGCTCTGGCTTTCCCCTGAAGGGACTTGATTTTGACTACCATTTTCTTTAGCTCCCTCAACCCGTTCCACTATTTGATTGTACTTAGCTGCAGTTGCATCCAACTCATTCCCTAAGTCCATGTTTGGATCGTCTCCACCGGGATTGTTCATCCTTCGATTGAAGGCTCTGTTTCTTTTAGCGATTGTCTCAGGGTCTAGCTTTGTTCGGTCTTCGCTCAATTCTCCTTGTGAGCGGGTTTTCATATACCTGAAACGCCAAAAGAAATATCAAAACGCAACTACCTGATGACTACTAATAAAATAGAAAAGTAAAAACACTCACTACTAAATACTAAACTATCTCCAAGTCCTACTCAATGGACATACATTGCCATCCCCGACAACAACGCCATTGACTTGAACGCAATATACTAGCTATACTAGTAATTACCCCACAAGAGTATGGGATCACAGTAGTATTGGCAAGTATAGGGACCAAATATAATGTACCTAAGGGAAGTTATGTATGCGAATAGAGCCCTGGAGATCTACGCATCGTAGTTAATATGAATGGATGTTATGGTTTAAGAATGGAATTAAACTACTCTGAGTCTACTTCTTTTAATACAAATAATAAAATCAAACAAATAACAAAGGGTTGTAATAAAATATGATATGATGATGCCCAGGATAATAATCCCTACATATACTAACAGAGCTAGTACGATAACAAAAATAACCGTGATGTGCAAGTATTAATCCTAAGTGTACTAAAACTAGGCAATCAACTTTCCTAATCTAGCACCAGATTGAAAGACTAAAAGCTCAAGAATTAACCCTAATACTTCGTCATATCAACCTACTTCACAACCCACTAAACAAGTTATATGGATTATGCTTAACTAATGAGACCCATATTTACCCAAGGTGATACGGTCGTCCTCCCTAGATAAACTGATAAATTATAAACCCCTTCTATAACCCTATCGTTAAGCCTACTCGTTATTAAAGAGTGATAAGATTGTCCCCTCTCTAATAATTTTCGTACTCACTTCCAAGATAATTCTAGGGTTTATTTTAAGAATTCAATTAATTAAGAGAACTAGCACTAAACATCACGAATTATCCTAATTATGTACCAATATCCTACTTCTACGAGTTCATCCTACCCCAAGCATGCAAGAGTTCTAGCCTAACATGGTAATTGAAGTAACAAAAACAATTACAAGAACGGTGAACATTTGCATAATGAAATAATCAAAAGAATTGGAAAGCATAAACGAAAGAATATCTCAAAATCTCAATAAATCTGGTAAAGTAGGGTTTAGAAGTCTCAAAGGTTCAAGAACGAAAGAATTAAACGAAAAGATTCAAAAGAAGTATCTAAACTAAGAATTTGTAAGATCAAAACCTCGGTTACAAGTGTGGAACTCTCCAAAATCTCTCCACCAAGCTCTAAGTATGCAAAGATATGAAACTGGATCAAAGGGTTTCCAAAAATGAGCTTGAGACCGGGTATTTATAAGTAACGGGCCGAAAACGGGTGAAAAGGCCGAAATCACGCAACTTTGGGTGGTGGTCGAGCGCTAGCACTCGACCCCCCTTGTGGTCGAATGGGCCTCTTCCCAGAGCACTTAGGGCACTCGACCCTTCTTTGGTCGAGCGGGGGCGCTCGACCCCCACTGGTCGAATGATCATGCTCGACCTTAGGTGGTCGAATGCTTCACGCGGTCGAGCGGTGGCGCTCGACCTCAGCCTGGTCGACCGCCTCCTCTTCCAGAGCTAACAATGTGCTCGACCCCCTCTTGCTCGAGCGGTGGTGCTCGAGCATCTCCAATTTTGAGCCAAGTGATACTTTTCTTTGCACGAACTAATACTTTTCGTATTTCTTCAATATTTTCTCATTCGGACATCTGTTTGAGTCGATTCAAAGTCCTACAAACTCCATTTTTCGCCCTCTATCCATCTATGAGAATCAAAGAGGCAAATATATCAGTTTATAAAAGTAGTACTCAATAGACTCTAAATACTCATCGAATTCACTCAAAACACGGGCAAAACGAGCTAAAAATCATAACAATTTCACGCCTAATCAAGTACTCAACAAGAAAGATCAAGCGCACCAGACTACAAATAATGAAATATAGAAAATAAAAGCACTCACTACTAACTACTAAACTATCTCCAAGTCCTATCAATGAGCATACATCGCCTTCCCCGGCAACGACGTCATTGACTTGAACGCAATGTACTAGCTATACTAGTAGTTACCCCACAAGAGTATGGGATCCCTGTAGTATGTGCAAGTATAGGGACCAAATAGTATCGAACCCAAGGGAAGGTTTGTACATGAGTAAATCCCTGGAGATGTACATCTCGTAGCTAATATAAATGTATGTTATGGGAATGAAAATTGTATTATACTACTCTATACTAATAATTAAGTTAAACTAAATAACATGGGTTTAAATATAAATATGGGATGGTGATGCTCGGGATAGAAATTCCTACGTATACTAACAGAGTTAGTACAATAACTAGAATAATCGTGATGTGCAAGTAATAATCCTAAGCGTACTAAAACTAGGCAATCAACTTCCCTAATCTAGCACAAGATTGAAAGACTAAAAGCTCAAGAATTAACCCTAATACTTCGTCATATCAACCTACTTCACTAATCCACTAATCAAGTTATATGGATTGTGCTTAATTATTGAGACCCTAATTTAACTAAGGTGATGTGGTCGTCCTCCCTAGATAAACCGGTAGATGATAAACCCCTTCTAAAACCCTTTCCTTAAGCCTATTCGTTATTAAAGAGTGATGCGGTCGTCTCCTCTCTAACAATTTTCATACTCAATTCCAAGATTATTCTAGGATTTATTAGAAATATTCAATAATTAAGAGAATTAAAACTAAACATCACGAATTATCCTAATTACGTACCAATGTCCTACTTCTGCGAGTTCATCCTATCCTAAGCATGCAAGGGTTCTAGCCTAACATGGTTGCTTGAATAACGAAAACAATAATAAGAATAATAAACATATGCATAATTGAATTATCAAAGGAATTGGAAAGCATAAACAAAAGAGTAACTCAAAATCTCAAAATAAATCTGGAAAAACTAGGGTTTATAAGTCTAAAAGATTCAAGAAAGAAAGAATTAAACTAAAAGGTTCAAAAGAAATAGCTAAACTATTAATTCATAAATTAAAACCTCGATTACAAGATGTAAAACTCTTCAATCTTCATTCCCAAGCTCTCTCCTTCGAAAAACGAGTGTAAATATGTGTAGATATGTGTTGATATGTAAAAATAAGCTTGGAAGGGGTATATATAGGCTTGAGATCGAATTTGGGCATTTTTGGGCCGAAAATACGCGAAAACGCTCGAGCTGATGCGCCTGATGTCACTTGAGCGCCCACTCGAGTACACTGGTCGAGTGCCCACTCGACTGTTGTACACTTGTTCGAAAAACCTTCATATCTTCTCAATCGGGAGTCCATTTTGGCCGATTCAGAACTCCTCTTTTCGCCCTCTATCCAAATATGAACACCAAAAAGACAAATTAATGAGTTTATGAACATGATACTCAAATGACTCTAAATACTCATTAAAAACACTCAAAATATGGGCAAATCAGGCTACAAAACATAAAAATTTCACGCCTAATCATCACTCATTTTTTGCTCAATTAAAACCTACGCAAGAAACATCTATGAATTATGTCAAAAGTAAATTACTCGGTCAATAAGTATATTTTCAAGTCCGAGGTTAGAATGGAAGGACAGTGTCGCCACAATCAAAACTTTCTACAATTATCATCAAAAGCATAGAGTTGTCAAGCATAAGAGAGAATTTAAACTACGATAACGTAGTGAAAGACTTTATTTTCACTCACACACAGAGTGTGACATTATTACGTGTTGGGATATATTAGTTTTGATGATTTTCCAAAACCACATGTAATAGGTTTGAAGCAGTCAGGATCGTATCTTTTAGTTTTAGGTTAGGCTAGTTTGTTTTTCAGTTGAATAGGTTGTCAATGGAGAAGAACTCAGCTGAGGGGGAACTTAGTGAGGGGGAACTCACTGACACAGCCTGAGGAAGTCAAGATGACATCACAAGAAAGACAAACTGAAGCCATGCCAAAGACCTGATCCTGAAGAGAAGCCTGAAGGAAGTCCCACTGAGTATAAACCTGACTTGTCTAAGCTGTATCAGTGGATTACTCAATGAAGAGCATGATCAGGAGGATTTGTGCTGTACCTAGTAGACCCTGAAGGAGTCAGGCTACTGAGGTCAGGGAAGATTGTTATTCAGCCTTATGACAATCTTCTTGGAAAGATCTTCAAGTGTCTACTGAAGGACAACTACACTGAAGACATTCATGTCTACTGAAGATCATCAGAGTCAGTGGAGGATAAGCCATCTGAATTCAGTGTGCCTTGATCAAGCCCACTGAACTAAAGATTCGTTGGACTCAGTCCACGTGGACCAATCAAGTCAAGACAGCTCATCCCACACTGACAAGGCCGCATTCCAAGAAAAGTAGGTGTCCCTATTAATGGTCTGGATTCAAATGTGACTACCTCCAACGGTAACATTTGAATCCACACTATAAATACAAGCTCATAACTGCGGTTCAAGGGTGTGTAAGAGGAGAAAATTAAACACATACGAGCTGTGAGGGTGTGAGAGTTTTGTGTAGTCAAAGGGAGTTATAAGGGAGCACATCTCACATCCAGGGTACTGACCTTAGGGTCTTCACAATATACACTTCGAGTGTCCAGCTTGTATCTCAATCTTATAATATAAATTCATAGCTTAGAGAGGTTTTCCCAACCCTAGCTTTGAGGCTAACACATTGTAAGGGAAAACCTCACCTAGTTGGAGAGAACCAAACCAAACTAAACCCTTTCAGAAAAATGTTAGGCTTGTAGTAAGGGGAGGAGAGGAAACCCAGTGAGTGGCGTGAGTCCAGTGTATCTGTGCACCTTGACACGTTAAAAACAAGTCAATCCCAAGTAGTGGATTCTCCTGTTAAATCAGGGCAGTGGACGTAGGAGCTTGAGTCTCTGAACCATTTTAAACTGAGTGTGATTTATTGCTTAAGTACTTGCTAATTGGTTTGTATCGTGTTCTCACTGAGAGTATCATTCTTAAAGAAGGTTTTAGCTAATTGTCTTGGTCAGGGAGAAACAATCTCACTGACAGGCTTAAGCACGCACTCGAGATTTCAGTCTCTCGAGTCACTGCTTTGTTGAGAACCTGAGCTCACAAGTCAATTGTCACTGACTTGAGAGCTCTGACTCTCAACAATGCAGTGACTTGAGTGTCCCGCACTGAACTCATTCCCAAATTTTTTTTTGGTGTTATCTCCTAAATTCCCATTCTGATTTACTTTTGAAAGTTTAGAAACGGGACCATCATTACGTATTTCTTCTTTATGTCTTGTAACAGACTGTATGTACTAGACTAATTGCTATAAATTTTCATTATTGGAGATAACTAGAGTGACCTCAATGGGTATGACATTTTTCGGTTGAATTTGCTTACATGAAATCTAAGCGTGAGGACACATATTTGTAGGCATGTCACCTCATGAAGAATTTAATGCACATACCACACATATCATATTTACCGAGAGTGATTATCACTAACGAGAATTATCATTATTCAATTCAATCATTGATGTCATTCCCACCTCCAAACATATCTTGTGTTTGTGGAATATTTCAAAGATTATTAACCGGTATGGAGAAGAAGTTTCCCGCTAATAAATTCTGGTGGTCTCTTAATTATGATTTTGAGGTCATTGAAAAATTAAATGAGGTAAAGTCTAATAGCGCTCTTAGATAACTTAGTCTACATATTCGTCTTACCCGTCGACCATTTTCATATATGAATGTATTACCCAATGAATCTTTCGATCCTTAACTCGTAGGTTTAAAAACTGTATGGCTTATATATATCTAGTTTGACTATATATATACCCTCTGTTGGATCAAGCGCTTGCCACTAGACTAAAAGCCCAGACTTGTAGTGAGGTGCTACTTTATTTCCTTTAACTCTATCTAGCTGCAGTGCCACGGGTCGAATAGCCTCCACCGGACTTGGCGCACCGGGCCTTTATCGCGCCCGACTCGACTGGGAGATACTGGACTCTGCGCCCAACAATCCCCCCCAGCATCTGTCAACCCTCTTGGCCAACAAATACCTTTCACTGGGATTCGAACCCGTGACCTGTGCTCTGATACCAATTGTTGGATCAAGCGCTTGCCACTAGACTAAAAGCCCGGACTTGTAGTGAGGTGCTACTTTATTTCCTTTAACCCTATCTAGCTGCAGCGCCACGGGTCGAATAGCCTCCACCGAACTTGGCGCACCGGGCCTTTATCGCGCCCGACTAGGCTGGAAGATGCTGGACTCCGCGCCCAACACCCTCTGACCCGATAGACCCATCGAACATAAACCCGTTAACCTAATATGTTCTTAGATCCAAAGATTCGTATATAAATAAAAAATTAATATGGTAGTTGATATAATAAGTACAATTGTAAACACCACACTCGATAAAATATTTACAACTGCACTACAGTAATTTTCACCAACTCTTTAACTGTATAGGGTAAAGTTTCCCTTAAAGAAACTGATACATTGAGAAAATTGTTCGAGCTTCTGATTCCACAATACTTTCACTTAGCACTTTACCACTTAACAAATTGATTCTTATACATTAAATTATATGGTTTCAATGACATTAAACATTTATTGAAGCATTTTGTTAATTGAAATAACAATACTATTTACAACATACATACACATATATATACATATGAACATATTGTATGGCTAATTTTTTCTCATATAATTAAACATGTGACTTTAGCATACATGTATATTTTCATATCACACATTATGTTAATTAAAACAAGTACAAATCTATGTATTCACATAATATTAGTACATAAGAAATATGTAGATGCATTGATCATCATATATATGTATAATTGTATTTGTCCCTTAACTAATCAAAACTCACCATATAAGCATATGAGCATAAGTACAATATCATCTTTTTTTTCATCATATAGCAAGTAATTAAAGGAATGTATGTTTGTTTCAGGACTCTCCCAAATGGACTTGAGACTTTTTTATTCACGCTTCATACGAGTTTGAGATTTAAAATCCAATTTTCAAATCTCAAACTCATTCCACACCTAAAAATACCTATACACCTATTATTATCTTCCCAACACAACTCAGTTTATACAATTCCAAAAACCCACCCATTAATTTTATCCACCAATCCAATTTAATCCAAAAGAAACTACCCACCTGACATGATATATGTTACAACCCATCTTTTATTTTTTCATCAATTTTATCACAGAAATCGTTTCTTCTCTCAATTTGAATATTAAGACCAATCGTGAACAATTATCCCCCTTTGCAAGCCATCACTTCTCTCTCATATTAACATCAAGAGTGAACAAGTGAACATTTCCCTCTAAACCGAATGCAAATTTGTATTTTTGTATTTTAATGGCTACTCCCTACGAACACCCTCACCTCTATACATTAAATCACATTTATCACAAAGTTTCATTTCCTCTCAACGCCTAACACTCCTTGGTCTTTTTTTTTCTTCAAATTTGGTAGTTGAATGTAGTATTATATCTACATTTTTATTATTTGGCTCTATAAATTGGAGGTGTTATGTTTATTCAAACCCATGAAAATGATGTACATAAGTAAATAGTGCGAAAATGGGTTTGTTTCAAATTCAAGGCCTGTGAAGAAGAGAGGCTCACGGAAGATAGGAGGATGAGGTTGGTTTCGATCGATTCAAGAGTCAAGAGTCAAGAGCTGAATTGGTTGGGAGCAGCAAGGGACCTTATTCAAAATTGCTGAGAACGGTACATATCTATTTATCCAATTCTTTTTCTTCTCTCCCCAAATAGATTTCTTGATATGTATGTATGATTATTTACCGGATCTTTTTTTTTTCTCCACAAAATAGATTTCTGATATGTTTATGTGCGGTTCTTTTTTATTTTGTGGAGTAAGAATGAGTCAATTTCTATGTGATTCTTCTGTTGGAATTCTCAATTCCCATGTACGCTAATTTCTGGATAGATTGTTAGAGATGTGTTTGTGAAGAATTATTTGGTTAACACCATTTCTTCACGGTGAATAATTGGTAATCGATAGTTTTTTAATTGAGAATGTTAAAACAAATTATTCTATATGTATTAAATTTGTGTTATTAGCTTGAAAAAGATTTAAACGTATTTGATGAATTTTATGAATATGATTAAGGTTGAAGTTGCACAACAACATAATTCACAGTGAGTACTTGTTTGGATTTTTTTTATAGATGTCTGGTGTTAGAGTTGATATGGTGAATTGGCCACGTGAGAATGAAACTCAGTTTGTTGTGTTGTGCCATTAAGTGTACTTGAATGAACAATTTCTTACCACGTGCTTCACTAGGCCTACCTTGAGCCAAATTTGTGATCGCTTGAACGCTTTGGTTAGTGGTAATGTGAAGTATGAAATATCCCATGTGAGGACTAAATAGAGAATAAAAGTTATTGTACGGTTTGAGATTCAAACGCGGGTTTGGACTTGGTTGGGATGCTAAGAATGAGACAATTCTTGGGACAACTGAGCCTTTGAAAACCATATATGCGGTATAATTCCAAATTTTTTATTATATTTAGTTTGCACATATAAAATTGTTCTAATTATAATTATTTTCGTGGGAGCATCGTGATAACAAATCCATCTTCAAACGTGGGATGCCACACTTTGATCTTTATTCTGAAATGTTTGACAAGAAGGTCGCACCTGGTACCTACTCCCGCTCATTTGTGCAGCCACCAAGTGAAAATGAAGTACATGAAAACGAGACTCTTGATACACGTGGCGCTTCACAGTCTAAGCATAATTTCACTCCTAATATCTCATCACAAGATGCATCGGAGCCAGCAACAGAAGGCGCAATAACACCTCAAACATAAGTGAGCAAAATGTTTTGTTTATTCAAACTCTCACAAACTTTGATGGATATCTCACCAAGAATAGAATGCAAACAACTCATGAGAGGGAGGAGTACAATACTTGTTTTGACATCATACATGATATGGATGATATTCCACTGTGCATCTAGGCTAAGGCAAGGAAATACCACGGTGAAGCACCTACTCGCCATATGTTCCTCTTATATGATGAGTATCAGAGGCGTTATTGATTGTTGTCATTGGGGTGATATTTATTTTCTCTGGATCTATTCGCCATGAACTCTACTCTTTATTATGTTTTAGTATCGTATTAAGTCCTTGATATTTATGTCACTTTACTATTGTATGAACCATTTTTATTAGTATGTAGGCTTGGGAAATTAATTAAATATTGTATTTAGTTTTGCATTGTACATGTAATTTTCAATAATATATTAGCATGGTACTAATATTGATCTATCTATGAGTATATTTCTTTTAACAACATATGAGGATTACCTTAATATTTCATAATTTATATTTAATATTGTATAATTTTTTATCAGTAATATTGTATAATTTTTAAGAACAACTGATTGACGTTTTTTAAAGGACATGCAAGTTGTTCAAAACAAAGGCTTCATTGCAATCTGACAACTTCTTAATTTTCACAAGAATTTTACCCTATAAAGCTAGGAAACTTTTTTACTTTTGTAAAAATTTTCCCACTTTGTATTTCATTTCAGGTGATTTTCAGAGAATAAAGACAAAATTGAATGCACTTTTTCTTCTATCTATTACTAAAAAAAGTATGCTTTTCTTTCTTTTAGTACACATTATAAAAAATAAACTATATATATATATATATATATATATATTCTCTCATGCAACGTTCATGTATGAGGCTTTTTTTATCTATCTCCCAACTACATGTATCATAAACTTCTTTTTCAATTTTCTAACAAAGTTCCAGGAGCCGGAGTTGCGAAGATCTTTAAAAAAGTAAGTACGTTTTTCATTTTTTTGTTAATTTAGTGGTGTACATATATTTTTTGGTTAAGTTTTGATATTATGAAATAATGACACATATTATGACTGCATTAGCTATAACAGTTGAAAAAGGACAAATTTTCTTCATTATCATGAATTATGTACGAAATAATAACACATATTATGAGTGCATTAGCCATGACTTGTACGTATTAATTGAAAAGAATGGTGCATATAATAAAAGAACTTGTAGAAATTAATATGAACCTGTTATTGAAAAAAAAACGCGCTTGTTTACCCATTCATCAAGAATGACTATGTTTGGGGGCATACCAAGCCAGGAGGATATCACTATTTCTTGTATATTCTCACTTACAACTCACCTCACCAATGAGCTCTATTTATACACATACACAAGCGGTAAACATGTTAACTACATAATGTGTCATTAACACATGATTAATCTAACTAGCAAATTAGTTGGTGAATATGAATGATAATATATATGATGGTCATTCACTAATTATTCATAACAAAACCTTATTTTTTTCATGCTATATATGTAACTTGCACTATTTATTTTTTATTTATGTTCATGTTTGACCGATATTGTACAACATATTTCAACATCAAAATTTGTCCTTTCTCTTAACACTAACGTGGTACAACAAAGATTTTCACCGTCTATTCAATATTTTGGGAGGAGGGGTTTCAATAGAGGTGTTGGACAAGATACTTACGAAACCAATTATTTGATATGTGGTTGTGTCCCAAGAAAAATATGCAAATTGTTATGTACATGTGATTTGAATTAATTCTCTCTCATGAGCATGCCAATACTGCTAAATAAAATCAACGTATTTTGGTGAAAAATGAATATGTATGTGTGGAACTGACCACGACAAGTGATGAGGCTGTCAATGAGTTATGTTGATGATGTTCTTATACTTTTAGAGAAGTAAATAAAATTTTCTCCAAAATAAAGTAAACAAAGAAACTATCGGTGTTGAAGATATTGTGAGAAATTAGAAATTCATAGTCTACATCATTGATTCTATTGAAGCCTCTTAAGTAGCCTCGTGGATGGTCCAAAGGTACTCGACAAAAAAAATTCAACATCACAAAGCGTGACTTTAAAATCTTGAAGTACATTGTTGAGTCTTTCAATGATAATTATGTGTCAACTGAAAAGCCAAAATATTTCAGTGGAATGTCTATGAGCTAATATTCAGTAACACAAGTAGGAAAAAATAAAAGGTAATAAAAAATACATTAAATTATAGATATTATTTTGTTTGAGAAATTGTTGTAAAATTAGTTGGTTGATGATGTGTTTATGATTATTTAATCGTTCAGGAAGTTCATCTAAGACAATGCCACTAACTCCAATTAAGTTCATAAATTGCATACCACATTTGTTCCATAAGTATGTTGTGGGCACTACTAATATTTATGGGCATAATCACTAAGATTGCCGTATTGTTGCTTATGTCATGAGTTTTGAAAAGGGATCATGGACTAAGGTTCAACATGAACTTATATTAATGAGTTGAGAGCGTACAAAGACCTGTTCATGAAATCATTCATCCAAAATGGTGCATGCGTAGAAATGTTGAATGTCTTGATTTTTTTTTTACTTCATTGGTCCTTTAAATTGGTTTATATTGTCATAAATGGGTCTACCTGATTGCATCTGTGTATAATGTTATCTTTATCACGCTTCGTAACACCATGAGCTACACGTTCATGCTCATCCGATATGCAATGTATGCAAGTCCACAGTGTAAATGCATTGCATTACTAGATAAGAATATACCATTCATTATGGTATGTACATTTATTATAATTTTTATATAAGTGTAACATTAACAAATATATACTAATAATTTTTTTTTGTTATATAGGTTCCGTTAAGATCAGAGCACTTACTACCTCATATAATGGATAAATTGTACAAAATTCAAGACGAATACAATGAAGGGTGGTATACCTTGTGCCAACAAGGATTTTCATAATATAGTAAGCTTGTAGGTGAATCTCGTGATAAAGATAATATAATAAATTTGAGTGATTAGTTAATGACAATGTAAATATATTAACCTGATTTTGTTGTAATTTAATTTGAATATTATTAGATAATGTGGTTTGTTGGAACTTCATGACCGTGTACAAGACTTAGAACTAAGATTAACATTACTTTGACATATTCGTTAGCTAAAAACAAATAATTAAATTTTGGAACTGCAAGTGAATAATTATTTTTTAAATTTGAAAGTTATTTACTTAGTAAAAATGAACACAATAAAATCAAACAATTTTATCTTTTTTTCAAAAAAATTGAATTGTCCTTTTTATTATAAAATTGAGCAAACGGCAAAAGTTATCCTACGTAGAAACGAACAATAAGTTTTTGAAATTTAATTTGTTTGCTTACTACAAACGAATAATTTATTTTTTAAAATTTGAGTTCACTTATGACAAGCAAACAATATAAATAAAAACTTGTATGAGACCGTCTCATGACATGAGATAACACAAATTAATACTCACCCTTACCAAAGTGTTGATGAGTTAATGCCCTAGTTATACTCATTCTCATTGTCTCATGCCATGAGACAGTCATATACAAAACCTACTCAACAATATAGAATGAGTTGTTTTACAAGTGAATTGTGTAATTAGAGGTGGAAATAGGCTAGACTCGACTTGTTTAGTAGATGAGTCGGGTTAGGATTTTATAAAAGCCTATTTATTTAAATAGGTCAGACTGCCTATTTAGATATATATATATATATATATATATATATATATATATTAGTGCATAATAATAAAATACATATATTATATAAGAATATTATTAAATATAAATTAAAATATTATTTAATTTATTTGTTATGGTGCTATTATTTGATAATCCTTTGGTAAATTATTTTTATTCTTCATTTTAAAATTTAAAGAGTTAATTTTTACGATTTAATGATAATATAATTATTGAATATAATTTAGTAAACATGACTAAAAAGGCTCCTAAAAGGCTTTCAGGTTAGGCCTATTTATTAAAAAAGTCAGGTCAAATCTATGAAAAAAGTCTATGACAGGTAACAGATCAGACTTATGTCCAAAAAATAAATAGCTGGCTCAAGCTGTCCAATGAGAAACCTAGCTCAGATCAGCCTATTTCCACCCCTACGTGCAATCTCCTATTTAACTCAACTAATGGCATACATAATATCAAGCTTTAATGAATTTTGTACATTAATAATACCATGGCAAGCGATTTTATAAGACGAAATGAATGGTAACATTAGTCTCAAATACATAATAGAATGTTTAATATCTCAAATACATTATTATCGTACTCTAACATTTACCCCTGACATGTCCTCTTGTATGACAAAATGACTGATATGTCTATCCTTCAGGAAACTCAACTTCGATGGCCATGTATGTTAACTCATCTACGACATAGCATAATCAAGAGTCAATGTATCATCATTTTCTCTCCATACTTATATAGGAGATTGAAAATAGACCCTTGCAATTTGAAGTAGCTCCCAAAGTTGCTTAGTTGTCGTGCCAGTAAAGGCTTGTATTGCTCGCAATTCTTTAAATTCTTTTATACAAACTAGTATTTTTCAATATATGAATTATTACGTTTTATGATACTAACTAATATTATTCAGCATAAAGAAGAAAATAATGAAGAATTTAAAGTTAGTTTATTCTAATTAAAATTTATGGAAAAAAATATTTTTTAATAAACCGGCAATTTTTTGCTTGATTGCAAAAAAAAAAAAAAAAAAAAAAACATGGCCTTTATCTTAATTGCAATTTTAATCAAACTTTTCAATAAATGAAAAAAAAAATCATGAATTTTAACATCTCAATTACAATAAGGACTTCGGGCAGTTTAGTCCCTACCTGATGCCAATATGATGTCCATTAATTTAATCATCTTACTTGAATATTTTAGAATTTTTTTTACCATTTTATTTGTTGCAACACTTTTGCCTCTTTTTAGAACATCTTAGGGATGTTTAGTTTGAAAATTCTTTAATTAAAATGAGAATGAGAATAAATATATGATAATTATCATGGTTAGTGAGGATAAGAGATTATCCACAATTTTGTTTTCCCTATTAAATAATGTAATCATTACTCTATTTGATTACTTTTCTATCTTCTTATAATCATCATCCTCAATCACTCCCCTATGTCACAACTAACAACCTTTTTTTTTTCCATAAATTCTTGTATGCACCCAAGTGTATATCATGGACTTGGATTTTGAGTCTAATTTTAAATCATTTTTTACTTTCCAAAGCTCATTAAGTAAAATGGATTTTGAAAAGTCAAAATTGATTTGAAATTAAACTCAAAATCCAAATGCATGCTATGCACTTGAGTGCACACAAGAATCACTTTTTTTTTATCTATTTTCACCAAAATTAGAGTGCAACACTAGTGATATAACCACCATGGAGACAATCATTCATTCAACATATATGAGGGTGAAAGGAGGAAAATTTCATTCTCATTCTCATGGAAGAGTTCAAAACAAGTGTTCTCTTAGGTTGTGTTTGGATGAAGGTATTTGGTTATGAATTTTAAATCCACTCCAATTGTTTGGTTGAGATATTCAAATGGATGAATTTCAAATACTTAACTTTAATTCCAGTTCAAATAGGAGAAATTTCAAAATACTTGGCAAAATCATGTCATTTGAAATTCATAAATTTATAAATCTACTTAGTTTCAAATTCCTTAGATTTCAAATGATCCTATCCAAACACATCTTAGATTTGTCTTCATCGACACAATCCCACAACCATTTACATTGTGCTCGAATCTATAGAGGCTAAACTTTTTATTGAGTTATCTTTTAGATAAGTTATTTTATGGATTATGGTCTCTCACTTCGCTTCTTCACTTAGGGGGTGTTTGGTTAGCAACTATTCAATAGTAATGGGAGTAAATTTAAAATTAGTGTAATTATGATGGTTCATTTGTTCAAAATCATTATCTCTCTTCCTAAATAAGGTAATCACTACTTCATTTTGATTACTCTATTTCCTTCCTATCATCCTCCTCAATCACCCCCTTATTCCTCTACCAACAATCACCAACAAACATTTTTTGTCCACTTCTTTTCCAAAATTAGGGCATGACACTAGCAATGCAACTACCATTGGAATAATCATTCTCCCAACATAACATTTTTATTATGGGGGCATAGATGAAATATAAATTTTCATTCTCATTAATATTGAAGTGTTGTTAACCAAGCGTCCCCTAAGAGGAATCGCACAATGGTCTAATTTGAAAGTAATTAGCTTAAGCATGACCAACATTGTTGGTTGGTTACCTGAAAACATGGGAATTCGTTTGCTATTAGCATCTGTTGCTTTTAGTGAAAATTGTTGGTTTATATGAGCACCAACAATGTCTTAACAAGTTTATGGAAACAAACAAACAAAAGAACAAAAAATACGAGAAATGAAATTTACATTTTAATCCTGGCAATTTCCCGATTTGAAAGCTCTCCCCGAATGTCAGTTTTCCACTTTAGCAAATACATAAATAACAACCTCCAACCCGAATAGAACCAGCAGAAACAATATGCAAAGCCAAGTCACGGTTTGAGGTGACGTTTCTAAAGGCAAAATAACTTACATCTCTTGGTGAGCAGCACCGCAGCGTCAGGAGCTTCGATGAACTTGAAAGACTAAGGAGCAAGACTGCCCTCTATATGATAGTGGACGAGCAGATACTAGATGCGACTTATTTTATCTGGAGAATTTTCTACATAGTTTCATGTGTTTTGTAGCAAAACATTAGGTGGTTCTTAATACGAAAATCAAGTGTTGAACAATCATGTATACACTCCTATTATATGAGTTTCCATTAGATGAGGATCCTCCAAACTATTGTCATTAATGGAAATTCATTCCATTTTTAACGTAGGTGTTGCAACTCACTTGAAACATCAATGTATCTAGATGTCCCAAATAACCAGATTCGATGTAATTCAAATTTCAAACTCGTGGGCTGAATTAATTTAACTGGGAACCCAATCCCATTTGGGTTTCAACGTTTGGACCATAATTCTTCCATGTGGGCCAAGCCCATTTTCGTGCTTCAAAAAGATAACTGGGCTCCCAAATCGAAATCTAATTGTCAAGGACCATGAGATGCGACTGTGACTTGAACACAAAATACTAGCTATACTAGTAGTTACCCCACATGAGTATGAGATCACGGTAGTATGTGCAAGTATAGGGACCAAGTAGTATCTGTTGTGACATTGTCAGTTTTGATTAAGATCTCAAAGCCCCTGAAAAGATGTTATGCTATTGTTGTCAGGCCAGTCTACGTTAGGATTTGTACTTAGTTATTTTGCATTTCACAGGTACTCAGTGAGAGGAGAACTCACTGATGTCAATCAAGACTAAGAGCCTGAAGACGAAGAGCACCATCCTGACCTTATGGCAGTCTTCTAAGCTGGCTGAGTAAGTGTCAGTGATGAAGAGTATGACCCTGAGGTCATTACTAACTCAGTCCTGAAGGGAACAAGATAATACTGAGTTAATGGGAAAGACTTGGAGTAGAGCCAAGCAATGCAAAAGGAATGTCAGCGTCAGGATAAGACCATTGTGCTCGAGACAAAAAGAACTTAATAAGACAAGCCTGAAGCCTAGGAATAAGTTCTGACATTCTCACCAACCTGATGACGTGGACCAATCCAGGAAGGACATGCACGTATGGACCCTGACATGAAGACTGACTTCAAACTGCACATTCAATGGGCAATCATTAAATGGTGCATTAAATGCAATTACCAAATCCATGCAAGGACGGCTGCTGCATGGGAAATACGTCTGTTTGAATCACTCTACATAGATTACTAGAAGGCTATCTCTTCCAACGGATAGTTTTCAAATCACCTATAAATACAGAAGGCCTTGAACCCATTCAAGGTCACGGGAAATTTCCAAGCCAGAAATTTCTCAAACTCTCAAGCATTCAAAGCATTTAGCCTTTAGAAGAAGCACTTGAAATCAATTAAATTTCCCAGGTGTTTCTTAGTTACTGAGAGTTATTATGTATTCCAAAGAGTGTACTAGCATTATCTCAAGCTTAGAGTGATTATCCCATCCTTAGCAAAGCTTTGACTTGTAAGGATAATCACAACCTAATTGGAAACCAAACTGAAACCAAAACCCTAAGTTAGGTTTGTTGGTAGTAAGTTCAGTTAGTGAGTTAGTAAGAAGTTGTATAGGTCAGTGAGGTTAGCTGGTCTTGGTGCACCTTGGCACGTTAAAAACAAGAATCCCTTGAGTGGATTTCCTGTTAAATCAGGTTGTGGACGTAGGAGCTTGAGTTTCTGAACCACGTTAAACCCCCTATGTTCTTACTGCTTTGATATTGTGCTTGCTTGTCATACTATTTGTTCATTCATAGCATTTGGTTTTTATCAGGCCTGAATCAGTCAGCCTGATCATCAAACAGAGCACTGCCCTACTAACCACTATTTCAGAATTGAGTAATCAAGTTTTTCAGAAAGCAAACTAAACAAGACTTTAAACTATCAGGGCTCACGCATTTCCGCACTGAACTTGAATTGATAGTTAGCCAACTGACCCGCACTAAGTGTAGTCAGTGGATATATTATCAGCTCTTAGTTCTTTATCACTCTGAGTAAAGGGGACTCGCTAAGGTTTAAGTTGAAAAATTGGTATACGTGTATTCCCCCCCTAACACGTATTCATCAGTCTTGTATCGGGGCCAACAAGTGATATCAGAGCAGTGGTTCAAAAGACCACTGACTTTGAGTATTAATAGTTTCAGAGGAGAAACTGTTGGTGGTCACTGAATAGATCTGAGTTTGCTTTTCATAAAACTTGCATCATCATGACTTCGAGGAGACTTGAAGCTTCGCTACCTGAATTCTCTGTATCTAACTTTGTCTATTGGAAGTTCAGACTAGAGGCACATCTTGATGCCATGCATGACCAAATGCCGCGTGTTATCAGGGAAGGACCGATCAAGATTACTATCCCTAATGTCAGAGGACTGGGATATGAACATCTTGAGATTGGCGTACAGGTTCCTAAAGAAATGAAAGACATGATCAATGAGGAAATCAAGATGGTGGGACTGGACAATGTGGCCAGGAATATCATTTTGCATACGGTGTATTTCGAGGAGTCAACAAGGCTGATGAATTTAAATACGGCAAATGAGGTTTGGGATGAGCTGACCAGAATGTGCAATGGGTCAGAAAAGATAAAGGAGAACAAGAGAAATATTGTCATTCAGAAATTTGAGGCGTTCGAGATGCTGCCTGATGAGAGTATAGATCAGATGGAGTCAAGGTTCATCAAGTTGATGAATGAGTTGGTGATGCTGGACAAGGATGTCCCTAAGAGAGATGTTGCTTCAAAGATCCTGAATGCCCTTCCTGAGAGATGGAACAACAGTATAATTATGCTTAAAAACACTCAGGATATGAGTAACATAACTTCTGCTTTACTTTTTTCAGAGCTCAAAGCACTGGAATATGATCTTAACAAGAGAAAGAAGAAAGTACAGCAGGAAGAGAAAGAGAAGGAGAAAACTCCTGAGAAAAGTGTGGCGTTCAAGGCCAGGTCTGAACCTGTTGAGTCTTCATCAAAGTCACTGATGGAGATGAGCAAGGAAGAACTTGCTGAGGAGTACAACCTGATGGCCAGATGTTTGAGAAGCTTAATTCCAGGTTTGGTTGTTATAATAAATTTTATCAGGACTCGCGTGATAGGAAACCTGAAGGAACCCGCCAAAGCTCGAGGAGGTATGAGGAAAGGAGAAACACTGACCAGGGGAGAGATCGTGGCGATGAAAGAAGATATTCAGACCCGAAACCCGATCGTAGAGATGAACAGAGACGTACTCGTGATGACAGGCACTCAGGGAAGACTGAAAGCTCATCAAGACAGAGGGAACCTGACTCAAGGAGGAACCCTGAACCTAGGAAAGAAAGAGGAGATGAGCAAGCAACATGTTACAACTGTAACAAGAGCGGGCACTATCAGTATGACTGTCCGAAGCTGAGTGCAAGGGAAAGAGAGGACAGGAGGACCAAGAGAGACCAGAGATTTACTGACCGGAGAACCATGCTCGCTGAGAATGCAACTGACTCGGATGGACCTGAGGAAAGGTCGCCTGAACTCTTTTCCGACGATGAGTACGATGATGTTTGCTTGATGGCTAGGGAAGAGCCTGAGGTAACATCTAACTCTGTGTGTGGTTCTTACACTGGTCAAAATCCTGAGCTTAGCTCAGAGTCAGCCAGAGAAATGAACCTTCAGATCTGTCTGGATCAATTGATGGTTGATTTCTCCAGGTTGCGGGAAACTAATGTCTTCTTGGTAGAGGAGAACAAGAAATTGAGTACTGAGGTCCAGAACCTGAATGATCAGCTTACTCAGTCTGATCTTAAAGAATCAGCTCAGATTGTGAGACTAACTCAGGAAATTGATTTAATGAATGCTGAGCGTCTCCCAAGAGAGAAGATTCTGAAGGAACTGGCTGATGAAGAGTTGGTCAGGAAGGAAAAACTGAAGGTACTTAAGAGTAAGTTTGATGACCTCTTTGCCAGACATGAAATCCTGAAAAAGAGTGAGGACTCACTCGAGCAAAAGGTTGCAGCAATGAATAAATCCCCAGTGGCTAGAGAGGAAATAAATAGCAGCCAGATGCTTGGGAACGAGAAAAAGGGACTTGGATATGTTCCTAAGAAATCCTCACAAGGTCAGTCTCATGTTGCTTCAGGGAGAAACACTGAGAGGGTATTTGTTCAGGCAGGCCAAAGTGCACCTAAGGTTGTACTTCAGGCCCGTCAAACTGATAAGGGCAAGGAAACTATTGACTCAGTCAGGGTTTCCCCCAAGGTTGCTAAGCCAAAACCTAAGGGAAAGGCCAAGCAACCAAAGGAGGTCCCTGAGAGCTCAGGCCAGGGAAAGCCTCAGCAAAAACAGAGGAAGACTCAGGCCAAGAGCCCTCAGACTGGTCAGTGAGGGTACCATCATGCTTGGCAATACAAACAGGGAAGACCAAACATGATGACACCCCCATGGTTTTGGCATCCTGAGGCCTTTAACTGTTTTCCATTCCCTCACTTGCCTGGGGGGAATAGAACACAGGGTCCTTATAAAGAACAAGGCCCAAGACCTGCTGCACCAGACCTAGGAAGAACAGGAGGCCAACCCAAAAGGCACCCACTCAAGCTCCTGTGAAGCCTAAGTCTAGCACTCATACACCATCTTCCTCTCAGGCAAATAAGAAGAAAGTTGTGTATGTTGATGTTTCAGGGAGACAGATTTACCACTCTGAGGCAATCAGGGTTGTTAAGCAAGTCTGGATCCCGAAGGGTACAACTAACACTATAGGACCCAACACCCAATGGGTACCTAAAGCCTGATTTGCTTGCAGGCGGCTGTGGATCACAACAACAGGAGTGGAGACTCAAACAAAGCTGTTTGGTACCTAGACAGTGGATGCTCAAGGCATATGACTGGAACGATGAGTCTTCTCCAAGAATTTCAAGCTAAAGATGGTCCACAGGTAACCTTTGGTGATAACTCAAAAGGCATTACTAAAGGTTTTGGTGTCTTGATAATAGGTACAATCAGAGTGGAGAATGTGTCCTTTTTGGAAGGACTGAAGCATAACCTGTTGTCAGTAAGCCAATTCTGTGACAAAGGTTTCAGTGTTGAGTTCTCATCGAATATATGTTCAGTCAAGGACAAATCAACACAAGTGCTTCTATCAGGTATCAGGAAAGGTAACGTTTATCCCGCTGATTAGAGCAGCACTATTCTTGATACTTGTTTTGTTGCTAAAAGCTCTCTAGAGCTCAGTTGGTTATGACATAAACGATTAAGCCACCTGAACTTCAAGGTTCTTAACAAAATTTCTAGACAATCACTTGTTGAAGGTCTACCTAATGAAGTTTTTAGCAAAGATCATGTGTGCAAAGCTTGTCAGGAGGGAAAGCAGGTCAGAGCGCCATTCAAGGAGAAAGCTACCTTCTCCACTGACAGGATCGTTCAGCTATTGCACATGGATTTATTTGGTCCCATAACACCTGTGAGTATAAATGGTAGGAAATATACTCTTGTGGTTATTGATGATTATTCTAGATATACTTGGGTTATTTTCTTGTTGAATAAGAAGGAAACACAGGTGAAGCTTCCTGAGTTGCTCAGAAGGCTCAACAATGAGAAGAACCAGTCCATTACTAAGATCAGATCTGACAAGGGCACTGAATTTATAAATTCATATATTTCTGACTTTTGTAATGAACTTGGTATAGCTCATGAGACTTCTACAGCTAGAACCCCACAACAGAACGGTGTCGCTGAAAGGAGGAACAAGACACTGAAGGAAGCTGCCAGGGCCATACTGGGTGAGTCAGGATTGCCCAAGAAATTCTGGGCTGAGGCAATCAACATTGCATGCTACACTCAAAATAGATCCATGCTGAACAAACAACATGCTCAGACCCCATATGAGACATGGAATAAGAGAAAGCCTCATATCTCTTACTTTCATGTATTTGGTTGTAAGTGCTTCATCCTCAACAATGGGAAGACCCAATTGAAAGCCTTTGATAGCAAATCTGATGAAGGGATATTCTTAGGATATTTTGAAATTAGCAAAGCATTCAGGGTTTACAATTGTAGGACCCTTGTTGTGGAAGAATCACCACATGTTGTGTTTGATGAATCTGCTAATGAGTCTAGGGTAAAAGTGTTGAATCCTGATACTGAGGAGGTCATAAGGAGAGTGACAAGGCTGAGCTTAAAGAATCAACCTGATCCAAAGGTCAAAACTGTGCCTATTCCAAGATGGGATGATGACGACGATCAGGAAGATGACCCAAGAGCCACTCCTAAGCCCAGCACATCAGGGATTGTTGAGCCTCAAACT
Organism: Ballota nigra; assembly: GCA_947034835.1. NCBI lineage: Eukaryota > Viridiplantae > Streptophyta > Magnoliopsida > Lamiales > Lamiaceae > Ballota > Ballota nigra. Next base: position 9,120,952 of record OX344727.1, on the reverse strand, counting down.
GAGGAACAGGCTCAACCTAAGGTAAGCACTAACTATGAAGATGCGGTCGTAGCTGAGACGGTTTCTGAGTCATCTCATCAAGGGGGAATCAATGTCCCTGACATTGAACTTATAAATCCCTTTGGTATAGACTCAGGATCATCCCCTTCTATTCAATATCCTGAATTTTATGAGCCTGTAGACACTAACATTGCAGGTACTTCAGGAAAAACTCCAGGTAAGAGGACATAGCTAGAAAGTCATCCCATTGACCAAGTCATTGGTGATCCAACTGAGGGAGTCAGAACCAGACGGTTTCATGGTGAGAGCGTATTGTTCTGTTGCTTTCTCTCTGAGCAAGAGCCTCAGAACATTGAAGAAGCTCTCACTGACTCGAACTGGATCATAGCCATGCAAGAGGAGTTGAATCAGTTCACAAGAAATCAGGTTTGGTACCAAGTGGGTCTTCAAGAACAAGAAGGCTGAGAATGGTGTTGTAGTGAGGAACAAAACAAGACTGGTTGCAAAGGGGTATTGTCAGTCTGAAGGGATAGACTATGATGAGACTTTTGCTCCAGTGGCTAGGTTGGAAGCTATCAGGTTGTTCCTTGCTTATGCAACATATAAGAAGTTTAAGGTGTATTAAATGGACGTCAAGAGTGCCTTCCTGAATGGTGTATTCAATGAAGAGGTATATGTTGAACAACCTCCTGGGTTTGAGGTTGGAGATAGAGTATACCATTTGAAGAAAGCACTCTATGGACTTAAGCAAGCACCAAGAGCTTGGTATGATACCCTCTCTCAATTCCTGACAGACCATGGGTTCAAGAAGGGAACCGTGGATAGGACATTGTTCAGGATCACTGAAGGTGATGACATTCTCTTGGTCCAGATTTATGTGGATGACATAATATTTGGATCACCAAATCATCAACTATGTGAGAAGTTCTCTAAGTTGATGACTGGTAAATTTGAGATGTCAATAATGGGAGAGATGAACTTCTTTTTAGGATTGTAGGTTAAGCAGACTGATCAAGGTATCTTCATTAATCAGGCTAGTATACAAGAGAATTGATTCAAAAGTTTGGTGTTCAGAACAACAATCCGGCAAGGATCCCAATGAACACAAATTGGAAGATGAATCCTGACATTGAAGGGAATTCAGTGAATCAGACTGAGTACCGAGGGCTGATTGGTTCTTTGTTGTACCTGACTGCAAGCAGGCCTGACATTACGTTTGCAGTTGGTGTGTGTGCTAGGTATCAGTCTGATCCCAATAGAAGTTATTTGGAGGCTGCTAAGAGGATACTTAAGTATTTGAAAAGGACAGTCAATATGGGACTATGGTATCCTTCAGATGATAACTTAGAATTGACAGGTTATTCAGATGCAGATTATGGAGGTTGTAGGATTGATAGGAAATCAACCTCAGGGACATGTCAGTTTTTGGGAAGTAAGTTGATCTCGTGGTTTAGTAAGAAATAGAATTCAGTGGCAACATCCACAACTGAGGCTGAGTATAAGGCTGCAGGTAGTTGTTGTGCTCAGATTTTATGGTTGAGACAACAATTAAGAGACTACCAAGTGTTTGCTAATGAGGTTCCAATCTATTGTGACAACAATAGTGCTATAACAATTACTCAAAACCCAGTGCTTCACACAAGGTGCAAGCATGTGGATATTAGGCATCACTTCATACGAGATCATGTTGAGAAGAAGGACATTAGGATGGAGAAAATTCACACTGACAGGCAGAGAGCTGACATCTTGACTAAGCCTTTGGCTGAAGCAAGATTTATGGAACTGTCAGTGGAGTTAGGACTCTTAGATCCGGGAGAGCAGTCAGTATAGGGTTTAGGGGGAACTCAGGCCAGACTCGACTCAGCGAGATATCAGGGTGCTACAATGTCTCCCTGACAGGTATGAGTTCTATCCTGACTCTTGTGAATTTAAAGCGTCTCCCTGAGTCTTTCATCCTGAAAATCTTTATTAAATGCATTTCATTTTCATTAAAGCACGCTTTTTCATATTTAAACCCACGCGCATCGGAGCATTTAATGCTTCAGTTAATTTTTCATATACGTGTCCATTTTATACGGAATATGACTGACATGAGGATATGATTGATACAGAGATTAATCCTGGCCCTTAATTTCAAAACTTTTCAAATTCAGGATTAATCCCAACCTCACGTTTGAGTAACTGACTAATTCATATCAATCTATTCTGTCATTTGAGGATTTTACGCAAACACAAACGCACATTGCACACTGAGTATTCTCTTGCTCAAACACAAATCTTTTGCAAAATCTTTTCTCAAACAAATCAAAACAAATGGCATTCTTGGATACTAACTGGACAACTGACAAGCCTGAAGAAGTTGTCAAGAACCGGTTGGTTAATATGGAGCATGTTATCACCATGGAGGATGTGTGCCTTTCTGTGAAGGAGATTCTTCCAGTCTTCGAGTGGATCTCCAAAGCTGGGTTGGTGAAATATTTCACACACAAGCCCACATCTGTGCTTCCAAAGACAGTGGTGGAGGCTTATTACAACTTGTTTCTGCGCAAGGGTGAATTATTCACCAGGGTGACCGTGCTGATACCCACTGGTGAGAAGGATGTTGATGGAGAGCCCTTCTACAACGTCGAGATGCGGGACGTCAACTTGAGGAAGGCCATAAAGGAGGTGTATGCGCTTCCATGCTCTGGCATCAACCCTAGGACATACAAGGAGAACGCTGAAGGAGAACTCCTTGGGAAGTGGTCCAAGATTGTGTCTTTGGAGTTCAAGGCACGTCAACACAAGGATACCCTGAAGTCTGAGTACAGGGCCTTGGTTGACTTGGTGTAAAAAATCATCATGGGCTCTACTGGCTCGCATGAGCAACTCAGTCAGCCCAAACTGAGGATCATAGGTGCTCTAGTTGATGGTGTGGAAGCCAACTGGGAGCAATTCTTATTGGACCAGATCAATCAGGCTGTTGGAGACAAACTGAAGAAAGATACTGAGATGAAGCATATTTCAGTTGGAGCCATGCTCCTCTTTGGGACTAGGTTATCTATCCTCATCGCCCACGCTTGTCAGGGGTGTACCTTTGACTTGGAGGATAATCTAACCTCAAAGAAGATCATGTTCACGACAGCGAGTGACACCTACGCTGTTCTTGGTCTCACTGACCCCAATGCTCCACCAAAGGGTCAGAGAAAGAAGCCTGCGGGCAAGGCTAAGAAGGTGGTCACGAGCCTTATGGAGAGAGTGGATGAACTCTTTGAGAAGAGTAAGGAGACTGAGGCCGGTGTAGCTGCGGAGCGGGCTGAAGTAGAGGAAGCTGAGAAGAGAGTCTTGGAAGAGAAGAGGACTAAGCTGAAGGTGGTCCTGAAAGAAAAGGCCACATCCAAGGGTGTTGGCAAAGGGACTGAGAAAGTCTCCAAGAAGGCAGTCTCTGGGGCTAAGGAGACTGACGATGAAGTCAGGTCCGGGGGAGAGGAAGGTGATAGGCCTTTGAAGAGGCTAAGGAGGGGACCCAAGAAATCCCCAGCCAAGGGTCTGAAGGAGGTGAGTTCTGAGAGGGAGAAGTCAAGCTCTCCACGAGCCTCTGACTTGGAGGTAGTGAGAGGAACAATCGAGACGGCTGAGCTTCTGCAGCCTGAGATTGTGTTTAACCCAACCCCCTCACCAAAACCCACTGAACCCACCCCACCATCCAACCCTGAACCCACACCCCAACAGCCAGATATACCCATCCCTGACGCCAACCCCACCCCATCTAAGTCAGTGCCATCAACCTCACAAACCACTGAGCCTGACCAGATCACTGAACCCACCATAGACCATCCAAACCCTGACCAGTCTTCTGAACCCAATCTTTCTAACCCTGACGACTTCCCCGCATATCCCAATCCCAAAAACTGCCCCAAAACCTCTCAAGCCGGAATTCAAGATGACGATTTCTTGGAGATGCAGCAGGAGGAGGAGGAGCTGGATGCCAACATGGTTGGAGGGATTTTGTGTTGGGAAAATAGGGATGCCCGGAATCTATTCGGGATGAGATTTAAATACGAATTTAAATACAATTATTACTAGCATGAATTAATCCTAATTAATTCAAATAATAATTCCAACAACAAATTTTCATCATGCATGTTAAATTAATTCACATATAAACTATGACGGAATAAACAAGTAAATATGTGATTAACGTACCTCTTGTAGAATTGGCCTTTGGATAAACGGGACAATCACGATCTCGCTCTATCGACCCAAAAACCTTCTCAAGTATTTCCCTTTCACCTCACTTGATCACCGGTGGGAGATGCTTTCAAGTAATTTAATAAACTAAGGAAAAAGAAAATATCTATGCTCTTGATTTTTCCAACACATGGAATTATGTACTTGGGGATAAAATAATCATCCCCTATTTATAGAGGGGGTGACCGAATTTTTGTGGGGTATTTGGGCCTTGAGAAAATCTTTTCTTAGACTCAAAGAAATCTTGAATATATCCCATATATTCTTTTCTCCATAATAAAATATTCCACAAAAATCTCACTCTCTTTATTTTCTAGTAATTTTTGAAAATCTTAGGAGTAGATCCCAAGATTTGGATCTTCTTGAATATATGAGATAATCTTGCATTCCAAGAATACTTATCTTCCATAATATCTTTTCAAGAAAATCAACAAAATCTTTTCTCTCCTAATTAGGCCAAATTTCGAAAATTACAATGAAAAATCAGCATGATATTATCTTTTTATTTTAATCACCTTATCATTATTGGGCTACTTAATGGGCTACTTGAGGGGCCTTTAAGGAGAATTAAGATTGGACCTCATAATGGACTTCTGAATTTCAATATTGAGCCCCAATATAATTCAGCCCATTAATATTAATTATTACCCCTAATAAATTAATATTGCACTATCCATCTTAATCCATATTACGATAATATGGGCTCCCGGTTATTATTTCCCGCGTTTAAGATTATCAAGTCTATTAATTAATTAAGCTTCTGAATAGCTCTTAATTAACATCTTTCACCTTGGAGTAAAGACAGCTCAACATTATTATTCGTACCGAAGAAACTGATTCTTCACTTGCAAGATTTGGTACAATAAAACTTCTGAGCCCACCAAGGGGACTAATCACACGAGCCGTACTCGCACGCGTTTCTCCGTATTAAATCTTAGCAACCGTCGTATGATTAATATTACTGCCCAAGACACAAAGTTCGAAGTCACAATGATTCTCACCCAACATGAATCAAAGCAGTAACCATTAAGCACACACGGTCCTATTTAAGTGACGGAGATTAAGAAATCAACAACTACTGAGGTCTAATTATTCACCTTTCAGAACAGAAGAATTTATCCTCACTGTAGGTCCTCTTCAACACATACTAAATGTGCTAGTGCAATCTCTTAGTCAAGACAGACCAATCTGAGCCTTACACATTGACCTTTCACGGCGGATTGTTCAATTCCACCTAGGTCGTGAAAATGTACGTTTAGTTACAAGTAAATTGTTAATGTTGTCTTCCGTGATCGGGTATCACTACATTAACTACAATGTAACATGTACTATATATTGAACGGTTTGCAATAGGAATTCAACATTCAATCATATCTAAAGCAAATGTGATAAAAAGAATTATTCTCATAAAACGAGTGTTTGATACACGAGTTATACAAAGTAAAAGCATACTTTCACGTATAACTCCAACATTTTGGAGAACAATTTGAGTGGGAACGCCACAGAATGGGCAGCCAAGTGTTGGCCTAATCTGAATAGGTGCATAGAGTTGTGTGCTAATGTTGTGGAGCTCAAGGTTTGGCTGGACTTCAAACAGTCAAACATGCAGGAGCAACGCATGATAGTTGATGTCAGGGGCTGGGAGCACTGGGAGGTAGAATAAGCTAGGCTCTGTACATACTTTGGTCTCACTAGCTGGCTGCAACTTCTAAATTTTGACAATCTGGAGCAGCTGGTTACTGAGATGATGACGAAGATGAAGGCTGATCTCAACACTGAGTCTGAGAAGGAGGATGGGGATGAGGATGGAGCTCAGGGTGGAGCTTGTGAGAAAATGGTGGAGGAGACTGCTGGAGAAGTTGATGAGATGATCCCTAAGTCTCAAACTTAGGGGGAAGGTGTTACAGACGTTGGTGCCAAGGGTGGACCAACGGCTGAGGATGTTGAGAACATCTCAGCTGTCGATGACACATCAGTCAATGACGGGATTCCCTGCCCTGAGACAAAGGAGGATGATGTTGAGGCATCTAAGGAGACTCCTAGTTCTGTGGGACTTGTTCCCAAAGTTCAAGTTGGCTTAGCTGAGCCTGAGCGGGCGGTTTTGACCACTTCACAACTGCCTTCAATGCACCCTGAAGAGGGGACTGGGGAAGCAGGGGCTGACAAGGGAAAACAACCACTTACTGATGAGGCTAATGATGGAGATGATGATGTGCTTATCACAGGAGTAGGAAGAGCTGAGTTCACCAGCATTGTCGAGGTGAAGAAGGAAAAGACAGCGGAGAACTTAGATGAGCTTCAGGATGAGGTGATGAGGCTCAGAGCTGAAAAAGAAGAAGACTCCAAGGCCCTGGCTAAGCACATCAAATAGACCAAGTCAGCGTACAACACTCTTGCAAACAGGGAGTTGATACTGCTGAAACGCACGATGGTGGATACGGCCAAATCAGTAAGGAGTGAGAGAAGGAGGACAAAGAAGATGCTGAGGCAGACTCTAAAGCAGCTTGAGAAGAGGGATGAGCTCAGAGAGGAAAAGTTAAATCTTGCTATAGAGAGGCTTGCAGCTCAGGCTGGGGCGCTCTTTACTCAGGCTCTGAACAACTCAGCGTCCAAGTTAGAGATGGAGTCAGGGAAGTTAGCTCAGACTTCTCAAACTGCTGCTGAGGTTTTGGCTAAGGCCACTGATGAGTCGGCTAAGATACTGGCTGAGGCGAGCAGGGTCAGCGGTGAGTCCTTGAAGGTGGAGGAAAGGATCACCAAGACTGAACAAAGTCTCCAACACAACATGGAGGTCTTTGAAAAGAAGCTGAAAGCTGCCATCAGTTCAGTGTCGTATGCAGGAACTGGGATAGCCACGGGAGTTGATATGTTGAAGGAGGGTGTGTAGGAAGTTCAATCGTTAGCTGCCTTCGTCATCAACAGTGGAGCTGAAGTGTTCCCATCCCAGGCCAATGATGATGCCAAAAATGGGGAAAAAAGAGGAAAAGATCCCGCCCTGAGGCATCTGAGGCAATCAATCAAGGAGAGGTGGTTGTGGCAGATCCTGAGGCAAACCCTGATGGGAATGTCCTTTTTGTGCGGAAGTCAGCAAGGTTGGCTGAAGCAGCGGCAGAGGTAGAGGCTGCAACAAAGAAGGCTAATGACCCTTCCAAGGAACTCCCTTCCAAACCAGTTGAGGCAATTCAGAAGTCTCCCCCAGTCAATATAAGGAAGAATCCCATCATATACTCTGCGGAGACAGTGGCGGAACTTTGCGCTGAGGCATGGGGAACACCTTCTGAGAAATCGGAGGCTGAGCGCAGGGCAGACATAGCTCAGAAAGAGAAGATACGCATACTGGAAAAGAAGGTGGAGAAGCTGACTGATCTCACTGATATGCAATAGCGAGAATTGGATGATGTTGTGGTCAGTCTGCTGAGGAGGAGGAAGGTGAAGCCTGAGCCGCGGAAGTATAGGAAGAAGCCAACAGCTAGGAAGTCAACATTACTGCAGGTCAGGAGGCCGGAAACAGTTCAGATGGAAGCCTATGTTGATGAGTTCATCTCAGAAACATTGAAGGAGTTCTGGATTGATGCAAGGGATGAGTTTGTCAAGTTGTGGTACGTAGTGAAGAAGTGAGGCGACTCTGAAGACATTAATGCCCACTTCACTGACTATATGATGGACAACCACCCTGAGTTGATTCAGAAGATCTTGGAAGAAGCTGAAGCAGCCTAAGTCCAAGTGAAAGCTCCTGAGTTCGTTGTTCGTCCACCCCCTCTTGTGCCTGGAACTGGAAAGCACGATACAAAGGCCATCATGACTGAAGTTTTGAAGATTGCTAAGGTTGAAGGTTATGTGAATCAGGTTAAGATAGTTGACGAGTTGAAGGTCAGAGTCTATGCTGGTTATGGACTCAAGCCTGAAATGAGATTAGTCTAGTGATTCACATCCTTTCTTGTAATAGATTAGATTCACTGTAACCATTTCTATATCATTCAGTGAAATCTATTACTTTGCCCACAGACAAAAACTCATTGTCTTTTTGGCTGTTATTTAAATTCTGTATTTTATCAAGAATTGCTCTAACACTGACTTATCTTATAGATATGATCTTATATTTCCTCTAAGTATTTTGAGGATCTTTTCAGTGTTTTGGCATCATCAAAAAGGGGAAAATTGTTGGGACATTGTCAGTTTTGATTAAGATCCCAAAGCCCCTGAAAAGATGTTATGCTATTGTTGTCAGGCCAGTCTAGGTTAGGATTTATACTTAATTTCACAGGTACTCAGTGAGAGGAGAACTCACTGATGTCAATCAAGACTAAGAGCCTGAAGACGAAGAGCACCATCCTGACCTTATGACAGTCTTCTAAGCTGGCTGAGCAAGTGTCAGTGATGAAGAGTATGACCCTGAGGTCATTACTAACTCAGTCTTGAAGGGAACAGGATAATACTGAGTTAATGGGAAAGACTTAGAGTAGAGCCAAGCAATGCAAAAGGAATGTCAGCATCAGGACAAGACCGTTGTGCTCGAGACAAAAAGAACTTAATAAGACAAGCCTGAAGCCTGGGAATAGGTTCTGACATTCTCACCAACCTGATGACATGGACCAATCCAGGAAGGACACGCACGTACGGACCCTGACATGAAGACTGACTTCAGACTGCACATTCAATGGGTAAGCATTAAATGGTGCATTAAATGCAATTACCAAATCCATGCAAGGACGGCTGCTGCATGTGAAATATGTCCGTTTGAACCACTCTACGTAGATGACTAGAAGGCTATCTCTTCCAACGGATAGTTTTCAAATCACCTATAAATACAGAAGGCATTGAACCCATTCAAGGTCACGGGAAATTTCCAAGCCAGAAATTACTCAAACTCTCAAGCATTCAAAGCATTTAGCCTTTAGAAGAAGCACTCGAAATCAGTTAAATTTCCCAAGTGCTTCTTAGTTACTGAGAGTTATTCTGTATTCCAAAGAGCGTACTAGCATTATCTCAAGCTTAGAGTGATTATCCCATCCTTAGCAAAGCTTTGTCTTGTAAGGATAATCACAACCTAGTTGGAAACCAAACTGAAACCAAAACTCTAAGTTAGATTTGTTGGTAGTAAGTTCAGTTAATGAGTTAGTAAGGAGTTGTATAGGTCAGTGAGGTTAGCTGATCTTGGTGCATCTTGGCACGTTAAAAACAAGAATCCCTTGAGTGGATTTCCTGTTAAATCAAGCCATGGACGTAAGAGCTTGAGTCTCTGAACCACGTTAAACCCTCTGTGTTCTTACTGCTTTGATATTGTGCTTGCTTGTCATACTATTTGTTCATTCATAGCATTTGGTTTTTATCAGGCCTGAATCAATCAGCCTGATCATCAAACAGAGCACTGCCCTACTAACCACTATTTCAGAATTGAGTAATCAAGATTTTTAAAAAGCAAACTAAACAAGACTTTAAACTATCAGGGCTCACGCATTTCCGCACTGAACTTGAATTGATAGTTAGCCAACTGACCCGCACTAAGTGCAGTCAGTGGGTATATTATCAGCTCTTAGTTCTTTATCACTCTGAGTAAAGGGGACTCACTAAGGTTTAAGTTGAAAAATTGGTATACGTGTATTCCCCCCCATACACGTATTCATCAGTCTTGTACCGGGGCCAACAGTATCGAACCCAAGGAAAAATATATATGCGAATAGAGCCCTAGAGATCTACGTCTCATTGTTAATATAAATGTATGTTCAGGTTCAAGAATTAATATTAAACTAATTTATAGACTACTACTCTTAATGCTACTAATTAAATTAAACTAAACAAATAAATAGGTTTGAATAAATATATGAGATGGTGATGCTCGGGATAAGAATTCCTACTTATACTGACGGAGTTGGTACAATAATTAAAATAATTGTGACGAACAAGTAATAATCCTAAGTGTACTAAAACTAGGCAATCAACTTCCCTAATCTAGCACAAGATTGAAAGAATAAAAACTCAAGAATTAATCCTAATACTTAGTTCTATCAACCTACTTCACTAATCCACTAATCAAATTATATGGATTGTGCCTAATTATTGAGACCCTAATTTAACTAAGGTGATGCGGTCGTCCTCCCTATATAAACCGGTAGATGATAAACCCCTTCTAAAACCCTTTCATTAAGCCTATTCATTATTAAAGAGTGATACGGTCGTCTTCTCTCTAACAATTTTTGTACTCAATTCCAAGATAATTATTGGGCTTATTTTAAGAATTCAATTAATTAAGAGAACTAAGACTAAACATCACGAATTATCCTAAATACGTATCAACGTCCTACTTCTACGAGTTCATCATATCCTAAGCATGCAAGGGTTCTAGCCTAACATGGTGGTTTGAATAACGAATACAATAACAAGAACAATAAACATATGCATAATTGAATTAACTAATAAAATCAAGAACATAAACTAAAGAATAATTTCAAGTCTCAAAATAAATCTATATAAATATGAAAAGCTAGGGTTTATAGTCTCAAAGAACAAAGAAAGAAAGAACTAATCTAATAAGTTCAAAAGAAAATATTAATACTATGAATTCGTGAATCAAAACCTCGATTACAAAGTGTAAAACTCTTCCAATCTCTTCCCCAAGCTCTTCTCCTTCCTCTAAGTATCTAAAAATATCAATAGTAGTCAAAAGGTGTCTAAAAACGAGCTTGGGATGAGGTATTTATAGGTAATGGGCCGATTTGGGCCGAACTTGCTCGTAGGGCTCGAGCACATGCCTAGCTCGAGTGCCTAGTGCTCGAGCTAGTGCACTTGAGTGCCCCTCTCTTTCCAGCGCAATTTTGGTGCTCGAACTGCCTTGCTCGAGTGCCTAGCTCTCAAGCCGCGTCTGCTCGAGTGCGTTCTCGAGCGCTCGAGTGCTTAGGGCTCGACCATACTTCCTACTCGAGCCCGTGCTCGATCACTCGAGCACTTAGAACTCGAGTTGTCCTGCTCGAGTGCTTGCAAATCTTCCAGAACTCATGGAGGGCTCGACCATCTCTTGCTCGAGCACCTAGTGCTCGAGCTCCACTGCTTGAGCGCCTCCTTCTTCGGGCCAAATGATACTTTTGCTCGTTCAAACTAGTATTTTTCGTATTTCTTCAATATCTTCTCATCCGGGCATCCGTTTGCGTCGATTCAAAGCCCTACGAGCTCCGTTTTCTGCCCTCTTTCCATCTACAAGTATCAAAGAGATAAATTCACTAGTTTATAAAAATAGTACTCAATTGACTCTAAATACTCATCGAATTTACTCAAAACACGGACAAATCAAGCTATAAATCATAACAATTTTACGCCTAATCAGACTGCAACTCGACACGTGCAAACAAGTGAGCGGCACACATGTTGCCCATAGGTTTGTTTCTAAACCACTATAGTCTGAATTTTTCTAACTTACTCCTATTAATAAGGAGTAGTTTAACTAACTAAACAATCAATGTGGAATAATTAACTCCTAGTTAATTTTCACATTTCACAACAACACTTTAATCCATAAAGTGTCCTTTAGACGTTTCAACTTCATGATTTAAATTTTCACTCACCTAAATTCGATTTTGAGATTATAAACATACTTCGATCACCTACTCCGTGAGTAGATACATGATTCCATAACAAGAAACCTTCTCAATCTCCATTGATTCTCGCAAGAATACCGGCAATGAGGAATAAAAGAGAGAACACTCTCTATATTTTAATTCATAATTCAACTTATTAAAATGTTTACAAATGACCTCCTTAAATATTTGAAATAACAATACGATAAATCTTAACAAAACCTATTAAATTAATAAAAACTTCAATAATAAAGGAAATTATAAAATAAAATAATATATTTTCTAATATTCTTGATTCTTGATTCTATAAATCAATTGAGTGTGTATAGAGTGAAATTGGTTATATATGAATCACTGAAGGATATTAGTTGTTTTCACTGAAAAGTATTAGTTATTTTTACTGAAGAGTATTACTGGTTTACACTGAAGAGTCTCAGTTCATTTTCACTGAACAACTAAGACTCTTTAGTGTAAATCAGTAATACTCTTCAGTAAAAACAACTAATATTTTCAATAAAAACAACTAATATCCTTCGGTGATTCATATAAAAACCAGTTTCACTCTATACTTTGTCAAATCAATTTACGATATTTCCAAATCGCTATCGCGATCTCGCCTCCGTCACACACTCTCATAAAATAACTAATTAAATAACATTTTAATTTAGTTAAAACTAATTTTCCCAACACAAATTACTTGAATGGTGATCTTTCTTTGTCAATGAGAAAATTGAGTTCATGTAGATATCTTGATTTGAGTGTGAATTTATTAACCGAGGAATTTCCATATTAGATTGGAGAGATGAGAAGTTTAGAATTCTTGGATATTTCTAATAAAAAAATTTATGGTAAAGTTCCTTGTTGAATTGGCAATTTGAACATACCATACAATACAATTGATTCATTGGAAGATTACCAGAGTCCTTTTGGGGTTGCATAAGCATTAAAGCTGTTTATGAATGTGGAAACTTATTTTCTAGAGAATTTACCTTCATGGATTTTTAGGATACGTCATTGAAAGATTATTAAATTAAACAACATTGGTTTGGTATTCGTGCAACGACTAAACTGCCAGATGTTACAATTGCAATTGATATGTTAAATTCATGATTTTTTTTTTTTGCAATTATTTAAAAGTTTGGTTAAAATTGTAATTAGGTCAAGAGTGGTGATTTTTGTTGCAATTGAGTTTTTTTTTTATAATTAATTTTTTTTAAGAGATAAATGTGATACAATATTATTTCGCTCGTAATAAGATTTTACTTTAATTCCGTTCATTCTGTTGTAAATAAGTGCGTAAAATAAAAGACGAGATTTGTTCACCCAGTTCATCGGGGGGCAAGCCAAACCAGGAGTTTCACTAATATTCTTTTGTATGAGTGATTACAATTATGAGTACAATAGTCTATTTATAAGGATAAAATCCTAGTCTAAGATATGAAGCCCATTGGGTTATTTGGTCCATTAGTAATGTCCACATCAAATCTTCTAGATTTGGAATAATAAATCTTCTAGATTTACAACACTCCCCCTTGGACATTACGACATAACATAAATGTCTTGTCATAAAAACTCCACGTGCTAGGTATCGGCCAAATGATAAGTTAGGGAGTAATGTAATCGATCTTCTAGATCAAATCTTCTAGATTCATTTCGGGGTTACCGCTCCCCCTGAAGACAACAACACTTTGAGTCTTTGCATCTCAATACCACGAACGTACTTTTCAAAAGTATACGTAGGTAAGGACTTGGTAAACAGATCTGCTAGATTGTTACTAGATTGCACTTTTTGAATGGTAATCACGTCACTCTTCTGGAGTTCGTATGGGTAGAAAAACTTAGGTGAAATATGTTTCGTCAGGTTTCCCTTGACGTACCCATTACTCATTTGTGCGATGCAAGCTGCGTTGTCTTCAAATATAATGGTGGGAGGTGTATCGTATTTAGCGATACCACACGAGTCACCAATGTGTTTTACCAAGGACCTTAACCAAATACATTCTCGTGCAGCTTCAAATAAAGTTATTATCTCTGAGTGGTTTGAAGACGTGGTAACCATGGTTTGTTTAACCGATCTCCATGAGATCGCGGTACCACCACAGAGAAAAATGTAACCAGTCTGGGATATGGCGTTGTGGGGATCAGACAAATAGCCAGCATCTGCATAACCTACTAAGGCTTTGTCTTGGTTCTTACGATAAAACAGTCCAAGATCTTGAGATCCTTGGAGGTACCGTAGAACATGCTTAACACCATTCCAATGTCTCCTCGTAGGAGAAGCGCTATATCTCGCAAGCAAGTTGACAGCAAATGCAATGTCTGGTCGGGTGCAATTTGCGAGATAGAGTAATGCTCCAACAACGCTAAGATAAGGAACTTCTGGCCCCATAATTTCTTCTGAATCTTCTTTTGGTCTAAATGGGTCCTTATCCACTTCGAGGGATCGGACAACCATAGGGGTGCTAAGTGGATGAGATTTATCCATGTGAAATCTCTCCAATACCTTCTTCACGTAGGTCGACTGATGTATAAGAATTCCTTCTGGGAGATGCTCGATCTGCAAGCGGAGGCAGTACTTGGTTTTACCTAAGACTTTCATTTCGAATTCAGCTTTCAAGATTGAACTGGCTTCTTCAATCTCTTTGCATGTTCCGATTATATTCAGGTCATTAACATAAACGGATATGATGCAAAAACTATTTTGCGATTTCTTCGTGAATACGCATGGGAAAGCTTTATCGAATGTGTATCCCTTCTTCTGAAGGAATTCACTAAGTCGGTTTTACCACATGAGGCCCGATTGTTTCAGGCCATACAACGACTTTTGCAGTTTTATGCTATACATACTGCGATTTTCACCATCCCTCATCTGAGGAATGTCAAATCCATCAGGGATTTTCATATAAATGTCGGCATCAAGTGATCTGTATAAGTACGCGGTTACTAAGTCCATTAATCTCATTTGGAGATTCATTTTAACTGTCAAAGATATCAAGTAGCGGAACGTTATTGAGTCCATGACGGGAGAATAGGTTTGATCGAAATCAATCCCGGGTCTCTGCGAAAACCCTTGAGCTACAAGCCTCGCTTTATACCTCTCCATAGTATTGTTCTCATTTCGTTTTTGTAGAAAAACCCATTTATATCCTACAGGGATAGCGCGCGCGGGACCATCAATTGGTATTAAAGCGGGTTATTCACATGACCACTGATCCAGTTTTGATAAGAAAAATGGTCAACCGAATAGATCTTAAATGTTTTAAACTATAGGAATTCCTGCATATTTCAAACTATTACTTTTGTTCTGACATCATTCTTGTAATAGAAAATCATTTGGTTAGAAGTTTTGGAATCATCAAAAAGGGGGAAATTGTTGGGATATGTTTAGTTTTGATGATTTCCCAAGACAACATGTAATAGGTTTGAAAGCAGTCAGGATAGTATCTTTTATTTCAGGATAGGCTAGGTTAGTTTTCAGTAAAATAGACGGTTCAGTTGAGGGGGAACTCAGTGAGGGGGAACTCTGCAACACAGCCTGAGAATATCAAGATGACACCAAGAAGAACTGACTAAAGCCTTGCCAGAGACCTGAATCAGAAGAGAAGCCTGAAGGATGTCCCACTGAGTGTAAACCAGGCTGATCTAAGCTAAGTCAGGTGGACCACTCAGTGAAGAGCATGATCAGGAGGATCAGTGTTGTACCAAGTAGGCCCTGAAGGAGTCAGGCTACTGTGGTCAGGGAACTTTGTCATTCAGCCTTATGACAAAGTTCTTGGAATGATCTTCAACATTCTCTAAAGGACAACTACACTGAAGACGTTCAGTCCACTGAAGATCATCAGTCAGTGAAGGAGGAAGCTACCTAAAGTCAGTGGGTCTTAGTCAAACCCACTGAGTCAAAGATCCGTGAATCCAGGCCACGTGGACCAATCAGCACGAGGCAGCAACTCTGACACTGACAAAGGCCGAATTCCAAGAAAAGTGGTTGAAAACATTAATTGTATGGATTCAAATGTAATTTTCTCCAACGGTTACATTTGAATCCACACTATAAATACAAGCTCATAGCTTCGTTGTAATGTGTGTGTGAGAAGAGAAAATCAACACCTACGAGCTGTGAAGGTGTGAGTGTTTTAGTGCATTATAGGGAGTTATAAGGAGGCACAATTAACACCTTGTACACTGACCATTAGGGTTCAAATACATACACAAATGAGTGTTTCAGCTTGTAACTCATAGCTTAGAGAGGTTTTCCTAATCTTAGCGTTAGGCTAACACATTGTAAAGGAAAACCTCACCTAGTTGGAGAAACCCCAACTGAAACCACAACCATTATCAGGTTCGTTGGTAGTAAGTTGTTTGTGAGGAAGTAAGGAAGGAAGTAAGATCTGGAGTATAGATCTGGTGCACCTTGGCACGTTAAAAACAAGAATCCCAAGTAGTGGATTTCCTGTTAAATCAGGCCGTGGATATAAGAGCTTGAGTCTCTGAACCACGTTAAACTGGGCGTTTTTTATTGTCTAAGCACTTGCTAATTATTTGTAGTGTATGCTCTCTGAGTGTACTTGGAAAGTCTGAAAAGAAGATTATCAAAGTATTTTAGTCAGGGAGAACCAATCTCACTGACAAGCTTAGGCTAGCACTCGAGAGTTCAGTCTCTCGAGTCACTGCCTTGTTGAGAGCCTGAGCTTTCAAGTCTCATCTCTGACTTGATAGCTCTGACTCTTTTCAATGCAGTGACTTGAGTATTCCGTCACTGAACTCAGTCAGGGTGCGACGCTGTATTTTATAACGCACTCGAGAGTTCAGCATCTCAAGTCACTGTCCTTGCACAGAACATGAGCCTCCAAGCCTTCTCACTGACTTGGTAGCTCAGCCTCTGAGCAGAGCGGTGACTTGAAGTGAAACCTCTCGAGTCACTGCCTTGTCACGAGACTGAGCTTGCAATTCAGTTACACTGACTTGAGTACTCTGACTCGTAGCAATTCAGTGACTTGAGTATTACTCACTCTTGCTGAACTCCCTGAGGAAAGGTTTTAAAAAAAAAATTGCTCCTGAATTCCCATTTTGCCCTTCGAAAATGGGACCATCAATTGGTATCAAAGCGGGTTGTTAACATGACCACTGATCCAGTTTTGTTAAGAAAAATGGTCAACCGAATTGATCTTAAATGTTTTAAACTATGGGAATTCCTGCATATTTCAAAATATTACTTTTGTTCTGACATCATTCTTGTAATAGAAAATCATTTGGTTAGAAGTTTTGGAATCATCAAAAAGGGTGAAATTGTTGGGATATGTTTAGTTTTGATGATTTCCCAAAACAACATGTAATAGGTTTGAAAGCAGTCAGGATAGTATCTTTTATTTCAGGACAGGCTAGGTTAGTTTTCAGTAAAATAGGTTGTTCAGTTGAGGGGGAACTCAGCGAGGGGGAACTCTGCAACACAGCCTGAGAATATCAAGATGACACCAAGAAGAACTGACTAAAGCCTTGCCAGAGACCTGAATCAGAAGAGAAGCCTGAAGGATGTCCCACTGAGTGTAAACCAGGCTGATCTAAGCTAAGTCAGGTAGACCACTCGGTGAAGAGCATGATCAGGAGGATCAGTCCTGTACCAAGTAGGCCCTGAATGAGTCAGACTACTATGGTCAGGGAACTTTGTCATTCAGCCTTATGACAAAGTTCTTGGAATGATCTTCAACATTCTCTAAAGGACAACTACACTGAAGACGTTCAGTCCACTGAAGATCATCAGTCAGTGAAGGAGGAAGCTACCTAAAGTCAGTGGGTCTTAGTCAAACCCACTGAGTCAGAGATCCGTGAATCCAGGCCACGTGGACCAATCAGCACGAGGCAGCAACTCTGACACTGACAAAGGCCGAATTCCAAGAAAAGTGGTTGAAACCATTAATTGTATGGATTCAAATGTAATTTTCTCCAACGGTTACATTTGAATCCACACTATAAATACAAGCTCATAGCTTCGATGTAATGTGTGTGTGAGAAGAGAAAATCAACACCTACGAGCTGTGAAGGTGTGAGTGTTTTAGTGCATTATAGGGAGTTATAATGAGGCACAATTAACACCTTGTACACTGACCATTAGGGTTCAAATACATACACAAATGAGTGTTTCAGCTTGTAACTCATAGCTTAGAGAGGTTTTCCTAATCTTAGCTTTAGGCTAACACATTGTAAAGGAAAACCTCACCTAGTTGGAGAAACCCCAACTGAAACCACAACCATTATCAGGTTCGTTGGTAGTAAGTTGTTTGTGAGGAAGTAAAGAAGGAAGTAAGATCTGGAGTATAGATCTGGTGCACCTTGGCACGTTAAAAACAAGAATCCCAAGTAGTGGATTTCCTGTTAAATCAGGCCGTGGATGTAAGAGCTTGAGTCTCTGAACCACGTTAAACTGGGCGTTGTTTATTGTCTAAGCACTTGCTAATTATTTGTAGTGTATGCTCTCTGAGTGTACTTGGAAAGTCTGAAAAGAAGATTAGCTAAGTATTTTAGTCAGGGAGAACCAATCTCACTGACAAGCTTAGGCTAGCACTCGAGAGTTCAGTCTCTCGAGTCACTGCCTTGTTGAGAGCCTGAGCTTTCAAGTCTCATCTCTGACTTGATAGCTCTGACTCTCAGCAACGCAGTGACTTGAGTATTCCGTCACTGAACTTAGTCAGGGTGCGATGCTGTATTTTATAACGCACTCGAGAGTTCAGCATCTCAAGTCATTGTCCTTGCTCAGAGCATGAGCCTCCAAGCCTTCTCACTGACTTGGTAGCTCAGCCTCTGAGCAGAGCGGTGACTTGAAGTGAAACCTCTCGAGTCACTGCCTTGTCATGAGACTGAGCTTGCAATTCAGTTACACTGACTTGAGTACTCTGACTCGTAGCAATGCAGTGACTTGAGTATTACTCACTCTTGCTGAACTCCCTGAGGAAAGGTTTTAAAAAAAATTCTCCTGAATTCCCATTTTGCCCTTCGAAAATGGGACCATCAATTGGTATCAAAGCGGGTTGTTCACATGACCACTGATCCAGTTTTGTTAAGAAAAATGGTCAACCGAATAGATCTTAAATGTTTTAAACTATGAGAATTCCTGCATATTTCAAACTATTACTTTTGTTCTGACATCATTCTTGTAATAGAAAATCATTTGGTTAGAAGTTTTGGAATCATCAAAAAGGGGGAAATTGTTGGGATATGTTTAGTTTTGATGATTTTCCAAAACAACATGTAATAGGTTTGAAAGCAGTCAAGATAGTATCTTTTATTTCAGGACAGGCTAGGTTAGTTTTCAGTAAAATAGGTTGTTCAGTTGAGGGGGAACTCTGCAACACAACCTGATAATATCAAGATGACACCAAGAAGAACTGACTAAAGCCTTTCTAGAGACCTGAATCAGAAGAGAAGCCTGAAGGATGTCCCACTGAGTGTAAACCAGGCTGATCTAAGCTAAGTCAGGTGGACCACTCAGTAAAGAGCATGATCAGGAGGATCAGTACTGTACCAAGTAGGCCCTGAAAGAGTCAGGCTACTGTGGTCAGGGAACTTTGTCATTCAGCCTTATGACAAAGTTCTTGGAATGATCTTCAAACAGTCTCTGAAGGACAACTACACTGAAGACGTTCAGTCCACTGAAGATCATCAGTCAGTGAAGGAGGAAGCTACCTAAAGTCAGTGGGTCTTAGTCAAACCCACTGAGTCAAAGATCCGTGAATCCAGGCCACGTGGACCAATCAGCACGAGGCAGCAACTCTGACACTGACAAAGGCCGAATTCCAAGAAAAGTGGTTGAAACCATTAATTGTATGGATTCAAATGTAATTTTCTCCAACGGTTACATTTGAATCCACACTATAAATACAAGCTCATAGCTTCGTTGTAATGTGTGTGTGAGAAGAGAAAATCAACACCTACGAGCTGTGAAGGTGTGAGTGTTTTAGTGCATTATAGGGAGTTATAAGGAGGCACAATTAACACCTTGTACACTGACCATTACGGTTCAAATACATACACAAATGAGTGTTTCAAATTGTAACTCATAGCTTAGAGAGGTTTTCCTAATCTTAGCTTTAGGCTAACACATTGTAAAGGAAAACCTCACCTAGTTGGAGAAACCCCAACTGAAACCACAACCATTATCAGGTTCGTTGGTAGTAAGTTGTTTGTGAGGAAGTAAGGAAGGAAGTAAGATCTGGAGTATAGATCTGGTGCACCTTGGCACGTTAAAAACAAGAATCCCAAGTAGTGGATTTCCTGTTGAATCAGGCCGTGGATGTAAGAGCTTGAGTCTCTGAACCACGTTAAACTGGGCGTTGTGTATTGTCTAAGCACTTGCTAATTATTTGTAGTGTATGCTCTCTGAGTGTACTTGGAAAGTCTGAAAAGAAGATTAGCTAAGTATTTTAGTCAGGGAGAACCAATCTCACTGACAAGCTTAGGCTAGCACTCGAGAGTTCAGTCTCTCGAGTCACTGCCTTGTTGAGAGCCTGAGCTTTCAAGTCTCATCTCTGACTTGATAGCTCTGACTCTCAGCAACGCAGTGACTTGAGTATTCTGTCACTGAACTCAGTCAGGGTGCGACGCTGTGTTTTATAACGCACTCGAGAGTTCAGCATCTCAAGTCACTGTCCTTGCTCAGAGCATGAGCCTACAAGCCTTCTCACTGACTTGGTAGCTCAGCCTCTGAGCAGAGCGGTGACTTGAAGTGAAACCTCTCGAGTCACTGCCTTGTCACGAGACTGAGCTTGCAATTCAGTTACACTGACTTGAGTGCTCTGACTCGTAGCAATGCAGTGACTTGAGTATTACTCACTCTTACTGAACTCCCTGAGGAAAGGTTTTAAAAAAAAAATTGCTCCTGAATTCCCATTTTGCCCTTCGAAAACGGGACCATCAATACCGAGTTTCCTTTGTGGGCCCAAAGAGGTCCGCTTTTTGGTAATGTTATCAGAACATTTACCGCACATCCGAAAATACGCAGATGGGAAATGTTAGATTCTTTCACACGCACTATTTGTAGGGGGGAATAATCATTATATGCAGTTGGACGGATTTGTATTAAGTGCGATGCATGTAGGACTGCATGCCCCCATCATGAAGTGGGTAGTTTAGAGTTCATAAGCAATGGTCTCGCGATTAGTTTGATACATTTTATTAGCGCCTCAGCAAGACCATTATGGACGTAGGGCACCGAATGCTCCACTTTAATTCCCAGGGCCATACAGTAATCTGTAAAAGCTCTTGAGGTAAACTCAGCAGTATTATCCATGCGAATAGATTGGATAATCTGGGGACTGAGCTCAAAGCTCGATCATTTTCGCAATGAGCTCTACATGAGCTTGATTGTGGGTAGATAGCTAACAGGCATATGTCCACCTAGTGGAGGCATCAATAAGGACCATGAAATACCGAAATGATCCTGATGCTGGGTGAATCGGTCCACAAATACCTCCTTGAATTCGTTTCAAGTAAAAACCGGAGACTCTAGTCCAACCTTAGTGTGCGACGGGCGCACTATTAACTTACCCTTAGAACATGCATCACAAATAAATTCATCAACATGAAGGATTCTATTATTCGAAATATTATGACTAATTGAATTAGATAGAATCCTACGTATCATAGATTGTCCTGGATGACTTAACCGCAGATGCCATAATTTAAAGAAGTTCGGGTCATAAAATTTCATACTCGTGGCTAGATGGAGATTTGACGGCCGGATGTAGGGATAGTATAATCAGGGGGAGGAGGAAGGAAGTTTTTCTATAACTTGTTTACGGCTACCTCGAGTAAAAGTCATCAAAAGGTATTTGTTATTGTTCTCAGTTTTAATTTCAATGAGATGGCCATTATTTCTTATATCTTTAAAACTGAGCAGGGTACGTTTAGATTGTGAAAATAATAAAGCATTATTGATTATGAGTTCGGTACCCACGGGGAGGACAATGGGAGCTCTTCTGGAGCCCACTATCGACCTACTATCATTGTTATTGTAGTTATACTCCCCTTACATTCTAACAAGTTATGAAAATACTTCCTATCTCTTAAGATTGTATGAGTGGTGGTGCTATCTACCAAACATAAATCACAATCTTAATCCATCGTGCCAGAGGAAATAGCCCAAACCTAATAGCTGATATGTTTACTAGTCATGTATAGTAATATCCAAGTAAATTTAATGGACAACGTTAAGGTAAACACATCGAAGTTAAAACATAATATCATCCATAAAATAAAGTATCCGAAAGAAAGGATCCATAAAATTATTTTAATAAAAATAAAGTACTAAAATAATCAAATATGCAAATCACTCATCGTCTCCAAAGTCATTGAGCTCGATGCCCAAAGGATCGACGTTGTCTTGGTCAAAGTCTGCTTCAGGCAGACTGGCATGGTGAGATTCGACTCTAGGGGCCTTCCCTTTGTCGTCCTTCTGCTGCTTTTAATAAGCCTCAACCAAGTGCTTGGGAGTGCGACACGTGCGAGACCAATGGTCTCTGCATCCGTATCTGTAGCAGGATTGTTCAACCTTATCTTGATTACCAGATTTTTAAAGAACGAAATTCGAGGTTCTGTGACCACCAGATATACTACGACCTCGGTCTTTAGCCCAGATCATCTTACTCTCTCTCCCCCTTCTACGTTTGCAACCAATCATATAATTGTCCCTATACTGCTGCTGGAGTATAAGGTTGCTAGCGTGGAGTGTTGACAGATTGTTCTGCATCAACTGGGTTACAATACGGTGCAAAGCAAAGTTGTACTCCGTTATAGACTTAAGGTCTTGGTAATGGAGTCTCAACTAATCGTATTGTACCGGAGGGAGGAGTATATCATTTTGTTGTTGGAAACGGTCCTACAGGGAGTTCCACAACATTCCGGGGTCCCTGAATAAGGATCTGTAATGAATTCCTCACTCAGGTGATTCATGAGAAAAATCAATGCTCTTGCCTTCAGGGCGTTAGTGGATTTCGAACCTTTGAGAATTATTTCGCTCAACTCATTTAAGGCTAGATGGAGATTTCGACATCTAACGCCCATGTCAGGTAGTTATTACCAACGAGAGCAAGCTCATCGAATTATTTCATGGTAATATCAGACATTTTTCACTGATTTTAAAGTGACATGGTAAGAGTTGTGACCAATTTATTGACAACGGAGAAATAAGGATTTATTTGATTATTCTAGAGCACATAGAGATAAGTATTGGACGCCGTCTACCCAAAATATAAATTACGATCCGACAAGTATCGGGCGCCGTCTATTCGAGCATAATATGCGGACTATAAAGAAATAAACTATGTGCGAGAAAAAATAATGCACGTAAGATAATTAAATCATAGATACATGCAAAATAATTTATTATGAACGATAATCACATGAAAATCATTTCAAAGAAAATTTACGACTTAATAAACATGCATATTCATGAGGCTAAATATTTCATTTATATTAATGAAATTTAACGAAATATTTTCAGAATTTTTTAAATTATTTGAAATTTTGTGATGCCCCAAAAACTAGCCCAAAGGTGGGGTAGGGTTTCATAAAATTCCGGAGGGGGGGGGGGCGTCGTCGTGTGTGACCACGGGTTGCTCGGAAGGGTGAGACGGGAGCCAAAAACGGTAGAAAAAGGAAAAATGCGGCCAGTCGCGTCCTGCAGGTGCAACTGTCGTGGGAGATCGCGTCCCTAGGGCGCGACTCCCACCCCCGATCGCGTCCTGCAGACGCGATTGAGGCCGATTTTCTGGTAATCCCAGCGGTTGCGACGCGGGTCGCGCGAAGGTGGTGCACCGTCTCGATGCCGCGCACGGAGGCGGCGCAACGGGCGATGGTCCCATGCGGCAGGAGGAGCGCCCGGCACGGTGGCGATCGCGCGCGGCGGCGGGTGGCAACGAAGGCGCTGCACGCGTCGGGCGCGGGCGCTTCGTGCGCTGCGTTCGGGGGCCGTGAAGTGGCGTCGAGCGGCGGCGGCAGTGCGCTCGTTTTGAATTAAAAAGTTATTTTTTTTGTTCAATTCGATTTGATCCAATTAATTGCAAACACAATAAATAATCATGCAATTTAAAATAATTCGAGTGCACATAAAAACATAGCACGTATGGATTAAATAATTCGATACGATAATAATTAATCATGCAATAGAGAAAATTAATTTAGATCCGTACCGATTAGCTTCTTGCTAGTGATTACTAGCATTGGCTTTTATTGATCTCAAGCAAATTAACCGGCTACAAGGATTAACAAAGAGCTGAACAAAAACTTAAGGAATCGGATTTTCCTAAAATACATAGAGGGTCAGAGTAGCAACTGGGATGGTTCCTAATTAGGGGCACTTACACTGGGGGACAAGTGTTAAGAGTAAATAGCAGATTGGAACACAACTTTACTGAAAAAACACTCCAGTGCATAAAAGACAATTTTGCCCTTGACTTTTGGCGTGCCAGCCATTTTTTCCGGATTGGACTCCCGAAAGCTGGCAGTTGATATGATGGTGTAGCCTTAGTCTGTTCACTACCTCATTGCTTCGTTTTTGGGAAAAAAATTGAAATTGGGAGCTTGGCTGTCCCCATTTTTTTTCTGTTTTATTTTTTTAATCTTGAAATTACCTTGGAAATAAGAAGCTGCAGCACAGAGGCAAATATATTGTGCATCTCCAAGCTCAAGTTGATTTTGTCGTAATTCGTGGGACAACAAAGGTGAATATTTCATCCGGATTTCGTTTTATATAACTTCCTGTATATGTGAAGCCCCTTGTCTGATAGAAATTTTAGGGTTTTCAAGAACCAATTTGTTATTTTTATATTAGGGTATTTTGTTTGAGCATTCGTTCAATTTCATGAACAAATTCTGTTTTTTTTTTTTTTTGAATTTCGTATTTCTCAGCGCATTGGAATAGTTGGTTGTTTTGACGATTTGTGGCTTAATTGGTCGAGGCTTTTGCATGCCCAGTTCCTGATTGGGTTTAGTACAAGCATAAATTAAAAAGCGTCTGTGGTGGATGCCCATTTTTTGATGACCCTGTATTTGGATTTTGTTCAGCAAACAACGAGTTTATATTTTATTTTTGAGGGACCTCTCTACTGTGTAGATAAGTTGTATTTTTAACTTTGGTGAATAGAACAATCGAGAATGGGGAGCAGAAGGAGGCTCGTGCTTGATTCGGAAACCGAGGATGAACTTGAGGGCAAGGGTCCCCGCAAGGTATCTGGGAAAAGTGATAGCGGAAAAGGTATGTGATTTATGTTTTTTTTTTGTGCTCTAGTGTTGTAAATGCAAGAAGATTTACAGACACAATACGTAGGGGGGAAAAGGGTGGAGGTAGTGAATGCGGGAACTTAGTGTCAGTAAAATGTGTATACCTCTAGAAAATTTGTTATGCTCCGTAAAATAGGCGTCATTTAGGCTGGGTGATTGCGTGGTCCTCTGTCCGCCGGGTGATAAAGGAAAGAAAGTGTGTGCCTGTAAACTTAGTTATTGCCTGTAGTGCTTGTACTTATATGTGTTATGTGTACTACAGGGCAACATAAGAGTCGATGTCTTAATAACTCTGTGGTACAACTTGCACTGGGTAAATAACTCTAGTACATGCACCTTACGCTAATTGGTGTACTGGATATGTAAATTTTTACTGTTGTTGTACCACACATATGTAATTGAACCACATTGTTCCCCGCATTTGATAAGACTAACTGTGGGGCTGACCGTCTGTATCAATCCTTAGTGGGGGGTGCCTAAAGGACTTGGAGTTAAGACCAACTGTAAGAAATGAAAATAGAGGCAATCCTTAGTTGCTTGCTTGTAAACTGAGTTATTGCCTGAAGAGCTTGTAATTCTATATATTTTGTGAACCTAAAGTCAACGTTAGAGTTGATGTCTGTATAACCGTTTGGTACCAGTGGCATTATGTATAAAGCAGTAGTACATGTACCTTAGGTTAACAGTTGTATTATAGGTGTAAATTGGAACTGGTGTTGTACCACACTTATTTAATGAACCCCATTGTTTCAGCATTTTGGAAGACTAAATGTGGTGCTACCTGTTTGTTTTAATCCTTATTAGGGGTGCCTAAAGGACGCGGAGGCAAGACCAAATCTAAGAAAAGAAATAAAGGTTGTTGTTTATACTCTGGGGTTTTTAATATTTTGTCTTTTGATTATGAGCAGGTGATTTTGTTATTGTGCACAGCTGATGGCTGTGTCTTTTGATTTGTGCCTAGGGGTTGACACAATAGATTTGCTGCTGGAAGGGTCTACCAGTGATTCTAGTGACAACGGTGTAGTTGAATATAATATAAATTTTATTCTCATTTTATTGTAGTTGTGATCGGCTAATAATTTGAATTGTTTGGTTGAATGATCAGATGGTGAATTGGTTAGGGATAGGTATACGCTCTACAGGAGTAACATGGTAACAAGTATGAGGGAGTTGCAGGCAGTACAGTATACCAAAGAGCAACTTTTAGAAATACACAAGACGCCGTTTAGGTTGTTGTTTGATGGATTAAGATCAGCAGACCCTGATTGTTACAAAAATGCCTGGTGGAAGCACGAGGAGGATATAAAGAAGATATTGGTAACGTTTGATAAAAGTTCAAGGTCATTCAAGATTGGTGGTTATAGTCTTAGGCTTTGTAGAGAGGATGTTCAGTTAATTTTAGGAGTTACCGGTGGAACAGAGGAAATCCCACTTAAGATGACAGATTTTGGTGATCCAGTATGGGTTAAAAGGGTGTTTGGGGATATGCGTGAGAATGGGCCAAGGGGGAAAGTGCTAAAAAAGAAGGGGATATACGATAAGTTAGTTGCTGTAGTTAGTTCGAGGAGCGGGGAGTATTTGGTCTCCGATGTTGCCAGACTAACACACTTGTACCTGCTCGCCTCATTGCTTGCTCCGAGGCGAAATTCATCGGTTCCAGGGTATTATACATATTATTTGGAGAAATTATCGGCTATAAGGACGTATGACTGGTGCACGTTGATAGCAGAGTATTTGGTTGAGCAAATACGTACAAGTAAGAGCATGAAGGTAGCCGGTTGTGCTATAATACTTCCGGTATGTATTGATGATCCATTTTTTTTTGTACTTTTCCAGAATAAATTACCGAGGAAACATTATCCTACAATAACTGTTTGTTTGACATTGTAGTTTTGGCTTTGTGAGCACACATATCTGATTAGAGCAACAATGGGGGGTTCAGTACCACGCATGTTGAAGTGGGACCTGGGTCTGTTGAACAAGAAGCTGAAAAAGACAAGTTTGAGCCAGCTTACGAAGAAAAGTGTAAGATGGTGAACTTTTTAATACATATTTTATGTTGTGTGTGTTTGTTTAGCTTGGATGGCATATTTATGGTGTGGTTTTTATAAGGTCGTGCACTGTGTAGGTACGTAGGGTGAGTCTGAAGGCAAACTCTAGCGAGAAAGATGTTCTGAGGAAGGTCAAAGCTGATTGGACTAACGATTGCGTTGATGAAGAGTCGGATCACATTGGTGGCTCAGGTTCCAGCTTGAAGGATGATGGTAAAAAAGAAAGTGAGGACGATGACAATTCGGATAACTGTGACGTAGTCGGTTCTTGTACTAATAACATGCAGGCTGATACCCCCGAGGGCCAAAATATTGGAATGGCAATGGTATTATATGATGGTAGCAGGATGTTTGGCAATTTGAGTAGCAAGGGTTGTAACTCCGGTGAGGTACAAGATGTGTCTGATTCAAAAGGGATAGAGGAGTGGCAGGAGTTTGAGGCTGTATGTGAAGGGGAACGTGTACTGGGTAAGAAATTTATGGGTATGGAAACTACACCCTCGTATAAAGTTGAGTCTAAGGGGTGCTGTAGTGAGGGCGGCTGTGATGAAGGTGGAGTGGAAGCGGAGTACAAGTTTGATGCAGATGTTGGGGGCCAGGGCACGTGCAACAATGAGTGCTCTGTCGAGCAGTGTACTGATAGCAAGAAACTTGTTGAAAAGTTGCATAAGTATCGGATGGATTTGGATGCTAAAGAACTTGAGATCAATCGGAAGGACGTTGTGATATGTAGTTTGAGGAAGGAGCTGATAGAATTGGAGAGGAAGTACAAAGCAGTCACGGAGCCTACGGCTACACAGATCTTGGAGGACCCGCAGACAATACAACATATTGAGACGGTGACTGAGCTCACTATAATGCGTAAACAGAATGAGGACTTGAAGAATTTGAATGTGGGACTCGAGGAGATACTGAAGTCAATAGCCGAAGTTGACGTGCATGGTAGTGGCAAGTTTTTTGGTACGCCGGTAGTGAGTAAGAGAACAAGAACAAAGAGAGATGTAGGTCCGAGTACCCTAACAAGGAATGTGAAGGCTAGAACCGTTTTTGATGACAGGAAACATGTAGAGATAACACCACAACCAAACACCGCGGAGATTGAAAAATTCTTGGAAGACGGACAGCCTGTTGTTGGTATGAAATGGGATGAGACACAGGATGCAGTTCGCAAAACTAGAGATGACATAAAGAAAGGGATTGAGGGTGGATGGAGGGAAGAAAAGGAAAGGTATTGTCTTTTGTGAAAAATTCATTTGTATTTCGTCATCAAATATAATATGGTTATTATGAATACGTACTAACGTGTAGCATATTACGTGAAGTAGGTTTGTTATGTGGTGTGGAAGAGGACCAATTGTGAAGGTGACATTGGGTGATGTGTTAGCAGTTCTACACAACAAGAGCATCTCCAACGCGGTACCGCTTGAAAATAATTTGATATTTTGTTGCTAGAACTCATCTCCAATGGGAAAATCCTAACATAGATTTGGTGAAAAACCAATGCAGGTGATTGATTCGTGGGCTGAAATTTTAGTGGACAAGCTCGGGGCCAAATACGAAGCTGTCAATAATGTTTACATTTTTTCGACTATGTGCTGGGTAGGTTTATTATAGATCATGGTACTAAATGTTATGGATCATCGTATTGAGTTGTGTATAATCACGTAGACAGCGGTGATAACTTTGTTTTGATTTTGCTGTGTTGTTCTAGCGTCTGATTACACGGCACAAGAGGAATACGGTCGACAAGAATCTTAGTGGTACTGTGGATAGTGTATTGGATAAGGTCGGTCAGGACAGTGTCTTGCTGTTTCCGTTGCTGACGGACAGTGGGCGAGGGGTGGGTGATCACTGGATACTGTTGAGGATGGATTTGAAGACATGTGTGTGGAGTTTCTTTAACTCGATGTCACCCCAAACCGAATCCACGAAGGACGTGCACTTGGAGAGGTCCATGAAAGTGGTATATTTGAAAAACCTTTGTAAATCCAAAATGATTTGACCTACGTAATCATCTTGTTTTCTGACTGAAGTTTTATGTGATGGGTGTTCTAGGTGGATTATGTGGTTAAGTATTTGAAAAACAGATGGAAGACGACGAACCCCGGTCATCCGCTTCACAAGGCAAAATTTGGGTAAACCACTTCCCGTGGACTGTTTGCAGCAACAAGATGATTCGGTAGATTGCGGTGTGATTGTTTGCAAGAACATCGAGAGCGAGCTGTTGAAGAAGGGAAGTGTGAGGAAGACTTTGAGCCGCAATGCGGCGGCCGAGTACAGAAAGAAGATGGTGGAGTGGTTCGTCGAGCCGTTGAATATCGAGCTCGATACTCCGTAAAGGATACATGTTATGATGAAATACTTAATGTCTGAGAGATGCATTGTTGTTAGGTTGGATTACGCATAATTTGTTGTTAAGTTAGAACGTGCACCATGGCTTTTGTTATGCAGTGTTGACACTCTTGGTTGTATGTATTTGCAAATGGTATAACATAAACCTTAGTATGGGGAGAATAATGTTGGGTAGTGTTTGTTTTTTAGGACTATGTCGGCCTATCTTAAATTAAGAATACGGCACTAAGAAGAAGTGTTTAGTTTTTAAAATACTAAGGTCCTTAATGTTTATTTCGTAAGAAAACATCTATATTTTTTTGTGGACTATTACTTTAAAATTCCAGTAAACATTGTGAAAGTAATTGTGTTTTGGGGACAAGCTATTAAATGAGGCATGTAGAATTTAAAAAATGTTGTCTTACAACAATGTCAGGTCTAATTACATTTTTCGAATAATTTTATTTAATTAATTTAATTTTTGTAATGAGTTAATCTAGATTGTGTGTAAAATAGTACAAATGTGACAGGGTAGTAACACATATAGATGTGTACCAAAAATATTGTGGTAAATGTGATTTAGTGATTATATGTTTTGAACAAGCATATGAAAAGACAGTTGGGTATGCGCGGGAACCAAAAACATCTCCAGCCTTCGCTTATGGCACGTGGTACAATCTCACTGAATAGGCTCTAGTACCCCGAATCGGTGCAAATCTAGAAATGAAAAAGGTAATCTATGACGCCTCGATTAGAATACCAAGCCGCGCAAGGCTGCTCTGAGGGGACACAACTCTCCATTAAACTGTTCAATAAGATGTTTGATGGGAGATTAGGGTTTTCTCCACACAACCTCTATATAATTCTTGTACCATAATCTTACACATACAAGACAGCAGAAAAAAAAAATGGCAAGAAGGTTGATAGCGGCGTCGCCGGAGGTTGGGGGTACGGTGTTCCCCGAGGAAATAATGATGGAGATCATCTCACGGCTGGAGGTGAAGCCATTGATGCGTTTCAAAAAGGTGAATCGTGGATGGAAGAACCTCATAGAGTCGCGCTACTTTATCATCAAGATGCATCTCCAGGAGATGAAGAGGATGAACAACGTGGGGTACGTGCTACAAATGCAATACGGGTTCTATCCCTTAGGATATGACAGAACGCCTCCTGGGGTACCAATGCAGAGGTCTGTGATGGACGGTGACCCATACATCGATTTCTTGTGCAGCTGTAACGGGTTAGTTGTGTACTGCAACCTTGTAGATGAGTTCTACGTTTGGAACCCTGTGACCGATGGAAATGCTGGGATACCGACCACGCATATCGACTTCAATCCAACCTCGCTCGGAGCATCTGTGTTCTTTGGGCTAGGGTATGTGCCGGAATCTGACGAGTATAAGTTGGTGAGGATTGCTATCTTCACGACCCCCCGATTTGAGACTGAAGTGAAAATCCTTTCCTTCAGGACGATGGAATGGAGGAGAGTTGGAGATTTCCCGTATGAGTATCCGGTGGCAAATCCTGGTGTTTTTGCCGGAGGGTGTTTGAACTTTGTGGTGGCGGAGCCAGACAAGCTGCTGGGGATTGCTACATTCTCAGTGAGTCAGGAAGAGTACGGGTTCATTACTTTGCCGGCGGGTCTGGATAGCGTGCAATTCTACGGGGAACTCGGAGCACTCGACGACGATCGAATAGTGCTGTACTCAAGCATGTGCATGGCATTCAATGGGTTCGAGATGTGGATACTGGAGGAGCACAATAGGCCCGAAACATGGAGGCGCATTCGCTTCAACCCCCACTGCCCGGTGATCTACAACGACCGTGTCATTAGCCCGCAACCACTACGACTCTTGAAACCAGGTAACGATAAATTGCTCATGAGGGTTGAACCGGTTGGGTTGATACTTATCTACGACATGGTGACTGGAGCATACCTCATAATTGATGGGCCAATGGTGGGCGAGGAGTACTTTACGGTTTTCCCGTATGTGCAGAGCGTCGAGTGTCCTAGGATGCTTGTTGGATGATGGAAACACATCCATTGTGTTAATCAACCTTGTGAAACTAGTAGCATCTTACTTGGACGGAGTTTGACTAGGTTGATCGACAATTACAGTGTTGTGTGGTGCCCCATTATTAGGTGTAATGTAATGTTATTTTGTGTGTTGTCTGCTCCTTTGCTGTGTCTGCTCCTCAATGTATTGCTCGTAGGGTATTTTGAGATGGGTGATGTGCGTTGGGGTTAATTAGGAGCATGACTTTTGTAGTCTATTAATTGACTATTAATGAATTTTGTGCATGGTTATTAATGAATCCACGCATGTCTATTAATGCATTCTTCTTTTGTCTATGAATGTGGGCTTTTGATATTGGTATTTGGACCCCATTTAAGGGAACATGATTGCTGGGAAGTGAAAACTGGTAGCTGTTTGAGCCAGGGGTCCACTTGGATGCTTTTGCATTTAATATGTATACTACAGATGTAGATTGTACTAACAAAGTGAAAAATGCAAGTTTGTGGTTATTGTGTACCACAGGTTGAAGATGTACTGCTGTGCTATTCAATGTACCGATTTGTTGAATTAGGACTGGAGAACTATGAATGTACCACAGCCTATCTGCACCTTATGCCCCTCGCAGATTAAGTTTGCCTTGACGAAAAATATTAAAATGGTTGGCTGAGAGGTAAAGTGATGATGAATGAGTATAGTCGTACAAAAATGACTATGTGATGTTGGGGAACCTATTATTTATGTCCAACCCAAAAATATTTATAGGTACACTATGCTTAGGAACGTGTGGGACCCACACCACGGTTAAATAAAGGAACATCAGGTTGAAAATTGAAATTAGAAAATGGTCACTCACAAAATCCAAACTGCCAAAAAAAATGTACCGTTGCATTAATGGGAAAATGACCGTTGCAATACTGGCAACAAATAGAATCTGAAAAACAGAACTATAAATAGAGAGTGGAAATACACTCCAAATAAGGATATGCTGATACAATGTCTAGCTCAAGCAAGAATACAGGGGGTGTTTCCTATCCAAGGTACGATAAGTCATCTTGTTGTGTATATCGTCGGCACACTTGGATTCGAATCAGCCATACAACGAAAAATCCGGGGAGGCTATACTACCACTGCGATGAACATGGGTTTTCGGACTGGTGTATGCCGTGCGGTTGGGTCGAGAGAGACGATATTGTCGAGAGTCGATCGCAATCCTCAGCACCTGCGAAAGTGGTGTATGAAATCAAATTGCCAACGCTAGTCATCGGAAACATGTTGATGGTGATTGTGGTGCTTATGCTCGTTCACTTGCTAACCTGAAGTATGACGTGTGTTGTGGTGACGACAACCTTTTTTCTTCTGTATATTTATCTATTCTGCAAGCTGATTTCATTTTAGTATTGAACATGCAGACCCCATTTATCTGTTGTTGTCCCCCCATGAATCTGTTATTTGAATGAACAAAATTGCAACATGATTTAGTTTACTTGCATTGTGTATGACGAAATAATGAGCACATTTTAGAGAGTGGAAGATAGTTTATGGAATTTAACACTATGTGAAAATGTCCCCCCGGGACCAAACTTATATTGGACAACGCCTTCCAAAACAAAACAGATAAAGAATACGTACCTTTGAAGAATAGATAAAGGTACACAAATACACAAATAGTCGGCACCCACAAAAAATAATGAGCAGTACTTTAGAGGCCCAATATCCGGTAGAAATTTTGTGCAAAATGAATGAGACATTCAGTTAGAGCATGCTGTTTTTTTCTTCTTGTTTCGTCCATGCTCACCGAATGACTTCATTCGAATCTTTTTAGGCCGACCGGGCATACGTTTTAGTAGAGGTAGTAGTATCTTAGGGCCATCAGCAATTGACTTGATAGCGTGTCTTTCGCTGTCGGGTATTGGGTGAATGTCACTAGCATAGCATGCTCGATAGGTGGAAGACAGGAAGAAATCCTCGACATATGCAGCGACTGTTGGACCGTGATAGTTTATGACAGCCGTTGCGTGAGGGCATGGGAATCCAGACAATTGCCATTTGGAACAGGAGCACGTTCTATGTTCAAGGTTAACGGATGCAGTTGGAGAGGATATAACTTCGAACTCAACAAGGTTGCGTTGTTGGACCTTCCAAGAACGAGAAATGTGTGAGTCATTCTTGTATAATATATCCTTCTTGGGACAGAGTAAGCTGTCCCATTCGTTACTTTTAGTACGTCGCTCAAAAAACCATCGGCTAGTCTCTGAAAAGAACAAACATACGGGGATTTATTTAAGGCACCGTAAAAGTGATCACAATTACAATGTGCCAAAATAGAGTCCAAAATACGGAAAACAGAACCTGAACGAATATGATCCAACATATTAGTAATGGGTAATCCACGCGATTGCTTAATCCACGAGTTGAGTGACTCCGCTGCGTTTGATGTCATCTCACCGTACTTTGTAATTTTGGGAGAGAATGCAACTGCCCATTTATCGAAGGGTAACTGTGACAAAAAATCAACAGCTAGTGTGCCACCGGATTTCTTAAACAATTCTAGTTGCTCCGCAAATATACGATGGTCCGGAGCGTATGCACATGCCCTGAATAGGTCTACCAGTTTAGCACCTTTTGTATTCTTCGAACCCCCACCACAACGACCTTTCAAATTTGTTAGTAGATGAAATAAGCAAAAAAAATGCACTGGTTTTTCAAATACTAGTGGGAAGGCAGCCATTAGCCCACAGTTCCTGTCGGAGATGTAGAAAACTTGCTTAGGGTGGACACACACACTACTAACTTTTTTTAGGAACCATACCCAATTCTCAGTATTCTCGGCGGATACAACTGCAAAGGCAACCGGGAAAAGTCCTGCAATGATAGACGAAATTAGAAAATATGCAGAAGTAATAGTAAATGGTGGATGAAACGAATGTGGATAAACCATTGTTCCCATCCTTTGATGTTGCTGTTAGGAGTATCCCTTTCGCACGCCCATACATGAATGTGCCATCTATGAACAACATAGGGCGACAACTCTGAAATCCGACTATGGACCCATTGAAGGCAATGAACAGGCGTTCAAAATGGTGTGTTTCAAAATTGTATTCCAAGTCCGCTACACTACCTAAGGCGATAAGGGGATAAGTACGGAAAATGATACACTTTGAACTTAGTAATCATGCATAAAAAAATATATAGTATGTAAACATGCCTGGGTTTGTTCGCTTGATGGCATAGCAGTACCAACGGAGTTGATCATAGGAATCAGAATATGTACCAAATAAATGGTCCCTAGCTTTCTCGGCCGTGCGCCACCCCTTGTAGTATGGAATGGTTATACCATAGTTAAGTTGGAGGATGTCAACTATTCTTTTCCCGGTTATGTTTGGGTTATCTCTGACCTCGTGAATAACAAGCTTCCCAATAATCTCCGGACTAAGACGAGCGTGATGCCTAGCTACTCCTCTGCCTAAACATCTGTGACTGAAGTGTCCATTATATATCTCAAATTTCAACGAAATATCTTGTAACCTAGCTTTGATGTACCATTCGCACTGACAAGTTCCATGTTTACTACATTGTACATGTATGTACTCAGCAGAATTCCTCACATAAATGAAATTGTAACCCAATATGGTTGAGTGCTTGATTAATTCGGTTCTAAATCCAACGGCACCACCCAGAAAAAGTGAGCCCACCCCATCCTTAAATATATTCCCCCATAGGTCGGATAAAAGGGGTTGTTCAACAATAGCAGGGCAAATATCATATATAGGCAAGGAACCACTTCCACTAAACTCTTCGTATTGACCATCATCAAGATAAACCTTAGCAGTCCTAAATGGTAACTTACTCTGGCGATAGCTTTTGGGTTTCAAATGTGTAATATCATTGCTAATACGAGGAGAACATAACCGGTCATGATCACAATTACCGTCACTCAGAGGTATAGATTCTTCAAACACATTAAATGGGTGGCCGACATCGGTTGATTTACGAGATAACTTAGAACTGCTACTGTCAACGAAAGCAGATTCAACAGACACTAATACTTCGACCACAACCAGTTTCTGACTCAAATATTGGCAAACCAACATCATATTATTTATGTCGTCATCGGAACTCAAAATGCAATTAGAGATACTATCGACGGAGTACCTGAATGATGTACAATCCGACTTCAAATCGAGCCACATGGAGAATACGTGTTTTGTAAAGTCTACAAAGGAATGACCACATGGAAAATTGACGATCTTGCACTCTCCTCTGTGTTTGACGGAGCAAAGCAGATCGGTGTGCGTCATAGAATCTGGTTTTCGGATGAACATCAAGTTTGGGGATATATGAATTAGCCGGAAAATTCGAATTTCGAATGCATAATAATACGGTGGGTAGGGTACATTGGTACAAATGAATCATAGGATGAAACACGAATTTGGGGGGAAATGTAAGTTATTGGATGCATCAGGGCAACTTTGGGATGAGTACTATAGCTGTGTATATAGCAGTAGAGTATGAGTAATATAGCTGTGTATAGAGCAGTAGGCTCTGATGAAGGAAGAAATTGTGGATAAAAAATATAATATAGAAGTGGGAAAGTATACTGTCATATCAAAGCCCACAGTGCCAGCTAATGTATTAGCATGCTATGTATTGTATTCCGTTGGTCTGAGGCTAAAACCAAAATCTGGAGTGCAATTATGCTATACACTGATGTAGCAGGGCGTAATTGTTCCTAATTAGAACCCTGGTTTAAATCTTGATAAAGACAATTAATTAATTAAATAAATAATAAAGGTAGTAAGCCTCTTTTGACTAATGCCTATACCCAATAACCAAATAATGCAATATATATGTATATATATTAACAAGAGAGACGAGAGAGATACTGATCTTTAATGAAGTTAATTTCGTGATGTTATGTCTCTTCTCCAACTCCGATGTTATGCCGCGCACTTCTTAGATGTTGAGACTCGTGCTGATAACGTGTTGTAAATAAGTGCGTAAAATAAAAGACGGGATTTGTTCACCCGGCGAGCCAAGACAGGAGTTTCACTAATATTCTTGTGTATGGGTGATTACAATTATGAGTACAATAGTCTATTTATAAAGATAAAACCCTAATATAAGATATGAAGCCCATTGGGTTATTTGGTCCATTAGTAATGTCCACATCAAATCTTCTAAATTTGGAATAATAAATCTTCTAGATTTACAACACATTCAATACGAGTCCAAAAAATTGCAATATTTTGCTACTACTTCTATGACTTATTTCATGGGGATTTATATGAATTGGTATTTTTTTGTGATTACGTGTAAGTTGTAAAAAAATCAATGACGTCTATTAAATTGAATAAAACTTGAAATAAAAATTTATTTAATTGATGTATAAAAGGAAAAAAAAAAAAGTATCCTCGAAGAGATTAATAATAATTAAAAAACAAGGGCATAAATTGCGTTGAACCTCTTCTTCAAGGATTGTGGCTTGGCATAGTTACGGAGTTCTGTTCATAAGATAAAAAAAATTCTCTATCTATTTATTAAAACAATGGACGTTTACAAAATGATACAATATTAAACCACTATTTATAATATAGTACAAAGTTAAAAAAAAAATTCCTACTTTCAATTTTTTTGTACATATATTCAATTATTTGTAAAAAAAGTTGTTTAATATTGTATTATCATGCACTTATTCCTTAAAACAATGTTAAAAGAGTTAAAGCATGAATTTCAAGAAAACATAATTAAAGTAAGGGTATTTTTTGGGTC
Source organism: Ballota nigra (assembly GCA_947034835.1). NCBI lineage: Eukaryota > Viridiplantae > Streptophyta > Magnoliopsida > Lamiales > Lamiaceae > Ballota > Ballota nigra. The sequence continues at coordinate 9,083,716 of OX344727.1, read as the reverse complement.
CATTTGTAAATTAAATGATTAATTGTGATTGTAAATCAACTATATATAATAAAATAATTGTTTTTATAAAAGAAATGTGTATACTTTTGATAAATGTACAACTAAAATAATTAAACAACATATTTTCCAACATATTTTCCGTGGAAGGGAAAAATGAATCCAACCAATCAGTTTTGGATGGCAAAACTAGGCTACCAGCAATCTATAAATTACTTTAAAATAAATAGTTTAAAGTTTTGGGCAATCTAATTTTCAGTTGAATTTTAAAAGAGAATAATTAAATTGAATGCAAGTTGATTCCTATTGATTTTATATAGTTTAAATTTGTACTCTTTGTAAAGTATTTGGGATGCTTAAGATACCAACCCAAAATGCATGCGATTCATCTGATTATCCTTAATTATAATGAGTTAGTGCCCTGTCAATTGTATATCATTACCTTGATTATTTTCTTAAGTAAAAGATAAATTGCTCTAAAAATATAGAAAAATAAATTATTACTCCATCAAAAGTACGCACAATCTATTTTTTACAACAATTTTTTTTCTTTATAATCCAACCGTCACTTTATTATTTTACATGTTATTAACTTTATATTTATAAACAACCGACAATAATCCAAAATACCCTTATTTTATCTATTATATTTATGTTTTTTTTTAAATCTAGTATGCATGTTTGTTTTGGGATTTAGTTGTGCGGGGAAGTCGTTACTTTGAAATCTTGGGATGTAAAATTTTTAATGAATAATATAAGTGTGTTTGTTTTGAGATTTTAGTAGGGTGAAATTTTGTTTTATGTCAAATCAATATTTTTTAGTGATAGATGTATTATTTTATTATATTGTTTATGAGAAAATTAGGAGAGAGATTGAGTGGATGATAAAAAAAAATGATGATGTGATTGTATTTAATTATGCAAAAAATAGTAATAGATTTATAGGTATGAATTGAGTTTGAGGTTTGAAAACCCGATTTTAAATTCCAAACTAAAACAAAGCGTGGATCGCAAAATCCAAAGTCCATCCGGGTGAATTCCAAAACATACCATAGCTACTTGAATCGAAAATTTTCATCCTTCCAGATGACCAGTCCACAAGATAGCATATTACCGTAATCAACTCAATATTTTTAACAAATAAAATAGTCACAATTTTGTATGCTACAGATACACGTTTCAAACTATATCAATTATTTTTATTGAACAATTACAATTATTTTTATTGGATAGCTAAAATTTAATTGTTCACTAAAAATAAATGTAATTGTTTGGTCAAAACAACTAATACTTCCTCCGTCTCATACTTGTTTGTACAATTTTTAAGAAAAAAATTGTTTATAGGTTAGAATGTGATAAAGTGGTAAAGTAGATAATTTTGATTAGGAGTGTATGGAGAATATAATTGTTAATTTTTTTTTTTTCCAAAAATAAATGTAACAAATAAATATGAAACAGACATTTTTAACAATGTAACAAACAAACATGAGACAGGAGAAGTACATATATTTAAAAAAAAACACATCAATTGCATACTAAACAAAATATGGTTAGCCTTATCTATGACCATTTCAGAAGAGAGCACATTACCGTAATTAACACAATAATCTATGAATCAAGAAATTTATCCCCCACCCCACCCCACCCCCAGTAAACCTGCATCGCTGACTAGCAGAAGAAGAACAAACTTTATAGAAGATGGTCCATCCATAGGCGCAATTTGAGTTTAGAGTAGCCGAATCTTTATCTCCATTCCGTTCTTCCCTTGAATTAGTTACTCCACATTTAATTATCGTTAGCAGGGAGGGTACTTTAGTGGGCTATTGCTCTTTCTCTTCTCTTCATCCCCAATGGCTTCCCTCTGCAGTCACCAGCGCTACGCTTCCTACAATTCCAAAACCCACTTCAATTCCTTCAAGAATGGCGCTTCTCCCCTCCCTTCTTCCTTTAAGCCACATGGGCCTTCCTTTTTTCACAAAAAAAATCAGTCTTTGACAAGATATTCGATCAAAGCCACCGCTTCTGATTCAAAATCCGGCAGAAAGCAAGTAGAGGTATCATCTTTTGATTGAAGTCAATTTTAAGCTTGGTTGAATTAGTGTTCCTTTGTGTTTCTTGTTGTCTATTTGTTTTCAGGAATTAACAAATTATGGGTTGATGGTTAGGTGGTGTATGATTTTGAGGGTAGGCTTAATAAGTTAGCTGATGAGGTGGATATGAATGCTGGGATTTCAAGACTCACTCTTTTTTCCCCTTGCAAGGTAAGATAGTTAAATGTAGTGCAACTATTTGGCTTGAAGCCAAATCTTCATCACCATTTTAGAATGATTTTATAGTGTGTTTGATGCGTAGATAAACGTATTCTTGAGGATAACGGGCAAACGAGCAGATGGATATCACGACTTGGCATCTCTCTTTCATGTACACATCTTTCATTTTAGCATTGACAAATTTCTTTTTTCACTTTATTGTGTTAATGTTGAGAAGTTTTAATACGAATTATTCTCAATTTTGTTGGATCATTTTGTCTTGATGTTAGTAAGAGCAAGCATACTTTTCTTCAGGTTGTTAGTCTAGGAGATAAAATAAAGTTTTCACTATCCCCATCGAAAGCAAAGGATGGTTTGTCGACCAATGTCCCCGGAGTTCCTCTTGACGAGAGAAATTTGGTATACGAAGAGCCTTTTCTTCCTTTCATTGTGTGTTAAATTATGTTCAAATGTTCTTCATTTTTTTCCATTTTGCAGATAATAAAGGCTCTTAACCTCTTCAGGAAAAAGACAGGGATAAACAACTATTTTTGGGTAAATTCCACGACCTTCAACCAGTCGGATTTCTTAATAGGAGACTAGTTAGAACTTAGATCATATATTCTTTTTGTCTAGGTTCATCTCGATAAGAAGGTACCTACGGGGGCTGGCCTAGGTGGTGGCAGCAGCAATGCTGCTACTGCTTTGTGGGCAGCGAATCAGTTTAGTGGTTGTGTTGCTACTGAAAAGGAGCTCCAGGAGTGGTCTGGTGAGATCGGTTCTGATATCCCCTTCTTTTTCTCTCACGGAGCTGCGTATTGTACGGGTAGAGGGGAGGTATGTCATAAGCATAGATGAATTCAGCCCATCTTCCCAATTTTTGTCATTCAGCTTTCTTATGAACGTTTATCTGTGTATATTTCTGAGTGAGCACAAACTTTTCTTTATAATTCTCACGTCAGTACCACTTGGGTGCACCACGTGGTTTAATGCAATATGTTGGAGGGTATTACGGGTGTTGTGAGGTCTGTTTTTAAATAAAATGATCGTCTTCAAAAATGGACCTCACATACCCCGTAATACCCTCCGACATATCGCATTTGTGCAAAAAAGCATGACCATTTTTTGTGGATGGAGGTAGTATTGTTTAATGGGAACAACTAATATTATTCAATGGAAAAAATTAATATCAGTGAAAGCAACTAATACTGACCAGCTAATACATTTTAGTAAAACAACGAATATCATTTAAAAATTTCACTTGAGTAGCACACTGCAACTGGTGTGTAGAAGTATTTAAAAAAAGAAAAAAAAACTGATGCGTAAAAGTATTTGTCTTCGCACACTTAGATATCTGATCACTATTACTGAAAGGTACACACATTTCAGAATGTTGGTTATAAGTTATGATTAAATGGATTTATGGCGTTGCTTGCATTGGACCTTAGTATTTTATTTTTTTGCTTTACCTAGTGCAGTTGGCTCTGGTACCTAGAAGCCTCCTTGACCTTGAGTTCATTGAGGTTTCCTCTAGCTGGACTGAAAGTGTCTATGACATTATTTTTTGGGATTGAGAGATTTTTTTTTTTTTTTTTTGCAGAGTTTTGAGTAGGTGTGTTTGTTTAGGGTGTGGCACCGCAGATTTGATTTCATATAAATCCACATTTGTCAAACCCGATTTTTGTATAGGATTTCAAATCCTTCATAATCAATCATCTATTATCCACTTTTTAATTATTAATAATAACCTAACTCAACACACACACTCTTCATTTTTCATATATTTTACACTTATCTATGCGGCCACTCATTTATTTCTACACTATTTTTTACAATATAATAGTCTGGCTATCGCCTGCCTTTTCAAAATCCTACAAAATCTGCATTCTCAAAGATATACAAAATCCAAATACACATTTTACTAATCATGAAGTCCATGTAAAGATTTCAAATCCAGTGGAGTCTATAAGCAAACACGCCATTTGTGTTTGTTTTTTTGTTGTAGAAATGGAGGAGTCAAACTTTACCTCAGATGTCCAATCGTGTTGAGAAGTGGGTGTAATTTTACCGTTACATAGACCTAAGAATAGTTATGATATTTAAGAACTGGGATAAAAGTTATCGTGGCAGTTCGAGAACAAACAAGGGGTAAATTAATCATTTCTAAATCAGTTAAAAGCCATAATAATTCAACATTAATTTAGTTTTTGTAAATTAATGCCTGTGACTACTTTGTGAAGCATAGTATAGTATGCTAGATGAAGTGATATCAGTTGATTATCTTTTGAATTGGTCAGGTAGTTGATGATATTCCTTCACCTGTACCTTTTGATCTTCCTTTGGTTCTCATTAAACCACAAGAGGCATGCCCAACTGCCGAAGTTTACAAGGTATTACTGAAGTTAAATTGCTGAGTTAATATCAAGAATCGTCTTGTAACTTAGGTCTTATCCAATTTTAGTCCTGTATTTTGTTACTTTTTCAATTTTGGTCCTTTTGATGGTGTCAGTTTTGGTTCTTTATGTATCCAATTTTAGTCTTGTGTGTTTTAACTTTTTTTCAATTTTAGTCCTTTTGGACCAAAATTAAAAAGTTAAAACATACAGGACTAAACCTGCGTTACAGCACGATTCTTGATATAAACTCTTAATTTGCTAGTTGACTGAATGAACATAACAGTCATGCTTTGATATTTCCTATTCTCAGTGTCTTCGGTCAGAGGAAACAAGCAAGGTGGATCCTTTATTGCTGCTAGAGAAAATTTCAAAGAATGGAATCACTCAGGAGGTTTGCGTCAATGATCTTGGTATGAATAAGAAACTGTTGTACTGATTATTTATCTTTTTAAACTGCTTTATGAGTTAGGCAAAGCAACTAGTAACTTTTGTAAAAAGCCTCATTGACCTGGTTTTGGAACAGAATTATTTGCATTTGAGAAAATTAAGCTACAACAAATGATCATCTCTCCTTTCAACTTTTGAATATTTACATAATATATCTAGGATTCAAATTTATTTGTCATTGGCTTTTTTTGGATGGAGTACGTTATATCTTAATTAGACTGTTTTAATTTGATTTTGGTGGTTTTGTAGAACCTCCTGCTTTTGAAGTCGTTCCGTCGCTAAAAAGATTAAAACAACGGATAGCTGCTGCAGGTAGAGGGCAGTATGATGCTGTTTTCATGTCCGGAAGGTATGTCTCATTTAAATACTCCTATATCAAAGTATTCAGTATTATACTTCTTCTTTTTCATAATTTAGAGCTCTTTTTTAAAGGTGGGATTTGATAGCTCATCTATGATGAACCCTGATTTTATTAATCAGTCATTTGCATGTAACTGTAGAGTATAAGAAAGCCCACAAATCTTTGGTTCTCTTAAGCATACAAGAATTTCTACACCTCCAAAATTAGGATTTAAAATTCTCTAATCGACAATCTTGGTGTAATACTCAGATTTAGATACTAAGTACTTCTTGATGTTGACAACTTTGTATGACTTCTCAGTCACTGTATTTCTATACCTAAAATCTGGCAAAAGAAATGGTCACAAGCTTAAACTTTAATCATAATGCCTTACCCATTCTCAACTCGTTTTCCAATCTGACTACCAAAAGTCACTCTCTCTGGAAAATATCCCCATAATGACTCGAAATAAAATACAAAACGCAGCGAAACTTTTCCTTTTCCCAAAAGATGCTTCTTGACAATCTTTTAAAATTTCTTCCAAATGGCAGTCATACTTCTTTAGTATTAATATGCTTTTCATATCAATCAGCATGAAGTCAACTAGATACTATCACGACCTATTATAATCGAAATAACTTGTTTAAATGATAATAATTGCTTATAAGCATAATGTAAAGTTCCTAAATCTAATTTTAATCATCTTCATATACAGAAATTGCAGCATGATGTATTTGCATCCTCGATCTCTTGTTACTGGTTTTCACCTATTTGAATTATGAATCTTGAGCAAATGATAATTTAACAATGAGCTAGCTATGAGGGTGTTTGCTTAAGCATATTTGAAGATCTTATAAGCTCATACATCTTATAAGATGTTTTTAGAGGATATTTTATCTTATTTTAAAAGTTATTGAATTGTTTGGATAAGTAAGATGATGAAGCTTAGAAATGACCTTTGTGTAATTTAAATGGTAAAATTTGAAGGAGTTTGTCAAAATTAGATTTTATATTTAGAAATAAGATCAGGAACCCTTTTACCTTTTAGGAAACAGTTAATTGCCCATTTATTTTGTGACGAAATAAGATCTCTTATATTTAGAATTTTACCACACACTTTTTAGTATCTCGTAAGCTCTTAAACATTGTATGACTACAATTAATATTTTCCGACCCCTACTAATCACTATATGGTCAAGATAAGTGCTTTAGGTTTGATCAGCGAGTATATTTAACTCTTGGTGCTTTTAGTACTGCAATAAAATGATGCATGTTCAAAGTGGATAACAATAGTTTGAATATAGACGTGCAAAAAGGAAATCATAAATAAGCTTAGGGTGGTGAAGTTACTCAATGCTCGCCACAAATGGTTTCATATGTTTTATCATATCTTCCATCTCGTTGGATTCTGATCTTATTATTTCTTGTGATACAGTGGGAGTACTATTGTGGGGGTGGGTTCTCCTGACCCACCACTGTTTGTGTACGATGATGATGAGTACAAAGATGTCTTCATATCAGGTAAATTACCAATAAATCAAATTGTTATCCTTACATCTACATAACCAAATTTCCTGATAAGTTAAGTGTTCTATATTGATGAAAGATTGAATATAGAATTTAGTCGAAGCCATTGTATAAAGCATGAGTTGCTGGAGTTAATTAGATATCTGTGTCTTTAATTATTACAAGTATTTGGAAAGATTAAATGAGAAAATAATATATCATCCTTGTATGAAGATATTTGAGCACAAAAGAACTGATAATGATGAAACCTCAGGCATTGATACTAGTGTTATTGGAAACTGCTCTCAAGAAAGTGAGTTTAAATATTGCTAGATAGTTGAGGTGGGAGTAGTTGTATGTCGCTAGAAATGCTTATTCGGATGCTCGTTCGTTTTATATTGACATTAATGGTGCATTGCAGAAGCCCGATTCATCACCCGCTCGGCTGATCAATGGTACATAGAGCCTTCGTTGACTGATACTGATGCCTCTGCAATGGGGGACTCGTCTCGCTCTTTTGAATAACATCTTGTTAAATATAAAAATTAACAATAATAATAATGGTCTGTATAATTATGTCATTCTTTATAGAGCATATAGCCAGGTCCTTTTTGTAGTTGCTTCTTCATCCTCTCTCACGACCTGAATACACATTATTGTACTTTAGGATCTCAAACTGAAGATCCATTTCGTTTTTTAAGTCTTGGATGGTAAACATGAATGAAGGCAATTGGAGAAAAGAAATAAGCCAAACAGTAAAGAGCATATGCAAGAGCAATCACATTTCACATTTCTAGTCTTTTGTTTTCATTCTTTTATTATTCATAAGAAGAAATCTCCACCTTCCATCTTACAGAGAAGGGGAAGAAACAAACTGTCTGGGTAAACTGAAAATATCCCTCTCTTCAAACGGAGAAGTCCATTCCCAAGAACCACCACCGCCAGTCGATGCTACCCCCTCCTGCAACCCTTGATGATTCCCACTCCCATTTGATAAAACCGGTCCCATTGCAGGTCTCATACCAACACCATAACCAAACGATTCATATGTACGCCCGTTGTTCAGCAAGCCTCCACCCCATGACCCGTTAGATCTCGATGACAATGACCCACGATCCAAACTCCAATCTATATTGGTGTAATCTAACTGTTGCACTGAGCTGCCAGTACTCCAATCCACCGGAGATGAAGAACCAGACGAGCCATTTCCATTCCCACCCAGCCCAGAGAATAGACCAAGGGAGGAAGCAGCTGAGAGTGTCGGAGATGCACCTCCTCTGCTCCACAAACCATTTCCTCGGGAATCAAACGAGCTACTGTTTTGCACAAACTGAGGCTGTTGTGATTGGTAACTGTGTTGATTGTACATCAGATTCGAACTAACACCACCAGGGCTAATGCTTCTAGTGATAGCGATGGATGGCACTGGCCCATTGTGCTTCCCCGTATCGACACTATTAGGGTACCAACCCATAGCTGGCCCAGGAGGAGATGAGCTAACAATTGAATTAGGAGCATGCTTTGCATTGGCTGATTGGGGCCTTTGCATAACAATAACAGGTTCTCTAACAGAACCAAGCTGCAAATTTTTCACTTCATTTCCAATAGCAAGATACCGAGCTTCTACCTTAGCTGGGGGAGGTGATGCCTGCAAAGGTGAAGCTAATGAACAAGAAACCGGCACTGGGATGGGCTGCGGCTTGGCCCACTCCGATTTAGGTGGCAATTTCTTCATACTTTTTGTCCCAGGATCCAAACAAGGCCCTGCTGTTTTGGTATAATTGAAATCTTTATCATCCCTTTTCTGTTGTATGATAGCAGATCTTGTTTGTAGTCTCATTGTATTCTGAGCTGTAGCAACGGGTAGCTTGGCATTAACTACAATGGGAGGATCACCAGTTTCTTCAGGCTTAGGAGGCTCCTGCTTCTGTGCCTTTAACATTTCTTCAGCCTTGTCAATATCTCCCTCACAAGCAACTATAGCCCTTTCAACTTCCTGCTTGGAGGCCTTGTACCTAATTTCCATGTCAGAAATCCGGGCAAGCTCGTCTGATATGTCAATTTTCAAAGCCCCCTCACTGTCCAGATTATGTTCCATGCGCTTGTCTTCTTCACCTACTTCAAAAAGCCATGATACAGATTCTTCTGCTCTACCTTCATTCAGTATGAGAGCCATCATCGCCCTTTCTTGAGAGAACCCCATGGAAACAAGCTGTTGAGCGAGTGCTTCTAGCTTCCTTGACATGAGGTAGCCACTGCATCGCTCATGCAGTTCCTGGGCCCGCCTCTCCTTTTGTCGCTGATGTTTCTTCTCGTTTTTCTGACGTATTTTTTCTCTTTTGTCATTGTCAGCTCCAGGTACTGATTCCTGACGAGCTGGCTGTTGGGATGCTTTTTCTTTAGGGTCTTCTGAGTCACCAGACCAGCTTTCGTTATTGGAAACAGAGTCATACTCGATGCCAGCCCCAAATGCGTTCCCATTCTGATCATCCGTATCGTCTATGTTACGAAAACGAGCGTTGATCTGAAGAGCACTGGCAGTAGGCACTGGTGGTGTCTCAAATGTATGGAATGTTCCCAAAAGGGGATTGTAACCACTTGCTGGGATCCCACTGCTAGTGTTGATGTGTGCTGAAGACTTTGAAGAACCCTTTGGAAGTTCCTTGCCAGCCTTTTTGTCTTTCGATTTAGATCTGGATGCAGGAGACATGGCTAAATTTCAAGTTCTAATTGCTGCAACAACCAAGGACAAAAATACATTTAGCAAAACTAACCAACTAAAAAGGTTTGAGATATACTATTAAATAGCTAGTTTGTCCCAATAAAGGTCTTGGTTTTCTATGATAGAGTAAATGCACCGTCTTTGAGTTATAACTTGAGATAATTCTCAAGAATTGCCACCCAAAAGGATATAATGACATCCAGAAAAGTAAAGAAAAATTATTCGAACAAAGATCAAATTCTGAACAAGTTCCACAAAATGAACAAAGAGAGGCCTGCATTTTGTGTGTTTATGCAAGCAATCCCAAAACACCTTTATTCAAACTCCTACTTCAAGAAGATTTAATACTGAGACAGAGCGATGCAGTGTCATAAGTTTATCCATAGTAACCTCAACAAAAGAAGTAAACCAATTCACATATTTCTTGTCATTTTGTGAAAAGTATCATCACTGAATTTGTACAGCGAGGACAAAGCTATAAACACGATCAACAACAATTAAACTTTCAGTAAGTTTATTAAACTGGAATAAAACTACTTGCAAAAATATAGAGTAAACAACTAAAAATCTTTATACAAAATGCTAGGAATGATAAAATAGATGTCAACTAATCTTCCTCTTATAATACCTACACCTTTAATGACTAGATACAGTATATTTCACCCACACAAAATTGCCGTCTTGGCAAATTAATTTCTTTTTTGACGATGTTGCTCAAGTATGAGTTTATAGACCTAACAAGATGACAATTGTGAAGAAACCTAAACATAGTTTTTTGAGGTGCAAAGGGTTCCTGGCACCCGAGCCTATAATGCATAACTTAAAAACTAAATTGATTCAAAAAGATAATATACACACTTATAAACTAAATGAATATAAACAGCCATTAATTAGCTTAAAAGCATGCTTTGGGGGTGGGACAATACTGGTGTTAAAGAGGCCAGCCTGAGGTGCACCGTCTGTAACATCGCCGGCCATTGCCTGTAGAAGCACTGACATTCGTGCCCTTGTGCCTCATGAAAAGACTATTTATTAATCATGAGGCATATTATATATAAGAAACATGTATGAAGACATTGAATAAAGTCAAAGAAACTAACAACGCATGGCATGTTCTTATATTTTAGATGCAATTTACACATTACTTTCAATTAAAGGACAATATCTGTTTCCCGTCTAAATATCCATCATTCAAAAATTTGTTCATCTTTGTTAATATGGTCAAGAATGCAAGACCTATTTCATTTTATAAATCAATAAACCATGTACAGAAAACATCACATATCAGAGCCATGAGGCCCATAAAACTCATTGCATCAGATACACTCAATTTCTAAAATTTTACAGGATCATAATCGTAATTACAACATTTTGGTATCCACATCGTAGCTGTTATCAAGCATCATCTCTAAAATTCATCTTATTTGCCTCAATTTAATCCCAAATTTCTATTCACTTGATCAGATACTTGAAAGCCTTGGAACATCCACAGTTTTCTTTAAAACCCACTTTTCCTTTTCATCTTAGCTCAATTTTAATCCTAGCTGCAAATCCACAACTCTCTAGTGAATCATGATTCAAGCACCCAGAATTATGCTTCAGCTATCTTAATACACTGGCAGATTCAAAGGGGTACTTGGGGGTAAAGCTGTGTCTCCAAATTGAAAATAATACAATTGTACCTATTGTGAAAAAACAAGAAATAAATCATTTGTACCCCATTTTAGTAATTAATTGTATCTAATTTAAATTGTATGACTTTTAAGTATTGATTAATATTTTATTAGTTATCTTTCACACCCCCAAAATTAAAATCCTGGACGCCACTGCTTAATAACAAAATACCTAAACATCTACAAATCAATCCCCGGGCTAGGTACCAAGCAAAAACCAAGGAAACCATGGGAGTTGCAAATATATATTGCAATCTAATGATCCAAGTTTCGAACAAAATAATTCAACAAACATAAAAATCAACTTTTTCCCCAATAGAAAATTTCAGATGGAAAAAAAATGCGTCCACGCACAGCCAAACCGAAACTGATTAATGCATATAATCCCATCACAAGTTGACTCATCAAATCTGCAACCCTTATATGTGTCCATATATCTGAGACCACACGAGATCAAATCAACACAAAAATCTATGACAGAAATGAACAGATATAATTATATCTAGAAGAAGAATGAAACGCCCCCAACAATTCGTGCATCAAAGACCTAGCTCTAAAAATGAAAATCGACATTGAAAAATTAAAGAGAAATGCTATGCCGCCCCCAACCCTAAAGACCTGCATCGGTCACAAAAAGGTACAAAGATGTGGCGGGCCTCACCTCAAACGGATCGGTCGATGGAGACACCAAACACTGGTCAATTCAATTCGTTACCGCTCAAAAATGGAGAATCGGATTTGGTTCTAGAGAGAGAACTCGATAGAGAGAAATAGAGAGAGAATGTAGAATTGCCTAAAAATATATGTAAGAGAGAGAGAGAGGAGAGAGATAGGTAATGCGAGGCTGAAAAAAGAAACAGAAATCAACCCGGGATTAGGGTTTTTTTTCCCCTTCTCTCCTTTTTAATATTTTTTAATTTAATGTGTGCGTGCATAAGATTATAGGCTCACTTAAAAAAATAATATTATAATATTATAATGTAATTTTAATTTAGAAGTCTAATGTTATTACTGAACAAATGTAATGATATCAATAAATATATGTAAATGTATAAATTCCATACTATAAAATTTGTTTATAGGAGATTTTGTGCACTTCAAAATGAATAGATAATAAATTTGTGGCAAGTTTTGTATAATAATGGTTCATGATAAGCTTATCATAAATCGCTTTGAAAGATTTGAAATATTAAATATTTGATCAAAATATTAAAAATATTATCTGAAGTATCAAGAATTGGGGTAAGAATCGTATTATTGTTCAAAAATATCAACAACAATAAATTTTTTAACTATTTATATTAGACAAAGTATAGAGTAAAACTGATTTATACATGAGTCACGGAAGAGTATTAATTGTTTTCATTGAAGAGTATTAGTTGTATTTACTGAAGAGTATTACTTATTTACACTAAAGAGTCTTAGTTGTTCTGTGAAAATGAACTAAAACTCTTCAGTGTAAACCAGTAATACTCTTCAGTAAAAATAATTAATACTCTTTAGTAAAAACAACTAATATCCTTCAGTGATTCATATATAAACTAATTTCACTCTATACATACTCTTTATATTATTTGTATTTAATATAAAATATACATTATTATAATATTTAAGTATGAAATATTAAGTCTTAAATAATACTTAAAATATCAAATATTTGACCAACATATTGAATAGTGGTCCATATCATAAATTATTTTTATTTAAAATACTCTAAATTTTTATATATAAAAAGAAAAAGAGAGAGTTTTGTAGCAGACTAATATAAATCATTGTTTTAACATTTTAGTTATATATTTTTTAAGAGTATCTATAAAGTGAAATTGGTTCATATAAATTAGTTCTTATTATTGAAGAGTTTTAGTTTATTTTCAATCAATAACTAATACTCTTCAGTTGACACAACTAATATCCTTTAGTAAAAATAACTAATATTTTTTTAATAAAACAACTAATATCCTTCGATAGTTCATGTACAAACCACTTTCACTCTATACTTTGTCATTTGTAAATACAATTGAGTTAGAGTTCATAAGTCCATGAAGAATATAATACAACAAATATATGAGTCACACTACTCAAACCTCAAAATCCTATAAGCATGCCCCATATTTGTAAAGATAATAATAGACTTATATTGAATGACTAAGTTATCCTTATTTAAAATATGGGTAAATTATGTTCTAAGTTTTGTTGACTTTGACTTTAGTTTTTTAAATTATTTAATTTCATAATTAGTACATTAAGTTTAAATTGCTCAAGTTTTTATTTTCCTTTAAATATTTAAAAAAAGAATTAAAATCTGAAAAATATTTTAAAAAATTGGCTAAATATTTAAATAATCAAATTATATTGAATTTAGAAATTCAATTAAAAAAGGTCTTTAAAACCTGAATTTTTTTTTAAGTTAACTACATCTTCCAAATAATTCTATCAAAAACAAAATCAAAATATTTATAGAAAACAAACTAAATTTTTTAAAATAACTAAATTAAAAAAAACTTCAAAACTAATAAAATTAATTAATTTATAAGTTAATTATTTATGATGATTGAATTGTCTTTTATAAAATATTTTTCTGATTTTATTTTGCTTTTTAACCTTTTCCTTTTGAATTTTTTTTTATTAAATTTTTTATGATTAATTTTAGTTTCTTAATTATTTAAAAAATTATCTAGTTTTTTTATTTTCAGATTTATATTTTTAATTAATTTTTCATTTTCAATTTAATTTATTATTTAAAATATTATTTAAATTTACTTTATTTTTTAAGATTTTATTTTATTAGTTAACTTTTATAATTTATATATTTTTTAAATTTTAGTTTTTTTTTTTTTGAAAAATTACAACATGGTTCTAAAAAGTGACTCTAATTACAAATAAGTTCAAAACATTTGCACAGACACATTTTTCCTGCTTATGTGCAAATATTTTTATGCGTCTGTGCAAATGCTTTGAACCTATTTGTAAATAGGTTCACTTTTTTGAACCAATACGTAAATTCTCCTTTTTTTATAATTTTTTTAAAATATATTTAATTTTTTAAGTTTTTTTTTTTCAAATTTCGATCAAAAGTTAAAGAATAAGAAAAAAAAAAATTCTTGATAAGAAAGATATTCATGACAGAGAAGTGTTATTTTTTATTTTGAAAGGTAAGGATATTGTAGGAATAAAATGAGATATGTTTTAATTTGTTAATTTTATTGGGGTATGATTAATAGGTGGGATGAATTTAGAGGATTTTGGGGTTTAAGTAGTGGGACTCTAAATATAATCCATCTCACAAATTTTTTTATCAAAAAAAGTTTTCAAAATTTCATGAATGTTTATAGTCGGAATAAACCGGGATAACCAAAATAGTATTTTGTACATTGATCTATTTATTTTGGTTGGATTTTTTTTTATGTTTACAAATTCAATTACTATAAAACAATTCACATGAAATATTAGCACATTTAAGTGAGAGGAAAAAATTTACAAAAAACTCGCTCTCAGGTATGTATTACTATAAAGGCAAACATGTAATACTATAAAGGCAAACATGTATTACTATAAGGACAAATATGTGTTACTACAAAAAAGAGTAAAGATGGATATTGAGATTTTTTTTTTTTTTCTTTAACAGATATTGAGATTTTTTTTAAAATAAATATTGAGATATGTTTCAAGGTGAAAGTGAGATATGTTTTATTTATGAGTATTTGGTAAAAAGGTAGTGAATTTAATATTGTTGTTTGGTAGTGAAAGACAATTTATTAAATAATAAATAAATTACTAATTTACCCAAATATAAAATAAAAAGGATCAATCAAAATTCAAAGTCATCACTAATGCCTCCATCGCAATGCATTTATTTGATTCCTCAATTTCAAGAACTTCTATTCCTCAATACAAAGTTTCAAAACATCAGTACATAGTTAAACTAGAAACGCAAACGCAATTACTCACAAAACATTAAAAAACTAGAATAATAATCAGACTAAAATATATTAGGTTAGAGATTTAATCTAGAACTAAAGAATCATTAGCACAAACATATTTTGCACATAGTCATGACTTACCCGGCCTGTGTTTGATTTCTTAAATTAATTTCATAG
This sequence comes from Ballota nigra, assembly GCA_947034835.1. Classification (NCBI taxonomy): domain Eukaryota; kingdom Viridiplantae; phylum Streptophyta; class Magnoliopsida; order Lamiales; family Lamiaceae; genus Ballota; species Ballota nigra. Next base: position 9,068,289 of record OX344727.1, on the reverse strand, counting down.
TGTCCACATTAAATATAAACTTGTTCATACTATTCTAGATCAACCAAATCACAAGAGTCCAGAGACTAACTGCAATTCTAGCATTTCCCCCTTTCCAAATATCTTCAATACATCAATATACAACACCAATTCCATCACAAATTAATAATGTTTGAAGGCTTCTCAATTAGAGAAGCTTTTTGTGGGTATGGGGGGAGGGGATTGAGGTGGGTATGAATGGATTTTTCACTACAAAAAAGGGATGATTTAAAGAGGGGGTTTAAAGAGGGGGATTGAAACCCTCGATATTAAAGAGGGCATTAACGAGTGAGATTTTTTTTCTAAATTTAACGAGGGATTTACCTAGGGCAAAAATTACCCTCGTTTCTAACAAGGGACTTAACGAGGGGTAAAATAACTCTCGGCAATTAACGAGGGACTTGACAAGGGTGAGAGTCCCCTCTTTAGTTAAAGAGTGTTGTCCCCTCGCCTCGGTCAAACGAAAACAACTTAACGAGGGCGTGGGCCCCTCGTCACTTAACGAGGGTGTTCCCCTCGCCTCGGTCAAATGACATCCTACTTAACGAGTGCATTGCCCTCGCTAACTAACAAGGGCAAATTTTCCCTCGTTAATTAGCGAGGGCAGTGCCCTCGTTAATTAATACCCTTGCTAAAGCCCTCTTTAAGTGATATTTTAATTTCATTCTAAATAGTTTAATTAAAATAAATATTTATCTATTAATTTATAATTAAAATAAATATACAAGTGATAATTTGATTTTATATTAAATATTTTAAATATAATAAAAAAATATTTGTTAATATATAATTAAAATGATCATTGTATGTGTTAATTTATAATTAAAAATAATAATTTACAAGTGATAGTTTAATTTTATTCAAATATTATAATTAAAACAATTAATATGTGTATATACAAGTGTTAATGTATATTATTAAAAAAGAATATATAATTAAGTGATAATTTAATTTTATTTGAAATATTGTAATTAAAATGATCAACATATGTGTATAAATGTAAATATGTGTTAATATATAATTTAAAAGAATATAAAGTGATAATTTTATTTTATTTTGAATATTATAGTTAAAATGATTAATATATGTGTATACATGTGTTAATATATAATTAAAAAATATATACAAGTGATAATTTAATTTTATTCGAAATATTATGATCAAAACATTCAATATATGTGTATATATGTTTGCACATGTGTTAATATATACTTAAATGAATATATAAGTGAACATTTAATTTAAAAAGAATATATAAGTGAACATTTAATTGAATTATATACATGTGTTAATGTATAGGTAAAAATTAATTTGCAAATGATAATTTAGTTTTAAATGTGATAATAAACAAATGATTATAATAATTTTATATACAAATGAATATATAAATATATTACAAACATATAACAAACATAAAAAAATGATATTACATGATATATATTTAAAGTGAAAGCATATCGAATGACTTGCCTTGCCCAAACGGTAAGGTGAAATGCTTAAAGTCCTCCACATGTGGGAGGTCTTGGGCTCGACCCCCAGCCCCAGCAAAATTATGGGAATAACATGTAGTTAGGTTGCGGGTTCGATTCCCGAACAACACATATTTTGCATTAATGAATTGGCGAGGGCACTGCCCTCTTTAACTAACGAGGGTGTGGCCCCCTCGTTAATTAACGAGGGCCGAGACGAGGGAATGCGGAACAGACCTAACGAGGGCACTGCCCTCTTTAACTAACGAGGGCGCGCCCCCCTCGTTAATTAACGAGGGCAGAGACGAGGGACTTGCTAACGAGGCTCATTTTGTCGAGGGTTGTTGTCCCTCTTTAAAACCCTCTTTAAACCATTTCCCCTCTTTAAGTCCCTCTTTAACCCCTCTTTAAATTAGTCTTTTTTTGTAGTGTTTTGGTTATAAGTATATTGAGTTCGACATCGTGTTGGTGAAGAGATCAGGTGAATAAGTTGGGTAGTGGGGATGATAAAAGGTTTTGGCCCTTTTGGGGGATTTATATCGAGTGGTCGGGAATAGAAAGGGAGCAAAATTTCCAGGGAGGATTGATTAGGCGAATAATTGTAATATTTTGTAGCCCGATTAGTCCATATTTTGAGTGTTTTTATGAGTATTTAGAGTTATTTGAGTATCACTTTCATAAACTCATCAATTTATTTCTTTGGTGTTCATATTTGGATAGAGGGTGAAAAGAGGAGTTTGTAGGACTTTGAATCAACCAAAACGGACTTCCGGTTGAGAAGATATGAAGGTTTTTCGAACAAGTGTACAACAGCCGAAAGTGCTCGACCAGGCGCTCGAGCGGCACTCGAGCGCCCCTGAAACGCTGTGAAAATTTGGTGCTCGAGCGTTGCTCTACCACCACTCGAGCGGGCACCATGTGCTCGACCTCTGCGGGGTTTTTTTTGGCCCAAATCATATAAATAGATCCCCATGCCCTTATTTTACATATCTAGACTCGATTTTCGAAGAGGGAGAGTTTGGGAAGGAGTTTTGAGAGTTTTAGCAAGGTTTTTATCGTGTAATCGAGGTTTTTAGCATACAAATTCTTAGATTAATTACTTCTTTCGAACGGATTTCCTTTTATTCTTGTTTTCTTGATACTTGAGACCATTAAACCCAGGTTTTTTAGATTTATAAAGATTGATTTTGAGACTTGAATTTATTGATTTCATCTTTTGTTTATATTTTTGAATTCCTTAGTTAATTTAGTTATGCATATGATTATTGTTCTTGTTATTGCTTTTGTTCTTCAAACCACCATGTTAGACTAGAACCCTTGCATGCTTAGGATATGATGAACTCGTAGAAGTGAGAAGTTGATACGTAATTAAGATAATTTGTGATGTATAGTTTTGATTCTCTTAATTATTGAATATTTCCAATAAATTCTAGAATAATCTTGGAATTAAGTATGAAAATTGTTAGAGAGAAGATGACCGCAACACTCTTTAATAACGAATAGGCTTAAGGTGAGGGTTATAGAAGGAGTTTATCATCTACCGGTTTATCTAGGGAGGACGGCCGCATCACCTTAGTTAAATTAGGGTCTCAATAATTAAGCACAATCCGCATAATCTAATTACTGGATTAGTGAAGTAGGTTGATAGGACGAAGTATTAGGGTTAATTCTTGAGCTTTTAGTCTTTCAATCTTGTGATAGATTAGAGAAGTTGATTGCCTAGTTTTAGTACACTTAGGATTATAACTTGCACATCACGATTATTTTAGTTATTGTACCAACTCCGTTAGTATACGTAGGAATTCCTATCCCGAGCATCACCATCTCATATTTGCACTTTAAATCGAAGTTAGTTTAGTTTAGTTTCATTACTAGAATTTAATTAGTAGAATATACTTTAGTAATATTATAAATCAACATAGCATTCATATTAGCCACGAGACATTACATTTCCGGGAATTTATTCGCATACACACTTTCCCTTGGGTTCGATACTACTTGGTCCCTATACTCACCCATACTACAGTGATCACATACTCTTATGGGGTAACTACTAGTTAAGCTAGTATCTTGTGTTCAAGTCAAGGATAAATAAGTTGTGGACTTGCCTTTAAGGATAGTTTTTTCGAGGCTATTTCGAATTAGTGAGGATGAAGAGAGTTTCGTTGGGGACATGGGTGTTTGGTCGGAAGGGGTTAGGTTTGAGAATGTCGATGTAGATGTATTTTATAGGAATGAGAGAATAAATCACTTAACAATCTTATTTCTAATTTGAATATGCTTTATTTTAAGAAGTATAAAAGACGAGTGGAAGTGGAAAGAGGCTGAAAATAGATTGTACTCGGTAAAGGAAGCATACCAGAAAGCTTATTTCAAGTTGCAGTACATCTAAAGTTGAACTAGGTTTGGAGAGAGTTTTTTTTTTTTGGCTGCTATGGAATAATTTAATATCGACAAAGGGTGTTAATCGCTTGGAGATTGTTTTAGAATAGACTGTCTGTAGAAATGTACATAAAATGTGTGCATTTTCCAGGTGATTGAATCACGTGTGTTGAGGGGTAATTTCGTATATTTTGTTTACAAAATAAATAAATTGGTAATTGTGTATACATGTGTGTCCAAAAGATAAAAATAATAATATTTTGCATAAATACATGAATTTTGTGAGGTTAGAGTTTATGAAGGTATATTCTTATTAGGTTTGCAAACAACAATTATCGAATGTACGAATGAGACATGGGTATAAATAATTATGGGATTGAGGTTGTATAATTGAAACCTACAAATTTGCATAATTGATTTAGTATAACATTAAAAAAAATACATAATAGTAAAAAAAATGTGGGGGCACTTGCCCCCACAATGGACTACATGTTAGTGTTAGTATCCTAGAGACAATTTATCGAAATGACATAATACTAAGATAATATTCAGATTTGATTTAATATTATTATTGGTATGGCGTTACACTTATCTGAATACGAGGTTTGATTGTTTGCATATATTCTTATTTGTGTTCCCATGAATCACTACTGTCATTGAGTGAGAACTCAGATGATTTAAGTATGATTCTCAATTAGTCCCGATCAAGGATCATCAAGAATGGAATATTGATGATGCAATTGAGATTGGTGTGCGATCTGCATCATACTCTTAGATAGTGTAGTAAGATCTCACTTACTACGAGGTACCAGGTATCTCATAATGGATGCACAAATACCTTAGAGGGTATTGGTATACCCATCCGAGAAACCGTTTGATGTAATTCCATATAATGTGTCTACGGGTGTGTTGGTTAGTGGGAGCGAAGTGATACTCCTCTGACTTGAGGTCAATACGCACGACATGTGTGGAGTGATAAACTTTGCCCATGCCTGACGCTTGCACCCTTCCACGGGTAGATATGGCATGAATTTGGTTCATCACGAAATGAATGTGCGTGGTAGTTGAGCCAAGAATATGATTCATTCCTCAATGTGGATTTAGAGAGAATACTCGTCTTCTCATCATAATTGGATCTAAGTCGTCGACCGACGCACATCAACTTAGACTTTGTGGCTAAGTGTGATATACTTGATCAATTAGTGATTTGAGATAATATGATTAAGTTATTTGAATAGACACTTCATCATGTTCAAGGCTTCATCGGGTATTCGCGAATGAAAGGAAGATATCACAATAGCCTACAGTATTACAGGTAGTTGCAAATTTCCTCGCAACGTAACTCATATATTGAGAATGTCTTATTTATTATTTAGGGTTCAATTAAGACCGTTAGTTTGACTAATCGCTCGATATACGAGGGCCTATGGGTCACACAACAAGTAATGGCAATTTACCAATTATAGTTGGTTGATTAAATATTGTATTGGATATAATATTTAATTTATGGAAATATAATAATAATTATATTTGGAATTTATTATTATTATTATTTAATTAAATTAGATTTAATTAAATATGAAATTCCAATAATAATATTTGGAATATTATTATACAAGAATAATAGATATGGTAAAGATATTATTCGTAGGAACATATCTAAGGAAATATAATCCGTAGAGATTATATTACGGGCTAGGCCCGATATCTTAATTAGGAATTAAGCCAAGTTAATCTCCATAAATATGTGACATATGGGAATTCCAAAAAAATAAGAAATATAATTTCTCCATAAAATCTCCAGTCAGAATTTTCCTAGCAAATTAATCTCGAGATTCAACGCTGGCATATCGATGCGGGTTGGAAGAAAGCCGTTACGTGGATATCATAGTGGAGGATTCTGCATACAAATCGCTGTAAGGATTTATATGTTATTATTTATCCTTCATATTTTATGTTATACAACTATATGTAGATTCATTGTTGGTGAATCGTATTCTTCCGCTGTGCCGAACATGGTGTTCGTGCCTCTAAAATCCAACACTACATGCATCCATCTCTAGACCACATCACAGGATCTAAAGGTTAGAATTTTACCTTTCGACTCTTTTTTTTTCCTAGATTGAGAGTCATGTAATATTATATGCTCTTTTTTATGTTTTTGTTATTTTTTTTTCGTTCTATTGAGTTGCACTGTAATGTTGAGGGCAATGATGATGCCTCTGTTTATTTTTAGGAATAAAATGTTCACTTCTTAACACACTATAAAACTAAACATTATGTGGCAAAGTCACGTCTTTCTATTTTAAAATCATTCTTCTCTTATTCACTCTACTTACAGGACTTAATATCGATCGTCTATCCTTTTTTCTCATGAGCATTTTATGGATCATCGACATCTTGCATGCATCTTTTTATTTTCTCACAATTAATCATGGATTTGTTAAAAAAATATTTGCAGGTTGGGATCAAGAGTTACAATTTTTATACAATCGGATATATGTCTCTTCTCATAATTAATTATGGGTCTGTTAGTTCTTTTGCAAGTTGGGATCAAGAGTTACTGTTGTAAATAAGTGTGTAAATAAATAGACAGCGTTTGTTGACCCAGTTCATCGGAAACGACTACGTCTGGGGGCGATCCAAGCCAGGAGTTCCACTATTATTCTTGTGTATATGTGTATACAATTATGAGTACAAAGGTATATTTATAATGTTAAAACCCTAGTCTAATAGATAAGGCCCATTGGATTTCTTGGTCCATAAGTAATGTCCACATCAAATCTCCTAGATTTGGAATATTAAATCTTCCAGATTTACAACACTCCCCCTTGGACATTACGACATAACATGAATGTCTTGTCATAAAAACTCCACGTGCTAGGGATCGGCCAAATAATAAGTAGGGAGGAATGTCATCGATCTTCTAGATCTAAATCTTCTAGATTTATTTCGAGGGTACCGCTCCCCCTAAAGACAACAACACTTTAAGTCTTTGTATCCCAATACCACAAATGTACTTTTCAAAAGTAGACGTAGGTAAGGACTTAGTAAACAGATCTGCTAGATTGTTTGCGCCTTTTGAATGGTAATCACGCCACTCTTATGGAGTTCGTATGGGTAGAAAAACTTAGGTGAAATATGTTTCGTCAGGTTTCCCTTGACGTACCCATTACTCATTTGTGCGATGCAAGCAGCGTTATCTTCAAATATAACGGTGGGAGGTGTATCGTCTTTGGTGATACCACACGAGTTACCAATGTGTTTTACCAATGATCTTAACCAAACACATTCTCCTGCGGCTTCAAATAAAGCTATGATCTCTGAGTTGTTTGAAGACGTGGTAACCATAGATTGTTTAACCGATCTCCATGAGATTGCGGTCCCACCACAGAGAAAAATATAACCAGTCTGGGATACGGCGTTGTGGGGATCATACAAATAGCCAGCATCCGCATAACCTACCAAGGTTTTATCTTGGTTCTTACGGTAAAACAGTCCAAGATCTTGAGATCCTTGGAGGTACCGTAGAACGTGCTTAACACCATTCCAATGTCTCCTCGTAGGAGAAGCTCTATATCTCGCAAGCAAGTTGACAGCAAATGCAATGTCCGACCGGGTGTAATTTGCAAGATAGAGCAAGCTCCAACAACGCTAAGATAAGGAACTTCTGGTCCCATAATTTATTCTAAATCTTCTCTTGGCCTAAATGGGTCCTTATCCACTTCGAGGGATCGGACAACCATCGGGGTGCTAAGTGGATGAGATTTATCCATATGAAATCACTCCAATACCTTCTTTACGTAGGTCGGCTGATGAATAAGGACTCCTTCTGGGAGGTGCTCGATCTGCAAGCCGAGACAGTACTTGGTTTTACCCAAGGACTTAATTTCGAATTCAGCTCTCAAGATTGAACTGGCTTCTTCAATCTCTTTGCATGTTCCGATTATGTTTAGGTCATCAACATATACGGATATGATGCAAAAACCATCTTGCGATTTCTTCGTGAATACGCATGGGAAAGCTTTATCGAACATGTATCCCTTCTTCTGAAGGAATTCACTAAGTCGGTTGTACCACATGAGGCTCGATTGCTTCAGGCCATACAATGACTTTTGCAGTTGTATGCTATACATACTGCGGTTTTCACCATCCCTCATTTGAGGAATGTTAAATCCATCAGGGATTTTCATGTAAATGTCGGCATCTAGTGATCCGTATAAGTATGCGGTTACTACGTCCATTAATCTCATTTGGAGATTCAACTTAACTGCCAAAGATATCAAGTAGCGGAACGTTATTGAGTCCATGATGGGAGAATAGGTTTGATCAAAATCAATCCCCGGTCTCTGCGAAAGTCCTTGTGCTACCAGCCTCGCTTTATACCTCTCCACAGTATTGTTCATTTCGTTTTCGTACAAATACCCATTTATATCCTACGGGAATAGTGCGCATGGGTGTACGAATGATAGAGCCAAATACTTGTCTTTTGTTAAGTGAGGCGAGCTCTGCATCAATTGTCTCTTTCCATTTAACCCAATCGGAGCGCTTCCGGCACTCGGCGATTATTTTGGGTTCTGGATCTAGATCATTTATAATAGAAAGGGCGATTGATGCTGCAAATGTGTCATCGACGACAGTAATATTTCTATTGTATATTTCTCCCGTATCTAAGAAGTTCACAGAGACTTCGACGTTTACGTCAACCAGACCTTTCTTATTTCCCATTGTATTTGGGTCTGGTCGTTCCACGGTCCTAGTGCATGGAATATTTTGTGCACGTGCTTCATCACTAGGACTCTCGTCTCCTAGAGACTTGGAGTTATCTAGACGGATCTCTTCTAGAGATTTTCCATTCGACTGACCAGATTTGCTAGTCTTTCGTTTAGGTGTGTTACTATCTCTTGAGGGTCCCTTACGCTTTTGGCGTGTGGGGGCATGAGTACTCATTTTTCTTGGGACCTCAACCCTTTGGGGAGCATTTACTGCAGGTATATGCGATCTAGTTGTTGGGAAAATAGGGGTGCCCGGAATCTATTCGGGATGAAATTTAAATACGAATTTAAATACAATTATTACTAGCATGAATTAATCCTAATTAATTCAAATAATAATTCCAACAACTAATTATCATCATGCATGTTGAATTAATTTCACATATTAACTAGGCGGAATAAACAAGTAAATATGCGATTAACGTACCTCTTGTAGAATTGGCCTTTGGATATACGGGACAATTATAATCTCGCTCTATCAACCCAAAGCCTTCTCAAGTATTTCCCTTTTCACCTCACTTGATCACCGGTGGGAGATGCTTTCAAGTAATTTAATAAACTAAGGAAAAAGAAAAATATATATGCTTCTTGATTTTTCCAACACATGGAATTATGTACTTGGGGATGAAATAATCATCCCCTATTTATAAGAGGTGATGGCCGAAAATTGTAGGTATATTGGGCCTTGGAGAAAATCTTTTCTTAGACTCTAAGAAATCTTGAATATATCCCATATATTCTTTTCTCCAAAATAAAATATTCCACAAAAATCTCACACTCCTAATTATGGGGTGTAATTTTCGAAAACTATATGAAGAGAATCCAAGATTTGGATCTTCTTGAATATATGAGATAATCTTGTATTCCAAGAATACTTATCCTCCATAATATCTTTCCAAGAAAATCAACAAAATCTTTTCTCTCCAATATAAGCTATTTTCGAAAAATACAAAAAAAAAATCAGCAAGATATTATCTTTTTATTTTAATCACCTTATCATTATTGGGCTACTTAATGGGCTACTTGAGGGGCCTTAAGGAGAATTAAGATTGGACCTCCTAATGGACTTCTGAATTTCAATATTGAGCCCCAATATAATTCAATTCATTAATATTAATTATTACCACTAATAAATTAATATTGCACTATCCATCTTAATCCATATTACGATAATATGGGCTCCCGGTTATTATTTCCCGCGTTTAAGATTATCAAGTCCATTAATTAATTAAGCTTCTGAATAGCTCTAAATTAATTAATATATTTCACCTTGGAGTAAAGACAGCTCAACATTATTATTCGTACCGAAGAAACTAATTCTTCACTTGCAAGATTTGGTACAATAAAACTTCTGAGCCCACCAAGGGGACTAATCACACGAGCCGTACTCGCACGCGTTTCTCCATATTAAATCTTAGCAACCGTCGTATGATTAATATTACTGCCCAAGACACAAGGTTCGAAGTCGCAATGATTCTCACCCAACATGAATCAAAGCAGTAACTATTAAGCACACACGGTCCTATTTAAGTGACGAAGATTAAGAAATCAACAACCACTGAGGTCTAATTCTTCACCTTTCAGAACAGAAGAATTTCTCCTCGCTGTAGGACCTCTTCAGCACATACTAAATGTGCTAGTGCAATCTCTTAGTCAAGACAGACCAATCTGAGCCTTACACATCGACCTTTCACGGCGGATTGTTCAATTCCACCTAGGTCGTGAAAATGTACGTTTGGTTACAAGTAAACTGTTAATGTTGTCTTCCGTGATCGGGTATCACCACATTAACTACAATGTAACATGTACTATATATTGAACGGTTTGCAATAGAAATTCAACATTCAATCATAACTAAAACAAATGCGATAAAAGAATTATTCTCATAAAACGAGTGTTTGATGCACGAGTTATACAAAGTAAAAGCATACTTTCACGTATAACTCCAACAATCTCCCACTTATACTTAAAGTCTGCTTTTAGTATACATCACGCATGTCTTAGTGTAGTAGCTCTCCGTGATATCTCATGTCAACCTACACTAACCTAATAATTCCTCCCACTTATACTTAAAGCAGATTGGCAATAGTCTTGACTCCCATTCCATCCACATGTCTCTCGAATGTATTCAGAGGCAGACCCTTTGTGAATGGATATACTAGGTTGTCCTCCGACATTTATCTTTGCCACCTCTTTATCTCCTCTCTTAACGATTTCTCGTATAAGATGGTGTTTTCTTTCAATGCGTTTGCTGGCTTTGTGGGCTCTCGGTTCCCTTGAATTTGCAACTGCTCCGGCACAATGATTGTGATGGGCAAATTCGGAACAACGTCCAAGTCCACTAAGAAGTACTTGAGCCAAACCGCTTCTTTCGCTGCTTCACAAGCAGTTACTTATTCGGCTTTCATGGTCGAATCGGCGATGCATTTCTGCAAATCGCTTCTCCATGTCATGGCTCCTTCTCCCATGCAAAACACACTACCCGAGGTAGTTATTTTAGAATCTATATCTGATTGGAAATATGAGTCCGTGTATCCCATGGGAATTAGATTGTCTGATTGTTAAATCAGCATTCCATACCAAGTTCTTTTCAGAAACTAAAGAGTGCATTTAATTGCAATCTAATGTGCTTTCCCGGGGTTACTTTGATATCTTGCCATCATGCCCACGGAAAAAGCAGATATCCGGTCTCATACACAACATTGCATACATAAGACTTCCTACGTCCGAAACGTACGGAACGTCTTTCATGTCATCTATCTTCACTTGGTCTTAGGGAATATTTCTTTAGATAGATGGATTCCGTGCCTAAAAGGTACAAAACCTTTCTTGGAATCTTGCATGCTGAAATGCTTCAAAACAGTGGCTTTGTATGAAACTTGCGATAAGCCCAACATCCTCCTCTTGTGATCTCGAGTGAACTTGATCCCAAGGATGTGACCGGCTTTCCCTAAGTCCTTCATATCAAACTGATTTGACAGCCATACCCTTACGTCTGACAATACCTTTACATTGTTTCCAATGAGCAGAATATCGTCTACGTATAATACTAAGAATACCACCGCAGTTCCATCACATCTTTTATACACACAACTTTCGAACTTGTTTTGATCACAAACCCGTAAGACTTAATAACTTGATCAAAACACTGGTTCCAAGTACGCGATGCTTGCTTAAGTCCATAAATGGATCTCTTAAGCTTGCATACGAGGTGCTCTTGGCCTTTTTCAACGAAACCTTTGGGCTGTTGCATATAGATCCCATCAAGACTTCCGTAAAGGAAAACTGTCTTGACATCCATTTGCTAGATCTCGTAATCTAAGTGCGCAGCGATCGACAAGAGAATACGGATGGACTTAAGCATAGCTACAGGCCACAGGCCACAAGCCTTGCTTTGAAGGTCTCTACCCTTCCGTCCGGTCCTCTTTTCCTCTTATACACCCACTTGCATCCAATGGGCTCTACCCCACTAGGTGGATCAACCAACTCCCACACTTGATTATAATCCATCGAACCCACCTCGGTTTCCATTGCGGTTTACCACGCCTCCGCGTCTTTGTCTTGGATTGCCTCGTCGTACGTTCATGGGTCTGATTCATCGTCGGGAATCAAATCCGAAGATTCTCCAATTCCCATGAATCTCTCGGGTTGCCTTGCAATCCTCCCACTACGACGGGGTTCCAGTTGTGAAGGTGTGACGTGTGGTATATCATCTTGTATACTTGGTATAGGAGTTTTCCCTCTTAACTCGTCTAAGGTAATCTCACTTCTGGGTTTTCTTTTGTTCATATAGTCTTCCTCCAAGAATTTAAAGTGCGAACTAATCACGGTATTTTAATCCTTGAGACTATAGAACATACACCCTTTCGTTCCCATGGGATATCCTTTAAACAACCTTAATTCCGAACGTGGATCCAATTTATCGGCTTCCTCGTCTAGCACGTATGCCGGACAACCCCAAATCCGCAAGTGTCTTAGACTAGGCTTGCGCCCGGTCCACAATTCCATTGGGGTTTTAAGAACCGATTTGGATGGCACCAAGTTTAGAATGTAAGTCATTGTTTCCAAGGCGTTACCCCAAAACGGCTTGGGTAAATCCGAATAACTCATCATGGATCTGACTATTTCTAAAAGAGTCTGGCTCCTTCGTTCCGCCACACCGTTCTATTGAGGGGTTCCTGGTGCGGTCAACAGGGATACAATCCCTTCGTCTGATAGCTAGTTCAAGAATTCATCGCTAAGGTATTCGCCTCTACGATCAAATCGTAGAAATTTGATACTTCTTTCCCTATGCATCATGAAGTAGATGTATCCAAATCTCGAGTAATCATTGAAAAAGACAATTTACTCATACCCATTCTTGCTATTATCGTCATTGAACTACACATATCGGTATGAACGAGTTCTAACACTTCCGTGGTTCTATTCCCCTTGGCTCCAAATGCCCTCTTGGTCATTTTACCCTCTAAACAGGATTCACAAGTTGGAAACGGTTCGACTTGGAATGATTCCAAGGATCCGTCTTTCACCAATCTCTTTATCCGCTTTAGATTAATATGACCTAGTCTAAGATGCCATAGAAGTGTTTCGTTCATCTCCGAAGAACGCTTTCTTTTATTGCTCGAAATAATTGATGTGTTATTAGATTCAATTTTGTGAGTGGTGTGCCCAAAAAATGGTATAAAGATCATCTATTGAAGTTTCGGAACAGATAAACTCATCGTTTTAAGAAATAATAACATCCTTATTAAAAGAAACTGAGTATCTATTCAAACAGTTTATAAACTGAAGGTTGAGTTCTTTCTAAACTAGGAACATGAGGAACGTCTCTCAAGACCATAACTCTATCTTCACAAGATAGGCGCACTTCTCCCACTGCTTCAGCTGCCACTCTCGTAGCATTGCCCGATGTGATGGGGATCTCACTTCCGTTAAGTCGTCGGGTTAGCTTAAACCCATGAAACAAATGTGATCAGTAGCTCTCGTATCCACTATCCACGAATAGACATCATACGTCACTTCACAAGTTTCGACGACTAAGGTGTGTGAATTACCTAACTTTCCTAGCCTCTTAGGCTTGGAACAGGCAGACCTCCATTGTCCTCTCTCACCGCAACTAAAACACTTCCCCTTCGATGCTAGCCTTTGCATTTGCCTTTCGCAACAATTAGATTTGCTTGGATCCGGCCTTTGGTTCTCTTCCTCTTTTTCCCTCCCTTGGGACCAAAAGAGGTAGACGGGCCATTAGCCACCATAGCACTAGACTGGTGCTCCATTTTCACCTCCACCGAAACTAAAGCTTGCAAGAGCTCGGGCAAACGATTTGTCCGTTCATTCATCTGACAGTTCAGACGAAACTGCTCAAAGCTTCTCGGTAGAGAATGGTATATGAAATCAATCAAAATCCGCACCAAGTACTTCCAACTTGTTAAGGTATGCCATTATCTTGAGAACGTGCTCCCTCACGGGCGTTCCCTCCACCGTGCGCCGTTTTTTCGCTATTCGTCCTCGTTTTCTTCACCCCTTGCATGATTTTACGTCCATACACGCGCCACACTTGTATGCGTCATCCGGGTACGCCATTTTTAATTCTTCGTTCTTCGTCACGATCCGGTTACAATTTATTTTTACAAAAAAAAAATACTAGATCTAGACTAGTCTATTACAATGATCGAATCAAAATAAAAACAACTAATCTACTCGTGGATTTTCTCACGAGAAAAACGAATTCGAACGAATCGAAATAGAAAACAATTAATTTACACGCATGAAATTAACAACATTAAAACCATGACAATTGGATACCTGCAAAAAAGATCTAACAATTCTACTATCCAATTTCAATTTAATGTTTAACAATTTAAATTCTAATTTAAAATTCAGAGCCCGAAACCGTGGCTCTGATACCAGTTGTTGGGAAAATAGGGGTGCCCGGAATCTATTCGGGATGAAATTTAAATACGAATTTAAATACAATTATTACTAGCATGAATTAATCCTAATTAATTCAAATAATAATTCCAACAACTAATTATCATCATGCATGTTGAATTAATTTCACATATTAACTAGGCGGAATAAACAAGTAAATATGCGATTAACGTACCTCTTGTAGAATTGGCCTTTGGATATACGGGACAATTATAATCTCGCTCTATCAACCCAAAGCCTTCTCAAGTATTTCCCTTTTCACCTCACTTGATCACCGGTGGGAGATGCTTTCAAGTAATTTAATAAACTAATGAAAAAGAAAAATATCTATGCTTCTTGATTTTTCCAACACATGGAATTATGTACTTGGGGATGAAATAATCATCCCCTATTTATAAGAGGTGATGGCCGAAAATTGTAGGTATATTGGGCCTTGGAGAAAATCTTTTCTTAGACTCTAAGAAATCTTGAATATATCCCATATATTCTTTTCTCCAAAATAAAATATTCCACAAAAATCTCACACTCCTAATTATGGGGTGTAATTTTCGAAAACTATATGAAGAGAATCCAAGATTTGGATCTTCTTGAATATATGAGATAATCTTGTATTCCAAGAATACTTATCCTCCATAATATCTTTCCAAGAAAATCAACAAAATCTTTTCTCTCCAATATAAGCTATTTTCGAAAAATATAAAAAAAATCAGTAAGATATTATCTTTTTATTTTAATCACCTTATCATTATTGGGCTACTTAATGGGCTACTTGAGGGGCCTTAAGGAGAATTAAGATTGGACCTCCTAATGGACTTCTGAATTTCAATATTGAGCCCCAATATAATTCAATCCATTAATATTAATTATTACCACTAATAAATTAATATTGCACTATCCATCTTAATCCATATTACGATAATATGGGCTCCCGGTTATTATTTCCCACGTTTAAGATTATCAAGTCCATTAATTAATTGAGCCTCTGAATAGCTCTAAATTAATTAATATATTTCACCTTGGAGTAAAGACAGCTCAACATTATTATTCGTACCGAAGAAACTAATTCTTCACTTGCAAGATTTGGTACAATAAAACTTCTGAGTCCACCAAGGGGACTAATCACACGAGCCGTACTCGCACGCGTTTCTCCGTATTAAATCTTAGCAACCGTCGTATGATTAATATTACTGCCCAAGACACAAAGTTCGAAGTCGCAATGATTCTCACCCAACATGAATCAAAACAGTAACTATTAAGCACACACGGTCCTATTTAAGTGACGGAGATTAAGAAATCAACAACCACTGAGGTCTAATTCTTCACCTTTCAGAACAGAAGAATTTCTCCTCGTTGTAGGACCTCTTCAACACATACTAAATGTGCTAGTGCAATCTCTTAGTCAAGACAGACCAATCTGAGCCTTACACATCGACCTTTCACGGCGGATTGTTCAATTCCACCTAGGTCGTGAAAATGTACGTTTGGTTACAAGTAAACTGTTAATGTTATCTTCCGTGATCGGGTATCACCACATTAACTACAATGTAACATGTACTATATATTGAACGGTTTGCAATAGAAATTCAACATTCAATCATAACTAAAGCAAATGCGATAAAAGAATTATTCTCATAAAACGAGTGTTTGATACACGAGTTATACAAAGTAAAAGCATACTTTCACGTATAACTCCAACACTAGTCACACCTCTATGGTCAGTGAACGTGTCTGGCAGGTTATTTGCTAAGTTCTGCAGGTTAATGATCTTCTGAACTTCCAGTTCAGATTGATTAGTGCGAGGATCTAGATACTGAAGATTACTTACGTTCCACGTAAGTTTCCGACATTCATTCAATTTTGAATTCGGATCTCCCCCTAATGCCGGGAAGTAATCTTCATCGAAGTGCAATCAGCGAACCGGGCCATTAATTGATCCCCGGACAAAGGCTCAAGGTATTTCACGATGGATAGAGAGTCAAATCCGACGTAAATACCAAGTTTTCTTTGTGGGCCCATAGAGGTTCACTTGGGTATCGTAATTGGTATGTATACTGCACATCCAAAAATACGCAGATGGGAAATGCTAGGTTCTTTCCCACGCACTAACTGTAGGGGGGAATAATCATTATATGCAGTTGGACGGATTTGAATTAAGTGCGATGCATGTAGCAGTGGCGGACCCAATTGAGTGACATGGGGGTACAACTGTACCCCCAGTCTTAATTTTTTTAGTAGATATACCACTATATTGCAATTGAAAGTGGTGGCTTCGCATGGAGGTTTTTCACTCTTCAGCATTTGAAGAAACATGGATTATGGATGTGCTTAATTTTGAGGCTGCATCCCACTACTGGCTCCATCATCCACTGACACGTTTCATGATAGAAGGAGCTGTTTGGCAGGTCATTTGCTTAAAACTCTTAATGGTTTTTGACCATTTTTTATTGATTAAATTGATTTTGACCCATTTCTTGTGGGCTTTCAAGCCCAGCCGTGTTTTTATTTATATTAGTTTGGCCACTTTAATAAGTTGCCACTTGTATTTTTATTTTTTTCATTTATAATACAACGTCTATATATGTATATATGCTCAATTAACATAACAATTATTATATATTATTAATTTAATTGAAAATGAGGATTGTAACTTATAATTATAGTTTTATTTGAACTATATACAATCACTTATCTATTTGCATACTTAATTTGATGATATGCACTTTGAAATGAAACAATATGTATGTATAAATACTATCAAATTGTTTATTGATTGTACCCCCATTTGTGAAATCATGGGTCCGCCACTGGCATGTAGGACTGCATGCCCCCAGCATGAGGTGGGTAGTTTTGAGTTCATAAGCAATGGTCTCGCGATAAATTTGATACGTTTTATTAGCGCCTCAGCAAGACCATTTTGGGTATGGACGTAGGGGACCGAATGCTCCACTTTAATTCCCAGGGCCATACAGTAATCTGTAAAGGCCTTCGAGCTGAACTCAGCTGCATTATCCATGCGAATCGGTTTAATTGGATAATCCGGGAATTGAGCTCTAAGCTCGATAGTCTTCGCAATGAGCTTCGCAAAAGCTTGATTGCGGGTGGACAACAAACATGCAAATGTTCACCTAGTGGATGCATCAATAAGGACCATGAAATAACGAAATGGTCCTGATGCTGGGTGAATCGGTCCGCAAATGTCTCCTTGAATTCGCTCAAGAAAAACCGGAGACTCTAGTCCAACCTTGGTGCGCGACGGGCGCACTATCAACTTACTCTTAGAACATGCATCACAGAAATATTCATCGACGGGAGGGATTCTATTATTCAAAATATTATGACCAGTTGAATTAGATAGAATCCTACGTATCATTGTTTGTCCCGAATGACCTAACCGCTGATGCCACAATTTAAAGGAATTTGGGTCATGAAATTTCATACTCATCGCTAGATGGGAATTAGACGGCCGGATGTAGGAATAGTACAAACCGGAGGAGAAGGAAGAAAGTTTTTCTATAACTTGTTTACGGCTACCTCGAGTACTAGTCATCAAAAGGTATTCGTTATCGTTCTCAGTTTTAGTTTCAATATGATATCCGTTTATCCTAATGTCTCTAAAACTGAGTAGGGTACACTTAGATTGCGGAAACAATAAAGCATTATCAATTATTAATTTGGTACCCATGGGGAGGACAATGGAAGCTCTTCCAGAGCCCACTATCAACGAA
This sequence comes from Ballota nigra, assembly GCA_947034835.1. Lineage (NCBI taxonomy): Eukaryota > Viridiplantae > Streptophyta > Magnoliopsida > Lamiales > Lamiaceae > Ballota > Ballota nigra. The sequence continues at coordinate 9,049,989 of OX344727.1, read as the reverse complement.
CTATCATTAGCAATTGTCGTTATACTCCCCTTACGTTCTATCAAGTTATGAAAATACTTCCTATCCTTTAGGATCGTATGTGTGGTGGCGCTATCTACTAGACATAAATCACTATGGGCGTCCATCATGCAAGAGGAAATAGTCCAAACCTAATAGCTGATTTGTTTACGAGCCATAAATGAGAACAACAATATCCAAAATAAACACATGGATAGCTATTAAGGTAAACATATCAAAGCTAATAAATTCATTCATAAATAAAATATCCGAAAGAAAGGATCCAAAACATAATGAGAAATTATTTTATTCAGAAAATAAAATAGTAGGAATAACTAAATACGTAAATCTACTCGTCATCTCCAAAATCCTTAAGCTCAATGCCAATACGATTTGCGTTGTCTAGGTCAGAATCTGCTTCGGGCAGACTGGCATGGTGAGATTCAACTCTAGGAGCCTTCCCCTTATCGTCCTTCTGCTGCTTTTGATAAGCCTCGACCAAATGTTTGGGAGTGCGACACGTGCGAGACCAATGGCCCTTGCATCCGCATCTGTAGCAGAACTGATCAACCTTATCTTGATTATCAGATTTTCGGGTAGCGGAGTTCGTGTTAGGTGCAGCCTTCCCACGAACCTGAGCTTGATTGTCATTCAAGGCACCTGAACCACCGGATTTATTACGACCTCGGTCTTGGCTACGAGTTCGTTTACTCCATCTCCCCCTTCCACGCTTGCGACCTCTTGTACTACTTTGAACTACAACATGTGCTTCGGGCACCACTTTCGAGCCAACCGGCCTCGCATTATGATTCTGCATAAGGAGCTGGTTGTGCTTTTCCGCTACAAGAAGTGCAGAAATTAGCTCAGAGTGTACAGTGTAGTTCTTAGCCCTATACTGCTGCTGGAGTACAAGGTTGCTTGCGTGGAAAGTCGACAAAGTCTTCTGGATTAAGTCGTCTTCAGTTATCGTCTTCTGACATAACTTTAACTGAGACACAATACGATGTAAGGCTGAGTTGTATTCCGTTACGGACTTAAAGTCTTGGAAATGGAGGTTCAACCAATCGTATTGGACTTGGGGGAGGAGTATATCATTTTGTTGTTGGAAACGGTCCTTTAGGGACTTCCACAACGTTCCAGGATCTCTCTCTGTGAGATACTCATTTTCAGGTCCTGATTGAGATGATGTCTAAGGAAAATCAAAGCTTTCGCCTTCTGGACGTCAGTTGATTTTGGATCATCGACAATCGTGCCGCTAAGGTTGTTTGAGGCTAGATGTATTTCAACATCTAGCGCCCATGTCAGGTAGTTACTACCATCAAGAGTAAGCTCAACAAATTCTCTTTTGGTAATATCAGATATTATTCACTACAATTAAAGTGACATGGGTAAGAGGATTGACCAAAAACATAGACAACGGGGAGATAAGGATTTATTTAGTTACTCTAAGGCACATAGATGTACGTACTGAGCGTCGTCTATCCAAGGCATAAATTTACGGTCCGTCAAATACCGGGCGCCGCCTACCCGGGCATAATATGCGGACTATAAATAAAATAAACTATGTGCACAAAATTAATGCATGTGGGATAATAAAATCACGTAAACATGCAAAAACAAATAAGGGAGATAATCACATGAAAATAATTTCTAGAAAATATACGATTTAATATACAGAGGGAATAATCATAAGAATAATTATTTCATGTATATTAACGCAATTTAACGAAATATTTTCAGGATTAAAGATAAAGCAAAACACAGATTTTATGATATCAAGAACGCAAACGAATCGGGTTAAGAAATCACGGAAAGTCCGAGGAAAAACATCGCATGAGTCGCGCACAGCGGACGGGGGCGATGCTCATAGGTCGACCCCGTGCGTACGACAACGGGCACTAGCACGCGCAGCGTGCAGACGCGAGCGCGCGCGCGGCGGGCGCGGGCACGCGAGTGCGTGCGGCATTGGGGCGCGACGTGATTGAGTGCGCGCGACATTGGGCATGATGTGCGCGCAGATGCATGCGGCGCGAGGGCAAGACAGGTTGCGGGCGCGCGCAGCAGGTGCGGGCGAGGGCGCGCGTGACGGGCGGCGCCGGTGTGCGCGACAGAAGGCGCGATCGCGGGCGGGCGTGCGCGGCGCTGGGTACGAGTTCGCGTGACTGGCGCGGACGAGCGCGCGAGGTGGCGTGCGCCGTGCGGCACCGTCTAGTGTGGGCCTGCGGCGGTACTGAGAGGCGGCAGCGGGATGACGGCGTTGTCTCTTGGGGCGACGACCGTTGCACGTTGATTCAATTCACAAAATAATTATCACGTAATATAATTACACGCAGGAATATTCAGGAACTAAATCAATTTTTAAAGTACACAACAAATCATGAGATTCATATAAAATTAAATTGAAGGCGTACTGTATAATCTCGATTAGAGACTCGTGAATTAGAATTCTATCTCCAATCTAATTCACTCAATCCACTGGATTCTAAAAATCCCGACGGAAAAAGGAGTCATGGGGGATTGATGAGTATGCATCACATAACAAAATTAGCTGATACCAATCTCACCAAGATTTTGGCAAATTTTCTCTCCATGTTTCGGAAATATTTGATCAACTCCAATGATGATGGTTTCATGCGGCGGCAACACAGCGGGAAAATTGTAATTGGAAGTGCACTTGGAATTGACCAATAATTTTACCAATCCGATGAAATAATTGTTGATGACCTTGCTTCAAATTTATATTTAGTGGTCGTTTTACTCTAATAAGATCATCAACAAGGATTTGAATGAAGATTAAAACTATATCTCTTGAAGGAAGGGTTGAGAAAAAGATTTGCAAGAGTTTGGTCTATTTTTTAATTAATTGAACTTCATTTTATGACCTCATGAAGAGGTATTTATAGAGGTACAAGCAAGTAGGAGGTGTCACCTCCTTAATCATCCTTATTTACATGGTGACAAGTATTAAGACACTTGTTAATTCCTATGCTATTACATCTTTACACAATGACAAGTGTTAAAACACTTGTTTGCTCCTAATGTAATGCCTAATTATTGGGATTCCTGATGATCTTCCGAGGTACCCTCTTGCTCGCTTGGTCGCCTCCTTTTACTTTCTTCTTTATTCTTCTTGTTCCGGCTGGTCGCCCCCTTTTCATGTCTTGAATGCCCAGCTGCTCGCCTCCTCTTCAATGTCTTATATGCCCTGTTGCTCGCCTCCAATATTTTTATTCCCTGCTGCTCGCCTCTTTATTTTTATTTTTAATGACTTCTTAATTTTATTATTTTTATCATCTTTTATTTTATTCTTATTTTCCTATTGGTCGCCTATCAACAATAATAATTCGGAAGGGATGCTGCAATTTAATTGGGTAGAACACCCATGCTGATAATGTGTTGTAAATAAGTGTGTAAATAAATAGACAGTGTTTGTTGACCCAGTTCGTCGGGAACGACTACGTCTGGGGGCGTTCCAAGCCAGGAGTTCCACTATTATTCTTGTGTATATGTGTATACAATTATGAATACAAATGTATATTTATAATGTTAAAACCCTAGTCTAATAGATAAGGCCCATTGGATTTCTTGGTCCATAAGTAATGTCCACATCAAATCTCATAAATTTGGAATATTAAATCTTTCGGATTTACAACCGTTACAACCTTTATACCATTGGTATGCTTTTCCTCATAATTAATCAAACCAACCCAATTTATTAATGATGAGCTGTAGGCGAACCTAAACTTGAATTATTTCCAAACCAACATAGATTCGGTTAAAAAATAAGTATGGGTTAAATCAAAACTTTATTTTATTTCTGACTTCAAGATCAAGAGTCAAATACCAAACAAGATATATTAATTGAATAAACGATTTCAAGAAACTAATTGTGGAACCAATATAAGAACAAAAACACTTTCTAATTCCAAGAAAGTTGCTATAACGAACCATATCAAAATTGTAAACTCCCCATATGTGGAGGATTACACTCACGCCACGAACAAAGTCAACAATGGAATATAACCAACATTTTAAAATGAATCAAACAAAAGGATTGTATTTGAAGAAAAAACAAATCGCATATCAAGAACCAAATCGAACCACAAAGTCAATCAATAAACAATAATTCAGAAATTTCCCACTATAAAATCTGGTCAAATCAACCCCATGAAAGAGGGAAGAACGGAATTTGTCGAATCTTCTAAAATCTGACCAAATTGCAGTCAAATACACTATGAAAGAAGGAATAAAAAGTTATATCGATCATTTCATCGGAGGCCACACTAGGAACCGCAATGTTCTAAGGCCTTGGAAGTTATTTAACAGAGAAGTAGACATTGACGATGCTTAAATCATCTAATTGCCATTAATTCTGGTATACGGTGGGGTCTTGGACTCTATTTCTCACTCAATTTTGACTCTCTTCGATGTATTTCATAACAATGATATAATAAATTGAGTAAAAAATCATGTTTACTTTCTATACGATAATTAATGAAATAAATCATTCATCTCTTAACGTTACAAGACATAAATCATGGTAATCTATCTATAACCTATATATCTCTCTATAAAAAAAATATAATACATGAACTCTTCGAGCAGAACATTTTTCAGCCCTTGATCAAAATGTTGCGACTTTATCATCACCATTCATTTTTTATTATTTAGTAATTATGGTAGATTAGATTAGCATTAGAACATAACTAGTCTTTGATTTACTATTAATTAGAAATGGTTACAGTAGAAATGCAACTTCATCCAACAAAGATAGCGTCATTTACTTTTAACATCTTTTTAATTCTCCTTTAATTTTATGTCTTACGTTTTATTTTTTAACTGTATCTAATCTACTAGATGTCAAGAATGACATTATTATGGTTTTTCTTAAAGATATATTCATGAATTTGAAGATTACTAAATTTATTCGTTCGACATTTTAACCACTATTCTGCACATAGTTGTTTTTTATTTTATTTTATGTGATTTCCAAATTTTCTGGTTGTTTTTATCGTTCTTTTATAGATTTTTTTTTCTGATGTTTAGCTTGAATTCATAAATTTCATTAAATTTATAATTTGCTCTATATTAGGCACAATATTAATTTATAATTGTTAAGTATATAATTTAGTTATATATTGATGTATATTATTATATTAATTTAGATATATTATAGGATCTAACTATTAAATTGGAATTATATAGATTACTTATATCAATTACTTTTTTAATTAATTACTTAGTTGGATTTAATAATTACGGAAATAAGCATGATCATAGCAATTTGATTTAAAATGATTGAATCTTTTTTCTAAAATCTTGTTCTTATTGATGACCTTTTGATATTATGGACGAAAATTACTAAATAAGTCGAATTATAGAAACTGATTTAATTTAAATGACATAGGTTTTTTTATCCTGTTTTTAATAGTAATTACTAGTGTTAAACCCGCGAATTTCGCGGGCATCGAGATATTTTGTTAAATATTTTTGGTTCACAAATAAGATAAAAATATCTCTATGAGGAAATAGTAAGGAACAAAATTAAAGATTTCAATAAGTCATTTAACAAATATGTCATAAAATACTGTTAGAAATAACAAATTTTATCCAACGTCAAATAAAAATTAAATAGCACACGATTTCAAAAAATAATGTGGCGGAAAGTATAGCAGCAACATTCAAATTATTTGGATATAGTGGACCAAAAAATAAAAGATTTAAATGAGCTACAGCAATAATTTTGTGCCTTAGCATTACTCAACCGAAAATTACAATTAAGCAACTAACCAAGGAAATAAAATATTATCTATATATTATTCACGAAAATTATGCAACTAATTAATAATTTATAAACATGAATTATACGATTTAGTGATAATTGTAAGAACTTTGAAATATATCGGTGCTAATTCAGGAAATAATTAAAATATCAATAAAAACGTAATATTATGCATTAAGAACAAAAATATTTATAATTATTATTAGATCATTGATTGAAAAAAAAAGGGCAATATGTCCCCCAATTTAACTATATAAGTGTTAGATGTGAACTCATCTTCATTCTAAACTGAAATCAAATAACATTACACTGATCAAAAATTTATCCCTTACATATGGACCCCAAAATTTTTGTGGTTAATTTCAGGGTAATACTACACGACATAGCGGTAAAGCTTGGATATCTATGTACTACATATGATACCTACGATATTAGTACCAATAAAGCCAATATTTTCCAGACGGACGTCTACATCCATGATGCATACAATTTATGTCACATCCATGATTATCTCTTAGACTCCATCGAAGAGGCTGTAAACGATGCTGCATATAGAGGAATTAAGTACCTAGAGGATCTCCATTCTATCAAAATTGTAGATGTTACATCCTATCAACATCAAAGAATGTAGCAATATGTTATAAAGCACTGAACTCTTTATATCATAAAAATATATGTTTGGTGTATGAATAAAAACTATTACATGAATTGCTACTTTTGTCTTTAAACATAATTACACCTAAGTAATATGAATTCCCATGAATACTTTCTCGAGGATGAAAAGAAATAAGCAAAATAAAAATACCAAAAATAAATTAATAAGCACTATTTGAAAAACAAGGTAGATGTAAGGTCTGGAAGTAACAATCATAACATTTGTATACAATGCTACGAAATATACACGACACACACACACACTATAAAAATTAAAATCACAATCATCTTATTAAAAAAAAGGTCCCAGACGAACAAAATAATTATAAATTTCTAAAAACCTCTCTATAAACAGCATTCGTAGTGTACTTTGAAGACTTTCCCTCAGAGTCAAGACAAAGAATTCTCAGTCCACTTTTACTCCTAACCCTGGATACTGCAACGTACAACTGACCGTGCGTGAAAATGGGCTTCAGCAAATATAGTCCAACGGTCGAAAGAGATTGACCCTTACTCTTGTTAATAGTCATAGCAAAACACAAAAATATTGAGAACTGTCTTCTGGTAAATTTCACAGGCATGGTTGCATCAGAATTGCTCAAAGTCATTCTCGGAATAAAAACTTGTTTTCCAATATTTTTCACCGATATTATCTCAACCTCTATAACATGGTTCCCAAGCCTAGTAACTATAAGTCTCGTACCATTACACAAGCCAAATTTTTTATCAATATTCCTCAAAAGAACAATAGAAACTCCCTTCTTCAAAACCAATCTATGGCTAGGCATACCACAACACTTCACAGAGTTCAAAAAATCAACAGAAACCAATTCTCCGCTACCTCCCGGATGAAACTCAGATTTACAAACACTATCATAGCTCAAATAAACTCTTGTTTCACCAGGGATAATAGATAGAATTTTCTAGTTGATACTTTCTACGTCTCTATGCATAGGAGCAAGAATAACTCTATCCTCAAAATATCTGTGTGAATTTAGATTGTTCTCAACAAATGGATATATACTCCGAATAATAGCCATAATAGGATCAACTTCATCATATATGAGGTTCTCAAACGAAATTTCAATATCAGCAAAACCATCTCTACCGCGACCTAATTTGCCATCACCAATTCTCAATATCCAATCCGAATATTCAGCAATCTCACTGTTTCCAGAAACAGAGGATGAACTTCCAACAGCTAACCTCATATTCCTCGTCAACGTAAGAACCTTAAAACAAAGTGAAAAATAAAAGAACAGATTAACAAAAAAATGTAGAAATTTTCAATATTATAGAAAAGTAAATATATTCCGTTCTAAAAAAAAATAAAATTACCTTACAATAATCCCACAAGTACGATGAATTAATAGTAGAATGGATAACATTCTCCCTACTCGCACCCGGTATAACCGGAAGTATTTGACGAAAATCCCCTCCAAGAACAACAGTCTTTCCCCCAAATGGCAAGTCACTCCCGGATCCACTGGAATTCCTAATAATATCTCGCAACGTATGATCCAACGCTTCGAAGCAAAACCTATTTACCATAGGTACCTCGTCCCAAATTATCAACTTGGCAATTTTCAACAGTTCCGATAAATCTGAACCAGTGAGTACATGACACGTAGAAGATTCATCAGTATTTATAGGAATGGCAAATCTGGAATGAGCAGTTCGCCCTCCAGGAAGAAGCAGCGATGCTATCCCACTCGAAGCAACATTCAAGACTATGTGTCCATCACAACGAACAGCAGCTGAGAGCGTCCTCCAAATGTAAGTCTTTCCAGTACCGCCATATCCATATAAAAAGAAAATACCACCTCTGCAAGTAACAACAGAATCAAGTATCTCATCAAAAATGGATCTCTGTTCATCGGTAAGCATAGAACTCAAGTTTGTATACTCATCTCTAAAAAATACACGGCCATACTGCATCTCTTCATGTATCAACCTGTTTGTTCCAGCTAATATCGAGCGCTCCCTAGGCATTGGCATCAAAGGGTATCTGGATAAACTACTTCCATTTAACTCCAACAATTTCTCAATTTCAATCAGCGTATAATTCTTCAAATCTTCATAGCCAAGAGTTAGTTCTGCATAGAAAAATAAAAGTCAAGAACTGAGCATATAAATTATTTTGAAATACATATACTTAAGTTTATATACCTGGCAAATTCAACACCCTTCTCTGCCTAGACTGTATATCATCAGAAAGACAATCCAACGTCCGATCAAATACTTTCTCAGGAGAGTTCATAGAAGAGGAAAGTAGAAGAATGGAAAACAGGTTTCTCACGTAATGAGCACTTGCCCAAAAACTTGATTCAATTATTCCATCAATGTACTCCCTGTCATCATCCAACAGTCCCAAAGAATAACAGACATCTCTAAATGTTGGATAGGTAACTTCTCCAATAGTGTGAATTTCCTCGTACGACTCAGAGCCTGTGAGGCAGTAGAATGCCCAAATAAAACTGTTCACCAGCACCTGGAGGAACATTAACTACTCTACCTAATGCCTTCCTCTTATCCCTACGCCTCACCCAAGAGATCTTCTGTCTATCCCACACGTACTTAGATGGAAACTCAATGTACGTAAGACTGTTTGCTTGTGGATCAGTCCTGTTACACTCCATCCATGCTAGAAACTTCGTCATATGAGCGGCAGGCTTCTGAAGTACATCATCAATGTATTCTTCATCATCAAACACCACACTCTGCTCACCAGGGAGATGGAAGTTCAATCGCACAACAGATGGAAATCTGTACTGCATATCTAACTGAAGGGTTCTCCAAACTACCTCACAAGGAGAAATATACCTACAGTTAATGTAACTTTCAATCTCGTCTTTATCATTTGAACCAACAGACGGAGGAGGACCATAATCGACTGTTACAGTGACCCTATCAGAACCCTTGTTGATATATTTAAACAAATACTTGATTGATTTGTGTCGATTGCACCACTCAACATTTATATGTCCACGATATCTCCGTAACAGAATAGGACTGTAGGGCACAACATATCCGTTATCCAATTCAACATTACTTTTAGTAACAGTGCGTCCATCATTCCTACGCCTGTAGAGAGGATACCCATCCTGATCAACCGATGTACTCTCCTGATACTTCTTTGGAAAATGTTTTGTACAGTAATTCTCTTTCATGCACGGTGAACTTCTATTTGCAAGCCCACAAGGACCATGCATCATATATTCCCCAACCAATTTATGCAACTCTGCATCCTCGTTTTTATCAGGAATCTCTGCAGATATGATCCGATCAACATCATCTGGATTAGGTATCTTATTTTCACGATTCAAAAAAAGAAGAAGGTGAGCATGGTGCAACCCTCTCTTCTGGAATTCCACAGTATAAACAACTGAAAAAAGATTATAAGTATTAATAATAGAAAAAATATTAATCAAGATATAACATTAAAAATAATACTAAAAAAATCTATAATTAAAAATCATACGTTTAAAATAAAAAAATACTGAGGAACAACAAATACTTACGTGCATCAACTTTACCGAAAATATGAAGCTCCTTGAAATCTCTAACAATTCTATCCAATTTCATCTTAAACACGCGACACAATATATCAGGTCTATCAGCCGTACCAAGACCTCTGGTGGATAAATATCTCGTTATTTCTGGCCACTTTGGATTGCAAGTAATAGTAATGAATAGATCAGGATATGAAAAATGCTTGCATATGGCCATGGCATCCTAAAAACTCTGTTTCATATATTTCGGACCACCAGTAAAAGACGAAGGCATTATCCTCTTGCCAGCAGTAAATGGCTCGATACGACCTCCATCAACATCAACGGCCATGTCACAAACTCTACCAGATCTCAGTTTGACCTGGTTAAACTTTAAGTAAGACAGCCTTTCAGATTCTATCATTATAGAGGAATCTACCAAGAACTGCTGAAATAATCTCCTAGTCAGAAACAGGAAATTAGACTCGCTACGCCGCTCATGAATTCTAAATGCAAAAAATTCATGCATGGTCAACCTTATACGCTTCCTAGTAGTGGAGCCTGCATCACTGTGAACCACATCGAGGCGATAACCATCCTCACCGTAGGGAAACAACAAAGGATACTGGAGCGGAACATAAGATGGGTGTAGCTCGCTTATTCTTAACAATTCCCCACTACAAGTCTTAAGAATGACATCTCTTCACTCATATGTCGCATCCAGATCGCCTGGAATGAGAGCTGCAACTTCCAAAGCAGTTGGAAGATTGTGAGTCCTCCCATCAGTATTCCTTGCATGAACCAGGTTCAACCTAAGACATGGATCACGGACGGACATAATGCTCTCCCTAGCATTTCTAAACTGAACTGCGAAAGGATTATATTGATCTATCATCCGACCCAACTCTCCAACAATTAAGTTGTCCAGCCTTTTGTTCCTCTCAGTGTCTCTAACGCTGAATGATTTTTATTTAAAATATAAATAAGGTAGATATCTGAAGTATCATAAACATCACATAAGAGAAAGCACACAAACACAAAACAGGATTAACATAAGCGCAAACAAGATAAATTTCACAATCAAATATAGAATAGGTAGCAATTTTTAAAAAAAAAAATACCTGAGAGCCTATTATTCTATTATCAATCTCGTTCTCAGTATCATAAATATATAACTGCGAAAATTTTGGTTGATTCCCAGGAACAGGCAACAGACTTCCAATTTGGTGATAGTTAGCACCATGCATCTTGAACACGTATGGACCTCGACCTCTATTGATTGAATTGTCAACTTTACCGCCAATCGAGGTAAAACTGAACATCATATTATAAGCTCTAATATTTTAACAAACTGTTTGCTCTTATCATCCTGCATAGAGAGTAGATTCCTAAGTGCATCGGGAGGTGGACGAAGCATTGGCAACTTCACTTTACCATTACTGCAACACGAAGGAAATTTTGGAGGATCCTCATTTTTTTTCTTGGAAGATCTTTCCTCGTACCACATAAATGCATTGCAATACATACACACGTAAGTAGCATCACCAAAGTCCAAATATCCTGAAAAAAATATTATTTAAACAAAGAAGAACATAAAAAATTGACTTAGATAAAAAAGACGGTTACCCAAATTGCCGTTATAACTTTCTCTAGATAATGCACTTCTCGATTCAGAAACATCAAAAGTACGAACACCAGCTGAAAAAGGATATATATTTTAATATAAAATAAATTCAAAACATTCAGAAAAAAATGAACATACAATAAAAAAAAAATTAGTACATATACATACACACGGAAGAAAAAATATAAATATTATTCATCACAGCACAATGCTAAAATTACTAATAGAACAACGAAGGATCCAGATTTCGAATTTTAATACCAATATATTGCCGCAGGGACGAAAATGAGCCAACGCAATACACTCCATCACCACGAAAAACACTACAACAGCCACCTTGATCAATAGGTGTCTTGCCCTTTTCTAAATAAAAAAGAAAGAAAAAGATAGTGAAGAAAAAAAGAACAATAAAAATAAAAACAATAAAATCAGTCCAACAAAATTATTACCTCTAGAAGTCAACGCACGAATATCTTGCAATGAACTCGATGGAGCAGCAGAGCCAGGATTAGCCGTATAACCAACGGAAAATCGAGCTTTATAATTTCAAACAAAGAAGTATTATATTTTAATAACATGAACACTCAAGCAAGAAATTCAGAAAAAGACAGCGAATAAAAAAATAATAACAAAAAATAAAAATAATTATATCATTGCAACTAAAATATTACCTCTGGAAGTCAACACACGAATATCTTGCAATGAACTCGATGGAGCAGCAGAACCAGGATTAAGCATATTCCCAACGGAAAATTGAGCTTTATAATTTCAAACAAAGAAGTATTATATTTTAATAACATGGACACTCAAGCAAGAAATTCAGAAAAAGACAGCGAATAAAAAAATAATAACAAACAATAAAAACAATTAAATTATTCGCAACAAAATTATTACCTCTGGGCATCAACTCACGAATATCTTGCAATGAACTCGATGGAGCAGCAGATCCAGGATTAGCCGTATTACCAACGGTAAATTGAGCTTTAAAATTTCAAACAAAGAATTGTTATATTTTAACATGAACATTGAAGCAAGAACTTCATAACAAAATATAATATTAGATAAACTCACAGATTACCGAATATATTTTTTATAAAATATTTCAAACACCACTCACCGGGAATACCAATCATGCGTTTTTCAAAGAGGATACATTTTCTCAACATTCTTGCACTCTTGGTCTTGATCCTCTCCAAATTTGGATCTACCATGAAAGTATTGTTGATAAACATGATATAAAAATATTTTTATCACGTTCATAAAATAGATGACACAAAAAAATATAAAAGTAAATTAAAAAATAAATTAAAAAATCAGCAAGTAAATATTTTTTTACCTATATAGTCCGGGCGACCACGTTTTCTTGAAATTATATTTCTCCTAACCATTCGAGCATGTCTAGCACAAATCACTAATATACAACAAAATAATTGGATGAATAACAAAGCAATAAAAAAATAAACATCCATCTTGAATAGGTCTTACAATCAAGAATAAACATCCACAATAAATAAGCCATACAACCAAAAAAACATACCACCATGTGATCTTCTTGCAAATTCAACACCATGAGATTCTACAAAATTAGAATAAAATACATGTGATTAGGAACTATACATCCAATAATGACAATAATCAGTGTGACAACAAAACTACACATAAAATAGATCACACGAAATTATCCATAGCGAATAAGAATGACAATATGCAAATGATAAAATACATTCAGACATTATAAATATTCCTGAGATTAAGTCTACTAAACAAAATGTATCAAGAGTAGTTAAGCTGCAGAATGTGAACAACTTATAGGGAATAAAAGTGAGGCAACAAATGGAAAACTATAATCATAATAAACACAATTAATATGATTAACAATAATAGAGAATTTACCCAAATGATAATATAATTAATTATACAAATATCAGGAGTAATATTAAATTTTAATAAAACATGGAAATATTAAAATAATATATATACGTATATATACATATATATAATCATAATAAACACAATTAATATGATTAACAATAATAGAGCATTTACACAAATGATAATATAATTAATTATACAAATATCAGGCGTATTAATAAAGTTTAATAAAATATGAAAATGGAGTTGGTACATAATCAAAATAACAGTGATGTGCAAGAAATAATCTTAAGTATAAGATTGAAAGACTAAAAGCTCAAGAATTAAACCCTAATACTTTGTCCTACCAATCGACTTCACTAAACCAATAATCAAGTTAATGGATCGTGCCTAATTAATGAGACCCTAATTCTACTAAGGTGACGCAGTCATCCTCCCTAGATAAACTGGTTGATGAATAAACCCCTTCTAAACCCTCTCGTTAAGCCTATTAGTTATTAAAGAGTGATAAGATTGTCCTCTCTCTAACAATGTTCGTACTAAATTCAAAGATTAATCTGGGATTTATTTTAAGCATTCATTAATTAAGAGAATTAAAACTAAACATCACATGTATCCTAATTATGTACCAACGTCCTACTTCTACGAGTTCATCCTACCCCAAGCATACAAGGGTTTTAGCCTAGCATGGTTTTAACGATAACGAAAGCAATTAAACAAGCTACGGACAAAAATATGATTAATCTAGTAGGAAAACTCAAGAACATAAATAAGGGTTTAAGAAAGAATTAAAGTCTGAGAATAAAATTAAATTAAAGAGAAAATACGAAGTCTCAAGTGTCAAGTATTGAAGAACAAAAGATGAAAATAACAAAATCCAAATCTAACTGCGAATTCGTAATGTAAAAATCTCGATCAAAAGTAAAAAATGCTTGCTCAAACTCTTAGTACTTCTCTCTCTCTAAAATCTATCTCTATGTGTGAAGTGGTCTCCAAAAACGTGTTTGGGATGAGGTATGTATAGGCAACGGGTTGATTTTCATGCTCATGGGCCGAAATAGCCCACATAGCACTCGAGCTGCCCTAGGTTGAGTCCCTAGGACTCGAGCTCTAGGCGGTCGAGTGCTTCCTTCTTCCAGCGCATGAATAGGACTCGAGCTCCTCCTGGTCGAGTCCTTAGGACTTGACCGCTTCTTGATCGTGTGCGCACTCGACCGCTCGAGTCCCTAGGACTCGAGCAAGGCCTGGTCGAATGCCTTATTTCTCCAGGGTTTGACTAGGACTCGAGCTCTAGGCTGGTCGAGTCCTTAGGACTCGACCTCTTCTTGCTTGAGTCCTCCTTCTTCGGGCCAAATGATGCTTTTGCTCGTTCTGACTAGTATGTCTCGTATTTCTTCATATCTTCTCATCTTGGAATCTGTTTGAGTCGATTCAAAGTCCTACGAACTCCATTCTTCGCCCTCTATCCATCTATGAGTATTAAAGAGGCAAATTTATTAGTTCATGAAAATAGTACTCAATTGACACTAAATACTCATCGAAATCAGTCAAAACACGGGCAATTCGAGCTATAAAATATAACAATTTCACGCCTAATCAAGGAGTGGGGTTGATATTTCTCTTTTGAAGAGTTGTTCTCCCACTAGAATGTATTTGGTGGCTCGTTTAATTATCTTGGTCGCCTCAAAAGAGTTGTTTGGTTTTTCCCCACTCTTCAAATATTTGACTATTTCGGTTCTCCAGTCCTCTTCTCTATTGGTTTCCTCGTCTAGCTGGTTAACATTATAGCTTATCGTTGATGGGTTGTTCATCTTGGTTATGATAATGTCTGCCAATTCAGCTGGTCCTTCACTTGTTGCTAGTCGAGCTAATGCGTCCTCTTGAGTGTTGCTTGTTCTTGGTATTTGTTCAATGAAAACTTGATCCAACAAGGATATCAGGTGAGCAACTATTCTCTGATACTCGATCATATGGTCATCTTTTACTTCATATTCACCTCGGACTTGGTTGACGATCAGTTGTGAATCACCGAATATTTGTAGTCGGCTAACACCTATAGCAAGTGATAGGTGGAGACCAGCAGTTAGAGCCTCATATTCAGCTTCATTGTTGGTGGCCATGAAGTCAAATCTGATAGCCGATGTGAAAACTTGTCTGCTAGGGCTAATGAGCACCACGCCTGCCCCTGAGGCCATGTTGGTGGACGATCCGTCAACATAGAGATGTCATGGGTGATCAAGTTCTCTCATTGGATCTTGGGGGAAAGTTAGCTCAATGATAAAGTCGGCTAATGCTTGCCCCTTGATCGCTGTTCGAGGAGCGTAGGTTACCCCGAACTGGCTGATCTCTAGTAACCATCTTAATAGATGTCCAGCTGTGTCTGGGTGATGAAGAATTTGTCTGAGTGGATGTTGGTCCCACTAGTCAGTTTTAGAAAGAATGCGGAAGCTTAATTTAAAACTTCTTTTGCAAGATCTTTTTACTAGAGCACAAGTATAAATGAAGAGTAAGTAAAAGCAATAAAGAACACGCGATATATAGTGGTTCGGATGTTAAAATCCTAAGTCCATTCTCCCCTTTATCAAGGGGCCTTACTAACCAACCAACCAACTTACTGACTTTCTGGAATTGAGAAGTACCAGATCCTTCTTACAACATTTAGATCTAACTGCGATCTAAAGCCTGACTTACCCTAACCTTATCTAACAAGATGAACAGTTTGAGTATTCCAACTAACTCCTTAAGAGTAGATATGAATAAGAACAATAAGAGTGCTTAATGCTTAGTGAGTAGTATAGAGGCTTGGATATGAGCTTCGTGCGCGTGTCTAGCGTCTTTCTTCAATGATGCACTCTTGTATTTATAGAGGTGATTAGGGTTTAGCCATTGGAGATCTGTATTTATGGAAGCTTCAATCAATTAATTTCCCTAATTGATGATTGGACTGGTGAGATCCTTGGATTGATTATCTTCAAATACTTTCCAATCCGATCATGTTGACTTCATTTGAATTACCAACGGTCAAATGCTTCCATTGCACAACTCTGATTCTTCCAGAGTAGGCTGAACCAGATACCAGATGACCTTGATGTCCTCTGGTCCAGAGCCGGTTAAGAACCAGAATACTCAGTAGAATCTAGAGATGATTCTGAGTATCTTTTGGTTCACCAGACTCGTCTGGTCTGGACTCATCTGGTTTGGAGAAGGTCTTCTGCCTCTGATCTTGATCTTCTCTGGTGAAGTCTTCTGGTGGAGTCCTCTGATGAAGTCTTCTGGTGACTCTTCTGGTGAAGTCTTCTGGTCTGGCAGTTCCCCCTAGACTAAGTCCTAATCTAGTTCTTCATCTGGCTAACAGGTCCAGATGGTCCTATTACATCTTCTAATTTGTTTAACTCATCAAAACTAACAATATTTATCATAACAGTGGAAAAGTTGTTAGCACTTCGACTTGGTGGTCGAAAAAGTATGGTCTTAACTTTCTCACACTCATGACAAGGGCATATGCCAACTTTTTAGTTGGTGAATATTTGATCTCCGCCTCATGTAAAGCTTGGCTGACATAGTAAATTGGTTGATGGAATTTACCATCTTCGTGCACCAAGACAGAGCTGATCGCCACTTCAGATGCTGCTAGGTTCAGGTAGAGCTTTTCTCCTGGGATGGGTTTTGATAGTATTTTCACATCTCCCAGGTAGTCCTTGAGTTGTTCAAATGCTTTCTGGCAGTTGTTCGTCCATGTGAATTTTCCTTTTTTGATGGCCTCAAAGAACGGATGACATTTATCTCCTGATCGGGATATGAATCTGTTCAGAGCTGCTAGGCAGCCTATCGACCTTTGAACTTCCTTTACAGAATAAGGAGGTTGCACATCTACGATAGCCTTTACTTTTGTTGGGTTGGCTTCAATTCCCCGTTGGCTAACAAGATGGCCTAGGAACTTCCCCGAATGTACTCCAAAGCTGCTCTTCTTTGGATTTAGCTTCATGTTGTAATGTCGGAGGATATCAAACACCTGGGTTAAGTGTTGGATATGATCTTCTTTCTGGTGACTTTTGACCACAATATCATCAACGTAGACCTCAACTGTGTCCCCAATTTGTTCGTCGAACATCTTGTTCACCAGCCTTTGATATGTTGCTCCTGCATTGATTAGGCCAAATGGCATTATTTTCCAGCACAACAGATTCTTATTTGTATAAAAAGCTGTATTTTCTTGGTCGTCGGGATGCATCGGAATTGGATGGTATCCAGCAAACGCGTCCATGAATGTTAGCATCTCGTGCCCCGCAGTGTTGTCCACCAATTGATCAATGTGTGGGAGAGGAAAATTATCCTTCGGGCATGCTGCATTTAGATCTGTGAAATCTATGTATAGCCTCCAGGTTCAATTCGGTTTCCGCACAAGGACCGGGTTTGCTACCCACTGTGGACAAAGTGCTTGCCGAATTAGATCACTGTCTAGCAACTTCTTCACCTCTTCGTTTAGAGCTTGATACTTATCTGGGCCGTATTTCCTTCTTTTTTGATGGATTGACCTTCTTGCTTGGTTGATATTGAGTTTGTGGCAAGCATGTTTTGGATCTAATCCCACCATATTCGCATGAGACCATGCAAAAACATCTAGATTTCTTCTGAGGAACTCTTCCATTCGGGATCTGTATGGCTCAGGGAGCTCAGATCCTATGTACAATTCTAGGTCCTCATTTTTAGGGCTAACTTTAATGGCCTCCAGTTCTTCAATCGGAGTTGCTCGTCGTTTTTGCCCTTTCCAACGAGGATCTATTATTGGTCCCTCTGGGTCGAAATTATTTTCGATGTTCATTGGGTCCGCATCCAAACAGGGTTCAAGATCGTCTGCTTGTCTTGGCTCATCATTGTTTGCCAGATTGTGGCCCTCCAAGTCATTGGTAGCAAGTTGCTCGTCGCCACCCAAATGTTGTTCGTCAGGTGAAGGTGCCTCCTTGGTGGTGATGAGCTGCTCGTCCAAAAGTTGTTCGTCAGCAGGTAAGAGTTGTTCGTCCAGATCCATATGATCCTCTCCCGCCTCCATCACGTCTTCCAGTACTGATGGTTCATTAACTGGGTAGCTAGTGGTGGCTTCCATCATGGAAACTCGTCCTTCTTTTGATTACATTTGTAGGAGACACTCATGAGCTTTTCTTTGGTCTCCCTTTATTGAACCAGCCCTACTTGTTGTTGGAAATTTTATGCAATAATAGTAGGTTCAACATGTGGATTTGAATTCATTGAAAAAGGGTCGACCAAGAAACCCATTATAAGTCGACTCTAGATCTACAACCAAGAAATCTACCATTCTTGTGACATTTTTCTCGGGTTCCTCGGCCGTTACAAGTTGCACATACAACCTAATTATTCCCAGAGGGATTGTTACAACATTTTCAAAGCCTAGGATACGATGGTTTGAGTCCTGGATATAGCTTGAATAATCCCCCAGTTGATCGAGCGTCTTTTTGAAGAGGATGTTAGTGTAAGCCCCGGTGCCCAATAACAATCGATGCACTCTGGTTCCCATAACCTTGGCACAAATTACGAGAGAGTCATTAGGGGGGTCAATATTCCCTCTAAGTCTTTCTCAGTAAAGGTTAATTCTGATGTTTGTAGGACGGATGGATTAACCCCCATTTCTTGTACATGATCAATTGCTCGTAATTCCGTCTTTCTCTTACGATTAGACATTGGTGGTCATCCATCAGAACACCCTCCGGCAGGTCCTAAGGGTTCCATCATGTATACATCTTCCACTAGACGTGCAGCAACGGAAGGGGCTTGTCATCCAAGTCTGTTGTTCCGTGGAGATTGGTCGTCAATTTCATCTCCTGAGCTGCTCTCCCGACCTCTTTTCCCAGACTGTCTTTTGATGAAGTCGGAGAGCTTTCCCTCTTCATAGATTCGCCGTAATTTCTTGAGCAAGTCTTTACACTCACTCGTAAAATGCCCCACACTTTGGTGGTAGGCACAATATTTGTTTGGGTTGAGTTTGCCAGTTTCTTGACGAATCTTCCGAGGAGGGAAGAGCAACTCTTTCTCCTTCACGTTGTTGTACAGATTATCGATGGATACTGTTAGCACCTGGTTTAGTTTTTCCTTCAGCTATATCCCTTCAGTGAACGCCTTCATGTTTTTAGGGACTCGATAGCCTGTTCCACTGGGCTTTTTGTTGTTCTCCTTTGGATCAGCCTTGTTGTCCCCCAAACTTGCTTGTAAAGCTTCATGCATGGAGACGAATATGTCGGCTTGATTTTTAAACTCGACATAGCTCTTTGGGCACTTCAGACGTACCTCCTTCTATAAGTCTGATCCTTTCTTCAATCTGGCCATGACAGCTACAATCTTTGTATCTTCACTAACCGGTTCCCCCTCCAATAATACTTTATTGAATCTTTCCATGAAAGCCCGATCTGATTCATCATCATTTTGTTTTAAATCCGATAGTCGATGCTTCTGGGAAAGGTACGATCCTGTAGTTGAGAAGTGAGAGTGGAACTCCCGGCTTAACTGAGCAAATGAGTGGATGGATGCTGGTGGCATTGCTGAAAACCACTTATGTACGCTGTCCCCCAAGGCTAAGGGGAAATTCTGGCATTGAGTTGCATCGCTTGCCCCTACTGAGATCATGTAATCTGAATACTTTGTTAGATGAACACGGGGATCAGCAATGCCTTCATATTGTAAGCTTGTCGGAAATTGTATCTTTTTTCTGGATTGGGGCCTTCAAAATGATTGAAGATAATGGTAAGGATGGCATGTGTTGGGATATATTAGTTTTGATGATTTTCCAAAACCACATGTAATAGGTTTGAAGCAGTCAGGATTGTATTTTATAGTTTCAGGATAGGCTAGTTTGTTTTTCAGTTGAACAAGTGGTCAGTGAAGGAAGAACTCAACTGAGGAAGCACTCAGAGGAGGAAAGCTCAGCTGAGGGGGAACTCAGTAGGGGGGAACTCATTGACACTGCCTGAGAGAGTCAAGATGACATCACAAGAAAGACATACTGAAGTCATGTCAGAAGACCTGAACCTGAAGAGAAGCCTGAAGGAAGTCCCACTGAGTATAAACCTGACTATTCTAAGCTAAGTCAGGGGACTGCTCAGTGAAGAGCATGATCAGGAGGATCAATGTTGTACCTAGTAGACCCTGAAGGAGTCAAGCTACTGAGGTCAGGGAAGATTGTCATTCAGCCTTATGACAATCTTCTTGGAAAGATCTTCAATCGTCTACTGAAGGACAATTACACTGAAGACAGTCATGTCTACTGAAGATCATCGAGTTAGTGGAGGATAAGCCATCTGAAGTCAGTGTGCCCTGATCAAGCTCACTGAATCAAAGAGTCGTTGGACTTAGTCCACATGGACCAATCAAGTCAAGACAACCCATCCGACAATGACAAGGCCGCATTCCAAGAAAAGTAGGTGTCCCTATTAATGGTCTGGATTCAAATGTGACTACCTACAACGGTAACATTTGAATCCACACTATAAATACAAGCTCATAGCTGCATTTCCAGGTGTGTGAGAGGAGTAAAATCTACACATACGAGCTGTGAGGGTGTGAGAGTTTTAGTGCAGTTAAAGGGAGATATAAGGAAGCACTTCTACACCCACGACACTGACCATTGGGGTCTTCACATAAATTCCTTGAGTTTCAAGCTTGTAACTCTTAGCTTAGAGAGGTTTTCCCAACCTTAGCTTGAGGCTAACACATTGTAAGGGAAAACCTCACCTAGTTGGAGAAACCCAAACTGAAACCAAAACCCTATTTGTCAGGTTTGTAGGTTGAAGTTATTTAGTGAAGTTAGGAAGAAAGTAAGCAAGGTCAGTTGTATTGATCTGGGTGCACCTTGGCACGTTAAAAACAAGCCAATCCTTAATGGATTCTCCTATTCAATCAGGACCGTGGACGTAGGAGCTTGAGTCTCTGAACCACGTCATATTGAGTGTCATCTACTGTTTTCAGTATTGCTTAAGTATTTGATAAACGTTTTAAGTGTATGCTCACTAAGAATACTTCGAAAGAAAATCAGTCAGGAAGAATCTATATCACTGACAGGCTTAAGCACGCACTCGAGAGTTCAGTCTCTCGAGTCACTGCCTTGTTGAGGGCCTAAGCTCACAAGTCAATTGTCACTGACTTGAGAGCTCTGACTCTCAGCAATGCAGTGACTTGAGTGTTCCGCACTGAACTCTTCAATTTTTTTTCCTAAATTCCCATTCCGTTGTTTGAAAACGGGATCCCTCTTTGCTGGTCAAGTTGTCCTTGCATGCTCTCCACGGCTTTCCTCAGACTGGACAACTCATCAAGAGATGCCCCCTAACTTGGAGGTTGTTCGGCAAGAAATGATCTATGTCCTTTTGCTCGTCGCAGTCCCTCACTTGTAGGGAGAATCTCTTGAGGCTGCCTCCTTGGGTTACTCGCCGCATGCGGCCCAAGGCGCCCAAAGGCAGATCTCGTCAACCTCTCATGTACTGACGGACGCCCTTGCTCGCAAGTTGCTCGCCCCTGCCCTTGCTCTGGGCGAGCAACTCCTGGCTGGGGTTGTGGTCTGCCTAACCTGTCCTGTGCGCTGGAACGAGACGTTCCATGGCTAGACATTGTTGTTCGCCCTTGGGCAGATTCAGCTTGGCCTTCTGTTTGGTCCACCATTTTAGCTTTGCCTTTATCCCCTCGATTTTGGGCACTGTTGACCTCATGTTGCTCGCCACGAGCAGACCTTGCTCTTACTACTTCTAATTATCGAGACCTGGACCTTACTTGTGAAGGTCTATGTTGTTCTTGTTGCTTCTGGATTGCCTGGAGAGCAGCTATTGTTTTGGCCAATTCCTGGGGGTTTCTAGCCAATGCCTCTAAATCTGGAGGCATTATGTGAGTTGCTACTGAAGGTTGAACTTTGTTCGCATGACGTGGATGAGACTCGGGTCGGGGAAACCCCCATCGAGGGATGTGAAATCCTGGTTTCTTTGGATTGAGGCATCCTGATTTAAATTATCTTCTTAATCTTTGAATCTTCAAATTTGAAATTGAAGAACACCAAGAACACTATTGTTTGAATCTTCAAGGATTTCTTGAGGATTCATTCAAATCTTCAAGTTTTAAACTTGAAGTTCTTGATAATCATACTTTAATCGAAGGTTCGACCCTTCTTCTAGCGCCAATTTGTTGGTGATCGGTTATAATCGTGAGGATTAGTGGCTGTTTTTAACCAGCTTTATAATCACCAAACAAGAACGTGTGATTGATTACCACCGTAAATGGTAAATTCGATTGTTCGGGTTATAAAATCATAAATACGAGTATTGAATTCGTATTTATTTCGTGTGTGTGCACGTTTGGGTGTATAAGTGTGTGAATTTGGAGTGTTTGTGAATTTGAACTTATTTTTATAGCTGGAGAACAACTTATTTATACTAACCACCAAGTAGGAGGTGTACATGACTCTTGGACTACCAAGCTTGCATGCTTGACATGTGTCCTTTTGACCACATTTGACCTTATCTAAGCTAAAACTTAGTTACAAATTCTTGGGTTTGATCTTATCACGGATCTATTGTTGCTCGCTGTCATTTGCTTGGAGGCTTTACTTGTGACTTTGTCATTTGTTGCTCGCTCCTTGATCATACGGTCTGGAAGTTGTTCGCTCGAGTGTTTCACATTGATGCACCTCTAGATCTTTAATTTTTGTTCATCAATGATCTAGTTGACTTGATTGGCCGATTAGTGACATATACTCTACAAGCTGGTAGGTGCATCACCTTCTAGTGATGTTGTTCGTCACTTAGGACTTGGCCTGATCATCATTCCCGACCCCGGGTCTTAAACCTGTTCGCCAAATATCTATTCGTCAAGGTAGTTGCTCGTTATTTGATACACTTACCGAATTGATTTATGCACCCCCATTTCGTTTATCCTTGTTAGTCATCTTTGATTTGGGTATTTTAGTTCATTATCCTCATTTAGGCTCTAACTCTTGTTCGCCAAGCAATGATTTATGTTCGCCTATCAACAACTACATCTTAGGGATCAAGATCCATAGGGATAGATCCAAGAAGATGTTAGGGCTGTCACAATCCACCTACATAGATAAGGTGTTGAAGTGTTTTGCGATAGAGAACTCTAAGAGAGGGTCTCTACCGGCAAATCATGGGATAAGGTTGTCGAAGAATGATAGTCCTTCTAGAGAAGCTGATATCGAGCACATAAAGGACGTTCCATATGCATCCGCAATTGGGTCCATCATGTATCCCATGATTTACACCAGGCCAGATGTGGCCTACGCTGTCAGCATCACTGGTAGATACTAGCAGAATCCAGATGGACCTCACTGGATTTCTGTCAAGAATGTTATGAAGTACCTCAGGTGTACTAAAGAGAACTTTCTTGTCTACGATGGACAGTCAGAGCTAGTCGATACGGGCTATGCTGATGCGAGTTTCCAGTCAAACTGTGAAAATTATAAATCACAGTCAAATTATATTTTCGTTCTCAATGATGAGGCGGTAAGTTGGAATAGTTCCAAGCAAGATCTCACCACAAATTTAACAACTAAAGCTAAGTACATTGTTGTATCAGAAGCCTTTGAGGTTGTCTGGATTTTAAGGTTCTTGAGAGAACTAGGGGGTAGTTCCGAGTGCCAGTTGTCAAATAGAGTTGTATTGTGACAATATTAGTGCGATTGCATGAGCGAAGAAATCGAGATCTAATAACAGTAATAAGCATGTACCGAGGCGTTATCATTTGATCTGAGCGATCATAACGATAGGAGAAAAGGAATTAAAACATTTCCCATAAAGGATAATCTTGCAAATCCTTTTCACTGTTCATGTACACACTAGACATTTGATGGTCTAGGGGTTAGACATGTAGGTGTTTGGCTCTAGTCTAAGTGAGAGATTGTTAGTGTTAGTGTCCTAGAGACAATCCATCGAAAAAACATAATACTAAGATAATATTCAGATTTAGTTTAATATTATTATTGGTTTAATATTAAATGTATGATGTTACACTTATCTGAATATGATGTTTGATTGTTTGCATATATTCTTATTTGTGTTCCCATGAATCACTACTGTCGCTGAGTGAGTGAGAATCAGATGACTTAAGTATGATTCTCAAATAGCCCCGATCAAGGATCATCAAGAATGAGATATTGATGATGCAATTGAGATTGGTGTGCGACCTGCATTATACTCTATGGGAGAGTGTAGTAAGATCTCACTTACTACGAGATATTAGGTATCTCATAATGGATGCACAAATACCTTGGAGGGTATTGGTATACCCATCCGAGAAACTAATTGATGTAATTCCACAAAATGTGTCTACGGGTGTCTCAGTTAGTGGAAGCGATGTGATACTCCTCTGACTTGAGGTCAATACGCACGACATGTGTGGAAAGATGAACTTTGACCATGACCGACGCTTGCACCCTTCCACAGGTAGATATGACATGGATTGAGTTCATCATGAAATGCATGTGCGTGGTAGTTGAGCCAAGAATAGGATTCATTTCTCGATGTGGATTTAGAGAGAATACTCGTCTTCTTATCATAATTGGATCTAAGTCGTCAGCCGACACGCATCAACTTAGACTTTGTGGCTAAGTGTGATATACTTAATCAATTAGTGATTTGAGATAATATGATTAAGTTATTTGAATAGACACTTCATCATGTTCAAGGCTTAATCGGGTATTCGCAAATGAAAGGAAGATATCACAATAGCCTACAATATTACATGTAGTTGTAGATTTCCTCGCAATTTACCTCCTATATTGAGAATGTCTGATTTATTATCTAGGGTTCAATTAAGACTGTTAGTTTGACTAATCGCTCCATATACGAGGGCCTATGGGTCACACAACAAGTAATGGTAATTTACCAATTATAGTTGGTTGATTAAATATTGTATTGGATATAATATTTAATTTATGAAGAATATAATAATAATTATATTTGGAATTAATTATTATTATTATTTAATTAAATTAGATTTAATTTAATTAAACATAAAATCCCAATAATAATATTTAGAATATTATTATACAAGAATAATAGATATGATAAAGATATTATTCGTAGGAACATATCTAGGGAAATATGATCCGTAGAGATTATATTACGGGATAGGCCCGATATCTTACTTAGGAATTAAGCCAAGTTAATCCTTATAAATATATGTCTTATGGGAATTCCGAAAACACACATGAAATATAATTTCTCCATAAAATCTCCAGTTGGAATTTTCCTAGCAAATTCGTCTCGAGATTCAACGTTGGCATATCGGTGCAGGTTAGTAGAAAGTCGTTACGTGGATACCATAGTGGAGGATTCCACGTACAAATCACTGTAAGGATTTATATGTTATTATTAATCCTTTCCATTTTATGTTATACAATCATATGCAGATTCATTGTTGGTGAATCGTTATCTTCTGCTGCGCTGAACATGGTGTTCGTGCCTCTAAAACCCAACAATCCCATCTAGTCCAATCTCGTCCCGTAAACCAAACGGGCCCTAATATGCATCAAATAACCACATAACTCATATATTCATAAACAAAATCGTAAAATCAAATCAAAATTCTCAACCAAGTGCCAAAGAACGTCTTTGGGCTTCAAATACCAATATTTAATCACTATTACTCAAGAAATCATTTCAGAATATAGTGGAGAAGAAATTAATAGTGAAAGAGTGATTGATCAGTTTCTTAAGAAAACCCTATTTGAAGAAGAAGAAGAAAAATTGATGAAGGTATTTTTATTCGTATCTTACCTCGAAATCTCTTGACTCATTCACCTAGCTTAGGATTAAAGCATAAAAATGGCGGCTTCTCCAGAAAAATCTTTAGTGAGAGCAAGTATGGAGTGATAGAGAGAGAGACGGGAATGAAAATAGACGCTTCATATTCTTTGGTTTTCTGAAATGAAGAAGCTCCTGGAATTTTTTATCTGACTCCATCTTTTTTTCTTTTCTTTTATTATTATTATTATTATTATTATTATTATTATTAGTAATATCATTTGGGCCTTCAAATAATTTAAGGAGATTGGGCCAAGCCATAAAAATATCTATCTTCTTTAAGCCCAAAAGTAGAAATATTATATATCTATTTAATCCATATTTTTTTTTCTTACTTGTTTGTGTCAAGTGAGTCGCAATTGAGACTGGTCCCCTCAGTAGGCTATCCTGCATAACTTTTAAAACTTCATCGAAAATGTCAGCTTTACAATTTAATGAATCCATAAGCTTTTGAAACTAGAAAAATATTTTAAAAAATTTAATGCTCAAGAATAATTCAGGTATTAAAACATAAAATGCAATTTCCTAAAAGTGGGGTGTTACAGTTCTCCCCACCTTTTAAAAATTCCGTCCCCAAAATTGCTCATATTTTGCAAAAGTTCAGGGTATTTGCTTAGTATTTCTCCCTCGCGTTCCCATATTGCCTCATTTTTTCCATGTCTATTCCACTGCACTAGGACTAATGGTATGTCTCTATTCCTCAAGGTCTTAATTTTTCTTCCAAGAATACTTATGAGTCGCTCCTCATATGTAAGATCCTTGTTGACTTCCAAGTCTTCGAGTTTGATATGGTGATTGGGGTCGGGAACATATCTCCGAAGCATTGATACGTGAAAAACATCATGAATAGCGGATAATTCTGGGATTAAGGCAAGTCGATATGCCACATCACCAATTCGTTCCAAGATTTCAAACGGGCCCACATATCTCAGTCTCAACTTCCCCCTTTTCCCAAATCGGACTATTCCTTTAATATATGAAACTTTCAGAAAGACCTTTTACCTTTTTCAAATTGAAAGTCCTTCCTCCTTGAGTCTGCATATGACTTTTGCCGATCTTGAGCAATCTTGATTTTCTCTCGAATCTTATTTATTGCTTCCACAAATTTCTCTGCTAGTTCTGGGACCAATATTTTTCTCACTCCAACCTCATCCCAGTGGATTGATGTTTTACATATCCATCCATAGAGTGCTTCGTATGGTTCCATCTCAATTGAAGGCTGGTAGCTATTATTGTAGGCGAATTATACTAAGGACAAGTAATCTTCCCAATTTTCTCCAAAGTCCATAACACATGTCCTCAATAGATCTTCTAATATTCGATTAGTTCTCTCTGATTGCCCATCGGTCTGTGGATGGAAAAGGTATTGAAATTCAGTTTTGTGCCCATAGCTAATTGCAATCTCTTCCAAAATTTTGAAGTGAAACGAAAATCACGATCAGAGACAAATGATACTAAAACTCCATGTAACCGTACTACCTCATCAATGTACAATTTAGATAGTCGATCCATTGCGTAATTCATCTTGATTGGTATAAATCGTCTAACTTTGGTCAGCCTATCAACTACGACCCAAACAGCTTCGTGTTGTTTAGGACCCTTAGGTAGACCTGTCACAAAAACCACTGTTAAGTGTTCTCATTTCCACTCTGGAATCTATAACGGTCTCAACAAACCTTCTGGCGTTGATGTTTCGACTTGATCATCTGGAAAGTAAGACACCTTTTAACGAGCTGAGCGATTGACCGCTTCATGCCGCTCCACCAAAAGTTACTATTGAGGTCCCTATACATTTTTGTCTCACCGGGGTGTGCGGTATACAGTTTGTTATGAGCTTCTCTCATTATCTCATCCCACAACTCATCCTTCTTGGGTATACAGATTCCACCTCTATATAGTAATACCCCATCTGATGTGATAGTAAAGTCTGTGGTCGAGTTTTCATTGACTATATTTCTCATCAAGTGAAGGAATTGATCATTCTTTTGAACTTCAATTATTTGTTCCCTAAGTGTCAGTTGAACTGACATAGCGGCTAACATTGAAGTTGTCTGGTTTGATTTGACAATGGTTAACTCCATCCTACTAAATTCTTCAATCAGTTGATCTTGTTGGGTGAGTAGCAATGCTAATTGACCTTCACCCTTCCTGCTTAGTGCATTCGCTACCACATTCGCCTTGTCTGGGTAGTAGAGGATGGTGCAGTCATAATCCTTCACCAATTACAGCCACCTTCTCTGATGCATGTTAAATTCTTTTTGTGTGAAGAAATATTTCAGACTCCTATGGTCTGTGTAAATTTTACACTTCCCACCATATAGATAATGCCTCCAAATTTTTAATGCATGCACAACCGCGGCTAACTCTAAGTCGTGTGTGGGATAATTTTGTTTGTGCGTCTTCAATTATCGTGATGCATAAGCTACGACTTTTCCATGTTACATCAAAACATAACCTAATCCTGACTTAGAGGCATCCGTGTAGATTATGAACCCTTCTAATCCTTCGAGCACTGTCAGAACTGGTGCGGTTGTTAGCTTTTTATTTAACTCTTGGAAAATGGCTTCACGCTCAGGTGTCCATTCGAACTTTTCACTCTTCTTTGTCAGTTGTGTGAGTGGTTTTGCAATACGAGAAAAGTTTTGTATGAACCTTCGGTAGTACCCTGCCAAGCTAAAAAAACTGCGAACTTCATTCACATTGGTGGGTACTTTCCAATTCAGAACCGCCTCGACCCTAGCAGGGTCAACTTCTATCCCCTGCTCCATGATCACATGCCCCAAGAAGGCTACTCTGTTGAGCCAAAACTCACACTTGCTAAATTTAGCATACAACTTCCCTCGTCGCAAAATTTTTAAAAAAACCCTAAGGTGTCTCTCATGCTGCCTAGTATCCCTTGAATAAACCAAAATATCATCAATGAACACGATGACAAATTTGTCCAGGTATTCGTAGAACACGCGGTTCATTAAATCCATGAATACTGCATGTGCATTTGTAGCTCCAAATGGCATTACTGTGAACTCATAATGACCATATCGAGACCTAAATGCGGTCTTTGGAATATCACTTTCCCTGACCTTAAGTTGGTGATACCCAGACCTGAGATCAATTTTGGAATATACTCCCGCATTCCTCAACTGATAAAAAAGATCTTCAATTCTTGGCATTGGGTATTTATTTTTTATTATTAACCGATTCAGTTCTCGGTAATCATGCACATCCTCAACGTCCCATTTTTCTTCTTCACAAATAAAACTGGTGCTCCCCATGACAATGTTGGGGAAATCGGGGTGCCCGGATCTATTCGGGATGATATTTAAATACGAATTTAAATTCAATTATTACTAGCATGAATTAATCCTAATTAATTCAAATAATAATTATCCAACAACAAATAATTCATGCATATGAATAACCTCACGTAAAATTCTATAGCGGAAAATCTAGGAGTTTATGTGATTACGTACCTCTTGAAGCGACGGTCGTAGAGAAGAACGGTACAAATAAATTGATTCTATCAATCAAAAGACCTTGTCAAGTATTCTCCTTTAACCTTGCTCGTTCACCGGTGGGAAGTGCTTAACAAACAATTTAATAAAACAAGAAATAAAGAAAAAATTTATTGTTGTTGATTTTTTCCAACACATGGAACTGTAAATTGAGGATGAAAGTATCACCCCCTATTTATAAAGGGGAATTTCGAAATTTGGGCTTGGAATAGGGTGTGGATTTTTTTTTTTCTTGATCTCCAAGAAATATTAAATATATCCCATATATTCTTTTCTCTATAATTAAATATTCCACAAAAATATCACCTCCTTATCTTATGGTAATTTTAAAAAATTAGAGATAAGCATCAAGATTTGGATCTTCATAAATTTATGAGATAATCTTGTATTCCAAGAATACATATCTTCTATAATATTTTTTCAAGAAAATCAACAAAATCTTTTCTCTCTCATAATTATCAAAATTTGAAAATATCTATACAAGAAACCAAGTTAGGAGATTTCTTATATTAATGATATAATCTTGTATTCCAAGAATACTTATCTTCATTCCATAAAAAATTCAAAGAAAACATTTCTCCCCAAAATCTTGTATTTTTCAAAATTTTAAGGAAAACAATAGGCAACAATATTTTTATTTTATTTTAATCACCTTATAATTATTGGGTTACTTGAGGGACCTTTAGGAGAATTAAGATTCGACTTCCAATGGGCTTCTGAATTTTCAATATTGAGCCGCCATATAATTCAGCCCATTAATATTAATTAATTAATATCACTATCAAATTAATATTGCACTATCCATCTTAATCCATATTACGATAATATGGGCTCCCGGTTATTATTTCCCCTGTTTAAGATTATCTAGTCCATTAATTAATTGAGCTTCTGAATAGCTCTAAATTATCTTGTGTCTTGGAGTAAAGACAACTCAATATTATTATCCGTACCGGAAAACTAATTTCCACTTGCAAGATTTGGTACGATAAAACTTTTGAGCCCACCAAGGGAACAAATCACACAAACCGTACACGCACACGTTATTCCGTATTAAATTTTAGCAACTGTCATATGACTAATATTATTGCCCAAAACACAAGGTATCGAAGTCACGATGATTCTCACTCAACATGTATCAAATCAATAAGTATTAACCACACATGGTCCTATTTAAGAGGCGAAGACTAAGAAATCAATAACCACTGAGGTCTAATTCTTCTCCGTTCAGAACAGAAGAACTTATCCTCGCTGTAGGTCCACTTCAACACATACAAAATGCGCTAGTGAAATCTCTTGGTCAAGACAGACCAATCTGAGAACTACACCTCGACCTTTCACGGTGGATTGTTCAATTCCACCTAGGTCGTGAATTTGTACATTTAGTTACAAGGAACTGTTAATGTGATCTTCCGTGATCTGGTATCACCACATTAACTACAATATAACACATACTATATATTGAACGGTTTGCAATAAACATTTAACATTCATTCATATTTAAAACAATAGTGGTAAAATATTTATTCTCATAAATAAGTGTTTAATACATAGGTTATACAAAGTAAAAACATATTTTCACGTATAACCCCAACAGGCGAAGCACTAGGTCGAATAAACTTCTTATTCAACAGCTCCTCTAGTTGGACCTTCAGTTCATGCAGTTCTTTTGGTATCATTCGGTATGGAGCCTTCGACACTAGTGCAGCTCCAGGAACTAGGTCGATAGTGAACTTCATAGATCGATCTGGTGGAATTTCATATAGGTCTTCTGGAAAGACATCAGGGTAGTCCTTCACTAACGATACATCCGCCGGTGTCAATTTATCTTTCTTCAATTTTTCAACATTCACCATGTACGCCTGACACCCTACTTCCTTCAATAGTTTGGTTGCCTTCATTGCAAATATAATGGGTATGTACTCTCACTTATTTGTTCAACAAAAAGTAAGGTGTTGACCATCTAATGTTTCCAAGTCTACCTCTCGTTCCTTGCATCGAATCACAGCTTTGTGTTTACACATCCAGTCCATCCCCAAAATAATATCAAAGCCCTTCATTCCAATCACATGCAAATCGGCGGATAGGTCGTTCTCACCTATGTTTAACTTAACATTTATGGCTAAACTTCTAATTATAATATTTTCTCCTGAAGGCACTCTAATTTTCAAATTTACATTTTAACGTAATCTATCCTAAGTTTCTTTTTAAAGGCATCAGATATGAAGGAGTGTGATGCTCTAGTATCAAATAAAACATATGCCGGCATATTTTAGACAAGTATCGTACCTGCCATAGTTTCATCTACCCCGTTACCTTCCTCTGGTTGTTCTTCCTCAGTGTATCCCTCTTCTCAGTGTACTCAATGTTGGGCATTGCATTCAACTTGCCCTTACCCTTTTGTTTCACTCCTCTGGGATGTGGCACCTTTGGCGGTCGTGTACCAACATTCCTATCACTCCTTGCTTGGGTACCTATTGCTTCCGGGCATTCATTTGCCATGTGACCTGGTTTTCGGTACCGGTAACAAGTACGTGTTCCTAGGAGGCACTCTTCCTGGTGGTTTTTATTGCAAGTTGGGCAAGGTGGGTCTTTCTTGGGGGTATGACCGTAGAAGATCGAACATTCCGGGTCACTGTGTTCCTCCTCGGACCAGGTTGTGGTGCTCCTTTCCTCTTAAACTGGTTTGACACTTGGCGTTCACTTTCCAAGCCAAAACTCATTGATACTATCCTTGCTCTTTCGAAAACATCCCTAAAGCGCGGTAGCCTTAACCCAGATATTATCCCTCCAACTTCAGGATGCAGTCCCCTCTCGAACCTGTGTCTCTTCAAATCATCAATGTCCACCAGTTGTGGAGCATATTGAGGGAGCTTATTGAATTTTCGCTCATATTCTGTGACACTATCATTTTCTTGTCGAAGATTCAGGAATTTTATTTCTTACTGGTCTCTCACTGAATGCAGAAAATAATGGTTGAAGATAATCTCTTTAAATTTCTCCCATCCTAGAGCACGTCGTGCCTCCATTGTCATGGTCCTTTCGTGAGATTTCCACCACTGTCCAACATCCTCAGATAGTTGGAACTTCACACATGATACTTTATGCGCATCAGTTGCATCCTTATGTTCAAAGATCCTTTCGAGCTCAACAATCCACTCTTCAACCATTTATGGCCCTTCCTTTCCATCTGGTGTTGGAGTTATACGTGAAAGTATGCTTTTACTTTGTATAACTCGTGTATCAAACACTTGTTTTATGAGAATAATTCTTTTATCACATTTGCTTTAGATATGATTGAATGTTGAATATTTATTGCAAACCGTTCAATATATGGTACTAGTTACATTGTAGTTAATGTGGTGATACCCGATCACGGAAGACAATATTAACTTTTTCCTTGTAACTAAACGTACATGTTCACGACCTAGGTCAGATTGAACAATCCACCGTGAAAGGTCGATGTGTAAGGCTCAGATTGGTCTGTCTTGACTAAGAGATTACACTAGCACATTTAGTATGTGTTGAAGAGGACCTACAACGAGGATAAATTCTTCTGTTCTGAAATGTGAAGAATTAGACCTCAGTGGTTGTTGATTTCTTAATCTCCGTCACTTAAATAGGACCGTGTGTGCTTAATGGTTACTGCTTTGATTCATGTTGGGTGAGAATCATTGTGACTTCGAACTTTGTGTCTTGGGCAGTAATATTAATCATACGACGGTTGCTAAGATTTAATACGGAGAAACGCGTGCGAGTACGGCTCGTGTGATTAGTCCCCTTGGTGGGCTCAGAAGTTTTATCGTACCAAATCTTGCAAGTGAAGAATTAGTTTCTTCGGTACGGATAATAATGTTGAGCTGTCTTTACTACAAGGTGAAATATATTAATTAATTTAGAGCTATTCAGAAGCTTAATTAATTAATGGACTTGATAATCTTAAACGCGGGAAATAATAACCGGGAGCCCATATTATCGTAATATGGATTAAGATGGATAGTGTAATATTAATTTATTAGTGGTAATAATTAATATTAATGGATTGAATTATATTGGGGCTCAATATTGAAATTCAGAAGTCCATTAGGAGGTCCAATCTTAATTCTCCTTTAAGGCCCCTCAAGTAGCTCATTAAGTAGCCCAATAATGATAAGGTGATTAAAATAAAAAGAATATATTATGCTGATTTTTCTTCATTATTTTCGAAAATAAGTAGTTAGGAAGAAAAAAGATTTTGTTGATTTTCTTGGAAAGATATTATGGAAGATAAGTATTCTTGGAATACAAGATTATCTCATATATTCAAGAAAGATCCAAATCTTGGATTTTCTTCTTAAATTTTTCGAAAATAGCCCCTTAATATGTAGGGTGAGATTTTTGTGGAATATTTTATTATGGAGAAAAGAATATATGAGATATATTCAAAATTTCTTAGAGTCTAAGAAAAGACTTTTTCCAAGCCCATATTTCACTCAAATTTTTGGCCCCTTCATATTATAAATAGGGGATGATTATTTCATCCCCAAGTACATAATTCCATGTGTTGGAAAAATGAAGAGCATAGATATTTTTATTTTTCCTTAGTTATTTAAATTATTCGAAAGCATCTCCCACCGGTGATCGAATAAGGCGAAAGGTAAATACTTGAGAAGACTTTTGGGTTGATAAAGCGCGTACGTGTTTGTCCCGTTTTATTCAAAGGCCAAGTTCTACGAGAGGTACGTAAGTCACATATTTTCTTGTTTATTCCCCCATAGATTATATGTGAATTAATTCAACATGCATGATGTTAAATTGGTTGTTGGAATTATTATTTGAATTAATTAGGATTAATTCATGCTAGTAATAATTGTATTTAAATTCGTATTTAAATTTCATCCCGAATAGATTCCGGGCACCCCTATTTTCCCAACAACTGGTATCAGAGCCACGGTTTCGGGCTCTGATCTTTAAATTGGAATTTAAATTGTTGATCATTAAATTGAAATTGGATAGTAGAATTGCTAGATCTTTTTTGCAGGTATCCAATTGTCATGGTTTTAATGTTGTTATTTTTCATGCGTGTGAATTAATTGTTTTTAATTCGATTCGTTCGAATTCATTTTTCTCGTAAGAAAATCCACGAGTAGATTAGTTGTTTTTATTTTGATTCGATCATTGTAATAGACTAGTCTAGATCTAGTATTTATTTTTTTTGAAAAATAAATTGTAACCGGATCGTGACGAAGAACGAAGAATTAAAGACGGCGTACCCGGACGACGCATGCATGCGCGGCGCATGCATGGGCATAAAATCGTGTATGGGGTGAAGAAAACGAGAACGAACGTCGAAACCCGGTGCACGGGGTGCAAGGCACACGACCCGCGCGCGATGGGTGGCCGGCGCCGCGCAAGCGCACGCGCGCCTCGGGGCATGGCCTGCAGTGCCTCGGCGCTCGGTCTGCAGTGCCTCAGCCTCGGCGTGCAGCGCCTCAGCGTGCAGCGCCTCGGCGCTCTTCGTGCGGTACTTCGGCGCTCGTGGCCGAGAGGCGCGGGGGCCCACTCCGTGGGCCGACGCGCGCCGTATCTCGGGCCGTGGAATTTTTTTCGGTTCCGTTTTCTTTGTGTGTGATTTTAAACATCATCCTGAACCCCAAACGATGCTGTTTTTGATGAAGTGTTGTTGTTCGAGTGGGAGCGTGTCGAGACGAACGGCGGAAAGCAACAAGGACGATTTTTCGCATCAAGACGTGAAGAAATTAAACCGTGACAATTGGATTTGAGTGCTCCAATGTGTTTAATTTTGTTTTGATGGATGTTTTATTTCGTGCACTTATTATTATTTGTTAATATGTGTTTGCATGAATTTAATTGTCCAAGAAAAACCTTACTTTCGAAAATTACTAAGTATGTTTATTTAATCGCAATTTTATTCCGTATATTAAAATTGGATTAATTTGGCCTCCATAATTTATTTATTTGTGAAGTTCTTTTGGAATACATTTCCCCCTCGGATCGGCCAAAAGAACGGATTTCACATGAATAAATTCCGAAAGGATGATTGTGGATTATTACTAGTAGCGGTATTGACCCTCACCCCGAGTGGCTTGCTCAAAGCGAAATAATAATCCTGTATTTAATTATGGTTATTACTTAGGCATAGGAAATTGATATTAACTTACTCCCCTCGGAGTCCCTGTCAATTTCTATGTGGTCAAAGTGGGAGCCAACTATTAATTTTGAATTAAGGATTTGTAACTTTTAAAGTTTGTGATCCGCTTGAATGTATTTAAATGTATAGACCACCCTCGTGGCACATTTAAGTTGTTTCGAGATGTTGGCTGATGCATGATTATATTGTTTTAAGGTTTCAATATAATTGATGTGATCGAATTATGTGATAATTTCGTATTTTTCTAGATATTGATATGAATGTATGTTTTATTCTCAGTTCATCATGTCGCAACCTTTTAATCCACTGTTTAGTATACTTAAAGATAACAAACTTGTTGGTGAGAACTATGTTGATTGGAAACGTAATATGAACATGGTCCTACCTGCGCAAGAACACAATTGGATATTTAGCGTTGACGTACCCAAGAAACCTAATGATAAGTCAAGTAATGGGGAAAAGGCGATATTCGATGATTGGAAGCATTCCAATGAGCACATGAAGCACATCATCTTGACATTTATGTCTGAAGATTTGAAGCGCATTCATGAAGGCATTGAAGCGGCTGTTGATATCATGAATAGCCTTGAAGAGATGTTTCAACATCAGAACCCCATGGCGAATCTGTTCACCATTGGTGAGAAGCTCACGAAGCAAATGGTGAAGGGAACACCTGTAAAGGATCATGTTCTCAATTTTAGGCGTGAGTTTGAGAAACTCGAGTTTCTTGGTGCCGGACAAAGTGAAGAAAGTCAAATCGATTCCATACTCCTAAAGCTATCGAGTAGTTTTTATGGGTTCTTTTGGGAATACGTGTTATATGAACACAAGTTCACTTTAGATACCCTGCTCAAAGCTCTAATAACGGTAGAGTCATACTTAGGGAGTAAGATGAGGCTTTGGTGATCAAGAGCTTTTTCTCGAAATCTAGGCCAATGGAAGGTAAGATTGAGAAGAAGGAGATTGATCGGAACCAAACCAGTAGACTCACTCTTGGTGGCAAAGAAAGAGCATTCAAGCCGTACGGTGTGAAGATATCCGGTAAGAGTAAGTGCTTCAATTGTGGGGAGAAAGGACATTGGAGGTCTACCTGTTCTAAGCCTAAGAAGGCGGTAAAGAAAGGTAAGTCTCATGCTTTAGTCGTTGAAACATATGTTGCGGCGTATGCTGCCCACGTTTGAGTAGTGGATACCGGGGCAACTGATCATATTTGTTTCACTCTTCAGGGGTTCCAGCTAACCCGGCGACTTAGCACGAATGAGATCACAATCACTTTGGGCGATGCTACGAGGGTGGCAACCGAAGCAGTGTGAGTCGTGCACCTATCTTTTGAAGATAGAGTTTTAATTTTAAGAGATGTTTTATACGTTCCGAACTTTAGGAAGAATTTAATTTCAGTTTCTAAGTTGTTTTTTGATGGATATTCAGTTACTTTTAATAAAGTTGTTACTGTTTCTTTTAAGAATGATGTTATCTGTCATGGAACGTTGGTAAACAATATCTATACGATTAAGTGTGCACACCACTCAAATAATGAATCTAATAACACGTCGATCATTTCGAGTAATAAAAGAAAGCATTTTTCGGAGATGAACGAAACACTTCTATGGCATCTTAGACTAGGTCATGTTAATCTAAAGCGGATAGAGAGATTGGTGAAAGACGGATCCTTGGAATCATTCCAAGTCGAACCGTTTCCAACTTGTGAATCCTGTTTAGAGGGTAAGATGACCAAGAGGGCATTTGGAGCCAAGGGGAATAGAGCCACGGAAGTGTTAGAACTCGTTCATACCGATGTGTGTGGTCCAATGACGATCAAAGCGAGAATGGGGTATGAGTATTTCGTCACCTTCATTGATGATTACTCAAGATATGGGTACATTTACCTTATGAGGCATAAGTCTAAAACTTTTGATAAGTTCAAGGAGTTTAAGGCCGAAGCCGAGAAACATAGGGAAAAGAGTATCAAGTTTCTACGATCAGACCGTGGAGGCGAATACCTCAGCGATGAATTCTTGAACTACTTATCGGACGAAGGGATCGTATCCCAGTTAACCGCACCGGGAACCCCTCAACAGAACAGTGTGGCGGAACGAAGAAACCGGACTCTTTTAGAGATGGCCAGATCTATGATTAGTTATTCGGATTTATCCAAGTCGTTTTGGGGTAATGCCTTGGAAACGACGACTTACATTCTAAACTTGGTGCCATCCAAATCAGTTCCTAAAACCCCAATGGAATTGTGGACTGGGCGCAAGCCCAGTCTAAGACATTTGCGGATTTGGGGTTGTTCGGCATACGTGCTAGACAAGGAAGCCGGTAAGTTGGATCCACGTTCGGAATTAAGGCTGTTTATAGGATACCCTGTGGGAACGAAAGGGTGTATGTTCTATAGTCCCAAGGATCAAAAGACCGTGATTAGTACACATTTTAAATTCTTGGAGGAAGACTATATGAACAATCGGAAGCCTAAAAGTGAAATTACCTTAGAAGAATTGAGAGGTCAAACCTCGATACCAAGTATACAAGATGATGTACCACACGTCACATCTTCACAACCGGAACCCCGTCACAGTGGGAGGATTGCTAGGCAACCCGAGAGATTCATAGGGATAGGAGAATCTTCGGATTTGGTTCCCGGTGTTGAATCAGACCCATGGACGTACGACGAGGCAATCCAAGACAAAGATGCGGAGTCGTGGCAAACGGCAATGGAAGACGAGATGGGTTCGATGGATCATAATCAAGTGTGGGAGTTGGTCGAGCCACCCAGTGGAGTAGTACCCATTGGATGTAAGTGGGTGTACAAGAGGAAAAGAGGACCGGACGGAAGGGTAGAGACCTTCAAAGCGAGGCTTGTGGCCAAAGGGTATACTCAGAAAGAAGGGATCGATTATGAGGAGACATTTTCGCCTGTAGCTATGCTTAAGTCCATCCGTATTCTCTTGTCGATCACTGCACACCTAGATTATGAGATCTGGCAAATGGATGTCAAGACGGCTTTCCTTAACGGAAGTCTTGACGGGATAGATATCTATATGCAACAGCCCAAATGTTTCATTGAAAAAGGCCAAGAGAATCTCGTATGCAAGCTTAAGAGATCCATTTACGGACTTAAGCAAGCATCGCGTACTTGGAACCAGTGTTTTGATCAAGTGATTAAGTCTTATGGGTTTGATCAAAACGAGTTCGAAAGTTGTGTGTATAAGAAGCGTGACGGAACTACGGTGGTATTCTTAGTATTATACGTAGACGATATTCTGCTCATTGGAAACAATGTAAAGGTATTGTCAGACGTAAATGTATGGATGTCAAAACAATTTGATATGAAGGACTTAGGGGAAGCCGGCCACATCCTTGGGATCAAGATCACTCACGATCGCAAGAAGAGGATGTTGGGCTTATCGCAAGCTTCATACATTGACACTGTTTTGAAGCGTTTCAGCATGCAAGATTCCAAGAAAGGTTTTGTACCTTTTAGACACGGAATCCATCTATCGAAATAAATGAGCCCTAAGACGCAAGCGGAGATAGATGATATGAAAGGTGTTCCGTACGCTTCAGCCGTAGGAAGCCTTATGTATGCAATGTTGTGTACGAGACCGGATATCTGCTTTGTCGT
Organism: Ballota nigra; assembly: GCA_947034835.1. Taxonomy (NCBI): domain Eukaryota; kingdom Viridiplantae; phylum Streptophyta; class Magnoliopsida; order Lamiales; family Lamiaceae; genus Ballota; species Ballota nigra. The sequence goes on along the minus strand of OX344727.1, from coordinate 9,010,475 downwards.
GGGCATGGTGGCAAGATATCAAAGTAATCCCGGGAAAGACCATTAGACTGCCGTAAAGTGCATCTTGAGGTATCTGAAAAGAACTCGTGAGCGGATGCTGATTTACCAGTCAGATAGTCTAGTTCTCGTAGGATACACGGACTCGGATTTCCAATCAGACATAGACTCAAGAAAGTCAACCTCGGGTAGTGTGTTTTGCATGGGAGGAGGAGCCATTTCATGGAGAAGCGTTAAGCAGAAATGCATCGCCGATTCGACCATGGAAGCCGAGTATGTAGCTGCTTGTGAAGCAGCGAAAGAGGCAGTTTGGCTCAAGAACTACTTAGTGGACTTGGACGTTGTTCCGAATTTGCCCGACAAGATAACTGTCTTTTGTGACAATGCCGGAGCAGTTGCAAATTCAAAGGAACCGAGAGCCCACAAGGCCATCAAACACATAGAAAGAAAATACCATCTTATACGAGAAATCGTTAAGAGAGGAGATATAGAGGTGGCAAAGATAGCGTCGGGTGACAACCTAGCGGATCCATTCACAAAAGGTCTGTCACAGAGTACATTCGAGAGACATGTGGATGGAATGGGAGTCAAGAATATTGTCAATCTACTTTAAGTATAAGTGGGAGGAATTATTAAGTTAGTGTAGGTTGACATGAGATGTCACGTAGAGCTACTACACTAAGACATGCGTGATGTATACTAAAAGCAGACTTTAAGTATAAGTGGGAGATTGTTGGAGTTATACGTGAAAGTATGCTTTTACTTTGTATAACTCGTGTATCAACACTTGTTTTATGAGAATAATTCTTTTATCACATTTGCTTTAGATATGATTGAATGTTGAATATTTATTGCAAATCGTTCAATATATGGTACTAGTTACATTGTAGTTAATGTGGTGATACCCGATCACGGAAGACAACATTAACTGTTTCCTTGTAACTAAACGTACATGTTCACGACCTAGGTGGGATTGAACAATCCACCGTGAAAGGTCGATGTGTAAGGCTCAGATTGGTCTGTCTTGACTAAGAGATTACACTAGCACATTTAGTATGTGTTGAAGAGGACCTACAGCGAGGATAAATTCTTCTGTTCTGAAATGTGAAGAATTAGACCTCAGTGGTTGTTGATTTCTTAATCTCCGTCACTTAAATAGGACCGTGTGTGCTTAATGGTTACTGCTTTGATTCATGTTGGGTGAGAATCATTGTGACTTCGAACTTTGTATCTTGGGCAGTAATATTAATCATACGGCGGTTGCTAAGATTTAATACGGAGAAACGCGTGCGAGTACGGCTCGTGTGATTAGTCCCCTTGGTGGGCTCAGAAGTTTTATCGTACCAAATCTTGCAAGTGAAGAATTAGTTTCTTCGGTACGGATAATAATGTTGAGTTGTCTTTACTCCAAGGTGAAATATATTAATTAATTTAGAGCTATTCAGAAGCTTAATTAATTAATGGACTTGATAATCTTAAACGCGGGAAATAATAACCGGGAGCCCATATTATCGTAATATGGATTAAGATGGATAGTGCAATATTAATTTATTAGTGGTAATAATTAATATTAATTGATTGAATTATATTGGGGCTCAATATTGAAATTCAGAAGTCCATTAGGAGGTCCAATCTTAATTCTCCTTAAAGGCCCCTCAAGTAGCTCATTAAGTAGCCCAATAATGATAAGGTGATTAAAATAAAAAGAATATATTATGCTGATTTTTCTTCATTATTTTCGAAAATAAGTAGTTAGGAAGAAAAAAGATTTTGTTGATTTTCTTGGAAAAATATTATGGAAGATAAGTATTCTTGGAATACAAGATTATCTCATATATTCAAGAAAGATCCAAATCTTGGATTTTCTTCTTAAATTTTTCGAAAATAGCCCCTTAATATGTAGGGTGAGATTTTTGTGGAATATTTTATTATGGAGAAAAGAATATATGAGATATATTCAAGATTTCTTGGAGTCTAAGAAAAGACTTTTTCCAAGCCCATATTTCACTCAAATTTTCGGCCCCCTCATATTATAAATAGGGGATGATTATTTCATCCCAAAGTACATAATTCCATGTGTTGGAAAAATCAAGAGCATAGATATTTTTCTTTTTCCTTAGTTATTTAAATTATTCGAAAGCATCTCCCACCGGTGATCGAATAAGGCGAAAGGGAAATACTTGAGAAGGCTTTTGGGTTGATAAAGCGCGTACGTGTTTGTCCCGTTTTATTCAAAGACCAAGTTCTACGAGAGGTACGTAAGTCACATATTTTCTTGTTTATTCCGTCATAGATTATATGTGAATTAATTCAATATGCATGATGTTAAATTGGCTGTTGGAATTATTATTTGAATTAATTAGGATTAATTCATGCTAGTAATAATTGTATTTAAATTCGTATTTAAATTTCATCCCGAATAGATTCTGGGGACCCCTATTTTCCCAACATCTGGGTGGTTGGAATCATCTAAATTGTTCCACTACCGGCTTTGACCTCGAGTTTTGTTCTTGGTTGTTCTGAACTGGTGCAGGTTATTGCTGTTGCATGAACTCTCGCATTTGTGTGAAAAAAATCCCTTGCCCAATTAGCACCTGCATTATGTCCGTCATACTGCTCTTCTAGTTCTCTCTCTTATGGTGGTGAGGCCATAGTAGTAACCCTACATGAGAAATAAATTTTCTTACGCATTAAGGTTAGTTCATTATTAATTTTTTTTACTAAATGTGAAAATCTCCCATTTATTTTTAACAAGAAATATCGAAGGCATACAAACGGATGTAAACACTTGATTACATAAAACTAGCATTCATTACATATAAGTAGGCATCCATACATGTTGGGCAAAAGTTAGGGATCATCGTCTAGTCAAGCAAAAGTATGTTAGAGTAGTGGCAAGTACTACAATCTATTGTCCTATATATACAATAAAATAGTGAGATCATCATACGAGCTCTACATACTCTCTAGGAGGCCTACTATGCCTTTCAACCGGTGCAAAAAGGTACCATCACGAAAGAAATCATACGACTCCACTAACTGCCTAGAGTCTCAACTCTCATCTCCTCCCTCATCAAAATGCCCATAACGTGGGCATTTTGCAACACGCCCAATGTCGTCACGAGCAGGCTCACTCGATCCAGCCTCATTAGGTACTACCCCATCTCCAATTTGGGCTAATATCTGGTTAACACGCAGATGGGGGGTCGGGGCATACTTAGGCAGTGCAGGCACAACAGAGTGCTCACTAACTATATCATCAGAGCTGGTCTCCAACTGGAGGGATGTCCGAATGGCCTCAGCTCGCTAGAAGGCCTCCTAAGCAAGGGTATTTTACACCTCCTGAGTTATGCGCTCTTCGGCGATACGTTCCTCCAATCTCTGGAGGCGAATCAGTTGCGCGCATAGAATAGCGATGCCCATCAGCCTCTAAATCCGCTATCTTCTGTATCTTCTCATCATACCTCATCGCCGCATCCTGTAACTCCAACTGATAAGTCTCAAGGTTCATTTGAGGTCCCTCTGCACAATCACAGATAGTCAAATATCAGAAGGTCCTCCGTGTTACTACTCGGTAAAAAGGATAAACTCTATCCCTCATGTGTTTAGCAGCCTCGTAATATGTGTCAATCATGCCAAAAGTCTATGCTCGCCTACGTGCCTCACTAATCCGACCCACAAACTCATCCATACCCACCCTCTCTGGAAACAATCGCGATACTCTATCTCATAACGCTCTCTGCGAGCTGCATCATGATCCAACCTGGACAACTAACTCTAGGTCAAGACTCAGTCATCTAGTCATAGGGGTTACATATAAAATAATGCATGTAATTTCAAATAATCAACATCTTTAATCAAAATAGAAGACAATAATAAAAATAATAATAATAAAGATAATAAAATTAAATAATTTATCGATTATACATTTTCAATAACTCTCTCACTTTCATCAAATTCCATAAACATTTTCCATTCTCGAATCTTTCTCATCATCTTTGAACATGATCATAGCTCTCTTCCTTTTTACAACCATAAAACTCTTAAACGTGAATATTATCTCATAAAACTATTTGCAAAGTCCCTTTTTTTAAAGATCTCAAGTGGTTACCTGGAGACGATTAGGATGTGTGTTCATTGTGGACTCTCATTCTTAATCATCAAATAGTAACTTCCATGTATTTATCAAGCATAATCACCCTATATATGTATGTGTATATATATATATATATATTTAACATTTGACTTAGAGTCTGAGGAGATCTGATACCACGTTGTGACGTCCTGAAAGGGCGTCGTCATACTCGGGAAAAGACAGATAATATTTACCATAAAAAAACAATTTTCTAAAAATTAATTATCAATTACAGTTGAAAATGAATATTTATTTCTCAAGCGAAAGACTATATAAATACGAGTTTTTTTTAAATGTCTAAGTCTAACCGCATTTGTGCCTAACTCATGTTAAACCCACATTTCTAAGTCAAACACTTTAGAAATAATTTTAAGAGCAAATTAGCACGCATGCGTTCCTACTATAACTAACTTATCATAATAAGATATCACATTAACCGTTAGACCAGTCATACATGCAAATTATTTCCAATACCAACATAACTTCCAGTAATCAAAAGAGACTCAACCACACGACCTAGCAACCCATTGTAGTTATGAAATTCGACCCAAGGTAACCAAATTCTACTATAGTTAATTTAGTTCATACATAAACTTATTTTGTAGTAGTAAATTTAGTGGAGTCTACCTAGTCAATCACACGTCCGTCTCGTCGTCTGCAGGACCTAAAAAAATTAAGGTAGCATCATGAGTCTTCTCCCGGAGGAGAAGCCCAGTGGGATAACACTAATATACATTTGCATTAGAAAGACTAATAAGCATGTCAACCGAGTACACGCCAGACCCGTAGACCTGGCTTAATTCACACAGTTATAGTCTGTAGACCCGTCTCATATAATATAAAGCTTAACCCATCGACTAGCTATGATTTACACAGAGCATAGTTCGTAGACTTGCTATAATTCACACAGAGCATAATCTGAAGATCTATCTGCTCGTACACACACAAATTATTCTAACTAATGCACAAGATATTAAAAATTACCCACTTCCTTGACGTTGAATTTGATGGGATAGCTTCCTCAGAGTCCAGTTGTCTCGCACTACACTCGACACATTCAGTTATCTCTTATCATTGTGATACATTAAATCTTATTAACATATTCATATGCGGTTTTACAATTTTTAGCACCTATACATATATATATATATATATATATATATATATATATTCAAGCAATGTTTATCACAATTTCAAGTCACAAATTTTGAAAATAAAATTTCAATTTTTATCCAACTAGAAGATAAAATAAAAATAATTTGGTAAACTCATTTTCTACATTATACACCCTAAGCGTAGACATTTAAAAAAAATGTGAAATTTGTAAAGTAGGTTCATACCTCATAGAGTTACATAATATAAAATTTTCAATTAATAATAACATGTAGATATTTTCTTGTGATTTTTACAAGTGGACTGAAAAACAGGTTACAAATAGGCCTATGTCAAGTCATTTTCTAAAATTTGGTGAAAAATGTATATTATATATAAAAATACAAGAAAAAATTATACATAACCTTAAGAGTCAGTAGTAACATATTCCAAAATTTTATATTTGCTTATTCCATCTTATGCATGCATTCTTATAGAGCACAAAAACAGTTCGATTTCATTGGAGAAATACTATTTGGGAGAAAAATCACTAAAAATAGGATATTACTCCAAAAGTGGCTAATTAAGATTTCTAAGGCATCCAAGAGGTATTAAAACAACTCAGCAAAATCTAGCTATGAAGATTTTTACAAATACACCTTAAAACGAGACGTTTTTATCTCTGTACAACACTTTCTTAGGAAAGTTATATAAAATCGAAACAAACTCGTAAAAATCTGAAATTTTTACCACATGTCTAGGACTTCCAGTACTTCAATTGGATAAAATAATTTAAGCAAATAAAATCTAGAAAGGATCCAAAACTATTCAATAACATGGAGTAGTTCCGATAGAAATTTTCAGCAATAATTTTTTTCATAAAAGGCATAGTTGAGACGCTCAACATGTTTTAAACAGAAAAACACCATTAAAACAATCTCCATTAACATGCTAATATCTTACAGTAGGTAGAAAGAATCATCTAAAGTCACATGCAATCACAAAAGCAACATGCAATCCTCTACTACACATCAAATAACCACATAACTCACATATTCATAAGCCAAATCGTAAAATCAAATCAGAATTCTCAACCAAGTGTCAAAGAACATCTTTGGGCTTCAAACACCAATCACTATTACTCAAGAAATCATTTCAGAATATAGTGGAGAAGAAATTAATAGTGAAAGAGTGGTCGATCAGTTTTTTAAGAAAATCTTATTTGAAGAAGAAGAAAAATTGACGAATGCATTTTTATTCGTATCTTACCTTGAAATCTCTTGACTCCTTCACCTAGCTTAGGATTACAGCATAAAAATGGCTGCTTTTCCAAAAAAATCTTTAGTGAGAGAAAGTATGGAGTGAGAGAGAGAGAGACGGGAATGAAAATAGACGTTTCATATTCCCTTATTTTTTTAAATGAAGAAGCTCCTGGGATTTTTTATTTGACTCCATCTTTTCTTCTTTTCTTTTCATATTATCATCATCGTCATCATTATTATTATTATTAATATCATTTGGGCCTTCACATAATTTAAGGTGACTGGGCCAAGCCATAAAAATATCTATCTTCTTTAAGCCCAAAAGTAGAAATATTATATATCTATTTAATCTATACTTTTTTTTTCTTACTTGTTTGTGTCAAGTGAGTCGCAATCGAGACCGGTCCCTGCATAACTTTTAAAACTTCATCGAAAATGCTAGCTTTACAATTTAATGAATCCATAAGCTTTTGAAACTAGAAAAATATTTAAAAAAAATTTAATTCTCAAGAATAATTCAGGTATTAAAACATGAAATGCAATTTCCTAAAAGTGGGGTGTTACACATTAACACACATTTGCTCCAATAGTAACACATATTTACTCTAACATTAACACACATTTGTAGTAACACATATTTACTCGAGCATCAACACACATTTTCTCCACCAGTAACACACATTTGCTCTAATATTAATACACATTTTCTCCAACAATAACACACATTTGCTCCAACAATAACACACATTTGCTTTTACAGTAACATATGGTTGTCCTTATGGTAACACAACCGGAGAGGGTGATTTTATGTATTTGTGCAAACACATCTTTATTCATTGAGTAAGACATTTATGTTATAATAGTAATACACTTATCACTACCTTAAATGTATTATTGTATGGAAAAATAATTATTTAATATTTGTGAAAACCAATATTTGAATAGATAGTAACACACATTTTACTCTTATATCGTATGAAAAAATATTTATTTTAGTAAAAACATCCAAATATTGGAGAAAATAATAATAATTGGTCTTACATTAACACACATTTTGCCCTTTAGTAACATGCATTTGCTCATATAGCAACACAAATTGGGAGCAAAAATCCTGAGACTTGACTTGCGCGAGATTTTGAAAAAATTCACCAAATCCGACCCCACCCGACCAAGATCCACAAATTTATAAAATATGAATTATTTTATGGACCTATATTCGTAGAATATTTCATATAACAATTTGTGCTAAAAGTAAGAACATGTTTTCTTATGTTAGACACCACATCGAGTTGTCTGATATCAGGTATGCTCTATAGACCATCGGATATAAATGGTTTAAATTTGATGACCATCAGATATAATAAAATCTAATGGTTTAAATTTAATAACCTACAACCTGTTGAGTTAATCATCTAATTTTCTATTGATTTGCATCGAGTACTATCGAGTTGTGTCATATTATTTCATATTATATTAAATTTAATAGTTTAAAAATCTATAATCATTAATTTATAAATTTATCCTTCTTTAATTTATGAGTAAAATTGTTGTTTGCCTAAATATGAGTGGAAGTGGATGGGATTTTATGTGGCTAAAAAGGCAAAAATATAAAATAAATGCTCTGATGAGATCATAAATGTCATGAAAGATATCTAATCATAATGCTTAGCTATGCAATAAATGCAAGAGGGATTGCTAGGGTTTTTGGGCTTTGGACTTAATATTTTTTTTGGTACGTCTATTCACTGTTTCTTTCGAGCTTTTAATAACTCTATATATAGTATGCATGGAGGTACAAAGGAGAATTTAAATCTTGTAACGATGCTCTGTCCTCCGTATTGACGTTGCCTGCAGGTGCAGAAGTATGAACCAATGAGAGCTTGACAGCTTGATTGGTATTTGAGTGCGGTTATTCCGGGCAGCTCGATAGCTAAATGGTCCTTGCTCTTATCTGGTCATTCCATGGATGACTTGTTGCCTTTATTTCTAGCTCTCCCATATCTATTGTATGATTATACAAAATCGGGTGTATTTACTAATCACCTGGATGTATGAAAAATGTGGGTGATCATACCAGGGAGGTGGTCGACCAACTCCTTAATTGGCTGGTCACCCCCAAGTCATTTGGTCTACCATATTTGTGGTGTATCTTCCATTATGTTGGGTGTATGAGGAGCGATCATTTAGGATGATGGTCATACAAAACAGTGGGTGCGTATTTGTTCTCGTGATAAATATGGTCACAACAAAAATCTTTTTTAATTAATATGTAATCATCAATATGAATTTTTTTTAACTCAATTGGTAGCAGGTCAGTACGATACACTGTGATGATACATGACACAATTATGGTCACACTGTGATAATACATGGCACAATTATAGATTGAACCTAATATCAGACAACTCGATAGGGTGTTTGATATAAGAAAAACTCAAGTAAGAATTACGTAAATAAGTGAGATTCTAGGAGATGATTTGATTTAAAATTAATTGACTAAATTTTTGTTTTCCTAATATTAAAAGTTAATGAAATATTAAAAAAAAGAGTTACGTAAATAAACAAGGTTGCAGGAATTTATTTGGTGTAAAATATTAAAAGCACGAGATTATAGGATCTACTTAGTAAATTTTATTTGTATGCATTTGAGTGCCATTCAGAGCATGCACGACACTTAATATATATATATATATATATATATATATATATATATATATATATATATATATATATATGCAATTGGTATGGCTTGCGTATTAGTCGAACTATAAATCTATGTCTTTTTATATTACATGAATTTAATTGAATTACTATTTAAATATGGAGTATGTATAGAGTGAAATTGGTTTATATATGAATCATTGAAGAGAATTAGTTATTTTCACTGAAGAGTATTAGTTGTTTTTACTGAAGAGTATTATTGGTTTACACTGAAGAGTCTTAGTTCATTTTCACTAAACAACTAAGACTCTTCAGTGTAAACCAATAATACTCTTCAGTAAATACAATTAATACTCTTCAATGAAAACAACTAATACCCTTCAGTGATTCATCTATAAATCAGTTTCACTCTATACTTTGTCTTAATTATGATACTTTTGGTCAAATATTTGGTACTTAATTTTTTTTTAAACTTGATACTTTAAAATTAAATGTTACTACTTTCGTCCCTCTATTTACTTCTCATTCCAGTACTCACCTCTTTTCAAAGACTTTTAATCATTCCACTAATAATTGCATAGAAAAACATCTTTATTTTGTCTCATTCACTTAAATTTAAATAATATAAATCAAGTCTCACATTAAAAATCAAGAAAAGTCAAATGAGAAGTAAATAGAGGGATAGGGGGAGTACTATAATACTTTATTTTTACTAAATATGAATAAACTAAATAGTAAAAGATTAATTGTTGATGATACTTTTGAACAATAATATGATACCCCTAACCCGAATTTTGGTACTTCTATGAGATTTTTTACACTTTTGATCAATTATTTGATACTTTAAATTTTTCCAAACAGTTTCATGTTAAGTATTATTATAAATCATGCACATATAATACTTTGCGCTAATTACAAAAAATCAAGTTTTATTATATTGAATTATGTCTGAACTTTGGTTTATTAAGGAATTAAAGTTTATTGGTAACACGGGTCATCACATGCTTCATCTCACTGAAACTAGATATAAATACGTTAGAATTGTTGGATTTGAGTTAGATTAAAATGTAAGATAAAGTGTGAGTGATATTTTTTGTGGAATTTAATATTGTTGGTAAAAGTATTTTAATAAAAATAATGACGTGGAATATCAAAATGCTAATAGTCATTGAAACTAATTTAAAATTATCTCTTTTTAACATAGTTAACATTTCCATCTGCATGACCAAAAACGACGTTGTTTCAAGCTTTCGACAAATTTTGGGACGAAAGTTGTACAAATAATACTATGCTAAATCAATAAAAAATTGAAAAAATAATACTGAAAATTAATTTAGGATTGAACTTAAAAATATTAAATTTAAATGGCTTTATTGACTCCATAAAAAATAAATAATGAAATTCATGTAGTGCGCGAGGATCGTACATGAGCATCAATCATCTTTAAGTTTCAACACATAGATTTTTTTTAATATTAGGGTTTCAAAAAATCAAATTTAAAATAATTAATTTATAATAAATATTTAAGTTTTTTCTAACATACTAATTATTAGATTACAAAAATATTTTTAAAAATTATTTAAAAATTTAAATCTCTACATACCGGTTATCATACATTATATTAGATTTTTCAAGATAATGAATACATTTTTTTTGAAAAAAAAAAAAACTGATTTGACTTTGATGCAAGTCACGGTGCATAAGTTGTTGGATGAAATTAAAACACATCTAAGGAGTTTGGATCATGGAGAGGGAGTTGAGATGTTCGAATTTTATATTTGAAGATTAGTTTTCAAGCCAAAAAAACCGTTCTATGATGTTAAAATATTCTGGTAGCTTTATTGTCTTGATTTTTAATGTTTGCGATTTTTATTTTGGGAGTCATAAATTGTACTCTATTGTTGATATTTGTAATTTGAAAGGGTGTGTCTTATACCCCAAATGCAATATTACTTTCTTTCAGACCAAATCTCCCCCTCGGGGTTGTTTATGGAGTTCGGAGATTACCGAATCTGCACCGAAAAAACCGAACTGAAAAAATCGTGGACTTTTTTAATTTAACCGTACCAAAATTGAACCGAATATTTTTTGGTACGGATCTGGATATTACCAAATTAATCGTACTAAAAAACTGAATATAACTGTACCGAAACGTACCGTACCGAAGTGAAAAACTAAATTAAATATGTATTAAATTTAATTATTTTTTATTTATAAAAAAATATTATAATGTTTTTGAATTCAAGTACAACTATACGATATCATAAAATCTCCTTCTTTTCAGAATACAAACACTATACTCCTTCCGTCCCATAGTTGTTTTCTACATTACTGTTTGCACATGTTTTAAGAAAAAAGTTTTTTATTAGTATTTAAAATGATAAAGTAGACGTCCTTAGTTATAAGTCTATGGGGAATATAATATTAAAAAAATATTGTTATTTTTTGCCAAAAAATGGATGTAGCAATTGAGTATGAGACATAAATTTTTTTACAATGTAGCAAACAACTTTGAGATGGAGGGAATATTATTTATCTTATTAAGTTCTTAAAACGTTAACTTATGTTTAGGTATATATCAAAATGATTTAATTTAATTTAATTTTTTATTCTTTTATTTTTATTAATTTCTTACAAAAACTTGGATATGGTGTACCATGTGTCAGGAATTATGATCAACGTGATTTTAATATTGCACTTTCCATTCACAAGATATTTCAAAAGAATTTTTTTAAATATATATTTTATATGTTGTATTTTTATACACTATTGGTGGTGATTTGCGTTAATTTTTTAACCATCCATTATCATATAATGTATTATATTCGGACTTGTAATGATATATGATTAATTGCGGTTGAAGTTGTGTAATATTCGTGTGAGTGTACATGCATCAATTTTTTTTTAAATTGATTAAAAAAAAAGAGAATGATAAACAAAATGTGTAAAAAAATCTGTTTCTCCGCTTTATTCTGTACGATCCAACCCGATTCGTTTGTAATTGAAAGTCCACTCCAATCCGTACCGAAATTTCGGTATGAACATGGACACACAAATTTTAAAATAACTGAACTTTAGTACGGAGACGAATTTTTTTTAAATATCTATTTTGGTTCGTACCGTGAACAGCCCTACTTCCCCCTACTCTATATCTAATCCTTAGCAATAACGAGTATTATAATATTTTTACTTCCAAATAATATCACCCTCCAATCTCATTCAAATTCATTATAGCCACCAACCATACTCCCTCCCCCATATTTCTACTCCAACTTAAAAAAAAATGATCAACATCTTTCCACAATCATATCTTTAAACAAAGTTACTGAGAATTGTTAATATTTTTTTTATATTTTAAATGTTAATGTGATTGTTTATATATATATATATACTATATTTTTTGTTACTTTATGTTTGAACAATGATGAAAATGCTACTAGTTCATGTATAGTTTAATTTTTCCTTAAAGTGTTTTGGCTAAAAGTTAGATTGATTATTTAGAAGACCATGTTGAAACAAAATTAGAACTAGTGAATTTGGTAATCATTGAGCTTTCAGAAAAATACAATAACGTCGCTTTAAACATCGTCTGATGAGATTCATAATTTTTTATGCACTTCTACTTTTTTTTTTCTAAAACTGTAGATATAATTTTTTTAACATATATTATTGCCGGGTATAAACCTTTTTGGATAAGAATTGAGTTTTATTATATTAACGTTTGTTAGAATTAAAGAATTGTTCTTGATTTATTCTGAATCCAAGTTTATTGGTGGCACGAATTGTCACATGTTTCATCTCACTAAAATTTGGTATAAATTTGTTAGAAGTGTTGGGTTGCACGTAGAAATAATTTTTTTAATGAAGTATAATGATATTGATGTTGCAATAAGAATGATTATGTTTTTGTTCTAAGGTTGAATGCTTGATGTTAATCTTTTTATATTAAGCCACTTTATTGATTTTTTATTTGTATTCTTCAATTTCAACGTCAACATAATATTTTGTCATTGCATCGAAGATATATTATTTTATGTGGATGTTAAGATTTAAAAACAATTCACTCTCTGATCGAAGATTTGAGTTTGGTGATTTTTATAATGATATAAAATGTTTATTTCTTTTTATTTTAGATGATTTTTTATTTAATTTTGTTTTTATTTTTGTTACCATTATTAATATAAAGTTGATATTTGAAAATTTTAAAAATGACATTGAGTTTATTATTATGCAACTGTATCTAAAATAAACAAGTTTGTTTTTATTTTTTTATTAAAAATCTAATATTGAAATTATTTATTTTTAATCAAATTACATATGAAATTATTTATTAAATAAATTTATTGTAGAGACGCAACAATCTACATCTACTTTTTTTTTTTTACTAATTTCACCGCCTCATTGTATTTTTTTTTTTATAGATATATACCCACTATAAAATTAAAATTTTATCCCAAATATAATAATACCTACACCCACATTTATAAAAAAAACTTTTACACCAATCTTTTTCAAATTTCAATTTAAGTACAATCACCAAATGTGCCCACTGTATTAGTAATTATCTTTTGATTTGTTCTATTAGTGTTTTATTTATTGATTATTAAAAAATATTTTAATGCCTTCAGTGGTTATACAATATTATATAAATAATTTTAAATTCTACATGTTCAGGTTATATTTACAATTTATATTAGACACACAATTTAATTAAAATGAGTTGATGATAAAACTTATAAAATAATTCGTTATTCTAAATATATATATCTACTTTATAATAAAAGAAATATTCTTTTCACGTTACACTTATATATAATTAAATATTTTTTCACGTTACATTTATCTATAATTAGAAAAAAGTTGTATAAAAAATTTTGAGGTAAAATATAGTGGGAAGAAATCGTGACATTTGTAAAATACAAAACCATAAAAAATATAAATATTTATATTAATAAATAGTTATGGAAATGATTCCGAGATTCGGACACTACTAGTTGCATTAAAAAGATTACAAAACATAAATCTTTCATTTAAATTATATTTTCCTTAAATAAAAAACTTTACAAACCATACACAAAAGGGTAAAAAGGACTAATAAGCATGATAAGTGCATTAAAAAGTAATTCAAAATATTAATAGTACCGCATAATGAATGGACCTAAAATATATTACTAAATATTAATTTTCCCTATTTTTTTCCTTTTCAGTTTTTATGGTTTTATTTATTTTAAAACAAAGATTAAATATTTATTACTCCCTTTTGCTTTTGGTTTTAACAGCATAGAATAAAAAATAAAAAATGTTGGATGACGTCACATTTCAAATTGTTTTTGCGGGCGACTACTCGCTAGACGTTTCTCACTGGAAGCTTCAAATAACTATATATAAACAAATATATATGTATCTATAATATATATGCGCGCGCGTTAAAGCTAGGGCTCAGGAGATTGGAAAGCTTGGTGCCATGAAGAAGAAGCTCGATACACGTTTTCCAGCTGTAAGTCCTCTTCGCACCTTCCCCTTTTCGCTTTCTGTAAAAGTTGTTAGGTTTTTTGTTTTTATTTGTTCAATTTTCGTTTTTTTTCCCAGAAGATTTTTTGAAGTCCTTTCTTTTTGAATTATTCTCAGCATGCTAAGAAAGCTGATTATTTTTCACCTTATATCTTCCATTGTACTTGTTTTGGAACCATTTTTTTTGAATTGGTTTCTGAGTATAGGTGTAAATAGTTTGTAACTTCTGTTTAATGATGAGCTGTTTGAATTTTAGGTAAAATCGTTTCTACTTGATGTCTATTTTAATGATCACAGTGATTTAATTTTCTTTCTTTTGTTGAATATTGTGGTTTCTGGAGATGTAGGACAATAAAAGCTACAGCTTCTCAGTGATAGGCTTTTGGAATGCTTAGTACACAATTATTAGTGAAAGGGACATAATTCATCAATTATTCACGAAAATTTTAAGTACTATAATTAGTGTGTGAATTCTGTTGAAAATGAAAGAGTTTTTTAGTTTTGTCTTGCGCAAACGAACCTGGTTTATGACCATGGATTCTAGTATTAGTTCTCCATAAACGGTGATGACTACCATCTGATTGAACCTTTTGTGATATAAGATAACATGATTGGAAGCTTCCATTTTGCAGACTCGAATAAAAAAGATTATGCAAGCTGATGAAGACGTGGGAAAGATTGCTATGGCTGTACCACTTTTAGTCTGTATGTATTTTTCAGTTTACTAATTTTGGAATTTGTCTTATTTATTTTGTTCACTGTCACTTAGATTGATGCATCTGTTCTGCTGCTAGCTTATCTGTTCGTAATTATACTTCTGTAGCGAAAGCTCTGGAACTATTTCTGCAAGATCTCTGTGATCAAACGTATGAGATTACTCTTAAAAGCGGAGCCAAAACAGTAAATTCTTTGCATTTGTAAGTTTTTTTTCCTGTCATTTTGTTTTTTCCTTTAGAGGTTTATTCGACATGTATTTTACACAATGATTTGTCATTGGGTGCTTTAACAATCAGTTTGCCACATTCTTTTCAGGAAGCAATGCGTACGGAGCTTTAACTCGTTTGATTTCCTGAAGGACACAGTTAGTAAGGTTCCTGATCTGGGTGGTTCGGAGGGTGCTGCAGAGGAAAAATCTGCTACCAAAAAAAGGTTTGTAAAGATATAAGAACTCACATTCTTATTCGAGGAAACAAACTCGAAAACAACATATTATCTAACATTGATTTATTTATTGCAGAAAGATCTCAGAAGACGAAGATGTCAATGATGATGATGCGACTAAAAGAATCCACATGGTGAGATTATTTAGGATTTACTAGAACTTTTTATGAGAATAAATAAAGGTTTTTATCATGGCATAACTGCATAAGTATCTTTAGAAGGGAATATATACTTTTTGAGCGGAGTATTAATTAGGACATACGCTTCAACTATCTTGTGTTTTTTACATTATGATAATGGAGATCAGGTGTCGTATATATATTCGTTACATTGAAGCTATTTTTGGTCATATTTGGGATGGTGATTAACAAGTTTGTTTTGGAGAATGAAGAGGGAATGAATAATGTCTGTGCTATATCTTTAATTGTGGAGCGCTTTTTTACTTTAGAAGTCATCTTATTGTTAGTTTAGTTGCGTAAATGACATATATATATATATATATATATTTTAATATTTCTGAATATATAAATTGGTGATATAAATATTTTGGTAGTATGTTAATTGTATATTGAAGATCATGATATGTATTGGGGGCCATATTATTTTTGGTGAAGAATGAATTGTATATTGGTGAATGAGGAAACAAACATTCTTGTTCTGGGTAAAACATGACATCCCCCAGATGTACCAAATATAGCCTATATTAATCGCACTTCACAGTTTTGTAACTCCAAAAAATGAAACAAACTATAAGGCGTTACACTTGTTATTGCCAAGATAGATGTTTTTTCCATAGTTCTTCATTTTTAATTTAGGCTTTTATCAGTTTTGGAGTGCTGTGTTTCTTTTTCAGATTACAATGTTCTGGTGGGGGGCTCAAAATTTAATTGAGTTGCTATTAAGATTTTACTTGTTCAAAGTATATATTACTGTCTCATGGTCACTTTTTGAATGTTGTGTTTGTTGCAGAACGAGGCAGGGCATGTCAGCAGTACAGGGAGAGGCAGGGGCAGGGGTAGGCCTAGGGGTAGGCCCAAGGGTAGTCGAACTCTAGAGAGAGAAACAGTTGTCCAACACACGAAATCTGAAGAAGCTGCTGACAATCCTCACCAGAACGAAGAGAATGAGAAAGAGAATTTCGTAGGGCCTGATTTTATTGCAGTTGCTACAGTATCAGAAACTGCAAGTGGAAAAGATGAAGACAAATCAGTTAGAAATTTCGACCTCAATATTGAATTAAATGTGAATGAGGATTCCACATCAGCTCCTACTGAATCTTCAATGAAGCCAGGTCCTGATGTGAAGCACGAAGATAATCGTGGTTGGGCCCTACACGACATGGAAATTAGTGCTTTGGGTCCCACTGAACTTGCTAACTTAAATGGGGGTTTAGATGAACAAGATGAAGATTATGACGAAGAATAGTATGTTGCAATCTTGTTATTGCTCTACGCTCGTATCTGCTACAGGTCAGTGTCATATCTTTCTGAGTTATCTCTTGATTAGGTGTATATATAGGCAGAAATCAAGCTATTAAGTAGTTTTGGATTATAGTTACGACTAAATTAGAGTTGAAATGTTGTTAGTTGTGGATTCTAGTTACGACTAAATTAGAGTTGAAACGTTGTTAGTTGTGGATTCTAGTTACAACTAAATTAGAGTTGAAACATTGTTAGTTGTTGATTCTAGGTACGACTAAATTAGAGTTGAAACATTGTAGTTGGTACAACCTTGTTGTATTCCCATTTAGGAGTTCCTAGTCGTGTGGTTAACCCTAATAGCTAGAATCTGTACATCGCTCAGTTTTAGTCGTATTCATGTTTTGATTAGATTCATCCCGATTTGTAAATGGGAATCCTGAATTAGTGTCTCTCTTTCGGCTCTGTGAATCACTTGTTCTATGTGTACATTCAATGGATGTGAGTGAAAACACCACCTTGTTTTTACTTTTTACAAACTTTCTTGCTTCTACTATATATGAAGATGATTGCAAAAGGTGAATAGGTTCTGGTGCTTCAGTTTAACTACACCCTTCTCTTTGAGTGTGGGTGATCAAATCTATTGAAAAATTGCCCTTATATTGAGATTTTTTTCTTTTCAAATCACAGCTTGAATTGAGGCATCTATAAAATAGACCTTAAATTGGAACTTTAATCTAAAAATTAGATATTTGTATGAAAAAGTGTTGGTTAGTTATCAAATTACTTATAATTATGACGAATAGGTTTTTTTGTGCACTAGGTGCATCATGCATTTTTTAAATCGTATGGATTGTTTTCACTTAAAAGTGCAGTTGTTTCACTTGCATTTTTCAATAAAAACAATTGTACATTTTTGTCGGATTCATGTTTCGATTAGATTCATCCAGATTTTGTAAATGGGAATCCCGATTTAGCGTTTCAGCTCTGTGAATCACTTGTTCTATGTGTACATTCAATGGATGTGAGTGAAAACACCACCTTGTTTTTACTTTATACAAACTTTCGTGCTTCTCCTATGTATGAAGAAGATGAATATGTTATGGTACTTTTTAACTACACCCTTCTCTGTGACTGTGGGTGATCAAATTTATTAAAAATTTGCCCTTATATTGAGATTTTTTTTTTTTCAAATCACATCTTGAATTGAGGCATCTATAAAATACACCTTAAATTGAAACTATAATCTAAAAATTAGATCTTTGTATGAAAAAGTGTTGGTTAGTTATCAATTACATATAATTCCGAGGTTTTTTGTGCATTAGGTACATCATGCATTTTTTATATCGTATTGATTGTTTTCACTTAAAAGTGCAGTTGTTTCACTTGCATTTTCCAATAAAAACAAGCGTATTCAAGAGACACTTGAGTTGTCCAGTATTCTTGGTGCATAAAATTTTGTCAATTCTGAAAATCACTTTAGAAACAAGTGACTTTTCTTTTTGGGAGTGATTCTATTTCCAATAGATATTAATTCCACAATCTTGAAACTGTTCCACTCATTCACCAGATGCTATTCAAACTTAAAGCCACAAGAAGTCTAAATTAGGAAAACGAAACTAGTCAATCAGTTCCTTATTTATATATGCAATCCGATGAGCAAGAAAGGCGGCAAAATCAAGCAACTGGCTTGA
The DNA here is from genome assembly GCA_947034835.1 of Ballota nigra. Taxonomy (NCBI): domain Eukaryota; kingdom Viridiplantae; phylum Streptophyta; class Magnoliopsida; order Lamiales; family Lamiaceae; genus Ballota; species Ballota nigra. The sequence goes on along the minus strand of OX344727.1, from coordinate 8,991,544 downwards.
ATTCCTGAACTTCCTTGAAGTTCATCCATGGCTTGACCCACACCTTGGCCTCGTACGCTTTCTTCTGCCCTCCGTCCGCCACCTCCACCGTTAAATAGTACATCGTCCCCGACACCACTTGCTGCTTCACGTTCGTTACCCTCTTGAATTCCAGCAGCGCATTCTGAAACAATCATATCATATTATTATTAGAGAGACTAATTTTTTGAAGCATTATATTTTTGGCCATGGGATTGGGATCACTGATATGCATACAAAATATCACTATTGATTTACACACTTTGTATGCACAAGTGACAATCAATAAAAGAGACTTCACTACTCATTTATTTCATATTCAAATGGGTTTTGTTGATCAACTTCTATTGATTTCTATTTTTTGTCATTAAGCAAATAAAATTAAGGCTAAGGGTAAAATCGCCAGAAAAAAAATATTAAAATGATATAGCAAAATTATTAGGGCAGAACTGAAGTAGCAATATTAACAGATTTCAGATGCAAATAATACCCTAAACAGCCCACGCTAGAAACATAATCTAAAACCTACACAAAAGATGTTCAAAACTTGATAAGAGAGAGAGAGAGACCTGTTTGGTGTTGTGATGATCGACGGCAAAACGAGCAAGATCATCGATTTCGAGGCTGTTCTCCGATCCTTCAGTCTGGCGAATATCACCGACCGTTGCCATTTCTGATTGGAGTAAAAGAGAGGATTGAAATTGATGGATGGATGGATGGATTTGTTAGTGATAGTGAGTAGAAAAGATGGGAAGAAGCAGTGGTATTTATAGAAATGGAAGAATCTGAAATCGCTATCGTAACGCGGACAAGAAAAAGGCAATTGATAACTTAAGGGAGAAGAGTCAACTATGGGCTTTTATTTGAGCCCACTCAAATGGCTCAGCTTACCCGAACTTTTATGAGTAATTGTAGTTCTAACTTCTAAGTATATATTCAATAATTTGTAATATCTCAACTGAAAAAAAAATATGTGTTTGTATGAATTTTGAAAAAAAAAAAATATAATTGAAGTTAAAATTGAGCTTAAAATTAAAGCGTATGCTAAAATTTGTGATTTTATATTAATACATTCCACAAAAAAATTGTTTGGGAAAAAAAAAATCTAAAAAACACAATAATTTTGGATATTTTTGAACTTTTTTTTAATTAAGTGTATTACAAAAAATAGACAGTAATGAACTTGGGTCCACTGACCTGTGGCCTCTATTTGTTTTGAACTTTGAGATATTATTTTTGAATAAGATAAAAACTTCCACCAATATGACTCACCGAAGTTTTCTAAATAGTAATTCCTCCCTTTCATAATATCTTTCACATTTTCAATTTATATCCCTTTCATAATATCTTTCACACTTTTAAACTAAAAAGTTTTTTTTTTTTTAAATTCCATCTACACAATATTCTCAATTTTATATAAAATATATTACTTTTGAGCTCATACTTATACACAATCCAACTCATTTTTTTATTTTACAAAATTACCACTTACTATTCATTCTTTCACTTTCTTAATATGTATGTCCTTCCTCTCATGAAGGGTTTTACGGGATACGGGGAATTAATGATTTATATGTTAAATATGATACATATGCTAAAATAATATATATTAAAAAAAAAAAAGAGCTTATGCGAACATATTTGAGTAAAAGTATTTTTATGTATTGTTATATCATTGTTTTTTAATAAATATGTGTGTGTGTGAGAGAGTGAAAGATTTAAAAAAAGAAAAAGCTCATACAAACCTATTTGAGTAATAATATGCTGAGACCGAGAGAGCAAGTCTGGTGTGAGTTACAAGTTTTAAAAATGTTACAAACACTATACAAAATGTCATGTCTTATGAGGCTGTCTCTAATAAATTTTTGTGTATATATCACAAATTTTAGATATATCACAAAATATCATGTCTTATGAGACTGTCTCAGACAAATTTTTGTATATATATCACAAATTTTAGAATGCACTCAAGTGCATGACGATTTTTAGTTCAATTTTGATTTTTTCAAAACACACACTAACACGCCAAATTGTATTTTTTTTTTGGCAAATGGGATATTACTGATTATTTTTTAGGGTCACTTGCATACCATGCACTCAAGTACACCCTAAAACTAATATATATATATATATATATATATATATATATATATATATATATATATATTTATAGATATTTTGTTTTGTTGAAGCATCGTCTCTTGATTTAATTTTATATGTATCGTTTACATGTTTAATTGATTTATTACGTAACATCATGGAAAATCTTATCTAAAATCGAATTAGTAATTGGACTAATTTGCCAAAATGCTGAAACATACTATAAGTTGGTGAAAGTGTTATTTCTATTAAATGAATGATTATAATTTTTATTTTTCATTCCTTTAAACAAATATAGTAATGCACACAATTGTTAAATTACTAATGAACTCTTCACTCAATTAATTTGAAAATAAAATTCCAATCTCATCTCGACATGACACATCTATTTATATTGAAGAAATTAGTAGAATAAAATGGGTTTTGGGAAATAGATGTTGAGTTGATTCTCATTTTGTTGCCCAAGTGAAACCACATCAGCATGCAATACAAAGCTCATCAATCTGAGATATTAAAACGGTGTATAAATTGCAAAATTGGTTATGTAAGTATTGAGTGTTAGATAAATTTTGGTCTCACATGAATCATTTTTCTCAATAATTCTCATAATTTCATAATTTTTTAAAATGATGTAATATCTTATAATAATATATTCTCAAACTTCTCCAAGATGATGTGTCAACACCACCTTATTTTTAGGCTGATGTGGCATGTCTCAAATCTCTTCATTTTGAAATATTGTACTCTCATTAAAAGTTGGTTAAACTTTTAATCTCGATCCTTCGTTATATATCATTAAATCTAAACCATTAATTTATATCTGCATAATTAATGCAAATAGATATTTTTCCATTTTCTTATTTAGTTATTTTTAGAATTTATTATAAATTATATTTTTTTCCAAACCTTAATGTAATTAAATATGATATACTTATTGAATGAATCTAAATTTATCATTTCTAAGTTTGAGTTAGTATATATAGTATAATATAATGTTCGATTATTTTTTCCCAAAATAAAAGGTATATAGTTATATATTCCAAAGAATATTCTTATGTGATATATTCTTATTATGGACAAGATATAATATTGCATGCATTTTTTTTTTTTTTGTAAATAAGAGCATATTGTATTTCATTTTTTCACATCAAATTTTCATTTGTTCCACTCTTTTGCTGAGATTTCTCCCATCAATTGTTGGTTAGTTATATATCTATTGTTATTAGTATATTTATTTTATAATTAAATTCATCATTTTAAGTGCTCACAATTTGATTTGATTTAAATATCAATATCAATATGAATGTAATAATGATTGTTGATTTATGCTCTACATCGTTCAGTTTAAATATTCTTCATGTGCACAAATAATAAATTTAACTATACCTTTATCTGAATAATTATGATGGTTTAATTGTTGTAATTTAAATCTCATTTTAGATTTCAAGAGTATGACACCTCAATTTTCTCTTAATTCTAATATCAAGAGTGAGAGCCAAAAATTGACCGTTAAAGTTAGAATTGAAAAAGTTGGATAATATTTTTTAATGATTTTAATAAAGACAAGTTCTACTTGGAACTCATTTTGATCGATGAACGGGTATTTGTAACTTTCAAGTTTATTTCAAATTTTGTATTATTTCTTATATAAATTAATTTCTTACCGTATACTCCCAATAACTAATAATGTTGATTAATTTATAAATTATTCAATATTGAAATGGAAATTGATTATTATTAAATTATTAGTCTAAGTAATGTTATTCCATAATTGTTATTAATTTATGTGAATTTTGATTTTTTTTTTTATTATTTAGTTTGTAGGATATACCTATAGAGTTTAGTGAAGGACACGGGCCACAGCTAAACAATCCCCATAATTTATTGTATATACCTCGAAATTTTTTAAACAAAAATACTCTTATATTAAATGTCTACAGAAAATAAATATAATATATTTTTTCAGTACGCGAAATTCGCGTGAGTACACTCTAGTTAGTCCTATATTAATTAGAGTCTCACTACTCAAATCCCAAAATCCTCTAAACATAGCCCATAAAATGACTAAGTTATCCTTATATAAATATGGGTAAATTGTTTTCTAAATTTGTTGGCTTTGACTTTAATTTTTATAAATTATTTAATTTTAAAATTAGTACATTAAATTTAAATTGATTAATTTTTTATTCTCCTTTAAATATTTAAAAAATCTAAAAAAATATATAACTAGAATCTGAAAAATATTTAAAAAAATTCGGATAAATATTTGATAATAAATTTATATGAAATTTAGAAATTCAATAAAAAAATATCTTTAAAATATGAAATTTATGATTTTTTTATAAAAAAATAATTAATTATATCTTCCAAATAATTCAATCTAAAATAAAATTCAATTTTTAATAAAAATTAGGAAACTAACTAAATTAAAAAAAAACCTTCAAAATTAAATAAAAATTAATCAATTTTTAAGTTAATTTTTTTACAATAGTTGAATTGACTTTTATAAAATATTTTTCTGATTTTAGTTGGCTTTAACCTTTTCCTTTTGAAGTTTTTTATTTTTTATTTGAATTTTTGAAGATTGATTTTATTTTCTTAATTATTTAAAAATTTATCTAGTTTTTTTATTTTCAGATTTTTATTTTTCATTAATTTTTTTCAAGTTAAATTATTTTTAAAATTATTTTTTATATTTTTAAAAATATTTTTTTAGCATTTTATTTTATTTATTAATTTATATATTTTTTAAAATTTGGTTGATTTATTATAATATTTTTCAAAATATATTTAATTTTTTTAAAAAAAAATTCTTCAAATTTCCATCAAAAGTTAAAAAATAAGAAGGAATCTTTTTTTTTTTTTAAAAGAGAGACAATTATGAGAATATGAAATAGGAAAGTGTTATTTTTTTTTTTTTTTGATAGGGTAAGAATATTATAAGAATAAAATGTGGTATGTTTAATAAGTGGGGTGATTTTAGAGAATTTTGGAGTTTGAGTAATGAGACTATATTAATTAAGGTTAAAGGAGCTACCAGAATTCCATGTAGCAATTAGTCTAACATTGCTTATGTGACGTAATGAGATCCAAACAAATTAATTTCAATAAAAAAAAAAACACAAATTAACTATTATCCTAAAATGAAAAATTATCAATATAGAATAAAAAAATTGAAACATTTTAAAAGTTATAAAACCTATTTTTTTTTTATAACTCGGTATCCGGCTCATTGGCCGACTAATCCGGGGGACCCATAACCCACCGTCCACTAGCGGGGGGCCCCATTTCAAGCCAGAGCGTAGCTCTGTATGGCCTGGCCCATCTCAAGAATTATTTGCACCAAGTGGGAGACCTATGGAGCATCACACTCCTAAATCTCAAGCCCTCACCACTAGGCCAACCCCTGAGTTTTAAAAGTTATAAAACCTAACTAAGAATATTAGTAATTCGTTTGGAACTAAAATCGTCGACACCTAAAAGTTTTGAAACTAATTTTGCAATTCACTCATTAATAATGGGCTAGAACTCCACCGGTAATCCTTATTCCACCTAAACTTGGATATGAATGATCTTGATTTCTTTTTTGTAAACTTAGGGAGAGACGACGCATTATAAAATAATAATTTAATTAAAAATGGAAATCTACACTAAGTACATTACAAATAAGACAAACTACTATGTGAAGTATTACCGTGAACAACAATTTATTAATACTTTATGCTAAAACAATTAATACCACTTCATCTAATATATTTAGTAAAAACAACTAATGTCCTTCAGAATTGATGCGTTTAGTGCAATTGACTGATGCCTTTAATATAATTTACTAATATCCTTCAAACAAATTTCACCGTGCGTATTACCTCCTCTACAAAGAATGCCAACTAAACCAAGACTTGGTAAAACTTCATTGCAAAAAAGGAAAAATAAAATTACATCTCAACCAATGAGGCACTGGGAAGTCGTTTACTCGGATTATTGCTAATATTTTCTCTGCTTAAATGTAAATTTGAATGCTTTAACTAAGATATACAGAGTCAAATTGAACGACCTATCTCCAGCAAAAATGAATCTTACAACATTTTGATTCCAAAAGGATGAGAGGAGAGCACACATTGATAAAACTGGAGACACAAAACTGGTGCTAAAATCTTCCCCTCAACAAGAAAAGTGGTTATCATGGTTTTTCTTTCTTGACCAAGGCTTCACCCTTGTGTTCGCTGCTAATACTTACTACGTAACCAGCTCCCACCTGAACCCAGACGTGTACAATTATATAACACACACAAAAATTTGTACGAGGTGTGATACTTTTGATTGTTTTTGTGACACTCAATCTTCAAAATCATCACAAAAACATGGGGAAAAATTTGTACGAGGTGTGATACTTTTGATTGTTTTTGTGACACTCAATCTTCAAAATCATCACAAAAACATGGGGAAAATTGTTTTTTAGGACTGTAACTTAAGGGAGTGGCAAAATGAGGACCATAACTTTCCGAGCTAGCATATTAAGGACAATAACTTTAAAATGTGGCGAATTGAGGAAAATCAATCCGAATCAATGCAAATTGGGCTAATTGACCCGATTTTGACCAGAATTCGGGCCCAAATCAGGCCAACTTGACTCTAATTCGACTTTTAAAAGTTACGGTTCTTAAATTGCAAATTTTAAAAGTTACGGTCCTTATTTTGCTAACCTAAAAAGTTAGGGTCTTCAATTTACCAGCCCGAAAAGTTGTGGTCCTTATTTTGCCACCCCCCTTAAGTTACGGTCTTGAAAAAACAATTTCCCCGAAAACGTGCAACAGTATCACAAGAGTGGAGAGGCGAAGAGCTTTACCTGACAGTCCTTCAACACCGCACGCTCCTGGAGCTGTACGTTGTTGCAAATAATCGAACCTTGAATCGAGCAACCATCGCCAATGCTTACGTGGTTCATAATGACAGAATTCACGATCTGGAGAAATTCAGCAGCAGTAAACACTAAGGTAACTCAGATAAATTTCACATGATTAAAGATATTTGTTTCACAGTCCGATAATAGGATGAGAATTTCACATAGATGCTAATGGGTTTCAATGATTCTGCTCTAATCACTTGTTCTTCTGAAAATGTAGTTTAAATAAATTCAACAAAATACCTTCACATTTGAACCTATTCGACAATGCCGGCCAATGATAGACTTCTTCACGCTGCATTTATCACCCATCTGCGAACCTTCTCCCAGCATGCATTGTCCTCCCACCTAAATCAAAATAATTTTAATATAGGCTCACATATGAAAAATAAATTGCATTAAACAGAATCTGTAACCATGTATGGAAGGCAACATTTATCTGGGACCATCATCAATTCCCCTATATATAAGCAAATTTAATGTTCCTCCCATTCCTACTATTCGTCTAATTTTATCCATTTAAACAAACCAATTTTACATTAATTAGAATATGAAAAGTCTTATTATACCCTTATTCGTTACTACTTGATGAATTAATAAGCTTATAATTAAAAGATGGTTAGTTTTTATTAGGGATATTGGTGGGAAACAAAAAAGGTAAAATTTCGTTAATATTAGCAAAATGACACACAATTAGGAACACTACTTTGAATAGAATCAGACAGATCATTAGAAACAGAGAGTGATGGAGTATTTGATTCGCTACGCAAAGAAAGAGATGGTGCTTGGTTGAAATAACTCACAGTGGTTTTAGATCCAAGTACAGCCGATGGATCAATTATGTTGTTGTGGGAAGAAAAGGTGTAGCCTGACAAATGTCTTGCATCTCCTACAAGCTGTGCCAATATATTATTGAGTTTTATAAAAAAAAATTCAATATAAAAAATGAAGCCAAGTGTCAGAACTTCAACTATGAGAACTTACATCTCGATTTACGTCACTGAATGTCTGAATGGAATTTAATCTCACACAGTACTTGCTCTTATTAGCAATATAAACACAACATTTATGAGATTTCCCTGGAGCAGATCCCAGTGCGTGGATTTCATGAAAACTCAGTGTAGATGAATTGGTCAGAAGTTCAGATAACAAGATTTTACTGTTCTGGAGAGCATCCTTACGGTTGCCATTTTCATCTGATTCAGCTCCATTTAATAATATTTCAGATCTCTGATATGTCATCGAGAATATTTAGTTCAGATACTGGAATAAATTTTTGATCAATGTTGAATTGATAAAAATAAAAAATTAATCACGGTACAAAAACTAACCAGCTGGCTCCTGACAAGATAAGGCAATACATCACGCCTCAGACTTTGAAAAGTTTCTTTCTGATTTAGAACATCTAGCAGAACACATCTGTAAGAATAGGAGGAGAAATTGGAACATAAGAAGGAGAAGGATTTGCAGTTAATGAAGCGAAAATTTAGTGGAACCTTAGAGCAAAACTTCGAACCTCTTGAATGCATACATGTGAGCGTCCATCAGATCTGAACGAATTTCCATCTGCATAAGCAAATTGGAGCCAGAATAAAAAAAAAAAAAAAAGAAAAATAAATAATTTGCAACAGCCTAAACAGCTATGTCAGATAAAGACTCTAGTGTCAACATACACATACTCTCTCATCTGCACCTTCTAGAATATGAAGATTCGACTTCTAAAAAAACTTTTCCTTGCCCTCTACTAGTGTTCATGCAAGTGCAACATAGATTCCCAAGCACGTCTAGATAAAATTTTATTTTTATTTTGTAAAATCTGACAGAGGCAAAATAACTTACCTGGCCAACAGCTCGAAGAATGCTCTTCTGAACTCGTATATCCTTTTCAACTTCAGCTCCTATCACCAGTAGCAGAAATGTCAAGTGAAAGCAAAACTATAAGCCAAATACTTCTATGCATCAGTTGTACCGTGCAACTCAAGTGCATACTTAAATGGTATTGGTTGTTTTACTAAAAGGTATTAGTTGGTCAATATCAATTGTTTTCACCGAACAATATTAGTTATTTTCATTGAACAATATTAGTTGTTGTGCACACAAGTGTTACTCAAACTAAAATTACACATCAGAGGAAATCCTCATATCATACCAGTTGCTATATGCAGTAGAAATTGCTTTGTTGGATCAAGGCCTACAATGTTATAGCGTCTCGCTTTCTTAGATTTGTCTTTAGCACCTGATGAGCCTGAATCTGATGGTCCACTAACAGGAACTGAGCAAAGCATTGCAGTAACTACAGCATCATGTCGTCTATGCGTGGCTGCGACTGCCCCAGGTTGAATCTCTGTTATCAGATCACCACTCACAACCTACATTATAATACAAGTTCATATTGTAGTAGAAGTCGTCTACATACTAAAAAGTCCAGTAAGGGAATAGTTCAAACCAAGATGTCCTTCGCAGTCAGGCGGTGACCGACAGCTCTAAGAGCGCCAGCTGTACCGACATCTTCCGGAACTGCAGTTACCTGTAGTGGTTCAAGTTTTAAGCAACATGAGAAGTTGGAAGTAAAAGAGTGAGGAATTGCAATCTGAATGATGGTGATAGTAGGAGGAGTAGTAATGAATAAACTAATTATAGTTGTGATGTTTAGTTTATGTTAAGGAATGACTATTATTTGTATCGATATTACTTTCGTATTAAAAAATAAGAGATGTTATATATCAAAATGATTTTTGTAGGGAATCAAAGTTATTCCTTCCAAAAATGGTGAGGAATGGTTCATTCCCAAGTTTTTGGATATAAGAGCACTATTCATGGAATCAAACATATGAACCAATGACGAATCACATTTTTTTATTCCATTCCCATTCCTAACCTCGAAACCCCTCAAACAAGCGTTCTCCCAATATTCAAGATCCAAGTGTGAGCTCAATTATGTTATGAGTAAACATTAAATAAGCTATCTAAGCAATGCAAACCCACTGATAAAAATAATTCAGCAAACAAAGAAAGTGGTTGAGAAGTCTGAAGACTAGTTAGAGATTTATACAGGAATCGAATAATTCTGTAAGTCCTATACTAGAAAATCACCGAGTAACAAAGTGACTTTATACTCTGAAAGCAACAGAATTTATCAGCTAGACAACTCAATATTATTTAAAGAATCAGTAGTAAGAGTTAATTTTCACTCAGATAATCAGCACAAATACTACAGAAATCCATTTTAATATCAGTAAGATCAGCCATAAGCCTGACAAAGATTACTGGTCCATGAAACAACTTTCATACATGAATTTGGCCACACACTGACAAGTAGAAACACGGACTTCTCTGAGCACATAAAGAACATTAATCAAATGTCTCCCATGAAAGCATGATATAACTGGACAATTTAATCCTGGCAGCTTTCTTCAGGTTCATAAGGTATGCCTTATCCTGCCCCAAATTTTATACATATATCATGCAGTACTCACGAAGAACCTAATATCCTAATATACTAAGATATACGCTAGATGGGATACCTAATCTTACGGATATCTTGCTTACAAACACAAACACAAAAACACTTAAAATTGAAACCTCTGTGCCTTCATATCCCTTTTTAACAAAATATAAACAGCAGCACACAGATTTAGGAGGCTATATTTACAATCTTAGTTGTATTTTCTAAAGAAGTCATTCTTAGAATCAGTCCCCTAAAGACGTGGTCTTAATGCCTACATTCAAACATATCGATGTCTCCACATTCTTAAGATCAAAATGCCATACAATAGATAAAACTTAGTTTAGGTACTTAATTCTTATTGTTCGTTTTTGTTTCTACTTATCTTCTACTGCCACAATTCTGGTATTCTCATCTCCCTTCATTTCATGATTTAAGACCAGAAAAGCCACTTGTGAACAAAAAAGGTTATGCCAACATTAACAACATCGACTATAATTTCTGTACCTCGACGTTTAATCGATCAATATAAGTGCTCGAGATCCAATTACTGATCAACAAAGCAGCGCTTTCCCCTTCAACAACCTAAAGAACGAAAACCATCTTCAGTTTCATCTAATCCCACAAAGCAACTAAAAACAAATAGAGACTCACCACAATAGCATTCTTGAGGTCGTTTTGCTCAAGTAGTTCAAGAACATACGAAATAACCGGCCGATTGGCAACTGGAAGGAGCGCCTTCGGCAACTCCTGCGCATATCAATCAAATTCGTCACAACTAATTGACATTCTGCAAGTTATGTGATGGGAAAAGTACCTTGGAAACGAGGGGGTCTAGGGTTTTCGAAAACCCGCCTGCTAACACAACAATTTGGAAATCCATGCCTTCTGACGAGCCCAGAGAGGAAGGATGGACTAATAAACCCGCAGAGGAGAGGAGAGTGTTTCTTGCGAAACCCCATTTTTGAGGGAGCGCTAGAGCTAGAAAATTGATCAACTAAATGATAAAATTATATAACAGGACAAAATTATCCAAAGGGGATGTAGCTCAAATGGTAGAGCGCTCGCTTTGCATGCGAGAGGCACGGGGTTCGATCACCCGCATCTCCACCATTTATGTATATATTTTTTTTTTCCAATTTTTTTCCCTTAGAAAGATATATTGATTTCACTTGGTCAACTTATGATAATAATTGAATAGGAATTAAATGACGGTGTTTGGGTGTTTCTTTTAAGAATATTTAATGTCGGTAACATTTTACTCCAACAATATTTTATTTTATAAATAAATTTGTCGAATAAAAGATTCAAGGAATACGCAAGATGTTACCGTCCAGATTATTTACACCAAAAAATATAATTTGATTATATTTTGAAAAATGTGTTTAGATATAATTTTACCGTCGAGATTGCTTACACTAAAAAAATATAATTTTATTACACTGAATACTGATTTTTAGTATTTCATTGTGAGATCTTCCCATATGAGTGTTTTTTTTTGTCTTATATTCCCACGTCCACAAAAAATGGTTTTGATTGTCTTATTTATTCGTCCACAAAAAATAGTCATGTTTTCTAAAATATAAATAATAAATTTATTTACATACACGCACATAATATTTTTAAAATTATTTATTTTGTACTTAATTCGACACAACATTTATACTATTTACATATTATATAATTTTTTTTTAATAACAGTGAAAAATGCAACAAACATATTTTTTGTGTACATGGGGAGTATTATATTACCATGTTATTATTTAAAAAATTATTAAACAACAAATAATTGAGTAATACCATACTTTTTTCACTAAGATTTCTGGTACTCAAATGTTAGAGAGAGTAAAAGCAAAATACTTATTTCTATAAAATAATTTTTTAATCCACAATCTTTAAATAAAAAGTTTTATATTGTACCAAATTTAATATAAAAGTACATATATATCTATATTTTAAAAAAAATTATACCCAGATGTCCACCCCTCTTCAACCCCCATCTGCTACACCTAGGGGTGGCAAAATAAGCCCGGCCAGTTTGGCCCGTCTTTTAGGACACACTGGACTTGAAAAATACTGGCCCAAAAAGAACCGAGTTGATTTGGCCCGGCTGGCCAATCTGGCTCAGGCCGGGCCGAAACTTTAGGTTGGCCCATTTTTTTTCAAAATTTATATATCAAGTGTAGTTTGGTCTAATATGTCAAGTGTACCTATTAATATGAGAATAATTTCATGTGATGTTTAAGAGTGTTTGTTGAATTAATATTATTATTTTCTTGTTGCAATAGTCTTTTCAAGAGATTTAATTAGAAGTGGGTAATCATATCACATCATAAATTAATATTAATGGTCATTATAATTCAAATCTTGACCACGAAAATAGGACTATAAAATTTGTTTGAAAATAAAATTATTTTATTGAATATAAATGATCTATTTGAATTTTTTTATTTTTTACCATTTTGACCCGGTGGCCTGCCTAGGGCCAGACTGGACCTTTAAAATAGAGGCCTGGTTGATATCGGGTCGAGCCATAAAATGAAGGCAGCCCAACGGGCAAGTGCCGGGCCGACCCGTTTGCCACCCCTAGCTACACCCCCTACACAACCCCATTTAGTCGTCCTCTTGTCATGCCAATTCACATCTATGTTATTTATGGTTTATCTGTCGATAGCCCCGCAATTACTCGGGGTTGGAGAAAATTTTGTATTATTACTTTTAGATTAATTATTTTGAAAAAGAAACTTTAAATAATACAATATTTTTTCATGTGAAAACTAGAGCAGTGAAATAGGAAAGGATGGTCGGATACAACTTTAGTAAAACCAATGGTAATTTTTCGAATTTGCAAAAACACCAAGGCTTCCAAACTAATTTAGTGTGAAAAAAAATCAAGTATTACAAAACAAATATCAAACCGAGATATTCAAAACAATACATAAAGGTAGAGGATAAATGAAATTCACACAAATAAAATCGAAAATTTAAAATAAATATCCGAAAGAGAGAGATTTTACTTGCTAGAATCCAAAATATATATTGGATGACATGTGTGTCATTTGATGAGGGTTGGTCCTTATGTATCCTGTAAAAAAAAAAACGCCGACAACACATAATAAGAGTGTTCATATGTAATTGAATTTATAGAAGTTTTTGTAATAATTTGAAGAGTTAGGCTGCAATTTATGATATTCTCTTATAATATAACTTTATAAAATATTAGGATAGACATTTATACATGAATAAACAACATAATTGATAAATAAATATAATAACAAATAGTCAAACCCAATGTAATCATATATAAATTTATAAATATAATAATTATGATTAGATTTACAATATATGAATCATGCATCAATCTGTAAATGTACTAACCTGTAAATATATATGATAACAAATCATTAATGTATTTCAATTGTTGCATACAACATTTATAAGATGTAGAGACAATTTGGCCATTGATTATATTTGCAACTTCTTATGAGTCATTAATTGGGTTCTTAGAAATTTCACAAAAATAAAAGTAAAAAATTACAGTATCACAAAATAAGAGTGACGAATCATGATTTATTTGGTGAAGGGAGTATTGGCCTTTGGAGATCAGTAGACAACATAATATATTAAAAAAATTAGTTCATTTATAAATGGAAATTTTCAAATATAAATACTAAGGAAAAAATCAACAACTAAAATTACAATTTCACATTATCAGAGAGACAATCATTACCTCAGTGCACGAAGGGGAGTGGTCTATATAGACAGAGAGAAAACAAACATGAAACAACAACAAAATAGAATAAAATTAGAACATGAATGCGAAAATGGAATAGCATGATTTTGAAATAGAAAACATGGGTTGAGCAATGTAGGATAGAAAAGATTGTTAAATAGATACTAGTATATCACCCGTGCGATGCACGGTTTTTAAGTTTAAAATTATTATGATGTTAATTTCTGCTATAGTTATTCGAGTTGGTGGAAAATAATAGTTTACTTTATATGTTGTTCTTTTCAATATCACTAAAAATGACCCTCCATATGTTAAGAATGTAACACTTTCTACCCTAAACAATGATGTTTTGGAAAAGAGTTCACATGAACTTATATTTATAGAATTTTTTGTGTCGTTATTCATTCTCTCCTTGAAGAAACAATAGAGTTTGTGGGCACAAGAAACCGAAATTTTTTTCTTTTCCTTGATAAATCAAGAATCAAAGAAAATTGGATCTCTTCTTGAAGTAACCAAAGGAAATTCATCGCCAATTTAGGGTTTATGAGTAGGGAAAAAAAAGAGTTGAAAGTTTGCGACTACATTTATTAGATAAAAGAAAAACATTTTTATTAATCACAATTAACAGATGTACACATCACTTGTTGTGAAAAAATATAATATTACTCAGCCATTAAAAATTATGCTCCCATGTAAAAATAATAAAGCTAGAATATTTTGGGGATATTGTGGGATTCATTTATAAATAAATTAGCTATTAGTGAGCCGATAATTAAACGAAGAATCCCATAAAAAAATAGCATACTTTTGATGGATGGACAAATAAGACACCTCTAATAGACAAAAAAGTATATTGTGATTTGAAATTTTTTCAACTATTATGAGCTGCAATAAAATTTAATTATCAATTTAAAATAATTCAACAAATATTGAAATGCTTAACGCTACACTAATGGGTATGGAGAACTTCGTAAAATATTATATGTATGTGCCTCTTAAAAAGTTGATTAATATAGAGACAACATAGTATTACTATATGCGTTTATACATATACAGTAGACATGTTAAATGTCTAAAAAAAAAGGTGAGTCATATGAAAATTAATTAGTCATTTTAGCCTAATAAATTATGACTGGTGTTTCTAAAGACATAAAACTTACTTATTTCTTTTTCTCCTCGTATATACAAGAGTATCATTTTTGTCTCCAATGGAAAATCTTCTAGATTACTCACACGTATCAACATTTGCAGTACAACTAACAAGGTGAACCACTGGAAAAATGAGTTAATCATTTTAAACAAATAGATGATGAACGAAATTATAAGAATTTAAAAGAAAGATATACTCATTTTCTGTATGAACAATTGATGGGACTTCCTCCCCATTCATTTCAACAGGGTCAGTGAAATTATCAGCCGTTGAAATGGACATGACCTACATGTCATAAATTTTATCATCAGGAAAAAATAACAAATAATCAAATATAGAAATATACACAACAATATATTAAGTATAACATGCTAACTTGAACTAAATAAATACAACAATATTTTAAGTAAATATGTTAACCCACATGAGCATTTGAAGAGTTTACATCCCCAATCATTCTACTGCTCATTGCCCTAGCATTTGAAAGACTTGCATCTCCAATTATTCCACCACTCATTCTCTACACGCTATAAATTTAAATATATAAAAAATAAAATAAAAAAACAATCAAATGTACACAATAATATTTTAAGTAAAGCATGCTAACTTGGTCAAACATCAATTCACTCGCATACTTCTTAACCTACATCCTTTACCAAGGGTATTTCTTCTATCTTCTTTTGATACTCTCCTGAGTGTTTGACGTAGTATATCAGTTGTATTCTCTAACCAATTCATAATGGTCCTGCATTGAAAGTAATTTTTAGTTTGAAATTGTAAAAATAAGAAAAAAAATGTGTACGCATTACTAAGAACGATGTCGTTTTTTGGAAGCACATCCTGCATTCAAATTTCGAGATCCCAAAAAGCAATCGATTTCTTGAAAAAAGATTTAAAATCTTGTGTAGTGTCACCTCGATTATTCTTCCTCTTCACACGTGGAAAAGAATACTCGAACCCCTCCAAACCAAGATTTCCAAGCTCTTCGGATTGTTTTGCAACACGATTTGGTCAGTGAAGCTCACAGTGGTTGTTGCAAAACAATTGGACTATAAGAGTCCCAAACTTTAGATTATCTGTGATGTATGCAGAGGATTGATATTCACTATACGACCTCCATTTAATATCCTGTTCATATAAGCAACTCATAGTTAGATTTCTATAAAATTTTAAAGAATATCTAATAAATATAATAAAAATGAGATAATGCTAACTTGTCAAATTCAACTTTTAAAAGAAATTTATAAGAAAAATAATAATTATATAATTTACATCATCAAAAAAGTTTTCGAGAGCATGTGTCACGTTGGCCATGTTGTTCGTGAATGAATGATGTGAACAAGCGCCACGATGTGCTTTAATAGAGCCAGCTCATAGGATGCTTGATTCCAGCCAGTGATTCTAACTGTCCTTCGAAAACTCTCAATGCAAACAAAAAAAAGAGCTCTATTAGACAAAAATATTAGAAATAAAATAAAAAAATAATTGTATTGAATAAAAGAAATTAAGAAAACATAAATTATTGAAACTTACCAAACATATCCACATGTTTCCATCAACTGCACCATTATTCCGCTATTCGCAATATTTCTGTATTCCTTAAATAAGGATTGCCAACATTGCTGCTCCTCAAGCATAGTTGTAGACATTCGCCAAATCTTCTAAAAACCGGATGTATGTTGTTCCTATGAATCCATCATGGTCTGGGACGATGAAGAAGTGAATCAGAACTAGCAGAACAACCTTCACCTTGTCTTCAGGCTCCTTGTCCTGTCGGTCGCTATAGATATAATACGGGGAATGATTTATATTTTTCGGGACTCCAAATCAAACATTAAATTAAATGTGTCTTTGTCCCGAGTGTTCTCACAAATCACTAGCTTCTCCCTAATGGGCAAGCCAGTAAGACATATGACATCTTCCAATGTGATGCCTAGCCTATGGTTATCGAAGACAAACTTCTAGCTCATTGTTGAAATGTTCGAGCAACTCCCTATTGATTGGAACCAATAATTCAGACGAAGGAATATGCAGTAGCAAAATAGAAGAAAATTGTCCACTAAGTTCAGCTTTAAATTGCATCATCCAACTGCTTTGTATAAAACGAAGGAATATGCTTGTATATTTATACAAGCAGTTAGATGATGCAATTTAAAGCTGAACTTAGTGGATATTTTTCTTCTATTTTGCTACTACAACTATTGCATATTCATTCGTCTGAATTATTGGGTTCCAGTCAATAGGGAGTTGCTCGAACATTTTGATAATGTGCAAGAAGTTTTTGTCTTCAATAACCATAGACTAGACATCGTATTGGAAGATGTCCTATGTCTGACTGGCTTGCCCATTAGGGGGAAGCCAGTGATTTGTGAGAACACTCGGGACAAAGACGCATTTAATCGAGTGTTTGGTTTGGAGTCCCAAAAATTATAAATCATTTCCCCTATTATATCTATAGCGACCGACAGGACAATAAGACTGGAGACGAGGGTGAAGATTGTTCTGCTAGTTTGATTCACTGTTTTATCGTCCCAAACCGTGATAAATTCATAGGAACACATCCAGTTTATAGAAGATTTGACGGATGTCAACGACTATGCTTGGGGAGCAACATTGTTGGCATTCCTTATTCAAGGAATAAAGAAATATTGCGAAGAGGGAAATAATGGTGCAGTTGATGGAAACATGTGGATATGTTTGGTAAGTTTCAATAATTTATGTGTTTGTAATTTCTTTTATTCAATTCAATTCTGTTTTTATTTTATAAATATTTTTGTCTAATAAAGCTCTTTTTTTATTCGCATTGAGGGCCTTCGAAGGGCAATTGGAATCACTGGCTGGAATTAAGCATCCTATCAACTGCCTCTGTTGAAGCACATCATGCCACTTATTCACATCACTCATTCCCGAACAACATGGCCAACATGACACATGCTCTCGAAAACCTTTCTGGTGATGTAAGTTATAATTTTTTTTTCTTATAAGTTCATTTTAAAAGTTGAATTTGACAACTTAACATTATCTCATCTTTATTATATTTTTGAGATATTCTTTAAAATTTTATAGAAATCTAACTATGAATTGCTTATGAACATGATATTAAATGGAGGCCATATAGTGAATATCAATCCCCTGCATACATCACAGACAATCTAAAGCTTGAGACTCTTAGTCCCATTGTTTTGCAACAACCACTGTGAGCTTCATAGGCCATATCGTGTTGCAAAAAAATTCTAAGAGCTTGCAAATTTTGGTATAGAGGGATTCAAGTATTCTTTTCCACGTGTGAAGAGAAAGAATAACCGAGGTACCGTTACACAAGATTTTAAATCTCTTTTCAAGAAATTGATTGCTATTTGGGATCTCGAAATTCGAGTGCAGGATGTGCTTCCACAAAACGACATCGTTCTTAATAATGCGTACAATTTTTTTCTTATTTTTTCTTTTTATTCTTTCAATTTCAAACTAAAAATTACTTTCAATGTGAAGGACCATTATGAATTGGTTAAAAAATACAATTGATATCCTACGTCAAACATTCAGGGGGGTACCAAAAGAAGATAAAAGAAATACCCTTGGTAAAAGATGTAGGTTAAAAAGAATATAAGTAAATACGAGTGAATCGATGTTTGACCAGTTTATCATGCTTTACTTAAAATATTGTGTATATTTCTATATTTGATTATTTGTTATTTTTTTAAATTGAAATTTATGGAGGATAGAGAATGAGTGGTGTAATGATTAGGGATGCAAGTCCTTCAAATGGTGGGGCAATGAGCAGTTGAATGATTGGGGATGCAAACCCTTCAAATGCTCATGTAGAGGTTAGCATATTTACTTAAAATATTATTGTATTTATTTAGTTTCAAGTTAGCATGATATACTTAATATATTGGTGTGTGTATTTCTATATTTGATTATTAGTTATTTTTCCTGATGATAAAATTTATGACGTGTAGGAAATGTTCATTCCAATGGCTTTTAATTTCACTAACCTTGTTGAAATGAATGGGGAGGAAGTCCCATCAATTGTTCATGCAGGAAACAAGTATGTCTTTCTTTTAAATTCTTATAATTTCGTTCATCATCTATTAGTTTAAAATGATTAACCAATTTTTCCAGTGGTTCACCTTGTTAGTCATACTGCAAATGTTGATACGTGTGAGCAATCTAGAAGATTTTCCTTTGGAGACGAAAATGATACTCTTGTATATTACGAGGAGAAAAAGAAATAAGTTTTATGTCTTTAGAACCCTCAGTCACCATTTATTAGTCTAAAATGACTAATTAATATTCATATGACTCACCTTTTTTTGGGACATTTAACATGTCTACTATATATGTATAAACGCATATAGTAATACTATGTTGTCTCTATATTAATCAACTTTTTAAGAGGCACATACATATAATATCTTACGAAGTTCTCCATACCTATAGTGTCGCGTTAAGCATTTCAATATTTGTCGAACTATTTTAAATTGATAATTAAATTTTATTGTAGCTCATAATAGTTGAAAAAAAAATAGAAAACACAATATACTTCTTTTGTCTATTAGAGGTGTATTATTTGTCCATCCATCAAAAGTATGCTAACATTATCTATTTTTACATGGGAGCATAATTTTAATGACAGATGAGTACTATATTTTTTCACAATAAGTGATGTGTACATCTGGTAATTGTGATTAATAAAAGTGTTTTTCTAATAAATGTAGTCGCAAACTTTTAACTCTTTTTTTCCTACTCACAAACCCTAAATTATCGATGATTTTCCTTTGATTCTTGATTTATCAAGGAAAAGGAAATTCCTTCTGTTTCATATGCTCAAACCCTATTGTTTCTTCAAGGAGAGAATGAGGCGACTAATCATGGTTGTCCCGATGAATTTCACTCCTAAAGGGCCAACCGGTCTTCGGTACCTTAGTTTTTAACATATAATCACATCAATTTAACATATTCTTGGTATAGCCACAAACACGCATATACTCACCCACCCACCCACCCACAAACTATATATAGCTTGTTTTAGTTTTTAACATATAATATATATTGTCAAAAAACCTACATATATAAGAAAATTTATTTAGATTTTAAATCACATCAATTTATATTGTACAACTCCGTCAAATTAAGTTTATTCGATCATTTTTAAATAACGTGTACCAATTAAAATATTTTTTATCAGTAAAATTGAGACTCGAACTCATCACCTCTCGATTATAGGCAGCGGAGCTCAGAGCTCTAACCACTTGAACTAAATCAATTTAAAAAACATATTTTAATTCCTAAAATCACATATAATAACAGAAAAATATTTAATTTAATATCAATTTTATGCATATATGCTACAATTCAGATTACATAATTTTTGTCTGCCTTGCACCAAACTAACTTTTGGCTGTTATATAATTTTTAGTCACGTCGAAAATTAGCTTCATGTATCGAATTAATGCTACAATTAATTAGTTAATATATTGAATTATAAATTTAAAATGACATGTTGTAATTGATAAATACTCAAAATGTTGTGAATTCAAAAAAATCCTAAATATAATTATCACGATGATAAAATTTCACACACATAATGTATATAATGCAAAATTAAGTGAATGAAATATGCATTTTAATTAATTAAAACAATAAAAGAATATCAAAAGTTTTTTCTTTTTTGAAATGAAATGTCTTTAAGAAAAATATTACATTTTTTAATATACATATTAATTGATAGTATTTATTATATAAATTAATATGAATTCGTGTTAAAATTAGCAATAAACTTTTGGTTTCAAAATTATCTTTCTATTTATGGTATAAATTTTTGTTATTATATATGTATGGATTTAGAGGAGTGTATTTAATTGAGATTCTATTGGATTTTTTTGTACTTTAAAAGTTTGTGGATTTAGAAAATTTATAGACTCCATGCAGAGTTTAGCTTACTTTTCTTATTGATTTACATGGATTTTCATAGACTTGACATGATTGTGGAATACACTTTTATTATTGCTTTACATGGATTTCTGTAGACTCCGACGTAGAAATCATTGATGCAAATGTATATGTAACACACTTGTGACTTGTATTTAAAATTTTTTTTATCCAAATTGTTTAAAAAAAAATACATTAGTTTTTAAAAAAATATTATTATTCTCATCTTCATTTCCATCACCGTTATACATCGGTCTCATTAGAAGCCTCAGTTTGTTAGAAGAGATTTTGGAGAGTGAAATCTATTTATATTTTTGGAAGAGTAGACTAGGCAGCGGGGCGGGGAATCCCCGATTCCCGTGGGGATCCATCCCGAACGGGGCGGGAAATCCCCAAAGCAAACAAGGACTACCCCCAAACTTACCATATTGCCTGTCCTCAAGCAATGAAATAATAAGTCAAGTGAAATTGTTAGAAATGAATCAAAATACCAAATCATGCGAGTAATAGTTTTCAAGCTTCAAAGATCGATCACCCGTACACAAACTCACCCCCTTCATCCTACTCATGGATAATCAAATAAGAACCACCAAGATCAAACATGGATGTGCCCTTGGTGATGTGTTTCACTCCCTCACAAGTGCTTATTAATAAATAGGGACACTTTCAATCAATCATTCACACAAATAAGTGACAATAGGCTTGTAAGCACTCTCAACTTCGACCACGTACTAGAATTCATGCTGAATAAAAAATAACTTTTTCAAGGTTGTAATGTATGTCTCTTTGGACAAGTGGGGTAACTATATAGGATAACTGACTCAAGTGAATGGAGAATAGAAAATCAAAACTTCGGTATTTCACTTCACGGAACAGAATACTTCAAACATCTTCATACAATGCAATTCCAATTCCATCTTCTCTCAACACCTCAACTCTTTTCTTCTAACTCTTTTCACTTTTTTTTTTCAATCAATGCACTTCCTTTTTTCCTCAAACTATATATGAGTTCATATTTCTTTTGCTCATTCTCAAATTTTTGTTCTTCCCCACTACTCACAATTTCATTACGCCATTTTTTCAATATTACTCAACCATAAACAATTCTACATTCTCAACTCAAACCCCTTTTCATTCACAACTTTTCCTATTCTCCACTCAAATTGGGACAAAAAGAGTTTTAGAAATTATATAAGTTCAAATGTGCTAGCAAATAATAGGCTCAAGCTCAAACGGGCTAACAAGGGATAAATGTCATTGGTAGGCTTATTTTGGCTAAGTGACTTATCAATTCAAAGACAGCCTTAAATCACTTCTGACATTTCATAGTAGACTTAGTCAAGAAGCGAGAGTACCCACAAGTTCTAGCACCTCTAAGGTAAAGATCCGCTCACAAACGATGAGATCAATTTAGTGAATTTTAATCTCTTATAAGGCTCAAATCTCACGGCCTTCACATCCATGCTAGACCTAGTGAATTCTCATCATTACCACACAAGTATTCAAAAGAAAATTCGTAAGTGTACAAATTTCCTCTCAAATCAACTCTACTCACTCGACTCACATAATCTAGTTCTAATTCAATTCCAAAATCACCAACTCATAATTTATACTCAATGATAGTAATCAATAAGCAAATAAGAGTTAATAAACATGAAAATAGTCAATAGCACCGAATTATTACGATTCATAGCAGCAGCTCAAATACCTATCAATGCCCAATATATAGCCAAACTCAACTCAACGAGAGGGTGTGGGCCCGTGCAATGTCAATTAAACCTCTCAAGTGCGTCGGTGCATATGTGTCACCATAAAACTTATAAACACTCCACCCCCCAAACTTCGACCTTGTGAAGCGGTCTAAGTTTGGGGTTCGGGGTTACCTCATACGCTTAATACCAGTTGACACATAGAAATATAGCACACTCCCTTTTCTTGAATTGCATCCCTCCAACCTTCTTGGAAATTCGTGCACCTTCAATACAACCCTACAATAAGATCACTAAAAAACGAGGTTAAAACCACACGATTCAAAAACATCACACTCAAACATTAACAACACTAAAAAATAAGTAAAAATGGGTTGCCTCCCATTTAATGCTATTTTTAAGGTCCTAATGCCGGACCAAGCTCAAAGGAGCTCATGGGACATGATACTCAAAGTTACCTCTCTTCTTCTCATAAGAGCGGTTGTAGAATTGCTTTACTCAATGTCCATTCACCACGAATCCCTTCCCATCTGTTGGTGATCAATATTTATCGAGTGGATTAGTGACTGTTTAATTTCGGTTTAAAGATCATCAATCAATTACGTGTGATTGGTTACCACCGTAAATGATAAATCGAGGTTCGGGTTATAAAATCGGATATACGAAAGTCGAAATCGAAATAATTTCGTATGTGTGCACGTTTAGGTGTGTTAGCGTGTGATTTTGGGAGTGTTTATGAATTTGAACTTGTATTTCTTAAGCTGGAGAGCAACTATTTATAGAGACTAGCAAGCATGAGGTGTTCCTGACTCTTGGTCTCCCTAGCCTGCATGCTTGACATATGTCTCTTTGACCTTATCTAAGCTGAATCTTAGTTACAAAGTCTTCTTTGGTCCTATCTCGGACTCATTGTTGTTCGCTTAGGTCGGCTTGACGGATCTTGATGATTCTCCAACTGAAAGTTGTTCGCCTCTGGAGATTATACTTTGGAAGTTGTTCGCCTCTTGGCTTTATTTAGCTTGGCTTTGGGATTTTAGTCCTTTGTTCACTGGTACACACCTTGACTGTCTGTTGTATCATAATTTGACCAAGTTGTTCGTCATTGACGACTTCGCAGTTGGCTCATTCTTGGTCTCGGGTCTTAATACCTGTTCGCCTATTAGTTGTTCGTTGATGGAGTTGTTCGTTATTTTATACACCTCCCAGATTGGTAGATGCACACCAATCCTGATTTTCTTTGCTCAAACCCTTAATTCTTGTTCGCTCCATGCTGGATGATGTTCGCCTATCAACAATGCCCCCTATCCTGACTAGATGTTGCTTCAGACGAGCAACTTTGTGGCGAGCAACTGTAGTTAGGATATTGTTCTGGTCAAGACTCGAACGAACAACATCTTTGTGATGAGCAACATCATGGCGTCCGTTTCGTCTTCCCATGATCTGGGGAGATCACGAAGATGACGCCAGCGCAATGATTGCGCGCCGTTCACGCGCGAGCAGTCCCGAGGCCACGCGCCCCTATAATTGCTCATAGGTCCTCCGACTTTTAGTTTGGCTCGGAATTGATCCCTTTTTCTCATAATTCAGTCCCTGAATTTTTAGGAAATTAGGCCTTGGACCCCGTTTTTGCTTGGGGTATAAATAGTGGGAAAACTGAAATTTTTCCCACTTTTCCTTCTCTACTACAGTGCTCCGGCAATTTCCTCCTCCATCCGGCGATTCCAAGCTTTCCGACGTCCGTCCTTCAACATTTGGCTTCAAGTTTCAATTCCCAGGTAGTTACTCTTTTTTTTTCCATCTTTTTCTCTACTTTTTCTCTTGAAAATTCTTTTGCCGCCGTGTGGATCCGAGCGCCACCGTCTTTTCCGGGAAAGCGCCGCCGTCTGCAACATTCTCCGCCGCCGCTTGGATTTTTCTCTCCTATGTCTTCGCATTCGAGCAACAAAACCGAGGAGACCCTAGATCCCCTTTTCCCAACTGTTGTCTACGATCCACGACCAGTTGAAGTTTCTTCAGCGTCGAACGCTCACGTGGATTCAGTTGTTCGCTCTGCGGAAAACACTGGTGTGGGCCCATCTGAGAGAGAACTAACAGTTGTGGCGAACAACAATTTGAACGATGACTCTTCGTCTTTCGCTGAATCTGAAGATCCAGGTCTTGACGAACTCACCCGCGAGTTCTTGGAGGGTATTAACTTCCCATCCCCAAAGATGTTGGAAAATGAGATTCCAACAGGAGTTGCTCGGCCATTCGAATGGCAAGCATACGCTGAGGAGTATGCGAACAACTTTCCTCGCCCACAGAGGCAAATTATGGACAAGGTGAAAACTGGATACCAGGCGAGCAAGATCAAAAGTGTTGTTCGCGAAGATGAACTGGACTCTATCCGTAAGGACTACAAAATCCCATATGATATTCATATGTGGGCCCCTCGGAGAAAGGAAAGAGTTGATCGCCCACCCCCAGGATGCACGGCGATCAACATTCACACCTTGATCGCCGGTTTAAGGCTGCCTCTTCCACCCGTTGTTGGTCGATTCCTGGAGGCGGCCAACTTGGCCATCACCCAAATTACTCCAATTGGGTGGATGAATCTCCTAGGCTCCATGTGCTTATTCGCCTTGGAGGGGTACGTTGATCAGCTTACTGCGGAAGAGATCAACTACCTGATGACAATTACAAAGTGCCCCCTAGGAGAAGAAGGTCACCACTATCTCAAGGCCAGAACTGGGCTAAAAATGGTGGAAGATGTGCCGAACAAGGTTTACAACTGGAAGCAACACTTCTTCTTCATTGGGGGTGATTGGCGAGCATCTTCTGGTCCACACGGCGGCCCTGGACGAATAAATTCTCCAGCAGTTTATGGAAAACTGAAACGTAAGTTCTCTTCTTGCTCGCCTTTGGGCTAAGTTGTTCTAATTTAACTTTTCTTGTTTGTTCGCAGGCCCTCGTCTACCCAAGTGGGATTCGGAAGAGGAGGAGTTGAGCTCCGAGTTTCTATTTACTTCGTGCTTGGTTGGCCTCCGCAATAGGGCAGATAGGACTATTGACTATCTTTGCCGAGCAAGGTGTCAAAGAGCTGCTCGCCTTTTGACATACCCACACCATTTGGAGGCCCAGGTCGAGGTGCCCCCAGGTATGAATTTCTAAATTTTGGGTTCAAGCCTTGTTCGTCATTGAGTTTCCTAACTTGCTCGTCTAACTTTCTTTTTTCTCTTTTTTTTTAGCCGAGCAAGTGACAGTTGCCGTTCCTCCCTCTTACGCCCTCCTTGAGCAAAGGGTCCTTGAAATGGCGCCGCCAAAAGGGAAGAAAAGGAGAGGTGACCCCCCTCAAAAGGTGCTCGCCATGACGAACAAGCCCGAGGGGCTAGAGTTCCAAGACAGGCTGCCCCCCTATTCAAATCCATTCTCCTCCCATTTCCCCTCCTCGTGGGGGGAAACGTTTAAAGAAGGCAGACGGGACTCCATTGTCCCATGATGTCACTGACAAGGGGAAGGAGACGGTGGGCTCGAGCCATGCTCGCCCTGAAGGGGATATAGTACGCAGTTCATCCGTAGAGCCCACGGAGATGTCTGGCAAAGAGAGCAAGGACATATGCTCCCCCCGAGGCCCAGAGGACATTACATACTTAGGCCGGGATGAGCGAAAATTCTCTGAGTAAGTTCTTACTTTCTTGCCGAACAAGTTTATCCTTTGCCAAATTTTCCAAATGTTGATCTTCTTTTTTGTTCGCAGATACCGGCCCAGCGATCACCCAGGGCGAGCAGACCTGGTTCACCAGTTTGCCTGCTCTAAGACCCCGGCGAGCATCCGTGACATTCCGGATGAACATGTTCGTCGAGCAACTGAAGTTATTGCTCGCGCCTGGTCATGGCCGCTGAACAAAGTCGTCCTCGCCCAGGGCCCCATTGATAATTTTCACTTATCAATGGTCCAAGCCGCCAACTCTCTTGTCTCAGCTCAAAGGGGGATGGCTCAAGTTGCCGACCTAGAGGAGACTGCTCGTCACCATGCCGCCTCCATTCGCCAGCTTACCGAGGAGAAGGAGAAACTGGCGAACAATTTCAATGGCCAGATTGCTCGCCTAAAGGATCAATTAAAGCTGGCCAACGACCTGGAGAAGAAGCGCATCGAGGACTATCAGCTTGTCTCTGGTGAGCTTAAGGATACAAAGACCGAGCTACTTTCCTCTATAGCTGTGCTGGACGAAGAGAGGAAGAAAAGGGAAGAAGCCGAAGAAGAACTTGCTCGCCTGAAGGAGCAAATATCTGAGATGCTCTCCAAGGAAGAAGCCGAGCAAGAATTTCGAGCTCGGAGTGGGCCTATCTCAAATTTGGGCTACATCCGCGCCTACGCGGATGGCATCCGTATGGCCGATGCCTATGATCACAAAGATATGGTGGAGGAGATGGCCAAAGATCTGAACATATTCCTCGACAACTACCCGCCACCGAACAACATTGAGGTCCAGCTGGCGGATTTGGCTGTGCTAGGGGTCAAACTCGACAAACTTGACCCCAGCATCATCATCACTGATCCTCCACCGATTGTTGATGACGACGAGCAAGGAGAGGAGCTGGCTGCTGCGGGCGAGCAAAACGCCGAAGAAACTGAGCGGAAGGCTGCGGAGGACTTGGCTAAAGATTTAATTGTGGAGCCTCCTGCCGAGCAAATTCAAGAGCCTCCCTCCACCGAGCAACAATAGTTTTAGGAGTTAGTCTTTTTGTCTTCTTTTGTAATAGTTGTTCGTTCCTTTTTTGTAGTACTTGTGGCTACTTTCAGCTTGTACTATCTTTTGGCCTTAAAAGCCTTTGATTTCATGGATTGTCTTTCTCATGTTAGCTCATTTTCTTTATATGTTAATTGCCTTTACATTTTTATCAATGCCTTTGCAATTATAACATATAGTGTTGGGCTCTTGTTCGAATTGAACTTTGCCTTTAGTGGAATCAGGGTTCAGCCTTAGGTTCTGTCCATTTTAAAAAACGAACAACCTTTAAGTGGCTTTGGTCCTTAGGTTCTGTTCATTTTAGAAAACGAACAACCTTTAGGTGGACTTGTACCTCGAGCTTTGGACTTTTCCTCTTTGACGAACAACTATTATATTTACATTCATAAAAAATTACAAGTGTTGTAAGACTGCTCGTCACTAACATATACAAATCGACGAACAACTTTAAACACTAATCAAAACATGCTCGCTTATAATATTTTTGCCAAGCAACTTTATCTAAAAAACAAAAGATGAAACAGCACCAGACTATACAATGCGCCGAACAACTTTATATTCTATACTTAGCAAAATTTTCAAAAAAATTAGGCAAGTTTTTAGTTTGCCTTACTTGGTTCACTGGCCCCCCAAGACATTCGTTCGCCCAATCAAGAACTTGTTCGTCTTATTGATAGTACTTCTTTAGATGTACGGCGTTCCAGGAGTATTGGGCCGGCTTGCCTTCCATATCTTCGATATCATATACGCCATTAACGAATTTTTCCGTTATACGATACGGGCCCTCCCAAGTTGGTCCCAATACACCTGGAGGTTGGGCGAGCAACTTTCTTAGAACCAAATCTCCAACTCTGAATTCCCTAAGTTTAACATGGGAATTATAGTAGCGTTCTGCTCGCTGCTTATAGGTAGCATTTTTTAGCTCGGCACTCAGTCTTTTTTCCTCGAGCAAATCTATTTCAGCAGCCAGGGCATAGTTGTTCGCCTGCTCATCAAAGTTGGTCGTCCGGAATGTATTGGTCTTTAACTCAATTGGTATAACATATTCTGTTCCGAAAGCCATTGCAAAAGGTGTTTCTCCGGTGCTTGACCTGGGAGAAACTCTGTATGCCCATAAGACTTCCGGAAGCTCTGTTG
Organism: Ballota nigra; assembly: GCA_947034835.1. Taxonomy (NCBI): domain Eukaryota; kingdom Viridiplantae; phylum Streptophyta; class Magnoliopsida; order Lamiales; family Lamiaceae; genus Ballota; species Ballota nigra. Next base: position 8,962,688 of record OX344727.1, on the reverse strand, counting down.
ACCAACTGCTTTTGCTTTCCGCTAGCCGTACTTTTAACGTATGCTTGATGATTTTGGTTACGGCTTCGACTTGTCCATTTGACTGGGGATGATAGGGCGTAGAGTAATGTTTCTTGATCCCCCATTTTGTACAGAAATCTCTCAACTCTTTTCCATCAAACTGCGGACCATTGTCTGTCACGATGGTTTGCGGAATTCCAAAACGACAGACAATGTTCTACCAAATGAAGTTGATCATTTTCTGTTGCGTGATTTTCAACATGGCCTCTGCTTCTGCCCATTTTGTGTAATAGTCGACTGCCACAACGGCAAATCGAACTCCTCCAACTCCTGCTGGGAAGGGACCAATAATGTCCATTCCCCATCTAGAAAAAGGCCATGGGCTATAAACCGATACGAGCTGTTGAGCCGGGGTATGAATGTTTGGTGCAAAAATTTGGCATTGGTGGCAAGTCTTTGCTTTTTTGATTGCATCCTGGCGTAAAGTCGGCCAGTAATAGCCTTGTCTGATAGTTTTGTACGCCAAGGCTTGCCCCCCAGTGTGATTTCCACATACTCCGACATGTATTTCTTCGAGTATTGCTCGTCCTTGCCCCCTAGGCAAACATTTGAGAAGTGGGAGTGATATTCCTCTTTTGTAAAGTTTCTCTCCTACCAGAGTATATCTGGCGGCTTACTTAATTAGCTTGGCAGCTTCAAAAGAGTTGTTTGGTCTTTCCCCACTTTTCAAGTATTTGACTATACTTGTTTTCCAGTCTTCTTCTTCACTGGCTTGATCATTTAGTTGATTGACATTATAACTTGTTGTTGATGGGTCATTCATCTTCGTAATTATAATGTCTGCCAACTCTGCAGGTCCTTCGCTTGTTGCTAGTCGGGCCAATGCATCTGCTTGAGTGTTGCTCGTCCTTGGGATTTGTTCAATGAATACTTGATCTAACAAGGACATCAGGTGAGCAACAATCCGTTGATATTTGATCATATGGCCGTCCTTCGCCTCGTATTCACCTCGGACTTGGTTCACAATCAATTGTGAATCGCCAAATATTTGCAATCGTCTGACACCTACTGCAAGGGATAGATGGAGACCAGCAATGAGAGCTTCATACTCGGCCTCGTTGTTGGTTGCCATAAAACCAAATCTGATTGCCGAAGTGAATACTTATCTGTCTGGACTGATTAAAACCACTCCCGCCCCCGAAGCTATGTTAGTCGAGGATCCGTCAACATAAAGATGCCAGGGGTGATCAAGTCCTCTCGTCGGATCTGATGGGAAGGTCAGTTCGACTATAAAGTCGGCTAACGCTTGCCCTTTGATCGCTGTTCGAGGAGCATAGGTTACCCCGAATTGGCCAATCTCTAGTGACAACCTTAATAGACGACCAGCTGTGTCGGGGCGATGGAGAATTTGTCTGAGAGGGAAAGTTGTTAGCTCTTCAACTTGATGATAAAAAAAGTATGGCCGTAACTTCCTTACACTCATGACAAGCGCGTACGCCAGCTTCTCAGTTGGGGAGTATTTGATCTCCGCCTCATGCAAAGCTTGGCTGACGTAGTAGATAGGTTGGTGGAATTTGCCATCTTCCCGTACCAGAACGGAGCTGATGGCCACTTCTGACGCTGCCAAGTATAAATATAGCTTTTCTCCTGAGACGGGTTTTGATAGGATTTTTACATCTCCCAGATACTCTTTGAGTTGGTCGAACGCCTTCTGACAGTTGTTAGTCCATGTGAACTGTCCTTTCTTGATGGCTTCAAAGAATGGACGACATTTGTCCCCCGACCTGGATATGAACCGATTCAATGCTGCTAGACATCCCGTGAGTCTTTGCACTTCTTTTATTGAACGTGGCGGTTGCATATCCACAATGGCTTTAACTTTTGTTGGGTTAGCCTCAATTCCCCGTTGACTAACAAGATGACCCAAGAACTTGCCTGAATGAACTCCAAAGCTGCTCTTCTTTGGATTCAGCTTCATGTTGCAGTGTCGAAGAATTTCGAACACTTGGGTCAAGTGTTGGAGATGGTCTTCTTTACGGGGACTTTTGACTACGATGTCATCGACGTAGACTTCCACTGTATCTCCAATTTGCTGGTCGAACATTTTGTTCACCAGTCTTTGATAAGTTGCTCCGGCGTTGATGAGGCCAAAGGGCATTCTCTTCCAACACAACAAGTTTTTGTTTGTATAAAATGCTGTGTTCTCTTGATCGTCTGGATGCATTGGAATTTGATGGTACCCGACAAAGGCATCCATGAATGTTAGCATTTCATGACCTGCAGTGCTGTCCACCAACTGATCAATGTGAGGGAGTGGAAAGTTGTCCTTCGGGTATGCTGCATTCAGATCTGTAAAGTCTATACATAGCCTCCAGGTCCCGTTTGGTTTCCTCACAAGGACTGGGTTTGCTACCCATTGTGGACAGAGTGCTTGTCGAATTAGGTCGTTGTCTAACAACTTCTTTACTTCTTCATTTAAAGCCTGATACTTGTCCGGGCCGTATTTCCGTCGTTTTTGATGGACGGGCCTCTTTGCATGGTTGATGTTTAGCTTGTGGCAAGCATGCTTCGGATCTATTCCCACCATGTCTGCATGAGACCAAGCAAAGACATCTAGATTTTTACAGAAGAATTCTTTCATTTGGGATCTGTAAGGCTCGGGGAGCTCAGATCCTATGTACAATTTAAGATCCTCGTTTTCAGGATTAACTTTGAATATTTCCAGTTCTTCAACTGGAGTTGCTCGTCGTTTTTGTCCTTTCCAACGAGGGTCAAGTACTGGTCCCTCTGGATTGAAATCATTTTCGATGTTCATGGGCTCTGCTCCCAGGCGGGGTTCTAGATCGTCTGTTGGTTCCGACCCATTGTTGTTAGCCAAAACCTGGCCCTCCAAGTCACTTATTGGACGTTGCTCGTCACCACCCATGTGTTGTTCGCCAGGTGAGAGTCCTCTCTGGGTGGTGATGAGTTGTTCGTCCAGCACTTGCTCGTCTGGATGTTGCTCGTCCGTATCCATGTGGTCATCTTCTATGTCCATCATGTTCTCCAATATTGATGGTTCATCAATTGGATGGCCGGTGGTGGCTTCCATCATGGATACTTGTGCATGTTTTGCTTGCAGTTGTAAGAGGCATTCCCGAGCCTTTCTTTGATCTCCTTTAACTGTGCCTGCTCCACTTGCTGTTGGAAACTTCAAGCAATAATGGTAAGTTGAACAGACAGCTTTAAATTCATTCAAAAAAGGTCGACCAAGGAACCCGTTATAGGTTGATTCCTGGTCTACAACCAAGAAATCTACCATTCTTGTAATATTCTTTTCGGGTTCTTCGATCATTACAAGTTGTACAAGCAAAGAAATTTCTCCCAACGGGACTGTTACTGCATTTTCGAAGCCTAGGATTCGATGGTTTGAGTCCCGGATATGGGCTGAAAAGTCCCCAAGTTTATCAAGTGTGCTTTTGAACAAGATGTTGGTATAGGCTCCAGTGTCTACCAACAATCTATGGACTCGAGTCCCCATGATCTTTATGCAGATTACGAGTGAATCGTTATGTGGAGTCAAAATTCCTTCTAAGTCCTTTTCGGTGAAGGTCAGTTCTGCTGTCTGCATGATAGATGGTTTGACCCCCATTTCTTGGACTTGATCGATCGCTCGTAATTCAGCCTTTCTTTTCCGGTTAGAGATTGGCGGTCGTACATCAGAACATCCTCTTGCAGGACCTGCAGGTTCCATCATGTATAAATCTTCCAATGGACGAGTAGGGATGGCAGGAACTGGTCGCGCTGGTTTGTTGCTCTTCTGAGGTTGATCATCTTCGTCCTCAGAGTTGTTCTCCCGGACTCTCTTCCCGGGTTATCTTTTGACAAAGTCGGAGAGCTTTCCGTCCTCGTAGAAACGCCAGAGCTGCCTGAGCAAATCTCTACATTCACTTGTAAAGTGCCCCACTCTTTGATGGTAGGCACAATACTTGTTAGGATTGAGTTTGCCAGTGTCTTGGCGAATTTTCCGGGGAGGGGAGAGCAACTCCTTATCCTTCACATTTTCATAAACAGTATGGACTGACACTGTTAGCACCTGATTCAACTTTTCTTTGAGTTCCGTCCCTTCAGTGAATGCCTTCATGTTTTTAGGGACTCGATAGCTTGTTGCACCAGGTTTTTTGTTGTTCTCCTTGGGGTCGGCTTTGTTCTCTCCCAAGTTTGACTGCAGGGCTTCATGCATAGAAACGAATATGCCGGCCTGATTTCTAAACTCGGCATAGCTTCTTGGGCACTTCAGATGTACCTCTTTCCATAGCTTTGACCCTTTCTTCAGTCCTGCCATAATAGCAACAATTTTTGTGTCCTCGCTGACGGGCTCACCCTCCAATAGCACCTTGTCAAACCTTTCCATGAATGCTCGATCTGACTCGTCATCATTTTGTTTTAGGTCTGACAATTGGTGTTTCTGGGATAAGTACGATCCCACCGTTGAGAAATGAGACAGGAACTCCCGACTCAGCTGAGTAAATGAATGGATGGATGCTGGTGGCAATGCTGAGAACCATTTGTGCACCCGGTCCCCCAAGGTTAACGGGAAGTTTTGGCATTGAGTGGCATCGCTGGCTCCCACCGAGACCATATAGTCCGAGTATTTTGTTAGATGAACTCTGGGATCAGCAAGGCCGTCATATTGTATGCTTGCTGGGAATTGGACTTTCTTCTGAATCGGGGCTTTCAGAATGTAAGTTGATAATGGTGAGGATGGCAAGCTGGTCGTCCCTACACCTCTTTGCTGGTCCAATTGTCCCTGCATACTTTCTATCGCCCTTCTCAAGCTTGATAGCTCATCCAGAGATGCCCCCTGACTTGGAGGCTGTTCGGCGAGCAAAGGTATAAACCTTTCTGCTCGTCGCAGTCCCTCGCTTGGAGAAGGCAAATTCTGGAGCTGTTTTTTAGGGTTGCTCGCCGCATTAGGTCCCAAACGCCTGAAGGCAGATTGAGAAAGTCTCTCATGAATTGGTGGGCGTGGTTGCTCAAATGTTGTTCGCCCGTGCTCAGCTTCCTGGCGAGCAACTTTCTCCTGTTGCTGGGGTTGGCCAAGTCTGTCCTGTGCACTGGAGCGGGTTGTTCCATGGCTTGACACTGTTGTTCGCCCGCAGACAGACTCTGCTTGGCCCTCCCTAGTCCAGCTAAGATAGCCACGATCTTGGTGTCTTCACTGACTGATTCCCCTTCTAGTTGGACCTTATCGAATCTTTCCAAGTATGATCGGTTCGACTCGTCATTAGCTTGTTTCAGGTCGGACAATCGATGTCTCTGAGATAGATAAGACCCGGCCATAGAGAAGTGGGATAAGAACTCTTTGCCCAGCTGGGCAAATGAATGAACTGAGGCCGGTGGCAAGGCTGAAAACCACTTATGGACTCGATCCCCTAGAGTTAATGGAAAGTTACGGCATTGGGTCGCATCACTTGCCCCCAATGATACCATATAATTGGTATATTTCATTAGATGCACCCGGGGGTCTGCCGTACCCTCATATTGAATGCCAACGGGAAATTGAATATTCTTCTGAATTGGGGCTTTCAAGATCACCGTAGATAGAGGGGAGACTGGAATAGTTGTACTCCCATATCCCCTCTGTTGGTCGAGTTGGCCCTGCATGCTTTCAATGACCTTTCTCATGGAAGCGAGCTCCTCAAAGGATCCCCCTTGGCTCTGAGGCTGTTCGGCGAGTAGAGGCGCTTGACTATCTGTTCGCTGTAGTCCCTCAGTTGGCGCAGGAACCCCCTGGATTGGCCTCCTGGGATTGGGCTCTGCGTCTGGGCCTAGGCGACCAAAAGCCGACCTAGTCAGCCTTTCATGGACTGACTGGCGAGCAAGTTCAGTGGCTGGGCGAGCTACTCGTGCTGTTGGATGCATCTCCGCGACTCCCCGGCCTCGACGGCCTAATCTTTCCAAGGCACTTTGACGTGTGCCTTGACTCACCCCTGCAGCTGGGTTTTGGGTTGAACCCCCCTGGCTGGTCACCTCAGCGAGCTGTTTATTCTTGCCTTTTGCCCTACGAGCTTGGGCGTTGTCCGCCTCATTTAAATGATCACCCCTGGCGTTCTCATGTTCACGGGTCTTTATGGGGCTATGCCTTGCCCGTACATAAGAGGGGCCAGGTTGGGTTTGTTGTCTTTGTAGAGCCTGGAGCATGGCTATTGTCCGCTCCAATTCGTCAAGGTTGCGGGCAATAGCGTCCAACTCAGGGGGCACCAATTGACGAGCAACAGTGGTTCGATTTTCTTTGTCATTTCTGCTCGCCTACCAGCCTGGGACATTCTGGATTGTGAGCCCCTTGTCATATGTTGGGAGTATTGTGTTTCACGTGATTGAGTCATCTCCACAGGATGTATCAAGTATTGTTTCTCAGCTTCCTTGATGAAGTACACTCAGAACACCTTGAACATTTTTCTTCAAAAGTCCAAAATTTAATCCGGTATTTTTGAGTAATCTCTTGGTATTCAATAGATTGGAGGTTCGAACCCTCCTTTTAGCGCCAATTTGTTGATGATCAGTTCTAATTACGAAGATTAATGGCTATTTTTGGCGGTGGGTCGATTATCAAACAATTACGTGTGATTGATCACTAACGTAATTAGTGAATACGAAATCTTTGGTTTTAAGTTGATTAAGAACGTTTATAAACTTACGTGATAAATTCGATCGTAAGATAAACAAGCTGATTTAGGTTAGTAAACGAAGTTTGGACGTGTATAATAATTTGTGCTTGTTTTATTAGCTGAAAAAATCTAAGTATTTATAGACATTTGTCTAGCAAGAGGTGTCGTGACTTTTAGCCTACCAGGCCTGCATGCACGACACTTGGGCTTTGACCAAGTTGACCTTATCTAAACTAAATTCTATCCTTATCTGTTGGATTGGCTCGCAGTCAAGAGCTGCTCGTTATGTTGGACTTGTCCTTGAGGAGTCTTTAGTCCGATTCTGATGGCCTTTTGTCTTGCTTAATTGTTATTTTGGTACTGTGGTTGGATCTGGTCGGCAGGATGCCGATTGAGCTCATCATATAGCTTTTGATCTGGTTTTGCACGCCTATCCTCCTTTGTGTAGCATGTAAGTTTTGCTCGCCAAATATCTTGTTAAGTGAATCTTGAGTTAATTTCGTCTTAATTCTTGGGTGTTTTGTGCTAAGTCAGGTCGCCCAAATGCTGATTCTGCTCGCCTATCAACATTAACCAAATCACATAATTAGCATGTTTGTATTTAAATATGAAAATGACAATATTACACATTCACTTAATCCACAATAATTCATTAGAATAATTTATTCGCAAAAGATCGATTAAACAAGTTAACTTAAAAATGTTTTGCGATAATTACTAAAGCATGGAGATAATTAACATAAATGTGCATACAAATATGTAACAGCCTACATGATATTTTTTGGACTCAAACGGCCTGTTCGAATTAGGTTTTTCCAAAACCTTTCAATTTCAGTCCTTTAACTTTCCTATACTATAACCATTTCGTTAAAAAATATTTAAACCCTTAAATAAAAATATGGGGACTTTCAGAATATTATCTAAACATGCATACAGTAAGATTATGTTGTGATTTTTCAAGGAAGATATACCTAAACATGAATCCTATCGAAAATAGTAAAATAAAGCCTAGAAATGTCGCAATTGTTTATAATTATTTAGACACTTCTTAAAATTATAAATTTTGACATGGTAACACATAAATACATATAAAACATGAATATGACTTTTTGCAAACTTAAAAGATTCGGTAAAAAGTTATATTTTCATTTTAATGAAATAAGGACAGTGGTTTATTGCATATTATCTCATTTTCGGACATCCATTTCTCCAAAGATATAAGACCTATAGATACCAATTTTTGCAGGCATAAACTACTTCATTCCAGGTTTAACATCATATTTTTAGTTTGATTTTATCATCGTTATAAGTCGGGGATAAACGGGCTCAAAGTAGCTAAGTCGATCACTTTTGAATCTTTATAAACAGTATCACAGATTACTCATGTTTTTGTCAAGTCTAAACAAAAATAGGAAAGACATATTTAGAGTCTCCTATTCTTACTTCTCGAAAAAGGATTAAGTAAACATGTTTTTCAAGGCAAAATATCACAAGGGTTCATTCTGGACACATCAAGTTTATCTCTTAGGGATCAACTCTAAAAATCATCAAATTTTAACAAGTTATAGTATACTTCAATTAAAATATCAATACCAAATTTCATAATTTTCTGTATAGTATAAGTATGGGAATTGGGTCCGTGAATAGGGGTATTGCAGTTTCAATTGATTATGGGCAGGGCAACTTTAGGATTTTATTTCTCTTTTGATTTAACTCTGATGACCATGAAATTTATACAGTTAGTATTTTACTATCAATAGGTCATTCAGTAAAAATTCATAGGATTCCCATGATTATAAATATAAGATCAGAAACTAACAAATCATTTGTTCACAGAATCGATCGAAAAAATGCATCGACTTTCAAGGATCATATCTCCTTCGTCTTAAGTCAAAACACCACGAATTTTGGATGAGTTCTAATTTACTTATAGTTAATCAAGCAAAATTAATTTCATAATTTTCTGAGCAACGAAACATAAAAAACTGAAACAAAGAATTTAGTAATAAAACACATAGGGATGAACACAGGGGTAACTTTTGTAGTTTCCTTCTTAGATGGAGTCTTGGGTGATTCTTGATGAAACACAGTTGATTTGAGTCCTAGAATTATGGATGAAGGTTTCTTGCTTTGTATAAGGGTTTGAAGGACATTAATGGTGGAAAAAGAAAAGAGTGCCGAGAGAGAGAGATGAAAAGGATGGAGAGAAATTGAAATATTTCCATGCTTTCCTTTTCTTAGTTTCATACGTTTCCTATCCGATGCATACGTATATATATAGAAGAATGATGCGAGATTGCTGAGAATGAGGTAAAAAGGTTGGACGTGTGTTTACTTATTGACCATGTAAAAAGGTAATCACTTTAGGATTAATTTTTAAAAGTAATTCTTAGATATTTTAACTATTCACACTATATTTTAAAATAACAACTGGTATTTACTATGCACGTTTCATGTAAACCGTATTATTTTATCATGAAGGAGTCGTATATTAAAGATACGAAAAATATCATAAATATTGGCTATTTTAAAAGATCGTATTTATACATCGTATTAATTATTTCATACGTGTTAGTTTTCTCGTATTTATTTGAAGTACTTCGTTTGGCTATTTTTGGATATCGTAAAAATTATTCAGACATGATAAGATTTTCATCGCCGTCATTTGTTACTATATTTTTTTACACGCAAAACTTCCGTTTGAAAAATGCTCTTTAATTTTAAAGCCTCGTATTTTCTACTATCTAGAAAAAGAATATCTTTTAACCTTAACATTTTATTCTTAAGTGCTAGGAGTGCTCCTGGCTCAGAATGCTCGTCCGTTACCTGAAAGTGAACTTGAAAACATATTTTGCTTATAAAAAAAATACATGAAACATTTAATCACATAATTATTTCTTATAATTTTTGGGTCAAGGTATTACAGATTTATTACGTGTTAGACACGACAATCCCTTTACCCCCTCAGGATGGTTCAGTTGAGGCTGCAGCGTTTGACGTTACAACTCAAAAGAAGCATCATCATGACTCCCGAATTGCAAAGACAACATGAGAAAATGGATCCCTTCGAGATGCTTAAGCGTCTGAAGGATCTATTTGATTCTAGATCTCTTTTAAGATTTATGAAGTGATGAGAGATATGTTCAGATGTCGATTAGCGAAAGGAGGGAAGATTTCACCTCATGTGCTATCCTCAAGTCGCTCCCGATTCATATTCTAGTTTCATAGTAAATTTAATATGAAGAAGACGGAAGCGACAATGCCGGAGCCTCATAACATGCTTAAGAATTTTGAGTCTTCCACTGCTAAGGAAAAGCCCATGCTCATGGTGAGTGCTTCTACTTCTTCTGACCCGAAAGGTGAGAAGAAGCGAAGGAGTAAGGCTATGAGGGCTCCAAACACTACTTCCTGAAGGCTAAAGGTGGAGTTCAAAAGTAAGAGCGGGTTGATAAGGATGTGTGCCCCACTACAATAGAAAGGGGCATTGGAAGAAAGACTATAAGGTTCTAGCACCGAGAAGAAAACACAAGGTGTTTTAACTGCTAGAACAAGTATGGTTGTTATTAAGATAAACATGTTCACTAATAGTTCAAACTGCTAGACATTTGTTAAGTTATGGAAATGATGTTCTTAATATACAAAGTAGGATGACTCAAGTTTAGTAATCATGAAAACCCGACTTACTTGTGGCATTGTAGATTTGGTCATGCAAACGAGAAAAGAATCACAAGGTTAAGGAAGTTGGACTACCTAACCCCATTAGACTTAGAGTCTTATGGCGATTGCGAATCTTGTCTCATGGGTAAGATGATCAACAAACCCTTTTCTGGGAAAGGGATACGTGCCAAAGAAGTTCTAGAGTTGGTTCGCAGCGATGTTTGTGGACCATTGCCCACTCTAGCTAGGGGTCAATTCAGCTACTTCATCACCTTTACCGACGATTACTCAAGGTACGGATACATGTATCTCATGAAATACAAATCCGAATCGTTTGAGAAATTCAAGGGGTACAAGGCAGAAGTAGAGAAATAACTTGGTAGGAGTATCAAGACTCTTCGATCGGATCAAGGAGGTGAGTACCTTAGCCATGAATTCATGAATTATTTGAAACTTCATGGGATCCAGTCACAATGGACTCCTCCCAGAACACCTCAGATGAACGGTGTGTCTGAAAGGAGAAATCGAACCTTGTTAGATATGGTAAGGTCCATGATGAGCTTTTCCTCTCTTTCAACATTTTATGGGGATACGCATTACAAACCTCAATCTACATTCTGAATAGGACTCCGTCCAAATCAGTTGAGCAGACTCCATACGAGCTATGGCATGGAAAGAAGCCATCTTTTCTACACATTAGAACGTGGGGTTACCCCGCAGTTGTGAAGAAAATGCTAACTGATGAATGGTGAAAATGGTTATTTTGTGGGATATCCTAAGGAGACAAGAGGATATCATTTCTATCTACTGGAGAAATAAACATTAATTATTTCTAGGCAAGCTAAGTTCCTAGAAGACGAGTACGTCTTTAAGGAACAAAGCCGCAAGAAGATAGAACTTGAAGAGATTCAAGAACCACAAATTAACATAGAGGCTGATGATTTTTCAAGGCAACATGACAAAGAATCAGTGGGAGCATTCAGCGACTCTCATGGTGGAAGTTTATCACTAGGTGATCCTCTTTCAGCCAGTGGGAGCGTAATTGGAGTTGCATTGCTTTCACAACAACCTCCAAGTGGGCTGAATGAGAATAACATAGTTCAAACTCCCACCCAAGAGGCATTTGAAAGTATCGCTCTTGAGGACTCTCTGGTCAACGATGAAGTCGCTGCACCATAAAATTTTCACAACAAGAATGTACAGCCTGTACAACCACAACTCCATAAGTCGACTAGGATTCATAATCCACCCACTAGGTATTATAGGTTCCTCGTGGAGGAACATGATGATGTGGAGATCCCGGATAAAGACGAACCTAGAACTTATACTGAAGCAACATTAGATGTTGACTCAAAGAAGTGGCATGAAGTCATGAAATCCGAGATGGACTCGATGTACACCAATTAAGTCTAGGACTTAATTGAGTTGCCGAAAAGGGGTTAGACCCATAGATTGCACGTGAGTCTTTAAGCGTAAGACTGATGCAAATGGCAAAGTACAAACCTATAAAGATAGGTTGATGGTGAAAGGTTATAGTCAATGCAAAGGTATAGACTATGATGAGACTTTCTCGTCAATTGCTAAGATCAAGTCCATTCGAATTTTACTTGCGATAGCAGCACACCACGGTTATGAGTTTTGGTAGATGGATGTCAAAACAACTCTCCTCAATGGTAACATTGATAAGAAAGTGTTTGTGACTTAACCAGAGGGTTTTATATCTAAGCCAAAAATCTAATCTTGTGTGCAAGCTTAAACGATCCATCTATGGATTGAAGCAAGATTCTAGGAGTTGGAATATCCAATTTGATGAAGCTGTCAAATCCTTTAACTTCATCTGAAATTCGAAAGATCCTTGTGTTCATTGTGAACGCAGCGGGAAGAGGATTGTCTTTATAGTCGTATATGTCGATGACATATTGATTATAGAAAATAGCATCCCGCTAATGCAGTCCATGAAAGATTGGTTATCAAAGACCTTCATGATGAAGGATCTTGGTGAAGCATACTACATCTTAGGGGTCAAGATCCAAGAATATGGTAGGGCTGTCACAATCCACCTACGTAGATAAGGTGTTGAAGCATTTTGCGATAGAGAACTCTAAGTGAGGATCTCTACCGGTAAATCATGGGATAAAGCTGTCGAAGAAGGATTATCCTTCTAGTGAAGTTGATATCGAGCACATGAAGGACGTCACATATACATCTGCAATTGGGTTCCATCATGTACGCCATAACTTGCACGAGGCCATATGTGACCTACGCTGTCAACATCACTGCTACATACCAGCGGAATCCAGGTGAGCCTCACCGGATTGCTGTCAAGAATGTTATGAAGTACCTCAGGCGTACTAAAGAACATTTTCTTGTCTATGGTAGGCAGTTAGAGTTAGTCGTTAAGGGCTATGCTGGTGCGAGTTTCTAGCCAGACTGTGAAGATTACAAATCACAGTCAAATTATATTATCAATCTCAATGATGAGGTGGTAAGTTGGAATAGTCCAAAGCAAGATCTGACCGCAGATTCAACAACCGAAGCTAAGTACATTGCTGTATCAGAAGCCTTTAAGGCTTTCTGGATTTTAAGGTTCTTTAGAAAACTAGGGGTAGTTCCGAGTGCCAGTTGTCAAATAGAGTTGTATTGTGACAACATTGGTGCGATTACATGAGCAAAGGAACCGAGATTTGATAACATAAATAAGCATGTACGGAGGCATTATCATTTGATCTGAGAGATCATATTGATAGGAGAAATGGAATTAAAACATTTACCATAAAGGATAATCTTGCAAATCCTTTTTCATTGTTCATGTACACACTAGATATTTGATGGTCTAAGGGTTAGACATGTAGGTGATTGACTCTAGTCCAAGTGGGAGATTGTTAGTGTTAGTGTCCTAGAGACAATCCATCGAAAGGACGTAATACTAAGATAATATTCAGATTTGATTTAATATTATTATTGGTTTAATATTAAATGTATGGTGTTACACTTATTTGAATATGATGTTAGATTGTTTGCATATATTCTTATTTGTGTTCCCATGAATCACTATTGTCATTGAGTGAGTGAGAACTCAGATGACTTAAGTATGATTCTCAAATAGCCCCAATCAAGGATCATCAAGAATGGGATATTGATGATGCAATTGAGATTGGTGTGCGATCTGCATCATACTCTTAGAGAGTGTAGTAAGATCTCACTTACTATGAGATACCGGGTATTACATGATGGCTGTACAGATACCTTAGAGGGTTTTGGTATACCCATCTGAGAAAATGTTTGATGTAATTCCACATAATGTGTCTACGGGTATCTCGGTTAGTGGGAGCGATATGATACATCTCTGACTTGAGGTCAATACGCACGACATGTACGGAGTGATGGACTTTGACCATGACCGACGCTTGCACCCTCCAAGGGTAGATATGGCATGGATTGGGTTCATCACGAAGTATATGTGCGTGGTAGTTGCGCCAAGAATAGGATTCATTCCTCAATGTGGATTTAGAGAGAATACTCGTGTTCTCATCATAATTGGATCTAAGTCGTCGGCCGACGCGCATCAACTTAGACTTTATGGCTAAGTGTGATATACTTGATCAATTAGTGATTGGAGATAATATGATTAAGTTATTTGAATAGACACTTCATCATGTTCAAGACTTAATCGGGTATTCGTGAATGAAAGGAAGATATCACAATAGCCTACAGTATTACAGGTAGTTGCAGATTTCATCACAATGTACCTCGTATATTGAGAATGTCTGATTTATTGTCTAGGGTTCAATTAAGACCGTTAGTTTGACTAATCGCTCGATATACGAGGGCCTATGGATCACACAACAAGTAATGGCAATTTACCAATTATAGTTGGTTGATTAAATATTGTATTAGATATAATATTTAATTTATGGAGAATATAATAATAATTATATTTGGAATTAATTATTATTATTATTTAATTAAATTGGATTTAATTAAATATAAAATCCCAATAATAATATTTGGAATATTATTATACAAGAATAATAGATACGGTAAAGATATTATTCGTAGGAACATATCTAGGGAAATATAATCCGTAGAGATTATATTACGGGCTAGGCCCGATATCTTGCTTAGGAATTAAGCAAAGCTAATCCCTATAAATATGTGTCTTATGGGAATTCCGAAAACATACAAGAAATATAATTTCTCCATAAAATCTCCAGTCTGAATTTTCCTAGCAAATTCGTCTCGAGATTCAACGCTGGCATATCAGTGCGAGTTGGTAGAAAGTCATTACGTGGATACCATAGTTGAGGATTCCGCGTACAAATCGTTGTAAGGATTTATATATCGTTATTTATCTTTTATGTTTTATGTTATACAACCATGTTTTAGATTCGTTGTTGGTGAATCGTGTTCTTCCGCTGCGCCGAACATGGTGTTCGTGCCTCTAAAACCCAAAAGACCTGTTATCCCCCTTCTTGTTTCTTATTGTGGTAGAATGTCTCAATATTTTGATGAAGAGGGCTACCGAATTGGGCTATTTTGAAGCAGTTGAATTGGGAAAAGACAAAGTTCGAGTGTCCCACCTCCAGTTTGTAGACGATATCATTATGATGGGGTCTGCTAATCTTGAGAACGCCGGTTGTAGAAGCAGGTTCTACGTATTTTGGAAGCCACGTTAGGGATAAAAATTAACTTTGATAAGTGCAGTCTTTTCGGTGTGAATGTAGAAGAAAGGAAATCAATGATATGACAAGCATTTTGGGCTGCAAGGTGGGGAAATTACCCCTTGTCTACCTTGGCATTAGGGTGGGTGACTTGGACCGAACTTTACTAGCTTTTACTAGAAGTTACCCCACAAGAGTATGGGATCACAGTAGTATGGGCAAGTATAGGGACCAAGTAGTATCGACCTCGGGATATGTTGTATGCGAATAGATCCCTGAAGATCTATGCGCCGTAATTAATATGAGTGTGTGTTTTTTGCTTTTTAAGAAAATAATTCTAAACTAAATTATACTAATTATTCTAAAGAATGAATGAAACTAATTAACTAAGGGTTGTTTGCAAATATGAGATGGTGATGCTCAGGATAGAAATCCCTACTTATACTAGCGGAGCCGGTACGTAATCAAAATAACCGTGATGTGCAAGAAATAACCTAAGTACAAGATTGTAAGATGAAAAGCTCAAGAATTAAACCCTAATACTTTATCCTATCAATCCACTTCACTAATCCACTAAACAAGTCAATATATTGTGCTTAATTAACGACACCCTAATTTAACTAAGGTCATGCGGTCGTCCTCCCTAGATAAACCGGTAGATGAATTAACCCCTTCTAAACCCTCTCATTAAGCCTACTAGTTGTTAAGGAGTGATAAGATCTTCCTCTCTCTAACACTTTTCGTACGAAATTCAAAGGTAAATCTGGAATTTATTTTAAGCGTTCATTAATTAAGAGAATTAAAACTAAACATCACATGTTACCCTAATTATGTACCAACGTCATACTTCTATGAGTTCATCCTACCCCAAGCATACAAGGGTTTTAGCCTAACATGGTTTTAACGATAACAAGATCAATTAAACAAACAACGAATGTAAACATGACGATTTGAATTGAAAAACTAAATAACATAAACTAGGGTTTAAGTAAGAATTAAAGTCTAAGAACAAAATTGAATTAAAGAGAAAATACGAGGTCTCAAATGTCAAGTATCAAAGAACGAAAGAAAAGAAAATCAAAATCAAACTATAACTACGAATTCGTAACGTAAAAACCTCGATCAAACATAAAACAAACTTCCTCAAACTCTTGGTGTGCTTCTCTCTCCAAAAACTATCTCTATGCGTGAAGTGGTTCTCAAAATCGTGCTCGAAACGGGTATATATATGCCGTGGGTCGATTCGGAAGTAAACGGGCCGAAGCTTTATTGGGCGAAGGGCGATCGAACGGGTCTCGCTCGAGCTTCCCAGCTCGAATGGAAGAGGGGCTCGAATGGGGGCGCTCGAGCGGAACATTCACTCGAACGGGGGCGCTCGACCTGCTCGAGCGCCCAAAAGTCTCTGTAAGTCTTGGCGTTCGAGCCCTGCACTTGCTCGAGCGGTAGCGCTTGAGCCCTCCAAGCTCGAGTGGTTTCTTTCTTCTTCAAACTGATACTTTCTTTTCTCGCACTAATACCATTCGTATTTCTTCAATATCTTCTCATCCGGGCATCCATTTGAGTCGATTCAAAGTCCTACGAATTTTATTTTTCGCCCTCTATCCATCTATGAGCATAAAAGAGATAAATTCATTAGTTCATGAAAATAGTACTCAATTGACTCTAAATACTCATCGAAATCAATCAAAACACGTGCATTTTGAGCTCTAAAATCTAACAATTTCACGCCTAATCAACCCCCCCAAACTTACCATGTTGCTTGTCCTCAAGCAAAGAAACAATATGTCAAGTGAAATTATTAGGAATGAATCAAGAACTAAATCATGCAAGTAATCGAGCTCAAGCTTCGTTCACACGTATACAAACTCACCCCCCTTCATCATATTTATGCAATAATAGCAGGAACCACCAAAATCAAGCATGGATGTGCTCTCAACGATGTGTTTCACTCCATCACAAGTGTATATCAAAGATAAGGGACTCACTCAGTCAATCAATCAATCAATCAATCACACATATCAGCAGCCATAGGCTTGTACGCACTCTCAACTTCGACCATACTCTAGAAATCAATGTCGAATAAAAAAGGACTTTATCAAGGTTGCAAAGTAGACTCTTTGGACAGGTGAGGTAACTATATGGGGTAAGTGACTCAAGTGAATGGAGAATGGAAAATCAAATTTCAATACTTCAAGACGAGGAACAAAATAATTCAAATATCTTCATGCAATACACTTTTCAATTCCTCTACTTTCAACACTTCAACTTTTCTTTTCTCTAACTCATTTCACTTTTTTAATCACCACACTTTTCTTTTTCACACATACATATGAGCTCCTGATTTTCTTTTGCTCATTCTCAAATTTTTGGTCTTTCCCACAACTCAAAACTTCATCACACCCTTCTTATATCACAACTCAACCATCATAATTCATTTTCTCAACTCAACTCAATCCCTTCTCATTCACACTTTTCCTATTCTACACTCAAATTTGGACAAAAAGGTTTAGGAACTTGGATAAGTGTTAAAATGTGCTAGCAAATAAAGTAGGCTAAGGCTCAAACGGGCTAACAAGGGATCAATGTCATTGGTAGGAAAAATTTGGCTAAGTGACTCAATCAAATCAAAGATGGCCTAAGATCACATTCGGCATATCAAACTAGACACAATCAAGAAGCGAGAGCACACACAAGTTCTAGCATCCTCTAAGGTGATGACTCACTCACAAACGAAGAGATCAATTCATGCATCTTAATCTCAAAAGGCTCAAATCTCACGGCTTTCACATCCATGCTAGTCTTAGTGAATTCTCACTCTCATCACACAAGTACTCAAAAGGAAAAATTGTAAGTACACGAGTTCCCTCTCAAATCAACTCTAACTCCTACACTCACACAATAGACTCCTTAACTCAACTTCACAACTCACCAACTCATACTCACACTCAAAGATAGCAATCAACAAGCATAAGAGAATTGATAGGCATGAAATATGTAGTAGCACATCAAATCAATATTAGCTCAAGGAGCATCTCAAGGCTCAATATATAACCCAACTCAACTCAAAGAGAGGGTGTGCGTCTGTGCAATGTAACCATAAAACATATAAACTCCACCCCCCAAACTTCGACCTTGTGAAGCGGTCTAAGTTTGGGGTGGTGGTTACCTCATCCAAGTAATTCACTTTCTCTAAACAACTTGGCACACTCCCTTGTCTCGAGTTGGTCCCTTCAATCTGAATAACTCCATGATACCTTTACTCCCTCGAGACAATCCTACAAGCAACTCACTCAAATACGAGGTTAAAACATACGACTCAAAATAACACCCTAATAACCAAAAACACTCAAAAGCAAATAAAAATGGGTTGTCTCCCATTCAGCGCTATTTTTAAGGTCCTAATGCCAGACCGAGCTCAAAGGAGCTTATGGGACATGATACTCAAAATTACCTCCTTTACTCTCATAAGAGAAGATGTCTAAGTTTTTTGCTCGCTTCTCATCCTCATTCTTCACCACGGGCAGTGGTTTCACTTTCTTCTTTCTCGCTCTCCACAGAGGTACCCACTTCTTGACTTTTAGCTTCTTTTTACCTACTCCTCCCTTCCTCTCCAACTGGATCACGTCCACACTTTTCAGCTCTCCATCCCTCAACTCCTCTTTTCCTTTATCCCTATCAAAAAAATCAAGATCATAATGCTCATGGGTTAAATCATTAAGTGAAGGACTATCAAAATCATGACTATAAGAAAGGTTATAGATAGGAGGTGTGTCTTCAACACAAGGATCAATGGTATCAATGGAATGACAACTCTCATCCTCCTTCGGGTGTTTCATGGCCTCATATAGGGAAATCTTCACCTCTTGATCATCAACTTTCAACGTGATCTTCCCATTCGCCATATCTAACACCATCCCGGCCGTAGCTAAGAAAGGTCTTCCCAAAATCAAAGGTACATGCTCATCTTCCTCCATGTCGAGCACTATAAAATCAGCTGGAAAAATGTGATCTCCAACTTTCACGAGGACGTCTTCAACCACACCTTTGTTGATGATCAGTTTTAATCTCGAAGATTAATGGCTGTTTTAGGTGGTTAATTGATCATCAAACAATTACGTGTGATTGATCACTAACGTAATTAGTGAATACGGATTTTCGGGTTTAGGTGGATTAGAATCGTACGAAAGCTTACGTGTTTAAGTTCGATTGTAAGTTAATCGAGCTGCTTTAGATTCGTAATCGAAGTTTGGACGTGTATAATAATTTGTGCTTGTCTTATTTGCTGAAAAATCTAAGTATTTATAGACAATTGCCTAGCAGGAGGTGTCGTGACTTTTGGCCTACCAGGCTTGCATGCTCGACACCTGGCCTTTGACTAATTTGACCTTATCTTAACTAAATTCTATCCTTATCTTGATGGACTTGCTCGCAGTCAAGAGCTGCTCGTCATATTGGACTTGTCCTGGAGGAGTCTTTAGTTTGATTTTGTTGGTCTCTTGTCTTACTTGGTTGCTATCTTGGCATTGTAGTCGGATCTGGTTGGCGTGACACTAATTGAGCTCATCATGTAGCTTTTGATCTGATTTTGTTCGCCTATCCGTCTTGATGTAGTGTGCAGATTCTGCTCGCCAGATATCTTAGGTGAACCTTAAAGCTAAAGTTGCTCGCCCAGTTAGTCTTGCTTGGCGTGCAGGTTCTGCTCGTCAGATACCTTATTTTATCCCGGTTTAACTTTATCTTAACCGTGGGTGTTTTGAGCTAATCCTAACCGCCCAGATGACGATTTTGCTCGCTTATCAACAATTGCCCCCTTGCCGATCAATAAATTGTGAGAATGACGAACGAGCAATTCTTGAGTTGGCAACCTTCAAGTGTCATTGGGGCGAGCAAGGTCATTAGGGGGCGAGTAACTTTTGATGGGAGGACAACATTGGTCGAGCAGGCATGGGCCAGTGACGGTTGGGATCCCAAAGTCTGGGTAAGGCTCGAGGTGTGATGTGGGCGGAATGATTGCTGCCGCCCACGCACACACGATCCCGAGGTGACGCGTCTTCCCGCTTTGTCGGGCAGGTGCTGCACGCGCCCAGAATTTGCACTTTAGTCCTTCAATTTCTCAACTTGCTCGCCCGGTACCCCGTTTTTCCAGAGAGTATTTAAGGAAAAAATTCGCGATTTTTATCATTTTTACTGTATATCAAGCGCGAATCTCTCCTTCTTTCCTCTTTCAAATTTCCAGCGATCGATACCAGTTTCCGGCGACCTTCAAACGACGTCAAGGTAGTTTCCTCTCTGCTTTCTTCTTCTCTTTCTTCTTCTCTTGCGTTGTGTGCGTTCCAGACTCACCAAAATCCCTACTCCGCCGCGGATAGTTCTGAACCGCCGTGATTCCTCTTGCCGAAATCTGTTAACATTCAAAAAATTTCCCTTAACTTATTGGATGGCGTCGCACTCTGAGACCGGTTCTTTTCCTCCCCGGAATCCTGAAAAATGGCCCGTCGAAGAGAATCTTCCCATAGTCAACCTGGAATCCGATCCCGAGGCAGCTTCGGTTGTACGCTCGGTCAATTCTGGAGCTCGTCCCTCCGGAGAAAGAGAGGAGCGAGCAAATCCTGCTTGCCAACTCTTGGAGGAAACGAGCTCGGACCTCCACGAAGACGAGGACGAAGAGGTCGAGGTACTTCAGCCGGTGAACCTTGACGAACTAACCTGGGCCTATCTAAAAGACATCAACTTCCCTGCGCCCAGACTGATCGAGCATCGGGTTCCAGTCGCGGTTGCTTACCGTGTTGACTGGAATGAGTACGAAAAGGAGCATTCCAATCGATTCGTCATTCCTGCTCGCAGAGTATGGAAGCTTAAAGCGGCCGAGTTCGCAGCGAGTTGTATCGTGTCCGCCATTACCGAGGAGGACTTGGCCGGGATTCGGAGGGATTACAAGATTCCCTTTGACATCCCGATGTATGCTCCTTTGGTGGATGACAGAGCTGATCGCCCACCACGCGGATTGACGGCGATCAACCTCGCCACCCTGAATGCTGGAGTTTCTTTGCCGTTGCATCCTTTGGTCGGCCAATTCCTACAAGACGTGAACTTGGCTATCACCCAACTTACTCCCGTTGGGTGGATAAATCTGATGGCTCTGATGGTGATGTTCGCTCTGGAGGGGTATCCCAATAGGCTGTCCGCCGAAGAAGTTGGCTACCTGATGACGATGACCGGCTGCACCGGGGAAGAGGCGGGCTGGTACTATCTGAAGGCGCGACCAGGCCAGAAACTGGTCGAGGACATCCCTGGGAAGGTGCGAGACTGGAAGCATGACTGGTTCTGGGTCGGAGGCGACTGGCGTGCTTCTGCTCGCACTTCAGGGGGTCCTGAACGAATTGAGACCCCGGCGGAGTTTAGGGAATTAAAGCGTGAGTCTTACCTCTTCTATAAATTTGAAGTGGTTAGACTAATTTTAATTCTCTTTTTCCTTTGTTTCAGGTCCCAAAAACTTGGGGTGGCGAACTGTGAAGAACAGCATCAGCGATCTATTCCTGTTCGTTGCGTGTTTGATCGCCCTCCGTCGCCGAGAAGATCGCAGCATTGGCCATCTTTTCTCTGAGGACACATTGCGAGTTGCCCATCTCACAACTTATCCTCACCATCTCGAGGCTCTAGCTCGTATCCCAGAGGGTAAGTATCTTTCCTCGTTGGGCGAACAAATCTGATCGGTATTAAACTTAATGTTAACTTGTTTTTTATGTCCTTTACAGATCAGCTCACCACAGTTGCGCTTCATCCCTCCTTCCTAGATCTCGATAACCGTGTTTGGGAGATGCCGACTAAAAAAAGACGCAAGAAGTCGGATCCCCTTTCGAAGATCATCGCCCTTGCGGCCAAGGGTGGAAAAGGCGACCCAAGGCAAGCCAGAGGGTCGAGCTCGGCACAGCCTCCTGCCCCAGTGGTGAGTCCGCCCAAGACACTGGTCCCGAGGACGAAGAGGCTTCTTCGCGGAGATGGCATTCCCGTCTCTGACGCTGAAAAGGCAGCCAAACGAGCAAAGACTGCTCAAGAAAAAGTAACCGTGGTTGTCCGACCATCCAAAGGCGACAGCGAGTAAACTCCTTCCGTGGAGCGCCCCGGCGAGCAAGCTCTGGTCGTCACTACCCGTGAAGGATCTGGTCCTTCATCTGACCCCACCTACCTTGGCTGGGACAAGGGTCGTCTTGATAGGTACAACTCTGCTCGCCCAGGACACTTAGCATTTTCTTTTTCATCTCATTTTTTTTACTAACTGAATATTTCTTTTCAGCTACTCGCCCGAGCAGTACCCAGGGCGGTCTAACTTGGTGCACCACTTTGCCTGCTCGAAGGTGCCGACCAACCTTCGCGAGATCCCGGACTCTTTTGTCCGCCGCGCTTCCGAGGTCGTTGCTCGTAGCTGGACTAAGGAGTTAAACGAGACCGTCAAGACACAGGTGCCTCGTGATAATGGCCGTCTATGTCTTGTTGAGGCAGGTAACACCCTGGCGGCCGTGTAGCGTTTGGTCGACCAGGTTGAGGACCTCGAGAAGGACTCACGTCAGCATGCGGCCACTGTCAGCCGTATTGCTAAGGAGCGCGATGATGCTAAGGCAGAGGCGAAGAAGATTATCGCCGACCTCGAGAACAAAGCCAAAGCTCATCAAGTTAGCGAGCAGCGTGCTCTGGACCTGCATATCAAAGTCTCTGAAGAACTGAAGGTCAAAATAGCCGAAGTTGAGCAGATGCGAGCATATCTTGCTCGCGCTCAGCAGCAGAAGGAGGTCGCCGAGAAATTCACGACCGAGGCAACAGCTAAGATCGCCGACCTCGAAGCCCAGCTCGCCAACTCCATTACTCAAGAGGAACTTATTCCTAAAATGGAGGTGAGCTCAATTCTGGGTTATGTGACTGGCTATGCGGAGAGCATCCGTATCGCACATGAGTTTAAAGCTGCTGCAGTCGTCGAAGAGATCGGCAAGGAGTTGTGCAACTTTGTCGAATCGAACCCTCCTGCTCCGGGCACAACTCTGCAGATTGGCGACCTGCCTGAATATGGGGTCAAGCTTGACTTCATCGGTCCGGAGATAATTATTACAAGTCCTCCAGAGGACGAGGAGGGTGAGGAGGGCGATGCTGCCGAGGGCGAGCAAATCCTGCCGGCTGGTCAAAATGAAAGAGCTCTCAGAGAGCAATCTGACACCGAGGGATTAATCGCCGAGCTAACCCAAGTGGTCCCAGTTGACCCTGCCCTCGAAGGCTCTCCTCTTGAAGATCCCAAAGATGACAACATCTCTCCACCTGCCGGGCAAGGATCTTAGCGGACAGGATTAGCTAGGGACTTGTACTCTTTCACTTCTTTTTTGTTGTTGTAGTTGTTCGTTTTCATTGTAATTTTTGGGCGATCAAGCCTTATCTTTAATGAATATATTTTGACCAATTGCTCATCTTTTATCTTACATTAATTGTTCTTTGCATCTTTATCTGTGCTTCAACAATCTTAATATAGTTGGGCCTTGTTCCTTAAGAACTTTTTGGCCTTAGGATTTGATGGGCTTTTGGCCTTAGGCTATGTCCATTTAAAAACGAACAGCCTTTAATGGGCTTGGTTGTATAATCAACTTGCGCCTTGAGCTCACATTTCTATTTTGAACGAACAACTTAACATTGAACAAATATTAAAAATTACAAGTATCAAACGCGACCAAGAATGTAAACCTGTACTAACTAGGTTGGACCTGCTCGACAGAAACAATGTCAAACCTCCAACTATTAAAAAACATAATTTACATCAGGAGTCAAAGTTGCTCGACTACTATACAATTTGTCAAGGCATCTTTAAACTCTCAAGAGGAAATAAAAACATATAAGATATCGGCACTCCAGTACGCGACCAGACTTGACCCAATTCAACTTTGTTCGACCATTTATACTTAGTGAAAATTTCAAAAAATTAGGCAAGTTTTTGGATCCATCTCGTATTTCTGCCGTTCCAGTTCACCCAATGGACCTAGTAGCTCGCCCAAGTCAACTTCATTCTTTCATGAGGCAAAACTGGTCGCCTACTGAAAGTATTTTCTTAGGTTAGCTGCATTCCAGGAATATTGGGCCGAGTTGCCATCTAAGTCCTCTATGTCATATGCTCCATTGGGTAACCTGTCTGTTACCCTGTATGGGCCCTCCCAAGTCGGGCCAAATATGCCTGGAGGTGGGGCAAGTTTTTTCCTTAGAACAAGGTCACCAACCTCGAACTTTCTTATCTTGACTTGGGAATTATAATAACGCTCTGCTCTTTGCTTGTACGTGGCATTCTTTAGCTCAGCATGTAATCTTCTTTCTTCGAGCAAATCTGTTTATGTGGCCAAAGCAGAATGATTTACTTGTTCATCAAAGCTGGTCGTCCTGACTGTGTTAGTCTTTAATTCAATTGGTATCACCGCCTCTGTTCCGAAGGCCATTGCAAAAGGTGTTTCTCCGGTGCTTGACCTGGGAGAAACCCTATATGCCCACAGGACTTCCGGGAGTTTTTCTGACCAGCTACTTTTGCTTTCTGTCAGGCGTATTTTCAATGTATGCTTGATGATCTTATTTACAGCTTCAACTTGCCCGTTTGACTGGGGATGGTAGGGAGTCGAATAGTGTTTCCTGATCCCCCGCTTTGTACAGAAGTCTCTCAACTCCTTTCCGTCAAACTGCGGGCCATTATCTGTCACGATTGTTCGTGGAATTCCAAAGCGACAGATGATGTTCTGCCATATGAAGTTGATCATGTTTTGTTGTGTAATTTTCACCATGGCCTTCGCTTCTGCCCACTTTGTATAATAATCGACTGCTATGACGGCAAATCGAACATTTCCCACTCCTGCTGGGAAAGGACCAATAATGTCAACTCCCCATCTTGCAAATGGCCATGGACTATAAACCGATACAAGCTCCTGGGCCGGGGCATGGATACTTGGAGTAAAAACTTGACATTGGTGGCAAGCCTTGGCTAACTGGATTGCATCTTTCCGTAAGGTTGGCCAATAATAACCCTGCCTTACAGTTTTGTAGGTCAAAGCTTGCCCCCCAGTGTGATTTCCACAAACTCCAAAGTGTATATCCTCCAGGACTGTCCTTCCTTGCCCCCTAGTCAAACACTTGAGTAGCAGGAGTGAAAAGCCTCTTTTGTAAAGCTGTTCATCTACCAGAGTATATCTGGTTGCTTGTTTCTTGATTCTTTCAGCTTCAAACGAGTTGCTTGGTAACTCCCCGTCTTTCAAGTATTTGGCTATAGGAGTTCTCCAATCTTCATCGTTGTTGTGTTTGACTACTTGGTTTACCTTGTAGTCCATTGTTGATGGTTGGACTTTTCTGGTAATGACAATGTCCGTCAGATCTGCTGGCCCATCGCTCGCTGCTAATCTTGATAGGGCGTTAGCTTGTGTGTTGCTCGATCGTGGTATCTGCTGGATAAATACTTGGTCTAACAGAGATACCAAGTGAGCAACTATTTGTTGATACTCGATCATTTGCTCGTCTCTGGCCTCGTATTCACCTCGTACTTGGCTTACAATGAGTTGGGAGTCTCCGAAAATTTGGAGTCGTTTTACTCCAACTGCTAATGACAGGTGAAGACCTGCAATGAGGGCCTTATACTCAGCTTCATTGTTGGTGGCCATGAATTCAAATCTGACTGCTGAAGTGAATACTTGCCGGTCGGGACTGATGAGCACTATCCCTGCCCCCGAGGCCAGGTTTGTTGACGAACCATCCACATAAAGATGCCATGGGTGATCTAGCCCTCTCGTTGGATTTTGTGGGAAGGTTAACTCGACTATGAAGTCGGCCAACGCTTGTCCCTTAATCGCGGTTCGAGGTGCATAAGTCACGCCAAACTGGCTTATCTCTATTGACCATTTCAAAAGACGGCCAGCGGTGTCGGGTCGGTGTAGTATTTGTCTGAGTGGGAAAGTTGTCAATACTTCGACTTGATGATCGAAAAAGTATGGTCTTAACTTCCTGACACTCATGACAAGAGCATACGCCAGCTTTTCAGTTGGTGAGTACTTCACCTCAGCATCATGCAGAGCCTGGCTAACATAGTAGATTGGCAGGTGAAACTTGCCATCTGCCCGAACTAACACCGAACTTATGGCCGTGTCAGACGCTGCCAGGTATAGATATAACTTTTCACCGGGGATTGGTTTTGACAGAATTTTTACATCTCCCAGATATTCTTTCAATTGATCAAAGGCTTTCTGGCAGCTTTCC
Organism: Ballota nigra; assembly: GCA_947034835.1. Lineage (NCBI taxonomy): Eukaryota > Viridiplantae > Streptophyta > Magnoliopsida > Lamiales > Lamiaceae > Ballota > Ballota nigra. The sequence goes on along the minus strand of OX344727.1, from coordinate 8,936,464 downwards.
GTCCAGGCAAAGTTGCCCTTTTTGATGGCCTCAAAGAATGGACGGCACTTGTCTCCTGATAGTGATATGAACCTGTTTAAAACGGCTAGGTATCCGGTCAACTTTTGCACCTCTTTAACAGAACGTGGTGGCTCCATATCAATGATCGCCTTTACTTTTGCTGGATTAGCTTCGATTCCGCGTTTGCTGACCAGATGACCCAAGAATTTCCCAGAATGTACTCTAAAACTATTTTTCTTTGGATTTAACTTCATATTGTATTTTCGGAGTATGTCGAATACCTGGGAAAGATGATGGAGGTGATCTTCCTTCTGTGTACTCTTGACGACTATGTCGTCGACGTACACTTCCACTGTTTCCCCAATATGTTCGTCAAACATCTTGTTGACCAGCCTCTGGTAGGTTGTTCCAGCATTGATTAGACCAAACGGCATCCTCTTCCAGCATAACAAATTTTTGTTAGTATAAAATGCCGTATTTTCTTGGTCGTCTGGGTGCATTGGAATCTGGTGGTATCCTGCGAAGGCATCCATGAATGTGAACATTTCGTGACCGGCAGTACTGTCCACCAGTTGATCGATGTGCGGGAGCGGAAAGTTATCCTTTGGGCATGCTGCATTAAGATCTGTAAAATCTATGCATAGCCTCCAGGTTCCGTTCGGCTTTCGTACCAGGACAGGATTTGCAACCCACTGTGGACATAACGCTTGTTTAATTAAATCGTTGTCCAGCAATTTTTTTACTTCTTCGTTTAGAGCTTGATACTTGTCTGGTCCATATTTTCGTCGTTTCTGGTGTACAGGTTTTCGGGCTGGGTTGATATTCAACCTGTGACAAGCATCTTTCGGATCGATTCCCACCACATCAGCATGGGACCATGCGAAGACGTCTAAGTTAGCCTTCAGAAAGTCCGTCATGCGGGTTCTGTAAGGCTCGGGGAGTTCAGACCCGATGTAAAGTTCAAGACCATCACGCTCGGAATCAATCTTGATAGCCTCCAATTCTTCAATTGGAGTTGCCCGTCGTTTTTGCCCCTTCCATCGAGGGTCAACTATTGGTCCTTCCGGACTTAGCTCATCCTCGATGTCCATGGGTTCAACACCCAACCGGGGGTCAAAATCGTCCGCGGGTTCTGGGTTAGACTTGGCCACCAAGGTCAGACTCCCCTGGCTATCATTTGGGCATAAATCGTCGGCCACGGGGAGTATCATTGCTTCTGGCAGGTTTTGCTCGCCGCCCTGCAGCATTTGGTCGCCCGTGGGCGAAGATTGGTCGTCAATGTCCATCTTATCGTTTTGAGCTCCAAGAATGTCCTCCAAGATTGAGGGTTCATTTTCAAGTTGACTGGTTGACGCTTCCATCATAGATACTTGTCCTTGTCTTGACTGAATTTGCAGAAGACATTCTCGAGCTTTTCTCTGGTCTCCTTTCACCGTGCCAACTCCACTTGCTGTTGGGAATTTTATGCAATAATGGTAAGTTGAACACGCGGCCCTGAATTCGTTTAAGAAAGGTCGACCCAGGAACCCGTTGTATGTTGACTCTTGATCAACGACCAAGAAATCCACCATTCTTGCGATATTCTTCTCAGGCTCTTTGACCGTCACAAGTTGCACAGCAAAAGTTACTCTTCCCAACGGGATCGTCACAGCATTTTCGAACCCCAGAATACGGTGATTTGTGTCTCTGACGTAGCCTGCATAATCTCCCATTTGATCAAGCGTCTTTTTAAAAAGGACATTAGTGTAGGCTCCAGTATCCACCAGCAATCTATGCACCCTCGTTTCCATAATCTTGGCACATATCACAAGCGAATCGTTGTGAGGGGTCAGTACTCCTTCCAAATCTCTGTCGGTAAAAGTTAATTCCGGTGTTTACATGGTAGGTGGAATGATCCCCATTCTTGTACATGACCAATCGCTCGTAATTCTGTCTTTTTTTTTCGATTAGAAATTGGTGGTCGCCCATCAGAATAACCACCTAGGGGCCCTGCAGGCTCCATCATCTGGATGTCTTGAACTGGTCCTCCGGCTGGCGCCTGAGCTGGTCGCCCAGCCCGATTTCGATGAGGTGCCTGTTCCTGGTCTTCTTCATCAGAATCTTCGTCTCTGGTTCTTTTGTCGGGCTGTCTTTTTACGAACTCGGATAGCTTTCCCTCTTCGTAAAAATGCCATAACTGCTTCAGCAAGTCACGATATTCACTTGTAAAGTGTCCCACGCTCTGGTGGTAGGCACAATATTTATTCTGGTTCAGCTTGCTTGTATCCTGACGTATTTTACGGGGAGGTGTGAGCAATTCTTTGTATCGAACGTTATTGTAAACCGTATCAATTGATACTGTAAGAATGTGGTTAAGTTTGTCTTTCAGCTCCGTTCCTTCAGTAAACGCCTTCATGTTTTTGGGAGCTCGATAACTAGTTCCAGGCTTCTTCGCACCTTCTTTCTGTTCTCCTTTGTCTCCCATGTCCTTTTGCAGGGCTTCATGCATGGAGACAAAGACACCTGCCCGATCTCGAAATTCGGTATATGTCTTCGGGCATCTTAGGTGTACATATTTCCAGAGTTCAGTGCCCTTTTTGAGCCCATCTAAGATGGCCACAATCTTGGTATCTTCACTGACAGACTCCCCTTCTAACAAGACCTTGTCGAATCTTTCCAGATACGATCGGTCCGACTCGTCGTCAGTTTGTTTCAAGTCGGATAACCGATGTCTCTGGGATAGATAAGACCCGGCCGTAGAGAAATGGGACAAGAATTCCTTGCCCAACTGGGCAAACGAATGAATCGAAGCCGGCGGCAGGGCTGAAAACCATTTATGGACACGATCCCCCAGAGTCAAAGAAAAGTTGCGACATTGTGTTGCATCACTTGCCCCCATTGATACCATATAATTGGTATACTTCATCAGATGCACCCGGGGATCCGTCGTGCCCTCATATTGGATACTTGCTGGAAACTGGATCTTTTGCTGAATTGGAGCCTTCAGAATCACCATAGATAGAGGTGAGACTGGAAGAGTTGTGTTCCCATATCCTCTCTGTTGATCTAGCTGGCCCTGCATGCTCTCTATGGCCTTTCTCATGGAGGCGAGCTCTTCCAAGGATCCCTGCTGACTCTGAGGCTGTCCGGCGAGCAGAGGCGCACAACCGTCTGTTCGCTCCAGTCCCTCATTGGGAGCGGGAACTCCCTAGATTGGCCTCCTAGGATTGTGCTCTGCATTTGGGCCAAGGCGACCAAAAGCTGACCTAGTCAGCCTATCATGGACTGATTGGCGAGCAGGTACTACACATGGGTGAGCTGCTCTAGTAGTGGGATGGACTTCCATGATTCCCCGGCCTCGACGACCCAATCTTTCAAGAGCACTTTGATGTGTGCCCTGACTCCCTGCCATGGCCGGATTCTGAGTTGAACCCCCCTGACTGGCGGCCTCAACGTTCAATTTTTCTTTGCCTTTGGCCTTACGAGCTTGGGCGCTATCAGCCTCATTCACATGATCCCCCCTTGCCTTTGCATGTTCGCGAGTCTTTGTGGGGCTACACCTTGCTCGCACATATGAAGGGCCGGGTTGGGCTTGTTGTCTTTGTAAAGCCTGGAGCATGGCAATTGTGCGCGCCAATTCGTCGGGGTTGCGGGCAATGGCGTCCAACTCCGGTGGTATTAACTGGCGAGCAACATTAGTTTGATTTTCTTGGTTGTTTCTGCTCGCCCCTGCTCGCCCCCCAACTTGGGACATTCGGGAGTGTGAATCCCGGGTTATATGTTGTGAACGTTGTGTCTCTCGTGATTGAGGCATGTTCACAGAAGATATCAAGTATTGTTCTTGATGTTCTTGAATTTTTCTTCAAAAGTTCAAATCTTGTTCTTTAATCTTGGGGTAATCTTTCCGTACTCAACGATTCGAAGGTTCGGACCCTCCTTCTAGTGCCAATTTGTTGACGATCAGTTTTAATCTCGAAGATTAATGGCTGTTTTAGGTGGTTAATTGATCATCAAACAATTACGTGTGATTGATCACTAACGTAATTAGTGAATACGGATTTTTGGGTTTAGGTGGATTAAAATCGTACGAAAGCTTACGTGTTTAAGTTCGATTGTAAGTTAATCGAGTTGCTTTAGATTCGTAATCGAAGTTTGGACGTGTATAATAATTTGTGCTTGTCTTATTTGCTGAAAAAATCTAAGTATTTATAGATAATTGCCTAGCAGGAGGTGTCGTGACTTTTGGCCAACCAGGCTTGCATGCTCGACACTTGGCCTTTGACTAATTTGACCTTATCTTAACTAAATTCTATCCTTATCTTGATGGACTTGCTCGCAGTCAAGAGCTGCTCGTCATATTGGACTTGTCCTGGAGGAGTCTTTAGTTTGATTTTGTTGGTCTCTTGTCTTACTTGGTTGCTATCTTGGCATTGTAGTCGGATCTGGTCGGCGTGACGCTAATTGAGCTCATCATGTAGCTTTTGATCTGATTTTGTTCGCCTATCCGTCTTGATGTAGTGTGCAGATTCTGCTCGCCAGATATCTTAGGTGAACCTTAAAGTTAAAGTTGCTCGCCCAGTTAGTCTTGCTTGGCGTGCAGGTTCTGCACGTTAGATACCTTATTTCATCCCGGTTTAACTTTGTCTTAACCGTGGGTGTTTTGAGCTAATCCTAACCGCCCAGATGACGATTTTGCTCGCTTATCAACAACCTTGAGGTCGAGTAATAGACCGGTCGGCAAGTTGAAGCATCATCCTTGTCGGCTAAAGTTCTCCACCTTCCAACTTCTTGAATAGCGACAATGGCATCAGATTAATGCTCGCTCCAAGGTCACACAACGCTCACTTCTTAACTCCATTTTCGATATCACATAAGATAGTGAAACTCCCGGGATCCTTCAACTTCGGGGGAAGCGTCTTGTGCACTAACGCACTCACCTCATGGTTTAGCTGCACCAACTTAGGCTCATCAACTCTCCGTCTCTTTGCTATCAAGTCCTTCAGGAACTTGGCGTAATTGGGCATCTGTTTCAAAACATCATAAAAAGGAATGTTAATATGTAGCTTTTTAAACACATCAAGGAATTTAGCAAATTTCCCATCAAGCTTTTTTTCCATAAAATGTTGCGGATATGGGACGGGTATCACCGATTTGGATACCCCCCATTCATCTCTCTTAGTTTCTTTCACATTCTTCCTTGCTTCCTTTGCCTTCTTCCACTTTGGAACTCTCTCAATCTCTTCAATGTCTTCCTCTTTAGGCTCTTTGAGCTTTTGAGTGCCTTCACCCTCAACCCCTTTCTCAACTTCTACCTCCTCAATCTCATCTCTATCTTTCTTATGCTCTTTCCCTTCTATCTCAACTCTCCTTGGGGCGTCTCTGAGTCAGCAGGCATCTGAGGACCTTCATATTTGGTTCCACTTCTTAGCTGGATCGTCGTTCATTGCTCTTTCAGGTTCCCCTCCGGTATAGAAGGATATTTACCCGGCTCTCTACCCAATGATTTTGCGATCTGACTCATCTGATACTCCATCGAAGTGAACTGCCTATTTTTCTCTTGCTGAATTCTATTCAGCTCTACATCTCTCTTCTGGAATTCTTGATCACGATGATCGTCTTTCTTGTGTAACTCCTTCACATCATACTCCAATGAAGATAATCTCTTGCTTCCTTCTTCCACCTTCTGGCGGATCGCTCATAACATCTCTTCTGTCGAAGAACCACCTTCACCACATGGGGCCTTTGAACCTGGATCAACACCTGAAGGGACTGTGATTCCAACCTTCGGATTGGCATATGAGAAATTCTCGTTCTTCCTCCATTGGTTCTGAGGAGGCTGCTGACCTCCTTGATAGCCTTAGTTATTTATCCACTAATTCTGAGAAGGCTGTGGACCTGGTGGTACAAACGGTTGCCCATAAGTTGGTCGCCGTTGATAATTTCCACCTTGGTAGCCATTCTGATAGTAATAAGGGCCTCCCATATAGTTGGCTACCTTTTGCTGACCTGTGGGCTGGTTCACTTTCTCACTCACTACCTTATTCCCTCCAACTAGATTTTGCCCAATCTCAATGTTGCTTATCTTTTCCATCATCGACATCAGCAGCTTCCTCGTTCCCTCACTCTCTCCCAGCTGATATGCTTTCTGAAATTCTGGGTCCTCGTTCTATTGTCCGGCATTCTTGACAATGTTATCAATGATCTCTCTACACCTAGTTGTACCATAATTCAAGAATGATCCACTAGCACATGCATCAAGATGGGCTTGACCTGCCTTGCTTGATCCACAGTAGAAGAAAGCCATGATATCCCCCTCGTTGTACTCGTGCTACAGGCACTCAATGAGCATGTTAGAGTATCTCTCCCAAGCCTGACGTAAGTCCTCTCCTGGCTTCTGCTGGAAAGACGAGATCTCTATCCTTGCTTTGATCGTTCTAGACGGAGGGTAGAATCGCTCGAGGAACAGACTCTCGAGCTCGGCCCATGTGGTTACACCTCCCCGTGGGAGCGTGTTATCATATCACCTCTAGTTAAAGAGAATGGGAACAACCTGAGCCTCTTGGCATCTTTAGATATGCCGTTATAATTGAAAGTTGAGGCAATCATCAGAAAACTTCTCAAATGAGTATAAGGGTTCTCCTTCCCGACCTCCCCCTTGAATTGATTCTCAGTAAGTAGCTTCAGGATTCCTGGGCAGATAGAGAAGTTGTTTGCCTCTACCGGAGGCAATGCCACTCCATCATAATATCGTTCCGGCTGTGCCGCAAACCTTCCTCGGATGGCTACATCATGGTCAGTATTCTGAGGAACGTGTTGAGGATAGACGGGTGGTATAGGTACTTGCGGGACTGGAGGTGGGTTATAAGCAGGTTTGGTGGGTAGCATGGTGGATAAGAATAAGGTAGATATGGGTATGTGGGTAGAGTGGGTTATGCTGTTGGTAGACAAGGTTGTTGAACGGGTTATTCGGGTGAATATTTTGGCTTTGGTTTTGGGTTTGTGCAGAGTTGTTCTGGTTTTACTGGTTCGGGTGTTGGTTCTGAGTTTTCCCTACGGGCACTTGCTTGTTACTGCTCTCCACTCCATCCACCCGTTCCACTATAGCATCGTACTCTGCAGCAGCTTTGTCTAAATCTCCAATTCCATCCAGATTCATGTTGTCTTTTTCTCCACCGCCAGTGTTCATCCTTCTTAAGAAGGCTCGGTTTCTTCTTGCTATTGTCTCAGGGTCAAGCTGTATTCTCTCCTCGCTCGTATCTCCTTGCGAGCGTGTTTTCATAAACCTAAAACACTAACAGAAGAATCAAAACGCAACTGTCGAACACATAAGAATTAAACAAAAAAATAAAGCACTCACTACTAACTACTAAGCTATCTCCAAGTCCTACTCAATGGACATACATCGCCATTCCCCAGCAACAGCGCCATTGACTTGGACTGAACTTTACTAGCTATTACTAGAAGTTACCCCACAAGAGTATGGGATCACAGTAGTATGGGCAAGTATAGGGACTAAGTAGTATCAAACCTCGGGATGGGTTGTATGCGAATAGATCCCTGAAGATCTACGCGTCGTAATTAATATGAGTGTGTATTTTTGGCTTTTTAAGAAATTAATTCTAAACTAAACTATACTAATTATTCTAAAGAATGAATGAAACTAATTAACTAAGGGTTGTTTGCAAATATGAGATGGTGATGCTCAGGATAGGAATCCCTACTTATACTAACGGAGCCGATACATAATCAAAATAACCGTGATGTGCAAGAAATAACTTAAGTACAACATTGAAAGATGAAAAGCTCAAGAATTAAACCCTAACACTTTATCCTATCAATCCACTTCACTAATCCACTAAACAAGTTAATAGATTGTGCTTAATTAAGGAGACCCTAATTTAACTAAGGTCATGCGGTTGTCCTCCCTAGATAAACCGGTAGATGAATTAACCCCTTCTAAACCCTCTCATTAAGCCTATTAGTTGTTAAAGAGTGATAAGGTCTTCCTCTCTCTAACACTTTTTGTACGAAATTCAAAGGTAAATCCGGAATTTATTTTAAGCGTTCATTAATTAAGAGAATTAAAACTAAACATCACATGTTACCCTAATTATATACCAACGTCCTACTTCTACGAGTTCATCCTACCCTAAGCATACAAGGGTTTTAGCCTAACATGGTTTTAACGATAACAAGATCAATTAAACAAACAACGAACGTAAACATGACGATTTGAATTGAAAAACTAAATAACATAAACTAGGGTTTAAGTAAGAATTAAAGTCTAAGAACAAAATTGAATTAAAGAGAAAATAAGAGGTCTCAAGTGTCAAGTATCAAAGAACGAAAGAAAATAAAATCAAAATCAAACTATAACTACGAATTCCTAACGTAAAAACCTCGATCAAACATAAAACAAACTTGCTCAAACTCTTGGTGTGCTTCTCTCTCCGAAAACTATCTCTATGCGTGAAGTGGTTCTCAAAATCGTGCTCGAAACGGGTATATATATGCCATGGGTCGATTCGGAAGTAAACGGGCCAAAGCTTTGTTGGGCGAAGGGCGTTCGAGCGGGTCTCGCTCGAGCAGTGGCGCTCGAGCTTCCCAGCTCGAATGGAAGAGGGGCTCGAATGGGGGCGTTCGAGCTCATTGAGCTCGAGCGGAACACTCACTCGAATGGGGGCGCTCGACCTGCTCGAGCGCCCAAAAGTCTCTGTAAGTCTTGGCGTTCGAGCCCTGCACTTGCTCGAGCGGTGGCGCTCGAGCCCTCCAAGCTCGAGTGGTTTCCTTCTTCTTCAAACTGATACTTTTCTTCTCTCACACTAATACCATTCGTATTTCTTCAATATCTTCTCATCCGAGCATCCGTTTAAGTCGATTTAAAGTCCTATGCATTCTATTTTTTACCCTCTATCCATCTATGAGCATCAAAGAGACAAATTCATTAGTTCATGAAAATGGTACTCAATTGACTCTAAATACTCATCGAAATCAATCAAAACACGGGCATTTCGAGCTCTAAAATCTAACAATTTCACGCCTAATCAGTGGGCGGGAGTCATAGGCAAGTGGCGGAGTGGGCGGGAGTAGTGCAAAAAATTTGGAACAGACTAAGATGTATGGAGGACAAGAAACTCTCATTCGGGGGCAGAATCTCAATATTGAACTCGGTGCTATTAGCTCTACCTACATATTACCTATACTTCTACAAAATCTCGAAACAAATCCTGAGAGAAATTATTAGCTTGCAAAGAAATTTTTATGGGGGGTGGGGAGTGTTCTAAGAAAATACCGTGGGTTGAGTGGAGTGTTCTATGCAATAAAAAATTCCTTGGGGGTCTTGGGGTGTGGGATCTAGAGGTGTTCAACCGTGCTTTATTAGAAAAATGGAAATGGAGATTCTTAATGGGAAAAAAATTGTTTGTGGGTCAGAGTCTTAAAGTCCAAGTATGGGGGGGTCTCGGGGGAGGGGTTTTGAATTTTTTCCAAGAGGATTGAGTGGGAATATGTCAGGGTGGTGAAGAGATATTAAGAAACTCACAACAGGGGAAGAGGGGAAGTGATTTTATGAGGGGTTAGAGAGAGTTTTTGGGATGATGTGTGGTGTGGGGGGGGGGGGGGGGGGAGTCTTTAAAATAAAAAAATTCCAGATTATATAGTTTAAGCCTAGATAAGGAATGTAAAGTGGGGTCATTGGGTTGGTGGGAAGGGGGAAGGTGGGTGTGGAGGTGGAGATGGAGATGAAGGCGTCAGTTATTTGATACGGAGACGGGGTGTGTTAATAATCTTTTGACTTTAATTGACATGTTTTATCCAAAGGAAGGTGTGGCGGATTCATGGAGATGGAACACGGCTCAAAATGGAAGTTATGTAACAAAGGCGGCCTATGACCTCTTATTATCCTCAAGTCGGTCGGTGATGCAGATTGGGATCGAGGAAAGACCATCTGGAAAAGCTTTGCTCCTTTGAAAGTTATTGGACATGGGTGTCGACCCCTTCATGACCGTCTACCTACAAAAGATAATTTGAGAAGGAGGAATATCCTCGATGCGAACAACTTAAGGTGCATTTTTTGTGAAGAACATGATGAATCAAGTAGACATATTTTTTTCGAGTGCGATAACGTGTATGAGTTTTGGATGGAAATTATCAATTGGCTTAATTGTACTACGGCTATGCATTCTTCTACCTTCCAAAATTTCAACGCTTTTTGCGCCTTAGCACATGACAAGAAGGGGAGAAGAGTGGCTGCAAGCGTTTGGCTAGGAGCTGTTTAGATTATTTGGAAGTGGAGAAATGAAATAATCTTTAGGAATGGAGTTTGGACACTACCCAAGGCGGTGGAAGAACTAAAAGCGAGAAGTTGAAGTTGGTTGTTTGTGAAAGATCAAGGTGTTGCTAGCTTTACTTTTAACGATTGACTTTGTAATCCTAGGATGATACTAGATCACTGAAATGTATCCTTGTATTTGCAGTACTTCTTGTTTTTTTTTTTGCTCAGTAAAATCAATGTTTCATTCCTCCAATGAGGGTATAAGTAATACCCAGTGCAATACAAAATTTCCTTTCACTCCCATGACTCAATACACCAATTACAGAACACTTTGAATTCCCCTTCTCCAATCTTTATAACACACAGATACCAAATTAGTCTTGTATACTCCTATCCAACTCCATACTCTATTTTTCAGTTCCGTAACAATTTTCTCAGCATCCGCTTGAACCCCTCTAAAAACAAAATCATTTATATATTTCCAAAGCAGCCCTATCAAGCATTCCCAAACACACACCGCCAACTTTTTACCTTTCTTCTTCTTAAGAAATTTGCTAAAATGCAGCAAGTTAATCGTTGGGTTTAATGGTAACACCGTCGATACTCCGATCCATTCGCAACATTTCATCCAAATTCCATAAGAGAAGTTACATTCAAAGAAAATGTGTCTTACTGTTTCCTCCTGCTCGTTGCAAAAGCTGCATCTCGAGACCGCATCAGCTAGTAATATATTGCGTCTTTTAAGCTTTGTTAACGTCGGGACTCTTTCTCGCAGCACCCTCCACGCATGGACTTTAACTTTTGCCGGGACCAGCCTATTCCAAATTAACTTATATTCTTCTTTGGTTTCCTCTTCATCTTCCTTCATTTGTCTTCTTCTCCATTCGTAGGTTCCTTTAGTCGTGTAATTTCCTCCTTCCTCCGGTTTCCATCTCTAGTCATCTTCATCTTTCTATTTTAATTGAAACCTGTCCAAAAAAATTGTAAATTCATTAAAAAGAGTAAGTTCTCTCTCTAGTAGATCCCTTCTCCATTTCCATTCCCAAGTCCATACCCCTTCCCTCCAAGACCCCATATCACTCACATGTGTTTCTTTTTATAGGGAGAGATGAAAGAGCCGAGGGAATCGATTCTTGAGGGAATCCTCCCCAGCCCATATATCCTCCCAAAAAAGCATTCGTTCCCCAGCCCCTATTATTTTCTCCATATTTTGAAAAAACCATTCACTACTTCCTACCCCTACCACTTTCAAGACTTCACCCCACCATCCCCCAGGTTTAACCACTCTCTGCCTCCCTACAGCTCCCAACCCCTTCCCCCAAGCAATGCCCCACCTAGACTCGATTACCCTTGCCCACAAACAATCCCTCTCCTTATAAAACCTCCATATCCATTTTCCTAGCAAAGCTTCATTGAAGCTTTTTAAATCTTTTACCCCAAGCCCCCCATAATTTTTTGGAGAGCAAATAACCTCCCATTTGACCCAAGCAATATTGTTTTCACTCACTTTCCCACCCCACAAAAAATTCTTTTGTAATCTAACAATTTCTTTCCTCACAATTTTCGGCATTCGATAGGTGGACAAAAAATACACTGGAAGAGAAGAAAGGACAGAGTTCACCAGAGTAAGCCTTCCTCCAATGGAGATCTTCAGACCTTCCCACTTTCTGAGACGATTTCTGATTTTTTGTAGAATATACTCCCAGTCCGACGTTTTTCTATGAGAACTTCCAACTTTAACTCCCAAGTACATAAAGGGCAGAGTACCAGCCGAGCATCCCAACATTTCAGCAAATTCAATCAATTGTTGATCCTCCATGTTTACCCCGTACAAGCAGCATTTTTCTCTGTTCACTTTCAGCCCAGAAACTAATTCGAGATTCACCAAGAAGGCCTTTAAAAATCTGATATTTTCCTCCCGAGCCTTTCCCACAAATATAGTGTCATCCGCGAATTGCAAGTGCGACACTTGAACATCTTTTTTCCCACTTGAACTGGTTCAAACAGATGATGGCTTATTGCCTTATTAAGCATGATGCTCATACCTTCAGCTGCTAAAAGGAAGAGAAAGGGGGAAAGGGGATCCCCCTGTCGTAGACCACGTTCCATTTGAAACGAACTAGTTGAACTTCCATTAATCAAAATCGAAGCCTGGACAGTAGAAATACACTCCATCATCCATGATACCCATTTCTGATCAAAGTTTAGTCTTCTCATAATGTCCCTCAAGTAGCTCCAATCCACTGAGTCATAAGCTTTGGCGAAGTCGATCTTGAACAGGACACACTCCCTTCTTCTTTTCCTTGCATCTCCTATGACTTCATTAAGTATTACCACTGAATCTAAAATCTGCCTTCCTCCAACAAACGCCGATTGTTGATCCGAAATTAAGGATTCCATAACTCTACTTAAACGTTTTGACAAAATTTTCGATAAAATCTTGTATACACTGCATACCATCGAGATTGGTCTGAAATCTAGCAGCTCCTGGGCGTCCTGTTTCTTAGGAATAAGTGCAATGAAGGTAGAGTTTAAGCCCTTCACCAACTTGCCATTAGAGTGAAACTCCTCGAGAAATCTGAGCAGATCGTCCTTATAGACTTCCCAATATTTCTTAAAGAAGACAAAATTTAGTCCGTCTGGGCCTGGACTTTTGGAGCTATCGCAATCCCTCACAGCTTCCCAAACCTCTTCCTCCGTAAAAGATGCTGTGAGCATGCAGTTTTCAGCTTCAGAGACCTTCCGATAAGCAAAGTTTTCTTCAAGGGTAGGCCTTGTTCTCCTTTCTGCCTTAAAGTGTTTCTGGAAAAAATCGAAGATTCCTTCCTTCACCTCATTCACCTCCTCTTTCCAAACTCCGTCAATCCAAACCCCTGAGATTTCGTTCTTTTTACGCCTCCCATTGATGACCCCTGATATATGACTTGATTGTGGAAATTGGAATTCATAAATAATTTCTTTTGGAGTAAGATTGTATTGCGAGAGGGTTTTTTTTTTTAAAATTAAATGCATACAACTTTTTGAAGTGATACACATCCAAAATGTATTCATTTGCATTGGTAATGCTCTTATCGGTACGACAGAATCATCAATCATCATCTTGAGCCGTTAAAATGAAAGTGCAATAAATGAATTGTGATTAATATAAACTGAGTCTCATTTTGTGTAGAATCTCAGAGCTAGGACAATAGTAAGATGATGGGAAACACCCATTTTTGTGAAGACATTACATCTTCATTATTTGCTTTAAATTAAGTAAATCTTTGACTATTAATCCACCGTTATTGTTCAACACTCGTACTCCTAAGCCAATCATTCAACTCTATCACAACAAGCTAATCCATTTCAGTAGGCAAGTAATATAATTCCATCCATAGATCTCACACACATGCACTTACCAAATTACCCTTTTCAACTTTAATAATTATTTCATGCCTTTTGTTTGAATACTATTACAATTTTACAAACTCAAAATGGATGCTCGCAATGATCATCACTGCATACCTTTTCTTTTTCCATACTTTTCATTATCACGAGAATCATGTCACTTATCTCATTTTTGAATGAAATTTTTTCAATTAACTATAAATTTACATCAATAAATATTTAAAAAAATATGTAATGCTTGTGTGTACTATTTACACTGTATAATTATGTAACATTAATATTGTTCAGTTAAAACAAATATTTCATATATCTCATACTTAATTACTACTTACCTAAACTACAACTCCCCTTATTCAATTAATATTTTCATACCATAAAAGGATATTATCTTTTACAATTATATCTTTCATACACTAGTGTACTTACATCTTATCTTAATATTTTACATATGTTAATTCACATTTATTAATTAAACTTTAGAATGTCAAACAATAATGTAATAATAAACTTTGGAATGGATGGAGTAATATTGTTCAGTAAAAATAACTAATGCTACTAATTAATTAATATTGTTATGTTAAAATCATTGATGTTATTCAATGCAAATAATTAATATTAATGTTCGATGAAAATAACCAGGTTTAATTGCAAATAAAATCACAACATTTTCACAAATTGCAATCTAATATAAACTTTTGAATCTTTGCAAACAAAATCCAACTTAACATTTGATTGTAATTGTAACAAAAATGTAGATTTCAATCAGCTCAAAAATGATGATAAATTATGTGTTGTTACCCAAATCAATCTAAACATATTAATACTATTAATTATTCATTGTCAGGTAAGTGAAACATCATTTTCGGACAATAAAAAATTTATTTGTTTGTTCAAATTGCAAACAAATGTTAAGTTGATTTTTTATTTGAAAAATTCAAAAGTTTAGATTAAATTATAATTTGCGAAAAGGTTGGAATTTAATTTGCAAGTAACTCAAATAACTAAGAGTAGTTCTAGGGTGCATCCAAGTGTATACTATGCACTTGGATTTTTCACTCAATTTAAAATCAATTTTGACCAAGTAAAAATTCGCGGGTCAGCCCAACCCGACCAAAACTCGCGGGTCAGACTAACCCGCATCTCTCTCCTCCTCCCTTCCGCTTTCTCCTCTGAATCCGACGGCCAGGAAACCTTCATCGCCCACGTTTCCAAATCTCAGAAGCCTCTCGCCAGTTTACTTGACAATCTTTGTGATGAACCAAATTGACCTCCGTTCCTGGTGCTCGTCGGTAGAAATCAAAACAGACATAACTTTTGGAGTCAGACTCAGAATTTTTATTGTGATACCTTTTTTAAAGCGGATCGACGATTCGAGTTGAACTCACCGCGCAACGCGCTGTGATGTACGCAAGTCTGGACCCAAATTCCAACGTTTGACAGTGTTGGACCTACTTTTTCTGTTTGAGACTTATTACAACTTGGGGTATTGGTGATTATAACTTCGGGTATTGGTGATCAAATCTTGGGATATTGATGATTACAGTTTGGGGTATTGTTGATTATATCTTGGGGTATTGGTGATTATATCTTGGGGTATTGGTTATTATATCTTGGGGAATTGATTATTACAACTTGGGGTATTGGTGATTATAACTTCGGGTATTGGTGATCAAATCTTGGGGTATTGGTGATTATATCTTGGGGTATTGGTGATTATAACTTCGGGTATTGGTGATCAAATCTTGGGGTATTGGTGATTATATCTTGGGGTATTGGTTATTATAACTTGGGGTATTGGTTATTACAACTTGGGGTATTGGCTATTATAACTTCGGGTATTGGTGATCAAATCTTGGGGTATTGGTGATTATATCTTGGGGTATTGGTGATTATAACTTCGGGTATTGGTGATCAAATCTTGGGGTATTGGTGATTATATCTTGGGGTATTGGTTATTATAACTTGGGGTATTGGTTATTACAACTTGGAGTATTGGTTATTATAACTTCAGGTATTGGTGGATCAAATCTTGGGGTATTGTTGATTATAACTTGGGGTATTGGTAATTAACTCTTGGGGTAATCTTGAATAATTATTTGATACATTATTATTGAGTAATTCTTAGGGTATTGGTGATTATAACTTAGGGTATTGGAGAATATAACTTATAGTATTGGTGATTATAACTTGGGGTATTGGTGATTAAGTCTCGAGATATTGGTAAATAATTTTTTAGGAATATAACTTGAGGTATTAGTGATTATAACTTGGGGTATTGGTTATTATAACTTAGGGTATTGGTAATTATAATTTGGGGTATTGGTGATATAACTTCGGGTATTGGTGATTATAACTTCGGGTATTGGTGATATAACTTCGGGTATTGGTGATTATAACTTCGGGTATTGGTGATATAACTTCGGGTATTGGTAGGAAGCGCGCGCGACCCATTTTCAACTCCGATTGTTGCCAGACCCGCGAATTTTGGTCGGGTTGTGCCTGACCCGCGAATTTTTTGTTGGATCCCACAAACCGACCCGCAACCGACCCGCGAATTTAGTCAAAATTGATTTTAAAATCAATTTCAAATTGGTCAATTTCAAATTGGGTGCAAAATCCAAGTGCATACTATGCACTTGGATGCACCCTAGAATTTGTCAATAACTAATATTCTTTCCATCTCAAACTTAATTGTTATTTTACTATTTATCCTTCTAAAGTATGTTGGATCCAATTAATACTCACTTCCTTCCCCAATACATCTCATATATATTTATTTTCGGAACGTGCAAATTAGGTTAGAAATAGTATGTGTAAAATAACAAGAAATGTAACATAATCGTGTAGTGATGATATAACTGTAAAAAATAATATTTTAATATTATTTATAGAAATATTGATTAAGAAAATAGAAGAATATTTTTAATGTGTACCAATTAAAAATACACACTAATTTCACGCTACAACTAAGGTATACAAGAATTTATAAAAAAAAAAAAAATTAGCAATTTTATTGGTTTGGCGAAAAAAAATTACAATAACAAAATTTTACAACAATAATCATATTTTAACTACCGTCAATATCCCAACAAATGTGGTTCGTACACCTTTACCTCGAGACTTGAAAAAAAAAGTCACAATTACAAATTTTACAACAATAATCATATTTTAATTACCCAACAAATGTGGTTTGAATTACCACTCTTTACCTCGCCTCGAGACCTGAGAAAAAAGTCGAAAAATTCAACATCACGCAAAATAAAAAAACAAAGTCCGTGACTGCCTCCCTCATGGCGCACATTAGCACTCCACGCACACGCAGGCGGCGCGTCGTATCACCTGCGGCATATCCGCCGCTCTACTCCACTCTCCGCCGCCGCAGTCGTACACCAACACCAGCCCTTCCTTTAAGCCCCTCTCCATCCGCCCACTCCGCCGCAGCAAATCGTCTATGCCACCCACCACCTGCACCAGCACCACCGTATCCCCCACCCCGACACAGCTGAATCTCACCGTGCTGTCCAGTCTAACCTGCGCCGGCAGCGGCGGACTCCTTATCCTACACCACTCACCGAAATTGGCACTCTTTCTCGACGCGTTGAATCTCCAGAACGATAGCTCCACCGCGTGGCTTGACAGAATGTACACGCAACCGTCGGCGGCGCACGCCGCCACCACGCAGCCGCCGCCGGGGACTGCGCGGCTTCTCAGCCACACACGCGCCGCCACGTCGAATAAGTCCATTGAACTCGCGTAGACGTGGGCCGCATCCGCTCCGGCGGCGCGTGAGGCACACGCGGACACCTCGTTTCCCGATTGGCCAATTTTTAACCCACCAATGATGTAAAATACTCCATCCACTGAGGCCCCAATGCAGCCGTATCTCCGGCGAGGCGCTTGGGACAACACGCGCCACACATTCTCGTCGGGGTCGTACTCCTCCACCGCCGACGATCTGGCGCAACCGCCGGCAACGAGTATCCTCCCCGCCACGGCGGCGGCGGCGAATTTTTTCCTGAGGAAAATCATTCCGGCCTTGGGGACGAGGGTCCCGGTCCACGTGTCACACCTGAGCATCGCCGTCCGGCCAATGATGTAAATTTTGCGGCCAATTGAAACTAATCGAAAATGCGCGAATAAAGAGAAATCTGAGGCGCATCCGGAAGCGACGTCGTTCTCAATTGAGGGAACGAAGGAGGATACTTTCCAGAAGGGGTCGGAATCGCGGTGGAATCGGAGGGTAGCGGCGAAGAGGGCAGAATTGGAAATGGAAATGGAGAAGAGGGTTTGGAGGAGGTTGTGGTGGCGGAGGCGGAGGAGCTGGAAGGCGGGGGAATTGAGGAGGTGGGCCCAGCGGCGGCAGACGGCGGGGAGAGAGGGGAGGGCGGAGTGGGGCACCCGGGAGAGGCATTCGAGGAGGAGGTCATCGGGGAGGGAGGAGATGGTGGTGGTGTCGGCGGCGATGGTGGCGGAGAGAGGGGAAGGGTGGTGGGGGTGTTGGGGGTTGGGGAAACAGGATTTCATTAGCCATGAGAAATGTCGGGAGGAGCAGGAATCAGATGTCGATGATGGCATGTGATAGTGGATCGACGCGGTGGTGGTGGTGGTGGCGGCGGCGGCACTGGCGGCGATAATGCTCCGCCTGTAATGTCCTATCTATAATCTATAATACTACTTACTATATATAAAAGTATCTTGGCTTGGTAAATAGTTTTTGACTTGACAATTTTACCCATGCCATGCTTTATTTTGTATTGTTCAATTGCTTTTTTTTTTTTTTTTTACAGTTTCCTTCCAATTTTAGGTCACAAATCTCATGGGTCAGTCAGTTATACCAGATTAAGAATTTCATTCTCTGAAACGGCGAGAAAGGAGTGTGAATCATGAATTTTTTAGGCGAGCGGGCGGAGCAGCGTGGAGAGTCGCAGTAATTTAGAAGCTTGGTTAAACTCCGCCGCTGAAAAAAGCTAGAGTCCAATCGCCGGGAAGAATTGGTGGCAGGGGATGGAATTCAAGGCGTCATTTCACAATAGAGGTAATTACAGTATCATATGATCAAAATTTCAGTTTTTATGGTGATAATTTTGGGGATATTGGTTGAGGTTCAGTTAGTGACGTACATTGCAAAAAAACTGATTATCATTTGCTATCCATTTTTCTATTTCAAATGAAGTATTAGTCCAAAGCAATAACAAATTTAGTCCAACAACTCCCACTATCAATCCATGTATATCATCACTACATACGAGGCTAATCGTATAATGTCATAAATTATAAAAATTAATTTATTTATGTTCCTTTTCAATAAGCTTAAGTTTTCTGAAATTACATGAGCAAATAATAACAGGACTACTGCTCTTGCATAGTTGCACTTCTGTATATATTCTGTTTTGTACTTGTTAAATTTCTTTTTTATGCTCATCAATCGAAGTCTCCGAAAAAAAAAAGGCTTAATAAGAAATTTATGCTTATATAAGATGTGCAAAAATATGTGGAGAAGGAATTTGAGATGAATTTGCAGGATCAAATTTTGGAGAATTGGGAATTCATATATAAGAAGAATTCACACCCCATGTACTATTCTTATGAATTTATTGACAACATGCAACACACATGGCAACCATCCAATACTTGTAAAAGTGGCTAGCACTTGCAATTTTTTTTTTTTTTGATGATTTTGCAAGGGCTAGCCACTTTTATTAACTTCTTTTCTCAGACGAAATAGTGCACCATCCTTGATTATTATGGTGGACGATTCGACTTCAGGCGTTAGGCTCACCAACGTTTTTCCTCTCCCTCCCCACTTCATCGGATTTCTAAGAATAACATCCAATTTCAGATGACAAGCGCTTCACCGAATGTCGTCGATATTCTACTGTAGTACTCCTCAAATATGCATTGATTATCTTTCCTGGTTTTTTTTAACCACACATGTTATTTGATTTGTTATTTTCCCCTCTCATTTATTTCCATTTAATTTTCTGAGTAATTACAACAATTGCTGTCATTGTTATTTATTTGATTCTCTTGATGTGGATTTTCTTTAATCTGAAATGATTGGGATTGGAGTTGCTGAGTTGATTTCTAACTAGGGTTCTCTTCCAATTTCTTGAATTTTATGCAGAGATTGTCATGTCTTCATAATTAGGATTGGACAAACAACTTGATTAAGGCGATTGTAATTAGGTACGCTTACTCTGCTATGTTGATTTTCAGATAAATTAGAAGGGATGGATTATGAGAACAATTAATTTTGTGTGAATTTTGTTGTTTAGTTCAGTCATTTATTTCTGGTCTTTGATTGAGCAATTGATTTGGTTTGTAGAAGCATCAAATAGGAAAATGCAAAACCTTCAGTTGGAGCCAAAAAAGTTCTTCGCCTCAGTCAATGCAAAACACGAAAATCCGTTTAACTTCCTGCAAACACTATTTGGTATACTTGAAATCAGTTCCATACTCTTTGTAACTTTTTATGAACATATGCATCAATGGTTACCATAGTGACAGCTCTTAACATCCTTTGGGGGATTATTGCTCACGTCTATGTTCTGATCTTATATTCAACAGTTTCTTGAAAGTTAGGAAATCAAATTATATAGTACAATAACTGTGGTGGACAGTTCTTAGATTTTTAGAAATGAAAAGATGCATATTATTGAATTACGCTACACAATGTTGTGAACCTCACATGTTATTTGATTTTGTTATTTTCCCCTCTCATTTATTTCCATTTAATTTTCTGAGTGATTACAACAATTGTTGTCATTGTTATTTATTTGATTCTCTTGATGTGGATTTTCTTTAATCTGAAATGATTGGGATTGGAGTTGCTGAGTTGATTTCTAACTGGGGTTCTCTTCCAATTTCTTGAATTTTATGCAGAGATTGTCATGTCTTCATAATTCGGATTGGACAAACAACTTGATTAATGCGATTGTAATTAGGTACGCTTAATCTGCTATGTTGATTTTCAGATAAATTAGAAGGGATGGATTATGAGAACAATTAATTTTGTGTGAATTTTGTTGTTTAGTTCAGTCATTTATTTCTGGTCTTTGATTGAGCAATTGGTTTGGTTTGTAGAAGCATCAAATAGGAAAATGCAAAACCTTCAGTTGGAGCCAAAAAAGTTCTTCGCCTCAGTCAATGCAAAACACGAAAATCCGTTTAACTTTCTGCAAACACTATTTGGTATACTTGAAATCAGTTCCATACTCTTTGTAACTTTTTTATGAACATATGCATTAATGGTTACCATAGTGGCAGCTCTTAACATCCTTTGGGGGATTATTGCTCAAGTCTATGTTCTGATCTTATATTCAACAATTTCTTGAAAGTTAGGAAATCAAATTATATAGTACAATAACTGCGGTGGACAGTTCTTAGATTCGTAGAAATGAAAAGATGCATATTATTGAATTACGCTACACGATGTTGTGCTCCTCGTGTGGAAGATGGTCTATGTATTATGTCTTTTTAGTTGCTAACGAGGCCTATAGTTGGGAAATAGTCATTGCTGATGATGAAGGATACAAATTTATAAACCAAAGACATTGACATCTTAATTTGTAAAAGCATTGATCTGCAACTTGTAAAAGCATTGGAGTTACCATTTGTTTAGTTAGTATTTGCTGATCTGCAACTTTATTAAGTCTGCAAATATGTATCAAAAGTTGATTCTAGAATTGAAATTCAAGAATTCTCTTCTTGATTGAGCTTCAACCTGCTCAAGCATATATTGTTATACGAATTTTGTGATGTTTTATGAGTTCTCGGAATGTTAGGTCTTTTCCTCTTGAAGATACATCTTAGCTTCTCAAGTCAGTGTGTGTTATGGTAATTTCTCTTGCACTTAATCTGGATTTATTATAATAAGTTACCTCTCTTTTCACTTTTGATTATATTTCTTACTTTTCGGTCTTTCTTACAGCTAGGAAAGATGTGGATTGATTGAAAAAAAAATATCATACTTAATATAATATACTTTCAAAATCTTCGATAGCTGTAACAGTTTCTCCTTTAAATCGTTTTGGAAGTTTACTTCAGATAATGATCAGTATCGGGTTTTTTCTTTATTGCTTAATTCTTCCTAATCCTAGGATTATTAGTGTGTTTAACTTATATGTTGGGTCTTTACAGGAGCTAGATGTGGCTTTTGGAATAGGAGTTTGGCCGACTTGCTTCCTATTTCCTGGACTCTTTGGCAACCCATGTAATGATCTTTGTAAGGTTTGATTAAGTATTCAATATTGAGCATAATAATTTATCGGTCTGCAGTTTGGTAGAAAACAGAAAAAGTTGTTTCAGAGTACAAGGTGTATGTTTGCATTTCATAGCAACTCACAATTTTGAGCATAATAATTTATGACTTATTTTTTAAATGTATTTTTTTTTTTAATATTACATAAATAAATTTTAGTCCCCGACATTATGAATCAGCCAACTTAGCAGTATTTGAGATTGCACCATGTCCAATGATAGTAAACATTGATGAACCATGTTGTACCATAATATTTTGTTGACTCCTGATTACAACATCTATGTTGCAATTTCATGTTGATTGTTGTTTTCTCGGTTTATCTTGAAAGGGTGAGGGAATTTGCGGCCAAAAATCCTATCCCATCTTGTTTATTAAAAGAAACTTTTGGAGACGACGAACTTCAATGATTTGATAACAGGTCTTGTTCGCAGAATACGTGAGGTTGCTCTCTGAGAATGCATAGCAATGGCAATTGTTTTGAATTTTAATTTTTATGATAAATGGAGCTATTAGTTTCTTCCTACGAATAAGGGAGTATGGTATTTTTAGCTATTTCTACAAAATATGCAGTGCTGATCAGCAAGTCCAATGTGTTTGTTGTAGACATTCCAACTATGGAAGTTTTTTGTTGGAAAATTCCATAGGCAATTTTTTATTTTTATAAAGTGTATGTGTGCCATACAATTTTTTATTTTTAATAGTATTGACTGTTTTTTTATTTTTTATTTTTCAATGGAAACAACGATATTGGTAAAAAATGAATTTGGGTTGCATGATGCGGTTGCTGCATATAATATTATGTCAAGTACATATTTTAATATGCCGAAATATTTATTCTTCAGTCCACCCCACTATTCAATCCTGGATTCGTCCCTGACGACAACCTAACAGTGGAACTACTTCTACCAGAAAAAATAATATGAGATCAAATCTGAAAGTGTTGGGACAAAAATCGTGAGTAGTTGTGGATAGGATTAAAAGTGTGAACATTCTTTTTATATAAGTCACCATAAATTTGTGAGGAATGATTCTAAATATATCCATGTAATATGTCGAGAGAATATTATAATTGGATGTGGTTGGCACATGAAAGCTCATTGTATTAAGGAGAACAAGTTTTTAAGATATACAATGGTGTATTTGTTCACTCCTGCTTGGGGAGGTCCAGAACTACGCATAAGAAACGATTTGGACCATAGATTATTAGGCATCTTGTGGAGCATGATGTTAAAGCAAACCCTGATATAACTGCCAAAGGAGTTGTCGGCCTTATTAGAGTTAACTATGACATATCTGTCCCTTACTACAATGGATATTGTACAGCAGAAGGGGCAAGGGACCAGTAGTTTGGGTCTTATTGACTTGAACGCAAAATACTAGTTTTACTAGTAGTTACCCCACAAGAGTATGAGATCACAGTAGTATGGGCAAATATATGGACTAAGTATTATCGAACCCAAGGGAAAATGTGTATGCTAGTAAATCCTTGGAAATGTACGTCTCGTAGCTAATATGAATGCAGTGTTTGGTTTTGAACTATGACTTACCTATATTATACTAATTAGATGCTAATAATGAAATTAACTAAACTAACTTTGATTGCAAATATGAGGTGATGATGCTCAGGATGGAAATTCCTACGTATACTAACGGAGTTGGTACGGTAACTAAAATAATCGTGACGTGCAAGTTAAAATCCTTAAGTGTACTAAAACTAGGCAATCAACTTCTCTAATCTAGCACAAGATTGAAAGACTAAAAGCTCAAGAAATAATCATAATACTTCGTCCTATCAACCTACTTCACTAATTCGATAATCCAATTATACGAATTGTGCTTAATTAATGAGACTCTAATTTAACTAAGGTGATGCAGTCCTCCTCCCTAGATAAACCGGTAGATGATAAACTCCTTCAAAAACCATTTTCTTAAGCCTATTAGTTATTAAAGAGCGATGCGGTCGTCTTCTCTCTAACAATTTTCATACTCAATTCCAAGATTATTCTAGAGTTTATCAGAAATATTTAATAATTAAGAGAATCAAAACTAAACATCACGAATTACCCTAATTACGTACCAACGTCCTACTTCTACGAGTTCATCATATCCTAAGCATGCAAGAGTTCTAGCCTAACATGGTGGTTTTGAAAACAAAAGCAATAACAAGAACGATAATTGTGACGTCCCCACTTAATATAGTACGGAAAATATGATGTGGCACAAGTAAGAACGACACTAAAATAGTACTTTGTATTAAAATATACACACATCACACATCTACACAGCGGAAGTAGTAAATAAGTATGACTGTAGCTTAAGTTACAATCCAAAATTCAAAATATTGTTCTTCAAACATAAAGTTTTTAAGAAGACTCCACAGCCCGCCGAGTTCATTCGCCCACGTCCGAATCCACAGCATCTATAAAAATTTAAAAGTGGAAGGGACAAGTGTTTGTAAGCACTTAGTGGGAAACCTCTTTGTTAATTGCACAAACTAAACATCAATTGTTTATAACATGTGAGCCCCCGAAATTTCACAGGGTATCTCCTTGGGTAGCGCGACCAACCCGTGGTGCCGGAGCGACCGGACTATCTCATTTGTCAACATATAGTTGGACTATCTCAGGGGCCAGTCGATAGCGGGCCAGACTCAAAATATTTAACATTCAATATTTAATAAGTGCAATTAAAATAATAATAAAACACTCGGTGAAGAGTGAAGTGATTCTTCACCTTGCAGGTTTGTACCTACAAGTTAAATTTTTAAAATACAAACATTGTTACTTATCCCTTCATTTGTAAAATTCACATATTATACTCGTATAATGACTTGAATTCAAATCTCCATACATATTCAAATATTGTATACTAAAACACAAATATCAATTAAGTGTATAAAATCATAAAATAACAAGTAATAAATAAATATCGACTGTAAAAAAAAAACGTAACCGGACCATTTCGAACCTTTCATATACAAATATTCGATTCTGGTCACTTAACTTTAAAAATTCACCATAAATCAACCATAAGTCTAATACTCCTGAAATTTTAACCATGAACTTCCAACTTCATGTAATTTATCAACATATTTTGGTTTTCTATAAAAACCTAACCGATTATTCTCAGATTATAGCAAACTTCTACTGTTCCTGTTATAGAGTCCAAAACCCTAGTTCAACTTTGAAAAATCACCATGCATCGAATACTACTCCAAAAGCTATAAAATTTGAAACCTAAGTTCCTTCACAAGTCTATTTTCACATATAAATTTTTTAAAATTTTCCACCAAATGAATTGGTCAAAACGAAATTTACCCAAAAGTTGGTCCAGAAATTCGGTTTTATACATACATGAAGAACATATCATCTTAAACTCACTTTAAACCATATAATTTCATGATTTCTACTTCTAAAGCATAGATAATCAAATAATAAATATGATTTTGTTCATAACATATGAAGAATTTGAATTAAACATTCAAAACATGAAGTAAAACATATAACATGCAAATCACTTATCATTTATTTTCCTATCATTTAATTCACAACTCATGCATAAACTTCATACTAAAACTCAATTAATCACTTATTCAAGAAGAGAAACTTACTTATAGATTGGTAGCTAAAATAAATTCCTTCTTCTCCCTTTTCAACTTCTAAGTATAAGAGTAGTAGTATTTGTTCTAATTTTCTTTCTCTAAGCTTATACTTATTTATGCATGAATGGTCTTGTATTTATAGGAGAAGCAATACTTGCAGACTACTCCAATCCCCCATTTGATGATGACTTAGGAAGATTATGGAGTATTGACTTGAAGCGAAAATACTAGCTTTCTACTAGTAGCTTCCCCGCAAGAGTACGGGTTTACTATAGTATTGGCAAGTATAGGTGTTGACAGCGATTTATGCCGGATCTCGCTGCCGGGTTCCTAGCGGGTAGGATTCGATATTTATGATAGCAAGAAGCAACAAATGAGGAAGTAAATGAGCTCTCAAGAGTATATTTGCAATAAATGTGTTGTGTCTTACACTTGAGCATTAAAAGCCCTATTTATAGTGTACAAGGTGGGTTTCCCCATGCTTAGTTGGTGGACCTGTGGGTCCCCCCCTGCTCCTAGCTGGAAGGTAATGAGTGGCTACAACCCCCCCTACGAGCCAATGAGAGGACGCCACGTGGCCCTGTCACCCCTGAGATGATTGGACTTAGCCCCAACTGCCCTCTTTGACCCTGTCACATCCTCTGGACTGATGGCACCCGACGAGATGAGTCCGGACGAGAGTGCCTTGGTGGTTCAATGACGGGTAGGCGGGTAGAGCGTCTGCCCCGGAGCTCGTCGCTGGCCGCCCGACACCATGGCCGGTGGGTGCTAAGTACCCTGCCCGGCAGCTCCCAGAGGCTCGCGTCGGGTAGCCTCTAGGTCCCCGCCCGTCTGTCTGACCAGACGGCGGACTACTCTTATCCGAGCCCGCTCCAGTAAGTGGGTTTATGTCTGATACCCGATGGGTCGGGTAGTAAATATCGAGTGTAACAATTGCCCAACCAGCCCGACATCGGGGGGCCGCAGTTGTCGGGTGGCGGGCTGGTCGAACTGCAGACTTTTGAATTTGAATTTGAATTTGAATTTTGGGGGTGACGTTTCGGTTTCCGAGATGACGCCTCGTATGCCGCGCCTGATGACGTCACGGGATGGCGTGACTGATGCGCAGAAATCAAGGGGTCACGTCCGCCGAACCTGCTCCCCAACCGTTGCGCGCGTGGCCCCCACGCGCCCCCCTGAGTTTTGCTTTATTTCATTTTTTACCCTCTTTTTTGCAATTTGGTCCCTCTTATTTCTCCTATAAATAGGGGTTTTCAGCCCATTCTCATACTTTTCGCTCGTTGCAATCCCTTGCCCCTCCTTGCGAAGCTTCAAGTTTTCCGGTGACTTCTCTCCAGAATCCGGCGACCTTTCCGAATCTCAAGGTAATCCCCCACTTTCCTCTTCATTTTTGTTCGCTCCTCCCCAATATGAGTGACTCTGTTGAGAGCGTCGCGGCCGCCGGCGCCTTCCACTTCCGCCGTCGCGCCGCCACCGGTGCCGAGAGGCCCCTCAGTCCCTCCGGTGAAGGGACGTCCCACGCCGCCGCCAGAGAGGGGAAAGGCACCTCCACGGACGTGGATGCCTTCGCCGATGACCTGGAGCGGATGAGCCCCCAAGGAGAGGGCGTCGCGCTTCAGGTTTCTCCCGTGTCCTCCTACCCGCCCCGGGCCGAGGACTTCTTGTTCGAACAGGAGGCCGTTCCCGATAATATCGAGTACGCGGATAGTCGGCTAATAGGGTTCGATTACACCAAGTACATGAGCCGGTTTGTGCAGAAACGCCCTGCCCGAGAGTACTTCGAGGCCCGGAAGACCGAATTTGGGGCCTCTCGTCGTCCCAGCTGCCTGCCCGCAGACGCCGATATCAATGAGCTTTATTGGACCTTCCAGGTGCCGTCCGACGTTTTCTTCTACGCTCCCCGGGAAAACGAACGGGCAGACCAGCCCCCTGAGGGCCTCATAGCCATAAATTCGGACACGCTCCATGCTGGGCTCCGTTTCCCACTTCATCCGGCCATCTCCAAGCTGCTCGCCGCCTGGAATTTATCGATCACACAAATCACTCCTAATGGGTGGAGCTACATCTTGGGAGCTATGGTCGCTCTTGGTCGACGCGGGCTGAACCGTATGCCTACTTCGGCCGAGATCAATTACTTGTATTACACAGTGGCCTCGGTTGGACGGTTAAACCACGAGTATTACTCCGTGAAGCCACGTGGCTGCGATGCTATCGTCTTCGGTATCTCGTCGAAGGTGACGCATTGGCACAAGAAGTGGTGGTGGGTCGGCGGCGCCTGGGAGAGCGTTGGCGTTGACGGGCAGATTATCCCGGTTCCCCGGGAATATCGAGATCGCAACCGCCGAGGTAATTACTGAATCTTCACCTCATTCCTTAGTACTGATCTAATTTCTTCTTCATTGTGCAGGCTGCGCAGTCCCTCTTCAGGCCGACTTGACCGACAATTTCCGGCAGGCACTTGCTTTGGTGAGGTCAGAGAGCCTAGATAATCGTGACGTCGGCCTCCTCAACAGCGACGAGTACAGAAGACTGTCCGGACTCCAAACCTTCCCGCGACACTTGAATTTTGGCGGTAAGGCCTTCTTGCCCGATATCCTCCCTGCTCGTGATTTTCTTCCCGATGTCGTCTCTAATGTGCGTCTTTTGCAGAACAACGCTTCCCGGAGGAGTCAACTCCGTCCGCCTCGCCGTCTCCCCCTCCTCGATCTGTACCCGACGCCGGCCAGGCCCCCATCCCCGTGGTCAACGTTGAGTCCTCCGAAGAGACCGTTGATATGGGGCCCAAAAAGAGTGCCACCGCCAGGCTGGCGAAGCGGGGAGCTGTCCGCCATGGGGGGGTGGTGATCCGTTGCCACCCGCCTACCTCCGCGACGCCCGCAGCTTCTTCCCCCACTGTTCATCGGGCGGCCAAACAGGCGCGGGTTGAAGACCAGACCTCGGTCGACCCGGCCATGGTGACAGTCAACTTGGACCCGACGACGGGCGGGCTGGTGGCTGGCACTGTCGAGGCGACTATAGGGAGCCAGGCCTCTCCGTCTCGTGACCGCAGTGACTTCTCCTTCCTGGGCTGGGGCAATCACCTCGCGTACGTGTTTCAGTTTCTTTTCCCAAGTTTCCTGGCCGATTTTGCAATGTAGATAATTTAATATAACTTTTCTTCCCGTTGTTTTGCAGGCCTGATCCTCTGCCCCCTCCCGAGGTCCTTCAATTCCTGCGCTCGCAGGATCCTCCGTACTCGGAGGCTGTGCCGGAGTCTTGGCCGGAGGACCTTCGCCGCGCCGTGCTGAATCTTCCTCGGTCCTGGACCCTTAACTGCCAGAAGGCCACGAGGACCATCTCGCTCGCTGACCAGATGAGGGCGACGGCCATCCGCACCTCCCGCAACGCTATTGCCATGGAGGGCATCATGCTCGAGTTCGAGCGGGAGATGCGGACTGCCTCCTCCTACAAGGCAGCCTTCCAGACGAAGAGGGACGAAGCCGCTCGCCTGGAAGAGGAGAACAAAAAGCTACGAGAGGAGCTGGAGGCCGCCCGAGCGAGTCGGGTAGAGCTGGAGGGCGCCTGCGAGGAGGAGAGGAAGGCGCGTGCCGAGGCCGAGACGAAGACGGCTGAGGAGGTTCGAAGGGCGCGTGAGGCCCTTGCTGCTGAGGCCGACGAGCGCCTGGCCGCCGAGCGAGCCCGCCATGAAAGTGAGCACGAGTCAGCAGGCTCCATGATCTATATCAACGCGTACACCGACTCGATTTGCTCCCTGCTCCGCCGCAACCCTGAGGCCGACTACTCCGGGCCCCTGGACGATTTGAGGAGCTATGTTAAGTCCAATCCCCCCTCGGCAGATTACGATATCACTTTGAAGGACTTGGCCGATCGCGGGGTGGACCTGTCGTTCCTCGGCGACTCGGCGACCTTCACCTATCCGCTGGCCGATGAGGAGGCCAATGAGGACCCGGGGGTGGTGGATGAGGCGGCCCCGTGAACTCTCCTCTTTTCTTTTTCCTTGTTTGTTAAGTTTGTTGGCCGCTGGCCGTTGTATCTTTTTCTTGAACCCTTTTTAATGAAATTGTCTCTCTTTTATCGTCGCTTCTCGCTCTTGTTTTCTTGAACTTAGTTTGATGATCAGGTCAATAACGGAATTGGATTATGTTAAAAAATGAAGTGCTCTAGCCGATAGACGGGCATTAAATACACGACAATAGGGTTGAACTAACAACTGTAAAATTAACCAGCAGATTAATTAGTGAAGTGTTTTAGCCGAATGTCGGGCAGCGACTTCACGAAGATGGGATTGAATTAACAACCGCTTAAAGAATTAACCAACAGATTAATTAATGAAGTGCTTTAGCCGAATGTCGGGCAGCGACTTCACGAAGATGGGATTGAATTAACAACCGCTTAAAGAATTAACCAACAGATTAATTAATGAAGTGCTTTAGCCGAATGTCGGGCAGCGACTTCATGAAGATGGGATTGAATTAACAACCGCTTTTATTCATTACAACTTTGCGCTCGAAGAGCGATTACATCGAGGTTGCTCGTCATGATGACTTAGGCTAAACTACTTCGCCGTCACTGGTAGTATCTTTTGAGTAGGGAGGCGTTCCAAGGGTATTGGGCCGGGTTTCCCTCAAGGTTTTCCAGCTCGTAGGCTCCGTTGGCAAGGCGCCTGGAGATCTTTAGGGGTCCCTCCCAATTCGGACCAAATGCCCCCTTGGGTTGCCCGACCGTCCGTCGGAGCACCAGGTCCCCGATTTCGAACTCCCTGATTTTGATTTTCGAGTTGAAGTATTTTTTAGCCCGGCGTTTGTAAGTTATGTTTCTTTGTTCTGCGGACAGCCTTCCCTCCTCCAGCAGGTCCAACTCGTTTAGCATGCCTTGGTCGTTCTCGGTCCCCACGGGTTGTGAGGTGCGGAGGCTCGGGATGATGACCTCGGCCGGGATGACTGCCTCCATTCCGAAGGCTAGAGCAAAAGGATTCTCCCCGGTTGCAGTGCGACAGGTTGTTCTGTATGACCATAACACTTCGGGTAGCTTGCTCGCCCATGTTCCCTTGCTCTCCTCCAACCTTATCTTCAACGTGTGTTTGATTATCTTGTTTACTGCCTCGACCTGCCCGTTCGACTGGGGGTGGTAGGGTGATGAGAATAACCTCTTGATCTTGTATTTCTGGCAGAATCTCTCCATCTCCAACCCGTCGAACTGTTTCCCATTGTCCGAGATGATTATCTGTGGGAGGCCGAATCGACAGATTATATTGCGCCAGATGAACCTGATAACATGCTCCTGATCGATCGTTTTCAGTGATTCCGCCTCCGCCCATTTGGTGAAGTAATCCACGGCGACAATTACGTACTTGACGCTGCCCGAGGCCGTAGGCAAAGGACCAATGAGATCGATCCCCCACTTCGCGAACGGCCACGGACTCAGAATTGAGGCGAGCTCGGTTGGAGACTGGTGGATTGCTGGCGAATAGACTTGACACTTGTGGTATGCTCGCGCGTAGTTGATCGTGTCCTTCTTTAGGGTGGGCCAGAAATATCCCTGTCGGATAACCTTCTGGGCGAGCACCTGGCCGCCAGCGTGGTTCCCGCAGCGTCCTTCGTGGACTTCTACCAAGATCTTCCTTCCCTGCCCCGGCGCTATGCATTTTAGGAGGGGTAGGGTGAAGCCTCGCTTGTACAACTGGTCCCCGATGATCGTGTATCGTGCCGCCCGAAGCTGTAACTGTCTCGCCGCTACTCGATCGTTTGGGAGCTGGCCGTCGCGGATGTATTTCAGAATGGGAGTCATCCAGCTGTCCTAAAAATGGGTTGCCTCCCAGCGCTATTTTTAAGGTCCTAATGCCGGACCAAGCTCAAAGGAGCTTATGGGACATGATACTCAAAATTACCTCCCTTACTCTCATAAGAGTGGTGGTTGAATTCCTTTCCTTGATGCCCCTCCCTCATGAGTTCCTTTGCTTCCTTCTCATCCCCAAGTGTTATAGGACTCAACTTCTTTTCACTTTTATCTGGAGGAATCATACTAAGCAATTTCTTGCGCTTGGACTTTTTCTTCTTAACTCCTCCTTTTCCCTCCAACTGGACCATGTCTACCCTTTTTATCTCTCCATCCCTCAACTTCTTCACTTTATCCCTATCAACATAATCAAGATCGTAATGCTCATGGGTTAACTCATCAAATGAAGGATTATCAAAATCATGAATATAAGAAAGGTTAGAGATAGGAGGTGTGTCTTCAACACAAGGATCAATGGCATCCATGCAATAATAGCTCTCATCCTCCTTCGGGTGCTTCATGACTTCATATAGGGAAATCTTCACTTCTTGATCATCAAATTTCAACGTGATCTTCCCATTTGCCACATCTAACACCATCCCGGCCGTAGCTAAGAAGGGTCTTCCCAAGATCAAAGGCACGCGCTCATCTTCCTCCATGTCGAGCACCACAAAGTCAGCTGGAAAAATGTGATCCCCAACTTTCACGAGGACGTCTTCAACCACACCTTGAGGTCGAGTAATAGAGCGGTCGGCAAGTTGAAGCGTCATCATTGTCGGTTGAAGTTCTCCACCCTCCAACTTCTTGAATAGTGACAAGGGCATGAGATTGATGCTCGCTCCAAGATCGCACAATGCTCCCTTATTGACTCCATTCCCGATATCACATAAGATCGTGAAACTCACGGGGTCCTTCAACTTTGGGGGAAGCGCCTTGTGCACTAATGCACTCACCTCATGGTTCAGCTGCACCAACTTGGGCTCATCCACTCTCCTTCTCTTCGCTATCAAGTCCTTCAGGACTTGGCGTAATTAGGCATCTGTTCCAAAGCATCATAAAAAGGAATGTTAATATGCAATTTCTTAAAAACGTCAAGGAATTTAGCGAATTTCTCATCAAGTTTCTTTTTCATGAAGCGCTGTGGATACGGGACGGGTATCACCGATTTGGGTACCCCCCCCATTCATCACGCTCGGTCTCTTTAACTTTCTCCCTTGCTTCCTTTGCCTTCTTCCACTTAGAAACTCTCTCAATCTTCTCAATGCCTTCCTCTTCAGGCTCTTTGCTCTCATTGGACTCATCCATATCTTTACCTCTCTTAGTACCTTCACCCTCAACTCCTTTCTCAACTCCTATTTCCTCAATTTCATCTCTATCCTTCTCAAGCTCTTTCTGAGGCGTCTCAGAATCAGCAGGCATCTGAGGACCATTATAGCTGGTTCCACTTCTAAGCTGGATCGCCTTGCAATGTTCTTCCGGGTTCCCCTCCGGCATGGAAGGATATTTACCTGGCTCTCTTTCCAATGTTTTTACGAGCTGGCTCATCTGAAACTCTATCGAAGTGAACCGCCTATTGTTCTCTTGCTGAATTCGATTCAGCTCTACATCTCTTTTCTGGAGTTCTTGATCACGTTGACCACCTTTCTTATGCAACTCCTTCACATCGTACTCCAAAGAAGACAATCTCTTGCTTCCTTCCTCCATCTTCTGAAGGATAGCTCTCAACATCTCCTCAGTTGAGGAACCGCCTTCTCCACCCGGGGGTTTAGAACCTGGATCAACACCTGGAGGAACTGTAATACCGGCCTTCGGATTAGCATATGAAAAGTTCTCATTCTTCCTCCATGTATTTTGAGGGGGCTGCTGGCCTCCTTGATACCCTTGTGTGTTCCTCCATTGATTTTGAGGAGGCTGTGGGCCTGGAGGTACAAATGGTTGGCCATAAGAAGGCCTTCCAATCTGATTGCCACCTTGTGGATACCCGCCTTGATTGTAGTAAGGTCCTCCCATATGGTTGGCTACCTCCTGCTGAACTGGGGGTTGATCCACTTTCTCACTCACCGCTACACTCCCTCCAACCATACTCTGCCCAATCTCAATGTTGTTTTTCTTTTACATCATGGCCATCAACAACTTAGACATTGTTAGGATAAAAGTTGTTAGTTTTGATGAGTTAAAACAAACCAGAAGATGTAATAGGACCATCTGGACCTGTTAGCCAGATGATGATCTAGTTTAGGACTTAGTCTAGGGGGAACTGCCAGACCAGAAGACTTCACCAGAAGAGTCACCAGAAGACCCCACCAGAGGACTTCACCAGAGGACTCCACCAGAAGACTTCATCAGATGAGATCTGACCAGAGGCAGAGGACCTTCACCAGACCAGACGAGTCCGGACCAGACGAGTCTGGTAGAACAAAAGATGCTCAGTTTGATCCCCTGATTCTACTGAGTATTCTGGTTGTTGACCAGATGAGGACCAGAAGACACCGAGGTTGCCTTGTGTCTGGTCTTGCCTTCTCTGGAGAGAATCAGAGTTAGGCAGAGGAAGCTATTTACCGTTGGTGATTCAAATCAAGTCAACAAGATCAGGATTGGAAAGTATTTGAAGATAATCAATCCAAGGATCCCACCAACCCAATCAATCAATTATAGAATTGATTGATTGAGGCTTCCTTATATAGAGGATCTGATTGGATTAGCCCTCCAACGGCTAGCCCTAATCCCCTCTATAAATATGAGAGTGCAGTTCAAGAAAAAGCTTTAGAAAAACTATATACGCGCATAAGTCTATCCAAGCTTTTGAGATTCATACCAAGCACTCTAACTATTCATAACATTTATCTACTCTTAAGGAGTTATTGAAACCTCAGCCTGTTCATCGATCAGACAAGGTTGTAGGTTGTTTGATCTTTAGATTGAAGTCAAATCTAAAGAGGTGTAAGAAGGAACTGGTACTTCCCAATTCCAGTAAGTAAGTGAGTGGTTGGTTGATAGTGAGACCCCTTAGATATAAGGGAGAGTGGACGTAGGATATTCAAATCCGAACCACTATATATCTTGTGTTATTTATTGTTTTCAATTTACTTATTGTTCTTTTGATTATTACTCTCTTGTAAAAGACTTTGAAAGACATTTAACTTAAGCTTCCGCAATTAATCTAACTAGTGGGACCAACAAGTGGTATCAGAGCAGTGTGTCCAACGACCACTGCTTTGAAAAGCTTTTGGTGGTCACCGGGTAGATCCATTGCTCTTTAGTGCTTTTGTTCAAGTTCTTGTTATTTCCCTTAATTTCTTATCAAAATGTCTGCAAAATCTTCTTACAAGAGTCGTAAGCTTCCAGAATTCTCTTTTGAGGATTACAGCCACTGGAGTTTCATGATGAGCAATCATCTTGGAGCTATTCACCACCGCATGTTAGATGTGGTTGAAAGTGGCCCCATTCGATTTTACTGGACTCCTATTGATAGTGGCAGGTCAGAGTCCAGGGAAGAAACTAGTGAAGCTGCAGAGGATAGAGTCCTCAGGCAAAGAATCCTAAAAAAGAAAGATGAGCTTGATAATGATGAAAGAAAGCTCTACAACTTGGACCAGGTGGCAAGAACAGAGATCATCAACACACTTACTAAAGAGGTGATTGAAAAGGTCAGAACATGTGCCACTGCCAAGGAGATGTGGGACAAACTTGCACTTCTCTGTGAGGGAACAGAGAAGATCAAAGACAACAAGCTCCAAGCTGTTCAACACTCATTTGACACCTTCAAGATGAAACCAGACGAGACCATTGACCAGCTGGACATGCGTCTCACAAACCTTCTGAACAAGGCTAGTGCTTTAGGTAAGACCTACTCTGAAAAAGAAATTAATAGTAAAATCTTGCGCTCACTAACCAGCAGGTGGAGAATTAAAGTCACTGTGATCAAGGACAACAAGGATCTCAATACTCTGGATCATCATCTTCTGTTGTCTGATCTCAAAGCCTATGAGTATGATCTTCAAGAGGAGGATCAAACAGAAGAGGTTTCCTCTTCTGGCCAGAAAGGTGTTGCATTCTCTTCAACTATCAAGCCTGATGTCAAGCCAAAGGAGTCTACTGCAGATGACTTGAGCCTCAAGGAGCAGGTAGCACTTCTAACTCGTAAATTAGATAAAATGAGTACAAAATATGGCAGGTACAAAAGGCACTGGAAGGAATCTACCAGAGACAGAAAGAGTTCCTTCAAGCCTGCAGAGAAGGAGAAGACATCTGGAGACTCAAGGGAGACCAGATTCAGAACTCCAGAGAGGAGGAGAGATGACAACCCTGGCAACTCTGGGAGATCAGATTATCAGAGGAGGGATGGTAGCTCTGGCAGATCTGATTACCAGAGGAGAGAGAGTAGTCCAGCCAGATCAGACTACAACCAGAGGAGGAGAGAGTCAAGTCCTAGTTCCAGAGGAGACAATACCTGCTACACATGCAACAAGACTGGTCACTACAGTTATGATTGTCCTCAGCTTACTCCTAGGGAAAGAGAAGAGAAAAGAATCAAGAGAGATAGGAGATATGCAGATAAGATAGCATTGCTGGCAGAAGCAGAGGAGGGGGATACTAGTTCCAGTTCTTCTTCTTCTGACTTTGGATCAGATGATGATGTGTGTCTTATGGCAGACATCACTGAGGTAAATGAAACTACTCTAGTCTTATCAAATTCCAAATATACTGAATTCTCTAATTCATCTGGTAACTCCAGAGAGTCTGATATGCAACAAATGCTATCAGATCTCCAAAATTGTGTCCAACTCTGTCAAAAACTTGAGAAAGAGAATGGTAGGCTCAGAGCTGAAGTTCAATCTCTCTCTCATGAGCATAAATCCACCAGAGAACTCATGAAAGATCATTCCAAAGAAGTCTCTGAACTTCAGGATAAGATCACAGAAAGAGATACTCTGGTAGATCAACTCATGAAAGAAAAGAACTCTCAAGAAGATGAGATCAATGAACTCAGAGCCAAATACCAGACTCTTATCAAGGGAAAACAAGTTGCTCACAACATAGAGGAGATACCCATGCCCAGAGAAGCTCCTAAGATACCATCTGTTGTATCTATCATATCAGAGTCTTCTCAGCGCATTTGTGATAAGAGTGGTTTAGGATACTCTGGAATTTCCACTAAAACTCATAAGTACCTTTATAATAAAGACAAGTCTGTAAGAGCTGGTAAATTGGTAGAAATCTGGGATGATAAACACTTGACTGGTAATGGTTACAAGGTGGTTCACAATCCTGATTGGAAAAGGAATCACTCTGTTAATCACATAACATATGGTCCAGAAGAGTTGACTGTCCTGGAAGAGAAGATTCTAGAGAATAAAAGTCAACAAGGGGAACCATTGAAGATTAATGGTCCTGTGAACAATGAGTCCCAAGGAGTAGAACTTACTCAAGTTGGAGGACCCCAGAGTAATCCTCGAAGGGAACCTAACCAGATTAGGGGACCTCAAGGGAAACACTCAAGAAAGGGGAATACCAATCAGAGTAAGACCTACCAGAGAAGGAACAATGTTCAACAGCACCAGGTACCCCAGAGACAATTTTCTCAGAGAAATCAATTCCAGAATAGGTATACTCAAAGGAACTATGACCACCAGAGCAGGTCTAAGTATCAGAACCAGAGGTGGTCTTCCAGACCCATCTATAGAAAACCAACTGATCTGGGTAGTTATGACACCAGAGATGGTTCTTCTAGGATGTACCCTTACAACCAGACCTTTAAGACCATGTCTTTGAGGCAGGCCATTCCAAAGGCCAGATTTGAGAAAAGGTACACCAGACCTGTTTATAGGAAAGGTGTCCTTATCAGACCAGTAGCTCAATATGTCATTGTAAGAGGACATGTGCTGGTAGATAGATTTGGAAGGAAGATAAGATCTCCTCATCCATCAAGGGATGATCTTTATCTTTGGATTCCTACAAAACCTGCAACTAACCAATCAGGACCCAGCACTAGTAGGGGACCTAATTAATTTCTCTGCAGGTAGATAAGAGTCCATTGGAGAAAGGATTTTCAAGCAACCATGTCTGGTACATTGATAGTGGATGTTCCAAGCACATGACCTTCCAGAAGGATAATCTCCAAGATTTCAAGCCATTGAATGGACCAAGAGTGATGTTTGGTGACAACAACTATGGCGTCACCAGAGGAATTGGAAAGTTGACCTTCAATGGAGTTTCTGTAGATGAAGTTTACTATGTTGAAGGACTCAAGCATAATCTGCTTTCAGTATCCCAATTCTGTGACAAGGGATACTCAGTGAAGTTTTCTAGTGATTCATGCACTGTTTTCTCTTCTGATTATAATGATATCTTGCTAATAGGCTTGAGGAAGGGTAACATTTATCTTGCAGATTTTAGCAGTTGCCCAAGAAATGCTTGCCTGGTTGCTAAAGGATCTGCAGAGAATAGCTGGATTTGGCACAAGAGATTGTGTCATCTTAACTTCAAAACACTGAATAAGATTGCCAGAAAAGGTATCATTCGAGGTCTTCCTAATGAAGTGTTCAAGAAGAATCAGGTTTGTGGTTCATGCCAGAAGGGTAAACAACCCAAGACTTCCTTTAAGGATGTCCAGAGCACAACCACAACCAGAGTACTTCAACTACTTCACATGGACCTGTTTGGACCTGTTTCTCCTCTTAGTTTCAGTGGAAGGAAGTACACCTTAGTGATAGTGGATGACTTTTCAAGATACACTTGGGTAGTGTTCTTGTTTAAGAAAAATGAAACTATGACTAAGCTGCCAGAATTCTTCAATCAGATTCAGAATGAGCAGAACCAGAGCATAGTCAGAATCAGAAGTGATAATGGGACAGAGTTTTTGAATTCACACATTGCAGATTATTGCAAGGACCATGGGATTTTTCATGAGACATCTGCTGCCAGAACACCCCAACAAAATGGAGTAGCAGAAAGGAGGAATATGACTCTTAAAGAAGCTGCAAGAACACTTCTGGCAGAGTACAACACTCCACAGAGATTTTGGGCAGAGGCTATTAATACAGCTTGCTACACTCAGAACAGATGCCTGATTGCCCAGAGACATAATAAGACCCCATATGAGGTATGGAAAGGTAAAACCCCATCTGTTTCATACTTTCATGTTTTTGGATGTAAGTGTTTCATCCATGACAATGGGAAATCTAAATTAAGAACATTTGATGCTAAAGTGGCTGATGGAATATTTTTAGGATATTCCAGCACCAGTAAGGCTTTTAGAGTTTTTAATAAGAATTCACTTTGTGTGGAGGAAACACCTCATGTTGTTTGTGATGAATCTGCTTTTGAGTGCAAGGTGGACTCTAAGTCTTCTGATGAGACCCAGAATCAGACTACACCCAGAGTTATCAAAGTCAATCCACCTGTTCTTGATTCAGATTCAGATGATGACCCATCTCCTAGTTCTCTGAAGCAGCAGCCTTCACAAGGAGCAGAACCAGAAGAGGTTGGAACTCCTGTAGGGGGAATTTCTTCTGCAGGTGGTGATAATCACCAAGGTACTGCAGAAGATGATCAACCAGGCAAGACCACGGGAAGGAGGACCCTGGTTGATCACCCCAATGACCTAATCCTTGGAGATCCAACTAAGGGTGTCCAGACTAGGAGAACTCTTAACTTAGCTGCCTTATTCAGTTGCTATGTGTCCTTGATTGAGCCCAAGAACATCAAGGAGGCACTGAAAGATTCAAATTGGATTGTTGCTATGCAGGAGGAGTTGAATCAATTCACCAGACAGGATGTTTGGGAGCTGGTAGACAGACCAAGACATCAAAAGGTGATAGGCACTAAGTGGGTTTTCAAAAATAAGAAAGATGAGAATGATGTCATTACTAGGAATAAGGCAAGGCTAGTGGCCCAGGGCTATTCTCAGTCTGAAGGAATAGACTATGATGAGACATTTGCCCATGTTGCCAGACTAGAAGCCATCAGATTGTTCTTAGCATATGCTGCTCACATGAAGTTCAAAGTATATCAGATGGATGTGAAATCTGCCTTTCTTAATGGGATTCTCATTGAGGAAGTGTATGTAGAACAACCCCCTGGTTTTGAACAAGGTGACAAGGTGTTTAAGCTTAAGAAAGCTCTTTATGGGCTGAAGCAGGCACCCAGAGCATGGTATGACACTCTATCTCAGTTTCTTCTGGACAATGGTTTTACTAAGGGTAAGATTGATAGAACCTTGTTTAGAAAAGAAGAAGGAAATGACATCCTTCTGGTCCAAATATATGTTGATGACATCATATTTGGATCCCCTAACAAGAAGCTGTGTGAGAAGTTTGGTGAGCTCATGCAGGGACAGTTTGAGATGTCCATGATGGGAGAAATGAATTACTTTTTGGGTTTGCAGGTAAAGCAATCAGAGAAGGGAATTTTTATTAACCAAGCTAAGTACACCAGAAATATGTTAGAGAAATTTGGAATAGGATCTAGCAAAGCAGCCAAGATCCCTATGATGACAAATTTCAACATGGATCCAGATGAGTCTGGAGAGAGTGTGGACCAGACTCAGTACAGAGCACTTATTGGTTTTCTTCTGTACCTGACTGCAAGCAGACCAGATATTACTTTTGCTGTAGGAGTATGTGCCAGATTTCAAGCTAACCCCAAGAAGAGTCACTTGGAAGCAGCTAGGAAAATATTGAAGTATCTTAAGGGAACAGTGAATTTAGGTTTGTGGTATCCTGCAGATGACAACTTAGAATTAAGTGGTTATTCAGATTCAGACTATGGTGGATGCAGAATAGATAGGAAGTCTACTAGTGGAACATGCCAATTTTTAGGGAATAAATTGGTATCCTGGTTTTCTAAGAAGCAGACTTCAGTTGCTACATCAACAACAGAAGCAGAGTACATGGCTGCAGGGAGCTGTTGTTCACAACTACTCTGGATTAGTCAACAACTTAGGGACTACCAGATTAGAGCTAAGGATATTCCTATATTCTGTGATAGTAATAGTGCAATTGCAATCACCCAGAATCCAGTTCTTCATACCAGATGTAAACATGTTGATATAAGACACCATTTTATCAGAGATCATGTTGAGAAGGGAGATATAAGGATGGAAAAGATTGCAACAGAGAAGCAGAGAGCAGATATCTTGACTAAGCCTTTGGCTGAGACCAGATTCAGAGAGTTAGCTCTTGAGTTAGGTTTGTTGGATCCAGAGACAGATTTGTGTTAGGGGGAACAACAGAGAAGTATCCTTTGTTTCTTTACTTTACTTCATACATTTATTTTCTTAAACTAACATACCTGCAGATTAGACATATCATAGAAGGTATATCTCCAGATGAGGTATACACCAGGTGACACTTGTCCCAGTTGAGGTGCTGAATCAGATTCCAAAATATCCAAAGTCTTCTCTGACCAGGACCAGATGCGCTCCATCAGAGGAGATGTAGCACCAGACTGGCTGTGGTATCATCTGGTTACAATATCAGGTGACAGGTATGTCTTTACTTCTCTGGCCTCTGATCATTGGGATACACCTTTCAAATTAGTAAGTACACTCAAAACGTTTCAACTTCGGAGTGTATTTAAGACTAGGGTATAGGGCCTAGGCAATCATTTCGCTTTTTCTCTTGACTGCCACAAAACCCCTTTATGCCCAGTCCCAATGACTATGCCAACGCACCAGATTAAATCTGTATCTTGCCTTTCATCGTGGCCATCGGATTTAATCACTGTGCAAAATGTCAATCAATGCTAAAATTGATTTTGTTTCCTCAATTAAATTTTGAAATTACACGCGTTCACACTTCATTTATTAATCAAGCCACGCGTAATACCCTATTTAAATCAAACTTTCTTTCAATCTGTCCTTTCACGTTTCCATACTTTCAAACCCTAACTTCTCTCTGCAAAGAATTTCTTTCTCTCTCTTTATCTCTCTTTCACAGATATGGCTCCCCTGTGCAACTTCGATCATGTTCTTATGATGAGAAAGTTAAAGACGGAGATGGTGGTGGACTTTTATACCACCAAGAACCCTGTTGCGCTGTCGATTCTGGAGATGCTCCAGAGAGCAGGGGTGGAGAAGCTGATCTCCACAGTTCCCAAGGACTTTCGTACCCTTGACGGATATGCGGCCCAGTTATTGGTTCGTATGAAGATTCACGAGGATCACTTTTCCTCCAAGGTTGATGAAGATGATTTGGTGTTTTCTAAGCACGATTTCTGCGCTTTATTCGAGAACATTTCTGCGGTGGGAGTGGATCCTTTGACGTACAAGGAGGATGACATTATTGGTTCCTTCAAGATCTTTGCTCGATCTTCCTGCCAGAATATCACAAAGGGCTTCTTGGACAAGCATTTAAGGCAGAAGTTCAAGGTGTTGTTCGATATCGTGGTGAAGGTGCTTATGTGTGAAAATCACAGCACAGATGCAATTTTCAATGGCAGGATGTGTGTGATGAGGGCTTTATATGATGGTGTTCAGTGTAATTGGGCGGAGTTCTTCTGGGATGTGTTGAGGAAGAACAGGCTGAAGGTGAAGAAGGAGCCTTGTCCTTCCAAGCCAGGAGAGTTGCAGTTCTGCTTCACTGCAAATGTCTCTTTGGGGACTAAGTTAACTCTTATTCTGGATTCTCTCCTTCCAGAGAAGAAGTGGAAATCATCTTGGTGCCATAGTTATCACAAATCCAAGATCCTCTTCTCCAAGGATGGCCCTCTCCATGGCCATGCCGACTCTGATGGAGAGCAAGCCATCCCTGCCCCTCCTATTCAATCTATTCCCTCACCAGCCAAGGGGCAGAAGAAGCAGCAGCAGCAGAAGACACAGAAGAAAACTGTTGAAGCAACCGGTTCCTCAACCATTGCTTTCTCTGGTTCCTCAGAGGAGGACCAGATTCCCCTTCTTGAAGTACTTAAGAAGAAGGGTGATGATGATAAAGCTGTTAAGAAGGCTGGAGCAGCCAAGAGGAAGCAGCCAGACGAGGCCAGGAGAGGTTCTGCTAAGAAGCGTAGGACTAGCAGAAAGGCAAAGAAAACCCTTCTGGTGGATGAGCCTTCAGAGGAAGAAGAGGAAGAAGAGGTTGAGCCTCTTGTGAGGAAATCCAAGGCCAAGAGAGCCCTTCTTCAAGATCCTGACTCTGGATCTGATCTTGGAGAGGCCTTGGAAAAGGCAATTGAGGATGCTTCCCAGATGATGGAGGATGCTCCAGAGTCTGTTGTGCCTGCTGGTGTTGACCCAGCAGAGGTAAACCCTTCTCTTCCATCTTCTTCTCCCATTAATCTTGTCTCCCCCTCTACCTCTCCCCCAGATAATATTCCCCAAACCCCATCTGTCTCTGGTAACCCTATTTTTCCACCAGAGCAGATTATCCCAGATACCCCAGTATATACTCCCTCTACCATTCCTACCCAAACACCTTATCCCCCAAATTCCCAA
This sequence comes from Ballota nigra, assembly GCA_947034835.1. Taxonomy (NCBI): domain Eukaryota; kingdom Viridiplantae; phylum Streptophyta; class Magnoliopsida; order Lamiales; family Lamiaceae; genus Ballota; species Ballota nigra. The sequence goes on along the minus strand of OX344727.1, from coordinate 8,893,761 downwards.
ACACATCTTCCCACAAACCCCTCTCCCCCACCTTCTGTACCAGAGGTACCCTCAACCTCTTTTGGTGCAGAAATCCCCCCTCCAAACACTTCCACCTCCCAGATACCTCCTACACCTTCTGTACCAGATATTCCATCTTCTTCTGGTGCAGAGCAACCCTTCCCTTCCACCTCTACGTCACAAAATCCCAATCCTCCCCAAACCCTTACAGACCAGGACCCAATCATTTCTATGGCTCTGGGTTTCCCTGCCCCTCCCCCTTCTCCTACCTGTTTAACAAGCGATGATAGTGAAGATGAGGAAGCTTCACTTGAGCCTGCTAACTTAGCACCTTCCTCCTCTGCCTCTGGGCACAAACCCTTCTCTTTCTCATCTGCAGAAATGGGTCCCATTAGGCAGAGTATGAGTGTAAGTGCTCAGCTCTGGCTAAGAGAGCATTTCCCAATTCTTCTGGAGCACTTACCACTCCTGGCAGAGCTTACTGATGCCAAGGTCTGGAGCAAGGCCAGACTTGAAGATGTGGAGGACCTAATGTTTTTGCTTGAGGAAATGGGTCCCTCCAACTTCACTGCTTGGGAGATTGAGCTAAAGCAGAGGAAGAATATTCAGAACCCAGCAGAGCTGGAGACTCCTGGTGCAGCTAAAGTCTTGATTCGCACCCTGCTCATCCAGAGAGGAGTAATGCTCACTCCAGAGGGCCCCACTTACAAGTTTGGTCCTCATTTTATCTTCCCTCCAGAGCTATATTCAGATGAGGAAGACTTTGAGATGTCTCCTGCTGTGCTCCAGAAGATGAAAGCTTTCTTCAACGAGCAGATCATGCAGATAGGGCGCTTTTCCAAAGCAATTCAACATATGGCCCCTGCTATGATAGAGCATCAGATCAGGCATGAGAGGAAAATCTTCCTGAAGCAGATCAAGTCTACTCTGGCAGAGGTAAAAGCTTCTTTCAAGGCTAATGGCTTATTTGTCAAGCTGGATATCATGCACAGCCAGAAGCAGCTACAGGAGCACGTGCTGGAGCAGATGAGACATGTCTCTGTGCTCAAAGTGGAGATGGCCAGCCAGATGATTCAAACTGCCAAGCTGAAAGACTCCCTCCAGGAGATGTTGGAGAAGCAAGAGAGGCTTGTTGCTGAGTCTAAAGCCTACCTGGAGGAGGCCAAGCAGCTACGTGATCTTCACTCTTCCTCCAACACTGCCTTGCCTGATCTTATAAGGCAGGTGGTGGAGCCCCTCCTTGATGAAGTTAAAAAGGGGGAAGAGAAGGCCATAACTGATCTGGTGAAGACCACAAATGAAACTCTCTTCAGCCATGGAGCTCGTCTGGACCTGCTGGAGAATACATTGGCCCAGGCTGAGTTGCAGAAGAAGAAGAAGGAAGAGCTCAAATCTCTTTCCATGGCTAAGCAGCTTGCTGTAGAAGAGGAGTCAGAGGCTGAGCAGGATCCAATCTCCATCTCTGGACCTGCAAAGAGGAAGATAAGGAAAGTGAAGAAGAGCTTCCTTGAATCTGTGGTTGAAGAAGCAGAGAAGAGATTCAAGGAAGAGTCGCCTGAAGAGAGGCAAGCAAGGATAAGGAAAAACATAGATGAAGAGCAGAGGCTCAGATATGTTAGAAGGCAAAATAAGAAGAGCAGAGAAGCTGGCATCACTCCTGGCGCTAGTGGATCCAGCCAGAAGAGGAAAGGGCATGTTGAAGTCATGAACATCCTCCCTCTCAGGACAGAAGGGTCCTTTGACTCAACTGTTCCTGTGCCTTTGATAGAAAAATGGAGAGAAGCCAAGACTCTCTGGTTCATTCAACATTACATCCAGAGACCTCCACCAGAGGATGATGCTCTCATCAACAGGACTTTCCATTCTTGGATGCAGGCATATGATGCAGATTTGTACAAGCAGTTGATGGATTCAACTATTGAATTCAACCTGGAAGTCACTGCTCCTGAATTCCATTTTCTCAACACTCCAATGGCAGGAGACCAGGTTGATTGGGCTGAGCTGAAGAGACTGTACAAGACCAAGGTGTTGGCAAACTTCACCCCAACATCTTCTGCAGAGTTGAAGGCCATTCAAGATAGATTCTTTGACTGGTTCCTGGTGCCCAAGGATAACAGAAGATATGCTTAGAATAGGACCATAATTGCTTTGTAATCTGTAATCATCTTTGTCCTTTTTATCAATGAGAATCTCATATCTTCTCTGTTCAAAAGACAACCCCTTGTTGTCTTATTTGTTTGCCTGATAAGATCTATTCTAAGGTCTTATCCTTTATTATTTTCTTGCTTAAGTTTACTTTTGATCAGTTCTGGTAATGTTTTAATTCCATCAAAAAGGGGGAAATTGTTAGGATAAAAGTTGTTAGTTTTGATGAGTTAAAACAAACCAGAAGATATAATAGGACCATCTGGACCTGTTAGCCAGATGATGATCTAGTTTAGGACTTAGTCTAGGGGGAACTGCCAGACCAGAAGACTTCACCAGAAGAGTCACCAGAAGACCCCACCAGAGGACTTCACCAGAGGACTCCACCAGAAGACTTCACCAGATGAGATCTGACCAGAGGCAGAGGACCTTCCCCAGACCAGACGAGTCTGGTAGAACAAAAGATGCTCAGTTTGATCCCCTGATTCTACTGAGTATTCTGGTTGTTGACCAGATAAGGACCAGAAGACACCGAGGTTGCCTTGTGTCTGGTCTTGCCTTCTCTGGAGAGAATCAGAGTTAGGCAGAGGAAGCTATTGACCGTTGGTGATTCAAATCAAGTCAACAAGATCAGGATTGGAAAGTATTTGAAGATAATCAATCCAAGGATCCCACCAACCCAATCAATCAATTAGAGAATTGATTGATTGAGGCTTCCTTATATAGAGGATCTGATTGGATTAGCCCTCCAACGGCTAGCCCTAATCCCCTCTATAAATATGAGAGTGCAGTTTAAGAAAAAGCTTTAGAAAAACTATATACGCGCATAAGTCTATCCAAGCTTTTGAGATTCATAACAAGCACTCTAACTGTTCATAACATTTATCTACTCTTAAGGAGTTATTGAAACCTCAACCTGTTCATCTATCAGACAAGGTTGTAGGCTGTTTGATCTTTAGATTGAAGTCAAATCTAAAGAGGTGTAAGAAGGAACTGGTACTTCCAAATTCCAGTAAGTAAGTGAGTGGTTGGTTGATAGTGAGACCCCTTAGATATAAGGGAGAGTGGACGTAGGATATTCAAATCCGAACCACTATATATCTTGTGTTCTTTATTGTTTTCAATTTACTTATTGTTCTTTTTATTATTACTCTCTTGTAAAAGACTTTGAAAGACATTTAACTTAAGCTTCCGCAATTAATCTAACTTAAGCTCTGATACCACCTCATCCCCTCATTCTCCTCTAGCTTAAAAGCTCTCTGAAAGTTTGGGTCCTAGTTCCATGCCCCGGCATTCGTGACAATATTGTCAACGATTTCTCTACACCTCGCTGTACCTTGGTTCAGAAAAGCTCCACTCGCACATGCATCTAGATGGGCTTGACCAGCCTTGCTGGCTCCACTGTTGAAGAATGCCATGATATCCCCCTCATTGTACCCGTGCTGCGGACACTCAATCAACATGTTTGAGTACCTCTCCCACGCTTGACGTAGGTCATCTCCTTGCTTCTGGCGGAAGGAAGAGATCTCTATCCTTGCTCTAATAGTTCTAGATGGAGGGTAGAATCAATCGAGGAACAGACGCTCGAGCTCGGCCCATGTGGTTACACCTCCCCGTGGGAGCGTGTTATCGTACCACTGACTTGAAGCGATTTTACTAACTTCTACTAGTCGCTTACCGGCAAGCGGACGGGTTCACTGTAGTATAAGTACGTATAATGACCAAGTAGTATCGAACCCAAGGGATGGTGTATATGCGAATAGATCCCTGAAGATCTACGTGTTGTAGTTAATATGAGTGTGTTGTTTTTGGATTTTTGGAAAGATTAATTAAACTAAACTAAATTACTCTACTAAGGCAAAAGAAAGGACTAAACTAAGTATCTAAAGGTTGTTTTTTCAAATATGAGATGGTGATGCTCAGGATAGGAATCCCTACGTAAACTAACGGAGCAGGTACATAATCAGAATAACTGTGACACACAAGAAATAACCTAAGTCTAAGAATGCAAGGTGAAAGCTCAAGATTCTAAACCCTAATACTTTACCCTAACACTCGACTTCACTAATCTACTAACAAGTTAATAGATTGTGCTTAATTAATGAGACCCTAATTTAACTAAGGTGATGCGGTCGTCCTCCTTCGCTAAACCGGCAAATGAATTAACCATTTCTAAACCTTCTCGTTAAGACTACTAATTGTTATTGAGTGATGCGTTTGTCCTCTCTCTAACACTTTCGTACGAAATTCAAAGGTAAAGTTAAGGTTAATTTTAAGAATTCATTAACTAAGAGAATTAAAACCTAACGTCACAAGTTACCCTAATTACGTACCCACAACCTACTTCTACGAGTTCATCCTACCCTAAGCATGCAAGGGTTTTAGCTAGACATAGGTTTAACGGAAATAACAACGATTAAATAAGTAACGAACAAGAACATGATAATTAAAACGAAGAAGAAATCTAACATAAACTAGGGTTTAATGAAATAAAAGAATAAACTAAAATTAAATTAACAAAAACAAAGTATGAAGTGTTTAACGTAGTCGAATTGCTGAAAAGAAACTAAGAATTCGTACGAAAAACCTCAACAAAACGTAAGTAAACTTGCTTCTCTCCTTCCTCTCCAAAAACTAAGTCTAAATCTCGTGTGTGTATCCAGTGGGTGTTTAAAACGAGTTTGGAAGAGGTATATATAGGCACCGGGTCGAAACGGGATCTCATGGGCCGAAAAACGAAATTTGGCATATAAGCCTCGAAGGTGCTCGAGCTGTCCCGGTCCAGCGGGGCGCTCGACCTATGTTGGTCGAATGAGGCGCTCGACCTATGTTGGTCGAATGGTTCCAGAGCTCGAGCGGGGCGCTCGAGCTGTGTCCCTCAAGCGGCAAAAACACTTTGTAAGTCCGGAGCGCTCGACCTATGTTGCTCGAGTGAGGTGCTCGAGTTAAGGTGCTCGAATGGCCCTTCCTTCCTTGCAACTAACACTTTCCTTCTCACGTACTAATACCAATCGTATTTCTTCGATATCTTCTCATCCGGGCATCCGTTTGAGTCGATTTAAAGTCCTACGAACTCCGTTTTTCGTCCTCAATTCACCTATGAGTATCAAAGAGACAAATTCATCAATGTATAGAAATGGTACTCATTTGGCTCTAAAAACTCAATAAAATCAACCAAAACTAGGGCGTTTCTAGCTACGAATCATGACAATTTCACGCCTAATCAACCCCCCCCCCAAACTTACCATATTGCTTGTCCTCAAGCAATGAAATAATAAGTCAAGTGAAATTGTTAGGGATGAGTCAAAGAATCAATCATGCAAGCTAATGAACTCGAGCTTCAAAAACCAATCACCCGTATACTCACTCACTTTCCTTTATCATACTCATGCAACAATAACGAGAAACACCAAGATCAAACATGGATGTGCACTCAACGATGTGTTTTGCTCCCTCACAAGTGTATATCAATGATAAAGGGACTCACTCAAACAATCAATCACACAAATTGGCAGCCATAGGCTTGTAAGTGCTCTTAACTCCGACCGTACTCTAGAAATCAATGCCGAATCAAAAAGGACTTTTCTCAAGGTTGTAATGTAGGCTCTTTGGACAGGTGGGAATCAATATAGGGTAAAGTGACTAACGTGAATGGAGAATAGAAAATCAAACTTTGGCACTTCGAGATTAGGAACAGAATACTTCAAACATTTTCAATCGACACTCTTTCAATTCCACTTTTCTCAACACTTCAATTTTTTTTCTTTCTCACTCTTTTCACTTTTTTTTCAATCACTTCATTTTTTTATTTCGCACAAACACATGAGCTCTTTTTTTTTTCTTTTGCTCATTCTCAACCCTTTTTTGTTCTTTCCCACATCTCATACTTCATCACACCTTCTCATATTCACTCAACAAACAACCTTTTCCTTTTTCAACTCAATTTACTCCCTTCACATTAACACTTTTCCTATTCTCCACTCAAATTTGGACAAAAAGGCTTAGGAATTTGGAATAGTGTTCATATGTGCTAGCAAATAAAATAGGCTTTAGGCTCAAAGGGGCTAACAATGGATAAATATCAATGGTAAGGAAAATTTTGGCTAAGTGACTCAATAAAATCAAAGATGGCCTAAGATCCTATTCGGCATATCAAACTAGACACAATCAAGAAGCAAGAGCACACACAAGTTCTAGCATCCTCTAAGGTGACGATTCACTCACAAACGAAGAGATTCATTCATATATCGAAATCTCATAAGGCTCAAATCTCACGGCTTTCACATCCATGCTAGTCTAATGCATTCTCACAATCATTACACAAGTACTCAAAAGAAAAATTTACAAGCATACGGGTTCTCTCTCAAATCAACTCTAACTCAAACACTCACACAATAATACTCCTAACTCAACCTCACAACTCAACTCTACTCATCAAATCATACTCAAAGATAGCAATCAACAAGCATAAGATAGTTGATAGGCATGAAATATGCAATAGCGAGTCAAATCGAAATCACCCCATGGAGTATCTCAACAAACCAATAATCAATCAAACTCAACTCAAAGATAAGGGTGTGCATGCATGTGCAATGTAACAAGAAATATAAAAAAAACTCCACCCCCCCAAACTTCGACCTTGCTAGAGGTCTAAGTTTGGGGTTGTGGGTTACCTCAACCAAATAATTCAATTTCTCTCAATAGCTTTGCACACTCCCTTGTCTCAAGTTGGTTCCTTCAATCTGAATAACTCCATGATACCTTTACTCCTTTAGAGACAAGCCTACAAGCAACTCACTCAAATACGAGGTTAAACATACGACTCAAAATAACTCCCTAATAACTAAAAAAAAACTCAAAGCAAATAAAAAAAATAATGGGTTGCCTCCCATTCAGCGCTATTTTTAAGGTCCTCATGCCGGACCAAGCTCAAAGGAGCTTATGGGACATCATACTCAAATTTACCTCTCTCACTCTCATAAGAGTGGTGTTTGAATCTCTTTCCTTGTTGTCCCTCCATCATGAGTTTCTTTGCTTCCTTCCCCACCTCAAGTGGTATAGGTCTCAACTCCTTCTCACCTTTATCTGGAGGAGTCTTACTAAACAATTTCTTGAGTTTGGACTTTTTCTTCTTAACTCCTCCTTTCCCTTCTAACTGGACCACGTCCACTTTCCTCACTTCTTCATCCTTCAACTTCTTCACTTTATCCCTATCAAAATAATCAAGAACATAATGCTCATGGGTTAAATTATCAAGTGAAGAATTATAAAATTCATGAATATGAGAAGGATTAGGGATAGGAGGCTTGTCTTCAACACGAGGATCAATTGAATCCATGCAATACAAACTCTCATCCTCCTTCGGGTGCTTCATGGCTTCATATAGGGAAATCTTCACTTCTTGATCATCAACCTTCAACTTAATCTTCCCATTCGCCACATCTAGCACCATCCCCGCCGTAGCTAAGAACGGTCTTCCCAAGATCAATGGAACGTGCTCATCTTCCTCCATCTCTAGGACTACAAAGTCGGCTGGAAAAATGTGATCCCCAACTCTCACGAGGACGTCTTCAACCACTACTTGAGGTCTAGTAATAGACCGATCGGCAAGTTGAAGTGTCATCATTGTGGGTTGAAGTTCTCCACCTTCCAACTTCTTGAAAAACGACAAGGGCATCAAATTAATGCTCGCCCCGAGGTCGCACAACGCTCCCTTCTTGATCCCATTTCCAATATCACAAAGGATCGTGAAACTCCCGGGATCCTTCAGCTTCGGTGGAAGCACCTTGTGCACCAATGCGCTCACCTCGTGGTTCAGCTGCACCAACTTCGGCTCATCCACTCGCCGTCTTTTCGCAATCAAGTCCTTCAGAAACTTTGCATAATGCGGCATCTGTTCCAAAGCATCATAAAAAGGAATGTTAATATGAAGTTGTTTAAAAACATCAAGAAATTTTGCAAATTTTTCATCAAGCTTCTTTTTCATGAAGCGCTGTGGATACGGGTCTGGTATCACAGATTTGGGTACCCCCCATTCATCTCTTTCTGTTTCTTTCACTTTATCCCTTGCTTCCTTTGCCTTTTTCCACTTAGGAACTCTCTCAATCTCCTCACTTTCCTTGCCCTTCTCGGACTAATCCATATCTTTTTGCTTCTCAATCCCTTCACTTTCAATCCCCTTCTCAACAGTAACACCTCCATCTTTCTTGTGTTCTATTTCCCCCATTTCAGCTTCCCCTTGGGGCAACTCAGAATCAGCAGGCATCTGAGGACCTTCATAGTTGGTTCCACTTCTAAGCTGGATTGCCTTGCAATGCTCTTTCGGGTTCCCCTCCGGCATGGAAGGATATTTTCCCGGCTCTCTATTCAACGACTTTGCAATCTGGCTCATCTGGAACTCTATAGAAGTGAACCTTCGATTGTTCTCTTGTTGAGTTCTAGTCCACTCAACGTTCATCTTCTGGAGCTCTTGATCACGTTGATCACCCTTTTTATGCAACTCTTTCACATCGTACTCCAAGGAAGACAATCGCTTGCTACCTTCCTCCACCTTCTGAAGAATCGCTCTCAACATCTCTTCGGTTGATGCACCGCCTTCTCCACCAGGAGGTTTAGACCCCGGATCAACACCTGCAGAAACAGTAATACCAGCTTTTGGGTTAGCATAAGAAAAATTCTCATTCTTCCTCCATGTGTTTTGAGGAGGTTGCTGGCCTCCTTGAAATCCTTGTGTGTTCCTCCATTGATTTTGAGGCGGCTGTGGCCCTGGAGGTGCAAATGGCTGACCATAAGAAGGTCTTCCAAACTGATTTCCACCTTGGTAGCCATTCTGATTGTAATACGGACCTCCCATGTAATTGGCTACCTCTTGCTGCCCACTTGGTTGGTCTACTCTCTCATTCTCTACTGCATGCTCTCCAACCAAATTCTTCCCCAACTCGAGGTTGTTGATCTTCTCCATCATGGCCATCAATAGCCTTCTCGTTCCTTCACCCTCTTCAACCTGATGAACTCTCTGAAAATCTGGATCTCCATTCCAAGCCCCGGCATTCGTGACAATATTGTCCACGATCTCTCTACACCTCTCTATGCCTTGATTTAGGAATGCTCCGCCCGCACAAGCGTCTAAATGGTCTTGCCCCGCCTTGTTGGCACCACTGTAGAAGAATGCCATAATATCTCCCTCATTGTACCCGTGCTGCGGGCACTCTATCAGCATGTTTGAGTATCTCTCCCACGCTTGACGTAGGTCCTCTCCTTGCTTCTGGCGGAAGGAAGAGATCTCAATCCTAGCCTTGATCGTCCTAGATGGAGGGTAGAATCGCTCGAGGAACAGACGCTCGAGCTCAGCCCATGTGGTTACACCTCCCCGTGGGAGCGTGTTGTCATACCACTCTTTAGCTATTCCCGTCAGTGAGAATGGGAACAGCCTAAGCCTCTTGGCATCTTCAGACATGCCATTATAATTGAATGTGGAGGCTATCATGAGAAAACTCCTCAGGTGAGTGTGAGGATTCTCCTTCTCGATCACCCCCTTGAACTGATTCTCGGTCAGCAGCTTTAGAATTCCCGGGGAAATCGAGAAGTTATTTGCCTCAACAGGAGGCAATGCCACTCCATCATAGTACCGATGTGGCTGCGCTGCAAACCTCCCTCGAATTGCCATAGTCTGATCTACGTTCTGGGGCACAGGCTGAGGAGCAACAGGTGGTGTTGGTACTTGTTGAACTGGAGGTGGTTGATACACAGGTGGTGGATGATATGGGTATGGTGGATAAGGGTATGGTGGGTATGGGTAATGTTGGTATACTGTGTTGTTGAAAGGGTTATTTGGGTTTTGTGGGTAAGCAGGGTTGTTCAGAGGATTATGGATAAAATTCTGAGCTGGATTGATAACGTTTTGTGCTCCCGGGTTTTGGCTTTGACTATCCCCTAACGGATCTTGGTTCTTACTGGTGTTGCCATCAGTGTCGTCAACCCGGTTCAACCCCTGGTTAAACTCATTCTCGGCATCTTCTAACTCATTAGTGATGTCCATTGGTTCTTACCCTAAGTCGGCAGCGTTCATCCTTCTCAAGAAAGCTCGGTTCCTTCTAGCTATTGTCTCAGGATCTGCAGGTAACCTCTCTTCGCTCGTATTGCCTTGTGAGCGTGTTTTCATAAACCTGACACACTAGCAGAAGGATCAAAACACAACTGCCGATTGAATATAAATAAATAAAAATAAACAGAAAATAAAGCACTCGCTACTAATTACTAAGCTATCTACAAGTCTTATTCAAAAAGCATACAACGCCATCCCCGGCAACGGCGCCATTGACTTGAAGTGATTTTACTAACTTCTACTAGTCGCTTACCCGCAAGCGGACGGGTTCACTGTAGTATAAGTACGTATAATGACCAAGTAGTATCGAACCCAAGGGATGGTGTATATGCGAATAGATCCCTGAAGATCTACGCGTCGTAGTTAATATGAGTGTGTTGTTTTTGGATTTTTGGAAAGATTAATTAAACTAAACTAAATGACTCTACTAAGGCAAAAGAAAGGACTAAACTAAGTATCTAAAGGTTGTTTTTTCAAATATGAGATGGTGATGCTCAGGATAGGAATCCCTACGTATACTAACGGAGCAGGTACATAATCAGAATAACTGTGACACACAAGAAATAACCTAAGTCTAAGAATGCAAGGTGAAAGCTCAAGATTCTAAACCCTAATACTTTACCCTAACACTCGACTTCACTAATCTACTAACAAGTTAATAGATTGTGCTTAATTAATGAGACCCTAATTTAACTAAGGTGATGCGGTCGTCCTCCTTCGCTAAACCGGTAAATGAATTAACCCTTTCTAAACCTTCTCGTTAAGACTACTAATTGTTATTGAGTGATGCGGTCGTCCTCTCTCTAACACTTTCGTAAGAAATTCAAAGGTAAAGTTAAGGTTAATTTTAAGAATTCATTAACTAAGAGAATTAAAACCTAACGTCACAAGTTACCCTAATTACGTACCCACAACCTACTTCTACGAGTTCATCCTACCCTAAGCATGCAAGGGTTTTAGCTAGACATAGGTTTAACGGAAATAACAACGATTAAATAAGTAACGAACAAGAACATGATAATTAAAACGAAGAAGAAATCTAACATAAACTAGGGTTTAATGAAATAAAAGAATAAACTAAAATTAAATTAACAAAAACGAAGTATGAAGTGTTTAACGTAGTCGAATTGCTGAAAAGAAACTAAGAAACGAAAAGAAACTAAGAATTCGTACGAAAAACCTCAACAAAACGTAAGTAAACTTGCTTCTCTCCTTCCTCTCCAAAAACTAAGTCTAAATCTCGTGTGTGTATCCAGTGGGTGTTTAAAACGAGTTTGGAAGAGGTATATATAGGCACCGGGTCGAAACGGGATCTCATGGGCCAAAAAATGAAATTTGGCATATAAGCCTCGAAGGCGCTCGAGCTGTCCCGGTCGAGCGGGGCGCTCGACCTATGTTGGTCGAATGATTTTCTTGGTCGAATGAGGCGCTCGACCTATGTTGGTTGAATGGTTCCAGAGCTCGAGCGGGGCGCTCGAGCTGTGTCCCTCAAGCGGCAAAAACACTCTGTAAGTCCGGAGCGCTCGACCTACGTTGCTCGAGTGAGGTGCTCGAATGGCCCTTCCTTCCTTGCAACTAACACTTTCCTTCTCGCGTACTAATACCAATCGTATTTCTTCGATATCTTCTCATCCGGGCATCCGTTTGAGTCGATTTAAAGTCCTACGAACTCCGTTTTTCATCCTCGATTCACCTATGAGTATCAAAGAGACAAATTCATCAATGTATAGAAATGGTACTCATTTGGCTCTAAAAACTCAATAAAATCAACCAAAACTAGGGCGTTTCTAGCTACGAATCATGACAATTTCACGCCTAATCAACCACTCATTTGCTATTCCCGTCAAAGAGAATGGGAACAGCCTTAGCCTCTTGGTATTTTCTGACATGCCGTTATAATTGAAAGTGGATGCAATCATTAGAAAACTCCTCAGATGGGTATGAGGATTCTTCTTTCCAACCTCCCCCTTGAATTGATTCTCGGTAAGCAGCTTTAGAATTCCTGGGGAAATTGAGAAGTTGTTTGCATCTACAGGGGGCAATTCCACTCCATCATAGTACCATTGTGGCTGCACTGCAAACCTTCCTCGAATAGCCATATTCTGATCTGCGTTCTGAGGAATGTGTTGGGTATGGTGGATAAGGATATGGTGGGTATGGGTATGGGTGGTATGGGTTATTGTGTTGGTAGACAGGGTTGTTAAATGGGTTTTGTGGGTTTTGGTGGATGACTTGATTCTGGTTTTCAGCGAGATTACTCTAGTTATGTGGGTTTGGGTTTTGGTTGTATCTTTCCCCTTGGGGTGCTAGCTTTGGATTATTGACTCCCTCAGTTCCCTCAACCCTCTTCACATTCTGATTAAGTCCTTCTGTCTCAAGACCCAAATCTCCGCCTAAATCCAAATTCATGTCATCACCTCCTGCGGTACTCATCCTTCTCTGGAAGGCTCGATTCCTTCTGGCTATAGTCTCAGGTTCTAACTTTGTTCGATCTTCGCTCGTTTTTCCCTTTGAGCGTGTTCTCATATACCTGAGTACTCAACAAGAAAGATCAAGCGCAACCAGGCAAACAATAGAGAAATACTAAACTCAAAATAAAAATAAAAACACTCACTACTAACTACTAAACTATCTCCAAGTCCTACTCAATGGACATACATCGCCATCCCCGGCAACGGCGCAATTGACTTGAAGCGAAAATACTAGCTTTCTACTAGTAGCTTCCCCGCAAGAGTACGGGTTCACTATAGTATTGGCAAGTATAGGGACCAAGTATTATCGAACCCAAGGGAAGGTATGTATGCGAATAGATCCCTGAAGATCTACGCATTGAGACCCTAATTTAACTAAGGTGATGCGGTCGTCCTCCCTCGCTAAACCGGTAGATTAATTAACCCCTTCTAAACCTTCGCGTTAAGACTACTAGTTGTTAAAGAGTGATACGGTCGTCCTCTCCCTAACACTTTCGTACGAAATTCAAAGGTAAAGTTAAGATTGATTTTAAGAATTCATTAATTAAGAGAATTAAAACTAAATGTCACGAATTATCCTAATTACGTACCCACAACCTACTTCTACGAGTTCATCCTACCCTAAGCATGCAAGGGTTCTAGCCTAACATGGTGGTTTGAATAATCAAAGCAATCACAAGAACAATAAAATATGCATAATTGAATTAACTAATAAAATCAAGAACATAAACGAAAGAACAAATTTAAGTCTCCAAAGAAATCTATATAAATCTGAAAAACTAGGTTTAATCGTCTCAAAGAGTAAAGAAAGAAAGAATTAATCTAATACGTTCAAAAGAAATACTAAAACTAAGAATTCGTAAATTAAAACCTCGATTACAACGTATAAAATTCTTCAAAACTCCTCCCCAAGCTTTCTCCTCGCTCAAAGTATGTAAAAATATGTGTTGGTATGTTCTTATCTTCCAAAATGAGTTTGGAATGAGTATATATAAGCGTCGGGGCGAACCGGAAAGTCATGGGCCGAAAAACGAATTCGGAGGCAAAAAATAGGAAAGTGCTCGAGCAGCTTGAGCAGGGGCGCTCGAGCATGTAGCTCGAGTGGTGCAATCGGTCGAGCGCTGGCGCTCGAGTGCTCTCGCTCGAGTGGTTTTCGGCTTCTGTACACTTGTTCGTAAAATCTTCATATCTTCTCAACCGGGAGTCCATTTTGGCCGATAAAAAGTCCTACGAACTCCTCTTTTCGCCCTCTATCCATCTATGAAAACCAAAGAGACAAATTAATGAGTTTATAAAAATGATACTCAATTGACTGCAAATACTCATAAAAAACACTCAAAACATGGGCAAATCGGGCACCAAAACATAACAATTTCACGCCTAATCAAGTATTCTTGTAAGTTAATTTAATGAACACATGGCATTTTAAGGTTAGAAGCTAACTTTGACTTTTCTTTTCTTTAATCTTATCCTAATCTTTTCTTATATTATCATAAGTCATGAAGCTTCATCAATCTTCCCATTCTATCTATGATTTACGAAAATTATAGCATTTTCAAGAGAATTCTTGTATTTTGTAGTAATGACACATGTATACTTTGAATTTAATAAGTAAAAGTTATGAATATTGGATAATTCTAAAGTACATTATGCATAAAATTTACTTATACCATCTTATGAAATAAAATTAAAACTCTTCTGGGACTCTAAATAAATTACAAAGTCTATATACTAATCATAGAAAATATCGAGTAATCGATACGTAATTCGTTTCTTAAAGAAACCTTCATTTTACAACTTATAACTTATGAAATAAATTTCTATATCTAAGGACTACATTAACCCTAAACACTTTAAGACATAAAATAAAGAACATATAAAAATTATAAAGCCTCAAGAATAATCATGCATTGAGCAAATAATACGTTAATTGTAAAGATCGAGTAATTAAAACACATTAGCGTGCCTTTGCATAGATTTGGATGTAAATGTGTCACATAGATTCATGAAGAATTATAAAGTATTTAGTAAAGTAAATAAGATCATGAAAACCTAGGGTATTACAGTCTAACCCCCTTAAATAAATTTCGTCCTCGAAATTTCAAATGTTACCGTGGATATTGAGGTAAGGGTACTTTGCTAAGATTTTGTCCTCTCGCTCCCACATAGCTTCTTCCATTCCGTGTCTATTCCACTAGATCTTAACCATAGGAATATCTTTATTCCTTAACCTATGAAGCTTTCTATCAAGTATGGCTATAGGGACTTCCTCATAGGTTAAGTTGGCATCAATTTCTAATTCAGGTTGGTTTACTATGTGGGTAGGGTCAGGTACATACTTTCGGAGCATCGAAATATGGAATACATTGTGTACTCCTGCCAAGGATGGTGGTAACGCTAGTCTATAAGTCAATTCTCCAACTTTTTCCAATATCTCATAAGGTCCAATATACCTGGGTTTTAACTTTCCTCTTTTTCTGAAACGGAAAATCCCTTTCATTGGTGATACTTTCAAGAATACCTTGTCTCCAATATCAAAACTTAATTATTTCCTTCGCCTATCCGCATACATTTTCTGTTGATCTTGAGCTACTTGCATCTTTTCTTTAATCTTCTTTACTACCTTATTAGTCTCTTCCACCAATTCCGGTCCTAACAATTTCTTTTCTCCAATTTCATCCCAGCATTGTGGAGATCTACACTTTCTTCCGTACAATGCTTCGTACGGTGCCATTTCAATTGTAGCTTGATAACTATTGTTGTAGGCAAATTCCACTAAAGGTAGGTATCTTTCCCAACTTCCTCCGAAATCGATGATACAAGCTCTCAACATATCTTCCAAAGTTTGAATTGTTCTTTCCGATTGACCATCTGTTTGAGGATGAAAAGTTGTACTGAATTCCAACTTTGTGCCCATAGCTTCTTGAAGACTGTGCCAGAATTTCGATGTAAATCGTGGATCTCTATCTGACACAATAGAAACTGGAACTCCATGTAATCGGACAATTTCCTTAATATAAATCTGAGTCAATTTATCCAATGTGAACGTCATCTTTATTGGTAGAAAATGTGCCGTCTTGGTCAATCTGTCGACAATTACCCAAATAGCTTCATTTCTTTGTATTGATTTGGGCAATCCTACCACAAAATCCATTGTAATATGTTCCCACTTCCACCCAGGAATCTCAAGTGGCTTTAATAATTCTGATGGTCTTTGATGCTCAGCATTCACCTGCTGACATGTCAAACATTTCTGTACGAAATTTCCAATATCCTTCTTCATACCTCTCCACCAGAACAACTTCTTTAATTCTTGGTACATTTTCGTTCCTCCAAGATGAACGGTATATGGTGTAGAATGTGCTTCTTTCAATATTTTCTTCTTGAGTTCTTCTTTTTCTGGGACACATATTCTTCCTCGACATACCAATGTACCATCTTCACATACTGAAAACTCCTTTGCTTTACCTTCCTTGATCTTTTGTTTTATCTTCTCTAAGAATGCATCGTCATATTGAGCTTTTGCTATCCTTTCCTTCAAGGTTGATTTCACAATCAAAGCATTGATCTTTCTCATTCTGCATAAGTACACATCCCAAGCCTTGCTTAGAAGTATCACTATACACAGTAAATTCTTCTGTACCTTCAGGAATTATAAGAACTGGGGCCGTTGTTAATATTTGCTTTAATTCTTGAAAACTCATTTCACACTCTTCTGTACATTCAAATTTCGTTTCTTTCCGAGTCAACTGAGTCAAGGGTTTTGCAGTCCGAGCAACCCCTTCAATGAATCTTCGATAATACCCGGCTAAACCAAGAAAACTCCTGACTTCGTTCACATTAGTTGGTGTCTTCCATTGGTTTACAGCTTCTACCTTTGTTGGGTCAACTTCTATTCCCGAAGATGAAACCGTATGTCCAAGAAATATAACTTTATCCAACCAGAATTCGCACTTCTTGAATTTAGCATACAATTTCTCTTTCCTCAGAGTTTCCAATGTAATTCGAAGATGTTCCGCATGCTGCTCCTGATTTCTTGAATATACCAGAATATCATCAATAAAGACAATCACAAATTGATCCAAATATTGATGAAACACCCGATTCATCAAATCCATGAATATAGTTGGCGCGTTACAGAGTCCAAAAGGTAACACTACGAACTCATAATGAACATATCGGGTTCTGAATGCCGTCTTTAGAATATCGCTTTCTCTAATCTTTTTCTAATGATATCCCGATCTCAAATCAATTTTTGAAAATATACAAGCTCTTCTTAACTGATCAAACAGATCATTGATTCTGGGAAGTGGATATTTATTCTTGATAGTGAGCTTATTCAGTTCTCGATAATCGATGCACATCCTCAACGATCCATCTTTCTTTTTCACAAATAATACTGGTGCACCCCATGGTGACACACTTGGTCGAATAAAGCCCTTGTCCAGTAATTCTTGCAATTGCACCTTTAGCTCATGTAACTCCTTTAGTGTCATTCTGTAAGGTGCTTTAGAAACAGGCGCGACTCCAGGTATCAAATCAATAGTGAACTCCAACTGAAGATCTGGGGGTAATCTTGGCAAATCATCTGGGAATACATCCTTGTATTCACATACTACTGGCACGTCATCCAATATTGGACCATTGGATTTCGTTGCTACAATATTTACTAGAAATACCGTGTTCTTTCCTTTCCTCAATAATTTCCGGGCTTTCATTGCTGAAATTACTTGAGGTATAGTTCCAATTCTAGCATCATAAATTGTAAAGTTCACATCTTCTGATCTTCGTACTGATATTTCTTTTTCTTGACACTTGATGAGAGCATGATTAGCTATAAGCCAGTCCATTCCCAAGATAACATCAAAGTCCTTTATTTCTATTATATGCAGATTTGCCGGGAGTATTGCATGCTCAAAATCAATCTTCATATTCCTACACAGCCCTAAGGATTGTGTCGTACTACCAGAGGGAATATTTAGTTCTAGAAAATCTTCTTCTACTTTAATATGGGTGGTCTCAATTTGTTCAAACATCTTCCTAGAGATGAATGAATGCGTAGCACCAGTATCGAATAATGTAAAAACAGGTATTTGGAATATTTTGAACATACCTGCCATCATTTCCGGATTTGCTGTCACCTCCTGCTGACTCATGGCAAACACTCGAGCAGGTGTCATTTTCTGTTGTCCCTTCAGCTTTGGACAATCAGTTATAAGATGTCCAGGTTCTTTACACTTATAACATACCCCTGTTCCTTTCAGGCATTGTCCAAAATGTTCCTTTCCCATAATTTCTGCATTTAGATGGCCTCTGTTGTTGTTGTGGTACCATCCCTGTCTTTTTGACTTGCTTAAAATTTCCTCCTTGTTTTGCACCAACCCATTTTCTTTTATTTGGCTGTGATTCTAAAATTCTTACTTCTTCTGGTTTCATATACACTGCTATCGTTTGAGCTTTCTCGAACATCTGGGCATATGACTTAATATCTTGTGCTGCTAAGATGGTACTAATCTCTGGACGTAGGTTTTGAACAAATCTCTTTGCCTTTCTGTCATCAGTATTAATCAAATGAGAAGCATACCTTCCCAATTGATTAAACTTCCTTTCATATTCTTGCACTGACAGATTTCCCTGCTTCAACTGTAGAAATTCGGTCCCCTTTTTATCCAAGAATGATTGTGGTATATAATTCTTAACCACTGCTTCTACGAATTTCTCCCAAGTAACTGACATTCGTGCTTCTTTCGTCATTGTTCTACAATGAGCTTCTCACCAATAATTTGCATCCTCAGTCAGCTGAAAGATAGCACAAGAAACTTTTTGCTCATCGGTGCACTTAAGATAAGCGAATATATTCTCCAAGCTCCGAATCTAGTTTTCTACTTCCATAGGGTTTTCTTTCCCGGTCAGGGTTGAGGGTCTAAATTTCTTAAATTGGCTAACAATATCATGGTTTTGGGCTGAAGATACAGGTGTTTGGGATGATTGGCTTTGCTTACCTAGTTGCTAAGCTAACCCCCTTAAAACGGAAGCTAGATCCTCGCTCATGCCTGAGTTGTTTTGGTTTCTTCTACGACTCATGGTTCTATTCAAACAACAATGTAATGCAATAACTATATAAACTTTCAAATAATCGGTCACAATTTAAAATAAATAACATAATTTAAGCATTTATGAAATATTTACCTGATCCCGTCGTGGAGAATGATCTCGATGCGGCTGTTTCTTTTTAAAATTTTAAAATACACACTTTTTTTGAAAATTCTTTAGCAGGCGAACCTGCTCTGATACCACCTGTGACGTCCCCACTTAATATAGTACGGAAAATATGATGTGGCACAAGTAGGAACGGCACTAAAATAGTACTTTGTATTAAAATATACACACGCCACACATCTACACAGCGGAAGTAGTAAATAAGTATGACCGTAGCTTAAGTTACAATCCAAAATTCAAAATATTGTTCTTAAAACATAAAGTTTTTAAGAAGACTCCACAACCCGCCGAGTTCATTCGCCCACGTCCGGATCCACAGCATCTGTAAAAATTTAAAAGTGGAAGGGATAAGTGTTTGTAAACACTTAGTGGAAAACCTCTTTGTTAATTGCACAAACTAAACATCAATTGTTTATAACATGTGAGCCCCCGGAATTTCACCGGGTATCTCCTTGGCTGGCGCGACCAACCCGTGGTGCCGGAGCGACCTGGCTATCTCATTTGCCAACATATAGTTGGACTATCTCAGGGGTCAGTCGATAGCGGGCCAGACTCAAAATATTTAACATTCAATATTTAATAAGTGCAATTAAAATAATAATAAAATACTAGGTGAAGAGTGAAGTGATTCCCCACCTTGCAGGTTTGTACCTACAAGTAAAATTTTTAAAATAGAAACATTGTTACTTATCCCTTCATTTGTAAAATTCACATATTATACTCGTATAATGACTTGAATTCAAATCTCCATACATATTCAAATATTGTATACTAAAACACAAATATCAATTAAGTGTATAAAATCATCAAATAACAAGTAATGAATAAATATTGACTGTAAAAATAAATGTAACCGGACCATTTCGAACCTTTCATATACAAATATTCGATTTTGGCAGATTACACACCTAACTTTGAAAATTCATATTAAATTATCTATACGTCCAACTCAATAAGGTTTATCACCATATTTCCAGATTTCTCAAACTCTTTACCAATCATCAAATATTTTGTAATGAACACATTGTTACAGATTCTGGTCACTTAACTTTAAAAATTCACCATAAATCAACCATAACTCTAATACTCCTGAAATTTTAACCATGAACTCCCAACTTCATGTAACTTATTAACATATTTTGTTTTTCTATAAAAACCTAACCGATTATTCTCAGATCATAGCAAACTTCTACTATTCCGGTTATAGAGTCAAAAAACCTAATTCAATTTTGAAAAATCACCATGCATAGAATACTACTCAAAAAGCTATGAAATTTGAAACCTAAGTTTCTTCACAAGTCTATTTTCACATATAAAATTTTTAGAATTTTCCACCACATGAATTGGTCAAAAAAAAATTTACCCCAAAGTTGGTCCAGAAATTCGGTTTTATGCATACATGAAGAACATATCATCTTAAACTCACTCTAAACCATATAATTTCATGATTTCTACTTCTAAAGCATAAATAATCAAATAATAAACATGATTTTGTTCATAACATATGAAGAATTTGAATTAAACATTCAAAACATGAAGTAAAACATATAACATGCAAATCACTTATCATTTATTTTCCTATCATTTAATTCACAACTCATGCATAAACTTCATACTAAAACTCAATTAATCACTTATTCAAGAAGAGAAACTTACTTATAGATTGGTAGCTAAAAGAAATTCCTTCTTCTCCCTTTTCAACTTCTAAGTATAAGAGTAGTAGTATTTGTTCTAATTTTCTTTCTCTAAGCTTATACTTATTTATGCATGAATGGTCTTGTATTTATAGGAGAAGCAATACTTGAAGACTACTCTGATCCCCCTTTGATAATGATTTAGGAAGATTATGGAGTATTCTTGTAAGTTAATTTAATGAACACGTGGCATTTTAAGGTTAGAAGCTAACTTTGACTTTTCTTTTCTTTAATCTTATCCTAATCTTTTCTTATCTTATCATAAGTCATGAAGCTTCATCAATCTTCCCATTCTATCTATGATTTTTGAAAATTATTGCATTTTCAAGAGAATTCTTGTATTTTGTAGTAATGACACATGTATACTTTGAATTTAATATGTAAAAGTTATGAATATTGGATAATTCTAAAGTACATTATGCATAAAATTTACTTATACCATCTTATGAAATAAAATTAAAATTCTTCTAGGACTCTAAATAAATTACAAAGTCTATATACTAATCGTAGAAAATATCGAGTAATCGATACGTAATTTGTTTCATAAAGAAACCTTCATTTTACAACTTATAACTTATGAAATAAATTTCTATATTTAAAGACTACATTAACCCTAAACACTTTAAGACATAAAATAAAGAACATATAAAAATTATAAAGCCTCAAGAATAATCATGCATTGAGCAAATAATACATTAATTGTAAATATCGAGTAATTAAAACACATAAACGTGCATTTGCATAAATTTGGATGTAAATGCGTCACATAGATTCATGAAGAATTATAAAGTATTTAGTAAAGTAAATAAGATCATGAAAACCCAGGGTATTACAGTAATCATATGCATCCTTAAATTCATGAAAGAAATCAAGAACATAAAAGATAAATAGAATCAATAAATCAATTCTCAAAAGAAGTCTTTATAAATATGAAAAACCTAAGTTTAATAGTCTCAAGTGTTGAAGAAAGAAAGAGTAAAAACGTTAAACTATCAATTCGTATGCTAAAACCTCGATTACACATTGCAAAACCTTGCTAAACTCTTCCCCAAGCTCTCTCCTTCAAAAACTATCTAATGGTATCAAAAAGTGTCCCAAAATATGCTTGGAAGGGGTATTTATAAACATTGGGCCGAAATTGGATTATATAGGGCCGAAACCGCTCGAGCTGGGTGGTTGCTCGAGCGCCTCTCATTTCCAGCGTAAAACTACCGCTAGAGCCCCTTCACTCGAGCGCCTAGCGCTCGACTTGATACCACTCGAGCGCCTAGCGCTCGAGCTAGGCTTACTCGAGTGCATCTTCTTTCCAGACTCAACATGACACTCGACCTTGGGTGCTCGAGCACCAAGTGCCCGAGTGCCTTCTCCTTTTGAGCTAAGTGGTACTTTTCTTCGTACGAACGAATACTTTTCGTATTTCTTCCATATCTTCTCATCCGGGAGTCCATTTGAGTCGATTCAGTCCTACGAACTCCATTTTTTGCCCTCTTTCCTAATACGAGCATCAAAGAGACAAATTTATAAGTTTATGAAATTGATACTCAAATGACTCTAAATACTCATCAAATATGCTCAAAATAGGGTCGAATCGGGCTACAAAACTCAACAATTTCACGCCTAATAACTTATCAAGACTCATATGACAAATTAAGATGGTATGAAGCTACTATTAAAAGAACAAATCTAGGTACATCTAATATTTTTTTTCATTTTATGTCTGTGAGACAGTTAACAAGTCTATTTCACACATCTTTTTTATGTAGGTAACATTTTTTACCTGGAGGCTAACTCTAAGTCCAACCGTTTTAAGCACGTCTTCATTGCGTTTAAAGCATATCTTGAAGGGTTAAAAAAATTCTCGGCCTATATTATTTCTCGACAGTATATTCTTACATGGACGTGCTAAAGGAATCTTACTTACTGCTACCGCCAAAGATGGCAACAACGGTACTTTAAAAATTATCAATTGTGATCATTTTATGCAGTTTTATTCTCTACAATTTGACATATCAGTCACATGTGTAGGTCTGTTCCATGTGGCCTTTGGAATTATATCAGCCGAGAATACTACAAACTGGACTTGGTTCCTGACTAAGTTCCTGACTACACATGTGCGATTGTTCTTGACTAAGTTGTCCGATAGAAATTGTGGACTTATGGTTGCTTTCCTTAACTTTTTTACACTCCAAATTAAGCATTTTTTCTATCTTTTCCATCTTTTTCCAATTTAAGAGGTAGAGTTGGTGGTGGGATGCGAAAGACTTCCCGTTATAAGTTGGCTGACTTGTTCAAAGATTGTGCATATGCACCAAACACAAGGATTTTTTATGAAATGATTGCCCTGTTCAAGGAAGTTGGAGGTGAGAAAGTCGTTCAGTTTTTGGACCAGTTACCTTTTCAGAATTGGGTTGTTTCGCACTCTTCACATATCACAAGGTATGGGGAGATGACTTCTAATGTAACTGAATGGTTCAACTCATGGGTGAAACATGCTCGAGGTTATCCTATCATTCATATGATAGATTACATGAGATCTGGTATCCTGCTACGCGTTCATCCTTATTGTTCCTCCACAATTGTTTGTGTTTAGGTGCTATGGTATGGTTACTAATCGGGTGTTGTCAACTTAGTTTTGGCAGAGATCAGCAGGTGGCACCTTGAGAGGAAGACCGCAAGCGAGTCGTGGACCATTCTACTTAGTCCCAACAAGCAAGCACTTTGGGAATATCATTTTACTGTGTCCAGATCATGGAAGGTTCAGCAAAGAAGCAATGGAAATTTGAAGTCTTGACATCACCATCAGTTGTGGTCAACCTAATTCAGAAGTCATGTTCCTGTTGTCAGTGGAAGATTATAGGTTTTCCTTGTTCACATGCAACTATCGTGATTAACATGTATGGCACCCCCCTCCTTGATAATGTCGATGAATGTTTTCTCACCACCAAACACCAAAGATGCTACATGCATGTTATACAACCAACATTATTGACAACACTCTGCCAAAACACTCACACGCACTTTCATTGTTAAATTAACTTTTAATACCTAATGCTATATATATATATATATATATATATATATATATATATATATATATAATATTAATTTTATTTAGATATGTCCTCAAACTAAAGAATGTTAAATTATGGTATGATTAACATCTTGAAGAACATCGGTCGTCATGACCGAAAAGATATATACTTTTCAATTAAAGCGATTAAAGTAGAGGATATCAATCGTGTATGGCTAAAAAAATGTTATGCTTGACTACCTTCGACAAATGGTCATTGGTTGATTAAAATAATCAACAAAGTTTAACAAGCGAAACATGTTTGCATTTAAAAAATGGTCATTGGTCAAGCGAACATATGGAGTACAACATATTTGTACGAAAGTTTTCCATGAGAAAGTTAATATATACTAATATCATACACACATTTTTTATATAAAAATAAAAATACAAGTTATTTCCTTAATTATTTAGGAGAGAGAGAAAAATATATGGTAAAAGGAAGATATGCAATTCTATTTTTTTTTTTTTGGAGATATTTGGGAAAAAAGCTAACTCAATAATATAATTAATATCTACTTAGTAATTAATAATTTAAATTGATGACATGGATATCCAACTAAGCAATTAGGTTCCATAAGGAACCCAATTGTGGTCTCCATATCAAAACCGTGTATATATATATATATATATATATATCTATATATATATATATATATATATTAATTTTTATTAGATATGTCCTCAAACTAAAGAATGTTAAATTATGGTATGATTAACATATTGAAGAACATCGGTCGTCATGACAGAAAAGATATATACTTTTCAATTAAAGCGATTAAAGTAGAGGAAATTAATCCTGTATGGCTAAAAAAATGTTATGCTTGACTACCTTCGACAAATGGTCATTGGTTGATTAAAATAATCAACAAAGTTTGACAAGCAAAACATGTTAGCATTTATAAAATGGTCATTGGTCGAGCGAACATGTTTGAATTTTAAGAAAAAAGATACGGAGAGGGTGGTGTGGGAAAATGAAGTAATTTTTTTTTACACATGTAATATGAGATTTAAGAAAAAAGATATGGAGAGAGGGTGGTGTGGGAAAATGAAAAAAATAAAACCTTTGTACACGTGTAATATGAGCGAAAAAGAATTCAGAGTCTTAGTGAAATGATACCGTCTTTGCGGTAAAAGTGAAAATGGGTGATAAATTTGTTAATTTAGATTATGAAATTATGACTCGTTTTCCCATTTGATTCTGGTCTTGAAAACAAGGTTAATCTAATTATCACAATCTTGAACTTTTTTTATAGAATTTCTACATGAATTTAATGTTGTATTACCTCCGTCCCTGAATTCTGCCCAACAAATGTTTACTTACTCTCAAATTAGAAATATTCCACACAATTTCCACACTCAAAATCTCCATATCACAATTTTCACCTTGCACATTCCACTCAGTACTTTTTTTTTTAATTTTCGTGCTAAAAAAATAATATAAGTTTTTTTGGGACGGGGTAGTAGTAAAGAGTTTTATTAAGTTATTTCAAAAGACATTTTCATTTTCTTTAATACATATATACATTTCTTCTCGTGTTTCGCAATGATGTGGCCTTATGAAAATATAGGGGTGAGTGATTCATACTGTACCCTTTTATTTTTATGGTTCACGGTTCTTACTCCAATTTGAGGAAAAATATAATTAAAGAAAACGTGTAAAGTAATGTTGTTCTTTAATGGATTTTCCATAGATAAAAAATGTACAAAACAACGATTACTTGTCAAAAACAACTGCATAAAAATAATGGAATTTAGAAAAATAAAATTGAAGAGCAAGATCCATTGCGGCTTTATCTCGTTATTAGACTTTCGGAAAAAAAAAAGAAACTTTTTGTAATTGTTTCCACATCACGACATTCTTTTGTTTCTTCTTTTATTTCAATGTCCATCGTATTTTAATGATAATATTGAATTATCATTTTTTTTAATTATATTTGCATTTATTCAGAAAAAGGTTTGTTAGAAACTAGAAAGTGGCAAAGTAATAAAATTGGGCATTATATATACCCATATATATTCCCTCCACTCAATAGAAACTTTTACGGGGAAAAGAAACACAATACAAGAAAAATGAATAATGATTGAGGTTTTGAAGAATAATTTTGTAAATTTTATGTATTAAGTAAAAGATATTGATCAAATTGTATTTATGGGTGAGTCTAAATATAATGATATTTGGTGTAAATTTTTAGATATTGTAAGCATGAGGTTTATAGAGAATTTTCTTTTTTAAGGGTATGAAAGTTATTTTGGGATGAACGGCCATAAGAAAAAGTGTGAGGTTTTTATGAGATAGAATTGTGTATTATTTATTCACAAATTCTAATATGCAATATTGCACGGTGCAATATTGCTTTAAATAGAAATTTTAAAATTCGCGGGTCAAAGGTGGGTCAAACAGGTCGCTCATTTTTTATACTGCTAAAAATTGTGTTACTGTATGAACAAACGAGTGTTACTGAATGAACAAAAGTGTGTTGCTGGTTTAAATAGAAAATTTCAAAATTTGCGGGTCAAAGGCGGGTGAAAACGGTCACCCATTTTTCATACTGCTGAAAACTGTGTTACTGTATGGACAAACGAGTGTTACTGCATGAGCAAAAGTGTGTTACTAACTCATATCGTAACATTGTTTAAATCTTGTAGTAACACTCATTTGTTCATGTAGTAACATATGAATTACTTAATCATATATTTTTTTATTGTTCAGATTCTTCCAATTTCATATGGTAACACATGAATAAGGATTATGATGTTATGATTATCTAATAATTTTAAGATTTTTTTTTTTTTTTGTTTATCAAGTTTTTCTTCTTCATGATTTAAACCTCTATTTTTTCGCGATTCCACACCGTTTCTGATATAGTAACACATATGTACTCTTACATTAAGGTTCCAAATGGTATGCTCATAAATTAATATGGAATTTTATAGTGGTATTAATTTAGTAAGTATTTTAGGTATTATTATAAGAAATTTACTTGGTAGGCCTAATTAAAAAAGTTGAATTACCTGCTTGGTAGGATATCATAAAAAGTTTTATAATTTTGGATCTTACTTGGTAGGTCATATAAAATCTGCATTATAAGGAAAAGTACAATTTTACCCTTTAACCTAATTATTTTTCCCTCCATGATATATTGTGTACCCCTAATTTCCAAGATTCACTTTTTAGCACAGCACACAAATTTCAGTCGCTCTCTCCTGCGTGGGTTGCAGGACATCTTCACGCTCGTACTCGTTTCGTCATCGTTGAAGAAGGTAAGCTCTATGACCTTGATTTTGCGTTATTAACGATATACTCTAGCGACGATTTGTGTCTACGATGTATTTATCTCGGGAGATCTGCATCCATTTTATTGAATAGTATATATTTTTTGTGTGAAGCTCTTGTACTTGAATCCATGTTTATCCAAAAATTGTGTGATTAATCTGTGTAAGACATCATTATGTGAATTTTTGATATAGAAATATTGTCTGCGTGTTTATGTATATAGTTTTCCAACATTACTTTATCTTTGTTTTATTATGTAATTTGTTTTGAGTTTTGTGATATTTTATATTATTGAAGAATACCTCTATTACTATTTACTTTTGTACATTATTATGGCTTTAGGATTGAATATGTATAAGTGATTTATGTCAACAACTATGTTTATCAAAGTGATTAAATGTGTAGTTCATTGTTGCCATATATAGAATCAGTTGAAATTGAGTTTCAATCAATTGATAAAAATCCCCTGAATTGTTGCTATATTTTTTTTTAAATTGTAGCTATAGAGGTTGTTGGCAGCACTGCGGGGACTACCAAAGTGAAAAAGGTGACTGCTACAAGGAGGACTTGGAATCCAGTGGAAGAGCAATTGTTAATGGAACAATTGAAGGAACTCATTACTAGTGGGGCCTGGAAGACTGAGAATAGTTTTAGGCTGGGCTATTTGCAAAAGTTAGAGGAGAAGATGCGTGAGAAGCTACCTGGTACGGATATTCGTGCAACTCCTCATATAAACTCGAGGATAACCATCTGGAAGAGACACCACGGATGTCTACAAACTGCTTTAGGGGGCACCGGAGGTGGTTTTAACTCCACTACCAAGATTATCGATGTCTCCGACACAGCTTGGGAAAAAGCTGTGAAGGTACCACCTTAACCAAAGTACTAATGTTTTGTTATTAATAAAGCGTATCATAGTTTGATAACTATTTATTTTTAATTTCAGAAAGAACTTATTGTGTCTGGGATGCGTTATAAACATTGGCCATTCTACTATGACTGGATTGAAGTATTCAGATTGGACCGAGCCAACGGGCAGGCATTCGAGGATGTCATTGATGCTGTAAATGATCTTGTTAAAGAGGATACTCAAGCACGCATGGCTGAATTCATACCAGGAGTAAACGAGATCCATGTGGACAAAGATGTTTCTTGTGAAATGAACGTGGAAAGCCAGACTCCTACAACTGAAATGGGAAAGACAACCGCATCATCAAGCAAGAAAAAGTCATCAACATGCCTAAGCGAGAATAACAAAGAGTTATTCGCTGGATTGGCAGTTATATTTAAGGAATCCGATGACAAGCTGGTGGATATTGTGAAGATTGTTGTGGTTGAGCCAAATGGGGACCAGTCAACGCAAAATGTGTACAACATGCTTGAAAGGATCCCCGACCTCACGGAGGATGAACTCCTTGATGCATCCGAAAAGATTACAAAAAATCCCAAGCGTCTCCAGATGTTTATAGGCTTTCCTGAACATGCTCGCCCACGTTATGTGCGTCGTTTGTTGAATGGAGACTTTGATAAGAATTGAAGGAAGAAATAGTCATTTTGAAACACACTTTTTGCTTGACGGTTTCAATGGAAGTTTGGCTTGTCCTATTTTGCTTATATGTACATACTTATGAAGAAACAATGAATTTGTGTTGGTAAGCTTGTAGTATTTTAAACTTTCCACTCTGTAATATTCCCTAAACTCTGGTGCCTTATGAACTCTTCCATGCTTTAGTTGTAATATATGCATCGTAATGTCATTTTTGCTATGAATTTGGATGATCCACTTGTTCTATGTATATATTAGTTTTGTTGCTAACAACAACTCTGTAGTGGCCATTTATGTATAAATGAGATGTAATTTAGAAGTTTTTGGATGGGGTTTGAATAGTGGAATGAGAAAATAAAATTGGGACAGATGAAGTATCAATTACTTGTACAAAATTGACTAAAGCCTATAATATTTGATATTTGTATCACAATATTTGAGTTTATATGAGCATGTGGACACCCAATAAAAATGCCCACAAAAACCTACTGGAAGATGGGCATATTTTGTTAGTGTTAGTGTCCTAGAGACAATCTATCGAAAGGACATAATACTAAGATAATATTCAGATTTAGTTTAATATTACTATTGGTTTAATATTAAATGTATGGCGTTACACTTATCTGAATATGATGTTTGATTGTTTGCATATATTCTTATTTGTGTTCCCATGAATCACTACTATAATTGAGTGAGTGAGAACTTAGATGACTTAAGTATGATTCTCAAATAGCCCCGATCAAGGATCATCAAGAATGGGATATTGATGATGCAATTGAGATTGGTGTGCGATCTGCATCATACTCTTAGAGAGTATAGTAAGATCTTACTTACTACGAGATACCGGGTATCTCATGATGGATGCACAGATACTTTAGAGGGTATTGGTATATACCCATCCGAAAAACCGTTTGATGTAATTCCACATAATGTGTCTACGGGTGTCTCGGTTAGTGGGAGCGATGTGATACTCCTCTGACTTGAGGTCAATACGCACGACATGTGTGGAGTGGTGAACTTTGACCATGACCGACGCTTGCACCCTTCCACGGGTAGATATGGCATGGATTGGGTTCATCACGAAATACATGTGCGTGGTAGTTGAGCCAAGAATAGGATTCATTTCTCAATGTGGATTTAGAGAGAATACTCGTCTTCTCATCATAATTGGATCTAAGTCGTTGGCCGACGCGCATCAACTTAGACTTTGTGGCTAAGTGTGATATACTTAATCAATTAGTGATTTGAGATAATATGATTAAGCTATTTGAATAGACACTTCATCATGTTCAAGGCTTAATCGAGTATTCGTGAATGAAAGGAAGATATCACAATAGCCTACAATATTACAGGTAGTTGCAGATTTCCTCGCAACGTACCTCGTATATTGAGAATGTCTGATTTATTGTCTAGGGTTCAATTAAGACCATTAGTTTGACTAATCGCTCGATATACGAGGGTCTATGGGTCACACAACAAGTAATGACAATCTACCAATTATAGTTGGTTGATTAAATATTGTATTAGATATAATATTTAATTTATGGAGAATATAATAATAATTATATTTGAAATTAATTATTATTATTATTATTTAATTAAATTAGATTTAATTAAATATGAAATCCCAATAATAATATTTGGAATATTATTATACAAGAATAATATACGGTCAAGATATTATTTGTAGGAACATATCTAGGGAGATATAATCTCTACCTGTAGAGATTATATTACAGGCTAGGTCCGATATCTTGCTTAGGAATTAAGCCAAGTTAATCCCTATAAATATGTGTCTTATGGGAATTCCTCTAGAACACTAGAAATATAATTTCTCCATAAAATCTCCAGTCGGAATTTTACCTAGCAAATTCGTCTCGAGATTCAACGCTGGCATATCGATGCGGGTTGGTAGAAAGTCGTTACGTGGATACCATAGTTGAGGATTCCGCGTATAAATCGCTGTAAGGATTTATATATTATTATTTATCCTTTGTTTCTATGTTTATACAACCATGTGCAGATTCGTTGTTGGTGAATCGTGATCTTCCGTTGCGCCGAACATGGTGTTCGTGCCTCTAAAACCCAACAGTGGTATCAGAGCTCCAGGCTCGGTTGTATACATAATTTTTGTGTATATTTGTAAGTAATATATTGTGTGCGATTCAATTTTATTTTGCCCATAATCGAGTTCAGATTTATTTGGAATAAATTTGAATTGGAAAAACCTTTTGTTCTTTTTTTTTTTTTTAAATCACGAAACCTGTACATGGTTAATAGTTTTTGGAAAATTATTAATGTTGCACGAGGATTGTTTACTGGGTAAAGCCAATTTCATGATTTAAAAAAAAAAAGGAAAAGGGGTAATTTGCTTTTGAAGCAGACTTCGTCTATTGCTTCTAAAATTGAGATTCACGCCACTTGTTCTTAAAAGGCTGGAATAGGAATTTGATTCTTTTTAGCAGCCAACTCCTTCCGAAACTACCGCGTACCCTCTTTAAAAAAAAAAAAAAGGAAAACAAGCAGAACTAGGTTCTGCCCCTTTTGTCAAATCAATTAGTTGCGCCGCCACAAGTCCATGAATGGACGAAGAATTTGCTGGGCAAGAAATATTCTTCCGCGCCCGTCGGACTGCTACCGTTGGACGAGCTTTCCGGCGAACATCGCTGATTCAGGCGTGGGGGAGTACAGATGGCGGCGTTCGCTGCTGGTCTTTGATCGGCGGCAGCACGCAGTTGTCTTGGATACGCCGATATGGTGGAATCGCCAAAGCAGGCTGACTGTGGCGGTGTCGAATCCGTTGTTTTCGGGCGGTGGTAGTGGTTTTGCGGTGCTAGGCATCGCTGTTGCCCGAGGACTATATTTTGAGAATTGAATATCTTCTGAGGATATGTTTACAATTTAGAAATTTAGAAATTACAATTTTGACTTTTGGACTTTCCTGCAATTTCTAGTTTTCTGGGAATTGTATTTTGGCCTTTGGGGTCCTTATGTAATTTTAGATTTCTGAAAATTGTAAAATAACCCTAAAGCAATTTTGAATTCTAGATATTAATTAAGGTTCTGTTTGTTTCGGCTAAAATTTGAAAATTTGAAAAACAAACTAAAGACTTGTTTGGTTGGACCAAATTCTAAAATTCTAGAAAACGAAATAAGAAAATGTTTGGTTAGACCAAAATTCTGAAATTCTCAAAATTGGGATAAGTGCGTGTTTGGTTAGACCAAAATTCTATTGATAAATTAAAATTTTTGGCAAAATAATTTTGAAAATGACTTTAGAAACTGACCGAAAGCTTGAAGCTTGTTGGTATTTGTAATTTTAGCAATATTTTACCTACGGATAATTAATTGTTAAGCACGTTTATTTGATTTACGTGTTAGTTATAAATATTGATTATTTATAAATATTAAATATTTTGCATGTTTATTTGATTTATGTGCTAAATATTTATTAGATGTTTTATTTATGCAAATTTAAAATTTTGAAATAAAGCATGAGAACTTGATTAGTTGCTCCCCACTTGTATAACTGCTTATATGAATCGATATTTACATTATTAGTTATAGCCCGCATTAAATTGTTTGGGTAGGCGGCACCCAATATTTGTCGGACCGTTATATATGTTTTGGGTAGACGGCGCCCAAATAAATGTTTGTCCGCATAAAATCATGTTTGGGTAGGCGGCGCCCTATAATTGCTCAAATGTGATATAGATTAACATGTCGGATCTCGATTAAGCAATTAATACCCCGTCTTTAAAATGGTCTTCACTAAAATATGGTTTTTCATTGTATTGAATGATGTCTTCCATTAAATTAAAAGTAAACCGGAGATTTCGTTCCAATGAGTATTTAAGGCCCAAGTCTTTTGCTCGGATCTACATCTAACGGGACTTTTATAGGGGCATGTTTGTCTCCGTTTAATGGTTATAAACCAACTTAAGTCTGGTTCATCAGCCCAAGCAGGAAAACGAGAGTTAGGTGACATCTAATTGAACTAGGTTCAGTCAACTAGGAATTGCGTGAGGCAATTGGTTTAGACACCTACCAGTTCTGCTGTTGCAATGTTCAGCCCAAGCAGTCATTATAATAGTAGGAATGTGGATCCTAGTCCATTACAATTTATATTAGATATAAATTCGTACTCTTCCGATGAGGTCGTTGAGTATGTGAAAATAATGGAGACAAAATAAATTAAAAGGCCATGTTTATTTTGATTGCTGAATATTGATCATAGGAATTATGTGTTTAATTCCCATTTTAGTTTATTTCTCTATAATTGTTGAAATGAATAACTTGTCATTGAGAAAAGTTCTGGAAACGAACAAATTGGCTGGGCCAAATTTTCTGGACTGGCACTGAAACGTGTGTTTGGTGCTAAGGCAAGAAGAGACCGAGTACGTGTTAAACATGACAATCCCTTTACCCATGAGGCTGGTTCAGTTGAGGCTGCAACGTTTGACGTTACGGCTCAAAGAAGCATCAAGATGATGCTTCCCAGCTCTATGTTATAATTGCTCGACTTGACTCCGAAATCGCAAAAGCAAACATGAGAAAATGGATCCCTTCGAGATGCTTAAGCGTCTGAAGGATCTCTTTGATTCTAGATCTCATTTGAGATTTATGAAGTGATGAGAGATCTGTTCAGATGTCGATTAGCAAAAGGAGGGAAGATTTCACCTCATGTGCTATCCTCAAGTCGCTCCCCGATTCATATTTTAGTTTCGCAGTAAATCTAATATGAAGAAGACGGAAGCGATGATGTCGGAGCCTCATAACATACTTAAGGCTTTTGAGTCTTCCACTGCTAAGGAAAAACCCGTGCTCTTGGTGAGTGCTCCTACTTCTTCCGACCCGAAAGGCGAGAAGAAGCGAAGGAGTAAGGCTAAGAGGGCTCCAAGCCCAACTTCCTGAAGGCAAAAGGTGGAGTTCAAAAGTAAGAGCGAGTTAATAAGGATGTGTGCCCCACTGCAATTGAAAGGGGTATTGGAAGAAGGACTATAAGGTTCTAGCAACCGAGAAGAAAACACAAGGTGATTTAGCTGCTAGAACAAGTATGGTTGTTGTTAAGATAAACATGTTTACTAATAGTTCAAACTGCTAGGCATTTGTTGAGTTATGGACATGATGTTCTTAATATACAAAGTAGAGAAACAACTTGGTAAGAGTATCAAGACTCTTCGATTGGATCAAAGATGTGAGTACCTTAGCCATGAATTCATGGATTACTTGAAGCTTCATGGGATCCAGTCACAATGGACTCCTCCCGGAACACCTCAGATGGACGGTGTGTCCAAAAGGAGAAACCGAACCTTGTTAGACATGGTAGGGTCCATGATGAGTTTTTCCTCTCTTCCAACATTCTTATGGGGATACGTATTACAAACCTCAATCTACATTCTGAATAAGATTCTGTCCAAATCAGTTGAGCAGACTCCATACGAGCTATGACACGGCAAGATGTCATTTTTCTACACATTAGAACGTGGGGTTGCCCCGCGGTTGTGAAGAAAATACTAATTGATAAGTTGGAATCCGAAGGTGAAACTAGTTATTTTGTGGGATATCCTAAGGAGACAAGAGGATATCACTTCTATCTACCGGAGAAACAAACAGTAATTGTTTCTAGGCAAGCTAAGTTCCTAGAAGACGAGTACGTCTTTAATATTTTGTCAAGGCAACATGACAAAGAATCAGTGGGAGCATTCAGCGACTCTCATGGTGGAAGTTTATCACTAGGTGATCCTCTTTCAGCCAGTGGGAGCGTAATTGGAGTTGCATTGCCTTCGCAACAACCTCCAAGTAGGCTGAATGAGAATAACATAGTTCAAACTCCCGCCCAAGAGGCATATGGAGGACTCTCTGGTCAACGATGAAGTTGCTGCACCACAAACTTTTCACGATCAGAATATACAGCCTGCACAACCACAACTCCGTAAGTAGACTAGGATTTGTAATCCACCCACAAGGTATTATGGGTTCCTCGTGGAGGAACATGATGACGTGGAGGTTCCGGATAAAGACGAATCTAGAACTTGTACTGAAACAACATTAGATGTTGACTCAGAGAACTGGCATGAAGCCATGAAATCCGAGATGGACTCGATGTACACCAATTAAGTCTAGGACTTAATTGAGTTGCCAAAAGGGGTTTAGACCCATAGGTTGCAAGTGAGTCTTCAGGCGTAAGACCGATGAAAATGGCAAAGTAAAGATAGGTTGGTGGCGAAAGGATATAGTCAACACAAAGGTATTGACTATGATAAGACTTTCTCGCCAGTTGCTAAGATCAAGTCCATTCGAATTTTACTTGCGATAGCAGCACGCCAAGTTTATGAGTTTTGGTAGATGGACGTCAAAACAACTTTCCTCAATGGTAATATTGATAAGGAAGTGTTTGTGACTCAACCGGAGGGTTTTATATCTAAGTCAAAATCTAATCTTATGTGCAAGTTTAAACGATCCATTTATGGATTGAAGCAAACTTCTAGGAGTTGGAATATCCAATTTGATGAAGCTGTCAAATCCTTTGACTTCATCTGAAATTTGGAAGATCCTTGCGTTTATCATAAACGCAGCGGAAAGAGTATTGTCTTTATAGTCGTATATGTCGATGACATATTGATTATAGGAGATAGCATCCCACTAATGCAGTCCGTGAAAGATTGGTTATCAATGACCTTCATGATGAAGGATCTTGGTGAGACATGCTACATCTTAGGGATCAAGATCCATAGGGATAGATCCGAGAAGATGGTAGGGTTGTCACAATCCACCTACGTAGATAAGGTGTTGAAGCATTTTGCGATAGAGAACTCTAAGAGAGGATCTCTACTGGCATATCATGGGATAAAGCTGTCGAAGAAGGATTGTCCTTCTAACGAAGCTGATATCGAGCACATGAAGGACGTTCCATATGCATCTGCAGTTGGGTTCCATCATGTACGCCATGACTTGCACGAGGCCAGATGTAGCCTACGCTGTCAACATCACTGGTACATACCAGCAGAATCCAGGTGAGTCTCACCGGATTGCTGTCAAGAATGTTATGAAGTACCGCAGACGTACTAAAGAACATGTTCTTGTCTACGGAAGACAGTCAGAGCTAGTCGTTGCAGACTATGCTAATGAGAGTTTCTAGTCAGACTGTGAAGATTACAAATCACAGTCAAATTATATTTTCAATCTCAATGATGAAGCGGTAAGTTGGAATAGTTCCAAGCAAGATCTAACCGTAGATTCAACAACCGAAGCTAAGTACATTGTTGTATCAGAAGCCTTTAAGGCTGTCTGGATTCTAAGGTTCTTGAGAGAACTAGGGGTAGTTCCGAGTGCCAGTTGTCAAATAGAGTTGTATTGTGACAACATTGGTGCCATTGCATGAGCAAAGGAACCGAGATCTGATAACAAAAATAAGCATGTACGGAGGCATTATCATTTGATCCAAGAGATCATATCGATAAGAGAAATGGAATTAAAATATTTCCCATAAAGGATAATCTTGCGAATCATTTTCACTGTTCATGTACACACTAGACATTTGATGGTCTAGGAGTTAGACATGTAGGTGATTGGCTCTAGTCCAAGTGGGAGATTGTTAGTGTTAGTGTCCTAGAGACAATCCATCGAAAGGACATAATACTAAGATAATATTCAGATTTAGTTTAATATTATTATTGGTTTAATATTAAATGTATAACGTTACACTTATCTGAATATGATGTTTGATTGTTTGCATATATTCTTATTTGTGTTCCCATGAATCACTACTGTAATAGAGTGAGTGAGAACTTAGATGACTTAAGTATGATTCTCAAATAGCCCAGATCAAGTATCATCAAGAATGAGATATTGATGATGCAATTGAGATTGGTGTGCGATCTGCATCATACTCTTAAAGAGTGTAGTAAGATCTCACTCACTACGAGATACCGGGTATCTCATGATGGATGCAAAGATACCTTAGAGGGTATTGGTATACCCATCCGAGAAACCGTTTGATGTAATTCCACATAATGTGTCTACGGGTGTCTCGGTTAGTGGGAGCGATGCGATACTCCTCTGACTTGAGGTCAATACGCACGACATGTGTGGAGTGGTGAACTTTGACCATGACCGACGCTTGCACCCTTCCACGGGTAGATATGGCATGGATTGGGTTCATCACGAAATACATGTGCGTGGTAGTTGAGCCAAGAATAGGATTCATTCCTCAATGTGGATTTAGAGAGAATACTCGTCTTCTCATCATAATTGGATCTAAGTCGTTGGCCGACGCGCATCAACTTAGACTTTGTGGCTAAGTGTGATATACTTGATCAATTAGTGATTTGAGATAATATGATTAAGCTATTTGAATAGACACTTCATCATGTTCAAGGCTTAATCGAGTATTCGTGAATGAAAGGAAGATATCACAATAGCCTACAATATTACAGGTAGTTACAGATTTCCTCGCAACGTACCTCGTATATTTAGAATGTCTTATTTATTGTCTAGGGTTCAATTAAGACCATTAGTTTGACTAATCGCTCGATATACGAGGGTCTATGGGTCACACAACAAGTAATAGCAATCTACCAATTATAGTTGGTTGATTAAATATTGTATTAGATATAATATTTAATTTATCGAGAATATAATAATAATTATATTTGGAATTAATTATTATTATTTAATTAAATATGAAATCCCAATAATAATATTTGGAATATTATTATACAAGAATAATATATGGTCAAGATATTATTCGTAAGAACATATCTAGGGAGATATAATCTGTAGAGATTATATTACGGGCTAGGTCTGATATCTTGCTTAGGAATTAAGCCAAGTTAATCCCTATAAATATGTGTCTTATGGGAATTCCGAAAGAACACTAGATATAATTTCTCCATAAAATCTCCAGTAGGAATTTTCCTAGCAAATTCGTCTCGAGATTCGACGCTGGCATATCGATGCGGGTTGGTAGAAAGGCGTTACGTGGATACCATAGTTAAGAATTCCGCGTATAAATCGTTGTAAGGATTTATATGTTTTTATTTATCCTTTGTTTCTATGTTTATACAACCATGTGCAGATTCGTTGTTGGTGAATCGTGATCTTCCGCTGCGCCGAACATGATGTTCGTGCCTCTAAAACCCAACATATTTTCTGGAATGAAATACAAAAATTCAAATCCTGAATAAAGATGGAAATATTTTTCTGGCATATTTTTTGTATCACAATATTTGAGTTTATATGAGCATGTGGACACCTAATAAATTTTCCCACTAAAATACCCACGCATATGCCCACAAAAACCTACTGGAAGATGGCAATATTTTCTGGAATGAAATACAAAAATTCAAATCCTGAATAA
This sequence comes from Ballota nigra, assembly GCA_947034835.1. Classification (NCBI taxonomy): domain Eukaryota; kingdom Viridiplantae; phylum Streptophyta; class Magnoliopsida; order Lamiales; family Lamiaceae; genus Ballota; species Ballota nigra. The sequence continues at coordinate 8,855,874 of OX344727.1, read as the reverse complement.
AAATGGGCATATTTTTCTGGCATATTTTTTGTATCACAATATTTGAGTTTATATGAGCATGTGGACACCCAATAAATTTGCCCACTAAAATACCCACGCATATGCCCACAAAAACCTACTGGAAGATGGACATATTTTCTGGAATAGGCTGACAAAAATTCAAATCCTGAATAAATAACAAAAAATTTAGTCTTATCTAAAGTTTACCAAACTTTCATTTCCCAAAACTCACATGTATTACAATGTGAAAGTACTGATGGGGTAAACAATTCAGTCTTTTCTAAGTTTTATCAGGCTTTTTTGATATGCAATATAAGAAGACAAAAAACTAATTGCATCCTTTTTCAGTAGAGCAGCCATCATGTACTCATTTCAATAGAGAAAATAAAAATACAACATCATGTACTCATTTCAAAAGAGAAAATAAAGATACATGCAAATATGTCTCGTTCAATTAAAAAAAAGAATTCAACAGTTACATAACCATAAATTGTAAAATGAGTTCGACTATCCGTTCGATCTCCAAAGTTGGTACATAGAATTGGCCAGCTCCTCACACCAATTATTAAACTCGCTTGACGATTCAACAATATCGATAACATCAATAGGCTGACACTCTACACCATCAAGTGGATTATTTTCGACTAGTTGTTCTAATGGGTCCACATGCATCTCAGATCGAATGAAGTTGTGTAGAAGAAAGCACGTCATTATTAATCTAACTTGAGTCTTGATGGGATAAAATGATGGGCTCCTAAGGATTCCAAATTTTTTTAAGACACCGAATGCACGTTCTATGACATTGCGTGCTCTAGTATGCCTCATATTGAAGTGTTCGTGGGGGTTAGTAGGCTGATCGGTGTTTGGACCCCACTCTTTCAAATGATATATGCATCCTCTGTACGGTGCTAGAAAACCCTCCAAATTGGCATATCCATTATCACAAAGATAGTAGTTCCCTAACCACATCCAACATAGAGAGAAAACATAAGGACATATTAAAAGCATTTCATAAACAATCACATGTGCACTATGTGAATCATGCTAAAGTCATATCCAATTTTAAGGATTAGCAAGTCATTCCTACTGCCTGTCATACAAAGAGGAGAGCATAAACACCCATATTACAAAGGATTGTTAGGAAACTGAAATAATTTTAACAAACATGGGCATACATAGAGGAAAATTTATCGACAACCCAAATCCGTATTGATTTTTTTATGTAACAGTGAACAAATCAGCGCATAAGATAAGAAAACAAAGAACATTTTATGCATCAACAAATGGTATTAATAAGTAGCATTAACTTCAATTCATACCCCTGGGGACTTTCAGTCCATTTGGTCGACAAACAGAATCTCGAAGGACTCGAGAATCAGCTGCTAATCCTTCCCATCCAGGTAGGAGATAGACAAATCTCATTTCCGTATCACACACTCCGAGGACATTTATGGATATACAACATTTCCGAGTTCTATATCGACCTTTTTCAGGTGGACTAACCTGTACATCAATATATGTGCCATCCAGAGCACCTAGACAACCCTGCAAAACAACGTGGAATATTTCATGTCATAAACAATTTTATTTTTAAAAAAATGTACAATAAATAAGATAAACTTATTACCTTGAACCATTTCCATCTTGGATTCATCGAATCATCAGGCACAGGAGTGGGCTTAACCAAGAATAGGTTGTGTAGTTTTAAAATTGCTTTTAAGACAATATGGACATAGCAGTGGACTGTTTGACCCGACCTTAGGTAGTCGTGGCCTACAATACCTTGTTTTTTATGATGGGCCAACACCGATAAGAACATTGATATTTGTTCTTCCACAGACACATAACTTTGGTTCCTTAAGCCGCCTACTGTTGGGAAAATAGGGGTGCCCGGAATCTATTCGAGGTGAAATTTAAATTCAATTATTACTAGCATGAATTAAACCTAATTAATTCAAATAATAATTCCAACAACTAATTTATCATCATGCATGTTGAATTAAGTCACATAAAATCTAGGCGGAATAAACAAGAATTTATGTGACTTACGTACCTCTTGTAGACTTGGCCTTTGAATAAACGGGACAATCACGATTTCGCTTTATCAACCCAAAAACCTTCTCAAGTATTTCTCTTTCGCCTTACTTGATCACCGGTGGGAGATGCTTTCAAGTAATTTAAATAACTAAGGAAAAAGAAAAATATCTATGCTCTTGATTTTTCCAACACATGGAATTATTGTACTTGGGGATGAAATAATCACCCCCTATTTATAAGATGTAGTGGCCGAAAATTTGAGGTTATTTGGGCCTTGGAGAAAATCTTTTCTTAGGCTCTAAGAAATCTTGAATATATCTCATATATTATTTTCTCCATAATAAAATATTCCACAAAAATCTCACCCACCTTATAATGCTTGATATTTTCGAAAAACACAAGTAAAGAAGCCAAGATTTGGATTTTCTTGAATATATGAGATATTCTTGTATTCCAAGAATACATATCTTCCATAATATCTTTCCAAGAAAATCAACAAAATCTATTCTTTTCTTGATACACTATTTTCGAAAATTTCATTAAAAAATCAGCATAATATAATCTTTTTATTTTAATCACCTTATCATTATTGGGCTACTTAATGGGCTACTTGAGGGGCCTTTAAGGAGAATTAAGATTGGATCTCCTAATGGACTTCTGAATTTCAATATTGAGCCCCAATATAATTCAATCCATTAATATTAATTGTTACCACTAATAAATTAATATTGCACTATCCATCTTAATCCATATTACGATAATATGGGCTCCCGGTTATTATTTCCCGCATTTAAGATTATCAAGTCCATTAATTAAGCTTTTGAATAACTTTAAATTAATTAATATATTTCACCTTGGAGTAAAGACAGCTCAACATTATTATCCGTACTGAAGAAACTTATTCTTCACTTGCAAGATTTGGTACGATAAAACTTCTGAGCCCACCAAGGGGACTAATCACACGAGCCGTACTCGCACGCGTTTCTCCGTATTAAATCATAGCAACCGTTGTATGATTAATATTACTGCCCAAAGCACAAGGTTCGAAGTCACAATGATTCTCACCCAACATGAATCAAAGCAGTAACCATTAAGCACACACGGTCCTATTTAAGTGACGGAGATTAAGAAATCAACAACCACTGAGGTGTAATTCTTCATATTTCAGAACAGAAGAATTTATCCTCGATGTAGGTCCTCTTCAACACATACTAAATGTGCTAGTGCAATCTCTTAGTCAAGACAGACCAATCTGAGATTTACACATCGACCTTTCACGGCGGATTGCTCAATTCCACCTAGGTCGTGAAAATGTACGTTTAGTTACAAGGAAACTGTTAATGTTGTCTTCTGTGATCGGGTTTCACCACATTAACTACAATGTAACTAGTTCTATTATGAACTGTTTGCAATAAATATTCAACATTCAATCATATCTAAAGCATATGCGATAAAAGAATTATTCTCATAAACAAGTGTTTGATACATGAGTTATACAAAGTAAAAACATACTTTCACGTATAACTCCAACACCTACTTGTCGTAGTATAGAACATAGTCGGGCAAAAGTATTTCGATCCATTCGTAGATTTATTATGCAATTAGGATCACTAAGCAAGTACAATCTACCTAATTTTGTAAGTTGATCAGGAATTTTAGTTATCATAGTATAAGAACGACCAACTGTGCGACGTCTAACTGATCTTTGAGCTTGTCTGAGTAAGTAAGCTATAATGAAACAAATTATTTTTCTCTTGCGCATCATACGCTCAATGATCAAAAATAAAATTAGTTTTTTCTTGGTCATAGACAACATGGTAAACAATTCTTCTTACTCAAACAAATATACTTCTGCAAAGGCACAAAAATAAAAAATAAATTTATTGGTGGTGGGTGTTACATACGATATTTTACTACCCGATCCATCGGGTATCGGATACAGGCCCACTGCTGTAGCAGGCTCGGAGGAGAACAGTCTTTCGACCGGTCAGACAGACGGGCGGGGACCCAGAGGCTGCCCGACATGAGCCTCTGGGATCGGCCGGGAAGGGAACTTATAATCCACATGCCCGGATATCGGGCGGCCAGCGACGAGCCCCTGTGCAGGTACTCTACCCGCCTGCCCGCAAATGGCCAACCGGGGCATTTTCGTCCGGGCTTGCTTCCCGGTACCCGAGTACCCGTCTACCCGACACCAGGCCGCGCCAGCTGTGAGAGGACGTCGAGTGCCATCAATCCAGAGGATGTGACAGGGTCAAAGAGGGCAGTTGAGGCCAAGTCCAATCACCTCAGGGGTGACAGTGCCACGTGGCGTCTCCTCATTGGCTCGTAGGGGAGGCTGTAGCCACTCATTACCTTCCAGCTAGGAGCAGGAGGGGCCCACGAGTCCACCTACCAAGCTTGGGGAACCCCCACCTTGTACATTATAAATAGGGCTTTGAATGCCAATTTGTAGGACACATCACATTTATTGCAAAAACATACTTGAGAGCTCATTTACTCTCACATTTATTACTCCCTGTCATCATTAATATCAAATCCTACCCGTTAAGAACCCGGCAGCGAGACCAGTCATAAATCGCTGTCAACATTTTGGCGCTAGAAGAAGGGAGACTAATATCGAAGTACACTCGGTTTCATTTATCTAGTCACCTCGAACGAAATCCCATCCACTATCACTAAAAAATGACCACTTCGAAGGCCACACGAACCCAGCAGCAAGTCGAGGACATCGGCGAAACCGCCACTCCGGCTCCGGCCACGGCGGAGACCCTTCAGGGTCCTTTCGAGTTCTTGTCGGCCATAAGAACTCCAGAGGACCTCCAGGCCGCAAGGGCCATGATCGAGCGCCGTCAGGCCGAGATCGACGCCGCTCCTATCCGCACTCACCGACCTGGAAAGGAGCCAGCCCGGAGCAGGGCCACCTGCCAGCCCCGGCAGGAGCAAGAGGCGGCCAGGAGGGCCGCCAGCAACCCTCGGCCTCAGAATCTAAAGAGGCGCCTCGACGAGGAGGCCGACTCGCAACGGGTTTCTCGCCGACCTGCGGGATCGGTCTTCTCCCGGTTAGGTACCCAGGCTCGGGGAGCTGCCCGACCTTGTGAATCCAACGCCAGCTCCAGGCCCCGGGAGCGAGAACAGGCACGATCTCCTAGGCGTCACAACGACACGGCCCCGAGGCCGTCGGTCCGTGACCGCTTGGGAGACAACCCTCGTCCCCGTTCTCCCCCCGCGGCCGACGACGCCATGGCCGCCATCCTAAAAAAGGTCTCGGACCTCGAGGCCAAGCTCGAGAGGCGGGACGGGCAACATCAAGTCCCCTACATGCCCAACTCGCCCCTCGCAGACATCTTGGTGCGGGCCTCGGCCCAACCAAAAATCAACGTGGCCGCCGTGGGCCAATATGACGGGGAGACAGACCCCGTCACCCATCTCAGCAAATACTCCACCTACATGATCTCCATGGGGGCAACAGATGCCACCCAGTGCAGGATGTTCCCGCTAACCTTGGGGGACAGGGCTCACCGGTGGTACTCCTCGCTTCCCGCGGGGAAGGTGGTTTCGTTCCACCAGCTAGGGGAACTGTTCTTGGAGCACTTCTCCTCGATGGCGCCACGAATGGCCGGCGCCAACCGCATGGCCAACTTGGCCCAGGGGAAAGACGAGACTGACCGGGCGTACATCGACCGGGTAGATCGCATCATCATGGAGGGCGAGCCCGTAGGGGACGAGGTCAAGCTCGTCGGGATCATAGGCGGACTCCGCCTAAGAATCAAACTATGGAAGTCAATGAACAAGGACTACCCCAAGTCCTACGCGGAGTTCCGGCAGCGGGCCGGAAAAATCATCTACAATGCGGACATCCTGGCACAGCGGCTGGGCGAGAGCACCCCTGCCGAGAAGGAGAAACCACGCGCCTCGGCAGGCACCACATCAACCCGGAGGAACTTTTCCTACCGGGCTCCCCAGCCTTTCAAGCCCTTCGACTCCGTCGAAGTGAAGCTGGCCGAAAAATTGTCGGCCACCCCGGAGTACGTCTATGTGCAGATCCGGGACAAAAATATGATGCCCAAGGCACGGCCGTGGGTCCACAAACCGGGGGTGCAGCTCAACCCCAACAAGTACTGCCACTACCATCAAACCGTCGGGCACAACACGAGTGAGTGCCGCGACCTCCTAAAGCAACTCTGGCGACTCTTCGAGGAGGGGAAGCTGGAGGAGTTCGTGAAGAGGCCGGCGGCTAGACCGGAGGCTCAGGCCGCTGCCCACCCCGTGGAGCCAAACCGGGAGGCGGCCCTTATATGCCCACCGATGCCGGAACATCAGGCCCGACGGGCGGTCAACATGCTCTCCCCGGTGGGAGGCTTCGCACCTACCACCTCGCTCTCCAACCGCAGACAGAAGAGCGAGCTGCGAGCGATGGACAATGTCCATCAAATCGCCCTGCCGATCAACACGACGGCAAAGGAATCAAACCTCCTCGCCTTCAAGGAGGAGGATCGCACCGGGGTCATCTACCCGAACCACGACGCCCTAGTCGTGTCCGTCAACATCATGGGCGTCACCGTCCATCGCATGCTCGTCGACAACGGGGCCTACTGCAACATCCTCTTCAAAGCCGCATTCGACCAGCTGGACAGCTCCTTTGAGAGGTATGTGGAGCCATGCGACCAGGTTATCAAAGGCTTCGGCGACGCCACGGTGAAACCCTACGGGATAGTTAGGCTAGCCGTAGAATTAGTTTCTAGTATAGACGCTGAGGTTAAGGCTTCGAAACAGCTCGATTTTATCATTGTCGACCAGCCGTCAACCTATAACGGGTTTCTCGGCAGGCCATTCGAGCACGAGTTCGAAGCCGCCGCCTCAGCATTCTATTATTGTATCAAGTTCCCAACCCCCTCCGGGAAGGTTGGAACTCTTAAAGGAAATCAAAAAATGGCACGCGGATGTTTGGCGTATATCGATGTTATTTCAAATTTTGCAAATCTAGATTATATCTGCACAATCGGGGAGGGAGACATGGAAATAGACGAAGAAATCCCACCCGCTGCCCACCCAATGGAAGAAGATTCGCAAACTTTTGAAAACATCCAAGTCGACCTGGAGCCAAGGCTCGGGTACGAACCCATGGAGATTGACAAAACCCTAACGGGGCAGATCGACGATCCACGCTACGGCGAACGTGGAGCCAGTCCGATCGAAGAATTAATTTCGGTCACAATGAAGAGTCGACCAGAAGTAAGTGTCCAACTCGGTTCGTCAATGTCCGGCGAGTTGCGGGCAAAGATGACCGCATTTTTAGAAGAGAACTTAGACGTGTTTGCCTGGTCCCATGAGGACATGGTCGGGATCGATCCAGCCGTATGTTCACACCAACTGCACATCGATCCATCCCGCAAGCCGATCTCACAGAAAAGAAGGAAATTCGGCCTAGACAAATACGCGATCATTGCCACCGAAGTAAAAAAGCTACTCGACAACAAACTCATCGGGATGGTCGACCCCGACGACAAGCCTCAATGGGTATCCAACGCCGTACTCGTCAAGAAGAGCAACAACACATGGCGACTGTGCATCGATTTCACGGACCTAAACAAAGCTTGCCCAAAAGATCACTTCCCGATGCCACACATCGACCACCTGGTGGACAGCACGGCCGGGCACGAGATGCTCACGTTCATGGACGCATTTGCCGGCTATCACCAGATCCCGATGGCCGCAGACGACCAGAAACACACAACTTTCCTCACCGAGAAAAACATGTATTTTTGGAAGCGGATGTCATTCGGGCTCATGAACGCTGGGGCAACCTACCAGAGACTGGTCAACCACATGTTCCACGATCAAATCGGGGCGACCATGGAGGTATATATCGACGACATCGTCGTCAAGAGCGAGAAGAAAGAAGACCACCTCACACACCTGGCCGAAACATTCGAGATCTTGAGAAAATATCGGATGAGACTCAACCTGAAAAAGTGCAGTTTCGGCGTCGAGTCGGGCAAGTTCTTGGGGCACATGGTCAGCCAGCGGGGAATCGAGGCGAACCCGACCAAGGTACAGGCGATCCTCGACATGAGCCCTCCCCGCACGGTGAAGGAGGTGCAGAAGGTGACGGGCAGCCTGGCCGCTCTCAGCCGTTTCATCTCCCGCATGGGGGACCGATGTAAGTCTTTATTCGACAGCATACGGAAGGGGAAACTAAACTGGACTCCCCAGAGTCAGCTCGCTTTCAATAACTTGAAAGCGTACCTATCAAACGCCCAGGTGTTGGCCAAACCCGTCCCCGGCGAGAAGCTCTTCTTATACTTGGCGGCGTCGGACTCAGCCCTCAGCGCCGTGCTAGTGCGGGCTGAGGGGCAGGCACATCTGCCAATCTACTATGTCAGCCAGACACTTCACGACGCCGAGCTACGGTACCCACCCCTGGAAAAGTTAGCATACGCCCTAGTAATGAGCGTACGCAAGTTACGCCCATACTTTTTTGATCACCAAGTAGAAGTACTGACAACAATGCCACTTCGCCAAGTATTACATCGGCCAGACACGGCGGGCAGGTGCCTCAAGTGGGCTGTTGAGATCGGGCAATTCGGAGTCACATACGCTCCCCGAACATCCATCAAAGGCCAAGCCATGGCCGACTTCATAGTCGAGCTCATTTACCCGGAGGCGATGTCCAAGATCGAGCAGCCACCTTGGAAAATGTACGTTGACGGATCCTCCACAACTACGCGGGCAGGCGCGGGAATTGTCCTCCTCAGCCCGTCCGGCCAGTCATTCACGACAGCCATAAGATTCGGTTTCCACGCGACCAACAATGAGGCCGAGTACGAAGCATTAATTAACGGCCTGGAAATGGCCATGGCCATGGGAGTGAAGAGACTCCAGGTCTACAGCGACTCACAGCTCGTTACATGTCAAATATCAGGAGAATACGAGGCGCGCAGCGATAGGATGTTGGCCTACCAGGGATTAGCCAAGAACCTACTCGAAAAGTTCGAGCAAGTATGCATAGAGGTGGTACCCCGACTCGACAATACTCAAGCAGACGCACTTGCCCGCCTCGCAACATCCGAAGGGGCAGCCGACATGTCCCAGATCACAGTTACTTACCTGACCGCCCCTACGAGTTCGAACCAGCGGGTGAGTAGCCTGGGGCAGGCGGAAGACAGCTGGATGACCCCCATCCTGAGATACCTCCGTGACGGCCAACTCCCAGTCGACCGGGTGGCGGCAAGACAGTTGCAGCTCCGGGCGGCCGGGGATCAGTTGTACAAAAGAGGCTTCGCCCTGCCCCTCCTAAAATGCGTAACACAGGAGCAGGGAAGGAAGATCTTGGTAGAGGTCCACGAAGGACGCTGCGGGAACCACGCCGGCGGCCAGGTGCTCGCCCAGAAGGTTATCCGACAAGGATATTTCTGGCCCACCCTAAAGAAGGACGCAATCAACTACGCACGGGCATGCCACAAGTGTCAAATCTATTCACCAGCAATCCATCAGGCCCCAACCGAGCTCACCTCAATTCTGAGCCCGTGGCCGTTCGCAAAGTGGGGGATCGATCTCATTGGCCCTTTGCCTACGGCCCCGGGCAGCGTCAAGTACGCAATTGTCGCCGTGGATTACTTCACCAAATGGGCGGAGGCGGAATCACTGAAAACGATCGATCAGGAACAGGTTATCAGGATCATTTGGCGCAACATAATATGTCGGTTCGGCCTTCCACAGATAATCATTTCGGACAACGGGAAACAATTCGACGGGCTAGAGATGGAAAGATTCTGCCAAAAGCACAAGATCAAGAGGTTATTCTCGTCACCCTACCACCCCTAGTCGAACGGACAAGTCGAGGCGGTAAACAAGATAATCAAACACACGTTGAAAACAAGGTTGGAGGAGAGCAAGGGAACATGGGCGAGCAAGCTACCCGAAGTGTTATGGTCATATAGAACGACATGTCGTACCGCAACCGGGGAGACCCCTTTTGCTCTAGCCTTCGGAACAGAGGCAGTCATCCCGGCTGAAGTCGTCATCCCGAGCCTCCGCACCTCACAACCCGTGGGGACCGAGAACGACCAGGCCATGCTAAACGAGTTGGACCTGCTGGAGGAGAGAAGGCTGTCCGCAGAACAAAGAAACATAGCTTACAAACGCCGGGCTGAAAAATACTTCAACTCGAAGATCAAGATCAGGGAGTTCGAAACCGGGGACCTGGTACTCCGACGGACGGTCGGGCAGCCCAAGGGGGCATTTGGTCCGAATTGGGAGGGACCCCTAAAGGTCTCCAGCCGCCTCGCCAATGGAGCCTACGAGCTGGAAAGCCTTGAGGGCAACCCGGCCCAATACCCTTGGAACGCCTCCCTACTCAAAGAATACTACCAGTAGGAGCTCATTGTAATCGCTACTCGAAGCGCAAATTTGTAAAAAATAATAAGCGGTTGTTAAATCAATCCCATCTTCGTGAAGTCGCTGCCCGATATTCGGCTATAGCACTTCATTAATTAATCTGTTGGTTAATTCTTTAAGCGGTTGGTAAAACAATCCCATCTTCGTGAAGTCGCTGCCCGATATTCGGCTATAGCACTTCATTAATTAATTTGTTGGTTAATTCTTTAAGCGGTTGGTAAAACAATCCCATCTTCGTGAAGTCGCTGCCCGATATTCGGCTATAGCACTTCATTAATTATCTGTTGGTTAATTCTTTAAGCGGTTGGTAAAACAATCCCATCTTCGTGAAGTCGCTGCCCGATATTCGGCTATAGCACTTCATTAATTAATCTGTTGGTTAATTCTTTAAGTGGTTGACAAATCAATCCCATCTTCGTGAAGTCGCTGCCCGATATTCGGCTATAGCATTTCATTAATTAATTCGTTGATAAATTCTTCGGGGCAATCGTTAAAAGTCAATACCCAACATTCGGCCAGGACACTACCGTTTATTATTTATTATCCGATTACGTTATTTACGTTATTTACCCGGCTGGAAAACTAAAAGTTCAAGGAGACGAAGCAAAATGAAGGGCAATGCAATTTCATTAAAGAGGAAAAGAGAAAATACAAGACGGCCAGTGGCCAGCAAAATTAACAAAACAAAAGAAAAGAAAAATCACGGATGCGCCTCGTCCACCACCCCCGGGTCCTCATTCGCCTCCTCGTCGGCAAGCGGGTAAAGGAAGGTCGCCGGGTCGCCAAGGAATGACAGATCCAGCCCGCGATCGACCAGGTCCTTCAGCGTGATATCATAGTCCGGGGAGGGAGGATTGGACTCGACATAACTCTTCAAATCGGCCAGAGGCCCGGAGTAATCGGCCTGGGGATTCTGGCGGAGTAGGGAGCAAATCGAGTCGGCGTAAGCATTAATATACACCATGGACCCAGCCGACTCGCCCTCAGCGGCCAATCGGGCACGCTCGGACTCCAGGCGCCTCTCCGCCTCCGCCGCGAGAGCCTCCTTGGCTTGGCGGACTTCTTCAGCCGTCCTCGCCTCGGCCTCGGCGCGCTTCCTCCTCTCCTCCTCGAGGACCCCCTCTAGTTCAGCCCGACTCGCTCGGCCGGCCTCCAGCTCCTCCCGGAGCTTCTTGTTCTCCTCTTCCAGGCGGGTAGCTTCGTCCCGCTTCGTCTGGAAGGCTGCCCTGTAGGAGGAGGCAGTCCGCATCTCCCGCTCGTATTCGAGCATAATGCCCTACATGGCAATGGCATTGCGGGAGGTACGGATGGCCGCCGCCCTCATCCGGTCGGCGAGCGAGACGGTCCTCGTGGCCTTCTGGCAGTTGAGGGTCCAGGACCGGGGAAGATTCAGCACGGCGCGGCGTAGTTCCTCCGGCCAAGACTCGGGCACGGCCTCCGAGTACGGAGGTTCCTGCGAGCGCAGGAATTGAAGAACCTCGGGCGGGGGCAGAGGCTCAGGCCTGCGTGAACACGGGAAGAGAAGACATGTTAAAAATCCTACATCACAAAAACGACTAGAAAACTTAGAGAAGAAAACGTAATACTTACGTGAGGTTATTGCCCCAGCCCAAGAATGAGAAGTCGCTGTGAACGCGGGCAGGGGAGGCCGGGCCCCCTAGAGTCGCCTCGACGGTGCCGGCCACGAGCCCGCCAGTCACCGGGTCCAGGTTGACCGTTACCATGGCCGGGTCGACGGATGTCTGGCCTTCGACCCGGGCCTGCTTGTGTGGGCGCTGCCCGTCTGCCGGGGAGGAGGATGTCGGAGGCGCCTGGGCCGCGGACGGGCTGCGGATCACCACCCCTGCGGCACGGACGGCTCCCCGTTTCGCCAGCTTGGCCAGGGCATTCTTCTTGGGCGCCATGTCGACGGTCTCCTCGGACGATTCGACGTTTACGATCGGGATGGCTGCCTGGCCGGTCTCGGGTGCGGTCCTTGGGGAAACTGCCGGGGAGGTCGATGGCGTGGAGGATTCAGCCGGGAAGCGTTGCTCTGCGAGAAAAGTGACAAGATTAGAAATCGAGAAGCGAGAACGAGTATAAGGAGAGTCGGGCGGGAAAGAGTCTTACCACCGAAATCCAAATGGCGCGGGAAAGTCTGAAGTCCGGAGAGCCTTCTGTACTCGTCGTCGTTGAGAAGTTCGACGTCGCGATTGTCCACGCTCTCGGATCTCACCAAGGCAAGCGCCTGCCTGAAGTCGTCGGTCAGGTCAGCCTGATTTGGTACCGCGCAACCTGCACAATGAAAGAAGAATTAGATCAGTACTAAGAAACGAAGAAAAATTCAGTATTTACCTCGACGGTTGCGCTCCCGATATTCCCGTGGAACCGGGATGGTGTGCCCGTCTATGCCGACGCTCTCCCAGGCGCCGCCGACCCACCACCACCTTTCCTGCCAGTGCGTCACCTTCGGCGAGATGCCGAAGACAATGGCATCTCCACCCCGGGGCTTCACGGAGTAATACCCAAGGTTCATCCGCCCGACCGAGGCCACGGTGTAATATAGATAATTGAGCTCGGACGGAGTAGGCATACGATGCAGCCCGCGCCGACCGAGAGCGACCATTGCCCCCAGGAGGTAGCTCCACCCATTCGGGGTGATCTGGGTGATCGACAGATTCCAGGCTGCGAGTAGCTTGGAGATGGCCGGGTGAAGCGGGAAACGGAGCCCGGCATGAAGGGTGTCCGCATTTATGGCGATTAGGCCTTCCGGGGGTTGGTCGGCCCGTTCATTCTCCCGGGGAGCGTAGAAGAAGACGTCGGAGGGCACCTGGAATGTCCAGTACAACTCCTTCACGTCGGCGTCCGGGGGAAGGCAGCTGGGGCGGCGAGAGGCCCCAAAGTCAGTATCCTGCGCCTCGAGATATGCGCGGGGAGGGCGTTTTCGCACGAACCGGCTCATATACTTCGAGTGGTCGAACCCGATTAGCCGGCTGTCCGCGTAGTCAATTTGGTCAGGCACGGCTTCCCGCTCGAACAAGAAATCTTCGGCCCGGGGCGGGTAGGCGGAGACCGGGGAAACGCTTAGGGCTTCCCCCTCTCGTTGGGGGCTCATCCCCTCCAAATCGTCCGCGAAGGCATCCACATCCGTGGAATTGCCCTCGCCCTCTCTGGCGGCGGCGCGGGACGTTCCTTCCCCGGCCGGATGGAAAGGCCTCTCGGCATCGGCGGCGGAAATGATAAGCATCGGCTGCGCCGATGCTCTCGACGGAGTCGCTCATGACGAAAATAGAGTAAGAAGAAGAAGTGTCGATGGAAGAAGCAAGAAATTACCTTGGGACTCAGGAAAGTTCGCCGGAATCTGAGGAATTCGCCGGAAAACTTAAAAATCCTTAAGGGGGGCACGAGTTTGCAAGAGAGGGAAAATGAGGAAAAGGGCTGGGGGCCCCTATTTATAGAAGAAAAAGAGGGACTAAACAGCAAAAAAACGGGGTCGGAAATGAAATAAAACAAAGTTCTGGGGGGCGCGTGGGAGTCACGCGCGCAACGGTTGGGGAGCAGGTTCGGCGGACGTGACCCCTGGATTTCTGCGCATCAGTCACGCCATCCCGTGACGTCAGCAGGCACGGCAGACGAGGCGTCGTCTTGGAAACCGAAACGTCACCCCCAAAATTCAAATTCGAAATCAAGATGGTCTGCAGTCCGACCAGCCCGCCACCCGACGACTGCGGCCCCCCGATGTCGGGCTGGTGGGGCAATTGTTACATACGATATTTTACTACCCGATCCATCGGGTATCGGATACAGGCCCACTGCTGTAGCAGGCTCGGAGGAGAACAGTCTTTCGACCGGTCAGACAGACGGGCGGGGACCCAGAGGCTGCCCGACATGAGCCTCTGGGATCGGCCGGGAAGGGAACTTATAATCCACATGCCCGGATATCGGGCGGCCAGCGACGAGCCCCTGTGCAGGTACTCTACCCGCCTGCCCGCAAATGGCCAACCGGGGCATTTTCGTCCGGGCTTGCTTCCCGGTACCCGAGTACCCGTCTACCCGACACCAGGCCGCGCCAGCTGTGAGAGGACGTCGAGTGCCATCAATCCAGAGGATGTGACAGGGTCAAAGAGGGCAGTTGAGGCCAAGTCCAATCACCTCAGGGGTGACAGTGCCACGTGGCGTCTCCTCATTGGCTCGTAGGGGAGGCTGTAGCCACTCATTACCTTCCAGCTAGGAGCAGGAGGGGCCCACGAGTCCACCTACCAAGCTTGGGAAACCCCCACCTTGTACATTATAAATAGGGCTTTGAATACCAATTTGTAGGACACATCACATTTATTGCAAAAACATACTTGAGAGCTCATTTACTCTCACATTTATTACTCTCTGTCATCATTAATGTCAAATCCTACCCGTTAGGAACCCGGCAGCGAGACCAGTCATAAATCGCTGTCAACAGTGGACTTAATATGAGGAGACTGCAACCAACAACCCCCAAAAAAAAAAAAAAACAACTATATAAAAACGAGAAATGTGTAGCATTCATTGTTTATGAAATGAAGAATGCATGTAATAAACAAAAGTACAAGTACTTTGCAAATTGTGAAACAGATGCAAACATCTAACTAGTGAAGAAAAAGTAATTTATCAAAAAATTGAATCCACAATTAAAAGCATTAACTAATATAGTGTCAAAGACTTGCTTGGAAAAATGCAAAAACTGATTCCACAATTAAAAGATTGACCCTACAACTATAATTTCGTACAAGGACATCATTCAGACAAAGAAACGAAGTGTGTAGAACCCCGTATATACCGAAATCTTGGGCACAAGAGAAGTTAATAAAGCTGCAAATGGTCGGCCTTGGTATGCATGTGCAGTGTACCAGAAATTAGATGCATCAACACTGATTTGAATCACCATATATGATTTGTGTGGCTAATCCTAGAAAATTCGATTCACATATGGATTCCTTTGTTTAAAAAAGAATACATTTTTTAGATGAACACAGATTGGGTGAATTTTGAACCCCTCTAGTAATCAAGAATGGTAACATCAATTTCATACTCAAATAATTAAAATGAACAATTTAATCTACTTACCCAGATTGAACGGTTTCAAAATCCAAGGAATCAACCAACAGCGGTAGCAACAAAAAAATATGCTGATGGGGAATTTAATTTGACACCCATAAACAAGCTATGCGAGGTTTTCATATATTCAATAGAAAAAAAGATGGCATAAATGGACTGTAGATCTGGATGTGATTCCAACGGAGCTGCTGTGTTCGCACACAAACACCAGATTCACTTTCGGATACGCATCAATTCTCTGTAATCTAGGGTTCCGATAATAAATTCATCAAAAGGCGACTTCAATGGGGAGAGACCGTGCACAGAAAATTAAAGAGGGAGAAAAGTGAATTCAAATGAAATTGAAATCTATATCAAAAGGGCATATTCGACAACCAACTCCACTGTAGAAACCATCTTCGCCGAGTAAGGGAGAGATCGACGAATAATTTTTGGTGTTATGCACAGTGAAAAGAGCGTAATAGAGGCCCCTATTGTACTGGGTCTTCGTAATATATTCGGATCCTGCAAATTTTAGAGAGCCCTACCAAGTGGGTGTAGGGGCGTATTAAAATGCGTAATACGGTGCTTATAAGGCCTACCAATTGGACCATAACACTCACTTGCTCTTAAAGTAATACAGACTTGAGAGCGAAATTTTATGTTTGCTTTTGCGCGATTTTTTTTTGGAAGAACCATTTGACCCGTAAATTTTATTATGCTGACCCGGATCTCAAAATTGACCGGTGAATTTTTCAACTTTTTTTTAGAGTTAAGGATAAGGTGGTACAAATGTACCCCGGAATTAAAATACATGAATGTACTTTTGTAATAGTACTAACTATTAAGAGATTTGGTCTAGTGGTTTTAGGTCATCCTGCCCTGCCAAACGTCTGGTGTTCAAATCACCTCTCCCTACCGCCCTTTTTTTTTCTAATGAACTAATTAAACATGTAAGGCTTTTATATAAATGAAATTTTGAAGGAGTCAATTATAAATTTATCTGTACAAGTTTTATGTATTTTAAATTTTTATTACAAAAAAATTAAATAGAGTTAATTGCAAATAAAATCACAATATTTTCACAAATTACAATTTAATCTAATTTTTTGAATTTTTGCAAGCAAAACCCCAACTTAACATTTGGTTGCAATTTTAACCAAAACGTAGCTTTCAATCAATCCGAAAATGATGATAAATTATGCGTTGTCACCCGAACCAATCTAAACATATTAATATTATTAATTATTCATTGTTAGGTAAATGTAACATCATTTTCGGATAATAAAAAAATTATTTGTTTGTTCAAACTGCAAACAAATGTTAAGTTGAAGTTTTGTTTGCCAAGATTCAAAAGTTTAGGTTAGATTGCAATTTGTGATAAAATCGTGATTTAATTTGCAAGTAACCCAATAAAATATTGTCTACAAAATTTTCCAACAAAAAATTTCATAATGAAGATTGCCTACTACTTCAGAATTTTCAAATATATGACGTTTTTAGATAATTAATTACTTATAAATAATTTGTCTATAAAAGTTTACCTACAAACAATTAATTTTCACAGGCAAAATGTTTATAGATAAAAAATGAAGATGCATATATATTTAATAAATTATTTTTCGTATCCCCAAATTCAAAAAGCTGGATCCGCCTCTGCGAAGACCCATTCTTATTTATTTGATGATAATATTCTTTTTATAAAAGATCAGAGAATTTGTTCCATTATTTGAAAGTATAAACCGAATAAACACTGTTTCAATATAACTCGTAAATTATTCAAATTCTTACTAAACAAATATATAAAATACACGAAGAATAAATTCTCTAGTGTCAATTTGTTAAAGAGTGACACTTGAATTTTGCACCCAATTTAAAATCAGTTTTAATCAAAATTTAAAATTTACATGTGAGTCTAACCCGATAAAAACTCGCGGGTCAATTATCGGATCGATCAGCAAACAGAAGCAAAATCATGGTCTCGGGGTAGAAAAATGGGGCGCGTAGAGTCCGCTATGTTAAATTTCCTTCGCCAGTGTGGCGACGCCGCTGTGATTGACGACAGAGCTCGAACGTCACAGCGCCAATCTGAACGATCCTCTCTGGAGCACTAAACACCTCATCCCCAGTGTATGCCTTTGTTCTTGTTGCTTTCTCTGCACTGATTTTTTATTCTATTTCCTTCATTTTTTGCAATATCACAAGTATAATTATGAAAAACTTGGGGGCTTATTATATGCATAATAAGTTGTCACAGCTTGTATTTATTTATGTAATCTCAAATATTTTATAGCTTTTTTTGGCCTAATATGGTTATTTAGTCGACTAATAGATTTAGTTATATTTGCAAGTTGCAACCATTGATTTATCTTCTGAGTTTGTGGTAAGTGGAAGTTGTGCTTATTAATTGGGATATTGGTGATTAAGTCTTAGGGTATTGATGAACAATTTTTTGAGGATATAACTTGGGATATTGGTAATTATAACTTGGGATGTTGGTGATTATAACTTGGGGTATTGGTGATATAATTTGAGGTATTGGTACAAAGTGCGCGCAATCCATTTGCAACCCGATTTGTTGCCAGATCGGGTAATGGTGATATACTTTAGGGTATTGGTACGACGTGCGTGCGACTTATTCGCGACCCGATTCATTGCCAGATTCTTGAATTTTATATAAACAGTCAACAGACCCGCTAAAAATCAAAATTAATTTCAATCTCTTAATTTTAGGACCTTCAGTTGAGATTTCATATTTTTTTTTTTGGAGCAATCTAACCAGAATATTAGTGGAATAAATACAGCCCACTACTCCCGATGTTAGTAATGTGGGGGGCGGGTATTAGTCATAATTTAGGAAATAGATATGTAATTAATGAAAAATTGCAACGGCTAGTAAAATAGCACAAGAGGACATAAATGAGTAGATATAATTGAAGAACTAATAATATGAGATGAAGAATTAATTAAAAATTGCAATTAATTCTATATTAATTCACGATCTTTGAACTCAATATCAATTTAATCACAACTTTCAATATTTTTGTGTAAATTCACCACCTCTTTAATTGTTTCAATTTAGTACACATTTTAATATTATAACATGATTTTATCAGCCACGCGTTAAACACTTATTTTACCCCCCATGAGACAGTTCCATCCATGAATAAAAACCTTTCATCCAAGCATTAAGTCACCCTCATGCATCACAAAAATTATGTTGAAAATGTAAACTGTGTATTAGATTGAAACCATTTAAAATGTTGGTGAATTTACACAAAAATATTGAAAGTCGCGATTAAATTGAAATTGAGTCAAAAGAACGTAAATCTATATAGAATTAACCCTAAAAATTACCAAGAGATTTTTATTTTGTGGGATAAATTGGGAAATTGAGAGAGAAGTAATTAAAGAAAAAAAATTATTACAAACAAAATTTAGAGTTTACTTTTTTTTTTTCAAAACGAAGATAGTTTTAAATTAAATATCCAAAATGTAATGAGACGTAATAAAACTAAATATTCAATCATTTAGTTTGTTATTGTTTTTTTTTTTTTTGTTTTAATCACTGCATACGATTCTATAATACAGTCAGAGGCGGATTTGGGATTTAATTATGGGGTGGACTGAAAAATAAATACTTCAACACGTTAAAATCTACACATAAAAATATATTTCTCACTCCGGTTGTGGTCTATGAGACTTCAAAACATAAATTTTATTAATAAATCATCACCATCTTGTTACGAAGTGTCGTCTTTACACGTTTCATTGCTAAAAATGCTCTTTCAGTTATAGCAGTTGAAACAAATAACGTTAAAATTAGAAGAATCAATTTAGTTTAACTTGACGTGCATATTTAACATTCCACTATTAGTAGAGTTGACTCAACTCAATAAGTGTAGAAATTTAAAAATTTTACTTTATTATCACATCATGTTTGATTATTGAAATTTTTAGGATACTATTCACTTGTAAGATTGCAATTTGCAAATCATCAATGTTAAATGATTCAAAATAATTTTTAGGATTTAAGTCACACTGAGAGGAAGAAACTCAATAATAACATCAGTGTTAAACCGCCATCATCAATGCATAGACTTGTATAATTAACCTATTTAAATACATTCTTAGATGAAATTTCATAACATCCAACTTAATGTTGGATGGTAGATCTTCAATTTTTACTTCTAAATCAATAAACAAATTACCTATCGAAATACTTTTAGATATTGCATATAAAATTAAGTATATGCTGTCAACTCCACAATATTTAATTTTTTATGAGCATAAATTATAAACATAGTTGAAATAACTCCGACTCATCTAAAAATCTAAATTTATAGAAAAGTGTGAAATTAATTCATTTAACTATTCCTCTTAAACTAGTTAAATAAAGGGTTAATTGCAAAAAAAAAAAAAATCACAAACTGTATGACTTTTATTAGTTACAACATGTATTTTATTTCTTTGCAATTTAATGTTAATCTTTATAAGTCAATTCAAATATCTGATATTTTTTCGTCAACAAATAGATGACATGATTGTCAGATATGTCACATAGAGCCCATGTAAATGTCAACAAGTGAATTTTTTTTTTTTTTTTATAATAAGAATAATGTCCTTAAATACGTTTTAACTTTAGATACATAACTTTAAAGTGTATTATAAAGATGCTATTTTTATTTTAAAAAATTAATTTTATATTTTGGCCTCTACGTGGATATTTATGTGATGTTTTCGTCAGCGACGTCATTTAATTATTGTCAAAAATTATCAGATGTTTTAAATTACAAAATTTAAAAATATTGTGCATTAAATTATAAAGAAAAAAGTTCATGTTGTAATTAATAAAAACCATATTTTTTTTTTTTTGTAATTAACCTTTAAATAAAATATACATATGCAAGAAGATAATATTTTAATTAGGTTATAGGTTAGAAAATCATTTTGGGATTTAAATACTTTAATCTTTGGTGGATAAAATTCAAAAGAAAATGGGGAGGGTCGACTAAATTTTAATTCATTGGAGCGTGGTTTTGCATTTCAGTGGGCTTTTATTTTTACAATTAAAATTAAAAAGTAACAAGCAGATTTGGGGGTGGGCTAATGAATACAGGTTATATATAATCTCCCTTCCCTTGCAACGGCTAGTAAAAGTACTGAAGAAGACTGTAATCGTAAAGCCCACGTAGCAACGGTAACAAATCTTGACCGTCCGCTCTTGTATAATCCAACGGCTTCTATTCAAAGCGAAAGAATATGACCGTTGACATGGAAGAGGCGTCCCTCCACTTCATCCCTTTGTTTATTTATACCACTCTCTCCGCCTTAACCCCTTCTTTCTTCATCGCACAGAGGATATTTCTGATAGAGAGAGAGAATTACGGATTTCTGAGGGAAAGAGAAAGAGAAGGAGCCGCTCTCAGGGGACTTTCGTCGAGCATCTTGAGAGCGTTTTTTAAGTGTACGTATCCACGATTTTGAAACAAGAAGAAGAATGGCATCCAGAGTTGTTCTCCCAGAACAACCCAGAGGTAACGCTCAGGATCTTTTGTGTGCGTTTTGTGGTGATGATTTTAGAATTGTTTCTGTTTTGGGGGCTATTGTTTATGTGTTAAAATTTAGGCGGATTTTGAAAGGATTCTAAATTTAGGGTTTGTTTTTCTTATTTATAATTGGTGGGTTTCTTTGCGTATTCGGTTTCTGGGTAGATTCTTGAAGGTGAATCTTTATGATTTTGTGGTGGTATAATTTTCATGATTGAAGATGAATCTTTAGTCTTCTGCTAATGGGGTTCGATTGATGCTAATTTTCTATGGGTTTAAATTAAATTTCGTTTATGCCGAAAGATTTGTATTGAGTTTTTGCATGATGTCTGTAGTAGTTGCTTCTTATCTTTGTAATCAAGATTTCTCGTTGGGTTATTTATGATATGCTTAAGTGTGTAATTTAAGGCTTATCTTGTATTGTTAAAAGAGGCATTTGAAGTTTCATTATGGGGTTTTGACGTTTTTTTAATTGCTTACATCTTTGAGCTATTGATCAACAACTTGATGAAGCAGTTGGTGGAGGGCAGCAGAAGAATGCTGTGCCGGCTGAAGGCAGAACTAGGAGGGTTTTACGAGACATCGGAAACTTAGTAACGTCTCAAGCTGTCGAGGGGAAGCCCCAAAATCCCACTACTCGACCTATCACAAGGTTCGTCTCTTCAAATTCCACACACACTTGTTTTAGGAATATATTTTCCAGAGAAACTCATCTTTTCTGTGATTTCAGGAGTTTTGGCCTACAAGTGTTGGCAAATGCACAAGCAGCGGCAGAGAAAAACAACTCCAAGGTAAAAAAAAAATATGTCTTGAAATTTCAGATGTTGATTGATTTTGTTTGTTAATATGGAAGGAAGTATGACACATTCATTAATCCTTGCAGAAACCCCTGATTGAGAATGCAAAAGATGGTGTTCACAAGAAGGAAGCTGATGTGATTGTCATCAGTTCTGATGAAGAAAGCAGCAAAAGTGCAAGAAAAGGCAGGGACAGATCATCAAAGAAGTCCACCAGAACTCTCACCTCTATCCTCTCTGCTCGAAGCAAGGTTTGCATTTCAAGAATTTTAAATTAAATACAGCAACTATCTTTAGGCATATGTTTGATCATCTATTTTTCCAGGCTGCTTGTGGAATTACCAAGAAGCCCAAGGACCCCATAGTCGACATCGATGCAGGGGATGTCGATAACGAGTTGGCTGCAGCAGAGTATGTGGAGGACATCTATAACTTCTACAAGCTAACAGAGGTATAATATGATCTTTAACTCCCTCTTTATATGATGTTTGATTATGATTGTGGATTGTTTATAATATGATTGGTTGTGTTTAGGGAGATGGCAGAGTCCATGATTACATGGGTTCACAGCCCGAAATCAACTCGAAAATGAGGGCCATCCTTGTAGATTGGCTGATCGAAGTACACCGAAAGTTCGAATTGATGCCAGAGAGCCTTTACTTAACTGTCAACATAGTCGATCGTTTTCTGTCGATGAAAAACGTCCCAAGAAGGGAACTACAGCTGGTGGGCATTAGCTCGATGCTAATCGCTTGCAAATACGAAGAAATATGGGCTCCGGAGGTTCGAATTTTTGCATCTAAATCAAATCTTTCTTCTTCTTGGTCTAACTCTGTTTTGATACTTGTAGGTGAGTGATTTCATCGCAATCTCAGACAATGCGTATGTGAGGGAGCAAGTTCTTCTAATGGAAAAGGCCATTCTTGGGAAGCTAGAGTGGTACCTAACAGTCCCCACCCCATATGTGTTCCTTGTTCGTTACATCAAGGCCTCAATTCCAGCTGATGATGAGATGCAGAACATGACTCTGTTCTTGGCGGAGCTCGGCCTCGCAAACTACTCGATTATGATGGAGTTCTCCCCCTCGGTTTTCGCTGCTTCTGCGGTGTACGCGGCTCGTTGCACGCTGCGCAGGGGGTCGTTGTGGACGGAGACTCTTAAGCGCTACACGGGCTACAAAGAAGAGGAACTAATTAATTGTGGAAAGGCTTTGGTGGGGTTGCATTGTGGTGGGAGTGGAGGAGAGAGCAAGCTGAGAGCGGTGGTGAGGAAATATTCGAACCCGGAGAGGGGTGCGGTTGCTTTGTTCCCTCCGGCAAGAGCTCTTCTTCTGGATTATTGAGATCATTTTGCTTGTATGATCTCTTAATCATTTACTAATTCATGATGGTGGTGGTAACTTTCTCTAGTCTGATGTAAATGCTTTGCCTACTTTTGTTTAGTGCTTGAGTAAGTAATGTGACATATTTGACACTTTGGATTGATTTGTTTACAATTTGTTTTGTGTTTTCAAGTGCAAAGTTTTAGCCGGTTGTGTGGAATGAGATGGCTGCAAGTTCCTTTTCTGGCAAAAACTCATGAGAAAGGTATTTGGAAATTGGAACCTTAGAAATGAAAGATGGTGGAAGTAGAATAGAGAATAAAAAATACCTTTCTGAGATTTCGATATAAATTGGCGTGAGAAATCGAGAATTTTTTTTTTTAAAAGTTATGGGGAAAAAAAAAGAAACTAAACTAAAATGCTGGAAAAAAATAATTTAGAATTTTTATTTCCGAAGATATTTTTATGCATACCAAATGGTTTAATCAATTTATTAAGGTCACTTTTTTTTTAACCAAAAATGCTCCCAAAAAAATTTGAAACTGCCAATTCATTTTGCTATTTTGTATTTATGCAATATTTGTAAAAATTAAAATATTATATTATTTTATATTGAATAAATTTATTTAAATAATAATTAACTTTTACGAAAATTCCGTGTAATATGGACAAAGTAATGAAAATAGTTTATGATAAAATTTATCATGGAAAATAGTTTTAAAGTATCGAATATTTGACCAGAAGTATCGATAATTTTACCAGGAGTACAGTATATATTAATATTGTAATTGTTGTAAAATTTTCTTGAACCCAAATTAATGATACTTCTTGTGATGATACTCTTGGTGAGATTATCAATACTTTAAAGCAGTTTCATAACAAGCTTATCATGAACCATTATCATATAAAATCTATATATTAATTATACTTTTTAAAAATATTTAAAGCAGATTCATAACAAGCTTATCATGAACCATTATCATATAAAATCTATATATTATACTTTTTAAAATATTTTTAGTGGAAATATTTTTAAAATCTATATATTATACTTTTTAAAATACTTTATCGTACTAATTAATGATTAGTTTTAGGTCAATTTAAAAAATATACACGAACCAAATAAATTGAATTTTTATAAAATATTAAATTGAAAATTGAATTTTTATTGTTAAAAAATCGAATTGAAGCGAACCGAATTCGATTTTTCAATTTTTGTGATCAATTTAGAGAGGTGTATTGGTTATCTCTACATTCAATCTAGATTTTTAAAAGTCTTTAAAAATCCCGAGGTATTCAATACGGATTTTAAAAAGTCTTAAAAAATCTTTAGGTATTCAACAGTCTATGAATTTTAATACTCCACGGATTTTCTTAGATTTCTCTTCCAAAATATGAATAGATTTCACTCTTCAAAATCTCTTCTAATAACCAGAGATTTCTACGGATTTTGAAAAGTCTTAAAAAATCTTTAGGTATTCAACAATCTATGGACTTTCTTTGATTCTTTTCCATTGGGATGTTAACGGGGCGGGGACGGGGTGTCATTCCCCATCTCCGTCCCTGCAAAATAAATGGGGAAATTTTTTCCCCCATCCTGACTTGAAGCGATCTACTAGCTTTTACTAGTAGCTTCCCCGCAAGAGTACGGGTTCACTGTAGTAGTGGCAAGTATAGGGACCAAGTATTATCGAACCCAAGGGAAAATGTGTATGCGAATAGATCCCTGAAGATCTACGCGTCGTAGTTAATATGAGTGTATGTTTGGGGATTGAAAATTAAAAGAATTAAGTATAAACTAAATTACTCTACGAATGCAAAAGGAAAATTAAACTAAGTATCTAAGGTGTGTATGCAAGTATGAGATGGTGATGCTCAGGATAGGAATCCCTACGTATACTAACGGAGCAGGTACATAATCAAAGTAACAAGTTAATAGATAGCGCTTAATTAATGAGACCCTAATTTAACTAAGGTGATGATGTCGTCCTCCTTCGCTAAACTGGTAAATAAATTAACCCTTTCTAAACCTTCTCGTTAAGACTACTAATTGTTATTGAGTGATGCGGTCGTCCTCTCTCTAACACTTTCGTACGAAATTCAAAGGTAAAGTTAAGATTAATTATCAGAATGCATTAATCAAGAGAATTAAAACTAACGTCACGAACTACCCTAATTACGTACCCACATCCTACTTCTACGAGTTCATCCTACCCTAAGCATACAAGGGTTTTAGCCGGACATGGGTTTAACAAACATAAAAGCAATAGAAGAAACAACTAACATAAACATAATGAATTGAACGAAGAAAATAAGAAACATGAACTAGGGTTTAAAGAAATAAATACTAAGAACTAAAATTTAATTAACTAAAATGAAATTAAAAGCGTTAAAAGTAATCAAGCTAATTAACAGAAACTAAGAAAGAAAAGAAACTAAGAATTCGTACGAAAAACCTCAACGAAACGTAAATAAAGCTTGCTCCTCTCCTTCCTCTCCAAAAACTAAGTCTAAAGTGATTTCTAAAGTTCGGGCTCTCTCAAAACGTGTTTGGAAGAGGTATTTATAGGCAACGGGCCGATTCGTGAACTCGTGGGCCGAAAAATGAAAGTTGGAGAAAATGCCTTGGAAGCGCACGAGCAGACCCGCTCGAGCGGGTGATTAGGCGTGAAATTGTCATGATTCGTAGCTAGAAACGCCCTAATTTTGGTCGAGTTTATAGAGTATTTAGAGTCAATTGAGTGTTATTTCTATACATTGATAAATTTGTCTCTTTGATGCTCATAGGTGAATAGAGGACGAAAAACGGAGTTCGTAGGACTTTGAATCGACTCAAACGGATGCCCGGATGAGAAGATATTGAAGAAATACGATCGGTATTAGTGCGGACGAGGAAAAGTATCACTTGGGAGAAGCTTTGAAGTCACTCGAGCGCCTTACTCCAGCGCCACCGCTCGAGCGCCTTACTCGAGCGCGCAAACGTACAGAACAATTCTTGCGCTCGAGCAGCTCGAGCGCCACCGCTCGAGCGAATCGCTCGAGCGTCCAAAACATACAGAGTCATTTCAGCGCTCGAGCAGCTCGAGCGCGACCGCTCGAGCGAATGCATCATTCGAGCTACACTGCTCGAGCGGGACCGCTCGAGCATTTTGCTCGAGCGCCCATATACTTTTGCCTCCGGATTCGTATTTTCGGCCCATTAACTCCCGTTTCGACCCGTGCCTATATATATCTCTTCCAAACACGTTTTGAAGGATCCCCAACTTTTAGAAATAATTTTAGACTTAGTTTTTGGAGAGGAAGGAGACGAGCAAGCTTTATTTATGCTTTGTTGAGGTTTTTCATACGAATTCGTAGTTTCTTTTCATTAGTTCGTTACTTTAAACGCTTTTAATTTCGTTTTAGTCAATTCAATTTCAGTTCTTCGTATTTATTTTCTTTCAACCCTAGTTTATGTTTCGTATTTTCTTTCTTCAATTCATTATGTTTTTGTTCGTTGTTTCTTCTATTGCTTATATTTTTGTTATAACCATGTCCGGCTAAAACCCTTGCATGCTTGGGTTAGGATGAACTCGTAGAAGTAGGATGTGGGTACGTAATTAAGGTAATTGGTGACGTTAGTTTTAATTCTCTTAATTAATGAATTCATATAATTAATCTTAACTCTACCTTTGAATTTCGTACGAAAGTGTTAGAGAGAGGACGACCGCATCACTCGATAACAATTAGTAGTCTTAACGAGAGGGTTTAGGAAAGGTTAATTCATCTACCGGTTTAGCGAAGGAGGACGACCGCATCACCTTAGTTAAATTAGGGTCTCATTAATTAAGCACAGTTCATTAACTTGTTAGTGGATTAGTGAAGTCGATTGCTAGGATAAAGTATTAGGGTGAGAAATCTTGAGCTTTCATTCTACGATCTTTTACTTAGGTTAATTCTTGGTTGTCACAATTACTTTGATTATGTACCTGCTCCGTTAGTATACGTAGGGATTCCTATCCTAAGCATCATCATCTCTCATTAGAAAACAACCCGTAGTTAATTCGTTCTTTTTCATTCTTTAGTTTACTTAGTTTATTTTAGTCTTTTAATTAATCTTTCAAAAATCCAAAAATATTACACTCATATTAACTACGACGCGTAGATCTTCAGGGATCTATTCGCATACACACCATCCCTTGGGTTCGATAATACTTGGTCCCTATACTTGCCCATGCTACAGTGAACCCGTTCTCTTGCGGGGTAGCTACTAGTAGAAGCTAGTGTAGTCGCTTCAAGTCAATGGCGCCGTTGCCGGGGATGGCGTTGTATGCTTTTGAATAGGACTTGTAGATAGCTTAGTAGTTAGTAGTGGGTGATTTAATTTCTGTTTTTATTTCTTATTTTTATTTTCATTTATTCGGCAGTTGCGTTTTGATCCATCTGCTAGTGTGTCAGGTTTATGAGAACACGCTCACAAGGCAACACGAGCGAAGAGAGATTACCTGCAGATCCTGAGACAATAGCCAGAAGGAACCGAGCCTTCTTGAGAAGGATGAACGCTGCCGACTTAGGGAAGGGACCAATGGACCTCAATAAGGAGTTGGACGATGCTGCCAACGATTTCAATCAGGCAGTAGACCGGGTTGATGGCTCTGGAGGGAGTGGTGATCAGAATCAAGACCAGTTCGTAGATAGTAGTAGCCAGAACCCGGATACACGAAACGTAGGGAATCCAGCTCAGAACCTTGTCCATAATCCTCCTAACAACCCTGCTTACCCACAAAACCCAAATAACCCTTTTAACAACCCAGTATACCAACATTACCCATACCCACCTTATCCTTATCCACCATACCCGTATCCTCCACCCCCAGTCTATAATCAACCACCTGTTTACCCACCACCACCCCAACAAGTACCAGTACCTGCTGCTAATCCTCAACACGTTCCTATGAACGTAGATCACAATATTGCTATTCGAGGGAGGTTTGCAGCGCAGCCACAACGGTACTACGATGGAGTGGCCTTACCTCCAGTTGAGGCCAATAACTTTTCAATTTCTCCAGGAATTCTCAAGCTGCTGACCGAGAATCAGTTCAAAGGGGTGATCGGGAAGGAGAATCCTCACACTCACTTGAGGAGTTTTCTCATGATAGCCTCAACATTTAATTACAATGGCATGTCTGAAGATGCCAAGAGGCTTAGGTTGTTCCCATTCTCATTGACGGGAATAGCCAAGGAGTGGTACGATAATACGCTTCCGCGGGGAGGTATTACCACTTGGGCCGAGCTCGAGCGTCTGTTCCTCGAGCGATTCTACCCTCCATCTAGGACGATCAAGGCTAGAATTGAGATCCCGTCCTTTCGCCAGAAGTCTGGAGAGGATTTACGCCAAGCGTGGGAGAGATACTCAAACATGCTGATAGAGTGCCCGCAGCACGGGTACAATGAGGGGGATATTATGGCATTTTTCTACAGTGGTGCCAACAAGACGGGGCAAGACCATTTAGACGCTTGTGCGGGCGGAGCATTCCTCAATCAAGGCATAGAGAGGTGTAGAGAGATCGTTGACAATATTGTCACGAATGCCGGTGCTTGGAGTGGAGATGCAGATTTTCAGAGAGTGCATCAGGTTGAAGAGGGAGAAGGAACGAGAAGGCTGTTGATGGCCATGATGGAAAAGATCAACAACCTCGAGTTGGGGAAGGGTTTGGGTGGAGAGCATGCAGTAGAGAATGAGAGAGTAGACCAACCAAGTGGACAGCAAGAGGTAGCCAATTACATGGGAGGTCCATATTACAATCAGAATGGCTACCAAGGTGGTAATCAGTATGGAAGGCCTTCTTATGGCCAACCATTTATGCCTCCAGGCCCTCAGCCACTTCAAAATCAATGGAGGAACACACAAGGATATCAAGGAGGCCAGCAGCCTCCTCAAAACACATGGAGGAAGAATGATAACTTTTCTTATGCTAACCCAAAAGCTGGTGTTACTGTTCCTGCAGGTGTTGATCCAGGGTCTAAACCTCCTGGTGGAGAAGGCGGTGCATCAACCGAGGAGATGTTGAGAGCGATCCTTCAGAAGGTGGAGGAAGGTAGCAAGCGGTTGTCGTCCTTGGAGTACGATGTGAAGGAGTTGCATAAGAAGGGTGATCATCGTGATCAAGAGCTCCAGAAGATGAACGTTGAGTGGACTAGAACTCAACAAGAGAACAATCGAAGGTTCACTTCTTTAGAGCTCCAGATGAGCCAAATTGCAAAGTCAGTGAATAGAATGCCGGAGGGGAACCAGAAAGAGCAGTGCAAGGCGATCCAGCTTAGAAGTGGAACCAATTATGAAGGTCCTCAGATGCCTGCTGATTCTGAGACACCCCAAGAAGAGATTGAGCCTAAAGGAGATGAAGTTGAGACTGAGGAGAGCCAAGCTGAGAAGGGGGTTGAAAGTGAAGGGATTGAGAAGCATAAAGATATGGATGAGTCCCAGAAGGGCAAAGGCATTGAGGAGGTTGAGAGAGTTCCTAAGTGGAAGAAAGCAAAGGAAGCAAGGGAGAAAGTGAAAGTGACCGAGCGAGATGAATGGGGGGTACCCAAATCTGTGATACCCGTCCCGTATTCACAACGCTTTATGAAGAAAACGCTTGATGAGAAATTCGCTAAGTTCCTTGATGTTTTTAAACAATTGCATATTAATATTCCTTTTTATGATGCTTTGGAACAGATGCCCAATTATGCCAAGTTCCTGAAGGACTTGATTGCGAAAAGACGGCGAGTGGATGAGCCGAAGTTGGTGCAGCTGAACCACGAGGTGAGTGCATTAGTGCACAAGGCGCTTCCACCGAAGCTGAAGGATCCCGGGAGCTTCACGATCCTATGTGACATTGGGAACGGGATCAAAAAGGGAGCGTTGTGCGACCTTGGAGCAAGCATCAATCTCATGCCCTTGTCGCTTTTCAAGAAGTTGGAAGGTGGTGAACTTCAACCCACAATGATGACGCTTCAACTTGCCGATCGGTCTATTACTCGACCTCAAGGTGTTGTTGAAGACGTTCTAGTGAGAGTTGGAGATCACATCTTTCCAGCCGACTTTGTAGTGCTAGAGATGGAGGAAGATGAGCACGTGCCCCTGATCTTGGGAAGACCGTTCTTAGCTACGGCGGGGATGGTGCTAGACGTGGCAAATGGGAAGATTACATTGAAGGTTGACGATCAAGAAGTGAAGATCTCCCTATATGAAGCCATGAAGCACCCGAAGGAGGATGAGAGTTTGTATTGCATGGATGCAATTGATCCTCGTGTTGAAGACACACATTCTCTCCCTAATCCTTCTCATATTCATGATTTTGCTAGTCCTTCAATTGATAATTTAACCCATGAGCGTTATGATCTTGATTATTTTGATAGGGATGAAGTGAAGAAGTTGAAGGATGGAGAGGTGAAGAAAGTGGACGTGGTCCAGTTAGAAGGGAAAGGAGGAGTTAAGAAGAAAAAATCCAAATTCAAGAAATTGTTTAGTAAGACTCCTCCAGATAGAGGCAAGAAGGAGTTGAGACCCATAACACTTGGGGATGAGAAGAGAGCAAAGAGGCTCATGATGGAGGGGCATCAAGGAAAGGAGTTCAAACACCACTCTTATGAGAGTAAGGGAGGTAAATTTGAGTATGATGTCCCATAAGCTCCTTTGAGCTTGGTCCGGCATGAGGACCTTAAAAATAGCGCTGAATGGGAGGCAACCCATTTTTATTTGCTTTCATTTATTTTTAGTGTCTTTTTATATTATTAGGGAGTATTTTGAGTCGTATGTTTAACCTTGTACTTGAGAGTTTTATTTTGTAGGCTTGTCTCTAAAGGAGTAAAGGTATCATGGAGTTATTCAGATTGAAGGAACCCACTTGAGACAAGGGAGTGTGCAAAGCTAGTTAGAGAAACGGAATTATTTGGTCGAGGTAACCCACAACCCCAAACTTAGACCTCTAGCAAGGTCGAAGTTTGGGGGGGTGGAGTTTTTTTTATATGTTTTCTTGTTACATTGCACCGGAGCACCCCTTATCTTTGAGTTGAGTTAGTTATTTGGTGCCTTGAGATGCTCCTTGGGCTATTATTAATTTGTTTTGTTACTCAATATTGTATGCCTATCAATCACCTTATGCTTGTTGATTGCTATCTTTGAGTATGATTTGATGAGTAGGGTGAATTGTGAGGCTGAGTTAGGAGTTTTCTTGTGTGAGTGTTTGAGTTTGAGCTGAGTTGAGAAAGAACTTGTATGCTTGTAAATTTTTCTTTTGAGTATTTGTGTGATAAGAGTGAGAATTCACTAGGACTAGCATGGATGTGAAAGCCGTGAGATTTGAGCCTTACGAGATTTAAATGCATGAATTAATCTCTTCGTTTGTGAGTGGATCGTCACCTTAGAGGATGCTAGAACTTGCATGTGCTCTTGCTTCTTGATTGTGTCTAGTTTGATATGCCGAATAGGATCTTAGGCCATCTTTGATTTTATTGAGTCACTTAGCCAAAAATTTTCCTTACCAATGACATTGATCCCTTGTTAGCCCCTTTGAGCCTAAAGTCTATTTTATTTGCTAGCACATATGAACACTATTCCAATTCCTAAGCCTTTTTGTCCCAATTTGAGTGGAGAATAGGAAAGTGTGAATATGAAGGGAGTGAATTGAGTTGAAAAAAGGAGAAGGTTGTTTGTTGAGTGAATATGAGAAAAAATGTGTGATGAGATTTGAGTTGTGGGAAAGAACAAAAAATTTGAGAATGAGCAAAGGAAAAAAAAATGAGCTCATGTGTTTGTGCGAAAAAAAAATAAAAATGATGAAGTGTTTGAAAAAGTGAAAAAGTGAGAAAGAAAAAAAATTGAAGTGTTGAGAGAATTGAAAGCGAAAGTGTAGTGATTGAATATGTTTGAAGTAGATCGTTCTTAATCTCGAAGTACCGAAGTTTTGAATTTCTATTCTCCATTCACTTGAGTCACTTCACCATATTGTTATCCCACCTGTCCAAAGAGCCTACATTACAACCTTTTGAAAGTCCTTTTTGATTCGGCATTGATTTCTAGAGTATGGTCGAAGTTGAGAGCATTTACAAGCCTATGGCTGCCAATTTGTGTGATTGATTGATTGAGTGAGTCCCTTTATCATTGTTATACACTTGTGAGGGAGTTAAACACATCGTTGAGTGCACATCCATGCTTGATCTTGGTGTTTCTTGTTATTGTTGCATGAGTACGATAAAAGAAAGTGAGTGAGTATACGGGTGATTGACTTTTGAAGCTTGAATTCATTAGCTTGCATGATTGATTTTTCCTACTCATTCCCAACAATTTCACTTGACTTATTATTTCATTGCTTGGGGACAAGCAATATGGTAAGTTTGGGGGGGTTGATTAGGCGTGAAATTGTCATGATTCGTAGCTAGAAACGCCCTAATTTTGGTCGAGTTTATAGAGTATTTAGAGTCAATTGAGCGTTATTTCTATACATTGATAAATTTGTCTCTTTGATGCTCATAGGTGAATAGAGGACGAAAAACGGAGTTCGTAGGACTTTGAATCGACTCAAACGGATGCCCGGATGAGAAGATATTGAAGAAATACGATCGGTATTAGTGCGGACGAGGAAAAGTATCACTTGGGAGAGGCTTTGAAGTCACTCGAGCGCCTTACTCGAGCGCCACCGCTCGAGCGCCTTACTCGAGCGCGCAAACGTACAGAACAATTCTTGCGCTCGAGCAGCTCGAGCGCCACCGCTCGAGCGAATCGCTCGAGCGTCCAAAACATACAGAGTCATTTCAGCGCTCGAGCAGCTCGAGCGCGACCGCTCGAGCGAATGCATCATTCGAGCTACACTGCTCGAGCGGGACCGCTCGAGCGTTTTGCTCGAGCGCCCATATACTTTTGCCTCCGGATTCGTATTTTCGGCCCATTAACTCCCGTTTCGACCCGTGCCTATATATATCTCTTCCAAACACGTTTTGAAGGAACCCCAACTTTTAGAAATAATTTTAGACTTAGTTTTTGGAGAGGAAGGAGACGAGCAAGCTTTATTTATGCTTTGTTGAGGTTTTTCATACGAATTCGTAGTTTCTTTTCATTAGTTCGTTACTTTAAACGCTTTTAATTTCGTTTTAGTCAATTCAATTTCAGTTCTTCGTATTTATTTTCTTTCAACCCTAGTTTATGTTTCGTATTTTCTTTCTTCAATTCATTATGTTTTTGTTCGTTGTTTCTTCTATTGCTTATATTTTTGTTATAACCATGTCCGGCTAAAACCCTTGCATGCTTGGGTTAGGATGAACTCGTAGAAGTAGGATGTGGGTACGTAATTAAGGTAATTGGTGACGTTAGTTTTAATTCTCTTAATTAATGAATTCATATAATTAATCTTAACTCTACCTTTGAATTTCGTACGAAAGTGTTAGAGAGAGGACGACCGCATCACTCGATAACAATTAGTAGTCTTAACGAGAGGGTTTAGGAAAGGTTAATTCATCTACCGGTTTAGCGAAGGAGGACGACCGCATCACCTTAGTTAAATTAGGGTCTCATTAATTAAGCACAGTTCATTAACTTGTTAGTGGATTAGTGAAGTCGATTGCTAGGATAAAGTATTAGGGTGAGAAATCTTGAGCTTTCATTCTACGATCTTTTACTTAGGTTAATTCTTGGTTGTCACAATTACTTTGATTATGTACCTGCTCCGTTAGTATACGTAGGGATTCCTATCCTAAGCATCATCATCTCTCATTAGAAAACAACCCGTAGTTAATTCGTTCTTTTTCATTCTTTAGTTTACTTAGTTTATTTTAGTCTTTTAATTAATCTTTCAAAAATCCAAAAACATTACACTCATATTAACTACGACGCGTAGATCTTCAGGGATCTATTCGCATACACACCATCCCTTGGGTTCGATAATACTTGGTCCCTATACTTGCCCATGTTACAGTGAACCCGTTCTCTTGCGGGGTAGCTACTAGTAGAAGCTAGTGTAGTCGCTTCAAGTCAGCGGGTCGCACGAGCTAAAGTGGTCGAGCGGTTTTTGTGGTCGAGCGGGGCGCACAAGCTAAAGTGGTCGTGCGGTTTTGGTGGTCGAGCGGGGCGCACGAGCTACCTCCCTTGAGCGGCCCAAACGTTCTGTATGTTTTTAGCGCTCGATCTACGTCACTCGAGCGGGGCGCTCGAGCGATGATGCTCGAATGGGTCTTCCTTCCCTTGCAACTAACACTTTTCTTCACACGTACTAATACCAATCGTATTTCTTCGATATCTTCTCATCCGGGCATCCGTTTGAGTCGATTCAAAGTCCTACGAACTCCTCTTTTCGCCCTCTATTCACATATGAGTATCAAAAAGATAAATTCATCAATGTATAGAAATAGTACTCATTTGGCTCTAAAAACTCAATAAATTCGACCAAAACTAAGGCGTTTCTAGCTACGAATCATGACAATTTCACGCCTAATCAACCCCCCCCAAACTTACCATATTGCTTGTCCCCAAGCAATGAAAGAATAAGTCAAGTGAAATTGTTAGGAATGAGTCAAAGAATCAATCATGCAAGCTAATGAACTCGAGCTTCAAAAATCAATCACCCGTATACTCACTCACTTTCCTTTATCATACTCATGCAACAATAACAAGGAACACCAAGATCAAGCATGGATGTGCACTCAACGATGTGTTTCGCTCCCTCACAAGTGTATAACAATGATCAAGGGATTCACTCAAACAATCAATCACACAAATTGGCAGCCATAGGCTTGTAAGTGCTCTTAACTTCGACCATACTCTAGAAATTAATGCCGAATCAAAAAGGACTTTTCTCAAGGTTGTAATGTAGGCTCTTTGGACAGGTGGGATAACAATATAAGGTAAAGTGACTAAAGTGAATGGAGAATAGAAAATCAAACTTTGGCACTTCGACATTAGG
This sequence comes from Ballota nigra, assembly GCA_947034835.1. Classification (NCBI taxonomy): domain Eukaryota; kingdom Viridiplantae; phylum Streptophyta; class Magnoliopsida; order Lamiales; family Lamiaceae; genus Ballota; species Ballota nigra. The sequence continues at coordinate 8,820,803 of OX344727.1, read as the reverse complement.
AACATAATACTTCAAACATTTTCTATCAACACTCTTTCAATTCCACTTTTCTCAACACTTCAAGTTTTTTTCTTTCTCACTCTTTTCATTTTTTTTCAATCACTTCATTTTTTTTTTCGCACAAACACATGAGCTCTTTTTTTTCTTTTGCTCATTCTCAACCTTTTTTGTTCTTTCCCACAACTCAAATCTTCATTACACCTTCTTCTCATATTCACTCAACAAACAACCTTTCCCTTTTTCAACTCAATTCACTCCCTTCACATTCACACTTTCCTATTCTCCACTCAAATTGGGACAAAAAGGCTTAGGAATTGGAATAGTGTTCATATGTGCTAGCAAATAAAATAGGCTTTAGGCTCAAAGGGGCTAACAAGGGATCAATGTCATTGGTAAGGAAAATTTTGGCTAAGTGACTCAATTAAATCAAAGATGGCCTAAGATCACATTCGGCATATCAAACTAGACACAATCAAGAAGCAAGAGCACATGCAAGTTCTAGCATCCTCTATGGTGACGATCCACTCACAAACGAAGAGATTAATTCATGCATCAAAATCTCATAAGGCTCAAATCTCACAGCTTTCACATCCATGCTAGTCCTAGTGAATTCTCACTCTCATCACACAAATACTCAAAAGAAAAATTCACAAGCATACAAGTTCTTTCTCAAATCAGCTCAAACTCAAACACTCACACAAAAGAATTTCTAACTCACCCTTACAACTCAACTCTCCTCATCAAATCATACTCAAAGATAGCAATCAACAAGCATAAGATAATTGATAGGCATGAAATGTGCACTAGCGAGTCAAATCAAAATCACCCCAAGGAGTATCTCAACAATCTAATAATCAATCAAACTCAACTCAATGATAAGGGCGTGCATGCATGTGCAATGTAACAAGAAACAACTTAAAAAAAACTCCACCCCCCAAACTTCGACCTTGCTAGAGGTCTAAGTTTGGGGTTGTGGGTTACCTCAACCAAATAATTCAGTTTCTCTCAATAGCTTTGCACACTCCCTTGCTTGAGTTGGTCCCTTCAATCTGAATAACTTCATGATACCTTTACTCCTTTAGAGACAAGCCTACAAAATAAACTCTCAAGTACGAGGTTAAACATACGACTCAAAATAACTCCCTAATAACTAAAAACAAAAAACTCAAAGCAAATAAATAAAAAAAATAATGGGTTGCCTCCCATTCAGCGCTATTTTTAAGGTCCTCATGCCGGACCAAGCTCAAAGGAGCTTATGGGACATCATACTCAAATTTACCTCCCTTAATCTCATAAGAGTGGTGTTTGAACTCCTTTCCTTGATGCCCCACCACCATGAGCCCTTTTGCTTCCTTCCCCACCTCAAGTGGTATAGGTCTCAACTCCTTCTCACCTTTATCTGGAGGAGTCTTACTAAACAATTTCTTGAGTTTGGACTTTTTCTTCTTAACTCCTCCTTTTCCCTCTAACTGGACCACGTCCACTTTCTTCACCTCTTCATCCTTCAACTTCTTCACTTTATTCCTATCAAAATAATCAAGATCATAATGCTCATGGGTTAAATAATCAAGTGAAGGACTAACAAAATCATGAAAATGAGAAAGATTAGGGATAGGAGGCGTGTCTTCAACACGAGGATCAATTGCATCCATGCAATACAAACTCTCATCCTCCTTCGGGTGCTTCATGGCTTCATATAGGGAGATCTTCACTTCTTGATCATCAACCTTTAATGTAATCTTCCCATTTGCCACGTCTAGCACCATCCCCGCCGTAGCTAAGAATGGTCTTCCCAAGATCAGGGGCACGTGCTCATCTTCCTCCATCTCTAGCACTACAAAGTCGGCTGGAAAAATGTGCTCTTCAACTCTCACTAGGACGTCTTCAACCATACCTTGAGGTCGAGTAATAGACCGATCGGCAAGTTGAAGCGTCATCATTGTGGGTTGAAGTTCACCACCTTCCAATTTCTTGAAAAGCGACAGGGGCATGAGATTTATGCTTGCCCCTAAATCACATAGCGCTCCTTTCTTGATCTCGTTCCCAATGTCACATAGGATCGTGAAACTCCCGGGATTCTTTAGCTTCGGTGGAAGTGCCTTGTGCACTAATGCACTCACCTCGTGGTTCAGCTGCACCAACTTCGGCTCATCCACTCGCCGTCTTTTCGCAATCAAGTCCTTCAGAAACTTTGCATAATGCGGCATCTGTTCCAAAGCATCATAAAAAAGAATGTTAATATGAAGTTGTTTAAAAACATCAAGAAATTTTGCAAATTTTTCATCAAGCTTCTTTTTCATGAAGCGCTGTGGATACGGGACGGGTATCACAGATTTGGGTACCCCCCATTCATCTCTTTCTGTTTCTTTCACTTTCTCCCTTGCTTCCTTTGCCTTCTTCCACTTAGGAACTCTCTCACCCTTCTCAATGCCTTCATCTTCAAGCTCCTCGCTTGCTTGAGTGCTCTCATCCTCAACCTTCTTCTCAACTTCTTTCTCCTCAGTCTCAACTTCATCCCCTTTAGGCTCAATCTCTTCTTGGGGCGTCTCAGAATCAGCAGGCATCTGAGGACCTTCGTAGTTGGTTCCACTTCTAAGCTGGATCGCCTTGCAATGCTCTTTCGGGTTCCCCTCCGGTATTCTATTCACTGACTTCGCAATCTGGCTCATCTGGAACTCTAAAGAAGTGAACCTTCGATTGTTCTCTTGTTGAGTTCTAGTCCACTCAACATTCATCTTCTGGAGCTCTTGATCACGTTGATCACCCTTCTTATGCAACTCCTTCACATCGTACTCCAAGGATGACAACCTCTTACTTCCTTCTTCCACCTTCTGAAGGTTCGCTCTCAACATCTCCTCGGTTGATGCACCGCCTTCTCCACCAGGAGGTTTTGAACCCGGATCAACACCTGCAGGAACAGTAACACCAGCTTTTGGGTTAGCATAAGAAAAGTTCTCATTCTTCCTCCATGTGTTTTGAGGAGGTTGTTGGCCTCCTTGAACTCCTTGTGTGTTCCTCCATTGATTTTGAGGCGGCTGTGGCCCTAGAGGTGCAAATGGTTGGCCATAAGGAGGTCTTCCATACTGATTTCCACCTTGGTAGCCATTCTGATTGTAATACGGACCTCCCATGTAATTGGCTACCTCTTGTTGTCCACTTGGTTGGTCTACTCTCTCATTCTCTACTGCATGCTCTCCAACCAAACTATTCCCCAACTCGAGGTTGTTGATTTTCTCCATCATGGCCATCAATAGCCTTCTCGTTCCTTCTCCCTCTTCAACTTGATGCACCCTCTGAAAATCTGCATCCGCACTCCAAGCACCGGCATTCGTGACAATGTTGTCCACGATCTCCCTACACCTCTCTATGCCTTGGTTCAGGAATGCTCCGCCTGCACAGGCGTCTAAATGGTCTTGCCCCGCCTTGTTGGCATCACCATAGAAGAATGTCATAATGTCTCCCTCGTTGTACCCGTGCTGCGGGCACTCTATCAGCATGTTTGAGTATCTCTCCCACGCTTGACGTAGGTCCTCTCCTTGCTTCTGGCGGAAGGAAGAGATCTCAATTCTAGTCTTGATCGTCCTAGATGGAGGGTAGAATCGCTCAAGGAACAGACGCTCGAGCTCGGCCCAAGTGGTAATACCTCTCCGTGGGAGCGTATTATCGTACCACTCCTTAGCTATTCCCGTCAATGAGAATGGGAACAGCCTAAGCCTCTTGGCATCTTCAGACATGCCATTGTAATTGAAAGTAGATGCTATCATGAGAAAACTCCTCAGATGTGTATGAGGATTCTCCTTCCCGATCACCCTTTGAACTGATTCTCGGTAAGCAGCTTTAAAATCCCCGGGGATATCGAGAAGTTGTTCGCCTCAACCGGAGGCAAAGCCACTCCATCATAGTATCGCTGTGGCTGCGCTGCAAACCTCCCTCGAATGGCCATATTATGATCTACGTTCTGAGGAACGTGTTGAGGATTAGCAGCAGGTACTGGTACTTGTTAGGGTGGTGGTGGTTGGTAAACTGGTGGTTGGTTGTAAGCAGGTGGTGGTGGGTATGGGTAATGAGGATACGGGTATGGTGGATAAGGGTAAGGGTAAGGGTGATTATTTGGTGGGTAAGCAGGGTTGTTAAATGGTTGTTGTGGGTTTTGGTGGATAATCTGGTTTTGGTTCTGGTTTTGGGGTTGTGTATGTGTAGAGTTGATTGAGTTTTGCTGGTTTGGGAGTTGGTTCTGAGTTTCCCCTATGGGTCTTTGCTGGTTACTGCTCTCAACTCCAACCGCCTGCTCCACTAAAACAGTATACTCTGCAGCTATTTTGTCTAAGTCCCCATCTCCATCCAGATTCATGTTGTCTTTGTCTCCAGCAGTAGTCATTTTTCTCAAGAAAGCTCGGTTCCTTCTGGCTATCGTCTCAGGGTCTGACAGAATTCTTTCTTCGCCCGTATCTCCTTGCGAGCGCGTTCTCATATACCTGAAACACTAACAGAAGAATCACAACGCAACTGCTGGACGAGTAAAAATAAAACAGAAAGTAGAGCACTCACTACTAACTACTAAGCTATCTACAAGTCCTATTCAAAAAGCATACAACGCCATCCCCGGCAACGGCGCCATTGACTTGAAGCAATCTACTAGCTTTTACTAGTAGCTTCCCCGCAAGAGTACGGGTTCACTGTAGTAGTGGCAAGTATAGGGACCAAGTATTATCGAACCCAAGGGAAAGTGTGTATGCGAATAGATCCCTGAAGATCTACGCGTCGTAGTTAATATGAGTGTATGTTTGGGGATTGAAAATTAAAAGAATTAAGTCTAAACTAAATTACTCTACGAATGCAAAAGGAAAATTAAACTAAGTATCTAAGGTGTGTATGCAAGTATGAGATGGTGATGCTCAGGATAGGAATCCCTACGTATACTAACGGAGCAGGTACATAATCAAAGTAATCGTGACAAACAAGAATTAACCTAAGTAAAAGATCGCGGAATGAAAGCTCAAGATTTTTAACCCTAATACTTTATCCAAGCAATTGACTTCACTAATCCACTAACAAGTTAATAGATAGCGCTTAATTAATGAGACTCTAATTTAACTAAGGTGATGTTGTCGTCCTCCTTCGCTAAACTGGTAAATAAATTAACCCTTTCTAAACCTTCTCGTTAAGACTACTAATTGTTATTGAGTGATGCGGTCGTCCTCTCTCTAACACTTCCGTACGAAATTCAAAGGTAAAGTTAAGATTAATTATCAGAATGCATTAATCAAGAGAATTAAAACTAACGTCACGAACTACCCTAATTACGTACCCACATCCTACTTCTACGAGTTCATCCTACCCTAAGCATACAAGGGTTTTAGCCGGACATGGGTTTAACAAACATAAAAGCAATAGAAGATACAACGAACATAAACATAATGAATTGAACGAAGAAAATAAGAAACATGAACTAGGGTTTAAAGAAATAAATACTAAGAACTAAAATTTAATTAACTAAAACGAAATTAAAAGCGTTAAAAGTAATCAAGCTAATTAACAGAAACTAAGAAAGAAAAGAAACTAAGAATTCGTACGAAAAACCTCAACGAAACGTAAATAAAGCTTGCTCCTCTCCTTCCTCTCCAAAAACTAAGTCTAAAGTGATTTCTAAAGTTCGGGCTCTCTCAAAACGTGTTTGGAAGAGGTATTTATAGGCAACGGGCCGATTCGTGAACTCGTGGGCCGAAAAACGAAAGTTGGAGAAAATGCCTTGGAAGCGCACGAGCAGACCCGCTCGAGCGGGTCGCACGAGCTAAAGTGGTCGAGCGGTTTTTGTGGTCGAGCGGGGCACACGAGCTAAAGTGGTCGTGCGGTTTTGGTGGTCGAGCGGGGCGCACGAGCTACCTCCCTTGAGCGGCCCAAACGTTCTGTATGTTTTTAGCGCTCGATCTACGTCACTCGAGCGGGGCGCTCGAGCGATGATGCTCGAATGGGTCTTCCTTCCCTTGCAACTAACACTTTTCTTCACACGTACTAATACCAATCGTATTTCTTCGATATCTTCTCATCCGGGCATCCGTTTGAGTCGATTCAAAGTCCTACGAACTCCTCTTTTCGCCCTCTATTCACCTATGAGTATCAAAGAGACAAATTCATCAATGTATAGAAATAGTACTCATTTGGCTCTAAAAACTCAATAAATTCGACCAAAACTAGGGCGTTTCTAGCTACGAATCATGACAATTTCACGCCTAATCACATCCCCGCCTCACCGGGGATCCCCGTCTCGCGGCGATTCCCCGTTCCCCGCCTACTTATTTTTTTATCTCATTTTTAAAATATAAAAAAATATTTAAATAAAAATTTAATCATACACAACAATTACTTTTAGTTGGTGTTAAAAAAATTAATTTAAACAACTTGAAGAACCTCTAATGAGTAAAAATAATATAATTTGGAACTAATAACATAACATTAAATAAAAAAAAAATTGGAACTAATAACATAACATTAAATAACATAACATTTGGAACCTCTAATTTGAAGAACCCCTAAACCCTAAATTGAAAATAATATAATTTGGAACTAATAACATAACATTAAATAAAAAAAAATGTAATTTTTAATAAATAGTTAATTGAGTAGGAAATTATGTAATATTTATTTGTAATTTACTTTAACATTAAAATTATATATAAATATATTAATTATATAAAAAATAATGCGGCTCCCCACGAGGAACGAGACGGGGATCCCCCGGGCTGAGAATACTATCCTGGTCCCCGCCTATGGGGCAAAAAAAATTCCGTTCCTATTTGCTTTGGGGATTACCCGCCCCGTTGTCAAGTCTACTCTTCAAAAAAATATAAATAAATTTTACTCTCCAAAATTTCTTCTAACAACCTGAGACTTCTAATGAGGGCGAGGTATAACAGTGATGGAAATGAAGATGAAATAATAATGTTTTTTTTTTCTAAATAATTTGGATAACATTTTTTTATATACAAGTGTGTCTCATATATATTTGCATCAATGATTCCAGAGCCGGGGTCTATGTAAATCCATGTAAATCAATAAAAAAAATGTATTCCACAATTATGCAAAGTCTATGAAAATCCAAATAAATCAATAAAAAAAAAGTCAGTCAAACTCTGCATAGAGTCTATAAATTTTCTAAATCCACAGACTTTTTAAAGTCCAAAAAAATCCGATAGAATCTCAATTACACCAATCTTATTAATTTACAAAAAATAATTTATTTAAAAGAAAAGCTCAGATGCGCTGAGTCAAATTATTAGATCAGTTAAGACGATGGACCCAACCATCGTGCGGCGCATGTATCATCACAGCGATTTGCACCAGCCGGGAATCGAACCCGGGTCTGTACCGTGGCAGGGTACTATTCTACCACTAGACCACTGGTGCTTGGTGCTTCTTCTTCTAATTAATTAACTCTACATTTCTTGTAATCTTTTGACGATGCCACAAGGAAAAAGGACAACTAAGACTTTAAAATATGGGGTAGTTACATCAAATTGCACTTCTTTAGAGTTTATCACTGTTTGGTTCACTATTTTGTAAAAAATACAACATGGTTTATTTTGTGGACCCCCTACTTTATTTTTTACAGCACAATGTGTCATAAAGTCACCTTTTCAGCACAAGTTTTTTTTTTCAATTTGGCCACCTACTTTTTAACAAAATTTTTGAACAAAGATTTTTTAACTTATATTTAGTCCATTTTTTGAGTTCATTTTTTTCAACTTTTTTTAAACAAATATTTTGCACAGATATTTCCACGCAATCTGGCCGCCCACTTTTGAATAGAAATTTTGATCGTGATTTTTTAACATTTATTTAGTTCATTTTTTTCAATTTTTTTGAACATTTTTTTTATTTTATTAATTGTGCAACATCTCATGTTTTAGTCAATAACATATTTAAAATTTTTTAAAAAAATTACATGTTTGAATTTGAAATTGATAAATTCATGACTAAAATTACATATCTATGACTATATGCAAAATCAGTGTTCAAAAAATATAAAAAAACTAGATAAGACCTCGCGAATTTCGCGAGCTGAAAAAAAATTGTATGTATAAAAACTGATGATTTAAATATATTTTTGTATTTAAAAAAAATTACGAAAAAATATATATAGTACATGATAAAATTAAAATATTATTTGATACTCCTTCCATTACAATTTAGATTATTCAAAACTATGGAAAAATAGTTTTACACTCTTAAAATTTCCAAACATCACTTATTTATCCCTCACTGAACTAATTTTTTCAATATATAGTTCAACAATTTTTGAACTAAACTCCCTTCAATAAAGTAAAACTAATCAATATATCATCAACGTTTGATATTGGTCCCTTGATATTTTTTTATAACAATTCGAAAAGTTACAGGACAAAATTATAACATGCATAATGTTTATATTGAATATCGCTAAATTGCATCACACCGTGAACATATAACTGGAAGTCCATATTGAATTTGTTTTAAATTGGTCCCTCGACATTTTTTTCTAGCAATTCGAAAAGTTACAACACAAAACTATAATATGCATAATATTTTTAATGGATATCGTTAAATTGCATCACACCATGAGTATATAATTAATTACACTATACATAGATCCAATTAGAAATGCACAGGCAATAGTGATTTTTTTTCTGCTTATGCATATTTTTTTTTTACTTTTTGTCAATTTAAGGTCCATAAGATAAATTAGATACAGTCAATAAAGAGCCTTAAAAGATACAAATATATCAATGAGAATAAGAAAGACATAAATTGACTAAGAAATCACACATTTTAAAACACTATATATCTACCTCAACACCAACTGGAAGTCCATAGTCAATATGTTTGATATTGGTCCTTCAACATTTTTTATTAGCAATTCTAAAAGTTACAGGACCAAACCACAACAAGCATAATATTTTCAATGTGGAAAATTTTCAAGTATATTTTTAGGTAAAGTTTATCCAAAAAAAAAAAAATTTGAATGAAAGAATTTAAAGATATGCAACAAATTCAAACATAACATTTTGCATAGAATTGGGACAAGATACTGTAACAAATCAACTGGTTGTTTAGAATGAGAATTTAATAATAATAATCTATGTCCGATAATGTAAACTTAAACAATCATTATTCCATGCAACCAAATAAAATAATACAAAAAAAGTCATTTTGATATGAAATAAAGGTATTGTAACATACATGTAGAACTTGAAAAACATATAAGAGTCAAACCCTGGAAAGCTCAAGGTTTTCTACAATAGAGGAAAAAAGAGAAAAAAATATCATAAATGGTCATGTAACTTTGCCCGAGTCCAATTCGATCTTTTATCTTCTTAATTTCTCAATTATGATCCTTTTGGTATAAAAAAAAAGATCAATTTCGATGGAAATTTTAAAATATCGCCCATAATTTATATGTGCTCCAGTGGTACTGCTTATGTGGTGGTCCAAGTCAATAAATTAGATTCACGTCGCACTTCATTTGAATTAGATTAGGTTCATGTTAATAGGAAGAAATCCTGTTTCCAGCTTATTTATACAAATGGAAAGTGAAGTGGATATTATTTATTGACTTAGAGCATCACGCGGGAACAAAAGACAAAACACGTGAAAATTTCAGGTGGAATAATTATAATAACACACACACTTATCACATTTAGTTTAATAAAACATTCATGCAGAAAAATTTAATATTTTTCTCAAAAGAAACAGGTGGAGTTATTCGTACACCCATTTTATTTTAAGAGATATGATTTGTATTAATATAAGTACATTATAATCTGAAATACGAAAAAATATAAAGATAACATACCTCTTCATCTATAAGAATTAATTCAAAAAATATTTTTTCCTATTTGAATCTTTAGAGAGTACTAACCAACATCTTGCAATTTTTACTTTAATTTTTTTTATTCTAAGCATCAGAAATAATTTCTAACATAGATGAGTACGTATCCTACAAAATATTTAAATATGACCAATTATCAAATAGAAAATATATGCTTTTGATTAACATTAATACTTTAAATATTCAAATAACAAAATACAAGTATGGTTCATATATTTTATACATGCAAAATTAGTTTAAAAATGAAAATTTTATCAAAATATAGATTTAATATTTTTTTCATTTATTCTTAAGAAACTAAAAATCATCACAACCAAATGACAACTAAATTGAAGAAATCAAAATTGAAGAAGAAAATTCATAGTTAATAAATTGAACTAATTTGTAAGTTGTGGTTTCTTTAAAAGCTGAGGGAATGTATTGGGAGTATAAAGTATATTCTAACTATCTTATAGATACAATATGTGAGTAAAATTAGTTCTTTGACTGCAATATAATATGTTAACAGTAAAAATAATTATATTGAATTAGAGAAAAAATTAATTACATTAACATAAATCACTATCATTACGATTATCAATAGCAAATGTTTAGAAACATTTAATTTGCAGGTACAATTAATATTTTGACTAATTTAATATTTACCAATAATAAATTTATTTGCTTAAATTAGGGAAATATTAATTACATTTAAATCAATATTATTAGGATTAACAGTTATTACTCACCGTTAATTTTAGGTGCTTAATTTAAGTGATCATATGTATGAGAGTCGATTTTTTTAAATAGCTTTAAATAAAATTTATTATCATTAATAAGTTATATATCAAATTAGGGTGAATTAATTTATACCATATTTGCTAATGAATACAAACATGATCAAGCAAATTAATACACAAAGACCAAGTGTTAACAGTGAATCTAAATTTAGGAATATTCAATTAATATAATATTTTTTATTGTATTTTAAAATAATTATAATTATCTTTAATATTATGACATTATCTTTAAGTGACTATTATAATGTTCATATGATTTGTTAAACATTGTTGATTAGATATTAGTAAATTAAAATAATTTGAATGAATGTACTATGACAATAGTTTAAAAAAAACTTAGATACGTACATGAAACACTCATTTATACGGAAAAGTATGTGATAAGTTAGTCATTTAAATCCATAAAAGATTCATAACACAAACACAGTCTAGATAAAAATTGTGGAAAATTAAAATATATTTCAACCATGACATATAATACATTTACTGCATTTATGATATTTTCTTTAATGACACAAATTTTGCAACTAATTTAGGGATAACTTTTTGCATCTAAGACAATGTAAAATTCCATAAAAAAATCATTTCAAAGATAGTAATGAGATGTCATTTCTTTAAACTAAATTAGTAATTGCTTAAGATCATAAAAGAATAGTGTAAGGTAGATTAATTAGTAATAGAATACATTGAAACATCTTCATATTAATTGAAATTTTATATTAAAGAATAATACATAATCGATTAAGATTAACACCATTAAATATAAAACTACACGATAGACAATATAACAATGAGATTACAATTTCATATCCGGAATTTGACTATTTTTCGACCATTAATATTATTGCAACCTAGAGTTAAAGTCACAGACCATACTTGAGGGAGAAGATGATAACTTGAGGTCGACATGATTAAGGTACAATATTATTCAAAAATTCATGGCAATCAAGAACGAAGTCTCTGAGATTTAAAAAACTTGACAATGGAGACCAAAAAACCCTAAAAATATCCGCATCAGAAAAAGTATAAGCACAAGAAGAATATGAAGTCTATGAAATTTGGTACACTTGATGATCTGCACGTAGAGTTGCACGATCCGAAGCCTACGAATTTCATAAATCTAGTTAATCTGCATCAAAACATAAAGAATATATTAGAACAAAAGAGAAAATTTGAGAAAGATGATGGTAAAAAAATATTAAATCTGAGATATTCACAAAAATTGAAAAAATGCACGATGACTTACATGATCCGAAACATGAGAGATTCACACATCTTGTTAATCTGTAGTAGAGAATTGAGAAAGATGATGAAAAATGTGTAGGAGGATAATGCAATTTATAGGGAAAAAAATAAAATGGACGACTAAGATTGATGAAGAGAATGTACGGTCAAGATGAAAAATAAAAATCTAAGGTAATTTATATACACAAATATGCATATAAACATGCACATGCATATAATACAAATGTGTTTATAGAATGACAAATTAAATTTAATGAAACATTATTGTAATGTCAAATTAAATTTAATAAAATATTATTGTAATGAAATAAAAAAGCACCTACCAAAAAATAAATTATAATTCCAAAATCTATAAACAAACATGGCAAGTGATTTTAATAATTGAATTTATAGGAATTTATTGAAAAAAAGTTACAAAACCAAGGGATGAGATCAAAAGAAAAATAGATTAAAGGTTAGGATCAAAATTAAAACCATGGACAAAGGAGGATGGAGAAAATACAAAAGAGAGGCAAAACAAAGATGCCACCTAGACTAAAAATGTTTCCTCTATATAGTAGTATGGATAGGAACACTATCTTCATCTTCAATTCTTGATTTGTTTGAATCGTATTGTCTTCATCTTCATGCTTCTCCTCACGACCTTCATATCATCAACATTTTTAATGAGAAATTCAAATACACAATAAAGACACACATATCAAACACACACACAACAAATCGTTTGTGCACTCACAGTCCCATTGGCACAAATTGCAGCAAAAGAGAGAATAAAACCCCTATTAATTCTGGATCAAAAACACTTGAGTTGAATTTCATGGCATGCTAATAAGAAGGGAAATTAAACTAATATTGGAATGCAAAAACTTCATTTCCGGATCGAAAACCACCACATGTCCTACAAATACAGAAAATCACAACACATTTTCAGATGAAAACCATCACACATCCCACACACCCAAACATTCCAACACAAACACCTGCACACTCTCCAAAATAAGAAAATCAACATTAATCATGTTTTGAGAAACCAAAACACATCTAAAGTGAACCAAAAGGATAAACATACTCAGTTTTTCAACAACCAAAAAGATCCCTTTTTTTGAGAATAGATCGGTGATTTTAGATCTGGAAGGAGGCGCGGTGACGGATCTAAACGTTTAAAAAAACTGACCTGAAAGATAGATCGAAGAACAGATCGGCATCAATTTTTTGGTGCACTCATGGGCGGCACGATTAATTAATCGCCGGCGGATTCCACGACGGATAGCCGTGGTGGTTTAGCAGTTTCGCTGCGTCGCCGCCGAATTCCATTGCGGTTTCGCTGCGTCCGTCGGATTCCATGGCGGTGCCGCTGCACCGGTTTGGCGGTTTCGCAGGCTCTCGACGTATCTCTGCCACAGGGAGGTGTCGTCCTCCAACCCACCGCCCCTCCATGTCTCTGTTGTGCACCCTGCAAATCTCCCCAACATTTGATTTCTCGCCGCCCAGAGAGAGAGAGAGAGAGAGAGGGGATGGAGAGAGAAAAAGAATTTGAAATTGTGAAAGAGAAAAAGAGAGTGGGTGAGTTTTTGTTGGGATGGGAAGAACGCATCACGTGTGAGTGGTTTGGGTGTTTTTGGCCCCACCTTATAAACCAAATTGTAATTTAATAAAAGGTAGAGAACCAAATATGTTTTTTGTTCTAAAAGGTAAACTTATTTGTAATGACAATTAAGATTCTAATGACATATTTTATTAATACAGATGCACTTTGACTAATTTTAAAAAAATAATTTTTTTTAAAGGTAATCAATTACAATAGTTTCCTAACATAATCAATTACAATAGTTCCTTCGACCACCGGGTACATGACAACATCTTTTCATCTCGCTGTAGACCGGAACCACAATCACCACAAGTGGGGGACCACCGAACCCGCAACTCCAAACCACAACCGCACTGCAGCCGGAACCGGAACCACCACAAGAGGGGAATACCACCCCACCACAAGAGGGAATTATCTCCGTGTCTCGAACCCAAGTAGGGATGGCAACGGGGCAGGTCTGGGACGGGTTTGGCCTGTCCCAAGTCCCGCCCCGCCCCGCCCCGCCTAGTATTTCTTGGACCCGCGACCCGCCCCACCAATTTTTCCCATGGACCCGCTCCGCCCCGCGAACCCGGCGGGTCTTACCCGCCAAACCCGCATGTTGATTTTTTAATTTTTAATTTTATTTTTTCTCTATTTCTACTCCTATTTTTACATTACAAAATTAACATATCAAATAACTTAAATTCATACACAATATTATTGAATGATGAAGATTGAAAATTCTAGGAATGATAAATATTTTTAATACTATTATTAATAATTATATATATTATATATTTAAATTATAATTAATTATAGGCGGGTCGGGTCAAGGCGGGTCCGACTAATACCAGGACCCGCCCCGGACCCGGCGGGTTTTTGGTCAAACGGGTCCAAACCCGCCCCAGGACCCGTTTGACCGGGTTTTTACCCGGCCCGTACGGGGCGAGTTTGTGGCGGGTCCGGGTTTGGACCCGCCACATTGCCATCCCTAAACCCAAGACTTATGGGGTATTAGATGGTGGTCTCAACCACTTGAGCTACCTACACTTAAAAAAAAAAAAATTAAAGAAGAAGAAAATTGAGAATTTAGTGTTTTTTTTATTAAGAGCCAGGAAATTCGTTTAAATAGACCGTTGACATTAAATGTGTAATTTCCAAAATTATCCTATATCTATTGGGTGTTTGCAATTTTAGTCTCATATAAATAAATAAAAATCCAATTAAGTCACCTAACTTTTAAAATAATAAATATAATTTTAATCCTATATTCACATACCATTCACATGAGCTGCAAAATTCCATATAAGAACCAAATTTAGAATTACGTGTAACAACCCGATGACTTGACATCATTTACATGACACATATAATGAGACCCAACATATTAATTTTTAATTAAAGTATTATAAAATAAACATCATCCTAAAATAAAAAAATTATCAATATACCACTAAAATTTCATTATTTTAAAAGCTATGAGATTTAATTAAAAAGATGAATTTGTATATGATTAAAATTGTCAAAACCAAATAAATGCATGAAATTCCCTCGTGGTTTCAAAATGTGGTGTGAAATCCTCTTATAATTTTAAAATCGCGTGAAACTCTCATGTAGTTTACTAAATATAAATAATTCTTTTTTTTTTTTTTCGAAAATGAGTTAATGATTTTCCTAGTTTGTTGTTATATCCTTCATAGTATAATCTAGTGATTTCAATATTTGAAAAAATAAAAGTACGGGAAATAGAGGAAACCGTGAATTCAAATGACCGGATTGATTAGATGGGATTGGATTGTAGGGATTGGATTAAATAAGATTATTTGAGGAGGAATGTGTGTTTGAATTGTATGATTTTTTTTATTTTATATATTATTACTAAAATTAATTTTGTGTTTGGATTGAATGATTAAGTGAGTTTAAAGTGCAATATACCATTTTTACCCCCAACTAATTCAACCAATTATATATTGTGAGAACAAAGTAATAATTTAGTAATATGGGATTGTGCAGTTTCACCATCCCTAAGGGATTATTTAGTCACTCATTTGATGGATTATGTAGGTTTATGGACCCGGACCCTCATTTAGTCCTGGGCCCTAAACCTGTAATTCAAACACAATATTACATTGTATTGAATGAGACTAAAACTTTAATCCCACCCAAATCCAACAAACCAAACGACCCCTAATAGATTTCGCGCAATATTTTGAAACCATGAGGAAGTTTCGTGCCATTAACCCGAAATTTAATAAATACATGTTGACCCCATCCCTCTCACTTTCTAATTTCCCAACTCACATCCAAATTACCTGATTTTCAATCGGTTGCTCCTTTATTCTTCTTCTCTAAACGCACAGGTTGATCATAGGGCAACTTTGACTCCAATGCTTATTTTAAGTGAAATACATACATACGCATAGAGCTGTCAAAATGGATTGAACCCGTTGGACCGGCCCACCCCACTATACTAAAAATGAGGGTTGGATTAAGGGTTTCTTAACCCGTTTAGAATCGAGCCTAAATGTGTTGGCCCGTTTGGGCCGGGGGCTTTGGCGGGTTGAGACGAGTCGGTCCGCCTTAAAAAAATGTTTATTCTTTAAAAATAAAATTTTACATTTTTTTACATTGTCAACTATTACAGTATCATTTTTAGGACTATTTTGTAAAATTTGTGTTCATAGGTGATGGATTTAAATTGTAGAAATATATTTTTATGAATTATTATCGTTAATATATTGTAAACTTCAATTTGTAGAAAATTATTTTTCTAATTAAAGAATATTGAACTTTATTTGTAAAATAAAATTTGTTTTAATATTTTTATAGTAATAGTTATCAAGATAAATTGTTTGATTACATTTGATTTTGATAAATTTTATATATTAAAACTGTTGTAAATCTAGAAGAATTATTATACCAAATCTAGATGATTTGATGTGGACATTAATAATGGGCTTTTAACCTAAACATGCTTTAGGTTTAGACTAGGTCTTTATTCTTATAAATAGATAATTGTACTCAGAATTGTATACACTCATACACATACATATTAGTGAAACTCCTGGCTTGGTACGCCCCCAGACGTAGTCGTTATCGACGAACTGTGTGAACAAATTTCGCGCCTTTATTTTACGCTCTCAATTTACAACACATTATCAGCACGAGACTCTGCCTGAGACTAATCGGTACGATCTAAAATATTTTTCTCAATTGCATATTTTTAATTATCGTATCGAATTTTGATCCATGCGTATTATGTTCTATATGCACTTGAATTATTATTTTGTATTTGCAATTGGATCAAATTGAAATAAATGAACGCACGACGCCGTCATATGGCCAACGCCCGTCTCCCGTCTCTCGACGCCTGCCGTCCGGCGTCCGCGACCCAGCGCTCGCAGCGCCCAGCGCACGACGCCCGTTGCCCGCAGCATATACGACGCCCGTCGCCTGCAGCGCGTACAGTGCTCATCGCCCGCAGCGCACGCACGACGCCCGCAGCGTATGCACGACGCCCGTCGTCCGCACACACCCAGCTCCCATCCGCATCCGTGCTGCGCCAGCACCCGTCCGCACCCGTGTCACACGCATGTGCCCGTCGCGCGCCCGCACCCATCGCGCCTGCAGCCGCACGCCCGATGTCGCCCGTCGCGCGCCTGTGCCGCACCTAGGGTTGTAAACGAATCAAATATTTTTGGTTCGATTCGATATTCGTATTCGAATTTTTATGATTCGAATTCGATTATAAATATTTGATTCGATTCGATTACTATTCAATTACAAATACAAAATTATGATATTCGATTCGATATTCGTAAGTATTCGATTAATATTTAATTATATAATATTAATAATAATAACAATAATAATAATAATAATAATAATAATTATCATACAGCCACTTAAACGTGACCTTATCCAGTCCACTTAAAATACCAAACCCTTATCCAGCCCACAACACCTATTATAAGGCCCATCAATTTAATTATGAAAAGAAATAAATAAATATTGAACATAAATGAAATTTGATTCCTAAATTACTTCAAGAGTTCACAGAAAAGTGAAACCCTAAGTGAGGTCATTTTCTCTCCCACGCTGTCACTCTTACGAGCTCACCCACCAAATTGGCACTCCTCAGTTTTTACCAGCCACAAGAGTTCTCTCCAGCCGTCTCTACAACCAAGATCACAGTCTTCTCAATTTTCACCGGCTGTCCCTCTTTCTTTCCCCCTGCTGTTCTAAATACTCTACAAACCATTAATTTCTTTTGGGTGCAAAATGGACACCAAAATTATGGTTGGGTCGCAGATCTATTTTTGTTTTTTCATTTTTTTGTTCCTCGTTGTTAAAATCCTACAAAAGGATGCAGATCTATGTTTCTTTTTCATTTTTGTTGTTTTTCTTCATTGTTGCGCAGATCTTACATAAAAGATGAAGACCTGTGTTTCTTGGTTGTTTGAATCCTACAGAATGGGGCTACAGAAAGGGGCTGATATGTTTTTCCTTTTTTATGAGTATTATTGTGGATTAAAAACATAATTAAACAAATTTTGATAAGAAAAATAATAAGAAAAAAATCGAATCGAATACTTGAATCGGATCGAATAGTTCAAATATCTATTTCGAATCGAATACGAATCAATACTAATATTCGAATATTAATCGAATATGAATACGAATATTCGAATAATTTCACGAATACGAATCGAATACAGTGGTATTCGCTTCGATTCGATTCGTTTACAACCCTAGCCGCACCCACACCCGTCGCGCCTGCAGCCGCACGCCCGACGCCGCCCGTCACCGGCTACGTGCCTCGAGATGGCGTGCAACCCTAACTACTTTTGGGCCAAGCCCAATTTGGATTAGACCATATTTTATTTTTTTGGGCCTCATATAATTTTAATATTTTTGTGTTCAAATTAATTTTTCAGGTTTTTTGAATAATACTTGAAAAATTAAAAGGTAATAATTTTTGCATATGAATTAAGCCCGAAATTTTTTAGAATTAATTTCAATATTAGTTCTCAATAAATTGTCTTATATGTGTAATTGATATATGTGCATGTCTTTTATGATTTAATTATCTCGCATGCATTATTACTCCTGCACATAGTCTATTCTATATAGTCCGCATATATTGCCCGGGTAGGCGGCGTCCGATACTTGTCGGACCGTAATTCATGTTTTGGGTAGACGGCGCTCAATTCTTGCTTCTATGTGCCCTAGAATAATCAAATAAATCCTTATTTCTCTGTTGTCAATAAATTGGTCACAAATCTTACCATGTCACTTTAAAATTATGGTGTATAATGTCTGATATTACCAAAAGAAAATTCGATGAGCTTGCTCTTGATGGTAGTAATTACCTGACATGGGCGCCAGATGTTGAGATCCATCTAGCCTCAACAGAGTTAAGCGGGTCTATTGTCGATGATTTGGAATCAACTAACGCCCAGAAGGCAAAAGCATTGATTTTCCTTAGACATCATCTTAATAAGGACTTGAAAAATAAATATCTCGCTGAGAAAAACCCCGGAACGATGTGGAAGTCCCTGAAGGACCGTTTCCAACAACAAAACAATATACTCCTCCCTCAAGCTCAATACGATTGGTTGAACCTCCATTTTCAGGACTTTAAGTCTGTGACGGAGTACAACTCAGTTCTACATCGTATTGTATCTCAGTTAAAGTTATGCAAGCAAACTGTAACTGAGGTCGACTTGATCCGTAAGACTTTATCAACTTTCCACGCCAACAACCTTGTACTCCAACAGCAGTACAGGGCTAAGAACTACATTGTACACTCTGAGCTAATTTCTGCACTTCTAGTGGCAGAAAAACACAACCAACTCCTTATGCAAAAATCATAACTCGAGACCGGTTGACTCACAAGCAGTGCCTGAAGCACATGCTATAGCTCATGGCAGTACAAGTGAGTGCAAGCATGCAAGGGGGAGAGGAAGTAAACAAACTCGTAATAAAGGCCGAGGTCGTAGTAAATTCGGTGGTCTAGGTACCTCGAATGACAATCAAGCTCAGACTCGTGGAAAGGCTGCACCTAACACGAACCCCGCTTCTAAAAAATCTGGCACTCAAGATAAGGTTGAGCAGTCCTGCTACAGATGCGGATGCAAAAACCATTAGTCTTGCACGTGTCACACTCCCAAGCACTTGGTTGATGCTTATCAAAAGCAGCAGAAGGACGACAATGGGAAGACTCCTAAAGTCGAATCTCACCATGCCAGCCTGCCTGAAGCAGACTTTGACCATTACAACGACGATCTTTTGGGCGTAGAGCTCAAAGACTTTGGAGACAATGAGTGATTTGTGTATTTTATTATTTTAGTACTTTATTTATTTTTGGTTAAAATATTAAATGTTTTGGATCCTATCTTTCAGATATTTTATTTTATGGATGGTATTTATGTTTTAACTTAGATGTGTTTACCTTAATGTTGTCCATTAATTTTTCCTTGGATATTGCTATACTTATACATGGCTTGCAAACATATTATCTATTAGAATTGGGTCATTTTCCTCTGGCATGATGGATGCAAATAGTGATTTATGTTTGGTAGATAGCGCCACCACACATACAATCCTAAGACATATGAAGTATTTTCATAACTTGATAGAACGTAAGGGAGTGTAACTACGATAGCTAATGAAAATATTATGATAGTGGGCTCCGGAAGAGCTTCCATTGTCCTCCCCATGGGTACCGAACTCATAATTGATAATGCTTTATTATTTCCACAATCTAAACGTACCCTACTCAGTTTTAAAGATATTAGATCTAATGGCTATCACATTGAAACTGAAACTCAGAATAATAATGAATACCTTTTGATGACTATTACTCGAGGTAGCCGTAAATAAGTTATAGAAAAACTTCCTTCCTTCTCTTCTGGGTTGTACTATTCCTACATCCGGCTGTCCAATCTCCATCAAGCTATGAGTATAAAATTTCATGACCCGAACTCTTTTAAATTATGGCATCACCGGTTAGGTCATCCAGGACAAATTATGATACGTAGAATTCTATCTAATTCCATTGGTCTTAACATTTCGAATAATAGATCCCTCCTATTGATGAATTTATATGTGATGCATGCTCTAAGGGTAAGTTAATTGTGCGCCCGTCGCGCACCAAGGTGGGACTAGAGTCTCCAGTTTTCCTTGAACGGATTCAGGGAGACATTTGTGGACCGATTCACCCAGCATCAGGACCATTTTGGTATTTCATGGTCCTAATCGATGCCTCCACTAGGTGGACATATGCCTGTTTGCTGTCTACCCGCAATCAAGCTTTTGCAAAGCTCATTGTGAAAACTATCGAGCTTAGAGCTCAATTCCCAGATTATACAATTAAATCGATTTGCATGGATAATGCTGCTGAGTTTACCTCAAAGGCCTTTACAGATTACTGTATGGCCCTGGGAATTAAAGTGGAGCATTCGGTCCCCTACGTCCACACC
This sequence comes from Ballota nigra, assembly GCA_947034835.1. Lineage (NCBI taxonomy): Eukaryota > Viridiplantae > Streptophyta > Magnoliopsida > Lamiales > Lamiaceae > Ballota > Ballota nigra. Next base: position 8,799,860 of record OX344727.1, on the reverse strand, counting down.
CAAAATGGTCTTGCTGAAGCGCTAATAAAACGGATCAAACTTATCGCTAGACCATTGCTTATGAACTCTAAACTACCCACTTCATGCTGGGGGCATGCAGTCCTACATGCATCACACTTGATACAAATCCGTCCAACTGCATATAATGATCATTCCCCCCTACAGCTAGTGCGTGGGAAAGAACCAAGCATTTTTCATCTGCGTATTTTTAGATGTGCGGTATATGTTCCGAAAATATTACCAAAGCGGACCTCTATGGGCCCACAAAGAAAGTTGGGTATTTACGTTGAATTTGACTCTCCATCCATTGTAAAATACCTAGAACCTTTATCCGGGGATCAATTATTGGCCCGATTCGCTGATTGCACATTTGATGAAGATCACTTCCCGGTATTAGGGGGAGATCCGAATTCAAAATTGAATGAATGTCGGGAGCTTACGTGAAACGTAAGAAATCTTCAGTATCTAGATCCACGCACTAGTCAATCTGAACTGGAAGTTCAGAAGATTATTAACTTGCAAAATTTAGCAAACAATCTGCCAGACGCGTTCACTGACCATAGAGGTGTAACTAAATCGCATATACCTGCACTAAATGCTCCCCAAAGGGTTGAGGTCCCAAGCAAATAAAGTATACATGCCCCCACACGCCAGAAGCGAACCAATACAAATACACCTAAAAGAAAGGCTAGCAAAACTGGTCAGCCGAACGTAAAATCTCTAGAAGAGATTTGTTTAGATAACTTAAAGTCTCTAGAAGAGACTCGTCCAGAAGACGAGCATCCTAGTAATGAAGCACATGCACAAAATATTCAATACACTAGGACCGCGGAACGACCAGACCTAGATACACTGGGAAATAAGAAAGGTATGGTTGACATAAACGTTGAAGTCTCTATGAATTTCATAGATACGGGAGAAACATATAATATAAATATTACTGTCGTCGATGACACATTTGCAGCGACAATTGCTCTTTCCGTTATAAATAACAATCTAGACCCAGAACTCAAAACTATCGCTGAGTGCCGGAAGCGCTTCGATCGGGTAAAATGGGAAGAGGCAATTGAAGCAAAGCTCGCATCGCTTAACAAAAGAAAAGTATTTGGCTCTATCGTTCGTACACCCGCGCGCGCTATCCCTGTAGGATATAAATGGGTTTTTGTATGAAAATGAAATGAGAACAATACTGTGGAGAGGTACAAAGCGAGGCTAGTAGCTCAAGGGTTTTCGCAGAGACCTGATATTGATTTCGATCAAACATATTCTCCCGTAATGGACACAATAACGTTCCTCTACTTAATATCTTTGACAGTTAAATTGAATCCCCAGATGAGATTGATGGACGTAGAAACCGCATATTTATACGGATCACTATATGCCGACATCTATATGAAATTCCCCGATGGATTTGACATTCCCTAGATGAGGAATGGAGAAAGTCGCAGTATGTATAGCATAAAACTGCAAAAGTCGTTGTACGACCTAAAGCAATCAATTCTCATGTGGTACAACAGACTTAGTGAATTCCTCCAGAAGAAGGGATATACAAGTGATATAGCTTTCTCATGCGTATTCATGAAGAAATTGCAAGGTGGTTTTTACATTATATCTGTATATGTTGATGACCTAAACATAATCGGAACATGCAAAGAGATTGAAGAAGCCAGTTCAATCTTGAAAGCTGAATTTGAAATGAAAGTCTTGGGTAAAACCAAGTATTGCCTCGGCCTGCAGATCGAGCATCTCCCAGAAGGAAATCTTATACATCAGTCAACCTACGTGAAGAAGGTATTGGAGAGATTTCACATGGATAAATCTCATCCACTTAGCACCCCTATAGTTGTTTGATCCTTTAAAGTGGATGAAGACTCATTTAGACCAAGAGAAGATTCAAAAGAAATTTTGGGGCCAGAAGTTCCTTATCTTAGCGTTGTTGGAGCATTACTCTATCTCGCAAATTGCACTAGACCGTACATTGCATTTGCAGTAAATTTGTTTGCGAGATATAGCGCTTCTCCTACGAGGAGACATTGAAATGGTGTTAAACATGTTCTACGGTACCTCCAAGAGGTCTCAAGACCTTGGACTGTTTTACCGAAGGAACCAAGACAAAACCTTGGTAGATTATGCGGATGCTGGCTATTTTTCTGATCCCCACAATGCCATATCCCAGACTGGCTACGTTTTTCTCTGTAGTGGTACCGCGATCTCATGGAGATCGGTTAAGCAAACCATGGTTACCACGTCTTCAAACCACTCAGAGATAATGGCTTTGTTTGAAGCCGCACGAGAATGTGTTTGGTTAAGGTCCTTGGTAAAACACATTGGTGATTCGTGTGGTATCTCTAAAGGCGATACATTCCCCACCGTTATATTCGAAGACAATGCAGCTTGCATCGCAAAAATGAGTAATGGGTACATCAAGGGACGAAACATATTTCACTTAAGTTTTTCTACCCATACGAACTCCAGAAGAGTAACGTGATTACCATTCAAAATGTGCAATCTAGTGACAATCTAGTAGATTTATTCACTAAGTCCTAACCTACGTCTACTTTTGAGAAGTGCGTTCGTGGTATTGGGATGCGAAAGCTCAAAGGGTTGTTGTCTTCAGGGGGAGAGGTGACCCCAAAATAAATCTAGATGATTTGATCCGAAAGATCAATAAAATTACATTCCTCCCTAATTTTATATTTGGTCACTACCTAGCACGGGGAGTTTTATGACAAGACACATATGTTATGTCGTAATGTCCAAGGGGGAGTGTTGTAAATCTAGAAGATTTATTATACCAAATCTAGAAGATTTGATGTGGACATTACTAATTGGCTTTTAACCTAAACAGACTTTAGGTTTAGACTAGATCTTTATTCTTATAAATAGATCATTGTCGTCAGAATTGTATACACGCATACACATACATATTAGTGAAACTTCTGGCTTGGTACGCCCCCAGACGTTGTCATTATCGACGAAGTGGGTGAACAAATCTCGCGCCTTTATTTTACGCTCTCAATTTACAACAAAAACTTTTAAGTTATACTATTATCTAGATTTTTAAAAAATAAAAATATATTAAAAAAAATTAAAAGTAGGTCATCTACTGAAACCTGCGGCTCGCCAATAAGTGGGTTGAGTTGGGGGTTTTGCAGCCCACCAAATTTCTGGTCCGCCCTGCATCGCCCCGCCAAAAGGCGGGTTTTTGCGAGTTTTAGCTCACCCCGCCTCGCTGATCCGTTTTAACAGCTCTACACACACACATATATAGATTTTCTCAAATAAATAAATCAATAAATTTGAAAATGAGGTTTTTACTGATTTGTATAGTTGTTTTTGTGTGTACATGTGTTTTGAAGTTGTAATGGAAATCAAGTAGATTTCCGCAGCACTTTTGAGCAATTCATTTTTGACAAAGTATAGAGTGAAACTGATTTATACATAAATTACTGAATGATATTAGTTATTTTCATTAAAGAGTATTAGTTGTATTTACTGAAGAGTATTACTGATTTACACTAAAGAGTCTTAGTTGTTCGGTGAAAATGAACTAAGACTTTTCAGTGTAAACTAGTAATACTCTTCAGTAAAAACAACTAATACCTTCAGTGATTTATATATAAACCAATTTCACTCTATACATACTCTTCATTTTTTTAATGTGAATGTAGATAATTGGATAAGTATAAATAAATAAATAAATAAAAGAGTAGAGTTAGTTGAAGTATGATATGAAAATAGTTTACGATAAATTTATTATGAAACAATTTTAATGTATCAATAATTTCATTATGAGTACCAATAATCTCTTTAGAAGTATTATTTATCTGGGTCAGTGGTATTATATTGTAATTATTGTAAAATTTTTGAACCCAAATTAATGATACTGCAGGTGAAATTTTTGATACTTCTCATTAAATATTCGATACGTTAAAACAGTTTTATAATAAGTTTAACATAAACTATTTTTATATAAAATTTAATGTATGTATGTAAAAAGTATAATTAAAACTTTTATTACAAAATTGAACATCTATCCGAAGTCCGAACGCTTGTTTTCACACTTTCAGTTTCTATATTTTACATAGACGGACTGTTTATATTGTGACTTAATCAAGACTCAATTATTAATGATTGTGTAATAGTTGTTGCCTACAGTATAAATTGAGAAGCAAATTGCAGTTTAAAAAAAAATTGTATATATTGAGAAGCAAATTGCAATTTAAAAAAAAAAATTGTATACACCCAATTATATATGATTTTTATGATATGCAGGAACATGTTCCAACTTATAATAAATTAAGGTCACACATAAGTATTTGAGATATTTTACTATGAATGTTGTTACATCTTGATGTAAATATGACATCTAATTTTTATAATTGCACATAAATTAAGGTCACACATAAGTATTTGAGATATTTAGGGCCCGCTTGGTGGGGTGGTGATTGTAGGGTAATGAGAATTAAAATGATTGAAGAGTCATCCAAGTAGAGGGTAATAAATGAGGAGTCATTTGATAGGTAAATTATAACTCATTTTTAATTTTATTACAATGTATTGATAATATCAAACACTACTAATGGAATCATTCTCATTATCCTATAATCATCACCCCTAACCAAGCGGGTCCTTGCCCTCCAACCAAAATAATGGTTGTGCCCTAGTGAAACATATCTTACTCATCTATAAAGACAAAATGAAAAAAGTTTATGTGGCAAAACCATACTCTCCTTAATTACCTCTCTAAGTTTTAATCTCAACCATCTATCTAATTATTTTAATCTTAAACCTACATTTTAATTTTAATTTTCTATGTAAGTCTCTAATCTATCTTTATATTTTATTCCTTACAATCCAAATCCTAATTTCGATTTCACTGCTATGTTCTTAATTTATCTGCTAAGTTCTGCTATAGGAGCTTTCTATTTTTTTTTCTTTGCAGATTGGAAAAAAAAATTCATTTTTCGGCAGGTTGGAATAAAACTTTGATGATAATATTCAGTCTTTTTCTTTATTCATGATAATATGTTTGGATCTATATATCATTCTGATTCTATTCTATTAGTTTTCTGTTTTTTTTTTTCAAATTAAATTAACATTGTTGATCAGTAGATTTGAAGAGAGATCATTTATACAATTTGGATAATTAAAGTTTGATCTTGTTATTGGTTTTTTTTTTTTTTGGCTCTCATATAATAGCATCAAATTGAGACAATTTCTCATACTCCCATTTGGAGGTCATAATCTACAAGGAAAGTTGTATTAGTTGACATGCGAGTTGGACCTAGTTTAATGGTGAACGAAAGATTTTTGTACCAAAATCACCATGAATATGTACATCTTTTTTTTTATTCACATTTTTTTTTCATTTTCTTCTAGATCTTCTGAATATTTGACTTTTATCTTTCTTGAACTAATTATATTTTTATCTTCTTCTTTTTTTTGACATGAAGAAGAGATCAAAATTGAAGATTAGAGGAAAATCATCATTTCATTTTTTATTTTTATTTTTCAAAGAATATATAATAACAATAATTAAATTTTAATTAACTTGTTATCTATATAGATGATAGATCATATCATATATTATATAATAATATATTGAAAAAATAAATCAAATTTGACCATGTGTATATTACTCGTTATTGGCAAAGTATTATATGAAAATGGTTCATGATAAGCTTATCATAAAACAGTTTTAAAGTATCATTAATCTCATCACGAGTATCATTAATCTCATCAGGGGTATCATTAGTCTGAATTCAAGAAAAATTAAAATAATTACAATACAATAACCACCGACCCAAATTAGAGATAACCCTGACAGGTTTAATGATACTCCTGATGAGATTAATGATACTCTAAAACTATTTCATGTTAAGCTTATTATGAAGCGTTTTCATATAAAACATACTCTAAGTTATTAACATACACCTAATCACAATGATAAAAATAATAATCTTGTGTATAAATATTAAATATACATCCTTATACATGACCATTTATATATGAATTAAGATTGATAATTTCATGTCAAAATACTTTCTTATTGAATATGATTTTATATGGAGTATAATAGTAATGTAATAGAGTTTAAACTGTCTTATTATTATTACATAACTAGTATATCACATGTGTGACGCACGGTTTGAAAGTTAAAATGGTTGTTGTTTTTCATTTTTTTTTTCATTTTATCAATATAATGTTGCATGATCATTTTTTTTATATGCGTTGCTCGTTTTGTAAATATTTTTTCTCTTTGATTTAGGTGTAGAAAAAGTGTTAAGTATAGAATGTGTGAGACATTTATTTTGTTAAGTTGATCTAAACATTATAGATATTGATTTTTTTCTGGCTAATTTGTAACATTTTCTTATATATCACATTGAATTTTTTTTTAGCTATTGTCATTCTGGTCGTATATTAAAATTTTCAAATTTTCTCACTTAATTACTTTGATCATGTGCAACATATAATTAATGACCATGACCGAAAAATGCAATGGTTTCCTTAGCATATAAGGTCATCAATGGGAATATTTTTAAAATTTAAAAAATTAAGATTATGTTAGATATTCTTGTTTATTAGGAATTCAAAATAAAATTTTATCTTTTGAGTAGGTCTCCTATGAAATGTGATGTAATAAGTGAATATGTAAACATATCAATAATATATATAATGATATAAATTTTATATTATAAAATTAGTTAATTAACTCTAAATTTAATTTATTTTTTTATCAGTGAAAAGAGTAAGTGAGAAATTTCGATCCATCAGACTAAAAGAAACCCTTGATTTCCATTCTGGTAAGGCGTCCAAAAGTACTCGAATTTGTTGCATAATGAACTCATATTAATTAATATTAGCATAAAACAAACTCCAAAAGCATCGTGAAATAATTGATTGTTATTATAACATAAAATGAACTCCAAAAGGTATTATATATGTGTACATATATGGTTTTCTTCATTTTACCAAATTTATAAAATTTATTCATACTCTTGTGAATTGTGTAGTATTCCTAAGATCTATTAGGATTGAGTTACATTTATTTGATTTTAGTGGTTTAATGTAATTACTTTTAGATTAAAATCATATATATATATACAAGCAAAAATAAGATCTTTAGCGACAATTTTTTTTATCGATAAATGTTAGTTGTTAGTTGTTAGTAGTTAGATTAGTTCACCAAACCCCCAAATACTCCAAGAAATCTCCAAACCACCTTATAACTCTCATAATTCGTTCCCATAGTGACAATTTTTTTTAGAGGAAGTATTTTGTGCACCTGGTACATGGTGCAATAACTCAATAGTTGAGGTTGTTTACACTTAAAAGTGTGACGTTATTACACTGAAAAAAGTGGAATAATTACACTAAAAAGTTTCTAGTGTAAACTTTTTAATGTAAATAACTCACACTTTTCATTGCAAACAACTTCAATTGTTGAGTAAGTGCACCGTGCACAGGTGTATAAGAGACCTTGTAACTTGTAAGTGTATTCCAAATTTGCAATGTATGGAATAACAATTGGGAATATAACTAAAAATATTGAGATTTATCATACCAAAAATTACAATTCGATAACAGTACAAAAATTGTGATTTTTCGAAAATTTTCTCTCTAAAAAGTAAAAAACACCCTTGTTTCGCCATTAAGTTCTCCCGCCGCCTCTTCTTTGGCTCACTTGGTGGAGCTGCTGATTGTTGTTCTCTTTTCGAGTTCCTCATTCGACCATAGTTCGGAGTTCTCTCCGGTAAGCTCCCCCAGTTTGTTTCCCTCTTTTAGTTTTAGGTGATTGCTTCTGGTCGTTCGTACCGTCTTCCGGTTTGCGGTAGTGTTCGTGGTTTCATCTCGGTTCAATGGATCGTCTTACCCACCAGAGATACGGTGGTCAATGGGTGGATTGATCTATTGGATCCGTTTTAGTTTTCGTCTATGTAGTTTTTGGTTTTTTTAGTTTATCAGTTCCCCTCTCCCCTAAGCTTCTTGATGTGAGTTGTCCGTGCCTTGTGCGGTTTTCTTTTTCCCATTTTGTAGGTCTTTTTTTTGTTTCTTTTGTCTGCGCCTTGTGCGGTTGTTTTTGTTGTGGTTGAGTACGGATTGGTGTTGGTTTGATTCCAGTCTTATTCTGCGTTGAGCGTCCAAGCAGTCATGTGACAGGATCTTTTCGGAATCAAAGCTTGTTTGAATATTTTTTTTATTCTAACTTGTCTATTATTTGGGTTATGTTAGTTTGTTTTGATTAGATGTGTAATCGTGTTGTTGTAATTTGTTGCTAATGAATGAAATTACCCTCTTCAAAAAAAAATTGTGAATTTTTTTGGATAATAAAATACTGAAATACTCCCAAATTTCCGAGTAATATTTTTATGTTATATTATTTTTATATATATGAAAACCTAGAATTTTATAATCTTGCACATTGAAAATTTGAAATGCCTCTTTTCGGTCTTTCTTCGACGAATCGACGGTGTCTAACCCTTCTCTCACATAGTATCAAGTATCAACATGGTGGCTCTTCTCTGGTGACTGACACAACAGAAGTGGTGTGCGTCTCTTCTCTGGCCGATGAACAAAGTACATAAATAGAGAATTGTGCTCCGATGATTGAACAATAGAAACAGGTATCCGATTTATTGATCCTCATTTTCCGCGTCTCTCTATCTCCATGAAAACCCTCAGTGCTCAATTTTTTATATTTTTTTTAATTTGCTGCTATTTCAATTTAGTCTTTGATTAAAGAAATCAAGAACAATTTTTTTATAGTTCTTTTTATGGAAGAAATTAAGATAGCAGGGTTTAATTTCATTAGCAAAACATGGTTTAATTTGTTCTAAGATAATTGGGTTCAGTTAATGTAAAACAAAATTTTAGCAATGCTAATTATAAGATAGATGAAAGGGATAAGTTGCATTGACTGACGTGATTTTTTTTTATATGGAAAAATTCAAAATAATATGGTTTAAATTCATTTTATTAAGGTATTTGGTTGGGTTTTATATGTTAGTTCTGTTTGAACTCTAAATCTTTGTGTATCCTTCATGCGTTTTGTTCCTCGATGAGATGATTATTTTATTTTTTAATTGTGGGTTTGTGATTTCATTTTTGTTAATTTAAATGTATGGATTGAATATTTTGTTTCATGAATTTTAGTCTTGTATCAAATAATCATTAGAGTCAGGATGTTTAAAAAAATTGAGAATGAATTGAAGGAACATATAAACACATGATTAAATGGTTGTAAAATTCCTATGATAATTCACACTTCGAATTATATGAAATACTTATAGAACTCTTATAATAATCCATTCTATGAAATGCTTATAGAACTCTTCTGATAATCCACTCTATACAGATTCATCGTTTTATTTTTAAAAGTATTTCTTCTTGCATATTGTAGTCTTATAAATATATTTAGACTTGAAACTTGAAAGCCATTTTTAAGCTTTGTTGACTTGAATGTGACATATGTTGCTTCAATTTATGAATGGTAAATTCCAAGGCTTGTGACTTTGCCCACACTACCATCCTGCTCCATCACCACTCATGAATATGACTCACCTATCCATTATGTGTCTAGTCTCATGGTTTTGAGTTTTATTCAAGGAAGGGATACAGATGCATTACCCCTTTATTTGGGGAAGATCCAGGGTGAAAGATATTTTCTTCTTTGGTTTTTCTTATCTTTTAGTTGAATTGTTTCTCTTTCAGCATCTCTGGTTTCATGCGGCATACCATAAATTTTTGAAAAGGTTGCCCTACCCACCATACCCCTTATTATTTTGTTATTCCCATACAAATAATGAAAATATTAATATATCTACATTTTATTAACAGGGTTTAGTTATTTGGTTTTACAAATATCGATTTACATATAAGTATGGTTTATGGTGGTGTAAATCCATATCCAATTTGCAGTATATATATATATATATATATATATATATATATATATATATATGTTTCAGTTTTTATGCAAATGCCTAAGATGATTTTTGAAATACAACATATAAAAATCTATTTTTGAAACTGATAATATATAAAATTCTGTTTATAAAACTAATAAGGGAACAATGTTGAGAAGATTAGTTGATATGTATACATACCTCCAGAGTGTTCATTTTTTGCTCTTGTTTCGATCGTGATTCAAGCTTCCTCATGTTGATCTTTCTTATGTTTGCTTTTGAGCCCTTCAATACTGGTTCGACCTAAACACGTGCAGTTTGTTTTTTCAAACAAAGCTCGCTTTATTTTATTATAAGAACGTCATGAGTTTCTAAACATAAATATCTCCCCAATCATGTTATTCCTGGTGGTTTTCCTTTGCAGATGCTGATGGAAAAAGAGAGGAGAGTAGAGAAGAGACTGATTCTTCTAATATACCTATGAGGCTTCCTTTCTCTATTGAGATGCAGTTGTTTTGATTCCAAAGTAAATAGTGAATGGTTGATGATTTTAAATAGTGTAATGAATGATTTATTATGGCTTTATATGTAAAGTTAATGATACATGAAAATAACATTGTTATTTTTCATTATAATATACTCAAGTTTGGGTAGAGTAATGGGCATGGTCGATGATTTTAACATCGTTTTAATTAATATATATCAGGTGTGGAGTTTATTCTAGCTATGGACGGGGTTTTCAGCGGTTCTTTTTAATTACTATTATCATGATAGGTTAAGGGAAAATGAATGGTTTTAATGGTTCTTTTAATTACTATTATCAAGGTAGAGTAGGGGAAAATGAATGGTCGACGGATTAGAGTAATTTACAGGTTTTATCTAATGTAGAAATTATTACAATTTATTGACAGATTTAGTAATTAGATTGAAGGCTGAAAATAAAAGTTACTAAAAATGGAATAACATTTTGTTATTATATAAGTATAGATTTGACTAAATTTTTTTCTCAAAGAATTAAATTAATATTGAAAATTTCACCTTAATTAATTTGAAATCTCATTAATCTACGCTGAATATTGATTCTATGATCCCATGTATCAAATTTTTTTTTGGTAACTTTGACTAGAGCTGGCAAAATGGACCGATCGGCCCAACTAAGCTATGTTCACGGGCTGGCCCGACCCAATTTTTAAAAAATGCTTTTTATAAAAAATTATACCGATCGGCTCAGCTAAGCTATGTTCACGGGCCGGCCAGGCCCATTTAAAAAAAAATGCTATTTATAAAAAAATATACTCCCCCCATCCATAAAATTTTTACCTTATTACTGTTGGTCATTGAATCCATTTATTTATTTGTGAGTAGTGTTTATTTCCAAAAGCGTAATGAGTAAAAAATTGGTGGACGGAGGGGGTGCTATAAAACATAACTCATTATATTGTCACAATTCACATATATTTTATATATTAATTTACTTTAGTTCATAACAAGTAACAACACTAATTTTGATTTTTTCTAAAAAAAAATAATTAATTTAATTCGGGCTAAGCGAGCCGCCTGTGGCCCATCGGGCTGGGCCAAAATAGCCCTATTTTTGGGCCATTATTTCTTGAGCCCAATCCGACCCAAATCTCAGGCGGGCCGGGCTGGGTTTAAATTGCCAGATCTAATTTTGTCTAATCAATATTTTTTATGTAATACTTTTTAATACTTTTTTTAAGTACTAAATATTTAATATTTTTTTTTCTAATTACAATTTCAATTTAAAAATATAGAGCGTTATGAATGCTTTTTCTTATACAAATTTATAAACCACTAATAATATATTTATATTTTTTTGTCAAATAAAATAAAATTACATCTACTATTTTATTATACATAAAAAAAATTCTTTCCGTTCGTGAAATTTGCGGGACCTAATGCTAACTAATATAACTGAAATGTGCATATTAATGTAATTGAAACATGTATGCTAGATTTGTCTGACAATACGAAATGAAACATGCAAACCAATATAATTGAAATATGCAGACTAATATAACTGAAATGTGAGTGTAGATTTAAGAGCATTCCCAATGCTAATGACAAATTTGCCACCACTTTCACCAAATTTATCTCCAACAATAAAATCATTCCCAACTATTCAACTCAAATCATAACTCAACGAGAATATTCTAAATTTAATCAAATTTATCTTCTATGTTATCTAATATTTGTATATAATCAAATTTATAAACACAATAAATATATGATATATTTGATAAATAAATCAAACCACAATAACCAGGTGACTTAGCCCACCTGGCCACCGGGTTCCTCACTCTAGTGAGTGGCCTGGGTTCGATTCCCTTTGGGAACGAATTGGGAGGGAGTTATAAGGTAGGCTTGGAGATTTCTGGGAGTGTATGGAGACTTGGTGAACTAATCTAACTACTAACAACTAACATTTACCGATAAAAAAAAAAAAATCAAACCACAATGATTCATTGACATAAAATTTTATTGAAAAGAATTGATATAAAATACCGAAGTTCAATCTGATATTTTAATCTTCACCTATTTTAATTTAAAATTTGGTATTTTCTTTATATTATTAAGTTCTATTATTGTATTTTGTAATTTAATATTTGATGCTTTTTTTAATGTTGTTTTATTATATTTCAATTAGTTACACTAATTTGTTAGTATAATACAACGAAGATTTATATTTTAAATATTTAATTTTTATATCACATTATAGTAAAAAAAATTTAAATCATTACATAATATTTTATTCACTAAAAAAATATTACATAATTTAAATAAAATGAAAGCTGAAAACAAAACACAAGTTTGGCGCGTGAGCAGTGTATGAGCAAAATTCTAATACACTATTCACTCGCATCAAATTTACTTCCACATTAGCCTCTTCATTGGAATAGTCACGATAAATTTGTCGTTGCCTCCACCAAATACAGAGGCAATGACAAATGTGTCTTTCAATGGGAAAGCTAATATATCATTAAAGAATATGTCTTGTATGAGACTCTCTCATGACATGAGACAATGAGAATGAGTATAATTAGGACATTGACTCATTAACACTTTAGTAGGAGTAGATATTAATTTGTATGGTCTCATATAAATTTTTGTCTTTCTATTTTATCTAATACTTATATATAATCTAACTTGTATATTTATGGCAGCATAGAATGCAAATGTATATAACTCAACAGGAAATTGCATATTTTGAATAAAATGCAAAAAAAAAAAAAAAAAAAAAATTGTCGTGTAAATAGTGTATGAACAATTTACTTATACACTATTCACACCAATCAAATTTCATGATGACAAAAATTTGTATGAGACCACACAAATTAACATCTGTCTCTAGTTACACTTATTCTCATTGTTTCATGCCATGAGATGGTCTCATACAAGACCTACTCATACATAATATTATACTCACTCAAATACCTATATCACATGAATAAAATAAAAATATATAAAAAGGAAAAAAAATCGGTTTGTCTTCAAAAGGGAGGGGGAATATTTGCCTCTTCTCTTCCACCATGAAAAATTATCACCGTATTTACCGCTTCCATTGGAGTGCCATTTGAAGATAAATTTGCCTCCCCGACCTTGGGGTGATTTATTATTATTGGAAGCAAATTTGGTGAAAGTAGTGACAAATTTAATGTTTAGCATTGAGAATGATCTAAGATCACTAAATAACAGTATTAATTATTTTTATTAAATAATAGAGTAGTCCTTTTATTTTAAAATAAATATCATTTTAATTACTGACACCTCATTTTTGTCATGATTACCTATATACAAAAAATATATATATATATATATTTTAAAAGATTGATTTCATTGGTTAAAAAAATTTATAAGTTATAAACTATTTTATGTGTAATTTTTTGTTTAAAGGCTAATATAACATTTATTTTGAAGTGATATATTAAGAGCAAGCATTGAAATGAATTTTAATAAATAAATTAATAAAAAGAAAAGTGAAAAAAAGGTTTCCGCGTCCACCCAATTCATCCATTCTTTCTTTCTTCCAATCCAGTCGCCTGTCGCCTTCTCCATCCCACCCCACCCCACCCCCAAATAATTCGGGCAGTCATACAAAGTCGATAAAATTTCCTCAAATTGAACTCAAAACCCTAACCAATTTTCCCTCCTCTCTCAACTCCAATTCCCCCAATTTTCAATTTCCATCCATTTCTTTCTCCAATCAGAATCAAAATCGAGAATCTTCGCCTCGAAAAATGTCTGAAACGCCGGACAGAACCCCCAACCAGAACCCCCTAATTTCTCCGACGAGCTCCCGCTCTGTAACCGAGACGATAAATGGGTCGCACCAATTCGTGATCCAGGGCTACTCCCTCGCCAAAGGAATGGGCATCGGCAAACATATAGCCAGCGATGACTTCACCGTCGGAGGCTACAAATGGGCGATTTACTTTTATCCCGACGGTAAAAACCCGGAGGATAATTCCACTTATGTTTCCGTTTTCATCGCCTTGGCCAGCGAGGGCACCGACGTCCGGGCATTGTTCGAGTTGACTCTCCTTGACCAGAGCGGGAAAGGCAAGCATAAAGTGCATAGCCATTTTGATAGGTCTCTCGAGAGTGGGCCTTATACTCTTAAATACCGCGGCAGCATGTGGTAAACTTTCCTTCTCTTTAATATATAAATGGTTCTTCATTTGTAACTCTTGGGCTGATTGTATGTTTTATGTTTATGCAAGCTGAAATTTTGGTTTTCTTATAGAGGATAGGGTGGTCAACTGCTGCTTCAGGTTTAGCAAATCTGTTTTTGTTGTGTAATAAAAGAAATCTTGTTTCATCAATATCGGAGAAGATCTTGTTATATATGAATTGGATCGAAGTGAGAGCGGCTCTTTTTGGTGAATATAAGGAATAAGTTTCTTATTGATCTCAGTGTTAGTTGCAAGTTTGATTAGCATATGTTCCAAGGATTTGCAGTGACCTGGTTATAAGAGCAAATCATTTTATATTATTGACTATTTTGTATTATGTAGAGCTGAAGATCCAGCAGCACAAGTTTCCTTCACATTGATTTAATGATCTTGATATGCATAATATATTGCTGATTGTGTTTCATACTTGTAAATATGGATTAGGCTTATCGACCCACATGCTAACTCAAGTAATTTAGTTAAAATAGGTTTAGACTGCTTATGCTTTATACAATATTTTTTCTTAAATTTCTTCAATGTTTCTTGTGCATATATTGCACAATATACTAATCTTTCTTACACTTATCTTATGTGGGTAACGGTCTCTGGTGCATTGGTGACCTGGTCCTTCACTTCATCAATTTTTCAGTGTTATTTTTGCTGTAGCAATTTTTTGGTAGATAATTCATTAGATATCTTGTTGGTGTCATCCTTTCATATTTGTTTTCTTGTTTCATATTTGCAAAGCTGAATCTCTTTCCCATGCTTGACCTTAGTATGTTTTATGCCTGTAGTATTATTCAGTTGGATTTAGGTCTTGGGGTTAGGTGTTTCGAGTTAGTGTCAAAGAATATGCTAAGATACCTTGGTTTATTTTAAGGGTTACAAGGAATGAGTAACAATTTTGGTGAACTTTGATACTTATATCGACGCTTGTCCATAGGAAGTGGTTTTTTTGTTAGTTTCCGGAAATTACTAAATGAAGAATTATATGGTTTTAAATTCAAGACACAAAAATAGCTGCATTAAACTGATCAGGTTACACATTGTTTTGGGAGTTTATTTATCTTCCACTTCTGTATATTTTATAGTTGGATGTATATGTCTATGCTATCAACATCACATGGTATCGGTGTACAGATCTCATTCTGCAACCAATTTCTCAGATGCAAATACCCTAACCGACCTAGCAGTCTTTCACTGGCCATTCTTGACTGTTTTTCCTAGTTACCCTTTGGTTTTGACTGGTCATTGCTATATGCACATATTTAACATGAAAATGAGAAAGATAATAACAACAGAAAGGTAAAAATTAAATAAATTGAAATAGAACTTTATCATACTTATTGTGTGGAATTCTAGGTGTAATGGTTCACCTTTGTGACGCCATTATAAAACAGTGTAAC
Source organism: Ballota nigra (assembly GCA_947034835.1). Taxonomy (NCBI): domain Eukaryota; kingdom Viridiplantae; phylum Streptophyta; class Magnoliopsida; order Lamiales; family Lamiaceae; genus Ballota; species Ballota nigra. The sequence continues at coordinate 8,783,849 of OX344727.1, read as the reverse complement.
TGAAGGCTGTTGTGTCTTCCAACCTATATAGAAGTTCGTTACAACATTTATTGACCATTTTTCTTGGGTAAGTCAGTAAATTTATGTCCAGACGTATCAACTACCCATATTGGTATCTAAGATATGTCTAGTATAGTTGCATGATTTACCACAATCCGAAGCATAATTCTTTGAACCTTTAGCCTACTAAATTTGTGTTTCTAGGTGTATCTCTGCTTAGAATTTAATGGGAACTATTTATGGAAGTAAATCTGTAAGAAGATTTAGATATTTTTGTGAATGCAATGTACACCTGTGTCCATTTCTTCTCTTACTTGTAAAGTAGATGAAAATGAAATGTCATGGATCTATGACACTAATAATGTGTGGCTGTGGATAAACAATTCTAAGACACTATCGAACAAAAACAATTATGTACAAAAGGAGCAACTTTAAACAATATATTCTGTTTGTCTCTGAATCTATTTTGTTTAAGTACTTCTATAGTGGTGGAATTAAAATGCCAAGGAGCAACAAAGGAGGATTTTATTATTTGTTTGATAAGTATTTCTTTTTAAAATTTCACTCATGAGTGTGATGATATCGATGATGTCAAAGATGTTTAATAAAGAGTGAGTCGTAACTACTTTTTTTTTTTTTAAATCTGAAGTTGTGTTTGTTTTTCTCAAAAAAAAAAAAAAAAATCCAATACAGGGGATACAAGCGCTTTTTCAGGAGAGCTATGCTTGAAACTTCTGATTATCTTAAAGATGATTGCCTGAAGATCAACTGTACAGTCGGGGTTGTGGTTTCTGCTATTGATTGTTCGAGGTTACATTTGATTCAGGTTCCGGATTCTGACATTGGGTCAGATTTTGGTATGCTGCTGGAAAATATGGAAGGTTCTGATGTTGTTTTTAATGTAGCTGGGGAGAAATTCCATGCTCACAAGTTGGTTTTGACTGCCCGTTCACCAATATTTCGATCTGAATTTTTTGATGCAATGGATACTGATAAGCAAGAGATTATTGTATCTGACATGGAACCTAAAGTTTTTAAGGTTAGTAAATTTTGGTTTGTACATGTTTCTACTTTGATGAGGAAGAAATTCCTACGACTTAAGATTTCAATATCTTATTCTTTTAATATTGAAAGAGCAAGATCATCCTTTTAGACGGACAAACTTAAATGTATTCACCATTCTGTGTTTTTGATAGCATATTGAAGTTTACTTTGTGCGTGACAGGCAATGCTGCACTTTGTATACAGAGATGCCTTAGATGAGGATGAGATTGTAGCATCTAGCTCTGGTTCATCTCCTTTGGTAACTGATACATTAACTGCAAAGTTGCTGGCTGCAGCTGATCGTTATGATTTAGGGAGACTAAGACAGATGTGTGAATCTCATCTCTGCAAGGATATATCTGTAAATTCTGTTGCACATACACTTGCTTTGGCAGATCGTTATCATGCGACAGAACTGAAAGCTATTTGCCTTAAATTTGTGGCTGAGAACCTAGCAGGTATATGACTCATGACTTTTTTTCATCATTTGCTTCTGTTTTAATTAAACGTATATATTTCTATGTCCAAGATAAAAAGATTCTTGCCTTGAGCTTCCAAGTCTTTCCTCATGAAAGGTGCTTTTCTTTTTCTTTTTCTTTTTATCTATATATATTTATATATATTGTTTGTGGATACAGCAAATAACTTGCCTTGTTTCTGCAGTATATCATGCCGTTGATGGCCTATTTATATTTTCCTTTGCATCCTTTTTCGAAAGTTTAACAAGTTTGCAAATCTCTACATCTCAGCATACTTTTTGATGGAATTCACAGTTTTGGTGAATATCTTGAAAATCAAGAAAATGATTAGTATTTCACATTTGATATTTTTGACTGGATAATAGAACCAACAGTTTCAATGCACATGAGCTGTAACAGTTTTTTTTACATATTTTATCTATTTACTCTAATATCGAACATATAACTGAGTATTTGGCAATGTAGAACCTCATAATGACTATTTCCAATATTATGCAGAACTAAATGCATTTTGCTTAATTTGCTTCATTTCAAATTTGAAAAATTGTTGGTAAATCTTATTATCTGTTCAAGGGAGCTGAACACAATATATAGTTTCTTATCATTTCCAATATTATGTAGAACTAAATGCATATTGCTTTCCATCTCAGTCATCATCTCTGTTTTTTAGTTAAAAGTGTTAATTTGGATGCATTAAACTGCTTCACTTATAATAAATTTGGTATAAGAAATTTATTACATTGGTGATTAAGAAGGGCAGGGAATTATAGTCGTTTATCTGCTGAGTTGTGATGATATCTATGTTAGAAGAAATATGTGACATCTGCCATTTATGAGTATGCTTGCAGCTGTAATGCGCTCTGATGGATTTGAATATCTAAAAGAAAATTGCCCGACTCTGCAGTCTGAGCTTTTGAAGACGGTGGCTGGGTGCGATGAGGATTGCAGCAGCGGCGGTGGAAAGTCCCGGAGTGTTTGGGCACAGCTTTCAGATGGCGGTGATACGAGCGGCAGGAGAGTAAGGCCAAGGACTTGATAATTACTGGAGTAGAAATCAGATACTTTTTGTGTGTAATCAATACCTGCAAAATCGGAAAGGGGGAATGTTCCAAAATCTTATGTTGTATGACAAATGACAGTGATTGCAGGGGAGCTAGATATTGCTTTGTTATTAATTTTGTTATTTAATTATTGTTTCACAACTTGTGTTTCAGCAGGCCTTGGCTAATTAGAAATGGAACTAACTGCCTTCTACTTGACCTTCCATCAGACTTCTCTTTAAACAAGTTTTTGCTTTTTTATTTCATTGATTAAAATTCAATTTCCAGTAAAACTTGCAAACCTATCAGAATCTGAGTTTAGCAGTCTTGATTTCAATCTGTTCTTTTCTATCAAAGAAGTTTGTTATGAAGCCTATTAGAACTGCTATTATTCTGTGCCCATCTTTCTTGTCACTTGCCATCATTTTTTTGTAATAAATTTGTTTGAATTAGATTTGATGGAAAATACTACTTTTGCATTTTATTGGCACTTGCCATCATTTTTTGTAATGAATTTGTTTGAATTAGATTTGATGGAAAATACTACTTATGCATTTTATAAAATTGAAAGCTCCATAAGTAAAAAAGATAAAATAAAATCAAACTACGTGAGCTTGATTCAATTTCATTAAGGTAAAAAAATTCAATCGTTGAAATTGTCTTTGCAGATGAGCTTAATTACTTTGGCTAGTTGAGTTTTCCCATGTACTGCACATACCTCAATTTTCTTGCTTAGAATACGATTGTAAAATGACATATCTATGGTAGCATATTTTTTTAAAAAAAACTACCTGAAAATTTAATTTCAAATTGAAAGAAATTGTATATCCCCAGCCAATAAGCAACCACCATCTCTGACTCTTGACATAAAGCTGCAATCATATATGTCTTTAAGTGCTCAAACACAATGAGTAACATTACAAAATCAGAAATAGGTAATAAAAGGCAAAACAAAATTATGCAACTCTCAAAACAAGTCATACAAAATGCATAATTTCCAGTTTTTCAGCCTGCCTAAATGTCTCCCAATACTTCAACTTAAGCCATCTCTTGTCTGATATTCCCTAGACAGCTCAGGAAATTTTAAATCACAGCACAAACAATCATGGAAAATAGACGAAATCCAACAGCAATTGAAGCTTAATCCTTTCATGTCTGAGACAGGAGTGATTAGGGAGTAGGATGGATCATACACATGGCCTTGACCTGATGCGTCTGCTTGCATATTCTGACCAAATCACCAACAACAAGTGTTCCTATATTGAATTGTTATTGGTGTGGCCTTTCTTAAGCCTGTGATCATCTTGCATTGGGCCCCACATGTCTGCTTCTTCGTCTTCAAGGCTAAATCCTTCAAACAGAGAATGGCATTTAATAGCAAAAAACCAAAGAAAGCAAGCAAGAAGAGACAAGTAACATTTAATGAGTCATGTCAAGTGTCAGACCTGTTATTGCATCCATGGCTTCGGGGTCATCGAATGAATTCCCACTGATAGGGGTGCCATCACAGAACGAAGAAGAATGGTCTAAAAGGGCTGATATATCCCCGTATTGTTCCCATCTATTATCAGGAATAACTTGAGACAAAGGGTCTAGTACACTGACAACCATATTGGAATTTTCCTGATGAGAATTGTTCCTCGAAATTTTCATTGTTTGTGATTCATGCAATACTGCATCCAATAAGCCACTGTTCTGGGGTGAGAGGTGGCGTGACAGAGTGTGTTCGTTGGGAGGGGTTTGAATCAAAGCGTCAACAGACTCGAGGGAAGGCAATGGTGAAGATGGTGAGGCCCAGTTATCTACTTGAGTTTGGAGTGAAGGGAGCTCCAGCTTCTTCGCCCAATCGGGCTTCGAAGAGGAAGGGTTGCCATTTAAAATGGCTAAACTTGAGGTTGATGTACAAGTGTACGTAAAAGATTGACCAATTTGGACAAAACTTTCATTTTGATATTGACTTGCACCAGGGATAGCACTGCCCAGTGTGGCATTTATACCAGGGTACAAAGCGTGGGACCCCCGAAGGCGCTTGGCTGGATGATGCTCTGCTGTGAACATAACTTTCCTTTGGTATGAAGAGGGGAGGCCATGCGCTATCAAGCTATTACAGGGAATATCAAAAATGGGCCGGGGATACACCTGTGTATTCAGATCTAAGTTTTTGAAACTCACAGCAGGAATTTCGAGCTCGTTAATGGGAACGAAGCCCTGATGGCAATGTAAGTCCCCAGATGAGAAGGTACTCATATCGTCTTTTTGTTGATTCTCGTTTAATGGTTCCTTGCAGATTTCAGGTGGATAGATTGGTAAGCCAGCACGTTGCCTTCTCTTGACTCTAGTGTTCCAGTAGTTTTTTATCTCATTATCTGTGCGACCAGGCAACTAAAACAAAAGAAAAGAAAGAAAATGAGAACAAGTTAATCCACCATTAATTAGTACCTCAGCAATTCTAGATGATGATGGCATACTCCTGATGCATAATTTAAGGGTAACAAAGGAAAATCACATACACACAATTTAAGTTAAACCCTAAATTATGAACTAAAATGGTGAAATATCTTCTCATACAATCATAGCTCCAGGTTAGGAGTGAAGGCTATGCATAAATATAGTCGCTTTTATATAATATAGCTATCATTTTCTTCAAGGTTCAAATATTATCGCTTGGGTGTTTGTTTTGGGCTGTAGGGATGTTGGGAAATCCAAACTACGAAATCTCTGAATAGTAAAAAGGTGAATTTGGATTTTGTCTATGTTTGATTGTGAGAGTGTAAGGGGTGGGATTGCGAGAAAGTATGTGATGGAGAGAGTATTACATTGCGGAAAATAAGTAATAAAATTATTATACTGTGAAACGTAGTGTGATAGTGATTGATAATGTTTGAAGCCAAAAAAAGTGCGGGAGCAGTTGATTTAACTAAAAGTGTGAATTTTAAATTGCTATTTGCTAGTGTATGGAAAGGTGTGTTGAAATAAAAAGTATAGGTTTGGTATAAGTATTACTTAGTCAGGTTTATGGTGGATATTGAAATCCACCCCTAAAATTCTCCGAAACAAAGGATATGGGGATTTTGAAACACAGAATCCGTCCAAACTAAGCACATAAAAACATTAGGGATCATAAATAAAAGGTTGAATGTGTATTACTAAAGATGGTATCCAAATATATAGACCAACTTATTAATGAAACTGAGTAACTAGATTTCAAACTACCGGATAATGCAACTGTTTTGAGTATCTAATTTCAAGTTGGCCATCCATCCATTACAGGAGATTTTTCCCACTTATAAATGAATTACATATAGCAATTTGCAAAAGTAATTATGTTCAGCATCAGCATAGGATTTGTTATTGCACATATTCCACTATGATGACGCACACCTCCTACAATCTCAGACCATGTTTCAGACTCTTTTGAGGTACTTATAACACTGAATATAAGAAAAAAGCAGCCAATAATTGAGAAAGGAAAAACCTTTTAATAACTGAGAAGGCGAAGTGAGAGAGATGCGCACCTCAGCAGCCATTCTAGCCCATTTATTTCCCAATTTGGCATGAAGTTCAATGATACGGCGCTCCTCCTCTGCAGTAAATGCCCCTTTTTTAAGATCTGGCCTAAGGTGATTTGCCCACCTCAAACGACAACTTTTTCCACAACGGGCCAGCCCTGTGTGTTTCTGAACTGCATTCCAGTTTCCCTCACCATGTTTCAAAACATATTCAACTAAAATTGCATCTTCAGATGAAGTCCAAGGACCCTTTTTCAATCGACCATTCCCCCAAGCGTTTTCTCCGCTGTTAGCCTCGTCTGAAGCTTGTGAGTCTTTACCATTACCAGCCATCATTTCTTCATCAGTTTCAGTAGTCATACTCATCTTCCAATCTGTAAAAAGACCAAACAATACAAATATAATACACAAGATACCAGAGAACCAAATGCATAATGAGTAACACTTGGGTGAACTAGTTGCACTGTATACAAGTGGTGTACAACTAATATTGTTCAATGAATATATCTAATATTCCCTCAGCCCCATTTTAGATTGCTCAAAATAAAAAAATGAAAGGGGCTTTTTTCCCCAATACCCAAAATGGTAAAAAAGTAACACTACCCTCTCACACGAACCCCTTATAAACGTCTATTATTTACACTGCAAGACACTACATTTCCCAATATACTCTTAAGCAATAACTAATCTCCCTTTCATAAAAAGTAGAGAGGACCGATATAACCTCAACTTTACACCTTTTAATACTAATAAACGACTTACTCATTAAAACCAATTTAATTTTCCCTTGAGCAAAATCTAAAATGGGACGCTCAATGAATATTATTAATACTCCCTCTTTCCCATACTTAATTGCTACTTATTAAAAAAAAAAATCCCTCCCTCAATCGATATTCCATAAATGACAATAAAACAACATTGTTTTTTACAATTGTATCCTCCCTACACTAGTATATTTACATCTCAATTACTTCACACATACTAATTCACATTTATTAATTAAATTTAGCGTGGTAAACAATAAAGTAGCAATTAAGTTGGGGACTGAGGGAGTATTATTTTGTGAAAACAACTGATGTTGACCAACTAATACCTTTTAGTAAAATAACTAATATCATTTAAAAATACACTTGAGTTGCACGGTGCATATAATTATTTGCCATACATAATTGTACCGACACAGAAGAAGGTTCGGTGTAATATACGGAACCATACTTAAAAAAAAAACAAAAGAGTTTTTTGTCGAATGTGGGATTTTCTTTTGACGTTCAAATAACTAAGAAACATACATGTGTACTACAACTTAGCATCAGGGGGTTGACTAGATAAAGGAGGGGCATACATCAGCTCTGAATTCTGTAAGGAAGTTCAAAGAGATCTTTAGAAACCTTGCAAACCACTTCTAAGTCGCATCATCAAATTGGGATGAAGAAAACACAAACTAAAGTTCCATGCAACCTCTTCTAAGTAATCATTCCAACTAAAGCTTATGTGATGACAAAGGACATTCCACAGGCATGTGTCATGTTTGACTAACTACGAATTGTCGAATTCAGAGCACATTTTCAGCAATTTATTATATTTATAACAGCAAACAGATATTAAATCTTTTATAATCCAACCATAAGAAGCCTATAATACAAAAGGCATAATAATATTTTGCAACAAAACTGTATTCATATATGCCAACCATTGACATGGCAAAAGTATAGTGATGATTTTGAAATCTGCTCCCATGAACACTAAATATGGAATCTACATTTAAATCAAACAGCTATTAAAAAAGGAAAAAGAAAAAAACTATCCTTTATTCATGCAACCTGCAGAAGAGGCAATATTTACTATAAAATGTGGAAATTCTTCGAATCATACACAATATTTACTTTAGAACTGTTCACAAAGGGCAATTAATGTAAACAAAAATTTAGAAACTTCCAAATTCTAGATCAGTATTATTAAGTTAGTAATTTGTGGGCAGCAAATAAACAGAAGGCGCATCTACAATCATGGAAAGCGGCATTTATTTCAGGTAATTAAAAAAGTAATATCGACTACCTCAGAAGAGTGTAGGAAGAAATGGATCGGACATCTGCTACAGCAATTATCAAAATTTTGTTTGGAGAATAGGCAGGTAGAGGAAGAAATGGCAAGGAATGCGAATCCAAATTATACTCGCAACGGAGCTAAACAAAACCAGATGCAATTTTATTCGAATCAAAATCGGAACAATGCGAATTAGGAAATCCAAATAGGCATATAATCTCTGTTAATTTCTCTTCAAATTTGGAAACTGGAAGAAATTCAATTGCGTGAACAAAAGAGGAAAGCCGAGATCCAGATTTCAGGTATATGAGGAGAGAGATAGGGAGTGGAATTGAGGAGAGAGAAAATCGGCAGCTGAGAAATTGAAAGAAAAAGCCGAAATCGGGGATTAGATGGCAAGTGTGGAGGGAAATGGAAGAGAGATTTGAGGGGCGATTAACACCTCATTTGAAAAAAAACAAAAAACGAAAACTGGACTCATTTCTTTTGCTGCCTTTTTCCAGGTTTACGTTGTTGGAAGAAGTCCTCCATGGCGACGCCCCCTGAATTTGTCGAAAACTCATAAACTGTGTGTAAGCTGTGGGAGAGAAGATTCAGAAAGAGAAACATGAACTGAAAACCCGTCATTCAAGTACTCTCATACACATACACACATCACAGAAGAGAGAGAGAAAGAGAAGATTTTATTATACCAATCCTGATTTGATACGTATTTTTGAGTTTCATACTACCAATATTAAATTTTCAAATTAAATTATGTGAGACCGAGTCATGGAGGAATTACTAGATAATGAAGAAAAATACTAATTTATTTTTTTAAAAAAATTATTAGATTAAGAAGAAAATATTTAGTATATCATTTAAAAAAGACACACTCCCATATGCACTTGGTGCACTCACTCTACAATTAAGGTTGTTTACACTGAAAATCGGTTTTAAGTGTAAACTTTTCAATATAATCTAACTATACTTTTCAGTGTAATCAAATCATATTTTTCAGTGTAATCAGTCTTAACTGTTGAGTGAGTGCACAAGAGACTTACTCTTTAAAAAATATATAAAGTTTCTTTGAAAAATATTACTCCATCAATTCAATTTTACTAGTCTCGTTTTTTTGTTATATATTGGACGGTATTATGAGATATTATAAGACCCCGTTTATGAATAAAATGATTGTTTATTATATCATATTTTTTATAAATGAACTTTTCAATATCCCATAACACCCTTCAATATATGATAAAAAAATAGTATACAAAAAAACAAGACTAGTAAAATTGGACGAAGATTATTTTTATTTTTTTAAAATGCAGCATATTGTTTAAGACGTCTATTGTAGAATTATAGTAGGATAATGTTTTAGACATAATAATAATAATACTAATAATAATAATAGTAATAATAATAAAAAAAAATCTAATTAGGTTGCATTTAGATTAGCGATTCGAGATTTTGAAACCTACATTAATGAATCTATTGAACTTGGTTAGAAGATTTCATTATTAAATAGCCATAGCATTTATTGGTCATTTATTAAGTTTCGTCTTTGGATTATATTTAGCTTCCACGATTCAAATGAATTATGTATTTGAATTTTGAAATGGTAAAAGCAAGCTGAAGTGTGTGGATCATAATCACATAAATTTTTTCGAAGCATTGCCCTTTCTCCAAATGGAATTTAGTTTCACATTTTGGTGAATACAAATATTAAGAAAGGGGAAGGATGAATATAATTTTTAGAAATTTGAGTGATAATTTTGTAAATATTTATGTACTTCTTTCGTCCATCAAAATTATGTCTCATTGTTTGGGCACAACTTTTAAGAAAAAATAGATAAATTGAGTATAAAATATGAATAAAATAATTATTCGTGAGTGTAAAACTTAAAGTGATTGTTGATAAATAAGAAAAGTGCACGCTTTTTGTGGACAAATAAATAAATAAAGTGTGCACATCTTTGATGGATGATGGGAATATAAAAAAAGAAATAAGTTGAATTTTGTGTGTGTGTGTGTGCGCGCGCTCAAAAGTAATAATATTTTTCATAAAATAAAAAATTTGGGAAATGTATAGTCTTTTTTTTTTTTTGGTGGGTTGTAAAATTAATTTCGGAACAGAGAATAACACCACTTTAGATAACACTTAAGTAACATAAAGTTGCAAATGGATGTAAACTTTGTGAAAAATCTATTTGGACTAAGTTAAGTGACATGAACTTATCGTATGCCCACCGTGGATACAAACTTATATGTTAATCACCAATATAATAATGATATATAAACAAACATAAGTAATCAATTGAAATAATTTCCATTTTAGAAAAGTGTAAAGTTAATTTCAGAATAGAGGATAACACCACTTTAGATAACACTTAAGTAACATAAAGTTGCAAATGAATGTAAACTTTTGTGAAAAATCTACTAGTAATAAGTTAAGTGACATGAACTTATCACATGTCCACTGTGAATACAACCTTACATGTTCACCACCAATATGATAATAATACATAAACAAATATATAATTTTATGCCTGTCAATGAGCATGTGACCATTTCCGTATTAAGTGAATACAAAATTCCATAAGAGAATAATTCAAACAAACTTGAATCAACTCTTGAACAAAATTCAAGATCTCACACAAAGTGTTTCAATCTAAAAGATTAGGTGTATGATATAAGCTATGCAAAAATAAGTCCTATGTTGCTAGAAATGAGACAACATTCATAGCAACGTACAAGAGGTATTTGAGATCCTATCAACTTAGTGCTTGAAATGCTCGAAAGCTAATACTCATTTAATCCTTACGATGCTGAGAATATATGTTATTTAAATAACAAAACTAATTTAATCCTTAAGTTGAGAATCACTACCACAACTATGAGCGAAAATTATTTTTTCAGAACCGTAATTTAAGGAGTAGCAAAATGAAGATCATAATTTTTTATGCTGGCAAAATGAGAACCATAACTTTTTAAGTTGACATAAATGAGGACCGTAACTTTTCAAGGTGACATAAATGAGGACCTTAACTTTTTAGATTGACAATTCAAGGACTGTAAATTTTAAAATTTTCCAAATAAAGTTTAGCCCGAACTAAGGCCAAATTGGCCTGATTTGGACCTGAATTCTAACCCAAATCGGGTCAATAGCCCGATTTGCATTAATTAAGCTTGTTTGTCCTCAATCTGCTACATTTTAAGTTATTGTCCTCATTTTGTCAGTTCGAAAAATTATGATCCTCCTTTTGTAACCCCCTAAAGTAAAAATAATTTTCCCCAACTATGATGACATTTGAAATCTGGTTTCTTATATATTAGATAAAGAAGAAAATATATAGCATATCATTTAAAAAAATCACACTCTCATATGCACTTGGTGCACTCACTCAACAATTAAGGTTGTTTACACGGAAAATCGGTTTTAAGTGTAAATTTTTCAGTGTAATCTAACTATACTTTTGAGTGTAATCAAATCATATTTTTCAGTGTAATTAGTTTCAACTGTTGAGTGAGTGCACCATAAACCAAGTACACAAGAGACTTACTCTTTAAAAAATATATAAAGTTTCTTTGAAAAATAATACTACATCAATTCAATTTTACTAGTATTGTTTTTTTGTCTGTTTTTTTTTTTATATATATTGGACGGTATTATGGAATATTGTAAGACTCATTTATGAATAAAATGATTGTTTATTGTATCATATTTTTTATAAATGAACCTTTCAATATCCCATAACACCCTTTAATATATGACAAAAAATAGTATATAAAAAACAAGACTAGTAAAATTGGACGGAGAGTATTTTTATTTTTTTTAAATGCAGTATATTGTTTAAGACGTCTATTGTAGAGTTATAGTAGGATAATGTTTTAGACATAATAATAATAATAATAATAATAATAATAATAATAATAAAAAAAAATCTAATTAGGTTGCATTTCGATTAGCGATTCGAGATTTTGAAACCTACATTAATGAATCAATTGAACTTGGTTAGAAGATTTCATTATTAAATAGCCACAGCATTTATTAGTCATTTATTAAATTTCGTCTTTGGATTATATTTATCTTCCACGATTCAAATGAATTATTTATTTGAATTTTGAAATGGTAAAAGCAAATAGTTGAAGTGTGTGGATCATAATCATAGAAAATTATTCGTAACATTGCCCTCTCTCCAAATGGAATTTAGTTTCACATCTTGGTGAATACACATATTAAGAAAGGGGAAGGATGAATAAAAATTTTAGAAATTTGAGTGATAATTTTGTAAATATTTATGTACTTCTTTCATCCATCAAAATGTCTCATTATTTGGGCACAACTTTTAAGAAAAAGTAGATAAATTAAGTATAAAATATCAATAAAATAATTGTTTGTGTGTGTAAAAATTAATGTGATTGTTGACAAATAAGGAAAACGTACGCTTTTGGTGGACAAATAAATAAATAAACTGTGCACATCTTTGATGGACTAAGGGAATATAAAATAAAGAACTAAGTTGAATTGTGTATGTGTGAGCTCAAAAGTAATAATATTTTACATAAAATAAAAAATTTGGGAAATGCATAGTCTTTTCTTTCTTTCTTTTTTTTGGGGGGGGGGGGGGGGGGGTGTGGGGTGGGGTGGTGGTGGTTTCCAATTATAAAATTAATTTCGGAATAGAGAATAACACCACTTTAGATAACACTTAAGTAATATAAAGTTGCAAATGGATGTGAACTTTGTGAAAAAACTATTTGGACTAAGTTAAGTGACATGAACTGACCGTATGCCCATCGTGTACACAAACTTATATGTTCATCACCAATATAATAATAATATATAAGCAAACATAAGTAATCAATTAAAATAATTTTGACCTTTGCATTTTAGAAAAGTGTAAAGTTAATTTTGGAACAAAGGAATAACACCACTTTAGATAACACTTAAGTAGCATAAAGTTGCAAATGAATGTAAACTTTGTGAAAAATCTACTAGGACTAAATGACATGACTGATTACATGTCCACCGTTAACACAAACTTTTATGTTCACCACCAATGTGATAATAATGCATAAACAAACATAAATAATCAATTGAAATAATAATGAACCTCCTATTTATATGTCATTATCACATTAATGATAAACATATAACTTTATGATCATTTCCGTATTAAGTGAATACAATTTTCCATAAGAGAATAATTCAAACAAGCTTGAATCAACTCTTGAACAAAATTCAAAATCTCACACAAAGTGTTTCAATCTACAAGATTAGGTGTATGATATAAGCTATGCAAAATAAGTCCTATGTTGCTAGAAATGAGACAACGTTCATAGCAACGTACAAGTGGTATTTGAGGTCCTATCAACTTAGTGCTTGAAATGCTCGAAAGCTAATACTCATTTAATCCTTACGATGATGAGAATGTATGTTATTTAAATAACAAAACTAATTTATTCATTACGATGAGAATCACTTTTAATCCTTACGATGACAATCACTACCACAACTATGAGCGAAAATTATTTTTTCAGAACCGTAATTTAAGGGGTAGCAAAATGAAGACCATAATTTTTTGTGCTGGCAAAATGAGGACCATAACTTTTCAAGTTGACATAAATGAGGATCGTAACTTTTTAAGTTGACATAAATGAGAACCGTAACTTTTTAGATTAACAATTCAAGGACTGTAAATTTTAAAAAATTCAAATAAAGACCAAGTTCAGCCCGAACTAAGGTCAATTGGCCCAATTTGGACCCGAATTATAGCCCAAATCGGGCCAATAACCCGATTTGCATTAATTAAGCTTGTTTGTCCTCAATCTGCCACATTTTAAGTTATTGTCTTCATTTTGTTAGTTCGAAAAATTATGATCCTCCTTTTGTCACCCCTAAATAATTTTCCCCAACTATGATGACATTTGAAATCTGGTTTCTTAGCAAGGGGGTAGAGGTAACTGAGGACCCTTAACTCAATATGAACATCAATGTTATCAACATTTGGAGTCACATTTGTAGCGAGATAGAAAAACTTGGGTCAACACTCAACATTAGTGGCAGTGAGAGGCAAGTCTATGGATCTGTCTCCAACTAGCAAAATATGTGAAATACCAAAATAGGACCTAACATCTCACCTCTTCCTCTTTCATAACGAATATTAGGATCCTAATGATTATGGAGATATTGATGATGATAAATACTAATATTTTTTATTATATTTAAATTTAAAATTTGATTGATTATATTTTTTAAAAATTATGTTTCTTGTTCTACTATTTATTTCATATTATAAGGAGACATTTTATATATTGTTATTATGGAGTTGACTAATTTTATGAAACTATAAAGTTTTCCTTTTTAGGGTGTTTCATTTGCATTTTTTTGTTATTTATCTTGAATTTACAAATTACATACAATTTTACTGTTCTTGCGAGAATTAATAAATTTATACAATTTTACTGTTGTTGTGAGAATTAATAAATTTGTATTTTTTTTTGCGTGTGTGTTTCTAAATATTTCAATTAATTTATACTTTTGTATTACTTAAGGTTTCCGCTGCGACAAAATCTCTCTACCTCCGTCGTTCATCTTGGGTTTCCTCCCGAGACGTGTTGACGCAGTCGATGCCTCTTGTCCGTCTCTCTCTTTAATTTGGGCGATTTATATATTTTCTGTTCTTGATTTTATTTGTGGTTTTTGTATGTTTTTTTCTATTCTTTCTGCGTGCGCAATCTAGGAAGATCAACAACGTTTGACATAGTTGAGTGCCTCTAATTCACTCTGCTCCCATGCCCTAAGTTGGGTTCTTTGATTTCTCTTATACGTTTATTTTTCTTCAATTTATCTTGTGAAATCAATATTTTGGTATTGACAATGGAGATATTGGTTGCGTGGGGAGGAAGATGGATCGACTAGTGCGCCAGTCAATAGTTTTGTAAATGGAGATTTCATGGAACATTTTCTCTCTAATTTTTACCGAGGAAGTTTGCATAGCCAAATGCTTAGAATCTCCAACTATAATAGATGACTTTCTCAATAGCTTAGTTCTTATATCTATTAAGTTATAAAATTCCTCTTGGTTTTTTCTTTTATAAAAAGAATAGGCCAAAAGTTCTCTCGCTCTACGTCACAAGAGGCCAAGACAAACTTATTCTAAGCTATAAATTATAACTTTTTCAATACTCGTTGCTATATTTCATAATAAACATTTGATTTTCATGTAACACATGACATGAGTAATGCACAATTCACTATTCATCTTCTATGAAGACCTCTAAATTACTAGTTACACACTAAAACAAGTTTTTTTTTTCATTTACTTAAATTAAATAATAAACAATCATAAATTTTTGTTTATTCATTTAAATACAAGTCAACTCTTATATAAAAATCCTTACAAAGACAACTGCGAAGAATGTTTTGAGACAAAAATAGTATTACATTTAAATCCCTATTTTTCAGTTTCTTGTGTTTGTTGCAATGCTAATATTATGACTAGGGATCTAAACGAATCGAATCGATTTTTTTTTTTTATATTATTCAATTTGTTAAACTATGCTCGTTTAAAATTTGAATATTAAATATGATTTTTTTTATTCAATTCGAAAGTGATATTCGAATTATTCAATAGTACCCTTAATATTTTAATTTTTTTATATAAGAATATAAAAATCATTTTTTAATATTATTCATAGAAAAATGAAAAAAAACATTAAGTAGTAATTATAATATACATTCTTAAGTTTTCACTAAAAACATGTTATATATTCACTATTTATTATGTAAAAAATAAATATATTAATCGAACATCAAATCGAATACAATAATGCTCCTATATGATTTGAGAGCAGTTTTAGTGTGCACTTTTGAAAAAAATAATTTCAAATAGAAATTAGCAATACCCCAAGAAGTAATCAGTAATATCTCAAGAAGACATTAGTAATACCTCAAGAAGACATCAATAATATCTCAACTAAAAAAAATACAGTTCGGTGTGTTTGTGTGTATTTTGATAAAATCAAAATTGAAGTCAAAATGAGCTTAAAATCAAAATGCACCATAAAATTTGTCATGATTTGAATATTTTCGAATGAAGAAAAAATTTGTATTCGAATTTGTATATCAAAAATTTGAATATGAACATCGAATTGAACATTTACAACCCTAATTATGACCGCATTGTATTCGTATTAGTTTTTTTTTTTATCAGTCAAATAAGAATTTCATTAAAAGAAGCAGTAGCCAAGAGTATAAGACATACTCTGGCCACCAAAAAAAAAAACAAATGCAATTACACCAAGTTCAACAGGCGTACCGAACAGAAGAAATACAGCAGTAACACAAATGCATTGTATTCGTATTAGTAAGGACGACACAATTTAAATTTTTTTCTAGTCCTTAATTTCTGGTCCAATCTTCAAATGTTATGAATGATCTTCATCAATTCTTGTACTTGGTGTTGATCAAGGCGTCCTAGCCCACACTGCAATTTCTCATAATGGACCACAAATCGAATTTCCACAAACATGAGGGGCTTCATCACAATTTTCTTGATTTAATTGAGACAACCCCATAAGCCAAAAGATTGAAAAAGATATTATTAATTTTGTAATTATTATCATTTGTGAGGTGGGATATCCACAGAGATATTGTCACGGTATTAAATGTGTGCCACGTACCAAATCAGCACATGCCTCATTTCTGATTTCCTCTTCCTTAATTATTACCACATATATAAATATAAATATGGGATGAGAATAATAGATAGGTGATTCTGATTTCATTATTTGAAGATTCTTGCTTATCCACCACAAATTTTTGAAACCTGGGAGCAACAAATGGAAGTCACTTCCTCCCATTCTCTCTCACATGCCAAGCCTTGTTTATTTTTCCCTGGTAATTCCACTGTTTTAGCTCACAAATCTGTTAATTTTTTGGGCTATAATTGCCTCCCAAGAAAGTTGAAATGCAGTGCTAGGCAATTGAGGGATTTTGGAGCTGTTTGTGCTTCTGTGAGATGGCTTCTTCAACCCATTGGTCAGTAACCTATTTTTTGTGATCAAGATTCAAGAATGATTAATGTGGAAAGATGAGAATGTATGTAGAAAAGATAGTGGAACTTGGTAAAGTTTTGGTCTTTTTAGGGGGGCACTTGTTAGTAATTTTTGTGATTTGGAGAAAGTGCTTGTGAGTAAGGTGATTTCATGTTCTTGGGATTTAGCCCATCTTTTTCATGGTCCCAAAAAAGGGTTTGATTACCTTGATTGAAAATGGAACTGTAACATTCTTGATGCTTGTACCTTGATAGAAAATGGAAGTATAGCATAATCTATTTGATATTGAATTATTACAGAGGCCTTCTTTGTAGAAAATGATGAAATGATTGAATTTTTACTGTTGTATTGCTAAATTTTAGTTACTTTGATGATGATGATGGTGCTAAGTTGAAGTATTTAACCATTTATGAAGAACTCTAAATCCACTATCAAACATCACTTTTAATGTTGGTAATGTTGTTCTAAATGGCAGGCGATGGCGACTCAGCCCACATTGGTTACAAAATCGAGATGCCTGGTTCATTCGAAATAGCGTCCGTAAGTAGTTCATAAATTTTGAGTATAAAAAGATGATGGTAGCTTAAGAGTTTTGGCATGATTTAGGATGTCGTGACCGTTGGACGCCTCCCTCAGAAAGCAGATATAGTCATTTCTGTACCTACAGGTACATTCTTCTTTCGATTTCTTTTATTTGCTTGGATTTAGGTCCGTTTGTTGGGAGAGAATAAGATTGTGATAAGCCTACTTTTGTATGCAGTGTCTGCTTTGCATGCCCAGATTCAGAAAACGGAAAAGAATCTGTTGATTACGGATTTGGACAGCACCAACGGTACCTATATTGATGAGACGCGCCTTAAGCCTGGAGTTGTTGCCGCTGCATCACCTGGAAATCTCATTGCATTCGGTACGAAATTAACTTCCTGCATCGTCTTCCAGAATTTTTTTCGTTTTCTTAAATCAATCTTGTAAATGATCATTTTTTCTAACTTTCTTGTACTACAAGTGGAGTTGAAGCCAGAGAATATTGGAAGAAAATTATTTAACATAAGCGAATACACATTTTGTGCTAGAACTTGCTATTTTGTACTCCCTCCGATTAATTTTAGAAGGACACGGGTTTTAATAAAGGAGTTGTTTATTAGTATTTGTGGGTATAAAGTTGTTTTTTAGTAAGAGTAAAATGATCCTTTCAACTTTTAAAGGGATAGAGTTTACTTTTTGCTATTTTGGGAAATGGAGGGAAAAACCTTACTTTTATGGAGAAATGGGTAATTTAAAATGAATCGGAGGGGGTATGACATAATGTCGTGGAAATTAGCCAAAGGGGATGGAAAATCTATGACGAAAAAGGGATAGAACAAACTCACAAAGCATTGTCTTATTTTGCCATTAATAAATGATGCAATTGAAAAGAGTGGATGGCCAGATTTTATATATGCACAGCATAAATCATCGGGTGTTAAACGACGATATTCTATTTATTTGCTCGTTTCGTTTTCATGTTTGGCATTTATGTATTTTTAAAGATTTGTGATGGGCAGGGGACATAAATCTAGCAATATTCAAAGTATTCAAGGTTGACGAAGAGGAGATCACCGTTGAAGCCCAAACTGAAGTAGACGAAGAGGTAACCACCAATGTCTGATGTTTGCTCGTCTTGACTTGTACAAACGACATCGTGTTTTGGAGCAACGTGCTATGATAAGTTTCTGTATAGGCTCGCTCGTCTTTTAGACTAATAAAGTCTTTATATGCATTGTCAAGTTCACGGTGAGCGTGGAGGGGGCTTTTATCCTTTATTCTTTGCAAGAATGTAAAGATGAAGATGTGAAAAGCTGCAAGATTTAACAATGTTTTAAAGGTTTTACTTCTGCAGAATCATATGCATAATTTTGAGACTTACATCTATCATCCCTCATTTCTTATACTACTAATTAGTCTATATATACATTCACAGTTGCATTTCTCACTTCTCACATGGGGTTTGATAAATGTTTGATTGTCGATTTATCCCTGTCCAATATAAGTGAGTAAAGAATCTTTTACCCGAGTATTAGGAAATATTAGTTATATATATGTATAAAGTAGATATGTTGAAGGGTATTGTGTAATTCATTAATGGATAGAGTGATTGTTTGTGAGGGTGAACATAGAATATATTTTTTTTTTTTAGTCTATGTCCACTTATATTAGACGGATCAAAAAGGAAATTTTGTCTATTTATATTGGACGGAAGGGGTAATATATAACGCTAATTGTTAACATTTTATCTATAATATTTGTAGTTTTACTTATGATAAATGTATAAATATTTAAATAGACATATATTTGCATAGGTTATATATTTTAGTATTTATAATTTTTTATGTAATAATAGCCCGTTTGTATTTGAAATATTTTATAAGTTCTAACATTTTATAAGTTGTTTTAAAAATTTATAAGATGTAATTGTTAAGTAGATTATAAGTTGTCAAAGTGTTTGACAAATACAACTTATAAGATTTTTGAGGAATTTATAATAAATATTTTTTAAATTTAAATTTTAATATAAAATAATTTTAATTTTATGTTGAGCTAGAGGTGAGTGTAAGTGGGGACAGGGTAGGGTGGGGTGGTTCTAAGGTGGAGGTGGTTAGGAAAATAAGTTGGAAAATCTCAAAATTTTTTTTACAACTTATAAGTTGTTAGGAACGTATTTTATGATCTTTTAAGCTGTTAAATATCTTATTTTGTCAAACACATTCAGGGGCGGAGCTAGCATAATGTGTTTGCGGGGGCTAAGAGCAAAAATTTAAACATGTTCGTACAACTATAGTACTCCCTCTGTCCCAATTTTATTTGCTACTTGCCGAAACTACTGCTACCATTATTCAATTGATATTTCTATAATGACAATATAACAATATTATTTTGTGCAATAGTATCTTCCGTACACTAGTATACTTACATCTTATGCTATTATTTTGCACATACAAATTCACAATTATTAATTAAACTCAATTTAGTTTAAGGTGGTAAACAGTAAATTAGCAAACAATTTTGGGATGGGGGGAGTACTAAATAGTGAGATGTTATGCATTCAAAAAAAAAATAGAAAATAATTGTACAACCAAAATCTAAACCCTTGAAAATTATAAGTGAGAATTCATTAATTAATTTAATATTAGAGATTAATGGAATCTGTGAAGAAAATTGAGGAAATTTCTTTCTCAACTTTTATGTAGTGCAGGGGTGAAAATATGAATTAGAAAGATGGAACTAAATATTAATAAGAATGAGCTGAAATTAGACAAAGTATTACGTGCACCTTGTATATCGTACATTACTAATTTTATTACTACTATTGTAAGAACTTATACTATTATTAATGGTAAGTGGTACAAGAGTGCACATAATATTTATTTCCCTTAATTGATATACTAATTTATTTGGCTTGTTGATGTTAAAAATTAGATTTCATTATCTAAAATATAAAAAATATGCAATATGAAATGATTTTTTAACTAATACTAGTAAAAAAATTCATAATGTTTGGGGGGGGGGGGGGGGGGGGGGGGCTGGAGCCCCTGCACGGCTCTACAAGCCTCCGCCCCTGAACACATTGATTGTACTTATAAGTTCTTTAATAACATATAAGCTGTTTTAAAGAGCTTATAAGTTCTTAAACAATTTATATATATTATTTTAAAGAGCTTATAAGCTTGGTCAAACATTATGAAAGTTCGTTTAAGTTAGAGTAAGTGTGTTGAGACATTTTTTTAACGAATTGAGCAAGTTTATATGAAGTATATGGTGAATCAAATTCGAACTCAAAAATTTAATAGAGTTTTGATTTTTTTTTAAATACAAAAAAAAAAAAAAAATCAAACAAACATACATATTTCGGAAATTGTTTTAAAATATTATTTGAGCGGAGTGTACAAAGAAAAGGAAACTATATATTTAACTTGACCTAAAATCTGTGACATCCCTAGCATATTCCCCTGCACATGTAAACTAATGGGTCTGTATTTTGGTTCTGTGGACCTTGATTAACATCAGGCAGTAGAGAAGTTGGGCCGGCATGAACAAGTCACAAAAATTTAAAATATTCTCACCTCTATATTACATAGGTTAAATAACATGGTGAAACTATTGGCACCTCATTATTTGTTCAAACATTTAATTTATAAGTAATTTATAACTATTTTTTAATGCACAGTGCACTCACTTAACAATTGGGGTTATTTATACTGAAAATTATCGACAGATTTCATTGAAAAGACGGGTTCTGGTTAGCTGGACTACAATCCCCATTATTTACAAAAAAAAAAAAAAAAACTAATTGTACTCCCTCCTTCCAAACTCAACTTCCCATTTACTGTTTGCACGGTTATTAAGAAAAGAGTTGTTTATAGTATTTAAAGTGATAAAGTGATGATAAAGTGATAAAGTAGATGCTTTTGGTTATTAGTGTATGGAGAATATAATATTAAAAAATATTGTTATTTTTTTGCCAAAAGTAGATGTAGCAAATGAGTATGGGACAGACCTTTTTGGCAATGTAGCAAACGAGTTTAGAACGGAGGGAGTATAATTAAAAAAAAAAATTGTATAATAAAAATGAATTATCCAATAGCCCCACCCAAGAATCAAACCGCTGACCTCTTCACCATAAAATTGACAATTTACCTCCAAGAAAGAAATCACTAGCCTTTTAAGTCTTAATATAAAATTGACAATTTACCAGCCACATTCCTTTTCATTTATTTTTTTTAAATAAAAATATTTAATCCTTTAAACAAAGACAAAATATAGAATGAAAATGGTTCATACATGAATTATTGAAGGATATTAGTTATTTTCATTGAAAAATATTAGTTGTCTTCATTGAAGAGTCTTAGTTGTTTATTGAAAATAGACTAATACTCTTTAGTAAAAATAACTAATACTCCCTAGTGAAAATAACTAATACTCCTTAGTGAAAACAAACAATACTTATGTATGAACCAATTTCACTCTATACATACTCTTAAACAAATAAAAAAATTCAATTAAGTTATATCATAAACTTGCGAATCACGACTCTTTGCGTTGTTGATTTCCATTTTGATCCCTGACTCCTTTATAATGTTATTACACATAAGTTAGATTATGATGAATCAAAGACATTAAAATGAAATATGATCATTATCCACACCTTCTCGACACTATTATATATGTGATGATCCAAACAACCAAGTATTTTGTTAAAGAGATTACACGCTTTGATAATACTAATATGAAATAAACCTGATAATTATAAGTTATCTCTATGAAAATATCAATACTACAAACTTTCCAAATTTGCACTTGGACTCCATGTCTATAGTCTCATCTACCGTACAATCCTCGATTACAATCCTTTGTTGTGACAATTTCTTCTTAACTTTCTTGAGAGCTCTGCTTAGTGCTTATTGAATCTTGGACTTCATTCTTATGCATGAATCATGCAAATATCGACCATAGCCAAGTGCGGGCAGCTTTTAGGGATTTTTTTTTTAATAGGTAAAAAAAATAAAAAAGTTTAGCTCAACCAAGAATCAAACGTGTGAACTCTGAAGAAGAGAGAGATAAGTCATAACTGGTAGAAAAAATAAAAAAGTTTAGCTCAACCAAAAATCAAACGTGTGACCTCTGAAGAAGAGAGATAAGTCATAACCGGTAAAAAAAATAAAAAAGTTTAGCTCAACCAAGAATCAAATGTGTGACCTCTGAAGAAGAGAGATAAGTCATAACCGGTAAAAAAAATAAAAAAGTTTAGCTCAACCAAGAATCAAACGTGTGACCTCTGAAGAAGAGAAATAAGTCATAACCACCGAAACACAATTACTTATGTTAAAAAAATAAATTGATTTTTAATTCTTGTATTGTATTTATATTAGACTTCCAATCTATGTTAACAATCCATCAAATTCATAATTGTTCTCCAAAGGGACATACAAAGGATTATGTAACAACTCCTCACGTACATCCACTGTATCCTCATGGACCTCCACCTCATCCAACCTAACCACGTAAAAAAATAGTTGCCTTTGTGCTTGAGTCAACCCCAACATCTGGCTCATCTGAACCATGATTCAAAATGGTCAAACTTGTTGGAGTGTGAGAGTTTGAATGGACTGTACACTAAGGTCCAATACTGAGCCTGATTTTTGGCCCATGCTTTCGGCACAGTCGATCCTGATTTTAGGATTAGGCCTCGTTTTTATATAAATAGATGTTTTCACCTTGTATTTGATATCAGAAAAATATAGTGAAAAATTTTGGCTTGGCATCGCCCCCAAACGTAGTCGTAAGACGAATTGGGTGAACAAAATTCGTATTCTTTTATCTTTCGTGATTGAGTGAGTGCATTTTTTTCCTAACAAAACTCTCATCCATATTCAAAACAAACTAATTCTGAGTTGCCATCGAAGCTGCCACCTTCATGGAGTTGGTCGAGATTGCCTCATTGGCACTGAGGCCCGCGGGGACTAACTAACTAGTACCCCAAATAATAAAGATATCACAGCCAAGTCAAGAAAATATGAAGCAGAAAGTATTGTATGAGATTGTCTTATACCAGATATGTAATATTTTTGCATTTTTTTGCAATATTCAAGTTCAAAAATATAACAATATATGCAAAAGTATATATGCCGTACGTCTCATGTATGAGACCGTCATACAAATTTTTGTGAATTTTGAAGATATTTTAAACCTTTGATAACCACTTTAGTTTTATTACCAAATACTTTTCTTCCAAATAAAAAACAGAAGAGTTAGTCTTCAATAAAACTTGTTCATTGTATAAAACTAATATCATTCCCTACATTCATTTATTAATAGTATTAGATTTATAAACTAATATCATACTCCCTATGTTTCTTTTTAATTATCTCATTTTATCCAAAATTTTGTTTTTTTTATTTGTCACTATGTCAATATCGATGTAAATTTATCTACTTTTTTACAATAAAATACCCCTAATAAGTACTTCATCCGTTCAACAAAAGTGTGCTCATTTATTTGGGCACGTGATTTTTTTTAAAAAAAAAGATAAAGTGTAAATGAAATCATTATTTGTGAGTGTAACATTAAAGTAATTATTGACAAATAAGGAATGAACACATTTTTTGTGGACAAACAAATAAGAAAAGTGGACATACTTTTGGTGGACGGAGGGACTAGTATTTATTGTGGTATGTATAAATTAATATGGGTATAAGAGTTTTTTTTATACCTTAATTAATAAGAAAATTGGTTTGTGTGAATGGATAAAATATGACAGATAAATAGGAAGGGTGGGAGTAACATTTATTCATATAGTACAGTGTGTCTATTTATATAAAAGACAAAGTATAGCGTGAAAATGATTCATATATGAACCATTGAAGGGTATTAATTGCTTTTATTAAAGAGTATTTTCACTGAATGATGTTAGTTATTTTCACTAAAAAGTATTAGTTGTTTACTGAAAACAAACTAAATCTCTTTAGTGAAAACAACTAATATTCTTCAATAATTCATATATGAACCAACTTCATTATACTCTATATAAAATGTTGTGATAATTTATAAGAATAACTGTATTATTAAATTAATGTTATAATATTACTGAATAAACATTATGTTTTCATACAAACTAGTAACTGAATACAAGCGATGCACAACTATAATTATACAATTAATCTAAGAGTCCTTAATTTATATTGTAAACTGTTTGTTTAGGTTTAAGAGTGTTTATTAATATTCCTATTAAAGTATTTTTCATTTCAAAAAGATAAACTTTTGTGAAAATAAAGTGTAACAAATATTATACTCCCTCCGTCTCAATTTTGTTTACCCATTTCATTATGTACCCCCTTCAAATACTTATAAATTACACCTCATTCCACTAATAATTACGTAGAAAATCATCTTTACTTTGTTTCATGCACTTCAATTGAATAATACGCAGTCATAAAAAAACTATTTTATCCATTTAAATACTACAAATTAAGTCTCACAAAAAAGTCAACGGGTAAACAAAATTGGGACGGAGGTAGTATTTATTTATAAGAGACAATCTTAATATTACTTGTATTTAATCATATAATTTATTTTGTGATTTACGCATTAGGAAATTATGGTAATAACTACGAATCCATATTAAACAGGATGTAAGAAAAAAATTGAAAGGACAATAGATTTCGATATCTCTCTCTAAAAATCACATTTTTTCCATTTTCGATGAACGTTTATCGTCAGTCACCACACATTAAAATCTTCGAATTATTGCGATTGGTGACTTTCAAAACATCCACGTATGACTGGTTGTAACTGAAAACTGATTCTTCAATAATATGCCAACAGTAGCGAACGATTGTCATTGACTCTACTGACATTTCATATGAGACAACCAATGTGAACTATCTCTTCTAAAACTTGAACGAAAGTCTCGAGTCTAATGGAGTCTGTGAAAGTTTAGGGATCAACACCATCTCATGTGAATTGCTTCTGATTATGTATGTAGCTGTCAGAACACTGTCACCTAGTCTTATTAGAGTAATTTAGTTTTTTTTTTTCTACAACAATTTAGTTATGTTGCTCTTAGATGATCTATATTTTTTAGTAACATAATTGAAGTCTCAATTTTCAAACTCAAATCATGATTCGACACACCATAACACTTCAAATTATTCTAATGTACGTGCAAGTATGGCTTTGTTCTTCAAATAATTCAGACCGTCTATAATATTCTTCAAGTGTAACTTTGAATTAATCAGTTGTAAAATTTTCATTGGTGTCTTTTCACTTCTTTCTTTTTTCAATTAAAAAGTTCATCTATGAAGTCTTCTATTTCCTATAGTTACTCGTACATTTTAATTATTTAAGAATTTTTATAATATTGAGATAAATACATGCATTAAAATAGTTATGGAATTTAAGAATGTATACATTTCACATATACTTTTATAACTAACTAACTAACATTATTATGCATTCTCCAGATATTTATATCAATTCCTGTGTTGGTTCAGTCTATACAGAGCTTTGCTCGGACTTCAATTGATATGCATTGTTCATATTATTTGCTCGTGAAATTATCTCGAATCTAGAGGCAAAAATATTGAGGAATATATAGTTCGTAGAATATATTCCTCTTTTCTTACTTTGTAAACGACAAAGTGCAATAACTTATGTATTATTTGTATGTTAATTAATTAACCCAAAGATATCTCTCAAACTTATTCTAATATGACAGATATATTCATGTGTATCTGGTGGGTGATTAGTGTGATTTTTGTTAGAAATTCGTGTACTATTTTTTGCTGAATTTAATTGGATTTCTTGCATTTATTTACATTAATATGACCATTTGTGCTTAATTGTCGAGAAATGTGTTTATGTTTATTTTGTAGGAAAATAGAGATTTTTAGAAGCAAACACGTGCCTCTAGTTTTATGAAGATAATCAAAAGGAGTGAATCAAGAAGAGAACAAAGATCATGAGCAAAACGAGTAAAAAATGGAGAAAAAAATTGTTTGGGCCAACCATTAAGGAGACGTTTGGTTAACAATTCCTCAATGGCAATCGGAATGAGAATTATTTTTCATTTATGCCCCATAATAAAAATTATATGTTGGGAGAATACTTGTTACAAATGTGACTTCATTGCTAGTGTCATGCCCCAATTTTAGAATAGAAGTGGACAACAAATGATTGTTGGTGGAGAAATGAGGGAGTGATTGAGGAGGAGGACGGTGGGAAGAGAATAGAATAATCAAAATAAAATAGTGATTGTCTTATTTAGAAGAGGAGGTGGTGATTTTATTTCCATTAACCATCATAATTACACTAATTTTCAATTTCATTCTCATTATTATTAAAGAGTTGCTAATCAATCGCCCTTTGATTGTTGCAGCCCATTTAATTAAAAAGGGAGCCCAAGGTTTTCGGCCCATTTTAATAATAATAATAATGGCCCAGTTGCTTATTTAATTTGATGTGCTGATGCTGCAAGGTCACGTGAATTAGAAAAGAAGGAAAGAAGAGCTGCTATTTGGAAAGCTGGACCCACAATATTTACAAGAAGAGAGAGGAAGAGCAAACTTTCCAAAAGGCCATCATAGTTGACTAAGGAAGAAAGAGAGTAAGTATAAACTTAGTTTAAGTTCAATTTCACCTTCATCTTTAGGATTTTATTTTATTTCAAGAATTAAAGTAAATTAACACAGAATTTCAAGATTAAAGTTTAATTTCAAGTTGTAATCATTCTATTGAAGTGATATCTATCCTTTATCTTTTAATTAATTGGTTTAATTTTCTCCGTTATGTTTTATTGTAATTCTATTAATATGATTTCCATGAGTTTACTGATTTGCTTAGTTTGTTTATACATGGGTTTTGTGTTATTAGTCATGGGTTAATCCCCAAATGCTTTGGATGTTGAAATTATGATGGAATTTGTGTTATTATGTTAATTTAGATTGAATTATGCTATTGAGTTGGTTTGATTGCTTCTATTGATGTGTTATTCTTGGTTGAATTAATTTATTGGGTTTAATAGTTCTTGTTAGATTGATTCGTGCTACAACAGAGTTGGGTGTGATTTGATTGACCTTGTAGTGAGGAATTTGATTTGTTAATTGGATCCACATAGTAGTCTATTACATTGAGAGAGGGTAGACGGCTAGATAACCATCAATAGAGATTGGGTACTTTAATTTACGGGTTAGGGTGCTTAGTGAAGGGGGAATTCTTGGAGTACATCATGTGCTTCAAGTTATTCACTATCTTTTGAGTTTTTGGTAGTTAATTAGGTGCTAGTTAACTTTATTGATCACCCAAGCTTCAAAAGGGATCAGTCTTCAAATCATTAACGACAGCTCTTAGCTAAAACCAATGAAATAGCATAAGAAAAGTAAGATTAACATAAGTAGCATCGATTTCATTATAAGGACAACACTCGAAGCATTACTCTCCACTTGCACTTCTTCACGAAGTTTTACTCGCTTTCTAGTTTAATTTGCTTGCTTAATTTCTATTTGTTAATTTAGTTATTGTTGTTTAATTTCAATTAACTCAAAAATTCAAAACACACAATTATAATACTATAAAAATGCGTAATTCTAGGGCTCCATCGATCTCCTAGGTCCACGGTCGATAAATACTTGGTCGTTTGTTTGCACATACTTCGATCTCATCCGCTTTTGGGTTGTGTTATTTGCTAGTTTTAAAAAGTGCAAAAATACGAAAAAGTCAATGTGGTTTGTCCAATAGAATACATTGATATATTAATTATTGACAAAAATTTGTGTGAGACTGTCTCATGTCACGAGACATCATAAATTAACACACACCCCTGTCAAAGTATTAATGCTTCATGCCCAATTTATACCTCATCCTACCGTCTTATGACATGAGACGGTCTCACAAAAGACCTACTTTTAATTGTTAAACCTCTACTATGATCTTTCTCCAAAGTAATTAATCTAGATAATTTCTGTTGTAATTGAGTGCGTAAATTAAAGGCGCAAGATTTGTTCACCCAGTTCGTCGGGAACGACTACGTCTATGGGCGAGCCAAGCCAGGAGTTTTACTAATATTCTTGTGTATGAGTGTTTTCAATTATGAGTACTATAGTCTATTTATAAGAATAAAACCCTAGTCTAAGATATGAAGTCCAATTGGGTTATTGGTCCATTAGTAATGTCCACATCAAATCTTCTAGATTTGGAATAATAAATCTTCTAAATTTACAACACTCCCCCTTGGATATTACGACATAACATAAATATCTTTTCATAAAAACTCCATGTGCTAGGTATCGGCCAAATAATAAGTTAGGGAGGAATGTAATTGATCTTCTAGATCAAATCTTCTAGATTCATTTTGTGGTTACCTCTCCCCCTGAAGACAACAACACTTTGAGTCTTTGCATCTCAATACCACGAACGTACTTTTCAAAAGTAGACGTAGGTAAGGACTTAGTAAACAGATCTGCTAGATTGTTACTACAATTGCACCTTTTGAATGGTAATCATGTCACTCTTCTGGAGTTCGTATGGGTAGAAAAATTTAGGTGAAATATGTTTCGTCAGATTTCCCTTGACGTACCCATTACTCATTTGTGCGATGCAAGCTGCGTTGTCTTCAAATATAACGGTGGGAGGTGTATCGCCTTTAGCGATACCACTCGAGTCACCAATGTATTTTACCAAGGACCTTAACCAAACACATTCTCGTGCGGCTTCAAATAAAGCTATTATCTCTGAGTGGTTTGAAGGCGTGGTAACCATGGTTTGTTTAATCGATCTCTATGAGATCGCGGTACCACCACAGAGAAAAACGTAACCAGTCTGGGATATAGCGTTGTGGGGATTAGACAAATATAGCCAGCATCCGCATAACCTACTAAAGCTTTGTCTTGGTTCTTACGGTAAAACAGTCCAAGATCTTGAGACCCTTGGAGGTACCGTAGAACATGCTTAACACCATTCCAATGTCTCCTTGTAGGAGAGACGCTATGTCTCGCAAGCAAATTGATAGCAAATGCAATGTCCGGCTGAGTGCAATTTGCGAGATAGAGCAATGCTCCAACAGCACTAAGATAAGGAACTTCTGGCCCCAGAATTTCTTCTGAATCTTCTTTTGGTCTAAATGGGTTCTTATCCACTTCGAGGGATCGAACAATCATAGGGGTGCTAAGTGGATGAGATTTTTCCATGTGAAATATCTCCAATACCTTCTTCACGTAGGTTGACTGATGTATAAGAATTCCTTTTGGGAGATGCTTGATCTGCAGGCCGAGACAGTATTGGTTTTACCCAAGACTTTCATTTCGAATTCAACTTTCAAGATTGAACTGGCTTCTTCAATCTCTTTGCATGTTCCGATTATGTTTAAGTCATCAACATAAACGGATATGATGCAAAAACCATTTTGCGATTTCTTCGTGAATACGCATGGGAAAGCTTTATCGAATGTGTATTCCTTCTTCTGAAGGAACTCACTAAGTCGGAGGCCCGATTGCTTCAGGCCGTACAACGACTTCTGCAGTTTTATGTTATACAAACTGTGATTTTCACCATCCCCCATCTGAGGAATGTCAAATCCATTGGGGATATAAATATCGGCATCTAGTGATCTGTATAAGTATGCGGTTACTACGTCCATTAATCTCATTTGGAGATTAATTTTAACTGCCAAAGATATCAAGTAGTGGAACGTTATTGAGTCCATGACGGGAGAATAGGTTTGATCGAAATCAATCTCGGGTCTCTGCGAAAACCCTTGAGCTACAAGTCTCGCTTTATACCTCTCCACAGTATTGTTCTCATTTCATTTTCGTACAAAAACCCATTTATATCCTACAGGGATAGCGCGCGCGGGTGTACGAATGAAAGAGTCAAATACTTATCTTTTGTTAAGCGATGCGAGCTCTGCTTCAATTGCCTCTTTCCATTTTACCCAACCGTAGCGCTTCCTACACTCAATGATAGTTTTGGGTTCTGGATCTGGATCGTTAATAGAAAGAGCAAATGTCGCTGCAAATGTGTCGTCGACGACAGTAATATTTATATTATATGTTTCTCCCGTATCTATGAAATTCATAAAGACTTCAACGTTTTACATCAACCAGACCTTCCTCATTTCCCAGTGTATCTGGGTCTGGTCGTTCCACGGTCTTAGTGCATTGAATATTTTGTGCACGTGCTTCATCACTAGGACGCTCGTCTCCTAGAGACTTTGAGTTATCTAGACGAATCTCTTCTAGAGATTTTACATTCGACTGACCAGATTTGCTAGCCTTTCGTTTAGGTGTATTACTATCTCTTGAGGGCTCTTTGCGCTTCTGGCGCGTGGGGGCATGAGTACTTGTTTTTCTTGGGACTTCAACCCTTTGGGGAGCATTTACTGCAGGTACATGCGATTTAGTTACACCTCTATGGTCAGTGAACGCGTCTGACTTGAAGCGACTACACTAGCTTCTACTAGTAGCTACCCCGCAAGAGTACGGGTTCACTGTAGTATGGGCAAGTATAGGGACCAAGTATTATCGAACCCAAGGGATGGTGTATATGCGAATAGATCCCTGAAGATCTACGCGTCGTAATTAATATGAGTGTGATGTTTTTGGATTTTTTGAAAGAAATTAATTAAAAGACTAAAATAAACTAATTAACTAAAGAATGAAAAAGAACGAATTAACTACGGGTTGTTTTCTAATGAGAGATGGTGATGCTTAGGATAGGAATCCCTACGTATACTAACGGAGCAGGTACATAATCAAAGTAATCGTGACAAACAAGAATTAACCTAAGTAAAAGATCGTAGAATGAAAGCTCAAGATTTCTCACCCTAATACTTTATCCTAGCAATCGACTTCACTAATCCACTAACAAGTTAATAGATAGCGCTTAATTAATGAGACCCTAATTTAACTAAGGTGATGCGGTCGTCCTCCTTCGCTAAACCGGTAGATGAATTAACCTTTCCTAAACCCTCTCGTTAAGACTACTAATTGTTATTGAGTGATGCGGTCGTCCTCTCTCTAACACTTTCGTACGAAATTCAAAGGTAGAGTTAAGATTAATTATATGAATTCATTAATTAAGAGAATTAAAACTAACGTCACCAATTACCCTAATTACGTACCCACATCCTACTTCTACGAGTTCATCCTAACCCAAGCATGCAAGGGTTTTAGCCGGACATGGTTATAACAAAAATAAAAGCAATAGAAGAAACAACGAACAAAAACATAATGAATTGAACGAAGAAAATAATAAACATAAACTAGGGTTTGAAAGAAAGAAATTCTAAAAACTGAAATTAAATTAATTAAACGAAGTTTAAAACGTTTAAAGTAATCAAGCTAATGAAAAGAAACTAAGAAACAAAAAGAAAACTAAGAATTCGTATGAAAAACCTCAACAACGTAAAAGTAAAGCTTGCTCGTTCTTCTCTTCCTTCCTCTCTCTAAAAATTAAGTCTAAAAGTGATTTCTAAAGTTGGGGATCCTTCAAAACGTGTTTGGAAGAGGTATATATAGGCACCGGGTCGAAGCGGGAGTTAATGGGCCGAAAATACGCATCCGGAGGCGAAAATACGTGCGCGCTCGAGCAAAACGCTCGAGCGGTGGCGCTCGAGTGATTCGCTCGAGCGCCAAAACTGTTCTGTAAGTTTTTGGCCGCTCGAGTGATTCGCTCGAGCGCCGGCGCTCGAGCAAATCGCTCGAGCGCTGGCTGCTGTGCACTCGTTCGTAAAATCTTCATATCTCCTCAACCGGGAGTCCGTTTTGGCCGATTCAAAGTCCTACGAACTCCTCTTTTCGCCCTCTATCCATCTATGAAAACCAAAGAGACAAATTAATAATTTTATAAAAATGATACTCATTTGACTCCAAGCACTCATCGAAAACACTCAAAACATGAGTAAATCGGGCACCAAAACATAACAATTTCACGCCTAATCAACCCCCCCAAACTTACCATGTTGCTTGTCCTCAAGCAACGAAATAATAAGTCAAGTGAAATTGTTAGGAATGAGTCAAAAAAAAAAATCAACTCATGCAAGCAAATGAACTCGAGCTTTAAAGATCAATCACCCGTATACTCACTCACTTTCTTTTATCGTACTCATGCAACAATAACAAGAACTACCAAGATCAAGCATGGATGTGCACTCAACGGTGTGTTTCGCTCCCTCACAAGTGTATAACAGTGTTTAAGGGACTCACTCAATCAATCAATCACACATATTGGCAGCCATAGGCTTGTAAGCACTCTCAACTCCGACCATACTCTAGAAATCAAAGCCGAATCAAAAAGGACTTTTCTCAAGGTTGTAATGTAGGCTCTTTGGACAAGTGGGATAACAATATGGGGTAAGTGACTCAAGTGAATGGAGAATAGAAAAATCAACTTTGGCACTTTGAGATTAGGAACAGAATCACTTCAACATTTGCAATCAATACACTTTAATTCCACTACTCTCAACACTTCAAATTTTTTCTTTCTCACTCTTTCACTTTTTCTTTTTCAATCACTTTTTTTTTTCTTTTTTTTTTCGCACAAACACATGAGCTCATTTTTTTCTTTTTTGCTCATTCTCAATTTTCTTTCTCTTTCTTTCCCACAACTCAAATCTCATTCACACCCTTATTTTATCACCACTCAACCATCCATAACTCTCCTTTTTCAACTCAAATCAATCCCTTAACATTCACACTTTCCTATTCTCCACTCAAATTTGGACCAAAAGGCTTAGGAATTGGAATAGTGTTCATATGTGTTAGCAAATAAAATAGGCTTTAGGCTCAAAGGGGCTAACAAGGGATCAATGTCATTGGTAAGGAAAATTTTGGCTAAGTGACTTATTCACTTCAAAAATGGCCTAAGATCCTATTCAGCATATCAAACTAGACACAATCTAGAAGCAAGAGCACATGCAAGTTCTAGCATCCTCTAAGGTGACGATCCACTCACAAACGAAGAGATTAATTCATGCATTTAAATCTCGTAAGGCTCAACTCTCACGGCTTTCACATCCATGCTAGTCCTAGTGCATTCTCACTCTCATCACACAAGTACTCAAAAGAAAAAAATTCACAAGCATACAAGTTATCTCCCTAAATCAGCTCAAATTCAAACACTCACACAAGAAAACTCATAACTCAGCCTCACAATTCACCCTACTCATCAAATCATACTCAAAGATAGCAATCAACAAGCATAAGGTGATTGATAGGCATAAAATGTTGAGTAACAAAACAAATTAATAATA
Organism: Ballota nigra; assembly: GCA_947034835.1. Classification (NCBI taxonomy): domain Eukaryota; kingdom Viridiplantae; phylum Streptophyta; class Magnoliopsida; order Lamiales; family Lamiaceae; genus Ballota; species Ballota nigra. Next base: position 8,749,912 of record OX344727.1, on the reverse strand, counting down.
GCCCAAGGAGCATCTCAAGGCACCAAATAACTAACTCAACTCAAAGATAAGGGGTGCTCCGGTGCAATGTAACAAGAAAACATATAAAACTCCAGCCCCCCAAACTTCGACCTTGCTAGAGGTCTAAGTTTGGGGTTGTGGGTTACCTCAACCAAATAATCCAATTTCTCTCAATAGCTTTGCACACTTCCTTGTCTCAAGTTGGTTCCTTCAATCTGAGTAACTCCATGATACCTTTACTCCTTTAGAGACAAGCCTACAAAATAAAACTCTCAAGTACGAGGTTAAACATACGACTCAAAATACTCCCTAATAATATAAAAAGACACTAAAAATAAATGAAAGCAAATAAAAATGGGTTGCCTCCCATTCAGCGCTATTTTTAAGGTCCTCATGCCGGACCAAGCTCAAAGGAGCTTATGGGACATCATACTCAAATTTACCTCCCTTACTCTCATAAGAGTGGTGTTTGAACTTCTTTCCTTGATGCCCCACCATCATGAGTTCCTTTGCTCTCTTCTCATCCCCAAGTGTTATGGGTCTCAACTCCTTCTTGCCTCTATCTGGAGGAGTCTTACTAAACAATTTCTTGAATTTGGATTTTTTCTTCTTAACTCCTCCTTTCCCTTCTAACTGGACCACGTCCACTTTCTTCACCTCTTCATCCTTCAACTTCTTCACTTCATCCCTATCAAAATAATCAAGATCATAACGCTCATGGGTTAAATTATCAATTGAAGGACTAGCAAAATTATGAATATGAGAAGGATTAGGGATAGAAGGCGTGTCTTCAACACGAGGATCAATTGCATCCATGCAATACAAGCTCTCATCCTCCCTCGGGTGTTTCATGGCTTCATATAGGGAGATCTTCACTTCTTGATCATCAACCTTCAACGTGATCTTCCCATTTGCCACGTCTAGCACCATCCCCGCCGTAGCTAATGTTGATAGGCGAACATCAACTAGATATGGAGCGAACAGTTATTGAAGTCTAAAACAAAGAAAATCACGATTTGGGCGCATTAACCAATCTGGGAGGTGTATGAAGTGACGAACAACTCTCCCGACGAACAACTAATGGGCGAACAGGTATTAAGGCCCGGGACCAAGAATGAGCCAACTGTGAAGTCATCCATGACGAACAACTTGGTCAAAATATGATACAACAAATAGCCAAGGAGGTGTGTACAAGTGAACAAAGGACAAAGATCCCAAAGCCAAGCTGAACAAAGCCATAAGGCGAGCAACTTCCAAAGTACAACCTCAAGAGGCGAACAACTTTCAGTTGGAGAACCAACAAGATCAATTAAGCCGACCTAGGCGAACAACAGTGAGTCCGAGATAAGGACCAAAGAAAACTTTGTAACTAAGGTTCAGCTTAGATAAGATCAGAGGGACACATGTCAAGCATGCAGACTAGGGAGACCAAGAGTCTTAGACACCTCATGCTTGCTAGTCTCTATAAATAGTTGCTCTCCAGCTTATCCATGTAATTTTGAAATTTCAGACTAAAAACACACATAAATTCACCCAAACTCACACATACATGAAATAATTTTGATTTCGATCTTCATATTACCCGAATTCGTTAACCCAAACCCCGATTTACCATTTACGGTGGTAATCAATCACACGTTATTGATTGGTGACGTAAAAATGGATTAAAACAGCCACTAATCCTTCCGATTAGATTCGTTCACCAATAATTTGGCGCTAGAAGGAGGGTTCGAACCTTCGGTTTAGTGTGATTACTCAAGAACTTCAAGTTGAAAACTTGAAGATTCAAAGGAAATCTCAAGAAATATTTGAAGATACAAACAAGAGTGTTCTTGGTGTTCTTGGTGTTCTTCAATTTAAAAATTAAGAAATAATTTAAATTGAAATGCCTCAATCTAAAGAGACCCAAGGATCACGTTTGTCGAAGAGAGCATCTCAGACCCGAGCCACGTCGGCCGACCACCAGGACCGTGACCCAAGACATGCGAACAGGTCACAGCATACAGCCATAACACATAACCTCCCCCCTGAGATGGAGGCTTTGGCGAACAACCCCAACGAGTTGGCTAAAACCATAGCTGCTCTCCAGGCCCTCCAGAGGCAACAAGAGCAGGTTAGGCCAACACAAGCAAGGCCAAGGGACAAGTCCCTAGAGGTTGTTAGGCCCAAGACTACCAGGGGCGAGCAACGAGAAGTTGATAGTGTCCAAGTCAGACGGAACAAGGGAAAGGCCAAGGTGGACGACCAACAAGAAGTACAGGCTGAGTCTGGTCGCGGACGAACAACTATGTCTAGCCATGGGACAACACGTTCCAGTGCCCAAGACAGGCTTAGCCAACCCCAACGGGAAGCTGCTCGCCGGGGAGCAGAAGACGGGCGAGCAACTTTTGAACAGCCTCGCCCATCAGTCCATGAAAGACTCACCCAGTCAGCCTTCAGGCGCCTAGGGCCAAATGCGGCGAACAACATTAGGAGGCAAGCCCAGGAAGTGCCCACTCCAAGCGAGGGACTGCGACGAGCAGAAAGGTTAATGCCTTTGCTCGCCGAACAGCCTCCAAGTCAGGGGGCACCTCTTGATGAATTATCAAGCCTAAGGAGGGCTGTGGAGAACATGCAGGGGCAACTAGACCAACATAGGGGGATGGGAACGACAAGCATGCCATCCTCACCTTTGGCAGCTCACATTTTGAAGGCCCCGATACAGAAAAAGATTCAATTTCCGGCTAGCATTCAATATGAAGGCATCGCCGACCCCCGGGTCCACTTAACGAAGTATACGGATTACATGGTCTCCGTGGGGGCCAGCGATGCCACCCAATGCCGGAATTTTCCGTTAACATTGGGCGATCGGGTTCACAAGTGGTTTTCATCAATGCCGCCGGCATCAATCCACTCGTTCGTCCAGCTAAGTCGAGAATTTCTTTCTCACTTTTCAACGGCGGGGTCGTATCTTTCCCAAAAACACCGGCTATCAGATTTGAGGCAAAATGATGATGAAACTGACCGGGCGTTTATGGAAAGATTCGATAAAGTTTTGCTAGAAGGAGAACCGGTGAGCGAAGATACAAAGATCGTCGCTGTGATGGCCGGATTGAAAAAAGGGTCGAAGTTATGGAAGGAGGTACGTCTGAAGTGCCCAAAGACTTATGCCGAGTTCAGAAACCAAGCTGGCATTTTCGTTTCCATGCACGAGGCCCTACAGACAAATTTAGGGGAGAACAAAGCTGATCCTAAGGAGAATAACAAAAAGCCCGTCGGGACAAGTTACAGGGTCCCAAAAAATATGAAAGCATTCACCGAAGGATCGGATTTGAAAGAAAAATTGAACCAAGTATTGACAGTATCAGTTGATACTGTGTATGAAAGCGTAAAGGAGAAAGAGTTGCTTTCCCCACAACGTAAAATCCGCCAGGATACTGGCAAACTCAACCCGAACAAGTATTGTGCCTACCATCAAAGTGTGGGGCATTTTACAAGTGAGTGTAGAGATTTGCTTAAGCAACTCTGGCGATTTTATGAGGAGGGAAAGCTCTCCGATTTCGTTAAAAGGCAACCTGGGAAAAGAGCTCGGGAGAACAACTCAGAAGATGAAGAGGATGGTCAACCTCAGAGAAACAACAGACCCGGACGACCAGTTCCCAGTATGCCGGCTCAACCTTTAGAAGACCTGTTCATGATGGAACCCGCAGGTCCCGCAGGAGGGTGTTTTGATGGACAACCACCTGACTCTAACCGGAAGAGGAAAGCGGAGCTACGAGCGATTGGCCAAGTACAAGAGATGGGAGTTAAGCCGTCTATCATGCAAACGGCGGAATTAACTTTCACCGAAAAAGACCTTGAAGGCGTCTTAACTCCACACAATGATTCGCTCGTAATCTGTGCCAAGATTATGGGGACCAGAGTCCACAGACTGTTGGTGGACACCGGAGCCTACACGAACATCTTATTTAAGAAGACCCTCGATAATCTGGGAGATTATTCGGGTTATGTTCGGAATACAACACATAGAATTATAGGCTTCGGAAATGCTGTGACAACACCGTTGGGAATTGTAACATTAGCTGTACAACTTGTAACGGCCAATGAACCCGAAAGAAATATAACAAGAATGGTAGATTTCTTGGTTGTAGACCAGGAGTCGACCTATAACGGGTTTCTTGGCCGACCTTTTCTTAATGAATTTAAAGCTGCGTGTTCCACTTACTACTATTGTTTGAAATTTCCAACAGCTAGTGGAACAGGCACAATTAAAGGAGACCAACGGAGAGCACGAGAATGCGTTCAACAGCTACGAGCAAAATTTGTACAAATATCCATGATGGAAGCAACAAGTTATCCCATCGACGAACCATCAATACTGAACAATATGATGGACATGGACGACCACATGGACACGGACGAACAACACTTGGACGAGCAGGTGTTGGACGAACAACTCGTTACCACCCGCGAGGAACCTCCATCTGACGAACAACAAAGGGGTGATGACGAACAACCTTCAGTGGAGGACTTGGAGGGCCAAGTACAAACGAACAACAATGGGATGGAGCCAACTGATGATCTTGAACCCCGCTTGGGGGCAGAGCCGATGGACATCGAAAATGATTCCAACCCTGAGGAACCCATACTTGATCCCCGTTGGAAGGGACAAAAACGACGAGCAACTCCAGTCGAAGAGCTGGAGGCATTCAAAGTTAATCCCAACAACGAGGATCTTGAATTATTCATAGGATCTGAGCTCCCAGAGCCTTACAGATCCCGAATGAAAGAGTTCCTCACCAAGAATCTAGATGTCTTCGCTTGGTCTCATGTGGATATGGTAGGGATAGACCCGAAACATGCTTGCCACAAGCTGAACATAAATCAAGCAAGAAAGCCCGTCCATCAAAAACGAAGGAAGTACGGCCCGGACAAATACCAAGCCTTGAATGAAGAAGTTAAAAAGTTGCTAGACAATGATCTTATTCGACAAGCACTCTGTCCACAATGGGTGGCAAACCCCGTACTCGTGAGGAAACCAAACGGGACCGGGAGGCTATGCATAGACTTTACAGATCTGAATGCAGCATGCCCGAAGGACAACTTTCCTCTCCCGCACATCGATCAATTGGTGGACAGCACTGCGGGTCACGAAATGCTAACATTCATGGATGCTTTTGCAGGGTATCATCAAATCCCCATGCATCCTGACGATCAAGAAAGCACAGCTTTTTATACTAACAAAAACTTGCTGTGTTGGAAGAGAATGCCGTTCGGCCTCATTAATGCTGGAGCAACATATCAAAGACTGGTGAACAAGATGTTTGATCAACAAATTGGAGATACGGTTGAAGTCTATGTAGACGATATCGTAGTCAAAAGTCCCAAGAAGGAAGACCATCTTCAACATCTGACTCAAGTGTTCGAAATTCTTCGACACTATAACATGAAGTTGAATCCAAAGAAAAGCAGCTTTGGAGTTCACTCAGGAAAATTCTTGGGTCATCTTGTTAGCCAGCGGGGAATTGAGGCCAACCCATCAAAAGTTAAAGCCATCATGGATATGCAACCACCACGTTCGGTGAAAGAAGTGCAAAGACTCACCGGGTGCCTAGCAGCATTGAATCGGTTCATATCCAGGTCGGGGGACAAGTGCCGTCCATTCTTTGAGGCCGTCAAAAAAGGGAAGTTTGCATGGACTAACAACTGCCAAGCGGCTTTCGATCAACTTAAAGACTACCTGGGAGATGTCAAAATCCTATCAAAACCAATCCCAGGAGAAAAGCTCTTTCTATACTTAGCCGCATCAGAAGTTGCCATCAGTTCTGTTTTGGTGCGGGAGGACGGCAAGTTCCATCAACCAATCTATTACGTCAGCCAAGCTTTACACGAAGCAGAGATCAAATATGCCCCAACCGAAAAGCTGGCGTATGCTTTGGTTATGAGCGTGAGAAAGTTACGACCATACTTCTTTGACCATCAAGTCGAAGTTCTAACAACTTTCCCGCTCAGGCAAATTCTCCATCGCCCCGACACTGCAGGTCGTCTCTTAAGATGGTCACTGGAGATTAGCCAATTCGGGGTGACCTATGCTCTTCGAACAGCGATCAAAGGGCAAGCATTAGCCGACTTTATAGTCGAATTAACTTTCCCACCAGATCCGACGAGAGGACTTGATCATCCTTGGCATCTCTATGTGGATGGATCATCAACCAACATAGCCTCGGGGGCAGGAGTAGTATTAATAAGTCCAAACAGACAAGTATTCACCTCGGCAATCAGATTTGGTTTCATGGCAACCAACAACGAAGCTGAGTATGAAGCTCTTATCGCTGGTCTCCACCTATCCCTCGCAGTTGGTGTCAGACGCTTGCAAATATTTGGCGATTCACAATTGATCGTGAACCAAGTCCGAGGTGAATACGAAGCAAAAGATGATCACATGATCGAGTATCAACAGATTGTTGCTCACCTGATGTCCATGTTGCAGCAAGTTTTCATACAGCAAATTCCAAGGACGAGCAACACTCAAGCAGACGCACTTGCCCGACTAGCAACAAGTGAAGGCCCCATAGAGTTGGCAGATATTATAGTTACAAAGATGAAAGATCCATCAACAGTAAGTTATAATGTCAATCAACTCGACGATCAAACCAGTGAGGAAGAAGACTGGAGAACAAGTATAGTCAAATACTTGAAAAATGGGAAAAAACCAAACAACCCTTTTGAAGCTGCCAAGCTAATAAAGCGAGCCGCCAGATATACTCTGGTGGGCGAACAGCTCTTCAAAAGGGGAATATCAATCCCACTTCTCAAGTGTTTGCCTAGGGGGCAAGGGCAAGCAGTACTTGAAGAGATACATGCTGGAGTATGTGGAAATCATACTGGGGGGCAAGCTTTGGCATACAAGACAATCAGACAAGGCTATTATTGGCCGACTTTACGTCAGGATGCAATCAAAAAAGCCAAAACTTGCCATCAATGTCAGATTTTTGCCCCAGGCATCCATACCCCGGCTCAGGAACTTGTGTCAGTATACAGCCCATGGCCTTTTGCAAGATGGGGGATGGACATCATTGGTCCTTTCCCGGCTGGAGTTGGAAATGTTCGATTCGCCGTCGTGGCAGTCGATTATTACACAAAATGGGCGGAAGCAGAGGCCATGGTGAATATAACACAGCAGAAGATGATCAACTTTATTTGGAAGAACATTGTCTGTCGTTTCGGAGTTCCACAGGCAATTGTGACAGATAATGGTCCACAGTTTGATGGACAAGAGTTGAGAGAATTCTGTACGAAGTGGGGGATCAAGAAACATTACTCTACACCTTATCACCCCCAGTCGAATGGACAAGTTGAAGCTGTAAATAAAATCATAAAGCATACATTAAAAGTGCGACTGGCGGAGAGTAAAAGCAGTTGGTCTACAGAACTTCCGGAAGTCTTATGGGCATACAGAGTTTCTCCCAGGTCAAGCACCGGAGAAACACCCTTTGCAATGGCTTTCGGGACAGAGGCCGTAATACCAATTGAGTTAAAGGCCACTACATTTAGGACGACCAACTTTGATGAACAGGCGAACAACTCTGCTCTAAATGCTGAATTGGATTTGCTCGAAGAGAAAAGGTTGAATGCCGAGCTAAAAAATGCCACATACAAGCAGCGAGCAGAACGTTACTATAATTCCCATGTAAAAGTTAGGGAATTCAGAGTTGGAGATTTGGTTCTAAGAAAGTTGCTCGCCCAACCTCCAGGTGTATTGGGACCAACTTGGGAGGGCCCGTATCGAATAACAGAAAAATACGTCAATGGCGTATACGATATTGAGGACATGGAAGGCAAGCCGGCCCAATACTCCTGGAATGCTGTACATCTAAAGAAGTACTATCAATAAAGTTGGGCGAACAAATGTCTTGGGGGGCAAGGGATGCGTATGAGTTGAAGGAAGGCTAAAAACTTGCCTAATTTTTTAAATTTTCTTAAGTATAGATTCAAAAGTTGCTCGGCACATTGTATAGTCTGGTGCTAGTTCTTTTGATTTTATGGATAGAATTAGAATTGCTCGGCAAAAAATATTATAAGCGAGCAAGTTTTAGTTTGTGTTTAAAGCTGTTCGTCAGATTGTATATGATAGTGATGGACAGTCTTATAACACTTGTAATTATTTTGCAATGTAAATATAATAGTTGTTCGTCAAAAAAGGAAAAGTCCAAAAGCTCGAGGTACAAGTCCATTCAAAGGTTGTTCGTTTTACAAATGAACAGAACCTAAGGACCAAAGCCACTTAAAGGTTGTTTGTTTTTTAAAACGAACAGAACCTAAGGCTAAACCCTGATTCCACTAAAGGCAAAGTTCAATTCGAACAAAAGCCCAATACTATATGTTATAATTGTAAAGGCATTGACAGAAATGTAAAGGCAATTAACATATATAAGAAAATGAGCGAACAAAAGAAAGACGTCCATTAATCAAAGGCATTGAGCCTCAAAAATAGTACAAGCTGGAAGCAGCCATTACTAGTACTACAAAAAGGAACGAGCAACTATTACAAAAGAGATGAAGAAAAAGCTAAGTCCTAAAAATTACTGCTGCTCGACGGGAGGAGGATCTTGAGATTGCTCGGCAGGATGGTCGACAATCATGTCTCGAGCAAGGTCTTCAGCTGCCTTATCCTCCGCCTCTTTAGCAATTTGCTCGTCCGCGGCAGCCGGCTCATCTCCTTGCTCGCCTTCATCAACTGGAGGAGGAGGGTGGGTGATGGAAATACTGGGGTCAAGTTTGTCAAGTTTAACCCCTAGTACGGCCAAGTCCGCCAGCTGAATTTCGATGTTGTTCGGCGGTGGATAGTGCTCCATAAATTCATTCAAGTCCTTGGCCATTTCTTCCACCAGGTCCTTGAAGTCGTAGGCATCAGCCGAGCGGATGCTATCCGCATAGGCACAAATATATCCAAGGTTGGAGATAGGACCGGTGCGAGCTTGAACCTCCTCTTCAAGTTGCTCTCGGGTGAAGAGGTTGGCTTCGGCCTCCCGAAGACGAGCATTTTCAGCTTTGAGCTCGGCAATCTCTTGTTCAGCCACAGTCAATTTCTTCTCCCCCTCGCCGAGCAAAACCTCCTTATCCCCGAGCACGGCCTCTTTGTCCTTCAGTTCTTTGGACAAGACTTGAATTTCTTCAAGGCGCTTGTGCTCAGCATCAATGTAAACATTGATCTGGTTGTTGAGGCGAGCAATTTTAGCCTCGTACTGGCCGACCAGGCCGTCCTTTTCTTCAGTAAGCTGCCGAGCAGTATTCGCATAAAGGCGAGCAGACTCTTCTTGCTCGGCAACTTGGGCAATTGCCCTTTGGGCAGTAACGAGGCCATTGGCGACGAGCATCATGGAGAGGTGGAGATTGTCCATTTGCCCCTGTTGGAGGATGGCTTTGTCCAACGGACGCGTCCAGGCTCGGGCGACCAACTCCGTCGCCTTGCGAACATGCTCGCCAGGAATCTCCCTTATGTTAACGGGAGTCTTCGAGCAAGCGTACTGATGTACAACACTTGCTCGACCAGGATAATCGTCAGCACGATATCTGCGAACAAGAAAGGAAAGGATACTTAGAAGAATAATAAAAAATAATAATGATGAATCTTGCTCGGCAGAAGCTGATATGCACTTACTCCTTAAATTTCCGCTCATCCCAACCCAGATGGGTGAGATCCTCGGGGCCGCGACCAGAAGTGGAATCCTTGCTCGCCTTGCCTGATCTTTCCACAGGCTCAATGGAGCGACGAGTAGCATCCCCCTCTGGACGAGGATGACTCTGGCTAACTTTCTCTTTCCCCTTACCAGCAATGGGGACATCGTGGGCCAGCGGAGTCCCATCCGCCTTCTTTAGGCGTTTCCCCGCGCGGGGGGGAGAGATTGGTGAAGACGGCTGGGCAGGGGCTGGAGGAGCAACAGGCCGCGGGACTTTGGCCCCCTCCGCCTTGTTCGTCATCCCCAGAATCTTCGTGGGCGGGTCACCTCTCCTCTTCCGTCCCTTTTGAGGCGCCATCTCGAAGACTCTTTGTTCGAGGAGTGCAAAACTGGGGGGAATCGCAACGGTGACTTGCTCGGCTAAAAAAAAAAAAAGAAGTTAGACGAGCAAGTTGTAAAAGTATAGTGACGAGCAAAAGTAGAATCAAGAGTTAGAAATTTTTCATACCTGGGGGCACTTCCGCTTGTGCTTCCAAGTGATGAGGGTAAGGAAACAAGCGAGCAGCTCTCAGGCACCTTCCCTCACGTAAATACTCGGTGGTCCTATCTGCTTTGTTGCGAAGGCCGACCAAGCAGGAGGTGAATAGAAACTCTGAACCGATCTCTTCTCCTTCCGAATTCCACTTGAGCAGTCGAGGGCCTGCGAGCAAACAATAAAAGTTAAATTAGAACAGTACAGTTCAAGGGCGAACAAGAAAATAATCTTACGTTTAAATATCCCATAAGAGGCTGGGGAATTTATTCGTCCATCACCACCGTGTGGACCAAAAGATGCTCGCCAGTCACCCCCAACAAAAAAGAAGTGTTGCTTCCAGTCACGAATTTTGTTCGGCACACCTTCCACCATCTTCAATCCTGTCCTGGCCTTGAGGTAGTAGTAACCTTCCTCTCCAGGAGGACATCTTGTGATCGTCATAAGGTAGTTGATCTCTTCTGCAGTTATGCTATCAACATACCCCTCTAGTGCGAACAGACACATTGTCCCCAACAGGTTCATCCATCCAATTGGAGTGATTTGGGTGATAGCAAGGTTGGTCGCCTCTAGGAAACGACCAACAACGGGTGGAAGAGGCAATCTCAATCCTGCGATCAGAGTATGAATGTTGATCGCCGTGCATCCTGGAGGTGGGCGATCAGCTCTCTCTTTTCTCTTGGGAGACAACATATGAATATCGTAGGGAATCTTGTAGGTCTCCCGGATCGAATCCAGTTCATGCTCGCGAACAACGCTTTTGATCTTGCTCGCCTGGTACTCAGTCTTCACCAGATCCAATACTTCTCTTTCTGGGCGAACAAAGTTGTTCGCATACTCCTCAGTGTATGCTCGCCATTCAAAAGGCCGAGCAACTCCAGTTGGGATCTTATTTTCCGTCATTCTTGGTGAGGGGAACCCTATTCCTTCTAGAAAGTCGCGAGTCAGCTCGTCAAAAAATGGATCTTCTGATTCAGCGCTGGATGAAGAATCGTTCTCCGAATTTCTGCTCGCTGCGATCACTATTTCTCTTCCAGATGGGCGGGCACCAGTATCCTCAACTGAACGAACCACCGAATCCACGTGAGGATCCGATGCCGAGGAAGTCTCGAAGGGAGGTTGATCGATGGGGGCCGCGATTGGAAAGAGTGGATCAAGAGTCTCCTCAGATCTGTTGCTCGAGTGCGAAGACATGGAAGAAAAAGGGGGAGAAAAGGAACCAGACGACGGCGTTTCGTCGGAGAAGACGGCGGCGCGAAAACCCACACGGCGGCGATGGCGTTTTCGAGAGAAAAAATACAGAAGAAGATAGAAGAAGAAGAATAACTACCTGAGATTTAAAATTTGAAGCCAAATACTGAAGGACGGATGCCGGAGAGCTTGAAATCGCCGGAGGAGGATGGAAATCGCCGGAGCACTGTAGCAAGAGGGGGAAAAGTGGGAAAATTTTCAGTTTTCCCACTATTTATACCCCAAGCAGAAACGGGGTCCTAGACGTAATTTTCCGAAAACTCAGAGGTCAAATTGAGAGAAAACGGGGTAATTCCTAAACAAGTTCAAAAATTGAAGGGCCTATAAGCAATTATAGGGGCGCGTGGCCTCGGGGTTACTCGCGCGTGAACGGCGCGCAATCATTACGCTGGCGTCATCTTCGTACAACTCCCAGACCTCGAGAAGACGAAACGACGGACCATATGATGCTCGCCCAGACCAATGATGTTCGTCCCAACCCTCATTATTTTGATATCCTAACTATAGTTGCTCGCCACAAAGTTACTCGTCTGATGCAACATCTAGTCAGGATAGGGGGCAATTGTTGATAGGCGAACATCAACTAGATATGGAGCGAACAGTTATTGAAGTCTAAAACAAAGAAAATCACGATTTGGGCGCATTAACCAATCTGGGAGGTGTATGAAGTGACGAACAACTCTCCCGACGAACAACTAATGGGCGAACAGGTATTAAGGCCCGGGACCAAGAATGAGCCAACTGTGAAGTCATCCATGACGAACAACTTGGTCAAAATATGATACAACAAATAGCCAAGGAGGTGTGTACAAGTGAACAAAGGACAAAGATCCCAAAGCCAAGCTGAACAAAGCCATAAGGCGAGCAACTTCCAAAGTACAACCTCAAGAGGCGAACAACTTTCAGTTGGAGAACCAACAAGATCAATTAAGCCGACCTAGGCGAACAACAGTGAGTCCGAGATAAGGACCAAAGAAAACTTTGTAACTAAGGTTCAGCTTAGATAAGATCAGAGGGACACATGTCAAGCATGCAGACTAGGGAGACCAAGAGTCTTAGACACCTCATGCTTGCTAGTCTCTATAAATAGTTGCTCTCCAGCTTATCCATGTAATTTTGAAATTTCAGACTAAAAACACACATAAATTCACCCAAACTCACACATACATGAAATAATTTTGATTTCGATCTTCATATTACCCGAATTCGTTAACCCAAACCCCGATTTACCATTTACGGTGGTAATCAATCACACGTTATTGATTGGTGACGTAAAAACGGATTAAAACAACCACTAATCCTTCCGATTAGATTCGTTCACCAACAGCTAAGAACGGTCTTCCCAAGATCAGGGGTACGTGCTCATCTTCCTCCATCTCTAGCACTACAAAGTCGGCTGGAAAGATGTGATCTCCAACTCTCACTAGGACGTCTTCAACCACACCTTGAGGTCGAGTAATAGACCGATCGGTAAGTTGAAGCGTCATCATTGTGGGTTGAAGTTCACCACCTTCCAACTTCTTGAAAAGCGACAGTGGCATTAAATTAATGCTCGCCCCGAGGTCGCACAACGCTCCCTTCTTGATCCCGTTTCCGATATCACATAGGATCGTGAAACTACCGGGATCCTTCAGCTTTGGTGGAAGCGCCTTGTGCACTAATGCACTCACCTCGTGGTTCAGCTGCACCAACTTCGGCTCATCCACTCGCCGTCTTTTCGCGATCAAGTCCTTCAAAAACTTCGCATAGTGCGGCATCTGTTCCAAAGCATCATAAAAGGGAATATTAATATGCAGTTGTTTAAAAACATCAAGAAATTTAGCAAATTTTTCATCAAGCTTCTTTTTCATGAAGCGCTGTGGATATGGGACGGGTATCACAGATTTGGGTACCCCCCATTCATCTCTTTCTGTTTCTTTCACTTTCTCCCTTGCTTCCTTTGCCTTCTTCCACTTAGGAACTCTCTCTATCTCCTCAAACTTTCCCCTTCTGGGACTCATCTCCTTTAGGCTCAATCTCTTCTTGGGGCGTCTCAGAATCAGCAGGCATCTGAGGACCTTCGTAATTGGTTCCACTTCTTAGCTGGATCGCCTTGCACTGCTCTTTCGGGTTCCCCTCCGGCATTCTATTCACTGATTTTGCAATCTGGCTCATCTGGAGCTCTAAAGAGGTGAACCTTCGATTGTTCTCTTGTTGAGTTCTAGTCCACTCAACGTTCATCTTCTGGAGCTCTTGATCTCGATGATCGCCCTTCTTATGCAACTCCTTCACATCATACTCCAAGGATGACAACCGCTTGCTTCCTTCCTCCACCTTCTGAAGGATCGCTCTCAACATCTCCTCGGTTGATGCACCGCCTTCTCCACCAGGAGGTTTAGACCCCGGATCAACACCTGCAGGAACAGTAACACCAGCTTTTGGGTTAGCATAAGAAAAATTATCATTCTTCCTCCATGTGTTTTGAGGAGGCTGCTGGCCTCCTTGATACCCTTGTGTGTTCCTCCATTGATTTTGAGGCGGCTGTGGGTCTGGAAGTACAAATGGTTGGCCATAAGAAGGCCTTCCATACTGGTTTCCACCTTGGTAGCCATTATGGTTGTAATACGGACCTCCCATGTAATTGGCTACCTCTTGCTGTCCACTGGGTTGGTCTACTCTCTCATTCTCTACTGCATGCTCTCCACCCAAACTCTTCCCCAACTCGAGGTTGTTTATCTTCTCCATCATGGCCATCAGTAGCCTTCTCGTTCCTTCTCCCTCTTCAACCTGATGCACTCTCTGAAAATCTGCATCTCCACTCCAAGCACCGGCATTCGTGACAATGTTGTCCACGATCTCCCTACACCTCTCTATGCCTTGGTTCAAAAATGCTCCGCCCGCACAAGCGTCTAAATGGTCTTGCCCCGTCTTGTTGGCACCACTATAGAAGAACGCCATAATGTCTCCCTCATTGTACCCATGCTGCGGGCACTCAATCAGCATGTTTGAGTATCTCTCCCACGCTTGGCGTAAATCCTCTCCGGACTTCTGGCGAAAGGACGAGATCTCAATTCTAGTCTTGATCGTCCTAGATGGAGGGTAGAATCGCTCGAGGAACAGACGCTCGAGCTCGACCCAAGTGGTAATACCTCCCCGCGGGAGCGTATTATCGTACCACTCCTTGGCTATTCCCGTCAATGAGAATGGGAACAGCCTAAGCCTCTTGGCATCTTCAGACATGCCATTATAATTAAATGTTGAGGCTATCATGAGAAAACTCCTCAGGTGAGTGTGAGGATTCTCCTTCCCGATCACCCCTTTGAACTGATTCTCGGTCAGCAGCTTTAAAATCCCCGGTGATATCGAGAAGTTGTTTGACTCAACTGGAGGTAAAGCCACTCCATCATAGTACCGCTGTGGCTGCGCTGCAAACCTCCCTCTAATCGCCATATTATGATCTACGTTCTGAGGAACGTGTTGAGGATTAGCAGCAGGTACTGGTACTTGTTGGGGTGGTGGTTGGTAAACAGGTGGTTGGTTGTAGACTGGTGGTGGATGGTATGGGTATGGTGGGTAAGGATAAGGTGGATATGGGTAATGTTGGTATACTGGGTTGTTGAAAGGGTTATTTGGGTTTTGTGGGTAAGCAGGGTTGTTAGGAGGATTATGGACAAGGTTCTGAGCTGGATTCCCTACGTTTCGTGTATCCGGGTTTAGGCTCTGGCTATCCCCTAATGGAATTTGATTCTGGCTACCACTAACTCCAGTGCCTTCAACTCGGTCTACTGCCTGATTGAAATCGTTGGCAGCATCGTCCAACTCATTATTGATGTCCATTGGTTCCTTCCCTAAGTCGGCAGCGTTCATCCTTCTCAAGAAGGCTCGGTTCCTTCTAGCTATTGTCTCAGGATCTGCAGGTAATCTCTCTTCACTCGTATTCCCTTGTGAGCGTGTTCTCATAAACCTGACACACTAGCAGAAGGATCAAAACGCAACTGCCCAATGAATGGAAAGAAAAATAAAAACAGAAAATAAATCACCCACTACTAACTACTAAGCTATCTACAAGTCCTATTCAAAAAGCATATAACGCCATCCCCGGCAACGGCGCCATTGACTTGAAGCGACTACACTAGCTTCTACTAGTAGCTACCCCGCAAGAGTACGGGTTCATTGTAGTATGGGCAAGTATAGGGACCAAGTATTATCGAACCCAAGGGATGGTGTATATGCGAATAGATCCCTGAAGATCTACGCGTCGTAATTAATATGAGTGTGATGTTTTTGGATTTTTTGAAAGATATTAATTAAAAGACTAAAATAAACTAATTAACTAAAGAATGAAAAAGAACGAATTAACTACGGGTTGTTTTCTAATGAGAGATGGTGATGCTTAGGATAGGAATCCCTACGTATACTAACGGAGCAGGTACATAATCAAAGTAATCGTGACAAACAAGAATTAACCTAAGTAAAAGATCGTAGAATGAAAGCTCAAGATTTCTCACCCTAATACTTTATCCTAGCAATCGACTTCACTAATCCACTAACAAGTTAATAGATAGCGCTTAATTAATGAGACCCTAATTTAACTAAGGTGATGCGGTCGTCCTCCTTCGCTAAACCGGTAGATGAATTAACCTTTCCTAAACCCTCTCGTTAAGACTACTAATTGTTATTGAGTGATGCGGTCGTCCTCTCTCTAACACTTTCGTACGAAATTCAAAGGTAGAGTTAAGATTAATTATATGAATTCATTAATTAAGAGAATTAAAACTAACGTCACCAATTACCCTAATTACGTACCCACATCCTACTTCTACGAGTTCATCCTAACCCAAGCATGCAAGGGTTTTAGCCGGACATGGTTATAACAAAAATAAAAGCAATAGAAGAAACAACGAACAAAAACATAATGAATTGAACGAAGAAAATAATAAACATAAACTAGGGTTTGAAAGAAAGAAATTCTAAAAACTGAAATTAAATTAATTAAACGAAGTTTAAAACGTTTAAAGTAATCAAGCTAATGAAAAGAAACTAAGAAACGAAAAGAAAACTAAGAATTCGTATGAAAAACCTCAACAACGTAAAAGTAAAGCTTGCTCGTTCTTCTCTTCCTTCCTCTCTCTAAAAATTAAGTCTAAAAGTGATTTCTAAAGTTGGGGATCCTTCAAAACGTGTTTGGAAGAGGTATATATAGGCACCGGGTCGAAGCGGGAGTTAATGGGCCGAAAATACGCATCCGGAGGCGAAAATACGTGCGCGCTCGAGCAAAACGCTCGAGCGGTGGCGCTCGAGTGATTCGCTCGAGCGCCAAAACTGTTCTGTAAGTTTTTGGCCGCTCGAGCGATTCGCTCGAGCGCCGGCGCTCGAGCGAATCACTCGAGCGCTGGCTGCTGTGCACTCGTTCGTAAAATCTTCATATCTCCTCAACCGGGAGTCCGTTTTGGCCGATTCAAAGTCCTACGAACTCCTCTTTTCGCCCTCTATCCATCTATGAAAACCAAAGAGACAAATTAATAATTTTATAAAAATGATACTCATTTGACTCCAAGCACTCATCGAAAACACTCAAAACATGAGTAAATCGGGCACCAAAACATAACAATTTCACGCCTAATCAGCGTCTGGCAGATTATTTGCTAGATTTTACAAGTTAATGATCTTCTGAACTTCTAGTTCAGATTGACTAGTGTGTGGATCTAGATACTGAAGATTACTTACGTTCCACATAAGCTCCCGACATTCATTCAATTTTGAATTCGGATCTCCCCCTAATGCCGGGAAGTAATCTTCGTCGAACGTGCAATCAGCGAACTGGACCGTTAATTGATCCCCGGACAAAGGCTCGAGGTATTTCACGATGGATGGAGAGTCAAATCCGACGTAAATACCGAGTTTCCTTTGTGGGCCCATAGAGGTCCGCTTTGGTAATGTTATTGGAACATATACCACACATCCGAAAATACTTAGATGGGAAATGCTAGGTTCTTTCCCATGCACTAACTATAGGGAGGATGATCATTATATGCAGTTGGACGGATTTGTATTAAGTGCGATGCCTGTAGGACTGCATGCCCCCAACATGAAGTAGGTAGTTTGGAGTTCATAAGCAATGGTCTCGCGATAAGTTTGATACGTTTTTTTAGCGCCTCAGCAAGACCATTTTGGGTATAGACGTAGGGGACCGAATGCTCCACTTTAATTTCCATGGCCATACAGTAATCTGTAAAGGCCTTCGAGCTGAACTCAGCAGCATTATCCATGCGAATCAATTTAATTGGATAATCCAGGAATTGAGCTCTAAGCTCGATAGTATTCGCAATGAGCTCTGCAAGAGCTTGATTGCAGGTAGACAGCTAACAGGCATATGTCCACCTAGTGGAGTCATCAATAAAGACCATAAAATACCGAAATGGTCCTGATGCTGGGTGAATCGGTCCACAAATGTCTCCCTGAACCCGTTCAAGGAAAACCGGAGACTCTAGTCCAACCTTAGTGCGCGACGGGCACACTATTAACTTACCCTTAGAACATGCATCACAAATAAATTTATCAACAGGAAGGATTCTATTATTCGAAATATTATGACTAATTGAATTAGATAGAATCCTACGTATCATCTATTGTCCTGGATGACTTAACCGTTGATGCCATTATTTAAAGAAGTTCGGGTCATGAAATTTCATACTCATAGCTAGATGGAAATTAGACGGAGAGATGTAGGAATAGTACAATTCGGAGGAGAAGGAATGAAGTTTTTCTATAACTTGTTTACAGCTACCTCGAGTAATAGTCATCAAAAGGTATTCGTTATTGTTCTCAATTTCAGTTTCAATATGATAGCCATTTATCCTAATATCTCTAAAACTGAGCAGGGTACACTTAGATCGTGGAAACAATAAAGCATTATAGATTATGAGTTTGGTACCCACGGGGAGGACAATGGAAGTTCTTCCGGAGCCCACTATCAACATACTATCATCGGTTATTGTAGTTATACTCCCCTAACGTTCTATCAAATTATGAAAATAATTCCTATCTCTTAAGATTGTATGAGTGGTGGCACTATCTACCAAACATAAATCACAATCTTAATCCATCATGACAGAGGAAATATTCCAAACCTAATAGCTGATATCCAAGTAAATTTAATGGACAACGTTAAGGTAAACACATCGAAGCTAAAACATAATATCATCCATAAAATAAATTATCTGAAAGAAAGGATCCAAAAAATATAAATTGTTTTGTCCAAAAGAAAAGTACTAAAATAATCAAATTCGCAAATCACTCATCATCTCCAAAGTCCTTGAGTTCAATGCCCAGAGGATCGACATTGTCTTGGTCAGTATCTGCTTCAGGCAGGCTGGCATGGTGAGATTCGACTCTAGGGGCCTTTCCCTTGTCGTCCTTCTGCTGCTTGTGATAAGCCCCAACCGAGTGCTTGGGAGTGCGACACGTGCGAGACCAATGGCCTCAGCCTCCGCATCTGTAGCAGGACTGCTCAACCTTTTCTTGATTGCCAGATTTTTAAAGAGCGAAATTCGAGGTTCTGTGACCGCCGGATGTACTACGACCTCGGCCTTTAGCCCAAATCATCTTACTCTCTCTCCCCCTTCCACATTTGCGACCAATCATATACTTGTCCCTATACTGCTGCTGGAGTATAAGGTTGCTAGCGTGGAATGTTGACAGATTATTCTGCATCAGCTGGGTTACAATACGTTGCAAAGCAGAGTTGTACTCCGTTATAGACTTAAGGTCTTGGAAACGGAGTCTCAACCAATCGTATTGTACCGGAGGGAAGAATATATCATTTTGTTGTTGGAAATGGTCCTTCAGGGACTTCCACAACATTCTGGGGTCCCTGAATGAGGATCTGAAAAAATTAATTCCTCACTCAGGTGATTCATGAGAAAAATCAACGCTTTCGCCTTCAGGGCGTTAGTGGATTTTGAACCTTCGAGAATTATTTCGCTCAACTCATTTAAGGCTAGATGGATCTCGACATCTAGCGTCCATGTCAGGTAGTTATTACCATCGAGAGCAAGCTCATCGAATTCTTTCATGGTAATATCATATATTTTTCACTACGATTTTAAAGTGACATGGTAAGAGTTGTGATCAATTTATTGACAACGGAGAAATAAGAATTTATTTGATTAGTCTAGAGCACATAAAAGCAAGAATTGAGCGCCGTCTACCCAAAGCATAAATTACGGTCCGACATGTACCGGGCGCCGCCTACTCGGGCATAATATGTGGACTATATGAAATAAACTATGTGCGGAAGGAATAATGCATGTAAGATAATTAAATCATGGATACACGCAAAAATATATTATGAACGATAATCACATGAAAATAATTTCAAGGAAAATTTACGACTTAATAAACATGCATATTCATGAGGCTAAATATTTCATGTATATTAATGAAATTTAACGAAATATTTTCAGGATTTTTAAAATAAATTAATTATAATTTTGTGTTATCCTAAAACAAAACCGAAATTAGATTAGGATTTCACAAAATTTCGGGGAGAATGGCGCCACGTGCGGAGGGCTTACGCCGCCTCGACTCCGCACACGGAGGCGGCGAATGGGCGACCGGCAGTGCACGGGTAGCGCCACACGGACGACGGCGGACGGCGCACGGGGAGCGTCGCGCTGGGCAGCGGCGGCTGCTGGGCCGCGGGCATCACGCTGGCAGCAGGCGTCGCGCCGTGCGGGGGTGCGATGGGCGGCGACGGTCGTGTGGCAACGTGCGCTCATTTAATTCGATTTGATCCAATTAATTGTAAATACGATAATAATTTATGCAATAATTCAAGTGCACATAAAACATAATATGCATGGATCAAATAATTCGATAGATACAGGCATGAGAATTCAGGCATATACATGAAAATACTGGTAATTAATTATCATAGGCATGTATTAATCTCAGAAGAAGATAAAGGCAAAGTACCATATTCATGAAAAATTTCAACAGGGCCCACACATAGCACCATACAGTAACATATAATATTGGTAAGCAAGTTAATAAGAATTGAAACCAATCCCAATTTTGTTTGGGCCATCACGCATTACACGGACTAATGGCAAAAAAAGTTGGATTTCTTTTTCGATTTTGTGTATGCGGTTACGCACATATACATATATTTATTTATGTGCGAGAGTAATTATTGCAAATAAAATTGAGGAAGCGTACCCCTACTTAAATTCTGACGGATGCGATCTGAATTTGAGAGCTAGCGGATGCGATTCGAATTGAGACCGTAGAATTTAGAAATTAATCTGACGAGGAGAACATCCGTGCTGATAACGTGTTGTAATTGAGTGCGTAAATTAAAGGCGCAAGATTTGTTCACCCAGTTCGTCGGGAACGACTACGTCTGGGGCGAGTCAAGCCAGAAGTTTCACTAATATTCTTGTGTATGAGTGTTTTCAATTATGAGTACAATAGTCTATTTATAAGAATAAAACCCTAGTTTAAGATATGAACCCATTGGGTTATCGGTCCATTAGTAATATCCACATCAAATCTTCTAGATTTGGAATAATAAATCTTCTAGATTTACAACAATTTTCATCTTCTACAAAAAATTAAGAGTATGTATAGAGTGAAATTATTCATACATAAACCACTTTGCAATACTTTTAGTATAACCACTAATACATTTTAATTGTTTAATGCTCATATGTATTTCGTGGTTTACATAATAGAATATATTGATATTTTCTTTTAGAAACCACAATAGAATATATTGATATATTAATTATTATATATTTACTATAATTTTTCTTCGAAGTAATTAGTCTAGGTAATCTCTCTCCTATAAAAAAAATTAAGAGTATATATAGAGTGAAATTGATTCATACACAAACCATTTTACAATACTTTTTAGTATAACTACTAATACCATTTAGTTTAATCAACTAATACCCTTTAGTTAAACAACCCTCTTCGTACCCTCCAACTAATACCCTTTATTAAAAATAACTAATACCCTCCAAAACTAACACTCTTCAGTAAAAATAACTAATACACTTCAAATGGTTCATGTATAAACCATTTTCACTCTATACTTTCCCAAAAAATAGTTGTCTTATTCTTTTTTTTCTTCAGATTAATAAATATTTATTTTAGTAACTTCTACAAAAAAAATAAACTTCAACAAACTATATATCGAATTATTTATATGCATTGATCATTCATAAAAAAATATTTGATAACTATTATTTTAAAAGAGTATTTCTGGTGCGCACTTGAGTGCATGATATATACGTGAATAAAAAAAAAACCCCGAATCAGAAATTAATAATATCTCAAGAAGTAATTAGTAAAACCCTAAGAATTAATCAATATTACCCCAATTGTAAAATAATAAAAAAAAAATACACAGATGCATGTGAGTGCGTGTTTTGGAAAAAAATTAAAATTGAGCTTAAAATTCAAGTGCATCCTACAATTTGTGATTTTAAAATACTTGAAATATCATTTATACTAAAAATACGGGGATTTATCATAATATATATTTCAAAAATATATTCAACATATTTTTTATATTATTTCTCAATATTTATTATAAATTATATTTAAAAAAATATCAAATATTTGTAAATAATTATATACTCCTATTTCAAAAATATATTCAAATGGTTTCCAAACGTAGGCCGGTTAGCGTTATTATATAGTAGAGCTTCCTTTCAAGGTTTATGCAAGATCTAAGTCCGATGCATTATGGAGCAGCAAAGCGAGTATTCTGATATCTCCAAGGAACTAAGAACTTCGGCATATGGTATGAATCTTTGACTCAAAATTAATTGGATATACTGACAGTGATTGAGTAGGTTCACTGGATGACATGGGAACCACATCAGGCTACGCATTCACAATGGGATCAAGAATATTTTCTTGGGCATCTAAAAAGCAAGCAACCCGTTGCATAATCATCAACAGAAGCAGAATACATAGCAGCAACAATAACTACAAGTCAAGCATTTTGGTTGAAATACATACTTGAAGATGTGGGAGAGCCACAAGATAAAGATACCAGAATCTATTGCGACAGTAAACTGACAATAACTATGGTAAAAAAATCTAGTGTTCCACAGCAAAACTAAGCATATCAAGATTAATACCACTTTATTCGGGAAGCAGAAGTGAACCAGGAAATCAAGTAGAGTATTGCAAGACTGAAGAACAGTTAGTAGGTTTTTTTTACAAAAATTACCACGTGGAGAGTTTGAGAGCCACGAGAAAAGATTGGAGTCACAGAAATATGTATCAAGGAGGAGTATTAAGATGTGATGCATATTTCTAGAATAATCTATTTAATAAGAGAATGTTGTGGATACACTAATTTCTAGATTATTCTACCAAATAATTAATTTTGTATAAAATTTAAGAAAAGAAAAATCTAGACTACAATGTCCTAGAAAATTCTAGGATATACAAGATTAATAATTAAGCATGTAGATATTGCATGAATGACCAGGATATTCTCATATTAAGTCGATTAATATAGTGACAACCATTATGCATCTATAAATATAGATAAAATATTATATGAAATTAGTTCATGATAATTTTAACATGAAACAATTTTAAAGTATCAAATATTTGATTAAGATTATAAAAAATTTGGGTCACTGATATTATAATGTAATTGTTATATATTTTCTTAACCCTTATTTTTAATACTCCTAATCAAATATTCAATACTTTAAAATAGTTTCATGATAAGTTTATCATGAATCACTTTCATATAAAACCTACAAATAAATATAACATATATTTGCAATAGGATGTAACTATGAAAACAAAGCAATTACAGAACTTCCTACTTCAATTCTACCCTAATTCCATTGCTCATATTTCTTCAAAATCCTTCTCCAAATACAATTCTTCCTTTACTATATTAATTCTTATGTGCACAGTACCATCACAAAATTACCACTCCTTTAAATATCACCAGCCTTGAGGTGGTATAGACTTCGAAATTAACATCAATCCATGGAATTGAAATTAATACCAAGATCTTCGGCAATTGTGCACCACCATATTATTAGCCTCATTTCAATCAATTGCGAATAATTTTAGGGTGTGTTACACCCATCAAGTTTGAAAGATTCATATTGATATCCTTCACCTATGTCGAAATCCACAATTCGAATTTTGTTAGAATTGTTGAGTGTTTATTAAAAGAAATAGTTAGAAGCATCGTATGAAAACTTTATCAAAGGAATTCCATAGCGTGTCCCCCGTAACCTACGATAGTATGTGCTTTATCTTTCTTTCTTAGAAGGGTGTATTCAGTTGAGATTCTATTGGATTTTTTTATTTATTTTAAAACGTCTGTGGGTTTAGAAAATCTATAAACTCCATGAAGTTTGACTGCTTTTTTTTATTGATTTATATGGATTTTCATAGACTTGACAGGATTGTGAAATAGATTTTTTTATTGATTTACACGAATTTTCAGACTCCGGCGCTGAAACCATTGATGCAAATGTATATGGAACACACTTGTATATATAAATAATTATCCAAATTGTTTAGAAAAAAAATACCAAAAATACATTAGTTAAAAAAAATAGTATTCTCATCTTCATTTCCATCACAGTTATATCTCGGCCTCATTAGAAGTCTCTGATTGTTAAAAGGGATTTTGGAGAGTGAAATTTATTTATATTTTTGGAAGAGTAGATTTGGCAGTGGGGCGGGGAATCTCCGAAGCAAACGGGGACGGGGACGAGGAATTTTTTTGCCCCATAGTCGGGGACGAGGATAGTATTCCTTGCCCCGCGGGAATTCCCGTCTCGTTCCCCGTGTAGATCCACATTATTTTTTATATAATTAATATATTTGTATATATAATTTAAATTCAAAAGTAAATTACAAATAAATATTTCATAATTTTCTACTCAATTAATTATTTATTCAAAATTACATCTGTATTTTATTTAATATTATGTTATTAATTTCAAATTATATAATTTTCACTTTAATATATATATGTTAACTAAAAAAATTAGAATTAGAGATTCTTCAAATTGTTTAAATTAATTTTTTTTAACACCAACTTAAAGTAATTATTGTGTATGATTTTTTTTTTAATTTAGATAGAGATGGGGGGAATTTTTCCCCGTTTATTTCGCGGAGACGGGGATGGAGAACGAGCCACCGTCCCCGCCCCGTTGACATCCCTATGGAAGAGTATTAAAGGAAGTCCATAGACTGTTGAATACCTAAATTTTTTTAAAAACTTTTTAAATCCGTAGAAATTGCTGGTTATTAGAAGAGATTTTGGAGAGTGAAATTTATTTATATTTTAGAAGAGAATCAACAAAATCCATAAAGTATTAAAATCCATAGACTGTTGAATACCTAAAGATTTTTTAAAATCCGTATTGAATACCTCAAGATTTTTAAAGATTTAAAAATCCAGATTAAATACCCCCAGACTTTAAAAGTCTAAAAAATTATACAGACTCCATAACCAATACACCTCCCTTAGTCTTTGCGAAATGCATGCTATGTTTACTAGTTGAGTAACTACTGGTCCCACTAAGTACTTAAGAAGAGATTTTGGAAGTTTAGAAGGGGGTTGAATAGAATTCTTAGGCCCAAAATAAAATTTTCAAAATCTGCCTAAGTACCAGAATACCAAAAGACTTGGTGTCTTTTGGTCAGAGTTTTTTGGTCTTGAAAAACCAAGTTGAGTATATGGAAACGTTTTATGGATAAACTCTTTATAAACTCCTTGAAATGTATAATTCTTTATATGCAAGACATGCTTATATGCGATTTAAAAGTATGAGCAAATGCAAAACATAAAAAGTAAAAGGACACGAAATTTTATAGTAGTTCGGATATAAATCTTACGTTAATTTTCCCTTTCTCCAAAGGGGTCTCACTTACAACCAACTTCTTACTGAAATTTTACAAGTACCAGCTCCTTGTTACAATGGCTTTCAAACTAGATCATTGTTGATGACCTTAATTCGATTTGAATAATTAGTGGTTGTTTAGGCTTGGAAGATAATCAAACAAGGTTTGCAACCTGAGATTGAAGGATTGTATGCTGGATTTATATAAGTAAAGTTTGAGAAACCAATTTGCAAGAGTTTAGGCATTTTTTTTTTAATAAAATGAATATATTCTTCCCTTCATGTGAGGGGTATTTATAGTGTTACAAGCAAGTAGGAGGTGTCACATTTTTAGCCACTCTAATTTATACATTGACAAGTGTTTAGACACTTGTTTAATCCTAAGCTATTACATCTTGTACAATGACAAGTGTTAAGACACTTATTTGTTTCTAATGCAATGCTTAATTAGTGGAGTTCTTGGTTGTCCTCCGAGGTGTCATGTTGTTCGCCTGTTCGTCTCTGATGTGGGTACTTGGACCTTTTATCTGAGCTGCTCGCTTAGCTTCCTCTGACCTTTGACCAGCTGCTCGCTTGGTACGTTTTGACATCTTGACCAACTGCTCGTCTTTCTATGATTTGTATTCCGTACCCAGCTGTTTGTCTCTTTTACCTTTTCTTCCTTAACCACCTTTTGTTTATTTTATCTTTATCTTTAATTACCTTAGCCTCGTTGCTCGGCTGCTCGCCTATTGACAATCGTTATAGGCCTTTCTTACACCAATCTTTCAAGTATGAAGAGATTGTATAATGGTTTCAACTAATACGCTTTAGTTAAATACTCTCCATATCCTTCAAATAATACCCTTCAATGAAAACAACTAATAGCCTCCAAAACTAACACTCTTTAGTGCAAGCAACTAATACCCTCCATAACTGATACAATTCAAATAGTTATGTATGAACCGTTTTCACTCTATACTTTGCAAAAAATGAAAGAGTGTCTTATTCCAATTTTATTTCAAATAAATATTTAGTTTAATAAATTCTACAAAAAAAAAATTACAAACTATATATCGAATTATTTCTATACACTGTACATTCACAAAAATATTTGATAACTATTATTTTAAAACAATTGAAATATATTTTATACTACAAAATAGATGGATTTATCATAATATCACAAATTGTTATATGAAATATTTTACATGTAAAATATACTTAAAATAGACAAATATTACAAAATACATGGGTCGGGTCGCTCCAAGTTAAAATTCGAGGATTTTGGCCGAGTCGGGTCGAATTTGGTGATTTTTCAAAAAATCTCGCGCAAGCCAAATTTCAGGATTTTCGCTCCCAGTTTGTGTTATTATATGGGCAAATGCATGTTGCTTACTATTAGCCCAAAATGTTATTTTTTCTATCAATTTTTATGTGTTTTTACTGAAATAAATATTTTTCCATACAATATAAGAGCAAAATGTGTGTTACTATTATTCAAATATTGGTCTTCATAAATATTTATTCATTTTTACAAAAATAATTATTTTTTCATATAATTACACATGTAAGGTAGTTAAAAGCGTGTTACTATAATGACACAAATGTCTTACTCAATGGATAAATATATGTTTGCACAAATACATAAAAGCACCTTTCCATGTTGTGTTACCATAAGGACAAAGATATGTTACTGTAAAAATAAATGTGTGTTACTATTGGAGCAAATGTGTGTTGATGTTAGATTAAATATGTGTTACTGCAAAAGTGTGTTAATGTTAGAGTAAATGTGTGTTACTACGAATATATGTTACTATTGGAGTAAATGTATGTTAATGTTAAAGTAAATATGTGTTACTGCAAATGTGTGTTACTACAAATATGTGTTACTGCAAATGTGTATCAATGTTAGAGTAAATGTGTGTTACTAAAAACATGTGTTATTATTAGAGCAAATGTGTGTTAATGTTTAGAGGAAATGTGTGTTAATGTATGAAACAATAAATCTAGATTTAAATGGATGAAGAATAAATTAAAAAATACATATTTGTTCTTAAAAAATTATATATATTTGTCCTTATTGTTATTTTAAAGTACAAAGATTTATTTTTAAAGACTAGTAGTAACACACATTTTGCTCTTTAGTAACATGCATCTGTCCATATAGGAACACAGTTTGGGAGCGAAAATCCTGAAACCTGACTTGTGCGAGATATTGGAAAAAATTCACTAAATCTGATCCGATCCGGCCAAAATCCGTGAATTTCAACTTTGAGCAACCCGACCCGTGTATTTATCGATTTTAAGTATATTTTACATGTGAAATATTCCACTAGAGAATTCCTCAGAATATATCTAATATATTTTGTAAATAATTATTTGTAATAATTTATAATAAAATATATTTCAAAGATATATATCAAATATTTTTAAAAATATTTAATACTCAATTTAGCAATAATTTTATTGGAAAAATTTAATAGTTTCCAAATCTAGGCCGGTTAGCGCTATTTTATATATATATATATACACACACACAATAAAACCTCTATAGATTAATAATCTCTAAAATAATAATTTTCTCTGGTCCTGACTTGGGTCAGTACAAAAATTTACCAATTTCGATAAAATAATAAGATAATAAATTTTTTTTTTATAAAACCTATATAAACTAGTGGTCCCATCAATATCATATATTAATAATTTCTTCACATTACAAAAATAACTAGAACAATTTAGTAAAATAAGAATATATTGTTGATTGCTTCTTGTTATACTTTAAATCTGCTTGGATTTCATCTCTAACTTTTCTTATCTCATCCAATAGTTCTGGTGTTTCATTTTCAAATTGCACCAAAATATTGTGAAGTGTTATGGATGCTATAAGTGTTTCCTTTCTTGTAACTGGTTCCAAAAATATTGTATCATCCTCGCCATTATTCACATCAATGCTACAATTTCTTCTAATCTTTGAACTTCATTGGGTTATGTATGATGAATTTATTTATTATATAGTTCAATGAATATAATGCATATCATTAGTTAAGGCACTCATTTTTATAAAAAATAATTTTTTATTCATTGTACTAAAAAAACTCTTTGAATTAATAAATTATTAATATATAGATAAATTAATATCTTTGTAAAGTAATTTTTTTTGTCCCAAAAGTATTACTCCCTTCATCAAATATTAGTAGTTCTACTTTTTGACTTGCTATTTTTTATTATAAGTTGGAGGGTATTATGAGGTACTGTGAGGTTCATTTATTAATAAAGTTATTGTTTATTGATAAATAAATTTCACAATACATCATAATATCTTCCAACTTATGATAAAAAAATAACAAGTCAAAAAATAGGACTAGGACGGCGGGAGGGAGTAATTTATAGAGGTTTTATTGTACCATACACAAATTTTATGGGAAATTTTGAAAATAAAAAAATTATAGGAATATAAAGAATGACATCTAGAATTTGAGGAATGAGTAAAGCTGCAATTGTAGGAAATCGAGGGGAGTACGTGTAATTACGAGAAGCTTATAGGGCAACACCGACTACCAACCACGAGAAAGATTACCCCTAAAATTCTCCATCAGAAATTCCGTTAACCCGAAAAACATAAAGGATTCCTACTTTGCTTCAGAATCTTCCCCTCATACATAGATTTCCTTGAATTTTTGCTGCGCGAAGCTTTCGAAATTCGTCGTGAGTTCCCAATATTGAGGTATTTCTTTGCCCAATTTCAGTCATACCCTGATTTCTGCTATTTCCGATATCTATTTTTTTTTTCTTCGCCATATTTGTCTGAAGTTTCGGGATTGTATTCCTTTGATTCCCTTACCAATTGTTAGGAAAAGCGCACTCAATCCCTTTAATTTTGTTATTTCTGTTGCTTTACACTTCCCATCAATCTAGGATTACTCCAGCTTTGCTGATCGTTTGTGGTGAGGTTGCGATTGAATTGGGTTTTTGGCAGAGCTGTTTCCCCCAATTTACGCTAATTCTATTTGTGAAATCAGAATTCTGTGATAATTCACAAGTTTTATTATAGGTAGGCGGTTTTTGGATTCAAACATCTGAATTAGATTCAGGGAAACTATTTTATGGCCTTTCAGTCCCAACGGGCTACAGAAAATTGTAAAAAAGGCATTTCGAAGAATTGCTTGGATAATCCTAGTACTGTTAAACTCGTCTCAGATCAAGTTTTTTCCGTTAAGAACGGAAATACTGATTCATTGGTGATTGAAAGTCCGCAATCTCTGCCAAAATCAAATTCTGAAATTGGGGTGTCCTCTGAAAATTTGCTCAATCATTCTCGGTCTTTTGTTGACCTTCCTCCAGCTCTGATATCTGAGATTCTTAATTACCTAGACCCAAAAGGACTCGGAATCGTTTCTTGTGTCAATACATCTCTATATAGCCTTGCCTCTGAGCACTACGTGTGGAAGGATTTCTATTATGAGAGGTGGGGGCATCCGATAGCTTCAGTTGATGTGAAGCCGGGGTATTCGGATGAGCAGTCATGGAAAAAACGCTTCGAGGAGAGGGAGTTTCGGAGCAAGACATTTATGGGGCGTTATAGCATGGATACACTGTATGGGCACAAGGAAGCTGTCAGGACAGTTTTCGTGTTAGTTTCTAAGAAGCTTGTGTTCACCTCGGGATATGATCAGGTTGTAAGAATGTGGGATTTGGAAGAAGGTTTGTCGATCGCATCATCCCGACCTCTAGGTTGCACTATTCGTGCTGTTGCAGCTGATACAAAGCTTTTGGTTGCGGGGGGTACCGATGGCTTTATACATGGTTGGAATGTGGAGGATGGGAACCCTCACTTGTTTGATCTTAGGGCTCCTAATAATCAGAATATGGAGTTTAGAGTTTGGGAGCATCAGGGGCCTATAACTTGTCTTGCACTTGATATCAGTAAGATGTATAGTGGTTCCTGGGACATGACTATACGTATATGGGATCGTTCTTCGTTGAAATGTTTGAAAGTCCTGGTTCATAATGACTGGGTTTGGAACCTCGTCCCTCACGATACTACAATAGGGAGCACAGCAGGTTCGGGTGTTTACATTTGGGACACAGATTCTGGGTGTCAGCTTGCTCGTATTAGTAGTGCTCATGCTGGTAACACTTATTCTTTGGCCCGAAGCCATACAGGGAAGCTTTTGTTTACTGGGGGTGAGGATGGTTCTATACAGATGTTTGAGGTCACTGGAAACAGTAAGTACAGTATCAGGAGGATTGCAACTTGGATTCCTCACACTGGATCCGTATACTCTCTTGCATTTGAGTTTCCTTGGCTGGTTTCCGCTTCCAGTGATGGGAGAATCTCACTCATTGATGTCCGAAAGTTGTTGTTGAAGGCGAGCAGACTTTCTGACAAAGCTTCTAAGGGTAACTACTTGGATCAAAAGAATGTGGAACCCCCACAGAGGATGCTACATGGGTTTGGGAGCAACTTGTTTTCAGTGGGCATTGGTCTTGATCGAATTGTTTGTGGTGGTGAAGATGGTGTAGTCAGGATCTGGAACTTCTCTCAAGCTCTGGAGATTGAGCAAAGAATCCAGAGTATGAAGGGTTCGAGGCTTGAAAACCGAATGAGGCGTCTGAGGCTCAAAATTGAAATGAGTGGAAAAGGCAGTCAAGGCGAGCAGTGTTCAGTAGCTGCAAAGAAGAACCAGACAAGCAGTGATAAGAAAGGCTGGCATAGCAAGCGTAGAGTAAGTGGGAAGATGAAAGCATAGTCCTAGATTCTAGTTTCTGATTGGTTTTATCGTCATTGGATAATTAGCTAGTTATGCATGAAAGAATAGTCTGAACTGTTAGCCGTGGTAGTTTTCATGTTATTGTTTACTGAATATTTAGATCTTAATGCCAACTGTTTTACGTAGCTCTCTTTCTTTTTAAATACCAGTTATATCTTGATTTTTATTTCCTCTTGGCTCTTACTTTATGTTAGGACTTAGGTGTAATGGCTTATTTTAATGATTTGAATGAGGTATTGTTATAGAGTCATTGTGATTCTAATGGGGTAGAAAATTCATATGTTTCGAGTGATTTTTGTGTCTAATTTGGCTATCTGCATTAGAACTGATTTTCACCTACAAAAGGAATTAACAATGCTATGTCTGAATTATTTAGTTAGATACAAAAGTTGCCTGTTGTACCAACAGAGATTGTACCAGATGGACACCTTATGAATCCTTACATTCTTTATCATACAAGAGGGAATTTTATGCTAAATATTCTATATATCTTTCTGTGAAATCCATGACCGTCACTTCCATGGCTCATTGTGTTGAAGAACTTTATTTTCCTCAACTAGAAATTCCAATTACCATTGATAGAATAGATCCCATCTTGTCTGATTGCTCTTTTACCAACCAAGATACTCTTTACCTCTCTAATCTTGATGACATGATTGGGGTGCGAGCTTTCACTCCAACGGTTTACTTTTACCAGTCGGAAGGTCACGATCAACCCGTTGTTCAGGTACTTAAAGATGCTCTTAGAATGGTTTTAGTGCCTTATTATCCTTTTACAGGTAGACTAAGAGAGACCAAGGATGGAAAACTGGAAGTTTTTTTTGGACCCGATCAAGGTGCTCTGCTAGTTGAGGCTCATTCTCACGTGGCCTTAGCTGATCTTGGAGATCTAAAGGTCCCAAATCCTGCTTGGATGAACTTGATCTACAGGTTTCCCAATGAAGAAGAGTACAAAGTTGTTAACATGCCTTTGGTGATAGCCCAATTGACGAAATTCAGCTGTGGTGGCTTCAGCCTCGGTTTGAGAATGTGCCATTGTCTCTGTGATGGCCTTGGAGCAATGCAGTTTCTCAATGCTTGGGCTGAAACTGCAAAAACCGGCTTCTTGTCCGTAAACCCTAATCCTCGTTGGGATCGGGAAATCTTTCTGCCCCGTGATCCCCCCAACGCCCGTTTCTCACATACTGAGTTCAAGAGAATCGGGGATTGCTCGACCCTCATAGAATGCCTCTTCAGGGGCAAACTCATCCAGAAATGCTATCGGATAACCCGAGAGTACCAGGCCAGATTGAAAATATTAGCACAGGCCGGGTCAGAATTCCCGTGTACGACCTTTGATGTGATGGCAGCTCATGTTTGGACATCCTGGGTGAAAGCACTTGATGTTAAACCTCTCAATAGCAAGCTACGTCTCACTTTCTCCGTGAATGCTCGTGGGATGCTGAAAAACCCGCCTTTGAAGGATGGGTTTTACGGTAATGCTTTGTGTGTGGCGTGTGCTACGAGCAGTGTGGAGAGCCTAGCCCAGGGGTGCTTAGGTGAGACGGCCCGGTTAGTGCACGAGGCCCGATTAGGGGTCTCGGAGGAGTACTTGAGATCAACCATTGACTATATTGAAATGTGTAGGCCCAAGAGGCTGGAATTTGATGGGAAACTGACCATTACTCAGTGGACTCGGTTTTGTATTTATGAATCAGCTGACTTTGGTTGGGGGAAGCCCGTTTATGCAGGCCCGATCGACCTGACTCCGACACCACAGGTGTGCCTGTTCTTGCCGGAGGGAGGGGCGGCGGGAGCAATGCTGCTCTGTATATGCTTGCCTGAATATGCTTGTGATATGTTTACACAATTGTTAATGTCTCACGGATTCAATTGATTGAATCTCTCTTGTAATCTACTTTATTCAATTTAAACAAGATTTGTTCATCTTAGTCACAATTTAAAAAATCTGCAACTTTTTGTTTGGCGGTTTCGATTGGAGTATAATGAGTTGATGAATAAGTAGGTAAATAGACGGTACAAGTTCAGTACACGTGATATGTGTTCAATATTAGCTTCTCAAGCACATAACAAATGAGCTAACCATACAAAAATATTGTTGCAAGAGTGGGTATCATAAAACCAGCATGCTAAAACACATTCATTTCTCCACCAACAAAACAATAAAATCTTGATTTTGAAATTATGGGATAGCCAAAGCTATTGCTATTCAGTAGCAACATAAATGGCTATCAGGAAGTGGTTTGTTGGTTTGAGTTGTTTGATATGTGTGATGATCACAACGAAACACGCCCATGTTTCGACGTCTCCAACCAAGGCAATGTACGTAATGGGGGATTCGTCTGTTGAGTGTGGAGATAACACTCCGTTGGACGCCTTCATCCCCAAAAACATCTCACAATTTCCATGCAATGGCTCTGATGCAACTCTTCTTCCTCATCTTATTGGTTCACTCTCTCTCTCTCTCTCTCTTTCTTCATGAATTGATCTTCTTATGGTACTAGTTAGCCTTTTAGAGGAATCATGCATGATAATGGAAATTGCTGTTCAATCATGTGTCTTAACTGACAATACATTCTGTATAAATATTTGATGCAGCAAAGAAGATGGGATTGCCATATACCACACCATTCTACAGTCAAAACGGATCGATTCAAGAAATTCAGCGCGGCATTAACTTTGGTTCAGCAGAAGCCACAATTTTATACCCTGGTAGCTCAAACTACCAGTCCCTGAACCAGCAACTACGCCAAGCATTCGAGACTCTCCAGTTATTACAGCTCCGACTTGGCCAAGAAACCGCAACAAACTTCATCAAATCTTCTGTTTTCTACCTCTCATTCGGGAAAGATGATTTCCTTGGTTACTTCCTTCATAACTCATCCGAGACGGGATCCAAGTACAAGGGTCAAAACTTGACTCAAATCTTGGTTCACCAGATGACGAATTCCATACGAAGTCTTTACGCCTCGAATGTGAGAAAGATAGTGTGTGCTGGTGTTTTACCCTTGGGATGTATGCCTCGTCTGATGAGTAGTTCCGGTTGCTTGGGTGAGGCTAATACACTTGTTTCGGAGTACAATAAGGGGTTAGAGCAGAGCATTGCTGCCATTAATGCAGAGATGCAAGATGCCCACATAATCTTCTGTGATGTTTATAGAGCTGTAATGGAGTTCATCAACAACCCCAAGACATATGGTAGGTTCATCTCTAAACCTAATCATTATTTGCCCTTTCGGTACTAAAGTATATTGGTTGGTCAGTATTAATGCATTTTATTTTGTTCAGGGATAGAGGATGTGAAGAATGCATGTTGCGGAGTAGGTAAATACGGTGGTTGCCTGTCGACAGATATGGCGTGTGGCGAAGCTTCAACGCACGTTTGGTGGGACTTAAGCAACCCCACCCCGGCCGTTAACTCCCTATTGGCCGATTCAACTTGGTCTGGCCGCCGCCCCGTCTCCTCCATTTGCAGACCCCTATCTCTGCATCAACTCTTCTCTTTCGGGTGAAATGCTCTCACCTCTCTCTAGGAATTAATAAATTTGTGTCCATACCAGGCTTCTAAATATTGTCATAAACTTGGAATGTTTGTTCAAGTATGATGGGGATGTTACACCATGCTGAAAATAAACCAAATTTCGAGACTCGTTTGAGCTCGTTTCAGACTTACGATAACAAATAAATTCAATTAGTAAGCTCGTTACTAAACTCATGAGCTAACTCCTATAATTATATGGTTTAACTATTTTATGTTTTTCACACTTATTTAATTAAATACAAATAGATATATATGATCAAACACATCGTTCGGGACTCTGGCTCGTTTAATAAATTAAGCACATCAACTTAAACAAATAAACTCAAGGTTAATGATATCCAAGTTCACGAGCTAGCTGCTATAATTATAATAAATAGTTAACTCAAATTTATATTTTACACACTTAAATAAAATTAGAATTTAGCATATTTATACTATGATTTTAGAAATTTATAATTTTATTACTGTAATTAGCTCGTATAGATTTCATTAAACCTCATGAATCAACATCATATTAAACAAATAAATTTGAGCTTAACTCGATAATATACAAATTGAAGCGACACTTAGTTTCAAACTCTTCAGTATGAACGGAATGAAAGTGTCTTTTCTATCTATGTTGGAGGAAGAATGACCTCCACGGTATTATAAAATTAGTGTTGTGCTCCAATTTAAAAAAAAATTCAAACAAAATAAGGTTGGTGGGTTGATTTTTTTTTTTTTTTTCTCATTAACAATTATAATCGCTCTATACTAATTCTCATTTCCATTAAAAGAAATTCAACCAAGAAAATTTTATGAATTTTGATTCGTACCATAGGCAGTTATTTTACAGAGTTTTTATTTATTTTTAATTCCATCCATTTTGCTTTTGAGATCGGAGTAAAATAGAGAAATCAAAGAAAATATTATTCAGAATAGGTGGAATAAATCCATCTAGCTACAAGATACAAATGATGAAATCAGTATATCAATCACAATGAATCTTAGAAATAAATACATATGATTTTGAATCAAAATAAATAAGTGAAAAAGAAAAGAGCTGCTAATCCAAAGAGGAAATGATGCTTAGAGCCTAAATTGCTTGGACTTCCATTAGATGGGGCTGTTGCTGTTTCGTCTCCACCTATAAACATCAATAATTAAATTAATCAACCATAACCATATATATAATATTTTCATAGAGTCATTCTCAACTGATTTGCATTTTGTGTGTATAACTTTTAAAGTATTACATGTCTCATTAAGAGTATTAGTTGTTTTATAATAAAGTGTTTACCAGGACTAGGTGAAGGCACTAAGCTTGAAGAAGGGGCTTCACTTGGTGATAGAGCACCAACTGGAACGCCAATAGCTGCATCAAATAAAATATGGATAAATCACTCACTAAATAATCCTTTCTATAGTCAATTGAAATGAAAAAATCTCCACCGTAAACACTCAATTTACAGGAATGGTTCAAGCACAAGAACACTTATTTTATCCAGGGATGAAAATCAAACCAAATTATTCAATACTAAATTCGAAATTATTTGGTAAAATTCATTTGAATTCAGTTCCATATAAATATCAAATAAATTTGAACATACATTTATGTTCAATACAATTTAAAGCTTGATTTGGCCCAATAACTAAAAAAGACAAAACAAATGTTAAAATACTTGAACTCATGTTCGGTATTCGATAAAAATATCAAATAAACTCGAACATACATGTTAAATACAGCCTAAAACTCGGTTGGAGGTCGATAAATAAATTTAATAATACAATAGTCAAAACGTTAAAGTACTCCAACTCTGACTTGTATTTGCTCAATTAAAATTTATTTAAACTTGACTCAATTACTTTATCAAATAAATTCAATCATAAAATTTAAAACAAAAACTCCATTGAGTTTTACCAACCCAACTCATTTTTACAACCTAGTTTTACCAAGATTGGGTGGCCAGTGGCTTCACATAAATGTGGGCAGTAATTGACAAGTCGACATGGCACATTTTCCAAAATATAAATAAAATGTTCACTAGAGAGATGGCATTTATTTTGTTGAAAAGATTAGAGATAGGATTTGGTACACAATAAATGGCCACTCCTCTCCTGCCTACTTTCTCATGCTTTTATAGTTTAGACATGTGAGGACTATTAAAATTTATTAATTAATTTAAAAGAAAAATATATACTGAATCCATGAATAATGGATGTGTATATTTATAAGTACAATTCACTTAACTCATTTTATTCCAATATTAATTTTTATGTGGGGTCAACAATTGGAAGTATGCCAAACTACCATATTAAATGGTTCCAATAAATTGATTATTAGATGGGTAATAGCACTAAATAAACTACCTACATATTTCGAAAACGAAAGGTAGTAGTAGTTGGCAAACATTAAAACTCCAACTAATAACACCGAATTGGTTTCAATTTCATTTATTCGACTTTGATTTCAAATTTAGATTTATTTATAATATGTAATGTAAGTTCTTGATATTAAATACGTAACGTGCTGAATTATCTAATGATACTTATATTTTTCTCTATTGAACTCTTATTATATTATTAATGAAAAGTAAAACTAGATCCATTTTGAAATTCAATATGGTCCACCACATTAGTCGTTGCACATAATTGATGCAATAAAATCC
This sequence comes from Ballota nigra, assembly GCA_947034835.1. Classification (NCBI taxonomy): domain Eukaryota; kingdom Viridiplantae; phylum Streptophyta; class Magnoliopsida; order Lamiales; family Lamiaceae; genus Ballota; species Ballota nigra. Next base: position 8,712,645 of record OX344727.1, on the reverse strand, counting down.
AAATAAATAAGAGTGGCAGGAAATCAAATTTGAAATTTGAAATGTGTATGTCGATTGTCGAATAGGAAAAGGAGAGTCCAGTGGAAAATTCAATTCCTTTAATTAAAAATATCAAGATAGATCTTACAATAATCATTTTCAATAAGTTAGAAAAGGTGGGCCCGCCATAATATTCCAGTTTTAAATTTATATTTTAAACGATTAGACATATATTTATTAGAGTAAATTTCTTGTGCTACTTGAGGTATGATGCACTCATCCAACAGTTGATATTGTTTACACTGAAAAATATGATTTGCTTACACTGAAAAGTTGGGTTAGATTACACTAAAAAATTTACACAGAAAATCTATTCTGAGTGTAAATTTTTCAGTGTAATATAACCACACTTTTCAGTATAATCAGTCTATACTTTTCAGTGTAAATAGGTGCACTGTGCACCAGGTGCCAAGGAGAGTGTGCCTATTTATTAATATTTGTCGGCCCTGAAAATTGGATCTTTGCTTATGATAAAGCAGTAACAGAAATAAACATTTGCATTATTTTACATAATTAACCAGTTTTAAAATACTAGTATGAACCTGTCAAAAAAAAAAAAAATAGTAGTATGAACGCTTTCAAAAAGAAATGAAAAAAAAAAATTTAGTAATTTGAACCAAATCATCCAAGAGAAAGCAACTACACCATCAAAATAACCTTTTAGTCCAAATTGCTAACAATTTTTTCCATATACGTAGTAATACATAGATTAATAGATTATTTTATTACATATATATAACATGTGATGTAGTTTATCTGTTTTAAAATAAGAGTCATTTTAACTATGTTTTCTAATTTACCCTTATAATAAATTATACTCCCTCCGTCCCAACTCTATCTTCACACTTTCTATTTTGGTTTGTCCCAACTCTATCTTCACACCCTTAAAAAGGAAATAAAACTCAATATAAATATTCATATTTAACTACTTTATACACTAAAAAGCAAAAGTATCCACTCCTATTGGTTTAACACTCAATAAAGTAGATTTTTCTTAATACCCGTGCCAAACCAATATGTGAAGATAGTCTTGGGACGGAGGGAGTATTGTTTATAATTCCTAAAATATCACTATAATTTTAGTTAATATTCTCTAATTCTCTCCTGCTCTCTCATCATACTAAGATACTACTACACATTATTCTCTCATACTGGAGAGCAGAGCAAATGACTAATTTGAGTATATATATGAAAATTTAGTGTGTTTTTTTTTTTTTTATACTAGTACAATTTTTCCAAAAGAATCAAAAGAAAATATATCTTTTTTAATTTTTAGGTGTAAATTTATTGTAAAAAGTTGGGAAAGAAAAATGCGAAATTTATTTAGAAATAAAAAATTTGATGGAAATGGTGTAGAAAAATAAAAAAGAGAGATAGGGCGGGGTACCTGCACACAAGCTAACAGGAGGAGTGTCCACTTTGCAAACAGAAGGAAGTTTCATGGCCCGATTCACATCGACGGATATTCCGACTTGACCCGGATTCCCCAACAGCTGGCACAGACACACGGGCTGTGTGTTCACCAAGTTGGCTAGCTCCGGGCAGCATCCCTTGTCGGGTTTGGTCAGGTTGCTTCCTTCCTCCACAAATGTCAGGCAATCCGACAGCTTCAACAAATACGTGAAGCAATCAACTCCGCCCGGCGACGGCGACATCGGCATCTCCGGCGCCGCTGCCGGTGTGAATTGTGCGGTCGCCGCCGCGCACATGGCGGCGACTATGAGGGAGAAGGCAATACCTGTGGAGGCAGACATTGGAGGGTAGTTTTGGAATTTGAGTGGAGCTAAGTTGTGGAAAATCAAGAATGGGTGGGTTTGTATGGGAAAAAATCACAAATGGTCCCGTAACTTTGCTCAAGTCCATAAATAGTCCTGTAACTCTTTACTTTATCAATTTTAGTCCCTTAGGTATCAATTTTAGTCCTTTTCACCGGAAAATTTAAATTTTGGTCGGAAAAGTTACCGGAAATTTATTTTAGCTTACATAATAAACCGAAAAAAAGTATCAAAATGACAAGCTCAACGAAAGATGAGAATATGATATATCTTGACCCAAATATTATCATAAATTGTTCGGAATTTCCGAGCAATCCATCGATTATGTCATTCGTCCTCAAAATAAACACCACCTCATTTCCTTCATTCCCATCCCATAAAATTAAGCATGGCAATATTCCATCACATAACAGTACTCCCAATACCTGTTAATATAGTTTTGTGCAGTGTGATCCAAGTTCAGTCACGTGGCCACATCTATCGGCCTCCGTTGGTCGAGCGATTAACCGATGGATTTAGTCGATTATCAGAATATTTCCGAGCAATTTACGATAATATTTGGGTCAAGATATATACTATTCTCATCTTTTCGTTGAGCTCGTCACTTTGATACTTTTTTTTCGGTTCATTATGTAAGCTACAATAAATTTCCGGTAATTTTTCGGGCCAAAATTTAAAGTTTCCGGCGAAAAGGACTAAAATTGATACCCAAATGACTAAAATTGATAAAGTAAAGAGTTACAGGACTGTTTGTGGACTTGGGCAAAGTTACGGGACCATTTGTGATTTTTTCCCGGGTTTGTATTTATAAGGCTTTTATTTATAGTGTGTAGGAGTAGGAGTATTCTTTTTTGTAATAAGTCGGTATTAGTGTTGGAATATAAATGAAAATGATTTTTTTGTCTTTTTATTTATTACGGGTGGAAACATACAATACAGCTAGCATTTATAAGGTGAACAGAAAATTCTGAAAAGGAAAATTTAAAAGCAAATTTTCGAACCGAACTGGTGATGAAATTCGATTACTTAGGCTGGATTAGTTTTATTAAAAAAAAAAATATATCAGTTTCCCATTAGTAGTCAGAAAAAGCTAATTCACCCGAAATATTACTTATATATAAATGTATATATTAATTAATTATTAATAGATTTTATTTAATAATATAACATCATGTCAATATAATTTTACATTTATAATTATTTATGTCATTCTTTATTCAACTTTAAAATCTTGTAAGTTAAAACGAAAGATCAAGTACAGAATGGAAATGGTTTATACATAATACATGTATTATTAAAGGGTATTAATTGTTTTCACTAAAGCGTATTAATTATTTTCATTGAAGATTACTAGTTTTATTAAAGAGACTTAGTTCATTTTCGATAAACAACTAATATTTTTCAATATAAACAATTAATATATTTCAGTGAAAATAACTGTATGAATCAATTTCACTTTATGCATTAAAAAAAATAATAAAGCGATAAGCTTTTGAGATAATTTAAACTGTAGTAGGAGATTAAAAATGAGGTAGAGATAAAAAACATGTAAAATTTTGTTTTCGCCAAATTAGGTTACCGCTGATTCAGTTTGGATTTTTTTTTTTTTTTTCACTATCCAAAGTTTGGTTCTTTTCAATTTTATACATGCAAATTTCAATTCTATCGGATAATGGTAAAATCGGCTAAATTAATCGAATGCACACACCTATTTATTATACTTTATATCCTTTTATGAATCAAATAATATTAATAACAGCGTTGGAAATAAACGATTTATGATTTTTTTTTATTTTTTTTTAATAAATAGAAACGGACAGGTAGCAGCATTGACGAAAAATGTGTTGGGAAAAATTGAATTGATGATCCTCCACGCTGCTGGACTGTGCCGCTAAATTTGGCGGCATTTCATTCTTTCACACGTTGCTTCATCTTCCCATTTATTTCTTTCACGGGTGAAACCCTTTTTTATTACTCTAATTTTCAATTGCTAATCATCTCCTATTTATTATGCTGCATTTGGTACATGGTGTATTCACTCAATAATTAATATTATATACACTGAAAGGTATGATTTGATTATACTGAAAAGTTTGGTTAGATTAATTGAAAAGTTTATACTAAAAATCGGTTTTAAGTATTATCTTTTCAGTGTAATCTTATGACCACATTTTTCAATATAATCCACTTATATTTTTCAGTGTAAATAATATTAACTGTTGAGTGTGTGTCATTTATTAATTGTACTAATATTTAAAGTATACATCACATGCAAATTGACGATATAAATTGTATATGTGGGCGTAGATTGATTGAGGGTTAAATTATATTAATAATATGTAATGAAAATGATAATCTATTTTCCCTTCTTGCCTTCGAAAAAGGATTGTCTATCATTTTAAGTTGCGTATTTGCGTTTTGTTTTAATTTTGTTCCCTAACAGTTGCTTTATTTTAAAAAGAACTGGTGTGGATGTCTATTTTTTATTCATGTAGTATCAAATTTTTCAATACTTTACATATGTTATTATAAAGACAAAATATATTTTTGTAAGAACAAATATAAATTTGTGTGTACAATAACACACATCTGTTTCCAATTTGTATGACTATATAGGCAAACACGTGTTACTGTAAGGTCAAAATGAGTGTTATTAGTCATTAAAACAACATATATTTGTACTTTATAGTAACTATAAGGACAAATATGTATTTAAGAACAAATATGTGTTTCTTAATTTATTATTTATCCCTTTAAATAAAATATGAGTATATTGTTTCATGTAGTAACAGACTTTTCACTACTTTATATGTTTTATTGTATGAAAAATAATTAATTCTGTAAAAATAAAAAAAAATTGTGAAAAATATTTGTTCTGATAGTAACACACATTTTGCTCTTATATTGCATGAAAAGATATTTATTTTTGTAAAAATAAATAAGTCACTACTACAATATTGGACATACACAGCTGCACATATACAGCCATTTTCAATAACCGCTGTATAAGTAAAGCTATATACAGCGGTTACAAAAAAAAAATTTAAAAAAGAAAATATACAGCGGTTTATAACCGCTATATAAGATTTATCTTATATAGCGGTTAAAAACCGCTGCGGATGGACATATATAGCGATTTAGAACCGCTATATAAGATAAATCTTATATAGCGGTTGAAAACCGCTGTATAATTTCTTTTTTTCTTTTTCGTATACCAGTACTATATATAACTCCGCCCCCAAATTAAATCTCGACTGAATTTCACCCCAAATCCCTAGCCGTGCCGCCGTGTTCGCCGTCCGCCCCCACCGTGCAGCCTCTCGCATCCCAACGGCGCCGCCGCCGACCCCGCCGTGCAGCCCCTCGCCCGGCGCCGCGATTTACGTGGTTCTCTTTGGACGTACAACAGCCCCGCCGTGCAGCCCCTCCCAGCGCCGCCGCCGTGATGCCACTCCTCTCCACGGCCGCCGTCGACACCTCTCCTCTCCACGGCCGCCCTCGACGCTCTCCTCTCCACAGCCGCACGCCAAATCAATTTGGGTAAGTTTCATGTAATTGCATTGTCTTTCGAGTTTCTTCTGTAGGGTTTATTCATCATTTTTAATCATTCATGCTCTCTTTCTAGTGTCACTAAGTTGAATGAATTTGATCGACTGGAAGTTTCATCACGAATTTGCCTGTATAATTTGGGAACAATTTGTCTGTTGCCATCATATAAATTAGGGGCACTTATTAGTCTTTCAAGTTGTTTTATTGGACTTATTGTGAGAACACCGTATTAAGTTTAGGAAATTATGGAACTGCAATGAGAAATGAAACTTACCTATATCTATATGGGATGAGGATTTGCTTACCTCTACATGACTACATTGTTCTTCATTGATATGTTAGACTTGTGTATTACTATAATGCTGAAATTGTATCCTGTGGCTTCACAGCTAATTCGGTTATATCCTGCAAGATTGAATTTACACGAAAAAGTATACTCTGTGGCCGGTTTGGCCTTAGGCTGCTATTTCGTCCTTGTATACCAAGTTTACCTTTCTTTATTTCATCGATAGACTGGAATATATTGCCAGAGTTCCCTAATATGATGAAATGAGTAAATAGTAGTGATAGAAAGTGAGGATTACATAGAGGAAATGAGGCTTCTCTTGCTCAGCACTCTCTTGGGAGGAAATTCAGCATTTGATTTTTTTTTTTTTTTGCAAACGTGGGTTTCTTGTATGTGTTGAAAATAGAGGATATTTTTAGTATGCTAACTAATAGAGGATATCTTTAGTATGCTAACTAATAGAGGATCCAGCTAGTAATGGGGTGATATCAAATCATCCTGCTCTCAAGAATTATATTAAAGCGTAAGTTAATTTTTAATATAATAATTTGTTTTGTAATCCATTTAGAATTATGTTATATATGTAATGTATTTTTATTTTTTATGCATAATAATAGTGTGATGGAGATGTATCGGAGTCGGCTTCCTGGTACTCAAGACCCAGAGACCCTTGAAAAAGTGAACTGGAAAAACATTAAGGTAAATTTACAATTTTTTTTATCAAATTAATTAATAGAAAATAATTGTAATTGTAGTATGCATGTGACTATATATAATTGTTAATCAATAGGTTTCGAGGCAGCGAGATAACGTACACTGTGGACATTTTGTGTGCTGCTACATTGAAGATATAATCATCACTTATCATACGACCATTCCCAACAATGTAAGTCAATTTGTTGATTTATTTAAATTATTATTGGTTGAATAAAATTTTGTACAATATATCTAATTAACTTTTTAATGTTTGTAGTTTGTATATGAACGTCCATTGGCTTCTTACCCCACTAGCAGAATGGAGAAATGGAAATTAGATTGGACGGGGTATTTGTTCAACCGATTCTTGAGTTATATGTCATTATAGTATTACTTTTGGTAGTAGACATGTAAATTAAATATTACTCTTTAATGATATATGTATTTCATATTTTTGGTATATTTAATTGGTTTGTATGTTTATTTAATTCGTGTTTTGGTGTTGAATTTATACTATATATATATATATATATATATATATATATATATATATATATATATATATATATATATACTATAAATTATAAAATAGGTTTATAAGAAAAATTAAAAATTAAATAAAAATAAAAAATGGTTTTAATAGCGGTTAATAACCGCTATACATTAATATAAATGCATGAAAAATGAAAATATTAAAATAATTTAAAAAGACAATATATAGCGGTTAATAACCGTTGTATAAAGTTATACTATATATAGCGGTTATTAACCGCTGTATAAGGGTAGACTTTATATAGCGGTTATTAACCGCTGTATAAAGGTATACTTTATATAGCGGTTTTTAACCGCTGTATAAGCTCTTTTTTTATATAGCGGTTCCTAACCGCTGTGTGAGCTTATATAGCTGCCACTTACATAGCGTTTTTAACCGCTTTATTAGCTTGAAAATAACCGCTATATATAACTTTATTTGTACTAGTGAGTATTTGTGAAAAAAAAAATAGTCTGATTATAACACACATTTTTCCTGTATAGTAACACATGTTTGTCCATGTAGTAACACAAAATGGGAGAGAAAATCTTGAATTAGCCTTGTGCAGGATTTTGGGAAAAATTTCTCTGATCCAACCCGACCCAGCCAAGATCCGCGAGTTTTTCAATATGGGTATTATTTTACATGTAAAATATTCTAAATGATTGTGTATATGTGTTACTATATAGGATATATATGTATTTGTCTTTGCAGTAACTCACAAGTGCTTCTGTAAAAAAAAAAAAACTCACAGGTGCTTTTACAGTAACACATGTTTGTCCTTATGGTAACAACACCTGAGAGAGTGTTCTTATATCTTTGTGCGAACACATATTTCTCAATTTGAGTGATACATTTTTGTTATTTGAGTAACACATTTTTCACTACCTTACATGTATTATTGTAATTATTTTTATAAAACAAATAAATATTTGTGAGAAATTCAATATTTGTTCTGATAACTATATACAGTTTGTCCTTATATTGTATGAAAATATATTTACTTTTGTAAAAACACATAAACATTTGTGAAAAAAATATTTAGTCTGATAGTTGTTTTGGTACTCGGTATCCGACTTTTTGGCCGACTAATTCGGGGGGCCCATAATCCACCGTCCACTAGCGGGTGATATTTAGTCTGATAGTAACTGTTGACAGCGATTTATGAATGATCTCGCTGCCGAGTTCCTAGCGGGTAGGATTTGATATTAATGATGACAGAGAGTAATAAATGCGAGAGTAAATGAGCTCTCAAGTATGTCTTTGCAATAAATGTGATGTGTGTTACAAATTGGCATTCAAAGCCCTATTTATAATGTTCAAAGTGGGGGTTCCCCAAGCTTCTTAGGTGGACTCGTGGGCCCCTCCTGCTCCTAGCTGGAAGGTAATGAGTGGCTACAGCCTCCCCTACGAACCAATGAGGAGACGCCACGTGGCACTGTCACCCCTGAGGTGATTGGACCTGGCCTCAACTACCCTCTTTGACCCTGTCACATCCTCTGGATTGATGGCACTCGACGTCCTCTCACAGCTGGCGCGGCCTGGCGTCGGGTAGACGGGTACTCGGGTACCGGGAAGCGAGTGCGGACGAAAATCCCCCGGTTGGTCATTTGCGGGAAGGCGGGTAGAGTACCTGCACAGAGGCTCGCCGCTGGCCGCCCGATATCCGGGCGTGTGGATTACAAGTACCCTTCCCGGCCGATCCCAGAGGCTTATGTCGGGCAGCGTCTGGGTCCCTGTCCGTCTTGTCTGGCCGGCCGGAGGACTGTTCTCCTCCGAGCCCGCTAAAGCAGTGGGCCTGTATCTGATACCCGATGGGTCGGGTAGTAAAATATCGGGTGTAACAATTGCCCCACCAGCCCGACATCGGGGCCGCAGTCGTCGGGTGGCGGGCTGGTCGAACTGCAGACCATTTTGATTTCGAATTTGAATTTTGGGGGTAACGTTTCGATTTCCGAGACGACGCCTCGTCTGCCGCGCCTGCTGACGTCACGGGATGGCGTGACTGATGCGCAGAACTCCAGGGGTCACGTCCGCCGAACCTGCTCCCCAACCGTTGCGCGCGTGACCCCCACGCGCCCCCCAGACATTTGTGTAATTTCATTTCTGACCCCGTTTCTTTGCTGTTTAGTCCCTCCTTTTTCTTCTATAAATAGGGGCTCCCAGCCCAATTTCTCATTTTCCCACTCTTGCAAACTCGTGCCCCCCTTAAGGATTTTTAAGTTTTCCGGCGAATTTCTCAGATTCCGGCGAACTCTCCAGATTCCGGCAGTCTTTTCTGTGTCCCAAGGTAATTTCTTGCTTCTTTTGCCAACACTCCTTCTTACTTTATTTTCGTCATGAGCGACTCCGTCGAGAACCTCGGCGCCGCCGATGCTTATCATTTCCGCCGCCGTACCGCCGCCGACGCCGAGAGGCCTTTCCAGCCGGCCGGGGAAGGAACGTCCCGCGCCGCCGCCAGAGAGGGTGAGGGCAATTCCACGGATGTGGATGCCTTCGCGGACGATTTGGAGGGGATGAGCCCCCAACGAGAGGGGGAAGCCCTAAGCGTTTCCCCGGTCTCCGCCTACCCGCCCCGGGCCGAAGATTTCTTATTCGAGCGGGAAGCCGTGCCCGACCAAATTGACTATGCGGACAGCCGGCTAATCGGGTTCGACCACTCGAAGTACATGAGCCGGTTCGTGCGGAAGCGCCCTCCCCGTGCATATCTCGAGGCCCAGGATACCGATTTTGGGGTCTCTCGCCGCCCCAGCTGCCTTCCCCCGGACGCCGACGTGAAGGAGTTGTACTGGACCTTCCAGGCGCCCTCCGACGTCTTTTTCTACGCTCCCCGGGAGAATGAACGGGCCGACCAGCCTCCGGAAGGCCTTATCGCCATAAATGCGGACACCCTACACGCCGGGCTCCGTTTCCCGCTTCACCCGGCCATCTCCAAGCTACTCGCGGCCTGGAATCTGTCGATCACCCAGATCACCCCGAATGGGTGGAGCTACATCCTGGGGGCAATGGTCGCTCTTGGTCGGCGCGGGCTGCACCGTATGCCCACCCCGTCCGAGCTCAACTACCTATACTATACCGTGGCCTCGGTCGGGCGGATGAATCATGGGTATTACTCCGTGAAGCCCCGGGGTGGAGATGCCATTGTCTTCGGCATCGCGCCGAAGGTGACGCACTGGCAGGAAAGGTGGTGGTGGGTCGGCGGCGCCTGGAAGAGCGTTGGCATAGACGGGCACACCATCCCGGTTCCACGAGAATATCGGGAGCGCAATCGTCGAGGTAAACACTGACTTTTTCTTCGTTTCTTAGTACTGATCTAATTCTTCTTTCATTGTGCAGGTTGCGCGGTTCCAAATCAAGCCGACCTGACCGACGATTTTAGGCAGGCGCTAGCCTTGGTGAGATCCGAGAGCGTGGACAACCGCGACGTCGAACTTCTCAACGACGACGAGTACAGAAGGCTCTCCGGACTACAGACTTTCCCGCGCCATTTGGATTTCGGTGGTAAGACTCTTTTCCTGCCCGACTCTCCTTATACTCGTTCTCGCTGCTCGATTTCTAATCTTGTCACTTTTCTTGCAGAGCAACGCTTCCCGGCTGAATCCTCCACGCCATCGACCTCCCCGGCAGTTTCCCCAAGGACCGCAGCCGAGACCGGCCAGGCTACCATCCCGATCGTGAACGTCGAATCGTCCGAGGAAACCGTCGACATGGCGCCCAAGAAGAACGCCCTGGCCAAGCTGGCGAAGCGGGGAGCCGTCCGTGCCGCAGGGGTGGTGATTCGCAGTCCGCCCGCGGCCCCGGTGCCCCCGACAACCTCCTCCCCGATAGACGGGCAGCGCCCGTCGAAGCAGGCCCGGGTCGAAGGCCAGACATCTGTTGACCCGGCCATGGTGACGGTCAATCTGAACCCGGCGACTGGCGGGCTCGTGGCCGGCACAGTCGAGGCGACCTTAGGGGGCCCTGCCTCCCCTGCCCGCGACCGCAGCGACTTCTCATTCCTCGGCTGGGGTAATAACCTCACGTAAGTATTATGCTTTCTTCTCTAAGTTTTCTAGCCGTTTTCGCGATGTAGGATTTTTTCTTGACATGTCTTCTCTTCCCGTGTTCACGCAGGCCTGAGCCTCTGCCCCCGCCCGAGGTTCTTCAATTCCTGCGCTCGCAGGAACCTCCGTACTCGGAGGCCGTGCCCGAGACTTGGCCGGAGGAACTGCGCCGCGCCGTGCTCAATCTTCCCCGGTCCTGGACCCTCAACTGCCAGAAGGCTGCGAGGACCGTCCCGCTCGCCGATCAGATGAGGGCGGCAGCCATCCGTACCTCCCGCAACGCCATCGCCATGAAGGGCATCATGCTCGAATACGAGCGGGAGATGCGGACTGCCTCCTCCTACAGGGCAGCCTTCCAGACGAAGCGGGACGAAGCTACCCGCCTGGAAGAGGAGAACAAGAAACTCCGGGAAGAGCTGGAGGCCTCCCGAGCGAGTCGGGCTGAACTGGAGGGGGTCCTCGAGGAGGAGAGGAGGAAATGCGCCGAGGCCGAGGCGAGGACGGCCGAAGAAGTCCGCCAAGCCAAGGAGGCTCTCGCGGCGGAGGCGGAGAGACGCCTGGAGTCCGAGCGTGCCCGATTGGCCGCTGAGGGCGAGTCGGCTGGGTCTATGGTTTACATCAATGCATACGCCGACTCGATTCGCTCCCTACTCCGCCAAAATCCCCAGGCCGATTACTCCGGGCCTCTGGCCGATTTGAAGAGCTACGTCGAGTCCAATCCTCCCTCCTCGGACTATGATATCACGCTCAAGGACTTGGTCGATCGCGGGCTGGATTTGTCGTTCCTTGGCGACCCGGCGACCTTCCTTTATCCGATCGCCGACGAGGAGGCGAATGAGGACCTGGGGGCGGTGGACGAGGCGCGTCCATGATTTTTCTTTTCTTTTGTTTTTGTTTAGTATGCTGGCCGTTGGCCGTCTTGTATTTTCTCTTTTCCTCTTTAATGAAATTGCTTTGCCCTTCATTTCGCTTGTCTCCTTGAACTTTTAGTTTTATCGGCCGGGTAAATAACGTAATCGGGCAATAGAATTAACCAAAGAATTAATTAATGTAGTGCTATAGCCGAATATCGGGCAGCGACTTCACGAAGATAGGATTGATTTGTCAACCACTTAAAGAATTAACCAACAGATTAATTAATGAAGTGCTATGGCCGAATATCGGGCAGCGACTTCACGAAGATGGGATTGTTTTACCAACCGCTTAAAGAATTAACCAACAGATTAATTAATGAAGTGCTATAGCCGAATATCGGGCAGCGACTTCACGAAGATGGGATTGTTTTACCAACCGCTTAAAGAATTAACCAACAGATTAATTAATGAAGTGTTATAGCCGAATATCGGGCAGCTACTTCACGAAGATGGGATTGATTTAACAACCGCTTAAAGAATTAACCAACAGATTAATTAATGAAGTGCTATAGCCGAATGTCGGGCAGCGACTTCATGAAGATGGGATTGATTTAACAACCGCTTATTGATTTTTACAAATTTGCGCTTCGAGTAGCGATTACAATGAGCTCCTACTGGTAGTATTTTTTTAGTAGGGAGGCGTTCCAAGGGTATTGGGCCGGGTTGCCCTCAAGGCTTTCCAGCTCGTAGGCTCCATTGGCGAGGCGGCTGGAGACCTTTAGGGGTCCCTCCCAATTCGGACCAAATGCCCCCTTGGGCTGCCCGACCGTCCGTCGGAGTACCAGGTCCCCGGTTTCGAACTCCCTGATCTTGATCTTCGAGTTGAAGTATTTTTCAGCCCGGCGTTTGTAAGCTATGTTTCTTTGCTCTGCGGACAGCCTTCTCTCCTCCAGCAGGTCCAACTCGTTTAGCATGGCCTGGTCGTTCTCGGTCCCCACGGGTTGTGAGGTGCGGAGGCTCGGGATGACGACTTCAGCCGGGATGACTGCCTCTGTTCCGAAGGCTAGAGCAAAAGGGGTCTCCCCGGTTGCGGTGCGACACGTCGTTCTATATGACCATAACACTTCGGGTAGCTTGCTCGCCCATGTTCCCTTGCTCTCCTCCAACCTTGTCTTCAACGTGTGTTTGATTATCTTGTTCACCGCCTCGACCTGTCCGTTCGACTGGGGGTGGTAGGGTGACGAGAATAACCTCTTGATCTTGTGCTTCTGGCAGAATCTTTCCATCTCTAGCCCGTCGAATTGTTTCCCGTTGTCCGAAATGATTATCTGTGGGAGGCCGAATCGACAGATTATGTTGCGCCAGATGAACCTGATCACGTGTTCCTGGTCGATCGTTTTCAGTGATTCCGCCTCCGCCCATTTGGTGAAGTAATCCACGGCGACAATTGCGTACTTGACGCTGCCCGGGGCCGTAGGCAAAGGGCCAATGAGATCGATCCCCCACTTTGCGAACGGCCACGGGCACAGGATTGAGGTGAGCTCGGTTGGGGCCTGATGGATTGCCGGCGAATAGATTTGACACTTGTGGCATGCCCGTGCGTAGTTGATTGCGTCCTTCTTTAGGGTGGGCCAAAAATATCCTTGTCGGATAACTTTCTGGGCGAGCACCTGGCCGCCAGCGTGGTTCCCGCAGCGTCCCTCGTGGACCTCTACCAAGATCTTCCTTCCCTGCTCTTGCGTTACGCATTTTAGGAGGGGCAGGGCGAAGCCTCGTTTGTACAACTGGTCCCTGATGATCGTGTACCGGGCCGCCCGGAGCTGCAACTGTCTTGCCGCTACCCGGTCGACTGGGAGTTGGCCATCACGGAGGTATTTCAGGATGGGGGTCATCCAGCTGTCCTCCGCCTGCCCCAGGCTACTCACCCGCTGGTTCGAACTCGTAGGGGCGGTCAGGTAAGTAACTGTGATCTGGGACATGTCGGCTGCCCCTTCGGATGTTGCGAGGCGGGCAAGTGCGTCTGCCTGAGTATTGTCGAGTCGGGGTACCACCTCTATGCATACTTGGTCGAACTTTTCGAGCAGGTTCTTGGCTAATCCCTGGTAGGCCAACATCCTATCGCTGCGCGCCTCGTATTCTCCTGAGATTTGACATGTAACGAGCTGTGAGTCGCTGTAGACCTGGAGTCTCTTTACCCCCATGGCCATGGCCATTTCCAGGCCGTTAATTAATGCTTCGTACTCGGCCTCATTGTTTGTCGCGTGGAAACCGAATCTTATGGCTGTCGTGAATGACTGGCCGGACGGGCTGAGAAGGACAATTCCCGCGCCTGCCCGCGTAGTTGTGGAGGATCCGTCAACGTACATTTTCCAGGGTGGCTGCTCGATCTTGGACATCGCCTCCGGGTAAGTGAGCTCGACTATGAAGTCGGCCATGGCTTGGCCTTTGATGGATGTTCGGGGAGCGTATGTGACTCCGAATTGCCCGATCTCAACAGCCCACTTGAGGCACCTGCCCGCCGTGTCTGGCCGATGTAGTACTTGGCGAAGTGGCATCGTTGTCAGTACTTCTACTTGGTGATCAAAAAAGTATGGGCGTAACTTGCGTACGCTCATTACTAGGGCGTATGCTAACTTTTCCAGGGGTGGGTACCGTAGCTCGGCGTCGTGAAGTGTCTGGCTGACATAGTAGATCGGCAGATGTGCCTGCCCCTCAGCCCGCACTAGCACGGCGCTGAGGGCTAAGTCCGACGCCGCCAAGTATAAGAAAAGCTTCTCGCCGGGGACGGGTTTGGCCAACACCTGGGCGTTTGATAGGTATGCTTTCAAGTTATTGAAAGCGAGCTGACTCTGGGGAGTCCAGTTTAGTTTCCCCTTCCGCATGCTGTCGAATAAAGGCTTGCATCGGTCCCCCATGCGGGAGATGAAACGGCTGAGAGCGGCCAGGCTGCCCGTCAACTTCTGTACCTCCTTCACCGTACGGGGAGGGCTCATGTCGAGGATCGCCTGTACCTTGGTCGGGTTTGCCTCGATTCCCCGCTGGCTGACCATGTGCCCCAAGAATTTGCCCGACTCGACACTGAAACTGCACTTTTTCGGGTTGAGCCTCATCCGATATTTTCTCAAGATCTCGAATGTTTCGGCTAGGTGTGTGAGGTGGTCTTCTTTCTTCTCGCTCTTGACGACGATGTCGTCGATATATACCTCCATGGTCGCCCCGATTTGGTCGTGGAACATGTGGTTGACCAGCCTCTGGTAGGTTGCCCCAGCGTTCATGAGCCCGAATGGCATCCGCTTCCAAAAATACATGTTTTTCTCGGTGAGGAAAGTTGTGTGTTTCTGGTCGTCTGCGGCCATCGGGATCTGGTGATAGCCGGCAAATGCGTCCATGAAAGTGAGCATCTCGTGCCCGGCCGTGCTATCCACCAGGTGGTCGATGTGTGGCATCGGGAAGTGATCTTTTGGGCAAGCTTTGTTTAGGTCCGTGAAATCGATGCACAATCGCCATGTGTTGTTGCTCTTCTTGACGAGTACGGCGTTGGATACCCATTGAGGCTTGTCGTCGGGGTCGACCATCCCGATGAGTTTGTTGTCGAGTAGCTTTTTGACTTCGGTGGCAATGATCGCGTATTTGTCTGGGCCGAATTTCCTTCTTTTCTGCGAGATCGGCTTGCGGGATGGATCGATGTGCAGTTTGTGTGAACATACGGTTGGATCGATCCCGACCATGTCCTCATGGGACCAGGCGAACACGTCTAAGTTTTCTTCTAAAAATGCGGTCATCTTTGCCCGCAACTCGCCGGACATTGACGAACCGAGTTGGACACTTACTTCTGGCCGACTCTTCATTGTGACCGAAATTAATTCTTCGATCGGACTGGCTCCACGTTCGCCGTAGCGTGGATCGTCGATCTGCCCCGTTAGGGTTTTGTCAATCTCCATGGGTTCGTACCCGAGCCTTGGCTCCAGGTCGACTTGGATGTCCTCAAATGTTTGCGAATCTTCTTCCATTGGGTGGGTAGCGGGTGGGATTTCTTCGTCTATTTCCATGTCTCCCTCCCCGATTGTGCAGATATAATCTAGATTTGTAAAATTTGAAATAACATCGATATACGCCAAACATCCGCGTGCCATTCTTTGATTTCCCTTAAGAGTCCCAACCTTCCCGGAGGGGGTTGGGAACTTGATACAATAATAGAATGCTGAGGCGGCGGCTTCGAACTCGTGCTCGAATGGCCTGCCGAGAAACCCGTTATAGGTTGACGGCTGGTCGACAATGATAAAATCGAGCTGTTTCGAAGCCTTAACCTCAGCGTCTATACTAGAAACTAATTCTACGGCTAGCCTAACTATCCCGTAGGGTTTCACCGTGGCGTCGCCGAAGCCTTTGATAACCTGGTCGCATGGCTCCACATACCTCTCAAAGGAGCTGTCCAGCTGGTCGAATGTGGCTTTGAAGAGGATGTTGCAGTAGGCCCCGTTGTCGACGAGCATGCGATGGACGGTGACGCCCATGATGTTGACGGACACGACTAGGGCGTCGTGGTTCGGGTAGATGACCCCGGTGCGATCCTCCTCCTTGAAGGCGAGGAGGTTTGATTCCTTTGCCGTCGTGTTGACCGGCAGGGCGATTTGATGGACATTGTCCATCGCTCGCAGCTCGCTCTTCTGTCTGCGGTTGGAGAGCGAGGTGGTAGGTGCAAAGCCTCCCACCGGGGAGAGCATGTTGACCGCCCGTCGGGCCTGATGTTCCGGCATCGGTGGGCATATAAGGGCCGCCTCCCGGTTTGGCTCCACGGGGCGGGCAGCGGCCTGAGCCTCCGGTCTAGCCGCCGGCCTCTTCACGAACTCCTCCAGCTTTCCCTCCTCGAAGAGTCGCCAGAGTTGCTTTAGGAGGTCGCGGCACTCACTCGTGTTGTGCCCGACGGTTTGATGGTAGTGGCAGTACTTGTTGGGGTTGAGCTGCACCCCCGGTTTGTGGACCCACGGCCGCGCCTTGGGCATCATATTTTTGTCCCGGATCTGCACATAGACGTACTCCGGGGTGGCCGATAATTTTTCGGCCAGCTTCACTTCGATGGAGTCGAAGGGCTTGAAAGGCTGGGGAGCCCGGTAGGAAAAGTTCCTCCGGCTTGATGTGGTGCCTGCCGAGGCGCGCGGTTTCTCCTTCTCGGCAGGGGTGCTCTCTCCTAGCCGCTGTGCCAGGATGTCCGCGTTGTAGATGATTTTTCCGGCTCGCTGCCGGAACTCCGCGTAGGACTTGGGGTAGTCCTTGTTCATCGACTTCCATAGTTTGGTTTTTAGGCGGAGTCCGCCTATGATCCCGACGAGCTTGACCTCGTCCCCGACGGGCTCGCCCTCCATGATGATGCGATCTACCCGGTCGATGTACGCCCGGTCGGTCTCGTCTTTCCCCTGGGCCAAGTTGGCCATGCGGTTGGCGCCGGCCATTCGTGGCGCCATCGAGGAGAAGTGCTCCAGGAACAGTTCCCCTAGCTGGTGGAATGAAACCACTTTCCCCGCGGGAAGCGAGGAGTACCATCGGTGAGCCCTGTCCCCCAAGGTTAGCGGGAACATCCTGCATTGGGTGGCATCTGTTGCCCCCATGGAGATCATGTAGGTGGAGTATTTACTGAGATGGGTGACGGGGTCTGTCTCCCCGTCATATTGGCCCACGGCGGCCACGTTGATTTTTGGTTGGGCCGGGGCCCGCACCAAGATGTCTGCGAGGGGCGAGTTGGGCATGTAGGGGACATGATGTTGCCCGTCCCGCCTCTCGAGCTTGGCCTCAAGGTCTGAGACCTTTTTTAGGATGGCGGCCATGGCGTTGTCGGCCGCGGGGGGAGAACGGGGACGAGGGTTGTCCCCCAAGCGGTCACGGACCGACGGCCTCGGGGCCGTGTCGTTGTGACGCCTGGGAGATCGTGCCTGTTCTCGCTCCCGGGGCCTGGAGCTGGCGTTGGATTCACAAGGTCGGGCAGCTCCCCGAGCCTGGGTTCCCAACCGGGAGAAGACCGATCCCGCCGGTCGGCGAGAAGCCCGCTGTGAGTCGGCCTCCTCGTCGAGGCGCCTCTTTAGATTCTGAGGCCGGGGGTTGCTGGCGGCCCTCCTGGCCGCCTCTTGCTCCTGCCGGGGCTGGCAGGTGGCCCTGCTTCGGGCTGGCTCCTTTCCTGGTCGGTGAGTGCGGATAGGAGCGGCGTCGATCTCGGCCTGACGGCGCTCGATCATGGCCCTTGCGGCCTGGAGGTCCTCCGGAGTTCTTATGGCCGACAAGAACTCGAAAGGACCCTGAAGGGTCTCCGCCGTGGCCGGAGCCGGAGTGGCGGTTTCGCCGATGTCCTCGACTTGCTGCTGGGTTCGTGTGGCCTTCGAAGTGGTCATTTTTTGAGTGATAGTGGATGGGATTTCGTTCGAGGTGGCTAGATAAATGAAACCGAGTGTACTTCGATATTAGTCACCCTCCTTCTAGCGCCAAAATGTTGACAGCGATTTATGAATGATCTCGCTGCCGAGTTCCTAGCGGGTAGGATTTGATATTAATGATGACAGAGAGTAATAAATGCGAGAGTAAATGAGCTCTCAAGTATGTCTTTGCAATAAATGTGATGTGTGTTACAAATTGGCATTCAAAGCCCTATTTATAATGTTCAAAGTGGGGGTTCCCCAAGCTTGTTAGGTGGACTCGTGGGCTCCTCCTGCTCCTAGCTGGAAGGTAATGAGTGGCTACAGCCTCCCCTACGAACCAATGAGGAGACGCCACGTGGCACTGTCACCCCTGAGGTGATTGGACCTGGCCTCAACTACCCTCTTTGACCCTGTCACATCCTCTGGATTGATGGCACTCGACGTCCTCTCACAGCTGGCGCGGCCTGGCGTCGGGTAGACGGGTACTCGGGTACCGGGAAGCGAGTGCGGACGAAAATCCCCCGGTTGGTCATTTGCGGGAAGGCGGGTAGAGTACCTGCACAGAGGCTCGCCGCTGGCCGCCCGATATCCGGGCGTGTGGATTACAAGTACCCTTCCCGGCCGATCCCAGAGGCTTATGTCGGGCAGCGTCTGGGTCCCTGTCCGTCTTGTCTGGCCGGCCGGAGGACTGTTCTCCTCCGAGCCCGCTAAAGCAGTGGGCCTGTATCTGATACCCGATGGGTCGGGTAGTAAAATATCGGGTGTAACAGTAACATATAGTTTGACATTACAGTAACACGCATTTGTTCATGTTGTTGATGGACGACCAGGCGAGCAACAATGTTTAGAGGATTAAGAAACTAATAATATAATTTGGAAGTCGGCGACCAGCAGAGCTTAAGAAGGGTTGAAACACCAGGCGACCAGGAGTGACGTCAGATGGGTGCCAGGCGACCAACACAGCAAAGAAGCAAGACGAACAAATAATTAAAATAAAAACAAAAATAAGGACAAGATACTCACTATCTAGGCGACCAAGCGAGCAAGATGGAGCTACGGAAGACAGCTCAAAATCCCACTAGTTTAAACATTACATGAGGAGCAAACAAGTGTACTAAACACTTGTCATTGTATAAAATGTAATAGTTTAGGAATAAGACAAGTGGCTAAACACTTGTCAAAGCCAAAATCAAAGGGCTAAGAGAATGACACCTCCTACTTGCTTGTAAGCCTATAAATACCCCTTCATGAAAGGGTCAAAATAAGTTAAATATTCAAGAAAAATGTCAAACTCTTGCAATTTTATTTCTCAATCTTCACTAAACACAAAGTCATTACTTGTAATCTTGTTTGGTGACCTTCTTGGTGTTAAAACAGTCACTAATCATCCAATCCGGATCAAGGTCATCAACACATGTAGTAACACAAATTGGCCGCGAATATCTTAAAATTAATCTTGCACGCGATTTTGGGGAAAATTCGTCTTACCCAATCCGAATCAATCATGATCCGCTAATTTTTCTATATGAACATTGTTTTACATGTAGAATATTTCATATGAATTTTTGTATTCATATTATAAAATATTGCAATAATAAAGTAAATTGTCATCTTATATTTGTGAATAGATCAAAAGAAAATGGGTGAAATTATTAACACACAGGTCCTATTTGCTTTAATATACCCGAAAACTCTATAAGATTGTACATTATATTTTAAAGTGGTGCATATATAAGTTGTTAAAGAAAAAATTGGTTGTAAATGGTTACCCATGGAAAATTTGGGCAAGTGTCAGCATCTAAATGATGTACATTGATGCATTCCAATACATTTTTAACAGTATATGATGTAACACATTACAAATGTAGTATATATATATGCGATGATTCGAATATAAAAAAACGCAACTATTTGAAATCATGGGAAATTATTAATGGCAGGAATCTTCTATTGCTGTACAATGGGAATGCCTATGTAGTGACTTTCAAAAATTGCAAATTTACATTTGCAGCAATATTTCGAAATAAATATTGTCTCATGTGACATATGTATGGCCCACAAATTTTTAGTCCACAAGTTTGAGCAAGAGTATGATGCAAAATTAGGTTTTTTGAATTAGCTGGGAATTGATGGATGCATTTATTGATGGTGGATGGAAAGGTGGTGAGTGTTGAGTCTCCATTTTTTAAAATATAAAGTCAGCAAATTTGATATGTCTACACGAGACTTGTCCCTATTTTTCTCTATTATATTCTAACTTTATTAATTGAGTTGGGTGATCGATGCCCATGCCAAAATCAAATAAATGGCATATTTTGCTTTAATTAAAGAACCAAATTATTGATGTTGATCAAATTTACCATTGTAGAAATCTATGAATCAGGCTTGGGTCGAGCTAATTAAAGTCTTATTTATTAGTGTGTTTAATACTTTAATTGGATGGAAATCACTAGTTTGTCTCATCTAATCAAGACCTTATAAAAGTAAAGAGATCATGCAACTCAAAACAGTTCAGTGGTTTCATTTTATTATTAAATTAATATTTTTTAATTAAATAGCTAATATTTTCAGAAATACACAAAATACAAATAAATTTTACAGTGGATTAAAAAATTAAAGACGAGTTGCAAGAATTAAACTCACAATCTCCAGCAATATGTTTGCAAGAATAAAAGACGAGTTGAGATAATACCTATTAAAATTGAGTAAAGCTCACATGCAATTGACTTTAAAATAGAAAATTGAAAACTTTATGGATCAATCCAATTCCTAATTGTATTAAACAGAACAATTAAATTGAGCGTGAGATGATTTTCATTGGTCTTACGTTCGTATAAATTTACATGAAAATGATTGGGAATTATCTTTAGGAATAAAAATTATTTCACAAGATGAGAACAAATACCTATTAAAATTATCCTTAGGCATAAAATCACAACCAAGACATAATATAGAGTGGAAATGATTCATATATAATACTCCCTCCGTCCCCTCTTAATATTCACACTTTCCTATTTGAAATGTCCCACAATAATATTCACACTCCTAAAAAAGGAAACAAAACACTCTCACACTACCTACTTTAATTCAAAATATTCTTCATTCATTGGTTCAAAAAGTCAATAAAACAGTTTTTCTTAAAACTTGTGCCCACACAAGTGTGAATATTATTAGGGGACGGAGGGAGTACCTATTAAAATTATCCTTAGGCATAAAATCACAACTAAGACAAAGTATAGGGTAGAAATGGTTCATATATGAACCACTAAAGGATATTAGTTGTTTTCATTAAAAAAATATTAGTTGTTTTCATTAAAGGGTATTAGTTGTTTTAGTGAAGAGTGTTAGTTGTTTATTAAAAATAAATTAAAGTTTTTCAGTAAAAACAACTAATACTTTTCTAAAAAAATTAACTCTTTAATAAAAATTACTAATACTCTTTAATAATTCATGTATAAATCAATTTCACTGCTCCACCACCAATGTGTTAGATCTTATTTTGCAAGCTGGGAAATTCCATGGAATTGAGAAAAGGTATATTTTAATCAATACTTTATCATATATAATATTATCATGCATATACATCAGTATTCTCGTTGACATCATCAATAAATGTATGTAATACTTTAACTTTTGATGTATCATGTGCCTGCATGCATTATTGATTACTTAAAAATATAATGAAAATAATGATAATTGCATTTGTCGATGGAATTGAAGAACAATTGCACTAGTCCACAACAAGAACGGATTCAGGATTTCATAGGATCAATATATTAAAATTTATACATAATAAAATATTTTAATGTAAATTTAATTGTGGATTACAAAATTTTAAAACATAAAATTCATCTACAATCGAGTCTTTATCTATTTTTAACGAACTCTCTCAAAGAAAAACATTAACAATCTCCCAGAAAAATTATCCCAATCTTGTACTACCTCCGTCCCAAATTTGTTTACCCATTTGACTTTTGTTGATTTTTTTGTGGGATTTAATTTGTAGTATTTAAATGGATAAAATGATTTTTTTATGATTGCATATTATTCAATTGAAGTGCGTGAAATAAAATAAAGATATTTTTCTACGTAATTATTAGTGGAATGAGGTGTAATTTAGAAGTGTTTGAAGGGGGTACATAATGAAATGAGTAAACAAAATTGGGACGGAAGGAGTATTTAACTCCAAGAAATTCTCCAAGAAAAACAATTAATTTTTTGCATTCAACTCCACGTCATTTTTCAATTTTTATGATCACTAATTATGAATATATTTAAATACAATAGTCAATAAACATAGGCAATTTGCGAGCTGCCGAGTACTTAAGGTTCACAACTTGAAAAATTAACAAGTGAAAAAATGAGCTCGATTGGCAAATGTGTCTAACGAGTTTAGCGAATCTATAGAATCACATCTAATGAATCTAATGGAATTATAAAAATATCTATATTATCGAGTCTAACTAGTCGAGCTCAAACCAACTCATTAATAAATAAAGTATCTAACGAGCTCAGCATGTTAGCTATAGGAGTCGAGTCAAACTCTCGAGCAACTTGATCCACATCACATAACAACACTAGGCAAACATGAAACAATAAAATACAAATGATGTTAATGTATGTTATAAATAGAAATCATACTGGCCTTGAATGTGTGGACTTGAGAATTTTTTCAAGAAAAACACAATCAATAATCTAATAAAATTTCTCTTGCACATGAAGATTCTAATATTTTATAATCCAACTTTAACTTTTGTTAAGAGAAAATAAGAAATAGAGGGACAAGATGCATTAAAGTAAAAAATTGGGATTTATGTGAATAAAGGAGGACCCAACTAAAATGCCCTAAATACTCATTCCTCTCATTTTTCAATTTTTTTTTAATACCTCTAAAAGCTCAAAGTCATGGCTCTCACTCTTCCCCCCTCCCTCCCAGTTTGCCGTCAAAGTCGACCCACGCTCGTCGAAGAGTTTTCTACCCAGAACATCATGACCACAATTTGTTCAAAAATCGCGATGGATATTGTTCGGCTCTGATTATCTGAACATGACCACAATGTTCGGAATTTTTTTCCGAACATGAACACGATTTTCGAAAAAAAAAAGTTCGAACACAATAAACAAACAACATATTATCATACTCAAAGAACAACGATATGCATGAAAAACATCATAACACCAAAAAAAAATTACCCTATTCAACATTTAGAAAACCTAATTTTCAAAAATACTAAAATACTTATATGTATGTATTCAGAGTATGGATGATTGTTCATCTTTACAACGTAGGCCTCACAACACGTTCGCATTCTCAAAGTGTCAAGTTTCGTGTGTTCTTTTTTAAGTATGGAGCAATGTTCGAAAGTTCTCTGCAAATAGGTGTGGATAGTATATTTACTAAATTATATTTAAAGGAAAAGTTGAAAGGGCGTTATAAACTTTTCAAATGTTTATTTTAGAAATTAAATTTTAGATTAGTGTATTTACTATCTATGTAAGTGTCAATAACTTTGGTCATTGGTAAGTGTTACACTATTCAATCTCATTAATTTCATTAATTAAAGATTGTGATTTGAGATGGCTATTGGTTTCATTGGGCCTTTTCAATTTTCAAAAGGTCAGGTTAAATACAATCCTATGTTTTGTGAATACATCCCAGCCAGAAAAATGTTCGAAATTTTTTCTTAAAAAATGTAACAATTTTCAGAATTTTTTTTCGAAAATTCATATGTTTAGTGTTTTTTTTTTTTTTTTGCATTTTTGAATTTATTTTTTTCTGAAAATTGTCAAAAATTTCGGATTTTTTTTTCCAAACACTTCTTAGTGGAGTTGTACTAATAAAATATATAATTGTATATAACCTTGACCTCATTAAAATTTAATTGAGAATATATTTTTGTTATTTGGGCTGGGCTTCAGAGCTATGTATATATTAAAATTTAATTGTGAATTTAAAAATTATCTTTAAATAAGTAAATATTACTCAAGATGTTCAAATAAAGTCTTAATTTTTTATGACTTTAAATAATAAATTTTGTCTTTCAAGTCTTAGCACTTTCATTATTTTACTTTTATCCTTTCAACCTTTCTTTTTTCCCTTGTGTACTTTCATTTTCTAATATTTTGTATATTGCACTTTAATTTATTTTTTTACCCTTCCACTTTTCCCCTTGAAAAAGTTATTTTGTAGCTTTTTATTTTTTTTAAAACTTTTTTAATCATTTTAATTTGCCCTTGACCTTTTCCACTAAAAAAAAATGGGTCCGACTATATACCCCTCCATACTTATTAGATACCCCCACCTAATTTATGTATTATTATAATATTATTATTAAATGACTCTCATACCCTTATTATTCAAAAAACAAAATACTCTAAACCCTAATACACCCACCAAGAAATCCAAGAGTCACGACCAAACACAAGAAGCTACAGAAGAGTCGGAGTCGGCGCCGGCGCTGCAATACCGGCGTTGAAAACCACCATTTTATCTTTCTTACGGTGGTGCTGCAACCTTACAAGTTCGATGATAAGTCTATTAATATTATTCCTACACTTTTTGGAAAAAATTCCCGACATTGATTTTTCGAACCTGGTTTTTCGAAAAATAGTTGAGGTTTCGGCAAAAACTTGTCGAAATGTGGTTAGGGTTTCGGCAGAATCTTGTTGAAACTGAGATTTTCGAAAATATTTTGCCGAAATATTTGTCATTTTTCAACAAGCTCTTTTCGAAACTCTAACAATTTTTTCGAAAAACCAGGTTCGAAAATTTTAAGCAACAATTTTTTTTTAACCATTGTTCTTCGAAATCTCAGCGATAAAATCTACTACTTTGCCCAAATTGAAATATTAGGGCATCAGACTCACATAAATCAACAACACATTCATCTTCTTCGTGAAGAAAAAATTGTCACAAAGGCTCTTGTCCTCTTCCCAAGATGAAAATTCGACACACAACGTCGGGTTTCATCGAGACACAGAGCAAAGAGAGTAGACTGTAAGGTAATTAGTTGGGCGGATAGGAGTGGCACCGAAAAAACTTCTGGCGTGTGCGGCGCCTTCTGGTAGAGAAGAATGAAGTGAGAAAAGAGCAATGAAAAATGTAGAACGTGGGGAATGGGAAGGGGTTTTGTGGGTGTATCAAAACTCTAAATTTATATTAAAGGTAAGGGTAATGTAGGTATATTATAGGGGGTGTATCTAATAATTATTTAAAATATGGTGGGTATATTAAGTGGGTGGGGGTATCAAATAAATATGGAGGGGTATATAGTCGGACCCAAAAAAAATTGACGCATCATTTCTATGTTTTCGCTGATTATGAAATCACATCTCATGTTACACTACAAAATTAATAAAAATATTGAGATCACATTGATGCCATTAAGTTACATCATCTTAAACATTAACCCAAACTCAACTCATCTAGAAAATTGTAAGAAAGCAATGGAAAGTGGCAAACCAAACATGCAAGAAAATGGATCCCATTTAAAACATGTGTGATGGGAACAAGGATGAATCAAAAGTGATGCACCCTTGTACAATCAAAGTAGCAACCGGTGGGGCCCCCATCGGGTAGCAAAGCCGCCATAACCGGCCCTTGCGCTCCCTCTTCCACGGCCATTGTCCCCGTACGCCAATTGAGGTCCGTTTTAACGTACCCCGGGTGTACGCAGTTTATACGCATAGTCGGGTACTTGTTGGCAAGAATACGCGTATATGCATTGAGGGTAACCTTCGAAATGCTGTAAGCTGGAAGCATCTTCTGCCATCCATTGATTTCTATCCTATCTTCTTTAACATCGCGTAGAAACTCCTGCAGCATTGCGTCGATTTTCTCTTCTGTTAGGTTCTCAATGTCTCCCAATTGTTTTCTTCTTTGCTCGTTTGGCACACGCTGCATAACAACAAACACAATTAGATTCTGATTCTGATTCTGATTAGATGATGATGATGATGAGAAAGTGCTCACACTTAGTTCACTTCTTAGAGAAGAAAGATTGACGATTCTTGCGCCTAAGGTGGATCGTTGTAGCAATGGAAGAAGAGCTTCGGTTACTTTCTTGACACCGTAGTAATTGATGTCTAGGCATTCCTTTGCCGATTCGTAGGTTGTCTTCATCACATCTTGAATCATGTTCACGGCCTTTCCTTCTAGCTGCATCGAATATTATGCAACGAATCGTGTCACAATGATAAACAGTTCGACTAAAACGCTGATTCTTAAAGAATACCGAGATCCAAGTCCTACAAGGCATCGGGGACCCTTGATTTCGCACGCACCCACACCAAACCATCGCCCATTAGTACAACACCAACATTATTTGGTTCCGAATTCAGAGCAATACCTATTGTACCTTCTTCAAATTCGACTAATTCACCTGCCATTACTTCATCAAGACTATGAATACGGGCAATACCATCGCCTATTTGAAGTAGGGTACAGGTATTTACAATCTTGGCTTCTATATTATGTTGTTCAACACGGTATATAGTTTAATTTTGTTGGCTTAAATGGTTACCATAAGTGTTCGTGTGGTGAAATCAAGGGTCCGGATGATAACTTATTGCCGGGGATCCAAATCCATAATAAAAAGGCACAACACCTAAGAATACACATTTTAAGGGGACAAAATCTATCTCAAGTATGAAACCTTGTCTTTTCTACAATTCTTGATAAAATGCAACTTCCCATTTTACCCTTGTGAAGATAAAATGTCACTTTCCGAGAAATTTGCTAAAATTTCCGCCAATATTTGGGGAAAACATGATGGGATTCATGAATTAGGCTAGAAATTAGCCCAAAAGAAACAATAGATTAAGGAGATAGTTACCCATGTTGCAGGGTCAATATTCTTTGCCCTTAATCCATCTCCGTCGACCACCACACCAGAAGCTCCAGCATTATTTACCTGCAATTCATATCTCATAATTTACCAGAAGAAGAAATAGAAATCATCAATTATCCTTTACCAGAACATCGAGTCTTTGGAACTCTGTTTCAATGAAATTGGCGAGGGATTGAATGCTTTGAGCGTCTTGTACATCAAGCTGATGGAAGAGTACATTGGAGAGGCCCGATTGATTGAGCAACTTTGTAGCCTCGGTGCCTTTGTTGTGATCTCGGGCCGTTAGGACGACGGTGAGACCGGCGACGGCCAGCTGGCGGGCCGTCTCCAAACCGATGCCCCGGTTAGCGCCGGTCACCACTACGTACCTAGTTGAGTCTAGGGCTTTCACCTCCATTAGTTTGTGGGTTTTGGAGGTGTGATTCTCAACAATGGTGCAAAACTCAATTGCCCTGTTTTGGGATTCAGATTCTCAAATTTTGATGGGCATTTCCATGAATTTTAATTTAATCTATACTTTTATATTTTTGTAAATAAAATTTCAATCCGATTTTTCTACCGTTTGAAAATAATATTTTATCTACTTGACAATAAATAAGTGATCGTATTAATATGTTTATATTAGTTTCGAATGACAATACATAATTAATCATTACGCTCGGTAGAATGAAATAGGTAATTTGGTTGGAATTGCTAACAAATTTTTAAATTGAAGTTTTATTTGTAACAATTCAAAAGTTTAGATTAAATACAAATTAACTCGTTAAAGAATGGTGATATTTTGTTTTTGTTTTGAGACTTTGAGTTGGGTTAAATACTCCTACAATTTTATGGCTTATTCTTGTATTATGCCTGAAACATACTGTACAATTTAAATACATTTTTTAAAAGTTAACTTGTTATTATTAAAAAATCACCCCTTTATATTTAACAAGAGGTAACTTTTCATCACAAACAAAGATGATTTTACAGTAATAACAGAGTAATTTTTTAAAAATACACTTGAATTGCATAGTGCACCTAGTGTACAAGAGATTTTTTTTTTTTTTTAATGTCAAATAAAGGTTTACAAACCATGTTGTGCAACATAAATACATTGTAAATCCAATTGGATTTGCACTGTGTTCTGTGTTGTACTATACAGTATACAGTGCTATACATCACATGATTCAAATAAAGTGTGTAAAACTATCTCTATCTCGTCATAATTTACCTCTGATCAACCATGTTATTGGAAATATTGAATGTGTTTGCTAGGTAATCAATTTTGAAATGAATTATTGAGCAACAATTGATTATTTTGACTTGATTTATACTTTTGATGCTAAAAAAATTTGGTTGTTGTATTTAAGTAAATACATGTTTAATTGTTTTAAGTGTGATAAATATTTTTTAACTATATTTTGTTAACTTTAAATAATTATTTTATATCATCTTTAATTTTGTATATAAAAAAATATAGGGAAAGGGTCCAATTTTAAATTTCAATGCTGCGGGGTAGAATAAATAGATGATTTAAAGTTGGTTGATGAATGAAGAAAATCTTGCCAATTAAACCCAAAATTTTCAAATTACATGTGCTCACTACAAAATTTATAATAAAGAGAATATAAAGTGTAAATAGTGACATTCTTTCAAATAATAATATAAAGAATGCAACAAAAGCATGAGTAGACGAGCATGGGATTTATTTATTTATTTATATATTTATTGTCGTGAAAGCTCACCCCAAGATTGGCTTGTTTCAAGATTCGTATTTGATGCCAGTGGCAGAAATTAAATATTGTTAGTATTGACAACTTGTGTGATATTTAATTTATGCTCATAATCCAACACAAAAACATTAGAGGTTAATTTACAAATTATATTAATAATTAAGATTTTAAAAGGAAACTTGGAGATCCGGGTATCTTTTTTGTTCAGCGACTAATTCGTTCGAACAATAGACTTGTCGTTAAATTTTTCTTAAAGAAGAGTGAAAATGGTTCAGGTATTAGTTATTTTTATTTAAAAGTATAAGTTGTTTTCACCGAAAAATCTTAATTTGCTTTCACTAAACAATTAATATTTTTCAGTAAAAACAACGAATATTCTTTAATGAAAACAATTAATACTCTTTAGTGGAAATAACTAATATTTTTCAATGATTTATGTATGAATTTATTTCACACTATTACATACTCTCTTTTAAAAGAAATTGTATTTCCTTTAATTATAATTATAATCTGATAAATCCATCACAACTAATCACACAACAATAAAAATTATAGTCCATCAATCCAAACGGGTATCTATATAGTGAAATTAGTTTATATATGAATTGCTGAGGGGTATTAGTTATTTTTACTGAAGAGTTTTAGTTGTTTTTACTGAAGAGTATTACTAGTTTACACTGAAAAGTTTTAATTCATTTTCACTGAACAACTAAAACTCTTTAATGTAAATCAGTAGTAAATACAACTAATACTCTTTAATGAAAACAACTGATACCCTTCAATAATTCATGTATAAATCAGTTTCACTCTATACTTTGTCTTATTTGTATATAAAGCCTGTTTCACTAAACAGCATTTTCGCTGACGGATTCAAATAAATAAATCTGAAATTCCTAATTACAAATATAACAGGCTACATCAATGCTTTCAGGAACAAGTAAATTCTAAATCCATCAAAATCACTTTAAAAAGAATAAAATCCAATGCGATCAATAGATTCCAAATTCATTGGACATATAAAAACATCAATGCTTATCTTTGTTCATGAGATTGCTTCAAGAGCCCATTCAACACCACGCCTAAGTCGGAATATAAGAATCCAAACACAACCTTATATTCCAAAATTACCTCATGTATTTGCACAAAAAAAGAATACTACAACACATTTTTATTCTTTCCAATCAAGAAAAATAGATGTATCGAAATTAATTAGTCGCAACACAAAAATTGGATAAAATTCAGCTCACCAAGGGTTAATAAAGAAAAGCATAGTCCTACTAACAACAATCTTTCAACAGGTCCTCATGTAAATAAAACTTATAACAATGTGACAACTAAACATTAAATTACACGAAAATCCATGTGCTAATTTATAATCAATTTTCCATATTGAGTAACACATCTTTGCAAATTAGTCATGGCTCAGAGGAGGAGAGAAATCGATTGAAAACTAATAACAATGCCGCAAACTTATGTGAATTTTGGGCTAATAGGACGACGGGCGAGTAGGCTGATTGCATCTTTACGCACAATCTCTCTAGAAAGTAATCTCGCTGTTACACAAGGATGAAGCAGATATAAGGGCAATCTTGTCATCTGATCTTCCAGATAAGGTAGCATACCGCATTCCCTTAGTATCAACCTATAGACTCCTGTAATCTATAACTGTAACTTCATCATCTGGGGCATCCAGATCGTTGTAGCTGCAAAATTCATATATCCAGGTAAGATTCACGTTTACAAACAGAAAAGTGTGGTAATATGATCACTTAACTGATGAATCAGATAGTTTAGCTAATCACAGTAGTGAAGTAATTGCTCATGCAAGAAAATGTGATATAGCCCTCCCAACTTTTTTCCTTGGGTAATGTTGCTATTAAAGTTGAATCAACAGCCCAAAAACAAGTTTAGATCTCAACATTTTACTCTCAAAACTTCAATGTTAGGTTCAAAGGCACTCATCTAAAAAGTTCTAGCATTGGTAAGCCAAAAGTACAAATTAAAAAGACACGTAGAGAAGCACTAGAAACTGATGTAGAGAAGCACTGCAGCAGGAAACAGATATTGCAAATAAAGCATAAATTATGAAAATAGATTTTGCTCAATAAATGTGTAGATATTCCCTCATTCCTATTGCCAAAGGCAAAGAATGAGGGATGATCCAGATATTTATTGAGCAAAAGTTATGTTAATAATTTCAGCATATTTAGCAAATATTTACGCCTTGTTAGCTTTTATTGGGTTTTAATGAAAAATTTGATTTTGCAGCAATTTGTAATTTATGTTGCATTCTCACAAGACATGTCTGAGTGATTTATATATAGCATACATAATTGCTTCTTTTAGCTAACCATTATCTTTTAAGTTCTAATTTAACTTGTAAAGTATTTATTATAGCAATATCACAAACTGTTGTAATAAAGATTTTTTCCATTTTTTAATAGATTAATAATTAGATCGCTAGCTACTAAAAGTGACAAGAGTTGCGATAATGCATTAACTAATTTCTGCATCATTATTGACTAGTTAAACATTTTGATGTCAATTTGCACTTCTTGAGGATGTAATTAGTTTCTTTGAATGATAAACTACGATAATTAGAACCGATTTAAGTCTTGTGACAACTGACAACCAACATAGGAAAATAGATCATCTCTATACTCCTAACATTCTATTCAGTAGCTAAATTTATAGCTTTATCTTTCATCATTTTCCTACTTTATTTTTCCCCTTATTTTCTTCTTTGATTCATCTCCTTTGTAAGAACCCAGTAATTAGATATCAGCCAAACTTATACTCTTTCCTCTGTCCTTCCTAGTTAGAGATGACGAGCAAACACCAGCATATAAAAATCCATCCTCCTTTAATTAAGTCAGACACAGATGCTTGAAACTTTCAGCATTTTCAGCAAAAGTTTTAGTTCAGAGAAAAGAAAAGAAATACAACTGACCTACGTAAGCGCCGAGGATCCTGGTGAAATGAAGGAGGTAAAGCAATTATTGGGGCAGCTCCACTTATCTGGGGACCTGTCCTTTCATTTCTGCCACCTTCAAATGGGGAAGGCCCTCCTTGCTCTCGGAACATTCGCATAGCAACTTCAGGAGGGGCAGGTACAAAAGGCCCCAATGGACTGCAAGCAATGATCATATATTCATGGTTGTTAACTAAAGGCAATGCAATCTGTCTACAAAGTGATACTACCATTTCTTCACTAAGTTACTGGAGGGAAAGATGGGTATGAAAGTACCACGCAAGGCAAAATGGGGAAAAATGCACTTACCCAGCCCCAGGTACAGGCATCAGCACTGGAGGATGCATATCTGAAGGGAAGGCGCCAACAGAAATCCCATGCCCAGCAAAAGAATCGAACATTAGTTCATCAGGATTGTCTCCTGAACCACCATCATTAGTAGATGGGAAATCACCAGATTGGGAGTTTTCAGATCTATCAAATCGCTCATTGCCATTGGCACGACTGTCACGTTCTCTGGGGTTTCCTCTTTCATCTTTCAATCTATAATCTAGGCCAGGCCTACGTCTCAGTGTCTTCTCTTTCTACAAAAGGAAAGGCATACCAATAAATCATAAAATACTATCAAAACAAAATATTATAGAGTAAACATAGATGAAACATACCTGAATAGATGGCTGCATTACAGGTGTCCCTCCAGGAGCATTCTCATCACTGCAAGAATTGCTAATCAGTAACCATTATGACAAAGCACATCACATCACCAAACAATTATCAAAATGGCAGTACTTACTTCATGTAATTCTCAAAATACAACTCTTCACGCAATTTTGATGTCAGATCCATAACAAGCTCTGGGTGTTTTAATTTTAAATGTTTCTGGACAAACTCAGCAGCATGAAAGAGTTTTGTACAACCCTTTGCTCCACACCCATATTTCCATCCATATTTTTCATCTCTAATTTTGCGGACATGGGGGTCCAAAGCTTCAGCAGCAGTTGCATCTATCTTCTCCTTTGCAGTCATCACTTCAAGAGGGTCAGAACCCTTCAGCCTTGCCTTCCAATGAGAGTCTAGTTTATTCTCCAACTCATTTGCATTTCCACCTGTGTTGAAGATTTTGTCATCCGATCTAACGTGCCTGAGACCTTTAGCTTCACTTGATTCACACGACCCATAATAATCAACCCCATGAATGCGCCATAGATAAGTTAGAAGGGTGTCCAATAGTTCAACGCCCTCAAGACCTTTGATGGTAGACGGACCCCGTATGATAATGACTGGACCACTTGAACTTCCGTGAGACTTATCTCTGCTCATCCTATCACTATCTGAGCGACATAAAACATTATCCTCAATTCCTTTTTCTAAGTCCAGTTTCCGAACAAGAGATTGTGCCTGTTCAACATCAATCTGGATGCGCCTGGGTTCAGAAAAGACTGGATGAGCCTTTGGGGCAGATGAAAGATCAGTGTCTTTGGTACCACGACCATTTTGCCTTCTCTTGTTGTCCACATCTGCATCATCATCAGAGGTAGGCTCCCTGGTCTGTTTTTCTTTGTTAGAAGAGGGAGTAACAGAAGGACCTCTGAATCACATCCAGGATTTATTTGATTAATGTAAGGAACATATCAGGCATCAAAAGATGAAAGCCACAATTTTAGGACGAGATCTTACAAATCAAGAGTTCCTTGTTGTAGTTCAAGCTGAAAATCCTTTGCCAATTTCTTAGCAAGTTCGTTCCTCCTGCAAAACCATAGGTGAGATGTTTTGATATAACCAAAAAAAAAAAAAAGCAATAACACATCACATCACATCACAAAGCGAACATTTTTCAGTTAGTTCGCATATTAGTGAAAACCTGAAAATACCAAAAAAAAAAAAAAAGTGAGCAAATATCTTACCGTTCTATGACGGTGATAAGGTTTGTCGGATGATACTTGTCTTTTAACCTGAATACGCAAATTAAGTCATACAAGGTATGGAAGTGTAGTAAATATAGTAAACAAAAAAAGTAAATATAAGTCGTACCACTCTTCATCCTTATGTGCATTGAAATAAGTTCTTTTCTGAGTTGATATGTACTCTGTCCTGTACTCTTGATACCTGTCATGCTTCCAATTACTTGAATTAGCAAAGAAAATCATGGAAAAGTAAGGAGTAAAACAAAATTACAGCAAGGTAAAAGTTATACAGAGGAGCAAATCAAGTAATATCAAACATCTACTATCTAGACATCCCCAATCCGACCTGCGCTCTGCTTCAGATGGTAAAATATCATCTTCAAGTTCCTGAATAAACTGCTTATATGTCATCATTCCTTCCCTGAAAAAGCAACAAAATAATCAACCAATCTGACCCAAGGAGATGAAATAACATGAAGACCGAATACATCAAGGATAACACTGGAAAGCCAAATGGCTAAACAACATACTCTCCCCTCCCCAAACCAAGTCCCCAATCATAAGTCCCCAATATTATCTTACAAATTTCTAACATCTCAAACAGTCTAAACATAGCTAAAGCAGTAGAAGTCCAAGAACACGTAAAAGTGGCACAAGAAAAAAAACTTTTCATGAGTAGGGCCATTCAGTGGAAAACACCCATACCCACTCAAAAGCATCTGGATTTACTGAGAAGTTGAAACGCTGAAAAAAGGTCTTCTAATTTGACATGAATGTGCAACAGTTAACAATCAAAACAGTGCAACGGAAGGGAGGGGGAAGAGTGATACATACTTTTGGGTTCCCCCAAAACCAATAGCATCAGCAAAACCAGGACGACCAGAACCCCAATCTGCAAAAAAAAGATTGAAAAATTAAAACACATTACAATGAATGCCTTTACAAAAAAAAAAAAAAAAAAACACATAACATATGCATTTACATAAACCTAAATTACAGAATAGTGACAAAAAAAAAAAAAAAAAAATCAGAAGAGAGATGCAAGGGTGCTTCTTGTGCACATAGTTTTAAAAGGCGCAAGAGGGGTCCTAGCGCCCGAAGCGCAAGGCGCGCGCCACTTGTCCTTTTTATCCCCTAAACACATTTTATGTTCTTACAAGGATTTAACATATTGACCAACAAAAATTAAGTTCAATACCACAAAAAAAAAAACACATAATACTACCAAAAAGTTAATAAAATAAACATCAGAACAAAATGTAAACATAAAATTAAAACTATAGTTGTGAAGTTAGACTTCATTATCACACAAAAACCATCAAATGTTAAAAAACAGCCAGTAATATTTTGATTAGTCCTCAGTCTCAACCAAATCAAAGTCCTCATCATCATCACCACCAAATTGCTCCTCATTGTCAATGTATTTTCTTCCTCTTCCTCTTCCTCAAATTCATATTCTTCCACCACAAAGTCTAAAAGATGAGCCGTTTATACTCTTTATCTTGTCCACTTATTTGTCTTTACCTTAGCCGTTGATGATTTCTTCCCTCTAGTTTATATGTGGGCTCATCAACTCCAAGACATCACCAGCCACAATCCATGTCAAGTGAACTTGTTTGTTTTTTTCCTAAAATCCTAGATATTTGTTTAACCTAGTTTAAATGTTTAACTTTATATTAACGTGTAGGAGAATAAAAGGAGTAAAAGTGTTAGTATCATTTAAAAAATGACCCAAAAACGTGCAAAAGTTGTCGTGAAAACGTTTTGACTAAGAGGTGTGCCTCATCCGACAAGCAAAAAGGCGTGCCCCTGTGAATCTGCACCTCAACAAACTCAGAAAAGGTGCATATCTTATGGCCTCAAGCGCCTTGCGCCTTAGGCACGCCTTTCAAAACTATGCTAGTGCCTGAATGCACCTCATGAACATGAGGTCAGAACGGTCTGGGTAATTGAGAGGCAGAGGTGTTGTTTCTTCTTTTCTATGAAATAAAATGCGTAGGAAAAATCTTAGAACTGATATGGGGTGGGTGAACACAATGTACATCGGGCGGATAAGAAATAACCTCAGGCACGCCTTCGGTGCATGAAAAAAGTGCAAGAGGGGCAGAGAGGGGTAAACCCAATGAGCAGCGCCTTCATCTAGCTTGTAAAGGTGCTATTGCTGGCACCCAGGTGACTCAAGCCTCGGGGGTGCCATAACTAGGCAACAGCCAACTTAAAATCCAAAATGTTAGTATATGCTAATAAAGCTCTACGGCTCTAAGAAAGGTCAGAAAAGCAAAATAAATTGTTAAAGCATGAAAATAAGTGATAGTGCAACGGGTGTAATACGTAAAAATATCTAATATCATGCAGGGCAAAGAGAAGGGGGCTAATCACAACGCAAATTGCTCATAATAATCAGAACTCCATTGCAAATTTGTGAATATTGCAAAGTCTGATAGAGCAACTTGCAAACTTCTTATTTTCTATTTTGATGTGTTAGATAACGAGGAAATTCATTAAAGTTTATAAAACTTCCCAAACATATTAAAGAGGAGTTTCAAGATACTTAAGTGGAGTTTGCAAACTCCGCAATATAGGGTAAAAACCCTTTTTCAAAAGCTATTCCTCACAGCTTTTGGAAAAAAAGTGATTCTAGAACCAATTAATGCAGTTTGCAACCCTTGATGTATTTGGTAAATTTTTATAAAAAGATTAAAAGATCTTATAAGAAGTCATTAGAGGACATTAGTGTTTAAATGTTTTATAAAGTAAGGAATCCAAAATTATTTTCAAATTTGATCTTATTATTACAAACCATTTTGACTTTTAAATATTTGATATTTCAAGTACAAAACTGTCATTTCTAACATATACATGTTACAAGAAACATGAGATTTCTTATTACACTTCAACAACTTAACAATGAAATTCGACCAACAATTTAACTCCAGAGAATTCCAACAAATGTAGGAGCTTAGAAGATGCTTTACAAAGGGTTATCCAAAAAAAGGAAAAGAAGAGACCCCAGTTTAATAAAGCTTTCTACATCCATAATTTTCATTAAACTTCAACTCCATTTTTTTCTAATCAACACCATCAGTGTGAAGAGCCAGACGTGCACTATGCATCACTACATTTTGATATGTTGAACTCATAGCAACATATAACTCTGGTAATGCAGAAGGCAGAAGACCCAAAATTAGAATATGAAGGGAGAAAGTATAATGTTTTTCAGGAGTGGAGTACAAAATTACATAAGCTACATCCAATTAAGTAAAAGAACTAAGATCCTTTATAAATGCAGGCACTACTAAGCACTAACCCTCCTGGAAGTGTAATATTCCAGTTACTTTTATATTCTGAAAAGGCCAATCATCACAAAACCCATCATACATGTTTACCATAGCATTGACAGGTTTAGGTTTCTCTCTCAAAAACAAGAACTATCTAAATCAGAAAAAAATGAATGCTAACACGGTCAATCCTCCATTAAATTAATACTATGCTGCATCCAGGTAACAAATCAATTTTCCCTATGGTGCACGTAAAAAGTCATTGGTGTTGGTGTTTTCATATAATCCGTCCAAACTTCCAGATAAGAACAGCAGTAGACAATTAAAACCATAAACTACCCTAAAGAGAGATGGAAATAAAATGGATGCTAAGGCAAGCAATAGTTTAATGCAATGCAGAGGACAAATATGTTATACATAAACACAAAAACA
Organism: Ballota nigra; assembly: GCA_947034835.1. Taxonomy (NCBI): domain Eukaryota; kingdom Viridiplantae; phylum Streptophyta; class Magnoliopsida; order Lamiales; family Lamiaceae; genus Ballota; species Ballota nigra. Next base: position 8,675,318 of record OX344727.1, on the reverse strand, counting down.
GAACAGCGGAAATACATAGATGGAGCGAAAAATGGAGCAAGAGAGAGGACTAAAGATTACCAGACGGACCACCTTGATAGCCACCAGATGGGCGGCCCATGTGACGACCATGAGGTCTTTCATCAGGATAACCATGTCTACCACCCACATCACGGTCATATCCACCAGGATAATCATATCCAAACCTGAACCAGAGAACCCCTGTTACTTATAGACATCACAAGCTCACTAAAAGAAACAATCGGTTGCTAAATGAGTAGTTAACATCATATAACTGGGAAATCAGTACATCTCCCATTTATCAGATAGCATAAAAAACTATCTGAAATGCATATATAATTCACAGCGGCTTATTTTACTGTTTGCAGAACAAATTACAATTACAAAATATATTTATTTCAACATAAGATAATTAATAAATTTGAAATTAAAATGAGCATTATGATGCTGAGAGTTGGATCCATATCCAATTTGATTGGCCTTTAGAAACATGTTTGGCTGAATCTGAGAAGAATAACAAGGATCTTTATCCAAAGCATCTCCCATGAAAGCTGATGTTAACAACAAATGCAGAATCAATGCTAAGCCTAAGTGTCCATACATAAAATGTTAAATACGTATGTATGATGTTCGTGTCTCTATCCCTGTCCAAATTCTGTGTGTGCATAGCCAACACCATTGGTTTGAATTATATACATCGCATCGCATATACAAAATAAAATATCATGCATGAATTGTACTCTTAAAAACCTAGAAAAGAACCCCGTATCATGATATAATTCGACCTATAAGTAAATTAGCAAGACTAAGCTAAATCACCTTCGGTCCCCTTGCCCATATCCACCCCTCGGACTCCCTCTCCTTCCGTCAAACCCATCGTCTCTCCTTCTCTTATAAGGTGGGAACGGGGGCGATCGCCTAGGAGGGGGAGAATGCGGACCTCCTCGTCGGTCTCGGTACAGAGGGGGAGGACTGGTACTTGGCCTACCCCGCTTATGATAATCCCTATCACGCGGCGGATGTGGAGGGGGAGGCGACCGATTGCGGTCGTAGTACTCACGCCGAGGGGGGCGGTCAAAGTCCCGGTCATCACGCCTCTCTCGGGATAGTTCGCGGTCTCGGACGCCTCGCCGGGGCGGAGGAGGGGGAGGGGAAGCCGGTGTTGCAGTGGGAACGGGGGCGGCATCGTCGGAGGTGGATGGCTTTTTGTTACTGGTATCGGCGTTGGTGTTTCCGTCCACGGGGCGGTCTAGATCTTCGGCGGTGGCGCTTAAAACTTCGGTCATCGTCGTCCCTGATATTCACGGCGGAACCCTAATTTGGGAATGGGAGAAGGAATGTAGGTGTGCAGTGATTTTCAGATTTGGGGGTTTTGAGAGGCGTGGGGGGATTAGAGAGAGTGAAGTATGTATGGCATGGGCCAAATTTTTGGTAAACTGAGGGATATTAAAATTACATTGTTACCCTCGATTTTAGTCTTTTTCTTTTAGTGGGTCGTGTACGGTTTTTTTGAGTGTTTGATTTTGATACCGTAATTATGTGGGTGATTGATCTGGAATTTGAAAACTGTTATTTGAGATTTTGAAATTAAAATTAGATTTTATTTGTTGATTATAGAATTCGTTTTTTCAAATTTTAGGACATCTTTATCTTTATTTATTATGCTAGTGCTAAACCCGCGATTATCGCGGAACTGTATATAAAATTTATGGTAAAGTTATTAATTAATTTATTTTAAGTATTATAAATGTGGTTACTATTATTATTTTAATTATTCAATATTTTTATTGTATTTTTTAAAATGTTAGCTAATAATAAATAATTCTATTTCAATGACAATAAACTATAAATTCATGACATCTATTATTGATCAAATGTTTAGAAAATAATGCTTACAAATTGCGGAAAATCTATCTATAAACAACATTTGTGGTGTATTTGGAAGGATTTCCTTTAGAATCAAGTGACAAAATCTTCAATCTTCTACTCGAACTACCATGAGTGAAAACAGGCTTGGGAAGATACAATCCAACAGTAGAAAGCGATTGCCCTTGACTTTTATTTATTTTCATGACAAAACACAGTAGAATTGGAAATTGTCACCTTGTAAAATATACCGGCATTGTAGGATCAAAATTTGTCAATGTAATTCTTGAAATGAAGACTTTATTTCCAATATTCCTTCCAGATATTATTTCAGTCTAGAGAATGTGGTTATCAAGTTTTGTGACGATCAATCTTGTTCCATTGCACAAATCAGATTTGTGATCAATACTTCTTAGTAACACTATAGACACTCCTTCTTTCAAGATCAGACGGTGATTTGACATTCCAGAACACCTAACAGAATTTAAAAATTCAACTATAACCATCTGTTCATTACCTCCTTCTCGAAATTTAGAGACACAAATACTGTCTGAGCTTAAGTATACTTTAGTATCACCTGAAATCAGATAAAAACTTATCATTTATAAACTCCACATCTCAATGAATAGGTGCAAGTATTGCTTTATCCTCAAAGTATTTATGTGTCCTTAAATTATCAATCAAGGATGGATAAATATTTTTTATTATAGATGCAATTGGAGCAACAACATCACAAATTAAATTATCTTTCAGAATCTCAATCTCAATCTCAGTGACATCATCTTGCCTATTTCTAATTTTCTCATCACCAACTTTCAAATTCCACCTTGAGAAGTTAACAATATCATCATCATTTGAGGACGTATTGAGATCAGAACGTTGTAATCTCATGTTCTTCGTCAATCTTAAATTCTTAATATTGAAAACAAATAAGATGTATTTAGTTTTTCAATAATAATTTTTAAAAAAAAATATTATCATTTAATAAAATATGCATAAAATACCTTGCAATGATCTCACAAATATGAAGCATTGATAGTTGAGTGCACAATATCCTCTCGACTTCCTTTGGGTATAACATGGAGTCTCTTTCTGAAATCTCTTCCAAGCACAATGATTTTACCATCAAAAGACATATCGCTCATGGTTCCATCTAGAGATCTAACAATATCCCTCAAGTTTCTATCCAAAGCTAAATCTGTTAATCGTTGGTGTCTCATCTCATATAATAAGCTTTGTCTTCAATAATAGTTAGGACAAATGTGTCCCCAGCTTTATGTTACACGTGAAGGTCTCATCAATATTAAGCGGTATAACAAATCTTGAATGAACAGTACGTCCGTCGAACAGAAGAGTGATGTTATTCCACTTGATGCAACATTAAGAACTATATTGTCTTCCGAACGTATTGCTGCGGAGATCGTTCTCCAAATGAATGTCTTTCCAGTTCCACCATATCCGTATAAAAAGAAGACTCTTCCTTTTTGCAACCAAACAACTTCAAGTATTTCACTAACCACAAATTTTTGTTCTTGAGTTAAAGTTGAACTTAACTTGTCATATTCTTCTCTTTGTTCAGGCCGATCGTAATTCAATTCTTGTTATTTACTACATCTTTCTCAAACTCAAAATCTGGTACTGACATTGATGTAAATCTACTCAAAGTGGATCCATTCATCTGCAGTAGCTTATCAATTTTAATTAAAGTCAACTTGTTCAACTTTTCACTGTTAAGCTATAAATCTAAAAAAAATTACAAAAAAATATAATTGTAAATTATTTTTACAATCTAAATCAATTAATTTTTTTAAAGATGTTATACCTGTAATATTCAATGTTCATCTTTTTTTATAGAGTATATCATCTGGCATACACTCCCACGTCTTTTCGAACACGGTTTCTGGAGAGTTCATTGAAGATTACATGAGAAGAATAATGAATAAGTTCCTCACGTGATGAGCGCTTGTCCAATAACTTGCCTTTGTTATCCCATCAATGTACTCAAGATCATCATCCAGCAATCTCATTGAATAGCAAGCATCCTTAAAGGTAACATACACAATATCACCAATGGTTCGTATCATCTCAAAAGATGTTGATTCGTTACTATAAGACAATAAGAGATACAAATAATACTCTTCACCAGCCCCCAATAGAACACTGTATAGTCTTCCCAGAGAAAATCTATTGTACTCTCTCTTTTCCCAATGATATTATTTTCTACCCCAAACATACATCTTTGGAAATTCCAGATAAGTCAGCTTCTTTGCATCCTCATCATCAGTTTTATTTTTATCCATCCACGCCAAGAACATTGATTTACCTGAAGATGGTCTTTCGAGTACATCATCAATGTAATCTTCATCTCGAAAAATAACTCTCTGTTGATTAGAAAGATGGAAATCCAATCTCATAACCGTTGGATACCTATAATGTATATCGAACTGAAGAGTTCTCCAAACTGCTTCACACGGAGATATGTATCTGCAGTTTACGAGATTTTCCACTTCGTCTTTTGATTTTTATTCACCTTTAGTGGCCCATTTCTTCTCCACATTAGCTATAACCCATCGACTCCTTTATTGATATACTTGAACAAATACTTGATGAATTTATACCTATTGCACCACTCAACATTTATATTACCTTGATACCTTCGCAACAATATTGGACTGTAAAGAACTACAAATCGGTTATCCAAATGAACAATTCCTTTATCAACAGTGACCCCTGTACTTCTTCTTCTATACAGTGGGAAACCTTCGTCATCAACATATGTAAACTCATTATAACTCTTTGGGAAATTCTTTGAGCAAATGTTGTTGACCATGCAAGGAGAATTTATTTTCACCAATCTACAGGGTTAGTGAATCATGTAGTCACTTACCAAATCATACAAAATACATCATCATCATTATCTAGTATTTCTACAGATATGATACGGTCAACATCCTTCGGATTTGGAATTTTGTTTTCATGGTTTAGAAACAAAAGAATTTGAGCATGTAACAATCCTCTTTTCTGAAATTCCACTGAGTATAACACTACAGATTGAAAATATTTGAATCAAATTATATACTAAAATAATTTAATAGAAATATAAAGTTATTTTATTCATGAAAGATAAATATTATGGAGCTAAAAATTTAATAAATATAAAAAGATAAACTTACATGCATCAATTTTTTCAAATATTTGAAGTTCCTTAAACTCCTTCACAATACGATCAACTTTCATCTTAAACATTCTGTAGAGAATATATGGCCTATCAACAGATTCAAGACCTTTTTCATTTAAGAATCTTGTAATCTGGGGCCATTTTAGATTGCAAGTAATTGTGATAAATAAATCTGGGTAAGAAAAACACTTGCAAAGTGTCATGACATCTTGAAAATTTTGAATCATATACCTAGGTTTGTCTGTGAAGGATGCAAACATTATTCTTTTACCCGTATAAGATGGATCCACATCACCTCTATCAACTGCAATTTTCATATCATTCACTCTGCTAGACCTCAATTTAACTTGATTCAATTTTATAAATAACAACCTTTCCGACTCAATCATAGTATATGAATCCACCAAAAATTGCTGGAAAAGTCTCTTAGATAGGAATAAAGTTTGTTTCATTATTATGCTCGTGTATCCTAAACGAAAAGAATTCTCGCATTGTTAGTCTGATTTTTTTTCTTGTTGTAAAACCAGCATCATTATGAACCACATCAATCCTATAAACATCCTCGTCATACAAGAACAATAAATGATACTGTAATGGAACATAAGATGGATGTAATTCACTTATTCTTTACAATTCACCGCTACGGGTCTTTTAGTATCACATCTCTTTTTTCCATAGCTGCATTATGTCCCTTGGAATAAGAGCTACAACTTCGGAAGCAGTAGGAAGGTTATAAACTCTTCCAACTGAACTTCTTCTTTCTAGCAAATTTAATCACAAATTTGGCTCACCTCCAGACATAATACTTTTTCTTGCGAAATTGCATTGCAAATGGATTGAAAGTATCCGTCATCCTCTTAAGTTCACCAACAATACTATCATTCAGTTTATCCTTCAATCTCCTCAAGTACAAATAAAATAAATGAATTGATTAAAAAAATTAATTATAATTATTATATTTTATAATTTGTTCAACTAAAATAATACAAAATATAAAATATATAGTAAGAATCAGACTCATCACAATGCGAGAATATTTTTCCTTTATTGATTCTCATTTCGTCTAAATCTTCTAATTTTTTTGGTGAATCTATACATCTCAATATATTGTTTATATTTTTCTTTTGTAGGATAAGAATCTATACATCTCAAGGTATTGTAAATTTCATCAATTCATCTTTCGTGTGAATCCGTATTTCTTTTTTGCAGGATATGAATCTATAATTGTCAAGGTATTTATATTTTATTTTATGTTTTTTATCATTTAATTGTATTAATTTAATCCGCATCTTTTGCTTAATCTCTTTTACTAATGATTATTTCAATGTATATTATTATAATTCTTTAAATAATAATTTTTATGTTTAGTTATATTTCTATAAATAATATTTATGTTGATTATAATTTAATTTGAATGTTATAGATACATCAAAATATACCTTTGATATTTTCAATTGATTAACAAATCTGTTTTTTTTTAAATCGATAATAATGTAAATTCTTGACTATTTTTTTAATATGATGCAAACTTTCTTAATCATTCTTTATAGATAAAACATAAGCATCGAACCTTGGAGAATAAATTTTAATATGATGAATCATTTCAAAAATAATTTATATTTTTTATATTTTTAATAGTTGAATACTTTCTACTATGTAAAATTCTGATTTTCTTTTTTTTAAATTTGAATATTTATTAAATATGTTAATATTGTTGCTCTTAGTTTTTTTTAAAGGAAAAAATGACTCTTTTCAAAATATGTAATTTAATATTGTAAATTCATACATCAATCAATATATAAATTTATCTTAATTATATACTTTGTTTATTTATATTAATTTTAAATTTAATTTTATGCTATTATTTTTGTATCATTGAATATAGATTACTTATATTAGGTAAATTTGACTCTTTTATAAAACATGTATTTTAATTAATCTTAATTTATATATTATCTAAATACATCACATTTTTATGAATATATAAATATAGACTAATTATATTAGGAAAAGTTTACTACTTTTTTATAGTATGATTTAAGTCATATATTTTCGAATTACATAAAATATTAGGTAAATTTGACTCTTTATAAAACATGTGTTTTAATCAATCTCAACTTATAATTTGTCTAAATACACTCTATTTTTATGAATAATTAAATATAGATTTCATAGATGTCATAATTTTTTTCCATTCAATTGGATTTCATAGCTTATAAATAATGTTGCATAGTGATATAAAGAGATTCGACCTTTTTTTTTTTTTTTTAATTAGATGAATGTATATTGTAAGTTGAGAATTTTTGTGAAAATATTATTATTTTAATATATAAAAGATCACATGACGTAGTATTTTGAAATTTAATATTTTGGAATGTAATTTCAAAATTAGGGACTATATCATCATATTATACTAGTCAATTTTTTCTAATATAATTAATCTTTTATCAATAAATTTAAAATTGATGTAAATAAGTAAAGTATATAATTAGTTTAAATTTATATATTGATTGGTGTATGACTTTATAGTTAAATCACATGTTTTAAAAAGATCAAATTTCCCTAAAAATATTGAAGACATTAAATTATTTTTGAATTTAAAAAACAATTAGAATTGTTACTTAGTTGAATTTATCAAAGGCATATTTTGGTTGTATATATAACATTCAAATTATACACAAAAAAATATTTATTATTAATGAATCATGATCGATTTTTTTTTTAAAAGATATCCACCATCCAAAAATAGTTGAAAAATATTAGTTTGAAGAATACATTATTTACTTATTTTGTTTTTAAAGATACCACTAACAAAAAATTTAGGATTTAGGAATGTAGGATAATATAAAATTACCTGATAAATTATCTTACTAAATTATCATTCAATATTAGTCAACTTTTCCTAATATATTCAAATTGAAATTTAAAATTGATTAAATAAGTTTATAATTATTATAAACTAGTACGTACCCCTGCGAATTTCGCGGACTGAAAAAAATATTTGTTATCATTATTTCAAATTATAAATATTAATTTTTTAAAAATATCTTGTAATTTTGATATAATTTTAAAATTGTAATTATAATTCAACAAATAATAATAAACATGAATAAATATAAAATTTGAAAAACATTAACTAACTCACACATTCAATCTCAAATTAGTATAACACAATATTACTTAAAATTACAGTTTTTGTATACTTGGATGCACAATTTCCCCCCATGATATGAAGATACAATAACAATCGGCAAAAGTTCAACTCTAAAGATAGAATCCTACAGATCTAAAGGTAACATTTGACAAAAATGATGTCATAATTAAAATAAAATATTGTGTAGATGTTTGTGTGGGAACAATTGATTAATGTGTTGGTATTTTTAATACACAATTCAACAATAAGAATTGACCCTTAGGCGCCAAATTTTTTTATTTATTTTTATTTTCCATCTGGACATTTCACATTTATAGATATTTTGCAAAAAAAAAAATGAAAAAAGAGTTAAAAAATTGAAATTGTTGAAAGAAATCGAAATCCTACTACAAAAAAATATCTACATTTTAGAGTTGCAAATTCAATTTTGCAGGTATTTATAATGGAAAAATCCAACCCTAAGAATTACATTTAAGCGGCAATTCGAATTATTTAAAAAAATTCAATTCCCTCCTAACATTTCATGTATACATGTATTTTATATAAAAAAAAATATTAAAAAAATCGAAAATTACAAAAAAATTGCTAACCTTATGTGACATAGTATTATACATGGTAATATATTGTATATCATGGCAAGATTTTTTGGGAATAATGTTATTTCAGTGACAATATCTTTTGGGTAGTAAAATCTTGTACAAAAAAAAAATAATGTTACAATTTGTTAACCATGGTAAGATATGATATTGGATGACAAAATTCTTTGAGAATCTTTTAATCTGTTACGTGACAATATCTTTTGCAAAATAATACAATATTCTCCTACAAAATTAGCACATATAAATATTCTGCAAAAATAAATTCCAAAAATATCTATTATTGTATTACACATGGTATTATTGTATTTCATGGTAATATTTTTGGGAATAATATGCTATTTCAGTGGCAATGTCTTTTGGGTAGTAAAATCTTGTCCAAAAAAATTAATTTTACAATCTATTATCCATGGTAAGATATGGTATTGGATGGCAAGATTCTTTGGGAATCTTGCCATCTTTTATGTGACAATATCTTTTGCAAAATATTTCAATATCCTCCTACAAAATTAACATATATAAATATTCTACAAAAATAAATTCCAAAAATATCTATTATTGTATTATACATGATAAGATATTGTATTTAATGGAAAGATTTTTTGGGAATAATATGCTATTTCAGTGGCAACATATTTTGGCTAGCAAAATATTGTCCAAAAAAATAAAATTAATGCTACAATCTATTATCCATGGTAAGATATGGTATTGGATGACAAGATTCTTTGAGAATCTTGCCATATTTTACGTGACAATATATTTTGCAAAATATTTCAATATCTTCCTACAAAATTAACATATATAAATATTCTGCAAAAATAAATTCCAAAAATATCTATTATTGTATTATACATGGTAAGATATTGTATTTCATGGCAAGATTTTTTGGGAATGATATACTATTTTAGTGACAATTTAGGTAGTAAAATCTTGTTAAAAAATATTACAATCTATTATTCATGGTAAGATGTGATATTGAAATCTTGCCATATTTTACCTGACAATATCTTTTGCAAAATACTTCAATATCCTCCTACAAAATTAGCATATATAAATATTCTGCAAAAATAAATTCCAAAAATATCTATTATTGTATTATACATGGTAAGATATTGTATTTCATGGCAAGATTTTATGTGAATAATATGTTATTTGAGTGACGATATATTTTAGCTAGTAAAATATTGTCAAAAAAAAAAAATGTTACGATTTATTATCCATGTAAGATATGGTATTGGATGATAAGATTTTTTTAGAATCTTGCCATCTTTTACGTGACAATATATTTTGCAAAATATTTCAATATCCTCCAACAAAATTAGCATATATAAATATTATGCAAAAATAAATTTCAAAAATATCTAAGTAAGAAACTTAGTGTCCTTTTTTATTAATTCGAATTCACTCCCATACATTTTACATATACTTTCCACCACAAGTTGAATTTAATTTTTTCCGGATTAGTGGAGTGAAACATCGAGAATTTTGTGATATTATCAAACATTTGCTCTGTATGTGTAGTGTTTGTACCCAATTGATTCTGTGAATAGAGAAACACATATGTGCAAAGAGATCGGGAGTTTACCTTAGCCGGAGGAAAGAAGACGCTGGGTTAGGCAAAGGAACGACGACGCTGGGCTAAGCGGGCTGACTGTAATAGAGCAGCGAGACGGTGCCTACACACCTTGTACGACACTGGGCTAGGCGAAGGAACAACTTAATACACAGAGAAAACTTTATACCGAAGATAATATCACAAAAATTCGTGAATTAAATTAAAACCCTAACCTTTGAAAGATTCTGAGAATGAGGCGGTGTGGACATGGTAGGCGGCGGTGAGAAAATTATAATCTGGTATAAGTTGCTGGTTCGCGCTGATTGGAGAAGGGGCGGAAGCGGCGCTCTGAAAAACATTGAAGAAGAGTGTGGTGATGTGAGGGAGATCGAATATGAGAGAGACGACTTATGGGAGAATGAAAATGATGAATAATTATATTAACCCTACTTACAAATCAAAGGTTTAGATGTAATGATATAAAATGAATGGATGAGATCAAAACTTAAACCAACTTTTAATAAGAGGTCAGTATTTCAAAATGGAGAGATTTGAGACATGCCACCTCATCCTTAGAATAAGGTGGTGTTGACACATCACCTTGGAGAGGTTTGAAAATATATTATAATAAGATTTATATATTGTTCTTAATATAATTATTTCAAATCTAATCTTTTAAAATAATATATAAAATATATCCATCATCCATATTTGTTAAAGATCCAAATAATTAATATTTTATAAAGAGTCTAATATACATTCCTAAAATATTTGAATATTCGTAATTTTGATATATTCCTAATATTCGTATAATTAATTATTCCAATATATATTCGTATATTTGATATATTCGTATATTTTAAAATATTCGTATAATTAATTAAAATATTTGAATATTCGTATATTTAATTATTCCTAATATATGTTCGTATAATTATTACATAAAATATTAGGTATTATTTGAATATTCATATAATTAATATTTTCGAATTACATAATATATTTCGAAAGATATATTCATCATCATCCAAATTTGAACGATTCTTCATCATTATAGAATTAAATAAAAATAAAAATTATAACTTCTCATAAAGAATATTATTTATAGAATTTTAAATAATACATTGAATAGTAATTAATACATTATAATGTTAAAAAAATCTAATTTTTAACATATAATCAATGATTCTTCATCTTCACAATAAAATTGATCTTCCACTTCGTCTTCATATGAAAAATTGATCATCCACTTCATCTTCATTGTTGATGTTCAATCCTAAATATATAATTAAAAAAATCACACAATATTCATTTTCATACGAATAAAATAAAATTAAACAATAATTAATAAAAAAAATCAAATAATTAGTAAATAGAGTAAATACCTTTAGACACGTAGAAATTTGTATTCCTCCAAATCACCAAAAAAAAGTGAGTTTAAGGAAATGATCATTGGTAGAAGAGATTAGACAAAATATGAAGATTAAATTCATACACCAAATCTATAAAATAATAAAACAAAAAGTAAATACCTTAAGATGAAGATCCTGCAAAAAAAAAAAGAAATATTAAGATTGAATATATTGGGATGAACATCCTGTAAGAAAAGAAAAACATGAAGATTTAGATGAAAAGAAATATAATATAAAACTTCATAGCAAAATTGAAAAGAAGAAGAAGAAGAAGAATTGGAATAGGATGTGGAGAAATTATTGTAATTGATTTTTTGTTGTGTGAGATACATGGTATATATAGAGGAAATGTGAAAAAATCAATGGTCAAGATTAGATTAGATATTAAGATTCAATGGCTGAAAATAGTTTTAAAAGTCAATGAATTGGGTGAATGAGAGGAGAGTATTTTTAAAATAGAGGCTTGAGAGCTTGCCACATAGGATTCCAAAACTTTGTCTTTATAATATATTAAGATTTGTCAGTTCTCCACATTCCTACGTGGCATACTTAACCTTCTTTTATTTTAAGATCCTGCGTTCCTATAATTTTTACCTATTTTAATTTTTTTCATCTATTATATATACTTTTTATTGTAAATCCAGAAGATTGAAAATATCAAATTCGGAAAATTTGATGTGGAAGTAACATAAATAGGCTTTAGGGTTTTGTTTAGGGTTTCGATATTATAAATTTATCCTTGTATTCAGTATTGTATACACAGAGAAACATGGTGAAAACTCCTGGCTTGGTACGCCCCCAGACGTAGTCATTATTGACGAACTGGATAAACAAATCGGTGTTCCTGCTTTACGTTCTTTATTTTACAACATGTTATCAGCACGAGTCTCTACCCGCAATTAATCGGTACAGATCTCAATTTGTTTTCTCTTAAGTCTGATAATTAATTATCCGATTAATCATGAAATCAATACCGGGTCTCTGCGAAAATCCTTGAGCTACCAGCCTCGCTTTGTATATCTCCACAGTACTTTTCTCATTTAGTTTTCGTACAAAAACCCATTAATATCCTACGGCGATAGCGTGCGCGGGTGTACGAACGATAGAGTCAAATACTTTTCTTTTAGATTTGTGTCGTGTATATATATCCACCCCTGCATATATGGTCGGAAATTTGATACACCAGAAGTGAGCGTGGAGCGCGACGGCAATAGACTCTCGTCGAGCCAACACTCCCTCACTCCAATCGGATCGAAAGGAGCGACGATGCCTGGAAGGTCGTCCCCTTCGTCTTGCACTAATTCCACCGCTGTCGGTTTTCGGCATCGGCGTGTGCAATGAAGTGACAACAGTGGTGGCAGCAACGTTGGCCGCAGCACAGCCGAGTGCCAGGGACGTGGCGAAAACAGTGTGCCTAGCGGCGCAGTCGCCGCGGTGCGTGACCAATCGGTGGTCACCATTCTTTGCACCGTCGGTTTCGCGACAACAGACATCGCGATGGAGGCGATGCGGCTGAGCAACATCAGCGGTGGCAACGACGTTGGCCGCAGCACGCCGACGCGGTGGGGGTGAAGCGCCTAGCGGCGCGATCGCCGCTTCCTCTCGGACAGGCGTCAATGGAGGAATCTCTCTCGCCGGAATTAACCTTCTGGATCCTTTCTCTTTTCGCTGCTAATCGAATTAAGTTGGGTCTTTCCGGTGTGGGCCTCTTCCTTTTTCCTTTGGGCTGTTAATTTAATTAATCTGAGCCTTTTAAATATTTTCGTTGAACCTTTAATTAATTCAATTTGGGCCTGTTTCTGAAAAGAATAGGAAAAGTATTATGGGCCTTTAAATTAATTTATTTGGGCCGGTCTTTTTCTGAAAATAAAATGAAATAAATTGTTATATATAATAATTAAGCCCATTTTTCTAGAATTAATTTTATAGTAGTTCTCAATAAATTATTTTAATTTAAGTGCTTAATTACTATATATGCATGTTATATATGATAATTGCTCATGCATGCTGATGGTCCCGTTTTCGAAGGGCAAAATGGGAATTCAGGAGCAAAATTTATTTTTAAAACCTTTCCTCAGGGAGTTCAGCACAAGTGAGTAATACTCAAGTCTCTGCATTGCTACGAGTCAGAGCACTCAAGTCAGTGTAACTGACTTGCAAGCTCAGTCTCGTAACAAGGCAGTGACTCGAGAGGTTTCACTTCAAGTCACCGCTCTGCTCAGAGACTGAGCTACCAAGTCAGTGAGTAGGCTTGGAGGCTCATGCTCTGAGCAAGGACAGTGACTTGAGAGATGCTGAACTCTCGAGTGCGTTGCCTGAACTGGTCAGTGAGAGGATTCTCTCTGACCTGAAAGCTTAACCAAAGTTTCCTTTTAAAACAATGCTCTCAGTGAGCAGATTTTCACAACACTTTAGTAAATACTTTTAGAAACGAACGCTCAGTTTAACATGGTTCAGAGACTTAAGCTCCTACGTCCACGGCCTGATTTAACAGGAAATCCACTCAAGGGATTCTTGTTTTTAACGTGCCAAGGTGCACCAAGACCAGCTAACCTCACTGATCTATACAACTCCACTTACTATCTCACTAACTGACTTACTCCCAACAAACCTAACTTAGGGTTTTGGTTTCAGTTTGAATTCCAACTAGGTTGAGATTATCCTTACAAGGCAAAGTTATGCTAAGGATTGGATAATCTCTCTAAGCTTATGATAATGCTAGTTCGCTCTTGGAATACAGAATAACTCTCAGTAACTAAGAAACACTTGGAAAATTTAGATGGTTTCGAGTGCTTCTTCTAAGGCTGAATGCTTTGAGTGCTTGAGAGCTTGAGTAATTTCTGGCTTGGAAATTTCCCGTAACCTTGAATGGGTTCAAGGCCTTCTGTATTTATAGATGATTTGAAAAACTATCCGTTGGAAAGATAGCCTTTCTTGTCAACTATGTAGAGTGGCTTCAAACGGACACATCTTCATGCAGCAGTCGTCCTTGCATGGATTTGGTAGTTGCATTAAATGCACATTAAATGCTTGCCCGTTGAATATGCAGTCTGAATTCAGTCTTCTTGTCAGGTTCCGTATGTGCGTGTCCTTCCCGGATTGGTCCACGTCATCAGGTTGGTGAGAATGTTAGAACTTATTCTTGAGCTTCAGGCTTGTCTTATTAAGTTCATTTTGTCTTGAGCTCACCGGTCTTGTCCTGACGCTGACATTCCTTATGCATTGCATGGCTATACTCCAAGTCTTCCCAATAACTCAGTTTCATCTTGTTCCCTTCAGAACTGAGTAGTACTGACCTCAGGGTCATACTCTTCATCACTGAGACTTACTCAGCCAGCTTAGGAAACTGTCATAAGTTCAGGATGGTAAATTGTCTTCAGGCTCTGAGTCTTGATTATCATCAGTAAGTGCTCCTCTTACTGAGTACCTGTGAAGTGTAAAATGACTAAGTACAAACCTAACCAAGACTAGCCTGACAAAGCAAATGCAAACATCTTTTCAGGGGCTTTGGGATCTTAATCAAAACTGACAATGTCCCAACACATGCATTTTTTTTTTTACACATGGTTCTTATATTATAGTCCGCATACATTGTCTGGGTAGGCGACTCCCAGTAATTATCGGACTGTAAATTATGTTTGGGTAGACGACGTCCAATACTTGTACCTATGTGTTTGAACATGATTAAATAAATCCTTATTTCTCCATTGTCAACAAAAGGTCACAAGACTGACCATGCCACTTTAAATATTATAGTGAGAATATCTGACATTACCAATAAAGAATTTACTAAGCTTGCTCTCGATGGTAGTAATTACCTGACATGGGCTATAGATGTTGAGATTCATCTAGACTCGATTAAGCGGAACCATTATCGAAGGTTTGAAATCCACTAACGTCCAGAAGGCGAAAACGTTGATTTTTCTCAAGCACCACCTGAATCAAGACCTGAAAAATGAATACCTCACTGAAAAAGACCTCAAATTGTTGTGGAAGTCCCTGAAGGACTGTTTCCAGCAACAAAATGATATAATCCTCCCTCAGGCACAATACAATTGGATGAACCTCAATTCTGTCTTGCAGCGTATTGTATCTCAGTTAAAGTTTTGCAAGCAAGCAATAATTGAGGCCGAGTTGATACAGAAAACGCTATCAACATTCCATACTAGTAACTTTTTACTCCAGCAGCAGTACATGACCAAAAACAACACTGCCCACTCTGAGCTAATTTCTGCACTTCTAGTAGTAGAAAAACACAACCAACTCCTAATGAGGAATCATAATTCTAGACCGGTTGGCTCGCAAGCAGTGCCCGAAGCACATGCTATAGCTCATGGAAATCTAAATGGGCGTAAGCGTGGAAGAGGGGAAGGAAAGGAACATACTCGGGGTAGAGGCCTAGGTCGTGGTAAATCTGGTGGTCGAGGAACCTCGAATGACAATCAAGCTCACTATCATGGAAAGGGTGAACCCAACATGAATTCCGCTCCACAAAAATCTAACTCTCAAGTCAAGGTTGAGAAAACTTGCTACAGATGCGAAGATAAAGGTCATTGGTCTCGCACGTGTCGCACTCCCTAGCATTTGGTTGAGGCTTATCAAAAGCAGCAAGAGAGCAACAAGGGGAAGGCCCCTTAGGGTGAATCTTACCATGTCAGCCTGCCTAAAGCAGGATTTGACAATGACGATCTCTTGGGCCTGGAGCTCAAAGACTATGGAGATAATGAGTGATTCGAATATTTAATCATTCTCAGTACTTTATTTTGATTGAGACCTTTTAATATTGTGGATCTTGTTTTTGGATACATTATTTCTCCTTTGGTATGACATTTGCAGTTTAGTTTTGGTGTGTTTACTTTATATATGATGTCCATTATATTTGTGGATATTGCTATTCTGGTACATGGCTCGTAAATATATCAGCTATTTGGTTTGGTGTGCGGACAATACTCTTGTGTAAATTTGTATATCGATACGGAAATGATGGAGGTGGACGACCAGCAGGGCGAGGACGAGCAGGAGGGCCATGGCGAGCAACAGGGAAAAGAAGTAGTACCTGAACCAAAAGGAGTAAACGATATCGAGCCGAGGTTGGAGGCAGAGCCCATGATCGAAGATGAACTCAACTTGGAAGGTCCGATAATTGATCCTCGATGGAAGAGCCAAAAGAGGAAAGCAACCCCGGTTGAGGAGTTGGAAACAATAAAATTTGACCCGAATAGAGTAGACTTAGAATTGTTCATTGGATCTGAGCTCCCAGAGCCATACATATCCAGAATGAGCGAATTCCTTAAGTCCAATCTCGACGTATTCGCATGGTCGCATGCGGATATGGTAGGCATTAGCCCTGAGCATGCTTGCCATAAGCTAAACATTGATCCAACTAAGAAACCGGTGAAACAGAAGAGAAGGAAATCCGGACCTGACAAATATGAGGCACTAGACGTCGAAGTGAAGAAGTTACTTGATAATGATCTGATCAAAGAAGTATTGTGTCCTCGATGGGTGGCAAATCCAGTATTGGTGAAAAAGTCAAATGGCACGTGGAGGTTGTGCATTGATTTCACGGATTTGAATGCTGCATGTCCCAAAGACAACTTTCCGCTACCACATATTGATCAACTGGTGGATAACACGGCAGGACACAAACTTCTTACCTTTATGGACGCATTCGCGGGATACCACCAGATACCGATGCACCCCGACGACCAGGAAAGCACGACATTCTACACCAACAAGAACCTGCTGTGTTGGAAAAGGATGTCGTTCGAGTTAATCAACGCAGGAGCCACGTACCAAAGACTTGTCAATAAAATGTTCAATGATCACATCGGCAGGACAATGGAGGTGTACGTGGATGACATAGTCGTGAAAAGCCTAAGGAAGGAGGATCACTTAGAACATCTGACACAGACATTTGAGATTCTTCGAGCATACAACATGAAGCTAAACCCGAAGAAAAACAGCTTCAGAGTACACTCAGGAAAGTTCCTTGGGCACCTGGTTAGTCAACGGGGCATCGAAGCGAATCCGTCAAAAGTCAAAGCAATAATGGACATGCAACCACCAAGGTCGGTCAGGGAAGTCCAGCGGCTAACCGGATGTTTGGCAGCTCTGAACAGATTCATTTCCAGGTCAGGAGACAAATGTCGACCTTTCTTTGACGCCATCAAGAAAGGACAATTCCGGTGGACAAGCAATTGCCAACAAGCGTTTGAGCAGCTGAAGGAGTATCTGAGTGACACTAAAATCCTATCGAAACTTGTCTCTGGAGAAAAACTGTAATACCCCGTCCCGTTTTATACCTTTTATTTTCCTAGAAACCTTATTTTATATTATTATCTTTGTTTCTTTTTATTTTATTATTTTGTGTACTTTTGTGTAATTTAAATATATATATATATATATATATATATATCCTTTTATAAATTCCTAAATTCGAAGAAAGAAATCGAATCTTTCAAACGAATAAAGGGCTACGAGAAATTAAATATTCAAAGATTAAAAAATTAGGATATCGATCCGTTTAATTTATTGAGAATAATTAAAATGCAATAAAATATTATTCAAATTTTAAAAACTATATTAATTCTCAAATCGGAATTAAATTCGTGAACCAAACAATCCCTAAACCGTATCAAGTGGGAACGAAAATATCTGAATTAAAAGGAGTTAATTCATAACCACATAATATACTTTCCTTTTTGAATTAAGTTAATTAGTGAATTTATCCTAACCACATATTATTTTCCTCTTTTAAAATTAATAAATTCTAAATGGTAAATATCTCTTTCTCTCACTCTCAGTTACTTCACGCACGAAACCAATTCCCATTTCTCCTCCTTCTCTCCTCAAAGGGGGAAAACAACCGGAGCTCTCTCTCCTTTTCTTTCCGGCGAAGTGCCGCCGTCGAAGCCCGTCGCGTCCCATCGCTTTGCCGTTCCTCCGATCGAAGAACCCAGCCGAAGCGCCGCCGCCCAGCCGCGAACCACCGCCTCTTCGATTCACTCCGAGCACCACCGCCTCCCTCACGGCGACCAACGCCTGGTATCGGCTCCCTC
This sequence comes from Ballota nigra, assembly GCA_947034835.1. Taxonomy (NCBI): domain Eukaryota; kingdom Viridiplantae; phylum Streptophyta; class Magnoliopsida; order Lamiales; family Lamiaceae; genus Ballota; species Ballota nigra. Next base: position 8,656,496 of record OX344727.1, on the reverse strand, counting down.
TCTCCTTCACGGCAACGCCGCCGTGCTAGCGCCGCTCCCCCCTTCCTCTCGCCGCCTTTCCCGTCGAACAGCGACGGCACAGCGCCACCGCCATCGCGCTTGAGCCCAGCGCCACCGCTTCGACCGCCTTCAGTCCCAAGATGCAGCGCCGCCGCGCCTCTCACTCCCTACCGTCATCCCTCTTCATGAAATCAGCTGTGTCGCCCTCTCTCTTTGGCCGCGCATAGCCCCCTTTTCACTCGTAACGCCCTTTCCGTTTAATTTCCGGTCAAGATGATGCCGCTAAATTGAATTTACTGCTGCCGGAATTTCTGGAAATCCCAAACGACGTCGTTACGCTGCCGAAATTACCCCACGAATCCTTAAACGAGTGCCGTTAGGCCGCCCGTTTACTTCCTCAAACCGGAGCTCGTAAGAATTTGCTATCCTCCTTCTGTCTCGTTCTTCATTAGCATTTTAGATAGAGATTTAACTGTTTAAAATTCCATGATGTTGAGACTTTGTAAGTTAAGAATAATTGTTTTGGGTTGGAGCCTGTGAGCTTGTAAATGGACTTTATTATTGTTAAAATTCTACTGTTCGAATGAGTTAAGTTGTTAGCTTAATGGTTGTATTGAATATGTTGTTTAGTGTCATTGGAATAGCTGTTTAGTATTATTAGTTTAGTTGGTTAGTATTATTGAATTTGGTATTTAGTATTGTTAGTTGGTGGGTTTAGTATGGTTGGTTTTGTAGTTTGGTATTATTGTGTTTAGTTGTCTAGTATTATTGAATTAGTTGTTTAAGTATCACTAATCAACTTTAGAAGTATTACTAATAATAAGAAGAAAATTACATAGATATTATTATACAAGTTTTCTCTAAAAACCAAATAAGATTAATAAAGGGTTTTTATTTATAAAATATGAATATTTATATTCAAGAGTTCTTTTAAAAAAGAGAAATAGAAATCTTATAAAAGAAAAACCTATTCTTTTGTCTTATTAATACTTTTTAAATAATTATATTATTCTTTTAAGAATTCCCAAGAATAATAATTATTATGAATATACTTTTAATTTTATAAAGGGCTTTTGTTAAGGACACAACAGAAAATAGTAAATACACCCCCCTAATACACCTCCTCTTAAAAAGGGGTGTACTTATCAAAAGATTGTTTTTGTAGTAATCGAAATAGTCTTACCACAAGTATACTAGTAAATACACTCCCTCAATACACTCACCTTTTTAGAAGTGATGTATTTACCAAAATAGGGTGTGACCCTTAAGCAAGTCCTTTTTGAGTTTATAAGACCACAACTTTCTCGATTCTCGTAACACAAACTCTCAAGTTTTCCTAATAATTCAAAGGTCAACTTTTAATCAAATGGTTTCGTACTAGGATTCTGTGCTAATCGAAATACGCACGAGGGATCCGATATTCTGGTTGTATATCACTCTCGGGACCCGGAGCTAACAGGTGGGTGATGATCTGTTGATTGATCTGCTAATAATAACGTCGTGCCGGTATTTCCTGAACTTGATTTAATCAAATAAAAAATATCTAATCCAACATAAATGTAACACCTATCTATATAATTGTTTGGATTATGTGATATAACTATATATGTTATACATTAGCCTGTTGTTTTGTGAATCGATCATCACTGCATGAGTAAACACATTTTATTAGCATGAATCAGTTCAGTTGTCAGTCAAGTATTTTTTTATTCTTTGTAAATTTTATTGAGTTAGTTTTGTGGAAAATCAGTATGTACGGAGTCGGGATCGAGTTTTAAATCCGACCTTCGGGGCCGCTGTCGGGGACGCCCTCGGAATCAAGGTTGTTGATCAAGTAGATCTGGTCCCCGATCAGCTGTCGTTAGACGCACTGGGAATAAGGCCATTGATACTTGCTTATTTTGAGGGATGTTATGGTTGGATGATGTGAGTTTGTGTGGTTGGATGAAGTAAGTTTTGGTTGGAGTAGAAAAGAGTAACTTTGTTGGAAGTGGAATGATCGTACGAATATGGTTTGACAGTTTGTGACATTACGTGATTATGTTCTGGGCTTTACCTTAATGTGAACCAACTTGTGCTATTTCAATTATATTATGCGAAATATGTTTAAATGCCGTTTAAATTTTATATGAAACTGATTAAATAAAATAAACACTTTATCAATGAGTATAACTTAATATATTTCGGATTTACCAATCCCATGATGTTGCAAATCAGCCATATGTGAGAATTCAATTCCCACGCCCCATTTTCCTAACCCCTTGCAGATTATGATTTCGTGGAGCAAGGACAGTAATAGAGACGACACGGAGTTCCCCACTTAAATAAAACATTACTGTTGATACTATGTTTTATGTACACATATATGTGTGTAAGATACTTATTAAAATTATTCTACCTATTTCTTCCGCTGCATAAAAACTCATCATCTCTCATTTCCGTTATATTTCCTTCAAAAATTTTATAGTTCGGACTTTTGATCACAATAACACTTCGAATCCGATATAATTAATATATTCTGGGATCGGGGCGTTACAGGTGGTATCAGAGCTTATGTTCAAAACTTTCGGACCAAAACCCAAATCATTGTTTTCATCAAACCAAAATTCTCTTTCTTTATTAATTTTTCTTATCATGTAAGTATAGATCACTAATTAAATCACTTGAGGGGAAATGTGTCTCCTATTACCGTTAGAAGCTCCTCGAAGGTATGTTTTTATTTTATTGCCTAAAAGTTTATGATATTACGACAACTTGACTTTCATAACAAAACTCCAATCAAAAGATCGCGAACTCGAAACAACACATACGAGGTGTAGAAAGAACCCCGAAATATCGTTTATAATACTATTGAAATGCAGATAATTAGTGAATGATAGAAATTAATATATTTGTGTAAATTTATAAACTTCATAAATGATGTTATATGATTATTTGAACTATGTGCCTTAATTGTTTAAATTATGTTCATAAATAACTAAAATTTTGACTAGAATTTCCTTTCCATATAAGAATCCACCTAAGATAGTTATATCCTGATAATTAGAAAACTCTTAGCTAAACTTAGAATCTATAAGTGTGTTATAACTCAGTTCACGAGACTGCGTGCAAAGGCAAGAACCACTCCGATATCCCACGAGGAGACATATTTGACAGCCGTAATTTGTTTTGCCAGAAGGGTTACTGAGTTGTTCTCCGTCCTATCGCTGTAAGACTACTCGAACGGACGAGAATAGAAGACCCAGTACAAAGGCCCCATATTCACTTGGAGACATACCTAGAAGAAGTTGACAATGGGTATTTCCGTATTATAGTAATGATCAGTCAGAGTGATCAAATCCTTTTAAACAGTTATCCTTTTGGTGTACTCACAAATACGTACAACATAGATGTGCCACCCTTTCCTGACATATAGTAGTAGTCAGACGTATGACCGTTTTACTTAGACCATAGCAGCATAGCTCTAACCCGCTCCTTTTGTCGCTCGTAGTCCGTACTGATGCAAGGATACGATGCGTTAGAATTATACTTAGAAGCCTTTTGTATTCTATGACGTAATGTAAGAGACTGACCTCCGTAGGACCAAAACTTTTTAGATATATATATACTTATTACGTGCTCAATGCTTGTCAATGTGTTTTACTTGCTTTATATACTGACTGTCATATTTTATCTGATTATCACTTAATGACACATTACTAGTTCCTAGAATACTGTGCGAATGTGAGCACTGTACCATTGGGGCCCCAATGCGAAGCGGTGAATTACGTACCACACGTGTTTTCAGTGTTAACGTTTTGTGTTAATTTGGTTAATCCGGTTATGTTTTTATAACTTTCTCGCACCTATACATATCGTAACAATATTATTCTTTTCCGATTAAAACCACCTTTAGAATGGCACCATGACATAGACGTGGACGACCCCACGTTAACCCCATTCCTGTATCAGTGAATCCTATAGGACAGAACTCACCTTCTCAGGCTGAACCTAAGCCACCTCAGCAGGCCGCGCTAAGAAATGTCTGGAACTACTATGGAAATTAAGGACCGAATTTGAGGTTTACCCCTAACGCTAAGCGATCACTTGGTAGAGTCCGACCTTCACATCCTTAAGATGAAAATCTTTGGTATAATCTTAGGCATTGACTGGTTAACAAAGGACAAAGCGATAATAAAATGCGCAGAACGTAAGATCAACCTCGAAACTCGTAATGGTCAACGCTTCACATTTCGTGAAATCAAGACCAAAAAGGAAACCTGAGTAATATCAGCAATCCAAGCTGCAGTAATATTACGAAAAGAGGAATGTTAAGCTTACCTCGTCCACATCTCAGCAGGAGAGAAAAACGATAAGTTACGCATCAAGGTACTAATTGTGGATGGATATCTTGACGTGTTTCTTGAGGAATTAATCGGGTCACCTCCTGATCATCAGATAGAGTTCTCCATCGACTTGATACCTGGAGCAGCACCAGTATTTAAAGTACACTATCGAATGGCGCCAAAGGAATTGGAAGAACTGAAAGAACAACTGCAATGCTTGCTTGAAAAGAAATTCATCAGGCCTAGTGCATCACCATGAGCACCCGTGTTGTTCGTAAAGAAGAAAGATGGAACTTTCCGTATGTGCATAGACTATCGAGGTCTCAATCAACTGATCATTAAGAATAAATATCCTTCTCCAAGGATAGGAGACTTGTTCGACCAGTTGAAAAATGCTACCATATTCTTAAAGATCGATCTGAGGTCTGGTTACCACCAGCTAAAGGTCAAGAGCGAGAATATCCCGAAGACAACATTCCAGACTCGGTATGGACATTACGAGTTCACCATGATGCCTTTCAGAGTAACAAATGCTCCGATAATTTTCATGGATATGATGAATAGAGTGTTTCATCCGTACCTGGACCAATTCATCATCGTCTTGTGTACTCTAAGAGCAAAGAGCAACACGATGAACATCTCAAGGCAGTCTTAAAGACAATGAGACGAGATAAGTTGTATTCCAAATTCAGCAAGTGTGAATTTTGGGTAAACTGCTTATGTATCGATTAGTACTAGAGCATCTCACTCCCTTGTATCTAAGAATTTAAGAAAATTTGGGGATATAAAGTATATAAGAATGGACCTTAAGTGAAAGTGAACTTTTGAGGAATACAATGAGAACCTAAGCCGAGTGAATTGATTGGAGATAGACTTGGATGAACATCAAATAGAAACTGAACTACACGTTCTTAAGTTGAGTAGCTAGACGTTATTGAAAACGAACTAGTTCTATGCATAAGAAGAAATATGAAACGTGGGCATAGTTACTTTCTTTTGGGATAACATAAGATTTTAAGCTTAAGTAGAGCCTTTTTGTGGAATGAGTAAGCTAGACGTGATCTTAAGTCTTACGTGTTAAGATTAACATTTATATGTTATGGGAATACTTTAGTTGAAAAAGAAAGGACAATTGATTTTTATCTATGGGATACATAGTGGACTTCGAAGTAGAGGAAAAATTTGCAACTATGTAGGAAGAAAAGTTTGCATGCTTGAGGACTAGAAAACCTTCAAAGTCTTAGATCAGGTAGAGTGACAACAAACTTAGTCGACCAAGAAAACCGAGAAGTTATTTTGGCTTTAACTAATGGAGGACCTTTCAAAAATCAAACCTCCCCACTAAGGTTTACCACCCCTTTTGGACCAGAAGTTTTAGAGTAAGTAGTTAGACAAAACTTTTTTTAGTGGAGTAAGATATAGTACCAATTTCATCCTAAACCTAGAATTTTTTCCACGCAGTATTGTGCAGATACCATGGTTTACGCATTCACCCTATAACCAACCTTACGAGAAAGGATCCTAGGAGCGCAAAAGAACGATAAATTCTTGAGAGGAATACGTAAGCGCGCTGAGGAAGGAACCATTTAGAGGTTCGTATTGAGTACTGAGTGAGCTTTGATGTTCGATAACAAAATCTGGGTGCCTAAGGATGAAGGAATGAGGAATGAAATTCTGAAAGAGGCACATAACACTCCATACACCATTCACCCCGGAGAGACGATGATGTATCGGGGACTGGAATAAAACTTTTGGTGAAGGGTATGAAGAGATCGATAGCTCAATTCGTCAGGAGCTGTTTAACCTGCCAATGAGTTAAAACAGATCACCACGACCTCCAGGATTGTTACATCCTCTGGAGATGCCAGAGTGGAAATGGGAGAACATCACTATGGATTTTGTCACCGGATTTCCGAAAACGGTGAAAAATCACAATGCCATTTAGGTTATCGTATATAGACTTACGAAAACTGCCCACTCTATCCCTATTAGAATGATTTATACGTTGGACAAGCTCATCCAACTATACATAGCAGAAGTAGTTAGACTGCACGGTGTACCAGTCTCGATAGTGTCCGATAGAGATCCCGTTTTACCTCTAAGTTCTGGGGAGGTCTGCAACGAGCCTTAGGGACTGAATTGAAATTCAGCACCGCATACCACCCGCAGACTGACGGACAATCGGAAGGAATTATCCAGACACTTGAAGGTATGCTGAGAGCTTGCGCTCTAGATCTTGCAGGAAGTTGTAAGTGCCACCTGCCATTTCTAGAGTTCGCATATAACAACAGTTATCATGCGACAATACAAACGGCACCGTACGAAGCACTTTACGGGAAAAGGTGTAGATCACCAGTTTGTTAGGATGAAGTCGGAATTCGAAAGATTCTCAAACCCAAACTAGTTGAAAGATCGGTTGAGATAGTCGCAAAGATTAAAGGAAGAATCAAAGCGGATCAAGACCGTCAGAAGTCATATGCGGACGCTAGGAGAAGAGATTTACAATTCGACATTGGCGATAAAGTATTTCTCCGAGTTGCACCAATGAAAGGACTAATCCATTTTGGGAAAAGAGGTGAGCTAAAGTCGCGATACAATGGGCCATTTGACATCCTGAATAGAATCGGGGATGTGGCTTATCGCTTAGCACTACCACCAGAGTTATCACGAGTGCATGATGTGTTCCACATATCTACACTCAGGAAGTACATAAGCGATCCAAACCTTGTTTTTAGTCATATAGATTTAGGTTTAAGTTGTGACCTGACTTATGAAGAAGTTCCAGTTACTATCCTAGGAAGGAAGTTACACTTATTAAGGAATCAAGAGACACCATTAGTTCTAGTCCAGTGGAGCCGACACGAGAGAGAAGAAACAACTTGGGAAATAGAGGATGAAGTCCTAACCAAATACCCTCAATGCTTAAGCAATACCTAGGAGATGAATTTCGGGGGCGAAATTCTGTTAAGGGGGTGAGGATGTAATACCCCGTCCCGTTTTATACCATTTATTTTCCTAGAAATCTTATTTTATATTATTATCTTTGTTTCTTTTTATTTTATTATTTTGTGTGCTTTTGTGTAATTTAAATATATATATATATCCTTTTATAAATTCCTAAATTCGAAGAAAGAAATCGAATCTTTCAAACGAATAAAGGGCTACGAGAAATTAAATTTTCAAAGATTAAAAAATTAGGATTTCGATCCGTTTAATTTATTGAGAATAATTAAAATGCAATAAAATATTATTCGAATTTTAAAAACTGTATTAATTCTCAAATCGGAATTAAATTCGTGAACCAAACAATCCCTAAACCGTATCAAGTGGGAACGAAAATATCTGAATTAAAAGGAGTTAATTCATAACCACATTATATACTTTCCTTTTTGAATTAAGTTAATTAGTGAATTTATCCTAACCACATATTATTTTCCTATTTTAAAATTAATAAATTCTAAATGGTAAATATCTCTTTCTCTCACTCTCAGTTCCTTCACGCACGAAACCAATCCCCATTTCTCCTCCTTCTCTCCTCAAAGGGGGAAAACAACTGGAGCTCTCTCTCCTTTTCTTTTCGGCGAAGTGACGCCGTCGAAGCCCGTCGCGCCCCATCGCTTCGCCGTTCCTCCGATCGAAGAACCCAGCCGAAGCGCCGCCGCCCAGCCGCGAACCACCGCCTCTTCGATTCACTCCGAGCACCGCCACCTCCCTCACGGCGACCAACGCCTGGTCTCGGCTCCCTCTCTCCTTCACGGCAACGCCGCCGTGCTAGCGCCGCTCCCCCTTCCTCTCGCCGTCTTTCCCGTCGAACAGCGACGGCACAGCGCCACCGTCGTCGCGCTCGAGCCCAGCGCCGCCGCTTCGACCACCTTCGGTCCCAAGACGCAGCGCCGCCGCGCCTCTCACTCCCTGCCGTCGTCCCTCTTCACGAAATCATCCGCGCCGCCCTCTCTCTTTGGCCGCGCATAGCCAAACGCCGCCATCCTCTTAATTTTGTGAGTCCCGTTTCATTCAATCTCTACTTTTCATTCAATTACACAAGTCCTTTCGATTAATTCCAATTTCACTCGTAACCCCCTTCCCGTTTAATTTCCGGTCAAGATTATGCCGCTAAATTGAATTTACTGCTGCCGAAATTTCTGGAAATCCCAAACGACGTCATTACGCTGCCGAAATTACCCCACGAATCCTTAAACGAGTGCCGTTAGGCCGCCCGTTTACTTCCTCAAACCGGAGCTCGTAAGAATTTGCTATCCTCCTTCTGTCTCGTTCTTCATTAGCATTTTAGATAGGGATTTAACTGTTTAAAATTCCATGATGTTGAGACTTTGTAAGTTAAGAATAATTGTTTTGGGTTGGAGCCTGTGAGCTTGTAGATGGACTTTATTATTGTTAAAATTCTACTGTTCGAATGAGTTAAGTTGTTAGCTTAATGGTTGTATTGAATATGTTGTTTAGTGTCATTGGAATAGCTGTTTAGTATTCTTGATTTAGGTGTTTAGTATTATTAGTTTAGTTGGTTAGTATTATTGAATTTGGTATTTAGTATTGTTAGTTGGTGGGTTTAGTATGGTTGGTTTTGTAGTTTGGTATTGTTGTGTTTAGTTGTCTAGTATTATTGAATTAGTTGTTTAAGTATCACTAATCAACTTTAGAAGTATTACTAATAATAGGAAGAAAATTACATAGATACTATTATAAAAGTTTTCTCTAAAAACCAAATAAGATTAATAAAGGGTTTTTATTTATAAAATATGAATATTTATATTCAAGAGTTCTTTTAAAAATGAGAAATAGAAATCTTAGAAAAGAAAAACCAATTCTTTTGTCTTATTAATACTTTTTAAATAATTATATTATTCTTTTAAGAATTCCCAAGAATAATAATTATTATGAATATACTTTTAATTTTATAAAGGGCTTTTGTTAAGGACACAACATAAATTAGTAAATACACCCCCCTAATACACCTCCTCTTAAAAAGGGGTGTACTTATCAAAAAATTGTTTTTGTAGTAATCGAAATAGTCTTACCACAAGTATACTAGTAAATACACTCCCTCAATACACTCACCTTTTTAGAAGTGGTGTATTTACCAAAATAGGGTGTGACCCTTAAGCAAGTCCTTTTTTGAGTTTATAAGACTACAACTTTCTCGATTCTCGTAACACAAACTCTCAAGTTTTCCTAATAATTCAAAGGTCAACTTTTAATCAAATGGTTTCGTACTAGGATTCTATGCTAATCGAAATACGCACGAGAGATCCGACATTCTGGTTGTATATCACTCTCGGGACCCGGAGCTAACAGGTGGGTGATGATCTGTTGATTGATCTGCTAATAATAATGTCGTGCCGGTATTTCCTGAACTCGATTTAATCAAATAAAAAATATCTAATCCAACATAAATGTAACACCTATCTATATAACTGTTTGGATTATATGATATAACTATATATATTATACATTAGCCTGTTGTTTTGTGAATCGATCATCACTGCATGAGTAAACACCTTTTATGAGCATGAATCAGTTCAACTGCCAGTCAAGTATTTTTTTTATTCTTTGTAAAGTTTATTGAGTTAGTTTTGTGGAAAGTCAGTATGTACGGAGTCGGGATCGAGTTTTAAATCCGATATCCGGGGCCGCTGTCGGGGACGCCCTCGGAATCAAGGTTGTTGATCAAGTAGATCTGGTCCCCGGTCAGCTGTCGTTAGACGCAATGGGAATAAGGCCATTGATACTTGCTTATTTTGAGGGATCTTATGGTTGGATGATGTGAGTTTGTGTGGTTGGATGAAGTAAGTTTTGGTTGGAGTTGAAAAGAGTAACTTTGTTGGAAGTGGAATGACCGTACGAATATGGTTTGACAGATTGTGACATTACGTGATTATGTTCTGGGTTTTGCCTTAATGTGAACCAACTTGTGCTATTTCAATTATATTATGCGAAATATGTTTAAATGCCGTTTAAATTTTATTTGAAACTGATTAAATAAAATAAACACTTTATCAATGAGTATAACTTAATATATTTCGGATTTACCAATCCCATGATGTTGCAAATCACCCATATGTGAGAATTCAATTCTCACGCCCCATTTTCCTAACCCCTTGCAGATTATGATTTCATGGAGCAAGGACAGTAATAGAGAGGACACGGAGTTCCCCACTTAAATAAAACATTACTGTTGATACTATGTTTTATGTACACATATATGTGTGTAAGATACTTATTAAAATTATTCTACCTATTTCTTCCGCTGCATAAAAACTCATCATCTCTCATTTCCGTTATATTTCCTTCAAAAATTTTATAGTTCGGACTTTTGATCACAATAACACTTCGAATCCGATATAATTAATATATTCTGGGATCGGGGCGTTACAGGTGGTATCAGAGCTTATGTTCAAAACTTTCGGACCAAAACCCAAATCATTATTTTCATCAAACCAAAATTCTCTTTCTTTATTAATTTTTCTTATCATGTAAGTATAGATCACTAATTAAATCACTTGAGGGGAAATGTGTCTCCTATTACCGTCAGAAGCTCCTCGAAGGTATGTTTTTATTTTATTGCCTAAAAGTTTATGATATTACGACAACTTGACTTTCATAACAAAACTCCAATCAAAAGATCGCGAACTCGAAACAACACCTACAAGGTGTAGAAAGAACCCCAAAATGTCGTTTATAATACTATTGAAATGCAGATAATTAGTGAATGATAGAAATTAATATATTTGTGTAAATTTATAAACTTCATAATGGTGTTATATGATTATTTGAACTATGTGCCTTAATTGTTTAAATTATGTTTCTAAATAACTAAAATTTTGACTAGGAATTTCCTTTCCATATAAGAATCCACCTAAGATAGTTATATCCTGATAATTAGAAAACTCTTAGCTAAACTTAGAATCTATAAGTGTGTTATAACTCAGTTCACGAGACTGCGTGCAAAGGCAAGAACCACTCCGATATCCCACGAGGAGACATATTTGACAGCCGTGATTTGTTTTGCCAGAAGGGTTATTGAGTTGTTCTCCGTCCTATCGCTGTAAGACTACTCGAACGGACGAGAATAGAAGACCTAGTACAAAGGCCCCATATTCACTTGGAGACATACCTAGAAGAAGTTGACAATGGGTATTTCCGTATGATAGTAATGATCAGTCTGAGTGATCAAATCCTTTTAAACAGTTATCATTTTGGTGTACTCACAAATACGTACAACATAGATGTGCCACCCTTTCCTGACATATAGTAGTCGTCAGACGTATGACCGTTTTACTTAGACCATAGAAGCATAGCTCTAACCCACTCCTTTTGTCGCTCGTAGTCCGTACTGATGCAAGGATACGATGCGTTAGAATTATACTTAGAAGCCTTTTGTATTCTATGACGTAATGTAAGAGACTGACCTCCGTAGGACCAAAACTTTTTAGATATATATATACTTATTACGTGCTCAATGCTTGTCAATGTGTTTTACTTGCTTTATATACTGACTGTCATATTTTATCTGATTATCACTTAATGACACATTACTAGTTCCTAGAATACTGTGCGAATGTGAGCACTGTACCATTGGGGCCCCAATGCGAAGCGGTGAATTACGTACCACACGTGTTTTCAGTGTTAACGTTTTGTGTTAATTTGGTTAATCCGGTTATGTTTTTATAACTTTCTCGTACCTATACATATCGTAACAATATTATTCTTTTCCGATTAAAACCACCTTTAGAATGGCACCAGGACATAGATGTGGACGACCCCACGTTAACCCCATTCCTGTATCAGTGAATCCTATAGGACATAACTCAACTTCTCAGGCTGAACCTAAGCCACCTAAGCAGGCCGCGCTAAGAAATGTCTGGAACTACTATGGAAATTAAGGACCGAATTTGAGGTTTACCCCTAACGCTAAGCGATCACTTAGTAGAGTCCGACCTTCACATCCTTAAGATGAAAATCTTTGGTATAATCTTAGGCATTGACTGGTTAACAAAGGACAAAGTGATAATAAAATGCGCAGAACGTAAGATCAACCTCGAAACTCGTAATGGTCAACGCTTCACATTTCGTGAAATCAAGACCAAAAAGGAAACCCGAGTAATATCAGCAATCCAAGCTGCAGTAATATTACGAAAAGAGGAATGTCAAGCTTACCTCGTCCACATCTCAGCAGGAGAGAAAGACGATAAGTTACGCATCAAGGTACTAATTGTGGATGGATATCTTGACGTATTTCTTGAGGAATTAATCGGGTTACCTCCTGATCGTCAGATAGAGTTCTCCATCGACTTGATACCTGGGGCAGCACCAGTATCTAAAGTACACTATCGAATGGCGCCAAAGGAATTGGAAGAACTGAAAGAACAACTGCAATGCTTGCTTGAAAAGAAGTTCATCAGGCCTAGTGCATCACCATGAGCACCCGTGTTGTTCGTAAAGAAGAAAGATGGAACTTTCCGTATGTGCATAGACTATCGAGGTCTCAATCAACTGATCATTAAGAACAAATATCCTTTTCCAAGGATAGGAGACTTGTTCGACCAGTTGAAAAATGCTACCATATTCTCAAAGATCGATCTGAGGTCTGGTTACCACCAGCTAAAGGTCAAGAGCGAGAATATCCCGAAGACAGCATTCCGGACTCGGTATGGACATTACGAGTTCACCATGATGCCTTTCAGAGTAACAAATGCTCCGATAATTTTCATGGATATGATGAATAGAGTGTTTCATCCGTACCTGGACCAATTCGTCATCGTCTTGTGTACTCTAAGAGCAAATAGCAACACGGTGAACATCTCAAGGCAGTCTTAAAGACAATGAGACGAGATAAGTTGTATTCCAAATTCAGCAAGTGTGAATTTTGGGTAAACTGCTTATGTATCGATTAGTACTAGAGCATCTCACTCCCTTGTGTCTAAGAATTTAAGAAAATTTGGGATATAAAGTATAGAAGAATAGACCTTAAGTGAAAGTGAACTTTTGAGGAATACAATGAGAACCTAAGCCGAGTGAATTGATTGGAGATAGACTTGGATGAACATCAAATAGAAACTGAACTACACGTTCTTAAGTTGAGTAGCTAGACGTTATTGAAAACGAACTAGTTCTATGCATAAGAAGAAATATGAAACGTGGGCATAGTTACTTCTTTTGGGTTAACATAAGATTTTAAGCTTAAGTAGAGCCTTTTTGTGGAATGAGTAAGCTAGACGTGATCTTAAGTCTTACGTGTTAAGATTAACATTTATATGTTATGGGAATACTTTAGTTGAAAAAGAATGGACAATTGATTTTTATCTATGGGATACATAGTGGACTTCGAAGTAGAGGAAAAATTTGCAACTATGTAGGAAGAAAAGTTTGCATGCTTGAGGACTAGAAAACCTTCAAAGTCTTAGATCAGGTAGAGTGACAACAAACTTAGTCGACCAAGAAAACCAAGAAGTTATTTTGGCTTTAACTAATGGAGGACCTTTCAAAAATCAAACCTCCCCACTAAGGTTTACCACCCCTTTTGGACCAGAAGTTTTAGAGTAAGTAGTTAGACAAAACTTTTTTGAGTGGAGTAAGATATAGTACCAATTTCATCCTAAACCTAGAATTTTTTCCACGCAGTATTGTGCAGATACCATGGTTTACGCGTTCACCCTATAACCAACCTTATGAGAAAGGATCCTAGGAGCACAAAAGAACGATAAATTCTTGAGAGGAATACGTAAGCGCGCTGAGGAAGGAACCATTTAGAGGTTCGTATTGAGTACTGAGTGATCTTTGATGTTCGATAACAAAATCTGGGTGCCTAAGGATGAAGGAATGAGGAATGAAATTCTGAAAGAGGCACATAACACTCCATACACCATTCACCCAGGAGAGACGATGATGTATCGGGGACTGGAAGAAAACTTTTGGTGAAGGGTATGAAGAGATCGATAGCTCAATTCGTCAGGAGCTGTTTAACCTGCCAATGAGTTAAAACAGATCACCAACGACCTCCAGGATTGTTACATCCTCTGGAGATGCCAGAGTGGAAATGGGAGAACATCACTATGGATTTTGTCACCGGATTTCCGAAAACGGTGAAAAATCACGATGCCATTTAGGTTATCGTAGATAGACTTACGAAAACTGCCCACTCTATCCCTATTAGAATGACTTATACGTTGGACAAGCTCATCCAACTATACATAGCAGAAGTAGTTAGACTGCACGGTGTACCAGTCTCGATAGTGTCCGATAGAGATCCCATTTTACCTCTAAGTTCTGGGGAGGTCTGCAACGAGCCTTAGGGACTGAATTGAAATTCAGCACCGCATACCACCCGCAGACTGACAGACAATCGGAAGGAATTATCCAGACACTCGAAGGTATGCTGAGAGCTTGCGCTCTAGATCTTGCAGGAAGTTGGAAGAGCCACCTGCCATTTGTAGAGCTCGCATATAACAACAGTTATCATGCGACAATACAAACGGCACCGTACGAAGCACTTTACGGGAAAAGGTGTAGATCACCAGTTTGTTAGGATGAAGTCGGAATTCGAAAGATTCTCAAACCCAAACTAGTTGAAAGATCGGTTGAGATAGTCGCAAAGATTAAAGGAAGAATCAAAGCGGATCAAGACCGTCAGAAGTCATATGCGGACGCTAGGAGAAGAGATTTACAATTCGACATTAGCGATAAAGTATTTCTCCGAGTTGCACCAATGAAAGGACTAATCCATTTTGGGAAAAGAGGTGAGCTAAAGTCGCGATACAATGGGCCATTTGACATCCTGAATAGAATCGGGGATGTGGCTTATCGCTTAGCACTACCACCAGAGTTATCACGAGTGCATGATGTGTTCCACATATCTACACTCAGGAAGTACATAAGCGATCCAAACCCTGTTTTTAGTCATATAGATTTAGGTTTAAGTTGTGACCTGACTTATGAAGAAGTTCCAGTTACTATCCTAGGAAGGAAGTTACACTTATTAAGGAATCAAGAGACACCATTAGTTCTAGTCCAGTGGAGCCGACACGAGAGAGAAGAAACAACTTGGAAAATAGAGGATGAAGTCCTAACCAAATACCCTCAATGTCGGCTCCCTCTCTCCTTCACGTCAATGTCGCCGTGCTAGCGCCGCTCCCCCCTTCCTCTCGCCGCCTTTCCCGTCGAACAGCGACGGCACAGCGCCACCGCCGTCGCGCTCGAGCCCAGCGCCGCCGCTTCGACCACCTTCGGTCCCAAGACGCAGCGCCGCCGCGCCTCTCACTCCCTACCGTCGTCCCTCTTCACGAAATCAGCCGCGCCGCCCTCTCTCTTTGGCCGCGCATAGCCAAACACCGCCATCCTCTTAATTTTGTGAGTCCCGTTTCATTCAATCTCTACTTTTCGTTCAATTACACAAGTCCTTTTGATTAATTCCAATTTCACTCGTAACCCCCTTCCCGTTTAATTTCCGGTCAAGATTATGCCGCTAAATTGAATTTACTGCTGCCGGAATTTCTGAAAATCCCAAACGACGTCGTTACGCTGCCGAAATTACCCCACAAATCCTTAAACGAGTGCCGTTAGGCCACCCGTTTACTTTCTCAAACCGGAGCTCGTAAGAATTTGCTATCCTCCTTCTGTCTCGTTCTTCATTAGCATTTTAGATAGGGATTTAACTGTTTAAAATTCCATGATGTTGAGACTTTATAAGTTAAGAATAATTGTTTTGAGTTGGAGCCTGTGAGCTTGTAGATGGACTTTATTATTGTTAAAATTCTATTGTTCGAATGAGTTAAGTTGTTAGCTTAATGGTTGTATTGAATATGTTGTTTAGTGTCATTGGAATAACTGTTTAGTATTCTTGATTTAGGTGTTTAGTATTATTAGTTTAGTTGGTTAGTATTATTGAATTTGGTATTTAGTATTGTTAGTTGGTGGGTTTAGTATGGTTGGTTTTGTAGTTTGGTATTATTGTGTTTTGTTGTCTAGTATTATTGAATTAGTTGTTTAAGTATCACTAATCAACTTTAGAAGTATTACTAATTTTATAAAGGGCTTTTGTTAAGGACACAACAGAAATTAGTAAATACACCCCCCTAATACACCTCCTCTTAAAAAGGGGTGTACTTATCAAAAGATTGTTTTTGTAGTAATCGAAATAGTCTTACCACAAGTATACTAGTAAATACACTCCCTCAATACACTCACCTTTTTAGAAGTGGTATATTTAACAAAATAGGGTGTGACCCTTAAGCAAGTCCTTTTTGAGTTTATAAGACCACAACTTTCTCGATTCTCGTAACACAAACTCTCAAGTTTTCCTAATAATTCAAAGGTCAACTTTTAATCAAATGGTTTCGTACTAGGATTCTGTGCTAATCGAAATACGCACGAGGGATCCGACATTCTGGTTGTATATCACTCTCGGGACCCGGAGCTAACAGGTGGGTGATGATCTGTTGATTGATCTGCTAATAATAATGTCGTGCCGGTATTTCCTGAACTCGATTTAATCAAATAAAAAATATCTAATCCAACATAAATGTAACACCTATCTATATAACTGTTTGGATTATGTGATATAACTATATATGTTATACATTAGCCTGTTGTTTTATGAATCGATCATCACTGCATGAGTAAACACATTTTATGAGCATGAATCAGTTCAGTTGTCAGTCAAGTATTTTTTTTATTCTTTGTTATTGAGTTAGTTTTGTGGAAAGTCAGTATGTACGGAGTCGGGATCGAGTTTTAAATCCGACCTCCGGGGCTGCTGTCGGGGACGCCCTCGGAATCAAGGTTGTTGATCAAGTAGATCTGGTCCCCGGCCAGCTGTCGTTAGATGCATTGGGAATGAGGCCATTGATACTTGCTTATTTTGAGGGATGTTATGGTTGGATGATGTGAGTTTGTGTGGTTGTATGAAGTAAGTTTTGGTTGGAGTTGAAAAGAGTAACTTTGTTGGAAGTGGAATGATCGTACGAATATGGTTTGACAGTTTGTGACATTACGTGATTATGTTCTGGGCTTTGCCTTAACGTGAACCAACTTGTGCTATTTCAATTATATTATGCGAAATATGTTTAAATGCCGTTTAAATTTTATATGAAACTGATTAAATAAAATAAACACTTTATCAATGAGTATAACTTAATATATTTCGGATTTACCAATCCCATGATGTTGCAAATCACCCATATGTGAGAATTCAATTCTCACGCTCCATTTTCCTAACCCCTTGCAGATTATGATTTCGTGGAGCAAGGACAGTAATAGAGACGACACGGAGTTCCCCACTTAAATAAAACATTAATGTTGATACTATGTTTTATGTACACATATATGTGTGTAAGATACTTATTAAAATTATTCTACCTATTTCTTCCGCTGCATAAAAACTCATCATCTCTCATTTCCGTTATATTTCCTTCAAAAATTTTATAGTTCGAACTTTTGATCACAATAACACTTCGAATCCGATATAATTAATATATTCTGGGATCGGGGCGTTACAAAAACTATACCTATATCTAGCCGCGTCAGAGGTGGCAATCAGCTCAGTCTTAGTTCGGGAAGAAGGAAAATTTCACTTGCCAATCTACTATGTGAGTCAGGCTTTGCATGAAGCGGAAATTAAATATTCACCTATGGAAAAGTTAGCCTAGGCACTGGTGATGAGCGTAAGAAAGCTACGGCCATACTTCTTTGATCACCAAGTGGAGGTCTTAACAACTTTCCCACTAAGACAAATCTTGCAAGGACCTGACACTGCTGGTCGCCTCCTCAAGTGGTCCCTCGAAATAAGCCAATTCAAAATTTCTTATGCACCTCGAACAGCGATCAAGGGACAAGTGTTAGCCGACTTCATAGTCGAATTAACCTTCCCTCAAGATCCGACGAGAGGTCATAACCATCCGTGGCATATGTATGTAGATGGATCATCAAATAACACAGCAGCAGGAGCTGGGATAGTGTTAATCAGCCCAGACAAACAAGTGTTCACCTCAGCAGTCAGGTTCGAGTTTATGGCAACAAACAACGAAGTTGAGTACGAGGCATTGATAGCTGGTCTACATCTGGCATTGGCCGTGGGGGTCCGAAGAGTCCAAATCTACGGAGATTCCCAGTTAATAGTCAATCAAGTTCGTGGCGAGTATGAAGCCAAAGATGAAAACATGGCATTGTACCAAAAGATTGTTGCACACTTGGCTTCACTATTCGAACAAATCTACATCGAACAAGTGCCAAGGGACAACAATGCGCAAGCAGATGCACTTGCTCGATTGGCTACCAGTACGGGACCAGCAAAGCTTATAGAGGTCACAATAACAAGAATTTCTAATCCATCCACCAGTGACTACAAGATCAATCAAGTTGAAGAAGAGTTGACAGAAGAGGATTGGAGAACACCAATATACAAATATCTCAAGGATAACGAGACACCCGAAGACCCACAAGAAGCAGCCAAGTTAGTCAAACGAGCAGCAAAATTTACGATCATGGAAGGTCAACTTTACAAGAGAGGATTTTCACTTCCCCTACTAAAATGTCTGGCAAGGGGGCAAGGCCAAGAAGTACTGAAAGAAATCCACGAAAGAGTTTGTGGAAATCACGCAGGAGGACGAGCACTGGCATACAAAACAGTAAGACAAGGTTACTACTGGCCAACTCTGTTACAAGACGCAATCAGAATTGCAAAAACATGCCACAAGTGCCAGCTGTTCGCTCCCAACATCCATAAGCCACCAACAGAGCTGATCTCAGTAAATAGTCCATGACCATTTTCAAAGTGGGGGATAGACATCATAGGACCTTTCCCAACGGGAAAGGGGAATGTAAGATTTGCAGTAGTGGCCGTGGACTATTACACAAAATGGGCTGAAGCTGAAGCACTAGTAACAATAACACAAGAAAAAATGATCAATTTTATCTGGAATAGTATAGTGTGCCGATTCGGGGTTCCACAAGCAATATTGACAGATAGTGGAAGACAATTCGAAGGAAAAAAGATAAGGGACTTCTGCAAAAAATGGGGAATCAAGAAGCATTTTTCGACACCCTATCACCCTCAGTCTAACGGCCAAGTCGAAGCGGTTAATAAGATAATCAAGCATATCCTCAAAATCCGTCTTGTGGATAAGAAGGGCAAATGGTCATAAGAACTACCCGAAGTACTTTGGGCATATAGGATATCACATAGAAAGAGCACAGTGGAAACACCATTTGTTATGGCATTTGGTACAGAAGCAATTATACCTATAGAGCTCAAAGTTCCAACTGAAAGGATAGCCGAGTTCAATGAACAAGAAAACAATAAAGCATTAGCTGCAGAGATGGATCTGATTGACGAAAAAAGAATCTCGGCAGAAATAAAAAATGAGATATACAAAAGAAGGATTGCAAGGTACTACAACTCGCAAGTAAAAGTCAGGGAATTCGAAGTTGGGGATCTGGTACTCCGAAAAATTCTGGCAACACCTCCAGGAGTATTTGGACCGACTTGGGAGGGCCCATTCAGGGTGACCCACAAGTGGTACAACGGCACGTATGACCTTGAAGACATGGAAGGCAAGTCGGCCCAATACACCTGGAACGCAGCTTTATTGAAGAAATATTACCAGTAGTTAAAGAAACCAATGTAAAGTTTTTGATGTAGACCATCATTTATGTTATTGTAAGATGTAAGATTGATAAAATTTTTGAACTTTTTTGGCAAAAGTTTTAAGTGGATAAATGATTGTTCAGTGTATTATGTATATAAGGAAGCAAAAAGTGTTAAAACCCAACTGTTCGCCAAGAAGAAAAGTTGCTCGCCGGAGACAAACAAGTATAATAAATACAAGTCCAAAAGGAGGCGAGCAGCAGGGTCCATGAGACTCAGGAACCCACCTAATCGCCCCATAACACGGAGTTGCTCGCCCAAGATACTAAATGCATAAAGCACAAGTATAGTGGAGGCGAGAAGCAGGGCATAAGTTAAACACATAGTTGCTCGTCCCAAAGCTAAATGCACTTAAGCACAAATATAGCAAGTGACGAGCAACAGGGCATAAAAAGAAGTATGACAAAAGCCAAGTCCTTCAAAAGAACCAAATAGGCTCATACATACTTAATATACATACATTTGCAAAGGAAAAATATTTAAACCTTCAATCAAGGAAATAAATACTTAAGAAAAATTGAATAAAAGGCAAACAGTAAAGCAAAAGTGCAATCTTCATTCATAAAAGCCAGAGTTACAAGGAAAAAGGGAAAACATACAAGAGTTACCCTACTACATCAACTAGGAAAGGTGAAATAAAATCTAAGGCTCAAGAGCTGACGGAGCAGGTGGTGCTGGTGGATCTTGGGAAGGAGGAGGAGGTTGAACATCTTGCATAGTGACCCCAGAGACCTGCTGCTCGCCTGCAGCAGTGGAGGAGCTTGTTTCGCCGAGAGGATTTGGGAGAAGGGGGCCTAGGGCTTCAAAGATAGTCATATCCTTATCCGTCTCCACTCTCTCTTTGGGGGCCACAACGCGGACATCGTCTTTGAAAACATCTAAGTTGACCCCCATCTCTCCTAAGTCAGCCACTGGGATCTCGAAGCCAGGAGCTGAAAGGTTTTCAGTGACATACTCTGTGAAGTCCTTAATGGTCGAAGTCATCACGTCCAGACCATTGTCCAAGGCATACTTCACATTCCTCACACTGTCAGCATATGCGCAGAAGTAACCAAGATTGGTATTATCAGTTACATCTTGCACATACGTAGTATAAGAAATGGCACGCTTGTTTTTCTTCTCCAACTGGTCGACGTGGACCTTCAGAGACTCCACTCTCTCCACCAAACCCACCCGCTCCGTCTCTAGGACCTGCAGACGATCGGCAGCGACGCCCAAGTCCAACTTGAGCTTCTCCGAAGCATTGGATGCTACCATCTCCCGATCCTCGGCAGATTTCACTTCCCGCTCCCATGTGAATTTGGCTCGTTCAAAATCAGCTTTCAGTTTAGCCAATTCTTCATCCTTTCTCTTCAGTTGAGCATCTCGGTCCGCTTCAACCTGCTCGATCTTACGCCTTAGACTGCGGTTCGTCCTCTCAAGCTCAATGGCTTGGTCAACAACTCTTTGGGCGGAGATGGCCTGGTGACTAGCATTGTAACCCAGGAGGCGAGCGTTGTCGCTGAGAGACTGGGTTTGAAGGATTTCCTCGCCTATCTTCGTCCAGGAGCGGGGGACGAGCTCTGTAGCTCGACGAACATGAGAATCCTTAATATCGGAGTAGGTAGGAGCAGACTTCACACAACTGACTTGATGAAGCACTCTGGAACGACCAGGATAGTCGTCTCTCCGGTACCTGCACAAAAGTTGAAAAGATTAGGAAGTTGAAACATATGCACAGGAGCTAAGCGGAAGGTAAGGTCCTTACTCCCTCAGCTTCACCGGGTCATAACCTAGGTAGGAGCCGTCAGGTGATGAGCCCCTTCGGCCGGCGATTATGGCGTCCGTGACCTGCTGCTCGGTCACCTCCTCAATGGGAGATGGGAGAGCAGTTGGCTTGCCCGCTTGGGAAGAACCTTGCCCTTTGGATCGCTTGGCGCGGTCATCCTCCTTGCGAGGAGCAGTTTCTTTAGTGAGCCTTTTCTTGCCCCTCGTGTCTCTGGGAGGAGGCGAGGAGCGAGTAGGTGGACGAGGAGCAGGAACAGGAGCCGGAGGAGCTTCTTCTTCCTCGTCCGCTTCGGCCCTAAGTTTGATCAGGGAAGTACAAGGATCAAACTTCTTCTTCCTTGAAGGTTGATTGGCTGCCATCTGCTTAACCCGGTGTACGAGTAGGTGGTAACTCTCAGGAATTTGGGGGACATCGACCGTTACCCTTTGAGCTGAAAAGCAAGAAACATAAGAATGAGAAAACAGGCGTTAGGCGAACAACAGGCGTTAGGCGAACAACAGACGTTAGGCGAACAACAGGGGTGGGGGCAAGCAACAGGTACAAGAGCGAACAACAAAGGAAAGGTAAGGAACTATGAAAAGTTACCTTCAGGGATCTCCGCCTGTGCTTCCAAATGATGAGCACTAGTAGTAAGTTGTGCAAGCTTACGACAGTGCGGTTGGGAAAGATGGCCCATGCTCCGATCTTTAACGTCCCGTAATGAAATCAAGGCGAGAACGTACAGGAACTCCTCGCTCAAGTCCGGGTGCCCCCACTTCAAGATGCGCGGACCTACAAAACAAAGGAAAAAAGATTAAAATTAGTTCACCTAAGGTATGATGAACTAAAGAATAAAACCTACGCCGAATCTCGCCGAAACGAGTAGGAGAGTTTATATGCCCCGGTCCTCCTGAAAAATCAGAGGACGCCCGCCAGTCACCGCCGATGAAGAAAAATTGTTTGTGCCAACTTTTAACCTTGTTGGGCACTCCTTCAATCAGCTTTACACCACTGCGAGCCTTAAGATAGTACCATCCGAGACCCTCCTCATGGACAGCCGAGGAAATCGTCATTGCATAGTGAATCTCCACCGTGCTGATTTTGTTTTTGTAGCCTTCAAGTCCGAAGAGTGTAATGAAGGCTAACAACGTACTCCATCCATCTGGGGTGATCTGGGTAATCGCCAGGTTTAGGTCTTCCAAGAACCGTCCAATCACTGGATGTAAAGGAAGAGGGAGTCCCGCGTTAAGGATATCTAAATTGACGGCAGTGCATCCCGGAGGTGGATTATCGGTTCTCTCTCCTGGTTGGGGGGCATATAAATGGATGTCATACGGAATACGATAGCGAGATCGTATCCGAACCAGGTCTTCTTCTGTTACAACACTTGCTATCCTTCCTGCCATATACAAAGAGTCCCGGGTTTCCATAATAGGCCTTGGCGGAATGGGAAATGTTTTGTGATACCAGTTGGTATAATCAATCCACTCATGCCTTCGAACTACGGCTTGTGGAATAAGGGATTCAGGAGTTGGCCTGGAAATAGGAAAGTTTATCTCCCGAAGGAATTCCCACGTAATTCCCAGCTGCTCGCCTCCAGACTGGTCCACTTGCTCGCTCCTTGCTTGTTGCCCGCTGCTCGCTCCTGTATCTCCAGGGAGACTCATCTCTTCTATCTCCGCAACAACATCAGCAGAGTCTTCGCCCAAATCCGAAGAGGTACCTTCAGGAGGCGAGGAGCGAGCAATAGGACCTTGGACGTCCTGCTCGCCCGAGCTGTCCACATCGTAGAATTCGTCAACGGAGCAAATAACGGAGCTCGCCTCGAAGCCTGTATCTTTATCAACAAGTAGGGTCCTTAGGTTCTGCCTAACTGCTCGCCGAAGAGAGCGGTAATGAGCAGGGTTCGTCGGTTCAAATTCCAAAGGCCTTTTTTCTGGGTTTCGTCCAACGAATTCGACGGATAAGGTATTACTCGAAGAAGGAGAGGCCATTCCAAAAAAAATTTGGGCAAATCGAACGGAAAGGAAGCACAAGTGAAAGCAAAGTGAACGGTGGCGGTGCGGCGGCGATACGGCGGTGGAAGTGGTAGAGGTATGCGTAAATTGCAGAAAAATTGAAAAAAACAAAGAAATTGGAAGTGCAATGCAAGAAATCGAAGAAAGAAAACAAAGAAACTAAAGATTCACCTTTCTTATCGAAGAAATCAACAAGAGAAGAAAGAAAATCGAAATGAAAAGCTCAAGAATTTTTTGCTATGGGGTTCTTGGTGAGAATTCGTGAAAAAGAAATAAAGAGGAATAAGAGAGCTATTTATAGATATGGTTTCGGGGGCGAAATTAAGAAGAGTGAAGAGTCGAGGCCCTTATATGCAATTTTAGTGGCGCACGCGTGGGCAGCCACGTCACGTCGCTTCGTTTTCCATACCTCGAGAAGCGAAACGACGCTAGGTCAAGCGTCGTTCCCTGTTGCTCGCCTCCAGAAGCTCTCGCCTAAAAATTCAAAAACATGTTGCTCGCTCCCTACCGAAATGTACAATGTCCCTGTTGCTCGCCTCCTGTTAAATAATATAACCTATCTTATAGTTTGACAAAAAAGGATAAAATCTATCCTTATATGTCAAACTAGGGGGCATTGTTGATAGGCGAACAACCAGACAACAAGATTAGAAATAAAAATATTAAAATAATAAGATTAAGAGATCATTAAAAATAAGAAATAATGAAAAGGACGAGCATCGGGGAATAGGGACATAGGAGGCGAGCAACAGGGCATATAAGACATTTAAAAAGAGGCAAGCAGCTGGTCACGGAGGCTAGGAGGCGAGCAGCTGGTCATGAGAGACACAAGGAAGTGGCGAGCAACCAGACCAAGAAGACACAAAGACCCAATCAGAGGCGAGCAGGCGAGCAAGAGGGCACCTCGGAGGATCATCAGAAATCTCAATAATTAGGCATTACATTAGGAAGAAACAAGTGTTTTAACACTTGTCATTGTGTAAAGATGTAATAGCTTAGGAATAAACAAGTGTCTTAACACTTGTCACCATGTAAATAAGGATGATTAAGGAGGTGACACCTCCTACTCAAACCATTCAAGACCTTAAACCATACTCCTGCTAGGAGTATTGTATCCTTTTTGGTGTGCGGACGACAGTGAGCTCTTCGTCACTAGACGACATACAAATTTGATTGTAGCCTGATGATCCATCTATATAAGACAAAACTTCATGTCTCATAGTGGCATTGATCATAAGTTCGGCTATAAGCAGTGGAAAATCATCTTTGGGACATGCAAGATTGAGATCACAAAAATCAACACACACCCGAATCTGCCTATTTTTTTCCTTACGGGGACAATGCTGGAAATCCATGTAGGATATATCACTTCTCAGATGAATCCTACTTCGGTAAGTTTGTTCACTTCGTTTTCAATTAATGGAACCAACTCAGGCCGGAATTGATGTTGGCCTTGCTTGATTGGTCGAGTATCTTTATTTATTGACAAGTGGTGAACTATGATTGTTGGGTCCAGCCCCAATATTTCCTCGTATGACCATGCAAATACATCCCTAGACTCTTCCAAGAGATTAACATATGTTTCTACTTCTTCAATTTTCAATAAGACGCTTATGTAGGTTAGTCGTGGGTCGTTGTCATCGCCCAAATTGACTTCTTTCAACTCATCAACAATGACTTCAACACCTTTCTCAAGTTTGGGAGGGGCATCTTCAACATTTTCTTCCATTCCTAGAGCGTCATCAACTATGGTGATGTGATTCACCGTTGCTACATCTTCATTAATTTCCTCTTGTCTCCATTTCTTCCTCTAACTAGGACCATCTATGCAATATCACCAGTGTTGGTGATGAGCCCATTTCTAATCATCAAAGTCATTCTCCATTGTAAGACTCATTCACTTTCCTAGGTTATTGGTCTTTTGGTGATGGATGCATTGATGAAGTTAGATGATTCAACACTTTCTCTATCATCGTCATTTTCCTTAATATAGATGATTGTTTGTACCATTGCTATAAGAACTTCTCCACAAAATGCAATCAAAGTGGTTTGTCGCTCATACGAGATGGAACCGAGCTTCGAAGTTTGTGGGATTCTGAAGTTTTGGTACTTCCCAACTTCCCAGTGTTATTTTCTTTTGTGTGTCCCCAATCTTTCTAAGACAGATGCCAAATTAAGACGGTTATTTCTTCCAAATGATCCTAATCTTTCAAAGATAGATTTGGAATTCCTCTCGGTTGAACCTAATCTTTCGAAGACATAAACTTTCTTCACTCTTCTACCATTATTATCGAATACATCTTCTATTAACGAGACTTATCCTTCGCTGATATGATTCGTGCTCGAACTTGTTCTTTTGATCGCGATCTGAACTAGGTTTTGTGTTATGTACCCTAGTCCAACTCTGGCATTCTTGATAGGAGCATAAACACTCTTCTTTGCCGGTTATTAAGCGGTGTTAACACCATTTTTTAGTGGCTTAATAACCTCACGGGGTGAACCTTTCTATACTAAACTTTCTTGTGGGTCATATCCTGCTCGGACTAAGAGTTTGAAGGCTTGAGGGCAATATGATTTGACGACACAACTTCAGCCATCTCTCCATATTCTGCTTAGCTCCATGAGTCGAATGTGTAAACCCTTTGAGGTGTTGTGAAGGTCTTGTAGCGTCGATTTTAGTCAAGGGTAATGTCAATCCTTCAAATACCTCAGCAATTTTGACACATTGTTTGCCTATATCAATGTGTGATGGTGGAGCATTTTCTTCAACCTTTGCAACTTGCTCTTCTTTGATTGTCTCTCGTGAAGAGTCTTCTTCTGCTTTAATTGTACTCCTGAAGTAATATTTAGCATCATTAAAATATGACTTAGCTTCCGTGAAAGACTTGGCATTGTCAAATACTCTTTTTACATCACCGTTTTTAAAATATTTGAAATATTGGTGCATTGTAGAAGGTAGCACACCATTCTCATGTAACCACGAACGTCCTAGAAGCATATTTTATGACGTCTTTGCATCTATCGCATGAAAGAGTGCAATGCAGACCATCTCGTCAATTAACAAGTCTAGTTTTATTGTGCCAAGAGCTCTTTGACCCTCTTGGTTGAAGCCTTGGATCATCAGACGACTATTGCCAAGTTCTTCCATTGCTATACCCAACTTTCTTATCATCTTCCAAGGCGGGATGTTTACACCCGAACCTCCATCGATTAACATTCAGTTAACCTTTTGGCCTTTTGTGTAACATGTCATGAACAATGGTTGGTTTTGAGGTTGTGATCCAAGCAATAAGTCTTCTTCTGTGAACCTCATAGTTATTGCACACTCAGTATTTTCACCATATTCCTTCCTTCCAAGTGGGCAAGTCTCGTCTACATTCACCATATGACATGATTTGTTGTCATAACCATTATCTTGTTCAATAGTGACAAGATTCGCAGTTGCTTCTTCTTCCAACAGGACCGTTCCTTGCTCCACCAATTGCATAACTTTATCTTTGAAGATGAAGCAATCTTGAATTGGATGACCCACCAGCCTATGGTACTTGCAGTTCTTCGAGTTATTAGTACATCCAACTTCTTCTAGTCGTTACATTTCTAGCAGCTCGATGATCTTACTTTTCACCAAATCATCGAATATTCTCGAGAGATCGGAGTCCAAGAATGGATATTGCCTCTGCTGCATCTCTCTTAAAGTATTTCTCATTTGCCCTACTTTATGGGCAACACGTTTTCCTTTGTCATTTCGTTCCTCCCTGTTTTTTGGATACTTGATAGTCTTGACATTTGTTTGTGTGGCTTCCTTATAAGAGGCTTTGGCGAAGGTTTTGCCTCCTTTCTTGGCCTATTTCTTATCTTTGAACCCTCGAGATTCTGGGATTGGTGGTCTGCTGGATCCACTTGTGGCCATGCTTAACTCCATATCGTGAGCTCTTGGGCCAATTCTTCAAAGGTTCTCGGCTGGATGCTTTGAAGAATGTATCGAAGACCCCATTGCATCAATTGGATGCACATCTTAATCGTGGAAGTCTCAAATAGTCTATCCTTGCAATTCAAACTTAGGTTTCTCCACCAATTAATGTAATCGATGACAAGCTTATCTTTCCACTGATGTGAGTTTGTCAACTCGATCATGCAAACCGTCCTTCTCGTGTTGTAGAAACAGTTTAGAAATCCTTGCTCCATTTGATCCCAACCGTTGATGGAATTAGTCTCCAAGTTGATGTACCAGTCGAACACATTTTCTTTTAAAGAACAGACAAATTATTTAGCAAGATGATCCTTATAAGTTTCGACATTATTACACGTTTCAACAAAGTGGGCCACATGCTGCTTTAGGTTTTCCTTACTATCACATTATTTAAATTTTGGAGGTTATTGGCCGGTTGGCATTTACAAGCCGTCGATCCTCTTTGTGTAAGGTTTGGTGTAGTCGAAGGTCGACTTGGAGCTATCTTCAAACTTCTCTTTCACCATCTCTAATATGAGCTCCTTGAGTTGATCTGCCTAGATCCCTCCATCAAATGAGATTTTGATCTCTCTGGTAGTTGTCTCAGTTTTGACTGCGTGATATTTTGTTGACATTTTCTCATCGTCATGATTCTCAATTTGCTTCACATTAGCATGACATGTATCGCTATTATCCACCGTATTCATCAAGCTGACGATTTGAATGTCCTGTTTTTTTATGTGCTCCATAAGCCCGATAATGCCTTGATCATGTTATTAAGTTTTTCATCGACCGTTGAGGCATCCGTCATCATGACTAGCGCTATGCCCGAATTTGACGAAGAGCGTCGAGTAGAGCATGCAGAGTTAACCTCTTCATCTTCACTAATGTGAGGAGACTCGTTCATAGCTGTCCTAGCTAAGGGGTCCTCTCCTGAAGAGGTCTGTGTCAATTACTTTTTCGACATACTTCTTATAACAAAATTGACATTAGGAGCCATTGAAGGGTTGATCCTTGACAAAATAATCTTGCATGGAGGAGTCATCCCAACGATCTTAAGGTTGCTTGAAAAGTGAAGAGATAAGAGGTAGAATTAGTCCCATTGGGCGTGTTAAATTTGTAACGACAAATTTTGTGAAATTAATATAAAAACACAACATATTGACAATCGATTTTTTTTTCAGATCAAATCGAGAAATTTGTGCGGAAACTCTAAATTTGCTCCTCCGATTCTTCTCTTCGGTTTGACTTTGACTTCACTGAGTTTTTGGGCGAAATCTTTGTTTTGATCTTATTTGATCTTGGATTTAGGGATTTATAACGTTAATCCGAGGGCTCGACGCCTTATTACTGATTAAAAATTATTTTGGCGATTTCTGTAAATGAACTCATTTGAACTTGATGAAGAACACCTTTGAATTTGTTGAAGATCTCTGATGAAGAGATCCTTTGAATTTGATGAATAATGTCTCTGAACTTGATGAAGACCTCTGAGAAAAACATTGATCGGAGAAGTTTCACACCTTGATCTCGGATCAAACGTTATTTCTCGCTGAAGTTGTGAAGAACACCTTTGAAGTTGTGAAGAATGCTTGTAGAGAATTCTGAAGTTCTGAAGTTTTGAAGTTTCTGACTTGCTGACGTGTGGAAAATAAAATTAATGAAGACCCTTATTTATAAGGCGGGGAGATGAAAACTTTCCTCATTCATGGTGCCATGTGGCGCATTTTGGTTGGTCAAAGTCGATTTGATGGCCTTGGAAAGATTTGATCTTAGGCCTGATCTGCTTTTATGGACTTTTAGAGGCCAATTTGATTTATTGGACTTTATAAACTCAATTTAATTTATTAGGCTTCAAAGACCAATTTAATTTATTGAGCTTTAGAGGCCCAATTTTATATACCAATCATTTATTTATTTATTTTAGGAACTAAATGCATTTAAATCCTGAAAACTGAATATTAAATTTAAATGATACTCCCTCCGTCCCGGTCTAAACTTCCCACTTTCCTTTTTTGTCTGTCCCACACTAAGTTTCTCATTCTATAAATGACAAGAATATATATATATATTTTAACCTCAAAATACACTCAATAATACAAAAATGCCACTCATTGAGTCCAATTAGTAATAAGTGCACAATTTATAAATATATATAATTTGCACTAATTGAGTCCAATTAGTAATAAGTGCTCCCTCCAAAAATAAAAGAACAACCTAACTACAAATCCACTCATTCCCAAAAAAAAGAAAGAAATCTGGGCCACCTAATCCGTCCAACTACATATCATCATCTGTTTTTCATTTAAATTCTTCATCATTTCATTCTCTTTTTTCACAAACCCTAGCAACTAAAATTCCCTTCGTCTTCTCTGCCTCCCTTCGTCTTCTCCGCCGCCCATCAAACCCTAACCGTGATACCGTATTCTTAGTTTTCATCGACCAAATTCCACTCTTCATCCATTTCCACTGAATTGTGTGTGCCATTTATCCCCAATCGACTACCGAATGGGGCATTTGATCCTACTCCTCCAGCTTGTTGTCTATACTCTATGTCGGACAACGACTCCGATTCTATCTATATTCCCACTAATAGCTTCATACCTGAATCTATATATGATTCGGAAGAAATGATGGAGGATTCAAACTACGATTCGTTTGAATCTCTATACGTGTCGGTGAAACCTAAAAGTCATAGATCTATCCAATTGGAGGTTGGGTTTGATACGGAGGTGGATGAAACAATGGAGGACTTTGTGATAGCGGGGTCGGAGGCGGATGAAACGATGGGCAATTTTGTGATGGCGGGGCCAGCGCTGGATGATGATTTGGTGGGGCCACCACCAACTGACGGACTTCAAGAACCCTCTCGGCAAGTTTTCTTGTCGATGCTCGGGTGCTTGGTACCTCAGGCTATTCCATTTAATTAGTAAATGAGAGGTTCAATTTCTTTTCCCCTATTTTTTTTCTGCAATGTTTAGTTTTTCGCCCTTGCCGGGCTTGTTTGCATGTTAACATTGTTGCCCTTGTCGGGCTTATGATATTTATTTATCGCGCTTGTTGGATTTTGTGATATTTGTTTATCGCCCTTGTCGGGCTTGTGATATTTGTTTATTGCCCTTGTCGGGCTTGTTTGCATGTTCATTTTATGAAGAAGGCATTAACCATGAGACTCTGAATATAGTGGTTATATATCATATGCAACATGTGTATAAAAATGAAACACAAAATTTTAAAATACAGTAAAAAGGATAAAAGATTTGGATTGCTAAATCTTGATTCTTATTTGTACGTATGCACATCACTTAGCTGATTAAAAAGTGTAGCTTAAATTTTAATGAATTGGGAGAAGGATACTTTTTTGTCTTTACTTTTTAATGAAAATGATATAGAAAGTTTAACTTAATTATAGGGTACAGTAAGAGTTTTTTTAATAAAGACAGTAAGGGTTTTTTTGTTTCAATGGAGTACACTTAGGAATTGGGTATAGAAATATCGACCTTAGTATAGAAAGCTTTAACACTATTTTAATTAGCAGAATCTGGTGGATAAAAATACTCCATAATTTCTAAAATGTTTATTCATGGCTGTTTGTAAACTGATATGCATATAAAAAAATGTCACCACTATGCTTTCATGATTAGTTTGGAGACTTGAGAATGCACATCTCACCCTATGATGCAATTATATTCTGAGGGTTATTCTGAAATGTTGATTCATGGCTGTTTGCAAACTGATATGCATATAAAATGTCACCACTATGCTTTCATGATTAGTTTGGAGACTTGAGTATGCACATCTCACCCTATGATGCAATTATATTCTGAGGGTTATTCTAAAATGTTGATTCATGGTTGTTTACAAACTGTTATGCATATAAAATGTCACCACTATGCTTTCATGATTAGTTTGGAGACTTGAGTATGCACATATCATCCTATGATGCAATTATATTCTGGGGGTTATTCTAAAATGTTGATTCATGGATGTTTGCAAAGTGATATGCATATAAAATGTCACCACTATGCTTCCATGATTAATTTGGAGACATGAGTATGCACATCTCACCTTATGATGCAATTATATTCCATGGGGTATTTTGAATTGTTGAGTCAATGATATAGCAAAAATAAGCTTAAATTTCAACCTTAATTGCAGCATTTTACAAAATATTTAATGTTTACAACTGAAATAAAAGTACATCCTGATAGTCCAGCTTATGTTTATGTTGTAAACATACACATCCTGCTGTCAAAATCAAAATAATTTCTAAGGATGAACAAAAAGTTGTCATACTGATGTTTAGTAGCCCAAGTCTGCCATTAAGACTCCCAAATCATATGTAGAACCACCAACAAATCCAGCTTGTACCAAGTATTCAATGCATTTCCTGACTATCATCTCATCTACTTTTAAAACCTTTGGAAGTAACCCTAGTCTCTCAAGTCTGTCTTTTCCCATATGTGGAACTTTGTAATTATTCTGCCCCCCCCCCTCACCTTCATAATCTCAACCATACATTGTTGTAAACTTAAGAAAACTTTATTAAGCTTTCTAGGATCCATCTGATCAAATGAATCTGCAACAGCTTTAACAAGCTCACTGATTTTGTATGCACCAGTTTCCATTTGTAATGATTGAATGGCCCTAAATCAGCCCAAATCATTGATATTGGTGTCTGGTGAGTTAGTTGGCTGCTGCATTAACACAATGTTAAAACCATCAGCACTTGATACTGCTCTGAAATCAGGATCCTCGTTGCTTATATGGGGTCTTGCATTACCTTGTTGAATTATAATGTCCTTGCTTGCATTATGAGGTCATTTCTCTTTGATGGAAGGTATAATCTATTGCAATTTGATCTTAATTAGGCATAGACCACATAGTAATGTCACCAAGTAATGTTACTTTAGGAGACTTACTAAAGTAGAGGGACTCAGTGATGAACATGTCTATGCAGTAGTTTTTTTAAAAAAACAAGAAAGAACATGTATCTGAGAGTGTACCTTATGGATAAGACAATGTTTTATGACATCTTTGATTATTGAGTCTATGGGCTTTGTCTCCATTGTGCCTTTTGGTCTGTTCTTGCTTTTTCTTTTTGCTCATTCTTTTTTCGTAAATGGAAACATGCCAATTTTTCCATCAAAAAAAATTTCCCCATCACTTGGAAAACAAGGTCTTCCAACAGAACACATGAACTTCACTTTTGGAATGTGATTCTTTGACTGAATTGTATGGTGTGGACCTTCTTCCTCTCCAGCCAAGTATACCTTAGTTGATTTAGATGTGAGATTGAACCATTTTTCATCTATGTGTATGATGTTGTGCATGCTCTTGAACTTCAACACATCATGTAGTCTATCAAATTGCAAATTACTTAAACTGAACTTCAACCTAAGTAACTTGTTTGGTGCAGTTAAATTTGGTTTAATTGCATTTGAATGAGCTTTTACCAGACCTATTAAAACCCATCTCCCAACTGTGCTCTTAATTACATTAATTTCTTTGGCCAACCTTCTAATTGTTGACCTTTGGAACATGGAAGTTTTCATAATCATTTCAGTTGGTACCTATTTTTTTCCTGTAGGTCTTTTAGAGCTTGTCTTCTTTGAACTTAAAAAAACTGGAAATCCTTGTTGTCTTTGCTTTTTTGCAACAACCCAGAGTGTGCCCACTGTCCTCCTTGTGACACCAGCTTTTGTGGCAGCCTCTGAAATCCTCCCTCTGCCTGGTTTTCCATTGGTGCAGTGTTCAAGCAACCACTAAACTATTTTGTTCATTTCATCATTAGTTAGATTAGGCTTCCCCACCATTTATGACTTTGTAAGAACAAGTGGGTGTGAATTCAATGCCAAATAGTGTTGTATTTATTGGTGCATTGAATTCTTTTTTAATGTTGATTTGGTGAGAGTGTTCCTTTTTAATGTTGATTTGGTGGGAGTGTTCTTTTTTAATGTTATGTAAACTGATATTTATTCATATGTTAAGGACTATCTACTTGTGAAATGTTGGCTGGTAGCTTTGGTGGGAAAAATTTCCTCCAAAACTTTAAAATTTTAACTTTTGAGTTGACTACTTTAGGTGGGAAATTTTTTCCCAGAAAACTTTTAAATTTCGGTACTTTTTGGTGAAAATGCTTTACTAAAAGTAACTTTTCAGAAAAAGTTAATTAATGTATTATGCTTTCCAATTCTCTTATTTTTCATAACCACTTTTTACCTTTATACATATGGCCCACCAAAATAATAATAAACAAAGTCTTTCTTAAACCATTCAACCAAAAGAAAGGGGAAGCTTAGACCGGGACGAATGGAGTATTTGATATGTAATTTCCACGTGCCGCTTTTAGTTGGGTACAAATTGATAGTTCACTTGTTCACGGTACTAGTTATTTTCTATCCATGATGTTCTCGACTTCTTGATCAACAAGATATGATATTGGGTTCTTGGTCAACAGGAAATGTGAGCTGACCAATGGACTTCTTTTCTTTTTCTTTTGAAAGGTAACTAATAGGCTCTTTCCGTTGGTTTTGAATATAATTAAGGTAATGGGCTGCCTTTATTTCTTCCTGAATGGGTTGTGAAGAAAGACTTAAGTTATATACAGTCCTATGTTAGGGTAATACACTTACCCAAGTATCTTATTATACTATATTTCTCAACCTCTCGAAGATGATGTGTCAACACCACCTTATTCTTAGGCTGATGTGGCACCACTCAAATCATTTCATTTCAAAATCCTGCATTCTCCTTAAAAGTTATTTTAGGCATGTTTTAAATCATATTAAGACTTAATCTACACCATATATTTTACACTTTTAATCGCAACCGTACATTTTATTTTGTATTTTCTATAAATGTCAAATCTCTTTTTAGTTTTCATTCTGATTCTCAACCCTAATCCCCATCTCTTCTCTTCATTTTCTCATTTGTTGTCTACTATGTGAAAGAATATGATTTTATTTTTTGTTCATTTGTTTGGATTATTTCTATAATTTTTTGTATTTAGGGAATTTTATGATTTAATTTATTATTTTGAATATTTTAATCATTAATTTTAATTATAGAATACAAAAGGACATTTTCATCAAATAATAGAAACATAAAGCGCATTTTCGTTAAAAGATATTGCTACATCAGCGTATACCGGTTACAAACTGGTTGTAACTGGTTACGGGGCATTTTCACCTAGTTTTGAAAATATAATGGACATTTTCACAAACTAAAAAATATTAAAGATATTTTTATCATTACTACCAATATACAGGGTATTTTTGCCAATTTTCTTTAACAGTTGTTTGCCCATAAAAAAAAGGCTTCTATGGCCGACAAATTCCAGCATACACTTAGATTTTAAGCTCAAATTTGACTTCAATTTTGATTTTTTCAAAACATACACAAACACACCGAATTGTGTTTTTTTTTTTTTGCAATTGGGGTATTACTGATATCTTCTTGGGGTATTATTGATGTCTTTTTAGGGTATTGCTAATTATTTCTTGGGGTATTGCTGATTTCTGCTTAGGGTATATTTTTCTAAATCCAAGTGCATACTATGCACTCAAGTGCACACTAGAACTAAACTCTTTGGCCTGATATTTATCATTCGTACTGAATAATAAATTCCTTCTCACTTTTCCAATTTTTGTGTATGTCATAAAAGTTGAATGAACAAAAATCAAAATTGGCTCAATAATATCTTGTGGAATACAATTTACAGCAACCAAATTAAGGTACGCGAAGACATACCAAAAACAACGTTATAACTAGAGTGCTATATCGAGCGAGCCGTTCCGGTATCTACAACGGTATTATACTATAATTGTTGATAGCTTTTTATCCAACTTTTGATATTTTAAATGACATTTTTTATATTTTTAATTAAATATTTGGTATTTTAAACAGTTTTAATGATTTTCATATAAAATTTTGTCATTTTTAGTATAGGAATTAATATTGGCATGCATATCATGTTCATTGTTTTGCTCATCGACTGCAACTAGCATTAGTTGCTGCAGGTGGAGTTGTACGATCAATCTATTATTTTTTTTCGAACTTGAATAAGATTGTGAATATTATTGGTGCTTCTCATAAGCATCATACCAAATTGCGAACCACTCAAGCTATTGAAATTGTAGAAAAGGTAGATACAGGAGACCGTGAAATAGGTAGGGGAGCTAATCAAATGAGTAGTCTGCATCGCCCGGGAGAAACTCGTTGGAGTTCTCATTTTGATTCAACATGTAGTTTGATTGATATGTATGGGGCAGTAATTACTGTGCTTCAATGTATGTCGGACGAGGGTTCTTCTTATGATACACATGGTGAGGCTTACAGTTGTCGAATGGTAATGAAGTCTTTTGATTTTGTATTCATCCTACACTTGATGAATACAATTTTGGGACTTTCAGATATGCTTTGTCGATCGTTGCAGCAGAAGTCTCTTGATATCTTGAATGCAATGGATCTTGTCTCAAATACTAAAGGTTTACTTAAATTGCTGAGGGATGATGGTTTTGATTGTCTTCTAACACAGGTGGAGCTCATTTGTAGGGAACATCATATTGCAATACCAAAGATGGATGATTGCTATGAAATGGGCACAGGGCGTTCATGTCAACAAGTGGATTCTATCACATTTGAGCAGCATTATCGATTTGGTGTCTTTCACGAAGCAATAGATTCTCAATTGTTTGAATAGTAGATTCAAAGATGAGACAGTGGAGCTTCTCAGGCTTAGTGTTGCCTTGGATCCCAAAGTCAACTTCAGGTTATTTAATGAGACTCATATTTATGATCTCGCAGACAATTTTACCCTGATGATTTTAGTGCTCAAGAAATGAACTATTTGAGGCTTCAATTGCAGCATTACAAAATGGATATACTACCTCAGTTAAGTTTTCATAATTTGTCAACTCTTTTTTAACTATCCCAGAAGTTAGCTGAGACAAACAAGACACAGACGTATCCTCTAATTACGAGATTGATTCACCTTGTTTTGACACTTTCTGTTACCACTGCAACGACTGAACGAGCATTTTCAGCTATGAAGCATGTCAAGAGTGTTCTCCAAAACAAAATGGAGGGTGATTATCTATCAGATTCCATGGTTGTTTATATCGATAGAGAATTGTTTGAAGATATTGATCCTGATTCTATTATCGATGAGTTCTATCAGATAAAGAATCGTAGGGCGCAACTTATGTAAAAAATGACTTATGTAATAACAAAATTGACGTTTATATTTTGTATTGTATTTATTTTAATCGTCCAGCCCGTCCTATATTTTAATCCTGCCTCCGCCCTTGCAAACGATGCAGTTTGCTTGTTTCGCGAAATGGTGGCAATGTCTCTCCAACCCTCTTTTCCGGTATACAATAAACTATTGAGCGTTGTTGCCAAGATGGAAGAATACTCTCTTGCCCTTTCCATGTTCGACGAAATGCGACAATCAAATTTTCCCGTAAATGTGTTTACAATGAACATTACTATCAATTGCTGGTGCCTTATGAATCGTGTGGATTCTGGGTTTGCGGTCATGGGCATCTTCCTGAATTATGTTTCTGGTATATTAGATTTTGATATGTACTAGAATTAGTTTCTAGAATGATGAGCTCTTGAATTATGTTTCTATTATATATTTAGTTGATTCTGATGTTTGCAAAGTCGGAGTGTATGAGCTACCACTGCCTGTTGGTAATTGTGATTAAAACTTGAAGATATACATGCTGGAAAAATTAGGTAAATAATGTGTGGTGTGTGTAGACGAAGATGACTCAATGCAAGACACGAACTAATACGAAAGTTGAGGCACGAGTTAGACTCGCTCTCCGTAAGACGATATTGCCACGTACCCAGGTGCAATACGGTTCCATGACAATCGCCCCCAAGATATAACGACTTTAGAGCCTTCCGCCTGCTGCACTACGTAACGGAAGCTATCGGCGAACGGACTCGGGTATCCGGAACTTTCTTGACACGACTCTAATGCAGGACTACTAACGTTAATATGCATATGCACTTGTATGAAATCAACTTTTTGAATGAATTAAACACTTATTTCGAAGTGAATGCAAATGACAAATGTGGGGGTCTATTTATAGATTTCCAAGAGTTGCAGTAAATAGTCGTGACTTTTCGCCATTAACTTCACTTTTCTAAAAGTCGCAACCTTTAGAAATAAAAACTATTCGTCAAAGATTATCTCTTAAATTATTCTAAGAGACACAACCTTTAGAATACAATTTCTCCAAAAGACATGACAATTCACGTCTATTAGTCACAACACTTCACTAGTACCACAATAAATACATCTATTAATGTATTTATCCACATATTAAATGACATTAATTTCTCATTCACCCTAAATTTGGTTTTGAGAAATCGAACCAACCAAATCCATTTACGCAAAATGGATAATTAAATTGTCACTTAATATTTAATTAAATATGGTCAAAACCAATATTTTCCAATAATACATGCTATATATGAGTTATCTGATGTATTTTAGATTTTTGTATGTACTGGAATTAGTTGCTGTAATGATCAACTCTTGAATTAAGTTTCCAAAGTTTATATCTGCGCACATTAAGCTCTAGGTGGCTGCCTAGTTTGATTTTAGAACATTGATGATTATACTAGTGAGGGAGCACCTTTACCCGAATTTGTATTGTTTTTAGTTTTGTTGAAATATGTGCAGTCATATTGCTTTATGTGATCATGTATAAGATAGCCTTCTAAATAAGAGTTAATAATAAATTCTTCTTTAGCATTGAATCTGAATAATGTAGTGAGCCCCAATTCTCTAATTATGTGGTCATGTAGATGATAATTAATGAAACAGGTAATTAGAATTAGGTAGTTTCCTCCTATGAAATGAATAACATTCTCTTATCAAATGCTAACTCATTAAAGTAACATTGAATGGATGCTAATATAATTCCTTGCAGTAAAATTCTCTGTAAATCCTAGAAGAAAGACTTGTTTGTGCTCAACAACCAATTCCAACTCCAGGCCCAACAAGTAATTTGTTAATTTACTTATTTGCTTATTGTCTCTTTACATCCCTAGTTCTTTTGTGAGGAACAAAATTATAACAATGTCCATTTGTAGATGTTTCTTTGATTAATTTGTAGATGCAAATAAGTCTCAAAGTTAAGTTTATATTAATTTGCTTAACTTATTTGCTGAAAAAGTTGTATTCTTTTTCTCGTGAGCTTTCACCATCCTACAAGCATGTTCCTTACTTGGTCATTATACACGAGCTCTAAGCGATAGATTGATGTGTTTCGATTTTAAAATCTAGAAACGGATTAAGCGTATGTTATTAACAATTCCCTTTCTTCAAAAAATGTTGTAATGTTTAGTAATTCAGTTTCTAAGTACACAATTTAATGGTCTCTCTATTATCACTTGAATATTGATGTTTGTGTGTAAATGTATATTCATGAGACGGATCATATTTTACTCTATATATGATTAGTGTATTTAAGGAGCTCCGATTCAATCAAATCATTCAAGAAATAAGATGCTTGGCTGATGATAGTGGCAAACCTGGTGCTCTGTTCTCTCTCTTTCATCTTTTTTAATTATTCCATTTTTGATACATTTTGAAGTCTTAACGGTCTCTATCTTTTAACCTCTCGAAAGTAGTACTCCCTCAGTCCCAAATCAATTTGCACACTTGTTATTTTGGTTCATTCTACATTAATTTGCACACTACCAAAAAATATACATTGATTTGCATGCACTCAAAAACATATACACATATGTACTCATATGTCACTACTTTATTCAAAAAACACTTTTTTTTTAAATGTGCAATCCCTTAGGATGCAACTTGATGTGGAACAGAGGGAGTATAATTCATCAAAGAAGACGAATGATGTCGTGTAGAAATATCGATTCTTGAGATAAAAATAATATAGAGAATAAAATAACTAAACCAAACGATAAATGAGTACCATTTCAAAGTAAAACTTTTATTTGGTACTCCCTCCATTCCGGTATTATTTGCACACTTAAAACGACACACATTTTAAGAAAAAATACGTTTAGAGTAAAGTAGTGGCATATGGGTAAATATGTGTATATTATTGTGAATGTGCACGTAAGTTAATGTTTATTTTTTTGGAGTGTGCAAATAATTTTGGGACGAATGGATAAGAAAAGTGTGCAAATAATCATGGGAAAAAGGGAGTACTATCTTTTGAGA
Organism: Ballota nigra; assembly: GCA_947034835.1. NCBI lineage: Eukaryota > Viridiplantae > Streptophyta > Magnoliopsida > Lamiales > Lamiaceae > Ballota > Ballota nigra. The sequence continues at coordinate 8,616,582 of OX344727.1, read as the reverse complement.
GAACCATCCATAACGACAGAATCTTAACTTTTTCAATCTCCATGTTTCCTTCTCACTAGTAATAACATCTAACAGGGAGTATTTATGAAGCCATAATAAAAGAACATTTATGAAGAATAAAGTCCGTGATTCAAATATTTATGAATGAAATTAAAAATTCACATATATAAATTTTCGGAACTGCACGTAAGTGTTATTGTTCCTGAGCACATGATTAGAAAGATTAAAAATAGATCAGCCCAAACCCCTTGTCATAAACTGTTATTCACACAACAGTAGTATAATATAAATTTCATTAAAATTAAAATATATGTTTTATAAGAATGAGATAATGCATTTTTGCCTGTTGAAGGAGAAATAAAAATGTTTTTGGCTTATTGATAAAAATGTAGAAGTTTATAAAGATGGGGAATTGATGTTCAAAATCTTATATATTTGACAATAGTAGAGAATACTAAGAATATCAGATCCTCGAAAAGAAAAAAAAATTGACCTGAGATACTTTTGTCTAGTTCCAGCTGCATTTGATTTCCCTCAATTTCCAGTAGAAAGAGAATACCTGAGCAATTTGTGATAGTGTTCACTGTAAATGCCAATTGCAAATTTGGCTGAACTATCGAAAACCTGAAAATTATTTAGAAAAAAAATATGTAATCTAAAGTATGCATTCAAATGATCATAGGATGTCACATCCGTGGTTAGTTTTTTGAAAAACTGCACCTTAATAAAAGAAGATAGGGAAAATTATTATTTTTTGTTCTATACTATACCTTCTTTTAATTTTCGTCATGTTGACTTTCAAATTTTGACTTTAGTCCTGTAACTTTCTCTCTTTTTTATTTTCGTCCTGCTGACTTTTAAATTTTGAGTTTTGTCCTATAACTTACTTTTTATTTATTTTGGTCCTACAACCTACTAACCCTTATAGCACTAAAATAAAAAAAATGTAAAGTTACATAACTAAAATGAAAAAGCAGTAAAGTTAAAGGACTAAAATCAAAATTTAAAAGTCAGCGGGTCAAAAATAAAAAAAAGTATATAAGTTATAGGACTAAAATTAAAATTTAAAAGTTAGTAGGATGAAAATAAAAAAAAATAGGTAAAGTTACAGGAAGAAAAAAATCATTTTCCCAAAGAAGATTACTACTATCCAACAATATTGGAAATAATTAAACAAATATAAAAAAATAGATCATTTGAAATAAACTGTAGTATAAGTATAACAAAGATAAATTAAAAAGGCAGAATCGAGTTTCAATTACCCATTTTGTAGAAATGCAACCAAACATTATAACAAACAGAGATGCAACAAATGGGCATATATCAACTAATAATGAAGACATGCATCACCATCTACAGTATTAATGATAAATCTTGATAGTATAAAGACCCTTTGTTTAGCAAATAATGAATTCTGTGAGGCATAACATCAAACAGATAAAAGACATGGATATAAGATCCATGGAAAATTGGCGGCGAGAGACACTATAGAAACAAAGTGGGAATCAAAATTTAATTTTCTTGGAATAGAAGAAAAATCAAATTGGAAATTGATTTTATTCAAGCAGGGTGAAGTCATATTATATACAAACCCACATAGTTATAATATATGGATTAATATAAAATGCGCAACTTTGTATATTCCTGTAGATGATCGATAGAATATGTAGATGAAGAAAGAAAGAAAATTAATGAACGTTACATAAATAAAGATTAAGTGAATAACTAATATTTCTATGGAAGCTGGAAAATTTGAGAATGTCTACCGAAAAATTAAGACAGGTTATTTCACAAAATACTGGTGAAAATATTGACACGCAAGACAAAGTGACAATAAGAAATGATTTTGTTTTGATTGAGAAAGTGTGTCAGTAAATTAATATTTATAAGTAAATTAATGAGTTGGTCTTGTATGAGACCGTCTCATGGCATAAGACAATGGAAATGTGTATAACTAGGGCATTGACTTATTAACACTTTGGTAGGGGTAAGGATGAGTATAAATTTGTGTTGTCTCATAGCATGAGACAGTCTCATAAAAGTTTTGATCTAAACTAATCAATTGAAAAACAGATTGTAAATTTTACAAGGAACGAGGTTTGCCGGAAAGAGACGCGGCCGCAAAAATAACAGAGAAGAAGCAACACAGCGGAGAGGAGGAAAATAACCCTATAGAAGATGAATGAGATATGATCGGTTTAGATTAAAATTAGAGTAGATGGATGACTGAGATTATAAATTGAAATTAATGCCATATATAACACAGATGCATAGGATCATAGTTGTTGTAAATAAAAGCGCACATAACACCAATTTGTTTATCTAGTTCGTCAAATAAGGCTACGTCTGAAGGCAATATCAGGCTAGAATTCTTTCACTATGTATTTTGTGTTTTGTTTTTTCACATCTCAACAACTAACACCAGAACCTATTTATAATCATCCATAAACGTTATATACGTTAACCTAATAAAGTGTTATTAGTACATGGCTAATCTCACGAGCAAATCAGCGGTAGACATAAATGATATAATAATGTGCATTTATCATTGATTTTTATAACACTACCCCTTGAATGCTCATTCTAGAGATAATGACTCGCTAAACTATATTGATCTTCAAGATCCAATCTTCAGGATTGTTTAAAAATTGTCACTCCCCCTGAAGACGACAACCTTCCCAACCTTCGCATCTCAATGCCATGAACATATTTTTGAAAAGTAGATGTAGGAAGCGATTTAGTAAACAGATCTGCTAGATTGTCACTAGAACACACCTTTTGTATGATAATTTCACCACTATTCTGGAGTTCATACAGGTAAAGGAATTTTGGGGAAATATGTTTGGTTAAATTACCTTTAACATATCCACTATTCATTTGTGCTACACAGGTTGCATTGTCCTCATAAAGAACCGTGGGGGATGTATCATTTTTAGCAATATCACACTAGTCACAAATGTATTTTATCAATGACTTTTACCAAACACATTCTCGTGAGGCCTCATATAAAGCTATAATCTCTGAGTGATTTGAGGAGGTGGTAACCATAGTTTGCTTTACAGATCTCCATGAGACTGCAGTACCACCACATAGAAAAACATAACCAGTCTGAGATCTACCTGTATGAGGATCAGACATATAGCCAGCATATGCATAGCCTACCAATGTTTTATCTTGATTTCTTGGGTAAAATGAACTAAGATCTTGTTAACCTTGAAGATATCGTAAAATGTGTTTAACACCATTTCAATGCCTCTTTGTAGGAAAAGCGCTATACCTTGCAAGTAAGTTTACTGCAGATGCAATATCCGGTCTGGTGCAATTTGCTAGATAAAACAATGCACCAATTGCGCTTAGGTAAGGAACTTCTGGTCCTAAAGTATCCTCTGTATCTTCTTTAGGTCTAAATGGGTCCTTATCCACTTCAAGTGAGCGAACCACCATTGACGTGCTGAGTTGATGAGATTTATCCATATAAAATCTTTCCAACACCTTCTTCAAGTAGGTTGACTGGTGTATAAGGATTCCTTCAGGAAGATGCTCGATCTGTAGGCCGAGACAATACTTGGTTTTATCCAAGGTTTTCATTTCAAATTCAGCCTTTAAGATTGAACTATCTTCTTCAATCTTCTTACATGTTCCAATTATATTTAGATCATCAACATAAACTGAGATGATACAAAAACCATTTAATGATTTCTTTATAAACACGCAAGGAAAAGCTTCATTGTTTATATATTCCTTCCTCAGGAGGAACCGCTAAGTCGATTGTACCACATTAGGCCCGACTGTTTTAGGCCATATAATGACCTCTGTAGTTTTATACTATACATACTCCGATTTTCACCATTCTTCATTTGGGAAATCTTAAATCCATCAGAGATTTTCATATAAATATCTGCATCTAATGATCCATATAAATATGCGGTTACAACATCCATCAATTGCATTTCTAAATTTATTTTTACTGCCAGAGATATTAAATAGCGGAACGTTATTCCATCCATAACAGAAGAATATGTTTGATCAAAGTTAATACCGGATCTTTGCGTAAACCCTTGAGCTACTAATCTCGCTTTGTATCTCTCCACCTTATTTAACTCATTTTATTTTCGTACAAATACCCATTTTTATCCAACAGGGATATCACTTTTGGGTGTACGTACGATAGAGCCAAATACTTTTCTTTTGTTAAGCGAGTCTAGCTCTGCCTTAATTGCTTCGTTCCATTTTACCCAGTCTGAGCGCTTCCGGCACTCAACTATTGACTTGGATTCTAGATCCAGATCATTACTTATAACCGAAAGTGCAATTGTGGCGGCAAATATATCGTCGACAACAGTAATAGTTCTATTATAAGTTTCTCCCGTATCTATGAAATTCATAGAAACTTCTATGTTTATATCAACCAGTTCTTCATCATTTCCCAAGATATTTTGGCCTGGTCATTCCACAATCATAGTATATTGATTATTTTATGCACGTATTTCGTTACTAGAATTTTTGTCTTCAGGACGAATCTCTTCAGGAGATTTCAAGGGTGACATAATTTTTACCAACTTTGGGTTTCCGTTGGTTTATATCTTTTATGTTAAGAGTTTCTTTACGCTTTTGGCGTATGGGGGCATTTGATTTCATTGGGACATCTACCATTTGTGGTGCATTTATACCAGGTATATGCAATTTAGTCACTCATTTATGATCGGTATATGCATCTGACAGATTCCTTGCTAAATATTGCAAGTTAATGATCTTTTGAACTTCCAGTTCAAATTGACTAGTGCGTGGATCTAAATACTGAAGATCTTTTACGTTCCACGAAATTTCTCGGCATTCATTTAATTTTGGATCCTTATCCCCCCCTAATGCCGGGAAATGATCTTCATCAAATGTGCAGTCAGCGAATCGCGCAGTAAATTGATCCCCTGTCAAAGGTTCTAGGTATTTTACAATAGATGGAGACTCAAAACCGATGTATATACCAAGTTTCCTTTGCGGGCCCATTGAGGTACGCTTTGATAGTGATATAGGAACATATACTAGACATGCTAAAAAATAACCGGAACCGCCGATTCCACGGTTCTACGGTTTCGGTTCTGGAACCGAAATCGGAAATAACACGGTTCGGTTCCGGTTCCGGAAAAATTGAAACCGGAACTGCCGGTTCGAACCGGAACCGCCGGTTCCAGGCGGTTCCACACTTAAATTTTTTAGTTTTTTTTTTTATATTTTGAGTTGTAAACTTAGAATTTTTAAGTTTATTTCTTAAAATTAAGCACAAGTCCAATTTCTTTAATCTCTCGCCCCCTCCCCAAATTTTATTTTGTATAATTTAAGATTTTAAGTTGTCAATTACAAATTTGTAATAGTTCAATTACAAATTTGTAATAGTTCAATTACTAATGAAATCGTTTTTCCATTTAATTTGTCATCTACATTTAGATTAAGAAATCAAAAAATACAAGTAAAACCCCTAAATAAACTAAAAAGAACACTTAGAATTTTGAGTCTCAAACTTAGAATTTCTAAGTTTATTTCTTAAAATTAAGTTCAAGTCCAATTTCTTTAACCCCTCACTCCAAATTTATTTTGTATAATTTAAGATTTTAAGTTGTAAACTTGTAATTAGTAATTTGGAATAGTTCAATGTTTAATTTGTAAATTTCTAATATTTCAATTAGTTTTTAATAATAGATATTAGACACTTATTTTAAATTAGAATTATTAATTTATAATAGTTCAATTATTTTGTAATAGTTCAATTACTAATGGAATTTTTTCCATTTAATTTGCCATCTACATTTATATTAAGAAACAAAAAAATACAAGTAAAACCCCTAAATAAACTAAAAAAAACACTTAGAGTTTTGAGTTTATTTCTTAATTTTGAATCTCAAACTTAGAATTTTTAAGTTTATTTCTTAAAATTAAGTTCAAGTCCAATTTCTTTAACCCCTCACCCCAAATTTATTTTGTATAATTTAAAATTTTAAGTTCTAAACTTGTAATTAGTAATTTGGAATAGTTCAATATTTAATTTGTAAATTTGTAATATTTCAATTAGTTTGTAATAATAATTATTAGACACTTATTTTAAATTAGAATTACTAATTTGTAATAGTTCAATTACTAATGAAATCTTTTTCCATTTAATATGTATCTACATTTAGATTAAAAACTCAAAAAATACAATTAAAAACTAAAAAAAAAATTAGAAAAACCGCCAGAACCGGCGGTTCGGAACCGCCGGTTCGGGAACCGAACCAAAACCGGTTTTACCACGGTTCAGTTCCGGTTCCGCATATTGGACCTTTGGAACCGCCGGTTCGGAACCGAAACTGGCGGTTCCGGAACCGTGAGCATGTCTGACATATACTGCACAACCAAATACTCGCAGGTGGGAAATGTTAGGTTATTTCCCACACACTAGTTGCAGAGGGGAGTAATCATGATATGCAGTAGGTCGGATTTGAATTAGTGTTAATGCATGTAAAATTACATGCCCCCAACATAAAACATGTAAGTTGGAATTTTACAATAATGGTCTAGGAATTAATTTGATACGTTTGATTAGCAATTCAGCTAGACTATTTTGGGTGTGGACGTAAGGGACCGAATGCTCCACTTTAATTCTCACTGTCATACAATAATCATTAAAAGCATTTGGTGTAAACTTAGCGGCATTATCCATTCGAATCGATTTAATTAGATAATCTGGAAATTGAGATCGAAGTTCAATAATTTTTTCAATAAGCTTGGCAAAAGCGTTATTGCGAGTGAATAATAAACATACATGAGTCCACCGTGTGGAAGCATCAATTAGGACCATGAAATATCGAAATGGTCCTGATGCCGGATGAATCAGTCCACAAATATCCCCATGAATCTGTTCAAGAAAAATGGGAGATTCAATTCCAACTTTAGTACGCAATGGGCACACTATAAGTTTACCCTTTGCACATGCATCACAACTAAATTCATTAACATATGAGATTCTATTATTTGACATACTATGACCAATGGAATTAGACAAAATTCGCGTATCATGTTTTGTCCAGGATGACCTAACCGCTCGTGCCATAATTTAAAAGAGTTTGGATCATGAAATTTTAAGTTATGGCACGAGCGGTTAGGTCATCCTGTGTGACGTAAAATTCTTAATTTTCCGCCGTAGAATTTTATGTGATAATATTCATGTGCATGATCTTTTGTTGTTGGATTAATTATTATTTGAATTAATTCATGTTAATAATAATTGAATTTAGATTCGTATTTAAATTTCATCCCGAATAGATCCGGGCACCCCGATTTCCCCAACAGTCTTAGCGTGAGGTATGGTTTTTCCACGGCCTTGAACTTGTGTGTCATTAGAAGTTCCTTGACCACCAAATTGACCTCGACCCCGCACTGGAGCTCGACCTCTGCCTTTACCTCTTCCACGCCTATACCCACTATACTTTCCTCGAGCAGTAGCATGTGCTTTAGGCACTTCTTGTGAGCCAACTGGTCTTGTATTATGATTTTCATTAATAGTTGGTTATGTTTTTCTACGACTTAAAGTACAGAAATAAACTATGAATGAGGAGTATAGTTTTTGGCCCTGTACTGCTGTTGGAGTACAAGATTACTGACATGAAATGTTGATAAGGTTTTTCGTAACAACTCAACCTCAGTAATTTTTCATTTACATAATTTTAGCTAAGACACAATACGATGCAAGATAGAATTATATTCCGTCACAGATTTAAAATCTTGAAAATAGAGATTCAACCAATCATATTGTGCTTGTGGGAGAATTATGTTAGTTTTTTTTATAGAAAAGATCCTCCAGGGATGTCCATAAAACACTGGAGTCCTTCTCAATAAGGTATTCATTTTTCAGGTCCTGATTAAGGTGGTGTCTGAGAAAGATTAATGCTTTTGCCTTCTAGGCATCAGTGGATTGGGAACCTTGGACAATCGTTCCACTCAAATCAAATGAGGCAAGGTAAATCTCAACATCAAGTCATACTCAATGATATCAAGAGCAAACTCAGTAAATTCTCTCTTAGTAATATCAGACATTTTTCACTTCAATTATTAAAAAAAAAAGTAGAGATTATAGGATTGACATAAGAACAAGTGCACAAGAACATAATGGCCTTGTATTCAATTAATCAAGCAACGCAATGATATTACTCAATAAATGTTACGGTATCACTGTATGATATAAATTTCATATTATGAACAACTTTCATAGGAGAAATTATGTTAAATCAAACTCTAATTATCAGTTAAATTAATTAAGGCAAAGGCTTGTGTGAACAAATTTCGCCATGAAACTAGTTTGAAAGGTATTAGTTTTGACTAATATTAATTGTTTAAGGGGTATACGTTGTAAATCAGTTTTACTGTGAAACTGGTTTACATAATACTCATTAATAATTAATTCATTTAAGTAAAATTCTATAGATTTGTTCTTGACTTCACATGAGTATTTTTACATAAAAAAACATTTAAAAAAATATAAAGAAGACCTAAAAATCGAACTAATTTTAAAAAATTTAAAGGACGAAATTATTAGTTCTACTAAAAAATATAAAACCTTGAATTGAAATAAAATATCAGATACAATTGTTAAATTAAAAAAGAAAACATATGGGTAAATCTGAATCATCTACATACTGTCAAATACATTTAAGCAAACCACATCAGGAACTAATGAAAATATTTGTACATACTGAAATCAATATATATTTCAATGATAAAATATATGGTCAACAAATTTAACAAAATACCCACATAACCTAATGTAACTAATGAACTTATAAGGCCAATTAGTGATGCCAAAAAGAGTTAAAGTGATAGACAAACATGAGACCTACACTGAGGTTAAATCACATTAAATAATTTCATTGTTAATATCCACATTATATCTGCCTTTCGGGGATTAGACCATTATACAAAGTCATCACAACACTAACAATATTTATAATATCATGAATATGATATTATACTCCTATATAATCACATATTGCTATTCGAAAACCATATGAATGTTGAGATATGTTGCACCAAATTATAAAAATATTCACACAGCCCAAAGCCACTGAATACGGGGGGTGATTATTGCAAAATTCCTTTAATACAACATATACTTAGAAGCAGATTAAAAATAACGTACATCAATCCGTCAAAATTATTCAAATCGGCATAAATAAAATATATCAAGATGACTACAGAATGAAATTATTAAAGAGGAAAAAATTGATAGGATACATATCGATTCTGCGGAATTATGAAATCTTTTGGGGTAGAACACTCGTGCTGATAACGTGTGGTAAATAAAAGCGAAAAGAATACCAATTTATTTACCCAATTCGTCTAATAAGACTATGTCTGTGGGCAATACCAAGCCAAGTTTCTTTCCCTATATATTTTGTGTTTTGTTTTTGAACATCTCAACAACTAACACTAGAACCTATTTATAATCATCCATAAAGTTATATACGTTAACCTAATAAAGTGTCATTAGTACACGACTAATCTCACGAGCAAATCAGCGGTAGACATAAATGATATAATAATGTGCATTCATCATTGATTTATAACAATAGTATTTTAAAATAGAGATTTTTGGTGAGGTGGGGATGATTCCTAAATAGTAGATATAGGGCCTGTTTGATAGCCCATATTAGTAGTAAGGGGTAAACTGAGATAAAATAGTATGTAGTACAAAATAGTATAGGACAGAGTGGATAATGGGTGTTTGATAGATTGTAAATGTGTCACTATATTAAGTTATAATCTGTTTGATAGAATGTATTAAAAGTGGTATAATTTAATATGGTTGTTTGATACCATGTATAAACACTATATAAGCAATAAAAAAAATCAAATTAGGTCAATATATATATTTCTTCTCCCCAAATTTCATTCCACAACAAAAAAACCTTCGTGGATTAAAAAATACAGCTGTCGCCTTGAGAATCTGACAGTGCATCCAATCCGACGCTGCATCCACCAGGTCCGTCGCCGCCCATCTCTGCCTGGAGGCCGCGTCCACCAGGTCGTGCGTCGTCTGCTGTTAGACGTGGTTCGCAGGTCCCGATTCCCACAGCCTGAAATGTGAATGAGTTTATCATATGTGGCCATAGCAGCCTCCTTCAAGGCCTTACTCATTGGTGGATGAGCATGGCATGTGCAAGCAATGTCTTCACTTGATGCTCCATAGTGCAATGCCAAAACAGCCTCGTGAATAAGCTCACCTGCATTTGGCGCCATAATGTGCACTCCAAGAATCTTATCCGTCTCCTTCTCAGCAAGTACCTTCACCAATCCCTCAGCATCATCAATTGCCTTTGCCCTGCTATTTGCCAAGAAATTCATAATGACGATACTAAAAAATTCTTAATTTGCATCAGTGAACAAAAATAAAAATCATATGCAAAATCAGTGAACAATAATGAACAAAAATCATACAACAGTGAACAATAATCATAGGTAATTAACTCCATCTTTTCTCTAACTTAAAAAACCAGTGAACAAAAATAGTACCAACTGTTTTGTAAAACACATAGGCAACATCAGTGAACAAAAATCACTACTAAACAACAACAATAAACAAAAATCATAGGCAAAATCAGTGAACAAAAATCACTACTTTGAGGATTAGGTCTTAGTGAACATAAATCAGTGAATAATGAGCCAATAACCTACATACATTTCACAAAAATCAGATTGGAGTAAAAAATTCCTAAATCATGGATGGATGAAGGTTCAATTCGCCCCCAATTGGAAGAATAAAAACCGGAATATTAAAAATTGAAGATTACCTGGTTCGCTAGAGTTCACTGATTAGGCGTGAAATTGTCATGATTCGTAGCTAGAAACGCCCTAGTTTTGGTCGAGTTTATAGAGTATTTAGAGTCAATTGAGCATTATTTCTATACATTGATAAATTTGTCTCTTTGATGCTCATAGGTGAATAGAGGACAAAAAACGGAGTTCGTAGGACTTTGAATCGACTCAAACGGATGCCCGGATGAGAAGATATTGAAGAAATACGATTGGTATTAGTGCGGACGAGGAAAAGTATCATTTGGAAGGATTAGAGATCACTCGAGCGCGCAAACGTACAGAACAATTCTTGCGCTCGAGCAGCTCGAGCGCCACCGCTCGAGCGAATCGCTCGAGCGCCCAAAATATACAGAGTCATTTCAGCGCTCGAGCAGCTCGAGCGCGACCGCTCGAGCGAATGCATCATTCGAGCTACACTGCTCAAGCGGGACCGCTCGAGCGTTTTGCTCGAGCGCCCATATACTTTTGCCTCCGGATTCGTATTTTCGGCCCATTAACTCCCGTTTCGACCCGTGCCTATATATATCTCGTCCAAACACGTTTTGAAGGATCCCCAACTTTTACACATCACGTTTCATAGAGTTTTTTAGAGCAAGAAGGAAGAGAAGAGACGAGCGAGGCTTAGATTTACGGTTTTGAGGTTTTTGATTACGAATTTACTTTACGATTTCACGTTTTAGCTTCGAATCTTAATAACTTTTGTTCTTAAATACGTTGAGACCTAGTTTTTGGTAATTAATTTCAGTTTAATCTTTTACATCTTAAAACCTCAGTTTATGTTCGTTCTTTTCTTCGTTTTCATTATTATGTTCATGTTTGTTAATTATTTAATTGTTATTGTTTACGTTCAAACTATGTCTAGCTAAAACCCTTGCATGCTTAGGGTAGGATGAACTCGTAGAAGTAGGTTGTGGGTACGTAATTAGAGTAACTTGTGACGTTAGGTTTTAATTCTCTTAATTAATGAATGCTTAAAATTAATCTAGATTTTACTCTTGAGTTTCGTTCGAAAGGTGTTAGAGAGAGGACGACCGTATCACTCTTTAACAACGAGTAGGCTTAACGAGAGGGTTTAGGAAAGGTTAATTCATCTACCGGTTTAGCGAAGGAGGACGACCGCATCACCTTAGTTAAATTAGGGTCTCATTAATTAAGCGCTATCTATTAACTTGTTAGTGGATTAGTGAAGTCGAGTGTTAGGGTAAAGTATTAGGGTTTAGAATCTTGAGCTTTCACCTTGCATTCTTAGACTTAGGTTAATTCTCGTTTGTCACAGTTATTTTGATTATGTACCTGCTCCGTTAGTATACGTAGGGATTCCTATCCTAAGCATCACCATCTCTTATTTGAATCCAACCCTTAGTTAATTCGTCTACTTTAGTATTTTAGTTTAGTTAGTTTATTTTAGTTTAATTAATCTTTCTTAAAAAAATCCAAAAACAAAACACTCATATTAACTACGACGCGTAGATCTTCAGGGATCTATTCGCATATACACTGTCCCGTGGGTACGATATACTTGGTCGTTATACTTGCCAATACTATAGTGAACCCGTCCGCTTGCGGGTAAGCGACTAGTAGAAGTTAGTAAAATCGCGTCAAGTCAATGGCGCCATTGCCGGGGATGGCGTTATATGCTCTTTGAATAGGACTTGTCGATAGCTTAGTAGTTAGTAGTGAGTGCCTATTTTCTGTTTTTATTTCTTTTTGTTATTTTCATTTATTCGGCAGTTGCGTTTTGATCCATCTGCTAGTGTGTCAGGTTTATGAGAACACGCTCACAAGGCAACACAAGTGAAGAGAGAATACCGTTGGACCCTGAGACAATAGCTAGAAGGAACCGAGCTTACTTGAGAAGAATGAACGCAGCCGACTTAGGGAAGGGACCAATGGACCTCAATAATGAGTTGGACGATGCTGCCAACGATTTCAATCAGGCAGTAGACCGGGTTGATGGCTCTGGAGGGAGTGGTGGTCAGAATCAAGACCAGTTCGTAGATAGTAGTAGCCAGAACCCGGGTGCACAAAATGTAAACAATCCAGCTCAGAACCTAGTCCCAAATCCTCTGAACAATCCTGCTTACCCACAAAACCCGAATAACCCTTTCCACAACCCAGCATATCAACATTACCCATACCCACCATACCCTTATCCGCCTTACCCGTATCCTCCACCTCCTGTTTATAACCAACCACCTGTGTACCAACAACCTCCAGTTCAAAACATACCAGCACCACCTGTCGCTCCTCAGCCTGCGCCCCAAAACGCAGATCAGAATATGGCAATTCGGGGCAGGTTCGCGGCACAACCGCAGAGGTACTACGATGGAGTGGCCTTACCTCCAGTTGAGGCCAATAACTTTTCAATCTCCCCAGGAATTCTCAAGCTGCTTACTGAGAATCAATTCAAGGGGGAGGTTGGGAAGGAGAACCCTCACACTCACTTGAGGAGTTTCCTCATGATTGCATCTACTTTCAATTACAATGGCATGTCTGAAGATGCCAAGAGGCTCAGGTTGTTCCCATTCTCTCTTACGGGAATAGCCAAGGAATGGTATGATAACACGCTCCCACGGGGAGGTGTTAACACATGGGCCGAGCTCGAGCGTCTGTTCCTCGAGCGATTCTACCCTCCATCGAGAACGATTAAAGCGAGAATTGAGATCTCTTCCTTTCGCCAGAAATCTGGAGAGGATTTACGCCAGGCGTGGGAGAGATACTCGAATATGTTGATCGAGTGCCCGCAGCACGGGTACAACGAGGGAGATATAATGGCGTTCTTCTACAGTGGAGCCAGCAAGGCTGGCCAAGCCCACCTAGATGCATGTGCAAGTGGAGCTTTTCTGAACCAGGGAGTAATGAGGTGTAGAGAGATCGTGGACAATATTGTCACGAATGCTGGTGCATGGAACGAGGATCCAGAATTTCAGAGGGTATGCAAGTTGGAGGAGAACGAGGGTACGAGGAAGCTATTGATGGCTATGATGGAGAAGATTAGCAACCTTGAGATGGGGCAGAACTTGGTTGGAGGGAATGGAGCAGCAAGCGAGAAAGTGGAACCACCCACGATTCAGCAAGAAGAGGCCAACTATATGGGAAGGCCTAATTACCCACAAGGGGGGTATCCACAAGGTGGAAACCAGTATGGAAGACCTTCTTATGGTCAACCATTTGTACCTCCAGGCCCACAGCCGCCTCAAAATCAATGGAGGAACACACAAGGGTATCAAGGAGGCCAGCAGCCTCCTCAAAACACTTGGAGGAAAAATGAGAATTTTTCTTATGCTAACCCAAAAGCTGGAATTACTGTGCCTGCAGGTGTTGATCCGGGGTCTAAACCTCCTGGTGGAGAGGGCGGTGCATCAACCGAGGAGATGTTGAGAGCGATCCTTCAGAAAGTGGAGGAAGGTAGCAAGCGATTGTCCTCTTTGGAGTACGATGTGAAGGAGCTGCATAAGAAAGGCGATCAACGAGATCAAGAACTCCAGAAGAGAGACATCGAGTGGAATCGAGTTCAGCAAGAGAACAACAGAAGATTCAATTCCATTGAGTACCAAATTAGCCAGATCGCAAAGTCTCAGCCAAGAGAGCCTGGCAAGTACCCATCAATGCCCGAGGATAACCCAAAGGAACATTGCAAGGCTATTGAGTTGAGAAGTGGGACCAAATATGATGGTCCCGAGATGCCTGCTGATTCTGAGACGCTCAAGGAGAAAGATGAGACAGAAGGGATAGAGTCTCAAAGTGATGGAGTTGAGGTTGAGAAGGAAGGAGTTAAGATGAAAAGTGATGATAAGAGTCAAGATGTGGATGAGACCCAGAAGAGCAAAGTGCCTGATGAGGAGATTGAGGAGATAGAGAGAATTCCAAAGTGGAAAAAGGCAAAGGAAGCAAGGGAGAAAGTGAAAGAAACTGAGAAAGATGAATGGGGGGTACCCAAATCGGTGATACCTGTCCCATATCCACAGCGCTTCATGAAAAAGAAGCTTGATGAGAAGTTTTCTAAATTCCTTGATGTTTTTAAAAAGTTACATATTAACATACCCTTTTATGATGCTTTGGAACAGATGCCGAACTACGCCAAGTTCCTGAAGGACTTGATTGCGAAGAGACGGAGAATAGATGGATCTGAGCTAGTGCACTTGAACCACGAAGTGAGTGCTATGGTGCACAAGGCGCTTCCGCCTAAGCTGAAAGATCCCGGGAGCTTCATCATTCTTTGCGATATCGGGAACGGGATCAAGAAAGGAGCTTTGTGTGATCTCGGGGCGAGCATTAATCTGATGCCTCTTTCGTTGTTCAAGAAGTTGGAGGGAGTTGAGCTTCAACCCACGATGATGACACTCCAGCTTGCTGATAGGTCCCTTACGAGACCTCAAGGAGTAGTGGAGGATGTTCTAGTGACGGTGGAGAATCACGTTTTTCCCGCCGACTTCGTAGTACTCGAGATGGAAGAGGATGAGCATGTCCCGCTGATTTTGGGAAGGCCGTTTCTAGCTACTGCCGGGATGGTGCTTGATGTAGCGAATGGGAAGATCACGGTCAAAGTTGATGATCAAGAAGTGAAGATAGCTATCTACGAAGCTATGAAATACCCCATGGGAGATGAGAGTTGCCACTTCATTGACATCACGGATGCTTGTGTTGAAGACACACTTCTAGAACCTTGCTCTTTCTATGTTCATCAATTTGATTATCCTATTCTTGACGATATTTCTTATGATTCTTATAATCTTGATTATTTTGATAGCTTGAAAGAAAATGAAGACGTCAAGTTCTTGGAGTTGAAGAAAGTGGAGGATGATGATGACTTGGAGGCCGAGGAGTCAACTTTCGAGAAGATGTTCGATAAGGCGCCACCATTGGAGGCGAAGAAGGAGTTGAAGCCGCTGCCCGACCACCTCAAGTACGCTTACTTGGATGAGACCGACAAATATCCGGTAATTGTATCTGCCCTTTTATCTGATGATCAGCATGAGAGACTTTTAGTGGTGCTTCGTAAGCACAAATCTGCTATAGGATGGTCGATCGCGGATATTAAGGGAATTAGCCCCTCGATTTGCATGCATAGGATTAGATTAGAAGAGGGTAGAAAACCGATAGTGCAAAATCAGCGTAGAGTTAATCCGGTTATTCAAGAGGTGATACATAAGGAAGTGTTGAAGTTGTTAGATAGCAACATGATTTTTGCCATTTCTGATAGTCCATGGGTGAGTCCTTTACACGTAGTTGCTAAGAAGGGGGGTACCACGGTGATTAAGACGGAGTCTAATGAATTGGTAGCCACTAGATTAGTGACGGGATGGCGTGTATGTGTTGATTATAGAGAGTTGAACAAGGCAACGTGTAAGGATCATTTTCCTTTACCGTTCCTTGATCAAATGATAGATCGATTAGGTAGTTTTGAATATTATTGTTTCTTAGATGGATACTCGGGGTATAATCAGATCATGATAGCCCCCGAGGATCAAGAGAAAACCACCTTCACCTGTTATTATGGTACATTTGCTTTTAGGAGAATGCCGTTTGGGTTGTGTAACGCACCCGCCACCTTTCAAAGGTGTATGATGGCGATTTTTCATGGCTTGATTGAGAAGATTATGGAGGTTTTCATGGACGACTTCTCCATTTATGGGGAGTCGTTTGATAATTGTCTAATCAATCTTGAAGTTGTGTTGAGCAGGTGTGAAGAGACGGACTTAGTGCTTAATTGGGAGAAGTGTCACTTCATGGTAAGAGAGGGTATTGTTCTTGGACATCATGTGTCCTCGAAAGGTATCCAAGTGGACAAGGCGAAAGTGATTGCTATCGAGAAGCTTCCACCACCTTCGACCGAGAAGGGGATTCGGTCATTCTTAGGACATGCGGGCTTTTATAGACGTTTTATAAAAGACTTTTCACAAATAGCTAAACCCCTTTCGCGGCTTCTTGAAAAAGAAGTCGCCTTTGAGTTTACTAATGAGTGTTTAGTGGCTTTTAATAGGTTGAAAGAAGCGTTGGTGAATGCCCCGATACTTGTTACACCGGATTGGTCTAGCCCGTTCGTGCTCATGTGTGATGCCAGCGATTATGCGATGGGGGTTGCTTTGGGGCAAATTCGAGAGAAGCGTTTTCACGCTATTTATTATGCCTCGAAGATGCTGAATTCTGCTCAAGTGAATTACACTACAACCGAAAAGGAGCTGTTAGCGGTCGTGTATGCTTTTGATAAATTTCGACCCTACTTAGTAGGGACGAAAACAATTGTATATACGGACCACGCAGCGATTCGGTACCTTATGAGCAAGAAGGATGCAAAGCCCCGTCTCATTCGTTGGATCTTGTTGCTCCAGGAGTTTGATGTAGAGATTCGAGACAAGAAGGGATGCGAGAACGTGATAGCCGATCACCTTTCGAGGTTGGAGCTCACAAAGGAGAACACCGTGGAGGATCGAGAGGTGAACGATGAATTCCCTGATGAGAAGCTCTTTGGCTTAGGAGAAATCCCTGTGTATAGAGTTGAGGGGAAGGCACCTTGGTTTGCAGATTATGCTAACTATTTAGCAAGTGGTGAGTTGCCCGTTGAGATAGACTCGGTGCATCGGAAGGCATTTTTGAAGAAGGTTCGGGAGTTCATTTGGGATGACCCCTACTTGTTCAAAAGAGGGATCGATCACGTGTTAAGAAGGTGCGTACCAGAGGAGGAGTGGAGTGATATAATAAGGCATTGTCACGCCTTGCCATGTGGAGGACATTTGGGTGGAGAGAAGACCGGAAGGAAAGTCCTGCAATCCGGGTTTTATTGGCCAACTTTGTTGAGAGATTGCATGGAATGGGTTAAGAGGTGTGAGAAGTGCCAACGATTCGGCTCCATTACTAAGAGGGACGAGATGCCTATGCACGTGTTCATGGAAGTCGAGATATTCGACGTATGGGGGATTGATTTCATGGGTCCATTCCCTCCTAGCAATGGATTCTTGTACATTCTTGTATTTTCGGCCCATTAACTCCCGTTTCGACCCGTGCCTATATATATCTCGTCCAAACACGTTTTGAAGGATCCCCAACTTTTACACATCACGTTTCATAGAGTTTTTTAGAGCAAGAAGGAAGAGAAGAGACGAGCGAGGCTTAGATTTACGGTTTTGAGGTTTTTGATTACGAATTTACTTTACAATTTCACGTTTTAGCTTCGAATATTAATAACTTTTGTTCTTAAATACGTTGAGACCTAGTTTTTGGTAATTAATTTCAGTTTAATCTTTTACATCTTAAAACCTCAGTTTATGTTCGTTCTTTTCTTCGTTTTCATTATTATGTTCATGTTTGTTAATTATTTAATTGTTATTGTTTACGTTCAAACTATGTCTAGCTAAAACCCTTGCATGCTTAGGGTAGGATGAACTCGTAGAAGTAGGTTGTGGGTACATAATTAGAGTAACTTGTGACGTTAGGTTTTAATTCTCTTAATTAATGAATGCTTAAAATTAATCTAGATTTTACTCTTGAGTTTCGTTCGAAAGGTGTTAGAGAGAGGACGACCGTATCACTCTTTAACAACGAGTAGGCTTAACGAGAGGGTTTAGGAAAGGTTAATTCATCTACCGGTTTAGCGAAGGAGGACGACCGCATCACCTTAGTTAAATTAGGGTCTCATTAATTAAGCGCTATCTATTAACTTGTTAGTGGATTAGTGAAGTCGAGTGTTAGGGTAAAGTATTAGGGTTTAGAATCTTGAGCTTTCACCTTGCATTCTTAGACTTAGGTTAATTCTCGTTTGTCACAGTTATTTTGATTATGTACCTGCTCCGTTAGTATACGTAGGGATTCCTATCCTAAGCATCACCATCTCTTATTTGAATCCAACCCTTAGTTAATTCGTCTACTTTAGTATTTTAGTTTAGTTAGTTTATTTTAGTTTAATTAATCTTTCTTAAAAAAATCCAAAAACAAAACACTCATATTAACTACGACGCGTAGATCTTCAGGGATCTATTCGCATATACACTGTCCCGTGGGTACGATATACTTGGTCGTTATACTTGCCAATACTATAGTGAACCCGTCCGCTTGCGGGTAAGCGACTAGTAGAAGTTAGTAAAATCGCATCAAGTCATTCACCGCCGCCGCCTACAATTCCACCTCCGCCTGCAATTCAGGGATAAGTCTCGTTCACTGGAGGAGTGCCGCTCAGTCGATGGAGGTGTGCCGCTGCCTCTATGGAGGTTCCGCCGCCTCGTCGTACGCCGAGCTTTCTCTCTTTCCGTCGCCCGCGTCCACCCTTACCGCCGCCTGCATCCACCGGAGGAGCTGCCCTCGTTGTGTCACCACGCCCGCATTGCGTCACCACGCCCGCGTCCACCTTATCCTAGCAGCCCCAATTTTTTTCGTTCCTATTTTATTTTTCTGTGGGATTAATTTCCTTTGTACACAGTATTATGTAATACTAGGGGGGAGGTGTTAATAATTTTGAGGTTAGGCCCGGTTTAACCCCATATTAAAAAAATGGGCTAGCTTAATTCTAGCGGGCCTAATATTAGGTATCAAACACCCATATTAGCCCATATTATTTGTAATACAGGGGTTAATATAGGCTATCTAACAGACCCATAATATATATATATGTGTGTGTGTGTGTTGGGGAAATCGAGGTGCCCGAATCTATTCGAGATAAAATTTAAATACAATTATTACTAGCATGAATTAATCCTAAATTAATTCAAATAATAATTAACCAACAACAAATAAATTCATGCCAATAAATATAATCACGTAAAATTCTATCACGGAATATCTAGGAATTTTACATGAATACGTACCTCTTGAAGCGACTCCCAACCGAGAAGATTGGGACAAGCGAAATGATCCTATCAATCGTAAAAGTCTTCTCAAGTATTCCTTCTTCGACAAATTCATTCGCCGGTGGGAAGCGCTCATGAACAATTTAATAATATAAGGGAGGAAGAAAATATATATTGCTCTCAATTTTTCCAACTCATGGAACTGTAAAGTGGAGATGAAATAATCATCCCCTATATATAGGTGAGGTGTGGCCGATTTTTGGGCTTAGGAATAGGGAGGAAAAAATCTTTTCCTTGGCCTCCAAGATATCTTGAATATATCTCATATATTCTTTTCTCCATAATAAAATATTCCACAATATATGCATAATTTTCGAAAATTAGGGAGAAATATACTAGATTTGGATCTTCTTGAATTTATGAGATAATCTTGTATTCCAAGAATACATATCTTCCATAATATCTTTCCAAGAAAATTAATAAAATCTTCTCTCTTAAACCCAAATTTTTCGAAAATAACAAAGAAAAATAAGCAATTATATTTTTTTTAGGGTGAATCACATATAAGTCCAATTCTATAGTGGTAATTGCATAACACCACACAATTTTTCCTTCATAACCAATCACCACACTTTGGTGGGCCACCACCACAAAACTTTCAGCAAACCCACCCCCCATCCCCTCCCCTCCCCCACCCCACCCCATCCCCCTCTCTCCTAATTGATTTGACCTTTGCAGATTTTTTTTTCTTTTTTTTTAATTTCATTTTTTTTCTTTTCTTTTTGTATTTTTTTAATTTTAGGTTTGTGATCCTGCGGAGACTTTTTTATTTCTTTTTCTTTTTTCTTTTTGAATTTACACACATAAAAATAAAAAAATAAATGCACAACATCATTAACAATAAATATTTTTTCTTATATAAAATTCTAAAAATTACATTTCAATATAGAATTACATTTATAAAAATCTAAGAATTACACTGAAACAAAATAACACATTTTTCTCTTGTTGCATAATTACATTTTTTTTCTTGTTGCATAATTGACAAGAAATTGAATATCCTGCATGTCTTCATGCCCCCATTCTTGAATATGCAAAAATACAACTTTGCATAATTGCGAGAAATAGTTGAATATCTGCAACAAAAAAAATAAAAAAAATTTGTTGCATAATGTAAAAAAAATTGTTGCATAATTCACAATTTGTTGTATAAACGGGTCTTTTCTTCAATTCATTGCAATCAGCAACATTCCGAGATATGTGTAATATAGTAAAGCAATGCACATAGAGTAGAAATACATGATGCAAAGAACTTATATGCGAAGACCTTATATAATTTACAAACACAGATCCAGATTTACAAACTTAATTTACCAAACACGATCTAGATTTACAAACATAATTTATCAAATTCAATCCAGATCTACAAACATAATTTACAAAACACGATCCAGATTTACAAATATAATTTACAAACACGATCCAGATTTACAAACATAATTTACAAAACACGATCCAAATTTACAAACATAATTTACAAGCACGATTCATCTTCTTATGCATATTTACAAACACGATTCAGATTTTACAAACATAATTACACAACTTTAGAAACATGCTGCAGATTTACACATCACGCATATCATAATCCACGATTCAAAAATAATTTTCCTATAAACCAAATTAATTAAAAAAATTACCCCAGGTCGTAAAGGCGTGAAGGGATCTGTGACCAACAGATCTGTAAGGGTGGGTGGCGTGGGGCAGATCGACAGTCGGGCTCCGATCTAGCGGCAAGCGAGGGGCGGCGGTGTGGGGCAGATCGACAGTCGAGCAAAATCAACAATTGTGCGGTGGTACCGTCTAATGGTGTATCGACGGCGGTCGGTGGATCGCATCAAACTTTGTCCGTGGTAGGCGGTGGCGATCGCGGCGGTGGCAAGGGTGGCGGTGCTTGGTGGTGGCTCTAGATCGGTCAAAAAACCTAGATCGGTGCCATATTGGCGGTGCTGTGGTGGTGGTGATGGCGAGGCGGCAGCGACCGACAATAAGAGGGAGAGATGAGAGAGAGCTTCAGTGATGGTGGTGTCAATCGGGGTGATGGTGGTGGTGAGGGGTGGTGGTGGCGGCGGCTGGAGAGGGGAAGAGAGGTAGAGAAATACAGAAGAGAATTATGTAGGGGGTGGGGGTGAGGCGGCTGATATATTAATTGGGGAAAGAGAGAGTTGAATGGTTGATGTATTGATTGGGGAGAGGGAGAAGGAGAGGGAGTGGATGTAGCCCGTGTAGGGTTTAGATGGGTGGTGGGACCCACTGAAGATAAAAAATGTGGTTATGTATAATAAAGTGTGACTTTTTTTAATGAAGGGAAAGTGATGGGGCTTTCCTCAATTATGAAGAAAAAGGTGTGCCTCTATGTAATTATTTCTTTTTTTTAATCTCCTTATTATTATTGGACTACTTTTTGGGCTACTTGAGGGGCCTTTAGGAGAATTAAGATTGGACCTCCAACGGACTTCTAAATTACAATATTGAGCTCCAATATTATTTAGCTCATTAATATTAATTAATGCCACTATCAAATTAATATTGCACTTATTGGAAAAATAGGGTGCCTGGAAACTATTCGGGATGAAATTTAAATACGAATTTAAATATAATTATTACTAGCATGAATTAATCCTAATTAATTCAAATAATAATTCCAACAACAATTTTATCATCATGCATGCAGAATTAATTCACATAAAAACTATGGCGGAATAATGACTTGAAGCGATTTTACTAACTTCTACTAGTCGCTTACCCGCAAGCGGACGGGTTCACTGTAGTAAGAGTAAGTATAATGGCCAAGTATTATCGAATCCACGGGATAGTGTATATGCGAATAGATCCCTGAAGATCCACACGTCGTAGTTAATATGAGTGAAATGTTTTTGGATTTTTGGAAAGATTAATTAAACTAAAATAAACTAAGTAAACTAAAATACTAAAGCAATTTAATTAACTAAGGGTTGTGTTCTAATGAGAGATGGTGATGCTTAAGATAGGAACCCCTACGTATACTAATGGAGCGGGTACATAATCAAAGTAATCGTGACAAACAAGAATTAACCTAAGTCTAAGAATGCAAGGTGAAAGCTCAAGATTCTAAACCCTAATACTTTACCCTAACACTCGACTCCACTAATCCACTAACAAGTTAATGGATTGTGCTTAATTAATGAGACCCTAATTTAACTAAGGTGATGCGGTCGTCCTCCTTCGCTAAACCGGTAGATGAATTAACCTTTCCTAAACCTTCTCGTTAAGACTACTAATTGTTATTGAGTGATGCGGTCGTCCTCTCTCTAACACTTTCGTACTAAATTCAAAGGTAAAGTTCAGATTAATTATAAGAATTCATTAACCAAGAGAATTAAAATCTAACGTCACGAATTACCCTAATTACATACCCACAACCTACTTCTACGAGTTCATCCTACCCTAAGCATACAAGGGTTTTAGCTAGACATGGTTTTAACGAACATAATAGCAATAAAAGAAACAACGAACATAAACATAATGAATTGAAGAACAAAAATATGAAACATGAACTAGGGTTTTAAAAGAAAATAAATACGACGAACTGAAATTTGAATTGATAAAAACGAATTTTCAAGCGTTAAAAGTAATCGAGCTAATTAAAAGAAACTAAGAAAGAAAATAAACTAAGAATTCGTATGCAAAACCTCAACAAAACGTAAAATACAGCTTGCTCCTCTCCTTCCTCTCCAAAAACTAAGTCTAAAATTATTTCTAAAGTTCGGGTATTTTTCAATACATGTTTGTAAGAGGTATATATAGGCACGGGTCGAAACGGGAGTTAATGGGCCGAAAATACGCGTTCGGAGGCAAAAATCCGAAGTTGCTCGAGCAAAATGATCGAGCGGTCCCGCTCGAGTAGTGTAGCTCGAATGACACAATCGCTCGAGCGGTTCCGCTCGAGCCGGTCGAGCGATGAAATTACACTGTATGTTTTGGGCGCTCGAGCAATTCGCTCGAGCGGTGGCGCTCGAGCTGCTCGAGCGCAAGAAAAGTTCTGTAAGCTTAGGCGCTCGAGCAATGCGCTCGAGCGGTGGCGCTCGACCTAGTCACTCGAGTGACTTCCAACTCATCCCAACTAATACTTTTCCTCGTCCGCACTAATACCAATCGTATTTCTTCAATATCTTCTCATCCGGGCATCCGTTTGAGTCGATTCAAAGTCCTACGAACTCCGTTTTTCGTCCTCTATTCACCTATGAGCATCAAAGAGACAAATTCATCAATGTGTAGAAATAATGCTCAATTGACTCTAAATACTCGATAAACTCGACCAATATTGGGGTATTTCAAGCTACGAATCATGACAATTTCACGCCTAATCAACCCCCCCAAACTTACCATGTTGCTTGTCCTCAAGCAACGAAATAATAAGTCAAGTGAAATTGTTAGGAATGAGTAAAAAAAATCAATCATGCAAGCTAATGAACTCAAACTTCAAAAGTCAATCACCCGTATACTCACTCACTTTCTTTTATCGTACTCATGCAACAATGACAAGAAACACCAAGATCAAGCATGGATGTGCACTCAACGATGTGTTTCGCTCCCTCACAAGTGTATAACAATGATCAAGGTACTCACCCAAACAATCAATCACACAAATTGGCAGCCATAGGCTTGTAAGTGCTCTTAACTTCGACCATACTCTAGAAACCAATGCCGAATCAAAAAGGACTTTTCTTAAGGTTGTAATGTAGGCTCTTTGGACATGTGGGAATCAATATGGTAAAGTGACTTAAGTGAATGGAGAATAAAAAGTCAAACTTTGGCACTTCGAGATTAGGAACAGACTACTTCAAACATGTTCAATCAACACTCTTTCAATTCCACTTCTCTCAACACTTCAATCTTTTCTTTCTCACTCTTTTCACTTTTTTTTTTCAATCACTTTTTTTTTTCTTTTTTGCACAACACATGAGCTCATTTTTTTCTTTTGCTCATTCTCAATTTTTTTTCTCTTTTTCCCACATCTCATAACTTCATCACACCTTCTTCTCATATTCACTCAACAAACAACCTTTTCCTTTTTCACTCAATTCACTCCCTTCACATTCACACTTTCCTATTCTCCACTCAAATTGGGATAAAAAGGCTTAGGAATTGGAATAGTGTTCATATGTGCTACCAAATAAAATAGGCTTTAGGCTCAAAGGGGCTAACAAGGGATCAATGTCATTGGTAAGGAAAATTTTGGCTAAGTGACTCAATAAAATCAAAGATGGCCTAAGATCCTATTCGGCATATCAAACTAGACACAATCAAGAAGCAAGAGCACACACAAGTTCTGGCATCCTCTAAGGTGATGATTCACTCACAAACGAAGAGATCAAATTATGCATTTAAATCTCGTAAGGCTCAGCTCTCACGGCTTTCACATCCATGCTAGTCTAGTGCACTCTCACTCTCATCACACAAGTACTCAAAAGAAAAATTCACAAGCATACAAGTTCTTTCTCAAATCAGCTCAAACTCAAACACTCACACAAAAGAATTTCTAACTCACCCTTACAACTCACTCTACTCATCAAATCATACTCAAAGATAGCAATCAACAAGCATAAGATGATTGGTAGGCATGAAATATGCAATAGCGAGTTAAATCAAAATCACCCCAAGGAGCATCTCAACAATCTAATAATCAATCAAACTCAACTCAAAGATAAGGGCGTGCATGCATGTGCAATGTAACAAGAAACATAAAAATCTCCACCCCCCAAACTTCGACCTTGCTAGAGGTCTAAGTTTGGGGTTGTGGGTTACCTCAACCAAATAATTCCGTTTCTCTCACTAGCTTTGCACACTTCCTTGTCTCAATTTGGTTCCTTCAATCTGAGTAACTCCATGATACCTTTACTCCTTTAGAGACAAGCCTACAAAATAAACTCTCAAGTACGAGGTTAAACATACGACTCAACAACATCCTAGTAACATAAAAGGAAAATAATTAAAAACACTCAAAAGCAAATAAAAATGGGTTGCCTCCCATTCAGCGCTATTTTTAAGGTCCTCATGTCGGACCAAGCTCAAAGGAGCTTATGGGACATCATACTCAAATTTACCTCCCTTACTCTCATAAGAGTGGTGTTTGAACTCCTTTCCTTGATGCCCCATCATCATGAGCTCTTTTGCTCTTTTCTCATCCCCAAGTGTTATGGATCTCAACTCCTTCTTGCCTCTATCTGGAGGAGTCTTACTAAACAGTTTCTTGAGTTTGGACTTCTTCTTCTTAACTCCTTCTTTTCCCTCTAGCTGGACCACGTCCACTTTCTTCACCTCTTCATCCTTCAACTTCTTCACTTTATCCCTATCAACATAATCAAGAACATACTGCTCATGGGTTAAATTATTGAGTGAAGGAGTATAAAATTCATGAATATGAGAAGGATTAGGGAGAGAAGGTGTGTCTTCAACACGAGGATCAATTGCATCCATGCAATACAAGCTCTCATCCTCCTTCGGGTGCTTCATGGCTTCATATAGGGAGATCTTCACTTCTTGATCATCAACCTTCAATGTAATCTTCCCATTTGCCACGTCTAGCACCATTCCTGCCGTAGCTAAGAACGGTCTTCCCAAGATCAGGGGCACGTGCTCATCTTCCTCCATCTCTAGCACTACAAAGTCGGCTGGAAAAATGTGATCTCCAACTCTCACTAGGACGTCTTCAACCACACCTTGAGGTCTCGTGATAGACCGATCGGCAAGTTGAAGCGTCATCATTGTGGGTTGAAGTTCACCACCTTCCAACTTCTTGAAAAACGATAACGGCATCAAATTTATGCTCGCTCCGAGGTCGCACAACGCTCCCTTCTTGATCCCGTTCCCAATGTCACATAAGATCGTGAAGCTCCCGGGATCCTTCAGCTTTGGAGGAAGCGCCTTGTGCACTAATGCACTCACCTCGTGGTTCAACTGCACCAACTTTGGCTCATCCACTCGCCGCCTTTTCGCGATCAAATCCTTCAGAAACTTTGCATAATGCGGCATCTGTTCCAAAGCATCATAAAAAGGAATGTTAATGTGAAGTTGTTTAAAAACATCAAGAAATTTTGCAAATTTTTCATCAAGCTTCTTTTTCATGAAGCGCTGTGGATATGGGACGGGTATCACAGATTTGGGTACCCCCCATTCATCTCGCTTGGTCACTTTCACTTTCTCCCTTGCTTCCTTTGCTTTCTTCCACTTTGGAACTCTCTCAACCTCCTCCCTTTCCTTGCCCTTCTGGGACTCATCCATATCTTCATGCCTCTCAATCCCTTCACTTTCAACCCCCTTCTCAACTTGGGGCGTCTCAGAATCAGCAGGCATCTGAGGCCCTTCATAGTTGGTTCCACTTCTTAACTGGATAGCCTTGCAATGCTCCTTCGGGTTCCTCTCCGGCATTCTATTCACTGACTTTGCAATCTGACTCATCTGGAACTCTAAAGAAGTGAACCTTCGATTGTTCTCTTGTTGAGTTCTAGTCCACTCAGCGTTCATCTTCTGGAGCTCTTGATCACGATGATCACCCTTCTTGTGCAACTCCTTCACATCGTACTCCAAGGATGACAACCGCTTGCTCCCTTCCTCCACCTTCTGAAGGATCGCTCTCAACATCTCCTCGGTTGATGCACCGCCTTCTCCACCAGGAGGTTTAGACCCCGGATCAACACCTGCAAGAACAGTAACACCAGCTTTTGGGTTAGCATTCTCCATGTGTTTTGAGGTGGCTGCTGGCCTCCTTGTGTGTTCCTCCATTGATTTTGAAGTGGCTGAGGCCCTGGAGGTGCAAATGGTTGGCCATAAGAAGGCCTTCCATACTGATTTCCACCTTGGTAGCCATTCTGATTGTAATACGGACCTCCCATGTAATTGGCTACCTCTTGCTGTCCACTCGGCTGGTCTACTCTCTCATGCTCTACTGCATGCTCTCCACCCAAACTCTTCCCCAACTCGAGGTTGTTGATCTTTTCCATCATGGCCATCAGCAGCCTTCTCGTTCCTTCTCCCTCTTCAACCTGATGCACTCTCTGAAAATCTGCATCTCCACTCCAAGCACCGGCATTCGTGACAATGTTGTCCACGATTTCCCTACACCTCTCTATGCCTTGGTTAAAGAATGCTCCGCCCGCACACGCGTCTAAATGGTCTTGCCCAGCCTTGTTGGCACCACTATAGAAGAATGCCATAATATCCCCCTCATTGTACCCGTGCTGCGGGCACTCTATCAGCATGTTTGAGTATCTCTCCCACGCTTGACGTAGATCCTCTCCTTGCTTCTGGCGGAAGGACGAGATCTCAATTCTAGCCTTGATCGTCCTAGATGGAGGGTAAAATTGCTCGAGGAACAGACGCTCGAGCTCGGCCCAAGTGGTAATACCTCCCCGCGGGAGCGTATTATCGTACCACTCCTTAGCTATTCCCGTCAATGAGAATGGGAACAGCCTAAGCCTCTTGATATCTTCAGACATGCCATTGTAATTAAATGTTGAGGCTATCATGAGAAAACTCCTCAGGTGAGTGTGAGGATTCTCCTTCCCGATCACCCCCTTGAACTGATTCTCGGTAAGCAACTTTAAAATCCCCGGGGATATCGAGAAGTTGTTTGCCTCAACAGGAGGCAAAGCCACTCCATCATAGTACCGCTGTGGCTGCGCTGCAAACCTCCTTCGAATAGCCATATTGTGATCTACGTTCTGAGGAACGTGTTGAGGATTAGCAGCTGGTACGGGTACTTGTTGGGGTGGTGGTTGGTAAACAGGTGGTTGGTTGTAGACAGGAGGTGGATGATATGGATATGGTGGGTAAGGATAAGGTGGGTATGGGTAATGTTGGTATACTGGGTTGTTGAAAGGGTTATTTGGGTTTTGTGGGTAAGCAGGGTTTTGGTTCTGGTTTTGGGGTTGTATTTGTGCAGAGTTGATTGTGTCTTGTGGGTTCGGGTGTGGGCTCTCAGTTCCCCCTATGGGTATCTGCTGATTACTGCTGTTTCCATTGGCACCCTCTGCCCATTCCACAAGAGCAGTATACTCTGCAGCTATTTTGTCTAACTCCCCAAGTTCATCAGAAATCTTGTCTTTGTTTCCCGCGGCAGTAGTCATTCTTCTCAAGAAGGCTCGGTTCCTTCTGGCTATTGTCTCAGGGTCCAACGGTATTTTCTCTTCGCTCGTAATGCCTTGTGAGCGTGTTTTCATAAACCTGACACACTAGCAGAAGGGTCAAAACGCAACTGCCAATTGAATACAACTAAAAAATAAAAACAGAAAATAAATCACCCACTACTAACTACTAAGCTATCTACAAGTCCTATTCAAAAGCATACAACGCCATCCCCGGCAACGGCGCCATTGACTTGAAGCGATTTTACTAACTTCTACTAGTCGCTTACCCGCAAGCGGACGGGTTCACTGTAGTAAGAGTAAGTATAATGGCCAAGTATTATCGAACCCACGGGATAGTGTATATGCGAATAGATCCCTGAAGATCCACGCGTCGTAGTTAATATGAGTGAAATGTTTTTGGATTTTTGGAAAGATTAATTAAACTAAAATAAACTAAGTAAACTAAAATACTAAAGCAATTTAATTAACTAAGGGTTGTGTTCTAATGAGAGATGGTGATGCTTAAGATAGGAACCCCTACGTATACTAACGGAGCGGGTACATAATCAAAGTAATCGTGACAAACAAGAATTAACCTAAGTCTAAGAATGCAAGGTGAAAGCTCAAGATTCTAAACCCTAATACTTTACCCTAACACTCGACTCCACTAATCCACTAACAAGTTAATGGATTGTGCTTAATTAATGAGACCCTAATTTAACTAAGGTGATGCGGTCGTCCTCCTTCGCTAAACTGGTAGATGAATTAACCTTTCCTAAACCTTCTCGTTAAGACTACTAATTGTTATTGAGTGATGCGGTCGTCCTCTCTCTAACACTTTCGTACTAAATTCAAAGGTAAAGTTCAGATTAATTATAAGAATTCATTAACCAAGAGAATTAAAATCTAACGTCACGAATTACCCTAATTACATACCCACAACCTACTTCTACGAGTTCATCCTACCCTAAGCATACAAGGGTTTTAGCTAGACATGGTTTTAACGAACATAATAGCAATAAAAGAAACAACGAACATAAACATAATGAATTGAAGAACAAAAATATGAAACATGAACTAGGGTTTTAAAAGAAAATAAATACGATGAACTGAAATTTGAATTGATAAAAACGAATTTTCAAGCGTTAAAAGTAATCGAGCTAATTAAAAGAAACTAAGAAAGAAAAGAAACTAAGAATTCGTATGCAAAACCTCAACAAAACGTAAAATACAGCTTGCTCCCCTCCTTCCTCTCCAAAAACTAAGTCTAAAATTATTTCTAAAGTTCGGGTATTTTTCAATACGTGTTTGGAAGATGTATATATAGGCACGGGTCGAAACGGGAGTTAATGGGCCGAAAATACGCGTCCGGAGGCAAAAATCCGAAGTTGCTCGAGCAAAACGCTCGAGCGGTCCCGCTCGAGTAGTGTAGCTCGAATGACACAATCGCTCGAGCGGTTCCGCTCGAGCCGGTCGAGCGATGAAATTACACTGTATGTTTTGGGCGCTCGAGCAATTCGCTCGAGCGGTGGCGCTCGAGCTGCTCGAGCGCAAGAAAAGTTCTGTAAGCTTAGGCGCTCGAGCAATGCGCTCGAGCGGTGGCGCTCGACCTAGTCACTCGAGTGACTTCCAACTCATCCCAACTAATACTTTTCCTCGTCCGCACTAATACCAATCGTATTTCTTCAATATCTTCTCATCCGGGCATCCGTTTGAGTCGATTTAAAGTCCTACGAACTCCGTTTTTCGTCCTCTATTCACCTATGAGCATCAAAGAGACAAATTCATCAATGTGTAGAAATAATGCTCAATTGACTCTAAATACTCGATAAACTCGACCAATATTGGGGTATTTCAAGCTACGAATCATGACAATTTCAAACTCATAAGACTTAATAACTTGATCAAAACACTGGTTCCAAGTACGCGATGCTTGCTTAAGTCCATAAATGGATCTCTTGAGCTTGCATACGAGATTCTCTTGGCCTTTTTCAATGAAACCTTTGGGTTATTGCATATAGATATCTAACCCGTCAAGAATTCCATTAAGGAAAGCTGTCTTGACATCCATTTTCCAGATTTCTAATCTAGATGCACAACGATTGACAAGAGAATACGGATGGACTTAAGCATAGCTACAGACGAAAAGGTTTCCTCATAATCGATCCCTTCTTTTTTAGTATACCCTTTTGCCACTAGCCTTGCCTTGAAGGTCTCAACCCTTCCGTCCGGTCCTCTTTTCCTCTTGTATACCCACTTGCATCCAATGGGTTCTACCCCATTGGGTGGTTCGACCAACTCCCACACCTGATTATGATCCATCGAACCCATCTCGGCTTCCATTGCCGTTTGCCATGACTCTACGTCTTTGTCTTAGATTGTCTCGTCGTATGTCCATAGGTCTGATTCATCACCGGGAATCAAATCTGAAGATTCTCCTATTCCCATGAATCTCTCGGGTTTTCTAAGTAACCTCCCACTGCAACGGGGTTCCGATTGTGATGATGTGACGTGTGGTATATCATCTTGTATACTTGGTAT
Source organism: Ballota nigra (assembly GCA_947034835.1). Taxonomy (NCBI): domain Eukaryota; kingdom Viridiplantae; phylum Streptophyta; class Magnoliopsida; order Lamiales; family Lamiaceae; genus Ballota; species Ballota nigra. The sequence goes on along the minus strand of OX344727.1, from coordinate 8,585,255 downwards.
CGGGGTTTGCCCTCTCAATTCTTCTAAGATAATTTCACTTTTAGGCTTCCGATTGTTCATATAATCATCCTCCAAGAATTTAAAGTGTGTACTAATCACTGTCTTTTGATCCTTGGGACTATAGAACATACACTCTTTCGTTCCCGCGGGGTATCCTATAAACAACCTTAATTCTGAACGTGGATCCAATTTACATGCTTCCTTGTCTAGCACGTATGCCGGACACCCCCATATCCACATGTGTCTCAGACTGGGCTTGCGTCCGATCCATAATTCTATCCGGGTTTTGGGAATTGATTTGGATGACACCAAGTTTAGAATGTAAGACGCCGTTTCTAAGGCGTTACCCCAAAATGATTTGGGTAAATCTGAATAACTCATCATGGACCTGACTATTTCTAAAAAAGTCTGGTTCCTTCATTATACCACACCGTTCTATTGAGGGGTTCCCGGTACGGTTAACTGGGATACAATCCCTTCATCCGACACGTAGTTCAAGAATTCATCGCTGAGGTATTCGCCTCCACGATCTGATCATAGAAACTTGATACTATTTTCTCTATGTTTCTTGGCTTCGGCCTTAAACTTCTTGAACTTGTCAAAAGTGTTAGACTCATGCCTCATAAGATAAATGTTCCCATATCTCGAGTAATCGCCAATGAAAGTGATAAAATACTCATACCCCATTCTTGCTTTGATCGATATTGGACCATACACATCGGTATGAACGAGTTATAACACTTCCGTGGCTCCAAATGCCCTCTTGGTCATTTTACCCTCTAAACAGGATTCACAAGTTGGAAATGGCTCGACTTGGAATGAATCCAAGGATCTGTCTTTCACCAATCTTTCTATTCGCTTTAGATTAATATGACCTAGTCTAAGATGTCATAGAAGTGTTTCGTTCATTTTCGAAGAACGCTTTCTTTTATTACTCAAAGTGATCGACGTGTTATTAGATTCATTATTTGAGTGGTGTGCACACTTAATCGTATATAGATTGTTTACCAACGTTCCATGACAGATAAAATCATTCTTAAAAGAAATAGTAACAACTTTATTAAAAGTAACTGAATATCCATAAAAAAATAACTTAGAAACCGAAATTAAATCTTAGCAACCGTCATATGATTAATATTACTGCCCAAAACACAAAGTTCGAAGTCACGATGATTCTCACCCAACATGAATCAAAGCAGTAACCATTAAGCACACACTGTCATATTTAAGTGACGGAGATTAAGAAATCAATAACCGCTGAGGTCTAATTCTTCACATTTCAGAACAGAAGAATTTATCCTCGCTGTAGGTCCTCTTCAACACATACAAAATATGTTAATGCAATCTCTTAGTCAAGACAGACCAATCTGAGATGTACACATCGACCTTTCGCGGGGGATTATTCAATTCCACCTGGGTCGTGAATTTATATGTTTAGTTACAAGAAAATCGTTAATGTGATCTTCCGTGATCGGTTATCACCACATTAACTAAAATGTAACACGTACTACTTATAATTATCTGGTTGCAATAAATATTCAACATTCAATCATATCTAAAGCAAATGCGATAAAATATGTATTCTCATAAATAAGTGTTTAATACATGATTTATAAAAAGTAAAAACATACTTTCACGTATAACTCCAACAACGCTATCCATCTTAATCCATATTACGATATTATTATTTTTCGTGTTTAAGATTATTTAGTCCATTAATTAATTGAACTTCTGAATAGCTCTAAATTAATTAACTTCTTGTGCCTTGGAGTAAAGACAACTCAACATTATTATCTGTACTGGAAAACTAATTTCCACTTGTAAGATTTGATACGATAAAATTTCTGAGCCCACCAAGGGGACAAATCACACAAGCCATACCCGTATACGTTTCTCCGTATTAAATCTTAGCAATCGTCATATGATTAATATTACCGCCCAAGACACAAGGTTCGAAGTCATGATGATTCTCACATGATATGTATCAAAGCAATAATTATTAACCACACACGGTCCTATTTAAGTGACGGAGATTAAGAAATCAATAACCACCACCTTTCAGAATAGAAGAATTTATCCTCGTTGTAGGTCCTCTTCAACACATACAATATGTGTTAGTGCAACCTCTTGGTCAAGACAAGCCAATCTGAGAACTACACATCGACCTTTCACGGCGGATTGTTCAATTCCACCCGAGTCGTAAATTTGTATGTTTAGTTACAATGAACCGTTAATGTGATCTTCCGTGATCTGGTATCACCACATTAACTATAATGTAACACATATTATATATTGAACGGGTTGCAATAAATATTTAACATTCATTCATATTCAAAACAATAGTTATAAAAGGTTTATTCTTATAAATAAGTGTTTAATACTTGAGTTATACAAAATAAAAGCATACTTTCACGTATAACTCCAATAATATATATATATATATATATATATATATATATTCCTTAAATGAATCTCTTGCAAATAAAGGGTAGACAAAACTCTTTTGTATAGTCTTATATGCACTAGGTCTACGGTGTAGCATACAACTTAAGTGTATTCTTGAAAAGTTATTCTTATTACTACTGAAAAATTACCTCTATTATTATTTAAAAAATGCATTTAATAAGGGGTATTTTTTCAGTAATAACAAATGTAACTTTTCAATAATAGTAGGGGTTAAATTTTTAAAAATACACTTGAGTTGCATGATGCGCATAGGTGACTTACTCAATTCTTTTTAGCGATAATAATTTCTATATGAGAAAATAGAAATAAATATTAATTAAACATAATATAATAAAAATACACTATAAAAAAGATGTATTTTTGCGATCGATTTTAGCGAACGCCTAATAATCGGTCTCAAAATAATGTATTAGCGACCGATTAGTGACTGAGTATGACCGGTAGTCTCAAATTTTTTTTTGCGACCGTCAAAGATATCGAATCTTAGAATCGACCGATTAGCCAATGTCAAGGGAGGTCGATCCCTAATCGTACGCGATTAACGACCACAATGACGGTCGCTAAACTCAAAGGTCAATCAAAATGACCCATAATTATAACCATCCGATCAGCGACCGCCTAGGCGGTCACTAAATTAAATTTTTATAATCAGCGGCCGCCAGGTGACGGTCGCAGATCGGTAAGTTTTGACCCGTTCTTGGTAACGGTTGAGACTCATTAATGGTTAACATATTAGCGACCGCCACGGGCTGTCGCTAATCTTAAAATGGTCAAATGGACCAATAAAATTGGTCAATAGCGACCGTCTAAGGCGGTCGCTAATATTTTTTACCCTTTTTATCCTGAATATATACGCCATTTTATATTCACACACACATTTTTTGCACACCTCATCTGTCGAGGATTTCATTCCTGTCAAAACACTCGCTGCATCCCCGTCTACGCAATAACCATAAGTTTTTTAAATTTTAACCATTTAAATTATTTTTAAATTATATTATATGAATTATAAAGTTGAGGCAATATATATATTTGTAGGATAGTTATATATACGTTTGCTATGAAATTATATAATATTGTTGAGGAAATTATATATTTATGTGTTTGTTGGAATTGATATACATGTTTTATATATGAAATTATGTATGTTGTTAGGAATATACATGTTTACATGTTGATTGGTATGTTAGTTGAAATTATATATGTTTATGTGTTATGAAATTTTATATATATGTTAGTTGATTGGTATAAAATTTAGTTGATTAGTATACGTAGGAATAAATTTAGTTGATTATTATATGTAGGTATAAATTTAGTTGATTGATATACGTAGATATGAATTTAGTTGATTAGTATAAGTAGGTATGAATTTAGTTGATTGGTAAATATTTAGTTGATTTGTATACGTAGATATGTATTTAGTTGATTGATATGCGTAGATATAAATTTAGTTGATTAATATACGTAGGTATGAATTTAGTTGATTGGTATATATTTACTTGATTTGTATACGTAGGTATGTATTTAGTTGATTGGTATACATAGATATAAATTTAGTTGATTAGTATACGTAGGTTTGAATTTAGTTAATTGGTATATATTTAGTTGATTTGTTTACGTAGATATGTATTTAGTTTATTGATATACGTAGGTATGAATTTAGTTGATTGGTATACGTAAGTATGAATTTAGTTGATTGATATATGTAAGTATGAATTTACTTGATTGTTATACGTAGGTATGAATTTAATTAATTGGTATACGTAAGTATGAATTTGATTGATTGGTATACGTAGGTATGAATTTAGTTGAATGGGTATAAATATAACATGGTATATTGATCTGTTGAATTTATAATTATTACAGATGAACCCTCAAGATAGTCGTCTCATTGTTGTCCCGGTCGATAATAAATAAGTATTTTTAATTAAATTAATATTAACTTGAATTTTTTTTATTTTTTTGTCACAGGCTGCTTCCAGGCCATCAGACTAGCTTTCGCGTCTCAGAGGCCATTAGGAGGATCCCTTTCGAGCTTGGTGCCTACTCGTGGACCCTGGTGTCCAAACGAAAGATTTTAATTATGATTTTAATTTTTAATATTTTATTTTGAATTTATTTGTTAATATTTGATTTTTAATTTAATTGCAGGTGGAGTTGGGTTGAGCGCCAGACGGATGTTCCATCTGGGACGCTCTGATGGATCCCTGGAATAGTGATTCATTCAGAGGATGACGAGAGAGAGAAGAGAGAAAGTTTAAACAATCTATTTAATTTGTGTTTTTTTAAATATTTTATATTGAATATTTTATATTTTTATTATGATTTTATAATTAATTTATATGAATCAATATAGATTTGCATATGTTGAATAAATATTGATATGTGAAAATATCTATATAAATGAACTATAAACAAAAAATGATTTAATTTGATGAGTTTTTTTTAAGGACTCAATTTGGAGTTATATACAATTAAATGCATAAAAAATGAATAAATTAATAATTTATAGTAGTCTAAAATATTAAATTTTAAAAATAATAAAAATTAGTGAATATATATATTTAGAAATAAATTGGAAACAAAAATAATTAATTTGATGAATTTAAAAAAACAGGGGACTCAATTTGAAGTTATATACAATTAAATGCATAAAAAATGAAAAAAAATTAATTATTTATATTAGTCTAAAATATTAAATTTAAAAAAATAAATAGTATATATATATATATATATATATATATATATAAATGTATTAGAAACAAAAAGGTATAAATTTGATAAATTTTAAAAAAAAGGACTCAATTTGAAGTTATATACAATTAAATGCATAAGAATGAACAATAAAAGCAAGTGTCCGAGTGGTCCATGCCTCATTCGGGTAACCCGGAGGTCGACGGTTCGATTCCTCTAGGGCACATATGTGTCCAATTATTTCTACAAGCTTTATAGAGACTTATATATAATATGGGCTCAATAGTTCGCGCCCCGCCCGGATTGTCGCCATATCGGTCGCTAATCGTAAATTTTAAATTAAAGGATTTTTTTTATTAAAAATAAGGTTAGCGACCGCCAGCCCTGGCGGTCGCAAAACCCAAATCCAACCGGGTTATGCCTGGCCGGATCAACGACTGACTGGAGGCGGTCCTTAAATATTAGTGACCGTCTCGGCGGTCTGAGATTGGCGACCGAGCAAAAAAATGGTCACTAATATTAGCTATCCGCGTTTAGCGACTGCTCTTTATCGGTTATAAATCGGTCACAAATCCTACTTTGTGATAAAAAATCGGTCGCTAATTCATTTTTTTTGTAGTGATATTAGTTTATATGTTAAAAATATTAATATTATCATTAATATTTTTCATTACAGAAGAAATTTTCACTATATCATCCAATTTATTTGCGAGTCCGGCTAATCCATATTCTTATGGATCAAAATTATAACAGTTGCATCATCATGTGCATAAATTTTGGTCTACTTGTGCATCCAAGTGCACGTATGTATTTGAATTTTAAATTCAATTTCAAATCAATTTTGACTTTTAAAATTAATTTAAATTGAACTCAAAATTCAAACACATGTCATGCACTTGTATACACACAAGAATCACTCCTAGAGATGACAATGGAGCGGAGTGAGTATTCAAAGAGTCGACTCATTGTGGATCACGAGACAAGAAAATAAATATATTTAATTTGATTTAGTATTTGTATTTAAACATTAAGGGTATGATTGGTATGTCTGAATGGAATAATAGTTGAATGAAATTAACTCATGAATCGAATGGAAGTTTGAATGGAATGATGTAAGAAGGATCATTCCTATGATGGGTATGAACTAGAAATGAAATGTAAGTATTGTGTTTAGTTATTTATAATTAATATTGTTATTAGTTGTTGAGATAATGATTTAATGACTATATTAATAATGATTGTTAGAATTTTTATATATATTCGTAATAACAATATTTTTAATAAAAATATTTTTAATAATAGGGGTAGTTATTATTTACTACATTCCTAAAAGCATAAATACAAAATAGGATACAAAAAATTCCATGTAACCTTTTGCTACATTTGGTGGTCCCCACATGCCTTTTCAAAACCCCAAGTTCATACAAAACTGTCAGCTCTTAAAATTCATTAAAAAATTGACACAATGATGACTGACAGACACTTCTTTGCGCAATTCCCGAGAAAGAATATGACCAGAAATATTTGTTATTTTCGGGTGTATAATAATTTTGAACATAAACATAAATTTAATGAACACAAGTACAAAATATTTCGAACATAAGTTAAAAAATATTTCCTTCATTATTAATTTAAGAATTACATATAAAAAAAATTCAAAAGTATTACATATGTAAAATTGGGCACAAAACAGCCCAAAAATAAAAAATATAAAAAATTACATGTCCAAAAAAAAAATTGAACAGACGGCAAAAAAAAGTGCACAAACGCACAAAAAATATGAACAAGCACTTTAAAATTATGAACAGATGCCGCTAAATTGTGAACATAAGGCATTTTCGTATGTGAATATCCAAAACCTTCAACTCTATTTGTAATTTGATACCTGAAATAAAAGGGGGAAAACTAGTTCATGCTTTTATATTTTGCTCCAAATTCAGAGTTCTACAACAAACATCCCAGTCTGCAACCCATTACCCCTATCAAATTCAGAGTTTTACAACAAAAATCTCAATCCTATCTCCTAAAAAAGTACTAAGAATACACAAATCACATGGAAATCATAAAAAGTTTCAGCACCCCAACACCCCCAGACCACTCCTGGGATTGATCCCCGACTCTATTTATAAGAAAAAAGGTAATGAAAGTGTGATTTGTGAACGAATTCAAAAATCTCAGCAATATATTCCCCAAAATTAGGGTTTTGCCCACACAAATCAACAAAAATATTGCTTTCCAGTCCAAATTCAGAATGTTATGCGGGAAGACATCGGGCATTCCGGCGTCGGAGCAGTACCCAGAGTGGAAAGCTCTCCTCATTGAAATATTGGCGGCGATCGCCAAACGCCTCACTTCAATTGCTGATTACGCTTCTTTCCGTGGTGTTTGCAGCTCTTGGCGATCCGCCGCCACTTTCGACAATTTTGACAGGCAATCCGCCATTCACAGATCTGTCTCCGTCCGTAGATCCCCAACCGTGCGAGCAACGCCCGTGGGGTGCCGCCGTGTATTTTCTTCATGAAGTGACAACTCGCATCCAGATCTGCCTCTGGTGCGTCGATCATGAGAAAGAGAGGGAGAGAGAGCCCCGATGGAGAAGAAATTTCATCATTCTTGCATCCATATGCATAAACGCAATGGAGAAGAAGAGTCTCGATGGACATGATTCCGGCGGCAGCGCCCTCCATCGTCGGTGTCTTGTCAACACGATGGAGAAGAAGAGCCCCCGATGGACATGAAATTCCTCACTTTAGTGTCTGGTTTGTGTTGAGAGACTGTGGTGGTGATGGCAACAACGGCGTGGAGAGCTTGATGGTGTCGGTGGCTATGGTGGCGGTGGGAGTGGGTGTGTGAGAGAGAGAAAAAGACGACAGAGAGAGGATCTAAAATTTAAAATGACGTGACAGAAAAAAAAATCTGATTAGATCTGGCTTTTGAGAGAGATGAGAGAGAATGATGTGGGGCCTATCTTTTAAAATACAAATTACTTACCAAATGTATGACTTTGTGCCATGGGTTTTTTTTCATGTTTTATAGTGCATTTTAGGTCTTAGAATTGTAGTATGTTGTGTATTTCTCTTAATAATACTTATAATTATATAAAAATAACATTATACTAGTATTATTTAATAATTTTTAAATTAATAATTTTTTTATTATTGTTTGAATTATTATTTAATGTTAAATTATTATTTATTTTGTAATTATTACATATTTCTTTTAATTGTATTATTATTATTTTAGTAAAATTATTAGTATTATTTATTTTTATGGTTGTTTAAGATAAATTTTATAATCAAATATAATTATTTATATTTTTATTAGTATATAAGTAGTAATTGCAATATATACTGTAGTGATATAATATTATCGTTGAAAATTATTATATTACTATCATTATTGAAATTATTATATTAATATAATTATGGTTGAAATTGGTTATTATTATTTTTAATACTACTTATAATTTTACCAAGTAGAATTATTTTATTGATATTTTTATTATTGAGTATTAATAATAATATTATTATTGTTGACATGTTGGGATTAGAAGATAATAATATATAACTGAAAACAAGTGATGATATTTTTGGAAAATAACCATTCCTTAACATGTGGAATACATAAACACATGTGTTATGGAAGTAATCACTATTTCACATTATTGAGAATCATCATTCCTTGTGGAATTATTATTCCATTTTCTAAAACATATCAAGCATGGTATTTGGAATAGATTAAGGAATGATCATTTCATTCCATATCTATTTCATCATACCAAGCATGCCCTAAGATTCAAATTCTAAGTCTAATACAAAATTATCTTTTGATTCTAAAAGTATTCAAATACAAGTATCATTTTATTCAATCACAAATATCCTATAAGTATATTTAATTTTAATTTAGTAAATGTTCAATGATATGTAAAATGAATTAATATTATTTATATTTTAATTAATTAATAATTAATACTCTCACTGTCCAAATTCATTACACTCACTTTCCTTTTTGGGTTGTCTAATTTCATTATGTCAATTTCCTTTTGAAAATAATATTATTCACACTGCTTTATCTTCACATAAACCTTCATTTATTTACACAAATTGTCACTCACTTTATTTATAAACTATTACTTTATTCATGATGGACCCCACAATATTTTTATATCCTCAACCTATTTACTTTATACATAAATTAATTAATATTCATTAATTGGAGAAATGAGCTGAGTATATTGAATTTGGACGGAGGGAGTAATATATACTCCCTCAATCCTATAATACTCCCTCTGTCCACTAATAAATTTCATAGGAGGGAGTGCACGTTTTTTTATGAAAAATTATTGTTGGGAAATTGTATAGACTTAAGTTTTGATTAAGATGTCAAAATGTTCCTCCTAAGTTATTTGTAAGTTAAATATTCAGTAGAGTTAAGAGTTTAGTTAATCAGTTCAAATTATTAAGGAACTAGAGTTCAGTTATAAATTTCAGGAGTGTATTGAAGATGAAGTCCGCTGAAGACAAAGTAATCTGAGGAAGTAGTCTAAGTGTTGAATATTTTCTAAGTGCTTTCTCACTAAGACTAAAACCATCAGGAGAGGACCAAGGTCCACTGATGAGAACTAACAAAGCACATTCAATGCTAAACATATTAAAAGCTGTTAGTTAATCTGGTTGGAACAAGGCAAAACGAATTTCAGTGAAGCTTACAATAAATGAAGGAATAAGAAGGCTCTCTCAGAGGAGTTCCACCTTAAAGCAAGACAAGAATCTGGGCAAGCAGACTGAAGGACCAATGAGAAAATGACACGTCAGTGTACTTTACTGACAGCCGACCTGTCCCAGACTGACAAGTACCAAAAGTCTTTCTCTAGCAATCTACAGAAAGTTGGTGAATAGGCACGGTCTTTCAGCCGCTTCTTGACAAGACTTAAAGCTTCAAATAGAGTCGTTTGAACCAATCAGATACAAGAAGACTTACTTGAGAAGATTAAACTCCAACGGGAAGATTTTCAAGAAGGTCTATAAATACAGAAGGACGTGCTCATTTCTATGCACGGGAAACACACAAGATTAAAGCTATATCTACATTCATAACTTTCAAGAAGCACTCGAAATTACCTTTGTTTCCAAGTGTTTCAAATCAGTAGAGAGCATAACAAACCTTCTGTAACCAAGCTTAAGGGCTATATCCAAACCTTAGAAAGAGATAATTCATCCTAAGCCTTGAGCTAAACTGTAAGGATTATCTCACATCAGTTGGAACCAAAACCCTACTCAAAGCCCTACTCAGTTGTTAGGTTGAGAGTTAATGTTAAGTGGTGTTAGTAAGCTGATTATTTATATCAGTCTGAAAGCTGGTTTGTTTTGGGAACTAGGACCTGGAATTATCCTAGTGATCAATCATCCTAAGAGAGGATTAATTGATCAGTGCACCTTGGCACTATAACACAAGGAATTCCAATTAAAAGGAATTCTCCTGTTTGATCAGGATAGTGGACGAAGGAGATTCATCTCTGAACCACTTTATATCTTGTGTATTTACATTCTGTTATTTCCTAAGTGTGTTTTATCCACTCAAAGTTTATCAAGTAAAAAGAGTTTTCTAAGGGGCTCACTAATCCGCATTTGAAAGCTAATTAGATAGTAGTTCAACTGAAAGTCTTGAGCTTTCAGTGGAGGTATTATCTCAGTAAGCTTTCTCTAGTAATTCTCAGCAGACTTAAAGTCCACTGACGAGTTACTATCTGAAGTAACCTGATAAGTTTTAAAGAAGTTTTAATTTGTAATCACAGGTGTACCCCCCCATACACCTGTTTACTCGTTTCGGGACCAACAATTGGTATCAGAGCAGTGGTTCAAAAGACCATTATTCTAAGTATACCTTGTGCTTAAAGGTATTTTATATAGGTCATCTGAATTGATCTTTTTGATAAACTTGTTTAGATATTATGGCTGACAATGTAGCTAGGGTAGCACCACCAGCGGAGAACAACATGAGAGTTAATCCCTTGAACCATATGTCCCATCACAAGCTTCCATAATTCTCAGTGGAAAATTATGACTTCTGGAAGATCAGAATGAGAGCTCATCTTGCCTGTGTACATGATGAAATGCTAAGGGTTATTACTAAAGGTCCATTTATTTTTATGACACCTAACCCTAGAACCACAGCTGAGACTATTGCAGATCCAAGAGAAGAATGGCCCAAGAATGAAGATAACTTTACTGCAGATGAAAGGAGGAGAAACAACCTCAACTTCATAGCCATAAATATTCTCTACACCACCATTCCAGATTCTGTAATGGGAAGAGTGATCCATTGCAAGACTGCAAAGGAACTTTGGGACACTCTTGCTCTTATGTGTGAAGGAACTGACAAGATAAAGGAGAACAAGCTTTCAGTAGCTGTTCAAAAGTATGAGCAGTTCACCATGGAGCCCACTGAGACCATTGACCAACTTGATGGGAGGTTCACTGACATCATGAATGAAATAAACTCTCTGGGAAAAGTCTATACCAAAAGAGAAGTTGCCTTAAAAATCCTGAGAGGTCTAACCTCAAGATGGGATGTGTACTCTGTAATGATGCAGAACACCAAGGATCTATCCAGCATGTCTATGCAACAGGTATTTTCTGAACTAAAGGCTTATGAGTTTGATCTGAACAGGAAAAGGGCTCCTGATGAGACCTCAGCTGAGAAATGAGTTGCCTTCAAAGCTAAGGAGACTGAGCCAAAATCCCCAAAGCCTCAGAAGAGTACAAAGGCAAGCAAGTCTCAAAGCAAGACTGAGATGCAAGAAGAACTCAGCCTGATGGCTAGAAGGTTTGAGAAACTTAACAGCCGTTTTGGCAAGTATAAAAGATTTTACAGGGATAACAGAGAAGGAAGAAGTTATCAACAAAAAGACACCAGAGAAGGAGAGAAAAACTCAACTGAGCTGGAAAAGAGAAAGGATTACAAGAACTATAACAGAGGTGAAGGATCATCATCAAAGACCAAGGAGTCTACTGAGGAAAAGAATAATGATGCCAATAGATGCTTCCAGTGCAAGAAGGTTGGGCACTTTCAATATGATTGTCCTCAACTGAGCACAAAGGAAAGGAAGGAAAGACAAGCCAAGAGAGACAGGAGATATGGAGAAAGGACAGCCATGGTGGCTGAGGATGTTGATGAAGATCTGGAGTCATCTGATGGACTGTTCTCAGACAACAGTGAAGATGACATGTGTCTCGTGGCAAGAGAAGAACCAGAGGTACAATCTAAACCATCAATTTCTCTAGAGCACTCACCTGAACTAAGCTCAGAGTCAACTGAGGAACTCAATCTTCAGTCCGCTTTGGAACAATTGATGATTGATTTCTCAAGGTTGCAAGAAGCAAGTTTTTGTCTCCAAGATGAAAACAAAAATCTCCTGAGAGAACTCTAAGTTAATTGAATATGGGAATCAGGCAGATCTTAACTCAGCTCAGTTTACCATTGAGTTGACAAAAGAGGTGGAAACCCTCAAGAGTCAAGGAAATGGCAAAGATCAACTGATAAAAGATCTTACTGAATCTAAGATAAAGTTAACTGAAGAAATTTTAAAACTGGTAAGTCAAATAAAGGATTCTCTCCTGAAAATTGATGTCTTACATAAATCTGAAGAGACCTTGTTAAAAAGGATTGATGCTCTTAACAAACCCTCTCTTGCCATAGAGGAGATTCAAAATTTTCAGATCAATCCTAATAACAAGTGTGGAATAGGCTTTATTCCAAAACCTTCAGAAGGTCCTCTGAGTGTTGCTTCTTCAAGTGGCACAAAGAGAATTTTTGTTAAGTCTGTGACCTTTCAACCACAGACTTTGGATAAGGGTAAAAGACCAGATGAGGTCCAACAAAAGAGAAGTCAAACTCAGCCAAAACCAAATGGAAAGGCTCAGTTGACTAATCAAAATAGACCTCAGCAGAGGTACTATCAGTCGAGGTCTTCACAGATGAAGCAACCTCAGCTGAAAGCACCCAGGCATGAGCACTCCTCAAGGAATGACTCATACAGAAGACCTATTCCTTTTGTGCCTAAAGGAAAAGGCCCTTCATAAACAAAAACTCAGGCCAGGTGCACCCAAGCCTAAAAGAAAGAATGTAAAGAAGGTTCCTGTTCCTTCAAAGGCTGACACCCATAGAAAGTTTACTCCCAAGGCACCCAGGGAGATAACAATCTATGTAGATGTTTATGGAAGACAAATTAGCCACTCTAAAGTAATTAGAACTGTAAGGCAAATTTGGATTCCGAAAGGTACAGCTAACCTGGTAGGACCCAATACCAAATGGGTACCTAAAACTTGATTGTGATTGCAGGGCTCAGTGGATCTCAACAAAGGAGAAGCACTAAAATCTTCAGTCTGGTACTTGGACAGTGGATGTTCCAGGCACATGACTGGTAACAAAGATCTCCTGACAGAATTTGTTGAGAAAGAAGGTCCACAGGCCACCTTTGGTGATAATTCACAAGGAGCCACTAAAGGTTATGGTACTTTAATAATTGGCTCAGTAAGAGTAAGCAATGTATCCTATGTCAGTGGACTTAAGCACAATCTTCTGTCCATAAGTCAGTTTTGTGATAAGGGATACAATGTTGAATTTTCTTGTAACCTGTGTTTTGTCAAGAATATATCTTCATAACAGGTACTACTAACTGGGCCAAGGAAAGGAAATGTCTATCTTGCAGATTGGAAGTCTTGCACACCAAATGCATGTCGCATTGCAAAGAGCTCAACTGATACTAATTGGTTGTGGCACAAAAGACTAAGTCATCTGAACTTCAAGATGATGAACAGGATTGCAAGACATGGACTGGTGGAAGAAATGTCAAATGAAATATACAACAAAGAACACATCTGCAAAGCCTGTCAGGAGGGAAAGCAAGTGAAAGCATATTTCAAAAGCAAGGTAGCAACCTCTACTGATAGAGTACTTCAACTGTTACATATGGATCTTTTTGGTCCAGTAACCCCTGTAAGTATCAATGGGAGAAAATATACACTTGTTGTTGTTGATGATTTTTCCAGGTACACTTGGGTGGTATTCCTAGCAAGCAAGAAAGAGACTCAATTAAGGCTGCCAGAGCTCCTGAAGAAAGTTAGCAATGAAAAGAGCATGAACATTGTAAAGATAAGATCAAATAAGGGCACTGAATTCATTAACTCTATTATATCTGATTTCTGCAAAGAATTAGGCATTTCACATGAGACCTCAGCTGCAAGAACTCCACAACAAAATGGAGTAGCTGAAAGAAGAAATAGGACCTCAAGGAGGCAGCAAGAACAATGCTTGCAGAAGCTCAAGTTCCTAAAAGATTTTGGGCTGAAGCTATTAAAACTGTCTGCCACACTCAAAATAGATCCATGGTAACCAAATATCAAGGAAAAACTCCATATGAATTATGGAATGGCAGAAAACCACAGGTATCTTACTTTCATATCTTTGGTTGCAAGTGTTTCATTCACAACAATGGGAAAACTCAACTGAAAGCTTTTGATAGCAAAGCTGATGAAGGAATCTTCCTAGGATATTCCCAAATCAGTAGAGCTTTCAGAGTTTATAATTGTAGAACTCTTTTTGTGGAAGAAACACCTCATGTGGTTTTTGATGAATCTACTTTTGAGTCCTGGAGTAAGGAGAATGAGGAAATGATAAGCAAAAGACTAACTAGACTAAGTATCAACTCTAAAGGCTGTCCTGAGGAATGTGTTGATACATACATCCCAACCTGGGATAACATCAATGACCAACAATTCAAAGAGGTCACCCAAAGTCAAACCACTCCTCAAAGCTCACCTGAGAGCACTCCTGAACAAGTAACTGAACTGATGAACACAATCCCAGTTCAAGAGGTAAGAGATGTCAATGAAGATGTGGTCACAGCTGAGACATCCACTGAACCCATCATTCTAAGGGGAACCAATGATTTTACCATTGAGAATGAGAATACCTTGAATGATGACTCAGGACTTCAACCCTCTGTCTTATTTCCTGAATTTGATTTCATTCCTATATCTAGTGACTCAACTTCAGAAGAGTTAAACTCTACTGAAGGACATCAGCCTAGGAGGACATGGCTCTTAGATCACCCTGTTGAGCAAATCCTAGGTGATCCTACTTCAGGAGTCAAAACTAGAAGTTTTCATGGAGAAAGTGCTTTGTTTTGTTGTTTCTTATCCAACCAGGAACCAGGTTCCATTGGAGAAGCACTTCAAGATTCAAATTGGATCATTGTCATGCAAGAAGAACTCAACCAATTTACAAGAAATCAAGTATGGGAGCTGGTTGACAGGCCATATCACTGCAATGTGATAGGAACCAAGTGGGTATTCAAGAACAATAAGGATGAAAATGATGTCATAGTCAGAAACAAAGCCAGGCTAGTTGCAAAGGGCTATTCTCAAGTTGAAGGATTTGACTATGATGAAACATTTGCTCCAGTAGCCAGATTGGAGGCAATAAGGTTATTTCTTGCATATGCTGCTCACAAGAAATTCAAGGTGTACCAGATGGATGTTAAAAGTGCCTTCTTGAATGGAGTACTCAATGAAGAAGTCTATGTGGAGCAACCCCCAGGTTTTGAAGAAAGTCACAAAGTATATAGACTGAGGAAAGCTCTATATGGACTGAAACAGGCTCCAAGAGCTTGGTATGATACTTTGTCACAATTCCTTTTAGATCATGGTTTCATCAAAGGGAGAGTTGATAGGACTCTTTTCAGAATCACAAAAGGAGAGGACACATTGCTGGTTCAAATTTATGTGGATGATATCATCTTTGGTTGTCCTAACCAGGTCCTCTGTGAGAAGTTTTCTCAACTGATGAAGGGAAAATTTGAGATGTCTATGATGGGAGAAATGAATTTCTTCCTAGGACTTCAAGTTAAACAGTCCCCTGAAGGAATCTTCATCAATCAAGCCAAATATACAAGGGAGCTGATCAACAAGTTTGGATGCCAAACCAGCAAAGTAGCAAGAGTTCCACTCAACACCAACACCAAGATGGAACCAGATGAAGATGGTGAATCAGTAGACCAGACTCATTACAGAGCCATCATTGGATCTCTACTGTATCTCACAGCAAGCAGGCCTGATATCACTTTTGCAGTTGGGATTTGTGCAAGATATCAAGCCAACCCCAAGAAAAGTCATCTGGAACCTGCTAAGAGGATTCTCAAATATCTCAAAGGTACTGTGAATATGGGATTGTGGTATCCCTCAGATGACAATCTGGAACTCACAGGATACTCAGATGCTGATTATGGAGGATGAAGAATTGACAGGAAATTAACCTCAGACACTTGTCAATTCCTGGGAAGTAAGCTGATTTCTTGGTTCTCCAAGAAACAAAATTCAGTAGCCACAAGCACTACTGAAGCTGAGTATATGGCAGCTGGAAGTTGTTGTGCTCAAATTCTTTGGCTAAGACAACAACTGAGAGATTACAACATCTTTGCCAATGAAGTCCCTATTTTCTGTGACAACAATAGTGCAATTGCTATTTCAGAAAATCCAGTTCTCCACACAAGATGCAAACATGTGGACATAAGGCATCATTTCATCAGAGATCATGTGGAGAAGAAGGACATCAAAATGCTCAAAATCCACACTGACAAACAGAAGGCAGATATCTTCACAAAACCTTTGGCTGAAGCAAGGTTCCAAGAGTTGTAAGTGGAGCTTGGACTCCTAGATCCAGGAGAGTAAAGAAAGGATTTAATCTCAGAAGAGTTACCTTCAACTCAGTGGAGGTTCATATTCAGAAGAGGATCTTTCTCAGAAGAAGCTCCTCATCTCAGAAGAGGTCTGAATATCAGACGAGGTCGAACCTCAGTGGAGGTCAAAGTTTATACTTAGTGTTTTTCAAAGTTAAAACCTCTTAGTTTTATATATATTTACTTGGGTTCAAAACTTACTAATGAGTGCTTTCTGGGAAATTAAATCTTTTTTCCACTGTTCCGAAGAGATTTTGGTATGGCAAGCATTTAATGCGCGTGGTACAAGTCAGACATGCTTTTTCAATTACCTATCTCACGCGCCCTAAAAGCCGGATGATGTGACCTTCCGGCTACCAACTTTTCCAATCCATGCCATTCATTTTAGGCGGTTCTTTTCTAACCTTCAAGATCTCTTAAAACCTCCCCACTACCTTTGCAACTGTCCACGACCTTTCACTCAAAATAATCTCAGACGTTGATTGCAGAATTTAATCTCACCATTCATTACTCATATAAAAACCCCAAACGTTCGCTTGTAAACCTTTTCGAACACACTTTCTAGCAAACACTTACTATCTATCCCATACACTCTGCAAATTTTCTCTCGAACTCCTTTATTCAAATGGCTAAACTAAATCTCAGCTTCCTTACCAACAAGGAAAACTTCTGGTATGAACCCATTGTGGTTTTTGATAATCCAGAGATTGAAACAAAACCTGAATTTGCCCATATCAAAGAAGCCCTATATTTGCTAAAATCGGCTGGGTTAGAGAAATTTCTATCTGTTCATCCTACGAACTGCTTTGACAGGCAGGTTCTTGAGTTCTTCAATAATGTTTCCAACACTGATTCGAGGATCAGGTCTCATCTTATACTCCAGAGGAAGAAGAGAGTGATGAGGGATGATGTTGAGATTGTTGAACATCAGAAGATTAAGAAGGAGATCCGAGTCAGTGGTGATGATCTGAAGGAGTTATTCAATCTCCCCTCTGAAGGTCCGAATCCAGACACCTGCATCATGGATAAAGAGGAAGAATGGGTTAACACCATTATGCAGAGGAAGGTCAAGTATAGCCCAACAATGAACATAAATATACTCTTTCCAGTATATAATGTTCTTTGTGAGGTGGTGGGAAAATGTATCTTGGGAAACCAAGGGAGCACAGAACAGGTGAGCAAGCCAAAGCTCAGGTTGATGAAAGCTATTGTGGAGAGCAAGGAGAAACCATACAACTGGCAACAGTTCTTTTTTAGAGCATTGAACAAGGAGCACTCAAAACTCCAACCTGACAAAACTCCCCAGCTATCTAGTAAGCTCAACTTTGCAACCAAAATTTCTTATCTGATAGAGAACGTGGATTTGGGAGTGTACTGGATTCCAGATAGGAAATAGAGCAATCTCAAGGCCTTGTTCAAATCTGGAAAGGCCCTGGAGACAAGAATGATCAAGCCTGCTGAGGAGAGCCCAGACTAGTTGCAAAGGGCTATTCTCAA
Organism: Ballota nigra; assembly: GCA_947034835.1. NCBI lineage: Eukaryota > Viridiplantae > Streptophyta > Magnoliopsida > Lamiales > Lamiaceae > Ballota > Ballota nigra. The sequence goes on along the minus strand of OX344727.1, from coordinate 8,566,861 downwards.
GTTGAAGGCTTTGACTATGATGAAACTTTTGCTCCAGTAGACAGATTGGAGGCAATAAGGTTATTTCTTGCTTATGCTGCTCACAAGAAATTCAAGGTGTATCAAATGGATGTAAAGAGTGTCTTCTTGAATGGAGTACTCAATGAAGAAGTCTATGTGGAGCAACCCCCAGGTTTTGAAGAAAGCCACAAAATATATAGACTGAGAAACTCTATATGGACTGAAACAGGCTCCAAGAGCTTGGTATGATACTTTGTCACAATTCCTTTTGGATCATGGCTTTATCAAAGGAAGAGTAGATAGAACTCTCTTCAGGATCACAAAAGGAGAGGACACTTTGCTAGTTCAAATCTATGTGGATGATATCATTTTTTGTTGTCCCAACCAAGTCCTCTGTGAGAATTTTTCTCAACTGATGAAAGGAAAGTTTGAGATATCAATGATGGGAGAAATGAACTTCTTCCTAGGACTTCAAGTTAAGCAGTCTCCTGAAGGAATCTTCATCAACCAAGCCAAATACACAAGGGAGCTGATCAACAAGTTTGGATGCCAGACCAGCAAAGTTGCAAGAGTTCCACTCAACACCAACACCAAGATGGAACCTGATGAAGATGGTGAATCAGTAGATCAGACTCACTACAGAGCTATCATTGGATCTCTACTGTATCTCACAACAAGCAGGCCTGATATCATTTTTGCAGTTGGGATATGTGCAAGATATCAAGCAAATCCTAAGAAAAGTTATCTGGAAGCTGCTAAAAGGATTCTTAAATATCTCAAGGGTACTGTGAATATGGGATTATGGTATCCCTCAGATGACAATCTGGAACTCACAGGATACTCAGATGCTGACTATGGAGGATGTAGAATTGACAGGAAATCAACCTCAGGCACTTGTCAATTCCTGGGAAGCAAGCTGATCTCTTGGTTTTCCAAGAAACAAAATTCAGTAGCTACAAGCACTACTGAAGCTAAATATATGGCAGCTGGAAGTTGTTGTGCTCAAATTTTTTGGCTAAGACAACAACTGAGAGACTACAATATCTTTGCTAATGAAGTTCCTATTTTCTGTGACAACAATAATGCAATTGCTATTTCAGAAAATCCGATTCTCCACACAAGATGCAAACATGTGGATATAAGGCATCATTTCATCAGAGATCATGTGGAGAAGAAGGATATCAAAATGCACAAGATACACACTGACAAACAAAAGACTGACATATTTACAAAACCCTTGGCTGAAGCAAGGTTTCAAGAATTGTCAGTAGAGCTTGGACTTCTAGATCCAGGAGAGTAAAGGAGGGTGCAAATCTCAGATCAGTTGATTTCGAGTCAGTAGAGGCTCAACCTCAGAAGAGGATCAACCTCAGTAGAGTCACTGATCACAGAAGAGCTTATGTGTCTCAGAAGAGGTTCCACCTCAGTAGAGGTCAAAGTTTTAACTCAGCTATTTTTTTTTCCAAGTCTGAAGGTTATTAGCTTCATATTATAAAACTCTTATAAAAAATAGCTAATGATTATTTTCTTGGAAATTAAATCTTTTTACTCTGTTTCAAAAAGATTTCTTTATGGCAAGCATTTAATGCGCGTTGTACAAGTCAGTTTTGCTTTTACAGTTACCTATCTCACGCGCCTTAAAAGCCGGATGATATGACCTTCCGGTTACCAACTCCTTTAATCCATACCCCTCGTTTTAGGCGGTTATTTTCTAACCGTTGAGATCTCTCAAATACTCCCCACTAATTCTTTCAACTATCCATGACCTTTCATCAAATCGATCTCAGATGTTGATTGCGAGACTAGATCTCACCGTTCATTACTCATATAAAACCCCCAAAATTCAGCCTAAGAACCTTTTTGAACACACTTTCAAGCAATCAACTACTAACCTTCTAAACACTCTCTGCAAATTTTCACTTCATACTCTTTCAATGGCCAAAGTAAATCTTGGATTTTTGACAAACAAAGACAATTTCTGGTATGAACCCATAGTGGTTTTTGATAACCCAAAAATTGAATCTAGACCAGAGTTCGCACACATTAAAGAAGCTTTGGAGATGGTCAAAGTTGCTGGGTTGGAGAAGTTCTTATCAGTTCATCCTGAGAACTGCTTCGATAGACAGGTTCTTGAGTTTTTCTACAACGTATCCAATTCTGACTCAAGAATTAAGTCATGTCTATTCTTACAAAGGAAGAAAAAGGTGGTAAGAGATGAAATGGAGGATGTTGAGCACCAGAGGATCAAGAAGGAGATTCGTCTGAATAGTGAGGAGTTGAAGGAGTTATTTGAACTCCCCTCCGAAGGTCCAAACCCAGATACCTGCATTGCTGACAAGGAGGAAGGGTGGGTGTACACCATTATGCAGAAGAAGATAAAGTACAGTCCAACGATGAACAGAAGTGTACTTTTACCAGTTTACAATGTCCTCTGTGAGATTGTTGGTAAATGTATATTGGGAAATCAAGGGAGCACGGAGCAAGTAAGCAAGCCAAAGCTGAGGTTAATGAAGGCAATTGTGGAGAGCAAGGAGAAGTCCATCAACTGGCAACAGTTTTTCCTAAGGGCTCTGAATAAAGAACACTCTAAATTCCAGCCAGAAAAGACTCCCCAACTATCAAGTAAGTTGAACTATGCAACTAAAATCTCCTACTTGATAGAGAATGTTGATGTGGGAGTGGACTGGATACAAGATAGGAAGTGGAGTAACCTGAAGGTCTTGTTCAAACCTGGAAAGGCCTTAGAAACAAGGATGATCAAGGCAGCGGTAGAGAGCACTGAGGCAGTTCAAGAGGAGGAAGAAGCTGGCCCAACTGAGGGAAAGAAGACCAAGCTTAAGAGGAGGCTGGTCAAGCTAAGTGATAAGATGGCCCTTCACAAGGAGGAGGAGGCACAAAAGGCCTCAAAGAAGGAGAAGAAGAGGTCTTCTGAGGCCATGAAGGAGAGTGCACCTAAGAAAGTCAGAGTCACAAACTCTACTGACGAGTCTTCATCAGGTAACCCTAACTCTTCTCCTAATATGATCTCAACTGAGTCTGACTCAGATGTTCCTGCCCCCACCCCCATCAAACCAAAAACCAAACCAAGAACCCCGGTAAAAACAAAGAAAATCTCCAAAATGTCTAAAACCCCCCACTAAAGGCTCTCAACAGCCTGAAAGTGGATCCCAAAATACCACCCCATCTGAGGCATCTACTGAGGCATCCTCAACCCCCTCTGAACCCATCCCCTCAACCCCCACTGAACAAAACCCAACCCCTCCTGAAACTCAAGCCCAACCCTCATCTGAACCCAACCCATCTGAAATCCATTCAACTCACCTGGAGTCTATCCCAGAAGAGCCCACAGATATCAGATCCCCTACCCCTTCTTACCATCAAAAGATAAAGAAGAGTACTCCTTTCTGGATACTCTTAAAGATGAGGTGGCTTACTCTCTAGAGTCCAAGTATCCTGAGCTTGATGGGTTTCCCACCCTAAAAGTAATGTTCTTGAGAGTCAGACTCCTTGTCCAACTCAAGGACAAAAGGTTATGAGAAATTTTGCTGGCTGTTGGAGGCAGCAATGCGGATGAGTGGAAGAAGGAAGAGAGGGAGGTACCAGAGTTTGCAGGCATGACCAAAACCAGACTTCTCTGTGATGAGAAGATATTTGAGAGTCTGGTTATGGACAAACTGGCTGAGGCCAAGAAAGGATCTGAGAAGGAGAAAGCTGCTGAAAAAGAGTCAGAGAAGGAGGGAGAGAAAGAAGGAGAGAAAAAAAAGGAGATAGGAGAAGGAGAAGGTACTTCACCAAAGCAAGGTGGTGGTGAAGTAGCCGAGGATGTATCTTTGGCAAGAGATACTGAGGCACAAAATTTGCCAAAGGAGAGCTCAGTAGAGGTGTCTACTGAAGTTCTCCCACAACAGCCCTCAGTGGTGACTAAGGAGTCAGCTGAGGTGTCTGGAAATGAAGGAGTTGAAAAAGAAATTGAAAAATCTGAGGGAGGTGAAAAAGATGTTGAAATAACTGGGGTTGTGGGTGGAGAAATAAGAGCAATCATTCCTGTAAAGAATGAATTGGCTGAAAAGAAAATAGTTGAAGAAAAAGAGAGTGAGAAAGAAAGTGAGAAGAGAGAGGAGGAGGAGGGAGTTGCTATGGAGGTAGATGTAACAGGAGACTTAGGTTGTGAGAATGAGGGGGAAAGGTCTAACATTGTTTGTCATGCAGGTGTACAAACTAATGAAGTTCCCCCAGTCCAACTCAACCTAACTCCTCTGAAAGATGTTGTTCACTCACTCCAAGAGGAAAGTCTTCCCTCTCTTCAAGCTCAACTGAGGGATATACAAGAGATTGTGCAAGAAGAAGTGGATGAGATGGTCATCCTCTCAGACCATGTAGATGAAATGATGGAGTCCACAACCAAATCACTTCAGAACCTGACCTTAAAGATTGAAGACTCTCAACAGATGGTGCTGGATGTGGTGGAAGGTCAAAGTCTGCTGGTAATTGAAGGTCTGAAGAAGCTGGAACAGAAAGAAGAAGAAGCAAGAGCTCAATTCCCGAAGGACTCAGTTGACAATGTATCCATTAACCTAAAGTCCTCTGTTGAGGCTTTCTCAGCTGACCTTATTGGGAAAGTTGAGGGGTTATGGAACCAGGAGATGCTGGAATTTGAGGCAAAGCATGAAGAGTTAAGAGCCAAGCTGGGAGAGGTCCTGAAGAAGGCGGCAAAGGACTTCCCTACACAAGAAAAGACAAATGTGCTTATTGATGAGAAGTTAGCTCAGTTTGTGAGCTTTGGGCAAACAGCTGGAGCAACTCTGGAGAGGCTAGAGGATGAAGTTGACCACTGCTCCACTGAGCTGAAGGCCCTTGCCCATGATCAGCTGAAGCTAAACATTACTGTGGCCGAGTGCATGATTAATGCCGGAAAGGGGGAAAAGAGGGTAAGTGCTAAGGAAATGAAGCTGGACCCCAAGAACAAGATGAACATTATCCTTGAGACCCCTGATTTTGAAAAAGGCCAACAAGTCAAGAGCACATTGAAGAAGGTAGATGTTGAGGCCCAGAAGATTGCTGAAGCCAAGAAAGGGAAGGAGACCCCTTCTGAAGACTTATCAAGGTTCAAGGAAGCTCACATGAAGGAGAAAGAAGAGAGAGCTGCTCAGAAGGGGGAATCAACCAAGAGGAAGGCCACTGACGTCCTCTCAGCGGAGGTAGCAAAGAAGACCAGAACCTCAGGGAGGTTGGCTGCTAAGTTCACTGGCTCAACTGAGTCAGTTGAGGTACTTTCTATTCTGAATCCTGACCATATCACTTCTGAAACTCCTAAATCTGCCCCCACAAGAGTTACAGAGCTCACTGAGCTTATCAAAGCGGATGGTGGGATGAATGAGAGAGCACAGAAGCTTGCTTCTCAACAACAAGAGAGGAGAGACAAGGTGGTTGGGAAGATGGAGACCATTGCTGAGATGGCTGAGAGGAAGAGGAAGGAGAGGCTGACCACTTTTGATAAGACGACTTCAAAGAAATTCAGAAACAGTTATCAAAGGTAGACTGCCAAGCTGAAGAAAGACAAAATTGCTCCTTCAAAGGCCAAGTTCCCTCACCACGATGAGTGGGTACCCAAGAAACTCAACGATGCATGGGAAACTGCTAAAAGAGAATTTGTGTATTCCTATTATGTCAATGGAGAATTGGGAAGAGACAATGTGCAAGAAGTTTTCAACTCATGGATGTTTGAAGTATACCCAAAACTCTTCCCTGCCATCATTGAAGCCTGGAATGATAAATTCCCAGATCTTGCCTTGAAAGCTCCTGAGCAAATCATCTACTGGCCCCCTCAAGATGCAACTGGAGCAGTTGACAGAGATCGCATTATAGAAGAGTGGGTGTCCTTATGTGAGCATCTTGGTCTTAAAGGTCATTCAAAGGAGGTGATGGAGAGGAAGAATGAGCTGAAGATCAGAGTTTTCAAACAATATGGACTTGAGCCTCTGTTTGAAACCATTTGAAGATATTAAGTGCTTTTGCTGGACATTTGTTTATAAGTCCCAGAGGTTTTAAGTTTAAATTTTTTTTATAGTAAACTTCATGTAAACTGTACTTCTCATATTTCTCATGAAATTAAACTCTACTGATGTTTTTGCCCAAGATAATTTCTCATTATCATTTAGGCTTATGTACTTGAATGTTTTACTTACAAAATCCTTGAACTTTTATGTCATCTGAAGAACCTCATCTGAATGAAAGTATGTAATAAGATAGGTTCCGGCATAATCAAAAAGGGGGAAATTGTTGGAAAATTGTATAGACTTAAGTTTTGATTAAGATGCCAAAATGTTCCTCCTAAGTTATTTGTAAGTTAAATATTCAGTAGAGTTAAGAGTTTAGTTAATCAGTTCAAATTGTTAAGGAACTAGAGTGCAGTTATAAATTTCAGGAGTGTATTGAAGATGAAGTCCCTTGAAGACGAAGTCCGCTGAAGACAAAGTAATATGAGGAAGTAGTCTAAGTGTTGAACGTTTTCTAAGTGCTTTCTCACTAAGACTAAAACCATCAGGAGAGGACCAAGGTCCACTGATGAGAACTAACAAAGCACATTCAATGCTAAATATATTAAAAGCTGTTAGTTAATCTGGTTGGAACAAGGCAAAACGAATTTCAGTGAAGCTTACAATAAATGAAGGAATAAGATGGCTCTCTCAGAGGAGTTCCACCTTAAAGCAAGACAAGAATCTGGGCAAGCAGACTGAAGGTCCAATGAGAAAATGACACGTCAGTGTACTTTACTGACAGCCGACCTGTCCCAGACTGACAAGTACCAAAAGTCTTTCTCTAGCAATCTACAGAAAGTTGGTGAATAGGCATGGTCTTTCAGCCGCTTTTTGACAAGACTTAAAGCTTCAAATAGAGCCGTTTGAACCAATCAGATATAAGAAGACTTACTTTAGAAGATTCAACTCCAACGGGAAGATTTTCAAGAAAGTCTATAAATACAGAAGGACCTGCTCATTTCTATGAACGGGAAACTCACAAGATTAAAGCTATCTCTACATGCATAACTTTCAAGAAGCACTCGAAATTACCTTTGTTTCCCAAGTGTTTCAAATCAGTAGAGAGCATAACAAACCTTCTGTAACCAAGCTTAAGAGTTATATCCAAACCTTAGAAAGAGATAATCCATCCTAAGCCTTGAGCTAAACTGTAAGGATTATCTCACATCAGTTGGAACCAAAACCCTACTCAAAGCCCTACTCAGTTGTTTAGGTTGAGAGTTAGTGTTAAGTGGTGTTAGTAAGCTGATTATTTGTATCAGTCTGAAAGCTGGTTTGTTTTGGGAACTAGGACCTGGAATTATCCTAGTGATCAATCATCCTAAGAGAGGATTAATTGATCAGTGCACCTTGGCACTATAACACAAGGAATTCTCCTGTTTGATCAGGACAGTGGACGTAGGAGATTCATCTCTGAACCACTTTATATCTTGTGTATTTACATTCTGTTATTTCCTAAGTGTGTGTTATCCACTCAAAGTTTATCAAGTAGAATGAGTTTTCTAAAGGGCTCACTAATCCGCATCTGAAAGCTAATTAGATAGTAGTTCAACTGAAAGTTTTGAGCTTTCAGTGGAGGTATTATCTCAGTAAGCTTTCTCTAGTAATTCTCAGCAGACTTAAAGTCCACTGACGAGTTACTATCTGAAGTAACCTGATAAGTTTTAAAGAAGTTTTAATTTGTAATCACAGGTGTATCCCCCCCATACACCTGTTTACTCGTTTGGGGACCAACAATTATTTTATTGACTTTGTTAATCAATGGATGATGAATATTTTGAAATAAAATGAATATTGTGAAATGGTTTTATTTCTATTTTTTAGTATGAAATTTATTGTGAGACGTCCCCAAAAGGAAAATGTGAAATTTATCAAAGGATGAAGGGAGTGATTGGGGTCATAGTTCCATCAAAATCGTGCATTTTTTTATATTCTTTTTGCCTAGAAATATTATATTTTGATGCGATTTTGATATCATTTACTAATAAAAGTGTTATTAATCTCGTGTGTTTGAGAGTATGGGGAAAACGAGTGAAAACGAGCAAAAAGGAAAGAAATTAGTTATGACCTAAAAGGATTTTGGAGAATATGATTAAACCATTAACAACGCATCGAAAAGAAGATCACAACGAAAAAAAATCAAATCAATCGGAGTTTTAAAGCTAAGGTTATACACAAAATAAAATTTGTATACAACAACAAAAAGTTTCAGGTTAAATACAGTCTTATATCTTATATTATAAAAGGAGAAGTGCACTCTCCCGCTTTCGCCAAGTGGCATACCCCATTTATTTCCACGTGTTATAATCTATTTGTTATAATAATATCTTTAAAAACGGATATTTTAAATAGGATAAACCTTTGAAATTCAGGACTACAAAAGTCTAGAACATACCTAAAGAAACCGCTCTTATGTATTCATTGGCATACACTTCTCGGCATTCATTCTTGCTCCCACACCTACCCCTTTATATCTCTCTATTTTGCTCCAAAAGTCGAGAGTGTTGCAGCATATGGTGAATGATTTCAATAAAAAAATCTGAATACATTATGAAATAGAGAAAAATTGATATATTAAGATGGTTTTCACGAAGTGTAATGAGAAGGTGACAGATGGTGGAGAAAAGGTGTAGAGGAAGTGAGCCACAACAAAGCCGACGGAGTTAAGAAGCAAACTCGAGATATGCACATTGCACTTCAGGTGTTCGATAAAATTCTTGTATGGTTTTTGTTGGAACATTGTCAGTTTTGATTAAGATCCCAAAGCCCCTGAAAAGATGTTTGCCTTAATCTGTCTTTGTCAGGCTAGTCTTGATTAGGATTAGTACTTAGTCATTTTACACTTCACAGGTACTCAGTGAGAGGAGAACTCACTGGAGACAATCAAGACTCAGAACCTGAAGACGAAGAGCACCATCCTGAACTTATGGCAGTCCTCTAAGCTGGCTGAGTAAGTGTCAGTGATGAAGAGTATGACCCTGAGGTCATTACTAACTCAATCCTGAAGGGAACAGGATGTCACTGAGTTTAGGGGAAGACTTGGAGTAGAGCCAAGCAATGCAAAAGGAATTTCAGCGTCAGGATAAGACCGGTGAGCCCAAGACAAAATGAACTTAATAAGACAAGCCTGAAGCTCAGGAATAAGTTCTGACATTCTCACCAACCTGATGACGTGGACCAATCCTGGAAGGACACGCACGTACGGAACCTGACAAGTTGACTGAATTCAGACTGCATGATCAACGGGTAAGCATTCAATGTGCATTTAATGCAAATACCAAATCCATGCAAGGACGGCTGTTGCATGAAGATATGTCCGTTTGAAGCCACTCTACATAGATGACTCGAAGGCTATCTCTCCAACGGATAGTTTTTCAAATCTCCTATAAATACAGAAGACCTTGAACCCATTCAAGGTTACGGGAAATTTCCAAGCCAGAAATTACTCAAACTCTCAAGCATTCAAAGCATTCAACCCTTAAGAAGAAGCACTCGAAACCATCTAAATTTCCCAAGTGTTTCTTAGCAACCGAGAGTTATTCTGTATTCCAAGAGCTAAATAGCATTATCTTAAGCTTAGAGAGATTATCCAATCCTTAGCATAGCTTTGCCTTGTAAGGATAATCTCAACTTAGTTGGAATCCAAACTGAAACCAAAACCCTAAGTTAGGTTTGTTGGTAGTAAGTCAGTTAGTGTGTTAGTAAGTGGAGTTGTATAGATCAGTGAGGATAGCTGGTCTTGGTGCACCTTGGCACGTTAAAAACAAGAATCCCTTGAGTGGATTTCCTGTTAAGTCAGGCCGTGGACGTAGGAGCTTGAGACTCTGAACTACGTTAAACTCCTTGTGTTCTTACTGCTTTGATATTGTGCATACTTGCCATATTATTCATCCATTCATTGCATTCAAGTTTATCAGACCTGAATCAATCAGGCTGATCTTCAAAAGAACACTGCCCTACTAAACACTATTCTGAATTGAGTAAAACAAGTTTTTCAGAAAGCAAACTAAACAAGACTTTAAACTTTCAGGGCTCAAACATTTCCGAACTGAACTTGATCTGATAGTTAGCCAACTGACCCGCACCAAGTGTAGTCAGTAGGCATGTTATCAGCTCCTAGTTCTTTACCACTCTGAGTCTAGGGGACTCAGTCAGTTTTAAGTACACGTATTCCTCAGTCTTGTACCGGGACCAACAAGTGGTATCAGAGCAGTGGTTCGAAAGACTACTGACTTTGAATACTAATAGTTTCAGAGGAGAAACTGTTGGTGGTCACTGAACAGATCTGAGTTTGCTTTTCATAAAACTTGCATCATCATGACTTCGAGGAGACTTGAAGCTTCGTTACCTAAATTCTCTGTGTCTAACTTTGTCTATTGGAAGTTCAGATTAGAAGCACATCTAGATGCCATCCATGACCAGATGCCGCGTGTACTCAGGGATGGACCGATCAAGATCACTATTCCTAACGTCAGAGGACTGGGATATGAGGATCTTGCGATTGGCGTGCAGGTTCCTAAAGAAAGGAAAGACATGACCAACGATGAAATCAAGATGGTGGGACTTGACAACGTCGCCCGAAATATCATCTTGCATACGGTGCCCTTCGAGGAGTCAGCTAGGCTGATGAACTTAAAGACGGCAAAGGAGGTTTGGGATGAGCTGACAAGGATATGTGAGGGATCTGAAAAGATCAAGGAGAATAAGAGAAACATTGCCATTCAGAAATTCGAGGCGTTCGAGATGCTGCCTGACGAGAGCATAGATCAAATGGAGTCTAGATTCATCAAGTTGATGAATGAGTTGGTGATGCTGGACAAGGATGTCCCAAGGAGAGATATTGCTTCAAAGATCCTGAATGCCCTTCCTGAGAGATGGGATAACAGTGTAATTATGCTTAAGAACACCCAGGATATGAATAACATAACTTCTGCTTTACTTTTTTCAGAGCTCAAAGCGCTTGAATTCGATCTTAACAAAAGAAAGAAGAAAGTTCAGTCAGAAGAGGAAGTGAAGGAGAAAACTCCTGAGAAAAGTGTGGCGTTCAAGGCCAGGTCTGAACCTGTTGAGCCCTCATCAAATTCTTCATCAAAGTCGCTGATGGAGATGAGCAGGGAAGAACTCGCTGAGGAGTACAGCCTGATGGCCAGACGATTTGACAAGCTCAATTCCAGGTTTGGTCGTTATAAAAAGTTTTATCAGGACTCACGTGACAGGAAACCTGAAGGAACCCACAAAAGCTCGAGGAGATATGAGGAGCGAAGGAACACTGACCAGAGGAGAGAACGTGGTGATGAAAGGAGATATTCTGAACCAAAACCTGAAAGAAGAGACGAACAGAGACGTACTCGCGATGATAGATATCCAACCAAGGCTGAAAGCTCACCAAGAACCAGGGAACCTGACTCAAGAAGGAACCCTGAACCGAGAAAAGAAAGAGTAAGTGAGCAGGTAGCATGTTACAACTGTAACAAGATTGGTCATTATCAGTACGACTGCCCGGAGCTGAGTGCGAGGGAGAGAGAGGAAAGGAGAGCCACTAGGGATCTAAGATCTGCTGATCGGAGAGCGATGGTCGCTGAAGATGCAACAGATTCTGACGGTCCTGCTGAAAGGTCACCTGAACTCTTCTCAGATGACGAGTACGATGATGTCTGTCTGATGGCTAGGGATGAGCCTGAGGTAACATCAAATTCTGTTTGTGCTTTGTACACTGGTCAAAATCCTGAGCTTAGCTCAGAGTCAGTTAGAGAAATGAACCTTCAGATCTGCCTTGATAAAATTGATGGTTGATTTCTCCAGATTGCAGGAAACTAATGTCTTCTTGGTAGAGGAGAACAAGAAATTGAGTACTGAGGTTCAAAACCTGAACGAACAACTCACTCAGTCTGATCTTAAAGAATCAGCTCAAATTGTGAGACTAACTCAGGAGATTGATTTAATCAATGCTGAGCGTCTTCCAAGAGAGAAGATTCTGAAGGAACTGGCTGACAAAGAGCTGGTCAGGAAGGAAGAACTGAAAGTACTTAAGAGTAAGTTTGATGACCTCTTTACCAGATATGAAATCCTGAAAAAGAGTGAGGACTCTCTCAAGAAAAAGGTTGCAGCAATGAATAAATCCTCAGTGGCTAGAGAGGAAATAAATAGCAGCCAGATACTTGGGAACAAGAAAAAGGGACATGGATATGTTCCTGAGAAATCCTCACAAGGTCAGTCTCATGTTGCGTCAGGGAGCAACACTGAGAGGGTATTTGTTCAGACAGGCCAGAGTGCACCTAAGGTTGTACTCCAGGCCCGTCAAACTGATAAGGGCAAAGAAACCGTTGACACAGTCAGGGTAGCTCCTAAGGTAGCTAAGCCAAAACCCAAGGGAAAGGCGAAGCAGCCTAAGGAAGCCCCTGAAAGCTCAGGCCAGGGAAAACCTCAGCGAAAGCAGAGGAAGACTCAGGCCAAGAGCCCTCAGACTGGTCAGCGAGGGTACCATCATGCTTGGTAATACCAACAGGGAAGGCCAAACTGTTGGAGTTATACGTGAAAGTATGCTTTTACTTTGTATAACTCGTGTATCAAACACTCGTTTTATGAGAATAATTCTTTTATCGCATTTACTTTAGTTATGATTGAATGTTGAATTTCTATTGCAAACCGTTCAATATATAGTACGTGTTACATTGTAGTTAATGTGGTGATACCCGATCACGGAAGACGACATTAACAGTTTACTTGTAACTAAACGTACATTTTTCACGGCCTAGGTGGAATTGAACAATCCACCGTGAAAGGTCGATGTGTAAGGCTCAGATTGGCCTGTCTTGACTAAGAGATTGCACTAGCACATTTAGTATGTGTTGAAGAGGTCCTACAGCGAGGATAAATTCTTCTGTTCTGAAAGGTGAAGAATTAGACCTCAGTGGTTGTTGATTTCTTAATCTCCGTCACTTAAATAGGACCGTGTGTGTTTAATAGTTACTGCTTTGATTCATGTTGGATGATAATCATTGTGACTTCGAACTTTGTGTCTTGGGCAGTAATATTAATCATACGACGGTTGCTAAGATTTAATACGGAGAAACGCGTGCGAGTACGGCTCGTGTGATTAGTCCCCTTGGTGGGCTCAGAAGTTTTATTGTACCAAATCTTGCAAGTGAAGAATTAGTTTCTTCGGTACGAATAATAATATTGAGTTGTCTTTACTCCAAGGTGAAATATATTAATTAATTTAGAGCTATTCAGAAGCTTAATTAATTAATGGACTTGATAATCTTAAACGCGGGAAATAATAACCGGGAGCCCATATTATCGTAATATGGATTAAGATGGATAGTGCAATATTAATTTATTAGTGGTAATAATTAATATTAATGGGCTGAATTATATTGGGGCTCAATATTGAAATTCAGAAGTCCATTAGGAGGTCCAATCTTAATTCTCCTTAAAGGCCCCTCAAGTAGCCCATTAAGTAGCCCAATAATGATAAGGTGATTAAAATAAAAAGAAAATTATATTGCTGATTTTTCTATGAAAAATTCGAAAATTGCATGATAAGGAGAAAAAAGATTTTGTTGATTTTCTTGGAAAGATATTATGCAAGATATGTATTCTAGGAATACAAGAATATCTCATATATTCAAGAAGATCCAAATCTTGGATTTTCTCTATGGAATTTTCGAAGACCTCATATTTATTTAGGGGTGTGAGATTTTTGTGGAATATTTTTTTATGGAGAAAAGAATATATGGGATATATTCAAGATTTCTTAGAGTCTAAGAAAAGATTTTCTCCAAAGCCCATATCTTCACTAAATTTCGGCCAACCCCCTTTATAAATAGGAGATGATTATTTCATCTCCAAGTACATAATTCCATGTGTTGGAAAAATCAAGAAGCATAGATATTTTTCTTTTTCCTTAGTTATTAAATTACTTGAAAGCGTCTCCCACCGGCGATCAAGTGAGGTGAAAAGGGAAATACTTGAGAAGGCTTTGGGTTGACAGAACGTGATTACAAGTGTCCCGTATATCCAAAGGCCATTACTACGAGAGGTACGTTAATCGCATATTTACTTGTTTAATTCCGCCTAGTTAAATATGTGAAATTAATTTAACATGCATGATGATAATTAGTTGTTGGAATTATTATTTGAATTAATTAGGATTAATTCATGCTAGTAATAATTGTATTTAAATTTGTATTTAAAGTTCATCCCGAATAGATTCCGGGCACCCCTATTTTTCCCAACACAAACATGATGACACCCCCGTGGTTTTGGCATCCTGAAGCCTTTAACTGTTTTCCATTCCCTCACTTGCCTAGGGGGAATAGAAATCAGGGTCCTTATCAAGAACAAGGCCCAAGACCTGCTGCACCCAAACCTAGGAAGAACATGAAGCCAGCCCAAAAGGCACCCACTCAGGCTCCTGTGAAGCCTAAGTCTAGCACTCATACACCATCTTCCTCTCAGGCAAAGAAGAAGAAAGTTGTGTATGTTGATGTTTCAGGGAGACAAATTTACCACTCTGAGGCAATCAGGGTTGTGAAGCAAGTCTGGATTCCGAAGGGTACAACTGACACGATAGGACCCAACACCCAATGGGTACCTAAAGCCTGATTTGCTTGCAGGCGGCTGTGGATCACAACAAGAGGAGAGGAGACTCAATCAAAGCTGTTTGGTACCTAGACAGTGGTTGCTCAAGGCACATGACTGGAATGAAGAGTCTTCTCCAAGAATATCAAGCGAAAGATGGTCCACAGGTAATCTTTGGTGAAAACTCAAAAGGTGTTACTAAAGGTTTTGGTGTTCTAATTATAGGTACAGTCAGAGTGGAAAATGTGTCCTTTGTGGAAGGACTGAAGCATAACCTGCTGTCAGTAAGTCAATTCTGTGACAAAGGGTTCAGTGTTGAGTTCTCATCGAATATATGTTCAGTCAAGGACAAATCAACACAGGCGCTTCTATCAGGTATAAGAAAAGGTGATGTTTATCTCGCTGATTGGAGCAGCACTATTCCTAATACTTGTCTAGTTGCTAAAAGCTCGGTAGAGCTCAGTTGGTTATGGCATAAAAGATTAAGCCACCTGAACTTCAAGATTCTTAACAAAATTTCTAGACAGTCACTTGTTGATGGTCTACCTAATGAAGTTTTTAGCAAAGATCACGTGTGCAAAGCTTGTCAGGAAGGGAAGCAGGTCAGAGCGTCATTCAAAGAGAAAGCTTCTTATTCCACTGACAGGATACTTCAGTTCTTGCACATGGATTTATTTGGTCCAATAACACCTGTGAGTATGAATGGTAGAAAGTATACCCTTGTGGTTATTGATGATTACTCTAGATATACTTGGGTTATTTTCTTGTTAAATAAGAAGGAAACACAGGTGAAGCTTCCAGAGTTGCTCAGGAGACTCAGCAATGAGAAGAATCAGTCCATTACTAAGATCAGATCTGACAAGGGCACTGAATTTATAAATTCATATATTTCTGACTTTTGTAATGAACTTGGTATAGCTCATGAAACTTCTGCAGCTAGAACCCCACAACAGAATGGTGTCGCTGAAAGGAGGAACATGACACTGAAGGAAGCTGCAAGGACCATGCTGGCTGAGTCAGGATTGCCCAAGAAATTCTGGGCTGAGGCAATCAACACTGCATGCTACACTCAGAACAGATCCATGCTGAACAAACAACATGCTCAGACCCCATATGAGACATGGAACAAAAGGAAACCTCGTATTTCTTATTTTCATGTATTTGGTTGTAAGTGCTTCATACTCAACAATGGGAAGACCCAATTGAAAGCCTTTGATAGCAAATCTGATGAAGGAATATTCTTAGGATATTCTGAAGTTAGTAAAGCCTTCAGGGTTTACAATTGTAGGACCCTGGTTGTGGAAGAATCACCACATGTTGTCTTTGATGAATCTGCTAATGAGTCTAGGGCAAAGGTGTTGAATCCTGACACTGAGGAGGTCACAAGGAGTGTGACAAGGCTGAGCTTGAAGAATCAACCTGATCCCAAGATCAAGACTGTGCCAATTCCGAGATGGGATGATGATGACGATCAGGATGATGAATCAGGTGCCACTCCTAAGTCCAGCACATCAGGGATTGTTGAGCCTCAGACTGAGGAACAGGCTCAACCTGAGGTAAGCACCGTCTATGAAGATGTTGTCACAGCTGAGACGGTTCCTGAGTCACCTAATCAAGGGGGAATCAATGTCCCTGACATTGAGCTTGTTAATCCTTTTGGTATAGACTCAGGATCATCCCCTTCTGTTCAATTTCTTGAATTTTATGAGCCTGTAGACACTAACATTGCAGGTACTTCAGGAACAACTCCTGGCAAAAGAACATGGTTAGAAGATCATCCCATTGATCAAATCATTGGTGATCCAACTGAGGGAGTCAGGACCAGACGGTTCCATGGTGAGAGTGCATTGTTCTGTTGCTTTCTCTCTGAGCAAGAGCCTCAGAACATTGAAGAAGCTCTCACTGACTCGAACTGGATCATTGCCATGCAAGAGGAGTTGAATCAGTTCACAAGGAATCAGGTTTGGGAACTGGTAGATAGACCTAGGCATCAAGGTGTGATTGGTACCAAGTGGGTCTTCAAGAACAAGAAGGATGAGAATGGTGTTGTGGTAAGGAACAAGGCTAGACTGGTTGCAAAAGGGTATTGTCAGTCTGAAGGAATAGACTATGATGAGCCTTTTGCTCCAGTGGCTAGGTTGGAAGCTATCAGGTTGTTCCTTGCATACGCAACATATAAGAAGTTCAAGGTGTATCAAATGGATGTCAAGAGTGCCTTCCTGAATGGTGTACTCAATGAAGAGGTATATGTTGAACAACCTCCCGGGTTTGAGGTTGGAGATAGAGTATACCATTTGAAGAAAGCACTCTATGGACTCAAGCAAGCACCAAGAGCTTGGTATGATACCCTCTCTCAATTCCTGACAGACCATGGGTTCAAGAAGGGAACTGTGGATAGGACATTGTTCAGGATCACTGAAGGTGATGACATTCTCTTGGTCTAGATTTATGTGGATGACATAATATTTGGATCACCAAATCATCAGCTTTGTGAGAAATTCTCTAAGTTGATGACTGGTAAATTTGAGATGTCCATGATGGGAGAGATGAACTTCTTCTTAGGATTGCATGTCAAGCAGACTGATCAAGGTATCTTCATAAATCAGGCCAAGTATACAAGAGACTTGATTCAAAAGTTTGGTGTTCAGAACAGCAATCCAGCCAGGATCCCTATGAACACAAATTGGAAGATGGATCCTGACACTGAAGGGACTTCAGTAAATCAGACTGAGTATCGTGGGCTGATAGGTTATTTGTTGTACCTGACTGCAAGTAGGCCTGACATCACGTTTGCAGTTGGTGTGTGTGCTAGGTATCAGTCTGATCCCAAAAGAAGTCATTTGGAGGCTGCTAAGAGGATACTTAAGTATTTGAAAAGGACAGTCAATATGGGACTATGGTATCCTTCAGATGACAACTTAGAACTGACAGGTTATTCAGATGCAGATTATGGAGGTTGTAGGATTGATAGGAAATCAACCTCAGGGACATGTCGGTTTTTGGGAAGTAAGTTGATCTCGTGGTTTAGTAAGAAGCAGAATTCAGTGGCGACATCCACGACTGAGGCTGAGTATATAGCTGCAGGTAGTTGTTGCGCTCAGATTTTATGGTTGAGGCAGCAGTTGAGGGACTACCAAGTATTTGCTAATCAGGTTCCAATCTATTGTGATAACAATAGTGCTATAGCAATTACTCAGAACCCAGTGCTTCACACAAGGTGCAAGCATGTGGATATTAGGCATCACTTCATTCGAGATCATGTGGAGAAGAAAGATATTAGGATGGAGAAGATTCACACTGACAGGCAAAGAGCTGACATCTTGACTAAGCCTTTGGCTGAAGCAAGGTTTATGGAACTGTCAGTGGAGTTAGGACTCTTAGATCCAGGAGAGCAGTCAGTGTAGGGTTCTAGGGGGAACTCAGGCCAGAATCGACTCAGCGAGGTATCAGGGTGCTACAATGTCTCCCTGACAGGTATGAGTTCTAACCTGACTCTTGTGAATTTCAAGCGTCTCCCTGAGTCCTTCGTCCTGAAAATCTTATTAAATGCATTCCGTTTTCATTAAAAGCGCGCCTTTTCATATTTAAAACCCACGCGCACGGAGCATTTAATGCTACGGTTACTTTTTCATATACGTGTCCATTTTATACGGAATATGACTGACATGGGGTTTAATTGAAGCTGAGATTAATCCTGACCCTTCATTTCAAAACCTTTCGAATTCAGGGATCAATCTCAACCCCACGTTTGAGTAACTGACTTAGTCTTATCAATCAAGAGTGTCATTTGAGGTTTTTACGCAAACACAACGCACAATCTGCACACTGAGTTTTCTCTTGCTTAAACACAAAAATTTCAAAAATCTCTTCTTTCAAAACAATGGCATTCCTTGATTCCAACTGGACAACCGACAAGATCGTGGACGTTGTCGAAAAGAAACTGATACACATGGAGCAAGTCATCTCCATGGAAGGTATCTGTCTCACAGTTGAGGAAATCAAACCAGTATTCAAGTGGATTTCCGATGCTGGGTTGGAAACATACTTCACCACCCGCCCCATTTCCGTGCTCCCAAGAACAGTTGTAGAAGCATACTTTAATATGTTCTTACGAAATGGGGAGATTTATACGAAGGTGACTGCGCTTAAGCCGACGGGAGAGAAGGACGGCGACGGCGAACCTCTCTACAACTCAGAGGTGGTCACTATTGACGTCAGGAGGGCGGTGAGGGAAGTCTTCAAGTTGCCTTTCTCTGGCATCAACCCAAAAACTTATAAGGAGAACTCAGAGGGAGAGTTCCTTGGGAAATGGACCAAGTCTGGGTCATCAGAGTTCAAGGCTCGTCAGAACAAGAATACGCTGAAGCCTGAGTACAGAGCTCTGGTGGACTTGGTGTCCAAGATGGTGATGGGGGCAACTGGCTCTCACGAGCAGTTGAGTCTGCCCAAGCTGAGACTCATGGGAGCAATTGCTGATGGAGTGGAAGCAAACTGGGAGCAGTTCTTCCTTGATCAACTCCATCAGGCTGGTTTGGACAAGCTTGAGCGAGATGAGGAGAAGAAGCACATATCCGTCAGTGCCATCTTGCCATTCGGCACGAGGATGTCCATCCTAATTGCTCATGCTTGCCATGGGTATACCTTCGATTTTGAGGACAGTCTCTCCTCAAAGAAGGTAATGTTTTCCTCACTGAGTGATACATATTCAGTGCTAGGGCTGACTGATCCCAATGCGAAAGCAAAGGGTCAGGCTAAAAAGCCAGCTGGTAAGGCCAAGAGAGTGGCAACCAGTCTTATTGAACGGGTAGATGACCTCTTTGAGAGGAGTAAGGACGGTGAGGAGGTTGCTGCTGAAGAGGTGAAGCAGTCTGAGGCGGAGAAGGCTGAGAAGAGGAGGAAGGTACGGGTCGTGCAGTCAGGGAAGAGCACGGAATCAGGGACTGAGTCTGATCCTAAGAAGGCCGGGTCAGAGGCTGAGGGAACTGACGATGACGTCAGGAAGGAGGGTGCTCAGGGAGAGAGGCCCCTAAAGAGGCTTAGGAAGGGAATAAAAAGGTCCCCTGCTAAGAAACTGCCTGAGGTGAGTGAGAGGGAGAAGTCAAGCTCTCCTGGAGCCTCTGACTTGGAGGAAGTGAGAAAATCTGTCGAGACGGCTGAGTTGTTGCAGCCTGAGACAGTACCCACTCAAACACCCCCACACCCTGAAACCCAAACACCTTCCATCCCTGAACCCACACCTCAAACCCCCCAACCACCCCAAGCCTCAGAGCCAAATCATCCTACTGAGTCAGCGCCATCAAATTCACCCACGAATGAGCCTGACCAGTCAGCCGAGCCAAATCTTCCAAACCCCACAGACTTTCCCTCATACCCCAATCCCAAGGACTGTCCCAAATCCATTTAAGCTGAAGAGGATGAATTCCTTGAAGTGGAGGAGGAGGAATTAGATGAACACATGGCAGGAGGGATTCTGGAGAGCACTCTCAGGGGGAACGCCACAGAATGGGCAGGAAAGTGCTGGCCTGGGCTATACAAGTACAATGAGCTGCTAACGTATGTGATCGAGCTCAAGGTTTGGTTGGACTTCAAACAATCAAACATGCAGGAGCAACATCTGCTAGTAGACGCTTGTGGCTGGGAGCACTGGGAAGCTGAGGAGGCCAAGATTTGCTCTTTCTTTGGACTAACTAGCTGGCTTCAACTTTTGAACTTTGACAACCTGAAGCAGTTAGTGGCTGATATGATGTCCAAGAGCAAGGCTGACATCCTGTCTGGTGACGAGAAGGAGGATGAGGATGATGATGGAGCTCAGGGTGGAGACTTGGAGAAGGCAGTGGAGGAGACTGCACATGAGGTTGATGAGATGATCTCTGAGCCTCAGGCTCAGGGGGAAGATGATAAGGACACTGGTGCCAAGGGTGGACCAGTGGCTGAGGATACTTTGAACATCTCAGCTGCCAATGAGACATCTGTCGATGAAGGGATTCCCTGCCCTGAGACAAGAGAGGAAGATGTTAAGGCATCCAAGGAGACTCTCAGTTCCGAGGGACCTGTTCCTAAGGTTCAAGATAGCTTAGCTGAGCCTGAGGAGGCGGCTATGCCTACTTCACAACTGCCTTCAGTGCACCTTGAAAAAGGGACTGATGCTGCAGGGGCTGACAAGGGAAAACAGCCAATCACTGATGAGGCCGTTGATGATGCTGATGTGATAATAACTGGGGTCGGCCGTGCTGAATTCACAAGCATAGTGGAGGTCAAGCAGGAGAAAACCACAGAAAATCTAGCTGAACTTCAGGAGGAAGTAATGAGGCTACGAGCTGAAAAAGAAGAGGACTCCAAGGCCCTGGCAAAACACATCAGGTGGACAAAGTCAGCCTACAACACCCTTGCTAACAGGGAGCTAATTATGTTAAAGATAACGATGACTGACACGGCCAAGTCAGTGAGAAATGAGCGAAAGCGCACCAAAAAGATGCTGAGGCAAACCTTGAAGCAGTTGGCTGAGAAGGATGAGCAAAGGAAGGATGATCTTAATCAGGCTGTGGAGAAGCTTGCAGCTCAGGCTGGGGCATTATTCACTCATGCCATTTCTGGCTCAGCGTAAAAGTTTGAGCTGGAGTCAGAACGCATTGCTCAGACTTCAAAGGACATTGCTGAGAGACTGAACCAAGCAGATGAGCGATCTGCTCTGGTGGAGGGGAAGATAGAGAAGGTTGAGCAAAGACTCCAACTCTCCATGGAGGTCTTTGAGAAGAAGGTCCAAGCTGCAATCAGTTCAGTATCATTTGCAGGGACTGGAATTTCGATGGGAGTTGAATTATTGAAGGAGGGAATTAATGATGTCCATCCCCTAGCCTCCTTCGTAATCAACAGCGGATCTGACGCATTCCCATCCGAGGCCAATGATGATGCCAAAAAGGGGGAAAAGAAGAAGAAAAGATCCCGCCCTAAGGCATCTGAGGCAGTCAACCAAGGTGAGACCGTTCTAGCTGACCCTGAAGCCAATCCTGAAGGGAATATACCAAGGGTGGGGAAGTCAGCTAGGTTAGCGGCAGTGGAGAAGGAAGGAGAGGAAGTAGTTGCCAGGCTGATGGCGGAGGCAACAAAGGCAAAGGCTAATGAACCTTCCAAGCAACAACCTGAATCAGTTCAGAGATCGTCTCCCATGAGCTCAAGGAAGAATCCCATCACTTACTCAGGGGAGTTGGTGGCGGAGTTATGTGCTGAAGCATGGGGAGATCACTCTGAAAAATCTGAGGCTATGCGCAGAGCTGAAATTGCTCAGAAGGAGAAGATGCACATCTTGGAGAAGAAGGTTGAGAAGCTGACTGATATCACTGAGTTTCAACAACGAGAACTGGATGATGCAGTGATCAGCTTGCTAAGGAGGAAGAAGGCGAAGCCTGAGCCCAGAAAGTACAGGAAGAAGCCAACAGTTAGGAAATCAACAATTCTTCAAGTCAGTAGGCCAGAATCAGGAGCAAGGGAAGCTTTTGTCGATGAATTCGTCTCAGAGACATTGAAGGAGTTTTGGACTGATGCAAGGGATGAATTTGTCAGATTGTGGTATGTTGTGAAGAAGTGGGGCGACACTGACGATATCAATGCCCACTTCACTGACTACATGATGGACAATCATCCTGAGCTATTCCAGAAGATCCTGGAGGAAGCTGATGCAGCTCAAGTTCAAGTGAAGGCTCCTGAGTTCACCATTCGAACTCCTCCCTTGGTTCCTGGAACTCAAAAGCATGATACAAAGGCCATCATGATGGAAGTATTGAAGATAGCCAAAGCTGAAGGATACGTGAACCAACCTAGTAGACTTGACGAGCTGAAGGCAAGAGTTTATGCAGGATATGGACTCAAACCTGAAATGAGATTAGTCTAGGCGTTCACAGGCTTCTTTGTAATAGATTAGATTCATTGTAATCATTTCCTCATCTATCAATGAGATCTATTACTTTTTGCCCACAGACAAAAACTCATTGTCTTTTTGGCTGTTTGTTTAAATTCTGTACTGTATCAAGATTTGCTCTAACACTGTCTTATCTTATAGATAGGTTTATCATATTTCCTCTAAATGTTTTGAGGATCTTTTCAGTGTTTTGGCATCATCAAAAAGGGGGAAATTGTTGGGACATTGTCAGTTTTGATTAAGATCCCAAAGCCCCTAAAAAGATGTTTGCCTTAATCTGTCTTTGTCAGGCTAGTCTTGATTAGGATTAGTACTTAGTCATTTTACACTTCACAGGTACTCAGTGAGAGGAGAACTCACTGGAGACAATCAAGACTCAGAACCTGAAGACGAAGAGCACCATCCTGAACTTATGGCAGTCCTCTAAGCTGGCTGAGTAAGTGTCAGTGATGAAGAGTATGACCCTGAGGTCATTACTAACTCAATCTTGAAGGGAACAGGATGTCACTGAGTTTATGGGAAGACTTGGAGTAGAGCCAAGCAATGCAAAACGAATTTCAGCGTCAGGACAAGACCGGTGAGCCCAAGACAAAATGAACTTAATAAGACAAGCCTGAAGCTCAGGAATAAGTTCTGACATTCTCACCAACCTGATGACGTGGACCAATCCTGGAAGGACACGCACGTACGGAACCTGACAAGTTGACTGAATTCAGACTGCATGATCAACGGGTAAGCATTCAATGTGCATTTAATGCAAATACCAAATCCATGCAAGGACGGCTGTTGCATGAAGATATGTCCGTTTGAAGCCACTCTACATAGATAACTCGAAGGCTATCTCTCCAACGGATAGTTTTTCAAATCACCTATAAATACAGAAGACCTTGAACCCATTCAAGGTTACGGGAAATTTCCAAGCCAGAAATTACTCAAACTCTCAAGCATTCAAAGCATTCAACCCTTAAGAAGAAGCACTCGAAACCATCTAAATTTCCCAAGTGTTTCTTAGCAACCGAGAGTTATTTTGTATTCCAAGAGCTAAATAGCATTATCTTAAGCTTAGAGAGATTATCCAATCCTTAGCATAGCTTTGCCTTGTAAGGATAATCTCAACTTAGTTGGAATCCAAACTGAAACCAAAACCCTAAGTTAGGTTTGTTGGGAGTAAGCCAGTTAGTGTGTTAGTAAGTGGAGTTGTATAGATCAGTGAGGATAGCTGGTCTTGGTGCACCTTGGCACGTTAAAAACAAGAATCCCTTGAGTGGATTTCCTGTTAAGTCAGGCCGTGGACGTAGGAGCTTGAGACTCTGAACCACGTTAAACTCCTTGTGTTCTTACTGCTTTGATATTGTGCATACTTGCCATATTATTCGTCCATTCATTGCATTCAAGTTTATCAGACCTGAATCAATCAGGCTGATCTTCAAAAGAACACTGCCCTACTAAACACTATTCTGAATTGAGTAAAACAAGTTTTTCAGAAAGCAAACTAAACAAGACTTTAAACTTTCAGGGCTCAAACATTTCCGCACTGAACTTGATCTGATAGTTAGCCAACTGACCCGCACCAAGTGTAGTCAGTAGGCGTGTTATCAGCTCCTAGTTCTTTACCACTCTGAGTAAAGGGGACTCAGTCAGTTTTAAGTTTGAAAAATTGGTATACGTGTATTCCCCCCATACACGTATTCCTCAGTCTTGTACCGGGACCAACAGTTTTTTTTCCAGATTAAATAGCCACTCGAGTATCTCCAAAGATTGCAAATTAAACCACCTCAAAAATCAAGTGAAATCAGAGAGTTAATGTTCTTTTTAAATTCCACATTAATTACTAACACATTTTGCATTGAGATTTTGAGCTTGCAGGTAAAAAGGGAAAGGGGAAGGGATTGTTGAAGTTGTTCACAACGTTTGTTGACCGAAGAATTATCTTCGCCTGTATGTTTCTCTTAGCTTATTCTTCCGCCTTTATTTTGAATTTAACAAAGGTGTGACTAATTTATTGAATTACTTTATAGTTGATGTAAGGTTTTAATTCACGATCTATTCTCCTCTATAACCATATCCGTTGTCATAAAAATATGGAGGGTGTGCACTTTATATGATTTGTTTTCATTAACTGCAGGGGAAGATAACGCATGTTCTGTCAGATTTTCCACCAGCTGTCTCACACAGCAAACATCCACGTGCACGCTGTTGCTGCTTCCCAACTGAGTTCGTCATAAGTTAGTTCTCTTCATTCACTAAACTATAATCAGAGTTTTTGTGATGTCCCCACTTAATATAGTACGGAAAATATGATGTGGCACAAGTAGGAACGACACTAAAATAGTACTTTGTATTAAAATATACATACGCCACACATTTACACAGCGGAAGTAGTAAATAAGTGTGCTCGTAGCTTAGTTTACAATCCAAAATTTGAAATATTGTTCTGTCAAATATAAAGTCTTTAAGGAAACTTCACAGCCCGCCGAGTTCATTCGCCCACTTCAGAATCCACAGCATCTGTAAAAATTTAAAAGTGGAAGAGATAAGTGCTTGAAAACACTTAGTGGGAAACCTCTTATTAATTGCACAAACTAAACATCAATTGTTTATAATATGTGAACCCCCGGAATTTCACCGGGTATATGCTTGGGTGGCGTGACCAATCCGTGGTGCCGGAACGACCAGACTATATGCTTGCCAACATAAAGTTGGACTTATATGTGGGGTCAGACGATAGCGGGCCAGGCTCAAAATTTAACATTCAACGTTTAATAAGTGCAATTAATTAATAATAGAACACTCAATGAAGAGCGAAGTGATTCCCCACCTTGCAGGTTTGTACATACAAGTAAAATTTTTAAATAAAAACATTGTTACTTATCCCTTCGCTTTTGTAAATTGTAAGACTTGAATTCAATTTCAATATATACTCAAATATCGTATATTAAAGCACAAATATTAATTAAGTGTATAAAATCATTAAATAACAAGTTATAAATAAATATCGACTGTAAAAAATATAACCGGACCATTTCGAACCTTTCATACAAAATTCGATTTTGGCAGATTATATACCTAATTTTGAAAATTCATATTAAATTATCCATACGTCTAAAAATTATGAAATTTTAACAGTAGATTTCCAACTCAATAAAGTACATCACCATATTTTCAGATTTCTCAAACAATTTCCCAAACATCAAATATTTTGTGACGAACACACTGTTACAGATTCTGGTCACTTAACTTTAAAAATTCACCATAAATCAACCATAAGTCCAATACTCCTGAAATTTTAACCATGAACTCCCAACTTTATGTAACTTATCAAAATACTTTGTTTTTCTGTAAAAACCTAACCGACTATTTTCTGATCATAGCAAACTTCCACTGTCCCTGCTATAGAGTCCAAAACTCTAATTCAACTTTGAAAAATCACCATGCATCGAATACTACTCCAAAAGCTATGAAATTTGAAACCTAGGTTTCCTCACAAGTATATTTTCATGTATAAAATTTTCAGAATTTTCCACCAAATGAATTGGTCAAAATGAAATTTACCCCAAAGTTGGTCCAAAAATTTGGTTTAGTGCATACATGAAGAACATATCATCTTAAACTCACTTTAAACCATATAATTTTATGATTTCTACTTCTAAAGCATATATATTCAATTAATAAACATGATTTTGGTCATAACTCATGAAGAAATTGAATTAAACATTCAAACATGAAGTAAAACATGTATAACATGTAAATTACTCATCAAAACTCATTTTCCTATCATTTAATTCACATATCATGCATAAACTTCATACTACCACTTAAATACTTACTCAATCAAGAAGAGAAACTTACTTAGAGATAGGTAGCTACAAGAAATCTCTTCTTCTCCTTTCTCAACTTCTAAGTATAAGAGTAGTAGTATTTGTGAAATTTTCTTTAAACTTTTTCTTATATTTATTTTTTTGCATGAAGAACATGTATTTATAGGAGAAGATGTGCTTGGAGGCTACTCAATCCCCCCTCTTGACCGACACTTTAGGAAGCTTGTGGAGAAATTTAGATAATCTTGGAGGTTAAGTAAGTTAAACACATGGCAACTTAAGATTAGTTGCTAATTTTGACTTTTCTTTCTATTTATTTTACCTTATCTTATCTTATCTTATCTTAATCTTAATCTTGAAGCTTATCTAATTCTCCTAATTTATCCCCAAATTTTCTAAAATTGGGAGGAGTCCAAGAGTAGTCTTGTGTTTTTTTAGAAATAACACATATATACTATGAATTTAATAAGTAAAAATTATGATTATTGGATAATTCTAATAAAATTTACTTATACTATCTTATGAAATAAAATTAAAACCCTTCTAAGACTCTAATTAAATTATAAAGTCTATATACTAATCATAAAAATATATCGAGCAAACGATACGTAATTCGTTTATCAAAGAAATATTCATTTTACAACTTATAACTTATTAAATAAATTTCTATACTTAAGGACTTTATT
The DNA here is from genome assembly GCA_947034835.1 of Ballota nigra. Lineage (NCBI taxonomy): Eukaryota > Viridiplantae > Streptophyta > Magnoliopsida > Lamiales > Lamiaceae > Ballota > Ballota nigra. Next base: position 8,539,821 of record OX344727.1, on the reverse strand, counting down.
AATTTCTAAATTAAACACTTTATGACATAAAATAAAGAACATATAAAAATTATAAAGTCTCAAGAATAAGTATGTATTGAGCAAATAATACGTTAATTGTAAATATCGAGTAATTAAAACACATAAACGTGCCTTTGCATAAATTCGAATGTAAATGCGTCACATAGATTCATGAAGAATTATAAAGCATTTAGTAAAGCAAATAAGATCATGAAAACCTAGGGTATTACAGTCTAACCCCCTTAAATAAATTTCGTCCTTGAAATTTCAAGTGTTACCGTGGATATTGAGGTAAGGGTACTTTGCTAAGATTTCATCCTCTCGTTCCCACGTAGCTTCTTCCATTTCATGTCTATTCCACCGGATCTTAACCATAGGAATATCTCTATTTCTTAACCTATGAAGTTTTCTATCAAGTATGGCTATAGAGACTTCCTCATAGGTTAAGTTGACATCAATTTCTAATTCAGGTTGGTTTACTATGTGGGTAGGGTCAGGTACATACTTTCGGAGCATCGAGATATGGAATGCATTGTGTACTCCTGCCAAGGATGGTGGTAACGCTAGCCTATAAGTCAAATCTCTAACTCTTTCCAAAATCTCATAAGGTCCAATATATCTAGGCTTCAACTTTCCTCTTTTCCCGAAGCGGAAAATTCCTTTCATTGGAGATACCTTCAAAAATACCTTGTCTCCAATCTCAAAACTTAATTCTTTCCTTCGCTTATCCGTATACATTTTCTGTCGATCTTGAGCTGCTTGCATCTTTTCTTTAATTTTCTTTACTATCTTATTAGTCTCTTCCACCAATTCCGGTCCTAACAATTTCCTTTCTCCAATTTCATCCCAACATAGTGGGGATCTGCACTTCCTTCCGTACAATGCTTCATACGGTGCTATTTCAATTGTAGCCTGATAACTATTGTTATAGGCAAATTCTACTAAAGGTAAGTATTTTTCCCAACTTCCTCCGAAATCGATGATACAAGCTCTCAACATATCTTCCAAAGTTTGAATTGTTCTTTCCGATTGACCATCTGTTTGAGGATGAAAAGATGTACTGAATTCCAACTTGGTGCCCATAGCTTCTTGAAGACTGTACCAGAATCTTGATGTAAATCGCGGATCTCTATCTGACACAATAGAAATTGGAACTCCATGTAATCGGACAATTTCCTTAATATAAATCTGAGCCAATTTATCCAATGTGAACGTCATCTTTATTGGTAAGAAATGTGCCGTCTTGGTCAATCTATCGACAATTACCCAAATAGCTTCATTTCCTTGTATTGACTTGGGCAATCCTACCACAAAATCCATTGTAATATGTTCCCATTTCCATTCAGGAATCTCAAGTGGCTTTAATAATCCTGATAGTCTTTGATGCTCAGCTTTCACCTGCTGACATGTCAAATATTTCTGTACGAAATTTCCAATATCCCTCTTCATATTTCTCCACCAGAACAACTTCTTTAATTCTTGGTACACTTTCGTTCCTCCAGGATGTACTGTATATGGTGTAGAATGTGCTTCTTCTAATATTTCCTTCTTGAGTTCTTCTTTTTCTGGGACACATATTCTTCCTTGACATACCAATGTACCATCCTCACATACTGAAAACTCCTTTGCTTTACCTTCCTTGATCTTTCGTTTTATTTTCTCTAAGAATGCATCGTCATATTGAGCTTTTGTTATTTTTTCCTTCAAGGTTGGTTTCACAACCATGGCATTGATCTTTATCTTCGCTTTGCGACTTAAGGCATCAGCCACTACATTTTCCTTTCCCAGATGGTATAATATTTCACAATCATAATCTTTTACCAACTCTAACCATCTTCTTTGCCTCATGTTCAATTCCTTCTGTTCGAAGATATACTTCAAACTCTTATGATCTGTGTAGATCTGACATTTACTTCCATACAAGTAATGCCTCCAAATCTTGAGTGCATGCACAACTGCTGCTAGCTCTAAATCATGCGTAGGATAGTTCTGCTCATGTGGTTTTAATTGTCTTGATGCGTACACTACTACTTTCCCATTCTGCATAAGTACACATCCCAAGCCTTGTTTAGAAGCATCACTGTACACAATAAATCCTTCTGTATCTTCAGGAATTGTAAGAACTGGGGCCGTTGTTAATCTTTGCCTTAGTTCTTGAAAACTCCTTTCACACTCTTCTGTCCATTCAAACTTTGTTTCTTTCCGAGTCAATTGAGTCAAAGGTTTTGCAATCCGAGCAAGCCCTTCAATGAATCTTCGATAATACCCGGCTAAACCAAGAAAACTCCTGACTTCGTTTACATTAGTTGGTGTCTTCCATTGGTTTACAGCTTCTACCTTTGTTGGGTCAACTTCTATTCCCAAAGCTGAAACCGTATGTCCAAGAAATACAACTTTATCCAACTAGAATTCGCACTTCTTGAATTTAGAATACAATTTTTCTTTTCTCAGAATTTCCAATGTAATTAGAAGATGTTCTGCATGCTGCTTCTGATTTCTTGAATATACTAGAATATCATCAATAAAGACGATCACAAATTGATCTAAATATTGATGAAATACCCGATTCATCAAATCCATGAATATAGCTGGCGCGTTACTGAGTCCAAAAGGTAACACTACGAACTCATAATGACCATATCGGGTTCTGAATGTTGTCTTCGGAATATTATTTTCTTTAATCTTTATCTGATGATATCCCGATCTCAAATCAATTTTTTAAAATACACAAGCTCCTCTTAACTGATCAAATAGATCTTCGATTCTGGGAAGTGGATATTTATTCTTGATAGTGAGCTTATTCAGTTCTCTATAATCGATGCACATCCTCAATGATCCATCTTTCTTTTTCACAAATAATACTGGTGCACCCCATGGTGACACACTTGGTCGAATAAAGCCTTTGTCCAATAATTCTTGCAATTGCACCTTCAACTCCGGTAATTTCTTTGGTGCCATTCTGTAAGGTACTTTAGAAACAGGCGCGGCTCCAGGTATCAAATCAATAGTGAACTCCAACTGACGATCTGGGGGTAATCCTGACAAATCGTCTGGAAATACATCCTTGTATTCACATACTATCGGCACATCATCCAGTGTTGGACCATTGGATTCCTTTGCTACAATATTTACTAGAAATGTCGTATTCTTTCCTTTCCTCAATAATTTTCGGGCTTTCATTGCTGAAATTACTTGAGGTATAGTTCCAATTCTAGTACCATATAGTGTAAAGTTCTCATCCTTTGATCTCCGTACTGATATTTCTTTTTCTTGACACTTGATGAGAGCATGATTAGCTATAAGACAGTCCATTCCCAAGATAATATCAAAGTCCTTCATTTCTATTATATGTAGATTTGCCGGGAGTATTACATACTCAAAATCAATCTTCACATTCCTACACAGTCCTAAGGATTGTGTTGTACTACCAGAGGGAATATTTACTTCTAGGAAATTCTCTTCTACCATAATATGGGCAGTCTCAATTTGTTCAAACATATTTGTAGAGATGAATGAATGTGTAGCACCAGTATCGAATAACGTGAAAACAAGTATTTAGAATATTTTGAACATACCTGTCATCACTTCCGAATTTGCTGTCGCCTCCTGCTGACTCATGGCAAACACTCGAGCAGGTGCCATCTTCTGTTGTTCTTTCCACTTTGGACAATTAGTTATGACATGTCCCAGTTCCTTACATCTGTAACAGATTCCTGTTCCCTTCAGGCATTGTCCAGAATGTTCTTTTCCACAATTTCTGCATTTAGATGGCCTCTGTTGTTGTTGTGGTATTATCCCCGTCCTTTTGACTTGCTTAAAATTTCCTCCTTGTTTCGCACCAACCCACTTTCTTTTATTTTGTTGTGATTCCAGCGTTCTTACGTCCTCTGATTTCATATATGCTGCTATCATCTGAGCTTTCTCGAATGCCGAGGCATAAGACTTAATATCTTGTGCCGCTAAGATAGTACTGATTTCCGGTCGTAAATTCTGCATAAATCTTTTTGCTTTCCTTTCATCAGTATTAATCAAATGAGAAGCATATCTTCCCAATTGATTAAATTTCCTTTCATATTCCTGTACTGTCAGGTTCCCTTGTTTCAACTGTAGGAATTCAGTCTCTTTCTGATCTAAGAATGACTGTGGTATATAATTCTTAACCACTGCTTCTAGAAATTTTTCCCAAGTAACTATAGTTTGTTCTTCTTCAGTCATTGTCCTACAGTGAGCTTCCCACCAATAATCTGCATCTTCAGTCAGCTGAAATATAGCGCAAGAAACTTTCTGCTCATCGGTGCACTTAAGATAAACGAATATCTTCTCCAAACTCCGAATCCAGTTTTCTACTTCCATAGGGTTCTCTTTCCCAGTTAAGGTTGAGGGTCTGAATTTCTTAAACTGGCTAACAATATCATGATTTTGGGCTGAAGATACAGGTGTTTGAGATGATTGGCTTTGCTGACCTAGTTGCTGAGCTAACCCCCTTAAAACGGAAGCTAGATCCTCGCTCATGTCTGAGTTGTTTTGGTTTCTTCTACGACTCATGGTTCTATTCAACATAATACAATTTAAATAACTACACAAACTTTCAAATAATCAATCACACTTTTCAAATAAATAACATAATTTAAGCACATATAAAATATTTACCTGATCCCGTCGTGGAGAATGATCTCGGTGCGGCTGTTTCCTTTTAAAATTTTAAAACACACTCTTTTTTAAAATACTTTAGCAGGCGAACCTGCTCTGATACCACCTGTGACGTCCCCACTTAATATAGTACGGAAAACATGATGTGGCACAAGTAGGAACGATACTAAAATAGTACTTTGTATTAAAATATAAATACGTCACACATTTACACAACGGAAATAGTAAATAAGTGTGCTCGTAGCTTAGTTTACAATCCAAAATTTGAAATATTATTCTGGAAAATATAAAGTCTTTAAGGAAACTTCACAGCCTGCCGAGTTCATTCGCCTACTTCAGAATCCACAACATCTGTAAAAATTTAAAAGTGGAAGGGATAAGTGCTTGAAAACACTTAGTGGGAAACCTCTTGTTAATTGCACAAACTAAACATCAATTGTTTATAATATGTGAGCCCCAAGAATTTCACCGGGTATATGCTTGGGTGGCGTGACCAACCCGTGGTGCCGGAACAACCGGACTATATGCTTGCCAACATAAAGTTGGACTTATATGTGGGGCCAGTCGATAGCGGACCAGACTCAAAATTTAACATTCAACGTTTAATAAGTGTAATTAATTAATAATAGAACACTCGGTGAAGAGCGAAGTGATTCCCCACCTTGCAGGTTTGTACCTACAAGTAAAATTTTTAAATAAAAACATTGTTACTTATCCCTTCACTTTTGTAAATTGTAAGACTTGAATTCAATTTCAATATATACTCAAATATCGTATATTAAAGCACAAATATCAATTAAGTGTATAAAATCATCAAATAACAAGTTATAAATAAATATCGACTGTAAAAAAAATATACTATCTTATGAAATAAAATTAAAACCCTTCTAAGACTCTAATTAAATTACAAAGTCTATATACTAATCATAAAAATATATCGAGCAAACGATACGTAATTCGTTTCTTAAAGAAACATTCATTTTACAACTTATAACTTATGAAATAAATTTATATACTTAAGGACTTTATTAATTTCTAAATTAAACACTTTATGGCATAAAATAAAGAACATATAAAAATTATAAAGTCTAAAAAATAAGTATGTATTGAGCAAATAATACGTTAATTGTAAATATCGAGTAATTAAAACACATAAACGTGCCTTTGCATAAATTCAAATGTAAATGCGTCACATAGATTCATGAAGAATTATAAAGCATTTAGTAAAGCAGATAAGATCATGAAAACCTAGGGTATTACAGTTTTACTCTAATAGATGTTCTATAAAGTGAAGACATTAGTTCTTTTTAGAACTATTTGAAATATAACTTGTGATATTATCTTCTAAACCTTACTTGTAGCTTCTGCTTTAATCAAGACACCTGAGTTTGCTTCATTATTTAAGACCTACAAAGCAGACTCTAGGCATTAAACATTAGAAAATATATATATATATATATAGGGTGGAAATTAATGGAATAAAGATTAGCTTTTTAAGTGCACAAATTTTCCTTTTTCGCTATTGATTTGGAATATTTTGTTTATGAGGGGATGAAAACTTTTAATCATCTGTAGGGAACTGCAAATGTCGCCTCCAACTTTTGTCTTAGAGAATTTAGAAAAGTTCATGCAGCATGTAAGTTTACACACATGTGTTAATCAATTCAATCTCGAACCTGATGTACGTCTCATGGGGTGTTCTTACTTCATTTTGATAAAATGCAACTTCTTTTCCTGGTTACCAGGCCAAAACTTAAATGTGATATATATGAGATTCATGATGGGGTACATTCTTTCACAAGCCTTTTGATTTTGAGTTTCATATTTTAAAATCTGTGTTCCAACTAGATGCATTTTTTTAAATAGATATACTATCTTTTCTTTTATAATAGACTACTGCTAAAATTAAGGAGGTTTTGTCCCAAACCTCTTGCATATTTCACCAATGTCTTTTTTTTTCTAGGAGCCTAAAAAGTACTTTGAAGTGGATGATGATGAAGAAATGATACGGTAAATGTAAAAATAGCTTTACATGTGTCTATCTCCCACTTTCTTGCAGTATAAATATTCAATGCAACTATAAGATTGTATTATTTTTAATGAATATTTGCTAGCTAAATGTCATTTGTAAGTAAGGTAACTGCTTTTGTAATTTATTCTTTGTAAAGTTCTAGGCTTTATGTGCTCGATTTTAAGACAATACCAATCGTTTATATTACTATTTTTTAGAGATATTTTTCCATGGTTGTGACTAATGTCATTTCTACTTTGTTTTCAAGATTTGAAATACTCTACTAAGATTTATTTTACGAGACTTATTATTGCTATAGAAGTGTTTAAAGCATAAGTGTAATAAATTATATATTTTGTATGCACTTTTTTCTTTGCTATGTTAATTCCAAAACAAAATTTAGAAAGGAAAATAAGGAACTGACACAGGCTGTTTACATTTAAGCGAGTGTTATTTGGTTGCTCTGGAAGTGGAGAAATGATATTATCATAAAAAAAATGTGGAATTGTCTTGTGATAAAATTGTGAGTGAACCCAAAGATAGGATAAGAAGTTGGATTGTTGAACTTTACATTTAATGATTAATTGGTTAATCCTTAAAAATTGTATTTGTACTTTATGATCTACATTGATATCAATTACAAGATGTGCAAATAGATCACTATTCTTTTTCCTCTGGAAATATTAGTTATATTTCAACTCTTAAAGCATCATCACCTAATACTGGAAAACAAGTCATATTTAAAAAAAAAAAAATAGAGATGCATTAAAAAAGAGAATAGGGAAGAAATGAATTTTTAGATGTTATAACACTGAGATGTTGATAGAATACACATATTACAAATTCTCTTACTTCAATCCTCTCTTAAGTACATTAATATTTGGATCCATTGCAAATAATGCACGATAAGAATCGTTTTTATCTTGATGTTTGCATTCACAATGGTGCAACAGATTTAACTTAAAGTAGACACGTGAAGACAAGCCATAAAGAGAAAAGAGGCTGGTATTTAAGTGCATCGGAACCTATGTTTACAAAAATAAAATAAAAAAGAACTTATGTTTACAAAAAAAAGTGATAATATTTACTTCACATTTTACAAAGGTAAAAAAAATGGTGGTTGTTGAATTTCATCTCTCTTTGGCAATAAAAATAGGGTGAAATTTAAAATCTTATTTTTGTGGTTGCTCTTTTTTGTGGATTAGGACGTGGTTTGCAAAATCTTCTCTTTTCTAATTCTAATATATCTTGGAAAAAAAATCATGCAATCCAAAATTAGTTTAAAAAATTAAAAGAGTGACAAATACGTCTAAGCGAAAATTTACAACATGCACGAAAAAATTATAAGAGTAACAAACATGCCCACCATAAATATTTACAATGCACGGGCAAAATTCTAGTTTTGTTAATACACTCCACCTATAAAATATTCATAAAAAAATAAGAAAAACTTGAAAATATTTTCTGAAAATGCAAAAAGAAAAAAACTAAACATATGTTTTTTCATAAAAAAATATTGAAAACTATTATATTTTTCGAATTCTTTTCTGAACATTTTTTTGGTGGAGAGTATTAATAAAATATAGGACTGTATATAACCTGGGCCCAGCAAAAAACCCACTTTGGCCTGTTTGCGAAAATGAATATTTTCAACCCAATTTCAACAATGAAGGCCCAAACAACAACAACCCACTTTGATGTCCGTTTAGCAGCTCATGAGCTATACAGTCTTCTGTTTGGGTAATACATTCTCTACATTAATAACCTTCTCATATGATTAATACATTTCCCATATAATTCCCTAAATTACCCTGTCCTTCAAAATTTCAAAATACACCCCCACTCCACAACCACCACGCTGCTACTGCCTTTGTTGTCGTTTAACTGTAAGTAATTAAGTTAAATTCGCTCTAGGGCTATGATTGCAAATGTTTTTTTAATGTTCAGTGTTAATATTTTATGCTGAATTCCTTTATTGTATATAAATAAATGATAACACTCAAATTGTGCTTATGTATGGTAGCAATAACGCAAAAAATGGGTTTTTGATTTTTTTTATCGAAAAATAGTGATTTTTTTTTTCGACATTAGTTTTTCAAAAATAGGTCAATGCTTAGAAAAAAATTCCCAAAAAGAATAGGATTTTTTGTGGAAAAAAATCTGATTATTTTTAGTAATTCATGCCCTAAATATTAGAGAAACAGTTCGAAATTTCATAACATATACATAATTGGATTTTTTTTTAAAAAACTTAAATAATTTGAAAAATAAAATTGAAATATTGACCTATTTTCAGAAAACCAGTGTCGATAAAAAAATTGTATTTTTTTTTACCCAAAAACCACACAGTCGATTTTCTTACGTTATCATTACCTTATATTAGCACAATTTGAGTTATTATTGCTCTTTTATGCACAAAAAAAAAAATGAATTTAACACATTATATTAACACTAAAACTTAACATAAACTTCTCACAATTTAAAAACTCTAGAACATTAAATACTTACCCCTACTCATGGCGGCAGTGACAGTGAGAGATGGGCGGCGCGATGATATTATTCATGGGGAATGTATTGGGCGGGAAAAAATCTGAACCATTGATCACATTTTCTTCCTTTAATTTTAGCCATTGTTTCTTGATTGATTATCGGATATGGTATATTGGAAAAAAATTTATTCCTAACTAGCTTCTAATTAGGAACCGTTTCATTGAGTGGTCTATTTATACTGTTTATCGCTAATTTCTCAAGCATTGTTCTCTCTTTTGATTGTGAGACGGTGAAATGTATATTCAGTTATTTCTAATGTAGAGGTTGTATCGTTGGTTCTTCTGTTCAATCATATTTATATTAAATAGTTTTCTTCTCAATATGTGATTTTAGTTTTTTTTTTTTTTTAATATTCTGATTGTATAGTTTTTCCCTAATGTATACATTTGTTGTTCATATTTATTTGTTTATAGTTGATTAGAATCGGAGAATGTAATTATTTCATTCTATCTGTAATTAAAAGAGATTTGTTCGATAATTATTTTCATTTGTTTTTGTGTAAAAGTCATTCGCATATATGTAAGGAAGTTTTTCTGATATTTCAGCGGCAGTCCCGACAATGGCAGCTTAAAGGGGTGGATTTCTCTACAGTAGAGGGCTTCTTTCAAGTTTTCTTTAATTGGGAGGGAAGATAACTATTATTTCTGTCAATGTTATGAAGATTGGATATATAATGATGTATACGGTTGTCTCCATCACAAATCATCAAATACTTACCTGAATGAGATTTTCAGATTTTTTTTTTAATTTGATTTTTAGGAATTCCTTGACGATGAACTTTGTAATTAATTTGAATCCTCTTACTGAGTAATAAGGAATACAAATTGAAATTTCAATACTCATGTTTTTATCTAATCAAAAGAGCTCTGCTACAACATTTTCTATCCCGATGTGGGAGGTTTGAACGCAATCAAACCGATTTCGATGGGGCCGGGGTTTGATAAATTATTTTAGATTACAAACTACAAATTTGTTAGTGAATATCTCTAATTTCAGCGTCTTGCTTGTCGTGATCCGTGGACTTTTCCTTATCTTAGGCTAATTATACTTGAGTTTGTGTCGGATTTGGAATAGGCTGTAATTCAATTTCTAAGTTCTAACCTTTTAAAACTTAGATAGATTAACTTCAAAAAAATCTTTGCAATTTCATAATTGTTTATGGAGAGATGGAGTTAATGAGAAAGTGTTCTGAAAAATATATAAATAAAAATAAAAAACCTGAAAGTTGAAAAGTGATTACTCATCTCTCTCTCTCTTTGCATTAGCCGCTTAATCCTCCCCTACCCACTTAAGTAAATAATTAATGTAATTTGAAAATTTTAATATGTGCATTAAATTTCATTAGCAATTAAGGAAGAAAATGACAATCATTTAATACTGTGTTCCACCCCTTTAAGCCGTCATTGCTGGAACTGCCGATAAACCGCCATTGCTACCAATTAAAGGCCTAGCTGGGTCGATTGTAATATGTTTCAGCTCTTCCATAGCGGTTGCTTGTTCATGGCCACGCCGGTCTCCCGGTCCGAATCTGGGGTCTAGATCAAGTTTCATGGGTTCAAAATCGATTTGGGGCTCGAGATCATCTTGAACCGGGGGTTGAGGGCCGACCTCGAGGTTGGGTTTGTGGCCGGTCGCAAGTGTGTTTGGTTCCACAACACCGACCACTTCGGTCCCGGAGGAGCTGAGAAACGACTCAATTGACTCTGGGGCGGTTGGGAGGTTGGGTGGATAGGTTAGGGACCTAGATTCCTCCATTGAGTCGACCATCAAGGAGTCAGAGGGCTTGGCTGGATAGTTGTCATGATCATTGAGATCATAAGCTTGGTGGTTTATATTTAGGGGATGTACATCACATGCAGTAATTGAAATTGGTCATATGTGTTTAAACACTTTCTTGTCATTGCCTGGTCACCTTTAACAGTGCCGACCACACCCTCGGGGGTGGGGAATTTGATACAATAGTAGTAAGATGAGACAACTGCCTCGAAAGTTTCTAGGAAAGGACGACCTAGGAAACAATTATAGATTTTTTTTGTTGGTCGACTATTACAAAGTCCAATGACCTATTTATCTTAACACTATGATTCAAACTATAGACGAGCTCGACAAACAGGTTGTTCCTCCCATAGGCCGCCACGGTCGCATCTCCAAAGCCTTTGAGTTGCATAACAAATGGTTTGAAGAAGTTTGCTAAGTCTCCGAGTTGGTCCAAGGCAGACTTGAAGATGATGTTGAAAAAGCATCCATTGTCAATCAGGACTCGGTGGAACTCTTTTCCAAGGATGTTTGTGGAGACCACCAAGGCGTCTACCTTAGGATATAGCACTCATTTTGGTCTTTGTTGGAGAAAGTGATCTCCAAGTTCTTGTGGGTTGTTGGTTCAAGGGGTTTAACAATGTTCACATTTGGGATGGTCCAGATCTCTGTTTTTCACTTTCTGTTAGAAAGGGTTTGTTGGGGAAATCTTTGTGCAAATCTATTTGGGATGAAAACTAAATACAAATTTAAATACAATTATTACTAGCATGAATTAATTCTAATTAATTCAAATAATAATTCACCACCAATAGGTTATTTCATGCATACAAAATCATCACGTAAAAGTCTTATAGCAAAAAATCTAGGAATTATGCGATTACGTACCTCTTGGAGTGACAACCTTTGAGTAGAAACGGGACAATATCACAATTAACCCAACAGTCTTCTCAAATATTCTCTTAGCCCTTTACTCGTTCACCGGTGGGGAGTGCTCACGACTAAATTAAATAAACAGGAATAAAAAAAATATGTTGCACCACCTTTGCGGATTTCTAATTTTTCCAACACATGAAACTGTAATGGAGATGAAAAGGATCATCCCCTATTTATCATAGCAAGGTGCCGATTTTTAGGCCTCTGGAAGAGTGGGGAAAATCACTTTCTTGATCTCCAAGAAATCTTGAATATATCTCATATATATTTTATCTCCATAAATAAATATTCCACAAAATTCCACCTCCTTATTTTTATGGATAATTTTTTAAAATTAGATGTCCAAGAATCAAGATTTTGATCTTCTTGAATTTTTTAGATAATCTTGTATTCCAAAAATACATATCTTCCATAATGTCTTTTCAAAAAATCAACAAAATCTTTCTCTAACCTAATTTCCAATATTTTCGAAATTTTCATAATAAGATGGTCAAGTAGGAGATTTCTTGAATTAATGAGATAATCTAGTATTCCAAGAATACTTATCTTCATTCCATAAAAAATTCAAAGAAAATCTTTCCCCTTCTACTCTTATTATTTTCAAAATTTTATAGGAAAAAATAGGCAACAATATTTTTCTTTTATTTTAACCACCTAATTATTATTGTGCTATTATTGGGCTACTTGTGGGGCCTTTAGGAGAATTAAGATTGAACATCCAATGGGCTTCTGAATTTCAATATTGAACCACAATATAATTCAACCCACTAATATTAATTAATACCACTATTAAATTAATACTGCATTATCCATTTTAATCCATATTACGATAATATGACATGCCGGTTATTATTTCCCGTGTTTAAGATTATTTAGTCCATTAATTAATTGAGCTTCTGAATAACTCTAAATTAATTAATATCTTGTGTCTTGGAGTAAAGACAGCTCAACATTATTATCCATACTGGAAAACTAATTTCCACTTGCACAATTTGGTATGATAAAACTTCTGAGCCCACCAAGGGGACAAATCACACAAGACGTACTTGCACACGTTTTTCTGTGTTAAATCTTAGCAACCGTCGTATAATTAATATTATTGCCCAAAACACAAGGTATCGAAGTCACAATGATTTTCACCCAACATGAATCAAAGCAATAAGTATTAATGACACACAATCCCATTTAAGTGACAGAGATTAAGAAATTAACAACCACTGAGGTCTTATTCTTCTTCGTTCAACACAGAAGAATTTATCCTCTCTGTAGGTACTCTTCAGCACATACAAAATGTGCTAGTGCAATCTCTAGGTCAAGACAAGCCAATCTAAGAACTACACCTCAACCTTTCACGATGGATTGTTCAATTCCACCTAGATTGCGAAGTTGTACTTTTATATACAAGGAACTGTTAATGCGATCTTCTGTGATCTGGTATCACCACATTAACTACAATGTAATACGTACTATATATTGAATGGTTTGCAATATATAAAGTGTTTAATACATTGATTTAATACATATGTTATACAAAGTAAAAACATACTTTTACGTATAACCCCAACACACTCTCACCTCTCTCTAGAAGCTTCGGAGAAACCCCCGTAGCTTCCAAATAGGCTAAAATCTAACGGTGCGGCGGTGGTCAACGAAAGCCCTGATGCCATTATTGACGGTAGCCCCAATTTATTTCGACGAGAAGCCCCCAAAAATTCTGCCACCGCTACACTCCCACTGCCACTGCCACGGCACCACCAATCTACTCCCCCGCTAAAAAATCCCTCTTTCTCTAAAATCCAACAACTATGGAGGGTTCTCAGGTGAGGGTTTTTGTGTGACGGCGGGATTTCAACAACCATAGCCGCTGCAACACTTCCACCACCGGTGACCACCAGATTTCACTGTTCTAAAAAATAGGCGAAACGATCTAGGGTGGATTTGTCCAGATTTAGCTCTCTTCTACTACTCTGTGGTTGTGTGTTCCTTCGGTTAGCGTTGGCATCGGTCCCCATCGGAGCCTTGATTCGGCCTCAGTTAATCTTTTCTATTTTAGCTTAATCATTTTCGTTGTGTTTCAATTGTCCTACTTGCATTCTTTTACCTGTTAAATTGGTAAATTCAATTTGCAAAAGATTAATTCAAATTTGCCGTGTTTACTGAATTTATTTGAATTGACCAGTAATGATTTTGTAAGCTGCCGCTCATTGTATTAATGTAGAAGGCTATTTGTTTTTGATGGACTTTGTGATTTTTTTTTTATCTTTGGAATCTTTTTTGCAGGATTAAAGTTTCTCATTTGTTCTTGAATTATTTTGTGATATGTAAATGTGGTGACATTTGTTTTGGAATCTTTTGATGGACTTTGTGATTTATAAATGTGGCTTGAAGGTCGTGTATTTCAACTGATTCAAATTTGGTACAAGTGTGTGTTTAATGGCTCTATTAATGGAGTTTGAAGATTGATTGTGAAGTTTTGTTGATGGATTTTTTTCTCAAACTGATTCAATTGCTCTATTTTTCATTTGTTGTTGATTTCATGTATCAAAATATAAAAGAAATTGAAAGTTTCTGGAAAAAAAAACATGAAAACGCCTTCTGTTCACAATTTAGTGGCATTTGTTCATAATTTTTGTGCATTTGTGCACTTTTTTTAGTAGCATGTTCATAATTTTTGGGTTGTTTGTGCCTAATTTTGCATACGTAATACTTTTGCAATTTTTTATATGCAATTCTCAAATTAATAATGAAAGAAATGTTTTTGAATTTGAATTCTCAACTATTTATATTTATGTTCAAAAATTAGTTTATACTTGTGCTCATAAAATTTATATTAATGTTCAAAATTAATAAACCCCCGAAAATAACAAATACTATTGGTCAGAATTTTACCTCGGGAACTGTGCAAAAAGGTGTCAACCAGTCAACAGTGTGTCAGAATTTGTAAGAATCAAATTTTGAACACGACCCACCAAATTGTATGAGCTTGTGGTTTTGGTTAATGGTGAGGACCATCAAATTGTATGAATTTGTGCCATGATTTTTTTTTATGTTGTATAGTGGATTTAAGCTTATAAGATTGTATCGAATATTAATTACCCCTTTATTATCAGTACGAATGCTAAATTGTAACGCCCCGAACCCAGAATATATTAATTATATCGGATTCGAAGTGTTATTGTGATCAAAAGTCCGAACTATAAAATTTTTGAAGGAGAAGTAACTGAATTGAAGGATAAGTTTCAAAAATCGGATAAGTGGGAAGGAATAATACAATAGAGTATCGCATACATAAGTGCATCTGTATATATATATAAGGAAAGATAAAGGGTTATGTATCTTTATGATAATACACACTGAGTTTTGATGACTGAAACACACGGTAAGAAGTAGCATCTTGTATAGCAGTAGCGACATCATTTATTTAGGAATAGAATAATATGCATCATTGTATTATAAATAGTGTATTAAGCAAGCGGGAAACTTTGTGTCTTCTATATCACTGTCCTTGCTCCCCGTAATCGAAATCTGCAAAGGGGTTAGGAAAAAGGGGCGTGAGAATTGAATTCTCACGTATGGGTGATTTACAACGTCATGAGATTGGTAAATCCGAAGTATATTAAATTATACTCATTGATAAAGTGTTTATTCCATTTAATCAGTTTCACATGTAAACAAGATTACAATATTTTATAGAAGGAACAGTTCATATAATGATTCATCGGCATTTAAGCATATTTCACATGGTATAATTGAAATAGCACAAGTTGATTCACATTAGGGTAAAACCCAACACATATTCACGTATTGTCACAAACTGTCAAACCATATTCGTACGACCATTCCACTTCCATCAAAGTTACCCTTTTCAACTACAACCAAAACTTACTTCATCCAAACACAATAAAGTTACCCTTTTCAACTACAACCAAAACTTACTTCATCCAACCACAACAAAGTTACCCTTTTCAACTACAACCAAAATAAGCAAGCATCAATGGCCTTATTCCCAGTGCGCACGTAGGCAGCTGACCGGGGACCAGATCTGCTTGATCAACAACCTTGATTCCGAGGGCGTCCCCGACAGCTCCCCGGAGGTCGGATTTAAAACTCGATTCTAACTCCGTACTTACTGACTTTCCATAAAACTGACTCAATAAACTTCACAGAGAAAAATACTTGATTGACAACATAATTGATTCATGCTCACATAAGATGCTTACTCACACAGTGGTAATCGATTTATAAAACAACAGGCATTATATAACATATATAGTAATATCACATAATTCAAACAATTATATAATAGGTGCTACATTTATGTTGGATTAATGGTTTTAGATTGATTTAGTCGAGTTCAGAAAATACCGGTACAACGTTATTATTAGCAGATCAATCAACAAATCATCACCCACCTGATTGTTCTGAATCCTGAGAATATTATGTAGGCAGACGGTCAAGTCCTCCGTGCGTGTCTCGAAAAGTACAGAATCCTAATAAGGAGTATTCTGATTAAAAGATCGACTTTTGAATTTGAAAAGTTTAAGCGTTTGTATCTCGAGGATTGAGTAGATTGTTGCCTTTAGAAAATTATTGAAAACTAAGGTTTCCAAAGGTTGATTTCTATTTGATAAGTACGCCCCTTTTAAGAGAAGGTGTATTAGGGAGGTGTATTTACTAATTTCAGTGTGTCCTTAATAAAGGCTTTTTAAGGTAAAAATATAATTATTATTCTTGGAATACTTAGAAAAAAATAAGAATAATATAATTACTTAAAGGTATCAATAAAATTTAAAGAAAAGGTTTTTCTTTCTTAGGAATTATATTTCTCGTTTTTAAACGAATTTATTAATTTCTCCAAGAAAACTCTTTTTACTAAATTGGATATTTAAAAGACTTATCTTTTGGGTTCTTAATTTCTAACAGTGGTACGAGGGGAAGACGAGTTTCCCTTTGTCTATGGATTCAAAACAAAAGCGTTTAACCATTGAAGATCATCATCCAAATAATAATATCAACTCATCAAAACAAGGATACTAAAGGATTATGCTAATATCACCATAACACTAAAACAGTGACACTAAACATCCACAAGAATAATACTAGTCCACTAAGTCATTGATACCATACATCTAAAACAACAATACACATCAACCGGTCAACTAAAAAAAAACAAGATACTAACTCAGCTAATCCCAACAGTCCAACTCATGTTTTGTGAAGGAAAGAAACAGGGGAAAATAATATCCAAATTCCTACTTCTAAAGAGTGATACAAAGAGGACAAAACAACAATACTAAACAAGTCAACTAATAATACTAAATCATCTAACCAAAACTAACAGTAAGTTTTCTTTTCTGTTTCTTTGTTCCATGGTTCGAACAAAACTTGACAAAATTCCAGAATCTACCCAAGAAGAAAAACGAAGGTAGAAACCTTACGATTCTGGTTCGAGGTGGTAAACTGGCGGCCTAACGGCGTCGTTTTGAAACTCGGTATTTTGCTTACGAAAATTGGGCAGCCTATCGGCGTCGTTCGGGAATTCGAAAAAACGAATTGAACAGCCTAACGGCATCGATCGGGATTTCCAGAAATTCCGGCAGCAGCAAATTGATTTGACGGCGTCATTTTGATCGGAAAAATCAAATGGAAAGATGGGTTTTTGGTTAGAAACTGAATTCGGTGGAAAATTGAAATTAAAAGAGGACTTTTTAAATCGACTTACATGAAGGGAGATTAAAGAGGCGGCGACGGCTGGGGCTGAGGGAGTGCGATGGCGGCGCTGGGTGGTTGGGCACGACGGCGATGCAGCTTCGGCTTTGGGGAAGGACAGGGGAGGCGGCGGCGGCGCGTCGCGATGGGAGGAGAGAGAGCGAGCGAGAGAGAAGACAAGGCGAGAGGCGTTGCTGCTTCGCGGTGGCGCGAGGGAGTCGTCTGAGCACGGCGGTGCTTCGTCGTTCGCCGGAGGAGGAAAGAGGCACGACGGCGTGACGACGAGGGGGAGCGCGGCCTGCGTCTGGGAGTGGGAAGAGAGGAGCGGCGCGGTTGGGGCTGGGCACGGCGGTGGCGTTGCCGGAAAAGGAAAGAAAAAAGAAGGAGGCTTTTGTGCTTTGAAGAGAGAAAGCAGAGAGAAATTAAGAAAGTGGATTGGATAAGTGCGTGAGTTGTGAAATGAGAAGAATGAGGAGAGAGAGAGACTTTTTCCTATTTTATACGGATTCCTCTTAAGGAAACTTAACAATTCCGTATTAATCTTTCAAATCCGGATTCAAGTATTATCCTTTTAATAACTTTTATTAAAAGAAAAATTTTAATTAAAAGAAGGAAAAGATTAGTGGTTGAGAATTAAAGATAGAGATTTTCATGAGATTTTAACTTAATTGCTAGGAATTTAATTAGGGGCTCGTTTGGTTTTCGAGAATTTAATTTGAGATTAACAGTATCTTTTAATTAATCAATTAATTACTGAAATTTTGATTATCCACAAAATTACACGGATTTAAATCCTTAATTTAATTTAATTCTCGTAGTTCCTTTATTCGTTTGAAAGATTCGATTTCTTTCTTCGAATTTAGGAATTTATAAAAAGGCTATATATATTTAAATAGACAAATAACACACAAAATAATTAAAATTAAAAGAAACAAAGAGAATAAAATAAAATAAGGTTTCTAATTAAAGAAAAAGGGTATAGAACGGGACGGGGTATTACATCCTCACCCCCTTAACAGAATTTCGCCCCCGAAATTCATGTCTTAGGTACTACTTAAGCATTGAGGTTATTTGGCTAGGACTTCATCCTCTCTTTCCCAAGTCGCTTCTTCTTTCCCGTGTCGGCTCCACTGAACTAGCACTAAAGGTATCTCTCGATTTCTTAACAAGTGTAACTTTCTTCCTAAGATAGTTACTGGAACTTCTTCGTAAGTCAGGTCACTGCTTAGGCCTAATTCTACGTGATTAATAACGTGGTTTGGATCACTCACGTATTTCCTGAGTGTAGATATGTGGAACACATTATGCACTCGTGATAATTCCGGTGGTAAAGCTAAACGATAAGCCACATCCCCGATTTTGTTCAGGATGTCGAATGGTCTGATGTATCGTGGCTTTAACTTACATCTTTTCCCAAAACGGATTAGACCTTTCATTGGCGCAACTTTGAGAAATACTTTCTCGCCAATGCCAAATTGTAAATCCCTTCTTTGGGTGTCTGCATATGACTTCTGACGGTCCTGGGCCGACTTGATTCTCTCTTTAATCTTTGCGACTATCTCATCCGATCTTTCGACTAATTCGGGTCCGAGAATCTTTCAAATCCCGACTTCGTCCCAACAAACTGGCGATCTACACCTCTTCCCGTAGAGTGCTTCGTACGGCGCCATTTGTATTGTTGCTTGATAACTGTTGTTATATGCGAACTCTACCAATGGTAGGTGGCTTTCCCAACTTCCTTCGAGATCTAGAGCGCAAGCTCTGAGCATATCTTCGAGCGTCTGAATAGTTCTTTCCGATTGCCCGTCAGTCTGCGGGTGGTATGCGGTGCTGAACTTCAATTCAGTACCTAAGACTCGTTGCAGACTTCCCCAGAACTTGGAGGTAAAACGGGGGTCTATATCGGATACTATCGAGACTGGTACACCGTGCAGTCTGACTATCTCTGCAATGTATAGTTGGGCGAGTTTGTTCAACATGTACGTCATTCTTATAGGGATAAAATGGGCAGTTTTCGTAAGTCTGTCTACGATAACCCAAATGGCATCATGATTCTTCACCGTTTTCGGAAATCCGGTGACAAAATCCATAGTGATGTTCTCCCATTTCCATTCTGGCATCTCTAGAGGATGCAACAACCCTGGAGGTCGTTGGTGATCTGCTTTAACTCGTTGGTAAACAACTCCTGGCGAATTGAGCTATCGATCTCTTCATACCCCTCCACCAAAATTTCTCTTTCAGTCCCCTGTATATTTTCGTCTCTCCGGGGTGAACGGTGTAAGGAGTGCTATGTGCCTCTTTCAGGATTTTGTTCCTCATTCCGTTATCCTTAGGCACACAGATTCTGTTATCAAACATTAAAGCTCCATCAG
The DNA here is from genome assembly GCA_947034835.1 of Ballota nigra. Lineage (NCBI taxonomy): Eukaryota > Viridiplantae > Streptophyta > Magnoliopsida > Lamiales > Lamiaceae > Ballota > Ballota nigra. Next base: position 8,519,838 of record OX344727.1, on the reverse strand, counting down.
TACTCAACACGAACCTCTGAATGGTTCCTTCTTCAGCGCGCTTACGTATTCCTCTCAAGAATTTATCGTCCTTTTGCGCTCCTAATATCCTTTCTCGTAAGGTCGGTTGCAGGGTGAACGCGTAAACCATGGAATCTGCATAACACTGTGTGGAAAATTCTAAGTTTAAACGAGAAAGTTCTCCTATTAGTGGTAACTGTGTGGTCGGAATGACGCTTAGTTTTGTATCTTCCTTTCTACTCAAAGCGTCTGTCACTACGTTTGCCTTTCCAGGGTGATAGTGGATAGTGCAATCGTAATCTTTTACCAACTCAAGCCATCTTCTCTGACGCATGTTCAATTCCTTCTGCGTAAAGAAGTATTTTGGGCTCTTATGGTCAGTGTAGATCTCACACTTTCCTCCATATAAGTAGTGTCTCCAAATCTTCAACGCGTGAACTACTGCGGCCAGTTCTAAGTCGTGCGTTGGATAGTTTTGTTCGTGTTCCTTAAGTTGTCGAGATGCATAAGCTACAACTTTCTTATTCTGCATCAGAACACAACCCAAGCCTGACAAAGAAGCGTCTGTGTAAATGACGAATCCTTCTGATCCATCTGGGATGGTTAACACAGGCGATGTGGTTAGTCTCTTCTTTAGCTCTTGAAAGCTTTCTTCACAAGTTGAATCCCAAGTAAACTTCTCAGTTTTCTTGGTCAGTTTCGTCAGCGCTTTCGCAATGCTGGAGAAATCTTGTATGAACCTGCGGTAGTAGCCTGCTAACCCAAGAAAACTCCGAATTTCATTGACGTTAGTAGGTGCCTTCCAGTTCATGATGGCTTCTACCTTTGCTGGGATATGCCCTAAGAACATCACACGGTCGATCCAAAATTCACACTTGCTGAATTTGGCATACAACTTCTCTCGTCTCATTGTCTCTAAGACTGCTTTGAGATGTTCTTCGTGTTGTTCTTTGCTCTTAGAGTATACGAGTATGTCGTCGATGAAGACGATGACGAATTGATCCAAGTACGGATGAAACACTCTATTCATCAGATCCATGAAGATCGCCGGAGCATTTGTTACTCCGAAAGGCATCACGGTGAACTCGTAATGTCCATACCGAGTCCGGAATGCTGTCTTTGGGATATCCTCACTCTTGACCTTTAGCTGATGGTACCCAGACTTCAGATCGATCTTTGAGAATATGGTAGCATTCTTTAACTGATCGAACAAGTCTTCTATCCTCGGAAGAGGATATTTGTTCTTAATGGTCAGTTGATTGAGACCTCGGTAGTCTATGCACATACGGAAAGTTCCATCTTTCTTCTTTACGAACAACACGGGTGCTCCTCATGGTGATGCACTAGGCCTGATGAACTTCTTTTCAAGCAAGCCCTGCAGTTGTTCTTTCAGTTCTTCTAACTCTTTTGGCGCCATTCGATAGGGTGCTTTAGATACTGGTGCTGCCCCAGGTATCAAGTCGATGGAGAACTCTATCTGACGATCGGGAGGTAACCCATTTAATTCCTCGGGGAACACGTTAAGATATCCATCCACAATTGGCACTTTAATGCGTAACTTATCGTCTATCTCTCCTGCTGAGATGCGAACGAGGTAAGCTTGGCATTCCTCTTTTCGTAATATTGTTACAGCTTGGATTGCTGATATTACTCGGGTTTCCTTCTTGGTCTTGATTTCACGAAATGTGAAGCGTTGGCCATCACGAGTTTCGAGGTTGATCTCGCGTTCGGCGCATTTTATTATCGCTTTGTTTCTCGTTAACCAGTCAATGCCTAAGATTATGTCAAAGGTTTTCATCTTAAGGACGTGAAGATCGGACTCTATCAAGTGATTGTCTAGCGTTAGGGGTAGACCTCTAATTTGACCCTCAATTTCCATAGTAGTTCCAGATGGAATACTCACATTTAAAACTTTTCCCTTTTCCTCGACTAATCCTAACTTTCTTTTAAAGTTATCAGATATAAAGGAATGAGATGCTCCAGTATCAAACAATACATACGCAGGTTTTTCAAGTACAAAGACAGTACCTGCTAGCGTCTCATGCTGCTCAGGTTGAGCTGGTCCTTTCTGGCAAAGTTGATCTCCACTATTTTCCCCTTACTCTAGGATAGCATTCACGTGGCCTGACCTTCATTGACCTTGGTTAGGCGGACCTCTGACTGGGGGTCCCGTCTGGCGGTTGTTAGGTGCAGGCAGCTGACGAGCCTGATAATTGTTTGCCTGCTGAGGGCGGTACTGAGCATTGTTAATCGGTTGACGGTTGCTGCTCGGTGGCTGAGCACATTCATTGGACTTGTGCCCTGGTTGATTGCAACGGAAACAAATTACTCCACTCTGACTACAGGGTCCCCAGTGTCTCCCTCCACACCTTTGACAGTTCTGGTTGGCTCGAGGACCAACAAAGTTATTTCCCCTGGATTGCGGAACTGGATTTCTTTTAAAGGGTGGCTGCCAATTCTGATTGACTGGGACAGTAGTCGGAGTCTGTTTGTACTCCAAGTTTTGACTGATCGAAACCAGCAATGCTCGATGGAAAACTTCTCCATAGTTTGGCACCTGAAGGCCAATTATAATTCCTGCTATCTCGGGCCTCAAACCCTGCTCGAGCCTGCGAGCTTTCCTTTCATCGTCACCCACCAGATGTGGGGCATAACGAGATAGTTGGTTGAACCTTCTCTCGTACTCTATCACTGAGAGAGTTCCCTGTCGAAGGTTGACAAATTCCTGTTCTTTCCGATCCCTCAGGACTCGTGGAAAGTATCGGTCCAGTATAGCTTTCTTGAAGTCCTCCCAAGTAAGGATCTGTCTAGCTTCTTCGTCCATAGTTCGCTCATAAGACTCCCACCATTGGGCTGCATCCTCCATCAGTTGGAACTGGGCACAGGAGACTTTCTGTGCATCAGCCAGTGCCATGTGTCGGAAGATACATTCCAATCTCGATATCCATTCCTCAACTTCAAAGGGATCTTCTTTCCCATTCAGCCTAGGTGGCTGCAGTCGTCGAAAGCGTTCGACAAAGTCATTCGTCCGGGGCGCCATATGAGGTATAGGCCCGTACAGTGGTGGAGGAGGTGGTGGAGCTTGTTACTGAATGTAGTTCTGAAGAGAGATCAGTATTTCTCTCGCAATATCGTTTTCTGGCGCGGCCTGTTGAGGCGGCTCAGGTTCAGCCTGATGGGGTGGGTCTTGTTCTATAGGATCTCTTTGTTCAGGAATGGGGTTAACGCGGGGTCGTCCACGTTTACGTCCAGGTGCCATTCTAAAGGTAGTTCTGATCGAAAAGAATAATATTGTTACGATATGTATAGGTGCAAGAAAGTTATAAAAACATAACCGGATTAACCAAATCAACACAACGCTAGCACTGAAACACGTGTGGTACGTAATTCACCGCTTCGCATCGGGGCCCTCAATGGTACAGTGCTCACATTCGCACAGTATTCTAGGAACCAGTGGTGTGTCATTAAGCGATAATCAGATAAAATATATGACAGTCAATATATAAAGCAAGTAAAACACATTGACAAGCAGTGAGCACATAATAAATATATATATATATATATATATATCTAAAAAGTTTTGGTTCTACGGAGTCAGTCTCCTTACATTACGTCATGGAATGCAAAAGGGTTCTAGGTAATGCTATAGCATCGTGTCCTCACATCAATATGGACCACGAGCGACAAAAAGAGGGGTTAGAGCTACGCTGCTATGGCCTATAAGGAAAACGACACGCAAAATGACTACTACTATATGTCAAGCGGCTACCACCTATACTATATATATGCATCTACTACTATATACAAGGTCTGGGAGTCCAACTAGTCATCAACCTCTGACTCTGCTGGGGAATCTATCTCTAACTCTGGCTCGTCTCCCTCAAACTCAACAATCTCGGGCTCAACACTCGCTAACTCTATCAAGTGGTGTGCGGCTTCTCCCAAGCCAAAAGGTCCCTCTCCAGCCAGTCCACTCGCTACCCAGAAGGCGATGGAAGTGTCCCGCTGCGCGAGAGCTGCATCCAAGTGTAGGTCGGCCCTCCGGGTGGCGAAAAGGGAGTACTCGTCCTGGGAGACGGCGGTTGCTCTAGCCACAACGGCCGACATCCGTGCTAGCCTGGCGTCCTCCCGGTGACCGTCCGAAGTGGCCAGGTCATGCCCGGCGGGTGCAGCGGTCTGGTAAGACAGCCCGCGGTTAACATCCGCGTGCTGAATCACCCTCTGGGCTTCCACCCAGTAGGCGTCTAGGTGCACCTGAGGTCCCTGCTCTGGGTCGTCCACCCTTATACGATCTAACAGTCTGGTAGCGATGGAGCGGAAGATTTCGATCACTCCTCCCGCGAATCGGGTCGCAGCTGCGAAGTCGGTCTCAATGTGGGGCTCTGGGGCAATCCTTGCCCTTTCGCGTGACTCTAAAAAGCGGGCAGTGAAGGCATCAATGGTCTCTACTTCTAACTGCTCAATCTCTAAGTACTGGGTCACATCCATCTTGGGCTTCTTATATGGAAATGAAAGTTCTAGTCAAATTTTAGTTTAAAAGGAAAAATAACCGTAAAGTAAACACTTAAAGCACGTAATCAAGGAAATCACATAATATCATTTATGAAGTTCACAAATTATCCAAGTATTCTTATTAATTACTCGAGTTTCAACAGCAGCTTATACTAAATTTTGTAGTTCTTTTTTCACAGTACGAACATTGTTTTGAGTTATCTTAACCCTTTTGATCGTGTAATATTATGAAGTCAAGCTATTTTGAATTTGGTAGGTCTTTAAACAATTTTACAAAAAGTAGTAACGTACCTTCGAGGAGCTTGTAGACAGTAACCAGAGACATGTTTCCCCCAGAAAATTTAATATTTAAATACTTAAGTGATAATAAATAATTTTAGTGTGACGGGAAAACAAGATTTGGGGTTGGGTCTGAAAGTTTTGAACCTAGGCTCTGATACCACCTGTAACGCCCCGAACCCAGAATATATTAATTATATCGGATTCGAAGTGTTATTGTGATCAAAAGTCCGAACTATAAAATTTTTGAAGAAGAAGTAACTAAATTGAAGGATAAGTTTCATACATCGGATAAGTGGGAAGGAATAATACAATAGAGTATCGCATACATAAGTGCATCTGTATATATATATATAAGGAAAGATAAAGGGTTCTGTATCTTTATGATAATACACACTGAGTTTTGATGACTGAAACACACGGTAAGAAGTAGCATCTTGTATAGCAGTAGCGGCAGCATTTATTTAGGAATAGAATAATAGGCATCATTGTATTATAAATAGTGTATTAAGCAAGCGGGAAACTTTGTGTCTTCTGTATCACTGTCCTTGCTCCTCGTAATCGAAATCTGCAAAGGGGTTAGGAAAAAGGGGCGTGAGAATTGAATTCTCACGTATGGGTGATTTGCAACGTCATGGGATTGGTAAATCCGAAGTATATTAAATTATACTCATTGATAAAGTGTTTATTCCATTTAATCAGTTTCACATGTAAACAAGATTACAATATTTTATAGAAGGAACAGTTCATATAATGATTCATCGGCATTTAAGCATATTTCACATGGTATAATTGAAATAGCACAAGTTGATTCACATTAGGGTAGAACCCAACACATATTCACGTATTGTCACAAACTGTCAAACCATATTCGTACGACCATTCCACTTCCATCAAAGTTACCCTTTTCAACTACAACCAAAACTTACTTCATCCAACCACAACAAAGTTACCCTTTTCAACTACAACCAAAACTTACTTCATCCAACCACAACAAAGTTACCCTTTTCAACTACAACCAAAATAAGCAAGCATCAATGGCCTTATTCCCAGTGCGCACGTAGGCAGCTGACCGGGGACCAGATCTGCTTGATCAACAACCTTGATTCTGAGGGCGTCCCCGACAGCTCCCCGGAGGTCGGATTTAAAACTCGATTCTAACTCCGTACTTACTGACTTTCCATAAAACTGACTCAATAAACTTCACAGAGAAAAATACTTGATTGACAATAGAATTGATTCATGCTCACATAAGATGCTTACTCACACAGTGGTGATCGATTTATAAAACAACAGGCATTATATAACATATATAGTAATATCACATAATTTAAACAATTATATAATAGGTGCTACATTTATGTTGGATTAATTGTTTTAGATTGATTTAGTCGAGTTCAGAAAATACCGGCATAACGTCATTATTAGCAGATCAATCAACAGATCATCACCCACCTGATTGTTCTGAGTCCTGAGAATATTATGTAGGCAGACGGTCGAGTCCTCCGTGCGTGTCTCGAAAAGTACAGAATCCTAATAAGGAGTATTCTGATTAAAAGATCGACTTTTGAATTTGAAAAGCTTAAGCGTTTGTATCTAGAGGATTTAGTAGATTGTTGCCTTTAGAAAATTATTGAAAACTAAGGTTTCCAAAGGTTGATTTCTATTTGATAAGTACGCCCCTTTTAAGAGAAGGTGTATTAGGGAGGTGTATTTACTAATTTTAGTGGTGTCCTTAATAAAGGCATTTTAAGGTAAAAATATAATTATTATTCTTGGAATACTTAGAAAAAAATAAGAATAATATAATTACTTAAAGGTATCAATAAAATTTAAAGAAAAAGTTTTTCTTTCTTAGGAATTCTATTTCTCGTTTTTAAACAAATTTATTAATTTCTCCAACAAAACTCTTTTTACTAAATTGGATATTTAAAAGACTTATCTTTTGGGTTCTTAATTTCTAATAGGGGTACGAGGGGAAGACGAGTTTCCCTTTGTCTATGGATTCAAAACAAAAGCGTTTAACCATTGAAGATCATCATCCAAATAATAATATCAACTCATCAAAACAAGGATACTAAAGGATTATGCTAATATCACCATAACACTAAAACAGTGACACTAAACATCCACAAGAATAATACTAGTCCACTAAGTCATTGATACCATACATCTAAAACAACAATACACATCAACCGGTCAACTAAAAAAAAACAAGATACTAACTCAGCTAATCCCAACAGTCCAACTCATGTTTTGTGAAGGAAAGAAACAGGGGAAAATAATATCCAAATTCCTACTTCTAAAGAGTGATACAAAGAGGACAAAACAACAATACTAAACAAGTCAACTAATAATACTAAATCATCTAACCAAAACTAACAGTAAGTTTTCTTTTCTGTTTCTTTGTTCCATGGTTCGAACAAAACTTGACAAAATTCCAGAATCTACCCAAGAAGAAAAACGAAGGTAGAAACCTTACGATTCCGGTTCGAGGTGGTAAATGGGCGGCCTAACGGCGTCGTTTTGAAATTCGGTATTTTGCTTACGAAAATTGGGCAGCCTAACGGCGTCGTTCGGGAATTCGGAAAAACGAATTGAACAGCCTAACGACGTCGATCGGGATTTCCAGAAATTCCGGCAGCAGCAAATTGATTTGACGGCGTCATTTTGATCGGAAAAATCGAATGGAAAGAGGGGTTTTTGGTTAGAAACTGAATTCGGTAGAAAATTGAAATTAAAAGAGGGCTTTTTAAATCGACTTACATGAAGGGAGAATTAAAGAGGCGGCGACGGCTGGGGCTGAGGGAGTGCGACGGCGGCGCTGGGTGGTTGGGCACGGGCGGCGACGCAGCTTCGGCTTCGGGGAAGGACAGGGGAGGCGGCGGCGGCGCGTCGCGATGGGAGGAGAGAGAACGAGCGAGAGAAAAGACAAGGCGAGAGGCGTTGCTGCTTCGCGGTGGCGCGAGGGAGTCGTCTGAGCACGGTGGCGCTTCGTCGTTCGCCAGAGGAGGAAAGAGGCGCGACGGCGAGGGGGAGCGTGGCCTGCGTCTGGGAGTGGGAAGAGAGGAGTGGCGTGGTTGGGGCTGGGCACGGCGGTGGCGTTGCCGGAAAAAGAAAGAAAAAAGAAGAAGGAGGCTTTTGTGCTTTGAAGAGAGAAAGCAGAGAGAAATTAAGAAAGGGGATTGGATAAGTGCGTGAGTTGTGAAATGAGAAGAATTAGGAGAGAGAGAGACTTTTTCCTATTTTATACGGATTCCTCTTAAGGAAACTTAACAATTCCGTATTAATCTTTCAAATCCGGATTCAAGTATTATCCTTTTAATAACTTTTATTAAAAGAAAAATTTTAATTAAAAGAAGGAAAAGATTAGTGGTTGAGAATTAAAGATAGAGATTTTCATGAGATTTTAACTTAATTGCTAGGAATTTAATTAGGGGCTCGTTTGGTTTTCGAGAATTTAATTTGAGATTAACAGTATCTTTTAATTAATCAATTAATTACTGAAATTTTGATTATCCACAAAATTACACGGATTTAAATCCTTAATTTAATTTAATTCTCGTAGTTCCTTTATTCGTTTGAAAGATTCGATTTCTTTCTTCGAATTTAGGAATTTATAAAAAGGCTATATATATTTAAATACACAAATAACACACAAAATAATTAAAATTAAAAGAAACAAAGAGAAGAAAATAAAATAAGGTTTCTAATTAAAGAAAAAGGGTATAGAACGGGACGGGGTATTACATAAATACCAGACCAAAGAATTTTTTTTTTTACCGGGCAAATTTTTTTTAGGAAAAATTGGCAAAAATACATTGTATATTGGCAGTAATGTTAAAAATATCTTTTATATTTTTCATTTTGTGAAAATGTCCATTATATTTTCAAAACTAGGTGAAAATATCCCGTAACAGGCTACAACCAGTTTGTAATCGGTATATACGTTGACTTGACAATATTTTTTGACGAAAATATTCTTTATGTTTTTATTATTTGATGAAAATGTCCTTTTGTATTTTATAATTAAAATTAATAATTAAATTATTCAAAATAATAAATTAAATCATAAAATGTCCTAAAAATATAAAAAATATATAAACATGTATAACTATTTTGAAATTTAAAAAACTACATAAGAACAATTTATTATAAAAAAAAACATTTAAAAATTTCTTTCAATATATGAAAAATGTTAGGTAATAAAATATAGAAATAAAATATATTTTAGTTTAATATAAATATATATTTTTTATTATTTTTTATTCCCGAGGAAGTACATATATTACCCGAATCTTCTTCCAAAATGACATGTAACAATAGTATCATTTGTTATATACACAAATTACTTTAAATATGAGAAGTTGCGTAATCGGGTGATTATTAATTTTGAAAAATTATATAATAATACTAATGAATCCCCGTTAATTTATAGTTTTAGTAATTGATAAATAATTCATGTAAATATATAATATAATTGACTATTGAAATTTTTTAAATATAGGATTTAAGTGATAACTTATATATTTAAAATTTTAAATCATCTTCAGATTTAAGTGATGATTTCAATATAAAATTTTAAATTATTTTTAGTTTTTAAAAATAACAAATTTGTCATTTATATATGTAAATTAATTTATATTTTTGCTAATTTTGTAATTACAATTTTTATTGAATTTCTAATGTTTAATTTTTTTTGTAATATCAAAACATAGATATTATGAACTTATCTAGATCTGACATATTTTTAACACTGAAGGATTTAGCCTTTAAGACTCATCCCTCAGACTGTATGAAAATAAAATCAAATGAAGTTACAAGAAAGTAAAGAACTTACAATTCTGTAGATCTCGTCAAATACTTCAAGCTTTTATTATAATATCAGAAGAAAGTTTACAAAAGAGAGAGAGAGGATGATTACAAGAGAGAGTGGGGGGAGGGAAGGAATTCTGGGGAATTCCGGAGTCTGAAGTCTGCCTCTATCTTCAGACAAATAGCCTATTTTAATTCTTAATCATAAAATATAACGGGCATTTTCATCGAATAATAAAAATATAATAAATATTTTTATTAAAAATATACTACCGTGTGTACCGATAACAAAGTGGTTTTAGCCTATAACAAAATATTTTCACCTAGTGTTTATATATATATATATATATATATATATATATATATATATATATATTATTCCCCAAAATCTACGAGCAGGTTTGCACACTATACGAAAAAGTAAAAAACAATACCCCTGGATGCTTCCATTCCTTGGATACTTTAAGCTTATTTAGAGTTGAATTAAATCTAATTTCGTATAATAAAAAACAATTAAGAGAATCTTATAGAATATTGTTTTTCTAGACATTGACATGTGCTGTTTGCATGTTGATTAATAATAACTTTATTAACATTAAACTTTTGATTGCTGTCGCGCGGTAAAAATACATATATTATTTTTATATGAAAAAAATATTTAAATGTTATATGGTTGTCCTTAACACATAAGTTACTGATACAAGAATAAAACTTTTTTTTAAAGCTTTCCTACCACAACGGGTCTTTGTTAGATGTGAGATTGGATTATAATAAAATTTTAGATGCTCATACGAAACGAAGTAGAATCCATTAATTACTTTGAAAAGAAAAGTTTAAATTGAGAGCGAGTAATTGTGTAAACAAGGGACACACATTTAAATTGAATTTATCGCATAATATTTGACATTACATATCTCACAAGTCACAAGTCATAATTTCTAAAAGAACAAAAAAATAAAAAAAACTGACGTTATAGTGTCTCATGCAACAATTTATCATAAAATATTAAGAAATCGATGGACACTATTGTGAAATTGGTTCATACATGAATTATTAAAGAACATTAGTTGTTTTTATTGAAGAGTATTGATTGTTTTCACTGAAATTTTTTAGTTTGTTTTCACTGAACAACTAAGACTATTCTGTGTAAATAAGTAATACTCTTTAATGAAAATAACTAATACTTTTTAAAAAAATTACTAATTCTCTTCAATAATCCATGTATAAACCAATTTCACTCTATATTTTTTTATCATTCAATAAATAACTCTCCTAGTCCACAATAAAATGACACATAAAACTCTCAATCTTGAATAAAATGACTTAGAACACGCCTATTTCGTAGTGTCAATTGAAATGTTATGATTTTACGGGAGGGACCTGTAGGAACATATATAAGGGAGAGAAAATTATAAGTATTAATCAAAATTATAGAAAGGGCCACAACAGAAAGGAAAATTTTAGAAGACCTTTGAGATAAATAACTTTAATATTTTATTATACTATTTTTTAAATCTCTTTAAAATAATGTATCAGCACCTTATCTTTCTTAAGCTGATGTGACACCTCTCAAATGATTTCATTTCGAAATACTATCTTCTTCTTAAAAATTATTTTAGGTATATTTTAAATCAAATTAAAACTTAATCTATATCATATATTTTATACTTTTAATTTCAACCATACATTTTATTTTTATAATAAAATGTTCGTATGTTGTTTTTTAATTATCAAAATAGTCTTACATGTAAATGTATTTTGATATTTTTATGGCATTTTATGATTTTATTTATTATTTTCAATATTTTAATTATTAATTTTAATTATAAAATACAAAAGGACATTTTTATCGAATAATATAAACATAAAAGACATTTTCATCAAAATACACTATTACTTTATCATATATCAGTTACAGTCTGGTTGTAGCCGATTACAGGGCATTTTCACCTAGTTTTGAAAATATAATGGACATTTTCACAAAGTGAAAAATATAAAGGATATTTTTTATCATTACTGCCAACCTATGTTGCACAGGTGCGGATACGGGAGTGCGGGGGCGATACGATACGGGTATGGGGATACGAATTTTCAAAAAACTTAGGGTGCGATTCGTTAAGGATACGTCTGTTTATTTATATTTTATTATATATAATACTTAAAAAAACAAATACATTTTAAAATTTTGTAAATCGAATGTATATAATTCACATTTTATCTAACCCAAAATTTAAACATATTCAATAATTTGATATAATTAAGTAACCAAAATTAATTTAAGTTCCATTAGCCTAATATATACGTCATAACAGTGATTTCAATATAAAACAAGTGTCACATTGTCAATTTAAATTATATTATATAATAAATTTAAATTGAAATAACATACCACGTGGAGAATCCGATTCGCGGATTCAAGAATCTCACCCCTTTTAAGGGGCGGGTGCGAATCCGATACTGCATTGTTATATTTTTAGAAGAATCTGTGCATCATAGCTGCCAACATACATGACATTTTTACCAAATTTCCCCTCAAATTAATGATACTCCTAATGCAGTTACTGATACTTTAAAATTGTTACATGATAAGCTTTTCATGAACTATTTTCATATAATACTTTGCGACAAAGTATAGAGTGAAAATGGTTCATACATGAATAATTGAAGAGTATTAGTTGTTTTCACTGAAGAATATTATTTATTTATTGAAGAATATTAGTTGTTTTCACTGAAGAGTATTAGTTCTCTTTACTAAAGAGTCTTAGTTTATTTTCAATAAACAACTAATACTCTTCAATGATTCATATATAAACAAATTTCACTCCATACATACTCATACTTTACTCAAAGTAAATATGTAAAAAGTTAGATAGTTAATTATTAATTTCCCAACCTTTTCATTTAAAGTTAATGAACATCGAGTGTATAATTCAAATGTATTTTTAAATAATATTAATTGTTTTACTAGTTTGTTAGTATTTAATTGTCTTTACTCTAAAATATTAGTATTTCTTTTTATTAAAAATAATAATTTTGTATATTTACACCATACAATGGTGTACATCTGGTTGCTCTATTTCTTATGCTTTGAATAAATTTTGGAAGATGATTATTTCTCTAAACTTTAATATAAATTATTCATCATTTGATAAATTATTCGATATATGATAGAAGAGTAACTCTCTTGTGCACTTGGTGTATGATACTCAACAGTTGATTCTGTTTATATTGAAAAATATGATTTGATTAGATTGAAAAATGTGGTTAGATTATACTGAAAAGTTTACACAAGAAATTAATTTTTGGTATAAACTTTTCAGTATAATCTAACCACACTTTTCAGCATAATCAACCTACACTTTTTAATATAAATAAACCTCAATTATTGAGTGAGTGCACCATACACCAAGTGCATATGAGAGTACCGATGATTGAAATACTAGATTTTTTAAGGCGAATGAATAGCGTAGACCTCTGTAAAGAGAGGTGCAATTTTTACTGAGAAAAAGGCCCTCTAATACAATCATATTGTCGTATTTATAGTTAATTTCTAAAGAATATCTTATATATGAGGCACTTATGCTGATGTGGTTATAATTAAATTGGTCTTTACTTAGTCAATTTTAATACGATATATCTAAACATTTTATTTCCATTACCTTCAAGTATTAGCATATTCATTAATCATTATGCATATTCTTTTAATGCGTTACATACCCCTCAACAATTCGTGTAGGTACACACTCCCACCTCATTAAAAGTTGCAAATTTATGATTGATGGACTCATTTGTTAATATTTCAAGGGGATTAATGTTGTGTGCTCATTTTTTAAAATTGGATAAACCCATGTGATAATATAAGGACATTTTTTAATAAACCCATGTGATATTTGGTCCATAAAAATCGTGTTTGGCTAAGAATGGCCATATTGGGGATAAACTATTCCCCGTCCAATTTAATTTTGGATAAATACATTTTTCTTCTGCATTCAAATATCCATTCACTTCTATAATATACATATTTATTTTTATACAATTATATCACTCTTCATTTTCTTGTGTGCACTCAAATCCATAACACATACTTGAATTTTAAGTTCAATTTCAAATTAATTTATATTTTTTAAAACCCAATTTACTGATAAAGTTTGAATAATCAAAATTAATTTAAAATTTGACGTAAAATTCAAATGTATGCTATGTATTTGAGTGTATACAAAAATTTGTGTTTTTTTTCTATTGAATCATTATCTCTCTTATATATCTCATCAATTTATATTTCTCCATCCTTAATCAGATACCTCCTCCACCTCAATTTAGTTTTTTTTTTTTTTATTGTCCATTATTAGTTTTCACAGCCAGCCTTTACTCTCACAAGATACATTTATTTACCCTTATATCATTACTTTTTTCTAATACAATTAATTTACAACCACAAAATTAAAATTAATTTGATCGAAATACCACTACTTTATCACTTTAATAAAACAAAACAACTGTTCGTATTTTTTAACCCCTATTTTATCATTTAAATAAAGCAAAATAATTGTTTTTTTTCTTTTTCTGTGCCCACTGATTTGGAACAAGAGTACATATTATGTGAATATTTAAAAATAATAATATGGGCAAAGAGGAATTTTGAAATTAATAAGTTTATAATTTTGATCATTTTCACATTATATTTTCAAGACAACATATCTTCTTAAAGAGTAGATTTTATATGAGACCATATGGTGTTGACAGGCATTTTCGTACGGGTAGATTTATGTGGCTATTTGGGTTATGCCCGACAAACAATCAATAATAAACGAACACGAACGGTTGGGGAAGAACTTTCGTTCTTCCCACGAATATTAGAGTTTCTTGGATATATGAGGAATGAGAGAAAAGTGGGATCTCTTACAATGAGGGGGTGACCCCCTATTTATAGAGGTTCACCCCCAAAGGCCCAAAAGTGGCCCTAAATTCGTCTCAACCCTTTATTTAGGGATTTATTACAATTATTAATATAAAGATCAACAGTAGACCTATAATACATTAAACACTATTTTCTGATGTAGACTCTCGATCTTGTCGGGTCAGTGTATCTTTAGGAATCCGATCTTCTGTCAGGCGAGGATATTTCCTGCTGTAACAATTGCCCCCAAGATTGGGCTCTGATTGCGGCCAGAGTTCGATCTTGATCTGTGCTTCAAATAGGTTTTGCCCCCGAGCCTGAAAACAAGATAGCTCGGATGCCCCGGAGGAATCTTCGACAACAGGGTCCGTGATGGGCGAATCTTCCGTGTAACCTTCGAATAGTCAAACCTCAAACAAATTGGTCGGGTTAGGTGGGGTACGATCTTCCGTAGTGCCCCCGGGTCGGGTACCGTGACGTTCAATTAATAAAGAGTTCTTGCCGCTGATCGACATTGATTTTAGTAATAGGGCGGTAAGGACCGCGATGATAAATTAATGAAGTGCTTAGGCCTCTTGCGGGTAGCGACTTCACGGACAACAGATTGACTTAATAATCAATTAAAAGATAAATCAACAGATTAATGAGTGGAATGCCTTAGCCGATAGACGGGCAGCAACTTCACGATGATGAGATTGAATTAACAACCGCTTAAAAGATTAACCAACAGGTTAATGAGTGAAGTGCTTTAGCCGATTGATGGGCAGCGACTTCACGAAGATGGGATTGATTTAACAACCGCTTAAAAGATTAACCAACAGGTTAATGAGTGAAGTGCTTTAGCCGATGATCGGGCAGCGACTTCACGAAGATGGGATTGATTTAACAACCGCTTAAAAAATTAACCAACAGGTTAATGAGTGAAGTGCTTTAGCCGATGATCGGGCAGCGACTTCACGAAGATGGGATTGATTTAACAACCGCTTAAAAAATTAACCAACAGGTTAATGAGTGAAGTGCTTTAGCCGATGATCGGGCAGCGACTTCACGAAGATGGGATTGATTTAACAACCGCTTAAAAAATTAACCAACAGGTTAATGAGTGAAGTGCTTTAGCCGATGATCGGGCAGCGACTTCACGAAGATGGGATTGATTTAACAACCGCTTAAAAGATTAACCAACAGGTTAATGAGTGAAGTGCTTTAGCCGATGATCGGGCAGCGACTTCACGAAGATGGGATTGATTTAACAACCGCTTAAAAGATTAACCAACAGGTTAATGAGTGAAGTGCTTTAGCCGATGATCGGGCAGCGACTTCACGAAGATGGGATTGATTTAACAACCGCTTAAAAGATTAACCAACAGGTTAATGAGTGAAGTGCTTTTAGCCGATTGACGGGCAGCGACTTCACGAAGATGGGATTGATTTAACAACCGCTTAAAAAATTAACCAACAGGTTAATGAGTGAAGTGCTTTAGCCGATGATCGGGCAGCGACTTCACGAAGATGGGATTGATTTAACAACCGCTTAAAAGATTAACCAACAGGTTAATGAGTGAAGTGCTTTAGCCGATGATCGGGCAGCGACTTCACGAAGATGGGATTGATTTAACAACCGCTTAAAAGATTAACCAACAGGTTAATGAGTGAAGTGCTTTTAGCCGATTGACGGGCAGCGACTTCACGAAGATGGGATTGATTTAACAACCGCTTAAAAAATTAACCAACAGGTTAATGAGTGAAGTGCTTTAGCCGATGATCGGGCAGCGACTTCACGAAGATGGGATTGATTTAACAACCGCTTAAAAGATTAACCAACGGGTTAATGAGTGAAGTGCTTTTAGCCTATTGACGGGCAGCGACATCACGATGCAGAGAATAGATTAGTTAACGCCGGTGAGGACGAACCAAACAATACCTCGCCCATTAAGGCGGAAAGTCAACGCTTAACATGCGGACTGGATCCACGCCGAGAGGCAGATTAGTTGACGCCGGTGAAGGCGAACTTATCAAGGCCGAGTGACGGATCGTCTTGAGAGGCAGATTAGTTGACGCCGGTGAAGGCGAACTAATCAATATGTCAACGCATAAAAGGCGGACTAATCAACGGCGAGAAGATGGATTAACTCGAGAAAGAGATTAGTTGACGCCGGTGAAGGCGAACTAATCAATACGTCAATGCCTGAAAGGCGGACTAATCAACGTCGAGGAGACGGATTACTTCGCCACTCTAGGCGGATTGTCGACGCCTAAGAGGCGGGTTAACTCGAGTAGATTAGTTGACGCCTGTGAAGGCGAACTAATCAATACGTCTACGCCTGAAAGGGCGGACTAATCAACGTCGAGGAGACGGATTACTTCGCCACTCTAGGCGGAATGTCGACGCCGAGAAGGCGGATTAATCAACGCCGATCGGGCGGATTACTTCGCCAATCTAGGCGGAATGTCGACGCCTAGAAGACGGATTAATCAACGCCGATCGGGCGGATTACTTCGCCAATCTAGGCGGATTGTCGACGCCTAAAAGGCGGATTAATCAACGCCGATCGGGCGGATTACTTCGCCAATCTAGGCGGAATGTCGACGCCGAGAAGGCGGATTAATCAACGCCGATCGGGCGGATTAGCTCGAGTAGATTAGTTGACGCCGGTGAAGGCGAACTAATCAATACGTCTACGCCTGAAAGGCGGACTAATCAACGTCGAGGAGACGGATTACCTCGCCACTCTAGACGGAATGTCGACGCCTAAAAGGCAGATTAACTCGAGTAGATTAGTTGACGCCGGTGAAGGCGAACTAATCAATACGTCTACGCCTGAAAGGCGGACTAATCAACGTCGAAGAGACGGATTACCTCGCCACTCTAGACGGAATGTCGACGCCGAGAAGACGGATTAGCTCGAGTAGATTAGTTGACGCCGGTGAAGGCGAACTAATCAATACGTCTACGCCTGAAAGGCGGACTAATCAACGTCGAGGAGACGGATTACCTCGCCATTCTAGACGGAATGTCGACGCCGAGAAGGCGGATTAGCTCGAGTAGATTAGTTGACGCCGGTGAAGGCGAACTAATCAATACGTCTATGCCTGAAAGACGGACTAATCAACGTCGAGGAGACGGATTACCTCGCCACTCTAGACGGAATGTCGACGCCGAGAAGGCGGATTAGCTCGAGTAGATTAGTTGACGCCGGTGAAGGCGAACTAATCAGTACGTCAACGCCTGAGAGGGCGGACTAATCGACGTCGAGAAGACGGATTACTTCGCCAATCTAGGCGGAATGTCGACGCCTAAAAGACGGATTAATCAACGCCGACCGGGCGGATTACTTCGCCAATCTAGGCGGAATGTCGACGCCTAAAAGGCGGATTAATCAACGCCGATCGGGCGGATTACTTCGCCAATCTAGGCGGAATGTCGACGCCGAGAAGGCGGATTAATCAACGCCGATCGGGCGGATTACTTCGCCAATCTAGGCGGAATGTCGACGCCGAGAAGACGGATTAACTCGAGAAGTAGATTAGTTGACGCCGGCGAAGGCGAACTAATCGATATGTCAACGCCTGAAAGGGCGGACTAATCGACGTCGAGAAGATGGATTACTTCGCCAATCTAGGCGGAATGTCGACGCCTAGAAGGCGGATTAATCGACGCCGATCGGGCGGATTACTTCGCCAATCTGGGCGGAATGTCGACGCCGAGAAGGCGGATTAACTCGAGAAGTAGATTAGTTGACGCCGGCGAAGGCGAACTAATCGATACGTCAACGCCTGAAAGGGCGGACTAATCGACGTCGAGAAGACGGATTACTTCGCCAATCTAGGCGGAATGTCGACGCCGAGAAGGCGGATTAACTCGAGAAGTAGATTAGTTGACGCCGGTGAAGGCGAACTAATCGATACGTCAACGTCTGAAAGGGCGGACTAATCGACGTCGAGAAGACGGATTACTTCGCCAATCTAGGCGGAATGTCGACGCCGAGAAGGCGGATTAACTCGAGAAGTAGATTAGTTGACGCCGGTGAAGGCGAACTAATCGATACGTCAACGCCTGAAAGGGCGGACTAATCGACGTCGAGAAGACGGATTACTTCGCCAATCTAGGCGGAATGTCGACACCTAGAAGGCGGACCGGTCAACGCCTATGAAGGCGGACGAATGTTTGTAGTCGAAAGGTGTGACCATGTTTTAAATATTGAGTTATTTATTCGGTGAGCAACCTTAATGATTTTTTCAAAATTGTATTCGAAGTTTTAAATAACTGACTGTATTTAATAATACTCAGAGTCAAATAATTTATTTTTGATATCACAAAATGATCTTAGGATATGTATATCCTTGCCCCCGCTTTTAATGTATATGAAAACTTACGAGTTAGGATATATATTAAAAGGAAGTACCAAATGAAAATTGAATTTCAAAAATTGTCCCCGCTTCGATTTTTCAAAATACGAGTATTGCCCCTGCTTTTAATTTATATGCAAATTTGCGAGTGGCGATATATATTAAAAGCAAGTTTATCGAAATAAACCTGATTCGAGTGGGCAAAGGACTGCCCGAAGAATTTTCGTTGATGAAGATGCTCCGGGTGTACGCCTCAGAAACTGCTGCCTTTTTTTTTTTTTTTAGCTGTTTAATTAAATCTGGGCACTCTCCCCCATTAAAGAAAAAGGAGGCCCAACAGAATATACAAATCTGGCCCAACACTATAATTTAAATATGGGCACAACAACATTAGTTGAAAAATGGCCCAAATACAACAAATGAGGGCCCAATATACTAAATAAAAGAGGCCCAAATATTAAATATTAATAAGGGCCCAACAAAGTAGATACAGGCTCGGGCCTGGACCAGAATAATTATAAGTCTGTCCATTTTAGAATGTGCGTGGAGAATTCTCCCAACCCACAGAAGAGAGAGGATCAAACGCGACGCGGTGGTGACGCGTGGTGGAGTACCCGATCGGCGGCGACGGGTAGAGGGTTGTGCGCGCTGAGTGGTCGGCGCGGGCAGGCGCGATCCGGCCAGGGGAGGCCGTGCTGGGTGGTCGCGAAGGGAGGTCGAGCGGTGGCCCATGGTCGGCGCGCGTGGGGAAGACCGAGACGGGCGGTGGTAGGGCGACCAGCGAGCTGGACGGCGGGGAGGCAGCGAGGCCGCTTCCCGACGGCGGTGAGGCAGCGAGGCGGTGGTGCGCGGGAGATCGGCGCCGCTCGGGGAGGGATTGCTGCACGGCCAAGCGGGAACGGGCAGCGGTGTCGGGAGGCCGCGAAAGGCGACGGCTCGGGGAGGCCGCACTGAGCGACGACGCGGGGTTGAGGCCGCGCTGGGCGGCGTGCGCGGTGTGAGCGCGTTGGGCGGCGTCGAGCAGCGGGGCGGTTGCGGTGGCTACGGGCTGCGAGCCACGTGAAGCTCGTGAGGCTGCGCGTGTAGCCACGAGCCGCGGGCTGCTGGGGTCTCGAGGGACGGCGACGAGGAGAGGTGCACTGGCGGCGCGGGCGGATTGGGGGCTTGGCGAGCCCGGAGTCCGGTGGCGCGGGCTGAGCGAGGGCCGCGTGCGCCGCGGGGAGACTGCCCTGTGCGGCGCGGGCAGGAGCACTGAGCGGCGACTGTGCGGGGGCACGGGAATGACGTGCGGGGAATCGTAACGAGCGACCATTCGGGCAGGAGCCGCGCGATGGGCGGCCAAGTGGGCGGAGTCGACGAGGCGGGACGACCAGGCGGGCAGGACTCGGAGAGGTTGTGATTGCTTTCGCGGGTAGGTGTCGTGGTCGGAGTCGACGATGCCGGACGGGCCAGGCGGTGATGCGGGGCGGCAACGCGGGTAGACGGGTATTGCTACCCGGAGGCTGAGGGCGACCTCGGCGGCGCACTTACCGAGGTTTGCAGAGACTTTTGACTTTTTAACATGGCTTGGGAAACGCGCCAAAAGCAGACTGCAAAGCTGTGTAAAAGCGGCCCAAAAACCGAGGCAAACAGAGGGGGATTCAAGGCAGAAAAAATGGCTGTTCTGCATAAAATTTTTCTGGGTCCGTAGTGTTTCCACGGGGTGATGGCGCGGCTGGGCGTAGCCACGACGATGCCGGAAAGCAAATTCCACCGCCGGAAATGCCTGCGGCACTGTCCGAAAAGGCAGCAACAATTTTTCTTCTCTTCTTTCTTTTCATCTTGCTAGCTGTTGCTGTAGATATGAAATGGGTTTATTGGATTTTCGGTTTTTTGGCTAGCTGCGTGAGTTATCTGTTGTAGTAAGGAAATGAGTTTATATTTTGAAATTTTGTTTGGATGATTTTGTGAGCTTGCTACTGTAATGACTGGAAATTGATTTTTTGAATTTTCTTGGACGAATCTGATTCGAAAGGGTATGGGTGTTTGATTCTGGAAAATGAGTGAAAAATGATGAATATTTCTTGAACGATTTTTTGTTGGAATTTGATTTTTGAGGGGAAGATCTTCGTGTTCATCCATCGAGATGAACACGAATCCGACCCTCCTTCTAGCGCCAAATTGTTGACAGGCATTTTCGTACGGGTAGATTTATGTGGCTATTTGGGTTATGCCCGACAAACAATCAATAATAAACGAACACGAACGGTTGGGGAAGAACTTTCGTTCTTCCCACGAATATTAGAGTTTCTTGGATATATGAGGAATGAGAGAAAAGTGGGATCTCTTACAATGAGGGGGTGACCCCCTATTTATAGAGGTTCACCCCCAAAGGCCCAAAAGTGGCCCTAAATTCGTCTCAACCCTTTATTTAGGGATTTATTACAATTATTAATATAAAGATCAACAGTAGACCTATAATACATTAAACACTATTTTCTGATGTAGACTCTCGATCTTGTCGGGTCAGTGTATCTTTAGGAATCCGATCTTCTGTCAGGCGAGGATATTTCCTGCTGTAACATATGGTAAGGTGAAACATAATTTTAGAATGATGCTTTAATACATTAAGAAATATGTATTAATTTAAACTCCATCCATCTAATTTTACTAGTTCTGTTTTTTTCTTGTTATTTTCTATCATATGTTGGAGGATATTATGAATTATTGTGAGGTTCATTTATAAATAAAATAATTATTTATAAAAAAATATATAAATAATATCTCACTATACCCTCCAATATAATAAAAAATAACTGGAGGAAAAAAAAAGTACTAGTTTATAAACCGTCACACCGTAAAATCTCCTAAATACACATTGTTGTGCAACATAAAATTTATCTGGGAGGAAGAACACTAGTCTAAGGAGAGAGAGAAACCTCCTCTACTGTAGAATTAAAAGCGACACCTTTCCTTATTTTCTTTTCAGAGTGATGGTTTTAACTTTAACATCCATAATTAATGATGGAAAGGAAGACCTTTCCGCGGAAAATAAATTGACAGCCCAAGGAATCAAGATTTAACTTTTTTTAATTCCGGGAAGGAACACTACAAAATTCGATTGCTTTTTCCGAGTCAGCGATCGAGGTCGAGGTCGAGGTCGAGGCCCCACAGTCCACGCATTCTATGGTTCTCCATCTCCTCTGTCCATATCCCAAATTCATCACAAATTGCATGCAAGCTTAGTACATAATTCCCTCAATTCTGATTTGGACTATAGCACTACTCACTCTCTCTCATCAAACAATTCCCCAAAAGGGGGTTTTTCACTTTCTCCTACTGTGTAAACACTTTTTCTGGCTTCGTAATCTGCACACTGAAATCCGGGGTATTTATACACCGCCACTTCGGCTTTACTTTCCCACACAAATCTCAGGTACCCAAAAATGATGAGTTTTCTTGCTTGATTTCATCGATTCTTGATGTGGGTTCTCTTGAATTGGTCTTGATTTGTGTGGGTTTTGGACTTTGAATTTTGTATTTCTATGGCGTTTCTGAATCTTGATCGACCTGTGTTTGTGTTTTGAATTGGGATCTTTTTAATTGATTGGTGGATTGATGGTTTTGGGAGCTTGAATTACTTGATGTTAATTAATTCTGGGCTTTGAATTTGTCGGTCATCAATTCTCTTCTGGTGGGTTTCCAGTTTTATAGCATGTTTATGTTTTTAGATGTTACCTTCTGCTTAAGGAGTTAGGTTTATTTGATTTTGGCTACCTTTTATATGGATTGCTGGGGAAAATCCCTTATATACAATTCTTGTTTCCTTCTCTGATCTCAGAAGAGCTTTTGGTTCAACAAGAGAAGCTGAATTTTTTACCATTCTGTTTATAATTTTTATCTAGGTATGGTATCTAAAAATTGGTGGCTTTATCATATAAACTATTAAGTCATAAACTATTATCTAGGTTTGGTATTTTTTTCAAGTATCTGAAAATCGATGTTTTTTTTTAATATAAACTATCAACGATGCTATTCATTTATTCGGCTTCTTGTGTGAATTTTTGTGCGTGCTTAACGTCTCTGATCATGTTTGTGAACCTATTCCTTTATTCATGAATCTTTACTTGTATGATTTTCTGTTTACCAGTCTGTGATTAGCTACATCTAGTCAGCATATTAATACATTCTGGTGCAAGAATAAGATGTTATTGGACACGAGTAATGTCATTGGTTCGTTATTTGATCGCATATGTTCTCAGAATGGAAGTAGTCTGAACACTATTATCTGCAACAAAGAATGATGACTGGAAAACCTCATTTGCATTAATTTAGGCCTTCCTTTTTCTGTTTGACGTAGGTTATTTTTTAGTTATATGTTGATGTTAGCTATACAAAATCTTATTAGGGTAAAGCTATTATCATTTTGTAGGTTTTTCTTACTGAATCCAGTTTTCAAACTATTAGGACGATTGAGTGTATGTTAGCTCTGTATATAACTACCCCTTCTTTTTACTCATTGATAATTGTCAAATAATGTGCACAGTGTTTCTGTTTCCCCATGTTCATTGCATGGAAGCTACGTGGTTGTCTCATTTTAGATTATAACGTCTTGTTTGGGTTTGTTTTATTCTCAATTTTTGTTATAAATGAGAATATGTTTAGGTTAAGATAATTTTTTATTTGTATGCAAAAACACGTGATAGAAATGAGATTATGTTTGCTTTAGAAATATTTATGACATTTTTCCTAAAATGTTGATGTGTATAATAATCGTTGGGGTAGGTAATGGTGGGGTCCACTTCGGGTTTTGCCTTTATGATTACGCAACTCTCATTAAATAAGAAAATTTGAAAATATCGTTATTATAATTAGATTTAATTGGTTGTGAATAGGTTTAAATATTGAAAAATATGGGATGAAAAGTGTTTTTGGTATAAATATGTAAAATTACAAATGGGATATATCCAACCGAAATGGATATAACAGGCATGCTTTTAATTCCCCAATAGTAAAAAAGTGCCAAGTTCCAATGGAATGAAAAATGGTTTTACGTGGTTAAATACTATTTTGATGCATTTCAAAGTGAAAGTGCTGCTTCTTATGGAAAGTTATAGATGTTGTCTTTATTTTTCTTATCGTCATTGTTTTCAAATAAAACCATGCTATATCTACATTGAAGAAATGACCTTATACCTGATATATTGAGTAACTTGTGTCATTTTATTTATGTGCTCTTAGGACATTTCAAATCAAAGAAAGAAATCTGTATGCTGATTTGACAACTGGGAGAGCTAGTTCTCATATGAATTAATGGGGGCTTCAAATTCTAAATTTGAAGAAGACAAGAGTCTTCAGCTTTGCCGTGCAAGAAAGAAATTTGTCAAACAAGCCCTTAATGGCAGGTGTTCTTTTGCAGCAGCTCATATTGCTTATATTGAGGAACTGAAAATTATAGGGACCGCTTTAAGGAGATTCGTGGAAGTTGATGCTGTACACGAGACTTTTGTACATCCTTCAAGGAGCCTAACTCCAGAGCCTCGTTCATTGAAGTCTGTCTCTCGATCATCCTTTTCTTCTCAAACTCAATCACAAAATGTGGATTCAGCTGCAAATTTATCACCGTCACTTTCAACACCTGTCTCGAATAAATTCCTATCCAATCCTATGAAATTCAGAGGCGCGTTTTCGAGAAAAGTTGAAGAAAAGCCTCCTGCTGCTGTTTCAGTATCGGTTGGTTCTACGTATCCTCCTCCTCCTGCGCCAGAGCCGGAGGAATCGTCATTTGATACTCCTATTCCATCAGAAGAGGCACCTTGGGACTATTTTGGTCTTTTTAATACAGTTGATAATCAAGAAAGCCGGGGATTTGATCAGGGTTCTGATAACTTTGATGAGGCAAGAAACGTAAAAGTAGAAACGGGGGTTTCTGAAATAGAAGAAGAGAAGCTATCCTTGGATGATGGGGTGGACGAATTCCAAGAATCGGAAGATGAATTTGATGAACCCTCCTCAGATACCCTCGTTCGAAGCTTTAAAAATGTCAACAGAGAAAAAGAGAATGTTGCTAATGGAGATTCGTCCCATGTATCTTTGGAAGATAGGGTATTAGAAAACAATACCGAAAATGGGATCGAAGCAAACGAAAAACTCATCAATGGAGGAGATTCACCAACCAAACCTTCGGAAATCAAGCCAGTGAATGGGAAGAAAAACAACTCTCCTGATTTATCACCACTACGAACTGCTGCCTCAAGATTCGTGCATTTGAGTGATGTGAAGATAACGCCAATGAAACAAAGTGAAGTTGAAGAAGCTGAAGATATGGTTGCACCTAAGGACTTCTTTTCAAGCATGAAGGATATTGAACAGCTTTTTGTTAAAGCATCTGAGGCAGGAAAAGAAGTCCCCAGGATGCTCGAAGCTAATAAATTCCATTTCCGTCCAGTTAACCCTGGAAAAGAACGTAATCTCTCTTCCTCTCTCTCTCTGTACCTTCTTGTTTATGAGAATCCCGTGCTTTTAATATTACTGGCTTTTATCATGTAATAGTCTGAAATTTGACGATTTCTATTTTTGGCAGTTGGTTCCTCATTGCTAAAATCTTGTTTCTCCTGTGGGGATGATCCAACTGAGGTTCCAAAAGGTACGCCTATCAATTTTACCTTATCTGTAGCAATTTGTCGTGTATCTGAAACTTCTACTTATGGAAAGAAAAATAATGAGTGATTGAAAGTTTGTCGTAAATGACGTTACATTTGACTTGATTTTCTTGCATCTCTTTGTTGGATAAAAGTGTACGTTTTAATGACGTCGATTCACATTATCAATGTACTTCGCTATTTGTAATGAGAAATGATCAGTGAGTGATATGAATTCATGATGAAGAAAAAAGATGAACAGTAATAACTGGTTTCTTTTCTTTAGAGCTTAAGATATAGAAAGGTGTTTCTGTCGTATTTGGAACTGTTTACCACATATTATTTTCGTTCAAACTACTTTTGGTTGATGTCATAGCTGGAGGTTCCGTAAAGTCAAAACATCAGGATCTTGACTTGTGAGCATTGAATATATTCAGTAACGTCTTAATTTTATTTTGGAATTTACTTTTAGTAACCTGGTGTTTTTCCGAACAATCTTGCTTTGCTAGATGTCCCACAAATGTTTAATTTACGGGTATGATAACGCTAATTCCAAAGTAGATTGGTGCAATAAAAGTAAGTTTCAGAGAACTAAAGGAAATAAATTCATGCGATCTTCTGAGGGGCTGAATTCAATTATGCCTACTTTCGCAATTAATAATTTTAAGTGGGAACTTATCATAGCTCACGTGCACTTTTCTGTTTTATAAATCTGTCGTCATCTGATTCTTTAATTCCATTATTATCTGAAAAAAGATGGAACCCTAATTATTTTGTTTTATGTGTGTAGAACCACCTCAAGATTCAGTCAAGTACTTGACTTGGCATCGGACAACATCGTCTCGCTCTGCTTCATCTCGGAATCTTCTAGGGCAAAATTCCATTGATGGCGTTGAAGATGTAACTAAAAACCTCTTTGATGACTTCTGTATGGTTTCAGGAAGTCATGCCTCAACCTTAGACAGGCTTTATGCATGGGAAAAGAAGCTTTATGACGAAGTTAAGGTATGGACAAGTACTTTTATGCACCAATTGCTTTAACTAATATGAGTTGTTTTACAAAAATGTATTAGTTGATCAGTGTTAATTGTTTTCATCGAACAATATTAATTGTGTATCAGCTGCAACGCACAACTCAAATGCATTTTTAAATGCGTGTCTAGTTGTAAATTGGATCCTTCCATTTATTTGTTAGTTTTCCGAGAATTTATTCCTGAAATATTTAGGTATATGAAATCATCTGCAACCCCATATCTCCTTGTATTAGGCATATTATTGGTTAAGATTTAGTTGGAGTTATTTGCTTTCTCGCTTTATCTGGTACTCCTTTTCCTGCTAATGGTTTTCCCAATTGGGGTTTTCATTAGCAGGTTTTAATGAGGCCCGAAGTTTACCTTGCCCGGGTTGTGATCCTCTTTTCTATTTTTAATTTATAAATCACAGTTATATAATTAGATATATTATTGGATAAGCAATCAATGTTCCATTGGGCATGCAATTAATTTTGTCTAATTTTTTGTCGTAGTTGTGCTTATAGTTTGTTTAGTCTGATACTGGATGCCATTCCTCTTGTTTTAGGCTAGTCAGATTCTTAGGAGTAATTTCGATCAGAAGTGCAAACTCCTTCGACAGCAAGAATCACGAGAGCAGAATACTGACAAGACACGAGCTGCTGTTAAAGCTCTGCATTCAAGAATTAGAGTTGCTGTTCAGAGAATCGACTCCATCTCGAAGAAAATCGAAGAAATTAGAGATAAAGAGCTGCAGCCACAACTTGAGGAGTTAATTGAGGGGTATGCACCGTCTTTCTCAATTCTCTGTCGCTTATTTTGGTCAGCAATTTGGTATCTGCTTATCCCACTCCGAATAGGTTTTAAGAGTTTTGTCATTTCAGAGCCTGAAACATAGTAAAACTATCCGTTACGGGTCTGAAAGATTTTTCTTATTGTTTCAAGACCTGAAAAATAAGAAACTATCAATTCAGGACTTAAAAGAAAGCACTCACACATTACATCTTGTAGTTCCTAGTTATCCAACAATATTTTTATAGATCACAATTCTATAAAAAAAATTATTTATATTAATAGCA
This sequence comes from Ballota nigra, assembly GCA_947034835.1. NCBI lineage: Eukaryota > Viridiplantae > Streptophyta > Magnoliopsida > Lamiales > Lamiaceae > Ballota > Ballota nigra. The sequence continues at coordinate 8,492,279 of OX344727.1, read as the reverse complement.
AGACTATAAACTATAAGATACCAAATATGGCCTAATATTAAATTGATAACCTCAATCTTTTTGGCCTCAAATAGATAATGTCGTGTTGTTGAAAAAATCTTCAAGTCCCTAATTTATAGCTGAGTATGTATAGAGAGAAATTAGTTCATACATAAATAATTGAAGGGTATTAGTAGTTTTCACTATAAAGTATTAGTTGTTTCTACTGAAGGGTATTAGTTGTTTTAACCAAAGAGTCTTAGTTTATTTTTAGTAAACAACTAATACTCTTCAGTGAAAACAACTAATACCCTTCAGTGAAAACAACTAATATAATAACTAATACCCTTCAGTGATTCATGTATGAATCATTTTCTCTCTATACTTTGACTTTATAGTTTTACTATTCTTCAAGTCTTGAATGGAGAAAATTCGTAGATTGTATTATACGTTATGTGAAATTCTATGATTATACTGACAAATGAACCATATGTTAACCCCTATGTTACTTATATCAGATTAAGGAAGATGTGGGAGATGATACTAGACTGTCACAAGCTTCAATTTCACATCATATCCGTATCTCATTCGCCCGGAAGCACGAAAATCGCGATGCAATCAGATTCCCGACAGATCACCATCCATCTCCAAAACGAACTGAACGCCTTCTCATCCCTTTTCACGAAAGGGATCGCGGCCCAGAAACAGTACGTGGAAGCTATCGACAAGTGGCTCCTCAAGTGCGTCGTGCTTCCAAAGAACACTTCCAAGCGGGGCAGAAGGCTGCGGGCCCCACAGCCCATAAGAGACAAGGGCCCACCGATATACATGATCTGCGGGACCTGGATGGAGATGATCGACGCAGTTCCTACTAAACCGGTCCTCGATTCTATCAAAGACTTGGCTTCCGAAGTCTCTCACTTTCTGCCCCATCAAGAGAAGAAAGGTGGGCCCCACGGCGACCCGTTGTTGAAAGACGAGGTTTCCGAGAACCGCGTGCTCGCTTTGGACCGTTTCAGGACGAGCTTGGCTGGTTTTCTTGGGCAGTTGAACAACTGCGCCGAGACGACCGTGAAGATGTTCTGTGATCTCCAGAAGGTGATTCAGGAGGCTAAGAACAACTATGGACAGCAAAATATGCAGCCATGATTGGTACTGGATTAGCTCAAGGTTTTGAAAAGCAGAAGTGAAGAAGAAGAAAATAAAGAATTATCCATACATGCATATATAGACTGATGATAGATTGATAGGGGCATTTGTATATGAGGATTTCAATAAAACTGCTTGCTTGAGCTTTCTCTCCACAAATTATTTGATTGGATAATGGTATAAAAATAATTGATATACATGTTAATTAAAATAGGATGGTTTATAGAGTTGGATGACCAGGGGTGTTTTAATTGCATATTATATATTCCATCGGAATTTTGATATCATACCAAAGTATCGGTGTCTACGCGAATTTTGATAAAGCTCTCTTCAAATCTTTTTATTTTCTGATGTACCATTCTACATACAAATTTTGGTATTATACCATGTTTGTATATACTTTGAAATTTCATGAAAAAAAAGGGTAAACCTACTCACCTCCAAAAAAATTCTATATAAATCTCAATTGTCTTGCACACCCTCTAAAATAAGACAAAGTGTAGAGTGAAACTGATTTATATATGAATTATTAAAGAGTATTAGTTGTTTTTACTAAAGAGTATTAGTTATTTTTACTAAAGAGTATTACTTATTTACACTGAAGAGTCTTATTTGTTCAGTGAAAACAAATTAACACTCTTCAGTGAAAACAACTAATACCCTTCAGTGAAAATAATTAATACTCTTTAATAAAAACAACTAATGCCCTTAAAAAATTTATGTATGAAACAATTTCACTTTATACATACTCCTAAAATATTAAAACACTAGACACCCGATTATTAGACAATTCTACCCTTTCTCTAAAAATAATAATTAAAAAATCAGAAGTATTTCCCGCCTCTTCCTCGCCACTTCCATTTCTTTCGTCATTTAAAAATAAGAAAAACTTCAAAATTTGATATAATTTGTAGTGTTATACTGTATGTAAACCAAAAGGAGAACAATTTTTGATTGAGAGGGTGTTTGGCTGAGTTTATAAGCTCCTTAAAACATCTTATAAGTTGTTTAAGAGCTTATAAGTACTACTAATGTGTTTGGCAAAATAAGATGTTTAACAACTTATAGGACCATAAAATAAACTCCTAACATCTTATAAACAGTAAAAAAATAAGTTGAGATTTTCCTAACTACCCCCACCCCAACCACCCACCTCACCCTGGAACCATCCCACGCCTTCCCAACCCCCACCTACCCCACCTCAAGATAAAAAATAGAAAAAAAATTATTTATTATAAATTTAAAAAATATTTGTTATAAATTATCAAAGATCTTATAAGTTGTATTAGCCAAATACTTTAACAACTTTTAAGCTACTTAAAAATTACAACTTATAAGCTCTTAAAATAACTTATAAGATGTTAGAGCTTATAAGACGTTTCAAATAAACTTAGCCAAAAACCCTCTGAATTACATCATAAAATTCACATTTGGCATGGTGAAATCTCTAACTCAAACTGATTTTTTTGCGCACACTGTGTCCGGTCTACAAATCAGTCTCACAATGCCTTATTTGTTATGTCGAAATTCTGGCCAAATACTTATCTGAGTTATTTAATTAAGAGGGTGTTAGACTATTATAAGTTGTTTAAAAGTTTATAAGCACTATTAATATTTGATAAAATAAAATGTTTAACAGCTTATGAAATCATAAAATAAGCTCTTAACAACTTACAAGCTGTAAAAAAATATTTAACCACCTCCAACTCCAACCACCCACCCCACCCTGGAACCACCCAACCCCTCCCCCGCCCCCACCCACCTCTATATCAACATAAAAAAATTAAAAAGAAATACTCCCTCTGATTTAGCAAAAAACAAACACTACCCCTTTTAACTTACTTCCTAAAAACATCATTTATTTGCACTCATACCACTACTTTATCAACTTTATACACACAAATACTAATAAACAACTCTTATCCCTTTTAAAAATTTACTTTATACCCACAAATACTAATAAATAACTCTTTTTATTAAAACCCGTGCCCCTTTTCAATGGACAGTAAAAAATGAATTAGAGGGAGTATTAGTTTATATTAAAATTCAAATTTTAAAAATATTTATTATAAATTTTCAAAGATATTATAAGTTGTACTAGCCAAACACTTTAGCAACTTATAAACTACTTAAAATTTACTTCTTATAAACTCTTAAAACAACTTATAAGATGTTTAAAATAAGTTTAGTCAAACAAGCTCTAAGTGTTCGGTCAAGACTCTAATCGAAGTTTGCTTGTTCGTTTGGTTGAAATACAGGCTCAACACGGATTTGGATCCTCTCCATTTTCTTGGGTAAATTTCTTATAAATTTCAGAGAGAGATGAACACAATAATGAGTCTCACATGTTTGTATTTTCACTCATTATTTTAATCATGTGACTATCTCTCTTCAAAATTTACACAAACGAAATGAAGAGGATTCATATGTAAATTACGAAAAAATATTTCATAATTTCCTACTCAATTGACTATTTATTGAAAATTACATCTAATATTTTATTTAATGTTATGTTATTAGTTCCAAATTATATAATTTTTTACTTTAGTATTTAAGTTAACTAAAAATATTAGAATTAGATGCTCTTCAAATTGCTTAAATTAATTATTTTTTTAACACCAACTTAAATTATTTGTTGTGTATGATTTAAATTTTTAATTTAGATATTTTTTTATTTTTTTCTTTATTTAAAAAATAAAATTAAAAAACAATAAAATGGGAACGGGGATCCCCGGCTGGGCGGGGATGGAGGAAAAAGTTTTCCCGTTTATTTCGCAGGGGCGGGGATGGGGAATGACCCCCCATTCCCGCTCCGCCCCGTTGACATTTCTACTCATAAACGGATTTTACCGTAATATTGAAGGTACCGAATTTTTCGGTATTTCACTATCTTTAACACTTCTGCACACCAGTTGTATGGTGTAATGTTGACTCATTTTGGATTTTTAAGACCCGGAAAAAAAAGGAGAGTATTGATTCATATAAAGAAAATTATTAGTTCATATAAATAAAAATATTAATTCGTATGTAAAACAATATTAAAAAAATTCAGTATACACATTGTTTACCTAGAAAAAAAATTGATTAAAATTTGAGGGTCAAAATTATGTCAAAATTAAAAATTGCACTAGATATCTTAAAATACTATAAGTGCACATGCAACATACACATTCTTAACCTTTAAAAAAAAAAAAAATCATACACATTCTTTCACTATATGTTGAAATACTTAAAATTCTAAATATCACACCAACGATCTCGATATAATTTTTTTATATTTTTCATTACGATAAGTAAATTATATTGAATTTTTATGCAATTTTCCGATTCCTACCTATGATAAGTGGCGCTTTACATGGGAATTGGGGCTTGATTTGGAATATACATAATTCGAACGGTTGGTAATGCTAGTGTTTTCTAGCCCATTTTAATTCGGGTCATTTTGATCCGATCTATTTAGCCTGAAGTCCAGTAAAATTGGGTTAAGATCAATTCCCCAACCAGGCTAGTATTTTTAAATCTAATATATTATTTTATAATTTTACTAATAATGTATTTTAATATTGTACTATATTTTAGATAAAATGAATTACAGATAACATTTTAGAAGCAGGAATTCACTTTATTTAGTAAACCACGTAGAATTTTTTGTGATTTCCAAATCATGAGGGGATTTCACGCAATATTTTCAAACCGTGAGGGGGTTTTGTGCAAGTAACCTATTTTATACAATGAATTATGTTTCATCATATTATGTGTTGTGGCACTAGGTATTCGAGGTGTGAGACCTATACCTTCATGATCGACCTCGGAGGTCAAGGTCAACTTGCAAGCTGGTTCTAGTCATGAACTCGCCGAGAAGGACCTCTTGGGCGAGGTTAAGAGGAGCTCGATGGCTCTTGGGCTACAATGAGCAATGAAGACGACGTCGAGAGCATCCTTCTGTTAGGATCTTGTTAGGCAAGGTTTAGATCTGGAAAAAAGGGGTCGACAAGATTAAGATCATTTAGGAGAGTGATCAGTAAATTAGTCTAAGGGCGGACGCTCCAGACATACAATAGGAAGTAAATCACATCATAAAAAAAGATCTTATACTTTAGGACATATGTCACACCCGCATATGGCCGAATCCATCTGACATTGACGATTCAACACAATTTTTGTAAGAGTTCAATCCTTGCATTTAAGGCAAGAATTGTCCAAAATACTAATGCAACACAAAGACTATTTCTTGTGCTATAAAGAATACAATTTTTATGGTTCATAATAAAGGATCATCAACCTTCAAGCTCAAGTCTACACAAGACTCGACATATCTTTGCACCTTTACTGCTTTTCGTTATTCTTGTTCTTCAACATTTATAACACCCGTTGCATTAAATACACTAAACAACTACATTTATTAGTGGTAGCCGTTCACAAGCCACATTCACTTAATTAACTCCACGAGATTAAGAACGACTATCAACATAATGTTCTAGCTATTATGCATCACTTAATCTTATACGGTGAAATATATTAGTTCAAGATGAAAATACCTTAGTTTGTATTTTGAATAGTATTAAGGTGACACTTGGTATGAAAACTCTTCAAGGAATAAAAATGAGAATAATATATGATAATTATAGTAGTTAATGATAGTATAAAAGATAATACACTCGTACTCTACACTATTTTCTCTTGTAATAAGATAATCATCACTATATTTGATTACTTTTTTCCTTTCTTATAATCATATTCCTTAATAATTCCTCTATTCTACAACTAAAACCTTTGTTTTATGAACTACTCCCTCCGTCCCAGATCAGTTTTCACACTTTCCTTTTCTATCCGTCCCACATTAGTTTTCACACCCAAAAAAGGAAAGTTTTCTTATAACTTTTATCCTCAAAGTTCTCACTTATTTACCCATATGCCATTACTTTTCTTACACAAACAAACCACAACCACACAATTAAAGTTGATTTGACATAAAGTTCCCACTTTATCACTTTAACTATATAAAATAATAAATTTTCTTAATTACCGTGCCCAAATCAGTGTGAAAACTGATCTGGGACGGAGGGAGTAATATTTTTCATTATATCATTCATTTTTCTGCGAGTCCTACTAGTATTGGTCAAAAGTGAATAAGATACATCATTTGCACCTGGTGTATAATTATAATTTTGAAATGTGGAACATAACTATACAGAGATGCTCGACATAATTTTTATTATTAGGTGCACAATCCACCTAGTGTATTAAAGTTTTTTTTATTAATATTAATTTGATTTATTGACTAAGTTATGAAATAAATTTATTTTTATTGGTAAATTCTAGGGTCCATCCAAGTGCATATCATGCACTAAGAATTTGATCCCAATTTGAAGTTAATTTTGACCAAAAAGTAAAAATTCACGGGTCAGGCCCAACTCGACCAAAATTCGCGGATCTGGCAACAAATCGGGTCGCAAATAGGTCGCACGCGCTTCGTACCAATACCCCAAGTTATAATCGCCAATACCCCAAGTTATATCACCAATACCCCACATTATAATCACAAGTACCCCAAGTTACAATTATCAATACCCCAAGTTATATCCCCAAAAGATTATTCACTAATACCCCGAGACTTAATCATTAATACCCCAAGTTATAATCACCAATACCCCAAGTTATATCACCTATACCTCAAGTTATAATCAGTAATATCCCAAGTTATAAAAATTGATCAACCCTGTATTTGTAACCTTTTGACCTTTAATTATATTTTCACACTTGGCAAATAGATTTTCTTGTGGTTTCCTCTAGGTTTTTGTTCATATATAACATGTTAATTTCTTACTGTGCAACTGACTAATTCTTCCAAATCAGCCATACCTAATTAATTCGTCATTATCTCGCCCTTCCTAATGGGTGAGCGTCACAGCCCCAAAAAGTGAGGAGCTGAATTGGGTTATAGTCATAGAAATGGAAAAAAAATTGAGGAACCACTTCCGTCGAAGGGGGAGGAGCTATGGGAGAAAACCCAAAGGCAGCGGCGGTCAAAATATTACGGTTCTAAAATTAGTATCTATGAGGGCTTTGTATGGCCGAGTAGGTTGCAACTGAGTTCATTGGCAATAGATCGGAACAGATTAAAAGAGGAGAAGGAAGATTCTGTAGTACACTTCCTCAGGAGATTTGGTATGCCAGTAGAAAGATGCTACAGGGTGTTGAGAGAGGTGGTTGATGAGCTGAAATGCACTCGACTGAGAGACGACCCGTAATTTTTTTTCAGACCCACAAATTTTATGTTTTGGTCAAAATTGATTTCAAATTGTGTGCAAAATTCAAGTGCATAGTATGCACTTGCATGCACCCTAGTACCACTCATTTTTATTTTACTTTTCAAATTTTGGAATTTTGGAACATAACATTCACAAAACTTTATTATGAGTTGGTAAATTTAATTAATAACAAATGAATTGATAAAATTATTAAATTCGTAAATTTTACATTAGCGATAGTAACAAATAAGGTGGGCGCTTGGTTAACAACTTTTCAATGGTAATGGGAATGAGATTGAAAATTAGTGTAATTAGCATGGTTCATGAGAACAAAATCACTACCTCTCCTTCTAAATAAGGTAATCACTACTCCATTTTGATTACTCTATTTTCTTCCTACAATCATCCTCCTCAATCACTCCCCTATTCCTCCACCAACAATCATTTGTTGTCCACCTCTATTCCAAAATTGGGGCATGACACTAGCAATGGAGTCACCGTTGGAACATTTCTTCCCCTAACATATCATTTTTATTATGAGGGCATAGATAAAAATCAATTTTCATTCCCATTACCATTGAAGAATTGTTAACCAAACGCCCCCTAAATTCGTATAAAAGGGCAATTGCTTTTGAAGATCGTGATCTTGGTTGTGCATTTTGCAATTGTCATTTATGCATCTTATTTTCTCATGCTCATTTTCAATTGCAAGTTTTGTCGAGTATATGCTCTTGTTTTTTTTTTTTTTTTTTTTTTTTTGAAAAGGAGTATATGCTCTTGTTGGAATGTGAGAATTAATCTGTAAACTCCCATGGCTACTGAACACTTTGTTAATTTCCTTAATTTTGGTAAAGGTCAAGTAGCAAGAAATCTCTTCATCTTAATTTGACAATGTGCTTGTTGGAAATTTTGAAAAGTTGGGAATAAAAGAACGATGGGAAGGTCTTGGGTGCAATATTGCACCGTGCTATATTATGCTAATAAAGGAAAGTTTAAAAATTCGCGGGTCAACATTGAGATCCGATCAGAATAATAAAATTCGTGGGACAAATGGATCTTCCCAAAATAATGGCGCAAAAGCAAACAAAAAATTCACTCTCAGGTCTGTGTTACTTTAAGGGCAAGTGAATATTACTGTAAAAGTACGTATGTGTTATTATATCAGAAACAGTGTGGAATCGCGAAAAAACAGAGGTTTAAATCATGAAGAAGAAAAACTTGATAAACACCAAAAAAAATCTTAAAATTATTAGATAATCATAACATCATAATTCTTATTCATGTGTTACCATATTAAATTGGAAGAATCTGAACAATAAAAAACCTATATGATTAAGTAATTCATGCGTTACTACATGAACAAATGAGTGTTACTACAAGAACTAAATAATGTTACGATATGAGCTAGTAACACACTTTTGCTCATGCAATAACACTCGTTTGTTCATACAGTAACACAACTTTCAGCAGTATGAAAAATGGGCGACCGTTTGACCCGCCTTTGACCCACGAATTTTGGAATTTTCTATTTAAAGAAGTAACACATTTTTGCTCATGCAGTAATACTCATTTGTTCATGCAGTAACACAATTTTCAGTAGTATAAAAAATGGGCGACCTGCTTGACCCGCCTTTCACCCGCGAATTTTAAAATTTTCTATTTAAAGCAATATTGCACCGTACAATATTGCATATTAGAATTTGTGTTGCACTAAACTTACCAAACAATCAACAATTTTGCACCTAAACCACTAAACTATATTTCTCGTCACTAATACATATTTCTTGTCACTTTGGGTTCGATTCCCTCTGGGAACAAATTATGGGAGATATAAGGTGACTTGGAGATTTCTTGGAGTATTTGGGGCTTGATGAACTAATCTAACTACTAACAACTAACATTTACCGATAAAAAAAACATACAAACTATCAAATTTTTGCACATGAACCACTAAACTTAATTTCAGCCAAAAATTTCTCCGATTTCAACATATAAGGAGTATTTTTAAAAGAAAATTCAATTTATGGCAAACAACGCAAGAAGGTGGTGCATGAGACGGAGAACAGCGTCAAGGGATGGATGCACGAGGCTGTGTACGGTGGAGCTGTTTGATGATCTTCTAAGAGTAAAACAGCCACTAATCCTTTGATCCGAGATTAAAGCTAATTTTCTTCAAGAAAAGATTGAGAAGAATTTTTGCAGGAGCAAAGATGCGAAGTGGTAGACGACAGAAGTGATGATGAGTTTTGTGTATTTCTCATTACAATTGGTATGGAACTATGAATTTTTTTGAGAAAAATATAATTTTCTAAGGTACGTGCAAGATAATATATATATATTTTGAAAAAAATTGATAAAAAATAATTATTTAGTGGTTTATGTTTCAAAATTTGATTATTTGTATGCATTATCACCAAGAAATACAGTTTAGTAGTTTATGTGAAAAATAAACAATAGTTTGATGGATCTAATAGAATTTTCAAAGAAATTGTCCGATTTTGATGATGTTAAACTCAGTTGTGAAAATGATCCAAACTCACTTCCCTTGCTCTTTGAACAATTGATACTCTCTACCACTTGATTGTATTTCACATGCACTCTTTGGTATTGTTATACTTGATCAAGTAAGCAGGTCAAATTACTTATCTCGAATTAAGATCAAGTTGACCTACCAATAGTAGTAAACAAGACGATCCACAAAAAAGTCTAATTGAACACGACAAATTGCCATCCAACTCGCCTCATCCAGACAAGAGCTCAACACGAAAGAGTCTTGTCAACATCACCCATCACAGAGAACTTAGCTCGGCCAGACAAGCACCCGGCTAGTTCATTTACAACAAAGGAGGACTAGCAAAACCGTGTGACAAGTCAGCCTACCTAGCTAGGCCCTATCTCGATCGTTTAACAAGTCAACCTGAAGAATCCACATCAAATTATACACACTGTGTGTTAGTTAAATTTAAGTCGTAACATCCTCAGCTACAAATTGACTAGCAAGTACTAGAATTTTGTGTTTGCATGTGTTTCTGTGTCTCTTTGCTTGTAAGATTTGAGCAATCCTTGTACTCGTGTGTCTGAATTTAAACCATTTGATTTATAAAAAAGAAAAGAAAATTGCACTCATGGTGAATACAAGTTTTTATGATGTACAAAGATCAAAATACATTAAAAGAGCGATTAATATCTTTTTCAAAGAATTTACCATGAATTTTGTCTCAAATATTCATAAAACAATATATGATCGTCTTAACTAGAACCACACAAAAAATGAATCGCCTATGCTAATTTCACAGAATAATCACAATCCTCCTCACTTACAAAAAAATTTATAACCACCTTTTATGTCTACCAGAGTTTCACACTATAGTCGCAGTTTTTAGAAACGATCTTAGCCCTTTCATTAAACTCATTCACTACGACGTCGCATTTCACGTTAGCGGTAATTTCCCAAGTCCTAATGGACCCCACCTTCATTTTAACGGGCATCTTCGTTTTCACCACAAACGGAATCCTTCGTCGATTCTGCGCGTTCCTTAACGATCTCTTAACGGCGCTACCCATTAAAACCCTGGATCCCGTTAACGCCGTGTGAAACAGCGTCACGTTCTTCCTCGGCTGGTAAAAAGCGGGCAAGACGCCGTGACTCAGCTTCACGTCGTCGTAGAAGACGCTAACGGAGCTGCCTTTCAAATAATCGATGCCGACCTTGCCGTTAGGGTTCTCAGATCTGATTGTGACGTTAAAATGCGGCGAGACCGGCGCCGGCGACGTCAGATTGATCCCCTTGATACCGAGGTGTGTCACCGAGTATTTCGGAGATTTGAATCGGAAGACGAGGTAGAGAACTCCGGCGGATACAGCGGCGGCGACGACGAGGAGTACGAGAAAGCAGAGCGCGAAGCAGCAGCAGCGGCGGCAACGGCTCGATCGATTTTTGCGGCTCGTGAGGGCTTGTAATTTCCTGGCGTTCTCCGGCGGTGGGTAGCGGAGAATCTGTTCCCTGGGTAACTGGACTATGTAGGTAGCCGGCGGCGGGACAGGCTTCGATGTAGGAGGAATCAGTGGCTTAAGATGCTCGCCGGAGTCCTTGGGTAAGAAAGACGACTTCGTCGGCGGATTCGCGTCGGCGGCGATCGGATGAACGCGCGGATCGGCCATTTTCTTCTGCAAATTATCAGAGCATCAATCAAAACAGAATGTAGAGAGAGAGAGAGAGAGATCGCCGCTGCAATTAATCGAATACACAATGTGTGAATGTGTGTGAGTGAGGTAATTTGGGATTTGTTGATGAGTGATAAATGGCTGTCTGTTTGCGTGTAGTGTGTGCGTATTTAAAACGGAAATAGTGTGTGCTTTTCTGGAACGCGTATTTGGCCTTAATGCTAATATAGGCGCCGCGTTACAGTTGTTAAATACGGTAATATTTCAAATTTATTATTCTTTTCGCTTTTCATATCTTAATTACGGTTATTTTGCATTTGTGGCGCCTTTAATTGGGGTGATTGCCTAAATTAAATTGAGAAAAAGTAATCTAATCTTCTTAAGAGAATTAAGAATATGCAAAAAAATGCAATCAAGGATTACAAACCCCAGATTTTGCATGTGAATGTGTAATTAAACTCTTCAAACATTTTTAATTGGCTTTAAATTGGACAATATTCAATTGCTGTTGCCTGTTGGACTTAGAGATGGCATATTCATTGTCTTTCCAAGATTATAAGTTAACCTTTTCATGAAAATGATGTAGTTTGTTTCCTTACAAGTTTTTTTTAGTTCCCACGTAATATCTCCTCAAATTTAGAAAGTACCGAACTTTTATGAATTGTTATATTTTGAGCGGAATGGATTCTGTGTTATTACTGAACATAAATTTATACCCCTTCTAATTCAAAATGAGTGAAGTTTTAGAGTGTAATTTTATTTCAAAATGTTTAATGTTTTACATCCACCTTATTTCTCCATTATATCTATATTTCAATCCCCCTAAATTATCACTCAAAATTTACCATATCTTTTATTATTTATATTCTTTAAATAAAATAGTTGATATCATAGTTCATCTATATAAGGGAAGAAATATTTGGGGGAGAGAGAAGAACCACAATTAAGGATATAATAAATATTTTCAATAAAAACATGACTAGGATAGTCAATATACATCACTTCTTAATTTTGACAACAAATCCTAAAACTTAACTCATTTTGAATAGTAGGGAATATGTCTATTGCGAATGTGATAATGACATATATGTAGAGAGACATTATTAATTTAATATATTATTTTAATTAATTACTTAAATGTATTTATGTGTATAAACTTGTCTCTACCAATGGACATAAAATCATTTCCAATATTTTGAGAAGAGATTAATTTGTATAGATGCTAGCATTAATTTTAAGAATAATAATACTGAATTTTTCATAAGTAACAACTTTAACAGTTTATACATAATACTTTTCATTATATTTTAGCTACAATAAGGGAGGTGGAAACATGTTATTTTCACATATCCTCTTTGCTAATTAACAAATCATTTACTAATTTACTAACATAAATATATCAATTTAGGATGACATGGACATCCAGCTATTAACAATTTTTAAAATATTATCTCAAACGTTAGAGTAATTCTTATTTGAGCTTGAATCACGTGAATTTTTTTTTTTTCTATTCAATTATAAAACGGATTTAACACAAATTATACATATGATTTATTTAAGATTGATAGGATAGGATCAATGAATATCATGGATCAAAAAATTATTAATCAAGTTCATTATAAAAGAAAATAGAAATACAAATTTGTAATTTAAAAATACAATCAAAGGGTTGTTTGTAGGGAAATGAAGAAACAACATGACAAAATTAATATGTTCATTGAACTTTTTTGTTTTTGTAAATTACATGTATTGAAGCCAAAGTTTCCTTCTACTTCTAAAATATTATTACAAATTAATTCTTAGTAGATTAATTTTTTTGTGAGGTGAACCGCTTTAATGTATTGTTTCATTAAAAAAGTATTATTTTGATAATATATATTTAAAAGTAAAATGCATACACTTTATTTTTTCAGTGAATAAACTGATATGTACATGATTGAAATACACTTTAAATTCGACTATCTTTTAATTTCGTACAATCTAATAGCTAAAATAGATATACATAATTAAACCTTTTAGTCGGAATAAATTAAAAGAAATATTACCTGACAAAATTTAATTTTGAGAGAGTGCAGAAGAGAAGAAGACAACTTCAATCTATGATCTCTCTTCCTTGGATACTGTTTGATATATGTTCAAATACACAAATTTAAAGTGTTCTTATATACACCACTAGGTTTAATTAATTGACAATTGAACAATTCTTGCTTGATGATATAATCCAAGTTCTTTTTTCTTTAGGTTAAATATAATTCTTGTGTATGTGTCACATCTTTCCAATAAAATATAATTTTCTACTATGTTAAATATTTTTTTTAATTAAAAAAAATAGTTAAGCTATTTAACGTGTGAAGGAGTCAAAGCAAGTGGCATGCTTTCTTGTATTAGTTAATGTAGTAGTTAAAATTTAAATCAGTTTGCTGAAATCTTCTGCAAAATGAATTTGATTTACTTGTAATCCTTGTCATAATTCCTTATCATGCTATTTTTAAATATTTGTATACTGGACACAGATAATTAGGAATATAAAATTAACTATAGAAAATTAGAAATTGTGATTTATTATTATAAGTTAAGTAGTTTTTCTTCCTTTGTCCGGCTAAGCAAACATTGAGGACGATGCATGCCATCATGTACGTGATCTCAAATATTCAAGATTTTTTTAGTTAATTGTTTAATTAATTCCGATTTTGTATGTTGATCTGCATTAGAAAATACATGATAAGTTAATTGTTTAATTAATTCCGATTTTGTATCTTGATCTGCAGAAATTTCATGATAAAAACTTTTATGAAATCATTATCACTTTTCAAATTTTTATCTTCGAATATAGTTCATGTATTAATGTTTTGAAAAATGATACAATTTATTTAATATAAAGCAATACAATTTACCTTAAATTGATTGCATTTTTATTGAAGAGTGAAATACATCCTACAGTAAGACAATTTCACATAGACATAGTCTAAATACATTTGGTTGTACATGACGTCACATCATATTTAATTTTTATGGGAAAACATCGCATCGAATATTGATTTCTATATTGTATAAATTCTTCTTAATCTTGCTAAATTTAAATATTGTTTGAAATAATTAAATATGAAAACAAATATTCACTATAAGAATACTAAACTTTTAGTGACAATAATTTTATCATGTCATTATATCTTTTTTAATTAAAAATTATTAAAGACATAATTTTACTAATAATTTTATCATGTCATTATATCTTTTTTAATTAAAAATTATTAAAGACATAATTTTACTATTAAAAATTGTTTCATGTCATTAAAAACTTTTATGTAAATAAGTATGAAAATGAAGCTCTAAATATGTGCATCATTCCCTTATAAAATAAAGTCAAAAGAATGAAATAAATCCCAAGACTTATGGTACGAGATTATTGAAAATGAAGCTCTAAATATGTGCATCATTAACTGCCCTTGGACTTCTTCATTAATAATTTTGCTCATGAAAATCTACACCGCCTCCCTCTGTCCTAATTGTAATTTGAATAATTATTTATACTTTTTCCCCTCTAATATGTAATTAAAAATGTTGCTTTACTTTCGAATATTATTCTAAAATTTTATGTTAGAACTTCAGAATAATATTTTGTATTGTTACATTATAATTTATTTAGTATTTTAACAGATATATGTATTTTGTTTATTTTTTGTTATATGCAACGGAAACAATCATGTAGCTCTGTTTCCTCCCCTATACCTAGGAATTATGATTCATTAACACATGTAATTAATGATTATTCATAGAAATTTATAAATGGGGGATTATGTATAGGGTCTAATATTACCATAAACTACTTTGTAATGTAGTATTAAACAAAGTCATTCCAACATTAATACAATGAGAGTCAATATATACTATTTTTAATACATGTCGTTTTGATAATTTTTTTATTAAATATTCCAATTTTATCCCTATTATTCTCTTACTGTTTTTTTTCCCACAAATCTTCCTCCAAATATTTCTATTCATTTTCCCTAGAATTTAGAAATTATCTTTTAGTCTTATTTTATGGCAGTCTTTTATTCAATTTCATAATTCTTTTATAATTATATAGGTGAATATCAACTAGCTGAAACTAGGGAAGATAATTTTGATTTGAAATATAAAAAATAAAAAATTTAAATAAATTAACAACTAAGCCGAAATCATAGGATAAAATAATTGGAAGATAGGGAATATTAGACGATTGCAGTATCTATCTAAAGGGTAGTTTGAGAATAAAAATTACCATCATAATTTGTTATTTAAATTCAAAATGCTATTTATTAAAAAATGAAGGAGTATTTTAAGTTCATATACACTTTGGATGCAAATAAATGAATAATCCGAAAATTTTAACTAGGAGTGTGCAAAATACAGTCAGAACCGAAAAACCAATCAAACCAAACCGAAATATAAATTTTGGCTCGATTTTTGGTTTACGATTTTGAAATTTGATTTTTTTTATTTCGATTCGGTTTACGGTTTTTATGAATTAAATACTATATAGGCCAAACCGAACCAAAATATTTTTAATATTTATAATATTATATATATATTAATATTCACTAAATTAATATGTAATTACTTATAGTCTAATATAATATAATAATATTAATATTAGATAATTTAGATTCATGCATAAAAGACTTAAGTTGATTTGTGTTTTGCATAAAATACTTGTGGAGTGGTATTTTGTGTTGATTGTGTTTTTCAAATTGTTGCTTAACTTTTGAAAACTATTGTGTTGATATTTCTATTTGATTATGTAGTAGGTTTATTGATGCATTTTTGCTTAAATTAGTATTTAGACGTTGACATGTTGCAAGTAATTGAATTAAACATGTGTGTTGATGCTAAAAAAAAAAAAAGGAAGAATTTCATATGGAGACCCAAATTTTAGGTTATGTCTCAATTTAAGTACTCATTTTAAAAGTGTTTCAAATCAAGTCTCAATTTTTTTTTTTTCTCAATTTGAGGCTTGTTTTTAATTCTTGTGTCTCAATTCAAGACCCAACAAACAATTAAATTCATTCAATAATATATTAGAGACATTAAAAAAATATTAGAGACATTCGTCTAAAAAACTTTAACTATAAAAAATTAACTTTTTTATTAATATAATATATATTTCTAATTTTTATTTATTATGACCATGTATTAATTTAGTATTTTAAAAAATATGACAACTAACATTTTCCCTGTATAATCTTTTCCCATCGTATATGAAAAATGTTAGTTTTATTTTTTTAATTTCAAAATGCTAGTTATCATTTTTTTTAAAATTAAATTAACACGATGATAATAAAAAAATTAGAAATATTCATTATATTAATAAAAGGTTAATATTTTTTTAAATTAATTAAGTTTTTTTTATTTATAACGGATATCTCTAATTTTTTTTTTTTCATATTGAATGAATTTAATTTAAAAAATAATTGTTTGTTGGGTCTTGAATTGAGACACAAGAATTCAAAACAAGCCTTCAATTGAGAAAAAAACAAAAATTGGGACTTGATTTGAGACACTTTTAAAATGAGTACTTAAATTGAGACATAACCTAAAATTTGGGTCTTGATATGAAATTCTTCCTAAAAAAAAATTAAGCTAAATTTTAAAAAAGAGAAGTGTAAAAAAATTCGGTTTGTGACCGAACCAAACCGAAATAGACCGAACGGTTTTTCAAAATATAGTTCAGTTTTTGGTTTGTAAATTTTTTTTGATTTGATGTTCGATTTGGCTAATAAGATTCGGTTCGGTGACCAAACTGACCGTTGCACACCCCTAATTTTAACACTTGAAGAAATAATTGATAATGTGATGATATTCTTTCATGGTATTAGAGGCAAAAGGTTCACGCAAGACAATATCATGAATTTGATTCCACCCATATTAAATTGTCCACTCAATGAGCCTCTCCAAAGAGAAAAAATGAGTTCGGCCTATAAGTGAGTGAGAGTGTAAGAGAAATAATTAAATTAATTAATTTCAAATTTATCTATAAGTTAAATTTTTTAGATGAGATGAAATTTATGATGGGATAATATAGTTATTCTTATCAACATAAACCATTAATTCTTAACAAATATGCAAATCACCCAACTCTATCCATTTCAATTTATTCGATTTTTTTATAGGTTTAATTGTAATTTAAATTACGATTTTTTTCAAAATTACATTTTAAACTAAACTTCTTTTGAATCTTGTTAAAAAAAATTCAATTTAATTTTGTTGGCAATTAAGACTTAAGGGCAGAGTTGCCTTTGCTCGTTGCTGATGTGGCATCTACTTGGCAACCGTCCAAAAAAACTTAAATTAGGTGAAAAATAACTTTAAGATTTAATTGTAATTTAAATCATGATCTTTTTCGAAATTGCATATTAAACTAAATTTTTGGATCATGTACAAAGCTCCATTTTTTTTTCAATTAAGACTTACAACAGATTTGCATAGGTCTGTCGTTGATATGACGTCTACGTGACAAAAAGCTTTAAAAGTATGACATAACTTAAAATTAAAATTTCAAATTCCAAATGCTTACATTAATAAGAACATAAATAAATGAATACAAATATAAAGAAAAGAAGTAAAAAAAAAAAATGAAATCAAGATACAAAGTACTTGCATTAATAAGAACATAATGAATCAAAATAGGATAAACACAACTATTTTACCATAGAAATGAGAAATAGGGTTTTGAATAAATTTTGCCACGTATTTAAAGTTTTTTGCCACAATATTTAATTTTAGTCTATCTTGCCACGTAGACGTTGCATCAACGACATGCCTCTGCAAATCTGCCCGTAAGTCTTAATTGAAAAAAAAAATTGAAGTTTTTTTAACAAGATCTAAATGTTTAGTTTAAAATATAATTTTGAAAAATGTCGTGATTTAAATTGCAACTAAACCTTAAAGTTTTTGCCAACTTATTTAAATTTTTTGGGCGGTTGCCACGTAGATGCTACATCAGCAACGTGCAGAGATAAATTTGTCTGTAAGTCTTAATTGTAAAAAAAAATTAAATTGAATTTTTTTAATAAGATCCAAAAATTAAAATATAATTTTGAAAAATATCATAATTTAAATTGCAATTAATCCTTCTTTATAATGAATTTTAGCTCGTCTCCATTTTCAACAAAATTCTGATGAACATTTTTCTCTCTCTAACATATATGATAAATAATGTTTGGACGTCATATATATGTCTATTTATCTATTTGTCAATCATCCCTTCTTCTCTAAAGCCTCCATTTTGAATTCTTAAATTTACATGAGTTTAAATTATATATAGTATTATTTTAATTACAAAGTTATTTTAACTATTTTTTAATTGTAATCAATTAATTGACTGTTACTTATTTTAGGCAAGTTAAAATTGAATTACAATTGATTAAATAATTTTATTTTTATATCATCTATTTTTAATTATAATTTATTTTGCCTAAGAAATAATCTTGGTCGCACATTGTAAATATATTTTCTAATTTTTCCATTTAATCTAATTTTTTAAATTTTAACCATAAATTTAATTAAGACATTAATCAATTAAAGATCATAAATTTAAAATTTAATTAGGATAAAAATTTATTTAATTAAAAGAAAATAATTACTTTAAAAAAGTGATTGGATTATTTTATGAGAAAATGGACATAATTATAATTAAATCAATTTAATATAAATATATTTAGAGGGGTGTATTCATTTGGGATTCTATCGGATTTTTTTGGACTTTAAAAAGTCTGTGGATTTAGAAAATCTATAGACTCCATGTAGAGTTTGACTGACTTTTTTTATTGATTTATTTGGATTTTCATAGACTTTACAGGATTGTGGAATACATTTTTTTTTATTGATTTACATAGACTCCGCCGCTGGAATCATTGATGCAAATATACATGGGACACACTTGTATATTAAAAAAAATTATCCAAATTATTTTTAAAAAAAATACATTAGTTAAAAAATACATTATTATTTCATCTTCATTTCCATCACCGTTATACCTCGCCCTCATTAGAAGTCTTAGGTTGTTAGAAGAAATTTGGAGAGTAAAATTTATTTATATTTTTTTGAAGAGTAGACTTGACAACGGGGAGGGTAAGCCCCAAAGCAAATAGGGACGTATAATTTTTTGACCCGTAGGGGAAATCGGGATAGTATTCTCAGCCAGGCGGATCCCCGTCTCGTTCCCCGCTGGGAGCTGCATTATTTTTTATATAATTAATATATTTATATATAATTTTAATGTTAAAGTAAATTACAAATAAATATTTCATAGTTTCCTACTCAATTAACTATTTATTAAAAATTATATTTTTTTATTTAATGTTATATTATTAGTTCCAAATTATATTATTTTCATTTTAGTATATATGTTAATTAAAAATATTAGAATTAGAGGTTCTTCAAATTGTTTAAATTAATTTTTTTTTTAACACCAACTTAAAGTAATTGTTGTGTATATTTAAAATTTTTAATTTAAATATTTTTTTATATTTTAAAAATGAGATAAAAAAAATAAGTAGGCGGCAAACGGGGAATTGCTGCGAGACAGTGATGGGGTAAAAAAAATTTCCATTTATTTTGCAGGGACGGAGATGGGGAATGACCCCCCGTCCCCGCCCCGTTAACATCCCAATGGAAACGAATCAAAGAAAGTCCATAGACTGTTGAATACCTAAAGATTTTTTAAGACTTTTCAAAATTCGTAGAAATCTCTGGTTATTAGAAGAGATTTTGAAGAGTGAAATCTATTCATACTTTGGAAGGAAAATCTAAGAAAATCCGTGGAGTATTAAAATTCATAGACTATTGAATACCTAAAGATTTTTTAAGACTTTTTAAAATCCGTATTGAATACCTTAGGATTTTTAAAGACTTTTGAAAATCTAGACTAGATTGAATACCCCCAAACTTTAAAAGTCTAAAAAAATCCTACAAACTCTATAACCAATACGCGGATTCAAAAGATGGTTCATCTCTGTATGTACATGTGTAGTCCCTAAGATTAATTCCTAATTTTAGATTATTTAAACCTTTTCGAAATAGGTTAAAAACTGATATCGTCTATTTTAATAAATGTGCACCATGCAAAATTTCAACCACTTCACATTCTATACTTGCTTGGTTGTAAATTTAATTTAATTCATTAATAAGACAAATTGATTTTATTTTGTTGATGTATTCAACGTCTATCCGGACTCCGGCCATCTTAATGTCCTTATCAATTACGTTCATTCTTACCGTACACTTTAATTAACTAGTATATTATTATTAACCAATGAAATTATTTATTTATATGACAGTTGTCTTTTATGGTTTCGCCTCAAATGCTGCCAATTGTTGGGATGCCTTTCTCCCAAACTAAACCTTATTATTATTATTATTATTATTATTATTATTATTATTATTATTATTATTTTTCAATTAAATAAGGGTTAATGCAAAAGTTAATTTTGATTGAATTCACGATATATTACAGCATGCATGAACTTAAAGGTAATAAGAAAGTTTAGGAGTCAGGGTATAAAAGATGGGGTTTTCTTGGATCAGACACCTTATCGAGTTGTCTGATATCAGATATGGTTTATGAACCATTAGATTTAAAATTTAATAATATCTAATGGTTCAAAATTGATGATCTGCAACCTGTTGAGTTAATCATCTAACTTTCTATTATTTTGCATCGAGTACTATCGAGTTGTGTCGTCTTGTCGCACTATTATAATAAATTAATAATATATCCTTATATAATTTTTATTAAAAAATAAAACCATTAATATAGTTTATCCTTCAAAATTACTGTTAATCGTATTTTTTCAAGGGAATTCATGTTCAATCTGCATTTATTTTATTAATTCATCCAGGATTTGCATTCTTCCATTTATTTCTAGAAATTACGGTTGGTTATGGAGATGATCACCCTATCAAAATTCCTAATTGTTTTCACGTGGCTCGAGATATTAGAGATTCATCAAAGGCATTGAACGAAGGGATTTTATACCTTCGTCTCTAGGAATTGACTTCGCGGCTAGGGCTCAGCCGTCTACTCACAAAATCGGCAATTCCACGGCCGTTTCTCAGTGGGGTAAAGTTTCTTCGTCTTCACGTTCATTTGCCGAAACACTCTTGATGGATCGCGCCGGTGAAGGCGGTCCGTCCCCAAGATCGTTGTTGGGATACCAAACGTGTATAAACAATTAAAAACCTAAACATGCATCTAAAGACAAGTTTAGATCCGTTACCCTTGAAGACCGAGGCGTTGATTCCACTACTGATCTTCTAATCTGTCTCCCAACCTCGTTCGTACACCGGGTGGACGGCGAACTAGCGAACTAGCGAAAAGTGCCTCCCAATTTCGTCTCTTCAAAAACCCTTGCTCACGAAATTCAGCTGCTCACAAAATTCTTTTTTTTTGTGCTAGGGTTTCAAAGAAACGAAATTGAAGCCTTTATATAGGTTTCATGGGCCAGACTAGGGATCTGTTAGAAGGTATAGGTTTGGGCTCCTCATGGACCCAAATATTCTTATGTTCAGCCCAGAACATATATTTGGCCCGTGAACATTAATTCATTCCACTAGAGAATTAATGTTGCACTCCCGTCCTATCCCGAACCGAATAAGGGCTTCTATTAGACTCTATAATTCCCCGTGTTAAAGATATCGCACGTCCATTAATTATTAAAGCTTCTGACCGCTTTAATTAATTAACATCTATTATTCCTTGAGTAGTACCACTCAACCTTGTTGTCGTACGGATTAAATCCACCTGCAGGGTTTAATACGACAATCCTTTATGAGTTTCCTCAAGGGGACGTCATCAACCTGGATCACCAGGACACGGTGCCCTAATGCCAATAAATAGACATCGTGCAAACGATGTCACTACCCAAAATACATAGTGCATTGAATCTAACAAGATTCTCACCCATAGTAAATCAAAGTAGTGAACAAGCGCTCCACATATCTAGATATCACAATTAGGGTTAAGAATTACAAGAGTCACCAAGACCTTTAGTTCTTCATAACAGTCAGAATAGAAGAACATGTCTTAACTGTGATCCATTCAATACGACATAGCGTACTAGTATGAACTAATGGCCAAGACAAGCCACTAACAAGTTCATACTACAACTTATACCAATAGTTATGTCCAGAACTATCTTAGTTGTGAATACTGTTTATATCTTATAAGGAACTGACAATGTGATCTTCTGTGTGACTACAAACCCACCACATTATCTACAATATAAGATAAATAGACATACAAGTAATACAAGCAATTAATAAGATTGCAATAATGTGAAAAACCATTTATTTCAGATAATAAGGAAATTGAATATATCCATAAAAGCCCAACAAAAGTTTGCTTTACAGTATACACCAACAATCTCCCACTTATACTAAAGCTAAACTTTTAGTATACACATAAAGACATATCAATTCTCCCACTTATACTTAAAGTCTAGCTGGTATACATCGTAAACCAAGACCTTCCACATGCTGCTCAAAACCTTTCATCCCCAGAGTCTTTGTGAAAGGATCAGCTAGGTTGTTCAACGATGCAATCTTAGCTACAGCTACGTCTCCTCGATTTACGATGTCTCGTATAATGTGGTACTTCCGCTCTATGTGTTTACTCGCTTTATGGGCTCTAGGTTCCTTTGAGTTTGCCACTGCACCCGCGTTATCACAATAAACAGTGATACACCTTGGCATACTCTTGGACACCTCCAAGTCCAAGAGGAAATTACGTAGCCAAACAGCCTCTTTGGCAGCCTCTGAGGCAGCTACGTACTCGGCCTCCATAGTGGAGTCCGCGATGCATTTCTGCTTCACACTTCTCCAAGATATGGCTCCGCCTCCCAACACAAACACATAACCCGAGGTAGACTTCCGTTCATCTAGATCAGCTTGGAAATCCGAATCAGTATAACCCACAGGAACAATACTATCTGACTGGTATACCAGCATATAATCTCGAGTCCTTTTCAAGTACTTGAGGATATGCTTGACAGCAGTCCAATGTCCTTGACCAGGGTTAGACTGATATCTTGCTACCATACCGACTGCATAGCAAATATCAGGCCTCGTACACAGCATCGCATACATAAGGCTTCCTACAGCCGAAGCATAAGGAACCTTAGCCATCTCCTCTATCTCCTTCTGTGTCTTAGGACACATATCCTTTGATAAGGGAACTCCATGTCTGAAAGGTAGTAAACCCTTCTTTGAGTTCTGCATGCTGAAACGAGCAATCACAGTATCAATGTAAGATGCTTGAGATAAACACAACATTCTCTTTTTCCGATCACGAATGACCTTTATACCAAGAATGTACGATGCATCTCCCAAATCCTTCATTTGAAACTGCTCTGAAAGCCACACCTTTACGTCTGATAATACTTTCACATTGTTGCCAATGAGAAGAATATCATCTACGTACAGTACTAAGAATACCACAACGTCTCCGTTACTCTTCTTATACACACAACTTTCATTTTGACATTGTTCAAATCCAAAAGATTTGATCACCTCATCAAAACGAATGTTCCAAGACCTGGAAGCTTGCTTTAGCCCATAAAGGGACTTTTTCAGCTTCCAGACCAGATGCTCTTGGCCTTTCTTCACATAACCCTCAGGTTGCCGCATGTAGATGTCCTTATTCAGATTTCCATTAAGGAAAGCTGTCTTGACATCCATTTGCCAAACCTCATAGTTCATGTGATTAGCTATGGATAAGAGAATCCGGATCGATTTTAGCATGGCTACTGGTGAGAAGGTCTCGTCATAGTCGATTCCTTCTTTCTGGGTAAAACCCTTTGCCACCAACCTTGCTTTAAAGGCAATAACCTTCCCATCAGATCCTCTCTTACGTCTGTAGACCCACTTACACCCAATGACTTCCTTGCCATGGGGAAGTTCGCTTAGGTCGTACACTTCCATAGCATCCACAGATTCAATTTCTGAATCCATAGACTTGTGCCAAGACTCTGCATCTTTGTCTTGAATTGCCTCTTTGTAAGTCCAGGGATCGTTATCATCATGTTCATCGCTTGGAATCAAGTCCACAGACTCTCCCACAAACATGAAACGATCAGGTTGACGTACAACCCTCCCACTACGACGAGGCAATGCATGCAAAGGTTCATCAGAGCAATCACGTTGTGCAGTCTCTTGTGGTATTTCCTCTTGCACACTCGGTGTGCCATTGTCTCCCCTTAACTCATTGAGAATGATCTCACTATTGGACTTATGCTCATTCATATAGTCTTCCTCTAAAAATCGGGCATTAGTACTGACTATCACCCTCTGATCTTTAGGACTATAAAAATAACCACCTTTTGTTCCCTTAGGATATCCTACAAACAACCGTACTTCAGTTCTAGGTGCCAACTTATCAGCTTCCTTATCCAGCACATGTGCTGGACAACCCCAAATCCGAATGTGATTGAGACTAGGCTTTCGCCCAGACCACAGTTCAATCGGAGTTTTTGGAACCGCTTTAGAAGGTACGTAATTTAGAAGGTACACCGCTGTTTCCAAGGCATATCCCCAAAACGAGGTAGGTAATGATGCATAACTCATCATTGATCTCACCATTTCTAATAGAGTCCTATTCCTTCTTTCAGCTACGCCATTCTGTTGGGGAGTACCAGGCGCAGTGAGCTGGGATGTAATCCCATTCTCTAATAAGTATTGCCTAAATTCATTACTAAGGTATTCGCCACCACGATCAGATCGTAGTGACTTGATACTCTTACCATGACGGTTCTCCACTTCTGCCTTAAATTCTTTGAACTTGCCAAAGCATTCAGACTTGTGGCGCATCAGATAGATGTACCCATATCTTGAGTAATCATCAATGAAAGTGACGAAATACTCAAAACCACCTCTAGCTTGAACAGACATAGGCCCACACAAATCAGAGTGAATCAATTCTAACACATCACTGGCCCTATTCCCCTTGGCCTTAAAAGGCCTTGAAGTCATCTTGCCTTCCAAGCAGGATTCGCAGACTGAGAATGGTTCCACTTGGAGAGACTCCAAAGAACCACTACTTACAAGTCTTTGAATTCTCCTCAGATTGACATGACCTAGTCTTAGGTGCCAAAGATATGTTTGATTCATCTTTGAAGGTTCTTTTCTCTTATTTGATGATGATGAATGAGTTTCAGTCATAGTACGATATGCACAAGTAATAGTGTAAAGACTATTTTCTAACGTGCCAGAACAGATTAAAAAGTCATTTCTCATAATAACAACTTTGTCATTAAAAACAACTGAGCATCCATCCAAAAACAACTTCGAAACAGAAATTAAATTCTTCCGAAAACTCGGCACGTACAAAACGTTCTTTAATACTAAAACAGAATTAGAAAAACATAAGTGCACATCTCCCACTGCGACCACTGCTACAGTCGTAGCATTGCCCAAACTGATAGTAATCTCGCCCTCACTCAGTTGCCTTGTTTGCAGAAACCCCTGCAAGGTATAACAAACATGATCAGTGGCTCCTGTATCTACTACCCAAGAAAGGGCAGAACAAGCCGCAAAGCATGTTTCAACAACTAGAGCAAGAGATGTACCAGAGTTATCCTTTTTCAAGAGAGGACAATCAGGCTTCCAATGTCCGGTCTTGTGGCACTTGAAGCATTTGCCTTTCGGCTTCTTCACGCCACCAGAAGACGCCAAAACCTTACTCCCACTGCTTCCACCACTACTTCCACCAGCCTTTTTCTGAGAAGGCTTTTTCTTCTTCCCGCCCTTGGACGAAGAAGATCCAGCCTGAACAGAAACATGGGCTTGTGGACCCTTACCCATGAGACCTTCCGCCGCAACCAACTCCGCAAGAAGCTCAGCTACAGAATAGCCCTTCTTACTCATGATTAATTTCAAACGAAAGTTTTCAAATGATTTTGGGAGCGAGTTGAGGATCATATCGACCTTGGCATCACCGTCGATTTCTCCCCCGAGCACCTCTATCTCATTCAGATATTCCATCATCTTGAGACAGTGGTCCCTCACCGACGCTCCCTCTGGCATAGAGGTAGTCATAATTTTCCTCATAGCCTCAAAACGGGCAGCCCTATCTTTCTCACCAAAAAGCTCTTTTAGGCTCAACATCATATGTGCGGCAGTAGGCATGTTTTGATGCTGCTGTTGTAAAACATTTGACATAGAGGCCAAAATGTAACAACGAGCCATCTCATCAGCCTTGTGCCACTTCTTATGAGCCTCCTTTTGCTCTTCAGTGGAATCGGGTGCCAGATCGGCAGGAGCAGGAGTATTGAGCACAAACTTGTACTCATCTGCAACCAGGACAATGTCCAGATTTCTCTTCCAATCCAAATAATTCGGACCAGTCAGCTTATTTTCTTTTAAAATAACCATAAGCGGGTTGAACGTCATCTTATTAAATCTGAAATAAATTAAATGCAAGCAAGCATTAAAATCACATAAATTGAAGCATGAAATATTGGAAACCTTCAAAACCAACATTCAACACAACCTCCAACAGCCCAACAAACAAACACGCAAGCCACGTTAGGATGGTCGTTTACGCGTGTGTTCATCAACCAGACACCAAGTCTTTAATTTCAATATCACGTCAACTTATCCTTATGACGAATGAAATTAATAATCGGACCTAAACTGGCCATGTGAATTAGAATAGGGACCCCGTTGGGGGGTTATATTAAAATTCACATCTAAGTGATGACCACAATTTAACTGTAGGAACTATTATTCACAATTGACGAGCTCATACAAAGAACACGTCGCTAGTAAATAATTCACTACAGTTATCTTGCACTAATCTTAACTGATGAACTCATGAATAATACATCCGTTGGGGATGATCACACACTTCATTTTAAGATTAAAACATTTTGATTAGAAGTCTTAACTAGTAAGCTTGTGAATGTTGCATCCGTTAGGGGGAGACTCCCAAGGTCCCACGAGCAACAATCACCTTACTTAAAGACCAATTGTGGAGGCCAAAGAATTAATTAAATTAAATTCTACTCACTTAGTCATTTAAAATTGAAGATTATTCACAGGCAATAGCAGATTATAATAAAATTAATTATAAAACACAAACATGCCATAAAACGATAGATAAAAGCATAAATAAACGCATATCTATCGCAACCCCTTCTAAAACTTATCAAAAACAGCCTATCAAAGCTATTACAATGATAAATAAAGGGCGCGGACGGATGCCTCGCATCGGCCTCTCACGCAAAGCAAGAAATGGTCTCGAACGGGTCGAATTCACGTCACCCGAACTAAACTGGCAGAAAACTTCATCAAGACGATTGAATTAGGTCTCGCCACAGGGGTCACAGCAAAGCTGTGAGGTATGTAGATATCGTCACGAGGTTTCCGAAATGGGCTTACTTGCAGAAAACGGACTCCCGAGTCAAAAGTTATGGCCAAAACAGTGAACGACACCGTCTAGGGCCAAAAACTTCTAACACAGAGAACCTGAAATCCGTTTCCACATCCTCCATCCGACATCGCCCGCTCGTGTGATCAGAAAACACAACTAATACAAGCGAACGAAACCCTAATACAGTGATCTATTGTAAAAGAAACCTATACTACCCACACTTATTATCTGGTGGGAAAAACGATTACAAAAACACACAAGGGTTGCGATAGAGAAACGATCTAAAACCACGAAAGCAGAAAACCAGAAAATAGATACACGTTTCAGGCAGAGCCAACAATCCACGAATCCTTGGCTCTGATACCACTTGATGGATCGCGCCGGTGAAGGCGGTCCGTCCCCAAGATCGTTGTTGGGATACCAAACGTGTATAAACAATTAAAAACCTAAACATGCATCTAAAGACAAGTTTAGATCCGTTACCCTTGAAGACCGAGGCGTTGATTCCACTACTGATCTTCTAATCTGTCTCCCAACCTCGTTCGTACACCGGGTGGATGGCGAACTAGCGAACTAGCGAAAAGTGCCTCCCAATTTCGTCTCTTCAAAAACCCTTGCTCACGAAATTCAGCTGCTCACGAAATTCTTTTTTTTTGTGCTAGGGTTTCAAAGAAACGAAATTGAAGCCTTTATATAGGTTTCATGGGCCAGACTAGGGATCTGTTAGAAGGTATAGGTTTGGGCTCCTCATGGACCCAAATATTCTTATGTTCAGCCCAGAACATATATTTGGCCCGTGAACATTAATTCATTCCACTAGAGAATTAATGTTGCACTCCCGTCCTATCCCGAACCGAATAAGGGCTTCTATTAGACTCTATAATTCCCCGTGTTAAAGATATCGCACGTCCATTAATTATTAAAGCTTCTGACCGCTTTAATTAATTAACATCTATTATTCCTTGAGTAGTACCACTCAACCTTGTTGTCGTACGGATTAAATCCACCTGCAGGGTTTAATACGACAATCCTTTATGAGTTTCCTCAAGGGGACGTCATCAACCTGGATCACCAGGACACGGTGCCCTAATGCCAATAAATAGACATCGTGCAAACGATGTCACTACCCAAAATACATAGTGCATTGAATCTAACAAGATTCTCACCCATAGTAAATCAAAGTAGTGAACAAGCGCTCCACATATCTAGATATCACAATTAGGGTTAAGAATTACAAGAGTCATCAAGACCTTTAGTTCTTCATAACAGTCAGAATAGAAGAACATGTCTTAACTGTGATCCATTCAATACGACATAGCGTACTAGTATGAACTAATGGCCAAGACAAGCCACTAACAAGTTCATACTACAACTTATACCAATAGTTATGTCCAGAACTATCTTAGTTGTGAATACTGTTTATATCTTATAAGGAACTGACAATGTGATCTTCTGTGTGACTACAAACCCACCACATTATCTATAATATAAGATAAATAGACATACAAGTAATACAAGCAATTAATAAGATTGCAATAATGTGAAAAACCATTTATTTCAGATAATAAGGAAATTGAATATATCCATAAAAGCCCAACAAAAGTTTGCTTTACAGTATACACCAACAACTCTTTGCTTCGAAACCAGCTTTTGGAATCTACCCAAAGCCAGGGATGAACTCTGCTTCGAATTTACCAGATTTTGGGGCTTATCCGAAACCAGTGGTGAAAGGTAATGTCCTTTCAATTTCAATTAATGACGATTCTTATCGTAGTTGTGTTATGGCTTGTAGTCAAGGAATAATTGGCAAGCTTATTCTTCGTGCTGGGGAAGCATCCTAAGAAAGACGGGGCGGGAATACAACTGTTGATGATAATGGAAATTAAGGAGCAGGTTGCTCATGTTCTTACTGAAGATAAGGGTAATAGTGTTCATATGGAGAAAGAGCAGGCTGGTGGCGTTATAACTCTGATTCACAAGGAGGATGGGTTCGAACATTTCTGGCCAAAAGGAGAATTTGTCCCAATAAAGGATAAATTGGCTATAGTCCCATTAAAACCCATATGTGAACGATACAAATTCATTTTTTTTCTCTAAGTGGCAAATAGGGTGATGTTTCAGAGGAGGACGATTCACATGACTATTACAAAGTCTTTGGTGAAGAGAAGGGAACTCGGCTAGAAACTCAAATTCAACGTCAGTTTGAGCTTCCATGCGACTCTCAGTTTGTTAAGAAAGAAACGAAGACAAAGAAGGGGAAAATGTTATTATCAAAAGTACATACAACCTGACAAGTAACCAGGATTTTTCTCTTAAAACGATAGTCGAGAAAATCAAATCTAAAACACAAGCATCTTTCGTCTTGAATTTGGAGCGCAACAAGGATACTAGAGTCATAATTAGAGGGTCAAATTCCCTCTGGGATTTGAGTTTTCTGTTTTGTTTATAACATACTTTTTACCTTGCGTTGTGTTGTAATTCCTCTTATTTTTCTTTTTTCTCAAGATGGGGGTGTACATCCTAGCAAGGGGGGTATGGCTACTCCTACAGTTGGAATTTCTCCTACAAGGGTAGATTTACCTATGGTTTTATACAATCCACCACTTTCTTCTTCTAATACATTTTCAGTATAACAAGGAAGAATTTGGGGAGATATTCAAGATAATGAGGACATACAAGACTTAGTGGATCATATGGAGGAGACATCTAAGGACTCTCTTGGCCTATTGGATGGAGCTAATGAAATTGAGGTTAGTGACGGTGGGGGGATGCAAATTACAACAGAATCAGTTCGTGAGGAAGATGAGACTACTGAGCAATGGGAGACCCAGGCCAAGAAAAGTACTAAGAAGAAAAAAAAGACTAAAAAAGATACTGTAACTAGTACGTACAACTTGAGGAAAAATTATGATCGCACACAAAACGAGGTGGAAAATACCATTAAGTTCAGGATGGGCGCTCAGAACGAGCTGGATAGTGTAGTGGATTGGCTAAACGTGGCCAACTACATTAGTTTTCCTAAAGAGATTAGGAGTTTTTTGGGTTACTTGTTATTACATGCGTTCGGTTTTACCCCAAGGGGATTTTGCGGCGAGGTTTATAATGAGTCTCATATTGCTTCCTTTTGTTTCGTACCTTGCCCCATGGTGTGGGGCCACTTTTCTTTTTTCTTTTTCTTTTATATAAAATTACCTTTTTTTTTTCTCTTTATATAATATCATCCATTAGTTATATTATTTTGTTATGTTTATTGTCAGGGGTTAGATTTGAATGGCATTGGCATGTTTCATGCACTTTATCATTGCATATTATTAGTTTGGGGTTTATTGAAGCAAATGTTTCAAGTGGCATATATACTCCTAGTTTGCTCCTTACTGAATTTACTACATAGTTTACTATAGCGGCACCATGTTAGTGGAATTAAAAAAAAATGGCACGAACTTGGCCCAAGTCTGATGCTCGGTCAAGGGAGTGTTTGAGCTTGTGCATCATCCAGTAGCTCTCTGGACTCGGTCTCGAATTAGGCCGATCTCGAAGCTAGCCCACACATGAGGTGTTAGAATAATTTCATGAATATGACATCCAAAATGCACTAATAACTTTTAAAATTTCTAAAATAGGGTAATGAAAAGATAAATGGTGGACGTGTAGGTTATACATGTTTATATTCACATAACGACACACTCATTCAGTTATGAGGACACATTAGTCATTATTAGTGTGCTTAATGATTCTTCAATCTTTATGTCTGTTCGGTGTATAGGACAAGCGAAAGTCACCAATAACTTTTGAACACGTGTAAAATATGGCAATTTGAACATACAAGGTGGGCGTGGGGATTGATACTCAAACACCAGCACATGTCATTATTTACTTTCCCAATGAATCAGGGCAATATTTGTTTGTTTCTGGACGCTTCACATTGCAACGATGGTAACGAGCATGTTTCAGCAGGTGTTCAACATATACATAATCGTCAATCTACATGGCAACATGTTTTCATTAGTAACGATGCGCACGTCGCTTTGTAAATTTCGAGCAAAATCGAGATTCTAGTTTTCAAGAGATTGTTATTTATCAATCATTAAAATGTAATGCAAAACAACAAATAATATTCATGGTACTTATTACCATGAACCACAATTTACTAATACCTTAGAGTAAAATAACTAATATTCTTAGTGAAAACAACTAATACCCATTACAACGGATACCTTTAGTGAAAACAACTAATATTATTTAATGGAATAACTAATACATTTAAACTAAGTTTCTCACTTAATTTTATTTCCCTATAGTTTGCCTAATTGACGACTGACGAGTTTCCCTACTAAGGTATAACATATTGAGTTTTGCCAATTTTTTTAAACACAAACTCTTCTACTAAATTTGTGAACATTATAAAATTGATATCATTACATTCATTAAATGATATTATAATATTAATTAGTGATATCATTGCACATATAAATTAATATTATAGTGAAAAATATTATGAATATTAGTTTTAAAAATAATTGTATCACTGAATGAATGTAACAGTATCAGCTTTATACGATGGACAAATTTCACATGATAATTACTCTTTTTTAAATCAATACTACTACAAAACCCGCGTACCACGCGGGATGAAAGGAGGGCTTTATATTATTAATTAAATTAAATTAGTACTGGAAAAATTAACTTAATAAAATTCAATTAAAAACAGAGGGAAGATTATTTCTTCCTAGTTAACTAACACAAATTTTTGTATGCACTTGGATTTTATGTCTAATTTTAAAATTTTCATTAGAAATATATAATACCATGAAAATAATCCTCGAACAACGTGAATGAAACTGTATAAAAAAAGTAAAAACCCTACAAAATGAAATTCTATAGTATCAGAAAACTGAAACTTATAGGACTTGTTTTTTTTTCCCTCATCAACTTATGTCCAAGCATACAACCGTTGCAACTACCACACTCTTGTAAAGCAATTGTATCTCATAGTTCCAAACATGTAATTGCCACAAAAACTATATATATTTGTAGGTACTTGTAATGAGTTAAAAATGTGTCTTTTTGGAGTTATGCACAACTTTCTTCTCTGAATCAACGCTTACTCTTTATTTTGTTGTATTTGTTTCCAATTCTGGAATAAAATCAACAATATCTTCAGTGTTTTGTCTAATTACTTGATAGTTGCCAAATATTTCAAACCAATTGTGCTGGTATGACCACTACATATCTCATTGTGCGAGCTACGTAATCATCCTGACAAAATAATTAAAGCACTATTAGAGCAACATGCATCTCATGCTTACCAGTTAGTACACACTAAAAATTACAATTTTGTAAAGCACTTATATTTAAGCATAACATACCAAAACAAAAGAGATTTGAAAAAGATATCAAAAGTTGAATGGTAAGGCACATTGACGCAACATATAATATGAACATATAGGCTTTGTTCCTTACATTGAAATTCAGCAGGATATTGTAAGCGAGCTTGTGTCTTTTCCAGCTTGATGATTGATTATATGTCAATATGCATGAAATTCACTCATTTTCACATGAATTCTGGAACTTACTCATTCATACATGCAAATATTATGCAATAATTCAGAACTTATAATACCATTCCATAAATTAATTAATTAAAAAGTTATCAAAGATAAAATATTTGCCAAACGCTAGGATAATGTAGTATCCGATATTCCTCAGATACTTATGGGTGGGATATGCACCCAGTACGCCACGTGTCGTGTTGAACACAATTGAACATGTGTCAAACACAAATGGAATATAAAGAGAATGGAACATCAAGAAAAATAAATTCAAGTCTTGTTTAAGTATTCAAAACATGCAATCACAAAAGTCAGAAGTCATTAAAAATAATCCGACCACCACTACAATTTTCTCATATTACATTTACTTTGATAATTATGCAACTACTAAAACTTAGGAAAATGGAAGGCAGAGGAACCCCCTTCCATATCACAACACAAACTATATAAATGTTATGCTAACCTATTGAAACTTTGTGCATAGAAACTTGATTTTTTTGCTTCAGTTTAAACTTTTGATGCCGCAACTCATTGCTCATTTTAAAAAACAATGGTATAAGAACACTGGAAATAAAAGAAGAATATAAAACACAAATTGTTAAAAAATTATAACAAAAAGGAATGAATGCAAAGGAGAAGAAATATATTGTCGGGACAGAAATAAAGTTGCCCTACTCACCCCTTCATTCAAAATCATTTATTTTCAATTGCAATTACTTTCTCTATATTTTTAGTATTTGACATTAAAATGGACCATTGAGTTCTAACTTTTCTAAAGTTTAGTTGATTTTCAGGGCCAAATACGTGCACTTTATCATCCGACCTGCATTAGAAATCTCTTTGAGAATAGGAAGAGGGGGAGAGATCCGACAAATAACCAAAATATCAAAACATCTGATGGATTTTGTAGTTACAATTAAACAATTAAGCAAAGTTACAAATATGAACATAATTTTACCCTCTAAATCACCCTTGTGATGATCTTCTGCTGAGGCAAAAGAAACAATTGTTCCCATCATTTGAGAGAGAACTGTGAATCATTGAAATTTGAGTTTTTTCTAAATTTTATTTTTGTGAGCATAATAGAAGAATGGAAACCGACTTGAAAAATGTATATTACTAAAAAAAAATATAAGATACAAATCAATTTAAACGTAATATATAATCACAGAGAAAATTAATCATCCTATAACTCAAAAAATGTAATACACGCATCAATTTAAAGCACATGTATGATCATAAAGAAAGCATCACTTAATTCATGAAACACCAAACAAAACAGAGGTGAGCTAAAGATTAAAGGAGTTGTAATGGTGAACAACAAATACAATTTTTATAAGACTGATTAGTGTGAAAATTGCTTGAAATTCATGCATTATTTTTGCTTAACTTAATTGGATTTCTTGCATTTATTTACATTAATGTGACCTTTTGTGCTTAATTGTCGAGAAAGGGTATTTTTGTTCATTGTGTAGGAAAACGAGTGAAATGTGGCAAAGATCAAAGATGAGTCGAGCAAGGACATCCTAAGGAGAAATAATCATCATCCCAAGTGAGAAATCTACTCAAAATGCACGTGGAGTCAAGAAGAATCGAGTCGAAATCATGTTTAAAAGTAGAGTGAAGTAAATCGAGGCTTGGAGAGACCGAAAAACAAGTTGGAGAGCCAAGAGGGTGCAAACCAAGCCAAAAACGGGTGTGTCTCAGTTAGCACAGGATGATCTCGGCCGAGACAAAAGACTCCAAATCGAGACCAGCCCGACGAAGCCAATGTCTCGGTTAACACCAATCCATCTCGGCCGAGATAAAAGGCTCCAAACCGAGACCAACCCGCCGAAGCCAATATCTCGGTTAACACCAATCCGTCTCGGCCGAGACAAAAGGCTCCAAACCGAGATCAGCCCGCTGAAGCTAATGTCTCGGTTAACACCAATCTGTCTCGCCCGAGACCTTAAGGCCTTATCCGAGACCCTCTTTTCCCTGCTTTAAAAAAATCAGAAAATTCATCATTCTTCAGGGATTTCTTTGCAAAATTCGTCTCAATACCCTCTTCCCACACTATATATACCATTTTATCAGATTTTAGAAGAAGAACACACACTCCACACACCAATTTAGTTTTATTTCACCTTCATTCTTAGATTTTAGTTTTTCTCTCAATTATTAAAGTAATTTAGCTAGTATTTGAAGAGCAAATTTCAATTCCAAATTGTAATCACTCTATCTAGGTGACTTCTATCCTTTATCTTTCAATTAATTAGTATAATTTTCTCATTCATGGTTATTTACTTTTTGATTATGATGATCTCCATGGGTTTATTGGTTTCTTTAGTTTGTTTATCCATTGATTTTATTAGATTAGCTATGGGCTAATCCCCAAATGCTTTGGGTGTTTGAATTATGATGAAATTAGTGTTATGATGTTAATTGAGCTTGGATTATGCTATTGAGGTGGTTCGACTGCTTCTATTAATGTGTTATTCTTGATTAGATTAATTGATTAGGTTTAGTAGTTCTTGTTAGGTTAATATCGTGCTACAACGAGAGTTGGGTGTGGGTTAATCGAACTTGTGGTGAGGAATTTGATTAGTTAATTGGATTCAATTAGTCATCTATTGCATCGAGAGAGGGTAGACGATAGATGGCTAGACCACTATTAATAGACACTAGGTGCCTTAATTTACGGGTTTAGATGCTTAGTGAAGGGAGAATACTTGAAGTGCATCGCGTGCTTCAAGTAATTCACTATCTTAGGTGCTTTTGGCAGTTAATTAGGTGCTAGTTAGCTCAATTGATCACCCAAGCCTCAAAAGGGATAGGTATTCAATACAATAGCGATAGCTCTTAGTAAGAACCAACAAAAATAGCATAAGTCAAGCGATATTAACGAATGGAGCCACCTCACGTGGCTACTCCGGAGCCGTGGTACTCGACCCATAGTGAGTGGGATGGTATGAGGACCGACATTCGGGACCTACGAACCGAAGTCACGGATCTTCGTACTACCCAGAACCAGTGGTACACGAAAGCGATGAGTGTACGAGGAGAATTTTAGGAGGTCCGATCAGAGGTTTTTGATTTGAGGAGATGGATGGAGGCACTCTTTGTCTCCCATTTAGGATCGGACCACCCTAGCTATCGCCCACCACCGCCTCCTGATGCTTGAGGGTCACGGGGAGTCCCCCCAGTTTCTGCTCATTTGTTTTTCTTTTCCTTTATTTTATTTCATTTTCTTCTTTTTGGCTTGAGTGAGCTTAATTGTTTGAGTGATTTGAATTGATTAAGGGCTTGTGATGAATCGTATTTAGAATTTTGGGTTGTGCTTGATTGTTGAATTCAGTGAGATATCTGATTTATTTTGTGCTTATTGACCCCTTCTACTTATTTGTTGTTATTCTTGAGTATGTTTGATGAGTAGAGTAGATTTGTGGATGTGAGTTAGGGACTCTTTTGTATGAGTAGTTGAGTTAGAGTGGATTTGAGAGAGAACTAGTATACTTACATGTTTTCTTTTTGAGTGCTTGTGTGATAAGAGTGAGAATTCACTAGGACTAGCATTGATGTGAAAGCTGAGAGACTTGAGCCTTATGAGATTTTGATATATGAATTAATCTCTTCGTTTGTGAGTGGATCGTCACCTTGGAGGATGCTAGAACTTGTGTGTGCTCTTACTTCTTGATTGTGTCTAGTTTGATATGCCGAATAGGATCTTAGGCCATCTTTGATTTGATTGAGTCACTTAGCCAAAATTTTCCTTACCAATGACA
The DNA here is from genome assembly GCA_947034835.1 of Ballota nigra. Classification (NCBI taxonomy): domain Eukaryota; kingdom Viridiplantae; phylum Streptophyta; class Magnoliopsida; order Lamiales; family Lamiaceae; genus Ballota; species Ballota nigra. The sequence goes on along the minus strand of OX344727.1, from coordinate 8,455,015 downwards.
TTGACCCCTTGTTAGCCCATTTGAGCTTTAGGCCTATTTTATTTGCTAGCACATATGAACACTATTCCAATTCCTAAGCCTTTTGTCCCAATTTGAGTGGAGAATAGGAAAGTGTGAATGTGAAGGGAGTGAATTGAGTTGAAAAAGGAAAAGGTTGTTTGTTGAGTGAATATGAGAAGAAGGTGTGATGAAGTTATGAGATGTGGGAAAAAGAGAAAAATTGAGAATGAGCAAAAGAGAAAAAATGAGCTCATCTGTTTGTGCGAAAAAGAAAAAAAGTGAAGTGATTGAAAAAAAAAAAGTGAAAGAGTGAGAAAGAAAAAAAATTGAAGTGTTGAGAGAATTGGAATTGAAAGTTTGTTGATTGAATATATTTGAAGTAGTCTGTTCCTTATCTCGAAGTACCGAAGTTTGATTTTCTATTCTCCATTCACTTTAGTCACTTTACCATATTGTTATCTCACCTGTCCAAAGAGTCTACATTACAACCTTGAGAAAATCCTTTTTGATTCGGCATTGATTTCTAGAGTATGGTCGAAGTTAAGAGCACTTACAAGGGCTGCCAATTTGAGTGATTGATTGTTTGAGTGAGTCCCTTGATCATTGATATACACTTGTGAGGGAGCGAAACACATCGTTGAGTGCACATCCATGCTTGATCTTGGTGTTTCTTGTTATTGTTGCATGAGTATGATGAAAGGAAAGTGAGTGAGTATGCGTGTGATTGATCTTTGAAGCTCGAGTTCATTTGCTTGCATGATTGATTCTTTGACTCATTCCTAACAATTTCACTTGACTTGTTATTTAGTTGCTTGAGGACAAGCAACATGGTAAGTTTGGGGGGGTTGATTAGGCGTGAAATTGTCATGATTCGTCACTTGAAATACCCTAATTTTGGTCGATTTTGTCGAGTATTTGGAGACAATTGAGCATTATTTCTCTACATTGATGAATTTGTCTCTTTGATACTCGTAGGTGAATCGAGGGCGAAGAATGGAGTTCGTAGGACTTTGAATCGACTCAAACGGATGCCCGGATGAGAAGATATCGAAGAAATACGATTGGTGTTAGTGTTGAAGAAGAAAAGTGCTACTTGGTGAAAATTTGGGAGCATTCGAGTAAACCACTCGAGCACTAGTGCTCGAGCACGTTGCTCGAGCGCCCAAAACATACAGAAGATTTCGAGCGCTCGAGCAGCTCGAGCGCCACCGCTCGAGCGTGTTGCTCGAGCGCCCCAAAACATGCAGAGAAGTTTCACCATTCGAGCAGCTCGAGCGCGACCGCTCGAGCAGGCCTGCTCGAGCGCCTTCAATTTTTGCGTTTTCAAAGGCGTTTTTCGGCCCACGAGTTCACGATTCGGCCCGTTGCATATATATATTCGTCTCAAGCACGTTTTTTAGGGAGACGACACTTCACTTGATATTTTTAGAGTTTTAGAGTTCGTTTTTGGAGAGAAGCAAGTTTTACGATTACGTTTTTTAGGTTTTCATTACGAATTCATATTACGATCTTACTTTTGAGTTTCGTTTCTTTATAATTTCGTTCTTGAACATGTTGAGACTTCTTTTCTTGAGTTAATTCAAGTTTATTCTTTTAATTAGTTAAACCCTAGTTTATGTTTGATCTCTTCTTCATCTTATTTATCATGTTCATGTTCGTTACTTATTTAATTGCTATTATTTACGTTAAACCTATGTCTAGCTAAAACCCTTGCATGCTTGAGGTAGGATGAACTCGTAGAAGTAGGTTGTGGGTACGTAATTAGGGTAACTTGTGACGTTAGGTTTTAATTCTCTTGATTAATAAATTCTTAAAATTAATCTTAACTTTACTTTTGAATTTCGTTCGAAAAGTGTTAGAGAGAGGACAACCGTATCACTCTTTAACAACGAGTAGACTTAACTAGAGGGTTTAGAAAGGGTTAATTCATCTACCAGTTTAGCAAAGGAGGACGACCGCATCACCTTAGTTAAATTAGGGTCTCATTAATTAAGCACAATCTATTAACTTGTTAGTGGATTAGTGAAGTCGAGTGTTAGGGTAAAGTATTAGGGTTTAGAATCTTGAGCTTTCACCTTGCATTCTTTTACTTAGGTTATTTCTTGCGCGTCACAGTTATTTTGATTATGTACCCGCTCCGTTAGTATACGTAGGGATTCATATCCTAAGCATCACCATCTCACATTTGAAAACAACCCTTAGTAATTCGTTTCTTCGTTCGTTAGTTTAATTAGTTTAATTTAGTTTCAATTAATCTTTAAAAAAAAACCAAAAAAACATTACACTCATATTAGCTACGACGTGTAGATCTTCAGGGATCTGTTCGCATACACTCCATCTCGTGGGTTCGATATACTTGGTCGTTATACTTACTCTTACTACAGTGAACCCGTTCACTTGCGGGGAAGCGACTAGTAGAAGTTAGTATTTTCGCTTCAAGTCAGTGACCACCAACAGTTTCTCCTTTGAAACTATTAGTATTCAAAGTCAGTGGTCTTTTGAACCACAGCTCTGATACCACTTGTTGGTCCCGGTACAAGACTGAGGAATACGTGTATGGGGGGAGGGAGAATACACGTATACCAATTTTTCTGACTTAAACCTTACTGAGTCCCCTTTACTCAGAGTGATAAAGAACTACAGACTGATAACACACCTACTGACTACACTGAGTGCGGGTCAGTTGGCTAACTATCAATACAAGTTCAGTGCCGAAATGCGTGAGCCCTGAAAGTTTATAGTCTTGTTTTATGTTTACTTCCTGAAAACTTGATTACTCAATTCTGAAATAGTAATTAGTAGGACAGTGTTCAGTTTAATGATCAGGCTGATTGATTCGAGCCTGATAAAACCAAATTCTATGAATGACTTAAGAGATAAGCAAATAAGCACAATATCAAAGCAGTAAGAACACATGGAGTTTAACGTGGTCCAGAGACTCAAGCTCCTACGTCCACGGCCTGATTTAACAGGAAATCCACTATTGGGACTCTTGCTTTTTACGTGCCAAGGTGCACCAAGATCAGCTATCCTCACTGACCTATACAAACTCCTTACTAACTCACTAACACAACTTACTACCAACAAACCTGACAAGAGGGTTTTGGTTTCAGTTAGGCTTCCAACTAAGGTGTGATTATCCTTACAAGACTAAGTTGTGCTAAGGATGAATAATCACTCTAAGCTTATGATAAGGCTTGAAAGCTCAATGGAATACATAATGACTCTCACTAATCTAAGAAACACTTGGGAAATTTAACTGGTTTCGAGTGCTTCTTTTGAATGCTGTTGAAAGCTTGAGAGTTTGAGTAATTTCTGGCTTGGAAATTTCTCGTAACCTTGAATGGGTTCAAGGCCTTCTGTATTTATAGGTGATTTGAAAACTATCCGTTGGAGGAGATAGCCTTCTAGTCATCTATGTAGAGTGGTTCAAACGGACATATTTCCCATTCAGCAGCCGTCCTTGCATGGATTTGGTAATTGCATTTAATGCACCATTTAATGCTTGCCCGTTGAATGTGCAGTCTGAAGTCAGTCTTTATGTCAAGGTCCGTACATGCGTGTACTTCCTGGATTGGTCCACGTCATCAGGTTGGTGAGAATGTCAGAACTTATTCCTAGTCTTCAGGCTTGTCTTATTAAGTTCTTTTTGTCTCGAGCGCAATGGTCTTGTCCTGGCGCTGACATTCCTTTTGCATTGCTTGGCTCTACTCCAAGTCTTTCCCATTAACTCAGTATCATCTTGTTCCCTTCAGGACTGAGTTAGTAATGACCTCAGGGTCATACTCTTCATCACTGACACTTACTCAACCAGTTTAGAAGACTGCCATAAGTTCAGGATGGTGCTCTTCGTCTTCAGGCTCTTAGTCTTGATTGACATCAGTGAGTTCTCCTCTCACTGAGTACCTGTGAAATGTAAAACAAATAAGTACAAGGACCTAACCAAGACTAGCCTGACTAAGACAATCATCTTTTCAGGGGCTTTGGGATCTTAATCAAAACTGACAATGTCCCAACAGTGTACGATCTGCATCATACTCTTAGAGATTGTAGTACGATCTCACTTACTACGAGATACCGGGTATCTCATGATGGATACACAGATACCTTAGAGGGTATTGGTATACCCATCCGAGAAACCATTTGATGTAATTCCACATAATGTGTCTACGGGTGTCTCGGTTAGTGGGAGTGATGGGATACTCCTCTGACTTGAGGTCAATACGCATGACATGTGCGGAGTGATGGACTTTGACCATGACCGACGCTTGCACCCTCCAAGTGTAGATATGACATGGATTGGGTTCATCACTAAGTACATGCGCGTGGTAGTTGAGCCAAGAATAGGATTCATTCCTCAATGTGGATTTAGAGAGAATACTCGTGTTCTCATCATAACTGGATCTAATTCGTCAGCCGACGCGCATCAACTTAGACTTTGTGGCTAAGTGTGATATACTTGATCAATTAGTGATTGGAGATAATATGATTAAGTTATTTGAATAGACACTTCATCATGTTCAAGACTTAATCGGGTATTCGCGAATGAAAGGAAGATATCACAATAGCCTACAATATTACAAGTAGTTGCAGATTTCCTCGCAACGTACCTCGTATATTGAGAATGTCTGATTTATTGTCTAGGATTTAATTAAGACCGTTAGTTTGACTAATCGCTCGATATACGAGGGCCTATGGGTCACACAACAAGTAATGACAATTTACCAATTATAGTTAGTTGATTAAATATTGTATTGGATATAATATTTAATTTATGGAGAATATAATAATAATAACAATAATTATATTTTTAATTAATTATTATTATTATTTAATTAAATTGGATTTAATTAAATATGAAATCCCAATGATAATATTTGGAATATTATTATACAATATATTATTCGTAGGAACATATCTAGAGAGATATAATCTGTAGAGATTATATTGCTTAGGAATTAATCCAAGTTAATCCCTATAAATATGTGTCCTATGGGAATTCCAAAATACACAAGAAATATTATTTCTCCATAAAATCTCCAGTCGGAATTTTTCTAGCAAATTCATCTCGAGATTCAACGCTGGCATATCGATGCTGGTTGGTAGAAAGTCGTTACGTGGATACCATAGTTGAGGATTCCTCATACAAATCGCTGTAAGGATTTATATACGTGTTATTTATCCTTTATATTTTATGTTATACAACCATTTGTAGATTCATTGTTGGTGAATCGTTGACTTGAAGCGATTTTACTAACTTCTACTAGTCGCTCACCCGCAAGCCGACGGGTTCACTGTAGTAAGAGTAAGTATAATGACCAAGTAGTATCGAACCCAAGGGATGGTGTATATGCGAATAGATCCCTGAAGATCTACGCGTCGTAGTTAATATGAGTGTATGTTTTTGGATTTTTTAGAAAGATTAATTAAAACTAAAATAAACTAATTAAACTAAAATACTAAAGCAAACGAATTAACTAAGGGTTGGATTCAAATAAGAGATGGTGATGCTTAAGATAGGAATCCCTACGTATACTAACGGAGCAGGTACATAATCAAAATAACTGTGACACACAAGAATTAACCTAAGTCTAAGAATGCAAGGTGAAAGCTCAAGATTCTAAACCCTAATACTTTACCCTAACACTCGACTTCACTAATCCACTAACAAGTTAATGGATTGTGCTCAATTAATGAGACCCTAATTTAACTAAGGTGATGCGGTCGTCCTCCTTCGCTAAACCGGTAGATGAATTAACCTTTCCTAAACCTTCTCGTTGAGACTACTAGTTGTTATTGAGTGATGCGGTCGTCCTCTCTCTAACACTTTCGTACGAAATTCAAAGGTAGAGTTAAGATTAATTATATGAATTCATTAATTAAGAGAATTAAAACTAACGTCACAAATTACCCTAATTACGTACCCACATCCTACTTCTACGAGTTCATCCTACCCTAAGCATGCAAGGGTTTTGCCGGACATGGTTTTAACAAAAATAAAAGCAATAGAAGAAACAACGAACATAAACATAATGAATTGAACGAAGAAAATAAGAAACATGAACTAGGGTTTTAAAAGAAAATAATTCTAAGAACTGAAATTTAATTAACTAAAACGACGTTCAAAGCGTTTAAAGTAATCAAGCTAATGAAAAGAAACTAAGAAACGAAAAGAAACTAAGAATTCGTATGAAAAACCTCAACAACGTAAAAGTAAAGCTTGCTCGTTCTTCTCCTCTTCCTCTCTCTAAAAACTAAGTCTAAAGTGATTTCTAAAAGTCCGGGTATCCTTCAAAACGTGTTTGGAAGAGGTATATATAGGCACGGGTCGAAACGGGAGTTAATGGGCCGAAAATACGCATTCGGAGGCAAAAATCCAAGGGTGCTCGAGCAAAACGCTCGAGCGGTCCCGCTCGAGCAGTGTAGCTCGAATGACACCATCGCTCGAGCGGTTCCGCTCGAGCCGGTCGAGCGCTGAAATCACACTGTATGTTTTGGGCGCTCGAGCTGCTCGAGCGCAAGAAAAGTTCTGTACGTTTAGGCGCTCGACCTAGTCACTCGAGTGACTTACAACTCCTCCCAACTGATACTTTTCCTCGTCCACACTAATACTAATCGTATTTCTTCAATATCTTCTCATCCGGACATCCGTTTGAGTCGATTCAAAGTCCTACGAAATCCGTTTTTCGTCCTCTATTCACCTATGAGCATCAAAGAGACAAATTCATCAACGTGTAGAAATAATGCTCAATTGACTCTAAATAATCTATAAACTCGACCAAGATTGGGGTATTTCAAGCTACGAATCATGACAATTTCACGCCTAATCAATCGTATTCTTCCGCTGCGCTGAACATGGTGTCCGTGCCTCTAAAACCCAATATTACGGTGGGACCTTTTTCTTCCAATCGGCTTCGTTCTTCCCTGCGATATATCGACAACGTCAGCGCGGGAGGGAAACGGCTGGTGAGACTGGAGGGATTTGGGAGGAATTCCGATAGCGGGTGGAGGTGGCCGTGGTGGTGGCGACACCGAACAAAGAAGTGGCGGTGGGAGAGCATATTTTACGAAAGGTTTTCAATGATTTCAAAAGAAAAAAATTTGTGAGTTTCAACGGTAATTTTATGGGATTAACTTTAATTAAAAGGTTTGAATTTGACAATAATAATAATTAATGTTATTTTAATTAAAAAGGATATAATAGTAAATTAGAAATTAAAATTTTAAAATTAATTTTAAAATAATAAATGAACTCAACATGTAGCAGATTACTGCGACATAGTGCGATGACACGTGACATAATTATAGAGCATACCTGATATCAGACAACTCAATAGAATGTCTGCTTTAAGAAAAAGCCCAAAAAGATGGTAGGATTATCAATTTAAAGTATGAATTTTTTTTCTATCGATTCAGGGTCTGAAAAATTGAATACTATTGATTCAGGACCTGAAAGATAAAACTATTAATTTAGAACTCCTTCATTTTAAGACCGTGTTTGATCTCCAATAAACTTGTATTATTCGATAGTATTTTTATCAATTATATTTCCAAAAATATAAAAGATATAATAATTTCACATGATTGAAAAAATAAGAAACAAAAGAATTAATGAAAAAATAATAATGTGTGATCTTATTAATTAATGTTTAAATAATATTTATGTAAAAGAATATAATTATAATATTGAAAATTTTAAGAAATAATATTTTTAAAAAAAATATATTTTAGTAAAAGAACAAAATATTGAAAAACAAATTTTGCAATTAAAAAATTAAAAATTATTTCTAATAATAACAAATTATCAAAAAAGAAATTTAAAAAAGGCTTTTTTTGTATTAAAACAATGTAAATAGATTTTATTTATAAAACATTGGCAAAGTAGTATATGAAAATAGTTTATAATAAGCTTATCATGAAACTGCTTTAAAGTATTGAATATTTGACCAGAAGTATCGATAATCTCACCAAAAGTATCATTAATTTAGGTCAGTGGTATTATATTGTAATTGTTGTAAAAAAATTCAAACCCTAATTAATTATACTTTTGGTGAGATTATCGATACTTCTGGTTAAATTTTTGATACTTTAAAACAGTTTCATGATAAGCTTATCATGAACCATTATCATATAAAACCTACTCTAAAATATTTAATTGAAAAAGGAAAAATATTTCTTTTGTATAAAAGAAAGTAATTATTTTTTTAAAAGTAAAATAGATAAGTAAAGAATTTCACCACTTGGAAAGGTACCTTAAGTTTCGTGATTGATTTCTTCTTAATTTTAGTAATGTGGTGGGATGGTGACGTGTGGTTGACTTGAACGCAAAATACTAGCTATACTAGTAGTTACCCCACAAGAGTATGAGATCACCGTAGTATGGGCACGTATAGGGACCAAGTATTATCGAACCCAAGAGAAGGTATATATGCGAATAGAGTCCTGGAGATCTACGTCTCGTAGTTAATATGAATGTATGTTCAGGTTCAAGAATTATATTAAACTAATTTATAAACTACTACTCTTAATGCTAATAATTAAATTAAGCTATATAACTTGGGTTTTAATAAGATATGGGATGGTGATGCTCGGGATAGGAATTCCTACGTATACTGACGGGGTTGGTACAATAACAAAAATAATTGTGATGTGCAAGTAATAATCATAAGCGTACTAAAATTAGGCAATCAACTTCCCTAATCTAGTACAAGATTGAAAGACTAAAAACTCAAGAATCAACCTTAATACTTTGTCAAATCAACATACTTCACTAATCCACTAATCAAATTATATTGATTGTGCTTAATTATTGAGACCCTAATTTAACTAAGGTGATGCAGTCGTCCTCCCTAGATAAACCGGTAGATGATAAACCCCTTCTAAAACCCTTTCCTTAAGCCTATTCGTTATTAAAGAGTGATACGGTCGTTTTCTCTCTAAAATTTTTCGTACTCAATTCCAAGATAATTCTAGGGCTTATTTTAAGAATTCAATTAATTAAGAGAACTAAGACTAAACATCACGAATTATCCTAATTACGTACCAATGTCCTTCTTCTACGAGTTCATTCTATCCTAAACATGCAAGGGTTCTAACCTAACATGGTGGTTTGGATAACTAAAGCAATAATAAGATTCATAAACATAAGCATGGTTAAATTAATGGAAGAATTCAATAACATAAACCAAAGATTAAAATAATAAATTGAAATCTTAAAACGAATCTCAATAAATAAAGAAGACTAGGTTTTGTAGTATCAAACGTTGAAGAAAGAAAGAACGAAATAAAATTCTAACCTCTGAATTCGTAAGATCAATACCTTGATTACAAAGTATAAAACTCTTCCAATCTCTCTCCCAAGCTTTCTTCTTGCTCCAAGTATGTAAAAAAATCAATAGTGATCAAAAGTTCTGTAAAAACGTGCTTGGGATGGGGTATTTATTGGCAACAGACCGATTTGGGACAATTTGGGCCGAACTTGCTCGTAGGGCTCGAGCACAGGCATTACTCGAGTGCCTAGGGCTCGAGCTAGTGTCACTCGAGTGCCCATCTCTTTCCAGTGCAATTTTAGTGCTCGAGCTGCCTTGCTCGAGTGCCTAAGGCTCGAGCTAACCTTCTACTCGAGTGCATTCTCGAGCACTTGAGAGCCTAGTGCTCGAGCTGCATCCACTTGAGAGCCTTCTCGAGTACTTGAGAGCCTAGTGCTCGAGCTGCATCCACTTTAGAGCCTTCTCGAGTACTTGAAAATGTTACTCAAATGACTCTAAATACTCATAAAAAATACTCAAAACATAGGCAAATCGGGCTACAAATCATAACAATTTCACGCCTAATCAGTGGTCTGTACACCCAATTTGGGATTTCACGCGTTTTTTCATATTGGGTGAATGATATCTACAGTGACACTTGTTTGAAGGGTATTACTCCATCTGTCTCGGAATAAGTTTCTCCTTTTATTTTTTACGAGTATTGGTTTATTCTTTTAATTAGTATTATCGTTCGGTATTGCCGTAAAAGTGTGTTTGATGCATTTACTTTGATAGAATCCATGGTTTATTGACCTTTTCTAATTTTCTGATTCTACACGATAAATTTTGTGTTAAAAGACAATGAAACATTTAAATTGTTAAATAATTCAAGTTCGTAAGATATAATTTGAGCTTAAAATTATGGAAATATATCTCGTAAACTACATTGTTAGTCCTTTTTTGTCATCGTCATCACATAGCAAAACTTTCAATCTTTCTTGGTTGGTACATTGGATGGTAACGTACAACTTTCCAATGACTGAAGAATGACCTCTTCAAGAGAAGTATGGCATTCTTTAGTGATTGCCAATTGTACATTTTTAAAAATTGATTTGTATAAAATTTGAAATTGATGCAATACATAATGTTTTGTTTATAAAGGAGATGATGAATAAATTATGAAGATCAGACAATATGTATACATACCTGGAAAAATAATTAGTTGAATAATATAAGATGAATCATTAGTAGATCATTGAAACAAACAAATGTATGAACATACCATCTATATTTTGAGCATTAAAAATTTCAAATATTTGTCTTTGTTGTAAGAAAAAAAGAAAAAAGCAATATCAGGTGTGTATTACACTATTACTCCCTTCGTCCCATACTTGTTTGCTACATTGCCAAAAAAGTTCGTTCCATACTTGTTTGCTACATCCATTTTTGGCAAAAAAAATATTTTTTAATATTACATGCTTCATACACTTTTAACAAAAAACATCTACTTTATCACTTTAAATGCTAATAACAACTCCCTTCTTAAACTTGTGCAAACAGTAAAGTAGTAGCAAACAGTGACTGAGCCAAAATTTTTGTCTAGGGGGACCGATTTGTTTAGAAGTTTTAACTTTTTCGACTCAAACAAAGCAATATAGTACAATATAAAGTCAATTGTACAGTGTAATGCATTATGTATATAAATTAATTTGTTCATTGGGTAAAATAATATCAATATGTATTAGAACCAATTTTGATAAAGTTAAAAAGTTAAGATTCAATTTTGATATTAGAAGTGTTTTACTTTATGTATTGGAACACTTTGATAATATTTAAAAGTTAATTTTATTACATTCAGACCTCATTTACTTAGTATGATTTTTTTTTGAAAGGTATGATTTTTTTTAAAGTTTATAAAATTCAATAGGAATTGGTTTCTTTGGAAGCTTCGATAGGAATTAGTTTTTTGATGGTCACATTAATAAAACCATGTGCATTTGGGAATTTAGGAGAAAATTTTGTTTTAACACTGATGTGCACTGAATTTGCTTGTAAATGAGTGGTCGGTGCAGTGCTTAAGTGTGTCAGGATGATTGATTCGATCCTGACTAAATTACATGTGCTATTTTTCTTTCCTCTAGTGTATGCATGACAATATTAATAACAAGTACTTAAGCAAATCAATAAAGCAATAACGAACACAACAATGTAAGATGATTCAGAGACTCAAGCTCCTACGTCCACTATCCTGATTGAACAGGAGAATTCCTTCAGTGGAATTGACTTGTTTTTAACGTGCCAAGGTGCACTCCCAATTGGACTCACACCCCTCAGCGGAGCTGCCTCTCGAACTGGCCTCACATCCCTCCTTACTCAGGGACTGCCTCTCCACACCTAACTTCAAACACTAACTCTAACACCCAGGAAAGGGTTTGGGTTTGGTGTTGCTTTCTCCAACTAGGTGAGATTTTCCCTTACATGGTTTTAGTCTTTTATCTAAGGTTGGGAAAATCTCACTAAGCTTAGGATGTATATGATGAGCTCGAGTATACAGAATGGAACACTCAAATATGACTTGAAGAGCTCGGTGTTCTTGATGGAGGTGCCTATTGGTTTGGCTTTGTCAGGCTCGTTGCATCCATCCATCTATTGTGCACACTTGCACACACCTATAATGAAGGTATGAGTCTGTATTTATAGTGTGGATTTGAATGTTACCATTGGAGAAAGTAACATTCAAATCCAGACTATTTCTGGAGTGAAATTCTCCTTTTCAGAGTAGGTACAACCTTGTCAGCTTTTGACAGATCCGTTGCCTTGTCTTGATTGGTCCACATCGACTGAGTCTAACGACTCTTTTGTTTAGGGTACTTGATTAGGGTAGTCATGACTTCAGGCGACTTGTCTTCAGCTGACTTGAAGTTCTCTCAGGATACTTGCCTTCAGTGGACTTGAAGTCCTCTCAGGAGAGTTGACATAAGGCTATTTGTCAGCCTCTCATTCCTCAGTAGACCGACTCCTTCAGGATGTACTGGTCACAACACTGATCCTCATGATCAAGCTTTTCAAAGAATAGTCCATTGACCAGCTTAGAAAGATCAGGTTCATACTCAGTGGGACTTCCTCCAGGATGGTCTTCAGGATTCTGACTTAGGTTTCAGTCTGTTTGCTCTAGGATAGCTTCTGACCTCTTCAGTTTCCTGAGTCAGCTGAGTTCCCCCTCAACTGAGTACCTGTAAACTGAATACAGACTAGCCTAACCTGAACCTTATAAGACACAATCCTGACTGCTCATTCCTATTACAAGCCATTTTGGAAAATCATCAAAACTGAATATCCCAACAATTTCTCCCTTTTTGATGATTCCAAAACTTCTAACACTAAACACCAAATTTTAAACATTAAAGATCTATTCAGTTGACCATGAAAAATTTCAAACAAGATCAAAGGTCATTTGAACAACCCGCTTTGATACCAATTGATGGTCCCGTTAATAAAACCATGTGCTTTTGGGAATTTAGGAGAAAATTTTATTTTAACACTGATGTGCACTGAATTTTCTTGTAAATGAGTGGTCAGTGCAGTACTTAAGTATGTCAGGATGATTGATTCGATCCTGACTAGATTATTTGTGCTATTTTTCTTTCCTCCAGTGTATGCATGCCAATATTAATAGCAATTACTTAAGCAAATCAATAATGCAATAACGAACAAAACAATTTAAAGTGGTTCAGAGATTCAAACTCCTACATCCACTATCCTGATTGAACAGGAGAATTCCTTTAGTGGAATTGGCTTGTTTTTAACGTGCCAAGGTACACTCCCAACTGGACTCACACCCCTCAGCGGAGCTGCCTCTCGAACTGGCCTCACATCCCACTTCACTCAGGGACTGCCTCTCCACACCTAACTTCAAACACTAACTCTAACACTCAGGAAAGGGTTTGGGTTTGGTGTTGCTTTCTCCAACTAGGTGATATTTTCCCTTACATAGTTTTAGTCTTTAAGCTAAGATTGGGAAAATCTCTCTAAGCTTAGGATGTATATGATGAGCTCGAGTATACAGACTAGAACACTCAAATATGACTATGAAGAGCTCAGTGGCAGTGTTCTTGATGGAAGTGCCTATTGGTTTGGCTTTGTCAGGCACGCTGCATCCATCCATCTGTTGTGCACACTTGCACACACCTATAATGAAGGGTTGAGTCTGTATTTATAGTGTGGATTTGAATGTTACCATTGGAGAAAGTAACATTCAAATCCAGACTATTTATGGAGTGAAATTCTCCTTTTCAGAGTAGGTACAACCTTGTCAGCTTTTGACATATCCGTTGCCTTGTCTTGATTGGTCTACGTTGACTGAGTCTAATGGCTCTTTTGTTCAGGGTACTTGATCAGGGTAGTCCTGACTTCAGGCGACTTGTCTTCAGCTAACTTGAAGTTCTCTCAGGATACTTGCCTTCAGTGTACTTGAAGTCCTCTCAGGAGAGTTGAAATAAGGCTATTTGTCAGTCTCTCATTCCTCAGTTGACTGACTCCTTCAGGATCTACTGGTCACAACACTGATCCTCATGATTATGCTCTTCACAGAATAGTCCACTTACCAGCTTAGAAAGATCAGGTTCATACTCAGTGGGACTTCCTCCAGGATGGTCTTCAGGATTCTAACTTACGCTTCAGTCTGTTTGCTCTAGGATAGCGTCCGACCTCTTCAGGTTCCTGATTCAGCTGAGTTCCCCCTCAACTGAGTACCTGTAAACTAAAAACAGACTAGCCTAACCTGCACCTTATAAGACACAATCCTGACTGTTCATTCCTATTACAAGCCGTTTTGGAAAATCATCAAAACTGAATATCCCAACAATTTCCCCTTTTTTGATGATTCCAAAACTTCTAACACTTATGATTTTCTATAAGAAGAAGTAGGTTAGCACCACAAGTAAAAGTTCAAATAATGCAGAAATTTCCAAATTTTAAACATTAAAGATCTATTCAGTTGACCTTGAAAAATTTCAAAACAAGATTAGAGGTCATTTGAACAACCCGCTCTGATACCAATTGATGGTCCCGTTAATAAAACCATGTGCATTTGGGAATTTAGGAGAAAAATTTATTTTAACACTCATGTGCACTGGATTTGCTTGTAAATGAGTGGTCAGTGTAGTGCTTAAGTGTGTCAGGATGATTGATTCGATTCTGACTAAATTACTTATGCTATTTTTCTTTCCTCCAGTGTATGCATGACAATATTAATAACAAGTACTTAAGCAAATCAATAAAGCAATAACGAACACAACAATATAAAGTGGTTCAAAGACTCAAGCTCCTACATCCACTATCCTGATTGAACATGAGAATTCCTTCGGTGGAAGTGGCTTGTTTTTAACGTGCCAAGGTGCACTCCCAACTGGACTCACACCCCTCAGCTGAGTTGTCTCTCGAACTGGCCTCATATCCCTCTTCACTCAAGGACTGCCTCTCCACATCTAAATTTAAACACTAACTCTAACACCCAGGAAAGGGTTTGGTGTTGCTTTCTCCAACTAGGTGAGATTTTCCCTTACATGGTTTTAGCCTTTAAGCTAAGGTTGGGAAAATCTCTCTAAGCTTAGGATGTATATGATGAGCTCGAGTATACAGACAGGAAAACTCAAATACGACTATGAAGAGCTCAGTGTCAGTGTTCTTGATGGAGGTGCCTATTGGTTTGGCTTTGTCAGGCTCGTTGCATCCATCCATCTGTTGTGCACACTTGCACAAACCTATAATGAAAGTTTGAGTCTGTATTTATAGTGTGGATTTGAATGTTACTGTTTGAGAAAATAACATTCAAATCCAGACTATTTCTGGAGTGAAATTCTCATTTTCAGAGTAGGTACGGCCTTGTCAGCTTATGACAGATCCACTGCCTTGTCTTGATTGGTCCGCGTCAACTGAGTCTAACGACTCTTTTGTTCAGGGTACTTGATTAATGTAGTCCTGACTTCAGGCGACTTGTCTTCAGTTGACTTGAAGTTCTCTCAGAATACTTGCCTTCAGTGGACTTGAAGTCCTCTCAGGAGTGTTGACATAAAGCTATTTGTCAGCCTCTCATTCCTCAGTGGACTGACTCCTTCAGGATCTACTGCTCAAAGCATTGATCATCATAATCATGCTCTTCACAGAATAGTCCACTTACCAGCTTAGAAAGATCAGGTTCATACTCAGTGGGACTTCCTCCAAGATGGTCTTCAGGATTCTGACTTAGGCTTCAGTCTGTTTGCTCTAGGATAGCTTCTGACCTCTTCAGGTTCTTGAGTCAGCTGAGTTCCCCCTCAACTGAGTAACTGTAAACTGAAAACAGACTAGCCTAACCTGGACCTTATAAGACACAATCCTGAATGCTCATTCCTATTACAAGCCGTTTTGGAAAATCATCAAAACTGAATATCCCAACATGAAGCTTCAATGGGAATTGGTAGTTACTTCTTAATTTAAAAAGTTAACAAATAGTTTCAAAAAGAAAAAGAAAAAAGTAGTACATAAAAGTTAAACAAATAAATTGAAAATAAAATACTAAAGTAAGTCACAAGTGGGTTCGAACCCAGGTAATGAGATAAGGCAAAACTCTACCATTTTGTCATAACCACTGAGGCAATGTTTGGAGGAGACATGAGTTTGGAAATATAAATATATATACGAATTTTTTTAAAATTCCAGGGGGGCCCAGTGACCCCCTGGCCCCAGCGTCCCTCCGTCACTTGTAGCAAATAAGTATGGGATTGAGAAAGTACTATGCATTTTTTCTCTTTGAAAAATATAATATCACTTAGATATAAAAAGAATTTTGTGACATGAGTTGTTTAATTGTTAACTAATCTTCTTACTTTGATTTGTTCTTTCTATATGAATAAGCAACTTGCATACCTCTTGATTATGTAGAACACAAATTAATTTGGATAATTGACCTTGTACGACTGCACAATTCAGAGTTCCAAAGCCCATAGTTGAATTTTTTATCAAGCTCCACAGGGTTCCATTTGTACTTCGAGAAGTTAGATAGTCGAATTGAGTTCTTAGAAAATATTATGTTAATAGAATGTAATGTTAACCATTTTTTTAGTGTAGTGACTCAAACAAAATATATTTGAGTAGATGAATTTTTTTTTTTGTATAAATGTATTATGATTGGATTTTAAAGAGTCAAAATTGATTTGAAATTAGACTCAAAATTCAAGTGCATGCTATGCACTTGGGTGCATGCTATGCACTTGGGTGCATATTGTTGTAAAATAAAGAGCGCAAACAAGAATACCGATTTGCTTACCCAGTTCGTCATGAATGACTACATCTGGGGGCATACCAAGCCAGGAGTTTTCCACCATAATTTTTGTGTATATACATGTATGCCTATATAATACTGAGTACAGGGATATATATATATATATAATATCAAAACCCTAAAGTCTATCAGGCTACTTGGCCCATAAGTAATGTCCACATCAAATCTTCTGGATTTGGCATATCAAATCTTCTAGATTTACAACACTCCCCCTTCGACATTACGACGTGGCGTCCATGTCCTTTCAAATATTCCATAGACTAGGTTGCCAGAATAAAATATTCGACTGGGGAGAGAGTACAACTATTGATCTTCCGAATCCAATCTTCAGGATTGTTTTGATGTTGTTACTCCCCCTGAAGACAACAACCTTTTAAGTCTTCGCATCCCAACACCATAAACATACTTTTCAAAAGTAGAGGTAGGTAGGGACTTAGTGAACAGATCTGCTGGATTGTCACTAGACCGCACCTGTTGTATGGTAATTTCGTCACTCTTCTGGAGTTCGTATGTGAAGAAGAATTTTGGGAAAATATATTTCGTTAAGTTCCGCTTAATGTACCCATTGCTCATTTATGCAACACAAACTGTGTTGTCTTCATCGATTACAGTGGGGTATGTATTGTTTAATGGATCTCCATGAGATCACAGTATCACCACAAAGAAAAATATAACCAGTCTGAGATATAATAGAATATGTTTAACACCATTCCAATGTCTTCTTGTAGGAGAAACCTTATATCTCGCAAGAAAATTTACCGCAAATGCGATATCCGGCCTGGTGCGGTTTGCGAGATAAAGTATGCACCAAATAGTGCTTAAATAAGGAACTTCTGGTCCTAGAATATCCACTGTATCTTCTATGGGCCTAAATAAGTCTTTATTCACTTCAAGGGATCGAACTACCATATGTGTACTAAGTGGATGAAATTTATCCATGTGGGATCTCTTAACTAACTTTTTCAAGTAGGTTGACTGGTGTATAAAATTTATTCGTCCTTCAGGGAGATATCATATTCATTTTTCCTTAAGGGAAATGCTCGAATTAATTTTCCTTCAGATAAATACTTAAATTTAATTTTCCTTCAGGGAAATACTTGAATTTATTTTTCCTCAGGAAAATGCTCGAATTAATTTTCCTTCAGGGAAATACTTAAATTTAATTTTCCTTCAAGGAAATACTTGAATTTATTTTTCCTTCAGGGAAATGCTCGAATTAATTTTGCTTCAGGGAAATGCTCGATCAGGCCGAGACTATATCTAGTTATTACTAAGACTTTTAATTCAAATTTAGCTTTTAAGATTGAATTGACGTCTTCAATCTTCTTGCATGTTCCGATTATATTTAGGTCATCAACATAGATGGAGATGATGCAAGAACCACTTTGCGATTTCTTCATAAATACAAAAGGGAAAACTTCATTGTTTGTATATTCCTTCTTCGAGAGGAATTCACTAAGTCGATCGTACCATATTCGATCCGACTATTTTTAGATCATGTAATGACCTTCGCAGTTTTGCACTATACATACTGCGGTTTTCATCATTCCTCATCTGGGGAATCTTAAACCCATCAGGGATATTAATATTGACATGTAATAACCATATAAAATATGCGGTTTACAAGGTCCATTAACTACATTTTATTTTAGCTGCCAGTGATAGCAGAACTTTGTTTGTTCATACCAGGAGAATATGTTTGATCACAAACAATCATGGGTCTCTGTGAAAACCATGAGTTTTTGCGAAAACCCTAAAGCTATTAATCTCGCTCACCACCTTATTTTCATTTTGGTTTTTATGTAAACACTCATTATCCAACAGGGATGCCTCTTAGAGTGTACGTACGATAGAACCAAACCTTATTTTTAGCGAGTTTAGCTCTGCCATATTTTTGTTTCTTCCTTATTACACCTAAATCAAAGTGTTTCGGGCATCCAACTTAGGTACTAGATCCAGATTTTAGAAAGAGCAATTGTGGGCACAGATACATTGTCGATAACGAATTTATATTGTTTCTCCTGTATTTATTTATTTATCTCATATTAACCAGATTCACATCATTTCCCTTATATATTTGATCTGGTCGTTTCACAATCCTAGTATTAGATCATTTTGTACACGTGCTTTGTTACTAGGATTCTTCATCTTCAGGACGAATCTCTTCTGGAGATTTCAAGTCTACTGGACGTATCTCTTCTGGAGATTTCAAGTCTTCTGGACGAACCTCTTCTGGAGATTTCAAGTTTGACTGACCAATTTTGCTAGCTTTCATTCTCGGTGCGTTTGTTTCTTTTATAGGTCATTTATGCTTCTGGCATGTGGGGGCATGTATACTCGTTTTCTTTGGGACCTCTACCGTTTGGGGTGCATTTACAGCAGGTATATGCGATTTACTCACACATTTGTGGCCAGTAAACGCATCTGGCAGATTACTTGCTATATATTGCAAGTTACTTATCTTTTGAACTTTAAGTTCAGTTTAACTAGTGCATGAGTCTAAATATTAAAGACCTTTTTCCTTTAAGGAAAATATCTCGATCTGTTTCCTTCAAGGAAACTTCTCAACATTCATTTAATTTTTGGATTCTAATCTTTCCCTAATGCCGAGAATAGACTCTTCATCAATTATGCAGTCAGTCAACAAGGCTGTTAACGTGTTGTGGTGGTACGTGTACTGCACAATAGAATGTTCACGGATGGAAATTGATGCATCATTTTCTGCGCACCAGTTGTAGAGAGGAGTACTAATAATATGCAGTGAGTTGGATTTGAATTCTAGTAGCTACATGTAAATTTTATGCCCCTAACATGTAGCGAAATTGGAATTTTGCAATAACGGTCTAATGATTAGTTTGATGCATCGTATTAGTGACTCAGCTAGACCATTATGGTGTGGGCGTAAGAGACTTAATGCTTCACTTTAATTTTCCAATGCCATATAACAAACATTGAATGTTGTCAATGCGAGATTACTGGCACTATCCATTCGAATGTATTTAATTTGATAATTTGGGAAATGAGAACTAAGTTCAATAGTTTTGTAATAGGCTTAGCAAAAGCGTGATTACAGGTGGATAATAAGCATACATAAGTCCACCATGTGAAAGCATTAATTATTGCCATTAACTATCAAAATGGTCCCTATACTAGGATAAGCAATCCACATATATCTCTATGAAACCATTCATATTGACAATTTAATAACATAAACCATCATACTATGGCCGAAGCCAAGACAATATTATTATAAGTACGCACTAGCTTTTGGGTAAAGGACTTACCGGTTTCGATGAAAGCGTTTTAGAAGTTTACCGATAATAATTGGATAGAGCACTCGTGCTGATAACATGTTGTAAAATAAAGAACGCAAACAAGAATATCGATTTGTTTACCCAGTTCGTCATGAGTGACTATATCTGGGGGCATACCAACCCAGGAGTTTTGCACTATATATTTTGTGTATATACATGTATGTCTATATAATACTGAGTATAGGGATATATATATATATATATATATATATATATATATATATATATATATATATATAATATCAAAACCCTAAAGTCTATCAGGCTACTTGCCCATAAGTAATGTCCACATCAAATTTTCTAGATTTACAACACATACAAGAATTTGTGATGTATTATTAGGAGATTATTATTGGGTAGGGGTTCCTTGTATTTTGGGCAAAACATCCCAATTATTTTGAAAAGTTAAAGAATTGAATTAATTATTTTTTGAGTAGTCAATAAATAGAAAAATTACAGCAGTTGGAAGTAGAAAAACCCGTCATTTAAAAAAAATTGCTGAAGAGTTTTTACAATTAATTTTTGAGTGAAGATATGAAGGAAATACGAAATATTAGTTTGAGTGAAGAAAAATATCATTTGGCACGAAAAGGAAGAAGTGCTCGAGCACCACTCGAGCGGGTGTGAGACCCTGGAAGTATAGACCACTCGAGCCAGGGGTCGAGCGCGTATGGTTCCCTAGAGAAAGATGGCGCTTGACCACCATTCGATTGAGCGCCAGGCGCTCGACCACTGGAGCTCGAGCGGCCCTGGCGTGCTGGAAAGAATCAATGCTCGAGCGGCACTCGACCGCCACTCGAGCGAGCATCAAGTGCTTGACCCCTGCGGGGGATTTTGGCCCAAATTATATAAATAGATCCCCATACCCTTATTTTACAGATCGAGACTCGTTTTTCGAAGGGGAACAAGGCAAGAAGGTGATTTTGGGCGTTTGGAAAGGTTTTTGAGAAGAATTTAGAGATTTACAACATACGAGCGCCACAGAACGATTAATCTATTGAACGATTTAGTTTTTATCTTTTGTTTTTTTATACTTTTAGAGATTGAGATTGTTTTTCCAGATTTTATTGATACTTTTAGAGATTGATTTCCTGATTTTGATTCAATTAAATTCGTCGTTGATTTATTTCCATCGTTATTACTTGTGTTTACATAATTACCATGCTAGGCTAAACCTTTGTATGCTTAGGATATGATGAACTCGTAGAATTAGGATGTTGGTACGTAATTAGAATAATTCGTGATGTATAGTTTTAATTCTCTTAATTATTGAATAAATATGATAAATCCTATAATAATCATAGAATTAAGTACAAAAATTATTAAGGAGAGGACGACCACATCACTCTTTATCAACCAATAGGCTTAAGGAGAGGTTTTTCAAAGGGGTTTATAATTAACCGGTTTATCTAGGGAGGACGGCCGAATCACCCGAGTTAAATAAGGGCCTCAATAATTAAGCACAACTCATATAATTTGATTAGTGAGTTAATGAAGTAAATTGTTAGGGTGGAGTATTGGGATTATTTCTGAGTTTTAATTCTTACAGTTCTTGTGCTAGATTAGGGAAATTGATTGCCTAGTTTATAGTACACTTAGGATTTTAACTTGGAACATCATAATTATTTTAGTTAATGTACCAACTCCATCAGTATACGAAGAGATTCCTATCCAAAGCAACATCCATATTATCTGCACTTCAACCAGAAATTAGTATAGATTTATTTTTGTTTATTAGAATATAATTATTAGTATTAGTCTAAAACCAAATCGCATTCATATTAACTACGACACATAGATTTCCAGGGATTTAATCGCGTACAAATCTTCTCACGGGTTCGATACTACTTGGTCTAAATACTTACCTATATTACAGTGATCTCATACTCTTGTGGGGTAACTGCTAGTAAACGCTAGTATTATATGATCAAGTCAGTTTTTAATCATAAACTCGATAGGTTGTGTGGGGTTACAAACTTAAGAATTTGTATTTTCCAAACATTTGAAACAATCTATAATGGTAGTAATTTTAGATATACTAACAAAATATTTTATTTTATATTTTACATGTAATAAATATGACTAGATATTAAAATAGAAAAATATAAATGACATGTGCACATTTTCTGCACGATCCTTACATGCACATTTTGTTTTGTGCAAATTTCATGCACGATCCGCATGTGCATATTTTGTGCACGATAGCTACAGAAAATATCACCATAAGATAAACCAACATAAATATGGTGGGGATCATGATAGATTTGACAATAGGATCCCCTAGAATACAGCACAACTGAATTATCATATTAATAGTGTTGTTAGCTATATTGAGTATGAAAATCACAAGGGCTGTCACATTCAAAATTATTTCCATATTGTTCATGCATCCCAGTGATGTCATTAAATTAAGAGAATTAAGAATATGAAAAAAAAAATGCAATCAAGAATTACAAACTCCAAATTTTGAAAGTGAATATGTAATTAAACTCTTCGGACATTTTTAATTGACCTTAAATTGGACAATATTCAATAGATGTTGCGTGTTGGATACTTGGAGATGACATATTCATTATCTTTCCAAGATTACAAGATAATACTTTCTTGAAAGTGATGTAGTTTGTTTCATGTAACACCCCAGTTTTCCAAAATGTATATTCGACATTTTATAAAAATCCGAGTCGTCACTTAGTGACCAAAAATCCGAACTAAAATTTTTCTTTTATATAGAATGCAAATAACAACTTTACATAGACAACGGAAATACATAATTTTCGTTATAAAGCGCGGCGGCCATTTGTTTATTTTTAAAAATTATCGTGCAAAGATCTTTGTAAAAAGTTTGACACAAAACAAATGTTAAACATAAACATCATACATAACTAATCGTCAGGAGACCATGAGACTGATTGTCATCCTGACATATGATAATAGTTATAGTAATCAATAATAGTGCATATAAGTCTTAAATATATATCAATTCTATAATATCACCAGACTCGTATCATACCTCAACTGGCTCGAGCTCCCCTCCATCATACCCTGAAATTTGTTAAAAATAGGGGGTGAGATTTGAATTCTCAGTGTGGATGGTCTGCATGCTATTACACGAAAACAGCGGTACGCAAATCATATCATTTTTTTAAAAAACATTTGTCCTTTCATGTGTTCCGTCATCATGGCGCCTAGCTACAAAAGCCAGACCATTACATATCATTTGAGATACCATTCATCATATAGCCCGCAGGCTCTGTCCACCACGGCGCCTAGCTACATAAGCCAGACCGTTACATATCATTTGAGATATTTTAGCTCGAAAGCTCTTTTCCACCATGGCGCCTAGCTACAAAAGCCAGACCATTACGTATCGTTTGAGATACCATATATCATATAATAACCATGTGACCCGAAGGTCAAAACATTCGCATACACCAATAGTCGTATAATATTCCAGGCAATGCATAAGAACCACCCACCTTAGATGCTTTCCTTTTCGTAAAAATCCCCTTTTGCTTTCACCCGAAAATCCTCGTCACCGTGATCGCACTCAACCTAGCACATTTTGTTTGCAGTTTAACAATCTTTTACTTTTCAAGTAATTCTATATATATTTAATTAAGAGCATTCTTAAATATCTTTAACTTAGATTCCAACAGATAGAGCATATTGGTCATATAACATTTCTTTTCATTACTTCTCCCTGATTAAGGATATTATATCTTCATTGTATTTTTACCATAAGAAGTTCCTTTAATAATTTCTCAAATTCTTCTTACAATACATTAAGCAAGTCTCTTAGTATTATTTAGATTGTTAATTTTTTTTTTAGCGGGGACGTTAATCTCCTTGCGTTTGTCTTCTTAATATAAAGACTTTATTCTCCTTTAAATTTTTTAAACATGATTTTATAAGCAAGCAATCTTTCACGAAAGCATGAATTCACATATTCTTATTTACTTTAATTATCGATGTCTTAGAAATTTTCGTAAAAGTTTATACGTGTTGGTCCGATAAGGACTTGTACTTTATTTAGTGTTTTATAGCTTATAGAGTTTACCAAAAAGCTTTTAATGTGACTAGTGTTTACTTAGAACATAAATTCTTATCTAGGCATGTTAGTATACTTGAAGTACTTTGGAGTTTGATAAGACTTCCTTATCCTTTCCTCTTTAAGGACTCACATAGAAACATATAGTCCTTACTTTAAACTAACACCAAACAACACATCATTCACATGTATTCACATAACACTTGAGTGTCTTAGATTAATGCATATCATGTTTATCAATTTAAACAAAGAGACAGTCCATTCTTAAGTCGAAACAAGGAAAACAGTTTGAGGAAATCATATCCGAAGATGAGCAATTTGCTCCTTCAAATGTTCGTCCCCTAACTTTAACCACTTTTGAAAAATACTAAAATATATCCGATCATCATAAAATTTATACAGTAGGTACCTTTTATAGTGTACTACACATATAAAATTTTATTCATGTTATTTGGTTTAATAAAATAAGAGTTCTAGGTTCATTTCTAAAACGTGTCAGTTTCTTTCAGAAACTTACAATGTGTGTGCAATGTAAAAAAATAATTTTGGTAAAACTATTTTTTCTTATTCAAAAATCATAGGAAAATTTATAGAGATAGATAACTTCATGTAGTATTTTATCATAAATTTTATAAAATCCAAACTTGCCTCGAAAGATACATTTTTGCCCATGAAAGTGAAAAATCTAACAGTTTCGTCATATTTTTTTTTTAAATTCATAACTTATCGAAGAAAATTCCGAATTGACTCAAACCAGTGGCAAATGAAAGCTAACTTGATCTAATTTCATTAAATATAAACACTTTCCCAAAATATCCAATATTTCGAGTTTGTTAATTTGTACAGAAACTTAATGACACTGTTCACAGTGTGCTAGTTGTGCATAGCTTCTATTGTATTTCCTATTTTATGACTATCGTGCCACTAAAATTTTAACACCTTAATACACATCATTCAAGACTATATTTAGCATGTATTTGAACATTCAAAGGCAAGATAGTCCTAAGGTTTCATGATTTCTAAACAAGCAACAATAACAACAACATTTCAAGGTAAAACATTCATTTTAGCTATATTTTGAGTTGAAGAGTTTTACAACCTTTGTAGACTTGTCTTCTTAAGCTAGAGGACCTTATTAGCTCTTCAATCTTTTAGTTCTTGATGTGGATTAGGGCTCCTTGAAAGAAATCCTTGGTTTTGAGCTAAAACAAAACAAGAGTTGGAGTTAGAAGATGAAGATGATACTTTCATAAACTTTGGAAGAGAGAGGGAAAAGAATTGCTCATTTTTGCTTGGAGATGACTTCAAATCTTCACACCAACACCTAGGGAAGCTTGGAGCTTGAATTTGAAGTCCTCCTATGGTTGGAAATGGGAGAAGAATTTTTTTCTTTCTCCCTTGAATTAAAAGGACCGAAACTAGGAAGAGGGGGAGGAAAGAGAGTGATTTTTTTTCTGTGATTCTACTTGGAATTCTTGCAAATGATTGATGGGGAAGGCAGGGCAGAAATATAAGGGGGAGAGAGGTGAGTGATCGCAGCTTATGGGGTGAGGGAGAGGGAGAGTAGGTGGGAAAAGTAAGGGAGGGTATGGTGTATGTTTGTAGAATTGTTTAATAAGGTATGGGGTTGAATATTATAAAGGGTATGGCCAAACTTTTTTTGACTGCCTTCCCCAGCAGCTTTGGGCGGTCCATGTGGGCCCAAGGGCAGGCCAATTGGCTTGCTTGATATTCTTGGACACGGTGCAGTTTTCGGTGTTGAAATCAGGTGTTTTTCGGCTATGTTTTGGGCTCCGAAACTCAACGTTTTTGCTCGTTTTGTTATCCGAAAGTTTAGTTTTTTATTTATTTTATTAAAACTGACATTTATCTTCATTTTATCAATTACTTCTTGTGTTGGGTTCGTATTTATTCATCGTATTCGAAATTCGGAAGTTTTAGGATTTTCGTTCGACTTTTGGCAACAAAAGTATAATTTTGTTTGAGAATTTTCTATTAAGTTAAAGACCTCAAGTTTTCTATTATAAAATTTTATTTTGCTTATTTTCTCAATCTGTATAAATTTGTTTCGTAGTTACAGTGCTAGGAGTGATTTCGGTTCCGGTTTTTTACCAGCTGTTGCGTAGAAATCGATTTTTAAAACTCATTGCTTTTAAAAGAATAATGGATCAACAAAAATAAAATAATCATAACATAATTATAATATTAATAATATAAATCCTAATTTTTTGGTTTGGGGTATTACATTTCCTTACAAGGATTATTTTTTCCAAGTTCCCACATAATATCTCCTCAAATTTAGAAAGTAACGAACTTTTATAAATTATTATTAATTTGAGCGGAATGGATCTATGTCTAGCAATGAATACAAATTTATGTCTATTGAGAATTTGATAATGACATACTTCCTCCAATTCAAAATGAATGATATATGTTTTATGGTAAATTTTTTTGTTTCAAAATGTTTTATGTTTTACATATTTTGCAAATTATTTCTATATTATACCTCTATTTCAATCCCTCTAAAAAGACACTCATATTTCGACTTACATTAATAAATTTATCTTCTAACAATTTCAATAAAAAATATTTTATTTTACCTTTTAATTATTGTGTTTAATAATTTGGTAGGAACTACCATTAAGGATATGATGAAAAAAAAAACCCTCAAAATTATAAGAGTATATTAGTCAACATATATTAATTTTTAATTTCCACAGCAAATGCTAAAACTTCATTCATTTTGACTTAAGAGGAAATATAAGTAGAGAGACATTATTAATTTAATCTATTATTTTAATGAATGATTTAAATGTGTTTATGTATCATTATCACATTTATAGTGAATATATAAATTAATGTCCAGACATAAAATCATTTTCGATATTTTGAGAGGACTTTAAGAATAATAATACTAAATTTTTATAAGTAAAAACTTTAACATTTTACTATGCTTATACATAATACTTTTCATTATATTTTAGTTACAATAAGGGAGGTGGAAACATGAATATCATCCCAACGTTTAAAATATTGGTATTTTCATATATCCTCTTTGCTAATTAACAAATCATTTACTAACAAAAATATATCAATTACATATCAATTTTGGATGACATTGACATCCAGCTATTAACAATTTTTAAAATCATATCTCAAACGTTAGAGTAATTCTTATTTAATCTTGAATCACGTGAATTTCATCTCTTTTTTTTTTTTTCTATTCAATTATAAAATGGATTTAACAAAAAAGTTATACATATGATTTATTTAAGATTAATTAATAGAGTAGGATCAATGAATATCATGGATCAAAAATTTATAAATCAAGTTCATTCAATTTAAATTTAGCTCAAATACAAGCATCTCATACAGTTGCTAGATGAATCAAGGCTTTAATTATAATATCTTAAAATTTTCTCCACTAAAAGGAAAATACAAATACAAATTTGTAATTTAAAAATACAATCAAAGGGTTGTTCAGTAGGTAAATGAAGAAACAACATGATTAATATGTTCATTGAATTTTTTTTTGTTTTTGTTATTGTAAATAACATGTATTGAAGCCAAAGTTTCCTTCTACGTCTAAAACAACATAACTATAGAGTGTGAAAACACAAATATATAACTGCAGTATACGTAATCAATTATTACAAATTAATTCTTAGTAGATTAGTTTCTTGTGAGGTGAACCGATTTTAATGTATTGTTTCATTAAAAAAAATATTATTTTGATAATATAAATCAAATAAAGTTTAAAAGTAAAATACACTTTAAATTCGACTATCTTTTAATTTCGTACAATCTAATAGCTAAATTATATCTACTAAATTAAACCTTTTAATCGGAAGTGTAAATTTCATCCACGATTCGTATGTGCAAATTTTATCCACGATCCGTATGTGCACATTTTTTGCACGATCCGTACGCGCACATTTCGTGAAAATTTCATGCACGATCGGTACGCATGATCTATATGTGTATATTTTGTAAGCTCTATCCACTTGAGTTTGTCATATATATAGACACATATACATATATATAACTATACAATTTTTTTTTCTATATTTCACATGTAATAAATATGAGTAGATATTATAATAGAAAAAATTTAAATGTCATGTGCACATTTCTGCACGATTCGTACATACACATTTCGTGCGAATTTTCAAATAAAAAAGTGATTTTTTATTGAAAAAATATCAAATATTTATTTTTAGAAAACATAAATGTAAAAAAGGAAAAAAACAAATAAAATAAAATAATTTTATTTAAAAAAATAACTCTTGTTGTAAAAATATATTTTAGTAAAATATATACTAGGAGATTTAAAAGATCATTGGTTGTATCTTTCTCCCCTTTTGAATCAGTTGATCTGCATGGAGGGCTACATTTTGAATTATACTTTTTGGGAGCTTCACCTCACCATCAAACTGAATAACTAAGTGTAGAGATTTTGACTTTCTTCGTCATCTCCAGATTTTTCTTTCACAAACTTTTCGATGCACCAAATAAGTGGGGCTATGAGCATGGCAAAGAGAAAGAAAAGCAGTTTGCTCAAGTGAAGAATAATATTCTGAATTATAACCATGAAACTAAAGAGAAACCACTTAAGTTTATGAAGATAATCCATAACAATATTTCTCGAGCTCCCTAACCCCCTTAAATTGTCCCTCCACTCTACTAGAAACTGACTACAAAATTTTCTTTAATTCAGAAATTCATTTTGAAGAGATTGTCATTCGAGCACTTAAGGCTAACTGCAACATACAATCTGAACGCGGGTGCAATTGAGCCTATTGCCACCCCGATAGACTGAACAATAAAGATCCATTCAGTGTATTTGCCATTTTCTGCACGATCCGCACATGCACATTTTGTGCAAATTTCATGCACGATCAGTATGTGCACATTTTGTGCATGATCCGTACGCACACATTTCATTCAAATTTCATGCACGATCTGGATGCATGATCCATAAGTGTACATTTCGTGAACTCTATCCACTTGCGTTTGTCATATATATACACACATATACATATATAACTATAAATATTTTTTCTATATTTCACATATAATAAATATGACTAGATATTATAATAGAAAAATATAAATATCATGTGCACATTTTCTAATTGATCCGTACATGCACATTTCATGCGAATTTCCAAATAAAAAGTAATTTTTATTGAAAAAATATCACATAATTATTTTTAGAAAACATAAATGTAAAAAAGGAAAAACACAAAAAAAAAAATAATAATAATAAATTTATTTTAAGAAATAACATTTGTTTTAAAAATATATTTTAATAAAAGGACAAAATATTGAAAAACAAAATTTTCAATTAAAAAAATAAAAATGATTTCTAATAAATACTCCATCCGCCCCAAATTCGTTTGCTACATTGCCAAAAAGGTTCATCCCATATTCGTTTGCCACATCTACTTTTGGCAAAAAAGTAACAATACTTTTTAATATTATATTTTCCATACACTAATAACCAAAATCATCTACTTTATCAGTTTATCAGTTTATTACTTTAAATATTATAAACAACTCTTTTACTAATAACCGTGCAAACAGTAAATGAGAAGTTGAGTTTGGGACGAATAGAGTAACAAACTATTAAAAAAGATTTTTTTTAGAAAAAAGAAGCTTTTTTTGTATTAAAATAATATAAACAAATTTTATTTCATAAAACATTGGCAAAATATTATATGAAAATAGTTTACATTAAGTTTATCATGAAATTGTTTTAAAGTATCGAATATTTGACCAGGAGTATTGATAATCTCACCAGGAATTTCATTAATCTGGGTCAGTGGAATTATATTATAATTGTTGTAAATTTTCTTGAATCCAAATTAATGATACTTCTGGTGAGATTATCGATACTATTGGTTAAATATTTGATACTTTGAAATATTTTAATTATAAGCTTATCGTGAACCGTTTTCAAATAAAATCTACCCCAAAATATTCAATTGAAAAAAAACAGGAAAAAGACGTTTCTTTTTTTTTTACGGGTAAAACATCCGACTTTATTGATTAACGATTAAAAGGCTCTCGCCTAACATCTTCGGTGAGGAATTGATTACAAACATCAGGAGTTTGCCCAAACCACACTTGTTCAAAGCCATCAAAAGTACCAAAATGAGCAAGTGTATGAGCTACTTTGTTTGTTTCTCTCCTACTAAACAAAAAATCACAGCATTGAACCTGAGTCGCCAAGGATTGGATATCCTCAGCAATGAACATAACATAGGCCTCATCCTCTGTTTCACCTCGAAGCACTTTGGCAAGAGTTTCAGAATCTGTTTCGAGTTGTAGTTGTCCCATCCTTGCTGTGATAGCCATTTGGAGGCCAAATCTCATAGCTAAAGCTTCAAGGAGAGTGCTAGAACCCCGAGCCCGGCAACGCTTTGCTCCCGATAGAAGAACCGACCTTCCGCATCCCGTATCACTGCACCAAAGCCAGCCGTGCCATCCCCAAAAATTGCTGCATCTGTGTTCATTTTGAGTTGATCTTCTGGAGGTCTGTTCCAAGAGGGCTTAGAAGTGTTATTTTTCCTATTCCCTAGAGAGTTGTAGCTTGCCTCTTTGAATTCATCATGCTGGCGAAGGGCTCGGTGGACGATTTCAATTTTGGAGCACGTTTTTTCCTCGAAAATTCTTGAATTACGCTCCTTCCACAAGTTCCAAGCCAAAAGAGCGAACAAATTAATTGCTTCCCTTCTTAAGTTTTCCAAGAGGTCACCAAACAATTGTTTGAAGCTGAAGTTTCTAACGAGCTGATTTTCGATTCTAAGAGGGCTGGTGCGCCAAAGTCCTCTCGCAAAAGTACAGTCCATGAGGAGGTGTTTAAGCGATTCGACATTTTCTCCGCACATGCAGCAAACCGGATCGATCTTTTGACCCCTACGAATCAAATTAAGCTTAGTGGGAAGCGTGTCTGTACACGCACTCCATACGAAGTGCCGAACCTTGGGGGGGACCTGAAGTTTCCAAATATTCTTCCATACCGGATTTGTAGTACTCCCGGCAGGGAGTGAGATTCCGCATTTTGAGAATTTTGCCACTACAAAGTGGTAGGCCGATTTCACACTATATTTCCCAGATTTGGTATAATTCCAAACTAATCTGTCAGTAGGCTTATTATGGCTTAAAGGAATTTGGAGGATTGAGTTAGCATCCTCCTCAGTGAAACACAAACTAACCAAGTTTGTATTCCAGTAAGGGCCATGAGGTTCAATAAGGTCTGCAACCTTGTGAATAGAATTTGGTCTATTTGCCAACGGGTCCGAACATTTAGGGTTCTCAATCCCAATCCATTTATCATGGAAGCATGAAATGCGGGATCCATCTCCTACCCTCCACGATGTTCCTTCCTCGATTACCTTTCTGGAATTCAAGATGCTCCGCCAAAGAAAGCTCGGTTGGTAGCCCAAAGTGGCTGTTTCCAGATTTCCCCGTGGGTAATATCGGGCCTTTAAGAGTTTCGCAACAGTGGATTGAGGTTGTTTCAGAATTCGCCAATACTGTTTGGCCACCATTGCCAAGTTGAAGAAGAATAATTCCCGAAAACCAAGACCACCCTTCTCCTTTGAACGTGAAACCTTTGCCCAACTAGCCCAGTGTATTTTTCGATCTTCACCCTTTGCTCCCCAAAAGAACGAAACTGCCGCCTTCTCGATTTCCTCGCACACTGAGTGAGGAAATAAAAAACAGCTCATGGCGTATGTAGGGATTGCTTGAATGATGGCCTTGATCATAACCTCTCGTCCCGCCTTAGTGAGTAAGGCCTCTTTCCAACCTTTCATGCGGTTCAAAACTCTTTCAATCACGATTTGGAACACTTGACTCTTTGATCGACCAATTAGAGTTGGTAGGCCCAGGTACTTGGTGTAGTGATCAACCGTCTTTGCACCCAATTGGGTGCCCATCTCATCACGATCAGGATCTGCGACATTTCCACTAACGATCAATTCTGATTTGTCAAGGTTGATGCGCTGCCCTGAGGCTCCTTCATAGATGGCAATAATCTCCTTGATCTTGTTAACCTCAGGTTGGTTTGCTCGGAAGAACAAAATGCTATCGTCGGCGAAAAGAAGATGAGATATGGGAGGTGCACTTCTTGCCACTTTAATGCCGGTCAATTCGCCCTTATTTTCTGCTTGTTGTAATAGTGAAGAGAAGCCCTCCGCGCACACCAGGAATAAGTATGGGGAGAGAGGATCTCCTTGCCGAAGCCCTCTAGATGGAAGGAAAGTTTCCGAAGGGTACCCATTTACAAGAATTGAGTATGAGACTGTCGTAACACAACGGAGTACCAGATTTATCCACCTCTCATCAAAGCCAAGTTTACTGCACATTCTCCTTAGGAATTCCCATTCAACCCGATCATAAGCTTTGTTCAGGTCTAGTTTGAGGGCTGCTAAACCTTTCTTCCCTTTCTTTCGCTTCTTCATGTGGTGGAAAACTTCAAAGGCCACCATAGCATTATCCGTAATCAACCTGTTTAGAATAAACGCGCTCTGAACTGGGGAAATCACATGGTTAAGGACACATTTAACACGATTAGCTATAACCTTTGTAATGACACGGAAGATGACATTGCAAAGGCTAATAGGCCTGAAATCTTTAGCACTTTCTGGGGATTTCATTTTGGGGATGAGAGTGATATGAGTGTGATTAAGCAAAGAAGGGTCAGCCCCATGGTTTAAGATATCTAGACAAGTAGAAACGAAAGAAGAACCAACAATACTCCAGAAATTTTGAAAGAAAAGGGGAGGCATACCATCGGGTCCCGGGGACTTTGCCGGATGCATCTGCTTTAAGGCTCTCTTGATCTCCTCTGATGTGTATGGGCTTGTGAGGAATTCGTTCATCTCTCTCGTCACCTTCGGCTCAACAGCTTCGAGAACCAAGTTCGTGTTGCAAGTGTCGACTGAAGTGAATAGGGCAGCATAGTAGTCCTTGAGCACCTTTTCAATTTTCTCCTCTTTCTTTACCCACTCTCCCTCCGAGTTCTTAATTCTCTTAATGGTGTTCTTCTGTTTTCTAAGGCTTTTTTGTGGAAGAACGGTGTATTCTTATCACCTTCTCGAAGTCACAGGGCTCGAGATCGTTGAAACCAAAGTATCTCTTCTTTTTTCATGAGGTCCTCCATCTCACCCTCACATTTTTTTAGCTGGCCAATTACCTCCTGCTCCTGTCTTCTGGATTGAAGATGCTCAATCTTTTGTTTCAGCTCCTTTATCTTTTTTCTGATATTTCCAAAGGCCATCTTATCCCACAAGATTAGACTATGCTCACAGGCCTTAGTTCTCTCTGTAAATCCAACCAATTGGTTGGGGCTATCCCAGCTCCGTTCGATCACTCTCTTGCATTGATCATGTTCCATCCACATTTTTTCGAATCGAAAAGGTTTGCTTCTCCGTCGTGTTTCCTGATTTTCAGTTGCTTGGTCCGCTTTCTCAAAAACAATCACAATTGGAGCATGGTCGGATTTTATACGGGGGCAGTGAACCACCGAGTGTGATGGAAACTCGGTTCTCCAATGAGCATTCGCTAGGAAGCGATCAAGACGAACTTGGATATTATCCCCACCAGCTCGTCCGTTTGTCCAAGTATACTTGAGACCACGATATCCCAGATCCTGAATATTCAGACTCGATATTTTATTTCTAAACTCCTCCATATGAGTGGTTCTTCTAGTGATGCCCCCACATTTCTCTGTAGACCAGAGAATCTCGTTAAAGTCACCCATGCAGAGCCAAGGGGTGGAGGGGCTCGGCTGGGTGTTTCTAAGCAGTTGCCATGTTCGAAAACGTTCATTCCGTTCTGGCCAACCATAGATTCCGGTAATTTGCCACACAGTGTCACTACCCTTTGTTTCCACACTGAAAGAGATATGGTTCTTCGAGAATGAGGTTAAAGACAAAGAAAATGGATCTCTCCATAACATGCAAAGACCACCACTCTTGTTCTTTCCCGACCCACTACAGTCCACCGGAAAGCATCCCGTGAATTTGAGGGCCCTCATGTTTAGTTGAGACATGTGGGTACATAGCATTTTTGTTTCCATGAGGAAAACTATACCCGGATTTTCCTCATGTAGGAGCTTCTTCAAAACGCGTACTGTCGCTTGGTTCCCAAGCCCGCGACAGTTCCACGCCAAGGTGATCATTGATGTTGGCGGGGCTGTATCACAGCCACCGCCGAGTCCGTATCACTAACAGTGAAGTATTCCAATTTTTCAACTCTGCCCTTTTTCTCATCCTGCACGATAGTGTCCTTATTCACAAATTTCCGTTTCCTAGCCTGTTCCGGGAGTGTTGATGTTGAGAGACAGCTTGATTGATTGGGTTTTCTGTTGCGGATAATAGGTTTTCGGGATTGTGGTTTGGTTGGAGGGTATAGGTGAGGTGTATAATGGAGGAGTGGATTAGCTGGAGAGAGTGGATTTATGGGATTTTGGATGGTTATTTGGTCAGCTTGTTTGGGACTCTTGGGTTCAATTTTTGGTGCAAGGGGAGTGGGGTTTTGGGGGTGTTTTATGCTCTGGGTGTTTGTTTCGATCTGTGGTGATGGTGGGTATGTGGTGGGTATTTTTTGCTCGTGTGTAAATTTGGTAGTGAGGGGTATCGGTTTAATTGGAGTAAGGGGGATCCTGTTGGAACTTGAGGTTGGTAGGTGGGGTTGGGTTAAATTCTGTATGGGATTACACTCGACGAGTTTCGGACTTTGGATTTTGTGAGCTGTCAAATTTAATGGGAGGGTTTGATATGGGGTGAGTGGTGAATTTATGATGTTTTCCTTACACATTCTCTCAAGGTCAAACATGGGAGTTAAGGTTGTACCTTTTCCAATCATTGGGACAAGATGGTCGGTTGGGGTTGTATTGCTAAGAATCTCTTGTTTCTTTGTTGTTTTCTCACCTTCACTGAGCAGTGGCTCTTTCTTTTTCATCAACTCTGTTTGTGACTCTCTCTGTTCCTTTCCACTGACGACTACTTTTTCCAAGACTTTGCTGATGTCCTCAACTTTCTTATTTAGTTCGATAGCTTCCCCTTGTTTGAGCTCCTGTTTTTCTCCAGCAATATTTGGAGTGTTTGCCATGATTCCTTTTTTAAAGTTGTCGAACAGTCTGCGCCGTGAAGGCGATACAACTCCCTCTTTTCTTTGGGTTGAGGTAGTGACGGATGGCCTTTTCGCTGGTGATGCACGCATCCAATCCCCGTATGGGAGTTTTTCATCCGGCAAAGCCAAAAGTTCGCTCCCTTCTTCTACTAGATCGCATTCCCGCTTCATATGACCCAACATTCCACAGAAGAAACAGATAGAGGGGAGTTTTTCGTACTTAAAAGGGACCCAGACTGGTTCTTCATTTTTACGAGCAACTTTCATCCCCTGTTTGAGAGGTTTTGTGGTGTCGATTCGGACCCGAACCCGAACGCTTCGGCTAAACCCCTCAAGGGAATGGGGGTCAATTTCTAACACTTGCCCTGAGCGATTAGCAATCAGTCGAATGTTGTTCTCAGCTCTAGCTGACAATGGGAGGTCATACATTCTTATCCAAAGAGCCGCCGAGGAGAAGACTGTCTTCGATGGTTGTTCTCCTTCAGCCAATTTTTTTAGGATGAGTAAGTTTTTTTCAAAGTGCCATGGCTCTCTCTTCAATATTTCCTCCAAGTCGCTAGCAGAGGAGAACTGGAATGAGAAGAGGTTGGGACCGATTTCTGATGCCCGAAAGCCTTTTGAGGGATTCATAGCTCTTTTCATCACCTCCAAGAAACCGTACGCATTGAAAGGTTTATTGGTTAGTACACGCCCTATTAGGCACAGGGATGACTCCTTTGGTCCCTCTTTTTCATCCCCCTCTAGCAGAACCAGATCTTCGTCTTCCCCGACTAACCTAGCTGCCCTAACTTCAGTCGACATCTCGCAAGAAAAAACGACGCTCGGCTTCGAAACCTATTGAAAGAAAGGGGGCGAAAAAAGGACAAACAGAAAAGCCAACACAAAAAAAACACCACACACAAAAAGGAAGACCACGAGAGTAATTTCAAGCAGTATCCAACGGGCACAGCCCTCGGAAAAAACCAATGTCGCCAAACAAAAGACAAGAAGAAAACAAAGAGAATTTTTGAGTAGCAAAGAATAAAATATGTTGTTGACCGGAGGTGGGTGGGATCGGTAAAGGTAGGTGGGGGGCAAAAGAAACAGGGGAAAATTAGTTTACTTTGGTCAAAGGGGATTTGGATCTCAGATCCAAAAAAAACCCTCCACAGTGGGTATGCACTCACTCTCCTAGAGAGAGAAAGAATCCCCAAGCGAGAGGGAAATCATTATTTAAAAAAAGACGTTTCTTTTGTATATAAGA
Source organism: Ballota nigra (assembly GCA_947034835.1). Classification (NCBI taxonomy): domain Eukaryota; kingdom Viridiplantae; phylum Streptophyta; class Magnoliopsida; order Lamiales; family Lamiaceae; genus Ballota; species Ballota nigra. Next base: position 8,418,696 of record OX344727.1, on the reverse strand, counting down.
AAGTAATTAATTTTTTTTTAAGTAAAATAGATAAGTAAAATATTTCACCACTTGAAAGTTACCTTAAGTTTCATAATTGTTTTCTTCTTTATTTTAGTAACGCTAGGGGTTAGTAACATGTGGTCTATACATGCAATTGGGATTTCACGCGTATTTCCATATTGGGTGGATGTTATCTACGGTGACACTTGTTTGAAGGGTATTACTCCATCTGTCTTGGAATAAGTTTCTCCTTTTACTTTTTTGTTATTTTGTTTAAAATTTATATATTTATCACTCTATCAAAAACAAGATATATATGCGTGTGTTTTTAATCGTAAACTCGATAGGTTGTGTGGGGTTACGATATTTCAAATTTTTATTTTCAAAGTGTCTCTGACTACAAATTGATAATTCATTATTCATAAAAAAATATTGATTTGACATTAGTTTCGTCCAATCTTATTCTTCTATCCTAAATTATACTTCCTCTATCCCAGCATTTCTTTCACAGTTACTATTTTATCGTATTTTAGAGAGCGAGTTTATTTTATTAGTATTTAAAATGATAAAGTAATTTTTAAGTAATTCTATAATAGAGGGGAGATATATCTATCATACCCTACCTTAAAAGTCACTTTATCATTTTAAATACTAATAAACAACTCGCTCGCTAAAACGTGAGAATAAAGATAGTGCGAAAGAAATGTTGGGACGGAGGGAGTAATACAAATTTGTTGCTTACTTGATTTGTCTCATTTATTTTATTACTCAGTCCAAAATTTTTTCATTCCATTAAAGGCAATGAAGAATGCACCCTAAAATAAATTTGGTTGATAATAATTAGAACATTACATGCGTTATTATTAGAACTACCATAATTACAAACTTCTCTCTGCTTTCCAGACGTGCATATTAAATATGGATAATGATTACGAAGAACTAATACAAGATAGATTTGATTCGGTCAATGCCATTGGTAGCCTTCTACATCACAACAGCTTCTGCTATATGCACCCTTGCAATGGCAGTTGACATCTTCAATGGGTTTCGACATAAAAAGTTGTGTTTCCCGTGCAAATACTACCCTCTCAATGCCACAACGTTGACACTAATAGCAGTTACACTTAAACTACCGATGGACATAGACACTATCATGATTAAATTTGATGCTGATGGACTGGCTCAATATATGGGTATAATCTTCATGGTACCCACACTCATTAATTTCATGACATCACTGGGATGCATGAACAACGGAGAGATATTTGCGAATATGATAGCCCTTGTGATTTTCGTACTCAATATAGCTGGCAACATTATTATTCTGATAATCCAGTTACACTATATTCTAGGGGATCTTATTGTCATACCCGTCATGATTCCCACCATATTTATGTTGGTTTCTCTTGTGATGGTAGTTTCCGTAGCTATCGTGCATAAAATGTGCACATACGATCGTGCAAAAAATTTGAACAAAATGTGCATGTACGGATCATGCAGAAAATGTGCACATGTCATTTATATTTTTCTATTATAATATCTAGTCATATTTATTTAAATGTAAAATATGAAAAAAAATTTGTTAGTATTTCTAAAATTACTACCATTATAGATTGTTTCAAATGTTTGGAAAATACAAATTCCAAAGTTCGTAACCCCACACAATCTATTGAGTTTACGATTAAAAACATACACAAATATAACTCGTTTCTGATGGAGTAATAAGCAATTAATTTTTTAAATAAAATAACAAAAAATTAAAGGAGAAACTTATTTCGTGACAAATGGAGTAATACCCTTCAAACAAGTGTGACCGTAGATATCATTCACCCAATATAGAAATATGCGTGAAGTCCCAAATTGTGCATACAGACCACGCGTTACCATCCCCTCGTGTTACTAAATTAAAGAAGAAATCAATCGCGAAACTTAAGGCAACCTTCCAAATGGTGAATTTTTTTTACTTATCTATGTTACTTAAAAAAATTAATTACTTTCTTTTATACAAAAGAAACATTTTTCCTTTTTTCAATTGAATATTATAGGGTAGATTTTATATGAAAACAGTTCACGATAAGCTTATCATGAAACTGTTTTAAAGTATCAAATATTTGATCAGAAGTATCGATAATCTTACTAGAAGTATCGATAATCTCACTAGAAGTATCATTAATTTGGATTCCAGAAAATTTATAACAATTACAATATAATACCACTAACCTAGATTAATGATACTCCTGGTGAAATTATCAATACTCCTAGTCAAATATTCGATACTTTAAAACAGCTTCATGATAAACTTATTATAAACTATTTTCATATAATAATTTGCTAATGTTTTATAAAATAAAATTTGCTTACATTATTGTAATACAAAAAAAAAACCTTTTTTAAAAATTTCTTTTTTGATATTTTGTTATTATTAGAAATAATTTTTATTTTTTCAATTGCAAAATTTATTTTTCTATATTTTGTTCTTTTATTAAAATATATATTTAAAACAAGTGTTATTTCTTAATATATATATATATATATATATATATATATATATATATATATATTACCTTTTTTACATTTATGTTTTGTAAAAATAAATATTTGATTTTTTTTTTCAAATAAAAAATCACTTAATTATTTGGAAATTCGCACGAAATGTGCATGTACCGATCGTGTATAAATTGTGCACATGACATTTATATTTTTTTTATTATAAGCTGATTTTATGATGTTCTTCAGATTTTTATTTTAATTCTATAACATATAAGTTCCTTCCACTATTATTTTTAGAAATTGAGTGTTTGATAATATTTTGGCTTATGTTTAGGTGTTATCTTTGTTATCAACATTCCCGTATTCAACTGTACTCAGAACAACTTACCTCAATCGCCCAACAGGTAAATATCCAACACTAAAATTTATTGTGAATATTTTGCTGAACTCTAACCTTTACAAGTCCTAGGCTGATTTTAGTTTTATATGATATTCACAGAAGCTTTTACGGGTCAGCGAGATGAAGAGTGTAATTCTAAGGGGGAGAAATACAGAGAGCGTTTATATATATAAGCTCTAATTTATTTGGTTGGAGTGAAATTCACTAAGCGTTTGAATTTATATGAAATATTGTGTGATTAGGTAAAATATTTATACTTATTTTGGTCATACTATTTTTCCAGGGATTTTGATGACCAGAGAGGTGATCTTCCACAGAATGAAAGAGTTTCCAGGTCAACACAAAATAGCTGGTTATTAGCTTGGATCTAAATTGAACTTCTTTCTATTATTTCGAGAGCAAATAGTATCGAGAGACCCTTTAAGTCTTTTGGCTCTCGACGACAAAGATCGAGCCAAATTCCCTACAACTAGAAGTATACTTTGCTAAAATAATGGTAATAATGTGACTTAGTTGTAGGACATCATTTGGTTAAATTCTACTTAGTTCTGGAACTTCTTTCTATTATTTCTTAAAATAAAATTATTATTGTTTAAGTATGTAGATAAATATGAAAATATAGACGCAGATATGTTGACCCAGTTCGTCAGGAATGACTACGCCTGGGGGCAATACCAAGCCATGAGATTTGTATATGTGTAGTACTTACATATGTGATTCCCTTATATATATATATATAGGTTACAAGTTAGGGTTTTAGATGAGTACATAGAATATAATGAAACAACTATATTGCCCTCCATCAATTACTTGTTGATGAAGGCACAATAATATATCCTTCAATACTCCCCCTTGTGCCAAATCAAAAGGATGAGATGGTGCATGAATGTTTTCTTGCTAAAAGTCTTACCAAGTAACACTTATGTTGAGACTCCCCCTGAAGTCCACGCTTCTTGCATGATATGTACATCTATCAATTGAGCTCAAAAAGTCTACGCATCCCAATTCTTCTAATATGTTTCTCGAAAGTAGGCTTCGGCAATGATTTTGTAAACAAATCAGCTGCATTTTCTTCAGAGCTTACTTGAGTTACTTGAATCTTGAGCAATGTTTGTTGTTGCTGGTTATAGAAAAACTTCGGCGATATATATGCTTCGTATTGTCACCTTTAATGTAGCCCAATTTCATTTGTTCGATGCAAGTAGCATTGTCTTCGTATATACATGTCGACTCTTCAGTGGTAGAACTCAGACCACCACTTCTTCGAATATATGTGATGATAGACCTTAACCAAATACACTCACGAACAACTTCATGTAAGGCAATGATCTCCGAATGGTTTGATGATGTAGCTACAAGAGTTTTCTTAGTTGATCTCCATGATATCGCTATGTTTCACATGGTAAATACATAACTAGTTTGAGCACGCCCTTTATGTGGACCAGAAAGATAACCAGCATTAGCAAAGCCAACTAATACATTATTTGGCGTGTCAGTGTAGAGGGTAGCTTCAATATTTTCCTTAGGGGTTACAATTTCATCTATGGCCTCTTTTTCTCTGTGTATGGAAATAACAGACCCATGTCAATGGTTCCTTTTAGGTATTGAAATATATTCTTGACACCATTCCAATGAGGCTGTATTGGTCCTGAACTAAATCTAGCTAACAAGTTCACCAAGAATGCAATATCTGGACGAGTACATTGAGCTAAGTACAATAATGCGCCTATTGCACTTAAATAGGGAATTTCACCTCCCAATAGCTCTTCGTCATCTTCCTTTGGACAGAATGAGTCTTTCTTTAAATCTAAACTTCAACCGATCATGGGAGTGCTAACAGGGTGCACTTTGTCCATATTAAATCGCCTGAGTATCTTCTGGACATATGCAGACTGGTGGATAAGTATTCCACAAGCTCGGCGTTCTAGTTCAAGGTCTAGGCAAAATCGAGTTTTCCCAAGATCTTTCATCTCAAATTCAGATTTCAAGTAGCTCGTGGTTTCTCTTATTTCATCAAGAGTACCTATTACGTTCATGTCATCAACATAAACTGCTACAATCGCAAATCCGGAACTTGTTTTCTTTATGAATACGCAGGGGCACTTTTCATCGTTTTTGTAACCTTTCCCAATCAAGTAATCACTTAGACGGGTATACCACATCAGTCCAGATTGTTTCAATCTAATTGCAAACGCACTCCGTGGTTTAGAGTCACTTGACTTGGGTAATGGAAAGCCATCAAGCACTTTCATATAGATCTCTGAATCAAGATCCACATAGAGATATGTAGTAACCACATCCATAAGCTGCATTTCCAGTCCTTCGGAAACTACTAAGCTAACTAAGTAGCGGAACGTTATAACGTCCATCACGGGAGAGTATGTCTCCTCATAGTCAATTCCAGGGCGTTGTGAGAAACCTTGCGCTACAAGACGAGCTTTATATCTCAGGACCTCATTTTTCTCATTACGTTTTCCGACAAAGACCCATTTATGTCCTACAGACTTTACACTTGGTGGGGTTAGCACTACCGGACCAAATACCAGTCTATTTGTCAAAGAATCAAGTTATGCCTGAATTGCTTCTTTCCATTTAGGCCAATCCGCTCTTTGTTGACATTCTGCAATCGAGCGTGGTTCGATATCATCGTGCTCTATAATTTCTTGAGCAACAGTAAAAGCAAATATATCATCAATTTTAGTGCATTGTATGTCCATCAACTCACACGCACTCTCATAATTCATGGAGATTTCTTTATTCTCTGGAATCATATCAAACATCGGAGCGTCCTCTAGTAATGATTCTTGGACATAACTATAATCAGAGATAATCTCGTGAGATCGATTCTCGACATTGATGATCAATGGATTGGGTTGTGCCGCACCTACCCTTTTCTTCCTTGGGTGGGTGTCAATCGAACCAGGTGGTCTTCCCCTTTTCCTTTTGGGAGCCACGACCTCAGCCACACTTCCACCAAGTGTGGTTGCAACACCTTTATATGAGGTGTTGTGCCCTTTATTAGAGACTTCTAATCTTGCAGGCACATTTGCAGCTGGTATATGAGTCCTAGTCACTTTAGCAATATCAGTAAACGAGTTAGGTATCGAAGCTGCTACGTTCTGAAGATCAATTATTCTTTTTACTTCACTTTCACATTGTGAAGTTCGGGGATCAAAATGAGACAGGGTGGGGACAGACCACAATAATTCCTGTAGTTCCCTTAAAAATTTCTTTTTCTTATCTCCCCCTAACGACGGGAAGTCTGTCTCATCAAAGTGACAATCCACGAATCTAGCGGTAAATAGGTCGTCTGTCAAGGGCTCTATATAGCGGATAATTATTGGAGATTCATATCCAACATAAATACCTAATCGTCTCTGAGGACCCATTTTAGTGCGCTGTGTGGGGCATAATAAGCACATATACTGCACAACCAAATATGCGTAGGTGTGAAATGTCAAACTCATATCCAGTTACCAATTGGTACACAGGAAATGGTTGGTCAATAGTGGGTCTGAAACGAATAAGTAAAGCTGCATGCAATATTGCATAACCCCATGCAGAGATGGGAATGTTGGTGTGCATAACCAGTGTCCTAGCCACCATTTGTGGTCTTTTAATGGTGGCTTCTGTGAGACCGTTTTGTGTATGAACATGGGGTACGAGATGCTCTACATCGATCCCGATAGATATGCAATAATCATCAAATGCTTTTGATGTAAACTCTTCAGCGTTGTCAAGTCTTATAGATTTAATATGATGATCAGGGTGGTGAGCCCTTAAACGTATGATTTGTGTTGCAAATGCAGAGTTTCTAGTGGAAAATAGAGCGACATGCGACCAACGTGTCGAAGCATCAACCAGAACCATAAAATACTTGAATGGTCTGCATTCTGGATGAATTGGTCCACAAATATCACCTTGTATTCTTTGTAAGAATGAAATATTTTGTTTTGTATCTTTAACATAAGAAGGTCTTGGTGTTGCTTTTGCTAAAGAGCAGACTTTGCAAAATGAGTGATGTGCCTTTGAAATTTGCAATGAGGCAGATTGGGATGTAGATAATGTATCTTGTACTTCAGATGACAAATTTTGTGATGAGGCAACAACATGACTGACAACGTGCATTGTATCGGATTTTTGTCCCAATTTATTCTTCACTCGAAAAAATGGATGTCCGTGTAAATTTTTCAAAATGCGGATCATCATGTCACGACCTAGGTGCCCAAGATGGTCATGTCAAAGCCTGTATAAATCGGTGTCACTTAGTTCATCATTAGTGACAACATACGATTCAAAAACTCGAATGATAGTGAGATACAATCCACTAGATTGACTCATTAATTTCTCTAAGATGTGCTTTCTTCCACATTCATTAGAGGTGATAAATAGATATTCAATTCCATTCTCACTGTGAGTTTCCAAATGATAGCCGTTGGCACGAATATCTATAAAACTTAACAAGGTTCGATTGACTCTTGGTACATATAGAGCTTCTTTAATTTTAATAAGTGTGTCGTTAGGCATCAAGAATTTGGCCGTTCCTCGCCCTTTAATCAATTGGGATGCTCCAATCAGTGTAGTTACAGATGAATTATAAGGAATAAGTTCAATAAATAATTGTCTATTCCTTAAAATGGTATGGGTGGTCTCACTGTCAGCTAAGCATTCTATTTCTCCGCGAGACATTCCTACAAGTCCATGTAGCAACATTATTAATTAACTTGGAATAAATATCTCATATCCTCTTGAGATAAAATTTGAGTAGAATGATTTACTTTTCATTATTTTATTCCTCCAATGTATTACTTTACATGGTAACATTACAATACTTGAACCATATAACATAAACTTAAAAAATACAATACTTTAGAAGTAATTCAAATTTATGATTTTATCAACGATAATAATGTTAAGGTCCATAATAAAATCTACAAGAATTATGGTCTAAATAACTTTAAGACAAAAGAATAATTATCCAAATAGGCATCATGCCTTAGTAACATTCTTGAAAAAAGAAGAAGATAAATTGATCAAGTAGATCAGTCAAAATCAGGAGTATCCATTGACTGGGCAAGGTCCTTGTTGCCACTAAAGTCTGCAATCTTGAGGTTAACATTCGTGAGAGTTTCCTTGTGTTCCACGTAATGGGTCTCTTGTTCTTTAGATTCCAGATACCTCTTATAGTTTGCTGCTACTTTGTTACTCGCCTTGCAATTTTTAAACCAATGGCCAATATCCACACACCTATAGCATGGTTCATTAACATCTCGTTCCTTTCTCTTTGGAGGGTCTTGAGGTGCGTTTTGCACCTTGGTGCCCTGACCATTGAATTTGTTACCACCATAACCATTAGTGGTACTAATGCCTCCATGACACCCTTAGTGTGAGGGCCACCACGGCCCCTACCACGACCTCTACTGCGTGGTGCATTATTCTCGCGATGGTAGGGATGAGCACGTATTGTCCCATTTCCTTTGGGGTTCTTTCCACTATTCCATTGACCAAAGTTAGCCTCGAGAATTTTCTTTGTCCCAGCAGGCCTGACATTATTGTTCAGAAGTACCTGGTCATGCCTCTCATCTACTTGCAGCATGTTAATTAACTTGTTGAATGTGGTAATTCTCTTGTTATCATATTCAAGCCTATACTGGTTGGCCAGTATAAGTGCTTAAGTAGGAAAAGTGGAGAGAGTTTTTTGTATCATATCATCTTTCATGATTTCATTTCCATAGAAAGTAAGACGTACTTTAAGGCGTAACATGTCCTTATTGAAATTGTTGACCTTTTTGTAGTCAAGTAAGTGGATTTCATTCTACTGGACCGTTAGTTCAGGAAGCAAAGTATCATGAATGTTTCCAAAACGTCCCTTCAGGGCATCCCATAGTTCTTTGGGTGTTTTCAATTGAAGGTATTCCCAGCGTAAGCTAGGATCAATATGCCGCCTTAGAAATATTAGGGCTAGCTTTGACCTTGTCAGACGGTTCTTTGTCCTTGTCAGTGGGTTCAATAGTGGAAAGATAATCCTTCCCCAAGAAAGTCATTTCCACATCAGAAACCCAACGATGGTACTCAATTCCTTCTGAGTCCAATAGTTCAAATTCAGGTCGAGTTGGTTCAGCCATCTGTGTAATCGAGGATGAATATATATTAATTATGCAAGAGTAGCAAAGTATAATAATTTTTTTTCAAGAATGTGAATTTTAGTTAGATTTTTAGATGCTTTGTGAAAACTTTATCACAATGATTTGTACCCATATATTACACATGAATTTTCTTTAACATGGAGGTATACAATATATATATATATATATTTATTTATTTATTTATTTATTTATTTATTTATTTGTTTGTATATTTATATTTCATACTAGAAATAATTTAGAACGTCAAAACTATATAGAAGGGTGCTAAAAATTTAGACGAATTAGGGCACATCTAAAGATTAGTTCTATACTGCCGAATAATAGTTTATATATTTTCATGCGCGCGTAATTAAATTAATTGGCATAAATCTTTTTCAAGTTATACATAAATATCCCAAGTACCAAAATCATAAGTCATAAAACACCGGTGATTAAAATAATAATTAGAGTATATGGGATTGCTATTAAAAAAAAATCCCCTAGAACTTAATGTGCATATTCATGACAGTAACTCACAGTTCTTAAAGCATAATTATTGATGATGAAGAAGTCATGTAAAGGTCAATATATATCACAAATTCAAGGTTTACACATATAAGGTTCAAAAGTTCAATACAGAATACCAAATATATTTTAAACTGCTAATAAAATTATGCCGATAATTTCAAAAGCAAACTTTCAATATTGAACTTGATACAGACTTCCACATAGAATATGCCGATAATCTCGTATAAGAAAAAATTATAAACAAATTGGAAAACATAGCATTGAATCAACAAGCAATTATAATTTATGAATACACAAATTTGATTTTGATGTGAATATCCAAATTGAAAAAGCACATCACTAAATCATATAAGGTTTTTTTTTAATTAAAATAATGCCGATTGATTGCCAATTTCGTTAAGCACAAAATCGAACTTACTCGCAAGTGTACGGGATCGTTGTTATAGTTAGGCAATTGACCAAGTTATAAAAATTATCGAACCCAAATGAAGCAAGTGGTTAGCTAAGTCGATTCACGTTTGCATGCTATGAAATTAAAGGACAAGTTCGGGTTTGATTATGCTACTAAACAAGAAAACTAAAACGTGCAATAAATGAAAAGCTACCTAACTTTGAGACGAAGTGCGAGGGGATTTGAATGCCTCAAATGGTTTCCGTTATGCAATCCTTAGGATTAATCCTCAACTTATACAAAATTTCAATTGCAAATTGATTGTACCAAGTATTTCTTCACCTAACACTTCAACAGACTATCAAAGACTTAGGGCTTGTTGACGGTATCCTATGTTCCAACTCTCTCTCGACGAATTAGCACATGATAAACGCATCTATGCACTCCTCACTCACACCCAATTGCTTTTTCAAATTAATGTAACTCTCGTCTACACTAACAAGCATCCACACATCGATACAAGCAATTCATGCATAGAGCTTGAATAAATTCCAATCAACAAGGGCACACAAACAACATGCAACTAAAATAAACACAAATTTAAGATCAATCTTAATTCTCACATAACTTTCACCATTCAAGGCACGGAGGTTGTGATGCTTAGGATATCTTCAACCTAGTGAAACTCAAGTAGGATTGTCAAGCCAATTCTATGTCTCAATTTGAATTTACTAGGAGACCTCACCAATTACCTAAACAACCATCCAAACAATTGATATCTAATGATGGAGGTTCTTTGTGATCAACTCTCTCTCGACGAATCGAACGCAAAATAGACGCATTCAATCATAAATCTCACACTCATTCATCTAATCATGTTCATGTAACTATCGTCTACGCTAAACACGCCTCAACAAACAAGCTACAAGAGATCAACAATCAAAGCTCATTACAAATCCATCGTTAGAAGCAAAATCCAAATATCAACATAGAATAGGCAAAGAGCAATCTCAACTCAAGATTTCACATGGTATCTAACATCCCAAGCATCAAAACAATTAGCTCATGGCTTTACAATAAAAAAACCATAGCTAAATAAGAATAAAATATTAAACACATAGCTAAATGAAAATGAAATTGCAATAATATGGAAAGAAGTCACCTCTATGGAGAGATTTAGCTACAATACTTGAGAATCCTTGCTTGAATTGAAAATAACTACTGATTGAAAGTTTAATCTACTCTAATCTATGGAAGAATTAAAAAAAATGCAAAAGAAACATGAAAAGAAAATAAAAGATGGAAGAAAACTATTTTAGGGGATTAAAGTTTCTAAGCTCTACTGTGTGGTTTCCCTCTAAATCTGATGGAAAATAGTACTTATAGTGTGAGATGATGGTTTGAGAGGAGTGGATCGAAAAATGAGGTTGAAAATACCAAAAATGGGCTGAAGTAGGACCGTGCACGACCTGGCGTGGTCATACACATTTGCGCACGGTCGTGCACCTTCAGTGATTCTGCGTAGCTGCTTAAATTTCAATCTGCACGAGTTGGCTCTCTTGGTCGTGCTGTGGTGCTCGAGCAAGGAGTGGAAATGCGCTTTTCTAATTGTAAGGAAGTGGTAACACTTTTTTCTACTTTCACTTTTCTAGGTGGGACCCAGGATTTTTCTTTCCCTCAGCAGATGGCACGTGGGTATAGTCAAGGAGGTGGCCCACTTTCCTCTCTCTTCTTCCGGCAACAATGTTAAGCGACGGCATGGAGCTTTCCGGCTATGGCGTGAACAGAAGTTTCCGCTACTCCATTAATTCCGGCGAGTTTTCTTGCTTTCTTAGCTTCCATTTCCGGTCGCGAATTCAAACCCGAAGCTTTCCGGCGAGATTCTCGGTGGCTCTATTTTTCCGTGAATCGAATTGTAATTCCGGCAATGAATTTCAGGAATTTCTGCTACTCCGGTGGTTATTCTGGCATGAAGCTCTCATATCCGGCATCGCAACGGCGCGGTTTGTGGTGCGAATTCCCGGCAAGCACCGTTCTTCTCTCTTTCTTGCAATTTCCGGTGATGCTTGCTGCTTCTTTCTCTCTCTTGGAATATAAAATGGCGTGAAGACCAAAAGTAGGAGGAAACCATATTCCTTTCTTGCTACAAGTGGATGTGGATCCCAACAAATTAAATGAGCTGCTATGCATCTTGCTTAATAATTTACGGGGACCTAATTTCACTTTTGATCCCACAGGACATCTGACAATTTCAAAATGGTCCCAACACTTTCAAAATTCGTCCCAAACAAATTTTTTCTTGCATGATTAGTCCCAAAAGTTACAGGGCAAACATTTTTTACCCCAAAACTTGACAGACGGAGACGGAAGTGGTCATGTGCGCGTCATGTGGCCGTTAACTGAGATAAAACGTAGTTAAAATTTAAAAATAACGTCATTAACCTTAATTAAACTTACCAAATATTACAGTTGATTGAAGAAGACTCGCACAAAAAAATACATTTATCCCCAAAACAAACCCTACTTTGCGATTCGAAGAAAATTGACGAATTTGGCTAGATTGAAGGTGCACGATGTTGCGCCGGAGAACTTGGTCAAGTACGGAGTTCCAGATTACGGTATGTTGCTCTCTTTGTTTAATTTCGTCTATTTAAGTTGGGTTCTTGCTCATATGTTGTGGGTTCTTGTTCTTATGCTGCGAAATTAGGTTACAAAATTTATAGGGTTTTGTTGTTCTGAAATTTGGTTGCGAAATTTAGGGTTTTATTGTTACGAAATTTGTGTAATATGATTATTGTTTTTGCGAAATTTGGTTTCTCTTTTTCTAAAATTGAATATTTTGGATTTTATGTATTTTGGTTAGGAATGATAAGTTGTCTAAATGGGTTTTACACCATGAAACTAAAGCATGGTGGGATGCTTGTTGATAGTGGTGATTTAGGGTACATTGGGGGTACTGTTAGTGCTTTTGATTTTGTGGGGGAAGCAAGATGCACGATTAAGTATCTTGATAACATGGTTGAGCAGTTAGGTTATGTGGGTGAAAAGAGATATTATGGTTTGTGGGATGGAAAAATGCATTTAGTTGAGGGTCGGGAAGATATACATCAGTGTTTCAATGGTTCTATAAATAGAGAAATATCAATCTGGTTGGATTTTGTAAAACCTGAGAATGTTTGTGGGGTTAATGAGGAGGAAGTATTAGGTGAAGTGGAGTTTTACAATGATGAAGAACTAATTTTTCGAGGACTGATCCTGTTCCTGTACCTAAGAATATTGGAATGCTTTTTCCTGTTGAGAGAAATATTGATGGCTCACACAAGAATCCTGATGAAATGCCTATTACAACACCTCATCCCCTAATCCAAGCTGAAGTTGAGGAGAAAGTATTAGGTGATACTGGATCTCCACCCCCAGTGCAAGCTGATGATGGTGATGAAGCTGATGAAGATGATTGGCAAGTACCTCCTCCTCCAGGAACACATGATGAAGCTGATGAAGAAGATTGGCAAGTACCTCCTCCTCTTCCAATGCAAGTAGGCAGCTTAGAATCTGGTGAGAATGAACTAGTTAGGGGGAAGGAACCAGTCAGTGAGATTTTTCAAGAGGAACAAATTAATTTAGAATCTGATGAACTTGATAGTGATTGGTCAGATGAAGAATCAAGTGGTGATATTATAATGGATTATGTTATATTTGATGAGAATGTGGACAGTACAGCAGCGTGGATAGATCTTAAATACCAAGAAGATGATCAAAACTCTGAGATGAGAGTGAAGATGATGATCTAGATTTTGAATCTGAAGAACTTGATAGTGTTGCTTCATCAGATTCAGAAAATGGTGAAAAGTCTGTTATTGACAGACAACTGGTTTTCAGACCATCCCAAGTCAGTGATCCAAATTTCTTTCTGGAACAAGTATTTGCTACTAAACAACTATTCAATGATGCAGTGAATAGTTATGGTGTGAGGACTGGAAGAAGTTTGGGATTTAAGAAAAATGATGCTAGAAATATATATGCAAGGTGTAAAAGTGAGGGATGTGATTGGCATATCAATGCCTTGAAGGTAAAAGATCAAGAATCATTCCAGATTAGAGAATATAACCCAGATCATTCTTGTGCTAGGCAATACCATGTGAAGAATCTAAATTCTGCTTGGTTAGCAAAAGAGTATGAAAAAGATTTCAGGGCTGGTCCACATAAGAAGACAAGGGGTTTCAAGAACACTGCAATGCAGAAATTGGGTTGTTTCATCTCTGACACTCAAGCATATAGAGCAAAACAAATGGTTTTGAAGAGAATTGAAGGTGATAGCACTGATCAATATGGGAACTTGTGGGATTATGTGCAGATATTGCTTGACAGAAACCCTGGATCAACAATCATCTTGAGGAATGATAATAGTACTGATGGCAATACCAGGTTTACCAAATTGTATATTTATTTGGATGCAATGAAGAAAGGATTTAAAGCTGGTTGTAGGCCATGGATAGGAGTGGATGGTTGTCACTTGAAAGGGTCTGGTGGTGGAGTACTTCCCACTTCTGTTGCTATAGACCCTAATAATGACCCATATCCTTTATCATATGCAGTGGTTGGAAGTGAGACTAGAGAGGCTTGGGAGTGGTTTTTGGATCTGGTAAAGGAGGATTTCATTGAAGGAAGAGAGGATGGTTACATCTTCATGTCAGATAAGCAAAAAGGACTGATTCTAGCATTTGAGAATGTATTGCCAATGGTGGAGAACAGATTTTGTGTTAGGCATCTACATGGGAACCTCAAGAGAGCTGGTTTTAGAGGTGATGCCTTCAAAAAACTGCTTTGGGGAGCTGCAAAAGCTACTACTATTGCAGCATTTGAAAGAGCAATGAGGAGGATTGGAGAGAAGGATATAAGATGCTTAGAGTGGCTGCAAGATAAACCTCCTTCACACTGGTCAAGATCACACTTTTCCACATTTTCTAAGTGTGATACTCTAGTCAACAACATGTGTGAGGTGTTCAATTCATGTATTCTAGATGCCAGAGATAAACTAATTCTGACTTTGCTTGAGTGGATAAGAGAATACATGATGAAAAGGCTGCAAACTAAGAGAGATAAGTGTGAAAGGAAATGGGAAGGTAGGAAAGTGTGTGGCAAGATCAGAAAGATTCTTAACAAGCTGATGGTGGCTTCATCTGACTACATCCCTTTAAAATCAAGTGATTGGAAATATGAAATCTCATGCTCTGATGGAACAAGGTATGTTGTTGACTTAAGGGCACATACATGCGATTGTAGGGAATGGGATCTTTCTGGAATACCATGTAAGCACGTTGTGAGTGCAATTTGTGCACAAAATGAAGACATAGAGAACTATGTTCATAGTTGTTACTCTGTTGATACATACAATGCCATCTACTCACACTGTATTAACCCCATGAGTGGTGAAGAATTAGGGAAAAAGACTGGCTACATACCACCCTTGCCTCCTAACATTGGAAAGAGGAAAGCTGGAAGACCTAAGAAAAATAGAAGAGAGGAAGTTGGTGAAGCAGAACCAAAAAGGAAGAGAGGTGTTCAAATCATGCAAAAACAGAGTTTCAAGGTTACTTGTAGCTTTTGTCATGAGAAGGGCCATAACAAGAAGGGTTGTAAATGGAGTAAGTTGGCTGATGAGTTCATAAGGGACACAGGTTTGTTCATTGATGAGGAAAATAACAATGCAGCTGAGGAAATGACTCAAGGCCAGGACTGTCCTCCAATAGGTTCACAAGAGGATACCACTGTGCATGTAAGTGTTTATCTAAATTGATAAGTTTTACTTTTTATTTTCCAAATTAAACTACTTTGATAATTGCTATTTATATTTGTAGGTTCCTCAAAAGAGAAAAGCTACCACCGTGCAAGGCAGGAAAAAATTGGCAATTATATCAAAGAGAAAAACTATTGCTGGACCTGGACAAACATCCAAGAGTGCAAGCAATCAAATGGTAAATTCTTTTAACTATACTCTTGTACATGTAATTATTTTATTTCTTGTACCTTGGATCAACTTATTCTTCTTTACTTGTACATTGATAGGAATCAAATGTGGCTGGCAATGAAGGATTTGATCCATAGACTGTCATTGGTGGAGGACCATCACTGAGTGCTAGTAATGACATGGTATGAAAGAAATTTAGTGTTACTTACTCACTGAATTTATTGCTTACCAACTAAATTTTCATTGTTTATTATAGGTGCCAGGCTCCACAAATGTTGCACACATGACATTTACTACACGTGATTTTATTGGAGGGGGAGGTACAAGCACTAATGAAGATGGTAGGAGAATCACTAATGAAGATGGAATGATAGTAATGACAATTCAAGGTAAGAAGTTTGTAACTCAGTCTAGTTTGACTGAGGCTTCAAGGTCAAAAAAGAAGTAGAAGTTAGTTTTTGCTTAGTTGGTTTTTGGGCATGCATATTGACAGTTGGTTTTTGGGCATTTTATCAGTGTTATGGTGGCTGAATATTAGTAGTTAGTTTTCTTGTTATTATGTGGAAGCTAAATGGTGGCTGGTATATGGTGGTTATTTTGTGCCTTGGTGGCTGATATATGGTAGTTATTTTGTGTCTTGGTGGCTGAATATATGGTGGTTATTTTGTTCTTGATTATTTTATATTTAGGTTTTTGGCATTGTACCAGTGCATGGTGGTTTGTTGATATAGTTGGTTATGTGAACAGTGCATTGCAATGGTGGTTTGTTGATATAGTTGGTGCATTGTATCTATGTGCTTGGTTATTTTGTGTTTGGTGTATTGAACAGGTTCACATAATACAAAACATGACATTGCATAATAACTAGGACATTACAAACTAGGACATAGATGCATTCTACTGCAGAAACTAACCAAACCACTTAAAAGTGGTGGGTACAATTACAATAATTAGGAAAAACAGAATACATTTTTTCAGAATGATAAGTTCCTTGAATGCCTCAAGAAGTTTCTTCATCTCATCAACCACACTCTTGAATGTCTCAAACAATTTCTTCATCTCTTCAATCATTTGCTTCATATCTTCATTTTCTTTGACTTCATTTTCTTTGCCTTCATTCTTGTCAACAGACACTCCCCCACTGTGTTTTCCTAGTTCATCAGCCCACATAAAGTAGCCACAACCACCACCTTCACTTAAGGAGTCAGGACAATTATGAAATAGTCTACCTTTACTGTATTTTTGTTGAGAAATGTAGGTACGACAAGCTTTTCCACTGTAGCAAACGATGTTATATCGGCATCGGCTAGAAGATGCGGAAGACATATTTTTTTATCAGTGTGGTGTACTTGTGTGATTTTTTGTGGGATGAATGAGTTAAGTTTGTTGGTTTAAATAGATGCACTTTGGATTGATATTTCCCTCCAATATGTACATTTTCCCCCCAAATGTGTACATTTTCCCACCAAAATTAAGATTTTCCCCCCAAAAGCATCCTATGGGGTCACTTCTGCAAAAGAAAAATGGCGCAAGAATTGTATTTTAAATTTAAAATCGTATGGGGTCTCTTCTGCAAAAAAAAAAAAAAAAGGCGCAAAAATGGTAATTATAAGTTTAACATCCTATGGGACCATATTGACAACTATTTTACCCGCCAAAAATAATTAAAACTTTGTTAATTACATTTTGAATCCTGTGGGACCAAAACTGCAAGCCACTTAACGGCTTCCAATAGATTTTGTAACGTTGGGACTAATCATGCAAGAAAAAAATTGTTTGGGACGACTTTTGAAAGTGTTGGGACCATTTTGAAATTGTCAGATGTCATGTGGGACCAAAAGTGAAATTAGCTCATTCACGAGAGTGGCTACTTCTTTAGCAATTTCAATTCCAAATTAAAAACAGCGAGTGGGCCTTTTCTCAATTGGGCCGGTCATTTAATTAAATGGGCAGCCAAAGTTATTATTTCTTGGCCCAAATAATTATTTCCTCCCATTTTACTTGATTCATTCACCATCCTTAGTCCCATTCTCGACTCGCTCTTTCAATCATCTTCACAAAATTAAAGGCACGTGTGTTCTTCTAAAAATACTCAATTTTCTGCAAAAATAGCAAAACACTACTCTTCTCGACAATTAAGCACAAAATGTCAAATTAATGTAGATAATCATACAAAATTCAATAAAATAGGCAAAAAAAATGCATAAATTTCGAGCAATTATCGCACTAATCACCGATCATAAGGGCTTACATATACATGGCATATACATGGCAGATTCATGAACGTAAATTAATTATGATATAATGATAAAAGGCACATATATCAATTGCAGAAAATAATTATCGCATGGATCATTAATATAGCATCCCTTAGTATTGCGATAACAAGTAGATCAACAATTAAATTTAGCTTAGAATTGTTGTAACGCACCTTAATCAGTTTTAGGCGGCTGCGAAATTATGAAACCCTAATCGGTAGAACATTCGTTTTGATAACGTGTTTAAGTATGTAGAGAAATTCGAGTCGTCACTTAGTGACCAAGAATCTGAACTAAAAGAATATGATTTTCGTTATGAAAAATGCAGTTATGTTTTCTTTTCGAGAAGAGGACACACAAGGATCTTTTTAAATAATTTGCACAAAATAGATAATCAGTTTAAACATCATACATTACTACCATCGAGGGACTGTGTAAATGTCTGTCACCTCAGCACACAAAAGTCGATATCTACATTATTGCTTAAAAGTCATACTTAATTAGCACAAAACCATAAGTCATACTTAATTAACACAACAACCAACAGAACATGTATCACTCCTCCACAGGTACAAACTCCTCATCGTCCTGACCTGAAAATGTTTAAAATATGGGGGTGAGATTTGAATTTTCAGTGTGGATGGTCTGCATGCTATTACATGAAAATGGCAGTACGCAAATCATAACATTTTTTAAAAACATCTTTCCTTTCATGTGTTCTGTCATCATGACGCTTGCTACACAAGCCAGATCATTATGTATCATTTGAGATACCATTCATCATATATCCCGCAAGCTCTGTCCACCACGGCGCGTAGCTACACAAGACAGACTGTTACATATCATTTGAGATATTTTAGCTCGAAAGCTCTTTGGCACCATGACGCCTAGCTACACAAGCCAGACCATTACGTATCTTTTAAGATACCATATATCATGTAATAACCATGTGACCCAAAGGTCAAAACATTCACATACACCAATAATCGTATAATATTCTAGGCAATGCATAAGAACCACCCACCTTAAACATTTTCTTATAATAATTATTTCCTTGTCCTTCACCCGTCCGTAACCTCGTCACCGTGGTCGCACACAATCTAGCACATTCTTATTTACTTCAGTTATCGGTGTCTTGGAAATCTTCTTAAAGTTTATACACGTTGGTCCGATAAGGACTTGTAATTTTACTAAGTATTTTATCACTTATAGAGTTTACCAAAAGCTTTTAGTGGAATAAATGTTTACTTAGAACATAAATTCTTATCTAGGCATGTTTAGTATACTTAAGGATTTTGGAGTTTTATAAGGTTTCCTTATTCTTTCTCTTTTAAAGACACATGAGAAACACATAGTCCTTACTCTAAAACTAATAGTAAACAACACATTATTCACATGTATTCACATAACACTTGAGTGTCTTAAGTTAATGCCTATCATGTTCATCAATTTAAACAAAAATAAAGTTCATTCTTAAGTTGAAACAAGGAAAATAGTTTGAGGAAATCACATCCAAAGATGAGCAGTTTGCTCCTTCGGATATGAGCAATTTGCTCTTTCGGATGTTCGTCCCCTAACTTTAACAATATTTAAAAAATACTAAAATATATCCAATCATCATGAAATGTACACATTAGATACCTTTTGAAGTGAACTTCATGTATAAAATTTGTTTCATATCATTTGGTTTAAGAAAATATAAGTTCTAGGTTCATTTTCAAAATGTGACATTCTATTCCAAAAGTTCACAGTAGCTTCTAGTGTGTGCGCAGTGTCAAAAATAATTTTGGTAAAATAATTTATACTCATGTAAAAATCATGAAAAAATTCATGGAGATAGTTAACTTCATTTAGTATTTTATCATATTTTTTTATAAAATTCAAACTTTAGCCAAAAGATACATTTTTGTTCATGAAAGTGAAAAATATAGCAGTTTCGTTACACATTCTTTAAAAATTCATAACTTATCAAAGAAAATTCCAAATAGATTCAAACAAGTGGCAAGTGAAAGCTAACTTGATTCACTTTCATTACATATAAACAATTTCTCAAAATTCACAGTCTTTCAAGTTCGAGTTTTTATACAAAAGTTAAAATTACTGTTCACATTGTATGATATGTGTGCATATTTTTACTTGTATTTCCTATTTCACAATTATCATGCCACTAACATTTTAACACCTTAATACAGATCATTCAAGACTCTATTTAGCATGTATTCGAACATTCAAAAGTAAGATAGCCCTAAGGTTTCATGATTTCTAAGCAAGCAACAATAAAAACAACATCTCAAGGCAAAACATTCATATTAGCTATGTTTTGAGTTGAAGGGTTTTACAACCTTTATAGACTTGTCTTCTTAAGCTAGGGGGTCTTATTAGCTCTTCAATCTTTTAGTTCTTGATGGGGATGAGGGATCCTTGAAAGAAATCCTTAGTTTTGAGCTAAAATAAAACAAGAGATGAAGTTAGAAGATGAAGATGAAAGTTTCCATGAATTTGAAAGAGAGAAGGAGAAGAATAACTCATTTTTCTTGGAGATGGCTTCAAACCTTCCCACCAACACCAATGGAAGCTTGGAGCTTGAGATTGGAGTCCTCCTATGGTTGGGAATGGGAGAAGAAAAACTTCTCCTCCCTTGAAAAATATGGTGGTTGAAACTTAGCAAAAGAAGGGAGGGAGTGATCTTTTTTTTTTTTTTTTCTTCTTGAGTTTCTTTTGCAAATGATTGAAGAGGATTTCAAGACAATAATATAGGAAGGGAGAGAGGTGTGCTCGGCCAGCATATGGAGTAAGGAAGAGGGAGAGTAGTTAGGAGAAGTAAGGGAGAGTATGGTGCTTGCTTCCTTGAATTTTTTAATAAGTATGGGGTGTGAATATTTTAAAGGGTATGACTAATCTTTGACTGCATTTTTTTAGCAGTTTTGGGAAGTCATTGCGGACCCAGGGGCAGCCAATTGACTTTCTTGGTATTCTTGGGCATGATGTAGTTTTTTGTGTTGAAATCATATTTTTTTCGGCTATATTTTAGGCTCCGAAAATTAACGTTTTTACTCGTTTTGTTATCCGAAAGTTTAGGTTTTTATTTCTTTTATTAAAATGGATATTTATCTTCATTTTATCAAATGCATCTTGTGTTGGATTCATATTTATTCATCGAATTCAAAATTTGTGGGTTTTAGTGTTTTCGTTTGACTTTTGGCGACAAAAGTATAATTTTGTTTTAGAATTTCCCATTAATTTAAATGCCTTAGATTTCCTATTCTAGGTTTTCATTTTGCTTATTTTATCAGTTTGTATAGATTCATTTTGTTGTCACAGTGCTAGATGTGCTGGCGGTTCCGACTTATCTGTCCGTCGTTAAGATATAATGCTTAAATCGCAAAGCGTTTCATTTCGAAAAATATTCATGAACTCTTTTCACTTTAAAATGGAAATCATAAATAATGATAATAATAATAAGAATAGTAATAATAATAAAATAATACTAATAATTTTGTTCAAGGTATTACAGGTACTCAACTATTACAATTACTAGAAAAAGATAACAAAACTTAAATGCCTCAACGAAAAAAAAAATGACCCGTAACCAATCCGATTTGGAATGTAATCGTTTACACTATTTAATGATAATTTATTTTTTCTCTAGCTTTAATCCAAATCCAGCTTCTAACACAACATAACTCAAAATCTATACTTTTCCTCATTTGGGTTAATACAATTGGAAATAACATAATTTCTATACTTCCAAATGCCCCATAAAAGTACCTTAGACCGTCTCATTAATCTTCTTAATTTGGCCTAGAAGTGCCGTCAAGTAAATATTTAGTTCTAATAGAGTAGTGACAAACTATGATGATGTCAATCCATCTCCAGAAGTGTGTCATCCGGGAAAGAATAAAGCAAAAACTCAGGGAATTTGAACAGAATGAGAAAAAAGTCCCAGAAAAGATGAAGGAAGAAGACTAAGACTGTAGAAAGAATATACAAAATATGAGATATCAATTAGGCAAAGTATTATATGAAAGTAGTTCTTGATAAGCTTATCATGAAACTATATTAAAGTATCGAATAGTTGACCAGAGTATCGATAATCTCACCATGAGTATCATTAATCAGGGTCGGTGGTATTCTATTGTAATTGTTGTAAATTTTTCTTGAATCCAGATTAATGATACTCCTGGTGAGATTATCGATACTACTGGTCAAATATTCGATCCTTTAATACAAACCACAAAAAAATACCCAGGTTAACGATGAAATTTTGCGATGGAAATATAATCCGTCGCATATCTTGTGTTTTACTACGGATTTGCAATGAATAGTAACCAGAAGTCGTAAAGGGTCAAGATTTGCGACTGCCGGACATAATTCATCGAAAATGAAGGGATTGATGGCATTCAATTTCTCCGCCAAATTTGCAACCGGAAAGCCGTCGTAAATTCATGTTGATGTTGTTGGTAGTGAAGTATTCACTATTTACTTTGAAACAACATGAATTTGCCCTTTCTTCTCATTAACCAATACTTTATGATCAAATGTTGTCTTAGATGTTTTAACATGCAGGATGAAGATCTAGAAGGATCTACAAGGTTCTGGAATTATCAATGTTGCAGTGAATGTTGCATAACATTGGCAGCAACATGAGCAGTTACGGGTTCCAGAAGGATCTACAAGGATCTACGAGGGCCTACACGTTCCAGACTTATCCAGGACGTTTTAGAACTGTCTAGATCAGGCGGTTGCATCAAGAAGCATGAGGAATAAAGAAAGAGACGTGGGACAACATGAAGATCATGCAAGCGATTACATAGAGAAGTTATTTTTGGATTGAAGACTTCTGCCTATAAATAGAGGCCGAATCTTTCAGTACCAAGTGTGGAGTAAACGAGTACACCTACTCTAGTGTTGATCCTGAGTTTAAAGGTGATAGGACAGTTATTCCAACGTTTATGTTATGCCTTGAAATAGAGTTTTTCACGCATAGCTTGTGATTGAACCTATATCCATAGATAGAGAGATCATAGATATAGAGTGAGATCAACTTTGACGGTGTATAGATTATACACTTAGCTAATTTAGATTTGATAGGTGATATCGAGTCTTGTTTCCGTTGTGAACGATTATACTCTTCACACAACTTTTGTATCACTAATCTTTTTATAGTGAACCTTTCGCCATAAGGCTAGCACAAACTATTTATGATAGTTTGTGTTAAAAAATATTTCCTTTTGCAATTGTTTGTTTAAGTCTTCCGCTGTATACGTTTTATATTCTGATTTACCAGATTGTTGTAATATTTGCTTTAACATTTGTTACAACATCTGCACTTTATAACACACGCACACTTTCAATTGGTATCAGAGCCATAAACTTGATATACTAAGTTTAGATCCTGAGTTTTTAAGTGTGTCTTTTGCTATGGAATATCCTGTAAACACCTCACTTAGGCCCCCTATACTAGATGGAAATAACTATGCATATTGGAAACCTAGATGTGCATGTACATCAAGTCTATTGATGAACGTGCTTGGAGAAGTGTTCTGACCGGTTGGGAATGGCCCAGAAACCAAGCAGATGATGATGGCGAGACAAGAGTCAAACGGGAGATTGAATGGACAAATGAGGAGACCACGACGGCAAGCTACAATTCCAAAGCTCTCAATTCTATCTTTACCTCTGTTGATGTATCTATGTTCAAGATTATATCAACATGTACTACGGCTAAAGATGCATGGGAGAGGCTTCAAGAGCACTGCGAAGGAAGTGGAAGTGTTCGAAGGACCAAACTTCGAATGCTTGGGACCAAGTTCGAGAATCTAAGGATGAAGGATGATGAGACAATCACGGCTTACAATGAAAGACTGAGTGAGATTGTCAACGAGTCACATGCACTTGGTGATCCAATTTCCAATGTACGAGTTGTACACAAAATTTTGCGATCTATTCCTAAACGGTTCGATGCAAGAATTTGTGCTATTGAAGAAGCCAAGGACACTGACACTTTAAGTCAGAATAAGCTTGTAAGTATTCTCAAAACATATGAGATGAACACAACTCAATCTGATGATACAAGTGAAGGAAAGAAGGTTGTTGTTTTCAAAGGTGAAACATCATCCAACTCTGAAAATCAGCCCTTTGTGACTGAAGTTGAGTCTGATGAAGATGTTTTAGACCAATGTTACAACACTCCTGAGCACATTTCCCTCCTTACAAAGAAGTTCAATTCCTACCTGAAGAAGAAACTGAATAGATCCAGAGGAAATGTCCAACAGAGAACTCCTTTCAACAACACACCATCAGACCCGGAGAAAAGGAAGGATCAGAATCAATCAAGGCAATTCAGAGGTAATAAATCAAGGTATGATCCTGATTTTAGAAAATCAGTTAGATGTGATGCATGTACTGGATTTGGACACTATGCAAATGAGTATGCAAATACCAGATTAAGACAAAAACTGAATTTTAATGTTACCTTTAGTGATGACTCAGATGATGATGAACCTGAAGGTTCTAAAGATGAGGAACTAGCTTTTTCTGCAAGAATTGATTATGATGATTCTTTAGATGATGATCTGGATGATCTAGACACTGGTGTTGTTTCCAATGTTATAACATCAGAAACAACATTTGTCAAAAATCATTCAGATTTGAACTGTTTTAATGGGTGTGTTGATGAGACAGGTTCTAATGACATAAGGGATGATGATTCCAGTATAACCAAAGAGAATGATGATCTCAGAGAGACTGTGACAAAGTTAGAAGTCATTCTAACAAGGACGGATTTAGAAATTTCTAAGCTAAAGGAAGAATTGAAAAATTCTACCTTAAGTTTTAAGAAATACTCTAAAAGTTCTTCCATTGTAAGTGACTCCTTAACTACTGGACAGTCTAATAAACATGGTTTGGGCTATTATGGTGAGACTGCTTCTAAATTGGTGAATAATCCTGTAAAATTTGTTAAGGGAAAAACTGAGCTTTTTGCCAAAACAAAAATACATGAGATTGAAAAACCTGTGAAGAAGTATGTGTGTCACTACTGTTCTGAAATTGGTCATATTCGTCCTTACTGTCAAAAGATGAAAAGGGATCTAGAAATTCAGAAAGTGTTGTCTGAAATGTCCTCACATTCTAAGAAACACTGGTCAAAATCTGCTAAGAAAAAGAAAGAACATGTTACATGTAATGTTGTTCAAACTTCTCTGAAAGCATGTGTTCCTGATTTATGGTACTTTGATAGTGGTTGTTCTAGACACATGACTGGTCATGTTAAATACTTGTCTGATTATGAACCTTGTAATGGTGGAACTGTTACATATGGTGGTGGATCAAAAGGTAAAATCATTGGAAAAGGGACCTTAAATGTTGAAGGTTTTCCTAAACTTAAGAATGTTTTGCATGTTGATGGTTTACTTGCTAATCTTCTTAGTATAAGTCAACTATGTGATGACAATTTGCATGTTAAATTTGATAAAGATTCATGCTATGTTCTAAACAAGGATAATAAGTGTCTAATGACTGGAAATAGGTCAGCAGATAATTGTTATCTAATTGGAACAAACAAAGTATGTCATTTGTCAAATTGTGATGAGAATGTCATATGGCATCAAAGACTTGGACATGCAAATTATAGATTCATGCAAAAATTGGTTAAGTCTGAAGCAGTGAGAGGTTTACCAAAACTGAAGATTGTTACACCCACTATATGTGGTTCATGCCAAAAAGGTAAGCAGGTCAGAATGTCGCATAAAATGTTATCACATTGCATGACACATCGTTGTTTTGAATTACTGCATATGGATCTTATGGGTCCTATGGAAACTGAAAGCATTGGTGGTAAGAAATATTCACTAGTTGTGGTAGATGATTACTCTAGGTTTACATGGATTGAGTTCTTAATAGAGAAATCTGAAACATTTGATGTTTTTAAAATTCTTTACAAAAGATTTAAAACTGTTTTCAACTTGAAAGTAAGCAGGATTAGATCTGATCATGGTAGAGAATTTGAAAATAGCATGTTTTCAGAATTCTGTAATAAGAAAGGAATTGTCCAAGAGTTTTCTTCTCCTAAAACTCCACAACAAAATGGGATAGCTGAAAGGAAAAATAGAACTCTTCAAGAAATGGCAAGAGTCATGCTTACTTCAAAAAATCTTGCAAAGAAATTTTGGGCTGAAGCATTGAATACAGCATGCCATATTGCTAATAGAGTCTATTTTAGATTTGGAAGCAACAAAACCCCATATAAGATCTTGAACAATAAGAAACCGAATGTGAAATACTTTCATGTTTTTGATTGTGTGTGTTACATTCTGAATGATAGAGATCAATTGCACAAGTTTGATTCTAAGGGTGATAAAGATTTTTTCTTAGGTTATTCTAGAAATAGTAAAACCTATAGAGTCTATAACCTTAGAACTAACACTGTTCAAGAATCTGTGAATGTTGTTTTTTATGATGACATGAATCTGATAGATGGAAATGACACTGAAGATGTGACTGATGTTACTGATGTTCCAAAAGAATCACTGAAAACAGATAATGTTACACCAAATGTTACAGCATCTGGTTCAACATCACCTGTAGATTCAGTTGATACTTCACAGAACAATCAGTATACCCCAAAGAAGAATCCAGCTACTTGGATTACCAAAAGTCATCCTTCGAATCAGATTATTGGAGATGCTTCAATCGGTGTTCAAATAAGAAGAAGAGTAAGTGCAAATCGTGTTGATATGGTAAGGTCTGTGTGCATGTCTTCAATATGCAATATTGTGAATGCTCAGTGTTACTATTCTGAAATTGAACCTAAAAATGTTACAGAAGCATTAAAAGATGAAAATTGGATTAATGCTATGCATGAAGAACTTAATCAGTTTGAGAGAAATGATGTTTGGTCATTAGTTCCAAGACCTGATGATCTCAATGTCATTGGAACTAAATGGATCTTTAAAAACAAAACTGATGAGTCTGGTAACATAATTAGGAACAAAGCTAGATTAGTTGCACAAGGTTACACTCAAGTTGAAGATATTGATTTTGATGAAACATTTGCACCTGTTGCTAGGATAGAGTCCATTAGACTATTACTAGCAATTGCATGTTATATCAACATTAATCTTCATCAAATGGATGTAAAAGCTGCTTTTCTGAATGTCATACTAATTGAAGATGCATTTGTTGAACAACCTAAAGGTTTTGAGAACCCACAGTATCCTGATCATGTGTACAAACTAATGAAAGCCTTGTATGGTCTCAAACAAGCTCCTAGAGCTTGGTATGGTAGACTTACTGACTTTCTGTTGCAATTTGGTTTCATAAGAGGAGAGGCTGATAGAACCTTGTTCATTAAGAATTCCGGAGAAGACTTGTTAATAGCTCAAATATATGTTGATGACATTGTTTTTGGTTCAACTTGTAACATTATGTTAAACAAGTTTGTTGAAGCAATGACAGCAACATTCGAGATGAGCATGGTAGGTGATTTGAATTACTTTCTAGGACTTCAAATCAAACAAACTGATAAAGGTATTTTCTTCTCACAGAGTAAGTATGCAAAAAATTTAGTGAAAATGTTTGGTTTAGAAAGCTCAAAAGTCATGAAAACTCCTATGGGATCTACACAAAAGTTGTGTAAAGACACTGTTGGTCAAGATGTTGATCCAACTTTGTATAGATCCATGATAGGTAGTCTTCTGTACTTAACTTCAAGCAGGCCTGATATTATGTATAGTGTATGTGTTTGTGCTAGGTACCAAGCTTGTCCCAAAGAGTCTCATTTGAATGCAGTCAAGAGAATCATAAGATATGTGGCTGGTACAACTGATCTTGGTATATGGTATACCAAAGACACAAGCAGTGCACTTGTTGGATATAGTGATGCTGATTGGGCTGGAGATATTGATGATAGGAAAAGCACGAGTGGTGGTTGTTTTTACATGGGTAACAATTTGATTTCATGGCATAGCAGAAAATAGAATTGTGTATCACAATCTACTGCAGAATCTGAATACATTGCTGCAGGTAGTTGCTGTACACAACTTCTTTGGTTGAGTAAAATGTTTAGTGATTATGGTTTAGAGAGTGACACTTTAACTGTATTTTGTGATAACACTAGTGCTATCAACATTTCGAAAAATCCAGTTCAACACTCACTTACTAAACACATAAGTATTAGACATCATTTCATAAGGGATCTTGTAGAGAAGAATATTGTGAAGTTAGAATACATACCCACTGAAAATCAATTTGCTGATGTGTTTACTAAAGCATTAGACCATGAGAGATTCTCATTTTTGAGGAAATCTCTTGGTATGTGCACAATCTGAGTAACTGAGAAGCGGATGTTGTTATGTTTGTTAAAACATCTATAACAACATCAGGGTATTTGCATGTTCTAATTAAAGCTTGTTCTTGTATTTTGTTTCTTAATTTCTTTGAAAAATAAATCTGGACTAAGTATGTTTGTTGTGTAAAAATAAAAAGGAATCACTCTTCTCAAACGCATAATAAGTTTTTGAAAAAGCACATCAAGATGTAACTAATTTACTGAGTAACTATGGAGCACGGAGTTCGCTACTACGATGTCTTCTTTTCAAAAGGTGGTTAGTAAAACATCAATATGTCACAAATCCATTAAGTAATTATAGGGCACGGAGTTCGCTGCTACGATGCACTCTCTTGAAAAGATGGATCAATGTGAATAAAAAGTGCTAAAAAATATTTGATAAAAAGTACGACATTGGATATTAAAACCGATGTTGAAGTGTGTGTTCCATTTTTGAATACAACATCATATGCAGTTCGTATTTATTTTTCTAAGTTAAGTTATGGACTAATTTTTCAGGAATTTGTTTTTAATTTCCACATGCATAAACCCACGTTTTTCAATTTATTCAAGTAGTGCATAATTTAGTGTGTTTAATTAATTAAATTTCGGATTTTTAATCATGAAATAACCCACGATCTCTTATGGGGAAGTGGGTAGTTTCAACTTCTTAAAAATTCCAGAATATTCACTTTCATGGGAAATTAAAACAACTTCCGTACTTTCTTCTATATATATCCCTCATGTCTCATGTTTAATTCTCAGTGTTTAGCATATGAGTGAAAATTCAGATTTTTTCGTATAAGTGTTGAAAGTTGTGTGTTCACATCTTAGGGTTTTAATGTTATTTCTTTAAATTTTATTTTTGCTTAATTTTACTATCTACTTAAATGGCTGGAAATCAAAAGAAGTCCTCTCACAGTTCAAAAACTCGCGCAAACCCTTCAACTCCTCCACATTCAAATCTGAACCTTCTTGCAGAAATGGCCTCAAGCCAAAACCCAAATGCTGCCTCTGTTGCTCCATCATCGAGCACAACACCTCCTACTACTCTAACACATGTTCAAGCTTTTCCCGTAAACATCTACATCCCAAATGAGGCCATTGTCGATCAGCTTGAGACGATCGCACGCGGCATTGCACAAAGCCTTCAAGGAAGCCCTGTGGTTCCCAAACTAACCATTGGCTCTATTGAAGTAGATGTTGCATCCTACTTGAACCAACCTCAAAACCCTTCTCCTACTGTTCATATCGGAGGTCCTTCTTCGACTGTACAATCAGAAAATCCTAAATCCTCTAGCCAAGCCAAAAGCCCTACTGCTAATGTTTCAAAGAGTGTTGAAACAGGTGATCAGGCTACAAAGGAGACCCCCATTGTCAAGGAAATTGTTGCTGAAGAAACTAGGGAGAAAAGCCCTAATGCTGAAGTCCCTAATGTTGAAATGTCAGAGGAGGACAAAGAAGAATCACCAAAAACTGATTCTTCAATGTCTGAGGATTCTGAGCCTGCTCCAATAGCCAAAGCTGTGAAGAAAAAGGGTGGCAAGAGGAAAAGGAGCCCTGTTCAATCAAGGAGGAGATCAGGTAGAGCAAAGAAAAGGGTAAACTATTCTGAAACTGCAAGGAAGAAGAAGGATGATGAAGGAGATGTTGCTACTCGACCTATTCGAGTGTTTTCAGAATCTGAAAAAGAGTCAAGCTCCAAAGACTCATCTGAGAAAGAGACTGATCAATCTGAAAGCCAGGAGAAAGAAGAAACTGATGAGAGTGATGTACCTATTTTTGAACTGAGGAGGAGAGCAAGAGTTGAGATGAGGACTAAGAGAAAGTTTGAGTATGCTACTGGTGGTGATGGAACAAGTGCAGCAGCACCAGAACCTGAAGCTGATGACAGCAGTTCTGAAAGTAGCTCAGACAGAACCAAAACTGATTCTGATCAAGGTAATGCATCTGAACATTCTGTTGAGCATGTTAGTTCTGATAATGATGATGATGAATCTTTAGACCAAAAGTTGGAAAGGTTGAGGAAAAGAAATCTATTAATTGAAAGAAAAATTAACATTGATGAGTTTGAATCCAAGGGTCTAGTTAGATTTTTAGAAGAAAGAAGTTTGATGCATGCTGTTACTTTTGCTGATGCATTTGTTACTGATTGGGTGTATGAGTTTTATGCTTGTCTGAGAAAGAACCAGGGTAGGAGAAATTCTAGGTGTATGGTGTTGTAAGATTTAGAGATAGGAATGTTCCTTTTACTCCTAAGTTGATTAATCAATTTCTACATGTTGAGGATGTTGATGAAGAAGATGTTCCTCATATGGATGAGATCATTACTGTTCTTACTGGGGGAAGAGTTAACAAATGGAAGAAGAATATGTTAGCTGCCTCATTGACCTCTTTGTATTCAGTGTTACACAAGCTAGTGGTGTATAACTGGATACCCTCTACAAACTCCACAAAGGTGACCAGAGATCAAGTTGTACTGATGTACAGAATTGGTGTGATGAATTTTTTTAACCTGGGCTTGGTTATTTTTCATCACATGATGAAGTTTGCTGGGAAGATCTCTGAGAAAGGCAACCTGCCTTACCCTGTACTGATTTATGGATATTTGAGGAGTCACAACTTTGTTCACAAAAGGAATGAGTTGTTGAGGGGGAGAGTTCATCTAATGGGTATATCTCATTATTTACTGTCTGGAAATAGAGTGTTAGACTTACCTTTGCAGGATAATGTTGAAGAAGAAGATGCAGAACCAGACCAATTTGTTCCTGATCCTGCTCCTGCACAAGATGCTGCACAGAATGCTGGGAACATACCTAGCAACATTCCAGCTCCCACAACTTATTCTCTGAATATCTCACCTGAGTTTATTCAAACTCAACTAAAGCACTTGCAGGACTCAATTGATGAACTTCAATTCCTGAAGAACTACTGGGAGAACCTCCTTTATGCCACAACAGGGGGAGTACCAGTTGCTGCTGCTGCCAGGGGAGTTGAAATTCATGAAGTGAATGCTGATGAGCCTATTGCTGAGGAAGGTGGTGCAACTGGACCTGATGAGACTAGAGGAGGTGCAGATGTTGCTGCAGATGTTGTTGCAAACTTTGCAACATTTGATTTCCAGGAGGAAGCTGAACTATATGGTGATCTGCCTGACATCTCTGCCAAAGTTTGAAGTTATCTTAGAGACTGGAGGAAGCACAATTTATGGGGGAGCTTAGTGCAAGATACTTGAAGCTGCAGCTGTATATTTTATACAGTGATATAAAGTTCCTCTTTTGTGATTGCCTCTAAGTACTCTTGGTTGATTTATGTTTTTAATTATTGTTG
Source organism: Ballota nigra (assembly GCA_947034835.1). NCBI lineage: Eukaryota > Viridiplantae > Streptophyta > Magnoliopsida > Lamiales > Lamiaceae > Ballota > Ballota nigra. The sequence goes on along the minus strand of OX344727.1, from coordinate 8,386,897 downwards.
CTATAATAGGATGTTTTTAATCTTTGAAAGACACTATTATATTAGTTGTTAGGTTATTATATTAGAATTGTTAGGATTTATTTCAGTTAATTTTTTAAGTTGAAATTTGAATGGGTAAACATTATGTTACTCATTCTGTTGATTTTGATGAGCATATATGATGATGTTCATTCTGTTTTGGTGAAATTAACTTAGTGTTATTTCATCTTGTTTTTGGTGGTTCAACTTACAGTTGATCATCTTGTTTTTTGGCTGTTTTGCTACACAAGGTTGAAAAGATAAGTGTACAATACGATGTTGATCTCTATTTTACATACATCACTGACTTATATATTGAACAAATATATACATCAGGTGTGTTGTAGCAGAAAGGTCAAATTGGGGGAGATTGTTGATGTTGTTGGTAGTGAAGTATTCACTATTTACTTTGAAACAACATGAATTTGCCCTTTCTTCTCATTAACCAACACTTTATGATCAAATGTTGTAATAGATGTTTAACATGCAGGATGAAGATCTAGAAGGATCTACAAGGTTCTGGAATTATCAATGTTGCAGTGACTGTTGCATAACATTGGTAGCAACATGAGCAGTTACGGGTTCCAGAAGGATCTACAAGGATCTACGAGGGCCTACACGTTCCAGACTTATCCAGGACGTTTTAGAACTGTCTAGATCAGGCGGTTGCATCAAGAAGCATGAGGAATAAAGAAAGAGACGTGGGATAACATGAAGATCATGCAAGCGGTTACATAGAGAAGTTATTTTTGGATTGAAGACTTCTGCCTATAAATAGAGGCCGAATCTTTCAGTACCAAGTGTGGAGTAAACGAGTACACCTACTCTAGTGTTGATCCTGAGTTTAAAGGTGGTAGGGCAGTTATTCCAACGTTTATGTTATGCCTTGAAATAGAGTTTTTCACGCATAGCTTGTGATTGAACATATATCCATAGATAGAGAGATCATAGATATAGAGTGAGATCAATTTTGACGGTGTATAGATTATACACTTAGCCAATTTAGATTTGATAGGTGATATCGAGTCTTATTTCCGTTGTGAACGATTATACTCTTCACACAACTTTTGTATCACTAATCTTTTTATAGTGAACCTTTCGCCATAAGGCTAGCACAAACTATTTATGATAGTTTGTGTTAAAAAGTATTCCCTTTTGCAATTGTGTGTTTAAGTCTTCTGCTGTATACGTTTTATATTCTGATTTACCAGATTGTTGTAATATTTGCTTTAACATTTGTTACAACATTTGCACTTTATAACACACACACACTTTCAATTCAATTTTGTAATATGCGATGGACTTAGCCGTTGTAAACTCTGCCCGTTTGACTGAGACCTTTCAGAAACGGTGCAAATTCATTGTGGCCGACCATTTTGCGATGGGCAAGCCCATCGTAAATTTCAAATTTGTGATTTACAATGGCTTAAGGAATCGCAAATCTCGTCCGTTTGACCGCGGCCTTTCGGGAAACAATGCCGACGACTGATTGTGACGGGTTAGGCTGTCATAAATTTTAAATTGAGTATTTGAGACGGCTTTTCCATCACAGCAAATATTTTTTGCCTATTTAAGGCCGAACGGCGAGCTTTAGTCACCCACGCGATAGAAGAGAAGGAAGAAAGGAAAACGTCGGAGAAGAATAGTCCTGTCGCCGAAGAGTCAATCGTCCCGATTAAAGTGCTCATTTCGTCATCCTCTACACAATAACAATAAGTTTTTTTATTTATTACTGTTTAAATGTAATTTTAAAGCATGTTAATTAATCATAAGATTTTTGTATAATTATGTAAATTTAGTATGTGATTAAACATGTTATTGTTTTAGTATAAATTATTTTTTATATGTGATTAAGCATGTGAGTTTTAGTATAAATTATTTATTTTAGTATTTGATTTTTGTAGAATTATTTAGATTTTAAAGCATGTTAATCATTGATATATTATACATTTTGATAAAATATATATGTTGATTATTGTTATATTTAACGAGTATGTAGGAGAATTTTTATAATATTTAGGAGATTTGTTATGATTTTAGGCTATATATGATTAAGTAGTATTACATTTTAGTATTGATTTAGTATGACGATTATGTTAGGAGATCGGTATGGTTAAGTTAGTTAAGTCCATTGATTTTAGTTTAGTATATTGAATAATACTATAAGTTTTAATAATTTTAGTTTTTATTTTAGTATTATTGAATTTTTTTTTGATAGATGAGTGGACAAGACAGTGGTAGTGATAGACAACCCCCATGCGATCAATAGGGGGTCGAGGTGGAGGGAGGAGATGATGGGGGTCACTCCGACCTGAGGTAGATCCGATTGTTCGACCGAGGTCTCTATCACAGACCTCTCACAGCAGGCTGGTGATGGCTCATCTTTCTCCTGTTAGCATCCGGTTGTTCACAACCGGATGACTGTTGTGCCTCATGATTCAACGTAAGTTTTAATATTAATTTACTAACTTTGAATTTTTAATGTTACAGTTGGATTCAGAGTCACGAGGCTACTGCTCAAGTTTCCAAGTCCATCTGGGACAGTAAATTTGAACCCACCGGTTTCAACTGGGGGGCAGTGTTCGGCCGGAGAAAATGGGTCTCTACCACCACTGTCGTCGCTGCTGTTGGTGCAGATGTCGTCACCGGCGCCGCAGCCGCCGATTCTAAACCTGGATAAAAATGAAGATGGGGAGGATGTCGGATTTCAATTCGAGGATTAGAAAATTTTATATTTTAAATTTTACAAAGTACAATTTTTTTATTTGAATCCACATTACTTTTATTTTATTTTTTGGATAATTTTATATTTTTTAATAATATTTTATTAGATGAATAATTTATAAGTAGTATAAAAATAATAATTATACAAAATAAAATAAAACATTTGACAAACATTTTTTAAACAAGTTAGAAACGAATTTGGTGAAACATGAAAAAAAAAACTTCATTTGGATATATATAGAATTAAATGCGTACAAATGAACGAATTATAAATTTACAAATTGTCGAAATAAATAATTTGCAAAATAAAAAAAAAGTTGGGCACAACGTTTATATAAACAAGTTAGAAAAAAAAAAAACAATTAATTTGGTGAATTATTAAAAAAAAAAAGAGTCAATTTGAATACATATACTATTAATTGCCTACAAATGAATGAATTATACGTTTACGCATTGTCAAAATTGTTGATAGGCGAACAATATTGTGCATTAGGTGAACAGATTTTATGACCTAAATGTGGATTATTGCAACAGCTAATCCTTATACCAGTGACAAACAAGTATGACGTAATGGTGGTGCATAAATCAATTGAAGAAGTGTCCATTATGTCCACCAATCTACCTTGCGAGCAGCTTTCTGGAGAGCAGCTCACACTGGAGATATGAAGATCCAGATTGAATAACCTACAGTGGAATAATGGGCGAACAATTCTATACCTATATTCCAAGAAGGCGAACAACTTATGATGAAGAATAGATGATGGAGATCAACAAACTAAGCAGCGATGAACAACTCTATGGACGAGATTGACATAAAAGAAGACTTTGTAACTAAGTTTAAGTTTAGATAAAGTCAAACTAGTCAAAATAGACACATGTCAAGCATGCAAGCTAAGAAGTCCAAAGGTTTAGTCAACTATCTACTTGGTGAAATGTATAAATAAGTTGTTCTCCATTAATGAAAAATAAGTTCAAATACACAAAAATCTCCATACACACACTCATACACCACAAAACGTACACATACGCAGGGGCGGATTTACTCAGAGGCAAGGCATGGCAAATGCCCTGCCTCAATTTTCTCTATGAACTATTTATCCTTAATTATTATAAATATACATATAAATATTTTAAATATTAAACAAGTTGTCCACTATTTCTCATCATAATTTTTTATGTACGCACATTTCTTTTGTTTAGTCTACTAAAATTAGGACTTAATCAACTTCAAAAGGTAGTTTCTACTTTGTGAATTGTGATTGCTATCTTAATTACAAGCAATTCAGAAGCCAACAAAATCAATATAAATTATTAAAGTTTTCATATTATTTTAAGTGTTGATTGTTTTTATAATTTTGTATTTTCTAAAATTTGTTATGTATTATTATTTTAATTATTGGACCTCTGACAAAAAATCTTGTGCCTGTTACTGATGATATGTATTGTCGTAATATTTAAAAAAAAACAAGATTAACGCGTTCTCTCACTATTAAAATAATTTAGCATTCATATGATATGCACGGGGTGATTGTAAAATTTTTTATATTTGTGCCTTGGCTGAACAAAAATCCTGCGTCCGCCCCTGCACATACGAAATAAATACGTAATCAATACACGTATTTACAATATTCTAACTCGATCTATCGTATTTACTATTTACGGTAGTAATCAACCACACGAAATTGTTTGGTGATCCTAATTTCGGATAAAAACAACCACTAATCTATACGATTAGAATCGATCATCAACATGAATAAATAATTTTACAAAATAAAAAAAAGTTGGGCACAAAATTTATATGTATACGTTAGAAACGAAAAGAAATTAATTCGATGAATTATGGAAAAAAAAAGAGTCAATTTGGATACATATACAATTAATTGCGTACAAATGAACAAATTATAAGTTTACGCGTTGTCGAAATAAATTATTTTACAAAATAAAAAAAATATAATTGGTCACAACATTAATTTAGATAAGTTAGAAAATAAAAGGAATTAGTTTGATGAATTGTGAAATAAAAAAATGAGTCAATTTGGATACATATAGAATTAATTGAAGGAAAATGAACAATAGAAGCTCGTGTCCAAACGGCACGCTCCTTTTTTTTTTTTTTGTTCCAAGCTCATGATTTGCGACGGACACGTGTCGGTCGTAAATTTTTCAGAAAAAATTAAAATACCAATTTAATTCGATTATTTGCGATGAATTTTCCATCGCAAATTTCGTCATTAGACAACGTATTTCTTGTAAAACTTACTCTATCAATTATAATTAACATGTCAATTCAATGATTTCAAACACAAGCCTCTTTTCAATAATTTTCTGAAATTGAATATGTAAATTGGGAAAAACAAATCCAATATTCCCTTATTAAGACCAATTATCTCAAATTTATTGAATCAAAAAAACAAACCAACCAACCAACACTTCTGATCTTATTAGGTGTAAATTAATCAACAATTAAAGGAGGAAAAAAATCAAATTGAGACATTAAAAAAACATAAAAAGTAGAGGATAAATGACATTTATTCAAATGAAATCGGAAATTGGAAATGAATCATCCTGAAATGAAAGAAATTTTACTTGCAAAGTCATTAAAAAAATAATGTAAAGGAGATACTAATCAAAGTCGATTGGAGCTTCGAAATAGAACCTTAAAAGTAGAACCAATAATTTGGGTCATCTTATCCGATATTTAGTATGGGTCGGATTTAAAAAATAGAGGCCCAAAAATTTGGGCCATTTTGGTCCGATCTAGATGGCCAGACGGGCATGGACAACCCACTTGGCCCCATCAAAATTTTAACCATTAAAATAATAAAAGATTTACAAATTTGAATTAATGTTGTTGTGCTATTGTAACATTAAAGCTTATATGTTATTGAGTTATTAATTTATTTTGGACCTTGAAATTATTGATTATTTTTTATTCTATTAGGACTCTAAACTTATTTGGTATTGTAATGATCTTTGTTTCCGTTTGAAATTATGTTTGGACTTTTTTGAGTTTTATTCTATTTTATAATTAGTGTTGTTACTTGTTAGACATTAAAATAGATTAAGAAGATATAAAATTGTGGAAGTGTGATGAGTTATGTATATAATATTTTACAATTTTTTTATATTCATCATTCATTAAAAAAATAAATTGAGATTTGGTTGAACTCTAATTTTGTAGATCCGGTGACCGACTTGCCCCAGCCTAGGAACATGCTTTAGCCGAGTAGTCCGACTTGCCGGGTCTGCTTAAAAGCAACAACTTGTGGATATTAAAAATCTGCAAACTTTAGTGTAGCTAAATATTCATTAGATTTATGGATATTTATGATAAAATTGTGTATATCACGATTTATAAGATAATAATTTAGGTGATTGGAATTGAAATTGAAATGTAGAGTTGAGAATAAAAAGTAAGATGTAGATTAGGTTTTTGGACATAGGATACCGAGATTAGTGAGGTTTTATTTATTTTTAGATTAGATTTTAGGACTTAGAGATACCTAGATTAGTGAGATTTTATTTATTTTTATGTAATATTAAGATAAGATTTAGATATACATATTTTTACTTATAATTAAATATTCCTTCCGTCTCGGATCAACTTATACACTTGTAAGGACTTTTTTTTTTTCCAGAAAAATCACTTTTTAAATAAAATAATGATATATAGATAAATATGTTTATATTTTTTTGAATGTGCACACAAACCAATGCTTTCTTTTTTTAAGCGTGCAAGTTCTTCCGATAAACCACGAAGATAAGTGTGCACGTTCTTTTAAAAGGGAGGTAGTATATATTTTAATTAGAATGACATTTTTTTTTCCTAAATAGCGACATATGACGGGATATATATATATATATATATCAAGGGTGCAAAAGTCGGAAATCGAAAATCGGGCGTTTTGTGGCTGCCTAGCACTTATGCCCGCCTAGGCTCCGCCTAGATTTTTCTTTAATTTTTTTGTATAAAAGGGTCGCCTAGGCCCCGCCTAGAGCTTCCTAGGACCGCCTAGGTACGCCTACAGCCGGACCGCCTAGGCCTGAAAATGCCTAGAATAGGCGATTTTGCAGAATTTGGTCGGGAGGAAGCCGCCACTTTCTATATAAATAATTAACAATTTCAAACATTTGAATGAAACTTTTTTAGTTTCACGACTGGTTTCTTTCATTTTAGTTCAAAAATAGGTATTTCAAAGTGTTAATTGTTTTATTTATTTGCAGAAGTGTTATTTCCATTTATATATGTAAATGTGTCATTCAAATTGTAGGAAGTTGGGATTTATTTATGTAGTAATATGGACTTAAAAAGATAAATGTAATCCCACGTGACAAGTGTTCGCGCGCTCCAATGAGCCGCACCATCTTTCTTCGCTTAAAAGAAAAAAAAACATGCATTGGAATACCACAGTATCAAAGATTGAATTAGGTTGTGATTAAATTAATATTCGATATAAATATCGTGATTTAAATAAAATTACGTAACCCTTTAAATTATACGTATACTTAAATATATGTATCTATATGTATACATACTTATACATGTTTAGTTGTAATAATAAATGTAGAAAGAGTAGGTTTTGTATGAAAATGGTTCTTGAAAAGCTTATCATGGAACTGTTTTAAATATCGAATATTTGATCAAAAATATCAATAATTTCACTAGGAGTATCAACAATTATAATATAATACCACTGTCCCAGATTAATGATACTCGTTGTGAAATTATCAATACTTTAAAACAATTTCATAATAAATTTATCATAAATCATTTTCATATAATACTTGCCATGTAGAAATTATTTTGAAATCACACAAAATAAAATTTGTGTTAACGAACAAATTTAGTCATTTGGACTTGTAGTGAAGCACTCAGTGGGTCTTATTGAAAATAATAAAATTACACTATAAATTAAAAGTCCAATAAAAAAATGTCCATCTCCAATTGCTCAAACACATTTATTTTCTTAAAATCAATTTTGTAGATTTGGTATTTCGTTTCCATAATTGATGCTTGGCCCCCAAGAGAAACACATAAAAAAAATTAATACAAAATCTTAATAAAATATATTTAAATGATTTGTCCTTTTAATTCAAAATTCATTAAATCTGAAAATCAAGACTTAATCTCAATCTTATATTTTACTTTTAGATCCAAAAAAAATACAGATGATTAATACAAAATTTCCATAGATTAAAGCCTAGATTTTTCCTAGATTGAATTACGTGATAGAGGATTTTTTTTTTTTTTTTTGGATATGTAATTAGTCTACTCATATATAATTTTTATTATCGATTGACTGATGGGACAATTAATATATGCAAAGATCGGTGAATATATCCCTTCAAACAATTAATTGTTGAAACAGATTTAACATGTTGTAGATTGCTACAAGGACGCAGGATCGAGCCCTGGCAGCCGCAGTGTGGGAGTTTTATCCCTCCAATGTGGGGGATAGCTCCTTGTGGGCACCAGGCACTGGTCCTCCCACCTAATGGGCCGCTGAGTCACCATGATTTACTTCCTCCACCCAATCCTGTCGGGTCAGGGGGTGGGGGCCCTGGGGGCGAGGGCTTCGCCTTTTGCTACAAAGATTTAACATGTTGTCCAACCAATCCTATCGGGCCAGGGGATGGGGTCCTAGGGGCGAGGGTGCTACAAAGATTTAACATGTTGGTTGGGCCTTATTGAAGATTATAAAATACACTAAATTTTTTAAAGACCAATAATTAAAAAAATTCCAAATCAACAACGTAGATTATCTTGAAATAAATCGATTCTCTCTAGATTTGGGTATTTCGTTCCCATGATTAAAACAACAAAATTTTCATATCTCCATCCTTAATTTAACAAGTTATTTCATAGATACGGGTTAAGATTATTTCCAAGATAACGGTTTAGATAATTTCAATAAGATGCACTTTCATTCTCTATATAATACGGCTTAGATAATTAAACACCTGCAAAACTCTCACAAATAAGAAGGAATAGAATCCACCCCTCGTTTAGGATTCGAATAAGGTCTTCTTGGTTAGCAGTCTTCACTCTGCTGTGATCTCAAGCAATCAAGAATTCCCAAAATAATATTTTCGTCTTTGTTTCTGAAAATTATCAAGAATGTTCACCGGAAATCATCAAAAGTTAGAGGCACCGGTCGATTTGGCGGTGATGCTCTGTCTAGGGGAGGTCAATTTGGACGACTTGGCGCGACAAATCGAAAACAAGAAATCCGAAGAAGGAGGGGGCGGTCGTGATCAAAGAAGTGTTGTAGAAATTGTCAGGACGAAGCCATGCAAGAAAGCGTCCATTTGGTGCAAGAGAGGCAGTGAGGTTGATCTGCATGAAGAAATTAAAAAAATAATAGTACCAAAGAAAAGAAGAGGTCAAATTCCAAATTATGAAGCACAGGAAAAGTCCATCAAGAAAGTGAATGTTAAGTTTAAAAGAGAAGTCTCGAATCCTCCTATACAAATTCGAGATTCGGTTACCAATTGCATCAAGAAACATGACGATTCTACTAAGAAGAGAAGCGTCGTTGAAGAAATCAAGAAACGGATTCTTGATTTGGGGGGTGGTGAAGAGAGCACAGTGTTGGTCATCCAGAAGGAGCTGTACAAAAGCGACGTGGACAAAGGACAGAGCAGATTTTCGATACCGTATGGTGAGTTCTTGGATAAATTGTTGGATAGTGAAGTTAAGAGGTTGGATTCGTCATTGGAGGGGATTCTGGTCACCCGAAGGACGCGCGTTGCGTCTCAACGTCTCAAGAATTGGAAGTCGAACAACATGCACGTCTTGGCTGGGGGTTGGAAGGATGTGCGTATTGATTATGGATTGGAAGAACATCAGCGTGTTCAGTTGTGGTGTTTCAGGAGGAACTTACAACTCTGTTTTGCCCTGATGATGAAGCTTATTGTGTAAATACTCGGGAAAGATTTAACTTGACTTTAGTTATGCCCTTATAGCTAATTGGTAAATAGATTTGATAGTTTAATGACTCTTTTCAATTTTGATTGTGATCGGCGATTATCGCTCAAGTTTACTGCATTTGGTTTCTGTGTTATTTTACCTATTGTTTTGCATTATGCGGAGTGGGTTTAATTAATTTGGTTTCGGTTTTTGCTTTATTGTGCAATCCGTGATCTTTCCGATTTTTTTTTTATATATAAATTTTCGAATTTTCCGTTGATTTTGTGCTGTTGATGATCTGTGTAAGTGTAAAGTTGTGTTTTAAGCAGTAGGATTGTATACTATTATTAATTCTTGAAGAATATAAGTCGAATCTTGTTTACGGAAAGTTTTATGTAAATTGTTAATTACAGTATATCTTTTTAATATAGGATAGTATATCTTTTAAATTGGGATCTGATAGGGAAAGATCGTTCGTGGACTGCGAAGTAGAGTAGAAAAATCTGAGCGGGTCGAGCCCTGTTGCTAGTGAGGATAGGCAGAGGATTGTGGTTTGTGAAGTAAATTGTGATGAAAATTAGGATTATTTGGAAGGAGAAATAGGCGTTGATTTTGGTGAAAATTAGGGAAACGAGGGGATGATGATGAATGCAAATGAGACTAAAGGAATTGTGGAAGCGTATTTGTTCTCAACGTACCCTTTTGAATTCTTTGTTATATATTGTGAGATAGATTTGGGTCATTTTGATCCAACCTAGATGGCTCTATGGGGCATTGGCCCCATCAAAATTTTAACCATTAAATAATAAAAGATTTACAAATTTAAATTAATATTGTTTTGTAATTGTGACATTATAACGTTTATGGTATTGTGTTATTAATTTATTTTGAACCTTGAAGTTATTAATTACTCCCTCCGTCCCAAACTCGTTTGCTACATTGTCAAAAAGGTCCGTCCCATACTCATTTGCTACATTTAATTTTGACAAAAAAGTAACAATACTTTTTAATATTATATTCTCCATACACTAATAAGCAAAATATCTACTTTATCACTTTATCACTTTAAATACTAATAAACAATTCTTTTCTTAATAACCGTGCAAACAGTTAATGGGAACTTGAGTTTGAGACGGAGGGAGTATTTTTTATTCTATTAGGACACTAAATTTATTTGGTATTATAATGACCTTTGTTTCTTTTTGAAATTATGTTTGGACTTTTAGTTTTTATTTTATTTTATAATTAGTGTTGTTACTTGTTAGATATTAAAGTAGATTAAAAGGATATAAAATTGTGGAAGTGTGATGAGTTATTGATATAATATTTATAGTACAATTTTTTTATTTTCATCATTCATTAAAAAAAAATTGATCTAGGCCAGAATAGCATATTAGTCTGCGGACTAGATTGGGTTGAACTCTGTTTTCTTAGGTCCGATATGAAAATGGACCGACTTACGCCAAACCACGAACATGCTTGGCCGAGCGGTCCGACTTGTCGGGTCTACTTAAAAGCAATGAGTAGGATTTGTGGATATTAAAAATCTGCAAATTTTAGTGTAGCTCAATATTCATTATATTTATGGATATATATGATAAAATTGTGTATATCACGATTTATAAGATAAGATCTTAGGTGATTGGAATTGAAATGTAAAGTTGAGAATAAAAGGTAAAATGTAGATTAGGTTTTAGGACTTAGGATACCGAGGTTAGTGAGATTTTATTTAGTTTTAGATTAGGTTTTAGGACTTAAAGATACTGAGATTGATCAGATTTTATTTATTTTTATGTAATATTGAGATAAGATTAAAATATACATATTTTTATTTATAATTATACATTCCTTTTATCTCGGATCAACTTACACACTTGTAAGGACATACATTTTCAGAAAAATTACTTTTTGAAAAAAATAATGATTTATCGGTAAATATGTGTATATTTTTGTGAATATGCACACAAACCAATACTTTCTTTTTTGGAGTATGCAAGTTCTTACGGGATAAACCACAAAGATAAGTGTGCACGTTCTTTTAGAACGGAAGTAGTATATATTTCAATTAGAATGACACATTTTTCCTAAGCAACGACATAAGACGATATATATATATATTTCACATCATATTATACACCTTCTATATAAATAAGTAACAATTTCAATCATTTGAAAGACACTTTTTTTAGTTTCACTACTGGTTTCTTTCGTTTTGGTTGAAAATGAGGTATTTCAAAATGTTAATATTTTATTTATTTGCAAAGTGTTATTTCATTTGAAGATGTAAATGTGTCATTAAAATTGTAGAAGTTGATATTTATTTATGTAGTAATGTGGACTTAAAAAGATAAGTGTAATAGCACGTGATAAGTGTTCTCACGCTCCAACAAGCCACACCATCTTTCGATGCTTGAAAGAAAAAAACATGTATTGGAATGCCACAATATCAAAGATTGAATTAAGTCGTATTAAATTAATATTAGACATAAATGTCGTGATTTAAATAAAATTACCCCTTCAAATTATACACATACTTAAATATATGTATCTATATGTATACATACTTATATATGTTTAGTGATAATAATAAATGTAGAAAGAGAGATTTTTTTTATTATGAAAATGGTTCTTGATAAGCTTATCATGAAATTATTTTAAATATCGAATATTTGATCAGGAATATCAATTATATCACTAGGAGTGTCAACAATTACAATATAATATTATTGTCCCAAATTATTGATACTCGTGGTGAGATTATCGACACTCCTAGTCAAATGATTCATACTTAAAAAAAAAATCATGAGAAACTTATCAAAAACTATTTTCATATAATACTTGTCATATAGAAATTATTTTGAAATCATACAAAATAAAATTTGTGTTAGAGAACATATTTATACATTTGGGCTTGTGGTGAAGCACTCAGTGGGCCTTATTGAAAATAATAAAATTACACTATAAATTAAGAGTAACTCTCTTGCACTTGATGTATGGTACACTCACTCAACAGTTGACCCTGTTTATACTGAAAATTTTGTTTCAAATACACTGAAAAGTGTGGTTGGATTACACTGAAAATAAATTTTTAGTGTAAAATTTTAAGTGTAATATAACCACCATTTTCAGTGTAATTGAAACATACTTTTCAGTATAAACATGGGCAAATGTTGAGTGAGTGCACCGTGCACTTGGTGCATATGAGAATTTGCCATAAATTAAAAGTCCAATAAAAAAATGTTCATCTCCAATGGCTCAAACACATTTATTTTCTTAAAATCGATTTTGTAGATTTGGTATTTCGTTTCCATAATTGACGCTTGGCCCCCAAGAAAAACACAAAAATAAATTAATACAAAATCTTCATAAATTATATATTTAAATGATTTGTCCTTTTAATTAAAAATTCTTCAAAATTCATTAAGTAAAAAATCAAGACTTAATCTCAATCTTATATCTTAACTAGTGTGTACCCACGCGAATTTCGCGTACTGAAAAAAATATTATTTTTATTTTCTGTAGACATTTAATATAAGAATATTTTTGTCTAAAAATTTCGGGGTATATACAATAAATTATGGGGTTTTTTTAGCTGTGGCCCGTGCCCTTCACTAAACCTATAGGTATATCCTACAAACTAAATAATTAAAAAAAATCAAAATTCACATAAATTAATAATAATTATGAAATAACATTACTTAGACTAATAATTTAATAATAATCAATTTTCATTTCAATATTGAATAATTTATAAATTAATTAACATTATTAGTTATTGGGAGTATACGGTAAGAAATTAATTTATATAAGAAATAATACAAAATTTTAAATAAACTTTAATGTTACAATACCTGTTCATCGATCAAAATGAGTTCCAATAAGATCTTGTCTCTATTAAAATCATTAAAAAATATTGTCCAACTTTTTCAATCCTAACTTTAACGGTCAATTTTTGGCTCTCACTCTTGATATTAGAAATCAGAGAAAATTGAGGTGTCACACTCTTGAAATCTAAAATGATATTTAAATTACAACAATTAAACCATCATAATTATTCAGATACAAATATATGGTATAATTAAATATATTATTTTTGCACATTTTAGAATATTTAAACTAAACGATGTATAGCATAAATCAACAATCATTATTACATTCATATTGATATTGATATTTAAATTTAATCAAATTGTGAGCACTTAAAATGACGAATTTAATTATAAAATAAATATACTAATAACCATAGATATATAACTAACCAACAATTGATGAGAGAAATCTCAGCAAAAGAGTGGAACAAATGAAACTTTGATGTGAAAAAATGAATTACAATATGCTCTTATTTATAATAAAAAAATACAGTATTATATCTTGTCCATAATAAGAATATATCACATAAGAATATTATTTGGAATATATAACTATATACCTTTTATTTTAGGAAAAAATAATCGAACATTATATTATACTAACTCAAACTTAGAAATGATAAATTTAGATTCATTCAATAAGTAGATCATATTTAATTACATTAAGGTTTGGAAAAAATATGATTTATAATAAATTCCAAAAATAACTAAATAAGAAAATGGAAAAAAATATCTATTTGCATTAATTATGCAGATATAAATTAATGGTTTAGATTTAATGATATAGAACAAAGGGTCGAGATTAAAAGTTTAACCAACTTTTAATGGGACCGCAGTATTTCAAAAATGGAGAGATTTGAGACATGCCACATCAACCTAAGAATAAGGTAGTGTTAACACATCATCCTAAAGAGGTTTGAAAATATATTATTATAAGATTTTAGATCCCAAGAAAAACAGATGATTAATACAAAATTTCCGTAAATTAAAACCTAGATCTTTCCTAGATTGAACAACTTGATACAGGATTTTTTTTTCGATATGTAATTAATCTACTCATATATACTAGTACATTAAAAAGTCTATGAACTATTACATTTTATTTCGAAAGGCCCTTAAACTATTTTTTATTTTAAAAAGGCCCTGAACTATTAATTTTTGTTTCACGTGGCCCTTGGTAACCAAAATTCACAACTTTTGCTAAGTTAATTTAATGTTTTTCATTAAAATATGACAAATCAACCAAATTCAGTACTATTAAAATCGAATTCCAAAAGAAAATGTGTCTGTAATAGATTTTCAGTAGGGGCCTTATGAAACAAGAATGATATACTTTAAGGGTTTTTTGAAGAAAAAAATAGTTTAGGGGCCTAATGAAACAAAAATGTACAGTTTAAGGACTACTTAAAACAAAAATTAGTTTGGAGGCCCTTTAAAATAAAATTTAATAGTTTGAGGGTCTTTTGATACATTATGCCTTCATTATTTAACTAAACTCAAGCAATGAAATGACACCAAGTAATATTTGTTGCGGGTTTCAAGAGAGATCCTTCTCCAAAAAAGTTAAGGCTCCGCTTAGTAGCCTGTAATAGGACATATTATGGTCATATTGTCCTTTATTATTTTAGGAGGTTGCTTGGTAGTCAACATAAAAATAATGTTGATCCGGTTGTAATATGCTTAATTCGGTTTTTATGCACCAAAATCAAGATTAATTATCTCGTCTCACCCCCTTTACAATTTATTATGGCTTTCCACTCCTTATATTACCTTATCCTATGTAATATACCCTACCAAGCAACATATTAAAATAATATATATTTTATTACATCCTACCAATTAAAACAATTATCTCATTTTCTCATACTAATAATATCTATATTATTTAACCACTTTATCTCCTTTAAATTATGCATCACCACCAAGGTGGAGACTAAGTGAACTATTAGGACGGTTAAAGGATTTGTAAATCTATCTATACATATCTAATAATAAAATGTTGGGTCAAATTGGGCCAAAAAAATTGTTACTGATTCTGTTATGAAATTCCAAAATTTTAAGCAAAAATGATGTAGTTAAAATGGTAGAGTTTTAACTTTGTCATCCTTTCGGTTTGGGGTTCAATTCTGGGCTTATATATGTGTATATATATAATAAAAAAAATTGAAACTATGAATCTCATTTTAAATTCTATTTAATGTATCATTTAATAAAATATTGGCAGAAGAAGCCTGTGATTCTTACCAGAAGATGACCAATCGTGAGAGAAGAAAGAAGCGTGCGACAACAACCGAATGGAAGAAACATCAACGTTTCCGAATGAAGCAATCGATGTCGGGTGATTGGACTAGGCGTCGATGGCTGTGTTGATAGGCGAACATCAATCATGAATAAGCGAACAAGATTTAAGCCATAAATGATGATTATGAAGACTAATACTCAAACCAGAGATTACTAGCAAGGATAACCACTCAAGGGGTGCATAAAATCAATTCGGGAAGTGTATTATATGACGAGCAATATTTTTAACGAACAACTTTTTGGCGAACAGGTCCTAAGGTCCTAGGCCAGAAATGAACTCTACACCGGGTCATGTATGACGAGCAACGGTATTAAGAGGTGGTGTGCTCAACAATCTGTGGAGTATGTAACGCCCATCAGCCTCACCCCAAACCAGTGTCTAACGAACAAATGTTAAAGATCCAGTGGCACACCTGCATCAAGCATACGAGCGAACAACTTATGAACCATTTAACCAAGGAGCGAACAACTAATAAAGAAGTTATTCAAAGGCCGAACCCCCAAGCAAATAGTGACGAACAACTACGGATGCGTGATAAGATCAAACACAAGACTTTGTAACTATGTTTTAGCTTAGATAAGGTCAAATGTGGTCAAAAGGACACATGTCAAGCATGCAAGCTTGGTAGTCCAAGAGTCATGTACACCTCCTACTTGGTTATTAGTATAAATAAGTTGTTCTCCAGCTATAAAAATAAGTTAAAATTCACAAACACTCCGAATACACACATTAATACACCCAAACGTGCACACACACAGAATAAATACGAATTCAATACTCGTATTTACGATTTTATAACCCGAACATTCGAATTTACCTTTTACGGTGGTAATCAATCATACGTTCTTATTTGGTGATTCTAAAACCGGTTAAAAACAACCACTAATCCACGCGATTAGAACCGATCACCAACAATTTGGCGCTAGAAGGAGGGTTCGAACCTTCTATTTAAGTAAGATTATCAAGAACTTCAAATTTAAAACTTGAAGATTTGAAGGTATCCTCAAGAAATCCTTAAAGATTCAAACAAAAGTGTTATTGGTGTTTTTCAATTTCAAATTTGAAGATTCAAAGTTTGAGAAGATAATTCAAATCAGGACGCCTCAATCCAAAGAAACTAGGATTTCACATCCCTCGATGGGAGTTTTCCCGACCCGGGTCTCATCCACTGATCGTCAGGATCGTGATCCACGCCATGCGAACAAAGTTCAACCTTCGGTAGTAGCCCACATAATGCCTCCAGATTTAGAGGCATTGGCTAGAAATCCCCAAGAATTGGCCAAAACGATAGCTACTCTCCAGGCAATCCAGAAGCAACAAGAACAACACAGACCTTCACAAGTAAGGTCTAGGTCTCGACAACTAGAAGTAGTAAGAGCAAGGTCTGCTCGTGGCGAGCAACATGAAGTCAACAGTGCCCAAAATCGAGGAGACAAAGGCAAAGCTAAAATGGTGGACCAAATGGAAGGCCAAGCTGAATCTGCCCATGGGCGAAGGACAATGTCTAGCCATGGAACATCTCGTTCCAGCGCACAGGACAGGTTGGGCCGACCACAACCCCAGCCAGAAGTTGCTCGCCCAGAGCAAGGGCATGGTTGAGCAACTTGCGAGCAAGCGCGCCCGTCAGTACATGAGAGGTTGACAAGGTCTGCCTTTGGGCGCCTTGGGCCACATGCAGCGAGCAACCCAAATAGGCAGCCTCAAGAGATTCTCCCTACAAGTGAGGGACTGCGACAAGCAAAAGGACATGGATATTTGCTCGCCAAACAACCTCCAAGTCAGGGGGCATCTCTTGATGAGTTGTCCAGTCTGAGGAAAGCCATGGAGAGCATGCAAGGACAACTTGACCAGCAAAGAGGGATTGGGGCGACCAACATGCCATCCTCACCATTATCTTCAATCATTTTGAAGGCCCCAATCCAGAAAAAGATACAATTTCCGACAAGCTTACAATATGAAAGGCATTATCGATCCCCGTGTTCATCTAACAAAATATTCAGATTATATGATCTCCGTTGGAGCAAGTGATGCCACACAATACCGGAATTTCGCCTTAACCTTGGGGGACAGAGTACATAAGTGGTTTTCAGCAATGCCACCAGCATCCATCCACTCGTTTGCTTAGTTAAGCCGAGAGTTCCTCTCTCACTTTTCAACTGCAGGATCGTACCTTTCCCAGAAGCACCGACTATTGGATTTAAAACAAAATGATGACGAATCGGATCGGGCTTTCATGGAAAGATTCGATAAAGTAATGTTGGAGGGGGAACCGGTTAGTGAAGATACAAAGATTGCAGCTGATTAGTGTAATTTTTGCTCGAAATCATGCATTTTAATTGCCTATTTTATTGGATTTCGTGTGATTATTTACATTAATGTGATGATTTGTGCTTAATTGTCGAGAAAGGTATTTGTGTTTATTTTGCAGGAAATTGGATATTTTTAAGAGCAAAGACAAGGCTTTTAATTTAATGAGAAAAAGAATCGAGAAGGAAAAGAATTGGGCCAAGGAAATGAATTGGAAAACATCATTTTATTTATTCAAGTCCTACATGGCCACCGGGTTTCTCACTCTAGTGAGTGACCTGGGTTCGATTCCCCTTGGGAACGAATTGTGAGGGAGTTATAAGGTAGACTTGGAGATTTCTGGGAGTTTATGGAGACTTGGTGAACTAATCTAACTACTAACAACTAACATTTACCGATAAAAAAAAAAAAAGTCCTACATGAAGAACATTCTTAGCGGCCCATTTAAAGAAAGGCCCACTTGCTATTTAAATTTGGAATGAGAATTGCTAAACTTGCAGAAACCCACGTCCATGATTAAACTTAGTTGACCAATTCAAATAGGAAAACAAGAAAATGGGTCCCATGCCTTTTTAAAAGCAGAAAGCAAAACACGGGTCTTTCTTCGTCAAGCGCCATTTTCATTCGAAGAGAGAGAAAGCAAGCAGCTCCATTACTAGTTCGATCGAGTGGAAGGAATACTAGAAATTCATCACCGGAAATAGCCAATCTCCACTGCTCGACGCCGGAAATTAAGTGAAGGTGCCCGAATTCGCGACGGGAAAGCAGAAGTCCCGCCGTAAATGGAGGATTCGTGCGGCAATTTGAAGCTTTTACCCGAATTAATGGAGGTCTCAACTGGAATTGAAGCCGCCACCATCTCCATGTCACCGGAAAAGCCAAGCTCACGCCCTTAATCTCCGGAATTTGCAGACACAGGACGTCTCGACCGAGGCCCTTAATGCCAAACCGGGATCATTACGTGCAATCCGAGAGCTCAACACCGTAGGCATTGTCTCGGTTTGAGGGAGTTTATCACGGCCGAGCCAATTTGGTCCAAACCAAGACACTAACGCCGTAGCAGGTAGCACCAATACATCTCGACCGAGGCCCTTAATGCCAAACCGAGAAGAAACTGTGCTGGGAAAAGGAAGAAACCACTGAGTTCGGACCGAGTTAGCACCGATTCAGGGCGAGTTTGACCGAGTCAGAGCGAATTTAAGCCTATTTTCACTGAGTTTGACCGAGTTGACTCAGTTGATGGGGTAAAATTCGAAAATTCAGTATTTTTCAAGGGATTAAAGTGAAAAATCGTCTCAAGCCCTCATTCCACACTATATATACCTCTTTTCTCAGATTTTAGAGGAGACCACACACTTCTTTAGGGGACACACACCCCACACACAAATTTAGTTTTATTTCACCTTAATTCTTAGATTTTAGTTTTTCTCTCAATTATTAGAGTAATTTAGCTAGTATTTGAAGAGCAAATTTCAATTTCAAGTTGTAATCACTCTATCTAAGTGACTTCCATCCTTTATCTTTCAATTAATTAGTATAATTTTCTCATTCATGGTTATTTACTTTTTGATTATGATGATCTCCATGAGTTTATTGATTTATTTAGTTTGTGTATCCATTGATTTTGTTATATTAGCCATGGGCTAATCCCCAAATGCTTTGGGTGTTTGAATTATGATGAAATTGGTATTATGATGTTAATTTAGCTTGGATTATGCTATTGAGGTGGTTCAATTGCTTCTATTAATGTGTATTTCTTGATTAGATTAATTGATTGGGTTTAGTAGCTCTTGTTAAGTTAATTCGTGCTACAACGAGAGTTGGGAGTGGGTTAATTGAGCTTGTGGTGAGGAATTTGGTTAATTAATTGAATTCAATTAGTAGTCTATTACATCGAGAGAGGGTAGACGACTAGACCACCATTAATAGACACCAGGTGCCTTAATTTACGGGTTTAGGTGCTTAGTGAAGGGAGAATACTTGAAGTGTATCGCGTGCTTCAAGTCATTCACTTTCTTAGGTGCTTTTGGTAGCTAATTAGGTGCTAATTAGTTTAATTGATCACCCAAGCCTCAAAAGGGATAGGTATTCAATACAATAGCGATAGCTCTTAGTAAGAACCAACGAAAGTAGCATAAGACAAGCGATATTAACGAACGTAGCATTGATTCCGTCATAAGGATAACACCCGAAGCATTACCCTCCACTTGCACTTCTCACGAAGTTTTAAATTGCTTTTTAGTTTGTTCATTTTATTTCTAGTGTTTAATTTGATCATTGACTTTTCAATTCTATTAGTCTAAAAACTCCAAAACACGCTTCTACAATTCTATGGAAACTCATAATCTTAAGGATTCACCGATCCACTAGGTCTTTGGATCGATACTACTTGGTTGTGTACTTGCATGCTATATCGAACCCATCCGCTTTTGGGCCGTGTTTAGTTGATTGATTAAAAGTTACAAAAATACAAAAAAGTCAGTAGCCGTCATGGCCGGGTTGAAGAAAAGATCAGACTTATGGAAGGAGGTACGTCTGAAGTGCCCAAAGAGCTATGCCGAGTTCAGAAATCAAGTCGGCATATTTGTCTCCATGCATGAAGTTTTACAAGCAAATTTGGGGGACAACAAGGTTGATCCAAAGGAGAACAACAAGAAGCCCGGTGGAACAGAATATCGAGTCCCTAAAAACATGAAGGCGTTCACCGAAGGGACAGAGCTGAAGGAAAAACTAAACCAGGTGCTAACAGCATCCATCGATATTGTGTACAACAACGTGAAGGAGAAAGAGTTGCTCTCCCCTCCTCAGAAGATTCGTCAAGAAACTGGCAAACTCAACCCAAACAAATATTGTGCCTACCACCAAAGTGTGGGGCATTTTACGAGAGAGTGTAGAGATTTGCTCAAGTAATTATGGCGATTCTACGAGGAGGGAAAGCTCTCCAACTTCGTCAAAGGCAACCTGGGAAAAGAGGTCGGGAGAGCAGCTCGGGAGATGAAATAGATGACCAACCTCCAAGGAACAATAGATCCGGGCGACCAGTTCCCGCCGTTGCTGCTCATCCAGTGGAATATGTATACATGATGGAACCCTCAGGACCTGTCGGAGGGTGTTCTGATGGACGACCACCAATGTCCAATCGTAAGAGAAAGACGGAATTACGAGCAATCGATCATGTACAAGAAATGGGGGTTAATCCATCCGTCCTACAAACATCGAAATTAACTTTTACTGAGAAAGACTTAGAAGAAATATTGACCCCCTATAATGACTCTCTCGTAATTTGTGCCAAGATTATGGGAACCAGAGTTCATCGATTGTTGGTGGACACCGGGGCTTACACTAATATTCTTTTCAAAAAGACGCTCGATCAACTGGGAGATTATTCAAGCTATATCCAAGACTCAAACCATCGTATCCTAGGCTTTGGAAATGCTGTAACAATCCCTCTGGGAATAATTAGGTTGTCTGTGCAACTTGTAACGGCCGAGGAACCCGAGAAAAATATCACAAGAATGGTAGATTTCTTGGTCGTAGATCTAGAATCGACTTATAACGGGTTTCTTGGTCGACCCTTTTTGAATGAATTCAAAGTCGCATGTTCAACCTACTATTATTGCATAAAATTTCTAACAACAAGTGGGTCTGGTTCAATAAAGGGAGACCAAAGAAAAGCTCGTGAGTGTCTCCTATAAATGCAATCAAAAGAAGGACGAGTTTCCATGATGGAAGTCACCACCAGCTACCCAGTTGATGAACCATCAGTACTGGAAGACGTGATGGAGGCAGGGGAGGATCCTATGGATATAGACGAGCAAATTTTACCTGCTGACGAACAACTCTTGGGCGACAGCTCATTGCCACCAAGGAGACACCTTCACCTGACGAACAACATTTGGGTGGCGACGAGCAACTTGCTACCAATGACTTGGAGGGCCGCAATCTGGCAAACAATAATGAGCCACGGCCAGCAAATGATCTTGAACCCCGTATAGATGCAGACCCAATGAACATCGAAAATGATTTCGACCCAGAGGGACCAATAATAGATCCTCGTTGGAAAGGGCAAAAATGACGAGCAACTCCGGTTGAAGAACTGAAGGTCATTAAAGTTAGCCATGAAAACAAGGACCTAGAATTGTACATAGGATCTGAGCTCCCTGAGCCATACAAATCTCGAATGGAAGAGTTCCTAAAAAGAATCTAGATGTTTTTGCATGGTCTCATGCGGATATGGTGGGAATAGATCCGAAACATGCTTGCCACAAACTCAATGTCAACCAAGCAAGAAGGCCAGTCCATCAAAAAAGAAGGAAATGCGGCCCAAACAAGTATCAAGCTCTAAAGGAAGAGGTGAAGAAGTTGCTAGACAATAATCTAATTCGGCAAGCACTTTGTCCACAGTGGGTAGCAAACCCGGTCCTTGTGCGCAAACCGAATGGAACCTGGAGGCTATGCATAGATTTCACAGATCTGAATGCAGCATGCCCGAAGGATAATTTTCTCTTCCACACATTGATCAATTGGTGGATAGCACTGCAGGGCACGAGATGCTAACATTCATGGACGCATTTGCTGGATAACATCAAATCCCGATGCATCCCGACGACCAAGAAAATACAACCATTTATACAAATAAGAATATGTTGTGCTGGAAAAGAATGCCATTTGGCTTAATCAATGCGGGAGCAACATATCAAAGACTGGTGAACAGGATATTCGATGAACAAATTGGGGACACGGTTGAAGTCTACGTTGACGATATCATGGTCAAAAGTCCCCAGAAAGAAGATCATATCCAACACTTAATCCAGGTGTTTGATATCCTCCGACATTACAACATGAAGCTAAATCCAAAGAAGAGCAGCTTTGGAGTACATTCGGGGAAGTTCATAGGCCATCTTGTTAGCCAGCGGGGAATTGAAGCCAACCCAATAAAAGTAAAGGCTATCGTGGATATGCAGCCTCCTCGTTCGGTAAAGGAAGTCCAAAGGCTAACAGGCTGGCTAACAGCTCTGAACAGGTTCATGTCCCGATCAGGAGATAAATATCGTCCATTCTTCGAAGCCATCAAAAAAGGAAAGTTCACATGGACGAACAACTGCCAGAGAGCATTTGAACAACTCAAAGACTACCTGGGAGATGTGAAGATACTATCAAAACCCATCCCAGGAGAAAAGGTCTATTTGTACGTAGCAGCATTTGAAGTGGCGATCAGCTCTATCTTGGTGCGCGAAGATGGTAAATTCCATCAACCAATTTACTATGTCAGCCAAGCTCTACATGAGGCAGAGATCAAATACTCACCAACTGAAAAGCTGGCATATGCCCTTGTCATGAGTGTGAGAAAGTTAAGACCATACTTTTCGACCACCAAGTCGAAGTGCTGACAACTTTCCCACTCAGATAAATTCTTCATCACCTAGACACAGCTGGACGACTATTAAGATGGTCACTAGAGATCAGCCAGTTCGGGGTAACCTATGCTCCTCGAACAGCGATCAAGGGGCAAGCATTAGCCGACTTTATCATCGAGCTAACTTTCCCACAAGATCCAATAAGAGGACTTGATCACCCATGGCATCTCTATGTCAACGGATCGTCAACCAACATGGCCTCGGGGGCAGGCATGGTGCTCATTAGCCCCAGCAGATAAGTTTTTACCTCAGCTATCAGATTTGACTTCATGGCTACCAACAATGAAGCTGGATATGAGGCTCTAATTGCTGGTCTCCACCTATCACTTGCAGTAGGTGTTAGACAACTACAAATATTCGGTGATTCACAACTGATTGTGAACCAAGTCCGAGGAGAATATGAAGCAAAAGATGACCATATGATCGAGTATCAGAGAATAGTTGCTCACCTGATATCCTTATTGGATCAAGTTTTCATTGAACAAATACCAAGGACAAGCAACACTCAAGCGGATGCATTAGCTCGACTAGCAACAAGTGAAGGACCAGCCGAATTGGCAGACATCGTCATAACCAAGATGAACAACCCGTCAATGATAAGCTATAATGTTAACCAGCTAGACGAGCAAACTAATGAAAATGAAGATTGGAGAACAGAAATAGTCAAATACTTGAAGAGTGGGGAAAATCAAACAACTCTTTTGAAGCGGCCAAATTGATTAAATGAGCCGCCAGATACACTCTGGTGGGAGAACAACTCTTCAAAAGGGGAATATCAATCCCACTCCTCAAATGTTTGTCTAGGGGGCAAGAACGAGCAATACTTGAAGAAATACATGCCGGAGTATGCGGAAATCACATTGGGGGGCAAGCTTTGGCATACAAAACTACCAGACAAGGTTATTATTGGCCGACTCTACGTCAGGATGCAATTAAGAAAGCAAAAACTTGTCACCAATGCTAGATTTTTGCCCCGAACATTCACACCCCGACTCAGGAGCTCGTGTTAGTTTACAGCCCGTAGCCATTTGTAAGATGGGGGATGGACATTATAGGTCCCTTCCCAATAGGAGTTGGAATTGTTCGATTTGTCGTTGTGGCAGTCGATTATTATACAAAATTGGCAGAAGCAGAATCCATGGTGAAAATCACGCAACAGAAGATGACCAACTTCATATGGAAGAACATTGTTTGTCGTTTTGGAGTTCCACAAACGATTGTGACAGACAATGGTCCGCAGTTCGACGGGAAAGAGTTGAGAGACTTCTGCACAAAGTGGGGGATCAAAAAACATTATTCTACTCCCTACCATCCCTAGTCTAATGGACAAGTCGAAGCCGTTAATAAGATTATCAAGCATACATTAAAAGTACGATTGGCGGAAAGCAAAGGCAGTTTGTCTGAAGAACTTCCGGAGGTCTTGTGGGCATACAGAGTTTCTCCCAGGTCTAGCACCGGAGAGACACCTTTTACAATGGCTTTCGGAACAGAAGCCGTAATACCAATCGAGTTAAAGGCCAATACAATCAGGACGACCGACTTTGATGAACAGGCAAACAACTCTGCTTTAGCTACTGAATGGATTTGCTCGAAAAACTGAGCTAAAAATGCTACATACAAGCAGCGGGCAGAACGTTATTATAATTCCCATCGTCATAACCAAGGAATTCAGAGTTGGAGATTTGGTTCTAAGAAAGTTGCTCGCCCAACCTCCAGGTGTATTAGGACCAACTTGGGAAGGTCTGTATCGTATAACAGACAAATTCCTTAATGGTGTATACGATATCAAAGACATGGAAGGCAAACCGGCCCAATACTCCTGGAATATTGTACATCTGAAGAATTACTATCAATAGGCCGAATAAGTTCAGCTCTTGGGCGAGCAAATATCTTTGGGGGCAAATATAGACCAAATGAGCCAAAAAACTTGCCTAATTTTTTGGAAATTTTGTCAAGTATAGAATGAAAAGTTGTTCGGCACATTGTATAGTTTGGTGTTGTTCAAATTTTTTGTTTTAGATAGAATTGCTATGCAAAAGTATTATAAGCGAGCAAAAGTTTTTGTGTTCACAGTTGTTCGTCATATTGTATATGTTAATGATGAACATTTTTAAAACACTTGTAAATCTTCATGATGAAAATATAGTTGTTCGTTGGAAGAAAAGTCTAAGGCTCAAGGTACAAGTCCATTTTTAAGGATCAAGGCCACTTAAAGGTTGTTCGTCTTTTAAGATGAATAGAACCTAAGGCTAAACCCATATTCAATTAAAAGGCAAAGTTCAAATCGAACAAAACCCAATATTATATGTTATAATTGCATAAGCATTAAACAATAATGTAAAAGCAGTTAGCATATCAAAAGAAGATGAGCGAATAAAAGATGCTTTCATTAATACTAAGGCACTAGGCCTAAAAAATAGTACAGAAAATATGGAAGTGTAGAACAACAAAAAGACGACGAGCAACTATTACAAGAAGAAATTTCAAAAGATTACAAGTCCTATTCTTGATGTTGCTCGCTTTGAGGAAGATCTTGGGCTTGGTTGGCGGAAGGATCGACAATCATATCACTAGTCAAATCCTCAGCTGCTTTCTGCTCTTGCTCGGCAATAGTCTGTTCATCATCAACGGATTGCTCGCCTTCATCGACTGGAACTGGAGGGCGGGTAATAATGATGCTGGGATCAAGTTTGTCAATCTTAATCCCATAGTCATTCATGTCCCCGAGCTGGAGTTCAATGTTATTAGGAGGGGGATAGTGCTCGACAAACTCCGCCAGATCTTTTCCCATCTCTTCAACCAAATCGGGCTTCTCGTACGAGTTGGCTAGGCGGATGCAATCGGCGTACACACAGATGTACCCCAGATTTGTGATGGGTCCCGATCGAATTTGCAGCTCGGCCTCCAGCTGCTCCTGAGTAAACATACTCTTTATTACTTCATTAAGGCGAGCAATTTTCGTTTCAGCCTCAGTCAGTTTTTGCTCTTCGAGCTCAACATCCTTACTCTTAAGCTCGGCCGAGAGCAATTGATAGTCTTCAACATGCTTCTTCTCAATGTCATCGGCAAGCTTGAGTTGGTTGTTAAGACGAGCAATTTTAGCCTCGTACTGGCCAACTAGGCCATCTTTTTCCTCGGTGAGCTGCCGAGCAGCATCCTTCAGCTCGGCCAGTTGGCCCATCGCTTTCTGGGCAGTCACTAAAGAGTTGGCGGCTTGCATTATTGAGAAATGGAAGTTGTCTTCCACTTCTTGTGTGGAGATTGTTTTGTCCAGCAGCCTTGTCCATGACCGGGCGATCAACTCAGTAGCCCGGTGGACGTGTTCGCCTGTGATCTCCCTTATGTTGACTGGGGTCTTAGAGCAGACGTATTGATGAACAGGGCTTGCTCGCCCAGGATGATTCTCCGCCCGGTATCTGCGAGCAAAGATGTAAATAATACTTAGAAATTTTTATGGAGATAAGAATTTGCAAATTGCTCGGATGACAAGATGGGATATAAACTTACTCGGCAAATTTCTTGGTATCCCAGCCAAGGTGTGTGATATCCTCTGGACCTCGGGGGGGATGGCTTATCCTTTCCAGCCTTACTCGTCCGCTCCACTGGCTATTTTGAAGAGCGACGAACAACTTCAATTTGTTGGGCGTGTGGAGAACCCTTTCCCATTTTCTCCTTCCCCTTCTCGCCGACGGGGGCAACATTGGACACAAGGGTCCCATCTCCCCGTTTTAATCTTTTAACCCCATGGGGGGATCCGGCAGGGGGAGATGGTGGAGTGGCACCGGTGGGAGAGGCAGCTTGCCGAGCAACAGTGGCCCCTTCAGGCTTGTTCGTCATCGCCAGAAATTTGGAGGGCGGGTCTCCTTTGATTTTCCTCCCCTTTAGCGGCGGTATTTCGTGCACCCTTTGTTCCAAAAGACCAAAATAGGGGGGGAGCTGCTACCGTAACTTGCATAGCTAAAAAAAAGTATATCAGACGAGCAAGTATTGAAGATGACGAACAAGAGTGCTTTGAGAGTTTGAAATTTTATACATACCTGGGGGCACCTCAGCTAGGGCCTCAAGATGATGAGGATAAGTGAAGAGGCGAGCAGCTTTTTGACACATCTCCTTATTCACGTGCTTGATGGTCCTATCAGCCTTGTTTCGTAGGGCGACCAAACACGAGGTGAAGAGGAACTCTGAGCCAATCTCTTCTTCTTCAGTGTTCCACTTGAGCAATCGGGGACCTGTGAGCAAACAAGAAAAGTTAAATTAGAACAATTTAGTTCAAAGATGAACAAAAATAAGCTTACGTCTAATCTTCTCGTAAGTGGTGGGAGAATATATGCGCCCAGCACCACCGTGTGGACTGGAAGATGCTCGTCAATCACCCCCGATAAAGAAAAAGTGCTCTTTCCAGTTTCTGATTTTGTTCGGCACTCCTTCAATAATTTTAAGTCTAGTCCGGTGATTAGGCGTGAAATTGTCATGATTCATCGCTCGAAATGCCCTTGTTTTGATGAATTCATATAAGTATTTAGAGTCATCTGAGTATTATTTTCTCAAACTAACAAATTTGTGTCTTTGATGCTTATAGATGGATAGAGGGCAAAAAGAGGAGTTCGTAGGACTTCGAATCGACTCAAACGGATACCCGGATGAGAAGATATGGAAGAAATACGAGAAGTATTAGTTCGAGCGAGCAAAAGTGTCATTGAAGCACTCAAGATGAAAGTGCTCGAGTAGACACTACTCAGGCACTCGAGTAGTGCACTCGAGACAGCTTTGGTCGAGTAGCCAATACTCAGGCACTCGAGTAGTGCACTCGAGCAGAAGCCGGTCGAGTAGCAAGTACGCAGGCACTCGAGTAGACTACTCGAGCAAGGTCCGGTCGAGTAGCACTACTCGAGCTAAGGGGCTCGAGTACTTTTCACGTTCTGTACAAATTTGACACTCGAGCTTGCATTGCTCGAGTACTTTTACTCGACCTCTACTCGAGCTCGACGGAATTTTGGCCCATGAGATCCCGTTTCGACCCGTTGCCTATATATACCTCTTCCAAACACGTTTTGAGGGATCCCAGAACTTTAGAAATCACTTTAGTCTTAGTTTTTAGAGAGGAAGGAGAGGAGCAAGCTTTATTTACGTTTTGTTGAGGTTTTGCATACGAATTCTTAGTTTCTTTTCGTTTATTAGTTTCTCTTCGGTAGTTTGATTTCTTTGAACGCTTTGAAAGCTTGTTTTAATTAATTAAATTTCAGTTCTGAGTATTTATTTTCTTTTAAAACCCTAGTTCATGTTTCTTATTTTCTGCGTTCAATTCATTATGTGCATGTTCGTTGTTTCTTCTATTTCTTTTATGTTTGTTAACGCTATGTCCGGCTAAAACCCTTGCATGCTTATGGTAGGATGAACTCGTAGAAGTAGGTTGTGGGTACGTAATTAGAGTAACTTGTGACGTTAGGTTTTAATTCTCTTGGTTAATGAATTCTTAAAATTAATCTAGACTTCGCTCTTGAATTTCGTTCGAAAGGTGTTAGAGAGAGGACGACCGTATCACTCTTTAACAACGAGTAGACTTAACGAGAGAGTTTAGGAAAGGTTAATTCATCTACCGGTTTAGAGAAGGAGGACGACCGCATCACCTTAGTTAAATTAGGGTCTCATTAATTAAGCACAATCTAGTAACTTGTTAGTAGATTCGTGAAGTCGAGTGTTAGGGTAAAGTATTAGGGTTTAGAATCTTGAGCTTTCACCTTGCATTCTTAGACTTAGGTTAATTCTTGTGTGTCACAGTTATTTTGATTATGTACCTGCTCCGTTAGTATACGTAGGGATTCCTATCTTAAGCATCACCATCTCATATTTGAAAACACACCTTTTGTTATTTCGTTTAATTTTCCTTTTGCATTCGTAGGATAATTTAGTTTAGTTTAATTAATCTTTCCAAAAATCCAAAAACAATACACTCATATTAATTACGACGCGTAGATCTTCAGGGATCTATTCGCATATACGCTGTCCCTTGGGTTCGATATACTTGGTCGTTATACTTGCTAAGACTATAGTGAACCCGTCCGCTTGCGGGTAAGCGACTAGTAGAAGCTAGTATTTTCGTTTTAAGTCAATGGCTAGAAGAAGTTTATTTGGGTACGTAATTAGAATAACTTGTGACGTTAGGTTTTAATTCTCTTGGTTAATGAATTCTTAAAATTAATCTAGACTTCGCTCTTGAATTTCGTTCGAAAGGTGTTAGAGAGAGGACGACCGTATCACTCTTTAACAACGATTAGACTTAACGAGAGAGTTTAGGAAAGGTTAATTCATCTACCGGTTTAGCGAAGGAGGACGACCGCATCACCTTAGTTAAATTAGGGTCTCATTAATTAAGCACAATCTAGTAACTTGTTAGTAGATTCGTGAAGTCGAGTGTTAGGGTAAAGTATTAGGGTTTAGAATCTTGAGCTTTCACCTTGCATTCTTAGACTTAGGTTAATTCTTGTGTGTCACAGTTATTTTGATTATGTACCTGCTCCGTTAGTATACGTAGGGATTCCTATCTTAAGCATCACCATCTCATATTTGAAAACACACCTTTTGTTATTTCGTTTAATTTTCCTTTTGCATTCGTAGGATAATTTAGTTTAGTTTAATTAATCTTTCTAAAAATCTAAAAACAATACACTTATATTAATTACGACGCGTAGATCTTCAGGGATCTATTCGCATATACACTGTCCCTTGGGTTCGATATACTTGGTCGTTATACTTGCTAAGACTACAGTGAACCCGTCCGCTTGCGGGTAAGCGACTAGTAGAAGCTAGTGTAGTTCGCATCAAGTTAATGGCGCCGTTGCCGGGGATGGCGTTGTATGCTTTTTGAATAGGACTTGTAGATAGCTTAGTACTTAGTAGTGGGTGATTTATCTTCTATTTATTTTTATTTTTTTTATTTATTCGGCAGTTGCGTTTTGATCCTTCTGCTTGTGTGTCAGGTTTATGAAAACACGCTCACAAGGCAATACGAGCGAAGAGAGATTACCTGCAGACCCTGAGACAATAGCCAGAAGGAACAGAGCCTTCTTGAGAAGAATGACTACTGCCGCGGGAAACAAAGACAAGATTTCAGATGAACTTGGGGAGTTAGACAAAATAGCTGCAGAGTATACTGCTCTTGTGGAACGGGCAGAGGGTGCCAATGGAAACAGCAGTAATCAGCAGATACCCATAGGGGGAACTGAGAGCCCACACCCGAACCCATAAGACATAATCAACTCTGCACAAACACAACCCCAAAACCAGAACCAAAACCCTGCTTACCCACCAAACCCAAATAACCCTTTCAACAACCCAGTATACCAACATTACCCATACCCACCTTATCCTTACCCACCATACCCGTATCCTCCACCCCCAGTCTATAATCAACCACATGTTTACCCACCACCACCCCAACAAGTACCAGTACCTGCTGCTAACCCTCAACACGTTCCTCAGAACGTAGATTACGATATGGCTATTCGAGGGAGGTTTGCAGCGCAGCCACAACGGTACTATGATGGAGTGGCTTTACCTCCAGTTGAGGCGAACAACTTCTCGATATCTCCGGGAATTCTAAAGTTGCTTACCGAGAATCAGTTCAAGGGAGTGATCGGGAAGGAGAATCCTCACACTCACCTGAGGAGCTTTCTCATGATAGCCTCAACATTTAATTATAATGGCATGTCTGAAGATGCCAAGAGGCTTAGGCTGTTCCCATTCTCACTGACGGGAATAGCCAAGGAGTGGTACGATAATACGCTCCCATGGGGAGGTATTACCACTTGGGCCGAGCTCGAGCGTCTGTTCCTCGAGCGATTCTACCCTTCATCTAGGACGATCAAGGCTAGAATTGAGATCTCGTCCTTTCGCCAGAAGTCTGGAGAGGATTTACGCCAAGCGTGGGAGAGATACTCGAACATGCTGATTGAGTGCCCGCAGCACGGGTACAACGAGGGAGACATTATGGCATTCTTCTATAGTGGTGCCAACAAGGCGGGGCAAGACCATTTAGATGCCTGTGCGGGCGGAGCATTCCTGAACCAAGGCATAGAGAGGTGTAGGGAGATCGTGGACAACATTGTCACGAATGCCGGTGCTTGGGGTGTGGATGCAGATTTTCAGAGAGTGCATCAGGTTGAAGAGGGTGAAGGAACGAGAAGGCTATTGATGGCCATGATGGAGAAGATCAACAACCTCAAGTTGGGGAAGAGTTTGGTTGGAGAGCATGCAGTAGAGAATGAGAGAGTAGACCAACCAAGTGGGCAGCAAGAGGTAGCCAATTACATGGGAGATCCGTATTACAATCAGAATGGCTACCAAGGTGGTAATCAGTATGAAAGGCCTTCTTATGGTAAGCCATTTGTACCTCCAGGCCCACAGCCGCCTCAAAATCAATGGAGGAACACACAAGGAGTTCAAGGAGGCCAACAGCCTCCTCAAAACACATGGAGGAAGAATGATAATTTTTCTTATGCTAACCCAAAAACTGGTATTACTGTTCCTGCAGGTGTTGATCCGGGGTCTAAACCTCTTGGTGGAGAAGGCGGTGCATCAACCGAGGAGATGTTGAGAGCTATTCTTCAGAAGGTGGAGGAAGGAAGCAAGCGGTTGTCATCCTTGGAGTACGATGTGAAGGAGTTGCATAAGAAGGGTGATCATCGTGATCAAGAGCTCCAGAAGATGAACGTTGAGTGGACTAGAACTCAACAAGAGAACAATCGAAGGTTCACTTCGATAGAGTTCCAGATGAGCCAGATTGCAAAGATGGTGAATAGAGTGCCGGGAAAATATCCTTCCATGCCGGAGGGGAACCCGAAAGAGCATTGCAAGGCGATCCAGCTTAGAAGTGGAACCAACTATGAAGGGCCTCAGATGCCTGCTGATTCTGAGACGCCCCAAGTTGAGAAGGGGATTGAAAGTGAAGGGATTGAGAAGCATAAAGAGATGGATGAGTCCCAGAAGGGCAAGGAAAGTGAGGAGATTGAGAGGGTTCCTAAGTGGAAAAAGGCAAATGAAGCAAGGGATAAAGTGAAAGAAACAGAAAGAGATGAATGGGGGTACCCAAATTTGTGATACTCGTCCCGTATCCACAGCGCTTCATGAAAAAGAAGCTTGATGAAAAATTTGCAAAATTTCTTGATGTTTTTAAACAACTTCACATTAACATTCCTTTTTATGATGCTTTGGAACAGATGCCGCATTATGCAAAGTTTCTGAAGGACTTGATTGCAAAAAGACGGCGAGTGGATGAGCCGAAGTTGGTACAGCTGAACCACGAGGTGAGTGCATTGGTGCACAAGGCGCTTCCACCGAAGATGAAGGATCCCGGGAGCTTCACCATCCTATGTGATATTGGGAACGGGATCAAGAAAGGAGCGCTATGTGATTTAGGGGCGAGCATCAATCTCATGCCCTTGTCGCTTTTCAAGAAGGTGGAAGGTGGAGAACTTCAACCCACAATGATGACGCTTCAACTTGCCGATCGGTCTATTACTCGACCTCAAGGTGTGGTTGAAGACGTCCTAGTGAGAGTTGGAGATCACATTTTTCCAGCCGACTTTGTAGTGCTAGAGATGGAGGAAGATGAGCACGTGCCCCTAATCTTGGGAAGACCGTTCTTAGCTACGGTTGGGATGGTACTAGATGTGGCAAATGGGAAGATCACGTTGAAGGTTGATGATCAAGAAGTGAAGATCTCCCTATATGAAGCCATGAAGCACCCGAAGGAGGATGAGAGCTTGTATTGCATGGATGCAATTGATCCTCGTGTTGAAGACACGCCTCCTATCCCTTATCCTTCTCATATTCATGATTTAGTTAGTCCTTCACTTGATTATTTAACCCATGAGCATTATGTGTTTGATTCTGTTGATAGGGATAAAGTGAAGAAGTTGAAGGATGAAGAGGTGAAGAAAGTGGACGTGGTCCAGTTGGAAGGAAAATGAGGAGTTAAGAAGAAAAAGTCCAAATTCAAGAAACTATTTAGTAAGACTCCTCCAGATAAAGGTGAGAAGGAGTTGAGACCTATACCACTTGAGGTGGGGAAGGAAGCAAAAGGGCTCATGAAGGTGGGGCACCAAGGAAAGACATGCAAGCACCACTCTTATGAGAGTAAGGGAGGTATTTTTGAGTATGATGTCCCATAAGCTCCTTTGAGCTTGGTCCGGCATGAGGACCTTAAAAATAGCGCTGAATGGGAGGCAACCCATTATTATTATTTTTTAATTTATTTGCTTTGAGTTTTTTTTAGTTATTAGGGAGTTATTTTGAGTCGTATGTTTAACCTCGTATTTGAGTGAGTTGCTTGTAGGCTTGTCTCTAAAGGAGTAAAGGTATCATGGAGTTATTCAGATTGAAGGAACCAACTTGAGACAAGGGAGTGTGCAAAGCTATTGAGAGAAACTAAATTGTTCGGTTGAGGTAACCCACAACCCCAAACTTAGACCTCTAGCAAGGTCGAAGTTTGGGGGGGTGGAGTTTTTTTATGTTTCTTGTTACATTGCACATGCATGCACGCCCTTATCTTTGAGTTGAGTTTGATTGATTATTGGTTTGTTGAGATACTCCTTGGGGTGATTTTGATTTGACTCGCTATTGCATATTTCATACCTAACAATCATCTTATGCTTGTTGATTGCTATCTTTGAGTATGATTTGATGAGTAGAGTGAGTTGTAAGGGTGAGTTAGAAATTCTTTTGTGTGAGTGTTTGAGTTAGAGCTGATTTGAGGAAGAACTTGTATGCTTGTGAA
The DNA here is from genome assembly GCA_947034835.1 of Ballota nigra. Classification (NCBI taxonomy): domain Eukaryota; kingdom Viridiplantae; phylum Streptophyta; class Magnoliopsida; order Lamiales; family Lamiaceae; genus Ballota; species Ballota nigra. The sequence continues at coordinate 8,352,576 of OX344727.1, read as the reverse complement.
TTCTTTCTTTTGAGTACTTGTGTGATGAGAGTGAGAATGCACTAGGACTAGCATGGATGTGAAAGATTGTGAGATTGAGCCTTATGAGATTTTGATTCATGAATTAATCTCTTCGTTTGTGAGTGGATCGTCACCTTAGAGGATGCTAGAACTTGTGTGTGCTCTTGCTTCTTGATTGTGTCTAGTTTGAAATGCCGAATGTGATCTTAGGCCATCTTTGTTTTAATTGAGTCACTTAGCCAAAATTTTCCCTACCAATGACATTGAATCCCTTGTTAGCCCCTTTGAGCCTAAAGCCTATTTTATTTGCTAGCACATATGAACACTATTCCAATTCCTAAGCCTTTTTGTCCAAATTTGAGTGGAGAATAGGAAAGTGTGAATGTGAAGGGAGTAAATTGAGTTGATTTAAGAAAAGGAATTATGATGGTTGAGTGGTGATAAAATACGGGTGTGAATGAGATATGAGTTGTGGGAAAGAAAAAATTGAAAATGAGCAAAAGAAAAATGAGCTCATGTGTTTGTGCGAAAAAAAAAGAAAAAAAAAGTGAAGTGATTGAAAAAAAAAAGAAGTGAAAGAGTGAGAAAGAAAAAAATTTGAAGTATTGAGAGTATGGAATTGAAAGGGTGTTGATTGAACATGTTTGAAGTATTCTGTTCCTAATGTCGAAGTGCCAAAGTTTGATTTTCTATTCTCCATTCACTTTAGTCACTTTATCCATATTGTTATCCCACCTGTCCAAAGAGCCTACATTACAACCTTGAGAAAAGTCCTTTTTGATTCGACATTGATTTCTAGAGTACGGTCGAAGTTAAGAGCACTTACAAGCCTATGGCTGCCAATTTGTGTGATTAATTGTTTGAGTGAGTTCCTTGATCATTGTTATACACTTGTGAGGGAGAGAAACACATCGTTGAGTGCACATCCATGTTGGATTTTGGTATTTCTTGCTGTTGTTGCATGAATATGATGAAGGAAGGTGAGTGAGTATACTTGTGATGCATCTTTGAAGCTCGAATTTATGTACTTGCATGATTGGATTCCTTGACTCATTCCTAACAATTTCACTTAACTTATTATTTCGTTGCTTGAGGACAAGCAACATGGTAAGTTTGGGGGGGTTGATTAGGCGTGAAATTGTCATGATTCGTCGCTCGAAATGCCCTTGTTTTGATGAATTCATATAAGTATTTAGAGTCATCTGAGTATTATTTTCTCAAACTAACAAATTTGTGTCTTTGATGCTTATAGATGGATAGAGGGCAAAAAGAGGAGTTCGTAGGACTTCGAATCGACTCAAACTGATACCCGGATGAGAAGATATGGAAGAAATACGAGAAGTATTAGTTCGAGCGAGCAAAAGTGTCATTGAAGCACTCAAGATGAAAGTGCTCGAGTAGACACTACTCAGGCACTCGAGTAGTGCACTCGAGCCAGCTTTGGTCGAGTAGCCAATACTCAGGCACTCGAGTAGTGCACACGAGCAGAAGCCGGTCGAGTAGCAAGTACGCAGGCACTCGAGCAGACTACTCGAGCAAGGTCCAGTCGAGTAGCACTACTCGAGCTAAGGGGCTCGAGTACTTTTCACGTTCTGTACAAATTTGACACTCGAGCTTGCATTGCTCGAGTACTTTTACTCGACCTCTACTCGAGCTCGACGGAATTTTGGCCCATGAGATCCCGTTTCGACCCGTTGCCTATATATACCTCTTCCAAACACGTTTTGAGGGATCCCAAAACTTTAGAAATCACTTTAGTCTTAGTTTTTAGAGAGGAAGGAGAGGAGCAAACTTTATTTACGATTTGTTGAGGTTTTGCATACGAATTCTTAGTTTCTTTTCGTTTATTAGTTTCTCTTCGGTAGTTTGATTTCTTTGAACGCTTTGAAACTTCGTTTTAATTAATTAAATTTCAGTTCCGAGTATTTATTTTCTTTTAAAACCCTAGTTCATGTTTCTTATTTTCTGCGTTCAATTCATTATGTGCATGTTCGTTGTTTCTTCTATTTCTTTTATGTTTGTTAACGCTATGTCCGGCTAAAACCCTTGCATGCTTAGGGTAGGATGAACTCGTAGAAGTAGGTTGTGGGTACGTAATTAGAGTAACTTGTGACATTAGGTTTTAATTCTCTTGGTTAATGAATTCTTAAAATTAATCTAGACTTCGCTCTTGAATTTCGTTCGAAAGGTGTTAGAGAGAGGACGACCGTATCACTCTTTAACAACGAGTAGACTTAACGAGAGAGTTTAGGAAAGGTTAATTCATCTACCGGTTTAGCGAAGGAGGACGACCGCATCATCTTAGTTAAATTAGGGTCTCATTAATTAAGCACAATCTAGTAACTTGTTAGTAGATTCGTGAAGTCGAGTGTTAGGGTAAAGTATTAGGGTTTAGAATCTTGAGCTTTCACCTTGCATTCTTAGACTTAGGTTAATTCTTGTGTGTCACAGTTATTTTGATTATGTACCTGCTCCGTTAGTATACGTAGGGATTCCTATCTTAAGCATCACCATCTCATATTTGAAAACACACCTTTTGTTATTTCGTTTAATTTTCCTTTTGCACTCGTAGGATAATTTAGTTTAGTTTAATTAATCTTTCCAAAAATCCAAAAATAATACACTCATATTAATTACGACGCGTAGATCTTCAGGGATCTATTCGCATATACACTGTCCCTTGGGTTCGATATACTTGGTCGTTATACTTGCTAAGACTACAGTGAACCCGTCCGCTTGCGGGTAAGCGACTAGTAGAAGCTAGTATTTTCGTTTCAAGTCATCCGGGCCTTCAAATAATAATACCCCTCTTCACCCACTGGATATTTGGTGATCGTCATTAGGTAGTTGACCTCTTCAGCTGTAATACGGTCAACGTACCCTTCCAGGGCGAACAAACCCATGACGCCGAGCAAGTTCATCCATCCAATTGGTGTAATTTGGGTGATGGCAAGGTTGATCGCCTCCAAAAAGCGACCAACAACCGGGGGCAGTGGCAACCTTAATCCGGCGATGAGGGTGTCGATATTGATCATCGTACATCCTGGTGGAGGCTGATCAGCACTTTCCTTCCTCTTCGGGGCCCACATGTGGATATCGTACGGAATTTGATACGCCTCCCGGATTAAGTTAAGTTCGTCTTTGTGAACAACACTCCGAATCCTGCTCGCTTGATAATCGGTTCTCACCAGGTCTAAAACTTGTCGTTGAGGGCGAGGAAAGTTGTTCGCAAATTCGGCAGCGTATGCTCGCCATTCAAAAGGGCGAGCAACTCCAGAAGGGATTTCATTTTCAAGCATCTTAGGGTTTGGGAATTCTATCCCCTCCAGAAATTCATGGGTAAGCTCGTCAAATTCCGAATCTACCTCCTTGGATTATGAGCTCGTTGAAGACTCCTCGTCTGAATATATGCTCACGGCCGCTACGGTTTCTTCGTCGGGTTGGCAAACAACAGTATTTTCCACTGATCGGACTATATAATCAACATCGGGGTGCATCTCCCACGAGATTTCAAACGGTGGCTATCCCTCAAACGACACTATTGGAAAATGAGGGTCCAGATCTTCCTCGGAGTTTTGGTTACTTGAGTGAGAGGACATGGGTTCCGAGTATAATAAGGATTGAAATTGAAGAGTTTGTGAAGAATTTGTTAATAGCAGTTTCCGGTGGGAGATTGATGAAGAATGGTGGCGATTTTTGCAGAAGGCGGCGGCGCTATTTTCACACGGTGATGGTGGTTTAATTTCGAAATGAAAAGAATGAAAGAACAAGAAAAGAAAGTAGAATGGAGGTGTGAAACAATTTAAGATACCTTGAAATACGCCGGAAAAGCTTGAAAAATACTGGTGATGGAGATTTTTACCCGGAGTTTCTGTAACAAGAAGTGGAAAGTGGGAAAATTTTGATTTCTCACTTGTTTTTATACCAAGAAGAAAAATGGGATAAAATTCGTAATAATCCAATTACTGTGGGGCAAAATGGCAAAAAATGGGGTACCATTCGTGTAAGAATAAAATTTGAAGGGCCTATATGCAATATTAAGGGCGCATGGCCTCAATCTTGCCCGTGCGTGTGTAGCGCTTAATCATGCCGCCTACGTTATCTTTGAACAACTCCCCATATCTTGGGAGGTGAAACGGCGTTTCCAATGCTGTTCGGCCAGAGAAGGAGCTGTTCGTCGATTTCATCTCCTAGGCAATATCCCAACCATAGTTGCTCGGCGTAAAGTTGCTCGACTAAAGCAACATCTGGTCAGGATAGGGGGCAATTATTGATAGGCGAACATCATTTATGAATAAGCGAACAAGATTTAATCCATAAATGATGATTATGAAGACTAATACTCAAACCAGAGATTATTAGGAAGGATAACCACTCAAGGGGTGCATAAATCAATCCGGGAAGTGTATTATATGACAAGCAACATTTTTGACGAACAGGTCCTAAGGTCCTAGGCCATAAATGAACTCTACACCGGGTCATGTATGACGAGTAACTGTATTAAGAGGTCGTGTGCTCAACAATCTGTGAAGTATGTAACGCCCATCAGCCTCACCCCAAACCAGTGTCTAACGAACAAATGTTAAAGATCCAGTGGCACACCTGCATCAAGCATACGAGCGAATAACTTATGAACCATTTAATCAAGGAGCGAACAACTAATAAAGAAGTTATTCAAAGGCCGAACCCCCAAGCAAATAGTGACGAACAAACGGATGCGTGATAAGATCAAACACAAGACTTTATAACTAAGTTTTAACTTAGATAAGATCAAATGTGGTCAAAAGGATACATGTCAAGCATACAAGCTTGGTAGTCTAAGAGTCATGTACACCTCCTACTTGGTGGTTAGTATAAATAAGTTGTTCTCCAGCTATAAAAATAAGTTAAAATTCACAAACACTCCAAATACACACACTAATACACCCAAACGTGCACACACACGAAATAAATACGTATTCAATACTCGTATTTACAATTTTATAACCTGAACATTGGAATTTACCATTTACGGTGGTAATCAATCACACGTTCTTGTTTGGTGATTCTAAAACCAGTTAAAAATAGCCACTAATCCACGCGATTAGAACCGATCACCAACGGGCTGAGCAAGAAGAGTTTTCGTGTTTTTTATTTTTTCTGCTTCTATTTTTTTATACATTTTTTTCGTGTTTTTTTCCAGTATTATGAATTTTTTGTGTGTGATTTGAATAGATCTATAACTATTTGTATAGATTTGTATGAATTTTTATAGATTTATAATTATTTGTATTTATTAGCATAGATATGATATTTTATGATCTACGAGATGACTCTTGCTTGCTTAGTTTGTATCGGTATGTTTTTTAGATTTTTTTTCTTAATGTGTGATTTGACTCAAATTTGTGAGAAATCTAGAAAATCTATATCTTGCTGGTAAAATAACATTTGTCTTATTGGTGGAAAAATTATTGTCTCCCTCAGAAAAATAGTTATGAAATGAATCTTGATCAAAAGAATGATTCCTCTGATAAAAAGTATCTGTTTTCAATGGAGAAACTTCTTCTAAAGCTGAAAATCTTCATTTGTAACTGAAGCTGATTCTGATTCTGAATGTGTTGATTTGTGTGATGATAATTCTGAGGACATTGCTTTTCTAACAAATCAGTTTAAATCTTTTTTTAAAGAATAGGGCTAATAGGTTAAAATGCAATATTCAATCAAAAGTAGAAATTAACAATAATCAATAAATGCCTGAAAGAAGAAATAGATTTAATCAAAACAGAAAATCAGGTAGTAGTAGTAGCAAACTTAGGTATGATCCTGAGTATAGAAAGTCAGTAAGATGCAATACTTGTACTGGTTTTGGTCACTATGCAAATGAATGTGCCAACACCTTACTAAGAAAGAAACTGAACTTTAATGCTACTTTGAGTGATGAATCAGAAGAGGAAAATGAGTCTGAGAAAAATGAAGAATGTGCTTTCTCTGCTAGATTTGTATATGATGATACTCTTGATGACCATCTGGATGACTATTGTACAGATGTTGATACAAATGTTCCATCATTAGTCAAAACATCTGATAATAGCAGTTCAGATGTGAGTTATTTTACAAGTTCTTTTGTGGAGACAGATACTTTCTTTACTGGATAAAATTGGTTGTATCATATGTCAAGAAAACATCAAGGAGATTGAATCTCAATCACAAATTCTTAAGTCAATGACTTTAGAAAATTCTGATTTGAGAGATTCCTTAACCAAGCTTGAAGTAATTCTCAGAGGAAGGACATGGAGCTTGAAAAGCTGAAAGAAGAGCTTGGAGGTTCAACCTTGAACTTCAAAAAATTTACCAGAGGCACTGAAATTCTGGACAATGCCTTGGTACTTGGTAATTCTGGTAGAAAAGGTCTTGGATATGTTGGTTCTTCTGAAAAGTCTAAAGCTAGTAATGAACCTGTTAAATTTGTAAAATCAGGAGCAGATTCTATAATCAACACTCTTGACTCTGCAAATAAATTGTTTGAAAAATCAAGTGATTTTTTATGTCATTACTGCTATAAAAAGGGACATATCAAACCTTACTGTTGGAAATTGAAAAGAAATTTGAATGATAAATCTGTGTCACCAATTTTGTCACCTCATTTAAAAGAGCATTTTTCAAAAACTAATTGGGCCAGTAAGTCTAAAAGTTGTAATGTTGTGTATACTTCATTAAAAGCTTATGCACTTGGTTCTTGGTATTTTGACAGTGGTAGTTCTAGGCATATGACTGGCAATATTGTTAAATTTAACTGATTATAAATTAGATGCCGATGGTCATGTAATTTTTGGTAGTGGTACTCGTAGTGCAGTCATTGGTAAGGGTACATTAAATGTTCCAGGTTTCCCAAAATTGACAAATGTGTTGCATGTTGATGGATTGATTGCTAATTTGATTAGTATAAGTCAATTATGTGATGATGGCCTACATGTAGACTTTGATAAGGATTCATGCTATGTGAAAAATGAAAAAAGATGAATGTCTGATGGTTGGTCATAGATCTGTAGATAATTTCTATGTCATTGATACCCCAAAAACGTGTAACAATGTGAAATCCGATGAGAGTTTTCTGTGGCATCAAAAACTTGGGCATACACATTACCAGAATATATTGAAATTGATTAAGACAGGTGCTGTAAATGGACTTCCTAAATTACAGCTGAATAAGTCAAAAGTGTGTGGTCCTTGCCAAAAAGGTAAACAAGTCAGAATGTCGCATAGAATGTTGACACATTGTTCTACACAAAATTGTTTTGAACTCCTTCATATGGGTCCAATGGAAACTGAAAGTATAGGTGGAAAAAGATATTCTTTTGTTTTGGTTGATGACTATTCAAGATACACTTGGATTGAATTTCTTAAGGAAAAATCTGAAACCTTTTTTGTGTTTAAAAATCTGTATAAGAAATTCAAAAATATTTTCAATTCAAAGATCAAGAAAATTAGATCTGATCATGGAAGAGAATTTGAAAATAGTGACTTTACAAAATTTTGTGAAGACAAAGGTATTCTGCAAGAACTTTCCTCACCAAAAACACCACAGCAAAATGGTGTTGCTGAAAGAAAGAATAGAACTCTACAAGAGATGGCTAGAGTTATGCTAGTATCAAAGTATCTTTCAAAAAGATTTTGGACTGAAGCTCTTAACACTGCATGTCACATTTCTAACAGAGGCTATTTGAGATCAGGAACCACAAAAACTTCTTACAAAATACTGAATAACAAAAAACTAAATGTTAAGTATTTTCATGTGTTTGGTTGTGTTTGTTATATTCTAAATGATAGAAAACAGTTGCACAAGTTCGATTCAAAAAGTGATAAATGATTCTTTCTTGGTTACTCTAGAAATAGCAAAGCATATATAATCTATAATTTAAGGACTGATACTGTTCAAGAATCTATTAATATAGTTTTTTATGATAATGCTAGTCTTGCAGGTCCAACCATTGAGGATGATGTTACTGGACTTATTGATGTACCAGTGAACTCTTCAGATTCTGGTCAAAGTAAAGATGCTGTTCAAAATTTTCCAACAACTAAAACAACACTTGAAAAATCAGAATGTTCTGGGAATTCACTTGAGTACAACAAAGTTCCATCTACCAGGATAATTAAAGATCATCCTGCAGAACAAATCATTGGAGAAAAACATTCTGGTGTTCAGACAAGAAGAAGAATGGGTATTGTAATCAATCTGGTAAGAACTATCTGTATGTCTTCCATCTGCAACAAGGTAAATTATGAGTGTTATCATTCCCTAATTGAGCCTAAAAATGTGATTGAAGCTCTGAAAGATGAGAACTGGATTAATGTCATGCATGATGAATTAAATCAGTATGAGAGAAATAATGTTTGGACTTTAGTACCTAGACCAGAACATACAAATGTTATAGGGACTAAATGGATTTTCAAAAATAAAATTGATGAATATGGTAATATTATTAGAAACAAAGCTAGATTAGTAGCTCAAGGTTACACTCAAGTAGAAGGAATTGATTTTGATGAAACTTTTGCTCCAGTTGCTAGAATTGAATCTATAAGACTACTACTTGCCATTGCTTGTTTTCTGGATACTAAGTTACATTAAATGGATGTTAAAGCCGCTTTTCTAAATGGAATTTTGATTGAAGAAGCCTATGTGGAACAACCTAAAGGATTTGAAAATCCTGACTTTCTAGACTGTGTGTATAAATTGAACAATATGGTCTCAAACAAGCTCCTAGAGCTTGGTATGGAAGGTTGACAGATTTCCTTGTTAATTTTGGTTTCATTAAAAGTGAGGTTGATAGAACCTTATTTATCAAACAAACTGAGAATGACATCATGATTGCCCAAATCTATGTTGATGATATTGTGTTTGGTTCTACAAGTGATAAAATGATTGATCTTTTTGTAAAGGAAATGACAGCCACTTTTAAAATGTCAATGGTTGGAAACTTAAATTTTTTCTTAGGTCTTCAGATTAAACAAGACAATGATGGTGTTTTCTTTTCACAAAGCAAGTATGCAAAGAATCTTATTAAGAGGTTTGGACTTGAAATTGCAAAACCAATGAGAACTCCTATGGGTTCAACACAAAAACTGTGTAAGGATAATTCAGGACAATGTGTTGATCCAACTCTATATAGATCTATGATAGGCAGTTTACTTTATTTAACCTCAAGTAGACCAGACATCATGTTTAGTGTATATTTGTGTGCTAGATATCAGGCTAATCCTAAAGAATCACACCTGAATGCTGTAAAAAGGATCATTAAATATGTTGCAGGAACATGTGATTTAGGAATCTGGTATGGTAAGGACACTAATTGTACATTAATCGGTTATAGTGATGCAGATTGGGCCGGAGACAGTGATGACAGGAAGAGTACAAGTGGAGGATGTTTCTATATGGGAACCAATCTCATCTCATGGTACAGTAGGAAACAGAATTGTGTTTCACAATCCACTGCTGAATCTGAGTACATTGCAACAGGGAGTTGTTGTACTCAATTACTTAGGCTAAAGAAAATGTTCGATGACTATGGTTTGAACAATGATATACTAACTATATATTGTGATAATATTAAAGAATCCTGTACAACATTCTTTGACAAAGCATATAAGTATAAAACATCATTTTATTATGGATCTTGTTGAAAAAGAAATAGTGAAATTAGAATATATCTCCACTGAAAAACAACTTGCAGATATATTCACTAAAGCTCTTAATTTTGAGAGGTTTTCTTCACTTAGAAAATCTCTTGGCTTATGCTCTCTCTGAATAAATTAGTACTGTGTAGTGAAATATGTTTCGACATTGTTCACAACATTAGAAAAATCTCAGTAAAATTTTTCAAGTATTTGTTCTATTTACTTCTTGATGATTCGTACCTATTGATGGTTGTTTGAATTTGAAAATGTGGTTATTTTTGTTGTCACATATCATTGAGTATTGAAGTTTTAAAAATATATCAAAAATAAGATACTTTAATCACTGAGTAACTATGGGACACAGAGTTCGCTACTACGATGTACTCTTTTAAAAAGGTGATTAAAATGTATCAATTTGTTCATAAATCCGCTGAGTAACTATGGGGCACGGAGCTCGCAACTACGATGTTCTCTTTCCAAATGGTGGATCAATGTGAAATCTTATGATAAAAGTGCTTGATTGATAAAACAATCCAACGTTGATTATGTTATTGAAATGTTGAGATATGTGTTCTAACAAAAATAATAACATTCTGAGAATTCAAATTACTTATTGATTTATATGAATTAATTAATTTTTGAATAGAATAAATATTAAGGAAATATATTGAGAATATTCTACAGTATTTATTCAAGTTCGGTCTTAGCATAAAAAAATCGTGGGTTATATATATATAATTTCTTTTTCATATTTTATATCATAAAACTTCTCACACCACGTTCGAACAGTTTATGGGGGAGGTTCTCAAAAGCCACCACATAATGCACGACACAAAGTGGGGGCATATGTGATAAGTTCCATATTTTTTTCTATATAAGATCTCTTAATTCAGGGTTAGTTCTAAGTACTTATAAGCTTATATCGAATCTTATTTTACGAATCCCTGAAGGTATTTTTGATAGAATACTCAAGTATCACTCACAATATTATTTAGTATCATCTTCTTCAACCTATGAGATGCGTATATGTGTAAAATTACTGAATATTTTTATTCATTAATTTTTTTTAAATCCAAATTTTCAATTCTTTTGCAGGTTAAAATGTCATCTCGAAGAGACCCTCCATCTTCTCCTCATTCCCCCAAATTTCCTGCATCTTCTTCCACGTCTGAGGATCCTCTCAACTTGCTAGCATCAATGGCCTCGAAAACCGATTCCCTGAATGTTGCTGCTAATGTTGGCGCCTCTCCGGAATGATCGGTTCGGTCCAGTTTTTGGATCGAACCGAAATACCCAAAATTTTAATTTTACTGATCGAACCGAACCGAATTAGGGCTAGGACCGAACCGGACCGAACCGAATATTTTCGGTTCGGTCCATTCGGTCCGTTCAGGTCAATTAGGTCCAAGATACCATTTTATATTAAAAAACATATATTTCAATCTAATAAATATTATGCATTATAAATATCATTAAATCTAATTCAATACCAACAATTTTAAGAGATACTCATGCAATATGAAATAGAGTCGAATGTTAATATTTAAATGAATACAACATAATTTAGTTCAATAAAAATCTTCAACACACAAATACACCATAGTCCAAAGTTTGAAGTTTAATTAAAATCACACAATATTAATTTAAATATAAAATCACTTCATTCATGACTTCAATCCTCCAATATCATGCAAACCTGCACTTAATATAAAAAAAAGTTTATCAAATTACAAACAAAAGGTTTAAACTATAAAGATTCGGTCCATTCGATTTTTATTTTATACAAATATTCGATCCATTCGGTTAGTATACAAATCACTTAATTCATTCAATCATGACTACTAGTCCGTATATACATATATTTTTTATTTTATATATATATATATTATTGTTTAATTATAAAATTCAGTCCATTCGGTTTTTTCGGTCCGTTCGGTTTAAAAATTTTAGGACCGGACCTGACCGAACGGACCGAATTTTTTAAAATTTTGGATCGAAAACCGAACCGAATTTTTTGGACCGAACCGAACGGACTGTATTTCTTCGGTTCGGTTCGGTTTTTCAGTTTTTTTCGGTTTTCTGCTCACCCCTACCAGTGTCAGAGATTAATGATACTCGTGTCGAGATTATCGATACTCCTAGTCAAATTATCGGTACTTTAAAATAATTTGGGAAAATTATTTTTTTTTGTCCTATAACTTTACCCATTTTTTATTTTTGTCCTGCTGACTTTCAAAATTTAATTTTAGTCCTGCAACTTTACCTCTTTTTTATTTTTGTCCTGTAACTTACATATTTTTTTTATTTTGGTCCTACAACCTTCTAACCTTTATAGGACTACAATAAAAAATTGATAAAGTTACAGGACTAAAATAAAAAAGTGGTAAAGTTACAGGACTAAAATCAAGATTTGAAAGTCAGCATGACGCAAATAAAAAAACAATGTAAGTTATAGGACTAAAATCAAAATTTGAAAGTTAGTAAGACAAAAATAAAAAAGAGGTAAAATTAAAGGACAAAAAAAAATCAATTTCTCAAACAATTTCATGATAAACTTATCATAAACTTTTTTCATATAATACTTGTCATGTAGAAATTATTTTGAAATCATATAAAATAAAATTTGTGTTAAGAGAACAAATTTAGTCATTTGGGCTTGTGGTGAAGCACTCAGTGGGCCTTATTGAAAATAATAAAATTACACTATAAGTTAAAAGTCTAGTAAAACTACACTAAAAATTTAATGATCAGTAATTACAAAATTTCCAAATCTCCAACGACTCCAACATAGATTTTCTTGAAATAAATCGATTCTCTCCAGACTTGGGTATTTCGTTTCCATATTTAAAACAACAAAATTTCCATATTTCCTTCCTTAATTAAACAAGTTATTTCATAGATACGGTTTAAGATTATTTCCATAAAGTAGACACTTTGAATCTCCTAATCAGATAAGGAAAAACCTGCGGAGCTCTATAAATATATATATGAAACACCTGCTTCTAATAACATAAGGGAACACCGGAATCTATATATATATAAGAAACAATACTTGCGAAACTCTTCTTAAAAAGCAATCAAGAATTCGCAATAAAAAAATTCGTCTTAGTCTCTGAACATAATCAAGAATGTTCACCGGAAATCATCAAAAGCTTGAGTCGTTGGTCGATTTGGCGGTGATGCTCCGTCGAGAGGAGGCCAATTCGGACGACTTGGCCAGATAAATTGAAAACAAGAAATCTGAAGAAGGAGGGGTGAATATGATCGAAATAGTGTTGAAGAAATTGTCGGGACGAAAGGCAGCCGTTTATAGTAAGTGAGGCGGAGAGGTTGATCTGCATGAACAGCTTAATATAATAATACCAAAGAAAAGTTAAAAGTTCAATAAAAATTATCGACCTCCAGCGGCTCAAACACATTTATTTTCTTAAAATCGATTATATAGATTTGGTATTTTGTTTCCAAATTTGCAGGCCCGTGCTTATAATGAGGTCGGCGAGTCGGTCGATTCAGGCCCAAAAGTTTTATGAATTTTTAGGGGCCAAAAAATATAATATATAATAAACAAGTGTGTGATAAAAAAATTAAGACCTTATTCATTTTTTTAGGTTCATATTTTGATCCATCTTGAAGTGACTTAAATTCTTATTTTTTTAGTTCCTGCTTGGAAAACAAAGTCATATACTTATATTAATAAGTTTTCACCATATATATAATTCTATTTTTAGTTATTGATTGAGAGCCACTATCATATATTTATTGACAAAGTCTAATATGCAATATTGCACAAAGTCTGACCCGTGCAATATGCCCAAATCCTACTCGGTTGTTTTCTATATAAATTAAATCAAAATTCGTGGGTCAAAGGCGGGTCAAACGGGTTGCCCATTTTTTGGGATTTAAACCAAATCCGTCCTCTATCTTTTCACCTTTATCAAAATGGTCCTCTATTTATTTGCTTTATCAATTTAGTCCTGTATCTATTCAAGTTTCGCCAAAATGATCCTAATTGGCCTAAAATTGTACAAAGCTTCACCGTTTTGGTCCTATATTTATTTTCTTTACCAATTTAGTCCTGTATCAATTCACATTTCTCCAAATAGGTCCTAATTGAACGCATAAAGCATAAAACCAATTTTCACCAAATTAGGACCAATTTGGCGAAACTTGAAGAAATACAGGACTAAATTGATAAAACAATAAATAAATGACTATTTAGATAAAGGTGAAAAAATAGATGATGATTTTGGTTTAAATCCCATCAAAATAATATGGGAGTTTCTTGGGGTTTATAAGGATGAACAAGTTCTCTATTGGTATGATATATTTTTAGGAAGGCCCAAAAATAAATTTGTGCAGGCTAGCTCGTTCCAAAGCGGACAATATCATACCAATGCAGAGGTGGAGGTCCATTGGGGGCCCTAATTATGTTATCAGAACCATGTTCCCAAGTAAATCGGTGTGGAGGAGTTTTCCGGTGTCAAACGGAAAAAAAAAGTGAATCTAGTTAAACGACTGGGTCTATATGCAAAGCTGGCCACCGCTAGTGCCACATTGAAAAAAAAAACCACATCATAGGCTTCCCCCAATAAAACTAGTGCGCATGACTAAAAATGTGGCATTTTATGTTTTATGCGTTCAATTAGGACCTAATTGGAGAAATGTGAATTGATACAGGACTAAATTGGTAAAGAAAATAAATATAGGACCAAAACGGTGAGGTTTTGTACATTTTTAGGCCAATTAGGATCATTTTGGCGAAACTTGAATAGATACAGGACTAAATTGATAAAGCAAATAAATAGAGGACCATTTTGATAAAGGTGAAAAGATAGAGGACGGATTTGGTTTAAATCCCCCCATTTTTTATACTGCTGGAAATTGTGTTACTGTATGAACAAACGAGTGTTACTGCATGAACAAAAGTGTGTTACTGCGTTAAATAGAAAATTCCAAAATTCGCGGGTCAAAGGTGGATCAAACGGTCGCCCATTTTTCATACTGCTGGAAATTGTGTTACTGTTTGAACAAATGAGTGTTACTGCATGAGCAAAATTGTGTTACTAACTCATATCGTAACACTGATTAGTTCTTGTAGCAAAACTCATTTGTTCATGTAGTAACACATGAACAAATGTGTGTTACTGCTTTAAATAGAAAATTCTAAAATTTGCGGGTCAAACAATCACCCATTTTTCATACTGCTGACAATTGAGTTACTATATGAACAAACGAGTGTTACTGCATGAGCAAAAGTGTGTTATTAGTTCATATCATAGCACTGATTAGTTCTTGTAGTAACACTCATTTGTTCATGTAGTAACACATGAATTACTTAATCATATAGTCTTTTTATCAATCAAATTCTTCCAATTTAATATGGTAACACATGAATAAGAATTATGTTAAGATTTTTTTTTTTGTGTTTATCAAGTTTTTCTTCTTCATGATTTAAACCTTTGTTTTTTCGTGATTCCACACTGTTTCTGATATAGTAACACATACGCACTCTTACAGTAACACTCACTTGCCCTTAAAGTAACACAGGTCTGAGAGCGAATTTTTCTGTTTGCTTTTGCGCGATTTTTTTGGGAAGATCCGTTTGACCCACGGATTTTATTATGTTGATTCGAATCTCAATGTTGACCCACGAATTTTTAAAATCCTTCCTTATTTGTGCGAAATTGCACCGTACAATATTGCACAATAGACCTACTCATATTTATTAACGTGTATAAGTTCTTATATTTTAATGTCATAATATAATGTGAACTAGTTTTACCTTTTTTTTTTTTTTTTTTTTTTTTTGCATTTTGTGTATATTGTTAAAAGTATTAATTGTTCCACAAAAAATTATTGATTTGATAGAAATATTATAAAATGTAAACAACTAACATTATTTTGAGTTGCATGGTAAAATTGGTTTACAAACTTACCATTTTCTAATTAATCTAGTCACATAGAGGTTGTCACATACGACATTCATCATTTTAATTTAAGCATAAAAATATACTTTTTTGTACTATATATATTTAATGTCGTACCATTTAAAAAATTTGTATTGTCAGTAAGTTCATATAATTGAAAAAATTGTGAGGGACCTAATTTAATCTCAACTCATGCCTCTTAATTGTTAGGAACGTCCCTCCATATTTGATGCTTGACCCCTAAGAGATTTTGTATTAATTTAATTATGTGTTACTATAAATACAACCTTAATGGCTCATAAGAAAGGACCACAAACATTCATGCCCAAGTCTACACAAAGATTTGAAAAATCTCTGAGTATTTATTGTTTTATCTATTTCTTGTTCTTCATCATTAAATAGACCCTTTAGCATTAAATATCCAACGTAACCTCATTAATTAGTTGTAGTCTTTCATCAATCCACATCTACATATACAATCCAAGTGATTATATCGACTAATTGCAATTTGCGCTAGAAGAAGGAAATTCAAACATCAAAATCACTTAGAAAAGCTTAAAGAACACTCACTATTCTTCAAGCAGATCATCAAATTTCCAAACCTATCATTTTCTAAACCCTTCATTGTCGATCAAACAGTCGAGGCAACAGCCGCAGCCGGCAAAGAAGTCTCCTCCACCCCCGTGAGGCAGGCGAGGGATATCCCTACTATCCCTCTCCTAAGAGTTCCAGATTCAGAACACTTAGATACGACAATCGACCAGTTGCAGCGCCGAGCCCAGGAAATGAAACAGGAGTTTGGCATCCATGGTACCCAAAAGGGAAAATCCTCCTTCGTGCCAGTAGAGGCAAGATTTGTTGGAGTTATACGTGAAAGTATGCTTTTATTTTGTATAACTCATATATTAAACACTTATTTATGAGAATAAATCTTTTATCGCATTTGCTTTAGTTATGATTGAATGTTGAATATCTATTGCAAACCGTTTAATATATAGTACATGTTACATTGTAGTTAATGTGGTGATACCCGATCATGGAAGATCATATTAACAGTTTTCCTTGTAACTAAACGTACAAATTCACGACCCAGGCGGAATTGAACAATCAGCCGTGAAAAGTCGATGTGTATATCTCAGATTGGTCTGTCTTGACCAAGAGATTGCACTAGCACATTTAGTATGTGTTGAAAAGGACCTACAGCGAGGATAAATTCTTCTGTTCTGATATGTGAAGAATTAGACATCAGTGGTTATTGATTTCTTAATCCCCGTCACTTAAATAGGACCGTGTGTGCTTAATAGTTACTGCTTGATTCATGTTGGGTGCGAATCATCGTGACTTCAAACTTTGTGCTTTGGGCAGTAATATTAATCATACGACGGTTGCTAAGATTTAATACGGAGAAACGCGTGCGAGTACGGCTCGTGATTAGTCCCCTTGGTGGGCTCAGAAGTTTTATTGTACCAAATCTTGCAAGTGAAGAATTAGTTTCTTCGGTACGGATAATAATTTTGAGTTGTCTTTACTCCAAGGTGAAAGATGTTAATTAATTTAGAACTATTCAGAAGCTTAATTAATTAATGGACTTGATAATCTTAAACGCGAGAAATAATAATCGGGAGCCCACATTATCGTAATATGGATTAAGATGGATAGTGCAATATTAATTTATTAGTGGTAATAATTAATATTAATGGGCTGAATTATATTGGGGCTCAATATTGAAATTCAGAAGTCTATTGGAGGTCCAATCTTAATTCTCCTAAAGGCCCCTCAAGTAGCTCAATAAGTAGCCCGATAATAATAAGGTGATTAAAATAAAAAAAAATTATTATTGCTGATTTTTTTGCTTATAATTTTCGAAATTTATAGATATGGTAGAGAAAAGATTTGTTGATTTTCTTGGAAAGATATTATGGAAGATATGTATTCTTGGAATACAAGATTATCTCATAAATTCAAGAAGATCCAAATCTAGTTTATTTCTCCCATGAATTTCAAAAATTTCATATATTAGGGAGGTGAGATTTTTATGGAATATTTTATTATGGAGAAAATAATATATGAGATATATTCAAGATTTCTTGGAGGCCAAGAAAACAAATTTCTCTCCCCTATTCCATATGCAAATTTTGAAATTCCTAGTCCTATATATAGGAGATGATTATTTCATCTCCAGTTTGCAGTTTCACAGTGTTGAAAAAAAAAACCAGCAACAATATTTTTTTCTTTCTTCCTTGTTATTCTAATTGCTTGTGAGCACTTTCCACCGGTGAACAAGCAAGGTGAAAGGGACATACTTGAGAAGGTCTTTTGGTTGATAGCACGATCGTGATAGTCCCGTTGTTATCAAAGACCATATCTACAAGAGGTACGAATTACGTGAACTCCTAGTTATTCCGCTTTAGGTTTTCATGTGAATTAATTCAACATGTATGATGATAAAATTATTGTTGGAATTATTATTTAAATTAATTAGGATTAATTCATGCTAGTAATAATTGTATTTAAATTCGTATTTAAATTTCATCCCGAATAGTTTCCGGGCACCCTTATTTTCCCAACAACTGGTATCAGAGCCACGGTTTTCGGGCTCTGGTCTTTAAATTGGAATTTAAATTATTTGACATTAAATTGAAATTGGATAGTAGAATTGCTAGATCTTTTTTTGCAGGTATCCAATTGTCATGGTTTTAATGTATTTTTTTTTCATGCGTGTGAATTAATTGTTTTTAATTCGATTCGTTCGAATTCATTTTTCTCGTGAGAAAATCCACGAGTAGATTAGTTGGTTTTATTTTGATTTGATCATTGTAATAGAGTAGTCTAGATCTAGTTTTTATTTATTTTTGTAAATAAATTGTAACCGGATCGAGACGAAGACGGAAACGAAGAATTAAAGACGACGTACCCGGACGATGCATGCATGTGTGGCGCGTGCATGGACGTGGGATTATGCATGGGGTGGAAAACAAGGACGAACGGCAAAACCAGAAGCACGGCGTGCGCAAGCCGCACGGTGCCGTGCACGACGGGTGCCAGGCACGATGCACAGGCGCGCGCGTGAGGCATTGCCTCTCGGCGCTCGGTGCTCGGCGCCTCAGCTGCCGTGGCAGAGAGGCGCGCGGCCCACCTCCGTGGGCCGACGCGCGCCGGATCTCGAGCCGTAGAATTTTTTTCTCGTTCTTTTTTTTTGTGTCATTCCAAATGTCGTCTCGAACCCCAAACGAAGTTGTTTTTGATGAAGTGTTGTCGAGTGGGAGCTTGTCGAGACAAACGATAAAAAGCAACAAGGACGATTTCTCGCATCAAGACGTGAAGAAAATTAAACCGTGACAATTGGATTTGAGTGCTCCAATGTATTTTAATTTTTGTTTTGATGGATGTTTTATTTCGTGCACATATTATTATTTGTTAATATGTGTTTGCATGATTTTAATTGTCCAAGAAAAACCTTACTTTCGAAAATTACTAAGTATATTTTTTTAATCGCAATTTTATTCCAGAAAATAAAATTGGATTATTTTGACCTCCATAATTTATTTGTGAAGTCTTTTTGGAATACATTTCCCCCTCGGATCGGCCAAAAAGATGGATTTCACATGAATAAATTCCGAAAGGATGATTGTGGATTATTACTAGTGGCGGTATTGACCCTCACCACGAGTGGCTTGCTCAAAGCGAAATAATAATCTTATATTGAATTATGGTTATTACTTAAACATAAGAAATTGATATTAACTTACTCCCATCGGAGTCCCTGTCAGTTTTTATGTGGTCAAAGTGGGAGCCAACTATTAATTTTGAATTAAGGATTTATAACTTTAAGTTTGTGATCCGCCTGAATGTGTTTAATTGTATAGACCATCCCTCGTGGCGCATTTAAATTGTTTTGAGATGTTGGTTGATGCATGATTATATTGTTTTAAGGTTTCAATATAATTGATGTGATCGAATTATGTGATAATTTCGTATTTTTTAAGATATTAATATGAATGTATGTTTTATTCTCATTTCATCATGTCGCAACCTTTTAATCCATTGTTTAGTATACTTTAAGTTAACAAACTTTCTGGAGAGAATTATATCGATTGGAAATGTAATTTAAATTTTGTCCTTACTGCACAAAAACCCAATTGGGTTATTCACGTTAATATACCCGGCAAGCCTAATGATAAGTCAAGCAATGGGAAAAGGCAGTTTATGATTGGAAGCGTGACAATGAACACATGAAGTGCATCATCTTGACATCTTTATCTGAGGATTTGAGGCACATTCATGAGGACATTGTATCCGCTGTTTAAATCATGGAAAATCTTGAAGAGATGTCTTCACATCTGAAACCCATGACTAATCAGTTCACCAAACATGACTCGGTCAAGTTGGAAATGGTGGAGGGAACGCCCGTGAGGGAGCACGTTCTCGAGATTATGGCATACCTTAACAAGATGGAAGTACTTGGTACGTAGCTTGATGTCCCTTCTCAGGCCGATTTCATACTCCATTCTCTTCCGAAAAGCTTTGAGCAGTTTCAACTGAACTATCAGATGAATGAACTGACAAGTTGTTTGCCCGAGATCTTGCAAGCTTTAGTTTCAGTGGAGGTGATAATGGAGCACCAGTCTAGTGTTATGGTGGCTAATGGTCCGTCTACCACTTTTGGTCCCAAGGGAGGGAAAAAGAGGAAGAGAACCAAAGGCCGGACCCAAGCAAATCCAATTGTTGTGAAAGGCAAAGCCAAGGCTATCATCAAAGGGAAAGTGTTTTAACTGCGGTAAGAGAGGACACTGGAGGTCTGCCTATTCCAAGCCTAAGAGGCTAGGAAAGTTAGGTAATTCACACATAATAGTCGTCGAAACTTGTGAAGTGGTGTATGTTGTTCATTCGTGGACAGTGGATACGAGAGCCACTGATCACATTTGTTGTATTTTGCATGGTTTCAAGCTAACCTGACGATTTAGAGGAAGTGAGATCCCTATCACACCGGACAATGCTACTAGAGTGGCAGTTGAAGCAGTGGGAGAAGTGCGCCTATCTTGTGAAGATAGAGTTATGGTCTTGAGAGGCGTTCTTCATGTTCCTAGTTTAGAAAGAACTCAACCTTCATTTTCTGAACTGTTTTGAATAGATACTCAGTTTCTGAACTGATATGAGCGAAACACTTTTATGACATCTTAGATTAGGTCATATTAATCTAATGCGAATACAAAGATTGGTGAAAGACGGATCCTTGGAGTTTTTTAAGTTGAGTCGTTTCCAACTTACGAATTCTGTTTAGAGGGTAAGATGACCAAGAGGGCATTTGGAGCCAATGGGATTAGAGTCACAGAAGTGTTGGAACTCGTTCATACCGATATGTATGGTTCAATGACGATCATAGCAAGAAGGGGTATAAGTAATTTGTCATTTTGATGATTATTCGAGATATGGATAAATCTACCTTATGATGCATAGGGAAATAAGTATCAAGTTTCTACGATCTGATCGTGGAGGCGAATACCTCAGCGATGAATTCTTGAACGACCTATTGGACGAATGGATTGTATCCCAGTTGACCGCACCGGGAACCCCTCAACAGAACAGTGTGGCGGAACGAAGGAACTAGACTCTTTAGAAATGGTCAGGTCCATGATGAGTTATTCAGATTTACCCAAGTCGTTTTGGGGTAATGCCTTGAAACAACGACTTACATTCTAAACTTGGTGCCATCCAAATCGGTTTCTAAAATCCCGTTAGAATTGTGGACCGGGCGTAAGCCTAGTTTGAGACACATGAGTATCTAGGGGTGTCCGGCATATGTGCTAGACAAGGAAGCCGGTAAATTGGATCCACGTTCGGAATTAAGGTTGTTTATAGGATATCCCATGGGAACGAAGGGGTGTATGTTCTATAGTCCCAAGGATCAAAAGACCGTATTTTGTACACACTTTAAATTCTTGGAAGAAGACTATAGGAACAGTAGAAAGCCCAGAAGTGAGATTACCTTAGGCGAATTAAGAGGGCAAACTCCAATACCAAGTGTAGAAGATGATATACCAATCGTTACACCTTCACAACCGGATCCCCGTCGGAGTGGGAGGTTTGTTAGACAACCCGAGAGATTCATAGGAATAGGAGAATCTTCGTATTTGATTCCCGGAGATGAATCAAACCCATGGACATACGACGAGGCAATCCAAGATAAAGATGCAGAGTCATGGCAAACAGCAACAGAAGTCTTGACGGGTTAGATATCTATATGCGATAACCCGAAGGTTTTATTGCGAAAGGCCAAGAGCATCTTATATGCAAGCTCAAGCGGTCCATTTATGGACTTAAGCAAGCATCGGGTACTTGGAACCAATGTTTTGATCAAGTTATTAAGTCTTATGGGTTTTGATCAAAACAAGTTCAAAAGTTGTGTGTATAAAAAGTGTGACGGAACTGCGGTGGTATTCTTAGTATTATACGTAGACGATATTCTGCTCATTGGAAATAATGTAAAGGTATTATCAGACGTAAGGGTATGGCTGTCAAATCAGTTTGATATGAAGGACTTAGGGAAAACCTGTCACATCCTTGGGATCAAGATCACTCGAGATCGCAAGAGTAGGATGTTGGGCTTATCGCAAGTTTCATACGAAGCCACTGTTTTGAAGTGTTTCAGCATGCAAAATTCCAAGAAAGGTTTTGTACCTTTTAAGCAAGAAATACATCTATCAAAAGAAATAGGCCCTAAGACGCATATGGAGATAGATGACATGAAAGGTATTTCGTACGCTTCGGGCGTATGAAGCCTTATGTATGCAATGTTGTGTACGAGGCCGGATATCTGTTTTTGCCTCGGGCATGATGGCAAGATATCAAATAACCCCGGGAAAGCTTATTGGACTGCAATTAAATGCATTCTGTAGTTTCTAAAAAGAACTAGCGATGGAATGCTGATTTAACAGTCAGACGGTCTAATTCCCATGGGATACATGGACTCAAATTTCTAATCAGACATAGACTCCATAATATCTACCTCGGGTAGTGTGTTTTGCATGGGAGAATGAGCCATGACATGGAGAAGCGATTTACTGAAATGCATTGCAGTTTTGACCATGGAAGCCGAATAAGTAGCTGCTTGTGAAGCAGCGAAAGAAGCGGTTTGGCTCAAGTACTTCTTAGTGGACTTGGACGTTGTTTCGAATTTGCCCAACACAATCACTGTCTATTTTGATAATGCCGGAGCAGTTGTAAATTCAAGGGAACCTAGAGCCCACAAGGCCAGCAAACACATTGAAAGAAAATACCATCTTATACGAGAAATCGTTAAGAGAGGAGATAAAGAGGTGGCAAAGATAAACGTCGGAGGACAACCTAGTACATCCATTCACAAAGGGTCTGCCTCAGAGTACGTTCGAGAGACATGTGGATGGAATGGGAGTCAAGACTATTGTCAATCTACTTTAAGTATAAGTGGGAGGAATTATTAGGTTAGTGTAGGTTGACATGAGATGTCACATAGAACTACTACACTAGACATGCATGATGTATACTAAAAAACAGACTTTAAGTATAAGTGGGAGATTGTTGGAGTTATACGTGAAAGTATGCTTTTACTTTGTATAACTCATGTATTAAACACTTATTTATGAGAATAAATCTTTTATCGCATTTGCTTTAGTTATGATTGAATGTTGAATATTTATTGCAAACCGTTCAATATATAGTACATGTTACATTGTAGTTAATGTGGTGATACCCGATCATGGAAGATCATATTAACAGTTTTCCTTGTAACTAAACGTACAAATTCACGACCCAGGTGGAATTGAACAATCCGCCGTGAAAGGTCGATGTGTATATCTCAGATTGGTCTGTCTTGACCAAGAGATTGCACTAGCACATTTAGTATGTGTTGAAGAGGTCCTACAGCGAGGATAAATTCTTCTGTTCTGAAAGGTGAAGAATTAGACCTCAGTGGTTGTTGATTCTTAATCTCCGTCACTTAAATAGGACCGTGTGTGTTTAATAGTTACTGCTTTGATTCATGTTGGGTGAGAATCATTGCGACTTCGAACTTTGTGTCTTGGGCAGTAATATTAATCATACGACGGTTGCTAAGATTTAATACGGAGAAACGCGTGCGAGTACGGCTCGTGTGATTAGTCCCCTTGGTGGGCTCAGAAGTTTTATTGTACCAAATCTTGCAAGTGAAGAATTAGTTTCTTCGGTACGAATAATAATGTTGAGTTGTCTTTACTCCAAGGTGAAAGATGTTAATTAATTTAGAGCTATTCAGAAGCTTAATTAATTAATGGACTTGATAATCTTAAACGCGGGAAATAATAATCGGGAGCCCACATTATCGTAATATGGATTAAGATAGATAGTGCAATATTAATTTATTAGTGGTACTAATTAATATTAATGGGCTGAATTATATTGGGGCTCAATATTAAAATTCAGAAGTCCATTGGAGGTCCAATCTTAATTCTCATAAAGGCCCCTCAAGTAGCCCAATAAGTAGACCGATAATAATTAGGTGATTAAAATAAAAGAAAATTATTATTGCTGATTTTTTTGCTTATAATTTTCGAAATTTATAGATATGGTAGAGAAAAGATTTGTTGATTTTCTTGGAAAGATATTATGGAAGATATGTATTCTTGGAATACAAGATTATCTCATAAATTCAAGAAGATCCAAATCTAGTTTATTTCTCCCATGAATTTCAAAAATCTCATATATTAGGGAGGTGAGATTTTTATGGAATATTTTATTATGGAGAAAAGAATATATGAGATATATTCAAGTTTTTTTGGAGGCCAAGAAAAAAAATTTCTCTCCCCTATTCCATATGAAAATTTCGAAATTCCTAGTCCTATATATAGGAGATGATTATTTCATCTCCAGTTTGCAGTTTCACAGTGTTGAAAAAAAAAATCAGCAACAATATTTTTTTCTTTCTTCCTTGTTATTCTAATTGCTTGTGAGCGCTTCCCACCGGTGAACAAGCAAGGTGAAAGAGACATACTTGAGAAGGTCTTTTGGTTGATAGCACGATCGTGATAGACCCGTTGTTATCAAAGGCCATATCTACAAGATGTACGAATTACGTGAACTCCTAGTTATTCCGCTTTAGGTTTTCATGTGAATTAATTCAACATGCATGATGATAAAATTGTTGTTGGAATTATTATTTGAATTAATTAGAATTAATTCATGCTAGTAATAATTGTATTTAAATTCGTATTTAAATTTCATCCCGAATAGTTTCCGGGCACCCTTATTTTCCCAACAAGATTATGTCTTATTCCCTCTCGCACAGACCACTAGTCCAGTGGCTTGATTATTTGTACTTGTACCAGCCGACTTATGGAACAACTCTCTAGTATGCAGAGATGATCTAACCTCTTCAAGACACACATTGTACTTCCCAATAATAAAAGACTTCTTAAAATTCTCATACGATAAAGGTAGAGTAACCAACAAAATTATCACAACATCCTCATCGTCAACTTTAGTTGATATTATGTAATTCTAATAAAATTATGTTTAACTGATCTAAGTGTCCACGAAGTGACTGACCTTTATGCACTAAAAGAAATTTGAAAATAAATGGATTTAAGAATCAATGGATTTCAAATGACATAATTTTGCTAAGTATTTGAATTTCATCCAATTTGAACAATGATTAAAGCTAAGTATTTGAAATTCATTCATTTGAATATTTCAGCCAAACAAGAGGAGTGGATTTAAGTTGTGGATTTCAAATCCATAGCCCAAATCCCTCCATCCAAACACAACCTTATGTTATTAGAGCAGTAAGACTTATGCACGGGCAAAGATCCTACATTCGATTCCCGTTGAAAGCAATTCCACTTATATCAAATTGTCTATTCACTGGGCATCCCTAAAAGAGAAAAATTAAGTTCGATCCATAAGTGAGGGCAGATGTGGCAGAATCATAAATATATAATACACACTATTTTTCCTAAAATAGTTTGAGCGGGAGATTTTTGGGTCCGTTGATCTACTTGCATTGGCTTGATCATCGTCATCCATTTTATTTTCTATCAATCAACATTTAATTTGTCCATTCATGTAATCCAATGTCCAACGGTTTTTTTTTTAATGAATTGTGGATCATTGGATTAATTACTACATTTTAGGGGCAGTTACATTTTCTACCCTATATATACTCTTTTTTTTCATTCTAAATCCTCACATCGGTTTCATATTTTGTGTTTTTCTTTTGCAGAGTATTTTTCAACTCACACGCTTCTTTTTCCTAGGGCAAGAACGGTGCAATCATTGATAATTTTTTGTTTAGTGAATTTTGTTAGTTATTATTTATTAGTTTTTTTTAATTGATGTAGCCATCATAAATATATAATACACACTATATATTTTTCTTAAAATAGTTTGAGCGGGAGATTTTTGGGTCCGTTGATCTACTTGCATTGACTTGATCATCGCCGTCCATTTTATTTTCTATCAATCAACATTTAATTTGTCCATTCATGTAATCCAATGTCCACCGTTTATTTTTTTGATGAATTGTGGATCATTGGATTAATTACTAATCTGATAATAGTCAATTTTTTCTTGTTACTATATGAACAAAAATATGTTACTACATAAACAAATGTGTGATACTGATGGATACAAAATATGTTACTACATTAACGAAGTCAAATTTGTAGTTTTTCCCATAATTTTTTATGTGTTACTACATTAATAAAAATGTGTTACTCATAGACACGAAATATGTTACTATATAAACAATAGTTCAATTTTGCGCTTTTTTTAATGTTTTACTATATGAATAAAAATTGTGATACTCATAGACAAAATGCGTGTGACTACATGCATAAAAGTCAATTTTGCTGGTTTTTTTTTTTTTGGAATTTTTTTGTGTTACTACATGAAAAAAAAAATTAAACTTGTTTTCGTTTTCTTTTTCTCCATTTTATTTTGTTGTGTTACTACATGAACAAAAATAAATTTTGTGTGTTACTATATAAACATAAATGTGATACTAATCGAAACAAAATGTATTAATACATGAACAAGAATTACATTGTTTTTTTTTTTTTACAATGTATTTGTGTTACTAACTTACTACATGAATAAAAGTGTAGATACAAAATGTGTTATTGTATTAATAAAAGTCAATCTTTTTGTGTTACTAGATGAAAAAAGTGTGATACCAATTGACACAAAATGTGTTACTATATAAACAAGAACTATGCTATTATTTTTTTCATAATTTTTTTGTGGTAATATCTATAATACCTATAAAAGTGGCTTAACAAGATAAATCATTTTTGGACCAATTTGCCCCTACCATATTTTATATTATACAGTTTCATCCCTGCATTAATAAACCTTCTTTTATTCATTATTCTCATCATTTTTTCCCCTTCAAGCACCATGTCGTTTCATCTCTCCCTTTCCCCTCCCCTTCAAGGCTGTGGCGGTGATAGGTCGACGAGATATCATCAACCCTCATCGGCATCGGATCAAACGGATCCCTCCTTCCTCACACCACCATCTTCTTCGCCTTTTACCTGCAAATAACTCCAAATTTCTGACCTTCCATCTCACCTTAAATGGTGATCGACCCATCACTCCCACCCGCGCCCCATGAATCTGCAACATATTCTCCAAATGCCAGAAAAGTTCCACGTTGTTAGCTTTTTCTTCCCTTCATCCCCAACACACTATTCCTCAATTTCCCCAAATTTAATGAACAGTTCTCAACAAAATACCTCTTTCACCATCGGATACTGATTATGTGAATCAGTCTCTCTCAGTGCATTTGCTGCGCCATTCACCAATTTGATCACATATTTCGGATCAACCAAATCCCCAAAATCATCCTTGGTGTTGATTTTTTTATTGCAATTTGATTACTTCTACGTCATATCTATCAAGTTGTGAAACAAAAGAAGATAGCTAAGTAGCCAATTTCAATAGAATTAGGATATTAATATGTAGATAACTGTTAATTCTTATCTTTTGTGTTTTTGTTCTGTAGTTATTACATTATTGTGAAAGATTTTCATGACTTCAGGGCATATGGTCTAGCTTCAATATTCAATTTTAGAGGTATTCTTCGATTAAATAGTTTTAAGAAGCTAATTAATATTCAAGTTTTTCGCTGTTGGTCAAGTATTTTTAATATTTGAGATAAAATTTCATGTCTTATTTTTAATTAAATTTTTAGTTCACGCCTTTGATTTTAAATTTATCATTTGTTATTTAGAAAAATCACTATTATAAAAAAATGGGGCATGACAGTGTGGTATACATATAATTCGCACCAAATATAATTTTGCTTTAGCCCTTTCTTTGGTTACTTTTTCCTAATTAATAAAAAAATACTTATTACCTAATTTTTTACAGTTATGACTTGCACGGTAGTAGAATCGACCTCTCCCACTGCATTTGGAGCGCCCATTCCACCAAATTGATCTCATCTTTCGGCAAAACTGTGAGTCAAAGTTCTTATTTCG
The DNA here is from genome assembly GCA_947034835.1 of Ballota nigra. NCBI lineage: Eukaryota > Viridiplantae > Streptophyta > Magnoliopsida > Lamiales > Lamiaceae > Ballota > Ballota nigra. The sequence goes on along the minus strand of OX344727.1, from coordinate 8,324,504 downwards.
TAGGTAGAAAGCATATAATTTTTAAGATAACTCATCCCATTAAAAGTTTCTACTAGGTTTAAGGGCGATAACTTTTGAAAGCTCTTGCAAGAGAGGGGATTTGGACAATGTTTAGCTTTTCCATTTACATTCATAGAATTATATATCTTATATATCTTGGTTATGTCTGAGATTTGGGCTTACTTGTGAAAATTAGCTGATGTGGTTGGGGGATTTTTTTATAGGTCTTAGGTTCATTCTCAGGTCAGAGTCCTAACGGCGTGAGGAATGATTCTGGCAGCAACAAATGGCTTCAAACTTTCTATGTTGAAGGTTTGAGGCAAAGAAGGGTTATCCCTTCCAGAAAGAGTAGTGGCACAAACTAAACATCGATGACAAGTCCAGTCATAATGAGAATAAGAATGCATTCAACCACAAACCGACAGTAATATTAGAACTTCATTTTCTTTACGTAGCTAAAATTCTATTAACACCGCTGCTGATTGAATATAAGCTTGTGGATTCAATGATATGGTGGGGCCTAAGAGGACCCATTATGATATATTCTTTTTCCTTGAATTTTATGGTTGCCCTTGGATTTTTTGCCTTTCTAATTGATCTACTTTGCATAACTTGATTAATTTTGCTTCTATTTTTATTTCTGGTATGTGACTTTTGGTTATGAAGTCATTGAATAAGATGGAAGGGACATTTCTCATGCAAAGAATGACTGGTTTCATCTGATAATCGGATTATTATATGTTCTATGCATATTTCTGACGTGGTCTGTTTATTCTGAGAAAATTATCTTGGTGTTGGCCTTGTGCAAATTGGGTATATATAATTTTAGAGAATATTTATAGTTCCAATACTTCTATAACTTCATAATTGTTGCATTCTATTGTTCTCCGACATTTTGATGAAGAATTTTTTTTATGAACTTTTTAGTTCAAAGATTGGCCCCAAGCCTAAAGCACTATCAGGTATGTGCTATGTTTCAACCAAAAGAATATAAGGAAGAACCACAGCAAGAATCAACACGAGGTGATAATCTTCATTTTTGTTTGAGCCGGAAAGGGGATGATAAGTTGTACAAGTCATTCATTTTCAACTGTATTGACTGCTCGAAATTCAGTTGTAGATATTTGTGGCGTATTGATCAAGTTTAAGACACTTGGTAAACTTGTAATCTCGTGGGAGAAGGAAATTCATAAGAACAAGTAGAGGTTATGTGGTTTTTTTCCGCTCTTCTAAGATATAGCAAATTGGTTAGGAGACATTAGAATATTTCAAAGAGAGATATTCCTAGGTTGCAGCAATAATTGCAAAAGTCTTACTTACGAATCTTAACCCGTTGGTTATTTGTTCCCACAATAAGATTTTTTTTCTTATAATCTATGTGGCAAACTTGAAGCTTTATCTTTCCAATATCATCATTGTACACTTGAGTGCTTCTTTTGTTTATACTTTTGATTTATCACAGAAACAATTAATCCATATATGTCATTTCTATTTATGGTGCATCACTTCTTCTGTTGTTTTTATGAATCTCTGTACTGTAAGAGTGTTATTGAGTAATTTTTCCATTATACTAGGCATCATCATTCTCTTGGAGCTTCAGTAATGCACATACATATATACATTAACAAGTTCCGTTTATATGCAGTGACAATAAAAATTAATCAACATCTTCAATTAATTATATGGATCTTTTCTCACTTCCATAATTATTATATCATGATCGGAGTGCAAGCTTCAATAATGTAATTGGCTTATTAAATTTTTAACGAAGCGTTTAGTGGAACCTTAGCTAGATGACTATATTATACTCCCTTCGTCCCAGTTTTACTTTCTCGTTTGATTTTACACAGAGTTTAATGTGAGAGTTGAATTGTAGTATTTAAATGAATAAAATAATTTTTTGTGAGGTGAAGTTTAAAAAGGTAAATTCAATTTATTTCTATTTTGAAAAATATGAAAATAAAATTGGAACAAACATATTTAGAAAATGAAAAAATAAAATTGAGATGGAAGGAATATTATATTGCAAGCTTTATCATTGACTCATTGTCATGATTTTTTTTCCCTCACAATAAAGTTCAATAAAAAGTTCAGTGTTTACATTTTTTATTAAATGAAAATGCTTTATTGTTTACTCCTTTTAGTTCAAATTAAGTGACGATTAATCTTTCATTTTTGTATATTATATGAAATTTAAAAAATTTCAATTTAAATTTATTGCACTTCTTTCCAATTTACCCCCTAAAATAATTAAAATATGTAGATAAATATTTTCTTTTGTGAAAAACACAAACATTTACTAAGGGTAAAATAAGAGATTAAATATTTAATTAATATGTGTATATTTATCAAAAGTGACATATTATTTATTTAAAATAGGAGGGAGTATATTTTAGAGCATTAATTAGAAAAAAAAGGTAGTTGTTGTGGCCTCTTTTGGAAACTTGAAATAAATGACCTCTCTTAACTGTGTTTAGTATCATAATTCTCAATGAGAGGCGTTTATTTTATAAAGTTTATCTTAAAACATACATCCTTAAGTTTATTTTATTTCATACTGCAGTTAGAAGTGTCATAGCTTAGCACTTGTTGTATTGATTGGTATTGGTGTCCCGTATTGTTATATTTTCTTAGTAATAAGGTCAATGCATGATAAAACCATGAAGCACGCCATTAAGAAAGTTTTGAATACCATCATGCATATTGTTTTGGTCCTTGTTAGAGAATGTTGTTATACTATATGTATACACATGAAAATAATTACATACCCATCGATAAGTACAAATTTCTATGTTCATTACGAATGCGTTAATGACACATAAATAATAATATCTTTTAGTTGTAGACCATGTCAGGATCTTTTATCCCTTGTATTTATTCTACTTAAAAAAAAAGCTTTTAGCTTTTATATATATAAAAGAAAAGGATTCAGTGAATGTTAGCTTTAGTGAGGGTTATATTCCAGGACTCTCACCTTTATCATGTTCTTCGATTGCATTTTATCAACTGTTTATGTATGACGTGCAACGCACGTGGTAGCCAACTAGTATAAATAAAAACGTGTTACTATATGGAAAAAAAAGGTAATATATAGTGATAAAATGCGTACAAGGTATAATCCTTATAATTTGCCTCTACCAACAAACAAACACACCGTCAAGATATAATCCTTTTGACTTGCCTCCACCTGCAGCAAACAAACCACTCCTTCTGAAAATCTACAAATTGGCAGCCCCATCCACCTCAATCTCGCTGCTATGCTAACCAGTGAATACCATGTACTGAATATCAACAAAGATAACAAACATCAAAAAATCAATTAAACATTGAGAATAAGGAATTTCGGGATCGAACCTAACGGCAGCGCTGCGGCTACTATGTAGTTATGTTGCTGTGCAACTCAACGATGAAGTCAATTGCAGTTTTCTAATTGATTTTGGGTTGATTCCTACCGATTCAATTCTCTGCTTTCGATCCAATTCCGATTTAAATATGTGTTTCCGCACTACAAAAAAGGCAGAGTTTAGCGACGGAGAATTTGCGACGGCCAAAAATCCGTTGCAAATTTCGTGAATTTGCAACGGATTTTGGTAAGCCGTCCGAAAAAAATGACACTTTGCGACGACATAGGAAGACCGTCGCAAAAGTTAGTGTTTTGCGACGGAATAGTCCGTCGCAACAACTAGGGCCCACCGCCTTCGTCTTAAACCGGTTATATTTGCGACAGACACGGCGTCGCAAATTTCAACTTTGAGTTTACGACGGTCCATTCCGTCGCAAAATATACCCGTTTAAAGGTGACCGTTCGGGAAGCGACCCGTTTGACTGATTTGCGACGGAACAGGCCGTCGCAATTTTTAACTTTGTACCTGCGACGGAACAAAGCCGTCGCAAATCTTACATTTATATATTCGACCTTTCGGTAAACGGTCCATTGACTGATTTGCGACGGAATGTCCGTCGCAAATCAGAACCGTTTTTACGCGTCTTCTAGGGAAACAGTGCGTTGACTGATTTGTGACGGAAAAGTCATCGCAAATCAGTAAAAACGACGTCGTTTTATGCTTTGACAGGCAAATTTGCGACGGATAGGCGTCCGTCGCAAATTTTTTTACCCTTATAAAACCTCCTCGCGAAGCAGACGGAGAGTGCGAGAAAAAAGAAGAGGAGGAAAACGAAAGGAAGGAGAAGTCGGGTTTAGTTGATTGTAGAGCCAATCCGTCCCCACCGAGTTCTCGTTTCGACATTTTCTACAAATAAACCGTAAGTTTTCTTCATTTTTACCGTTTAAAATTTTATTTTAAAGCATGTTTAGAGAATTGATTTTAGTTGAGAATTGATTTTAGTTGAATTATTTGAATTATATTAGAAATGAATTGATTTTAGTTGAATTAGTTGATCGAATTTTAATTTAAAGCATGTTTAATTTTTGTTAAGTTTAGAATTGAATTAGTTGAATTGTTTGAATTATATTAGAAATGAATTGATTTTAGTTGAATTAGTTGAATTATAATTTAATTAGTTGATCGAATTTTAATTTAATTTTAAAGCATGTTTAGAATTTCTTAAGCTTATAATTGAATTAGTTGAATTGTTTGAATTATATTAGAAATGAATTGATTTTAGTTGAAGTAGCTTAGTTGATCGAATTTAATTTAATTTTAAAGCATGTTTAGAAATAGTTGAATTAGTTGATCGAATTTAGTTGATCAAATTTTAATTTAAAGCATGTTTAATTTTTGTTAAGTTTAGAATTGAATTAGTTGAATTGTTTGAATTATATTAGGAATGAATTGATTTTAGTTGAATTAGTTGAATTATAATTTAATTAGTTGATCGAATTTTAATTTAATTTTAAAGCATGTTTAGAATTTCTTAAGCTTATAATTGAATTAGTTGAATTGTTTGAATTATATTAGAAATGAATTAATTTTAGTTGAATTGGCTTAGTTGATCGAATTTTAATTTAATTTTAAAGCATGTTTAGAATTTGTTAAGTTTAGAATTGATTTTAGTTGAATTGTAGTTAATTAATTGATTTTAGTTGAATTAGATTAGTTGATTGAATTTTAATTTAATTTTAAAGCATGTTTAGAATTTTTTTCGAATTATGTTATAGATTTTTAAAGCATGTTTAATTTCATTGATTTTAATTTAATATTTCGAATTTTGTTATAAATGAGCGGACAAGGCAGTGGCAGTGGCAGTGGCAGTCAGCAGCCTCCGAGGGATGAGGAGGCGAGTCGAGGAGGGCGAGGAGGGAGGAGACGACGGGCCTCACTGAGACCCGTGGTTCCACCTATTTTCAGACCGAGGTCTCAATCAGAGACCCCTTCACAGCCTGGCTCCTCCTCACAGCAGACTGCTGAGGGCTCATCCTCCTCCCGCCAGCATCTGGCTGTTCAAGCACGGATGAATGTTCAGCCACATGGTTCAACGTATGTTTTAATATTTTATATTCAATTTTTTTATTAATTAAAACCTAATTATTTTACTAACTTTGAAGTTTTAATTTTACAGTTGGATTCCGGGTCATGAGGCTAGTAATTAGGTTTCCAAGTCCATCCTTGCCGGTGGATTCGATCTCACCGCTTACAGTTGGGGGCTAGTGTCCGATGCAAGAAAACAGACATACTTCGAGGAGTTTAAGGTATTAATTTAATTTATTAATTCACCGTTTATTAATATCAAATATATAAACAGATATTTACATTTAAATTATAATTGCAGAAAGAATGTGTTTGGGCACCGGAGCACGATGACCAGATGTGGAAGAATTTCAAAAAATATGCGGCCGAGTGATACAGAGACGTCCTTTACAGAATGAGGGAGAGGTGGTATAAGCATGGAGTGGCCACTGATATGGGGACTGACAGTGAAAAGCGGTCGATTTGGGACCAATACCTCCGGTACTGGAATTCTCCTGAATTCAAAGAGAAATCGGCGAAAAACAAGGCGAATCGGTGTAGTGTCCCTGATGGAGAAGGGATGGCGAGACATCGGGCCGGTTCTCGGTCCATTTATGAGCACGGGTTGAGATTTGTAAGTTTCATCTTCAATTTTGTAGTTTTTTAATTTATATTGTTTTTTTCCTAATTTTTTATAAGTTGTATTAATTTTTACTATCTTTTTTTCTAATTAGGCGGCGGAGCAAGGACGCGAGCCCTCTCATTTTGAGAGATTGCAGCTCGCCCACCCACTCGTCGAGAAGACTGGAAAGTCTACCTACGGTCGTACCACCGAGATCCACGTAAGTATTATTTCAATATTAATAGTATTATTTTCATTTTTAAAACTAAAAGTATTATTTTATATTTTGTGTTCAATTTATTTAATTTTTTGTATAATTAATTTGCAGAGAAAGATGCTCGAGGACCTTGCCTCTCAGCCTCAGCCTGAGGAAACAGCAGAGGGGTCGGGGTCGATGCCCCCCACACAGCCTTCTGTTGACGTTCAAAATGAATTGTACTTCAAGAACGTCAAGGCTAAAATGGGGCGGTTCGCTGGATTGGGTAGCTTTGGAAATAACTTTTTCCGACCTCGTGGCTCGGGCTCATCCTCCTCTCAGTCTTCCATCGACTCTCATCCCAGTGAGGTCGAGAGGCAGCTTGCCACGGTGGTGGAGCAGATGAAGAACATGCAGAGGCAACAGCGAGAGAAGGAAGAGTATGAGAGGCAGCAGCGAGAGGCGCATGACCGGTATACAGCCGAGATGGAGCGGTATCGGGTCGAGGTGCAGGAGTATACAACCGCCATGCAGGCGTGGTGGCAGATATTCGCCTCTGATTCAGTGCCACGAGCGCAAATGCCTGCACCACCGATGCCGCCGACCCAGCCATCGATGCCGCCGATTGTTAACCTGGGCGAGGATGAGGAGGAAGAGGAAGAGGAAGACGGATTTAATTCCGATGGTTAAAAAAATTTGATTTTTAATAAATATGAAGTACAACTTTTTTTTTTTAGTTTGAATTGTTACTTTAATTTAATTTTTGAATTGTTACTTTAATTTATAATTTTGTGAATTTATTTTAGTTTGAATTTACTTTTATTTAATGTCAAAATAAATAATTTTAGCAAAAAAATAAAAATAAAATGGACACAACATTTATAAAAACAAGTAAGAAACGAAAATGAATTAATTTGGTGAATTATGGAAAAAAATGAATCAATTTGGATACATATACAATTAATTGCGTACAAATGAACGAATTATAAAATTATGCATTGTCGAAATAAATAATTTTACAAAATAAAAATAATAGTTGGGCAAAATATTTTAATAAACAACTTAGATACGAAAAGAAATTAATTTGGTGAATTATGGAAAAAAAAATGAATCAATTTGGATACATATACAATTAATTGCATACAAATGAACGAATTATAAATTTAAGGGGGAGTCGAAATAAATAATTTTACCAAACTAATAAAAATTAAATGGCCACAACATTTATAAAAACAAGTGAGAAACGGAAATGAATTAATTTGGTGAATTATAGAAAAAAATGAGTCAATTTGGATACATATACAATTAATTGCGTACAAATGAACGAATTATAAAATTATGCATTGTCGAAATAAATAATTTTACAAAATAAAAAAAATAGTTGGGCAAAATATTTTAATAAACAACTTAGATACGAAAAGAAATTAATTTGGTGAATTATGGAAAAAAATGAATCAATTTGGATACATATACAATTAATTGCATACAAATGAACGAATTATAAATTTAAGGGGGAGTCGAAATAAATAATTTTACCAAACTAATAAAAATTAAATGGCCACAACATTAATAAAAACAAGTGAGAAATGAAAATGAATTAATTTGGTGAATTATAGAAAAAAAATGAGTCAATTTGGATACATATACAATTAATTGCGTACAAATGAACGAATTATAAAATTATGCATTGTCGAAATAAATAATTTTACAAAATAAAAAAAAATAGTTGGGCAAAATATTTTAATAAACAACTTAGATACGAAAAGAAATTAATTTGGTGAATTATAAAAAAAAATGACTTAATTTGAATACATATACAATTAATTGCATAAAAATGAACGAAAGTAGTTTGTGCCCTAGTGGCGCGCGCCCCCTCCTCTTGCACAAGAGGTCCCGTGATTGATTCCCCTTGGACGCAAAATTTGATTAATTGTTCAAGGCCTAATAAGACTAATATAGAAGGTGGGCCGCATATAATAAGCACCACGCAAGCCACTTTTTTTTTTTTTTTTTTGTATAGGCTCGATAATTTGCGACGGCCAAATTCCGTCGCAAATTTTGAATTTTGCGACGGAAAACAGCCCGTTGCAAATTATAACAGAAAAAAATAAAATATATATATATATATAAACATTTGCGATGGAATGTGGCCGTCACAAATGTTGTTGACCCGATCGGATCTAACCCGAAAGATTTGCGACGGACTACTGTCCGTCACAAATTCTGTGCGACCCGGCCGAGTCTGACCCGCCAATTTTGGGACGGATTTATCCGTCATTAATTTGCAACGGACGGCAAAATCTGTCGCAAAAATTAGTTACGGCTGTTTTAGGAACGGATACGTGTCCGTCGCAAAACACTGTTTGCGACGGATTTTCCGTCACAAATTCCATCGCAAAACAGTATTTTTTTTAAGTGCCGATTCAATTCTCTAATATCGATCCAATTCTCAGATTCTCGAATCAATTTTTCGTATGAATCTGGACTTAATCGAAACAACTACGCATATTAGCGGATTGAGGGGGGGGGGGGGGGGGTGTTTTGAGAGAGAGAGAGATCGCGCCGAGAGATACTGAGACGGCGAGAAAATAAACAGTTCAAGTTTCCTATTTATATGATGCAAAACGGGTAGGGCAGGGCAAATTGCATGGATCTTAGTTTCGTGCAATATTGTGATAAATTAAAAGTCCAGTAAAAGAATATCCATCGACTCGTTTCCATATTTGATGCTTGGCCCCCAAGAGAAACACATAATTAAATTAATACAAAATCCCCATAAAATATGTGTAAATGATTTGTCCTTTTAATTTAAAATTCTTTAAGTAAAAAAATCATGACTTGACCTCAATCTTATATCTAAATTTTAGATCCCAAGAGAAACAGATGATTAATACAAAATTCCCGTAGATTAAACCGTAGATCTTTCCTTGATTGAACAATCTGATACGGCCTAGATTGTTTGAAAATTATAAAATTACTCTAAAATTTTTAAAGACCAGTAATTAAAAAAATTCCAAATTTAAAGAAAACTACTCCCTCCTATTCAAAATGATTGATGTTTTTGGGTAAATTTTTTGTTTCAAAATATTTGATGTTTTACGTATTTTTCACATTATTTCTCCATTATACCCCTAATCAATTCCCAAAAAAAAACTCACTCATATTGAAATTTACCTTTAATAAATTTATTAGGAGCTGATTTGAAAAAATATATGATATAAAGGGTATTGTCGTAAATATAAATCATATCCCCAAATATGAATTAAATATCACACCTATTATTGTGTGATATCATATATAGGAAGTTAAGTAAAAATTCGGGTTATCTCGGGTCATGGGATTTAAAAAAAAAAAAAATCATCAATCAAAGTAAACATTAATAATATTAAATATTTAATCCTTATCTAACTTAATCAATTAAAGTAAACGCTCCGGATTTAGGTATTTCGTTCCAATTATTAATACTAAAAAAATTTCATATCTCCTTCCTTAATTAAACAAGTTATTTCATAGATACGGCTTAAGATTATTTCCATAGATAAAAACAGAATTTCCATAGATACGGCTTAGATTACTTCAATAAGATGAGCACTTTCATTCTCCATATATATTTACGGCTTAGATAATTAAACACCTGCAAAACTCTTCACAAACTCGTCAATTAAAAAGGAACAGAATCTGCCGATAAGCGAGAAAATTACACTTTTGGTTTCATTTGTCACAGCATTCCATGATTTTGGTCTCATATTCCACGATTTTGATCCCAACCGTCAAAAACCACACATTTGTATCGTCATGGAAAATTGTGGTTTTGGTCTCAATTTTAACAGCCGTTAGCGGTAGTTAATTTCTCCATTAGAGACCAAACAATTTTGTCCCAGAATTAAGAAAAATAACAATTTTAGTACCAAATAATACTTGGAGGGAAATTGCAACACAAAGTGGCGCCAAACACTTACGCCAAAACCCTATAAACAATCCCCTAAAATACTTGCGAGATATAGCGTTTCTCCTACAAGGAGACATTGGAATTGTGTTAAACACATTATATGATATCTCAAACTGGTTATATTTTTCTTTGTGGTGATACTGTGGTCTCATGAAGATCCATTAAACGATACATTCCCCAATATCATCGATGAAGACAACGCAATTTGTGTTGCACAAATGAACAACGGGTACGTTAAGAGTAACCTAACAAAATATATATCCCCGAAATTCTTTTTCCCATATGAACTCCAAAAGAGTAACGAAATTACTATACAACATGTATGATCTAGTGACAATCTGATTAGGCGTGAAATTGTCATGATTCGTCACTCGAAATGCCCTAGTTTTGGTTGATTTTGTGAGTATTTAGAGTCATTTGAGTATCATTTCATAAACTAATGAATTTGTCTCTTTGATGCTCATAGATGGATAGAGGGCGAAAAGAGGAGTTCGTAGGACTTTGAATCGACTCAAACGGACGCCCGGATGAGAAGATATCGAAGAAATACGAAAAGTACTAGTTCGAGGGAGTAAAAGTATCATTGGAGTGCACAAGCTAGAAGAACTCGAGCACTAGTGCTCAAGCAGGTCGAGTATAGTGCACGAGAGATGCAAGTCGAGCACTTAGTGCTCGAGTCGGTCGAGCAGAGTGCTCGAGTGGAATCCAGTCGTGCACTAGTGCACGACCACGTATGGTCGAGCACTTTTTGCTCTCGGGAAGAATGGGGTGCTCGAGTTGGTTTTGCTCGTGCACCTAGTGCACAAGTAAGTGCACGACCTGTCGCGTTTTTGGCCCATTAACTCCCGATTCGACCCGTTTCTTATATATACCCCTTCCGAACACGTTTTTTTACAACCACTTGATACCTAACTACGTTTGGAGACTGAGTTTTGAGAGAGAGGAAGAGGAGAAGAGACAAGCAAGTTTACGATTACGTTTTTTGAGGTTTTCATAACGAATTCATACTACGATCTTGTTTTTAGTTTTGTTTCTTTAGATTTCTGTTCTTGAACACGTTGAGACTTATTTTCTTGAGTTAATTTCAGTTATTCTTTTATTTCGTAAAACCCTAGTTTATGTTTGATCTCTTCTTCGTCTTAAATATCATGTTCATGTTCGTTACTTACTTAATTTCTGTTAGTTTACGTTAAACCTATGTCTAGCTAAAACCCTTGCATGCTTGGGGCAGGATGAACTCGTAGAAGTAGGTTGTGGGTACGTAATTAGAGTAACTTGTGACGTTAGGTTTTAATTCTCTTGGTTAATGAATTCTTAAAATTAATCTAGACTTTATAATTACTTTTGAATTTCGTTCGAAAGGTGTTAGAGAGAGGACGACCGTATCACTCTTTAACAACGAGTAGACTTAACTAGAGGGTTTAGGAATGGTTAATTCATCTACCAGTTTAGCGAAGGAGGACGACCGCATCACCTTAGTTAAATCAGGGTCTCATTAATAAAGCACAATCTATTAACTTGTTAGTAGATTAGTGAAGTCGAGTGTTAGGGTAAAGTATTAGGGTTTAAAATCTTGAGTTTTCATCTTGCATTCTTTTACTTAGGTTATTTCTGGCGCGTCACAGTTATTTTGATTATGTACCTGCTCCGTTAGTATACGTAGGGATTCTTATCCTAAGCATCACCATCTCTTACTTGAAAATAACCGTAGTTAATTCGTCTTCTTTAGTTCGTTAGTATAATTAGTCTATTTTAGTTGTTTTAATTAATCTTTCAAAAAACCCAAAAACATTACACTCATATTAGCTACGACGCGTAGATCTTCAGGGATCTGTTCGCATACACCCCATCTCGTGGGTTCGATATACTTGGCCGTTATACTTACTCATACTACAGTGAACCCGTCCGCTTGCGGGTAAGCGACTAGTGGAAGTTGGTGTAATTCGCTTCAAGTCACAATCCAGCAGATCTGTTCATTAGGTCTCTACCTACTTTTACTTTTGAAAAGTTTTCTTATGGTATTGGGATGCGAAAGTTGTTGTCTTAAGGGGGAGTAAAAACATCGAAACAATACTAAAGATTGGATCCGGAAGATCAATAGTTGTACTCTTTCCTCAGTCGAATATTTTATTCTGGCAACCTAGTCTATGAAGTTTTTGACGAGACATGGACGTCTCGTCGTAATGTCCAAGGGGGAGTGTTGTAAATTTAGAATATTTGATATACCAAATCCAGAAGATTTGATGTGGACATTACTTATGGGTCAAATAGTCGTATAGGCTTTAGGGTTTTGATATTATATATATATCCCTGTACTCAATATTGTAATACACACATGTATATACACATAGAAATATAGTGGAAAACTTATGGCTTGGTACACCCCCAGATGTAGTCATTCATGACGAACTGGGTAAACAAATTGGTGTTCTTGTTTGCGCTTTTTATTTTATAACAAGAACAACTAGATTTGAAATTCCCTTCAAAGATGAGAAAAATTAAATTTCCATGAATATTATAGGGATATAAAATCAAAAGAAAAAATTCAGTAATTCGCAATTGATAAATTAGTTCATGTAATATTGAAATTCTCATTAAGTTAAAAGACGCAGGAATGTGTTTGATGAAGAATTTCATTCCAAGAAACCTCATTGAAGAATGGAATCAAAGATAAAAAAAAAAATGGCAGGAGACTGCAGACACCATTATTAATATTTTAGTGCGTGCAATATACAGTTTCACCAGAAAGCAAGTAGCTTTCAACTCGGGCTGATGATGAATGTAGAGATAAAAAATGTGAATTTTAAAAGATTAGAGATTTTAATGGATGGATTTTTTAAATAGACATTAAATAAGGATAAAGTTGTATAATCAATAATTATAGATTTTTAAATTATTAAATTTAATATAATAGTGGAATAATACGACACTATTCGATAGTACTCGATGCAACTTCATAGAAAATAGATGGAAAATAGATACAAATTTCTCCAAGTATTATTTGGTACTAAAATTGTTTTTTTTTTTTTTTTTTTATTATGGGACTAAATTTGTATGATTGGGACCAAAAGTGTTTGGTCTCTAACGGAGAAATTAACTACCGCTACCGGCTGTTAAAATTGGGACCAAAACCGCAATTTTTCGTAACGATTGGAAATAAAAATGTGTGGTTTTTGACGATTGGGACCAAAATCGTGGAATGTTGTGACGAATGGGACCAAAAGTATAATTTTCTCCCAATAAGCAGCTAGTCTATGATCTCCTCGTGGAATCTAAATTTTGTGGTTTTGCACCAATTTAGTTTAATTGAGTCTCGTGGAATCTAAAAATGTGTCATGATCGAACACGCATAATACTTACTTGAGATATATATGCATATATCAACTTGGGATAAATATCTATCTAACAATATCACCTCAGGCTCAGGATATCAGCATGCATTTTTTATAATCTCATCAATTACAAATCTTATATCGTCCCATATTTTTCGGATTACTTCCATCTCACGCCTATATATATAAAGGAGCTTGCACCTACTTTCCATCACAATTCAATAATCAGAGCAACACAACAGGTACGTCCCTTCCCTTTCTCTTCTTTTAATTGCAAACCTTTCCTTTTCTTTCTCTTAAACATATGTATACCTACTTATAGATAGTAAAAAATGTAGGAATTATTTTTAAACCATACAAAATAAAAATTGTGTTAGAGAACAAATTTTGCCTTTTGGAGTCGCAACTTAGCAATGAGACATGGACCTTCCAGCGACAAGGTCTTTACCCACTAGAATAGAATATATTAATAAATAAATAAAAAACCGAAAATTAAAATATATATAAGCAAATTTAAACTTATTTTTACATATAAGCTGTAAGGAGGTGGAGGTGATCTCCAACGTAATTTTTTAACAGTTTATAGGTTGTAAGAAGATTATTTTTTTTATTTTATAAACTGTATCTTATTTTATCAAACATTTAGAAAAAAAAAATTATGAGTGTAATTGCAAAAAATTATGTTCTAAGAGAGTGATGGTGAGAAAAAGTTACTTAATTGAAAAAATGATGAGTATTTTTAAAATTTGTATAAAATAGATGATGGGTTTGTGGTGAAGCACCTTATTGAAAATAATAAAATTACACTATAAATTAAAAATCCAGTAAGAAAATGTTCATTTCCAACGGCTCAAACACATTTATTTTCTTTAAATTGATAATGTAGATTTGATATTTTGTTTCCATATTTGATGTTTGGCCCCCAAGATAACACTACAAAAAAAGTGTGATTTGAAGAGGGTATTTAAAGAGGGGAAAATAGCCCTCGTATTTGGAGAGGGATTACACGAGGGAAGAAACTAAACTAGGGTTTGGACGAGGGAAAATTTTCTGTCGATAAACGCGTGGGATTTCACGAGGGAATTCTGAGCCCACGACAAATTCACGAGCGTTTGGACGAGGGAATTGCTGTGTCAGAACTCACGAGGGTTTTCTTTCCCTCGTCATTGTGCACCTGAAGTTTGTCGAGGGAATAAACCCTCGTCCTGCACCACGTGAGAGTTCTCGAGGGAAAAGCTTCCCTCGTCCTGCACCTCTGACATTTCTCGAGGGAATAAATCCCTCGTCCGGCCTTGGAATCTTTTCCACGAGGGAACACTTCCCTCGCCAATTTGAAATTTCTGATGCATGCAGGCTTTCAACAGACTTTGATGACCGTGTTTGGTTTCAGGCGTGGGACCCGGAGAATCTAATATTTGAAGAGGGAATTTCCCTCTTAAAAAACCCTCGTCCAAGTGTGTATACTTCACACACCCACCCTCATTTCCAGCAATTACAGCCGAGTGGGAGAAAGGGAGGAGGAGAGAAAGAAAGGGAGGAGCTAGGAAGAAGAGTCGTCGGCTGCCGTCTACCACCTCCGCCGGACGTGAAAAAAGTTAAACACTAGTCGAACTTTGCTCTACACGTTCACGTGAACATTTATACTGTAAGTATTTTCATTTTAAACAGTTAAATAATTATTTATTAACTAATTTTTGCATTTTCGACATGCATATATATGTTAATTTGTGTATGTATATATGTTTTATGCATATTAGTTAATTAGTACGTTGTTTAGTTTGTATGCATATAATTTGTTTAATTTTTAGTATATAACTAATTAATTAATTTAATTATAATATATTATTTAATTGAATGCTTGCTTAGTACTTAATTAATTAATTATTAATATATATATATAGCTAGCTATATATGTTCGTGTAGTATATACATATAATTAGTGTATATATATAATTTGTGTATAGCTATAATTATTTGATTTATTATGTTGTATATATACATGTTAATTGGAGTTGGAGGAGAGATGTTGTTTATTGTATAATATGTGTGTTCCGGCTTGATTAATTATAATTAATTAAGTCAGAAATGGATGCACATAGGAATTTTGAGTAATTTGGAAATACGAAAAAACTAAACGAAACTCTGTCGATTTTTTTTTGAAAATATTAATTAATTAATAATATGATAATTAATTAATAGGAGAATTAAAATTATTAATTAACCTAATTTGAGCATTATTAATTAGTTCACTAATATGAAACAGATTGATATGGATTATTAATTAACCTAATTTGAGCATTATTAATTAAAAAAATTTATCGCCGGCGACGTGAAAAATTCTTGTCTCCATTATTAATTAGTTCACCAATATGAAACATATTGATATGAAAATTAGTTGTTTATGCATGCATATATAATTTCATGTTAATTAATATATATATATATATATATATATATATATAATTTGTGCATATATTGTGCTTCATGGAATTTAATTTTCTTATAATATTTAGTTGTCAATTAATTTGTTAATGCGTATATATGCTTCGTACATATGTTGGGGTTGAAGGAAGGATATTCATGAATATTTTTTGTTAATTGTAGAATATGGGTGTTCCGGCTTGATTAATTATAATTAATTAAGTCGGAAATGGATGCACATAGGAATTTTGAATAATTTGGGAATTCGGAAAAATTAAACGAAACTTTGTCGAAATTTTTAGAAAATATTAATTAATTAGTTAAATTAATAATTAATAGAAGAAATAAAAATATTAATAATTAAGCTAATTTGAGTATTATTAATTCATTAATATGAAACAGATTGATATGGACTACTCAAGCCGTTTACGTTGGATGTATGGTCCAAGATCGATTAATGGCATGTTAGCTCCTGAATTTATTAGTGGACTCGATTCATTCATAGACTTCGCCACTAGTAACCCAAATTGGATGAATCGAGGAAAGATTAGGTGTCCCTGTAATAAATTTAGATGCAGTAACAAAACGTTTCAGTACCCCGATGATGTGAAAGCTCATTTGTATAGAAATTGTTTTATGCCAAATTATTACAATTGGGTTTTTCATGGTGAGGAAAATTGGGGTCAAATTCCGCATCAATACAATAATCAGGCGTCGTCTTCTTACGGACCGGTTGATGAGACCGCAGGATCTAGCTCGTACCACGATATGATCACGAACTTAACTTCCGGGCCCCACTTTGGAAATGTGGATAACGAGTCGACTGTTGAGAAACCCCCTAATCAGTATGCTGCACAGTTTTATGACATGCTTCGTGCAGCGGATCGGGATTTGTATCCTGGGTGCGAATCACACTCGCAACTGTCATTCAATGCCAGTATGTTGAACATTAAAACTGAAAACAGACTATCTGAAAGGGGATATAATCAAATTGTTGACTTGATTCGTGAGATATGTCCTCCGGATAATTTGGTGCCCAGAAAGTTTTCCGATAGCAAACAGTTGATGGGTTAGATGGGGCTTCCTGTGGAGAGGATCGACTGTTGTGCAGGAAATTGTATGTTATATTGGGGTGCAGACGGCGATCTTGAATATTGTAAGTTTTGCGGTCGGCCACGGTTCAAACCCGCAAGACGCGATGTGAATGGTCGACTAAAAAAGAAGAGCCCTTTCAAGAAGATGTTCTACTTTCCCATCATCCCTAGACTGCAAAGATTGTATCAGTCCAATGCAACTGCGAAGGATATGACATGGCATGCAAGTTGCACTAATAATGATCAGTCCGGTGTTATGCGTCACCCTGCAGACTCGCAGGCTTGGAAACACTTGGACCAGTCGTATCCTGGATTTGCTTCAGAAATTCGGAACGTTAGGTTGGGCTTGAGCACCGATGGTTTTCAGCCGTTTGGGCAGTCGGGGAAACAATACTCCTCATGGCTGGTGATACTGACGCCGTACAATCTACCACCATGGATGTGCATGAAGGATCAATTTATTTCTTACGGTTCTGGTGCCTGGTCCAAAAAATCCAAAGGATAAATTGGATATATTTTTACAACCATTGATCCGTGATTTGATAATTTTATGGGAATATGGAGTGGTAACGTACGATATTGCTACAAAGCAGAATTTTTTGATGCGGGCTGCACTAATCTGGACAATAAGTGACTTTCCAGCCTACTCGATGTTGTCTGGATGGAGCACATCTGGAAGGCTTGCTTGTCCATATTGTGCAGAAAACACGGATGCTTTCACTTTGAAGCTCAGTCGAAAGCAGTCGTGGTTTGACAACCATCGTAAGTTCTTACCTAGATATCATCCGTATCGAAGGAATAAGACTGCATTCAGAAAGAACAAAACAGTTGATGATGATCCACCGCCCATCCGTACAGGTGTTTCGATCCTTGAGGAAATTAATTGGATTGGATTTATGAAAGTTACGGAAGAGGGTGCTGATGCTCACAACAAAGTTCTAGATGGGGGTTGGAAGAAGAAGAGCATTTTCTGGGATTTGCCGTACTGGAGTACCCTGTTGATCCGACACAATTTGGATGTGATGCACATCGAAAAAAATGTGTTTGACAATCTCTTCTACACGGTGATGAATGTGGAAGGGAAAACGAAGGACACAAATAAATCTAGGGATGAGCTCAATGAATACTGTCGTCGACCCTCGTTACAGAAATGTCCACATACGGGAAAGTACCCCAAAGCTGCTTATTCACTTGATAAGAGACAGAGAGATATTGTTTGCAAGTGGGTAGATGAGTTGAAATTCCCTGATGATTATGTGTCCAACATGTCTCGTTGTGTAGACTGGAGCAAATTGAAGATGTTTGGGATGAAGAGTCATGATTGTCACGTGTTTATGCAGAGACTGCTTCCAATTGCTTTCCGTGAATTACTGCCGGCCAACATTTGGAAAGCTATCACTGAAATTAGTTTGTTTTTCAAGGAGTTAACATCTAGGACTATTACAGTGGAAAACATGACTCGCTTGGACCATGATATCCCAAACATCTTGTGCAAGTTGGAACGAATATTTCCACCCAGCTTCTTTAATTCAATGGAGCATCTACCTGTCCATCTTGCATATGAGGCAAAGATCGCTGGTCCAGTACAATACAGATGGATGTACCCATTTGAGAGGTAATCTATTAATTTACCTGTTTATTTTTAATATATAATCTCGTTTGGGAATTATAGTAGCTCATCCGTGGACCTTGAATTAGGTATCTTCACAATTTAAAGTTAAGTGTGGGTAACAAGGCACATGTGGAAGCTTCAATTGCAAATGCTTATTTAACAAAAGAAGCATCAATGTTTTGTTCCCATTATTTTGAGGATCATGTACTGACGAGGCGACACAATGTACCTCACAATTTTACTGGTCGTGGAGTACCCGAAGCAGTGGAAGGTAATCTTTCGATATTTGTGCCTCCTGGTACACATCTTGGAAAAAAGGGTAAAAGATGGATTGTAGACTTGGAGAAGCAAGTTGCTCACACGTACGTGTTACTAAATTGCAAAGAGGTCCAACCATATATTGAGTAAGTTAACCTACCTCTTAGTGGAAACTTAACATTTTTGCGATCTTCTAATTTGTGCCAATTGTACGTAGTGTATTTTTCGAGCAACTACTGCTTGTTCAACCGAATCTATCAGGTGCTGAGAAAGACAATGTGCTTCAAATGGAATTTGCATCGTGGTTTGAACAACTTGTAAGTGATATGTATAAGTAACTTTTTATTACTAATGTTTATATATACGCTATGAACTTAATGGAATATATCGTTCTCTCAAATGTACATATAGGTGAGGAGAAATCGTATTCAGGATCAGTTTTTACGTGCTCTCGCTGGCGGTCCTAGCAGTAGTGCCACCACATACCCTGGGTATTACGTTAATGGTTTCAAATTTCACACACGAGATTATGGTGCCTCTAAAGCAACCATGAATAGTGGAGTTTGCATTAGAGGAACAAACTATGATTCCAATGAAAATAATTTCTATGGGATACTCGAGGAAGTAGTGGTTTTGGAATACCCTGGACTTACTGAAAAAGAAGTTGTCCTGTTCAAATGTCAGTGGTTTGATCCTACTGTACCGGGTGGAACAAGAATACATCCTGATTATAAACTCGTGGATATTAATCCAAGAGGTCGATACGGTCGTTATGATCCATTCGTACTAGAAAGTCAAGCTACACAAGTTTACTATTGCAAGTACCCCGGTGCATCTGTCCAACCGGGTCGAGAGTGGTGGGCAGTTTGCACAACCAAGGCACGATCCTTAGTGGAAATGGATAGAAAGAGTGAACCAGAGCTTTCTCCATTTCAAGAGGACGATATAGTGTCCCAGATGAATGTGCGAATGGATGATGATCCTGTCGTTTTGGCTGATTTGGACGCTGCACTAATTGAGGTACAAAATGAAGAAGAGGAAGAAGATCAAGAAGACGAGAATGATGATGAGGATGATGATGACGAGGATGAAGATGATGATCAAGAAGATGAACATGATGATTATGATGACGATGATTGATATTGTTAATTGATTGGACCATTATTTGTTATATATGTATACATGTTACAATTTTATATTAATTATTGATGTGAGAGATATTTGTTATGTATACATGTTACAATTTTATATTAACTATTGATGTGTTCATTATTTGTTATGTATACATGTTATAATTTTATATTAATTATTAATGTGTTTATTAAATGCTATGTATACAGATGGCTGGAGGTAGAAGTATTTGTAACCTTTTCGGTGGCCGGCGATCGTCCTCCCGTACACCAGAGTCAGACCGTGAACCGGTACAACTCTTTTTAGTTGTTATATATAATATCTTATACACATGTTATAACTGTAATTATTAAATACAGATGGAAACGTCTGAAGAAAATACGGGTCGACGTAGGGATTGGAGATCGTCCTCTCAAACCGGAACAGTACCGGTTCCTGATTTGCAGAATCAGGAAGATGATCTAACTCAACACGGTGGAACATCTCCAGAAACGGTTGAGGATGACCCTGAGATTCCAGAAACTGCAGAAGAACTCACCAACCATGCACCTCGTCCTAATGTGCTACGCATCTACACGTATCACAATGTGTATGTTAAATATCACTTAGTCTTTTTTATTTGATTTTTTTACATATACGCTTGAAAAATATACAGATTGATGCCCTCGAATGCTGTTTCGAGGTTGATTCGAAATATAATGTCCCGTCGAATGGAGATGGGCGGGTTCACATATAAGTTGGTGTCAAAAGAAAGGAAAAATGAATGGTGGGAAACATTCCAGGTATACATTCATTTTGTTAATATTGTGTAGAATTATATGTATGTATATATTTTTACTTAATTAAAATCAATATGATTGTATATATTTTCTTCAGAGGGAGACGTACTGGGATCCTCGGACGGAAAATACTGTGTTCATCAAAGAGTTGTTTATCCGGAGGTCTAGAGAACGATTTTCTGATCTGCTCAGTCTTTGGAAGAGGATCAATAGAAGGGAAGGGAAAATACCTCCGTGGGACATGAGATTCTGGACTGCATTACTTCAGTACTGGCAATTGCCCGAGGTCATTAAAAAAAGCAACCAGTGCAGAGCAAACCGCTTGTCTGCGGCCGGAGGAAGAGGCCCCTCAAAACACAAAGGAGGGGCAAAGGGAGTCGCACAATGGACTCAGGAATACGTAAGTAATTCCTACACTACAACATAGAGAGATTTTAATTACTTGATTACACATATCTTTATTTTTTGGAATACAGGAGAAGAAATATAACCGTCTCCCAACTGAATGGGAAATTGTGCAACATTTCCACAACTGTGGGGAAGGGGAGTACACGTATGGAGGAATTGCTGACATAATTGTAAGTATTTTACATTAACATTATAAATTGAATAGTAAGGTAACACGTTTGTATACTTGAGATGATGTCAAAAAATTTGTATGTCTAGGACTCTGTGGAGGAACGAGTCTCGCAATTACCGCCTCCAGTAGACGATACTGAGCGCTTGAACCGACTGAGTCAAGTGTATGCTGAGACAGTGAGGTCAGGCCACGGAAAAGTTAGGGGCCTCGGTCAAATGAAGACGATGCGTATACAATCTGGCCCAGGCGGGGCATCAGCTGGCACACACATTGGCGGTTATGATCAAAGAGATGTTGATCGTTTGCTGGCTGAGGAGCGCGCGAGATACGAAAGATTGCTGGCCGAGCAACAAAGACAGCAAAACGATTTTGTGCGCCAGGAAGTACACAATCAGATGATGGCATGGTTTCAAGGCCAACATGGAAACCAACCTAGTGGGTTTTCCCAACCAGCTAGTGCATATCCTCCTTACCCAGCTTATCCTTCATATCCTCCCGCCCCTTCCGCATCTGGTTACGCCCCTTATCCTCCCCCTGCCCCTTATCCCTCGGCCGGTCCTTCTACTGGTATTCCTCCTGTTCCTCCTACTGGTTTTCCCACCGCACCTAATCCTCAGGCCTCTCCTGCTCGTCCTCCCGCTTCCGGTCCTTCATCGTCTCGTCGCAATTCCATCTCTCCAACTGGGTTTATAGACCTACTTGAAAGAGGTACATATTCTAGTTACCCCCCGAGGGGTAATTATTCCGGAAATGAAAGAGGTGATGATGATGATGATGATGAGAGTTAGGATGTCATAAATATTTGAACATGTTTTGGAACTATATTTGTTGGTTTGATATTTTACTATTTATTTGGATTTATATGTCTGGATATTTGAGCATGTGAGTTTGTTATTATCATTATTATTGATTATTAGTTATGAATATTGTTGAATATTAAAATTTTATTGATTTTTAAAAAATATATTCATCAATATAAGTGTATATGTGTATATGTGTACACATATTAGTAATTAGTGAAGAGAATTTAAAAAGTATGTATTTTAAATTTTATTGATTTAAAAAAAAAACGATCAATATATGTGTATATATGGACACATATTAGTAAGTAGTGAAAAATAATTTAAAAAGTATGTATTTTATAATTTTATTGATTTAAAAAAAAAAACAATCAATATATATATATATATATATATATATACACATATTAGTAATTAGTGAAAAAGAATTTAAAAAGCTAAATATTAATGTACACAAATATATAAGTAGTGAAAAAGAATTTATTGATGTATTCATTAAAAATATTTTAATATTATAAATAATAAAAATAATATATATAAGTGATAGTTTAATTTTATATGTAATAATAATTTACATATAAAGTATAACAAACAATTAATATTAATTAGTATGATATTTAAAGTATATAACACAAAAATATATGAAATATATATATTACACCCTAAAACATAACAACTAAATTGTCTTGTCCAAGCGGCACGGCAAAACAAGCAAGATCTTTCCATACTTAGAGGCCGCGTGTTCGAAACTTGAGGGGGGCGAATTTCGCCCAATTAAAGTTGAGAGTGAGGTTGGAGGGTGGTAGCCTAGCGGATCCGCGGGGGAAGGGTTGTGTTAGAGGTCGTGGGTTTCGGGGAATTTCCCTCGCCACGTCAGCCGAGGGAAAATTCCCCCAATTAAAGTTGAGAGTGAGGTTGGAGGGTGGTAGCCTAGCGGATCCGCGGGGGAAGGGTTGTGTTAGAGGTCGTGGGTTCGAAACCCACGAAATTGCAATTTTTTTCTGAGGAACTAGACGAGGGAAGTACACGAGGGAATTTCCCTCGCCACGTCAGCCGAGGGAAAATTCCCTCGCCAACCGCCGCCTGTCACGTCAGAGTTAAAGAGGGTTTTAATTCCCTCGCCCACGTTTCCCGAGGGCTTTAAAGAGGAAAAATTCCCTCGTGCCCCATTCCCGAGGGATTAATTCCCTCGCCCTTCACGAGGGCTTAGCCGAGGGAAATTTTGTCGAGGGATTTTTTTTCCCTCGTCTCTTCCCACGCGAATTCCCTCGTTAAAACCCTCTCCATTTTTCGAGGGATTCGTTTTTCCCTCGTGTACAGATTGGCGACGAGCATTTTGGAGAGAGAATAAATCCCTTTTCAATACCCTCTCTATCTTCAATTCCCTCTCCAAAACCCTCTCCAAAACCCTCTTTAAATCTTCTTATTTTTGTAGTGTAAACACATAATTAAATTAATACAAAATCTCCATAAAATATATTTTCCTTTTAATTCAAAATTCATTAAGTAAAAAAATCAAGACTTAATCTCAGTCTTATATCTTAATTTTAGATCCCCAAGAATGTTCAAAAGAAATCATCAAAACTTTGAATCATTGTTCGAATTGGGGGTAATGCTCCATCGTGGGGAGGTTAATCTGGACGACTTGGTCCGAGAAATCGAAAAGAAAAAATCAGAAGAAGATGGTGGGGGTGATCGTGATATTGGTGAAAGTAGCGGGACAAAACCAATTGAGCTGCATGAAGAAGAATGTAAAAATATAGTATTAAAGAAAAGAATAAGTGAAAATCCACATCCAAATTATGATGAAACTTGGAGGGAGGGAAATTTGATCAAGAAAGCGAGAGTGAAGGATAATGGAAAAGTCTTGAATACCCCTATCCACATGCAAGATTGCGTGAAGAAGAGAAGTGCGGTTGAGGGTAAAACGGAGGAAATCAAGAAACGGATTCTTGATTTGGGGGGCGGTGAAGAGAGCGTGGTGTTAGTTATCAAGGAGTTGTACAAAAGCGATGTGGACAAAGGACAGAACCGATTTTCGATACCATACGGGAAGGTGAAGGGTGAGTTCTTGGATAAATTGTTGGATAGTGAGGTTGAGAGGTTGGATTCATCATTGGAGGGGATTCCGGTCACCCTCTTTAGAGGTCGTGGTGACGGTGAAGGACGCTCGTTGCGTCTCAAGAATTGGAAGTCGAACAACATGTACGTCTTGGTCGGGGGTTGGAAAGATGTGCGTATTGATTATGGATTGGAAGAACATCAACGTGTTCAGTTGTGGTGTTTTAGGAGGGACTTACAACTCTGTTTTGCACTTTTTAAATGTTGATGAAACTTATTTTGTAGTGCATGGAAAGCAAAAACCGTGATGTTTAATTAATTAAAACCGGAAACATGCCGAGTGGGTTTAATTAACTATGCCGAATGAAGGTTATGCAATCCGTGATGTTTCCAAATTTTTGTTTATATAATTTTTAAAAATTACCATTGATTTTGTGCTGTTGATGATCTGTGTAAGTGTAAAGTTGTGTTTTAAGCAGTAGGATTGTTATTTAGTATTATTAATTCTCGAAGAATATAAGTTGAATCTTGTTTAGGGTTAGTTTTATGGAAATTGTTAATTACAGAAAAAGGATAGTGGATCAAAGTTTTTGTGATGAAATAGATTCTGTTGATATATTTACTGAAGTATTAATTGGGATCTGATAGTATATCTTTTTAATATTTGGCAGCTTGACCTAAAATGTTGGCCAATCATCAATATTATATACCCACCGCGAATGTGTTATTGACACATAAGCAAATTTAAATAATTAATTAAAATAATAGTAAGCCCCTGCTTATGTGTCATTAACACATTCGCGGTGGGTATATAATATTATGCCCACGTGGGCATGTGATCATTTCCATATATATATATTCGAATTTCTTGTAGCAAAAGGCGAAGCCCTCGCCCCCAGGGCCCCCACCCCCTGGCCCGAATATATTCGAATTTCTTTGTAGCAAAAGGTGAAGCCCTCGCCCCCAGGGCCCCCACCCCCTGGCCCAACAGGATATATTCGAATTTCTTTGTTGTAGCAAAAGGCGAAGCCCTCGCCCCCAGGGCCCCCACCCCCTGGCCCGACAGGATTGGGATATATTCGAATTTCTGCTCAACGGTTCGACGATCCAAGAAAAGGAAACGATGTTGCTACTCAGTGTTATTAACTGACTTTCAAATCAATCTAAATCTTAACATGAAAGTAAAATAATATAGAGATAATTTGGACAAACTTGATTTGGATGCGTGTATTTTTTTATGATTTCTTCAAATTTTCTAGCTTGGACTACTTAGGGAGTAATTATACATTAATTAATTTGCAATATTTTTTAGTGCAACTAATTAATATTTTTTATTGTAATCAATTAATACGTTTAGTTAAACAATTAATACTATTTGTACTCATCAACTAATACCCTTCAATGAAAACAATTAATACCTTCAATAAAAATAATTAATACCCTTCAGAACTAATATCATTCAGTGAAAACAACTAATACTCTTTAATGAAAATAATTAATACTCTTCAAATAGTTTATATATGGTCACCATATATTAATAAACAATACACTTTCTTAAACAAATCAACAAAAAAAAAAAAACAAGAAAGTTAGAGTATTCTTCAATAATTCATATATGAAATTCACTCTAGTATACTCAATATTCAATAATAATAAAATTACACTGAAGATTAAAAATCCAGCAAATAATGTCCAATCTCCAAGGACTCCAACACAGATTTTCTTTACTTAAAATTGGATTCTATAGATTTGGTATTAGACTAGTTTCCATATTTATTGTCAACGTTATCTCAAAGATAAGTCTAATAAATTTCCATATATTCAAGCTTACTCCCTCCTTAATTGAACAACTTTTAATACGGCTTAAATTATTTCTATAAAACAAAACTCTTTCATGCTCCTAATAACATAACAAAATAGTAATCTCTATAAATTATTTACACAGATTTTCTTTTCTTAAAATCGGATTCTCTAGATTTGATATTAGACTAGTTTCCATATTTCTTGCATGGTCGACGTTATCTCAAAGACGATATAAGTCTGAAGAATTTCCATATATTGAAGCTTACTACCTTTTTAATTGAACAACCTTTGATACGACTTAAATTATTTCCATAAAACGACCTCTTTCACGCTCCTAATAACATAACAAAATAGTAATCTCTATAAATAACTCTGCACATAAAAAATCAAGAATTTGCAAAATTCGTGAACAATGTTCACCTGTTATCACGGTGGGAGTCGTTGGTTGATTTGGCGGTAATGCTCTGTCGTGGGAAGGTTGATCTGGACGACTTGGTCCGAGAAATTGAAAAGAAAAAATCAAGTGGTGGGGTTGATCGTGATATTGGTGAAAGTACCGGGACAAAATCGACTGAGCTATATGAAGAAGAATGTAAAAAAATAGTATCAAAGAAAAGAATCATTCAAATCCCAAGTCCAACTTATGATGAAAGTGGGACCGAGGAAAAATTGATCAAGAAAGTGGTAGTGAAGGTTAATGGAAAAGTCTTGAATACTCCTATCCACATGCAAGATTGTGTCAAGAGGAGAAGTGTGGTTGAGGGTAAAACGGAGGAAATCAAGAAACAAATTCTTGATTTGGGGGTGGTGAAGAGAGCGTGGTGTTGGTTATCGAGAAGTGTAAACAATGATATGGGAATCACCGTTGAATTTGGTGATTAGAGAAGCTAATATATATAATCGTGTGTGTACAACAACTTCCTATAATTAGAGGGGAGATAAAGATGGAAAAATAAATAAATCTCTAATTTACACTAATTACACGGTAATTGATAACTAATCAAGAACGAGTCAATTATCTCCTTTATTAACCCCCTTCAAGTGTTACGTGGGGTGAAGGCACACGCAAAGTTTGGACCAAAGAAACTCAAAAGTTGGTCGAGGGAGACTCTTCGTGAAGATGTCAGCGAGCTGAAGATGAGAAGGGACAAAGCGCGTAGTAAGCTTCCCGGAAGACACGAGCTCTCGAACAAAATGATAATCCAAGTCAATATGCGGTTACTTGAGCTTTGATGATATGTTTCTAGTAGATTATGCATTATGTTAGGATTGGCAACATGCGAGAGTTGAGCTAGTTCATACATGTGTTTAATCGAGCGAAATGACTTATCAAGTGCTATAGTTAGATTTCTAAGACATCGAGAGATGCTAGATAGTCTAGAACACTCCAAATCGGGCATCGAAACCTTTTAAACGAGAGTTTGTTGATTAGATGAGATTGAATTGATCTAGTCTAATCATGATATGAAACATAAGAAGGGCATAAGTTAAGCTAGCTTCGATAATTGCATAATCGACGTCATCCGAAGCATATCTCCCCTTGCACTTCGTCTCACGAAGTTAGATAGATTTCTATTTTTTGTTCATTTTAATTCCTTGTTTAGTAGCATAACAAACCCGAGCTTGTACTTTTCATTTCATAGCATGAAAACGTGAATCGACTTAGCTAACCACTTGTTTCCCTAGGGTTCGATAATTTTATTACTTGGTCAATTGCCTAACTATAACAACGATCTCGTACACTTGCGAGTAGTTCGATTTTGTGATTAACGAAATTGGCAATCAAGTTTTTGGAATGCATCCAATAGGCTTGCCAAGAGTCTAAGCAATCTTTCCTCAAACTTGAATTTGGTGCTAAATCAAAAAGGACTTTCATTTGGCTGTAATGTTGGCTCTTTGGTTAGGGAAGGGAATTCTTTAGGTAAAGTGACTCGTGACTAGTGAAGCAAGAACTCAGATTTCTTTTTCGATTCTCCACAAAAATGTTATGAGTACATAATTCCCGCCCGAGGTTCATTCTTCACTGATTCACTCATCACTTATTTTACAAGTGTTTTTCTTCATTCTCCTCGCACCATTTTTACTTTTCATACCACCAACTTCCTTCACAAAGGAGAGCTTTTTTTTTTTTTAGCTCACTCCTTCACTATTACAACCTTCATTCACTTTTGGCTTCATCTTTTCCACTTTCTGCAAAAATCATCCCTTCTAAATCATTCACCCCATTCGTTCTTTCTCCTAATTCAACCACATCACCCTCATTCAAGCTTCACTAGTTTTATGGACCAATAGGCTAAAAAAAGGCAATTTGGTTAAATCATGGGTGCCAATAAACAGGTCACAAGGCTCAACTTGGCTCACTATGGAAATACAATGTCATTTGGTATGGATAGATTTTGGCAAAGTGACTTTTCATTTCAAGGATGGCCTAATCTCATTTTTAGCACCTTATACAAGTAGAGTTCTAGAGCAAGACTAGAGGCAAGTTCTCGAACACAATGACTACACATGACCACACTTCCAATTAAGAACTAAATCAATTACAAAAAATTTGGTTCAAAGGCTCAAAAGCTCACAGGTTCATACTTGATTATGGCTCATTTTCTCATTTTAAGCTCACTTCACTTCAACTTCAAATTTACAAGTTTTCCAAACTTCTCAAGGCATTAGCATTCATCAAAAATAAAATCAATTCACCTCTGAAATACTCAAAATGCACACCCTTAACTTCATCACATCAAATTGTTCCATACAACACTACAACTCAAGCCATCTAATGCACCAACCATACTCATGTATGTTGTTGCACGTTTCTTAAGCAAACGATTCACCTAATACTATTCAATTCAACCCAAAACACCAACATTGGTTCATTGCTATCTCAATTCATGAAACAACCAACTCTCCTACATCAAAGCATACGTCGAAGCACATTGATTTTTGGAACGACACACCCCCCCAAACTTAGTCGTTGCAATGCAAAGAGAAAGTTTGGCATAAGAGATAAAAATCGAACGTGCATGCAACGTGAATCTGGAAAGACCAACTCAAGTGCAAGGAGATGACCAATAGAATTGTCAAACCAAACACAAATAGCACGATTCACACAACAATAAGACCAACTCAACCAAAGGCAACTCATATCCCGGCTTAATCAAGTAAACAACAAAAATATAGCCTCCCCAAACTTAGGAATTGCACGGCAATCCTAAGTTTGAGCCCGAGGAAAATGATACCTCCCATTCTACAGGCTTACAACACGACCAACTTACGACCCCCGAACCATAGCTTCTGCACGAGAGTCCAATGAGAGCTTCCAAACCTAAAATAAAAAATGAACAAACATTATTAACATCCAAAGAAAATGAACAAACAGCAAAACAAGAGTTCAAAAAGAATGGGTTGCCTCCCATTAAGCGTTAGGTTTAACGTCCTATGCCGGACGGAACTCTCACGAGTTCAAACTTCCCATTTTTGCTTAATATTGGGCACTTCCTTTGGAACGGGAGGATCGGAATGCTTCTCTTCAAACTCATTGACCACGAGGAGTCCACCCTCCTTATCTTGCATCTCCAAACTTCCTACTTGAAACACTTTCTTTACCATCCAAATGTACCTCCTTTTGAACTTCACGTTTCCAAGAATGTTCTTAATTTTGGAATTCACCACTTCATCTCCAACTATAGAGTCATCTTCTTGTTTTAGCTTTCTTGGGCTCTTACTCTTTCCTTCTTTTAAACCAAGTAACTCTTCCATTTTCTTCTTCTCAACAAATCCCCCCAAACTTGCATTTTGCTCAAGTTTGGTTGGTCCTTTCAATGCTTCTTTTTCCAACTTCTCATTTTCTTGTTCAACTTCGGGATCTTTCAAAGGTTTGATTGGAGGAATTTCTTCTTTCGTCTCTTTACTCCCTCCTATATCACTCATGATATAATTGATAGAATGACATTCCTTACCTTTCAGTGTACTCTTCAATGAATCATAAATAGAGAAAGTGAGTTCTTCATCATCCATGTTCAATGTGAGTTCACCTTTTTTTCATGTTGATAGTGGCATCTCCCGTTGCAAGGAACGGTCTTCCAAGTATTAAGCGAATGTTCACATCTTCTTCCATATCGAGAACAACGAAATCGACCGGAAAAATGAACTTATCGATTTTTACTAACACATCTTCTATAATTCCCTTAGGACGAGTGCATGATCTATCCGCCAATTGAATACTCATTGAGGTAGGCTTCATTTCTCCAAGTCCCAATCGCTTGACAATAGAGAGTGGCATCAAATTGATGCTAGCACCCAAGTCACAAAGAGCATTCATTTTGGGACTCCCTTCAATTACACAAGGTATAGTAAAGCTACCCGGATCTTCAAGTTTTTTCGGGAGATTTCTTTGAAGAATTGCACTACACTCCATTGTAAGATTTACAGTCCCAGTGTCAACCATCTTCCTCTTCTTCGAAATCAAATCTTTGAGAAATCTTGCATAATTCGGCATTTGTTCAAGTGCCTCATAGAAAGGAATTTCAATATGCAACTTCTTGAACACTTCAAGAAATTGAGCAAACTTCTCATCAAGCTTCTTCTTCATGAACCTTTGTGGGAATGGAACCGGCACTACGGTCTTAGGAACCCCCCATTCATCTACCTCAACTTTGTCTTTGCTCTCTCTAGTTTCCTTAACCTTCTTCCACTTAGGAACGAACTCCTCTTTTGAGTCTTTATTCTCCTTTTGCTTTCCCTTCTCTACCCTCTTTTTCTCACGTTCTTCTTCCTCCTCTTCTTTCTTATCTTCATCTTGGATTGGCATAGGCGGCCCATCATACTTTCTTCCACTTCTAAGTGTAATGGCATTACAATGCTCACGTGGATTTATCTCGGTATTGGATGCAAATTTTCCTTTGTTTAATTGAGGTCCCAAAGCATTTGCTATTTGTCCAAGTTGAAATTCAAGAGCTTTGAATTGAGTATCATGCTGTGCCAACTTAGTCTCCTTCTTCTTATCCGACTCCTCCAATCTTTGACCAACCTCCTCAATCCTCCGGTTATTCTCTTCCATCCTCCGATTAGTTTCCTCCATTCTCTGATTCATATCCTCCATATTCTTCAACATTAATTGAAGAGTTTCATCGGTATTCCCTTTTCCTTCATGATTAGGAGGTTTGGACCCCGGGTCTACCCCCGTTGGTAATTGAATTGCTCCTCTAGGGTTCCCATATGAAAAGTTTTCATGTTTCCTCCATGATTGATTTGAAGATCCACCTTGTTGATAAGAGTTATTAGGAAGTGGAGCTCCTTGAAACCTTGCTTGAAATGGTGGGGCTTGGTACGGTTTTGGACCTTGCACATTGTTTTGGTACCCTCCTTGAAATTGTGGTCTCCCCATATAGTTCACTTCTTCACTTGATGGTTGAACATTAAGACTAGCTTCCACTTGTCCTACTTGTACATGAGGAGAAGGTAAATTGAGGTTCCCTAATTTATCTATCAAAGCCATCATCACACTCTTCAACCCATCATTTTGTTCTTCCAGGGCTGCAATTCTATCTCTTTTTCCACTTCCACTTGGATTACAAAATGAATCATTCGCAGCGATGTTGTCAATGATCTCATTTACTTGTTTCACAGTTTTTGACCACACGGATCCTCCGACACTAGAATTGAGATGATTTATATCCCATTCAATAAGCCTTATGGTAAAGTAGAGGATAGTTTGAACCTCGGGTAGACCGTGTTGAGGACACGCCAATAGCAAACCTTGATACCTCTCCCAAGCATCCGTGATTGATTCCCCGTGGAATTGCTTGAACTTCGTAATTGCTTCTTGAGCTTTGAGGACCTTGGAAGGTGGGTAAAACTTCTTTAAAAACTGAGTACTCAACTCTTCCCAAGTACTAGCCATCGGGTTCATATTTTGTAGCCATTTCTTAGCCCTTCCTTTCAACGTGAATGAGAAGAGTCTTAACATCTTTGCATTATGTGAAACACAGGGATATTTGACTGTGTCACATACTTCCATGAAGTTTCCTAAATGTACATGAGGGTCCTCTCTCTCGTCGGTCCCTTCAAACTGTGTTTCTCTTAACATTCGAAGTAGTGCCGGGCAAACTTCAAACTTTTCAGCTACAATATGTGGTCTAGCAATCCCATCATAAAACTCTTTCACCCTTGGCTCATAGAAGTCTTTCAAAAGTGGCTCACGATCTTGAGGATTTTGCTCGGGATGATGTATGGGTTGGTGATTTGGATTTTGTTGTGGTAGATTTTGAACTTGAGGTGGAAAAATGTAAGGATAAGGGTATTGATATGGGTATTGTGGTTGTGGATATAAGTGAGGTTGAAATGGTGGATATTGGTTAGGTTGTGGAAGGTTTTGTGGATGAGGGTACGGGTATGGTACATATGGAACTCCAACACCTTGGCCATTAGGATTGTGATTTGCATGATTCCCCCCTTGTGCATTCGGTGGCACATTAGGGTGAACATCGTTAAGTACAAAAACGGATCGACTTGCAAGTGTACAAGGTCGTTGTTGTAGTAGGCAATTGACCAAGTCAAATATTGAACACAAAGACAACGTGTTTAGTTCTTAGATATCTACTAAATTGAATGTTTGAAAATAAAATTGCAGAAAATAAAAGGTTCGGGTTGTTATTATCTACTAGATGTTTTACAAGTGCAAGATCAAAAACTAATCTAACTTCTTTCGAAGTGCAAATGATGGAGATATGCTTTGAACGAATCCAAATATGCAAGTGATAGAGGATAGCAAGAGCAAACACTTATCTTAAGTTCCATATCATGATTAACCTAGATTTTACAATCTCATCTAACCAACAAACTCTCGTTTAGAAGGCTTCGATGCTCAATTCAAAGTGTTCTTCATGTTCTAGGTCTCTCTCGATAACCTAAAGCATCTAACAATAGGCTTTGATAGATAATCCTCTTCAAATTAGAATTCACTAAGGATAGCTCAACTCTCGCATGTTGCTACCTTTAATGAATTTCTAATTCTACCAAAGATAAGCTATCAAGGCTCAATTAATTCGAATTCAGAGAAATTAATCATTCTACTTCACAAAATCTAAGCATATACTCAAGCTAAACCCTAGCTCTCACATATTCTTCATCATTCAAAGCATAGAGAGTTAGCCTAGCATGGCTAGGGCTGAGAAAGCTAAAATCATGAATAAAGCCATGGAAAAACTAAGAATTTAACAACAATGAGCGGAAATTAGAGTAATATCACCTAAGATGGAGGAAATTGGAAGAACATCTTCAAACACCATTTGTCTACAACCATGAAATCTGCAAAATTGACTACTCTTCAAGCTTTAATCCAAGTACAAGTTACTTCTCAATGAAGAAATTGAAGAAAAAAAACTAATCTAGCACTATCTAAGGAAAATTGGTGAAATTGTGGAATGGAGCTCTCCTCTCGTGTGAAATCTCTGAAAAATGAATGGTAACTTCCTCAAAATTCAGTTAGAAACCCTTTTATAGTCACAAGCTCAGGCCTAAGTTGGTTTTGACCATTTTAACCCTCGAATCTTCTAGAAATCGCGCTCCTCGAGCTTGCCAGCATTTTGCTCGCCCAAAACCAAGTTGCTCGCCCGAACATTGCTTCACTCGGCCGAGTGCTGACTCTGCTCGGCCGAGTGCTTATTTTCGTGGCCGAGTTCTTCAATTTTTGCCTCACTCGGCCAAAACGTCTTTGCTCGGCCGAGTGAAAATTCATTTTGGCCGAGTGGATCTTCCAGAGAATCCCACTCGGTCAAATTCACTTTGCTCGGCCGAGTGCGAAACCATTTTGGCCGAGTGGATCTTCCAGAGAATCCCACTCGGTCAAATCCACTTTGCTCGGCCGAGTATCCTTGTTTCTTGGCCGAGTAAACCCTGTTTTGGCTCTATCTTGGTCTTTCTTGTCCACTCTTTCATTCCTTCTTCAATTCTTCATCTTTTAACACCTAAAACACTTCAATTCTTGTACGAAGGGTGAGTCCACATGACAAAACTAAATGTAGAGATACAAGACACTTTTTGCACATAAATCAAGCCCAATTAGTGCATAAAAGGACTTAAAAACACACAATTATGATGCAATTATACGACTAATCACTCGTTTATGAGCTACAGGATTCTGACTAAGAAAGATAGCACTCTTATTGTCACAAAGGAGCTGGGGCCGAGAGGATGATTGAAGCTCATGAAGAAGATTCGAGAGCCACACAAGTTCAGCAGCAGCATTGGCCCTAGCACAATATTCAGATTCACAGCAGGAACGAGCAACCGTTGGTTATTTCTTGGCACTTCAGGAAATAAGATTTCCTCCAAGAAAAATAGAATATCCATATGTAGAACGACGAGTGTTAATGCAACGAGCCCAGTCAGCATCTGAGTAGCGGACAATAGAAGAGTCCAAATGATTAGTCGTGAAATTGTTATGTTTTGGTGCCCGATTTGCCCATATTTTGAGTGTTTTCGATGAGTGTTTGGAGTCAAATGAGTATCATTTTTATAAAATCATTAATTTATCTCTTTGGATTTCATAGATGGATAGAGGTCGAAAAGAGGAGTTCGTAGGACTTTGAATCGGCCAAAACGGACTCCCGGTTGAGGAGATATGAAGATTTTACGAACAAGTGTACTGCTGCTGAAAAGTGCTCGAGCGAGAGCACTCGAGCGCCAGCGCTCGACCGATTGCACCATTCGAGCTACATGCTCGAGCGCCCCTGCTCGAGCTACTTGAGCACTATCATATTTTTGCCTCCGGATGTATTTTTTGGGCCCATGAGTTCCCGATTCGGCCCGGCGCTTATATATACTCGTTCCAAACTCGTTTTTTAGGATAATCACATACCACTTGATACCACATCACTTTTAGAGTTAGTTTTTGGAGAGAGAAAGAGGAGAAGAGACGAGCAAGCTTTAGTTTTACGTATTCGAGGTTTTATTTACGAATTCATAGTTCAGATTTTGATTTTTTTGTTTTTTCTTTTAGACCTTTGTTCTTAAATACATTGAGAATTCGTTTTATTAATTTAATTTCAGTTCTTAGCATTTATTTCTTTAAACCCTAGTTTATGTTTGATAAATTCTTGGTTAAAATCATTATGTTCATGTTCGTTAATTCTTCAATTGTTCTTGTTTCCATAAAAACCATGTCTAGCTAAAACCCTTGCATGCTTGGGGTAGGATGAACTCGTAGAAGTAGGATGTGGGTACGTAATTAGGGTAATTCGTGACGTTTAGTCTTAATTCTCTTAATTAATGAATTCTTAAAATCAATCTTAACTTTACTCTTGAATTTTGTTCGAAAAGTGTTAGAGAGAGGACGACCTTATCACTCTTTAACAAGTGGACTTAATGAGAGGGTTTAGAAAGGGTTAATTAATCTATCGGTTTATATAGGGAGAACAACCGCATCACCTTAGTTAAATTAGGGTCTCGTTAATTAAGCACAATCTATTAACTTGTTAGTGGATTAGTGAAGTCGATTGTTAGGATAAAGTATTAGGGTTTTAATTCTTGACCTTTCATCTTACAATCTTTTACTTAGGTTATTTCTTGCACGTCACGGTTATCTTGATTATGTACCTGCTCTGTTAGTATACGTAAGAATTCCTATCCTGAGCATCACCATCACATATTTGAAAATACACCTTACGTTCTTAGTTTAATTTTCCTCTTTGCATTCGTAGAATAATTTAGTTTCTTTTAATTAATTTTCAAAAAACAAAAAACATACACTCATATTAATTACGACGCGTAGGTCTTCAGGGATCTATTCGCATACACTCTTTCCCTTGGGTACGATATACTTGGTCGCTATACTTGCTTATACTACAGTGAACCCATACGCTTGCAGGAAAACTACTAGTAGAAAGTTAGTATATTCGCTTCAAGTCAATGGCGCCATTGTCGGGGATGGCGTTGTATGTCTTTTGAATAGGACTTGTTGATAGCTTAGTAGTTAGTAGTGAGTGTTTTAATTTTCTGTTTTATTCTTGCGTGTTCGGCAGTTGTGTTTTTATTCTTTTGTTAGTATTTCAGGTTTATGAAAACACGCTCACAAGGTGATACGAGCAAAGAGAGACTACAGTTGGATTCTAAGACAATAGCAAGAAGAAACCGAGCCTTCCTAAGAAGGATGAATTCTGCCGGAGGAGAGAACGTTAGCATGGACATCGGTAATGAGTCGGATGATGCTGCAAATGAGTTTAATCAGACAGTGGACCGGGTTGATGGCACTGGAGGGAATACCAGTCAGAACCAAGTTCCGTTAGGGGAAAGCCAGAGTCAAAACCCGGGTACACAGAACGTTAACAATCCAGCTCATAACCTTGTCCAACATCCTCAGAACAACCCTGCTTATCCACAGAACAACTTTCCACAAAACAACTTACCTTACCCTTACCCTTACCCTTACCCATACCCACCATATCCATATCCACCATACCCGTATCCTCCACCTCCTGTTTACAACCCACCACCAGTCTATCAACCGCCACCAGCCCAACAAGTACCCGTACCACCTGCTAATCCTCAGCACGTTCCTCAGAACGCAGATCAGAACATGGCTATTCGAGGAAGGTTTGCGGTGCAGCCGCAACGGTACTATGATGGAGTGGCATTGCCTCTTGTAGAGGCAAATAACTTCTCAATTTCCCCTGGAATTCTAAAGCTACTTACCGAGAACCAATTTAAGGAAGAGGTTGGGAAGGAGAATCCTCATACTCATCTGAGGAGTTTTCTTATGATAGCATCCACGTTCAATTATAACGGCATGTCTGAAGATGTTAAAAGGCTCAGGCTGTTCCCATTCTCTTTTACGGGAATAGCAAAGGAGTGGTACGATAACACGCTCCCATGGGGAGGTGTAACCACATGGGCCGAGCTTGAACGTCTATTCCTCGAGCGATTCTACCCTCCATCTAGAACCATTAAAGAAAGGATAGAGATTTCTTCTTTCCGCCAGAAGCCAGGTGAGGACTTATGTCAGGCGTGGGAGAGATACTCTAACATGTTAATTGAGTGCCCGCAGCACGGGTACAATGAGGGAGATATCATGGCATTCTTCTATAGTGGAGCCAGCAAGGCTGGCCAAGCCCATCTTGACGCGTGTGCTAGTGGAGCATTCCTGAACCAAGGAACAACGAGGTGTAGAGAAATTATTGACAACATTGTCACGAATGCCGGGGCATGGAACGAGGACCCAGAATTTCAAAGAGCTTGTAAGCTGGAGGAGAATGAAGGGACGAGGAAGCTGTTGATGGCCATGATGGAAAAGATAAACAACATTGAGATTGGGCAAAGTTTGGTTGGAGGGAATGTAGCAGTGAGTGAGAAAGTGGATCAGCCCACAGTTCAGCAAGAGGTAGCCAATTATATGGGAGGACCTTACTACAATCAGAATGGGTACCCAGGTGGCAATCAATTTGGAAGGCCTTCTTATGGCCAACCATTTGTACCTCCAGGTCCACAGCATCCTCAAAATCAATGGAGGAACACACAAGGGTATCAAGGAGGCCAGCAGCCTCCTCAGAACCAATGGAGGAAGAATGAGAATTTTTCATATGCTAATCTGAAGGCCGGAATTACAGTTCCTCCAGGTATTGATCCAGGTTCAAAACCCCCGGGTGGAGAAGGCGGTTCCTCAACTGAGGAGATGTTGAGAGCTATCCTTCAGAAGGTGGAGGAAGGAAGCAAGAGATTGTCCTCTTTAGAGTACGATGTGAAGGAATTGCATAAGAAATGTGATCAGCGTGATCAAGAACTCCAGAAGAGAGATGTAGAGCTGAATCAAATTCAACAAGAGAACAACAGACGGTTCACTTCATTAGAGTTCCAGATGAGCCAGATTGCAAAATCATTGGGAAGAGAGCCGGGTAAATATCCTTCCATGCCGGAGGGGAACCCGAAAGAGCATTGCAAGGCGATCTAGCTTAGAAGTGGAACCAACTATGATGGTCCCCAGATGCTTGCTGATTCTGAGACGCCCCAAGGAGAAATGGAGATGGAGGGACAAGAACATAAGAAAGATGGAGGTGAGACAGTTGAGGAAGAAATTGAGATAGAGAGCAAAGAGCCTAAAGAGGAAGGGATTGAGAAGATTGGGAGAGTTCCTAAGTGGAAGAAGGCAAAGGAAGCAAGGGAGAAAGTGAAAGAGACCGAGCGTGATGAATGGGGGGTACCCAAATCGGTGATACCCGTCCCGTATCCACAGTGCTTCATGAAGAAAAAGCTTGATGAGAAATTCGCTAAATTCCTTGATGTTTTTAAGAAATTGCATTTTAACATTCCTTTTTATGATGCTTTGGAACATATGCCGAATTATGCCAAGTTCCTGAAGGACTTGATAGCGAAGAGACGGAGAGTTGATGAGCCCAAGCTGGTGCAGCTGAACTATGAGGTGAGTGCATTAGTGCACAAAGCGCTTCCCCCGAAGTTGAAGGATCCCGGTAGTTTCACGATCTTATGTGATATCGGGAATGGAGTCAAGAAGGGAGCATTGTGCGATCTTGGAGCGAGCATCAATCTTATGCCCTTGTCACTATTCAAGAAGTTGGAGGGTGGAGAACTTCAGCCGACAATGATGACGCTTCAACTCGCCGATCGGTCTATTACTCGACCTCAAGGTGTGGTTGAAGACGTCCTCGTGAAAGTTGGAGATCACATTTTTCCAGCAGATTTTGTAGTGCTCGACATGGAGGAAGATGAGCACGTTTCGTTGATCTTGGGAAGACCGTTCTTAGCCACGGCCGGGATGGTATTAAATGTAGCAAATGGGAAGATCACATTGAAAGTTGACGATCAAGAGATAAAGATTTCCCTATATGAGGCCATGAAGTACCCGAAGGAGGATGAGAGTTGTTATTGCATGGATGCCATCGATCCTCGTGTTGAAGACACACCTCCCATCCCTAATCTTTCTTTTATTTATGATTTTGTTAGTCCTTCACTTGATAATTTAACCCATGAGCATTACGATCTTGATTATTTTGATAGGGATAAAGGGAAGAAGTTGAAGGATGAAGAAGTGAAAAGTGAGGACGTGGTCCAGTTGGAGAGGAAATGAGGAGTTAAGAAGAAAAAATCCAAACTCAAGAAATTGCTTAGTAAGACTTCTCCAGATCGAGGTGAGAAGAAGTTGAGATCCCCACCACTTGAGGATGGGAAGGAAGCAAAGGAACTCATGATGGAGGGGCATCAAGGAAAGGAATTCAACCACCACTCTTATGAGAGTAAGGGAGGTAATTTTGAGTATCATGTCTCATAAGCTCCTTTGAGCTCGGTCCGGCATTAAGACCTTAAAAATAGCGCTGAGTGGGAGGCAACCCACTTTTATTGGTTTTTCAGTATTTTTATGTTATTAGGGTGTTGTTGAATCATAAGTTTTAACCTCGTACTTGAGAGTTTATTTTGTAGGCTTGTCTCGAAGGAGTAAAGGTATC
Organism: Ballota nigra; assembly: GCA_947034835.1. Lineage (NCBI taxonomy): Eukaryota > Viridiplantae > Streptophyta > Magnoliopsida > Lamiales > Lamiaceae > Ballota > Ballota nigra. The sequence goes on along the minus strand of OX344727.1, from coordinate 8,285,007 downwards.
ATGGAGTTATTCAAATTAAAGGAACCAACTCGAGACCAAGGAGTGTAACACGTTGTTGAGAAACTTGAACTATTTGGATGAGGTAACCTACAACCCCAAACTTAGACCTCTTTACAAGGTCGAAGTTGGGGGGGTGGAGTTTTTATATATTTTATTGTTACATTGCACAGGCGCACACGTCTCTTTGAGTTGAGTTTGGTTATTTGAGTCTTGAGATGCTCCGTGAGCTGTTAGTGTTTTGATTTGCTACTACATATTTCATGCCTATCAATCATCTTATTTTTGTTGATTGCTATCTTTGAGTATGATTTGATGAGTAGGGTGAATTGTGAAGTTGAGTTAGGAATTTTCTTGTGTGAGTATAAGAGTTAGAGTCGATTTGAAAGAGAACTAGTATGCTTGCAAATTTTCCTTTTGAGTACTTGTGTGATGAGAGTGAGAATTCACTAGGACTAGCATGGATGTGAAAGCCGTGAGTTTTGAGCCTTTTGAGATTAAGATACATGAATTGATCTCTTCGTTTGTGAGTGAGTCGTTACCTTAGAGGATGATAGAACTTGTGTGTGCTCTCGCTTCTAGATCTTAGGCCATCTTTGTTTTGTTGAGTTACTTAGCCAAAAAAATTCCTTACCATTGATATTTGTCCCTTGATAGCCAGTTTGAGCCTTAAGCCTATTTCATTTGCTAGCACATTTAAACACTATTCCAAGTTCCTAAGCCTTTTTGTCCCAATTTGAGTGGAGAATAGGAATAGTGTGAATGTTGAAGGGATTGAGTTGAGTTAAGAAAAGGAATTATGATGGTTGAGATGTGATAAAAGAAGGGTGTGATGAAGTTTTGAGTTGTGGGAAAGAACAAAAAGTTGAGAATGAGCAAAAGAAAAAATGAGCTCATGCGTTTGTGCGAAAAGGAGAAAAGAAAAAAATGAAGTGAGTGAAAAAAAAAAGTGAAAAGAGTTTGAAAAAAAAAATTGAGGTGTTGAGAGTATGGGAATTGAAAGTGTGCTGATTGATAATGTTTGAAGTATTCTGTTCCTAATCTCGAAGTACTAAAGTTTGAGTTTCTATTCTCCATTCACTTGAGTCACTTACCCTATATTATTATCCCACCTGTCCAAAGAGACTACATTACAACCTTGAGAAGAGTCCTTTTTGATTCGCATTGATTTCTAGAGTATGGTCGAAGTTGAGAGCGCTTACAAGCCTATGGCTGCTAATATGTGTGATTGATTGATTGATTGAGTGAGTGAGTCCTTTATTATTGATATACACTTGTGAGGGGGTGAAACACATCGTTGAGTGCACATCCATGTTTGATCTTGGTGTTTCTTGTTGTTATTGCATGAGTATGATGAAGGGGGGTAAGTTAGTATACGTGTGATCGATCTTTGAAACTCGAGTCCATTTACTTGCATGATTTGATTCTTTGACTCATTCCTAACAATTTCACTTGACTTATTATTTCGCTGCTTGAGGACAAGCAACATGGTAAGTTTGGGGGGGTTGATTAGGCGTGAAATTGTTATGTTTTGGTGCCCAATTTGCCCATGTTTTGAGTGTTTTCGATGAGTGTTTGGAGTCAAATGAGTATCATTTTTATAAAATCATTAATTTGTCTCTTTGGATATCATAGATGGATAGAGGGCGAAAAGAGGAGTTCGTAGGACTTTGAATCGGCCAAAACGGACTCCCGGTTGAGGAGATATGAAGATTTTACGAACAAGTGTACTGCTGCTGAAAAGTGCTCGAGCGAGAGCACTCGAGCGCCAGCGCTCGACCGATTGCACCATTCGAGCTACATGCTCGAGCGCCCCTGCTCGAGCTGCTCGAGCACTATCCTATTTTTGCCTCCGGATGCGTTTTTTGGGCCCATGAGTTCCCGATTCGGCCCGACGCTTATATATACTCGTTCCAAACTCGTTTTTTAGGATAATCACATACCACTTGATACCACATCACTTTTAGAGTTAGTTTTTGGAGAAAGAAAGAGGAGAAGAGACGAGCAAGCTTTAATTTTACGTATTCGAGATTTTATTTACGAATTCATAGTTTGGATTTTGATTTTTTTAGTTCTTTCTTTTAGACCTTTATTCTTAAATACATTGAGACTTCGTTTTATTAATTTAATTTCAGTTCTTAGCATTTATTTCTTTAAACCCTAGTTTATGTTTGATAAATTCTTGGTTAAAATCATTATGTTCATGTTCGTTACTTCTTCAATTGTTCTTGTTTCCATAAAAACCATGTCTAGCTAAAACCCTTGCATGCTTGGGGTAGGATGAACTCATAGAAGTAGGATGTGGGTACGTAATTAGGGTAATTCGTGACGTTTAGTCTTAATTCTCTTAATTAATGAATTCTTAAAATCGATCTTAACTTTACTCTTGAATTTTGTTCGAAAAGTGTTAGAGAGAGGACGGCCTTATCACTCTTTAACAACGAGTAGACTTAATGAGAGGGTTTAGAAAGGGTTAATTAATCTACCGGTTTATCTAGGGAGGACGACCGCATCACCTTAGTTAAATTAGGGTCTCGTTAATTAAGCACAATCTATTTACTTGTTAGTGGATTAGTGAAGTTGATTGTTAGGATAAAGTATTAGGTTTTTAATTCTTGAGCTTTCATCTTACAATCTTTTACTTAGGTTATTTGTTGCACGTCACGGTTTTCTTGATTATGTACCTGTTCCGTTATTATACGTAAGAATTCCTATCCTGAACATCACCATCACATATTTGAAAACACACCTTACGTTCTTAGTTTAATTTTTCTCTTTGCATTCGTAGAATAATTTAGTTTCTTTTAATTAATTTTCAAAAACCAAAAACATACTCTCATATTAATTACGACGCGTAGATCTTCAGGGATCTATTCACATACACTTTTTCCCTTGGGTACGATATACTTGGTCGCTATACTTGCTTATACTACAGTAAACCCGTACGCTTGCGGGGAAACTACTAGTAGAAAGTTAGTATATTCGCTTCAAGTCACCAAACGACGAGTGAAAGATAAGCCAAAGTGCCCTTTATGTACCGGAGGATATGTTTCACAGCCTGAAAGTGATCATCTGTGGGAGACTAGAGAAACTGACTGACAAGATTGACAGCGTATGAGAGATTCGGTCGAGTGATAGTGAGGTACTAAAGAGCCCCAACGAGAGACCTGTAAAGTGTTGGATCACGAAATGGGGAACTGTCACGAACAAGAATCTCCCCTGCAGATAGAGGTGTAGCAATGGGTTTTGAGTCTAATAACTCAGCACGCTCGATAATATCATGGGAAATATGTGAAATAGATAAAGAATTGTCGTTACCCCCAATAACGGACCCATTACTAGAGTAAGGCTCGTAGGTGTCAAGGGCAGAATGCTGATTCGTTATATGAGTAGAGGCGCCGGAGTTAAGATACCAATCAGAGGCCGGCGGAGTCACATTACAGGATGCTTTGCAAGCCTGAGCCAAATGTGTAGCAGGAATATCATTAAGGTCGGCGAGGAATTGGGGACACTTGTCCGCATAGTGATCCCCACGGCATATCTGACACCGTGGTATGTAAGGATGACAAACGGAACCACCTCCCGAATTCAAATGTCAGCCAGAATTTCCAGAATTTTGGTGTGGACGACCACGGCCATTAAAGGTATTATTTGCGCCACCAGAACGCTGGCCATCGGAACGACCTCCACCGGAACCAGAATTCTGGCCACCACCAGCGTGCTGCCCATTACCCAACCGACCCCATTTAGCAGAGAAGACAGCAGACGAAGCAAGCGTGCCTTCCATGGTACGAAACATGGACTCGAATTGCTTCGCTTGATGCAGGAGATCGCGAAACGCAGGCATGGAAGTGAGAGCAAGTCATGTATCAGCAAAGGAAGTGTATTGGCTCCCTAAACCACTCAAGAACCAGTGCCCTTTGTCAGAGTTGTCGACCGGACGATTAATCGCAGATGCAAAAACCCTTGAATTTTTTGCCATAATCTTCGACGGACTGATCACCACGCCGAAGGGAGAGAAACTCCTCACGCAATTAATGCGTGCGTGAGGCTGAGGAATCAGAGAAAGTATCCCGTAACGTGGTCCAAAAGGAGTGCGCCGTGGAGCACTCGATTACCTCGGACATGGCTTCGGCAGAGAGAGAGGTCCAGATAATAGAAAGCAATTTCTGATCTTTTATACGCCATGAGAGATAAGCCGGGTTGCGGGAGGAGACACCGGCATCGAACGTTAAAGAGGATAAAGGAGCGACGGCCGATCCGTCGAGAAAGCCCTGAAGATCAAAGCATTTGGCCATATGCAATATCTGGCGATGCCAAACAAGATAGGTGGAGGAGTCGAGCTTCACCAGGGTCATACTGATTATAGTATTGACGAGAAGAGGATCTGGAGTCTACGCTGCCATGGCAAGTGGAGATGAGAACGAAAAGAAAATTAGGGTTTTAGGAAGAGGGGCTAAAGGTGGCGAGTTCAACCTATTGTAGGGGTTGAGTCAGATAAAAAAGATGAGTGCGGCGGAAGATTAGGGTGAAGGATCGAGAAAGTTGATACCATGTAAACAATGATATGGGAATCACCGTTGAATTTGGTGATTAAAGAAACTGATATATATAATCGTGTGTGTACACCAACTTCCCATAATTAGAGGGAAGATAAAGATGAAAAAATAAATTAATCTCTAATTTACACTAACTACACGGTAATTGATAACTAATAAAAAACGAGTCAACTATCTCCCTTATTAAAAAGGAACTGTACAAAAGCGATGTGGACAACGGACAGGGCAGATTTTCGATACCATACATATAAGTGAGGGGTGAGTTCTTGGATAAATTGTTGGATAGTGAGGTTGAGAGTTTGGATTCGTCGTTGGAGGGGATTCCAGTGACCCTCTTTGGAGGTCGTGGTGGTGGTGGACACGCATTGCGTTTCAAGAATTGGAAGTCGAACAACATGTACGTCTTGGCCGGGGGTTGGAAAGATGTGCGTAGTAGTGATTATGAATTGGAAGAACATCAACATGTTCAGTTGTGGTGTTTTAGGAGGAACTTGGAACTCTGTTTTGCGTTGTTTTGAGTTTTGAACGGCGATGATCAAGTTCATTATGTGTTTAGGCAAGTTTTAAATAACTTGATATTAGTTGACGTCCCTATTAACTGATTGTTGAATGACAAAAATTTGTATGAGACGACACAAATTAACATATACCCCTGCTAAAATGTTAATGAGTCAATGCCCTAATTACACTCATTCTCATTGTCTCATGCCATGAAACGATCTCATACAAGACCTACTCTTGTTGAATATATAGAATCGACACTTTTAATGATTCTTTTTTAATTTATGAGCAATTATTTTTGGTATCTTTGTGCATGTTTTGTTTGTTTTTTGGGAACTTGTTTGTAACATAACTGCTCTGCTAATGTATAAATAAATATTCACAAGTGAGGGATTAAGTTGATGTATGTTGTGTATTCATACAAAGAAATTGACTAGCTTGAAATTAAGGTATATTGCTTCCAACTAATATGGTCTCCATAAATAGGTTTTATTTCATCTCCATTAACGAATTTTTTCTAAGGCAAAGTGTTGTATTAACAACTATGATGCATGGATTCTTCTAAAAATATCACAATGCAGTATCGGATTCGCACCCACCTCCTAAAAGGGGTGAGATTCTTGAATCCGCGAATCGGATTCTCCACGTGGCGAATCCGGCTGCCACATGACGAATTCACTAACGGATACTCGAATCCTCCTTGCGTATCCTACTTATTAAGCATTAAATGTGTTATTTCAATTGAATTTTATTATATAATATAATTCAAATTGACAATGTAACACTAGTTTTATATTGTAATCATTGTTATGACGTATATATTAGGCTAATTGAATTTAAATTGATTTTTGGTTACTTAATTATATTAAATTATTGAATAATTTAAGTTTTGGGTCAGAGAAAATGTGAATTATATACATTCGATTTACAAAATTTTAAAATATATTTAATTTTTTAGGTTTTATATATAATAAAATATAAATAAATAGACGTATCCTTGACGAATCGCACCCTAAGTTTTTTGAAAATTCGTATCCCCGAACCTGTATCGTATCGCCCTCGCACTCCCGCACCCGCACCTATGCAACATAGATTAACAAGTTTTACTTATTGTGAGGGAAGGTATTATGTAAATGACACGATGAAACTTGTTTGAAAGGTATTAGTATAACTACATTAGTGGTATTAGTGAATTGCACTAAAATTATCAGTTCCGAAGGGTATTAATTTGTTTTCACTAAAGGTATTAGTTATTTTCACTAAAGATATTAGTTGTTTCAGTATAAAGTATTAGTAAATTGTTCATAATAATAGTTACCGTGAGTATCATTCTAATAATATTTTGGCTTACTGTGAAACTGGTTGGATAGGTATTAGTGGTTTCATTAAAATGTATTAATTATTTAGGGATTAAAACTGTTTTCGTCCCGTAACTTTTTACCTTTTCTTTTTTGGTCTCATACTTATTTACTTTTTCTATTTAGTCCCACAACAATTCAAATTTACCCAAATTAATCTCAAATGGCCGGAAAACTCGTGAAACGATGTCGTTTTGGTCACGTGTCGGTCACGTGCTAATATTTTCCGACGGAATAGAAGGGATTAAAATTGTTTTCATCCCGTAACAATACCAACTCTTTTACACATCTATGGGTATGGGTAGGGGCTTCTCTTAGTCCAGCTCTTATTCAACTCATCAAAATTTACCAATTGATAAATGTAGAAATCTGCAACGTAAAGAATGAGGCAAAAAATGTACAAGAATGCAATTCTACAAAGAATCTTCAGCTACACAACCACCAAACACCCTACTCACTAATCACAAAACTTTACACCCGAAAGCTCTTCGAAAACCACCTTCATATCGGGTCGTTCAGCGGCCGGAAGAACACATTTCAGCGCAATGCTCAGCATTTCATCGAGCCCTTTCTGAACACTATCTCCTGTCCCCAAAATCTGTGAATCGAAGCACTCAACGCCCCGATTCTCAATCGCCATCAACCTCACCCATTCCGATAAATCCACCACCTCAGGATTCCCAGGAATAATATCAGCAGAGCTTCTTCCTGTCAAAAGCTCCATCAAAATAACCCCGAACGCATACACGTCGCTTTTCATCGAGGGGCAAGGCTTGCTCGTGCTCGTGAATTCGGGCGGGAGGTAGCCCAGCGCACCCGCGTTCAGCACCTGCTCGGCTGTGCCCGACGATGTTAGTAGCCGATGAAGACTGTAGTCGGTCAAAAGCACGTTTATGTTGGGGCTTTCGATCAAAATGTTGGTGGATTTTAAGTTGCCATGAGGTATGGCGCTTTCCGTGTGTAGGTAAGTGAGACAGCACGCCACGTCGAGTGCTATCTTCAGCCTTTCGTCGAGAGATAAAGGACGGAGCGTTTGGAGATCGGTCCCTGCAGTTTTTACAAATTGATACAAAATAATTGAGCAGATGCACAAAAAAAAAAAAGTTGAACATAAAAACATATTTTTTGAACGTTGTACTATTTTGTAAATAATGATTTGGTATTGTACCATTTTGTAAACGTCCCTTATAAATTCAAGAAAAGATGTAAAAGGTTACCCTTCGAATGACATTTATATTCTAGAGAATGCCCTTATGTTTTATAAATGCTCTATCTTCCATTTAAGCCTGTTTTTCTTCTAATTTTTCGGAGTATGTATAGAGTGAAATTGATTCATACAAGAATCATTGAAGGGTATTAGTTGTTTTCACTAAAGAGTATTAGTTGTTTTCATTGAAGGATATTAGTTGTTTTCACTGAAGAGTATTAGTTGTTTATTGAAAATGAACTAAGACTTTTCAGTGAATACAACTAATACTCTTCAATGTAATCAACTAATACTCTTCAGTAGAAACAACTAATACTCTTCAATGATTCATATATGAACCATTTTCACCTATACTTTGTCAATTTTTCCATCTTGAAAATGGTACCAAAGCCTATGTTTACTATCTTCCATTTTAAGCTTGTTTTTCTTATAATTTTTTATCTTGAAAATGGTATCAAACACAACGTTTACTATCTTTCATTGAGCACCTGCAAAAGCTAGATACCGAACTAAAACCGATAATCTTACCATGAAGATAGAGCGCCAAACACGGAGCTTCAATGTACTTGGATATGAGTAGCTTCTCATGCTCTTTCGGGCCCCAGTAGAACCCTTGAAGAGAAACTAAATTCGGATGCCGAATATGACCAAGCTTCTTTGCTTCTCTAGCAAATTCCTTTCTACCTTTTGCTATACCTTCTTTCAGCAATTTTACTGCCAACACTTGACCCGAAGAAAGCACGGCCTTGTAAAGCGTTCCATGGCAGCTCGTCCCAACGGGCTCTGCAGGCGCAGATGATAGTTCTTCCGCACTGAACTTTAATGAGTTGTCGTAAAGATGAAGATCTCCTGCTAGTTTGTCCGGCGAACTAACCTTCAGTGCAGTTGAATTCTCGGGTTGATACTGAATCTTAGACGGTGATGATGCATTCAGAGAAGCTGCAGCTTCAACTTTTCTTGTTGATTCCCGGATAGAAGACGAGACGTCCCCAGATTCGATTCCAACGGAAGATAAAGCTGTAGAAAAACAAGTAATCAGCAACCTTCTTTAAGCAGAACGGTGACAAATTAAACAGGTAAAATACTTCTATGCACCAATTAAATGGTATGAGTTGTTTTCACTGAACAGTAATAGTTGTTTTCATTGAACAATATTATACGAAATCTGATGCTACTTACCTTTCTTTCCACCAGTTTCCGTTGAAGTCGACTTCCTTCCTTCCCGATGGAATCTGCAGTAAATCACTAAACACAGTATACCTATCATGCATACACCACCTACTAGGCCAGCAATAAGAGCAGCCTTGATTGCAGATTTTATCCGGTAACCATGGCTTCTCAACCTCAGATTTTCACCACCTTTGGGCGAAGAGGCCTCGTTCGGGACAACAAGCAAGGAATTCCCGGGATGAAACGACGAAGAAGGGAATCTCTGCAAGCTCTGGGGAACAACCCCGGAGAGATTATTATACGACACATTAAACACTATCATCGTCTCTGGAAGGTCATCAGGAATACCGCCTTCTAGAAGGTTATTAGAAAGGTCAAGAAACACCATTTTCTGGAACCTTCCAAGCTCAGAAGGCAACTGACCATCAAGTGCATTGTGTGATAGATCAAGTGATAGCAGGCTGTAGTTTCGTGGGGTTATTCCATCACTAGGTATTGCACCGGAGAAGTTGTTCCACGAGAGGTTAATATCGATCAATTTGGTTGAGTTTAGTAGGCTAGGAAGAAGGGAACCTGCCAACTTATTGTGGCTAAAATCGAGCACTTCTAGCTCGGGATATGAAGCGAGTAAAGGTGGAAGAACGCCTTCTAACAAGTTATTCGAAATCTTTAATGAAGTAAGCCTCAAGAACTGAGATGTTTGGTTAGGAAAGGTTCCGGTTAATCCATTCGAGCTCAATTCAATAACCTCGACGTAATTTCCCCAGCTCTGAGTTCTAGATAGGTTCCCTGAGAACATATTGTTACTGAGATCTATGATGGCACAATGCCCTATCCTAGCTGGCAACGGGCCCGATAGCCTATTCGATGATAAGTTTAGATTCCTCAGATTCAGAGAACTTATACTTTCAACAGGACCTGTACACAAGCATATATCAGTTTTGGGCTCATTTAAGCTAACAATTTCTTCACAAAATTCAATCTTGTAGCATGGAATTTAACTAAAGTCTAATTCTTTAACTAATGAAGTATCAGAATCACATACCTTCAAGCTGATTATGGCTTAAATCCAATTCAGACAGGACCATTGAGCTCTCTTGCAGAAGGCCTGCAGGCAAAGATCCCGATAACTGGTTGTTGCGAAGCTTAATGATTCGAAGAGAGACGATAAAACTGAACGAGGGGACCTTTCCAACGATACGATTATCACTAGCATCGAAAACCTCAAGATTATCAAAGTAGGGCATTCCATCATGAGAAAAGAGCTCTCCTGTTAGGTTATTGTAGCTTATATTCAGGTAAGAAACCGACGAAACAAAATCTGCATTCCCTATCCCGACATCCAAGAACCCCGTAAACCTATTGCAGCTAAGATCAACATACACCACACCTCCTAATTGAGTCAAAATGGCCATCACATCTCCCACAAAACTATTGGAATGCAAATCAAGATACTTTAGCAGCTTCATATTACCAAAATTAGAGGGGATTGAACCAGTAAACAGATTGCCAGAAAGATCCAAACTTTGTAGTGATTTGAGCAAGCCAATGTGGACAGTGATGGTGCCATTGAAGTGATTGTTAGAGATGGATAAGTTGTGAAGCATTTGAAGTTTGGAAATTGAAAGAAAACTGAATTCTCCAACTAAGCCTAAACTGTTTAGTGTGATTGAAGTAATGTGGCCATTGGTACAAGTGATGCCATACCAGTTAACCGGGCAGCCATCAGATGATGCCAATGATTTGGAATCCCATGAATCAAGAATTCTTGATGAAGGGCCTGTTTGGATGCCCTTTTTGAGCTCCAAAAGTGCATCAATGTCTGATTCTCCTACCACCAACTCTACTAATAACAATAACACAATACAAATGAACTGCATTTTGTGTGATGTAATACGAATTTGGAAAATGGGATGTCACAAGAACACAACTTTAACTACAAGAAATCCCAACTTAGAAAAAACCCAAGAAGCATCAACAATAAATGGGATGAAGCTAATTAAAAGCACATTATAGCAGAAATTGGAGCCATTCCAACAAATGATTTGACAAGAAAAAGTTGCACAATTCAACTCAACTTTTTAACTAACCCCAAAAGCAAGTCCTACATTTGCACGAGAAAGAAGGGCCTACATCTCAAGCAGTGAAAATGATGCCAGTATTATTGGGTCAAACTGAAGTCTATAATAGTAGTACATGACAATAATAAGCCCTAAACAAAACAAACCCTCATTATATTTTAATGGGGGTACTTCTCTAAAGAAACCTTTTTTCTTGCCCAAGAATCAGGAAAAAGTAAAAAACTAATTAAAAAAAAGCATCTCCAACCTTTCTTTTCCTGTAGAGAGAAGATGACGCTACGATTTAAGTGGCATTAAATGTGGAAAAAAATGAAAATGACATGAGTAAAGGAAGGGCCTTTCTCTAGTCCATAGCACAACAGATCATTCTTTGAGAGAGAGAATTGGAAATTTGGTAGGTGGGTGCAGTTATTGACTTTAATTCTGGAAAAAGATTGAATTTTTTATTTTTTTTTTCTAATAAGATTATTACACTGTGGAGTGTGGAGTGTGGAGTGTGGAGTGAGTACAGTGTAGTGACTCAGTGAGTGCTCCACTACTCACTCTCTCTCTCTCTCTCTCTGTATTTGTTTTGGCTTAGTTGTTGCTGTGTGGTGGCAAGATTCAAGACAACAAAATTGGGCTGGCAATGGATGGGTCAGATTTAAAGGGGTTTTGTCCTATTTGAATTAGTGAATCTTTGAGGGAGAGAGAGAGAGAGAGTTGTTAGAACCTAAGCAAGTACAATTTGAAAGTGTCAGCCATATGGTATCCTCACATTATTAGTGTTATTTAGGGGAGAACTATATCTACTTGGACAATAATTATGAATGTTTTAAATAGAGTGGAACATTTTACATTTCTCTTTTGCAATTACTCCTTGAAATGAAAATGGCATCTCACTAAATGGCTTGACCCATGAGATCTAAATTAATTATGTCGATTTTAGCCGGCTCACGTCTCTTTGAATGGATTTGACATGTTCCAAGACACTATCGTTAGGAAAAAATTGTATTCACTATGTATCCAACTCAATTATTACTTATCGAAACTATCACTTGTCTTGTTCAGTCTATATTTCCATAAATGACAATAAAATAATATTATTTTTTGTAATTATATCTTCTGTTATATTTCATGTTATTACTCTACATACTGATTCAAATTTATTAATGGTCAAATAATCAAATTTAACCCATACTTTTAGTTTTTCATTAGTTTTAGTACATACTTTTACTTAATATTTAAAAACATCCCTGATCACCATTTTCGATAGAGTTTGTCTTATGTGAACGCGAGAATCCACCTTGCGTGTTTGAGATTCAATTTGAGAATGACGTATTGGGTATAGAAACAAACTGATTCTTGCGTGTTTGAGATTTGATTTGGATAATTTAGGATTTTTGAATGATTTGGGCAAGAATGACAGAGAAGTCTGTATTTTAGTCTAGCACAATTAAATTTCTCTCTGTAAGAATTTTAACGTTTACACGTCAACACGACAAGTGGAAAATGTGTGCTAGATTTAGAGAAGAAAAAAAGTATGTGCTAAAATTGGTGAAAAACTAAAAATATGGGTTAGATTTAATTATTAAGTGAAAGTATGTGCTAGATTTGGAGAAGAAAAAAAGTACTCCCTCCGTCCCACTTTAATTTGCACGTTTACTGTTTTCGCGTATTTTAACGAGCGAATTTTTTATTAGTATTCAAAATGATAAAGTAATTTTTAAGTCACTTTATAATAGAGGGGATATAGATCTATCAAACCTTACCTTAAAAATCACTTTATCATTTCAAATATTAATAAACAACTTAATCGCAAAAACACGAGAATAAAGGTAGTGTGCAAATTTAAGTGGGACAGATGGAGTATATGCTAAAATTGATGAAAAATTAAGGTTGTGTATGTTTTCTTCTTGAGGTGGATGCTATATTTTAATAGCGGAAGCGGACGTTGAATCGGACACCATTAGCGCTTTCGGTCGGACCGGTCCGATCGGGTTTGACCGTTATTAAAGCGTTTGAGCGGGTATGACATCATAATTATATAATATATAATTAAATATATAAATATAAACCATTATCTATATTTTTACTTTATAATAGTATATCCAACGTTTTTTTTATCTCAATATGTGTTTTAAATATCTTAAATTAGACACAAATTGCGTAAATTTGGTAAATGGGGGCATAAACTACTGCCCTCATAACATGTTTTGTAATTTTCCATTTGTATAATAAGAGTGTAAGAAAAAAATAGGATATTTTTTTAAGATAACTATAATTTTAAATGTCTTTTTCTAAAAATAAAATAAAATTATAAATGTCCCTTTTTAATAAGTAATGAAACTTACTCCAATATAAAGTTTCGGAAATAAACTGTAGGTGTGAGATATATCATTTCATCCCACGTCAATGAAAATCTAAAATTGATTGTGGAGATTAAATATGATTCTCCACTGATAGTGTGCCCCTTTAATATTTTTCATTCCACATTGAATTCCTAGTAAAATCACACAGAAATTGTGGAGAATAAATGAAAAGAGGCTTCAGCAATTAGTTTCCTCGCGGGGTGAAATTGCTAATATTATCCTATGACTATTATAATGGCCTAATGCCAAAAAGATAATTCAAAATTGCTATTAAGTTCAATCTTTTTGGAAAGAAATAGTTGGACCGGTGAGTTTGCCAGTTCACCCGATCATCGGTTTTTGCCGGTTCAACCGATCGCCGCTGGTTTTTGTCGTTTTTTCCGCTTTTGAGCCCTTCATGACTGAGTCAACTTACACTACAAAAAAAATATGGATTAGCGACTGATTTAGCAACCAATTTTCGATCGCAAAACGTAATTAACGATCGATTTCTTACCGATAAAAGTCGGACGTTAAAACGCGGGTAGCTAATATTAGCGACCGCCTTTTGACATCGGTCGCTAATCTACGACCGTCGATGCGGTCGCTAATTTTAGCGACCGCCATCTGGCTTTCGCTGAACCGATCGGGTCTGATCCGGTCGGGTCATGATTTAGCGACCGAATCCAGGCGGTCGCTAATTTATTTTTAAATAAAATTAAACTTTTAATTTGATTTTTGTGATTAGCGACCGACCTGTAGGCGGTCGCTAATCTGCGAACCTGCGTAAAAAAAATGGCTCAGTGGGTTCGAACCCGCGCCCATTGGGGTCCAGGCGAGGCGTGAACCACTGAGCCCACGACCTCCGGGTAACCCGGAAGAGGTGTGAACCACTAGGACACATATTATTTTTGTTCGTTTATTTGCATTTAATTGTATATAACCTCAAATTGACTCTTTTTTTTTAAATTCATCAAATTAATTCCTTTTTGTTTCTAATTCAACAAATATATATATATACTTAACTTTTTTATTAATTTCATAAATTTAATATTTTAGACTATTATAAATTATTAATTCATTCGTTCTTATTCATTTAATTGTATATAATTCCAAATTGAGACCCGTTTTTTTTTAATTCATCAAATTAATTCCTTTTTGTTTCTAATTCGTATATATATATATATATATATATATTACTAACTTTTTTTATTAATTTTATGAATTTAATATTTTATACTATTATAAATTATTAATTCATTCGTTTTTATCCATTTAATTGTATATAATTCCAAATTGAGCCCCCCTTTTTTTAATTCATAAAATTAATTCATTTTTGTTTCTAATTCGTTTATATATATATATATATATATATATATATATATATATATATATTTACTAACTTCTTTTTATTCAATAAAAAATATATGCAAATCTATAATATTCAATAAAAATATAAAATATTCAACAAAAAATATAAAAATTCCTCTCTGTCTCTCTCTCTCTCTCTCTAACTATCATCTACAGAGAGGAAGCAGTCGACATCGTCATCCTCACCCTCACCACCTTCGTGCCCGCTCACCCCGGCACCGCTCCCCCCGGCAGCAAAATTTTGTGGGGGTGGGGATGGGGGTGGAGGTGGAGCGGTTACTCCCATCTGTTGGGAGATGTTGGAGAACAAGTTCCGAAGACTCTCGGTGTAACTCTTGAGGGCCTCCATCTGCTTCCGGACGTCTCTCAGCTCACGCTCCAACTAAGAGGGAGCAGAATCGATCAAGGAGGACGATCCACTGCTCTGGCGGTAGGTCTGCAGGATGGCCTTACTGTGACCGTCCTGCCCCACGACCTTCCCCCTCATGACTCCGACCACATCTAAATAGATGCGGTCCTCGTCAATCCGGGGAGGGGTGGGGTTCTCTCCACTGTCGTCGGTGGGAGCCACCTGCTGCGAGGCCTGGGCGAGACGATCCTTAAATTGATTCTGAAATTATATAAATAAAATACAATTATAATTAAACTACAATTATAATAATTAAATTAAAATTAATTAAAATTAAAAAAAAATACTTACGTGGATCTCGGTGGTGCGGAAGTATGTAGATGTCCCAGTCTCCGGGTTCACTGGGTGGGAGATCTCCATCTGCTCATAGAGAGAGGGCTTTCGTCCCTTCTTTCTCTCCTGTTGCGAACAAAATTCAATAGATTTTAAATATTAAACATTTAAAAGTTTATTAATATTCGAATGTAAATAAAAAGTATAATACTTACAAAGGCAAGGGAGTGCTCGTAGATGGAGAGGGATCCAACCCGATGTCTGGCGATGCCTTGCCCGGTGGGGTCCTTCAACCTGTTCTCCCTGGACTTCTCGGGCTTGACTTTGAATTGCTCACTATTCCAGTGAGCAACCAAAGCGTCTCAGACGGAACGTCCGTCTGGCCCTCTACCCAGCTCCAACTGTTGTCCCTCATCAAACTTCTTCTTCAGCCTGTAGATAATATTTTTGTACCGCTCCTGCGCTTTCGCGCAGAACAAGCCGTACATAACACTATCATGGGCAGGGTCCTAGACGCACAGCTTCTGCAATTAAATTAAAAATAAAATATTAACAAATAAATTCAAAATAAAATATTAAAAATTAAAATCATAATGAATATACCTTGAACTCCTCGAAGTAGTCCCTCTTCTTTCGCTCGGACACCATGGACCACGAGGAGGCACCAACCTCGAACAGGAGCTTCTTAATGACCTCTGAGACGCGAGAACTAGTCTCATGGCCTGGAAGCATATTATGACATAGAAAAAATTAAGTTAATATTAATAATTAATGTTAATGAATACAATTAAAATTATTTAATTCGTTATCTAAGAATACTTACGTGTTGTCTATAGGGACAACAGTGAGATGGTTGTCCAACGCGGGATGCTGTCGTGAAGCCGAAGATCCAGCAACAAAAAGTAGAGCCAACAGCACTAGACTGCTGTGAGGAGGATGGTGTCATCTCTGGGGCCCGTCGAACCTCTGGGATCACCGATCTCAACGACCCCGACCTCCTTTTACTCCCCTTCCCCCTCCCCCGACCCTGTCCCCCACTCTGATCAGGGTTATCTTGAGAGCTCATCTGTAAAAATAATATCAGTGTGAGTTTTTATTTTGAGCGCGATATAATACTGCAGGTAAATTGAATTTTTGAACTCAAAAAATAAGTCAGTTAATTTTGTTAAAAAATATATTTTGGTTTCTACAACATAAAACTACAAGGTAAATTGATTTTTGAACTCAAAAAATAAGTCAGTTAATTTTGTTTAAAAATATATTGTTAGTCTTGTAGTTTTTTTGTTTTTATTCCAAAAGATTGCTATTTTGATCCCATGAAAATAGATAAATTGTAGTTTTGGTCCTAAAAAATATGATAAAGTTGTAATTTTAGTTCTGAAAATTAACAAATGTGACCAAAACTACTAAAAAGAAAATTACCTTTGCACATAAGTACGAAAATTATTTTGAACTCATACTCGTTAAACTAAAAATACAATTTTTTATTCAATACATATAATGACGCTTGGTAATTAATTAAAATGATAAAAACAAAATTCTTAAGAGTATAAATTTATGGCAAACAATTATATAAAAATTTGCAGGGATCTACAATACGTGCAAATTGCTCCATCCTATCAGTTTTTATTTCCTTATATATATTGGTATAATTCTTCTTCACAACTGTTTTCCCGCTCACGTATATCAATCAACTAAATTTATAACTACGTATATAAATCAACTAAATTCATACCTATACATATCAATAAACTAAATATATATCAACTAATTTAATATATACTAACATATCAACTAATTTAATATATAACAACATACCAACTAACTTAAAAAATACAAAATATTTATATATAAGATTTCAAAAACATATAAAAACATATAATATCATACATATACGTACATATATATAAATCCTATAAACAAATATGCATGATTCATACAAACATATATACAAATATATATATATATATATATATATATATATATATATAACTTCATGTATATCAATCATATATATTTAAAAAAATGATATACAAACATAATAAACGGTTAAAGTTTAAAAAACTTACGGTTATTGTGTAGACTGGGAAGCAACAAGTGAATTGATCGGAAGGGATTGCTCGACGGCGGCGGTGGTGTTTTTGAAGTGTTGGCCAAAAGTGAGAATGACCTGTGCCTAAAAAGGGTAAAAAAAATTAGTGACCGCCTTAGGCGGTCGCTAATCACAGATTTGGGGCTAATTACCCAGCATTAATGACCATTGCCCGTTTCCAAGAACGGGTCAACTGACCAGTTTGTGACCGCCTTGCGACCGCCTTTTGGCGGTCGCTGAGTACAAAATTGAATTCAGGCGTGGTCGTTGATCAGGCGGGTAAAAAACGTTGGTCAATTTTGACCGACCTTTGAGTTTAGCGACCGCTGAAGCGGTCGTAGGCGGTCGCTAATCCTTCGATTTAGTGACCGATTTTTGTGTCGGTCGCAAATCTTTTAAATTTGAGACCAGTGTTCTTCCTCGGTCGCTAATACATTATTTAGAGACCGATTTGAAGGTGGTCGCTAATTTCGGTCGCTAAAATGCGAGTTTTTGTAGTGTTATGAGTGGTCCAAAGCCTCAGATCGGTTCGACAGCCTTGCCGGATAGCGGTCGGACCGACCGGTCCAACCCGCATTTGAAAACATAGTGTGGATGGGGGAAATCCGAATGGGGAAAATTAAAAAAGTGGAAGAGGGAAATCTTGTAAATAGTAATCTTTGTTTGTTTTGGGATGAATGTAGTAGGGGTGGATGGGGTTTTATGTCAAATCAATAATAATGATGTATTATTATATTATTATTTATTAAAGAGATAATGATTGAATGTTTGTGTTGAATTGTAATATAAAATAATTAATATTATTATATATAATTATAACATTATTTAATTATATGATATTAATTGAATTGAATTAAAACACAAAACAATTGGATTAATAAAATTATATTAATATGGTTAAAATTACAAGAAATTATCCGACACCAAAATGCAAGTGAAATAAATAGGGGAAGAGTCCTATTAAATATTTGGCCAACTGACATATCTATATCTATATTAAATGGTGTTATATATCTTGATGTAAGTATATATATCTATATTCCTATTTAAATATATTTTTGTGTACTTTATTAATTAACAAAATGATAGATATATATATGTATACATATTGATAATGACATTACTGGTGGCGTGCACATGGTTGTGCACTTATTTAAAGGAATTTTATATTAAGTTATAGCAAAGTTTAATATTTTATACTCATGTTTTGCCTTTTGCTAAGTCAAGAAAAAGTGTTCTCAATTTATTTATGAGTGATTATAGGGTGCATGCAAATGCATACTATGCACTTGAAATTTGATTACAATTTAAAATTAATTTTGACCAAAAATCAAAATTCGCGGGTCTATTGTTGTCCGTACAAAATTTGCGGGTCTGGCAACAAATCAGGTCGCAAATGGATCGCACACGCTTCGTACCAATACCCAAAGTTATATCATCAATACCCGAAGTTATAATCACCAATACCCGAAGTTATAATCACCAATACCCGAAGTTATAATCACCAATACCCCAAGTTATAATTACCAATACCCCAAGAATTATTCAACAATACATTGAACAATGATATTCCCATAAATTATTCAGTAGTACCCGAAGACTTAATCACCAATACCCTAAGAATTACTCAACAATATATTGGACAGTGATATTCCCAATAATTATTCAGCAATACACCAAGACTTAATCAACAATACCCCAATAAACAAATCAACAATACTCAAAGTAATCAATAATAATCAAAGTAATAAAATTTTGTATTTGAATAAATTTGGGGGTTACAATGATAATTTGGGGATTGAATAGTGAGATTGAGAAGGGAAAAAATTAATCCTTGCTTCATATACAATCTGCTAAATCCAATATTTTATTTTTCGTACTAATATTGCAGGCGGCATCTTGTGCAGGGGGAGTGGCGGGGCAATGCGTAAGTCTTCCTTGAGCACCAGTTCTTCATTAATACTTTCTTCTCCATCATCCAAAATCTCATCAGAGCGGGGAATATCGATGAAGGCAAGGAGATAAATGGCGGAAGCAAAGAAGATGAGTATGGCGGACAAAGGCCATGGCTACAAATCAATGAAAAAAGCTCAGCGGATCATCAATGGAGGAAATTAATTGAAGAGAACTGCCGTAAAATAGAGCCGCAACCACTGCGTCGCCATTAATGACAGAAAGAAGCAGAAGCCTCGTCGGAAAATTAAAGAAGAGAACGATGCTTGAAGAAGAACAGAGAAAAACGTGAGATAAAATGGAGAATGCCCGACCTGTAAATGCCTGATCGAATTTTATAATACAGTTTGAAAAGTTAAAATTAATTTTAAATTAAATCTAAAATTCAAGTGCTTAGTATGCACTTGAATGCACCCTAAAATTTGTCCTTATTTATATGGTAGGCATAATAATTAATAAAGATAGCAATTAATTTCACAGATATTTAATATTAATATGTTTTCATTGAATTTTTTGTAAACAGTGTAAAATAAATATTATACTAATTTAATTGATGGTGTATTATAAAGTAGAAGATAGAGACTCATACAATATATATTTGATGTGAAAAGATAGAGTTGATGTGATAGATATTGTGTTATGTGAAAATAAGGGTGTAGATGTATAATATTGATGAATGTGTATTTGAATAGAGGATGGGATGTGCAAATCCAAAAAGTGGCTGGGACGGGACGGAGGGAGGTTCATCCCCCATCCGGACTTCGTAAGCTGAAAACAAACACAGCCTAAAAGTATGGGCTAGATTTAGTTATTTGGCCTTTATTAATAAAATTCAATTCAGTTTAGGGTGTCAAATAGTAAAGTAGAAATTAACTTTGGGATGAAGGAAGTAGAAATTTGGTAAAATGTCACTTTTGATGTTGCATTTTGAAAAATATTACCTAACATTTTTTTTTTTTTTTTGCAAAACAGTTCTATGCGTCTTTTAGCAACCCTTGTGCAATCCTTTTTAGAATATTTTTACAGAAAAAAAATAGAGTGATATTTTTTAATTTGTGCCAAATTTCCCAAAAAGTAGGACTCTAACTCTTCTCTGTCTTTCAACTATTTAATTTATGCGGAAATGATCACATGCCCACGGTGGGCATAATATTATTTACCCACCGTGAATGTGTTAATGACACATAAGCAGGGGCCCACTATTATTTTAATTAATTATTTAAATTTGTTTATGTGTCATTAACACATTCGCAATGGGTATATAATATTATGTCCACCGGTGGGCATATGATCAATTCCATTAATTTATGTATTGTTTCAAGTAAATTCTAAAAAAATGTGAAAATCGTCATTCATATTTTCATATAAATATAAGGTCATTGACTTGAATACTAATACATCAGTGCACTAATTGTTTGGTAAAAACAACAATAAATCAACCAAACATTCTTTTTTTTCAAGAATCATAGAAACAAAGTTGTTGATACTTCATATGACACCAATTCAGGGTTTAAAAGATAATAATAAACTTATCAATTTATAATTTGAAATATATTTTTTATGATTCAGAATTTGAAAGATAGAAAACTTTTTTTTTTTGTAAGGCAAAATTCCATTAAGAAATGAAAAAAAAAATTGGTACTTGGAGTACCCAAAATAGACATCTTTACAAGACTTTCCTATCGAAGCAAAGTAAGGCAACAGAAAACTAAAAATCTAACACATGTCTCGTGTTTTCTAACCAATTTTTATAATTACAACATAAACTATTCCAAGCTACCATGCAACTCCAAAATCTACCTTTTATTTCCTCCACTTTTTTCTCTATTTCAAAAGATATCCCTTCAAACACAAGTTTGTTTCTATTTTTCTAAATAATCCAAACAATACAAATCCACAACCCAACACTAACCAATTTTCCTTTCTTACCATCGAGCATGCCCATATGCGAATTAAAATGCACCTTAAGTTGATTATGGCAAATCAAGTGAGCACCAAGCGAATTATAGCAAGCGTACCATATAAAAGTTGATTTGTCACACTCAAAAAATAAGTGTGCGGCTAATTCCGTAGCGTTTGAGCAAAGAGGACGGAGTTGGTCATTTGATTGGGGTAGAATGTTTCTCCTCACCAGGTTCGTCTTGGTTGGAAGCCGATCTTGAAGTAGTCTCCACGCCATCACTGAAGCCTTGATTGGGGTAAATTTAGTCCATACGCGACTCAGAAGTTATTGATCTGTTGAGCTCGGTTGAGAATTTGAGTTGCTAAAGCACTCGTATGCCACCTTAGTCTTGAATTGTCCGTTTGCAGAGTCTTTCCATTTCCATGTATCTTCAATATTTTCTTTAAGCGGATATCTGTTAAAAAAACTTTCGAAATCATTAATCAAAGGAACCTCTCTCTCAAAGATTTCCCTCCTCTATTTCCACTCCCACTTCCAAGATCCGTTCTCCCAAACCCCCCATACCATTCACTAATCCTTCCCTCATCTCACTCAAATGATACAATCTAGGAAAGCTAACTTTAAGAGGAGTAGATCTTGCCCACACATTATCCAAAAATAAGGTATTTCTCCCATTCCCCACACACTTTATTAAGTTCCCCCATAACCACTTCCCACTCTCGCCCGACCCAATTTCCTCTATATCATTCCACCAAGATGACCCTCTTCCTATTCTACTCCTCGGCACCAATCCCGACTCGCCCAGCTCCAACAACCCATACAAAGATTTAACCACCCTATCCCTCAACTAAGAATCTCCAAATTCACTTCTCCAACAGTGCCCTATTAAAGAACCCCAAATCCCTAACCTCAAGCCTCCTCCCCCCCCCCCCCCCCCCGAAAACTTTAATTTGCATATATGTTTCCAGCTTACCCAACAAGTTTTAGAATTGTTCTCATAGCTCCCCCTCACAAGAATTTACATTACATCGATGTTAGCACACTCAAGATTGATTTTGGTATATTGTAAAAGGGCAATTGGTATATAGGCATTGAAGATAGTGCCGCTTTCAAGAGGGTAATTCGTCCTCCAAAAGAGATTTTCCGGTCTTCCCAAGATTGCATTTGTTTTCGGAATTTTTGCACTAAAGTTCCCTATTCATTAGTTCTTTTATGCTCGACTCCCACCCAAATCCAAAGATGAGAAAAAGGTATGTCACCCACTTTGCAACCGAGGATACCCACCATGTCCCCCAATTATGTTTCTTTCCACATGTACCCCCATTAAACTACTTTTGTTGTAGTTTATCTTCAATCCCGATAATAGCTCGAAGTTAGCTAAAATTCTTTTTATTGCCCATGCATTTTCTTCAATTGCCTCTCCTATAAAGATGGTGTCGTCCGCGTACTGAAGGTGTGAGATCAACACCTTATTCGACTCAATTTCTGCCCCTACGAAAATTTTGGATTCGACCACCTAAAACCATTAAGCTAAGACCCTCTGCCACCAAAAGATAAAGGAACAGAGAAAGAGGGTTATCTTGCCTAAGGCCTCGTTCAAGCTTGAATTCTCCAGACGGGCTTCCATTGATAAGGACCGAAGCGTGAGTACTAGATACATATTCTCGAATCCAAAGTCTCCATTTACTGCAGAAGCCAAACCTTTCCATCATCAAATCCAGAAAATCTCAATCAACCGAATCATACGCCTTAGCGAAATCTATCTTGAAAAACATTCTCTTTATTTTTTTCCTTCTTGCTTCTTCTAACGCCTCGTTGAGAACCACGATACCATCCAAGATGTTTCTTCTTCCCACGAAAGCACTTTGGTTCTCCGAGATTATCCCATCCATAACTCCACTGAGTCTAGTCGCCAACACTTTAGCAAGGATTTTGTAGGCACAACTTGTTGGGGTCATACATGAAAGTATGATTTTACTTTGTATAATATATGTATTAAACATTTATTTATGAGAATAAATCTTTTATCACTGTTGCATTAAATATGAATGAATGTTATATATGTTTATTACAACCAGTCAATATGTAGTAAGTGTTACATTGTAGTTAATGTGGTGATACCAGATCACGAAAGATCACATTAACAATTCCTTGTAAAGAAATGTAAACAATCCACCGTGAAAGGTTGAGGTGTAGTTCTCAGATTGGTCTATCTTGACCAAGAGATTGCACTAGCAGATTTTGTATGTGCTGAAGAGGACTTACAGAGAGGATAAATTCTTCTGTTCTGAACAAAGAAGAATTAGACCTCAGTGGTTGTTGATTTCTTAATCTCCGTCACTTAAATAGGACCGTGTGCGGTTAATATTTATTGCTTTGATAGATGTTAGGTGAGAATCATTGTGACTTCGATACCTTGTGTTTTGGGCAATAATATTAATCACACGACAGTTGCTAAAATTTAATACGGGGAAACGTGTGTAAGTATAGCTTGTGTGATTTGTCCCCTTGGTGGGCTCAGATGTTTTATCGTACCAAATCTTGCAAGTGAAAATTAGTTTTTCGGTACGGATAATAATGTTGAGTTGACACAAGATATTAATTAATTTAGAGCTATTCAGAAGCTCAATTAATTAATGGACTTGATAATCTTAAACACGGAAAATAATAACCGGGAGCCCATATTATCATAATTTGGATTAAGAGGGATAGTGCAATATTAATTTAATAGTGATATTAATTAATATTAATGGGCTGAATTATATTGCGGCTCAATATTGAAAATTCAGAAGCCCATTGGAGGTTCAATCTTAATTCTCCTAAAGGCCCCTCAAATAGTCCAATAATTAGCCCAATAATAATAAAGTGATTAAAATAAAATAAAAATATTATTGCTGATTTTTCCTATTAATTTAAAAAATCGTGATTTAAGAGAGAGAAAAGATTTTGTTGATTTTCCTGAAAAGATATTATGGAAGATATGTATTTTTGGAATACAAGATTATCTCATAAATTTAAGAAGACCTAAATCTTGTATTCTCATTCTTAAATTTTCGAAAATTATATTATAATAAGAGGGTGAGATTTTTGTGGAATATTTTATTATGGAGAAAAGAATATATGGGATATATTCAAGATTGTTTGGAGATTAGGAAAAGATATTTTCCTTCCTATTCCATAGTAAATTTTGGTCACCCCATTATTTTAAATAGGGGGTGATATTTTCATCCCCAATTTACAAGTTCCATGAGTTGGAAAAATTAAGAGCAACATATATTTTTCTTCTTCCTTTGTTTTATTAATTGTTCATTAAGCAATTTCTACCGGTGGACGAACAAGACTGAAGGGAATACTTGAGAAGCTCTTTTGATTGATAGCGTTATCAAAGTCTATTCCGTTATTCTCAAATGTCATAGCATCAAGAGGTAAGTAATCGCATAAACTCCTAGATTTTCCACTATTAGATTTATGTGAAATTAATTCATATGCATGATAATACGTGTTGTTGGAATTATTATTTGAATTAATTAGGACTAAATCATGCTAGTAATAATTAATTTTAAATTCATATTTAAATATCATCTCGAATAGATCCGGACACCCCGATTTTCCCAACACAACTAATAAGAGAGATTGGCCTAAAATTTGAGAGCTCTGTAGCATCTTCTTTTCTGGGGATTGGAGCAATGAAGGATGAATTCAACCCACGAACAAGCTTGTCATGTGAGTGAAAGTCTCCAATCATCTGTAAAAAATCAGCCCTGATCGTTTGCCAACACTGCCAAATGAACTTAAAGTTGAAGTCATACGGACCGGGACTATTAGAGATTTCACAACTACTAATGGCATTAAGTATCTCCTCCTCAGAGAAAGTGACTTTCAATCTCCCATTCTCCTCCCGAGATAATTTTTTCTTGAAGAGATCCACTGCTATGGTTGGCCTAATTCTTGTTGGACGGCTGAAGTGTTGTTTAAAGTATAGTCGAACTCTCTCCTTAATTGTTTTCACATCTTCTGTCCAACTCCCATCAAAGTTGAAGCCAACAATACCATTTTTTTTCCTCCAGAAACAGATTGCTCTGTGGAAATATTTTGAATTAACATCACCTTTTTAAACCACCGGATTTTAGTTTTTTGCGCCAACAAACTATTTCTCTTGTTGAACTTCTTAAATAATTCTGTTGTTATCGCTTTCCTCTGAATTACCTCTTCCTCCTCTAGGCCAAGTGCATCATCGATCGTGTCCATCTTCTGAATTTCCTCCTTCAAATTTTCAATATTCTGATCCAATGATCCAAAGATTTTTGTATTCCAGATTTTCAGGTCTTCTTTCAACAACTTCAATTTTTCTTTCACCTTGAATCCTCCCCACCCATCTATTCCATAACATGTCCACTTGTAGGCCACGGACATCTTGAATTCAGGATGTGAGCACCATGTATTTATGAATCTAAACAACTTTGGCCCCCAATTTATCCCCTGTAATCGAGGATAAGTGGACAGTGTTGATAAACGACCAGGCGAGCAACAACGCTTGGAGGATTAAGAAACTGATAAGTATGATTAAGAAGTCGACGACCAGCAGGGCTCAAAAGAAGGTCTCAAACACCAGGCGACCAGGAGTAACGTCAGACGGATGCTAGGCGACCAACACAGCAAAGGAGCAAGACGAACAAGTAATTAAAATAAAAATAAGGGCAAGATACTCACCATTTAGGCGACCAAGCGAGAAAGACTGAGCTACGAAGGACAGCTCAAAATTCCAATAATTTAAACATTACATTAGGAGCAAACAAGTGTACTAAACACTTGTCATTGTATAAAATGTAATAGTTTAGGAATAAGACAAGTGGCTAAACACTTGTCAAAGCCAAAATCAAAGGGTTAAGAGGGTGACACCTCCTACTTGCTTGTAAGCCTATAAATACCCCTTCATGAAAGGGTCGAAAAAAGAAAAAATATTCAAGAAAAAGACCAAACTCTTGCAATTTTATTTCTCAATCTTCACTAAACATAAAGTTATCATTTGTAATCTTGTTTGGTGACCTTCTTAGTGTTAGAACAGCCACTAATCATCAAATTCGGATCAAGGTCATCAACAATTGGCACTAGAAGGAGGGTCCGAACCTCCGGGTGATCGAAGGTTTGAAGAGTTTGATAAAAAAAACCATCGGAATCTGCAAATTATCACCGGAATCCGGCCAGAAATCACCAGAAACTGGTAAAAGTCATCGGAAACTGGGTATAAGAGGAGTGATTTGACATTTGTGAAGGATTTGCTCATATTTAAGGGTTTGAATGCATGCATGTGTGGATTAGGGTTTGTTAAATAACCAAGTTCACACATACAAGGCTAGTTACTCTCAAATTGGCAAAGACAAACACAAAGTCTTTATCACCAATATATCCAAATATTCGAAGATGGCGAGATCACAAAAACGACAATCTTCAAGTACACATCAGTCACATAGGTTACGAACTCGGGTGTCATCCATAGGTGACCATGCACGTACGATACGGGCCACATCCAACAGAAACGTGCAAGTTTCCATCGACGCTCTCCCCCCATAGGTGGAAGCCCTGGCCAGAAATCCGGAAGAACTAGCAAAAATAATTACCATCATGCAATCAATACAAAGATGTCAGGAAAGAGCGGAGCCATCAAGAGCGCCGGAGGCGAACAACCGAGTAGTCGAGCAGCGGAGTAAGAGGCAAGAGAATGTATGAAATGAAGAGTTAGACAGCGCTCAGGCTCGATGGAACAAAGGCAAAGCCCCAGTAAGCGAAAGATTGGGGAGCAAAGGAGAATCCACCCCGGGAGGAGATGTGGAGTCAAGCAAAAGTACAACAAGAGGAACAAGACGTAACATCGGTGAAAGATAGGAGCACAGGAGAGAGGTCAAGGAGGCCACGCCACCGCAAAGCGAGAAGCGACCACGCACTGATGCTCGCCTATCCGTCCATGATCGCCTGAGGAGATTAGCATTTGGACGACTTGGTCCTAATGGAGCCAGTAATGTCGCCAGGCGACCAACTCAGGAGAAATGTTTCGTTGGGGAGGGACTGCACCAGGACGAGGTCATTGAACTTAGTCATGACAAGCAGCCTACCAACGGTGGAGCGTCTCCGGATGAGTTGCAAGCCCTCAAGAAGGCAGTCGAAGAGATGCAAAGACAGTTAGACTCTCAGAAGGGGATTGGATCGACAGTTCTGCCATCATCACCGCTATCACCGGTAATCTTAAATGCACCAGTACAAAAGAAAAAACAGTTCCCGGCCATCAGTTTGTATGAGGGGAATTCGGATCCCAAGGTTCATCTGGCAAAATACTCCGACATCATGATATCAATGAGGGCGTCAGATGCTACACAGTGCCAGAACTTCCCACTCACACTCGGTGACAGCCCCCATCGTTGGTTTTCGGCACTTACTCCCGGATCTATCAACTCTTTTGCACAGCTAGGCAAAGAGTTCTTGTCACATTTCTCCACAGTCGGGTCATACTTAACTCAGAAACACCGGTTGGCCGACATTAAATAAGGGGATGACGAGTCAGACAGAAAGTTCTTAGAAAGATTCGATAAGATACTTCTTGAAGGGAAAATGGTAAGTGAGGATACCAAGATGGTGGCGGTGATGGCGGGCTTGAAGAAAGGGACTGATTTGTGGAAAGAAATACATTTGGCCTGCCCAAAAACATATGCAGAATTTAGACATCGAGCAGACATACATGTATCCATGCAGGAAGCATTGCAGAAGGAGTTGGGTGACAAGGTTGATCCCAAGAAAACCGGAAAGAAACCAGTGGGAGGTGGCCCCCAAAAACATGAAAGCCTTCAATGAAGGAGCGGACTTAAAAGAAAAATTGAATCAAGTGTTCACCACAACAATAGAGGTCGTATACAATAATGTCAAAGACAGGGATATGCTCTCAGAACCAAGAAAAATCCGGCAAGAGCGCGGAAAGTTAAACCCTAACAAATACTGTGCCTACCACCAGAACATCGGACACTTCACTAGTGAATACTGTGATCTATTGAAACAACTGTGGAGGTTCTACGAAGAGGGCAAATTATCTGAATTTGTGAAGAAGGAACTAGTAAAAAGGCCCAGAATGGCGAGTCCACCCAGCTCGGATGATGAAGATGATGACGACCAGCCGAGCAGGGCGACCAAGAAGGGAAAGAAAATCCCAACAGCCCCATCGGAGCCGATGCGAGAAATTCTTATGCTCAAAGCAAGTGGACCTGTTGGGGGATGCTCGGGTGGAAGGCCTCCAATCTCAAAGAGAAAGAGAAAAGCAGAACTGAGAGCGGTAGCCCAAGTGAGAGAGGTGGGAGTCAACCAGGCCACCAAGAAAACGGGAGACTTAGTATTCTCGGAGAAAGACTTGGACGGGGTGCTCACTCCGCATAACGACTCATTGATCATATGTGCTAATATTATGGGGGCTCGAGTCCATCGATTACTTGTAGACACTGGCTCATACACAAACATTCTGTTCAAGAGCACACTAGATCAAGTAGGAGATTGTGCAGAGTATGTAAAAGACTGTAATCATAAGATAGTGGGATTCGGAGATGCTGTAACTGTTCCCCTAGGCATAGTTACGTTGCAAGTTGAACTTGTATCGACCGAGAATCCAGATAGGAGGTTAACTAGAATGATAGAATTCTTAGTGGTAGATCAACAATCCTCCTATAACGGATTTCTCGGTCGACCTTTTATCAATGAATTCAAAGCAACTGTTTCAACGTACTATTATTGTGTTAAATTTCCAACACCGAAAGGATCAGGTACGGTCAAGGGCGATCAAAAAAGAGCTCGTGAGTGCCTCCTGCAACTACAACCCAAGGACAATCAGGTGTCAATGGTGGATGAACAGTCGAGCAGCAATGCAGAGGATGAACCTTCCATACTCGACGAAATCATGGAATCCATTGATACAGAAATGATGGAGATTGACGACCAACAGGGGGAAGACGAGCAAGAGATCCAAAATGAACAACAAAAACAGGAGACCACGTCTTGCTCAAATAAGGCTGAGGACCTTGAACCACGGCTAGGAGCAGAGCCGATGATGATTGAAGATGAACTCAACTTAGAGGGGCCCATCATTGATCCTCGATGGAAAAATAAAAAAAGGAGAGCGACACCGGTCGAAGAGTTGGAAGCAATAAAAGTTGACCCGAACCGAGAAGACTTAGAACTCTTCATTGGATCTGAGCTCCCAGAGCCTTACAGATCCAGGATGAAGGAATTCTTAAAGTCCAATCTCGATGTATTCGCATGGTCGCATGCTGATATGGTTAGCATCAGCCCTGAGCATGCCTGCCATAAACTAAACATTGACCTAACAAGAAAACCGGTAAAGCAAAAAAGGAGGAAGTTTGGGCCCGACAAGTATGAAGCACTGGACGTGGAGGTAAAGAAGCCACTTGATAATGACCTTATTAAGGAAGCATTGTGCCCCAAATGGGTAGCCAATCCAGTGTTGGTACGAAAACCAAACGGGACGTGGAGATTATGCATCGACTTCACAGACTTGAATGCTGCATGCCCCAAGGACAATTTTCCGCTGCCACACATTGATCAGTTGGTGGATAACACGGCTGGACATGAACTTCTCACATTCATGGATGCGTTCGCTGGCTACCATCAGATACCAATGCATCCAGACAACCAGGAGAGCCCAGCTTTCTACACCAACAAGAATTTGTTGTGTTGGAAGAGGATGCCATTCGGATTAATTAACGCGGGGGCCACATATCAGCGACTCGTCAACAAAATGTTCGATGAACACATTGGTAAAATAATGGAGGTGTGTGTGGACGACATAGTTGTGAAAAGCCCGAAGAAGGAAGATCATTTGGAACACCTGACACAAGCCTTTGAAATACTTCGAGCATACAACATGAAACTAAACCCGAAGAAAAGCAGCTTCGGAGTCCATTCAGGCAAGTTCCTTGGACATCTTGTTAGCCAGCGAGGCATTGAAGCAAATCCATCAAAGGTGAAGGCAATTCTAGATATGCAGCCACCAAGGTCCGCCAAGGAAGTACAGCGACTCATCGGATTCTTGGCGGCGTTGAATAGATTCATTTCAAGATCCGGTGACAAGTGCCGACCCTTCTTCGATGCTATATAGAAAGGTGGATTCCAGTGGACAAATCATTATCAACAGGCGTTTGAGCAGCTGGAGGAATATCTCAGCGATACCAAAATCTTGTCAAAACCTGTCTCGGGAGAAAAATTATATCTATATCTGGCAGCTTCAGAAATGGCCATCAGCTCAGTCTTGGTTCGTGCAGAAGGAAAATTCCATTTGCCCATATACTATGTGAGTCAAGCATTGCATGAGGCCGAAATTAAATATTCCCCGATGGAGAAACTGGCATACGCACTGGTGATGAGCATCAGGAAACTTCGACCATACTTCTTCGATCACCAAGTAGAAGTCCTAACAACCTTCCCGTTGAGACAAATCTTACAAAGACCAGACACTGCTGGTCGCCTCCTCAAATTGTCTCTCGAAATAAGTCAGTTCGGAATATCATATGCACCTCGAACAGCGATCAAAGGACAAGTGTTGGCCGACTTTATAGTCGAACTAACCTTTCCTCAAAATTCGACGAGAGGTCATAATCACCCATGTCATATGTACGTAGATGGATCGTCCACCAACGCAGCATCGGGAGCCGGAATAGTACTAATCAGCCCGGACAGACAAATCTTCACCTCGGTAGTACGATTTGAGTTCATGGCGACAAACAATGAAGCCGAGTATGAGGCATTGATAGCCGGACTTCATCTGGCATTGGCAGTCGGGGTTAGAAGGCTACATATATATGGGGATTCACAGCTGATAGTCAACCAAGTCTGAGGAGAATAAGAAGCAAAAGACAAAAACATGGCGTTACATCAGAAAATTGTGGCCCACTTACCTTCCATGTTTGAACAAATGTCGGAAATGCTCAAGCAGATGCACTTGCTCGCCTAGCTACCAGCACGGGCCCAGCAGAATTGTCGGAAATCACCATCACAAAAATATATCAACCATCAACTCACGATTATAAAATAAATCAAATGGATGAAGAATCTGAGGAAAGTGACTGGAGAATACCCATCATTAAATACCTTCGTGATGGTGAAACCCCGGAAGATCCTCAAGAGGCGACCAGAACGGCCAGGCGAGCAGCAAGGTTTACAATCATGGATGGCCAACTTTACAAGAGAGGATTCTCACTTCCGTTACTAAAATGTTTGACGAAAGAGCAAGGCCAAGAAGTTTTAAAGGAAATTCATCAAGGCGTCTGTGGGAACCACGCAGGAGGGCGTGCTTTGGCCTACAAAACAGTGAGATAAGGGTACTACTGGCCTACACTACTGCAAGATGCTATCAAAGTTGCAAAAACTTATCACAGATGCCAAATATTCGCACCAAGCATTCACAAGCCACCAACCGAGATGATAGCAGTCAATAGTCCATGGCCATTCGCAAAATGGGGAATTGACATCATAGGGCCTTTCCCGACTGGAAAAGGAAACGTAAGATTTGCAGTGGTAGCCGTGGACTACTACACGAAATGGGCTGAGGCAGAGGCGCTTGTGACAATTACACAGGAAAAGATGATCAGTTTCATATGGAAGAATATCGTATGCCGATTTGGTGTCCCACAGGCAATTCTGACAGATAACAGACGACAGTTCGAAGGCAAGAAAATAAGAAACTTCTGCGAAAAATGGGGAATCAAGAAACATTTTTCAACCCCATATCATCCACAGTCCAACGGCCAAGTAGAAGTAGTCAACAAAATAATCAAACACATATTAAAGATCCGGTTGGTGGACAAGAAAGGAAAATGGTCAGAAGAGCTACCAGAAGTGCTATGGGCATATCGAGTATCTTATAGAACAAGTACAGGGGAAACTCCGTTTACCATGGCATTCGGCATGGAAGCAGTAATACCCGTAGAGTTGAAGGTGCCAACAGAGCGAACAACAACATTTGACGAACAGGTGAACAACAAGGCTCTAGCTGCAGAGATGGATTTGGTTGATGAAAAGAGAATTTCGGCAAAAATGAAGAACACAATATACAAGAAAAGGATCGCAAAGTATTACAATTCACAAGTAAAAGTTAGGGAATTCAAGATCGGAGATCTCGTACTTAAAAAAATTTTGGGACCACCACCAGGAGTATTCGGACCGACTTGGGAGGGCCCATACAGGATAACTCAGAAGTGGCACAATGGCACTTATGACTTAGAAGACATGGAAGGCAACTCGACCCAATACTCCTGGAATGCAGCTTTGATGAAAAAATATTATCAATAAGCAAAAATTGTACAACACATGTAAAATTTAGTTTAAATTCCATGTTATTTTTTTAGTATTAGTTGTAAGTATGTGGAAAATGTCCAAATTTTATGGATATATATGAAATATGTGTTGTAAGAATAATTTGTTCAATTGTTCACTCCGCAAAACAAGTTGCTCGCTCAGATACCCAAAACAAGGGGGCGAGCAACAAAGTTAAAAACGTACGAACCCAAGGTCAAGTCCATATAAGGACAATAAGGCCCAAAATTGGGGGCGACCATAGAGAAAAATTCAAGGCCAAGTCCATGAAAGGACCATAAGGCCTAATTATTTAAGGCTAAGTCTTTCTAAGACAACAAGAGCCCATCTAAACTGATCAGACAATCATTGAACATAAAGATATCTATCTCAAAAAGAAAAAATATTGAGTTCGGGAAGCTTGTATAAAGTTCAGGCGAACAACAGTGCAAAAGGCGAACAAACAAGAAGCAAAAAGCTATAAGGAAAAGCAAAAAAGGCAACAAACATTCCCAAACTTCTCTTCATTAGAAATATAAAGACATTGCAAGAGGAAGTAAGGAAAGTACAAAATCACCCTAATACAATCTGAGAAAAATGAAAAGTACAAAGGCCTTCAGTCTTGATGGGCTGTAGGAGCATCAGTGGTCGCCGGGGCAGAGGGAGCTGCGTCAGTAGTGGCAACTCTAGTTGTGGTCGCCGCAGTTGAAGTGCCCGCCCCATCAATAGGAGTGAGGGGAAGAGAGTGGAGGCCGCCAAAAATATCAGCTTCTTTGCTCGGCTCCTCGCCTGAGAACTGGGGGGCGATGACTTGAACGCCCTCCCTAAAAATGTCCAGGGGGACTCCCATCTCCCCAAGATTGGCCACCAGAACAGAGAACCCAACACTGACGGGGTTGTCCTTAACGTAATCAATAAAGTCTTTCTTGGTTGTGGCCAGGACATCTTTGTCATGATCCAAGGCAAACTTTACCGATCTGATGCTCTCTGCATAGGCACACACATAACCGAAGTTAGTGTTGTCAGCCACATCCTGAGCATAGACATCAAAGGCGACCATGCCAGTCTTCTCTTGCTGAAGTCGAGCAACCTCAGCTTGTAACTCCTCAACTTGGGCGACCATGGCTGTTTTCTCGCCCTCCAACACCTTTATTCGCTCATCAGCAACCCCCAGCTGGAGAGACAGCTTCTCTGATTGATTAAGGGCAAATTGCTCGCTGTTTACAGAGGGATTGTACATCTGCTCCAGATTCGCCACTACCTTGGCATGTTCAGCCTTCTCCTGGGCAAGCTCATCCTCTTTCTTCTTCAAAGCAGTTGCCCTCTCCGCCTCAAAACCATCATTCTTGCGACCAAGACTGCGGTTAGTCCCCTCCAAGAGCACGATCTGATCAAGGAGTTTTTGAGCCATCACAGCTTGATGACTAGCATTGTTGGCGACCAGGCGTGCATTGTCGCTGGCGGTCTGCCCTTGGACAATGTCCTCACAAGTCTTGGTCCAGGAACGGGGGACCGTCTCTGTTGCTCGCCAAACGTGGGAGTCCGGGATATCCACGTAGGGAGGAGGAGACTTCACGCAGCTAAGCTGGTGAAGCACGTCTGTATGCCCGGGATGCTCCTCGGGTTTATACCTGAAAAGAAAGAAAAGTACAGGTAAGTCAAAGTACCTCAACAAGCGACCATCAAGGTAGTGATTCAAAGACTTACTCCCTTAGCTTTACTGGGTCATATCCCAAGTACGAGCGATCATTAGATGCTTGCGTTTTCTTGCACAGTATAGCAGCTACAGTCTGCTGCTCACTCACAACCTCAAGCGAGGTGGGTTTAGAAACGGGGGAGCGAGGAGCCCGGCTGCTCGCCTCCGTAGCAGGCTTTGAGCATTTTGATGCTCGCTCAGCGCCCTCCCCTTCGCCGCGAGTGGTCCTCTCGAGGGGCCTTTTTCTTAGGCCTCTCTTTTTCCCTCTCCGCACCACGGGGAGAGACAGCAGCCTTTGAAGCTCCCTTGGAGCGACCAGCAGCGGCTTGTGGGCGAGCGTGGGGGGCGGGTTCTTCCCCAGCTCGGAGGCGAATAAGAGAAAGAGGGGGGTCTTGCTTCCTCCTGGTCGGCTCCTGGGCGGCCATCTGTTTTACTCTGGCGGCTAAAAGGTGACAGGACTTCGGAATGGTGGGTACGGCGATGGTCACTCGTTGATCTGTTAAGAGTAAGAAGAAATAAAAATTATTAACTTCAGGCGATCAGGCGAACAAGAGAGTAAGAACCATTAAGAATGTTTACCCTCAGGGATCTCTGCCTGAGCCTCTAAATGATGAGGACTAGTGAAGAGTTGGGCGATCTTCCGGCAATGAGTTTTCAAAAGATGGAGAATGTCGCGATCAGCAGGATTTCGCAACACTATCACAACTAGGGTGTACAAGAATTCCTCACTCAACCCCGGATGCCCCCACTTCAAAAATTTTGGACCTGCAAAACAACAAAAAAGAAGAAATTAAAATTAGTCTCCAACGCAGTCCCAGGAAGGAAATAAGAAAGCCTACGTTTGACTATGCCAAAATGTTTAGGAGAGTTAATGCGCGCTTGGCCGCCAGCAAAGTCCGCTGATGCTCGTCAGTCTCCTCCTATGAAAAAGAACTGATTATGCCAACTTTTTACTTTATTGGCGACTCCCTCGATGAGTTTAACCCCCGTCCTCGCCTTTACATAGTACCAGCCCACACCCTCTTCTTTGCAGGCTGAGATGACCATGGCGTAGTGGATCTCGGCCGTACTGAGTTTATTCTTATAGCCTTCAAGGCCAAAAAGGGTCATCAAAGCGAGCAGATTACTCCACCCATTAGGAGTAATCTGGGTGATGGTCAAGTTCACATCCTCCAAGAAGCGGCCGATAAGGGGATGGAGCGGCAAAGGAAATCCAGTGTTCAAAATATCCAGGTTGATCGCCGTGCATCCTGGTGGCGAGCGATCAGCAGTTTCTCCCTTCTTGGGGGCATACAGAAGGATGTCATATGGGATCTTGTAGTGGGACCTGATGCTATCCAAGTCGTCCTCGGTAATTAGGCTTTAAATCTTGCTCGTTGTAAAGGTATTCTCCTGGGCGGACATGATCACACGGGACAAAACAAGGAAGGTGCGAGAGTAGCGAGCAGCGTATTCTTACCACTCATTCTGGGGAACAACTCCTTCAGGGATCTGAGACTCATGAGTCAGTCTAGAGGTAGGGAAACCTATCTCCTCCAGAAACTCCCAAGTCACAGATAACCTTGGTCGCTCCACTTCGGGTTGGTCGCCCTCGGCATCAATTTCAGCGGCCACCTCTTCCGAGTCTTCTCCCAGGTCGGAGGAGGTAGTTTCTTCCGCATCCGGGCGACCACCAGGACGTTGCACCTCTTCGTCGCCAGAATTGTCTGTGGCATGGGCTTCCACGAAGCGAACAACAGAGGAAGCCTCAGAACCCGTTTCTTTGTCCACTAATAAAGTCCTGGGATTTCGGGCCAAAGCTTGGCGAATCGATCGGCGAGGAGCAGGGGAAATTTCTTCTTCCATTGGGCGTTTCCCATGATTGCGCTCGAAGATTTCAAGCGAAGTGGTTTCACTCGAAGAAGGGGAAGCCATTTAGAAGATTATTTTCCGAAAAAGTTAACAAAAAGTAATAACCAGAGAAATATGGGGAGGAGACGACGGTGCTGGGAAGAAGGCGGTGGCGCTGGAAGCAACGCGGCGGCGCCGGAGAGATTCGCGATGGAGGAGGAATTTTTTTAAAGAAAAACGAGAACAAAATGCGAAAACGAAAGCAAAATCAAAATAAAAAACAATAATGAGTGATTACCTGAAGAATTGCACACAAATTCTATTGAAAATTCCGTAAGAGTGAGTACGCAAAAGCTTGGAATGGAACTTTAATGGCGGAAGTGAAATGAAAGCTCGAAAAGATGAAAGAAGAGGAAAAG
The DNA here is from genome assembly GCA_947034835.1 of Ballota nigra. Lineage (NCBI taxonomy): Eukaryota > Viridiplantae > Streptophyta > Magnoliopsida > Lamiales > Lamiaceae > Ballota > Ballota nigra. Next base: position 8,248,518 of record OX344727.1, on the reverse strand, counting down.
ACGAGTATTTATAAAGATAGAAAGCGGGGGTAAAAACGAAATTTTTGAAAATTTTGTAGGCCCCCATTTGCAAAGAAAATAATACGCGTGGGCGGCAATGACGTCACCTGTCGCCCACGACGTTGCGGATTCCAAGAGTCTCGGGAATCCAACCGTCACACACGTGCGAGGTGCCCCGTTGTTCGCCCCAATGACCAGATGATCGCCGAGTTTCCCGCCCACCAAATTTGAAAATCCATCGCTCGCTCCAAGCACATAGTCACTAGCCTATCAAAATTATGTCTTGTCCTTCATTAGTCAACAATTTTCCTAATAAAGAACAAGCCAGGGGCAATGTTGATAAACGACCAGGCGAGCAACAACGCTTGGAGGATTAAGAAACTGATAAGTATGATTATGAAGTCGGCGACCAGCAGGGTTCAAAAGAAGGTCTCAAACACCAGGCGACCAGGAGTGACGTCAGACGGATGCCAGGCGACCAACACAACAAAGGAGCAAGACGAACAAGTAATTAAAATAAAAACAAGGGCAAGATACTCACCATTTAGGCGACCAAGCGAGCAAGACTGGGCCACGAAGGACAGCTCAAAATTCCACTAATTTAAACATTACATTAGGAGCAAACAAGTGTACTAAACACTTGTCATTATATAAAATGTAATAGTTTAGGAATAAGACAAGTGGCTAAACACTTGTCAAAACCAAAATCAAAGGGCTAAGAGGGTGACACCTCCTACTTGCTTGTAAGCCTATAAATACCCCTTCATGAAAGGGTCGAAAAAAGAAAAAATATTCAAGAAAAAGACCAAACTCTTGCAATTTTATTTCTCAATCTTCACTAAACATAAAGTTATCACTTGTAATCTTGTTTGGTGACCTTCTTAGTGTTAGAACAGCCACTAATCATCAAATTCGGATCAAGGTCGTCAACAGACAGTGACCTGACACGGTTCTTTTAAGGCCCTTAAGAAAAGATAGAAAACTATCAATCAAAAACCCCAAAGATATCTATCAATTTAGAACTCAGTATATTAAGACCAAGTTTGTCATGTTATAATTTATAATCTTATTTATATACATTATTACTTTCTTTCATTTCCTTTTTTTTTCAATTACACGAAATTAATATATCATTTTTATATGATTTATAAAAAAAATAATAGGACAACTAGAAATTACGAGAGGTAAATTTGGTCTTAAAATAAGTGAGTCCTAAATTAATAGTTTACTAATGCTTATACCCGCGATTCGTGAGATGAAATAAAATTTGTATGTACAATTAAAAATTTAGATTTAAATATTTTTTAAAATATTTTTGTAAACAAAAACATTTATAATACAATATATATTTAAACTGAAATTGTAATTCAAATATTTAGTCCTAGGGAAGGTCTTGGGTGCAATATTGCACCGTGCAATACATATGCCTAATTGGGATCTCAAAACTTGCGGGTCAACCAACGGGTCAAAGTTGGTCGCCTAAGTCCGCTTCGAAGTAGTTATATATTAGTAAGCACAAAATTTTGTTAAACTGGTTGTATAGTTTGATGGGTTTTTGTTAATTAAAACTAAAGGTCACAGGTAAAATTCTAAGTGAGGACTTTTTTTTTTATTCTCTCTTTTACTCACAATTTTTTATATGTTACTATATATTAACAAAAATGTGCTACCACAATAAATATTTTTTTATCTTTTCATTTGTTTATCTTTTTTTTTCCACATTTTTATATATTATTACATGAACAAAAATGTCACACATGAACATAATAAGTTACTCGGAAATGATCATAGGCCCACAGATGGGCACAATATAATATACCCACCGAGAATGTGATAATGACACATAAGCAGTGGGCCCCTATAATTTTAATTGATAAATTTTATCTGCTTATGTGTCATTATTACATTCGCGGTGGGTATATTATATTGTGTCCACCGTGGGCATGAGATCATTTCCGATAAGTTACTATATGAAAAAAAAAATTATTTAGGGTTTCTTTTTCTTTTACCTAATTTTTGTTCATGTAGTAATATATTCAGTGTCCATGAGTATCACTCTTTTGTTAATGTAGTAACAAAAAAAAAATTGTGGAAAAAAGAAAAGAAAAACAACAAAATTATTTTTTTGTTCATGTAGTAACACATTTTGTATCCATGGGTATCATTTTTTGTTCATGTAGTAACACATAAAATTTGTAATATTGTATATCAAAATTAATTTTCGGATCACTACCACACTTTTGTTCATATAGTAACACCAAAATTATTGTGGTGAATGTAGTAACACATTTTTGTTCATAGAGTAACACAAAAAAATTGATTTTCGTTAATGTAGTAACACACACTTGCTCATATCCCTTATTATACTAATAGGGAGTTTCCTATGCTCTGTGGCCTTATATGATAAAGAGTCTAATAAAAAAAAATGTATTCTCATTGATTTGAACCCTACACCTCATCATCATCATCATGAGTAAAATATAACATGTTTACCAGTTAAGCTATACTATGAATCTCTATAAAGTTTGAATTTTATTGTAATGAATCTTTATAATGTTTAAATTCTATTGTAATGAATCTCTATAAAGTTTGAATTTTATTGAATATAACTTGAGTCTATAAAATTAGAATAAATATTATGTTATGATTGTACAAATTTATATTATATTTTATTTTAAGATATTCTACATTTAAAAAATCTTAATGTGTTAATTATTCAACAAGAAACTTAAGTGTATTTAATTCTACGTATTATTATTAAAATAATCACAAAATTCAATAATCTTATGAAAATTCATCACATCTTTAGTTGTTTCAATTTGATATACGACTTGCACTTTTAGCAAAATAAAAATAAAATTGATGCATGAGAGTGCATTAGTGCTTGAATGGAAAATCTCCTTACATCGCAAAAATCATGTCATAATTTAAAAGTGTACACCAAATTAAATTTAAAAAAATATGTGAAATTCCATAAGAATATTGAAAATCGTAATTAAATTGAGATTGAGCCTAAAAGTCGTGAATTAATAAGAAAATAACCCATCATTTTATACATACATATTATTTGAATATATTCATAATATAATTATATTATTTTACGTTGAATAAATTTATTTAAATATATATATCATAACACTATATTCATAAACCTTTCTGTGCCTACGTGGCACCTCTCATTCTCCACAATTCCTACATCTCTTTCCTCTCATCATTCCACTTTACTACTTTTCATCTCAACCGTTCATTACTTTAAAATGATCTCTTACATCCATTTCTATTCACTTCTCCTATAAATTCATACTATCTCTTAGTTTTTCAATCATCAAATTCCTCCCATTTCATTCATCCCATATTTTGCTTTAAATTTTTTTCTCCCGTTGTTGTTGTTGTTTTGTTGCAGATATGTAGAGGATCATTCATATTCATCTCTCTCTTTTTGTTTTTGTGGAACGTATGAATCTTCATCCAAGTTTTTCGGTATGAATTTAGCATGTTGGTCTATTTTTTTTTTTTTTTGTTATTTTTTGTTTTGATATATATAGATTTGTGGTGGTGTTGTTGTTCGTCTTTCGTTTCATATTTTGCAGATTGTGAGTGCATTTGTATCGGATCGTTCTTCCAACCGAGAGTTTCTTCAACTTCTTTTGTATCAAGATATTATTATTTTTTTGGAGATGTCCATGTAAATCATGTAAATCAATGAAATATATTATACTTTTTAATTTTTAGCCTCTCGATTTTGCTATTTTTCATACACTTGCTACAAATATAGTTTACATTAATTCATTTTCTCAATGATCACTTAATTTGAGCGAATAGTTGATTAACTCCAAAGATATTTTAAAGAAATGAGAATTAGATATGGAGTGAAATTAAAATCATGGACTAATTATTTATATTTAGTAAATAAATTATTTATTAATAATATTAATGTCTCAATATTGTGTTGACTAAATTATATCGATCAAATATAAATATAATTGAATCGCATTATTTCGCTCAATTGAGTCTCCTAAAATCCGCATACCATGTACATGCGGCACAAAACATTTATTAGCCCACACATAGTTCCTAATATATATATATAGATTGACATAAATTCGATGCAGCAAGCCTATGATTAGTTGTAATTTTCTTAATTGTTGTATTAGTAATTAGATCCATACCTAATGAATATTGTTAATAATTAATATATTAGTAATTAGTCCACACCTTACTAATATTGGCAATTTCCATAATTGATAGTAGGATAGTAAACATAATTCTTTTGTCTAGCTATTACCTTATAATTTAGTCAATAATTAAATGTGCTGATGTCTAGCTATTACCATATAATTTAGTCAATAAATAAGTCAGCCGCTTTGAATTGCTTCAATCATAATTATGGTGAAAAAATATTTAAAAAAAACCTGCAATTTCAAATTAAATTGTCAATTAAAATTATTAGAGATTATTAAGTAGACATTTAATTTGTGTAAATGGTTGACTTACTCCAAATATAGATTGAAGAAATAAGAGTTAAAATATGGAGTGAATTAAAATTATTAGTGATTATTATATATATTAATTAGAGATTAAAATTATTAGAGATACAGTATATGTCACAAACAACTTGAATTTATTTTAAATCATACAAACAAAAACACATGCAATATGTTCACTCGAGAAAGTAAAGTAGAAAATTTAATTCATAATTTTAATTATTGTAACCAATTTGTTCAACTCTAGCCTGTGATTTCCTTGATTAATATATTAGTAATTAGTCCACATCCTACAAATAGTAGTAATTTCCATAATTGATAGTAGACAAAATTCTTTTGGCTAGCTATTACCGTATAATTTAGTTAATAATTAAATCTACTATTAATTGCTTCAATCATAATTATAGTGGACAAAATTTAATTTATGTAAATAGTTGACTTACTCCAAATATATTTGACTTTATTTGACGGCCATTTGAATCTATACTATTTTTTCCGTTTTCATATTTATTTCACCCAATATTTTATCCTTTCTGTAAAATTAGTTATTGTGGAGTATTTTTGCAGTAAGAGTAATATTGGGCCAAGTATTAGGAATGGAGAATTCTAACTGCATTGTAATTGATAAATGGGCCTACACTAATAAACCTAATATTAATTAATCATCCAGCCCATTAGAAGAACTTGAGCATCAGGAACTAATAAGTGTTGTATAGTTAATAACATATGAAAAGGGAAATGGCAAATTCACGCCAGGACGCGTGAAAAACTATTAATTCTTATCAAAATTGTGGTAGAATCATAATTTTTAATTACACGTTTTTCTCCTAATTATCGCCAATTACCTCTAATTAGGAGGAATTAATTTAAACTTCCACTAAATAAAAAAAATATAACAAATTTTGAAAAGCAAAATTTTTAATATTTACTTTAATGATAATTATTTTATCCCAGAATAGATTCAGTCTTCTCCTATTTAAATAGTCTTTATTGACACTGATTATTTTTCATGTGAAGAGTAGCAATTGAATTGCCTCAGACATTTTTTACTAAGCATTTCATAATCTGGTTTGTGATGATTACAGGTATCGTAGATTAGTTGATTTTGTGTACAATATTATTATGCAATTTATGTATTATGCCTTATTTGAATTATGCTTATATAGTGATAATCATTTTTTTTTCTTAAATCCTGTAAACTCACATTATATAATAATTATTCTTTTGCAGAGTACCACTAAAAGACTATTTCCTAATTAGACATTTGCTCTGTAAATGCAAATGGGTGATAATAATTACTCAGTTGTTGGGAATCAAAATACCACATTGGGTACTTTTAATATCTATTTAATATTGTGTATAATAATCGTCGTAAAAAGAAAACTAAACCAGGATAATAATTTTTTTTGTTATATTCTAACAATTTTGTATGTCACAGGTTGTTTTACCGTTCAGTCTGCAAGAAAGATACACAATAGTGAGTTTCTAAAATTAAAATAATTGATACTTTTTTTTCGTTGTTCAATTTGTAAATCATAGTTGTTCGATTTAGGTGTCGGTTGTATACTTTTTAGTTTTGTAAGTAGTTTTTTTTTTAAACCGTGTGTATATTTTCAGAAAATTGTGCAAAACATGCGCGAATGGTTAGAAGATCAATCATTTCAAGAAAATGTGGTAGACCTGTTGAAATGGGTAAACTAAATCACTTTTTTGCTCAAATCAACAATTATATATTCCAAATTAATTAATTTTTGGTTTGGTATTATGTGCATCAATTTATATTTAAAATTACTGTTCAACTTACTTGCATTTGTTTTAGATTTAAATTTGGAGAGATTGAAACATAAAAGTGCAAGGTTGCTCAGGAGGATTATTATTTCAGACAAACGGTCCAATATCTTATCGGGTATATGAACTAATGAATGTTTATGATTATTATTTTATGTGATATTTTGAAGTAATTGTGCAACGTGTATTATAATTGTGTAAGTCCATTATATTTGACAAACTATAATTCTTTTGGAAATTTTTTATAAGTAGAGTGGTTAATGTAATTTTTTTATAAATATGCTTTAAAGATTTATGTATGAGGCTATCACTAATATTAATATTTACATATTTATTTTATTTACAGTTGTTGCTCCCGTTGAAAATAGCACAGTTTCTGATGTTGTTGTAGTAGCAGACTCAACAACACATCGTATCAGATGTACTTCAGAAGGTTGTATTAATGCGTAAATTATAAAAGAAACATCTTTTATAAGTAGAGTGCTTAGTGTAATTTTTTAAAATTATGTTGTGAATTTATATATGACACTATCGCTAATATTAAGATTTACATATTTGTTTTATTTACAGTTGTTGCTCCCGTTGAAAATAGCACAATTTCTGATGTTGTTGTTGCAGCAGATTCAACAACACAACGTACCAGATGTACTGCAAAAGGTTATATTAATGCATAAATTATAAAAGAAAAATTCTACAATTATTGATAAGATTAATTCATGCCTTATTAATATTATTATTATTATTTTGCAGAAAAAGGAAAGGCACCTATGACTCAGCCTGAAAATAACTTCCACGTATTTGGCAGTCCTGTGCATAGTGGCGTGTTATCTTCCATATCTCATACATTAAAATTTGGTGATGACTATCTTATGCAATCACAAAAGTGTAGTGGTTATGGTATATCAAGTTCAAATCAAGGTATGATATGTATTTTTTATTTACCATTATTTATTTATACTTTAAATAATTGTATACATTAGCATTAATATGTATTTTTTATTGCACAATATTAAACAAAAATTTAAAATATTTAGGTAGTAGTCGAGTAATTAGTGTCGTGAGTGTTGCAATACCAAAGGACAAAGCTAATGATGAAGGTAAAATTTAATCTATATATATTTTTGTGTGATGTTTGTGTGGGAGAGTATATATATATGTGTGTGTGTGTGTGTGTGTGTGTGTGTGTGTTTTCTTCCTTTGAATAATTTTTTAAAATATTGCATTTTTTTGCAGAATATCTTGATTTTGGTGATGCTACATATGTATGTATACATTGCAATGCTTCTATGTGGTACGATGAGAGAACTTCTAAAAAGAAGCATGAGAAGCCTCCTAAATTTCCATCGTGTTGCAGTAATAGAAAAGTAAAGTTGCCTATGTTGAAGTCACCGCCCGAGACATTAATAAAGTTGTTGACTTTAAATGATGAAAAGAGCAAACAGTTCATAAATAATATAAGGGCCTATAACATGATGTTTAGTTTTACATCGATGGGTGGTAAGGTTGATAGTTCAATTAATAGAACCAAAGGACCTTATGTATACAAGATGCATGGTGCTAATTACCACCGAATAGGTAGTTTGTTACCTCTGCCTGGCAATGAGCCAAAGTTCTCGCAATTATACATCTACGACACTGAGAACGAAATAAACAACAGAATAAGAGCTCTCAGGTATTTTTTTTTCTTTTCTTATATTCAAAATTATAATTTAAAACTAAAAATAGTAATTTTGTGTAAAACTATTTTTCGCATAATTTGTGATTTATAGAGTTTGGTAAATATTAAAAAAATGTGATTCCAAATGGTAATTTTTTTTGTTGGTTTTTCATTAGTCGGTATGAGAAAGAGAAGACAAGAAGACTGGATAATGTTATTGTTGGTGAGTTGAGAAGAATGGTGGATCGCTTCAACCCGTTTGCTGTACAGTTCCGAAATGCTAGAGAAAGCATTATGTCTGGGCGTGAACCATCATTGAGATTGAATTTGGTTCATGGTAGAAACACTGATGGAAGAACACATAATCTTCCAACTGCATCTGAGGTTGCAGCTTTGATTCCCGGTGACTTAAACGTAACAACTGAAAGGAGGGATGTTGTTCTTCAAACGTGCAATGGTAAATTGCTTAGAATAAGTGAATTACATCCTTCTTACGTTCCACTGCAGTATCCACTATTGTTCCCTTATGGTGAGGATGGATATCGAGTTGATGTCGTGCATGGTGATGCTGATTTTACTGCAAGAAAGAGAGTTAGACTTACGATGCGTGAGTTCTTTGCATTCAGAATTCATGAGCGCCAGAACGAGTCTAATACTTTGTTGTTATCTAGAAGATTGTTTCAACAGTTCTTGGTTGATTCTTATACAATGATAGAGTCCGAGAGATTATCCTACATAAAGTTTAATCAGGTGAAGCTAAGATCCGGGAAAGTGTCTGACATGATGACTGCAGTTGAGAACGGTAATATTGAACCATCTACTACGGGTAAGAGAATATTACCGTCTTCATTCACGGGTGGGCCGAAAAATATGATTCAGAATTTTCAGGATGCCATGGCAATTTGCAAATATTATTCGTATCCTGATTTGTTCATCACTATTACCTGCAACCCAAAGTGGCCGGAGATAACAAGGTTTTTATCTACCAGAGGCCTTGAAACAGCGGACAGGCCCGACATTCTTTGTAGAATGTTTAAAATGAAGCTTGATAGGATTATCAATGATTTCAAGGAATTTCAAATATTTGGGAAAATTGATGCATGTAAGTTTTTAGTTATATTTTATACATAAATATCTATATGTATATATATATATATATATATTTTTTTTTATATATGTAAATAGATATATGTAGAGTATTTTTTTAAATTATATAGTAGCTATTACCTTTACATATTAGAAATTTAAGAAAAAAAATAACACATAATTATCTATTTTGCAGTGGTTTATACGGTGGAGTTTCAGAAAAGAGGATTGCCGCATGCACATATTCTTCTATTCTTGAACCGTGAGAATAAGATTCCAAATCCAGAAGATGTTGATCGCATCATATCTGCTGAGATACCTGATGAGAATGATGATCCCATGTTGCACAATTTGGTTAGGGATTATATGATGCATGGCCCATGTGGACTCGCTAATCGGAATTCACCTTGCATGAATGGAAAATATTGTTCAAAATTTTTTCCAAAGAAGTACACTATTAGTACTTTTGTTGACCACGATGGATATCCACTCTATAGAAGGAGGAATGATGGTCGAACTGTGTCTAAAAAGGGAGTTGAATTGGACAATGGTTTTGTCGTGCCTTACAGTCCAGTTTTGTTGAGGAGATATCAAGGGCATATAAATGTTGAGTGGTGCAATCAACACAAGTCCATCAAGTATTTGTTCAAATATATTAATAAGGGTCCCGACAGAGTAACTGTGACCGTAGATGAAGATGGGAAGACCGATGTTGATTCAAAGTCAAAAGATGAAGTGGAAAATTACATAAACTGTAGGTACATTTCCCCATGCGAGGCTGTGTGAAGAACTCTCCAGTTTGATATACATCACAGGTTTCCACCAGTCATGAGATTGAATTTTCATCTTCCTAATGAACAAAGTGTTGTTTTTGATGATGATGTGTGTATTGATGATGTGCTTCAAAGACCTAATGCACATAGATCGAAGTTTTTAGCATGGATGGAACGTAACAGAGTTGATAAGAAGGCCAAAAAACTCACATATGCTGAGTTTCCTTCCAAGTATGTCTGGGATGCAAAGAGGTGTACTTGGGAGAGGAGAAGAGATAGCAGATTTTCCTTGGGAAGATTATATAATGTTCCTCCGACTGCTGGAGAAGAGTTTTACTTGGGGATTTTACTACCTCAAAGTAGGGGTTCAGAATCGTACGAAGAGATACGGACTATTGGGAAAGTTGTATATCCAACATTTAAGGATGCTTGCTATTCGCTCGGATTGTTGGATGATGATAGAGAGTATGTGGATGGAATAGTAGAAGCGAGTTTTTGGGCATCAGCCTACTACGTTCGTAATTTATTCTCAATTCTTCTTCTATCATCGTCCATGAATTCTCCGGAAAAGGTGTTCGAGAAAACATTGGATTGTTTATCGGACGATATTCAGTCAAGACAAAGAAGATTGCTTAATTTGCCAGGTACTTATATATAATTTAATCTTTTCGTTTTTAATACTAAAAATTTGTACTTAAGTATTTTTTTTTTCAACAGATTTGATTTTGAGCAATGAAGAGCTGAAGAATTATACGTTGATTGAAATTGAAAAATTGCTGCAGTTGAATGGTAGCACACTGTCTAGATTCTCTTCAATGCCTCTTCCAGATCAACAAATAGTGTTGCATGGAGGCAACAAGCTGATACGTGAGGAGTTGAGCTATGATCGTACACTTTTGGGAGATGAATATGCAAGCTTGAGATTAATGCTCACGCCTGAACAAAAGGTTGTGTTTGAAGAAATACTTGAGGCTGTTCTGTCGAGCAAAGGAGGGATTTTCTTCTTATATGGATATGGTGTGGAAGTCTCTTTCAGCGGCTATAAGATCAGAGGGTCATATAGTTCTAAATGTTGCATCCAGTGGAATTGCAGCACTTCTTCTCCCAGGTGGTTGTACCGCTCATTCAAGATTCAAGATACACATTAATATTGATGAGTCGTCCACCTGTAACATAACTCCCGGATCTGAACTGTCGGAACTTGTGATAAGAGCAAAGCTGATTATATGGGATGAGGCTCCAATGATTAATAGATTCAGTTTCGAAGCATTGGATCGTACCTTGAGAGATATTGTTAGAAATTCTGATGGTTCGGTGAGTGATTCACCTTTCGGAGGAAAGACTGTGGTTCTTGGTGGAGATTTCAGACAAATTCTTCCTGTTATACCAAACGGGAGTAGGGAGGATGTTATTCACTCAACAATTAACTCATCCTATTTGTGGGAGCACTGTAAGGTAATGTCAATGTATGAACTATTTTGTGAGATTATGATTTTTGGAAATTTATTGTTACTAAATTATTTATATAACAATTATTTTTTTAACATTGATAGGTACTGAAGCTGACAAGGAATATGAGGTTGGAAAGTGGAAATTCAAGTTCAGATTCATGCAATAATGAAGTTGTTGAATTTTCTGATTGGATTGTAAAGGTTGGTGATGGGAAACTTGGAGATAGCAGGAGTGGTTTTGCTGAAATTGAGATTCCGTCTGAAAACTTGATTTTTGATGACGTGGATCCTGTTATGACTATTATTAGGAGTATTTATCCTTTTGTGGAACTCAGTCTACGCACTGATAAGTACTTTGAAGATAGGGTCATACTTGCACCTACGCATAGAGATGTTGATTCTATCAATGAGAAGATTCTTTCCATTATTCCAGGAGATCAGAGAGTTTATTTGAGCTACGATAGTATTTGCAAATCAGAGTTTCGAGAAGGAGGCCAAGGAGAGTTAGTTTCGGTTGAATTTTTAAACTCACTCAAGTGTTCTGGAATGCCCAGCCATCGTTTGGTTCTGAAGAAAGGTGTACCAATTGTTCTTCTCAGAAATATTGATATGAAATCGGGGTTGTGTAATGGTACAAGGTTGATTGTAAGTAGGCTGGGAGATCATATAATTGAGGCCGAGATCATATCTGGAAGAAATATTGGAAATAGGGGTTTTATTCCACGGATGACGATGAGCAATTCAGATATAACCATGCCAGTTAATTTTACGAGAAGACAGTTTCCCATCTCAATCTGCTTTGCAATGACTATTAATAAAAGTCAAGGACAGTCTCTTTCTACTGTTGGTTTATACCTTCCGAAGCCTGTATTCACTCACGGTCAGTTGTACGTTGCATTGTCGAGAGTTAAGAGCAGAAGTGGACTAAAAATTTTGTGTCTTGATTCTGAGGGAAAACCATGCAACTATACGACAAATGTTGTTTACAGAGAGGTTTTTAGAAATTTGTAATAATTGATATGGTGTTGGTGTTTTGTTCTCGAACAATAAATTTAATTTTTCATTTAAAATAATTAGATTTATTAAAATAAAATATAAATATATTATAATTTATAATTACTTTTATTTCCCTTGAAGCCGGCGAAACTCGCGGGTATCATACTAGTATATATATATATATAATACATGTATAATTAACTTTTATGAAAAAATCCGCGTAATACGCGGGCGTTCATCTAGTAGTAACATAAAAAGATTGATTGTTGTTAATGTAGTAGCACAATTTTGTTCATATAGTAACACAAAAAAATTACGGTGGTTAATTTGGTAACACACTTTTGTTCATATAGTAACACACAAAACTTAAATATTGTTAATGTACTAACACACTTTTGTTCATATAGTAACACGAAAAAATTAATTGTCGTTAACGTAGTAATACACTTTTGTTCATATAGTAACACAAACAAATTGATTGTCATTATTGTAGCACGTTTTGTATCAATCAATGCCAACTTTTGTTCATATAGTAACACAAAATAATTGTGGAAAGAAAGCAGTATAATTTTTATTTAATTGTGATTTTAAAAAAAATCATAAGAGGGAAAAAAAAGAAAAAAAATATGCTGAGAGGTGGGTTTGAACCTATGGACTTCGTAGTTTTGATAGAGACTAGTACTATTGGGCTACAACTTATATTTTGCATAGAATCTCGGTTATGTAATATAATGACTCAGAGCATGACTTTTATTAATGAGCGACCCGTTTGACCCGCAGATTTTGGAATTCTCTACTTAAAGCAATGTTGCATCGTGCAATATTGCATAGAAGTTTTTGTGTTAGTATTAATGAATCCACAAATTTAGATTTTATGCCATGAAAGTTATACTTGTAATTAAAAATTTAGAAAAAACTTTATTTTCAATCATCTTTTGTTTTTAACACTAGAGACTGCACCATATAGATGTATATATATATATGTGAAAACCGGCTTGTGAAGGTATAAACCTACAGTTGAAAGTAACTGACTCTGACTTTTATTTACCATCCTCGTAAAATGCAATAGAATGAGAAAGTACATCATTTGAAACTTTAATAACATTGTTTAATATGAATTAATCAAGATCATTCTATTCACAATATTCTTTCTTTAAATAATTTTTGCTCTAGGAATGTGATTTCAAAGTTTCGTAACAATCAATCTTGTGTCATTTCACAAACCTGACTTTTGGTCAATATTTTTTTGAAGCATCAAATTCATTCAAGGAGCATATTCATTTAATTCTTCACTATTATCTTTACTATTAATTTTTCAATTCCTTGTAGATATGCTACTAGGTATTTTCTAGATCTTTATTTAAATATATTAAATCTATAATAATTATGAGTATGTATAGTGTGAAATTGGTTCATACATGAATTATTGAAGAATATTAGTTATTTTCACTAAAACGTATTAGTTTTTTCATTGAAGGGTATTAGTTGTTTTCACTAAAGAGTCTTAATTTGTTTTCACTGAACAACTAAGACTCTTTAGTGTAAATAAGTAATACTCTTCAGTAAAATCAAATAATACTCTTTAGTGAAAACAACTAATACCCTTCGATGATTCATATATAAACCAGTTCCACTCTATACTTTGTCAATAATTATTTATGTAAATACGATTATGTGTATATTATCATATCATTATTTGACTCCATAAATATTTGTTTAGAGTATACCTGATGAAGGGTGACTGAAACTGAATTCCGGTGCTGCTTTGAGGAGAGGTTATGTATAGAAATGTTCGTCTAGCGGTCACAGTAGAAATAGATCAGGCATTAGCTATGGTGATTGGTCTTACAATGGTAGTGGAGCAGGGATCTTAATTGATCTAGTCATTTTCCTTAAAAAAAAAAAAAAAAAGAGTATAACATAGTCTAGTAACAATAATATACTAAAACAATTCTTACTTATAGATTTAATTTTATCAATATCATTTTATTTAAATGTGATCCATGTTTGATTAGTATTTTGAAATCACATGACATAAATTAAACTCCTTATATGTGTACACAATTTTGAAATAATTATTAAAAATTATGATTTGTAAAAATTACAAAAAAAAATAAAAAAATACACATCCTATGTCAAGATTCTTGCATACTATTTAGGTAATTTCTAAAAATTAATATACTATTAACTTTTGTACGGGATATAAAAACTACACGCGTGTAATTAACTTCACTACACAATTAGATGTATATATTAAAGGTGATTCTTGTGTCCCCAAATGCATATCATGCACTTGAATTTTGAATATTTCAATTGTAAAAATTACATAAGTTGGCGTGTACTATGTATTTTGACAGTAATACCCCAAGTAATAATCAGTAATACTCCAAAAAATAACTAATAGTGCTCTAACTTCTCTTTTATTGTATATTTTTAAATGAAAATGTCAAAATTAAGAGTAGTCCTAGTGTGGACTTGAGGGCATGGTATACATTTGGATTTTGAAAAAAAATACCTCATGCAAAAATCAGTAATACTCTAAGAAGTAATCAGTGATACCTCAAGAAATAGTCAGTAATACTCCACAAAGTAGTCAGTAATATATATAAAATTAAAGTAAAAATTGAGTTTAAAATTCAACTGACATCAACTTGAATACATAAATATTTTTGTGATATATTAAATACAAATTATGGGTTCAGAGTTATGAGTTGATTGATAAACTAAAATAAAAAAATAGATCACAAGTTGAGATGAATATGAAGGATGTATTGATAGATGGTACATTATGAGCATCAATTACGCAAATGAGCGAGCCGGCCCGAATAAGTGACATAACATTTTGGGTCAAACTTGAGAAGAATTCAATATTGGCCATTAATGAGAGAAGATTCCGGGTTGGGTTAAATAAGTGACCTACAATTTTGGGTCAAACTCGAGAAGAATTCATTATTGGCCATTAATGAAAGAAGATTGGGCTATAGCATCCATCTCTAATTAATGGGCTTTTAAACACTTTACCCACCAAATATTATCGATTTTAATTTTTCAAAGTTCAATTTAACTATGAATTTTAAAAAATCAAAATTAATTTAAAGTTTGACTCAAAATTCAACTACATGCTGCACTTAGTTGCAACAATTTATGCTCATTTGATTATTTTAGGCTTCTCAACTCTCAACCAATCAACAACTTTGTATTTCCTTAAACGAAAAGTTGTTCCACTCATTCATAATCAATTCTCCCTAAAAATTAGATTTTATTACAATAATTGTTACACATCTCTTCATTAAATTAGGGACATTTATGTACTTTTAAAACATCTCAATTATCTACTACATATTTTATGCTCCTCTTCCCGTCCCATATAGGTTTTTTTACTTTTCACAAAGATTAAAGAAAATTATTGAAATGGTTAATTAGACAAGTAATATTTTTGTTCAATATACATTAAAGAAGGGTATTTTAAATAAATTGCACACTTCTAATAACAAAAATTATTATAATTTTTGGGGAAAAAAATGTGAGTGTTTTTTTATCGGGAAAAACAATAATTTTATTAACCAATTGCTTGGTTATAATGTATAATCAAGTCCAAAAACTTTACCATTACAAAAAACACAAATTGTAACATGCACTTAGATTTTAAACTCTTTGATTTTTTTAAACACACACTAACACACCGAACTATATGTTTTTCTTTTGCAATTGGGGTATTATTGATTACTTCTTGGGTATTGCTGATTACTTCTTGGGGTATTACTGATCACTGCTTGGGGTATTTTTTCAAAAATTCAAGTGTATATCATACATTCAAGTGCACACAAGAACTGCTCTAAAAAAAATATATTTTACACTAAGTAACTCCCTAGGATTTTCCAACCAAGTGTGTAAATAAGCATTGCAATGAATCTGTTTTTCACAACACACCAACTTCATAATCTTCTTTTGATCTTATTCAACAATCTTCTAGGATTAAACTCCAAATCTTCAAAAATCAATTTATTTCGAGCCTTTCATAGACCCCAAGTTACACACTCAAATGCATTTAACAAAATGTGATAGTTTTATGGGATGCACAGAGAGTAAAATTCAAGATATGTACGAGCATAGACTGCAATTGACAAATTAGACGATTTTCCAAAGTTCTATGGTAAATTGTGTGCAATAAAATAAGTTAGTAATGGGAGATATATGCCAAGGTCTCATATAACTGTTGTATACGTTTCAATTAAAATTAGTGTCATAAAGTTAGCGTTGTGTTTCATTTCACATTTTCAATCAAATGAAATGTCATTTTTTCAGTTATATTAACCTACACGTTTCGGTTATATTTAGTGTCATATTCCACCTCTAAGTTCCGTGAAAATTAATCACATACTAACCCAATTCAATAATTTGATCTGAATAGAGATAGGTAGCCCCATTAATTCATCAATTTAATTATTTTAAGGTGATTTGTACGTTATAAATTTGCAAAGGGAGTCTTCACGTGTTAATTTTTATGGTAGATCTATTGACCTCATTTAATTCCACCCATTCTTTTGATTAATGAATCATTCATTCTCACACCGTCGTGACTTAATATCGACATATATTTTTTATAATTAAACTTTAGATGCATACGTAATGCTTCAACTTGTAATTAAAGTTTAGAATAGTCAGCTTAATTATATGGTTAGTTAGCAAGTTAGTTATGACATCAGCAGCACGAATATTATTAGATGACATATTTCATATTATTTTATTTTCCTTATCTAAAGTAGGAGTAAAATATTTCTAAAGCTTAAGTCGTTTAATAATATATATATATATATATAATGTTAGATAATGTTAGATAAATTGTGAAATGACATATTCAATTTTATCACTTTAAATCGTTACTCGTATATTCAATTTAATTTTTTTATAACTAAACTAATTAATTAATTTAACTATCTCATGAGGTATTCACGTAGTGGGTCTTGTACCCTTTCTTTTAAGGCGATTAAGACTATACAATAGTTAAAAACTAGTAAAGTGAGATTCTTCAAAATAAAAATAAAGATAATTAAAAATAAGAATATGTGTATTATAAATAGTGTATAGTAATAGTTGCTTAAAAACGATTTTTTGAATTAAATAAACAATTGTGTCAATTATTATTTTTTCAAGGAGAAGAAAGAAACATTTTTTTAATATAAAGTGGAAACCTGCAAGACAAAACAAAATAAATAAATCAGTTCACAAAAAAAATTAAAAAGAGGAACATGAAATATTAACGGTTAAGGAATAAATACTCTATAAATTAATAAACTCTCTAAAATAATATTTTTTTCGATCCCGACTTGGACCAATTAAAAAATTTTGAAATTTTAATAAGATAATAATTTTTAGAAAAACCCTATATAAATTAGTGGTCTCATCAATATCATAAATTAATAATTTCGTCAAATTACAAAGATAACTAGGACAATTTAGTAAAATATGAATCTATTGTTGATTTTTTTAATTAAACCTCAAATTTACTTGGACCTTATCTCTAACTTTTCTTATCCATAAAATAGTTCTGGTGTTATTTTCTTAAATTGCACCAAAAAATTGTAAAACGTTTTGAATGGTCTAAGTGCTATAGTGTATATTAGTTAAATGCAACGACCTTTAATTTCATACGTACATTAATGAATATGATGCATGATGGACATATATTTATTATATTATGTATGATGACTATATTAATTTTATAATATTAGTTCAATGAATATAATTAATATACTGATTAAACGCCCTCAAATTTATAAAAGATTAAGTTTTATTTATTGTATTGGAAAAATACTTTTTAAATTAATAAATTATTAAAATAATAGACAAATTAATACATCTCTAAAATAATAATTTTTCTCAGTCTCAACAATATTAATTTATAGAGGTTTTACCGTAACACTCTTTTTTTTTTTTTTTTTGGTAAGAGCAACTTTCTTGTGCACTTGGTGCTTGGTGTATGGTGCACTTACTCTATAATTGAGATTATTTACACTAAAAAATATGATTTGATTACATTGAAAAGTATGGTTAGATTACACTGAAAATCAGTGTAATCTAACCATATTTAAGTGTAAACTTTTCAATATAATTTAACCAAAATTTTTAGTGTAATGAATATACAATTTTCAATATAAACAATCTCAATTAATGCACTGTTCACGTTTTGATAATTGGGTCTCACCTTTGACAAATATAAAATAAAATATTTTCAAAGAACATACAAAACAAATCGAAAAAAATTAACATGAAATGAGATTGCAGGGTGATAAATGTGAAGAGAGACAGCAAAAAATAGCGCACTCTCATATGCATCAGGTGCACGGTGCACGGTGCATTCACTCAACAGTTGAGATTATTTACACTAAAAAATATAAACTGATTACACTGAAAAATGTAGTTAGATTACACTGAAAAATACATTTTTCAGTGTAATCTAACCACATTTTTCAGTATAATCAAATCATATTTTTCAGTGTAAACAGTATCAACGGTTGAGTGAGTACACCATACACCAAGTGCATAGTAGAGTTATTCGCAAAAAATATATAAAATATCTAAATATAAAGATTTCAAGAGAGATGTATGAACCCTAATCGATGATAATGGTAGAAAGAATATGCAATTTAAAAAATATGATGAAAGATATATATATTTCACATATTAAGAAATGATACACTTTCATATGCATCTGGTGCATATATAGTGCACTCACTCAAAAGTTGAGGTTGTTTACACTAAAAAAATGTAGGTTGATTATACAAAAAGTGTGGTTAGATTATATAGAAAAGTTTACACTGAAAATTAATTTTCAGTGTAGTCTAACCAAATTTTTTAGTGTAATTAAATTATATTTTTCAGTGTGAATTGTCTCAATTGTTGAGTACACCATATACCAAATGCACACGAGAGTTACACCTAAAAAAATTTAACAACATTAAGAATATAATTGATTTTAACTAATAAAATGAAAGGTCAAACCTTCCACCTTCTTAAGAATTCACTATAATTCTTAACCAACAATATTATTACATATAATAATTTACTTAATATAATATAACTTATGAGTAGGACTTGAGTGAGTAATGAGATGATGGGATGGAGTATAAATTAAACATGACGTTTGAATATATATTTTTATTGAAGTGTATTAATTTATATTGTATTATGTCATTTGATGGTCTCGCACAAATTTTTGTCATGACGCATTAAACTATGATACATGGGACAGGACTAAACCTATTAATATATAGGTATTCAAATTTAGCCATATAACCACAAATCAAAGTTTTAGCCCAAAATTTTGGAATGAATCCCCTCTAAACAAATAATTTAATTATGAAAAACAATACTAACAGCTAGGACGAGAGGGGGGGAGAGAGAATTGAAGTTTACTAATGTCAAACAAATAAAAGCCAATGTTACAAACTAATTTATAAATTTGATCCCCTCACATTCTATAATTATTTAGATCAAAGGGTTGACTTGTATTCTCCAATAGCAAGACACGTGTCAAAATAACTAGTAGTTAAAATATTTCGAAATCATATCATATTAAAACAAAAAGGTTATTGATATCACAACTCACAATATAACTACAACAAAGGATAACTTTAGCTCATCAAGATCTCTAGTCTCTTCGCATTTCTAAAGGGCGTGAACAAAAAATAAGGATAAATTTGGACTGCTTAGGTTTAAGTTCATTTGGAATTTTCTTACTTTATGCAGTATTTATTAATTGTGTTTCAACTCTTTGTTTATTAAACTATAGAATATAACGAATCCGAACAAATAACTATTCTAATTATACAAATCAAGTAATCCAGACTTTCAAATAGTTAATCAGACAAATAAATATCATATTATAAAAGAGAGAAAGAAAATGTGAGTCCAAAGTGACCCAAAAGCAAATAAAAAATCACGACCCCAAAAGTGATCTAGGTGATCAAAACGTGAGCTTGAAAGTGACTCAAAAGGTATATAAATCGTGAAAGACTGGGAAGAAACTACTAAACAAGTGTTAACAATTGTGTCAAAACACATGTAATAAGATCAACATAGCATGACCAGCTTCGTATATAGGACTAGTTGAACATGCTAGTTAGTTAATTATTTAAAGATTTAAGCACTAGTACAAATTTTGGCTTTAGAAAGCGGTTATTTTCGCCCTTAAACAACGGTTATAAGGGATGTCTAAGTGACAGCTATCTAAGCTCAGAAACACTTAGACAGCGGTTCAAAACCGCTGTCTGAACCGCTGTCTAAAGTAATCACTTAGATAGCGGTTAAAAACCGCTGTCTAAAGTAACCACTTAGATAGCGGTTAAAAACCGCTGTCTAAAATAACCACTTAGACAGCGGTTAAAAACCGCTGTCCAAAGTAAACACTTAGACAGCGGTTATTAACCGCTGTCTATTATATATATATATATATATATATATTTCTTTTTTATTTACCTGATTTTTTTATATAATTTTTTATATATAATTTTTTTATGATTTTTTTAATATATTTTTTTATATTTAATATTTTTTATGATTTTTTTATATTTTCATAATCATGTTTATACAAAATTACCAAAATCTATACTAATATTTATAAGTCCAACACCAAAACATCAAATAAATAAACATACACATCAATTAAATACACAAAAAACATGAAATATATATCATTACAAATTAATATATAAATTACATGCAACCAAAAGTTATAATAATGTCTTACAAGTTACAAAAATACAAGAATCGATTGTAAAAATATTCCATCCAATCCATTTGTCCATTCTTTCGTTGTTGTAAGAAGCGACCGGACGCTGATACACAAACTGCAAATTACATTGAATATTTAATAAAATAATACGAAATTTTATTCAATCAATAATAATTTAAATAAATCGGGAAATCGACTTACCGTGGTTGTTTTGGCTCCTCACCTTCATCTACACCTTCAAAAGTGAACTGCTCAATCTGTCACAGCTCAAGAAGTAATTGACAAGAAATATTATCAGGAGAGACCATTATTAGACCATATATATATATATCAACTATCTAATAGATCTTCTCATTCTTTACAAAATTAAAATAAGTTCGCTATACCTCGAATCACATTTCAACTATCTGCAAAAATCCAAATACCACAAAGTCATTTGTTTTCCAATCATTTCTCCCAACTTTCAACTCTATATATTCAAGTACAAACACCCACAATTCGTATTAAACAAATTCCAACAGTAGACAATCAATTATATACTTCTCCACAATCAAATAATTAAACAGTAAAGGAGAAACAATAAGAAGACCTCCATCACCATTACAATCAATTATTTTGTCCAGAACAGAAGCCATTGCATCTTGTTCAGAAAAACTAAAAAAACAAGGAAGCGTGATGCATTATCAATTCTATATAGCTGGAACTTATATATAATATGATCAAGAACATTAGTGAATTCTCTCAAAGGGGTATCCATTTAAGCTACAAATTCCATTGTTAAGCTTTGGACATCAGGTTGTAAGAGATAATCAACTAGACACACAAACTATCATTTAAATCTACAAACAATCAAAGCATTATCTGCCACAAAAACATAATCCTAAACACTCAATGTAGCATTCTTTTTAACTGAAAAAGAGGGATCATTGACCACTAATTAGCTAAAGAAAAGCATTCTTAAATCAGCTAACAATCCCAAATCAGAATTCCTTCCAACTCATTAATGCATTAATCTCAAAACACAAAATCAACTAAAGAAAAGCAATGTTATAATACGTTTAAATGGACTAACAGATTATATAAACCATGCATATACAGACGCAACAAACTAATGATACATAAGCAATAATTTTTGTTTTCATAATATACAACAGACCTTTGTATCCTTCATGTACTAAATTAATTCTTTTGTTTTCATGTTCTGCTCTGAAGAACATCAGTTTGAGACTGTAATAGACCATCCAGGTTAATATTCAAGCCTATATTTCTAAATTTTTTTACAGGAACAGATTCTTAAACCATTCACATACCAAGTATGATTAACAATTAACACTGGAAAATGATATTTTTACCTGAAGAATGTGGGCCTTATTGTTTTCTCGAGATAAAATCTTCTTGATAGCAAAATTAGGAACTATCCTGCAATATTTTCCCACTCCAAAGCATACACCCAGAATCGGCTTGAAAACCATAGGCTAAGCAGGAACAGTTCCTCAAGTATCGATTTCCACACGGATTTTCATCGATTTCAAAAGAGCGCTCCGAAGAGCCCGTGTACATGGTAATCTCAAAGGCCAGAAACCCATCGTCGCTTCTACTCCCGTTATTCCCAACTTTTACGCAATTCAAATCCACCATCCTCAAGCACCCACTGCTCCAATTCCCTGAATCTCATTCCCGAGTATTGCGCGGGTAAAACCCTTGCAAACAAGTACAAATTGGGGATTGTTGTGGATCGCAGAGACTACTGCTCTGTGCGACGCTAAATGTGGGACAGAGGATTAAATTCTAGGGCTTGAGTATTCATGGTGTGTGAAACTTAAACTAGAGACGAGAGAGAAAGGGATAGGGAGTACCGAACCTAGAGGCGGCGTCACGGCAGGAGAGGCGGCGTCGCGGCAGGAGTGGCGGCTTCGCGGCGGTGCTGTGGTCGAGGTCGACGGCGGCGGCAGTGGGAGGGTGCAGCCGTGAGAGGCTGCTCGGTCGGCGGTGTTGTTCGAAGGCGGCGGCAGTCGTTCGAAGGAGGAGATGGGCGATGCGGCGGCAGTCGGCGGTTTAGCACTTAGGGTTAAGATGCAATTTGAAGGCTACAGGTTAATTTTGGAAGGGAATGCGTATGAGTGCAAGATATATGCAATTGAGTAAAAAAAAAAAGGCGTTTGGCACTTAGATTGCGGTTGATGACCGCACTCCAAGAATACACTTGGAATGCGATTTACAACCGCTGTCCAAACTCACGTACGAAGCGGTTTTCAACCGCTATCCAAAGAAATCTTTACATAGCGGTTAAAAACCGCTGTTTAAGCCATTTTATCTTTTTTTTTTTTTTTTATTGTATAACCGCTGTCCAAAGCTTAACTTGGACAGCGGTTATGAAAAAGGGCTATCTAAGTAGAGCTGTCCAAGTCCAAAAATGTAGTAGTGAAGACTTATATTAGATCATAAGTTGAGGAGGAGAAGAAGAGAGATGAAGAAAAATGAAGACCAATTGAAGACTCAAAAACAAAAAGGTCACCTCGAGGAACAGATAAAAGTTACATAAACAGTAAAAGGAGCTACACACATATTTCAAGGATGATTACATATCAAAATTACGAAGATTTCATGTTTGCTCTCCAACGACTATATTTGAAATTTCCTTATAATTAAAGATCATTCCTTTAGAGTAGGGTTACATAAATTCCACCAGCAGTTGACCAACATTCAATCGATCAATTTCAATGCGAACATTGTTATTCAAGTTAGGGAAACCTCAAGCGAGTTAAAATTTTCTAGGTTTTTTTTTATCTTAGTGTTCGAAATCTATTTCCAAGCTCACACACATATATTCAAATTTTAAAGAGATTTTCTCATTTTCAGCTTTAAATTCCACCTAGTTGGAAATCATATCATACCCTATATCTTGGAGAATCAAGTGGTTTGAGTTTGATAGAGTAGGTTGAGTCGGAGTTAACTGAAAGTCTAAATTTCATTCTAAATTCTCATGAAGGGAGAAAGGTCTACCAAAGTGTCAGTTGACATTCAAAATCAAGATTTGTACCTTAACTAGTCTGGGAAGAGTGAACATAACTACAAGGCGAATCTTTGTGTGTTGTTTGACTAACTGCCACACTCATCTGTTTTCATTGCATACTCACATCAAGTAATATGATATGTTTTGAAAGATAGATTTGTAAAAGGTTTTCATTGCACAAGTTAAGGGCCATATCACTGCTCCAACTCATCAGCTAACCTTAGCAACCAGTAGGGTGATTATCGTTTGACGCTCTACTTTGTTTTATCTGAAGTTAACTTGCAAAAGTAAGCTTATCTTGCTATGTTCACAAAAAAGTTTTAAAAGCCTATACACTCCTTCGTTCTAAACTTTTAGTCCTCACTAAATTCGCTTGGTACTATCCAAGTGAGCCAATGATCCATTCACAAATTAATTCGGCCACCAACAATTATTTAGAACACATTGCATATATGCAGTTGCGGGAGTTGTCCCAGTTGAATCAGTCGAGGTCACAAAAAAACTTATATGTTGTGCAATTGGACACCATATCCGTAGCCCTTAAGTGTCTAGAAGTAGAGTAGGTTTTATATGAAAACGCTTCATAATAAATAGTTTTAGTGTACCATTAATCTCATCAGGAGTATCATTAAACCTGTCAGGGGTATCATTAGTTTAAGTTCAAGAAAATTTAAAACAATTTTCTTGAACTCAGACTAATAATACTCCCGATAGATTAATGATACTTAAAAATTGTTTTATAATAAGCCTATCATGAACTATTTTTATATAATACTTTGTCCTAGAAGTACAGCTTACTCCTCAAATGGTAGTCCTTTGTCATAATCACCTAATTTTTAAAAGTAGTGTTGTATGCACAACAATATTATTTCGTATATATACAATATAGTAACGCTTAAAAAAAATCGTGAGTTCATACAATTATTTACGCAAGGACAATGAGTTATATATGTAGTAACCCGGAAAATTGTAGAATTAGGACTCAAATATCTAAATCTTCAATGAGTATTTTTTTTTGAGGTATTAATATTATTATCATTTCTTATTGGAAAAAAGCTCTTGGACAACTCAACGACGTGCTCGCACATTGGGTACGTACATATTAAAATATAATTTCCACTAATGTATATGAAAAATAGAAAAATAAAAAGTAGTACGTATATGTTTTACTTCTCAAAAATCGATAATAATATTTTTAAATGAACTAATCTCGTGATAAATCATTGCCCCAACAGAAAGTAACAGAACAAAGCACACAACTATCTAGACGTTGCATAATTAAATTAATTAACAAGTCACATGAAGTTTTGGTTGTGTCATAACTATGATTAGGGAAAAACTAAAAAAAACATTAACCAATCAATAACCGCCAAAGAAAATCATTAAAAATCACATTAGCCAGGTCATTAAGACGTTAATAGGACTACAATAATATTAGTAAAGTGTCTCATCAGCAAACTTAAAAAATTAAGTTTAATCTAACTTTTGATTAATTAATTAAGATAGAGATATATAATTAATCCACTCCATGTATATGAGACAGCATAACACGAGCATATGTCTGCCCATCTGAGGTTTTTGGGGATAATTAATGTAAATTTTGTCGTGAAAGTAGGATGCTAATTAATTTCAATTTTTTTTATAATTAATTAATAACTAAGATGGGATTATATATAATTGGTGTGTTAATAAGATTATGAAAGATTGTCCAGATGCATGAACTTAGTGTGATGAAGAACAGGTTACAAGAAGGGGTGCATGTTCTTTTGCCAGAAAATGTTGCTTCAAGGTGTTGGTATGTGCCCCCTTCCACTTAATGCCCTCAATTACAGCTACAACAATTGCAACATCAAGATTGGTGGACTAAAATGCCCTTCACTTTTGACCCACCCCACCCAAGCTTATGTATACATATTTATTTTTAGACAAATTATAGAATGGAAAGGGTTCATACACGAACTATTTGAAAAGTATTAGTCGTTTTTTCACTAAAGGGTATTAGTTATTTTCATTAAAAGATATTAGTTGAAGGGTACAAAGAGTATTAGTTGTTTAACAAAAAGGTATTAGTTGGTTACACTAAAGAGTATTAGTTGATTACACTAAAAAATATTGTAAAGTACGTAGTTCATATGAGAACCATTTTCACTCTATACTCTTATTTTTATGGGTTAATTGCAAATAAAATCACAACCTTTTCGCAAATTGCAATTTAATCTAAACTTTTGAATCTTTGCAAACAAAACTTCAATTTAATGTTTGGTTGCAATTTGAACCAACAACCAATTTTTTTACGGTCCAAAAATAATGTTTCACCTACCTGACAATGAATAAATAATAGTATTAATATGTTTAGATTGGTTCGGATGACAACGCATAATTAATCATTACGTTTGAGCAGATTGAAATCGGTCTTTTAGTTGGAATTGCTAACAAATTATAAATTGAGGTTTTGTTTGCAACGATTCAAAAGTTTAGATTAAATTGCAATTTGCGAAAAGGTTGTGATTTTATTTGCAATTAACCCTATTTTTATTGGGGCCAATAATTTGGTAAAATTCACTTTTAAAAAAAATCTATAATGAGTTTTATTCTTTTTAGTAGAATGTATAATATTTTTAATTGTTGACAAATTTATTTCGGCAATTTACTGTTGACGTGACAGTTGAATTCATAATTTAATTTGTTTAGTTTATAGTAATAAATTTTATGGAGTACATTATAACGTTAACATTAGTTGCTAGAAAAAAAAATTGATAAGAATAAAAGCAAGTGATAGAATTTAAAGAGCGAAAGATTGTGAATTTTTATAAACAAGAGAAATGACATGTATTTCATTTACTCATCAAAAATTTCAATGCAAAACCATCAAACAAGAGAAATGCCCAAATAAAGAGTTGGATTATCATAATTAGGTATGGGTATGGGTATTTGAATTTAAAAGTAATTAAAAAGAAAAGGTAGTTCAAGGATGGCCTCTCATTGAGGTCAAATAATATGTTATTAAGCTATTATATCCTTTTCAGTGTGTTTACTTAGATAGGATGAACTATGACCTAAAAAAACTATTGTGATCCCTTAAGGTCAACTGCCATTATTGGAAGTCATGTACGTTGAAGGATTGAACAGAAAGTATTGGTAGGGGACGAAAGGTAACCCGTGGCTTGAGTTTTAAGGCTTGTGGGGGAGATAAGTAGCAAATCGGGATAGAAAAAAAAATGCTCCCCGTCCACCAAAATTATACTCCATTACTTGGACACATATTTTAAGAAAGGAAACTGATATTTCATTCATTATCGATATATATCTCTTCTAATAAAGACATTGTGTTTGTTCAATCTCAAATAATATAAAGGTATCCGTTTGATTTAGATCTAATTAAATTCACACCTAAACTTTTTTTCCAAAAAAAAAAATATATATATCTCACCTTAATTTTGAGGTTGTGTATCTCTCTCGAATGAAAGTAAACTTCAGGATATGGGCGCTAGAGTTGTTAAACGAAACGAGTTGCTCGTGAGCTCGGCTCGGCTCATTAAGGCTCGACTCGGTTCGACTCGTTAGATTATACGAGCTCGAAAAATACTCGATTGCTTAACGAACCAAGCCGAGTTCGACTCGATAGGCTCGATAACTAATTTTTTTATTTAAAATTCTACTAGGCACAATAGGCTCGGCTCGACTCGATAAGCTCGATAGACTCGTTAGACTCGTTAACGAGTCGAGTTGAGCTTGTATTATTGCTCGTTAATATTAACGAGCCGAGCTCGAGTATCAAGTACTCGAGCTCGCTCGTCTAGAATAACAGCACTAGTGGGCGCCCTATAAAATTCAAACGTGAGTACTACGACTCAAACATAGTAATTAGTTTGACTAAACACAAGTTCAAGCATGCATCCAAATACATACTATGCACTTAGATTTTAAACTCAATTTTAAATTTAATTATAACTTTTTCAAGTAGAAATTATAATTAGATAAAATATTGGGTAATGTTGATTGCTATTTAAAGTATTTTTGAATACTTGTTGGGGTATTGTTAATTATTGTTCGTTATGTTACCTACTATTGTTTGGATTATTGTTGATTAAGTATATGGGGGTATTGTTGAATATCATTTGGTATATTGCTATTTCAAAAACAAAGTTCACACTGAATTGCGTGTGTTTCATATTTTTTGTAATTGAATTATTTAATTTCAAGTGTATAGAATGTACTTGAGTGTACTAAAACTCTTTAAACTAAATTTGTAACATCTTATTCTCTCTTATGAGTTAGGACTTGCACGTAACCGTTAGGGGCAAGTAAGAAGCTAATTATCCTCAACAAAGTTACTTGACTCTATATACGTACTAATAGAAAATTTAAAATGTCGATTTCTGGTATATATATTTTACTTTAACCTATGTGGTGTTGTCTTTATAAATTTTAATCATATGTATCATCATTATTAAATTTCGAAGATATTTAATATTTTGAGATGTCATTTTTTTTACTTATATGTATTTAATATGTGACATTATATATATTTAGAGTATGTATAGAGTGAAATTGGTTTATATATGAATCACTGAAGGGTATTAGTTGTTTTAATTGAAGAGTATTAATTACTGAAAAGTTTTACTGGTTTACACTGAGTCTTAGTTCATTTTCACCGAACAACTAAGGCTCTTTAATGTAAGTCAGTAATCCTCTTCAGTAAAAACAATTAATACTCTTCAATAAAAACAACTAATACCCTTTACGGATTTATGTATAAACTAGTTTCACTCTATACTTTTTCATATATTTATGTATCAATATTGAGTTTAAATTTTTAAATGCAATCATATGTATGGGTATGAATCTTATCCCTCATATTTACCAATATCTATTTTATTTTTAAATCTTTACCAACTAGGTCAATTTATACACCATTGAGTTCATAGGAGTGTATAAAAGTGATTGTCATGCGGTGTGTTTTACATGCATGTCTATGTATGTGTGGAAACAAATATGTGTGGTCTATTATGTGTTAGACAATGTGACTCCATACATGTGTTTTACTAATGTGTAAATAGAGCATGTGTGTTTTGCTATGTATGTAATTTCGTGATCGTAGATGCAAGAGAAAATTCATTGTTTTTTAAAGATTAGATTTGAAAATTATATTTCAAATCTTAGAAAGTATAAACAAAAAAACTCGGTAATGATTTCAAAATCCATTAATTTAAATTCTTCAACCAGACAAGTTAATGAATGAATCTAGTAGATCTCAAATTCATATCCAAATTTCATAATTAAATCTTTGAAGTCAGTCTATTATACACCATTTGCCCTATTTAACTAGACAGAGAAAATGACATTCAATTTTATAGGTTCCAATTATTTGGTATACGTGGAAGGAGAGAAATGAAGTGATATTTGTAGGTTGAAAAATGAAGATGTACATCTACATGATTAGAAAATTTTATAGACAAGTTGTTTATCCACTATAGAAATTTTTTGTTGGAAATCTTTGTAGACAATTTTAATTCTGGAGTCAATTCTTTATGTTCATGTAGGTTATAACTTGTAGTTATAATTTTTATTTAAATCGTATAAAATGTCTTATTAAAACAATAGTTATGGTTATGTTCAAATTTCCATAATATATCTATCGATTGTATCCCTAGTATTGAAATCTTGGTCCACCACTAGTTTAAATATCTATTTTATTTTTAAATCTTTAGCAACTGGATCAATTTATACAACATTGAGTTCGTCGGAGAGTATACATAAAAGCTAAATATCTTTTTCTTTTTTTTTTTAGTGATAAAAGTGTTTGTCATACGGTGTGTTTTACATGCATGTCTATGTATGTGTAACAACGAATATGAGTGGTCTATTATGTGTGAGACAATGTGACTCCATGCATGTGTTTTACTAATGTGTGAAAAGAGCATGTGTCTTTTACTATGTGTATATTTATGTGATCGTAGATGTTAGAGAAAATTCGGTAAATTTATATATATATATGCCAAAACAAAAATTAAAGGTTGTTAAATCAGGGTGGTTTGAGAGGTTATCTCAAATATAGGGTTGATCGCTTTTTTTCTTTTTTTTTTTTTGGCTTTTTTTTTTGTTTTTCTTAGTATCAGATTTTTTTTTAAAATAAAAAAATAATACTCCCTTCATCACGCGATTATTTTCACACTACTTTTTTTTTTTTTTAATATTTTAGCAGGCAAATTATTTAATAATATTTAAAATAATAAAATGACTTTTAAGGTATACTACAAGAAAATAATGATTTGCCTACGGAACTAAAATTGCCTACAAAAAAATTTTCAACAAAAAAGTTCGTAGTAAGAATTGTCGACGATTTGCCTACGGAATTTTTTAATTATGAAAATATATATATTTCTCAACCTAGAAACAACTTGTCTATGAAATTTAGCCTACGGAGTAAAATCCCTAGGTATAACTACCTACAAGTTATTTGCCTACAAAAATTTACCTACAACACAATTTACATACAGAATTTCCATAGGCAACTTATTTTGTAGGGGTGATTAGGCGTGAAATTGTTATGTTTTGGTGCCCGATATGCCCATGTTTTGAGTGTTTTTTATGAGTGTTTGGAGTCAATTGAGTATCATTTTTATAAACTCATTAATTTGAATCTTTGGTTTTCATAGATGGATAGAGGGTGAAAAGAGGAGTTCGTAGGACTTTGAATCGGCCAAAACGGACTCCCGGTTGAGAAGATATGAAGATTTTACGAACAAGTGTAATGCAGCGAGCGAGAGCACTCGAGCGCCAACGCTCGACCGATTGCACCACTCGAGCTACATGCTCGAGCACCCCTGCTCGAGCTGCTCGAGCACTTTCCTATTTTTTGCCTCCGAATTCATTTTTCGGCCCATGAGTTTCCGGTTAGCCCCAACGCTTATATATACTCATTCCAAACTCGTTTTGGAGGATAACAACATACCAACACATATTTTTACATACTTTGAGCAAGGAGAAAGCTTGGGAAGGAGTTTTGAAGAATTTTATACGTTATAATCGAGGTTTTAATTTACGAATTCTTAGTTTTAGTATTTCTTTTGAACGTATTAGATTAATTCTTTCTTTCTTTACTCTTTGAGACGATTAAACCTAGTTTTTCAGATTTATATAGATTTCTTTGGAGACTTTAATTTGTTCTTTCGTTTATATTCTTGATTTATTAGTTAATTCAATTATGCATATGTTTATTGTTCTTGTGATTGCTTTGATTATTCAAACCACCATGTTAGGCTAGAACCCTTGCATGCTTAGGGTAGAATGAACTCGTAGAAGTAGGATGTGGGTACGTAATTAGGATAATTCGTGACGTTTAGTTTTAATTCTCTTAATTAATGAATTCTTAAAATCAATCTTAACTTTACCTTTGAATTTCGTACGAAAGTGTTAGGGAGAGGATGACTGTATCACTCTTTAACAACTAGTAGTCTTAACGAGAAGGTTTAGAAGGGGTTAATTAATCTACCGGTTTAGCGAGGGAGGACGACCGCATCACATTAGTTAAATTAGGGTCTCATTAATTAAGCACGATTCATTAACTTGTTAGTGGATTAGTGAAGTCGATTGATAGGATAAAGTATTAGGGTTTGAAATCTTGAGCTTTCATCTTACGATCTTTTACTTAGGTTATTTCTTGCACGTCACGATTATCTTGATTATGTACCGGCTCCGTTAGTATACGTAGGAATTCCTATCCTGAGCATCACCCTTTTATATTTGAGACAAAACCCTTAGATAATTAACTCATTTCTTTCTTTTGCAATAGTAGAGTAGAATAGTTTAGATTTAATAATTTTCAATCCCCAAACATACACTCATATTAACTACGACGCGTAGATCTTCAGGGATCTATTCGCATACACACTTTCCTTTGGGTTCGATAATACTTGGTCCCTATACTTGCCCATACTACAGTGAACCCGTACTCTTGTGGGATAACTACTAGTATAACTAGTAAAGTTCGGTTCAAGTCAATGGCGCCGTTGCCGGGGATGGCGTTGTATGTCTTTTGAATAGGACTTGTCGATAGTTTAGTAGTTAGTAGTGAGTGATTTACTTTTCTGTTTTATTTTGTACATATTCGGCAGTTGTGTTTTTATTCTTTTGTCAGTGTTTCAGGTTTATGAAAACACGCTCGCAAGGTAATACAAGCGAAGAGAGATTACAGTCAGATCCTGAGACAATAGCAAGAAGAAACCGAGCCTTTTTAAGAAGGATGAACGCTGCCGGAGGAGGGAAAGAACCAATGGACATTACTAATGAGTTGGATGATGTCGAGAATGAGTCTAATCAGATATTGAACCGGGTTGACGGCACTGAAGGCAATACCAGTAAGAATTAAGATCCGTCAGGGGAAAGCCAGAGCCAAAACCCGGGTACTCAGAATCAAAATAGCCCAGCTCATAACATTGTCCAAATCCTCAGAACAACCCTGCTTACCCACATCCTAACTTACCACAAAACAACTTACTTTATCCACCTTACCCATACCCACCTTATCCATATCCACCATACCCGTATCCTCCACCTCCTGTTTACAATCCACCACCTGTTTACCAACCACCACCAGTTCAACAAGTACCCGTACCTCCTGTTGTTCCTCAGCCCGTTCCTCAGAACACAGATCAAAATATGGCTATTCGAGGAAGGTTCGTGGCACAACCGCAAAGGTACTATGATGGAGTGGCATTGCCCCCTGTAGAGGCAAATAACTTCTCGATTTCCCCAGGAATTCTTAAGCTGCTTACCGAGAATCAATTCAAGGGGGAGGTTGGGAAGGAGAATCCTCATACTCACTTGAGAAGTTTCCTGATGATAGCCTCCACATTCAATTATAAAGGCATGTCTGAAGATGCCAAGAGGCTCAGGCTGTTCCCATTCTCTTTGACGGGAATAGCCAAGGAGTGGTATGATAACACGCTCCCGAGGGGAGGTGTAACCACTTGGGCCGAGCTCGAGCGTCTGTTCCTCGAGCGATTCTACCCTCCATCGAGAACTATTAAAGCAAGGATTGAGATCTCTTCTTTCCGCCAGAAGCCAGGAGAAGATCTACGTCAGGCGTGAGAGAGATACTCGAACATGTTGATTGAGTGCCCGCAACACGGGTACAATGAGGGGGATATCATGACGTTCTTTTATAGTAGAGCCAGCAAGGTTGGTCAAGCCCATCTTGATGCGTGTGCTAGTGGAGCTTTTCTGAACCAAGGGATAGCGAGATGTAGAGAAATCGTTGACAACATTGTCACGAATGCCGGGGCATAGAACGATGACCCAGAATTTCAGAGAGCTTGTAAGTTGGAAGAGAATGAGGGAACAAGGAAGCTGTTGATGGCTATGATGGAGAAGATCAGTAACATTGAGATGGGGCAGAATCTGGTTGGAGGGAATGTAGTAGTGAATGAGAAAGTGGACCCACCCACGAGTCAGTATGAAGAGGCCAACTATATGGGAAGGCCTAATTATCCACAAGGGGGGTATCCACAAGGTGGCAATCAATTTGGAAGGCCTTCTTATGGCCAATCATTTGTACCTCCAGGTCCACAGCCGCCTCAAAATCAATGGAGGAACACACAAGGGTATCAAGGAGGCCAGCAACCTCCTCAGAACACATGGAGGAAAATGAGAACTTTTCATATGCTAACCTAAAGGCTGGTATTACAGTTCCTCCAGGTGTTGATCCGGGTTCAAAACCCCCGGGTGGAGAAGGCGGTTCCTCGACTGAGGAAATGTTGAGAGCTATCCTTCAGAAGGTGGAGGAAGGAAGCAAGAGATTGTCCTCTTTGGAGTACGATGTGAAAGAGTTGCATAAGAAAGGTGATTAGCGTGATCAAGAACTCCATAAGAGAGATGTGGAGCTGAATAGAATTCAGCAAGAGAACAATAGGCGGTTCACTTCATTAGAGTACCAGATGAGCCAGATTGTAAAATCATTGGGAAGAGAGCCGGGTAAATATCCTTCCATGCCGGAGGGGAACCCGAAAGAGCATTGCAAGGCTATCCAGTTAAGAAGTGGAACCAACTATGAAGGTCCCTAGATGCCTGCTGATTCTGAGACACCTCAGAAAGAGCTTGAGAAGGATAGAGATGAAATTGAGAAGATAGGAGTTGAGAAAGGAGTTGAGGGTGAAGGCACTAAGAGAGGTAAAGATATGGATGAGTTCCAGAAGGAAGACATTGAGAAGAATGAGAGAGTTCCTAAGTGGAAGAAAGCAAAGGAAGCAATGGAGAAAGTGAAAGAGACCGAGCGTGATGAATGGGGGGTACCCAAATCGGTGATACTCGTCCCGTATCCACAGCGCTTCATGAAGAAAAAGCTTGATGAGAAATTCGCTAAATTCCTTGATGTTTTTAGGAAATTGCATATTAACATTCCTTTTTAAGATGCTTTGGAACAGATGCCGATTTACGTCAAGTTCCTGAAGGACTTGATAGCGAAGAGAAGAAGAGTTGATGAGCCCAAGTTGGTGCAGCTGAACCATGAGGTGAGTGCATTAGTGCACAAGGCGCTTCCCCCGAAGTTGAAGGATCCTGGTAGTTTCACGATCTTATGTGATATCGGGAATGGAGTGAAAAAGGGAGCATTGTGCGATCTTGGAGCGAGCATCAACCTTATGCCCTTGTCACTATTCAAGAAGTTGGAGGGTGGAGAACTTCAGCCGACAATGATGACGCTTCAACTCGCCGATCGGTCTATTACTCGACCTCAAGGTGTGGTTGAAGACATCCTCGTGAAAGTTGGAGATCACATATTTCCAGCCAACTTTGTGGTGCTCGACATGGAGTAAGATGAGCGCGTGTCTTTGATCTTGGGAAGACCGTTCTTAGCAACGGCCGGGATGGTGCTAGATGTGGCAAATGGGAAGATCACGTTGAAAGTTGACGATCAAGAGATAAAAATTTCCCTATATAAGGCCATGAAACACCAGAAGGAGGATGAGAGCTGTTATTGCATGGATGCCATTGATCCTTGTGTTGAAGACACACCTCCTATCTCTAACCTTTCTCATATTCACGATTTCGTTAGTCCTTCACTTGATAATTTAACCCATGAGCATTATGATCTTGATTATTTTGATAGGGATAAAGGGAAGAAGTTGAAGGATGAAGAAGTGAAAAGCGTGGACGTGATCGAGTTAGAGGGTAAATGAGGAGTTGAGAAGAAAAAGTACAAGCGCAAGAAATTGCTTAGTAAGACTCCTCCAGATAAAGGTGAGAAGAAGTTGAGACCCCCACCACTTGAGGTGGAGAAGGAAGCAAAGGAACTCATGATGGAGGGGCATCAAGGAAAGGAATTCAACCACCACTCTTATGAGAGTAAGGGAGGTAATTTTGAGTATCATGTCCCATGAGCTCCTTTGAGCTCGGTCCTGTTGGTGATCAATTTTTATCGGGAGGATTAGTGACTGTTTAAGTTCGGTTTAAAGATCATCAATCAATTACGTATGATTGGTTACCACCGTAAATGGTAAATCGAGGGATCGGGTTATGAACTTGTAAACGTGAAAGTCGAAATCATAATAATTTCGTATGTGTGTACGTTTAGGTGTGTTAGTGTGTGTTTTGGGAGTGTTTATGAATTTGAACTTGTATTTCTTAAACTGGAGAACAACTATTTATAGAAACTAGCAAGCATGAGGTGTTCCTGACTCTTGGTCTCCCTAGCCTGCATGCTTGACATGTGTCCTTTGACTCTAGTTTGACCTTATCTAAGCTAAATCTTAGTTACAAAGTCTTCTTTGGTCTTATCTCGGACTTCATTGTTGTTCGTCCAGGTCGGTTTAAATCGATCCAGGATGGTTCTTTCATAGAAGTTGTTCACCGTTTGGGTGTATGGCTCAGAAGTTGTTCGGCTTTGTGTCTTGCACAGATTGGCTTTGGGATCTTGGTCTTTTGTTCGTCAGCATACACCTTTTAGGCTGATAACTGTAACACTTTTATCAGTGTTGTTCGTCATTATTGTCTTAGTGGTGGGTTTATATTCGGTCTTTGGTTTTTAAACTTGTTCGCCAATTTCTTGTTCGTCGGTATAGTTGTTCGTCACTTTATACACTCCTTGGATTAGTTTATGCACCCCGGCTTGATTTTCTTTATTGATCATCTTTGATTTGGGGTTGATTTCTCGTAATTCTTCTTATGGCTTTAATCCTTGTTCGCCCATCATTGATTTATGTTCGCCTGTCAACAATTGCCCCCTATCCTGGCTATATGTTGCCCCAGACGAGCAACTTTGTGGCGAGCAACTATAGTTAGGATATTATACTGACGTGGATTTGGACGAACATCATTGGTCCTGGCGAGCAACAAATGGTACGTCGTTCCGTCTCCCCAAGGTCTGGGGGTTGTACGAGGATGACGTGAGCGTCATGATTGCGCGCCGCTCACGCGCCAGCAGCCCCGAGGCGATGCACCCTTATATTTGCAACTAGGCCCTTTGATTTTCGATCTTGCTCGGGTTTGACCCTATTTTCTTTCAATTTGGCTTGTATTTTGTTGAAAATTACACATTATACCCCGTTTTTTTGCTTGGGGTATAAATTGAAGGGGAAACAAATATTTTCCCACTTTTTCACTCTTTGCTACAGTGCTCCGGCGATTCCTTCCTTCTCCGGCGACTCCAAGCTTTCCGGCGTCCGTTTCTCTTGCATTTGGCCTCAACTTTCATTCCCCAGGTAGTTATTTTCTTATCTCTTCTTCTTTCTCTCTTTTTCTTCCGTATCTGTACCTTCACCGCCGCGTGGGGAAGGTTGCGCCGCCGTCGTCCGCCTAGGATTGCCACCGGAGATCAAAGAACCTCGTTATTCCCCTTAAAGAATTCTTTCACCTGAACTGATGTCCTCCCATTCGAGCAACAAAGGATCTGAGGAAACCCTTGACCCACTTTTCCCAATTGTGGTCCCCGTCGATCAGCCTCCCTACGAGATTTCTTCGGCGTCGGATCCTCATATGGATTCGGTGGTTCGTTCAGTTGAGGATACCGGTGCCCGCCCATCTGGGAGAGAAATAGTGGTCGCGGCGAGCAGAAATTCAGAGAACGATTCTTCATCCAGCGCCGAATCAGAAGATCCATTATTTGACGAGCTGACTCACGAATTTCTAGAAGGAATAGGGTTCCCATCACCAAGAATGATGGAAAATGAGATCCCAACTTGAGTTGCTCGGCCTTTTGATTGGCGAGCATATGCTGAGGAACATGTGAACAACTTTGCTCGCCCTCAGAGAGAAGTATTGGATCTGGTGAAAACTGAGTACCAGACGAGCAAGATTAAAAGCGTTGTTCGCGAGCATGAGTTGGATTCGATCCGGGAGACCTACAAGATTCCCTACGATATTCATATGTGGGCTCCCAAGAGAAAAGAGAGAGCTGATCGCCCACCTCCAGAATGCACGGCGATCAACATTCATACTCTGATCGCTGGATTGAGACTGCCCCTTCCACCTATTGTTGGTCGCTTCTTATAGGCGACCAACCTTGCTATCACCCAAATCACCCCAATTGGATGGATGAACCTATTGGGGACGATGTGTTTGTTCGCACTAGAGGGGTATGTCGACCGCATAACTGCAGATGAGATCAACTACCTCATGACGATCACGAGATGTCCCCCTGGAGAGGAGGGTTATTTTTATCTTAAGGCCAGGACTGGACTGAAGATGGTGGAGGGAGTGCCGAACAAAATTCGTGATTGGAAACAACACTTCTTCTTCATCGGGGGTGATTGGCGAGCATCTTCTGGTCCACACGGTGGTGATGGACGAATTAATTCCCCTGCTTCTTATGGGAAATTTAAACGTAAGACTATTTTCTTGCTCGTCTTCGAACTGTACTGTTCTAATTTAACTTTTCTTGTTTGTTCGTAGGCCCTCGTTTGCCCAAGTGGAATTCGGAGGAAGAGGAGATCGGCTCAGAGTTTCTATTCACCTCCTGCTTGGTCGGCCTTCGCAACAAAGCAGATAGGACCACCGAGTATTTACGTGAGGGAAAGTGCTTAAGAGCTGCTCGCTTGTTTCCCTACCCTCATCATTTGGAAGCACAAGCGGAGGTGCCCCCAGTTATGAAAAGTTTCCAACTTCTAATTCCAACTTTGCTCGTCATTTTACTTTCATAACTTGCTCGTCTAACTCCCTTTTTTTTTAGCCGAGCAAGTCACCGTTGCGGTTTCTCCCAGTTTTGCTCTTCTCGAACAAAGAGTTTTCGAGATGGCACCTCCGAAAGGACGAAAAAGGAGAGGTGACCCGCCTACCAAGATCTTAGCGATGACGAACAAAACTGAGGGGGACAAGGTTCCGCGACCAGCTGCTCCCCCAGGTCCTGCTTAGCCATCTTCTCCAATTTCTTCCCCTCGCGCGGGGAAGCGCCTAAAGAAGGAGGATGAGACTCCGTTGGCCCATGATGTCCCCATTGTTGGTAAGGGCAAGGAGAAAGTAGGCCACAGTCATCCTCGTCCTGAGGGGGATGCTGTTCGCCGCTCCACCGAGCCTGCGGAAAGAACAGGCAAAGCGAGCAAAGATTCCACTTCTGGCCGCGGCCCCGAGGACCTCACCCATTTGGGTTGGGACGACCGGAAATTCAAGGAGTAAGTCCATCCCAGCCTCTGCCGAACAAGATTCATCATCATTTTTTTTTTATTATTCTTCTAAGTATCCTTTTCTTTCTTGTTCGCAGATATCATGCTGACGATTATCCCGGTTGAGCAAGTGTTGTACATCAGTACGCTTGCTCGAAGACTCCCGTTAACATAAGGGAGATTCCTGGCGAACATGTTCGCAATGCAACGGAGTTGGTCGCCCGAGCCTGGACGCGTCCCTTGGACAAAGCCATCCTCCAGCAGGGGCTAATGGACAACCTCCATCTCTCTATGATGCTCCACGCCAATGGCCTCGTCACGGCCCAAAGGGTAATTGCCCAAGTTACCGAGCAAGAAGAGTCTGCTCGTCATTATGCCAGCACTGCTCGGCAACTTACGGAAGAGAAAGATGGTCTGGTCGGCCAATACGAGGCTAAAATTGCTCGCCTCAACAACCAGATCAATGTTTACATTGATGCTGAGCACAAGCGCCTTGAAGAAATTCAAGGCCTGTCCAAAGAGCTGAAGGACAAAGAGGCCCTGCTCAAGGATAAGGAGGTCTTGCTCGGCGAGGGGGAGAAAAAGCTGTGCGCAGCTGAACAAGAGAACGCCGAACTGAAAGCAGAAATTGCTCGTCTTCGAGAGACGGAAGCCAACCTCTACACAAGCGAGCAACTCGAAGCCGAAGTTCAGGCTCGAACGGCTCCCATCTCAAACCTTGGATATATCTGTGCCTATGCGGACAGCATCCGCACGGCTGATGCTTATGACTTCAAGGATTTGGTGGAAGAAATGAGCAAGGATTTAAATGAATTCATGGAGCACTATCCACCGCCGAACAATATCAAAATTCAGCTGGCGGATCTGGCAGTACTAGGTGTTAAACTTGACAAACTCGACCCTAGTATTTCCATTACTCATCCTCTGCCCCCAACTGATGAAGGCGAACAAGAGGAAGGGGTGGTCGTGGCTGACGAGCAAAATGCAAAAGAGGCTGAGGATAAGGCTGCTGAAGATTTGGCTCGAGAAATGATCGTTGAACCTCCCGTCGAGCAGGCTCAAGATCCTCCCCCCGCCGAGCAACAATAGTTCTTTAGGACTTAGCTTTTTTCTTTTCACCTTCTTTGTAATAGTTGGTCGCTCATTTTGTAGTACTTGACCTCTAGGATCATTGTACTATTTTTTAGGCTTAATGCCTTTTTGATTAATGGAATGTCTTTCTCATGTTCGCTCATTTTCTTTATATGTTAATTGCCTTTACATTTTTATCAATGTCTTTGCAATTATAACATATAGTGTTGGGCTTTTGTTCGAATTGAACTTTGCCTTTAGTGGAATTAGGGTTCAGCCTTAGGTTCTGTTCATTTTAAAAAAACGAACAACCTTTAAATGGCTTTGGTCCTTAAGTTTTGTTCATTTTAAGAACGAACAACCTTTAAATGGACTTGTACCTCGAGCTTTGGACTTTTCCTCTTTGACGAACAACTATTATATTCACATAATGAACAATTTATAAGTGTTGTAAGACTGCTCGTCACTAATATACACAAATCGACGAACAACTTTGAACACTAATAAAAACATGCTCGCTTATAAAATTTTTGCCGAGCAACTCTGTCTATATAAAAGATGAAACAACACCAAACTATACAATGTGCCAAACAACTTTAAATTCTATACTTAGCAAAATTTTCAAAAAATTAGGCAAGTTTTTGGTTTGCCTTACTTGATTCACTGTCCCTCCGAGACATTTGTTCGCCCAATTAAGAAATTTTTCATCTCATTGATAGTACTTCTTCAGATGTACAACATTCCAGGAGTATTGGGCCGACTTGCCTTCCATATCCTCGATATCGTATGCACCATTAACGAATTTTTCCGTTATACGATACGGGCCCTCCCAAGTTGGTCCCAATACACCTGGAGGTTGGGCGAGCAACTTTCTTAGAACCATATCTCCAACTCTAAATTCTCTGATTTTAACATGGGAATTATAATAGCGTTCTGCTCGCTGCTTGTAGGTAGCATTTTTTAGCTCGGCATTCAGTCTTTTCTCCTCGAGCAAATCCATTTCTGTAGCTAGAGCAGAGTTGTTTGCCTGCTCATCAAAGTTGGTCGTCCTGAATGTATTGGTCTTTAATTCAATTGGTATTACAGCCTCTGTCCCGAAAGCCATTGCAAAAGGTGTTTCTCCGGTGCTTAACCTGGGAGAAACTCTGTATGCCCATAGGACTTCCGGAAGTTCTGTAGACCAACTATTTTTGCTTTCTGCTAGCCGTACCTTTAACGTATGCTTGATAATTTTGTTTACGGCTTCAACTTGTCCATTTGATTGGGGATGGTAGGGTGTAGAGTAATGTTTCTTGATCCCCCATTTAGTACATAAATCTCTCAACTCCTTCCCATCAAACTGTGGACCATTGTCTGTCACGATGGTTTGTGGAACTCCAAAACGACAGACAATGTTTTTCCAAATGAAGTTGATCATTTTCTGTTGCGTGATTTTCAACATGGCCTCTGCTTCTGCCCATTTTGTATAATAGTCGACTGCTACAACGGCAATCGAACTCCTCCAACTCCTGCTGGGAAGGGACCAATAATGTCCATTCCCCATCTAGCAAAAGGCCACGGGCTATAAATCGATACGAGCTGTTGAGCCGGGGTATGAATG
Source organism: Ballota nigra (assembly GCA_947034835.1). NCBI lineage: Eukaryota > Viridiplantae > Streptophyta > Magnoliopsida > Lamiales > Lamiaceae > Ballota > Ballota nigra. The sequence continues at coordinate 8,207,271 of OX344727.1, read as the reverse complement.
TTTGGTGCAAAAATTTGACATTGGTGGCAAGTCTTTGCTTTTTTTATTGCATCCTGGCGTAAGGTCGGCCAGTAATAGCCTTGTCTGATAGTTTTGTACGTCAAGGCTTGCCCCCCAGTGTGATTTCCACATACTCCGGCATGTATTTCTTCGAGTATTGCTCGTCCTTGCCCCCTAGGCAAACATTTGAGAAGTGGAAGTGATATTCCTCTTTTGTAAAGTTGCTCACCTACCAGAGTATATCTGGCGGCTTGCTTAATTAGCTTGGCAGCTTCAAAAGAGTTGTTTGGTTTTTCTCCACTTTTCAAGTATTTGACTATACTTGTTCTCCAGTCTTCTTCTTCACTGGTTTGATCGTTAAGTTGGTTGACATTATAACTCGTTGTTGATGGGTCATTCATCTTTGTAATTACAATGTCTGCCAACTCTGTAGGCCCTTCGCTTGTTGCTAGTTGGGCCAACGCATCTGCTTGAGTGTTGCTCGTCCTTGGGATTTGTTCAATGAATACTTGGTCTAACAAGGACATCAGGTGAGCAACAATTCGTTGATATTCGATCATATGGCCGTCCTTCGCCTCATATTCACCTCGGACCTGGTTCACAATCAGTTGTGAATCGCCGAATATTTGCAACCGTCTGACACCTACTGCCAGGGATAGATGGAGGCCAGCAATGAGAGCTTCATACTCGGCTTCGTTGTTGGTTGCCATAAAGCCAAATCTGATTGCCGAAGTGAATACTTGTCTGCCTGGACTGATTAGAACCACTTCTGCCCCCGAGGCTATGTTAGTCGAAGATCCGTCAACATAAAGATGCCAGGGGTGATCAAGTCCTCTCGTCGGATCTGGTAGGAAGGTCAATTCGACTATAAAGTCGGCTAACGCTTGCCCTTTGATCGCTGTTCGAGGAGCATAAGTCACCCCGAATTGGCTAATCTCCAGTGACCATTTTAATAGACAACCAGCTGTGTCGGGGCGATGGAGAATTTATCTGAGTGGGAAAGTTGTTAGCACTTCAACTTGATGATAAAAAAAGTAGGGCCGTAACTTCCTTACACTCATGACTAGTGCATATGCCAGCTTTTCGGTTGGGGAGTATTTGATCTCCGCCTCATGCAAAGCTTGGCTGACGTAGTAGATAGGTTGATGGAATTTGCCGTCTTCCCGTACCAGGACGGAGCTGATGGCCACTTCCGATGCCGCCAAGTATAAATATAGCTTTTCTCCTGGGACGGGTTTTGATAGGATTTTTACATCTTCCAGGTAGTCTTTGAGTTGGTCGAACGCCTTTTGACAGTTGTTAGTCCATGTGAACTGTCCTTTCTTGATGGCTTCAAAGAATGGTCGGCATTTGTCCCCCGATCTGGATATGAATCGGTTTAGTGTTGCTAGACATCCCGTGAGTCTCTGCACTTCTTTTATTAAACGTGGTGGTTGCATATCCATTATGGCTTTACCTTTCGTTGGATTAGCCTCAATTCCCCGTTGACTAACAAGATGACCCAAGAATTTGCCTGAATAAACTCCAAAGCTGCTCTTCTTTGGATTCAGCTTCATGTTGTAGTGTCGAAGAATTTCGAACACTTGGGTCAAATGTTGGAGATGGTCCTCTTTACGGGGACTTTTGACTACAATGTCATCAACGTAGACTTCTACTGTATCTCCAATTTGCTGGTCGAACATTTTGTTCACCAGTCTTTGATAAGTTGCTACGGCGTTGATGAGGCCAAAGGGCATTCTCTTCCAACACAGCAAGTTTTTGTTTGTATAAAATGCTGTGTTCTCTTGATCGTCTGGATGCATTGGAATTTGATGATACCCGACAAAGGCATCCATGAATGTTAGCATTTTGTGACCTGCAGTGCTGTCCACCAACTGGTCAATGTGAGGAAGTGGAAAATTGTCCTTCGGGCATGCAGCATTTAGATCTGTAAAGTCTATGCATAGCCTCCAGGTCCCGTTTGGTTTCCTCACAAGGACTGGGTTTGCTACCCATTGTGGGCAGAGTGCTTGTCGGATTAGGTCGTTGTCTAACAACTTCTTTACTTCTTCGTTCAAAGCTTGATATTTGTCTGGGCCATATTTTCTTCGTTTTTGATGGATTGGCCTTTTTGCTTGATTGATATTGAGCTTGTGACAAGCATGTTTTGGATCTATCCCCACCATGTCTGCATGAGACCAAGCAAAAACATCTAGATTTTTGTTGAGGAACTCTTTTATTCGGGATCTGTAAGGCTCAGGAAGCTCAGATCCTATGTATAACTCGGGATCCGGGTTTTCAGGATTAACTTTGAACGCCTCCAGCTCTTCAACTGGAGTTGCTCGTCGTTTTTGTCCTTTCCACCGAGGATCAAGCATTGGTCCCTCAGAGTTGAAATCATTTTCGATGTTCATTGGCACTGCCCCCAGGCGGGGATCTAGATCATCTGTTGGCCCTGATTCATTGTTGTTAGATAACTCCTGGCCCTCCAGGTCATTAAATGAATGTTGCTCGTCACCATCCCTTAGTTGTTCGTCAGGATGATGTTCCTCATGGATGGTGAGGAGTTGTTCGTCCAACACCTGCTCGTCGTGATGTTGTTCGTCTGTATCCATGTGGTCATCTTCTAAGTCCATCATGTTCTCCAATATTGATGGTTCATCAACCGGATAGCTGGTGGTGGCTTCCATCATGGATACTTGTGCATGTTTTGCTTGTAGTTGTAAGAGGCATTCCCGAGCCTTTCTTTGATCTCCTTTAACTGTGCCCGCTCCACTTGCTGTTGGAAACTTCAAGCAATAATGGTAAGTTGAACAGGCAGCTTTAAATTCATTCAAAAAAGGTCGACCAAGGAACCCATTATAGGTCGATTCTTGGTCTACGACCAAAAAATCTACCATTCTTGTAATATTTTTTTCGGGTTCCTCGATCGTTACAAGTTGTACAAGCAAAGAAATTTCTCCCAATGGGACTGTTACTGCATTTCCGAAGCCTAGGATTCTATGGTTTGAGTCCCGGATGTGGGCTGAAAAGTCTCCAAGTTTATCGAGTGTACTTTTGAACAAGATATTGGTATAGGCTCCGGTGTCTACCAACAATCATGGACTCGAGTCCCCATGATCTTTGCGCAAATTACAAGCGAATCATTGTGAGGGGTCAAAACTCCTTCAAGATCTTTTTCAGTAAAAGTCAACTCTTGACCCCCATTTCTTGCACTTGATCGATTGCTCGTAATGCAGCCTTTCTTTTTCGGTTGGAGATTGGTGGTCGTCCATCAGAACATCCTCCTGCAGGACCTGCAGGTTCCATCATATACAAATCTTCCAATGGACGAGTAGGAATGGCAGGAACTGGCCGTGTCGGCTTATTGTTCTTCTGGGGTTGATCATCTTCGTCCTCATAGTTGTTCTCCCGGACTCTTTTTCCGGGTTATCTTTTGACAAAGTCGGAGAGCTTTCCGTCCTCGTAGAAATGCCAGAGTTGTTTTAGTAAATCTCTACATTCACTCGTAAAGTGCCCCACGCTTTGATGGTAGGCACAATACTTGTTAGGGTTGAGTTTGCCAGTATCTTGGCGAATTTTTCGGGGAGGGGAGAGCAACTCCTTATCCTTCACATTCTCATAAACAATATCGATTGATACTGTTAGCACTTGGTTCAGCTTTTCTTTGAGTTTTGTCCCTTCAGTGAATGCCTTCATGTTTTTAGGGACTCGATAACTCGTTACGCCAGATTTCTTGTTATTCTCCTTGGGATCGGCTTTGTTCTCTCCCAAGTTTGACTGCAGGGCCTCATGCATAGAAACGAATATGCCGGCCTAATTTCTAAACTCGGCGTAGCTCCTTGGACACTTCAGATGTACTTCTTTCCATAGCTTTGACCCTTTCTTCAGTCCTGCCATGATAGCAACAATTTTTGTGTCCTCGCTGACGGGCTCACCCTCCAACAACACCTTGTCGAACCTTTCCATGAATGCTCGATCTGATTCGTCGTCATTTTGTTTTAGGTCTGACAATCGGTGTTTCTGGGACAAGTACGATCCCGCCGTTGAGAAATGAGACAGAAACTCCCGACTCAGCTGAGTAAATGAATGGATGGATGCTGGTGGCAATGCTGAGAACCATTTGTGCACCCGGTCCCCCAAGGTTAATGGGAAGTTTCGGCATTGAGTGGCATCGCTGGCTCCCACCGAGACCATATAATCTGAGTATTTTGTTAGATGAACTCTGGGATCAGCAAGGCCGTCATACTGTATGCTTGCAGGGAATTGGACTTTCTTCTGAATCGGGGCTTTCAGAATGTAAGTTGATAATGGTGAGGATGGCAAACTGGTCGTCCCCACTCCTCTTTGTTGGTCCAACTGTCCCTGCATGCTTGCTATCGCTCTCCTCAAGCTTGACAGCTCATCCAGAGATGCCCCCTGACTTGGAGGCTGTTCGGCGAACAAAGGTGCAAACCTTTCTGTTCGTCGCAGTCCCTCGCTTGGAGTGGGCAACTCTTGGAGCTGCTTTTTTGGGTTGCTCACCGCATTAGGTCCCAAACGTTTGAAGGCAGATTGGGAAAGTCTTTCATGGACCGAAGGCGAGGTTGTTCAAATGTTGCTCGCCCATGCTCAGCTTCCTGGCGAGCAACTTTCTCCTGTTGCTGGGGTTGGCCAAGTCTGTCCTGGGTACTGGAGCGGGTTGTTCCGTGGCTCGACATTGTTATTCGCCCGCGAGCAGATTCAGCCTGGCCCTCTCTTGGTTCGACCATCTTTGCTTTGCCCTTATCCCGCCTGACCTGGGCACTGTTCACCTCGTGTTGTTCGCCCCTGGTTGATTTGGCCCTAACAACTTCCACAGGTTTGTCCTTAGGCCTCACTAGTAAAGGCCTATTCTGATCTTGCTGTCTCTGTAGAGCCTGAAGAGCAGCAATAGTTTTGGCCAGTTCATTAGGGTTGTTCGCCAGGGCCTCCATTTCAGGTGGGAAATTATGGGTTATGGCTGTGTGCTGTGATCTATTCACATGTCTAGGATTTCGATCCTGGTGGTCGGCCGATGAGGCTCGGGTGGGAGATGCTCTCCTTGACAAGCGTGATGCTTGGGTTTCCTTTGATTGAGGCATTTCAATATAAATTGTTTCTTTAATTTTAATATTGAAGAACACCAAGAACACCCTTGCTTGTATCTTCAAATATTTCTTGAGGTTTTCTTTGAATCTTCAAGTTTTCAACTTGAAGTTCTTGAGTAATCACACTAACCGAAGGTTCGGACCCTCCTTCTAGCGCCAAAATTGTTGGTGATCAATTTTTATCGGGTGGATTAGTGACTGTTTAAGTTCGGTTTAAAGATCATCAATCAATTATGTGTGATTGGTTACCACCGTAAATGGTAAATCGAGGGATCGGGTTATGAACTTGTAAACGTGAAAGTCGAAATTGTAATAATTTCGTATGTGTGTACGTTCAGGTGTGTTAGTGTGTGTTTTGGGAGTGTTTATGAATTTGAACTTGTATTTCTTAAGCTGGAGAACAACTATTTATAGAAACTAGCAAGCATGAGGTGTTCCTGACTCTTGGTCTCCCTAGCCTGCATGCTTGACATGTGTCCTTTTACTCTAGTTTGACCTTATCTAAGCTAAATCTTAGTAACAAAGTCTTCTTTGGTCTTATCTCGGACTTCATTGTTGTTCGTCCAGGTCGGTTTAAATCGATCCAGGATGGTTCTTTCATAGAAGTTGTTCACCGTTTGGGTGTATGGCTCAGAAGTTGTTAGCCTTTGTGTCTTGCACAGATTGGCTTTGGGATCTTGGTCTTTTGTTCGTCAGCATACACCTTTTAGGCTGATAACTGTAACACTTTTATCAGTGTTGTTCGTCATTATTGTCTTAGTGGTGGGTTTATATTCGATCTTTGGTTTTTAAACCTGTTCGCCAATTTCTTGTTCGTCGGTATAGTTGTTCGTCACTTTATACACTCCTTGGATTAGTTTATGCACCCCGGCTTGATTTTCTTTATTGATCATCTTTGATTTGGGGTTGATTTCTCGTAATTCTTCTTATGGCTTTAATCCTTGTTCGCCCATCATTGATTTATGTTCGCCTGTCAACAGGTCCGGCATGAGGACCTTAAAAATAGCGTTGAGTGGGAGGCAACCCATTTTTTATTTGCTTTTGAGTGTTTTATATTATTTGGGTGTTGTTGAATCGTAAGTTTTAACCTCGTACTTGATAGTTTATTTTGTAGGCTTGTCTCGAAGGAGTAAAGGTACCATGGAGTTATTCAGATTGAAGGGACCAACTCGAGATAAAGGAGTGTGTCAAGTTGTTAAGAGGAACTGAATTACTTGGATGAGGTAACCACCACCCCAAACTTAGACCTCTTCACAAGGTCGAAGTTTGGAGGGGTGGAGTATTTATGTGTTTTATGACATATGCACAGACGCACATCCTCTCTTTGAGTTGAGTTTGGTTATATAGTGTGTATTGAGATGCTCCTTGATATGATATTGCTTTGATGTGTTAATACATATTTCATGCATATCAATCATCTTATGCTTGTTGATTGCTATCTTTGAGTATGATTTGATGAGTAGGTGACTTGAAGCGATTTTACTAACTTCTACTAGTCGCTCACCCGCAAGCGGACGAGTTCACTGTAGTAAGAGTAAGTATAATGACCAAGTATTATCGAACCCAAGGGATGGTGTATATGCGAATAGATCCCTGAAGATCTACGCGTCGTAGTTAATATGAGTGTATGTTTTTGGATTTTTTAGAAAGATTAATTAAAACTAAAATAAACTAATTAAACTAAAATACTAAAGCAGACGAATTCACTAAGGGTTGGATTCAAATAAGAGATGGTGATGCTTAGGATAGGAATCCCTACGTATACTAACGGAGCAGGTACATAATCAAAATAATTGTGACACACAAGAATTAACCTAAGTAAAAGCTTGTAGGATTAAAGCTCAAGATTCTAAACCTTAATTCTTTATCCTAACAAACGACCTCACTAATCCACTAACAAGTTAATAGACCGTGCTTAATTAATGAGACCCTAATTTAACTATTGGTGATGCGGTCGTCCTCCATAGCTAAACTGGCAAGTGAATTAACCTTTTCTAAACCCTCTTGTTAAGACTACTAATTGTTATCGAGTGATGCGGTCGTCCTCTCTCTAACACTTTCGTACGAAATTCAAACGTAGAGTTAAGATTAATTATATGAATTCATTAATTAAGAGAATTAAAACTAACGTCACAAATTACCCTAATTACGTACCAACATCCTACTTCTACGAGTTCATCCTACTCTAAGCATGCAAGGGTTTTAGCCGGACATGGTTTTAACAAAAATAAAAGCAATAGAAGAAACAACGAACATAAACATAATGAATTGAACGAAGAAAATAAGAAACATGAACTAGGGTTTTAAAAGAAAATAATTTTAAGAACTGAAATTTAATTAATTAAAACGATGTTCAAAGCGTTTAAAGTAATCAAGCTAATGAAAAGAAACTAAGAAACAAAAAGAAACTAAGAATTCGTATGAAAAACCTCAACAACGTGAAAGTAAAGTTTGATCGTTCTTCCCCTCTTCCTCTCTCTAAAAACTAAGTCTAAAGTGATTTCTAAAAGTCCGAGTTTATGATGTGTTCTTCAAAACATGTTTGGAAGAGGTATATATAGGCACCGGGTCGAAACGGGAGTTAATGGGCCTAAAATACGCATCCGGAGGTAAAAATCCATGGGCGCTCGAGCAAAACGCTCGAGCGGTCCCGCTCGAGCAGTGTAGCTCGAATGACATAATCGCTCGAGCGGTTCCGCTCGAGCCATTCGAGCGCTGAAATCTCTCTGCATGTTTTGGGCGCTCGAGCAATTCGCTCGAGCGGTGGCGCTCGAGCTGCTCGAGCGCAAGAATAGTTCTGTAAGTTTAAGCGCTCGAGCAATGCGCTCGAGCGGTGGCGCTCGACCTAGTCACTCGAGTGACTTCTAACTCCTCCCAAGTGATACTTTTCCTCGTCCGTACTAATACCAATCGTATTTCTTCAATATCTTCTCATCCGGGCATCCGTTTGAGTCGATTCAAAGTCCTACGAACTCCGTTTTTCATCCTCTATTCACCTATGAGCATCAAAGAGACAAATTCATCAATGTGTAGAAATCATGCTCAATTGACTCTAAATACTCTATAAACTCGACCAAAATTGGGTATTTCAAGCTACGAATCATGACAATTTCACGCCTAATCAACCCCCCCAAACTTACCATGTTGCTTGTCCTCAAGCAACGAAATAATAAGTCAAGTGAAATTGTTAGGAATGAGTCAACGAATCAAATCATGCAAGTAATTGAACTCAAGCTTCAAAAATCAATCACCCGTATACTCACTCACTTTCTTTTATCGTACTCATGCAACAATAATAAGAAACACCAAGATCAAGCATGGATGTGCACTCAACGATGTGTTTCACTCCCTCACAAGTGTATATTAATGATTAAGGGACTCACTCAAACAATCAATCACTCATATCGGCAACCATAGGCTTGTAAACACTCTCAACTCCGACCATACTCTAGAAATCAATGCCGAATCAAAAAGGACTTTTCTCAAGGTTGTAATGTAGGCTCTTTGGACTGGTGGGATAACAATATAAGGTAAAGTGACTCAAGTGAATGGAGAATAGAAAATCAAACTTTAGCACTTCGAAATTAGGAACAGACTACTTCAAATATATTCAATCAACACTTTTTCAATTCCACTTCTCTTAACACTTCAATTTTTTTCTTTCTCTTTTCACTTTTTTTTTCAATCACTTCACTTTTTTTCTTTTTTCACACAAACACATGAGCTCATTTTTTCTTTTGCTCATTCTCAATTTTTTTTCTCTTTTTCCCACATCTCATAACTTCATCACACCTTCTTCTCATATTCACTCAACAAACAACCTTTTCCTTTTTCAACTCAATTCACTCCCTTCACATTCACACTTTCCTATTCTCCACTCAAATTGGGATAAAAAGGCTTAGGAATTGGAATAGTGTTCATATGTGCTAGCAAATAAAATAGGCTTTCGGCTCAAAGGGGCTAACAAGGGATTCAATGTCATAGGTAGGGAAAATTTTTGCTAAGTGACTCAATAAAATCAAAGATGGCCTAAGATCACATTCGGCATATCAAACTAGACACAATCAAGAAGCAAGAGCACACACAAGTTCTACCATCCTCTAAGGTGATGATTCACTCACAAAACGAAGAGATTAAATCATGCATTTAAATCTCGTAAGGCTCAAAAGCTCACGGCTTTCACATCCATGCTAGTCCTAGTGCATTCTCACTCTCATCACACAAGCACTCAAAAGAAAACTCATAAGCATACGGGTTCTCTCCCTAATCAGCTCAAACTCACATACTTACACAAAGGAATTTCTAACTCACTCTACTCATCAAATCATACTCAAAGATAGCAATCAACAAGCATAAGATGATTGATAGGCATGAAATATGCAATCGCGAGTCAACTCAAAATCACCCCAAGGAGTATCTCAACAAACTAATAATCAATCAAACTCAACTCAAAGATAAGGGCGTGCATGCATGTGCAATGTAACAAGAAACATAAAAAAAACTCCACCCCCCCAAACTTCGACCTTGCTAGAGGTCTAAGTTTGGGGTTGTGGGTTACCTCAACCAAACAATCCCGTTTCTCTCACTAGCTTTGCACACTTCCTTGTCTCAAGTTGGTTCCTTCAATCTGAATAACTCCATGATACCTTTACTCCTTTAGAGACAAGCCTACAAGCAACTCGCTCACATATGAGGTTAAACATACGACTCAAAATACTCCCTAATAATATAAAAAGACACTAAAAATAAATGAAAGCAAATAAAAATGGGTTGCCTCCCATTCAGCGCTATTTTTAAGGTCCTCATGCCGGACCAAGCTCAAAGGAGCTTATGGGACATCATACTCAAATTTACCTCCCTTACTCTCATAAGAGTGGTGCTTGCATTCCTTTCCTTGATGCCCTACCATCATGAGTTCCTTTGCTTCCTCCCCCACCTCAAGTGGTATAGGTCTCAACTCCTTTGCTATCTGGAGGAGTCTTACTAAACAATTTCTTGAATTTTGACTTCTTCTTTTTAACTCCTCCTTTCCCTTCTAACGGGACCACATCCACTTTCTTTACCTCTTCTTCCTTCAACTTCTTCACTTTATCCCTATCAAAAGAGTCAAGATCATAATGCCCATGGGTTAAATAATCACGTGAAGGATTAACAAAATCATGAATATCAGAAGGGTTAGGGATAGAAGGCGTGTCTTCATCACGAGGATCAATTGCATCCATGCAATACAAGCTCTCATCCTCCCTCGGGTGCTTCATGGCTTCATATAGGGAGATCTTCACTTCTTGATCATCAACTTTCAGCGTAATCTTCCCGTTTGCCACATCTATCACCATCCCCGCCGTAGCTAAGAACGGTCTTCCCAAGATCAGGGGCACGTGCTCATCTTCCTCCATCTCTAACACTACAAAGTCGGCTGGAAAAATGTGATCTCCAACTCTCACTAGGACGTCTTCAACCACACCTTGAGGTCGAGTAATAGACCGATCGGCTAGTTGAAGCGTCATCATTGTGGGTTGAAGTTCTCCACCTTCCAACTTCTTGAAAAGCGACAGTGGCATGAGATTAATGCTCGCCCCGAGGTCGCACAACGCTCCCTTCTTGATCCCGTTCCCGATATCACATAGGATCGTGAAGCTCCCGGGATCCTTCAGCTTCGGTGGAAGCGCCTTGTGCACTAATGCACTCACCTCGTGGTTCAGCTGCACCAACTTCGGCTCATCCACTCGCCGTCTTTTCGCGATCAAGTCCTTCAGAAACTTTGCATAATGCGGCATCTGTTCCAAAGCATCATAAAAGGGAATATTAATATGCAGTTGTTTAAAAACATCAAGGAACTTAGCGAATTTCTCATCAAGCTTCTTTTTCATGAAGCGCTGTGGATACGGGACGGGTATCACAGATTTGGGTACCCCCCATTCATCTCTTTCTGTTTCTTTCACTTTCTCCCTTGCTTCCTTTGCCTTTTTCCACTTAGGAACTCTCTCTATCTCCTCAAAGTCTTTCCCCTTCTGGGACTCATCCATATCTTTATGCTTCTCAATCCCTTCACTTTCAATCCCCTTCTCAACTTGGGGCGTCTCAGAATCAGCAGGCATCTGAGGACCTTCATAGTTGGTTCCACTTCTTAGCTGGATCGCCTTGCACTGCTCTTTCGGGTTCCCTTCCGGCATTCTATTCACTGACTTTGCAATTTGGCTCATCTGGAGCTCTAAAGAAGTGAACCTTCGATTGTTCTCTTGTTGAGTTCTAGTCCACTCAACATTCATCTTCTGGAGCTCTTGATCACGTTGATCACCTTTCTTATGCAACTCCTTCACATCGTACTCCAAGGATGACAATCTCTTGCTCCCTTCCTCCACCTTCTGAAGGATCGCTCTCAACATCTCCTCGGTTGATGCACCGCCTTCTCCACCAGGAGGTTTAGACCCCGGATCAACACCTGCAGGAACAGTAACACCAGCTTTTGGGTTAGGATAAGAAAAATTATCATTCTTCCTCCATGTGTTTTGAGGAGGCTGCTGGCCTCCTTGAACTCCTTGTGTGTTCCTCCATTGATTTTGAAGTGGCTGAGGGCCTGGAGGCACAAATGGTTGGCCATAAGAAGGTCTTCCATACTGATTTCCACCTTGGTAGCCATTCTGATTGTAATACGGACCTCCCATGTAATTGGCTACCTCTTGCTGTCCACTGGGCTGGTCTACTCTCTCATTCTCTACTGCATGCTCTCCACCCAAACTCTTCCCCAACTCGAGGTTGTTGATCTTTTCCATCATGGCCATCAGTAGCCTTCTCGTTCCTTCTCCCTCTTCAACCTGATGCACTCTCTGAAAATCTTCATCTCCACTCCAAGCACCGGCATTCGTGACAATGTTGTCCACGATTTCCCTACACCTCTCTATGCCTTGGTTCAAGAATGCTCCGCCCGTACAAGCGTCTAAATGGTCTTGCCCCGCCTTGTTGGCACCACTGTAGAAGAATGCCATAATATCACCCTCATTGTACCCGTGCTGCGGGCACTCAATCAGCATGTTTGAGTATCTCTCTCACGCTTGGCGTAAGTCCTCTCCTTGCTTCTGGCGGAAAGAAGATATCTCAATTCTTACTTTTATTGTCCTTGATGGAGGGTAGAATCGCTCGAGGAACAGACGCTCGAGCTCGGCCCAAGTGGTAATACCTCCCCGCGGGAGCGTATTATCGTACCACTCCTTGGCTATTCCCGTCAATGAGAATGGGAACAGCCTAAGCCTCTTGGCATCTTCAGACATGCCATTATAATTAAATGTTGAGGCTATCATGAGAAAGCTCCTCAAGTGAGTGTGAGGGTTCTCCTTCCCGATCACCCCTTTGAACTGATTCTCGGTCAGCAGCTTTAAAATCCCCGGTGATATCGAGAAGTTGTTTACCTCAACAGGAGGCAAAGCCACTCCATCATAGTACCGATGTGGCTGTGCTGCAAACCTCCCTCGAATAGCCATATTGTGATCCACGTTCTGAGGAACGTGGTGAGGATTAGCAGCAGGTACTGGTACTTGTTGGGGTGGTGGTTGGTAAACAGGTGGTTGGTTGTAGACAGGAGGTGGATGATATGGATATGGTGGATAAGGATAAGGTGGGTATGGGTAATGTTGGTATACTGGGTTGTTATGAGGATTATGGACAAGGTTCTGAGCTGGATTCCCTACGTTTTGTGTATCCGGGTTTAGACTCTGGCTATCCCCTAATGGAATTTGATTCTGGCTACCACTAACTCCAGTGCCTTCAACTCGGTCTACTGCCTGATTGAAATCGTTGGCAGCATCGTCCAACTCATTATTGATATCCATTGGTTCCTTTCCTAAGTCGGCAGCGTTCATCCTTCTTAAGAAGGCTCGGTTCCTTCTGGCTATTGTCTCAGGGTCCAACGGTAGTCTCTCTTCGCTCGTATTGCCTTGTGAGCGTATTTTCATAAACCTGACACACTAGCAGATGGATCAAAACGCAACTGCCGATTGAATACAAATAAAAAAATAAAAACAGAAAATAAATCACCCACTACTAACTACTAAGCTATCTACAAGTCCTATTCAAAAGCATACAACGCCATCCCCGGCAACGGCGCCATTGACTTGAAGCGATTTTACTAACTTCTACTAGTCGCTCACCCGCAAGCGGACGGGTTCACTGTAGTAAGAGTAACTATAATGACCAAGTATTATCGAACCCAAGGGATGGTGTATATGCGAATAGATCCCTGAAGATCTACGCGTCGTAGTTAATATGAGTGTATGTTTTTGGATTTTTTAGAAAGATTAATTAAAACTAAAATAAACTAATTAAACTAAAATACTAAAGCAGACGAATTCACTAAGGGTTGGATTCAAATAAGAGATGGTGATGCTTAGGATAGGAATCCCTACGTATACTAACGGAGCAGGTACATAATCAAAATAATTGTGACACACAAGAATTAACCTAAGTAAAAGCTTGTAGGATTAAAGCTCAAGATTCTAAACCTTAATTCTTTATCCTAACAAACGACCTCACTAATCCACTAACAAGTTAATAGACCGTGCTTAATTAATGAGACCCTAATTTAACTATTGGTGATGCGGTCGTCCTCCATAGCTAAACTGGCAAGTGAATTAACCTTTTCTAAACCCTCTTGTTAAGACTACTAATTGTTATCGAGTGATGCGGTCATCCTCTCTCTAACACTTTCGTACGAAATTCAAAGGTAGAGTTAAGATTAATTATATGAATTCATTAATTAAGAGAATTAAAACTAACGTCACAAATTACCCTAATTACGTACCCACATCCTACTTCTACGAGTTCATCCTACCCTAAGCATGCAAGGGTTTTAGCCGGACATGGTTTTAACAAAAATAAAAGCAATAGAAGAAACAACGAACATAAACATAATGAATTGAACGAAGAAAATAAGAAACATGAACTAGGGTTTTAAAAGAAAATAATTCTAAGAACTGAAATTTAATTAATTAAAACGATGTTCAAAGCGTTTAAAGTAATCAAGCTAATGAAAAGAAACTAAGAAACGAAAAGAAACTAAGAATTCGTATGAAAAACCTCAACAACGTGAAAGTAAAGCTTGCTCGTTCTTCTCCCCTTCCTCTCTCTAAAAACTAAGTCTAAAGTGATTTCTAAAAGTCCGGGTTTATGATGTGTTCTTCAAAACATGTTTGGAAGAGGTATATATAGGCACCGGGTCGAAACGGGAGTTAATGGGCCGAAAATACGCATCCGGAGGTAAAAATCCATGGGCGCTCGAGCGGTCCCGCTCGAGCAGTGTAGCTCAAATGACACAATCGCTCGAGCGGTTCCGCTCGAGCCGGTCGAGCGCTGAAATCTCTCTGCATGTTTTGGGTGCTCGAGCAATTCGCTCGAGCGGTGGCGCTCGAGCTGCTCGAGCGCAAGAATAGTTCTGTAAGTTTAAGCGCTCGAGCAATGCGCTCGAGCGGTGGCGCTCGACCTAGTCACTCGAGTGACTTCTAACTCCTCCCAAGTGATACTTTTCCACGTCCGTACTAATACCAATCGTATTTCTTCAATATCTTCTCATCCGGGCATCCGTTTGAGTCGATTCAAAGTCCTACGAACTCCGTTTTTCATCCTCTATTCACCTATGAGCATCAAAGAGACAAATTCATCAATGTGTAGAAATCATGCTCAATTGACTCTAAATACTCTATAAACTCGACCAAAATTGGGTATTTCAAGCTACGAATCATGACAATTTCACGCCTAATCAGTAGGGTGAATTGTGAAGTTGAGTTAGGAATTTTCTTGTGTGAGTATAGGAGTTAGAGTCGATTTGAGAGGGAACTAGTATACTTACTAATGCTCCTTTTTTAGTACTTGTGTGATGAGAGTGAGAATTCACTAGGACTAGCATGGATGTGAAAGCCGTGAGACTTGAACCTTTTGAGATTTTAATGCATGAAATAATCTCTTCGTTTGTGAGTGGATCGTCACCTTAGAGGATGCTAGAACTTGTGTGTGCTCTCACTTCTTGGTTGTGTCTAGTTTGATATGCCGAATGTGATCTTAGGCCATCTTTGATTTGATTGAGTCACTTAGCCAAAATAAGCCTACCAATGACACTTATTCCCTTGTGAGCCCTTTTGAGTATGAGCCTTTTGTTTGTTAGCACATTTTAGCACTTATCTGATTTCTAATCCTTCTTGTCCCAATTTGAGTGGAGAATAGGAAAAGTGTGAATGTTGAAGGGATTGAGTTAAGTTGAAAAAAGGAATTATGATGGTTGAGTGGTGATAAAATAAGGGTGTGATGAAGTTTTGAGTTGTGGGAAAGACAAAAAATTTGAGAATGAGCAAAAGAAAATATGAGCTCATGTGTGTTGTGAAATAAAAAAGAGAAAAAAAAGAGTTGAGTGATTGAAAAAGTGAAAAGAGTTGAAAAAAAAATTGAGGTGTTGAGAGTAAATGAATTGATGTGCATTATGTGAAGATGTTGAAGAAGTATGTTCCTTGTATCGAAGTACCAAAGTTTGAATTTCTATTCTCCATTCACTTGAGTCACTTACCCATATTGTTATCCCACCTGTCCAAAGAGCCTACATTACAACCTTGAGAAAAGTCCTTTTTGATTCGGCATTGATTTCTAGAGTATGATCGGAGTTAAGAGTGCTTACAAGCCTATGACTGCTGATATGAGTGATTGATTGTTTGAGAGAGTCCCTTTATCAATGATATACACTTTTGAGGGAGAGAAACACATCGTTGAGTGCACATCCATGTTTGATCTTGGTGTTTTTTGTTGTTGTTGCATGAGTATGATAAAGGGAGTGAAAGTTTGAATACGTGTGAACGATCTTTGAAACTCGAGTCCATTTACTTGCATGATTTGATTCTTTGACTCATTCCTAACAATTTCACTTGACTTATTATTTCATTGCTTGAGGACAAGCAATATGGTAAGTTTGGGAGGGTTGATTAGGCGTGAAATTATTATGTTTTGGTGCCCGATTTGCCCATGTTTTGAGTGTTTTTTATGAGTGTTTGGAGTTAATTGAGTATCATTTTTATAAACTCATTAATTTGTCTCTTTGGTTTTCATAGATGGATAGAGGGCAAAAAGAGGAGTTCGTAGGACTTTGAATTGGCCAAAACGGACTCCTGGTTGAGATGATATGAAGATTTTACGAACAAGTGTACAGCAGCCGAAAACCACTCGAGCACCAGCGCTCGACCGATTGCACCACTCGAGCTACATGCTCGAGCGCCCCTGCTCGAGCACTTTCCTATTTTTTGCCTCCGAATTCGTTTTTCGGCCCATGAGTTTCCGGTTCGCCCCGACGCTTATATATACTCATTCCAAACTCGTTTTGGAGGATAACAACATACCAACACATATTTTTACATACTTTGAGCAAGGAGAAAGCTTGGGAAGGAGTTTTGAAGAATTTTATACGTTATAATCGAGGTTTTAATTTACGAATTCTTAGTTTTAGTATTTCTTTTGAACGTATTAGATTAATTCTTTCTTTCTTTACTCTTTGAGACGATTAAACCTAGTTTTTTAGATTTATATAGATTTCTTTGGAGACTTTAATTTGTTCTTTCGTTTATGTTCTTGATTTTATTAGTTAATTCAATTATGCATATGTTTATTGTTCTTGTGATTGCTTTGATTATTCAAACCACCATGTTAGGCTAGAACCATTGCATGCTTAGGGTAGGATGAACTCGTAGAAGTAGGATGTGGGTACGTAATTAGGATAATTCATGACGTTTAGTTTTAATTCTCTTAATTAATGAATTCTTAAAATCAATCTTAACTTTACCTTTTAATTTCGTACGAAAGTGTTAGGGAGAGGATGACCGTATCACTCTTTAACAACTAGTAGTCTTAACGAGAAGGTTTAGAAGGGGTTAATTAATTTACCGGTTTAGCGAGGGAGGACGACCGCATCACCTTAGTTAAATTAGGGTCTCGTTAATTAAGCACGATTCATTAACTTGTTAGTGGATTAGTGAAGTCGATTGGTAGGATAAAGTATTAGGGTTTGAAATCTTGAGCTTTCATCTTACGATCTTTTACTTAGGTTATTTCTTGCACGTCACGATTATCTTGATTATGTACCGACTCCGTTAGTATACATAGAAATTCCTATCCTGAGCATCACCCTTTTATATTTGAGACAAAACCCTTAGATAATTAACTCATTTCTTTCTTTTGCAATAGTAGAGTAGAATAGTTTAGATTTAATAATTTTCAATCCCCAAACATACACTCATATTAACTACGACGCATAGATCTTCAGGGATCTATTCGCATACACACTTTCCCTTGGGTTCGATAATACTTGGTCCCTATACTTACCCATACTACAGTGAACCCGTACTCTTGTGGGATAACTACTAGTATAGTTAGTAAAGTTCGGTTCAAGTCAGTGGGGAAGGAAGATGTCTATACAATTAGAAATTTTTGTTGGCAATTCGTAGACAATCCCCATTACAAATTTTTTCTGTTGGAAATTTCATAGGCAATTTTATGTTTTCTTGTAGTGGTAAAGTATGATAGATCTATCTCTTTACTATTATAACATGACTTACAAATTACATTATCATTTTAAATAGTAATAAAAAAAGTCGCTCGCTAAAACACGAGAAAACAGTAACTATGAAAGTCGTTGCGGGCGAATTTTTTCGTGTTTTGGCGAGCGATGTTTTTATTACTATTTAAAATGATAATGTAATTTTTAAGTCACGTTATAATAGTAAAGAGATAGACCTATCATACTTTACTACTATAAGAAAACATAAAATTGCCTAAGAAAATTGTCATTATGGCTACGGAATTTCCAACAAAAAAATTCGTAGTGAGGATTACCTACGAATTGCCAACAAAATTTTCTAATTGTATAGACATTTTTCTTCCCCACCTACAAAATAATTTGCCTACTGAAATTCCGTAGGCAAATTGTGTTGTAGGTAAATTTTTGTAGGCAAATAAGTTGTAGGTAATTATACCTAGGGATTTTACTCCGTATGCAAATAAATTTCGTAGGCAAATTGTTCCTAGGTTGAGAAATGTAGATATTTTCATAATTAGAAAATTTTGTAGGCAATTCTCACTACGAACTTTTTTGTTGAAAAAATGTTGTAGGCAATTTTAATTCCGTATACAAATCATTATTTTCTTGTAGTGAGTACTAATTTTTTATTTTCAAAATAATAAAAAAATTGATATTAAAAAAATATATATTTGATTCCCCTTGATCGCTACTCATACAGGCGATCAAGGGGAGGGGGTGGGGGAAGGTTGGGCGGAGTGGTTTGGGGTTGATTGCTCCTCGTGATAGCGATCAACCCTATTTCTAAAACTTCGTCCCAAAAATTCCTAATTTAACAAACTTAATTTGTTTTGGTATATATATTTATATATATATATATATATATATATATAAATTTACCAGAAAATTCATTGATTTTTAAAGATTAGGTTGGAAATTGTATTTTAAATCTTAGAAAATATAAACTACAATTTAAAATTTTCAACTAGACAAGTTAATAGAATTGAATATAACTGTAGATCTCAAGTTAATTTTCAAATTTCATAATTAAATCTTTATAATCCGTTTTTCATACAGTCCTATTTAACTAGATGAGAAAATGATATTCAACTTTATATCTTGCAATTATTAATTTGGTTTATGTGGAATTAGAGTAATGGAGTGATATTCAATGATGAGAGATCAAATAAGAGAGAATCTTTTCGGACATCAAAACAAACATTTAGTCATAGTTAGTCGTTGAAAAAACAAATTCTCCTTAGTAGATATTCTTATTGTGATTGGAATAGAGATTTCAGGTCGAGAAAGTGAAATATACGGGCTAATAAAATTAAAACATGAATATTAAATTTAACTAAAAACATGTCATTAATATAATTAAAATAGGTAGATTAATATAAATATTGAGTATACGAAATTAAAATATATGCACCAAGTAGTGAAAACTTTGATACAAACACCTCCCCCGCAAGAAGATGAACGTGTGCACCAATAAATTGATGAAACACAAGTAAAAAGCAATAAAAAGGGAAGAATGACCCAATGAAAAGCATTAGCGTCTCGACAAAAACTATGCTACCTCAATGTGCTTCCCCATATTTAAATAAATATATATTATCCTCTCACCTCTCACTATATACATATGACTTTTCTTTATATATTTGACGAGTGGTAGAGGGGGCGGCTGGAAAGTTTATCAACAAATTAAAGAAGAGATTAAAAAAGATGAAAACTACAAACTACTCGAGATCAGAAGCCTCCAACTCATTATCTGGACCCCCTCCTTGGAGTTGGATACGACAATGTGCGTTACCTACCCATGTTTCCTAATTTCAAATTTTCAATAAAAATAATATTGTACGCACCTTAATTATGTTTAGGATTAGGATTAGGTTACGTTTGGGGTTAATTCTTCTCCTAAACCACACATGCAATAAAATATGAGAACATGTTAATTAGTATTGTTTTTATGGGTGATCATAATTATTATGTGATTAATTAGTTAACTACCGCTTTTTTATTCCTCACAAAGTCAAATGGAGAACATAATTTATGACCTCCAACGGATTCCACAAGTATTTTATTTATATTTTGGCTAGTATTATACACACTTAGTTTTACTTCATAAATAATAATCTATGTTTTTCAAATGTATACATTTCAAGAAGAAATCATCTTTACAAGACTTTTTAAATTTTTCCTAAATAAAACTTGGGTGCATCTACTGTGCGCAATTAGTTTTGTTCAACAAAAAATATTATTATAGTTTAGTTGAAATCAACTAATATTCATCAATAAATATACATTTTAATAAAATAATTAATATTATTTTGAAATGTATTTTAGTTGCATTGTGTACTAAATACATAGAAGTAATTGTTTTTTTAATCTACTAACTTTAGCAACGGTGGAGCTATTCTTCTTGTCTAAATATACGCTAATTACTTGATCAAATATAGGTGTAGATAAAGTCTTGTGTAAATTAATTTTATTGTACAATTGATTTACATTTTATAGGTATATATTATTTATTGTTTCATTAAAAAATATTAGTTTGATAGTGTTGTTTCTTTCATTAAAAATATTAGTTATTTTACTATAAAATATTAGTTATTTTACTATAAAATATTAGTTGCAAAATTAGTGTAAAATAAAATTGATTTACACAATATCAACTCTAATTAAACATACTCAAAAACAAACAAAAAATAACCCTCGAATAACTTTATATTCTTAAAATGTCTTTATGCTTTTTTAAAATTATATATTTTGATTTATCTATTATTTTCTAATTTTAATCTTGAAAATCGTATCAAAGTGTAAATTTATTCAAGAGGAAAAATGAGCTTGAAATGTGAGATATATAACTTTTATAAGTGTATATTTTAGAATATAAAATTATTTAAAAAGTTACATATATTCAGTTATATCATTACATGCACTCACTATTAGACTTATAAACTGAAACAAAAGTATAAAAAAATTATGATATCAATAAATGTATATAATAACATCGGCTAATGTATTAGTTTCATATTATGAAAAAGTTTAACACGAGACCTACCCTTACTTTATAAACCATATTTGACCAAATTGATCAGTTCATTAAGCATGTCTAAATAAAATTAGGTGTTAATAATCCCAGCCTTTTAATGAACTCTTTCGAAATAAATATAACAAATATATCGCTCGTCAACGGTAGGACTACTACCCACTGGACTGGGATTTGTTTAAAAATATTTAAAAGAACTCCATTAAAAGTTCAAAATTATATTTCAACTTCCTCTTTGTATTAATGAATACTGCATTTCTATAAAAATCAATGCAAATTCTTATACGCACTTGGTGTACGGTATATTCAATTAAACAATTGAAATTATTTTTATTAAAAGGTGTAGACTGCTTACACTGAATATTTTTTAGTATTATTGTTTCCGTCAACACTTAATATCAATTGTTTGAGTGAGTGCACTAAAACTTAATAAAATCCTATCACGAAATTTAAATTGTATTTACATCTTACATTCCTTTTTCTCATCAAGCTCAAACTACATTTAAATTGTAAATAAAAATAAAACATGCCGAAATTAATTACTATATTCGAGGAATCAAGTACAAAAGAACATTAATAAATCAATTAATTTCGAATCAATTGTCCAGTAGTTTAACTTGGAGGAGATCTTATGTATCGTATCTTTAATATTTTTTACTTGGAAATATTAATTAATTTGTTTGACTTTGATAAATAGTAGTACTATATGTCTAACTATAGAAAAAGAGTTTCACTATTCAAACCCCAAAATCCTCTAAACTCACCCCATTTACTAAACTTACATCAGTAAATTTAAAAATTAACATGAATTATTAAACATACTCCATTTTATTCCTATAATAGCATTACCCTATAAAATTTAAAAATAACACTTTCTTATTTTATATTTTCATAATTGTCTCTCTTCTGAAGAAAAAAAAATTTACTCCTTTTTATTCTTTAACTTTTAATCGAAATTTAAAAAAAATCTTAAAGAATTAAATATATTTTAAAAAATATTATAAAAAATCAACCAAATACTCGAAAATATATAAATTAAAAAAATTTAATTAATAAACTAAAATTCTAAAAAAAGTATTTTAATAAATAGATAAAATATAAATAATGTTTTAACAACTAAATTAAATTGAAAAAAATAATTAAAAATATAAAAGATGAAAAACTAGATAAATTTGCAAATAATTAAAAAAAATTAATCTTCAAAAATCAAATAAAAAAGAAAATATTTCAAAAGAAAAAGGTTAAAGCCAAATAAAATCAGAAAAATATTTTATAAAAGTCAATTCAATCATCGTAAATAATTAACTTAAAAATTAATTAAATTTTATTTAGTTTTGAATGTTAAATTGAATTTCTAAATTTTATATTATTTTATTATTTAAATATTAATCCGATTTTTTTTAATATTTTTCAAATTTTAATTCTATTTTTTTAGATTTTTCAAATATTTAAAAGAAAATAAAAAATTGAAAATTTTAAATTTAATATACTAATTTTAAGATTAAATAACTTAAAAAATTAAAGTCAAAGTCAACATAACTTAGAAGATAAATTTATCCATATTTATATAAGGATAACTTAGTCATTTTATATATATTTATTATTGTCTTTAAAATAATGTGGTATG
The DNA here is from genome assembly GCA_947034835.1 of Ballota nigra. Classification (NCBI taxonomy): domain Eukaryota; kingdom Viridiplantae; phylum Streptophyta; class Magnoliopsida; order Lamiales; family Lamiaceae; genus Ballota; species Ballota nigra. The sequence continues at coordinate 8,184,967 of OX344727.1, read as the reverse complement.
TTTAGAGGATTTTGGGATTTGAGTAGTGGAACTCATTGAAAAATCAATATAAATAAGAGTATGTATAGAATGAAATCGGTTCATACATGAATTGTTGAAATATATTAATTGTTTTCTCTAAAAGTATTAGTTGTTTGCACAGAAGAGTATTAGTTGTTTTCACTGAAGAGTCAGTTTATTTTCAATAAACAAGTTTAATAAAAACAACTAATAACCTTTAACGAAAACAACTTATATTCTTTAGTAAGAAGAACTAATATTCTTCAATGATTCATGTATGAACCATTTTCACTATATACTTTGTCTATAAATAAATGGTTTAATTGCAGTTAACCCACCAAATTATGGGTGATTTAGCACCTAAACCACCAAACTATATTTCTTGGCGCTAATGCATACAAGCTACAAAATTTTGACAGATAAACCACTAAAATATTTTTGATAAAATTTTCTCCCAAAAATAAAAATAAAAAATCGCCTACATGCCCTTAGAAATAATAATTTTCTCGAAATTTTTCATAATTTAATTCCAATTGCAGCGAGAAATACACAAAACTCATCATGATCACTTATGTCGTCTACCGCTTCGTATCTTCGCTCCGTTGTACACACTCTGGTGCTTCTGTCCCTTGACGTCATTCTCCGTCTCATGCGCCATCTTCTTGCGTCATTTGCCATCAACTGAACTTGTTTTTACACAAATACCCCTCACATGTTGGAAACAGAGAATTTTTTGGCTGAAAATTATGTTTAGTAGTTTAAGTGTAAAAAATTGATAGTTTGTATGCATTAATGCCAAGAATATAGTTTGGTGGTTTAAGTGCAAAATCGTTGATAGTTTGGTGGGTTTAATGCAATTAGACCTAAATAAATTGATTACACATCTTTTTACAAATTCAAACTTTTAAATAAAATGAAGTTCTTTCATTTTAAATTTTAAACAAGCGTAGTAGTATACACGTGTTACGCGAATTTTTTTATATTTCATAAAAAAATTAAATTTTAAATTATAATACTTATAACTATAATTTATAATGCAATTATTTTAATAATTATATTAAGAACATTAAAAATAAAAAAATAAAAATAAATGTATTTTATTTTTTAAGATACATTATTACACAATAGATATATGTGTAAGATAATCCATTCATCATTGTAAATGTCTAGAAGAAGAAGAAAAACAGAGAAAAAAATATAGAGGTGTTCGAAAAAAAATCATTTATTTATTGTTAAAAAAGTTTTTTGTATTCTTAAACATTTTAAAGAGTGGAAAATAAGTGTAAAATTACAACAATATATATACCATTTGATATTATAGTTAAATGTAAAATTACAACAAAATATATTAGATTTGAAGTCTGATGTTGGATAAAAGATAATGTTTGATCAAAAGTTTTAGGCAAATCATTGTATGCACTAGTTGCATGTCGTGCAATTGGTACATTTATGTTTAATTTTGAACAGTGTTAGTTGATTTTGGTGAAAAATATTAGTTGTTACAATTGAACAACATTAGTTGCACCAATTGTGCAACAAGCAACTGTATGCGCAAAATGTATACTCAATGTTTTTTTGTGTTTTATAGATTATTGACTTGAACCTAACTTTACTAGCTTTTACTGGAAGTTACCCCACAAGAGTATGTGATCCCTGTAGTATTGACAAGTATAGGGACCAAGTATTATCGAACCCAAGGGAAGGAATGTATGGAAATAGATCCCTGAAAATCTACGCGTCGTAATTAATATGAATGTATGTTTTTGGATTTATAAGAATGATTAAATCTAAACTATGTTACTCTACTAATGCAAAAGAAAGAAATGAATTAATTATCTAAGGGTTTTGTCTCAAATATAAAAGGGTGATGCTCAGGATAGGAATCCCTACGTATACTAACGGAGCCGGTACATAATCAAAATAACTGTGATGTGCAAGAAATAACATAAGTAAAATATTGTAAGATGAAAAGCTAAAGAGTTAAACCCTAATACTTTATCCTATCAATCAACTTCACTAATCCACTAAACAAGTTAATAGATTGTGCTTAATTAAAGAGACTCTAATTTAACTAAGGTGATGCGGTCGTCCTCCCTAGATAAACCGGTAGATGAATAAACCCCTTCTAAACCCTCTCGTTAAGCCTACTAGTTGTTAAAGAGTGATAAGGTCGTCCCCTCTCTAACAATGTTCGTACTAAACTCAAAGGTAAATCCGAAATTTATTTTAAGCGTTCATTAATTAAGAGAATTAAAACTAAACATCACATGTTACCCTAATTACGTACCAACGTCCTACTTCTACGAGTTCATCCTACCCTAAGCATACAAGGGTTTTAGCCTAACATGGTTTTAGCGATAACGAAAGTAATTAAATAGGCAACGAACATAAACATGACAAATTGAATTGAAAAACTAAATAACATAAACTAGGGTTTAAGAAAGAATTAAAGTCTATGAACAATATTGAATTAAAGAGAAAATACGAAGTCTCAAGTGTCAAGTATTGAAGAACAAAAGATAAAAATAACAAAATCTAAATCTAACTATAAATTCGTAATGCAAAAACCTCAATTAAAAGTAAAAAAACGTTTGCTCAAACTCTTGGTGTGCTTCTCCCTCCGAAAACTATCTCTATGCGTGAAATGGTATCCAAAAACGTGCTCGGAATGAGTATATATAGGCAACGGGTCGAGTTGGGCACTCATGGGCCGAAATCCACGACTTGCTCGAGTAGAGCTCGAGTATAAAGTACTCAAGCAATGCAAGCTCGAGTACTAAAATCTTCCAGAGGCTGAAAAGTACTCGACCACTTTAGCTCGAGCAGCCTCAGCTTGAGTACACTACTCGAGTGCTTGAGTAGTGACTACTCGACCAAGCTCAGCTTGAGTACACTACTCGAGTGCTTGAGTAGTGACTACTTTTGCTCGCACAAATCAATACTTTTCGTATTTCTTCCATATCTTCTCATCCGGGCATCCTTTTGAGTCGATTAAAAGTCCTACAAACTTCGTTTTTTTGCCCTCTATCCATCTATGAACATCAAAGAGACAAATTTATTAGTTCATGAAAATAATACTCAATTGACTCTCAATACTCATCGAAATCAATCAAAACAGGGGCAAATCGAGCTATAAAATCTAACAATTTCACGCCTAATCAATTATAAGAATTAATTAATATTAAATATTAGAATTTTGTTAATTTAATTATTTCATTATCAGTATTTTTTAATATACTTAATCCCTTGTTTGAATTACCCACGTATTTAAAATTTTGAAATATATAACTTCCTTAGCTATAGCGAAATCAAACCACAAAATACATAGTGATTTTTTATATGATAAAATTAAAACTTAATTACAAAATCAACGTAAGTGTTGATGACCTTTTCTAATCGATGTTGATTAGTGGCTGTTTTTGCTAAGTAAGATCATCAAACAAATACTAAGATCATGAAACTTAACTAAATATATAACAAGAAATGAATTGACAGGAGTTTGGCTAATATTTTGAATTATGGAAAAAAAACCTCCTCTTCTTCATGCAAATGAAGAAGTATTTATAGATGTACAAGGTGACTATGTGTCACTATTTTAATAGCTTAACCATTGGATCTTTGCCAAGTGTCAGGACACTTGTACAACATCTAGGCTATTGCTCAATGGATGAATGCCAAGTGTTAGGACACTTGGACCATATCTAAGTATGGTGACCTTTGGAATTCCCAATGTTGTACTTGGTCTTCATAATCACTCAGCTGTTTTCTTTGGTGACCGATTGCTCGCTAGTACATCTTCGTTGGGCCCTATGGACCTCTTGCTCGCCTCGTGTTTGGGCTTGATGCACGCTTGTTCGCGTGGTTGCAAGGTTGTCCGCCTTTCGCCTTTATCTTTTGCTTTGGCTATGTATTTCTTTTGTTCTTTACTCTCCTGCTCGCGTGCAATATACTTGATTGCTCTCCTGGTCGCCAGTGAAGTTGATTCCTTTAATACTCTTATGGTCGCCTGCTTCTTCGTCTTAGTTCATTAACTTCTTAATCTTCGATCACTGTTGCTCGCCTGGTCGCCTATCAACATTGCCCCCTGACTTGTTCTTTGTTAGGGAAATTATTGCCTAATGAAGGACAAGGCATAATTTCGATAGAATGATAGCTGTGTGTGGAGCGAGTAACAAATTTTTTAAATTCTTTTAAGCGGGAAAATTGGCGACCATTAAGTCATTTGGGCGAACATCAGGGTACTCCGTGTGCCGGTGACGGTTGAGTTCCCGAGGTTCTCGGAAACCGAAACGTCGTTAGCGGTCGATGACGTCATCGCCGCCCACGCTTATTTTTTTTTTTTGCGTATAGGGGCCTATAAAGTTTTCAAAAATTCCACTTTGACCCCCGATTTCAAGCTTTATAAATACCCATCTTCATTTTTTCATTTCACTTTTTCGAATTCTTGCTTTCTTCTCCATTGGAGCTTTTCTTCAAGCTTTGGCATTTCGATTTCCAGGAGATTCTTGGTCTATTTCACGTAATTTCTTCAGGTAATCATTGATCATTGTTCTTAATTTCGTTTTCGTTTTGCTTATTTCTCCGATTTCTTCATTTCTGTATCTTTCGTTCGTAACTCCGCCATCGCCGCCGCCTGGACGTCGCCGTACTCCGCCGTATTCTGTCGTTTTCATCGTAATAATCTTTTATCTTTGGTTTCTTCCTTGAAATCCTACATTGTTTCCTTTTAAATGGCTTCTTCGAGTGACACTCCTTCACTTGAAATTATCGAACGTAATCCTGGGAAACGTCCCATGGAAGAAATCTCTTCCCCTGCTCCTCGTCGTTCTGCTCGCCAAGCCTTTTCTAGAAACCCCAGGACTTTGCTAGTGGATGAAGAGACGGGATCTGAGGTGTCCTCGGTTGCTCGCTCAATGGAAGGCCAGGCTTCAGATAATTCTGGCGAGGAGGAGGTCCAAAACTCTGCTGGTCGCCCGGATGCGGAAGGAGGGACCTCCTCAGACTTGGGGGAAGTGGCCGCGGAAATCGATGCTGAGGGCGACCATCCCGAAGTGGAGCGACCACGGTTGGCTGTAACTTGGGAGTTTCTTGAAGAAATAGGTTTTCCTACTTCCAAGGTAACTCCCGAGTCTCAGATCCCAGAAGGCGTTGCTCGCTCCAATGAATGGGAAGACTACGCTGCTCGCTACTCCGAGGTCTTTCCTGTTCGCGCCAGAGAGTTCATGTCCGCCGAAGTAAATGCTTATACGGCGAGCAAGATCTCGAGCTTGGTCATAGAGGACGACTTGGATAGTATAAGGTCCCGGTATAAAATTCCTTACGACATATTCCTGTATGTCCCCAAGCAAGGAGAAACTGCTGATCGCCCTCCGCCTGGCTGTACAGCGATCAACCTCGATATCCTCAATACGGGGTTTCCGTTGCCTCTTCACCCCATCATTGGTCGCTTTTTAGAAGATCTTAACTTGGCGATTACCCAAATCACTCCCAACGGGTGGAGCAATTTGCTCGCTTTGATGACCCTCTTCGGCCTCGAAGGATACAAGAATAAACTCAGCACGGCTGAGATTTTATATGCCTGGGTTATCTCGGCTTGTAGCGAGGAGGGGGTAGGTTGGTATTATGTCAAGGCGAGGACAGGGGTTAAACTTATCGAGGGAGTTCCCAACAAAGTTAAGAGTTGGCATAACCAATTCTTATTCATTGGTGGTGATTGGCGAGCATCAGTGGGATTCTCAGGCGGTCAGGCGCGCATAAATACTCCCGAGCGATTTGGCATAATTAAACGTATGCTTTTCTTCACCTTCCCTAGGACCGCGTTGGGAACTAATTTTAATTTTTTCTTTCTTTTTGTTTTGTAGGTCTAAAGGTACCGAAGTGGGGTAATCCAGGCCTTAGTGAAGAGTTTTTATATACATTGGCTGTGATCGTACTCCGGAATCCGAGTGATCGTGACGTTCTGCACCTTTCAAAAGCTCATTGCCGTAAGATTGCCCAACTTTTCACAAGTCCTCATCATCTAGAGGCTCAAGCCGAGATTCCCGAAGGTAATTATTATTGGCACTTTACATTTTTGTTCGCTTGGTCGCTTGTCTTGGCTAACTCTCCTGCCCGACCCATTCCATTTTTAAACAGGTCAAAGGGTGACTGTTGCTGTGCCAACCATCCCTCAATCTTACCACTTGCTCGCCGCGAGGGTTAAACAAATGGCTGCTGAAGAGCCAACTAGGAAGAGGTAAGACCCGCCTTTGTCACTCATGCGCCTTCGGGCCGGAGAAGAGCCAGGCGCTCGTCCTCGCCCGCGAGCATCCACTGCTCGTTCCAAAGGGGCCTCTAAAATAGCTTCTTCTTCACAGGCTATGGAGAAGGACAAGACGAGAAAGAAAGCTCCGCGGGGTGATTCGCGCGAGGAAGGGGAGGGAGTCGAGCGAACAACAAAGCGCTCTAAGGTTGTCACGGAAGCGAGCAACCGTGCTACTCGCTCCCCTGCCTCCAAACATACTTCTCTCGAAGTCGTGAGCGAGCAACAAACTGTTGCCGCTATTTTAAACAAAAAGGTATGATCCTCCAGTGATCGCTCATATCTGGGGTATGACCCCGTAAAACTGAGGGAGTAAGTTTTCAAATCTTTACTCTGATGATCGCTACTCCGCTATATACTGTACTTATGTTTGTTATTTATTTATCTTTTAGGTATAAGCCTGAGGAGCATCCTGGGCGAGCAGAAGTGCTCCATCAGCTCAGTTGTGTAAAGACTCCTCCTCCTTATTTAGATATTGTAGATTCCCACGTCCGGCGAGCAACTGAGATGGTCCCTCGTTCTTGGACCAAAACCTGTGAGGAGATCGTTCAGGGGCAAACGCCAAGCGACAATGCTCGCTTGCTCGCGTATAACGCTAGTCACCAGGCTGTGATGACTCAGAGGCTCCTGGATCAAATTATACTTCTAGAGAGGACAAATCGTAGCCTTGGTCGCAAGATTGAAGACTTTGAGGTGGAGAAGGCTGCCGCTTTAAAGAAGAAAGATGAGGAACTTGCGCAAGAGAGAGCTGAGCATTCCAAAGCAGTGGCAAATCTGGAACAGATGTATGACGCTTTTGTGGCTAGCGAACAGTTTGCACTGAACCAGTCAGAGAAACTCTCTCTTGAACTGGGGGTGGCCGACGAGCGAGCAAGGGCTTTAGAGGTTGAAAAGACGGCCCTGGTCGCCCAGACGGAGGAGCTACAGGCCGAGGTTACTCGCCTCAAAGAAGAAAAGGTCGGGATGGTCGCCTACGACCTTTATGCTCAGGATGTGGCTGATAACACCAACTTAGGATATGTCTGCGCTTATGCTGAGAGTCTAAGATCAGTGAAGTTCGCTTTGGACCACAACTAAGACGTGTTGGCCACTGCAAGGAAGAACTTCATTGACTATGTTAAAGATAATCCTCTTGGTGAAGGGTTTGTGCTTCCATTAGCTGATCTTGGGGAAATGGGAATCCCCATGGATATTTTTGGGGAAGGTGTTGAAATTGTTCCTCCCCAATCTTCCGGCGAGCAGCCGAGCAGGGAGGCAGACATCTTCGACGGCCTTCATTCTCTCCCCTTGACTCCCATTGATGGGGCGAGCACTTTCGCCGCGGCGACCACTGCTGCAGCTGCCACTATTGAAGAAGCATCTCCGGCTCAGGCGACCACGGATGCGCCTCCAGTTCCTCCAGCCTGAAGATCTTGTATTTTTTGTTTCCTTATATTTTGGACTTTTGTTAGGGCTTGGTTGTACTTTCGTTCTCCTTTTGCTTGTAATAGATTGCTCTTTTTATGAATGAAAAAGGTTGAACGAAAACACTCTCTCCTTTGCATCAATTTCTAATTCTTTTGTTACTTGCCATATACATTGTTGTTCGCACATTTTTCTTTTTTCTTTTTAGAATAAGTACCTCTGTGCCCTAATGCTCGCCTGCTCGGCTTAAATGGGCTATTATTGTCTTTTAAAAAGACTTAGCCTTAAAAAATTGGGCCTTGTGGTCTCTTCGTGGACTTGGCCTGGCATTTCGTTTGCATTCAGCTCTATTGCTCGCCCCCTGCATGGTGACTTTTGAGCGAGCAAAAATGCTTTGTAGAGCGAACAACTTAGTAACAAAAATTCTACATGTGCATAAATATTCACAAGATCTTGAGAGTTTCATTGTATTTACAACTCTGTACAAGTGATGCAAAAACTGAATAAACTCTTACAAATGCCAACCAAGACTTGTCTATTGATAATATTTTCTTAACAAAGCCGCATTCCAGGAGTATTGGGTCGAATTGCCTTTCGTGTCTTCCAGATCATATGTGCCGTTATCCCATTTTTTGGTTATTCTGTACGGGCCTTCCCAAGTTGGCCCGAATACTCCTGGTGGTGGTGCTAAAACTTTCTTGAGCACGAGATCCCCAATCTTAAATTCTCTGACTTTCACTTGTGAGTTATAATATTTTGTGATCCTCCTTTTGTAAATTGCATTCCTCATTTCTGCTGATATTCTTTTTTCTTCAATCAAGTCCATTTCTGCTGCTAGTGCTTGGTCATTTGTCTGCTCGTCGAACGTCGCTGTTCGTTCTGTTGGGACCTCCAATTCTATGGGTATCACTGCCTCGATGCCGAATGCCATTGTGAATGGAGTTTTGCCGGTACTCGTCCTGTGAGATACTCGATACGCCCATAACACTTCTGGCAGCTCCTCCGACCATTTTCCTTTCTTATCGACTAACCGGATCTTCAGTATGTGTTTGATTATCTTATTGACTGCTTCGACCTGACCATTGGATTGGGGATGATAGGGAGTTGAGAAATGTTTCTTTATTCCCCACTTCTCATAGAAACTTCTGATTTTCTTGCCTTCGAATTGTCGCCCGTTGTCAGTCACAATTGCCTGTGGCACTCCAAACCGACACACGATGTTCTTCCAAATGAAGCTGATCATTTTTTCTTGCGTAATTGTCACGAGCGCTTCTACTTCGGCCCACTTTGTGTAGTAATCCACGGCCACCACTGCAAATTTCACATTTCCCTTTCCTATTGGAAAAGGTCCTATAATATCGATTCCCCATTTTGCGAATGGCCATGGACTATTAACTGCTATCATTTCGGTTGGTGGTTTATGGATATTGGGGGCGAATATCTGACATCTGTGACAGGTTTTCGCAACTTTGATAGCATCTTTTAGCAATGTAGGCCAATAATATCCTTGTCTCACAGTTTTGTAGGCTAACGCACGTCCCCCAGCATGGTTTCCACACACGCCTTGATGAATTTCTTGCAGGACTTGTTGGCCTTGTTCTTTTGTTAAACATTTCAACAACGGGAGCGAAAATCCTCTCTTGTACAATTGTCCATTCATTATTGTGTATCTTGCCGCTCTTTTAGCTATCTTGCCAGCCTCCAACGGGTTGTCCGGTTTTTCGTCGTCTCGTAGATATTTAATGATCGGCGTCCTCCAATCATTTTTATCCATTTCTGCGTTGACTTGATAAATTTTGTAATCCTCGGTGGATGGGTTGGACATCCTGGTTAATGTAACTTCGGACAATTCCGCTGGTCCGGTGCTTGTTGCTAATCGAGCGAGTGCATCTGCTTGTGCATTGTTGTCTCTTGGTACTTGTTAGATGTAAATTTGTTCGAACATGGAGGCCAAGTGAGCAACAATTTTTTGGTACAAAGCCATGTTTTCGTCTTTTGCTTCGTACTCTCCCCGAACTTGGTTAACAATTAGTTGAGAATCTCCGAAAATCTGTAATTTTCTTACTCCCACCGCTAATGCTAGCCGCAATCCAGCGATCAATGCTTCATATTCAGCTTCATTGTTTGTCGCCATGAATTCGAAACGAACGGCTGAAGTGAAGACCTGTCTGTCAGGACTTATCAGAACTATTCCTGCCCCCGAGGCCGTATTTGTGGACGACCCGTCAACGTACATGTGCCAGGGATGACTATGTCCTCTCATCGGATCTTGGGGGAAGGTTAGTTCGACTATAAAGTCGGCTAATGCTTGCCCCTTGATCGCTGTTCGAGGAGCATACGAGATCCCGAACTGGCTGATTTCTAAGGACCACTTCAGGAGGCGACCGGCTGTGTCAGGCCTATGCAATATTTGTTTGAGCGGGAATGTTGTTAATACTTCCACCTGGTGGTCGAAAAAATATGGTCGTAGTTTCCTTACGCTCATCACTAGCGCGTATGCTAGTTTCTCTGTCGGCGAGTACTTGAGTTCTGCTTCATGTAAAGCTTGGCTTACGTAGTAAATGGGCAGGTGAAACTTTCCTTCTGCTCGAACAAGTACCGAGCTGATTGCTACCTCTGAGGCTGCCAGGTACAAATACAATTTTTCTCCTGGAATTGGTTTAGCAAGAATCTTCGTGTCACCGAGATATTCTTTCAACTGCTCAAACGCTTGTTGACATGCGTCCGTCCATTGAAATTTCCCCTTCTTGATTGCCTCGAAGAACGGCCTACATTTGTCTCCGGACCTAGAGATGAATCTATTCAACGCTGCTAGGCATCCGGTCAACCGTTGAACTTCTTTTACCGACCGGGGCGGTTGCATCTCTATGATTGCTTTTACTTTCAATGGATTCGCTTCAATCCCCCGTCGACTGACCAGATGTCCCAGGAATTTCCCGGAATGGACCCCAAAACTGCTCTTTTTGGGATTTAGTTTCATGTTGTAGGTCCGGAGTATTTCAAATGTTTGGGCAAGATGTTGCAAGTGATCTTCTTTCCTTGAGCTTTTAACGACGATATCGTCCACATACACTTCCATTGTCTTCCCGATGTGGTCGTCAAACATCTTATTGACCAGTCTCTGGTAGGTGGCTCCGGCGTTGATTAACCCAAATGGCATCCTCTTCCAACACAACAAATTTTTGTTGGTGTAAAACGATGTGTGCTCCTGGTCGTCTGGGTGCATTGCGATCTGGTGATACCCTGCAAATGCATCCATGAACGTAAGAAGCTCATGTCCAGCTGTGCCATCAACCAATTGGTCGATATGTGGCAATGGGAAGTTGTCCTTTGGGCAAGCGGCATTCAAGTCGGTAAAATCGATGCACAGTCTCCACGCCCCACTTGCTTTCTTGACTAACACCGGGTTCGCTACCCATTGCGGGCATAAGGCCTGTCTGATCAAGTCGTTATCTAAAAGCTTTTTAACTTCCACATCGAGCGCTTCATACTTATCGGGCCCAAATTTTCTCCTCTTCTGATGGATTGGCTTTTTCATTGGGTCGATGTTGAGCTTATGGCAGGCATGCTCGGGGCTGATACCTACCATATCTGCATGTGACCACGCGAACACATTGAGATTTGCTTTAAGAAACTTCATCATTTCGGATCTGTATGGCTCCGGGAGCTCAGATCCTATGAAGAGTTCTAAGCTCTCTTGGTTCTGGTCGACTTTTATTGCCTCTAATTCTTCAACCGGAGTGGCTCTTCGCTTCTGGCTTTTCCAACGAGGGTCAATAATGGGCCCTTCCATACTCAATTCATCCTCGACTTCCATTGATTTCGTGCCCAATCGTGGTTCAATATCCTCTATCTCCATGCTAGCCGTTGTTGTATGCTCTGTTCTGTTGCTGGTTGTCGCAACTTCTTCATTTCCCATATGGCTTGGTTGCTCGTTTTTGTCCACCTGCTTGTCACTACTTTGCTATTCGTCATCGCGTTTCTGCTCGTTATTACTTTCCTGTTCGCCATTGCACTGTTGCTCGTCTACTTCCATCATTTCAGTGTCGACGGACCCCATAATCTCTTCTAGGATGGAGGGTTCACCTTCGTCTCTGCTGCTCGGCTGCTCGTCTATCATGAATATCTGGTTGTCTTTAGGCCGCATCTGTAAGAGGCATTCACGAGCTCTTTTTTGATCGCCTTTAACTGTACCTGACCCCTTTGATGTTGGAAACTTAACACAATAGTAGTACGTTGAAACAGCCGCTTTGAATTCATTGATAAAAGGTCGACCGAGAAATCCATTATAGGAAGACTGCTGATCTACTACTAAGAACTCTAGCATTCTAGTCATCCTCCTGTCAGGATTCTCGGTCGATACAAGCTCGACTGATAACGTGACTACTCCTAGGGGATCGGTTACAGCATCACCGAATCCCACTATCTTATGATTACATTGTTTCACATATTCCTCACAATCCCCTATCTGATCTAATGTACTCTTGAACAGAATGTTGGTGTATGACCCAGTGTCCACAAGCAGTCGGTGGACTCGGGTCCCCATGATGTTAGCACATATGATTAGCGAGTCATTGTGCGGAGTGAGTACACCGTCTAAATCTTTTTCTGAAAATACTAGATCCCCCGTCTTCTTAGTAGCCTGGTTGGCTCCTACCTCTTTCACTTGGGCTACCGCCCTCAGCTCCGCTTTCCTCTTCCTTTTTGACGTCAAAGGTCTTCCATCTGAACATCCCCCAATGTGTCCACTTGATTCAAGCATGAGAACTTCCCGCATCGGCTCTGCTGGTGTTGTTGAGACTCTCTTTCCCTTCTTGGTTGCTTTGGTTGGTTGGTCGTCACTGTCCTCGTCATCAGAACTAGGCAGATTGACCTCCCTAGGTCTCTTTCCGGGTTCTCTCTTCACGAATTCGGACAGTTTACCTTCCTCATAAAATCTCCACAATTGTTTCAACAGATCACGGTATTCACTAGTGAAATGTCCGATGTTCTGGTGGTAAGCACAGTATTTGTTCGGATTCAACTTTCCGCGTTCTTGTCGTATTTTCCTTGGTTCCGACAACATGTCTCTGTCTTTGACGTTGTTGTACACAGCCTCTATTGATGTAGCCAACACCTGATTTAACCTGTCTTTCATCTCCGCTCCCTCGTTGAAAGCTTTCATGTTTTTCAGGGCCTTGTAATCACTCCCCATGGGTTTTTTTCCAGCTTTCTTGGGATCATTCTTATCACCCAGCTCCTTCTGCAATGCCTCTTGCATCGATACATGAATCCCGGCCTTGTGTCGGAATTCCATGTATGTTTTTGGACACGTCAAGTGCATTTCTTTCCACAATTCGGTTCCTTTTTTCAGCCCTGCCATTACTGCAACTATTTTTGTATCTTCACTTACCATCTCGCCTTCCAACAGAACTTTATCGAATCTTTCCAAAAATTGCTTGTCTGACTCTTCGTCTCCTTGCTTAATGTCTGCCAGCCGGTGCCTGTGGGTTAAGTAAGACCCAGCTGTTGAGAAATGAGACAAGAACTCCTTGCTCAACTGGGCAAAGGAGGTAATAGAACCAGGAGCCATTGCTGAAAACCATCTGTGTGGACCATCCCCGAGGGTGAGTGGGAAATTTCGACATTGAGTTGCGTCTGTTGCCCCTACCGAGATCATGAAGGCCGAATACTTTATTATATGGATATGAGGGTCTGAAGTTCCTTCGTACAAGTTGATGGCCGGAAACTGTATTTTCTTCTGGATTGGTGCATTGAGAATTGACGAGGATAACGGTGAGGATGGGAGAGAGGTTGATCTGACACCTCCCTGGGATTCTAGCTGTTTCTGCAATTCTTCAATTGCTTTCTTCATCTCTTGCAACTCACTTGGGGGAGTTCTCCCATCGGAAGGTTGTTCATCATGATTAGGTATAACCTCCTCATGATGCAGTCCCTCCCCGATGGGGCGTTTCTCTTGAGTTGCCTTCCTTGCAATGTTGCTGGCTCCATTTGGCCCTAGTCGGCCGAAAGCTGATCTCCTGACTCGATCATGTACTGATGGGCGAGCAGTAGGGCGTGGTCGCGCATCATTTCTCCCAAATTGTTCTCTCATGGTTGCATGCCTTGTGCCCAGCCTTTCCAACGCACTAGTCCGAGAAGTGCTTTTACTCGACTCACTTACCGGACTCGGCGATAATTCCTCTCGATTTCCCAAGCGCTCACTTATGGGAGCCTTCCCTTTGTTTCTACGGACTTCCGCGCTGTCGGCTTCATCACGGCGCGCATCTTCTCTCAACTTGCTTCTCTGTTCGCCTGGTCGCCCCTGCTCGCCCCTGCTCGCCGTTGCTCTTGATGGTCCAGCTGTTTGCCGATTTTGTAAAGATTGGAGGATAGCAATCGTTTTTGCTAGTTCTTCGGGGTTTTGAGCAAGAGCTTCCACTTCCGGTGGAATTGTATCGATGGTGACTTGAACATTCCTTTGCGAGGTTGCCCTCACCGTCCGGGCATGTCCTTCGGTGGAAGCAACCCTAGTTCTTGACCTAGGGTTCGGGGATGCGCTCGAATGTCGTTCTTCTTGTGACCTAATCATCTTGGTTGTTGAAATGTATGGGATAAACAGAGGATTGAGGTGATCTTGCTCCTAAAAACACCCTTCTCAAGAGTTACTAGCCTTGTATGTATGAATATGGTGGTTTGAAAACCCTAGTTCATACATGCATGCATTCAAACTCTTAAAATGATGTATTTATGGATAACTTTGTTCCAAACGGTATGCACACTTGATTTCCGGTGATTTCTTCCCGGATTCCGGCCAATTTTTGCAGATTCCGGCGAAAATCTTCAAGCTTTCTTCGATTTTTGGAAATCGGAGGTTCGAACCCTCCTTCTAGCGCCAAATTGTTGATGACCTTTTCTAATCGATGTTGATTAGTGGCTGTTTTTGCTAAGTAAGATCATCAAACAAATACTAAGATCATGAAACTTAGCTAAATATATAACAAGAAATGAATTGACAGGAGTTTGGCTAATATTTTGAATTATGGATAAAAAACCTCCTCTTCTTCATGCAAATGAAGAAGTATTTATAGATGTACAAGGTGACTATGTGTCACTATTTTAATGGCTTAACCATTGGATCTTTGCCAAGTGTCAGGACACTTGTACAACATCTAGGCTATTGCTCAATGGATGAATGCCAAGTGTTAGGACACTTGGACCATATCTAAGTATGGTGACCTTTGGAATTTCCAATGTTGTACTTGGTCTTCATAATCACTCAGCTGCTTTCTTTGGTGACCGATTGCTCGCTAGTACATCTTCGTTGGGCCCTATGGACCTCTTGCTCGCCTCGTGTTTGGGCTTGATGCACGCTTGTTCGCGTGGTTGCAAGGTTGTCCGCCTTTCGCCTTTATCTTTTGCTTTGGCTATGTATTTCTTTTGTTCTTTACTCTCCTGCTCGCGTGTAATATACTTGATTGCTCTCCTGGTCGCCAGTGAAGTTGATTCCTTTAATACTCTTATGGTCGCCTGCTTCTTCGTCTTAGTTCATTAACTTCTTAATCTTCGATCACTGTTGCTCGCCTGGTCGCCTATCAACAGTAAGGTAAAAAAAATCATTTTACACATAACTAATTCTTTTAAATTTTAAATAATTATTCATCAATATAAATATATAATACTACACTTGTTTGAATACACACAAATTTCACAAATACAAAATTTTCTCAAATATAATAAGATACACATAACTTGATACAATCTCCTTTAAAAAAAAATAAAAAAATAAACTTGATACAATCTCAACGAAATATATAATACAATTTTATTTTGGCGGAAGTTAAATAATATAGTTTTTTTAAAATAAGTAAATATTTATGAACGAGTAGGTCTTGCGTCCAACCGTTTCACAATGGAACGAGATATAAATTGATCATGATACAATAATATTTTGAAAAGGATAAATGTTAATTTGTGCTAAAGTTCTCACCATTAGAATATCTCACACAAGTTTTTACCTTATGAATTAGTTTAACCGGTATGCATGAGGTGCAAGATTCAAGGCTTAGTAATTTTAAAAAAGTCCCTATCAGTATATAAAGATATTATTTATTTTTGTTGAATAATATTAGTTATTATATAATTGCACATTATAATTGTTTTGTTAGTTTTTCTATTGAAAAGTATTAAAATGTGCACTTATTACTCAAAAACTAAAAACATAAAAGAAAAATGTGAAAAATACAAATAAATAAAAAAAGACAAGAAGTGGCATTCATAAATGGGCACCAAATGAAGTGGGGTAGGTCAAGGTGGACCTCCCCATCCATCCAATACAAGACACTATTTATGTTCCAGCAACAATCCAACCCCCCTTGATGGGACTTGAATCATCCATCATACATTCATTCATCCTTCCAATTTCCAATTGCTACTATTCTAGGATTCTTTCAATTACACACATATACATACATAATAGATACACAATTCCAATAGAACGGACAAAGCAACTTCCTTAGTCAACAAAATACACCCACCACAATGGACACTTCCAACTGGACACCACAATCCACTTATCCTTTATCCCATTACTCTTTGAGAGAGACCCCATAATAAAATTGAAATTATTTATGTGACATCTATATAAAATCTAGCACAGCATGTCAAAATGTCTTGCACAAATTTATTACAAAACATGCCTAATTGAGCCCTTAATTCAACCTCTAAAAACTACTACTTTTTGATGAACAAGATTTTTAAAAACACCACATTTAACTAAGGTGAAGAAAAAATCCACCTTTTGAGAATATAATTCAGTACCATACTGTGACATCCTGCTTTTCCCTTGCAACCACCCCAGGGAAATTCTCAGAGTAATCAATATTGAATGGTGAATTGAACATTAACTGGAAATTATCACTGGGATTTGGATTGGGATTGAACTGTGGATTCATAACCTTGTACTGCTCGACCCGTTCGCCCGAACGGAAGTTGTTTTCGTTGGCGAGGACGTTGTTGTCGTAGCACGACATGAGGTCGTTGATCATCCTCTGCCCATCTTCCGGGACTCCAAGCCCCGAAAGGTCGAATGTTTGTGGGGCATGATTGACCGGAGGAGGCGACGGCTTAGGCTGGAGGAATGATTGAGGAAAAACGATTGGCTTGATGTCGTTTATGTTGTAAGTCGAAACCCCGAATTGGCTGTAAGGGCAAGAGAGCTGATGATTGTCTCTCGAAGCCCTATCCTGAAACCCATGCCGGATTTCACTATGAGGGCATTGAAGGAATTCACAAGTGTAAATCTTGTGATCCATCATCAAATTAACTTCATTTCCCGCCTTTCTTTTTCTTGAAAAATCCAAGCTTGTGATGAGCACCTCATCTTTGATGGGCTGATGAAAATCGGGCCGAATAGGCCCGATGTTCAACAACCCCGGTTTCTGCTCCGACAGATCAAAGCTGCCGGAGTCTTGCTCGACGTCATACTCGCTGCTGTCGTGCATGCCGTAAGTCGGGCTCCCTCCCGACGAGGGCGGCGGGCAGCGGTCCGGGTAGAGCTCCCGAGCCAAAGCCTCCTCCTGATTGATGATCGCCAGCCACGTGGCGCTCTCCTTAGCCGTCATTTTGTCCTGCAAGCACTTGGATTGCCTCACCAATTTCCTAATCTTGGCAATATCAGGAGACATGTGTTTAATCACAGCCGTTAAAACCCCCACCTTCCACGCCTTCTTCAAATCATGAGGCTTCTTATAAGGGGGGTGCCCTCCCCCACCCCCACCACCACCACCACCACCCAATCCCAATTGGTGCCACCACTCCTCCTTCCCTGTGGGCCACCACGGCGGAGGCACCCCTTTCTCCAAGGGGAATCTCCGCTGCGGTGGGTCGCAGTGCTGCATGAGGGCAGACAGGAGCGACCCGAGGGTCGTGTCCTGGAGCTCCTGCAGTGTGTGCGGGGTGGGCCCCACGTGGCCGCACCCCTCGGTCTTCCCCGGGACGGCGTTCTCCGACTGGTACTTGGCGATGGCGGCGGGCCCGTTCCGGTCGAACCGGACCTTGTCCTTCCACCACTCCCGGAGATTGTCGGAGGCGCCGCTCACCGGCTTCCCCTTCTCCGGGATGATTCCGTACACAAACCCCTGAGCCTTACAGACCTCCATCATCTTCAGCATGTATTTCAAGATTCCGTCCTGGGCCCGGGACATCTTTTTCCGGCGGGCTTGCTCCTGGGACTGCCGTTGTTTAACGGCGTCAAGTCCTTCTTTGCCCTTGTTCATTTCTTTGAGGCGCTTGAGGCGCATCTTGTCACGCCACATCCGTCGCTCGAGCTCGTCGACGTCAATCTCCTCCTCGTCGGTGTAGTCGTCGTCCGCCGCCGCCTCCGCCTCCGCCGCCTCCTGCTCGCCGCCGCCGACTTCCTTGATCGCGGCGGAGGAGAAGAAATCAAGATCTCCGCAGAAGCCCATATCCTCGAACATCATCATCTGGACCAAAAGCAGGGGATTAATTGAAGATGATGAGCTCCCACCTGATAAGATAGATTTAGAAAAGTCTCGATTAAGATAATAAATCAGAATATATAACAGATGTAAAATGATCAAAGGTTGGATGGAAAAATAAACTATGAGGGGAAACACATGAACTTTAACTAAAAAGGTGGGGATAAAGAAGCCCTTTTTTCTTGAAGGGCTTAGATTCTCACATCTGTGATAATAAAAGCTGCCATCATCACAAAACAACAGATCTAAACTAAACAGATCACGCCTCAAAGTCAAAAAAAAGAAAAAAAAAATCCAATACCAGATTTCCCACATAATTGGCAGGAGAAATTCTAATAAACCCCGGGAAAAATAAATCTCATTTAATGCATCTAAATCATAAGAAATGCCATTTCAGTCATCGGATCCGCCCCCCACTTCAAGAAAACTAAAATCAAGAGCTCCCACCTCAAAGAATCGAGTCAAATCAAGCTAAAATCCCAAAAAGATTCAATCTTTAACCAACCCACATCACAAATTGAGAAGCAAAATCAATAGGATTTCTCCCTCTTTAAACATACCTTAAAGAGGGTGTCCTGTTCTAAGTCTGTTCCTCTTGCAGAATAATTGACGACCCTATACAGAAATAGGAAGAAAGAGGAGAAAAAGAAAGAATATGATGGCAGAGAACTGTTTGCGTTTGTATATGGAATTTACATATAAATATTTGTCTTCCTCCTTCTAATGTAAAATTATCAACAGTATTATTGGAGGTGGTATATGGGGAGATTGAAAATGTCGGCTCTTGGTAAAGCAAAGGCCCATAAAAGAAAGATTAATTACAGTGGTGGGGGAAGAGAGAGAAATTGGTTGTGTAAATGAGAGAGAATAAAAATGGTCAGATTCAGAGGAGCAGCATCTTTAGTACATGGAGTTTGGGATAAGTGTTTATGGGGAGTATGAATTTTTTACCAATTTTATGAGATTGTGAAATGAATTCTTTCATTAATAAGTGGTATTTAATGCAAAGTATAGATGCATTTAAGTGATTAATTAGTTTGTGAATATAATTGTTTCTGTTTAATGAAAAAATTAAGAGGGGGGAGGGATACGAATAGGAACATTTCGTATACGCTAGGAACTTTTTTTGTTATTTCACAAAAATAAATTGAGGTCAACGTTTGTAAAATTAATTATATGTATCGAATATCAGGTTTGGACTTGAAGTTTAATAAGATTTTTGAAATGATATTATATTGAAATTGACTTAAGTTGGGTTTTAAATATGCTTCCGAACCACTTTAAAATGGTTTAAAAAATGAGAAAGATGATGTAACGATAAATAATCTTGTTATTATAAATTTTTCGAATTTATTTTATGACGTTTCAACTTAAATGAGACGTTATAGTTCATTTTATTGATTATTTTTCGTCTTTTTATCAAAGATTGGAGTTCGGCATCCTATCTTGATTTTACTCCGTTTGGGAAATTTGAATGTAAATGTGAACATCACACGTAAATTATTTATGGTGAAATCGACATACAACTAACATTTTTTAGTAGAATAAATAGTATTTTATTCATTTCAAAATTATTTGCTATATTGCCAAAACGTTATGTTTTATACTCAATTGTTATAATTATTTTTAGTAAAAATAATAATAATTTTTTTTAATATTACTTCCTCCGATTTATTTTATATTATCCGTATTACGATAAAAGAAAGTTTTTTTTTTCCACTTTCTCAATCTCTTTTCCAAATTAGCAAAAAAATACACATATCATTTTAACTTTGCCCCTTAAAAAGTTGAAAGAACTTTTTCACCCTTACTTTATATCCACAAAAACAACTTTATACCCACAAATACTAATAAACAACTCATTTATTAAAACTCGTGCCACTTTGAAAGTGGAAAACAAAAATGAATTGGAGGTAGTATATTCTACATACACTTTTAAGTAAAGATATTATTTTATAATTTTAAATACTAATAAATAATTTTTTTCTTAAAATATATACAAACAATAATATAAAAAATAAATATGGAATGAAGAGAGTATCTTTTTATACCATCTTCAACCCAAAACTCCGCTATATTCTAAAATGTAGTATGAAAAATCTTCTCCAACGTACCCTTATACTCTTTTTCTGACTCAATTTATTATTATACTCTTTTTCTGACTCAATTTATTATTTTATTACTTTCAATATATTCCAATTATTAAAAATATCAAAATCAATAAAGTGCGATCAATTCTTGAAATGAATCAATTTATATATAGCACAACTCTAATTTGAAATATGACCTATAAAAAATAAATATGGAATGGAGGGAGTATCTTTTTATACCATCTTCAACCCAAAACTCCGCTATATTCTAAAATGTAGTATGAAAAATCTTCTCCAACGTACCCTTATACTCTTTTTCTGACTCAATTTATTATTTTATTACTTTCAATATATTCCAATTATTAAAAATATCAAAATCAATAAAGTGCGATTAATTCTTGAGATGAATCAATTTATATATAGCACAACTCTAATTTGAAATATGACCCCCCCCCCCCCCCCCCCCCCCCTCTTGGAAGGTGTGTTATGGATTCTCCAAATTAGTCGGTCCTTAAGCTGAATACCGATTCCAAAAAAAAAAAATCAATTTAATTTAGATAATTTGATAGCAGATTAGTAAATTAAATCAATCAATTAATTAAATATAAATTATATTTTTTTAAATCAAAATCATTAAGTGTAAACAATTTTTCTAATTATTAATTTTATTTAAATATGAAATAACAAGACATATATACGTGAACTTAAAAAGTTACGACTACAACGTTGAATAATGCAAAGATAAAAATACAACGTTCAACACACAATTATACTCATTACATATGAATAAACTAAATAACACTAACATTGTGACTATATTTATTAGTTTTCACAAAATTAATTGTATAATTGTATTTATAAATATTAATAAAATAATAGATATAGAGTATAAAATATTGAGGGTGTGCTTGATTGAGAGGTATGGAAATAGGGGAAAGGGAATGGAATGAAAAAGATTGTTTGGTAGAGAGATATGAGAATAAAAAAAGTGATTTAATTCCTCACTTTTGAGGAATTCTCATACCTCTCAATATTGAGAGGAATGGTTTTGATTACTCCCTACAATCAAAGTCATTCATTTACCCATTCCTCACCCTTCAAACAAGCACCGCCCTATGTTGCACGGATACGGGTGCGTAAGTGCGGGTACGATACGATACGAATTTAGGGATACAAACTTTTGAAAATTGTAGGGTACAATTCGTCGACGATACGTTTGTTTATTTATATTTTATTATATATAATACTTATAAAAATATGTATAATGTTTAAAAAAATTATAAATTAAATGTATGTAATTACATTTTCTCTAACCCATAACATAAATATATTCAATAATTTAGTATTGTTAAGTAACAAAACGTTCGTTCAAGTTTCATTAGTCTAATATATACCTCATAATAGCGAATTCAATGTGAAACGAGTGTTACATTGTCAACTTAAATTATATTATATTACATTATGAAATCAAATTGAAATTACATATTTAACGTCTAACAAGTAGGATTCGTTTGGAGGATTCGAGTATCCGTTCGCCAAGTGGCAGTTGGATTTTAGGGGGCGGGTGCGAATTGGATACTGCATTATGATATTTTTAGAAAAATCCGTGCATCATACCTGAGTATGATACTCTATATTAAAACTATTTCCAAACTTTATTTTAGAGTAATGATTGGTACTCCATAATAGAGTAAAATTACTCCATTATACAACACCAATTGTGAAATAATTCATACCCTTCAATATTTAAATTTATTAGTGAAAACAAATTAATACATTTTAATAATAAAATTAATATTTTTTTGAATAAGTTCCAGAGTAAAATTTGTTCACATATTAATATTTTATCAATATACTTTGACGAGTATCCATGTATCACTCGGGATAATAAATAATAGCTAATTTTAATGATATATATTCCCTCCATTATGATTTAGATAATCTCTGACATGCAAATTTTAATGAAAAATTTGTTAATCAGTTCTAAAAGGTGTAAACCTGAGGGTTTATCAGTCCATTTTTTTTTTTTATTAAAGAGAGTTTAGTTCATTGATAAAGAGTATACGGAAACTTGTAGTGCAATAAGATATGAATGAGTGATCTTTGGAAGTGATTAGTTTTAGAGAGTATAACTATTTTTTCTAATTTGTAATAATATAAATTAGAGGGAGTAGTATTTTAATAAAGTTGGAAATAAAATTTACTTAGAAATTCAAAATGCAAAATTGGAAGAGACACTTCTTAGTGAAAAAAAATAAAAAAATATGACGTACGAGGCAAAAAAAAATATATATATCAAATTTCATAAATATATTTTGAAATTCGTCATAACTAAAGAGTATATGAGTTATGACGTACGTAGACAGGCAAAGAATATGGAATCGTGGACAGTCTTCAAGTACCAATTAGATTGGTTGTTCAAAATTGTTTCGAATAAATTAGTATACAAATAAAAATGACTCTAATACATCCAAACGATGCATGACATTAATTCTTATATGCGTATATATGTCTGGAGACCGTATATTAGTTTAAAAGAAATAAGAAAAATAATAAAAGCATTAAAAGGATAGAGTGTAAAAGAAGTGTTTATATTTAACTTGATTAAAAATACATAAACTTTACGATGTGATTGGTATTTGAGAATTAATTGTGAGTGAAATTTAGATTCTTAAATTCATTCTAATGTAATGATTGAATTTTTTTAATAAAATTATTCATTCTTATTTTTTTACACAACTATATGTCCTCTTTTTTATTTTTTAGTGTATATTATCATGCACTCCCCAATAATAATAGTACTTTTAAAAATAATCATAATTTAAACAATCGAAAGTAATAATCATAATAATATTTAACAATATTCTAACTATTAATAATAATATTAATAATTTTTAACAATTAGTAATAATATTAAAATTAATAATAATAATAGTAGTAAATATACAATAAACCAGGTGGTTTAGTCCACATGGTCACTGAGTTCCTCGCTTTCATAGTATGAAACAGATATCATTAGATACCTTCACTGTTATTATAAGCATTTTGCACTATGATTTCAACTTACAAATCTAATAGTATCAATGAATGTATATAATGATATGAATGATTACATCTAATAGTATTAATTTTATACTATGAAACTTATTCATAGAAAAATTTGTGTAAAACAAAACGTTTCAACAAAATGTTGAATTCATACTCTCCGCACCCTCTTTTCAGGTAAATTTATTTATTTATAGTATATTTCAAATTGAATTATATATATTTATTAATATTTCCATATGTTATGTTTTAGTTTGCAAAAAACTGAAACATTAAAATATATTTTTTACCTAATAATATATATGATAAATTCAACAATTAATAACAATACAATTATTTTCAACTTCCAATAAAAGTAATAATAATAAAATAGATTCACAACATATATATATATATATATATATATACACACACATACATTTCATTTTAAAATATGAATTATAAGATCAAAATCAAAGAATCTCTTTCACCTTTTATATATAGGTATTCCTAGTGGACTCCTGATTCATTGATGCGGCGTAAGCGTGTGTATAGTTAGTATAGCTTATGTGTCATTTTTTTGGTTAAATATCATTATTTTGATAGTTTGAGGTGTTTAATTTGTATTACTTGATTGACTACACACGTCATTTGAATTGAAGAAACATTCTTTATATTAAGACATAATTAGGTTAGGAAAATGTCTCTTAAGTCTTGACACAATTCCCGGATTAACAATTTTTTTTCTTCTGAAATTTAAAATATATGTATTTTTTATATCATGTTATAGGTTTTGTTAAATTGTAAATTTAGTGTCAAGTGTTGGTAGCTCAAGTGGTTGAGGCCACCACCTAAGACCCAAGAGGTCTTGGGTTCGAGACACGGAGAGGGAATTTATTTCCCTCTTGTGGTGGGGTGGTTGTTCCCCTATTGTGGTGGGGTGGTGTTCCCCTCTTGTGGTGATTGCGGTTCCGGTCTACAGCGAGATGAAAAAGATATTGCCATGTACCCGGTGGTCGAAGGAACTATTGTAATTGATTATGTTAGGAAACTATTGTAATTGATTACCTTTCAAAAAAAAAATTGTAAATTTAGTATGTACATATTCTAAAATTATGTATACAAATAAATTATTTAATAGGATCTTATATATGAATAAAAATTAAGAAAATTTGAACTACCATGTAGTAGTAAATATAATATATTTACTTATTACAGTAAACTATTTTTAAATTCCCATATAACACACAAAGCGTATACTAGCAATAGTATAAAAAAATAATGCCTAAATCGGACTCAATATAAATGTATATATAATTGCTCGTAGAACTAATATCAAAGTATATTTTTATTAAAAGTAAAGTAAATATACTAATGGTGATGATTTTATAAAACATACAACCTCTAATTAAATATTATGGATTCACTAGTTTTACGGTCGAAAAATTTACATGAGAGCTGTCAAATAGATATGAGAGGTGTTATCTCTAAATCTGGTAAATATCTTTCAAGCCATATGAAAGTGTGAAGTTTGAAGATCCGTTCTTGACCCCTAACAGCTGGAAAGCCAAGAGAGTTGACAGTTATTCGGTT
The DNA here is from genome assembly GCA_947034835.1 of Ballota nigra. Lineage (NCBI taxonomy): Eukaryota > Viridiplantae > Streptophyta > Magnoliopsida > Lamiales > Lamiaceae > Ballota > Ballota nigra. The sequence continues at coordinate 8,160,077 of OX344727.1, read as the reverse complement.
ACGAATGGTAGTTACGCAAAGCTGTTACAGTTTCAAGTGTCGTCTGGTGCCAACTTCAAGAGGTCATAACTTCCTAACTGCTTGGAGGTTATAACTGATTCGAGTTGCAAGATGAAGAGCACGTGGCAGACTATCACTCTCAACTCATAACTGCTCAAGGGCGTCTCAGTTGCTGATATATAAACTAGCTCATTGTTAGGTGAAAGAGAGACTTCCAACTTGTTAGCTAGAGTGATATTTTGAGTGCTAGATTCTATTTTCTTAGCTTATACTCTGGAGAATATCATTGTAGTTCTGTAATCTCTTCTTCAACATAGTGAAAGGCCTCACAAAGTGGATGTAGATCTATTGGATCGAACCACTATAAATTTCTGAGTCTTGTGCTTTGAACTCTACTGAAATTCTTATCAGTTGAGTTGCTTTCGTCTTTGAACTCGTCTGACCATTCTTAAGGTCTACTGATCTTAAGGTCCACTGAATCCGAAGTCCACTGATCTTGTTTAATTCAACCCTATTCAAGAGTGTATTCTAGCTCACGAAACCTGACAAGATAAAATTACTGAAACTCTAAAATTTGAAATATACGTATGTAACATCTCAGGTTGAAATCCATTCAACATGCATAGGGCCTAATAAACCTCAACTTTCCCGTTATCAACTCCAAGTTTTAAAAATATTAAAAAAAATATACAAAATTGTCAAGTTTTATATATATATATATATATATATATATATATATATAAAGTCATCCCATACAAATTTTCGTGTTAATTCATCTCCAAACTATAAATTTTTTCACCATATACGCGAATCGAACTGTACACGTTCGACGTATTAACACAAAATTTAAATTACAAACACCATCATGCACATTGAACAAACAAAATGCTACAAGGGAAATAAGTGGCATAAGTCGAAATGATGATGATGATGTTTGGGGAAATTTATGAGTGCACATGAAATTTGTAGCAATATCACATTACTTTGGGTTTTGATTGTGACAAAAAGAAGGGGTGTTCTTGGGTATAGAATTAGGAGATTGGTATGCAAGTCTGATAGTATTGTGCACTAAATGTACAGTTTAATTAATGGTGCAATTTTAGATTCAATTTTAACAAAAAAATATTCAACCAACCTATTTATTATATTTTTCTCAAATCATAAGAAAATAATCTAAAATATATAGTTAAAAAAATATCGGTTCTTATATATATATAAAAAAGTTATTAGTTGTATATTAATGGAAATTAAACATACTAATATTGTTCTACCTACAAATTAATATTTTATTTTGAATCAACTAATAATTTCTTCATACAAACTAATAATCGATCATTATATACTTCTACATTTTTTTTCTTGAAAAAATTGAGATAAAATTACATCAAATTGTTTAAAATTTAATGAAGAGGGGTGTATTGGTTATAGAGTTTGTAGGATTTTTTTAGACTTTTAAAGTTTGGGGGTATTCAATTTAGTTTTTCAAAAGTCTTAAAAAAGGTCCATGGATTTTAATACTCCGTGGATTTTTTTTTATTCTCTTCCAAAATATAAATAGATTTATTCACTCTCCAAAATCTCTTCTAATAACCAGAGATTTCTACGGATTTTAAAAAGTCTTAAAAAATCTTTAGGTATTCAAGTCTATGGACTTTCTTTGATTTTCTTCCATTGGGATGTCAATGGGGCGGGGACGGGGTCCCATCCCCGCCTCGCCGGGGATCCTCGTCTCGCGGGGATTCCCCGATCCCCGCCTTTATTTTTTTATCTCATTTTTAAAATATAAAATAATATTTAAATTAAAAAATGTAATTATACACAACAATTACTTAAAGTTGGTGTTAAAAAAATTAATTTAAACAATTTGAAGAACCTCTAATTCTAATAATTTTAATTAACATGTATACTAAAGTGAAAATTATATAATTTGGAACTAATAATATAATACTCCCTCCGTCCATGAGTAAACTTCCCACTTTCCTTTTCGGGCCGTCCACGAGTAAGTTTCTCATTCCATAAATGAAAATAGCAACACTCTATTATATATAAACTTTAACCTTCAAACTCACACAATATTACAAAAATGTCACTCATTCACTTTACTTTTCAACACTATTCATTACTTTATCCCAAATGTCAACATGTGACCCACCATATATTAATAAACAAATACACTTTCTTAAACCATTCAACAAAAAGAAGTGGGAAACTTACTGTGGACGGAGGGAGTATTAAATAAAATATAGATGAAATTTTTAATAAATAGTTAATTGAGTAGGAAATTATGAAATAATTATTTGTAATTTACTTTTAAATTTAAATTATATATATATATATATATATATATATATATATATATATTAATTATAAAAAATATAATGCGGCTCCCCGCGGGGAACGAGACGGAGATCTCCTGGGGCTGGGAATACTACCCCGTTCCCTGCCTATGAGGCAAAAAAATTATTCGTCCCCATTTGCTTTGGGGATTCCGCCCCGTTTGGGGCGGATCCCCACGGGGATCAGGATTCCCCGCTCCGCTGCCAAGTCTACTCTTCAAAAAATATAAATAAATTTCACTCTCCAAAATCTCATCTAACAACTAGAGACTTCTAATAAGGGCGAGGTATAACGGTGAAGGAAATGAAGATGAAAATAATAATGATGAATAATAATGTATTTTTTTTAACTAACGTATTTTTGTTTTTTTTTCTAAACAATTTGGATAAAAAATTTATATACAAGTGTGTTCCATATACATTTGCATCAATGGTTTCAGCGCCAGAGTCTATGGAAATTCATGTAAATCAATAAAAAAAAAAGTGTATTTCATAATTCGGTAAAGTCTATGAAAATCCAAGTAAATCAATAAAAAATGTCAGTCAAACTCTGCATGAAGTCTATAAATTTTCTAAATCCACATACTTTTATAGTCCAAAAAAATCCAATAGAAAGTTAGTTAAAATTACATATGCGCGTGCAACGTAAAGGAAGCGTATTTTTTTTTTCCCAACTTTGGAATTTAATATTACTCCTCTAATCTGCAAAATTAAAATTACATGTGCACGTACGTACAACGTAAAGGAAGCGTAATTTTATTTTTTATTTTGTCAACTCTGGAATTTAATATTACTCTTATAATCTGCAAAATTAAAACATATGCACGGACAACGTAACGGAAGCGTAATTTTTTTACCAATTTTGGAATTGAATTAATATTACTGGAAACTTATTGATGGGCCATCAAGTTCAGTTAAAGAAGATGGTGGGGGCTATCATGTCGTCGTGGAGTATTTGGTCCGAGTAATTGCTGCAATGGATAAACTTGAGTGTTCAACTGTCACATTTGATTTTTAGATCTTTTCCATTTTATTTATAAATATAATATTAAACAATAAATGTACCACATTGGCACAATAAATTTTCGTAGCTAAAGTAACATGAGTTGCCCATGATTTAGGTCCGTCATTAAAATTAGCGTTTCACTCTACTATTCCATAATCTTGATCCTTTCTTTTAAAGGCTCCATAATCTTGATTGTCAATGTAATAGCACAATATTAATTCTAAGATTACTCAAAATATTATTGTTAGGATTTGGTGCACCCACCAAACCCGAACCAAAATACTTAGAGAAATACACGGGTTCAAAACCTTGTATTCCTGCGAGCTTTCATCCAACGTGAAGGAAACAACACCAAAGGTTTCTTCCTCTCACACTCACTTTGGTAGCTATCACACCTCTCTCACTCTATATAGAATAGTCAGAGAGACTCGTATTTTGGATGCCTCTACACATATCGAAGGACCACTTTATATAGCATAAGAGGGAAACAATTTTCCAGTGTATTAGCCAAGATTTCAAGCGGTAATAGCCATGAAATTAAATCACTCGTAATAGAGAGAGAGGGAGGGTGGGAGGGAGGGAGAGAGTACCTAAAAAAAGGGAATTAATGAGTAAGAATAAGAAGATGAGCCAAAGAAGAAGTGAACTCAATACCTCTTTGGTTCATCTCCAACACATTGTCACCCGCTATTCAAAACCAATGAATTTGTATTCATCATTACCCGTAAAAGGTGCACAAACAACAAACGGTTAGTAATACAGGTTGTCTACCCAACCTACACACTCAACACACAAGTTAGCACAGATTTTAAACAAACACTTTAAACATATAAAGATTGCACAAAGTGTTGAGAAAAAAATAGTCTCATCCCCAAGAAAGATACATATCAATCAATTGAATCAAAGCGCAACAACCTCATGCATGTCTTAAATTTATTCAAATTTAAACATTTAGTTCTCATGTCAGCCAGATTCTTTTCAGATTCAATCTTTAAAAGCTCAATTATGCCTTTTTCAATGATATCACGAATGTAGTTAAATCTAACATCAATATGTTTAGTCCTATCATGAAAAACAGGGATTTTACACAATTAAATGGCATATTAACTATCAGAATAGACAATTACTTTCTTCTTAAGCAAACCAGTTTCAGTGACAAGCTCTTTTAGCCAAATAACCTCTTTTGCAGCTTTAGTTATAGCCACATACTCAGACTCAGTCGTGGACATAGCAACTATATTCTGTAAATGAGATTTTCAACTAAAACTAGAGTCACACAAGATAAAAACATAAGAAATAGTTGATCTCCTATTATCTCTATCATTTGCATAATTTGAATCCACATAGCACACTAAATTCACATCAGAACATTTGGAAAATTTAAGACCAACATTCATAGTACCTTTCAAAATACCTGAGAATTCATTTCATTGCCTTCCAATGAGTCTTACCCAGATTTGACATATATCGGCTCAAACAACTTATTGCATATGCAACAGCAGATCTAGTACTCACCATTAGATATATCACGAATCCTACAATATTATAGTAAGACACTTTTTTCATAACATCAATTTCAGAATCAGTCTTGGGGCACTGATCCTTACTTAGGACAAAGTGGGTAGTTTGAGGAACATTCACAGATTTTGCATTAACCATTGAAAATTTATTCAGAATTGTATTCACATAATCACATTGGTTAAGCAACAAAATTCTTTCTTTCCTCTTTCTCACAATATCCATGCCTAAAATCCTTTTAGCATCCCCTAGTTCTTTCATTTCAAAGTTATCACATAAGCACTTTTGTACACGTTCAATCATTTTCATACAAGGACTAACAAGTAACATGTTATCCACATATATGACCAAGAAGAAGGGCACAAAAGGGTCGCTTTTGAAATAAAGACAATGATCATAAGCACTTTTTTTTCAAACCCAAAGATTTCATGCAAGCATCAAATTTCATTCCATTGTCTAGGGAATTTATTCAGACCATAAAAGGATTTTTTTTTTTTTAAGAAAACATACATGACTAGGATGCTTTTGAGCGATAAAACCCTGAGGTTGTTTCATGTAGATGTCTTTATCAAGATCGGCATGCAAAAATACAGTTTTCACATCCATTTGTATCAATTCCCAATCAAAATGAGCAACTGGACCAAGAATAATGCGAACAGTGGTATATTTCACAACATGAGCAAATATTTCAGAATAATTCACCCCCACTTTTTGTGTAAACCCCTTAGCCACAAGTCTAGCCTTAAATCTAATTTTATTAAGCTCATGTTTCACTTTAAACAACTATTTGCAATCAACAAGAGAACAATTAGCAGGTTTAGGCACAAGTACCCAAGTTCGGCAGGTTTAGGCACAAGTACCCAAGTTCGGTTCACATGCAAGGATCTCATTTCATCTTTCATAGCATTCAATCAATCAGCAGAATTTTCAAACTTTAAGTCAGCTTTATAAGACTTAGGTTCATTCTCATTTACATAAAAAAATATTGAAAGCTTGCTCGTCTATGTAATAATCATCAAATCTGGGGCGCATCCTAATATTCTGTCTAGGTCTATCAGAAACTCCACCTTGCACATTGTCATCATGCACATTCTTAAAAATATATTATCAACATCTACATTCTCATTATCATCACCATGTTCAATTTTAGGCATTTCAGTCTCCACCTCATTTGAGGTAGTATCACGTAAAAGCACAAAAGCATGCAAACAAGGGTTTTCAAATTCATTAAAAATCACATCTCTTAAATCCTTCATCATTAAAAGACCATAATCTATAACCTTTCACACCATTAGGGTAACCCAAGAAAATACATTTTTTACCTCGTGGTTTATCAGCTTTTTGATGCACAAAAGCAGCACATCCAAATACTTTCAAATGAGAATAATCAATATATATTTACCAGTAAACACATGCTCGGTCATTTCCCTTTTAAAGGCACATAAGGAGAACTAAAAATCAAATAAGCAGTGTTAGTGTTAGTGTCCTAGAGATAATCCATCGAAAGGACATAATACTAAGATAATATTCAGATTTGGTTTAATATTATTATTGGTTTAATATTAAATGTATGGCGTTACACTTATCTGAATATGATGTTTGATTGTTTACATATATTCTTATTTGTGTTCCCATGAATCACTACTGTCATTGAGTGAGTGAGAACTCAGATGACTTAAGTATGATTCTCAAATAGCCCCGATCAAGGATCATCAAGAATGGGATATTGATGATGCAATCGAGATTGGTGTGCGATCTGCATCATACTCTTAGAGAGCGTAGTAAGATCTCACTTACTACGAGATACCGGGTATCTCATGATGGATGCACAGATACCTTAGAGGGTATTGGTATACCCATCCGAGAAACCGTTTGATGTGATTCCACATAATGTGTCTACGGGTGTCTCGGTTAGTGGGAGCGATGTGATACTCCTCTGACTTGAGGTCAATACGCACGACATGTGTGGAGTGATGAACTTTGACCATGACCGACGCTTGCACCCTTCCACGGGTAGATATGACATGGATTGGGTTCATCACGAAATGCATGTGCGTGGTAGTTGAGCCAAAAATAGGATTCATTCCTCAATGTGGATTTAGAGAGAATACTCGTCTTCTCGTCATAATTGGATCTAAGTCGTCGGCCGACGCACATCAACTTAGACTTTGTGGCTAAGTGTGATATACTTGATCAATTAGTGATTTAAGATAATATGATTAAGTTATTTGAATAGACACTTCATCATGTTCAAGACTTAATCGAGTATTCGTGAATGAAAGGAAGATATCACAATAGCCCACAATATTACAGGTAGTTGCAGATTTCCTCGCAACGTACCTCGTATATTGAGAATGTCTGATTTATTGGCTAGAGTTCAATTAAGACCGTTAGTTTGACTAATCGCTCGATATACGAGGGCCTATGGGTCACACAACAAGTAATAGCAATTTACCAATTATAGTTGGTTGATTAAATATTGTATTGGATATAATATTTAATTTATGGAGAATATAATAATAATTATATTTGGAATTAATTATTATTATTTAATTAAATTGGATTTAATTAAATATGAAATCCCAATAATAATATTTGGAATATTATTATACAAGAATAATAAATATGGTAAAGATATTATTCGTAGGAACATATCTAGGGAAATATAATCTGTAGAGATTATATTATGGGTTAGGCCCGATATCTTGCTTAGGAATTAAGCCAAGTTAATCCCTATAAATATGTGTCTTATGGGAATTCCGAAAATATATAAGAAATATAATTTCTCCATAAAATCTCTAGCTCGAATTTTCCTAGCAAGTTTGTCTCGAGATTCAACGTTGGCATATCGATGCGAGTTGGTAGAAAGTTGTTACGTGGATACCATAGTTGAGGATTCCGTGTACAAATCGTTGTAAGGATTTATATATCGTTATTTATCCTTTATGTTTTATGTTATACAACCATGTTTCAGATTCGTTGTTGGTGAATCGTATTGTCACACCCTACTTTCCAAGGTACTATTTTATAGTTAAAGTACCATATTTTATAAATATTCGCTTGAGTGTGAACTTTTCCAAATCTTAATTTTTTTTTAGAGAAAGTGAATCTAAATCTTTTCTTAGCGGAACGTAAACATTTTTAACGTGCGCAAAATAATAATAATTAACACAACATAAAAATATAACCTACTTGTGGAAATATTATCAACCATCATTAAAACATTAATTGAAAACAAGAGTCAATAAAATAAAGTTATCGTCCATAAGACTGAAATCCATGTACTACTAATAAAAATTTCTTTGGCCTTTTATCAAAAATAAAGCTTGAAATCTTAAAACACACTTACAAACACCCCAGAAAAAAAAAACACTCTTTTAAAAGGGTCATTTTACTACTAATTACTAAAGTAGCTAATACTTGGCAAGAAAATTTAAAAAAAAAAATGAATTTTAGAAAATAAAACTTTGCACATAATACGCTTGACAAGCATACACACTCTAACACTCAGAAATATACTAAATACCCAAAATACACTTTTAACCAATACATTAATAAAAATACTACAAAAGTTATAAACAATAATTTTTGCCCACAAGTTAGAATTTTCTTAGAAAATCACACAAATCACGCTAGTTTTCATAAAAGCCCAAAAAAAACACTAATTACTTTTTATGCGAAAATACCTATTTATCTTCTAAAAGGGTGAATTACATAAAATATAATACCCATGCATGGACCTCTATCAACACAAAATACACTTTATATTATTTGCATGGATAAAAAATTCAACCAATTAAAACCAACATGTAGCACATGTAATACCATAAAATAAAGAAATATCCAAAAATCATGAATACTCATTAAAATGTCCCAAAAATATCCAAAGTTCTTTCAAAGTCTAACAAGTTTCAAATCCAAACCAAACCATAAATTAATACGTTTCAAAAATCATCCTTTAGATTAAAAAAAAATACCACTTTAAATAAAATCTTCAATTCTTCATCATTTTTTTCCCAAGTCTGCACCACTCATCCCCTCGGCTTTCTCCTTCGTTTTTCATCCTGAAAATTATAAATGGAAAGGGTGAGTACGAAATAATTTCGTACACAGTGGGGAATAAAATTTAAACTTCAAATTAGACACATAACCGGGTATCTTCTTTTCATCATACAATGACCACAAAGGCTATTGTACACACATCTCTCACGAACCACTTCAGGGCTCGGAATTCGTATAAACATGATACATGCACACAATATACATGCATATCTAAAGTGTAAATAAAATTCCCCACCTTTTAAACCTTACAAAATTTGATGTTCGAACACGGATGAAAAAATATACGATATGCACACTTTCACTAAGCCCCTTTCTTTTGCTAATCCTCAATACTTCCTCATCATTTCGGACACATGAACAACCTTCATACACTATAATTATCACTTAGAAAATTCTATAAAAGAAGAAGATAATCTTACTTCCAAACTTAAAGGATTAAATAAGAAATCACCCTAAATAGCCTTACCAAACCTTCAATTCGTTTAGCACTATGAAATCACCACGAACTTAGGATGAATCAACTTGCAAATACACGTCCTAACTCCTTCAAACTCACGGCCAACTTGTATCTCACGGCCACACTTGAATTATTCGAACATACTTTCTTATTTTTCTCTCTTTGTTGGATGAACTTTTCACACTCTTCTCTCTAATTCCTCACCCTCAAACTCACGATTTTTTCCTCTCTTTTGCTGAGTTTTGGACGGCCAAAAGTGAGTAAAATATCACTCTTGTAACCCCCTTACATGCCTTTAAATTTCAGCCTTTAATTCCACCTTTGTAACCTCCTAATAACTTCATAACTTACACTTTTATGCCCATTTTTAAGCAAAAAGGTCCAGCCCCTCTCATCTAAGTCAAAAGTCCTCTTAATACTCTTAATACCCTTTGAATTATTCCTACAAACAAGTTAGTAACCGACCCCTAATGAAATTGTAACATAAAATCTTTAATTCTTGAATTTAACCACCCATTTGTAACCTATGTGGCCAATAAATCTCCTTATAACTCCTTGCCTTTTAAAAACATATAACTCCCTCCTACACATCTACACACACGGCCAAGAGGAAGGAAAAAGGGAAGAAAAACTGCCCTTTTTAATTGTTTGTAACGTTTCTCCTTAAAACGTACACTTAATGGACCGAAACCGAAAACACAAATACACCTCTAAAAAAATCTGAAATTCCTATATAAATACATCTATAAATTCGGTCCATGCTACTAAAAAGTAAGTCACAACTTTATTTAATTTCAAAACACTTCACTTAATAACTTAAATCCAAAGTAAAACTAAACCATAAATCATCTAATACTTAAATAAATTTCGGGTGTTACATCCTACACCCCTTAAAACAAATTTCGTCCTCGAAATTTAAGAAGCAAAACATACCTATCACAAAAATCCCGGAAATTTTGCTCTTAGCTCATCTTCACGCTCCCAAGTCGCTTCGTCGTGCCCATGTCTACTCCAACGAACTTTCACGAGCAATACGTCCCTATTTCTGAGCTGATGAACTTTCGTATCTAGAACCTCTACCGGTACTTCTTCATATGTTAGACCTTTATCGATTTCCAACTCTGAAAAGTCCACTACATGACTAGGATCATGCACGTACTTCCTCAACATAGATACATGGAATACATCGTGCACAACTGACAAACTTGGCGGTAGAGCTAATCTATACGCCAAATCTCCAATTCGCTCTAAAATCTCAAATGGTCCGATGAATCTAGGTTGCAACTTCCCTTTTCGTCTGAAACGTACCACTCCTCGAGTCGGTGATACTTTCAGGAATACTTTCTCTCCAAGTTCAAAGGACACATACTTTCTCCTCCGATCGGCGTAAGACTTTTGTCGATCTTGAGCCACTCGAATTCTTTCCCGGATTTTGTCTATAACTGTAACCGTTCTTTCCACAATCTCGGGCCCCAACATTCTTCTTTTGCCAACTTCGTCCCAATATAGGGGAGATCTGCACTTTCGTCCGTACAACGCCTCATATGGAGCCATTCCAATCGTCGCCTGAAAACTGTTATTGTATGCAAACTCTACTAAAGGTAGATATTCTTCCCATCCTCCGCCGAAATCCAAAACGCAGGCTCTAAGCATATCCTCAAGCGTCTGAATAGTTCTTTTCGACTGACCATCAGTTTGAGGATGATAAGCCGTACTATAGAGGTGTAACTAAACAAACCCCCGATTCTTCTAAACTAGTTCTTTCCGACTGACCAAGTTGTTGCCTTCTAGAGAATCTTTTATGATAATCATATTTTTAATGGGGTTTATATAGTAATTGGGGTATGTATAGGAGAACCGGGGGTTTGTTTAGCCGCGGGCTTAATAAAACCCATAAATTACTTATCACCTTAAATTATTTAAAATGAACTAAATAATTTGAACCCATCTCCGGTGGTTAAACCTCACAAAGATAACATATAAAAAATAATCACAATTTTCTTAAAAATATAATTCTCCAAAGAATATTAGAGTCCTTTTTTTTTGGGCACATAAAAAGTAAATCATCAACCGCTATAATGATTAAACTCAATTTAAATTATTTTATGATTTTTTTAGCCATTTTGATACCTCAAAATATTTTTTACACACTTCGACTTAATAAAAATGTTATATACACTTTGTGCATGGTACGCACTAAATACTTTTAGTATTAGTTTTTTTTTTTTTTACAAATAATAATATTAGTTATTTTAAATAATAATATTAGTTGTGTACAATGCATAAGATGCACGTAATATTTTGTCTAAAAAAATTATTTCCATTTTAGTATAAAATGACCCCAATACCTTTGTTGAAATGCACACTCTCATATTCACTTGGTGCATGGTGCACCCACTCAACAATTTTTGTTGTTTACACTGAAAAATATAAAATGATTACATTGAAAATCGATTTCAGGGTAATCTCACAAAATATCAATATAATCAAATAATGTTCAATAAAAAGCGTTCACTCGACAATAACTTTAATTTTCTTTATTGTTATTTGTTAGAAACATCATCTAAACTTTTAAATAGCGCTCACCCGACAACGATTCAAGTTTCTTATTTGATGGTTAGATACATCAACTAAGAGAGCGCTCACCCGACAATGATTCAAGTTTCTTGTTTGATGGTTAGATTCATCAACTAAGAGATTCAATATTAAAGATCAAATTATTTTTCAAATAAATTGTATCCGACGTGCAACGCACGTGGTTCCACCCAGTTAATCAAAACGTGACTTAAACCAAACTATTGAAAAATATTTATTACCCGATTAAATTCAAGTCGCATAATTTAGCATTCAGCTATATATGCATGCAAATTGCAATTAACCCACGAAAAGAAAAAAGAAATCCAACCACGCACATATTTTATACTGTATTAAGTTTTATATTTTCAAAATTAAAAATAATAAATTGATCATTAATATATTGAATAAAAATATATTAGTAAATTTTTAAATGAACTAGTTAAATATAATTCTATATGAGAATTGAACAGTGGAATAGAGTGTCGACCCTCTTTTTCAAACGTCGTTGTGATATATATATATATAATATCACTAACATGCATATCAACTTTTATTGTTTCAAAAATATTTAATTTTTAAACAATGATAGTTTATATACAAAATAGTGAAATCGAATTTATGTGAACTCGGATTCACAGAAAGTTTAGTCTTGAACTATATATTTGGGACATTCGGAAAAAGAAAACAAGCCTATATACATATGACAAAAACCTACTTTTATTAGGTGTGCACTATTTAAGTGTATTTTAAATGATATTAATTATTTTATTAAAAATATTAATTTACTAGTATTTATTTTTTCACTGGAAAATATTACTCCCTCCGTCTCTCAAACCTATTTTCATGTAAATGGACACATATTTTAAGGAAAGAGTAAGTCTCTTGTATATTTGGTGCATAGTGCACTCACTCAACAGTTGATAGTGTTTACACTGAAATACTGAAAAGTGTGGGTTAATTAATCAACCAACACTTTTTAGTGTAAATAGCCTCAACTATTGAGTTAGTGCATCGTGCACCAAGTGCATATGAGACATCCGCTTAAGAAAAATGAGATAAAAATAAGGGTATTATGGGGTTATTGTAGGACCAATTTATGAATAAAACAATTGTCTGTGAGTGTAAAACATATGACATGCGTGTAATTAAGTGATGATTGGAAGGTGATAATAAAGTGATTGCTTCTAAAATAGGTATGAGAATAGATTAGTGGGACGAACCAAAAAGACAAGTGAAAACAGATTTTGAGGATGAATGGAGTAATTATTTTCACTAAAATATATTACTCCCCCCGTCCCGCAGTTACTTTCACATTTTCTTTTTTCGTCTATCCCAAAAATAATTTTCACTTAAAATGGAAAACCCTCCATAAATTACATCCTCATAATATCCTGAATTTTACAAAAATGTCATTACTTTTTTATCCACACTTACACACAATTTAACTCATTTCTTTACTTTATACATAAAAGTTTACAAAATTACCCACTCAAATTCTCGAATCTTTACTCATTAGTCAACTTTCTTATTTTGTGTGTCTTTACCTATATGAAGGAAGTCATGGGACAGAGTGAGTAATTGTGCAAAATTGTATCATACAACTGGTGTACATGATACTCAGTGTATGTGTGTGCGCGCATACACACATTAGGTGCAGCGTGCAACTCAAGTGTATTTGTAAAAATTACTTTTTTATTTATTGAAAAGTTACCCTGTTACGGTCTTAAAAGGGGTGAGTTGGTTGGCTTTTCAATAAAAGTAAAGATAATTTTTCAGTAATAACAAATATAATTTTTTAAAAATGCACTTGAATTACACGGTGCATCTGGTGTAGAAGAGAACATGCTTATCCATCTTCCCTTATATATATTGTTAAATATCTGAATATCTCAATCCCTTATATATATTGTTAAATATCTGAATATCTCAATCTTACCAGAGTACTCCAACCTCTATCTGAACCTACGTAACACTACCCAAGCCTCCTATTTTTATTTTATAATTAATTTTTTGTTTAAAATTACATTCACTGATTTAACTAATGCAAAAATCAATTAATGAATAAACATTTACTGCATTAGAAAAATTTCCTATTTCATTTAGTCAATATCCACAAATGGATGTACTTTATATTTAATAACATATATTAATCATAATTTAGAAATAATTTTAAATATATATTGCACTAATCAAATTATATAAAATTTGAAATATTTTAATTTTTTTCAATTCCCGTAATACGTGCACTAAGCAGATGCAGTATGGTGACATGGAGGTACAATATACTTCCTCCGTCCATGAAATATAGTCTTGGTTGCCTTATTTGGCTGTCCACGAAAAATAGTCATGTTGCCTAAAATGGAAATAATAAACTTTATCTACACTTTTCAACATACACACATAATATTTTTTAATTAATTTATTTTGTACTTGATGTGACACAATATTCTTACTTTTTACATATTATATCAACTTTCTTAATAACCGTGCATAAAGCAACAAGACTATATTTCATGGACAGGAGGAGTAATATATATATATATATATATATATATATATATATATATAAATATATAATACAACAACTTTTTCCTTAATTAGATTTTGGAGGGAGATTTTTGTGGCCCTTGATCAACATATTTTGACTTCATCATCACCGTTCATTTTTTATTATTTAGTATATATGGTAGATTGAAATATAATTGATTCTTAATTTGCTTATAATTAGAAACCGTTAAAATATGTGTGCCTATTTATACTGCTCAATCATCAACTTCTCAACCATTGTATTAAGTTTTGATTTTGTTTCTCTCAAAATGTATATTGAGTTCTTCCTAATGAAATAGTTGCATCATCAACATTGTAAGTCATATTATATCTCTAGATGTATAGATTCTAATTAGGTTTTTATAATTTTCCTAGATGTACAGATTTATATTTTTTTTAGTAGACAAAATAGTTAGTGTAAACTATTTTGTTATTTTGTAGATTTTTTTATTCTTTTTTTTTAGAAAGAATGTATATATTTTGTTGAAAATGTAATTTTGGATATCGGATCGAAGATTTATGGTGAGTTTTGAAGAATATTTTGAATATTTAAAGACGTTCGTAGGAGATTGAAAGATATAAGGTTCCGAATAGACTATTTGAAGACCTAAGATTTGAAGGTATTTTTATAAAAGGAACAATTCGGTCGTATAGTTTTTGTTTGTTGTTTTTCAGATTTTGTAATATTGTTGTCATTTCTATAAACAATTTAGGTGTATTTTTATTTTTTTTGTTCCCTTTTCCTAAATTCAATATTTTAAGTAGTTTGCGTAAATTTTGCTAATTCTCAATTATAATTTATCATCTACATATTAATTCAAGCAATTGACTTGGTCTAAGGATATTTAGTAATAAAGTCACCATTATATCCCATTATATTAGGTATCAAATTTTTCGTTGCCAACTTTATATAATTTTTTTATTTCAATTAATATGATATTTTCAAAAAGATTTTATAGTAATTTTTTTTGTCTTTCTATAATATTTAAGAAAATCACTTATATTAATGTTGATATAGAAAAAACTTTTGTACCGTACCTTAAATCAAGCAATTGTATATATATATATATATATATATATATATATATATATATATATATATTAAATGATATAAATTGTGTGATAGTGGTATATTACGTAGGCAATACATATCTTATATGAAACTTATTATTCTGCAACTTATAATAGACTTTTATAACTTTTGATTTTCATCGTCTTCATTTTTTAATTGATTAATGTCTGAAAATTATTTAATTAATTGTAACATTCTTATAATGTTATGCTGTTCTTTTCATATGTATATATGAGCTCATTGGTTCAACAATTAAGTTGCGAGTTGTGTGGTGTGATTAGGCGTGAAATTGTCATGATTCGTCACTTGAAATACCATAATTTTGGCCGATTTTGTCGAGTATTTGGAGACAATTGAGCATTATTTCTCTACATTGATGAATTTGTCTCTTTGATGCTCGTAGGTGAATCGAGGGCAAAGAACGGAGTTCGCAGGACTTTGAATCGACTCAAACGGATGCCCGGATGAGAAGATATCGAAGAAATACGATTGATGTTAGTGTTGAAGAAGAAAAGTGCTACTTGGTGAAAATTTGGGAGCACTCGAGTAAACCACTCAAGCACTAACACTCGAGCACGTTGCTCGAGCGCCCAAAACATACAGAAGATTTCGAGCGCTCGAGCAGCTCGAGCGCCACCGCTCGAGCGTGTTGCTCGATGACTTGAAGCGAATTACACTAACTTCTACTAATCGCTCACCCGCAAGCGGACGGGTTCACTGTAGTATGAGCAAGTATAATGGCCAAGTATTATCGAACCCACGAGATGGAGTGTATGCAAACAGATCCCTGAAGATCTACGCGTCGTAGTTAATATGAGTGTATGTTTTTGGATTTTTGAAGAATTAATTTTAAACTAAAATAAACTAATTAAACTAAAGAGCGAACTAAACAATTTAACTAAGGAGTGTTTTCAAATATGAGATGGTGATGCTTAGGATAGGAATCCCTACGTATACTAACGGAGCAGGTACATAATCAAAATAACTGTGACGCGCGAGAAATAACCTAAGTAAAAGAATGCAAGGTGAAAGCTCAAGATTCTAAACCCTAATACTTTACCCTAACACTCGACTTCACTAATCCACTAACAAGTTAATAGAATGTGCTTAATTAATGAGACCCTAATTTAACTAAGGTGATGCGGTCGTCCTCCTTCGTTAAACTGGTAGATGAATTAACCTTTCCTAAATCCTCTAGTTAAGTCAACTCGTTGTTAAAGAGTGATACGGTCGTCCTCTCTCTAACACCTTTCGAACGAAATTCAAAAGTAAAGTCTAGATTAATTTTAAGAATTCATTAACCAAGAGAATTAAAACCTAACGTCACAAGTTACTATAATTACGTACCCACAACCTACTTCTACGAGTTCATCCTACCCCAAGCATGCAAGGGTTCTAGCCTAACATGGTGGTTTGAATAATAAAAGCAATCACAAGAACAATAAACATATGCATAATTGAATTAATTAAAGAAATCAAGAACATAAACGAAAGAACAAATTAAAGTCTCTAAAGAAATCTATATAAATCTGAAAAACTAGGTTTAAACGTCTCAAAGAGTAAAGAAAGAAAGAATTAATCTAATACGTTAAAAAGAAATACTAAAACGAAGAATTCGTAAATTAATACCTCAATTACAACGTATAAAACTCTTCCAATCTCTCTCCCAAGCTTTCTCCTCGCTCAAAATATGTAAAAATATGTGTTGGTATGTGTTGATATGCTTGGAAAAAGGTATAAATAGGCTTGGGATCGAATTTGGGCGTTTTTGGGCCAAAAACA
Organism: Ballota nigra; assembly: GCA_947034835.1. Taxonomy (NCBI): domain Eukaryota; kingdom Viridiplantae; phylum Streptophyta; class Magnoliopsida; order Lamiales; family Lamiaceae; genus Ballota; species Ballota nigra. The sequence continues at coordinate 8,142,720 of OX344727.1, read as the reverse complement.
CGTTTGCTCGTGCACTTGCTCGTGCACTAGTGCACGACCTGATTCAACTCGTGAACAGTGCACGAGTGGTCGAGCTCGAGCACTTTTCGGCAGCTGTACACATGTTCGTAAAATCTTCACATCTCCTCAACCGGGAGTCCGTTTTGGCCGATTCAAAGTCCTACGAACTCCTCTTTTCACCCTCTATCCATCTATGAAAACAAAAGAGACAAATTCATAAGTTTATAAAAATGATACTCAAATGACTCCAAACACTCATAAAAAACACTCAAAATATGGACAAATCGGGCACCAAAACATAACAATTTCACGCCTAATCACTCGAGCGCCCCAAAACATGCAGAGAAGTTTCACCATTCGAGCAGCTCGAGCGCGAGCGCTCGAGCACTTGAGTCATTCGAGCTAAATGCTCGAGCGCGACCGCTCGAGCAGGCCTGCTCGAGCGTCTTCAATTTTCGCATTTTCAAAGGCGTTTTTCGGCCCACGAGTCCACGATTCGGCCCGTTACATATATATATTCGTCTCAAGCACATTTTTGGAGGACACCACACTTCACTTGATAGATTTAGACATTTAGAGTTTGTTTTTGGAGAGGAAGGAGAGAAGCAAGTTTACGATTACGTTTTTTTGAGGTTTTCATTACGAATTCATATTACAATCTTACTTTTTCGTTTAGTTTCTTTATATTTCATTCTTAAACACTTTGAGACTTCTTTTCTTTAGTTAATTTCAGTTTATTCTTAATTTCGTTAAACCCTAGTTTATGTTTGATCTCTTCTTCGTCTTAATTATCATGTTCATGTTCGTTACTTATTTAATTGCTATTACTTACGTTAAACCTATGTCTAGCTAAAACCCTTGCATGCTTGGGGTAGGATGAACTCGTAGAAGTAGGTTGTGGGTACGTAATTAGGGTAACTTGTGACGTTAGATTTTAATTCTCTTGATTAATGAATTCTTAAAATTAATCTTAACTTTACTTTTAAATTTCGTTCGAAAAGTGTTAGAGAGAGGACGACCGTATCACTCTTTAACAACGAGTAGACTTAACTAGAGGGTTTAGAAAGGGTTAATTCATCTACCAGTTTAGCGAAGGAGGACGACCACATCACCTTAGTTAAATTAGGGTCTCATTAATTAAGCACAATCTATTAACTTGTTAGTGGATTAGTGAAGTCGAGTGTTAGGGTAAAGTATTAGGGTTTAGAATCTTGAGCTTTCACCTTGCATTCTTTTACTTAGGTTATTTCTTGTGCGTCACAGTTATTTTGATTATGTACCCGCTCCGTTAGTATACGTAGGGATTCCTATCCTAAGCATCACCATCATCTATTTGAAAACACACATTAGTTTATTAGTTTCTTTCGTTCGTTAGTTTAATTAGTTTATTTTAGTTTAAAATTAATCTTTCAAAAAACCCAAAAACATTACACTCATATTAGCTATGACGCGTAGATCTTCAGGGATCTGTTCGCATACACCCCATCTCGTGGGTTAGATATACTTGGTCGTTATACTTATTCTTACTACAGTGAACCCGTTCACTTGCGGGGAAGCGACTAGTAGAAGTTAGTATATTCGCTTCAAGTCAATGGCGCCGTTGCCGTGGATGGTGTTGTATGCTTTTTGAATAGGACTTGTCGATAGCTTAGTAGTTAGTAGTGAGTGATTTTTCTTTTCTGTTTTTTATTATTTCGCACATATTCGGCAGTTGCGTTTTGATTCTTTTGTTTGTGTTTCAGGTTTATGAGAACACGCTCGCAAGGCAATACGAGCGAAGAGAGATTGCCGTCAGATCCTGAGACAATAGCAAGAAGAAACCGAGCCTTCTTACGAAGGATGAATGCTGCCGGAGTGAAAGAACCGATGGACATCACTAATGAGTTGGATGATGTCGAGAATGAGTTCAATCAGGCATTGAACCGGGTTGACGGCACTGATGGCAATACCAGCAAGAATCAAGATCCGTTAGGAGAAAGCCAGAGCCAAAACCCGGGTACTCAGAACTAAAATAGCCCAGCTCATAACATGGTCCAAAATCCTCATAACAACCCTGCCACCCACATCCCAACTTACCACAAAACAACTTACCATATCCACCCTACCCATATCCACCTTATCCTTACCCACCATACCCGTATCCTCCACCTCCAGTTTACAATCAACTACCTGTTTACCTACCACCACCCCAACAAGTACCCGTACTAACTGCTAATCCTCAACACATTCCTCAGAACGCAGATCAAAATATGGCTATTCGAGGGAGGTTTGCAGCGCAGCCACAACGGTACTATGATGGAGTGGCATTGCCTCCTGTTGAGGCAAATAACTTCTCGATTTCCCCGTGAATTTTTAAGCTGCTTACCGAGAACCAGTTCAAAGGGGAAGTTGGGAAGGAGAATCCTCACACTCACCTGAGGAGTTTCCTCATGATAGCCTCCACATTCAATTACAATGGCATGTCTGAAGATGCCAAGAGGCTTAGGCTGTTCCCATTCTCACTGACAGGAATAGCTAAAGAGTGGTATGACAACACGCTCCTACGGGGAGGTGTAACCACATGGGCCGAGCTCGAGCGTCTGTTCCTCGAGTGATTCTACCCTCCATCGAGAATGATTAAAGTGAGAATTGAGATCTCTTCCTTTCGCCAGAAGTCAGGAGAGGATTTACGCCAAGCGTGGGAGAGATACTCAAATATGTTGATCGAGTGCCCGCAGCACGGGTACAACGAGGGAGACATTATGGCGTTCTTCTATAGTGGAGCCAGCAAGGCTGGCCAAGCCCATTTAGACGCGTGTGCGAGTGGAGCTTTTCTGAACCAAGGGATAGCGAGATGTAGAGAGACCGTGGACAACATTGTCACGAATGCCGGTGCATGGAACAAGGATCCTGAGTTTCAGAGAGTTTGCAAGTTGGAGGAGAAAGAAGGTGAAGGAACAAGAAGGTTGTTGATGGCCATGATGGAAAAGATCAACAACCTCGAGTTGGGGAAGAATTTGGTTGGAGAGCATGCAGCAGAGAATGAGAGAGTAGACCAGCAAAGTGGACAACAAGAGGTAGCCAATTACATGGGAGGTCCGTATTACAATCAGAATGGCTACCAATGTGGTAATCAATATGGAAGGCCTTCTTATGGCCAACCTTTTGTACCACCAGGTCCACAGTCTCCTCCTAATCAGTGGAGGAACAATTAAGGCTATCAAGGAGGCCAACAGCCTCCTCAAAACACATGGAGAAAGAATGAGAATTTCTCATATGCTAACCCAAAGGTGGGTGTTACAGTTCCTCCGGGTGTTGACCCAGGTTCAAAACCTCCGGGTGGAGAAGGCGGTTCCTCAACTGAGGAGATGTTGAGAGCGATTCTACAGAAGGTGGAGGAAGGAAGTAAGAGGTTGTCATCCTTGGAGTACGATGTGAAAGAGTTGCATAAAAAGGGTGATCAACGTGATCAAGAGCTCCAGAAGATGAACGTTGAGTGGACTAGAACTCAACAAGAGAATAATCGAAGGTTCACTTCTATAGAGTTCCAGATGGCAAAGTCATTGAATAGGGAGCCGGGTAAGTATCCTTCCATGCCGGAGGGGAACCCGAAAGAGCATTGCAAGGCGATCCAGCTCAGAAGTGGAACCAACTATGAAGGTCCTCAGATGCCTGCTGATTCTGAGATGCCCCAAGATAGAGATGAGATTGAAGAGGTGAGAGATGAGAAGAAGGTTGAGGGTGAAAGCACTCAAGCGAGCAAAGAGCTTGAAGAGGAAGAAATTGAGAAGGGTGAGAGAGTTCCTAAGTGGAAGAAGGCAAAGGAAGCAAGGGAGAAAGTGAAAGAGACCGAGAAAGATGAATGGGGGGTACCCAAATCTGTGATACCCGTCCCATATCCACAACGCTTCATGAAAAAGAAGCTTGATGAGAAATTCGCTAAATTCCTTGATGTGTTTAAATAATTGCATATTAATATTCCTTTTTATGATGCTTTGGAACAGATGCCCAACTATGCAAAGTTTTTGAAGGACTTGATCACGAAAAGACGGCGAGTGGATGAGCCGAAGTTGGTGCAGCTGAACCATGAGGTGAGTGCATTAGTGCACAAGGCGCTTCCTCCAAAGCTGAAGAATCCCGGGAGCTTCACCATTCTTTGTGATATCGGGAACGGGATCAAGAAAGGAGCGCTATGTGACCTCGGGGCGAGCATAAATCTGATGCCGTTGTCGTTTTTCTAGAAGTTGGAAGGTGGTGAACTTCAACCGATGATGATGACGCTTCAACTTGCCGACCGGTCTATTACGAGACCGCAAGGTGTGGTTGAAGACGTCCTCGTAAGAGTTGGAGAGCACATTTTTCCAGCCGATTTCGTGGTCCTAGAGATGGAGGAAAATGAACACGTGCCCCTGATTTTGGGAAGACCGTTCTTAGCTATGGCGGGAATGGTGCTAGACGTGGCAAATGGGAAGATTACGTTGAAAGTTGGTGATCAAGAAGTGAAGATCTCCCTATATGAAGCCATGAAGCACCCGAAGGAGGATGAAAGTTTGTATTGCATGGATGCAATTGATCCTCGTGTTGAAGACACACCTCCTATCTCTAATCTTTCTCATGTTTATGATTTCGTTAGTCCTTCATTTGTTAATTTAACCCATGTGCATTATGATCGTGATTATTTTGATAGGGATAAAGTGAAGAAGTCGAAGGAGGAAGAAGTGAAAAAGGTGGACGTGATCCAGTTGGAAGGGAAATGAGGAGTTAAGAAGAAAAAGTCCAAATTCAAGAACCTGTTTGGTAAGACGCCTCCAGATAAAGGTGAGAAGGAGTCGAGACCCATAACACTTGGGGATGAGAAGAAAGCAAAAGAGCTCATGATGGTAGGGCATCAAGGAAAGGCATCAAGGAAAGGCATGAGAGTAAGGGAGGTAAATTTGAGAATGATGTCCCATAAGCTCCTTTGAGCTTGGTCCGGCATGAGGACCTTAAAAATAGCGCTGAATGGGAGGCAATCCATTTTTATTTGCTTTTATTTATTTTTAGTGTCTTTTTATGATATTAGGGTGTTGTTGAATCGTAAGTTTTAACCTCGTACTTGAGAGTTCATTTTGTAGGCTTGTTTCGATGGAGTACTCAGAAGGGAGGAACTCAAGCAAGGGAGTGTGCTACGTTTGAGAGAAACTGAAGTGTTTGGTTGAGGTAACCCACAACCCCAAACTTAGACCTCTTCGCAAGGTCGAAGTTTGGGGGGGTGGAGTTTTTTTATGTTTCTTGTTACATTGCACCGGAGCACCCCTTATCTTTGAGTGTGATTGGTCATTTGGTGCCTTGAGATGCCTTGGGGTGATTTTGATCTGAGTCGCTATTGCATATTTCATGCTTATTGACCCCTTCTACTTATTAGTTGTTATTCGTGAGCATATTTGATGAGTAGAGTAGAATTGTGAGGTTGAGTTAAGAATTGTTTTGTGTGAGTAGTTGAGTTAGAGTGGATTTGAGAGAGAACTAGTATACTTACAAGTTTTCTTTTTGAGTGCTTGTGTGATAAGATTGAGAATTCACTAGGACTAGCATGGATGTGAAAGCCGAGAGACTTGAGCCTTATGAGATTTGGATATATGAATTAATCTCTTCGTTTGTGAGTGGATCGTCACCTTAGAGGATGCTAGAACTTGTGTGTGCTCTTGCTTCTTGATTGTGTCTAGTTTGATATGCCAAATAGGATCTTAGGCCATCTTTGATTTTATTGAGTCACTTAGCCAAAATTTTCCTTACCAATGACATTGAATACCTTGTTATCCCTTTGAGCCTAAAGCCTATTTTATTTGCTAGCACATATGAACACTATTCCAATTCCTAAGCCTTTTTGTCCCAATTTGAGTGGAGAATAGAAAAGTGTGAATGTGAAGGGATTAAATTGAGTTGAAAAAGGAAAAGATTGTTTGTTGAGTGAATATGAGAAGAAGGGTGTGATGAAGTTATGAGATGTGGGAAAAAGAGAAAAAAAATTAAGAATGAGCAAAAAAAAAAAAAAAAGCTCATGTGTTTGTGCGAAAAAGAAAAAAAAGTGAAGTGATTGAAAAAAAAAAGTGAAAGAGTGAGAAAGAAAAAAAATTGAAGTGTTGAGAGAATTGGAATTGAAAGTTTGTTGATTGAATATGTTTGAAGTAGTCTGTTCTTTATCTCGAAGTACCGAAGTTTGATTTTCTATTCTCCATTCACTTTAGTCACTTTACCATATTATTATCCCACCTGTCCAAAGAGCCTACATTACAACCTTGAGAAAGTCCTTTTTGATTCGGCATTGATTTCTAGAGTATGGTCGATGTTAAGAGCACTTACAAGCCTATGGATGCCAATTTGAGTGATTGATTGTTTGAGTGAGTCCCTTGATCATTGATATACACTTGTGAGGGAGCGAAACACATCGTTGAGTGCACATCCATGCCTGATCTTGGTGTTTCTTGTTATTGTTGCATGAGTATGATGAAGGAAAGTGAGTGAGTATACGTGTGATTGATCTTTGAAGCTCGAGTTCATTTGCTTGCATGATTGATTCTTTGACTCATTCCTAATAATTTCACTTGACTTGTTATTTCGTTGCTTGAGGACAAGCAACATGGTAAGTTTGGGGGGGTTGATTAGGCGTGAAATTGTCATGATTCGTCACTTGAAATACCTTAATTTTGGCCGATTTTGTCGAGTATTTAGAGACAATTGAGCATTATTTCTCTACATTGATGAATTTGTCTCTTTGATGCTCGTAGGTGAATCGAGGGCAAAGAACAGAGTTCGCAAGACTTTGAATCGACTCAAACGGATGCCCGGATGAGAAGATATCGAAGAAATACGATTGGTGTTAGTGTTGAAGAAGAAAAGTGCTACTTGGTGAAAATTTGGGAGCACTCGAGTAAACCACTCGAGCACTAGCGCTCGAGCACGTTGCTCGAGCGCCCAAAACATACAGAAGATTTTGAGCGCTCGAGCAGCTCGAGCGCCACCGCTCGAGCGTGTTGCTCGAGCGCCACCGCTCGAGCGTGTTGCTCGAGCGCCCCAAAACATGCAGAGAAGTTTCACCATTCGAGCAGCTCGAGCGCGAGCGCTTGAGCACTTGAGTCATTCAAGCTCCATGCTCGAGCGCGACCGCTCGAGCAGGCCTGCTCGAGCGCCTTCAATTTTCGCGTTTTCAAAGGCGTTTTTCAGCCCACGAGTCCACGATTCGGCCCATTACATATATATATTCGTCTCAAGCACGTTTTTGGAGGACACCACACTTCACTTGATAGATTTAGACGTTTAGAGTTCATTTTTAGAGAGGAAGGAGAGAAGCAAGTTTACGATTACGTTTTTTTGAGGTTTTCATTATGAATTCATATTACGATCTTACTTTTTCGTTTAGTTTCTTTATATTTCGTTCTTGAACACGTTGAGACTTCTTTTCTTTAGTTAATTTCAGTTTATTCTTAATTTCGTTAAACCCTAGTTTATGTTTGATCTCTTCTTCGTCTTAATTATCATGTTCATGTTCGTTACTTATTTAATTGCTATTACTTACGTTAAACCTATGTCTAGCTAAACCCCTTGCATGCTTGGGGTAGGATGAACTCGTAGAAGTAGGTTGTGGGTACGTAATTAGGGTAACTTGTGACGTTAGGTTTTAATTCTCTTGATTAATGAATTCTTAAAATTAATCTTAACTTTACTTTTAAATTTCGTTCGAAAAGTGTTAGAGAGAGGACGACCGTATCACTCTTTAACAACGAGTAGACTTAACTAGAGGGTTTAGAAAGGGTTAATTCATCTACCAGTTTAGCGAAGGAGGACGACCGCATCACCTTAGTTAAATTAGGGTCTCATTAATTAAGCACAATCTATTAACTTGTTAGTGGATTAGTGAAGTCGAGTGTTAGGGTAAAGTATTAGGGTTTAGAATTTTGAGCTTTCACATTGCATTCTTTTACTTAGGTTATTTCTTGTGCGTCACAGTTATTTTGATTATATACCCGCTCCGTTAGTATACGTAGGGATTCCTATCCTAAGCATCACCATCATCTATTTGAAAACACACGTTAGTTTATTAGTTTCTTTCGTTCGTTAGTTTAATTAGTTTATTTTAGTTTAAAATTAATCTTTCAAAAAACCCAAAAACATTACACTCATATTAGCTACGACGCGTAGATCTTCTGGGATCTGTTCGCATACACTCCATCTCGTGGGTTCAATATACTTGGTCGTTATAATTACTCTTACTACAGTGAACTCGTTCGCTTGCGGGGAAGCGACTAGTAGAAGTTAGTATATTCACTTCAAGTCATGGCGCGGCTAAATAGTATGGTTGTCATTGCTCCAGAAAAAGGAATTAATTAGAGGTATAATATATTTTGCTTTTCTTTTTAAAAATTGTCATATATTTCTTATAATGAGTTGGTGATTGTATTCGTTGATTAAAGCAACTTTGCATGTCCCCTTGTGTAGTGGTGTAGTCAATTTTATCTCCACGGGATTTACTATATTCTGAAGTGGAGCTCCTTTTAATTGTATAGTTATATATTTTTCTTAAACCTTTTTGGGGTTATATAGTGGTTTCAAAAGAAATCACTCAAATAAAATGTTTGCTTAGCCCTACCATATAATACAATGTTAGTGATTTTTAGATTTTTCAGTTTTGGATGGATACAACTAAAGGTTATTAAGGTTCTACCAGTTTTCACCCCTTGAGAATCGAAGCATTTTTCTCTGCCTTCATCACTTCCGTAATGGCCAAAAGGTATGTTCCTGATTATTTTTTTTGGTAAATTTCAAGTTGTTTCTAATAAAAAGGAAAAAAAAAATGGAACTTTAATTTTTTTTTTCAATTTAGAATTTGGGTTTTGTTCCTTCAATATATTTTGTGATCCTCTATCTATGTGATTCAAATTGCATGATTTTTCTGTACTCATTTGGCTTCAACTTAGCGCATGATTTTGGATACATGCTTAAGTATCATAATGGTTATCTATAAGTTTTTTATGTGGCTAAAACTGAGTGTATGTAAATATAAGTCCATTAAATCAATCCACCATTAAATTTGAAGAAAAAGAAATGTATTTTATGTATGATTATTGTTGGAGTAAAAGAATTCGTGCTTTTGCACTATGTGGACTCGGTCAAAATATTTGGATTATTATCTATTGTGAATATATTTGTTAAATTTGTATTTTGAAAGAGTCAAAGTTTGAGACAATACTCATAGTATGAAGGGGATAACTGGAAATGTCAAGTCTGCACGCAAACTCGAAAGTAAAATAAATTGACGAATGTAGAATATGATTGTAGATTGTACACTCAAATGTACTGAGTGGCAAAGGTATTATGGACTTCGTGTCATTCTGCTTTCATAAATTTTAGCTTTAGTTGGATAGAAATGCAATTCAGAACAAATAAGTAAAAAATGTAAGCTTATCCCGTGAATTTTGCTTAAGGTTTTGCTATCATAATTACATTGTTTGGTGGGGATCCAAAAGCTAGCTTATGGGTGTCTAAAATGCTAGGAAATGGCAGGATAGTATCAGGAGAAAAAAAGAATTGTGAAAATCATGTTTCAATATGCATGGCCCAAATGCTACCTTCTCATGGTTTTTTGGATCATGGAATGGAACTTAAAGTAATATCTAAATTTCAAACCTTATAACTAAAATGCTCACATTTTCAATGTAACTCAGCCCCAATTTTGATGTTCACAATGTTTCTTAGACTGAGATGGATGGAAGAGTATTTCTGGTCAGCGTCAGCTGTCAGCCGCCAGTTTACCATCATAGAATGTCTATTTTCTAAAGCAAGAAAATATGGGGTAAGCATTGTGCTCTAAGCTCACTAAATCATTTTTTGGGTTTTTTTGTTGTAATTTTAGATGTCGATGTGCTTCTAATGTCTGTATTATGATAAGAGAAATTCGACCTACATGTTGTTATTGTTACATAAAAACAACAATAGTTGTTGAAAGTTATAACATGTTTTTACTTATGCTTTGAAATAATAGTGAAATAGTGTGTGCTCAACAACTTTTAGCTAATAATGTTTTGATTGTGAATAATAAGTGGAAATTGATACTTGATAAGAAATGCGTGATTGGGTTACACACACTTCACTGTGTGGCTATTGTATTTGTAGTCTCGTAGGGCTTATGTGTCAATTTGGATAACTGAAATTTGATTGCAAATTATTAAAACAGATTCTACCGTCTCAGATTGCAGAACCTTCATCATTTGTGATAATAATTAAGTACGTTCAATGTTTAGCATTCGCACTTTTAGAATACATTATGGACTAAATACGAAGTGAATAACAGTGGGACTAAATCGAAAAAAGTAAGAAAATATGGTGCATAATTGGTTTTATAATGTCCATCTTGTGAAAGTAGGGACTGGGATGAACTCTATTAATTGTTTTCACTAAAAATTAAGATGTGCTAAGTAAGAATTATTATTGTCACATGCATTGGTTGTGTGCTAAATTTATTTGAAGCATTATCATGTAACTCAGTGTTTCTTGACATAATCTTTTACATATTGAAGATACTTAGCTCACAAAGGCAATCAATTTCTTGGCAAGAGAGTACACAGAAATCACTGCAACACCAATAAGATGGAAAGAAGGCTGATAGATTTCTTACATGGCTTGGTATATAGTTTGAGAACATTAGGTTTTTGTGATGTTTAAAATTAAGACTCATTTTGCAAGTATGGCCTTTTGAAGGGTTTTCCTATCGGAGATGTATGTAGTTAGTAGATAGTTACTTATTTCTAAATCACTACGAATAATATCCAAATGAAAGTGTTACTAATGGTTAATTTATCTTTTATATTTAAATTGATACATATAAGTTACTGAACTTATGACTGTAAAATATATACACAAAACATCCTCCAAAATACTCAGCATAGTAAATGTTCGATAAACTATATATTGGTTAACTATGCTTTTGATTCTTTTATGGTACTTGTGTGCATTCTCAATTAAATTGTTCATTATATTTGATTCATGTCATCATTTTGTACTGCTAACTAATCTCAAATCTATTGCACATATGACACACATGTATATATTTATAAATATCTTCTTTTATGAACATGTTAAAAGTCCCCTCTAAAAAATATCATGTTAAAAATAATATACTTAATTGTGTGTCTTGTAAGTATATTTTCTCAATTTGTCTTTGGTTATGGACATTGATTTTATTTTTGCTTTGGTTAAATCACGGAGGTCAAAAGGTCATTAAATGAATAAGTTTATCTTAATTGTTTAGAGGTAGTTTTTAACTTGTATTATTTTCAAAATAGTTTTACTTGTAATATGTAAAGAAAATGTGTTGAGTTTTTTTGAAATATTATTTTGAAGCAGTTTTTTTTTGTTAGTTTTGTGTGTCGAAATATTTATCTATGCATTTTATTTGCATATAATTTATTTCTTGACTGTGTGAGGCTTTGACAATAACATGATAGATTAAGTGAAACATGAGTGGAAATTGAAACTCGAAATAGATTTTGAAACATAAAATAACATTCGATGAAAAATTCTATTAGTTCCAAGACTCAACATAGGATAAAATCTAATTGGCAACCTTGACAGTATGTTTCTCTTTCTGATTAGAATATTGGTACTAATTATTATTGCAACTCTAATTTGTTATAGCATCATATACTTAAGCTTTTGACAAATTCTAGGGTGCATCCAACTGCATAGCATAACATGCACTTGGATTTTAAGCTCAATTTTGATTTTTTCAAAATACACAAACACACCGAACTGTTTTTTTTTTTTTTAATTGCGGTATTACCTGATGTCTTCTTGGGGTATTACTGATTACTTCTTGGGGTATTTGCTGATTTCTGCTTGAGATATTTTTTTCAAAATGCAAATGCATATCATACACTCAAGTGCATACCAGAATTACTCTAAGCTTTTTGTTATTTATTTATAGTGGGAGAATGTTTTTATGTCAATTTGAAATTGTTAAGGAATGATGTGCTCATAATTAGCTAATCAAATTTGGTGTTTTTTTTGGAACAGTTTATACTAAAATATAAAATTTTATGTTTCATTTATCGTTAATATTATCAAATAACTCTCTACTTTGTCTATATATTTGAAGAGAAAACTTATGCCTAGCAAGAGCATAAACTGATAGGGTAAAAATATGGTCAATGTTGTTTGATGAAAAATATTATAGCTTGATTATATTCTTTGGAGTACAATAAAATTGTTAATTTGTTTGTTCTATTTCGAGAGATATTAGTTTATGTAAGTATGATACAAGTATTGCATATGAATATATATATATATATATATATATATATATATATATATATATCATTCCGAGAAATTAATTTGTGTAGGAATATTAACTTAGAACTAATTTGAAGCACACCATTCAGGTTTGATGTTCTAGCATTTTGCTCGAGAGTAACTGCACCATTTGCTTTTAGAAGGAACATATATGTTATAACTATCTGAGTGCAATGTACTAATTATCCAACAATTTGTATATTTGTAGATGAATTTACATTATGTTCCTTTGAGATATAGAAGCATAGAATAAACCTACCCACAAATATACACTCAGAACTCTATAGTGCTAATGATAAAGTGAAGCAAGATATGCAGTTGTTTGTTTTGTCACCAGTATCTATCTTTAATATTTTGTATTTACAAAGGGTTAATTGCCTTGATGTATGCCTCAACTATTGTCGCAAATTTATGAACAACGTGCAACGCACGTGTCAATCAACTAGTTTTACAATAAAACAATTGAAAAGAAGCCAAGAAAATGACGTCCAATTTGTCTAATTTCCACACACAAGAAAAAGACGGTTTATTCACAGATTCATCGCTGCGGGAGCTTCAGAGTTTCACTTTAATGGTGCGTGAAGATAGGAGTTAAAGTTGATAGAGTAATCAATAAATCAAGTATGTGTGGTATAACATAGGCTAATGGGCTGCTGCCACGTGTTGGACAATTTGAGGTTGAGAGATTGATACAAACTTTTAAGCTGCTGCCAGATGTTGGGCAATTTAAGGTTGACAGCTTGCCAAAAACACAAACATCATCTCTCTAGTTGATTTATTGAAAATATCCTAAGCATCACAACCTTCTTATGCCTTGAATAGTGGAAGTTATGTGAGAATTAGGTTTGGGTTGTTGATTTATGCCTAATTTTGATTGTTTATGGAATTATATCCTTATTGATTGGAATTTAGCTTTGCTCTATGCATGAATTGTTCATATTGATGTGTGAATTCATCTTAGTGTAGACGAGAGTTACATTGATTTGATGAAACCTTCGTGTAAGAGTGAAGAGTGCTTAGATGCGTATATCTCGTGCTAACTCGTCGAGAGAGAGTTAGAACGTAGGATACCGTCAATAAGCCTTAAACGTTTGATAGTCTGTTGAATGTTTAGGTGAAGTTTTACTTGTTATAATACATGAACAATTAATATTTTGGCATAAGTCAATGTTTGATCCCAAGGATTACATAACAGAAACCATTTAGGGCATATCAATCCCCTTGCACTTCGTCTCTCGAAGTTAGATAGATTTTATTTATTTCTTGCTAGTTTGCTTGTTTTAATTTCCTTGTTTAGTAGCGTAATCAAACCCGAACTTGTCTTTTATTTTCCTTGCATTCCAACGTGAATCGACTTAGCTAACCACTTGCTTCCTTTGGGTTCGATAATTTTTATTACTTGGTCAATCATTCTCAAAAACTCCTTTCAACATAATCATCTTCTATATTTAGAGACAAAGAAAGATAATGCTTAAACAACTTAAACAACCCACTGCTATAAGGTAATTCTTGTACACCTACAATGAATATACCTCTGAAGGAGATGTTGATAATCCAAATTTGAGTCACTTGTGGAAAGTAAGTGTAAGTTTATCCTTGGAACGTGCTGAAAATACATAAAGCAAAGAAGTAAAACAAAATGAACAGATTTATCTAGTCCAAAATAAGGCACCAGACAATATAAATAGAAGATCTCAAATCTGGTAGAGATTTTTCTAAATGCCAACATCACTAAAAAAGTGGCGAGATTGTCGAATTAAAACGTTGGAGACCATTATTAGAATGGAATATCCGCAAAACCAAATTCGTAAAGGATGCCAAAAAAGAGATTTCAACAACTAATTTAAGCAGCTTTGCCACATCCGGATTTGTAGTTTGGTAAAAGTTTACATCATCTTCGAGCTTTGATGCAGCGGCAAACTCTTCACTGTTAGGTTCCTGAAACAGTTAGAAGGATAGTAAGTGTAAAATGATTTTTGTGTCTTTTAAAGACCAGCCAAAGTCTTCTCTATCTTCCACCAGTTAAATTATTCATTCATGGGAAGATTTTAGCATGCGAGAGAATGTAATATTCATCTCAAATGAGGACTTGTATTTCTCTATAACAACAAAATAGTGCACAAAGGTAGTGTGGAAACAAACAATGACCACTGTTCTTAGTAACTAATAAAAGAGAAGTTGAATTTATGCTAATGCATATCATAATTCTATAAGAAATGAGAAAGAACAGGCCAATCAAAATAGCTTACCGCCAATGAGTTCAGCAAGCACAGGATAACTTTATCCTCATATGTTAATATAAGATCTTCGTCCTCTGTTGTTGTTATGTTGGATAGACCAGGCCCAGTTTTCTTATTAATCTAGGTAACAATTGCATCCCTGTATCAAAATGAACTCTATTTTTATCATCTTCCCCAAACAACCTTTTCATAATTAGATGCCCCTAATTTATTATGTAATATTTAATCATTTGTGAAATTGCATCGGAGAAAGAAACGCCAACACCATCATACGACATACATATATATGCAGAAAAAACTCCCTAGACTCTATATAATTTTATCTATGTTATGTATAATGTACTCTCCAATATAACAAATTGTATAAATGAGAAGGAATCAAAGAAGAGAAGAAGCTCCATTAACTATATCTCAAAAGGAATTTAAATTTTTTTTGCGAAAAGTAGGCAAATTATATTACAATACCAGACAATGTAAGTAAACCCGCCCTGATGAAATACCAGACAATTATATGATCAACTTTTTCAAGTGATAGTTTGAATCAGTCTCAACTGCTCCGATGAAGCAAACCTGCAAAACCACACCATAATGTAAGCACCAACAATAAAGTGATTCTACAATTGTGTAAAATCAAAATATGGATAAAACCATTAGCTATCATCAAATTGAGTAGTAAATCAATAGAAATCACACATGAAATTGACATGGTGGAGAAGTAAAGCGTGAAACATGGGAAAATGGTGAGTTGTAGTAATAGTTGTTATTTCATGACTTGCTCCCTTCTTTTTCAAGCTTTTTAAGCCATAAATTATCATATATTTAGTGTAGTTATGTCCCTTAAAGTCATCCAGGGTATGATTTTGTACTTTCTTTCCATTGGTTAGGGATAAAAATAAGTTTGATTCCAAAAAAACTGTCAGTGACAACAGGATAAAAACCACCACAAATAGAGAAGAAGCGCAAGTTTGTTTTGTCACTCTTTGAAATATATTCTCATTTATTGATAATAGTGATCTTGATCAGAAATAATGTTGCTGCTAATAAGAATCCGATTTTTCCGTCTCATCGTCATGTTACTGAGTTTGTTGATTGATTGCTCATTCTTTTGTTCTTTCGACACTCAATAGTTTAAATTTTAAACCACTATCTTGTGTTCCTTTGATGATTGATCTTTGGACCAATAATCTTTTGTGTGTACATGCTGTTATACTAGGCATAGATAATGATGATTCTAGATTAAACTAATAATTATTACTGCATGTTTATATTTATTCTATACCACATATATATAATGATGGTTCTAGACGAAACTAATAATTGTTCCTTTCTTTTGGTGACGTTGAATTCTTTTTCAATGAGGGATATGTTAATGGCTGCTAGATATACATTCTATTAGGATCATATGATATTTGGAAGAAGGCTAATGGAGCTTTTGGTGAGATTTTAATTTCATGTTACACTAATTAGGATTTTGTTGTTTTCTTAATTCTTCTACTACTTTGTGTTTAATTGTCAAAGTAGTTGTCATTAACAGTTTCAAATTGTAATATCCATAGATCCAATGTAGATGTAGTCATCAACTGCGAATTTTGATCTAATAACATATTACTATTCTGACATTTTGTATCTCATTCCATGAATACATGGGACATAAATCACGAACATATGAAATTAAGATCTCTTTTACCTAATGACATTTTTGGCGTGTAACTAAGTAATTCCTAGCTAGGTGAACTTGTAATGGTGATCTGTTTAGGAATAATTCATCCCCATATTCTTAAATTTGTAGCATCAATTTTTGTCCATTTTGATTTAATTGCCATTTCTACTAAAGATTTTCTTTCTTTTTTTCTTTTCTAGGAGACTCGGTATTCACAATAATGATATTTTTGGCGTGGAACTAAGTAATTCCTAGCTAGGTGAACTTGTAATGGTTATCTGTTTAGGAATAATTCATCCCCATATTCTTAAATTTGTAGCATCAATTTTTGTCCATTTAGATTTAATTGTCATTTCTACTAAAGATTTTCTTTCTTTTTTTCTTTTCTAGGAGACTCAGTATTCACAATAATGACATTTTTGGCGTGGAACTAAGTAATTTCTAGCTAGATGAACTTGTAATGGTGATCTGTTTAGAAATAATTCATCCCCATATTCTTAAATTTGTAGCATCAATTTTTGTCCATTTAGATTTAATTGTCATTTCTACTAAAGTTTTTCTTTCTTTTTTTCTTTTCTAGGAGACTCAGTATTCACAATAATCATTATCGTGATTCTCATAAGAAATGATGACTAATTTACTTTCTATTTACTTCAATTATTTGTTAGTGTTTTCTATAAGGGGTACGACGATCCTCCTACTGGTTTTTATTTTGAAAATGATGATTCGTCTATAGTCCATGTAATTCTTTATAGGAATATTTGTCCCTTGAACTATTTCCTATACAAAATACTAATGTAGTTGATGGTTCTTGGCTATAGGATGACATGAAACTACTCGATTACAATGTTAACGAGTCCGTTGTAGTCACTGCCAACTCCATAGAACTACTATAAATGATACGCCTCTCTCCATATATCCCTATTTTCATCAGAAAGATTATGTAATTTGACTCATAAGTGGGAAATTCATGTTACTTTTGATGGAAAATGTGGTTGTCTTATTAGGTATTTTTGTTAATTTTTTTGTTTTCCCTTATGCAACATCCCCTGCAATCGTATGATGAAGTTTCTGGTGGGCTTCTTTTCTTGGTTCTTCACCATAGGATAACATGGAACTACTTGATTACGATGTTGTCGAGTATGTTAATAGTTTTGTAGTTGCTGCTAACCCCATAGAACTGCCGTAGATGATACCCCTCTTTGCATGTACCATTGTTTTCATCAGGAAGTTTAGGTAATTTGTGGCAATAGTGGGAATTTTATGTTTATTATTATGGAAATTGTGGTGTTGTTGAGAATTTATATTAAATTTTGAATTTTACCTTACGCAGTCTCCTCTGCAATTGCAAGATGGAGTTTTTGCTGGAGCCTGGAATTTCCGTCTGCATCTTATTAGGCCTAAAAAACTTTTGTACATGACAATTAGTAAGTTATGATTTAGTTTGTTTGCGAATTACTTTCAGAAGTTTCTTTTCTTTTCTTTTGCTTATGATGTAAATAAGGAGCTATAGGTCAGCGCTGGTACTACAAATAATTCAATCCTTTGCTCTTTAGATTTGTGTAGATGGCTCAAAGAATACTATTAGAGAATTAATTCAAATGAACTGATGACTACACACCTTTCTACCAGGGATGAAATTCTTTCAATCTTTCACCTATTCATTCTTTTATAATGTTTAATCATAGTTTTTGTATTGAACAAAGACTCAAGGACATATTTTCAAGATGTTTATGAAGCAAATTAGAAATCAAAGTTAAAGGAAGCAAAATTATGGTTTGTTTCTCAGGTTGATTAATTTTTTTTATCATTGATGACATGGTTGTATATGCTCTAAAGAGTGAAAGAAAATTATGTGTAGGCTTTGCATGAACTATGATTGAGATGTGCAGAGTGACTTCTGACTTGAAGCGATGATACTAACTTTCTACTAGTCGCTTACCCGCAAGCGGACGGGTTCACTGTAGTATGAGCAAGTATAATGACCTAGTATTATCGAACCCAAGGGAAAGTGTGTATGCGAATAGATCCCTGAAGATCTACGCGTCGTAGTTAATATGAGTGTGTTGTTTTTAGATTTTTGGAAAGATTAATTAAAAGACTAAATAAACTAAGTAAACTTAAATACCTAAGAAATCAAATTAACTAAGGGTTGTGTTCTAATGAGAGATGATGATGCTTAGGATAGGAATCCCTACGTATACTAACGGAGCAGGTACATAATCAAAATAATTGTGACACACAAAAAATAACCTAAGTAAAAGAATGCAAGGTGAAAGCTCAAGATTCTAAACCCTAATACTTTACCCTAACACTCGACTTCACTAATCCACTAACAAGTTAATAGATTGTGCTTAATTAATGAGACCCTAATTTAACTAAGGTGATGCGGTCGTCCTCCTTCGCTAAACTGATAGATGAATTAACCCTTCCTAAACCCTCTCGTTAAGTCTACTCGTTGTTAAAGAGTGATGCGGTCGTCCTCTCTCTAACACTTTTCGAACGAAATTCAAAAGCAAAGTTGAGATTAATTTTAAGCATTCATTAATCAAGAGAATTAAAACCTAACGCCACAAGTTACTCTAATTACATACCCACAACCTACTTCTACGAGTTCATCCTACCCTAAGCATGCAAGGGTTTTAGCCTAACATGGTTTTAACAAACATAAAAGCAATAGAAGAAACAACGAACATAAACATAATGAATTGAACGAAGAAAATAAGAAACATGAACTAGGGTTTAAAGAAATAAATTCTAAGAACTGAATTTGAATTGATAAAAACGAAGTTTAAAGCGTTTAAAGTAATCAAGCTAATGAAAAGAACTAAGAAACAAAAAGAAACTAAGAATTCGTACGAAAAACCTCAACAAAACGTAAGTAAAGCTTGCTCGTTCTTCTCCTCTTCCTTTCTCTAAAAACTAAGTCTAAAAGTGATTTCTAAAGTTTGGGGTATCATTCAAAATGTGTTTGGAAGAGGTATGTATAGGCACCGGGTCGAAACGGGATCTCATGGGCCGAAAAACAAAATTTGGCATATAAGCCTCGGAGGCGCTCGAGCCATCCCGGTCGAGCGGAGCGCTCGACCCTTTTTGGTCGAATGATTCAATAGGTCGAGCGGGGCGCTCGAGCTGCGTTGCTCGAATGGTTCAAGAGGTCGAGCGGGGCGCTCGAGCTGTGCCCCTCGAGCGGCAAAAATATTCTGTAAGTTCGGAGCGCTCGACCTACGTTGCTCGAGCGATGGTGCTCGAGTGATGATGCTCGAGTGAGCCTTCCTTCCTTGCAACTAACACTTTTCTTCTCACGTACTAATACCAATCGTATTTCTTCGATATCTTCTCATCCGGGCATCCGTTTGAGTCGTTTTAAAGTCCTACGAACTCCGTTTTTTGTCCTCGATTCACCTATGAGTATCAAAGAGACAAATTCATCAATGTATAGAAATAGTACTCATTTGGCTCTAAAAACTCAATAAAATTGACCAAAACTAGGGTGTTTCTAGCTACGAATCATGACAATTTCACGCCTAATCAACCCCCCCCCCCCCCCAAACTTACCATATTGCTTGTCCTCAAGCAATGAAATAATAAGTCAAGTGAAATTGTTAGGGATGAGTCAAAGAATCAATCATGCAAGCTAATGAACTCGAGCTTCAAAAATCAATCACCCGTATACTCGCTCACTTTCCTTCATCATACTCATGCAACAATAACAAGAAACACCAAGATCAAGCATGGATGTGCACTCAACGATGTGTTTCGCTCCCTCACAAGTGTATATCAATGATTAAGGGACTCACTCAAACAATCAATCACTCAAATTGGCAGCCATAGGCTTGGAAGCGCTCTTAACTCCGACCGTACTCTAGAAATCAATGCCGAATCAAAAATGACTTTTCTCAAGGTTGTAATGTAGGCTCTTTGGACAGGTGGGATAACAATATGGATAAGTGACTCACGTGAATGGAGAATAGAAAATCAAACTTTGGCACTTCGAGATTAGGAACAGACTACTTCAAACATTTTCAATCGACACTCTTTCAATTCCACTTTTCTCAACACTTCAATTTTTTTTCTTTCTCACTCTTTTCACTTTTTTTTCAATCACTTCATTTTTTTTTCGCACAAACACATGAGCTCTTTTTTTCTTTTGCTCATTCTCAAACCTTTTTTGTTCTTTCCCACATCTCATACTTCATCACACCTTCTCATATTCACTCAACAAACAACCTTTTCCTTTTTCAACTCAATTTATTCCCTTTCACATTCACACTTTCCTATTCTCCAATCAACTTGGGACAAAAAGGCTTAGGAATTGGAATAGTGTTCATATGTGCTAGCAAATAAAATAGGCTTTCGGCTCAAAGGGGCTAACAAGGGATTCAATGTCATTGGTAGGGAAAATTTTGGTTAAGTGACTCAATAAAATCAAAGATGGCCTAAGATCCTATTCGGCATATCAAACTAGACACAATGAAGAAGCAAGAGCACGCACAAGTTCTAGCATCCTCTAAGGTGACGATCCACTCACAAACGAAGAGATTAATTCATGCATCAAAATCTCATAAGGCTCAAATCTCACGGCTTTCACATCCATGCTAGTCTAGTGCATTCTCACAATCATCACACAAGCACTCAGAAGGAGAATTTGTAAGCATACGGGTTCTCTCTCAAATCAACTCTAACTCAAACACTCACACAATAAACTCCTAACTCAACCTCACAACTCAACTCTACTCATCAAATCATACTCAAAGATAGCAATCAACAAGCATAAGATAGTTGATAGGCATGAAATATGCAATAGCGAGTCAACTCAAAATCACCCCAAGGAGTATCTCAATAAACCAATAATCAATCAAACTCAACTCAAAGATAAGGGCGTGCATGCATGTGCAATGTAATCATAAAACGAATAAAAAACTCCATCCCCCCAAACTTCGACCTTGCTAGAGGTCTAAGTTTGGGGTTGTGGGTTACCTCAACCACAAAATTCAGTTTCTCTCAATAGCTTTGCACACTCCCTTGTCTCAAGTTGGTTCCTTCAATCTGAATAACTCCATGATACCTTTATTCCTTTAGAGACAAGCCTACAAAATAAAACTCTCAAGTATGAGGTTAAATATACGACTCAAAATAACTCCCTAATAACTAAAAAAAACTCAAAGCAAATAAAAAATAATGGGTTGCCTCCCATTCAGCGCTATTTTTAAGGTCCTCATGCCGGACCAAGCTCAAAGGAGCTTATGGGACATCATACTCAAATTTACCTCCCTCACTCTCATAAGAGTGGTGTTTGAATTTCTTTCCTTGTTGTCCCTCCATCATGAGCTCCTTTGCTTCCTTCTCATCCCAAAGTGTTATGGGTCTCAACTCCTTCTCACCTTTATCTGGAGGAGTCTTACTAAATAATTTCTTGAGTTTGGACTCTTTCTTTTTTACTCCTCCTTTCCCTTCTAACTGGACCACGTCCACTTTCTTCACTTCTTCATCCTTCAACTTCCTCACTTTATCCCTATCAAAATAATCAAAATCATAATGCTCATGGGTTAAATAATCAAGTGAAGGATTATAAAATTTATGAATATGAGAAGGATTAGGGATAGGAGGTGCTTCTTCAACACTAGGATCAATGACATCCATGCAATTCAAACTCTCATCCTCCTTCGGGTGCTTCATGGTTTCATATAGGGAGATCTTCACTTCTTGATCATCAACCTTCAATGTAATCTTCCCATTTGCCACGTCTAGCACCATCCCCGCCGTAGCTAAGAACGGTCTTCCCAAGATCAGGGGCACGTGCTCATCTTCCTCCATCTCTAGCACTACAAAGTCGGCTGGAAAAATGTGATCTCCAACTCTCACTAGGACGTCTTCAACCACACCTTGAGGTCTAGTAATAGACCGATCGGTAAGTTGAAGCGTCATCATTGTGGGTTGAAGTTCAACACCTTCCAACTTCTTGAAAAGCGACAAGGGCATGAGATTGATGCTTGCCCCTAAATCACATAGCGCTCCTTTCTTGATCCCGTTCCCAATGTCACATAGGATCGTGAAGCTCCCGGGATCCTTCAGCTTCGGAGGAAGCACCTTGTGCACTAATGCACTCACCTCGTGGTTCAGCTGCACCAACTTCGGCTCATCCACTCGCCGCCTTTTCGCAATCAAGTCCTTCAGAAACTTTGCATAATGCGGCATCTGTTCCAAAGCATCATAAAAAGGAATGTTAATGTGAAGTTGTTTAAAAACATCAAGAAATTTTGCAAATTTTTCATCAAGCTTCTTTTTCATGAAGCGTTGTGGATACGGGACTGGTATCACAGATTTGGGTACCCCCCATGCATCTCTTTCTGTTTCTTTCACTTTATCCCTTGCTTCCCTTGCCTTCTTCCACTTAGGAACTCTCTCACCCTTCTCAATGCCTTCCTCTTCAAGCTCTTTGCTCGCTTGAGTGCTTTCACCCTCAACCTTCTTCTCAATCCCTTCACTCTTTATCCCCTTCTCAACAGTAACACCTCCATCTTTCTTGTGTTCTCTTTCCCCCATCTCAGCTTGAGGCGTCTCAGAATCAGCAGGCATCTGAGGACCTTCACAGTTGGTTCCACTTCTAAGCTGGATTGCCTTGCAATGCTCTTTCGGGTTCCCCTCCGGCATGGATGGATATTTTCCCTGCTCTCTATTCAACGACTTTGTAATCTGGCTCATCTGGAACTCTATAGAAGTGAACCGCCTATTGTTCTCTTGTTGAGTTCTAGTCCACTCAACGTTCATCTTCTGGAGCTCTTGATCACGTTGATCACCCTTTTTATGCAACTCTTTCACATCGTACTCCAAGGATGACAACCTCTTACTTCCTTCCTCCACCTTCTGAAGAATAGCTCTCAACATCTCCTCGGTTGATGTACCGCCTTCTCCACCAGGAGGTTTAGACCCCGGATCAACACCTGCAGGAACAGTAATACCAGCTTTTGGGTTAGCATAAGAAAAATTCTCATTTTTCCTCCATGTATTTTGAGGCTGCTGGCCTCCTTGATACCCTTGTGTGTTATTCCATTGATTTTGAGGCGGCTGTGGCCCTGGAGGTGCAAATGGCTGACCATAAGAAGGTCTTCCAAACTGATTTCCACCTTGGTAGCCATTCTGATTGTAATACGGACCTCCCATATAATTGGCTACCTCTTGCTGTCCACTTGGCTGGTCTACTCTATCATTCTCTGCTGCATGCTCTCCAACCAAATTCTTCCCCAACTCGAGGTTGTTGATCTTCTCCATCATGGCCATCAATAGCCTTCTCGTTCCTTCACCCTCTTCAACCTGATGAACTCTCTGAAAATCTGGGTCTCCATTCCAAGCCCCGGCATTCGTGACAATGTTGTCCACGATCTCTCTACACCTCTCTATGCCTTGATTCAGGAATGCTCCACCCGCACAGGCGTCTAAATGGTCTTGCCCCGCCTTGTTGGCACCACTGTAGAAGAATGCCATAATATCCCCCTCATTGTACCCGTGCTGCGGGCACTCTATCAGCATGTTTGAGTATCTCTTCCACGCTTGATGTAGGTCCTCTCCTTGCTTCTGACGGAAGGAAGAGATCTCAATTCTCGCTTTAATCGTTCTCGATGGAGGGTAGAATCGCTCGAGGAACAGACGCTCGAGCTCGGCCCAAGTGGTAATACCTCCCCATGGGAGCGTGTTGTCATACCACTCTTTAGCTATTCCCGTCAGTGAGAATGGAAACAGCCTAAGCCTCTTGGCATCTTCAGACATGCCATTATAATTGAATGTGGAGGCTATCATGAGAAAACTCCTCAGGTGAGTGTGAGGATTCTCCTTCCCGATCACCCTCTTGAATTGATTCTCGGTCAGCAGCTTTAGAATTCCTGGGGAAATCGAGAAGTTATTTGCCTCAACAGGAGGCAATGCCACTCCATCATAGTACCGCTGTGGCTGCGCTGCAAACCTCCCTCGAATGGCCATATGTTGATCTACGTTCTGAGGAACTGTTGAGGATTAGCAGCAGGTACGGGTACTTGTTGGGGTGGTGGTTGGTAAACAGGGTGTTGATTATAAACTGGAGGTGGAGGGTACGGGTAAGGTGGATAAGGGTAAGGTGGGTATGGGTATGGTTGGTATACTGGGTTGTTGAAAGGGTTATTTTGGTTCTGGTGGATGATCTGGTTTTGGTTCTGGTTTTGGGGTTGTGTTTGTGCAGAGTTGATTGGGTCTTGTGGGTTCGGGTGTGGGTTCTCGGTTCCCCCTATGGGTATCTGCTGATTACTGCTGTTTCCATTAGCACCCTCTGCCCGTTCCACAAGAGCAGTATACTCTGCAGCTATTTTGTCTAACTCCCCAAGTTCATCAGAAATCTTGTCTTTATTTCCCGCGGCAGTAGTCATTCTTCTCAAGAAGGCTCGGTTCCTTCTGGCTATTGTCTCAGGGTCTGACTGAATTCTCTCTTCGCTCGTATTGCCTTGTGAGTGTGTTTTCATATACCTGACACACTAGCAGAAGGATCAAAACGCAACTGCCGAATAAATAAAAATAAAAAAACACTGAAAAGAAAGCACTCACTACTAACTACTAAGCTATCGACAAGTCCTATTCAAAAAGCATACAACGCCATCCCCGGCAACGGCGCCATTGACTTGAAGCGATGATACTAACTTTCTACTAGTCGCTTACCCGCAAGCGGACGGGTTCACTGTAGTATGAGCAAGTATAATGACCAAGTATTATCGAACCCAAGGAAAAGTGTGTATGCGAATAGATCCCTGAAGATCTACGCGTCGTAGTTAATATGAGTGTGTTGTTTTTAGATTTTTGGAAAGATTAATTAAAAGACTAAAATAAACTAAGTAAACTTAAATACCTAAGAAATCAAATTAACTAAGGGTTGTGTTCTAATGAGAGATGGTGATGCTTAGGATAGGAATCCCTACGTATACTAACGGAGCAGGTACATAATCAAAATAACTGTGACACACAAGAAATAACCTAAGTAAAAGAATGCAAGGTAAAAGCTCAAGATTCTAAACCCTAATACTTTACCCTAACACTCGACTTCACTAATCCACTAACAAGTTAATAGATTGTGCTTAATTAATGAGACCCTAATTTAACTAAGGTGATGCGGTCGTCCTCCTTCGCTAAACTGGTAGATGAATTAACCCTTCCTAAACCCTCTCGTTAAGTCTACTCGTTGTTAAAGAGTGATGCGGTCGTCCTCTCTCTAACACATTTCGAACGAAATTCAAAAGCAAAGTTGAGATTAATTTTAAGCATTCATTAATCAAGAGAATTAAAACCTAACGCCACAAGTTACTCTAATTACATACCCACAACCTACTTCTACGAGTTCATCCTACCCTAAGCATGCAAGGGTTTTAGCCTAACATGGTTTTAACAAACATAAAAGCAATAGAAGAAACAACGAACATAAACATAATGAATTGAACGAAGAAAATAAGAAACATGAACTAGGGTTTAAAGAAATAAATTCTAAGAACTGAATTTGAATTGATAAAAACGAAGTTTAAAGCGTTTAAAGTAATCAAGCTAATGAAAAGAACTAAGAAACAAAAAGAAACTAAGAATTCGTACGAAAAACCTCAACAAAACGTAAGTAAAGCTTGCTCGTTCTTCTCCTCTTCCTTTCTCTAAAAACTAAGTCTAAAAGTGATTTCTAAAGTTCGGGGTGTCCTTCAAAACGTGTTTGGAAGAGGTATGTATAGGCACCGGGTCGAAACGGGATCTCATGGGCCAAAAAACGAAATTTGGCATATAAGCCTCGGAGGCGCTCGAGCCGTCCCGGTCGAGCGGAGCGCTCGACCCTTTTTGGTCGAATGATTCAATAGGTCGAGCGGGGCGCTTGAGCTGCGTTGCTCGAATGGTTCAAGAGGTCGAGCGGGGTGCTCGAGCTATGCCCCTCGAGCGGCAAAAACGTTATGTAAGTCCGGAGCGCTCGACCTACGTTGCTCGAGCGATGGTGCTCGAGTGATGATGCTCGAGTGGGCCTTCCTTTGTTAGTATATAGATTAGATGTTTTGAAGATGTTAAAACAAGAACTTGTAATAGGACTAGTTGAACCTGTTAGTCAGCTACAGATTAGTCTTGGTCTAGAATAAGTCTTTAGTTAAGGGGGAAGAAATATGGGTTGACCAGAGGAGTCTGATCAGAGGAGGTGACCAGATGAGAGGTTACCAGAGGAGTCTGATCAGAGGAGGTGACCAGATGAGAGGTTACCAGAGGAGTCTGATCAGAGGAGGTGACCAGATGAGAGGTAACCAGAGGAGTCTGATCAGAGGAGGTGACCAGATGAGGTATGGACCAGAGGAGTCTGACCAGAGGAGTCTGCCAGAAGACCTCTTCCAGATGAGGTTCAGAGTAGAAATGTGACCAGACCAAACCAAACTAGAAGACCCGAGACCAGAAGAGTCCTGACCAGATGAGGGAGACAGATTAGTTCACCCATATGGAAGCTGCGTGTAATCTGGAGACAAGGAGATCTTGGAGTTCATAGATGGAGAATAAGGCAATCTGGAAGTCAAGTGATGGAGGATATGATTGATTGTTTGATTGCTTGATTGAAGTCAACTAATCAATCATATAATCAATCTTTGATTGATTATATTCCTCCAATTATGGTTGTTTGAATTTCTAGCTTCCAACGGCTAGTTAATTCTACAACTATAAATAGGAGTGTTTTTGGTTGAGTTCATTAGAGAGACAAGAGTCGCGCGAGAGCACACAACAAGAACACACGAACTCTTCCAAACACTCACCTTGTTCATTAACGTTTATACACTCTTTAGGAGTTTCAGTTGGATCTTATAATTAACCTGTTCATCTTGAAAGGTTGTTGTAAGTTGTTGTACGAAGGAGCTGGTACTTTGCAATTCCAGTGGTTCGTGAGTTAGTTGGTTGGAGAGAGAGAAAGTCCCCTTTGGAGAAAGGGAGAGTGGACGTAGGATTGTTATATCCGAACCACTATAAATTCCGGTGTTATTTACTTTTCTGCAATTTAGATTTCTGCATTTCAATTTTAGTACTTAATTTATAAATTGGGTTTTCATTAAAAATAAACTCAAAACGCTTTCCGCTGGATAACCATTTTGGGACCAACAAGTGGTATCAGAGCAGTGTGTCCTACGGATCACTGTTTTGAAATTATCTCGGTGGTCACCAGGGCAGATCCATTTTTTTGAAAACCCAAATATTTGTTGTGCTAACAAATTTTGCAGAAATGGGCTCAAAGAGATGCAGTAGAAGAGACACCAGGAGGTACTCCAAAAGAAGCTTAGCAGATGAGGAAGAAGAGGTATCCACTTCTGGTTCATCATCCAATTTTGGACCAGACGAAGAGATATGTCTAGTAACAGATGAGGTATGTAATCGAACTTCCTCTTCCTTTTCATCTTCTTCTTTTTCTGGACAATCAGAGGAGTCTGATATGCAGAAGATGTTATTAGATCTCCAAACTTCTATACAACTTTGTCAAAAGTTGGAAGATGAGAACTCAAAGCTGAAAGCAGAAAATCAGAAGCTTTCACAATATCTAGGCAACTTAGCTGATCTATCAGCTGAACAAAATCATACACTGGTCGAAGAGTCTTCTGACTTGACAACCAGGTGTACTGAACAAGTTAAGCTGATAGAAAGGTTGGTTGTTGAAAATGTTGAGAAAGACAATGAATATAATCTGCTCAAAGCTAAGTTTGATGAACTCTTCCACCAAAACAAAATTGTAAGAGAAAGTGAGGACAAGCTCAAAATGAGATTGGAGCAGCTGACTACAGCAAACAATGTTGTGTCACACATAGCTGCCTCATCTCAAAGAGAGCATGATAAGACAGGCCTTGGTTATTCCAAACCTGAATCTTCACATGTTCAGAAAGAAGAACAGCCTAGAAATTTTATTGATAAGGGCAAGAGGTCAGCTGACCAGGCAACTCAGCCTAATGGGCAGATGAGTACTGAAACTCAAAAACCCAATAGACAGAGGAGGAATTTTAAGAAGGGTTATACCCAGAATAAAATACCTCAGCCAGGCCAGCAGAGTAGAAGACAGCCTGGATCTTCTCAAAAGAGGCAGAACCAGATGACTCCTACTCACCTGCAGAAGACTTTCAAGTCATCTGCTAGACCAGCTGGAACCTTTGATGGTTCTAGTAAGACTTATCCTTATCAAAAGAATTTCAAGACTGTTGCTTTAAGACAAGTTATTCCTTCTACTGGACAAGCTCATAAGAGAAAAAGAGCCTCTAGAAGAAATAACCATGTCGAAGCTTCTTGTGTTCAGTGTGTTTTTGTGGATATATATGGAAGAAAGATAAGATCACCTGATTCAAAAAGGGATGATCTATTCTTGTGGCTTCCTAAAAATTGTGCTAACCCCCCTGGACCCAGAAGGGTACCAAAAAGTTGATTGCCTGCAGATACACAAGAAGACCAGCTGATGTTTTGCCCCAATATCAGCTGAGCATACTTTGAGGGGGAAGATCAGTTGACCCAGCCTGCTAGAATCTCTACTTAGATATTTCAGATTTTTCTTGTCTTGTTTTATTTAAGTTCTTTCAGTTTTAACATCATCAAAAAGGGGGAAATTGTTAGGATATAGATTAGATGTTTTGAAGATGTTAAAACAAGAACTTGTAATAGGACTAGTTGAATCTGTTAGTCAGCTACAGATTAGTCTTGGTCTAGAATAAGTCTTTGGTTAAGGGGGAAGAAATATGGGTTGACCAGAGGAGTCTGATCAGAGGAGGTGACCAGATGAGAGGTTACCAGAGGAGTCTGATCAGAGGAGGTGACCAGATGAGAGGTTACCAGAGGAGTCTGATCAGAGAAGGTGACCAGATGAGAGGTAACCAGAGGAGTCTGATCAGAGGAGGTGACCAGATGAGGTATGGACCAGAGGAGTCTGACCAGAGGAGCCTGACCAGAGGAGTCTGCCAGAAGACCTCTTCCAGATGAGGTTCAGAGCAGAAATGTCACCAGACCAAACCAAACCAGAAGACCCGAGACCAGAAGAGTCCTGACCAGATGAGGGAGACGGATTAGTTAAGCCATATGGAAGCTGCGTGTAATCTGGAGACAAGGAGATCTTGGAGTTCATAGATGGAGAATAAGGCAGTCTGGAAGTCAACTGATGGAGGATATGATTGATTGTTTGATTGCTTGATTGAAGTCAACTAATCAATCATATAATCAATCTTTGATTGATTATATTCCTCCAATTATGGTTGTTTGAATTTCTAGCTTCCAACGACTAGTTAATTCTACAACTATAAATAGGAGTGTTTTTGGTTGAGTTCATTAGAGAGACAAGAGTCGCGCGAGAGCACACAACAAGAACACACGAACTCTTCCAAACACTCACCTTGTTCATTAACGTTTATACACTCTTTAGGAATTTCAGTTGGATCTTATAATTAACATGTTCATCTTGAAAGGTTGTTGTAAGTTGTTGTACGAAGGAGCTGGTACTTCGCAATTCCAGTGGTTCGTGAGTTAGTTGGTTGGAGAGAGAGAAAGTCCCCTTTGGAGAAAGGGAGAGTGGACGTAGGATCGATATATCCGAACCACTATAAATTCCGGTGTTATTTACTTTTCTGCAATTTAGATTTCTGCATTTCAATTTTAGTACTTAATTTATAAATTGGGTTTTCATTAAAAATAAACTCAAAATGCTTTCCGCTGGATAACCATTTTGGGACCAACATCCTTCCTTGCAACTAACACTTTTCTTCTCACGTACTAATACCAATCGTATTTCTTCGATATCTTCTCATCCGGGCATCCGTTTGAGTCGATTCAAAGTCCTACGAACTCCGTTTTTCGTCCTCGATTCACCTATGAGTATCAAAGAGATAAATTCATCAATGTATAGAAATAGTACTCATTTGGCTCTAAAAACTCAATAAAATCGACCAAAACTAGGGCGTTTCTAGCTACAAATCATGACAATTTCACGTCTAATCAACTTCTTAGCATAATATATTGAAATTTGTCTTTCAAAATCATTAATTTGCTTTAATTCTGAAGGACACCTTCTCACACTATACAAAGTTCTAATGGAAGAAGCCCGTGTATATATTTTCCATATTCATTTTTCATGAGAAATCATTTTCTCTCTTTAATTTGTCATTTAAACATTACATTCAATTTTGATATGTATAGTTCTTCACATTAATTAATATTTGGTTCTACACTAATCACACTTTTCTTTTGATTGAACACTAAGATAATAGTAAATTCGATTAATTGGGTGATTTATGCACCGAGTAATAGATCGTTGCGGTGTTTGTACCGTACTACATATCCTTTATGGATAAAGGAAAAGTTTGAGAAGAAGAAGAGATAAATAGTTTCTGTTGAAAATGGAAAAGGTTATGTTAATCAATGACAGGTAAAACAATTTTACCACAATGCAATGAAAAAGTAGAATTATATTTCATAATTGCATTAAAAATTGAAGTTGCTAAAAAATTTCTTTCAAAAAATGGGTTTGTTATTGAAAGTTCTACTGCTTTTTATTAATTACACGAGCAACGCAAATATATATAAAAGTGTATAGCACTTGTAAATCATTTTCGGACGATTTTGCCCATGCCTTCTTTAACTTTGTACAATTTCATCTCACTTTTTCCAGTCACCTCCTTCTTAATACTTCCTATATATCAGTTATGTCTGTCAAACTCCTCTTCTCACTTCACATGCTCACACCCCTTCCCGATCGGAAAGAACATCTTCCAACGCCAGGATTTGTTGGAATATCAAATGGATGAAGAGATTAAGATCACGACTTAAACGATTGGTAGGAGAGGTTTTTTGTATAGCTCAGGCATCGAATCCACGGGAATTCTAACATTTCTACTCTTGATGGAGATATTTTTTTTATATTGCTCAGGCATCAAATCCACCGAAATTCTAGCCCATTTCTA
This sequence comes from Ballota nigra, assembly GCA_947034835.1. NCBI lineage: Eukaryota > Viridiplantae > Streptophyta > Magnoliopsida > Lamiales > Lamiaceae > Ballota > Ballota nigra. The sequence goes on along the minus strand of OX344727.1, from coordinate 8,111,575 downwards.
TGGTGAATTGATTTTGGGAGTTTCACGAAGAAATTGGTTTGAGCACAGGGAGGGAAAGAGAAACACCATGATCGGTAAATTTTCTTTCTTTGCGAGAATCGATCTCAACCAAAATATCCTCTGTCACAATTAAAATTCAATTATTGTTTAAAGATATATAATTATTTAGGATTTTTGTTTGATTGAATGAAAAACATCAGGTGGTAGAAAACCACTACATTTAAGTTTGAATTGTCTGGTATTGGTGAAAATTGGTTTGTGTTCAAATGACCTTGGTTCAAAATTAATTTGTGTTAAATGTGTTTGATTCAGAATCGGTGTTTCCTTGTACAGATTGATAAAAGATTCTTATCTTGCTTTAATTTGTTCTTACTGGTTCTGGTTTCATCAATAGAGTTGATTTCATGCTTTGCTTGTCTATTCTAGGTAAACCATGAAGCCGAACAATGTTATTCGCAAAGGGCAGTTGAGAAAGCTCTAATAGGACTGCTCAGACTAGAAAATGAATGTGTGATTACTTCTTGTGGTATTAACTTGATATTCTATGATTATTTACTATGCCACTTATTTCAATGAGATTATTCTTTCTCCTCTTCTCAGCAAGATAGAAGAAGGTTTTTAAAATTTTCCCCAAGCCTACAGCAGGACCTGTTCATCCAATTGTTCATTACCTGAGTCAGAAGTTCAACTTGAAGGGCAGAGTTGAGAGGATTTTTCTCTAGAGGATCTAAAGGTGAGTTATTTCATCAATTTGAGCATATTCATGTTTGCTTGATCAATCAACTACTAAAAATGATTCACATGAAGACTTCTTTTATACGTAGTTGGTTTGCATATCTTATCTGTTTAGATGATCGGTATCCTTGCTTATAGTTTATTTGCTCACCTTCTTTTGTCTCTACTCCTATTTCCTTCAATATTATTAAGGCCGAGATCTAATTAATCTTCTCTATTTTGTTATTAATATTTGTTTTCATTTTTAGGTGCGCAAATATGAAATCAGTTGTCTCAATTAAAAGCCACTATTAATAACATTTGGCCATTGTCCGACCAGGTATTATTTACACTATTGACGAACAAAGAAACACGTTGTTCTTTCTTCTAGCTTGCTTTGACAATTTTTCTTTTTTTGCTCATATTTGTTTTTACTTAGAGCTTTACTTTCTAGGATAACTAAATGGAAAGAGAAGTATATGGTTTGCTCAATGATAAATATATGTGATTTGTCCATCTGCTTCTGTAGCTTTAGATTAAGATTATGTTTGGATGATTTTTGGGTGTCTTAGAAGAAGAATTTGAAAGAGAAGAGTGTGGTTGTGTTTTAGGAAAAAGAATAGGGGTAAGAACTGTTGGAACATAGACTATTGATGGAAGACTTAATGCTAAAAGTTTGAATTATTTGCAATCCCTTAACTTACCGAATAAGGTCATTGGATGAAATTGTAGCTTTTATTTTATTTTAAGTTGAATGCATTTCCTTTTCTTTATGGGTTAGTTTATAAGTTCCATACTTTCTTTTATTGATACGAGTATGCTTAATTTAGGACTTATCCATAACATGATAAGTATTAAGAGCGTTTATATTTTCTATGTAGATAATGCAACATGCCACCAAGATTTAGTGACCTATTGCTAAGCCTTTTATATTGGTATGATTAATACAAAGTTGGCCTTATCTTAGCATCTTTTATGTCTATGAATTTTGTACTGTTTGGATAACAACACTCTAAATGTTATATTGATTTTATCTTAGGCACCTTTTGTGCTGCTGCATTAGAATAATTACAACTTAGTATATCTTAGGCACCTTATGTTATATTTTAGTTACCTGTTGTATTGTTGCAGTAGATTAATTACACCTAAGTTGATTCGCCTCTCTTTATTTATCCTATTAATTATTATTATAATTAATATAAAACCTACTCTATAATTATTTAATAAATGTATTAAAATAATATAGGAGTTTTATCAATTCAGAGCCAGAAGGATTGTAAAACTATTAATTTAGGGCCTAAAAGATTTTTCCTATCGATTCAGGACCTGATAGATTGAAAACTATCGATTCAAGACCTAAAAGATTAAACTATTAATTTAGAACTCACTCACTTTAAGATCGTGTTTGATCTCATAATTCATAATTGAAATTGTCTCCGCTTCAATTTTGGAAAAAAAAATTTGATTTTGTTTGATTTTGCAGTGCTCAACTTGGCCTTTAGGATTTTTTATAAGATATTGCGGGATGCTTCAATCCGAAAGCTATAGGTAAATGATGTAATTATCCGTTGCATGCCTAAAAGTGGTGCATTATAGCTGCATAAAATAGTAAGGACTCAAATCCCTTTATGAAATTATATTACATGTATGCACATTAATCTCCTTTTGTATATTTCTGATGCAATCAATCATTAACAGGGAAGAAGAGATACCTCCAATAAGTCTTTGTGACATGTACGTTAATTTTGGGGCTGGCAATAATGGAGTAGTCACAAGGATGGAGGAAATAACATTTTTCCATTACATATATCCTCTTTTTTGTTCCCAAGATCTTTGTTACATATATACAAAGTATGATAGTAGTAATTTAAATTGTATTTACATGAAACTATCTTCCCATCTATAATTGGTGAATGTCGTATGTGATTCTCTACAAGCATAATTTTTTATTTTTTTTGCATTCAAACTCATATTCAATATGCTTTCTCTCTGCACACTCCATTCCTAATTTCATTTTTTTAACAGGAAAAATTCTCTGCGTACCTACAATAATCTATTTCACATTATACATTAGGCATCATTTTACGAGGTTGGTTTTGATTTTTTTCCTTTCTGAATATCAGTTTAGCATTTATGTTGTTCTGTGCCATCTGCATATTTTGGATTTGAATAAGCTAACAGGTGCCAAGTACCAAATTTAAAGAATGGGTGAAACAAGTAAAATATATAATTTCATCTCTCCTTCTATGAGATTCTAAGGTAATTAAATAGTGGTGAGAAGAAGTAAAACATGTTTTTATTGACTTTCTATGTTTATGATAAAATGATTGAAACACATTTTCTAGCTTCAATGTTTTTTGTTCAAATTTTAAGAGAAACTGTGAAACCTAATATTTTTTATTTAGTAGCAACTTATGTTCTTTTTTGGTGTCGATTTATTTCGACAAACATAAGTTATTATCAGTTGATCATTTGTTTGAGTTGTTTCATATTTTTTTCTGGTGGGTCAAAAGTTATTATATTTAACCGCGAGAGTTGAGTTAGATATTTGATTTCTTTTTCAGGTAACAATTATTATGTCATTCTCAAGTTCACTCTATTTTATTTGGATGTGGAATCAAAATGAAAAATCCGTATATGATCTTTAATCAACTTAGTAGATCTAAATTTGGAGCTCAATTTATTTTATTTTGATGTGTCTTATGTTTGATATATCTGAATTTTTGTGGCAATCAGGGATGATTGATGGGAACAACATTATTATATCTAATTAAGGATGAATATTAGTACATGCACTGAAGCTTGAGTATAAGCGAAGAACTAAGGGTAATTGAGATTCTTTGGAATTAATAAAAAGGTGATGTTTCTAATCATATGCATCTGTAAGTAAGTTGAATTTCTACATACTTTTTTCTTTAGAAAAATTAGAGAATCAAAATATTTGTTTACTAAATTCCCTGGTTTTGGATAGGGAGACCATGTAAAAATGTGCAAGATGATGAAGCGACATGTGACATTATCACTTCACGCAATGAACATAATGCTAAAATTGGTGTTTCTTACTTAAGGGTGGACTGCTTGGATCTCGGAAGATTGAAATTACTTGATTATTATTATAATTGTTATATAAATATCTTATAGGTTATTCTTTAATGTAGTGATATTTGTCAATTTAGGAAGTTAGTTATTGATTTGATTATGTGTGTGAACTGTACGCAAAAGCTAGGTTGAATAATAGTAAATCGATGGGAAACTTAAGAAATGTTTGGTTTTTTTAAACCTCTATAAATATATTGAGGCGCACTTTCATTAATTCACATTTCTTTTCCAGTAGACACTCTATTTTTTTAATATAAAATTGAAATAATAATTTTAGACATGTATGTAAACTTTTGTCTTATGCAAACTTTCCCGTTTCACTATTTTTGTCCCTTTTTTCTTATAAAATCGTGTGTCTTTTCTCTCTCAAAGTATATATCATCATCATCATCACATTAGGACACGTCTTGTATTAATGATATTGCAAATGAGATGTTCAAGCAAAGATGAAAGGTACAAAATTTTATATCTACAAATTCACTTCTTCTAAATTTCAGTAACATGTCAACGATAGTTGCAAAATTATGTACAACGTGCAACGCACGTGTTAACAACTAGTATATATATATATATATATATAGGCGGGGCCCCGCCCCGTTCGGGGCGGATCCCCGCGGGGATCGGGGATTCCCCGCCCCACTGTCAAGCCTACGGCTAAGCCCAAGCCTTCCACTTTTTTTCACAAATTCGTAAATCACGAGTTTTCCTTTTTTTCGAGACTTCCTGCAAAATTTCTCCACAAATTTGCAGGGATACCAAGATGGAATACCAAATTAGCCGATTTTAAGCACTTTATTTGTAGTAAGAAATCATTCCCCTCCAATAAATATGCCAATTTCTTGTATATCTTTCCATATTCAGCACTGCATTACACCTATAAAAGGAGCTTATTCTTCATTTTACATCCACGCAGTGAACAACACAGCAGCAAAATAACTTTATTTCTCTGTAATCCCAAAACACAACAAACCAGAAGGATACAGGGTAATACATTCTAGGCAAAAATTTGTATGAGACCGTCTCATGGCATAAGACCACACAAATTAACACCTACCCCTACCAAAGTGTTAATGAGCCAATGCCCTAATTACACTCATTCGATCTCATACAAGACCTACCCTACATTCTAACTTGCAAAGGCATTTTATACATACAATGCGCATTTTTTACTTGGGCAAATTAACATCATAACCCTGATTTTTCCAAGCAGATTTACCAACTTCTTGATTTGCCAACAGCAAGGGCCGCCCATCAATAATACCCGAAGGTAATTTCTCATGCTTTAACTTCGTCTTTATTAACCTTTTTTTTTCGTGTATGGGTACACTGCAATTAAAGGATACGAGAGACAAATCAGCCAGCGTGAGTGCTACCTTCATGCTTGCGTTCACTACAAATACCATGCACATTGATCCGAATTGCTTGCTCATCCAATAGCGCCACTACAACTACCATCACTCATCCATGTCACCGAACTCAGAACGGATAGCATTCAAGGTGAGAATCGGACAATACTTCACTCAGGCATTCCGTCGAGCAGAATACATGCGTGGTGCAATCTACCTGGACTGCCCTTCCTTGCTTCAGTCGACATGGGCTTCGGCCAATTTCCAATGCGACGGCAACGGTAGAGGAGTGATGCGCAGCAGCTTCATATGGCAATGCGATGGTGGCACTACTTGCGAGAGGCAGCGATCGCGAGGCGATGTTCTTGGCAGTAGCACGTGCAGAGGCTCTTACTTTCTTGATTTCCGGCGCGGAGGTGATGATTCTCCGAGCGGTGGGTGTGGCGGTGACAACAGATTCGGCCCTCTACCCTTGGCGGCCCCCGATTCGGAGAGAGGAATAGACGCAGACGACGGCGCAACAGACTCTACGGTGGCGGCCATCAAATTTCTGGGTGGCGGCTTTCGTGGCGAGACGGGTGCGGTTCTTTTCGTGAAGCAACAACTCTAGCGACAGAATAACTCCGGCGGGAGGCGGCTTCAGGCGTGGCGATGGTTCTAAGCGAACGTATCACGCATGGCGGCTTGCGGTATTCTGAACGGAGGCAACGTGCGCTGCGGCGGCCGAGAGTGGGGGCATTTCGCACGGCGGCTTCGACCTGTAACGGACTCAACGGCGTTGAGCAGAGAGGCCGTGTTCGGATGGGTAGAGAGGCTGGCGACTGGCGTGCTTTCTGGAGAGGGGCAGTGTCGCGGTCTTCGACTCCGTTGACTGTAGCGCCCAGAATCTCAAATTGAATTCGCAGAATTGGGGATTGGATTTCTGCGTGAGATATGGAAAAAGGCAGATTTCAATCGTGGATTGAGGGATTTTGATGAGTGGAATTTGGGCCAATATTTGAAGGGTGAAACTTGGGCCTTACCTTTAACAAACATGTATTTTGGGCCTAGAACAAAGGAATTGATTTAATTGATTTTGGGGAATTTATATATGGCCCATATATTGTTGGGTTTTGATTTAATATCCCACCAAATATATATTATTCTTATTATTTTCTTGGGCTTGGATTTTAATCCAGAAAAGAGATAAAAATTAAAGATGAGCCCATGCAATTTATTTAAGTAATTTTGGACTTAAAATTAAAATTTCATGCCCAAACTAAATTACTTTATATTCTTGCCCCCATTACTTTTATTTCGCCCTTTTAACCCATGTTTAATTTGTTTTGCAGCTTCATTTCTCCAACTCTTCATCATGGTTCACTTCAAAAATACCACGACATCCACTGGCAAGTGCTACTTAGTGATCCTTGACGACGAGCATCAACCTCTCGACAAGGGCATCTATTTGTGCGTTGAGAAGACGGTCTTTAGAAAGTACGCGGAGCCAATGACTCATATCAGCAATGAGTTTCGCATAGAGGAGTGGTCTAAAGAGGTTTCACTAAGCAAGACGTCTAAGGCCTGGTTGTTGAAAGCAGCGAATCACGAGAAGTCTGCTCCGAACAAAGTCGACCCCTACCCACTTTGGGACGTCGCATCATGGATCATCAGACAAGATGGAGCGGTCCTTTGAAGTTTGCGGGAGAATTCCACTACACCAAAGGATACTGAGAATGGACGGAGGACATCTTGAGCAGGCGTGAAAAGGCTCTCCGGAATATACGAAGTTATGACGTCGTTTTTGCATCGCTCTTCACGTATGACTGCAATTCAGAGATCATCAAGGATTTCTGTGAGGCGTGGTGCCCATCCACCCACACTTTGCTCACAATTTTCGGAGAAATGTCGATTTCGCTATGGGATATACATAACTCGACATGACTTCCTTTGACGTGCCAGATTTTTGATGAAGTGGTACCAGATGCATTGGAGTTGCTTGACATAACTGGTGATTTCCTCCTCCCGTAGAGCTGCAAACATCTTCTTCATGCTTATCAGTTGCTTTGTGGAGGCGAGAGTGAAGCCAAAGTGTCCATTGCTCGATGGGTAAGCTTCTGGTCAGTCAAGCCTATAAAGCACCAACCACCCTTGACTCGCGTCGAAAAGAGGAAGACCACCCGTCCCAAGACTACTCACAATCCTTCTGGAGTGGTGCCCCCGCATAAACCATGGACCCCTGGGGAATTAACGTCGTTCAAGAGATTGAGTATTGACCGACATGCCCAGAAAGAGACGTATTTGGCCGCCTTTCTAGCGTGTTGGCTCTGCACATTTGTTCTTCCCAATGAAGAAGAATATTTGATAAGGTCGAGTACCTTCAAGATAGCATGCTTAATGGCAAAAGGGAAGGAGACCAGTCTTGCTATTCCAGTCTTGGCGAGCATTTACAGAGGATTGAACAATATCTCGAACAGATCAGACCCGTCTGAAGATCGAGGGGCTTTCCCGGTTCACTTCGTCTATGTCTGGATAGCCCAGTATTTCAAGACGCATTATATGGCCAGTCATAGATTGAATAGACCTCCCATGATACTTTACTCTGGAGAAAATGATGCTCGTTACTACGAACCTGGAGACGCTCGTAAGCGAATTCATAAAGGGGACCAGGTCGTATTGATGTGCAACATTGAGAATGACCAGGGCTCGTAAGTGGACAATGGAGACGGGCGATGGGGCACTTGGGGCTACTTCATAACCATGCGTTCCAACTTCCTTCCTAGACGACAAGGCGATCATTTCATCATTGAGCCTTACAGTCCGCACCGTTTTAGCCGTCAGTTTGGTTTCTACCAAGAAGTGCTTGGGATGTCAAAGATAGATGCTACCCGTGAGTGTTTATTGACAAGAGGCTTCTTTTGCTGGAAATGGTGTATTTCGCGTGGTACCCGCTCCAGAGTGTATCTTCCACCTCATTCTCACACTGCAAGGAGCTTTTCTTCACCGGAGTATAAGAGATGGTGGCACCAAGTCCATGGTGAATACTTAGACTCCCACATGAAGATTTTGACTGATCCAGAGCCCATTCCTAAGAAACGGAACAAAGTGGTTGATGCTGATGAAGTCAATTCACGTGATAAACGCAAGACTTCTCTGGATCAAACGATTCCAGCCTCAGCGTATGCTGCAACACTCCCTGCTGGGCCAAGCAAAAGGAAGAGCACCTCTCAACACTCAGGAGAAAGTTGAAGTGGTCAAGACGTCAAATGGAAGCATGTACAACAGACTTCTAAATCCCCAAAACTTGTGATAGATCCTGACACATTCCTCCAAAAGAAGGTTTATTATCATTTCTTCTTTTCCATTTCCCTTTTACCTCATAGTCTCTTACCATCCTGCATTTCCGATTCTTTTCAGGCCAGACAAGAAGTGTTCGGCACTAAGGATGAAGGGAACAATTCGGATGAAGGGGAATCATCTTCCTCAGTAGCAGCTTCAGTAGCTCTTGTTGGACTTTTCGCATTTAAGCCCGTCAAGCCCTTCAAGCCAACCAAGCCCATCGAGCCCATGGCAGGTGTTGTCTCCGTATTTAAAGGAGAAACTTTGAGAAACACAAACAGAGTTACGTCTCAACCCTGTGGAAGGACTTCTTAGAAATAATTATGAAAACTCCTATCGAATTGTTGTCTTCTATGAAGGACGAGGTGTCTTTCGTGATGGAAGAAATCAAGACATTCGACCGAGTTGATTCTTCTATCCTGGAGGAGCGTTTGACAGCTTTATTTGGCAAAGCTGATGTCTACGATGCAGCAAGGTCCAAGTCTACTGAGGGAGTGGCAAAAGAGACTCTTGCTTCACAGAAGACGGAAGCAGCAAGTGCTCTTAATGTTTGTGAGGCAACCAAAAAGGATTAATCCAACAAGTTGGAGGCTGCTCGCGTAACATTGAAGCAAGTGGATAAGGAGCTTATTGAGTTATCCAAAAAGAGGAGGAGACTTGCTGAAGAATTACAACAACACCAAGAACCTCTTAAGAGTGCCAGAGTTAAAATTCAAGCTGCTAAGGATGCCCTCCTTGTTATTGACAACACCCCGGTTTTGGAAGAAACTGTAGCTGAAGAAGTGGTGAAGTCAAGATCGAAGTTGGAAGCTGCCTTGGAGGAGTTGAAGGACTTGGATCCTTTTGCGTAGATTTTATTTAGGATTTCCCTTATGTTATTCCCCTTTTTAGTACCAACTTCTTTGGCTTTGAATAAAACTTGATCAACTTTGTCTTTACTTTCCATGCCGCTTTTTTAACACCTCATTTAAATATTTAAATTCAAATAAGATAACTGAAATATGACTGAGCTTAGAGAATTTCTAAGCTACCTACGTACCCCTTTGGTTTAAGAGGATCAAGTTATAACGTAGTTCAAAGAAGGGTATGATTTAATTTGTGGGGGTGGGCATACACAGTTTAACCTCATGCGGGACAGGAGGGACTATTCTTTAACCACTGTAGACAAAGTAGGGTATTTGATTATTTAAAAACTAGAAACACCCTTAGTGGGGTGAATTAACAGTTTAACCACATGTAAATTACCTTTGCTGGTTGTCATTCACAGTTTATCCTCATGCGGACCAGGAGCGACTGACAGTTTAGGCTCGTGCGTCATGGAGCTTGCTACTTGTTTTATTTACGCGCAATAGCATTTCAAGAATTTCTCATTTATGGGGCCAATGCTTACACAATCTTCAGAGATCAGCTTGTAAGCATCATTCGTATAAACTTCCGTCACGACATAGGGGCCATCCCATCTGGGCAAGAATTTATTTCCGACACGATGAGTGACAACAATAGGCCTCCTCACTGCCAACACCAAGTCGTCAACTTGGAAATATCGTGTCTTCACCTTTTTGTTAAAAGTTCTGGCAAGACGAGACTGATAACACTCTAGTCTTTGTTGTGCTTCCAGCCTTTTCTCATCCAAAGCTTCCAACTCTTCGAGACGCAGACATGCATTCTCTTCTTCTGTCAGACCTTCCTGTATAGCCATCCTCAGAGAGGGAATGTGTTTCTCAAGAGGTATCACCACTTCAACACCATACACCAACAAATATGGAGTAGCTTGCGTAGGTGTCCTGTAAGTTGTTCGGTACGCCCATAGAGCTTCATTTATCCGTTCATGCCAATCCCGTTTGGACTTCGAAATAACTTTCTTCAACATACTGCAAAGTGTTTTATTGAAGGCTTCAACAAGCCCGTTGGCAGCTGTATTATACATCGAAGACTTTCTTTATTTGAAGTTGAACTTCTCACAGAGTTTGTCAATGTGACTGTTGGAGAATGACCTTCCATTGTCAGTCATAATGTAGCGCGGGACTCCGTATCTGAAAATGATATTGATACGGATGAAGTTGGCAACATTTTCTTTCTATACTTCCCTCAAAGGCACAACTTCAGCCCACTTGGAGAAGTAGCCTGTTGCAGCTAAGATGTAGAGATGACCACCAGAGGACTTTGTCAATGGCCCCACGACGTCCAGACCCCAAGCATCAAAGGGCCATGAGGCAACAGTTGGATGTAAAGGCTCAGGAGGTTGATGAATCAGATTTGCATGAAACTGGCATGTTTGACATCTTCGTGCATAGTCCATGCAATCTTTCACCATTGTCAACCAGTAGTAGCCCATCCTCTTTATCCGGAAATGTAATTTGGGTCCTGACTGGTGGGCATCACAAACTCCGGAGTAGCTTGAACAGCTTCCTCATCTCCTAAACACCTTAAGAAGACACCATCAAATGATCTCCTATAAAGGGTTTCTTGGTAGTAGATGAATCGAGGTGCACGACGCCGAATGTCAACTCTTCGTCGTGGATCATGGGGTAACTTCTCATGTTGTAAGTAATCCACAAAAGGTTGACGCCAATCCTCATTTTCGATTTCGAAGACTTCTACGATATGATTTTCAACTTCTTTATTGCCTTCCTCATCGAAGATTGGAGGTATAACACAGCTTTTGCATACAGGTATTCGTACGTGGGTTCCAGGCATAGCTATAGTTGATGCTAACTTAGCTAAGGCATCGGCTTACTGACTTGAAGCAATTTTACTAACTTCTACTAGTCGCTCACCCGCAAGCGAACGGGTTCACTGTAGTATCAGCAAGTATAACGACCAAGTATATCGTACCCAAGAGACAGTGTATATGCGAATAGATCCCTGAAGATCTACGCGTAATAATTAATATGAGTGTATTGTTTTTGGATTTTTTTGAAAGATTAATTAAACAAAACTAAATTATCCTACGAATGCAAAAGGCAAATTAAACGAAATAACAAAAGGTGTGTTTTCAAATATGAGATGGTGATGCTTAAGATAGAAATCCCTACGTATACTAACGGAGCGGGTACATAATCAAAATAACTGTGACACACAAGAATTAACCTAAGTCTAAGAATGCAAGGTGAAAGCTCAAGATTCTAAACCCTAATACTTTACCCTAACACTCGACTTCACGAATCTACTAACGAGTTACTAGATTGTGCTTAATTAATGAGACCCTAATTTAACTAAGGTGATGCGGTCGTCCTCCTTCGCTAAACCGGTAGATGAATTAACCTATCCTAAACTCTCTCGTTAAGTCTACTCGTTGTTAAAGAGTGATACAGTCGTCCTCTCTCTAACACCTTTCGAACAAAATTCAAGAGCGAAGTCTAGATTAATTTTAAGAATTCATTAACCAAGATAATTAAAACCTAACGTCACAAGTTACTCTAATTACATACCCACGGCCTACTTCTACGAGTTCATCCTACCCTAAGGATGCAAGGGTTTTAGCTAGACATAGATTTAACGTAAACAATAACAATTAGACAAGTTACGAACATGAACATGGTAATTAAAACGAAGAAAAGATCGAACATAAACTGGAGTTTTAAGATATAAAAGAATACTGAAATTAATTGACAAAACGAGGTCTCAACGTATTAAAGAACAAAAGATATTAAGAAACGAAACTAAAACGTGAAATCGTAATGTGGATTCGTAAGAAAAAACCTCAAAACCATAAAATTAAACTTGCTCGTCTCTTCTCTTCCTTCTCTCTCTAAAAACTCTATGTAAAAGTGATGTAGTGCGTTCGGGGATCCTTCAAAACGTGTTTGGAAGAGGTATTTATAGGCAACGGGTCGAAACGGGATCTCATGGGCCAAAATTCCCGTCGAGCTCGAGTAGAGCTCGAGTAAAAGTACTCGAGCAATGCAAGCTCGAGTGTTAAAATTGTACAGAACATGAAAAGTACTCGAGCCCCTTAGCTCGAGTAGTGCTACTCGACCGAAGCTGGCTCGAGTAGTCTACTCGAGTGCCTGAGTATTGGCTACTCGACCGAAGCTGGCTCGAGTAGTCTACTCAAGTGCCTGAGTATTGGCTACTCGACCGAAGCTGGCTCGAGTAGTCTACTCGAGTGCCTAAGTATTGGCTACTCGACCACCTTCATCTTGAGTACTTCAATGACACTTTTGCTCGCTCGAACTAATACTTCTCGTATTTCTTCCATATCTTCTTATCCGGGTATCCGTTTGAGTCGATTCGAAGTCCTACAAACTCCTCTTTTTGCCCTCTATCCATCTATAAGCATCAAAGACACAAATTTGTTAGTTTGTGAAAATAATACTCAAATGACTCTAAATACTTATATGAATCCTTCAAAACAAGGGCATTTTGAGCGACGAATCATGACAATTTCACGCCTAATCAACCCCCCCAAACTTACCATGTTGCTTGTCCTCAAGCAACGAAATAATAAGTCAAGTGAAATTGTTAGGAATGAGTCAAGGTATCCAATCATGCAAGTACATAAATTCGAGCTTCAAAGATGCATCACGAGTATACTCACTCACCTTTCTTCATCATATTCATGCGACAACAGCAAGAAACACCAAAATCCAACATGGATGTGCACTCAACGATGTGTTTCACTCCCTCTCAAGTGTATAACAATGATCACGGGACTTACTCAATCAATCAATCACACAAATTGGCAGCGATAGGCTTGTAAGTGCTCTTAACTTCGACCATACTCTAGAAATCAATGCCGAATCAAAAAGGACTTTTCTCAAGGTTGTAATGTAGGCTCTTTGGACAGGTGGGATAACACTATAGGGTAAAGTGACTAACGTGAATGGAGAATAGAATATGAAACTTTGGCACTTCGAGATTAGGAACAGAATACTTCAAACATGTTCAGTCAACACCCTTTCAATTCCAATTCTCTCAACACTTCAATTTTTTTTCTTTCTCTCTCTTTCATTTTTTTTTTCAATCACTTCACTTCTTTTTTTTTCTTTTTCGCACAAACACATGAGCTCATTTTTTTTTCTTTTGCTCATTCTCAATTTTTTTTTCTCTTCTTCCCACATCTCATAGCTTCATCACTCCTTCTTCTCATATTCACTCAACAAACAACCTTTTCCTTTTTCAACTCAATTCACTCCCTTCACATTCACACTTTCCTATTCTCCACTCAAATTTGGACAAAAAGGCTTAGGAATTGGAATAGTGTTCATATGTGCTAGCAAATAAAATAGGCTTTAGGCTCAAAGGGGCTAACAAGGGGTCAATGTCATTGGTAAGGAAAATTTTGGCTAAGTGACTCAATTAAATCAAAGACGGCCTAAGATCACATTCGGCATATCAAACTAGACACAATCAAGAAGCAAGAGCACACACAAGTTCTAGCATCCTCTAAGGTGATGATTCACTCACAAACGAAGAGATTCATTCATATATCGAAATCTCATAAGGCTCAAATCTCACGGCTTTCACATCCATGCTAGTTCTAGTGAATTCTCACTCTCATCACACAAGTATTCAAAAGAAAGTTCACAAGCATACACGTTCTTCCTCAAATCCACTCTAGCTCAAACACTCACACAAGAGAATCCCTAACTCTAATCCACAATTCTACTCTACTCATCACTTCATACTCAAGAATGACAACTAATAAGTAAAGAGGGTCAACAAGCATGAAATAATTCAGAAAATTCAACGAGTTCGACCACAATTACAACCCGTACTTTGAATAGCAAATCCATCACAATCCCCATAACCACATCACAGCACTCAAACAATCAAGCTCAAACTCACAAGCAAAATAAGAAAAGAAAATAAAAGATAAAGATAAGAAAAAGGAACAGAAACTGGGGAAAACCCCATGATCATCAAGCATCAGGAGGCGGTGGTGGGCGATAGCTAGGATGGTCCGGTCCTAAATGGGAGACAAAGAGCGCCTCCATCCATCTCCTCAAGTCTGAAACCTCAGATCGAACCTCTTGAAACTGTCCTTGCATAGCCGTGGCTTCTGTGTACCACTGATTGTGAGTGGTGCGAAGCTCCGTAACATCTGTCCTCAAGCTTTGAATATCAGTTTGCATTCCATCCCACTCTAGCTGGTTCGGGTACCACGATACTGGAGTAGACACCTCGGGTGTCCCAAACTCCATCTCTTGAGATCCTTGACCTCCCTCCCCCACATTGGTTCCGGCCTCATCAGCAATATTTCCTCCTTCTTCATATTCATCTTCCTCTTCCTCCATAAGGTCTTGGAGTCCACTTGATCCTGCTCCGCTCGTCCCGGCTGCACTCTTGCCCTTCTTCCTTGGCCTTTGTTCCCACATTCCATTGCTCTCCAATCTCTGCTTGAACTTCTCCATAACTGACACGTGATGCGGTCCATCCATCCTGATGTTCTCATTTTTCAACCCTTTCAAGGTCACCAACTTCACATTTGGCAACGGAAATATCTCATGCTCTCGGAGCCTCATGCAGTATCGATCAAGCCACAGCTCACACATCCAGGTTTGGTACATGTGCTCGAAATCGATATCCCTTCCTACTGCCGGGACCACCACAGACTCAATCTCCACGTGCTTCAAGAACACACAAATCAAGCCCCCTCCTCGGATCCAAGACGTCTTCTGCCCACACTTGAAAGGAGCCTGAATCATCAGCTTAAGGAAATCCTTCCCATAATCATACTTCCTATGATGAAGTAAGCACCACAATGCATACAGTTCCTTAGCCGTCACCGTTCCTGTTTCAGATCTCGCATAGAGTGTGTTCCCCAAAATTCTTTCGATGTACCGGATAATGGGGTTTCGGATGCTAGAAGCTCGTGCATCCTTCGATGAATACTTCCCAGCAACTCCTCCAGTTATAAGCTCCCAAAATTGTTCTGCGTTGTATAAGCTCGACTTCCGGCTCGTATCTCCCGGTTGCGGCAGGTGAAGGGCTTCATTGATCTTTCCCACTTCGAACGCATACCACTGATTCCTGATCATGAACTTGAACGACCCATCCCGCATCATTGCCACAGACGCCAAGAATTGCTCCACCAAGTCTATATGAGTATCCATGGTAAGCAATATCTCGTAGAATTCCGTCATATTGTTCTTTTCAAAAAATCTTTTCACCTCGTCTTCAATCCCCAAATTAAGCATGAACTGAACGCTTGGCCTACGAGTTTTTTTCACCTTCCCTGCTACTAAGCTCCATCGATAGGCATGAACGGACCACCTATCCCCATATGTCAAGTTGTCAAAATGAGAAGGCATCAATCCCTTACTCGTCAAGGTGGCAGTCAAGGCAATTAGCTCATCACCCTCTATCTCTCTATCCTCATTCCTCTTTGTACGGGCCATTGTCCTATTCATCAAATATAGCAAAACACAACACAACCCATGCATATCAACATCAAAGCAATTCAAGTAAAGTACTATTCAAACCACCAATGTCAATCAATCATGCTCAAGGATTCACACATGGTGATTCAACACCTCAAATCAATTTCAAAATTCTCTCAATCCTCCAAGCTTAATGAGATAAACAAAACACGAATTTATCATGAAGTAACATCACATATTCATGCAATTTACATGCTCAAGACTCATTTCATCATTCTTCTTCTCAATTCAATTCAAAGCATCCAAATATTCCAAATTTCACAATACCCATGTCAATTCTTACTTTCTCTCTCAAGAAATTCACCAAATTCACTCATGCAATTTCAAAATTGACTCTTGAATTGATAAACCCATAGCACTGAGACATCAATTTACACCGTATACGCAACAACTATCACGTAATGTGAAAAATCCCCAATTCTTATTAATAGCATAAGAACCCTAACTCTACCTACTTAATTCGTCCACAATCTAGTTCAACCCTAAGAATAGGATGAAGAAAGTAGTAGAATCCTTACCTTATGTGCGGAACCGATGAATTTCACGAACAAATTTGAACAAATGTCGAAGAATTGAAGAAAAGGGATGAAGAAATTCGCCCAAAATCGTGTCCAGCGTTTTTTGTGTGTGTTTTTGTGTGTGAAAAGGTATTTATAGGTGGTGAAAAACCGGTTTAGGGCGTCCTTGAACCGGGTCATACTCGACCGGTTCACGCTTGAGTAGTGAGCACTCGAGCTCATCCCGCTCGAGTAGTGCAAACTAACAGAACGAAAAAAATACTCGACCTTGGCAGCTCGAGTAGTGACTACTCGACCGAAGCTGGCTCGAGTACACTACTCGAGTGCCTGAGTAGTTACTACTCGACCAAGGGTGGCTCGAGTAGTTTCACCACTCCAACTCAAATTTTGACCTTTTCGTCCCGATTTCAGAAGATTAACGACCAACACAAGTACTAACCTGGAAAACTCCTCGATTTAAGCCCGATCGCTCATTCGAACGAGGAGTTGGGGTCTCTTCCTAACGTGCAATTCACCAATCCACTTCAAGTCGAACTTATGTCATCACACTTAATTCGATCCAACGACCCTCATGCATCGATATTTTCGAAAAATTTGACCAATTTTTCATAAAATTTCGTGTACGAACCCGAAGTACGAATACACACCCCCCCAAACTTTGTTCTTGCTACGCGATAACAAAGTTTGAAACGAATGAGTACGTACGAGTAAGTACACAAAATTTGTATGAACTCGAATCACTACCAATGCAAAATAACGAACGAAAAGAAACATCACCCCCCAAACTTCGACTTCGCAAAGAGGTCGACGTTTGGGGTTCGGTTACCTCTAACTCCAAGAATCGAATGCTTTCCTACTCGAAACATGCTCAACTTCTTGACTTTCCTCCTTCAGCTCTCTTTCTCCGATCAATCTCCACTAAGCAAGCCTACACGAAAATTCTCAACAAACGAGGTTAACACTTACGATTCCCAAAAACTACGAAAACTAAACAAAACACATAAAAGCAAGTAAAAATGGGTTGCCTCCCATTAAGCGCTAGTTTTAAGGTCCTAATGCCGGACCGAGCTCAAAGGAGCTCACGGGACTTGAGACTCTAAAATACCTCCCTTATTCTAATAAGAGAAGTTAAAGAATTTCTTCACTCGATGCCCGTTCACCATGAATTTATGTCCATCTTCTTTCTCGACTTCAAGGAACCCACTCTTGTGCACTCCCTTCACAATATACGGCCCGTTCCACTTGGACTTAAGCTTTCCACCAAACAGCTTCATCCTCGAATTGAATACGAGGACTTGATCACCCACCTTGAATTCCTTCTTCTTCCATCGAATCCCCTTCTCGGTCGAAGGTGGTGGAAGCTTCTCGATAGCAATCACTTTCGCCTTGTCCACTTGGATACCTTTCGAGGACACATGATGTCCAAGAACAATTCCCTCTCTTACCATGAAGTGACACTTCTCCCAATTAAGCACTAAGTCCGTCTCTTCACACCTGCTCAACACAACTTCAAGATTGATTAGACATTTATCAAACGACTCCCCGTAAACGGAGAAGTCGTCCATGAAAACCTCCATAATCTTTTCAATCAAGCCATGAAAAATCGCCATCATACACCTTTGAAAGGTGGCGGGTGCGTTACACAACCCAAACGGCATCCTCCTAAAAGCAAAAGTCTCATAATAGCAGGTGAAGGTGGTTTTCTCTTGATCCTCGGGGGCTATCATGATCTGATTATACCTCGAGTACCCATCTAAGAAACAGTAATACTCAAAACCACCTAATCGATCTATCATTTGATCAAGGAACGGTAAAGGAAAGTGATCCTTACACGTTGCCTTGTTCAACTCTCTATAATCAACACATACACGCCAACCCGTCACTAATCTAGTGGCTACCAATTCATTAGACTCCATCTTAATCACCGTGGTACCCCCCTTCTTAGCAACTACGTGTAACGGACTCACCCATGGACTATCAGAAATAGCAAAAATCATGTTGCTATCTAACAATTTCAACACTTCCTTATGTATCACCTCTTGAATGACCGGATTAACTCTACGCTGATTTTGCACTATCAGTTTTCTACCCTCTTCTAATCTAATCCTATGCATGCAAATCGAGGGGCTAATTCCCTTAATATCTGCGATCGACCATCCTATACCAGATTTGTGCTTACGAAGCACCACTAAAAGTCTCTCAAGCTGATCATCAAATAAAAGGGCAGATACAATTACCGGATATTTGTCGGTCTCATCCAAGTAAGCGTACTTGAGATGGTCGGGAAGCGGCTTCAACTCCTTCTTTGCCTCCAATGGTGGCGCCTTATCGAACATCTTCTCGAAAGTTGACTCCTCGGCTTCCAAGTCATCTTCATCCTCCACTTTCTTCAACTCCAAGAACTTGACGTCTTCATTGTCTTTCAAGCTGTCAAAATAATCAAGATCATAAGAATCATAAGACAGATCGTCAAGAATAGGATAATCAAACTGATGAACATAGAAAGAGCAAGGGTCTAGAAGTGTGTCTTCAACACAAGCATCCGTGATGTCAATGAAGTGGCAACTCTCATCTCCCATGGGGTATTTCATAGCTTCGTAGATAGCTATCTTCACTTCTTGATCATCAACTTTGACCGTGATCTTCCCATTAGCTACATCAAGCACCATCCCGGCTGTAGCTAGAAACGGTCTTCCCAAAATCAGCGGGACATGCTCATCCTCTTCCATCTCGAGGACTACGAAGTCGGCGGGAAAAACGTGATTCTCCACCGTCACTAGAACATCCTCCACTACTCCTTGAGGTCTCGTAATGGACCTATCAGCAAGCTGGAGTGTCATCATCGTGGGTTGAAGCTCAACTCCCTCCAACTTCTTGAACAACGAAAGAGGCATCAGATTAATGCTCGCCCCGAGATCACACAAAGCTCCTTTCTTGATCCCGTTCCCGATATCGCAAAGAATGATGAAGCTCCCGGGATCCTTCAGCTTAGGCGGAAGCGCCTTGTGCACCATAACACTCACCTCGTGGTTCAAGTGCACTAGATCGGGTCCATCTATGCTCCGTCTCTTCGCAATCAAGTCCTTCAGGAACTTAGCGTAGTTCGACATCTGTTCCAAAGCATCATAAAAAGAATGTTAATATGTAACTTTTTAAAAACATCAAGGAATTTAGCAAACTTCTCATCAAGCTTCTTTTTCATGAAGCGCTGTGGATATGGGACAGGTATCACGGATTTGGGTACCCCCATTCATCTTTCTCAGTTTCTTTCACTTTCTCCCTTGCTTCCTTTGCCTTTTTCCACTTTGGAATTCTCTCAATCTCCTCAATCTCCTCATCAGGCACTTTGCTCTTCTGGGTCTCATCCATATATTGACTCTTATCATCAATTTTCATCTTAACTCCTTCCTTCTCAACCTCAACTCCATCACTTTGAGACTCTATCCCTTCTGTCTCAACTTCTTCTTTGAGCGTCTCAGAATCAGCAGGCATCTCGGGACCATCATATTTGGTCCCACTTCTCAACTCAATAGCCTTGCAATGTTCCTTTGGGTTATCCTCGGGCATTGACGGATACTTGCCAGGCTCTCTCGGCTGAGACTTTGCGATCTGACTAATTTGGTATTCGATAGAATTGAATCTTCTGGTGTTCTCTTGCTGAACTCGATTCCACTCGATGTCTCTCTTCTGGAGTTCTTGATCTCGATGATCGTCTTTCTTATGCAACTCCTTCACATCGTACTCCAAAGAGGACAATCGCTTGCTACCTTCCTCCACCTTCTGAAGGATCGCTCTCAACATCTTCTCGGTTGATGCACCGCCCTCTCCACCAGGAGGTTTAGACCCCGGATCTACACCTGCAGGAACAGTAATACCAGCTTTTGGGTTAGCATAAGAAAAATTCTCATTTTTCCTCCATGTGTTTTGAGGAGGCTGCTGGCCTCCTTGATACCCTTGTGTGTTCCTCCATTGATTTTGAGGCGGCTGTGGGCCTGGAGGCACAAATGGTTGACCATAAGAAGGTCTTTCATACTGGTTTCCACCTTGTGGGTAATTAGGCCTTCCCATATAGTTGGCCTCTTCTTGCTGATTCGTGGGTGGGTCCACTTTCTTGCTTGCTGCTACATTCCCTCCAGCCAAGTTCTGCCCCATCTCAAGGTTGCTGATCTTCTCCATCATAGCCATCAACAGCTTCCTTGTACCCTCATTCTCCTCCAATTTGCATACCCTCTGAAATTCTGGATCATCGTTCCATGCACCAGCATTCGTGACAATATTGTCCACGATCTCTCTACACCTCACTACCCCTTGGTTCAGGAAAGCTCCACTTGCATATGCATCTAGGTGGGCTTGGCCAGCCTTGCTGGCTCCACTGTAGAAGAACGCCATAATATCTCCCTCGTTGTACCCGTGCTGCGGGCACTCGATCAATATATTTGAGTATCTCTCCCACGCTTGGCGTAAATCCTCTCCAGACTTCTGGCGAAAGGAAGAGATCTCAATTCTCGCTTTAATCGTTCTCGATGGAGGGTAGAATCGCTCGAGGAACAGACGCTCGAGCTCGGCCCATGTGTTAACACCTCCCCGTGGGAGCGTGTTATCGTACCATTCCTTGGCTATTCCCGTAAGAGAGAATGGGAACAACCTGAGCCTCTTGGCATCTTCAGACATGCCATTGTAATTGAAAGTAGATGCTATCATGAGGAAACTCCTCAAGTGAGTGTGAGGGTTCTCCTTCCCAACCTCCCCCTTGAATTGATTCTCGGTAAGCAGCTTGAGAATTCCTGGGGAAATTGAAAAGTTATTCGCCTCAACAGGTGGTAAAGCCACTCCATCGTAGTACCTCTGCGGTTGTGCCGCGAACCTGCCCCGAATTGCCATATTCTGATCTGCATTCTGGGGCACAGGCTGAGGAGCAACAGGTGGTGTTGGTATGTGTTGAACTGGAGGTTGTAGGTACACAGGTGGTTGGTTATAGACAGGAGGTGGAGGATACGGGTATGGTGGATAAGGGTATGGTGGGTATGGGTAATGTTGGTATGCTGGGTTGTGGAAAGGGTTATTTGGGTTTTGTGGGTAAGCAGGGTTGTTCAGAGGATTTTGGACAAGATTCTGAGCTGGATTGTTTACATTTTGTGCACCCGGGTTCTGGCTCTGACTATCCACGAACTGGTCTTGATTCTGACCACCACTCCCTCCAGAGCCATCAACCCGGTCTACTGCCTGATTAAAATCGTTTGCAGCATCGTCCAACTCATTATTGATATCCATTGGTTCCTTCCCTAAGTCGGCAGCATTCATCCTTCTCAAGAAAGCTCGGTTCCTTCTAGCTATTGTCTCAGGGTCCAACGGTATTCTCTCTTAGCTCGTATTGCCTTGTGAGCGTGTTTTCATAAACCTGACACACTAGCAGAAGGATCAAAATGCAACTGCCGAATAAATAAAAATAACAGTAAGAAATAAAAACAGAAAATAAGCACTCACTACTAACTACTAAGCTATCGACAAGTCCTATTCAAAGAGCATATAACGCCATCCCCGGCAACGGCGCCATTGACTTGAAGCAATTTTACTAACTTCTACTAGTCGCTCACCCGCAAGCGAACGGGTTCACTGTAGTATCAGCAAGTATAACGACCAAGTATA
Source organism: Ballota nigra (assembly GCA_947034835.1). Taxonomy (NCBI): domain Eukaryota; kingdom Viridiplantae; phylum Streptophyta; class Magnoliopsida; order Lamiales; family Lamiaceae; genus Ballota; species Ballota nigra. The sequence continues at coordinate 8,089,549 of OX344727.1, read as the reverse complement.
TCGTACCCAAGAGACAGTGTATATGCGAATAGATCCCTGAAGATCTACGCGTAATAATTAATATGAGTGTATTGTTTTTGGATTTTTTTGAAAGATTAATTAAACAAAACTAAATTATCCTACGAATGCAAAAGGCAAATTAAACGAAATAACAAAAGGTGTGTTTTCAAATATGAGATGGTGATGCTTAAGATAGAAATCCCTACGTATACTAACGGAGCGGGTACATAATCAAAATAACTGTGACACACAAAAATTAACCTAAGTCTAAGAATGCAAGGTGAAAGCTCAAGATTCTAAACCCTAATACTTTACCCTAACACTCGACTTCACGAATCTACTAACGAGTTACTAGATTGTGCTTAATTAATGAGACCCTAATTTAACTAAGGTGATGCGGTCGTCCTCCTTCGCTAAACCGGTAGATGAATTAACCTATCCTAAACTCTCTCGTTAAGTCTACTCGTTGTTAAAGAGTGATACAGTCGTCCTCTCTCTAACACCTTTCGAACGAAATTCAAGAGCGAAGTCTAGATTAATTTTAAGAATTCATTAACCAAGATAATTAAAACCTAACGTCACAAGTTACTCTAATTACATACCCACGACCTACTTCTACAAGTTCATCCTACCCTAAGCATGCAAGGGTTTTAGCTAGACATAGATTTAACGTAAACAATAACAATTAGACAAGTTACGAACATGAACATGGTAATTAAAACGAAGAAAAGATCGAACATAAACTGGGGTTTTAAGATATAAAAGAATACTGAAATTAATTGACAAAACGAGGTCTCAACGTATTAAAGAACAAAAGATATTAAGAAACGAAACTAAAACGTGAAATCATAATGTGGATTCGTAAGCAAAAACCTCAAAACCGTAAAATTAAAATTGCTCGTCTCTTCTCTTCCTTCTCTCTCTAAAAACTCTATGTAAAAGTGATGTAGTGCGTTCGGGGATCCTTCAAAACGTGTTTGGAAGAGGTATTTATAGGCAACGGGTCGAAACAGGATCTCATGGGCCAAAATTCCCGTCGAGCTCGGGTAGAGCTCGAGTAAAAGTACTCGAGCAATGCAAGCTCGAGTGTTAAAATTGTACAGAACATGAAAAGTACTCGAGCCCCTTAGCTCGAGTAGTGCTACTCGACCGAAGCTGGCTCGAGTAGTCTACTCGAGTGCCTGAGTATTGGCTACTCGACCGAAGCTGGCTCGAGTAGTCTACTCGAGTGCCTGAGTATTGGCTACTCGACCACCTTCATCTTGAGTACTTCAATGACACTTTTGCTCGCTCGAACTAATACTTCTCGTATTTCTTCCATATCTTCTCATTCGGGTATCCGTTTGAGTCGATTCGAAGTCCTACGAACTCCTCTTTTTGCCCTCTATCCATCTATAAGCATCAAAGACACAAATTTGTTAGTTTGTGAAAATAATACTCAAATGACTCTAAATACTTATATGAATCCATCAAAACAAGGGCATTTCGAGCGACGAATCATGACAATTTCACGCCTAATCACTTACTTATTCTCACTTCTTGGCACATGCTCGACTTCCACATCTCCAAGCCATCCTATCATCCTTCGGGCATAATTGTAGTATGGAAGCAATTTAGGCTTCTTGACTTCATATAATCCACGAAGTTGGTTTACAATCAGTAGAAAATCTCCATACACCCTGAGATGCAACTGTTTTATGTCCACTGCTATCTCTAACCCGAGTATGAGTGCTTGATACTCAGCTACATTATTGGAGCAATTCTCAGTCAAGGAGAATGAATAAGGCAAGACTTCATCTTCGGATGTGATGAACACCACTCCGGCACCAGCTCCTTCCATATGGGAGGCCCCATCTAAATACATCTTCCAAGGAGGAGAAACTTCCACCGCTAAGACATCTTCATCTGGGAGATCATCAGATAACTCCCATTTAACATGAATCGGGTGTTCTGCTAAGAAATCTGCCAACACTTGTCCTTTGTAAGCTTTCTGCGGGACATATATGATCTCGAACTGTTGCAGTTGGAGATACCACCTTTCAAGTCAGTCTGAAAGAACTGGCTTTGACATGAAAAACTTTAACGGATTTGCCTGAAAGAACTGGCTTTGACATGAAAAACTTTAACGGATTTGCCTTTGAGATAAGACGAACAGTGTGAGCCTGGAAATAGTGCTTCAACTTCTGAATTACGAAGATAAGGGCCAAATATATCTTCTCAATCGGGGAGTAATTCAGGTCATTCGGAACCATCATCCTACTCAAATAGTAAAGAGCATTTTCTTTACCCTTGTCATTTTCTTGTGACAATAGGGCTCCAACAGACCGCTCCTGAGCAGCTATATAAAGTATCAACGGTCTTCCGGGTACTGGAGCAACTAGCACAGACGGCTTCATTAGATAATCTTTGATGCCCTTAAAAGCATTCTTGCAAGCTTCGTCCCATTTGAATGGGTTTCCTTTCTTCATCAGATGGCTGAAGGGTTGACATCTGCCAGCCAAGTTTGAAATGAACCTCCTTAAATACGACAACTTCCCTTGCAAGCTTTTAAGCTCATGGATGTTACGAGGTTCAGGCATTTTCAGGATTGCATCGATCTTTGCTTGTTCAATCTCGATGCCTCGTTGACGGACGATGAATCCGAGGAATTTTCCTGAAGAGACTCCGAAGGCACACTTCAAAGGATTCATCCTAAGCTGGTAACGTCTAAGACGTTCAAAGACTTGCCTCAAATCATGCAGATGATCTTTCCTCCTTTTTGATTTCACCATCAAATCGTCCACATGGCACTCAATATTCTTGTGAAGCATATCGTCAAAGATTTTCTGCATCGCCCGTTGATAGGTAGCACCAGCATTCTTTAAGCCGAAAGGCATCACCTTATAACAATAGATTCCTTTTGGTGTGCGAAAGGCGGTAAGATCTTCATCATTAGGTGACATGCGGATTTGATTGTATCCTGATGAGCCGTCCATGAAAGACAAAGCTTCATGGCCTGTAGTAGCATCTATCATTAGCTCAGTGATAGGCAATGGGAAATCGTCCTTAATGCATGCCAGGTTAAGATCACAAAATTCACACACACCCGAATCTGACCATTTTTCTTTTTTACTGGGACGATGCTAGAAATCCATGTAGGATATTTCACTTCCCGAATGAAACCAACCTCAATGAGCTTGTTCACTTCATTTTCAATTTGGGGGATCAACTCAGGTCGAAATTGGCGTTGGCCTTGCTTGACTGGTTTAGTCCCTTCCTTTATTGATAATTGATGAACAGCAACCTTCGGGTCTAACCCTGGCATTTCCTTATACGACCAAGCGAACACATATCTGAACTCCTTCAAGAGTTTAATATACATCTCTTCTTCTTTGGTCGTTAACAAGGCACTTATATAGGTTGGCCGCGGATCATTGGCATCTCCCAAGTTGATTTCTTTCAGCTTATCAACAGTGGCTTTAACATCTTCTTCCAGTTCTGGAGGAGCATCCTCAACATCTTCTTCCACTGTAAAAGTCTCATCATACACAGTGATGTGATTTACGGTTGCTACCTCTTTATTAGCTTCTTCTTGTCTCCCGATATCAATGGTTGCTCTCACTCGACCATCCCTTCTTCTGACTAGGACCATCCGTACAACACTATCGGTGTTAGTGATGAATCCATTTCTGATCATCATAGCAACTCTCCTTTGTAAGGCTTCTTCAATTTCTTGAGGAATCTGCCTTTGAGCAACAGAGGTGTTGATAAAGTTAGATGATGCAACACTTTCTTTATCATCATTTTCCTCCCTGGTGTAGATGACCGTCTTTATCATTGCAGTTAAAGCCTCTCCACATGATTCGATCAAAGTGGTTCGTCGCTTCATACGGGAAGGAATTAAGCTTCGAATTTTGTGGAAGTGTGCAGGTTTAGATATCCTCCCTTCCCGACACTCATTTCTTTTGTGTGGCCCTAATCTTCCAAACACGGATCTGGACTTTCTTCCAGCTGACCCCAACCTGTTGAAAACTTACCCATGCTTCAGGCGGTTGCCTCCTTCAAATGTTCCTAACCTCCCAAAGATAGAAACCTTCTCCATTTTTTTACCGTTCTTATCAAATACGTCCTCCGTGGATTAGAATGCCCCTTCAGAGATAGGATTTGTGCTTGTACTTGCTCTTTTGATCGTGATGTGAATCGGTTTTGGTGCCACATACCCCAAACCAACTCTGGTATTCTTGACAGGGGTGTAAATGCTTTTACTTGTTGGCTTTTGAGTGGAGTTAACCCCGTGCTTTGATGGCTTGACGACCTCTTGGGGTAATTCCTTAAACATAGGATTTTCTCATGGATCATATCCAGCCCGAACAAGGAGTCTGAAGGCTTGAGGGCCATAAGATTTCGACATCACAGCTTCAGCTAGTTCACCATGTTTTGTCGTAGCTCCACGAGTAGGACGAGTGAATCCTTCAAGCGGCCGGGAGGAAGGTCTTGTTGCATCAAGCTTGGTTAAGGGCAATGTCAATCCCTCTAATGCTTCAACAATTTGGAGAGGTCGTTTACCTTTATCAACACGGGATGGCGGTGCAGTTTTCTCTTTCGCTGTGGTTTGTACATCCTTGGATATTTCTTGTGGCAAGTCTGCTTCAACTTTAGTTGTATTCTGAAAGCAGTACCTAACATCAGCAAAATATGACTCAACATCCGTGAAAGGCTTGACATCACCGAATACTCTCTTTACTTCACCATCCTTATAGTATTTGAAGCATTGGTGCATCGTAGAGGGTATCACCTTGTTTTCATGCAACCACAGACGTCCTAGCAGCATATTGTATGAGGACCTGTCGTCTATCACATGAAAGAGCACAGTTGAGGTCATCTCATCGATTAGCAAGTCCAGCGTCATCGTTCTAAGAGCCCTCTGACCTTCTTGATTGAAGCCTTGGATCATCAGTCGGCTATGACCGAGTTCATCCACTGTTATGCCCAACTTTCTCATTACTCTCAAAGGCAGAATATTCACCCCAGACCCTCCATCAATTAGCATACGGTTGATCTTTTGTCCTTTGGCATAGCCTATCACGAACAAAGGTCGGTTATGAGGCTGCGAGCCGAGCAATAAGTCATCTTCCGTAAAACTTAAGATGTGTGCACAATAAACACTTTTGTCACAAGGCTCTCTTTCAGATGAAGAGGTTTCATCTATGTCCGCCATATGACACGATATATCATAACTGTCACCATGCTCAGCAGTGACGAAATTTGCAGTTGCTTCTTCTTCTAGTAGGATTGTCCCTTGATCAACCAGCTGCATGACTTTATCCTTGAAGACGAAGCAGTCTTGGATTGGGTGACCCACAAGCATGTGGTACTTGCAGTATTTCGGGTCATTAACACGTCCAACTTCTTCTAGGCGCTTCATTTCTGGCAACTCGATGAGTTTACTTTTTATCAAATCATCGAATATTCCTGAGATGTCATAGTCTAGGAATGGATATTGCCTCTGTTGCATCTCTTTCAGAGTCTTTCTTCTTTGCCCCCTTTCTAGAGCAATAGCAACAACTTTCTCTTTATCATTTATATCTCCTCGCTCCTTTTGATATTTGATAGTCTTTGCATTTGTTTGCATGACTTCTTTATGAGGAGTTCGGACAAAGGTTTTGCTTCCTTTCTTAATTTCTTGCTTGTCCTTGAACTTTCGAGGTTCTTGTACTGGTGGCCTATTGGATCCACTTGCTGCCATACTCAACTCCATATCGTGAGCTCTTGTAGCCAACTCTTCAAAGGTTCGAGGTTGGATACCTTGGAGAATGTATTGGAGACCCCACTTCATCCCTTGGATGCACATTTCGATCGCGGAAGTCTCGGATAGTCTGTCTTTGCAGTTTAGACTTAAGTTTCTCCATCGATTAATGTAATCGATGACAGGCTCTTCTTTCCACTGGCGTGAATTTGTCAGCTCGATCATGCTAACCGTTCTTCTCGTACTGTAGAAACGGTTCAGGAACTCTTGCTCCATTTGATCCTAGCTGTTGATGGAGTTAGCCTCCAGATCAATGTACCAGTCGAAGGCATTTCCTTTGAGGGAGCGGACAAACTGTTTGACAAGATAGTCTCCATAAGTCCCGGCATTATTGCACGTCTCAACAAAGTGGACTGCGTTCTACTTAGGATTACCCTTTCCGTCAAACTGTTGACACTTTGGAGGTTGGTAGCCTGCTGGCATTCGCAAGTTGTCAATCCTCTTTGTGTAGGGCTTAGTGTAGCTGAAGGTTGACTTGGAGTTATCCTCAAATTTCCCTTTCACTGTCTCTAATATGATCTCTCTAAGCTATTCGATCTGAATCCCTCCATCAGATGAAACTTGCAGCTCCTTAGCAGTCTCTTCAGTTTCGGCTGCTTGTCGCCTAGTTGAGGTCTCCTCCACTCCTTGGTCCTCAACTTGCTTCCCGTGAGCGTGACTTGCATCACTATTCTCCACCTTGTTCATCAAGTTGGTAATCTGAATGTCTTACCTCTGGACATGATCTGCAAGCCCTTCGATAGCTTTGAGAATGCTATTGAATCGTTCCTTAATAGTTGAGGAATCTGTCATCATGACTGGGTCAATGCTTGAGTCTGACAGTGAGTTTGAGGATGAATGCGGAGTGGAGTTTGGAGAGTTGACCTCTTCGTCTTCAGCAGTGTAGACCGGCTTCTTGGTTGTTGTCTCTACTGATGGATTGGCTTTTGTAAAGGTCTCAGTCAGTGACCGCTTCGCCATACTTCTTATCATGACTTGGCCTTCGGAGGTTTTCGATGAGTTGGTTTTTTGCACAATAACTTTGCGATGAGCCATCCTAGTGATCTTGAGCTTACTTGAGGAAAGAAGAGATGAGAGGTAGAGTCGGTCCCACTGGGCGTGCCAAAATTTGTAACTATAAATTTCGTGAAAAGCACGAAAATAATTACAACTTGAATTTCTTTGAATTCAATTTAGAAATTTATGCGGGTTTGACCAACTCTGAACTTGATCCTCTGATTCTTCCCTTCAGTTGACTTTGACTTTGACTTGGACTTTGGATCGACGTAACCTCGATCTTTGGACTTGAATGCTTATAACGTTAATCCAAGGGTGAAAACACCTTGTTTTGGATTAAATGTTGCTTCTCGATGAACGCTCTTGAATCTTCAAGAAGAGCGCTCTTTGAATCTTCGAATGTCGATGAAGAACACTTTGAATGTTTCTTCAAATCTTCGAAGGAAACGTCAGATTGGAGGGGTTTCGAGTCTTGATCTTCAATCTCGAGTTGTTTCAGGTGGATTTAGGCGAAGAACAATGAAGAACGACGAAGAACACTTTTGAATATTCAAAGGCCTTGAAGAGTGTTCTTGAATAATCTTCTAATCTTCAAAGAGGAAATGTCGGATCGGAGGGACTTCGAGCCTTAATCTTCGATCTGGAACTGTTTCTGGTTGCTTTTCACGAAGAATGGTGAAGAACGTTTTGAGTCTTCAAGAACGGTTGCAGAGGATTCGCTTGTTGATCGTCTGAATGCTCGTTCGTTTCGGTTGTCTTGTTCGTGTTCAAATGAATGAGTAAAGGACCCTATTTATAGGGTGGAGGTTTACAAACCTGCCTTTCCTGTCGTGCCACGTGGCGCCGCTTGATTGGCACATAACATATGATTAGCGTGATTTGCGAATTAATTTAATTCGCTTCCATTTTTTACGAGATATCATTTAATTCTCGTTCTTATGGTAAATAAGGCGTATTTATTACCCAATATGAGTATCGAACACTCATTAATTTGTCCGACTTGTACCGTGTACATTTAATATCAAGTTAACTATTTAATTCAAGAATTAATTTGATTAAATTCTTAAAATAAAATAGTAAATTTTATTTGATATTAATATTTGATTTGTACACATATCACCATTTAATTGGGTGCAAATTTAATTTGCTTAAAGTGTGAATTCAAACACTTATCATGAAAATGGTGGGATTCATTCCATAATTGGATACGAATAAGAAATAATGAAATTAAAAGGGCCAAATATGGGTGAACAATTTTGGAGTGGTAATATGCATCCTACATGAGACACGAAGCAATTAGTTGCCTTGTCTCTGAGCTATTTTTCAACTGAGATTAGAAACAAGGAAATGAATACAAGAGATGCAGATTTCCCCTAAATCCATTAATAATTCACATAAAATTAGATAATACTCCTATCCAAAAATATGAATTAGAATGAAGACCAAATTAGCTAAACGGAGAACAGAGTAAATAAGAACCTTTCACTCACTTTGCCTGTTCAACGACGTCGTGAAATTCATCCGCCGCCGAATTCTCCTCCCTATTATACCTGACCACCACCACCGGACAAGAGCAATGTTGCACACAGTAATCGCTCACAGACCCCAATTTCCCTTCCCCCCTTTCACTGGAGGCCCCAATTCCCCAGCTACCCATAATCACTGAGCTCAACCCTAGCCTCTCCACCTCCAAACACAGCCGTTCCTTCATATCGTGATCCTTCACGGTGTGAATTTTAACTAGCACAAGTGCGTCGATCAACGGCTGCTCTAATTGATCGACCTTCGCAGCAGTTACGTAGTCAGTTTCCTCCTCGATTTGCCGTGGCGATCTCGATTTCGCGGAGGCGGGGGTTGTGGCGGTGGGGGTGGCGTTTTCTTGAGATGTATCAAACTATATAAAAAATATCAAAGTTTCAATCATTAAAACGGTTTAATTGCCTCTGCGCGGAGTGAATGTCAACACCGGAAAACCTAGCAGCAGTGGCACCAGCGTGGGCGTCAGAAAATGTGACATCAACTTCATCACCGAAAAACTAGATAGCGGCACCAACGAATCTACATCATCAACAAAACGTTGTGTATTATTGCGCGATGATTGAGTCTTTTTTTTTTCTGCAAACAGTTTCTTCTGTTTTGGATGGGAGGGAAGTACAGAACGTGGGGTGTATGGAGGGAGAAAGAAATCAATAAAAAAAGGGTAAGATCCAAATTTCTGGTGGAATGTATTTATTAATAATATAATTATTAGTTTGGTAAACTAATAAAGAGGTGTATGTATTAAAGATGGAGGGGTATTTAACCGGAACCAATAAATTAACTACGCATGTTGCTTAGATGTGAGCTGCAGTGCCACTTAATTGACCAACATTTATGGAGGAGAAAACAACTTCAATGAGGTGGGTCTCAAGCCGTGCCACACGTCTTATTAGCCGAGAATAAGGAAAAGGTTACAGCTGGAAGCCAAGCCTCTATCTCGGTTAAAAATTGAAGAAAGTTTTTAGTGAAAATCATTTCAGCTATTTATGGAAGGGAACGACAACATTTTTTAATAAAAGATAAAAAGGAGCGGCAGCGGATTAAAAAAGCAGCAGTTTATTTTCTCATAAAGGCGGCAGATTTTAGGACAATCGGGGAGACTCATTCCTCTCCACACACTACATACATTAAATAATTTTATTATTGTTTTCTTTCCGCTATTAATTTTCCATTGTTTTTTGACACAAATTTTAAGGAGAGATATTAAATATATAAATAGTACTCCCTCCGTCCTCGAGCTTTCTTCCCACTTTTTTTTAATGGTTTAAAAAAGTTTATTTATTTATTAATATATTGTGGGTCACATGTTGACTTTTAAAAAAAGTAATGAATAGTATTAAAAGTGAATTGAATGAGTGTCATTTTTGTAATATTGAGTGAATTTGAAGGTCAAAGTTTATATGTAGTAAAGTGTTATTTTTACCATTTATGGAATGAAAAGTTTATTGGGGGACGGCCCGAAAAAAAAAGGTGGGAAGTTTATTCAGGGACGGAGGGAGTACAAGTGATGTGATAGAATATATATAATATTATATTTTTGTATCTAAAAAAGAAAAAGTTAATAGTAGGACGGACGAAAATGGCAAAATGAAAAGTTAATAACAAAATGGATGAAGTATTATTTTAGTTAGAATTAGAGAGCTTTTTTTTTTAAAGAATGGAAGCTATTTAAAAATCAAGAAGTAGTGCTTTTCTTTTATTTTAAGTTTTATGGTAAATTTCTTGTTTATTTCATATTTTAGTATTTTAGTCACGAGTGACTCTTTTAAAATTAAGGATTGATTTATTTTGTTTTGGTGTTGGATCTATATATGAAATTAATGTGTTGATAAATTTATAGCTTTGATTATGTTTATTTCTTGATGTGAATGTTTCTATTGATTGACTTTGTATTTCTTAATTGATTAATTGATTTTATTAGCTTATATATTAAATTATGTGTATTGCAATGAGAATTGAGTATGCATGATCGAGTATTTAGGTGAATGTTTTGATTAATTAATTTGAGTTAAATAATGATCGGCTTAACTGGGAGAGGATTGGTTGCTAGATCCCCCAGCATTAGACACCAGATGCTTAGATGGTCGACTAAACATTAGTAGCCGTGTTAAAAGTGTTTAGGTATTCACGATCTAAGGAGCTTGTGGGATTTAACTAGGCGATAGTTAGTCAACATTGTTCACCCTAGGGCTCAAAAGTGATTGGTCTACACACATACGTGATCGCTCTTAGCAAACATCTAAAAGAGGCATTGATATGTTGTAAATTTGTCACACACACTAGTGGATTTTGTAGTACAGACACCCAAAACATCCCTCTCTTGCACTTCTAAGCATCCCATGAGGTATCAATTGTATCAATTTTTTTCTACATAAAAGAACTGTCTTAAAAAAGAAGGCAACAATGATTTGTTTTAAATAGTCCTGTGTTTTTTCTTAATTATTCCCTACTCTTTTAGTATTTCGAATAACCAACCCCATACTTAATTAAAAAAACGAAAGTTCTAGCTAGCTGCTGACTTAAAGACGCTCACAAATTATTTAATGTAAAACAATTAACCGATGTAAAATGCTGTGGTACAAACATGTTAATTACAGACAAATAATTGCAACTTATACAAGTCGGAGAAAGAATAAGAAACACGCTTTTAAGCTACCATGACTGCAGAATCCCTGCTCTCCTCATCTTCAAAAGTATCGCACATAACCTATGTTGCACAGGTGGGGGCGGGGGCGGGTGCGGGGATACAGATTTTTTAAAATGTTAGGGTGCGATACGGCAAGGATACGTCTATTTTATTTTTATTTTATATATATATATATATATATATATATATATATATATATATATATATATCACCTGTTAAATATAAAAAATAACAATTCAAATATCATCACCAACCCAATTCAAATAATACATAAAACAAATCACATTATCTTTGGAAATCAACTTGGAAATCACGAGATGCTGGAACTTGGAAATCAACTTCAATTTTTTTCTATTAGTCGCGGTAGTCGGCGAAACTGGAAGAAAAGATAATAGGTTTGGTTGTGTAATTTGATTTCTAATTTCTAATTTCTAATACCTACTGTGTCGTGGGAACTGGGAAGTAATTGGGTATTAGTTGACTTATAAGCAGTGGCGGATCCAGAAAATTACAACAGGGTATGCACAATTAAAAAAAGGTTAATTACAAATAAAATTACAATCTTTTTGCAAATTGCAATCTAATCTAAACTCTCGAATCTTTACAAACAAAACTTCAATTTAATGTTTGGTTGCAATTTGAACTAAAAATCAATTTTTTTTTTTTTTGCGGTTTGAAAATGATGCTACACCTACCTAACAATGAATAAATAATTATATTAATATGTTTAGATTGGTTCGAATGACAATGCATAATTAATTATTACGTTTGGACAGATTGAAGTAGGTCTTTTGGTTGGAATTGCTAACAAATTTTAAACTGAAGCTTTATTTTTAATGATTAAAAAATTTATAATTAAATTGCAATTTGTAAAAATTATAATTTTATTTGCAATTAATCCTTAAAAATATTATGTAAACAAAATATAAGTCATCTAAAACCTGAAAAGATTTCAAGGTGGTAGGTATTAAGGGTTTTAGTTGCGTACGAATTAAAAAAACAGAGAATTGCACTAAAATATTTCATTTATCTAAATTTATTAATATATTTAATTCTTTATTTAAACTAATTATTATATAGTATATTATATAGTTTTTTTTTTAATAAAACAGGGTATGCACTTGCATACCCTTTGGTTAGAGTGGATCCGCCACTGCTTATAAGATAAGCTAACCAAAATATTTTATATTTAAATTTTAAACTTTTTCTAAAAAAATAAAAAAATCAAAATACATCCACGCCCCCTCCTCCCGCACCCGATACGCGTATCCTTTTTTTTTTACACGGATTCACCACGTGGCGAATCCCGTGTGAATCCCACGCGAATCGCACCCGCACCCGCACCCATGCAGTATCCGATACTGCATACCAGTGAATTTTGAAGAATCTGTGCAACATAGCACATAACCCTCCCCCTTGTTTCCGGCAAAAACACAACGCACAGCGAACACACCGCAATCGCCATCCCAAACACCCCATACGACACAAACCCATTCGTTCAAGAGAAGTCCTACTTTTTTCAGTGATTGTCTCTGACTTTTGTTGATTGTCATGGCATAAGAAACCATCAATGGGAATTGTCTTCGCTGGAACTTAAAAAGGAGTCTTGTATCCTATGGAGTTATAGTCTTGGAATCAAGACCCTCTGCACCGCATTACTTTCAGTCAGGATTTCTGCTTCGATAACGTGGGTACCGAGTTTTATCACTACCAATCTTGTCTCATTGCAAAGTCCAGTGGAATGGTCTATATTTTGCAACAGCATGATAGGAGTTCCGATTTTTAAAGTTAACTGGTGATTTGGAACGCCTGAACATGTGATAGCGTTTAACATTTATGGTGTATGAACGTCCCTTCTTTCTTCACCTCTCTCCTCTCTATCCTATAACTTCCCTGTAAGCCATCCTACCCACCAATTTCATTCCCTCAACACCACTCCCCTTTCCCTCTTCTAATCCATGGTCGACGACCCTGTTCCCAAAAAATGCAGGTTTTTTTTCTTTGTTCTAAATTTTTCGAACTTGGTTCTATAAAAATGCAACAAAATTTTTGTTCGGTTTTTTCTTTCAAAATTTTTGTACATTTTCAGAGAAATTTTTTGAAAATTTTCCGTGTTCTAAAAAATAAACGACGAAAAATTGTTTTTCATACCCCTTGTTTTTCGAAAATCTGTAGAGTAAGCGATGAAGGGTTTCCAGAATACAGACGGAGGGATAATGGAAGAACAGTTCTCAGGAAAAACATTGAGCTCGACAATAGATACGTTGTTCCACATAATCGCTATCTGCTGCTAAAGTACGGAGCTCACATTAATGTCGAGTCGTGCAACCAATCCAGGTCAATCAATTATTTGTTCAAATACGTCAACAAAGGAGATGATCGTGCCACAACTGCTTTTTACCAGAGTGCCAATGAGGAAGCTTTCGGAAAAAAAAAAGTGGGTGAGATTGAAATGTTCTAGGACTGCGGGTACATTTCATCATGTGAGGCTGCTTGGAGATTATTAGGTTTTGAGATCCAGTATAAAAACCCACCTGTTGAACGTTTGAGCTTTCACCTCCTAGAAGAACAGAACATTATTTTCTCAGACACGGATCAACTGCATGAAGTCCAAGATCATCCTTCCGTCAATCATATCACATTTTTAGCTTGGTTTGAGGTGAACAATAAGTATCCTGAATTGGAAAAAAACCTAACCTACGCGGAATTCCCACAAAATTTGTATGGAAACAGTCAGAGAGAAAATGGGTGCCAAAACAAAAGGGGTTCTCACTGGGAAGGATAATTTATGTCCCACCAGGGATTGGAGAGAACTTGAGGTGTCTGCTCAACGTAGTCTGAGGGCCTGAAAGTTACTGCGAACTGAGAAAGGTTAATGACATTCAAAACGCCACGTTCCGTGAAGCTTGCTACGCACTAGGATTGTTGGAAGACGACAATGAGTATATTGATGGAATAACTGAGGCGAGCCAATGGGAGTCAGCAAAGTCACTGAGAACTTTGTTTGCAACTCTCATTAACTCCAACTGCCTAAGCCAACCTGAAAAGGTTTGGGACATATGTTGGACCCATTTGTCTGATGATATTTTATACAGTCAGTGTCGTTTGTTGCAACATCAAGGTACAAATATCATGTCATTTCTTGATATATATATATATATATATATATATATATATATATAATATAAGTTTACTAAGAATAAAACTAAAAATTGCTCTAATGATTTTTTTTTATCAAAATTGACACATTTTCAGAATTGATATTGAGAGATAATGAAATAAAAAATCTCACTCTGTTGGAGATAGAAAAAATCTTGAGAGGTTGGGGCAAGAGTTTGAAAGATTTTAAAACGATGCTACTTCCACAAGAAGTACATTCAGTAAGCTGTCATAATAAAGTGGTCAACGATGAGTTACAATACGTCAGTACAGCCTTGACAAACGAACACATGCAACTTCTACACAACTTGACGGACGAGCACGCGTTGTGTATGACACGGTAATAAATGTAGTAGAGATGAACTCCGGGGGGGGGGGGGGTTTCTTCGGGTATGGATATGGAGGCTCAGGAAAAACATTTGTGTGGAAGACTCTATCCGCAGCTCTGAGATCCAAAGGAGAAATAGTGCTCAATGTGGCTTCAAGTGGAATCATATCTCTCTTTCTCCCTGGGGGAAGAAGGTCCATTCACGCTTCGCTATCCCCATTAATCCGATCGAGGACTCAACTTGGAACATCAAACAAGGAAGCCACCTTTCAGAGCTTATTGTTCGATCCAAGCTTATAATTTGGGATGAGGCGCTGATGATGCACAAACACTGTTTCGAAGCATTAGACAGAATAATGCGAGACATATTGTGGTTCACCAATCCAAACAGTAATGACATGCCTTTTGGAGGGAAAACAGTAGTGTTTGGAGGAGACTTTCGCTAGATATTGCCTGTAATTCCTATGGGAACTAGGCCAAACATAGTGCACGCTGCGATCAATTCATCCTATCTTTGGACAAATTACATTGTGCTCTGTTTGACAAGGAATATGAGATTGCAACATCAAAATGATGAGATAGAGGCAGCAAAAACAAAAGAATTCTTAGAATAAATTGCTACAATTGGGGATGGAACCATCGGCAAACAAAACGAGGGATGCACAGATATTGAAATTCCTGATGACATTTTACTGGCCGGCTTAGGCGACCCGATATCCGCTATTCTATCATTGAGTTACAGGTGTTTGCCTCTTCATCTGAGGGCATGCTTCTTATACATGGACGATTTTTCCAGAAGATCACAAGAGGCACGCGTCGAAACTCATCACTCTATGGCTAACTTCTAAAACCAGATGGACATGATAGAAGCTTCGAAGAGACAACAGAGGAGTATTTGGAGGATATTGTCAAGAGAAGTCTTGTCTCTGTAACTGAGAGGAAGTCAAATGGAAGAATCAAGATTGTAGGCATGCATGATCTGATGCAGAGATGTGCGTAAGAAGAGCCCAAGACGAGAATTTTATTCTGCGTCTTGGCGAAGGTGTACATTCCACGCCGGCTTGGTATTTTTCATAATATGTGGCTCAACAATCCGTACTTTAATACGTGAAAATCCTACTGGAGTCCTTGGAAGTTTAGACTGCTCAGAATACTTGATCTGTTGGAATCTCACGGCTGCTTCTCCCCAGCAGAGAGGGTTCGCGCTTTATCTGCTGAGGTATACGAGCTTCTTCACCTTAGGTATTTTGCTTTGGACCATCTGTTCAAAATTGGTGCAGCTATATCAAACCTTCAGAATCTTCAAACCTTGGTTATCAAGTAATCCTGTTGTACATGTTCAAATGAGTTGCCAGACGAAATTTGAAGTCTACAACAATTGAGGCATGTAATTGTCTGCTTCAGTGATATCCCGTTCCCATCATCCCTAAATGAAGGAGTTGTTGAAAATCTGCAGACGTTTTCGTCAGCCAAAGGTTTTGGTCTTACGCCAGTCATTAAAAATAATTCCAAATTTGAAAAAACTTGGACTTCTTTATGGGAGATCTGAAGATGAAACAAATGGAAAAGACGACTATCACCTCCACATTCTTATAAATCTGCAACATCTTGAGAAGTTGAAGCTAGTTTTGTCCAAAAAATTGCACAAGGTCAATCTTGCTTTTCCCGGGTCACTGAAGTTGAGTTTAAGTCGTGTGGGAGTTTCTTGGCATCGTCGTTGGCTCGTTGCCAAATCTTGAAGTGCTTAAATTGAGATACCATTACTGCATTGGCGACACGTGGGGAATGGGTGATGGACAGTTTCCCCAGCTAAAGCTTTTGGTGATCATTGATTCAGATTTGAAGCATTGGATAACTGAAAGTGACTCAAGCGCCTAGTCCTTCGTTGTTGTGATAATCTAAGAGAGATTCCAGCATATTGGAGAAGTTTTGATGCTTGAATTGATTGAGGTGAATTACCGACATTTACTCGTCTTTGCCAAACAGATACAAGAGGATCAACAAGGTTACGGAAATGAGGCCATTCAAGTTCGTTTCATAAAGGTTAGTACATATAACTTGCCGACAAGTTGATATTTTTAAGGACATTATATGCTCATTTAATCTGTTAGAGTCAGAGAGATGATCACGAGAAAGTAAACGAAGAACAATGGAAATCATTCCCAATCAGCCGTAGCTGCCCAATCCAATATCAATAATTTTTTGTTTAACCTAATTCTCAGAATTCTCGTAATTATATAGTCTTGAAAAAGACCTAAACAAATGGGCCAACATAATAAGTAAATAACTAATAAAAATAATATAATTAAATAAGTAATCAAGCATGACCCATTGTTCCTCCCTTCTTCGATCGGCACCGGTACATAACAACTATGTCCCCCTTAAGATGAGCCTTGTCCTCAAGGCGGAACTCCGGAAATTGTGCCCGAAAAATATCCTCATCAATCCATGTAGCCTCATCTGGTGGTAACCCATCCCAAGATACCAGCCACTGGTTCACCCTCTCCTCTCCTCACCCCACCAAATCTCACTCTAACGGAGCACCTCGGCTGGCAAAAACTCAGGCGTGTCATTATATAGATCTGGCGGAAGATTCGAATCAACCACATGACTGCCTACCACTGCTTTCAGCTGAGAGATATGAAAAACAAGATGAAGACGAGCCCCATCTGGTAGTTTTAGACGGTAAGCAGCAGGCCCAATACGCTCCATGATTTCAAATGGACCGAAAAATCGAGGAGCCAACTTCACGTTCAATCTACGAAACAGTGACGCCTGGCGGTACGGCCTAAACTTCAAGAAAACCCTGTTGCCCACGACAAAGTGAACATCACGCCGATGCTTGTCGGCCTCTTGGCGCATCCTAGCTTGCGCCTTCTCCAACTGAAATTTTAGATTTTGAAGGATGGTATCCCGATCATTCAACTCCTCTGCGACTGCCTTGACACAAACCTCTCTTGGAAGAAATTGAGTCAATGTGGGCAGGGCCGACCATAGACAGCCTCAAATGAGGTACATCCTGTCGCCGTATGAAAACTCGTGTTAAAATAGTACTCTGCCCATGGCAACCACTGGGCCCAACGTCGCGGTTGTTCGAACGCGAAGCAACATAAATAGGTCTCAAGGCAGCGATTCATCACCTCCGTTTGCCCATCTGTTTCTGGATGGTAGGACGAAGACATTCTCAGCTTAGTACCCAAAACCTTAAACAACTCCATCCAAAATGAACTCAAGAAAATTGGATCTCGATCCGTAACAATTGTACGGGGAATGCCATGTAAACGTACAATTTCTCTAGCAAAAGCAGTTGCCACCCCTTTTGCTGTATAAGGGTGCAACAACCCAATAAAGTGGACTGCCTTCGACAACCTGTCCACCACCACGAGAACCGAATCAAATTGCTGTGAACGAGGCAACCCAGAAATGAAATCCATACTGATGTCCTCCCACACTCGTGTTGGAATAGGTAGTGGTTGTAACAAGCCAGCTGGAGTTCGGGTATTGGACTTGTTACGCTTACAAATAAGACAATCTACCACTAATTCCCTGATAACTCTCAACATTCCCGGCCAGTAGACATTAGCCGCCATACGCTGGTACGTACGAAATGCACCCGAATGACCCCCAGATGGGGTCGAGTGGAACTCTGCAAACAACCGATTGACCCACTCAGAATTCCCTGGAATTGCTAACCTATCCCAATAGTACAACACTCCATTCACAAGAACATAGGGATGCTTGCCCGTGTCCCCTTTTTCAAGGGCGTTGATGATGGGCCCATAAATCGGGTCCGCACGGGCAGACGTCTGCAATCGATCCCACTCTACCCATTTAGGAATTGAGACAGCCCACAACTCACCCTCACAATCACGCCGTGATAGAGCATCTACTATTGTGTTCAAAATCCCTGTTTTATACTCGATCACAAAATCAAAACCCAAGAGTTTTGACACCCAATATTGCAGTACTGGTGAAGCAATAGATTGATGCAAAAGATGTCTTAAACTACGATGGTCTGTCTGGACTGTGAAACGCTTCCCCAACAAATATGGCCGCCAATGGAGCACAGCCAACACAAGGGCCATCAATTCTTTCTCATAAGTGGACTTTGCAGCATTGCGCTCAGAGGGCCTTGCTGAAATATGCAATTGGTCTCCCGTGCTGTATCAAAACTGCCCCAAGGCCTCGCCCCGAGGCATCACATTCAATATAGAAGGGCACCGAAAAATCAGGCATGGCTAGGACGGGGGCTGACGTGATCGTTCGCTGTAATATCTCAAATGCAGATGGTGCCTCGGGTAACTAGGTAAATGGTGCGTAATCCTTCCGCAGAAGGGCAGTGAGGGGTTGAGAAAGCTTTCCATAGTCCTGGATAAAACGCCTATAATAGCCTATGAGATCCAAAAAAACCCCGAATTCCTTTAACTGACTTAGGGCCAGGCCATTGCAAAACAGCTAGCACCTTCGATGGATCCATCCGAACCCCCTCTGCTGAAACCATATGGCCAAGATACTCAATAGAGGTTTGCGCCCAAGCGCACTTCTTCGGGTTGATCACAAAAGAGGCCGAAGATAACAACTCCAACACCACATGTAAATGCCCCATATGAGTTTGCCTATCAGAACTATATATCAAGATGTCGTCGAAGAAAACCAAGACGAACTTACGGAGCCAAGGGCGAAAAAGATCATTCATGGCACTTGGGAAAGTGGAAGGGGCATTACACAATCCGAACGGCATGACGAGCCACTCATAATGACCAGAGTGAGTCCGGAATCCCGTCTTCTTAATATCCTCGGGGGCTAACCGAATCTGATGGTAGCCTACGCGAAGAGACCTGCTCTTGGAGCGATGTTACGGTCGTTTCCATGTTTTCAATGCGTGCTTTGCTTCTCGTCATCGTTCGAACTGATCCGGCAGGTCGGACCAAATTGTTAGAGTCAGAGAGATGATCACCGGAAAGTAAACGAAGAACAACGGAAATAATTCTCAATCAGCCGTAGCTGCCCAATCCAATATCAATAATTTTCTATTTAACCTAATTCTCATAATACTCGTAATTATATAGTCTTGAAAAAGGCCTAAACAAATGGGCCAACATAATAAGTAAATAACTAATAAAAATAATATAATTAAATAAGTAATCAAGCCTGGCCCATTGTTCCCTCCCTTCTTCGATCGGCGCCGGTACCTAACATAATCACAAAGATTAGCAATTTTAATACAGGGGAGGGGAGTATAAAAGTGGGAATACAATCAATGGAGGAGCTAGGTGATCAATGATTGATGATGGTTATGATGAAAGTCGAAAGTTGTGAGTAACCTTTGTCTTTTTCTATATATATTCTATATTGGCATATGATCGATGATGTTTAATTCTTGTATTGGCATATGATCGATGAACATGAAAAGGTCAGTTCAATTATTTTAATTTGTTACACTTTTTATGCCCCATCAATCATACATTGATTTTCAAGACTCTATCTGGGATATATACAAAAGAACTGTTTTCGGATAATGCCTGGGATTTTACTTATACAAATAAAGATAGAGATAACTATATTCAAGAATAATCTAATTTTTTTTTAAAGAGTAATCATTTGTTGCCTCTATACAATCATACCAATTCCTCTGTCTATACAGTACTTTGTTCTTTCTTAAATTGGTCCCCCACTGGTGAATGGTGGAATTGATCAAGATATTTGTGAGATCTGATATATTTCATATTGTTTTAGACTTTTAGTGGTGACTGGTGACGTTTCTTTTTAACAAGGGAGCCATAGGAATTATCCAAATATGTGCAGTCTGTAAGTTCTATCGTCATGCAATAATTAATTTGCAAATCACATAAAATTATGTATTTGCAAGGTATGTGGATTTGGGAGAACATGTATAAAGACATGAAAACTGCTTTATATATGCTACAATAAAAAAGATGCATGCTTAGTTGTAAAATAAATAAAGTTGTTCTTGGAATTAATGCTTAAAAGCCCATATAAACGAACTTGGTATGACATGTGTAAATTACCTCTACTAAACGAACTTGAAGAGCCTCATTTGCGTAATTACTTTGTTGATCCTCTTGTATCTGTTCGGCCGATTTGAACAGATCCTCATCATCCATCTCAATCAGTTCAAGCATTGACACATCTCCAATCTCATTTGGAATCTCACGTAGCTCCCAACAACGATGTAGCACAAGGCACACAGGTTTAGGAAAGTGACTATTATGTATCAGTATATTATGGAACAACACAATAACGTTAAACAAAGCGCAATAGAATTTTTCATACTATTGATATGTATCAGTAAATTAGAGAATAATTACGGGGATGTCCACGCAAATAAATACAAGTTTACACTATTTTCTTATGTTGGAAAAGGGAGATCATGATGCCATCAAGGCGTAGAAATGCAAATACTAAAAGGTGATGGAAGGACAGGCAGGTCGAGGTTGGTGAATGACAAGAAACTAACTCGTCCATGCTCAAC
The DNA here is from genome assembly GCA_947034835.1 of Ballota nigra. Lineage (NCBI taxonomy): Eukaryota > Viridiplantae > Streptophyta > Magnoliopsida > Lamiales > Lamiaceae > Ballota > Ballota nigra. The sequence goes on along the minus strand of OX344727.1, from coordinate 8,068,602 downwards.
AACACAAAATTTTAGAGGAATTCCACCATAATGTGCCTCAAGGTCCTTGATCTCTCGTTTGGACGGTGGGTAGCCACTACAAAAGATGTCGTGTCATATGTAGTATGTACAAGGCCTTTATCAAGAGCAAAATCACATGAAAAGAATAAATAAATGAGTTCATAAAGTTAGACTGTGCTAGTTAGGATTTTAGAACTTTATTATTTCAAGAAAACAAGCCGATGATATCAAACAAAGATTTGGTAGACTCACCAAAAGAGTTAAAATCATTTTGGTCCCATAACTTTTGTCTTTTCCACAAAAGACCGCAAAAAAGTTTAGGAGGTGTTTGGTAGAGAGGTATGAGGGAGTGAGGAATGGTAATGGAATCAAAGTAATGTTCGGTATAGGGGAATGATTTCTCTACAGTGTTTTTGATTATTTAGTTTGAAGGAATGAACCATACCTCTCAAACATTAGAGGTATGATACCCATTCCACACTACTATGAAACCAATTTCATTTCCACCCCTTGCCATAATACCAAACAGCCCCTTAGTTTTTCAATCTAACCTCATAACTTTGTAATTGGTCAGATTTTTGACCCAAAGCCACAAAGTTTTGAAGCACGACATCTTTTTAGGGCATATTTTGGGAGCTTTTGCAGAAAAGGCAAAGGACAAAAGTAATGGAACCAGCTTTACACCTCATGTGCCAAAAATGTGTCCCTAGCCGATTCTGTTTTTTTGGGACCTTCTGTGGAGTAGACAAAAATTATGAGACTAAAATGGATTTTAACTCCTCACCAAAACGATATATTAAAAGGGATACATTCAAACAATAATGAAATTGAAGGAAAACCAATTCATGAAAAACATGTTGCTAGTTAAAGTCAGTTACCTGGCAAGGCAAACTGCAAAAGATGGATTCCCAGGAGAAGACTTCTTAAACTTGCTATTAGGTAGATAAACGTCGAATATTGGTCTTGTTTCACCAAGATTCAATCCACCAAGCATTTCTGTGATGCAACTATTGTCTAAAGACTTGTCTGCAACACCGCCACATTCTGTGGAAAATTCTAGAGCATTGTCCTTAATTTTAACATTCTTCATAGTCCAGCGGACACCGTGGCGGCCAACGACATAACCAAGAAACTTCAGGTGCCTATAGACTTCAAAAGACTCCCAAGAGCAACCGTATTTGTTTTTGTCTTCTGCTAGCTTTATGTACAAATCCTCTAAGGCAAGGGGTGTGTCGTCAAAATCCAAGGTCTCTTGTGCACCAATCTCTGCCAAATACCTATGCATACACATCTGCCTAATCACTTTCCAAATACATGAAACATGCATGAAAAAGAATCACCTATCTCTAAATGGGAGCAAATGTTGCTACCTAATCCTCAGTTAAAATCAACACATTTTCAGCACATAATGTATATGTGATATATCCTTGTAACTATAGAAAGGAGAGGACTGAAAGTATACGAAATCTTAATATGATATGAAGTAACACTCGCTTCAAGTGATGGATGGCTGATGCTGTAAGAATAGCATAGGCACTAACAAACATCAAATTTTATGCTTTCTGCCTGCATATGTACACTCCTGAAAGCTCGACGTACAGTCATATCAATATTTAATTCATATATATAATGGCAAGCTGCAACATTTTTCACTAAGATTAACCATAAATGGGGGCCCAGCTTTTCCAAATCGTCAGCTCTTATTTCTGATGGAAAATAAATATGAATTGCTTAAATAATAACAGGCTAAAGATCATATTGCTGAAAATATCATATAATTCCACGTACAAAGTTTCTTCAATTGAGCAATAAGTCTTTCCATCACGAACTATCCCAGTTGTGGTCCACATTTTACCCTTTTTCTCCAGCACCTCAGCCATTCCCAACTCTTCAATCCATCGTGCCTTTGATTTCTCTTTCCTTAAGAGCACAGATTAATTTTACCAATGAATTTGAAATCCCCGAAAACCAAGAATATTTATGATTTATGTTCAAGTCTTCAAGAGCATACCTAAATTGGAACTTGGGTATTTCACCAGAGACGTAGCACAACTCATCATCAACTGAATCCTCAGAAAAACCCTCAGAATCACACTTAGAATCATAGGTTAATTCTTCCATTTTCTTAGGTTCCCCTGGGATTTCAGAGCCCTGCAAACAAAACAAAAGAGGAATAAAATTGAACTTGCACTATATCTTCCCTGTTTGTTTGTTTCTTGAGTTTGTCAAGGCAAAAATAAAAAGTGAGCCCGCAGAGAACCTTAGACAAATATTTTTTAATAATTATCTCATCAATAATTCTTAACCCTATCAAATCCCTGATACTTTAAAAGGACGAGGGTTCTTTCTGGAGAATTATTTTATAAAGTACATGTAATTTTACATAGAAATGGTTTCATAAGAAACTCCACACCACAAATATATATCCTCATCTCTTGATTAATTTTAAGGAGATTCAAATATTTAACAAATGAAAATATTTAATATAAGCTTAATATTAGATTTAAATATCTATGACAACACTAATAATGAACAAATTTAATAGTTTAATATAAGGGATGGGAGTAATAGTAATTTGATTTAAGAAGTAATTTGAATTAATAGTATTGGCACTTATAACTCTGAGTACGGTTTGGGGGTAAGTTTATCAATATATGGTGATCTAGGGATTGGCTTATTAATAAGCCAATATTGACCTCACATATATGTCCTAGTTACACCCAATATATGGTGAGCAAGTATTATTTCCTTTAATCTTATTACGGATGGGTTAGATCTCGACCGGATGGTGAGCCTAGAAAATTAAACATATGTGCTCTTCAGTTCTAAAATATAATGATAAGGTGCCATTTTTCAGGTAAGATTCAACTTACATATAGTTTTGCTTTGTTGTCCACGTTGATCTAGAGGCATACTAGAATAAAAAACACAAATATGACTTAACCCCGTAATACAATCTAGTATGCCCCAATGATAAAATCAAAAGTCTTGGTAAGTATGCATATTTCCTTTAATTCATATAGTTTTCAACTTGCATATTGTTTCTAGTTCCAGTCTTTGCCCGACGAGAAGCCTAATAAATATTATATAATAATCCATAATATTTTGGAAAATATGAGCAATCAACCATGTAAATTAAACACATGTTGTACCATCCATATTAATATATGTGTGTATGTGCATGAAAACTACTTGTTGCACCCAAGGTTGTTAAAAGCGAGCGCTTCAGCGCTTAAGCGCTCAAAGCGAGGCGTGATTACATGTTACCGCTTCTCACTTGGCCAAGCGAGGCGGTTTCAATCAAGCGCGCGCTTTGGGCCGCTTTTTGCGCTATTCTCTGAAGAAAGAATCGGTCAAAACTGTTGCTTTAGTGAAATAAGATCTGGGCGGCAGTTTTTTCTTAAAAATAAAGCTAGGGTTAGGTTTTAATTAATAAGCCCATTAGAATAAGTAAAAAGCCCAGCTATTTACTAAGCCCAGGTGCCTATTTAATTAATAACACTCAAAAATAAAAATATCTAGGGCAGTTATTGACGCAAATAAGTTATCTTCTCAGAGAAGTTGTGGGATGCAAGTAACTAGAGAATGAATATGTGTAATCGGTGATCAGGCTCAGCACGATCAATGATTTTTGCATGAATTAGAAACTTAATATTGTTATTGATCATTGTGAATTAAGAAATAGCTAATGACAAGCTTTAATGTTTCTCACTTTGTCTCATGTACATACTAAATGGATTGCTAAGTGCCTATAATATTATGTTATTTAACATGTATAATGTTTTTAGAATGGTATGCACCACTTCAGTGAAGCGCGCTTTTTTTTTTGCGCTTTGCGCTTAAAGCATTAGAGGGTCTTTGCGCTTTGAGTGCGCTTATCGCTTTTAACAACCTTGGTTGCACCAATAACTTACGAGTTTTGCAGGAATTTCAGGCAAATCAGCTGGAGGTATGCACGTGTCCAACTCAGCCACCTCAAGATTCATTGACTCTTCATGCAAAGAAAATTCTGAGGTTGCTCCTGTGGGTAACATATGAGTGGACCTCAGTGATGAAAGATCATGAACATCATCCTGATGAGATTTTGGAACCGAATCCATTTATGTAGAATCAATTTCCGGTGGAACAAATTGTGAACCAAGTGAGTTCGAAACGGGCTCACTGACTTGTATATGTTCTGGAATTTCTGGTATTTGCTTTGGCTGAAATCTTCCTTCTTTCTGTTCTGTACAACAATGACCATATTAATATCATAATGTTTGAAATATCAAGATATCTCATAAAGCAGGTTAAGTAAAACTAAATATACCATTTTTAGATGGTGATACAGTCATATCTATAGAATCCAAGACATCCATCGCCTGCATTTGACCCACTTAGAGCTCAATTCTATGATTGCAACTGCAATTCCATGGTCAAGAACAGCGCAGAAACTAAAACAAATGGCACTTTACCTCTCTTCCCAGATCTCTATCGTGTGCAGTATCACGTAAATCAGCCCTTGAAACAATAGGCTCACCAGCAGTCACTGGAGCTACTTGTGCTGATAGGCTAGGATATGTTGGAGAATTAACCACATTAGATGCATGGGTAGAATCCTCAAAGGAAAACATACTGGGATTCTCACTCTCTCCCATGTTCTCAAAGTTGGGGACATTAAGATCTGCTGCAGCCGAAGGAGGAACAGAACATTCTGTAACATAGTTCAAAGCAACTGGGTTAGTTCTCCAATTGATAAGTAAGACAAGCTTAAGTCAAATAATAAATCGGCAAATATAGGGCATTCAAACTTCAAAGTGTGAAATTTGTCATCACCTTTATCAGTTGTAGTTTGAGGAAGAAGTTCTCCCAACCCAATTGATTTATCAGCATTCTAAAAGCAAAAAATATGTGCCTCAGCATTTTATATGAAAGGTATATGCGCCAGCACACTAAGTTAACAACAGTAATTAGAACTATAGTACTCACCTCCCCTTCTGGCTGCTCTGTGACAGCATGCAAGCCTGCATTGTCATTAGGCACAACATTTGAACCTGAAATACATAAAGGAACCAAGAATGGCTTAATATCTTTAAAAACTTCACAACGAGAAACATGGTTACTAAATTTTTTTTTAATATATGTCTGGTAATCAATACTGATGCAATTAACCAAGAAAATACTAACTTTGCACCGATGGCTTTGCAGTCGCACTAGGTTCACTTAATTCACTCGGTGCAGAATCAATGGTTTGGACAGTCTGTGAGGAAGTAACTGAAGTTTTTGCTGAACCCTTTTTTTGTGGTCTGAATTTTGGCTTGGGCTGAAATTTTCCAACTGGCCTAGTTGCAGAGGCATGCAAGTGTATATGTAAATAAATATAGTAAAAATAATTAAATTAAAAAACATATCTTGGAGCATTTACATGACAATGACTAAACTTTACATATTACCTTTCTTCGATGCTTCTTCAGCAAAAAGATCATCCAATGAATCCAAATCATCACCCATTGCAAAATATCTTGTATCAAACAATTTCTTAGCCATAAACAGACCAACAAACTTGATCTGAAAACCAGATCATATTAGAAGCTTAAGGATTGGCATTAAGAAAGTAAAGGACAATTTTCAGAATCATGTCAAAAGGATTGACATGACCACAAAAGGGGGGAACTTTTTTTAATTTTACAAAATGGACGGGACACAAATTTACATTTCATGACTACCCTGCTAATCGCTAGATTGAAACAGATGGACATAGAACAACAGCTACTATGTGTAGGAGGATCATATTAATACAGACTCAGATATGCATTTGGGTATAGACGCCAAATAGCCTAATTCTGAACAAAGTTAAAGAGGCGAAAGAAAATTCAAGTCACCGTAACTCAACACTTTACAATGGGATGGTAAGATTGCAAATGCAAGAAGTCTCAAATATCACAAGAATGCAGTGTATTTCAGTTATTCAGCTGAAAATTCAACACAAATCAGAAAACAACATACAAAACCACAGATGTATACCGGCGGGAAGGTGAGAGTTAAGACTTACGGAGAAGATTATGTGAGCAGTGATGCAATTGGCTCAACTGCGGCGGCGGCGGTCTCCGGTGAGGTCGTGAGGGAGAGTTGCCCTCCAAAACTTCCACGGAGCCGCAAATGGAGAAGCGTAGGTTAGTCCAAGAGCGCAGATTAATCCCTCTTTCAATTTAAATAAAGTGATCAAAATCACCTAGCCCTTTTAATGGCCTGACGGTATGGAATTTAGCGACCACTTTTAAGGGAGACACAGTTTGACCCGACCTTTCGTAATCAAACCCAACAGTCCTATTTTTTTGTGGTGTCCCAATACACCCAAGAACATTGAGACTTGCTCCTCGACACACACATATCTATTGTCTCTTAATCCCCCTCTCTCCCTTAGGATATAACATAGCCTAGCAAATGTATTTCGATTCATTCTTATGTTTGCGATACATTCAACATCCCTAACATCGTACAATCTATTGAGTCTATATACTTGCGAAGGAATCTTAGATATCATTTCCCAATTGTGTGTGCGTCTCCTGACATTTCTATTATTGCGTCTATTGATATAGATTATGAATACAACAATAATGAAGTTTACAAAGATTAGCTCATCAACTAAGAAATAAAAAAGGGTTCTCAATCTAGTATTATGGTGGACCATCGGACCAATCTGCATTTGAAAATAATTCAGAATCAAATATATGTGTATAAAATGAAAATTAGAAACCCAAACATCATCTATAGCAATTGTTCAGTAGTAATGGATGGTCCTATATAAAACTATACTTATCACAAGATTTTTGAGATCGGTTTGCTTTGGTGTATTGCACTAGTGATTCCTAAGTACGATGAAAATTTAAAAAATGGAATATAATAGGTTTGGGGAATTATAGCGGTGCAATAAAATGTCCAACAAGTATCTAGTGGCATAAGATCATTATGCTGTCCAACAAAGCAAATTGACACAAAAAATCAATTATGGTAGATTACACATAGGTATTATGTTGTCCAACAAAGCAATTTGACAACAAAGCAATTGCAAGATACTCATCATGTGGTCATGGCATAAAATACAATAAAATATCATCTACTAAATGAAGGCTTAATAAAATATTTCCAACATAAAAAAAAAAAAAAAAAATACTCACTTTAACATGGGTCCTCAATTAATGGTGACTTATGTAATATCTATGCAACTCTATTACTTAATCACCGATTACTATTTTTTTTCGTTTCATTCCGTTTCCTTTTTTCTGTTTTACTCAAATATATGCACAAAAAAAAGAAGTTGCGTTCCTCGTTATATTCCATAAAACCATTACTTAAAATTATAAAAAGGATCATATCTTGCTGAAATAATCAACATCAAAATATCAGTTTTTTCCCATTTTCCTCTCAAAAACATCAAAACATTTTGTCAAAATAAGAAGGAAAATATTCCCCCAACTCCAACCAAGATTACTGTTCAAATGCATGAATTTCAAATAAATAATCAAATTTCCAAATAAATTTCAGCTGTATATTTCCATTCACGCCTGCATCCGAACACATTCATGAAACCCTCATCATGTCTACTGTATCAATAAAGAAGTATGAAAACTGAGAAAATTTGAAAACTTCTCACATTTAAAAAATGAACTCTTTAATGAAAACTGAGATCAATAGACACGAGGATGCACCCACAAATCACTGAAGAACTACGTTTTAATGAGTATGAATGAGATTTAATTGAACACACCCAATCCAAATGGAGGATTTATCACTCATTCGGTTAAATTTGAAGTGGAAAACAAACAATTATCAAGATACCATTTGCAATTATCAATTGTGTATAAAAAAAAAAGCCCTAATCAATTGAATTAAAAAAAACCCTAATTACCAGTTCTCGCCAGTGGTTGTACGAAGCCGAAATCCGCTGCCTGTTTCAAGTGTCGCCGCCGCCTGCTTCGAGTCCGCCGCCGCCTATTTCGAGCCTACCGATCGATTCCTGGAAACGACCGCCTCTGGGGTCAACGTCTCAGCCACCGCCTGGAGATGACCGCAATCCACCACTTTTCTTCGCTCCTCCGGTGGTAGTCGTTGCCGTCGCACGTTTGTTGGAGGTCGCCTGCTCGTCGCCGCTCCGGTGGTGCTCCTTGCCGCCGCCCGTTCCGCCGTCGGGAGATGAAAAATGCCTCTCGCTCGAACAAGGCAATTTCTCTTGTTTTTTTTTTTGTTTTCTTTTTTCTGCCCTAAACCCGTGTAGTAAGTAATATTGGGGGGGTGTGTGTGTGTGTGTGTGTGTGTGTGTTAGTATTTTTGTGGTCCAGCCCGTTTTTAGCCCACATTAGAATGAAGGGCCATGTTTTTGCTACAGGGCCTAGTATGGGGTATCAAACACCCATATTAGCCCTTATTAAGGGGCTTATATAGGTTATCAAACACACCCGAAGGATAATGGAGTCCTTTTTCACTCGCGTTTTTGTTATAGGGGGGGTGTATAAATAATTATGAAATGAACAGTAGAAGCCCGATTTTATCCCATATTAACTACACGGGCCTGCTTTTTTGAGTCAGAGCCTTATACGGCCTATCAAACGCACGTATTAGGTAATACTGGGTACTTATACATGCCTTATATTGGGTATCAAACGGACCCCAGGTTGATTGATGTTTTATCCAGAGACTTGGTGGGATATTTCGCATTGTAAGTCCCCTTTTCCTTTATAGCTTATGAATTTTTTCCTTTCATTATAATATTCCTCGTCACATTTTCATTTTGCTTTAGGCACTTATTTTTGAGCTAGTAGTATACCAATTACCAACCCAAATGAAGAATGTCATTTCGTCATTTATATAATAATATTATTCAGATTCTATTATTGTTATGAAACATTTTTTGGGTAACAAATGAATAACAAAATTATGACAAAATTAGGGATGTAATTAAACCAAGCCGTTCGCAAGCTATTCGGGTCTCGACTCGAAAAAATATTCGTTCGAATTCGTTTGTTAAGTTTCACAAGCCGAGCTCGAGCTCGATTATTTTATCGAACCGAGCTCGAGCCTGGTGGTATTCGGCTTGAAATCTCGCAAATAGGCTCGTTTACGGAGCCCGCGAACAAGCTCGCGAATAGGCTCGCGAACATGCTCGCGAATAGGCTCGTTTATAAGCTCGCGAACAGGCTCGTTTAATTACTTTTTAAAAAAATTAAAAATATATCCATAAGCATGTAACATAGTATTATAGTGTGTTATTTGGGATAAATTTATTTTAAACCATTAATTGTCTTTGGTTAGCTTCCGAATTAGTTGTTGGTCTTTGCTTGGATGATGTTTTTATTATCAAGGACAACTATGTTTTTAATTAGACATAGTTTAGATGTGTTATTTTTGTATAATTTTTAAAATTTTAATTAGTTTTTCGAGCTGAGCTTTTTAAAACGAGTCTTTCGAGCTCGAACTCAAATTATGCTTGATTCAATTGAAAATGAGCTTTTTTCGAGCCGAGCTCAAGCTATTCACGAGCTTAATAATTTACAGACGAGCCGAGCTCGAGCCTAAAAAAATCCAAACGAGCGGAGCTCGAGCTTGACAGTATTCGGCTCGGCTCCTTTACATCCCTAGACAAAATATCATATTTGTGTGATTAGTAGTAAACTTTAGATTTTATCAGTGATGTATGATAGAATGCTCTGATTTATTGATCATTAGTGAACTTTTGATTATTTCATTGTAGGTGAGAAGATGTTTCCATTTGATAGCTTTGTAATGGGAAACATTGCAAGAAGATTTGTCTCACGTGAAGCAAAGAAATTTCACTTCCTTGGGGAAGGGGGGGGGGAGGTAAGTTGTTAGATTAACTTAAATTCTTCAATAATGAGAGTATTAATATGAGATGATGGAAGAACTAGAAATTTATGTTGTTGGTATTCAAAATTTTGAAAGTCTCATCTCGGTGTTTTTATCAAAAGATTCAAATTAGGGACTTTTACTTGGTATACTTTTGTGTTGGTTTCTTCCAACCGAAGGTTCTAAGTCTTCGTAAGTTATACTTAAAGACATGGTGGCATACACATTTGATTGTTAGTTTTTAGGGCCCAATAAGATATTAAATATACACGATCTCTAGAAAGTAGATCGAAGTGATTCTAAAATTCGAATGTGGCTACTGTTAGTATGAAAATGAGAGTCCTTGAATTTAAGATTTGCATAATTTGGAGGAGTTTGAATTCTGTTTTTTTTTTTTTTATTATCTTCAATATTCTTTTTTCCCCTGAAAGTTGTATTACTATTTATTACCACTGTGGAGCAAGCATACAAATAGTTATTGGTCTCTCGCTTATGTTCTTATATTGCTACGAGAATATGTCCCTTCTCCTACTTTATGAATTCTATGTTGGTTTTGTATGATGAATGTACTTTCTTTATTCATGTTGATGCATTGTTATTTCATATTGTATTATATCGCATGATTATAGTGGCGGATTCAGGAAATCAGAATAGGGTATGCACAATTATAATTATACTAAACAAAATTCTAGCATGCATTGGATTTTAAGCTCAATTTTACTTTTAATTTTGATTCTTTTCAAAACACACAAAAACACATCGAACTGTTGGGGTGTGTGTGTGTATTTTTATTTTTTTTTTTGCAATTGGGGTATATACTAATCACTTCTGTATCACTGATTACTTCTTGGGGTATTACTGATTTCTACCTGAGATATTTTTTTTCAAAATCTAAGTGAATAACATGCACTTATGTGCACACTGGAACTACTCTACTAAAATAACTACATAAACAAAATATCGGCAATCTTATAAAATTCTAAAACATATAACATTAAAAAAATATTATTTTTATCTTAAGAAAGATTGCAATTGTTGTCGAAGAGTTTACATACTTTGAAAGTAGTTAATAATGTCATTGTTGCTTATGTTTAAAAAAAAATCTACATAATTAAGTAACTAAGATAAAGTAGTAGTACCCTTAACATGAAAACAAAAATAAATTGTTTGATTACGCCACCTTCTTATAAATTTGGTAAAAGAATTTAGAATCAGTGAGATTTGAGAACTAATTAATAAAGAGTATGTACAGAGTGAAATTGGTTCATAAATGAATTATTGAAAAATATTAGTTGTTTTCACTAAAAAGTATTAGTTATTCTCACTGAAGAGTATTAGTTGTTTTCACCGAAAAGTCTTAGTTTATTTTTAGTAAACAACTAATACTCTTCAGTGAAAACAACCAATATCCTTCAGTGTAGGCAATTCATATTTTTTAGTGAAATCAACTAATACTTTTTAATGGTTCATGTATAAACTATTTTTACCCTACACTTTGCCATTAATAAAAAAGAGATTCTCAATTCTGCATTTACGAAATTATACGGTTTAAAAGTTTAGTAATTCATTAATAGTTTAAATTCATTACGAAATTATACGGTTTAAAAGTTTAGTAATTCATTAATAGTTTAAATTCATTATAACATAAATACTACACATAATATTACTACTATATACTACTTTTGACAAGAAAATAGGGTTTGCACTTGCATACCCTTTGGCTATGGTGGATCCGCCACTGATGATTATGTTATTTGCTATGAATATTTATTGGTTGTTATAAATGATCGAAACGTCATCATCTCCTTAAACAACAGAAGCTAGCAAAAGATTACTGGAATACAAAGCGGATTGGATGAGGCGGAAGCTTTAGTATGAATCAACCAATTACAAAATTATTATTTTTTTCATATTTTTTCTGGGATTGACTGATCAGATATGAAGATGGGTCTTGAGGCCTGTCGTATCCAGCCTAACATTAAGGCAATGTTTCTTGCCAAGCTGAGGGGATATATCTCTGATCTGAACAATTTCAAAAGTGAAGTAATACTAAGTGCATCAACAATCTAGAACCAATTTGCTCAAGATTAGCTGCTGGAGGAGGAATGACCGATATATTTGCAAAATGTTTATACCCTATAATGACATCTCTTTGTTATGCTTCTCATTTCAGCTGTTTCAATTATGTGCTATTAGGTCTCGCATTCTCTAATAATGCATTAGACTTAGCAGCTATTTTTTGCATGACTTGTTCAAAGAAAGGTTAGGCCATGTTGCTCATTAGTTGTGAACAAGTTTCACAGAAGTATTAATCATAAAATGTTAGGTTAAGAATTCCATAATCTGCTTTAGTTGATTCTCAGACCATGTAAGAAGACTTTAAGAATGCAAAGTATAATGACATAAAATAAATTTTTGTGTAACGAGGGCCTTCAAATGGGACAAGACATTTTCTTACTAACAATTCGTATAACAACTTATGTACAATGTGCAGCGCACGTGTTAAATAACTAATCTATATATCTATATATATATATAAAAACAACAAAGTATACTAAAAATATTCTAACACATTTTCCCGCCCAAAATGATTTGCCAAAAATAGAAATTCATTCTCACGCACAAGTAGCCGCCCAAGTGCTGGCATGTTGCACCATTCTCTATAAAATTTTACTAGTTGTAGACCCGCGAGTGTTGCGGGCTTGGAAATTTTTTGTTAGATTTATATGTTGAACTACACGATAGAAATGTGTTCATGAAAATGTAGTTGTTTTAATTTTAATTATTCTGTCAAGTCAAATGCACAAATACTTCCGTAAAAAGTTTGTTTATTCATCCAAAATAAAAAGCTAAAAATCAGTTTGATTCATCAAAGATTTCTAAAAACTTCTCTAAAAACAACATTCGTAGTATACTTCGATGGCTTCCCCTCAGAGTCAAGACACATGATTTTCAAACCATCCTTACTTTTCCTCCAGGATTGAACTCCGACTTACAGACACTATCATAACTCAAATAGACCCTTGTTTCCCCAGGAATAATCGATAGTATCTTCTCATTGATGCAATCAACGTCCCGATGCGTGGGAGCAGGTATGGCTTTGTCTTCAAAATATTTATGCGTACGTAGATTTTTCTCGACGGACGGATAATTACTACAAATAATGGACATAATTGGATGAACCTCATCAGTGATAAGGTTTTCAGGTGGAATCTCAATATCCGCAAAACCACCCGTAACCCAACCTTCAGTATTCAATTTGAAAATTCAAAAATATCACTGTTACAATAATTAGAAAATGAACTTCCAGCCTTCAACCTCATATTTCTCGTCAACGTGAGTACCTAGATACAATGTCAAGGATTATAAAATTACAATTAACAAATTAATGACGAAATATTTGAAAAAACAATGAATGTCTAAAGCACAACCTAAAGAAATAAAAATTACCTTACAATAATCTCAGAGGTACGATGAATTTATTGTAGAGTGAATAACATTCTCCCTACTGTCGTTTGGTATAACTGGAAGTATTTGACGAAAGTCTCCACCAAGAACAACTGTTTTTCCGCCAAATGGTAATTCACTCACGGATCCATCCGGATTTCTAATAATATCCCGCAAAGTACGATCAAGTGCTTCGAAACTAAATCTGTTTACCATAGGAGCCTCATCCCATATTATTAGTTTTGCTACCTTTAGAAGTTCCGACAACTCCAACCCGGGAAGTACGTGCCACGTGGACGACTCATCGATATTTATGGGAATTGTAAATCTAGAATAAGCAGTACGTCTACCAGGAAGAAGAAGCGCAATGATTCCACTCGATGCAACATTCTGAACTACATGGCCATCGGACCATATAGCAGCAGATAACGTCTTCCAAATATAAGTCTTTCCAGTCCCACCATACCCATACAGGAAAAAAAATACCACCATTTCCACTCACAACAGCACTGAGCATCTCGTTAAAAACAAACTTTTGTACGGAAGTGAGCATAGAACTCAAGTTTGTGTATTCATCCACCAGTAGTGCACGGTCATAGTGCAGCTCCTCACGTATCATCCTATTTGTTGCAGCGGACACGGAGAGTACGTCGGGCATATGCATAGAGGGAAATCTAGATAAACTGCTCCCATTAAATTCCAACAACTTCTTGATCGCAATCAATGTATAATTCTTCAAATCTTCATTACTCTCTATCAACTCTGCCAAGAAACACAAAGCAAACAAACAACATAAGACATTTCATATATAAAATTGAGCTAAATGTACAAATCATAAACAAATTTACCTGGCAAATTCAATATTCTTCTCTGCCTCGACTGTATATCATCCGAGAGACAATCCAAGGTCCTCTCAAATATTTTTTTCAGAGAGTCCATAGACGACGACGGTAGAAGAATTGAGAACTAATTCTCACAAAATGAGCAGTCCCCCAAAAGCTAGACTTAATTATTCCATCGACGTAATCCCTTTCGTCGTCCAGCAATACTAAGGAATAACACACATCCTTAAAAGTTGGATAAGTAACATCGCCAATTGTGTGTATCTCCTCGTATAACTTAGAGCCCTTATTATGAGGCAAGAGAATGCCCAGATAAAATTGCTCACCAGAACCAGGCGAAACATTATACAATTGACCTTGATTTTAATTAATAGTCAAGGTTTCTATTCGGAGTCAAGACTTAGGATTGTCCAACGATTGAAAGAGATTGACCATGATTTTTATTAATAGTCGTTGCAAAAACAACAACATAAAAAATTATCTCCTCATAAATTTTAACAAACCACGTTCTCTCAATCTTAACATTACGAATTTGTCCTGTAGAAGAAACACCACCACCAAAATTGCAATAAACATGTACCAGAGATACATCGACCTCTGACTTTTCTTTTTTTTCCTCTCCAACTGCACTTCATTGCGGTCAACTCCCTCAACAATGCGAATAGTGTGACGGTCCATTTGCTGAAATATTACATAAATATTAAATTAATGTCCAAATAACTAATATATATCACACAAAATAACAACAAATGAAAGAGGCACCATTTTGTCCTCCTCGCACTTGCTAAGACACACTTGAACAGACCTATAATTTCAAACATTATAAAAATTGAAGGACCAAATATGGCAAAAATAATATGTCCATCTCTAAAAATATTAAAGGTGGATTATTTTAAAAAGTTCTAATATTTTAATCTATTAATAACCTCTTATATTTTGATATATAAACGGTGGATACAAAATAATAAGACTCTATATCATTCACATTATCCACAAAACTTATCATACCCCCTCTCCCCTATAAGCATAGTCCACATTTTCATTTTTTTTTTTCAAATTATAGTCATTTATAAATTTAAAGTGTGTAAAATACTCACTCCGTCCCTTAAAAATAGTTCACATTTAAAGTGTGTAAAATGTTCAAAATGTCCATATTCAATACCTTTATTTATTTTTTCATTATTTATTTTGTATCCAGCACACATCTTTTTTAGGTGTATGAATAAAAATAATTATATTATTTTCTAATTCTGCATTTAATGTATTTACCCTCGATTATGATTAATTGTAATATTGGGATTATCATGATAATTTAAGAATGGTTAGGATCCTACACAAAAACAACAAAATCAAGAGTAATGCCGGTGTGGTTACTTTCTCTAGCGTGTAAAGAATTAGCCAAAATACATAGATAACTGATATATCAAGAAATATTATTTCCAAAATCAAAAGAAAGCCAAAATAGCTACAAAATATTTGTCCATCAAATTAGCAATACAACTAACATAAAGAAATATTATAAAATAATAAATTTGATGCGACGAACAACATGAGATGGGCTAAAAAGAGTAGAATTCGATCAAATTATGTAGCGAAATTCCAATGCGGGTTTAATAAAACGGTCCTTTCGAGAAAATGGTACAATAATTGTGTGCATCGCGTGCTTCAAGTTATTCACTATCTTTTGAGCTTTCGTTAGTTAATTAGGTGCTAGTTAACTCTATTGATCACCCAATCCTCAAAAGGGGCCGGTCTTCAAATCATTAGTGATAGCTCTTAGTTCAAACCAATGAAATAGCATAAGAAAAATGAAGTTAACATACGTAGCATCGATTTCGTTATAAGGACGACACCTGAAACATTACACTCCACTTGCTCTTCTTCGTGAAGTTTTAGATCGTTTTTTAGTTTGATTTTGTTTGCTTTATTTCTATTTGTTAATTTAGTTATTGTCTTTCAACTTCATTTAGCTTAAAACCCCCAAAACACGTGACTATAACACTATGACAACACATAATTCTAGGGCTCCACCGATCTCTAAAGTTTTGAGTATTGATAACTACTTGGTCGTATACTTGCATGCTATCGATCATATTCGCTTTTGGGTCATTTTCATTGCTTATTAAAATTTTACAAAAGTACGAAAAAGTCAGAGATTCATTTATAGTGTAGCCATATATTATATTGGATACTATCTTTTATGTTGGGCAAATTAAGGTCAAATTTTATAAAATGTGGGTCAAATAAAACCCGATTATGATATGCGCGTTTGGTCGTATATTATAATTTTAGCATAAACTAACCAAAATTATAAGATAGTGTCCCAATTTTGCAAGTTTGTAAAGATATTATCCTAATTTTGCAAGTTCATAAAAATATTGTCTCAATTTTTCAAGCCTGTAAAGATAATGTCCTAATTTTATAAAAAAAGTATTGTCCTAAAATAACAAAATTTTCATTATAACCAATATATTTAACAAAAGCAAGATTGAGAAACAAAAAATAATGTCAATTTTAATGGAAAAAAAGTATGGAACTTTTTCAAAAAATTATATTCTTATGGTTACCGCTTCAGAGAAGAGTTGAGAGAGTTGATTCAATCTCTAGTAGTTGTTTCCTTGTATAATCAAAACCATAATTAATTAATTAATTAATCTATTAGACATTATAGTATCATTCGTTTTTTTAATGAACTTTTTAATATGTGAAAACTATCTTCAAGTTAATTATCTACGTAATTGTAGATATTGTTGTCTATGACTGCATCTTTCGCTTAAATGAAATTTAGGCCAAAATTTATAAAATATGGGTCAAATAAAGCCCGATTATTATATTCACAGATAGCCATATTTTATAAAATTTGACCAAATTAAAAGATAGTGTCCTAGTTTTGCAAGCTTGTAAAGATATTATCCTACTTTTGCAAGTTCATAAATATATTGTCTCAATTTTGCAAGCTCGTAAAGATAGTGTCCTAATATTGGAAATACTCATAAGGAAGTGTCCTAAAAAATAATTTCCCTTGTAACCAATCTATAAATATATAATACAAACAACTTTTCCTTTTATAGTTTGAGCGGGAAATATTTTAGGCCGTTAATTAGTATTTTTGTGAGTTAATCATCACCGTCCATTTTTTTTTAGTTAATCATTAAAGTAAATTTGTCTACCTTAGAATTTAATTTGTTATTGATTGCTAAAATTTAGGAGCAGTTATTTTTTCATCCTATTTATACTCTATGTTTCATGCATTATCTTCACCCATTATCTGCAAGTTTCGATTTATTTCTTTTATATGATTATCATATTTTGGGCCGGTAAAAGTGGTCAGAGGTTTTGGATGATTTTACTCCGACAAAAATGATCCAGACCCTAACAAAAGTGAGCCTTTTTCTATGAGTATGGCGTACCCTCGAAGCAACACCCTCTCATTCTTCTCATCAACATCAAGATGCAAATTCATAACCTCACTTCTAGGCAACGCTTAATTTAAGTCCATAAATAAGCGCATCCGGTGAAATCAATTCACTACTAAAAAAATTGTATTAATGCCCAGCTTTAATATGAAAAAACCGAAAATCTTGTGAACAACTTCATTATGATATGATAAGAAGTATATTTTTGCATTTGAATATGATCGATGGGCGATTGTGAAGAAGATTTTGATGTTTGCATATTTTTTCCAATTAAACTGATTTTTTTTTTCTTCATTCTTTAATCAGTTTCCAACTTCGCAGGTTAGTTTCTCAATTTCCATGAATCTTGTGCCTAATACTAGATGATTAGTTTTTCTTATTGAGACCACGTACTTAGTTGGTCATTCACATAATCACTTTTAATCTCTTTATTTATATAATTATATAAATTAAGAAACATTTACCAAATCTATAAAAACAAATTACAGCCAATATATCTTCATTTTTCTCTGCAAATCTAAAACAAATTCCTTAACCAACCATCATTAACGTGCAAAGATATGTAGTGCTGACCGAATTGAAGCATTTATCGAGTATTTAAAGTTAATAGTTAGAGTTGATTCTATAACGTACCGTGTAATTTGCTTGTGAGTAGTTAATTTTTTGTTATAATTAACTTAATTATTTGAATTTTGAATATTTTTTAATTTTATAGAAGGCTATATATGTTCATAAATACAATTATTTCGTAGGCCAAATAAATAAGTGTGATTTTGTAAATGACGGATTCGCGAGAGGGCAGATGCATGTATCTATAAATATATAATATAAGAACATATTCCTTATATAGATATGAACGAGAAAAATTATGAGTCCTTGATCTTTTATTCACTAATTCATCATAACCGTCAATTCTTATTTCCTAGAACATATGGAAATTTTGTCAATCAAGCATCCAATTAACAATCAATTATTTGTTGGATCATTTGCCGAAATTTCAGGAACAACTATACATTGCTCCTATTTATTTATCATTGTTCTTTTTTATCCGATTATGTAAGTATAGTGATATATAGATTAGTGAATTCATGTGTAATATTTCTTAGTGGATGTAAATTTGTGGTAAATATTTGAATTTGTGAGAATTTAGAAATTGAGGGATGAAGGATATATGAAGACAAATAATAGACAGAAATGAAGATTGTGACCACAACTATTTTGATCCCTTCTTTTAAATTTAATTTAGTGTTTAATTTTTTTTTTATTTCCACCCACCGAACTTGGTGGAATTAGTTTTCCATAAGTCCATGGACCTATAAACATGGCATCCATTTTAGGTTTAGAATTCTCACCACGTAAATAATATTTAGAAAAATTAATTATTTATTTTTCAATAAAATACCCCTAATAAGTATATTTATTGTTTTATGTAGAAATTTAATATGGGTATAGTTTTGATATTCTAATTAGTGAAAAAAGTGGTTTGTGTGAATATATAATATGAGATAGACAAAGAGAGTACTATTTAATTTCACATTTTTTGCAATTTGGACAAAGCCGTTTTTTTTTTATTCAATTAGCAATTTTGAAATATTAGTTTTAAGGATCAATTTAATTATTTGTGTACATTTACCTAAAAAATGTCGTTCATATGGATAAATTAATTATTTGTCTACATTTACCTAATAAATTTATATCACTATTAATTATACTAATCCATATTTGTAAAGGTAAATTAATTATGAAATTTTAATATTTATTTTTATTATCAAGTTAATATAAGAGGATTAGAATATACATCTTTTTTTATAATAAATAAAAAATTTAAACTTTATCTACTGATTAATTAATTTTTTGATTTCCATTTAGAAATAACACTAATTACGGATTTAAGGTTGATTGTATTACAAAATTTGATAATTCCAAATTCAATATAAAAAAAAGGCTTCGGCTAAACAAACCCCCGATTTTTCTATACATACCCCAATTTATTTTTGCCAAAAATAGTTTTAAGTTAAAAGTCAAAATTATCCATTTATAAATATTATTTTAATTATGAAATAAATTTCCTTTAGTTTTTCACTCACTTTTCTCATTCTCAACATCGCAAAATTAACATTTTGAAATTCCAAAAAATTAAATTTCTGGATTATTTTTCATTAAATCCCCACAACCCAAATTTTGAAATTCTGAAAAATCAAGTTTCTGGATTATTTTTCATTAAATCCCTAAAACCCAAATTTCTGGATTATTTTAATTCAAATCAACACAAGATAATCTAAGTTTATAGTGTCTAATTAATGGAGTCAAACGACACAAAGTATCACATTAATTTTAGTATAATTTTTCTTATGTTAAATGACAAGTTAATATGTATCCGTAGTGCATCAATAATATTTTGTGTGAGATTATGTTCGCATTTTTTTATAGCACCGGTGAGTAAAATTAATAGAAGTTAAATTATAGTTCGATCTTGAAATAAAATTTAAACACACTTTGTTAGCTTACGTTATGTTTTTTTTTTTTTGCAGATTTTTTTTTCTTGCAAATTATTTTTTTCTCATTTTTTTTTTTTTAATAAGAAGATCACCTTTTCTTTATTGTATTTGAATGATTTCGAAGGTCAAATTCGTTGTTCTTCCTTTTTAATCTTGGAGCTCTTCACTTTTGTTTTGATCGTTTATACGTTTAAGTGAATAAAATTGTGAGTTTATAATTATTTACTTTTCTTTTTTGTGTTTTAAAATTAGGTTAATTTTTTTAAAAGGGCATAATTGTCTAAATTTGGGGTGTGTATAGTAATCTTTTAAAATAATTATATTTTTAATGGGGTTTGTATAGTAATTGGAGTATGTATATGAGAATTGGGGGTTCGTTTAGCCGCGGCCTAAAAAAAATTGAAAGATTACATCATTAATCCATCATTTTTTTTAAATAGGGTATTATTACCCAATATTTAATATTTATATTTTTATGTCTAAAATTTTGTTCATTAATTGGTTATGATTTTTTATATTTATTGATTATTTTTATTATCAATATCAATATTATTTGAAAAAAAATATAAAATGACAAGACTAAGTATTCTAATTGTTCTTATATATTGAAAATATATTCATCAAATATTTTAAGGCATCATATCTCATTGACTAAATTATACTAATAAAGTAAGTTTTGTGTGAGATCGTCTCATAGTATGAGACCGATACTATATGACTAACTTTTAACTTAAAATGTGTCACTTATTAATTAAAAAATAGTCACTTCTTTAAAATATTGTCATATTTTATTATAATCCTATCACTTTTTTTAATTTGGTTGGTCTCATATTATAAGACGATCTCACACAAGTTTTTGTCATTAAAACATAATATGTATATTATTAAACAATTATTATTCAATTCAATTACTTCCGGATTATTTTGCTATTTTAATTTGTACAAATTTACACATTATATGTTAATGATTTTTACCAAATCTAATAATGTTAATTTTAAAGAAAAATATAACTTAAATATCATAATTAAAGTTAATTCATAAAATAAATTAACCGTATCACACAACTGTTATTTATTACACACAATTATATGAATTCCCATATACAGACTTCTTTTTACATATGTCACTTAATTCTTAAAAAATTATCTTCTCTTTTTTTCATTATACCACCTCAAAATCAAAACCACATTCTTTAATTTGTACTTTGAACACATATTTTTATAAGAAAATATATCTATTTTACCCATTTCATCTTCTAAAACATTGTCGTAGTAGTACTATATGAGATATAAATATTTATTAATTTAGAATTATTATTTTTGCCAAATTTTTACCTTATATTCATAATTTTTTTATGACTCAGCATCTGGTTCAAGATCCAACTAATTTAAGGAACTCACAATCCACCATCTACTAGCGAGAGGACCCACTTAAAGTCAGAACAATTTTGCTTTTGTATGGACTATCCCCACAAGAGATGATAACAACTTGAAGTTTTAAAATCTAAGATCTATGGAGGAGTCCCCACAATACCAGTCAACTCTTTGGGGTTATTATATTCTTAATTTTAATTTATGGTTATACGTATGTACTGAATAATTATTGAATTAATATAATCGTAAGTATTTTATCTTCTTTATAGATTATTATATATAATTACTTGGTTCTTTCCACTATTACCAAAGATTAAAAAAAATTCTAAAATAACATGTATTATGTTTCGCTATTTGGATATGCTACACAATTGATGGTTGCTTATATTGATGGTGTGAAAGCCTCAGGGGGGAGTTTGATTAGCAATTCTTCAATGATAGTGAGAATGAGTTTAAAATTAGTGCAATTATGATGGTTCATTGGAACAAAATCATTATCTCCCCCTCTAAATAAGGTAATCAGTACTCCATTTTCATATTTCACACCTACAAGCATCCTCCTCAACCATTCCCTTATTCCTCCACCAACAAATATTTTTTTTCCACTTCTATTCCAAAATTGGGACATGACACTAGCAATGCAACCACTATTGGAACAATTTTTTCCCCAACATATCATTTTTATTATGGGGACATAGATAAAAAATAAATTTGCAATCATATTATCATTGAAGTGTTGTTAACCAAGCGTCCCCTCATAACTAAAACCACCAAGAACCATGCAAAGAGTCCAAAAATATTAAGGCATTCAATATAAATTGTGATTAACTCTAATCTTATATCGTACACTATTTTTTATTAAAAGATATTATTTTGTTTTCAAGGAAAATAATTATACATTTGTGTGGATAGAATGTAAACATACTTGCGCTTCAATGACAGGAGATGATATTTAAAAATCACAAAAACCTTATTCAGTTGTTTAGATATCAAAAATAATTCCCTACATAGTGTTAGTTACAAATAGAAAACTTTTTTTTTTATGTCGGTCTGCGTCTTCTGCAATATATCAACGACTTCTCACAGGGGGCATCTCAATCTTCATATAATAACTTATTACTTTCGTTCTTATTTCAAAGATATGAATTCTCACCAAAAGTAAACTACAATAAATTTGTTTGCCTAATTATTTCACAAAATTTTTGTGTTCAATATTGAATAATGGTGCATTGGATGTGACACTAAGATATATAAAATCCATCAATTTATTTATTTTAAGTCACTCAAAATTAATTTATCTATTAATTTTCATATGTGGGGTGACACACTTTTAATAAAAACTGTTTTATTAACTTTTTGGACCAATAAAGAAGAATATTTTGAAATAAAGTGAGTAGTGTGAGAGTGTTTATTTTCATTTTTTCATATAAAAGTTATTGTAGGATGTCCCAAAAAGGAAAGCATGAAGTCAAAATACGTTTGCTACTTCATTCATGCCAACAATAGTAAAATCTTTAAAAGTTTGGTTAATTTTTGTCAAGGGTGCAAAAGTCAAAATCATTAATCGAGCATGCTCTAGCTGCCTAGCGCCTAGGCCCGCCTAGGCAGTGCCTAGAGATTTTTTTTTGTAATATTTCTTTTGTATAATAGGACCGCCTAGAGCTGCGTACGTACGTCTATGGCTGAACCGCTACGGCCCCAAAAGTGTCTAGAACCACCGATTTTGCAGCACCAATTTTGGTTGATGTAATCACCTTTGAAATTATTTTATGTATACTTTAAATTGTAATTTTTATTGGATATTTCTCTTTAAGGACCCTAACTTATTAGGAGTGGCAAGATAGGGATCATTAATTTTCAAGCTGACAAGATGAGGATAATAATTTTTTAAGTTGACAATTTAAAGACCGTGACTTCTAAAAGTGGCAAATTAAGCCTAAATTAGTCTGAATTAACCAAAATTGAGTCATATTCAATCATAACCCAAGTCAAATTGGGCGAATTTGCCAAATTTTAGGTTGATTTTGCCTCAATTTGCAACCTTTTTTTATTTATTGTCCTTAATTTGTCAACTTGAAAAATTATGTTCCTCATTTTGCCAACCCCAATAAGTCACTATCCTTAAATGTGAACTTGAAAGATCTAAATGTTGAGTATATATATTTTTATATTAATTTAATTCAAATCCAGTTTCAAGTTTTTTTTTTTACCATTAATTTCCCTATTAATGTTGAAAGATTTATAGATTTGTCCCCTGGTGTCTCTGGCCATGTTTGAATACATGTTGTATTGTTGAGTCATTCAAGTGGATTTAGTAATGGAACCAGTTTAGTTTATTATTTGTATTTATTTAAAATTTATTAGTTACTAAGTTTTATCTTTTTCTTATAAATTACTTTTGTTTTTTATTTATATTTTGGTTATGAGTAGGATGAGTGTTAAATTAACTAAGAAAATAAGGTTATTGAAAAGAGATATGTTATAATGCCTTGTGTGGTTGTCCAATATCATATTATAAATAATTTTAAATTGAACAAACTCATATTATATTTAAGATTAAGATGAGTTGATGGGGAAAATTATAAAAAGAGTAGTTCTAGCACCAATTATTTCACAAAGTCCACCTACTTCAAAATTCACCCACCTTATTTTATAATATTTACTAAATATATGCATTATAAAATTATAATTTTATTCAACATACACGTACATACCTAAAAATATTCAACCACTAATCTCATTCAATTTCAATAAAACCATGTAATATATCTACTCCCCCACCTCTTTAATCCATTGGTGAAAAGCAAGATTAACATATTTACGCAAGATTGTCTATTAGACAGAAGGATTGAAAGTTGAATGTGAAAGACACCACCAAAGCAAAATAATTTATTGATCCGTATTATATTTTTTTAATGTCAATGCGATAGTTTTTTTTTTCTTCTTTTTATTATATTCTTTTATTAGTTTTTGTTTGAATGATGAAAAATACTACCATGCATAGGAAATTAAGTTTTCCTCCAAATATTTCTACTGAAAGTCAAATTAATTATTTGAAAATTATGTTGAAGAAAAATTAGAGCCAATAATTGTTGGTGAAATTACTGGACTTTATATGAAATACTATAATGTTTAAAGTACTAGATATTGAATCGAATTTTATTATATTGAAGTACTAGATATTTTGCTCAATTTCTTATCAATACATGTTTATTGGTGGCACGAATTTGTGCATGCTTCTGCTCACTAAAGTTTGGTTTAAATTTGATAGAGTGTTGAATTTTGTAAAGATGATTAAATTATTTTTAATAAGTATAATAATATTGATATCAGAGTAAGAATGATTTTGTTGTTTGTATACCAAGGTTGTGTGCTTGATAGAAAATAATTTTTTAAGGACTGTAACTTAAGGATGATGGCAAAATTAGGATGTTAACTCTCTGGGCGGATAATTTAAGAACAATAATTTTAAAAGTCATGAATTGAGTCAAAAATTAAAACCAAGTCGGGCTAATTGACTTGATTTCCGGTTGAATTTGGATTTGATTTGAGTTGATTCGAACCGATTTGCCCTGAATTTGTTATTTTTAAAAGTTATTGTCCTTCAATTGCTACCTTGAAGAGTTATGATCTTCATTTTGCAAGCTTGAAGAGTTACAATCCTCATTTTGTCAGTCTCAAGTTATGGTCCTTAAAAAAATTATTTGCCTACTTGATTGGATCTTTTTAATTAAGTCCATTTGTTATTTTTTTTTATCAATTTCAACAACAATATAATATTTTGTTATTTTACCAAATATTTATTATTTTATGTGGATGTTAATGTTTAAATGTATGTTAGAAAATTAATTTAGTACATAATGATATGAAATACTATACATATATTGTATTAAATCAATTACAAAAAACTTATCATTAATTATTAAAAAATTAATGTAAATTATTTGGGTCATTTGTATATTGCTATGTTTTTCAAGAAATGGTGAAACATTTAACATAAGTATATATTTGAGTGTTCTGTTATTACTGTAACTTTATTAGTAATTGATGTTATAACTTATAACTATTGATCATAGAATATGCATGTTCTAATGCATTCTTGGTTATTAAATATTATATTGTACATAATTTTAAATTTTATAAGTATATGTTATATTTACGATTTATATAAGACACGTCATTTGAGTAAAATGAGTTTGTAAGAATTATAAAATAATTTATTATTCTTTATAAATATATATTTTATAATAAAAATAAGAAAAATTGAGATGACCTCACGGTAAGATGGTTCATAAACTAGCGCAAAATAACACACATCTCTTCTAAAGTGTTAATACGTCATGTCCAACTTATGATCCATCACACACAAGATATACTCTACAAATAAATATTTTTTCATATTACAATTACGTATAATAAAAAAATGTTGCATTAAAAAATTTGTGATAAATTATTGCCCGAAAAAATTGTGGCATTTGTTAAACATAAAAAGATATAATGGATTATATTAAAATTTTAGTAATGAAAATAACTTCCACGTGAAGGGTAGGGGCTGTAGTTAAAAAAAAAAATGTTTTTAAGTAGTTTAAAAAAAGTGGTTATCGTTTTTTAATTATTTGTAGAGTGTCATCTCATTCTTTTAATCAATAAAATTAATTTTTACAAATATTCAATAAGTCATAAATTACTCTTATATGTTTAATCTTGGCATTTATTTTTTTTCTTTAAAAAAAAGGTATTATTTAAAAAAAAATTATATTGTAGATTATTGTGTAAAGTATTTAAACCATAGCATAAAATTGTGTGTCTTGTGGAACTAGATAATACAAATTTTAAATACACCTACGTTGAAATGTTAGTGTGATGGGTCCAATTTATATCCTATCCCAGGAGTAAATTTATATGAAAATAAATAATGATAAATTATAATGAAACTATTTTAAAGTATTGAATATTATAAATGAAATATGAAAAATTTAATGAGAAGTATCATTAATTTTAGTTCAAGAAAAAAATTAGGTATATTTAAAAAAAAAAATTGTAGATCTTTAGTTTTATAATTAAAATTTGGTAATTATTATAGTTTAAATAATGTAACAAATTCCGGCAGTGCGAAGCACGGGATTTACGATCACTAGTTTAATTAATGGTAACAAAGAGTATTATTTGTTTACTTAAAAAATATTAATTTGTTAAAGTAAAGTGTATCTAAAAATAATTATTTCATATATAAAACAATTTAATTCTAAAACATACTCTCAATAGTAATATGGAATATCACTATGAGGTTAATTATGTTTCTAATATATCACAAATATTGTCTGAATTACGAATTGATATGTATACAATAAGTCATACCTTATAATTTATCACTAAATTAACTCATATATGCAAGAAAAATATTTTTTAGGACACTAACTTATGGGGTGTTTGCAAAATTAGGACACTGTTTTTTCGGTCTTACAAATTTAAGAAAATATCATTATGAGTTTATAAAATTAGAACATTGTCTTACAATTTTGCAAGATAAGGACACTATATTTTATGTTGGGTAAATTTTATAAAATATAGATCAAATAAAGCCCGGTTCGTATTTTATAAAATTTCGTCTAAATTGACTAAAATTAAAAGATAGTGTTCTAGTTTTTGCAAGTTAATTTATAAAAATATTGTCCTGAGTTTGCAAGTTTGTAAAGATATTGTCTCAATTTTGCAAGCCCGTAAAGATAGTGTCCTAATTCTACAAACACTCGTAAGGTAATGTCCTAAAATAATAAATTTTCCCTTATAACCAATTTAATTAATGGTAACGAAGAGTATTAATTATTTATTTAAAGAACATTAATTGGTTAAAGTAAAATGTATATAAATATAATTATAAAGTGGTTCATATATGAAATAATTTAATTTTAAAACATACTCTCAGTAATAATATTTTATGACTAAAGTAAGTAATACCACATTGATATTAATTATGTTTCTAATCTATCACCAATGTTATCTGAACTACAAATTGATATGTATACAATAAGTCATATCTTATAATTCATCACTATATTAACTCGTATAAGCAACAAAAAATAATTTTTAAGGACATTAACTTATGGGAATTTGAAAAATTAAGACACTGTCTTTTTAGGCTTACAAATATAGGAAACTATCTATACTTGGCAGGTGGGACGTCCTTACATAAATTAGTGATGAATATTAGACTATAAAGATTTTAATAAAAATATGTAACACAAATACATGGATATAGTAAGAGAGAATATAATATAATAAATTTATATTTTATTAACGGGGCAAAATTGAAGATAATACATTATAAGGTTCACCAAACAAACAAAAAAAACCGACGGAGATACAATCCACTTTTATTCAAAACCAATAGGCTATTACATTTAAAATTCAATAAAACTTGTAGTCCTCGATCCGAATCTGATATAAATCCCTCAAATAGCTAATCGCACGAAATGCTGCAACATTGCAAGATTCCTCGGAAGTACTACACATATCACCATGTACAACATGGACATTGTCAGCACCGTGAAGATAGCAAATTGTCTTGAAGATAGAAAAAACATCGGTACCAGATTCTTTTGTCTCATACGAAACCGATTAACAAAAGCAAATTAAACACGATTTGTGACATGGCAACGACAATTAAAAAAAAGAAAATTATCAACACTCAAAAGGATCAGGTGGAATAAATTAAGATAAATTTAGAAATTTATAAGAAGGATTTTTTATTTTTATTTTTTATTCACAAGGAAAAATAATACTCCCTCCGTCCCAATTTAGATTACCCATTTTTAAATGACACGAATTTTAAGAAAAGAATTCTTTATTAATACTTTTGAGTGTAAAGTAGCTTTATAAAATTTATTTATTAGTATTTTTAAGTATAAAGTGGCTTTTTGAGGGTTGAGTTTGAACAAGTGGTGTTGCTTTTTGCCATTTAAGGAAATGGGTAAACAAAAAAAAACTTTCCTTTTTTGGATAAATAAAATTGGTACGGAGAGAGTACTTCATTTACCAAATTTAGGGGATAAATATATTCCGAAAACAATGCACATCGACCAAGGAAACATACAAAGGGAGGAATATAACTTGAACAATTTAAATTTATAATCATATTATAGGGCACAATTAACAAAAATAGATAAAAAAATCCGAGATTTTCGAAATCAAATGACCATTGACCAAACCAATATTCCTAATCAAATCACACACATAAAAAAAAGCTCCAACAAATAAGGTAACAACAAATATACTCAAAGAATAAAAAAAAGGGAAAGATATTAATTATATGGCAAAGTATTATATGAAAAAAGTATCATTAATCTAATCGGAAGTATCATTAATCTTATCGGGAGTATCATTAATCTCATCAGGGGTATCATTACTTTGAGTTCAAAAAAATTGTTTTAAATTTTCTTGAACTCGGACTAATGATACCCCTGACAGGTTTAATAATACTCCTAATGAGATTAATGATACTCTAAAATTATTTTATGTTAAACTTATTATGAAACGTTTTCATATAAAACCTACTCTAATTATATTCATACATATAATTAATAATTAATAACACGCGTCTATTCAATTTGATAAGAAGGAAATTATATTAATTAAGGAAATTATATTATAATTAATTAATTTAATAACACAAAAACAGTAAAATGAATATGGCAATAACATTTACCTTCAACAATGAGAAAAGGACTAAAGTAGGAAACCACTAATTTTGGGTTGCTACTTAAAAAACAATGACCAATCTTGGTAAAACCGTCCAGTGAACTGTTATCGAGGAACATATTTTAGCAAAATTGATATTAACAACTACTCCCTCCGTCCATGAGTAAACTTCTCACTTTCCTTTTCGGGCCGTCCACGAGTAAGTTTCCCATTCCATAAATGGAAATAACAACACTCTATTGTATATAAACTTTAACCTTCAAACTCACACAATATTACAAAAATGTCACTCATTCACTTTACTTTTCAACACTATTCATTACTTTATCTCAAAAGTCAACATATGACCCACCATAAATTAATAAACAAATACACTTTCTTAAACCATTCAACAAAAAGAAGTGGAAAACTTACTCGTGGACGGAGGGAGTACTATATTGAATACTATATTGAATATGGCAGACATGAAACTAAGGCAACTATATTACCTTTGGGCAAGTCAAAATAGGACCCTAAAAAAATTCTACTAATATGTGGTTCCTACTAAAATTACCACGGACGGCAAGTCTTTGAATATGGCAAGGCCATGAAACTAAGGCAAGTCATGAAAATGACTAAAAAAGGAAAACAAACAATGTATTTAATCTTAGGAAATATTATGCACATAATTTTTTACACAACACTCATTCCTATTCTACTAATTTATGAATATTTAATCAGAAGGAAACTATATTATTGAATGAAATTAGACTATTACTAATGAATTAATCATGGCAAGACAACTAATTTTCGGCAAGTCAAAAAAAGAACTAAAACCGGAAATATACTAATTTGCCGTTCCTACCAAAAAAAAAAAAAAAAAAAAAAAAGGAAGGCAAGTGATTATCTACAACTTAGCCCACAGTTCCGAAATATTATGCAATTAATCTTTGGACCAAACACCCACCGGACCATATTCTAGCAATATTAAGGAAATCAATATACAAAGCCTAGGGAGTCAAAGCCATCTTCAATAGGATTCATTACATTAAAGAAAATTTAACATTAGATGACAACTTTTGGAATAATTAGATTGATTGGTTATATATATATATAGCAATATACAAAGTTTAGGGAGTAAAAGTCATCTTCAATAGGATTCATTACACTAATTTTTTTTTTACATCAAATGACAACCTTTGAATCTTGTAATAAATTAAATCGGTACCAAGCAAATAATGGATGCGGAAACACAAATGGACTAATGAAAAGGACTAATTGATAAACTTACCCAGTTAAATAATTACAATGGGATAATCCTATCATATTTTATCCATTTTAAACAACACAAATGGACTAATGAATTCTATACAAAGCAATTTAATGGTACATAATTTTAAGACTGTAAAGAAATAAATTATATTGTTACCATATGTACATGTAAATAGAGAAAATTTTGGTCTATTATTGAGTACATATGTTTCAACAGTTGACTTATTTCTCACCCCTCAATTATATGGTCTTAACTCACCATCCGGAAAATATTACTCGTACCAAAAAAATCTTAACTCACATATGTTTTCATATATGCGTTTAGATCAGAATTCTACTATTTGCACTAATTGAGGATAGAGGAATCGGCAAAGGTACTGAAATATTGTTCATTTGCACCTAATAAAGCGTATTCCATCTCTCAGTATTGTTTGCTCTTATTAGGACTTGGTTTATACGAAGAAGTGAAACCCAGTATGGAATCTAATACAAAATTTAGTGATGAGGCAAAATCTGAGCTGGAAGAAATTGTTCACTACCTTCGTGATCCTAAGGTAATTGCATCACAGGCCTATTATATAGTAGTACTCTTTTTTTATCTCAATTTTCTGATATTGTCTTCATCGAAAATGGGGCAGATTCTTCCAGCCTACGCGATTCTTGATGTTTATTTGTTTATGGTTAATAGGAGTTTCGAATGACCTGATTTCAATTTCCAAGAACTGAGGGTCATGGAAATGTATGAATGGGCAAAGTCGTGGAATGACGTTGTTCGATTGGATTAATTTTGGGGATTGAAATCAAGTAAATTTGCTTCTCTACTACAGTTTCGGGTAATATTCTCAAATATGCCATACTTGGGGATTTTGATTGAAAGTGTATAGTGTAATCAATTGTGATTGTGTATTTGGCCTACAGGTTTGATTGTGGGTGGACTGGCAAATGTGTTTAATACAGAGACCAATATAAGGTGCGAGTCTTACATTTATTCTCTCCTTGAGCTTATTCTTCTTTACACACTATTATAATTCATCATAGTTATGTAATTCTATTTCTCTTATTAAATTTTTGATTTGGTAGGACATGGTTCAACTTCCACTAGGAATTCTTCTTCTTGTTCCTGTTGCCCCCGATTATATTATATCCTTGCATCGTGTGACTATAATCTGAACTGAATGATTTAGTTTATTGTTCCTTGATTTTCTGTTGGTTTTTGGGAAATGTTTTCTTAACTCTATGTTTACTCAATCTGGATTCAGTCTGCAACCTGTAAGTCATCTCTATTTAACTTTCCCATGTGATTTTCTCTCTGATGTCAGACATAGATTTGAAACAGGGAACACAAATGCCATAAGTTTTGTCCTTCCCAAGCTTTACGTAGAAAATCGAAGGAAATAGTTGAATAAATTTGCTATTATATTACTGTGTCTTGCTTATTTAATTTTAATATATTATTGTTGCTTGGTTATTTGTTTCTTGCAGCGAGGCACTTCATTCATCACCTGTTAGACTTTATGAAGTTGATATATTAACTACAATCACCTGTACTCCATACTGCCATTTAGATTGATCAATAACTCTATTATATGGAAATCTAGGTTGTAGGGATAAAGCTTAAGTAGGTCTGATGGTTACTTGATAATTGTGAGACGATGGGAAAGACTGGAAAACCATATTGGGTTCTTTTGTTCTACATTCCAGGGGTAAATTTGGAGAATTCATGTGCAACTCCTCACAGCTAATAAGATGAAACTTAATAACTTAGAATATGAACATTTTCTCTGTGTTCTTACTCTTCTCTTGCTTAGTTATATGTTAGGCTAAACAATTATACAAACTTACTTACTGTGTGTTGAAGTAATGTTATCGTTTTATTGCTCTATATAATGATCACTATTTTGGAATTGATTTTGCAGAAACCATTTTTTTCGAACTTTGGAGCCATAGTCACAGTTGCAATTTTCGGAACTTTTGTTGCTTCCTTTGTCACGGGCATTTTGGTGTGAGTTTTTTTTTTTTTTTTTTTTTTATTTATAGCTTCAGGTCTAACTTTGACCTAAGATGGATCTCTATCTCTGCTGCTATTATTACTGAGAAATGCTTTGTTAGAAATACATTAATAGTTAAGTTTGCATTGTTGCCTCATAAACTAGCTATATTTTGATTGAGGTCTTAGTCTGGTTACTGAAAATCATTAACTGACATCAGTATCTTTGTTGAATATGATTATCGTCATGCTCTAACTTTGACCTAAGATGAAGTGAGATAGCTCTACTGATATCATTACTGAAAAATAATTTCTGGGAAATGCATTAACTTTCACTCTAATGAAACTAATTATTGTCCTTTTAATATTCATGTTTGCCTTGTTCCCTCATAAATTAGCTATATTTTGATTGAAATCTTAGTCCGTTTACACGATGATTGTAATCTGCAGCAAAGTCATGGAAGTGTTCATCAAGGCTGAACTGCGACGGAACTCAGGCGATGGATCTGTGGCGACGATCCTTTCATTCTAGGTTTTTTTGATATATAACTGCTTCTTTCATTCTAGGTAAACTCATGTCTATTGATGCTTTGTATTTCCTTCATTCTAGGTTTCCGTATTTTGATTTGCAAATCCTTGCTTCTCGACTTTTTTTTATTATTATCGTTGTTATTAAAGTTATAATTGTTTCGATCTCCTGTTATTTCGCACGCTGAGAAGTGGAAAATCTTGAATGCAGATCCATCGCTACTCGGTGAAGTCCTTGAACCATGGTTTTCTAGGACACTTGATATTGTATGCTCCTTGTGGTCGAGCCAGGGGGATCCACGAGGGAAAATTAATAGCAGACTATCGAATATTACGCAATTAAGAGTGTAGATAAGTTTCAGAGGAGTAAAGTTCATCAGGAAGTAAGCATGTTCTGGTTCAATTTTGAGTTATGGTCCGATTTATGCGATTTGGGGTAATTACGGGGTTTGATAGGTGGATTGTCATGTATTTTAGTTATTTTGATTAATTCTGAAACTGGTCGGCGTTAGATTTATATATTTCAGTAATTCCAGTAAGCTGATTCCCAGAATGCCTAATTTGTGCTATTTTCCCAGAATGCCTAATTCTGAAACTGGTCGACGTTAGATTTAACTTAGTTTTGTGTAGTATGGAAATATTATGGAATCTTAATTTATGCTGGTCATACATGAATTGGTACAGGAAAAATTCCAAAATTCTACTGTAAATTTATGTCAGTTTTCTTATAAAGTATCTCTTACAGACACAAAGCTGGCCGAGAAGTTTGTTTGTTCATAAAATTTTCACAAATCGATGTTCAATTGTTTTGACATGTTTATTTCCATTAGCTTGTCTAGAAAATTGCCAAAGTAATCTTAAAGTTCATGTCTATATCACACGTGTCATTAGGTTGCCATCTGTAAAAGGAAGTGTGAGAATTATGACTGCATTTAGTTTTTAATTGGTAAAATATCAGCATGCTTTCCACTACATCTGTCGCTCTGTGTATTTGGCTATTTGCATGTCATCCATGGATACACAGCTTTGGTCAAATTTATGTCATTTTTAATGTTTGGTAAATTTAATTTCATGCATCATATAATGTTCTTTAACTATATTTGGTTTGCAGGTTACCTTTTATGAACATTACACAGTATGGGAAACACAAATATTTCCCCAATGCAGATTTCCTTAGTAAAAGGGGCTCATATTGGGAGGATTATCTGGGGGTACATATGTTGTTTCAAATTACATAGCTATTTTTGAAGTTGGCCACTGGCTAACGTCATTCTCAAAGTCGTATACTTATAACATTCTAATCATCTTCCAGGTTTGAGTGCATTTCTTACTACTCCTCTAGATGTTGTGTAAACCAGATTGCAAGTGCAGGGGACCACCATTATCAGTTATGACTTTTGGATGTATGACAATGTCAATTTCTTTAACTATTGTTTTTCGTATCATGGAAACTTATATGATAGCTGTTTTTTTATTGTGTTTGAATAATTTTGGAGGTCAAATTTGTTGTTCTTCCTTTAAAATCTGGGAACTCTTCACTTTTGTTTTAATCGTGTATAAGTTTAAGTGAATAAAATTGTGAGTTTAAAATTATTTACTTTTTTTTTTTTTGCTTTAATTTAGGTTAATTTTTTTAAAAGGGTATAATTGTCTAAACTTGGGGTATGTTTAGTAATCTTTTAAAATAATCATATTTTTAATGGGGTTTATATAGTAATTGGGGTATGTATAGGAGAATCGGGGGTTTGTTTAGCCGCAGGCTTAATAAAACCCATAAATTACTTATCACCTTAAATTATTTAAAATGAACTAAATAATTTGAACCCATCTCCGGTGGTTAAACCTCACAAAGATAACATATAAAAAATAATCACAATTTTCTTAAAAATATAATTCTCCAAAGAATATTAGAGTCCTTTTTTTTTTCTTGGGCACATAAAAAGTAAATCATCAACCGCTATAATGATTAAACTCAATTTAAATTATTTTATGATTTTTTTAGCCATTTTGATACCTCAAAATATTTTTTACACACTTCGACTTAATAAAAATATTATATACACTTTGTGCATGGTACGCACTAAATACTTTTAGTATTAGTTTTTTTTTTTTACAAATAATAATATTAGTTATTTTAAACAATAATATTAGTTGTGTACAATGCAAAAGATGCACGTAATATTTTGTCTAAAAAAAATCTTTCCATTTTAGTATAAAATGACCCCAATACCTTTGTTGAAATGCACACTCTCATATTCACTAGGTGCACGGTGCACCCACTCAACAATTTTTGTTGTTTATACTGAAAAATATAAACTGATTACATTGAAAAATTTACATTGAAAATCGATTTCAGGGTAATCTCATAAAATATCAATATAATCAAATAATGTTCAATAAAAAGCGTTCACTCGACAATAACTTTAATTTTCTTTATTGTTATTTGTTAGAAACATCATCTAAACTTTTAAATAGCGCTCACCCGACAACGATTCAAGTTTCTTGTTTGATGGTTAGATACATCAACTAAGAGAGCGTTCACCCGACAATGATTCAAGTTTCTTGTTTGATGGTTAGATTCATCAACTAAGAGATTCAATATTAAAGATCAAATTATTTTTCAAATAAATTTTATCCGACGTGCAACGCACGTGGTTCCACCTAGTATGAATGAAGTAGTTTTAGTGTGCACATTAAGTGTCTGATATGCACTTAAATTTGGAGAAAAATAACTAAGCATAAATCAATAATACTCCAGAAAATAACCAATGATACCTTAAATAGTAATCAGTAATACCCCAATAAATATTCAATAATACTCCAATTGCAAAGAAAAAAACACACACATACACATTTGGTGTGTTAATGTATATTTTAAAAAAATTAAAATTAAGCTTAAAATCAAGGTGCGATGCAAACATTCTCAATCTTTGCAAATCAAAATCCTCAACCTAACTTTCAATTTTAGCTTGAAGATGCTTTGGTTTTTTAGATGGTCTCTTGTTAAATTTTTTATGGTGCAAATTCTTATAATGGGGCATCATCAATTTTGGCAGATTCAGCCCATTTAAAAACGGATCAAATTACGTTGACAAAAATATTTGATCACCGCAAACAAAAAATAAAATTAAAAAGTGAGCACGTTTATTATGTATAAGAATATATATAAGAGTAAAAATGGTAAAAAAAAAAAATTAGATGTTACACAAAAAAAAAGAAAAATTAAAAAATAAGGCGAGAATATAAACCTTGTCAAATCGCTACAAAAGTATAAGGATCGAGTGGAATTGGAGAGATAAGGTAAAATGAGAAATAAATTTTTTTTTTTATTTGTTCATCAACAAAAGGAAATGAGTGGTAATTATTTTATAATTTCCAAGACTAACTTCAAATTAGAGAAATAAAAAGAATCCTATACATACTGTGAGAAAAATGTTGATGGACTGCTCAAGTTTTATAACCCACTTCTCCAACCCACTAGAGGGTGGTGAACCATTATCAGGCGATTCGCTAGATGTTCCTTCCCCTTCATTTTCTGGGAAACTTTTCGGATCGAATGACTTCTCCACAACCACTTTCTCTTCATCCTCTTGCAATATTGTAGCATGAACTCGAAACAACCTATTACTTTTAAATCACAAAGTAAACGATAAACATACACGATTAAGAGCCTCTTTGGCTAAGCTTATTTGAAACATCTTGTAAGTTCTAACATCTTATAAGCTGTTTTAAGTAGCTTATAAGTTGCTAAAGTGTTTGGCTAATACAACTTATAATTTTTTTTAGAATTTATAATAAATATATTTTAAATTTAAATTTTAATATAATTTTTTTTTTTTATGTCTAGATAGAGGTGGATGAGGACGGGGAAGGGTAAGGTAGTTCTAGGGTGGGTGGCTGGGGATGAAAAAGAAGTTGAGAAATCTCAACTTATTTTTTTACCGCTTATAAGTTGTTTGAAGCTTAAACGGTTAAACATCTTATTTTGCCAAACACTTATAAATTTTTAAACAATTTATAAGCTCATTTATGTAACATCTCAGACAACGCTTCATTTGATTATTTACAAGCTCAGCCAAACACCCTCTAAGAGAAACCATAACACATTAACAAGAATTAAGAATTTATTAGCACGTTTTCCCTTCATTAACCAGGAATTAGAGGATTCATTTG
Organism: Ballota nigra; assembly: GCA_947034835.1. Classification (NCBI taxonomy): domain Eukaryota; kingdom Viridiplantae; phylum Streptophyta; class Magnoliopsida; order Lamiales; family Lamiaceae; genus Ballota; species Ballota nigra. The sequence continues at coordinate 8,031,548 of OX344727.1, read as the reverse complement.
GGCAGATAATTAGAGCAAAAAGACGTGCTTCTTTTCTTTCTGGATATCTTATTGACAGCTGAAACGTAGGTGTGGTACCACCATGTATAGGTTTTCCCCTTTATTTGATTGGAAACTTGAATTTAAAAATCAGTGCACACCAGAACTTAATCTCTTCAAATAATCACTTTTGTTTAGTTCTGTCATCTCAGGAATTCAAGGTCAATGGAATTCCAATTAAAAAAAACCCCAAAATATCCAATCAAGACAAATCAACATCATATCCATATGAGAATTATCAATAAATGCTGATACCTGGAGAGTCGTGGCTGCGAAGCAGAGTGATAGCAGTTATTCGAAGCTAAATTACTCCGACGAAGAGGGCTTACGAAACAGCACGAGAATGAAGAAAAACCCAAGTCCTTGGATTTCTGGAAGAAACGAGCTGGAATAAAAACCCCGGAATGAATGGATGGAGAGATGGAAATCGCCATTTTTGGATGCTTGCCTTGCCTTGCCTTGCCTTATGGCTGCTTCTAAAACTTACTCATTTGAGGTGACGGGGCGAGTTTTCCTTTCCTTTGGGTGTGAACTGCGAAAGTAACACCAAACTTGGACCCGAAATAGGAAAAGTCAAAATTAAAAGGAAACAAATGGAGTATCAAACTCTGATTCTAAATATAGGGGTGAGGTCGTCTGGAAAAATATCCTATAATTTTGTCCTCATCAATGCAAGAATTTACTACCAAATCGGCTATTCTAATGTCCAATTTGAAAATCAAATTCATTGAGGATAATTTTACGCTTAAACCATCAAACTATATTTATTGACATTAATATATGCAAACTATCAAATTTTAACACATAAATTTTAAATAACTAAATTTAATTTTTAGTCAAAAAAAATTCAAATTTCAACATATGAGGAGTATTTGCGTAAAATAAGTTCAATTGATGACAAACGGCGCAAAAAGATGACGTATGAGACGGAGAACGATGTCAAGGGACGGATGCACGAGGTTGTGTATGACGGAGCGAGGACACGAATCAGTAGACGACGAAAGTGATCATGATGAATTTTATGTATTTCTCATTGCAATTGGAATGTACTTATGAATTTTTTAAAGAAAATTATCATTTTCTAAGGCAAGCAGATGATAATAAATTATTTTTTGAAAAAAGTTATCAAAAATAAGTTTAGTGATTTATATGCCAAAATTTGATAGTTAGTATACATTAGCGCTACAAATATAATTTGATGGTTTATGTGCAAAATCACCCATAATTTGGTGGGTTTAGTGCAATTAAGTCATATTCCAATTGCATCTAAAAATCAAAATTTATAAAAAAGTATGTAGTTAATTTTGAATGGACTTAAATTTATTGATTCTCATACCATGATTTTTTTTTATCTTATCTAAAAAATTCAAAATTTTAGAGTGGTGTTGAATTAATTCAATTGTATAGTTACCAAAACAATTAGCATTGCATCAATACCATTAAGTGAAATAAACAATATATCATTTAATTGATGTGTATAATGCAATTGGATTTTGGGTAAAACCATTTAATAAAATGAGCAAAATATTATTCAGTAAAATGAGTGTATTATCCAATTCTTCGTATTAATTAGACAGAAGCTAGTATAAGACATATCTCATGTATTATGCTATATGACCATGAATTTATGAAATTTTAATCGCAACTATAGCACTTTATAAAAGAACAAGACAAATAATCAAATGAAGCATTGTCTGCCCAATAAATCCTCTTCGAACCATATATATTTTTTAAATTCGTAATCTTCCAATAATTATACTTAAATTATTGAATATGCCTGAGTTTTAGAAGAGAAAATGTAAATTATATACATTTAATTTACAAAATTTTATAATTTATACTCTCTTCGTCCACTAAAAGTATGCTAAATTTTTTGCACGTAGTTTAATGCATTATGTCGAATGATATTATGGGGTATTGTGAGGTTTATTTATGGACAAAATGATTGTTTATGCAAAGTATATCACTCACACTTTCCATCAACAATCACTTTATTCATAAACGGACCTCACAATGTCCCATAATACCCTCCGACATATCGCATTAAACCACATGCAAAAAACTGAGCATATTTTTGGTGAACGGAGGGAGTATTTTTTTTTTGTGTTATATATTAAAATATAAAATAACAAATGTATCCTTGATATTAGGCTGTTCACGGTACGGACCAAAACAAATATTTGTGTCCGTACCTAATTTAGGTTATTTTAAAATTCGTGTGTTCGTGTCCATACTGAAATTTTGATACGGTACGGTACAAATATTTTATTTTTTGGTACTGATCGGAGCGGATTTTTTGGTTACAAACAGACCGGATCGGTACGGAACAAAGCGGATAAACATATTTTTTTACCCATTTCTTTTATCATTCTCTCATTTTTTTAATCAATTAAAAAAAAATGATGCATGCACACTCACACTAATACTACACAACTTCAACCACAATCAAACATATATTATTACAAGTTCGAGTATAAAACATTATATGATAATGGATAGTTAAAAATTAACGCAGATCGCCATCAATAGAGTATTTAAAATTCAGTATATAAAACATATATTTAAAAATTCTTTTGAAATATCTTATGAATGGAAAGTGCAATATTAAAATTACATTGATCGTAATTCCTGACACAAAGTACACCATATCCAAGTTTTTGTAAGAAGTGAATATACATGAAAAATGAAATAAAAAAAATAAAAAAAATTATTTAAATCATTTTGATATACACATAAATATAAGTTAACGTTTAAAGAATTTAATAAGATAAATAATACTCCCTCCATCCTAAAATTGTTGGCTACATTGTTAAAAATGTTCGTCCCATACTCAATTGCAACATCTATTTTTTGCAAAAAATAAATAATAACAATACTTATTTAATTATCAGTAAATTTTAGTGTTAGTAGTTAGAAATTAGTACACCAAGCCCCAAGCACTCAAAACAATTCTCCAAGCTACCTTATTACTCCTTTAATTCATTCCCAAAGGGAATCAGATCACTTACTAAAGTGCGGAACCTAGTGGCCAGGTGGACTAAGCCACCTGGTTAATAACAATACTTTTTAATATTATATTTTTCATACACTCCTAACTAAAAATATTTACTTTATCACTTTAAATAATAATAAACATATTTTTTTCTTAAAACATGTGTAAACAGTAATGTAGAAAATAATTATGGAATGTAAATTTAATTCGATTATGTGGTTCGGTTCGGTACGGTCGCATTCGATTTTTCGGTACGGTTAATTTTGTAATATTCAGATTCATACCAAAAAAATATTTGGTTCGATTTCGGTACAGTTAAAATAAAAAAGTCCACGACTTTTTCGATTTAATTCTTTTTTGGTACGAATTCGATAATCTCCAAACTACGCGAACGACCCTACTTGATATATCATATCTTAATTTTTTTTTTTTTTTTATCATATCGCTCTGTCCCACACTCACATATTTATATCCGTGCAACATAGATCTACTCGCATATGGCATCTCTGGGCCTCAAATATGGGCCTACAATGGTCAATATTGAACTTACATTGTAATTAATGAGTATGAACCCATCAGGCCATAGTTGTAAAATTGGTTTTATTCTGTTTTAGGGGATAAATTCGATCTGAATGCAACACAAGTCAGTTGGTTAACCTCACACTTGTCTCAGCCACAGAATAAAAAGACACTTCTTCCGTTTCAAATACAATTTGCTAGTTTAGCACAAAATTTAATGTAAAAATTATTTATTACTCCCTCTGTTCCGAATTTTTTTTCACGTTTTCCTTTTATGGAACGTTTCAACTCTTTTTTCATATCCTTAAAAAAGAAAACAATTAATACTCACAAAAGTCAATAAAACACATTTTATTATTTTATTATTTAACTTTACACTCACACAACTCCATTTTTCTTAAATATTGTGCAAACTTACATATGAAATAAGATTCGGGACAGAGGGAGTAATATTTTATTGGGTGTATTACAAATTTTTTGAAATGATAAAATGATATATTGTGTATAGAATAATAATATAAAATATAAATATAATAGTATAGAGAAAATCTAATTGTAAAAAACAATATTATTTTATCATCATTTACCATTTCGGCAAGATTACAAATTGAATTTGGAATAGATGGATTATCTTTTTAATTGTAAAACAATCTTCTATTCACAGTAACATGTTGATATATTACGTGGGGTTTATTTTTATTTTTAATGAGTGACTAATATGTATAAAGTTGGGAGAGTTTTGACTTTCCAATACAAAAGAATATTTGACTATTTTATAAGAAATTCTGACCACTTTACAACGACTCAATATAAGTGTAAATATATAACTGCAAGTCTGCATTTATATTGAACTAGTAATAAGTCCTCCCATGCTTTGCACATAAGTCGTATTCGTAACTATTTTTTAACATAATGCCATAACCATCATATCTATTGTGTATTATACTCATGAGTCGTGTTCTGCAGAGAAATTTAAAATAACTTTTTCTAATTTAACTTAATTATCATGGAAATATTTTTGTTTATTACAACATATATATGAACAAACAAATAATATATTTATTTATTTTCAACATAGATTATTTTTATTCAAATGAATTTATATGAAATTGTACAGTTTATAGTTAGTTACAATATAATACTCTCTTTGTCCTTTTTTTTTATTTAACATTTTTCCAAAATAAATATTTTTTATAAGATTAACATTTTTTTTTAAATATTTCTTCAAAAAATTTATATACACTACACTCTACCTGTATTTTTATAACATTTCTCTAAGAAAAAATTTATAGTCGCAATTAACAATAAAAAATTATATTATTTAAAACATTTGACATGCCTTAAATGTTATACTTAAATGAAAGAAAAATGTAATGACTATAACTTTATAAAATAAAAAAACTTAAACATCGTTGTCATCGTGTTAATAATATTTTAATTTAAAAATAAGATAAAAACATGGTATTAGGAGAATTGTGTGGGAAAATAAAGCAAAAATCGTATTTAAATTATTAGTTGAGGTAGATAATCAAAGAAAATAGTTGTATAATAAATAATATGCTGATGTAATAATTAATGTTAAAAGAATTCATTTGAAATTTGACATAAACACGATAATAAATTTAATGAAATAATAATGTGCAAAAACCATGTTTATATGAAATATAAAAAATAATGCAAAAACCATGTTCATACTTTATCTTTAATTTATCTATTTTTTTTTCTTAAAACTTGGGCCCAAGAAATGAGACAAATTTTTGGTGGACGAATGGTGTATTAAACAGTAACACATTGTATATTAAATGATGATACTTATAAAAGACAACTTCCGTAAACTCAAATTTACATGAGACGTGCCCTGTAGAAAATGGTGAAAATAAGGATTTTTGAGATAAAAACCATAAAAGCATGGAAGTGTACGTTGCAATCTTGTTATAATTTTAATTGCCTAAAAATTGAATATATCTTAAATTATGGTAGCGTTAGACATTATTGTAATTGTATGTCCTAGAATAAAATTTCTATAATCAATCAACCTCATAGCCATAGTTTTATGAGCAACACAAAATCTGTCTCTAGTTGTTGTAAACCTTTTAACCAACACATTACAATCATCTAACATATTTTTTTTAAAGAGTAACTACTTTCGAGTGGATTGTGTCAATAGTATCATTAGATCTGCATATATATTAAAAAGACCAATTTAAAATATTAATACATGAGAAATAGTATTATGTTACAACCTATATTTACAAATGTTGGACAACTAACTTTACCACGTATACAACATCTATTTATATTAATGTGGATATATTTTCAAATGATTAATTAGATAGTAATGTGTATGTCATGTACCTCATGATGAGTGTATGTGACTCCAACTCAATTATATTTTAGAATGGAGTATGATTTAAATACTTAAATGGAACATCATCTCATATATAAGGTCGTCCTACGCAAGAGTGTCACCAACAATTAATTAAAATATAATTTTTTTAAGGAAACTCATATAAATAATAAAAATATATATATATTATTGGTTAAGTGGGGTTAAATTGCAAATAAGTTGATTTGATGAACAATGTATATGCGTTGAATAAAAAAAATTATTTTCATCTTCCAAATTTGTTCCATTTTCGTTTCTAGGTTGTCCTTCAAATTTATTTCAAAAATATTAAATTCTTAGAAGAAAAATAAAACTCCTACACTTTTGGTAATTTTTATTCGGCAGTGATATTTTTCCATATAAATAAAAAAAATCCAAGGGTTTGCTATATTTTATAAAAAATGATAAAAGGAAACTTAAATTAGATTATTAACATAATAATTACTTATATTGAACTAATACTTTAGTGAACCATAGTCATCAAATCATCGATTTACATTTTACTACTTATAAATAAAATAAAATAAAATAAAGTTAAACAAAATTTAATATAATGGGTGAGAATTTAAACGGATTTCATAACTTTAGGAGTCATGAAATTAACTTGGCTTCATCTTTTGCGGTAGTGGAAGACTGATAATTAAAATTAATTTTTAATTAAGTAAAAGAAAGAATTGAGGTAAATAAATTAAAAATTGAAACGAAATTGACAAACCCTAAACCTTAAATTTAATAATTTGAAAACTACCACTGCGCTTCATCATTTTCTTTAATGTTTAATCTCATACCAGTGTTAACAAAAGTGATTTCAGATCCTTCAATTTTATCAATGAATAAATAAAATCCAAACTAAATTTATAAAGGTCAAAATTAATTTAACTCAAAATTTTAGTGCATGTTCTGCAATTGAGTGCACATAAGAATTTTTCAAAATAAAATTTTCTGCTAACATTGGCATATCTTTTTTTATTTAAAATTTTATTACTTATTTATTTAAAAAGTGATTTCTTCTTTTAAAATAATATATCATCAACTTTTATAACATTACCATAACATATGGAGCAATTTTTGTAACACCAATTTTTTTGCATCCATAATAGAAGAAATTCTTTTGGATAAAATCTAATTATAGTAATTAAACATTCATAAAAAAATTATCAATCATTTCAATCAAATAATATGATCCGATAATTTTGCTTTTAAATATATATATATATATATATATGTATGTACTTAACATCCATGAAATGTATAATAAATTAAGTAGGTGGACCTTTTCTTTTTCTTTACTGATAATTAAGAAAATTCTAGGTGTGATACGTTTCCATTTTCAATATCTACATTTTGCTGCTGGATTGATATTGGGCTGGTACAACATCATTTTGAGCAGGGAGATGATTAATAATAGTCAGCTAAAATATTTATTGAAATGTTTTAGAAATTATTCAAAATTGATAAAAAAACTTAATAAAAATATCAATTTTATTATTTGAAAGTATTTACATGTAATCAGCGATTGAGTGCATATTATTAGGGAAACCGTTTATTAAAAAAAAATAAAATTATATTATTAAAACATAAAATTTTAAAAACATATTAACACTGAAAACAAAGAAAAAAAAAATATTACACTAACAACACCATAAACATCCAAATGAATTAAGATTCAAAACCAACTACAAACTTGAGATGAGTATGATTCGATCAACATCAACATGAGTAGCATTTGCAAATATTTAGAATCAAGAATTATTTCATTGGAAGACCACCAAAGCCTCTCTTCTTTTCAACATTATTAAAGTTTGGTTCCTATACCCAAACTTTCATTGCATGCAAGATTGAGTTTAGATTAATCATAAGCAAAGGTAATACAAATATCTAGAAATTACAAATAGAATGAACTAATTACATTCTAAAATTCCAAATGTATACATTTTCCAGAAGCTATCTAATCTAAATACGATGAAAGGGAGAGACTTACAATGAGATATCCACATCATACATAAGAAAATATACATTTCAGCAACTAAAAATTGATGCTCGAACAATGAGTGGTAAAGTAGTATAAATAGACAATCTAATGAAAAGGTTCCTAAAATTCTGCAAATTAGGACCAAATTTATTTCAATATACTATATCTGATAGTTAATAAAGAACGAACAAAAATAAAAATACCAAAGAGTGAGTGAAAGTGGTACGCATATATGAAAACATATGTACTTTTCAGTTCGAATGTAGAGGTATAATACAGAGTAGTAGTGTTATGCCCTTAACATAAAATTCATATGTTTTAACAGAGTAGTACTTACCATCGTGCAATGATTTAATTGAATCCAGTTCTAGTTCAAACTCAATGATATTCTAGATGCGAGAATTCTTGGGGCATACTAGATTGTATTAAGGGTAAAAGATGATAATAGATGATATTAAGGGCAAGGTAAGATTCAACTTATGGATCTATAAAAGTAGGGAATATTATTAGAAATTAAAATATGTTTCTGGGGTAAGTATTAAAATATAGATCCTTTAAAATATGACAATATGATCTTTTGTAATATTCTTAAAATAACGCACGATTGTATCAAACTTTTTAAAAATATTTTAACATTATTAAATAATTAGGAGGAACGTTGCCCGACGACACCCAAGAGATTTTTATATTTTCAAATTAAACTATTATGCCCCAATCCCGCTCTGTACGACAAAGATGAGAAAATTACCCCTTATTTTAGTAAATTTTTATTCCCTAATAGTTTTTAGTGACATTCAAATTCGTGCTCATTTAGGTTCACCCTTAGATCGTATTGCCTTCTAGAGAGATGATGGTTGTGTTTGTCTTTTTAAACGTAGAAATTTGAACATAATGCTTTAGTTCTTTATTTTGAATTGTTTGACCCTTCCTTTTACCTAAACCACCCGAAGTATACGAACGGTCTACCTTCTCTTATTCTTCTTTAGTTCTTGAAATTCCTCATGAGCATAACAAATCTCGGGAGACTTAGCATGCTTACCTAGGGAAATCACCTCATTAGAGAACAACTAAGGACAAACTATTCACTACATCATTCACCAAAATATAGTTTAAATATGATATTCAAATAAGACTTTGCATGATGATAATTGTGTTCGAACATTCAGTACTTAATTGGGCTTCACACTACGGCATTTGCCATGTTATCTTATAATTACTCTCATCTCAAAGAAATGTTTAGTTTTAACATGACGGTAGACAACTGCAGTCAATTAAAATAAATTTAGATTAGATGTTGACCGTGTCATGCAATGAGACGGTGAGATGGGTATACAGTACATTAACACTTTGATAGAGGGAATTGTTAATTTGTGTTGTCTCATGTCATGGTCTCACGTAAGTTTTTGCCAATATTTTTTAGCAGCATTTGCCTGAGTTAGATAATTACACTTATAAATTAATAATTTAATAAATAGATATAATATAAATATAAACCACTTACATAATAATTTGTTAGATTTCGAATATGAATACTCAAATAATTCAAATAGTTTAAATATCACTTTTGGATTAAATACGAATCAAATTTAAAAATGAGTTAGATAATTACACTTATAAATTAATGATTTACTAAATTAATATAATATAAATATAAACCACTTACATAATAATTTGTTAGATTTTAGAATATGAATACTCGAATAATTCAAATAGTTCAAATATCACTTTTGGATCAAATACGAATCAAATTTGAAAATTCAAATAATAAACAAATACAAATAAGAATATTCTAATATTTTATCAAATTCGGAATAGATATTATACTCAATTTGATTTGTTAACAACCTATTGATATTTGGGTTTAAACAGCATTTCCAACTTTAAAAACTGAAACTTATTCCAAAAAAAAAAAATCTAGAATTGTTTTAAGATCATCGATATTCTTCAAATTAACACCTTAAATCTTTATAGAAATTCAAATTCTGAGATGATATACAAACACTTGCGAAGACGGTTAAAGAAAGATTAAAGATCTCTCACTCTCTCTCACACACACACACACGTATATCATTCCATATCACAAATGCCACAAATGCTATATGCACACCCGATTAGACATCGATGGGATGGGTTGGATGGGAGATGATGATGTCTAATCGGGTGTGCAAATAATATTTGTGGGGGAGTGATACTATATGCACATTGATGGGACGTCGTGTTGTCCCATCAATGTGCATAGTTATTTTTAGATATATTAAGTTAATTAATTTTTTAAATTTAGAAATTCAATTAAAAATTCTTTTAAATTTGAAAATTTGTTAAAAAAATATATCTTCCAAATAATTCAATCAAATATTTTTATTTATTTTTAAGAATTTTATTTTATTAATTAATTTTTGTAATTTATATATTTTTGAAAATTTTGTTTATTTTTCAAAATATATTTAATTTTTTAGGATTTTTTTCTTCAAATTTCGATCAAAAGTTAAAAAATAAAAATGAATAAATATTTTTTTTAGAAGAGAGACAATTATGAAAATATAAAATAGAAAAATATTATTTTTATTTTTTAAGGGTAAGGATATTATAGGAATAAAATAGGGTATGTTTAGTAACATATGATAATTTTTAAATTTGATTGGGGTATGTTTAGTAAGTGGGGCGAGTTTAGAGAATTTTGGGGTTTGAGTAGTGGTACTTTTTTATTTGTGTACGAAAAATAATGACATATGGATAAATAAGTAAGAATTTTGAGGGTAAGAAATTATTTTTTCGTTAAGAAATACACTCACATATTTTTCATTACGGAAAAAAAAAATAGTTATTTGTAATGAAAAATATTTATTTTTTCCGTAGTGAAAAATATGTAATGAGTGTATTTTTGTTAGAAATGTGTATATTTGTCCTTCTTCACAACTAATATTTTTGAATTAAATAACTAATATTTTTGTAATATTAAAAAAATAGTTACTATAAAGAATTAATATTTTTGAATAAAACAACTAATATTTTTTGTAAAATAATTAGAATAAATAAATAAAGGAAAGTAATACCCCCACAAACACAAATGCTATATGCACACCCGATTGGGCTCACAAGCCTAGCCCAACAGTTAATCATCCATTCAAGACTCCAGAAATTGTTGACATTTCTTAAAGTCCAATACGCCCACCCGAAGGTTGCCTGCCCGAACACTTTGAGTTGTGCCTCACCATATCTTTGATAATCCTCCTTCGTCACTCTGCTACCCATTCTCCTGAATAAATGATCATCAATCAGTTCAATTAAATTATTATTATTATAATAATAATAACAATCTTGAGTATAATTTTTATAATTTTGAAGGTGTGTCCTTAATAGAGTGACCATCAACGCAAGTTGGCTCATTATTTTATACAAGGGCAGAGGATTGAGAAATTCCGGAATAATAAAAAAGTGAATTTGATTTTTGTGCATGCTTGGCTGACAAGATGCAGTAGGATATATAGGATTGAAAAAATTATAGTGAATGTGAAATTACTATAATTTTAAAAATACAAGTGTTTGTTATTTATAAAGGAAAAATGGAAAATGTGAGAAAGAATGTAAAAAATATTCACATATTATAGATTAGAATTATGATGAATTATCCATCAAAGAAAACAAAAGAATTATGATATATTATGAAATCCATTTTGCATAATAATCTTATAAACACACTTGCACTATATTATGTGTATATTTTTTAACAGTATTAGTCATTTCATTAAACTATATTATTTTGATAGTGATACTATATAACGAAAATAATTAATACCGTTTTGAATTTCACAATGAATCTAATTAACAAGAGACTTACTTTGAATAAAAATATTTGTGGTTTTGAAGTGAAAAGAACAAGAAAGCACATACCGACAAAAATAAGAGGGTCGTTTGAAGTCATGATCTCGTTCAGCTGAGCCGTGCGATTGTTGTTGACATAATCGATGTTCTGCTGGACACTAAGGTTGTCAAAAATACTAGAGAAGAGGTTGTAATGATGGACATCAAGGGCTACTTTGGTAAATCCACTTGTGAGAGTGAATAACTCTCTTGGTTCATGAGGTCCTAATCGGTTCGACAGGATAACATATGCTGTTGATGAGTGCTTACGGACAACATTATAAGCAGCTCTATAGTAGTTGGTTAGAGTGTCCAAAGATACTCCAGGTGAAAGGGGCTCGTTTATTAGTTCCACGCCAAATAGACTTGGGTTTTTGGTGTACCTGTATTTACAAATATTTAATTTAATTATGACAACTATAATTCGACTATATGCTGGATTTTATATTTCATTTTGGTGTTTTATTATCTTTAATACACGCCACGTCATTAAAAGATCATGTAATCGATTAACACGTGGAGTACATTAAAAGTAATAGAATACAAAACGTTATATCATGTTGGAATAAAAGATTCTTGTAAGCAAATTTTACCTAGCGGTTAAAAAGTCAATGACATTGACGGTTTGTTGAATGTTGTCATCGGTTTGACACCATTCTTGGGAACCATCTCTAGAGGAACTGTGCTCCCAGCCGTTTTGTGAACCAGGTGCAACATGTAGATCGATGATAACCCTAATTCCATATTTTCTACAAGCAATATATATGTATTATATAAAAATCCTTGATTCAATTTGTGTGTTTATTTGGAATGGAAAATTTCAAATACCAAATTTATTATTAACTCAATTTTAGAAATTTCTCTAATCGGGCTGAGTTTTTTCTTCTCTCTCAAATCAAATGTCGACACTATTCATTTTCCCCAATTCCAACTTACAAGACGGTACCAAACAATAGTGAACAATAATATTATTTGAAACGGTTAGAATAACATTCTTTAAAGTTGGTAAGACCAAACTTAAAAAAAAATTATTCTTGTATGCAATTAGTGTTTGAAAACACCACCAAAATCAACATAACTTGAACGTGAGGTGAATATTATTTCTTGCTTGCTTGAATTAAGAAAATTAAGTATTTTTGGCGACCTCAAATTGAGAGGAAAAGAAAAATAAAGTTGAAATTAGAAAAGAGACTTACTCAGCCCAGGAGAAAGCATTATCCAAAGCAAGCAAGGATCCAGCAACATAAGGCTTTGGTGGATTAGGGTCAGTAGCAATCCACCACCCTACTAGAATTCTCACAGCATTTAGCCCATTCTTCTTTATGAATTTGAAGTCCTCTTCTACTATATACGTAATCCAATGTTAAATTTGAATAATGTATTAATTGAGGGATTTATAAATTTCATCAATATTTAAAAGTCCTACGATTACTATATAGGAGTAAAACACAAGTCATGTTTTGTCTTGTGTTTTATTATTTTAATGCACGTGTGGTGTGACATGTTGTGAGTATTAGAATACAAGATGAAATAATAAACAGAGAATAGAAGGTCTCAAGTCAATCGAGTTACAAATGTTATGAAAATTTCTCACAGGTAGTGGGTCTGATCTGGATCGATTTAATCATTATGATTGGCCAGTTCATAAGTTTGATTAATTCTTAAAGTTGAGTAAACATTACAAAACATTAGCTTAATCAAAACCATGATCTTAATCAATTAACTAGAGGTGGGTGTTAATCAATTACGAGGGTTGAAGAGTAAAAATTGATTCGAAATTTAACTCAAAATTCAAATGCATACTATACACTTGGATGCATACAAAAATTTGTGAATTAATTTATAATTTAAATGAAAACATGACAGGAGTTCCGATTTTTATTTCTAAATATTTTATTGCATTTGAATTATATTTGTATATTTTTATCAATAAATTATACGGATCGAAATCTTTAATTTAAACTTGAATATTTAATTTCTCGTAGTTCTTTATTCGTTTGAAAGATTCAATTCCTTTCTTCGAATTTAGGAATTTATAAATAGGGTATAAATTTAAATTACACAGTATCACACAAAAATAATAAAATTAAAAGAAACAAGATAATAATATAAAATAAAGGTTCTAGGAATATAAAAGGTATAAAACGGGACGGGGTATTACATGCATCGCTTTCTGAATTTCGAGCAAAATTGTGCCCCAATTTTTCAAGGGATCGCTATTTATCAATCTTTTCGATGTTATTAGTGCACATAATAATTAACATGTCGTTATATGGTTTACGAATATGATACTACATCACTTATTTATATCAACCTCACCTAACAAAATTAGAATGTTGCAAATAAATTTATCAATGACTCTGAATAAAATATCGTGGACACGGAAATAAAAAGTGAAAAATACTTAAAATAAATCCTCAATAATAAATCACAAATCTGGAAATAGTTAAATCACCTGCTCACAAAAATAAAACTAACTAACAGAGTTTTTATAAATTGGAGAAATCGTCAACCTGCAAGGGCAAACTAATTCCTGCAAATATTATAAAGTAAGATTTTGCTTATAATAAATTGTTCAACTGAGAATATAATATTTAATCAATAACAAAATCAAATGACTTTAAAAACTAATAATGTATCCCAACTAAACTCATCTAGTTCTCACTTCAACAAAACAATAGCCACTGAGGAAAATATTTGAAAAAGATTTTAATAAATATTGCGAACCCAATAACTAAATGTTCAATGCAACAAGTCACTGATAGGTGCATCTATTTCATATGAGTTCAATAAATTATAACTCAATATAATTTTACAAAAGCAAACACAAACAAGGTAATAATTATTAATAAATAAATTTTACAAATATCATAACTAAATACTACCTACAAATCGAAACGATGTTTAAAATATCAGCTACAAACACAAACTAATATCTGGACAATTGTAATAGTATGGACCGTCTCATTTTTTTAACTCTATAACATTAACATTTAATCCTATGCTTTAAATTAGTCCCTGATTTAGTCATTTACTTCACTGAAATTCACCACTTTGGTACTGTGGCTTGTGACTTTTTCCATTCAAACTTTCAATTTGGGCGCCTTTAGGACTAAAATTTGCAAATTTCAATTCTAAACATGACAATAAATGGAAGGTTTTTTTTTTTTATTATAGTGTAAACTTCCTGTTACAACTTACACTAATCATTTTGTGATGTGGTAATCCTATGTTTCAGGGACTTAAGCTTCAACAATCTGACGGGTCCAAGTCCAAAATTGTTGTTAAATCACATTTCTCTTACAAACTTGTAATTATTCATTTATTGCTTGTGATTCAAATATAAAACAAGACAACACAAGAAAAGCCAATTAGCAACTTATTTTGCCTCTTCAAAATTTCAGTTTTCACGGTAATAACAAGTTAACAAGTGGGCTACAATTTCATAAGAGTCCATCACTTAGAAATATGTGAGTATTGATGCTTTTATTTTCTTATGTATCAAAGCAAAATCAAGAATATATGGTCATAACATCTTAAATTTCTGAAGGAGCCCCATTAATACTAATTAACATCTACTATTCTATTATTTGCTTGCAGTGATTTATCATACATATTGGATCAGCCCAAAAAATCTACAACTGTATGATTAAATTTTTTTGTCCAAATCCATCACACAAATTAGGGCTTACAATTTAGAGTTTCAGTAATCTAAAATTACCTGAAAATTTTCTCTCCTTCAAAGAGACGAAGCTGTAGGTATACCTTGGAGATAGAACAACGACCAGTGGCTTGGTTTCTGACCGGTGGCGGAAAAGCGGCAAAGCCGACAGCTAGGCACGGTGGTGTTGGAGTTATACGTGAAAGTATGCTTTTACTTTGTATAACTAGTGTATCAAACACTTGTTTATGAGAATAATTCTTTTATCACATTTGCTTTAGTTATGATTGAATGTTGAATATCTATTGCAAACCGTTCATAATAGTACTAGTTACATTGTAGTTAATGTGGTGATACCCGATCACGGAAGACAACATTAACAGTTTCCTTGTAACTAAACGTACATTTTCACGACCTAGGTGGAATTGAACAATCCGTCGTGAAAGGTTGATGTGTAAGTCTCAGATTGGTCTGTCTTGACTAAGAGATTGCACTAGCACATTTAGTATGTGTTGAAGAGGACCTACAGCGAGGATAAATTCTTCTGTTCTGAAATGTGAAGAATTAGACCTCAGTGATTGTTGATTTCTTAATCTTCGTCACTTAAATAGGACCGTGTGTGCTTAATGGTTACTGCTTTGATTCATGTTGGGTGAGAATCATCGTGACTTCGAACCTTGTGCTTTGGGCAGTAATATTAATCATACGACGGTTGCTAAGATTTAATACGGAGAAACGCGTGCGAGTACGGCTCGTGTGATTAGTCCCCTTAGTGGGCTCAGAAGTTTTATTGTACCAAATCTTGCAAGTGAAGAATTAGTTTCTTCGGTACGAATAATAATGTTGAGCTGTCTCTACTCCAAGGTGAAATATATTAATTAATTTAGAGCTATTCAGAAGCTTGATTAATTAATGGACTTGATAATCTTAAACGCGGGAAATAATAACCGGGAGCCCATATTATCATAATATGGATTAAGATGGATAGTGCAATATTAATTTATTAGTGGTAATAATTAATATTAATGGGTTGAATTATATTGGGGCTCAATATTGAAATTCAGAAGTCCATTAGGAGGTCCAATCTTAATTCTCCTTAAAGGCCCCTCAAGTAGCCCATTAAGTAGCCCAATAATGATAAGGTGATTAAAATAAAAAGATAATATTATGCTGATTTTTCTTTATATTTTTCGAAAAAAGCATTATTAGAAGAGAAAAGATTTTGTTGATTTTCTTGGAAAGATATTATGGAAGATATGTATTCTTGGAATACAAGAATATCTCATATATTCAAGAAGATCCAAATCTTGGGATCTCTTACTAATATTTTCGAAAATTATAGGCTTAAAAGGTGAGTGAGATTTTTGTGGAATATTTTATTGTGGAGAAAAGAATATATGAGATATATTCAAGATTTCTTAGAGACTAAGAAAAGATTTTTTCCAAGCCCAATGAACCACTTAAAATTTCGGCCATTACCTTATAAATAGGGGTGATTATTTTCATCCCCAAATACATAATTCCATGTGTTGGAAAAATCAAGAGCATAGATATTTTTCTTTTTCCTTAGTTTATTAAATTACTTGAAAGCATCTCCCACCGGTGATCGAGTGAGGTGAAAGGGAAATATTTGAGAAGGTTTTTGGGTCGATAGAGCGAGATCGTGATTGTCCCGTTTATCCAAATGTCAATTCTACAAGAGGTACGTTAATCACATATTTACTTGTTTATTCCGCCATAGTTTATATGTGAATTAATTCAACATGCATGATGAAAATTTATTGTTGGAATTATTATTTGAATTAATTAGGATTAATTCATGCTAGTAATAATAGTATTTAAATTCGTATTTAAATTTCATCCCGAATAGATTCCGGGCACCCCTATTTTTCCAACAGGTGGTGTGCAATGGCGGGGGCTGTGATGATAATGTTGAGGGGAGCCAGCGGTTGTCATTCTTCTCTTGTAAAATTGGGGCCACGATCGACGTCGGAAGACAGGGGAACGTCGAGAACACCGCCGTGCGCCGGATGTGGAACTAATTGCGGAGGTTTTTTTGGTGAATTCTATTATTTCAACCTGTACGTTGAATTCAATTAGTAAAGTAAAAAAAGGTCTTGGATGTTTGATATGTTAAACTTTATTTTATGATTTGAATTGAGATTTAGTAAAATACATAAAATAAATAAACTAATACATTTTTTAAATTTAAATTAAAAATGGCATAACAGTAAATTAAAAATTATAATTTAAAAAGTCATTTTAAAATAATATGTGAACTCAACAGGTAGCAGGTCAGTGCGACACAGTACGATGACACGTTTGATATCAGTCAACTCGATAGGGTACCTGATCTAAGAAAAACCCTTACTAGGTACGGAGATTGGAAATTTGATTGAATTATTTCTTAAAAAGTTTGATTTATAAAGAGGAGATATGGGAAATTATATTAGAAATAGAAAAGTAATTAATTGATGCTCCAAAATTATTTTTAGAGGAAGACTTTTATTTTATTGAAAAACAGATTTATTTTTAGAGGAAGACTTTTATTTTATTTTATTGAAACACAAATATTTGTGTTACACTGTAACATGTAATATATGTTGTGTCACAAATTTTAGCATGCACTTGGATTCTAAGCTCAACTTTGACTTCAATTTTAATTTTTTTTAAAATACACACAAACACACCGAATTTGTTGATAGACAAACATAAATCAATGTGGGCGAACAAGGATTAAAGCCTAGAAAAGGATTATGAAGAACCAACTCCAAATCAAAGATGATTAACAAAGAGAATCAAGCTGGGGGTGCACAAACTAATCCATGGAGTGTATAAACTGACGAACAACTATAACGATGAACAGCTTATCGACGAACAAAGGATCAAGATCTCAACGCCAATCTGTGTAAAATATAAAGGCGAACAACTATTGAGCCATGCACCTGAAAGACGAACAACTTTTATGAAAAAACCATTCTGGATTCATTAAGCCGACCTGGACGAACAACAATGAAGTCCGAGATAAGGCCAAAGAAGACTTTGTAACTAAGGATCAGCTTAGATAAGGTCAAACAAAGGTCAAAGGACACTTGTCAGGCATGCAAGATAGGGAGACCAAAAGTCATAGCCACCTCATGTTTGCTAGTCTCTATAAATAGTTGTTCTCCAGCTTAAGAAATACAAGTTCAAATTCATAAACACTCCCAAAAACACACACTAATACACCTAAACGTACACACATACGAAATTATTACGATTTCGACTTTCACATTTACAAGTTCATAACCCGAACCCTCGATTTACTATTTACGGTGGTAACCAATCACTCGTAATTGATTGATGATCTTTAAACCAAACTTAAACAGTCACTAATACATCCGATAAAAATTGATCACCAACAATTTGGCGCTAGAAGAAGGGTTCGAACCTTCGATTTAGTGTGATTATCCAAGAACTTCAAGTTGGAAACTTGAAGATTCAAAGAAAACCTCAAGAAACATTTGAAGATATAAGTGAAGGTGTTCTTGGTGTTCTTGATGTTCTTCATCATAAGAATTAAGACAAATTAATTCGGAATGCCTCAATCCAAGGAAACCCAAGCGTCACGCTTGTTAAGGAGGTCATCTCCTACTCGAGCTTCGTCAGCTGACCATCAAGATCGTGATCCTAGACATGTGAATAGATCACAGCACACGGCCATAACCCATAACCTCCCACCTGAAATGGAGGCCCTGGCGAACAACCCTAACGAATTAGTCAAAACCATTGCTGCTCTCCAGGCTCTACAGAGACAGCAAGATCAAAATAGGCCTTCACTAGTGAGGCCTAAGGACAGACCCGTGGAAGTTGTTAGGGCTAGGTCAACCAGGGGCGAACAACATGAAGTGAACAGTGCCCAAGTCAGGCTGGATAAAGGCAAAGCTAAGATGGTCGAACCAAGAGAGGGCCAGGCTGAATCTGCTCGCGGGCGAACAACAATGTCGAGCCACGGAACAACCCGCTCCAGTACCCAGGACAGACTTGGCCAACCCCAGCAACAGGAGAAAGTTGCTCGCCAGGAAGCTGAGCGCGGGCGAGCAACATTTGAGCAACCACGCCCATCAATTCATGAGAGACTCTCTCAATCTGCCTTCAGGCGTCTAGGGCCAAATGCGGCGAGCAACCCTAGGAAACAGCTCCAGGAGTTGCCTACTCCAAGTGAGGGACTGCGACGAGCAGAAAGGTTTGTACCTTTGCTCGCCGAACAGCCTCCAAGTCAGGGGGCATCTTTGGATGAGCTATCAAGTTTAAGAAGGGCAGTGGAGAGCATGCAGGGACAGTTGGACCAACAAAGAGGAGTGGGGACGACCAGCTTGCCATCCTCACCATTATCACCTGTCATTCTAAAAGCCCCGATTCAGAAGAAGGTCCAGTTCCCGGCAAGCATACAGTATGACGGTATTGCTGATCCCAGAGTTCATCTTACAAAGTATTCGGATTATATGGTCTCGGTGGGAGCCAGCGACGCCACTCAATGTCGAAATTTCCCCTTAACTTTGGGGGATCGGGTGCACAAGTGGTTTTCGGCGATGCCACCAGCATCTATCCACTCTTTCACTCAACTGAGTCGAGAATTCCTTTCCCATTTCTCCACGGCGGGATCGTACTTGTCCCAGAAACATCAATTGTCGGACCTAAAATAAAATGACAACGAGTCAGATTGGGCATTCATGGAAAGGTTCGACAAGGTGTTGTTAGAAGGTGAACCCGTCAGTGAGTGGAGAACATGATGGAGCAGGTACAATCAGTATCCATGATGGAAGCCAGAACTAGCTATCCTGCTGATGAACCATCAATACTGGAGAACATGATGGACATAGAGGAAGACCACATGGACACTGACGAACAACGTCTCGACGAGCAAGTATTGAACGAACAACTCCTCACCACCCATGAGGAACATCATCCTGACGAACAACATAGGGGTGGTGACGAGCAACATTCATCTGATGGCTTGGGGGGCCAGGTGTTGACTGACAACAACGAATCAGGGCCAACAGATGATCTAGATCCCCGTCTGGGGGCAGATCCAATGAACATCGAAAATGATTTCAACTCTGAGGGACCAATACTTGATCCTCGGTGGAAAGGACAAAAACGACGAGCAACTACAGTTGAAGAGCTGGAGGTGTTCAAAGTTAATCCTGAAAACCCGGATCTCGCCTATTAAAGTGGTCACTAGAGATTAGTCAATTCGGGGTAACCTATGCTCCTCGAACTGCGATCAAAGGGCAAGTGTTAGCCGACTTTATTGTCGAACTAACCTTCCCACCAGATCCGACGAGAGGACTTGATCACCCCTGGCATCTTTACGTTGACGGGTCTTCAACCAACATAGCCTCGGGGGCGGGAGTAGTTCTAATCAGTCCAGATAGACAAGTATTCACCTCGACAATCAAATTTGGTTTCATGGCAACCAACAACGAAGCTGAGTACGAAGTTCTTATTGCTGGTCTCCACCTATCTCTCGCAGTAGGTGTAAGACGGTTACAAATATTTGGCGACTCACAATTGATTGTGAATCAAGTCCGAGGTGAATACGAGGCGAAAGATGATCACATGATCGAGTATCAGCGAATTGTTGCTTACCTGATGTCCTTGTTAGAACAAGTCTTCATTGAACAAATTCCAAGGACAAGCAACACACAAGCCGATGCGTTGGCCCGACTAGCAACAAGTGAAGGACCTGCAGAGTTGGCAGACATTATAATTACAAAGATGAATGATCCATCAACAAGAAGTTATAATGTCAACCAACTTGACGAACGAGCAAGTGAAGAAGAAGACTGGAGAACAAATATAGTCAAATATTTAAAAAGCGGAGAAAAACCAAACAACCCTTTTGAAGCTGCCAAGCTAACAAAGCAAGCCGCCAGATATACTCTGGTGGGCGAGCAGCTTTACAAAAGAGGAATATCAATCCCACTTCTCAAATGTTTGCCTAGGGGGCAAGGATGAGCAATACTCGAAGAAATACATGCTGGAGTATGCGAAAATCATACTGGGGGGCAAGCCTTGGCATACAAAACTATCAGACAAGGCTACTATTGGCCAACTTTACGTCAAGACGCAATCAAGAAAGCAAAGACTTGCCATCAATGCCAGATTTTTGCCCCAAACATTCATACCCCGGCCCAACAGCTCGTATCAGTTTATAGCCCGTGGCCATTAGCAAGATGGGGGATGGACATTATTGGTCCCTTCCCAGCAGGAGTTGGAGGTGTTCGATTTGCCGTTGTGGCAGTCGACTATTATACAAAATGGGCAGAAGCAGAGGCCATGTTAAAAATCACGCAACATAAAATGATCAACTTCATTTGGAAGAACATTGTCTGTCGTTTTGGTGTTCCACAAACCATCGTGACAGACAATGGTCCGCAGTTTGATGGAAAAGAGTTGAGAGATTTCTGTACAAAGTGGGGGATCAAGAAACATTATTCTACGCCCTATCATCCCCAGTTGAATGGACAAGTCGAAGCCGTAAACAAAATTATCAAGCATACGTTAAAAGTACGGCTAGCAGAGAGCAAAAGCAGTTGGTCTACAGAGCTTCCGGAAGTCTTATGGGCATACAGAGTTTCTCCCAGGTCAAGTACCGGAGAAACACCTTTTGCAATGGCTTTCGGAACAGAGGCTGTAATACCAATCGAGTTAAAGACCAACACATACCGGACGACCAACTTTGACGAGCAGGCGAACAACTCTGCTCTAGCTACTGAAATGGATTTGCTCGAAGAAAAAAGACTGAATGCCGAGCTAAAAAATGCTACCTACAAGCAGCGAGCAGAACGCTATTATAATTCCCATGTTA
Organism: Ballota nigra; assembly: GCA_947034835.1. Lineage (NCBI taxonomy): Eukaryota > Viridiplantae > Streptophyta > Magnoliopsida > Lamiales > Lamiaceae > Ballota > Ballota nigra. The sequence goes on along the minus strand of OX344727.1, from coordinate 8,009,265 downwards.
CAGTCAGGGAATTCAGAGTTGGAAATATGGTTCTAAGAAAGTTGCTCGCCCAACCTCCAGGTGTATTGGGACCAACTTGGGAGGGCCCGTATCGTATAACGGAAAAATTCGTTAATGGTGTATACGATATCGAAGATATGTAAGGCAAGCCGGCCCAATACTCATGGAATGCTGTACATTTGAAGAAGTACTATCAATGAGGCGAACAAGTTCCTAATTGGGCGAACAAATTTCTTGGGGGGCTAGTGAACCAAGTAGGGCAAACTAAAAACTTGCCTAATTTTTTGAAATTTTTTCTAAGTATAGAATTCAAAGTTGTTCGGCACACTGTATAGTTTAGTGCTGTTTCATCTTTTAATTTTAGACAGAGTTGCTCGGCAAAAAGTATTATAAGCGAGCATGTTTTTAGTTAGTGTTCAAAGTTGTTCGTCAGATTACATTTATTAGTGACGAGCAGTCTTACAACACTTGTAAATTTTTCATAATGTAAATATAATAGTTGTTCGTCAAAGAGGAAAAGTCCAAAAGCTCGAGGTACCAGTCCATTTTGAGGACCAAAGCCACTTAAAGGTTGTTCGTTTTTTAAAATGAACAGAACCTAAGGCTAAACCCTGATTCCATTAAAGGCAAAGTTCAATTCGAACAAAAGCCCAACACTATATGTTATAATTGCAAAGGCATTGATAAAAATGTAAAGGCAATTAACATATAAAGAAAATGAGCGAACATGAGAAAGACATTCCATTAATCAAAAGGCATTAAGCCTCAAAAATAGTACAATGATTCTAGAAGTCAAGTACTACAAAAGGAGCGAACAACTATTACAAAGAAGGTGAAAAGAAAAAAGCTAAATCCTAAGAACTATTGCTGCTCGGCTGGAGGAGGATCTTGAGTTTGTTCGGCAGGAGGTTCAACGATCATATCTCGGGCCAAGTCTTCAGCTGCCTTATCCTCCGCCTCTTTAGCAGCTTGCTCTTCGACAGCAGCCGACTCTTTTTCTTGCTCGTCCTCATTAACTTGGGGAGGAGGGTGAGTAACAACGATGCTAGGGTCAAGTTTATCGATCTTGACCCCCAACTCAGCCACGTCCGCCAGCTGAATTTCAATGTTGTTCGGCGGCGGGTAATGTTCGATGAACTCGGACAGGTCCTTTCCCATTTCTTCTACCAGGTCCTTGTAATCATAAGCATCGGCCGTGCGGATGTTGTCCACGTAGGCGCAAATATACCCAAGGTTAGAAATGGGGCCAGTCCGAGCTTGAACTTCGTCTTCAAGTTGCTCGCGTGTGAAGAGGTTGGCCTCCGCCTCCCGAAGACGAGCAATTTCCGCCTTGAGCTCGGCGATCTTTTGTTCAGCCGCGGACAACTTCTTCTCCCCCTCGCCGAGCGTGGCATCTTTGCCTCTCAATTCGCTTGAAAAACCTTGAATTTGGTCAAGGTATTTCTTTTCAGAATCAATGTAAACATTGATTTGATTGTTGAGGCGGGCAACTTTGGCCTCATACTGGCTGACCAGGCCGTCCTTCTCTTTGGTCAATTGTCGAGCTGTACCAGCATAGCGACGAACAGCATCTTCGAGCTCGGCAAGCTGGACCATTCCTTTCTGGGCAATTGCAAGGCCATTTGCATGATGCATCATAGAAAAGTGGAAGTTGTCTGCGATGCTTTGAGCAGAGACGGTCGTCTCTAGAGGCCGGGTCCACGATCGGGCGATCAGTTCAGTTGCCCGGCGAACATGTTTGCCCGGGATCTCTCGGATGTTCACCGGGGTTTTAGAGCAGGCGTATTGGTGGACCGCAGCTGCTCGCCCAGGATGGTCATTGGGCCGATACCTAAAAATCCAAGTTACAAGATGTTCTTAAAAGTTGTTCGTCAGCCACAAAGTTAGATATGCTTACTCATGGAACTTTCGTTCGTCCCAACCCAGTATAGTGATGTCCTCAGGGCCACGGGTTGGGGTCACATCTTTACCGGCTTTGCCCGACCGATCAGCAGGCTCGGAGGAGGGGCGATGGGCAGCTACTTCTTCTGGGCGAGCAAGACTTGTGCCCACTTTTTCTTTCCCCTTGCCACCACAAGGGACGTCATGGGCCAGTGGGGTCCCATCAGCTTTCTTTAAACGTTTCCCCCCATGAGGGGGAGAAATCGGAGAAGCTGGCCGAGCATGGCCGGAAGGTGCCACAGACCGAGGAACTTTGGCTCCCTCAGCCTTGTTCGTCATCGCTAGAACTTTGGTTGGCGGGTCACCTTTCTTCTTCCGACCCTTTGGTGGCGCCATCTCAAACACTCGTTGTTCAAGGAGAGCAAAGCTGGGAGGGACAGCAACAGTGACTTGTTCGGCTAAAAAAAAAAAGAAGAAAAATTATACGAACAAGTTCAGAAATAAAAAGACGAGCAAGTTTTCAATGAGAAGTTAGAAATTTTTAATATACCTGGGGGCACCTCAGCTTGTGCTTCCAAGTGGTGGGGATAGGTAAACAAACGAGCAGCTCTTTGACGCTTCTCGTCGCTTAGATATTGGATGGTCTTGTCCGCCTTATTGCGCAAGCCGACCAAACAAGAAGTGAACAGGAACTCCGCACCAATCTCCTCTTCTTCCGAATTCCACTTTGGTAGTCGAGGACCTGCGAGCAAACAAGAAAAGTTAAATTAGAACAACACAGTTCGAAAGCGAGCAAAAATAAACTTACGCTTAATTATTCCATAAGCCGCGGGAGAGTTTATTCGTCCAATGCCCCCGTGTGGACCGGAAGATGCTCGCCAATCGCCCCCAATGAAAAAGAAATGTTGTTTCCAATCTCTGATCTTGTTCGACACCCCTTCTACCATTTTAAGTCCGGTCCTGGCCTTGAGGTAGTAGTAGCCTTCTTCACCAATGGGACATTTGGTGATAGTCATGAGATAGTTGATCTCCTCTGCGGTAAGGCGATCAACGTATCCCTCTAGGGCGAACAGACACATGACGCCGAGCAAATTCATCCATCCTATGGGTGTGATCTGTGTATTAGTGAGGTTGGTCACCTCGAGGAAACGCCCAACAATTGGGGGCAATGGCAACTTTAGACCAGCGATCAATGTATCAATATTGATCACAGTGCATCCTGGAGGTGGGCGATCAGCTCTCTCTTTTCTCCTAGGGGCCCACATGTGAATGTCATAAGGAATCTTGTAGGTCTCTCGGATCAAGTCAAGATCCTCCTCGAGGACGACACTCTTGATTCTGCTCGCCTGGAATTCATTCCTTATCAGATCCATTTTTTGTCTTTTCGGACGAGCAAAGTGGTTCGCATATTCCTCAGCATATGCTCGCCATTCGAAAGGCCGGGCAACTCCAGTTGGGATCTCGTTTTCCATCATTTTTGGAGAGGGGAACCCTATCCCTTCCAAAAATTCACGAGTCAACTCGTCGAATTAGGGATCTTCCGATTCAGCGCTGGACGAAGAGCCTTCGTCGGAATCTCTGTTCGCAGCGACCACCACCTCCCTCCCTGACGGGCGAGCACCCGTATCCTCTACCGATCGAACAACAGAGTCCACGTGGGGATCCGAGGCCGAAGAGACTTCAAAAGGGGGTCGATTTTCGTGTACCACAATAGGGAAGAGGGGACCAAGAGTTTCCTCGGATTTATTGCTTGATTGGGAAGACATGGAAGGAAGAAGGGAGAGGAAAACCAGACGGCGGCAAATCCCCGGAGAAGACGACGGCGCAAGGTCCCACACGGCGGTGGAGGCGCAAATGTGTAAAAGAAATAGACGAACAAGGATTTGTTGATAGACGAACATAAATCAATGTGGGCGAACAAGGATTAAAGCCTAGAAAAGGATTATGAAGAACCAACTCCAAATCAAAGATGATTAACAAAGAGAATCAAGCTGGGGGTGCACAAACTAATCCATGGAGTGTATAAACTGACGAACAACTATAACGATGAACAGCTTATCGACGAACAAAGGATCAAGATCTCAACGCCAATCTGTGTAAAATATAAAGGCGAACAACTATTGAGCCATGCACCTGAAAGACGAACAACTTTTATGAAAAAACCATTCTGGATTCATTAAGCCGACCTGGTCGAACAACAATGAAGTCCGAGATAAGGCCAAAGAAGACTTTGTAACTAAGGATCAGCTTAGATAAGGTCAAACAAAGGTCAAAGGACACTTGTCAGGCATGCAAGATAGGGAGACCAAAAGTCATAGCCACCTCATGCTTGCTAGTCTCTATAAATAGTTGTTCTCCAGCTTAAGAAATACAAGTTCAAATTCATAAACACTCCCAAAAACACACACTAATACACCTAAACGTACACACATAGGAAATTATTACGATTTCGACTTTCACATTTACAAGTTCATAACCCGAACCCTCGATTTACCATTTACGGTGGTAACCAATCACACGTAATTGATTGATGATCTTTAAACCGAACTTAAACAGTCACTAATACATCCGATAAAAATTGATCACCAACAGAATTGTGTATTTTTTTAATTGGTGTATTAGTGATTACTTTTTGGGGTGTCACTGATTACCTCTTGGGGTATCATTAATTCCTTTTTGGGTTATTACTGATTTCTAATTGAGAATTTCTTTTGAAATTTAAGTGCACACCATACTCAAATGGACATTAAAACTACTCTAAGTTGTGTGACATATCAAAAACAACCTTCTTTCTTACTACTTACTTTTTTTTATACTCCCATCCCAGGGTAAGATTAACACTTTATCAAATTATGTTAATTGTGAGATTTTGTAACTTGGATATGATGTAATGTTGGGTATTCCATTTTTTGTGAATAAACTTTTGGCATTTTTTTTTGTGAGAGGTCTCACAATAAGGTTGTTCATAAATTAATACTCCCTCCGTCCCCTCTTAAACGTCATAGGTTGGGTGTCACAAATTTTAAGAAAAACTGTTTTATTGACTTTTTCAACCAATGGGTGAAGAGTATTTTGAATTAAAGTAGGTATTGTGAGTGTGTTTTATTTCCTTATTTGGGGTGTGAAATTTATTGTGGGACGTCCCAAATAGGAAAGTGTGAAGTTTAATAGGGGACGGAAGGAGGTTAACATTCATTCCTTCTAGTGTTAAACCACTGCATCCATTTTTTATTTTTTTTAGAGAGGTCTCACAATAAGGTTGTTTATAAATTAACACAAATTGACTTACTTTAAAATTTTGTTTTCTACCGAACAATGGGATAGATTAATCGTTCACACGCCATGTGTTCCTTAACTCAGAAGTTTAAAGATGAAAAATATTATATCAGGTGAATTTGAAAAAACCAATCGATGTTACATAGATGAGTCAATTAGTTTTAGCATGGATATATACGACGATGGATAGAAAATAAATGTTTTCTGCTCTGCTCTAATGGTTGAGCTTTGTGCATATTTTAACTACAATGATAATCTAAAAATTAAAGTGTATATGCATAACTACAAGTTTTTTAATCATGTGTAATAAATTAATATCATATATTGTGTGCGTTCTCGCCTAACCTCCCTTTCTAGACTTGGATTATACATTACTCTGGCGTATAGGTAACATTCCTATAACTATAAATACTTGTAACAAGTTACTCCCTCCGTCCCGGTATTATTCGCATACAAAAAAGAGCACACATAGTTTTTTAGTAAAGTAGTGGTATATGGGTTAATATGTGTATATTATTGTGAGTGTGCACACAAATCAATGTTTCATTTTTTAGAGTGTGCAAATAATTTTGGGACGGACGAAAAAGGAAAGTGTGCAAATAATAGTGGGACGGAGGGAGTATATGCTGTAACACTCATCAAGCAACAAAAGATCAACTTATAACCAATACACATTTTGCGAGAGATGAGTTTCCAGCTACTAAAATCAATGGAAGCGATCAACTTCACCACCCTCTTCCTCTTTTCATCTTTTGTATTGTTACTAATCAAGGCATTGCGAAAACCCAAAAGTACCCCACAAAACTTGCCCCCATGCCCTCCAAGCCTTCCGGTGATAGGCCACCTCCACCACCTAGGTGGCAAGATTGAAGAAAAAATACGGGTCTGAAACTTGGAGAAGTTACGACGGTGGTGATTTCATCGGCTAAAGAGGTGCTGAAAGGCCGGAAATGCTTAGCAATAAAAATGTCCGATCGGCAGTCTAATAGAATCTCTACAATCAAGCTGTGAACCTTTCGATAAAGGTGTCCGTCTTAGCTTTTTCGGTGCGTGATACGTTCATAGCCTTGTTGAAGGAGTTATCCACCATGTCCGGTGGATTCGAGCTGGCGTCTTTGAAGTTTTTGCATCCCTTCAGTTTGAACAAATACAGGTTAATGAGGATGAGACGTGAGATGGATGCCATTCTTGATCCCGCATAAGTTGAGGAAGAAGGGTGAGTTACGTTTGAAGGTGAAGATTTTGTGGATGTCCTTCTCACAATGCAGAGAAATAAAGAACTCCAATTCCCTGTTACCAACGACAACATCAAGGCTATCATTTTGGTAAGTCACTAAAATTTCAAGAATTTAGTGACCATATTTGTGAATATAGAGTATTAGTTGTTGCACTGAAGAATATTAGTTTGTTAATTTGACTTTAAATAACTAATATTCTTCAGTAAAATCAACTAATACTTTTCTCCAATGACTCATGTATGAACCAATTTTACACTATACTTTGTTGTGAATTTATTATCTAATCAATTGTAATGATTACAGGACATCTTAACCGGTAGAACAGAGACATCGGCTACCACTGGTGACTGGGCAATGGCAGAGCTGATGAGAAATCCACGTGTGATGGCAAAGGTACAATCAGAAATACGAGAAGCTTTGAAGGGAAAGACGACAGTGGAAGAACAGGACTTGCAGGGGTTAAAATACCTAAGATTAGTGGTCAAAGAAACTATGAGGCTTCATCCCGCACTCCCTATAATCCCAAGAAAATGCAGGGAAGAATACAAAGTGGGTGGATATACAATCCCCTACAACGCTAAAGTCATGGTCAATGTCAGAGCCCTGGGTCGTGACCCCGAGTACTGGAAAGATCCGGAAAGCTTTCAACCCGAACGATTCGAGAACAGTTCTATTGATTTCCAGGGGAATGACTACGAATACCTCCCATTCGGGGCGGGTAAAAGGGTTTGCCCCAGCCAGAGTTTCGCGATGGCAAACGTTGAGTTCCCGTTGGCTCAACTTCTTTTCCATTTCGATTGGAAATTGCCGAAAGGAATGAGTCCTGCTGACGTGGACATGACTGAGGTAGAAGGAATTGATGTCGCAAGAAAGAATCCACTTTTGGTGATTCCTACACCCTACACTCCGTCCAATTGAGAATTCATAAACCTTTATATGTATGTCCCTAAAGTCAACCGCTTTGATATTTTTTTACTTTGAATATAGAGATAAATAATTCGGCTGTATCATACATATTCTTTTTTGTGTGTTCATGCTACTGTACTGGTACTTGTGTATTCTTGCTTCTTAATGATTGGGCATCTTAAATTATAGGAATTGGTTTCTCTTTTTTCAGTACTCTTAGGGGGCGCTTGGTTAACAACTCTTCAATGGTAATGGGAATGAGATTGAAAATTAGTGTAATTAGCATGGTTCATGAGAACAAAGTCACTACCTCTCCTCCTAAATAAGATAATCAATACTCCATTTTGATTACCCTATTCCCTTCCTACAATCATCCTCCTCAATCACTCCCCCATTCCTCCACCAACAACCATTTGTTGTCAACTTCTATTCCAAAATTGAGGCATGACACTAGCAATGGTATCACCATTGGAACACCTTTTCCCCTAACATATCATTTTTCTTATAAGGGTATAGATGGAAATAAATTTTCATTCCCATTACCATTGAAGAATTGCTAACCAAGCGCCCCCTTAATTTGTTTTAATTTGAATTTTATGTTCAGATTAAAATTAGTTGCTGTTGTTACTAAGGTTGGAAGAATCTGCAACTCATCCTTCAACTTACTAGTTATCTAACACGTGTGTTGCACGTTATTCATAAGTTTGCTATGGTAGTTGACATGTTTTTTTAAGTAGAGAATAGTTTAAGCTCGAAGAATTGATTCAAGTTTAGGTTTTCATGACTCTATTTTATTCTATATTTTTTTTCGTAAACCATTTATACTATTCCACCCGAAGGTCATGATTTATCATACGGAAAACATTTATTCGTTACCATGATTTGTACTCTTAAATTATATTCCTTCCGTCTACATTGCCAAAAAGGTTCGTCTTAAACTCAATTGTTATATCTATTTTTGGCAAAAAAAACCAACAAATACTTTTTAATATTATATTATTCACACTCCTAACCAAAAACATCTAATATTACTTTATCACTTTGAATACTAATAAATAACTTTTTTCCTAAAACCTATGCAAATAGTAATATAGAAATCAAGTATGGAACGGAGGGAGTATATGATTTCTAACTTATGTTAATAAAATTTTCTTTAAGAGGGGAGACGAATAGAATTATCTTAGTTTATGGGTATAACGAAAATTATATTGATCTTTAGAGTCAAGCATAAATTATCTAAAAGGTTGTCTTTTGATCAATATATTGTACATCATTGTAGTATTCCTAAAATATATGTGGCATTGTAGTATTCCTAAAATATATGTGGTATGCGGACGTGAGCCAAAGGCTCTGGCACCATGAAAAAAAAATTGTCTCATCTAAAAGTTCGAAATTTCAAAGAGAGACAAAATTAGTTCATGTATATAGTTTTCTAATACAAGTCAGGCCCAAATTGCATAGATGTATAGAGGATCATTAATTTTCATGGAACTAATTCGCTGATATTCTAAATTTTGAGTCTAGATATGAATTGTTCCATGCCCATTACTTTCTTGCTAGCCAATAAAGAAGCTTGAGTCCCACAAGTTTAGGTGTTTTCAACCACAATGACTTTTTTTTTAATCATCATTATTTTTTAGTTTTAAAAGTTCACGACAGTTCAACTTTATATGCATCTTAATGACCCATTCAGTAAAATAAATCTCTCATATTAGCAAAACTCAAAAGATATATTTTCCCATGACTTAACGCATCTATAGGCAAATTCAAAAGTCCAACCAGAGTATAATAAAAATACACTTCACTGGAGGAACTCCACCTTCATTTGAAAATATAATCTCCAATATCATGTAAAAATAGATTTAATTAATAGGCCTCAAATCTCCATTAAAAACTCTTGATTCCAAAAGATGCTACTAAGCTTTGCATCATTGATGTACATTATCCAAAAATTTGGTCCAAGGCATATAAAAGGAACCCAAAAACTCATTATTTTCCCAAAAAAAAAAAAAATTTCAGTTAGCTAATGCTCGCACTCAGGCCATACACCATCAGTTAGCTAGTGTTTGCACTCAAACATACCCCATCTCTTCTTCTCTTCAAATTCCACAACTATCTTTATAATTATTAATAAAATTAGAAAAGAATCAAATCTGAAATCTATGTAAAGTAAGAAAATTCCAGTTAGCAAACTCGGTCACATACCTTAGTCTCCTGCTTTACACTTTCCAGTAGCAATCAAAAGCAAAAGTGGAAGTTGAAAATCAAGTAAAAAGCAAACAAATTGATGATGGATTGAGAATCGTATAAAATTGTGACTCTAAAAATGTTAAATTTATAAATGTTAACATGGTTTATTACTCCATCTTGTCAAAATTGTTAAACCATGGCTAATTATACACGCACCATATTTCATTTTACATCACCCCTCAAATAATTCTAACTAGATCACCTACCAAGAATTAATTACCATGTCGAAATTATTACAACACCTACCCTAGTTAAATAAAGTTGTAATATCATAATTATTGTAGCTTCTATAGAAACACACTTATAATCAGGATCTTCTGTTATATAATGATATTACATTTTCAATTATATAATAGTTTTACATTCCTTGTTACTTCATCTCAATTTATAACACATATCCTTCAATGAAAATTTACGAATAAACTAATTACACCCTATCATAATCTTATAGACTTATTTAGAAAATTATACCAATTTAAGGAAAACAATTTCCTTTCAAAATCCAATTCCAAAATTCACAATTTAGATATTGAAAAAGTTGGAAAAATAATAATTTTCTTTTACATTTTTTTATGTGAATTGCAAGAGTTTCTTGTAAAAATTTCTTATTTTCGTATAAATTTATTATTAGATACAAAACAAATTATGACATGCACTCAATTTTAATTTTTTTCAATACTCACACACAAACACGTTGAACTATGGATTATTTTTTTCAATCGGAGTATTACTTATTATTTACTGTTTTTTTTTTGGAATATTGTTTTTCAAAATTCAATTACATATCATACATTCAAGTGCACACTAGAACTACTCTAAATACAATATTGTGATTACATATAAAATATATACTCATTACGTATAAATTTAGGCTTAATTGCAAATAAAATCACCATTTTTCCGCAAATTGCAATGTAAGCTAAATTTTTTAATTTTGGCTAAAAAAAATCACAAATTATATATTTGTTTGCAATTTAAACTTCGGGCAGTTTTGTCCTTGCCCCAAAGTTGGCGTGTGCAAATATATATATACAATCATCATCTTAGTATACATCCACATCATTAATTATTTATAAAAATAATAAATAAAATTTAAATTACAAATTAATATTATAAAACTATAAATAAATTTAAAATACATATAAATATGAAAATAGTTAGTCATATTTAAAAAAATAAAATTAAAATATTTTAAAAAATTAAATATTTAATTATATTTATAAAATTCAAGAGTTTATAATATATTTAAAATAAATAAAAATTTAAAAACTAACCAATTTAAAACATCGTCAAATAAAATAAAAAAATAAACACTTTCTTAATTAAAGAATAAAATAACTCTCTTCTTCAATTACCAAATCCCAAATTCCCCAAAAATCATTCTGGTATTACCAAATTCAATCCTAAAACCATTGTTCATCCCCATTTCTTATATTCATCATTCTATCGCGCCGCTCCACCCTTTTAATGCCGACACAACATTATCAGACATGGATTATATTATTTTCTCTTGAAAAATTACAGTTTCAATCTACCTAGAAATTGAATAAATTTTTCTCCATATTAATTTTAAGATTGATACCTTCAATATTGCATATCTCTGGTCTTTACCTCGAACCAATATCTTGAACTCGAGATTTGCAAGGAAGGGGTGGGAAATGGAGATAGGCATGAGGAAGACTATTTACAGAGTTGTCGGATATACAGTATGCTTGGGGATGAAGAACTGGAAGGGATTGGGGCTTAATTTAATTTATCTTCATCAATTAATTATAGAATATTTTAATTGGGGTTGAGATATTTTGAACGTGTATTTTGTATTAGAGATAAGACATTTTGATTTTTTAAAATTGGAATTTGATTTTAAAAATTATTTCAAACGTATTCAAATTATTCATTTAAAAAAATATTAATAAAATTTTTAAAGTTTCACAGCACAAATAAGTATTTTAAGAAATATAATTAATTCTTTTATATATAAACTGAATTATAATATAATTTTTTTTTTAATATTTAATGATGTGGATGCTTACTAAGACGATTATTGTGTATTTATTTGTACACATCAACTTTCGGGTAAGGGACAAACTGTCCAAAGTTTAAATTGCAAACAAATATGAAAGTGATTATTATTTTTCCTAAAATTCAAAAGTTTAGATTATATTGCAATTTGAGGAAAAGTGGTGATTTTATTTGCAATTAAACTTTTTTTTTATGTAACGCAAAAATTTGGTTATATTTTTTTTTTTAAATTATGTTATCATACTTTCATAAGATACGTACATATGTAATATAGATTTTTCTTAAAAAGATTAACATACAAAATTTACATTATTAATATAAAATATATATTTAATAAATGTAAAAATCAAAAAATCTAATAGAACTGGTAAAATCAAATACTATACCTAATAAGAAATTTTGTAAAAAATAATAATAATAAAATTACAAACAAATTCTAGCAATACACATATAGAAACATAAAAATAAATTATAATTGCATAAAAAATCATTAACAACTTTCAAATAAAATGAATTAATTTTTCCCTTTTTTTAGTATCTAAATTGTGAATTTTGGGAACTGGATTTTGAAAGGAAAGCGATTTTCTTAAATTAATGTATTTTTCTAAATTGGAGTAAATGGTTATGAAAGGGTGTACTTCTCTTATCTGTAAATTTTGATTGATAGACATGTGTCATAAATTGAGATGATGTAATACCCTTGTATAATAGGAGATCCTGACTGGATCGTAATCTTTTATAAAGGAGAGGATGCAGAAGCTAATGTGGCAAACTCCCATCTCTCTATCTCATCATTCTCTTATCTCCTTCATTCTCTCAACAATTAATCTGAGTCGTCCAATTATTTCAGTGAATCTTGAACGTTTCTTTCACATTATATTGTCTATATAACATCTGTAATCTCTCAATTGAACTTCATTGCACGTGTTTAACATGCAGTTCTTTTTTATTTGGCCCTCTATATAAACATGTCTCAAATCTATTTTTTATTTCATTTGTTGTCGAATATAATGTATTTCGGTCGATGCTTTGATTATCATTGTTGTGCCCGACTTATGTGTACATCACTGTTCAATTAGCTACATATTTGTTTGAATGTCGTTATTTCATTGTGATATAACATTTGGTTCTAATATATATATATATATATATATATTGCAGGTTATGGTTGTGATTGCTCTATGCGTAGAGACTATAACTTTTTTATCTACTCAATTTAACCGAATTGGACGATGCTCTCTTTGTCTTTAGTAATAGTGTGTGATATTTTGTTACAATGTTCATATAACTTTCGATTATGTAGTCAACAATTCTTCACATTCTTTATTTGAGTGAGAATGTTCATGTAATTCTTGATTATGTATACATCGTTTCTTTGCATTCTTTATTCGTATGAAAATATAGTATTATACTTGTTATTGTTTGCATCATTTTTTTTTTGTTTAGTTATCAATTGTTCGATGAATTTATTTTGGTATAATGTTTCATTCTCTATCGTTGTTGATTTTTTAAGAATATTTGTATCACTAAGTTGACGGTGCAGGGAAATCAATTTTGTTTTTCTTTTTCTTTTTAAGTATTTGGCTTTTTCACTTTAAACTATTTTTCTATCTAGGTTCGATTTTTAATGAGATTGACTAAGATAATGTCCTCGCTTAAAATTTTTCTAATATTATAGGTTATAGTTTTGAACGTCTATTTTCGAGGTTTCCATGTATAGTTGTGTCATGAATGTGAGTTAACCAAAGTCAGCTGAGCTTTAAAGTTTTTACCACAAATTTGCGAATTATATGCCCCCTAATTATATCTAAATTATTAATATTAATGTTGGGGATTAATATGAATGAATTAATGTAGTCCAACTTTCCTATTAAAAAAACAAACATTAGTTTTCATAAATATAAAGAAAATTGTGTTCCTATTTTCACGTACTGTTAATTTTCAAATCCAATTGGTTACTCTAATTTTGGTGAATAATTTACATGTGCTATTTTCCTGGCTCTGAGATTGAGTCTAGGTTCAATGTTTAATGAGATTGACCCAGATAGTGTCATCATTTAAAAAATGCTAATATTATAGGTTGTAATTTTGGATGTCTATTTTTCGGGGTTTCCATGTATAGTTATGTTATGAATGCGAATTAACCAAAGTCAGCCGAACTTTAAAGTATTTTCCACATACCTGCGAATTATATGCCCCCTAATTATATCTACATTATTAATATTAATGTTGGTTATTAATATGAATGAATTATTGTAGTCCAACTTTCTTATTTAAAAAACTAATGTTAGTTTTCACTAAAAAAATGTGTTCCTATTTTCACGTACCTTTAATTTTCAAAACCAGGTGGTTACTTTAAATTTTGGTGAATAATTTACGTGTGTTATTTTCCTGGCTTTGAGATAGACAAAGATAGTGTCCCCATTTAAAAAAATGCTAATATTATAGGTTGTAATTTTGGACATCTATTTTTCTGGGTTTCTATGTATAACTATGAATGCGAATTACCCAGAGTCAACTGAGCTTTTAAGTTTTTTCCATAGATTCGTAAATTATATACCCCCTATTATATCTAAATTAATAATATTAATGTTAGGGAATAATATGAATGAATTATGTTGATCCAACTTTTCTATTAAAAAAACAAATGACAGTTTTCATTAAAATAAAGAAAACGTGTTCCTATTTTCACACATTATCGAGCACGTTTTGCATTATTGGTTTTGTATTATCGAACACATTTTTTAGTCACGTGCGTTAATTGTTGTATCTAGACTAATTTTGATATTTTGTGTGCCTTAGTGTATTCCAATATTTCTAAAAAAATATTCTACCAACGCATCATCGATGCTGATGTAGCCTACTTTTTTTTTTGCATGTATCTTGCTATATTATTCCTTCATTACCTTATAGAAAATGGACCGAAAATTGTTATGTAAAATTCCTTTTAATTCTCCTAAAATTTCTTTAGCCAACACTTTGCATCTAAGGAAAATTCAAGGCTCATTATATGTATTTATTGTATTTATAATTTGAATTGATGAATGTAATTTAATATTGAAAAGAATAGGTTAAAACATTTTTGGTTTTGGTCCTTTAACTTTTTAAAGGTCTGAAACAAAGAAATTTAAAAAATTATATGATCAAAATAAAAAATTATAACCAATTTAGTGCAAGATAACATGTTACTAATTGTGGTACTAATACTATTAATGAGTATTATAACTAATGTACATATTGCTACCAAATAAATAATTCCATAGTTAATATGTTTGGTATTGGTCCTCCAACTTCATTTTAGTCCTTTTAAAAGTTATAGGATCAAAGTCTAACATGTGGATGAAAATTTTAAGTGCGCAATGTGCGGATGATTTTGATTTTGTTGTTTCTTAATGTTTTGTTGACTTTATATATTTGATCATTAATGTTACTCCCTCCGTCCCACCATTATTTGCACACTTTCTTTATTCGTCCTTCCCAAAATTATTTGCACACTCCAAAAAAGAAAACATTGATTTGCGTGCACACTCACAATAATATACACATATTTACCCATATGCCACTACTTTACTCAAAAATTTGATTTTTCGTAAAATGAGTGTCGTCCAAACTATGCAAATAATGGTGGGACGGAGGGAGTAATTATTATTGAAAGTATAATATTATTCTTGAAGTTACGCACATGTTTTTAGTAATAATTATTTGTTCATAAGTGTTGACTAGTGTAGTTAAGGTGACGAGCATATCAATTTATGTGTTGAATGGTCAGGATACAAATTATGTTATTGTATTCAATTCTTGGTGCTATTTTGGCAAATAGCTTATACATTGGGTGTGTGTGTTAATAGTGTGGTTGACATCATGATCATCTCAACTTTATTATCCTTTAATACGTGTTGACTTTACAGATTTTATTATTACTAAGTTTTTTGTCATAAGTTTTAGTTATTGTATTTAAATCTTGGTGCCTTTTTTTTTTGTTAATTCTTGGTGCTTATTGAGCACATTTTTTAGTCGCGGTTTTTTAGTCGTGTATGTTAATTGTTGTATCTAGACTAATTTGAACGTATCGAACTTTTGTTTTGTTTTGATTCAGAAGAAAAATATTCAAATATACAACAAAAATTGTTTACAAAGAGATTTTTTTTTCCTGATATTTACTCTGATTATGAGTGTTATTGATATGAAAAATAAATTTAATTTTCACTTTAAGACATTTTTAGGTAATATATATTAAATCATACCTATAAATATTTAGCTTTAACCAATATTTTAATAATAAAATAAATTATTATAAAAATAATTTTCTTTTTATTTATATTACTTAAAAATCTTTTGAAAATTATTTAAATTAAATCCGCGGGATTCGCATGGTTATAACTGGTTATAAATAATTATTAAGTTAAAAATTTAAGACACATTTCATTAATTGATTTCTGAATGTAAATATTTGTTTGCCTTTTTTTTTTTTTGGATGATGTTGCATAAAATCATCTCAAAAATTCATATTTAAGTTAAACACATAAGACCCGAACTAACTTAATCTATCTTTTTTTTAATGATGTTGATTAAATGGAGCTCCACCTCACGACTCATTTGATATTTGATTTAGTGGAGCTCCATGACTCATTTTATGAGATGTTCTAACACAAATTTTTATTTATTTATATTCACGTACGTACAAACCATTTTCCAAAATTAATAGTGCCAAGTCAAAACCAAATTATAGAGGCCGAATGCATGGTGCACCCATAGTCACCCATCTCCTGCAGAATCCCAGTCTATAATACAGCTCCGAATGATGACAAAGAAATAGTGAAACACGAATATGTAAATTTTTGTCCCCATAATTTTTTTTTCCACAGAATAAAAAAAATTGTGTGAGACGGTTAAAATACTAGCACAAATTAATATTAATTTCTTTCAAAATTTTAAAGCGTAATATCCAATTTATATCACGTTTCACTGTAAGACAGTTTCACGCAAGATTCACTCTATAATAATATCAAGAGCTTAATAGTACGGACACACATTTATATTCCGACAAATTGAAAAAGAGTTTATCATTTTAAAAGTCCATTGTATTACATTAACGTACCGTAAATATATACCAATTTAAGTATTATTTTTTCATTATCTAGCTGAATGTTTTCTGTAGAGCTTAAATTGAAAACACCACGATATACTATATACAAAATGAATAATAAAGAAAAATGGAAGTAACGGGACTCACACTTGCTTATCTACATACTAAATACAAATAGTTAAAGAACTGCACAGTTTGATGTTTATTACTATTTTCTTCTTCTTGGTAAATTGTTTTTAAATTTTTATTTTTGCGTTTTCAATTTGAAGAAAACAATAATTGGTTTTAAGAAATAATTATTGGCTAATTTGGAACAGCGGTAATTCTATAATATTTTTCTTGTTGACATGGGAATTGAACCATTAATTGTTCGTTGGGTACAATTTAAATTTTATTAATTATGGTGCAAGTCATTTGATAATTAAAAGAAAATGTATTATACCTATATATGCATGGTTGCAACTCAATTATGATTTATGATACGACATTGTGATGGCTAATTATAAATCAATTAAATGTTGTACCTGGCTTAACTTCTTTCAATTGTAAATTTTTTTTGATCAGGCAAAAATTTTATAAATAAGAGGGTATAAGAAATACCCAAAAAATACAGAAGAATTTACATAGAGCTTTCAATAACCATTCTTGGATTTCCAATCCAATCACCAATAGATAATCTAGAAGTCGCCTTATCCTTTACAAAAATCAAACTCCAAATCTTCGCCTTGAGCTCTTCGATGAACTTAGTTTTTGAGAACTCAAGATTCCTAAAAATGATATCGTTCCTCCATTTCCAAATTAACCAAACAACACCGAGCCAAATACAAGAAGCAATAAGTTTACCTCGTTTCCCTCTAAAGCCTTGAACGAAGGAGAGTAGATTTGAGGTTGTACATGAGTTTAAAGCTGAACTGATCTTCAACCACTTCATAATCTCCATCCAAATTGAGTAAGAGCAATTGCATTCAAAGAAAACATGTTGAACAGTTTCTTACTCAGATAAGCAAAATACACACCTTAGATCATCATGTTGTTGTAATATATTTCGGCGGACAAGATTATCTTTGGTTGGTAGACGATTCCAAAGTAACCTCCAAGCATGTCCTGCAACTTTGAGAGGTGCAATTTTGTTCCATATGATTTTGAACCCAACTTCCAAATCCTCAGGTAGTTGTTGCGCTTCCTTCCTCGCCATAATAGAATCGTAGGCTCCTTTGGTAAGATACGTTCCATTTGAAGATAAACTCCACTTCCATTTATCGATCACTCCGTGTTTTGGTGAGAACCTGTTCAACAAAGAGATAAGAGAGCTTAACATATTCAATTCATTATCATTCAAACCCCGACACCACTTCCAATCTCACACCCAATATTCCCCGTCCCAAATTCCCATAGAACCCACCTTCCCATCTTTTTCTAGACTCAAATCAAACAAATCAACAAATTTCAGCCTAAGAGGGGTATCTCCAATCCACACATCCCCCAAAAAATAAGTATTCATACCATCCCCCACTTCCCTCTCCAGTTCCTTACTAAACCAATCCCCTTCAGTCCCAACAGTAATTTTCACAATCTCCCTCCACCAACTTGACATTCTACCTAATCTCCCTCGAGACACTGGACCTCTCCCACCCTGAAAATCCCCGTAATTAGACTCTAGAACTTTCACCCAAAGACTCCCTTTCTCACTCATAAATCTCCACATCCACTTTCCTAACAATGCTAAATTGAAAGACTCAAGATCCCTCACCCCCAAGCCCCCCAAAAGTTTTGATTTGCAAATAGTGTTCCATTTTACCCATGGAATCTTTTTCATGCTCTCACCACCCCCCCAAAGAAAATTTTGTTGAAGGCTCACGATATCTCTCAAGGTTTTTTTAGGTATACGGTAAAAGGATAGGTAATAGATAGGTATCGATGAGAGCACCGAGTTCAAAAGAGTGATTCTGCCCCCAAATGAGATTTTGCTGTCCTCCCATTTCTTCAACCTGTTTCTAATTTTATTCACCACACTAGCCCATTCTGCTGCACATTTACTTTTTATGCCAACTCTTACTCCAAGATAGGAGAAAGGTAAACTCCCTGTCTTGCAACCTAAAATTTCGGCCATAGTATTTAGCCTTGCATACTCGACATTCACACCCATTATACTGCACTTATCAAAGTTTACTTTCAAACCCGACACAATCTCCATGTTCTTCAGAATTCGTCTCATAACTCTAGCATTTTCCAAGTTTGCTTCGCCCATGAGAATAGTGTCATCAGCAAACTGGAGATGAGAAATCTTAACTCTATTGCTACCAATTTCAGCCGCCTGGAAAATCCCCAAATTGGTTGCACGTTTTAATAACAAACTGAGGCCTTCGGCTGCCAATAGGAATAGAAATGGGGATAAAGGGTCCCCTTGTCGAAGACCTCTCTTGAGCTTAAAATCTCCTGATGGGTTGCCGTTCACTAAAACTGACGCCGTTGCTGACTTAACACACTCCATAATCCAACCTCTCCACCTCTGGTTGAAATTGAAATTCTCCATCATAGATTCAATGTAATCCCAGTCAACTGAATCATAAGCCTTTGCAAAATCAATTTTGAAGAACATTCTTTCCTTCTTCATTTTCTTGGCCTCATCGATGACTTCGTTCAGAATGGAAATGCAGTCAAGGATTTGCCTCCCCCCAACAAATGCACTTTGATTCTCAGAAATAATGGAATCAAGTACGCAGCTCAACCTTTTAGCCAAGACTTTAGAAATAATCTTGTAAAGTCCAGCAATCAAAGAAATTGGTCTGTAGTCATTGAGACCAACAGCAGCTTCTTTTTTGGGAATGAGCACGATAAAAGATGGATTGATACCCTTAACAAGCTTACCATTCTGATGAAACTCCTCCATCAAGCACATGAAATCAGCCTTGAACACATCCCAGGTAGCCTTGAGAAAGCTAAAGTTGAACCCATCTGGACCAGGACTTTTAGAACTTTCACAGGACCAAATTGCTTCCTTTACTTCGTCTTCCAGGAATGGAGAAATAAAAAATTCATTATCGAGATCAGAGATTCTTCTATCGAACAAATCTGGAGAGAATCGGGGTCTACAAAACTCCTCCTTTTTGAAGTGTTGTTTAAAAAACTCAAATATGCCTTTCTTCACATCCTCCACTTCCTCATACCATTTCCCCTCGATTTCCACACCCAATATTTCATTCCTCTTCCTTCTTCTGTTTATTGACTTGTGAAATAAGTTGGAGTTGAGATCCCCTTCTTTAAGCCAACTAACTTTAGCCTTTTGGGTCAGTAGAGAATTCTTGAGTTTTAGAGTCGAGAACAAAGTTGCCATTGATTCATTTCTCTTAGCCACCTCAGTGTCTTCTAAACCAAAAGTTTCATCAATCATATCCAAACCATGTATTTCCTCCTTTAATCCCTCAATCTTGGAATTAATGTCTCCAAAAACCTGTTGATTCCATTCCTTCAAGTCGGCCTTAAGAAGCTTGAATTTCTCTTTTACCCGAAAAGCTGTCCATCCTTCTATTTCGTATGTTTGCCATCTGCTTTTGACAAAATCCAGGAACTCCGGATGTGTTAACCAAGCATCGATGCTTCTGAAAGGTTTTGGCCCCCAATCTTTAACTTTAATCTCAAGAATTATCGGACAATGATCTGAGGTAGTCCTTTTTAAACCCAGTAAAGAAGAATTTGGCCATCTTGCCAACCACACATTGTTGATAAGAGCTCTGTCAATCCTACTTTTACAACTCCCGTTTGGTCTATACCAAGTATAGCTTCTCCCATGTAGTGGTAGATCCAATAGGTCCAAGTTCCGAATAAGCGAATCAAAACCAGAAACTTCCCTGGAATTATAAGAGTTTCCTGAACCAGCCCTTTCCGCCATCCTACGAATTGCGTTAAAATCACCCATAACACATACACAAACAGTTGAATTTTGAGAAATAACTCCTGTAAGTCTATCCCACAGGTCCTCTTTTTCAGACAAAGCACAAGGAGAATAAACATTAACAACGCAACACTGTATTCTTTCTTGTCCCCACAACCCATTCACCACTACTGCCCCATGCATATACTCCCAGAATACCTCCAGAACGCCCAATTGAAGCTCTATACTCCCAGCCAAATTGTCTATTGCCCCAAATTGAATTGCAGAGAAGCTCAGATACTGATTCAAGTTTGGTCTCCTGGATGCAACAGAATTCTATTTTATGTCTCCTTATTAACTCTTGAATTTCCTTTCTTTTAACGTTGCTCCCCAAGCCCCTTGAATTATAAGATAACACTTTCATTGAATACTTTCTTTTGATAACTCCCTGGCCTTTCCTCTGGCATATTGTTCTTCTCCTTCTATTTCTCTGAGGCGGTTCACTGTAAGTTTTTCCTTCCCCATCGCAACAATTCCCAATGATTTTCCCAAATTCCATGTTGCTACTGCTTCATAAGTGTTCTGAATTTCCAATGTTTTTGGATCTCCAGCCTTTCTTGATGGACCCGATTGCTTCCTCTTATCCTCATCTGATTCCATATCACTCACGAATTTCTTCCAGTCCTCCGAACTCGGTTTGTTTTTATGCTTTTTCATTTTTTGTGAAATCGTCCGTTGAGAAGTACCGCGAGAGACCCTAGAATCACCGATCTGCTCTTTTTGGGTACGAGGCTGCTCTTTATTTTTTCTCTGAATCGGGATATCTCGAGCTGTACCAGGCTGCTTATCTTCAAGCTCGATCGACTCTCTTTGATGTGGGCCTGTTGCACACCCTTTGCCCAAATCTGGATGGGCCTTACACAGTCCTGCTAATTTGTGATTAGGTACAATGGGCCTCCGAGAAGAGCAGCCAGAGTTTTCCAGAATTTGGGCCGAATTTTTTTGGAGATGGGCCTGAGTTGATGGGCCGTCTATATTGACTTGATTCTGCATGATTACATCACGCGTTTCCTCCCCACTCACTGGATTGTTCAAAATTCCGGATAATTGCGCCTCCCCTAAATCAATGCAATCATTGTAACTGTCTTCTTCTACCACTTTCCCAGGAGGTGTAATTGCGGCACTCGGTGATTTGTTCAAGATAGATGTGGGCCCCCTTTCATTTTCTTCTAGAGAATTTTGGATATTCAGTTCCTCAAAACCCGCTACATAATCTTGGAAACAAGCCACGTCATTTAATTTCTCACCGTCCACTTTCTCCTCGAGATTTGGTTCGCCAATTTTCGAAACAGAGGCAATTTCCGTCGGATTGTCTTCCTCTTCGTCCTGAACAATCGCTTCCGCCGGACCGTCGGAAAAGACGGAGTCGTTTAGTTCCTCCGACCATAGAGTTTCCTCTTCATCTTTGCAGCTGAATTCATTCCCAACAGTATCAAATTGTGGACCATCGAATTCTTCTACGATCTGAATCAAAAAGGATACATCATCCACCTTGACATCAATAATCTGATTAACTTGTTTGATGTAGGACGCTGATATTAGTACCCTTGCATAATCAAATCTGCCTTTCTTTCAATTGTAAATAATTGATATTATACTACAACTAACTTTTAAATAATCAATGTTAAACGAGGGGATGTACACTATAAGTAAAATAATTTTCAAAAAGGTATTTTGTGATTAATTTTAGAAATTAGAATGAAATGAATAAAATATTGACAGATTATCAATGTCACATGTTTGTCGAACTGAAATAGGGCCCAGGGATTATGGATCGGTCTGAGTATTGATTAATGCTATTTGACTTTATAATTAACAAAGCCACGTAAGAAATTATTTTGGAAATCGAATCATTGCAAGAATCAAGTATTACTTGGAAATCAAATGATTTCAATTTTTTTTTTTCAATTAGTATATTAATCATGATTTTTGCAACTGAGTTTTTTTTTTTCGATTGGGTTGAATATCCATGTAGGACCACTATTTTCTTAGTGAATTCAATTCTTAATTTTTATTTATGCAATTAAGTTTGATTTTTCTAAACTGCGAAAATTTCAATATCAATGTGTTCCCTGAATAAAAGCTTATTGATATGCACATCTGCATTTTGTTTAGTTACCATATAAATCCCAGAGCCGTCAATTAATATTTTTTTATCATCCCACATGGAAAAAAAATCTCTTAATTAAGATGTTTGATTTGGAGACTTGAATGATCTCATAATTTCTATATATGTGATTGAAAGTTTGAAATTTATTTCAAAACTAAAAGTTCTTTTGAATTTTTTTTTTTTTTTTTTTTGAGAATCAAATTCTTTTGATACTTTCTATTAATGAAAATATATGCATTAAACATATTTTTTGTGTGTTAAAAGGAGAAAAAAATGATAAATTCTTCTTATGAGTTTGTGCAACACATTCAAATTATTTATTTCATGAATTTTGATCCTCTCATACAAAATGGATGGGATTAAAACCGTTTTCGTCCCGTAACTTTTTACCTTTTTCTTTTTAGTCCCATACTTATTTATTTTTTCAATTTAGTCCCACAACAATTCAAATTTACCCAAATTAGTCCCAAATGACCGGAAAACTTGTGAAACGACGTCGTTTTGGTCACGTGCTAGTCACATGCTAATATTTTTCTGACGGAATAGGATGACGGGTCCCGTTTTGCGGACGTGGCACGCTAACTAAGTAATTTCTCTTATAAAATAAATATAAAATGAAAAAATATTTTCCAACTCATTTTTTCAATAAAAAAAACTATAAAACAAAAAATAAAGGTACCTGCAATTAAAACAAAAACAAATTAAAACTGCCTATAAATTCTTATTTCTTCAAGACTCATCATTTCGAGTTAATTGCAGAAAGTTATGGCATCCAGAGAAGTCGAAGAAAATACAGGTGGTCTCCAAAGCCGTTAACTCCTTTAATGGAAGGCCCCGATTTTAAGATGGAAGACCATGAAGGAAGTAAGAAGGAGAGCTCGTGGGAAGTTATCAGAGAATGGTTCAGAATACATAGGATTGTCCCTGTTGGAAATAATTTTTCTTCATCAATGTCGTTGTATGGCCCAAACATTTTCCCTGCCAAAATACAGGATTTGTGGCTTCTGCTCAGCGTGCTGTAGAATGTTCTGTTTTATTTGGTTCGAACATTTTCACAAATACCTTACAGGCGCTTACTATTTCTGCACGGCGTACTATATAATCCAACAGTATTTGGCGGCGACGGGGTGCTCGAAGCAGCAGAGCTGCGCCAATAACATGTACGCGTTGGATATTAGGATTTTCTCAGATTTTTTAGAAAATTGCTAGTCATTTTGATTTGTTTTTGTTTTAATTCCACGTAGCTTTATTTTCTGTTTTAAGTTTTAAGGTTTTTTTATTGAAAAAATGAGTTGGAAAATATTTTTTTAGTTTTATATTTATTTTATAAGTGAAATTATTTAGTTAGCGTGCCACGTCCACAAAATGGGATCCGTCATCCTATTCTGCCGGAAAATATTAGCACGTGACCAAAACAACGTCGTTTCACGAGTTTTCCGGCCATTTGGGACTAATTTGGGTAAATTTGAATTGTTGTGGGACTAAATCGAAAAAGTAAATAAGTATGAGACCAAAAAGAAAAATGTAAAAAGTTTCGGGACGAAAACAATTTTAATCCCTCCTATTCCGCCGAAAAATATTAGCACGTGACCGCACATTACCAAAACAACGTTGTTTCACGAGTTTTCCGGTCATTTGGGACTAATTTGATTAAATTTGAATTATTGTGGGACTAAATCGAAAAAGTTACGGGACGAAAATAATTTTAATCCCCAAAATGGATTGTTTGAAAGATAAATTGATATCGTTTTGTATGCAACTTTTGTACATATTGTGTTTACATGTTATATAATTTACGAAATATATTAATAGTATAACTCAGAACAATTATTATTTATTTATAATGAGTATAAAATCTATTTTCCACTGGAGCTTTATATTTATTAAATTTAGCTTGCATATATACAACTTAATTTAAAGTTGATCACTTTAATATTAGGAATAATACTTTTTACATATTATTGTAATATTCGTTCTATATGTATACACAATAGTAATTTATTTACCAAATACTCCCTCCGTCTTGCGATTACTTGAACATTAAGCGAATTGTTTAATTAATATTTAAAATAATAAAGTGATTTTTAAAAAGTGGTACGATAAATCTATATCTCTTCTATTATAAAATGAATTAAAAATTATTTTATTATTTTAAATATTAATAAAAAAATTAATCCCTAAAATATGAGAAAATAATAACTGTGAAAAATATTCTGGTTGGAGGGAGGGAGTATTACAATAGAAATATTATACATGCATTAAATGTGTTGTTTCAAATAAAATATAATTTCTCATTTTATATATGGATACTATACATAAATATGTAGTCCTACATATCATAATATTACGCGACTATCAGCGGGACACGTAATTCCGCGTACATATTTGACATTCAATACGCTTTAATTAGAATTGGAGAAAATTCAAATGGTCTTTTTGCATAAAAAATAGTCAATCTTACTAAAATGGTACTCCCCCGTCTTCAAAAGTGTGCCTAAATGGTTGATTAAGAAAAAATAGATCAAATAAAAATTATTTTTTAAAATTAATTATTTATGAGTGTATATGTTGCTCGTGCGGTGACACAATGATAGGGATTGGGGAATACAAATTAAAAAAAAAAAAAAAAGAGATGCCATTGGTAAAGATACACCTATTTATTTATATTTAATTATAATTAAAATCTAAAAAAAAATATATATATATATATATATATATATATATAATTTAAAATTTTATTAACCAAATGTGTCTATAATTCTCATTTTTTTCTCCCTCAAAATTAAGCATATTCAATAATTTAATATAATTAAATAAAAAAATATCAATTCCAATTCCATTAGTATAATATATAAGTCATAATAGTGAATTTGATTTGAAATTAAGGTCACATTGTCAATTTAGATTATACTATATTATAAAATTCAATTGAAATAATATATTTAATACTTAAAAAGTTGGATTTGAGAATCCATTAGTAGAATTCGCCAAGTGACAACCAGAATCATCAAGTGGAGAATCGAATTCGCAGATTTAAGAATGCATTTGATACTGCATGATATATTTAGAAGAATTTTTTCATCATAGGTGTAAAGACAAAATGATTGTGTCCAAAAATGGAATGAACACATGTTTAGTGGATAAACTAATAAGACACATGGATCTATTATTGAAGAACACAGTAGGTACTCCCTTCGTCCCGATATTAATTTTTCGTTGCTTTTGGGCACAACATTTAAGAAGCATAATTAAATATAGATATAGTACATGTGATGTGAATTGTGATGGAGAGAGAAAATAATAACGTATAATGTGTTTAAATGAGTGTGTATGAATAAAATGTAGGAATATAATATTATTAGTTGATGTCCAAAAAATGTATGAGAAGTTAATAGTGTGACACACGAAAATGACAAAATTAGAAGTTAATAGAGTAACACTTTTGTGCACTTGGTGTATAATATAACCACTCAACAGTTGAGACCGTTTACACTGAAAAATATGATTTGAGTACACTGAAAAGTGTGGATATGTCACACTGAAAATTAATTTTTAGTGTAATTTAATTATACTTTTTGGTATAAACAATCTATAATTTTTAGTGTAAACATCAAATATTGAGTTAATGTACCTGTGTACCAGATGCATATGACAATGTGTTTTTTACATTATCCACTTGTAATTTATGTTTCTTTTACACATAATATGTTTATATTTTCAAAATTCTTGTAAAAAAAGACAAGATTACATTTCACGGATGAAAGAAGTAACACCAAATTAATATGGTAGAAATAGTTTTAGATTAGAAAAAATCTTCAACGAATGACCTGTGAATGGAAGTTTGGAAACAAAGACTACAAACGAAGAAGTAAATCTCAGACGGGGAAAGAAAGAAAGAAAGAATTGCCCCACCATCTCTCTCTCTCTCACTACAAGAGTGAGAATATAGGACCTTCAAAATCCTTAGGCGGGACCTTCGCTCTTCAAAACATTTCCTATTCCTGTTCGATTTCAACCTCCAAGAAACAAATTGTAATCTTCCGCCATTAATAAGCAAAATATAATTGAATCCTCCTCCTCTGTTTTGCGCTTTTAGCCCAGTAATTTCTTCATCTATTGATTGGCATTTGAACGAACCCTACCCCGTATTAACATCCTTGTCTGTGTCTGCTACTGTGAGCTCTTAGCTGTCCCTTAATTATGGCTGCATAGATAAAAACTTTCAATGTCAGAAATAAAGCCTTTCAGATCTGTATACTAAATAACTATTTTTTTAATTTCTCACTTTCCAGTAGTTAGAAGACAATGTCGGTAGAAATGGGCGGCCGGGGGAATCGATCCGAGCAACTTGCATTTGAAGAAGGAGTTAACGCAAATTCGGAAGGCGGCGAGGGTTTTAAGGGACCCGGGGACCTCTTCGTCGTGGCGGTCTGTAGAAAACTAGGAAGATGAAGGGAAATATAGAGAGAAAACTCATGTATTATTATCACTTATGAACGAAGATAGGTACAATATGGGTACAATTGTGTATTTATAGTTACAAGTAGTAACCGTCTAACAATATATTCTAACTAACTCTCATGATAACTAACTTTGATGAAGGAGAATAAGTGTGGCAGCTTGCATGCGTGTGAGGTGAGTTTGTTAACAAACTGAGCTCGTGAGTTTGTTACGGCACGTGACGAATGCATGCATGGTAGCATGCATGCAAGGTTAGCATGTGTGTGTATGGAACATTCTGGAATACTCAACACGGTCCCCGATTAATTCTTCTAGTAGATCCCTCACGAAGCATCATCACAAGAACGGCCAGCCTAATAATGGTAACAACATTGCTTCTTCCTCTCAATTGCAAAATAATCCCCCTAACAATTATACTAGTGATAAGGGGAATAAGGGTGTTTTTGTATAACTGGAGGAGTCAAAAATCTGAGAATGAAAGGAGTAAAGATGATGCGGTTAATAGTAAGGATGAGAATGCAGATGTGGATAGTCTAAGTGATGCTAGGAATGTTGATTCTTGGAGTGAGACTTATTTGAATGAGAAGTATCCTTCGGCTATCTTTAGGTGTAAAGACACAGATTTCACTCCTTCTATTATGCGCACTATCAAGAAGAAGTCAAAAAGAAGTAATTATTCTAGTGCTAGTCTCCGGCATCACCATAACGAAAGAACGCAAAAGCAGATGCCACTGAGGGCTTTGCCTGGCTTAGGGAGGGAAGATCTGGGGAGTTTGGTTGATCAGTCCGATGATACTGAGGATTACACCTGTAATTCCAAGGATCTAAGGAGGGCAAGGCTCAAGCACAAGGGTTGGACCCATTCACCAACGAAGTTGTTGAGGAGGAAAGAATATGATTGTATTTCATATGGCACTCCAGCTTTGTCTTCTAGCTCTCATAATAATAAATATGGTATTAGGAACCCGAGTACGGTTGAATCTTGGGATGCTACCACAGGATCATTGAATGATGCTGATGATGAGGTGGATGATCAGTTGGATTTGCCCTGGGGACGGGGATGTGGGATTCCTTGTTATTGGTAAATCCCGAGGTGGGAATGGAAGTTGCTGCTCTCCATCCCTTTCGGATTCTTTAAGAAGGAAGGGCAGCAGTATATTTTGTGGAAGCCAGTCTACGCAAAGAAGACGTCATCATCGGCCATCTTTGGTTTCCAAGAAGAGACGGACTGCCAATCAAAGTCTTGTTCCCCTTCTTAAAGGTCGAGGAGGATCATCTATGGGTAGCGGGAACAGTGATGACGAGCTCTCCACAAATCTTGGAGAGCTTGATTTGGAAGCCTTGAGTCGGTTGGATGGTAGGAGGTGGTCTACAAGTTGTAGGAGCCGGGAAGGGTTACAATTAGTGGCTTTGAATGGGGGGGGAATTACATGAAGAAGGTTCTCCAGAGAATGCCAGAAGCCTGAGCCATAAGTATATATAGGCCGATTTTCTTTGATGAATTGATTGGGCAGAACGTAGTTGTTCAATCTCTTATGAATGCAGTTTCAAGAGGGAGGATTGCCCCTGTTTATCTGTTCCAAGGTCCTCGTGGAACAGGGAAAACTTCAACTGCTAGGATTTTTGCTGCTGCTTTGAATTGCCTTGCTACCGAGGAGATTAAGCCATGTGGGGTCTGCAGAGAATGTGCTGATTTCATATCTGGAAAGAGCAGGTATCTTAAAGAAGTTGATGGCTCCAATGAAAAAGGGATTAACAAGATTAAGAATCTTTTGAAAAGTCTCTCTGCAGTTCATCCATCATCACCTTCGCAGTTTAAGGTTTTTGTTGTAGATGAGTGCCACTTGTTGCCCTCGAAGACGTGGCTGGCATTTCTTCGACTTCTTGAGAAACCGCTCCCACATGTCGTTTTCATACTCATAACAACTGATATAGACAATGTGCCACGTACTATAATGTCCCGATGCCAGAAGCACATTTTCAACAAAATTAGCAATGCTGACATTGTTTCACGGATCAGGAAAATTGCCACTGAAGAGAACTTGGATGTCTAGAGTTGATTGCTTCTAATGCAGATGGTTCGATACGTGATGCAGAAACCATGATTGACCAGTTGAGTTTGTTTGGAAAAAGAATCACTGTCTCCTTGGTGAATGAGCTTGTGAGTTTTGAAAACATTCTTTTATGTACTTTCTATTTTCATGGGTTTTAGTAAACATTATGAATGTGGTTAAGAAAATCGAAAAGAATAGATGTCACCTTGGATAACAATTAAATTACATTTCAGCACATTATTGTGATCCCAGGGTTTTCTAATACGAGTGTTCTTTCTGTAGATTGGGGTTGTTTCTGATGAGAAATTATTGGACCTCTTGGAGTTAGCCATGTCTTCAAATGCAACAGAAACAGTGATTAAAGCCAGGGAATTGATGGATACTGGAATGGATCCAATGGTTCTAATGTCTCAAATGGCAGCTCTTATTGTAGATATTATTGCTGGAACTTACCCAAGTAGTGTCGATGGAAAGCGTGATTCTATTTTCGGTTCTGGAGGCTGTAAGTGTCCATCTGATCTTTTCTCCTTTGGTTCTTGATGTATACCTTGATGCCAAAATAATTATAGTTCTTTGAAATCTCAATTATCGGGCTGTCATAAAATAATGGACAACTTTAGAATGTGGGCAGCATACTAGCAAACAAGCAATCGTGAATTGCAGCAATTCTTTTACACTTGGACAAGCAAGACAGGTCTATCCTTGCTCTATTATTGTTTTAAGGGTCTAAAAGCCTGAAAAAGAGGGGAGTATTGAATCTTTATTTATATCAAAACTGTATGATTTTTACCAGCTCAGATGCCCCCTTAAGTTATGTGCTGCTATAAATATATTGATTGCCCTGACTTGATGCTATATGTCGGTGTGGCTCTTTTTACAGTTGAATGAGCTATACTTGTCAAAGTAAACAAAAATTTGGAAATGAAAGCTGAATTAGGCTTTGTTCCTTCCACTTGGCTAATTTCAACTTTTTTAATAATATTGAACAACAGCTTTACAGTGAACATAGACTGCAATTGATTTGTATGTATTATAGGTTTTGCTTTAATCAAATTTTAAGGAGAAATCCCTGTCTCAGCATCATCACATAAAACTCCAAATAACTCCTTTTCACATTTGATGAGTTTCTATATTGCTACTATATGGCTATCGATGAAGTTCGTAGTTTCTGTTCATCTCAGCATCCTTGAGCCTCAAACTATTTACTTAAATAGACCACAGCTTATTCAGGTCTTCCACATTTATGCTGGTAATTTCCTGAGCAACTGCTTGAATTTATTTCAGTGTCAGAAAGAGAACTAGAGAGACTAAAGCACGCGTTGACGCTTCTCTCAGATGCAGAAAAGCATCTGAGAGCTTCAAGTGAACGGTCAACATGGTTCACAGCAACACTATTGCAGTTAGGTTCGGTGGCTTCCCCAGAACGAACTCACTCAGGAAGTAGTCGAAGGCAGAGTTCCAAGGCAACTGAAGAGGACCGCTTAATTATGCTTAGAGAATCTGCTGCCCATAAGCAGAGAACCGATTCCACAAGCAAAGACACTTCCCTGTCACTGAGTGATGCTCCCAGTTTCCATTTCAATCCCAACCTAATCCAATTCATTGGTGCTGAAGCTCTGACAGTCACACTAGATGAGTGCAAAGGCGGAAGAAGTTCTTTGATATCTGGCTTCAATGCATTGAAAAGTGCCATTCCAAGACATTGAGGCAACTCCTTCATTCTCATGGAAGGCTCGTGTCAATATCTGAAGTTAAAGGTAACAGAGAGCATTATCCATGTTGAAAGAAAACTTGGAATGCATTGATGCCTTATATGAACTCCTTAATTGTTTGCAATATTATAATGTGTCAACCTGTATGCAGGTGGTTTTGTAGCTCATGTTGCCTTTGGGGACAGAAGTATTAGAACCAGAGCAGAAGGTTTCATTAGCAGCATCACTAACTCATTTGAGATTGTTTTACGACGAAATGTGGAGGTTAAAATAATCCTGTTACCAAATTCTTCAGGTGAGAAAGATAATAACAAATTATTGAGCTCGAGTATAGCAGTAGGTAATTCTGATGTTGACATACTCTTTAATGTGTGTGAAGGTCATGAAATGAAACCTTTTGCTGGAAATGCAAACCCGAGCACTTCAATGGAAGAGAGCAAGCCAGATATTCCTGGGAAAAGAATCGAATCCATTATCCATGAGCAGAGATTAGAAACTGCGTGGTTGCAGGCAACGGAGAAGGGGACTCCTGGATCAATGAGTCATTCGAAACCTGCTGAAAGAAACCAAGTCCTGCCACAGGATGGACTGGAATCTATGAACTCAGCAGACGGGCCTTCGCAGCAGGACTGGGAAGATGAGTTCAATCATGAAATCAAAGCTCTGAAAATCAACGGTGGAAGTGGAACAGCCAAGAGGAGCAATCATTACCCCATCTCTCCAAGCTTGTTGCACAATAATAGCAGCTTTGCAAGCCTAGATACAATGTGAGTCTCTCTCTCTAATAAATAAATTTCATACTTTTCAATTATGGCTCGAATCTGCATTCTTTAGCCATGCATGCCTATTAAAAGTCTTCATTTATGTTGTGTGAAGGGGATATGAATCTGGATCGGGAGCAAAGGGGGGTTGCAGAGGGTTACTTTGTTGGAATAAAAGCAGACCTCGGGCAAGGGGAAAGGTAATAAGTCCAATCGATATCTATCCTGTTTTTGCTTGTTCCACACTAGTTTTTTGAGTTCTGTTTTGTCTGTTCACAATGAGCAGGCTAAGCATCTCCCCATGCGCGCGCGCAGAAGTGGTCGTTTTTCGTGGTTTGGAGAATGTGGAAAATCAAGGAAGACAGATAACAGACACAGTAATGATCAATACTAGTTAAAATGTTTAATCCAATCCCTCATGTTTTACTAGGATATATTCTTTATGTATGGGCCTGGGCCTAACTATTTCTTCTTAATTTCTATAAACATGACAGAGTGATTGAAGGACAGATGTAAAGTTAGTTCACCTCTGTTGGGCATCACCAATTCTGTAATTCATTGTAGCAAATATCATAAATTAGTTGGGAGCATTTTATTGCATTATTATTGTGCAGCTAAGCATGTGGAGGAATCATAGCGGGTTCATTTTTGTTCTTCCACACCTGTTAAATTATTGAAATAGATTCAGGACCCGCTTGGTTGGGGGTAATGATTATAGGGTAATGAAAATATTCCATTCAATATATTGTAATAAGATTGAAAATAAGTTATAATTTACCTATCAAATGACTCCTAATTCATTACCCTCTACTTGAATGACTCTCCAATAATTTTAATTTCTATTACCCTATAATTATCTTTAGGCTCCTTTGATCCAATGATGACATCTAATTTCCCTCCTTAGATTAGCAAATTAACAATTTTAGAACCATTTACTTTTAAAAGTTGTGTGGAGTAAATTTTAAAAATAAATAATTTTCTTTTACTTGGTAGAATTTGCTAGTAATAATCATTTACCACAAAATTATAAATGAGATTGTTTATGGTTTCATTTAGTGTTCTAAACATGAGTATCATCCTGATTTATTAGTAGTTAAGATGAGATGAATTATGACCAATATAAAGCAACTAGTGCGTATTTTTCGTAGAATATATGGTGCGTTAATTCTATTTTATGTAAATAACGTGGAGATGAAAACACCTACACAGACATTAATTTTACATATGTTCGAATTACACCCCTCAAATATATTATTACACTAGATCACCTAGTAAAAATGGTTTAAAGACCAACCTTGCTATAAACCCTAACCTTTGAATGTAAATTGTTGTATTAAATGGATTGTGTTTGTGATATTAAACCCACATAAATTAAACTATGAGAATTGTCAAGTATATTAATTAGTTAATTAGTTTGGGGCAGTGCATATTTTATGATAACAGAGCAATAACAGATATATGTAAGGCGGTCAATATTTTTGCTCCAAACAAGATTATCCAGTTAATTAAATGATACTAAGAGCCATGGGTTTAGTGATTAACCACTACGTCTGTTTTCAAAGGTTGCATACATATATTCTCACAAGAAATAAAATCTTTACGAATATTATTAGTCATTAACTAAAATAGCATATATGTTGCATACATATACACTCATTTTACTGAATAATATTTTGCTCATTTTATTAAAAAATGGTTTCACCCAAAATCCAATTGCATTATACACATCAATTAAATGATATATTGTTTATTTCACTTAATGGTATTGATGCAATGCTAATTGTTTTGGTAACTATACCATTGAATTAATTCAACACCACTCTAAAATTTTGAATTTTTTTAGATAAGATAAAAAAAAATCATGGTATGAGAATCAATAAATTTAAGTTCATTCAAAATTAACTACATACTTTTTTATAAATTTTGATTGTTAGATGCAATTGGAATATGACTTAATTGCACTAAACCCACCAAATTATGGGTGATTTTGCACATAAACCATCAAATTATATTTGTAGCGCTAATGTATACTAACTATCAAATTTTGGCATATAAATCACTAAACTTATTTTTGATAATTTTTTTCAAAAAATAATTTATTATCATCTGCGTGCCTTAGAAAATGATAATTTTCTTAAAAAAATTCATAAGTACATTCCAATTGCAATGAGAAATACATAAAATTCATCATGATCACTTTCGTCGTCTACTGATTCGTGTCCTCGCTCCGTCATACACAACCTCGTGCATCCGTCCCTTGACATCGTTCTCCGTCTCATACGTCATCCTTTTGCGCCGTTTGTCATCAATTGAACTTATTTTACGCAAATACTCCTCATATGTTGAAATTGGAATTTTTTTTTGACTAAAACGGATCGGCCCGGTTAACCCTAAAATATGCAGTGTTAGGGTCATGATTTAAGAGGTCCGTTTAAATCTGGGTCTTTTTGGCCCGGCCCTAATAACCGGCGGGCTAGCCCGCCGGTTCACCGGCCAGCCCGGGCTTTTTTTTTTTTTTTTTATATTATATAATAATTTATAAGTAATAAGTTGTATTATATCTAAATTCTAATCTAATCCCTAAATCTAATTTTCCATTTCACGCAGCAGTACTGCAGCCCGCAAGCGGCACCCCTCCCTGGCCCTATTCACCTTCGGTCCTCCTGAGTGCAACATCGGCGGCGGCGACCGGCGAGACCTGGGAAGGAGAGGAAACCGGCGGCCTCAGTGACAGAGCACCGCAGCGGCAAGCCCCACCGGCGGCCTCCACACAGCCCCACTACAACCCCTCCGACCACGACTTCAGCGGCGCAGCCCCTCCGACCACGATCACCGCAAGTCACGACCTCCGACCACCGCAACTCTGAAATCCTAATTCCTACCATCTCTGATAATTGGGTAAGTGTTTAATTTTCTGGATAATTGATATTTGCCCCATTTTTATTCCTCAGACAAAGAGCTTACATATGGTCAATTTCAGATATTTCAGAAATTATGTGTGGGTGGGGCTAGTATTATATTGTAATTAGGGCGGTATTATATATGTGTAGTAAATTCTTGCATTGAAGAGGACAAAATTATAGGATATTTTTCCAGACGACCTCACCCCTATATTTAGAATCAGATTTTGATACTCCATTTCTTCCCTTTTAATTTTGACTTTTCCTATTTCGGGTCCAAGTTTGGTGTTACTTTCGCAGTTCGCACCCAAAGGAAAGGAAAACTCGCCCCCGTCACCTCAAATGAGCAAGTTTTAGAAGCAGCCATAAGGCAAGGCAAGCATCCAAAAATGGCGATTTCCATCTCTCCATCCATTCATTCCGGGGTTTTTATTCCAGCTCGTTTTTTCCAGAAATCCAAGGACTTGGGTTTTTCTTCATTCTCGCGCTGTTCCGTAAGCCCTCTTCGTCGGAGTAATTTAGCTTCGAATAACTGCTATCACTCTGCTTCGCAGCCACGACTCTCCAGGTATCAGCATTTATTGATAATTCTCATATGGATATGATGTTGATTTGTCTTGATTGGATATTTTGGGGTTTTTTTTAATTGGAATTCCATTGACCTTGAATTCCTGAGATGACAGAACTAAACAAAAGTGATTATTTGAAGAGATTAAGTTCTGAGTTTTAAATTCAAGTTTCCAATCAAATAAAGGGGAAAACCTATACATGGTGGTACCATACCTACGTTTCAGCTGTCAATAAGATATCCAGAAAGAAGCATGTCTTTTTGCTCTAATTATCTGCCCAAATGAATCCTCTAATTCCTGGTTAATGAAGGGAAAACGTGCTAATAAATTCTTAATTCTTGTTAATGTGTTATGGTTTCTCTTAGAGGGTGTTTGGCTGAGCTTATAAATAATCAAATGAAGCGTTGTCTGAGATGGAACATAAATGAGCTTATAAATTGTTTAAAAATTTATAAGTGTTTGGCAAAATAAGATGTTTAACCGTTTAAGCTTCAAACAACTTATAAGCGGTAAAAAAATAAGTTGAGATTTCTCAACTTCTTTTTCATCCCCAGCCACCCACCCTAGAACTACCTTACCCTTCCCCGTCCTCATCCACCTCTATCTAGACATAAAAAAAAAATATATTAAAATTTAAATTTAAAATATATTTATTATAAATTCTAAAAAAAATTATAAGTTGTATTAGCCAAACACTTTAGCAACTTATAAGCTACTTAAAACAGCTTATAAGATGTTAGAACTTACAAGATGTTTCAAATAAGCTTAGCCAAAGAGGCTCTTAATCGTGTATGTTTATCGTTTACTTTGTGATTTAAAAGTAATAGGTTGTTTCGAGTTCATGCTACAATATTGCAAGAGGATGAAGAGAAAGTGGTTGTGGAGAAGTCATTCGATCCGAAAAGTTTCCCAGAAAATGAAGGGGAAGGAACATCTAGCGAATCGCCTGATAATGGTTCACCACCCTCTAGTGGGTTGGAGAAGTGGGTTATAAAACTTGAGCAGTCCATCAACATTTTTCTCACAGTATGTATAGGATTCTTTTTATTTCTCTAATTTGAAGTTAGTCTTGGAAATTATAAAATAGTTACCACTCATTTCCTTTTGTTGATGAACAAATAAAAAAAAAAATCTTAATGTGTACCTACTATGATAGCAGAAGTATCCATTACACCTAAACAATGCTAGTCTATCAGAACATCTGTCTCAAGTCTAATGCTGTTCTATGGTTGGCATTAAATTCCTTTTTCTGATCATAATTGAGTTCCATTGACCATTTCAGGACTCAGTTATCAAGGTCCTTGATACCTTGTACAGTGATCGGAACTATCCAAGGTTTTATGTTCTGGAAACTATTGCAAGGGTTCCTTATTTTGGTAATTACTCGATCTTTAATGTGGTTTAGTTATGAATATCTTTGATACTCCAATACTCTCCTATATGGTTCTTAGAGAATGCCTGTTATGCTTTAAGTGCCGGAGGTCTTGCTCATACTTCATTCAAGCATTTTCCTGATGACATTCAAAATGTTTTAGGAAAATAAAAAGTTTGAATGGAGATCAATTAATAGTTTCCAATGTTAATACTCCCTCCGTCCCCTAATAAATTTCACACTTTCCTTTTCGGGACGTCCCAATAGCTTTCACTTCTAAAAAATGGAAATAAAACACTCTCACACTACTCACTTTATTTCAAAATACTCTTTATTCATCGGTCCAAAAAGTCAATAAAACTATTTTTCTTAAAAAGTGCCACATATGAAAATTAATAGGGGGCAGAGGGAGTATATAATTATAAAGGGAGCACTAAATATTTATTATCATTAGTGATGGGCAAGGAATTACATTCTTATTTCCTGAATGTTTGGCTTATTTTACTTCACATTTGCAGCAGTGCATATTCGATTTAATTTAATTTTCTTTGAACTTCTTAATGAGGATTATGGATAAATTTCTGTGTCATGGCAGCATTCATGTCTGTGCTCCACATGTATGAGACTTTTGGATGGTGGCGAAGAGCTGACTACTTGAAAGTTCATTTTGCTGAGAGTTGGAATGAGATGCATCATTTGCTCATTATGGAAGTAATACCCCATTGCTTAAGTTCTTTATTCCTTGTCTGCCGGTTAAAATATTGCGTAGTTATTATTTTCAGTAAGCTTCACCAACAGTTGTATCGACTTACATTTGACAATGTGCCGCATAATTCATATAATTTATATACATTAAAAATTTTAAATTTTAACTCATATACAAGGACTGTTGCAAGGAAAGTGACTTCATGGTTAGTTACATATGACACTATTAAGGTGATCATCACTACATCTGCACCATTTACAAGCTCAGAAGTCCAATTTTGATGCCTTATCAAGTTACTTTCCCACTTTATTACTCTCTAGCTTTTTCCCTCTTATTTTTCCATTTTATTGGGGTTGGGGTTGGGCTTTGGGTACAGGGAGATGACTCATTGAATCTTACCAAATGTCTCCAAAATAAACAAATTTATTTTTTCAGTACAAGTATCCTCGTAGTAGAAACTTTAAAAATTCGAAGCTGGATATTAGTTGTAAAAGCTAATTACAACATACTTCCAGTTTTAGTAAATTATGAATTATATATGGTTTAATTGACTAGACAGTGTGCATGGTCTCTTGGACATATCTAATTTGCTCTATTGCCTGTTTTTATTTAATTACTTATTTACTTACCCTCTCTTTCCCTGTTTTACAGGAATTAGGGGGAAATTCTTGGTGGGTTGATCGGTTTCTTGCTCAACATATTGCAACCATTTACTATTTTATGACGGTGTTTATGTACATATTGAGTCCAAGAATGGCATGTAAGTACTTGATACTAATATTTGTATACACGGTCGTGTTTCTGTTGTATGGCATATCTTGCATGTTTAAACGCAACAATCTTCAAAATGAAGATGTTATTTAAGTGGGTTCTCCAACCAAAGGATGATCTTATATCATCTTTAAACTCTTGCAACCCCTCAACTGCCCTTTGCATGCACTCCACTTGTATCATATACAACCAGTTTACTTTTCCTTTTAAAATAGCAGAATATCTCGGTTGCACTTGTTGCAAGCTCTTTAGGGTATGTTCGATTTGGGAATCAGACTTGATAAATAGTAGTACCAGTCTCTGTTTGTTTTGAGATTTAAATAGGGTAGGATTTAACTTTATATCAAATTGATGTGTAAGAGTGTGTGATGTTGTTGATTGCAATTGAAATGATTGAATGATTGTGTAGTAATCAATGTGTTTATTGGAAGTTGCAAAGGTGAGAGTAAAAGGTGTGAAAAGTGATAAATAGAATAAGAGTGAGAATAAAAAAAAACCATATGGGTCATTGGAGAGAGTGGTGTGTTATTTATATGATTTATAGGTATTTGTAGGATGGATGTATTAGGTTTTTAAGACCGGATTTAGATTTCAAAATCCCAAATCAAACATGCCCTTAAGTTTCTTAGGTCCTTCCGTCGTCTTGGAGATTGTATTAGTGACATTCGTTATTTTCTGCAGATCACTTCTCAGAATGTGTGGAGCATCATGCATTTGAAACTTATGACAAGTTTATCAAGAGTCAAAAAGGTATGCCATTCATATGGTCAAAGTCTTCTCGGCTCTTCATTTGCAGTGTCTCTGGTATATATTACAACTGAACATTAGATATGGAATATCCAAAAGACGATCCTAATTATTCAGGGCAATTGTCACCCTCATAATGTGCTTATGGTGGTAATATTGAACGTCTCATTTGCAGAGGAGTTGGAAAAATTGCCTGCACCAGCAGTTGCAGTGAGATATTACACCGAAGGTGACTTCTACTTGTTTGGTAAGTTGAACTTGTGTTTATCGTTCCGTCCTACTTCCACCCGGTTTTAACAATTTCCAAATGCTGTCACCTTATCAGATGAATTCCAAACCTCAAGACCTCCCAACTCTCGACGACCCAAAATAGGTGAGAACAAATGGAAATGCATGTTCTTTTCTTTTCCTACTTTTTTTACTTTGATCATTAAGAAGGTCATAATTTTATCAAATTTGTATACCAGTCTCACAAAGGTGTCTTTTCTTTGATCCCAGAGAATTTATATGACGTGTTCATGAATATTAGAGATGACGAAGCAGAACACTGTAAGACAATGAAGGCCTGTCAAACTCACGGTAAACTCCGGTCACCTCACTCGAATACTTGGGAAGACGATGCAGGGTGTATCCCGCCTCAGACAGATTGTGAAGGCATTGTTGATTGTATAAAGAAATCTCTAAGTGACCCTCCAGTAACACAAGATAATAATACATCATAAATCTGAAAACCTGGGAAACTGGATATACAGGATACATATACATAGGAATGAATATAGTTATTGGGAATCACTTTTTTTGCGCAAGCTTTGTCTAACTGGGTGTTGGCAGTCCCATCTGTAGCTTCATACTCTTTTTTTTTTTTTTTTGAAGGCTTTTTATTATTTATCTTCTCATCATTAGACGGATTAAAATTTAGTAATTTGTTTAAATAAATGTTTAAATCAGATTAGCACGTAGGGTAAGCTGTACTTAATTTGAATTCGTTTAACTGTTTCACAATACACTGTTTCTCCTAAAAAATTGTATGTATATTATGTTAATTTTATTTCATCTATCTTAGAAAATGTACCATAATAATTATTGAAATATTGAACTTTTTAAGTATGAATATTGATTATTAACAAACCATGCCTCCAATACAACGCGAATTAATGCGTTCTAATGTGAATTAACTACTGCTCCATTGTTTGTTGCATTGCCAAAAATGTCTGTCTTATACTTGTTTGCAACATCTATTTTTTTGTAAAAAAGAACAATAATATTTTTTAATATTATATTCTCCATACATTTCTAACAAAAAACATCTACTTTATTATTTTAAATATTAATTTTTTTTAAAATTTGTGCAAACAATAAAGTAAAAAACAAATATGAGATGGAGAGAGGATAGTTCTGCTCTTTTCTGTGGTATAGAAAGATTGTTAACAAGTGTATACGTATTATTCTTTACCGTGGTCAAGGTTGAAAATATCGGTATCGATGGATATATCGATACCTTAAATTTGTGGAAAAATCGATAGATATATCGGTATCGATATCGGTAAATTTAAAAAATAATAAAAATTTAATACCAAACTTTTAATACATAAAATTTACAATAAAATTAGACCAAATTTTATATTTGTGATATTTATCAAAATTATGGATATTTTCTTGATATTTTTCGTTACTTTACCGATAATTTACCGATATTATGTTCAATTTACACAAAATTATAGTCGAAATTGATCTTAATTATCGATATTTACCGATTTTTTAACAGATATTATGGAAATATCGTTACCCTCAATATCGATATCGGTAACCACGAAAAATGAATACATCGGGGATATATCGGGGAAATTTCTGTTTATTTTCATTCTGAGACTGTGGTAAGGGAAGATTGTTAAAAAAAAGTGTACATTGCCAAAAGTTAGATCACAGAGATGGAAGTTTAAATGATAAAACTATCTCCTTTTGGTCATGGTATCATTACTCCTTTTTCGGTTGCAGATAATAAATACTCCCTCCATTTCTTTTACATGGTACATTGACATTTTTTTTTTTTACAAATTAAGATTTAATTAATGACATTTAATTTAATAAGTTGTTGAAATATTTTTTAAATACTCCCATATCTTAAAGATTGTATTCATAATTTTGGTTGATAAAATAAAAGATTATTAAAATGATGAACCCCTAAATTTGTGGAATTGAAAGATTTGTGGGAATTAATTTATATATCTAAATATTTGTGGGGTGAAATTTGAATATTTGGGGTAAAATATATTAAAATGACATGTATTTAAAAAATATTAAAAAGTAAAAGAAAATTGAGAGAGTATTTTAGTTTGCGTCTTATTTCTTTCCTATACACAGTTATGTACGTATATGTATCATCAGTTAAAAGCACGTTACATATGATATGATAAATGGAAAATAAATAGAAAAATCGGGGGTATCGATAGACACTCTAAATTTAAATGTTGGAGATATTTTGTAATTTCCAATGCATTTTTAGCATATGCACCAACGTGTATTAATGGGCGTACTCTTTTTCTTCTGAATCATTGGACATATAATAAAGAATCTCAACGGAGTAATTTCTACTTTATGAGCATGTTAAGAGTGTCACATATTAACGTCTACTGCTTGTTACAAAATATATAGATGCCTTCAATTAATTGATAATTGACATCACTTCTAATATCTTGGAGACATGTCTGGAATTAAAAAATGGAGTACTATGATTTATTTTGGAATTTTAAAATTTGAATTTTACTTTTAAACTCACCTTCTTTTTTCTTTTTATCACGCACTCGTATGACTTATAAATAATTAATTAATTTTGGGTGTTTGTTAGTTTTTTTTAAGAACAATTTTGTTTTTCTCTAGTGTTACATGTAGACAAGACAAGAAAAAGGAAAGCAAAAGAATCAATACCAATTTCATATATAGAAGTGTGGACACGATAAAAAAGTTTTTGAAATAGACAAAAAATTATGTGTAAATAGGTTCATCAAAACTTTGCGGTAATAATTTTTAACTATATGGAGTGATATGTTTTAACTAATACTCCCACGGTTACCTGTTAAGTTTATCAAATCGTTTATTATCTGTTAAGTTTTTTCTTTTCTTTTTTTTTTTAAAGTTTTTTCAATAAAATATTTCATTTATTACATACCTCACTACTTTTTTTTTTTTTTTTTAATTCTCTCTACCTTTTTATTTTTCTTATTCTTCCTATTAATAATTTTACAATAAAATATTATATTTTTTAAAATACGTGTCTATCACTTAAGACAAAGTATTATATAAAAATAGTTAATGATAAGTTTATCATGAAACAGTTTTAAAGTATCAAATATTTAATCAGAAGTATCAATAATCTCATCAGAAATATCATTAATTTGGTCAGTGAATTATATTGTAATTTTTTTGAACCCAAATTAATGATGAATTTTTTTTATACTCTTGTGTAGGCAGTGTATACAGTATGAACTAAAATATAATATATTCCTTTAAAAAAATATACATATACAAATGTACTCCCTCCGTCCCAATTTTGTTTTTTCACTTGCCAAAAAGGTCCGTCCAATTTTGTTTTCTCATCCCTAAAATGGAAACTACTTTATTCATTTAAATAATACTTTATTCAACATTCACCATTCTCAATACTACTTTATTCATTTAAATACTACTTTATTCATCATTCCCAATATTATTTTATTCATTTAAATATTAAAATTCAACTCTCGCATTAAACTCCGCGCACAGTCAAACAAAAAAACAAAACTGGGACGGAGGGAGTATTACACAAGATTATTTAAATATTGTGTGATGCTAAAATTAATATATTTGTATAATGAAACTGAAAACAAAAAATTAAATGGATGGGCGGGACAAGCAAGATCTTTGAAAGCAAAAAAAATGTAATCGATAATTTTATTTAGGTAAAAAAATTTGGGATATTATCTTTAATAAAATATACGCATCTTATTTTAATCAATTATTCACTTCAAATAAGTATTAGAGTCAACATTTTCTCAAACAAAAGTTAAAAGTCATTTATTATGAATACTGAATACTCGTGCACTCAAAATGTCATATAATCACAAATGTAGAACTTTACCTTCCAAAAAAATACACATCACATAATATTTGACAGCAAATGGATGTCACTCAATGTTTAACAATAAGATGATGCTTCAACATAATAAACTTTTATACAATGTCACTCAATGTATTACACGCCCTCCAAAAAACCTCCCCAAAATCTCAATTGTTAACCAACAAAAAAAAATAGATTGCCTATTTATAAATCATAAACTTTATATAGCCAAACCTCTCATTGCCTATGTGGCATGAGTATGGTGTCTCTATTTGAAGAATGAGCCCCTCTCATTCGATCATTTATTGCAAAATGATCCCGTCCACTCTTTTTTTCCCTCTCGATCGTGTGCGTCCATTGATCATAGATTTTATCTATAAAATCTATCAACCTTTTATCGATTTTTCATTTCTATCATCACATTTGTTCTTCTTCTTTCGTCTCCTTGTCTTGAGATGGCGGGATGTGTCGTCTTGCAGTTGATCGTGGAGTCTTCTGCTCGCTTCGAATGATCGTGTGTAATATTATTGTAGATTAGTTTGCTCGCCCCCCCCCCCTTTTATTTCCGTTTATGTCCATTACTTTGTCTTCTATTCTTCCATTTGTCTTTCCGAATTGTTCGATGGATTAAATCCTTCTTATGTAATATTAG
Organism: Ballota nigra; assembly: GCA_947034835.1. Classification (NCBI taxonomy): domain Eukaryota; kingdom Viridiplantae; phylum Streptophyta; class Magnoliopsida; order Lamiales; family Lamiaceae; genus Ballota; species Ballota nigra. The sequence goes on along the minus strand of OX344727.1, from coordinate 7,965,767 downwards.
TGTACGAAAATTCTTATGAAATCCTTCTTATGTAAGCAAAAGTGTACCAAAATTCTTATGTAATATCTTTCATCGGTTTATTCTGTCTATACATTTGTACGTAAATATCTTTTATTTCATTCATCCATTCATTCTTCCATAATACTTGGTCTCATGGCCTTTTTTTGTTCTTTTTTTTTTTCGTCGCCGATTTTCGATTCTGTCCGATGAAGTTTGATATTTAGATTGTATACTCTTTGTTTCATTCTTGTAATATCGATGTATAGGTACATGATTCTAGCGCTCGATTTATCTATTATTGGGATTTGTTCTATCTTTTCCACATACATCATTGGCATGCGAGCAAAAAAAATTGGAATGAAACTATTTTGGTGCATTCATTAATCAACTTAAATATTTTATTAAAAGAAAAGAATAGCTAATTAATCGGGCTATTTTAACCAAGTTTGACTTGGTATATTTTTAATTTAGCCTCTGTCTACATACATCATTGGCATAAGACTTATTTCAATTTAGGTAAGAATGCAAAATTCAAACTATACCTTAAAAGATTTGAATCTGCGCAATTTGTTCACATGTACTCCAACTTAATTTTAAAGTACACAGTTAATTAATATCTCATTGTCATCCCCATGAATTTACTCATCTTTTCAATAAGATGAGAATATAACCTGATTCGTTTTTGTTCCAGCTTCGGTGAAGATAGTCTTATTGATAGACGAAGGCATTATATTAAATTATATTTTAATTTCTTAATTAATTCAATTAAAAGATTTAGATATTCTATAAATAAATTGAATCTTTTATAGTCTAATATTCTAAAATATACGGAGTATATATATATATAGCTCCGATTTTATAGTGTATTTAATTAATATTTACGTCTAAATACTTTTCATATTTTAGATAACTTTGACTTGGTATATTTGGAATTTTTCTTAATGTTTAAGTATTCCATAATGATTCATCCTTTATTTTTTTTCGGTTTTAAAAAGGTATAAGTTCAATTCCCTAAATTTTGGTTCTCCTGTTTCGCTTAATTTAAAAATAAATTCCGTCCTTAATTTATGTTATGATATATCATAAATGTAATGTTCCTGAAAATTATAGTATATTTAATGGATTTAAGTTTAATTTGACGTCTTTTTGGAGGTAGACAGTTCAAAATTTTTTATATTCCATAATCAAATTGAATCTTTTACAGTCAAATATGCTAAAAATTGCAGATATATCCATATAGCTATCGAATTTATAGTGAATCTAATTAATAATTTGATTTAACCAATTTCAATCAATTACACACCCATCATGGACAAATTTTAGCCATTTATCTCACATGATAATCAATTTTTGCAGTGCAGACATAAATTTGTCAACGCACTGATTAAAATTTAATATTGATTTCAATGTTCAAATAATAATATGATTTTATATAATTAAGGTGATATTAAGGACCAATAATAATTCATAGTGATTGATATTAAAAGTCAAAAGGAGAAAAAAAATTGAAACATCATTAATATTAAGGCTGATGAATCCTATTAATTATACAAACAATGAATCCAATTAAAATTCCATCTTCTCCTAATTTGAAAAATTAGTATTTCTTTAATCCATACATATAAAATAAAATAGAATTAATTTTTGGAACAATCACACATGTCGAGGAAATTGTGTCTAATACAAGCTTCGATTATCCGGTTTTTTTTCAAGTACCTAGTCCTACATTAATATCGTTCAAAATTCGGACATTATCTTTACGAACTTAGGATGTTGGCTAATAATATCATGTGTTGTAAAATTAGGACACTATCTTTACGGGCTTACAATATTGAGAAATATTTTTACAAACTTGCAAAATTAGGACAATATCTTTATAAACTTGCAAAACTAGGGTAGTATCTTTTAATTATGGTCAATTTGGGCCAAATTTTATAAAATACGGCTATCTCGGCATTATTTCACCCACATTTTATAAAATTGGGGCCTAAATTTCAATTAAGCGGAAGATGTGGTCATAATAACAACTTCTACAATTACGTAGATAATTAACTTGAACATAGTTTTCACATATTAAAAGATTTATTTAAAAAAAACGAGTGATTTGTTTCTCAACTCTTCTCTGAAGCAATTATCATAAGAATTTTTTTTTAAAAAAAGTTCCATACTTTTCTCCATTAAAATTGATCTTATTTTTTGGTTTCTCAATCTTGCTTTTCTTAAATATATTGATTATAAGGGAAATTTTTTATTTTAGGACACTACCTTATGAGTTTTTGTAAAACTAGGACACTATCTTTTAATTTTGTTATGAAATACGGCCAAATGGGAATATCGCAATCAGACTTTAATTGACCCATATTTTATAAAATTTGGCCTAAATTCTCAACATAAGAGATAATATCTTTATTTTGCAAGAATGTAATGATTGTGTTTTAATTTTATAAGTCCATAATGGTAGTTTTCTAAATTTGTAAGCCCGAATAGATAGTGTCTTAATTTTGCAAACACCTATAAGATAATATCTTTAAAAAATAATTTTTCCTTGCGTATATGAGTTAATTCAGCGATAATTTATAATGTATGACTTATTGTATACATATCAATTCATAGTTTAGACAATATTGGTGATAAATTGGAAACAAGTAACCTTATGCTATGTTCTTTTTGAGTTTTAAGTGATTTTTAAATATTGGTTTTTGATAACCAGTGGTTTTTATAATCCATTAGATTTTTAAATTTTTTGCTTTTTTTTGTTTTGCGTAGGGTAGGTTTTAACTTTATTATTTAAAAGTAAAGGAGTGTTGTATATGTTATTTATAGGGTTTTAGGATTAGAATATCAAAAACCTAATTTTAAAACCCAAACTAAAATAGGTTTTGGATTTTAAAATCCAAATCCAGGTTTTTTAAAACCCAAAAAGAACATAGCCTTAATGTTGTATTACATATTTTAATCATAAAATATTACTATTGAGAGTATGTTTTATACTTAAATTGTTTCATATATGAACCACTTTATAATTATTTTCAGATACAATTTACTTTAACAAACTAATGTTCTTTAAATAAATAAACAATTAATATTCTTTATTACCATTAACTAAATTCGTTATAAGGAAAAAAATATTATTTTAGGACACTACTTTATGAGTTTTTGTAAAACGAGGACACTATCTTTATGAACTTGCAAAATTGAGACAATATTTTTACGAACTTGCAAAATTAGGGCAACATATTTACAAACTTGCAAACTAGGACACTACCTTTTAATTTTGGCCAATTTAGGCCAAATTTTATAAATTACGACTATCTGTGCATATCATAATCAGGTTTATTTGACCCATATTCTATTAAATTGGGCCTAAATTTCATTTAAGCGGAAGATGTGGTCATTAATAATAATTTCTATAATTACGTAGATAATTAACTTGAAGATACTTATCACATATTAAATTATTTATTTTGAAAAAAACAAATGGTACTATAATGTCTAATAGATTAATTAATTATGGTTTTGACTATACAAGGAAACAACAACTAGAGATTGAGTCAACTCTCTCAACTTTTTTTTGAAGGGGTTATCATAAGAATATATTTTTTGAAAAAGCTCCATACTTTACTTCATTAAAATGAACTTTATTTTTTGGGTTCTCAATCATATTTTTCTTAAATATATTGGTTATAAGGGAAAAAATATTATTATAGGACACTACCTTATGAGTGTTTGTAAAAATATGACAATATCTTCACGGGCTTGCAAAATTGAGACTCTATATTTACGAACTTGCAATATTAGGGAAACATATTTACAAACTTGCAAACTAGGATATTATCTTTTAATTTAGGCCAAATTTTATAAAATATGGCCAAATTGGCATATCATAATCGGACATTACTTAACCCACATTTTATAAATTTTTGGCCTAAATTTGCTCAACATAAAAGATAGTGTCCTTATTTTGCAAGATTGTAATGATAGTGTTCTAATTTTATAAGCCTATATAGATATTTTCTTATATTTGTAAGTCCGAAAAGATAGTGTCCTAATTTTTCAAATACCCATAAGATGATGCTCTAAAGAAATAATTGTTCCTTGCATATATGAGTTAATTTAGTGATAAATTATAAGATATGACTTATTGTATACATATCAATTCGTAGTTCAGACAATATTGGTGATAGATTACAAAAATAATTAGACTCATTTCGGTATTACATATTTTAATCATAAATTATTATTATTATTGAGGGTATGTTTTAGAATTAAATTATTTCATATATGAAATACTTTATAATTATTTTAGATACACTTTATTTTAACCAAATGATGTTATTTAAATAAACAATTAATATTCTTCGTTATCGTTAACTAAATTGGTTATAAGGGGGTAAAATGTTATTCTCGGACACTACAATATGAGTGTTTGTAGAATTAGGGCACCATCTTTACGGGTTTGCAAAATTAAGACAAATATCTTTACGAACTTGCAAAATTAGGATTTTTTCTTTACAAACTTTCAAAACTAGAAACTATAATTTAATTTAGCCAATATAGACCAAATTTTATAATATACGGCTAACTGGGCATAGCATATTCGGGCTTTATTTAACCCAAATATAATAAAATTTGGCCTATTTTTACCCCAACATAAAAGATAGTGTCCTTATTTTGCAAGATTATATAGATACTGTTCTAATTTTATATGTCGAAAAGGATAGTTTCCTAAATTTGTTAACCATAAAAGACAGTGTCCTAATTTTGTATAATTTACTGTGTACATATCAATGGGTAGTTCAAACAATATTTTAGATAGATTAGAAACATAATTAACCTCATTGTGGTATTACATATTTTAATAATAAAATATTACTATCGATAGTGTGTTTTAGAATTAAATGATTTCATACCACTTTATAATTATTTTTAAATACACTTTACTTTAACAAACTAATGTTCTTTAAATAAACAATTAACATTTTTTGTTACCATTAACTAAATTCGTTATAGGAAAAAATTGTTATTTTAGGACACTACCTTATGAGTGTTTGTAAAATTAGGACACTATCTTTACGCGCTTGCAAAATTGAAACAATATTTTTACGAACTTCCAAATTTAGGAAAGTGTATTTACAAACTTGCAAAACTAGGACACTATATTTTAATTTGGTCAATTAGGCCAAATTTTATAAATTATGACTATTTGAGCATATCATAATCGAGTTTTATTCGACCCATATTCTATAAAATTTGGCCTAAATTTCATTTAAGCGAAAGATTGTGGTCATAAATAACAACTTCTACAATTACGTAAATAATTAACTTGAAGATAGTTTTCACATATTAAATTGTTTATTAAAAAAATGAATGGTACTATAATGTCTAATAGATTAATTAATTATGGTTTTGACTATACAAGGATACAACAACTAGAGATCGAGTCAACTTTCTCAATTCTTTTTTGAAGAGCTTATCATAAGAATTTTTTTTTTTGAAAAAGATCCATACTTTTCTTCATTAAAATGAACTTTATTTTTTGGTTTCTCAACCATATTTTTCTTTAATATATTGGTTATAAGAGAAAAATGTTATTTTAGGACACTATCTTATGAGTGTTTGTAAAATTAGGACACTATCTTCACGAGCTTGCAAAAATGAGACTTTATATTTACGAACTTGTAATATTAGGACAATATCTTTACATACTTGTAAAACTAGAAAACTATAATCTAATTTAGCCAATATAGGCCAAATTTTATAAAATACGGCTAACCGGGCATATAATAAATTGGGCTTTATTTAACCCACATTTTATAAAATTTTGCCTAAATTTACCCAACATAAAAGATAGTGTCCTTATTTTGAAAGATTGTATAGATAGTGTTCTAATTTTATAAGCCTTAAAGAATAGTTTCCTAAATTTGTAAGCCATAAAAGATAGTGTCCTAATTTTGTATAACTTATTGTATACATACCAATTCGCAGTTCAAACAATATTCTTGATAGATTAGAAACATAATTAACCTCATTGTGGTATTACATATTTTAATCATAAAATATTACTATCGAGAGTATGTTTTAGAATTGAATTATTTCATATATGAACCACTTTATAATTATTTTTTGGTACACTTTACTTTAACAAACTAATATTCTTTAAATAAACAATTAATATTCTTTGTAAGTCCAAAAAGATAGTATTCTAATTTTGCAAACACTCATAAGATAATATCCTAAAAGAATAATTGTTTGTTGCGTATATGAGTTAATTTAGTGATAAATCATAAAGAATGACTTATTATATACATATCAATTCGTTGTTCAGACAATATTGGTGATAGATTAGACACATAATTAACCTCATTGTGGTATAACGTATTTTGATTATAAAATATTACTATTGAGAGTATATTTTAAAATTAAATTGGTTCATATATGAACCACTTTGTAGTTATTTTTAGATACATTTTACTTTAACCAATTAATGTTCTTTAAATAAACAATTAATATTTTCTTTACCTTTAACTGAATTAGTTATAAGGGAAACATTGTTAGCTTAGGACACTACTTTATGAGTATTTATAAAATTAGGACACTATCTTTACGGGCTTTCATAATTTATACAATATCTTTAAGAACTTGCAAAATCAGGATAGTGTATTTACAAACTTGCAAAACTAGGATACTATCTTTTAATTTTAACAAATTTAGCCCAAATTTTATAAATTATGGCTATCTGAGCATATCATAATCCGGCTTTATTTGATCCACATTTTATAAAATTTAGCCTATATTTCATTTAAGCGGAAGATGTGGTCATAAATAAATTACGTATATAATTTACTTGAAGATAGTTTTCACATATTAAAAAGTTTATTTTAAAAAATGTTATAATTTCTTATATATTAATCAATTATGATTTTGATTATACTAGGAAAAAACAACTAGAGGTCAAGTTAACTCACTCGACTGGTCTATAAAGCGGTTATAAAAAGAATATAATTTTTTGAAAAAGTTTCATACTTTTTTCCATTAAAATTGACCTTATTTTTTTGTTTTTCAATCTTGCTTTTCTTAAATATATTGGTTATAAGGAAAAATTTGCTAATTTAGGACACTACCTTTTTAGTGTTTGTAAGAATAGAACACTATCTTTACGGGCTTGCAAATTTGAGACACTATGTTTACGTACTTGCAAAATAAGGACATTATCTTTACTAACTTGCAAAAACTAGGATACTATTTTTGAATTTGGCCAGTTTAGGCAAAATTCTATATAATACGGCTAAATGGGTATATCATAATCGGGTTTTATTTGATGCATATTTTATAAAATTTGGCCTAAATTTGTCCAACATAAATGATAGTGTCCTTATTTTGCAAGATTGTAATGATAGTGTTCTAATTTTAAAAGCCCACAAAGATAGTTCACTAAATTTATATGCCCGAAAAGATAGTGTCATAATTTTGTAAACACCAATAATATAATATCGTAAAAAAATAATTTTTCCTTGCGTATGTGAGTTAGTTTAGTGATAAATTATAAAGTATGACTTATTGTATACATATCAATTCGTTGTTTAGACAATATTGGTGATAAATTAGAAATATAATTAACCTCAATGTGGTATTTCATATATTAATCATAAAATATTACTATTGGGAGTATGTTATAATGAAATTATTTCATATATGAACCTTTTTTTTAGATACACTTTACTTTAACCAATTAATGTTATTTAAATAAATAATTAATACTCTTCATTACCATTAACAAATTATCTTCACTGAAAACTACTAATACCTTTTTTTATATAATACCATTAGAAGAAAACAATTAATACTTTTCAATGATAACAATAAACACCCTTAAAAAAAGGTTAATTCTTTAACTTATTTCACTTTATACTTTGTCTACTGTTGAAATATGTTTTTCTTTTTTAAATATTTTTATGCATACATTATTATTGAATTGTATGTAACATATTAGTTGTATATGTTTGTAATTGTTTTCAAATATGTTAGTTGTTAAAAGGTAATTGGACTTAAAAGTAATATGTACTACTATTAAATTTATTGTTAACAATACTAATAAGTAATGTATTATGTGAATAATAATCACGATAAATAAAAATAATGTATCATTTTATATTAATATGGTTTAGTTAAACAACTAATATTTTTAGTTGAAATAAATAATATCAGTGGAAGTGATGAATTTAATGTAAATAATTAATACATTTCAAACAAAAAATAGATGATAATTTATTAACATAAAATTTTAGCAATATAATTTTATTCCAACTTTGTTAATAGATTATGTATACGTTGGGTATAGCATGTGGGAATGGCTATTTCTATGTAAAGTATCTACAAAATATTGATATAAAAAAAATCTTGCCCAGTTACAAATAAATGATTCTCTTCACTTCTTTAAATATTACTTGATCTATAGTTACCAAAGGATGTAACGTGTAAAATTGTTAAACACAGAAAAAAGTATAGAGTATAATTACGTCTATGTCATCTTGCGACTTTTTGTCATGTCAATTATCATCAGTTCACGGTCATTTATATTAGTATCAATATTTTCTCATTCTCCTCTACTTTGTTTCCATTACTCGAGACTTCGTCAGTCCTTCAATACATGTTATCAGATTTTTGCTTAAAATTATTTTTGATTGATGGGAATATCTAATGTATTTATAATATGTTTGTGTTAGATATAATTGAATTGAAGGTCTGTACCTTTCAAGTTTATTGAGTATTGTTTTGATAGTTTATTATAATACAAATTGTGCATGTAACAAGTTCCCATTATACTGTGTTTTGCAATGACTATTAATAAAAATCAAGGTCAATCTCTTTTAAGCTCTGGTTTATACCTCCCAAAGCCAGTTTTTACTCACAATCAACTATATGTTACAGTATCAAGGGTAAGCAGTAGACATTGATTGAAAATTTTGTGTCTTGATTCTGAAGGAAAACTTTCGAATATACAACAAATGTTGTTTACTGAGTGATTTCTAAGAATTTGTGATTATTGTATTGATGTTGAGTTATTTTATTGAAATAAATATACTTTTATCAATTTAATACATTTATAACAAATAAATAATTAATAGTTAGATAACCAAATGAATAAAAATATATTTATATGATGTTTTCAAAAATATTTCAAACAATTTTTCTTGAAACCCGCAAAATTCGCGGGTCTCCTATATTATGTTATGTGATTAATATCTTTTAAACGAATATCCCTAATTTAAATACGAATAAAATTTTTTTACTAGGAAATTGTGTATTTTTTTTGTGGATAATTAATTATAATTTATAAAATAACACAACCACATTTTCATGGATATATTTATATTGTATTATTGAACAAAAAAGTCTAATAACTTTTCTTGAAACCTGTGACTACCGCGGCTCTACAAGTCTAGCTATTTGTTCAAAGAAGTTAAAATCTACAAGAATCGTGGCAATATTTTAATCACAAGAAAGAGTTTTAGATCACCGCCAAAGCTGTTGTATCGATATCGGTTTGGCGTTATTTTGTTATAATTTTAATCGGACAGTTTTGTGAAGTTGCCGCATATTTATGTTTTTTTGTCAAGAAAATTTTGTGTACTAATCATTGTCAGAACCCTTGGTTGTTCAATTTTAAAAAACGGTATGTATATTGTTGATGACCTTTTTGTAATCAAGATGATTAGTGGTTGTTTTCACCCAATGAAGATCATCAAACAAGAACTATGTTCATGGAATTTGGCTAAGTAATGATTAAGGAATAATTTTGCAAGAGTTTTGCTATATTATTGAATTGTTCTCCTTTTTTCATGTATATGAAGAGAGTATTTATAGACATACAAAGAGGCCATGTGTCACCATCTTGATGGCTTAACCATTGGATCTTTGCCAAGTGTTAGGACACTGTACAACATCTACACTATTGTTCATTGGATGGGTGCCAAGTGTTAAGACACTTGGACCATATCTAAGCTAGTGACTCTTGGAGTTCCCAATGTTGTACTTGGTCTTTGGCACTACTGAGATGCTCTCGACGGTGACCGGTTGCTCGCTTGTACGTCTTCGTTGGATGTCGTGATCCTTTGCATTCCAAGTTGTTCGCTCCTTGCTTGGGATCATTTACAATGTTGCTCGTTTCATTACGAATCTGTTCGCCCGAATTGCTTTTGGTTTGAACTATGCAAAGCTGTTCGCCCAATCCTGCTTGCCATATTAGAGCTCCTTTACAAAGATGTTCGCTCCACAAGGCTGTTAGCTTCTTTCATTTATTGTCCCGTCATCAAGTTTAATGATAATCGCTTCGTTTATTAATCACTCCGTTGTTCGCCCATTAATAATTGCCCCCTAGCTTGGTCTCACGTTGGGCATGGATTGATCAATTGATACCAAGCTATAATTTCTTCAAAAACTGGGCGAGCAGAAAAGGGAACATGGTTGTTTACACGAGCGAGCATCCGAGCAGTTGGGCGAACAAACGAGCATGGGAACTCACTCATACGACCAGCAGCGAACGCCCTTTCGTGTCGCGAAGGTTGGATTCCCGAGGCACGGAACGCGAGGCGTCGCGTCAGTCATGCGCGTCCCCCAATTTGCCCATAGGGGCCTATAGAATTTTGTAAATATTGCATTTTCGCCCCGACCTCATCCTTATAAATAGGCGTCGACTTCTTCATTCATCTTCTTTTCGATTCTTTTGCCTTCTGCCATTGTCAAACCTTTGGAAGCTTTTCCCTCTTGCAATTATTGTGCTCGAATCTTCTTGTGTCCTTTAGCTTCTTGTTCTTCGAAGGTAATTTATCTTATATTTCTTTTTCTTCTTTCAATTTCATAAATTTTTTCTCTTTTTCTGCATTTCTCGCAATTGTGATTGTAATTCCGGCTGTGGACCGCCGTTGCGCCGCCGTCCTGTTGATACCGTTGCCGCCGTAACTCCTCCATTGGCGTTATTGTCCGTATACTTCCTCATAATTAGCCAAATTCCTCCATTACTATTTTGAATGGAGTTTTCCCCCTCAAGTTCCTCTCAATCCGGACCCGGGCGAAACCCGGAAAAATGACCCGTAAATCCGGCTTCTCCGTGCAGATCTGTTCGCCAAGCATTGGCGAACAACCCGTGCACATTATTGGTGGACGAAGGCACGGACTCCGATGCGAGCTCTGTTGTTCGCTCAGTCGAGATGTATGCTGCTGATCGCTCAGGCGATCAAGAAGAAGTCTACCCGGTCGCTCGCGATCCCGAAGTATCTTCTGATCTTGGAGAAGATTCTGCGGAAGTGGCCGCGGAGATAGAGGGTTCAATTGACCTTGAGAGCGATCAGCCTGACACCGCTGGCGAGCAGCAAGGTCCCACTCTCACTTGGGAGTTTTTAAGGGAGATCAATTTTCCCATTCCTCAAACTACACCAGAATCTCGGATTCCGGAAGGTGTTGTTCGCGATGACGAGTGGGCGGACTACTCTGCTCGCTACTCGGAGACTTTTGTTCCCACATCGAGGGTAATTATGAAGACCCGGGGCGGGGACTTTGTAGCGAGCAACATTGCTAGTGTGCTTGTGGAGGACGATCTGGCGAACATTCGTGCAACATACAAGATCCCTTATGATATATTCATGTATGCGCCGAAGAAAGGAGAGACTGTTGATCGCCCGCTACCTGGTTGCACGTCGATCAACTTGGATGTGCTCAACACGGGTTTCCCGCTCCCCGTTCATCCGTTCATTGGCCGTTTCTTGTCCGACGTGAACCTGGCGATCACTCAAATTACTCCAAATGGTTGGAGTACTCTTCTAGCCTTCATGACTCTTTTTGGTCTTGAGGGCTACAAGAATAAAATAACAACTGCGGAGCTTCTTTACGCCTTAACTATTTCTGCCCAGCAAGAGGACAGTGCTGGCTGGTATTATGTTAAGGCGAAGACAGGAGTGAAACTTATTGAAGGTGCTCCCAATAAAATCAAGGGTTGGCATTGTCAATTCTTCTATATTGGTGGTGATTGGCGAGCAACTGAGGGGTTCGCTGGCGGGCAGGCGCGCATCATGTCACCCGAATGCTTTGGAACCATCAAACGTAGGGCTAACTTTGTCTTACTAATTCATAAGTAGGAATAATTTTAATCCTCTTTGTTGTTTTACAGGTCCGAGAATTTTGAAGTGGGGGCATCCCGATCTTAGTGACGAATACCTCTTCACGCTAGCCGTTATTTCTCTTCGCGACGCTGCTAGTCGCGATTTGGATCATCTTTCAAAAGCTCACTGCCGCAAGCTTGCTGGCTTGATTACGAGTCCCCACCACCTTGAAGCTCAGGCTGTTATCCCTGAAGGTAATTTTCTTTATTCTTGTTTTTGTTGCTCGCCTATTTTTTCCTGCTCGCCTAAATTCTTCGTATTTGTTAGATCAACGAGTTACCGTTGCCATCCCGTCTGTGCCTGAATTATATCACTTGCTCGCCAGACGAGTTAAACAGATGGCCGAAGCTTCAAGAAGGAAGATGGATCCTCCTCTTGCCATCATTCGCCTCCGAGCAGGGGAGGACCCCACTGGTCGCCCAGCCGCCGGAGCTGGTCGCCGTAAGCAAGGGGTTAAAAATACTTCCTCTCCGCGGGATGCGAGGAAGGAGAAGGAGAGGGAACGGGATAGGGAGAAGAGGAAGGCGCCACGAGGTGACGATGTTCGCGGCACTCGCGGTGATGATCGTGCCTCGAAGCGATCAAAAGCTGTGGGGGAGGCGAGCAGCATTCCTCCCAGATCTACTGCTTCTAAGTCCACCTCCTTGGAAGTGGTGGATGAACAACAAGTGGTCGCTAGCCTGGTGGCGACCAAGAGAGGGGACAATCCCAAAGATACTTCTTATTTGGGTTGGGACCCCGTCAAAATTAAGGAGTAAGTTAATTGTCTTTGATTTGTTTGTTGTTCGCCGCTTGAGGTAATGTTGCTCGCTTACTGACTATTGTGCTTCGATTTTAGGTATAACCCAGCGCATTATCCTGGCCGCGGGACTACTCTCCACCATTTCTCTGTGGTGAAGAATGCACCTTCCTCGTTCTTCGACATCCCTGATGTCCCTGTGCGCCGAGCAGCCGAGACAGTTCCCAGGGCCTGGACGAAGTCGACGAACATCCTTGTTGCTAGCCAATCTGCTAGTGACAATGTTCGCTTAGTGGCGTACAATGCTAGCCATCAATTGATCCAGTCCCAAATGCTGCTCGACCAAGTCATGGAGCTCGAGCGGACAAACCGTGATTTGGGTCGCCGCGTGGAGAGGTTGGACGAAGAAAGAGCTACTGCCATTAAGAAGTGCAAGGCCGAGCATGCTAAGGAGCTGGCTCTGATGGAGAGGAAGGTGGAAGCCTCCTTGGCCGATGAGAAGGATACCTTGGACAAGGCTGAAAAGATGCTGTTGGAGGTGAAGTCCTCGGATTTGAGAGCTGAGAAAGAGCGAGCAGACTTGGCTGCTCGCCTGCTGGCTGCCGAGGAACATATCAAGAGGCTGGAGGAAGAGCGCAAGAACATGATCGACTATGAAGTCCATGAGCAGGAGGTGTTGGACAAGACCAACTTTGGTTATATCTGTGCATTTGCCGAATGTTTGAGGTCTGTTCACTTTGCCTACGAGCACAAGCAAGATATTCGTGGCGCGGTGAAGGCGGACTTCATTGAATATGTCAAGAATTGCCCCCTGCTCCTGGTGCAACCCTGTTCGTCTCTGACCTGGCTGCTCTTGGCTTCCCCTTGGATGTCTTCGGCGAGGAGGTCAATATCGCTGCTCCAACCTATGGCGGCCAGCCTGATCCCACACCAGTGGCGACCAGCGCAGCGGCCACTGATGATGTCTTTGAGGGGTTGACGTCTCTTCCCTTAACTCCTATAAATGGGGCTGGTACAAGTGCCCCGGGCGAGCAGCCGAGTACTCAGGCGACCAGCGTTGCAGATGCTCCTCCTCCTTCTTGAAGGCTTAGTTTTAGTGTTTTTTGTTAAAAGGATGTATTTCTTTTTTTTCGTGCTCATTTGTTCATCCTTATTGTAAACATATTTTGCCTTTAATGAAAAGATAGTTTCTCACTTAGTTGCTCGCCTATTGCTTTTGCTTATGACTTAGTTTCTAAGTGTTCCTTTTTTCTTAAGGTAAACACTTAGTGAAAATTTTAAATTGGTCGTTTGGTTCTTGTAGAACTTGACCTTTAATTGTTTGGGCCCCTTTGGTCGCTTATGGACTTGGCCTTATACTAATGTGGGCTATTGGTCTGCTACGGACTTAGCCTTGTTTTTGCATTTAATAAACTCTATTGTTCGTCTTATAACAGACTTGCACTTTGCAATTTTTTGGGCGAGCAACTGAGTAATCTGGACTTAAAAGGTTCAAAAATCTCAAAGAAAGCAGGATAAATGTTGAATACAATACTGCTCGCCTAGTAACTGCATAACTGCTCGCTTATATATAAACTTGTGCAAAAAAACTTCAAAATTACAAACAGTCACAAGGGATCTATTTGTAAAACTTCTAAGACTTACAAGACTTCATTGATAGTACTTCTTGAGCAAAGTAGTATTCCAGGAGTATTGGGACGACTTGCCTTCCATGTCTTCAAGGTCGTATGTGCCGTTGTGCCACTTATTCGTCACCTTGTATGGGCCCTCCCAAGTCGGGCCGAATACTCCTGGTGGTATTAAAACTTTTCGAAGTACCAAGTCCCCAATTTCGAATTCTCTTGCTTTTACTTGAGAATTGTAGTACTTCGCCGCTCTTTTCTTATAAATTGCATTTTTCAATTCTGCTGTTATTCTTTTTTCTTCAAGCAAGTCCAACTCTGCTGCCAATGCGGAGTTATTTTCCTCCTCGTCAAACGCAGTTGTTCGACCTGTCGGGATTTTTAGCTCAATCGGTATTACTGATTCTGTCCCGAACGCCATTGTGAAAGGTGTTTCGCATGTACTTGTTCTGTGTGATACTCGGTACGCCCACAACACCTCCGGCAGCTCCTCAGACCACTTTCCGTGCTTGTCAACTAAACGAATCTTCAGTATATGTTTGATTATTTTATTTACTGCCTCTACTTGACCGTTCGATTGGGGGTGGTATAGCGTCGAGAAATGTTTCTTTATCCCCCATTTTTCGCAAAAATCTCTAATCTCCTTTCCTTCGAACTGTTTCCCGTTGTCCGTCACTATCGCCTGAGGCACCCTGTAGCGGCAAACAATGTTTTTCCATATAAAGTTGATCATTTTCTCCTGTGTGATTCGCCCGAGTGCTTCTGCTTCAGCCCACTTTGTGTAATAGTCTACAGCCACCACCGCGAACCGAACATTTCCTTGCCCCGGGGGAAAAGGCCCAATGAGGTCAATCCCCCATTTCGCAAACGGCCACGGGCTATTGACTGAAATCAGTTCGTGTGGGGGTTTGTGAATGTTCGGGGCGAACAACTGACATCTATGACAAGTTCGGGCAATTTTGATCGCATCCTGGAGGAGGGTTGGCCAGTAATATCCTTGTCTTACGGTTTTATATGCCAAAGCCCGCCCTCCGGCGTGATTTCTGCATACACCTTCATGGATTTCCTTCAGTACTGCTTCCCTTGCCCCCTAGCCAAGCATTTCAGAAGTGGGAGTGAGATTCCTCTCTTGTACAACTGTCCGTCCATCATGGTGTATCTTGCTGCCCTTTTGACCAACTTGTTAGCTTCAAACGGGTTGTCTGGCTTTTTGTCGTTTTGAAAATACTCAATGATTGGTATCCTCCAGTCGTCCTCTTCGAAATCTTCGTTGACTTGATACATTTTGTAATCTTCGGTTGATGGCTTGGACATTTTTGTTAGCGTAACTCCTGTCAACTCTGCTGGTCCTGTGCTAGTTGCTAGCATGGCTAATGCATCTGCTTGAGCATTATTGTCTCTTGGTATCTGTTCGATGTATATTTGTTCGAACAAGGAAGCCAAGTGAGCAACAATCTTTTGATACAAAGCCATGTTCTCGTCCTTTGCCTCGTACTCCCCTCGAACTTGGTTGACAATCAATTGTGAATCCCCGAAAATCTGCAGCTTTCTTACTCCAACTGCTAATGCTAGGCGTAATCCAGCGATCACAGCTTCGTACTCTGCTTCGTTATTTGTTGCCATGAACTCGAACCGGACTGCTGAAGTAAAAACTTGCCTATCTGGGCTTATCAAGACTATACCTGCCCCCGATGCTGTATTAGTTGACGATCCGTCAACATACATGTGCCAGGGATGGCTATGTCCTCTCGTTGGATCCTGGGGGAAAGTCAGTTTGACTATAAAGTCTGCTAAGGCTTGCCCCTTGATCGCTGTTCGAGGAGCATATGAAATCCCGAACTGACTGATTTCCATTGACCATTTTAGGAGGCGACCAGCCGCATCGGGTCTGTGCAATATTTGCTTGAGTGGGAACGTTGTCAATACTTCCACCTGGTGGTCGAAAAAATATGGACGAAGTTTTCTGACGCTCATCACCAGTGCATATGCTAGCTTCTCTGTGGGTGAATATCTGAGTTCTGCTTCGTGTAAAGCTTGACTCACATAGTAGATGGGCAGGTGGAACTTTCCTTCTGCTCGAACGAGTACTGAGCTGATTGCTACTTCTGAAGCTGCCAGGTACAAGTATAACTTCTCCCCTGGGATCGGCTTGGCAAGAATTTTCATATCACTGAGGTATTCTTTCAGTTGCTCGAACGCTTGTTGACATGCGTCTGTCCATTGAAACTTTCCCTTCTTGATTGCCTCGAAGAACGGTCTGCACTTATCTCCGGATCTTGAGACGAACCTGTTCAAAGCTGCTAGGCATCCGGTTAGCCGTTGGACTTCTTTAACTGACCTGGGTGGCTGCATTTCCATGATTGCTTTCACTTTTACGGGATTTGCTTCGATTCCTCTTTGACTGACCAGATGTCCCAAGAACTTCCCAGAATGGACCCCAAAACTGCTTTTCTTAGGGTTTAGTTTCATGTTGTATGTTCGAAGTATCTCAAACGTTCGAGCTAGATGCTGCAAGTGATCTTCCTTCTTGGTGCTCTTGACAACAATATCATCTACGTATACTTCCATCGTTTTCCCGATGTGATCATCAAACATCTTATTGACCAATCTCTGATATGTAGCTCCAGCGTTGATTAACCCAAATGGCATTCTCTTCCAGCACAACAAGTTTTTGTTGGTGTAGAACGCTGTATGCTCTTGATCATCGAGATGCATCGCTATTTGATGATATCCTGCGAATGCATCCATGAACGTGAGAAGCTCATGTCCAGCGGTGTTATCAACTAGTTGATCGATGTGAGGCAATGGGAAATTATCTTTTGGGCAGGCGGTGTTGAGATCTGTGAAGTCGATGCAGAGTCTCCATGCTCCAGTCGCTTTTCTGACCAATACTGGACTCGCCACCCATTGCGGGCATAACGCTTGTTTGATTAAGTCGTTGTCCAGCAGCTTTTTAACCTCCACCTCGAGCGCCTCGTATTTGTCGGGCCCGAATTTTCTCCTTTTCTGATGGATTGGCTTCTTCCTTAGGTCGATGTTGAGTCTGTGGCAGGCATGTTCGGGGCTGATGCCCACCATGTCTGCATGCGACCATGCGAACACATCGAGGTTTGCTTTAAGAAACTCAATCATGTTAGTCCTGTACGGCTCTGGTAGCTCGGACCCTATGAAGAGTTCTAAGCCCTCATGGTTCGGGTCGACTCTTACAGTCTTCAACTCTTCAACCGGGGTAGCCCTTCGTTTCTGGCCTTTCCATCTGGGGTCAATAATGGACCCTTCTGCCTTTAGCTCATCTTCGGTCTCCATCGGTTCTGCTCCCAGTCGTGGCTCGATGTCCTCTGCGTCGACGTCCATTGCCATTGTCTGTTTTTCTTCGGTGTTGGTTGCAGCAGCTTCTCTACCTCTTGTTTGTACAAACTGTCCGTCTTCGCGTTCCTGCTCGTCCTCGTCCAACTGTGCGCCTATGCACGGCTGCTCGTCAATGCGCGGCTGTTCGTCTGCGCACAGCTCCTGCTCGTCGACTTCCATTATTTCAGTATCGACGGAAGTCATGGTTTCGCTATCGCCTCCGTCCTTGTCTGAGCACCTGTCTGTCATGTTGACTTGGTGATCTTTCAATTGTATCTGTAAAAGACACGCACGAGCCTTCTTTTGGTCTCCCTTGACCGTACCTGCACCTTTCTTTGTTGGGAATTTTAAACAATAATAGTACGTTGAAACAGCTGCTTTGAATTCATGCAAGAAAGGACGGCCGAGGAACCCGTTATAGGTGGACTGTTGGTCTACAACTAGGAAGTCTACCATCCTATTCAGTTTCCTTTCTGGGTCCTCGACCGATACAAGCTCGACCGCTAATGTAACCATTCCTAGCGGGACGGTCACAGCATTTCCGAATCCTACAATTTTATGATCACAGTCCTTGATGTACTCTGCACAATCTCCTAACTGGTCCACCGTGCTTTTGAACAGGATGTTCGTATAGGAACCAGTATCGACAAGTAGACGGTGTACGTTTGTCCCCATAATATTGGCACAAATGACCAACGAGTCATTGTGGGGAGTGAGTACCCCGTCTAAGTCTTTTTCTGAGAAAGTCAGGTCCCCTGTTCGTCTGGTCGATGGATTCACACCCACTTCCATCACTTGATCCACTGCTCTCAGTTCCGCTTTCCTCTTTCTTTTTGACGCAGGTGGTCTCCCATCAGAATAACCACCTACCGGTCCAATGGGTTCCAACATTAAGATCTCCGGAATAGGCCTTGCTGGGGCTGCTGGGACCTTTCTTCCTCTCTTACCAGCTTTGCTTGGTTGTTCGTCGTTGTCTCCATCGTCCGAACTGGACGGTACTGTTGCTCTTGGTCTCTTACCTGGTTCCCTTTTCATGAACTCGGCCAGCTTTCCTTCCTCATAGAACCTCCACAACTGCTTCAACAGATCTCGGCACTCACTCGTGAAGTGGCCGATGTTCTGATGATATGCGCAGTATTTGTTCGGGTTTAGTTTTCCACTCTCTTGCCTTATCCTCCGTGGCTCTGACAACATCTCCCTGTCTTTAACGTTGTCGTACACAGCGTCCATGGACATGGTAAGGACTTGATTCAGCTTTTCTTTCAACTCAGCTCCCTTATTGAACGATTTCATGTTCTTCGGAGCTTTGTAGTCATTACCCCCAGACTTCTTGCCAAACTTCTTTGGATCAGTTTTGTCTCCCATCTCTCTGTGTAGGGCCTCTTGCATCGATACGTGGATTCCTGCTTTGTGTCTGAATTCCGCGTATGTTTTTGGGCAAGTCAAATGCATCTCCTTCCACAGATCAGTTCCTTTCTTCAGTCAGGCCATCACCGCAACTATCTTTGTATCCTCACTCATCATCTCGCCTTCCAACAGAACCTTATCAAATCTTTCCATAAATTGTTTGTCTGACTCCTCGTCTCCTTGTCTAATGTCTGCCAACCGGTGCCTGTGGGTCAAGTAAGATCCAGCGGTTGAAAAATGAGACAAAAACTACTTGCTCAACTGGGTAAAAGAGTTAATGGATCCGGGAGCCAATGCCGAAAACCATCTGTGTGGGCCATCTCCAAGGGTGAGTGGGAAATTTCGACATTGCGTGGCGTCCGTTGCCCCTACTGAGACCATGAAGGCCGAATATTTCGTTATATGGATATGGGGTCTGAAGTTCCCTCGTACAGGTTGATGGCCGGAAATTGTATTTTCTTCTGGATTGGTGCATTGAGAATTGACGGGGATAACGGTGAGGACGGGAGAGAAGTTGATCTGACACCTCTCTGGGATTCTAACTGTTTTTGCAACTCCTTGATTGCCTTTTTCATTTCCTGTAATTCATTCGGGGGAGTCCTCCCGTTGGAAGGCTGTTCATCGTGGTTGGGTTCAGCAACTTCTTCACGATGCAGTCCCCTGCTAACAGGACGTTTCTCCTGAGTCGTCTTCCTAGCAGCGTTGCTAGCTCCATTTGGCCCTAGTCGGCCAAAAGCTGATCTCCGGATTCGGTCATGCACTGATTGGCGAGTAGGAAGGCGTGATCGCTCATCGTTCTTCTTGGATGGCTCTCTTCTGTTCGCATTCCTCGTTCCCAACCTTTCCAAAGCGCTTGTTCGGGATGTACTTTTGCTTGACTCGTCAACCCGGCTTGGTGATGACTCTCCTCTGCTCCCCAAACGTTCACTTAGGGGAGTTTTCCCTTTATTTTTACGAGCTTCCTCGCTGTCGGCCTCGTCCCAACGTGCATCCTCTCTCATTTTACTTCTTTGTTCGCCTGTTCGCCTGTTCGCCCCTGCTCGTCTGCTCGACCTATTGTCGCCGGTGCTCTTGATGGTCCGGCTGCTTGCCTGTTTTGCAACGATTGAAGAACAGCAATCGTTTTTGCTAGCTCCTCGGGGTTTTGGGCAAGAGCTTCTACTTCCGGTGGAATTGTGTCAATAGTAACTTGGATGTTCCTCTGCGATGTTGCTCTCACTGTTCGTGCATGTCCCTCGGTAGACGAGACCCTGGTTCTTGACCTACGACTCGGGGATGCACTCGAATGTCGTTCTTCTTGTGATCTAATCATTTTAGTTCTCTCAAGGGTTACTAGCCTTGTGTGTATGAATATGAAGGTTCAAAAATCCTTATTCATGTACACATGCATTCAAACCCTTAAAGTAGTGTATATCTGGGCAATCTTACACAAAAGAGTGCAAATATTTGATCTCCGGTGGTTTCTTCCCGGATTCCGGCGAGATTTTGCAGATTCCGGTGGGAGTCTTCAAACTTTCTTCGAATTTTTCATAAACGGAGGTTCGAACCCTCCTTCTAGCGCCAATTGTTGATGACCTTTTTGTAATCAAGATGATTAGTGGCTGTTTTCACCCAATGAAGATCATCAAACAAGAACTATGTTCATGGAATTTGGCTAAGTAATGATTAAGGAATAATTTTGCAAGAGTTTTGCTATATTATTGAATTGTTCTCCTTTTTTCATGTATATGAAGGGAGTATTTATAGACATACAAAGATGCCATGTGTCACCATCTTGATGGCTTAACCATTTGATCTTTGCCAAGTGTTAGGACACTTGTACAACATCTACACTATTGTTCATTGGATGGGTGCCAAGTGTTAAGACACTTGGACCATATCTAAGCTAGTGACTCTTGGAGTTCCCAATGTTGTACTTAGTCTTTGGCACTACTGAGATGCTCTCGACGGTGACCGGTTGCTCACTTGTACGTCTTCGTTGGATGTCGTGATCCTTTGCATTCCAAGTTGTTCGCTCCTTGCTTGGGATCATTTACAATGTTGCTCGTTTCATTACGAATCTGTTCGCCCGAATTGCTTTTGGTTTGAACTATGCAAAGTTGTTCGCCCAATCCTGCTTGCCATATTAGAGCTCCTTTACAAAGATGTTCGCTCCACAAGGCTGTTAGCTTCTTTCATTTATTGTCCCGTCATCAAGTTTAATGATAATCGCTTCGTTTATTAATCACTCCGTTGTTCGCCCATTAACATATATTATTTTTATTTTTGTAAATTGGTATGTTTTCTACTTTAATTTGTTAAAAGATATGTTTTCCCATAACTTATTGATTTTTTTTATTTTAGTTCCAACTATTTAGTTCCAACTACTTTATTTTTTTTATTTTTTTTTAAAAGATATGTTTTATTTTGTGAAGATATGTTAGAATATTCATGCTTCGTCATCCCATATTCTGTCTACAATATATATATATGATCACTTATTTTTATAATGTGTGTTGATCTCATTTTATATGATTTTCTGATGTTTAGGTGTCTTCTCATGTAATGTATTCTATTTCTGGATAAAATAGGATGTTTTTTTTGACAAATTTACTCTTCCGCTGTAAAAGTTAGTTATTGATCCACTAACTTATTGAATTTTCAATTTTAATCCCACATATTATCATTCTTTTATTTTGGTCCACAATCATCCAACAATTTTATTGTTGTTTTTAGGGAGACTTTTAGAAATTTAATATTATTATGTTGGGTTTGATCATTGTGTTTGATGAAATAATTATACTTGTAATGGAAAATTATATGTCTGTTGTGAATAATGTATTAAAGACAACATAACCACATTCCTTTGAACATACTTATATTGTGTTTTTGAAAGAAAAAAAAATCTAACAATAATTCTTGACGCCCCGAAATTCGCGGGTTTACGACTAGTAAAGAATAAAGTCATACTAAGCAAAACTACGTCTGTCAAATTAAAAAGAATTTCAAACACTTTACACGCTACTCTCGTTGTACACATTAAATTATAGAGAGCATTAATCGAAAAATAATTTAATAATTTAGATTGAAAATTAGAAGAAAGAGGACGTAATTACCTTCGGCCAATAGATGAATAAACACTGTCTCCAAGTGTTGCTATTGAAAGTTTTGTAAAGGAGGTTAAATAGAAATTTTCTGATGATCTAATTTGAATAAGGAGAATCGGGTATAAATAGGAACAAATAAAGAGGGTTTCAGTTGAGAAAATTTTGGTATTTTGGTTTTTCTAAATCACACGTTTTCTTTTTCTTTTTCTTTTTAAATATATTTTTTAGACCTCAGTTAAAAACCAACTATGAGAGATTGGGGAATAAAAAATGTGCGAAATAAATATTATATATATATACACACGTGTGTGTATTTGTGATAAAAAAATAATATATCATTTGTAAAATCTTGAAAGATGAGAACAATATATTATTTTAATAAAAATTAATACTTTGGAATACTGCAAAATAAATTAATTAATTAACTATAAATTTTGGATTGTTACATAAGGACCTTCAAGTAGGCACTAAAGCTTATGACCTACTTTGAAAATAAAACTATTGGATGAAACAATATGGTTGCCATTAATTACTTGAAGTAATTCATAACCACAGGTAAACAAACTGAATTTTCAAAATGTCAACACTTATACATAACTATTAAATTTTTAATCTTCATTTTACATCATAATTTCAAGGTAAACATATTGAATCTTCAAAATCTACATGCTCGAGAATTAAAGTTTAGCCATCACTTTTCCAAAAGGTTTTATCCATTATTTTCAGATAAAAAACTTTTCAGAAAAAGGTGCCTGGATACTTTTACAAAAAATAATTTATTAGTTCAGGTGAATAACTATATGGTATCAGTTATATGATTTATTGAACAAATGACTCAATAACAAACAGAGATGAGAACTTGTTAATTGATCATGTAATATAATAAGAGATTCAACTTAAGCATGCTTTGGGAAAATCGGTTTAGTATAATTGTTTTCTGTAAAAAGAGCATGCTTTATGGACAGATTTACCACTTAGTAGGAGGACTCCTACCAAAAAAGGAGGGAGAACCAAAGTTCGCTCAACTTTACATTTATGACATAGAAAATGAAATCCAGAATATAATTAATCTGTCAGGTAAAATATTCAAATCTCAACAAATAAAAAATTTCGACATAAACAACTAAAAACAAAAGAAAAAGGAATTAACAAAGTCTTCTCGCAGGAAACAACAACACATAAATAGTT
Organism: Ballota nigra; assembly: GCA_947034835.1. Taxonomy (NCBI): domain Eukaryota; kingdom Viridiplantae; phylum Streptophyta; class Magnoliopsida; order Lamiales; family Lamiaceae; genus Ballota; species Ballota nigra. Next base: position 7,942,222 of record OX344727.1, on the reverse strand, counting down.
TGCACGCATAAATTGTGGCAAATTTGAAGATATTACTAGATGAAAACAATATGTTAGTCAAAACGTTCAGAAATGAAAGAAGAAATGCAACATCAACAAACTCCAGATATCAGAATAAAAATGATTGGTAGAAGAGGAAGAGACGCAAGGACATACAATCAACCTTCTACATCAGAAGTGGCAACATTAATTATGGATGACATGAATTCGAACCTGGGGAACATGGACATATTAGTAGAGACACATACAAGAGAATTGCAGCGTGCAAACAAACTAAACCCTGCTTATCTCGGTTTACACTATCCATTTTTGTTCCCTTATGGTGAGGATGACTATAGAGAAGATATTCCATTTTCACAAACCACAACATCAGGATCCAGAGGAAGAAACAGAGTCAGCATCAGAGAATTCTTTGCATACCAGTTACATGAAAGGGACAATGACTCATCAACTATCCTGCGTTCGAAAAGGTTATTCCAGCAATTTGTAGTAAATGCATACACAATGGTAGAATCAATTAGACTAACATATATCGAGATGCATCAAAAGTCGATGTAGTGTGAATTGTACAATAGCCTCAATGATACCCTTTTGTGTGGGGACACAGACCCCACGACACAAGGAAAAAGATGTATATTGTCGCTTTCTTTCACTGGAGGAGCCATATATATAATTCAAAACTATCAAAATGCAATAGCTATTAGCAGATGGGCACGATATCCAGAATTATTCATAACGTTTGCATGCAATCCAAAATGGCCAGAAATTGCTCGGTTTGTCAAAGCTAGTGGGCTTAAACCTGAAGATTGTCCAGACATCCTTTGTAGAATTTGCAAAATGAAATTGGACGCGTTGATGAAGAACATCCGACAAAAAGAGATTTTTGAAACAGTCGAAGCAGGTAAATACTGAAACCCCATTTCTTAATAATTTTGATAACATATGATTATTCATGACAATCAATAAACAATTTTCAGTAATATACACTATGGAGTTCCAAAAGCACGGTCTTCGGCATGCTCACATCTTGTTGTTCCTTGATAAAAAGGAATAAGCCACAACTGTCACCGATATAGGCGAAATCATTTCAGCCAAAATCCCGAACAAAGAAATTGACCCCAATTACTACAACGCGGTGCGAAATTTCATGATGCATGAACCTGTTGGAGAAATCGAGGTGCCCGGATCTATTCGGGATGAAATTTAAATACAAATTTAAATCCAATTATTACTAGCATGAATTAATCCTAAATTAACTCAAATAATAATTAATCCAACAATAGAAGATCATGCATATGGATATTATCACATAAAATTCTACGGTGGAAGAAACTAAGAATTTTACGTGAATACATACCTCTTGAAGCGACGTCCAACCGAGATAGCCGGGACAAGCGTAACGATCCTATCAACCGTAAAAGTCTTCTCATGTATTCCCTCTTAGCCTTATTCGTTCGCCGGTGGGAAGCGCTCACGAACAATTTAATAATATAAGGGAGGAAGAAAATATTTATTGCTTTCGATTTTTCTAACTCATGGAACTGTAAACTGGAGATGAAATAATCATCCCCTATATATAGGGATGGGTTGGCCGAAATTTTCATGGAAATATGGGGAGAGAAATTTTTTTTCTTGGCCTCCAAGAAATCTTGAATATATCCCATATATTTTTTACTCCATAATAAAATATTCCACAAAAATCTCACCCTCCTAATATATGAGATTTTCGAAAATTTAGAGATCAAAAATGCTAGATTTGAATTTTTTTGAATTTATGAGATAATCTTGTATTCTAATAATATATATCTTCCATAATATATTTCCAAGAAAATCAACAAAATCTTTTTCTCTCTATAGTCTATACATAATTTTAAAAAATAATGAATAAAATCAGCAATAATAATTTTCTTTTATTTTAATCACCTTACTATTATCGGACTATTTATTGGGCTACTTGAGGGGCATTTGGGAGAATTAAGATTGAACATCCAATGGGCTACTGAATTACAATATTGAGCCCCAATATTATTCAGCCCATTAATATTAATTAATATCAATATCAAATTAATATTGCACTATCCATCTTAATCCATATTACGATAATATGGGCTCCCGATTATTATTTTCCGTGTTTAAGATCATTTAGTCCATTAATTAACTGAGCTTCTGAATAGCTCTAAATTAATTAATATCTTTCGCCTTGGAGTAAAGACAGCTCAACATTATTATCCGTACCGGAGAAACTAATTCTCCACTTGCAAGATTTGGTACGATAAAACTTATGTGCCCACCAAGGGGACAAATCACATGAGCCATACTCGCACACGTTGCTCCGTATTAAATCTTAGCAACTGTTGTATGATTAATATTACTGCCCAAAATACAAGGTTCGAAGTCACGATAATTCTCACCCAATATGTATCAAAGCAATAACTATTAATCACACACTGTCCTATTTAAGTGGAGAAGATTAAGAAATCAATAACCACTGAGGTCTAATTCTTCACCTTTCAGAGCAGAAGAATTTATCCTCGCTGTAGGTCCTCTTCAACACATACTAAATATGCTAGTGCAATCTCTTGGTCAAGACAAGTCAACCTGAGTACTACACATCGAACTTTCACGGCGGATTGTTCAATTCCACCTGGGTCGTGAATTGTACGTTTAGTTACAAGGAACTGTCAATGTAATTGTAATACCCCGTCCCGTTCTGTACCCTTTTTCTTTATTTAGAAACCTTATTTTATTTTCTTTTCTTTATTTTCTTTTAATTTTAAATTATTTTGTGTGTTATTTGTGTATTTAAATATATAAATTTATAAATTCCTAAATTCGAAGAAAGAAATCGAATTCTTTCAAACGAATAAAGGACTACGAGAAATTAATTATTCAAATTAAATTAAGGATTTCGATCCGTTTAATTTACTGAGAAAAATCAAAATACAATAAAATATTAATTGAGTTTTAAAACTGTATTAATTTATGAATCGGGGTTATACTCGTGAACCAAACGACCCCTAAACCGTATCAAGTGGGACCGAAAATATCACAAATTAAAGGGGATAATTCTCATCCACATATTTTTTTCCTTCCTTTAAAATTAATTAAATAAATAAATATATTTCTTTCTATAAATAGGCACGCATAGCTTTCACTATCAGTTTTCATTTTTTTCCCAAATTTCACTCTCGGTTCATCCCTTTCTCCCCCACGCGAATCCTCCGCCGCCCAGCCCAGACGCACCGCGCCGGAGCTCCGTCCAGCCTCGCCGAGCACGCCACGCCTCGAGCGCCTCCCGACGTCGCCCCTCACCGCTCGCCGCCGTCGCCGCTGGAGCTCCTCCAGACGCAGCGCCGCGACCCAGCGCCGCCTCCTCCGGCCGACGAAGCTCCAGGCCACCACGACCCAGGCTGCGCACCCCCAGCCTCCTCCTGCGCCGTCGTCAAACGCCCGCCCGTCGTGAGCGACGCCGCCCTCCGCCGCTGCGAATCGCCTCTCCTCCTTCCCTCACGGCGAAGAGCCACCAGCGCTGCCTCCTCTGTCCTTTGTCGGACACCGCCAGCCACGCCGTTCCTCCGATCGAAGAACCCAGCCGCGACGCCTTCCTTTTTTTTCCAGAAACCGTGCGCCGCCGCGTCTCACCTCCGAGCGCCGCCGCCATCCGTCCCCTATTCTTCATAAGTGAGTCCCCTCTTTTCTATTCGTTCCCGAATTCATTCAATTTCAATTTGGGGTAATTCGATTTGTACCGATTAAACTCGATTTCTAACCGAAGCCTTTTGTCGTTTAAATTTTCCGTTCAATTTGACGCCGTTGAACCGGTTGCTGTTGCCGAATTTCTGGAAATTCCAACCGACGCCGTTAGGCTGCCCAATTCACTTTTCCGAATTCCCGAACGACGCCATTAGGCTGCCCGGTTTGGGACTCGTAAGACTGCTCGTCTTTTCTCTTTAATTTTCGTAGTAATTAAGATAGGAATTGATCAATTTTAGTTCGTTGTTGAGACTTTGTAAGTTTAGAATAATAGTTTTTGGATTTGAAGCCTGTGAGCTTATAGATGGATTTTGATGTTGTTGGTATTAATATTATTGAAATTGTTATTTAGTGTTAGTTGTTAGGCTTGGTAGTATTGGGTTTGTTGATTAATATTGTTGAATTAGTTGTTTAGTATTGTTGGTTTAGCTGTTTAGTATTATTGTTTTAGTTGGAAGGTATTAGTGAATGGATGAATTAGTTTGGTTTGGTTAGCTGATGATATGATGATGAAATTAGTTGTTAGTAATATTAGTTGAGTTTTTGGAGACAAAGGGAAACTCGTCTTCCCCTTGTACGACTGTTAGAGAATTAGGAACGAAAAGATAAGTCGTTTAATATTCCAAATTAATAACAAATGAAAAGGAGTATCTTTGGGAAAAATTAATATAATCCGTTGTTTTAGAAGTTTTACAAATCAATTTTAGAAGTGTTACTAAAGTTAGAAAAGAAAAATACTTTTTATAAACTATATTAGTTATAATATAAATTTTCTTAGAAAAAAATCAAGTTATTAATAAGTTTTAATAAGGGGTTTTTATAAAATATGAATTCTTATATTTTCTTCCTTAAAGGGTCTTTGTTAAGTACACCATTGAATCTAGTAAATACACCCCCCTGTTACACCACTGAAATTAGTAAATACACCCCCCTGATGCACCTCCTCTTAAAAAGGGGTGTACTTATCAAATAGAAATCAATCTTTGAAAATCTTAGTTTTCAATAGTTTTCTAAAGACAACAATCTACTCAATCCTCGAGTTTCACACGCTTAAGCTTTTCAAATTCAAAAGTCGATCTTTTAATTGGAATACTCCTTGTTAGGATTCGGTACTAGTTGGAACGCGCACGAGGTTTCTGACCATCTGTTTGTACATCATTCACGGGACCCGGAGTTAACAGGTGGGTGATGATCGGTTGATTGATCTGCTCATAATACGTTGTGCTGGTATACTCTGAACTCGACTAAATCAATCTAAAACAATTAATCCAACATAAACGTAAACCCTATTATATAACTGTTTGAATTACGTGATATATTTATATATGATACAAATGTCTTTTGTTTATTTAAATCTGTCACTATTGCATGATATAAGAGCATTTTATGAGCATAAATCTATTTAAGTATGAATTATGTGTACAGTTCGAATTGTCAGTTTTGGTAATGAAGAGGAAAGTGGTGCGTGGCCATGTTTGATAATAGATCAGGTGCATGGTCACGGGGATTCGTTTGTGGAAGTGGTGCGTGGCCATGTTTGATAATAGATCAGGTGCATGGTCACGGGATTCGTTTGTGGAAGTGGTGCGTGGCCATGTTTGATAATAGATCAGGTGCATGGTCACGGGGATTCGTTTGTGGAAGTGGTGCGTGGCCATGTTTGATAATAGATCAGGTGCATGGTCACGGGGGAATTGTTTATATTGTTTTGGAAGAGATTTACTATATGTGAAAATGATTGTGGGCTTTGCCTCTTAACGTGAACCAACTTGCGATATTTCAATTATATGATGTGAAACCTGTTGTGCCCAACTGATTATTTTGTGAACTTGTTATTTGTATGATATATGATGTTTGTATTATTATGTCAACTGCTTAAATAAATTATATATTTTTATTAATGAGTATAATTTAATATACTTCGGATTTACCAATCCCATAACGTTGCAAATCACCCATACGTGAGAATTCAAATCTCACGCCCCCTTTTTACAACCCTTGCAGATTATGAGTTAGTGGAGCAAGGACAGTAATAGAGACGACACGGAGTTCCCCACTTAAATAAAATGATACTATTGATATTAAGCTTTATATATGTGTGAGAGATATATATTATAAATATTATTCTACTCATTATTCCGCTGCATAAAACTCATCTCTATTTTATTATCCATTTTTATATCAAAATTTTATAGTTCGTATTTTTAGTCACAAGTGGCACCTCGAATCTGAGATATTTATGTGTTTTGGATTCGGGGCGTTACAGTAATCTTCCGTGATCTGGTATCACCACATTAACTACAATATAACGCATACTATATATTGAACGGGTTGCAATAAAAATTCAACATTCATTCATATCTAAAGCAATTGTGATAAAAGAATTATTCTCATAAACAAATATTTAATACATGAGTTATACAAAGTAAAAGCATACTTTCACGTATAACTCCAACAGAACCTTACGGGACCGCAAACAAAAACTCCTCTTGCATGTCTGATGGCCAATGCACTAAGCATTTTCCTAAAAAATTCGTTGATGCAACAACTGTTGACGATGGGGGATTTTCAGAATATAGATGGAGAGATAACGGAAGGATGGTTGTCAGGAAAAACACCGAGCTCGACAATAGATATGTTGTTATGTATAATTGATATCTCATGCTAAAGTACGGATCCCACATAAATGTTGAATGGTGCAACCAATCCAGATCTACCAAGTATTTGTTCAAATACGTCAACAAAGGAGACAATCATGTAATGACATCCTTTTACCAATGTGTGAATGAAGAATCTTACGGGAGAAATATGGATGAGATCCAAATGTTCTACGAATGTAGGTACATCTCATCTTGAGAGGCTGCATGGAGACTACTAGGTTTCGAAATCCAGTATAAGAACCCGTCTGTTGAGCGATTGAGCTTTCACCTCCCAAATAAACAGAATGTTATTTTTTCAGACATGGATCTATTGCATAAAGTCCTAGATCATCCGTCTATCGACCATAGAATGTTTTTGGCTTGGTTCAAAGCGAACAATAAGTATCCAAAACATGTAAAAGACCTAACTTATCTTAAATTCCCCACAAAATTTGTACGGAAATAAGCAGAAAGAAAGTGGGTGCCAAAATGAAAATGATTCTCGCTTGGAAGGATATTTTATGTACCGTTGGGAAGTAGGGGAAATACTACTTGAGGTGTCTGCTCAACGTAGTCAAAGGGCCAAGGAGTTATGACGGACTGAAAAAGGTTAACAACATTCAATATGCCATGTTCTGTGAAGCTTGCTACGCACTAGGGTTGTTGGAAGACGACAAAAAATACATTGATGGAATCACCGAGGCCAGCCAATGGGCACATCACAGTCGCTGAGGATTTTGTTTGTAACTCTAATGAACTCCAACTGCCTAAGCCAACCAGAAAAGGTTTGAGAAACATGCTTGGCACATTTGTTTGATGATATTTTATACAACCAACAATGTATATTGCAATATCAAGATACAAAAATTATATCATTTTTAAAAATATTTGTACATGTTCAATAAAAATCAAACTACATATTGCTTGGTTTTTTTTAATAAACTTGACGCATGTTTAGGATTGATATTGAGCGACAATGAAATAAATAATCTAACTCTGTTGGAGATAGAAAAGATCTTGCGAGGGTGGGGCAATAACTTGAAAGATTTCGAACGGATGTCGCTCCCAAAAGATGTGCATTCAATTAGCTCTAATAATAAGTTGGTCAATGACGAACTACAATACGACCGTACAGCTTTGGCCAACAAACACATGTAGCTCCTAGACAACTTAACAGACGAGCAGCGTTATGTGTATGATAGAATAATAAATGCAGTGGAGACGAACACCGGAGGGTTTCTTATACGGATACAGGGGAATCAGAAAACATTTGTGTGGAAAACACTATCTGCGCTCTAAGATCAAAATGAGAAGTAGTGATCAACGCCGCTTCAAGTGGAATCGTATCTCACATTTTGCCTGGAGTAAGAACAGTTCATTCATGTTTTGCCATTCCAATTAATCTGAACGAGGACTCAACATGCAACATCAAACAAAAAAGCTAATTTGCAGAGCTTATTGTTCGATCCAAGCTTATAATTTGGGATGAAGCACCGATGATGCACAAACACTATTTTGAAGCTTTGGACAGAACTATGCGAGACATCCTGAGATTCACCAATCCAACAGTAATAACATCCCATTCAGAGGAAAAACGATAGTGTTTGGAGAAGACTTTTGCCAGGTATTGCCTATAATTCCAATGGGAACCAGGTCAAACATAGTGCACGCTACCATCAATTCATCATATCTTTGGAGAAATTGCACTGTGCTACGATTAACCGGGAACATGAGGCTGCAAAGCCAACATGATGAGAGAGAGACAACAAAAACAAAAGAATTTTCAGAATATATTGGTGCATTTGGAGATGGAACGATCGGTGAATCAAATGATGGATGCACAAAAATTGAAATTCCTAATGACATTTTACTCCCCAGCTCAGAAGACCCCATATCCGCTATCGTAGAAAACACATACCCGTCATTCCAAAACAATAGCTTTGATCGGAAAATATTGCAGGATCGGGCTATTTTGGCTCCTACCCTTGATTTTGTCGCCTCTATTAACGACCACGTGATTTTACTAAACTCTACAGAAGTGACAATGTACCTTAGTCCCGATAGTGCTTGCAAATCAGACTCCAATATTGATTTATTGGCTGATGTTCATTCACCAAAAAAATTAAATGGAATCAGATGTAAGCGTACCAAATCATGAGTTAACTCTGAAAGACAGAACGCCTGTCATGCTACTGCGGAACATAGACCACTCGGTGAGACTATGCAATAGTACTAGATTGGTAGTGACAAAGCTCAGTTGTCACGTTATCGAAGCTGAAATTCTGTCTGGGAGCAATGAGGGACAAAGAGTGTTGATTCCAAGAATGACAATAATTCCGTCGAATACCAAACTCCCTTACAAGTTATAGAGAAGATAATTTAAATTGATGGTTTCTTATGCTCTGACCATCAACAAAAGTCAGGGACAATCACTGAAGAACGTCGGGTTAATCTTAAAGAGGCCAGTTTTTAGTCATGGTCAGCTATATGTTGATGTGTCCAGGGTAACAAATCGAGAGGGATTGAAAATTTTAATTTGTGAAGAGGAGGGCAAAAGCAAAAAAAAAAAAAACTACTACCAACGTAATTTACAAGGGAGTATTCCATAATTTGTAAAAAAAAAAACCTTCAATTACTTAACAATAATTTTTTTATTCAACCTCTGAAATACAAACTCTCCATGCATAAAACCACAAAAGACACAAACTAACATTCTTCCTATAAATCCAACAAAGAAAGAAACAAATTTATACAACAATCATGAACAATATAAACAAAAAAAAATAAAATAACAAGTTGTGCAACGCACGGGTAAATAACTATTAGTATAATAGAGGACTTGCAAAGAAATTATACTTTTGAAAGAATTATTAAAATTATTTATTATAAAAATATTTCATAATAGTAAAAGTATTTTGCAATGAAAAAAAAGTTGATAGTATCTGCAAACATGTTAATGGTATATATATATATTTTTTTTTTTTATCATAATTTGTGAGAAACATACAATTTCCATTTGGAATATTTCTTTTGACTACTTATTTGATTTGATAAAAGAAATACAAAACTGTAAATGCAAATTTCGTATTAAACAAAAAATCGTTTACAACTTTTACTTATTCGGATTAAACCGAAAAAAAAAATAGTGCGGGTCCTAGACTCTAGATTTGCTCCTCTAATTCTTCTCTTCGGTGTTGACCTTGACTTGGATGGTCTTCGGGAGAAGTCCTCGTCTTGATCTTTATCTGAGATTGGATTTAAATTTATAACGTTAATCCAAGGGTGAAACACCTTATTTTGGATTAAACGTTATTTTGGAGATTTGGGGGATGAATGCCTTCGAAGGAGGGATGAACGCCTTTGGATTTGGTGAAGAACATCATTTGAATCTTTGAGCAGGTGCGACGAACGTTCTTGAAGATTCTTCAAATCTTCAAGGAGAAATGCCGGATCGAAGGGGTGCTGGACTTTGATCTCAGATCGGAGGATGTGTGTGGTAGACTTGCACGAAGAATGCCTTTGAAGATTCTTCAGATCATCAAGGAGAAACGCTTGTCTCGGATCGGAGGTTGTTTGTGCTTGACTTGCGCGAAGAACGCCTTTGAAGATTCTTCAAAGCTTCAAAGAGAAACGCCAGATCGGAGGGGTGCTGGACCCTGATCTCTGATCGAACGCCGTTTCTGATCGCTTTCCATGAAGAACGCCTTGAGATTGCTGAAGAACACTTCGAATCTTCAAGAACGGTTGCAGGCTTGGATGCTTGATCGTCGGAACGGTTGGTGTTCGATTGTGAAAATGAACAAAGTGAGGGCCCCTATTTATAGGGTGGAGGGTGGAAGACCTGCCTTTCTCGCAAGGTCACGTGACGCCGTCTGATTGGTCGGTGTCATTTGATTGACTTAATTTGTGATCTGATTTGATTCAATTTAGTTCATTTTCCTTTTTAACAAGATATCATTTAATTTTCGATCTTATGGTAAATAAATTATATCTATTACCCAATATGAGTAACGAAAACTCACGAAATTCGACCGACTTGTACCGTGTACATTTAATATCAAGTTTAACTATTTAATTCAAGAATTAATTTAATTAAATTCTCAAAATGAAATAGTAAATTTAATTTGATATTAATATTTAATTTGTACACGCGTCACCATTTAATTGGATGCAAAATTAATTTGCTTAAAAAAAAAATTATAAGACGGTGAAATTTGTTGCGAACACTCTATAATATCACTAACATATAAAGGCTTGAAATGAGTAACATATGAACTCGTTTGCCCGCTCATCATCACAAACAGAAAAATAGAACATTGTGTTTCTTTTTTCATAAAAACAAATCAATATCATTTATCAAATTGTTTATTCCTTCACTTTAATCAATAGTATTTGACAAATTGATATGTTAATTACAAGATGCCAATTTTTCCAGTTCTCAAACACTCCTGGAAAACCAATTAGGGAGGTTGTTGCTGACATATATGCCAAGTGCAAACGCAAAGAGGAACAACATTATCTTCACCACCTTTTCTCTCTCCATCTTCAATCTACCCGCCGCATTTACCACACTATAACTATAACCACCCACTCCTGTTGAAACTTTCTCACTTTTACCCGCAGTAACTTTTCGATCATCATCCTTTTTAACTTTCTCATCCTTCTTACTCCGTCTTTCCTCTTTCTTTTTATCTGGAAAATCTTCCACACCTCCCTGTTGTTTAAATTCATCAAGACGACTTGGGGCGGTTTTCGGGGATTCATCAAGAGTCGGAGCGGTTTTCGGGGGTTCATCAAGATGACTGGAGGCGGTTTTCGGGGATTCACCTAGATTCGGGGCGATTTTTGGGGGTGGGTCGATCTTGGGAGCAGGTGATGGTGCGGGAAGGGTAATTTTGTCCTCTGGAACAATCACTTTTGGTTGCCTTATGTACAAAATTCCTTCTTCAAATTTGGCACTGATTTTGCTGGTGTCGCAGTTCTCTGGAATTTGGAAATCCTTCTGAAAACTACTCCATTTGTTTTCTCCAATAGCCCTTGTTCCGCTGATTTTCAGCACTTTTGATCTTGTTAGTTGAACCCGAAGCTCTTCTTTTGTGAACCCTGCATACGTGTGCAATTATTTAGAGCAATTTCGAATTACTTGGAAATTAAATCAGAATCTAAAAGAACTTCGTATGTAAATAGATTAAATTAAAGTTTAATTGCTAATAAAATTACCATATTTTCATAAATTGCAATTTAGTTAAAACTTTTGAATTCGTCTTGCCCGTTTGGATAGTTTTTAGACTAAACTACATCATTTTGGTAGTACTACTAATTAATTAGGATAAACGTCGTTTTTTAGGATTTAATTTATTTTCAAGTAGGATGACACGTTAGAAACATACAAGAGTCAATCTGTCTAGAAGATCAATTGGAGATTTATTAGTTTCAGATTGGATTGCAATTTAAAAAAAAAATATATAGGCGCCATTAGGTCCTAAATTAAACAAAAAAATTATATAGAACCTTCATTCAGTTTTAAAAGAAAAGTGGAAAAACTTTCAAACACATGGGACATGCGAAAGATAACTTACCAGGAAGATATAAGAGGAGGGTGTTGCAATCATCCTCTTGTATCAAATCAAAAGATGGCTCAAAAGTAGTCATTCTAATTAAAATGTTTTTCTTGCTATGAGAGAGAGGGAGAGAGAGAGAGATTAGATGGTGCCTATGAACAGCAATGGGTGTGTGTTTATATATACAAGAGGACATTATAATCACAATTGTGGGATTAGCATTTTACCTTTCTTTGAGAATAGTTATACCTTTATTGCCTACTGCCTATTTCTTGTCTCAAGATTTCTTTTTTGTGCCATCAAAGTTTGGGCTTATTCTTTCCACACGTCTACTTGTAGCTTCCTCCAGAGGGAAAGAACACAATTTCCTTTCCACCACATGCCTCAAGTTTTGAATGAATCAAGTAATAATATAAAAAAAAGATTATTAATTCTGTTTAGTTTAATTAGTATCTTTTTTGCCTTTTAATTATGCTTTTAGATAGAAGACGTAGAATTTAAAACAAACCAAATTTATCGATTTAGTTTATGATGCCATATGAGCATGTACAGAGTATAATTGGTTCATATATGAATCATTAAAGGATTTTGTTATTTTCATTAAAGAGTATAAGTATTGGAGGGTATAAGTTATTTATGCTAAATAGTAGTATTAGTTTGTTTTTTACTAAATAATTAATACTTTTTATTGAAAATAACTAATACTTTTTAGTAAAAACAACTAATATCCTTAAATGATTCCTATATGAACCATTTTCACTCTATACTTTGTCTATATATATCTCTTCTGCTCAGAAACGAAATGTTCCAAATGATTCTGGAAATTTTTGCTCCGTTGAACTATGTGTATTTATATGTATCAGGAGCTCGATTCATAGATCTCTCGGTTCGAGAAATCAAGAATAAATTATAAATATGTTATTTAAAAATGTTTATATTTTATGAGTTATTCAATATTGTACCGCAGTATCATAAAAATAGAAGAAAAAAATTTGTGGGTCAAAAAATAAACAAACTTAAAAAATCGCGAGTCAAAATCAGGTTATAATATTACGTATTGCATGCTTATACAATGTATTATTGGTTAATGTAGTATTACATGAGCAAATAAGTAGTGTTGTTGGTAAATACGTAATACTATCTATGTGACAGACTCAATCCAATTTTGACTCCTCCGATTTTTTTTTTTTTTTTTCAGATCTTGCACATGTAATATTGTATAAGCATTTTTGTAATATTTATATGGTGTCATATATTCTTTCAAATAATAAGAGGTAAAATACAGAATAAAAGAATAAGGCCGCGACTAATAACACCTGAACTTTTGCTCTTTAAACCCGTTGCTCTTCACACCCGAATCTATTTTTTAATTTTACTCAAAATACTCGTAATATATTGTCTATTTTATCCCTCAACTCAAATTTCAATATTTTCATACACCCAAATTTTTAACCCTACATTAAACACACACACCCAAATAAAAGAAACAATAAAAAAAAAACCCCACACACCCAAACACACACAAAAGAAAAACACACGCACACATCATAAGAAAAAAACGCTGGGAAGAAAAACTCCTGGAAGAAGAAACACATGCATCCGATTCCTCCTTTGAAGATGAGCAATGTAAATGAGGCGTTATTCACATGAGTCCGTAGAGAAAATTACGGTACATGTATTGATAACGTTTGGCCAACAATGGTTGAACTTTATTCATAAGGTTTGACCAACAGTGATCGAACATTCATCATTGCGTTTGGCCAACTCTGGCCGAACATAATGATAAATGTTCGGTTATGGTTTATCAAACATGCAATTTTTAGAATTCCTAAACCTTAAATCCACGAACATAACTCGATCAATACAACTTTTAAACCCTAAATATTCTTCTCTAAATTGATTTATACCATAAGACATACCATATAAAACAATAAACTCATAGAAAACTTACATTACTTAGATTTTCCAAAGTGTGTTCTTTCTCCATGACATCTCTCATGAGTATTGGATTTAAGTGGTTGAGTGAAGAATGAAGAAGAAAGAGTTTGAGTGAGGGGGTGGAAAGAAATCTCGATGAAGAAGAATTTTTTTTGGGTAGGGTGTATTGAGTAAAAAACTAAAAATTATGTTTTAATAGATTTTAAGTGGTAAAGGGTATAATAGTCTAATTACATTAAACTATTTTTAGTTAAAAAAAAATTTGGGTTTAAAGAGCAAAAGTTCGGGTGTTATTAGCCGCGGTCAAAGAATAATATTTTATTCGTTATACAAAAACTTATTTTGCTTTTGGAATTCAAATAAATATATTTTACTTTGAGTTACAATTATATTTTCGAGAGTTAAATGTGTGCTTAGAGTAAAATTTATTAGTGAGTTTCCTCTACACTAATTGTATGTACAACTGAACAAGGATGATCGTTTTAAAACAGTGATATATTAATACTATTTGATTATATTAGTTGACATGTTTCAATAAAAGTTAGTGTCAAATTTCATTATAGACCTATAATATGGTTCAATTGAAGAAGATAATAAAACCTATATTGTGATTATATTATTTGATTACATTTTATACAGTAATAGGAATAATTGTCACGTGGACGTGGAGAGAAAGTTGGACTAATTGTCCCATGAATAAGAGGTAATTATTTATCCCTCCTATCCATCAAAGCAAGAAGGTATTAGTGATTGCTTTAAAGGTATTAGTATGAAGAATATTAGTTGTTTTCAGAGATTTTTGCACTTTTGGTCCCATAGAAATTTTGTTTTGCACTTATAGTCCCAAACGTTATGAAATTTGCAAATTTAGTCCCAAAAGTTACGGGATTTGCAAACTTAGTCCCAAAAACTAATGGCCACTAACAGACTTGCAGATTTGGTCCGATAGAATAAAAATTCACATTCTTTTACCTATTTTTACAAAAAAATTATAAAAAGAAATATAATAACAATATATATACACATTTATTTTTATTTTACAATAAAATATATGTATATCATATTTTAATATATTTTTTAATCAGAATAATTTACTTTATATTAATTATTTAAAAATAAGAATAAATTTATTTTTTAACTTTTGTGCCCTTTTTTTAAAAAATTACATAATAATTTTCTCAACATCTTATTTTAACAGTTCAATGTTACATAGTATCATTCTACTAACGATTACACACACAAACATCTTTCTTTTGTTTCATTCCTAAAAATGAACAGTACGTCCACATAAAAACTATATTATCCATTTTTATGTCGATTGTTCAATAATAATAATTTACCCTATATTTTATTTAATTAAAAAATAAATAAATATTTCTTTTAAAAGTTAGAATATTTAATTAAAAATTATACTATCAAGTGATAGTAGCAAACTAATAGTATATAAACTCTTTGAATAAGTCTTTTTATTAACCAGTTTCTTTGTACAATTTAAAAAAATATTAATTCTTTTATTAAAAGATATATTTTTTAGTAAAAAATTAATATAGTAAAAAAATACTTATAAATGTTTTAGGATATAGAGAAATAAAGAGAAGATCAGAAGAACATAGATTTGTTGACCCAGTTCGTCAGGAATGACTACGTCTGGGGGCGTACCAAGCCAAGAGATAATTCACTATGTCTTGTGTATGAGATCCCTTTATATATGTTACAATCTAGGGTTTTAGATGAGTACATAGAATATAATGAAATGACCATATTGCCCTCCATCAATTACTTCTTGATGAAGGCACAATAATATATTTTCCTTCAATACTCCCCCTGTGCCTAATCAAACGTATGGATGGTGCATGAATGTTGCCTTGCTAAAACTTGACAAGCAGCTAGAACCCAATGAGAAATAAATTTTGATCGAAGGGAAAAAGATTTACAATGTACCTATGTTGAGACTCCCCCTGAAGTCTGCATCTTTCACATGATACGTACATCTATTAAGTGATTTCAGAAAGTCTACACATCTCAATTCTTTAAGATGTTTCTTAAAGATTGTCTTGGACAATGATTATATAAACATATCAGTCTTCGGTGAGATATGCTTCACATTGTCACCATTGATGTAGCTCAACTTCAGCTACTGAACATAAGAAACATGTTCGTCATAGATACATGTGGGCTCTTCAGTGGTATAACTCAAACACTGCTTCTTCGTATATGTGTGATCGATGATAGACCTCTGTTAAATATACTTACAATTCTTCATGTAAGACAATGATTTGAAGAGGTATCTATAAGAGTTTGATTAGTAGATCTCCAAGATATCGTTGTGTTTTCTATGGTAAATTCATAACCATTTTGGAAACACTTTATGTGGATCAGAAATATGCAAGACCAAATAGTACATCATTTGACGTATATGTGTAGGGGCAGTTCCAACATTTTTTTAAGGTCCACAATTCTATTTGTGGTCCCTCCATTATATATTTAAATGAGTAGCAAACCTTTGTAAATGGTTTTTCCTTAAGTATCAGAGTACATTCCTGACACCATTCCAAGGACACTATGTTGTTCCTGGATGAAATCTAGCTAACAAGTTTATTGAGAAAGTAATATATATGGTCGAGTGTATTGAACTAATTACAATAATGCGCATATTTTACTTAAGTAGGGAATTTCATCTCCCAATAGCTCTTCGTCATCTTCCTTCAGACGAGATGGATATTTTCTTAAATCCAAACTTCGACCAATCATGAGAGTGCTAATCAGATGCATTTTGTCCATGTTAATTTGCCTGAACATCTTCTGGACATATGCAAACTGGTGGATAAGTATTCCACAAACTCGATGTTCTAGTATAAAGTCTAGACAAAATTGAGTTTTCCCAAGATCCATTATCTCAAAACTGGATTTCAAATATTCATGGTCCTCTTATTTCATTAAGAATATCTATTATGTTCATCCATCAACATACGTAATTGAAAATCCAAAACTTATTTTCATTATAAATGCATATGGTCACTATTCATGGTTCTTGTAACATATCCTAATCAAGTAGTCACTTAGACGGGTATACCACCTCCACCTGATTGTTTCAATCAATAAAGTGAGTGTTTCAATCTAATTGCAAACACACTCCGTGGTTTAGAGTCACTTAATTTGGGTAATAGATGTCATCAGACACTTATATATCTCTAAATCAAGATCCCCATAGAGATATGTCATAACCACATTCATAAGTTGCATCTCCAATCCTTCGGAAATTAACTAAGTGATGGAACATTATAACGCACATTAGGGGAGTTTGTCTCCTCATACTCAATCCAGAGCGTTGTGAGAAATCTTGCGCTATAAGACAAATTTTATATATCAGGACCTTATATTTCTCATTACGCTTTATGACAAAGACTAAATTATGTCCTACAGGCTTTACACTTGGTCGGGCTAGCACTACCGGACCAAATACCTGTCTCTTTGTCAGAGAATTAAATTCTACCTGGATTGCTTTTATTCATTTAGGCCAATATGCTCTTGGTTGACACTCTGCAACCGAGCGTGGTTCGATATCGTTGTGCTCTATATTTTCTTGAGCAACAATATATAATAATTCATCATCAATCTGCGTGCAATGTCTGTCCATCGACTTATATGCACTCTTATAATCATATAGAGATTTTTCATTCTCTGGAACCATATAAAACATCGGAGCGTCCTCCCATAATGATTCATGGACATAAGTTTAATCAGAGATAATCTCGTGAGATGTATTCTCAACATTGATGATCAATGTGTTAAATTGTGTCACACCCTTCATTTCTTCCTTTAAATGGGTGTCAATCGAACCAGGTGACCTCCCCCATTTCCTTTTGGGAGTCACAACCTCAACCACACCTCCAGCAAGTGTAGTTGCAACATATTTCCAGCGGTGTTGTGCCCCTTATTGAGGACTTCTAGATTTCTAACCTTACAGGCATATCTGCAGCTGAGACTTAGTCACTTTAGCAATATCAGTAACGCATCTGCTACGTTCTGAATATAAATAATTCATTTTACTTCGCTTTCACATTGTGAAGTTTGGGGATCAAATGAGACAGTATGGGGACAGACACGTTACTTCCTGTCGTTCCCTTAGAAAATTCTTTTTCTTATCTCCCCCTAATGACGGGAGGACCGTCTCATTAAAGTGACGATCTGCAAATGCGGTAGGTAGGTCGCCTGTCAAGGATTCTAAATTTCGGATAATTGTTAGGAATTCATATCCAATATAGATACTTAATCGTATTTGGGAACCCAATTTAATGCGTTGTGGGTACGCAATAGGCACATATATTGCAAACCAAATATGTGTAGAGATAAAATGTCAGGCTTATATCCAGTTACCAACTGGTACACATAAAATGGATGGTCATTTAGTGGGTTTGAGACGAATAAGTAAAGTTGCATGCAATATTGCATAACCCCAAGCAGAGATTGACATGTTGGTGCACATAATCAATGTCTTAAACACCATTACTTCCTTTTAATGGTGGCCTCTGCGAGACCATTTTGTGTAGCATGTGGGGTACCAGATGCTCTACATTGATCCTGATAGATATGCAATAATCATCAAATTTCTTTGATGTAAGCTATCTTGATAGCGTATTCAGGGTGGTGATCCCTAAAAAGTATAATTTGTGCTAAGAGCTTTACATGCAAAATTTATTGTGGAGAGTAAAGCGACATGTGACCATTATGTCAAAGTATAATCGAGAACCATAAATTACTTGAATGGTCTGCATTCTGGATGAATTAGTCTATAAATATCATAGTTTATCCTTTGTAAGAATGAAATATTTAGTTTTGTATCTTTAGCATAAACAGGTCTCAATGTTACTTTTGCTAAAGATCAAGTTTTGCAAAATGAGTGACGCGCCTTTAATATTTATAAGGCAACGTGAGATGTAGATAGTGTATCTAGTATTTCAGAAAATAAAGATTGCGACAAAACTACAACATGACCGATATCATGCATCATATCGGATTTTCATCTCATTTTAAATTCACCCAAAAAAGAAGAAGGATGTCCATATAAGTTCTTCGAAATATGGATCATCACGTCAAAGCTTGTATAAATTAGTGTCACACAGTTCATCATTGGTGACAACAAATGATTCAAGAACAATAGTGGGATTCATTCCACTAGATTGACTTTTCAGTTTATCTAAGATGTGTTTTCTTTCACATTAATTAGATAAATATAAATTTCATTCTCACTGTGTGTGTATAAATAATAATGTTGGCACATTATCTTTAAAACTTAACAAGGCTCGATTAGCTCTTAATGCATATAAAACTTCATTGATTTTAATAAGTTTATCGTTAGACATCAAGAATTTGGCAGCTCTTCGCCCTTTTTAAGTAATCTCATATTCTGGTGAGTTTCAGTTTGAGTTGAATGATTTACTTTCATTCAATACTTTATCACTATACATCGTGATAGTATTATTTTCGAACCATATATACTAATGTACGTGTATTATAAATTCAAATAATTCAGTACTGTGAATAAAAATCAAATTTATTAATGAACCAACACCATTAAAAGTAAGGTCTCGTATCGTCGGTCTAATTAACTTTAAGACCAAAACATTTGTCCAAATAAAATGAAGCATTATGCTTGAATAACCTTCTTGATAAATGAAAAATTTATAAATAAATCAATCAAAATTAGGAGTATTCATTAATTGGGCAAAGTCCTTATTGCCATTGAAATATGCAATTGTGAGGTAATATTTGAGGGATATTCCTCATATTTCATATAATGAGCATCCTGTTCTTTAAATTCTCCATACTTATATAGTTGGTTGCTACGTTGTGCTTGAATCAAAATTTGATACAGTATCATCATGACCGTTAGGAGTACTATACCTCCTTAACGTCTTCTAGTGGGAGAGCCACCATTGTCCAACGTGGTATATCATTCTCATGTTCGTGTGGATTGGTATGTCATGCCCCATTTTCTTTTGGGTTCTTCCCACTGTTCCATTAACCAAAATTAACCTCGAGAATTTTCTTTATCTCAAAGGCTAGTAATTATCGTTTAGAAGAACGACATGTGACTCAACCACTTGCAACATGTCAATCAACTTAGTGGGGAAAAGTGGAGATTTTTTTTTTAATATTGTATCATCTTCTGTGATTTTGTTTTCACATAAAGTAACGTTTGTTTTAAAGCACAACCTTTATGGAAATTCGTGAGCCTCATTTAGTTAAGTACGTGGATTTTATTCCACCGATTCGACAGTGCTGAAATTATAGATATTTTTAAAATATCGTTTCAAAATATACCACAGTCCTTTGGGTGTTATAAATAAAAGATACCTTCAACATAAAATGGGGTCTGATATATGTTGCCTAATAAAATATTAGGGCTGATCTTGTTAGACGGTTCTTTGTCTTTTGATCATTAAATGTTTTGATTGTTTAAATACGATTCATACATAAGAAGGTTATTTCCCGCATTTGAAATCTAATGATGGTACTCACTTTCTTTTGAATCCAATATTTTTATAAACAAGTGGGAATTAATTTCGCAAGAGTAGCAATATACAATAATAAATTTATTTTTCAAGAATTGAGACCACGGGTCACATATTTTTCGATGCTTTGTGAAAATACTTTATCACATTGATTTGTACTCATAAATATCATTCATGAAATTTCTTTATCATGGAGATATTCAATAACAAACATGTGTACACATAAATTGAGTATATATATCACGGATGACATTAATATAACAAATAAGTCATCAAGTTCTTCATAGTAAATTTCAGTAAACTATATCATCCGCAAATTAAGTAATAATAGGCAAATTAGGATTTTCACATAAATCTTATTTTCTACAATGAATAATTCACGAGCCTATATTGCGGCAAAAAGTGCTAATTGCTGAAATTTAAAAAGGATTAAACCTATTAACCTGAGCGGAATCTTACGGCAATAAATAAAAAGGCACTAGTACCCTGGAAAGGTTTTATATCGTTAAATATGTTATTTTGCTTTCCAAGTAATTAATATTTTATCATTGAGTACAAATTGATCAGATAAGTATACGATTAAATGAATTAAGAAGTCATAGGCTGTAAATTAGGTGTTTAAATTAAGGTTCAGAGGAATGCATATTCATTCTAAGTTTCCTATATAAACAAATAATACTAATAATAAGAACCAAAGCCCTATCACAAATAGTTTACTAAGGTACCATTACTATATACTTTAACCTTCATGCTAAATATAGGCATCACCATCCACAGGAAATTACGTACAATTGATTTCGCATATGAAATTTGAAATTATTATTTAAATAGTTACCTCTTGTCAGTAAAAATTTAGATTGCTCCTCATCATGCATATGGGCTATAATTCCTCGCCTCGATTTAGATTATGGCGGATGAATTTGGGAGAACAGTAACCAAAATCGAGATCAAGGATAACTCAATACATCAACAATTGATTTATATTTTCACCGCCAAAGATATTAATTTTGTTGAAAGGGTAGAACACTCGTGCTGATAACATGTTTTAGGATATAGAGAAATAAAGAGAAGATCAGAAGAACACAGATTTGTTGACCAAGTTCGTCAGGAATGACTACGTCTGGGGCGTATCAAGCCAGGAGATAATTCACTATGTCTTGTGTATGAGATCTCTTTATATAGGTTACAATCTAGTGTTTTAGATGAGTACATAGAATATAATGAAATGACCATATTACCCTCCATCAATTACTTCTTGATGAAGGCACAATAATATATTTTCCTTCAATAATAAACTCTTTATTTAAACTATTCAATTTGTTCCAACTTTAATTTTATACTTGTGTTGGACACATATATTGTATTGACTATTCAATTAATGAAAGTAAGTGTTTATATTTTTTTTTTAAGTATATAAAGTGGTGAAACATAAATATTTATATTTACTTTTATTTCCAAGTGTGAAAATTTGAAACAGAGCTTGATAGAAAGTGCCTAAATTCTGTGCAGAGTCGATATTTTACCCCGGAATTCATTCATTCATCCGGTCAAAAAATGTCTAACCACTTAAAAACTGTAGAAATTGAAATCTCTCCCTATTCAATTTTCATTTTTCCCTCTTTTTAATTTCAACTTCGCTCTACTCCTCAACCGTTAGCCGGCGGCGTCGGAATGGCGGTGGAGTCGTCGACCTCCGTAATGGATTCGCTGTTGGAGAAGCTCAGGCTCGATGAGCCATGGGTCCCACCCAGATCGTGGGATTCCCTTCCTTCCCAAGCAGGCGCCCCATCACAGCCTCCCTCTCACTCTTCCTCGCCTCTCCATACTACTTCCACTCTCTCTGTAATCCATCTCCTTTTCTCTCTACTATGTGATTTTATACGGAAAAAAAAGGAGAATTTAGTTTCTAAATTCTGGAATGTGCTTGCGATCTCTAACTCCAAGTAGTTGCGCAATTTCGTCATTTGTTCATGAGTAATTGTTAGCGCTTTTGGATACTAGCATTCACTTCGGTTAAAATCATTAGATTAGAGAAAATGGAACTTTACTAAGTTAATGTTAGTCCAAGAACTGAAAACTAATGATGCATTTTTTATTTCAATTATTATTTTTTCACTCTCGATTTATCCTTCTTAGTAGTTCATGTGTTGAGAGTGGGTTTACTGGACAGCTGGGATGATTTGTCTTCTTCCTTTTGAATATGGATGAAAATGCTCACAGTCATAACCTAGAAATGTAGATACCAACTTTCCTGATTTTGAGATGTTAAAAGCATCAGGTAGCCTCATTTAGGAAGTCTCTGGGATATTACCTGTTCATCATAAGGAAATGTGCTGCGACCAATATGAAATATTAGTGATGGGAAAGCATATATTCTATTTCCATTGTACGCTATTTAGGTTGCTAATCTTGTCCTTTTCTTGTTTTGTATATTGATTTGTTTCTCTTGGAACTTTCTCTATATGTTTTTAGGAGCCCAGTTTGGTGAGATTGGCAATGAATGCTCTCCAGGGAGTGGAATCAGCTCTCATATCTATCGAAAAGCTCTCAGCATTGCTTTGTTATAGTTCAGCAGACAGAAGTTCTCATCGAATTCAAAGTTTGTGGACTCGGTCTTCTAGTACTGCTGTTATAGGAAATCTACTTACTTCTATTGGCCAGTTTGGTTGCATAATTTTTCTACTCCGCAGATTTGTCAATTACTTTACATATCCAGGCCTTGGTGGAAAGCTTGAGGAAGATTTAAAAACTGATTCCTGTGACGAAAGGAAATTCTCCATGTGCAATCTCACTTTGATCAATCAGGCATTTGCGATTTCTGTAGGAAAGGTCATAGATGGTTATATATCTGCACTTAATACATTATCTGCATCTGTCAGTATAAGGCGGCTCTTGAAGACTAAAGATGGCTGTCTTACTAGTATTGGGCATTCGGAGTTGACACTCTTGGAGGTTCACCTTCATACCACGGGATTGAGGACTCAGATGGAAGCCCTTGGAAATCTCTGCAATGTTAATCATCTAACTACCGACTTTCCTGTATTATCTTTAGAAGACTTGCGGACTAAATCAGATTCAGAGTTCAGCGATTTCCCTAGAAGTGGAGCTTTACTCTCGTTTCTATATGCTCAGCTAAAGGTCAGCCTGTCTGGATCACTTTACTTGTATAGTTTATTTGTGCTTAAGTTGGAAATTATTAAGTTGTAGCTTCTGACTTATTCATTCATATTTTCCTCTGTTTTATATCATCTCTAAGTTTCCTTCACATGATTTTTGTCTGTTCTGTCCTTCACAAAAATGTTAGGTTCGTTCTTTTATCGTAGTATTATACTTTCTTGAAGCCCTGAATACAACGATGCTGGAAATCCTGGTGCAACCATGATTTCTCCTTGATTCTGCTATTATAAATGTCGTGGTAAAAAATATTACTGGACATGTAGTGGTCCATCTTAGAAAGGGCAATCTTATTGTTCTGTAATGTGAATAAAACAGCATGGAGTAGTTAAACTCATGGCCCTTGTATTTTGTTAGAAGCTACTAGTACTTAGTACTTGCTTCGATGAAGTCATTGAATAACTTTGCATGTAGTTTAATTGTAAGCACATATAGATGATTGATTTTGTGCCTGTTGCAAATTAATTTGTCTTATGACTTTTGCCTCAATTTCTTTAGGTTGCTGATCCAGGCCATTGTGCCCTCCTTAAGTTCCTCTTTCTCCAGTCCTATGAACCATATTGTGATTTTATTAGGTCATGGATATATGATGGCTCAATTAGCGACCCTTACTGTGAATTTGTTGTGGAATGCGTCAGCGATCTTTCGGTTCATGTGTCCAGTGACACTGGAATTGCTTCTGGCTTGCCTTTGCCGACCATCAGGGTAATACACCTAACGTGCTCTAGACCTGGAGATTCTTCAAATGGTACTTTCTTTTTCCTCTAGAGCATCCCTGATCACGTGGATAATTTATCCAGGTGCGAGATGGAGTTGCTGTACCCTGTTTTCTTGAAGACTGCCTAATTCCACTGTGTAGATCTGGTCAGCAGCTGCAAGTAATAATGAAATTGCTCGAGCTGTCAAATGTTGGTACATGTGTTGCTCATGAAAATATTCTTCCCAGCTTGGTTGGTTTGACGAGTGAATACCCATGGTTTGCATTTCCACTTACATTTGACAAAGGAACTATTGAAAAAATGGTGGTCGTGAGAGCAAGTTATTACCAACAAATGGTGGAAAAGATTGAAAGCATTTTAACTAAGTTTGATTTTAGTTTTCGACAGGTAATTTTTTGTTGGGTTTCCTGCTCCTTTTTCCTTTTGATGTCATCTTATCATTCAAAATGGTTGTGCTCTGACTTGCATGTATTACCTCCCCATCTATGTGTTGTAAGTAAGAATAAATCTATGATAAGGAAAACTCAATTTTTTTATTATTGGTAAATATATACTGATCGAGCGGATACGAATAACATATACAAAATACACCAGGATACGCGGGCACACACTCAACATGACTGAAAGGTCACGCACGCAGACAATGAGAGGAACATGCAAATTTTACCTACTTGATCATTGATGCTGTGAATATCAAGTCGAATTATCGAAATGAAGCAATGCATAATATTTGTCATTTGTGCTTCAATGCTTCTGTCTGCCTTATTTTTTTTTTTCCCATTCTTGAGATTTTTCTATTGTAATATCTGTTTAGTTTGGTGGATAAGTTTCTGAATCTTTTAAACATAATTACGGCTCGGCTTCTCTCATCTTGAAGTTTACTTTTATTCTTATCGGTATGTGGTGTGAATGATCTATTTTTCAGGCTGCTGTACAAGGTGCTTCATTGAGGCTTGTGAACAATCCTAAAAAGAACCTGAACCAACAAGCAACTTCTATTGCTGGGGAAAACTTATTTGCACCTCTAACTGATAGAAGAAATGAAAATATGTGAGTTCTTCCCCTTTTTTCCTCCTACAGAACGATTCCAATAACCTCTAGAGTTCAGTAACCTAAACAAGCCCTATTCTGATTCTTTACTTTGCGCTCTCATCTTTGGTTCAATACTTCTATTTCACCTCTCAACTTTTTTAATGTGGTCCCTCCAATATTAATATGCTCTTTTTCTGAACAGGCCTGACACTATAGTGAATTCTAAAGTATCTAGCACCATGAGTGATGATTCTGATGCTGAATATCTCTCGGAACCATCTGAATGCTCATCTTCCGAGATCTCTGAGGAGCAAAATGAGGCTGAAAAGCTGGTTTTTGCATCTCATACTCTGGAGCCAAGTTATTTATCCGCTCTGGAGTTTTCCTTGAGCCCATCCACTGACAACACAATACAAAATCTCTACGGAAGTGAAACTTCATGCTGTGAAGAAGACTTCTCACGTAAAATAAACTGGAATTCTGGTTATGCTCCTTCGCACAAGGAAACATACTATTTGAGTAGTGCTCAAAGGCTTTCACGAACTCCTGAATTCCAGTCAAGTAGGGAATATGATCTAGGTCTGTTTGATGGTCGTATTTCTGGCAGGGGGGAACACGATTCACAGTCTCACTCTCCTAATTGGGGGTTGGAGCTGAGAACTGGAAATTATGGATTGTCGAACACTGACCTGGATTTTTCTGACAATGCCTCCAAGATCAATGTCAACAATAAAGATGATCATCCACTTGTAACATGTGAATCCGTGAAAGCAACTAATTTGCAATTATCAAACCTGACATATGATTCAACATTTTTTAGTATGAACCCAATACTGAATAGAGGCTCTTTTTTCAACGTGAGAACCATCCTTGGAGAAAGAGGCCCTGTAAATCATATGAATTCCTGTTTTGACTTTACAGCTGTGAAAGATCCACTGAACACACTTGCAATCAAATTAGCAGGTGCTCATGTCCCTAAATTTGGGACTGAGGTTCCATTTAAAACTGAAACTCCTGCTGCTGCTGATACTAAAAATCACCTTGCGCGAGAGGACTACAATGAAATTCACTCTGACAATAATGCCAAATTGTGTAATGTTAGTTCACCTCTGCATAAGGAGAGCAATGAAGAACATTTAATGCACCAAAATATTTCTGGTGGCAGTTCTTGGGAGAGCTTGCTTGATGGATCTGGAAATATTGTGGACAGACCCATAAGTGACCACAGGATGAAATTGGTGACTGGAGCTGATATGCCGCTGGACTTTGTGATTAAAAAATGCGCCTTGGATGAGATTTTTCTTCAGTATCCTTATGCTTTGGATTTTTGGCTTTTGGTTTTGATCATGCAGTACACAGAGTATAAGTAGTAGTGCATAAGTTCCTTTGAGTGTCTACCATGCTATGCAATGCAAAATCTATCTGCTGCTTTTGACAACCTAAAGAAGAAATCTGTGTCTAGTGGGAGTGAGCTTTCTTGGCATATAGTCTTTTGCATATTTTCTTCTCACAGACTAGATTATAAATATTGTGACAGCATTTCTGTATAATTTTGATAATCCAGTTTTCAGTCCTTTCACCTTTGTATGCCCAGATTAGGAGTTCCCTTGACATCACTGAGGTCAATGTGTCTTTTCAGAAATAGTTATGGCCATTGTCTAGCTATTCAGGTGACTGAAAGAAGGTGGTACTTCAGAACATGCTATATGGGTCAAAACCTCTCTCTTTGTTCCACATTTAAGTCTTGTTTCATATTTTAATTCCTCTTGCTGGGCTGTGCTTTCTAGATACCAGTCCTCTACAGTAAGCTGGGGATTTTGGATGTGGAAGATAAACTTCTTGAACAGTGAAAATCATGTGATGATGGTCTGTTGGTCTTGAAGCATGTTTCTGGGAAGCTGTTTCCATATCCTAACTTGGTCTTGTTCTGCCCCATGGTTAATTTAAATCTATATTTCTTCTGTTCCTTTACCATAAAGCATCAGTCGATCTGGTTTTTGGCTCGATATCTTTTCTTTTCTTGTATTTCCTTGACTAAACATCAGTTATAAATACCTGAGCAAGCTGACAATCAAGTTGCTCATAGAAGGGTTCAAGTTGCAAGAACATTTGCAGTCGCTGCGGTGTTATCATTTTATGGAACTGGGGGACTGGGCGGATCTATTTATTATGTCTCTTTGGCAACGTGTATGTTATTTTTCAGTTATTTATTTGATTCCTTCAATTGTTATCTATGCTGATTGCACTAGTCATATCAGAAATGGCATGTCAGTGAAGTGGATAAGAGGATTCCAGAAATTCAAGGGATTCTTGAACTAGCTGTCCGAAGGTCATCATGTGAACGAGACCCTAATAAGGATCGGCTGTATGTGTACCTGAAAGGAGAGGGCATCAGACATCTGTCAGCTTCTTCTGTCATTGGTACATTTGTATTTCTGTCGGTGTTTTAGAAGCCAAAACACTTGTTTAAGACATTTTACATTTCATGGCTCATTAAACATACAAACATAAATTCTCCCATCTACTATATTAAATAACCAACAATTATCAAATTAGGGGGAGGATGGCTTACAGACCAAAAACCAAGCTCTACATATACAAGGACATTTGTGACTCTTTAAATGATATCATAATTTCAACTTGGGGCTTCTATTCTAACGCTGGAGAAATAGCTTATTATATACACATCGTCTGTCATTCATTTGCTTGGTGACTTGTGCTTGGTGTGAAGAATACATGTTCCCAAACGACCTAGCATGCTTCCGATGGAAGATTTCCTGCAAGATTGCTGTTTAGGCTATCCAAGGACTGTCCCTCCCGCTAAAATGCCTTTTAAAACCCTGATTAAAGTCTGATTTAATCTAGGACTACACTATGGCCATTATGTTTGATACTAAATAATTGCTCTTGTTTGCCATGTAGCTTCTTTTGTCGGACTAATTACTTTATTTTTGGCAGGAATTCACTCTTTTGATTATTTGGGCTTGGGTTACCGAATTGATTGGCCAGTCAGTATAATTCTTACTCCAGCTGCGTTGAAAATATATTCCGATATATTCAATTTTTTGGTACAAGTCAAGCTTGCTGTTTTCTCACTAAGTGATGTATGGAGTTCATTGAAGGTACTCTCATCTACAAAGTGACCTAAATTTTTTATTCGCACATATTGCTCGTAAGGTGAACTGTCATTTAGACAAAATCCTGATTCCCCATCTTGAGTTTGTTTGTACCAACTGGAACTTTCCTACTGAGGCTTACCTGGTTTATCTAGGTTGTGTAAGCCTACGGTGGCAAATTAAATATGCTACTGTACATCAATCTTTTGATGGTATATTCTTATGTTACAGTATCATACCAGTTGAAAATAAAAGGATCTCTATCTGTTTGTAGAAGTGGACAACATGTATAGTTTTAATTTTCATCTGTGCTGATGAAAATGTGACCTAAATACTAACCATAACCAAAGCTTCTGTTACCTCCCTTGTAGAAACTGGTAGGTAGGTGGCTTTCTTTTCTAATATTTTTGTTCTTCGTTTTGTAGTTTTTCAGTTTAGTTTTTTTATTTTTGCACCTACCATAAGTTCCAATTTATAGGACCAATCTGGAAAAGGAATTGTGTTACCCTGTTGAGATCTCATGTTATCGTCCTTGGTTTCTTATCATGTTCTGCTTAATTTTCAAGAACATCTCTTCGTCTCTGTTATCTCTTCAAAATGTAGTGTATTTTGTCACGAATAAAGAACTAAGGTTTTAATAATGGTGTGATTCTTCTAAATTAAATACTGAGCCTTTTTTCATTGTATTCAAACGGGCTTCACGTTCTGCACTTCTAAGTCTTTCATTAACTGTTTCACCATTCATGAACTGTTCCGTCTTTTTTCTGCACTTCTAAATCTTCCTAAATGCTTCACATGAACTGTTTCGCCATTCATGTATTTAAAATGAGAAGCTTGCTTATTTGGGTCTGTTTTATGTGTTTCTCTTTCTGAAATTTGGTCAAGTAAGATCCATCTCAAGTTAAGAACTTCATTTCCAATTATAGTTCACGTCAGATTACTCAGGTTGACAAGGTTTATGGTTTGCCAAGCAGGGTTATCGCTTGGAGCAACACAAGGGAGAAGTGTGCCAAATTTCATTAATAACTGAAACCAGGTACATCTTAAAATTCAATTCTCTGGTGGTTGTATACTGGTATAGTGGGTATTATTTGAAGGAATAAAGAAACAGAACTTCTTGATTGATTTGATAACACAATGGAGACTGAAGAATCATTTTAGTTTTAATGTTTTGGATTTTTCATTGCATCACTACTTGGATAGAGACTTAAGTCAATGCTTTATTAGGCTCTGTTTCTTGGGAAGTTTCCATATTTTTTTAAAAAGTAACTGAATTTTTTTTAAGGTAGAAAGTGTAAGGGATGAGGATCCCTTGCTCGGAGTACAAGTGTAAATTACAAAGCATAATTCCAATCTCTGTCCGTTAAATGAAGACTTCTAATACTTTTGTGGCCTGTTACCCAAGAGCAACTCTATTTATAATCCTATCCCATACATCCTATAAGATTTCCATTGACTCCTAAAAAATTTCTTATTTCTTTCTAGCCAAATGGATCAATATACAAGAGGAACTACAAACCCCCATAATACTTTCTTTTTTTGTTAACTAGGCCACCGATATCAATCACTAATACATCTGAAACAATATGCGATAGCCACCATTGTAAATCCAATTCATCGAACACTTTGTTCCAAATGCTGCGAGCAAAAGGGCAATGCACAAATAAGTGATTGGGATCTTCAAAGCTGCACCTGCACCTTTCTAGCGGTGTATGATTGACACACATGAATTTTGACGATTATATTCTGCGTATTTGCTGATGTAAAAGTCAGATAATGAACATATCAATTATCATGAATGCAAACCTTTTTAATTTTATTTATTTATTCATTCGTTTTAACTTATTGCAGTATGTTAAGAATTAATTTTTTTGCTAAGATTACAATTGTTGTCTTGGTCAGTCTAATTAGAAAGAAATAGCTAATCCTTTTCCTTCCCTTTTTGATTCCTTAGGCCGTGTGTTGGAACTTGCAAAACATTTTTTTTTTGCCAGTTTTCATTTTGTATTTTAAAATTTCTAAGAAGTGATTTTCCCAATTCTCCAACCAACAAGATAGATCCCCCATGTGAATACGTCCCTCAAATTTATATCCTTTCTAAGACATCACAACGTTTTTTTTTAGTTAACGTAACTAAAAACTTTTGTATTCCATCAATTCTCATTTGTTAGTTTAACTGATTGAGTCTCATTTAACATGATTTGTGTTTTCTTATTGGGAAACTGTGGAAATTTCAATTGATAACTAACTTTGACTTTTGAAACAGAACCATTTTTGGAACAATTGTTTTTGCGCATGATCCTTTTTTTTTTTTGTTTGGATGGAGGGAGTATATAATTTTATAACTATCAATCATCCAATCTAATATAGGAGGTGTTTTGAAACACTGAAAACTGCTTCTAGAAGTGTTTTTTTTCATAAGTGAGAAACAGCTTTTGAAAAAAAGTACATTTAGAAGCAGTTTTCAGTGTTTCAAAACACCCCCATAATTATTCAGACATGATTTCACAAGTTCGATAATAGTTCATCCTCCCAATTCTACAACAAACAGCAAAGTTCTAAAATGTTAATAGTCCAAACACAACATTAATCAAGATTGACCATTAGGTGTAAGAATTTTAATTGTGTTCTATGTTTTGATTTTTGTTATATGTCTCCAGATCTGTTCCCATTAGGCTGTGATTACTAAGTTGTGTTAAAAGCAGGAAGTTTTACTTTTTTATTTGCTGCTTAATGTGCTTTGATTGTTAGGCCCCTTATGCAGTTATGCTTCAACAGGTGACATCCATGGTCTCATTATTTTAAATATTCCACTGCAGGCACAAGCTTAACCATTTTGTGTCCATGCTGCAGCAATATGTACAATCACAATTATCCCAAGTATCCTGGTATAGGTTTTTACAGTCTCTTACGCACAAGGTTTGTTGCCCAAATAGATTATGTTTCAAGCAATTTTTTTCTTTCGACTTCTTTCCTTTTCCACGTTAAGGTAGACATTCTAGATCTTAGATTACATGAAAGCAAGTGGGAAGACCGTGCAACTTGGTGAACAAATATCCATGTAGCCAACTCCACAAGTAGTAGGAGTGACTTTGATGATGATGAATATGTTATATTATAATTCGTCAACCTCATTTCTGTTCTCTGCTCATTGTAAACTAATTGTCCACGTATCATATAATTTGTGTAAGTTTTATTTTGTATGATTTCTATGATAACATTTAGCTCCTCTCCAGCTCTCTTTATTAAAGCTTGAATTATTGTGTTAGGCTTGGAATATCATGATTTATTTTCAAGTAACATTGCTATATTATCACTAAGATGTGACATCTCAGATTAAAATTGTCAGGCTGGAGGTTAAATATGTTTGACTGAAAATTGCATTGAAATGTAATAATGATCCTATCCATTTGTGCCCCATAGGCTGATGGTTCATATATACATGTAAAGCCTTTTCCAAGATGCTGCAGTATATTAATCGTGTGTTAACCATTGAACTTATTTATCTAGGTCAATGATATGCTGGATCTGGAGTCGGTGCATATGACATATTTGAATGAGTCGCTGCACATGTACGGTTCCTCTCTCTCTCTCACACACACACACACACACACAGATACAGATTCATGAAGTTATAGTATGCTACCTTCCATCCCCCTTGTTTCTCATCAACCCTCCAGTTTTTGTGTCATTGTTGGTCAAAATAAACAGACCCTTTTAGAATTCTGATCTGCATGAATATAAACATGGATATACATTGTTGCATTGAGGATTGGATTTTTGTAATACTGCTATAAGTTTAAGTCCTCTCATGCCAATTCCTCAGCAATCCATCCTTTTCTTCTTTAGGTTTTGTTTCCTTCGATATACTTTTGTTTTTGTTAATTTCTATCTTTTAGTAGTTATAGATATATGGCTAGTTAAGGCCCCATGTATTCAGGGTAGGCCTTAATATTATTGAAATTGGCAGGCTGGATGTAGCGTTTACCCATTCTTCTGAATTTTTGTACGACCTTTCTTAATCTCATCTCTCTTTTAATCGTTGATGGGAAACTTGCAGATGCTTTTTAACCAGTGAAACACAACATATTGCGGGCATTATCCAGATCATCTTGCAGTGTGCAATTGATTTTAGGTCTTTTGTGACTGGAACCATCCTGGGGGCTGGATCTGTTGATGAAAAACTGATCGACATATTTACTCAAATCGACATTTCACAGGTGATTCTTAACTAATTGTTATCGTACATGAGAGTCGTGCAGATCAATTTTATAATGCTTCTTAGCTCAACCTTACCTCAAATGTTAAACTAATAAGTTATTTGTACTATAATCTATTCAAGAAATGTCCCTTGGGTAGGATAAAATCCGTCCATGGCCTTTCGAATGCAATTAGTCCGAAGGAGAGTTGAACTTCATGAGTTCTAATTGTGAATCGTGAAAACAAACACTAACATGAGCTGAGACCTTTAAGGGAATGATAGCAATCAGTCTAACTAGCTCGTGACTTGTGGATAATAAGCTTAGGCCTCGTTTGGTTGCAAGTATTGGGTAATCTGTGTTTTATAATACCTAGATATGCAATTCAATTCACTTTATACATTGTTTGGGTTCAAATAAATGAACTCAACTTTTAGGTGATTTCTGATTACATATCAAAACTTTGTTTGGTATTATGTATTAAAATCAGTTCACTGCCAGGAATTGACCATTTAACCCTTCAATTTATCTTGAAATGACCTTGATAACCCTAAGCTTAGAAGGGTAATTTAGTCGCTGTAAGATTTAATACAACTAACCTTAGTGGGTGGGATTGGATTCGGGACACAAGCTAAGAGGTGGAATCCATAGTACCTCCAAAATTGTATTACAAACACCTGCTTTCAATACCGGCCACCAATACTCGTAAGGGAAACCAAACATAGTATTAGAAGGTATTAGTCATCAATAATCCCTTATACATGAAACAAAACGAGGCCTTGGTATACTTGAAGCAGGTGTGCTAATGCATGAAATTACTGTAATTACATCAAACTTTCAGTTGCACGTTTAATACTTCAATGTCACTATGTTGTACATTGCAATTTTGCAGGTTCACACCATAAGAAGGGCATTAACCAAGAATTTGGAAGAGTTATACTTGATCTATCTCAAGTCTCCTAAACATGGTGAATTCGGCCTTTCTCGATTCTGGGATTATCTTAATTATAACGAGTATTATGGAGGGGTTATGAGTAAAGAAATCGGCCACCCTATATTCTATTCGTAGATCTGCTATTTGGATGCAAGGTTTGAGTCCATCTGAATCGTTAACTCGGTCCATTACTGTGCTTATTCCATGCAGTAATCATTTTGTTACATCCATGTTCATATTGTATATTTGTTCATCTGAATGAATTCCAGATTGACGATACGTTTAGGGATACTTGTGGGACCCATAGTTCTTTGATAGTTTAAATTCTGTAGAAGGTATCCAGCTATTTTATCCATTGGGTCGCGGTTAAATAACCTTTGGTTCTAGTGTACACACTCCATTTAAAATATACACACCCCAAATGTTAGACTACCTTATAAAAAAACAAATAAAGCAAAATTAACTCAAAGTAAAAACATAAAAGAGACAAAACTAACACATGCAATTTTATCTTTCTGTCTTGCACCTCAAAAGAAGGAAAGGAAGGAGTTCAATTTTTTTATTTTTTTTTTTTAAGGAAAAGGAATTCCATCGAATTAACATTTGATATTAATTAGTAGTTCCCAGGGATAAAATTTTGTTAAGGTTGTGTGTTTTCAAGTATTTCAATGTAGAGTACTAATTGATAGTTTTATCAACAATTATAACAGTTAATTAAAAGAAGACAAAAGAGAGTTGAAGGATTGTTGTTTTGGCATGTCAATAAATGTATGTGACAAATTATTCACTCCAGTTGATGTTGGCCCCTTGTGCCTCAACACGTTCTCATAAACGAGGACTAGTCTAACTTTTATTTGATTTTGAACATTTTCACATACTTCTATTAATGTTTTTGGTCAACACCATTGAAATACTCTTCAGGCAATCTATTTTGAATAGGACACAAAGGTTCATCACCAATGTGGAACCATAACTCTTCATCATTACTCGTAGCCTTGGTATGATTCCTTTGACGTGCAATTCTTCCGGTTCGAATCCCCTGTTTCACCTTCATGTTTCATCTACTGTTTCATTATCTAGATTGTCGACAAGTGTCCAATTAATAATAGTCAAATTAATTGCATAACCAAATTCCCCAAAATAATCCTGTAACATATACATACCAACTTGTTGTTTTATTTTTTTTAGCAAAATAAATTTTCATTAACAAAAAAAATATGAGCAATACCCTGAGTACAAGAATCCAAATTTCTTTTTACAGAAAGTTCAATACAAAATTTAAGTAGCAAACTCCCATCATTTAACTACACATTCAATAATCAAGAATACCCCTAGAATTTAGCACCCAGTCATTATACGATGAGTTTGGACATCGATTATCTTTCACCTGGAGCCAAGACCATGTTTTTACTAATAGCTCTTCAATAATCTTTCTCTTCGTTTTTAAACAACTTTGAATTCCTCGCTTTCCGTATTAGCCAAGTACCACATTCTAATATACATACTGCCACCAATTTGCCATCCTTCCACCGTAGAAAATTACTAAAGAGGAGTATGTTTTCCATAGGTCAGAAGGGCAAAACCGTTTCGATCCCCAACTATTTGCAACAATCCATCCAAAAATGATACGATACGCAACATTCGAAAAAAGACATGCATGCCTTACCTTCTCATTGTGTTCAATACAGAAGACACAACTTAGGCCATCATTGTCCAAGAGCACGTTCCTCCTATGTAAGTTCATTCGTGCCGACACTCTCTCTGTGATCGCCTTCCACGTGTGAATTACTGTCGTTGTTGGGGCTATTTTGCTCCATACCACCACATAACCTACTTCCAGCTTCTCGTCGACCATGTTTGTATCTCCTTGGAGGAACAGTCGATGGTACACCTCCTATTGGGATGCCTTGAACCCCTACGCTGAGCGGGGTTGTTTCAATGTGCGGCTGTTAACAACATAAATCAATCCAACTTGCTACCTAATGTTGATAGCTTATAGTGTGAACCTACTTCTTAATCAATCACTCTTCAACAGGGATAACATAATGCAAGAACTGCTATACCGAAAATTGAGCAAACAAAGAGTTATATGGAAGAATCTAGCTATTAGGAATTTAATTAATATCAAATCTCTCTGCAATATCACACTTTAAGTTTAGATGACAGTAATTCTTTCCTGGTATCAAAGTCAAAAAGACTCACGCCACACATTTTGAGTTCAATTTTCGATGAGAATAACCCCACTGATATTAATTAAATTGTCCATTTACCAAACCTTTTTCGAAAAGAGAAAAAAATAAGAATTCGATCCACGAGTGAGGGTGAACCGATTCCATAAAATACAAGAATTTCTTGTGCACTTAAAACGGTCGCGTTTTGGAGGTGGGGGAGTATATAAGCCTACAATTTATGTTAGTATGGGCCATTTTCTTATTTTTCTTATTCTACATTTTTTATATTATTAAAAGAAATATTTATATTATAATAAAACAAAGTTTCTTTTATCTGATTATGTTTTTGGAGGTGAGAATATTGATGGAGACAATCAAATAAACGAACAGTGTGTGATTTTTTTTTTTAATTCTCAAAAACCTTGTGCAATACTCTTTTATGAGTTATAAAATCTTTTAAAACTATTATAAGAAATACCCTCTCCTTCCAATTTTATTAGATCTATTTGCTTTTGCACAAATTTTAAAAAGTGAATATATTGTGTGTAAAAATAAAGTGAGTTGTAAATTGAGAGTATAAAATATTTTCGGACCGAGGAAGTAATACATCATTGAAAAATTATCAATCTCTCTAAAACTAATTTTATTATTTTTATCTTAAAAGTGTTAGTACTAAATTATGGCATATGTCTAATAATTAATTTTTTTATTACTTAAAAACTTGAACAATGATACCCTTTACTCAATAATTATATATATTCTTATTCTTTATAAAATAATAAAAGAAGACTGAAAAACAAAGAAACAAGAAATAATATAAAAGAAGATTGAAAAATAAAGAAACAAGAAATATGGCCTATATTAACAGAAGGTATATACTTGTCGGGAATTAATGATCATATGCAGAATTGATCACGTGTAATAGTGAATATATAAATTTGTGTTTATTAGTGGATAAATGATCATTTACATTCGTTGAATAAGAGCTGATAGTTATTATTTTTTAATTAACTGGAAATTAAATTTATTAATTAATAGGCGGAAAATGGGCTTTAATTACATTTACAATGACATCATCAGGAATCGAATGGGAGCCCGCATGGGTGTAGCTCAGTTGATTCCTGGATGACAGATTGCTACAAGAACGCAGGATTGAGCCCTAGCAGCCGCAGTGTGGGAGTTTTATCCCTCCAATGTGGGGGATAGCTCCTTGTGGGCACCAGACACTAGTCCTCCCACCTAATGGACCGTTGAGTCACCATGATTTACCTCCTCCATCCAATCCTAACGGGCCGGGGGTGGGTGCCCTGGAGGTGAGGGCTTCGCATTTTGCTACAAGGAATCGAATGGGAACAAAAATGAAAGTCACAAAAGAAGCTAATCAAGTTGTCCGTACTGTTGGTGATCAATTTTTATCGGGTGGATTAGCGACTGTTTAAGTTCGGTTTAAAGATCATCAATCAATTACGTGTGATTGGTTACCACCGTAAATGGTAAATCGAGGGTTCGGGTTATGAACTAGTAATTGTGAAAGTCAAAATTGTAATAATTTCGTATGTGTGCACATTTAGGTGTTTAAGTGTGTGTTTTTGGAGCATTTGTGAATTTGAACTTGTATTTCTTAAGCTGGAGAACAACTATTTATAGAGACTAGCAAGCATGAGGTGTCTATGACTCTTGGTCTCCCTAGCCTGCATGCTTGACATGTGTCCTTTGACCTTAGTTTGACCTTATCTAAGCTGAATCTTAGTTACAAAGTCTTCTTTGGTCTTATCTCGGACTTCGTTATTGTTCGTCCAGGTCGGCTTAGTGTATCCAGCATAGTTTTTTCATAAATGTTGTTCGCCTTTTGGGTGCATGGCTCAGAAGTTGTTCGCCTTTGTGTTTTACACAGATTGGCTTTGGGATCTTGATCCTTTGTTCGTCGACATGCACTTCTTAGGCTGGTAGATTCACCACCTTTTATCAATGTTGCTCATCATCAGTGACTTAGCAGAATGTTCATCTCTGGTCTTGGGCCTTCAAACCTGTTCGCCAGTATGTTGTTCGTCGGTAGAGTTGTTCGTCAGCTTATACACTCCCTGGATTGATTTATGCACCCTCATCTTGATTTTCTTTGTTAATAATCTTTGATTTGAGGTTGGTTCTTCATAATCCTTTTCAAGGCTTTAATCTTTGTTCGCCCATCATTGATTTATGTTCGCCTATCAACAATTGCCCCCTATCCTGGCTATACGTTGCCTCAGACGAGCAACTTTGTGGCGAGCAACTATAGTTAGGATATTATACTGGTGAGGATATGGACGAACATCTTTGACCTGGGCGAGCAACTTCGGATCTGCCTCTTCACCTTCCCACGATCTGGGGGATGTACGAGGATGACGTGGGCGGTATGATTGCGTGCCGCCCACGCGCGAGCATTCCCGAGGTCACGTGCCCCTATAATTGCATATAGGTCCCTTGATTTTCAACCTTGCTCGAAAGTAACCCCGTTTTCCTTCAATTGGGTCCATATTTTGGGGTAAATTACACTTTGAACCCCGTTTTTTCTTGGGATATAAATTGAAGAGGGAAACGAAATTTTCCCACTTCTTCATCTCTTGCTACAGTACCTCCGGCGATTTCCTCCATTATCGGCGATTCCCAGCTTTCCGGCGTCCGTTTCTCTTGCAATCGACTTCTAATTTCAAGACAAGGTAGTTACTTTTCTTTCTTCATCTCATTTCTTTGGTTTTTTCTTCAAAAACCTCCATCGCCACCGTGTGGGGCTTTGCACCGCCGTCTTCTCCGAAGGATCGCCGCCGTCTGCAACTTCATTCGCCGCCATCTGGATTTTTTCCTTTTCTCTTCCCTTCTCCTCCTATGTCTTCGCATTCGAGCAACAAATCTGAGGAAGCTCTTGAACCCCTCTTCCCTATTGTGGCACACGAGAATCGACCCCCTTTCGAAGTCTCTTCGACTTTGGATCCCCACGTGGACTCTGTTGTTCGATCGGTAGAAGATACGGGTGCTCGCCCATCAGGGAGGGAAGTGGTGGTCGCTGCGAACAGAGATTCCGACGAGGGTTCCTCGACCAGCGCTGAATCGGAAGATCCCCAATTTGACGAGTTGACTCGTGAATTTTTGGAAGGGATAGGGTTCCCATCTCCAAAGATGATGGAAAATGAGATCCCAACTGGAGTTGCTCGGCCTTTTGAATGGAGAGCATATGTTGAGGAACATGCGAGCAACTTTGCTCGCCCACAGAGAGAAGTATTGGATTTGGTGAAGTCCGAATTCCAGGCGAGCAGGATTAAAAGTGTTGTTCGCGAATATGAGTTGGACTCGATCCGGGAGACCTACAAGATTCCCTATGATATTCATATGTGGGCCCCCAAGAGAAAAGAGAGAGTTGATCGCCCACCTCCAGGATGCACGGCGATCAACATTCATACTCTGATCGCTGGATTGAGACTGCCTCTTCCACCTATTGTTGGTCGCTTCCTAGAGGCGACCAACCTTGCAATCACTCAAATTACTCCGATTGGGTGGATGAACCTGTTGGGGACAATGTGTTTGTTCGCACTGGAGGGGTATGTTGATCGTATAACTGCAGAAGAGATCAACTACCTTATGACGATCACAAGATGTCCCCCTGGAGAGGAAGGTTACTACTACCTCAAGGCCAGGACAGGATTGAAGATGGTAGAGGGGGTGTCGAACAAAATCCGCGATTGGAAACAACATTTTTTCTTCATCGGGGGTGATTGGCGAGCATCTTCTGGTCCACACGGTGGTGATGGACGAATAAATTCCCCAGCCTCCTATGGGAAATTTAAACGTAAGATTATTTTCTTGCTCGTCCTCGAACTGTACTGTTCTAATTTAACTTTTCTTGTTTGTTCGCAGACCCTCGTTTACCCAAGTGGAACTCGGAGGAAGAAGAGATTGGCTCGGAGTTCCTCTTCGCCTCTTGCTTGGTCGGCCTTCGCAATAAAGCGGAAAGGACCACTGAGTATTTGCGTGAGGGAAAGTGCTTGAGAGCTGCTCGCTTGTTTCCCTATCCTCATCACTTGGAAGCACAAGCTGAGGTGCCCCCAGGTATGAAAAATTTCTAACTCCTAAAACCAACTTTGCTCGTCATTTGACTTCCACATCTTGCTCGTCTAACTCTTTTTTTTTTTAGCCGAGCAAGTCACTGTTGCAGTTCCCCCCTGCTTTGCTCTCCTCGAACAAAGAGTTTTCGAAATGGCGCCTCCGAAGGGACGAAAGAGGAGAGGTGACCCGCCTACCAAGGTTCTGGGGATGACGAACAAGGCTAAAGGAGCCAAAGTTCTGCGACCAGCTGCTCCCCCTGGTCCTGCTCAGCCATCTTCTCCGATTTCTCCTCCTCGCGGGGGGAAACATTTGAAAAAAGCCGATGGGACACCGTTGGCCCAAGATATCCCCGGTGGTGGCAAGGGGAAGGAGAAGGTGGGCCACAGTCATGCTCGCCCTGAGGGGGATGCTGTTCGACACTCCTTCATCGAGCCCACAGAGAAACCCGGCAAAGCGGGCAGGGACTCCACCCCTGTCCGTGGCCCTGAAGACCTTACCCATCTGGGTTGGGATGATCGAAAATTTAAAGAGTAAGTCTACCCTTGCCTTTACCGAGCAAGATTCACTTTTTATTTTTATTTTTCTAAGTATCCTTTACTTTCTTGTTCGCATATATCGTGCTGACGATCATCCCGATCGAGCAAGTGTTGTACATCAATATGCTTGCTCGAAGACTCCCGTCAACATAAGGGAGATTCCTGGCGATCATGTTCGCAGGGCGACGGAGTTGATCGCCCGAGCCTGGACACGTCCCTTGGATAAAGCCATCTTCCAACAAGGGCTGGCAGACAATGTCCATCTCTCTATGATGCTCCATGCTAATGACCTCGTCACGGCCCAAAGGGCAATGGCCCAGATTGCCGAGCAAGAAGAATCTGCTCGTCGCTACGCCAACACTGCTCGGCAACTCACAGAGGAGAAGGATGGCCTCATCAGCCAATATGAGGGCAAACTTGCCCATCTCAACAACCAGATCAATGTTTACATTGATACTGAGAAAAAACACCTTGAAGAAATTCAGGGTCTATCTGGTGAATTGAGAGGCAAAGAGGCCATGCTCGGCGAGGGGGAGAAGAAGTTGTCCGCGGCTGAACAAGAGATTGTCGAGCTCAAAGCGGAAAATGCTCGTCTTCGGGAGGCGGAAGCCAAACTCTTCACAAGCGAGCAACTCGAAGCTGAAGTTCAAGCTCGAACTGCCCCCATTTCAAACCTTGGGTACATTTGCGCCTACGCGGACAGCATCCGCACGGTCGATGCTTACGATTACAAGGATATGGTGGAAGAAATGAGCAAGGACTTGAATGAATTCATGGAGAACTATCCACCGCCGAGCAATATTGAAATTCAGCTGGCGGATTTGGCTGTACTAGGGGTTAAACTTGACAAACTTGACCCCAGTATTGTTATCACTCATCCTCCTCCTCCAGTTGATGAAGGCGAACAAGAGGAAGAGGTGGCTGCGGCTGACGAGCAAAATGCTAAAGAGGCGGAGGATAAGGCAGCTGAAGACCTGACCCGAGATATGATCGTCGATCCTCCTGCCGAACAAACTCAAGATCCTCCTCTAGCCGAGCAGCAATAGTTCTTAGGACAACTTTTTTCTTTCCTTCACTGTAGTTGTTCGTTCTTTTTGTAATACTTTTGTAATAGCTTTCCAAAGTTATACTATTTTTTAGGCTTAATGCCTTTTAATTAATGGAATGTCTTTCTTTGTTCGCTCATTTTCTTTATATGTTAATTGCCTTTACATTTTTATCAATGCCTTTGCAATTATAACATATAGTGTTGGGCTTTTGTTCGAATTGAACTTTGCCTTTAGTGGAATCAGGGTTCAGCCTTAGGTTCTGTTCATTTTAAAAAACGAACAACCTTTAAGTGGCTTTGGTCCTCAAAATGGACTTGTACCTCGAGCTTTTGGACTTTTCCTCTTGACGAACAACTACTATATTTACATAATGAAAAATTTACAAGTGTTATAAGGCTGCTCGTCACTAACAAATATAATCTGACGAACAACTTTGAACATTAACTAAACAATGCTCGCTTATAATATTTTTGCCGAGCAACTCTGTCTATAAGTAAAAGATGAAACAACACTAAACTATACAATGTGCCGAACAACTTTAAATTCTATACTTAGCAAAATTTTCAAAAAATTAGGCAAGTTTTTGGTTCATCTTACTTGGTTCATTGCCCCCCCAAGACATTTGTTCGCCCAATTAAGAACTTGTTCGTCTTATTGATAATACTTCTTCAGATGTACAACATTCCAGGAGTATTGGGCCGGCTTGCCTTCCATATCTTTGATATCGTATACACCGTTAACGAATTTTTCTGATATACGATACGGGCCCTCCCAAGTTGGTCCCAATACACCTGGAGGTTGGGCGAGCAACTTTCTTAGAACCATATCTCAAACTCCGAATTCCCTGATTTTAACATGGGAATTATAATAGCGTTCTGCTCGCTGTTTGTAGGTAGCATTTTTTAGCTCGGCATTCAGTCTTTTTTCTTCGAGCAAATCCATTTCAGTAGCTAGAGTAGAGTTGTTCGCCTGCTCATCAAAGTTGGTCGTCCGGTATGTGTTGGTCTTTAACTCGATTGGTATTACAGCCTCTGTTCCGAAAGCCATTGCAAAAGGTGTTTCTCCGGTGCTTGACCTGGGAGAAACCCTGTATGCCCATAAGACTTCCGGAAGCTCTGTAGACCAACTGCTTTTGCTCTCCGCTAGCCGTACTTTCAACGTATGCTTGATGATTTTGTTTACGGCTTCGACTTGTCCATTCGACTGAGGATGATAGGGTGTAGAATAATGTTTCTTGATCCCCCACTTTGTACAGAAATCTCTCAACTCCTTTCCATCAAATTGCGGACCATTGTCTGTCACGATGGTTTGTGGAACTCCAAAACGACAGACAATGTTCTTCCAAATGAAGTTGATCATTTTCTGTTGCGTGATTTTCAACATGGCCTCTGCTTCTACCCATTTTGTATAATAGTCGACTGCCACAACGGCAAATCGAACTCCTCCAACTCCCGCCGGGAAGGGACCAATAATGTCCATCCCCCATCTTGCAAATGGCCACGGGCTGTAAACTGATACGAGCTGTTGAGCCGGGGTATGAATGTTTGGTGCAAAAATCTGGCACTGGTGGCAAGTCTTTGCTCTCTTGATTGCATCCTGACGTAAAGTTGGCCAATAATAGCCTTGTCTGATAGTCTTGTATGCCAAGGCT
Source organism: Ballota nigra (assembly GCA_947034835.1). Classification (NCBI taxonomy): domain Eukaryota; kingdom Viridiplantae; phylum Streptophyta; class Magnoliopsida; order Lamiales; family Lamiaceae; genus Ballota; species Ballota nigra. The sequence goes on along the minus strand of OX344727.1, from coordinate 7,899,158 downwards.
TGCCCTCCAGCATGATTTCCGCATACTCCGACATGTATTTCTTCGAGTATTGCTCGTCCTTGCCCCCTAGTCAAACATTTGAGAAGTGGGATTGATATTCCCCTTTTGTAAAGCTGCTCGCCTACCAGAGTATATCTGGCGGCTTGCTTAATTAGCTTGGCAGCTTCAAAAGAGTTGTTTGGTTTTTCTCCACTTTTCAAATATTTGACTATATTTGTTCTCCAGTCTTCTTCTTCACTTGCTTGTTCATTAAGTTGGTTGACATTATAACTTCTTGTTGATGGATCATTCATCTTTGTAATTATAATGTCTGCCAACTCTGCTGGCCCCTCACTTGTTGCTAGTCGGGCCAACGCATCTGCTTGCGTGTTGCTTGTCCTTGGAATTTGTTCAATGAAGACTTGTTCTAACAAGGACATCAGGTAAGCAACAATTCGCTGATACTCGATCATGTGATCGTCTTTTGCCTCGTATTCACCTCGAACTTGATTCACAATCAATTGCGAGTTACCGAATATTTGTAACCGTCTAACACCTACTGCAAGAGATAGGTGGAGACCAGCAATAAGAGCTTCGTACTCAGCTTCGTTGTTGGTTGCCATGAAACCAAATTTGATTGCCGAGGTGAATACTTGTCTGTCTGGACTGATTAGAACTACTCCTGCCCCCGAGGCTATATTGGTTGAAGATCCGTCAACGTAAAGATGCCAGGGGTGGTCAAGTCCTCTCGTCGGATCTGGTGGGAAGGTTAGTTCGACAATAAAGTCGGCTAACGCTTGCCCTTTGATCGCAGTTCGAGGAGCATAGGTGACCCCGAATTGGCTAATCTCTAGTGACCACTTTAATAGGCGACCAGCTGTGTCGGGGCGATGGAGAATTTGTCGGAGTGGGAAAGTTGTTAGCACTTCGACTTGATGATCAAAGAAGTATGGCCGTAACTTCCTCACACTCATAACAAGTGCATACGCCAGTTTCTCAGTTGGGGAGTATTTGATCTCCGCATCGTGTAAAGCTTGACTGACGTAGTAGATAGGTTGATGAAATTTACCGTCTTCTCGCACCAGAACAGAGCTGATGGCTACTTCTGATGCTGCTAAGTATAAATATAGCTTCTCTCCTGGGACAGGTTTTGATAGGATTTTAACATCTCCCAGATATTCTTTGAGTTGGTCGAACGCCTTTTGACAGTTGCTAGTCCATGTGAACTGTCCTTTCTTGATAGCTTCAAAGAATGGACGGCATTTGTCCCCCGATCTGGATATGAACCGATTCAATGCTGCTAGGCATCCCGTAAGCCTTTGCACTTCTTTTATTGAACGTGGAGGTTGCATATCCACGATTACTTTAACTTTTGTTGGATTGGCTTCAATCCCCCGTTGACTAACAAGATGGCCCAGGAATTTTCCTGAATGAACTCCGAAACTGCTCTTCTTTGGATTCAGCTTCATGTTGTAGTGTCGAAGGATTTCGAACACCTGGGTCAAATGTTGAAGATGGTCTTCCCTTCGGGGGCTTTTGACTACGATATCGTCCATATAGACTTCTACCGTATCACCGATTTGTTCGTCGAACATCTTGTTCACCAACCTCTGGTATGTTGCTCCGGCGTTGATGAGGTCGAAGGGCATTCTTTTCCAAAACAACAAGTTTTTGTTTGTATAAAATGTTGTGTTCTCTTGATCGTCTGGATGCATTGGAATTTGATGGTACCCGACAAAGGCATCCATGAATGTTAGTATTTCATGACCTGCAGTGCTGTCTACCAACTGGTCAATGTGAGGAAGTGGAAAGTTGTCCTTCGGGCATGCTGCATTCAGATCTGTAAAGTCTATGCATAGCCCCCAGGTCCCGTTTGGTTTCCTCACAAGGACTGGGTTTGCTACCCATTGTGGACAGAGTGCCTGTCGGATCAAGTCGTTGTCTAACAACTTCTTTACTTCTTCATTCAAAGCCTGGTATTTGTCTGGGCCATACTTTCTTCGTTTTTGATGGATTGGCCTTTTTGCTTGATTGATATTGAGCTTATGACAAGCATGTTTTGGATCTATCCCCACCATGTCTGCATGAGACCAAGCAAAAACATCTAGATTTTTGCTGAGGAACTCTTTCATTCGGGATCTGTAAGGCTCAGGGAGCTCAGATCCTATGTATAATTCGAGATCTGGATTTTCAGGATTAACTTTGAACGCCTCCAGTTCTTCAACTGGAGTTGCTCGTCGTTTTTGTCCTTTCCACCGAGGATCAAGTATTGGTCCCTCAGAGTTGAAATCATTTTCGATGTTCATTGGTTCTGCCCCCATGCGGGGATCTAAATCATCTGTTGGTCTTGATTCGTTGTTGTTAGTCAACACCTGGCCCTCCAAGCCATCATATGAATGTTGCTCATCACCACCCCTTTGTTGTTCGTCAGGATGATGTTCCTCATGGGTGGTGAGGAGTTGTTCGTCCAACACCTGCTCGTCATGATGTTGTTCGTCAGTATCCATGTGGTCTTCCTCTATGTCCATCATGTTCTCCAGTATTGATGGTTCATCAGTAGGATAGCTAGTTGTGGCTTCCATCATGGATACTGATACATGTTTGGCCTGCAATTGTAAGAGACATTCCCTGGCCTTTCTTTGATCTCCTTTGATAGTACCTGCTCCACTTGCTATTGGGAATTTCAGACAATAATGGTAAGTGGAACATGCAGCTTTGAATTCATTTAAAAAGGGTCGACCAAGAAACCCGTTATAAGTTGAATCCTGGTCTACAACCAAGAAGTCAACCATTCTTGTAATATTTTTCTCGGGTTCGTTGGCCGTTACAAGTTGTACTGCTAAAGTAACTATTCCCAATGGATCCATTACAGCATTTCTGAAACCTATTATTCTGTGAGTCGTATCCCGAATATAGCCCGAATAATCTCCAAGATGATCGAGCGTCTTTTTGAATAGGATATTGGTGTAGGCTCCGGTGTCCACCAACAATCTGTGGACTCGTGTTCCCATAATTTTTGCGCATATTACGAGCGAATCGTTATGCGGAGTTAAGATTCCTTCCAAGTCATTTTTGGTGAAGGTCAATTCTGCTGTCTGCATGATAGATGGTTTGACCCCCATTTCTTGGACTTGATCGATTGCTCGTAACTCAGCTTTTCTTTTCCGGTTGGAAATTGGCGGTCGTCCATCAGAACATCCTCCTGCGGGACCTGCAGGTTCCATCATATACAAATCTTCCAATGGGCGAGTAGGAATGGCAGGAACTGGTCGCGCCGGTTTATTGTTCTTCTGAGGTTGATCATCTTCGTCCTCAGAATTGTTCTCCCGGACTCTCTTCCCGGGTTGTCTTTTGACAAAATCGGAGAGCTTTCCGTCCTCGTAGAAACGCCAGAGCTGCTTGAGCAAATCTCTACATTCACTCGTAAAGTGCCCCACGCTTTGATGGTAGGCACAATACTTGTTAGGGTTGAGTTTGCCAGTGTCTTGGCGAATTTTCCGGGGAGGGGAGTGTTGGAGTTATACGTGAAAGTATGATTTTACTTTGTATAACTCGTGTATCAAACACTCGTTTTATGAGAATAAATCTTTTATCGCATATGCTTTAGTTATGATTGAATGTTGAATTTCTATTGCAAACCGTTCAATATATAGTACATGTTACAATGTAGTTAATGTGGTGATACCCGATCACGGAAGACAACATTAACAGTTTACTTGTAACTAAACGTACATTTTCACGACCTAGGTGGAATTGAACAATCCGCCGTGAAAGGTCGATGTGTAAGGCTCAGATTGGTCTGTCTTGACTAAGAGATTGCACTAGCACATTTAGTATGTGTTGAAGAGGACCTACAGTGAGGATAAATTCTTCTGTTCTGAAAGGTGAAGAATTAGACCTCAGTGATTGTTGATTTCTTAATCTTCGTCACTTAAATAGGATCATGTGTGCTTAATGGTTACTGCTTTGATTCATGTTGGGTGAGAATCATTGCGACTTCGAACTTTGTGTCTTGGGCAGTAATATTAATCATACGACGGTTGCTAAGATTTAATACGGAGAAACGCGTGCGAGTACGGCTCGTGTGATTAGTCCCCTTGGTGGGCTCAGAAGTTTTATTGTACCAAATCTTGCAAGTGAAGAATTAGTTTCTTCGGTACGAATAATAATGTTGAGCTGTCTTTACTCCAAGGTGAAAGATGTTAATTAATTTAGAGCTATTCAGAAGCTTAATTAATTAATGGACTTGATAATCTTAAACGCGAGAAATAATAATCGGGAGCCCATATTATCGTAATATGGATTAAGATGGATAGTGCAATATTAATTTATTAGTGGTAATAATTATTATTAATGGGCTGAATTATATTGGGGCTCAATATTGAAATTCAGAAGTGTTGGGACATTGTCAGTTTTGATTTAGATCCCAAAAGCCCCTGAAAAGATGATTGCCTTAATCTGTCTTTGTCAGGCTAGTCTTGGTTAGGATTAGTACTTAGTCATTTTACACTTCACAGGTACTCAGTGAGAGGAGAACTCACTGGAGACAATCAAGACTCAGAGCCTGAAGACGAAGAGCACCATCCTGAACTTATGGCAGTCTTCTAAGCTGGCTGAGTAAGTGTCAGTGATGAAGAGTATGACCCTGAGGTCATTACTAACTCAGTCCTGAAGGGAACAGGTTGTCACTGAGTAAATGGGAAGACTTGGAGTAGAGCCAAGCAATGCAAAAGGAATTTCAGCGTCAGGACAAGACCGGTGAGCTCAAGACAAAATGAACTTAATAAGACAAGCCTGAAGCTCTGGAATAAGTTCTGACATTCTCACCAACCTGATGACGTGGACCAATCCGAGGAGGACACGCACGTACGGAACCTGACACATAGACTGAATTCAGACTGCATATTCAACGGGCAAGCATTTAATGTGCATTAAATGCAAATACCAAATCCATGCAAAGGCGGCTGCTGCATAGAGATATGTCCGTTTGAAGCCCCTCTACATAGATGGCTAGAAGGCTATCTCTCCAACGGATAGTTTTTCAAACCACCTATAAATACAGAAGGCCTTGAACCCATTCAAGGTTACGGGAAATTTCCAAGCCAGAAATTACTCAAAACTCTCAAGCAATCAAAGCATTCTGCCTTTAAGAGAAACACTCGAAACCTTCTAAATTTCCCAAGTGTTTCTTAGCAACTGAGAGCTATTCTGTATTCCAAGAGCTAATTAGAATTATCTTAAGCTTAGAGAGATTATCCAATCCTTAGCACAGCTTTGCCTTGTAAGGATAATCTCAACTTAGTTGGAATCCAAACTGAAACCAAAACCCTAAGTTAGGCTTGTTGGGAGTAAGTCGGTTAGTGTGATAGTAAGAGGAGTTTGTATAGATCAGTGAGGTAACTGGTCTTGGTGCACCTTGGCACGTTAAAAACAAGAATCCCTTGAGTGGATTTCCTGTTAAGTCAGGCCGTGGACGTAGGAGCTTGAGACTCTGAACCACGTTAAACTCCTTGTGTTCTTACTGCTTTGACATTGTGCATACCTGCCATATTACTTGTTCATTCATTGCATTCAAGCTTATCAGGTCTGAATCAATCAACCTGACCTTCAAAAGAACACTGCCTTACTAAACACTTCTAAGTTTTGAGTAAAACAAGTTTTCAGAAAGCAAACTAAACAGGACTTTAAACTATCAGGGCTCAAACATTTCCGCACTGAACTTGAACTGATAGTTAGCCAACTGACCCGCACCAAGTGTAGTCAGTGGGTGTATTATCAGCTCCTAGTTCTTTACCACTCTGAGTGAAGGGGACTCAGTCAGTTTAAGTTTAAAAATCGGTATACGTGTATTCCCCCCCCCCATACACGTATTCCTCAGTCTTGTACCGGGACCAACAAGTGGTATCAGAGCCGTGGTTCGAAAGACCACTGACTTTGAATACTAATAGTTTCAGAGGAGAAACTGTTGGTGGTCACTGAACAGATCTGAGTTTGCTTTTCACAAAACTTGCATCATCATCATGACTTCAAGGAGACTTGAAGCTTCGTTACCTGAATTCTCTGTATCTAACTTTGTCTATTGGAAGTTCAGACTAGAGGCACATCTAGATGCCATCCATGACCAGATGCCGCGTGTGCTCAGGGAAGGACCGATCAAGATCACTATTCCTAACGTCAGAGGACTGGGATACGATGATCTTGCGATTGGCGTGCAGGTTCCTAAGGAGAGAAAAGACATGACCAACGATGAAATCAAGATGGTGGGGCTTGACAACGTCGCCAGAAACATCATCTTGCATACGGTGCCTTTCGAGGAGTCAGCCAGGCTGATGAACCTAAAAACGGCAAAGGAGGTCTGGGATGAGCTGACCAGGATGTGCGAAGGGTCAGAAAAGATAAAGGAAAACAAGAGGAATATTGCCATTCAGAAATTCGAAGCGTTCGAGATGCTGCCTGATGAGAGCATAGATCAGATGGAGTCTAGATTCATCAAGTTGATGAATGAGTTGGTGATGTTGGACAAGGATGTCCCAAGGAGAGATGTTGCTTCAAAAATCCTGAATGCCCTTCCTGAGAGATGGGACAACAGTGTAATTATGCTTAAGAACACTCAGGATATGAGTAACATAACTTCTGCTTTACTTTTTTCAGAGCTAAAAGCGCTTGAATTTGATCTTAACAAAAGGAAGAAGAAAGTTCAGTCAGAAGAGGAAGGGAAGGAGAAAACTCCTGAGAAAAGTGTGGCGTTCAAGGCCAGGTCTGAACCTGTTGAGCCCTCATCAAATTCTTCATCAAAGTCACTGATGGAGATGAGCAGGGAAGAACTCGCTGAGGAGTACAGCCTGATGGCCAGACGATTTGACAAGCTCAATTCCAGGTTTGGTCGCTATAAAAAGTTTTATCAGGACTCACGTGACAGGAAACCTGAAGGAACCCACCAAAGCTCGAGGAGATATGAGGAGCGAAGGAACACTGACCAGAGGAGAGAACGTGGTGATGAAAGGAGATATTCTGAACCAAAAACTGAAAGAAGAGACGAACAGAGACGTACTCGCGATGATAGATATCCAACCAAGGCTGAAAGCTCACCAAGAACCAGGGAACCTGACTCAAGGAGGAACCCTGAACCGAGAAAAGAAAGAATAAGTGAGCAGGTAGCATGTTACAACTGTAACAAGATTGGTCACTATCAGTACGATTGCCCGGAGCTGAGTGCTAGGGAGAGAGAGGAAAGGAGAGCCACGAGGGATCTAAGATCTGCTGATCGGAGGGCTATGGTGGCTGAGGATGCAACAGACTCTGATGGCCCCACTGAAAGGTCACCTGAACTCTTCTCGGACGATGAGTACGATGATGTCTGCCTAATGGCTAGGGATGAGCCTGAGGTAACATCAAACTCTGTTTGTGCTTCTTACACTGGTCAAAATCCTGAGCTCAGCTCAGAGTCAGTTAGAGAAATGAACCTTCAGATCTGTCTTGATCAATTGATGGTTGATTTCTCCAGACTGCAGGAAACTAATGTCTTCTTGGTAGAGGAGAACAAGAAATTGAGTACTGAAGTTCAAAACCTGAATGAACAACTCACTCAGTCTGATCTCAAAGAATCAGCTCAGATTGTGAGACTAACTCAGGAAATTGACATGATCAATTCTGAGCGTCTCCCAAGAGAGAAAATTCTGAAGGAACTGGCTGAGGAAGAGCTGGTCAGAAAGGAAGAGCTGAAAGCACTTAAGAGTAAGTTTGATGACCTCTTTACCAGACATGAAATCCTGAAAAAGAGTGAGGACTCTCTCAAGAAAAAGGTTGCAGCAATGAATAAATCCTCAGTGGCTAGAGAGGAAATAAATAGCAACCAGATACTTGGGAACAAGAAAAAGGGACTTGGATATGTTCCTGAGAAATCCTCACAAGGTCAGTCTCATGTTGCTTCAGGGAGCAACACTGAGAGGGTATTTGTTCAGACAGGCCAGAGTGCACCTAAGGTTGTGCTCCAGGCCCGTCAAACTGATAAGGGCAAGGAAACCATTGACACAGTCAGGGTTGCTCCTAAGGTAGCTAAGCCAAAACCCAAGGGAAAGGCAAAGCAACCTGCGGAAGCCCCTGAGAGCTCAGGCCAGGGAAAACCTCAGCGAAAGCAGAGAAAGACTCAGGCCAAGAGCCCTCAGACTGGTCAGCGAGGGTACCATCATGCTTGGCAATACAATCAGGGAAGGCCAAATATGATGACACCCCCGTGGTTTTGGCATCCTGAGGCCTTTAACTGTTTTCCATTCCTTCACTTGCCTAGGGGGAATAGAAATCAGGGTCCTTATCAAAAACAAGGCCCAAGACCTGCTGCACCCAGACCTAGGAAGAACAGGAGGCCAGCCCAAAAGGCATCCACTCAGGCTCCTGCGAAGCCTAAGTCTAGCACCCATACACCATCTTCCTCTCAGGCTAAGAAGAAGAAAGTTGTGTATGTCGATGTTTCAGGGAGACAGATTCACCACTCTGAGGCAATCAGGGTTGTGAAGCAAGTCTGGATCCCGAAAGGTACAGCTGACACAATAGGACCCAACACCCAATGGGTACCTAAAGCCTGATTTGCTTACAGGCGGCTGTGGATCACAACAAGAGGAGAGAAGACTTAATCAAAGTTGTTTGGTACCTAGACAGTGGTTGCTCAAGGCACATGACTGGAATGAAGAGTCTTCTCCAAGAATATCAGGCTAAAGATGGTCCACAGGTAACCTTTGGTGATAACTCAAAAGGTGTTACTAAGGGTTTTGGTGTTCTAATTATAGGTACAGTAAGAGTGGAAAATGTGTCCTTTGTGGAAGGACTAAAGCATAACCTGCTGTCAGTAAGTCAATTCTGTGACAAAGGGTTCAGTGTTGAGTTCTCATCTAATAAATGTTCAGTCAAGGACAAATCAACACAAGTGCTTCTATCAGGTATAAGGAAAGGTAACGTTTACCTCGCTGATTGGAGCAGCACTATTCCTAATACTTGTCTTGTTGCTAAAAGCTCTCTAGAGCTCAGTTGGTTATGGCATAAAAGATTAAGCCACCTGAACTTCAAGATTCTTAACAAAATTTCTAGACAGTCACTTGTTGATGGTCTCCCTAATGAAGTTTTTAGCAAAGATCACGTGTGCAAAGCCTGTCAGGAAGGGAAGCAAGTCAGAGCGTCATTCAAAGAAAAGGCTTCTTACTCCACTGACAGGATACTTCAGCTTCTGCACATGGATCTATTTGGTCCCATAACACCTGTGAGTATGAATGGTAGAAAATATACCCTTGTGGTTATTGATGATTATTCTAGATATACTTGGGTTATTTTCCTGTTAAATAAGAAGGAAACACAGGTGAAGCTTCCAGAGTTGCTCAGAAGACTCAGCAATGAGAAAAATCAGTCCATTACCAAGATCAGATCTGACAAGGGCACTGAGTTTATAAATTCATATATTTCTGACTTTTGTAATGAACTTGGTATAGCTCATGAGACTTCTGCAGCTAGAACCCCACAACAGAATGGTGTCGCTGAAAGGAGGAATCGGACACTGAAGGAAGCTGCAAGGACCATGCTGGCTGAGTCAGGATTGCCCAAGAAGTTTTGGGCTGAGGCAATCAACACTGCATGCTACACTCAGAACAGATCCATGCTGAACAAGCAACATGCTCAGACCCCATATGAGACATGGAACAAAAGAAAACCTCGTATTTCTTACTTTCATGTGTTTGGTTGTAAGTGCTTCATCCTCAACAATGGGAAAACCCAGTTGAAAGCTTTTGATAGCAAATCTGATGAAGGAATATTCTTGGGATATTCTGAAATTAGCAAAGCCTTCAGGGTTTACAATTGTAGGACCCTTGTTGTGGAAGAATCACCTCATGTTGTCTTTGATGAATCTGCTAATGAGTCTAGGGCAAAGGTGCTGAATCCTGACACTGAGGAGGTCACGAGGAGTGTGACAAGGCTGAGCTTGAAGAGTCAACCTGATTCCAAGATCAAGACTGTGCCAATTCCCAGATGGGATGATGATGACGATCAGGATGATGAACCAAGTGCCACTCCTAAACCCAGCACATCAGGGATGGTTGAGCCTCAGACAGAGGAACAGGCTCAACCTGAGGTAAGTACCGTCTATGAAGATGCTGTTGCAGCTGAGACGGCTCCTGAGTCACCTCATCAAGGGGGAATCAATGTCCCTGACATTGAACTTGTTAATCCCTTCGGTATAGACTCAGGATCATCCCCTTCTGTTCAATTTCCTGAATTTTATGAGCCTGTAGACACTAACATTGCAGGTACTTCAGGAACAACTCCTGGCAAAAGAACATGGTTAGAAGATCATCCCATTGATCAAATTATTGGTGATCCAACTGAGGGAGTCAGGACCAGACGGTTTCATGGTGAGAGTGCATTGTTCTGTTGCTTTCTCTCTGAGCAAGAGCCTCAGAACATTGAAGAAGCTCTCACTGACTCGAACTGGATCATTGCCATGCAAGAGGAGTTGAATCAGTTCACAAGGAATCAGGTTTGGGAACTGGTAGATAGACCTAGGCATCAAGGTGTGATTGGTACCAAGTGGGTCTTTAAGAACAAGAAGGATGAGAATGGTGTTGTGGTAAGGAACAAGGCTAGACTGGTTGCAAAAGGGTATTGTCAGTCTGAAGGAATAGACTATGATGAGACTTTTGCTCCAGTGGCTAGATTGGAAGCTATCAGGTTGTTCCTTGCCTATGCGACATATAAGAAGTTCAAGGTGTATCAAATGGATGTCAAGAGTGCATTCCTGAATGGTGTACTCAATGAAGAGGTATATGTTGAACAACCTCCCGGGTTTGAGGTTGGAGATAGAGTATACCATTTGAAGAAAGCACTCTATGGACTTAAGCAAGCACCAAGAGCTTGGTATGATACCCTCTCTCAATTCCTGACTGATCATGGGTTCAAGAAGGGAACAGTGGATAGGACTTTGTTCAGGATCACTGAAGGTGATGACATTCTCCTGGTCCAAATTTATGTGGATGACATAATATTTGGATCACCAAATCAGCAGTTATGTGAGAAATTCTCTAAACTGATGACTGGTAAATTTGAGATGTCAATGATGGGAGAGATGAACTTTTTCTTAGGATTGCAGGTCAAGCAGACTGATCAAGGTATATTCATTAATCAGGCCAAGTATACAAGAGACTTGATTCATAAGTTTGGTGTTCAAAACAGCAATCCAGCCAGGATCCCAATGAACACCAATTGGAAGATGGATCCTGACACTGAAGGGACTTCAGTGAATCAGACTGAGTATCGTGGGCTGATAGGTTCTTTACTGTACCTGACTGCAAGTAGGCCTGACATTACGTTTGCAGTTGGTGTGTGCGCTAGGTATCAGTCTGATCCCAAGAGAAGTCATTTGGAGGCTGCTAAGAGGATACTTAAGTATTTGAAAAGGACAGTTAATATGGGACTATGGTATCCTTCAGATGACAACCTTGAACTGACAGGGTATTCAGATGCAGATTATGGAGGTTGTAGGATTGATAGGAAATCAACCTCAGGGACATGTCAGTTTCTGGGAAGTAAGTTGATCTCGTGGTTTAGTAAGAAGCAGAATTCAGTGGCAACATCCACAACTGAGGCTGAGTATATGGCTGCAGGGAGTTGTTGTGCTCAGATCCTATGGTTGAGGCAACAGTTGAGGGACTACCAAGTATTTGCTAATCAGGTTCCAATCTATTGTGATAACAATAGTGCAATAGCAATCACTCAGAACCCAGTGCTTCACACAAGGTGCAAGCATGTGGATATTAGACACCACTTCATTCGAGATCATGTGGAAAAGAAAGATATTAGGATGGAAAAGATTCACACTGATAGGCAAAGAGCTGACATCTTGACTAAGCCCTTGGCTGAAGCAAGGTTTATGGAACTATCAGTGGAATTGGGACTTTTAGATCCGGGAGAGCAGTCAGTGTAGGGTTCTAAGGGAACTCAGGCCAGACTCGACTCAGCGAGGTATCAGGGTGCTACAATGTCTCCCTGACAGGTATGGGTTCTAACCTGACTATTGTGAATCTCAAGCGTCTCCCTGAGTCATTCGTCCTGAAAATCTTTATTAAATGCATCCCGTTATCATTAAAAGCGCGCCTTTTTATATTTAAACCCACGCGCACGGAGCATTTAATGTCAAAGTTACTTTTTCATATACGTGTCCGTGTTATACGGAATGTGACTGACTTGGGGTTTCAATTAAAACTGAGATTAATCCTGGCCTCTCATTTCAAAACCTTTCGAATTCAGGAATCAATCTCAACCCCACGTTTGAGTAACTGACTTAGTCTTATCAATCAAGGGTGTCATTTGAGGTCTTTACGCAAACACAACGCACAATTTGCACACTGAGTTTTCTCTCGCTCAAACACAGAATTACTAAAACCTCTTTCTCAAAACACAATGGCATTCCTTGATTCCGACTGGACAACCGACAAGATCGTCGATGTTGTTGAGAAGAGGCTGGTACACATGGAGCAAGTCATCTCCATGGAAGGTATCTGTCTAACGGTTAAGGAAATCAAACCCATTTTTAAATGGATTTCCGACGCCGGGTTGGAAACATACTTCACCACCCGCCCCTCTTCTGTGCTCCCAAGAACCGTGGTGGAAGCTTATTTGAACATGTTCTTGCGGAAGGGTGAAGTCTGCACCAAGGTGACTGCGCTAAAGCCGACGGGGGAAAAGAATAGCGACGGAGAGCCTCTCTACGACTCGGAGGTGGTCACCATTGATCTCAGGCAGGCGGTAAGGGAAGTCTTCAAGCTGCCATCCTCTGGCATCAACCCCAGGACTTACAAGGAAAACTCGGAGGGAGAATTCCTTGGGAAATGGACCAAGTCAGGGTCTTCGGAGTTCAGGGCCCGTCAGAACAAGAGCACTCTGAAGCCGGAGTACAGGGCTCTGGTGGACTTGGTGTCCAAGATGGTGATGGGAGCAACTGGCTCTCACGAGCAGTTGAGTCTGCCCAAGTTGAGGCTCATGGGAGCAATCGCTGATGGAGTGGAAGCGAACTGGGAGCAGTTCTTCCTCGATCAACTCCATCAGGCAGGATTGGACAAGATCACGCGTGACGAGGAGAAAAAGCACATATCTGTCAGTGCCATCTTGCCATTTGGCACAAGATTGTCCATGCTGATTGCTCATGCGTGCCATGGGTACACTTTTGACTTTGAGGACAACCTTTCCTCAAAGAAGGTCATGTTTTCATCACTGAGTGACACCTATTCAGTGCTAGGGCTGACTGATCCCAATGCGAAAGCAAAGGGTCAGGCCAGAAAGCCAGCTGGGACGGCCAAGAGAGTGGCAACCAGCCTCATTGAAAAGGTGGATGAGCTCCTTGAGAGGAGTAAGGAGGCTGAGAAGGCTGTTGCTGAGGAGGTGGAGCATCCTGATGTGGGCACGGCTGAGAAAAAGGAGAGGAGGGTGAAAATCGTGCTGTCAGGGAAGAGCACGAAGACAGGGACTGAGTCAGATCCCAAGAAGGCCGGGACTGAGGCTGAGGGAACTGATGATGACGTCAGTATAGAGGGCGCTCAGGGAAAGAGGCCCCTGAAGAGACTTAGGAGGGGAGTAAAGAAGTCTCCTGCTAAGAAACTCCCTGAATTGAGTGAGAGGGAGAAGTCAAGCTCTCCTGGAGCCTCTGACTTAGAGGAGGTGAGAAAGACTGTCGAGACGGCTGAGTCATTGCAGCCTGAGACAGCATCCACACAAACACCCCCGCATCCTGAAACCCAAACACCTTCCATCCCTGACCCCACACCTCAAACTCCCCAACTCCCCCAACCTTCAGAGCCAAATTACCCTACTGAGTCAGTGCCATCAACCTCACTTACAATTGAGCCTGACCAGTTAGCCGAGCCAAACCTTCCCAACCCTTCAGATTTTCCCTCATACCCCAATCCCAAAGACTGTCCCAAATCTATTTCAACAGAAGAGGATGTGTTCCTTGAAATAGAGGAGGAGGAGCTGGATGAGCACATGGCGGGAGGTATACTGGAGAATACACTCAGGGGGAATGCCACGGAGTGGGCAGGAAAGTGCTGGCCTGGGCTGTACAAATACACTGAATTGCTGGCATATGTGGTGGAGCTCAAAGTTTGGTTGGACTTTAAACAATCAAACATGCAGGAGCAACATATGCTAGTAGACGCACGCGGCTGGGAACATTGGGAGACGGAGGAGGCCAAGATCTGCTCATTCTTTGGCCTGACAAGCTGGCTTCAACTTTTGAACTTCGACAACCTGAAGAAGCTTGTGGCTGAAATGATGGCCAAAAGCAAGGCTGATCTTCTCTCCGTTGAAGAGAAGGAGGATGATGAGGAGGATGATGACACTCAAGGTGGAGCTGTGGAAAAGGCAGTAGAAGAGACTGCAAGGGAAGTAGATGAGATGGACTCTGAGCCTCAGGCTCAGGGGGAAGGTGACAAGAACACTGGTGCCAAGGGTGGACCAGTGGCTGAGGATGTTGTGAACATCTCAGCTGCCAATGAGACATCTGTCGATGAAGGGATTCCCTACCCTGAGACACGAGAGGATGATGTTGAGGCATTCAAGAAGACTCTCAGTTCCGAAGGACAAGTTCCTAAGGTTCAAGTTAGCTTAGCTGAGCCTGAGGAGGCGGCTATGACTACTTCACAACTGCCTTCAGTGTACCTTGAAGAAGGGACTGATGCTGCAGGGGCTGACAAGGGAAAGCAGCCAATCACTGATGAGGCCGCTGATGATGAAGATGTGGTCATAACCGGGGTCGGCCGTGCTGAGTTTACAAGCATAGTGGAGGTCAAACAGGAGAAAACCTCGGAAAATCTAGCTGAACTTCAGGAGGAAGTAATGAGGCTACGTGCTGAAAAAGATGAAGACTCCAAAGCCCTGGCGAAACACATCAGGTGGACAAAGTCAGCTTACAACACCCTTGCCAACAGGGAGCTGATCTTGTTAAAGCGCACAATGACTGACACGGCCAAGTCAGTGAAGAATGAGAGGAAGCGCACAAAGAAGATGCTCAGGGACACTCTCAAGAAACTTGAAGAGAGAGATGCGATCAGGGACGAAAAGATGAATCAGGCAGTGGACAGGCTTGCAGTTCAGACTGGAGCTATTGTCACTCAGGCCTTGGAGGACTCAGCGTCCAAGTTGGAGCTGGAGTCAGGGAAGCTGGATCGCACATCTCAATCAGTGGCGGACATTTTGGCTAAAGCCACTGAGGAGTCTGTGAAGATACTGACTGAGGTTAGCAGAGTCAGCGGTGAGTCCTCGAAGGTGGAAGAAAGGATCACCAAGGCTGAACAAAGTCTCCAACTCTCTATGGAGGTCTTTGAGAAGAAAGTCAATGCTGCCATCAGTTCCGTATCCTTTGCAGGGACTGGGATTTCAATGGGAGTTGAGTTATTGAAGGAGGGAATCAATGATGTTCATTCCCTAGCTTCCTTCGTAATCAACAGCGGATCTGACGCATTCCCATCTGAGGCCAATGATGATGCCAAAAAGGGGGAAAAGAAGAAGAAAAGATCCCGCCCTGAGGCATCTGAGGCAGTTAGTCAAGGAGAGATCGTCCTAGCTGATCCTGAAGCTAATCCTGATGGAAATATTCTAAGGATAAGGAAGTCAGCTAGGTTAGCGGCAGTAGAGAAGGAAGGAGGACAATTAGTTGCCAAGCTGAGGGAGGAGGCAACAAAGGCAAAGGCTAATGAACCTTCAAAGCAACAACCTGAGCCAGTCCAAAGATCATCACCCATGAGCTCAAGGAAGAATCCCATCACTTACTCAGGTGAGTTAGTTGCGGAGCTATGTGCTGAAGCATGGGGGGATCAACCTGAAAAGACTGAGGCTATGCGCAGAGCTGAAATTGCTCAGAAGGAGAAGATGCGCATTTTGGAGAAGAAGGTTGAGAAGCTGACGGATATCACTGAGCTTCAACAACGTGAACTAGATGATGCAGTGATCAGCTTGCTAAGAAGGAAGAAGGCGAAGCCTGAGCCAAGGAAGTACAGAAAGAAGCCAACAGTTAGGAAGACAACAATTCTTCAAGTCAGTAGGCCAGAATCAGGAGCAAGGGAAGCTTTTGTTGGTGAGTTCGTCTCAGAGACTTTAAAGGAGTTTTGGACTGATGCAAGGGATGAATTTGTCAGGCTATGGTTTGTTGTGAAGAAGTGGGGCGACACTGACGATATTGATGCCCACTTCACTGACTATATGATGGACAATCATCCTGAGCTATTTCAGAAGATCTTGGAGGAGGCTGAGGCAGCTAAAGTCCAAGTGAAGGCTCCTGAGTTCATCATTCGAGCTCCTCCCTTGATTCCTGGAACTCTAAAGCATGACACTAAGGCCATAATGATGGAAGTCTTGAAGATAGCTAGAACTGAAGGATATGTGAACCAACCTGGAAGACTTGACGAGCTAAAGGCAAGAGTTTATGCAGGATATGGACTCAAGCCTGAAATGAGATTAGTCTAGGTGTTCACAGGCTTCTGTGTAATAGATTAGATTCATTGTAATCGGTTCCACATCTTTCAATGAAATCTATTACTTTTGCCCACAGACAAAAACTCATTGTCTTTTTGGCTTGTTTAAATTCTGTACTTTATCAAGAACTGCTCTAACACTGTCTTATCTTATAGATAGGATTGTCCTATTTCCTCTATGTGTTTTGAGGATCTTTTCAGTGTTTTGGCATCATCAAAAAGGGGGAAATTGTTGGGACATTGTCAGTTTTGATTTAGATCCCAAAAGCCCCTGAAAAGATGATTGCCTTAATCTGTCTTTGTCAGGCTAGTCTTGGTTAGGATTAGTACTTAGTCATTTTACACTTCACAGGTACTCAGTAAGAGGAGAACTCACTGGAGACAATCAAGACTCAGAGCCTGAAGACGAAGAGCACCATCCTGAACTTATGGCAGTCTTCTAAGCTGGCTGAGTAAGTGTCAGTGATGAAGAGTATGACCCTGAGGTCATTACTAACTCAGTCCTGAAGGGAACAGGTTGTCACTGAGTAAATGGGAAGACTTGGAGTAGAGCCAAGCAATGCAAAAGGAATTTCAGCGTCAGGACAAGACCGGTGAGCTCAAGACAAAATGAACTTAATAAGACAAGCCTGAAGCTCTGGAATAAGTTCTGACATTCTCACCAACCTGATGACGTGGACCAATCCGAGGAGGACACGCACGTACGGAACCTGACACATAGACTGAATTCAGACTGCATATTCAACGGGCAAGCATTTAATGTGCATTAAATGCAAATACCAAATCCATGCAAAGGCGGCTGCTGCATAGAGATATGTCCGTTTGAAGCCCCTCTACATAGATGGCTAGAAGGCTATCTCTCCAACGGATAGTTTTTCAAACCACCTATAAATACAGAAGGCCTTGAACCCATTCAAGGTTACGGGAAATTTCCAAGCCAGAAATTACTCAAAACTCTCAAGCAATCAAAGCATTCTGCCTTTAAGAGAAACACTCGAAACCTTCTAAATTTCCCAAGTGTTTCTTAGCAACTGAGAGCTATTCTGTATTCCAAGAGCTAATTAGAATTATCTTAAGCTTAGAGAGATTATCCAATCCTTAGCACAGCTTTGCCTTGTAAGGATAATCTCAACTTAGTTGGAATCCAAACTGAAACCAAAACCCTAAGTTAGGCTTGTTGGGAGTAAGTCGGTTAGTGTGATAGTAAGAGGAGTTTGTATAGATCAGTGAGGTAACTGGTCTTGGTGCACCTTGGCACGTTAAAAACAAGAATCCCTTGAGTGGATTTCCTGTTAAGTCAGGCCGTGGACGTAGGAGCTTGAGACTCTGAACCACGTTAAACTTCTTGTGTTCTTACTGCTTTGACATTGTGCATACCTGCCATATTACTTGTTCATTCATTGCATTCAAGCTTATCAGGTCTGAATCAATCAACCTGACCTTCAAAAGAACACTGCCTTACTAAACACTTCTAAGTTTTGAGTAAAACAAGTTTTCAGAAAGCAAACTAAACAGGACTTTAAACTATCAGGGCTCAAACATTTCCGCACTGAACTTGAACTGATAGTTAGCCAACTGACCCGCACCAAGTGTAGTCAGTGGGTGTATTATCAGCTCCTAGTTCTTTACCACTCTGAGTGAAGGGGACTCAGTCAGTTTAAGTTTAAAAATCGGTATACGTGTATTCCCCCCCCCCCCCATACACGTATTCCTCAGTCTTGTACCGGGACCAACAAGAAGTCCATTAGGAGGTCCAATCTTAATTCTCCTTAAAGGCCCCTCAAGTAGCCCATTAAGTAGCCCAATAATGATAAGGTGATTAAAATAAAAAGAAAATATATTGCTGATTTTTTCATGTATTTTTCGAAAATAGTAATTCAAGAAAAGAGAAGATTTTGTTGATTTTCTTGAAAATATATTATGGAAGATATGTATTCTTGGAATACAAGAATATCTCATATATTCAAGAAGATCCAAATCTAAGGATCTTATTATTGAAATTTTCGAAAATAATTAAGCTTAATAAGAGAGTGAGATTTTTATGGAATATTTTATTATGGAGAAAAGAATATATGAGATATATTCAAGATTTCTTAGAGATTAAGAAAAGATTTTCTCTTGGCCATAAAATATACAATTTTCGTCCCCCTCACTATTATAAATAGGGGATGATTATTTCATCCACAAGTACGTAATTCCATGTGTTGGAAAAATCAAGAGCATAAATATTTTTCTTTTTCCTTAGTTTATTAAATTACTTGAAAGCATCTCCCACCGGTGATCAAGTAAGGCGAAAGGGAAATACTTGAGAAAGTTTTTGGGTCGATAGAGCGAGATCGTAATTGTCCCGTATATCCAAAGGCCAATTCTACAAGAGGTACGTTAATCACATATTTACTTGTTTATTCCGCCATAGTTAATATGTGAAATTAATTCAACATGCATGATGAAAATTCGTTGTTGGAATTATTATTTGAATTAATTAGGATTAATTCATGCTAGTAATAATTGTATTTAAATTCGTATTTAAATTTCATCCCGAATAGATTCCGGGCACCCCTATTTTCCCAACAGGGAGAACAACTCCTTATCCTTCACATTTTCATAAACAGTATCGACTGGCACTGTTAGCACTTGGTTCAACTTTTCTTTGAGTTCTGTCCCTTCAGTGAACGCCTTCATATTTTTAGGGACTCGATAGCTTGTTGCACCAGGTTTCTTGTTGTTCTCCTTGGGATCAGTTTTGTTCTCCCCCAAGTTTGATTGCAAAGCCTCATGCATGGAAACGAATATGCCGGCTTGATTCCTGAATTCGGCATAACTTCTTGGGCACTTCAGACGTACCTCTTTCCATAGCTTTGATCCTTTTTTCAACCCGGCCATAACGTCAACGATTTTCGTATCCTCACTGACGGGTTCTCCTTCTAACAACACCTTGTCGAACCTTTCCATGAATGTCCGATCTGACTCGTCGTCATTTTGTTTTAGGTCCGACAATCGATGTTTCTGAGACAAGTATGATCCTGCCGTTGAGAAATGGGATAGAAATTCTCGACTTAGTTGAGTGAAAGAGTGGATAGATGCTGGTGGCATCGCCGAAAACCACTTGTGCACCCGATCCCCCAAAGTTAAGGGGAAATTTCGGCATTGAGTGGCGTCGCTGGCTCCCACCGAGACCATATAATCCGAATACTTTGTAAGATGAACTCTGGGATCAGCAACACCGTCATACTGTATGCTTGCCGGGAACTGGACCTTCTTCTGAATTAGGGCTTTCAGAATGACAGGTGATAGTGGTGAGGATGGCAAACTAGTTGTCCCCACACCTCTTTGTTGGTCCAATTGTCCCTGCATGTTCTCCACTGCCCTTCTTAAACTTGATAGCTCATCCAAAGATGCCCCCTGACTTGGAGGTTGTTCGGCGAGCAAAGGTACCAACTTTTCTGCTCGTCGCAGTCCCTCACTTGGAGTGGGCAACTCCTGGAGCTGTTTTCTAGGGTTGCTCGCCGCATTTGGCCCTAGACGCCTGAAGGCAGATTGAGAGAGTCTCTCATGAATTGACGGGCGTGGTTGCTCAAATGTTGCTCGCCCGTGCTCAGCTTCCTGGCGAACAACTTTCTCCTGTTGCTGGGGTTGGCCAAGTCTGTCCTGGGCACTGGAACGGGTTGTTCCGTGGCTCGACATAGTTGTTCGCCCGCGAGCAGATTCAGCCTGGCCCTCTCTTGGTTCGACCATCTTTGCTTTGCCTTTATCCCGCCTGACCTGGGCACTGTTCACTTCATGTTGTTCGCCCCTGGTTGATCTAGCCCTAACAACTTCCACGGGTCTATCTTTAGGCCTCACTTGTGAAGGCCTATTTTGATCGTGCTGTCTCTGTAGTGCCTGGAGAGCAGCAATGGTTTTGGCTAGTTCGTTGGGGTTGTTCGCCAGGGCTTCCATTTCAGGTGGGAGGTTATGGGTTATGGCCGTGTGCTGTGATCTATTCACATGTCTAGGATCACGATCCTGGTGGTCGGCCGACGAGGCTCGGGTGGGAGATGCTCTCCTTGACAAACGTGATGCTTGGGTTTCCTTGGATTGAGGCATTCCGAATTAATTTGTCTTAATTCTTATGATGAAGAACACCAAGAACACTTTTGTTTGAATCTTCAAATATTTCTTGAAGTTTCCTTTGAATCTTCAAGTTTTCAGCTTGAAGTTCTTGAGTAATCACACTAATTCGGAGGTTCGAACCCTCCTTCTAGCGCCAAAATTGTTGGTGATCAATTTTTATCGGGTGGATTAGCGACTGTTTAAGTTCGGTTTAAAGATCATCAATCAATTACGTGTGATTGGTTACCACCGTAAATGGTAAATCGAGGGTTCGAGTTATGAACTAGTAATTGTGAAAGTCGAAATTGTAATAATTTCGTATGTGTGCACATTTAGGTGTTTAAGTGTGTGTTTTTGGAGCATTTGTGAATTTGAACTTGTATTTCTTAAGCTGGAGAACAACTATTTATAGAGACTAGCAAGCATGAGGTGTCTATGACTCTTGGTCTCCCTAGCCTGCATGCTTGACATGTGTCCTTTGACCTTAGTTTGACCTTATCTAAGCTGAATCTTAGTTACAAAGTCTTCTTTGGTCTTATCTCGGACTTCGTTATTGTTCGTCCAGGTCGGCTTAGTGTATCCAGCATAGTTTTTTCATAAATGTTGTTCGTCTTTTGGGTGCATGGCTCAGAAGTTGTCCGCCTTTGTGTTTTACACAGATTGGCTTTGGGATCTTGATCCTTTGTTCGTCGACATGCACTTCTTAGGCTGGTAGATTCACCACCTTTTATCAATGTTGCTCGTCATCAGTGACTTAGCAGAATGTTCATCTCTGGTCTTGGGCCTTCAAACCTGTTCGCCAGTATGTTGTTCGTCGGTAGAGTTGTTCGTCAGTTTATACACTCCCTGGATTGATTTATGCACCCTCATCTTGATTTTCTTTGTTAATAATCTTTGATTTGAGGTTGGTTCTTCATAATCCTTTTCAAGGCTTTAATCTTTGTTCGCCCATCATTGATTTATGTTCGCCTATCAACACGTACGTCTCACCCACCTAAAAGAGGATAAATCCAAAATCTCCACAGTAATATTTCCAAAATAGGATAAATCATGCATCTTTAGTTTTTCACTCTTCTTGTAGCTTTAAAATAAATTACGCAAGTCGTAATATATACACTATTTAAATGACGTTAAATTTTCAAAATTGATCTGTGAACTTGGATATTCAAATTAAACTCTTAATCTCTGTTCTAATTTAATTCAATCATATCAATTTTAAATAGACATAGTATTATGTGAATGATACTCATGGTAATTATTACCGTGAACAATAATTTACTCTTTTAGTGAAAATAACTAATACCACTTCAAGTCTTCAACTAATGTCTTTAGTGAGAACAACTAATACCCTTCTAAACGGATACCTTTAGTGCAATTCAGTTATACGTTTAGTATAATTTACTAATACCCTTCAAACAAGTTTCACCATAAATATTATTCACATAATACCTTCTCTTTTAAATAATATGGATATTTGATTATGATTGACACATGATTTAAGACAAAGTATTGATACATGAATCACCAAAGGGTATTAGTTGTTTTCATTGAAGGGTATTAGTTGTATTACTGAAGAATATTACTGATTTACACTAAAGAGTCTTACTTGTACAGTGAAAATGAACTAAAACTATTCAATGCAAACCAGTAATACTCCAGTAAAACCAACTAATACTCTTCAATGAAAACAACTAATACCCTTTAATGATTTATATATAAATCAACTAGATTAGTACCCCGCGTTTTACGCGGGTTGTTCGGTAAATTATTTAAAATTTTATATTTTATTGACGCATCATCACATTATTAATACAATCTATTTTAATATACACACATACTGTACGCTGATTTTTTTTTAATTAATTGCATATGTATTATATATACTTAACTAAATTTGATCATCGTAAAATAATATAATTATATTATATAATAAACATATTTAAATAATATGTATGGATAAAAATATTGGTTAATTTCTTAGTAACCCACGACCTTTAGGCTCAATCTCAATTTAAATACAATTTTCAATATTTTTATTAAAATTCACGTTTTTTTTTTGTTTCAATTTGATATTCGCTTTTAAATTATGATATATATATTTCTCAACTATGCATTACATACCTCTCATTGCCTCCCTAAGACGATTTCCTCGATGTTGTGAGATTTCTACCCAAATAATAACACACACACAAACATGCATCATTTTTTTTTTGTTGCTAAAAGTGCAAGTCATATATCTGATTGAAAACTAAACATTGGTGAATTATATAACTTTATTGAAAGTTGTGATTAAATAAAATGTAGTTAAATAAAATGTAAAATTAGTACGTAATTTTTATATACTCAAGTTATATACAATAAATATTCAAAGCTCATATAAATTTGTAGTATGGCTAAACTGGTAAACATCATAACAATTGCTCATTAGGTGTAGGGTTCAAATCCATTTGCATGCCCATTTTTTTGTAATTATTATTAGATTCCTTATTATATAAGACCACATAGATGACACATAAGCGACATATAAACGAAATAAATGACACGTAAGCATTCGACACATAGGCGAACTTAACCTCAGAACGACACATATGCGAAATTAACCTAGAGACGACACATAAGCATGCCAGACTCCCTATTAGTATACTAGGGGATTTCACTCTATATATACTCATGATTTAAATGGGAGGGAGGGTTACGTATGTGGGATGACCTACCTTTAATTCCTTAAATTTTTCATTTGTTATGTAATGAATTTTAGTTATTTATTTGAATATATTTTTACATGAGTTTTAGTTTTGATTGTATAACGTATAATATGGATAGTAAAACGTGAAATCAATCCCTGAATTTATATTAATTTTTTCAAAGAGCAATTGCAATCTTAATTTTTTAAAGCGTGGTTGCTTATTGGTTTAAATCCTTATGAAATAAATAAATAAAAAATTCATTATTGGCTTAAGTCAACCTTATGAAATTTAATTTTGAGCTAAATCTTAATTTTCTTTTATTAAAATGAGATAAAAAAACTAACCTTTTCCAACACTGCATAATCCATATATTAATTTGAGGGGAAAGAAAATAGAAGAAATGTTTACTTTATTGGGTAAGACGAAGAACATCCCGGTAAAAGAAAAAACCGAAGAACGTAAAAAAAAGTAGTTCAATTATACCGTGCATTTATTTTTAATAAGCAACACCTTATAATTTTTAAATATATAAATAGGTATTAAATGTAAAATTAAAATACAGAATTATTAAATCGCATTAAAATTTAATTATATATATATATATACTAGTGATGGTACAACCCGTGCTTCGCACGGACGGAACTTGTTACAATTTTTTTAAAATATAACACTTAGTAAATTTTAATTATAAATATTAAAAAAATATAATTGAAGTTTTTATTGAACACAAATTTAATAATATTTCAAATTAATTTTTTGATACTCTTAATCAAATATTAAATACTTTTTCAATTTGTATTGTCTAATGATATGAGATGGTTTCACACAAGTTTAACTTAAAATTAAAATAGCTTTTTTATGCTTGATATTTTACACATGTCATAATTTTTTCACACAATGATTTGTCTTAATTTTTTTAATATAACCTATCTTAATTACATGTATGTGTATTGTAAAAAGAATAGTTGTTCTATTATAATATATATGTCTATATATAGGACAAATTGCAAAAAAAAAAAAAAAAAAAAAAAAAGGACTTATATTTGCCACTTATTGCAGTTCGACCACCGAACTTTCGACTTTTGTAGGACATATTCCAAACTATCAAATTGTTGAAAAAAAAAAAGAATTTCGGGCAACTTTAAAGACAAAAATTGGGAGAAAGAAAATATTTTTTTGGTCTAATACCTTATCCAGTGTTAGGTTTTCATCCCTTAAAATTTAAAAAAATTAAATACATTCTGTAACTGAATTGATAGTCCAATTTTAATCTCATTTTTGCTGCAAAAAACAACATTATTTTGAATCACATAAAAGTCATGTGCCGGCCTAATTTATGAATTTCGACGATTTTTCTTAGATGACACCCATGTATTATTTTTAATATTTTTTCATTTATTTTGAATTAGAAAATTCAAGTTGTTTTTTCTTCACTTACTCTTTTAATTAACCTCCCCCATCCCACCCCGGTTTTTCTTCCCAAAACACTCATACGCAATCACCCCTTATGTTTTTTTCAATAATTTTTATTTTATTTTAAATTTAATTTTCACTTTAAAATTTATAATTTCAGAATTTTTAAATTTATTATAGACATAAAATTGATGTTTTAATTTAATGATTAAAATAAATAAAAAATATACACATGTACTCCATGTCAAGCAGCTTGCTGAAAATCTGGAAATTCGATCAAAGCTAGATTTCATGTGATTCAATACGACATCTTTTTTTTTTTTTTTTTTTTTTTTTTTTACGAAATATGAACCAAATTTGAGAATCAAGTAAGTTATAGGATGTAATTTGAATTGTTAAACTTTTTGGGATGCAAATTGGACATTAGATAAGTTATAGGACCAAAAATTATTTTTTCTCATTTATTTTATCTTTAAAATTGCCCGAGATCCTTTTTTTTGCAATAATTTGATAGTTAAATACTTGCCCTGCAAAAGTCAAAAGTTTGGTCATTTAAAGATAAAATAACTAATTATTTTACAATTCTCACCATCAACTCATTTTAATCAAAATAGTGTGTTTGATATAAACGTAAGTATAATATGAACTTGTTCGATTTTAATTTTCTTTACAATATAATATTAGATAATTACCAAAGACAGAAAATAATTACTAATTAAGTAAGTTACATTACTAATAAAATATTTTCAAACATATAGTTAATTAAAATGCTTTAACAATTTTATTTTTTTGTAAAACATCGCAATACACGAAGACCAAATTAATTTACATCACAAAAATAATAGGTTTTTGAATAATTAATAATAAGTTTTAAGTAATTGATTTAATTTAATACATGTATAAGTATTATATATCATTTTAATTTAATTATTTAACAAAGATTTTTAATTTTTTTTTATAAAATTTAAAATATATATATTATATAACATACAATTAATACAATTAAAATAATTATAACAAAAGTATTGTTAATCTTTACTATAAGAATTAATAAAAATAATTTTTTTCAATTTTTACTATAACAATTAATAAAAATAATATTTATTAATAAAAGAACTACAATTTGATTTTTTTTTTTAAATATATCTAAACTTTGTGCGAAAGTCATTTTCATAACTAAAATTTTAATACTATCATTAATATTATTTTTTATGTTTTGTGCTTTACAAATAAAAAAAAAATTAAAACAATGATTTATCACAAATTTTTTAATACAATATTTTTTAACTATAGGGTATATTTGGTTCAAACTGCAGGGGGATTGAGAAAATCCAAATTGGTAAATTCATGAATAATGAAAAGATAAATTTGACTTTTGTGTATGTTTATTTATAAGATATAGTAAATTAGGCTTTAGAAGAATATTGTGACAAAGTAGGAGATGAAAATATTACTATATTATGAAAAATAAAAGTATGAGAGAGAATGTAAGAGAGTATATGTGTTAAGACAGAGTATTATACGAAAAATAGTTCATACTAAGTTTATAGTGAAAATATATTAAAGTATCGAATATTTGACCAGGGGTAACAATAATCTCACCAAAAATATCATTAATTTGGGTCAATAATATTATATTGTAATTGTTGTAAAAAAAATTGAACCCATATTAATGATACTCCTGGTCAAATATTCGATATTTTAAAACAGTTTCATGATAAATTTATCATGAGTCATTTCTCATATAAAACTTACTCATGTACTAAATGTTAGGATTTTGATGGGTTTTAAAATTTAGCTTGTATAATCGCGAAATAATTTAGCTTGTATAATCGCGAAATAATTTAGCTTGTGTTATTCCGCAAGCTGGATTTTGGAGGCTTAAACTACACATAACATGAATAAATATTTGTTTAGTTATAAAATACATATTTATAAAGAATAATAAAATGTATACTTCTTACAATCTACTCGCCTTAATAAAATAACATGTCTAATATAAATTGTACTTGTTTAATCTCTATTAAACTTGACATGTTGTTGGACACACTTTTAAAAAAAATTGTTGAAAAGTATCTTTTTAAGGGTTTAATATGAATATAAAATAATATTGTGAGGGAGTATTATTTCCATTTTAGGGGTGTGAAAATTATAGTGGGACAAACGAAAAAAGAAAATGTGAAGTTTATTGTGGGACTGAGAAAATATTTATAATTTGAACCAGTACAATCAGTTACAACATAATATTGGATAACCACTTAAGGCATAAGAATATGCATCTCATAATCAATAATTATAATAGAAATAGAACAAATCAAAAGATAATTACTCACTCCGTTTCACAACAACGTTCACACTTGCCTTATTTGGGCATCTCACAACTACTTTTGGACTCCTAAAAAATGAAATATTTCTCTCCCATAAAAGTCAATAAAGTAAAAAGTAGTACTCCCTCCGTCCTGAAGTAAGTTTGTCATTTTTCTTTTTGGATCATTCTACAATAAGTTTTTCATTCTATAAATGATAAAAATAACACTCCACTACATATAATATTTAATCATCAAATTCAC
Source organism: Ballota nigra (assembly GCA_947034835.1). Lineage (NCBI taxonomy): Eukaryota > Viridiplantae > Streptophyta > Magnoliopsida > Lamiales > Lamiaceae > Ballota > Ballota nigra. The sequence goes on along the minus strand of OX344727.1, from coordinate 7,871,915 downwards.
ACAATATTACCAAAAATGTCACTCATTACTTTCACTTTTCAACATTGTTCATTATTTTACCCCAAAAGTCAACATGTGACCTACCATACCATATATTAGTAAACAAATACACTTTTTTTGAACAAAATAACAAAAGGTTATGAAAAGTTTACTCTGGGATGGTTGGAGTATTATTTCATTCAATTTCCCACTCATATACTCTCTTTTTCTTAAAAAAAAAATGTAATCCTCTACTACGAAAGTAGTTTCGGGACAAAGAGAGTACTAATAAAGTTATTGTAATAATAGGAATAATACTTTTTTAAGCATGTTACTCGGAGGGAGTTTATGTTTCAAGGACAATAATTTTTTGAACTTGCTTATGCAGGTCATTATGTTTAAGGATTTAAAGCATTTGAAAATTTTAGGAGTATGCACATTAGCAAGAACATCAAATTTCGAATCACGCTTGCAAACATTATTGGAACTGAAATGCTAAAGTGAATCATTTTTATTTAACTGCATCATATAATCATTTATACATACATCATAATCAAATATTAGTGCAAGGATAACTATGTCTTGTAAATATTCATGATCATACATTTGAGATTTGAAATCTAAATAAATACAATCAACAATAGTAGCAATAGAGGTATGAGACTAAGTATATTTGGTGGTTGTACTGAAATTAAATGAGATTGGTAGTAAGTATTTATAGAGATGTGGTTGTAAGTATTATATTTTAGACAAAATTATAATTTTATATTGGTCATACTTGGTAAAAATTACTATGAATTAAAGTGGTAAATTTAGAAGTAGGTGAATTGAGTTTAGATAGTTGTGATTTATAATAAATTTATCCATAAACAAATTCATAGTTAAATTGATTAGGAATTATTACTTTCCAAATTTATTTTTTTAACTAAACACTAAAATGGTGGACATGCACTTGGATTTTAACTCAATTTTGAAGTTAATTTTGAATTTTTCAATTAGAAATATATAATAAAAAAAGTTGGAGTATTGTTGATTATTGTTTAGGGTTATGATTGACTACTGCTTGGAGTATTACTGAATACCACTTGAGGTATTATTGATTATTGTTCGTGATATTACAGATTATTACATGGAGTACGTTGTTTACTGTTTGGGGTATTACTGATTCAAAACACACAATACACACCCAACTATATATTTTTTGCAATTGATTTTTAAAATCCAAGTGCATGTCATGCACTCGTGTGCACACAAGAATCACTCTTACTCTAAAGTCCTACTGACAGTTTCAATAACATATTTTAATATATATTATGTATCATGCAGAATCCAAAATCCATAATATGATCTAATATTATTTAATGGATTCACTAATGCAATTACATGGACCAGTTGGAACTATATCATTTAAATTTTACACACGGTTTTCAATTAACAAATCTAATGGTATGAATGAATAGATAAAATGGTATTACGTTCATACTATAAAACTTGTTCATAGGAGAGACTTAGTATTCAATGGAATTTATTTTCAATAACATCCTATTATTATCATACAATGTGATAATAATGTTCAATAATTTTAAATTTTAAAAAGAAAATGCTTATAATTTTTTTAAATGAGAAAACATTCATTTGTATTTTAAATTATGTACTAAAATTTATTTTTTAAAATATATAAACCGTTGACAATATTATCAAAATTCATACCATATACTGATACTAATAATAAACAACTCCTTAAAATTAAGGTATAAAAAAAAATTCTATTTTTAAAAGTACCAATTAAATTTGTAAAGTTATTATTTCATTAAAAAATTACACAAATATTTCTTTACTAATAATCTCATGGTAAAGCCTTGCGTGATACCGCCTCATAGCATGAGACAATACAATTAACATTCACCTTGTCAAAATGTTAATGTGTTATGCTCGATTTACACACCTTCCGACCGTCTCATAATATAAGATGATATCACACAAGACCTACTATAATATCATATTCAAATACTTTTATATTACTACATAAACATATAAAAAAAATTATCAGTTACATTTATATGCAATAACTCACCACTATGAGCACTTAACACATAATTAACGTCCAATTAAACCACAAAACAATACATGCATTTTTTTTTAAGTACATTTAATCTTCAACATCAATTACGTACATCCTAAAAACAATTCAAAACTAACCATGCAAACATTCCATGACTTATGTACCTTAATTTATGTACAATAAATTTATATCCAAATATTCTTAATTTATGAACTACTAAGTATACAAATTTTTCATTAATTAGTAATTTATAAGATACCTAAATATACCATAATTTATGTACAATATTACATATTTAATTACATGATTTATGTACAACATTTCATGATTTACGGAACATTTAGTAAATAATAAACATAATTTAAATTAATAAACATTCTACGAATTAAGTAACATATTAATATTATCATAATTTAATCTAATTCAAAACTTAGTTATGCCTATGCATTTTTTAATAATGACGGAACTTGTCATGTGTACATGTGCTTGAAAAATACATATCATCAATTTTAGAAAGTAATACCCGTAAACTACATATCATCAATTTTGAAAAGAAATACCCGTAGTGATTATTCAATTAAAATTAATTAATTCAGTGAAAACCTAAACATAATTTAATTGATAAATATTAATTTGGAAACTTCATACCATTAAAATACACAAAAATCTTGCCATAATATAAAATTTGATTTGTCTTTTTAAATAGAAAAAAAACTGAAGTACAAATCTCAGTCTGAATATTAACATAGATGATCATATAGAGGTGCCTAAACTATAAAAACATGGCGTTACAATGAAAAGCTATGATCAACTCTTTACTTATATATAAAAATAAATAAATTATGAGTACAATATTTCTCTTCTGTAGAAGGTATATAATTTCATATCCCAAACATTCAATTTAAATGACAATTGTTGCTCATGATTTTGGAGGAAGATATTAGTTTGCTAAAGAGCATCCTGCAAAACCCTCCAGTCTTCTTTATCCACCTGATAATTAATCAATGGCCCTCCATTTCAAAAGATTCATAATTTACTCTAATACATTGTTTAAGAGATCCTTGAGAGAATTCATAAAGAAAAAAAAAATGATTCATGCAAAAAAATAGTAGTGACTAATAATTTTGTGTATTATTCAAGGGTGAATACAAACTAACCACCAAGAACAAATTCGTTTGATGCAAAAAATAATAATATAGTGACAACACAAATTATTCGTTTATTTATAAAAATATATTACCTTCGACAAAGTATACTCAAGTATCACAATAACATCGCAAATATAGTTGAAAAATATATTAAAATCTTGATAACAAACTTCAAATATTGAAAGAATTCTCCAAATTTCTGATCTTCAATTGATTCTTCAAATTCTGATCTTCAAATACAGAAAATAACATTCGGAACCTAATTAAAACCTAATACTTATAACAAAAAATTACATCAATACATTTATAAAGATGATCCTAAGAATCCTAATGATTACAATAAACATCTATATATCTGAAAATTATGATTACCACACCCACAATAATGTGATATATATAGCCACAAATTGTAACGGGTAATTAATTAATAGCCAATCTCACGCTAATTACATGCTTCTATAGAAAACAATCATGAACGGTGGGGATGAAAACACGAAATGATGATCAACGGCTCACAAACTTTCCCTCCAAAATCTAAAAAAGGAATATGTTCTTGTATTATATATTTATAGATTATAGATATAGTCCACTAGTACTATGCCCGCGGTACCACAGACTTGTAATTTTTTTTTTTAAAAGTTTCATCTCTAAAATTTAAATTTATATAATTTTTTTATAATACTTACCCAACATTTGAAAAAGAAAATGTGTATTAAGTTTATTTTAACTATTATGTTAAACGCAAGTAAAAAGAAAAGATATAAGTAGAAACGTCATCTATTTCTATTACACCAACAAAAAAAGAAAATTACAACGTCACTAATACAAATTCCGAAATAATTCTCTATAAACCACATTCTTCGTATGTTTGGACGGTTTACCCTGAGAATAGAGACACAAAATTTTCAAGTCTCTCTTGCTTTTTACCCTGGATATTGCAACATATAACTGCCCATGCGTGAACACTGGTTTGGAAAAATACAGTCCGACAGTGGATAGAGACTGACCTTGACTTTTATTTATTATCATAGCAAAACATAGTAAAATTGAAAATTGTCTCCTCGTAAAATTCACAGGCATCGTATGATCCAAATTAAGGTCATTCTTGGAATGTAACCCTTACCTCCAATTTTTCTTCCATAAATTATTTCAGCTTCGAGTATACGATTTTTAAGTCTAGTGACAATCAATCTTGTTCCATTGCACAAATCAGAATTCTGGTCAATATTTCTTAGAAGAACTATTGGCACACATTCTTTCAGTATTAGACGGTGATTTGATACTCTTGAACACTTAATAGAATGTAGGAAGTCAACAAATACCATTTTTTCATTATGTCCAGCTCTAAACTCCGATCTACATATGCTATCAGAACTCAATTACACCTTCGTATCTCCAGGAATCATTGAAAGAATCTCTTCGTTGGTTGATTCTACATCACGATGTGTAGGTGCAAGTTACATATATTATTTAAACAGTAAACTAATTCGAAATATATTTAAGTTACGTAAGAAGTAGAAATAATTGATTGAAATTTTTTTGACTCGTGATATCTTTTTTTAAGGAAAATATTGGAAAAATTACACTTTTAGTCCCATAGGAATGTTCCTAAAACACTTTGGTCCCATATTTCAAAAGTCGTCCTTTAGTTTGCGAAATTGATCCCAAATGTGTTAAGTATTTGACGATTGGGACCAATTTCGCAAACAAAAGGACTACTTTTGAAATATGGGACCAAAAGTGTTTTATGAACATTCCTATAGGACTAAAAGTGCAATTTTCCCGAAAAATATTGATTAGATATTTACCATTAGGTATAAGAATTCACATTTGTCAACATGTACATACTAAGGTAAAAAATATCTTCATCCATAGAAAATAACATCTTCTTCAATTTATCAATTGCATTAATATCCATTGGGATATTTGTACCTATAAAATAAAAAATATAAATATATAAGAATAAAAAAAAACTAAAAAAGAAAATGAATTTGCGCATATTTTTTCTAAAAATTCGATATATATTTGCAATTCTAGACATGTTTTCAACATTACACTGCAAATCAATAATAAAAAATAATATTAATAAATAATTTAAAGATAATAGAATAAATATTGCATGTGAGTAATAAAATTGCGATAAGATACTGTAATAAATCAAACGGTTGTTAAGAATGAAAGTTTAATATTAATAAACTATATTCGATAATGTAAACTGAAACAATCATTATTCCATGCAACCAAATAAAATTAAAAAAAAATTGTTTTGATTTGAAATAAAAGTATTGTAACATACATGTAGAACTTGAAAAACATATAAGAGTCAAAATCTAGAAAGCTCAAGATTTTCTACAATATAGGAAAAAAGAAAGAAAGAGAAAATATCATAAATGGTCCCGTAACTTTGCCGAGTCCAAATTTGGTCCTTTATCTTTTTAATTTCTCAATTATGGTTCTTTTATTATAAAAAAAATATCATTTTCGATGAATTTTTTTAAAAATCACCCGGAACTTATATGTGCTCCAACGATACTGCTTATGTTGTGTTCCAAGTCAATATATTAGATCCGCGCTACACTCCATTGTGATTAAATTAGTTTCATATTAGTAGGGAGAAGTCCTGTTTTCAGCCTATTTAATCCAAATGGAGTCTGAAGTGGACCTTATCTATTGACTTAGAGCATCACGCGGGAACAAAAGCTAAAACACATTATAATTTCAGGTGTTTTTAAAAATAAATCCGCCGGAAGGGACCTTTTCTGTTAACAAAATGACCATAATTTAGAAATTAATAAGATAAAGGACAAATCTAGACTCGAGCAAAGTTACTGGATGATTTCTTATATTTAAAAAAAAAAAGATGCAGATTTTGAGACATTGCACAAACCGAACTTATGGTCAATACTTCTTAGAAGAACTATATTGACACACCTTCTTTCAAGATCAAACAATGATTTGACATTCTCGAACACTCACTACAAAAGAATTGGTATTTAGTGATAATAATTCTTTCATTATTGCTTCTCTAGCTAAAAGTCCAATGATAGGATCATATCATTAAAGATTGTTGTCTGTTATTAAAGACTTGTCCTTAAAGATTGTTTCACATCATTAAAGATATGTCTTTAAATATTATTTATTGTCATTAAAAGTTTTTAGCTAGAGAAACAATAATTACAGTATATGACATGATTTTTTGTCGTTGAAACCCAATTTTCTTGTAGTGACTTGATAGAATTTTAAAAAATCAACATATATCATTTCTTCGTTACCTCCTTGTCGAAACTCCGATCTACAAACACTATGGGAACTCAAGTATATGCATCAAGCGCCAATTCAACGATCCACAACCCATAATTTCAATAATTTTTTTAGGTATAGTTTATCCAAAAAAATAAAATACTACTGATTGGATGAATTTAAAGATATGCAACAAAGTCAAATATAATATTTTGCATAAAATAGAAAATAGAAATATAATTAATTAATAATCTAATGGTTATTAGTAAACTATTTAAATAGTAAACTGATTCGAAACTTATTTAAGTTACATATAAAGTACAAATAATTAAATTGAAAAATAAATTAACTCATGAGATTTTTTAATGGAAAATATTGGTTAGATATTTACCATCATTTATAAGAATTCACTGTTGTCAATGGGTACATACTAAGGTAAAAAAATATTTGCATCCATAGAAAATAACCTCTTCATCAGTTTATCAATTGCATTAATATCCATTGGGATATTTGTATATGTAAAAATAAAAAAATATACATATATAACAATAAAAAATTAAAAAAAAAAGATGAATTTGCGCATATTTTTTTCTAAAATACTAGATCTATATGTGCAATTCTAGACATGTCCTCAACATCACACTGCAAATCAATAATACAAAATAATATTAATAAAAAAATAAAAAGAAAATCGAATAAATATTGCATGTGAATAATAAAATTGGGATAAGATACTGTAACAAATCAACCTGTTGTTTAGAATGAAAGTTTAATATTAATAACCTATATATGACAATGTAAAATGAAACAATAATTATTCCATGCAATGATTAGGCGTGAAATTAATATGATTTATGGCTCGATTTGCCCGTGTTTTGAGTGAATTCGATGAGTATTTAGAGTCAATTGAGTACTATTTTCATAAACTAATGAATTTGCCTCTTCGATGCTCATAGATGGATAGAGGGCAAAGAATGGAGTTCGTAGGACTTTGAATCGACTCAAACGGATTCCCGGATGAGAAGATATGGAAGAAACACGAAAAATATTAGTTCGAGCAAACAAAAGTATCAGTTGGAGGGTCTCAAGCAAGAGGACTCGAGCACCAAGCGCTCAAGCACTCGAGTGGGGCGCTCGAGTGGATTCAAGTCGAGCGCCTAGTGACTTGAAGCGAAAATACTAACTTCTTACTAGTAGTTTCCCCGCAAGCGTACGGGTTCACTGTAGTATAAGTAATTATAACGACCAAGTATTATCGAACCCAAGGGATGAAGTGTATGCGAATAGATCCCTGGAGATCTACGCGTCGTAGCTAATATGAATGTATGTTTTTGGATTTTTGAAGAATTAATTTTAAACTAAAGTAAACTAATTAAACTAAAGAATGAATTAAACGAATTAACTAAGGGGTGTTTTCAAATAAGTAATTGTGATGCTCAGGATAGGAATCCCTACGTATACTAACGGAGCAGGTACATAATCAAAGTAACTGTGACGCACAAGAAATAACCTAAGTAAAAGATTGTAAGACGAAAGCTCAAGAATTCAAACCCTAATACTTTTTCCTAACAATCAACTTCACTAATCCACTAACAAGTTAATAGATTGTGCTTAATTAACGAGACCCTTATTTAACTAAGGTGATGCGGTCGTCCTCCCTAGATAAACCGGTAGATTAATTAACCCTTCTAAACCCTCTCATTAAGTCTACTCGTTGTTAAAGAGTGATACGGTCGTCCTCTCCCTAACACTTTCGTACGAAATTCAAAGGTAAAGTTAAGATTGATTTTAAGAATTCATTAATTAAGAGAATTAAAACTAAACGTCACGAATTACCCTAATTACATACCCACATCCTACTTCTACGAGTTCATCCTACCCCAAGCATGCAAGGGTTTTAGCTAGACATGGGTTTTACGGAAACGAAAACAATTGAAGAAGTAACGAACATGAACATAATGATTATAACGAATAAATTATCAAACATAAACTAGGGTTTCAAGAAATCAATGCTAAGAACTCAAATTAAATTAATAAAAATGAAGTCTCAAAGTATTCAAGAACAAAGGTCTAAAGAAACGAAATTAAAAAGCAAAACCGTACTATGAATTCGTAAAGAAAACCTCGAAAATGTAAAACCTAAGCTTGCTCGTCTATTCTTCTCCAAAAACTAACTCTAAAAGTGATATCCTATGTTGTGGTGTCAAGTTGTGTGTAAAAACGTGCTCGGGACGCGTATATATAAGCATCGGGCCAAATTGTGAACTCATGGGCCAAAAAACGCATTCGGAAGCACGAACTTTGGTAGTGCTCGAGCAAGCACGCTCGAGCGGTGGCGCTCGAGCTGTGTAGCTCGAATGGTGCAAGTGCTCGAGCGGTCCCGCTCGAGCTGGTCGAGCGCTGAAATCTCTCGTATGTTTTTGGCGCTCGAGCAACACGCTCGAGCGGTGGCGCTTGAGCTGCTCGAATGAAAGAACTCTTCTGTAAGTTTTAGGCGCTCGAGCACGTGCTCGAGTTGATCCACTCGAGTGACTCCAAAAATGCTCCAACTAATACTTTTCTTCTTCAGCACTAACACCAATCGTATTTCTTCGATATCTTCTCATCCGGGCCTCCGTTTGATTCAATTCAAAGTCCTACGAACTCCATTTTTCGCCCTCGATTCACCTATGAGCATCAAAGAGATAAATTCGTCAATATGTAGAAATAATACTCAATTGACTCTAAATACTCGATAAAATCGACCAAAACTAGGGTATTTCTAACGACGAATCATGACAATTTCACGCCTAATCAACCCCCCCAAACTTACCATATTGCTTGTCCTCAAGCATTGAAATAATAAGTCAAGTGAAATTGTTAGGTATGAGTCAAAGAATCAAATCATGCAAGTAAATGAACTCGAGCTTCAAAGATCAATCACATGTATACTCACTCACCTTCCTTCATCATACTCATGCAACAACAACAAGAAACACCAAGATCAAACATGGATGTGCACTCGACGATATGTTTCACTCCCTCACAAGTGTATATCAATGATAAAGGGACTCACTCAAACAATCAATCACTCATATCGGCAGCCATAGGCTTGTAAGCACTCTCAACTCCGACCATACTCTAGAAATCAATGCCGAATCAAAAAGGACTTTTCTCAAGGTTGTAATGTAGGCTCTTTGGACAGGTGGGATAACAATATGGGTAAGTGACTTAAGTGAATGGAGAATAGAAAATTACTTTGGTACTTCGAGATTAGGAACAGAATACTTCAAACGTTTTCAATCAACACACTTTCAATTCCAATACTCTCAAAACTTCAATTTTTTCTTTCTAACTCTTTTCACTATTTTTTTCAATCACTTTTTTTTTCTTTTTCGCACAAACACATGAACTCATTTTTTCTTTTGCTCATTCTCAACCCTTTTTTTTCTTTCCCACTACTCAAAACTTCATCACGCCCTTATTTTATCACCACTCAACCATCATAATTCCTTTTCTCAACTCAACTCAATCCCTTCAACATTCACACTTTTCCTATTCTCCACTCAAATTGGGACAAAAAGGCTTAGGAAATTGGATTAGTGTTTAAATGTGCTAGCAAATAAAATAGGCTTAAGGCTCAAAGGGGCTAACAAGGGATAAATATCAATGGTAAGGAAAATTTTGGCTAAGTGACTCAACAAAACAAAGATGACCTAAGATCACATTCGGCATATCAAACTAGACACAATCAAGAAGCAAGAGCACACACAAGTTCTAGCATCCTCTAAGGTGACGACTCACTCACAAACGAAGAGATCAATTTATGCATCAAAATCTCGAAAGGCTCAAATCTCACGGCTTTCACATCCATGCTAGTCCTAGTGAATTCATACTCTCATCACACAAGCACTCAAAAGGAAAACTTGCAAGCATATTAGTTCTTTCTCAAATCAACTCTAACTCAAACACTCACACAAAAGAATTCCTAACTCAACCTCACAACTCAACTCTTCTCACTAAGTCATACTCAAGAATCATCAATAAGCCAGTGATGCGAGTAAATAAGCGTGAAATCAATCAATCATCAAATCAATTCAAATCAAATCATAACCCAATAGTCTGAAATGCTTCCAATACAATCCCATAATAAATTCACACCACTCAAACAAGATAATTCACACTCAAAAGAAAAAATTAAGAGAAGAAAAGAAAAGAAAAAGGAAATAGAAATCAGGGGAATCCCATGACTCTTCATGCATCAGGAGGCGGCGGTGGGCGGTAGTTCGGGTGATCAGCTCCCAAATGAGAGACGAAGAGCGACTCCATCCATCGGTGCATATCTGAGAACTGGTCCTCCATGCGGGTTGTTCTCGTGTCCAACCGATCTTGCGTCTCACGCAAGTATGTCACGTCCGTCTGGAGCGTCTGAATTTGGTTGTCCATCTGAGTCCAATCATCATACGTGGGGTACCACTGCCCGGGCGACTGCATTCCGGGTGACTCCACCTCCATCTCTTGCGGGACCTCACCCGCTGCTCCCCTTTCCTCATCATGCCCTTCTTCGTATTCTTGTTCTTCTTCTTCTTGCAAATCTGCTACTCCACTCGAACCGGCACCGCTTGTGCCTTCTCCTCGGTTCCTCTTCACTGGCCTCACATCCCGGAGTCCTCTGCTGTCAACATCAGCTGTATACTTAGCACCTATAGCAAGGTGCTGCTCTCCATTCATGCCCAAGTTCTGATTCTTCTTTCCCTTCAAAGTCACGAGCTTATCATTCGGCAGCGGGAAGAGGCTATCATCCTTGTATCTTATGCAATAACTTCCCATCCAATGCTCGAACATCAGGGTGTTGCTCATCTGCTCGTACCCTAAATCCATACCCTGGCAGGGACCCGAACACGGCTCGAATCCGAGACTCTTCACGAATACAGAAATCAACCCTCCTCCTCGAACCTTCGAAGTCTTAGTACCAAGCTTGAATGGAGCCTCGTAGTGGTGCTCTAAGAAATCCCTTCCAAAGTCGTGATCCTTCATGTACAAGAGACACCAAATCCCGTAAAGTTCCTTACTCGTGACAGTTCCCGTCTCAGAACGGACATATATGGTGTTCCCTAGGATCCGCTCTAAGTACCGAATCACCGAATTTCTGATCGCCGATGCTCGTGCATTCTGCCCTTTGTACTCCCCGGCCATGCCTCCCGTGATTTCCTTCCAAAATCCATTCGCGCTGTAAGACTTTGACACTCGGTTGGGCCTAGACAAGGCTGGAAGCCCAAATGCAAGGTTGACAGCTCCAACCTCGCAATACTGCCACTCATTCCGGTACTTGAACTTAAATGAGTTTTCGTCCGTCTTCTCAACCGTGGCAAGGAACTGTTCCACCAAATCTGCATTCGTCTCCATGTACAGAAGCATCTCGAAGAACTCAGTCATGTGGTTCCTTGTGAAGATTATTCTTATCTCCTCCTCAATTCCTAAGTCTCTCATGAAACTCACCACGGGTCTCCGGGTCTTCTCCACCTTCCCGGTGATCAAGCTCCATCTATAAGCAATGTATCTCCAACTCCCTTCATAGTTCAAATTATCCCATCTAGAGGGCAGCAGACTCTTCCTCCTAAGCTCATTCATGACTTCTTCCAACTCAGCAAGACTCAAGACTCGGTCCTCATTCTTCTTAGGAGCCATTGTACCTAAGCAAACACAAAGTATTTCAATTTCATTCTTGACATTCTATGCAATTCAAAGCAATTCCAAAAGTCTCAAGTAGCATCAATTTCAATTCATTCACATTCAATCTCAACTTGAGTTCAATCAATTCCAAATCCCATGCTTTCATTCCCAAGTTCTCAAGTAGTTAACAAACAATTCATCTATCTCAACTCACTAATGCCCACATTTAAGACTATCATGAAGTAACATTACCCAAATTGTGTAATTTACATGCTCAAGACTCAATTCATACCCATTCATGCTCAATTCAATCTCAATTCACAACAATTTCTTCTCAACATGCAAAACTCATTTCCTTTTCTCAAATTCCTACTTTCTCACTCTAGAAATTCACCCATTCTACTCATGCAATTCCAAAATTGAAAGTAAAACAAGTAAATCCATAGCATATTATCAACATTCATCAACAAGGAATCAAGAATCAACAAGTGTTTGCAAAAATCCTAAAAAATTTCGAACCCATTCATGAACCCTAGTTCATATGCTCAACTCATGCCTAATTCAACCTTAAACTACGAATTGAATGACAAAAGATAGAGATTACGTACCTTGCTTGAAGATTTAAGGAAGATGTGTGAAGAAATCGAGCAAAATGGTGAAAAATCGTGAGAATCGTTCGAACCCAGCTGAAATTCACCCCAAATCGCCCCTTGAGTGTGTGTGAGTGTGTGAAAATGTGTGGAAGGGGATATTTATAGAGGAGGCTCAAATTCGGGCTAAACCCGCGATCCGCTCGAGCGTAGAGCTCGAATGACACGAGTGCTCGAGCGCTCGCACTCGAGCTGCTCGAGCGGCACAAACCTTCTGTATATTTCGGGCATTCGAGCAAATAGCTTGAGCGGAGGCGCTCGAGTGGTACCACTCGAGCAGCTCCTCCTTTCAACATGAATTTTCGACGTCCAAAACCCAAAATTTACATACGAACCAAACTCGAACAATCATAAAACTCATCCAAAACATGAACTAACCTGAGAACTCCTTGATTTAAGCCAAGTCGCTCATTCGACCGAGGAGTTGGGGTCTCTTCCAAACGTGCAAATCACCAATCCAATTCAAGTCGAACTTAAGCACTCACACTTAATTCGATCCAACTACCCTCATGCATCGATATTTTCAAAAAATTTGACCAATTTTTCATTAGAATTTCGTGTACGAACTCGAAGTACGAATACACACCCCCCCAAACTTTGTTCTTGCTACGCAATAATAAAGTTTGAAAAGAATGAGTACGTACGAGTAAGTACAATAAATTCTCATGAACTTAAATCACTATCAATGCAAAGTATTGAACGAAAAGAAACATCACCCCCCAAACTTCGACTTTGCAAAGAGGTCTACGTTTGGGGTTCGGTTGACCTTAAACTCCATCAATCGAATGCTTTACTACTCGAAACATCTCCATCTTCATGAATTGTTTTCCTTAAGCTCACTTGCTCGAATTAAGCACCACGAAACAAGCTTACACCCAAAAATAATTCTCTCCAAACGAGGTTAACACTTAACACTTACGATTCACAAAACGACAAAATAAACAAAATACATAAAAGCAAGTAAAAATGGGTTGCCTCCCATTAAGCGCTAGTTTTAAGGTCCTAATGCCGGACCGAGCTCGAAGGAGCTCACGGGACTTGAGAATCTAAAATACCTCCCTTATTCTCATAAGAGAAGTTGAAGAATTTCATTACTCGATGCCCGTTCACCATGAATCTATGTCCATCCTCCTTCTCGACTTCAAGGAATCCACTCTTATGCACTTCCCTCACAATATATGGCCCGTTCCACTTGGACTTAAGCTTTCCACCAAACAGCTTCATCCTCGAATTGAATACGAGGACTTGATCACCCACTTTGAACTCCTTTTTCCTCAATCGTACATCATGCCACTTCTTGGTCTTCTCCTTGAAAATTCGGGCATTCTCATAGGCACTGTCTCGAAACTCCTCCAACTCATGCAATTGGAGTAATCTCTTCTCACCAACCAAGGCACTATCGAAATTCAATTTCTTGATCGCCCAATACGCCTTGTGCTCCAACTCCACGGGCAAGTGACATGCCTTTCCAAAAACCAATTGGTACGGAGACATACCAAGAGTCATTTTGAAAGCTGTCCTATAAGCCCAAAGTGCATCATCAAGTTTCATTGCCCAATCCTTCCTACTAATGCTCACCGTCTTCTCAAGGACCTCCTTGATTTGATGATTCGATACCTCGGCAAGACCGTTAGATTGAGGATGATAAGCAGTAGAGACTCGATGACTTACCTCATATTTTGACAGCAGCTTTTCCATCCACTTGTTCACAAAGTGACTTCCCCCATCACTAATCAAAGCTCTTGGGACTCCATATCTTGTAAAAATGTTCTTCCTCAAGAACTCGATCACCACTCGGGAATCATTCACTGTAGTCGGGAAAGCTTCAATCCACTTCGAGACGTAATCAACGCACACGAGAATGTACAAGAATCCATTGCTAGGAGGAAATGGACCCATGAAATCAATCCCCCATACGTCAAAAACCTCGACTTCCATGAACACGTGCAGCGGCATCTCATCTCTCTTAGTAATGGAGCCAAATCGTTGGCACTTATCACACCTTTTAACCCATTCCATGCAATCTCTCAAGAGAGTTGGCCAATAAAAACCAGATTGAAGGACCTTCCTTCCGGTCTTCTCTCCACCCAAATGTCCTCCACATGGCAAGGCGTGACAATGCCTTATGATATCACTCCACTCCTCCTCTGGCACACACCTTCTCAACACATGATCCATCCCTCTTTTGAACAAGTAGGGATCGTCCCAAATAAACTCCCGAACTTTCTTAAAAAATACCTTCCGATGCACCAAGTCTATCTCAGCAGGTAACTCTCTACTTGCTAAATAATTAGCATAGTCTGCAAACCACGGCGTCTTCCCTTCAACTCGATATACCGGAATGTCTCCTAAGCCAAAGAGCTTCTTGTCCAGAAATTCATCGTTCACCTCTCGATCTTCCACGGTGTTTTCCTTTGTAAGCTCCAATCTCGAAAGGTGATCGGCTATCACATTCTCACATCTCTTCTTGTCTCGAATCTCAACATCGAACTCCTAGAGTAACAAGATCCAACGAATGAGACGGGGCTTTGCATCCTTCTTACTCATAAGGTACCGAATCGCTGCGTGGTCCGTATATACGATTGTTTTCGTCCCTACTAGGTAGGGTCGAAATTTATCAAAAACATACACGACCGCTAACAGCTCCTTTTCGGTTGTCGTGTAATTCACTTGAGCAAAATTCAGCATCTTCGAGGCATAGTAAATAGCGTGAAAACGCTTCTCACGAATCTGCCCCAAAGCAACCCCCATCACAAAGTCACTAACATCACACATCAGCACGAAAGGGCTAGACCAATCCGGGGTCACAAGTATTCGGGCATTCACCAACGCTTCTTTCAACCTGTTAAAAGCCACTAAACACTCATTAGTAAACTCAAAGGTGACTTTTTTTTCAAGAAGCCGCGAAAGGGGTTTAGCAATTTGTGAAAAGTCTTTGATGAAACGTCTATAAAATCCCGCATGTCCTAAAAATGACCGAATCCCCTTCTCGGTCGAAGGTGGTGGAAGCTTTTCAATAGCAATCACTTTCGCCTTGTCAACTTGGATACCTTTCGAGGACACATGATGTCCAAGAACAATACCCTCTCTCACCATGAAGTGACACTTCTCCCAATTAAGCACCAAGTCCGTCTCTTCACACCTTCTTAACACAACTTCAAGATTGATTAGACATTTATCAAATGACTCCCCGTAGATGGAGAAGTCGTCCATGAAAACCTCCATAATCTTCTCTATCAAACTATGAGAAATAGCCATCATACACCTTTGAAAGGTGGCGGGTGCATTACACAACCCAAACGACATCCTCCTAAACGCAAAAGTCCCATAATAGCAGGTGAAGGTGGTTTTCTCTTGATCCTCTGGGGCTATCATGATCTGATTATACCCCAAATACCCATCTAAGAAACAGTAATACTCAAAACCACCTAATCTATCAATCATCTGATCAAGGAACGGTAGAGGAAAGTGATCCTTACATGTTGCCTTGTTCAACTCCCTATAATCAACACACACGCCATCCCGTCACTAATCTAGTGGCTACCAATTCATTAGACTCCGTCTTAATCACCGTGGTACCCCCCTTCTTAGCAACTACGTGTAACAGACTCACCCATGGACTATCAAAAATCGCAAAAATCATGTTGCTATCTAACAACTTCAAAACCTCCTTATGTATCACCTCTTGAATTACCAGATTAACTCTACGTTGGTTTTGCACTACCGGTTTTCTACCCTCTTCTAATCTAATTCTATGCATGCAAATCAAAGGGCTAATTCCCTTAATATCCGCGATCGACCATCCTATAGCAGATTTATGCTTACGAAGCACTACTAAAAGTCTCTCAAGCTGATCATCAGATAAAAGGGCAGATACAATTACCGAATACTTATCGGTCTCATCTAAGTAGGCGTACTTGAGGTGATCGGGAAGTGGTTTCAGCTCCTTTTTCGCCTCCAATGGTGGCGCCTTATCGAACATCTTCTCGAAAGTTGACTCCTCGGCTTCCAAGTCGTCCTCATCCTCTACCTTCTTCATCTCCAAGAACTTGACATCTTCATTGTCTTTCAAGCTGTCAAAATAATCAAGATCATAAGAATCATAAGATAGATCGTCAAGAATAGGATAATCAAACTAATGAACATAGAAATAACAAGGGTCTATAAGTGTGTCTTCAACACAAGTGTCCGTGATGTCAATGAAGTGGCAGCTCTCATCTCCCAAGGGGTATTTCATAGCTTCATAAATAGCTATCTTCACTTCTTGATCATCAACTTTGACAGTAATCTTCCCATTCGCTACGTCTAACACCATCCCGACCGTCGCTAAGAATGGTCTTCCCAAGATCAAATGCACGTGCTCGTCTTCCTCCATCTCTAGGACTACAAAGTCGGCTGGAAAAATGTGATCTCCAACTTTTACGAGGACGTCTTCAACCACACCTTGAGGTCGAGTAATAGACCGATCGGCGAGTTGAAGCGTCATCATTGTCGGCTGAAGTTCTCCACCCTCAAATTTCTTGAATAGTGACAAGGGCATAAGATTGATGCTCGCTCCAAGATCGCACAATGCTCCCTTCTTGAATCCATTCCCGATATCACATAAGATCGTGAAACTACCGGGATCCTTCAACTTCGGGGGAAGCGTTTTGTGCACTAATGCACTCACCTCATGGTTCAGCTGCACCAGCTTGGGCTCATCAACTCTTCGTTTCTTCGCTATCAAGCCCTTCAGGAACTTGGCATAATTCGACATCTGTTCCAAAGCATCATAAAAAGGAATGTTAATATGTAACTTTTTAAAAACATCAAGGAATTTAGCGAATTTCTCATCAAGCTTTTTCTTCATGAAGCGCTGTGGATACGGGATGGGTATCACCGATTTGGGTACCCCCCATTCATCACGCTCGGTCTCTTTCACTTTCTTTCTTACTTCCTTTGCCTTCTTCCACTTAGGAACTCTCTCAATCTTCTCAATGCCTTTCTCTTCAGGCTCTTTGCTCTCTATCTCAATTTCTTCCTCAACTGTCTCACCTCCATCTTTCTTATGTTCTTGTCCCTCCATCTCAATCTCTCCTTGGGGCGTCTCAGAATCAACAGGCATCTGAGGACCATCATAGTTGGTTCCACTTCTAAGCTGGATCGTCTTGCAATGCTCTTTCGGGTTCCCCTCCGGCAAAGAAGGATACTTACCCGGCTCTCTTCCCAATGATTTAGCAATCTGGCTCATCTGGTACTCTAATGAAGTGAACCGTCTATTGTTCTCTTGCTGAATTTGATTCAGCTCTACATCTCTCTTTTGGAGTTCTTGATCATGCTGATCACCTTTCTTATGCAACTCTTTCACATCGTACTCCAATGAGGATAATCTTTTGCTTCCTTCCTCCACCTTCTGAAGGATAGCTCTCAACATCTCCTCAGTTGAGGAACCGCCTTCTCCACCTGGGGGTTTCGACCCTGGATCAACACCTGGAGGAACTGTAATTCCGGCCTTCAGATTAGCATATGAAAAATTCTCGTTCTCCCTCCATGTGTTCTGAGGAGGCTGCTGGCCTCCTTGATACCCTTGTGTGTTCCTTCATTGATTTTGAGGAAGCTGTGGACCTGGAGGTACAAATGGTTGGCCATAAGAAGGCCTTCCAAATTGATTGCCACCTGGGTACCCATTCTGATTGTAGTAAGATCCTCCCATATAATTGGCTACCTCTTGCTGAACTGTGGGCTGATCCACTTTCTCACTCACTTCTACATTCCCTCCAACCAAACTTTGCCCAATCTCAATGTTGTTTATCTTTTCCATCATGGCCATCAACAACTTCCTCGTCCCTTCACTCTCCTCAATCTGATGAACTCTCTGAAATTCGGGATCCTCATTCCATGCCCCGGCATTCGTGACAATATTGTCCACAATTTCTCTACACCTCGTAGTACCTTGGTTCAGGAATGCTCCACTCGCACATGTATCAAGATGGGATTGACCAGCCTTGTCGGCTCCACTGTAGAAGAACACCATGATATCCCCCTCATTGTACCCGTGTTGCGGGCACTCAATCAACATATTGGAGTATCTCTCCCACGCTTGATGTAAGTCTTCTCCTTGCTTCTGGCGGAAGGAAGAGATCTCTATCCTTGCTCTAATGGTTCTAGATGGAGGGTAGAATCGCTCGAGGAACAGACGCTCGAGCTCGGCCCAAGTGGTTACACCTTCCCGTGGGAGCGTGTTATCGTACCACTCCTTTGCTATTCCCGTCAAAGAGAATGAGAACAGCCTGAGCCTCTTGGCATCTTCAGACATGCCGTTATAATTAAAAGTGGATGCGATCATCAGAAAACTCCTCAGATGAGTATGAGGATTCTCCTTCCCAACCTCTCCCTTAAATTGATTCTCAGTAAGCAGCTTTAAAATTCCTGGGGAAATTGAGAAGTTGTTTGCCTCTACAGGGGGCAATGCCACTCCATCATAGTACCGTTGCGGTTGTGCCGCAAACCTTCCTCGAATAGCCATGTTCTGATCCGCGTTCTGAGGAATGGGCTGAGGATTAGCAGGTGGTACGGGTACTTGTTGGGGTGGTGGTGGTTGATAAACCGGTGGTGGATTGTAAACAGGAGGTGGAGGATACGGGTATGGTGGATATGGATAAGGTGGGTATGGGTAGGGATAAGGTAAGTTGTTTTGTGGTAGGTTGTTCTGTGGTACGTTGTAATATGGGTAAGCAGGGTTATTCTGAGGATGTTGGACAAGGTTATGAGCTGGATTGTTAACGTTCTCGTTCTCTCCTCCGGCAGCGTTCATCCTTCTTAAGAAGGCTCTGTTTCTTCTTGCTATTGTCTCAGGATCCAACTGTAGTCTTTCTTCACTCGTATCACCTTGCGAGCGTGTTTTCATAAACCTGAAACACTAACAAAAGAATAAAAACGCAACTGCCGAATACGCAAGAATAAAATAAAAAAAGTAAAGCACTCACTACTAACTACTAAACTATCTACAAGACCTATTCAAAAGACATACAACGCCATCCCCGGCAACGGCCCCATTGACTTGAAGCGAAAATACTAACTTCTTACTAGTAGTTTCCCCGCAAGCGTACGGGTTCACTGTAGTATAAGTAAGTATAGCGACCAAGTATTATCGAACCCAAGGGATGAAGTGTATGCGAACAGATCCCTGAAGATCTACGCGTCGTAGCTAATATGAATGTATGTTTTTGGATTTTTGAAGAATTAAATTTAAACTAAAGTAAACTAATTAAACTAAAGAATGAATTAAACGAATTAACTAAGGGGTGTTTTCAAATAAGTAATGGTGATGCTCAGGATAGGAATCCCTATGTATACTAACGGAGCAGGTACATAATCAAAGTAATTGTGACGCACAAGAAATAACCTAAGTAAAAGATTGTAAGATGAAAGCTCAAGAATTCAAACCCTAATACTTTATCCTAACAATCAACTTCACTAATCCACTAACAAGTTAATAGATTGTGCTTAATTAACGAGACCCTTATTTAACTAAGGTGATGCGGTCGTCCTCCCTAGATAAACCGGTAGATTAATTAACCCTTTCTAAACCCTCTCATTAAGTCTACTCGTTGTTAAAGAGTGATATGGTCATCCTCTCCCTAACACTTTCGTACGAAATTCAAAGGTAAAGTTAAGATTGGTTTTAAGAATTCATTAATTAAGAGAATTAAAACTAAACGTCACGAATTACCCTAATTACATACCCACATCCTACTTCTACGAGTTCATCCTACCCCAAGCATGCAAGGGTTTTAGCTAGACATGAGTTTTACGGAAACGAAAATAATTGAAGAAGTAACGAACATGAACATAATGATTATAACGAATAAATTATCAAACATAAACTAGGGTTTCAAGAAATCAATGCTAAGAACTCAAATTAAATTAATAAAAATGAAGTCTCAAAGTATTCAAGAACAAAGGTCTAAAGAAACGAAATTAAAAAGCAGAACCGTACTATGAATTCGTAAAGAAAACCTCAAAAAATGTAAAACCTAAGCTTGCTCGTCTCTTCTTCTCCAAAAACTAACTCTAAAAGTGATATCCTATGTTGTGGTGTCAAGTTGTGTGTAAAAACGTGCTCGGGACGAGTATATATAAGCATCGGGCCGAATCGTGAACTCATGGGCCGAAAAACGCATCCGGAAGCACGAACTTTGGAAGTGCTCGAGCAAGCACGCTCGAGCGGTGGCGCTTGAGCTGTGTAGCTCGAATGGTGCAAGTGCTCGAGCGGTCCCGCTCAAGCTGGTCGAGCGCTGAAATCTCTCTGTATGTTTTGGGCGCTCGAGCAACACGCTCGAGCGGTGGCGCTCGAGCTGCTCGAATGAAAGAACTCTTCTGTAAGTTTTAGGGGCTCGAGCAACGTGCTCAAGCGCTAGTGCTCGAGTTGATCCACTCGAGTGACTCCAAAAGTGCTCCAACTAATACTTTTCTTCTTCAGCACTAACACCAATCGTATTTCTTCGATATCTTCTCATCCGGGCCTCCGTTTGAGTCGATTCAAAGTTCTACGAACTCCATTTTTCACCCTCGATTCCCCTATGAGCATCAAAGAGACAAATTCGTCAATGTGTAGAAATAATACTCAATTGACTCTAAATACTCGACAAAATCGACCAAAACTAGGGTATTTCTAACGACGAATCATGACAATTTCACGCCTAATCACCTAGCGCTCGAGCAATGGAGGTTGAGTGCGGGATTGGTTCCGGAAAGGATTAGCACTCGAGCAACACTCACTCGAGTGGTGCGCTCGAGTTGTCGCGAGTCGAGCGCCTAGCGCTCGAGTAAAGGGTGCTCGAGCGGTGGAGGTTCTGTATGTTTTGAGCGCTCGAGTACATGCCCAGCTCGAGTGGTTCTCGGGATTTTTCGGCCCATAACATTTTTAATCGGCCCGTGTCTATATATACCTCATCCCAAGCACGTTTTTGGATACCACTTCATTCTTAGAGATACATTTTGATAGAGAAGAGCTTGGGAAAGTTTAGGAAGAGTTTTGAACGTGTAATCGAGGTTTTTTATCTTACGAATTCATAGATTAGAGTTTTATTTCGTTATTTCTTTCTTCAACACTTGATATTATTGAACTTGATTTTCGTAATTTATTGAGATTCGTTTTGAGACTTTGATTCATTGTTAACCCTAGTTTATGTTCTTGAGTTCTTTCTTCAAATTCACCATGTTTATGTTTATAGTTAATTTAATTGCTTTCGTTATTGTAATCACCATGTTAGGCTAGAACCCTTGCATGCTTAGGGTAGGATGAACTCGTAAAAGTAGGGTGTTGGTACGTAATTAGGATAATTCATGATGTTTAGTGTTAGTTCTCTTAATTAATTGAATTCTTAAAATAAACCCTAGCATTATCTTGGAATTGAGTCCGAAAATTGTTAGAGAGAAGACGACCGCATCACTCTTTATTAACGATTAGGCTTAACGAAAGAGTTTTAGAGGGGGTTTATCATCTACCGATTTATCTAGGGAGGACGATTGCATCACCTTAGCTAAATTAGTGTCTCATTAATTAAGCACGATCCATATAACTTGTTTAGTGGATTAGTGAAGTAGGTTGATAAGACGAAGTATTAGGGTTAATTCTTGAGCTTTTAGTCTTGCAATCTTGTGCTAGATTAGGGAATTTGATTGCCTAGTTTTAGTGTTGGGAAAATAGGGGTGCCCGAAATCTATTCGGGATGATAATTAAATACGAATTTAAATTCATTTATTACTAGCATGAATTAATCCTAAATAATTCAAATAATAATTCCAACAACAATTTTATCATCATGCATGTTGAATTAATTCACATAAAATCTATGGCGGAAAACTAAGAGATTATGTGACTGCGTACCTTTGTAGATATGGCCTTTGATTATCACGGGACGTGCTACCAACCAAAAGACCTTCTCAAGTATTTCCCTTTCGCCTCGCTTGATCACCGGTGGGAAGTGCTTTCAAGCAATTAAATGCAATTAAATAACTAAGGAAAAAGAAAAATATTTTTGCTCTTGATTTTTCCAACACATGAAATTATGTAACTGTTAAACTGGAGATGAAATAATCATCTCCTACTTATAGGAGAGGGGAATTTCAAAATTTACACATGGAGTAGGGGAGAGAAAATCTTTTTCTTGGCCTCCAAAAAGTCTTAAATATATCCCACATATTATTTTCTCCATTATAAAATATTCCATAAAAATCTCAATCTCCTCATAATAAGCATATTTTCGAAAGTATTAAAGAAAGAATCCAAGATTTGGATCTTCTTGAATATATGAGATAATCTTGTATTTCGAGAATACTTATCTTCCATAATATCTTTCCATGAAAATCAACAAGATCTTTTCTTTCTCCTAATATATCTTTTTTGAAAAATACAAGAAAAAATCAGCAAATTATATTTTCTTTTATTTTAATCACCTTATCATTATTGGGCTACTTAATGGGCTACTTGATGGGCCTTTAGGAGAATTAAGATTGAACCTCCAAATGGACTTCTGAATTTCAATATTGAGCCCTAATATAATTCAGCCCATTAATATTAATTAGTACCACTAATAAATTAATATTGCACTATCCATCTTAATCCATATTATGATAATATGGGCTCCCAGTTATTATTTCCTGCGTTTAAGATTATCAAGTCCATTAATTAATTAAGCTTCTGAATAGCTCTAAATTAATTAACATCTTTCACCTTGGAGTAAAGACAACTCAACATTATTATCCGTACCGAAGAAACTAATTCTTCACTTGCAAGATTTGGTACGATAAAACTTCTGAGCCCACCAAGGGGACAAATCACACGAGCCGTACTCGCACGCGTTTCTGCATATTAAATCTTAGCAACCATCGTATGATTAATATTACTGCCTAAAGCACAAGGTTCGAAGTCACGATGATTCTCACCCAACATGAATCAAAGCAGTAACCATTAAGCACACACGGTCATATTTAAGTGACGGAGATTAAGAAATCAATAACCACTGAGGTCTAATTCTTCACATTTCAGAACAGAAGAATTTATCCTCGTTGTAGGTCCTCTTCAACACATACTAAAGTGCTAGTGCAATCTCTTGGTCAAGACAAGCCAATCTGAGATGTACACATCGATCTTTCACGGCGGATTGTTCAATTCCACCTGGGTCGTGAATTTGTACGTTTAGTTACAAGGAAACCATTAATGTGATCTTTCGTGATCTGGTATCACCACATTAACTACAATGTAACACATACTACTTATAATGAACTGGTTGCAATAAATATTCAACATTCAATTATTTTTTTTTATAAGGAAAATATTTTATTAATAGAAAAATGGGTATGAGAATTACCCACATAATACAGATCAAATACCAACAATTACAGAAATAACAAGACTCTCCTAGCCACTTTTCTTTCAATCACAATTCAACAGTTTCTTAGGCCAATGACACCACTCTAAATATTGACTCCCATTCCTACAACCATGTCCTTCTAACCAACTCCATGTACGTCTTCTGAGTTCTTCGAACAACGTTTCCATCACTGGAGTTTTGTTTCGAAAAATACAATCATTACGGGCTTTCCATATCAACCATAACGTGCATTCCTAAATACACACAGCTGCTAATTTTCCTCTCTTTCCTTTAAGAAGTCTACTAAAATGAAGTAGGCTTATCGCAGGATTCGAGGAAAGAACCGTGTCCACACCCAACCAGCAAATACTTTTCATCCAAACTTGGTACGAGAACGAGCATTCAAAAAATACATGACTTACTGATTCAGGTGCCTCATTGCAAAACACACAGCTTAAGTTTGTGTTTGCAGGTAGAACACCGCGCCTTTGTAATTTCGTTGTAGTTGGTAATCTTCCCCAAAGAACTCTCCACGCATGGATTCGAATCTTTGGGGAAGCAAGTTTGTTCCACACCAAATCGAATTCTTCCTTTGCTTCACCGAAGTCCCCAACTTTTTGAGCTAGCAACACCTCATAAACTTCACGCACGATGAACGTTTTTTCCTTGCCCAATCTCCACTTCCATTTGTCTTCTTTTCCTTGCACGAATCTGAAATTAATTAACAAAGACAATAAATTATTAAAAACCTCTACTTCCCTCTCCCTTAACTCCCTTCTCCACCTCCATCTCCACTCCCACTCCCCTTCCCTCCAACCCCCATCTCACGAATCGTACTCCCTCTATCGAGACTCAAGCGATATAGTCTAGGAAATCTCTCTTTTAGCGCACCACCCCCCAACCAAGGGTGATCCCAGAATAAAGTATCATCTCCCTCTCCCACTTCTTTTTCCAGTCCCTCAAAAAACCACTCACCCTCACCTACCCCAGCAGCTTTCAAGACCTCACCCCACCACCCACTAGGTTTCCTCACTCTCCCCCCCTCCCTTCTACATAAACCTCTCCCCCAATCCAAACCCCATCTCGACTTAACTACCCTTGCCCAAAAGCTATTTCTCTCCGAATAAAACTTCCACACCCACTTTCCCAGCAGAGCTTTGTTAAAACACTCAAGATCCCTAACCCCGAGACCCCCAAATTTCTTTGGTTTACAGATGGCTTCCCATTTAATCCAGGAAATTTTACGATCGCTCTCCCCACCCCCCCAGAAAAAACTCCTTTGCAGCCTAGAAATTTCACTCAAAACTTTCTTTGGATCCCGATAGATAGACAGCAAGTATACTGGAAGAGAAGAGAGGACAGAGTTGATCAAAGTCAACCTACCTCCAAAAGAGATTTTCGAACAATCCCATATGTTCAATCTGTTTTTTATCTTTTGAACCATGTATCTCCAATCAGCAACTTTCTTATGTTCACAACCAACCTTAACCCCAAGATACTTGAACGGTAAGTGATCCACTTGACATCCCAGAACCTCTGCATATTCCTTCAATATCTAAAGCAAATGCGATAAAAGATTTATTCTCATAAATAAGTGTTTAATACATGAGTTATACAAAGTAAAAGCATACTTTCACGTATAACTCCAACATTTAGTACACTTAGGATTATTACTTGCACATCATGATTATTTTAGTTATTGTACCAACTCCGTTAGTATACGTAGGAATTCCTATCCCGAGCATCATTATCCATTATTTGCATTAAACCCAAGTTATTTAGTTTAATTTAATTATTATCATAAAAGTAGTAGAATATAAAGTAGTTTATTACAATTCTTAAATCCAGAACATCCATTCATATTAACTACGACACGTAGATCTCCAGGTCTCTATTCGCATACATACCTTTCCTTGGGTTCGATATACTTGGTCCCTATATATACTACAGTGATCCCATACTTTTGTGGGGTAACTACTAGTAAAAGCTAGTATTTTGTGTTCAAGTCAATGGCGCCGTTGCCGGGGAAGGCGATGTATGTCCATTGAGTAGGACTTGGAGATAGTTTAGTAGTTAGTAGTGAGTGTCTTTTTCTTTTCTGTTTATTAGTATTCATTAGGCAGTTGCGTTTTGATATTTCTTTTGGTGTTTCAGGTATATAAAAACACGCTCGAAGGGAGAAACGAGCGAAGATAGAACAAAGTCAGATCCTGAGACAATCGCCCGAAGAAATAGAGCCCTCCTTAGATGGATGAACACTGTCAGTGGTAGGGCAGAGCATGGCTCGGTTCGGTTACCAAACCGAACCAAAAAGTCATAATCGAAATAAACCAAATTATATATAAAACTAACCAAAATCGAACCGAAATTTCTTAAAACCAAAAATACCGAAACCAAAAATTTCGGTTCGGTTTCGATTAATAACCAAAAAACCGAAATATAATGGACTTTTAAATTAAACCATATTTTTACGCTTATAACCTGCTAACAGCCCAAGCCCATATGTATTAATATATTGCAACAAAAATACAAAAACCACAATAAAAAATTAGAGAATGGGAAGGGAAGACTAGAAGAGACGAAGACAGTAAATTTGGAAATAAGTAAATATAACTAGAGTTAGAAATTAGATACTTATATATATCCTCTCATTTCGGTTTCGGTTTCGGTTATTTAGGTAAAAATACCTAAATAACCGAAACTGAAAGCCAAAATTTCTAAAATTTAAAATTGATACCGAACCGGAAACCAAAATAACCGAACTGAATTGATATTTTGGCTCGATTTTTCAGTTTTAACCAAACTCTGCTCTCCCCTAGCCGGTGGTGAGGACGAAAAAATGGATTTAGGTAATGAGTTGGATGGAGATGCAACTAAATACAATGAGATCGTGGAACGGGTTGAAGGAGTTGAAAGCAGTAATAAGTAAGTACCCACATGGGACAATCAAAACCAAAACCCAATTCCACAGAATACGAACAACTCTGCTCCTAACCAAAACCATAACCCCAATAACCCTTTCAACAACCCTGTCTACCAACCTAACCAACCTTACCCATACCCATATCCTCCATACCCTTATCCACCATACTACCCTCCACCTCCTACTTATAACCAACCTCCTATTCTACAGATACCTCTACTACCAGTATATCCTCAGCATGTTCCTCAGAACGTTGATCCTGGTATGACAATCAGAGAAAGGTTTGAGGCGCAGCCTCAAACGGTACTATGATGGTGTAGCTATGCCACCAGTGGAAGCAAACAACTTTTCTATCTCCCTAGGGATCCTGAAGATGCTTGTTGAGAACCAATTTAAAGGGGAGGTCGGAAAGGATAATCCTCACACCCACTTGAGGAATTTTCTGATGATGTCTTCAACGTTTAATCACAAGGGGATGTCTGAGGATGCCAAGAAGCTTAGGCTGTTCTAGTTCTCTCTAACGGGAATAGCCAAAGAGTGGTATGACAACACGCTCCCACAAGGAGGTATAACTACATGGGCCGAGCTCGAGCATCTGTTCCTCGAGCGATTCTACCCTCCTTCTAAAACGATCAAAGCAAGGAAAGAGGTCTCATCTTTCAAGCAGAAGTCAGGAGAGGAATTAAGTCAGGCTTGGGAGAGGTTCTCTAATATGCTCATTGAGTGCCCGCAGCACGGATACAACGAGGGTGACATCATGGCCTACTTCTACTGTGGAGCCTGCAAGACAGTTCAAGACCACCTTGATGCTTGTGCTAGTGGAGCGTTCCTGAACCGTAGTGCAGTTCAGTGCAGAGAGATAGTTGAAAACATTGTTAAGAATACGGGGCAATGGAAAGAAGATGAGGAATTTTAGAGAGTCTATCAGATGGAAGAAAGTGAGGGGACTAGAAAGCTGCTGATGGCGATGATGGAGAAGATTAACAATCTAGAGGTTGGGCAGAATCTGAGTGGAGGGAATACTGCAGTGAGTGAGAAAGTGGATCAGCAAGGATGCCAGCAAGAGGTGGCCAACTATATGGGAGGGCATAATTATAATCAGAATGGATATCAATGTGGAAATTATCAGGGGCGACCAACTTACGGTCAATCGTTTGTACCACCGGGTCCACAGCCTCCTCATAATCAATGGAGGAATAATCAGGGGTATCAAGGAGGCCAGCATCCTTCTCAGAATCAATGGAGGAAGAATGAGAACTTGTCCTACAGTAATCCGAGAGCGGGGATAACTGTACCTCCAAATGTCGACCCTGGCTCAAAACTCCCCGGAGGAGAAGGATGTGCTACCACTGATGAGATATTATGTGCTATTCTGCACAAGGTGGAGGAAGGTAGTAAGAGACTATCCTCTCTGGAGTATGATGTGAAGGAGATGAGTAAGAAGAATGCTCAGCGTGATCAAGATCTTCAGAAGAGGGATATGGAGCTGAATAGAATTCAGCAAGAGAACAATAGGCGGTTCACTTCGATGGAGTATCAGATTAGCTAGATCACGAAATCATTGGGTAGAGAGCCCGGGAAATATCCTTCTATGCTGGAGGGGAACCCGAAAGAGCAATGTAAGGTGATGCAACTAAGAAGTGGAACCAAGTATGACGGTCCTCAAATGCCTGCTGATTTGGAGGAAATACATAAAGAGATAGAGAAAGAAGATGAGGAAAAGAAAGATGTTGAGGATGAGGTTGAGGAAGAAGGCACTCAGAAAAGCAAGGAACATAAGGAGGAAGGGATTGCGAGAGTTCCAAAGTGGAGGAAGGCTAGAGAAGCAAGGCAGAACGTGAAGGAAACCGAACGAGATGAATGGGGAGTACCAAAATCTGTGATTCCAGTCCCATATCCGCAGCGGTTCATGAAGAAGAAATTAGATGAAAAATTTGCCAAGTTTCTTGATGTTTTTACAAAGCTGCATATTAACATTTCCTTTTATGATGCTTTGGAACAGATGCCTAATTATGCCAAGTTCCTGAGGGTATGTTTGTTTTGGGATTTAGGTGTGCGGGGTGTAATACCCCGAACCAAAAAACTTAGGATTTATACTATTAATATTATTATTATGTTATAAATATTTTATTTCTATTGATTCATTATTCTTTTAAAAGCAGTGAGTTTTAAAAATCAATTTCTACGCGACCTTTGGTTAAAAAAAAAAAAACCGGAACCGGAAGTACTCCTAGCACTGTAACTATGAAACGAATTTATACAGACTGAGAAAA
Source organism: Ballota nigra (assembly GCA_947034835.1). Classification (NCBI taxonomy): domain Eukaryota; kingdom Viridiplantae; phylum Streptophyta; class Magnoliopsida; order Lamiales; family Lamiaceae; genus Ballota; species Ballota nigra. The sequence goes on along the minus strand of OX344727.1, from coordinate 7,842,631 downwards.
TAAGAAAAATAAATTCCTAGAATAGGAAATTTGAGGCCTTTAACTTAATGGAAAATTCTCGAACAAAATTATACTTTTGTCGCCAAAAGTCGAACGAAATACCCTAAAACTTCCGAATTTCGAATCCGAAAAATAAATACGAACCCAACACAAGACGTAATTGATAAAATAAAGATAAATATCAGTTTTAATAAAATAAATGAAATTCTAAACTTTTGGATGACAAAACGAGCAAAAACATTGAGTTTCGGAGCCCAAAACCTAGCCGTAAAACACTCGATTTCAACACCGAAAATTACATCGCGTCTGAAAATACCAAGAAAACCCAAAATCCCCCCTTGGGACCCACCATGGACGTCCCATATCTGCTGGGAAGCAGCTGGAACAGCTGCCCATCCCTCTCCCTTAAATCAAGCTTCATGTCTCTCTTTTTTATTAAAAAAAAAAAACCCATACTTCTCTTACACCTTTGACCATTCTCCTTCCCTCACTCAATGATCAGCTGCTACCCTCTCTCTCACCCCTTCAAATACATCCTCTTCCCCTCCTAATCATGCAAGAGAAATCCTAAGTGAGAGAGAAAAGAAAAGAGAAGAGAGAAAGAAAGAAAATCACACAAACTCCCCTCTTTCCCCCTCATCTTCAACTACCTCATTCCAAGGGTGAAGAAACATTTTTTTTTTCTACCATTTTCAAATATAGGAGGCTTTCAAAATCAAGTGTCAAGCTTCCATTGGTGTTGGTTTGAAGTTTTGAAGCCATCTCCAAGCAAAAATGAGCAATTCTTCTCCCTCTCTCTTTCAAAGTTTATGAAAGTACCATCTTCATCTTCTAACTCCAACTCTTGTTTTGTTTTAGCTCAAAACCAAGAATTTCTTTCAAGGAGCCCTCATCCACATCAAGAACTAAAAGATTAAAGAGCAAATAAGGCCCTCTAGCTTAAGAAGACAAGTCTACAAAGGTTGTAAAACCCTTCAACTCAAACATAGTTAATGTGAATGTTTTGCTTGAAATGTTGTTGTAAATGTTGTATGCTTAGAAACCATGAAACCTTAGGGATATATTATGTTTTAATTCTCAAATACATGCTAAATGTAGTCTTGAATAATGTGTATTAAGGTGTTAAAATGTTAGTATCATGATAGTTGTGAAATAGGAAATATAAGAGAAAGTATGCACAACAAACACACTGTGAACAGTGTCATTACATTTCTGTACAAATTCTCGAACACGAAATGTTATGTATTTTGTGAAATTGTTTATATTTCAAGAAATTAGATCAAGTTAGCTTTCATTTGCCACTGGTTTGAGTCAATTCAGAATTTTCTTTTATAAGTTATGGATTTTTAAAGAATGTGTGACGAAACTGTTAGATTTTTCACTTTCATGGGACAAAATGTATCTTTTGTGTCAAGTTTGGATTTTAAAAAAATTATGATAAAATACTACATGAAGTTATCTATCTCCATGTATTTTTCCATGATTTTTACTTGAGTATAAATAGTTTTACCAAAATTATATTTGGCACTGCACACATACTGTGAGCTACTGGAAAGTAATGTCGCATTTTGGAAATAAACCTATAACTCATATTTTCTTAAATTAAATGACATGGAACAAATTTTATATATTCATTACACTCTAAAAGGTACATACTATATAAATTTCATAATGATCGGATATATTTTAGTATTTTTCAAAAGTGGTTAAAGTTATGGGACGAACATCCGAAGTAGCAAACTGCTCATCTTCGGATGCGATTTCCTCAAACTGTTTTCCTTGTTTCGACTCAAGAATGGACTTTCTCCTTGTTTAAATTGATAAACATGATATGCATTAATCTAAGACACTCAAGTATTATGTGAATACATGTGAATGATGTGTTGTTTGGTGTTAGTTTAAAGTAAGGACTATATGTTTCTATGTGAGTCCTTAAAGAGGAAAGAATAAGGAAGTCTTATAAAACTCCAAAGTACTTCAAGTATACTAACATGCCTAGATAAGAATTTATGTTCGAAGTAAACATGCATTCCATTAAAAGCTTTTGGTAAACTCTATAAGCGATGAAACACTAAATAAAGTACGAGTCATTATCGAACCAACGTGTATAAACTTTAAAAAGATTTCTAAGACATTGATAACTAATGCATATAAGAATGTGTGAATCCATGTTTTCATGAAAGATTACTTGCTTAGAAAATCGTGTTTAATGAATTTAAAGAGAATAAGGACTTTATATTAAGAGGACAAGCGAAAGGAGATTAACGTCCCTGCTAAAAATCATTAACAATCTAAATAATACTAAGAGACTTGTTTGATGTGTTGTAAGAAGAATTAATAAAGTATCAGAAGAACTTCGAATATGAAAAATAAACTAAAGACCCAAAATACTCAATTAGTAAAAAGTAACGAAAGAAATGTTATATGATCAATATGCTCTATCTATTGAAATCTAAGATAAACCTAAGTGATATCTACAAATGCTCTTAAGTTAAGTATATAAAGTATTACATGAAAAGTAAAAGCTTATTAAAGTGCAAACAAAATTGTGTTAGGTTAAGTGCGATTACGGTGACGAGGATTTGCTGGTGAACGCAAAAGGGCATTTTTTGAAAAGGAAAGTGTTTGAGGTGGGTGGTTTTTACTGCATTGCCTGAAATATTATATGGTCTGTTGGTATTACGAATGCTTTGACCTTCGGGTCGGGTTACATGGTTATTACATGATATATGGTATCTTAAACGATACGTAATGGTCTGGCTTTTGTAGCTAGGTGCCGTGATGCCTTCGGGCGAGCCTACGGGCTATATGATTTATTATGTTTGATGGTCTGGCCTTTGTGGCTCGGCGCCAGGGAATGATGTATTATGTTTGACGGTCTGGCCTTTGTGGCTCGGCGCCAGGGAATGATGTATTATGTTTAAAGGCTGAGCCTATGTGGCTCGGTGTCAGGGAATGATGTATTATGTTTGATGGCCTGGCCTTTGTGGCTCGGCACCAGGGAATGATGTATTATGTTTGACGGTCTGGCCTTTGTGGCTCGGCGCCAGGGAATGATGTATTTTGTTTGACAGCCTGGCCTTTGTGGCTCGGCGCCAGGGAATGATGTATTATGTTTAAAGGCTGAGCCTATGTGGCTCGGTGCCAGGGAATGATTTATTATGTTTGACGGTCTGGCCTATGTGGCTCGACGCCAGGAATGTTACTTGATGGTTCGATATCAGGATACTAAAATGTTTTACAAAATGATCATATTTGTTTTGCCCAACTATATAATAGCATGCAAACCTCCCACACTGAGAATTCAAATCTCACCCACTCTTTTAACAAATTTCAGGGTATGATGAAGGGGAGCTCGAGCCAGTAGAGGTGTGATACGAGTCCGGTGATATTATGGAATTAATACTAAAGAATTATATGCACCATTACCTTTTACTATGACAAATTATTCATATGTCAGGGTGACAAACAACCTCATGGTCTCTTGATGATTTTTTTATGTATGATGTTTATGTTTAACATTTGTTTTGTGCCAAACTTTTTATAAAGATCCTTCCATAAGAATTTTAAAAATAAATAAATGGCCGCCGCGTTTTATAACGAAAATTATGTATTTCCGCTGTCTATGTGAAGTTGTTATTTGCATTCTACATAAAAGAAAATTTTTAGTTCGGATTTTTGGTCACTAAGTGATGACTCGGATTTTCTAAAATGTCTAATCTACATTTTGGAAAACTGGTGCGTTACACGGGGGAAGTCATGACTTTGAAATCTTAGGATGTGAAAATCTTGATGAATAATATAAGTGTATGTTTGTTTTGGGATTTTAGTAGGGTGAGATTTTGCTTTATGTCAAATCAATGCCTTTTAGTGATAGATGTTGTATTATTTTATTATATTGTGTAAGAGAAAAGTAGGAGATAGATTGAGTGGATGATAAAAAAGTGATGATGTGATTGTATTTAATTATGTAAAAAGTAGTAATATGTTTATAGGTAGGGATTGAGTTTGAGATTTGAAAACCCGATTTTAAATCTCAAACTAGAACAGAGCGTGAATTGCAAAGTCCAAAGTCCATCCGTGTGAGTCCCAAAACAAACATACCCTGAAGGACTTGATAGCTAAGAGGAGGAGAGTAGATGAGCCCAAGGTGGTGCAACTGAACCATGAGGTGAGTGCATTAGTGCACAAAGCGCTTCCCCCGAAATTGAAGGATCCCGGTAGCTTCACGATCTTATGTGATATCGGGAATGGAGTCAAGAAGGGAGTGTTGTGCGATCTTGGAGAGAGCATTAATCTAATGCCACTGTTACTATTTAAGAAGTTGGAATATGGAGAACTTCAGCCGACAATGATGACTCTTCAACTCGCCGACCGGTCTATTACTCGACCTCAAGGTGTGGTTGAAGATATCCTTGTTAAAGTTGGAGATCATATTTTCCCAGCTGATTTCGTAGTCCTTGACATGGAGGATGATGAGCGTGTGCCTTTGATCTTGGGAAGACCTTTCTTAGCTACGACGGGAATGGTGTTAGATGTGGCGAATGAGAAGATCACGGTAAAGGTAGATGATCAAGAGGTGAAAATTTCCCTATATGAGGCCATGAAATACCCGAAGGAAGATGAGAGCTGTCATTCCATTGATGTCATTGATCCTTGTGTTGAAGACACACCTCATATCCCTAACCTTTCTTATATACGTAATTATGTTAATCCTTCACTAAATGATTTAACCGTTGAGCATTATCATCTTGATTGTCTTGATAAGGATAAAGGCAAAGAGTTGAAGGATGAAAAATATAAAAGAGTGGAGGTGGCCAAATTAGAGAAAAAAGGAGGAGTGGATGTTAAGAAGACAAAATCCAAGAGGTGGGTACCTCCGTGGAGATCGAAAAAGAAAGTGAAACCACCGCCCGAGGTGAAGGAGGATGGAAATCGAGCGAAAAACTTAGACATCTTCTCTTATGAGAATAAGGGAGGTAAATTTGAGTATCATGTCTTATAAGCTCCTTTGAGCTCGGTCCGACATTAGGACCTTAAAAATAGCGTTGAGTGGGAGGCAACCCACTTTTTACTTGCTTTTGTGTGTTTTGTTTTTCGTGTTTATTTTTGTGTGAATAGTAAGTTCTAACCTCGTACTTGAGAGTTTTATTTTGTAGGCCTGCCTTGAGGGTGAAGGAATACCCAAGAAGTGGAGATTGAAGGGACCAACTCGAGACAAGGGAGTGTGCCAAGTTGTTAAGAGAAACTGAATTATTTGGATGAGGTAACCACCACCCCAAACTTAGACCTCTTCACAAGGTCGAAGTTTGGGGGGAGAGGGGGTGAGGTTTTTATATGTTTTATGGTTACATTGCACAGGTGCACACCCTCTCTTTGAGTTGAGTTAGGTTATATATTGTGCCTTGAGATGCCCCTTGAGGTGTTTTTATATTGTGAACTAATTGAGTGCTACTACATATTTTATGCCTATCAATTCTCTTATGCTTGTTGATTGCTATCTTTGAGTGTGAGTATGAGTTAGTGATTTGTGGAATTGAATTAGAGTCTAAGTTGTGTGAGTGGAGGAGTTAGAGTTGATTTGAGAGGGGGCTTACGAATTTTCCTTTTGAGTACTTGTGTGATAAAAGTGAGAATTCCCTAGGACTAGCGTGGATGTGAAAGCCGTGAGATTCGAGCCTTTTAGAGATTAAAAGTCATTATATTGATCTCTTCGTTTGTGAGTGGATCGCCACCTTATAGGATGCTAGAACTTGTGAGTGCTCTCACTTCTTGATTGCGTGTAGTTTGAAATACCGAAAGTGATTTTAGGCCATCTTTGATTTGTTAAGTCACTTAGCCTAAATGAGCCTACCAATGACATTTATCCCTTGTTAGCCCGTTTGAGCCTTAGCCTATTTATTTGCTAGCACATTTGAACTTATCCAAATTCTTGAACTCCTTTTGTCCCAATTTGAGTGGAGAATAGAAAAAGTTGTGAATGAGAAGGGATCGAGTTGAGTTGAGAAGGTGAATTGTATATGGTTGAGCGAATATAAGAAAGAGGTGTAAGGAAATCTTGAGTTGTGGGAAAGAACAAAAATTTGAGAATGAGCAAAAGAAAATATGAGCTCATATGTATAGTGTGAAAGAGAAAAAAAATGGGAGTGAAGTGATTAAAAAAATGAAAAGAGTTGAAATTTTTTTTGAAGTGTTGAGAGTAGTTGGAATTGAAAGTGTATTGCATGAAGATGATTGAAGTATTCTGTTCCTCATCTCGAAATATCGAAGTTTGATTTTCTATTCTCCATTCACTTGAGTCACTTATTCCATATAATTACCCCACCCGTCCAAAGAGCCTACATTACAACCTTGAGAAAGTCCTTTTTTATTCGGCATGGATTCTAGAGTATGGTCGAAGTTGAGAGAGTGCTTACAAGCCTATGGCTGCTGATATGTGTGATTGATTGATTGAGTGAGTCCCTTAATATTGCTAAACACTTGTGAGGGAGTTAAACACATCGTTGAGAGCACATCCATGTTTGATTTTGGTGGTTCTTATAGTTTATGCATGAGTATGATGAAGGGGGTGAGCTAGTGTGTGAGTGATCGATCTTTGAAGCTTGAATACTATTACTTGCATGATTTGGTTCTATGATTCATTCTTAACAATTTCACTTGACTTATTATTTCATTGCTTGAGGACAAGCAATATGGTAAGTTTGGGGGTGGGGTGGGGTTGATTAGGCGTGAAATTGTTATGATTTATGGCTCGATTTGCCCGTGTTTTGAGTGAATTCGATGAGTATTTAGAATCAATTGAGTACTATTTTCATAAAGTAATGAATTTGCCTTTTCGATGCTCATTGATGGATAGAGGGCGAAGAATGAAGTTCGTAGGACTTTGAATCGACTCAAACGGATCCCCGGATGAGAAGATATGGAAGAAATACGAAAAATATTAGTTCGAGCAAGCAAAAGTATCAGTTGGAGGTGCTCAAGCAAGAGGACTCGAGCACCAAGCGCTCAAGCACTCGAGTGGGGTGCTCGAGTGGATTCAAGTCGAGCGCCTAGCGCTTGAGCAATGGAGGTCGAGCGCGGGATTGGTTCTGGAAAGGATTAGCACTCGAACAACACTCACTCGAGCACTAAGTGCTCGAGCACTCGAGTGGTGCGCTCGAGTTGTCGCGAGTCGAGCGCCTAGCGCTCGAGTAAAGGGTGCTCGAGTGGTGGAGGTTCTGTATGTTTTGAGCGCTTGAGTGCAATCACTCGAGCGCCTAGCACTCGAATACATGCCCAGCTCGAGTGGTTCTCGGGATTTTTTGGCCCATGATAATCGGCCCGTGCCTATATATACCTCATCCCAAGCACGTTTTTGGATACCACTTCATACTTAGAGATAGATTTTGATAGAGAAGAGCATGAGAAAGTTTGTGAAGAGTTTTGAACGTGTAATCGAGGTTTTTGATCTTACGAATTCATAGATTAGAGTTTTATTTCGTTATTTCTTTCTTCAACACTTGATACTATTGAACCTAGTTTTCGTAATTTATTGAGATTCGTTTTGAGACTTTGATTCATTGTTAACCCTAGTTTATGTTCTTGAGTTCTTTCTTCAAATTCACCATGTTTATGTTTATCGTTAATTTAATTGCTTTCGTTATTGTAATCACCATGTTAGGCTAGAACCCTTGCATGCTTAGGGTAGGATGAACTCGTAGAAGTAGGGTGTTGGTACGTAATTAGGATAATTCATGATGTTTAGTGTTATTTCTCTTAATTAATTGAATTCTTAAAATAAACCCTAGAATTATCTTGGAATTGAGTCCGAAAATTGTTAGAGAGAAGACGACCGCATCACTCTTTATTAACGATTAGGCTTAACGAAAGGGTTTTAGAGGGGGTTTATCATCTACCGGTTTATCTAGGGAGGACGATCGCATCACCTTAGCTAAATTAGTGTCTCATTAATTAAGCACGATCCATATAACTTGTTTAGTGGATTAGTGAAGTAGGTTGATAAGACGAAGTATTAGGGTTAATTCTTGAGCTTTTAGTCTTGCAATCTTGTACTAGATTAGGGAAGCTGATTGCTTAGTTTTAGTAAATTTAAGATTATTACTTACACATCACGATTATTTTAGTTATCGTACCAACTCCGTTAGTATACGTAGGAATTCCTATCCCGAGCATCATTATCCATTATTTGCATTAAACCCAAGTTATTTAGTTTAATTTAATTATTAGCATAAAAGTAGTAGAATATAAAGTAGTTTATTACAATTCTTAAATCCAGAACATCCATTCATATGAACTACGACACGTAGATCTCCAGGGCTCTATTCACATACATACATTTCCTTGGATTCAATATACTTGGTCCCTATACTCGCTCATACTACAGTGATCCTATACTCTTGTAGGGTAACTACTAGTAAAAGCTAGTATTTTGCGTTCAAGTCATGCAACAAATAAAAAAAAAGGTATTTTCATTTGACATAAAGATATTGTAACATATATGTAGAACTTGAAAAACATATAAGAGTCAAAACCTAGAAATCTCATGGTTTTCTACAATAGAGGAAAAAAGAGAAAATATATCATAAATGGTCCTGTAACTTTGCTCGAGTTCAATTCGGTCCTTTATCTTCTTAATTTCTCAATTATGGTACTTTTGTCATCTAAAAAGGTCATTTTCAATGGAAATTTAAAAAAATCGCCCGAAATTTATATGTGCTCCAATGGTACTGCTTATGTGGTGTTTCAAGTCAATAAATTAGATTCACGCTGCATTCCATTTGGGTTTAATTAGGTTCATGTTAATAGGGAGAAATTCTATTTCCAGCCTATTTAATACAAATGGAGTGTGAAGTGGACCTTATTTATTGACTTAAAGCGTCACGCAGGAACAAAAACCAAAGCACATGATAATTTCAGGTGTTTTTAAAAATAAATCTACCGGAAATGACCTTTTCTATTAACAAAATTATCATAATTTAGAAATTAATAAGATAAAGGACGAAATCTGGAATCGGGCAAAGTTACTGGACGATTTTTTATATTTTCTCGAAAAAAAGATGTAGATTTTGAGACATTGCACAAACCGAACTTATGGTCAATATTTCTTAGAAGAACTATATTGACACACCTTCTTTCAAGATCAAATTAACGATGATTTGGCATTCCCGAACACTCACTACAAAAGAAGTGGTCTTTAGTGATAATAATTCTTTCATTATTATTTCTCTAGTTAAAATCAAATGATAGGATCATGTCGTTAAAGATTGTTGTCCGTTATTAAAGACTTGTCCTTAAATGATTTTTAGATCATATTTTGATTGTCTGGAAAAAATTTCAAATATCACAGTAATTAGAAAAAAAGTTTTTTTTGGAAAAAGGGCCCATTTTGAAAAAAGAGAGGATAATTTTCAAAAAAGGACCATAATTGACTTTATCTTAACAAAATGCCAAAATATTTGGAATTATTTGATTAGATATAATTGAAGGTACTAAAGTTTCACAACTTTTAATTAGGAACGTTTCCTCCTATAACTTTGCTAAATTGTTGTGCAATTTGCTAAAATGCCATGTAATTTACTAAATTAATTAAAATAATAACTTTTTGAAAGATCAACTAATATACTTAATAGTGGAAAATGGTTATAATTTTGAAAGGAGAACTATTTTTTAAAAGGATATTTTTATAAAAAAAGATAATTTTGAAAATAGGACAATCTTAAAAATAGAATATTTTGAAAATAGGATATTTTACATTTAATTGCAAACGTCGATGAGATATTACTTGTTACTTTTAAAATATGTATGATAACAGGTACATGACATATAATACTCCAAAGTAGCATGCACTCAATTGGTTTTGTCTACATTCATACGTGTATGCTAATGCTAAACACAAAATTAGACTATAGTCCACAAGTTCACGCTACTACCTAGTATACACACGTAAGATTAGCATAGGGATGAAGACCAAATTAAATACAATGACTTGACTCAATTTTTAAATAACTATGAATCATTATTGTCAATTTATAAAAAATAAATGATAATGGGTACATAACATATAATACTCCAAATTATCACTCAATCACATACACATTGGTGTTAATGCTAATAAATTCATTCAATGAAAATAACTCCACATTTTTTTATTCTTATGAAAACTATCGGTCAACTTTTTAATAGGAAATTTCTAACACAAATACATAACATATAATAGTCCAAATTATCACTCAGTCACATACAAATTGGTGTTAATGCTAATAAATTCATTCCAAGAAAATAACTCCACATTTTTTTTATTCTTATGAAAACTATCGGTTAACATTTTAATAGGAAATTTCTAACACAAATATCTCGATCATTAATATAATACAATTAATTATGGTATTACAAATAAATTTATAGGTAATACTAATATATACTTTTCAACACTAAGAAGATCGAAAAGTGTGGCATTGCGAACAGATCTATATGTAGGGCAACGTGAATGTATATAAATTTACATTGCGAAGAACTAAAAATTACATTGCGAAAATCCCAAGAAAGCCTACAAAAAAAAAGACTGAAACTGTATCGAGCTCATCCTTCAATTACAAAAAAATGCATTGCACAAAAGAAACCACAATTCATATTGGAACATAATATAAACATGTAGAGAATTACAATTTATCGGAAAAGAGTATATTCAATGAATAATAGATGGAATGATTACAGAAAATTTACGTGCACACAAAAATAAAATCCACACACCATGGCAGCAATATTACAATATTTTGACAAATGAAGAAAAAAGCTACATGAACACGATGGACAAATATCCCTAACTAAGCCACATATAAAAAGAATCATCACGATATAGGAAAAATTGCACAAATGGTCCCATGAGAATGTATGCTCATGAAAATGGTCCTTTTTTAACAGAAATGATCCCAACAATTTTACTGTTAAAAAAGGGAAAAGGTACAATTTGGACCCTGAACTAGTGTCATGGGTACAAATTGGACCCTAAACTATATTTTTGTACAAATTGGACCATAAACTAATGTCTCAGGTACAAATTGGACCTCCAACTAGTGTTTTGGGTACAGATTGGACCCTAAACTATTTTTTAGTACAAATGAGACCCTAAACTAATATTTTAGGTACAAGTTAGACCTCAAACTCTTTCTTTGGTATAAATAAGCAATAACTTTAAAAATCAAATAAATAAACTTAAACTAATAAAAAAATTAAGCATTGTTATATAATATTTGATTAAAAACTTTATGATAAATTTTATAAATTATTATTTCAATATATTATTATTTAGCGATAGTTGTTATTTACAACTCATACTATTAGAGTAGTTATTCTTCTAAGCACTAATTCAAATACATATGCATATTAAATAAAAAAAAAAAAAACTCTAAGTCAATTGTTAAATTATATAAAAAAAAGTGTTGCTTAATTAATATATTTCAAAATAATTTAAATTTATTTAATCGACTACTATCATATTTTTTTAAGCATTGATCTTTTTTTTTTCTTTTTTTAATCAACATAATAAAAATGGATTAAAATACGCACTACATTAATATATTTTAAAACAACGTAAAAAAAAAATTAAGCACTAACTTTTTTTAAATGCAATATATATTTAAATTAATATTTTAAAAAATAATTTAATAGTATGAGTTAAAAATAACCACTATCGATAAATAATGTTGAATTGAAATACTACTTTATGAAATTTATCATTTTTAGTCAAATATTATATACTAATATTTAATTTTTTTATTAGTTGGGATTTATTTATTTAATTTTAAAAGTTATGGCTTATTTATAGGCTTTTTTATTTAAATATTGCATTTTTGAAAACAAATTAGTAATCTACGGTGGTTTTTTAAAACCTTATCAAAATAAGCAAGGGCGCCATCTACAAAGGCGCCCCTACTGTACAAAAAGAAAGAGCGCCATTTAGGATGGCGCTCAACAAAGTTTCCGATCATCAGGCCGGGGCCGACGAGTAAGAAGAAGGGGCGCCGTTGTGAACGGCGCCCATCGACATGTGCAGAAGTCAGTATATGTGTTGAGCGCCATTGGCAATGGCGCCCAACGGAGGGTATCGGAATGGTTGTGTAGAGCGCCATTGGCAATGGCGCCCAACGGAGGGTATCGGAATGGTTGTGTAGAGCGCCATTACTAATGGCGCCCAAGTGTCAGAACCGCCGTTGCAACTGGCGCCCAAGTACTCCCCCTGCACCCCTACGCGGAATATATTCGTTGGCGTAGCATGCAGAGAATATATTCTTTAACACTCACGCATGCTTTCAAATGCTGAGCGAAATCAAGTTTTGAAATTATAAGGAGTTCACGTGTATACAGTATATCAGTTTGTAACTCTTCTTAAATACCAGCGTGTGTGAACTCCATTACAGCCTCTCTATAACTCGAAAATTTAGAGACACAAGTAAGTTGAAATATTTTAAGTACAATTTGTTTATGTATAATATTTTCTCATTAAGTTTGTTATATTATTGTTTTTAGGTTATTATGCTCTTGAGTTGATGTTTGCAATAATCACAAGATTATAAAGAGGAGTATATTTGGAAGGATTACACATCTTGAGGTATTTTTATTTACATTCACTGAAATTATTTTGAACTGCAAGGATATTGTATTTTTTATGATGTGTTTATTGAAGATGATGAAAATTGTTTTATGATGTGTTTATAATATTGCATGAAATTTTCCAATTCATGTTTAAGTTTTCCATTTTTATTGTCTGAAGACATACTCTAGGTTTAATTAAATAAGTGGGGACCTTTTAATTACTGAGAATTGAGGAGTATTAAATAAATGTATTGCATGGGTTAGAGATTATACTACAGTTTAGAAAAAACTATAATGGATTGGAAATCAGAATCCATATAAATATATTTGAAAGGTATTTTTTAAATTATTAATAAATGAGTGTGAAAGATTCTTTGAACTTTAAGTAGTAATATTTTTTTTCACAAATTAAATGTGGGTACTGTATCAAAAACTTTAATAACACAATGTTGTTTTTTAGTTAAATAAAAAAAATTAAAGAAACATTTATTATTTTAGATTTAAAAAAAATTAATTTAGGCATTGTTATTTTATTTAAATTAAGATTTAATCCTAGGAATGAAAGGCTACATTTTTTTCCATGAAAATTGAATATGCCTTAGGAATGAAATGATATACTTTAATATTTATAAACCTTATATGTATATTGGTATTTTTTTAAAAATGTTTATCATAAATGATTGATTCCATTTATTAAAGAAAAATTCAATTCGTATAAACTAAATTTAAATTTTGGGATTTTGAACGGAGCTTGTAGGTATGGCAAATTCAAATGGTATTGGAATAATTGTACGATGTGATGAAGTAGTTGTTGGATTACAACGAGTTGATCGTCAGATTGGTTATAATGATCTACTACCTTTATTATCTGAGATGACTGGTTTTGACTTGAACCAATATTCGTTGAAGGTATCTGCAAAATATGACATTAATAACATGTCACAAATTTTTCCGATCACGTGTAACCGCGACCTCAATTTCTTTTTTGATCCGAATGCTGGTTTCGGATCAGTTGAGTTATTTGTTGACGCGGAAATGATATTTCCTTCACGATCATCTCATGATCCAATGGAAGATACGTACAATCAGTACGCATCTTACATTGCCGGTGAATCTGAAATGCCTCATTTCACCAATTACGTTCCAACTCGTAATGTGAATGATCATGGTGGACAAACAAGACAGGTACCCTCTGATAGTTTGGGGCATACTGTTCCGTGTGATTCTGAGCCAGAAGCACAAGAAAATGACGATGAATGTGTTATGGATGATGCAGTTCATTCAACTGTACATATGACACAACAATTTGTACCACATCCTAGTTTATCGAGAGCTTCTTTTTTCGACTCATCATATGAGGATGTGCATATTGATTCAATAGGCATCCCAGATGGTGAATTCACATATGATGATGATGTGGGAATTTTGAAGGTGGGAATGATCTTCACAAATAAAAACCAATTGCAGACTGCTGTTAAGAATTATTCAATTCGACATTCCATGCGTGAGTTTGCAGTCAAGGAGAGTACCCCAACCATTTGGAAGGTTGTATGCAAACAAAATGCAAGGGGGGTTGAAGGCAACTCTTCCTTTCAACAATGTAATTGGTACTTGCGGGCGAATTGTTCGAAGAAGACTACAACTTGGAAAATTACTCGGTTGGGACCGCATCACACTTGTCTTATCAGGGGCTCTAACTTGCGTCACAATAATTTGGGTAAGAATTTGATTGCGGGTATGTTAGAGAGTATGGTGAAGGTAAATCCTGCATATAAAGCTGAATGTGCAAAAGTAATGGTGAAGGATCGATATAATTATGATATTTCGTACCATTTGGCATGGGATGCAATTAAACGTGCAGTGGAGAATGTGTATGGGACCTGGGAGAGCTCATGTCAGTATTTGCCCAAGTTCATGAGAGCATTGCAGAAATACAATCCTGGAACAGTTGTGGAGTGGCTTCATATGGAACGTGAACCAACCAGAGGTGTCTATACATTGAACTATGTGTTCTGGGCATTTAAACCATGCATCGACGCATTTCAGCATTGCCGTAAAATTATTTCTGTGGACGGCACACACCTCTACACCAAATATAAGCACAAGTTGTTGATTGCAGTCACTGTTGATGCCAATCAGAATGTCCTTCCTTTAGTTTATGCCATTGTCGATGAAGAGAGTTTCAACTCCTGGCGCTGGTTTCTACGCATGTTGGCGGCACACGTAGTTCGGGGCATTGATGGTGTTTGTCTCATTTCAGACCGCCATAAAGGTTTGGTGAAAGCAGTTGAGGAGATCCCAGATTTTCATGAACCAAATGGTGTACATCGTTTCTGCTTAAGACATATTGCTTCAAATTTCAATAATCGTTTCAAGAACGTCCAGTTGAAGGATTTGTGCTACAATGCGGGCAAATCATTGACAGTGATACAATTTGAACGAAATATGGAGCAAATCAAAGAGTTGAATCCTGAGGCTTTTGAATATTTGTCCGCAATCGAAAAGTGTAAGTGGACACTTTGTTACGACCAAGGTCGTCGATACGGTGTTATGACCACCAACATGTCAGAATGTTTCAATGGCGTATTGGTTGGTGCACGACGTCTTCCAATCACAGCAATCGTGCGAATAACATTCACTCGATCGAAAAATGCTTTTCTAGAAAGGGAAGAGGCTGCATTAAAGCTACAACAAGCTAATCAGAGTTGGTCTGATGACATTTTGAGAAGATTTGACAAAGAGCAACGCTTAGGACTGAATATGAGACACAATGTGGATAGGTATAATTTTTCTCTTCAAACTGCTAGTGTAACAACATTTCATGATGGATCTAGACGCTCGCGTACATATACAGTAAAATTATCGTCACAAGAATGTTCGTGCGGTCAATGGAGCAATACTGGCATTCCATGCTCACATGCAATGGCCGTCTGCAGGCACTTTGGAATGGATCCAACAGGCTTCGTGCATCAATGTTATAGTACGCATGCATATGTTTTGACATACACCTCAGGTATATTTGAGCCATTGGCTGATGAAGAGGAATGGGATGAACCGTTGTTCATGTTGCAACACAATCCTGAACGTAGGATCAGACGTCGTGGCCGAGATGTTATCTCTAGAATTCCGAACGAGATGGATTGGGCGCAAACTCGCTTGAGGCAACAATATCAAGCACATGATATAACCGGGAGTTCTAATCAAGGGTCTTCATCGCGTCGTAGATGAATTAATCTATTTTAGTTCAAATATTTATGTGTTGCTTTTTAGGATCATGTATTATATAAATTTCGCTTTGAAATATTATATTATTGTCGTGTGTTTATTTATTATATTTTCTTTGACTTTGTTAGAATTTAAAGTGCATCGTGTGAAAGGTTTATAATTTTCTTAATCTTTTATTTGTTTGTAAATTCTTTAAAGAATATGCATATGTCATTCTCTAATTAATATTACATTGTTACAGTCTTATTTGTAATGGCAAATACACAAAAATGGAAGGCGAAGAATCAATTCGAGACACTCGAAAACAACCATTTATGGACTCCTGATGCCGACTTTACTCTTGCTAACAATCTCGTTTATGAGCATTCTGTTGGCCGATGGAAAGTTGGTGGAATTGATAATAGTCAGTCAATTATGAATGCTACATCAAAACTGAATCAACAATTTCGAAACCGGAATTTTAACATTAATCAAGTGACCGAACGAATTGCTTCGTTCAAATCAAGGCATGATTGTTGGTCAATGATGATCAACACTAAGGGGCAATGTGAATGGGATAGAGACTTCACTACTATTTCCGCATCAGCTGAGATATGGGAGTTTTGGTTGGATGTATGTTCTAAACTTGTCTTTTACTTATTAAATTCACCCTTTGACATTTTTTAGAAATTCATTCATTATTTTGGTACAGGTGGATGAACAATCATACTCTTATAAGTTCTCTGATGAACCTTTATGGGATATGCTTAACATTTTGTTTCAAACTCCGACCCTTCAACCAACAATCTCTGATTGGCGTCGAAGACGTGCACTTGATATGACTTAATTTTATGGTGTTATTATAAATTCAGTTTGTAATTATTTATTTGGATTGTATCAAGACCCCAACATTAATTTAGCATGAAATTATTATGTATTCTTCCACAAATTGGTCTAAAACAATTAATACATATATAAAAAAAATACAAATCAACTTCCACAAAAGTAGTTATTACATGTATCTATGACCCCCAGTGCCACATCTCGGTGGTCGTCTCCGACGTGGAGGACGTCGTATATCAGGATTTTCATCCTCGTTTTGGACCATCTCTTCGGGCTCAAGTGATGCCACATTCAAGGAAGAATTTTCGTAGTTGGGATAAGGAACAGGTGACATGTTAAATAAAGGTGCCCCAATATTTGTCTGGCCATAACCTCTTTGTGCATACACTGCGGGCTCATAATCTGACTGCAAAATGGAAATAAAAGATATGTCTTGGGGGGAGTTTGCATATGGCATGTCAATATTTGTATGTTCGGGTTGCGGGATGTAGGAGGCTTGATTAAACGATGTGTTTTGAAATGTTGTTTGAACATCTGTCATGAATAATAAAATATAATCAAGTAAACTCATATGAAAATATTTATTGTGTAACCTATAAATTCATACCTGGGTAGGTATATTGTGTGAACGGGGAAGGTAAATCAGTTTGATATGGGGCAGTCTGCGGCAATTCTTGTGATCCACTAACGCGTCTTCTTTGACCCCTAGAGGCCGAAGTACCAATATCATCAGTCTGATTGTGTCGTCTCTGACTTCTAGATGTAGAAGGCACATTAGAAGTTCCAGTAGCAAATTCATCAATCTGATTGTGTCGTCTCCGACTTCTAGATGTAGAAGGCACATTAGAAGTCTCATTGGTAAATTCATCAAACTGATTGCATCGTCTCTGACTTCTAGATGTAGAAGGGCCAACATTTGTCACTGGTGGATCTCCAAGGTATGGAGGTGTTATAAGTAAGCTATTCATATGTGATACAACCTCTCTACTGGTGCGGCACAAATTTTCAAATGATTGTGGATTTTGAAGACTCGCTTGTTCGACATGAATAGATAAACGCTGCATCAAGTGAACCTAGATAGATTTTAAGTAATTAGTTGACAATTTTAGTTTTTCAACTAGTAGGTGTGACATGTGAACACAATACATATATATATATATATATATATGTATGTATAAATCTACACATACCATAGAATCACGCGCAGCTGTGTTTGCTGGTTGGTAGCCTGTAGTTGTCTCATAATGAGAGGGTGATATCAAACGTCGAGTGATTTTACGGTACCATTGCATGTATCCACTGCTCAAGTTTGTATTATTGTTTGCAACAATTGTATCTTCCAATGGTGCCCGGGCTTCCCAATATTGGATCCAACGCTGGTGGAATTGTGTCCAGTTACACCCATCTCTCCCTTGAAAACTAATGCCATGAAGTTCATCATGAGCATTGTGTAATTCAGGAGGAATATCTTGTTTTCGTCCAAACTGTCTCAACACTCTATTTGGATGGTGAAACTCCACTATACATATATTGATAAGTGGACATTCTGACATACAATTTCCTGTTAAATATCTTGGACCAAGACTTTCAATTTCAGGAAGAGACATATCATACGGCTGCCAATCAAACTACAAAAATAACTAAATATAATTAGACTTCAACTTTTTTGGTTTACAACAACTATCATGAAGAGGAAATATGGATCTTGACTTACTTCTTCATCAGTCATGCGATCAAATATGTCTCTGTATATACGTACAGAGTTTCTTGCGCTGTGGGTATGACTATGATGTTGCACCCAACTAAACAATAATAAATCATGCGTAAATTTACATATGACCATAACACATAATATATAAATATTTAAACATTTTTCGTTACCTGATACCATAAGGTGGAAGACCTAAGTTGCGACCATCGACACCGAATAATGGACCTTGTATAAGAGAATTACGAACATTCTTAGGTTGTATTGTCAATATTCTTGACCATGCTCATATCTACAATAATGATTGTATCAGACATACAATTATACAATAAACAATTTAAGCATAATGTTAAACAAAATCATAAAAAAAACCTGTAAAATGGACAACGGTCCACAGATAACTTGTCGCTCATGCTCTGAAGCCCGACAAAGCTCGCGATATAAATAGGCTAACACCGCGCTAGCCCAACTATAAGATCCAGCATCCATTATATCAGCGAGGAAATGCAGATATATTAATGACACAGAACTACGAGATGTATCAGGAATCATAAAACCACCCAACATTAGAAGTGCACAGCCTCGTGCATACTGATCGACAATCATCTGATCGGTATCATCTGTAATCACAATATCTTCAAGATGTTCTTTCAATGCAGATAGGAGGATTCGCGACTTACTCTTCATATCATTACTATGGGGCATGAAACCTAACAAGTCATCACAATAATCCATCCACTGGTCTTTTGTAAAATTAGGATCAGCACAAATAACTGGTCGACCCTCTACAGGCAATCCCCAAATGATCGCCACATCCTGTAATGTTACAGTAGTCTCTCCAATGGGAAAGTGAAACGTATGTGTCTCTGGGCGCCATCTTTCTACCAACGCGGTAATAAGATGATTATCAATTATAATCGGTCCACATCGAGCAACACCATAAAAACCCATAATTTGTAGAGCATCAAGAACACGAGGGTGCAAACTGACCATATCTTGTACACCTATCTTAAAACTCCAAAAAATATGTGATGTCGCGTGAGTTGCCCTTAAAGTATCATCCTCTTTAATTTTGCTCCTAAAAAGTGCTTCTGAACGATGTGTTTTTTGTGAGGTCAAGACAGACGGATCCTCTGGTCCATACAACTCTCTATACGAAGTCATCCTGTTATTATATAAAAAATGAGACTATTTAAAAGAGTATGACTACATATTTTCCTCAACCCATATAATTTTGTTTCAATTTTTTGTTTTGATTAGGCTTCATTTAAAATGAATTTGACTTGCCCATTTAAATAATGTTAAGTACTAATTATTTGAAGCATATTTTTTTAAATAATGAATTTGACTTGCCCATATTTTGAAAGATGTTACTATTTTTTTAAATTAATAAAATTAATCATTCACTCTTACCCCATATTAAAAGTCAAACGTGTTATTAAAATTAATCATTCACTCTTACCCCATATTTTGAAAGGTATTACTATTTTTTTAAATTAATAAAATTAATCATTCACTCTTACCCCATATTAAAATTCAAACGTGTTATTAAAATTAATCATTCACTCTTACCCCATATTTTGAAAGGTATTACTATTTTTTTAAATTAATAAAATTAATCATTCACTCTTACCCCATATTAAAATTCAAACGTGTTATTAAAATTAATCATTCACTCTTACCCCATATTTTGAAAGGTATTACTATTTTTTTTAAATTAATAAAATTAATCATTCACTCTTACCCCATATTAAAATTCAAACGTGTTATTAAAATTAATCATTCAATCTTACCCCATATTTTGAAAGATATTACTATTTTTTTAAATTAATAAAATTAATCATTCACTCTTACCCCATATTAAAATTAATCATTCACTCTTACCCCATATTTTGAAAGGTATTACTATTTTTTTTTAAATTAATAAAATTAATCATTCACTCTTACCCCATATTAAAATTCAAACGTGTTATTAAAATTAATCATTCACTCTTACCCCATATTTTGAAAGGTATTACTATTTTTTTTAAATTAATAAAATTAATCATTCACTCTTACCCCATATTAAAATTCAAACGTGTTATTAAAATTAATCATTCACTCTTACCCCATATTTTGAAAGATATTACTATTTTTTTAAATTAATAAAATTAATCATTCACTCTTACCCCATATTAAAATTCAAACGTGTTATTAAAATTAATCATTCACTCTTACCCCATATTTTGAAAGGTATTACTATTTTTTTTAAATTAATAAAATTAATCATTCACTCTTACCCCATATTAAAATTCAAACGTGTTATTAAAATTAATCATTCAATCTTACCCCATATTTTGAAAGGTATTACTATTTTTTTTTAAATTAATAAAATTAATCATTCACTCTTACCCCATATTAAAATTCAAACGTGTTATTAAAATTAATCATTCACTCTTACCCCATATTTTGAAAGGTATTACTATTTTTTTTTACATCATACCCTAAAAAATTAATAAAACATGCAAAGCTCCTATCAAATATGCAAGCAAAACTTCTTTCAATCATGCATAATTCAAACGTGCAAAAATATTAATTTCGATCAAAAAATTCAAACGTGCAAGCAAAACCGTTTTCTAACATTTATTCCTCAAATTTAGTTAGAATTATTTTAAGAATTTATACAAAATAATTAACTAGGAGCCAAAAAAATTATAAATCACTAAACCATGCATGGTAATCACTAAACATCTTAAATCTATTCAAATAAAACTTAATAAGAACCATAAATTTACAAGTTGTAACTAGGAAAAAAAAAAAGCATTCTTACTTTGATACATCAAGAGTTGAGACTGCGATTGTTGAACATTAGCACCAAGAGCAACCACTTCGTGTTGAGGTGAGTGAAGCCATGGGGTTAATTATTCTTGTTGGAGGGGAGTAAATTGAAAGTTGCAGAGTTTGGAGTGAGGTAGAAGAAGAAGAAGCGTGTGTATTTTTTTTTGAATGAAATAGAGGGGGGGGGGGGAGGTTGCATAAATTCAACTACTCTCATTAATTTGCATGGAGTAATTAATCTGCACCATGTAGTCAAAATTAGAATCTGCAGCATGGAGTCAAAAGCTGCACCTGCATGGCGTGGAGAAATGGTGAATGGCGTGGAGAAATGGTGAATCAGACACTTGGGCGTAGGGGTGCAGGGGGAGTACTTGGGCGCCACTTGCAACGGCGGTTCTGACACTTGGGCGCCATTAGTAATGGCGCTCTACACAACCATTCCGATACCCTCCGTTGGGCGCCATTGCCAATACCATTCCGATACCCTCCGTTGGGCGCCATTGCCAATGGCGCTCAACACATATACTGACTTCTGCACATGTCGATGGGCGCCGTTCACAACGGCGCCCCTTCTTCTTACTCGTCGGCACCGGCCTGATGATCGGAAACTTTGTTGAGCGCCATCCTAAATGGCGCTCTTTCTTTTTGTACAGTAGGGGCGCCTTTGTAGATGGCGCCCTTGCTTATTTTGATAAGGTTTTAAAAAACCACCGTAGATTACTAATTTGTTTTCAAAAATGCAATATTTAAATAAAAAAGCCCTTATTTATACCAAAAAAATAGTTTGAGGTCTAATTCGTACCTAAAACATTAGTTTAGGGTCCAATTTGTACTCATAAATAGTTTAGGGTCCAATTTGTACCCAATACATTAGTTGAGGGTCCAATTTGTACCAGAAACATTAGTTTAAGGTCCAATTTGTACAAAAAAATAGTTTATGGTCCAATTTGTACCCATGACATTAGTTCATGGTCCAAATTGTACCTTTTCCCGTTAAAAAACTAACAGATTGGAAAAGTGTGAGCAACACATGCCGTTAGTCATAATTTAAAAACTTAATTTTAAAATAAAAAAAAATTAACTTCTGAATTATACAGTATGATTATTTTTATGAATATGAATTATAAATTATAAGAATATACATCTATCATCTCCCTCCTCTTCACCCCGTCACTACCATCGCATCCCGGCCCCAACCCTGCCGCCGCTGCCGCACTGGTCCAAACCCCCTTCACCAGGCGCCACCATACCTCCACCGCTGTTACGCATCCAGATCGAAAATCCAGAACTTTGAGCGGTCTCACCAAAAACCCAACCGTGTTCAACAAAATTTGCACCAAAATTAGATACAAGAATTTCAATAAACTACCAAAAAGATCTCAAATTGGAAATGAAGGTGTGGTCAAAATCTAAAATTAATAAAGGGCTTTGATTCCTATCACTGAGGCGAGACTAGAAGGGCAACCTCAGTGTATTTTGTGGCTCGTAGTCAAATTTTGAAATTGGATATTTTTATTGGTTGTTTGAAAGAATTTGTGTGATGGCGGTGATGCGGATGGTGGAGAGGGGCGACTGGTAGGACAGGGGTGTAAAAGGCGAAGAAGAAAACAAAGCAGGGATATGGCGATATGCCGTTCAGATCATTAGTGTTTTTTTAATATATTTATTTATTAGTTTAAAAAAATAACCAGATTTATATATATTTTGTTTGGAAAAATGTATTTTTTGTATTTCAAATATTATCCAAATCTTGTATATATATTTTTCAAAATTTTCAGATTTTAGATAAGATTTTGTTTTGTTTGATAAAAACTTTTTTTTTATTTACAACTATATCTAAATTCAATATATTTTTATAAATTTTCAATTTTTTTAATTTATTTTACATTTTAAAATAATATTCAAATTCCATATATAATTATACAACTAATTTATAATAAATTTATTTGACTAACGGAAACCGTTAACTACTTAACAATTGGGACCATATTCGCCAAAAATGGGACCAAAAAAGAATGTGGTACCAAAACTGTCAATAGAAAATTCTCATGGGACCAGAATTGCAATTTACCCTCGCGGCATAAGCAATCACAAACTCAACCTGCATAAAAAAAAAAAAAAAGGAGAAACCTGAGAAGAAGCACAATCCATATCGAAACACAAAAGGAAGATCGTGAACAATATCTTGATCCGATAGAAATGTGCAAACAAAAAAGGAAAGATCGCGAATAAAATACTTTAGTACCAACAAGCGACGACATAGTGCGATAAAGAACGACACCAACAACGAAATGGAACCAAAGATATACACGAGGTGAACAGCAGGCCGAGGCACGGTAGAAAAAATGAAAACGGGATGAACGAAAGAATAGGCCAAAAGTATCTTTATATAGATGTACATGGGTAAACACGTACGATCAAGATGTAATAAAAAAATGAAGGGTCATGCTTCTGCTTTATAGTATGGTAGGATAGTACATATCTTATTTAAGTACTTATATCAATATTAAGTGTTATTTTTATATAATTTTATGATTTACTTAAAATCAATTAATTTTTAGCTGTGACCATCTCTGGCAACTGCCTAAAAACATCTCAATCTTATTGAATTATACAAATTCAGTATAATTGACTAATTGTACACTTTGCAGGTTGTACAATTTCTGCAAATATGAAGTAGAATTATATCATTGTTGTCGTGCATATATAGGGATATTGAGTAATGGAAACAAAATATATATGACATATTTAAAGCTAGATATATATGACATATTTCCTTGAAATTAGTATTAGTAATATTAATAGTTAGGTAAAACTATTTTTTCAATCATGAAA
The DNA here is from genome assembly GCA_947034835.1 of Ballota nigra. Classification (NCBI taxonomy): domain Eukaryota; kingdom Viridiplantae; phylum Streptophyta; class Magnoliopsida; order Lamiales; family Lamiaceae; genus Ballota; species Ballota nigra. The sequence goes on along the minus strand of OX344727.1, from coordinate 7,818,633 downwards.
AAGAAATATCTAGCCACCTACGAAACCTGCACCTGCCAACTCCTCCTTTATCAAAAATCTATTCCAAAACATCACGTAATTGTTTCTAATAACAAAATCAACGTTACCACAATTGGCGTTCTTTCCTTTTCTTTTTATGTTTAATTAAAAAAATTGTGGTTACTCTATATAGATGGAACATCTTTTAATTAAGGAATCGAGATTGAGTAATCTAAACGTAGTCTCGTATATATAATTCTTATGAAACTGGTTCACATTAATTTTAACTTTTAAAATAATATATTTTAGTATACAAAATATCACATTTAAAAAAAAAATTAATATATAAAATCGTCTCACGCAAAAGAGAGTAGTTTTAGTGTGCATTTGAATTTTGGAAAAAATACCCCATTAGAATTCAGTAATCCCAAAAAGTAGTCAGTAATACCCTAAGAAGTAATCAATTCTACCTTAATTAAAAAAAAAAAAAAAAGAACACATAGTTCGGTGTTTTTTGAAAAAATCAAAATTAAAGTTAGAATTGAACTTAAAATCCAAATGCATGCTAGAATTTATGTATATTTAATTTTGAGTTCATGTAACTGTGTCATGTGAGTCCGTTCATCAATTTAATCAGAAAAAAATAAAAAAATTCAAATCTCTAACTCATGAATTTGTCTGATTATTATTATTATTGCATTATTTTCCTTTATAAAATTTAAAAGGAAATCATTTGAGGTATGTTCTCAAACTCTAAAAACAACTTTTAAATATTAAAAAAAAAAAACACTGAGAGAAATAGCATATAGAAAAAATTGATTTTTACTACATAACAAATTATTATATATTTTTTTAGAGAAAAAAAATTATATTATTATTATTATTATTATTCCTTTTTCCTAAATGCCCAACCGTTTAGACATTATTAACGTATAAATATGGTCTCATATTATGCGTGTGAACCCAACACATCATAGACATTAATGATAATTCAATCCATTGAAAAAGAAGTAAATTAAGAAATGGAGAAATCTGATTGCATAGTTTTTGAGGTGAATGGAAAGAGATTTGAGGTTAGTGATGTAGATCCATCCACTACTTTATTAGAGTTTTTGCGCTCCCGCACCCCTTTCTGCAGTCCTAAACTTGGTTGTGGTGAAGGCAAGTGAATCCGCTCATTTTTTATTTTTATATTTTAAGGTTTGTCCCTCTATTATGCTTATGTGTTTGTGAGAAATTTGATCAGTTTCACCATAATTTTCACATTTAAAAAAATATTAATTTGTATATAAATTCACAAATATATATATATATATATATATATATATATATATATATATATATATTTACCCTAAAAAAGTATTTTTTTTTTTTTTTAAATTTATGTGCACAACAATATGTGCAAGTTTATCCGGAACTAGGGGTATATTTTGTGTTGAGTAATTAGAAACTCCCTCCGTTCAACAATAATAGACAATTTTTTTTTTACACGGTGATTAAAAAATATATAAAATTTATTGTTGTTTACAATATCTAGAGTTTATATATGGATGTGGCTTGATAAACAACTACAACTAATAAATGTTGATGATTGAAATATTGAATGCTAAGGGTGCTATTAAATGTTGAAGAACAATTAATAGAGAAAACAAAAAATATTCAAAGGTTTGTCAAGTCTTTGTGTAGACTTGAGCTTGAATGTTTGTGATCCTTTAATATGAGCCTTAAAGGTTGTATTTATAGCACACAGAATGTTCCTTGCATGCACTTGATGCCCGAATTGACTCTTTTTACAAGGTTCGGTCAAATCCTCGATGTCAGATGGATTCTTTCCTATACGAGTTTGACACAAGTCTTTATAGTACAAGATCTCTCATTTAGGTGGGATTTAGTTCCTATTCTAGGACCTGAGGAGCCACATGCCGATTCTTTGAGTCCCTTCCAAAATGGTCTTGATTTTGTCAGACTCAACTCTTCATAACTAGATCTTGTTGGATGAAATACTGAGATTGTGTGTGCGTGTCACCTCCTCGTCATTTGTGGGCCTCAAGGAGGTTATCAGAGTTGAGGCTGGTTGCCTTGGGCCTATTCCAAGGTGATGGAAGTCGACCGAGGTCCCCATATAGGTCGTTGATGTAGTGAGAGTTTAGTGACTTCGACTATGGGCCCCGCTGAGGTCGCCGATGCGCGACGAGGTCGTCCAGGTGCCATGGTGAGACCCGGATGGCCCGGGGAGTTAGTTTTTGGTCCCACAAGGATAAATAGTGCCACAACACTTATGATTAACTAATTTAATTCATAATAAACTTCCTCTTTTATCCTTATTCACATTAAACAATTAAATTAAATGGAGGCACTTAAAAAAAATTAAATAGGACCATTTAAGGAAAAAATATAGTTAATATATATTGAAATGCAAAATAAGTCTATGTAATGGAAGATCTCAAAATGATAATCTTGTCTATTATTATTGTCGGAGGAAGTATCCAATATCTCATAGATATATCTAATGTTTGTGGTCGTTGGTATCAATATTTAGAAGGAGTAAGTCTCTTGTGCACCAGCCATTAAGTAAACCGTGCAACTGAAATCGCCCTTAAATCCACGAAAAAATTACTTCTTGTTAAATCGTAACAACAACGACTTATCAGTAAGTACAAGGGTGACTTTTTAGTAATATCAGAGATAATTTTTTAGTAAGGACATTTATGTGTTATTGTAAAAGAAAGTATGCGTCACTAGCCCTTACAGAAATAATTTTTTATCCTATAGTAACTATAAATATAAATATGTGTTCATGAAGAGGTAAACATGTATATCTTAGTTTGTACTTCATCCCTTTAAATCTAGGTCTTTTTTTTTATACTTGTTTTGTTCATGTAGTAACACATCTTTCTCCATACAATAACACCTTTGTGTTCATAAAGTAACACATTTTCAGTACCTTACATGTGTTACTGTATGGAAAACTATCCTTACAATAACACAAACTTATTTTTATAGTAATACACGTTTGCTCTTATAGTAACACAACCTGAGATTGTGTTTTTATGTTTTGCCTTTGCATGATTTTTTTAGAAATATCAACTTGATCCGGGCCGATCCGGTTAGGATTTATAAATTTTTCTATTTGAGCTATAATCTCCCGGATCCTTGATCCGTAAAATATTTTATATGTGTTTGTCCATGAAGAACGCTAGTATTCGTGAAAATATCGGTATAAAATATTGACATTGGTTAATTAGTTGCACAAATTGAGCCTAATATCGATAAAGTATTGAGAAAGTATTGGTAAATAGCAAAAGTGAAAACATTATATATTACTCACTCCGCACTGGAATTAGCTCCGTACTTATTTTTCCGTTCATCCATCAATAAACTTTACACCCTTAAAATGAAAAACCATCCATAAACTCCACATTCACAATATTTTCAATTTTTAACAAAATGCAAATACTTTTGCGCCCACATATACACACAAACATATACCAATTTCATTACATTATACATAAAAGTTTATAAAATTGCCCCTCAAAATTCCTACTAATTCCTCCACTTTCTTAAATATGTTTTCCCATCAAACTGCGGAGTAAACTCTGAGATGAAAGAAACATATTTATGTGTATATATCACAAATGTAAAATTTGTCCAATATCTTTTGTTAAATTTATTTAATAAAAAAGTTTTTTTATTAATTTTCATAATTTTTTTTAAATTTATTGATATCAATATTGAATATCAAAATATTTATTAATATTTTCATAAATTAAAGGTCACGATATTACAACTAATACCAATATTTTCAAAAAGTTAAGGTCACAATATATGAAAAAATTTCATCTCATCTAAAAGTCTTGATAGAGAGGTGTGAAGTTATAAATTTATTTAATTTCCTAATACTCTTCACCCCCCCCCCCCCCCCCCCTCCCTCCCCCCTCGGGTCGACTTCAACTTCATCATGGAGATGATTGAGGAGACCCAATGAGTATACTTGCGGGTTGACATAAACTCCATTATGTCGAGGACTGGAAAGACCAACAAATATAGGGTGGAGTTGCTTTCAACAAAGTTTGAACCCGATTTTTGTATTCTAATACCAAATTATTTCGTTTGAAAATCTCTGCATTCTTTATGAAAAACTAATTAAATACATATGCTAATTAACTATTTATTCCACACCAATTATATATCACTGCTTAAACGTTAATTTTATTGTATATAAAAGGTATTAGACATTGAAAATCGTCAAGCCCATCAAGCATTGGTCTAATTTGATACTACCTCCATCAATTCGTAAAATGGTCCACTTATCATATTCGTTCATCCGTGAAAAATAATCTTATTTTCTAAATGAAAGTACTATCTTTATTTATACCTTTTAATATACAATTATTTACACATTTTGCCATTGAACCTCACACACAACAATTTTAAAATAATCTATTTTTTTACTTAATTTGACTACAATATCTCTAACTTTTTACATATAATATTCACTTTTTAAATAACCGTGCAAAAAATAATAAAACCATGTTTCATGAATGGAGGGAATATTTTAATTACAAGTAAATTTTAAATATATAACAAAATTGAAAATAGTCGAGCCCATTCACGATTCTTTTAAATTGAAATTTAATTATCAGTAATTTTCAAATAATTTTAATAATATATACATATAAAAAAGTGCAATTATATATATATATATGTATGTATGTATATGAAGTTAATTGACGCTTGCATTTAGAGGCGGGAATCGACCGAATCGAGTTAGATTTCTCGTTGGATGGTCTGACCTAATATTTAATATTTTAGTCCAAACCTAACTTATTACCTGTAATATGCCTTTTTGAGAGGAATAACCTGACTTTTTTTAATATATAAGCTTGACCCGAAATTTTTTTAAGAGCCTTTTTAGTTATGCTTACTAAATATTTCTAGCAATTGTATTATCATAACATCTAACTCCTTAAATTTTAAAATGAATAATAAGAACAAGTTAATTACCATAAGATTATCAAATAATTGAACAATAACACATTCATCGAATAATATTTTAATTTATATTTAATACTCCCTCAGTCCCAGTTTTATTTTACCATTTGCCAAAAAAGTTTGTCCCGATTTTATTTTTCCATTTTTCAAAATAGAAATAAAGTGCATTCTCTTTTTTAAACTTCATCTCACAAAAAACTACATTATTCATTTAAATACTATAATTCAACTCTCACATTAAAATCCGTGTAAAGTCAAACGGGAAAATAAAATTGAGACGGGGGAAGTAGTATTCTAACATAAATAAATAAATAAATATGTAATGAATATTTATTTATTTAATGTATTATATTCTATGTAGTATATTATATATGTATTACATGCATTATATATATATATATATATATATATATTTATATATATACATTGATATAGTTAAAATTAAATAGGTTGCTCTGTTGGGTTTTAAAGACTTAAAAAATATTCAAACCTAGCCTATTTAAGTAAATATCCTTCTAAAAAAGTCTGAACCTGACTCATTTATTAAACGAGTTGAGTCAAACAGAGTTGAGATTTAATAGGCCGAGCTGTAGGCCCCCGTCGGCAGAGCTGTCATTCGAGTTGAGCGAGCCCGAGTACTTGATGCTCTCTATCGAGCCTAAAGGAATTATAAGAAAATATTTAACTATCGAGCTTAACGAGTCAACTCGTTAGTAAAATAAGTATCTCACGAGCTCAAGCTCAGCTCGTTTAACAATATACTAAAAGTCGAGCTCGAGCCTTAATGAGTCGAGACGAGCTCATGAACAACTCGTTTCGTTTAACAGCTCTACCCATCGAATAACCTGATCTATTCCCACCCCTATATTTTACATTAATTATATTATATTATATTATATTATATTATATATATATATATATATATATATATTTGTGTGTGTAAATGTATATATAAAGGGAAATCGTCAAGCCCCTGAACATTTGTTATAAATTGAAATTTAATTACTATATTTGTATTTGTCAATTTTAATATAAACACAATATATATATATATATATATATATATATATAATAATTTAAAATATGTATCAAGAATTATTAACATTACATATATTATAAAAACATTAATAAATCTTGATTTTATATATTTGCTGAAAAATTAATTTAATTTGTATTTTCTGTTATAAAAAAAGGACGACCCACATAATTTCTACTCATAATATTAACCATATCAAAAAAAAAAAAAAAAAAAAATAACACAATACAAATTATATTTCATGATATGCACTATTAAAGATTTACTTCCAAACATTACAATCGCAAATAATCACACTTTTGTTTTTCACAACTATTTATTCAAAAGTAAAAATAAAATCCATAGAAAATGGAAAATAAGAACCAAATAAAAAGTTCCAAACATACCACTGATGAGATACCATCATAAATGGTCCTATAACTTTATCTGTGTCAATAAGTAGTATTGTACTACGTTTTTCTTAATTAATTTTGAGCATTTTTGCCCAAAAATCCAAATTTTGAGCGAAATTTTGTCATATCTTTGTTTGTTTGTTACATTGACAGTGGCCACCACCCTCATTTGAGCTGTCTCTCATCCAATAAGAAAACATCTTAATCAATTTCATGTTTTGATTATACCTACCCCAAGATTCACGACTTCAAAATGAGCGAATTTCATCAAATCCTGGGATTAGTTCCTAATAATTTACGGGGAGGTGAGGACCGAGGCATATTATTCTTCTCCTCTCGTTGAGTTCGTTAGTTTGATACCTTTTTTGTGTCATTATGTACACTATAACAAATTTCCGATCATTTTATGGTACAAAAAATCAAAATTTTTGCGGAATTGATCAATACTAAGATAAAAAGAATCAAACTTGATAAAGTAAACGGGCCCGACTATATGCCTGTTCAGACTTTATTAGATACCCCCACCCAATTTATGTATTATTATAATGTATTTATTAAATGACTCATATATCCTTATCATTTAAAAAACAAAACACAACATGTTAGATAAACCCACATACTCATTCACGGTCGATCGATTAATCTTCTGCAAGAAGATACGATAGCTTGGTGCGAAGTGTCGCTAGAGTGGTGTTGGGACGTATTTTTAGCCTAGAAGTACGATAAGAACCGTGTTTTTGTTATTCCCGCGTTTTTTGAATTTTTTTCTCGACAGAGATATTATCGTCAGTGGTTAGCCGAAATGTAGTTAGGATTTCAGATTAAATTTATAGAAACATACTCAATATTTTGAAAAAAAATAGCGAAACATTTTCTAAAAAAGTTTGCCAAAATAAGTATGTGATATTTCGACAAATTCTTTCCGAAACCCTAACTACATTTTAGATTACTGTCGAGAAATATTTTCAAAATCCCAAAATCCTAAGCACAATCAGACAATATATATATATATATATATATATATATATATATATATATATATATATAAAAGCCCATGTAAGCATCATCATTTTTTGACCATTATCACTTAAGAATTCTAATTTCAAATTTCAACCATTATCCTACAAATTATAAATTATCACATTAATTGCTGTCAGCTTTCGTTCGGTCCATGTCAGTGCCTTCTATGGTGTATCGTCGTCTTCTCAGGTGCATTGCGGTCTCCGAGATAGATTGGTGGGAGTGTGTCCAATAAGTTCCGAAAATAAGACGGATAAATTTAGTAGGTGGGGGTATCTTATAACTTTGGAGGGGTATGTAGTCAAACAAAGGAAAAATATACATGACCAAAATTAGATAAAAAAAAAAATTTCACAAATGATCCTATAACTTTGCACGAGTTCATAAATAATTTTATAAGTTTTAAATTATTAATTTTGGTCTTTTTGTTTCAAGATTGGACCTTTCCGGGGAAATTTTAAATGTTGGCTGAAAAAATTATTGAAAATCTCTTATAGCATAAGAGCTCAATGAGAGAAGAGAATAGTGAGCACAATTATTCAAATCTCAAAATCCACTAAATCTACCCCACCTACTAAACATACCCCATTAAAATTTAAAAATCAACATATATTACTAAACATACCCCATTTCATTCCTATAATATCCTTCCTCCATTAACATTCCCACAATTCCATTAAATCCACATCACTTACTAAAAATTCTCACTATTCCATATTCTCATTAAAATCTTTCTTTTATTTTTTTTTATTTTTTCATATTCTTTGGTTTTAATCAAAATTAAAAAAATATATATTAAAAATTTAATATATTTTGAATTTTTTATAAATAATTAACTAAATCTTCTAAATAAGTATTTACCAAAATAAATATCTTCAAAAATAAAATAAATATAAAGAAAATTTTAATAATCAATTAAATTGTATAATATAGTTAAATAAAATATTACAAGTAAATTTGACAATTATTTTAAATAATTCAGAAAAAAGTTTAGTTAATTTTTTTAAATCATTTAAACCTAAATAAAATTTGACAAAAATTAAATAATAATAAAAATATAAAAAATAATTAAATAAAAAATCAATTAAAATGAAAATTTGAAAAATAAAATAACTACATAAATATAAGAAAAATATCTAAATCTAAACAAATTAAATTTAAAAAAGAATAAAAAATATTTAAAAAGGAAAAGGCTAAAGATAAATAAAATCAGAAAAATATTTTATAAATGTTAATTAAATTGTCGTAAATAATTATTTAAAATTTTATCTCTACTTAGCTTCAATTGTATTTTTAAAAATTTTTTAAAAAAATTTTCTTAATATAGTTATTTTTTAAGATTTAATTGATCTTTTTAACTATTCTTTAGTTTATTTAAAAAAAAATGGATTTGTTTAATTAAATTATTTTGAAGATTTAGTTGATTTATTTTCTTTTGTTTTCCAAAATTTTAAGAATTTTTTAATTTCATTTAATTTGATTATTCACATATATAATACATTTTTAAACATATTTTTTTAGATCCTTTTTAGGGTTTAAAAAAATATAAGAAAAAAAAATCAATTAAAAGTTAAAATACTAATTTTAAAATCAAATAACTTAAAAGGACTAAAGTCAAAGTTAACATGAATTTAGAGTATAATTCATTCCTTATATATATATAAAGATAACTTAGTGATTTTATTTATCTCTATTTTTATCTTTAAAATTATGGGTTTTGTTTAGAAAATTTTGGAGTTTGAGTAGTACTACTCATAGTATAAACCTCGCCCCTTATCTCACTGTAAATCACTTGAAATTAGCCAGAATAATGGATAAATTTGCAATTTTGAAGTTGCAAATGTTGAATAGGTGTAATCCAAACTAAAAATTGATTGAGGGATTTTTTTTCCTTGAATAAGATATGGTTCTAATTGCGACTGTCCATGTGATTAGAAAAGAAATTTAGGTAATTAGAAATGACAAACATTATAATTAATGATAAAATAAAAATTTATAAAACTTTTTATGAACTTTAGAGGATGATCTGTGATTTTCTTCCCCAAATTTTCTCCACTGAGAATTGCGTCATGCGTGTATTCCATTACCGAGACTAAACTAGATAAAATTTCTGACTCACTCATCTGCAAAGATGGTAGAGAGAAACGAAAAGGAATCGGAAGGAAAAATCGTATATCAACGTTCCTTCCAAGATATAAAATCCGGTGAAGATTTGAATGGAGAAAAAGGACGACAAAATACCTCTGCAGCAAAATATGTGCAATGGAGCGGTGGCAACAGAGCACTACGCGAGGGAACCGAGATTGATTGAATTTTTTTTTGTCTTGTGTGAAGGAATGAATAAGGTAAGCCAAAATGTCAAATTAATCGTGATTTGCCTGAAATTAGGGCTTGAAATTGATTATAATCGTGTTCTAATTTAGGTATCAGTGTGGGGGTAAAATTAGGGCTCGGGAGGATTATTAATAAAACTAAAATACTAATTTGATTTTCAATAGCTGAATTTGCATTCTGTGAAGATTTCCTATCTTCCTGAGTCACCTACCTCTTCAGGTGGTTGTGGAGCTTGTGTTGTTCTGCTATCCAAGTATGACAGTGAACTCAACGATGTCGAAAGTTTCAATGTCAATTCATGTCTCACGCTTCTCTGCAGCATTAATGGCTGTTCAATTACAACGAGCGAAGGCCTCGGAAACACCAAAACTGGATTCCATCCAATCCATCAAAGGTTTGCAGGATTCCATGCTTCTCAATGTGGCTTCTGCACCCCTGGAATGTGTATGTCATTTTTCTCAGCACTCGTAAATGCTGACAAAACCGATCGACCAGAACCTCCTCCCGGATTCTCCAAGATAACAGCTTCTGAAGCTGAGAAGGCCGTTACAGGAAACCTTTGCAGATGTACTGGATATAGGCCGATTGCTGATGCTTGCAAAAGTTTTGCTGCAGGTGTTGACTTGGAGGATTTGGGAACCAATTCTTTTTGGAGAAAGGGAGAAACGAACCAAGTGAAAGGCCGTCGATTACCATCCTATCATCCAAATGATCATGCCTGCTCATATACTGAAAGATCAGCGAGGCCTTTCAATTCTAACAAGTACTCATGGTATAGCCCTGTAACTGTTGAGGAGCTTCAACAATTGATTGAAAATGGCAGTAATATCAAACTGGTTGTTGGAAACACAGCGAATGGCTATTTCAAAGAAACTGAGAAATACGATATGTACATTGACCTGAGGCACATCCCGGAGCTTTCAGTAGTTAAAAGGGACGAGTCTGGTATTGAATTTGGAGCTGCTTTGTCTATTTCGAAAGTTGTATTACATTTGAAAGAACAAAGTAAAGCCAACTCATGCTCGAGTGGAGAACTCGTATTCACCAAAATTGCTGAGCATATGGAAAAGGTTGCGTCGGGCTTTGTTAGGAACTCAGCTAGTTTTGGTGGCAATTTAATCATTGCACAGAGGAGGTATTTTCCTTCAGATATTGCTACTTTGCTTCTTGCTGTGGGTTCTAGTGTGAGCATACTCTCTGGTAATAAACACGAAAATATTAGTTTTGAAGGTTTCTTGAGTAGTCCACCTTTGGACCCCAAAACCGTGCTTTTGAGTGTTCACATCCCTCTTCTCAAACCAACAACAAGTGATGTTTTGGTCCAGACTAATGCAACGTTGTCGTTTGAAACCTACCGTGCTGCACCACGACCTCTTGGAAACGCATTGCCGTATTTAAATGCTGCCTTTCTAGCTGATATTTCTTCTGAGAAAAATGGGATATTAGTAAATAATATATATCTAGCTTTTGGTGCTTATGGGACAAAGCATGCAACAAGGGCAAGGAATGTTGAGGAATATCTGAATGGGAAAATACTTAGTGTCCAAGTTCTGTATGAAGCAATCAAAATGGTGAAAGGTGCTGTGGTACCTGAAGAAGGCACTTCCGACGCTGCTTATAGGTCAAGCTTAGCTGCCAGCTTTCTCTTTGAATTTCTTAATAGCTTCTCCAGTGTGGGTTCTTCCATTCCTGGTGGTTTGTCTGAGTTCAACCATGATACAGCGAGTTCAAGTGAAAACGAGCCATTGCTATCATCTGCAAAACAGGTGGTGAACTCTAGTAGTGATTATTATCCCGTGGGTGAACCGATGCCCAAATTTGGTGCTGCCATCCAAGCTTCTGGTATGTATGGTCCTTTTCAGTTTCCGTTATGTGTGTTTAGCTTAAACTTGGCTCGTTTCACTTATTGTTTGACTTATTCATGGAACAAAGTAGAAAACTGTGTCTAATCGTTCTCCTATAATTATTCATTTCTTTCGTGTTGTAATGATCACTAGTACACAATATCATGTAATTTTCTTGTTAATATCTTTCTAATGTAACTATATGTAGAATATTGCACCTTTAATTTCACTGCTAGTAATGTATTAGTGCATTTGATTGTTAAGAATCAATTTCTACCTTCTATTTTATATTTGCAAAGTACTATCAGTAACATGTACAGCACATAATGGCTCACTCATTACCTGAGTAAGCTTGGGCCTTCTATCACCATTCCAAAGCACAAGCAATAAATTGGAGTACAGATACTCGTGTGCTAGTCAATATTTTATCTATTCATTTGATACTTAAAAATTCTTTTCCTTTCCATTTCCAAATTCTCCAACATTATTGATTTTCCTGTACCTCCATATATATATTCAATGTTTTTATCTTTATTATCCTCACATAACTTAGTGCTTGTTGGGGTCCTGCTTTTGTCTTGTTTTGGTCCAATTTATTTTTCATTGTCATCTTATTCTGCAAACCAACAAAAAAGAAATAAGGGTAGCTAATGGTCTAAAGATGCACATATCATCAATGTTGAAGTCTTGCATACCGATGTAATAGGCAACTTTTAAGCTGCAATAAGTTGTGTGTCTTGTTGTACTTGTGATCTGCAATCTTCAGGTGAAGCTGTGTACGTAGATGACATTCCTTCACCCCCTAGTTGTTTGCATGGAACATTTGTTTATAGCACAAAGCCGTTAGCTCGAGTGAAAGGCGTCTCTTTCAAGTCTCACCCCCAACCAATTGCTGTTATATCTGTCAAAGATATTCCAAAAGAAGGGGAAAATGTGGGAGCTATAACCGTGTTTGGCTCTGAACCTTTATTTGCTGAAGATGTTGCTAGGTTTGCGGGTGACCTCATTGCGTTTGTGGTAATGTGCACTTCTTCATATTCTTCGAGTTTGGAACTTCCCTATTAGTTGCAACTGTACCTTATTGTTCTTAATTTGTTGGATTAGACTAACAATTGACTGCTTGGACAAATCTCTCCAGGTTGCGGATTCACAGAAGAATGCCAATTTGGCTGCAAAAGGTGCTCAAATTGATTATGATACAGATGGCGTAGATCCGCCCATTTTAACTGTTGAAGAGGCTGTCAAACAATCAAGTTTCTTTGATGTTCCTCCTTTTCTCTATCCACAACAAATTGGTGATTTTTCGAAAGGAATGGCTGAAGCTGATCACAAGATTCTCTCGGCTGAGGTTCGTAAAACTATATTAGTTTTTAAGTTTTTTTAGGTGTCTTAGTTTGATCTATTGCTATGTTTTTCGTGTATATTTGCTGTTGAGTTATGTTTATAGAGCTCCGGGATCAGATGGTCTAGAATTTTTCCCAATTATATATGCATGCTCTTATTCTATAATGCCTAATTTTGTAATGGTTAGACATCCATTAACTTTATCCTGTACTGTATCAATGAGGTAGTATTTTTAATAATATTTATTTTTCCCTCTACTGATTTTGAATCGAAATTTCCAGATAAGACTTGGTTCACAATACTACTTTTATATGGAGACTCAAACTGCTCTTGCAATTCCAGATGAAGACAACTGTATGGTGGTTTACAGTTCAAGTCAATATCCTGAATTTACACATAGAATTATTGCGCAATGCCTTGGTGTTCCTGAGCACAATGTCCGGGTCATTACGAGAAGAGTTGGTGGAGGTTTTGGTGGGAAGACAACAAAAGCAATGCTCGTGAGTATGATAAATATCATGTTTAGATCTTGAATGCCATATAACTAAGAATAAACTCTTTTAAACATCCTTTTTAGCATCACTTTGACAAACAAATGTCATATTTGGTGTGTAAATTATGTTAGAATGTATTCCTAAGTAATACTATTTGAATGATTTTCAGGTTGCTACGGCCTGTGCTCTTGCAGCTCATAAATTACGTCGTCCAGTAAGAATATATCTTGATCGGCAGACGGACATGATAATTGCAGGTGGAAGACATCCAATGAAAATAACTTACAGTGTTGGATTTAAATCCGATGGGAAGATCACAGCTTTGCATCTTGACGTATTGATTAATGCAGGGATAACTGTAGATGTAAGCCCACTAATGCCAAGAAACATGTTAGGTGCATTTAAAAAGTATGACTGGGGAGCTCTATCTTTTGATATAAAAGTATGCAAGACGAACCTTTCGAGCAAATCAGTAATGCGGGCCCCCGGGGAGGTCCAGGGATCTTATATTGCTGAAGCTATAATGGAGCATGTAGCTTCCTTGCTATCAATGGAAGTTGATTCTGTTAGGAACAGGAATTTCCACTCATATGAAAGCCTAAAATTGTTTTACTGGAGTGCCTCTGGGGAATCCATAGAGTTTACTTTGCCTTATGTATGGGATAAGGTTGCAAGAACATCGAGCTTTCGGCAAAGGATTGCGATGATAGAACAATGTAATCGCTCTAATATCTGGGTTAAGAGGGGTATTTCTCGAATACCCATTGTGCATGAAGTGTACGTGAGACCGGCTCCAGGGAAAGTAAGTATACTTTGGGATGGATCAATTGTTGTGGAAGTTGGAGGCATAGAAATAGGCCAGGGGCTTTGGACAAAGGTCCAACAAGTAGCTGCTTATGCTCTCAGCTTAATCCAATGTGATGGGACTGAAGATCTTATGGAGAAAGTGCGAGTCATACAATCAGACACCTTGAGTTTAGTACAAGGAGGACTTACAGCTGAGAGCACGATGTCAGAATCGAGTTGCGAAGCTGTTAGACTATGCTGCAATGTCTTGGTTGAAAGATTAACCTCTCTTAAGGAGAAGTTGTTAGTGCAAATGGGTTCTGTGAACTGGGACACTCTGATTCTCCAGGTCTGTGCTTTCAATATCTGAGTTATGTTTTCTGAATATATGTTTAGATTTTTTTTTCCTTCTTTATTCCTAACAGAAAAAAAGAAAAACAAAAACAAAACCAATTGTTATATGTTGATATGTTGTTTGTCTCGGGTGCACTGAACTGTTCTCATCAAGAATTTATCTTCTGAATGCAGGCACACGATGAAAATGTGAACCTAGCAGCGCACTCTTACTTTGTCCCTAATCCTGACTCAACGGAATATCTGAACTATGGTGCTGCAGTGAGTGAGGTAAAAGTTTCGTCTTGTTGAGCATCTTAATTTTTTTTACCCCAGTTGTAATAGCACTCCCACTGAGCAGCATACTGTTGCATTAGTTTTCTGCCTTTATGTTATATTCTTGTTTATTGGCGACAAATATTATTGGATATTTTTCTACATTACAGGTAGAGGTATATATTCTTACAGGAGAAACAAGAATATTGAGAACAGATATCATCTATGATTGTGGGCAAAGCATGAATCCAGCCGTGGACTTGGGACAGGTATAATTCTACGTTCAAAATCACGATTATTGGCTTTTACTTGTAGCATTTAATGAATTCCAATTTATATCCGTCACTGTCTTTTTTCTTTTTTGTGACAAAGCTGTTTTCATTGTATCATTGTTTCTCCTTTATATTATGAAAATTATGGTTCTGGTATCTATTTCACAGATTGAAGGGGCATTTGTACAAGGACTAGGATTCTTCATGCTAGAAGAATACTCAACTAATTCAGATGGATTGGTGATCGCAAATGGCACGTGGACATACAAGATCCCTACTATGGACACCATCCCAAAACAGTTCAACGTCGAAGTTCTAAACAGCGGGCATCATAAAAAAAGAATTCTGTCGTCTAAGGGTGTGTTTCTTGTCTTTTGAGCTTCAACATGAAAACAACTTAGGTAAAATGTGATTTACTATGGCCTATGGGCTTGCTATAGGGTCAGAACAAGCAGCTCTAGAATTTCAATAATCATCTCCCAAGTAAAGAAATGCTTGAAACATCTGGTAAAGACATTACTATATTTGATTAATTTTCCAAAAGAAGTTTTGATCGGTCATAGATATCATCTTCTATAGCAGAAACAGAATAGTTTGGCTCATAATTTTTTGAGCTCCCAAAGAACAACCAATTTATGGTATGTACTTTGATGAACAAAAATATTCATATAGGTGCTACAGAAATCTTCCATAAGAATACGACTGCACATCATTCAACCTGGCAATTCTCACGTCTTCTCTAGAGTTTGGTAGCTGTATAATAATCCCAATTTAGCGTATGAGGGAGGTGATTGCAATTTCGGTCCCACATGACACGTTCCTATTTCAAAACGGTCCCAAAACTGTCTTTTAAGACCTAACATTGTATAGAATCACGTTTTGTTGCATTGGCATTGATGATTAACCGTAATACATCATTAAATATGATGATTTTGTGCAGCTTCTGGGGAACCCCCACTGCTGTTGGCGGCATCAGTTCACTGTGCAACAAGAGCAGCCATTAAAGAGGCACGGAGACAGCTTAAATCTTGGGGAGCTCTGGAGGGGACTGATTCGACGTTCCAGTTGGACGTTCCGGCTACTATGCCCGTGGTTAAGCAACTCTGCGGCCTCGATTCTGTGGAGTACTACTTGCACACTTTGCTCTCCACCTCATAAATAAATTTGAGCTTCAATCAAAACTATTCCATGATTTATGCTCTTTCTCATGTTTATGACAGATGATGACATTATGTTGTTGAAATCTTGAGAGTCGATGTGTTGTACATTTGCGAATAAATATTTGACTACAAGAACTCCCAACATAAATAGAATGTTATGTTGAAAATCTCCAGTTTCATGAATGTAGTATTTTTTTTATAAATAAACGGAGATGAAAATGATAGAGGAGTCCTGTTTTCTACTTTTCTGTAAACTGCCATGTTTGGTTAGGGATGGATCATTCCCGATTTTGAATGGACGCATCTCATTTTCCATTTTATATTCATTCACTCCATAATACATTTAGGCTATGCTTCGTAGTCTTTATAAAGGCCCTATTAGGCCCAACCTGACTTTATTATGTTTACCTGATACTATATTAAGAAAAATCCTCGCTCAAGCCACATTAATAGTCAGACAATTTTATTATGGATTGTACAATATATTTTCTACAAATTCTAACATCTCTAACCATTGTTCTTCCTCTCTCCACGGCCTTCCTTGTTACCTTGCTCCGCGGCCTTGCAAAACCCTAGCTCTCTGCAACTCTGTTGCTGCGGTCCTTGGCGTAATAGTAAGTGAAGAAAAGACAGATTGTGATTTTGGATCATCTGATGTTAAATAGAACACTTTTACCAATCATTAAAATTATAAATAAAATATATTTTTATTTTAACAAAAATGTTATAAGGACAATTTGGTAATTTTATAAATTTTCTTTAAAGAAATTAATTAATTTATTTAAGGCGAAACAATTTTGTATTGACGTCACGTAGGACGAATACCCTGAGTACTAACCGTAGAAAAGTCCTTATTATTATAACACAAACTAGTTTTTTCACCCGTGCGATGCACGGTCTATGATATTCATTTAAAAATAAAAATAATTCAATTATTATAATGCAATCATTATTTAATTATTATATATGTCATTAATTTCACATTTACAAACAATTACTTAACTCATAAATATGTCATACAATAATTTTTACTTCATCTACTTTGTTTACGTTTTCTAAAAATCTATTAAAACAATAGGGCTCACGTTTTGTAGACAGAGAGAGTATATGTGTAGATTTGTAATTTAAAAAAATTAATATTTTGAAGAAGTCGTGTGAAACGGTCTTCTGTCAAATATAAGACATGTACTTAAATATATCACACAGTAAAGTTATTTTAAAATATTGTAATTTGTTGAAAAAATATTACTCCCTCCGTCCCGAAGGGAACTTGCACATTTTTCTTTTTGGTCAGTTTCAAAGAACTTGCACACTCCATGAAAGGAAACTTTTTTTTTTTGAAAGGTCATGCACACTCATAAAAAAAAATACACATATTTATCCATATGTCACTACTTTATTCAAAAAATGATTCTTTTTTCTTAAAAAGTGTGTGCAAGTTCCTTCGGGACGGAGAGAGTACTTGATTTTAAAGTTGCTTTAAAAAAACCAATATCAAATTCTGAGTAATACTACAACAAAGATAATATTTTTTGTAATGTTCTTATATTCTCTCAACTACAAAATCAGTCCAACATAAATAAAATCTAAAAATAATAAAATTATGCATCACAAGAAAACCATGCATTTAGACAATAGCGCGGCCAATATTTATCCCATAACCTTTTTTAGATTATATCATATAGCCACGTCCAAAAGAATACTTTGTCATCCATAGATGGAAAACTAAAGCTCTAAAATATACTATCAGCCAATAGCTCAATAACACATAATATAATTAAACTGTGGAAAAATAATGCTCTCGTATTCTTCCGAAATCTTTGAGCTACATCTATTTTATTTCGATATCTCCATTATCCAACACAAATTATACAAACCTGAAATAATTTGTAAATTAATCCAAAGAAAAACATTTTGAAACCCGAAATCATTTGTAAATTAATCCAAAGAAAAATATTTTGATTCATCAAAATTGTAGATATATCTTCAAACATGATTTCAGAAATAATAAGATTAAGTTTATAATTCAATTATAATTGGAGGCACAAAATTAAAGAGAGCATTAACAACCTATGGAAGTATATTACGCTCATGGTTAAATCAGTCCAAAATAAAGTGAAGCCCAGAACATTTTTCCTCACGGTTTTGACACCAGAGCCGCCTCTCACGACTGAGGTAGAAACAAAGCTGTCTCTCGCACGAAATTGATCATCCAAGTTCTGTTGCAGCGTCATACCACGAACGCAAAATCATGTCGTTTATTTCTCGGACAAAACCTAATCTCTACAAAAAAAATTATGAGTTAGAATGAATTTAGGGCTCAAGTTTTTGCCTTTATATTAACACATAAAATGAAAAGTAGCAAATTATGTACGAGACATTCCAAATATTAATGAATTGATGATAATAAATTATCACTAATCAAATAACTGAATAACTTTTCAATTTTCACATAACCAAATTTAGAAAGAAAAAAAAAACTGATTATGGAATTACTTTCAGATTTTGTTATTATATAGTTATTGATTTAAAGTTTTGACCTTAGGATGAGTATCAATTTTAAAATAATTAGAGGGTAAAAGTAAATTATATGTATCAAATTCGTTTAAATATTGTTGAAGTTGGTAAGACGTTGATATGACTGTTTTTCCCCATCGTACCATGTGATCCAAGAATTCTCACATAAGAATCACAAAATACCTAATTGATATTCCAAATGAGCATTGCTCCAGCAAAAACATTTCATCTATTGTGGATAATCATTATATTGATGGAATACACTTTCTTAAATAAACTAACCAAAAAAAATATATATATATGAAAACAGAGGGAGTATTATATATAAATATCTATTTATAAAGGAGATTAAAAAAAAAAAAAAATATTAAGAAGATCAACCAATATGAATACATACCTTTAAGATTTGACTATCATGTAGTATACCTTTTATAATTGTTAAAATACTGCTCTAATGAACTGAACGAAGAATATCATGGATATACAAATGTATCTTATAAATTGAAAATGTTGTTTATATTGATTTCTCGAAGATTTTAACGCAATGTACCATTGAACGGTTTATTTGAAACATTTTCTGCAAATGCTTTATATTATTATCAATTGAAAAATTGAAATCTATAAAAAAAGTTGTACCTTTTTGAATCATTGAAAACAAAACTCTTACATGAGTTGTGTTTCCATGCTTTTATTTGCACGTAATTGAGACATCTGGCTATTATGGCAATGCCTCATATTTTTTTTTGAAGAAACTAATTCATTCACCACCGTGAAGATTATTGTTATGTTGTATATCTGCAATTAAAAAATGGGATTTAATTTGAAATATGCACCCTTGAAATAACTCAAAATGTAACATGCTACATAACTATAATATTTTATTCTTAATTTCATGTGAAAGTTGTGTGTTAAAAGTTAAATGCAAGAATGTTATAAGGCGTATATGTGTTTAACACATGTAGAATGAAAAGTCACACTATTAAGTTTTGAAATAGTCTTTTCAGATTTAAAGGCTAAGTGTCTTTTGATATTTTTTTCAAATTAAAGATAAATTAAATTGAACAATAAAAAGGAATAAGTTTTAGAAATTATTATCATTTTTTTTACAATTATTAGTATTAATAGATTACAAATTTAGAAATGAGATTTTCAACTTCCAAAAGAGTTTCCAAAAAAAGAATAAGTTTTTGTTATTATATAGTTATAGATTAAGGAAAAAAGTTAATATAATGAGAACTTGTTTTTTAGAGATTTTGTCCTTATATCTACTCGTTTTCCAGGACAATTACTAACACCTACATATTGGTTTGAAAAAAATTATTAAATAAGAAGAAAGTGAAAATTAACTCTCCATCCAAAGATAAATTGCATCCTTAACATTGTACGTGGATTAAGAAAAAAAATATATATATATAATTTTTTTCTGGGGGAGGGAGTATTAAATACATTAATTGGTCCATCTTTGAGGACGGGACGAAACAAAATAATAAGTCTATCATTGTCGCCCTTCCCGTTGCGCACCCTCCATTTCTTGCAATTTATTCACAATTATATAACAGCAAATAGAATCTATCAGAATGATATACTAAAAACTAATTCATTCTACATATGCTTGATTTCATAGAATCAATTATTTATTCACGAATGAACAATATAGCAAATAGAGTCTTTCAAGATTTCAAAAACATTAAGTTCATGAATATCAGCCATGAACATGGCACAGAGCATAACTCATGGAAGAGTCAACTCTATTTCAAATGATGAGGAGTTCATCTTTACGAGGTGGAGAGCAAAGTGTGCAAGTAGGTCTCCACGGAATCAAGACCGCAGAGTTGCTTAACCACGGGCATAGTAGCAGGAACGTCCAGCTGGAACGTCGAATCAGTCCCTTCTAGAGCTCCCCAAGATTTAAGCTGTCTCCGTGCCTCTTTAATGGCTGCTCTTGTTGCACAGTGAACTGATGCGGCCAACAGCAGTGGCGGTTCCCCAGAAGCTGCACAAAATCATCAAATTCTATGATGTACTACTGGTCTGTTAACCATCAAATTTATCAGATGTTTTAAGCATTTCTTTTAAACAAAATGGGACTACTTAGGAGATGATTATTGAAATTCTAGAGCCGTTTGTTCTGAGCCTATAGCAAGTCTGGAGGCCATTCGGATGGGGAGATTTGGAGCTGTGGATTTGTAAATCCACTGTTAAATCGTTTGGATAAAAATTAAAATATAAATCCACCTTTTCAAATCCATGGATTTTATTATCTAAATTTTACATGTAATTGGGTGGATTTACAAATCCATCCCCAATTAGTGTCATTTGTGAACAAATTAATTTTGTATTCTTTTCCAAATGATGAATTTGAAATTCATGGATTTGACAAATTGTTACATAAATTCACTTTGAATCCAAACAAGAGATTTGAAATCCATTGTCAAATCAAATCCCTCTATCCAAACGCAACCTAAGTTGTTTTCGTATTGAAGCTCAATAGGCAAGAAACATACCCTTAGACGACAGAACTCGTTTTTGATTACGTCCGCTGTTTAGCACTTCAACGTTGAACTGTTTTGGGATGGTGTCCATAGTTGGGATCTTGTATGTCCATGTGCCATTTGCAATCACCAATCCATCTGAATTAGTTGGGTATTCTTCTAGCATGAAGAATCCTAGTCCTTGTACAAAAGCCCCTTCAATCTGTGATACATATACCAAAACCATAATTTCATAATATAAAGGAGAAACCAACACAACTCACTGAAACAGCATCGTCACAAAAAATGAAAAGACTGTGGATTTGAAGGTATAATTATACCTGTCCCAAGTCCACAGCTGGATTCATGCTTTGCCCACAATCGTAGACGATATCTGTTCTCAAGATTCTCGTTTCTCCTGTAAGGATATTTACCTCAACCTAAAACAGAGAACAATATCCCAATAATTCGTGTCGCCAATAAACAAGAGTAAAACATAAAGGCCTAGTGGAAGATGCTCAACAAGACGAAACTTTTACCTCACTTACTGCAGCACCATAGTTCAGATATTCAGCTGAACTGGGATCCGGGACAAATAAAGAGTTCGCTGCTAAGTTCACATTTTCAGAGTATGCCTACATTCAGAAGATAAACCTTGATGCGAAAACGTAAGAAAAATCAATTTTTCTTTACTTATTTCAAAATGTTTATAACTGAACTTCTACCAACACATAAAAGAGTAAATCATATTGTCCTGTTATTGTGATATGGAGTTAACTTCCAACATTAGATAGATCAGCAGAAGTTCATGTCCACAATAACTAATAAAACTTATTTTTTTACAGAAAATCCGAAATGTGCATCACATTATAAAGGAAAAAAAGAAAATCTAAAAGGCACATACCTGGAGAATCAGAGCATCCCATTTAACAGAACCCATTTGCACCTGCAACTTCTCCTTAAGAGGGGCTAATCTTTCAACCAAAATATTGCAGCATAGTCTAACAGCTTCACAGCTCGATTCAGACGTCGTGCTCCCAGCCGTAAATCCTCCTTGTACTAAACTCAAGGTGTCCGCTTGCACGACTCTCACTTTCTCCACAAGATCTTCAGTTCCATCACATCGGATTGAGCCGAGAGCATAAGCAGCTATTTGTTTGACCTTTGTCCAAAGCCCCTGGCCCATTTCTATGCCTCCAACTTCCACAATGATTGATCCGTCCGAAAGTGTACTTACTTTCCCCGGGGCGGGACTCACCAACACTTCATGCACAATTGGTATTCGAGAAATACCCCTCTTAAGCCAGATATTAGAGTGATTAAATTGTTCTATCAACGAGACCCTTTGCTGAAAGCTCGACGTTCTTGCAACCTTATCCCATACAGAAGGTAGAGTAAACTCTATGGATTCCCCAGCGGCACTCCCATGAAACAATTTTAAGCTTTCGTACGAGTGGAAATTCCTGCTCCTAACAGAATCGACTTCCATTGATAGCAAGGAAGCTACATGCTCGATTATAGCTTCCGCAATAAAAGATCCTTGGACCTCCCCTGGGGCCCGCATTGCTGATTTGCTCGAAAGGTTCGTCTTGCATACTTTTATATCGAAAGATAAAGCTCCCCAATCATACTTTTTAAGTGCACTTATAATGGTATATGGCATTGGGGGGCTTACATCTACAGTTATCCCTGCATTAATCAATATGTCAAGATGCAAAGCTGTGATCTTCCCATCAGATTTATATCCAACACTGTAGGTTATTTTCATTGGATGTCTTCCTCCTGCAATGATCATGTCCGTCTTTCGGTCAAGATATATTCTTACTGGACGACGTAATTTATGAGCTGCAAGAGCGCACGCCGTAGCAACCTGAAAATCATTGAAATATCTAAATAATCTACACGTCAAATATGCCATTTGCTTGTCAATGTGAAAGCTTAAAAGGACGTATAACCAAATTTATTCTTAGGGGGCGCTTGGTTCAAATTAATTAACCAAACGCCCCCTTAATTCTGTGGGATTCAAGATACTCACAGGCATTGCTTTTAATGCCTTCCCACCAAAACCTCCACCAACTCTTCTCGTAAGAACTCGGACATTATGCTCGGGAACACCAAGGCATTGTGCAATTACTCTATGTGCAAACTCAGGACATTGACTTGAACTGTAAACCACTATACAGTTGTCTTCATCTGGAATTGCAAGAGCAGTTTGGGTCTCCATATAAAAGTAGTATTGTGAACCAAGTCTTATCTGGAAATTTAGATGCAAAATCAGTAAAAGGAAAAAGAAAAAAATACTATCAAAGTACTACTTCAATGACACAGTAGAGGATAAAGTTAATAAATGACAAGCCATTGCAATAGATCAAACTAAAACACCCAAATAAAAACCTCAGAAGAGAGAATCTTATGATCAGCTTCAGCCATTCCTTTCGAGAAATCACCAATTTTTTGTGAATGAAGAGGAGGAACATCAAAGAAACTTGATTGTTTGACAGCCTCTTCAACAGTTAAAATAGGCGGGTCTAAGCCATCTGTATCATATTCAATTTGAGCACCTCTTGCAGCCAAATTGGCATTCTTCTGTGTATCCGCAACCTAGAGAGATTTGTCCAGGCAATCAATTGTTTGTCTAATCCAAAAAATTAAGAACAGGAAAGTAGAGTTCATATTACCACAAAAGCGATGAGATCACCAGCAAACCTAGCAACATCTTCAGCAAATAAAGGTTCAGTACCAAAAAAGGCTAGAGTTCCCACGTTTTTCCCTTCTTTGGGGATATCTTTGACAGTGATAACAGCAGTTGGTTGGGGGTGAGACTTGAAAGAGATGGTTTTCACTCGAGCCATCGGCTTCGTGCTATACACAAATGCTCCATGCAAACAATTCGGGGGGGAAGGAATGTCATCTACGAACACAGCTTCACCTGAAGATTGCACATCTTAAGTTCACCAGATAAAACAACTTATTCTGCTTATAAGTTCCCAATTACATCGACATGCAACAGACTTCAACTTTATTAGATGATGATATATGTTGTTTTGGTTACTAACAGTACTTGGAAAATGTGAACAGAGGGTAGAAGTTGAATTTTTAACAATATTTTACACTAATAATTCACTAGCAGTGAGACTAAAGCCACAATATTCTAACCTATAGTCAAATATATGTCAAGTTTAAGCTAAATTCACATAATAGAAACTGAAAAGGACCATAACATACCAGAAGCTTGGATGGCAGCACCAAATTTGGTCATCGGTTCACCCACAGGATGATAATCTCTACTAGAGCTCACCACCTGTTTTGCAGATGAAAGCAAAGACTTGTTTTCACTTGGTCTCTCTTTCCTATCGTTGCTACATTTTCCAGCTCGTTCCAGCAATAAATCATTCAATTCCACAGATAAGTCACCAGAAATTGAAGAACCCACACTGAAGAAGCTGTTAAGAAATTGAAAGAGAAAACTGGCAGCTAAGCTTGACCTATAAGCAGCATAGGAAGTGCCTTCCTCAGGTACCACAGCACCTTTCACCATTTTGATTGCTTCATCCAGAACTTGGACACTAAGTATTTTTCCCTTCAGATATTCCTCAACATTCCTTGCCCTTGTTGCATGCTTTGTCCCATAAGCACCAAAAGCTAGATGTATATTATTTACTAATATTCCATTATTAACCAAAGAAATATCAGCTAAAAAAGCAGCATTTAAATAGGGCAATGCGTTTCCAAGGGGCCGTGGTGCAGCACGATAGGTTTCAAACAGCAACTTTGCATCATTCTTGACCAAACCGTTACTTGTTGTAGGTTTGAGAAGAGGAATATGAACACTCAAAAGCACGGTTTTGGGATCCAAAGGTGGTCTACTCAAGAAATCTTCAAAACTAAACTTTTCATGTTTATTACCCGAGAGTATGCTCACACTAGAACCCACAGCAAGAAGTAAAGTAGCAATATCCGAAGGAAAATACCTCCTCTGTGCAATAATTAAATTGCCACCAATACTAGCTGAGTTCCTAACAAAGCCCGACGCAACCTTTTCCATATGCTCAGCAATTTTGGTGAACACGAGTTCTCCACTCGAGCATAGGTTGGCTTTACTTTGTTCTTTCAAATGTAATACAACTTTAGAAATAGACAAAGCAGCTCCAAATTCAATACCAGACTCGTCCTTTTTAACTACTGAAAGCTCCCGGACGTATCTCAGATCAATGTACTTGTCGTATCTCTCAGTTTCTCTGTAATAGCCGTTCGCTGTGTTTCCAACCACTAGTTTGATGTTACTGCCATTTTCGATCAATCGTTGAAGCTCCTCAACAGTTACAGGACTATACCACGAGTAATTTTTTGAATTGAACCTGTACACATTCCCTGATCTTTCAGTATATGAAGAGGCATGATCTTTCGGATGATAGGATGGTAATCGACGGCCTTTCACTTCGTTCGTATCTCCCTTTCTCCAGAAAGAATTGGTTCCCAAATCCTCCAAGTCAACATCTGCAGCAAAACTTTTGCAAGCATCAGCAATTGGCCTATACCCGGTACATCTGCAAAGGTTTCCTGTTACGGCCTTCTCGGCTTCAGAAGCTGTTAGCTTGGAGAATCCCGGAGGAGGTTCTGGTCGATCGGTTTTGTCAGCATTTACGAGTGCTGAGAAAAATGACATACACATTCCAGGGGTGCAGAAGCCACATTGAGAAGCATGGAATCCTGCAAACCTTTGATGGATTGGATGGAATCCAGTTTTGGTGTTTCCGAGGCCTTCGCTCGTTGTAATTGAACAGCCATTAATGCTGCAGAGAAGCGTGAGACATGAATTGACATTGAAGCTTTCGACATTGTTGAGTTCACTGTCATACTTGGATAGCAGAACAACACAAGCTCCACAACCACCTGAAGAGGTAGGTGACTCCAATCAGGTAAACAGGAAGATAGGAAATCTTCACAGAATGCAAATTCAGCAGAATTTGAAAGCAAATGTTATTGAAAATAAATTAACTGACAACTGAAATTAATGTATTTATCCTCCCCAATTTGAAGCCCTAATTTCAAAACCTTGTTCTCCCGTTTCGCCCTACCATGTTCATTCTTTCAGAGAAGACAGAAAAATCTGACATCAAAGCAGAAAGCGGTTTCCTCCCCTCCGTTTCCACTCGATTCCTTCATTTTGGGTATTTTCTCCTCCATTCCAATTTTTAATTCTCGGAAGCAAAGTTGATATACGATTTCTCTATTGTTCATTTCTCCCTCCCATTTTGGCAATGAGTATTTTTTTTTTTTGGATTGTAGGGTTTAAATAGATTGTGAACCTTTCTACAGTGAAACGTCAAACAAGTGTTTGCCCTTTTTCTGTTTAGTTTCGGAAATGGGGTACACGTTCTTTTGCTTTACTCCCTTCATCTCCATATTTGATTGTCCCAACTTACATGAATTTTAACTTGAGAGTTGTTGATTTGTATTTATAATAACAAAAAAATAGATGTACAAGCCTTTTCAACTTCTAAAATGTAATAGAGAAAATTAAATAAAATAAAATATCAATATATTTTGGGTTGGTATAATATAAAACTTAATTGTCATGTAAGAAATGAATGTTCTAGTATGAGAAGATTTTTTTTTTGACAAATAAACATTTAAGTACATAGCGGAGGGAGTACTACTTTTTAGGTTACTCCATCTATTCCGTTAAAGCTTCTCATATTCCTTTGAGCACACGAATTATGAAGTATAATAAAATAATAAGTACAAGTAATGTGATGAAAATGGAAAAAAATCATTATAACAATAAGACAATGACAAAATGTGCAAATTAGTATGAGTGTAGGGATAAATAATAAAGAGTAATTTACCAAAATGGAATGAGAAGTTTGTATTGGGATGACAAAAAATGAGAAATATGAGAAGTTTCATTCAGACAAAGGAGATTTACTTTTATTGTATAGTAGGAGTATATTAATCTAAGATTATTGTGATAGATGAATAATTCTCCCATGCGATATACACATTAAATATTAATATAAATTTAAGATTTTTTTTTTCTTCATTCTATAATTTTACTGTTTTTTGGTTTTGGTCGTATTGGCTTTAAGATTTTAAGTTTCTTCTTGTAACTTACACATGTTCAATTATTTTGATCCTTTTATCTTTCAAATTTTGATTTTTACCCTTAACTTACACACATTTTCCGCCTTTTGGCTCTGATGCATGTAAGTTAAAGGATGAAAATCGAATTTTGAATGTCATTAGGACCAAATTATCCAAATAATTTAAATTACATGATGAACATCAAAATTTAAAAGTTAATAGAACCAAAACCAAAAAGTGATAAAAAATTACAAGACAAAAATAATTTCCCTAAATTTTAATGTGAAATTGTGTGGTGTAAGAAAAATAAAATAAAAAGTTAAAGTAAATTTTTTTTGTTCACATATTAATTTTTCTTACCAATATTTTTCATCAATATATTAATGGGTATCTCACAATTAGTTAATTTAATTATGAACTAAACTCATTAACAAAAATTATAAGATAACATTAAAATTAATAAAAAAGGACATAATCTATAATAAAAGAATTGAATGCAACCTATATATTTAAAATATTAAAATAATTAAATTAGTATTTAAACTGAAATTTGGTTTTTAATGTGCAATATATATAGATGTAAATTATAGATTGTTAAACGATCATTAATTTGATATATAGTCCCCGCTAGTGGACGGTGGAATATGGGTCCCTCAAATTAGTCGGTCAATGAGCCAAATACTGAGTACCAAAAAAAAAAAATTGATATATAATATGTTAAAAATGAATTTAAAACAAAAGTATTGTTGACATTTGAAATTGATAAGAAAAGGTAAAAATGTAAAGTAAAGGGTTTGATTGGTAAAAATCAAATCACTCATAGGTGGAAATGAAATTCACCGTTACACCATGAAACAAGTGCACATGACTTTGCTCCCCCTCACTGGATAGAGAGATTAGCATTGCATTAGTTTTCTAATTTCGGCTTTGCTTTTTTTTTCCCTTGTAATTTGAGTTAACCATTTATTTATTATATTAAGCAACTGATCAAACACAGACAAAGAGATGATTAAAAATACTTTATTTCAATTTCAAGGTCGTTACCACGTGTACTTAAAGTCACATTAATCAATTAATATCGGTCAAAATTGCATAGAAACCACCTGAGGAAAAAAAAAATTCCACAAATAGTCCTATAATTTTGTCAGTTATGTAAGTTTTTATTTTATCAAATTTGATCCTTTTTTTTTTCTCTATTTTGGTAATTTCCGGTGAAGCTTTTGAATTTAGGCTGGAAAAAAAAAATCACAAATAATCCTGTAATTTTTTCATTTCTATAAGTTTTTATTTTATCAATTTGGTCCTTTTTGTCTCTATTTTGTTCCTAGGCTGGAAAATTTATCGGAAATCTCTAATAGCATACATAATGACACAAAAAAGATATCAAAATGATGATTTCAACAAGAGGAAAAAAATAGTATAGACCTCGACCTCACCTCACTAAAAATCACTCGAAAGTAGGCAAAGAAGGTATAAAATTCTTGATTTTAAAGTCACGAATCTTGGGGTCGGTGTAATCAAAATATAAAACTAATTAAAGGATTTTCTTCCTGGATGAGATAAAGTTCAAATAAGAGTGGTGTCAACCATCAATATGACCAGAATAAAACAGCAAAATTTAACTTTTCCGACAACCAAAATTGAAAAAGTAAAAACTTCATCGAATACAGACAAAGTTACAGGACCATTTGCGTTTCCCCCCTCTTCTTCAAGTATTTGACAAGTTAAAACCGATATCACACAAGCATGCATACTTTCACTTTCACAACAACGTATCCATGAACAAGACAAACAACGAGTCACTCACCTTCGCCGCAACCAAGCTTAACACTCTTAAAAGGGGTGCGCGAGCGCAAAAACTCGAGTAAAGTAGTGGATGGCTCAGCATCACGGACTTCATATCTCTCCCCATTCACATAAAAAACTAGCCAATCTTCTTTCTCCATTTCTTTTTTAAATGAATTCATAAGTTATAGTCAATGGCAACTAGACTTTACTCAACTCGGGTTCACACACAAGTATATATATATATATATATATGGGAGATATTAATATTGAAACGGCCCGGGTATTTTCCCTTTTTCCTTGATAAAAGATGGAAATTTTATTGGTCTTGAAAGTGTTGCACCTTTTTTCCCTTTTTAAAGGGAAATAAATGTACTAATAATAGTAATCAGACAAATTCATGAGTTGGGGAGGTTTGAATTTTGCTTCTCATAAATTTGACAAAGGTCCTCACAATAATAAGCGGACAAATTCATGAGTTGGGGAGGTTTTAATTTTGATTCTGGTAAATTTGATAAAGGACTCGTAATAATAATAATCGGACAAATTCATGAGTTGGAAATTTTAATTTTTTTTTTGAATGACTGAAAAATGAATGGTGTAATATGAGGGAAAGTGAGATGAATTTAAAGACAAAGCTTGTGTGCAAACCTAATGGAAAATTGGAAAATGTGAAAACACTTTTCTTTTTAAAGCTGAGTAACAATTAATAAAAAGGTGCTTCTACTGTACCATAAAATTTGTGTGTATTTTTAAATAGTATTCACTCCGTTCAATTTTACGAGTCATATTATTTTTGTCATATGTTGGAGAGTATTATAAGGTATTGTAAAAGATAAAGTATAGAGTGAAAATGATTCATACTTGAACCATTGAAGGGTATTAGTTGTTTTCACTAAATAATATTTTTCAATGATTCATGTATGAACCAATTTCACTTTATACATACTCATTGTAAAATTCATTTATGAATAAAGTAATTATATTTATCATAAACAATTACTTTATTCATAAATGAACAATAAAATATCTCATAATACCATCCAACATATAACAAATAATAACATACAAAAAAAAGGAATAATAAAATTGGACGAAAGGAGTATTAATTGTTACATTAAAAAGTATTATTTTAATAATAATACTGTATAATGAAAACAATTAATAACATTTTAATTTGTACAATGAAATTGATTTACAGGAAACATGCAGAAATTCAAAGAAAGTCATAGAAAGTTAAAATCTCCCCTTTCATAAACTTGAAATCTATTTTACTCTGAAGTGTAATTAAAATAAAAATCCACCTATTTTGACATGAAATAACTTTATTACTCTTGTTAAAAAAAAAAAAAATTCTACCCACTTCTTTAGGGTATTTATGTCACAAAATTTAGAATGTGTAAAGTGACTTTTTTTTTATTTTTTTTTAAGGTGGAGTAGATAAAAAAGATTTTGTGAGGTTGAAAGTGGGTATCGTGAATAATTCTAAATAAATTGAATGTATATTACATTTTTTTTTGACTCGCACCCCTGTAAATAATCGACTAATTAAAGGGAACAATTCTAACGTCGGCCACTTGCTGGGGAATGTATATTAAATTAAAACTTTATTTTATTTCAAATTAAATTAATGAGTAAGATACATAATAATAACATGTGAGGGGTTGTTAATTTTATGTGTAAATTAAATAAAAATATTATACTCCCTCCGTCCCATACATGGTCAAAAATATTCGTTCCTTACTTATTTGCTATATTTATTTTTGACAAAAGAATGACAATACTTTTTAATATTATATTTTCCATATACTCCTAACAAAAAATATCTATTTTATTACTTATCACTTTAAATATTAAAAACAAAAATTTGTGCAAACAGTACTCTGTTTGGTTAGAGATGGTGGTGGATGGAATGTAGATGAAGAGGGGGTAATCCAATGAAATAATAAGTATGTGTTTGGTTAGGGATGGAAAAATAGAGTTAGATGTAACTTTATGTCAAATTAAAATTGATGTTGAAATATTTTATTATTGTTAGTTAGTGAGATAATAATTGGGTGGGAGAAATGTAGGAGAGATGATAAGAAAAAAATATGAGAGGGAATAAATGTGTAAGAAAAAGTAGGAGATATAATGAATAAACGTGGAAAAAGTAAGAGAAAAGATGAGTGGATATATAAAAGTGATGTGATTGTATAAAATATAATTAAAATAGGTGTGTATATATATAATAGGAGTGAATGAGGAATGGGATGTGTCCATCCAAAATCGAAACATAATATTTAGTATTTAAAGGGATTACGAGCTCTGTGATATGTGCTTTGTGATAATTAAGAATTTAAACAAAACCACTAATTAGTAGAATCTTGTTTATGATATGTGCATTGTGATAATTCATCCTATCAGTCTTCATGAAAGAATCACTCATTTACGTGATCCATTCATAAACATATTATCATAAAGACTATAACTTTTAGCAATCTATTCAAATAAACATTTGATATTTATTAAAAGTAAATAAATTAAGTAGCCTTTTAATATATACAGTTCAGATAATCAGGCCATATATATATATGACAAAATAATTATATGAACTCTCACTTTTCAACTATGTAAAATAATACTACCCCCATTTTACATCTTTCTTCACTTCTACTGTTTTTTTGTGTTTTAGAGAGCGAATTTTTTATTAGTATTTAAAATGATAAAGTAATTTTTAAGTCACTTTATAATAGAGGAGAAATAAATTTATCATACCACTTCTTAAAAATCACTTTATTATTTCAAATACAAATAAACAACTCGTTGATAAAATACAAGAAAAAAAGTAATGTAAAAAAAGTCTTGGGATGGAGGAAGTACCTTTTAGCATTGATGTGTATTTTAAAAAAAAAATTGTAATTAATAATCACCCCAAAAATGGTAATTTTTTTTCCAAATAGACCTTTTACTTTTTTTTTTTACCTATGCAATTAGCCCTGTTACATAACTTGAGGTTTAGGGGGGTGTATTGGTTATGGAGTTTGTAGATTTTTTTTAGATTTTTAAAGTTTGGGAGTATTCAATCTGGATTTTCAAAAGTCTATAAAAATCCTGAGGTATTCAATACGGATTTTAAAAAGTCTTAAAAATCTCTAGATATTCAACAATCTATGAATTTTAATACTCTATGGATTTTCTTTTATTCTCTTTCAAAATATAAATATATTTCACTCTCCAAAATGTCTTCTAATAACCAGAGATTTCTACGGATTTTAAAAAGTCTTAAAAAAAACTATAGGTATTTGTTGGTCCCGAAACGAGTAAACAAGTGTATGGGGGGGGGGGGGGGGAGAGGAATACACATGTTGTTACAAATCAAAACTTGTTAAAAGCTTAACAGATTACTTCAGATAGTAACTCGTCAGTGGACTTTAAGTCTGCTGAGAATTACTTGTGAAAGCTTACTGAGATAATACCTCCACTGAAAGCTCAAGACTTTCAGTTGAACTACTATCTAATTAGCTTTCAAATGCGGATTAGTGAGCCCTTTAGAAAACTCGTTTTACTTGATAAACTTTGAGTGGATAACTCACACTTTAGGAAATAGCAGAAAGTAATTACACAAGATATAAAGTGGTTCAGAGATGAATCTCCTACGTCCACTGTCCTGATTAAACAGGAGAATTCCTTTCACTTGGAATTCCTTGTGTTATAGTGCCAAGGTGCACTGATCAATTAATCCTCTCTCAGGATAATTGATCACTAGGATAATTCCAGGTCCTAGTTCCCAAGACAAACCAGCTTTCGGACTGATACAAATAATCAGCTTACTAACACCACTTAACACTAACTCTCAACCTAACAACTGAGTAGGATTTTGAGTAGGGTTTTGGTTCAAACTGTTGTAAGATAACCCTTACAGTTTAGCTCTAAGCTTAGGATGGATTATCTCTTTCTAAGGTTTGGATATAGCTTTTAAGTTTGGTTACAGAAGGCTTGTTATGCTCTCTACAAATGTGAAACACTTGGGAAACAAAGGTAATTTCGAGTGTTTCTAGATAGTTATGAATGTAGAGATAACTTTGATCTTGTGAGTTTCCCGTGCATAGAAATGAGCACGTCCTTCTGTATTTATAGACTTCCTTGAAAATCTTTCCGTTGGATTTGAATCTTCTCAAGTAAGTCTTCTTGTATCTGATTGGTTCAAACGACTCTATTTGAAGCTTTAAGTCTTGTCAAGAAACGGCTGAAAGACCATGCCTATTCACCAACTTTCTGGGGAAAGCTAGGGAAAGACTTTTGGTACTTGTCAGTTTGGGACATGTCGGCTGTCAGTAGAGTACACCTACGTGTCATCTTCTCATTTGGCCTTCAGTCTGCTTGCTCAGAATCCTGTCCTGCTTTAAGGTGGAACTCCTCTGAGAGAACCTTCTTAATTCTTCATTTATTGTAAGCTTCACTGAAATTCATTTTGCCTTGTTCCAACCAGATTAACTAACAGTTTTTAATGTGTTTAGCATTGAATGTACTTTGTTAGTTTACATCAGTGGACCTTGGTCCTCTCCTGATGGTTTTAGTCTTAGTGAGAATGTACTTAGAAAACATTCAAGACTTAGACTAATTCTCAGATCACTTGTCTTCAGCGGACTTCGTCTTCAGTGGATTTCATTCTTCAATACACTCTAGAAATTTATAACTGCACTCCAGTTCCTTAACATCTGAACTGAATTAACTAAGTACTAACTCTACTGAATATTTTACTTACAAATAACTTAGGAGGAATATTTTGGCATCTTAATCAAAACTTAAGTCTATATCCACATGTTTGCATCTTGTGTGGAGAACTGGATTTTCTGAGATAGCAATTGCACTATTGTTGTCACAGAAAATAGGAACTTCATTAGCCAAGATGTTGTAATCTCTCAGTTGTTGTCTTAGCCAAAGAATTTGAGCACAACAACTTTCATCTGCCATATATTCAGCTTCAGTAGTGCTTGTAGCTATTGAATTTTGTTTCTTGGAAAACCAAGAGATCAGCTTACTTCCCAAGAATTGACAAGTACCTGAGGTTGATTTCCTGTCAATTCTGCATCCTCCATAGTCAGCATCAGAGTATCCTGTGAGTTCCAGATTGTCATCTGAGGGATACCGTAATCCCATATTCACAGTACCCTTGAGATATTTAAGAATCCTCTTAGCAGCTTCCAGATGACTTTTCTTGGGATTTGCTTGATATCTTGCACATATCCCCACTGCAAATGTGATATCAGGCCTGCTTGCTGTGAGATAAAGTAGAGATCCAATGATAGCTCTGTAGTGAGTCTGGTCTACTGATTCACCATCTTCATCAGGTTCCATCTTTGTGTTGGTGTTGAGCGGAACCCTTGCAATTTTGCTGGTCTGGCATCCAAACTTGTTGATCAACTCCCTTGTATATTTGGCTTGGTTGATGAAGATTCCTTCAGGGGACTGCTTGACTTGAAGTCCTAGGAAGAAGTTCATTTCTCCCATCATTGACATCTCAAACTTTCCTTTCATCAGTTGAGAAAATTTCTCACAGAGGACTTGGTTAGGGCAACCAAAAATGACATCATCCACATAGATTTGTACTAGCAAAGTGTCCTCTCCTTTTGTAATCCTGAAGAGAGTTCTATCTACTCTTCCTTTGATAAAACCATGATCCAAAAGGAACTGTGACAAAGTATCATACCAAGCTCTTGGAGCCTGTTTCAGTCCATATAGAGCTTTTCTCAGTCTATATACTTTGTGACTTTCTTCAAAACCTGGGGGTTGCTCCACATAGACTTCCTCATTGAGTATTCCATTTAAGAATGCACTCTTAACATCCATTTGATACACCTTGAATTTCTTGTGAGCATAAGCAAGAAATAACCTTATTGCCTCCAATTTGGCCACCGGGGCAAAAGTTTCATCATATTCAAATCCTTCTACTTGAGAATAGCCCTTTGTAACTAGCCTGACTTTGTTTCTAACTATGACATCATTTTCATCCTTCTTGTTCTTGAAAACCCACTTGGTTCTGATTAGGCGTGAAATTGTCATGATTCGTCACTCGAAATGCCCTAGTTTTGGTTGATTTTGTTGAGTATTTAGAGTCATTTGCGTATCATTTTCATAAACTAATGAATTTGTCTCTTTGATGTTCATAGATGTATAGAGGGTGAAAAGATGAGTTCGTAGGACTTTGAATCGACTCAAACGGATGTCCGGATGAGGAGATATCGAAGAAATACGAAAAGTGCTAGTTCGAGGGAGCAAAAGTATCATTGGAGTGCACAAGCTAGAAGAGCTCGAGCACTAGCGCTCGAGTGGCCGTGCAAGGCGCACGAGGAGGTGCAGGTCGTGCACTAGTGCACGAGCACTCGTGCAGAGTGCACGAGCAAACGCTACTCGTGCACTAGTGCACGAGCAAAGGGAGGTCGTGCGTATTTTGCTCTCTGGATGATTTGGAGTGCTCGAGTGAGATGACTCGTGCACTAGTGAACGAGCAGTGCACGAGCAAGCGCGTTTTTTGGCCCATACGTTCCCGATTCGGCCCGTTGCCTATATATACCTCTTCTGAGCACGTTTTTACATACCACTTGATAGATTTTGACTTTTAGACTTAGTTTTTAGAGAGAGAAAGAGGAGCAAGCTTTAATTTTACGTTTCGAGGTTTTCCTTTACGAATTCACATAACGGTTTTACTTTTTAGTTTAGTTTCTTCATACCTTTGTTATTGAACACGTTTAAATTTCATCTTATTAATTTAATTTCAATTCTTAAATTTATTTTCTTTCAAAACCCTAGTTCATGCTTTCTAATTTTTCAATTCAATTCATCATGTTTATGTTCTTTACTTCGTCAATTGCTTTTGTTATCGTTATAACCATGTCCGGCTAAAACTCTTGCATGTTTGGGGTAGGATGAACTTGTAGAAGTAGGATGTGGGTACATAATTAGGGTAATTCGTGATGTTAGGTTTTAATACTCTTAATTAATGAATTCTTAAAATCAATCTCAACTTTTCCTTGGAATTTCGTACGAACGTGTTAGGGAGAGGACGACCGCATCACTCTTTAACAACTAGTAGACTTAACTAGAGGGTTTAGAAGGGGTTGATTAATTTGCCGGTTTAGCTATGGAGGACGGCCGCATCACCATTAGTTAAATTAGGGCCTCGTTAATTAAGCACAATCTATTAACTTGTTAGTGGATTAGTGAAGTCGAGTGCTAGGGTAAAGTATTAGGGTTTAGAATCTTGAGCTTTCATCTTGCATTCTTTTACTTAGGTTATTTCTTGCGCGTCACGGTTATTTTAATTATGTACCTGCTCCATTAGTATACGTAGGGATTCCTATCCTGAGCATCACCATCGCTCATTTGAATACAATCCTTAGTTAATTCGATTTCTTTAGTATTTAGTTTAATTAGTTTATTTTAGTTTCAATTAATCTTTCCAAAAAATCCAAAAACATTTCACTCATATTAACTACAACGCGTAGATCTTCAGGGATCTATTTGCATACACTCCATCCCTTGGGTTCGATATACTTGGTCATTATACTTGCTCATACTACAGTGAACCCGTACGCTTGTGGGAAAGCTACTAGTAAAAGCTAGTATATTCGCATCAAGTCAATGGCGCCGTTGCCTGGGATGGCGTTGTATGTCTTTTGAATAGGACTTGTCGATAGCTTAGTAGTTAGTAGTGAGTGCTTTATTTTCTGTTTCCTTTTTATTTTTATTCATTCGGCAGTTGCGTTTTGATCCTTCTGCTAGTGTGTCAGGTATATGAAAACACGCTCACAAGGCAATACGAGCGAAGAGAGAATCCCATTGGACCCTGAGACGATAGCTAGAAGGAACCGAGCTTTCTTGAGGAGAATGAACACTGCCGGAGGGAAAGAGCCAATGGACATTACTAATGAGTTGGATGAAGTCGAGAATGAGTTTAATCAGACATTGAATCGGGCTGACGGCACTTATGGGAACACCAGTAAGAACCAAGATCCGTTAGGAGAAAGCCAGAGCCAAAACCCGGGTACTCAGAATCAAAATAATCCAGCTCACAACCTTGTCCAAAATCCTCATAACCACCCTGCTTACCCACATCCTAACTTACCACAAAACAACTTACCTTATCCACCATACCTGTTGGTGATCAATTTTTATCGGGTGGATTAGTGAATGTTTAAGTTCGGTTTAAAGATCATCAATCAATTACGTGTGATTGGTTACCACCGTAAATGGTAAATCGAGGGTTCGGGTTATGAACTAGTAATTGTGAAAGTCGAAATCGTAATAATTTCGTATGTGTGCACATTTAGGTGTTTAAGTGTGTGTTTTTGGAGCATTTGTGAATTTGAACTTGTATTTCTTAAGCTGGAGAACAACTATTTATAGAGACTAGCAAGCATGAGGTGTTCCTGACTCTTGGTCTCCCTAGCCTGCATGCTTGACATGTGTCATTTGACTATAGTTTGACCTTATCTAAGCTAAATCTTAGTTACAAAGTCTTCTTTGGTCTTATCTCGGATTTCATTGTTGTTCGTCCATGTCGGTTTAAATCGATCTAGGATAGTTCTTTCATAGAAGTTATTCGCCGTTTGGGTGTATGGCTCAGAAGTTGTTCGCCTTTGTGTCTTGTACAGATTGGCTTTGGGATCTTGGTCCTTTGTTCGTCAGCATACACCTCTTAGGCTGATAACTGTAATACTTTTACCAATGTTGTTCGTCATTATTGACTTGGTGGTGGGTCCATATTTGGTCTTTGGTCTTTAAACCTGTTCGCCAATATCTTGTTCGTCGGTATAGTTGTTCGTCACTTTATACACTCCTTGGATTAGTTTATGCACACCGGCTTGATTTTCTTTATTGATTTGATTTGGAGTTGATTTCTCGTAATCCTTCTTATGGCTTTAATCCTTGTTCGCCCATCATTGATTTATGTTCGCCTGTCAACAATACCCATACCCACCATACCCTTATCACCCATACCCGTACCCTCCACCTCCAGTTTAAAATCCACCACCTGTTTACCAACCACCACCCCAATAAGTACCCGTACCAGCTGCTAACCCTCAGCACATTCCTCAGAACGCGGATCAGAATATGGCTATTCGAGGAAGGTTTGCGGCGTAGCCACAACAGTACTATGATGGAGTGGCATTGCCTCATGTTGAGGCAAATAACTTCTCGATTTCCCCGGTAATTTTAAAGCTGCTTACAGAGAACCAGTTCAAGGGGGTGATTGGGAAGGAGAATCCTCATACTCATCTGAAAAGTTTTCTAATGATAGCCTCCACTTTCAATTACAATGGCATGTCTGAAGATGTCAAGAGGCTTAGGTTGTTCCCTTTCTCATTGACGGGAATATCTAAAGAGTAGTACGATAATACGCTTCCACGGGGAGGTATTACCACTTGGGCTGAGCTCGAGCGTCTGTTCCTTGAGCGATTCTACCCTCCATCCAGAACGATCAAAGCAAGGATTGAGATCTCTTCCTTCCGCCAGAAGCAAGGAGAGGACCTATGTCAAGCGTGGGAGAGATACTAAAAAATGTTGATAGAGTGCCCGCAGCACGGGTACAATGAGGGAGATGTGATGGCATTTTTCTATAGTGGTGCCAACAATGCTGGGCAAGATCATCTAGACGCCTGTGCTAGTGGATCATTCCTGAATCAAGGAATAGTGAGGTGTAGAGAGATCGTGGACAACATTGTCACGAATGCCGGGGCTTGAAATGTGGACGCAGATTTCCAAAGAGTTCATCAGGTTGAGGAAGGTGAAGGAACGAGAAGGCTGTTGATGGCCATGATGGAAAAGATTAACAACCTTGAGTTGGGGAAGAATATGGTTGGAGGGAATGCAGCAGAGAATGAGCAAGAGGACAAGCCCACAATTCAGCAAGAAGTAGTAAATTATATGGGAGGTCCTTATTATAATCAGAATGGGTATCCACAAGGTGGAAATTTTCAAGGAAGGTCTTCTTATGGCCAACCATTTGTACCTCCAGGTCTACAGCCACCTCAAAATCAATGGAGGAACATACAAGGGTACCAAGGAGGCCAGCAGCTTCCTCAGAACCAATGGAGGAAGAACGTAAATTTTTCATATGCTAACCCGAAGGCGGGTATTACAGTTCCTCCAGGTGTTGATCCGGGTTCTAAACCTCCGGGAGGAGAAGGCGGTTCCTCAATTGAGGAGATGTTGAGAGCTATCCTTCAGAAGGTGGAGGAAGGAAGCAAACGTTTATCATCTCTGGAGTATTACGTTAAAGAGTTGCATAAGAAATGTGATCAACGTGATCAAGAACTCCAAAAGAGAGATGTAGAGCTGAATCGAATTCAGCAAGAAAATAATAGGCGGTTCACCTCAATAGAGTTCCAAATAAGCCAAATTGCAAAATCATTGAATAGGGAGCCGAGTAAGTATCCTTCCATGCCGGAGGGGAACCCGAAAGAGCATTGCAAGACTATCCAGTTAAGAAGTGGAACCAACTATGAAGGTCCTCAGATGCCTGCTGATTATGAGACGCCCCAAGATAGAGATGAGATTGAAGAGATGAGAGTTGAGAAGAAGGTTGAGGGTGAAGGCACTCAAGCGAGCAAAGAGCTTGAAGAGGAAGTCATTGAGAAGGTTGAGAGAGTTCCTAAGTGGAAGAAGGTAAATGAAGCAAGGGAGAAAGTGAAAGAGATCGAGAGAGATGAATGGGGGGTACCCAAATCTGTGATACCCGTCCCATATCCACAACGCTTCATGAAAAAGAAGCTTGATGAGAAATTCGCTAAATTCCTTGATGTTTTTAAACAATTGCATATTAACATTCCTTTTTATGATGCTTTGGAACAGATGCCCAACTATGCAAAGTTTCTGAAGGACTTGATTGCGAAAAGACGGAGAGTGGATGAGCCGAAGTTGGTGCAGTTGAACCATGAGGTTATTGCATTAGTGCACAAGGCGCTTCCTCCAAAGCTGAAGGATCCCGGGAGCTTCACCATTCTTTGTGATATCGGGAACGGGATTAAGAAGGGAGCGCTATGTGATCTCGGGGCCAGCATTAATTTGATGCCGTTGTCGCTTTTCAAGAAGTTGGAAGGTGTTGAACTTCCGCTGACGATGATGACGCTTCAACTAGCCGACCGGTCTATCACGAGACCTCAAGGTTTGGTTGAAGACGTCCTCGTGAGAGTTGGAGATCACATTTTTCCAGCCGATTTTGTAGTGCTAGAGATGGAGGAAGATGAGCACGTGCCCCTGATCTTGGGAAGACCGTTCTTAGCGACGGTGGATATGGTGCTAGACGTGGCAAATGGGAAGATTACATTGAAGGTTGATGATCAAGAAGTGAAAATTTCCCTATATGAAGCCATGAAGCACCCGAAGGAGGATGAGAGTTTGTATTGCATGGATGCAATTGATCCTCGTGTTGAAGACACACCTCCTATCTCTAATCTTTCTCATATTCATGATATCGTTAGTCCTTCACTTGATAATTTAACTCATGAGCATTATGATCTTGATTATGTTGATAGGGATAAAGTGAAGAAGTTGAGGGATGGAGAGATGAAAAGTGTGGACGTGGTCCAGTTGGAGAGTAAAGGGGGAGTTAAGAAGAAAAAGTCCAAATTCAAGAACCTGTTTGGTAAGACTCCTCCAGATAAAGGTGAGAAGGAGTTGAGACCCATAACACTTGGGGATGAGAAGGAAGTAAAAGAGCTCATGATGGAGGGGCATCAAGGAGAGGAATGCAACCACCACTCTTATGAGAGTAAGGGAGGTATTTTTGAGTATGATGTCCCATAAGCTCCTTTGAGCTCGGTCCGGCATGAGGAACTTAAAAATAACGCTGAATGAGAGGCAACCCATTTTTATTTGCTTTTGAGTGTTTTTAGTTAATTGAGTTTTATGTTATTAGGGTGTTGTTGAATCGTAAGTTGTTGGGATATTTTAGTTTTGATGATTTTCCAAAACAACATGTAATAGGTTTGAAAGCAGTCAGGATAGTATCTTTTAGTTTCAGGTCAGGCTAGGTTGTTTCTCAGGAGAACAGGTTATCAGTGGAGGAAGAACTCAGCTGAGGGGGAACCCTACTGAGAGGAACTCAGCTGAGGGGGAACTCTACTGAGAGGAACTCAGTGAGGGGGAACTCACTGACACAACCTGAGGAAGTCAAAATAACATCAAAAAGAGAACAGACTGAAGCCATGTCAGAAGAACTGAACCTGAAGAGAAGCCTGAAGGAAGTCCCACTGAGTATAAACCTGACTTTCTAAGCTGGTCAGTGGACTACTCAGTGAAGAGCATGATTGAGAGGATCAGTGCTGTGCCTAGTAGGACCTAAAGGAGTCAGGCTACTGAGGCTGGGAAGCTTGACAAATAGCCTTATGTCAGCTCCCCTGAGTGGACTTCAAGTCTACTGAAGGAAGTCCACTGAGAAGACTTAAAGTCCAATGATGGTTCCTAAGAAGACTTCAAGTCTACTGAAGAAAGGTATCCTGAGAGGATTACAAGTCAGCTGAAGACAAGTCGCCTGAAGTCAGGACTACCCTGATCAAGTACCCTGAAGAAAAGAGCCGTTGGACTCAGTCCACGTGGACCAATCAAGTCAAGGCAGCAAATCTGACAAAAGCTGACAAAGGCCATACTTTACTGAAAAGGAGAATTTCACTCCAGAGATAGTCTGGATTTGAATGTTACTCTCTCCAACGGTAACATTCAAATCCAAACTATAAATACAAACTTAAGCAAGGAGCTGATGTGAGAGTGGTGCGTTTCAAGGGAGGTATAAGGAGGCACCATCTCCATCAAGAACACTGACCT
The DNA here is from genome assembly GCA_947034835.1 of Ballota nigra. Taxonomy (NCBI): domain Eukaryota; kingdom Viridiplantae; phylum Streptophyta; class Magnoliopsida; order Lamiales; family Lamiaceae; genus Ballota; species Ballota nigra. The sequence goes on along the minus strand of OX344727.1, from coordinate 7,776,707 downwards.
GAGTTCTTCATAGTCATATTTGAGTGTTCCAGTTTGTATACTCGAGCTCATCATATACATCCTAAGCTTAGAGAGATTTTCCCAACCTTAGCTTAAAGGCTAAAACCATGTAAGGGAAAATCTCACCTAGTTGGAGAGAACCAAACCAAACTAAACCCTTTCCAGAATAGTGTTAGGTGTTGCAGTGAGGTGAGGAGAGGCAGTCCCTGAGTGAAGAGGGATGTGAGGCCAGTTCGAGAGGCAGCTCCGCGGAGGGGTGTGAGTCCAGTTGTGAGTGCACCTTGGCACGTTAAAAACAAGAATCCCGGGTAGTGGATTTCCTGTTAAATCAGGCAGTGGATGTAGGAGCTTGAGCCTCTGAACCACTTTACATTGTTTTGTTCATTATTGCCATACATTAGTTTACTTCAGTGTTTAAAAAAAAAATTCTCCTAAATTCCCATATTGTCCTTATTTGTGAAAGAAAAACGGGACCAACATAAGTTTTAACCTCGTACTTGAGAGTTCATTTTGTAGGCTTGTCTCGAAGGAGTGCCAAATACATGGAGATTGAAGGAACTCAAGCAAGGGAGTGTGCAACGTTGTTGAGAGAAACCGAATTATTTGGTTGAGGTAACCCACAACCCCAAACTTAGACCTCTTCGCAAGGTCGAAGTTTGGGGGGTGGAGTTTTTATGTTTCTTGTTACATTGCACCGGAGCACCCCTTATCTTTGAGTGTGTTTGGTTATTTGGTGCTTTGAGATGATCCTTGGGGTGATTTTGATCTGATTCGCTGTTGCTTATTTCATGCCTATCAATCATCTTATGCTTGTTGATTGCTATCTTTGAGTATGATTTGATGAGAAGGGTGAATTGTGAGGTTGAGTTAGGAATTCTTTTGTGTGAGTGGTTGAGCTAGAGTTGATTTGAGAGAGAACTAGTATACTTACAAGTTTTTCTTTTTGAGTGCTTGTGTGATGAGAGTGAGAATTCACTAGGACTAGCATGGATGTGAAGGCCGTGAGATTTGAGCCTTATGAGATTTTGATGCATGAATTAATCTCTTCGTTTGTGAGAGGATCGTCACCTTAGAGGGTGCTAGAACTTGTGTGTGCTCTCACTTCTTGATTGTGTCTAGTTTGATATGCCGAATGTGATCTTATGCCATCTTTGTTTTAAATGAGTCACTTAGCCAAAAAAATTCCTTACCATTGACATTTGTCCCTTGTTAGCCCCTTTGAGCCTAAAGCTTATTTCATTTGCTAGCACATATGAACAATATTCCAATTCCTAAGCCTTTTTGTCCCAATTTGAGTGGAGAATAGGAAAAGTGTGAATGTGAAGGGATTGAATTGAGTTGAAAGAGGAAAATGTTGTTTGTTGAGTGAATATGAGAAGAAGGTGTGATGAAGTTTTGAGTTGTGGGAAAGAGAAAAAAATTGAGAATGAGCAAAAGAGAAAAAAAAAATGAGCTCATGTGTTTGTGCGAAAAAGAAAAAAAAAGTGATTGAAAAAGTGAAATGAGAAAGAAAAAAAAGATTGAGGTGTTGAGAGTGTTGGAATTGAAAGTGTGTTTATTTAATATGTTGAAGAAGTCTGTTCCTAATCTCGAAATACCGAAGTGTGATTTTCTATTCTCCATTCACTTGAGTCACTTTACCATAATTGATCCCCACCTGTCCAAAGAGCCTACATTACAACCTTGAGAAAATCCTTTTTGATTCAGCATTGATTTCTAGAGTATGGTTGGAGTTAAGAGTGCTTACAAGCCTATGGCTGCCAATATGTGTGATTGATTGATTGAGTGAGTCCCTTTATCATTGATATACACTCGTGAGGGAGTGAAACACATCGTTGAGTGCACATCCATGTTTGATTTTGGTGATTCTCGCTGTTGTTGCATGCGTATGATGAGGGAAGATGAGTGAGTATACTTGTGATTGATCTTTGAAGCTCGAATTCATTTGCTTGCATGATTTGATTCGTTGACTTATTCCTAACAATTTCACTTGACTTGTTATTTCGTTACTTGAGGACAAGCAACATGGTAAGTTTGGGGGGGTTGATTAGGCGTAAAATTGTCATGATTCGGCACTCGAAATGCCCTAGTTTTGGTTGATTTTGTTAAGTATTTAGAGTCATTTGCGTATCATTTCCATAAACTAATGAATTTGTCTCTTTGATGCTCATAGATGAATATGTTGGAGTTATACGTGAAAGTATGCTTTTACTTTGTATAACTCGTGTATCAAACACTCGTTTTATGAGAATAATTCTTTTATCACATTTGCTTTAGTTATGATTGAATGTTGAATTTCTATTGCAAACCGTTCAATATATAGTACATGTTACATTGTAGTTAATGTGGTGATACCCAATCACGGAAGACAACATTAACAGTTTACTTGTAACTAAACGTCTTTTGTGACAATGTCGGGGCAGTTACAAATTCAAAGGAACCGAGAGCCCACAAGGCCAGCAAACACATAGAAAGAAAATACCATCTTATACGAGAAATCGTTAAGAGAGGAGATATAGAGGTGGCAAAGATAGCGTCGGGTGACAACCTAGCGGATCCATTCACAAAGGGTCTGCCTCAGAGTACATTCGAGAGACATGTGGATGGAATGGGAGTCAAGACTATTGCCAATCTGCTTTAAGTATAAGTGGGAGAAATTATTAGGTTAGTGTAGGTTGACATGAGATGTCACGGAGAGCTACTACACTAAGACATGCGTGATGTATACTAAAAGCAGACTTTAAGTATAAGTGGGAGATTGTTGGAGTTATACGTGAAAGTATGTTTTTACTTTGTATAACTCGTGTATCAAACACTCGTTTTATGAGAATAATTCTTTTATCACATTTGCTTTAGTTATGATTGAATGTTGAATTTCTATTGCAAACCGTTCAATATATAGTACATGTTACATTGTAGTTAATGTGGTGATACCCGATCACGGAAGACAACATTAACAGTTTACTTGTAACTAAACGTACATTTTCATGACCTAGGTGGAATTGAATAATCCGCCGTGAAAGGTCGATGTGTAAGGCTCAGATTGGTCTGTCTTGACTAAGAGATTGCACTAGCACATTTAGTATGTGTTGAAGAGGTCCTACAGCGAGGAGAAATTCTTCTGTTCAGAAAGGTGAAGAATTAGACCTCAGTGGTTGTTGATTTCTTAATCTTCGTCACTTAAATAGGACCGTGTGTGCTTAATAGTTACTGCTTTGATTCATGTTGGGTGAGAATCATTGCGACTTCGAACTTTGTGTCTTGGGCAGTAATATTAATCATACGACGGTTGCTAAGATTTAATACGGAGAAATGCGTGCGAGTATGGCTCGTGTAATTAGTCCCCTTGGTGGGCTCAGAAGTTTTATTGTACCAAATCTTGCAAGTGAAGAATTAGTTTCTTCGGTACGAATAATAATGTTGAGCTGTCTTTACTCCAAGGTGAAATATATTAATTAATTTAGAGCTATTCAGAAGCTTGATTAATTAGTGGACTTGATAATCTTAAACGCGGAAAATAATAACCGGGAGCCCGTATTATCGTAATATGGATTAAGATGGATAGTGCAATATTAATTTATTAGTGGTAATAATTAATATTAATGGATTGAATTATATTGGGGCTCAATATTGAAATTCAGAAGTCCATTAGGAGGTCCAATCTTAAATCTCCATAAAGGCCCCTCAAGTAGCCCATTAAGTAGCCCAATAATGATAAGGTGATTAAAATAAAAAGAAAATTATATGCTGATTTTTCATCCTAATTTTCGAAAATATGATGTCAATAAAAGAGAAGATTTTGTTGACTTTCTTGGAAAGATATTATGGAAGATATGTATTCTTGGAATACAAGAATATCTCATATATTCAAGAAGATCCAAATCTTGGGATCTTTAAGTTGAAATTTTCAAAAATAATAAACTTATAAGGTGAGTGAGATTTTTGTGGAATATTTTATTATGGAGAAAAGAATATATGAGATATATTCAAGATTTCTTAGAGACTAAGAAAATATTTTCTCTAGGCCCATAAACATATGCAAAATTCGATCACTTCACCATTATAAATAGGGGATGATTATTTCATCCCCAAGTACATAATTCCATGTGTTGGAAAAATCAAGAAGCATAGATATTTTTCTTTTTCCTTAGTTTATTAAATTACTTGAAAGCATCTTCCACCGGTGATCAAGTGAGGTGAAAAGGGTAATACTTGAGAAGGCTTTGGGTTGATAGAGAGAGATCGTAATTGTCCCGTATATCCAAAGGCCAATTCTACAAAATGTACGCTAATCACATATTTACTTGTTTATTCCGCCTAGTTAATATGTGAAATTAATTCAACATGCATGATGAAAATTAGTTTTTGGAATTATTATTTGAATTAATTAGGATTAGTTCATGCTAGTAATAATTGTATTTAAATTCGTATTTAAATTTCATCCCGAATAGATTCCGGGCACCCCTATTTTCCCAACAACTGGTATCAGAGCCACGGTTTCGGGCTCTGAATTTTAAATTGGAATTTAAATTGTTAAACATTAAATTGAAATTGGATAGTAGAATTGTTAGATCTTTTTTGCAGGTATCCAATTGTCATGGTTTTAATGTTGTTAATTTCATGCGTGTGAATTAATTGTTTTTTAATTCGATTAGTTCGAATTCGTTTTTCTCGTGAGAAAATCCACGAGTAGATTAGTTGTTTTTATTTGGATTCGATCATTGTAATAGACTAGTCTAGATCTAGTATTTTTTTTTTTGTAAAAATAAATTGTAACCGGATCGTGACGAAGAACGAAGAATTAAAAATGGCGTACCCGAACGATGCATACAAGTGTGACGCGTGTATGGACGTAAAATCATGCAAGGGGTGAAGAAAACGAGGACGAACGGCGAAAAACAGCGCACGGGGTGCACGGCGCACGACCCGGGCGCGACGGAAGGCCAGCGCCGCGCGCACGCACTCGCGCGCCTCGGGCGCGGACTGCAGCGCCTCGGGGCGCTCCGGGCGGTGCCCCGGCGCGCCTCCGTGCAGCGCCTCGGGTGCGCCTCGGGGCTGCGCTTCGGCGCGCTTCCAGCAGTGCTTCGGCGTTTTTTGGGCCGGGAGGCGCGCGGGCCCACTTCGTGGGCCGACGCACGCCGTATCTCGGGCCGTGGAATTTTTTCGGTTCGTGTTTTTTTTCCGTGTGATTTTAAACGTCGTCCCGAACCCCAAACGATGCTGTTTTTGATGAAGTGTTGCTGTTTGAGTGGGAGCACGTCGAGACGAACGTCGGAAAGCAACAAGGACGATTTTTCGCATCAAGACGTGAAGAAATTAAACCGTGACAATTGGATTTGAGTGCTCCAATGTGTTTAATTTTGTTTTGATGGATGTTTTATTTCGTGCAATTATTATTATTTGTTAATATGTGTTTGCATGAATTTAATTGTCCAAGAAAAACCTTAATTTCGAAAATTACTAAGTATATTTTTATAATCGCAATTTTATTCCGGATATTAAAATTGGATTATTTTGACCTCCATAATTTATTTATTTGTGAAGTTCTTTTGGAATATATTTCCCCCTCGGATCGGCCAAATTTCACATGAATAAATTTCGAAAGGATGATTGTGGATTATTACTAGTGGCGGTATTGACCCTCACCACGAGTGGCTTGCTCAAAGCGAAATAATAATCCTGTATTTAGTTATGGTTATTACTTAGGCATAGGAAATTGATATTAACTTACTCCCCTCGGAGTCCCTGTCAATTTCTATGTGGTCAAAGTGGGAGCCAACTATTAATTTTGAATTAAGGATTTGTAACTTTTAAGTTTGTGATCCGCTTGAATGTATTTAAATGTATAGACCATCCCTCGTGGCGCATTTAAATTGTTTCGAGATGTTGGCTGATGCATGATTATATTGTTTAAGGTTTCAATATAATTGATGTGATCGAATTATGTGATAATTTTGTATTTTTCTAGATATTGATATGAATGTATGTTTTATTCTCAGTTCATCATGTCGCAACCTATTAATCCACTGTATAGTATACTTAAAGATAATAAACTTGTTGGTGAGAACTATGTTGATTGGAAACGTAATATAAACATGGTCCTTCCTGCGCAAGAACACTATTGGATATTTAGCGTTGACGTACCCAAGAAACCTAATGATAAGTCAAGTAATGGGGAAAAGGCGATATTCGATGATTGGAAGCATTCCAATGAGCACATGAAGCACATCATCTTGACATTTATGTCTGAGGATTTGAAGCGCATTCATGAAGGCATTGAAGCGACTGTTGATATCATGAATAGCCTTGAAGAGATGTTTCAACATCAGAACCCCATGGCGAATCTGTTCACCATTCGTGAGAAGCTCACGAAGGAAATGGTGAAGGGAACACCTGTAAGGGATCATATTCTCAATTTTAGGCGTGAGTTTGAGAAACTCGAGTTTCTTGGTGCTGGACAAAGTGAAGAAAGTCAAATTGATTCCATACTCCTAAAGCTATCGAGTAGTTTTGATGGGTTCTTTTGGGAATACGTGTTATCTGAACACAAGTTCACTTTGGATACCCTGCTCAAAGCCCTGATAACGGTAGAGTCATACTTGGGGAGTAGGGACGAGGCTTTGGTGATCAAGAGCTTTTTCTCGAAATCTAGGCCAATGGAGGGTGAGATTGAGAAGGAGGTGGTTGATCGGAACCAAACCAGTAGACTCACTTTGGGAGGCAAGAAAAGAGCTTTCAAGCCGTACGGCATGAAGATATCCGGTAAGAGTAAGTGCTTCAATTGCGGGGAAAGAGGACATTGGAGGTCTACCTATTCTAAGCCTAAGAAGGCGGTAAAGAAAGGTAAGTCTCATGCTTTAGTCGTTGAAACATATGTTGCGGCGTATGCTGCCCACGTTTGGGTAGTGGATACCGGGGCAACTGATCATATTTTTTTCACTCTTCAGGGGTTCCAGCTAACCCGACGACTTAGCAAGAATGAGATCACCATCACTTTGGGCGATGCTACGAGAGTGGCAGCCGAAGCAGTGGGAGTCGTGCACCTATCTTTTGAAGATAGAGTTTTAATTTTAAGAGATATTTTATACGTTCCGAACTTTAGGAAGAATTTAATTTCGGTTTCTAAGTTGTTTTTTGATGGATATTCAGTTACTTTTAATAAAGTTGTTACTGTTTCTTTTAAGAATGATGTTATCTGTCATGGAACGTTGGTAAACAATCTCTATACGATTAAGTGTGCACACCACTCAAATAATGAATCTAATAACACGTCGATCATTTCGAGTAATAAAAGAAAGCGTTCTTCAGAGATGAACGAAACACTTCTATGGCATCTTAGACTAGGTCATATTAATCTAAAGCAGATAGAGAGATTGGTGAAAGATGGATCCTTGGAATCGCTCCAAGTCGAGCCGTTTCCAACTTGTGAATCCTGTTTAGAGGGTAAGATGACCAAGAGGGCATTTGGAGCCAAGGGGAATAGAGCCACGGAAGTGTTAGAACTCGTTCATACCGATGTGTGTGGTCTAATGACGATCAAAGCGAGAATGGGGTATGAGTATTTCGTTACCTTCATTGACGATTACTCAAGATATGGGTACATTTACCTTATGCGGCATAAGTCTGAAACTTTTGAAAAGTTCAAAGAGTTTAAGGCCGAAGCCGAGAAACATATGGAAAAAAGTATCAAGTTTCTACGATCAGATCGTGGAGGCGAATACCTCAGCGATGAATTCTTGAACTACCTATCGGACGAAGGGATCGTATCCCAGTTGACCGCACCGGGAACCCCTCAACAGAACAGTGTGGCGGAACGAAGGAACCAGACTCTTTTAGAAATGGTCAGATCCATGATGAGTTATTCGGATTTACCCAAGTCGTTTTGGGGTAACGCCTTGGAAACGGCGGCTTATATTCTTAACTTGGTACCATCCAAATCGGTTCCTAAAACCCCAATGGAATTGTGGACCGGGCGCAAGCCCAGTCTAAGACATTTGCGGATTTGGGGTTGTCCGGCATACGTGCTAGACAAGGAAGCCGGTAAGTTGGATCCACGTTCGGAATTAAGGTTGTTTATAGGATACCCTGCGGGAACGAAAGGGTGTATGTTCTATAGTCCCAAGGATCAAAAGACCGTGATTAGTACACACTTTAAATTTTTGGAGGAAGACTATATGAACAATCGGAAACCTAAAAGTGAAATTACCTTAGAAGAATTGAGAGGTCAAACCTCGATACCAAGTATACAAGATGATGTACCACACGTCACATCTTCACAACCAGAACCCCGTCGTAGTGGGAGGGTTCCTAGGCAACCCGAGAGATTCATGGGAATATGAGAATCTTCGGATTTGGTTCCCGGTGTTGAATCAGACCCATGGACGTACGACGAGGCAATCCAAGACAAAGACGCGGAGTTGTGGCAAACGGCAATGGAAGCCGAGATGGGTTCGATGGATCATAATCAAGTGTGGGAGTTGGTCGAGCCACCCAGTGGGGTAGAACCTATTGGATGCAAGTGGGTGTACAAGAGGAAAAGAGGACATGACGGAAGGGTTGAAACCTTCAAAGCGAGGCTTGTGGCCAAAGGGTATACTCAGAAAGAATGGATCGATTATGAGGAAACCTTTTCGCCTGTAGCTATGCTTAAGTCCATCCGTATTCTCTTGTCAATCGTTGCGCACCTAGATTATGAGATCTGGCAAATGGATGTCAAGACGGCTTTCCTTAACGAAAGTCTTGACGGGATAGATATCTATATGCAACAGCCCAAAGGTTTCATTGAAAAAGGCCAAGAGAATCTCGTATGCAAGCTCAAGAGATCCATTTACGGACTTAAGCAAGCATCGCGTACTTGGAACCAGTGTTTTGATCAAGTGATTAAGTCTTATGGGTTTGATCAAAATGAGTTCGAAAGTTGTGTGTATAAGAAGCGTGACAGAACTGCGGTGGTATTCTTAGTATTATACGTAGACGATATTCTGCTCTTTGGAAACAATGTAAAGGTATTGTCGGACGTAAATGTATGTCTGTCAAAATAATTTGATATGAAGGACTTAGGGGAAGCCGGTCACATCCTTGGGATCAAGATCACTCGCGATCGCAAGAAGAGGATGTTGGGCTTATCGCAAGCTTCATACATTGACACTGTTTTGAAGCGTTTCAGCATGCAAGATTCCAAGAAAGGTTTTGTACCTTTTAGGCACAGAATCCATCTATCGAAAGAAATGAGCCCTAAGACGCAAGCGGAGATAGATGACATGAAAGGTGTTCCGTACGCTTCGGCCGTAGGAAGCCTTATGTATGCAATGCTGTGTACGAGACCGGATATCTGCTTTGTCGTGGGCATGGTGGCAAGATACCAAAGTAATCCCGGGAAAGACCATTGGACTGCCTTAAAGTGCATCTTGAGGTATCTGAAAAGAACTCGGGAGCGGATGCTGATTTACCAGTCAGATAGTCTAGTTCCCGTAGGATACACGGACTCGGATTTCCAATCAGACATAGACTCAAGAAAGTCAACCTCGGGTAGTGTGTTTTGCATGGGAGGAGGAGCCATTTCATGGAGAAGCGTAAAGCAGAAATGCATCGCCGATTCGACCATGGAAGCCGAGTATGTAGCTGCTTGTGAAGCAGCGAAAGAGGCAGTTTGGCTCAAGAACTTCTTAGTGGACTTGGACGTTGTTCCGAATTTGCCCGACAAGATAACTGTCTTTTGTGACAATGTCGGGGCAGTTGCAAATTCAAAGGAACCGAGAGCCCACAAGGCCAGTAAACACATAGAAAGAAAATACCATCTTATACGAGAAATCGTTAAGAGAGGAGATATAGAGGTGGCAAAGATAGCGTCGGGTGACAACCTAGCGGATCCATTCACAAAGGGTCTGCCTCAGAGTACATTCGAGAGACATGTGGGAGGAATTATTAGGTTAGTGTAGGTTGACATGAGATGTCACGGAGAGCTACTACACTAAGACATGCGTGATGTATACTAAAAGCAGACTTTAAGTATAAGTGGGAGATTGTTGGAGTTATACGTGAAAGTATGCTTTTACTTTGTATAACTCGTGTATCAAACACTCATTTTATGAGAATAATTCTTTTATCACATTTGCTTTAGTTATGATTGAATGTTGAATTTCTATTGCAAACCGTTCAATATATAGTACATGTTACATTGTAGTTAATGTGGTGATACCCGATCATGGAAGACAACATTAACAGTTTACTTGTAACTAAATGTACATTTTCACGACCTAGGTGGAATTGAATAATCCGCCGTGAAAGGTCGATGTGTAAGGCTCAGATTGGTCTGTCTTGACTAAGAGATTGCACTAGCACATTTAGTATGTGTTGAAGAGGTCCTACAGCGAGGAGAAATTCTTCTGTTCTGAAAGGTGAAGAATTAGACCTCAGTGGTTGTTGATTTCTTAATCTCCGTCACTTAAATAGGACCGTGTGTGCTTAATAGTTACTGCTTTGATTCATGTTGGGTGAGAATCATTGCGACTTCGAACTTTGTGTCTTGGGCAGTAATATTAATCATACGACGGTTGCTAAGATTTAATACGGAGAAACGCGTGCGAGTACGGCTCGTGTGATTAGTCCCCTTGGTGGGCTCAGAAGTTTTATTGTACCAAATCTTGCAAGTGAATAATTAGTTTCTTCGGTACGAATAATAATGTTGAGCTGTCTTTGCTCCAAGGTGAAATATATTAATTAATTTAGAGCTATTCAGAAGCTTGATTAATTAATGGACTTGATAATCTTAAACGCGGGAAATAATAACCGGGAGCCCATATTATCGTAATATGGATTAAGATGGATAGTGCAATATTAATTTATTAGTGGTAATAATTAATATTAATGGATTGAATTATATTGGGGCTCAATATTGAAATTCAGAAGTCCATTAGGAGGTCCAATCTTAATTCTCCTTAAAGGCCCCTCAAGTAGCCCATTAAGTAGCCCAATAATGATAAGGTGATTAAAATAAAAAGAAAATTATATGCTGATTTTTCATCCTAATTTTCGAAAATATGATGTCAATAAAAGAGAAGATTTTGTTGATTTTCTTGGAAAGATATTATGGAAGATATGTATTCTTGGAATACAATAATATCTCATATATTCAAGAAGATCCAAATCTTGGGATCTTTAAGTTGAAATTTTCGAAAATAATAAACTTATAAGGTGAGTGAGATTTTTGTGGAATATTTTATTATGGAGAAAATAATATATGAGATATATTCAAGATTTCTTAGAGACTAAGAAAAGATTTTCTCTAGGCCCATAAACATATGCAAAATTCGATCACTTCACCATTATAAATAGGGGATGATTATTTCATCCCCAAGTACATAATTCCATGTGTTGGAAAAATCAAGAAGCATATATATTTTTCTTTTTCCCTAGTTTATTAAATTACTTGAAAGCATCTCCCACCGGTGATCAAGTGAGGTGAAAAGGTAAATACTTGAGATGGCTTTGGGTTGATAGAGAGAGATCGTAATTGTCCCGTATATCCAAAGGCCAATTCTACAAAAGATACGTTAATCACATATTTACTTGTTTATTCCTCCTAGTTAATATGTGAAATTAATTCAACATGCATGATGAAAATTAGTTGTTGGAATTATTATTTGGATTAATTAGGTTTTATCATTCTAGTAATAATTGTATTTAAATTCGTATTTAAATTTCATCCCGAATAGATTCCGGGCACCCCTATTTTCCCAACAGAATAGAGGGCGAAAAGTGGAGTTCGTAGGACTTTGAATCGACTCAAACGGATGCCCGAATGAGGAGATATCGAAGAAATACGAAAAGTGCTAGTTCAAGGGGCAAAAGTATCATTGGAGTGCACAAGCTAGAAGAGCTCGGGCACTAGCGCTCGAGTGGCCGTGCAAGGCGCACGAGGAGGTGCAGGTCGTGCACTAGTGCACGAGCAAACGCTACTCGTGCACTAGTGCACGAACAAAGGGAGGTCGTGCGTATTTTGCTCTCTGGATGATTTGGAGTGCTCGAGTGAGATGAGCTCGTGCACTAGTGCACGAGCAGTGCACGAGCAAGCGCGTTTTTTGGCCCATACGTTTCCGATTCGGCCCGTTGCCTATATATACCTCTTCCGAGCACGTTTTTACATACCACTTGATAGATTTTGACTTTTAGACTTAGTTTTTAGAGAGAGAAAGAGGAGCAAGCTTTAATTTTACGTTTCGAGATTTTCCTTTACGAATTCACATAACGGTTTTACTTTTTAGTTTAGTTTCTTCATACCTTTGTTATTGAACACGTTTAAATTTCGTCTTATTAATTTAATTTCAGTTCTTAAATTTATTTTCTTTCAAAATCCTAGGTCATGCTTTCTAATTTTTCAATTCAATTCATCATGTTTATGTTCTTTAATTCGTCAATTGCTTTTGTTATCGTTATAACCATGTCCGGCTAAAACTCTTGCATGTTTGGGGTAGGATGAACTTGTAGAAGTCGGATGTGGGGTACGTAATTAGGGTAATTCGTGACGTTAGGTTTTAATACTCTTAATTAATGAATTCTTAAAATCAATCTCAACTTTTTCTTGGAATTTCGCACAAACGTGTTAGGGAGAGGACGACCGCATCACTCTTTAACAACTAGTAGACTTAACTAGAGGGTTTAGAAGAGGTTGATTAATTTGCCGGTTTAGCTATAAAGCGAAAATACTAACTTCTACTAGTAGATTCCTCGCAAGCGTACGAGTTCACTGTAGTATGAGTAAGTATAATGACCAAGTATATCGAACCCAAGGGATGGAGTGTATGCAAATAGATCCCTGAAGATCTACGCGTCGTAGTTAATATGAGTGAAATGTTTTTGGATTTTTTGGAAAGATTAATTGAAACTAAAATAAACTAATTAAACTAAATACTAAAGAAATCGAATTAACTAAGGGTTGTGTTCAAGTAAGAGATGGTGATGCTCAGGATAGGAATCCCTACGTATACTAACGGAGTAGGTACATAATCAAAATAACCGTAACGTGCAAGAAATAACCTAAGTAAAAGAATGCAAGATAAAAGCTCAAGATTTTAAACCCTAATACTTTACCCTAACACTCGACTTCACTAATCCACTAACAAGTTAATAGATTGTGCTTAATTAATGAGATCCTAATTTAACTAAGGTGATGCGGTCGTCCTCCTTCGCTAAACTGGTAGATGAATTAACCCTTTCTAAACCCTCTTGTTAAGTCTACTCGTTGTTAAAGTGTGATACGGTCGTCCTCTCTCTAACACTTTTCGAACGAAATTCAAAAGTAAAGTTAAGATTAATTTTAAGAATTCATTAATTAAGAGAATTAAAACCCTAACGTCACAAGTTACCCTAATTACGTACCCACAACCTACTTCTACGAGTTCATCCTACCCCAAGCATGCAAGGGTTTTAGCCGGACATGGTTATAATGATAACAAAAGCAATTGACAAAGTAACGAACATAAACATGATGAATTGAATTGAAAACTTAGAAAGCATAAACTAGGGTTTTGAAAGAAAATAAATTTAAGAACTGAAATTAAATAAATAAGACGAAATCTAAACGTGTTCAATAACAAAGGTATGAAAAAATGAAACTAAAAAGTAAAACCGTTATTTGAATTCGTAAAGGAAAACCTCGAAACGTAAAATTAAAGCTTGCTCCTCTTTCTCTCTCTAAAAACTAAGTCTAAAAGTAATTTGGAATGTGATTATGTCGTGTATTCTTCTCTCAAAACATGTTCGGGGAGGGGTATATAGAGGCAACGGGCCGAATCGGGATCGTATGGGCCAAAAAATGCGCTTGCTCGTGCACTAGTGCACGAGCACCATCCACTCGAGCACTTCAATCTTCCAGAGCGCCAAAACTGCACGACCACTCGAGCTCGTGCACTAGTGCACGAGCACACGCCTTGCTCGAGCGCCCTGCATGAGCACTCGTGTAGGGGTGTATGACCAACTTCAACTCGTGCGCTATGCACGACTACTCGAGCACTAGTGCTCGAGCTCCTCTAGCTTGTGCACTCCAATGATACTTTTGCTCCCTCGAACTAATATTTTTCGTATTTCTTCGATATCTTCTCATCCGGGCATCCGTTTGAGTCGATTCAAAGTCCTACGAACTCCTCTTTTCACCCTCTATCCATCTATGAGAATCAAAGAGACAAATTCATTAGTTTATGAAAATAATACGCAAATGACTCTAATTACTCAACAAAATCAACCAAAACTAGGGCATTTCGAATGACGAATCATAACAATTTCACGCCTAATCAACCCCCCCAAACTTACCATGTTGCTTGTCCTCAAGCAACGAAATAATAAGTCAAGTGAAATTGTTAGGAATGAGTCAAAGAATCAAATCATGCAAGCAAATGAATTCGAGCTTCAAAGATCAATCACAAGTACACTCACAAATCTTCCCTCATCATACGCATGCAACAACAGCGAGAATCACCAAAATCAAACATGGATGTGCACTCAACGATGTGTTTCACTCCCTCACAAGTGTATATCAATGATAACGGGACTCACTCAAACAATCAATTACACATATTGGCAGCCATAGGCTTGTAAGCACTCTTAACTCCGACCATACTCTAGAAATCAATGCCGAATCAAAAAGGGCTTTCTCAAGGTTGTAATGTAGGCTCTTTGGACAGGTGGGATAACAATATAGGTAAGTGACTAAAGTGAATGGAGAATAGAAAATCAAACTTCGGTACTTCTAGATTAGGAACAGACTATTTCTACATATTCATTGAACACCCTTTCAATTCCATACTCTCAACACTTCAATTTTTTTTCTAACTCTTTTCACTTTTTTCAATCACCTTTTTTTTTCTCTTTTTCGCACAAACACTTGAGCTCATTTTTGTTTCTTTTGCTCATTCTCAATTTTTATTCTTTCCCACAACTCAAAACTCAATTACATCCTTCTTCTCATACTCACTCAACAAACAACATTTTCCTCTTTCAACTCAATTCAATCCCTTCACATTCACACTTTTCCTATTCTCCACTCAAATTGGGACAAAAAGGCTTAGGAATTGGAATAGTGTTTAAAATGTGCTAGCAAATAAAATAGGCTAAGGCTCAAACGGGCTAACAAGGGACAAATGTCAATGGTAAGGAACATTTTTGGCTAAGTGACTCATTCAAAACAAAGATGGTCTAAGATCATATTCGGCATATCAAACTAGACACAATCAAGAAGCAAGAGCACACACAAGTTCTAGCATCCTCTAAGGTGACGATCCTCTCACAAACGAAGAGATCAAGTAATGCATCAAAATCTCATAAGGCTTAAATCTCACGGCTTTCACATCAATGCTAGTCCTAGTGCATTCTCACTCTCATCACACAAGTACTCAAAAGGAAAACTCACAAGCATACAAGTTCTTTCTCAAATCAACTCTAGCTCAACCACTCACACAAAAGAATTCCTAACTCAACCTCACAATTCACCCTTCTCATCAAATCATACTCAAAGATAGCAATCAACAAGCATAAGATGATTAATAGGCATGAAATAAGCAACAACGAATCAGATCAAAATCACCCCAAGGAGCATCTCAAGGCACCAAAACAAACACACTCAAAGATAAGGGGTGCTCCGGTGCAATGTAACAAGAAACATAAAAAACTCCACCCCCCAAACTTTGACCTTGCGAAGAGGTCTAAGTTTGGGGTTGTGGGTTACCTCAACCAAACAATTCAGTTTCTCTCAACAATGTTGCACACTTCCTTGCTTGAGTTCCTCTCTTTTGGATAACTCCATGATTCCTCTACTCTCTCGAGACAAGCCTACAAAATAAAACTCTCAAGTACGAGGTTAAAACTTACGATTCAACAACACCCTAATAACATAATAGAACACTAAAAATACTCAAAAACAAATAAAAATGGGTTGCCTCCCATTCAGCGCTATTTTTAAGGTCCTCATGCCGGACCGAGCTCAAAGGAGCTTATGGGACATCATACTCAAATTTACCTCCCTTACTCTCATAAGAGTGGTGGTTGCATTCCTTTCCTTGATGCCCCTCCATCGTGAGCTCTTTTCCTTCCTTCTCATCCCCAAGTGTTATGGGTCTCAACTCCTTCTCACTCACTTTCCACGGAGGTACCCACTTCTTGACTTTTGACTTCTCCTTCTTAACTCCTCCTTTACCCTCTAATTGGACCACGTACACACTTTTCACCTCTTCATCCTTCAACTTCTTCATTTTATCCCTATCAAAATAATCACGATCATGATGCACATGGGTTAAATCATCAAGTGAAGGCTTAACGAAATCATGAACATGAGAAATATTAGAGATATGAGGTGTGTCTTTAACACGAAGATCAATTGCATCCATGCAATACAAACTCTCATCCTCCTTCGGGTGCTTCATGGCTTCATATAGGGAAATCTTCACTTCTTGATCATCAACCTTCAACGTAATCTTCCCATTTGCCACGTCTAGCACCACCCCCCCCCCCCCCCCCGTCGCTAAGAACGGTCTTCCCAAGATCAGGGGCACGTGCTCATCTTCCTCCATCTCTAGGACCACAAAATCGGCTGGAAAAATGTGATCTCCAACTCTCACGAGGACGTCTTCTACCACACCTTGAGGTCGAGTAATAGACCGGTCGGCTAGTTGAAGCGTCATCATTGTGGATTGTAGTTCAACACCTTCCAACTTCTTGAAAAGCGACAGAGGCATCAAATTTATGCTCGCTCCTAGGTCGCACAACGCTCCCTTCTTGATCCCGTTCCCAATGTCACATAAGATGGTAAAGCTCCCGGGATCCTTCAGCTTTGGAGGAAGCGCCTTGTGCACTAATGCACTCACCTCATAGTTCAACTGCACCAACTTCAGCTCATCCACTCGCCGTCTTTTCGTGATCAAGTCCTTCAGAAACTTTACATAGTTGGACATCTGTTCCAAAGCAT
Organism: Ballota nigra; assembly: GCA_947034835.1. Taxonomy (NCBI): domain Eukaryota; kingdom Viridiplantae; phylum Streptophyta; class Magnoliopsida; order Lamiales; family Lamiaceae; genus Ballota; species Ballota nigra. Next base: position 7,759,753 of record OX344727.1, on the reverse strand, counting down.
CATAAAAAGGAATGTTAATATGCAATTGTTTAAACACATCAAGGAATTTAGCGCATTTCTCATCAGGCTTCTTTTTCATGAAGCGTTGTGGATATGGGACGGGTATCACAGATTTGGGTACCCCTCATTCATCTCTCTCGGTCTCTTTCACTTTCTCCCTTGCTTCCTTTGCCTTCTTCCACTTAGGAATTCTATCAACCTTCTCAATGCCTTCCTCTTCAAGCTCTTTGCTCGCTTGAGTGCTTTCACCCTCAACCTTCTTCTCAACTCTCATCTCTTCAATCTCATCTCTATCTTGGGGTGTCTCAGAATCAACAGGCATCTGAGGACCTTCATAGTTGGTTCCACTTTTTAACTGGATAGCCTTGCAATGTTCTTTCGGGTTCCCCTCCGGCATGGAAGGATACTTACCCGGCTCCCTATTCAATGATTTTGCAATTTGGCTTATCTGGAACTCTATTGAGGTGAACCGCCTATTGTTCTCTTACTGAATTCGATTCAACTCTACATCTCTCTTTTGGAGTTCTTGATCACGCTGATCACCTTTCTTATGCAACTCCTTCACATCGTACTCCAAAGAGGATAATCTCTTGCTTCCTTCTTCCACCTTCTGAAGGATAGCTCTCAACATCTCCTCAGTTGAGGAACTGCCTTCTCCCCCCGGAGGTTTTGAACCTGGATCAACACCTGCAGGAACTGTAATACCCACCTTCGGGTTAGCATATGAAAAGTTCTCGTTCTTCCTCCATTGGTTCTGAGGAAGTTGCTGGCCTCCTTGGTACCCTTGTGTGTTCCTCCATTGATTTTGAGGCGGCTGTAGACCTGGAGGTACAAATGGTTGGCCATAAGAAGGTCTTCCTTGAAAATTTCCACCTTGTGGATACCCATTCTGATTATAATAAGGACCTCCCATATAATTGACTACTTCTTGCTGAATTGTGGGCTTGTCCTCTTGCTCATTCTCTGTTGCACTCCCTCCAACCATATTCTTCCCCAACTCAAGGTTGTTAATCTTTTCCATCATGGCCATCAACAGCCTTCTCGTTCCTTCACCTTCCTCAACCTGATGAACTCTTTGGAAATCTGCATCTACATTCCAAGCCCCGACATTCGTGACAATGTTGTCCACGATCTATCTACACCTCACTATTCCTTGATTCAAGAATGATCCACTAGCACAGACGTCTAGATGGTCTTGTGATTAGGCGTGAAATTGTTATGATTCGTAGCTTGAAATACCCCAATCTTGGTCGAGTTTATAGAGTATTTAGAGTCAATTGAGCATTATTTCTATACGTTGATGAATTTGTCTCTTTGATGCTCATAGGTGAATAGAGGACGAAAAATGGAGTTCGTAGGACTTTGAATCGACTCAAACGGATGCCCGGATGAGAAGATATTGAAGAAATACGATTAGTATTAGTGCGGACGAGGAAAAGTATCAGTTGGAAGGAGTTGTAAGTCACTCGAGTGACTAGGTCGAGCGCCACCGCTCGAGCGCATTGCTCGAGTGCCTAAACGTACAGAACTTTTCTTGCGCTCGAGCAGCTCGAGCGCCACCGCTCGAGCGAATTGCTCGAGCGCCCAAAACATACAGTGTGATTTCAGCGCTCGACCGGCTCGAGCGGAACCGCTCGAGCGATTGTGTCATTCGAGCTACACTGCTCGAGCGGGACCGCTCGAGCGTTTTGCTCGAGCAACCACGTATTTTCGCCTCCGGATGTGTATTTTCGGCCCATTAACTCCCGTTTCGACCCGTGCCTATATATACCTCTTCAAACATGTTTTGAAGGGACCCGGACTTTTAGAAATCACTTTAGACTTAGTTTTTAGAGAGAGGAAGAAGAGAAGAACGAGCAAGCTTTACTTTTACGTTGTTGAGGTTTTTCATACGAATTCTTAGTTTCTTTTCGTTTCTTAGTTTCTTTTCATTAGCGTGATTACTTTAAACGCTTTGAACTTCGTTTTAGTTAATTAAATTTCAGTTCTTAGAATTATTTTCTTTTAAACCCTAGTTCATGTTTCTTATTTTCTTCGTTCAATTCATTATGTTTATGTTCGTTATTTCTTCTATTGCTTTTATTTTTGTTATAACCATGTCCGGCTAAAACCCTTGCATACTTGGGTTAGGATGAACTCGTAGAAGTAGGATGTGGGTACGTAATTAGGGTAATTCGTGACGTTAGTTTTAATTCTTTTAATTAATGAATTCTTATAATTAATCTTAACTCTACCTTTGAATTTCGCACGAAAGTGTTAGAGAGAGGACGACCGCATCACTCAATAACAACTAGTAGTCTTAACGAGAAGGTTTAGGAAAGGTTAATTCATCTACCGGTTTAGCGAAGGAGGACGACCGCATCACCTTAGTTAAATTAGGGTCTCATTAATTGAGCACAATCCATTAACTTGTTAGTGGATTAGTGAAGTCGAGTGTTAGGGTAAAGTATTAGGGTTTAGAATCTTGAGCTTTCACTTTGCATTCTTAGACTTAGGTTAATTCTTGTGTGTCACAGTTATTTTGATTATGTACCTGCTCCGTTAGTATACGTAGGGATTCCTATCCTAAGCATCACCATCTCTTATTTGAATCCAACCCTTAGTGAATTCGTCTGCTTTAGTATTTTAGTTTAATTAGTTTATTTTAGTTTTAATTAATCTTTCTAAAAAATCCAAAAACATACACTCATATTAACTACGATGCGTAGATCTTCAGGGATCTATTCGCATATACACCATCCCTTGGGTTCGATACTACTTGGTCATTATACTTACTCTTACTACAGTGAACCCGTCCGCTTGCGGGTAAGCGACTAGTAGAAGTTAGTAAAATTGCTTCAAGTCAATGGCGCCGTTGCCGGGGATGGCGTTATATGCTTTTTGAATAGGACTTGTAGATAGCTTAGTAGTTAGTAGTGGGTGATTTATTTTCTGTTTTTAATTTTATTTCCATTCATTGGGCAGTTGCGTTTTGATCCTTCTGCTAGTGTGTCAGGTTTATGAAAACACGCTCACAAGGCAATACGAGCGAAGAGAGAATACCGTTGGACCCTGAGACAATAGCCAGAAGGAACCGAGCCTTCTTGAGAAGGATGAACGCTGCCGACTTAGGAAAGGAACCAATGGATATCAATAATGAGTTGGACGATGCTGCCAACGATTTCAATCAGGCAGTAGACCGAGTTGAAGGCACTGGAGTTAGTGGTAGCCAGAATCAAATTCCATTAGGGGATAGCCAGAGTCTAAACCCGGATACACAAAACGTAGGGAATCCAGCTCAGAACCTTGTCCATAATCCTCATAACAACCCTGCTTACCCACAAAACTCAAATAACCCTTTTAACAACCCAGTATACCAACATTACCCATACCCACCTTATCCTTACCCACCATATCCATATCATCCACCTCCTGTCTACAACCAACCACCTGTTTACCCACCACCACCCCAACAAGCACCCGTACCAGCTGCTAATCCTCACCACGTTCCTCAGAACGTAGATCACAATATGGCTATTCGAGGGAGGTTTGCAGCGCAGCCACAACGGTACTATGATGGAGTGGCTTTGTCTCCTGTTGAGGCAAACAACTTCTCGATATCCCCGGGGATTTTAAAACTGCTTACCGAGAATCAATTCAAAGGGGTGATCGGGAAGGAGAATCCTCATACACATCTGAGGAGTTTTCTCATGATAGCCTCAACATTTAATTACAATGGCATGTCTGAAGATGCCAAGAGGCTTAGGCTGTTCCCATTCTCATTGACGGGAATAGCCAAGGAGTGGTACGATAATATGCTTCCGCGGGGAGGTATTACCACTTGGGCCGAGCTCGAGCGTCTGTTCCTCGAGCGATTCTACCCTCCATCTAGGACGATCAAGGCTAGAATTGGGATCTCGTCCTTTCGCCAGAAGTCTGGTGAGGATTTACGCCAAGCGTGGGAGAGATACTCAAACATGCTGATAGAGTGCCCGCAGCACGGGTACAACGAGGGAGATATTATGGCATTCTTCTATAGTGGTGCCAACAAGGCGGGGCAAGACCATTTAGACGCCTGTGCGGGCGGAGCATTCTTGAACCAAGGCATATAGAGGTGTAGGGAAATCGTGGACAACATTGTCACGAATACCGGTGCTTGGAGTGGAGATGCAGATTTTCAGAGAGTGCATCAGGTTGAGGAAGGTGAAGGAACGAGAAGGCTATTGATGGCCATGATGGAGAAGATAAACAACCTCGAGTTGGGGAAGAGTTTGGTTGGAGAGCATGCAGTAGAGAATGAGAGAGTAGACCAACCAAGTGGGCAGCAAGAGGTAGCCAATTACATGGGAGGTCCGTATTACAACCAGAATGGCTACCAAGGTGGAAACCAGTATGGAAGGCCTTCTTATGGCCAACCATTTGTACCTCCAGGCCCACAGCCACTTCAAAATCAATGGAGGAACACACAAGGAGTTCAAGGAGGCCAGCAGCCTCCTCAAAACACATGGAGGAAGAATGATAATTTTTCTTATGCTAACCCAAAAGCTGGTATTACTGTTCCTGCAGGTGTTGATCCGGGGTCTAAACCTCCTGGAGGAGAAGGCGGTGCCTCAACTGAGGAGATGTTGAGAGCGATCCTTCAGAAGGTGGAGGAAGGGAGCAAACGGTTGTCATCCTTGGAGTACGATGTGAAGGAGTTGCATAGGAAGGGTGATCAACGTGATCAAGAGCTCCAGAAGATGAATGTTGAGTGGACTAGAACTCAACAAGAGAACAATCGAAGGTTCACTTCTCTTGAGTTCCAGATGAGCCAGATTGCAAAGTCAGTGAATAGAATGCCGGAGGGAAACTCGAAAGAGCAGTGCAAGGCGATCCAGCTAAGAAGTGGAACCAACTATGAAGGTCCTCAGATGCCTGCTGATTCTGAGACGCCTCAAGTTGAGAAGTGGATTGAAAGTGAAGGAATTGAGAAGCATGAAGATATGGATGAGTCCCAGAAGGGCAAGGAAAGGGAGGAGGTTGAGAGAGTTCCAAAGTGGAAGAAAGCAAAGGAAGCAAGGGAGAAAGTGAAAGAAACAGAAAGAGATGAATGGGGGGTACCCAAATCTGTGATACCCGTCCCGTATCCACAACGCTTCATGAAAAAGAAGCTTGATGAAAAATTTGCAAAATTTCTTGATGTTTTTAAACAACTTCACATTAACATTCCTTTTTATGATGCTTTGGAACAGATGCCAAATTATGCCAAATTCCTGAAGGACTTGATAGCGAAGAGACGAAGAGTTGATGAGCCGAAGTTGGTGCAGTTGAACCACGAGGTGAGTGCATTAGTGCACAAGGCGCTCCCACCGAAGCTGAAGGATCCCGGGAGCTTCACGATCCTATGTGACATTGGGAACGGGATCAAGAAGGGAGCGTTGTGCGACCTCGGGGCGAGCATTAATTTGATGCCACTGTCGCTTTTCAAGAAGTTGGAAGGTGTTGAACTTCAACCCACAATGATGACGCTTCAACTTGCCGACCGGTCTATTACTAGACCTCAAGGTGTGGTTGAAGACGTCCTAGTGAGAGTTGGAGATCACATTTTTCCAGCCGACTTTGTAGTTCTAGAGATGGAGGAAGATGAGCACGTGCCCCTGATCTTGGGAAGACCGTTCTTAGCTACGGCGGGGATGGTGCTAGATGTGGCAAACGGGAAGATTACGCTGAAGGTTGATGATCAAGAAGTGAAGATCTCCCTATATGAAGCCATGAAGCACCCGAAGGAGGATGAGAGCTTGTATTGCATGGATGCCATTGATCCTCGTGTTGAAGACACACCTTCTATCCCTAATCCTTCTCATATTCATGAATTTTATACTCCTTCATTCAATAATTTAACCCATGAGCATTATGATCTTGATTCTTTTGATAGGGATAAAGTGAAGAAGTTGAAGGATGAAGAGGTGAAGAAAGTGGACGTGGTCCAGCTAGAGGGAAAAGGAGGAGTTAAGAAGAAGAAGTCAAAATTCAAGAACTTGTTTGGTAAGACTCATCCAGATAAAGGAAAGAAGGAGTTGAGACCCATAACACTTGGGAATGAGAAAAGAGGAAAGGAACTCATGATGGAGGGACATCAAGGAAAGGAGTTCAAACACCACTCTTATGAGAGTAAGGGAGGTAAATTTGAGTATGATGTCCCATAAGCTCCTTTGAGCTCGGTCCGGCATGAGGACCTTAAAAATAGCGCTGAATGGGAGGCAACCCATTTTTATTTGCTTTCATTTATTTTTAGTGTCTTTTTATATTATTAGGGAGTATTTTGAGTCGTATGTTTAACCTCGTACTTGAGAGTTTTATTTTGTAGGCTTGTCTCTAAAGGAGTAAAGGTATCATGGAGTTATTCAGATTGAAGGAACCAACTTGAGACAAGGAAGTGTGCAAAGCTAGTGAGAGAAACGGGATTATTTGGTTGAGGTAACCCACAACCCCAAACTTAGACCTCTAGCAAGGTCAAAGTTTGGGGGGGTGGAGTTTTTTTTTTGTTTTTTATGTTTCTTGTTACATTGCACATGCATGCACGCCCTTATCTTTGAGTTGAGTTTGATTGGTTATTGGTTAGTTGAGATACTCCTTGGGGTGATTTTGATTTGACTCGCGATTGCATATTTCATGCCTATCAATCATCTTATGCTTGTTGATTGCTATCTTTGAGTATGATTTGATGAGTAGAGTGAGTAGTAAGGGTGAGTTAGAAATTCTTTTGTGTGAGTGTTTGAGTTTGAGCTGATTTGAGAAAGAACTTGTATGCTTGTGAATTTTTCTTTTGAGTACTTGTGTGATGAGAGTGAGAATGCACTAGGACTAGCATGGATGTGAAAGCCGTGAGCTTTTGAGCCTTATGAGATTTTGAGGCATTAATCAATCTCTTCGTTTGTGAGTGAATCATCACCTTAGAGGATGCCAGAACTTGTGTGTGCTCTTGCTCCTTGATTGTGTCTAGTTTGATATGCCGAATGTGATCTTAGGCCATCTTTGATTTGAGTGAGTCACTTAGCCAAAATTTTCCTTACCAATGACATGTATCCCTTGCTAGCCCCGTTGAGCCTTTAAGCCTAATTTTATTTGCTAGCACATTTAAACACTATTCCAAGTTCCTAAGCCTTTTTGTCCCAATTTGAGTGGAGAATAGGAAAAGTGTGAATGTTGAAGGGATTGAGTTGAGACAAGGAATTATGATGGTTGAGTGGTGATAAAATAAGGGTCTGAATGAGATCTGAGTTGTGGAAAAAAAAAATATTGAGAATGAGCAAAAAGAAAAAAATTGAGCTCATGTGTTTGTGCGAAAAAGAGAAAAAAAAAGTGATTGGATACAAGTGAAAAGAGTGAGAAAGAAAAGATTGAAGTGTTGAGAGACGTGGAGTTGAAAGAGTGTTGATTGAAAATGTTTGAAGTATTCTGTTCCTAATCTCGAAGTGCCAAAGTTTGACTTTCTATTCTCTATTCACTTGAGTCACTTACCCATATTGTTATCCCACCCGTCCAAAGAGCCTACATTACAACCTTGAGAAAAGCCCTTTTTGATTCGGCATTGATTTCTAGAGTATGGTCGAAGTTAAGAGCACTTACAAGCTTATGGCTGCCAATTTGTGTGACTGATTGTTTGAGTGAGTCCCTTGATCATTGTTATACACTTGTGAGGGAGCGAAACACATCGTTGAGTGCACATCCATGCTTGATCTTGGTGTTTCTTGTAATTGTTGCATGAGTATGATAAAGGAAAGTGAGTGAGTATACGGGTGATTGACTTTTGAAGCTCGAATTTGTGTACTTGCATGATTGATTCTTTGACTCATTCCTAACAATTTCACTTGACTTATTATTTCATTGCTTGAGGACAAGCAACATGGTAAGTTTGGGGGGGTTGATTAGGCGTGAAATTGTTATGATTCGTAGCTTGAAATACCCCAATCTTGGTCGAGTTTATAGAGTATTTAGAGTCAATTGAGCATTATTTCTATATGTTGATGAATTTGTCTCTTTGATGCTCATAGGTGAATAGAGGACGAAAAACGGAGTTCGTAGGACTTTGAATCGACTCAAACGGATGCCCGGATGAGAAGATATTGAAGAAATACGATTAGTATTAGTGCGGACGAGGAAAAGTATCAGTTGGAAGGAGTTGTAAGTCACTCGAGTGACTAGGTCGAGCGCCACCGCTCGAGCGCCTAAACGTACAGAACTTTTCTTGCGCTCGAGCAGCTCGAGCGCCCAAAACATACAGTGTGATTTCAGCGCTCGACCGGCTCGAGCGGAACCGCTCGAGCGATTGTGTCATTCGAGCTACACTGCTCGAGCGGGACCGCTCGAGCGTTTTGCTCGAGCAACCACGTATTTTCGCCTCCGGATGCGTATTTTCGGCCCATTAACTCCCGTTTCGACCCGTGCCTATATATACCTCTTCAAACATGTTTTGAAGGGACCCGGACTTTTAGAAATCACTTTAGACTTAGTTTTTAGAGAGAGGAAGAGGAGAAGAACGAGCAAGCTTTACTTTTACGTTGTTGAGGTTTTTCATACGAATTCTTAGTTTCTTTTCGTTTCTTAGTTTCTTTTCATTAGTGTGATTACTTTAAACGCTTTGAACTTCGTTTTAGTTAATTAAATTTCAGTTCTTAGAATTATTTTCTTTTAAACCCTAGTTCATGTTTCTTATTTTCTTCGTTCAATTCATTATGTTTATGTTCGTTGTTTCTTCTATTGCTTTTATTTTTGTTATAACCATGTCCGGCTAAAACCCTTGCATGCTTGGGTTAGGATGAACTCGTAGAAGTAGGATGTGGGTACGTAATTAGGGTAATTCGTGACGTTAGTTTTAATTCTCTTAATTAATGAATTCTTATAATTAATCTTAACTCTACCTTTGAATTTCGCACGAAAGTGTTAGAGAGAGGACGACCGCATCACTCAATAACAACTAGTAGTCTTAACGAGAAGGTTTAGGAAAGGTTAATTCATCTACCGGTTTAGCGAAGGAGGACGACCGCATCACCTTAGTTAAATTAGGGTCTCATTAATTGAGCACAATCCATTAACTTGTTAGTGGATTAGTGAAGTCGAGTGTTAGGGTAAAGTATTAGGGTTTAGAATCTTGAGCTTTCACCTTGCATTCTTAGACTTAGGTTAATTCTTGTGTGTCACAGTTATTTTGATTATGTACCTGCTCCGTTAGTATACGTAGGGATTCCTATCCTAAGCATCACCATCTCTTATTTGAATCCAACCCTTAGTGAATTCGTCTGCTTTAGTATTTTAGTTTAATTAGTTTATTTTAGTTTTAATTAATCTTTCTAAAAAATCCAAAAACATACACTCATATTAACTACGACGCGTAGATCTTCAGGGATCTATTCGCATATACACCATCCCTTGGGTTCGATACTACTTGGTCATTATACTTACTCTTACTACAGTGAACCCGTCCGCTTGCGGGTAAGCGACTAGTAGAAGTTAGTAAAATCGCTTCAAGTCATCTTGCCCAGCCTTGTTGGCACCACTATAGAAAAATGTCATCACATCTCCCTCATTGTACCCGTGCTGCGGGCACTCTATCAACATGTTTGAGTATCTCTCCCACGCTTAACGTAGGTCCTCTCCTTGCTTCTGGCGGAAGGAAGAGATCTCAATCCTTGCTTTGATCGTTCTGGATGGAGGGTAGAATCGCTCGAGGAACAGACGCTCGAGCTCGACCCAAGTGGTAATACCCCCCGTGGAAGCGTATTATCGTACCACTCTGACATGCCATTGTAATTGAAAGTGGAGGTTATCATTAGAAAACTCCTGAGATGAGTATGAGGATTCTCCTTCCCGATCACCCCCTTGAACTGGTTCTCTGTAAGCAGCTTAAGAATTCCCGGGGAAATCGAGAAGTTATTCGCCTCAACAGGAGGCAATTCCACTCCATCATAGTACCGTTGTGGCTACGTTGCAAACCTTTCTCGAATAGCCATATTCTGATTTGCGTTCTGAGGAATGTGCTGAGGATTAGCAGCTGGTACAGGTACTTGTTGGGGTGGTGGTTGGTAAATAGGTGGTTGATTGTAAACTGGAGGTGGAGGGTATGGGTATGGGTGATAAGGGTATGGTGGGTATGGGTAAGGTGGATAAGGTAAGTTGTTTTGCGGTAAGTTAGGATGTGGATAAGCAGGGTTGTTATGAGGGTTTTGAACAAGGTTGTGAGCTGGATTGTCTACGTTTTGTGTATCCGGGTTTAGGCTCTGGCTATTCCCTAACGGAATTTGATCATGGCTACCACTAACTCCAGTGCCTTCAACTCGGCCGAATTCCTGATTGAACTCATTCACAGCATCATCCAACTCATTAGAGATGTCCATTGGTTCTTTCCCTCCTCCGGCAGTTTTCATTCTCCTCAAGAAAGCTCGGTTTCTTCTTGCTATCGTCTCAGGGTCCAACGGGATTGTCTCTTCGCTCGTATTGCCTTGTGAGCGTGTTTTCATATACCTGACACACTAGCAGAAGGATCAAAACGCAACTGCCGAATGAATAAAAATAAAAATAAAACAGAAAAGAAAAGCACTCACTACTAACTACTAAGCTATCTACAAGTCCTATTCAAAAGACATACAACGCCATCCCCGGCAACGGCGCCATTGACTTGAAGCGAAAATACTAACTTCTACTAGTAGATTCCTCGCAAGCGTACGAGTTCACTGTAGTATGAGTAAGTATAATGACCAAGTATATCGAACCCAAGGGAAAGTGTGTATGCAAATAGATCCCTGAAGATCTACGCGTCGTAGTTAATATGAGTGAAATGTTTTTGGATTTTTGAAAGATTAATTGAAACTAAAATAAACTAATTAAACTAAAATACTGAAAAAGACGAATTAACTAAGGGTTGTGTTCAAGTAAGAGATGGTGATGCTCAGGATAGGAATCCCTACGTATACTAACGGAGCAGGTACATAATCAAAATAACCGTGACGTGCAAGAAATAACCTAAGTAAAATAATGCAAGATAAAAGCTCAAGATTCTAAACCCTAATACTTTACCCTAACACTCGACTTCACTAATCCACTAACAAGTTAATAGATTGTGCTTAATTAATGAGACCCTAATTTAACTAAGGTGATTCGGTCGTCCTCCTTCGCTAAACTGGTAGATGAATTAACCCTTTCTAAACCCTCTCGTTAAGTCTACTCGTTGTTAAAGAGTGATACGGTCGTCCTCTCTCTAACACTTTTTGAACGAAATTCAAAAGTAAAGTTAAGATTAATTTTAAGAATTCATTAATTAACAGAATTAAAACCCTAATGTCACAAGTTACCCTAATTACGTACCCACAACCTACTTATACGAGTTCATCCTACCCCAAGCATGCAAGGGTTTTAGCCGGACATGGTTATAACGATAACAAAAGCAATTGACAAAGTAACAAACATAAACATGATGAATTGAATTGAAAACTTAGAAAGCATAAACTAGGGTTTTGAAAGAAAATAAATTTAAGAACTGAAATTAAATAAATAAGACGAAATCTAAACGTGTTCAATAACAAAGGTATGAAAAAACGAAACTAAAAAGTAAAACCGTTATTTGAATTCGTAAAGGAAAACCTCGAAACGTAAAATTAAAGCTTGCTCCTCTTTCTCTCTCTAAAAACTAAGTCTAAAAGTAATTTGGAATGTGATTATGTCGTGTATTCTTCTCTCAAAACGTGTTCGGGGAGGGGTATATATAGGCAACGGGCCGAATCGGGATCGTATGGGCCAAAAAAACGCGCTTGCTCGTGCACGAGCACCATCCACTCGAGCACTTCAATCTTCCAGAGTGCCAAAACTGCACGACCACTCGAGCTCGTGCACGAGCACACGCCTTGCTCGAGCGCCCTGCACGAGCACTCGTGCAGGGGTGCACGACCAACTTCAATTCGTGCACTATGCTCGACTGCTCGAGCACTAGTGCTCGAGCTCCTCTAGCTTGTGCACTCCAATGATACTTTTGCTCCCTCGAACTAATATTTTTCGTATTTCTTCGATATCTTCTCATCCGGGCATCCGTTTGAGTTGATTCAAAGTCCTACGAACTCCTCTTTTCGCCCTCTATCCATCTATGAGCATCAAAGAGACAAATTCATTAGTTTATGAAAATGATACGCAAATGACTCTAATTACTCAACAAAATCAACCAAAACTAGGGCATTTCGAATGACGAATCATGACAATTTCACGCCTAATCAATGACTTAGTCTCTTGTGCCACAACCAATTAGTATCAGTTGAGTTTTTTGCAATAAGACATGCATTTGGTGTGCAAGACTTCCAATCTGCAAGATAGACATTTCCTTTCCTTGACCCAGTTAGTAGTACCTGTTGTGAAGATATATTCTTGACAAAACACAGGTTACATGAAAATTCAACACTGTATCCTTTATCACAAAACTGACTTATGGACAGAAGATTGTGCTTAAGTCCACTGACATAGGATACATTGCTTACTCTTACTGAGCCAATAATTAGGGTACCATAACCTTTAGTGGCTCCTTGTGAATTGTCACCAAAGGTGACCTGTGGACCTTCTTTCTCAACAAACTCTGTCAGGAGATCTTTGTTGCCAGTCATGTGCCTGGAACATCCACTGTCCAAGTACCAGACTGAAGATTTCAGAGCTTCTCCTTTGTTGAGGTCCACTGAGCCCTGCAGTCAAAATCAAGCTTTAGGTACCCATTTTGTGTTGGGTCCTACCAGGTTAGCTGTACCTTTCGGAATCCAAATTTGCCTCACAGTTCTAATTACTTTAGAGTGGCTAATTTGTCTTCCATAAATATCTACATAGATTGTTATCTCCCTAGGTGCCTTGGGAGTAAACTTTCTATGGGTGTCAGCCTTTGAAGGAACATAAACCTTCTATACATTCTTTCTTTTAGGCTTGGGTGCACCTGACCTAAGTATTTGTTGATAAGGGTATGAAGGACCTTTTCCTTTAGACACAAAAGGAATAGGTCTTCTGTTAGAGTCATTCCTTGAGGAATGCTCATGCATGGGTGCTTTCAGTTGAGGTTGCTTCATCTGTGAAGACCTCGGCTAATAGTACCTCTGCTGAGATCTCGTCTGATTAGTCAACTGAGCCTTTTCATTTGGTTTTGGCTGAGTTTGACTTCTCTTTTGTTGGACCTCAGCTGGTCTTTTACCTTTATCTAAAATCTTTGGTTGAAATGTCACAGATTTAATAAAAACTCTCTTTGTGCCACTTGAAGAAGCAACACTCAGAGGACCTTCTGAAGGTTTTGGAATAAAGCCTATCCCACACTTGTTATTAGGATTGATTTGAAAGTTTTGAATTTTCTCTATGGCAAGAGAGGGTTTGTTAATAGCATCAATCCTTTTTAACAAGGTTTCTTCAGATTTTTGTAAGACATCAATTTTCAGGAGAGAATCCTTTACTTGGCTTACCAGTTTTAAGTTCTCTTCAGTTAACTTTGTCTTAGATTCAATAAGATCTTTTATCAGTTGATCTTTGCCATTTCCTTGACTCTTGAGGGTTTCCACCTCTTTTGTCAACTCAATGGTAGACTGAGCTGAGTTAAGATCTGCCTGATTCCCAGACTCAATTAACTTAGAGTTTTCTCTCAGGAGATTTTTGTTTTCATCTTGGAGATAAAAACTTGCTTCTTGCAACCTTGAGAAATCAATCATCAACTGTTCCAAAGCGGACTGAAGATTGAGTTCCTCAGTTGACTCTGAGCTCAGCTCAGGTGAGTGTTATAGAGAAATGGATGGTTTAGATTGTACCTCTGGTTCTTCTCTTGCCATGAGGCACATGTCATCATCACTGCTGTCTGAAAACAGTCCATCAGATGACTCCAGATCTTCATCAACATCCTCAGCCACCATGGCTTTCCTTTCTCCATATCTCCTGTCTCTTTTGGCTTGTCTTTCCTTCCTTTCCTTGGTGCCCAGTTGAGGACAATCATATTGAAAGTGCCCAACCTTTTTGCATTGGAAGCATCTATTGGCATCATCATTCTTTTACTCAGTAGACTCCTTGGTCTTTGATGATGATCCTTCACCTCTGGTATAGTTCTTGTAATCTTTCTTCTTTTCCAGCTCAGTTGAGCTTTTCTCTCCTTGTCTGGTATCTTTTTGTGGATAACTCCTCCCTTCTTTGTTATCCCTGTAAAATCTCTTATATTTGCCAAACCGGCTGTTAAGTTTTTCAAACCTTCTAGCCATCAGGCTGAGTTACTCTTGCATCTCAGCCTTACTTTGAGATTTGCTTGCCTTTGTACTCTTCTGCGGCTTTGGGGATTTTGGCTCAGTCTCCTTAGCTTTGAAGGCAACTCCCTTCTCAGCTGAGGTCTCATCAGGAGCCCTTTTCCTGTTAAGATCAAACTCATAAGCCTTAAGTTCTGAGAATACCTGTTGCATAGACATGTTGGACAAATCCTTGGTATTCTGCATCATCACAGAGTACACATCCCATCTTGAGGTTAAACCTCTCAGGATCTTTAAGGCTTGGTGTAGACTTTACCCAGAGAGTTTATCTCATTCATGATGTCAATGAACCTCCCATCAAGATGGCCAATGGTCTCAGTGGGCTCCATGGTGAACTGTACTTTTGAACAGCTACATAAAACTTGTTCTCCTTTATCTTGTCAGTTCCATCACACATGTAGAGAATATTCATGGCTATGAAGTTGAGGTTGTTTCTCCTCCTTTCATCTGTAGTGAAGTTATCTTCATCCTTGGGCCATTCTTATCTTGGATCTGCAATTGGTATCAGAGCAGTGGTTCAAAAGACCATTGTTCTAAGTATACCTTGTGCTAAAAAGGTATTTTCTATTTGGTCATCTGAATTGATCTTATTGATAAACTTGCTTAGATATTATGAGGATTAATTGATCAGTGCACCTTGGCACTATAACACAAGGAATTCCAAGTGAAAGGAATTCTCCTGTTTAATCAGGACAGTGGACGTATGAGATTCATCTCTGAACCACTTTATATCTTGTGTAATTACTTTCTGCTATTTCCTAAAGTGTGCGTTATCCACTCAAAGTTTATCAAGTAAAATGAGTTTTCTAAAGGGCTCACTAATCCGCATTTGAAAGCTAATTAGATAGTAGTTCAACTGAAAGTCTTGAGCTTTCAGTGGAGGTATTATCTCAGTAAGCTTTCACAAGTAATTCTCAGCAGACTTAAAGTCCACTGACGAGTTACTATCTGAAGTAATCTGTTAAGCTTTTAAGAAATTTTAATTTGTAACAACAGGTGTATTCCCTCCCCCCCATACACCTGTTTACTCGTTTCGGGACCAACAATATTCAACAGTCTATGAATTTTCTTTGATTCTCTTCCATATGGATGACAATGGGGCCGGGACGGGGGTCATTCCCCATCCCCGTCCCGGCGAAATCGTAGATTCCCCATCCCCACGAAATACACGGGAAATTTTTTCCCATTTTCCCGCCCCGCTGGGGATCCCCATCCCCGCCTAATTTTTTTTATCTCATCTCTCAAATATAAAAAAAAATATAAAATAATATCTAATTTAAAAAATTTAATCATACACAACAATTACTTTAAGTTGGTGTTAAAGAAAACTACTTTAAACAATTTTCAGAACCTCTAATTCTAATATTTTTAGTTAACATGTATAATAAAGTGAAAATTATATAATTTGGAACTAATAACATAATATTAAATCAAATATAGATTTAATTTTGAATAAATAGTTAATTAAGTAGAAAATTATGAACTATTTATTTGTAATTACTTTTAAATTTAAATTATATATATATATATATATATATATATATATTAACTATATAAAAAATAATGCAGGTACCCGCGGAGAACGAGGCAAGGATCCCCGCGGGGTGGGGAATACTATCCCCATCTCCGGCTACGGGGCAAAAAAAATTCTCGTCTCCATTTTCGGGGATTCCCCGCCTCGTTCGGGCCCCACGAGGATCCGGGATTACCTGCCCCACTGCCAAGTCTATTATTCCAAAAATATAAATAAATTTCACTCTCCAAAATCTCTTCAAACAACCAGAGACTTCTAATGAGGCCGAGGTATATAGGTGATGGAAATGAAGATGAGAATAATAATAATGAATAATAATGTATTTTTTTTTTTTTGGAACTAATGTATTTTTGGTATTTAGTCTAAACAATTTGGATAACTTTTATTATATACAAGTGTGTTCCATATACATTTGCATCAATGGTTCCAACGTCGGAGTATATGAAAATCCATGTAAATCAATAAAAAAAAATGTATTCCATAATCCTGTCAAGTATATGAAAATCCATGTAAATCAATAAAAAAGTTAGTCAAATTCTGCATGGAGTCTATAAATTTTCTAAATTCACACACTTTTTAATGTCCAAATTTTTTTAGTAGAATCTCAATTGAATACACCACTCTTAGTCTTGAGTGTATTCCTCTTAGGGGTGTATTCAATTGGAATTCTATTAAAATTTTCCAAATTGTTTAGACTAAATACCAAAAATACCTCGGCCTCATTAGAAGTCTCTAATTGTTAGAAGAGATTTTGGAAAGTGAAATTTATTTATATTTTTTGAATAGTAGACTTGACACCGGGGCAGGGAATCCCGGATCTCCATGGGGTTCCGCCTCGAACGAGGCGGGGAATTCCCAGGAATGGGGACGAGAATTTTTTTTGCCCCGTAGCCGGAGACGGGGATAGTATTCCCCGCCCCGCGGGGATCCTCGCCTCGTTCCTCGCGGGTACCTGCATTATTTTTTATATAATTAATATATATATATATATTTATATATAATTTAAATTTAAAAGTAATTACAAATAAATATTTCATAATTTTCTACTTAATTAACTATTTATTCAAAATTAAATCTATATTTTATTTAATATTATGTTATTAGTTTCAAATGATATAATTTCCATTTATTATACATGTTAACTAAAAATGTTAGAATTAGAGGTTCTGCAAGTTGTTTAAATTAGTTTTCTTTAACACCAACTTAAAGTAATTGTTGTGTATGATTAAATTTTTTAATTTAGATATTATTTTATATTTTTTTATATTTTAAAGATGAGATAAAAAAAATTAGGCGAGAATTCCCAAGAATGGGGACGAGAATATTTTTTGCCCCGTAGCCGGAGACGGGGATAGTATTCCCCGCCCCGCGGGGATCCTCGCCTCGTTCCCCGCGGGTACCTGCATTATTTTTTATATAATTAATATATATATATATATATATAATTTAAATTTAAAAGTAATTACAAATAAATATTTCATAATTTTCTACTTAATTAATTATTTATTCAAAATTAAATCTATATTTTATTTAATATTATGTTATTAGTTTCAAATTATATAATTTCTATTTATATTTTAAAGATGAGATAAAAAAAATAACTAGGCGGGGATGGGGATCCCCAGCGGGGCGGGGAAGTGGGAAAAAAATTTCCCCGTTTATTTCTCGGGGATGGAGGATCTACAATTTCGCCGGGACGGGGATGGAGAATGATCCCCGTATGGAAGAGAAACAAAGAAAATTCATAGATTGTTGAATACCTATAGTTTTTTAAGACTTTTTAAAATCCGTAGAAATCTCTGGTTATTAGAAGACATTTTGGAGAGTGAAATCTATTTATATTTTGAAAGAGAATAAAAGAAAATTCATAGAGTATTAAAATCCATAGATTGTTGAATATCTAGAGATTTTTCAAGACTTTTTAAATTCCGTATTGAATACCTCAGGATTTTTAAAGACTTTTGAAAATTCAGATTGAATACTCTTAGACTTTAAAAGTCTAAAAAAAATCCTACAGTCTCTCAATTTGAATTCTATGAGTTTTTTTTAGACTTTAAAAAGTACGTGCATTTATAAAATCCATAGACTCTATGCAGAGTTTGGCTGACTTTTTTTTATTAATTTACATGGATTTTCATTGACTTGACAGGACTGTGGAATACACTTTTTTTATTGATTTACATGGATTTTCATAGACTCCGGTGTTGGAATTGATGATGCAAATATATATGGAACACACTTGTATACAAAAAGAGTTATCCAAATTGTTTAGAAAAAATACCAAAAAATACATTATTATTCTCATCTTCATTTCCATCACCGTTATACCTCGACCTCATTTCACATATAACATTAACAATGCATTAGCTTCCATTCTTTGTTGTAGTTGGTTTTGAGAAAGCAATTCCAAATTTTCCTCTTCTATGTCGAAATGTGGTGAATCTTGATCTTTTTCATATTCGACTGGAAATTTATTAGAGTGACATTCTTTCAGAAGAAAATTGTGTAATCCAGCACAAGCCAATACTAACTCTGCTTGTGTTTGAAATGAGAACAGAGGTGCGGTTTTGAAAATTGTGAATCACAATTTGAAAATACAAAAAATTCTCTCAATCACATTTCTTAATGATGCATGACAAGTCAATTGCATTTTTGGGGTAACGACCTTGACCACCAAAATCTTTTAAATGATATCGAACACCACGTAATGGAACTAAAAATTGACGTTGATTAGCAAATCCACAATCCTCAAGAAAATATTCACCTAAAAATACAATTTATTTAATTAGTTAGCCTGTCGCTATTTAAAAGTATAAACACAATAAAAATTCATAAACTGTTGAATACCTAAAGTTTTTTTAAGACTTTTTAAAATCCGTAGAAATCTCTGGTTGTTAGAGAGATTTTGAGTGAAATCTATTATAGTTTTTTGAAGAGAATAAAAAAAATCCATAGAGTATTAAAATCCATAGACCGTTGAATACCTAAAGATTTTTTAAGACTTTTTAAAATCCGTATTGAATACCTTAAGGTTTTTAAAGACTTTTGAAAATCCGGATTGAATACGCCTAACTTTGAAAGTCTAAAAAATTCTATAGACTCCATAACCAATACACCCCTATCTAAGATGACAAAGTATAGAGTGAAACTGGTTCATATCTGAATCATTGATGAATATTAGTTGTTTTCACTAAGGAGTATTAGTTATTTTCACTGAAGAGTATTACTTATTTACACTGAAGAGTTATAGTTGTTCGGTGAAAACAAACTAAGACTCTTCAGTAAAAACAACTAATACCCTTCAGTGAATTCAATTAATACTCTTTAGTGAAAACAACTAATACCTTTCAATGATTCATGTATGAACCAATTTCACTTTATACATACTCCTAAGAGATGTTATATACTGTGTATGATGTTTTTAAGGAAAGTAAATTAATGATCTCTAAGTTCAGTTATAGACGATGAATGATTGACTGGAAGCGTTAATTATCAAATGTGATCTTATAATATCTGATATATTCATTATATCTCTTCTGAGCAAACAACAAACCGCAAACGTAAATTATCACTTTTCATGATATTAACTATGAGTAGGTCTTGCATGAGACCGTCTCATGGCATGAGACAATGAGAATGAGTGTAATTAGGGCATGGGCTCATTAACACTTTGGTAGGGGTAAGTGCTGATTTGTGTGGTCTCATGCAATGAGACGGTCTCATACAAGTTTTTGCCATTAACTATTAATATGAGATTTTTAATATTTAATTTGAGATTCTTGGTATTGAATTAAGACCGGGAAGAATGAAACATAATATTATTAAGGTTTTCATACGAACAAACTATTAAAATTCAAACCATTTTAATTACATCTTACCAAATAATCATATTAAATATCTTTTCTCACTTTATTTTAAGGGTACCATCATTTTTTTTATCTTACATTTTCTTACTCACTTATCAAATGGGTCTATAGAATACTACTGTTGAAAGCTTACTTCTTATATAATTGATTCACCATTTAGCAGAAAGAGAGAAATGATTTAAAAACACCGTTCAACCTTGAATTCGTTCTTGAGTAAATAGCAATGAGCGGAGGTATATTTGATCTTGTTGGAAAAAAATTAGGAAATTAAGTGTGGTGTGTAGATGAAGATGACTTGTGCAAGATATGGACTTAACATGAAAGTCGAGGCACGAGTTTAATCCGCTCTCCGTAAGACGATATTGCCCCGTACCCAGGTGCAATACGGTTCCATGATAATCGCCCCAAAATACGACGACTTTAGAGCCTTCCACACGCTGCACTACGAAACGAAAACTATCGGCGAACAGACTCGGGTACCCGAAACTTTCTTGACACGACTCTAATGCATAACTACAATTCTAGTATGCATATGCACTTGATAGAATTTATATGAAATTGATTTTCGAATGACTTGAATACTCATTTCAAAGTGAATATAACCAACTTTTCGAAGTAATGCAAACGACAAATATGTGGGTCTATTTATAGATTTTCAAGGGTCGTTAGGTAATAGTTGCGACTCTTCACTATAACTCTTATTTTTCCAAAAGTCATAATTCTTGGAATTAAACAACTATTCACCAAGAGGTATATCTCTTTAAATATACATCATTTGGAATAATATTATTAATAGATATGACACTTCATACCTATTGTGAGACCTGAACTTCTCACAACCATTAGATTAATATAGTTTATATTTCCGCATTATTTACGTCCAATTGAGGACCCCACTTTATTTTATCTTATATTTGTAATTGTGAAATATTTATTCTTTTATATAATTATTGATGACAAAAATCTAATATATTATCGAGATTTAAGTGATAATGCAAATCAGTTTATGGTTGATATACTATTTAAATGAAAATGAAATAATCCGCTACTCGTTAATCAATATTATTTATGTGTTATTTGTGATCTTGGTAATTTTAAATATTGAATTATGTACATGCTCCTATATTTTTAGTGGTGAGAAAACTCTATTATGATCATCGAGACATTAGTGAAATAAAATGAGAATTAAGTGATAATATTTTAGTAGAGACTAAATAAAATTGATAATTTATAGTATTAATTAGTAACAGGCCTACCCGTGCTTCGCACGGAAGTTATTTTTTCAATTTTAATTCTATGTTATATATATATATATATATATATATATATATCTTTTGAATGATTTTAAAATAAACCTTTTTTTCTTTAACAAAAATAACTAAAATTAATAATTATAGAAAAACCATTTATATTCACAAAAATAAATGAAAGGTTATCATTCATTTTTATTATTATAAATAAAATTACTAATACATTTACATGTTTGTTTTAATTTTTGAACAAAATAACATTAAAAAAAAAATTCGCTTAATTTTTCATTTAAAAAGTACTCCTTGATAAGATTTAAATTATATATGCCAAACCAGACAAATATAATGCACAAATTATTCTTTACTGTTAAAAAGTGATAAATAAATTTAAGTTAACTGATAAAGAGTTTATTCAAAAATATCGAGCAATAAAACATAAATAATTAGTGTTTGGAAAATATTATTTTTTTCGTCTTGTGATTACTTTGATATTTACCTAATTAAGACATTCCACAAATATTTTCATGCCACATAAAAAGAAATAATTTTGCATAACAAAAAATGAATAAAGGATAAAATTATCATTATTTTATTGAATTCTACACTCACATAACACATTTTTTCTTAAACAACGTGACACTTCCAAATGTGAAAGAAACAATGGGATGAAAGGAATATTTTTCAAATAATTACAATCCTCATTTTGTCTGTCCTATTTGGATTTATTACAGCCGATTGTGTCTAAATTGCGCTCTTAAAAATTATAATCCTTAAATTACCAGCACGAAAAGTAACGGTCCTCATTTTTTCTGCCCAAAAAATTATGGTCCTCTCTTTGTCACCCCTAAAGTTATGATCCTTAAAAGTATTTAAAAAAATAGTTTATATTAATAAAGGAACAAACACACAAACAAAATTAAAAATTAAATATTTAAGTAAATTATAAAGAAAACTTCTATTCCTTAATTTAAATCTTTATAACCCGACAATAAACTATTCTTAAGCATTAACATACACATGAAATAATAAATTTTCGATATACGTAAAATAAAGATATTGTTGTTAAAAGATTGCAATACAAATAAAAGAATCAACAAATAAACTTAATTTTAAAAAATTAATATAAAATATTCAACCTTTAAATGGAAATCAATCTTGCTCTAACATCAACACAATTATATTTTTTCAAAAAAATAAAAATCATCTTTACACAGTCCAACATTTCTGATAAATTTATACCAAGTTTTAGCTAGACAAAAAATGTGATAATCTGTATCACAATAAACCTGGATTCATAATAAATTGGGAATAAATCTTAAGTTCTAACGCACTTCAACATAATATAACCGGAGTCCATTTAAGTTTACACCTGACACTGGTATGTACTAAGAAAACAACAAAAAGATGATAAACATATTAAATTTATAATTTCCGTAAGTAAAAAAATGCATCTAAAGAAATATAACTATCACCAGAAGACGTTTAAATTCAGAATTATTGCATTTAACAGAAAACTCAATTACTTCACCACATTCAGCGATTCTATTTTTTCTTCAAAACAATCTTTGAAACGATATAATTTGGCTTCAGCTGAAACATTTGGAGGAAAACCTAATTTTTTTTAAATGGTTCAATTACATTCTTCATTATTCAAATAGAAAATAACAAAAAAATATTAATAATGCAATTAAAAAAGAGATAATTACATTATTTTAAAAAATACGTCTAAATAAATTACTTTTTTTGTTGGTTTCTTCCATACTCAATTCTAAGTCTCTCCGACTTATAAAGACTCATGTACAATGACGTTAATCATGTTTTCCACCGTTGTTTTAAGGAGGTGGGGGAGTCGATATGTTTGATAGTATTGAAATTGAATGAGATTAATTTAAGCAAAAATATTTTGAGAAAAACTTAAATTGTCTATAGATGATCCAATTGAATTTTTCATCACTGTTCAAACAAAAATTAATAAAATATATTATATAATACAAAAAATAAAATTTTATTACGTTAACATTAAAATCACATATTACATATCAACAAATTATATTATTTTATTGGTTTCTTTCATAGCAAATTGTGAAATACATTAATAATTATTTTCCCTGCTAGAGTAGAAATTTGAGGGAGTAAGTAAATTTGGTAGTTGTATTAAAATTAAAGAAGATTGACAAGTGAGTATCTTTAGAGACATAGGTGCAAGTATTACATGTTAGATAAAATTATAATTTTAAAGTTGTATATTTAGTTAAAAAAAAAAGATGAGTGAGTTAAGAAGTGGGTGAACTTATTAAAAAAGAGTGATAAGATAACTACATTCTATAAAAAAAATATCTATAAAAAATATCATATTTCTCTCTGCATTAATAATTAACAATTTTTCATATATAAAACAAAAAAAAAATTATTTATTTTTAAGACGTTTAAATAATAATAAATTTAATGTTATTTATAAGCAAAAATTAATTTTAGAATATAATCGTAAAAACACACAAATGAAATTAAAAATAAAGTTTAAGTCAAAATTTAAAAAAAATAAGTATCTCAATTTTAAGGACTGTAACTTAGTGGGTGGAAAAATAGGGAACATAACTTTTGAGATTGTAATTAAGGACAATAATTTTTAAAAGTCACCAATTGAGGTTAAATCATCCCAAATAAATTCAGACCGGACTATGCTACATGGGCCGATTGGGCTGAATTCGATTTAAAATTTAAGCTAATTAACACTATTTGGCCTGACTGGGAGCAGAATTCGGGCCTAATTTAGGTTTATTAGGTTAATTGTGCCTAAATTCACAACTCGTAGAAATTACAGTCCTTAAATTATCAATTTCAAGGATTGAGTGATAGACATTAACTCTTCGAGGTGTAATTTAGTTAGGGGAAGGGGCAAAATAAGGACAAAAACTCTCCGGGTAGAAAAAATGACAACTGTAAATCTCCGAGCTGACAATTAAAGACATTATCTTTT
Source organism: Ballota nigra (assembly GCA_947034835.1). Lineage (NCBI taxonomy): Eukaryota > Viridiplantae > Streptophyta > Magnoliopsida > Lamiales > Lamiaceae > Ballota > Ballota nigra. Next base: position 7,735,874 of record OX344727.1, on the reverse strand, counting down.
AAAAGAGGTGAACTTTTGGGATAATTAGGGCTAATTGTGCCTAAATTCGCAACTCTTAGAAATTACAGTTTTTAAATTGTCAACCCCAAAGTTACGGTCCTAAAAAAATATTTTCAAAATATTAAGTTTCACCTTGAGGATTGAGTGATAGACATTAACTCTTCGAGGTGTTGTTTAGTTGGGGGAAGGGGTAAAATTAGGACAAAAACTCTTTGGATTGAAAAAATAAGGATCGTAACTCTCCGAACTGACAACTTAAGGACATTAACTTTTAAAAGAAGTAAATTTTTTGGATTTATTAAAGCTAATTATGCCTAAATTTGCAATTCCTAGAAATTTCAGTCCTTAAATTGTCAATCCCAAAGTTACGGTCCTTACAAAATTTTAAAATATTAACTTTCACCCTGAGGATTGAGTGATAGACATTAACTCTTCGAGGTGTTATTTAGTTTAAGGAAGAGGCAAAATGAGGACAAAAACTCTTCGGGCTGGAAAAATGAGGACCGTAACCCTATGAGCTGACAATCAAAGGCCATTAACTTTTAAAACTAGTGTATTTCTGTCATATCAGCCCAAATTATTTAGAATTGGATACAAATTTAATCCGAATTCAAGCCAAATCACAATAATAAGTGCGAATTTCAAGCCAAGCCAGGCCAAATAGTCCAACGTGCTTTGATTCAGGCTGATTTGGCCTTATATCTCGACTTTAAAAAATTAATGTCCTTAAATTGTCCAGCCAAAGATTTAAAGTCCTAATTTTCCTATCACCCCTAGCTATGGTCATTACGAAAATCATTCTTACCCTGACATTAAATACCATTATACTTCTTAAATAAAATTTAAAAGGTTTTTATTTGACATTTTTATGGAGAAAAATCACAATTTAGGGCCATTTTTCAAATCTAAAATTATCGATGAATACAAAATATAATTATGAAATTAAGTTAGGGGAAATGACAGAATAACAAACAAATTCATATATAGCTTGACTTGTGGTCGTCGGGAAATAGCGGTAAATGGCATAATAATGAATAAATTCAACATATCCATAAAAAGAGATATATCCATGTTAGTACATAGCTTACAATTTTTATTTTTATTTCACTTTTTTTCATGACAGTCAAAATGAAACCAATAATTGAATATATTATACTTTGCATGATACATGTGAACCAATAACATTATATGTGTGTGTATATGCACACACACACATATTGATAAAAATGATATAATATAGTAATGCACAATGTATTTTAAATTTTATGAAAGCATAAACTTTTATTTTGAAATATTTTTAAAATGTTTGTGTAGAAGAAAATTTTAAAAAGACCCAGAGTTTTAATAGTTTAGAGATTTTGTAACATAATTAAAATTACTACATAAATCCCTCGGTGAGATGTTAAAATGCATTTTGTGAATGAAACAACGTGATTAGAAAATTAACAGTACATATATACACTCCAATTTTACTTTGGTGAAGGAGGTGACGGTCCCTTTGCACATGAAATAAAGTATATAAACATGAAATTAACAGTACAAATATATATCCGTAAAAAAAAAAAAACAGTACACATATATATTTGGATAATATATATAAAAAACTATAATCATGCAAAATATTAAGTTGGATGTGATCACGCTAATCTCAAATATTTGTTATCTATAATCAAACCTTCAAATTAGATTATGTAGTTTCAAATTAGATTATGTAGTTGAAGATTTTACGCTAAGATTATGCATGAGTAATATGAAATAACTTAACCAAATATATATGAATAAAGAGTGATTCTTGTGTGCAGCGAAGTGTATGGTATGCACTTGAATTTTGAAAAAATACCCTAAATAGTAATTAGTAATACCCAAGAAGTAAATAATGTATTTGGTAGTTGTATTAAAATTAAAGAAGATTGATGAGTGAGTATATTTAGAGATGTATGTGCAAGTACTACATGTTGGATAAAAATATAATTTTAAAGTGGTATATTTAGTAAAAAAAAAATGGTAATGAGTGAAGAAGTGGGTGAACTTTTAAAACAGTGTGGGAAGATAGCTACATTCTATAAAAAATTATTTGTAAAAAATATAGTATTTAATTTGATTAATAATTAATAATTTCCATATTTTATTTCTGATATATAAAATAAAAACAATGTTATTTATTTTTAAAATATATAAATAATAATAAATAATGGCCAAATTTAAACCATCTCAAATAAATCCAAATCAGACTATGCTACATGGCTCGATTGAGCTGGATTGATCTAAAATTTAGGTTAATTGACACAGTTTGGCCTGACTGTGGGTGAATTTGGGGTTAATTTGAATTTATTAGGGTTAATTGTGCCTAAATTCGCAACTCTTAGAAATTTCAATCATTAAATTGTTAGCCCAAAAGTAACGGTCCTTAAAAAAATTAAAAATATTAATTTTTACCTTGAGGATTGAGTGATAGACATTAACTCTTCGAAGTGATATTTACTTAGTTGGGAGAAGGGGCATAATGAGGACAGTAACTCTTCGGGCAGAAAAAATGAGGATAATAACTTTCGAAGCTGACAATTTAAGGATAATAACTTTTAAAAGTAGTTAATTTTTGTCATATCAACCCAAATCAGTTAGAATTGGATACAAATTCAACCCGAATTCAAGCCCAACCACACCAATAAGTGCGAATTTCAAGTCAAGTCGGGTCAATTAGTCCAATTTCTTTGATCCGGGCTGATTTGGCCTCAAATCTTGACTTTTAAACGACATGATTACCATTACACTTCTTAGAAAAATTTAATCATTTTTATGCAATACAACAATTATAGCAAATTTAAACAAAACTTTAGTGAAACGAATTATGCGATGATTTGTGCCACAAATATACTTGTATTCATACTAAATAAGGGAAATTCTTTTGTTTCGAAATACTTCAAATATAGTAAAATATGATTCTTCTCCAAGAAGTTTGCACCCGACTCCATTATGCGCTAAAAAATAAAAAAAAGGAAAAATAATCATAATTTTGTTTAGGGTGTGCTTAATTATATGATCTTCATCATAAATACAATCGAATTTAAAAATTAAATTGTTTATATATAGTCGAATAACATGTTGGAGGAAAATTTAAATAGTTTAAATATGGTTGAGCTAGAATTTTTTTTTTATTATTAAAAGTTAAATTATATAAAAAAAATTTATAGAGTGAAATTGTTTCATACATGAATCAATTCGCAATACTTTTTAGTGTAACCAACTAATACTCTTTAGTGTAATCAATTAATACCTCAGCGAGAACAACTAAAACCCTTCAAAACTAATACTCTTCAGTCAAAACAACTAAGATCTGGCAAATGGTTCATGTATGAACCATTTTCGCTCTATACTTTACAGATTTAAAACAAAATTTATAGATAATAATCAAACACATTAATATTGATACTTTTTATTAGAACAACTAATACTCTTTAGTGTAAACAACAAATATCCTTTAGCGAAACAACTCATACTCTTTGTACCTCTCAACCCATTCTTTTCAGTGAAAACAACTTGTCCCCTCCAGAGCTAATATCATTTACTTAAAACAACTAATACCCTTTAATGAAAAAACTAATATATTTCAAAGTGGTTCATATATGAATCCATTTCTCTCTATAATTTGCCTGTATTAATTAGTGTATCACAATACAAAAATATAAAATATTAAAATAAGAGTATGTATAGAGTGAATTTGGTTCATATATGAATTATTGAAGGATATTAGTTGTTTTCACTAAAGAGTAATAATTGTTCTCATTGAAGAGTATTAATTAGTTTATTCTTACTAAATAACTAATATACTTTAGTGAAAACAACAAATGCTCTTCAGTGAAAACAACTAATACTATTTAGTAAAAACAACTAATATTTTTCAATGGTTCATATATGAAACATTGACCCTCTATACTTTGTCTTTTAATAAATGATGCATGAGATTTAGTGATTATATGCTTACACATAGTATTACCCCAAATAAAACTTGATTCGTATAATATATTTTAAAGTTGTTATTCAGTAAATTTTATTAAATTATAAATGACAATAGAACATGATGTACGTATAAAAAAAATTCAATAACATATATGATTGCCTTTATATCATAAGTATGAAATTGTTCTAGTGATTTGTGTAGCATGAAAATCAATTGCTTGGGAAGGAACTAACAATTCTTCATGTACTTAGAAACGACACATTTATTAACTATGATTGTCATTATCCCATAATTTTGTAACATTGCCTCATGATTTGTGTAAAATAGAAATCAATTACTCGAGGAGGACCTAATAGTTGCTCTTATAATTATTGGTGATTCATATACATCTATCTATAGTATATTTTCTGTTACTATATAAAACATTTTTTTTATTTTGATTATTAGTAAATTATACTAAATTGTTCATTTTTAAAACAATTACATTATTATTATAAAGTTAATGTTTCTTATATATATCAATATAATTTATAATATAACTCAAATAAATATTAGCCTCGTGGAGGCACCATCATTGAAAAACCAAACCACCTTTCAAAACATGCCGACACGACCGGCCACCATCCGAGAATGTGTTTGTTTTACTTTTTCCAATATTCCTTATCTCATTTACCTCCATCCCAATTTTATTTTTCCATTTAATTTGTTTTACCTTAATGTGAAACTTAATTTAACTCCCTCCGTCTTGCACTTATTTATTACTTTACTGTTTGCACAAGTTTTAAAAAAATAGTTGTTCATTGTTGATCCTCAAATAAAGCATACAAAAATAATATCAGTGCACAATTAGAATATGGTAGCTTTTTTTTTTTTTTTTTAAAGAGAATATGGTAACTATTAAATCATATAAATTATAGGTATAATTTTGTGTGAACCCGAGTTTATATGTTCATTTTTTCAAATATCATTATTATATATACGCATAACATTTTTTTATATATATTTACTATATCACTGTTTAAAAATCAACACATTTTTAAAAGACTAAAATAGAACATTGAAAATTTGCTACCAATTAAAGTGGGCATTATATTTAAAGCTAAATAATAAGTGTAAAGTTAAAAAGATTCTTGAAACAGAAAGTCGGGATTTAAACCAAAATCGTCCTGTAACTTTTTACCTTTATTGAAATGGTCCTGTATTTATTTGCTTTATTGATTTAGTACTGTATGTTTTCAAAATTCGCCAATTTCGTCTTAATTGGCCGGAAAAGGCATAAAACTGCATCGTTTCAGTCACGTGCAGGCCACGTGATCGCATTTTTTGGCGAGAATGTATGATGTGACATTATTTTACGATGTGGCACGCTGAGTGAGAAATTTTGCCAATTAAAATAATAATAATAATAATAATAATAATAAGTTAAATATTCCAACTCATTTATTTGAATAAAAATTAATATAAAATAAAACAGTTAAAATAAATTTAAAATTTAAAATCCTTAGAAATTAGATTAGAAGTTAAAACCAAAGAAATGAAAAAAATTAGCGTTAGGAAAGTGGAAAAAAAATCATGTGTTTTTCAGTGGAAAGTGGAAACTAGCGTTACAAAGAATTGGGCAGAGGTTTTTCAGCGGTTTACCGCATAAATCGGAGTTCCCGGAGAATGACTCTGTTTTTTGATTAAGGAAGGGGATTGATTCGGGGATTGGGCTTGTCAAATTGTTGAACGAGAGATCTACAGTGGCGTTTGTGGTTATTTTGGAAGCGAATTCCGGTAAGATTTGGCGGAGAGTCTGTTTTAGGAAACATTTAGGTATGATAAATTAGAGCTGCCGAAGCCCGGCGGCAGTGATCCGTTGATCAAACTAGAAGACAGGTCGAGGAATTCAATCGAATTGGCCCGTTTAGGAAATGGGTCAGAGAAGTAATTATTCTTCAACGAAACTACGGTTAAATTCTGAAGGGCTGAGAAGCTTTCCGGCAGGGTTCCGACGAGGGCATTGTCGGAGAGGTTGAGAAGACGGAGGCTTCCGGGTAGGTATTCCGGGAGTTCGCCGGAGATCAAATTATTGGAGAAATAGAGTAACACTAATTTACAACCAATTTTAGATAACACTAATTTACAAGAATTTTTTTATAAATGTTTCCACTTTTCTAACGCTATTTTTTTCATTTCTTTGGTTTTAACTTCTAATCTAATTTCTACAGATTTTAAATTTATTTTAACTGTTTTATTTTATATTAATTTTTATTCAAATAAATGAGTTGGAATTTTTAACTTATTATTATTATTTTAATTTGCAAATTTCCCACTCAGCGTGCCACATCGTAAAATAATGCAACATCATACATTCTCGGTGGAAAACACGATCACGTAACCGAAACAAAACAGTTTTATGCCTTTTCCGGTCAATTAGGACGAAATTAGCGAATTTTGAAAATATATAGGACTAAATCAATAAAGCAAATAGATACAAAACCATTTTAATAAAGGTAAAAAGTTATAGGACGATTATGGTTTAAATCCCCAGAAAGTCAAATAGTTGAAGAAAATACTAAATGGAAGGAAACAACTTAATAAAAATTAAAACTGAAGATGCACGGGTTAAAACGTGCAAAATACAAAAAATTAATACAAACACAATAAATGAATATAATGACGTTTATAATTTTTTAACCCAACGAATGTCCAGATCAAGCAAAAGAACAACAATCAGGGGAATTCCATCTGCCTGCATCTTTCGCCTTAGCATAATAGAGTTGTCCTGCATCGATTACAAACTCTTTACATAAGAACTAACCATTAATATCCACATATCATTCACATAATCATACTTTTGTGATCAGATCCATGATTTGGATGTATGTAATCTTATTAATGTATTCATTCAAACCATGTAGGTAACAATTACCTAGAACACATTCTATGAAGAAAAAAAGACACAAAAAATTAAAAAAAAATTAGTCATCACCTGCAACATAGAACAAAAAATAAAAATATAGAAACATCAAGGAATAAAAAAAAACGAATGTCAATGCAAGAAAGAAACAAAAATCCATAAATCGAAACAAATTAGATTGAAACCAACCCCAAATCTACCTAGGTTGTATATACTCACAAAATCAAGAGAAGTGGTAGTCCAAACAAAACTTAATTAAGCGAGTCATGATTGAAGGAGAGAATATGACATTTGCACCATTGTTGTCAAAAGAGAAAGTTAGAGCCAAGAAATCACCCCAAGTGCGAGAGAATCACCGCAAAATGAGACAATATTTTAGGGGGAGACGACAGAGGCGATGGATCCAACATGACAATTGATGACTATGAGATTATTTCGATGATCAGATGGATTGATACTCTGAGAAAATTAGGACATAAAGTATATTTACACTGAAATAGACGGTGAGAAAACAAATTACCGAAAACAAAAAACTGCAGAGATGAACCTACCAATAAAGAAGTTAAATGCGAGAGACCAATTGGCAGCGGCAAGATAAGAATGAGGGTGGAGATGGAATGAATGGAGAAGTGAGAGAATTTAACTTGGATAGAGATGAAACAGTTGCAAGATTTTTTAGCAAATTGAATGACTATGGATTTCATTAGAAAGAGAATAAATTGGCACAAAATTATTTATAAATTAATTATCATAATTAGTAACAAAAAAAGAATGGTTACAATCAATTTAAAAAAATTGATCAATGACTCACAAACTTTGCCGCCTATATTTTTTAAGGAAAAGTTGTTCCTATTATATATTTATAGATTTCATATTTAATTTGGTTACAAATAAAAAATTTCAATATTTTTTAATTAAAAAATAAATAAAAATAAAATTTGTGTTTTCAAACATTTACATATTAATAAAGTCATTAATATATTACAACTTTTCAGAAAATCAACTTTATATATTAATAACAATAGAAAACACACAAACAAAATTAGATATCAAATACATTTAAAAAAATACATACAAAATAAAAACCTAAAATTATAATAAAAACCATTAAACTTGAATCTTTGTAACCTAACAATGAACTATTTCTAAACCTTAAAATCCACATAAAATAATAATTCTACAATACAATAACAAAATATTTAATTATTCTTGAAATTGAGCAATAAAAATTAAAGAATCAACAAAATGACTTAATTAAAAAGATCAACATCAACATCAAGTACTCAATACATAGACAGCAAAAATATTCTTACTCCAACATTATTAATAATATTATACTTACATATTATTTTATCTTTTTTTACCATATCCAAGCTTTCAAATAAATTTATACCAATCTTTTGTGAGACGAAGCATTCGATGACCCATGTCACCAATAGACCATAATTTATAATAAAATTGGCACACATTTTTCATTTCTAACATACTTCAATATTAAATGAAAAAACAAATTCTTCTTAAAAAAAGTTTAACCGACATTGTTATGTGCTAAAAAATGATAAAAACATATTAAATTTATAGTTTGAGTATGAAATTATAAAAAATAGATATGCTTCCAATGAAATATAAATCTCATCAAACAACATTTTAATTCACCATTATTGCATTTCACAGAAAGCTCAGTGATTTCATCAACACTCACTGTTTTTTTTTTCTTAAAAAATATTAATTTTACTTCTACCGAAACATTAGGATAGCTTACATTACCTATAAATGGTTCAATAATATTTCTCATCAATGTTCAAATAAAAAGTAATTATAATATAATACAATACATAACTTAAAAATATAATACATTTGAACAAATTGTCTTGCTTGGTTGATTTCTTTTAACGCAAATCTAAGTCACTATGCCTAGTAGACACTCTTGTACATAAAATTAATCATATTTTTCATTGGTGTATTAAAAAGGTGGGGGAGTGGGTATGTTTGGTGGTTGCATCCAAATTAAATGTGATTAATTGGTCAGTATTTTTAAGCATGTGAGTATTTTACATTGAATAAAATCATAATTTTGAGTATATAGTAAAAAAAAAAAAAGAGAAGTGTGAACATAGTTATATATACAATGGTGTAGAGACTTGTGCTTTATAAATTATTTTGTGACACGATATCTAGCCCTAGGAACGACTAATATATGGGACCAAAGTTGTGGATATAATATATTTATATATATTTAACGTGATTAAGAATTCGATACTCTCAATATTTAATTTTAATTATAGAAAAAAAAACCTTTTTTGTTTTTAAAATAGTCAACTAATACAAAATGAATGTTATTTTTTAACTTTTTAGAAAATTGGTTTTATATTAATAATGATTACAAACACAAAATATAATTAAAAATCTAATGGTTTAAGATAAATATAACAAAAATAAGTATCTCAAATCATAATAAAAATCATGCCAAACCCAAATCTCTATAACCCGACATTGAATTGTTTCCAAATCTTAACATTATATTCATATAAAACAATAATTATTGGATACAATAATAAAATAATATATCATCTTTAAAATTTAGTAATACAAATAAAAAAATCAATAAAGTGACTTATTAAGAGGATTAGTATCAAGTACTCAACCTTAGAAAACAAACTATGAAAATAATGCTTGCTCTGACATCAATATCATTATACTTCTTAGTATTTTTTTTAATCATATTAAAACAATTCAAATTTCTAATAAATTTATACCAAATTTTAGGGTGAGGAAGCATAAGATGACCCACGGAATCAATAACTTGCTTTCATAATAAATCGAGAATAAATCTCCAGTTCTAACATATATTAATATACTAAAACCCAATCATTCACCAAAAAAGAAAATTCACCTAACATTGTTATGTACTAAACAAAAACTAGAAAGAAAGATGCAAAAAAGTTAAATTTACAGTTTCAATAAGATATTAAAAAATATGTGCACCAAAAAAAGTATAAATCTCATCAAATGACATTTAAATTCAATATTATTGTATTTCATATATATAAAGAACAACGATTTTACCAACATTCACTGGTTTAAATTTTCCTTCAAACTAATTTTCAAAATTCTCATCTGTAACATGTGAAGGAAAACTTAATTTGTCTACAAATGGGCCAATAACATTTTCATCGAGCAAATAGAAAATAATAAAAAACTATATTATAATACAACAAAATAAAGACGGATACATTAACATTAAAAAAATATATATCACATGTACATAAATTATATTGCTTTGTTGTTTTCTTTCACAATCAATCTCAAGTCCCTCTACGTAATAAACCTCTTGTACAAATTATTAATCATATTTTTAACGATTGATTAAAGTGGTGGAGAAGAGATATATTTGGTGGCTATATTGTAAATAAATGAAATTAATGGGTGAATATTTTTAGACATGTGTGGGTAATCATTAAAATCAAAATTTTAAAGTGAATATATTTAGTAAAAAATATAAATGAGGAGGGTGAATATAGTAAATCAATGAGCATAAATTTTTTGGTGACTCGATATCTGACCCTAGGAACGACTAATCCGAAGGACCAAAGTTGCGCTCTATGACATAGTTTTCTATAAACAATTTATATTTAATGTGACTAAGAATTTGATATTTTTAATATTTGATTTTAAATTAAAAAAAATACTAAAGTAGTTTCATAATAAGAAAGTGGATGTTATTATAAAACCTAAAAATAATTTTTATATCAATAACGACTATGAACATAATTTTTTTAAAATATCCAATGATTCACGATAAATACAATAAAATTAAGTACCACATATCATAATAAAATCACAAAACCCAAATCTCTATAACCTGACAATGAATTGTTACTAAACCTTAATGTCCATATAAAATAATAATTCACGAACAACAAAATATTATACCTTCTTTAAAATTTAGCAATAAAATAAAAAAAAATCAATAAAGTGACTTAATTAAAAGTATCAATATCAAGTACTCAACGTAGCAACATAAATAATGAAAATTATTCTTATTCCGACATCAATACCATTATATTTCTTAATAATAGTTCTATAATATTTTAGCAATTCAAACTTTAACAAATTTTTACCAAATTTTAGTGTGGTTGAAGCATACGATGATCCACGTCACCAATAAATTTGGTTTCATAATAAACAAAAAAAAAAAATCTTAGTTCTTACATACTTCAATATAATAAAACCCGATTATTCAAAAAAAAAATTCATCTACTCTTCTTATGTTCTAAATTCATCTACTGATAAAGTAAGGAAGAAATTTCTAGAAAACAAAGGATGTGGGCAGGTTAAAGCAATAAAATCACCGATCAACACAACCAATGGAAAAGGTCCACATAGGGAATAGGTAATAAATAAAGAACCAGTGGTAAATAGGCAAACACACATAAATATTGGCAATTATAATCGACAATCACTCCCTATAATTTGTAATTTCAAAAGTCAATAAAAAATAAAAGTAAAACGCTCACACCAGTTATTTCAAAAGTTAATGATATAATCATTCAGTAAATGAAGCAATTATTCGTTCACAAAATTAACAGCATCAACAGTTGGAATCAATAATATATAAACTTAAAAAATAAGAACACCCTGAATTTTTTTTTTTTCACAGATTGGAATAAATAATTGACACTGAAATATTAATCATAACACTACTAATGCAAAACCTGTGCATGCCTATGTGGCATCTCTAGGAATTGTCTTTGTGAAGAATCTTCCCCTCTCATTGAAGCATTAATTGCAAAATGATCTTGGTCGTTCTTTTATTTCATCGTAATCGTGTCCGTCCATTCTTTCTCAATTTGATCTATAAATATAGCTTTCCCCTCTCATCATTTCATTCACATTTCATTTTCTCTCGGATTTTTCCGGTTTTTTGTTTAGGCTTATGTGGTTGCTCTTCTTGGAGTTCGTTTGAAGTGCACGCGATGTCATTTTTTTTTTGCTCTTTCGCATTTGTCATGATCGAATTGTTCTTGCTTTTTTGGTTGATGTTCTTGGTCCGAGTCCGTTGTTGGTTCATGCCGCTGCCATTTTGTTGCTTCGTCGCCGTCGTCGTGTTTGAAGTATTCGGGTCGTATTGTGGTTTTTTTTATTCTTGGATTGGACTCCTATTTGTAATTTTTTTCCCGTTACATTATCTTACAAGATTCTCGCTCCACCCGTTGTTAAATCATGTAATGTCGTTCCCAATTTGTAATCCTTTTTTGTTAATAGTTGTATCGTTAATAATAGAATTGGTTTTTGTATTTCGTCATCTTTTTTTTGTTATTTTTTGTTCTTTGAATCCCTCCGAAAGCAGTTGGATTCAATAAAATCGTATAATGTCGTTCCCAATTTGTAATCCTTTTTGGTTAATAGTTGTATCGTTAATAATAGAATTGGTTTTTGTATTTCGTCATCCTTTTTTTTGTTATTTTTTGTTCTTTGAATCCCTCCGAAAGCAGTTGGATTCGATCATTTGGATTCGATCTATATCACGTTACAGAAATCTAAGAGTTGTCATCTAAGGATAAATGTACCGAACCAATTTAATTTCACTCCCTAAATTCGGTAAATTGCTATATACTCTTATTATTATCCGTGCCTTATGGGTATAAGCTAATTTTTAAATCATGGAAAATTATAGTAGTTGGGCCATATCAATGTGCATAAATTCTGATGCATTAGTTAACTTTCCTAGATTCTGATGCATTAGTTAACTTTCCTAGGTTTTTGTACCTTTTTAATTAAATGAAATTTACAACATTGCCTTATTGAAAATTTTCACCATGTCATATTAAATGTTGTCTTCCACTTATAATATATTTTATTTTTTTAATTTGTATTAAAATATAAATTAATTTCTCATTTAATGATAACACCCAATTTTAATGTGTTTGTATTTGGTTAATGTAGGTCCTAAAATATTGGAGAGATCGTGTGCTATGCTAAGCATTGCGGTTTTGTTCCCTCTTCAACCATGCCTTCCATTTTTTTTATTTAATAGGTGGTTGCTTTGTCGGGCTAGAAAATAACGGAAACATGCAAATAATAGGAATTAGTCAAATTTATTAAAAATCCTTATCTTGCCTTATTAACCGAGTTGAACATAAACTAATTTCATTGATGCCAATTTAAAAAACCAATTAAAATTCTATCTCTTGCCTCATAAATTGAGTTGCTTAAAATATAATTTCGTTGAGATCTACCCAATTTTAATGTGATTGTATTTTGTTAGGATAGGTCCTAAATTAATGGAGAGATCATGGGATAATTATTGCAATTTATTCCTTCGTCAATCCTTTTGTCCATTTTTTTTTTTTAATTTGGTCTTCTTTTGCTTCGTCCGCGCTGAAAAAATTGGAAACGTGCAAGCTATAGGAATTTAGTCTCTTCCGATGATTTAATGTGTGTATCCGAATTAATTGTTTCAACCATCATTAATTAATATTAATGCATGCAAATTTGATGTTGCGCCACATATAAAATTACGGACATATCAACTATATAATTGTCTTCAGTATAGGAGTTTACTTTTTTAAAATATGTGTTAAAACATAATTTGACTGATTTGCTTTTAGAAACAAATCAATAATATTTCAACTTAATTTACGTTATTAGGACAATTATAAGGAAATTTGAGTAAATTTTTGCAAAACTTAAAAAAATGTATTAATACACTTTTAATTCCCACCCATGTATATTAACAAAGTTTGACCATTACATCCCACTTATGTTTAAAAAGATAGTGTCCTAATTTTGTGAACACCAATAAGATAATGTCCTAAAAGTATATTTTTTTTTACTTATATGAGTTAATTTAGTGATAAATTATAAGGTGTGACTTATTTACATATCAATTCGTAGTTCAGACAATATTGATGATAGATTAGAAATATAATTAATCTCAATGTGGTGTTATATACTTTAACATAAAATATTACTATTAAAAGTATATTTTAGAATTAATTATGGTTAATTTCAAATAAAATCACAACCTTTTCGCAAATTGCAATCTAATATAAACTTTTGAATCTTTGCAAACAAAATTCCAACTTAACATTTGGTTGCAATTCGAACCAACAAATAATTTTTTTATTGTCCGAAAATGATGTTTCACTTAGTCGACAATGAATAGTTAATTGTATTAATATGTTTAGATTGATTCGCATGACAACACATAATTAATAATTATTTTCGGGCAAATTGAAATCTGCCTTTTTGTTAGAATTGCTAAAAATTTTAAAGCTGAAGCTTTATTTGTAACGATTCAAAAGTTTAGATTAGATTACAGTTAGTGAAAAGGTCGTGATTTTATTTGTAATTAACCCATTTAATTATTACATATATGAACCACTTTACAATTTTTTTTAGATAAACTTTATCTTAACCAAATAATGTTCTTTAAATGAACAAATAATACTCTAAGTTACCATTAACTAAATTGATTATAAGGGTAAAATTATTATTTTAGGACACTGTCTTATGAGTGTTTGTAGAATTAGGATATTGTATTTACGGGCTTGCAAAATTGAGACAATATCTTTATGAACTTACAAAATAAGGATAATGTATTTACAAACTTGCACAATTAGGACACTATCTTTTAATTTTTGACCAATTTTATAAAATACAATTATATGGGCATACCATAATCGGACTTTGTTTGACCCACATATAGTAAAATTTATCCTAAATTTTATTTAAGCGGAAGATATGGTAACAACTTCTACAATTACGTAGATAATTAACTTGAAGATAGTTTTCACATATTAAAAAGTTTATTTAAAATTAAAAATAAATGAAAATATAATGTCTACTAGATTAATCAATTATGGTTTTGATTATACAAGGAAACAACTAGAGATCGAGTCAATTCGCTCAACTCTTCTCTGAAGCGGTTATCATAATAATTATTTTTTTAAAAAACATTCCATACTTTTCTCCATTAAAATTAAATTTATTTTTTGGGTTCTCAATATTACTTTTCTTAAATATATTGTTTATAAGGGAAAAATATCATTTTTGAATACTATTTTATGAGTGTTTGTAAAATTAGGGCGCTGTCTTTACGAACTTGCAAAATTGAGACAATATCTTTAAAAACTTGTAAAATTAGGACATTATCTTTAGGCCAAAATTTAATTTTGGCCAATTTAGGCCTATTCTTTTTTAAAATACTTCCAAATGGGTATTTTATAATCGGGCTTTATTTAAACCCACATTTTATAAAGTTTGGCCTAAATTTGCCAAACACAAAATATAATATTCTACTTTTATAAGCTCATAAAGATAGTTATCTAAATTCGTAGGCCCCAAAATATAGTGTCCTAATTTTGCAAACACCCGTAAGATAATGTCATAAAAAAATAATTTTTCTTTGTGTATATGAGTTAATTTAATGATAACTTATTGTATACATATCAATTCGTAGTTCAAATAATATTGGTGATGGATTAGAAACATAAGTAACCTCAATGTGGTATTATATGTTTTAATCATAAAATATTATTATTGAAAGTGTGTTCTAGAATTAAATTGTTTCATGTATGAACCACTTTATAATTATTTTTAGATGCACTTTGCTTTAACCAATTAATGTTTTTTAAATAAACAACTAATACTCTTTGTTACCATTAACTAAATTGGTTATAAGGGAAGATTTATTATTTTAGGACACCACCTTATTAGTGTTTGTAAAGTTATTTTTAATGTCTGATGGTCCCGTTTCTGAAGGCCAAAATGGGAATTTAGGAGTTTTTTTTTAAAACTTCGCATTTCACCCTGAATGAGTTCAGTGAGGGAATACTCAAGTCACCACATTGCTTAGAGTCAGAGCTATCAAGTCAGTGTAAGGACTTGCAAGCTCAGGATCTAAATAAGGCAGTGACTCGAGAGACTAAACTCTCGAGTGCTAGCCTAAGCCTGTCAGTGAGATTGGTTTCCTGACTAAAATACTTTGCTAATTTCTTTTCAACCTTTCGAAGTACTCTCAGTGAGATTACAATATAAATAATTGGCAAGTGCTTAAACAATAAACAACACACAGTTTAACGTGGTTCAGAGACTCAAGCTCTTACATCCACGGACCTGATTTAACAGGAAATCCACTATCATGGGATTCTTGTTTTTAACGTGTCAAGGTGCACCCAGATCTATACACTCAGATCTTGCTTCCTTCCTTCCTAACTCCACAAACAACTTCCACCAACAAACCTGACAAGTAGGGTTTTGGTTTCCGTTGGGTTTTCTCCAACTAGGTGAGGTTTTCCCTTACAATGTGTTAGCCTAAAGCTAAGATTGGGAAAACCTCTCTAAGCTAAGAGTTACAAGCTGAACACTCATATATATATATGTGAAGACCTTAATGGTCAGTGAACAAGGTGTGAAACGTGCCTCGTTATACCTCCCTTGAAACCGCACTTTACATTCACACCTTCACAGCTCTTAGGTGTTGAATTTTCTCTCTTCACACACACTTGAACATGCAGCTATGAGCTTGTATTTATAGTGTGGATTCAAATGTTACCATTGGAGAGGATAACATTTGAATCCAGACTGTCAGTAGGGAAACCTACTTTTCTTGGAATGCGGCATTGTCAGTGTCGGATGAGCTGTCTTGATTTGATTGGTCCACGTGGACTGAATCCAACAGATCTTTAGTTCAGTGGGCTTGATCAGGGCACGCTGACTTCATATGGCTTATCCTCCACTGACTTGATGATCTTCAGTAGACATGACTGTCTCCAGTGTAGTTGTCCTTCAGTAGACTCTTGAAGATCTTTCCAGGAAGTTTGTCATAAGGCTGAATGACAAACTTCCCTGACCACAGTAGCCTGACTCCTTCAGTGCCTACTTGGTACAGCACTGATCCTCCTGATCATGCTCTTCACTGAGTAGTCCACTGACTTAGCTTAGATCAGCCAGGTTTATACTCAGTGGGACATCCTTCAGACTCTTCTTCAGGTTCAGATCCCTGCAATGGCTTCAGTCAGTTCTTCTTGTGACGTCATCTTGATTTTCTCAGGCTGTGTTATTGAGTTCCCCCTCGCTGAGTTCCCCCTCAACTGAGTTCTTCTTAACTGACAGCATATTCTACTGAGAAATAACCTAGCCTGACCTGAAACTAAAGATACTATCCTGACTGCTTTCAAACCTATTACATGAGGTTTTGGAAAATCATCAAAACTAAACCATATCCCAACACTGTCTTGCAAAATTGAGACAATATCTTTACCAACTTGCAAAATTAGGATCTTTACAAACTTTCAAAACTAGGACACTATCTTTTAATTTTGGACAATTTAGTAAAAAAATTATATATTATAGCCAACTGGACATATCATAATAGGGCTTCGTTTGACCCACATTTTATAAAATTTGGCCTAAATTTCATTTAAGCGGAAGAAGTGGTCATAAATAACAACTTCTACAATTAAATAGATAATTAACTTGAAGATTGTTTTCAAATGTTAAAAAGTTTATTTAAAAAAATGAATGGTACTAAAATGTCTTATAGATTAATTAATTATGGTTTTGATTCTATAAGAAAACAACAACTAAAGGTCGAGTCAACTCTCTCAACTCTTTTCTGAAGCGGTTATCATAAGAATATATTTTTTTGAAAAAGTTTCATACTTTTCTCCATTGAAATTGACCTTATTTTTTTGTTTCTCAATCTTGCTTTTCTTAAATATATTGGTTATAAGGGAATTTTTTTATTTTAGGACACTAACTTATGAGTGTTTATAAAATTAGGACACTATCTTTACAGACTTGCAAAATTGAGACAATATCTTTACAAACTTGCAAAATTAGGACACTATGTTTTTAAACTTACAAAACTAGGGTACTCTTTTTTAATTTATGCTAATTAGACCAAATTTTATAAAATACGGCATACTAAACATATCATAATCTAGTTTTATTTGACCCACATTTTATTGAATTTGACCATATTTGCTCAACATAAAAGATAATGTCTTCATTTTTCAAGATTGAAAAGATAATATTCTAATTTTATAAGCCCATAAAAATAGTTTCCTGTATTTGTAAGCTCTAAAAGACAATATCTAAATTTTGTAATCACACATAAGATAATATCCTAAAAAAATAAAATTCTTACGTATATGAGTTAATTTAGTGATAAAATGACTTATTGTATACATATCAATTAATAGTTAAGACAACATTGGTGATAGATTAAAAACATAATTAACCTCATTCTGGTATTACATACTTTAATAATAAAATATTACTATTGCGAGTATGTTTTAGAATTAAATTGTTTCATATATGAACCGCGAGATAATTATTTTTTAGATACACTTTACTTTAACCAATTAATTTTTTATTTTGCTATCTATTGTATGAACATTATTCATAGTAGACTATATATAAAAAATGTTGTTTGACTATGTAAACCCTGTTTATTTTTCTGTAGATAAGTCATGGGAACTGTTGGACAAGCAACAAAAGTTTACTTCAACAATTATTCGGAAGCTGATATTTTTCATCGTGATAATCTCTTTACAATTTGAGTTAATAGTGGTCCTTTTTTTTAATGTATTTATGGGCGTGGTGCATTTGTATCGCTAAAGTACCATCTATGTTATAACCACTTAATAAGTGCTTTGCGGCACTGAAGATCTTAAAAATTTGTACCACTTGCCGTGAGTTTGAATTGAATAATATGTTGTCTTATTTACTTATATTTTTGTAATTTTTTATACAGATAAATTTTATTTATTTATTCTTAATGTGTGTATTAATTTATGTTTTTTCTACCTCACGAGCCCGCGATGTATTGGTTTTTATGGGAAAAAAATACTGTCGCGTAGTGTTTTAGAGTTCATCTAATTTTCGAGATGTATAAATATTGTTGAATATAAGATGCAGAGTGTTGCACACTGTGCATCTCAATCTTCTAAAAATATAAATTTACGTATACATGTTCATTTGATTGCTTCACAATAATATTGGTATCAATTTTTTCATGCCAAAAATAAATACATGCGCTTAAATATATTCACGGCTGCGTGTTGTCTGTACACTAAAAACTTATTGAAAAATGGCAATGCGATATTGATCCAGTGTTATATTTTTAAAATTTTGATAGGACCTTTTTTCATAATTTGAAGCGTAGCCGTGTTTTTTTGTAAAGATATTTTCTAGTGTGCGTAATTTGTGGTGAGATTTTAACCACACGAAAGATATTGGACCAATACTGCACTTGCGTTTGTTTAATGAAATGTTATGTTGTGTTCCATGAGCTAGTGGACCAGTATCAAAATATCGCATCTTTAGTAAATTGCCAACAGAGGTATGCTACATTGTGTGATGACATGTCGTATTCTCCTGTGCAATGTGTCATGGAGGGCTTTTTTGATAGTGTAAATTTTTCAATTAAAAACAATTATACTATTTAGACAAAAATGACATTATTCTTTAATGAGACAATTATCATTCTTTTTTATATACGTGCTATTTTTTTTATATTTGTTTTTGTATGCCGATTTAATTAAAAAAAATTAGATACCAACTTTGCAACCTTTGTCTCGCCAAATTCGATTGTTTTATTTCTTTCCACTATGTTTCAACCATTTCCAATTGCCATCCTATTGTTGCTCTTCGATGTTTTTTTGTTTCTAGAAAAAAAAATTGTTACTTATTTAAGGGAGATTACTGTATAAGAATTCAATTATTTTTTACAGTCTAAGAATTTTAGAAATAATATTTCTCAATTGTTTACTTATTACATAGTTTTGAGCAATTCTTTCAATCTTTACAAGATTAACTACCTTGAAATTGCTTTCGAATTTTAATTCTTTTAATTTAGAAACTCATCCTGTATTTTTTCGTGGCGGTGTGAGTGTGTTTTACAAAATGTTATATTAGTAGGGATCAACTTTGAAAAAAAAGTGTACTAAATAACAAATATGTGTGATGCATGACTATGTATTTAGGAGTAATTGCAGGCTTGGTCCATTGAATATATCCTTTTCTATTTTTAAACCCAAATTCCATTTTTTGGTCACATATTTTTCAATTCGGTCCTCTCGGTTAATCGTTGTTGCTAGGGATGTAATTTTATTGACAAAAATTGAGAAAATATCTCCTCTTAATTGACGATTATCAAAAATATCAGAAAATGTTACAAAATTGATATTAACTGAATTTAATATAAGTTCAAGACACATAAGGGCTCTAACCAGGTTAACGTTGCAAATTATACATAAATACGTACTAATAGGTGTACTTTTTTTTGATAAAAAATATTGTAATAAAATTACTTTATCTAAAATATCCACGAAGGGTCGTGTTTGCCGACCACTTATTGTTATGGGTACGGAGATGCAATTTCTCCTATATTTATAAGGTTAATCCATTGGTTGTGGCTACATAATAACTATGATCCTCTATCTTTTTAACAATGCATAATTATAACAATAAGGGTGTGTTAGGTGTTGACCATTTTTTATGAGTTATAAATCTTCTCATGAATATGATTCTATTTTGTTATTGTGTTATTTATTTATGAACAATAATTTACAATTGTATAGCCACATTTTTTTGTTTTTTTGTGGTACATTATATCACATGCCACTTATATTTTGGATGTGTCTTAGGTGTTGACCATTTTTATGTGGTATTTGTCTCCTTATAAATATGATTCTAATTTGTAATTTATATATGCACGATAATTGACTATTGTGTAGCCATTTTTTTTTATATTTCCATAATTAATGTCCTACATTACGCCACATACCACATGCAATTCAATGTATATTACATAGACTACCGTCCATATGTTTTCCAGACTACCGTCCATATGTTGTCCGGATGGATCTGTGAGTGAATTACCGTTTAGCGGAAAAATAGTTGTTCTTGGTGGAGACTTTTGTCAAATACTTCCGGTTATACCAAACGGCAGTAGGGACTCTACAATAAATTCATCGTACCTCTGGGATATTGTAATGTAATTTTTATTTCTTTAGATTGTGCTTTAGACATTCATTATTTTTTTTAAAATATTTTGTCATTAGTTTGTTAATTGTAATTTTTTAATCCTTGGCACTATATCTAAGTACTCAAGTTGACGAGAAATATGAGGTTGGAGGCTGGAAGTTCATCTTCTAATTCTTATAACAGTGAGATTGCTGAATTTTCAAATTGGATACTGAAGGTTGGGGATGGTAAAATTGGCCGCATTACGAGTGGTTTTGCGGATATTTGAGATTCCACCTGAAAACCCTATCACTGATGAGGTTGATCCAATTATGTCCATTATTCGTAGTATTTATCCGTCCGTCGAGAACAATCTACGTACGCATAAATATTTTGAAGACAGAGCCATACTTGCTCCCACGCATCGGGACGTTGATTGCATCAATGAGAAGATACTATCGATTATTCCTGGGGAAGCGAAGGTCTATTTGAGCTATGATAGTGTCTGTAAGTCGGAGTTCCATCCTGGAGGCAAATGAGAGCTGGTTTCCGTGGGTTTTTTTGAACTCTATTAAGTGTTGTGGGATGCCTAGCCATCGACTGGTATTGAAGGAATGAGTTTCTATTGTTCTTTTGAGAAATATCGACCAAAAATCCGGGTTGTGCAATGGGACGAGGATGATTGTTACTAGGCTAGGAAACCATGTGATTGAAGCTGAAATTATTTCTAGGAGAAATATTGGAAAAAAAGTTTTCATTCCAAGAATGAATTTGAGCAACTCGGACGCAACTATGCCCGTGAAATTTACTAGGAGACAGTTTCCTATATTGTTGTGTTTTGCAATGACTATTAATAAAAGTCAAGGTCAATCACTGTCGACCGTCGGTATTTATTTGCCAAAGCCAGTTTTCACACACGGATAACTTTATGTTGCGGTTTCGAGGGTTAAAAGCAGGGATGGTTTGAAAATACTATGCCTGGCTCTGAAGGGAAGCCATCGAAGTATACTAAGAATGTTGTTTTTAGAGAGATTTTTAGAAATCTTTGATGAATTGAATTGATTTTTAGCTTTTTGTTTTTTATGAATAAGCAACTTTTTACGGAGATATTTGTGCATTTTACTTAACAGCATTGTTGTAAATAAGTGCGTAAACTAAAGAGACAGCGTTTGTTGACCCAGTTCGTCGAGAACGACTACGTCTGGG
Source organism: Ballota nigra (assembly GCA_947034835.1). Classification (NCBI taxonomy): domain Eukaryota; kingdom Viridiplantae; phylum Streptophyta; class Magnoliopsida; order Lamiales; family Lamiaceae; genus Ballota; species Ballota nigra. Next base: position 7,713,831 of record OX344727.1, on the reverse strand, counting down.
GGCGATCCAAGCCAGGAGTTCCACTAATATTCTTGTGTATGAGAGTGATTACAATAATGAATACAATGATCTATTTATAAGAATAAAACCCTAGTCTAAGATATAAAGCCCGTTTGGTTTCTTGGTCCATAAGTATTGTCCACATCAAATCTTCTAGATTTGGAATAATAAATCTTCTATATATACAACACTCCCCCTTGGACATTACAACATAACAAAAATGTCTTGTCATAAAAACTCCACATGCTAAGTATCGGCCAAATAATAAGTTAGGGAGGAATGTTATTGATCTTCTAGATCTAAATCTTCTAGATTTATTTCGGGGTTACTGCCCCCCCTGAAGACAACAACACTTTAAGTCTTTGCATCCCAATACCGCGAACGTACTTTTAAAAAATAGACGTAGGTAAGGATTTAGTAAACAGATCTGCTAGATTGTTACTAGATTGCACTTTTGAATGGTAATCACGTCACTCTTCTGGAGTTCGTATAGGTAGAAAAACTTAGGTGAGATAAGTTCCGTCAGGTTTCCCTTGACGTACCCATTACTCATTTGTGCGATGCAAGCAGTGTTGTCTTCAAATATAACGGTGGGAGGTGTATCGCCTTTGGCAATACCACACGAGTCACCAATGTGTTTTACCAATGACCTTAACCAAACACATTCTCGTGCGGCTTCAAATAAAGCTATGATCTCTGAGTGGTTTGAAGACGTGGTAACCATGGATTGTTTAACCGATCTCCATGAGATTGCGGTTCCACCACAGAGAAAAATGTAACCAGTCTGGGATATAGCATTGTGGGGATCAGACAAATAGCCAACATCCGCATAACCTACTAAGGTTTTGTCTTGGTTCTTACGATAAAACAATCCAAGGCCTTTAGATCCTTGGAGGTATCGTAGCACGTGCTTAACACCATTCCAATGTCTCCTTGTAGGAGAAGCGCTATATCTCGCAAGCAAATTGACAGCAAATGCAATGTCCGGCCGGGTGCAATTTGCGAGATAGAGCAAAGCTCCAACAGCGCTAAAATAAGAACTTCTGGCCCCCGAATTTCTTCTAAATCTTCTCTTGGCCTAAATGAGTCCTTATCCACTTCGAGGGATCGGACAACCATCGGGGTGCTAAGTGGATGAGATTTATCCATGTGAAATCTCTCCAATACCTTCTTTACGTAGGTCGATTGATGTATAAGGACTCCTTCTGGGAGGTGCTCGATCTGCAAGCTGAGGCAGTACTTGGTTTTACCCAAGGACTTCATTTCGAATTTAACTTTCAAGATTGAACTGACTTCTTCAATCTCTTTGCATGTTCCAATTATGTTTAGGTCATCAACATATACGGATATGATGCAAAAACCATCTTGCGATTTCTTCGAGAATACGCATGGGAAAGCTTTATCGGATGTGTATCCCTTCTTCTGAAGGAATTCACTAAGTCGGTTGTACCACATGAGGCCCGATTGCTTTAGGCCATATAATGACTTTTGCAGTTGTATGCTATACATACTGCGGTTTTCATCATCCCTCATTTGAGGAATGTCAAATCCATCTGGGATTTTCATATAAATATAGGCATCTAGTGATCCGTATAAGTACGCGGTTACTACGTCCATTAATCTCATTTGGAGATTCATTTTAACTGCCAAAGATATCAAGTAGCGGAACGTTATTGAGTCCATGACATTGAGTTCATGACGGGAGAATAGGTTTGATCGAAATCAATCCCGGGTCTCTGCGAAAAACCCTTGAGCTACAAGCCTCGCTTTATACCTCTCCATAGTATTGTTCTCATTTCTTTTTCATACAAATACCCATTTATATCCTACAGGGATAGCGCGCACGGGTGTACGAACGAAAGAGTCAAAGACTTGTCTTTTGTTAAGCGCTGCGAGCTCTGCTTCAATTGCCTCTTTCCATTTTACCCAATCGGAGCACTTCCGACACTCTACGATAGTTTTGGGTTCTAGATCCGGATCGTTAATGGAAAGAGCAAATGTCGCTGCAAATGTGTCGTCGACGACAGTAATATTTATATTACATGTTTCTCCCGTATCTATGAAATTCACAGAGACTTCAACGTTTACATCAACCAGACCTTCCTCATTTCCCATTGTATTTGGATCTGGTCATTCCACGGTCCTAGTGCATGGAATATTTTGTGCACGTGCTTCATCACTAGGACTCTCGTCTCCTAGAGACTTGGAGTTATCTAGACGGATCTCTTCTAGAGATTTTCCATTCGACTGACCAGTTTTGCTAGCCTTTCGTTTAGGTGTGTTACTATCTCTTGAGGGTCCCTTACGCTTTTGGCGTGTGGGGGCATGAGTACTTGTTTTGCTTGGAACCTTAACCCGTTGGGGAGTATTTACTGCAGGTATATGCGATTTAGTCACACCTCTATGGTCAGTGAACGCGTCTGGCAGATTATTTGCTAAGTTTTGCAAGTTAATGATCTTCTGAAATTCTAGTTCAGATTGATTAGTGCGCAGATCTAGATACTGAAGATTACTTACGTTCCACATAAGTTCCCGGTATTCATTCAATTTTGAATTCGGATCTCCCCCTAATGCCAGGAAGTAATCTTCATCGGACGTGCAATCAGCGAACCGGGCCGTTAATTGATCCCCAGACAAAGGCTCGAGGTATTTCACGATGGATGGAGAGTTATATTCGATGTAAATACCGAGTTTCCTTTGTGGGCCAATAGAGGTCCGCTTTGGTATCGTTATTGGAACGTATACCGCACATCCAAAAATACGCAGATGGGAAATGCTAGGTTCTTTCCCACGCACTAACTGTAGGGGGGATGATCATTATATGCAGTTGGACGGATTTGGATTAAGTGCGATGCATGTAGGACTGCATGCCCCCAGCATGAAGTGGGTAGTTTGGAGTTCATAAGCAATGGTCTCGTGATAAATTTGATATATTTTATTAGCACCTCAGCAAAACCATTTTTGGTATGGACATAGGGGTCCGAATGCTCCACTATAATTCCCAGGGCCATACAGTAATCTGTAAAGGCCTTCGAGCTGAACTCAACTGTATTATCCATGCAAATCGACTTGATTGGATAATCCGATAATTGAGCTCTAAGCTCGATAGTTTTCGCAATGAGCTCTGCAAGAGCTTGATTGTGGGTAGACAGCTAATAAGCATATGTCCACCTAGTGGAGGCATCAATAAGGACCATGAAATACTGAAATGTTCCTGATGCTGGGTGAATCGGTCCACAAATGTCTCCTTGAATTCACTTCAATGAAAACCAGAGACTCTAGTCTAACATTAGTGCGCGACGGGCGCACTATTAACTTACCATTAAGACATGCATCACAAATAAGTTCATCAACAGGAAGGATTCTATTATTCGAATTATTATGACTAATTGAATTAGGTAGAATCCTATGTATCATATATTGTCCTGGATGAGTTAACCGCTGATGCCTTAATATAAAGAAGTTCGGGTCATAAAATTTCATACTCATGGCTAGATGGAGATTTTGACGGCCGGATGTGGGAATAGTACAATCCGGGAGAGAAGTAAGAAAGTTTTTCTATAACTTATTTACGGCTACCTCGAGTAATAGTCATCAAAAGGTATTCGTTATTGTTCTCAGTTTCAGTTTCAATGTGATATTCATTAGTCCTAATATCTCTAAAACTGAGCAGGGTACACTTAAACTGTGGAAACAATAAGGCATTATTCATTATGAGTTCGGTACCCACGGGGAGGACAATGGGAGCTCTTCTAGACCCCACTATCAACATACTATCATTGCTATTGTAGTTATACTCCCCTTATGATTTAACAAGTTATGAAAGAACTTCTTATCTCTTAAGATTGCATGAGTGGTGGCGCTATCTACCAAACATAAAACACAATCTCAATCCATCATGCCAGAGGAAATAGCCCAAACCTAATAGCTGATATGCTTACTAGTCATGAAAAGCAATATCCAAGTAAATTTAATGGACAACGTTAAGGTAAACACATCGAAGCTAAAACATAATATTATCCATAAAATAAAATATCCGAAAGAAAGGATCCAAATATAAAGTACTAAAACAATCAAATACACAAATCACTCATCATCTCCAAGGTCCTTGAGCTTGATGCCCAGAGGATCGACGTTGTCTTGGTCAAAGTCTGCTTCAGGCAGTCTGGCATGGTGAGATTCGACTCTAGGGGCCTTCCCATTGCCGTCCTTCTGCTGCTTTTGATAAGCCTCAACCAAGTTCTTGGGAGTGCGACACGTGCGAGACCAATGGTCTCTGCATCCGCATCTGTAGCAGGACTTCTTAACCTTGCCAGATGAAGTGTGAAATTCGAGGTTCTGTTACCACCGGATGTACTACGACCTCGGCCTTTAACCCAGATCATCTTACTCTCTCCCCCTTCCACGTTTGCAACCAATAATATAATTATCCCTATACTGCTGCTGGAGTATAAGGTTGCTAGCGTGGATGTTGACAGATTGTTCTGCATCAACTGGGTTACAATACGGTGCAAAGCAGAGTTGTACTCCGTTATAGACTTAAGGTCTTGGAAATGGAGTCTCAACCAATCGTATTGTACCGGAGGGAGGAGTATATCATTTTGTTGTTGGAAACGATCCTACAGGGAGTTCCACAACATTCCGGGGTCCCTGAATGAGGATCTGAATGATGAATTCCTCACTCAGGTAGTTCATGAGAAAAATCAACGCTTTCACCTTCAGGGCGTTAGTGGATTTCGAACTTTCGAGAGTTGTTTCGCTCAACTCATTTAAGGCTAGATGGAACTCGACATCTAGTGCCCATGTCAGGTAGTTATTACCATCGAGAGCAAGCTCATCGAATTCTTTCATGGTAATATCGTATATTGTCACTACGATTTTAAAGTGACATGGTAAGAGTTGTGACCAAATTATTGACAACAGAGGAATAAGGATTTATTTAATTATTCTAGAGCACATAGATACAAGTATTGGGCGCCGTCTACCCAAAACATAAATTTACGGTCCGACAAATACCGGGCGCCGCCTACCCGGGCATAATATGCGGACTATAAAGAATATAAACTATGTGCGAAAAATAGTGCACGTAGGATAATTAAATCACATAAACATGCATAACAAATAAGAGAGATAATCACATGAAAATAATTTCTAGAAAATATACGATTTAATAGACAGAGGGAATAATCACAAGGATAATTATTTCATGTATATTAACGCAATTTAACGAAATATTTTCAGGATTAAAAATTAACGCGGATTTGTGGTACCAAAGACGCAAATCACAAAAATTCGGGAAAAACACCGCGAGTGTCGCGCATGGGGAACGGGCGACGAGGATGCGTGGCGGCAGCGTCACAAATGCGCGATGGCATGGCAGCCCGCGCGCGACGGGCGGCGGCTGCATGCGCGACGACACGGCAGTTTGCGGCGCGACAGGGCGGCGGTGCACGACACGATGGGGCGGCAGCGCTCGGGACGGCAGGGCGGCGGCTGCGGCACGTCGGGGCGGTGACTGCGCGCGGTGAGGCGGCAGCGTACGGCGCGGTGGCGCGCAGCATGGTAGCAGCGCTTGATTACGCGTGAAATTATCGTGATTCGTAGCTAGAAACGCCCTAGTTTTGGTCGATTTTATTGAGTTTTTAGAGCCAAATGAGTACTATTTCTATACATGATGAATTTGTCTTTTTGATACTCATAGGTGAATCGAGGACAAAAAATGGAGTTTGTAGGACTTTGAATCGACTCAAACGGATGCCCGGATGAGAAGATATCGAAGAAATACGATTGGTATTAGTACGTGAGAAGAAAAGTGTTAGTTGCAAGGAAGGAAGGGTCATTCGAGCACCTTAACTCGAGCACCTCGCTCGAGCAACGTAGGTCGAGCGCTCCGGACTTACAGAGTGTTTTTGCCGCTTGAGGAACACAGCTCGAGCGCCCCGCTCGAGCTCTGGAACCATTCGACCAAACAAGGTCGAGCGCCCCACTCGACCTACTGATTCATTCGACCACAAAGGCTCGAGCGCCCCGCTCGACCGGGACAGCTCGAGCGCCTCCGAGGCTTATATGCCAAATTTCGTTTTTCGGCCCACGAGATCCCGTTTCGACCCGGTGCCTATATATACCTCTTCCAAACTCGTTTTAAAGAACGACTTGACACACACACGAGGTTTAGAGTTCATTTTTAGAGAGGAAGGAGAGAAGGAAGTTTACTTACGTTTTGTTGAGGTTTTTTGTACGAATTCTTAGTTTCTTTTCGTTTCTTAGTTCTTTTCATTAGCTTGATTACTTTAAACGCTTTGAACTTCGTTTTATTTAATTAAATTTCAGTTCTTAGAATTATTTTCTTTTAAAACCCTAGTTTATGTTTCTTATTTTCTTCGTTCAATTCATTATGTTTATGTTCGTTATTTCTTCTATTGCTTTTATGTTTGTTAAACCTATGTCTAGCTAAAACTCTTGCATGCTTAGGGTAGGATGAACTCGTAGAAGTAGGTTGTGGGTACGTAATTAGGGTAACTTGTGACGTTAGGTTTTAAATCTCTTAATTAATGAATTCTTAAAATTAATCTAGACTTCGCTTTTGAATTTCGTTCGAAAGGTGTTAGAGAGAGGACGACCGTATCACTCTTTAACACCGAGTAGACTAAACGAGAAGGTTTAGGAAGGGTTAATTCATCTACCAGTTTAGCGAAGGAGGACGACCGCATCACCTTAGTTAAATTAGGGTCTCTTTAATTAAGCACAATCTATTAAATTGTTAGTAGATTAGTGAAGTCGAGTGTTAGGGTAAAGTATTAGGGTTTAGAATCTTGAGCTTTCACCTTGCATTCTTAGACTTAGGTTATTTCTTGTGTGTCACAGTTATTCTGATTATGTACCTGCTCCATTAGTACACGTAGGGATTCCTATCTTAAGCATCACCATCTCTCGTTAGAACACAACCTTTAGTTAATTTGATTTCTTAGTATTTTAGTTTACTTAGTTTAATTTAGTCTTTTAATTAATCTTTTCAAAAAAAAAAAAAACCCCAAAAACATTACACTCATATTAGCTACGACGCGTAGATCTTCAGGGATCTATTCGCACACACACTTTCCCTTGGGTTCGATATACTTGGTCGTTATACTTGCTAATACTACAGTGAACCCGTACTCTTGCGGGGAAGCTACTAGTAGAAGTTAGTGTAGTTCGCTTCAAGTCAATGGCGCCGTTACCGGGGATGGCGTTGTATGCTTTTTGAATAGGACTTGTCGATAGCTTAGTAGTTAGTAGTGAGTGTTTTTCTTTTCTTTTCTGTTTATTTTTATTTTTATTCAATCGGCAATTGCGTTTTGATCCTTCTGCTAGTGTGTCAGGTATATGAAAACACGCTCACAAGGAAATACGAGCGAAGAGAGAATACCGTTGGACCCTGAGACTATAGCTAGAAGGAACCGAGCTTTCTTGAGAAGAATAAATACTGTCGGAGGAGGGAAAGAACCGATGGACATCACTAATGAGTTGGATGACGTCGAGAATGAGTTCAATCAGGCATGAACCGGGTTGACGGCACTGATGGCAATACTAGTAAGAATCAAGATCCGTTAGGGGATAGTCAGAGCCAAAACCCGGGTGCACAAAACGTTATCAATCCAGCTCAGAATCTTGTCCAAAATCCTCTGAACAACCCTGCTTACCCACAAAACCCAAATAACCCTTTCAACAACCCAGTATACCAACATTGCCCATACCCACCATACCCTTATCCACCATACCCATATCATCCACCTCCTGTTTACAACCAACCACCTGTGTACCAACCACCTCCAGTTCAACAAGTACCAGCACCACCTGTTGCTCCTCAGCCTGTGCCCCAGAACGCAGATCACAATATGGCTATTCGGGGCAGGTTCGCGGCACAACCGCAGAGGTACTACGATGGAGTGGCTTTACCACCTGTTGAGGCGAACAACTTCTCGATTTCCCCAGGAATTCTAAAGCTGCTGACCGAGAATCAGTTCAAGGGGGTGATCGGAAAGGAGAATCCTCACACTCACCTGAGGAGTTTTCTCATGATAGCCTCCACATTCAATTACAATGGCATGTCTGAAGATGCCAAGAGGCTTAGGCTGTTCCCATTCTCATTGACGGGAATAGCTAAGGAGTGGTACGATAATACGCTCCCACGGGGAGCGATTACCACTTGGGCCGAGCTCGAACGTCTGTTCCTCGAGCGATTCTACCCTCCATCAAGAACGATAAAAGCAAGAATTGAGATCTCTTCCTTCCGCCAGAAGCAAGGAGAGGACCTACGTCAAGCGTGGGAGAGATACTCAAACATGCTGATAGAGTGCCCGCAGCACGAGTACAATGAGGGAGATGTGATGGCATTCTTCTACAGTGGTGACAACAAGGCGGGGCAAGACCATTTAGACGCTTGTGCGGGCGGAGCATCCCTGAATCAAGGCATAGAGAGGTGTAGAGAGATCGTGGACAACATTGTCACAAATGTCGGGGCTTGGAATGGAGATCCAGATTTTCAGAGAGTTCATCAAGTTGAAGAGGGTGAAGGAACGAGAAGGCTGTTGATGGCCATGATGGAGAAGATCAACAACCTCGAGTTGGGGAAGAATTTGGTTGGAGAGCATGCAACAGAGAATGATAGAGTAGACCAGCTAAGTGGACAGCAAGAGGTAGCCAATTACATGGGAGGTCTGTATTACAATCAGAATGGCTACCAAGGTGGAAATCAGTTTGGAAGACCTTCTTATGGTCAGTCATTTGTACCTCCAGGCCCTCAGCCACCTCAAAATCAATGGAGGAACACACAAGGAGTTCAAGGAGGCCAGCAGCCTCCTCAAAACACATGGAGGAAGAATGAGAACTTTTCTTATGCTAACCCAAAAGCTGGTATTACTGTTCCTGCAGGTGTGGATCCGGGGTCTAAACCTCCTGGTGGAGAAGGCGGTGCATCAACCGAGGAGATGTTGAGAGCGATCCTTCAGAAGGTGGAGGAAGGGAACAAGCGATTGTCCTCCTTGGAGTACGATGTGAAGGAGCTGCATAAGAAAGACGATCATCGAGATCAAGAGCTCCAGAAGATGAACGTTGAGTGGACTAGAACTCAACAAGAGAACAATCGAAGGTTCACTTCTATAGAGTTCCAGATGAACCAGATTGCAAAGTCGTTGAATAGAGAGCCGGGAAAATATCCTTCCATGCCGGAGGGGAACCTGAAAGAGCATTGCAAGGCAATTCCAGTTAAGAAGTGGAACCAACTATGAAGGTCCTCAGATGCCTGCTGATTCGGAGACGCCTCAAGCTGAGATGGGGAAAGAGAACACAAGAAAGATGGAGGTGTTACTGTTGAGAAGGGGATTGAAAGTGAAGGGATTGAGAAGCATAAAGATATGGATGAGTCCCAGAAGGGCAAGGAAAGTGAGGAGATTGAGAGAGTTCCTAAGTGGAAGAAGGCAAAGGAAGCAAAGGATAAAGTGAAAGAAACAGAAAGAGATGAATGGGGGGTACCCAAATCTGTGATACCAGTCCCATATCCACAGCGCTTCATGAAAAAGAAGCTTGATGAAAAATTTGCAAAATTTCTTGATGTTTTTAAAAAACTTCACATTAACATTCCTTTTTATGATGCTTTGGAACAGATGCCGCATTATGCAAAGTTTCTGAAGGACTTGATAGCGAAAAGACGGCGAGTGGATGAGCCAAAGTTGGTGCAGCTGAACCACGAGGTGAGTGCATTAGTACACAAGGCGCTTCCACCGAAGCTGAAGGATCCCGGGAGCTTCACGATCCTATGTGACATTGGGAACGGGATCAAGAAAGGAGCGCTATATGATTTAGGGGCGAGCATCAATCTCATGCCCCTGTCGCTTTTCAAGAAGTTGGAAGGTGGTGAACTTCAACCCACAATGATGACGCTTCAACTTGCCGATCGGTCTATTACTAGACCTCAAGGTGTTGTTGAAGACGTCCTCGTGAGAGTTGGAGATCACATTTTTCCAGCCGATTTTGTGGTCCTAGAGATGGAGGAAGATGAGCACGTGCCCCTGATCTTGGGAAGACCGTTCTTAGCTACGGCGGGGATGGTGCTAGACGTGGCAAATGGAAAGATTACATTGAAGGTTGATGATCAAGAAGTGAAGATCTCCCTATATGAAGCCTGAAGCACCCGAAGGAGGATGAGAGCTTGTATTGCATGGATGCCATTGATCCTAGTGTTGAAGACACACCTTCTATCCCTAATCCTTCTCATATTCATGATTTTGTTAGTCCTTCACTTGATTATTTAACCCATGAGCATTATGTTCTTGATTATGTTGATAGGGACAAAGTGAAGAAGTTGAAGGACGAAGAGGTGAAGAAAGTGGACGTGGTCCAGTTAGAAGGGAAAGGAGGAGTTAAGAAGAAGAAGTCAAAATTCAAGAAATTGTTTGGTAAGACTCCTCCAGATAAAGGAGAGAAGGAGTTGAGACCCATAACACTTGGGAATGAGAAGAGAGGAAAAGAGCTCATGATGGAGGGACAACAAGGAAAGAAATTCAAACACCACTCTTATGAGAGTGAGGGAGGTAAATTTGAGTATGATGTCCCATAAGCTCTTTTGAGCTCGGTCCGGCATGAGGACCTTAAAAATAGCGCTGAATGGGAGGCAACCCATTATTATTTTTATTTGCTTTGAGTTTTTTTTAGTTAGTAGGGAGTTATTTTGAGTCGTATGTTTAACCTCGTATTTGAGTGAGTTGTTTGTAGGCTTGTCTCTAAAGGAGTAAAGGTATCATGGAGTTATTCAGATTGAAGGGACCAACTCAAGCAAGGGAGTGTGCAAAGCTATTAAGAGAAATTGAATTATTTGGTTGAGGTAACCCATAACCCCAAACTTAGACCTCTAGCAAGGTCGAAGTTTGGGGGGTGGAGTTTTTTATTTGTTTTATGATTACATAGCACATGCATGCACGCCCTATCTTTGAGTTGAGTTTGATTGAGTATTGGTTTGTTGAGATACTCCTTGGGGTGATTTTGATTTGACTCGCTATTGCATATTTCATGCCTATCAACTATCTTATGCTTGCTGATTGCTATCTTTGAGTATGATTTGATGAGTAGAGTTGAGTTGAGAGGTAGAGTTAGGAGTATTATTGTGTGAGTGTTTGAGTTAGAGTTGATTTGAGAGAGAACCCGTATGCTTACAAATTTTCCTTCAGAGTGCTTGTATGATGAGAGTGAGAATGCACTAGACTAGCATGGATGTGAAAGCCGTGAAATTTGAGCCTTATGAGATTTCGATATTTGAATGAATCTCTTCGTTTGTGAGTGAATCATCACCTTAGAGGATGCTAGAACTTGTGTGTGCTCTTGCTCCTTGATTGTGCCTAGTTTGATATGCCGAATGTGATCTTAGGCCATCTTTGATTTAATTGAGTCACTTAGCCAAAATTTTCCTTACCAATGATATTTGTCCCTTGTTAGCCCCATTGAGCCTTAAGCTTATTTTATTTGCTAGCACATATGAAAACTATTCCAATTCATAAGCCTTTTTGTCCCAATTTGAGTGGAGAATAGGAAAGTGTGAATGTGAAGGGAGTGAATTTGCAGGCGAACATAAATCAATGATGGGCGAACAAGGATTAAAGCCATAAGAAGGATTACGAGAAATCAACTCCAAATCAAATCAATAAAGAAAATCAAGCCGGGGTGCATAAACTAATCCAAGGAGTGTATAAAGTGACGAACAACTATACCGACGAACAAGATATTGGCGAACAGGTTTAAAGACCAAAGACCAAATATGGACCCACCACCAAGTCAATAATGACGAACAACATTGGTAAAAGTGTTACAGTTATCGGTCTAAGAGGTGTATGCTGACGAACAAAGGACCAAGATCCCAAAGCCAATCTGTGCAAGACACAAAGGCGAACAACTTCTGAGTCATACACCCGAACGGTGAACAACTTCTATGAAAGAACTATCCTAGATCGATTTAAACCGACATGGACGAACAACAATGAAATCCGAGATAAGACCAAAGAAGACTTTGTAACTAAGATTTAGCTTAGATAAGGTCAAACTAGAGTCAAAGGACACATGTCAAGCATGCAGGCTAGGGAGACCAAGAGTCAGGAACACCTCATGCTTGCTAGTCACTATAAATAGTTGTTCTCCAGCTTAAGAAATACAAGTTCAAATTCATAAACACTCCCAAAACACATACTAATACACCTAAACGTACATACATACGAAATTATTATGATTTCGACTTTCATATTTACAAGTTCATAACCCGAACCCTCGATTTACCATTTACGGTGGTAACCAATCACACGTAATTGATTGATGATCTTTAAACCGAATTTAAACAGTCACTAATCCACCCGATAAAAATTGATCACCAACAATTTTGGCGCTAGAAGGAGGGTTCGAACCTCCGATTAGTGTGATTACTCAAGAACTTCAAGCTAAAAACTGGAAGATTCAAAGAAAACCTCAAGAAAAACTTGAAGATTCAAACAAAAGTGTTCTTGGTGTTCTTCATCATAAGAATTAAGACAAATTAATTCGGAATGCCTCAATCCAAGGAAACCCAAGCATCACGTTTGTCAAGGAGAGCATCTTCTACCCGAGCCTCGTCGGCCGACCACCAGGATTGTGATCCTAGACATGTGAATAGATCACAACACACGACCATAACTCATAATCTCCCACCTGAAATGGAAGCCCTGGCGAACAACCCTAATGAACTGGCCAAAACCATTGCTGCTCTCCAGGCTCTACAGAGACAGCAAGATCGAAATAGGCCTTCACAAGTAAGGCCTAAAGATAGAGCCGTAGAAGTTGTTTGGGCTAGATCGACCAGGGGCGAACAACATGAGGTGAACAGTACCCAGGTCAGGCGGGATAAGGGCAAAGCAAAGATGGTCGAACCAAGAGAGGGCCAGGCTGAATCTGCTCGCAGGCGAACAACAATGTCGAGCCACGGAACAACCCGCTCCAGTGCCCAGGACAGACTTGGCCAACCCCAGCAACAGGAGAAAGTTGCTCGCCAGGAAGCTGAGCGCGGGCGAGTAACATTTGAGCAACCACGCCCATCAATTCATGAGAGACTCTCTCAATCTGCCTTCAGGCGTCTAGGGCCAAATGCGGCGAGCAACCCTAGAAAACAGCTCCAGGAGTTGCCCACTCCAAGTGAGGGACTGCGACGAGCAGAAAGGTTAGTACCTTTGCTCGCCGAACAGCCTCCAAGTCAGGAGGCATCTTTGGATGAGCTATCAAGTTTAAGAAGGGCAGTGGAGAACATGCAGGGACAGTTGGACCAACAAAGAGGTGTGGGGACGACCAGTTTGCCATCTTCACCCTTATCACCCGTCATTCTGAAAGCCCCGATTCAGAAGAAGGTCCAGTTCCCGGCAAGCATACAGTATGACGGTGTTGCTGATCCCAGAGTTCATCTTACAAAGTACTCAGATTATATGGTCTCAGTGGGAGCCAGCGACGCCACCCAATGCCGAAACTTCCCCTTAACTTTGGGGGATCAAGTGCACAAGTGGTTTTCAGCGATGCCACCAGTATATATCCACTCTTTCACTCAACTGAGTCGAGAATTCCTTTCCCATTTCTCCACGGCGGGATCATACTTGTCCCAGAAACATCGATTGTAGGACCTAAAACAAAATGACGACGAGTCAGATCGGGCATTCATGGAAAGGTTCGACAAAGTGTTGTTAGAAGGTGAACCCGTCAGTAAGGACACGAAAATTGTTGTCGTTATGGCCGGGTTGAAGAAAGGATCAAAGCTATGGAAAGAGGTACGTCTGAAGTGCCCAAGAAGTTATGCCGAATTCAGGAATCAAGCCGGTATATTCGTTTCCATGCATGAGGCTTTGCAATTAAACTTGGGGGAGAACAAAACTGATCCCAAGGAGAACAATAAGAAACCTGGTGCAACAAGCTATCGAGTCCCTAAAAACATGAAGACGTTCACAGAAGGGACATAACTCAAAGAAAAGTTGAACCAAGTGCTAACAGTGTCAGTCGATACTGTTTATGAAAGTGTGAAGGATAAGGAGTTGCTCTCCTCTCCCCGGAAAATTCGCCAAGACACTGGCAAACTCAACCCTAACAAGTATTGTGCCTACCACCAAAGCGTGGGGCACTTTACAAGTGAATGTAGAGATTTGCTCAGACAGCTATGGCGTTTCTACGAGGATGGAAAGCTCTCCGACTTTGTCAAAAGACAACCCGGGAAGAGAGTCCAGGAGAACAACTCTGAGGACGAGGATGATCAACCTCAGAAGAACAATAAACCGGCGCGACCAGTTCCTGCCATTCCTACTCGTCCATTGGAAGATTTGTATATGATGGAACCTGCAGGTCCCGCAGGAGGATGTTCTGATGGGCGACCGCCAATCTCCAACCGAAAAAGAAAGGCTGAATTACGAGCGATCAATCAAGTCCAAGAAATGGGGGTCAAACCATCTATCATGCAGACAGCAGAACTGACCTTTATCGAAAATGACTTGGAAGGAATATTGACTCCACATAACGATTCGCTCGTAAGTTGTGCAAAAATTATGGGAACACGAGTCCACAGATTGTTGGTGGACACCGGAGCCTACACCAACATTCTATTAAAAAAGACGCTCGATCATCTTGGAGATTATTTGGGCTATATCCGAGATACGACTCACAGAATAATAGGCTTCGGAAATGATGTAACGGACCCACTGGGAATAGTTACTTTAGCAGTACAACTTGTAACGGCCAACGAACCCGAGAAAAATATTACGAGAATGGTTGACTTCTTGGTTGTAGACCAGGATTCAACTTATAACGGGTTTCTTGGTCGACCCTTTTTAAATGAATTCAAAGCTGCATGTTCCACTTACCATTATTGTTTGAAATTTCCAACAGCAAGTGGAGCAGGTACTATCAAAGAAGATCAAAGAAAAACCAGGGAATGTCTCTTACAGTTGCAGGCCAAACATGTATCAGTATCCATGATGGAAGCCACAACTAGCTGTCCTACTAATGAACCATCAATACTGGAGAACATGATGGACATAGTGGAAGACCACATGGATACTGACGAACAACATCATGACGAGCAGGTGTTGGACGAACAACTCCTCACCACCCATGAGGAACATCATCCTGACGAACAACATAGGGGTGGTGACGAGCAAAATTCATATGATGGCTTGGAGGGCCAGGTGTTGACTAACAACAACGAATCAGGGCCAACAGATGATCTAGATCTCCGCCTGGGGGCAGAGCCGATGAACATCGAAAATGATTTCAACTCTGAGGGACCAATACTTGATCCTCGGTGGAAATGACAAAAACGACGAGCAACTCCAGTTGAAGAGCTGGAGGCGTTCGAAGTTAATCCTGAAAACCCGGATCTTGAATTATACATAGGATCTGAGCTCCCTGAGCCTTACAGATCCCGAATGAAAGAGTTCCTCAACAAAAATCTAGATGTTTTTGCTTGGTCTCATGCAGACATGGTGGGGATAGATCCAAAACATGCTTGTCACAAGCTCAATATCAATCAAGCAAAAAGGCCAATCCATAAAAAACGAAGAAAGTATGGCCCAGACAAGTATCAAGCTTTGAACGAAGAAGTAAAGAAGTTGTTAGACAACGACCTAATCTGACAAGCACTCTGTCCACAATGGGTTGCAAACCCAGTCCTTGTGAGGAAACCAAACGGGACTTGGAGGCTATGCATAGACTTTACAGATCTGAATGCAGCATGCCCGAAGGACAACTTTCCACTCCCTCACATTGACCAGTTGGTGGACAGTACTGCAGGTCATGAAATGCTAACATTCATGGATGCCTTTGCCGGGTACTATCAAATTCCAATGCATCCAGACGATCAAGAGAACACATCATTTTATACAAATAAAAACTTGTTGTGTTGGAAAAGAATGCCCTTCGGCCTCATCAACGCCGGAGCAACATACCAGAGATTGGTGAACAAGATGTTCAACGAACAAATCGGTGATACGGTAGAAGTCTATGTGGACGATATCGTAGTCAAAAGCCCCCGAAGGGAAACCATCTTCAACATTTGACCCAGGTGTTCGAAATCCTTCGACACTACAACATGAAGCTGAATCCAAAGAAGAGCAGTTTCGGAGTTCATTCAGGAAAATTCCTGGGCCATCTTGTTAGTCAACGAGGGATTGAAGCCAATCCAACAAAAGTTAAAACAATTGTGGATATGCAACCTCCGCGTTCAATAAAAGAAGTGCAAAGGCTTACGGGATGCCTAGCAGCATTGAATCGGTTCATATCCAGGTCGGGGGACAAATGTCGTCCATTCTTTGAAGCCATCAAGAAAGGACAGTTCACATGGACTAACAACTGTCAAAAGGCGTTCGACCAACTCAAAGATTACCTGGGAGATGTAAAAATCCTATCAAAACCTATCCCAGGAGAGAAGCTATATTTATACTTAGCAGCGTCAGAAGTGGCAATCAGCTCTGTTCTGGTGAGAGAGGACGACAAATTTCATCAACCTATCTTCTACGTCAGTCAAGCCTTACACGATGCGGAGATCAAATACTCCCCAACTGAAAAACTGGCGTATGCACTTGTTATGAGTGTGAGGAAGTTACGACCATACTTTTTTTATCATCACGTTGAAGTACTAACAACTTTCCCACTCAGGCAAATTCTCCATCGCCCCGACACAGCTGGTCGCCTATTAAAGTGGTCACTGGAGATTAGCCAATTTGGGGTAACCTATGCTCCTCGAACAGCGATCAAAGGGCAAGCGTTAGCCGACTTTATTGTCGAACTAACCTTCCCACCAGATCCGACGAGAGGACTTGACCACCCCTGACATCTTTATGTTGACGGATCTTCAACCAACATAGCCTCGGGGGCAGGAGTAGTTCTAATTAGTCCAGACAGACAAGTATTCACCTCGGCAATTAAATTTGGTTTCATGGCCACCAACAACGAAGCCGAATATGAAGCTCTCATTGCTGGTCTCCACCTATCCCTTGCAGTAGGTGTTAGACGGCTGTAAATATTTGGCGACTCACAATTGATTGTGAACCAAGTCCGAGGTGAATACGAAGCAAAAGACGATCACATGATCGAGTATCAGCGAATTGTTGCTTACTTGATGTCCTTGTTAGAACAAGTCTTCATTGAACAAATTACAAGGACAAGCAACACGCAAGCAGATGCGTTGGCCCGACTAGCAACAAGTGAGGGGCCAGCAGAGTTGGCAGACATTATAATTACAAAGATGAATGATCCATCAACAAGAAGTTATAATGTCAATCAACTTGATGAACAAGCAAGTGAAGAAGAAGATTGGAGAACAAATATAGTCAAATATTTGAAAAGTGGAGAAAAACCAAACAACTCTTTTGAAGCTGCCAAGCTAATTAAGCAAGCCGCCAGATATACTCTGGTAGGCGAGCAGCTTTACAAAAGGGGAATATCAATCCCACTTCTCAAATGTTTGACTAGGGGGCAAGGACGAGCAATACTCGAAGAAATACATGCCGGAGTATGCGGAAATCATACTGAGGGCAAGCCTTGGCATACAAGACTATCAGACAAGGCTATTATTGGCCAACTTTACGTCAGGATGCAATCAAGAGAGCAAAGACTTGCCACCAGTGCCAGATTTTTGCACCAAACATTCATACCCCGGCTCAACAGCTCGTATCAGTTTACAGCCCGTGGCCATTTGCAAGATGGGGGATGGACATTATTGGTCCCTTCCCAGCGGAAGTTGGAGGAGTTCGATTTGCCGTTGTGGCAGTCGACTATTATACAAAATGGGCAGAAGCAGAGGCCATGTTGAAAATAACGCAACAGAAAATGATCAACTTCATTTTGAAGAACATTGTCTGTCGTTTTGGAGTTCCACAAACCATCGTGACAGACAATGGTCCGCAATTTGATGGAAAGGAGTTTAGAGATTTCTGTACAAAGTGGGGGATCAAGAAACATTATTCTACGCCCTATCATCCCCAGTCGAATGGACAAGTCGAAGCCGTAAACAAAATCATCAAGGATACGTTGAAAGTACGGCTAGCGGAAAGCAAAAGCAGTTGGTCTACAGAGCTTCCGGAAGTCCTATGGGCATACAGAGTTTCTCCCAGGTCAAGCACCGGAGAAACACCTTTTGCAATGGCTTTCGGAACAGAGGCTGTAATACCAATCGAGTTAAAGACCAACACATACCGGACGACCAACTTTGATGAGCAGGCGAACAACTCTGCTCTAGCTACTGAAATGGATTTGCTCGAAGAAAAAAAACTGAATGTCGAGCTAAAAAATGCTACATATAAGCAGCGAGCAGAACGCTATTATAATTCCCATGTTAAAATCAGGGAATTCAGAGTTGGAGATATGGTTCTAAGAAAGTTGCTCGCCCAACCTCCAGGTGTATTGGGACCAACTTGGGAGGGCCCGTATCGTATAATGGAAAAATTCGTTAATGGTGTATACGATATCGAAGATATGGAAGGCAAGCCGGCCCAATACTCCTGAAATGCTATACATCTGAAGAAGTACTATCAATGAGACGAACAAGTTCTTAATTGGGCGAACAAATGTCTTGGGAGGCTAGTGAATCAAGTAAGATGAACTAAAAACTTGCCTAATTTTTTGAAATTTTTGCCAAGTATAGAATGTAAAGTTGTTCGGCACATTGTATAGTTTAGTGTTGTTTCATCTTTTATTTATAGACAGAGTTGCTCGGCAAAAATATTATAAGCGAGCATATTTTAGTCAATGTTCAAAGTTGTTCGTCAGATTATATTTGTTAGTGACGAGCAGTCTTACAACACTTGTAAATTTTTCATTATGTAAATATAGTAGTTGTTCGTCAAGAGGAAAAGTCCAAAGCTCGAGGTACAGGTCCGATTTAAGGTTGTTCGTTTTTTAAAATGGACAGAACCTAAAGACCAAAGCCACTTAAAGGTTGTTCATTTTTTTAAAATGAACAGAACCTAAGGCTGAACCCTGATTCCACTAAAGGCAAAGTTCAATTCGAACAAAAGCCCAACACTATATGTTATAATTGCAAAGGCATTGATAAAAATGTAAAGGCAATTAACATATAAAGAAAATGAGCGAACATGAGAAAGACATTCCATTAATCAAAAGGCATTGAGCCTCAAAAATAGTACAATGATTCTAGAAGTCAAGTACTATAAAAGGAACGAACAACTATTACAGAGAAGAAGAAAAGAAAAAAGCTAAGTCCTAATAACTATTGTTGCTCGGCGGGAGGAGGATCTTGAGTTTGCTCGGCGGGAGGATCAACGATCAAATCTCGAGCCAAGTCTTCAGCTGCCTTATCCTCCGCCTCTTTAGCATTTTACTCGTCAACATCAGCCACCTCTTCCTCTTGTTCGCCTTCATCAACTGGAGGAGGAGGATGAGTGATGACAATACTGGGGTCAAGTTTGTCAAGTTTAACCCCTAGTACAGCCAAATCCGCCAGCTGGATCTCAATATTGCTCGGCGGTGGATAGTTCTCCATGAATTCATTCAAGTCCTTGCTTATTTCTTCCACCATATCCTTATAATCATAGGCATCGGCCGTGCGGATGCTGTCCGCGTAGGCGCAAATGTACCCAAGATTGGAAATGGGGGCAGTTCGAGCCTGAACTTCAGCTTCGAGTTGCTCGCTTGTGAAGAGGTTGGCTTCCGCCTCCCGAAGACGAGCAACTTCCGCTTTGAGCTCAGCGATCTCTTGTTCGGCTGCGGACAACTTCTTCTCCCCCTCACCGAGCATGACCTCTTTGCCTTTCAATTCCTTAGACAAACCTTGAATGTCTTCAAGGTGTTTCTTTTCAGAATCAATGTAAACATTGATTTGATTATTAAGACGGGCAACTTTGGCCTCATACTGGCCGACCAGGCCATCCTTCTCTTCGGTCAGCTGCCGAGCAGTACTGGCATAACGACCAACAGCATCTTCGAGCTCGGCGAGCTGGATCATTCCTTTCTGGGCGATGGCAAGGCCGTTTGCATGATGCATCAAGGAAAAGTGGAAGTTGTCCGCAATGCTTTGAGCAGAAACGGTCGTCTCCAGTGGCCGGGTCCACGATCGGGCGATCAACTCAGTTGCCCGACGAACATGTTCGCCCGGGATCTCTCGAATGTTCACCGGAGTTTTTGAGCAGGCGTATTGGTGGACCGCAGCTGCTCGCCCAGGATGATCATTAGGCCGATACCTGCGAACAAAAACCCAAGTTATAAGATGTTCTTAAAAGTTGTTTGCCGGCCACAAAGTTAGATATGCTTACTCATGGAACTTTCGTTCATCCCAACCCAGTATGGTGATATCCTCAGGGCCGCGAGTTGGGGTAACGCTTTTACCCGCTTTGCCCGTCGTCTCCACAGGCTCGACGGATGAGTGACGAACAATATCC
Source organism: Ballota nigra (assembly GCA_947034835.1). Classification (NCBI taxonomy): domain Eukaryota; kingdom Viridiplantae; phylum Streptophyta; class Magnoliopsida; order Lamiales; family Lamiaceae; genus Ballota; species Ballota nigra. Next base: position 7,693,417 of record OX344727.1, on the reverse strand, counting down.
CCCTCTGGGCGAGCATGACTGTGGCCCACCTTCTCCTTCCCCTTGTCACCACCGGGGACATCTTGGGCCAGCGGAGTCCCGTCCGCTTTCTTTAAGCGTTTCCCCCCTTGAGGAGGAGAAATCGGAGGAGCTGGCCGAGCATGGCCAGAAGGTGCCGCAGACCGAGGAACTTTGGCTCCTTCAGCCTTGTTCGTCATTCCCAGTACTTTGGTAGGCGGGTCACCCTTCCTTTTTCGGCCTTTTGGAGGCACCATCTCAAAGACTCTTTGTTCGAGGAGAGCAAAGCAGGGGGGAACAACAACAGTAACTTGCTCGGCTAAAAAAAAAAAGAAGTTAAAAGAGTTAGACGAGCAAGTTGAGAAAGTCAATGACGAGCAAAGTCTAAATGAAAACTTAGAAATTTATGATATACCTGGGGGCACTTCAGCCTGTGCTTCCAAGTGGTGGGGGTAGGTAAACAAACGAGCAGCTCTTTGACGCTTCTCGTCGCTTAGATATTGGATGGTCCTGTCCACCTTATTGCGCAAGCCGACCAAACAAGAAGTGAACAGGAACTCCGCACCAATCTCCTCTTCTTCCGAATTCCACTTTAGTAGTCGAGGACCTGCGAGCAAACAATAAAAGTTAAATTAGAACAACACGATTCGAAGGCGAGCAAAGATAAACTTACGCTTAATTATTCCATAGGCTGCGGGAGAATTTATTCGCCCAATGCCACCGTGTGGATCGGAAGATGCTCGCCAGTCACCCCCAATGAAGAAAAAATATTGTTTCCAATCGCGGATTTTGTTCGGCACCCCCTCTACCATCTTCAATCCTGTCCTGGCCTTGAGGTAGTAGTAGCCTTCTTCACCAATGAGACATTTGGTGATTGTCATGAGATAGTTGATCTCCTCTGTGGTAAGGCGATCAACGTATCCCTCTAGGGCGAACAGACACATGGCGCCGAGCAAATTCATCCATCCGATTGGTGTGATCTGTGTAATGGCAAGATTGGTCGCCTCGAGGAAGCGACCAACAACTGGAGGTAGTGGCAGCTTTAGACCAGCGATCAGTGTGTCAATATTGATCGCGGTGCATCCTGGAGGTGGGCGATCAGCTCTCTCTTTCCTCTTAGGGGTCCACATATGAATGTCAAAAGGGATTTTGTAGGTCTCCCGGATCAGATCAAGATCCACTTCGAGGACGATACTTTTGATTCTGCTCGCCTGAAAATCAGTTTTTACCAGGTCCATTTTTTGTCTTTTCGGGCGAGCAAAGTGGTTCGCATACTCCTCAGTATATGCTCGACATTCGAAAGGCCGAGCAAATCCAGTGGGGATCTCGTTTTCCATCAACCTTGGAGATGGGAACCCTATCCCTTCCAAAAATTCGCGAGTCAACTCGTCGAATTGGGGATCTTCCGATTCAGCGCTGGACGAAGAGTCTTCGTCGGAATCTCTGCTCGCAGCGACCACCACTTCCCTCCCCGATGGACGAGCACCAGTATCCTCAACTGAACGAACAACTGAATCAATGCTGGGATTTGACGCCGAGGAGATCTCAAAAAGAGGTTGATTCTCGTGTGCCACAATGGGGAAGAGGGGTTCAAGAGTTTCCTCGGATTTGTTGCTCGAGTGTGAAGACATGGAAGGAGAAGGGAGAAGAAGAACCAGACGGCGGCATTTCGTCGGAGAAGACGGCGGAGCAAAGCCCCACACGGCGGCGATAGAGGTTTTTGAAGAAAAACAAAAGTAATGAGGTGAAGAAAGAAAGTAACTACCTTGTCTTGAAATTAGAAGCCAATTGCAAGAGAAACGGACGCCGGAAAAGCTTGGAATCGCCGGAGAAGGAAGAATCGCCGGAGCACTGTAGCAAAGATGGGAAAAAGTGGGAAAATTTTGTTTCCCCTTCTATTTATACCCCAAGCAAAAAATGGGGTACGAGGTGCAATTTACAACAAAGTATGGGCCAAATTGAAGAAAAACGGGGTAAAATTCGAGCAAGTGTGAAAATTGAAGGACCAACATGCAAATATAGGGGTGCGTGGCCTCGGGATTGCTCGCGCGTGGGCGGCGCACAATCATGCCGCCCACGTCATCTTCGTACAACCCCCAGACCTTGGGGAGACGGAACGACGGACCGTTTGTTGCTCACCAAGACCAATGATGTTCGTCCCAACTCTCATTAGAATAATATCCTAACTACAGTTGCTCGCCACAAAGTTGCTCGTCTGTGACAACATGTAGTCAGGATAGGGGGCAATTGTTGACAGGCGAATATAAATCAATGATGGGCGAACAAGGATTAAAGTCATAAGAAGGATTACGAGAAATCAACTCCAAATCAAATCAATAAAGAAAATCAAGCCGGGGTGCATAAACTAATCCAAGGAGTGTATAAAGTGACGAACAACTATAACGACGAACAAGATATTGGCGAACAGGTTTAAAGACCAAAGACCAAATATGGACCCACCACCAAGTCAATAATGATGAACAACAATGGTAAAAGTGTTACAGTTATCGGCCTAAGAGGTGTATGCTGACGAACAAAGGACCAAGATCCCAAAGCCAATCTGTGCAAGACACAAAGACGAACAACTTCTGAGCCATACACCCGAATGGCGAACAACTTCTATGAAAGAACTATCCTAGATCGATTTAAACCGACATGGACGAACAACAATGAAATCCGAGATAAGACCAAAGAAGACTTTGTAACTAAGATTTAGCTTAGATAAGGTCAAACTAGAGTCAAAGGACACATGTCAAGCATGCAGGCTAGGGAGACCAAGAGTCAGGAACACCTCATGCTTGCTAGTCACTATAAATAATTGTTCTCCAGCTTAAGAAATACAAGTTCAAATTCATAAACACTCCCAAAACACACACTAATACACCTAAACGTACACACATACAAAATTATTAAGATTTCGACTTTCATATTTACAAGTTCATAACCCGAACCCTCGATTTACCATTTACGATGGTAACCAATCACACGTAATTGATTGATGATCTTTAAACCGAATTTAAACAGTCACTAATCCACCCGATAAAAATTGATCACCAACAGAATTGAGTTGAAAAAAAGGAAAATGTTGTTTGTTGAGTTAATATGAGAAGAAGGTGTGATGAAGTTTTGAGATGTGGGAAAAAGAGAAAAAAAAATTGAGAATGAGCAAAAGAAAAAAATGAGCTCATGTGTTTGTGCGAAAAAGAAAAAAAAAAGTGAAGTGATTGAAAAAAAAAGTGAAAAGAGTTAGAAAAAAAATTGAAGTGTTGAGAAAAGTGGAATTGAAATAGTGTTGATATTATGTTCCTAATCTCGAAGTGCCAAAGTTTGATTTTTTATTCTCCATTCACTTTAGTCACTTTACCATATTGTTATCCCACCTGTCCAAAGAGCCTACATTACAACCTTGAGAAAGTCCTTTTTGATTCGGCATTGATTTCTAGAGTATGGTCGGAGTTAAGAGCGCTTCCAAGCCTATGGCTGCCAATTTGAGTTATTAATTGTTTGAGTGAGTCCCTTAATCATTGATATACACTTGTGAGGGAGCGAAACACATCGTTGAGTGCACATCCATGCTTGATCTTGGTGTTTCTTGTTATTGTTGCATGAGTATGATAAAGGAAAGTGAGTGAGTATACGGGTGATTGATTTTTGAAGCTAGAGTTCATTAGCTTGCATGATTGATTCTTTGACTCATCCCTAACAATTTCACTTGACTTATTATTTCATTGCTTGAGGACAAGCAATACGGTAAGTTTGGGGGGGTTGATTAGGTGTGAAATTGTCATGATTCGTAGCTAGAAACGCCCTAGTTTTGGTCGATTTTATTGAGTTTTTAGAGCCAAATGAGTACTATTTCTATACATTAATGAATTTGTCTCTTTGATACTCATAGGTGAATCGAGGATGAAAAATGGAGTTCGTAGGACTTTGAATCGACTCAAACGGATGCCCGGATGAGAAGATATCGAAGAAATACGATTGGTATTAGTTCGTGAGAAGAAAAGTGTTAGTTGCAAGGAAGGAAGGGCCATTCGAGCACCTTAACTCGAGCACCTCGCTCGAGCAACGTAGGTCGAGTGCTCCGGACTTACAGAGTGTTTTTGCCGCTCGAGGGACACAGCTCGAGCGCCCCGCTCGAGCTCTGGAACCATTCGACCAAACAAGGTCGAGCGCCCCGCTCGACCTACTAATTCATTCGACCACAAAGGCTCGAGTGCCCCGCTCGACCGGGACAGCTCGAGCGCCTCCGAGGCTTATATGCTAAATTTCGTTTTTCGGCCCACGAGATCCCGTTTCGACCCGGCACGTCGAGGCGGCGGCGCAGGCACAGGCGGTACGACGCGGTGGCGTGCGCGCACGGGAAGGCGGTAGCACGCGGCGGCTGGGGGCATAGCCAGGCGGCAGCGCACGGCGCTGCGGGTCGACGAGGCGGCACGTCGGGGCGGCGGCTGCGCGCGCAACAGGGCGGCAGCGTGTGGCAGCATCGGCGCGCCAGAGGCGGCGGCTGCGCGGCGGCGCGGTGCGCGTGGCGGCTACGGGTTGGTGGCGGTCGATAGTCTTCGGGGCGACGACCGTTGCACGTTGATTCAATTCACAAATTAATTTTAACGTAATATAATTACACGCAGGTATATTCAGGAACGAAATCAAATTCAAAGTACACATCAAATCATGTGATTCATATAAAATAAATTAAGGACGTACCGTATAATCTCAGTTAGAGACTCGTGCTGATAACGTGTTGTAAATAAGTGCGTAAATTAAAGAGAAAGTGTTTGTTGACCCAATTCGTTGGGAACGACTACGTCTGGGGGCGATCCAAGCCAGGAGTTCCACTAATATTCTTGTGTATGAGAGTGATTACAATAATGAATACAATGATCTATTTATAAGAATAAAACCCTAGTCTAATATATAAAGCCCGTTGGGTTTCTTGGTCCATAAGTAATGTCCACATCAAATCTTCTAGATTTGGAATAATAAATCTTCTAGATTTACAACAAGAATAATTAAAATTAAAACAACTACATTTTCATGAACACATTTCTATCGTGTAGTTCAACAAATAAATCTAACAAAAAATTTCCAAGCCCGCAAAACTCGCGGGTCTACAACTAGTTAATGTATAATGCATGACCACCACAATTATCCTTTATTAATCTATAATATTTAATCCTAAAAAATACAAACACCCTCAAAATAGTGTTTCCACGGATAGGAATAAATAACCGACACTGAAATATTAATTAATCTATAATATAAGTAGCGCAATTATATTTTTAAAAATATTTTTAAAAAAATAATACAATTATTTTGTCTAGAGGTTACTACTACTACGTTTTCTATATTTAAATATATTTAAATATTTAACAAAAATTGTAACATTTATATAAAATACAACGAAGTCAAAACTTTAAATTAGCCAGAACCGAAAATCTTCAACCTCAACAAATATATGACCCATTCAACTCAAATCAAAAGATAATATCACACCAGAATCGGCAATCCCATAATTCAAAATATCTTTCATATAATAGATATAAATCAATACGTGGGAAGTATTTAACCAAAGTTTAAAATCAGACTAATTAAAATCACTCTCGACAAATTAAATTACTGAGGAATTCTTTTAGCGTACGTGACGGTTTCAACTAATCAAATCCAAAAGATACGCAAATCAACTAAATAATAACAACCAACAGGAATGAAGAAAAGTGAATATTGCAAGCTCCGATATAAAAGTTCCAAACTTTATCGGAAATTATATAATCCATATACTGAACTCTACTCCAAATCTTATTAAATACATACATTAAACGATCCAAAATAACATTACTGATTTCTTCGACGCTACAAAATTTCTAGTAAATAGTACTCCCTCTGTCCCAATTTTATTTTCCTGTTTGACTGTGCGCGGATTTTAGTGCGAGAGTTGAATTTTAGTATAAATGAATAAAGTAGTATTGAGAATGATGAATGGTGAATAAAATAGTATTCATATGAATAAAGTAGTTTTGGGAATGATGAATGGTGAATAAAGAATTATTTAAATGAATAAAGTAGTTTCTATTTTAGGGATGAGAAAACAAAATTGGAGGAAAACAAAATTGGAACGGAGGGAGTACTAATTATTATACAGTATAATATTCCTTTTTATTTACACGGAGAATCAATAGGAACAAATTACAACACTTATATCAAACCAATAACAAAAACTACCTGAATTGCAACATATATGGCAAAAAGCAACGCCGGAAAGACACAAATACAACAAATTAGCACCAACAACCAATCGCCAGAGAACTAATAAAATTGCCTCCACACTAAACTACTAAAATTTACGTAAAATCATTGGCTGGAACTCTGAAAGATCGCCACCGATACCAAATCCCAAGAGCGAAGTAACCATACCGAGGAGATCTCTCGTACAACGCAGGAACCTACAGGCAACACCAAGCGCACTGAATGGTAATCACATTAGTAAGGAAGATATAAAAAGGAAAAAAGGGAAAATCGATGACAAACTCACATCGAAAAAAGTATACACAATAACTTGTATATAAAAAAAGGCCATGTACGTATCCACCCAAGATTACAGCGCATTAACAATAGATGACAACCCCAAACAATGGCTAAATGGACGGCGAAGATAAAAAAATTAAAACAATCGAAAGGCTGAAGTTAACTCCCACCGAAACCTAAATTTAGAAAGATAGAGTGTATTATATATTATAGATATAGATTTAAGTACATAATTAAGTAAATAAAATTTCCTTATGAATAGGTATATACGTGCACAGTGTGTGCTATGGAATATATTTGGCAAGGGTAATATCCTGTAGGGTTGTTCATGGAGTTCGGAGATTACCGAATCCATACCGAAATGTGCACTGTAAATGAACTGAACCAAAAAAATTATGGATTTTTTTTGTTTTAACCGTATCGAAATCGAATCGAATATTTTTTGGTACGGATCTGGATATTACTGACTTAACCGTACCGAAAAATCGAATGTGACCGTACCGAACCGTACCGGACTGAACCGAATATCCGAATTAAATATGTATTATATTTTTTTTATTTAACAAACATTATTATAATGTTATTGAATTCAAGTACAACTATACGATAACATAATTTATTCTTATTTTCAGAATACAAACACTATATTATTTATCTTATTAAGTTCTTAAAATGTTAACTTATGTTTACGTGTATATCAAAATGATTTAAATTTAATTTTTTATTATTTTAATTTCATTGTTCATGTATATTCATTTATTACAAAAACTTGGATATGGTGTACCCTGTGTCAGGGATTACGATCAACGTGATTTTAATATTTCACTTTTCATTCACAAGATATTTAAAAAAATTAATATATATATTATATATTGTATTTTAAATACTCTATTGGTGGTGATTTACGTTAATTTTTCAACCATCTATTATCATATAATGTGTTATATTCGAGCTTGTAATGATATATGTTTGATTGTGGTTGAAGTTGTATAATATTCGTGTGAGTGTACATTCAAAAATATATTTTTTTTAATTGATTAAAAAAGGAGAGAATGATAAGAAAAAGGTTAAAAAAAAATCTAATTCTCCGTTCCGTTCCGCACCGATCCGTACCCAAAAATAAAATATCCGTACCGAATTTTCAATTTGGTACGGACATGGACACTCGAATTTTAAAATAATCGAACTTTGGTACAGATATGAATATTTTTAAATATTCGATCCGTACTGTGAACAATCCTACCCTGCAGGCTGCAGCCATAATAAGTTAAGTAATAATAAACAAATAAATAAATAAAATGAAAAAAAAAAAAGCTTCACTAAGAAGCAATTGATAAGGCGGTGGACTTTTATATATTAGGATGAGAATGAGACCCATCTATTTTTATCTCATTTCCCAAACAAGATGAAAAGCCTAGCAGGTTTTCATGGAAGTGAAAATAGAGCAAATTCAATAAGAAGAGGAGAAAAAAAAAAAAAAAGAATGAAATTGTGATATCAAGTGGGAATTAACTACCTGTCATAGTTTTAATTTCAATAATAAGTTAAGCGATTTTTTATATTTCTTATAGCATTCCTCTTTTACTTTGTAATTGATAAAAGATAGATTTTGGGAGATTTTATTTGCTCTATGAACTATATTCGATTAAATTGAATTTTTGGATTCCTGTAGTATAAATGTTTAAATTGATACTTAATAGTTGAGGATATGCAATGTTCTCTCCAATTCTATTTCTTGTTTACAGTATATTCTTTGCCAGTATAAAAATTAAGCCACCTTGTAAATTAGCTTAGTTGACCAATTAATTAATGCATTAATTATATTAGTGAAGGGAGCTCACAAAAGGTCAACAAATAAATGAATGGGTATCAACTTGGGGTGTTTGGTTAACAATTCTTCAATAGTAATGAGAATGAGATTGAAAATTAGTGTAATTAGCATGGTTCATGAGAACAAAATCACTACATCTCCTCCTAAATAAGGTAATCACTACTCCATTTTGATTACCCTATTCTCTTCCTACATTCATCCTCCTCAATCACTCTCCTATTCCTCCACCAACAACCATTTGTTGTCAACTTCTATTCCAAAATTGGAGCATGCCACTAGCAATGGAGTCACCATTGGAACACTTTTTCACCTAACATATCATTTTTATTATGAGGGCATAAATGTAAATATATTTTCATTCCCATTGCCGTTGAAAAATTGCTAACCAAGCGCCCCCTTAATTATAATTTATCTTACAAAATAGGATCACAATATCCCTTGTTTTGAAGATTAAGCGTAAACTAATTTATGGGGGTTCGGTTGTATATTTTGTTGGAAGGAATTGGAAGTTTAGGTTACATATTTAGCAGTAAATTATGTGCAAAATAAATGATTCGGCCATAAATAGGAAAATTAAACTACACTTGATGTTAGTGACTCTCAAATTTTAGTTACGATAGTTGATTATATGATAAATTGAAGGTGGTCTTAAATTTTAATATATTGTGTTTACTAATCCAAATCCAGATTAATGTGTTTGATAGATATACAAAGTACGATGGAAAGACAAATTTAAGTGTTTTATGGTAATAAATTTATATGAAATTTTGTAATTGAAAATAAAATTAGGGTAATGAATATCCTTGTTTATAAGGAATATTAATATAAATCGAAGGCAAAGCTATTTCTAGCTCAAGTAGTAAATACTTTAGAGTGATATTTATAGTTAATTTTTATTAGATTTGACAGTAGGAGGCGATATGGGGAACTCAGAGTTTGAGTATGGACCCTTTGTAGCTTTGCGGTAAGTAGAAATTCATTTGAAACTACAATGCATAAATATAGTATTTTGTGAATTATTTATATATAAATGGTGATAAGTGAATTGTACGTGATATTGATTGGTATTCAGTGATTATTGTGAAACGAGCCTGTGAACTTAATATTTGTTGTGGATTGAACCTGTGAATTCAACAGTCTCTAAATTTTGTGAAATATCGTTGGTTGCACTGCATCATGCATATCATGCACTGAAATAAAAGTATATTTTTATAAATTGGTGTGGTTGACCACTGATTATGCACCGAGGGCGGAAGGGGCGACCTGGGAGTTAAGGCGACAGGAGAAAGCTCTGGCTTATGCTACCCAAAGTGGGCCACCGTCTTATACGTTATGTTGTGTACATGTTTATAGAGGGGACTTCTGAACGGGCAGGGGGTTAAGTTTGGTGATGGACCTCGCTAGGCCGTTTGAGGGATGGATCCTCACCGTGTGAGTCGACATGTAGGGGATTACTTCTTGGTGGACATGAGGGACGCGATGGGGAGGACAAGAGGATGGACCCCATCGGATCATACTTATTGTGGCCACTTGATTATTTTCTATTGATCTTGATGATTGTGCCGGTGCATAATAGTGAGTTAGGAGCCCTTAACGAGTATTTCATAAATAAATTGCTGATTTTGAACGAGAGTGCATTGTCATAGTGAGGCTTTTGAGATGAACATCACATCATGCATAATTTCTGCTTACTGAGATTTATAAATCTCACGTAGTTTATGCATTGTAGGTTATCTTAATGAGTTGGAACATAGTGATTCTACTGGACAAGTTGTGGAGCTCATGCGGAGTTTTTAGTGAATGCGTACATAGGCGATGACCTGTGAACCATATCGTGGGCTTGTATTTTGAGTTGTGTACTGTTTGTAGTTTTAATTATATTATATTATGAGGAGTCGTCGTCATTTTTGAAGTGTTCAACTAGTTTGTTTTTTTGGTCAAGCAAAAAAAAAATCGCAGGTGCACATGAGTCATTTCTCATAGAATTATTTTCAACCAATTATTCTTGTTAAGTTATGTGAGAGTGGTCGTGTCACCTATAAGTCACAATCCTTCACTATTACCTTTATAAATACATTTATTGATGTATTTATTCACATATTAAATGACTTTAATTTCTCATTCAACCTAAATTTGGTTTCGAGAAATCGAACCAACCAAATCCATTTACGCAAAATGGATAATTAAATCATCACTTAATATTTAGTTTAATATAGTCAAAACCAATATTTTCCAACAGATCTTTTCCATTGCATTTATTAAGCATGAAAAAAATATAATAAATTTCATTCATAATTATTTAGATTTTTAACAGAGACATGAAATCTTAGAATGCAAAAATAAAATGGTTTTTTTTTTTTTTTTTTTTACGTAATTAAAATATGTTGAATAAGGTTTGTTTGATGGGTATAAGCAAAGAAATTTATTGACCTATAAATTTAATTATCAATGACGATCTTAAGATATTTTTATAAATCCACTATATCTCTTCCCATATATTGAGCTTAGCAACGCAAATATATAAAATATTTCATATATAAAATATGCTTAAAATAAATAAATATTAAAAAAATTATGGGTAGGGTTACTCCAAGTCAAAATTCGCGGATCCTAAGCGGGTCAAACAGATTTCCAAAAACAAAATCGTACAAAATTTATTTCAGGATTTTCGTTCCCAGATTGTGTTACTATATGAGCAAATGTGTATTAGTGTAAAACAAATTAAAATGTGTATTACGAGTCTTTAAAAAAATAGATTAATAGATTTTTGTACTTTTAAATAACAATAAGGACAAATATGTATTTTTACTAGAACAAATGTGTGTCTTTTAATTTATTTCCCATCCCTTTAAATCCGATTTATTGTTTTATACATTAAAATGTACACATTTGTTCCAACAATAACATACATTTGCTATAATATTAACACACTTTTTTTCAAACATTAACACATCTACTCTAACATTAACACACATTTGCTCCAATATTAACACACGTTGATCTAATAGTAACACACATTTCCTCTAACATTAACACATATTTTCTCCAATAGTAATATGGCAATGGGGCGGGGCAGGGCGGGTACCTAAGTACCCAGATCCGCCCCGCGCCTATCCCCAGTCGACCCGCCACGCTCCGTGCCCCACTGCGGGGTGGCATTTTGTGCCCCATGCCCGCCCTACACGGGGCAGGTCTGCCCCGCCCCGCCCCATTCTTATCTCAAGAAAAATATATATATTTTAAAATATAAACACATGTATATTATAAAATTAAATTCACAATTAAATTATACAATAAACGTAACCATGAAACCACAAATTCATCACAATCTCAAGTAAAAAATGACAATAAGTCTAATCAACAAATTCAAGATAATTACAAGTCCAAAATTAATAAAATATATATGTGAATGTCATAATTAATTGTAAGCTTAGGGTTTAATATATATTAATAAAAAATATTAATTTATGGATGTGATTATGTTAATTTGAATGATATAATTGAATCAATTGAGTCAATAATTAATATGCACGTTTGTTGATATATTTATGAGAGACCTTTGTATATATATATAATATTTAATAGAGATATATTTATATGTATATATTAAATAGATTGCGGGGCAGGGCGGGGTAGGGCAATATACATACCCATACCCGATCTGCCCCACGTGCGGGGCGGGGCGGACCTGCCCTATTTTCAGGACGGGGCGGGGCGGACCTGGCCCAACCGGGGCGGGGCAGGGCGGGGCGACCTTGGGGCGGACCGTTTTGCCATTCCTACTAGTGAATACATATTTGTAGTAACATACATTTACACTAACATTAACACACATTTGCAGTAACACATATTTACTCTAACATTAACACACATTTATTCCAATAGTAACACATATTTGTAGTAATATACATTTACTCTAACATTAACACACATTTGCAGTAACACATATTTACTCTAACATCAACACACATTTTCTCCATCAGTAACACACATTTGCTCTAACATTAACACATATTTGCTCCAACAGTGATACACATTTGCTTTTACAGTAAAATATGATTGTCATTATGGTAACACAACCTGGGAGGGTGTTTTTATGTATTTGTGCAAACACATTTTTATCCATTGAGTAAGACATGTGTATTATTATAGTAATACACTTTTCACTACCTTACATGTGTTATTATATGAAATATAATTATTTTTGTAAAAATAAATAAATATTTGTGAAAATCAATATTTGAATAGATAGTAACACATATTTTTGCTCTTATATTGTACGGAAAAATATTTATTTCAGTAAAAATACACAAAAATTGTTGAAAAAACAATATTAGTCTAATAGTAACACACATTTTGTCCTTCACTAACATGCATTTGCACATATAGTAACACAAATTGGGAGCGAAAATCCTGAAACTTGACTTTCGCGAGATTTTGGAAAAAAATCACTAAATTCGACCCGACCCAGCCAAGATCCGCGAATTTTTTTAAATATTGATTTGTATAACAATTTGTGCAAATATATAAATTTCTAAGACATTTTGGTATATATGTTTGTTTTCGCTCCTAAGTGGATAATCCTACAACATAATTTACAACTAATATTTTTAAATTAAACATACATCTTTTTTTCAATTACCCCTTTAAAAAATAACTAACTTTTATTTATAAAAAATCCACTAAAAACAAGTTTATCGCTACAAATACAATTATACAAATGTAATCAACTTTATCAATTTTTTAACTTTTGTCTTAACCTTGTTCACCAATGCTCTGAAGATTGCATTCCGAGAACATCTAATTTTTGTTGGATTCCCAAATATGGTATACGCTAATCCACCCTCCTAACCCCCAACTCTCGAGCCAACTCCACCACTCTCTCCGCCGACACCCCAACACTAAACATAACAACATACTTGTTTGGGTTGATAGTCTGACCTAAAGGCCCCTCATAAATCTCCGGAATCTCATTAATCCTCCTCAACTTTGTGGCAGTAGCCCCACCAAATATCAAAGTATCATTTATATAGAAAAACTTTGATATGTGGGCGCCCTACAACAAATTCGAACTCTGTGCAACACACCCTTCTCCACCTCACTCCTAATAAAAATCGAAAGTGTCTCTGTGTAGAATAAGAAAAGATAGGGTGATAGAGGATCCCTTGACCTAGCCCCCCATCAAGATGGAATAAACTCTCAGTAGTAGTACAGAAAAGGACACATACTTCATGCAAAACATAATATTTGTTAATCAGAGACCAATCAAGACCTAATTTAAGCGTAACACCCTCCAAAAAATCTCACTCAACCCTGTCATATGCTCTACTTATGTCAAGCTGAATAACAAAAGACCCCTAAGACACGCTTTATTATGAGACATAAAGTGAAACACCAAAATACCTATGATACACAAGTTTTTCTTAAAATATCATTATGCAGTATTGTATTTGCACCTGTCTCCTAAAAGCGGTGCGATTCATGAATCTGATTGTCACTTGGTGAATCCATTGCATGAATCCAACTTGGTGATTGGATATGATCATGCTATTATGTATTAAATATGTTATTTTTAATTGCACTTTATTCATTAATTAACTTTATCTATTTTTAATTTTGTCTTAAACTGATATACATTTTACATACATTTTATGAAAAGTAATATACCGGAAAAGTGATAACATTTTTAATAAAAAAAAAAGTGATACTGAGCTCACGGTGAGACTGTCTTACAGGACTTGTCTTTATTTAATATATATTTGTATCATATTATCGTTTATTAGAATCCTGTTAATTGCAGTGTGTCATGACTAGAACTCGAATAGTGAAGAGTTGGATACATCGATAGGAAATGGTTTGCTCGTGATTAAGGATCAATTTCATTTATAATCTTATTATTAGTATTATCTATATTAGCATTCCTAAGATTGATATATGCGAGGGTAATGTGAGTTATTTAGCACAATCTTTAAAATTCGAGTGCATTAAAATCTATATATAAATAAATCAAATTGCATACAATTTTCTTAAATTTCCTACTCTCTCCATTTTTTCGCAGTTGTGCTTCGTGAATTAATCTGGCAAAACATATCAATGGAGATATATAACCATGTATAGGAACCGGAATGAGTAAATTAAAAAATAAAAAGGAAATTAATTAGACATACATACCTCTTCAATAGTACAAAAAAATGGCTAGAGTAAATAACAAAATTGGCAAACAATTTGGACTATTGTGTACTCATCTTCCAAAACATATTTCAAAGTTTGAGTTAAGGTATTATTGTAAACAAACTTGAAAATCAGTAGTACCATGTAATGACCCAAATCGCTTGCTCTACCTGCAGCCTAAAACCATTCTTCTAACTACCCAAATAGTTGCCAAACAATCACTTGTCTCGTGTAACATTTTGGAGTATTCGTTTCGTGATCAGATTGACTTTCGCGAGTATCAGGGGTCTCCTCTTTTCAACAATGAACAAATGCAGGCCCGTCTTCACGTGCTCCATCACGACGAAGACACGTTTGTCATCGTCTTGGATTACTTTACGAAATCCGACTATGTAGGGGTTGGGGAGGGAGGGACGCCAGAATTCTCATCTCTCTGATTGTCGATTGAGACATCCCCTACAATTTGTGCCTCATCGCCACAATTTGTGCCTCATGTTGGCTCGTACAATTGAAATAGAATCGGTTTTTTCTATTACGGCGTGTTGCGGGTTATGAAAACCGTGGTGAGGATGGAGTCAAAGAGTCTCCATTACTATAATAAAAAAAATAGAAAAGTTTTTTTTTTTCGAAGGAAGGAGAAATCTTGGATTGCAGGGATTTCTTTATTTTTTTTACCGTGTATGAAAAATGTTATATAGAGTATGTTTCAGAGTCAGTCCTGACATTCTTTTGGCTTGGGGAAAACTTAATAATGGGCCCTTTTCGAGGGGAAAAAATACCTACATAATATTTACAAAAATAAAAGAATATATAAAAAAAATTGTAAAATGACTCTATTTAAGTATTTTGAGAAACATCTTCATAGTTAATTTATTTTAACGTGTCTTTTTCAGTATACAAAGTTGCTAAGTAATTTAACATTTTCTTGGACATAGTTAACTCATAAGTACATATATAACAATTTTAGTTTAATTTTTTTTTCTTTAGATTTACAATCAAAAAAATATTCAATAGTGCAATTAAGACATAGTACAACAAAAAAATTACAAACTATAAATAATTTCAAGTGTTGTTTTATCGATAAAGTTACCTAGAATATTTTTGGTTTAGAAAATAAATCAATCAAGTTTATATCTAAAAATAAATTATGCATTAAAGAATTTTAATGTTTAGAAGAAAATTCATCAATAATATTTGCTTATATAATTTATTAAAACCATCTTGTTCTTTAAAAATCATCCATTAATTGCTAGCGTCTTGAAATTCACAGGATGATTGAGATTCACAAATTACTTGGCCCATGAATCATGTAACTTTTCAAATTGTATAATTTCATAGTTTTTTTTTATTCTAAATTAAAGCAACTTACCTGTCAAAAAAAAAAAAATTAAAGCAACTTTGGATCTTTCCAAAACATAAGAAAAATACTCATTAAATACATTTCTTCTGTGTTTTTATGAAAATTTAATTGCAGATATTTCAGTTTAGTCATCATAGTTTATGAATCATAGTTATCTTGATATGAATGTACCGATGTTTAATTTTATTCTATAATTAATCTCCATTTCAATTGAAATCCACAACTTATATACACTTTTTCAACAAAAGACAAGGATCTTCGTCTCTTTTTCAACAACTTATATACACTTGTCATCAATTTTTTTACAACATGTTGAAGATTTTTCAGTGATTCTTAACGATAACATTATTTGTTCAAACACTTTTCATCAATTCTTTTTATATTATCAAGATTTTTCATTTATTTAGTATTGACAACTTATCAAGTTTTTCATCAATTCATTTTCAACAACAATACCAATTATACACACCTTTAATCAATTTTTTTTCTACAATTTAATCAAGATATTTCATCAATTCTTTGTTGACAACTTATAAGACTTTTTTGTTAATATACACACACATATCTTAGGTCCAGGGCAGTCGCCCTTTCCCGCCCCATCCAGGGTCACCCCTAGTATGTTTGATGTATATAACCAAAGCAATTTAATGATCGATCCCTTTAAATTGATTGGTGAGAAGCCCTAGTAAATTATAAGTATGAACTTATAATATCTAATGTATCTGTTATATATTTTCCTATAAATTACCT
Organism: Ballota nigra; assembly: GCA_947034835.1. Taxonomy (NCBI): domain Eukaryota; kingdom Viridiplantae; phylum Streptophyta; class Magnoliopsida; order Lamiales; family Lamiaceae; genus Ballota; species Ballota nigra. The sequence continues at coordinate 7,676,783 of OX344727.1, read as the reverse complement.
TCTTGAGCATGAGATTCAAGCAATGAAACAACAAACATATATGGTAATTTTACTAGACATTTCGGTATACTTGTTTTCGTGCTAACTAAGAAATTAATAATAAATCAACAAGTCTTTCGTAAATTATTTTACCATCTACATTGGTTGTTTTTATTACACAATATTAAATTAATATTTTTAATAAAAAACTAATATTCCCTTTGTTTTTTAATACATGTCATTTTGATCTTTTACATTAACTTTTTGATTACTTATCCTCAAATATTTCAATTTCACCTCTATTAAATTTCATCTCAAAAAATTAAACTCCCACAAATCTTTTTGTTCTTCTTTCGCCTAATTTAATGATTTATTTCTGGTCTAATTAATTAAGAACTATATTTGTAAAAAAACTACAATTTAATTTTTCTTTTTAAAAGGGGTGGAATATATAAAATATGATATTTTTTGCAAGTATTTTAATATTTAAATTTAAAGAAAATTAAAAAATGTACAAAAAATATCATATTCCATAATATTAGCTAATTAAACACTATTTTATTTTATTCTAGAACAAAACTACAATTTGTTATTTTATTATATTATACGTGCCTTGATTCTCAATATGGCTAGGCATGGGTGACAGTCAATCTAACTGCCATTAATTGGCCGTGCTCCGCACGCGCTGGCGCCGAGAGTGGGGAAAGTATATAAGTAGTGCTGAGAAAGGGCTGCAGCGACGATTGCAGCATAAGGCCGTGTTTGGAGTAGATCCAATGCCCATTTTCCCAGGCAAACGCCACCTTTTCCTTGTCGAATTTTACGGTCACGCCGGCCTAATGAACCTCATCAACGCCGGTCCGATTGATCTCTGCCCTGAGCAAGGTGATGTGAAATTAGGCATCACCTGTTCCAAGGCAAACAGCCACAACCTATGGTCTAAAGTGTCTGGCGAATCGAACTCTGGGATTGCAATGTTGAGTTTAGAATCGAACCCTTATTGTTGGGTTTCGCTTTGGTAAAGTGGCTTAGTTCCCTTTTAAATTACAGCATATAGAACTGCTTGTCGCGGAATAGACTTGGGGATTAAGTGCTGTAGAAATTAGGATTTATATGAAAATCCTTGTGTACCTATTATTATCTTTGCTGCTAATTTAATTCACTCAAACAATGCCCAAAATTTTCATATACATGTTCTTCTGAAGCAAACATCGGCATTGACTAAAATTTGAACTTGAATAGTTGCTCCTTCTTGTATAACTATTTATGTGAATTAAATTTACATTATTAGTTATAGTCCGCATATATTTTCTGGGTAGGCGGCACCCAGTATTTATCGGACCGTAAATCATGTTTGGGTAGATGCACCCAATATTTGCTCTTTTGTGATTGAGCATGTATATTGAATCCTCTTTCTCCTTTGTTAATAAAAATTCAAATCGTATATCTTACCATGTCCATTTAAAACGTAGTGAAAATGCTTGATATTACTAAGAGAGAATTAATTGAGCTTGCTCTCGATGGTAATAACTACGTGTCATGGGCCATACTCCTAATTGAGGCTTTTAGTGGCACAAAAACACAACCAACTCCTAATGAGAAACCATAATGCTAGACTGGTTAACTCACAAGCAGTGCCCGAAGCACATGCTGTAGCTCATGGGAGCCTGAGTGGGCGTAAGCGTGGAAGGGAGGAATCCTAAACCCCAAGCAGTTTATTGAGGCTTATCGAAAGATACAAAAGGACAACAAGGGCAAGACCCCTCAGGGTGAATCTCACCATGCCAGTCTGCCTGAAGCCGATTTCGACATAGATAACAATGATATTTTGAGCTTAGAGCTCAAAGATTTTGGAGATAAAGAGTGATTTACATAATTGGACATTATTAGTATCTTGACTTGGGCATTGAGATTCGTCTTGCTTCATTTGGGACAAATGTAATGAAATTTTGACTCCATCTTTGCCCAGAAGGCAGGTGCACTGATTAAATTCTCTGATACCATCTCAATAAGATATCAATTGTTTATGGAAAATCCCTGAAGGATTATATTCAACAACGAATATCTTATTGAAAAGAAATTGCCGTTTATAAAAATCCCTGAAGGATTATATTAATCGACAAAATTTGAATAAAAACGATAGCAGAAAATATCGATAGATGAGTTGGTCGAGATCGAGTATTCCCCAAGCGAATCTCAGCATACCAGTTTGCTTGAAGAAAACATGGACATTGTCAGTGATATGACATTAAAGACTATAACTTGTCAGGATACATAGTGTCATTATTTTGTGATTTTTTATGCATGCTATGACTATATGCTTTGTCATAATTAATATTTAAAAAAAATTACAACTCAATTACCGAATGTCTTTAACAACTCCAGTAGAGTTACTGAATCACATATTTATATAGAAAATCCCCGGTTAAAATTGATGTCCCTGAAAGACAAAATATTACATGCTAATGAATCTAAAGCACGCCTAAAGCGTGAAAGACCTCAGTAACAAAATCCAACCTCCTGAAGGGTTGTAGATCTGGTCTTAAAATGAAATTTAATTAGATTCACGCATATTATAGCATGAGCGATTAGTCCATCTAAAATAATAATGTGATATGTTGGATTTTGTCTAAGTTCATTGGTGAAGGTGTGTCGTGTGTGTTAAGTATAGATGTTGTAACAAATGCTAAAACAATCAATACAACAATCTGGAAAACAAAGTATAAAACGTGTAAACAGCGGAAGACTAAAAACACACTATTGAAAGATGGAATACTTTTTAACAAAACTATATAAAATAGCTTGTGCTAGCCTTACAGCGAAAACGTTCGCTATAATAAAATTAGTGATACAAAAGTTTTGTGAAGAGTTAAATCGTTCACAACAGAAACAAGATTCGATATCACCTATCAAATCTAAATTGGCTAAGTGTATAACACTATACACCGTCAAAGTCGATCTCATTCTATATCAATGATCTCTCTATCTAAAGATATAGGATTAATCACAAGTTATGCGAGATGTACTAAACTTCTAGGCATAACATAAAAGTTGGAATAATTGCCCTATCACCTTTGAACTCAGGATCAACACTAGAGTAGGTGTACTCGTTTATTCCACATTTGGTACTGAAAACTTCGGCTTCTGTTTATAGATGGAAGTCTTCATCCGTAAATAACTTCTTCATGTGACTTTCTCCATGATCTTTTATTAACAACCAATTATCTTATCTTTATTCTGATATTCATGACTGCAACCGTCTGATCTAGATTGTTCTAAATGAATCTGGAATAGCCTGAAACGTGTAGGTCCTTGTAGATCTTTGTAGAACATTCTGGAACCCGTAACCGCTCCATGTTGAAACCAATATTTGCAACATTCACTGCAACATTGAGTATTTCAGAGTCTTGTAGCTCCTTCTAGATCTTCAACCTGCATGTTCAAACATCTAAAGCAACATTTGATCATAAAGTGTTAGTTAATGAGAAGAAAGGGCAAATTCATGTTGTTTCAAAGTAAATAGTGAATACTTCACTACCAACAACATTAACAATCTCCCCCAATTTGACCTTTCTGCTACAACACACCTGATGTATATATTTTTTCAATATATAAGTCAGTGATGTATGTACAATAGAGATCAACATCATATTGTACACTTAGCTTTTCATACTTGTGTAGCAAAACAGTCAAAAAATAAGATGAACAACTATAAGTTGAATCACCAAAATCAAGATGAAATAACAATAAGTTAATTCACCAAAAATAGAATGAACAAATATTTGCTCACTCAAACAGAATGAACATCATCATCTATGCTCATTCAAACAAAATGAGTAACATAGTGTTTACTCATTCAAATTACAACTCAAAATATAAATAACTTAAATATAAACATCCTATCACTCTAATATAATATTGTCTTTCAGAAATTAAAACTAACTATCAGAGCTAGCTAATTAAAAGTATAAATAAGACAAGAGTACTTAGAGTTACACAATAAGGAACTTTGAGATCACTGTATAAAATATACAGCTGCAGCCACAAGTATCTTGCACTAAGCTCCCCCATAAATTGTGCTTCCTCCAGTCTCTAAGTCAACTCAGACTTTGGCAGAGATGTTTGGTAAATCTCCATATAGCTCATCTTCCTCGGCTTCCTGGATATTGAATGTTGTAAGGTTTGCAACAACATCTTCAGCAGCATCTGTACTTCTCCCAGCACATGCAACAACTCCATCAACAATTGTCCCTCCTTCTTCAGCAACATCAGCAGCAGGTTCAACAACTTCATCCATCTCTTGAATCACAACTCCTCGAGCAGCAACCGATAGTCCCCCTGTTGTGGCAGAAATAAGATTTTCCCAGTAGTTCTTCAAGATCCTGCAAGCGTCTAAGTTGTGCTTGAATAAACTCAGGTGAGATATTCAAGGAATATGCTGCAGGAGCAGAAATGTTGCTATGTATGTTCCTAGCATTCTGAGCAGCATCTTGTGCAAGAGCTGGGTCAGGAACAGGTTGGCCTTGTTCTGGAGCTTCATCATCATCACTTACCTGTAAAGGTAAGTCCAACACTCTATTTCCAGACAACAGATAGTGGGATATGCCCATTAGGTTCACTCTCCCCCTCAACAACTCATTCTTCCTTAGAATAAAATTATGACTTCTCAAATAGCCATAGATTAGCACAGGATAAGGTAGATTACATTTCTCAGAGATCTTCCCAGTAAATTTCATCATGTGATGAAAAATAGTCAATCCCAGATTGAATTTTTTCATCACACCTATTTTATACATTACAACAGCTTGATCCCTGGTTACTTTGGTTGAGTTGGTGGATGGTATCCAATTATACACAACAAGCTTATGTAAAACTGAATACGGAGAAGTAAGAGAACCAGCAAGCATATTTCTTCCCCATTTGTTCACTCTACCCCTAGTGAGAACATGTATGATTTCATCCATGTGAGGTGCTTCTTCTTCCTCAACATTTTCAACACGTAGAAACTCATTAATTAGCTTAGGGGTGAATGGGACATTCCTATCTCTAAAACTTATTGTTCCATACCATCTAGAGTTTCTCCTAGCATGACCTTCTCTTAAACAAGCATAAAACTCATAAACCCAATCAGTAACAAAGGCATCAGCAAAGGTTACAACATGCATCAAGCTCCTTTCCTCTAAGTATCTAACCAGACCCTTAGATTCAAACTCATCAATGTTAATTTTTCTTTCAATTAACAAATTTCTTTTGCTTAACCTAGCTATCCTTTGTTCAAGGGTTTCATCATCATCATCATCATCATCATCATCATCAGTATTGGCTTGTTCAACGGAGTGTTCAGATTCATTACCTCTGTCAGATTCGGTCTTGGTCTTTTCAGAACTGCTCTCAGGGCTGCTATCCTCATCCTCTGGTTCTGGTACTGTGCACTTGTTCTAGCAATATCATCAACATTTTCAAACCTCTTCTTTGTTCTCAGCTCAACTCTAGCTCTCCTTCTCAGTTCGAAGATGGGCACATCACTCTCATCAGAGGCTTCTTTGCCTTTGGTTTGAGAACCTCCAGCTTTACCATCAGTTGAGTCCTTTGGGCTTGACTCCTTTTCAGATTCAGAGAACACCTGAATTGGTTGTGTAGCAACATCTCCTTCATCATTCTTTTTCTTCCTTGAGGTCTCAGAATAATTCACCTTCTTCCTAGCTCTTCCAGTACGTCTCCTAGATTGAGCAGGGCTTCTTTTTCTCTTTCCACCGGTTTTCTTCTTTACAGCCTTAGCAATTGGAATAGGCTCAGAGTCCTCAGACATTGAAGAATCAGTTTTGGGTGATTCTTCCTTGTCTTCCTCTAGTATTTCCACATCAGGCACTTCAACATTAGGGCTTTGTTCCCTAACTTCCTCAGCGACAGTTTCCTCAGTAATGGAAGCATCTTCCATAGCGTGATCACCTGTTTCAACAGCTTTTGAAACATTAGTAGTAGGGGTCTCGACTTGGTGTGAGGATTGTGGATTTTCAGGTTGGGCAATCGAAGAGGTGCCTTCGATTTGAGAAATGGGTGAAGTAATTTGGGTTTGGTTCAGGTAGGAAGAAACATCGACTTCAATCGAGTCAATGGTCAACTTAGGAACAAAATGAGTTCCTTGAAGACTTTGGGCAATTCCACGAGCGATTGATTCAAGTTGATCGATCGTCGCATCAGAAGGGATATGGAAATTCATGGGAAATGCTCGGATTGGAGTTTGAGATGGAGGTGGAGTTGTGTTCGATGATGGAGCAACTGGTGCAACTTCCTGGGTTGAGGCCATTTCTGTGAGAAGGTTTAGAGGGTTTGAGGATTGAGAAGGTGGAGAGTTTGAGGGAGTTTTTGAAATGTGAGAGGGACTTTTCCTGTTTCCAGCCATTTAAAGGGTTTCTCGAAAAATGCAAATGAAATATGGAATAAAAGAAATAACAATTTTAACCTAGAAAGTGAACAATTATAATCTCACCACTTATATGAAAAATACTAAACTTCACTCATATGCTATCACACATAATATTAAACACGAAGCATAAAGGGTATTTATAGGCGAATAAATACGGAAGTTAATTTTTGTAACCCACAAAAAGAAAATTATGGATTTAAGAAACGAGGAATATCCACTATCCCATGATGAGATTGTGGGTTTTCCATAATTTAAAATCCAAATTTCAATTAACTAAAGAACAAAAATTGCGCACGAAATTAATAAAAGGAAAACGTGGGTTTAAACATGTGATAATTAAAAAATAAATCCCAGAAAAATCGGTTACATAATTTAACTTGGAAAATAAATATGAACGGCATATGATGTTGTATTCAAAATTGGAACACACACTTCAACATTGGTTAAAACATCCAATGTCGTATTTTTCATCAAACAACTTTAGCACTTTTATTCACATTGATCCATATTTTCAAGAGAGTGCATCGTGTTGGAGTTATACGTGAAAGTATGTTTTTACTTTGTATAACTCGTGTATCAAACACTCGTTTTATGAGAATAATTCTTTTATCGCATTTGCTTTAGTTATGATTGAATGTTGAATTTCTATTGCAAACCGTTCAATATATAGTACGTGTTACATAGTAGTTAATGTGGTGATACCCGATCACGGAAGACAACATTAACGGTTTACTTGTAACTAAACGTACATTTTCACGACCTAGGTGGAATTGAACAATCCGCCGTGAAAGGTCGATGTGTAAGGCTCAGATTGGTCTGTCTTGACTAAGAGATTGCACTAGCACATTTAGTATGTGTTGAAGAGGTCCTACAGCGAGGATAAATTCTTCTGTTCTGAAAGGTGAAGAATTAGACCTCAGTGGTTGTTGATTTCTTAATCTCCGTCACTTAAATAGGACCGTGTGTGCTTAATGGTTACTGCTTTGATTCATGTTGGGTGAGAATCATTGTGACTTCGAACTTTGTGTCTTGGGCAGTAATATTAATCATACGACGGTTGCTAAGATTTAATACGGAGAAACGCGTGCGAGTACGACTCGTGTGATTAGTCCCCTTGGTGGGCTCAGAAGTTTTATTGTACCAAATCTTGCAAGTGAAGAATTAGTTTCTTCGGTACGAATAATAATGTTGAGTTGTCTTTACTCCAAGGTGAAATATATTAATTAATTTAGAGCTATTCAGAAGCTCAATTAATTAATGGACTTGATAATCTTAAATGCGGGAAATAATAACCGGGAGCCCATATTATCGTAATATGGATTAAGATGGATAGTGCAATATTAATTTATTAGTGGTAATAATTAATATTAATGGGCTGAATTATATTGGGGCTCAATATTGAAATTCAGAAGTCCATTAGGAGGTCCAATCTTGATTCTCCTTAAGGCCCCTCAAGTAGCCCATTAAGTAGCCCAATAATGATAAGGTGATTAAAATAAAAAGAAAATAATTATGCTGATTTTTCTTTATTATTTTCGAAAATATGATGATTAGAAGAGATTAGATTTTGTTGATTTTCTTGGAGAGATATTATGGAAGATAAGTATTCTTGGAATACAAGATTATCTCATATATTCAAGAAGATCCAAATCTTGGATTCTTCTTCTATGAAATTTTCGAAAATTATTATTTATTTAGGGGTGTGAGATTTTTGTGGAATATTTTATTTTGGAGAAAAGAATATATGAGATATATTCAAGATTTCTTAGAGTCTAAGAAAAGATTTTCCCCAAGCCCATTAATCCTCTAATTTTCGGCCAACACCCTCTATAAATAGGGGATGGTTTTTTCATCCCCAAGTACATAATTCCATGTGTTGGAAAAATCAAGAAGCATAGATATTTTTCTTTTTCCTTAGTTTATTAAATTGCTTGAAAGCGTCTCCCACCGGCGATCAAGTGAGGTGAAAAGGGAAATACTTGAGAAGGCTTTGGGTTGATAGAGCGAGATTATAATTGTCCCGTATATCCAAAGGCCAATTCTACAAGAGGTACGTTAATCGCATATTTACTTGTTTATTCCGCCTAGTTAAATATGTGAAATTAATTTAACATGCATGATGATAATTAGTTGTTGGAATTATTATTTGAATTAATTAGGATTAATTCATGCTAGTAATAATTGTATTTAAATTCGTATTTAAATTTCATCCCGAATAGATTCCGGGCACCCCTATTTTCCCAACACATCGTAGCAGCGAACTCTGTGCCCATAATTACTCAATGGATTTGTGACATATTGATGTTTTACTAATCACCTTTTGAAAAGAAGGTATCGTAGTAGCGAACTCCGTGGTCCATAGTTACTCAGTGAATTAGTTACATCTTGATGTGCTTTTTCAAATTCAAAGCTTATTATACGTTTGAGAAATGTGATTCCTCTTTATTTTTACACAACAATCATACTTGGTCCAGATTTATTTTACAAAGGAATTATGAAACAGAAAACAAGAACAAGCTTTAAGTAAAACATGTATATACCCTGATGTTGTTACAAATATTTGAGCATACATAACAACATCCGCTTCACAATTACTCAGATAGTGCACATACCAAGAGATTTCCTAAAAAATGAGAATCTCTCATGGTCAAGTGCTTTAGTAAACACATCAGCAAACTGATTTTTAGTGGGTATATATTCTAACTTCACAATATTTTTCTCTACAAGAGCCCTTATGAAATGATGTCTAATACTTATGTGTTTAATAAGTGAGTGTTGAATTGGATTTTTTGAAATGTTGATAGCACTAGTGTTATCACAATATACAATTAAAATGTCACTCTCTAAACCATAATCACTAAACATTTTACTTAACCAAAGAAGTTGTGTACAACAACTACCTGCAACAATGTACTCAGACTCTACAGTAGATTGTGATACACAATTCTGCTTTCTACTATGCCAGGAAATCAGATTATTTCCCATGTAGAAGCAACCACCACTCGTGCTCTTCCTATCATCAATGTCTCCAGCCCAGTCAGCATCACTGTATCCAACAAGTGCACTGCTTGTATCTTTGGTATACCATATACCAAGATCAGTTGTAACAACCACATATCTAATGATTCTCTTGATAGTATTCAAATGTGACTCATTAGGACAAGCTTGGTACCTAGCACAAACACAAACACTATACATGATATCAGACCTACTTGAGGTTAAGTACAGAAGACTATCTATCATGGATCTATACAAAGTTGGATCAACATATTTTCCAGCAGTGTCTTTACACAGTTTTTGTGTAGATCCCATATGAGTTTTCATGACTTTTGAATTGTCTAAACCAAACCTTTTCACTAAGTTATTTGCATACTTACTCTGAGAGAAGAAAATACCTTTATCAGATTGTTTGATTTGAAGTCCTAGGAAGTAATTCAAATCACTTACCATGCTCATCTCAAATGTTGCTGTCATTGCGTCAATAAACTTGTTTAACATGGTGTTACAAGTTGAACAAAAAACAATGTCATCAACATATATTTGAGCTATTAGCAAGTCTTCTCCAGTATGTTTAATGAACAAGGTTCTATCAGCTTCTCCTCTTATAAAGCCAAATTGCAAAAGAAAGTCAGTAAGTCTATCATACCAAGCTCTAGGAGATTGTTTGAGACCATACAAGGCTTTCTTTAGCTTGTACACATGATCAGGATACTGTGGGTTTTCAAAGCCTTTAGGTTGTTCAACAAATGCATCTTCAATTAATATGTCATTCAGAAATGCAGCTTTTACATCCATTTGATGAAGATTAATGTTAATGTAACATGTAATTTCTAGTAACAATCTAGTAGATTCAATTCTAGCAACAGGTGCAAATGTTTCATCAAAATCTATACCTTCAACTTGGGTGTAACCTTGTGCAACCAATTTAGCTTTGTTCCTAACTATGTTACCAGACTCATCAGTTTTATTCTTAAAAATCCACTTAGTTCCAATGATATTGAAATTGTCAGGCCTTGGAACTAATGACCAAACATCATTCCTTTCAAACTGATTAAGTTTCTCATGCATAGCGTTAATCCAATTCTCATCTTTTAATGCTTCTGTAACATTTTTAGGTTCAATTTCAGAATAATAACACTGAGCATTCACAACATTGCATATAGATGACATGCACACAGAGCTTACCACATCAACACGGTTTGCACTTACTCTTCTTCTGGTTTGAACACCAACTGAAGCATCTCCAATTATCTGCTTTGAAGGATGACTTTTGGTAATCCATGCACCTGGATTTTTTTGGAGTATACTGATTGATCTGTGAAGAATCCGCTGAATCTGCAGGGGATGTTGTACTAGAAGATGGAACATATGGTGAAACATTTTCTGTTTTCAATGATTCTTTAGGAACCTCAGTAACTTCAGTTACATCTTCAGTGTCATTCCCATCCATCAAATCTCTGTCATCATCAAACACAATATTCACAGACTCTTGAACAATATTAGTTCTAAGGTTATAAATCCTATAGGCTTTACTATTTCTAGAATAACCTAAAAATAAACCTTTGTCACTCCTAGAATCAAACTTATGCAGTTGATCCGTATCATTCAGAATGTAACACACACAACCAAAAACATGAAAGTATTTCACACTTGGTTTCTTATTGTTCAAGATCTCATATGGAGTTTTCTTACTTCCAAATCTAAAATAGACTCTATTAGCAATATGACATGCTGTATTTAATGCTTCAGCCCAAAATTTCTTAGCAAGATTTTTTTCAATTGAGCATTACTCTAGCCATCTCTTGAAGAGTTCTATTTTTCCTTTCAGCAATCCCATTTTGTTGTGGAGTTTTAAGAGAAAAAAACTCTTGGACAATACCTTTCTTATCACAAAATTCTGAAAACATGCTATTTTCAAATTCCCTACCATGAACAGACCTAATCTTGCTCACTTTCAAGTTGAAAACAGTTATAAATCTCTTGTAAAGAACTTTAAAAGCATCAAAAGTCTCAGATTTTTCCCTTAAAAACTCAATCCAGGTGAATCTAGAGTAGTCATCTACCACAACCAGTGAATATTTCTTACCACCAATGCTTTTAGTTTCCATAGGACCCATAAGATCCATATGCAGTAATTCAGAACAGCGATGTGTTGTGCAATGTGATAACATTTTATGCGATATTCTTACCTGCTTACCTCTTTGGCATGAACCACATACAGTAGGTGTAACTATCTTCAATTTAGGTAATCCTCTCACAGCTTCAGATTTGACCAGTTTTTACATGAATCATAGTTTGCATATCCAAGTCTTTGATGCCACAGGACATTATCATCACAATTTGACAAATGACACACATTGTTTGTTACAATTAGATAACAATTATCAGCTGACCTATTACCAGTCATTAGACACTTATTATCCTTGTTTAGAACATAACATGAATCCTTATCAAATTCAACATGCAAATTGTCATCACACAGTTGACTTATACTAAGCAAATTAGCAAGTAAGCTATCAACATGCAAACCATTTTTAAGCTTAGGAAAACCTTCAACATTCAAAGTTCATTTTCCAATGATCTTTCCTTTTGATCCACCACCATATGTAACAGTTCCACCATTACAAGGTTCATAATCAGATAAGTAGTTAACATGACCAGTTATATGTCTTGAGCAACCACTATCAAAATACCATAGATCAGGCACACATGCTTTCAGAGAAGTTTGAACAACATTACAAGTAACATGTTCTTTCTTTTTTCTTAGAAGATTTTGACCAGTGTTTCTTAGAATGTGAAGACATCTCAGATAACACTTTCTGAATTTTCAGATCTCTTTTCATCTTTTGACAATAAGGACGAATATGACCAATTTCAGAACAATAGTGACACACATACTTTTTAACAGGCTTTTCTATCACATGTACTTTTGTTTCAGTAAAAAACTCAATTTTTCCTTTCACAGGATTATTCACATATTTAGAAGTAGTTTCACCACAATAGCCTAAACCATGTTTACTAGACTGTCCAATATTTAAGGAATCACTTGTAATAGAAGAGCTCTTAGAATACTTCTTAAGACTTAAAGTAGAATTTTTCAATTCTTCCTTTAGTTTAGAAATTTCTAAGTCCTTCCTTGTTAAAATGACTTCCAGCTTTGTCACAGTCTCTTTGAGATCATCATTCTCTTTGGCTATACTTGAAACATTACCCTTTACATCATTAGAACCTGCCTCATCAACACACCCATTAAAACAGTTCAAATCTGAATGATTTTTTACAAATGTTATTTCTGGTGTTTTAACATCTGAAATAACATCTGTGTCTGAATCATTCAGATCATCATCTAAAGAATCATCATAATCAATTCTTGCAGAAAAAGCTAATTCCTCATCTTTTGAACCTTCAGGTTCTTCATCTGAGTCATCACTAAAAGTAACATTAAAATTTAGTTTTTGTCTTATTCTGGTATTTGCACACTCATTTGCATAGTGTCCAAATCCAGTGCATGCATCACATCTAACTGATTTTCTAAATTCAGGATCATACCTTTATTTGTTACCTTTGAATTGTCTGGATTGATTCTGATCCTTTCTTTTCTCTGGGTCAGATGGTGTGTTGTTGAAGGGAGTCCTTGGCTGAGCATTCCCTCTGGACCTGTTCATCTTTTTCTTCAAGTAGGAGTTGAACTTCTTTGTGAGGAATGCAATGTGCTCAGGAGTGTTGTAACATTGGTCTAAAACATCTTCATCAGACTCAACCTTGGTCACAAAGGACTGATTTTCAGTATTAGAAGATGTTTCACCTTTGAAAACAACAACCTTTTTTCCTTCACTTGTATCTTCAGGTTGAGTTGTGTTCATCTCATACGTTTTGAGAATACTTACAAGCTCGTTTTGACTAAGAGTATCAGTATCCTTGGCTTTTTCAATAGCACAAATTTTTGCATCGAACCGTTTAGGAACATATCGCAAAATTTTGTGTACAACACACGTACATTGGAAATTGGATCACCAAGTGCGTGTGATTCGTTTACAATCTCACTCAGCCTTTCATTGTAGGCCGTGATCGTCTCATCATCCTTCATCCTTAGATTCTCGAACTTGGTCCCAAGCACTCGAAGTTTGGTCCTTCGAACACTTCCACTTCCTTCAAAATATTCTTGAAGCCTCTCCCATGCATCTTTAGCAGTGGTGCATGTTGATATGATCTTAAACATAGACACATCAACTGAGGTAAATATTACATTGAGAGCTTTGGAATCGTTGCTTCCCGTCGTGGTCTCTTCATTGGTCCATTCAATCTCTCGTTTGACTCTTATCTCGCCATCATCATCTGCTTGATTTCTGGGCCATTCCCAGCCGGTCAGAACACTTCTCCAAGCACGTTCATCAATAGATTTGATGTACATGCGCATCTTAGGTTTACAATAGGCATAGTTGTTCCCATCAAGAATAGGAGGCCTAAATGGGGTGTTTACAGGATATTCCATATCAAAAAGACACACTAAAAACACAGGATCTAAACTTAGTATATCAAGTTTATGGCTCTGGTGCCAATTGAAAGTCCCTATGTATGATATCAGATTGCTCTGACACCAATTGAAGGTGTGCCGTGTGTGTTAAGTGTAGATGTTGTAATGAATGCTAAAACAATCAATGCAAAAATTTGGAAAACAGAGTATAAAACGTGTAAACAATTGAAGACTAAAAACACACTATTGCAAGATGGAAAACTTTTTAACACAAACTATATAAAATAGCTTGTGCTAGCCTTACGGCGAAACCGTTCACTGTAGTAAAATTAGTGATACAAAAGTTGTGTGAAGAGTTAAATCGTTCACAATGGAAACAAGACTCGATATCACCTATCAAATTTAAATGGGCTAAATGTATAATACTATACACCGTCAAAGTCAGTCTCACTCTATATCAATGATCTCTCTATCTAAAGATATAGGATTGATCACAAGTTATGCGAGATGTACTAAACTTCTAGGCATAACATAAAAGTTGGAATAATTGCCCTATCACCTTTGAACTCAAGATCAACACTAGAGTAGGTGTACTCGTTTATTCCACACTTGGTACTGAAAACTTCGGCTTCTGTTTATAGATGGAAGTCTTCATCCGTAAATAACTTGTTCATGTGACTTCCTCCATGATCTTTTATTAACCGCCAATAATCTTATCTTTATTCTGATATTCATGACTGCAACCGCATGATCTGGATTGTTCTAAACGAATCTGGAATAGCCTGAAACATGTAGGTCCTTGTAGATCTTTGTAGAACATTCTGGAACTTGTAACCGCTCCATGTTGCAACTAATATTTGCAACATTCACTGCAACATTGAGTATTCCAGAGTCTTGTAGATCTTTCTAGATCTTCAACCTGCATGTTCAAACATCTAAACCAACATTTGATCATAAAATGTTAGTTAATGAGAAGAAATGTCAAATTCATGTTGTTTCAAAGTAAATAGTGAATACTTCACTACCAACAACATTAACAATTGGCTATAACACGTCAAACCCTTTCATAAATAAATTTATATGGCATGTACAAAGGGTGAACTTAGAGTACGGCTGAATTGTTCTAAAGTTGGAATTAGATCTCCCATTTTTAGAATGATTTCATTGAAATATTTGTGGACTAATTATCCTAGTATGGGGACCATTTTGATAGTTAATGGTCATAATTAATACTTTCACACGGTAGACTTATGTATGCTCGTTATCCACCTGCAATCACCTTTTTGTCAAGCCTATTGCAAAAACTATTGAGCTTAGTTCTCATTTCCCAAATTATCAAATTAAATCCATTCGAATGGATAATGTCAGTGAGCTCGCATTGACAACATTCAGTGTTTATTATATGGCATTGGGAAATTAAAGTGAAACATTAAGTCTCTTACGTCCACACCATAATGGTCTAGCTGAGTCACTAATATGATGCATCAAACTATTCGCTAGACCGTTATTGCAAAAATTTAAACTTAGCTACATGTTAGGGGCATGAAATTTACATGTAGCTACTCAAATTCAAATTCAACCTACTGCAAATCATTAGTACTCTCCACTACAACTAGTGCGCAAAAAATGACACATCATTTCCCATGTGTGAACATTCTATTGTGCAGTACGCGTACCACCACAACACGTTAACAACCCTGTTGGCTAATTGCATAATTGATAAAGAGTCTATTCTCGGCATTAGAGCGAGATTAGAATCCAAAAATTAAATGAATGCCGAGAAGTTTCCTTGAAGGAAATAGATCGAGATATTTTCCTTGATGGGAAAAAGACCAAGAAATTTTCCTAAAGGAAAAAGGTCCTCGATATTTAGACTCATGCACTAGTTAAACTGAACTTGAAGTTCAAAAGATAAGTAACTTGCAATATATATAGCTAGTAATCTGCTAGATACGTTTACTGACCACAAAGGTGTGATTAAATTGCATACACTTGCTGTAAATGCACCCCAAAGGGTAGAGGTCCCAATGAAATTGAGTATACATGCCCCCACACGCCAGAAGCGTAAAGGACCTATAAAAGAAACAAACACACCTAGAATGAAGGCTAACAAAACTGGTCAGTCAAACTTGAAATCTCCAGAAGAGATAAGTCCAGAAGACTTGAAATCTCCAGAAGAGATTCGTCCTAAAGACGAAGAATCCTAGTAACAAAGCACGTGCATAAAATGATCTAATACTAGGATTGCAGAATGACCAGATCAAATACATAAGGGAAATTGTGTGAATCTGGTTATGAGATCAATAAATAAATACAGGAGAAATAAATTCATTGTCGACAATTGCTCTTTGTAAACTGCATATTTTATATGGTTATTACATGCCAATATTTATATCCCTGATGGATTTAAGATTCCCCAGAAGAGGAATGATGAAAACCGTAGAATGTATAGAACAAACTGCGAAGGTCATTACATGATCAAAAAATAGTCGAATCAAATATGGTACAGTCGACTTAGTGAATTCCTCCCGAAGAAGGAATATACAAACAATGAAGTTTTCCCTTGCGTATTTATAAAGCAATCGCAAAGTGGTTCTTGCATCATCTTCGTCTGTGTTGATGACCTAAACATAATCAGAACATGCAAAGAGATTGAAGAAGCCAATTCAATCTTAAAAGTTGAATTAGAAATGAAAATCTTGGACAAAACCAAGTATAGTCTCGAACTGCTGATTCGAGAATTTCCCTGAAGGAAAAACAAATTCAAGTATTTCCCTGAAGGAAAATAAAATTTAAGTATTTCCTTGAAGGAAATTTAATTCAAGCATTTCTCTGAAGGAAAAATAAAAGCATTTCCCTGAAAGAAAATTAAATTTAAGTATTTCCCGGAAGGAAAATTAATTCGAGCATTTCCCTGAAGGAAAAATGAATATGATATCTCCTTGAAGGAAGAATGAATTTTATACACCAGTCAACCTACTTGAAAAAGGTATTTGAGAGATCCTACATAGATAAGTCTCATCCACTTAGTACACCTATGGTAGTTTGATCCCTTGAAGTGGATAAGAACCCATTTAGGCCCAAAGAAGATAAAGTGGATATCCTAGGACTGGAAGTTCCTTATCTAAGCGCTATTTGGTGCATACTTTATCTCGCAAACTACACCAGTCCGGACATTGCATTTGCTGTAAATTTGCTTGTGAGATATAGCGCTTCTCCTACAAGGAGATATTGGAATTATGTTAAACACATTCTATGATATCTCAGACTGGTTATATTTTTCTTTGTGATGATACTGTAATCTCATGGAGATCCATTAAATGATCATTCCCCAATATCATCGATAAAGACAATGCAATTTGTGTTGCACATATGAACAACGGGTACGTTAAGATGAACTTAATGAAATATATTTCCCCGAAATTCTTCTTCCCATACGAACTCCAGAAGAGTGACGAAATTACCATACTATAGGTGCGATCTAGTTGCAATCCAACAGATCTGTTCACTAAGTCCCTACCTACCTCTACTTTTAAAAAGTATGTTTATGGCATTTGGATGCGAATAATTAGAAAGTTGTTGTTTTCAGGTAGAGTAACAACATCGAAATAATCCTGAAAATTGGATCTGGAAGATCAATAGTTGTACTCTTACCCAGTCGAATATTTTATTCTGGCAACCTAGTCTATGGAGTTTTTGACGAGACAGGGACGTCACATCGTAATGTCCAAGGGGAGTGTTGTAAATTTAGAAGATTTGATATGCCAAATCTAGAAGAATTTGATGTGGACGTTACTTATGGGCCAATGGGCTTTAGGGTTTTGATATTATATATATATATATATATATATATATATATATATATATATATATCCCCGTACTCAATATTGTAATACACACATGTACATACACATAAAATATAGTGGAAAACTTATGGCTTGGAATGACCTCAGATGTAGTCATTCATGACGAACTTGGTAAACAAATCAGTGTTCTTGTTTGCGCTCTTTATTTTACAACAATCACAACGAGATGTCTAAAACGGATTTCACTTTATTTTTTTTTTCCAAAAAACAAGTAATACAATTGATTTGATTTATCTCAATATCCATCCGCGCCAAGAAAATATTTTACACGGGATCCCCACTTATTTCCAAATTAAATTTAAAATACATAAATATCTACATTTTAACATTATAACAATTATAATTTATTATTTTAAATAAGATATATTTCCATCTGATACTTAAAACATTACATTATATACACACACATAAATATATACAATAATATTATATATAAATTTAAATATACATAAATAATATTAAATTTGTTAAATATATACATAAATATATTAAACTAGCTATTGAACTCCGTGTATTACGCGACTTTATAAATATTATGTTATTAATTTTAAATTAAATATTTTAAAATTTTAATTCGTTAGAATTATGTTTATCCTCTTAATTAATTAATTATTTATTTTATCTTAATTTAAGTTTGTGACTTTTAATTGATTATTATTTTAATTAAATTTATGATTATAATTTTAAAGAATAGATTAACTAAAAAAATAGATAATATATTTAGAATGAATGACCAAAATCAATTATTATTTATATGATATAGAGACATAACCATTTAATATATGATTCCTTTGTAATTTATCTTAAATAAGACATAATTCATTTATCAATTGTAATTAAGAAAAAAAAAACATTTCATTATAAAAAAAGACGAAGTTATAAATTGGACTAATACAAACTCAAGGTTTCAAAATAGAGGCTCTAGAAAAGTAGGGAGTGATTCATAAATAGATTAAAATTAGAGAATATAAATAATTGAGATTATGAATTAAGATAAATATAATATCATATATAACACAAATGCATGGAATTAAAGTATTTCAAAATAGAGGCTTTTGAGAGGGTGGAGGGTGATTCACAAATAGATATATAGATATATAGTTGGGAATTCATACCCCAATATATCATACAATTCTGTGCACAACAATCAATCCTCTTTATGGGAAGACCCATCACACTCATTAATTGTTTGCTATCAAAAAAATTTCCTAGGCACTAGAATTTTTGGAAGGACAATTTTTTGAATCAAGTCAAAAATTTGATTATAATCTCTCTCCGACAGTCTATTTTCAGTTTTAATGTCCAGCAGTCGGTCGTTGAATGACAATTATGAGTGTGTTTCACAACTAGTGTACAAATCCTATTCGCTGCATGAAGCATGTCATAAAATCGAGCAACATGCTCATTTGTGGATTCCTCATTAAGGGGCTCATCTTTCATATTTCCAAATGAAAGTTGGGACCAGTTAAGTCCTTGATCATGTCATGGTATGAGGTATATCCTGCATTATCATCAACTCCGTACGAAGTCGACGCCGACTGATCATAGTTTTGGTGTGGTAGATGACCCCAATTTTGTTCACCGTACAAAATCCAATTGTGATAATTAGGCATAAATCTATTTGTATATAAATGGGCTTTCACGTCAATTGGTGTTCTAAACCTCTGGTTCCTACATCTAAATTTTGAGCAGGGACACCTAATATCTCCTTCACTCATCCAATTGGGGTTGCTAGTGACAAATTGTATAAACGATTCAAGACCACTAAAAAATTCGGGAGATATCATTTCATTAATTGTTCTTGGACCATACATCCAACTGCGACTTGAATAACTCATATTAATCTGAAAGAATATTCAAAATTTAATAAAAACATAATTTAGATTAAACTTAAAACATAACTAACATTAGTCATCAAATAATTATACTAATACTACCAATATTTACTACTTAATTATAATTAATACTATATATATATATATATATATATATATATATATTATTCTACCAATACTATATATCACATACATATATACTAAAAAATTACAAACACTACATAAAAAATATTAAATATTCTATGGGAATCAATCTAGCTCAATACGACATTATATAACAAATAAATTAAGAATTATAATACTAAATAACTAGCTAAAGACATATATAGTATTATATAATTTATCAACTAATACCTATACATGCATATATACTAGGATTGTTCATGGAGTTCAGAGATTACCGAATTCGTACCGAAATTTGCACCGAAAAAGAATCCAGCTGAAAAATCTGTTGACTTTTTTACTTTAACCGTACCAAAACCGAACCAAAAGTTTTTTTTGGTATGAATATGAATATTACCAAATTAACCGTACCGAAAAACCGAATGAGACTGTACCGAACTGAACCAAACCGAATAACCGAATTAAATATGTATTATAATTTAATTATTATTTATTTTGTATTCATCAAAATATATTATAATATTATTAAATTCAAACACAATTATATGATAATATAATTTATCTCAGTTTTCTAGAAAACAAATACTATTTTATTTTATGTATATCCAAATGATTTAAATTTAATTTGTTTCATCTTTTAGTTTCATTCTAAATGTATATTCATTTCTTAACAAAAACTTGGATATGGTGTACATCTTGTTAGGAATCACAATCAACATGATTTTTATATTGCATTTTCTATTCACAAGATATTTCAAAATGATTGTTTAAATATATATATTTTATATATTATATTTTAGATACTCTACTCGTGGTGATTTTTATTATTTTTTAAACCATTCATTATCATATAATGTGTTATATTTGAGCTTGAAGGGTATATGTTTAATTGTAGTTGAAAATGTGTAGTATTCGTGTGAGTTGGTGTGTTGTCGTAGGCACCCAAAAATAATTCACCTTAACTAGTCCACTTAATGTAGTAGGGTAAGTAAGGGTCAAACCCACGAGGAACAATATAATTTAACTGGTTAAATCTGTGTAGCAAAAACAATAAAAATGAGGGGGGAATTGGTTGGTTGAATTATCACTAGAAATAATGTATGAATGTTTCTTGCAATCCCACAAATTTCTTCTCTCTCTCAACATTCCTACATGACTTTCACCCTTCTCAGAACACTCTGCCATAAGAGAATATGAGAAAATAATTTAACTAGAATCAAAACAAGTGTATTGAAGGGTCCCCCATGATTATATGACTTTCACCCTTCTCAGAACACTCTGCCATAAGAGAATATGAGAAAATAATTTAACTAGAATCAAAACAAGTGTATTGAAGGGTCCCCCATGATTATAAATCAATGTGCGACAAAAAAAAAAAAAAAATTAAAAACTCTTCCATTTTACCACAACTATGGCCAGGGGAGGATCCATAATTTAATTGTGGGGTGGGCTGAAAAAACTAAACATTTTGGAATATTAAAATATGAGCAAGTCATGTGTGAAACTGTATTACAGAGAGATCAACATCACTTTTTAATAGAGATGTTATAACTTTTAAGGTAAATCGTATCACTTTTAAAAAAAAGTATTCGAAGCATATCATTTTAAGGCAATTTTTTTAAAATGATACACATTTTTTCGGATAAAATGATGCACTTTATATTAACAAAATTGGATCACTTTTTTAAAAAAAAAGTATAAATGTATTATTTTTAAAGCGAAAATATTAAAAAGAGACACTTTATAACATTTATATTAAAACGTAATAATGTTCTCTCAGTAAGACATTCTCACAATTTTTTTTTTGCCATAAAATAAATATATTATTAATTTGGTATGTGATGGGTGTCGAAACCAACAAATTATAAAACCTGTTTAAATAATGATTAAATTGCGATATTGGTAAGCAGGGTCGATTCCACATAGGTTGGTAATATATTTATAATTTTTATAAAAATAAATTATAACAATTAAATTAAAGATTGGGGGAGATTTTGAATTGGTAATTAAACTAATTAAAATAAACTACAAGTAATTTAAAACAAGTGATTCAATGAATAAAATATCTAGCCAATGACGACTTCGGAGATGGTCCACACACAATTGATCATCGATGCAAAAATGACTCTTTCACCCAAACACTAAATTGGTTAAAGTTATTGGTACAACCTAACAACCAGCCCTTCCTTACTTTTTCGATAATTAGGATATGATCTCTAATTATTTCTCTAATTAGCAAACAATCCATGTACGACTGTAGAATTTAATTCACTAGTAGCATTATAACCTAGAAAGACCCAATTCTAGCCAACAAATACATATATAGGTTCATTTAGACAAGATCATATATCTCCTATAGCAATCAATCATGCTACTTTGCCACTGATATTAGAACAATTAAACAATTACGGATTTAACGTTCCAATTGGCATATATCATTTTCACGAATTGCATAACTGACCACATTAAACAACTCTCCAAATAATATAAATAAACACAAAGACATATGAATAGTATAGAGCGAAAGAGGGTGAAAACTAATTAGATCTCACATTGTGTCGAACCAAATAGTCATTCATCAATGGCTAGATTGCGGATTTTGCAACCCATGAGAGAGTTCACAATGCTTTATTCCATAATGCGTGTGTATAGATGAATAAAAAAGGGAAACTTGAATAGTATAACTTAGAATACCTTAGATAATATGCAGAAAAATTAAGTTATGGGAATTAGGAAAAAATACTCCCTCCTTCCTCATCCTAATCTTAAAAATCAACTAGTAGTAAGTTACAAAATAAGTAGTTAAGAAACTACCTTTAAAAACTTATCTAAAATATTATTAAAGATAAAATAAAACTACTAACCTAATATATTAATCTAGGATAAGTTTAAAATATTCAAGACTCTTAAAATGAGGGAAAAAAATTAAAGTTGAGTCCTGGTGTAGAGATTTGAGCGCCACTTATGAGAATTCCCGTCTGGACCTTAGGCGTGCCCACACCTTATGAGAAAAGTGCTTCTGTTTCTCATCTTTGGAGTCTTCAATTCCACTTCTTCACAACCCACTCCAAATGGTTTCCAAACATCAATTAAATCTTTAGTTTACCTATAAAATATAAAACTTAATTAAAACAAACACATAGGGATTAATTGATATATAAATCATGGAGAAATATGACAATAAATATGTATTTTATACAATCTATCAAATTCTCCCACATAACAAAGCTTGTCCTCAAGCATGCCAAAGCTCAAAACGCATTATCTCAACTCATTATCCTCGGGATAGAAACATTATTAGTCCCGTAACTTTTTACCTTTTTTGAAAAGGTCCCAAAAAAGATAAATATACAAGTTTAGTCCCAAATTTTTGCAAATTGTACAATTTACATCCCAAATTCGCTGGAATCGACAAAAAGTCATCATTTTTTGACATGTGCCGTGCACGTGAACGTTAGACAAACATGTTGACTAGGTTATTAATAAACATTTTTTATGTTTTGGAAAATTGTATTTGGGAAGAATTTTAACATTATGGTAAAAAAAAATTGGGGAATGATTTCTAGGGCTATTCAAGTTTGATTTACATTTTAAAAATGAATATTCACCGGAAATCTCCAAATTGAACGTGCATGTGCCGGGCTCATGTCAAACAACGATGGTATTTTGTCAATTCGGCGAAATTTGGGATGTATATTGTACAATACAGAAAATTTTGGGACTTAATTTGTACATTTATCTTTTTTGGGACTATTTCAAAAAAGGTAAAAAGTTATGGGACTAAAAATATTTATATCCCCATTATCCTCTCTCATCTTCTTTTTCTCGTCCCAAATATATTTTCTCATGTAATGAAATCATTTTTTCAAAAGAATCCTCATCCATCATCACTAATGCAAATCACATTAACAATTGAGTTGAATTCAAAACACATAGAATCTAAACACCACACAAAGGATTCACTCAAACGCTCAAAGTGTTTAGGTTTCAAATGTATTTGTGGGTCGCGCTGTCGAAGCGCGCCAAATTACAATAAATAAATAATACCCTCAATTACTCTACTAACTCGTAGTAGTGGCAAGGAAGGGGTCGATCCACGGGGAACGTAAAAATCAAGATTTTGCCTTTTGAGATGATTAATGGGACAAACAAATAGGGAGGAGTTTGAGATTGATTTTTCTATCACTACTAAGACAATAATTAAAATTAAATAAACTAAGCAAACAAATAAAACAATAGAAATTCAATTAATTAACGAATTCCAATTCGCGGTTCATTCACCACTTGGTCTTGACTATGCTAATCAAACATATTATTCGCTCAACTTTTCCCACGGATTAATGACCTTCGATAAACAACAAGCTCTGTTCACCGGTTTATCCCTTAATAATATTCAATTGAAACAAGCTCTCCAACGAACCTTTCTAACCAAACAGTCTAGATAAGCTCTTAGATTTAATTTGGTAGAAGCATTAAGTCCTAGGATAAAGATCAAACAAATTCCCAAACATGCAAGCTCGGTTCGAAAGAATTCGATTTATATCACCCTAGTAAATATTACTAGTTGCTACCAATTGTCATATAATCGCAATAATTACGGATTACGAAATATGAACTAGCAAACATGCACGAAATAATTAACCTAGGTGATCAAGCTAAATTAATTACTCAAGCAATTAAACAGTGAAAATAGATGATATAAATAATCCGGGTAAAAGTCTTACGAATAATACGGGGTTCAATTAACAATCATCAAAACACAAGTTTAGAAATCCCCGAAATTGAAATAAAGCAAAACTAACTAGAAGTGGTGGGGTAAATTGTTTTTTAAGGACCGTAACTTAGGGGGGGGGGTGGCAAAACAAGGACCGTAACTTTTCGGGCTGGCAAAACAAGGACCGTAACTTTTAAAAGTGGCAATTTAAGGACCGTAACTTTAAAAAGTCGCAATTTAAGGACCACAACTTTTAAAAATAGCAATTTGAGGACAAATTAGCCCGGATTACTCTCTTTCGGGCTAATTAGATCGGATTTCGGGCTCTAATCGCCAACATGGATATTATTTTGAATGAAGCTATTTAAAAAAAATTCCACTTCATTTTTTTCTTTTATTTTTTGAAATAATTTCCAACTCATTCATTATACTCAAAATACTCTAAGAAAAAAAAATGAAATGGATATTTTTTGAAATAATGAAAGTATTATATTTTTTGAGTATAATGAAAGTATTTTATTTTTTAAAATAATTTTTAACTCATTCATTAAACGTATAGTA
Source organism: Ballota nigra (assembly GCA_947034835.1). Taxonomy (NCBI): domain Eukaryota; kingdom Viridiplantae; phylum Streptophyta; class Magnoliopsida; order Lamiales; family Lamiaceae; genus Ballota; species Ballota nigra. Next base: position 7,651,804 of record OX344727.1, on the reverse strand, counting down.
ATTATTAATTTACCTAGATTAAATATTTTTAACACTAAGTATTATTTTATTGCAATATGTGTGATGTACTAAATGTATATTTAAAAAAAAATTCACTTCATTTTTTTTAAGCATAATGAAATGAGTTGGAAAATTAAAAAAAAAAATGGAAAGTAAAAATAGAGGTAGAATTTAAAAATCCGGGCTAATTTTGTCCTCAAAATGCTATTTTTAAAAGTTGCGGTCCTTAAATTGCCACCTTTTAAAGTTATTGTCCTTATTTTGCCAGCCCGAAAAGTTACGGTCCTTGTTTTGCCAGCCCGAAAAGTTACGGTCCTTCTTTTGCCACCCCCCAAAGTTACAGTCCTTAAAAATTTTTTTACCCAGAAGTGGTGGTAAATGTCTCCATGGAAATCATCTTCATCGTTTCCAAAGATTTGGGAAGATGCTCACGGTAATTCTTTGCTCCGTACGTGAATGATGGCTGCTCTGTGTCTCTTTGCACGAAAGAATATGGTATATATATTATCCTAGGGCTGCCTGATTTTTCTCTGCCGAAATCGTGCGGATATTTATGGAAATAAATACCAAATCTTCTAACTTATTGCGCAAGACAAAATCTATATAACTTGCCGACTCCGTAGATAAGTTAATGCCTGAAAAAGCTGCCTAATTGGGCCATGAGAGGGGCTGAAAGTGGGCTGCTATATTGGGCCTAATTTTCGTCCAAATTCGCGAGCTAGTGTAATTGGGCTGCTGCACGCCGATTTTGTTTCGTCTATATCTCGAGCTCCCGACTTCCGATTGACTCGATTCTTTTTTTGTTGCGATCTTGATTTTGAGACGCTTCACTTGGTTCAAGTCTCATCTCCATTAACCATCTGTATCAGCCTCAGTAATTTTTCTCCTCTCACTCAAAATATTCCAAAATATCCTGAAATTCATAGAAAAATATAAAATCAATGCCTCGAGACCATAATATCATAAGTCGAATAATTACGAGCAAAATATAAAATTATTGTTATAAAACAATGAATTAAAGCACACAATTTACTCAATAATTACGACTTATCAATTTGATGGATCTCTCACGTCAATACACAAAAGACGTTTACCATAAGCTTGCAATATATCACATCCTTTTCACTATCGAATGAATCAAATGCAAAATTCAAAGGGTTTAGAGGGTAAGTTGGTTTGTGGCTTAGTTAAAGTAGGGTAAAAGAGGTTACAAGTTTTATACACAATGCTCAATCAAATGATACTAAAGCTCCATAAACTTACTACTTATACACAAGTGCAAGATTATAACATCTTTCTCATCATTTTCTGTTTTGCTTTTTCAATCTTTTTCATTTTTTTTTCTTTTTTTCAGCAACAATTTTTTCAATTTTTTTCTTTTTTCTCGAATTTTTTTTAAAAGCAGAAACAACAACCCTATCCCAAACTTCTTGTACACTATACAACAAATCAGCTAGAGCTTTATTTGAGCAAATCATATGAAATAATTCTTCAATTCAAGGTTTAAAGAAGGTAATGAATGAAAAGGGTATCAGTGGTTTGTAATATGGTTAAAGTTCAAAGAAAAAGGCTTAAGGCTCAAAGTTGGTTAATTAGGGGTTAATGAATTAGGGTAGATTTGGTGAAGAAAAAGTAAGTATGACAAGAGGGGTTAAACCAAAAATCCTTATGTAATTCTTACATTCAACTCATCAAAAGTGATTAACGAAGACGTGCATAACAATGCAAGTTCTAGAAAAATCAACTATACATGACAATCACACAACAAGAAATTAGAGCTTATATATAGATGAATGTTCTTGGGCTCAAAATCTCACAAAAAATTAAGGCTCAATGTGTGAAGATCCAGGTATTTTTCCTCCAACCAATTATCAATGACAACTTACATAGCATAGCGAATGAGGATTCAAAAACTTTTTAGTTCAAGCACAAAAACTCAATTTTTTTTTCATGGACAAGCATTAGAAGATTCAAGTTTCAAAAGAGAGAGATAACTAATTTAGAACTCAAGCACCTCAAGTACAAGTTAAGAGACCAAATTATTCATGAAGACAACAAAAATTCCCATACCAAGTAGCAAACCATAACAAGCAACAAAAAAGAAGAGAAAAGAAAACATATGAAACAACGCATTCTCCCACACTTAAACAATGCTTTGTCCTCAATGCACAAAACAGATGCTCATATCAAATGTAAGAATATAGGAAATAAAGAACTTCCCTGAAAAATGTTGAGCATCCGAAAGTTGCATCTTCTACTGAGGTGGTGGAAAGGGTTGTTTGAACCCAACATATGATCATAGAAAGCCTTCATATTCTTCTCCGTTCTTGTCATGTTCTCACGGATGTCCAAAATATTCTCCCCCATACTCTTCACCGTCTCACTCAATATCAGCAAAGTATCATCCATTTGCTTCTCTTGTGCATACATGGATGCCACATTCTCTCCCATCTTTGCTACCAATTGGTGAATATCATTTGTAGTGGATGTAGATGGTCCATCTTTGTCAACACCATCATCGCTGGAATAGTGATCTCGAACACGTTTGACAGGAGTGCCCGGAGGATTAAAACAGAAGACACCATCTCTTTTGCTAATCAAGAACATCTGCTCTAAACAGTGTAAATCCAAAGGTGGCATCTTACAAGTAATATGCAAATTATTATTGTTAGGATCAAATAAATCAAGATGCACAACAAGATGCGTAATCAAAGAACTCAAAATCAGATGACGTATATTCTTTGACACTTGAGAAAATTGAGTAGCAAGCCAATAACCAAGATTTACTCAGTTCTTTTCTTTCATGCACCACAAGAAAAATAATTCAGCTTTCGACAATACAACAGGAGAATCTTTCCTACCAGAGAATGAATAAGCTAGAAATTGATGAATATATTTCAAAGAATTATCACTCAAATGGATATTCTTAGACTTGATGGGATCATAAAATCGCTTTGAGGTCCACTGTTGATACACAGTAACACCACAATTTTTTATTTTTTTTTGGATATCCACATTATAAATTCAAATACTCATCTGATTTAGCAGATTCTTTGGTGAAAAATCCGAAAGCAATGTTAAATTCAGTTATCGAAAGCTTAAATTCTTTTCCCATCAATTTAAACAGAACAACCTTTGCATGCCTATTTTCCTCTACCTCTTCTGACCTAAATTCAAAAGTAGCATAAAATTCCCTAACAAGTTCAACATAGGCCGGAAGTGAAAAAAAAAATAAGTTTGTCATCCTATATTCTCAATCAATTCAAACATCTCATGCTCAATGCCTAAAGCTTCTAAAGTAGGCATGTGAATACACGTATAAGGAATAATATTTTTCTGGCAAATTAATTTGATCTATCCTTGTCCTTCTTTTAATTGAAGCTAAGGTGGCCATTATAATCCGACTCTGCAATTGGTAGAGTAGAAAGACGCATACCTGTTCTTGCCATTTTGTGTGTCGGAAATGGGTGAGAATCAAGAGATGACGACGGTGGAGGAGGGGAATGGGATACTGGCCTTGGAGTAGGGGCTTTTCCGTTAGAAGAATTTGTCTCCGTTCGTCCCATTCTTGATTATAGAAGGAAAAACAATGGTTGTTGCAAAGAAAAACGTAGGCCTGGTGAAAAGGGCAGAAGTCCGGAAACTTTTTTTTTTTTGCCCGCGGTCTGATGGCGTTGGGAGTATAAAATCAGCAATGGAGGAAGAGAAGAGTGAAATGGCGGAAAGAAGTTACATGTAGAAGATTAGGAGAAAGAGAAAATTAGGGATTTATAAATAAAAGTAAATATTATTAATAATAATAATAATAACAATAATTATTATTATAATAATATTAGTTAAAGAAGCAAGAGAAAAAGAAAGGAGAGATAATTTACGTGAGATGTTAAGGAAAGAAGGAAAAAAAAATTGGGATTAAAATAAAACATATATAATATAATCTTTCCTATCTTACTTTCAAAATTCAAATTAAGATCATACTTATCTCTTAAAAATTTCAACTCCCCTAATCATCAAATCCTCCATTTCCAGTAACTACCCTTACTCTTATCCCTTTTTTCTTTTACGATTTTTTTCTATTTAAAAAAAAAAAAATCGGATTTTTGATTTTTTTTTTAATTTTTTGGGGGTTTTCAGAAAAATAAAAATATAAATTCAAAAATACTAACTTAACTAGAAATATAAACATAAAAGAAGTATTCCAAGAAGGCATGCCCACGCCTTATCAAAAATCTTTTTCTGACCTTTGAACACACAAAAACGAGATAAAAAAATTAAAAAATGCGTAAATGAAAGCTAAATAAACAGCGGGCTGCCTCCCGAGAGCGTCTTTCTTTATTGTCTTTGGCTAGACATTGCAGACTCTTCAACCGTGATAATCCGGACAATCCAAAGTAAGATTGTCAATATTATGCACTTGAAAACCTTCGTAGAAAGGTTTCAAGCGATGACCTTAAAAATCTTACCGGATTCTATGCTTCGAATTTCAACTGCGCCATGAGGAAAAACATTAGTAACAACAAAAGGTCCTACCCATCTAGAACGCAGTTTACCAGGAAATAATTTCAACTTTGAATTAAAAAGAATAACTTTTTGACCAATGTAAAATTCTTTCCTGGAAATCATTCGATCATGTAAGGCCTCTGTCTTCTCCTTATAAATCCTCGAGCTCTCATAAGCATCATTACGTATCTCTTCGAGCTCTTGCAAATGCAACTTCCTCATCTCACCTGCTTCATCAATGTTCATGTTGCATTGCTTAATAGCCCAGTACGCCTTGTGCTCCAACTCTACAGGAAGATGACAAGGTTTACCAAATATCAAGCGATATGGAGACATGCCAATCGGGGTCTTTAAAGCAATTCGATAAGCCCAAAGTGAATCATCAAGTCGTACACTCCAATATTTCGTATTCGGATTGACAATCTTCTCAAGTATTGACTTGATTTCCCTGTTCGATATGTGGATGATAAGCGGTAGTGTCTCGATGCACAATATTGTATTTTTTCATCAAAGCTTCTACCACTTTATTGCAAAAGTGAGTTCCACGATCACTAACTATAGCTCTTAGCGTTCCGTACCTAACAAAAATGTGAGATTTGACAAAATCTACAACAACTTTAGCATCGTTAGTACGGGTAGCCTTAACTTCCACCCACTTCGAGACATAATCCACAACAAGAAAAATGTAAACATTATTAGCAGGAGATGGAAAAGGACCCATGAAATCAATTCCACACACATCAAATATCACACAAACAAGAATCGAATTAAGTGGCATTTGATCTCTACATCCTAAACTTCTAGTTTTTGGCACTTTTCACAAGTCTTACAAAACATATATGAATCACGAAACACATTAGGCCAAAATAATCCACAGTCCAACACTTTACGAGCAGTTCTTTTAGGACTAAAATGACCACCACATGCATATGAATGACAAAACTTAAGTATGGAATGAACTTTATTTTTAGAAACACATCTACGAGTAATCTGATCAGAACAATATTTCCACAAATAAGGTTCATCCCACACATAATATCTTGCATCTTTCTTTATCTTATCCTTCTGAGCACTAGAAAAATCACTTGACAAAGTCTTAGAAACTAAAAAATTAGCAATGTCAGCATACCAAGGACTTGTCTTTTGAAGAGAAAAGAGATACTCATCTGGAAAATCATCTTTCAAAGGTAAAGATTCTTCACAAGTGGTCAAACGGCTAAGATGATCAACAACTGAATTTTCTGAGCCTTTTCTATCTCGAATCTCTAGATCAGATTCTTAAATCAAAAGTATCCATCGGATGAGTCTCGGCTTTGACTCCTTCTTTGATATCAAGTACTTGAGAGTTGCATGGTCAGAAAAAACAATCACTTTAGCACAAAGTAAATATGAACATAATTTTTCTAAAGAAAAAACAACAGCTAAAAGTTCTTTTTTCCGTTGTCGAGTAATTATTTTGTGCACTATCAAGTGTTCTTGAAGCATAGTAGAAAACATGATGATCTATTCTGTTCCTTTGTCCAAGAACAACACCGACAGCATAATTACTCGCATCACACATGATCTCAAATGGAAGATCCCAATTCGGTGATTGAATAATTGGTGCAGATGTCAACATGCCCTTCAATTTATCAAATGCCTCCTTGCAAACCCCATCAAACTAAAAAACTGCATCTTTTTGTAGCAATCTACATAAAGGATGAGTGATCTTGGAAAAATCCTTGATAAAGCGCCGATAGAAACCTGCATGATCAAGAAATGAACGAACTTCCCGAACACTTTTCGGGTAAAGCAAGGTCTTAATAACATCTATCTTAGCTTTATCAACTTCAATTCCCCTAGATGACACAATATGACCCAAAATGATACCTTAATCAACCATAAAACGACATTTTTCATAGTTTAAAACAAGGTTCGTTTCTATGCAACGCTTAAGAAATTTTATAAGGTTAGCCAAATAAGAATCAAAAGAATCACCATAAACAGTAAAGTCATCCATAAATACCTCTATGATGTTCTCTATATAATCCAAAAATATGCTAACCATACACCTTTGAAATGTCGCTGGTGCATTGCAAAGACCAAATGGCATACGTGCACAAGACAAAGTACCAAACGGGCATGTAAATTGTCTTCTCTTGATCTTCAGGTGCAACAAGAATTTGATGAAAACCTGAATAACCATCAAGACAACAATAATAAGAACGACCAGCTAAACGCTCAAGCATTTGATCAATGAATGGAAGAGAAAATGATCTTTCCTAGTTACAGCATTCAAAGCTCTATAATCAAGACAAACTCGCCATCCATTTTGGACATGAGAAGCAACCAACTCACCATCAGTATTTTCAACCACAGTTATACCTATTTTCTTTGGAACCACTTGAGTTGGACTTACCCATTCACTATCTGAGATCATACCGTGAGAAAGAAGCTTTAAAATTTCAGCTTTTACCACTTCCATCATAGGTGGGTTCAATCTGCACTGGGCTTGTCGAGAAGGTTTGCTTGCTTCCTCCAAAAGTATCTTATGTGTACATATGAGGACATATCCCCTTAATGTCTGCAATAGTCCACCTAATAGCCTCCTTAAACTCTCTAAGAACTCGAATCAACTTTTCTTCTTCTAAATTGGAGAGCTTGTTTGAGATTATGACAAGAAGTATCTCATTTTCTCCTAAAAACATGTACTTCAAGTGACTTGGAAGAGTTATCAATTCCAATTTCGGTGCCTGCACAATTGAAGGAAGAAGCTTAGAATAAGATTGAGAGAATTCAATATAAGAAACATTGTGCTTCAAAGGTCACAATGATTCCAATTCATCAACTGTTTCTTGCAAATCACAATCTAACTCAAACTTATTCATGATTTCCTGTGGCTTTTCAAGATTTAAACTCTCACTTAGTGCAACTTTTAAAGTATCATCATGACTCAACTCAAACAATTCCTATGTTAGGGGCTCAATAACTTCAACAATAGAAACAGAAGACATGTTACTAGGATATTTCATGGCATCATAAATATTAAAATTTATAATCTCACCAGCAAACTCCATTGTGAGTATACCATTATGCACATCAATTTTTGTTCTAGATGTTTTCAGAAAAGGTCTCCCTAACAAGATCAATGAACGAGATGAATCACTATCCTCCATATTAAGCACATAGAAGTCAGCAGGAAAAATCAAACCATTCACTTGCACTAATACATCCTCTAAAACTCCTCCAAGGTAAACATTAGATCTATCAGCAAGTTGAATTATCACACCAGTTTCTTTTAAGGCCCAACATTCAAAGATGAATAAATAGAAAGTGGCATGACATTAATTGAAACACCTAGATCTAACATTGCCTTCTCAATCTTCAAGTTACCAACTTGACAAGGGATAGTAAACATACCTGGATCCTTGCATTTAGGAGGTAATTTCTTTTGAAGTACAGCTGAAATATTTTCTCCCATACTTACAAATTCATTACCTTTCAGCTTCCTTTTGTTGCTGCAAAGCTCCTTAAAAAACTTAGCATACCGAGGTATTTGCTTAATTGCATCAAGTAAAGGGATATTCACCTCGACTTTGCGAAAAGTTTTAAGAATGACCTTCCCTTCCTCCTCCTTCTTAGACTTATAAAATCTAGAAGGGAAAGGAATATTTGGTGGTATATCTTGTGGCGGCTCTCCTTCATCTTCCTTAGCTTGACCGGATTGAGGTTGAGAAACTTCAATTTCTTTCTCTTCTTCTTGATCAAGTCTCTTTGGCTCCTTCAACTCTTTACCACTCCTCAAGGTAATTGCACTAGCATTCTATTTTTGGTTGACAACCGTCTGTGATGGCAATTTTCCTTATGACTCCAATCTACTCACACAAGAAGTTAATTGGTTCATCTAATCTTTTAACTTCTTGATGCTCGTTCATGCCTCCTGTTGAAATTATTGAGCGTTAAATACAAGTGCTTTAACAACTTCTTCAAGAGAATTACCTGAACTTGTAGATGGATTTTGTTGTGCAAAATGTGGTTTAGGTTGAGGATTTTGATATTGAGGGCTTCCCCACCGGAAGTAGGGATGCTCTTTCCATCCTGAATTGTAGGTGTTCGAATGAGGATCATACTTCCTTTGAGGTGGTCCTGGAAATCCTCCTATGGCATTAGCTTGTTCGGTATAATCTTGAAGTGTAGGGCACATATCAGTAGTATGTCCAACAACAGCACAAATTCCACAAGCCTTAGCTTGTTGCAAATTTCCTGCAGCTAAATTTTAAACAAGAGAAGCCAAATTAGTTATATGATCATCAAAAGACGAAATGGATACCTCATTCACTCTTTTGTTGGATGAATCTGGTCTTGTTCCAAATTGTTGAGAGTTAGCTGCCTTAGTGGTAATCAAGTTTCTTGCCTCATGAGGAGTTTTGTTCACTATTGCACCTCCACTTGCAGCATCCATCATTCTCCTCTCCAGGGGAAGCAACCCCTCATAAAAGTATTGTATAAGAAGTTACTCGGTAATCTCACGTTGAGGACAACTTGCACACATTTTCTTGAACCTTTCCCAATACTCATGCAGTGTTTATGTATCCCTTTTTTTAATACCACAAATTTCCCTTCGAATAGTTGCTGCTTTTGAAGCTGGGAAATACTTGTCAAGGAATAATCTCACCATTCCATTCCAAGTAGTGATAGAACGCGGAGATAAGTAAAATAACCAATCTTTTGCTCTATCCTCCAACTAGAATGGGAAAGCATGCAACTTTACTTTCTCTTCGGACACTCCATGTGGTTTTAGGCTCGAACAAACAACATGAAACTCTTTCAAGTGCTTATGTGGATCTTCATTCTCAAGACCGTGAAACCTTGGTAACAAATGAATCAGCCCCGACTTCAACTTAAAGTCTTTCTCCATTTCGGGATATTGGATACAAAGCAAAGGTTGTTGGTCAAGATCGGGTGTAATCAATGTCCTCAAGGTCTTATCTTCTTCAGCCATTTTAGTTCCTTCTTCAGTATCACTTTCACTAAATGAACTTGTAGAATCAATAGCCAAACCTTTTACAGTTGAGGTAGACACTTGATTTTGCAACTTTGTTTCTTTTCTCAATTTACGAGTTGTCTTTTTAATTTCAGGATCAAACAAAAATTTACCTATATGAAGAGATTGAGACATCAAAATAAATTAAAATACAAAAGTAAATAAACAAAAAGAATAAACCTATTGATACCAATCCCTGGCAACGGCGCCAAAAATTTGATGGGTGTCGAAACCAACAAATTATAAAACCTTCTTAAATAATGATTAAATTGCGATAGTAGTGGTAAGTAGGGTCGATTCCACAAAGATTGGTAATATATTTATCCTTTTCACAAAAATAAACTATAACAATTAAATTAAAGATTAGGGGGATTTTGAATCGGTAATTAAACTAATAAAATGAAACAACAAGTAATTTAAAATAAGTGATTCAATGAATAAAAATATCTAGCCAATGACGACTTCGGGGATGGTTCATACACAATTGATCATCGATGAAAAAATGACTCTTTTTCCCTAACACTAAATTGGTTAAAGTTATTGGTACGACCTAACAACCAACCCTTCCTTACTTTTTCGATAATTAGGATATGATCTCTAATTATTTCTCTAACTAGCAAACAATCCATGTACGACCGTAGAATTTAATTCACTAGTAGCATTATAACCTAGAAAGACCCAATTCTAGCCAACAAATACATTTGTAGGTTCATTTAGATTAGATCATATATCTCCTATAGCAATCAATCATGCTACTTTGCCACTGATATTAGAACAATTAAACAATTACGGATTTAACGTTCCAATTGGCATATATCATTTTCACGAATTGCATAACTGGCCACATTAAACAACTCGCCAACTAATATAAATAAACACAAAGACATATGAATAGTATAGAGCGAAAGAGGGTGAAAACTAATTATATCTCACATTGTGTCGAACCAAATCGTCATTCATCAATGGCTAGATTGTTGATTTTGCAACCCATGAGAGAGTTCACCATGCTTTATTCCATAATGCGTGCGTATAGATAAATAAAAAAAGGGAACTTGAATAGTATAACTTAGAATACCTTCGATAATATGCAGAAAAATTAAGTTATGGGAATTAGGAAAAAATACTCCCTCTCCCTACTTATCCTAATCTTAAAAATCAACTAGTAGTAAGTTACAAAATAAGTAGTTAAGAAACTATCTTTAAAAACTTATCTAAAATCTTATCAAAGATTAAATAAAACTACTAACCTAATATATTAATCTAGGATAAGTTTAAAATATTCAAGACTCTTAAAAGGAGGGAAAAAAATTAAAGTTGAGTCATGGTGTAGAGATTTGAGCGCCACTTATGAGAATTCCCGTCTGGACCTTAGGCGTGCCCACGCCTTATGAGAAAAGTGCTTCTGTTTCTTTCATCTTTGGAGTCTTCAATTCCACTTCTTCACAACCCACTCCAAATGGTTTCCAAACATCAATTAAATCTTTAGTTTACCTATAAAATATAAAACTTAATTAAAACAAACACTTAGGGATTAATTGACATATAAATTATGGAGAAATATGACAATAAATATGTATTTTATGCAATCTATCAAATTCCCCCACATAACAAAGCTTGTCCTCAAGCATGCCAAAGCTCAAAACGCATTATCTCAACTCATTATCTTCTCTCATCTTCTTTTTCTCGTCCCAAATATATTTTCTCATGCAATGAAATTATTTTTTCAAAAGAATCCTCATCCACCATCACTAATGCAAATCACATTAACAATTGAGTCGAATTCAAAACACATAGAATCTAAACACCACACAAAGGATTCACTCAAACGCTCAAAGTGTTTAGGTTTCAAATGTATTTGATGGATCTCTCACGTCAATACACAAAGAGACGTTACCATAAGCTTGCAATATATCACATCCTTTTTAACTATCGAATGAATCAAATGCAAAAATCAAAGGATTTAGAGGGTAAGTTGGTTTGTGGCTTAGTTAAAGTAGGGTAAAAGAGGTTACAAGTTTTGGGCAAAGAGAATTGAAGAAATCATACAACTTTTATACACAATGCTCAATCAAATGATACTAAAGCTCCACAAACTTACTACTTATATACAAGTGCATTATAACATCTTTCTCATCATTTTCTGTTTTGCTTTTTCAATTTTATTTTTTTTCATTTTTTTTCTTTTTTTTCAGCAACAATTTTTTCAATTTTTTTCTTTTTTCTCGATTTTTTTTAAAAGCAGAAACAACAACCATATCTCAAACTTCTTGTACACTATACAACAAATCAGCTAGAGCTTAATTTGAGCAAGTCATATGAAATAATTCTTCAATTCAAGGTTTAAAGAAGGTAATGAATGATCTCAAAGTGAGGGTAAGGTGAAAACACACCGCCTAAACAGATCTACGATGACTAGAAAACTGATCACACTAAAACCCTAATCTAGTCTATTTTCGATCCCAAAACTGATAGGAGCGTTGCAGAGCTCGACCAACACAAAAGATAATAGTAACGGACCTTCTACACTAGATGTACTTGAACACTCGATAGCGTAGTGTTGGAGTTATACGTGAAAGTATGCTTTATTTTGTATAACTCGTGTATCAAACACTCGTTTTATGAGAATAATTCTTTTATCACATTTGCTTTAGTTATGATTGAATGTTGAATTTCTATTGCAAACCGTTCAATATAAAGTACATGTTACATTGTAGTTAATGTGGTGATACCCGATCACGGAAGACAACATTAACAGTTTACTTGTAACTAAACGTACATTTTCACGACCTAGGTGGAATTGAACAATCCGCCGTGAAAGGTCGATGTTTAAGGCTCAGATTGGTCTGTCTTGACTAAGAGATTGCACTAGCACATTTAGTATGTGTTGAAGAGGACCTACAATGAGGATAAATTCTTATGTTCTGAAAAGTGAAGAATTAGACCTCAGTGGTTGTTGATTTCTTAATCTCCGTCACTTAAATAGGACCGTGTGTGCTTAATGGTTACTGCTTTGATTCATGTTGGGTGAGAATCATTGTGACTTCGAACTTTGTGTCTTGGGCAGTAATATTAATCATACGACGGTTGCTAAGATTTAATACGGAGAAACGCGTGCGAGTACGGCTCGTGTGATTAGTCCCCTTGGTGGGCTCAGAAGTTTTATCATACCAAATCTTGCAAGTGAAGAATCAGTTTCTTCGGTACGGATAATAATGTTGAGCTGTCTTTACTCCAAGGTGAAATATATTAATTAATTTAGAGCTATTCAGAAGCTCAATTAATTAATGGACTTAATAATCTTAAACGCGGGAAATAATAACCGGGAGCCCATATTATCGTAATATGGATTAAGATGGATAGTGCAATATTAATTTATTAGTGGTAATAATTAATATTAATGGGTTGAATTATATTGGGGCTCAATATTGAAATTCAGAAATCCATTAGGATGTCCAATCTTAATTCTCCTTAAAGGTCCCTCAAGTAGCCCATTAAGTAGCCCAATAATGATAAGGCGATTAAAATAAAAAGATAATATTATGATGATTTTATCCTTGTTTTTTTTCGAAAATTTTGAATGTTGGGAGAGAAAAGATTTTGTTGATTTTCTTGGAAAGATATTATGGAAGATATGTATTCTTGGAATACAAGAATATCTCATATATTCAAGAAGATCCAAATCTTGGATTCTTTTCTCATGGAATTTTTGAAATTTACCCCATAATATGAAGGGTGAGATTTTTGTGGAATATTTTATTTTGGAGAAAAGAATATATGAGATATATTCAAGATTTCTTAGAACCTAAGAAAAGATTTTCTCCAAGCCCAAATAAACCTTAAAATTTCGGCCCCCTCATGTTATAAATAGGGGATGATTATTTCATCCTCAAGTACATAATTCCATGTGTTGGAAAAATCAAGAGCATATATATTTTTCTTTTTCCTTAGTTTATTAAATTACTTGAAAGCATCTCCCACCGGTGATCAAGTGAGGTGAAAGGGAAATACTTGAGAAGGTTTTTTGGTGGATAGAGCGAGATCGTAATTGTCCCGTTTATCAAAAGGTCAATTCTACAAGAGGTACGTTAATCACATATTTACTTGTTTATTCCGCCATAGTTAATATGTGAATTAATTCAACATGCATGATGAAAATTCATTGTTGGAATTATTATTTGAATTAATTATGGTTAATTCATGCTAGTAATAATTGTATTTAAATTCGTATTTAAATTTCATCCCGAATAGATTCCGGGCACCCCTATTTTCCCAACAACTGGTATCAGAGCCACGGTTTCGGGCTCTGATCTTTAAATTGGAATTTAAATTGTTAGACATTAAATTGAAATTGGATAGTAGAATTGCTAGATCTTTTTTGCAGGTATCCAATTGTCATGGTTTTAATGTTGTTATTTTTCATGCGTGTGAATTAATTGTTTTTAATTCGATTCGTTCGAATTCGTTTTTCTCGTGAGAAAATCCACGAGTAGATTAGTTGTTTTTATTTTGATTCGATCATTGTAATAGACTAGTCTAGATCTAGTATTTATTTTTATGAAAAATGAATTGTAACCGGATCGTGACGAAGAATGAAGAATTAAAAACGGCGTACCCGGACGACGCATACAAGCGTGGCGCGTGTATGGACGAAAAATCATGCAAGGGGTGAAGAAAACGAGGACGAACGGTGAAAACCGACGCACGGGGTGCACGGCGCACGACCCGTGCGCGATGGGAGGCCAGCGCGCGCACGCCTCGGGGCGCTCCGTGCAGCGCTTCGACGCCTCGGCTGCAGCGCCTCGGGGCGCCTAGTGCAGCGCCTCGGCCCTTCTGGCCGAGAGGCGCGCGGGCCCACTCCGTGGGCCGACGCGCGCCGTATCTCGGGCCATGGAATTTTTCAGTTCGTGTTTTTTTTCCGTGTGATTTTAAACGTCGTCCCGAACCCCAAACAATGCTGTTTTGATGAGGTGTTGCTGTTCGATTGGGAGTGCATCGAGACGAACGTCGGAAAGCAACAAGGACGATTTTTCGCATCAAGACGCGAAGAAATTAACCCGTGACAATTGGATTTGAGTGCTCCAATGTGTTTAATTTTATTTTGATGGATGTTTTATTTCGTGCAATTATTATTATTTGTTAATATGTGCTTGCATGAATTTAATTGTCCAAGAAAAACCTTACTTTCGAAAATTACTAAGTATGTTTAATTTAATCGCAATTTTATCCCGGATATTAAAATTAGATTAATTTGGCCTCCATAATTTATTTATTTGTGAAGTTCTTTTGGAATACATTTCCCCCTCGGATCGGCCAAAAGAACGGATTTCACATGAATAAATTCCGAAAGGATGATTGGGGATTAATACTAGTGGCGGTATTGACCCCACCACGAGTGGCTTGCTCAAAGCGAAATAATAATCCTGTATTTAATTATGGTTATTACTTAAGCATAGGAAATTGATATTAACTTACTCCCCTCGGAGTCCCTGTCAGTTTCTATGTGGTCAAAGTGGGAGCCAACTATTAATTTTGAATTAAGGATTTGTAACTTTCAAGTTTGTGATCCGCTTGAATGTATTTAAATGTATAGACCACCCCTCGTGGCGCATTTAAATTGTTTCGAGATGTTGGCTGATGCATGATTATATTGTTTTAAGGTTTCAATATAATTAATGTGATCGAATTATGTGATAATTTCGTATTTTTCTAGATATTGATATGAATGTATGTTTTATTCTCAGTTCATCATGTCGCAACCTTTTAATCCACTGTTTAGTATACTTAAAGATAACAAACTTGTTGGTGAGAACTATGTTGATTGGAAACGTAACCTTGATATTGTCCTAACCGCTCAACACCACAAGTGGGTACTTACTACTCCTAAGCCCCAAGAGCCTGCCGAAGATGCCAAGAAAGCGGTCAAGAAAGAGCATAAGAGTTGGTTTGACTCCGATGAGATGGCTAGGTGTACTATTCTGGCTTCAATGTCAGATGTGTTGCAACACCAACACCAACACATGGAGACCGCCTCTGAGATAATGCACAATCTTGAAGCGATGTTTCAACATCAGAACCATACGACTAGGCAAATCACCATGCGAAAGATGCTTTCGTTGAAAATGGTGGAAGGTACGCCCGTAATGGATCACGTAATCGAGATGATGGGTTATCTCAACAAGTTGGAAGTACTTGGTGCGGAATTTGACCTCCCTACTAAGGTCGATTTCGTTCTCCATTCTCTGCCAAAGAACTTTGAGCAGTTTCAGTTGAACTATCAAATGAATGACCGGACAAATAGTTTGTCCGAGCTCTTGTAAGCTTTGGTATCTGCGGAGACTCTAATGGATCACCAAACCGTTGCTATGGTGGCAAACGGTCCGTCTTCCTCTTCGGGTCCCAAGAGAGGGAAGAAGAGGAAGAGGACGAAAGGCCTGACCCAAGCAAATCCAACCGTTGCGAAACCCAAGGCAAAGGGAGAATGAGGTGGAAAAAAAGCTGCTAAGGGTAAGTGCTTCAATTGTGGTGAGAAGGGACATTGGAGGGCGACCTGTTCTAAGCCTAAGAAGGCAGGAAAGAAAGGCAAGTCTCATGCTTTAGTCGTTGAAACATATGTTGCGGCGTATGCTGCCCACGTTTGGGTAGTGGATACCGGGGCAACTGATCATATTTGTTTCACTCTTCAGGGGTTCCAGCTAACCCGGCGACTTAGCAAGAATGAGATCACAATCATTTTGGGCGATGCTACGAGAGTGGCGGCCGAAGCAGTGGGAGTCGTGCACCTATCTTTTGAAGATAGAGTTTTAATTTTAAGAGATGTTTTATACGTTCCGAACTTTAGGAAGAATTTAATTTCAGTTTCTAAGTTATTGTTTGATGGATATTCAGTTACTTTTAATAAAGTTGTTACTGTTTCTTTTAAGAATGATGTTATCTGTCATGGAACGTTGGTAAACAATCTATATACGATTAAGTGTGCACACCACTCAAATAATGAATCTAATAACACGTCGATCATTTCGAGTAATAAAAGAAAGCGTTCTTTGGAGATGAATGAAACACTTCTATGGCATCTTAGACTAGGTCATATTAATCTAAAGCGGATAGAGAGATTGGTGAAAGACGGATCCTTGGAATCACTCCAAGTCGAGCCATTTCCAACTTGTGAATCCTGTTTAGAGGGTAAAATGACCAAGAGGGCATTTGAAGCCAAGGGGAATAGAGCCACAGAAGTGTTAGAACTCGTTCATACCGATGTGTGTGGTCCAATGAAGATCAAAGCAAGAATGGGGTATGAGTATTTCATTACCTTCATTGACGATTACTCAAGATATGGGTACATTTACCTTATGTGGCATAAGTCTGAAACTTTTGATAAGTTCAAGGAGTTTAAGGCCGAAGCCAAGAAACATAGGGAAAAGAGTATCAAGTTTCTACGATCAGATCGTGGAGGCGAATACCTCAGCGATGAATTCTTGAACTACTTATCGGACGAAGGGATCGTATCCCAGTTAACCACACCGGGAACCCCTCAACAGAACGGTGTGGCGGAATGAAGAAACCGGACTCTTTTAGAGATGGTCAGATCTATGATGAGTTATTCGGATTTACCCAAGTTGTTTTGGGGTAATGCCTTGGAAACGACGGCTTACATTCTAAACTTGGTGCCATCCAAATCGGTTCCTAAAACCCCAATAGAATTGTGGACCGGGCGCAAGCCCAGTCTAAGACATTTGCGGATTTGGGGTTATCCGGCATACGTACTAGACAAGGAAGCCGGTAAGTTGGATCCACGTTCGAAATTAAGGCTATTTATAGGATACCCTGCGGGAACGAAAGGGTGTATGTTCTATAGTCCCAAGGATCAAAAGACCGTGATTAGTACACACTTTAAATTCTTGGAGGAAGACTATATGAACAATCGGAAACCTAAAAGTGAAATTACCTTAGAAGAATTGAGAGGTCAAACCTCGATACCAAGTATACAAGATGATGTACCACACGTCACATCTTCACAACCGGAACCCCGTCGTAGTGGGAGGGTTTCTAGGCAACCCGAGAGATTCCTGGGGATAGGAGAATCTTTGGATTTGGTTCCTGGTGTTGAATCGGACCCATGGACGTACGACGAGGCAATCCAAGACAAAGATACGGAGTCGTGGTAAACGGCAATGGAAGCCGAGATGGGTTCGATGGATCATAATCAAGTGTGGGAGTTGGTCGAGCCACCCAGTGGGGTAGAACCCATTGGATGCAAGTGGGTGTACAAGAGGAAAAGAGGACCGGACGGAAGGGTAGAGACCTTCAAAGCAAGGCTTGTGGCCAAAGGGTATACTCAGAAAGAAGGGATCGATTATGAGGAAACCTTTTCGCCTGTAGCTATGCTTAAGTCCATCCGTATTCTCTTGTCGATCGCTGCGCACCTAGATTACGAGATCTGGCAAATGGATGTCAAGACGGCTTTCCTTAACGGAAGTCTTAACGGGATAGATATCTATATGCAACAGCCCAAAGGTTTCATTGAAAAAGGCCAAGAGAATCTCGTATGCAAGCACAAGAGATCCATTTACGGACTTAAGCAAGCATCGCGTACTTGGAACCAGTGTTTTGATCAAGTGATTAAGTCTTATGGGTTTGATCAAAACGAGTTCGAAAGTTGTGTGTATAAGAAGCGTGATGGAACTGCAGTGGTATTCTTAGTATTATACGTAGACGATATTCTGCTCATTGGAAACAATGTAAAGGTATTGTCAGACGTAAAGGTATGGTTGTCAAAACAATTTGATATGAAGGACTTAGGGGAAGCCGGTCACATCCTTGGGATCAAGATCACTCGCGATCGCAAGAAGAGGATGTTGGGCTTATCGCAAGCTTCATACATTGACACTGTTTTGAAGTGTTTCAGCATGCAAGATTCCAAGAAAGGTTTTGTACCTTTTAGACACGGAATCCATCTATCGAAAGAAATGAGCCCTAAGACGCAAGTGGAGATAGCTGACATGAAAGGTGTTCCGTACGCTTCGGCCGTAGGAAGCCTTATGTATGCAATGCTGTGTACGAGACCGGATATCTGCTTTGCCATGGGCATGGTGGCAAGATATCAAAGTAATCCCGGGAAAGACCATTGGACTACCGTAAAGTGCATCTTGAGGTATCTGAAAAGAACTGGTGAGCGGATGCTGATTTACCAGTCAGATAGTCTAGTTCCCGTAGGATACACGGACTCGGATTTCCAATCAGACATAGACTCAAGAAAGTCAACCTCGGGTAGTGTGTTTTGCATGGGAGGAGAAGCCATTTCATGGAGAAGCGTAAAGCAGAAATGCATCGCCGATTCGACCATGGAAGCTGAGTATGTAGCTGCTTGTGAAGCAGCGAAAGAGGCAGTTTGGCTCAATAACTTCTTAGTGGACTTGGACGTTGTTCCGAATTTGCCCGACAAGATAACTGTCTTTTGTGACAATGTCGGAGCAGTTGCAAATTCAAAGGAACCGAGAGCCCACAAGGCCAACAAACACATAGAAAGAAAATACCATCTTATACGAGAAATCGTTAAGAGAGGAGATATAGAGGTGGCAAAGATAGCATCGGGTGACAACCTAGCGGATCCATTCACAAAGGGTCTACCTCAGAGTACATTCGAGAGACATGTGGATGGAATGGGAGTCAAGACGATTGCCAATCTGCTTTAAGTATAAGTGGAAAGAATTATTAGGTTAGTGTAGGTTGACATAAGATGTCACGTAGAGCTACTACACTAAGACATGCGTGATGTATACTAAAAGCAGACTTTAAGTATAAGTGGGAGATTGTTGGAGTTATACGTGAAAGTATGCTTTACTTTGTATAACTCGTGTATCAAACACTCGTTTTATGAGAATAATTCTTTTATCACATTTGCTTTAGTTATGATTGAATGTTGAATTTCTATTGCAAACCGTTCAATATAAAGTACATGTTACATTGTAGTTAATGTGGTGATACCCGATCACGGAAGACAACATTAACAGTTTACTTGTAACTAAACATACATTTTCACGACCTAGGTAGAATTGAACAATCCGCCGTGAAAGGTCGATGTGTAAGGCTCAAATTGGTCTGTCTTGACTAAGAGATTGCACTAGCACATTTAGTATGTGTTGAAGAGGACCTATAGCGAGGATAAATTCTTATGTTCTGAAAAGTGAAGAATTAGACCTCAGTGGTTGTTGATTTCTTAATCTCCATCACTTAAATAGGATCGTGTGTGCTTAATGGTTACTGCTTTGATTCATGTTGGATGAGAATCATTGTGACTTCGAACTTTGTGTCTTGGGCAGTAATATTAATCATACGACGGTTGCTAAGATTTAATACGGAGAAACGCGTGCGAGTACGGCTCGTGTGATTAGTCCCCTTGGTGGGCTCAAAATTTTTATCGTACCAAATCTTGCAAGTGAAGAATCAGTTTCTTCGGTACGGATAATAATGTTGAGCTGTCTTTACTCCAAGGTGAAATATATTAATTAATTTAGAGCTATTCAGAAGCTAAATTAATTAATTGACTTAATAATCTTAAACGCGGGAAATAATAACCGGGAGCCCATATTATCGTAATATGGATTAAGATGGATAGTGCAATATTAATTTATTAGTGGTAATAATTAATATTAATGGGCTGAATTATATTGGGGCTCAATATTGAAATTCAGAAGTCCATTAGGAGGTCCAATCTTAATTCTCCTTAAAGGCCCCTCAAGTAGCCCATTAAGTAGCCCAATAATGATAAGGTGATTAAAATAAAAAGATAATATTATGCTGATTTTATCCTTGTTTTTTTCGAAAATTTTGAATGTTGGGAGAGAAAAGATTTTGTTGATTTTCTTGGAAAGATATTATGGAAGATATGTATTCTTGGAATACAAGAATATCTCATATATTCAAGAAGATCCAAATCTTGGATTCTTTTCTCATGGAATTTTCGAAATTTACCCCTTAATATGAAGGGTGAGATTTTTGTGGAATATTTTATTTTGGAGAAAAGAATATATGAGATATATTCAAGATTTCTTAGAACCTAAGAAAAGATTTTCTCCAAGCCCAAATAAACCTTAAAATTTCGGCCCCCTCATGTTATAAATAGTGGATGATTATTTCATCCTCAAGTACATAATTCCATGTGTTGGAAAAATCAAGAGCATAGATATTTTTCTTTTTCCTTAGTTTATTAAATTACTTGAAAGCATCTCCCACCGGTGATCAAGTGAGGTGAAAGGAAAATACTTGAGAAGGTTTTTGGGTCGATAGAGCGAGATCGTAATTGTCCCGTTTATCCAAAGGCCAATTCTACAAGAGGTACGTTAATCACATATTTACTTGTTTATTCCGCCATAGTTAATATGTGAATTAATTCAACATGCATGATGAAAATTCGTTGTTGGAATTATTATTTGAATTAATTAGGATTAATTCATGCTAGTAATATTTGTATTTAAATTCGTATTTAAATTTCATCCCGAATAGAATCCGGGCACCCCTATTTTCCCAACACGTAGCTCTTGGTTACTACTTCCTGGCTTGTTTCCCCTAGTTTTTCCTTCGTCTATCTTCTGGTATTTATAGATGTAGGATCCATAGGAGTTACAATTACTAGATCAGTTTGGAATGATCTAGAAACAATTTCCTCCACTAACTCCATGATTAAGAAATAACCGCCCATGATGTATTTGATCTTCTCACTTGATAACCGAAGCCGTGTGACCTGGAACAATCTAGGTCTTCAACCCGTGAACACAACATCAAAAACATCATAGAACAAAAGTGTTAGTGTTAGGAGATAGGGTAAATTCAATAATGTTATTCAGAATGTTGCTTAAATATTTTTTACAACACTGGCATAACATTAACAATCTCCCTCAATTTGGCCTTTCTACTACAACACACCTGATGAAAATCTCAGTAATACGTGCGTAACAGACAATGTCAAATGAATATTCAAAATAGATATTAGTCTGCCAAAAATGTCAAAAGATCAGGATTTAACTAAGCACAAATCATGCTTAGCCCAAACATAATCCAAAAACAAACAAGTTGTTCTTAAGATAAGATAGCAACCACAAAACATAATTATTGTTTAGAGCCTTTGTATGAGCAACAGGCACAAACAATAAACTATGTTCAAACAACTATTGTTCAGAGCAATGATAAGAACTTAAACTAATGATTCTAAACAATAGAAAAACTAACAGAGCTAGATAGATCTTCTAGAGCTAATCCTAGCTACAAATCTAACAGAGCTAGAAAGCTAACATAGCCTTAGCTAGCTTCAAATATTCAAGAGCTATTACAATAAAGAAAAATATAAACCAAGATGGGAAAGGATTGGGTTGTAGGATATCAACAGCTGCATCTTCATTAAATCTGCACAGACTCCCCCATACTTGAATCTCCCTCTATCTTCAAGCTCTAAATTGACCTTCAAAGGTCACCATCTTCATTCCTTGGTATAGCATCAACAGCAACATTGACTTCAGCATCATCACCAGCATCTTCTCCTTGATTAGAACCTCCATGGCCAGATGGTCCAGCAACATCTTCAGGTCTTTGTGGAGCATTTTCATCAGCTACTCCCCCTGTTGGAGTAGAAAGTAGAAATCTCCAAAAATTTCTTTGTTGTTCCATCCTGGATAGAGTTCTCTTCAAGTCTTCAATAGTCTTGTCCAAATCTGCAATTTGATTATAGATATATGGAGCAGATATGGTAACAGAAGAAAAAGATGACCCATCAACATTGATGTCGTCAGGTATGTTGATAACATTGGGGTCAACACTCCCTCTATTTTGAGTAGAATATTATTTTGGTTCAGCTTCAGGCATAGGTGCATCAACTCTTGGTCCTGGAAGGGGTAAATCAATCACTCTGTTGTTGCCAATTAACAACTGATGGTTGATTCCAAGAGTAGGTGCATAGCTACTGATTACTTCATCAACGGCTCTTTCAAACTCCTTATCTTGCAGCAATTGGTGTATCAAACAAGGATAGGGTAACAATCCTTTTCCACTAATTTCTCCGGCATACCTCAAAATGTTATTAAATATAGTTTGACCCAAATCAAACTCATTCAGTTCACCTATCCTATATAGAAGGATATCTTGTTTTTCAGTCAAACATGTTGAATTAGTTGTTGGTAGCCAATTATGGATCACCAATCTATGCAGTGCAGCGTATAAACTTGTTAATCTAGAAGTTAAAATTCTCTTTGCCCAAATTCTGACTTTACCACCAGTGATCACAGATATCCCAACATTCAAATCAGTGACAGACCTTTCCTCCATGTTCATTGTTCTTAGAATGCGGTTGATTACCCTAGGATTAACCATAGTCCTATTACCTCTAAATCTTTCATTCCCATAATTCTCAGAATTGACTCTACCAAGACTCCTATGCAAGTTAGCATAAAAGTTATACACCCAATCAACATAGTATGGTGTAGAAAACTGTAGTGCATGCATAAGGTGTCTTTCTGTAAGGAATGGAATCAGATTCGTGTCTTCAAACTCAGGTACTCTAATGACTCTTTCACTTACAATCACTCTAGTTCTAATAATAGTGTACCTAGAAGTAGACATGTCATAATATGTCTCATCATCAGTCTCAGAGTCAGAATATACCTCTTCAGGTTCAACAGCTTCTTCTTCAAATTCTAATGTTGTCTCAGGTGAGGCAACATTTTTTGCAACATGAGTAGGATCACTTCTTCTTTTGCTTCTGATTTCTCTCCTGGCAGTAGAAGGATCATGTTTGTGCTTTTTCCTTCCTTCAGTTCTATTTGTAAAGAAATCTTTTAGCGGGATCTCTATGTCAATATCTTCTTCAGATGACATCTCCCTCATGACAGTATCAGCTTCAACTTCCACATCTTGAGCAGCTTCTCCTTCAAGTTCAGGTTCACTTTTTTCCTTCTCAGATTCAGACACTTGAACAAGCTTTTGAGCTTGTTCCATCATCCCTTGGCTTCTTCCTACTGGACTCAAAATAGTCCACCTTTTTTCCCATAGTTCTAAAAGACATCCTCATTTTGCCACCATACCTTGTGAAAGGTTTTGGATCATTCTTCTTCTTATTCTTTCCTTTGGCAGCTAGGTTCTGTAATTTCTTGGCCAATCCACCATCAAAATCAGATGATTCTTCACCAAGGTCAGAATTAGTTTCACCTTCCTCAGGGTTTGAAGGTTCAACATGTTTCTTTCCTTTTCCAGCTTTCTCCTCTTCAGCTTTCCTCATATCAGCTCTCTCTTTCTCAGCTTTCTCCTTGATATAAGCAAACTGGTTTAAGTTGACTCCCCTACCACCAATAGTGATTCTCTGCCTGGAAGAGCATTGAACC
The DNA here is from genome assembly GCA_947034835.1 of Ballota nigra. Lineage (NCBI taxonomy): Eukaryota > Viridiplantae > Streptophyta > Magnoliopsida > Lamiales > Lamiaceae > Ballota > Ballota nigra. The sequence goes on along the minus strand of OX344727.1, from coordinate 7,627,918 downwards.
ATATCTTCATAGGTTTTGATGATGTCATAAACAGTTGCATTTGCATCTAAATCAGCATGCATAAGAAAGTCTTCATCTGGTAACAGTGTTGGGTCAATACTTCCAGCAACATTAGAGGTTTCAGCAGGTTTTGGTGAGGTTTGAGTGGGGTTAGGTTCATCTACAGGTTCAACAACGGGTGTAGGTTCATCTGTTGCCATAGGAGTTGGAATTTCAGTAGGTTTAGGGCTTTCTGAAGGAATTTCTGGAATAGGGGTTTCAAAAATAGGGTTCTCAGTGAGATGAAGGGTTTAAAGGCTCACCACTTGATTCTAACATATACTTAGATAAGACAACTGGTATAGACCCAATAATGATCGTGGAAGGTACAGGTGTGCTACCAATAGTTTGAACGATTTGCTCGATCTCCTCCGTGGTTGTGGATTCAAGGAGAACCATGGAGAGAGGAATGGGTTGTTGTGTTAGTGTAGATGACACAACACTTTGGTTGACATTGAGAGTTTTGTTTCCAGTAGCCATTGGAGCAAGTAGGTTGAGAGGATTTTCGGAGGTTGTGGATGTGTTTGGAGAGTTTGGTTTGCTTGAGCTTTGTGAATTCGAAAAGGTTTGAGTGTTAGACATTATACCTGCAGGAATATAATGCACCCAATTAAAATAACATTAAATTCCAATCACATAAGAAAGAGCGAAACCGAAACAAACATATATGCAATAATACTTGAACCGAAAATACATTCCTAATTAACTTTGTGCTTTTATCACTCAATTAATTTCAGCTTATTGTATGTTAAACACACAAATAAATTCAATATTTATAGAGTAATTAGCAGTTAATTGAAGTACATCAAGTAGAAGTGGAAATCGTGGGTAATGGAGAGAGATATCCGGCGGTTTATGTTTAGTGGTGAAGAACGTGGGTTTGTGTGTGGAGTATATGGATAATTAACTGAATAATTAAATAATTAAATAACTACCTTAATTATAAATACTGTAATTAATCTAAAATCAAGAAATAACAGTGTAATTATCACATTAATATTTCAGAATCTACCATTTTTTTAATCTTAAGAAAATATGCATGAGAAAATTTTGAACATTTGAACCTACACAGTGATAACCAAAATGATGGCACACACACACACCAACATACTTATAAATTTCAACTTTTCCAGCACAAAATCACTTGATCATATTGATCCACCTTTTTGAAAGAGTACGGCGTAGTTGTCAGCTCTGTGCCCCATAGCTACTCAGTGGATTATGACCTTATTGAATTAATTACCTTTTGAAAAAAGATCATCGTAGTAGCGAGCTCCGTGTCCCATAGTTACTCGGTAAATAACCATATATCGATACATATTTAATCACCTTTTGAAAAGAGGTCATCGTAGTAGCGAGCTCCGTGTCCCATAGTTACTCAGTGATTAAGAATTTATTGTAATTTTCAATCTTAAAACATTCAAGAGATGTGTGTCCAGAAAATAATTTTCAAGGTTCAAATGAAAAACTTTCTACACGAAATTCACTTAATAGACAAAATAGGTTTGACACTTAGAAACAAAAACATGACTCATATTGATGTTGTTTAAAATGTTATCAACATTTTGCACAACGTCCTGTTAAAACAGATTCAGATATTACATAAACCAAGAGATTTCCTAAGGGAAGAAAACCTCTCATAATCAAGGGCTTTAGTAAATATATCAGCTAATTACTTTTCAGTAGAAACATACTCCAATTTTACAACTTCTTTCTCTACAAGGTCTCTTATGAAATGGTGTCTTATACTAATATGCTTAGTTAATGAGTATTGCACAGGGTTTTTAGAGATATTTATGGCAATAGTATTATCACAATAAATAGTCAGAACATCATTAATCATAGAAGTTGTGTACAACAACTTCCTGCATCAACATATTCTGATTCAGCAGTTGATTGTGAAACACAGTTCTACTTTTTGCTATGCCATGAGATCAGATTGTTCCCCATAAAGAAACATCCACCACTGGTGCTCTTCCTATCATATGCATCTCCTGCCAATCAACATCACTATAGCCAACTAAAGCACAGTTAGTGTCTTTTGAGTACATAATACCCATTTCACTAGTTCCAGCCACATATTTTATAATTCTTTTTACAGAATTTAAATGAGACTCTTTAGGATTTTCCTGGTATCTTGCACATAAACAAATACTAAACATGATGTCAGGTCTACTAGAAGTAAGATATAACAAACTTCATATCATTGATCTGTACAATGTTGGGTCAACATTCTGCCCATCACTGTCTTTACTCAGTTTTTATGTAGAACCCATGGGTGTTTTCATGATTTTAGCATTTTCTAATCCAAACCTTTTAACCAGGTTCTTAGCATATTTACTTTGTGAGAAAAATATACCATCTTTACTTTGTTTAATTTGCAATCCAAGAAAGTAATTTAGATCGCCAACCATAGACATTTCAAATGTTGAAGTCATCTCATGCACAAATTCATTCAGCATATGTTCACTTGTTGAACCAAATACAATATCATCCACATAAATTTGAGCAATTAAGAGATAATCTTTTGAATGTTTAATAAACAAAGTCCTATTAGCTTCTCCTCTAACAAAACCAAATTGAATTATGAAATCAGTTAGTCTCCCATACCAAGCTCTAGGTACTTGTTTGAGACCATACAAAGTCTTATTCAATTTATAAACATGATCAGGATATTCAGGTACTTCATAGCCTTTTGGTTGTTCTACATAAGCTTCATCTTTAAGTATTCCATTTAAGAAGACAACTTTAACATCCATTTGGTGTAGCTTAATATCAACAAAGCATGCAATGGCTAATAACAGTCTAATATACACAATTCTTGCTACAAGAGCAAATGTTTCATCAAAGTCTATTCCTTCTATTTGAGTATAACCTTGTGCCACTAGCCTAACTTTGTTTCTAATTATATTACCAGCTTCATCAGTCTTATTTTTTAAAATCCATTTTGTTCCTATGACATTAGTATGACTAGGTCTAGGAACTGGACTCCAAACTTCATTTCTTTCAAACTGGTTTAGCTCTTCATGCATTGCATTTATCCAATTCACATCTTTAAGAGCTTCAGCTACATTTTTAGGCTCAATTAATGAATGATAACATTCAAAATTTACCTGATTGCATATAGAGGACATGCAAATAGACCTTACCACATCCTTGGGGTCAGTTTCAAATCTCCTTCTGGTTTGCACTCCACTATACTGTTCACCAATTATCTGATTCATTGGATGACTCTTTAGAATCCTAGAAGAAGGTGTTCTTCCTGTTTCTAATACGTTTTCTGACTTGACAATCTTTTCAGATTTTTCAGGCAGTGTTGTCCCTGATGACGTCTCATTTTGGGCAGCATCCTTTTTTGGTAAAAAACTTTTGGAGTTTCAATGAGATCAGCAACATCATCCTCATAATTTGTACCTGCAATACTAGAAGTATTATCAAATACCACATTATAGGATTCTTGAACAATATCAGTCCTCATATTGTATATTTTGTAAACTTTGTTATTCCTAAAGTAACCTAAGAAAAATCATTTGTCACTCTTAGAGTCAAATTTGTGCAATTGATCTCTATCATTAAGTATGTAGCAAACACACCCAAAAACATGAAAGTACTTTAAGTTAGGTTTTCCTGTTGTTCAGGATTTCATATGGTGTTTTAGAAGTTGCAGCTCTAATGAACACTCTATTTGCAACATGACATGCAGTATTCAAGGCTTCTGCCCAGAATCTTTTTGAAAGATTTTTAGAAATTAACATGACTCTAGCTATCTCTTGAATAGTTCTATTCTTTCTTTCAGCAATGCCATTTTGTTATGGAGTTTTGGGAGAGGAAAACTCTTGAAAAATACCTTTGTTTTCACAAAATTCAGTGAATGAGCTATTCTCAAATTCTCTACCATTATCTGATTTTATCCTGCTTACTTTCAAGTTATAAATAATCTTAAACCTTTTTGTTGGTCCCGGTACAAGACTGAGGAATACGTGTATGGGGGGAATACACGTATACCAATTTTTCAACTTTAAATATTGACTGAGTCCCCTTTACTCAGAGTGGTAAAGAACTAGGAGCTGATAACACTCCTACTGACTACACTTGGTGCGGGTCAGTTGGCTAATTATCAGTTCAAGTTCAGTGCGGAAATGTTAGAGCCCTGATAGTTTAAAGTCTTGTTTAGTTTGCTTTCTGAAAAACTTGTTTTACTCAATTCTGAATAGTGTTTAGTAGGGCAGTGCTCTTTGTGAAGATCAGGCTGATTGATTCAGGTCTGATCAACCGAATGCAATGAATGAACAAGTAATATGTCAAGTATGCACAATATCAAGGCAGTAAGAACACAGCAAGTTTAACGTGGTTCAGAGTCTCAAGCTCCTACGTCCACGGCCTGACTTAACAGGAAATCCACTCAAGGGATTCTTGTTTTTAACGTGCCAAGGTGCACCAAGACCAGCTAACCTCACTGATCTATACAAACTTCCTACTAACACACTATCTGACTTACTCCCAACAAACCTAACTTAGGGTTTTGGTTTCAGTTTGGATTCCAACTAAGTTGAGATTATCCTTACAAGGCAAAGCTATGCTAAGGATTGGATAATCTCTCTAAGCTTAAGATAATGCTATTTAGCTCTTGGAATACAGAAAAACTCTCGGCTGCTAAGAAACACTTGGGAAATTTAGATGGTTTCGAGTGCTTCTCTTAAAGGCTGAATGCTTCGAATGCTTGAGAGTTTGAGTAATTTCTGGCTTGGAAATTTCCCGTAGCCTTGAATGGGTTCAAGGCCTTCTGTATTTATAGGTGATTTGAAAAACTATCCGTTGGAGAGATAGCCTTCGAGTCATCTATGTAGAGTGGCTTCAAACGGACATATCTTCATGCAGCAGCCGTCCTTACATGGATTTGGTATTTGCATTAAATGCACATTGAATGCTTGCCCGTTGAACATGCAGTCTGAATTCAGTCAACTTGTCAAGTTCCGTACGTGCGTGTCCTTCCAGGATTGGTCCACGTCATCAGGTTGGTGAGAATGTCAGAACTTATTCCTGAGCTTCAGGCTTGTCTTATTAAGTTCATTTTGTCTTGGGCTCACCGGTCTTGTCCTGACGCTGAAATTCATTTTGCATTGCTTGGCTCTACTCCAAGTCTTCCCATAAACTCAGTGACATCCTGTTCCCTTCAGGACTGAGTTAGTAATGACCTCAGGGTCATACTCTTCATCACTGACACTTACTCAGCCAGCTTAGAGAACTGCCATAAGTTCAGGATGGTGCTCTTCGTCTTCAGGCTCTTAGTCTTGATTGTCTCCAGTGAGTTCTCCTCTCACTGAGTACCTGTGAAGTGTAAAATGACTAAGTACTAATCCTAACCAAGACTAGCCTGACAAAGACAGATTAAGGCAAACATCTTTTCAGGGGCTTTGGTATCTTAAACAAAACTGACAATGTCCCAACAATTTCCCCATTTTTGATGATGCCAAAACACTGAAAAGATCCTCAAAACACTTAGAGGAAATAGGATAAACCTATCTATAAGATAAGACAGTGTTAGAGCAATTCTTGATAAAGTACAGAATTTAAACAACAGCCAAAAAGACAATGAGTTTTTGTCTGTGGGCAAAAGTAATAGATTTCATTGATAGATGTGGAAATGGTTACAATGAATCTGATCTATTACAAAGAAGCCTGTGAACACCTAGACTAATCTTATTTCAGGTTTGAGTCCATATCCTGCATAGACTCTTGCTTTCAGCTCGTCAAGTCTTCTAGGTTGGTTCACGTATCCTTCAGCTTTGGCTATCTTCAATACTTCCATCATGATGACCTTTGTGTCATGCTTTTGAGTTCCAGGAACTAAGGGAGGAGCTCGAATGGTGAACTCAGGAGCCTTAACTTGGACCTGAGCTGCATCAGCCTCCTCCAAGATCTTTTGGAATAACTCAGGATGGTTGTCCATCATGTAGTCAGTGAAGTGGGCATTAATATCATCAGTGTCGCCCCACTTCTTCACAACGTACCACAATCTAACAAACTCATCCCTTGCATCAATCCAAAACTCCTTCAATGCCTCTGAGACGAACTCATCGACAAAAGCTTCCCTTACTCCTGATTCTGGCCTACTGACTTGAAGAATTGTTGATTTCCTAACTGTTGGCTTCTTCCTGTACTTCCTAGGCTCAGGCTTCGCCTTCTTCCTTCTTAGCAAGCTGATCACTGCATCATCCAGTTCTCGTTGTTGAAGCTCATTGATATCAGTCAGCTTCTCAACCTTCTTCTCCAAGATGCGCATCTTCTCCTTCTGAGCAATTTCAGCTCTGCGCATAGCCTCAGATTTCTCAGAGTGATCTCCCCATGCTTCAGCACATAACTCCGCCACCAACTCCCCGGAGTAAGTGATTGGGTTCTTCCTTGAGCTCATGGGAGAAGATCTCTGAACAGGCTCAGGTTGTTGCTTGGAAGGTTCATCATCCTTTGCCTTTGTTGCCTCCGCCCTCAGCTTGGCAACAATTTCCTCTCCTTCCTTCTCCACTGCTGCCAACCTCGCTGACTTCCTCACCCTCAGCACATTCCCTTCAGGATTTGCTTCAGGATCGGCTAGAACAATTTCGCCTTGGTTGACTGCCTCAGATGCCTCAGGGCGGGATCTTTTCTTCTTTTTTTCCCCTTTTTTGGCATCATCATTGGCCTCGGATGGGAATGCGTCAGATCCGCTGTTGATTACGAAGGAGGCTAGAGAATGGACATCATTAATTCCCTCCTTCAATAATTCAACTCCCATCGAAATTCCTGTCCCTGCAAATGATACTGAACTGATTGCAGCTTGGACCTTCTTCTCAAAAACCTCCATGGAGAGTTGGAGTCTTTGCTCAGCTTTCTCAATCTTCTCCTCCACCTGAGCGGATCGCTCATCTGCCTGGGTCAGTCTCTCGGCAATGTCCTTCGAAGTCTGAGCAATGCGTTCTGACTCCATCTCAAACTTTGACGCTGAGCCAGAAATGGCCTGAGTGAATAGTGCTCCAGCCTGAGCTGCAAGCTTCTCCACAGCCTGATTAAGATCCTCCTTCCTTTGCTCATCCTTCTCAGCCAACTGCTTCAAGGTCTGCCTTAGCATCTTCTTAGTGCGCTTTCGCTCATTCCTCACTGACTTGGCCGTGTCAGTCATCGTTCTCTTCAACAAAATCAGCTCCCTGTTGGCAAGGGTGTTGTAAGCTGACTTTGTCCACTTGATGTGTTTTGCCAGGGCCTTGGAGTCTTCTTCCTTCTCAGCTCGTAGCCTCATTACTTCCTCCTGAAGTTCAGCTAGATTTTCTGTGGTTTTCTCCTGTTTTACCTCCACTATGCTTGTGAATTCAGCATGGCCGACCCCAGTTATTATCACATCTTCATCATCAACGGCCGCATCAGTGATTGGTGCATCAGAGATTGGCTGCTTCCCTTTGTCAGCCCCTGCGGCATCAGTCCCTTCTTCAAGGTGCACTGAAGGCAGTTGTGAAGTAGTCAAAGCCGCCTGCTCAGGCTCAGCTAAGCTAACTTGAACCTTAGGAACTTGTCCCTCGGAACTGAGAGTCTCCGTGGATGCCTCAACATCTTCCTCTCTTGTCTCAGGGCAGGGAATCCCTTCATCGACAGATGTCTCATTGGCAGCTGAGATGTTCAAAACATCCTCAGCCACTGGTCCACCCTTGGCACCAGTGTCTCTTTCACCTTCCCCCTGAGCCTGAGGCTCAGAGACCATCTCAGCAACTTCCTTTACAGTCTCCTCCACTGCCTTCTCCATCGCTCCACCCTGAGCTTCATCTTCACCCTCATCATCCTTCTCTCCACCAGACAGGATGTCAGTCTTGCTCTTGGACATCATATCAGCCACTAACTGCTTCAGGTTGTCAAAGTTTAGAAGTTGAAGCCAGCTAGTCAGTCCAAAGTAAGAGCAAATCTTGGCTTCCTCCGCCTCCCAGTGCTCCCAGCCACGAGCGTCCACTAGCAGATGTTGCTTCTGCATGTTTGATTGTTTGAAGTCCAACCAAACCTTGAGCTCAATCACATACGCCAGCAGCTCATTGTACTTGTACAGCCCAGGCCAGCACTTTCCTGCCCATTCTGTGGCGTTCCCCCTGAGAGTGTTCTCCAGAATCCCTCCTGCCATGTGTTCATCTAATTCCTCCTCCTCCACTTCAAGGAATTCATCCTCTTCAGTTGAAATGGATTTGGGACAGTCCTTGGGATTAGGGTATGAGGGAAAGTCGGTGGGGTTTGGAAGATTTGGCTCGGCTGACTGATCAGGCTCATTCGTAGGTGAAGTTGATGGCACTGACTCAGTAGGGTGAATTGGCTCTGAGGTTTGGGGTGGTTGGGGGGTTTGAGGTGTGGGGTCAGGGATGGAAGGTGTTTGGGTTTCAGGGTGTGGGGGTGTTTGAGTGGGTACTGTCTCAGGCTGCAACAATTCAGCCGTCTCGACAGATTTTCTCACTTCCTCCAAGTCAGAGGCTCCAGGAGAGCTTGACTTCTCCCTCTCACTCACCTCAGGCAGCTTCTTAGCAGGGGACTTTTTGGGTCCCTTCCTAAGTCTCTTCAGTGGCCTCTCTCCCTGATCGCCCACCTTCTTCTTTTCAGCCGCGTTCACCTCAGGCTGCTCCACCTCCTCTACTTCCTTACTCCTCTCAAAGATGTCATCTACCCTATCAATGAGACTGGTAGCCACTCTCTTGGCCTTACCAGTTGGCTTTTTGGCCTGACCCTTTGCTTTCGCATTGGGATCAGTCAACCCTAGCACTGAATAGGTATCACTCAGTGAGGAAAACATTACCTTCTTCGAGGAGAGACAATCCTCAAAGTCGAAGGTATACCCATGGCAGGCATGAGCTATCAGGATGGACATCCTCGTTCCGAATGGCAAGATGGCACTGACGAAAATGTGCTTCCTCTCCTCATCTCGCTTTAGGTTGTCCAACCCGGCCTGATGGAGTTGATCAAGGAAGAACTGCTCCCAGTTCACTTCCACTCCATCAACAATCGCTCCCATGAGTCTCAGCTTGGGCAGACTCAACTGCTCGTGAGAGCCAGTTGCACCCATCACTATCTTGGACACCAAATTCACCAGAGCTCTGTACTCAGGCTTTAACGTATTCTTGTTCTGTCGAGCCTTGAACTCTGATGACCCAGATTTGGTCCATTTCCCAAGAAGCTCTCCCTCCGAGTTCTCCTTATACATTCTTGGGTTGATGCCTGAGAACGGCAATTTGAAGACTTCTCTCACCACCCTTCTGATGTCAATAGTGACCTCCTCTGAGTTGTAAAGAGGTTCGCCGTCGCCGTCCTTCTCTCCCGTCGGCTTAAGCGCAGTTACCTTCGTGTATACTCCCCCCTTCCGCAAGAACATGTTTAAGTATGCTTCCACAACTGTTCTTGGGAGCACGGAAATGGGGCGGGTGGTGAAGTATGTTTCCAACCCAACATCGTAAATCCACTTGAATACGGGTGTGATTTCCTCAACTGTAAGATAGATACCTTCCATGGAGATGACTTGCTCCATGTGTATCAGCTTGTTCTCGACAACGTCTACAATTTTGTCGGTTGTCCAGTTGGAATCAAGAAATGCCATTGTTTTAGAAAGGAAGAGATTTTTCGAAATTTCTGTGTTTGAGCAAGAGAAAACTCAGTGTGCAGATTGTGCGTTGTGTTTGCGTAAAAACCTCAAATAGCACTCTTGAATGATAAGACTAAGTCAGTTACTCAAACGTGGGGTTGAGATCAATTCCTGAATTCGAAAAGTTTTGAAATGAGGGGCCAGGATTAATCTCAGCTTCAATCAAAACCCCATGTCAGTCATATTCCGTATAAAACGGGCACGTATATGAAAAAGTAATTGTAGTATTAAATGCTCCATGTGCGTGGGTTTTAAATATGAAAAGGCGCGCTTTTAATGAAAACGGAATGCATTTAATAAAGATTTTCAGGACGAAGGACTCAGTGAGACGCTTGAAATTCACAAGAGTCGGGTTAGAACTCATACCTGTCAGGGAGACATTGTAGCACCCTGATACCTCGCTGAGTCGAGTCTGGCCTGAGTTCCCCCTAGAACCCTACACTGACTGCTCTCCCGGATCTAAGAGTCCTAACTCCACTGACAGTTCCATAAACCTTGCTTCAGCCAGAGGCTTAGTCAAGATGTCAGCTCTTTGCCTGTCAGTGTGAATCTTCTCCATCCTGATATCTTTCTTCTCTACATGATCTCGAATGAAGTGGTGCCTAATATCCACATGCTTGCACCTTGTGTGAAGCACTGGGTTCTGAGTAATTGCTATTGCACTATTGTTGTCACAATAGATTGGAATCTGATTAGCAAATACTTGGTAGTCCCTCAACTGTTGCCTCAACCACAAAATCTGAGCGCAACAACTACCTGCAGCCATATACTCAGCCTCAATTGTGGATGTCGCCACTGAATTCTGCTTCTTACTAAACCATGAGATCAACTTACTTCCCAAAAACTGACATGTCCCTGAGGTTGATTTCCTATCAATCCTACAACCTCCATAATCTGCATCTGAATAACCTGTCAGTTCTAAGTTGTCATCTGAAGGATACCATAGTCCCATATTGACTGTCCTTTTCAAATACTTAAGTATCCTCTTAGCAGCCTCCAAATGACTTCTCTTGGGATCAGACTGATACCTAGCACACACACCAACTGCAAACGTAATGTCAGGCCTACTTGCAGTCAGGTATAACAAAGAACCTATCAGCCCTCGATACTCAGTCTGATTTACTGAAGTCCCTTCAGTGTCAGGATCCATCTTCCAATTTGTGTTCATTGGGATCCTGGCTAGATTGTTGTTCTGAACACCAAACTTTTGAATCAAGTCTCTTGTATACTTGGCCTGATTTATGAAGATACCTTGATCAGTCTGCTTGACTTGCAATCCTAAGAAGAAGTTCATCTCTCCCATCATGGACATCTCAAATTTACCAGTCATCAACTTAGAGAATTTCTCACAGAGCTGATGATTTGGTGATCCAAATATTATGTCATCCACATAAATCTGGACCAAGAGGATGTCATCACCTTCAGTGATCCTGAACAATGTCCTATCCACAGTTCCCTTCTTGAACCCATGGTCTGTCAGGAATTGAGAGAGGGTATCATACCAAGCTCTTGGTGCTTGCTTAAGTCCATAGAGTGCTTTCTTCAAATGGTATACTCTATCTCCAACCTCAAACCCGGGAGGTTGTTCAACATATACCTCTTCATTGAGTACACCATTCAGGAAGGAACTCTTGACATCCATTTGATACACCTTGAACTTCTTATATGTTGCATATGCAAGGAACAACCTGATAGCTTCCAACCTAGCCACTGGAGCAAAAGTCTCATCATAATCTATTCCTTTAGACTGACAATACCCTTTTGCAACCAGTCTAGTCTTGTTCCTTACCACAACACCATTCTCATCCTTCTTGTTCTTGAAGACCCACTTGGTATCAATCACACCTTGATGCCTAGGTCTATCTACCAGTTCCCAAACCTGATTCCTTGTGAACTGATTCAACTCCTCTTGCATGGCAATGATCCAGTTCGAGTCAGTGAGAGCTTCTTCAATGTTCTGAGGCTCTTGCTCAGAGAGAAAGCAACAGAACAATGCACTCTCACCATGGAACCGTCTGGTCCTGACTCCCTCAGTTGGATCACCAATGATTTGATCAGTGGGATGATCCTCTAGCCATGTTCTCTTGCCAGGAGTTGTTCCTGAAGTACCTGCAATGTTAGTGTCTGCAGGCTCATAAAATTCAGGAAATTGAACAGATGGGGATGATCCTGAATCTATACCAAAGGGATTAACAAGCTCAATGTCAGGGACATTGATTCCCCCTTGATTAGGTGATTCAGGAACCGTCTCAGTTGTGACAGCATCTTCATAGACGGTGCTTACCTCAGGTTGAGCCTGTTCCTCAGTCTGAGGCTCAACAATCCCTGAAGTGCTGGACTTAGGAGTGGCACCTGGTTCATCATCCTGATCGTCATCATCATCCCATCTCGGAATTGGCACAGTCTTGATCTTGGGATCAGGTTGATTCTTCAAGCTCAGCCTTGTCACATTCCTCATGACCTCCTCAGTGTCAGGATTCAACACCTTTGCCCTAGACTCATTAACAGATTCATCAAAGACAACATGAGGTGATTCTTCCACAACAAGGGTCCTACAGTTGTAAACCCTGAAGGCTTTACTGACTACAGAATATCCTAAGAATATTCCTTCATCAGATTTGCTATCAAAGGCTTTCAATTGGGTCTTCCCATTGTTGAGGATGAAGCACTTACAACCAAATACATGAAAATAAGAAATACGAGGTTTCCTTTTGTTCCATGTCTCATATGGGGTCTGAGCATGTTGTTTGTTCAGCATGGATCTGTTCTGAGTGTAGCATGCAGTGTTGATTGCCTCAGCCCAGAATTTCTTGGGCAATCCTGACCCAGCCAGCATGGTCCTTGCAGCTTCCTTCAGTGTCATGTTCCTCCTTTCAGCGACACCATTCTGTTGTGGGGTTCTAGCTGCAGAAGTCTCATGAGCTATACCAAGTTCATTACAAAAGTCAGAAATATATGAATTTATAAATTCAGTGCCCTTGTCAGATCTGATCTTAATAATGGACTGATTCTTCTCATTGCTGAGTCTTCTGAGCAACTCTGGAAGCTTCACCTGTGTTTCCTTCTTATTCAACAAGAAAATAACCCAAGTATATCTAGAATAATCATCAATAACCACAAGGGTATATTTTCTACCATTCATACTTACAGGTGTTATGGGGCCAAATAAATCCATGTGCAAGAGCTGAAGTGTCCTGTCAGTGGAATAAGAAGCTTTCTCTTTGAATGATGCTTTGACCTGCTTCCCTTCCTGACAAGCTTTGCACACGTGATCTTTGCTAAAAACTTCATTAGGTAGACCATCAACAAGTGACTGTCTAGAAATTTTGTTAAGAATCTTGAAGTTCAGGTGGCTTAATCTTTTATGCCATAACCAACTGAGCTCTAGAGAGCTTTTAGCAACAAGACAAGTATTAGGAATAGTGCTGCTCCAATCAGCTAGATAAACGTTACCTTTCCTGATACCTGATAGAAGCACTTGTGTTGATTTGTCCTTGACTGAACATATATTCGATGAGAACTCAACACTGAAACCTTTGTCACAGAATTGACTTACTGACAACAGGTTATGCTTCAGCCCTTCCACAAAGGACACATTTTCCACTCTGACTGTACCTATTATCAAAACACCAAAACCTTTAGTAACACCTTTTGAGTTATCACCAAAGGTTACCTGTGGACCATCTTTAGCTTGATATTCTTGGAGAAGACTCTTCATTCCAGTCATGTGCCTTGAGCAACCACTGTCTAGGTACCAAACAGCTTTGATTGAGTCTCCTCTCCTCTTGTTGTGATCCACAGCCGCCTGCAAGCAAATCAGGCTTTAGGTGCCCATTGGGTGCTGGGTCCTATTGTGTCAGCTGTACCCTTCGGGATCCAGACTTGCTTCACAACCCTGATTGCCTCAGAGTGGTAAATCTGTCTCCCTGAAACATCAACATACACAACTTTCTTCTTCTTTGCCTGAGAGGAAGATGGTGTATGAGTGCTAGACTTAGGCTTCACAGGAGCCTGAGTGGGTGCCTTTTGGGCTGGCTTCCTGTTCTTCCTAGGTCTGGGTGCAGCAGGTCTTGGGCCTTGTTCTTGATAAGGACCCTGTGTTCTATTCCCCCTAGGCAAGTGAGGGAATGTAAAACAGTTAAAGGCCTCAGGATGCCAAAACCACGGGGGTGTCATCATATTTGGTCTTTCCTGTTGGTATTGCCAAGCATGATGGTACCCTCGCTGACTAGTCTGAGGGCTCTTGGCCTGAGTCTTCCTCTGTTTTTGCTGAGGTTTTCCCTGGCCTAAGCTCTCAGGGGCTTCCTTAGGTTGTTTCGCCTTTCCCTTGGGTTTTGGCTTAGCTACCTTAGGAGCAACCCTGACTGTGTCAACGGTTTCCTTGCCCTTATCAGTTTGACGGGCCTGGAGCACAACCTTAGGTGCACTCTGGCCTGTCTGAACAAATACCCTCTCAGTGTTGCTCCCTGAAGCAACATGAGATAGACCTTGTGAGGATTTCTTAGGAACATATCCAAGTCCCTTTTTCTCATTCCCAAGCATCTGGCTGCTATTTATTTCCTCTCTTGCCACTGAGGATTTATTCATTGCTGCAACCTTTTTCTTGAGAGAGTCCTCACTCTTTTTCAGGATTTCATGTCTGGTAAAGAGGTCATCAAACTTACTCTTAAGTGCTTTCAGCTCTTCCTTCCTGACCAGCTATTCCTCAGCCAATTCCTTCAGAATCTTCTCTCTTGGAAGACGCTCAGCATTGATCATATCAATTTCCTGAGTTAGTCTCACAATCTGAGCTGATTCTTTAAGATCAGACTGAGTGAGTTGTTCATTCAGGTTTTGAACTTCAGTACTCAATTTCTTGTTCTCCTCTACCAAGAAGACATTAGTTTCCTGCAGTCTGGAGAAATTAACCATCAATTGATCAAGGCAGATCTGAAGGTTCATTTCTCTAACTGACTCTGAGCTAAGCTCAGGATTTTGACCAGTGTAAGAAGCACAAACAGAATTTGATGTTACCTCAGGCTCATCCCTAGCCATCAGACAGACATCATCGTACTCGTCATCTGAGAAGAGTTCAGGTGACCTTTCAGCAGGACCGTCAGAGTCTGTTGCATCTTCAGCGACCATTGCTCTCCGATCAGCAGATCTTAGATCCCTAGTGGCTCTCCTTTCCTCTCTCTCCCTCGCACTCAGCTCCGGGCAGTCGTACTGATAGTGACCAATCTTGTTGCAGTTGTAACATGCTACCTGCTCACTTACTCTTTCTTTTCTCGGTTCAGGGTTCCTCCTTGAGTCAGGTTCCCTGGTTCTTGGTGAGCTTTCAGCCTTGGTTGGATATCTATCATCACGAGCACGTCTCTGTTCGTCTCTTCTTTCAGGCTTTGGTTCAGAATATCTCCTTTCATCACCACGTTCTCTCCTCTGGTCAGTGTTCCTTCGCTCCTCATATCTCCTTGAGCTTTGGTGGGTTCCTTCAGGTTTCCTGTCACGTGAGTCCTGATAAAACTTTTTATAATGACCAAACCTGGAATTGAGCTTGTCAAATCGTCTGGCCATCAGGCTGTACTCTCCAGCGAGTTCTTCCCTGCTCATCTCCATCAGTGACTTCGATGAAGAATTTGATGAGGGCTCAACAGGTTCAGACCTGGCCTTGAACGCCACACTTTTCTCAGGAGTTTTCTCCTTCACTTCCTCTTCTGACTGAACTTTCTTCTTTCTTTTGGTAAGATCAAATTCAAGCGCTTTGAGCTCTGAAAAAAGTAAAGCAGAAGTTATGTTACTCATATCCTGAGTGTTATTGAGCATAATTACACTGTTATCCCATCTCTCAGGAAGGGCATTCAGGATCTTTGAAGCAACATCTCTCCTTGGGACATCCTTGTCCAACATCACCAACTCATTCATCAACTTGATGAATCTAGACTCCATTTGATCTATGCTCTCGTCAGGCAGCATCTCGAACGCCTCGAATTTCTGAATGGCAATGTTTCTATTGTTCTCCTTGATCTTTTCAGATCCCTCACACATCCTTGTCAGCTCATCCCAAACCTCTTTTGCCGTCTTTAAGTTCATCAGCCTAGCTGACTCCTCGAAGGGCACCGTATGCAAGATGATGTTTCTAGCGACGTTGTCAAGCCCCATCATCTTGATCTCATCAGTGGTCATATCCTTCCTTTCCTTAGGAATAGGTATACCAATATCGAGATCATCATATCCTCTCCCTCTGGTATTAGGGACAGTGATTTTGATCGGTCCTTCCCTGAGAAAATGCGGCATCTGGTCATGGATGGCATCTAGATGTGCTTCTAATCTGAACTTCCAATAGACAAAGTTAGACACAGAGAATTCAGGTAACGAAGCTTCAATTCTCCTCGAAGTCATGATGATGCAAGTTTTATGAAAAGCAAACTCAGATCTGTTCAGTGACCACCAACAGTTTCTCCTCTGAAACTATTAGTATTCAAAGTCAGTGGTCTTTCGAACCACTGCTCTGATACCACTTGTTGGTCCCGGTACAAGACTGAGGAATACGTGTATGGGGGGGGGGAATACACGTATACCAATTTTTCAACTTTAAATACTGACTGAGTCCCCTTTACTCGGAGTGGTAAAGAACTAGGAGCTGATAACACTCCTACTGACTACACTTGGTGCGGGTCAGTTGGCTAATTATCAGTTCAAGTTCAGTGCAGAAATGTTAGAGCCCTGATAGTTTAAAGTCTTGTTTAGTTTGCTTTCTGAAAAACTTGTTTTACTCAATTCTGAATAGTGTTTAGTAGGGCAGTGCTCTTTGTGAAGATCAGGCTGATTGATTCAGGTCTGATCAACCGAATGCAATGAATGAACAAGTAATATGTCAAGTATGCACAATATCAAGGCAGTAAGAACACAACAAGTTTAACGTGGTTCAGAGTCTCAAGCTCCTACGTCCACGGCCTGACTTAACAGGAAATCCACTCAAGGGATTCTTGTTTTTAACGTGCCAAGGTGCACCAAGACCAGCTAACCTCATTGATCTATACAAACTTCCTACTAACACACTATCTGACTTACTCCCAACAAACCTAACTTAGGGTTTTGGTTTCAGTTTGGATTCCAACTAAGTTGAGATTATCCTTACAAGGCAAAGCTATGCTAAGGATTGGATAATCTCTCTAAGCTTAAGATAATGCTATTTAGCTCTTGGAATACAGAATAACTCTCGGTTGCTAAGAAACACTTGGGAAATTTAGATGGTTTCGAGTGCTTCTCTTAAAGGCTGAATGCTTCGAATGCTTGAGAGTTTGAGAAATTTTTGGCTTGAAAATTTCCCGTAGCCTTGAATGGGTTCAAGGCCTTCTGTATTTATAGGTGATTTGAAAAACTATCCGTTGGAGAGATAGCCTTCGAGTCATCTATGTAGAGTGGCTTCAAACGGACATATCTTCATGCAGCAGCCGTCCTTGCATGGATTTGGTATTTGCATTAAATGCACATTGAATGCTTGCCCGTTGAACATGCAGTCTGAATTAAGTCAACTTGTCAGGTTCCGTACGTGCGTGTCCTTCCAGGATTGGTCCACGTCATCAGGTTGGTGAGAATGTCAGAACTTATTCCTGAGCTTCAGGCTTGTCTTATTAAGTTCATTTTGTCTTGGGCTCACCGGTCTTGTCCTGACGCTGAAATTCCTTTTGCATTGCTTGGCTCTACTCAGTGACATCCTGTTCCCTTTAGGACTAAGTTAGTAATGACCTTAGGGTCATACTCTTCATCACTGACACTTACTCAGCCAGCTTAGAGAACTGCCATAAGTTCAGGATGGTGTTCTTCGTCTTCAGGCTCTTAGTCTTGATTGTCTCCAGTGAGTTCTCCTCTCACTGAGTACCTGTGAAGTGTAAAATGACTAAGTACTAATCCTAACCAAGATTAGCCTGACAAAGACAGATTAAGGCAAACATCTTTTCAGGGGCTTTGGGATCTTAATCAAAACTGACAATGTCCCAACACTTTTGTAAAGAACTTTGAATGCAGAAAAGGCATCTGATTTTTCTTTCAAGAATTCAATCCATGTAAATCTAGAAAAATCATCTACAACAACTAAAGAGTATCTCTTACCACCTATACTTTCTGTTTCCATAGGACCCGTCAAATCCATATGTAACAGTTCTAAACATCTTATTGTGGTGCATGAAGATAACACTTTGGGTGGCACTCTTGCTTGCTTACCTTTTTTAAATGGTCCACAGGCTTTAGCATCATTAAACTGTAATTTAGGTAAACCAACTACAACATCATGTTTAATCAATTTTTGAATGTTTCTTTAATTAGCATGTTTAATTTTTGATGCCATAAGATTTCATCAGTTTTCATGCTATTACAAACATTGTTTGAACCAATCAAGTAGTAATTATCAGCAGATCTATTTCCAGTCATCAAACATTCATTGTTTTGGTTAAAAACATTACATGCATTCTTATCAAATTTAACATGCAAGTTATCATCACATAACTGACTAATACTAATCAAGTTTGCAAGAAGACCATCAACATGTAACACATTTGATAACTTTGGAAAACCATTCGCATTAAGAGTTCATTTTTCTATGATTTTTCCTTCAGAACCACCATCATAAGTTACATTTCTACCATCATATGACTCATAATCAGCTAAATGTTCTATTTGTCAAGTCATATATCTTGAACAACCTGAATCAAAATACCATAAACCTGGTACACATGCTTTCAGAGAAGTATACACAACTTTACATGAGATTTTAGTTTAAGAAGTCTAAGCTTTATCAGTATGTCTCTCAGAATGTTGTAACACTTTGGGTAACATGCCTTTATCAATTTTTAACTTTGCACAATATGGCTTAATATGACCTATTTCAGAACAGTAATGACATATATAAACTTTATCATTCTTCCTAACATGCTTTTCAGAATTATCAGAATTAACATTTTTATATTTTGCTTTAACAAATTTCACATACTTATCAGAATGATAGAGTTCAGAAGTGTCACCAACAAAGCCAAGTCCAGTTTTGTTTGTCTGTTCAAATGTCATAACATCATCCAACTTTATTTTCCCTTGTGAGAATTTCTTGAAACTCAAAGTTGATCTTTTCAGATCCTCCTTAAGTTTACACAGTTCCAAGTCTTTTCTAGTCAAGATCACTTCCAGCTTTGTAAGACAATTCCTTAAATCAGAATTTTCCAGGGTCAATGACTCTAGAATCTAATTTTTGGATTCAAGTTCCTTACTCGGCTTCTGTCTTCTAGATTCACAATCCTTGTGAAATTCATCTGTATTACATATCTCATCAAGTAAACCATTAAAACAATTCACATCTGTACCACTTTCACCCAGTGTTGTCTGAAATGACATGTCATTTTCATCAACATCAGAGTAATAATCATCCAGATGATAAAGTATCATCATACTCTATCCTAGCAGAAAAAGCACATTCGTTTTCTTTATCAGATTCATTTTCATCACCAGAATTATCACTCAAAGTAGCAGTCAAACTATACTTCTTTTTCGGTAAAGTATTAGCACATTCATTAGCATAATGACCAAAACCAGAACATGCATCACATTTCACATTCTTTTTGTATTCAGGATCATATCAAAATTTGCTATTTCTATTCCGAGGTTTAGTTTGATTGAAACTTGTTCTTCTTTCAGAAACTTTAGGTGAATTATTAATCTGAACGTTAGGTTGAGCAATACATTTAGCATTGTTCATTTTCTTCTTAAGAAACTTATTGAATTGGTTAGATAATAGAGAAATGTTGTCTGGATTGTCAAGAAAAAAATTGACAACATTATCATCATCATCAGATTCAATTTCAGTAATATAAGAAGTCTTTTCAGATTTGGAAGAAGTACTACCTTTGAACATAACAGCATTTTTATCATCTTTTAAATCTTCAGCTTGTGTTATATTCATTTCATAGGTTCTCAGGATACTTACAAGTTCATTTTGAAACATGGTATCAGTATCTTTAGATTTCTCAATAGCACATATTTTAGAATCAAATCTTTTAGGAACAGTTCTAAGAATTTTGTGTACTAACCTGGTGTTGGAGATAGGATCTCCAAGAGCATGAGCTGTATTTGCAATCTCACTGATCCTTGCATTGTAGGATGAGATTGTTTCATCTTCTTTCATCCTCATGTTGTCAAAATTTATCCCAAGCATTGAAGTTTGGTTCTTCGAACACTATCTGATCCTTCACAATGTTCTTGTAATCTTTTCCAAGCATCCTTTGCAGAAATGCAAGTTGAGATTAGTTTGAACATGGAAACATCAGTTGCTGTGAAAATAGCATTCAAGGCCTTCGAGTTGTAACTAGCCAGTTGAATTTCTTCATTTGTCCAGTCTAGTTCTCTCTTGATTTAGGCCTCATTGTCCTCATCAGCTGGTGTCCTCGGTTAAGTCCAACCAGACAAAACACTCCTCCATGCACGTTCATCAATGGACTTGATGTACATACACATTTTAGGCTTCCAATACGCATTATTTGTTCCATCTAAAACAGGAGGCTTAAGTGTAGGAGTAAGGGGAAATTCCATTGCAATAAAAATACACTCTAGACACAGGATCTAAACTTAAAAGACTAAGTTTTTTGCTCTGGTGCCAATTGTGAGTGTGCGTGGTATTTTTCAGAGTCGTGTTAACTGAAATATTGACAACATGCGCGACAACACAAGACGGTTACGAACAGTTATGAACAGATTTAAGTAGTTCTAAGCAGCGGAAGACTTAAACACCTTGCAAATGGAATTCAAAATTTTTCATAGACTTAAATAAAGTCTATGATGCCTCATGGCGAAAAGCTTCACTATAACCATGTAGTGATACAAACAAAGATCTAACATAAGATCTCAAAATGAGGGTAAGGTGTAAACACACCGCCTAAACAGATCTACGATGACTAGAAAACCGATCACACTCAGACCCTAATCTAGTCTATATTCAATCTCAATACTGATAGGAGTGTCGCAGCGCTTGACCAGCACAAAAGATAATAGTAACGACCCTTCTACACTAGATGTACTTGAACACTCGATAGCGTAGCTCTTGGTTATTACTTCCTGTCTTGTTTCCCCTTGTTTTTCCTTCGTCTATCTTCTGCCATTTATAGATGTAGGATCCACCGGAAGTTACAATTACTAGATCTGTTTGGAATGATCTAGAAACAATTTCCTCCACTAACTTCATGATTAAGAAATAATCGCTCATGATGTATTTGATCTCCTCACTTGATAACTGCAGCCGCATGACCTGGAACATTCTAGGTCTCCAACCTGCGAACACAACATCAAACACAACATAGAACAAAAATGTTAGTGTTAGGAGAAAGGGCAAATTCAGTAATGTTATCCAGAATGTTGCCTAAATATTTTTTACAGCACTGGCATAACATTAACACTCTTAAAAGGATGGAAAGAATTAAAGTTGAGTCTTGATGTAGAGATTTGGGCGCCACTTATGAGAATTCCCGTCTGGACTTTAGGCGTGCCCACGCCTTATGAGAAAAGTACTTCTGTTTCCTTCATCTTTGGAGTCTTCAATTCCACTTCTTCACATCTCACTCCAAATGGTCTCTAAACATCAATTAAATCCTTAGTTTACCTATAAAATATAAAACTTAATTAAAATAAATATTTAGGGATTAATTGACATCTAAATCATGGAGAAGTATGACAATAAATATGTATTTTATGCAATCTATCAGTATGTTCACTTTATTTGTGTCCTAAAAATTATCAACAACTGAGTATATATAAATATAAAACAAGAAGAAATAAATATTGACAATTATAAAACCATATAAATACAAAACATCTATACAAAACAATCAGGAAAAATATTGATAGTTACGTTATAAAATTGAAAAATTATACTAACTTGAATGTTGGGATGAGAGATTTTTATGAAATCGTTTGGAAAGAGCGTTTGAAATACAAGTGATTTGAAAATGAATGGATTTAAGAATTCATGGATTTGAAATGATATGATTTTACTAAGTAATTAAAATTCCTCTAATTTGAACTAGGACAAAGTTAAGTATTTAAATTTATCAATTTGAATGTCTTATCCAAACAAGTGAAGTGAATTTGAATGTCTTATCGAAACACTACCTTGAGAAGATTGCTCTTGTAGACAAAAAAAAAATCTTTGTGTTTTTTAAATTTTAATACATTAATCTTACAAAAATAAAAACAAAGAAAAAAAGGTGAAAGGACCAAGACAAGCAGCAGAAGTAGAGATGTTAATCCGAGCCGGGCTAAACAGGTTGTCCCGTTTAACCCTAAAAATGTAGGGTTAGGGCCATGGTTTAAAGACTCGTTTAAATTCAGGTCCTTTTGGCCCGACCCTATTAGCCCGCGGTCTAAACGGGCTAGCCCTCCAGTTAACCGGACTAGCCCGCCAGCCCGGGTTATATATATATATATATTTTTTTTTTTTTAAATTATTTATATATATAATAAGTATTAATATAGTTTTATATTTTTTTAAAGTATTAATATACTCACATTTTTCTTTGTGTTTGATCCTTCAAGGATAGGGATAAAATTTTTAAGAACTCTGATTTTCTTTTTTAGTCTTTTAAGATAATTTTTATCTTTAATTATATCTTGATTTTGATCAAAATTAATATGAATAGGAATCTGCCGGATTTCATGCTGCAGTCCTACTATGAACATCCTCCAGTCTCCAGGAATTATTTCCTCCATCACTGCTTTCTTTCTTTGAATTTATTTTTAAAGGAATTCTTCAGAAGATCGAAACTCTCCTGGAGAGAGAAATCTTGATAATCTTCATTGGGGTCTTGGGAGTCTTGCATATCAGACCCAGAAGCCATAGTATTTCTTCAATTTTATCCATCAAGGATTCTTTTTTCCCCTAATTTTCTCTTTATATATATATATATATATATATATATATATATATAAGTGTTAATATAGTTTTGTACTTTTTAAGTATTGATGTTTTGAATTTTTATAATTATGTTGAATTGTTTTTATGTAATTTTAATGAATTTATGAACAATGTTTAAATTCATTAACATTTTATTGCCACTATTTTAAATTTTGTGTTGAATTTTAATTTTTTCGACATAATCTGTTTATGGTCCGTTTAACCCAAGGCCCGCTAGGGTTAAGGTTAGGTCTTAATTATTAGAGGTCCTTTAAAAAGTGAACTGAATAAGACCCTAACCCGTTTAACCCGAAGCCCATTTAACATCTCTAAACAAAAGGTTGAAATTGAATACATATTACTTAAGTCTGTAATTCTAAACCCTAACTCGTTTAGCCCGAAGCCCGTTTAACATCTCTAAACAGAAGGTTGAAATTGAATACATATTATTTAAAGGGTTAATTTCATATAAATTCACCACCTTTATGCTTAGTATCAATTTAATCACGAACTTTTAGATTTTTGTAAAAAACACAACCTTTGACATTGTTGCAATTTAATACACATTTTTTCTCTTCCGGCCGGCAACCGATGACGTGGCTTGTCGGAGCGTGTGTCATCTTGCCACGTAGGATTACACACATTTACTTTATTTATTTTTTAAATCCACATCACAAGTAACACTTACAATTTAAATAACACATTTTTACTTAAAATTAAAATAGCAACCAAATAAATTAAACAACAACCAGCATAAATTATATGTAATAAATCTCTTTACGTTCTTAGTTTTTAAGATTTATTTGGTTGTTATATTAATTTTAAGTAGAAAGATATTATTTAAATGGTAAGCATTACTTATAATATGGATTTAAAATATAAATAAAATAAACATGTATAATCCTACAAGGCAAGATGATACGCGCTACGGCGAGCCATGTCATTGGTTGTCGGCCGGAATAAAAAAAACGTGTATTAAATTACAACAGTGTCAAAGATTGTGTTTTTTTACAAAAATCTAAAAGTTCGTGATTAAATTGATATTAAGTATAAAGATTGTGAATTTATATGAAATTAACCCCTATTTAAATTGTAACGCCCCGAACCCAATATATATTAATTATACCGGATTCGAAGTGTTATTGTGATCAAAAGTCCGAACTATAAAATTTTTGAAGGAATATATAACGGAAATGAGAGATGATGAGTTTTTATGCAGCGGAAGAAATGAATAGAATAATTTTAGTAAGTATCTTACACACATTTATGTGTACATAAAACATAGTATCAACAGTAATGTTTTATTTAAGTGGGGAACTCCGTGTCGTCTCTATTATTGTCCTTGCTCCACGAAATCATAATCTGCAAGGGGTTAGGAAAATGGGGCGTGAGAATTGAATTCTCACTTATGGGTGATTTGCAACATCATGGGATTGGTAAATCCGAAATATATTAAGTTATACTCATTAATAAAGTGTTTATTTTATTTAATCAATTTACATAATAATAAGATTACAATATTTCATAGAAGGAAACAGTTCATATAATGATTCATCGGCATTTAAGCATATTTCACATGGTATAATTGAAATAACACAAGTTGGTTCACATTAAGGCAAAGCCCAAAGTCATATCACATATTATCACAACTATTAAACCATAAACATACAACCATTCCACTTCCATCATAGTTACTCTTTTCAACTCCAACCATCAACAACCTTGATTCCGAGGGCGTCCAACGACAGCTGTCCCCGGAGACCGGAAAAATAATCAACGACCTTGATTCCGAGGGCGTCCAACGACAGCTGTCCCCGGAGGCCGGAAAAACAATCAACGACCTTGATTCCGAGGGCGTCCAACGACAGCTGTCCCTGGAGGCCGGAAAAACAATCAACGACCTTGATTCCGAGGGCGTCCAACGACAGCTGTCCCCGGAGGTCAGAAATCAATACCCAAAACACAACTCCATACTTACTGATTTCCATAAAACTGATACAACAACTTCATTGAGAAAATACTTGACTGATAACTGAACTGATTCATGCTCACGTAAGGTGTTTACTCATGCAGTGGTGATCGATTCACAAAACAACAGACTAATATATAACATATGTAGTTATATCACATAATCCAAACAGTTATATAGATAGGTGTTACACTTATGTTGGATTAGATACTTTTGATTTGATTTAGTCGAGTTCAGAAAATACCGGCATGACGTTATTAATAGCAGATCAATCAACGGATCATCACCCACCTGATTGTTCTGAGTTCCGGGAATATTGGGTAGGTAGACAGTCGAGTCCTTCGTGCGTATTCCGAAAAGTACAGAATCCTAATAAGGAGTATTTCGATTAAAAGATTGACTTTTGAATTTGAAAAGCTTAAGAGCGCGAAACTCAAGGATTGAGTAGGTCGTTGTCTTCAGAGAACTATTGAAAACTAAAAGTTTTCAAAGGTTGATTTCAAATTGATAAGTACACCTCTTTTAAAGGGGAGGTGTATTAGGGGAGTGTATTTACTAAATTCAGTGTTGCAACAGGGGGTGTATTTACTGAATTTAGTGGTGGAAAAGGGGGTGTATTTACTGAAATTGGTGGTGGAAAAGGGGGTGTATTTACTGAAATTGGTGGTGTATCAGAGAGTGTATTTACTGAAATTGGTGGTGTTCTCAGAGGGTGTATTTACTGAATTTGGTGGTGTTCTCAAAAAAACCTTTTTAAGGAAAAATATCTTTATTAAACTTGGAAAAATACTTAGAAAAATAAGATTATTATTCAATGAAATTAAAGAAAAGGTTATTCTTTCTTACGAATCCTAATTCTCGTTTTTAAACGAAAACTTGAATATAAAACTTTTCTTTTCTAAACTTATTAAAAGACTTTATTTTTGCGTTTTCTAAAATTCTAATAGGGTTACGAGGTGAAGACGAGTTTCCCTTTGATTACGAAATTTATTCAAACGTGTTTTTACTCTTGGAAAACGTCAAAACAAGGATACTATAGGATTTTGCTAATATCATCATAATACTAAAAACAATGATACTAAACATTCATAAGAATAATACTAGTCCTCTAAGTCATTTCTACCATTCATCTAAAACAATAATATTCCAACATTCAACTACTAATACTAAATACTAAACTAAGAAACCAATCTTATGGTTTATGGAAGAAATAAAACAAAGAAACAATCTATCCAAAAACTCACTTATAAAGAGTGATACAAGTGAAACAAAACAATAATACTAAATAAGTCTATAACTAATACTAATCCATCTAACCACTAACAGTGAGTTTTCTTTCATTTCTTTTCTTGTTCTAAGTTCTAACAATTAACAAAATAACCCAAAAATCTACCCAAGATAACAACGAAGATAGAAACCTTACGAGCTTCAGTTTGAGATGTTAAACGGGCGGCCTAACGGCGTCGTTTCGAAACCCGGAAATTGTTCACGAAAATTGGGCAGCCTTACAGCGTCGTTCGGGAATTCGGAAAAACGATTTGGGCAGCCTAACGGTGTCGGTTTGAAATTCCAGAAATTTTGCAAAAGCAACCGGTTCAACGGCGTCAAATAACGATCGGAAAATAACGAAAAGAACGGTTACGGGTGAAAATTGAAATTGAACTTTAAAGAGTGGAATTGAAAGAGGGCTTTTTGTATAGACTTACTGGAAAGAGGAGGAATCAAGAGGCGGCGGCGGCGGCAAGGCGGCGGCGGCGCTTCGGCTGAGGTGCGATGGGAGCAGCGACGGCAGCAGGGGAGGGGAAGCGCGACGGTTGAGGCTTGGGCTTCGTCGCGGCGGCGTGCTCGGCGGCGCTGCGTCTGGGTCGTGGTGGTGCGTCGCGACGGCACCTGGGCTGGAACGATAGCCGTCGCGCATCAGAGAGAGAGACGGTGGCAACTTGGCTTCGGCTTCGACGGAGAAACAGGGGAGGCGGCGGCACTAGGTCGCGTTGCGACGGCGGCTCGCGACGCTGCGTCCGAAGGGGTCGCGACGGCTGGGCGCTGGAGTTCGGCGGTCGAAGCGCGACGGGGAGAAGGAAGAGAGAGCGAGAGGGGCGTCGGCCGGAGCGGCTTTGGGGGCGACGCGACGGTGGCCGCGGACGGAGCTGGGCGGCGCGTCGCGCAGCGTCTGGTGGCCGGAGAAGGTAACGTCGAAGATGGAGGTATGGAGTAGAGAGAAGGAAGAGAATTTTGAGAAGAGGAAACTGATTTTTGTTTCTGAGAAAAGAGGCGTACACGTTTGAGGATAGAGAAGAAGAGATATTTTGATTTTAATTTCTTAATTAATTAATTTAAAAAGAAGGAATTAATATGTGGGTAGAAATTAATTGTGTAATTAATATTAATTCAAAAAGAAAGTAATTTATGTGGGTAGAATTAACCCCCCTAAATTCTGATATTTTCGTTCCCACTTGATACGGTTCAGGGATCGTTTGGTTCACGAGATTAATCCCGATTTGAAAATTAATACAGTTTTAAGATTCGAATAATATTTTATTGTATTTGAATTATTCTCAGTAATTTAAACGGATCGAAATCCTAATTTTTAATCTTTGAATATTTAATTTCTCGTAGTCCTTTATTCGTTTGAAAGATTCGATTCTTTCTACGAATTTAGAAATTTGTAAAAGGGTATATATTTATTTAAATTACACAAATAGCACTCAAAATAATAAAATAAAATAAGGGTTCTAGGAATATAAAAGGTATAAAACGGGACGGGGTATTACATAAATCCTATTTGTATTAGGTAATTCGATTGATTTTGAGAATGTACTTTGGTGAGCTTTTCCTGAATAAAATTATAAAGTAATTTAGTGGGCGGGCTAAACTTAAAAAAAAAAAAAAATGGGCTGGACTTGTATTAACAAATTGACAAAGTATAGAGTGAAACTAGTTTATACATAAATCCACGAAGAGTATTAGTTATTTTCATTGAAAAATATTAGTTATTTTTACTGAAGTGTATTACTGATTTACACTAAAGAGTCTTAGTTGTTCGGTGAAAATGAACTAAAACTCTTCAGTGTAAACCAGTAATACTCTTCAGTAAAAACAACTAATACTCTTTAGTGAAAACAACTAATACCCTTCATTAATTCATATATAAACCAATTTCACTCTATACATACTCTAACAAATTACAATGCATCCCTTCATTAAATCCGCCCATGACTATGGTAACATATCAATGGTCTGAAGATATATTGATCTTATCCTGGCCAGGTAGCTCTGTACTCCCTTCATTCACAAAAAATAAATTTTTTCACAACTATTAAAAAATAGATATAATAAAAAATAAAAAAAATTATTTAAAAAAAAGTTATGTGTATATAAATAAAATTTATTATTTCTATTTTAAAAAAACAATATTATTTGTTGTTAAAAAATAAATAAAGCAATTAAAATCAGGAGCATTAATTTTGGCCGCGAGCGATCTTGCCAAGAGAATCAAGGAATGCCACTCTCAGAAAAGTTGAGATCGGCACCGTTTAGAAATTTGGTAGAGTTTGAAATTATGTTAGAAAGTTGGAGAACTTGATTTTGGCGACTGGCGGAATGGGGAAAAGTGTGATTTGGAAGGTTAGTGAGTCGAGTTATTAATTTATCATCCTATAATAATATTGAATAATCATTTGTTTTTTAAACAATAAATTACACATTGTACATTAAATTTATTTACAATTAATCATCCTATAATAATATGATTTGATGTCTCTTCTTAATATTACAGTAATGTTCAAAATCGACATATATATAATGAGTTCAATTATGATCAAGTAGAATTGTTGCAAGACCATGAAATGTTGAATTCATTGCTAAACATATGAGGAGAAAAATGCTCAATGACAAATGAAAAATACTTCTTCTATATCCCAAACTTAATTACTACTCATCAAAATTATCCATTTCTCAGCTTAATTGATATATTCATAAATTATAATATAATAAAAAAATTACCATTATATCTTCCTATGCTAGTATACTTATATTTAATTTTTATTATTTTTATATATCTAATTCATATTTATTAATTAAATTCAATTTAATTTAGGGTGATAAATAATACAGTGGAAACTATATGTATTTAATATTATTATTTTTATATATACTAATTTACATTTATTAATTAAATTCAATTTAATTTAGGGTGATAAATAGTATATAAATAAATATTAGAAATACATATCTTACTCACTTCTTTTTTAAAATGGATTTCTACTCAGCTACCACATACTCATTCCAGAAGTTTTTGCATCATGTTCGATCCCGAAGTAACGTAAGCAGCAACGTCATCAACGCCCGGATTATATTAAATCAAATTATCAAAACGAAGGCGTACCAGCAAGTCAACAGAATCGGGTCGGTCACACGGAATGAACGCAAAATCGCTCTTCCTTATATACGCATTCGGATCCCTCTGTTTCTGCATCATTCTCACATTCAATTTGCCCAATTCAATTGAAATTGAAAGCACAGAATTCTCGACTACAATGGCGGCAGAGAAGAAAGGAATTCAGGAAACCTTCTACATATCGCACGGCTCTCCAACTCTTTCCATCGACGATTCCCTCCCGGCCCGCCCCTTCCTCAAGTCCTTCCAGCAGAAAGTCCTCCCGGAGAAGCCCAAGGCTATTCTCATAATTTCGGGCCATTGGGAGACCTCCGAGCCAGCGGTCAACGCCGTTTCGGGCCCCAGCGATACGATCTACGATTTCTACGGGTTCCCGGACAAGATGTACCGGATCAAGTATCCGGCTCCGGGAGCGCCCGAATTGGCGAACAAGGTCAAGCAATTGCTAATCGGATCCGGGTTCGAATCGGTGGGGGTTGATAAGAAGCGCGGGTTGGATCACGGCGCGTGGGTTCCGCTCATGCTTATGTACCCGGATGCGGATATTCCGGTATGCCAGCTGTCGGTCCAGACGCACAAGGACGCCGCGCACCATTTTCGAGTGGGGAAGGCGCTGAGATCGCTCAAGGACGACGGCGTTTTGATAGTCGGGTCGGGCGCCGCCACGCACAATCTAAGGACGATGGGCGGTAAGGCGGTGGCGCCGTGGGCGTACGAGTTCGACACCTGGATCAAGGAGGCGTTGGTTGAAGGAAGGTATGGAGATGTGAACGATTATGAGGAAAAAGCGCCGCACGCGCGGATGGCGCATCCGAGGCCCGACCATTTCTACCCGCTGCACGTGGCGATGGGAGCCGCCGGGGAGAATACCAGAGGTGAGCTCATCCACCATAGTTGGAGCGCTGGGACTCTTTCTTATGCGTCGTATAAGTTCAGCTGATAAAGCTTAAATTCACGCAGATAAGATGTTTGATGAATTGCCAGACTCTGTTAATTTAATTTTCAGGGCCTTTGTCTCGTGCTCTACAGGGACCTCTCTAAATTGAATATTTGGATTAACTTGATATTTGTACAGATTTTTTTTTTCTTTAATTTTGGCATTGGATATCATATTGTGATTTGTGATTGTGAATGAATGATATTTTCATTTTGGAGAACTTATTTTTTTAGAGAATAAATATTCATCTAATAAATTTTACATCTACCAAAAAAATCCTAATCATCTAATAAAAATTGGTACAAAATAATATAAATTTATATCTATATTTTACAATTTAATAATCTATTTTGGTGGCAAATGAATCTATTGTTAATGACAAGATATTACATTTGGTGGAAAGATTTTAGGAATCATAAACTATTTTGGTCACAATGTTATTTTCAAAATAATAAAAAAAAATTCTACAAAATCAAACTAGGGTGTGTATTCAATTGAGATTCTGTTAGATATTTTTAAACTTTAAAAGGTCTGTGGATTTAGAATATCTATAAACTCTATGCAGAGTTTGACTTACTTTTTTTTTTTATTGATTTACATGAATTTTCATAGACTTGACAGTATTGTGGAATACATTTTTTTTTATTGATTTACATGGATTTATAACCATTGATGCAAATGTATATTAAACACACTTGTATATAAAAAAAAATGTTATCCAAATTGTTTAGAAAAAATACCAAAACGATAATATCCCAAACAATAATCAACAATATCTAAAGTGGTAATCAACAATACTAAGCAATAATTAATAATACCCTAATATATTTTAATTATATATTTATAATTAAAAAATTAAAATTAAATTTAAAATTTAAGTGCATAATATACACATGCATGCTAGAACTCATGCTTATAGTTGAGATAAAAACTATATTAACCTTGCATTTATCAATACATATTTGAAATTTATAATTTAAAAAAATACAAAAATAAAATGAAACTGCTCATACATAATATTGCAGTCATAACTTTATACACATATATATATATATACTAGATTAGTGTCCCTCGTTTTACGCGGATTGTTCGCAAAATTAATTAAGAATTCATATTTTATTGACACATCATCACATTATTAATACAATCTATTTTAAATTTGTAATATACACACATTTTGTACGTCGTTTTTTTTTTAAAATTAATTACATATGCAATATATATAATTAAATAAATTTGATCATCGTAAAATAATATAATTATATTATATAATAAATATATTTAAATAATATGTATGCATAAAAATATTGGTTAAAATTTCTTAGTAACCCAAGACCTTTAGACTCAATCTCAATTTGAATACAATTTTCAATATTTTTATTGAAATTTTCGTACTTTCTTTTTGTTTCAATTTGGTATACGCTTTTAAATTATGATATATTTTTCTCAACTATACACCACATACCTCTCCTTGCCTCCCTAAGACGATTTTCTTGATATAGGGAATTTCTAACCTAAACAATAACACACACCCATGCATCAATTTTTTTTTTGTTCCTAAAAGTGCAAGTCATATATCTGATTGAAAAACTAAACATTGGTGAATTTCTATAATATTATTGAAAGTTGTGATTAAATTGAGATTGAGCTTAATGATCTTGAATTAACCCTATATTTTTAATACTTATATTTTAAAGATTTATTTTTTCAAATATGTTAAATATCTAAATTATATAAATAATATATTGTACATATAAAAAATATTATATATATATATGTCATTTAAATTATATAATATTAAATAAACTAATAAGAATTTTAGAATTAAAAAAAATTAGTAATATAAATTTATTAGTGGGTTATAATACGACTTTTTTTTATTTAGAAGTAAATAAAAATATTTATATGTGTGTGCAGTATTCAAATCCATGTAATTGCATTTCTTTTGATTAGAGACAACATTATTACACAAACATAATGTCACATGTTAAACACAATTAAACCAATCGAAATTGACATATCAAATTTGATTTAAGATATACAAAATCAAATAATTATAATTTTGGTTTATTATGTTTTCTAGACAATAAAAATTTATCAATTAATTGATAAAATTTCAAATAATTAGATTTAAACAAAATTAATTAATCATTTAATCAATAGAATAAATTAAAATTATTTAATATTCTTAATTCCATTAACTAATTTTTTACAAAAAAAAAAATCTAAATAGGATATTCTCAAATACATTGAGAATATAAAAATAAATTAATTGAACATTGACATTTCACATAATTAGAATTTTTTAAAATTTTTAATCAATTTAGTAATAATACTTTAGAATTAAATATGCTTAAGTTACTTGTTTGAATTATTAATACATTAAGATTTTTATATATAAGATTTCCTCGAATGTAGTTAAATAAAATGTAAATTAGTACGTAATTTTTTATACACTTAAGTTACATACAATAAATATTCAAATTTCATTAAAATTTGCAGTATGGCTAAACTGGTAAACATCATAACAATTGCTCATGAAGTGTAGGGTTCAAATCCATTTGCATGCCCATTTTTATTATTATTATTAGATTCTCTATTATATAAGACCACATAGATGACACATGAGCGACACATAGATGAAATAAATGACACGTAAGTATTCGACAAACAGGCGAGATTAACCCAGGGCGACACGTAAGCATTCGACACATATGCGAAATTAACCTAAATATGACACATAAGCATGTCAAACTCTCTATTAATATAAATAGGGGATATATATATATATTAATTAACTAAATATTGAAGAAAAAATATATTAGTGTGCCTTCATCAAGTATTGAATGAAAAGTAAATCATTCAACTCAAATTTGAAACTCGCCAGAATAAGAGATTTCTTAAAAAGGGACAAGAACTGTCAAATTCTTGATGTCTAACAATACACTTATTAAAATACATGTGCCAACATTATTATGTATACACACAGTGAGAATGAAATTTTATATTTATCAAATAAATGTGAAAGAAAACACATTTTAGATAAACTAAGAAACCAATCTAGTGGAATGCAACTCACTATTGTTTTTGAATCATATGTTGTCACCAATGATGAACTATGTGACACTGATTTATACAAGACTTTGACGTGATGAACCATATTTTAAAGAACTCATATGGTCATCCTTCTTCTTTTTTTGAGTGAAATTTAATATGAGATGAAAATCCGATACGCACGATATCGGTTATGTTGTTTTGTCGCAATTTTTTTTTCTGAAGTACCAGATACTCTATCTATATCTCACTTTGCCTTACAAATATCAAAAGCGTATCACTCATTTTGCAAAGCCTGGTCTTTAGCAAAAGTAACATTGAGATCTGTTTATGCTAAAGATACAAAATTAAATATTTCATTCTTACAAAGTATAAATTATGATATTTGTGGACCAATTCATCCAGAATGCAGACCATTCAAGTAATTTATGGTTCTGGATTATACTTTGACATACTAGTTACATGTCTCTTTACTCTCCATAATAAATTTTGCATGTAAAACTCTTAGCACAAATTATATGTTTTAGGGCTCACCACCCTGATTACGCTATCAAGATAGTTTACATCAAAAAGATTTGATGATTATTGCATATTTATCGTGATCGATGTAAAGCATCCGATACCCCATGTGCTATACAAAATGGTCTCGCAGAGGCTACCATTAAAAGGAAGTAATGATGGTTAAGACATTGGTTATGCGCACCAACATGTCAATCTCTGCTTGTGGTTATGCAATATTGCATGCACCTTTACTTATTCGTTTCAAACCCACTAAATGACCAACCATTTTTATGTGTACCAGTTGGTAACTGGATATAAGCCTGACATTTTATATTTACACATATTTGGTTGTGCAATATATGTGCCTATTGCGTACCCACAACGCATTACATTGGGTTCCTAAATACAATTAAGTATCTATGTTAGATATGAATTCCCAACAATTATCCGCAATTTAGAACACTTGACAGACGACCTACTTACCGCTAGATTTGCGGATCGTCACTTTAATGAGACAGTCTTCCCGTCGTTAGGGGGAGATAAGAAAAAGGATTTTCTAAGGGAACGACAGGAAGTAACGTGTTTGTCCCTATGTTGTCTCATTTGATCCCCGAACTTCACAATGTGAAAGTGAAGTAAAATGAATCATTTATATTCAGAACGTAGCATATTCGATGTCTAATGCGTTTATTGATATTGCTAAAGTGACTAGGTCTCATATACCAGCTGTAAATTTGCCTATAAGGTTAGAAGTCCCCAATAAAGGGCACAACACCGCTGAAAAGGTGTTGCAACCACACTTGGTGGAGGTGTGGTTGAGGCCGTGACTCCCAAAAGGAAATGGGGGAGGTCACCTGGTTCGATTGACACCTACTTAAAGGAAAAAATGGTAGGTGTGGCACAACCTAACACATTGATCATCAATGTTGGGAATACATCTCACGAGATTATCTCTGATTAAACTTATGTCCATGAATCATTATTGGAGGACGCTCCGATGTTTGATATGATTCAGAGAATGAAAAATCTCTATATAATTATAAGAGTGCATATAAGTCGATGGATAGACATTGCACACAGATTGATGATGTATTTATTTATATTATTGCTCAAGAAAATATAGAGCACAATAATATTGAACCACGCCCCGTTGCAGAATGTCAACCAAGAGCATGTTGGCCTAAATGAATAAAAGCAATTCAGGCAGAATTTAATTATCTGACAAAGAGACGGGTATTTGGTCTGATAGTGCTAGCCCGACCAAGTGTAAAGCCTGTAAGACATAATTGAGTCTTTGTCATAAAGCGTAATGAGAAATATAAGGTCCTAATATATAAAACTTGTCTTATAGCGCAAGATTTCTCACAACGATCTGGATTGAGTATGAGGAGACAAACTCCTGTAATGGACGTTATAATATTCCATCACTTGGTTGGTTTCCGAAGGATTGGAGATGCAACTTATGAATGTGGTTATTTCATATCTCTATGGGGATTTGATTTAGAGATATATAAGTGTCTGATGACATCTATTACCCAAATCAAGTGACTTTAAACCACGGAGTGTGTTTGCAATTAGATTGAAACACTCACTTTATTGATTGAAACAATCAGGCGGAGATGGTATGCCCGTCTAAGTGACTACTTGATTGGGATAGGTTACAAAAACCATGAATAGTGACCCTATGCATTTATAAAGAAAATAAGTTTTGGATTTTCAATTACTTATGTTGATGGATGAACATAATAGATATTCTTAATGAAATAAGAGGACCATGAATATTTGAAATCCGATTTTGAGATAAAGGATCTTGGGAAAACTCAATTTTGTCTAGACTTTATACTAGAACATTGAGTTTGTGGAATACTTATCCACCAGTTTGCATATGTCCAGAAGATGTTCAGACAAATTAACATGGACAAAATGCATCTGATTAGCACTCCCATGATTGGTCGAAGTTTGGATTTAAGGAAATATCCATCTCGTCTGAAGGAAGATGACTAAGAGCTATTGGGAGATGAAATTCCCTATTTAAGTAAAATATGTGCATTATTGTAATTAGCTCAATACACTCGACCACATATATTACTTTCTCAATAAACTTGTTATCTAGATTTCATCTAGAACTGACGCAATGTCATTGGAGTGGTATCAGAAATGTAATCTGATACTTAAAGAAAACTCATTAACAAGGGTCTAATATTCATTATAGTAAACATTGAAGGGGACCACAAGTGGAACTGTGGACCTTAAGGAAATATTGAAGCTACCCCCAACACTTATACACCAAATGATGTAAATTTTGGTTTTGTATATTTCTGATTTACATAAAGTGTTCCAAAAATGGTTATGAATTTACCATGGAAAACACAAGGATATCTTGGAAATCAACTAATCAAACTCTTATTGATACCTCTTCGAACAATTCAGAGATCACAGTCTTACATGAAGCAGTTGAAGAGTGTATTTGATAGAGATCTATCACCACACATGTTCAAAGAAGCAGTGACTAGAGTTCACCACTGGAGAGACCACATATATTATGAAGAACATATTTCTTATGTTCAATAGCTGAAATTGAGCTACATCAAAGGTGACAATATGAAGCATATATCACCGATGTCTTTTATAACCAGCAACAATAAATTTTTTTCTCAAGATTCAAGCTCTAAAGTAAATGAGGCTCATCTATTTATATAATCATTGTCCAGGACAATCTTTGAGAAACATCTTAAAGAATTGAGATGTGTAGATTTTCTGAAATCACTTGATAAATGTACGTATCATGCGAAAGGTGTAGACTTCAGGGGGAGTCTCAACATAGGTGCATTGTAAATCTTTTTCCCTTGATCAAGATTTATTTTCCATTGGATTCATGTTACTTATCAATATTTTAGCAAGGCAGCATTCAAGCATCATCCACACTTTTGATTCGGCACAAGAGGGAGCATTGAAAGAAAAATATATTAGTGTGTCTTCATCAATAAGTAACTGATGGAGGGTAATATGATCATTTCATTATATTCTTTGTATTGATCTAAAACCCTAGATTGTAGCCTATATAAAGGGATCTCACACACAACAAATAGTGAAATTATCTCCTAGCTTGGTACGCCTCCAGACGTAGTCATTCCTGACGAACTGAGTCAACAAATCTGTGTTCTTCTATTCTTCTCTCTATTTTCTTATATCCTAAAGCACTAAAATATATATTTACTTTTTAATTAACCCACTAGCATAATAAATGACAATAACAACTATTTAGGGGTATCCCCATCATATGACATTATAGGAACCTGATATCAGCAATCAAATTTAGGAGTAGATAAAAAATATTACTCCCTCCCTTTTATATCAATTTGTATTTTAAAAGTTGCATATTTTTTTTTAAGAAAAGATGTGTTTTTTTTTTTTTTTTTTTTTAAATAATAGTGACACATGAGTATATAAAAAATCAATGTTTCAATTTTTAATAGTGTAAATTGATGTGGGACGGAGAAGGTTCCAAAAGACAAAATAATATACGAAAGCAGTAATCTCATCATTATTATTCTTTCAAAAACTGAGAAATTCAAATGGAGGCATAAACCATATCATGCTTATTCTTCAGAAATTCTTGCTTTCCAATTTTCAAATAGTTTATTGAAAAGATGTGTGCTTGCTCCGCATGCATAAAAATGTGGAAAGACATAGCCAACATTCAATATAAATTTAAACAATTTCAATTCCCGTGATGACAAATTCAATAAAGAAACCTCTATTTCAATTAATTGTGTTCACATAAAAAAACCACTATTTTGCTTGCTGAGAAATATTTGTAGTCAGATACAACAGACTGGTTAGAGGTGAACCGCAATAGGACAGGATACCTGTGAATAAAAAATAAGAAAATATGAATTGAAACTTATTTTGGAACTTATCATACTAATGCAATAATTCTCCCTATATTACACAGACATCAAATAAGGTACAACTTATCACATGGAATACAGTCAGTTCGGAATATTATCATTGAACAACATAGCACTTGATTTTTTAACAGAAAAATTAAAGATTTCATTACTCAAGAAAATAATAGGCTCACACCTTACACTGCCAAGGATGAAAGTAGTACAAACAGTCAGGGTGTTTCATTTAACCAAAAACGCTCACAACTTACCCTATGACAAACGTAGGCGAGAGTGTGTACCACATGATTAGCTATTCTTCTAGCAAAAGAGAACAACCTACAATGGACTTCCATAGCCAACTCATTTATATCCGCCACGAGCAATGTCGTGTTTGTGTCCGTCCTATCCTTTCCATGAAGGGCATCAATTCCGGTTCCACTACATCCACGCCAAGGCCACCTTCAACCATGGACCTAAGCCTAAAACGGAGAGCGGGCACTTTAATCAAAGTAATATTGCCTGTCTCTATAAGGCACCTCTTTGTTCCAGCAAGAATTACCTCCCCCCTATCATAGCGGACAACGAAGCCAAAACCCACAGATCCATCCTTGAAAACTGTTGCATTGGAGTTCAATTTAAGTTCACCAAGTGGAGGACGAGACCAAGAGGTGATATGTCTTTGAGGGGGTTCCTGTCTGGAACGTGACTCGAGTGACGCCAGTAACTCATCAGCCATGCAAGCAGATGCAGCAGTGATCAACAACGGGTCCTGGATTCACTTCTCAAAATAAAAGGCATTTCTGGCCTTCCACATATTCCACGCAGTATAGGCGAACAAGGTAATGCCCTCTCCGATGCATTGTTGAGAAACACCCATAAGAGCAACCTGAAAGAAGTGGAGCTCTCCAATTATAGTTTTTTTTATTGAGCTAACTCCCTACGTATGAATAACAACGGGGCAGCGAGTGAGGACGTGAAAGATTGTTTCTGGCTCAATTCCACATGATGGGCAGATGGGATCCACTGGAAGTCCCCGTCTTTTCAATGCTGAGAGAGTTGGGAGAGTTTCAGAGGCTGCTCTCCAAAGAAAATGGGCCACTTTTTTCCAAAGTGGCTGATGTGAGCTTGAAGATGGAAGGTCACGACCATATTTTTGAGAATATTTTTATTGCCAAATAGTATGCCAAGCGAGCTGTGAATCTGCCATTCCTGGTGGAGTTCCAAATAAGCTTATCCTGAGGGAGTCTTGAGCTTAATGGTATCTTGCGAATATCTTGAGCATCATCACTATTAAATTTCAAAGAAGCTCTCTATTACTATTATCGCACAAAATCCATTAACACGCCTTATTAATGAAACAACTACATTCAATGAGCTTTAGCCACTTCTATTGTCCAAACATCTTCCGTTACTTCAACAAATTCTCGTAATATTTACTTTCATGATAAAAATTAAATGTATCGAGACAAAAAAGTCTTGTAACTAACACTGTTATTTATCATATTCACTAACCATTTATGCAAGGAAAACAACTAAACCAAGTTACAACAACTATAGAATGAACACAAGGCTAGTAATGAAGTCCAAAATGCCCATGCACAAGAAAACTGAAAAGAATGAAAAAGCAAATAACAGATATTCAAAAACCAACTCTAAAGATGTACGGTTATTAAGGAAGACACGTATTAGATTATACTTTTAAAGTTGATTGTTTAAATTTAGATCAAAATGGTGAACCAAAAAAATTATTTTTAATAGAAAAAGTAATTCAAGTTCTCAGAGGAACACCCAAAGGCATTGCCGAACAATGTGAATCGAGGAGTTTAGATATTAATACTACTTCATTCATAAATTCTTGCAACCCTTGTTCAGATGCATGTGAAATCTTAAACCCAAAGAAAATGTCAAGGCCACTGCAAGATTTCTCATGTTGCACATATATTGGACTAAGAATGTTACACAGAAAAACTTTAAAAAAAAATCTGCAATATCTCTGTAAATACATATCAGAAAAACTGAATGAAATACTAATTACATAACTATCTTCCAATTATGTAGATTAGATTAACTAGACAGTAAGATCTCAATCATATATATATATACTCTCTTGAGAAACATCTTATCATTTATAAGCACAAAACATTTACCTCTGGATCATCAGTGAATCCATCACCTTGAGCACCAAAATCATAAATGTTCAGAACAAAAGTTGAGAAACTTCTAGAAATGTTACTGGAAAGTCCATAAGAAGGCATATGATTATCATAACCATTTGTAGTAGAACTACAGCAGAGCAAACAAATGTTGTTGTATAATATATGAAGGTAGAAATAATTCAGACAGACATAGGATAATCAAAACATAATAGAAAGGTAGTGTATGCTTAAAAATTTAAGAATGTTGATTTACCCATTGACTTACACAATCTGAAAGTTAAGAAAATGGAAGATATTTACTTTTTTTGTGTAAAATGCAAAAGCAAGTTAATGAACTCAAACTCATCGAGTTATAAAATAGGAAGATAAAGCCACATCAATTTGGAAAAACAATACAAAATTAACTAAAGAGATGCTAACAAGTTTTCTATCACAGAATACAATCTTATTCTATGTCACCAATTAATGTGTCCAAAAAGTAAGCTAATGCATAGAGTGCCAACAGAAAAAGGCAAGACTGTATTCCATTTTTTTCTTAACGGGTTTTGAACCCATTTTTATAACGATAACTATATAAAGAAGCGATCTCAGGTCTGGATATTTTTGTGAACCATAAAATAAGACGACGTCATATTCCATAGGCCTTGAGCGAAAACACCTTTTTATCTTCATTACTTTTTGCATTCAGTAGTTGATTCAAGAATGAGGGGGCATAACTACGATAAGTTCCGGGATTTTTCTTACCCTGACATTCAAAACTTTAAAAATTAGTGCTTGAAGCCTGGAATATCTGATGTACAAGAACCATTAAGGCCCCGGTTTGCACATTGGGAAATAAAAAATAAGAATAAATCAGTAAACTAAAATGACAAACAATACAATTTATAGATACTTTTAACACCCAACCAAATGCAAATGGCAGATTTTTCCCAGTTCCCAAAGCTGTAACCAATAGTGGTGGCTGAGAATAATTTAGATCGGAAACCACCTCGAGAAGCCATCAATTTGAACCATCTCCATCAGCAACCTATATGCGGCACCTCAGATACTTTACATTCAAAAGATTTTCAGAAATAACAACAAAACAAGAAAGACAGATTACAATATATTCTTTTTTTGCTCACTATTATTTTAAATTTCTGCTGAAGTTTAGGAGCAATTTCATCACCATCATTCTTAAGCATTTCAAGATTGAGAAAAACCTTATATAACACTAGGTCAGGAGCTTATTCTCCTAAATCAATAACCTACAAATAAGGGGGATAAATCTTGTAAAGGAAATTGCTCATACTAAAGGAATAACACAAAGTCCTCAACTATTTGTTCCTTCAATTATTTTTTCTATGATGTCTATAAGTAAGTAATAGCTGATTCCACCTGTTACTTATTTAGTACGGACAGATAGCCACCACTTTTTGAGTTGACAAACACAAGAACAGGGTATTTGGGCTCAAAAGGCACGAAGTGATCCTTCAAATTTAGCTTAAATATATAGCTAGAGATGTAAAACTTC
Organism: Ballota nigra; assembly: GCA_947034835.1. Classification (NCBI taxonomy): domain Eukaryota; kingdom Viridiplantae; phylum Streptophyta; class Magnoliopsida; order Lamiales; family Lamiaceae; genus Ballota; species Ballota nigra. The sequence goes on along the minus strand of OX344727.1, from coordinate 7,586,919 downwards.
TTGATAAACTCCTCTATATCAAGACTCACACTTGTCATTTTTAGTGCCACAAAACCATCATAATCAGCTCCTTTATCACAAAATAAGTGGGCAAACTCTAATATAGGGACTGACTAAAATTTATATGATAACATTACATATAAACTAATCAAAGTCAAATTTTCAGGAGATCATGGCAATAGTCCAAACTCAACCGTACAACACAAGAAATTCGTCAAAACGAAAGTGCGATTCAATCATTAAGCACACACAACACAGATCTCGAAACCCCTACAGATCTCAGCAATAATCGTCATCAAAGGCAGCACATAATCATCAATCATCACGAGCCAAATATGTCCACCCAAACCTTACAGCAAAGTCTCATTTCAGGTTCCAGAAAAGTAAATTAACAACTAATGACTTCCTACGAGCTTCAATCCAATCTAAAATTGAATAAAATAATAAGTTTATCACCTAACCTTCAACATAATATCACGTATAATCAGAATAAAGCTTGATACCAGTGAATCCAATAGAACTCGATTATTGTATTGGCGAACAAAACTGAAGAGTTTCTTCCCAAAATCACATTAGAGCTCCATTGAATTGATCATTTTTACAAAAGAAAACTAGAATTAAAATGAAGAGAGGCATACCTATTGTTGTTGCTCAATTATGGAAGAAAGTCACTCGAAAATTCAAGGGCCAATGGAGAACTCCTACTGAAATGTTGCGTTCTTAGTTGAGAAAACAAAATCCAAAATCCAAAAAACTCAAAAATCAATTGATAGAAATTAGGGAATATCCACAGTAGCGAGACGGGGATGGATTGCACCACTTTAACCGGAAGGAGGATGCACAAGGGAGAAGTTGACGCCAAAAATTTTCAGTTGGCGGGGGCATTTGATAAATTCTATTACAAAGGTCGGTTATTATCATTGGAATTTTTTATATGGGAAAACTAATTTTTTTAAAATATAAACAATTAATTTTAAACATAAATTGTAAAACTCATTAACTCACTTGGTTGGCGTTTCGCAAATTCTTTTAAGTGGCCTTGGGTTCAACCCATTAAAATTGTATTTTTTAAAGAAAAATTAATGCTGAATATCTAATAAAAAAACAACTTTCGAATTTAAATAATAAAAGTTGTATTGCTTGATTTGTTTGTGCATTTCATATTTTATTTTGGAGGTCTTGGGTTCAAATTTTATTTTGTTGTATTTTATTTATGGCAAAAACTTGTATGAGACAACACTGATTAACATTCATCCCTACCAAAGTGTTAATGGATCAATGCCCTAGTTACACTCATTCTCATTGTCTCATGTCATGAGACGATCTCATACTAAACCTACTCTTTATTTATAAGTTATTGCAACGTTTTATTTAATTTCGTCACCATATGCGCACAATTGTGACGAAAATCATATTTTGTCATTAAATCATGACCATCCTCAATTTATTTGGATTACAAAATCTGATTAGTCACCTTTGTGTAATAAATGATGATGAAATTCATGTGTCACGAACAACAATTATAGAATTTACGATATTTTTTTGTTAAAAGTAACAAAGGGTTATTAATTGTCACTATATATAAATATTGGCGATGAAAGAATGTGTCACTAATTATTCCGAACAATTAATGACAACATAAAATCGTCATGAAAATATTATATTATTCGACAAATATAAGCGTCGCTAATTACAATGGACATCGTCACCAAATAAAATTGTAACAAAATAAGTGCATCACCAATTATTTTGAATAAATCATGACAAAACATAGCATTGTCATGAAAATATTAATATTTCATGACGATACATATCGTCAATAGTAATTTGAATATTGTCACCAAAGTTTATTACGGCGATTTTTTTTATATCGTTGTGGAATTTACAAAATAGCGACGAAAAAATAAATTATTGGTGATAAATTTTTATTTTGTCACAATTTCTTGTTTTTCAGTGATGAAAATAAAATTCGCCACCTTTAAGTAACAAATTGTGACGAATTTTGCATCATTGCCAAAAAAATTCGTCATGTAATGTTCCAACAATTAACCTATACTGAAAAGATCCACATAACTTAGTAGAGTCTTATCTAGATAAAAGTATTAAGGTTAGAAGCAATTCTTGGTAAAATGCAGAATTTAAAAGAGTGAGCCAAGGAAGATAATGAGACTTTGTCTTAGGGCAAATATATTAGATTTTTATTAATATCAGGAATTACAAATCCTAACTATTACATTAAGGAATTTCTCCATATTCTTCGTTGTTCAGGTTTGATTCCATAGATCATGTACACTCGTTCTTTGAGCTTTTTAACCCATTGAAGTTGATTCATGTACCCTTCTTCAGTGGTTATTTGCATCACCTCCTTCATGATCACTTATAAGTCATAGTGCTGAGTTATCCCAATGAATGGAGGGACATACACAATAGGACCAGGCGCTCTGAAATGAACCTTCGCCTTCTCCGCAGCATATGAGATTGTAAATCTCTAGGTAGTTGTTAGTCATGAAGTCAGTGAAGTGGGTCTCAATGTAAGTGGAGTCTCCCCACTTCTTCACCACATACCAAAGTTTGACAAACTCCTTCTTGGCAAGTTCCCAAAACTCATTCAGTTCCTTGGGAATGAACTTGTCCACGTGAGCATATCCTATCAGCTCTAACTCAACGATCGTCTTCTTGGTGGAGGTCTTTTTTTTGTACTTCCTAGGCTCTGGCTTATCTTTTTTCCTCTTCAGTAGAGCCACTATAGCCTTGTCCAGTAGTACCTTTTGTCCCTCATTCAATTTCCTGAGAGCTTCTATCTTCTTGTTTGCAATCTGCTCCTGTTCTTGAGATTTATTTTATTCTCTTCTCTTGATTGCACTGATAGGTTGATCAACTCCCCATGCTTCTTCAAATAGATCCACCACTTCCTCTTCATTCAAAGTGATGGGATTTTTGCGAACCTCTATCAGGGGACCTAATTGTTTAGGTTGAGATTAAGTTGATGGAGCAATAATAGCAGGAACTTCAACAGATGGCTTGGCAAGCCTGGTTGACTTTCTGGGCGTTGGCTTGGTTGTCGTGACCTAAAGATTGGATCTTTTCTTTCCTTCCCCCTTTTTGACTTCATCATTTCCCAACCTTATGTCTCCGATATTAGCTGTTAGTGTTGATGTGTCAAGTGTTACCTTCTTCAAAGCAGTTCGAAGGTCTTTTTGATCGGAAATGACATATTCAGAGATTGGTTGAAGGACGTTAACTTGTTCTTTCATGAGATCCACTCCTGAATTGATTCCTGTGCAATCATGAGTCTTCTAAATAAGCCTATAATCCATTTTTTTTTAGATTTTCTCCAATGTGATCTGTAGGGCAAACTCTGAATCTTTCCATGCCTTCTCAGAATTTCCTTGCTAAATAGCTCATCCGACATTTCTACCATCAGGGACACGGCCTTTGTAATTTCCTCTTCACTCCGCTTGAGATCAGCATTCCTATCAGCATCAATCTTTGTCAGGCTGCATTCAAGTTATGTACCATGTGCCTGAGATGTCCATTGTTGATGCCAATCAGTCTAGCCTGATATATGTTTCAGAAAAGATTAGTGGAGAGTGCAGCGCACGTCTGTTTAACTTTCTAACTGGTCTTCCTAACTTTGGAGGATTGCTTCTTCTTGAATATAACAAGTTGTAGCTGCAAATTGTCTTTTCCTGCTTACCTGGAATGATATCAGTGAATGAGTCTTTCTGAGGGCCCAAGCATTGGACCTCTTCATTATTGCCTTCTTCGATCACTGGTTGTTTTCCCTTGTCAGCCCCTGCCTGAGTGGCCTTCAAGATACACCTCTAACAGTTGTTGGGAGGTCACAATTGCGTGCCTATAAGCTCAATTGAGCCATCCTGAATCTTAGGGCAACCTTCCTTAGAAGGGGACCCCTCGAAACTAGGTGTCTCCTTGGATGTCTTAGCTAGAGCCGGCAATTTGGGTCTGGCCCGACGGGCCGCCCGATATATGGGCTGGGCTGGGCCCAAAAAATAGAGGCCCGAAAAAACTGGGCCATTTTTGGCCCGGCCCGGCTGGCCCGGTTGATTTATTTTTTATTTGTTTATCTATTTTATTTTTAAAAGATTATAATTAGTGTTATTTCTTTAAATGATATTCGGTGTTGTAATTACAAATATATGAACATACTTGACTTGATACTGCCATAATAAATTGTATATTTAGTTTTTAAATGATATTTAGTGATATTTAAATGATATTTAGTGTTGTATATTTGGTTTTTTTTAAACATACTTGACTTGATAGTTGATGCCATAATGATAAATTTTGTAAATGAAGCCCCTCAATTTACTGTGGAATAAAAAAAACTCTACCAAACATTATTTTGAGATTAGGAAAAAAAATAAAAAATAAAGTTAAAACGGGCCGGGCCGAGCCAGGCTGGGATTTTACAGGCCCGACGTGCAAATGGGTCAGGCCGGCCCTGTCCGGCCCGCGAATAGTGATTGGCCCGACGGGCAAGACCGGCCCGGCCCGGCCCACCCATTTTGCCAGCTCTAGTCTTAGCAACTTCCACCTTTGCTTCACGGTAGGAATCCCTTCGTAGGCAGTTGCCTCATTGATGGATGTTCCAACCTTGTTGGACACATCGACTGATTGCTCAGTCTCCTTAACTCCTTCAGTGGGGGCTCCAACCACTGTGTTGTCCTTGCCCATTTGGAGAATTTCAGATGCAAAAATATCTGCCTCATTGTTTTCCTTTTCTTTGTCATTCCCACCATTATCATCTCCATCATCTCTGTACTTAGCTAGTGCAATTGGAGTCCTGGCCGCTCTCATCTTAATCACCAGGGTCTTAAAGGCTTCAGGATCCAAAATTTCCAGATAGCTCTGAATCTTGAAATATGAGCAAAGTCTGGCCTCTTCATTGCACCATAATCCCATCCTTTAGCTTCCACCAACATTATCTGGTCAGTCATGCTACATTGCTTGTATTCTAACCAAGCCTTCAGATCCACCACAGCCCGACGAAGTTGATGTTGGGGAAATCTGGGTGCCCGGATCTATTCGGGATGATATTCGAATTTAAAATTAATTATTACTAGCATGAATTAATCCTAATTAATTCAAATAATAATTACCCAACAAAAAATAATTCATGCATATGAATAAACTGTAGTACCCCGTCCCGTTCTGTACCCTTTTTCTTAATTAGAAGCCTTATTTTATTTTCTTGTCTTGGTTTTCTTTTAATTTTATTATTTTGTGTGTTATTTGTGTATTTTAAATATACATACCCTTTTTATAAATTCCTAAATTAGAAGAAAGAAATCGAATTCTTTCAAACGAATAAAGGACTACGAGAAATTAATTATTCAAATTAAATTAAGGATTTCGATCCGTTTAATTTATTTAGAAAAATCAAAATACATTAAAATATTAATTGAGTTTTAAAACTGTATTAATTTCTGAATCGGGGTTATACTCGTGAACCAAACGACCCCTAAACTGTATCAGTTGGGAACGAAAATATCGACTTTTTGGATAAGAATTGGAGGGGATAGATAAGTCTTGAAAGGAATTAGTATAAATAAGAAAAAGTCAATCCTCTCTCCTCATTTTCATTCACGCACTTAATCTTTCTCTCTCAAAATTTTTCTCTCTCAAAATTTCCTCCTCCACCTTCGGTTTTCTGGCGACCCAACGTCACCCCTCACGCCTCCCTTCTCCGACCACCGCCGTGCTCAGGCCGCCGCGACGCCTCCACCGCAACGGCCGCCGCGACGCCTCCCTCGCTCACCGCTGTCGCGCCTCTTCGCCAACGCCTCACACCTCCCGCTCGCGAAGCAGGCCACCGCGCCGCCGTCGAGCTCCGACCACCGCCCATTTTTTTCTCTCAGCGCCGCCGTCGCACCGCGAAGCCACCGCGTCTCTCTCTTTGTTCGAAGCTGCGCCGCCTCCCCTGCCCTCCGTCGCTCTCGCTCTCTCTCACCGTGCGAAGCCGAGCGCCGCCGCGTCGAGGCCAAAGCCAGCTCCGCCGTCGCCGCCTCTTCCTCAACTTTCGGTTAGATGAAATCTTTCCTCTTTTCTTCGAATTTCATTCCGTCTAATTCGATTTTGAATACCGATTTATTCTAATTTCTAACCGAGACCTTATTTCGTTTAATTTTCCGTTCAATTTTGACGCCGTTGAATCGGTTGCTGTTGCCAAATTTCTGGAAATTTCGATCGATGTTGTTAGGCTGTTCGATTCGTTTTTCCGAATTCCCGAACGACGCCGTTAGGCTGCCCAATTTTCGTGAGCAAATTCCGAGTTTCAAAACGACGCCGTTAGGCTGCCCGTTTAACATCTCGAACCGAAGCTCGTAAGGTTTCTACATTCGTTTCCTTCTTTCGTAAATTTTGGAATTTTTGGCCGAGTTTTGTTCGAATCCCATGGAACAAAGAAGCAGAAAAGAAAGGAGAAAACTTACTATTAAGCTTAGTTTAATGTTTTAGTATCTTTAGTTGACTTATTTAGTATTATTGAATTGTCCTCTTTGTATCACTCTTTAGAAGTAGGTTTTGGATATTGTTTTCCCTGTTTTTATTTCCTTCACAAACTTAAGTTGGACTGTTGGAATTAGATGAATTAGTATATTGATTTTTTAGTTGACCGGTTGATATGTATTAATGTTTTAGATGTATGGTATTAATGACTTAGTGGACTAGTATTATTTCTTGCGAATGTTTAGTGTCATTGTTTTAGTATTATGATGATATTAGCAAAATCCTTTAGTATCCTTGTTTTGATGAGTTGGTATTATTTTTGGATGATGATCTTCAAGAATAAAACACTTTTGTTTTGAATCCATAGACAAAGGGAAACTCGTCTTCACCTCGTACCCTGTTAGAATTTTAGAAACGCAAAATAAAGCCTTTAATATAATCCATTGTTTTAGAAGTATTACAAACCAACTTTAGAAGTATCACTAATATTAGAAAAGAAGAATACCTTTTTTATAAACTATTTTAGTTTATAATATAATTTTCTTAGAAAAGTCCAAGTCTTTTAATAAGTTTAGAAGAGAGAAGTTTTATATTCAAGTTTTCTTTTAAAAATGAGAAATAGAATTCTTAAGAAAGAAAAACCTTTTCTTTAATTTTATTAATTTTTCTAAGTAATTCCAAGTTTAATAACTATATTTTTTCCTTAAAGGGCCTTTATTAAGGACACAACATAAATTAGTAAATACACCCCCCCTAATACACCTCCTCTTAAAAAGGGGTGTACTTATCAAAAGATTGTTTTTGTAGTAATTGAAATAGTCATACCACAAGTATACTAGTAAATACACTCCCTCAATACACTCATCTTTTTAGAGGTGGTGTATTTACCAAAATAGGGTGTAACCCTTAAGCAAGTCCTTTTTTAGTTTATAAGACCACAACTTTTTCGATTCTCGTAAAACAAACTCTCAAGTTTTCCTAATAATTCAAAGGTCAACTTTTAATCAAATGGTTTCGTACTAGGATTCTGTGCTAATCGAAATACGCACGAGGGATTCGACATTCTGGTTGTATATCACTCTCGGGACCCGGAGTTAACAGGTGGGTGATGATTTGTTGATTGATCTGCTAATAATAACGTCGTGCCGGTATTTCCTGAACTCGATTAAATCAAATCAAAAATACCTAATCCAACATAAATGTAACACCTATCTATATAACTGTTTGGATTATGTGATATAACTATATATGTTATACATTAGCCTGTTGTTTTGTGAATCGATCATCACTGCATGAGTAAACACCTTACGTGAGCATGAATCAGTTTAGTTGTCAGTCAAGTATTTTTTTTATTCTTTGTAAAGTTTATTGAGTCAGTTTTGTGGAAAGTCAGTATGTACGGAGTCGGGATCGAGTTTTAAATCCGACCTCCGGGGCCGCTGTCGGGGACGCCCTCGGAATCAAGGTTGTTGATCAAGTAGATCTGGTCCCCGGTCAGCTGTCGTTAGACGCACTGGGAATAAGGCCATTGATACTTGCTTATTTTGAGGGATGTTATGGTTGGATGATGTGAGTTTGTGTGGTTGGATGAAATAAGTTTTGGTTGGAGTTGAAAAGAGTAACTTTGTTGGAAGTGGAATGATTGTACGTTTATGGTTTGACAGTTGTGATAATATGTGCTATGACTTTGGCTTTGCATTAATGTGAACCAACTTGTGCTATTTCAATTATATTATGCAAAATATGCTTAAATGTCGTTTAAACTTTATAATCTTATATATGTTAACTGATTAAATAAAATAAACATTTTATTAATGAGTATAACTTAATGTATTTCGGATTTACCAATCCCATGATGTTGCAATCACCCATATGTGAGAATTCAATTCTCACGCCCCTTTTTCCTAACCCCTTGCAGATTACAATTACGGGGAGCAAGGACAGTGACACAGAAGACACAAAGTTTCCCATTTGCTTAAAATATTATTAATAATACAATGATGCCTATTATTTCTATTTCCCAAATAAATGTTATCGCTACTGCCATGCAAGACGATACTCTTTCCGTGTGTTTCAAATATCCAAACTCAGTGTGTATTATTCTGAAGATACAGAACCCTCTATCCATCTTTATATATATACAAATACACTTACTTTATAATATTTCTTCCCACTTATCCGCTGCATGAAACTTCTCTCTCAATTCAGTTATTTTCCTTCAAAAATTTTATAGTTCGGACTTTTGATCACAATAATACTTCGAATCCGGTATATTTAATATATTCTGGGTTCGGGGGCGTTACAGGTGGTATCAGAGCGTAGGTTCAAAACTTTCGGACCCAACCCCAAATCTTGTTTTCCCGTTCCACTAAAATTAATTATTATCACTTAAGTATTAAAATATTAAAATTTTCTGAGGGAAATGTGTCTCTGGTTACTGTCTACAAGCTCCTCGAAGGTACATTACTACTTTTATAAAATTGCTTAAAGGCCTTTAAATTCACAACTGCTTGACTTCATAATATTACCCGATCAAAAAGGTTACGATAACTCAAAATAACGTTCGTACTACGAAGGAGGAACTACAAAATCTAGTCTAAGTTGCTTTTGAAACTCGAATAATTGATAAGAATGCTCGTATAATTTGTGAACTTCATAAAGGATATTATGTGATTTCTTTGATTACGTGCTTTAAATGTTTACTTTACGGTTATTTTTCCTTTTAAACTAAAATTTGACTAGAATTTTCCTTTCCCTATAGGAAGCCTAAGATGGATGTGGCCCAGTACTTAGAGATTGAGCAGTTAGAAGTAGAGACCATTGATGCCATCATTGCCCGCTTTTTAGAGTCACGCGAAAGGGCAAGGACTGCCCCGGAGCCCCACATCGAGACTGACTTCGCAGCTGCGACCCGATTCGCGGGAGAAGTGATCGAAATCTTCCGCCCTATCGCTGTCGGACTGTTAGACTGTATGAGGGTGGACGACCCAGAGCAGGGACCTCAGGTTCACCTAGACGCTTACTGGGTGGAAGCTCAGAGGGTGATTCGGCACGCGGATGTTAACCGCGGGCTGTCTTACCAGACCGCTGCACTTGCCGAGCACGATCTGGCCACATCGGACGGTCACCAGGAGGATGCCATGCTAGCACAGGCATCGGCCGTTGCGGCTAGAGCAACCGCCGTCTCCCAGGACGAGTACTCTCACATCGCTACTCGGAGGGCCGACCTACACTTAGAGGCAGCTCTCGCGCAGCGGGATACCTCCATCGCCTACTGGGTAGCGAGTGGACTGGCTGGAGAGGGACCTTTCGGCTTGGGAGAAGCCGCACATCCTATAATAGAGTTAGCGAGAGTCGAGCCCGAGATTATCGAATTTGAGGGAGACGAGCCAGAGGTAGAGATAGATTCCCCGCCAGAGTCAGAGGTTGATGACTAGTTGGACCACCAGACCTTGTATATAGTAGTAGATGCATATATATAGTATAGGTGGTAGCCGTTTGACTTATAGTAGTAGTCATTTTGCGTGGTCGTTTTCCTTATAGACCATTGCAGCGTAGCTCTAACCCCTCCTTTTTGTCGCTCGTGGTCCATATTGATGTGAGGACACGATGCTATAGCATTACCTAGAACCCTTTTGCATTCCATGACGAATGTAAGGAGACTGACTCCGTAGAACCAAAACTTTTTATATATATACATACTTATTATGTGCTCACTACTTGTCAATGTGTTTTACTTGCTTTATATATTGACTGTCATATATTTTATCTGATTATCGCTTAATGACACATCACTGGTTCCTAGAATACTGTGTGAATGTGAGCACTGTACCATTGAGGGCCCCAATGCGAAGCGGTGAATTACGTACCACACGTGTTTCAGTGCTAGCGTTGTGTTGATTTGGTTAATCCGGTTATGTTTTTATAATTTTCTCATACCTATACATATTGTAACAATATTATTCTTTTCAATCAAAACTACCTTTAGAATGACACCCGGACGTAAACGTGGACGACCCCGCATTAACCCTATTCCTGAACCCGTGGATCCAATAGAACAAGACCCACCCCTTCAGGCTGAACCTGAGCCGCCTCAACAGGCCGCGCCAGAAAACGATATTGCGAGAGAAATACTGATCTCTCTGCAGAACTACATTCAGCAGCAAGTTCCACCACCTCCTCCGCCGTTGTACGGGCCTATACCTCAGATAGCGCCCAGGGCGAATGACTTTGTCGAACGCTTTCAACGACTGCAACCACCTAGGCTGGATGGGAAAGAAGATCCCTTTGAAGTTGAGGAGTGGATATCGGGATTGGAACGTATCTTCAGACACATGGCACTGGCTGATGCACAGGAAGTCTCCTGTGCCCAGTTTCAACTAATGGAGGATGCAGCCCAATGGTGGGAGTCTTATGAACGAACTATGGACGAAGAAGCTAGACAGGTCCTTACTTGGGAGGACTTTAAGAAAGCTATACTGGATCGATACTTTCCACGAGTCCTGAGGGATCGGAAAGAACAAGAATTTATCAACCTTCGACAGGGAACTCTCTCAGTGATAGAGTACGAGAGAAGGTTCAACCAACTGTCTCGTTATGCCCCACATCTGGTGGGTGACGATGAAAGGAAAGCTCGCAGGTTCGAGCAGGGTTTGAGGCCCGAGATAGCAGGAATTATAATTGGCCTTCAGGTGCCAAACTATGGAGAAGTTTTCCATCGAGCATTGATGGTTTCGATCAGTCAAAACTTGGAGTACAAACAAACTCCGACTACTGTCCCTGTCAATCGGAATTGGCAGCCACCCTTTAAAAGGAATCCAGTTCCGCAATCCAGGGGGAACAAATTTGTTGGCTCTCTAGCTAACCAGAACTGTCAAAGGTGTGGAAGGATACACTGGGGACCCTGTAATCAGGGAGGAGTAATTTTCTTTCGTTGCCATCAACCAGGGCACAAGTCCAATGAATGTGCTCAGCCACCGAGCAGCAACCGTCAACCGGTTAATAACGCTCAGTACCGCCCTCAGCAGACAAACAATTACCAGGCTCGTCAGCTACCTGCACCTAACAACCGCCAGGCGGGACCCCCAGTCAGAGGTCCACCTAACCAAGGTCAAAGAAGGCCAGGCCACGTGAATGCTATCCTAGAGGAAGGGAAAAACAGTGGAGAGCAACTTCGCCTGAAAGGACCAGCTCAGCCTGAGCAGCACGAGACGCTAGCAGGTACTGTCTTTGTACTTGAAAAACCTGCGTATGTATTGTTTGATACTGGAGCATCTCATTCCTTTATATCTGATAACTTTAAAAGAAAGTTAGGATTAGTCGAGGAGAAAGGAAAAGTTTTAAACGTTAGTATTCCATCTGGAACTACTATGGAAATTGAGGGTCAAATTAGAGGTTTACCTCTAACGCTAGACAATCATTTGATAGAGTCCGACCTTCACGTCCTTAAGATGAAAACCTTTGACATAATCTTAGGCATTGACTGGTTAACGAGAAACAAAGCGATAATAAAATGCGTCGAACGAGAGATCGACCTCGAAACTCGTGATGGCCAACTCTTCACGTTTCGTGAAATCAAGACCAAGAAGGAAACCCGAGTAATATCAGCAATCCAAGCTGCTGCAATATTATGAAAGGAGAAATGCCAAGCTTACCTCGTTCACATCTCAGCAGGAGAGATAGACGATAAGTTACGCATCAAAGTGCTAATTGTGGATGGATATCTTGACGTATTCCCCGAGGAATTAAACGGGTTACCTCCCGATCGTCAGATAGAGTTCTCCATCGACTTGATACCTGGGGCAGCACCAGTATCTAAAGCACCCTATCGAATGGCTCCAAAGGAATTAGAAGAACTGAAGGAACAACTGCAAGGTTTGCTTGAAAAGAAGTTCATCAGACCTAGTGCATCACCATGGGGAGCACCCGTGTTGTTCGTGAAGAAGAAAGATGGAACTTTCCGTATGTGCATAGACTACCGAGGTCTCAATTAACTGACCATTAAGAACAAATATCCTCTTCCAAGGATAGAAGACTTGTTCGATCAGTTAAAGAATGCTACGATATTCTCAAAGATCGATCTGAGGTCTGGTTATCATCAGCTAAAGGTCAAGAGCGAGGATATCCCGAAGACAGCATTCCGGACTCGGTATGGACATTACGAGTTCAATGTGATGCCCTTTGGAGTAACGAACGCTCCAGCGATCTTCATGGATCTGATGAATAGAGTATTTCATCCGTACCTGGATCAATTCGTCATTGTCTTCATCGACGACATACTCGTATACTCTAAGAGCAAAGAACAACACGAAGAACATCTCAAAGCAGTCTTAGAGACAATGAGACGAGAGAAGTTGTATGCCAAATTCAGCAAGTGTGAATTTTGGATCGACCGTGTGATGTTCTTAGGGCATATAATCTCCGCAAAAGGGATTGAAGTGGACCCAGCGAAGGTAGAAGCCATCATGAACTGGAAGACACCTGCTAACGTCAATGAAATTCGGAGTTTTCTTGGGTTAGCAGGGTACTACCGCAGGTTCATACAAGATTTTTCCAGCATTGCGAAAGCACTGACGAAGCTGACCAAGAAAACTGAGAAGTTTACTTGGGATTCAACTTGTGAGGAAAGCTTTCAAGAGCTAAAGAAAAGGCTAACCACGTCGCCTGTGTTAACCATCTCAGATGGATCAGAAGGATTCGTCATTTACACAGACGCTTCTTTGTCAGGTTTGGATTGTGTTCTGATGCAAAATAAGAAAGTTGTAGCTTATGCATCTCGACAACTTAAAGACCACGAACAAAACTACCCAAACACGACTTAGAACTGGCCGCAGTAGTTCACGCGTTGAAAATTTGGAGACACTACTTATATGGGGGAAAGTGTGAGATCTACACTGACCATAAGAGCCTGAAATACTTCTTCACGCAGAAGGAATTGAACATGCGTCAGAGAAGATGGCTCGAATTGGTAAAAAATTACGATTGCACTATCCACTATCACCCTAGAAAGGCAAACGTAGTGGCAGACGCTTTGAGTAGAAAGGAAGATACAAAACTAAGCGTCGTTCCGACCACGCAATTACCACTAATGGGAGAACTCTCTCGTTTAAACTTGGAATTTTCCACACAGTGTTGTGCAGATTCCATGGTTTACGCGTTCACCCTACAACTGACCTTACGAGAAAGGATCCTAGGAGCGCAAAAGGACGATAAATTCTTGAGAGGAATATGTAAGCACGCTGAGGAAGGAACCATTCAGAGGTTCGTGTTGGGTACTGATGGAGCTTTAATGTTCGATAACAGAATCTGTGTGCCTAAGGATGACGGAATGAGGAACGAAATTCTGAAAGAGGCACACATCACTCCTTACACCGTTCACCCCGGAGAGACGAAAATGTACCGGGGACTGAAAGAGAACTTTTGGTGGAGAGGTATGAAGAGATCGATAGCTCAATTCGTCAGGAGTTGTTTAACCTGCCAATGAGTTAAAGCAGATCACCAACGACCTCTAGGGTTGTTGCAACCTCTAGAGATGCCAAAATGGAAATGGGAGGACATCACTATGGATTTTGTCACCGGATTTCCGAAAACGGTGAAGAATCATGATGCCATTTGGGTTATCGTAGACAGACTTACGAAAACTGCTCATTTTATCCCTATAAGAATGACGTACACGTTGGACAAACTCGCCCAACTATACATTACAGAGATAGTCAGACTGCACGGAGTACCAGTTTCAATAGTATCCGATAGAGACCCCCGTTTTACTTCCAAGTTCTGGGGAAGTCTGCAACGAGCCTTAGGTACTGAATTGAAGTTCAGCACCGCGTACCACCCGCAGACTGACAGACAATCGAAAAGGAACATTCAAACGCTTGAAGATATGCTCAGAGCTTGCGCTCTAGATCTTGAAGGAAGTTGGGAAAGCCACCTACCATTGGTAGAGTTTGCATATAACAACAGTTATCAAGCAACAATACAAATGGCGTTGTATGAAGCGCTCTACGGGAAGAGGTGTAGATCGCCAGTTTGTTGGGACGAAGTCGGGATTCGAAAGATTCTCGGACCCGAGCTAGTCGAAAGATCGGCTGAGATAGTCGCAAAGATTAAAGAGAGAATCAAGTCGGCCCAGGACCGTCAGAAATCTTATGCAGACACCCGAAGAAGGGATTTACAATTTGACATTGGCGAGAAAGTATTTCTCAAAGTTGCACCAATGAAAGGTCTAATCCGTTTTGGGAAAAGAGGTAAGCTAAAGCCGCGATACATTGGACCATTCGACGTCCTGAATAGAATCGGGGATGTAGCTTATCGCATAGCTTTACCACCGGATTGTCACGAGTACATAATGTGTTCCACATATCTACACTCAGGAAATACGTTAGCGATCCAAACCACGTTATTAATCACGTAGAATTAGGTCTAAACAGTGACCTGACTTATGAAGAAGTTCCAATAACTATCCTAGGAAGAAAGTTACACTTGTTAAGGAATCGAGATATACCTTTAGTGCTCGTTCAGTGGAGCCGACACGGAAAAGAAGAAGCGACTTGGGAAAGAGAGGACAAAGTCCTAGCCAAATACCCTCAATGCTTAAGTAATACCTAAGACATGAATTTCGGGGGCGAAATTCTGTTAAGGGGGTGAGGATGTAATACCCCGTCCCGTTCTGTACCATTTTTCTTAATTAGAAGCCTTATTTTATTTTCTTGTCTTGGTTTTCTTTTAATTTTATTATTTTGTGTGTTATTTTTGTATTTTAAATATACATACCCTTTTTATAAATTCCTAAATTCGAAGAAAGAAATCGAATTCTTTCAAACGAATAAAGGACTACGAGAAATTAATTATTCAAATTAAATTAAGGATTTCGATCCGTTTAATTTATTTAGAAAAATCAAAATACATTAAAATATTAATTGAGTTTTAAAACTGTATTAATTTCTGAATCGGGGTTATACTCGTGAACCAAACGACCCCTAAACCGTATCAGTTGGGAACGAAAATATCGACTTTTTGGATAAGAATTGGAGGGGATAGATAAGTCTTGAAAGGAATTAGTATAAATAAGAAAAAGTCAATCCTCTCTCCTCATTTTCATTCACGCACTTAATCTTTCTCTCTCAAAAATTTTCTCTCTCAAAATTTCCTCCTCCACCTTCGGTTTTCCGGCGACCCAACGTCGCCCCTCACGCCTCCCTTCTCCGACCACCGCCGTGCTCAGGCCGCCGCGATGCCTCCACCGCAACAGCCGCCGCGACGCCTCCCTCGCTCACCGCCACCACGCCTCTTCGCCAACGCCTCACGCCTCCCGCTCGCGAAGCAGGCCACCGCGCAGCCGCCGAGCTCCGCCCACCGCCCACTTTTTTCTCTCAGCGCCGCCGTCGCACCGCGAAGCCACCGCGTCTCTCTTTCTGTTCGAAGCTGCGCCGCCTCTCCTGCCCTCCGTCGCTCTCGCTCTCTCTCACCGTGCGAAGCCGAGCGCCGCCGCGTCGAGGCCGAAGCCAGCTCTGCCGTCGCCGCCTCTTCCTCAACTTTCGGTTAGATGAAATCTTTCCTCTTTTCTTCGAATTTCATTCCATCTAATTCGATTTCGAATACCGATTTATTCCAATTTCTAACCGAGACCTTATTTCGTTTAATTTTCCGTTCAATTTTGATGCCGTTGAACCGGTTGCTGTTGCCAAATTTCTGGAAATTTCGATCGACGCCGTTAGGCTGTTCGATTCGTTTTTCCGAATTCCCGAACGACGTCGTTAGGTTGCCCAATTTTCGTGAGCAATTTCCGAGTTTCAAAACGACGCCGATAGGCTGCCCGTTTAACATCTCGAACCGAAGCTCGTAAGGTTTCTACCTTCGTTTTCTTCTTTCGTAAATTTAGGAATTTTTGGCCGAGTTTTGTTCGAATCCCATGGAACAAAGAAGCAGAAAAGAAAGGAGAAAAATTACTGTTAAGCTTAGTTTAATGTTTTAGTATCTTTAGTTGACTTATTTAGTATTATTGAATTGTCCTCTTTGTATCACTCTTTAGAAGTAGGTTTTGGATATTGTTTTCCCTGTTTTTATTTCCTTCACAAACTTAAGTTGGACTGTTGGAATTAGATGAATTAGTATACTGATTTTTTAGTTGACCGGTTGATATGTATTAATGTTTTAGATGTATGGTATTAATGACTTAGTGGACTAGTATTATTTCTTGCGAATGTTTAGTGTCATTGTTTTAGTATTATGATGATATTAGCAAAATCCTTTAGTATCCTTGTTTTGATGAGTTAGTATTATTTTTGGATGATGATCTTCAAGAATAAAACACTTTTGTTTTGAATCCATAGACAAAGGAAAACTCGTCTTCACCTCGTACCCTGTTAGAATTTTAGAAACGCAAAATAAAGCCTTTAATATAATCCGTTGTTTTAGAAGTATTACAAACCAACTTTAGAAGTATCACTAATATTAGAAAAGAAGAATACCTTTTTTATAAACTATTTTAGTTTATAATATAATTTTCTTAGAAAAGTCCAAGTCTTTTAATAAGTTTAGAATAGAGAAGTTTTATATTCAAGTTTTCTTCTAAAAATGAGAAATAGAATTCTTAAGAAAGAAAAACCTTTTCTTTAATTTTATTAATTTTTCTAAGTAATTCCAAGTTTAATAACTATATTTTTTCCTTAAAGGGCCTTTATTAAGGACACAATAGAAATTAGTAAATACACCCCCCTAATACACCTCCTCTTAAAAAGGGGTGTACTTATCAAAAGATTGTTTTTGTAGTAATGAAATAGTCAAACCACAAGTATACTAGTAAATACACTCCCTCAATACACTCACCTTTTTAGAGGTGGTGTATTTACCAAAATAGGGTGTGACCCTTAAGCAAGTCCTTTTTGAGTTTATAAGACCACAACTTTCTCGATTCTCGTAACACAAACTCTCAAGTTTTCCTAATAATTCAAAGGTCAACTTTTAATCAAATGGTTTCGTACTAGGATTCTGTGCTAATCGAAATACGCACGAGGGATCCGACATTCTGGTTGTATATCACTCTCGGGATTATGTAACATAAATGTAACACCTATATATATAATTGTTTGGATTATGTGATATAACTATATATGTTTTACATTAGCCTGTTGTTTTGTGAATCGATCATCACTGCATGAGTAAACACCTTACGTGAGCATGAATCAGTTCAGTTGTCAGTCAAGTATTTTTTTATTCTTTGTAAAGTTTATTGAGTCAGTTTTGTGGAAAGTCAGTATGTACGGAGTCGGGATCGAGTTTTAAATCCGACCTCCGGGGCCGCTGTCGGGGACGCCCTCGGAATCAAGGTTGTTGATCAAGTAGATCTGGTCCCCGGTCAGCTGTCGTTAGACGCACTGGGAATAAGGCCATTGATACTTGCTTATTTTGAGGGATGTTATGGTTGGATGATGTGAGTTTGTGTGGTTGGATGAAGTAAGTTTTGGTTGGAGTTGAAAAGAGTAACTTTGTTGGAAGTGGAATGATTGTACGTTTATGGTTTGACAGTTGTGATAATATGTGCTATGACTTTGGCTTTGCCTTAATGTGAACCAACTTGTGCTATTTCAATTATATTATGCGAAATATGCTTAAATGCCGTTTAAACTTTATAATCTTATATATGTTAACTGATTAAATAAAATAAACACTTTATTAATGAGTATAACTTAATGTATTTCGGATTTACCAATCCCATGATGTTGCAATCACCCATATGTGAGAATTCAATTCTCACGCCCCTTTTTCCTAACCCCTTGCAGATTACAATTACGGGGAGCAAGGACAGTGACACAGAAGACACAAAGTTTCCCATTTGCTTAAAATATTATTAATAATACAATGATGCCTATTATTTCTATTTCCCAAATAAATGTTATCGCTACTGCCATGCAAGACGATACTCTTTCCGTGTGTTTCAAATATCCAAACTCAGTGTGTATTATTCTGAAGATACAAAACCCTTCTATCCATCTTTATATATATACAAATACACTTACGTTATAATATTTCTTCCCACTTATCCGCTGCATGAAACTTCTCTCTCAATTCAGTTATTTTCCTTCAAAAATTTTATAGTTCGGACTTTTGATCACAATAATACTTCGAATCCGGTATATTTAATATATTCTGGGTTCGGGGCGTTACATAAACTCGTGTAAAATCCTATAGGAAAATCTAGGAGTTTACGCGATTATGTACCTCTTGAAGCGACGACCATTGAAAAGAACGGGACAAGAAAATTAATCATATCAATCGAAAGACCTTCTCAAGTATTCCCCATTCGCCTTATTCGTTCACAAGTGGGAAACGCTTAATGAACAATTAATCATATAAAGGAAGAGGAAAAATATTTATTGTTCTTGATTTTTCCAACTCATGGAACTTATAAAATAATCACCCCATATTCATAATTGTGAGGGGCCGAAAATTAGAGTGAAATATGGGAGGAAAAAATATTTTCTTGATCTCCAAAAAATCTTGAATATATCCTATATATTATTTTCTCCATAATAAAATATTCCACAAAGATCTCACCCTCTCAACTATAGGGTAATTTTAGAAAATTATTGAGTAAGAATAACAAGATTTGGATCTTCTTGAATTTATGAGATAATCTTGTATTCCAAGAATACATATCTTTCATAATATATTTTCAAGAAAATCAAGAAAATCTTTCTCTCTACAAATATTCATAGTTTAAAAAATTAGGATGAAAAATCAGCAATTATATTTTTCTTTTATTTTAATCACCTTATCATTATTGGAATAATTATTAGGCTACTTGAGGGGCCTTTAGGAGAATTAAGATTGAACCTCCAATGGACTTCTGAATTTCTATATTGAGTCATAATATAATTTAGCCCATTAATATTAATTAATACCACTATCAAACTAATATTGCACTATCCATCTTAATTCATATTACGATAATATGGGCTCCCGATTATTTTTTCCGGTGTTTAAGATTATCTAGTCCATTAATTAATTGAGCTTCTGAATAACTCTAAATTAATTAATATCTTGTGCCTTGGAAAAAAGATAACTCAACATTATTATCTGTACCGGAAAACTAATTTCCACTTGCAAGATTTGGTACGATAAAACTTATGAGCCCACCAAGGGGATATATCATACAAGCCACTGTGGTACTCGCACACGTTTCTCCATATTAAATCTTAGCAACTGTCGTATGATTAATATTATTGCCCAAAACACAAGGTATCGAAGTCACGATGATTCTCACCCAACATGTATCAAAGCAATAAGTATTAACAACATACAATCCTATTTAAGTTACAGAGATTAAGAAATCAATAACCACTGAGGTCTAATTCTTCTTCATTCAGAACAGAAGAATTTATCCTCACTCTAAGTCCTCTTCATCACATATAAAATGTGCTAGTGCAATCTCTTGGTCAAGACAAGTCAATTTGAGAAGTACACATCGACCTTTCATGGTGGATTGTTCAATTCCACTTAGGTCGTGAATTCGTACATTTAGTTACAAGGAACTGTTAATGTGATCTTCCTTGATCTGGTATCACCACATTAACTACAATGTAACACATACTATATATTGAATGATTTGCAATAAACATTTCACATTCATTCATATTTAAAGCAATAGTGATAAAAGATTTATTCTCATAAATAAGTTTTTAATACATAGGTTATACAAAGTAAAAGTTTACTTTCACGTATAACCGAATAACTGAGGATACATGCTCAGAGCTTTGAAAAATTTGGCTGTTAGCCTCCATCCGAATAAGATCTTCAAAAGCGTCACTTGCCTCTCTGGCCTCCACAGAGATGTTGGTATTGTAGTGAGTGGGAGTTAGTGTGTGTTCTGGAGAGCTAGTAGGAGGGGTAAGGATTTCTTTGGAATTTGGGAGAGTGGAAGGGAGGGTTGAAATATTTGGACTATGTGTTTGAGTAGGTGGTACATCAGTGATTTGGCGGCACTGATGGTTCTTTTGTTTTCTCATCCTCTTTATCAGTGGTATCTCCTCCGTCAGTGATGACTATTTCTGTAGGATCTTCTTTAGCTACGGGGCTGAGTATTTTCATATGGCTAACAAGAGAGGTCCTTATTCTCTTCTTTGACTTCCTCCTTTTCAGGATGCGAAAGGCACTTGCATCTTGTTCTTCCTCAGACTCTTGAACCTCCTTCTCCTGTTCAGGATTAGACTCCACGATCTGAGCTTCATCCACATGCTCATCCTAACCCTTGGTAGACTCCACCACAACTTCATCAACAATATTTATGAAAGTGTCAAGATCAGGATCATCATCAATCGGTAGAGATCTCTTCACATTCTTAGTCTTTCATTTGGACTTTGACTTGTGGATCCACTCCATCTCCTTAAACTTGTGAATGCTCTCCATCCCCTAAACTTTGGACTGGTCAGATAACATCTTCTCCTTACCCTTAGGTTTTGAGCCAGTTGAGATGCCCAAAGTCCTGTAGGTAGTTTTCTCAGTGGTGAACATGACTTTATTTGCAGGGAAATCTTCAACATTGTCCCAACTGATGTCATGATCCATATTTGTTAACAACACTGACATTTTTGTCCTAAAACGCAAGGTGCCCTTGATAAATATAGATTTAACCTTATCATCTCTGATCACTTTCTCACTCACTTCTTCAGCCAACAGGGAAAGAAAGTATCCTTCCCAGTCCTCCCCAGCCTTGTCAACAATAGCTACCATGATGTGTATCTTGTTGTGACTGACTTGTTCATAGGATTCTACATTTCCCATGATGCATTTGGATACAATATCCACCAGTATTTTGTATTCAGGCTTAACTTCATCCTTGTACATCCTGGATTTGAATATAGGTGAACCTAACTTGGTGAACTTTATGAGGTGTTTTTCTTCCTCATTCTCATCACACATAAGGGGCTCTTCCCAGTGTGAGGTATATTGTATACTCCCTTGATGATTTTCCTTAAGTGGACAATCCTTTCCTCCTTCTTGAACTTAGGGTTTCCATTCTTGTCAGTCCTGTCAGGATTGTGGGTTGTGACTCTGGAGACTACTTCCCCCTTCACTGTCTCCTTCATCTTGATATAACATGCAACTACCCTCTTGGGAATCACACCCCTGGGTCCCCTTGAAAAGTATACCTTCAAACCAGCATTGGTGATCCATTTGAGCACCAGCTTGATCTCTTGTACCTTTAAACAAGGTCAATCCATGGTTATGACCTGTTCAATCTCTACCCTAATCCGCTAGTTAATTGTAATCCACAGTCCAAACATTACTTGCGGAGGCCATTTGATAAGATGAGAACATAAATTTTAGTGTTGTTTAAGAGAAGAAAACTCAGTGCTTTGAAAGGTTCTTTGAAAGAATTGAAAGATCGCAAATGGCTAAGGAAGAGATTTTATTTGATACATTTACTCTAATTGACGGTTGGGATTAATCTTATATTTGAAATATGTGGGCAAGATTAATTCTCCAAAGTTTTGGCGATTCCATCATATTAGTCGTGTCTTGAGAAAATAGGTACAATTATACAAAAAAGTAATTGTGTTCATTAAATGTTCTATCGCGTGTGGGTTTAAATATCAAAAGTTATGCCTTTAATGAAAACAAAATGTTTTTAATTTATGATTTTCAGGATTTAAAAGTATTTAGGGCCGGCTCTTTATATTCTAGTCGGTGTTAGAGAAGCCATATCTATTAGGAGATCATTATAGTTTCCTGATACCTCATTTATACTGTTGGTGACCCTGAGATTCCCCCTAAGTTTTATACTGAATGTTCGCGCGGGTCTAAGAGTCATAGTTATACTAATAGCTCCATAAACCTTGACTCTGGCAAAGTTTTAGTTAGGATATCTTCCCTTTGTCTATCAATGTGAATCTTTTTCATCCTGATATCATTCTTTTCTACAGGATCTCAAATGAAATGATGTCTAATATCCACATGTTTACACCTTGTGTGTAATACTTGATTCTGAGTGGTGACTATAGCACTGTTGTTGACACGGCCACACTCACACAAAAAAAACCTACTACTAATTTAAATATAATACAATCCTATAAAACTGCAATATTTTCTTTCTTTTCCAAGAGCATAATATCCTCACAAACATAACAACAACATGTTCACTTTTACAAAAGATGTTACAAACCAATCTCACAAATCCTAAAACTCCAAACCAACATATAAGTACGTACTAGTTTATAATACAATACAGTACATATCCAAGAAAAACACAATATACAACAGCAGAAGCAAAATAAAGGCACGGTCCTTCCCGCAGGTCGTCATCTATGTACATAGAAACTCAAAAGCCTGCAAGAGCGCCATTGCTAGCCCAGTAGGATCATCACATCATACGTTACCATGATTAAATACAATGCATAAAATACGCGAGATATATATAAATCTCAGTAAGCATAAATTATACATGACAATTAACGTTAATTTAAAATTATTATTTTTCATTTCACCTTCTTGTAGAACCATTTTCATTTATTTCAAACCGACTATATCTCTGGTAATTTGCACGGAGGCCTAATGACCACCTTGTCTGGAAGCTATCTTACTCTTTTATAGAACATCTTACTCGGAGATCAAATGACCCTCTTACTTGAAGGTCAAGTCATTTGATCATTTAATTATTCTATGACCATCTTGCCTGGAGCTCTAGTGAGCATCTTACCCGACAATTCTTTCAATTAATTTATGACCATCTTGCCCGGAGCTCTAGTGAGCATCTTACCTTGAGGCCAAATTCCTTTACATTTTTAATCAATCAATGACCATCTTACCCGAAGATCACCAAAGGCTTCATAAATAAATCGAATATGGAGGCCAATTAATTAATTTATTATCTTAAATAAATTAATTAAATTTTTATGTATAAGTTTTTCAGGAATTCTCATGCAAAATTGATCAAATTAACCTCATGCACCGTCTCCGAAAATTCCAAGCGGGGCTTCACTCGGCTGGATGAATTTTTGCAAGTCCCCAATAAAAAATATACACGTACCCATTATACAACATCCGATGACATGCACACCCATTGTACGATGTCCGACACAAATGTGTCTGTCTCATGGAGTCACACATGCAACCGTCGCATGTGGGCTAGCCACATGCGTCTCGTCGGGTGGTAGGGCATACATGCGCATGTGTGTTGCCTTACAATATCCAGCGACATGTGTCTGTCGCACGCATGCAAGCCAGTCAGTGCCATACACATGTATGCGAGTCCATCGTCGTCATACACATGTATGCGAGCCCATCGTCGCTATTCACATGCATGCATCATGTAAACTGTACGACATCCAGCACCATGTGCGCGTCGTACGTCTCTATTTTTTTAATCCGTCTTCAATCTTTATCTTTGATCCTTTTCAATTTATTGTACAAAAAAAATAAATCTAACATCTCAACTGGTTTATTAAAAAATAAAATAATCCTAATCTACCTGTGGATTTTCTTAAGGAAAAAATGAATCTGAACGAATCAAATTAAAAAAAAAACATCCAAACAACATATATTTAAACATACATTAAATAATCATGATAATTGGCATTACATAATAACTAAACACAATAAAGAGTCAATAAAGGACTAATTTATTTTCTTCAATAACTTGTATGATTTCAAAATAATTTTGGTGGAGGAGGAGTGTTGTGGCTCGGGTGTGGCCAAGGATGACCGTTGCCGCCGCCTCTAAGTGGAAGAGCTTAGTCTTCGTCGTGTTCAGGTGGAGGAGCATTGTCACCGTCGTGTTTAGGTGGAGGAGCATTGTCACCATCGTGTTTAGGTGGATGAGCATGGGGGTCATGTTGTTTAGGTAGATGAAAATGGGTGTTGTGGTGTTTAAGTGGATGAGTATGGGGGTCGGTGTTGTTTAGGTGGATGGTGGTGATGTTTTTTGTTTGAGTAATCGATGGTTCACAATTTCTTTTTTTCGTCAAAGATATCATTTTCACTTATATTCGAAGTCAACGATGATGAATCTTCTTCTAAATTACGTACTATAGATATGGGCACGGTAATTAGAGTCAAGAGGCTAAGGAGCGACAAAAGAGAATATGCATGAGATATTTTTTTTACAATTACTTAGATATGAAAAATAAAATATCTTCTAAATTTATAGTATATGAATATGTTTGAAACATTAATCTACAATTAATTACTATTACTGTGCATTATTAAATGGGAAATCCAACATTAATATATTTTAATAATTTGAGATTAAATGAGAAATCCAACATTAAATGATATCTTGAATTGGGAATCTATATTTTCAGGTTATGAAGCATGTTTATAGTATAAAACTGATATCATATCATTCATTGAGTAACATTATTACTCTTATAAACGAATACGTATAACATTTTACACTGTGGTATTAGCTTATAAGTATAATTGTATCACTAAATGAATGGTATAATATCACTAAATGAATAATATGATATCATTAAATGAATGTAAGGATACAAATTTCACTCTATGAACAAATTATTTTAAGTTAATTTTACAGGAAAGTTCGCCTTTGATAAATAATTGTTGTTAATTTTTATTAGTTATATATCTATCCACAGTTAAAACAATCGAGATTGAAAAAATATAGTAGTTTCAAAATATCATGCGTGATTTTGGATGATAATGGTAAAATCCATTTGTTCTAGAGAGAACTACCTATAATTTTTTGGCACAAAAAATTGGTAGAGAATTAAATAAATGAATTAATTTCACACCTTACCAAAATTATAAATTCATATTTTTAGAAAAGATGAAATTCTTTCATAGTATCAAAGCCAAAAAGAACAACTCACACATATTGGATCTGATTCCTGCAGTAAGTCAACTTCCACCATATTAAATTATCCAGTCATTATATCCTCTTCCCAAAGTGGAAAGTTGAGATACCAGTAATTAGTGTGGGGGAATTAAATAAATGAATTGATTTTATACCTCTATATAATTTCACAGTTTTAGATAAAAATAGAATTTTATTAAGATTAAATGAAAGATAATAGATGTATTACAAGTGATGTGATTGAAATAGAGAAAATTAGTATTGTTTTATGTAAATCGATGATAATAAAGGTGATTTAATGTACATAAGAATAAAGCGTGTAAAAATGAATTTGAGGATTAATGAAAATTTCTACATAATAAGAATTTTTTGTAGACAAACTATAGATAACCTTCAATATTTATGAATGAAATCATTTTTTGTTGAAATTTTGGTGGCCAATTTTTTATTTTCTTCAAGTGATAGATCAAAATTAAATATTTTTATTCATTTGTTTATTTACCCACTAATTATTATTATTTAATTTTTTAATTAATTATTAAATGTTAACCATCATATATATGAGAAGATTTCACAATTTGAAAATTATAATAAATATATCAACCTATTAAATTTTAATAGTAGAATTGGTTGATATATGTTTTATTTAAAATAGCCTAGTATAAATAAAAATTGGTCACCTATTGAACCTAAAATAAAAAATTAACTTTTAAAAATAAATTAAAATACTACCTGGAAAAAAACACGCACAATGACTCATCAAAATATATTCCTTCAGCTTGACAAAATCCTTGTGCAACTAGGCAAGCTTTGTTTCTTGTAACCACTACATCTTCATCTAGCTTATTCTTGAAAACTCATCTTGTATCAATAACCTTTTGATGGACTGACCAAGATACAAGTTCCCAAACTTGATTTCTTTCAAATCCGTATAGTTCTTCTTGCATTGCCATAATCCGATTTACACCATTCAATGTTTCTTGTACACTTGACGGTTCTGTTTCAGATAGGAAACTAGCAAACATTGTTTCATGTTGTCATCTTCTTGTCTTCACTCTACAGTTACATTACTAATGACTTGTTCAAGGGGATGATCCTTCAACCATTTCATACCTGACAATGGATCTTGATGAATACTCTAGTCCGATGTAGGTGTATTAACTGAAGATTCATTGAATCTTTCTGTTAATTCCTCAACTTTTTGAATATTCTCTTGATTTGGTTGCAAATTTTCTTCTGTATGATGAGCTTCAGCAAGTTTTGGTTCCATAGTTGGTAATTTTTGTAATTATTTTCCCTTTACCCCTATCAGTTAATTCTACATGAATTTCAGCACTGACTTACGGTTGTAGGGTCTTAACTGTAGGATTGTCATTTTTCTGTAGATCTTCAATAAGCTTTTGATATTCTCTATTGATGCAGTGTGGTTCATCAAATACAATATGTGTTGATTCTTCCACAAGATTAGCCCTCTTACTAAATACTCTGAATTCTTTGCTTACTACTGAATATCCAAGAAAGATTCATTCATTAGATTTAGAATCAAAAGTTCTTAAGTAGTATTTCCCATTATTCAGAATGTAGTATTTACATAAAAAAAAATGAAAATAAGATATGTTAGAACTTATTCCTTTACATAACTCATATGGGGCCTTTGAATGAACTTTGTCGATTAAACATCTGTTTTCAGTATAACAAGATGTATTGGTTGCCTCAGCCCAAAAGTTTTTGGGTAAATAAGCTTCCACAAGCATTGTTTTTGCAGCTTCTT
Organism: Ballota nigra; assembly: GCA_947034835.1. Lineage (NCBI taxonomy): Eukaryota > Viridiplantae > Streptophyta > Magnoliopsida > Lamiales > Lamiaceae > Ballota > Ballota nigra. The sequence continues at coordinate 7,559,866 of OX344727.1, read as the reverse complement.
TGAGTGTCATATTCTTCCTTTCAGCTAGAACATTCTGTTGAGGTGTTCTTGCAGCTGAATATTCATGATGAATTCCATGTAGTGAAAAAAATTCTTCAATATTTGATTGGTGAATTCAGTTTCTCTGTCAGAATTGATTTCACTATCTTCGATCCTTTCCCATTCTGAATTCTCTTCATCAACTCAGGTAGTCTCTGTAGTGTTTCACTATTTTTCCTTTGACACGCAGTCCAAGTGAATCTTGAGTAATCGTCTACAACTACCAGAGTATATTTCTTTCTACTCATGCTAACTGTTGGGCAACACGAAAAATTGCCATGGATTTATTCGGGTTGACATAATATAGGTATATCCTTCAAGAATTACGTTAAGACAAATTGTCTTCACATCCATTTATTAGATCTCTAAGTCTTGGTGCACAACTATCTTCAAGAGAATACGGATAGACATAAGCATAGCTACAGGCGAAAATGTTTCTTCATAATCAATCTCTTTTTTCTGAGTATATCCTTTATCCGCAAGCCTAGGTTTGAAGGTCTCAACATTCTCGTCAGCTACTCTCTTTCTATTGACATACTTGTATCCGATAGGCTCTATGCCTTTGAGTGGTTCAACAAGCTCCCGCACTTTATTGTGATCTACATATCTCATTTCTATTTCAATTGCAGTTTGCCAAGAATCTACATCCTTATCTTGGATTATCTCATTGTAAGTCCGGGGGTCTGATTCATTCTCTCGGAGAACCAAGTCCGATGACTCTCCCGTGAACATGAATCACTCAGGTTGACTAATAACCCACCCACTACAATGAGGTTTTGGTCATGTTTGTGTATCGCTAGGTATATCTACTTGTACAATTGTATAGGAGTTGACACTCTCAATTTATCTAAGGTAATCCCACTCTTGGGCTTTCAATTGCTCATATAGTCATCTTCTTATAATATCGGATGCATACTCACCACGATCCACTGATCCTTAGAACTATAGAATAAACCCCTATTCGTTCCTTTTGGATATCCTACAAACTACCTTAATTCTAAACGAGATTTCCAACTTATCAACTTCCTTGTCCAACACATATGCAAGACACCCCCATATTCTCATGTGTTTCAGACTGGGCTTTCGCCTAGTCCACAATTCCAAATGAATTTTAGGAACTGATTTGGAAGACACCAAGTTTAGAATATAAGTTGTTGTTTTCAAGCATAACCCCTGAATAACTTAGGTAAATTAGAATAGCTCATCATAGATCTGAACATTTTCAAAAGAGTTTTATTTCTTTGTTCTGCCACCCCATTTTATTAGGGGGTTCCGGGTACAGTCATCTGGGATACAATCCCTTGCCCTTATAAGTATTCTAAAAACTCATTGCTAAGATATTTGCCTCCATGATCAGATCGTAGAAACTTGATACTCTTTTCCCTATGCTTTTTTGCTTCAGCCTTAAATTCTTTGAACTTATCAAAGACTTCTGACTTATGCAGCATTAGGAAAACATATCCAAATCTTGAGTAATCATTGATAAAATTTAACGAAATACTCAAAATTTAACGATTTATAACACTTCACTAGCTTGGTTTCCCTTATCCCCAATGAATCTCTTGGTCATCTTACCCTCTAAACATGATTCAGATGTTGGAAACGACTCAAAATAGAGTGATTCCAATGAGCCATCACTAACCAACCTTTGAATCCTTTAGATTAATATGACCAATTCTAAGATGTCATATAAGTGTTTCATTCATATTTGAAGAATGCTTTATTTTCTTAGAAACAATCGATGTGCTATATAATTCATTTTGTATGTGTGTGGTGCGCAGTTAATAGTATAGCAATTGTTCACCAATATTTCAGAACAAATAACTTCATTTCTTCGAGTAACAATGACTTTCTTATTAAAAGAAAATGTATATTCATTCTTAAACAATTTAGAAACTAAAATTAAATCCTTTCTAAAATTCAGAACATAAAGAACATCTCTCAAAATTAAAATCTTATCACTAAAAGATAAGTGCACATCTCCCACTACAACAGCTCCACTCTTGTGGCATTGCCCATGGTGATGGTCATCTAACTCCCACTAAGTTGATTGTTATCTGGAACAAACACTTGAGTACTGAAAAGAACATGATCAGTGGCTCCAGCCTCCTTAGTATCTATAACTGGTGTATGTGATTTACCATGTCTTCTAGCCTCCTTAGTATAAGGATAAGCTGCTCTCCAATGTCCTTTCATACCACATCTAAAATATTTTTTCTTGTTTGTCTCCCTCTTGACACCTCCCTCATCGGGTATATCCTCAGCCATTATCTGCGATAACAAGTCTCGCATGGTTGTATGCCTAATCATACGAATCTGGTGAGAGAAGAGTTATTTAAGGTTCCTCATAATAGTTGCATCGATTTCCATGTTTTTGTGTTGGTACTGCAACACATCTGACTTTAAAGTCAATGATGCACCTAGTTAGTTCATCGGATCTCAACCACTGCTTATAATACTCTTTATCTTCCTCACTAGTTAGTTCATCAAGTACAAACTTGTGCCCTTCAACATTTAGGACTATCATTAAAATCTTTTTCCAATCTACATAGTTTTCTACTACTAGTTCATTTTCTTTCAGCATACCAAACATTGGAATAAAGACAAACACGTTGTATCAAGAATAAATCATACAATTTATATTAGTATTCTAACTAACACAAACACTATCACATAATTCGATCACATGCACTATTTTAAAAAAATCATGATATAAACATGCATCAACCAACATCTTAAAACAATTTAAGTAAGACACATTAAGTGTGAATGTTTACTTAAATACATTTAAGCAGGTTACAAACAAAGCAGATATAAACCTTTAATTCAAAATTAGTAGTTTGGCTCCCACTTGACCACATAAATTTGATAAGGACTCTGTTGGGGAGTAAATATATCAATTTTATGCCTAAGTAATAAGCATAATATTTAATACAAAGTTATTATTTCATTTTGAATAAGCTTCGTTGGTCGGGTCATATGGCCACTAATAATAATCCACAATTATCCAAAGGAATTTATTCTAGTGAACTTGTCTTTAGTCTATCTGTTAGAGAGAGAGGCGCTTGCCCATGCGTAACTAAAGAGTTCACAAATAATCAATTATGGAGACCAATTAATTATTTCACTATCTTAAATAAATTAAGTAAATTTATATGTAGAAGTTTTTCACACATTCTTATGCAATTTTAATCAAATTAACCTCATACATAAAACAAAGATTAAACACAATTGGTCACATAGTTCCAATTATCATGGTTTATTTTTCTCGTTTTTGAAATGGAGAACTTGCTGCCTCCGGAAAATTCCAAGAGGGGCTCCGCTCATCTCAATAAATTTCTGCACGTCCTCAATAAAAAATACACATGTACCCATTATACGACATCCGGTGACATGTACACCCATTGTACGACATCCGACACAAATATGCCCGTTGTATGGGGACGCACATGCAACCGTCGCATGGGGACGCACATGCAACCATCGCATGTGGGCTTGCCGTACACTTCTCATCGGGTGGAAACACATGCACGTGCCTGTGCATTGCCATACAATGTCCAGTGTCATGTGCCCGTCATACGCCATGCAAACGCATGCAAATCGGTCGGTGCCATACACACACATGCAAACCCGTCGTCTCCATGCACACGCATGCGAGCCCATTGTCGCCATGCACATGCATGTATCGTGTGAACTGTATGATTTCATACACCATGCACCCGTCATACGTATTCCATTTTTTAATCCGTCTTTGATCCCTTATAATTTATTTTACAAAAAAATAAATCTTACAACTAGACTAGTCAATTATAAAAAAAATAGTCCTAATCTACCCATGGATTTTTCTCAAGGAAAAATGAATCTGAACGAATCAAATTAAAAAAAATTCAAAACAACATGAATTTAAACGTACATTAAATAATCATGATAATTGACATTACATAATAACTAAACACTATAAAGATTCAATGAAGGACTAATTTATTTTCATCAATAACTTGTATGCTTTCAAAACAATTTTTGTGGATGAGTATTGACGCCGTTATATTCAGGTGAAGGAGCATCGGGGCCATGTTGTTTAGGTAGATGGACATGGGGGCGATGTTTAGGTAGATGAAAATGGGGGATATGTTTAGGTAGATGAAAATGAGGGCCGCGACGTTTATCTGGATGAGTATTGGGGTCGTCTTGTTTAGGTGGATTGCTTGAGTCATCGATGGTCCACAAGTTCCTCTCTTTATCAAGGACATCATTTTCACTTATATTAGAAGTCAACAATGATGAATCTTCTTCTAAGTTACGTGCCATAGATGTGGGCACGATAATTAGAGCCAAGAGGCTAAGGAGCAATACAAGAAAATATGTATGAGACATTTTTTTTTACAATTACTTAGATGTGAAAAAAAAATCATCTAAATTTATAGTGTATGAATTTTTTCTGCAATATTAATCTACAATTAATTTATATTGATCTGCATTATTAAATGGGAAATCCAACATTAGTATATTGTAATGATTTGAGATAAAATAAGAAATCCAACATTAAATAATATCTTGAATTGAGAATCTATATTTTTAGATTTTGAAGCATTTTTATAGTATAAAACTGATATCATATTATTTATTCACTATTATTATTACTCTTACGAACTAATACTTATAACATTTTACATTATGATATAAGTATAATTGTATCACTAAATGAATGGTATAATATCACTAAATGAATGTTATGATATCATTACATGAAAGTAAAGATACAAATTTCACCCTATGAACAAGTTATTTTAAGTTAAATTTACATGAGAGTATGCCTTTGACAAGTAAGTGTTGTTAATTCTTATTAGTTATATTTATATCCACAGTTAAAACAATCAAGATTTAAAAAAACATAGTAGTTTCAAAACCATGCTTGATTTTGGATGATTATGGTAAAATTCATTTGTTCTAGACAAAGCTTCCTATAACTTTTGGGCACAAAGATTTGTTTGAGAGTTATATAAATTAATTAATTTCACACCTCAACATAATTATAAATTCGGAATTTTAGATAAGATTAAAATCATTCATAATATAAAAGCCAAAAAGAATAACTCACACTTATTGGGTCTGATTCTTGTAGAAAAGATAACTTCACCCATATTAAATTATCTAGTCATTATACCCCCTTCCCAAAATGGAAAGTTGAGATTCCAGTAATGAGTGAGGGGGAATTAAATAAATGAATTGATTTTATATCTCTCTATAATTTCACAGGTTTAGATTAAATAAAATTATATTATGATTAAATGAAAGATAATAGATGTATTACAAGTGATATGATTGAAATAGAGAAAATTGGGATTTTTTTTACGTAAATTGATGATAATAAAAGGTGATTTAATGTAAATAAGAATAAAGTGCATAAAAATTAATTTGAGGATTAATGAAAATTCCTACATAATTAAAATTATTTGTAGACAAACTCTAGATAACCCTCAATATTTATGAACGAAATCATTTTTTGTTGAAATTTTGGTAGCCAATTTTTTTATTTTCTTGTAGTGATAGATCAAAATTAAATATTTTTATTCATTTGTTTATTTACCGACTAATTATTATTTAATTTTTAATTAATTATTAAATGTGTTGGTCCCGGTACAAGACTGATGAATACGTGTATGGGGGGGGATACACGTATTCCAATTTTTCAACTTAAAACCTTGCTGAGTCCCCTTTACTCAGAGTGATAAAGAACTCAGAGCTGATAATCTCCCCACTGACTACACTTAGTGTGGGTCAGTTGGCTGACTATCAATTCGAGTTCAGTGCGGAAATGCGTGAGCCCTGATAGTTTAAAGTCTTGTTTAGTTTGCTTTCTGAAAACTTGATTACTCAATTCTGAATAGTGATTAGTAGGGCAGTGCTCTTTTTGAGGATCAGGCTGATTGATTCGAGCCTGATAAAACCAAATGCTTATGAATGAACAAGTAATATAGCAAGTAAGCACAATATCAAAGAAGTAAGAACACAGGGAGTTTAATGTGGTTCAGAGACTCAAGCTCCTACGTCCACGGCCTGATTTAACAAGAAATCCACTCAAGGGATTCTTATTTTTAACGTGCCAAGGTGCACCAAGATCAGCTACCTCACTGACCTATACAAACTCCTTACTAACTCACTAACAACTTACTACCAACAAACCTAACTTAGGGTTTTGGTTTCAGTTTGGATTCCAACTAAGTTGAGACTATCCTTACAAGACAAGGCTATGCTAAGGATTGGATAATCTCTCTAAGCTTAAGATAATGCTAGTTCGCTCTTGGAATACAAAATAACTCTCAGTAGCTAAGAAACACTTGGGAAATTTAGATGGTTTCGAGTGCTTCTTCTAAAGACTGAATGCTTTGAGTGCTTGAGAGTTTGAGTAATTTCTGGCTTGGAAATTTCCTGTAACCTTGAATGGGTTCAAGGCCTTCTGTATTTATAGGTGATTTGAAAAACTATCCGTTGGAGAGATAGCCTTTCTTGTCATTTATGTAGAGTGGTTCAAACGGACATATCTTCATGTAGCAGCCGTCTTTTGCATGGAATTAGGTAGTTGCATTAAATGCACATTAAATGCTTGCCCGTTGAATATGCAGTCTGAAGTCAGTTTTGTGTCAGGTTCCGTACATGTGTGTCCTTCCCGGATTGGCCCACGTCATCAGGTTGGTGAGAATGTCAGAACTTATTACTAGGCTTCAGGCTTGTCTTATTAAGTTCTTTTTGTCTCGAGAACAACGGTCTTGTCCTGACGCTGACATTCCTTTTGCATTGCTTGGCTCTACTCCAAGTCTTCCCATAAACTCAGTATCATCCTGTTCCCTTCAGGACTGAGTTAGTAATTACCTCAGGGTCATACTCTTCATCATTGATGCTCACTCAGCCAGCTTAGAGGACTTCCATGAGTTCAGGATGGTATTCTCCGTCTTCAGGCTCTTGTCTTGATTGTCATCAGTAAGTGCTCCTCTTACTGAGTACCCGTGAAGTGTAAAATGACTAAGTACTAGACCTAACCAAGACTAGCCTGACTAAGGCAAATCATCTTTTCAGGGGCTTTGGGATCTTAATTAAAACTGACAATGTCCCAACAATTTACCCCTTTTTGATGATGCCAAAACACTGAAAAGATCCTAAAAAAACTTAGAGGAAATATAGGGTCCTATCTATAAGATAAGTCAGTGTTAGAGCAGTTCTTGATAAAGTACAGAATTTAAATCACAGCAAAAAAGACAATGAGTTTTTGTCTGTGGGCAAAGTAATAGATTTCATTGAATGATTTTAGAAGTGGTTACAATGAATCCTATCTATTACAAAGAGGCAGTGAACACCTAGACTAATCTCATTTCAGGTTTAAGTCCATAGCCTGCATAGACTCTTGCCTTCAGCTCATCAACTCTTCCAGGTTGGTTCACAAATCCTTCAGCCTTCGCAATCTTCAATACATCAGTCATTATGGCCTTTGTATCATGCTTTCCAGTTCCAGGAACTAAGTGAGGTGAACGAATCACGAATTTAGGGGCCTTCACTTGGACTTGAGCTGCTTCAGCCTCCTCCAAGATCTTTTGGATCAGCTCAGGATGATTGTCCATCATGTAGTCAGTGAAATGGGCATTGATATCTTCAGTGTCGCCCCACTTCTTCACCACATACCATAACTTCACAAACTCATCCCTTGCGTTAGCCCAGAATTCCTTCAATGCCTCAGAGATGAACTCGTCAACATATGCTTCCCTCTGACCTGATTCTGGCCTTCTGACCTACAGTATTGTTGACTTCCTGGCTGTTGGCCACTTTCTGTACTTCCTAGGCTCAGGCTTCGCCTTCTTCCTCCTAAGCAAACTGATCATCGTATCGTCAAGTTCTCGCTGTTGCAATTCAGTCAGATCAGTTAGCTTCTCCACTTTCTTTTCCAAGATGTGCATTTTCTCCTTTTGAGCAATGTCAGCCATGAGCCTCGGACTTCTCAAAAGGAGTTCCCCATGCCTCAGCACATAACTCCACCACCGTCTCCGCAGAGTAAGTAATTGGATTTTTTCTCGTATGAACTTGGGGAGACTTCTGAGTTGCCTCAGCCAGTTTGGAAAGATGAAGTTCCTTAGAAGGTTCATTAGCCTTTGCCCTCTTTGCAGCCTCAGCCCTCAGCTTTGCAGCTTCGGACGCATCTTCAGCTTCGGCCGCTGCCAGCCTGGCAGACTTCCTCACTCTGAGCACATTCCCCTCAGGGTTTGCCTCAGGATCAACCTCAACCATTTCTCCACGGTTGACTGCCTCAGATGCCTCAGGGCGGGATCTTTTCTTCTTCTTTTCCCCCTTTTTGGCATCATCATCGGCCTGGGATGGGAGTGCTTCTGCCCCACTGTTGATGACGAAGGAGGCTAGAGATTGAACTTCCAAAACACCTTCCTTCAACATCTCAACTCCCGTGGCAATCCCAGTGCCTGCATAAGAAACTGAACTGATAGCAGCTTTCAACTTCTTTTCAAAGACCTCCATGTTGTGTTGGAGACTTTGTTCAACCTTGGTGATCCTTTCCTCCACCTTCAAGGACTCACCGCTGATTCTGCTATCTTCAGTCAGAATCTTCGCTGACTCTTCAGTGGCCTTGGCCAAAATCTCTGCAACGGACTGAGAGGTCTGAGCTATCCTCCCTGACTCCAGCTCCAGCTTGGACGCTGAGTCATTCATGGCCTGAGTGAAGAGCGCTCCAGCCTGAACCTCAAGCCACTCCACTGCCTGATTTAGCTTTTCTTCCCTTAGAGTATCCCTCTCCTCAAGTTGCTTGAGAGTCTGCCTCAGTATTTTCTTCGTGCGCCTCCTCTCACTCCTCACTGACTTGGCCGTGTCAGTCATTGTGCGTTTCAACAGAATCAGCTCCTTGTTTGCAAGGGTATTGTAGGCTGACTTCATCCACCTGATGTGCTTAGCCAGGGCCTTGGCTTCTTCCTCATTTTCAGTGCGTAGCCTCATTACTTCCTCCTGAAGTTCAGCTAGGTTCTCTATAGTCTTTTCTTTCTTCACTTCGACTATACTAGTGAATTCAGCGCATCCGACCCCAGTGATAAGCACATCGTCGTCTTTATCAACGGCCTCGTCAGTGTCCGGTTGCTTTCCCTTGGCAGCCCCTGCATCCTCAGTCCCCTCTTCAGGGTGTACTGAAGGCAGTTGAGAAGAAGTCATAGCCGCCCGCTCAGGCTCAGCTAAGCTATCTTGAACTTTGGGAACAAGTCCCTCAGAACTAGGAGTCTCCTTTGACGCCTCAACATCATCCTCCTTTGTCTCAGGGCAGGGAATCCCTTCATCGACAGATGTCTCATCGGCGGCTGAGATGTTCACAACATCCTCAGTCGTTGGTCCACCCTTGACACCAACGTCTTTAGCACCTTCCCCTTGAGTCTGAGACTCAGGGATCATAAGATCCACCTCTCTTGCTGTCTCTTCTACAGCCTTCTCCACAGCTCCATCCTGAGCATCCTCATCATCATCATCCTTCTCCTTCTCCCCATTTGAACGAATGTCAGCCACCATCTTGGACATCATCTCGGTCACCAGTTGCTTCAGATTTTTGAAGTTAAGGAGTTGAAGCCAACTAGTGAGGCCAAAATATGTACACAACCTCACCTCATCTGACTCCCAGTGCTCCCAGCCACGAGCATCAACCAGCATATGTTGTTCTTGCATATTGGACTGTTTGAACTCCAGCCACACTTTCAACTCAACAACATTTGCTAGCAGCTCCTTGTATCTGTTTAGCCCGGGCCAACACTTAGCTGCCCACTCCATGGCATTCCCCCTGAGAGTATTCTCTAGGATGTTACCCACCAGGTTCTCATCCAACTCCTCCTCCTCCTGCATCTCAAGAAAATCATCCTCTACAGTTGGTAAGGATTTGGGGCAATCTATGGGGTTGGGATATGAAGGGAAGTCTGTGGGATTGGGAAGGTTTGGCTCTGAAGACTGGTCAGGCTCATGTGTAGGTGAGATTGATGGCACTGACTCAGTTGGGATGTTTGGCTCTGAGGGTGTTTGGGTTGGTTGGGGTGTTGGGTCAGGGTTGGGAATGGGTTCAGGGTGATTTGGTGATTGGGTGGGTTCGATCTCAGGCTGTAAAATCTCAGCCATCTCGATCGTGGTTCTAACTACCTCCAAGTCAGAGGCTCTATGAGAGCTTGACTCCTCCCTCTCACTGATCTCAGGCAGGCCCTTCGCTGGGGATTTTTTAGGCCCCTTTCTTAAACGTTTCAGCGGCCTCGCCCCCTGATCTTTCTCCTTCCTGACGTCATCGCCAGTTCCCTCAGCCTCAGATTCAGCTCTCTTGGGATCTGACTCAGTCCCTTGCTTGGTGCTCTTCCCTGACAGCACCACCCGTACCTTCTTCTTCTTCTTCTCTCTCAACAGCAATCTCCTCCTCAACCTCCTTGCTCTTTTCAAAGAGCTCATCCACCTTTTCAATGAGGCTGGTTGTCACCTTCTTGGCCTTCCCAGCTGGCTTTTTAGCCTGACCTTTTACCTTAGCATTGGGATCAGTCAGCCCTAGCATTGAGTAAGTGTCACTCAGAGAAGTAAACATAACCTTCTTAGAGGAAAGATTGTCCTCCATGTCGAAGGTGTACCCATGGCAGGCATGAGCAATCAAGATGGACATCCTTGTTCCAAAAGGAAGAATTGCACCAACGGAGGTGCTTCTTGCCATCATCCCTCTTCAGTTTGTCCAACCCTGCCTGACTGATCAAGGAAGAATTGCTCGCAGTTTGCTTCCACGCCATCAACAATGGCTCCCATGATCCTTAGCTTGGGCAGGCTCAGCTGCTCATGTGAGCCTGTGGACCCTATCACCACCTTGGACACTAAGTCCACAAGAGCCCTGTACTCAGACTCCAGGGTGCTCTTGTTCTAATGAGCTTTGAACTCGGATGAGCCCATCTTGGTCCACTTCCCCAAGTGTTCTCCTTCAGAATTCTCCTTGTAGACCCTGGGGTTGATGCCTGAGGATGACAACTAATAGACCTCCTTGATCGCCCTCCTCAAGTCAATCTCCACTTCCTCTGTATTGTAAAAGGGCTCGCCGTCGTCGTCCTTCTCTCCCGTCGGCTTCAGAATAGTTACCCTGGTAAAGAGTTCCCCCTTTCTCACAAATAGGTTGAAGTAGGCTTCCACAACAGATTTCGGAAGCACAGAGATAGGGCGCAGGGTGAAATATGTTTCCAACCCAGCTTTGGAGATCCAGTTGAAAACTGGTTTGATCTCCTCAACATTGAGGCAGATACCTTCCATGGAGATGACTTGATCCATGTGTACCAGTCTGTTGTTGACAACATCCACAAACTTATCTGTTGTCCAGTTGGATTTTAGGAATGCCATTGATTTTGAAAGAGATTTTCGAAAAACTGTGAGTGTTTGAGCAAGAGAATACTCAGTGTGCAGAAGTGCTTTGTGTTTGCGTAAAAACCTCAAATGACATTCTTGATTGATTAGAACAAGTCAGTTACTCAGACCTGGGGTTGAGATTAATTCCTGAATTTGAAAGGTTTCGAAATGAAGGGCCAGGATTAATCTCAGTACCAATCAATTAACCAAGTCAGTCATATTCCTTATAAAATGGACATGTATATGAAAAAGTAACTGAAGCATTAAATGCTCCGCTGTGCGTGGGTTTAAATATGAAAAGACGCACTTTTAATGAAAATGGAATGCATTTAATAAAGATTTTTAGGACTAAGGACTCAGAGAGACGCTTGAAATTCACAGTAGTCAGGATAGAACTCATACTTGTCAGAGAGACATTGTAGCACCCTGATACCTCGCTGAGTCGAGTCTGCCTGAGTTCCCCCTAAACCCTATACTGACTACTCTCCCGGATCTAAGAGTCCTAACTCCATTGACAGTTCCATAAACCTTGCTTCAGCCAAAGGCTTAGTCAAGATGTCAGCTCTCTGCCTGTCAGTGTGAATTTTCTCCATCCTAATGTCCTTCTTCTCCACATGATCTCGAATGAAGTGATGCCTAATATCCACATGTTTGCACCTTGTGTGAAGCACTGGGTTCTGAGTAATTGCTATAGCACTATTGTTGTCACAATAGATTGGAACCTCATTAGCAAATACTTGGTAGTCCCTCAAGTGTTGCCTCAACCATAAAATCTGAGCACAACAACTGCCTGCAGCCATATACTCAGCCTCAGTTGTGGATGTTGCAACTGAATTCTGCTTCTTACTAAACCACGAGATCAACTTGCTTCCCAAAAACTGACATGTCCCTGAGGTTGATTTCCTATCAATCCTACAACCTCCATAATCTGCATCTGAATAACCTGTCAGTTCTAAGTTGTCATCTGAAAGATACCATAGTCCCATATTGACTGTCCTTTTCAAATACTTAAGTATCCTCTTAGCAGCCTCCAAATGACTTCTCTTAGGATCAGACTGATACCTAGCGCACACACTAACTGCAAACGTAATGTCAGGCCTACTTGCAGTCAGGTACAACAGAGAACCTATCAGCCCTCGATACTCAGTCTGATTTACTGAAGTCCCTTCAGTGTCAGGATCCATCTTCCAATTTGTGTTCATAGGGATCCTGGCCGGATTGTTGTTCTGAACACCAAACTTATGAATCAAGTCTCTTGTATACTTGGCCTGAGTAATGAAGATACCTTGAACAGTCTGCTTGACCTGCAGTCCTAAAAAGAAGTTCATCTCTCCCATCATTGGCATCTCAAATTTACCAGTCATCAACTTAGAGAATTTCTCACAGAGCTGAAGATTTGGTGATCCAAATATTATGTCATCCACATAAATCTGGACCAAGAGAATGTCATCACCTTCAGTGATCTTAAACAAAGTCCTATCCACGGTTCCCTTCTTGAACCCATGGTCTGTAAGGAATTGAGAGAGGGTATCATACCAAGCTCTTGGTGTTTGCTTAAGTCCATAGAGTGCTTTCTTCAAATGGTATACTCTATCTCCAACCTCAAACCCGGGAGGTTGTTCAACATATACCTCTTCATTGAGTACACCATTCAGAAAGGCACTCTTGACATCCATTTGATACACCTTAAACTTCTTATATGTTGCATATGCAAGGAACAACCTGGTAGCTTCCAACTTGGCAACTGGAGCAAAAGTCTCATCATAGTCTATTCCTTCAGACTGACAATACCCTTTTGCAACCAGTCTAGCCTTGTTCCTCACCACAATACCATTCTCATCCTTCTTGTTCTTAAAGACCCACTTGGTACCAATAACACCTTGGTGCCTAGGTCTATCTACCAGTTCCCAAACTTGATTCCTTGTGAACTGATTCAACTTCTCTTGTATGGCTATGATCCAGTTCGAGTCAGTGAGAGCTTCTTCAATGTTCTGAGGCTCTTGCTCAGAGAGAAAGCAACAGAACAGTGCACTCTCACCATGGAACCGTCTGGTCCTGACTCCCTTAGTTGGATCACCAATGACTTGATCAATGGGATGATCCTCTAGCCATGTTCTCTTGCCTGGAGTTGTTCCTGAGGTACCTGCAATGTTAGTGTCTACAGGCTCATAGAATTCAGGAAATTGAACAGAAGGGGATGAACCTGAGTCTATACCAAAGGGATTAACAAGCTCAATGTCAGGGACATTGATTCCCCCTTGATGAGGTGACTCAGGAACCGTCTCAGCTGCGACCACATCTTCATAGATGGTGCTTACCTCAGGTTGAGCCTGTCACTCAGTTTGAGGCTCAACTATCCCTGATGTGCTTGGCGTAGGAGTGGCACTTAGTTTATCATCCTGATCATCGTCATCATCCCATCTTGGAATTGACACAGTTTTGACCTTTGGATCAGATTGATTCTTCAAGCTTAGCCTTGTCACTCTCCTTGTGACCTCCTCAGTGTCAGGATTCATCACTCTTACCCTAGACTCATTAGCAGATTCATCAAACACAACATGTGGTGATTCTTCCACAACGAGGGTCCTACAATTGTAAACCCTGAATGCTTTACTGACTTCAGAATATCCTAAGAATATTCCTTCATCAGATTTGATATCGAAGGCTTTCAATTGGGTCTTCCCATTGTTGAGGATGAAGCACTTACAACTAAATACATGAAAGTAAGAGACACGGGGCTTCCTCTTATTCCATGTCTCATATGGGGTCTGTGCATGTTGTTTGTTCAGCATGGATCTATTCTGAGTGTAGCATGCAGTGTTGATTGCCTCAGCCCAGAATTTCTTGGGCAATCCTGACTCAGCCAGCATGGTCCTGGCAGCTTCCTTCAGTGTCCTATTCCTCCTTTCAGCGACACCATTCTATTGTGGGGTTCTAGCTACAGAAGTCTCATGAGCTATACCAAGTTCATTATAAAAGTCAGAAATATACGAATTTATAAATTCAGTGCCCTTGTCAGATCTGATCTTAGTAATGGACTAATTTTTCTCATTGCAGAGTCTCCTGAGCAACTCTGGAAGCTTCACCTGTGTTTCCTTCTTATTTAACAGGAAAATAACCCAAGTATATCTAGAATAATAATCAATAACCACAAGGGTATATTTCCTACCATTCATACTCACAGGTGTTATTGGACCAAATAAATCCATGTGCAAGAGCTGAAGAATCCTGTCAGTGGAATGGGAAGCTTTCTCTTTGAATGAAGCTCTGACCTGCTTTCCTTCTTGACAAGCTTTGCACACATGATCTTTGCTAAAAACTTCATTAGATAGACCTTCAACAAGTGATTGTCTAGAAATTTTGTTAAGAATCTTGAAGTTCATATGGCTTAATCGTTTATGCCATAAACAATTGAGCTCTAGAGAGCTTTTAGCAATAAAAAAAGTATTAGGAATAGTGCTGCTCCAATCAGCGAGATACACGTTACCTTTCCTGATACCTGATAGAAGCACTTGTGTTGACTTGTCCTTGACTGAACATATATTCGATGAGAACTCAACACTGAAACCCTTGTCACAGAACTGACTTACTGACAATAGGTTATGCTTCAGTCCTTCCACAAAGGACACATTCTCCACTCTGACTGTACCTATTGTCAAGACACCAAAACCTTTAGTAACACCTTTTGAGTTATCACCAAAGGTTACCTGTGGACCATCTTTATCTTGAAACTCTTGGAGAAGACTCTTCATTCCAGTCATATGCCTTGAGCATCCACTGTCTAGGTACCAAACAAATTTGTTTGAGTCTCCTCTTCTTTTGTTATGATCCACAGCCGCCTGCAAACAATTCATGCTTTAGGTACCCATTGTATGTTGGGCCCTATTGTGTCAGCTATACCCTTCGGGATCCAGACTTGCTTAACTACCCTGATTGCCTCAGAGTGGTAAATCTGTCTCCCTGACACATCAACATACACAACTTTCTTCTTCTTTGCCTGAGAGGAATATGGTGTATGAGTGCTAGACTTAGGCTTCACAGGAGCCTGAGTGGGTGCCTTTTGGGCTGACTTCCTATTCTTCCTAGGTCTGGGTGAGCAGGTCTTGGGCCTTGTTCTTGATAAGGACCTTGTGTTCTATTCCCCCTAGGCAAGTGAGGGAATGGAAAACAGTTAAAGACCTCAGGATGCCAAAACCATGGGGGTGTCATCATGTTTGGCCTTCCCTGTTGGTATTGTCAAGCATGATGATACCCTCGCTAACCAGTCTGAGGGCTCTTGGCCTGAGTCTTCCTCTGCTTTTGCTGAGGCTTTCTCTGGTCTGAGCTCTCAGGGACCTCCTTTGGTTGCTTTGCCTTTCCCTTGGGTTTTGGCTTAGCAACCTTGGGGGCAACCCTGACTGAGTCAACAGTTTCCTTACCCTTATCAGTTTGACGGGTCTGAAGTACAACCTTAGGTGCACTCTGGCCTGCCTGAACAAATACCCTCTCAGTGTTGCTCCCTGAAGCAACATGAGATTGACCTTGTGAGGATTTCTTAGGAACATATTCAAGTCCCCTTTTCTCGTTCCCAAGCATCTGGCTGCTATTTATTTCCTCTCTAGCCACTGAGGATTTATTCATTGCTGCAACCTTTTGCTTGAGTGAGTTCTCACTCTTTTTCAGGATTTCATGTCTGGCAAAGAGGTCATCAAACTTACTTTTGAGCGCTTTCAGTTCTTCCTTCCTGACCAACTCTTCCTCAGCCAATTCCTTCAAAATCTTCTCTCTTGGGAGACGCTCAGCATTTATTAAATCAATCTCCTGAGTTAGTCTCACAATCTAAGTTGATTCTTTAAGATCAGACTGAGTGAGCTGATCATTCAGGTTCTGGACCTCAGTACTCAATTTCTTGTTTTCCTCTACCAAGAAGACATTAGTTTCCTGCAATCTGGAGAAATCAACCATCAATTGATCCAGGCAGATCTGAAGGTTCATTTCTCAGACTGACTCTGAGCTAAGCTCAGGATTTTGACCAGTGTAGAAACCACACACAGAGTTAGATGTTACCTCAGGTTCCTCCCTTGCCATCAGGCAAACATCATCGTACTCATCATCCGAAAAGAGTTCAGGCGACCTCTCCTCAAGACCATCCGAATCAGTTGCATCCTCAGGGAGCATGACTCTCCGGTCAGCAAGTCTCTGATCTCTCTTGGCCCTCCTGTCCTCTCTTTTGTTGGGAAAATAGGGGTGCCCGAAATCTATTCGGGATGAAATTTAAATACGAATTTAAATACAATTATTACTAGCATGAATTAATCCTAATTAATTCAAATAATAATTCCAACAACAAATTTAACATCATGCATGTTGAATTAATTCACATAAAATCTAGACGGAATAAACAAGAATTTATGTGACTTACGTACCTCTTGTAGAATTGACATTTGAATAAACGGGACAATCACGATCACGCTTTATCAACCCAAAAACCTTCTCAAGTATTTCCCTTTCGCCTTACTTGATCACCGGTGGGAGATGCTTTCAAGTAATTAGAATAACAAGGAAGAAAGAAAAAATAGTGTTGCTGATTTTTTTTTCAACGCTGTGAAAAAGTAAACTAGAGATGAAATAATCATCCCCTATATATAGGAGAGGGGTGAACGAAATTTAAGTGTATTTTAGGGGAGAGAAAATCTTTTTCTTGGCCTCCAAGAAATCTTGAATATATCCCATATATTCTTTTCTCCATAAAAAAATATTCCACAAAAATCTCACCCTTCTAATATATGCAATTTTTGAAATTTATAGATTGAGAATGCAAGATTTGGATCTTCTTGAATTTATGAGATAATCTTGTATTCCAAGAATACTTATCTTCCATAATATCTTTCCAAGAAAATCAACAAAATCTTTTCTCTCTCCATATCTCTTATTTTCAAAAATCCCAAGAAAAATCAGCAAATATATTTTCTTTTATTTTAATCACCTTATTATTATTGGGCTACTTGAGGGGCCTTTAGGATAATTAAGATTGGACCTCCAATGGGCTTCTGAATTTCAATATTGAGCCCCAATATAATTCAGCCCATTAATATTAATTAGTACCACTAATAAATTAATATTGCACTATCCATCTTAATCCATATTAAGATAATATGGGCTCCCAGTTATTATTTTCCGCGTTTAAGATTATCAAGTCCATTAATTAATTAAGCTTCTGAATAGCTCTAAATTAATTAATATATTTCACCTTGGAGTAAAGATAGCTCAACATTATTATCCGTACCGAAGAAACTAATTCTTCACTTGCAAGATTTGGTACGATAAAACTTCTGAGCCCACCAAGGGGACTAATCACACGAACCGTACTCGCACGCGTTTCTCCGTATTAAATCTTAGCAACCATCGTATGATTAATATTACTGCCCAAGACACAAAGTTCGAAGTCACGATGATTCTCACTCAACATGAATCAAAGTAGTAACCATTAAGCACACACGGTCCTATTTAAGTGACGGGGATTAAGAAATCAACAACCACTGAGGTCTAATTCTTGACATTTCAGAACAGAAGAATTTATCCTCACTGTAGGTCCTCTTCAACACATACTAAATGTGCTAGTGCAATCTCTTAGTCAAGACAAACCAATCTGAGACTTACACATCGACCTTTCACGGTGGATTATTCAATTCCACCTAGGTCGTGAAAATGTACGTTTAGTTACAAGGAAACTGTTAATGTTATCTTCCGTGATCGGGTATCACCACATTAACTACAATGTAACTAGTACTATTATGAACTGTTTGCAATAAATATTCAACATTCAATCATATCTAAAGCATATGCGATAAAAGAATTATTCTCATAAACAAGTGTTTGATACACGAGTTATACAAAGTAAAAGCATACTTTTACGTATAACTCCAACAATCTCCCACTTATACTTAAAGTCTGCTTTTTAGTATACATCCTGAATGTCTTAGTGTAGTAGCTCTACGTGACATCTCATGTCAACCTACACTAACCTAATAATTCCTCCCACTTATACTTAAAGCAGATTGGCAATAGTCTTGACTCTCATTCCATCCACATGTCTCTCGAATGTACTATGAAGCAGACCCTTTGTGAATGGATCCGCTAGGTTGTCACCCGACGCTATCTTTGCCACCTCTATATCTCCTCTCTTAACGATTTCTCGTATAAGATGGTATTTTCTTTCTATGTGTTTGCTGGCCTTGTAGGCTCTCGGTTCCCTTGAATTTGCAACTGCTCCGACATTATCACAATGGACAGTGATTATGATGGGCAAATTTGGGACAACGTCCAAGTCCACTAAGAAGTACTTGAGCCAAACCGCTTTTTTCGCTGCTTCACAAGCAGTTACTTATTCGGCTATCATAGTCGAATCGGCGATGCATTTTTGCAAATCGCTTCTCCATGTCATGGCTCCTTCTCCCATGCAAAACACACTACCCGAGGTAGATATTCTGGATTCTATATCTGATTGGAAATTTGAGTCTGTGTATCCCACGGGAATTAGACTGTCTGACTGTTAAATCAACATTCCATACCAAGTTCTTTTCAAAAACTAAAGAACGCATTTAATTGCAATCTAATGTGCTTTCCCGGGGTTACTTTGATATCTTACCAACATGCTCACGACAAAGCAGATATCCGGTCTCGTACACAACGTTGAATACATAAGACTTCCTACGTCCGAAATGTACGGAACGTCTTTCATGTCATCTATCTCCACTTGCGTCTTAGGGCATATTTCTTTGGATAGATGGATTCCGTGCCTAAAAGGTACAAAACCTTTCTAGGAATCTTGCACGCTTCAAAACAGTGGCTTCGTATGAAACTTGCGATAAGCCCAACATCCTCCACTTGCGATCTCGAGTGATCTTGATCCCAGGGATGTGACTGGCTTTCCCTAAGTCCTTCATATTAAACTGATTTGACAGTCATACCCTTACGTCTGACAATACCTTTACATTGTTTCCAATGAGCAGAATATCGTCTACGTATAATACTAAGAATACCACCGCAGTTCCGTCACACCTTTTATACACACAACTTTCGAACTTGTTTTGAGCACAAACCCATAAGATTTAATAACTTGATCAAAACACTGGTTCCAAGTACGCGATGCTTGCTTAAATCTATAAATGGATCTCTTAAGCTTGCATATGAGGTGCTCTTGGCCTTTTTCAATGAAACCTTTGGGCTGTTGCATATAGATATCTATCCCGTCAAGACTTCCATTAAGGAAAGCCGTCTTGACATCCATTTTCCAGATCTCGTAATCTAGGTGCGCAGCGATCGACAAGAGAATACAAATGGACTTAAGCATAGCTACAGGTGAAAAGGTCTCCTCATAATCGATCCCTTCTTTTTTAGTATGCCCTTTGGCCACTAGCCTTGCTTTGAAGGTCTCAACCCTTCCGTCCTGTCCTCTTTTCCTCTTGTACACCCACTTGCATCCAATGGGTACCCCATTGGGTGGTTCGACCAACTCCCATACTTGTTTATGATCCATCGAACCCATCTCGGTTTCCATTGTTGTTTGCCACGACTCCGCGTCTTTGTCTTGGATGGCCTCGTCGTATGTCCATGGGTTTGATTCATCGCCGGGAACCAAATCCGAAGTTTCTCCTATCCCCATGAATCTCTCGGGTTGCCAAGCAATCCTCCCACTGCGACAGAGTTCTAGTTGTGAAGGTGTGACGTGTGGTACATCATCTTGTATACTTGGTATAGGAGTTTGCCCTCTTAACTCGTCTAAGGTAATCTCACTTCTGAGCTTTCTTTTGTTCATATAGTCTTCCTCCAAGAATTTAAAGTGCGAACTAATCACGGTATTTTAATCCTTGGGACTATAGAACATACACCCTCTCGTTCCCGCAGGGTATCCTATAAAGAGCCTTAATTCCGAACGTGGATCCAACTTACCGGCTTCCTTGTCTGGCACGTATGTCGGACAACCCCAAATCCGCAAGTGTCTTAGACTGGGCTTGCGCCCGGTCCACAATTCCATTGGGGTTTTAGGAACCGATTTGGATGGCACCAAGTTTAGAATGTAAGCCGCCGTTTCCAAGGCATTACCCCAAAACGATTTAGGTAAATCCAAATAACTCATCATGGATCTGGCTATTTCTAAAAGAGTCGGGTTCCTTCGTTCTGCCACACCGTTCTATTGAGGGGTTCCCGGTGCGGTCAACAGGGATACAATCCCTTCGTCCTATAGGTAGTTCAAGAATTCATCGCTAAGGTATTCGCCTCCACGATCAAATCGTAAAAACTTGATACTTCTTTCCCTATGCATCATAAGGTAGATGTATCTATATCTCGAGTAATCATCAAAATGACAAATTACTCATACCCCTTCTTGCTATGATCGTCATTGAACCACACATATCGGTATAAACGAGTTCTAACACTTTGGTGGCTCTATTCCCCTTGGCTCCAAATGCCCTCTAGGTCATTTTACCCTCTAAACAGGATTCACAAGTTGAAAATGACTCAACTTGAAGTGACTCCATGGATTCATTTTTCACCAACCTTTGTATCCGCATTAGATTAATATGACCTAATCTAAGATGCCATAGTAGTATTTCGTTCATGTCCGAAGAATGTTTTCTTTTATTACTCAAAATAATCGATTTGTTATTAGATTTAATTTTTTTTTTTGTGAGTGGTGTGCCCAAAAAATGGTATAAAGATCATCCACTGAAGTTCCTGAACAGACAAACTCATCTTTTCAAGAAATAATAACATCCTTA
Organism: Ballota nigra; assembly: GCA_947034835.1. Classification (NCBI taxonomy): domain Eukaryota; kingdom Viridiplantae; phylum Streptophyta; class Magnoliopsida; order Lamiales; family Lamiaceae; genus Ballota; species Ballota nigra. The sequence continues at coordinate 7,538,678 of OX344727.1, read as the reverse complement.
TTAAAAGAAACTGAGTATCTATTCAAAACAGTTTAGAGACTGAAGGTTGAGTTCTTTCTAAACTAGGAACATGAAGAACGTCTCTCAAGACCATAACTCTATCTTCAAAAGATAGGCGCACTTCTCCCACTGCTTCAGCTGCCACTCTCGTAGCATTGCCCGATGTGATGGGGATCTCACTTCCGTTAAGTCGTCGGATTAGCTTGAACCCATGAAACAAATGTGATCAGTAGCTCTCGTATCCACTATCCACGAATAGACAGCATACGCCACTTCACAATTTTCGACGACTAGGGTGTGTGAATTACCTAACTTTCCTAGCCTCTTAGGCTTGGAACAGGCAGACCTCCATTGTCCTCTCTCACCGCAACTAAAATACTTCCCCTTCGATGCTAGCCTTTGCATTTGTCTTTCGCAACAATTGGATTTGCTTGGATCCGGCCTTTGGTTCTCTTCCTTTTTTTCCCTCCCTTGGGACCAAAAGAGGTAGACGGACCATTAGCCACCATAGCACTAGACTGGTGCTCCATTACCACCTCCACCGAAACTAAAGCTTGCAAGAGCTCGGGCAAATGACTTGTCCGTTCATTCATCTGACAGTTCAGATGAAACTGCTCAAAGTTTCTCGGTAGAGAATGGTATATGAAATCAACCTGAGAAGGGACATCAAAATCCGCACCAAGTACTTCCAACTTGTTAAGGTATGCCATTATCTCGAGAACGTGCTCCCTTACGGGCGTTCCTTCCACCATTTCCAACTTGATCGAGTCATGTTTGGTGAACTGATTAGTCATGGGATTCTGATGTGAAAACATCTCTTCAAGGTTTTCCATGATTTCAACAGCGGATACAATGTCTTCATGAACGCGCCTCAAATCCTCAGACAGAGATGTCAAGATGATGCACTTCATGTGTTCATTGTCACGCTGTCAATCATAAACTACCTTTTCCCATTGCTTGACTTATCATTAGGCATGCCGGGTTTATTAACGTGAATAACCCAATTGTGTTTTCGTGCAGTAAGGACAAATTTAAAATTACATTTCCAATCGATATAATTCTCTCCAAAAAGTTTATTAACTTTAAGTATATTAAACAGTGGATTAAAAGGTTGCGACATGATGAAATGAGAATAAAACATACATTCATATCAATATCTAGAAAAATATGAAATTATTACATAATTCGATCACATCAATTATATTGAAACCTTAAAACAATATAATCATGCATCAGCCAACATCTCGAAACAATTTAAATGCGCCACGAGGGGTGGTCTATACATTTAAACACATTCAAGCGGATCACAAACTTAAAAGTTACAAATTCTTAATTCAAAATTAATAGCTGGCTCCCACTTTGACCACATAAAAATTGACAGGGACTCCGAGGGGAGTAAGTTAATATAAATTTCTTATGCCTAAGTAATAACCATAATTAAATACAGGATTATTATTTCGCTTTGAGCAAGCCACTCGTGGTGAGGGTCAATACCACCACTAGTAATAATTCACAATCATCCTTTTGGAATTTATTCATGTGAAATCCGTCCTTTTGGCCGATCCGAGGGGGAAATGTATTCCAAAAGAACTTCACAAATAAATAAATTATGGAGGCCAAATTAATCCAATTTTAATATCCGGAATAAAATTGCGATTAAATAAACATACTTAGTAATTTTCGAAAGTAAGGTTTTTCTTGGACAATTAAATTCATGCAAACATATATTAACAAATAATAATAAGTGCACGAAATAAAACATCCATCAAAACAAAATTAAACACATTGGAGCACTCAAATCCAATTGTCACGGTTTAATTTCTTCACGTCTTGATGCGAAAAATCGTCCTTGTTGCTTTCCATCGTTCGTCTCGACACGCTCCCACTCGAACAGCAACACTTCATCAAAAACAGCATTGTTTGGGGTTCGGGACGACGTTTAATATCACACAAAAAATGCAGAACTGAAATTAATTTAAAAAAAATTCACGGCCCGAGATACGGCGCGCGTCGGCCCACGGAGTGGGCCCACGCGCCACCCGGCACGGTGCCCGCGCCCCGTCGTGCGCCCGGGTTGTACGCCTCGCGCACCGGGTTTCGCTGTTCATTCTCGTTTCTCACCCCATGCATGATTTTACGTCCATGCATGCACCGCGCATGCATGCGTCGTCCGGGTACGCCGTCTTTAATTCTTCATTCTTCGTCTCGATCCGGTTACAATTTATTTTACAAAAAAAATAAATACTAGATCTAGACTAGTCTATTACAATGATCAAATCAAAATAAAAACAACTAATCTACTTGTGGATTTTCTCACGAGAAAAACGAATTCGAACGAATCGAATTAAAAACAATTAATTCACACGCATGAAAAATTAACAACATTAAAAACCATGACAATTGGATACCTGCAAAAAAGATCTAGCAATTCTACTATCCAATTTCAATTTAATGTTAAACAATTTAAATTCCAATTTAAAGACCAGAGCCCGAAACCGTGGCTCTGATACCAGTTGTTGGGAAAATAGGGGTGCCCGGAATCTATTCGGGATGAAATTTAAATACGAATTTAAATACAATTATTACTAGCATGAATTAATCCTAATTAATTCAAATAATAATTCCAACAACAAATTTAACATCATGCATGTTGAATTAATTCACATAAAATCTAGGCGGAATAAACAAGAATTTATGTCACGATCACGCTTTATCAACCCAAAAACCTTCTTAAGTATTTCCCTTTCGCCTTACTTGATCACCGGTGGGAGATGCTTTCAAGTAATTAGAATAACAAGAAAGAAAGAAAAAATAGTGTTGCTGATTTTTTTTTTCAACGCTGTGAAAAAGTAAACTAGAGATGAAATAATCATCCCCTATATATAGGAGAGGGGTGAACGAAATTTAGGTGTATTTTAGGGGAGAGAAAATCTTTTTCTTGGCCTCCAAGAAATCGAATATATCTCATATATTCTTTTCTCCATAAAAAAATATTCCACAAAAATCTCACCCTCCTAATATATGCAATTTTCGAAATTTATAGATTGAGAATGCAAGATTTGGATCTTCTTGAATTTATGAGATAATCTTGTATTCCAAGAATACTTATCTTCCATAATATCTTTCCAAGAAAATCAACAAAATCTTTTCTCTCTTCATATCTCTTATTTTCGAAAATCCCAAGAAAAATCAGCAAATATATTTTCTTTTATTTTAATCACTTTATTATTATTGGGCTACTTAATGGGCTACTTGAGGGGCCTTTAAGAGAATTAAGATTGGACCTCCAATGGGCTTCTGAATTTCAATATTGAGCCCCAATATAATTCAGCCCATTAATATTAATTAGTACCACAAATAAATTAATATTGCACTATCCATCTTAATCCATATTAAGATAATATGGGCTCCCGGTTATTATTTCCCGCGTTTAAGATTATCAAGTCCATTAATTAATTAAGCTTCTGAATAGCTCTAAATTAATTAATATATTTCACCTTGGAGTAAAGACAGCTCAACATTATTATCCGTACCGAAGAAACTAATTCTTCACTTGCAAGATTTGGTACGATAAAACTTCTGAGCCCACCAAGGGGACTAATCACACGAACCGTACTCGCACGCGTTTCTCCGTATTAAATCTTAGCAACCATCGTATGATTAATATTACTGCCCAAGTCACAAAGTTCGAAGTCACGATGATTCTCACCCAACATGAATCAAAGTAGTAACCATTAAGCACACACGGTCCTATTTAAGTGACGGGGATTAAGAAATCAACAACCACTGAGGTCTAATTCTTCACATTTCAGAACAGAAGAATTTATCCTCGCTGTAGGTCCTCTTCAACACATACTAAATGTGCTAGTGCAATCTCTTAGTCAAGACAAACCAATCTGAGACTTACACATCGACCTTTCACGGCGGATTGTTCAATTGCACCTAGGTCGTGAAAATGTACGTTTAGTTACAAGGAAACTGTTAATGTTATCTTCCGTGATCGGGTATCACCACATTAACTACAATGTAACTAGTACTATTATGAACTGTTTGCAATAAATATTCAACATTCAATCATATCTAAAGCATATGCGATAAAAGAATTATTCTCATAAACAAGTGTTTGATACAAGAGTTATACAAAGTAAAAGCATACTTTCACGTATAACTCCAACATCTTTCCCTTGCACTCAGCTTCGGACAATCGTACTGATAGTGCCCGCTCTTGTTACAGTTGTAACATGTTGGTTGCTCATCTCTTTTTTCTCTCCTTGGTTCAGGGTTCCTTTTTGAGTCAGATTCCCTCTGTCTTGATGAGCTTTCAGTCTTCCCTGAGTGTTTGTCATCATGAACACGTATCTATTCATCCCTATGATCAGGGTTTGGATCTGAATATCTTCTTTCATCACCACGATCTCTCCTCTGGTCAGTGTTTCTCCTTTCCTCATATCTCCTCGAGTCACGTGAGTCCTGATAAAATTTCTTATAACGACCAAACCTGGAATTTAGCTTCTCAAAGCATCTGGCCATCAGGCTGTACTCCTCAGCAAGCTCTTCCTTGCTCATCTCCATCAGTGACTTTGATGAAGACTCAACAGGTTCAGACCTGGCCTTGAACGCCACACTTTTCTCATGAGTTTTCTCCTTCTCTTCCTTTTCTGGCTGAACTTTCTTCTTTCTCTTGTTAAGATCAAATTCCAAGGCTTTGAGCTCTGAAAAAAGTAAAGCAGAAGTTATGTTACTCATATCCTGAGTGTTCTTAAGCATAATTACACTGTTGTCCCATCTCTCAGGAAGGACATTCAAGATCTTTGAAGCAACATCTCTCTTTGGGACATCTTTGTCCAGCATCACCAGCTCATTCATCAACTTGATGAATCTTGACTCCATCTGATCAATAGTCTCATTAGGCAGCATCTCAAACGCTTCGAACTTCTTAATGGAAATGTTTCTCTTGTTCTCCTTTATCTTTTCTGACCCCTCGCACATCCTGGTCAGCTCATCCCAAACCTAATTTGCCGTCTTTAAATTCATCATCCTCGCTGACTCCTCGAAAGGCACCGTATGCAAGATGATATTTCTGGCCACAATGTCCAGTCCCATAATCATGATCTCGTCAGTGGTCATATCCTTCCTTTCTTTGGGAATAGGTACGCCAATCTCAAGATCGTCATATCCCCTCCCTCTGACATTAGGGATGGTGATCTTGATCGGTCCTTCCCTGAGAACATGCGGCATTTGGTCATGGATGGCATCAAGATGCGCTTCTAATCTGAACTTCCAATAGATAAAGTTAGATACAGGGAATTCAGGTAACGAAGCTTCAAGTCTTCTCGAAGTCATTATGATGCAAGTTTTATGAAAAGCAAATTCAGATCTGTTCAGTGACCACCAACAGTTTCTCCTCTGAAACTATTAGTATTCAAAGTTAGTGGTCTTTTGAACTACTGCTCTGATACCACTTGTTGGTGCCGGTACAGGACTGATGAATACGTGTATGGGGGGGAATAAACGTATTCCAATTTTTTTAACTTAAAACCTTGCTGAGTCCCCTTTACTCAGAGTGATAAAGAACTCAGAGCTGATAATCTCCCCACTGACCACACTTAGTGTGGGTCTGTTGGCTGACTATCAATTCGAGTTCAGTGCGGACATGCGTGAGCCCTGATAGTTTAAAGTCTTGTGTAGTTTGCTTTATGAAAACTTGATTACTCAATTCTGAATAGTGATTAGTAGGACAATGCTCTTTTTGAGGATCAGGCTGATTGATTCGAGCCTGATAAAACCAAATGCTTATGAATGAACAAGTAATATAGCAAGTAAGCACAATATCAAAGCAGTAAGAACACAGGGAGTTTAACGTGGTTCAGAGACTCAAGCTCCTACGTCCACGGCCTGATTTAACAGGAAATCCACTCAAGGGATTCTTATTTTTAACGTGCCAAGGTGCACCAAGATCAGCTACCTCACTGACCTATACAAACTCCTTACTAACTCACTAACAACTTACTACCAACAAACCTAACTTAGGGTTTTGGTTTTAGTTTGGATTCCAACTAAGTTGAGACTATCCTTACAAGACAAGGCTATGCTAAGGATTGGATAATCTCTCTAAGCTTAAGATAATGCTAGTTCGCTCTTAGAATACAGAATAACTCTCAGTAGCTAAGAAACACTTGGGAAATTTAGATGGTTTCGAGTGCTTCTTCTAAAGACTGAATGCTTTGAGTGCTTGAGAGTTTGAGTAATTTCTGGCTTGGAAATTTCCCATAACCTTGAATGGGTTCAAGGCCTTCTGTATTTATAGGTAATTTGAAAAACTATCCGTTGGAGAGATAGTCTTTCTTGTCATTTATGTAGAGTGGTTCAAACGGACATATCTTCATGTAGCAGCCGTCCTTTGCATGGAATTAGGTAGTTGCATTAAATGCACATTAAATGCTTGCCCGTTGAATATGCAGTCTGAAGTCAATTTTGTGTCAGGTTCCGTACATGTGTGTCCTTCCCGGATTGGCCCACGTCATCAGGTTGGTGAGAATGTCAGAACTTATTCCTAGGCTTCAGGCTTGTCTTATTAAGTTCTTTTTGTCTCGAGAATAACGGTCTTGTCCTGACGCTGACATTCCTTTTCATTGCTTGGCTCTACTCCAAGTCTTCCCATAAACTCAGTATCATCCTGTTCCCTTCAGGACTGAGTTAGTAATGACCTCAGGGTCATACTCTTCATTACTGATGCTCACTCAGCCAGCTTAGAGGACTTCCATGAGTTCAGGATGGTATTCTCCATCTTCAGGCTCTTGTCTTGATTGTCATCAGTAAATGCTCCTCTTACTGAGTACCTGTGAAGTGTAAAATGACTAAGTACTAGACCTAACCAAGACTAGCCTGACTAAGGCAAATCATCTTTTTAGGGGCTTTGGGATCTTAATCAAAGCTGACAATGTTCTAACAAAATGTTAACCATTATATATTTGAGATGATTTCACAATTTGAGGAGCATTTTATTAATCTAACTTGATTTATTTATAAAATTTTGTAAAATTATGATAAATATTTTATCAATTTATTAAAATTTTATTAGTAGAATTTGTTGATGTATATATTATTTAACACGCTCTAGTATAAATAAAAATTGATCACCTATTGAACCTAAAATAATAAATTACGTTTCAAAAATAAATTAAAATCATACATGAAAAAAAAAACGCACAATGACTCATCAAAATATATTCCTTCAACTTGACAAAATCCTAGTGTAACTAGGCTAACTATGTTTCTTGTAACAACTTCTTCTTCATCTAGCTTATTCTTGAAAACCGATCTTGTACCAATAACCTTTTGATGGATTGGCCTAGATACAAGTTCTCAAACTTGGTTTCTTTCAAATCCATTAAATTCTTCTTGCAAATCCATAATTCGATTTACATCATCCAACGCTTCCTGTGCACTTGAGGGTTCTGTTTCAGATAGGAAACTATTAAACATTACTTCATGCTATTGTCTTCTTGTCTTCACTGTACAGTTACATTACCAATGACTTGTTCAGGGGGATGATCCTTCAACTATTTCATATCTGACAATGGATCTTGATGAGTATTCTGGTCCGTTGTAAGTTTATTAACTGAAGATTCATTGAATCTTTCTGGTAATTCCTCACTGTTTGAATATTCTGAAAATTATTTTCTCTCGACCTCTATCAATTTATCCTACATGATTTTCAATACTGACATACGACTATAGGGTCTTAACTTTAGGATTGTCCTTTTTCTATAGATCTTCAATAAGCTTTTAATATTCTCTATTTGTACAGTGTGGTTCATCAAATACAACATGTGTTGATTCTTCCACAAGAATAGTCCTCTTATTAAATACTCTGAATGCGTTGCTTACTACTAAATATCGAAGAAAGATTCCTCCATTAGATTTAGAATCAAAAGTACTTAAGTAGTTTTTCCCATTATTCAAAATGTAGCATTTATATATAAAAAAAATATATGGAAATAAGATATGTTAGGACTTATTCCTTTACATAACTCATAGGAGGTCTTTTAATGAACTTTATCGTTTAAACATCTGCTTTTAGTATAACAAGATGTATTGGTTGCCTCAGCCCAAAACTTTTTGGATAAATGAGCTTCCACAAGCATTGTTTTTGCAACTTCTTTTAGTGTCATATTCTTCCATTCAGCTAGAACATTCTGCTATGGTGTTCTTGCAGCTGAATATTCATGATGAATTCCATGTAGTGAACAAAAATCTTCAATATTTGATTGGTGAATTCAGTTCCTCTGTCAGAACTGATTTTCACTATCTTTAATCCTTTCTCATTCTGAATTTTCTTCATCAACTCAGGTAGTCTCAATAGTTTTTCACTTTTTTTTCTTTGAAACACAGTCCAAGTAAATCTTGAGTAATCATCTACAACCACCAGAGTGTATTTCTTTCCACTCATGCTAACTGTTGGGGAACACGAAAAATTGACATGGACCTATTCGGGTGAAAATTAAATATGAATTATAATAAATCATCAAGCATGAATCAAAATAATTTATGCCAATTTAATTCATGCAATTCATGTATTCAAAACTGTAAATTTATACATATCTCTAAACATGCAGAACTAAGGGATTTCATATTTACCTCGTAATACGAGATACACTGTTGAGAAGATTAATTCGTTCAACCCAAACACCTTCTTAAGTATTCCATGAGCCCAACTAGTAGATCCGGTAGAAAATCTTCACGACCTTTCAAACCCTCAAGGAAGAATTTTTTTTTTCTTTTTTTACTCTATATTTCAAATCCTAACACTTAATTATGCATGCATGGGGAAGAAAAATTAACCCCTATTTATAATTGTAGCAGATGAAAATTATATGATTTCTTGTACCAAGAAATCCCAAGATTATATTCTTAAATTTGAAGAAATCCAATATATGGAAAGATTTAATTGTTAGTGTTAGTGTCCTAGAGACAATCCTTTGTGAGAACATAATACTAAGATAATATTCAGTTTTGGTTTAGAATTATTATTGATTTAATATTAAATGTATGGCGTTGCACTTATCTGAATATTATGTTTGATTGTTTGCATTTATTCTTATCTGTGTTCCCATGAATCACTATTGTCATTGAGTGGGTGAGAACTCAGATGACTTAAGTATGATTACCAAATAGCCTCAATCAAGGATCATCAAGAATGAGATATTGATGATGCAATTGAGATTGGTGTGCGATTTGCATTATACTCTTGGGAGAGTGTAGTAAGATCTCACTTACTACAAGATACTAGGTATCTCATAATGGATGACAAATACCTTAGAGGGTATTGGCATACCCATCCGAAAAACCGTTTGATGTAATTCCACAATATGTGTTTATGGGTATCTCGGTTAGTGGGAGCGATGTGATACTCCTTTGACTTGAGGTCAATACTCACGATGAAACACCCCATCCCGTTCTGTACCCATTTTCTTTAATTAGAAACCTTATTTTATATTCTTATTTTTGTTTCTTTTAATTTTATTTATTTTGTGTGCTATTGTGTAATTTAAATATATACCGTTTTTATTAATTTCTAAATTCGAAGAAAAAAATCGAATCTTTCAAGCGAATAAGGAACTACGAGAATTAAATTAAATTAAGGATTTCGATCCGTGTAATTTTATGAATAATCAGAAAATTTCAGTAATTAATTAATTAAAAAGTTAGTGTTGTTCTCAAATTAAATCCTGGAAACCAAACAAGCCCCTAAATATTATTATTAGGCAAGTACAAGAGTATATCATGAAATCCATACCTTTTATTCTCAGCCGTTCACTTTTCCCCTTATTAATTAATATTTTTATTTGGAAGATATTAATTGGATCCGGATTTGAAATATTCAAAAGGGACCAGTTAATAGCAATTAAGATGGAATCCGTATGTTACATGTATAAGGATAAACTCTCTCTCTCTCTCCTTGTTTTTTTTTCATTCACAAAGAAAAAGAAAATCGGTTCCCCATATTTTTCTCTCTCTCTACAAAGCTCCGGCTTCTCTCTAGAAAGCCAAAGATCGCCGCCTCCTTCCCTCTTCCGGCGGATGAGCGCCGCCGCAGCCCCAGCCGCATCACTCCTCCCTCCTACTCCGAGACGCGGCATCGCCAAGCGCCTCAGCCTAGTGATTAGGCGTGAAATTGTCATGATTCGTAGCTAGAAACGCCCTAATCTTGGTCGAGTTTATAGAGTATTTAGAGTTAATTGAGCATTATTTCTAAACATTGATGAATTTGTCTCTTTGATGCTCATAGGTGAATAGAGGACGAAAAACGGAGTTCGTAGGACTTTGAATCGACTCAAACGGATGCCCGGATGAGAAGATATTGAAGAAATACGATTGGTATTAGTGCGGATGAGGAAAAGTATCACTTGGGAGGAGTTAGAAGTCACTCGAGTGACTAGGTCGAGCGCCCCCGCTCGAGCGCATTGCTCGAGCGCCTAAACGTACAGAAACTTTCTTGCGCTCGAGCAGCTCGAGCGCCACCGCTCGAGCGAATTGCTCGAGCGCCCAAAACATGCAGAATGATTTCAACGCTCGAGCGTTTTGCTCGAGCGCCCATGGATTTTTGCCTCCGGATGCGTATTTTCGGCCCATTAACTCCCGTTTCGACCCGTGCCTATATATACCTCTTCCAAACACGTTTTGAAGGACCCCGAACGTTAGAAATAATTTTATACTTAGTTTTTGGAGAGGGAGAAGAACGAGCAAGCTTTATTTTACGTTTCGTTAAGGTTTTTCATACGAATTCTAGTTTCTTTTCAATTCGTAGTTTCTTTTCATTAGCTTGATTACTTTAAACGCTTTGAACGTTGTTTTGATTAATTCAATTTCAATTCTTCGTATCTATTTTCTTTAAACCCTAGTTCATGTTTCGTATTTTCTTTCTTCAATTCATCATGTTTATGTTCGTCGTTTCTTCTATTGCTTTAATGTTTGTTAACGTCATGTCTAGCTAAAACCCTTGCATGCTTAGGGTAGGATGAACTCGTAGAAGTAGGTTGTGGGTACGTAATTAGGGTAATTCGTGACGTTAGTTTTAATTCTCTTAATTAATGAATTCTTATAATTAATCTGAACTTTACCTTTAAATTTAGTACGAAAGTGTTAGAGAGAGGACGACCGCATCACTCAATAACAATTAGTAGTCTTAACGAGAAGGTTTAGGAAAGGTTAATTCATCTACCGGTTTAGCGAAGGAGGACGACCGCATCACCTTAGTTAAATTAGGGTCTCATTAATTGAGCACAATCCATTAACTTGTTAGTGGATTAGTGAAGTCGAGTGTTAGGGTAAAGTATTAGGGTTTAGAATCTTGAGCTTTCACCTTGCATTCGTATACTTAGGTTAATTCTTGTTTGTCACGATTACTTTGATTATGTACCTGCTCCGTTAGTATACGTAGGGATTCCTATCTTAAGCATCACCACCTCATATTTGAAAACACACCTTTTGGTACTTAGTTTAATTTTACTTTTACACTCGTAGGATAATTCAGTCTTTTAATTAATCTTTCAAAAACCCAAAAACATTACACTCATATTAACTACAACGCGTAGATCTTCAGGGATCTATTCGCATATACACCATCCCTTGGGTTCGATAATACTTGGTCCCTATACTTGCCCATACTACAGTGAACCCGTACTCTTGCGGGGTAGCTACTAGTAGAAGCTAGTGTAGTTCGCTCCAAGTCAATGGCACCGTTGCCGGGGATGGCGTTATATGCCTTTTGAATAGGACTTGTAGATAACTTAGTAGTTAGTAGTGGGTGATTTAATTTCTATTTTTATTTTTATTTTTTATTCAATCGGCAGTTGCGTTTTGATCCTTCTGCTAGTGTGTCAGGTTTATGAGAACACGCTCACAAGGCAATACGAGCGAAGAGAGATTACCTGCAGATCCTGAGACAATAGCAAGAAGGAACCGAGCCTTCTTGAGAAGGATGAACGCTGCCGACTTAGGGAAGGAACCAATGGACATCAATAATGAGTTGGACGATGCTGCCAATGATTTCAATCAGGCAGTAGACCGAGTTGAAGGCACTGGAGTTAGTGGTAGCCAGAATCAAATTCCATTAGGGGATAGCCAGAGCCTAAACCCGGATACACGAAACGTAGGGAATCCAGCTCAGAACCTTGTCCACAATCCTCCTAACAACCCTGCTTACCCACAAAACCCAAATAACCCTTTTAACAACCCAGTATACCAACATTACCCATACCCACCTTATCCTTACCCACCATATCCATATCATCCACCCCCAGTCTACAACCAACCACCTGTTTACCAACCACCACCCCAACAAGTACCAGTACCTGCTGCTAATCCTCAACACGTTCCTCAGAACGTAGATCATAATATAACGATTAGAGGGAGGTTTGCAGCGCAGCCACAGCGGTACTATGATGGAGTGGCTTTACCTCCAGTTGAGGCAAACAACTTCTCGATATCACCGGGGATTTTAAAGCTGCTGACCGAGAATCAGTTCAAAGGAGTGATCGGGAAGGAGAATCCTCACACACACTTGAGGAGCTTTCTCATGATAGCCTCCACATTTAATTATAATGGCATGTCTGAAGATGCCAAGAGGCTTAGGCTGTTCCCATTCTCATTGACGGGAATAGCCAAGGAGTGGTACGATAATACGCTCCCGCGGGGAGGTATTACCACTTGGGCCGAGCTCGAGCGTCTGTTCCTCGAGCGATTCTACCCTCCATCTAGGACGATCAAGGCTAGAATTGAGATCTCGTCCTTTCGCCAGAAGTCTGGAGAGGATTTACGCCAAGCGTGGGAGAGATACTCAAACATGCTGATTGAGTGCCCGCAGCACGGGTACAATGAGGGAGACATTATGGCATTTTTCTACAGTGGTGCCAACAAGACGGGGCAAGACCATTTAGACGCTTGTGCGGGCGGAGCATTTTTGAACCAAGGCATAGAGAGGTGTAGAGAGATCGTTGACAACATTGTCACGAATGCCGGTGCTTGGAGTGGAGATGCAGATTTTCAGAGAGTGCATTAGGTTGAAGAGGGAGAAGGAACGAGAAGGCTATTGATGGCCATGATGGAGAAGATCAACAACCTCGAGTTGGGGAAGAGTTTGGGTGGAGAGCATGCAGTAGAGAATGAGAGAGTAGACCAACCAAGTGGACAGCAAGAGGTAGCCAATTACATGGGAGGTCCGTATTACAATCAGAATGGCTATCAAGGTGGTAATCAGTATGGAAGGCCTTCTTATGGCCAACCATTTGTACTTCCAGGCCCTCATCCACCTCAAAATCAATGGAGGAACACACAAGGAGTTCAAGGAGGCCAACAGCCTCCTCAAAACACATGGAGGAAGAATGATAACTTTTCTTATGCTAACCCAAAAGCTGGTGTTACTGTTCCTGCAGGTGTTGATCCGGGTTCTAAACCTCCTGGTGGAGAAGGCGGTGCATCAACCGAGGAGATGTTGAGAGCGATCCTTCAGAAGGTGGAGGAAGGGAGCAAGAGATTGTCATCCTTGGAGTACGATGTGAAGGAGTTGCATAAGAAGGGTGATCAACGTGATCAAGAGCTCCAGAAGATGAACGTTGAGTGGACTAAAACTCAACAAGAGAACAATCGAAGGTTCACCTCTTTAGAGCTCCAGATGAGCCAGATTGCAAAGTCAGTGAATAGAATGCCGGAGGGGAACCCAAAAGAGCAGTGCAAGGCGATCCAGCTAAGAAGTGGAACCAACTATGAAGGTCCTCAGATGCCTGTTGATTCTGAGACGCCTCAAGTTGAGAAGGGGATTGAAAGTGAAGGGATTGAGAAGCATAAAGATATGGATGAGTCCCAGAAGGGCAAGGAAAGTGAGGAGATTGAGAGAGTTCCTAAGTGGAAAAAGGCAAAGGAAGCAAGGGAGAAAGTGAAAGAAACAGAAAGAGATGAATGGGGGGTACCCAAATCTGTGATACCCGTCCCATATCCACAACGCTTCATGAAAAAGAAGCTTGATGAAAATTTGCAAAATTTCTTGATGTTTTTAAACAATTTCATATTAATATTCCTTTTTATGATGCTTTGGAGCAGATGCCGCACTATGCGAAGTTTTTGAAGGACTTGATAGCGAAAAGACGGCGAGTGGATGAGCCGAAGTTGGTGCAGCTGAACCACGAGGTGAGTGCATTAGTGCACAAGGCGCTTCCACCGAAGCTGAAGGATCCCGGGAGCTTCACGATCCTATGTGATATTGGGAACGGGATCAAGAAGGGAGCGTTGTGCGACCTCGGGGCGAGCATAAATCTCATGCCCTTGTCGTTTTTCAAGAAGTTGGAAGGTGTTGAACTTCAACCCACAATGATGACGCTTCAACTTGCCGACCGGTCTATTACTAGACCTCAAGGTGTGGTTGAAGACGTCCTTGTGAGAGTTGGAGATCACATCTTTCCAGCCGACTTTGTAGTGCTAGAGATGGAGGAAGATGAGCACGCACCCCTGATCTTGGGAAGACCGTTCTTAGCTACGGCGGGGATGGTGCTAGACGTGGCAAATGGGAAGATCACGTTGAAGGTTGATGATCAAGAAGTGAAGATCTCCCTATATGAAGCCATGAAACACCCGAGGGAGGATGAGAGCTTGTATTGCATGGATGCAATTGATCCTCGTGTTGAAGACACGCCTTCTATCCCTAATCCTTCTGATATTCATGATTTTGTTAGTCCTTCACTTGATTATTTAACCCATGAGCATTATGATCTTGATTATGTTGATAGGGATAAAGTGAAGAAGTTGAAGGATGAAGAGGTGAAGAAAGTGGACGTGGTCCAGTTAGACGGGAAAGGAGGAGTAAAGAAGAAAGAGTCCAAACTCAAGAAATTGTTTAGTAAGACTCCTCCAGATAGAGGCAAGAAGGAGTTGAGACCCATAACACTTGGGGATGGGAAGAAAGCAAAGGTACTCATGATGGTGGGGCATCAAGAAAAGGAGTTCAAACACCACTCTTATGAGAGTAAGGGAGGTAAATTTGAGTATGATGTCCCATAAGCTCCTTTGAGCTTGGTCCGGCATGAGGACCTTAAAAATAGCGCTGAATGGGAGGCAACCCATTTTTATTTGCTTTCATTTATTTTTAGTGTCTTTTTATATTATTAGGGAGTATTTTGAGTCGTATGTTTAACCTCGTATTTGAGTAAGTTGCTTGTAGGCTTGTCTCTAAAGGAGTAAAGGTATCATGGAGTTATTCAGATTGAAGGAACCAACTTGAGGCAAGGGAGTGTGCAAAGCTATTGAGAGAAACTGAATTGTTCGGTTGAGGTAACCCACAACCCCAAACTTAGACCTCTAGCAAGGTCGAAGTTTGGGGGGGTGGAGTTTTTTTTTATGTTTCTTGTTACATTGCACATGCATGCACGCCCTTATCTTTGAGTTGAGTTTGATTGATTATTGATTGTTGAGATACTCCTTGGGGTGGTTTTGAGTTGACTCGCTATTGCATATTTTATGCCTATCAATCATCTTATGCTTGTTGATTGCTATCTTTGAGTATGATTTGATGAGTAGAGTGAGTTGTAAGGGTGAGTTAGAAATTCTTTTGTGTGAGTGTTTGCATTTGAGCTGATTTAGGGAGAGAACTTGTATGCTTATGAGTTTTCTTTTGAGTACTTATGTGACGAGAGTGAGAATGCACTAGGACTAGCATGGATGTGAAAGCCGTGAGAGTTGAGCCTTATGAGATTTTGATGCATGAATTAATCTCTTCGTTTGTGAGTGAATCATCACCTTAGAGGATGCTAGAACTTTCATGTGCTCTTGCTTCTAGATTGTGTCTAGTTTGATATGCCGAAAAGGATCTTAGGCCATCTTTGATTTGATTAAGTCACTTAGCTAAAATTTTCCTTACCAATGACATTGAATCCATTGTTAGCCCCTTTGAGCCTAAAGCCTATTTTATTTGCTAACACATATGAACACTATTCCAATTCCTAAGCCTTTTTGTCCAAATTTGAGTGGAGAATAGGAAAGTGTGAATGTGAAGGGATTGATTTGAGTTGAAAAAGGAGAGTTATTGATGGTTGAGTGGTGATAAAATAAGGGTGTGAATGAAATTTGAGATGTGGGAAAAAGAGAAAGAATATTGAGAATGAGCAAAAAGAAAAAAATGAGCTCATGTGTTGTGCGAAAAAGAAAAAAAAAAGTGATTGAAAAAAAAAAGTGAAAAGAGAAAGAAAAAAATTGAAGTGTTGAGAGAAGTGGAATTGAAAGAGTGTTGATTGAATATGTTTGAAGTAGTCTGTTCCTAATCTCGAAGTGCCAAAGTTTGATTTTCTATTCTCCATTCACTTGAGTCACTTTACCATATTGTTATCCCACCTGTCCAAAGAGCCTACATTACAACCTTGAGAAAAGTCCTTTTTGATTCGGCATTGATTTCTAGAGTATGGTCGGAGTTGAGAGTGTTTACAAGCCTATGGTTGCCGATATGAGTGATTGATTGTTTGAGTGAGTCCCTTAATCATTGATATACACTTGTGAGGGAGTGAAACACATCGTTGAGTGCACATCCATGCTTGATCTTGGTGTTTCTTATTATTGTTGCATGAGTACGATAAAAGAAGGTGAGTGAGTATACGGGTGATTGACTTATGAAGCTTGAGTTCATTTGCTTGCATGATTGATTTTTTTGACTCATTCCTAACAATTTCACTTGACTTATTATTTTGTTGCTTGAGGACAAGCAACATGGTAAGTTTGGGGGGGTTGATTAGGCGTGAAATTGTCATGATTCGTAGCTAGAAACGCCCTAATCTTGGTCGAGTTTATAGAGTATTTAGAGTCAATTGAGCATTATTTCTAAACATTGATGAATTTGTCTCTTTGATGCTCATAGGTGAATAGAGGATGAAAAACGGAGTTCGTAGGACTTTGAATCGACTCAAACGGATGCCCGGATGAGAAGATATTGAAGAAATACGATTGGTATTAGTGCGGATGAGGAAAAGTATCACTTGGGAGGAGTTAGAAGTCACTCGAGTGACTAGGTCGAGCGCCCCCGCTCGAGCGCATTGCTCGAGCGCCTAAACGTACAGAAACTTTCTTGCGCTCGAGCAGCTCGAGCGCCACCACTCGAGCGAATTGCTCGAGCGCCCAAAACATGCAGAATGATTTCAACGCTCGAGCGTTTTGCTCGAGCGCCCATGGATTTTTGCCTCCGGATGCGTATTTTCGGCCCATTAACTCCCGTTTCGACCCGTGCCTATATATACCTCTTCCAAACACGTTTTGAAGGACCCCGAACGTTAGAAATAATTTTATACTTAGTTTTTGGAGAGGGAGAAGAACGAGCAAGCTTTATTTTACGTTTCGTTAAGGTTTTTCATACGAATTCTAGTTTCTTTTCAATTCGTAGTTTCTTTTCATTAGCTTGATTACTTTAAACGCTTTGAACGTTGTTTTGATTAATTCAATTTCAGTTCTTCGTATCTATTTTCTTTAAACCCTAGTTCATGTTTCGTATTTTCTTTCTTCAATTCATCATGTTTATGTTCGTCGTTTCTTCTATTGCTTTAATGTTTGTTAACGTCATGTCTAGCTAAAACCCTTGCATGCTTAGGGTAGGATGAACTCGTAGAAGTAGGTTGTGGGTACGTAATTAGGGTAATTCGTGACGTTAGTTTTAATTCTCTTAATTAATGAATTCTTATAATTAATCTGAACTTTACCTTTAAATTTAGTACGAAAGTGTTAGAGAGAGGACGACCGCATCACTCAATAACAATTAGTAGTCTTAACGAGAAGGTTTAGGAAAGGTTAATTCATCTACCGGTTTAGCGAAGGAGGACGACCGCATCACCTTAGTTAAATTAGGGTCTCATTAATTGAGCACAATCCATTAACTTGTTAGTGGATTAGTGAAGTCGAGTGTTAGGGTAAAGTATTAGGGTTTAGAATCTTGAGCTTTCACCTTGCATTCGTATACTTAGGTTAATTCTTGTTTGTCACGATTACTTTGATTATGTACCTGCTCCGTTAGTATACGTAGGGATTCCTATCTTAAGCATCACCACCTCATATTTGAAAACACACCTTTTGGTACTTAGTTTAATTTTACTTTTGCACTCGTAGGATAATTCAGTCTTTTAATTAATCTTTCAAAAACCCAAAAACATTACACTCATATTAACTACAACGCGTAGATCTTCAGGGATCTATTCGCATATACACCATCCCTTGGGTTCGATAATACTTGGTCCCTATACTTGCCCATACTACAGTGAACCCGTACTCTTGCGGGGTAGCTACTAGTAGAAGCTAGTGTAGTTCGCTTCAAGTCACCTAGCGCCGCCCGACGTCCCCCTCTCTCCATCGCACAACAACCATCGCCGAAGCACAACAACCACTGTTGGTCCCACTAGATAGATTAATTGCGGAAGCCTTTTTAACCGATATGTCTTTAGAAGAAATCCTTTTCTAAGAGCACAAATTATAAACAAGCAAGTATTAAGGAAAGCAATAAATAAGACCGTATATATAGTGGTTCGGATCTGAATATCCTACGTCCACTCTCCCTTGATCAAAGGGGTCTCACTATCAACCAACAAACTCACTAACCACTGGAATTTCCGAAGTACCAGCACCTTCTTACAATCTCTTTAGATCTAACTTCGATCTAAAGACAAACTTACTCCAATCTTATCTAACAAGATGAACAGGTTGAGTATATAAACTCCTTACGAGTTGGATGAGTAATTAAAAACTAAGTGAGTGCAAATGCGTAGTGATCAAAAGCTTAGAATGCAATGTACGCGTGTAGAGTCTCTAGAGCTTTTTCTTGAACTGCACTCTTGTATATATAGAGGAGATTAGGGCTAGCCGTTGGAGGGCTAATCCAATCAGATCCTCTATATATGGAAGCTTCAATCAATCAATTCCCTAATTGATTGATTGGGTTGGTGGGATCCTTGGATTGATTATCTTCAAATACTTTCCAATTCTGATCTTGTTGACTTGATTTGAATCACCAACTGTCAATAGCTTCCTCTGCCTAACTCTGATTCTCTCCAGAGAAGGCAGGACCAGACACAAGGCAACCTCGGTGTCTTCTGGTCCTTATCTGGTGAACAACCAGAATACTCAGTAGAATAAGGGGATCAAACTGAGCATCTTTTGTTTCACCAGACTCGTCTAGTCCGGACTCGTCTGGTCTGGGGAAGGTCCTCTGCCTCTGGTCTGATTTCCTCTGGTGAAGTCTTCTGGTGGAGTCTTCTGGTGGAGTCTTCTGGTCTGGCAGTTCCCCCTAGACTAAGTCCTAATCTAGATCATCATCTGGCTAACAGGTCCAGATGGTCCTATTACATCTTCTGGTTTGTTTTAACTCATCAAAACTAACAATTTTTATCCTAACAATTTCCCCCTTTTTGATGGAGTTAAAACATTACCAGAACTGATCAAAAGTAAAACTGAAGCAAGAAAACAATAAAGGTATGAGACCTTAGAATAGATCTCACCAGGCAAATAATTAAGACAACAAGGAGTTGTCTTTAGAACAGAGAAGATATGTATTTTTCCATTAATAATCAGAGGACAAAATAATTGCAGATTACATTGAAGTTCATAGTCATACTCTAGGCATATCTTCTGTTCTCTTTAGGGACAAGAAACCAGTCAAGGAACCTATCCTGGACGGCCTTCAACTCTGCAGAAGATGTTGGGGTGAAATTCACCAACACCTTGGTCTTGTAAAGCTTCTTCAGTTCTGCCCAATCCACCTGGTTCCCATTCATGGGAGTGTTAAGATAAGTAAATTCAGGAGCAGTCACCTCCAGGTTGAACTCAATGGTTGAATCCATCAGCTGCTTGTACAAGTCTGCATCATAGGCTTGCATCCAAGAATGGAAGGTTCTGTTGATCAGCTCATCATCTTCTGGTGCTGGCCTCTGGATATAATGCTGAATGAACCAGAGGGTCTTGGCTTCTCTCCATCTTTCAATCAGAGGATACGGCACAGTAGAGTCAAAGGACCCTTCTGTCCTGAGTGGCAAGATGTTCATAACTTCCACAGGAGCTTTCCTCTTCTGACCTGAGCCACCTGCACCAGAAGGAATACCAGCTTCTCTGGCCTTCTTGTTCTGCCTCTTAACATATCTGAGCCTCTGCTCTTCATCTATGTTCTTCCTGATTCTGGCTTGCCTCTCTTCTGGAGTCTCTTCCTTGTATCTCTTCTCTGCTTCTTCGACAACAGATTCAAGGAAACTCTTCTTTACTTTTCTAATCTTCCTCTTAGCAGGACCAGGAATGGTAGAAGGATCCTGCTCAGCTTCAGATGACTCTTCTTCTGCAGCAAGTTGTTTAGCCATAGTAAGAGACTTCAACTCTTCTTTCTTCTTCTTCTGCAACTCAGCCTGGGCCAGAGTGTTCTCCAACAGGTCCAGACGAGCTCCATGGCTAAACAGAGTCTCATTGGTGGTCTTCGCCAGATCAGTTCTGGCCTTCTCTTCCCCCTTTTTAACTTCATCAAGGAGGGGCTCCACTACCTGCCTTATAAGATCAGGCAAGGCAGTGTTGGAGGAAGAGTGAAGATCACGAAGCTGCTTGGCTTCCTCCAGATAAGCTTTAGACTCTGCAACAAGTCTCTCTTGCTTCTCCAACATCTCCTGGAGGGAGTCCTTCAGCTTAGCAGTTTGAATCATCTGACTGACCATTTCTACTTTGAGTACAGAAACTGGCCTCATCTGCTCCAGCACGTGCTCCTGGAGCTGCTTCTGGCTGTGCATGACATCTAACTTGACAAACAAGCCATTAGCCTTGAATGAAGCTTTTACCTCTGCCAGAGAGGACTTGAGCTGCTTCAGGAAGATTCTCCTCTCATGCTTAATCTGATGCTCAATCATAGCAGGGGCCATATGCTGGATTGCTTTGGAAAACCGCCCAATCTGCATAATTTGCTCATTGAAGAAAGCCTTCATCTTCTGGAGCACAGCAGGAGACATCTCAAAGTCCTCCTCATCAGAGTACAACTCTGGAGGGAATGAGAAATGCGGACCAAAATTATAGGAGAAGCCCTCTGGAGTGAGCATGACACCTTTCTGGATTAAGAGGGTCTTGATGAGGATCTTGGCCGTCTCTGGTGTCTCCAACTCTGCTGGGTTTTGAATATTTAGCTTCTTCTTCAGCTCAATCTCCCACGCAGTGAAGGCAGAAGGAGACATCTCTTCCAGCAGAAGCATGCGATCTTCAACATCCTGGAGTCTTGCCATACTCCAAACCTTGGCATCAGTCAGATCTGCCAGGAGGGGTGAGTGCTCCAACAAAATTGGAAACTGCTCTCTTAGCCAGAGCTGAGCACTCACACTCATACTCTGCCTAATGGGACCCATATCATCAGAAGAGAATATAAAGGGTTTGGGCCCAGAGGCAGAGGAGGAAGGTGCTAAGTGAGCAGGCTCAAGTGAAGCTTCCTCATCTTCACTATCATCGCTTGTTAAACAGGTTGGGGAGGGGGGAGGGGCAGGGAATCCCAGAGCCATAGCAATGGTTGGGTCCTGATCTGTATGGGTTTGGGGAGGGTTGGGGTTTTGTGAAGTAGAGGTGGTAGGAAGGGGTTGTTCTGCACCAGAAGAGGAAGGAATATCTGGTACAGAGTGTGTAGGAGGGATCTGGGAGGTGGAAGAATTTGAAGGGGGGACTTCTGCACCAGAGGAGGTTGAGGGTACCTCTGGTCCAGAAGGTGGGGGAGTGGGGTTAGTGGGAAGATGTGTTTGGGAGATTGGGGGAGAAGGTGTATGAGCAGGAATGGTAGAGGGTGTAAAGACAGGGGTATCTGGGATAGTCTGCTCTGGTGGAAGAGTGGGGTTACCAGAGGCAGAAGGGGTTTGGGGAATGTTATCTGGGGGAGAGGTAGAAGGGGAAACAAGATTAATGGGAAAAAAAGATGGAATGGAGGGATTTATCTCTGCTGGGTCAACACCAGCAGGTATAGCCGTCTCTGGAGCATCCTCCATCAACTGGGAGGCCTCATCAATTGCCTTCTCCAAGGCCTCTCCAAGATCAGATCCAGATTCAGGATCTTGAAGAATAGCTCTCTTGGCCTTGGATTTCCTCACAAGAGGCACTTCCTCTTCTTCCTCTTCTTCTTCTGATGGCTCATCCACCAGAAGGGTTTTCTTGGCCTTCCTGCTAATCTTAGACTTTTTAGCAGAGCCTCTCCTGGCCTCCTCTGGCCGCTTCCTCTTGGCTGCTCCAGCCTTCTTTACAGCTTTATCATCACCCTTCTTCTTAAGCACATCAAGAAGGGGAATCTGGTCCTCCTCTGAGGAACCAGAAAAGGCAACGGTTGAAGAACCAGTTGCTTCAGCAGCTTTCTTCTGTGTCTTCTGCTGTTGCTGCTGCTACTTTCTCTGCCCCTTAGGAGGTGAGGGAATAGATTGAATAGGAGGGGCAGGGATGGCTTGCTCTCCATCAGAGTCGGCATGGCCGTGGAGAGGACCATCCTTGGAGAAGAGGATCTTGGACTTGTGATAATTGTGGCACCAAGATGACCTCCACTTCTTCTCTGGAAGAAGATAATCCAGAATAAGTGTTAACTTAGTCCCCAAAGAGACATTTGCAGTGAAACAGAACTGTAACTCCCCTGGCTTGGAAGGACAAGGCTTCTTCTTCACCTTCAGCTTGTTCTTCCTCAACACATCCCAGAAAAACTCCGCCCAATTACACTGCACACCATCATATAACGCTCTCATCACACACATCCTACCATTGAAAATGGCATCTGTGCTGTGATTCTCACACATAAGCACTTTTACCACGATATCGAACAACACCTTGAACTTCTGCCTTAAATGCTTATCCACAAAGCCCTTTGTGATGTTCTGGCAGGAAGAGCGAGCAAAAATCTTGAATGATCCAACGATATCATCCTCCTTGTACGTCAACGGATCCACTCCCGCCGCAGAAATGTTCTCGAACAAGGCGCAGAAATCGTGCTTAGAAAACACCAAATCATCTTCACCAATCTTTGAAGAGATGTAATCCTCATGAATCTTCATGCGAACCAGAAACTGGGCCGCATAACCGTCAAGGGTGCGAAAATCCCTGGGAACAGTGGAGATCAACTTCTCCACCCCTGCATTCTGGAACATCTCCAGAACCGACAGCACAACTGGATTCTTGGTGGTATAAAAGTCCACCACCATCTCCGTCTTAAGCTTTTTCATCATCAGGACATGATCGAAATTGCACGGAGGAGCCATTACTGTGAAAGAGAGAGAGAGAGAGAGAGAAAATGCTTTGCAGAGAGAGGTTAGGGTTTGAAAGTATAGAAACGTGAAAGGACAGATTGAAAACAAAATTGATTTAAATAGAGTAATACGTGTGGCTTGAAAATTAAATGAAGTGTGAACGCGTGTTATTTCAAATTCAATTTTAGGAAACAAAATCAATTTTAGCATTGATTGACATTTTGCACAGTGATTAAATCTGATGGCCACGATGAAGGGCAAGATACAGATTTAATCTGGTGCGTTGGCATAGTCATTGGGACTGGGCATAAAGGGGTTTTGTGGCAGTCAAGAGAAAAAGCGAAATGATTGCCTAGGCCCTATACCCTAGTCTTAAATACACTCCGAAGTTGAAACGTTTTGAGTGTATTTACTAATTTAAAAGGTGTATCCCAATGATCAGAGGCCAGAGAAGTAAATGCATACCTGTCACCTGATATTGTAACCAGATGAAACCACAGCTACATCTCCTCTGATGGAGCTCATCTGGTTCTGGTCAGAGAAGATTTTGGACAAATGACTCAGCACCTCATCTGGGACAAGTGTCACCTGGTGCATACCTCATCTGTTGCCTTCTCTGATATATCTAATCTGCAGGTATGTTAGCTCAAGAAAATAAATATATGAAGAAAAGTAATGAAACAAGGATACTTCTCTGATGTTCCCCCTAAAACAAATCTGTCTCTGGATCCAACAAACCTAACTCAAAAGCTAATTCTCTGAATCTGGTCTCAGCCAAAGGCTTGGTTAAAATATCTGCTCTTTGCCTCTCTGTTGCAATCTTTTTCATCCTTATATCTCCATTCTCAACATGATCTCTGATAAAATGATGCCTTATATCAACATGTTTACACCTAGTATGAAGAACTGGATTCTGGGTAATGGCTATGACACTATTACTATCACAGAAAATAGGAATATCCTTGGCTCTAATCTGGTAGTCCCTAAGCTGTTGACTAATCCAAAGTAGTTGAGAACAACAGCTCCCTGCAGCCATGTACTCTGCTTCTGTTGTTGATGTAGCAACTGAGGTCTGCTTCTTAGAAAACCAGGATACCAATTTATTCCCTAAAAATTGGCATGTTCCACTTGTAGATTTCCTATCTATTCTGCACCCACCATAGTCTGAATCCGAATAACCACTCAATTCTAAGTTGTCATCTGCAGGATACCATAATCCTAAATTCACAGTTCCCTTAAGATATTTCAATATCTTCCTAGCTGCTTCCAAGTGACTTTTCTTGGGATTAGCTTGAAATCTGGCACAAACTCCTACAGCAAAAGTAATATCTGGTCTGCTTGCAGTTAGATACAAAAGAGAACCAATAAGTGCTCTGTACTGGGTCTGGTCTACACTCTCTCCAGACTCATCTGGATCCATGTTGAAATTTGTCATCATAGGGATCTTGGCTGCCTTGCTAGATCCTATTCCAAATTTCTCTAACATGTTTCTGGTGTACTTAGCTTGATTAATAAAAATTCCCTTCTCTGATTGCTTAACCTGCAAACCCAAAAAGTAATTCAATTCTCCCATCATGGACATCTCAAACTGTCCCTGCATGAGCTCACCAAACTTCTCACACAGCTTCTTGTTAGGGGATCCAAATATGATGTCATCAACATATATTTGGACCAGAAGGATGTCCTTTCCTTCTTCTTTCCTAAACAAGGTTCTATCAATCTTACCTTTAGTAAAACCATTGTCCAGAAGAAATTGAGATAGAGTGTCGTACCATGCTCTGGGTGCCTGCTTCAGCCCATAAAGAGCTTTCTTAAGCTTAAACACCTTGTCACCTTGTTCAAAACCAGGAGGTTGTTCCACATACACTTCCTCAATGAGAATCCCATTAAGAAAGGCAGATTTCACATCCATCTGGTATACTTTGAACTTCATGTGAGCAGCATATGCTAAGAACAATCTGATAGCTTCTAGTCTGGCAACAGGAGCAAATGTCTCATCATAGTCTATTCCTTCAGACTGAGAATAGCCCTGGGCCACTAGCCTTGCCTTGTTCCTAGTAATGACATCATTCTCATCTTTCTTATTTTTGAAAACCCACTTAGTGCCTATCACCTTTTGATGTCTTGGTCTGTCTACCAGCTCTCAAACATCCTGTCTGGTGAATTTATTCAATTCCTCCTGCATAGCAACAATCCAATTTGAATCTTTCAGTGCCTCCTTGATGTTCTTAGGCTCAATCAAGGACACATAGCAACTGAATAAGGCAGCTAAGTTAAGAGATCTCCTAGTCTGGACACCCTTAGTTGGATCTCCAAGGATTAGGTCATTGGGGTGATCAACCAGGGTCCTCCTTCCCGTGGTCTTGCCTGGTTGATCATCTTCTGCAGTACCTTGGTAATTATCACCACCTGCAGAAGAGCTTCCCCTTACAGGAGTTCCAACCTCTTCTGGTTCTGCTCCTTGTGAAGGCTGCTGCTTCAGAGAACCAGGAGATGGGTCATCATCTGAATCTGAATCTGAATCAAGAACAGGTGGATTGACTTTGATTACTCTGGGAGTAGTCTGATTCTGGGTCTCATCAGAAGACGTAGCTTCCACCTTTAACTCAAAAGTAGATTCATCAAAAACAACATGAGGTGTTTCCTCCACACAAAGTGAATTCTTATTAAAAACTCTAAAAGCTTTACTGGTGCTGGAATATCCCAAAAATATTCCATCAGCCACTTTAGCATCAAAGGTTCTTAATTTAGACTTCCCGTTGTCATGGATGAAACACTTACATCCAAAAACATGAAAATATGAAACAGATGGGGTTTTACCTTTCCATACCTCATATGGGGTCTTATTGTGTCTCTGGGCAATCAGGCACCTGTTCTGAGTGTAGCAAGCTGTATTGATGGCCTCTGCCCAAAATCTCTGTGGAGTGCTGTACTCTGCCAGAAGTGTTCTTGCAGCTTCTTTGAGAGTCCTATTCCTCCTTTCTGCAACTCCATTTTGTTGAGGTGTTCTGGCAGCAGATGTCTCATGAAAAATCCCATGATCCTTGCAGTAATCTGCAATATGTGAATTCAAAAACTCTGTTCCTTTGTCACTTCTGATCCTGACTATGCTCTGGTTCTGCTCATTCTGAATCTGCTTGAAGAACTCTGGCAGCTTAGTCATAGTTTCATTTTTCTTAAACAAGAACACTACCCAAGTGTATCTTGAAAAGTCATCTACTATTACTAAGGTGTACTTCCTTCCACTGAAACTAAGAGGAGAAACAGGTCCAAACAGGTCCATGTGAAGTAGTTGAAGTACTCTGGTTGTGGTTGTGCTCTGGACATCCTTACAGGAAGTCTTGGGTTGTTTACCCTTCTGGCATGAACCACAAACCTGATCCTTCTTAAACACTTCATTAGGAAGACCTCGAATGAGACCTTTTCTAGCAATCTTGTTCAATGTTTTGAAGTTAAGATGACACAATCTCTTGTGCCAAATCCAGCTGTTCTCTGCAGATCCTTTAGCAACCAGGCAAGCATTCCTTGGGCAACTGCTAAAATCTGCAAGATAAATGTTACCCTTCCTCAAGCCTAT
Organism: Ballota nigra; assembly: GCA_947034835.1. NCBI lineage: Eukaryota > Viridiplantae > Streptophyta > Magnoliopsida > Lamiales > Lamiaceae > Ballota > Ballota nigra. The sequence continues at coordinate 7,511,858 of OX344727.1, read as the reverse complement.
TAGCAAGATATCATTATAATCAGAAGAGAAAACAGTGCATGAATCACTAGAAAACTTCACTGAGTATCCCTTGTGACAGAATTGGGATACTGAAAGCAGATTATGCTTGAGTCCTTCTACGTAGTAGACTTCATCTACAGATACTCCATTGAAGGTCAACTTTCCAACTCCTCTGGTGACTCCATAGTTGTTGTCACCAAACATCACTCTTGGTCCATTTAATGGCTTGAAATCTTGGAGATTATCCTTCTGGAAGGTCATGTGCTTGGAACATCCACTATCAATGTACCAGACATGGTTGCTTGAAAATCCTTTCTCCAATGGACTCTTATCTACCTGCAGAGAAATCAATTAGGTCCCCTACTAGTGCTGGGTCCTGATTGGTTAGTTGCAAGTTTTGTAGGAATCCATAGATAAAGATCATCCCTTGATGGATGAGGAGATCTTATCTTCCTTCCAAATCTATCTACCAGTACATGTCCTCTTACTATGACATATTGAGCTACTGGTCTGATAAGGACACCTTTCCTATAAACAGGTCTGGTGTACCTTTTCTCAAATCTGGCCTTTGGAATGGCCTGCCTCAAAGACATGGTCTTAAAGGTCTGGTTATAAGGGTACATCCTAGAAGAACCATCTCTGGTGTCATAACTACCCAGATCAGTTGGTTTTCTATAGATGGGTCTGGAAGACCTCCTCTGGTTCTGATAATTAGACTTGTTCTGGTGATTATAGTTCCTTTGAGTATACCTATTCTGGAATTGATTCCTCTGAGAAAATTGTCTCTGGGGTACCTGGTTCTGTTGAACATTGTTCCTTCTCTGGTAGTTGTTACTCTGATTGGTATTCCCCTTCCTTGAGTGTTTCCTTTGAGGTCCCCTAATCTGTTTAGGTTCCCTTTGAGGATTTCTCTGGGGTCCTCCAATTTGAGTAATTCCTACTCCTTGGGACTCATTGTTCACAGAACCATCAATCTTTAATGGTTCCCATGTTAGACACTTATTCTCTAGCATCTTCTCTTCCAGAACAGTCAACTCTTCTGGACCATTTGTTATGTGATTAACAGAGTGATTCCTTTTCCAATCAGGATTGTGAACCACCTTGTAACCATTACCAGTTAAGTCTTTATCATTCCAGATTTCTACCAATTTACCAGCTCTTACAGACTTGTCTTTATTATAGAGGTATTTATGAGTTTTAGTGGTAATTCCAGAATATCCTAAACCACTCTTATCACAAATGCGCTGAGAAGACTCTGATATGATAGATACAACAGATGGTATCTTAGGAGCTTCTCTGGGCATAGGTATCTCCTCTATGTTGTGAGCAACTTGTTTTCCCTTGATAAGAGTCTGATATTTGGCTCTGAGTTCATTGATCTCATCTTCTTGAGAGGTCCTTTCTTTCATGAGTTGATCTACCAGAGTATCTCTTTCTGTGATCTTATCCTGAAGTTCAGAGACTTCTTTGGAATGATCTTTCATGAGTTCTCTGGTGGATTTGTGCTCATGAGAGAGAGATTGAACTTCAGCTCTGAGCCTACCATTCTCTTTCTCAAGTTTTTGACAAAGTTGGACACAATTTTGGAGATCTGATAGCATTTGTTGCATATCAGACTCTCTGGAGTTACCAGATGAATTAGAGGATTCAGTACATTTGGAATTAGATAAAACTAGAGTAGTTTCATTTACCTCAGTGATGTCTGCCATGAGACACACATCATCATCTGATCCAAAGTCAGAAGAAGAAGAACTGGAACTAGTATCCTCCTCCTCTGCTTCTGCCAGCAGTGCTCTCTTATCTGCATATCTCCTATCTCTCTTGATTCTTTTCTCTTCTCTTTCCCTAGGAGTAAGCTGAGGACAGTCATAACTGTAGTGACCAGTCTTGTTGCATGTGTAGCAGGCATTGTCTCCTCTGGGACTAGGACTTGGCTCTCTCCTCCTCTGGTTGTAGTCTGATCTGGCTGGACTACTCTCTCTCCTCTGGTAGTCAGGTCTGCCAGAGCTATCATCCCTCCTCTGATAATCTGATCTCCCAGAGTTGCCAGGGTTGTCATCTCTCCTCCTCTCTGGAGTTCTGAATCTGGTCTCCCTTGAGTCTCCAGATGTCTTCTCCTTCTCTGCAGGCTTGAAAGAACTCTTTCTATCTCTGGAAGATTCCTTCCAATGCCTTTTGTACCTGACATACTTAGAACTCATTTTATCTAATTTTTTAGTTAGAAGTGCTACCTGCTCCTTGAGGCTCAAGTCATCTGCAGTAGACTCCTTTGGCTTGACATCAGATTTGATGGTTGAAGAGAATGCAACACCTTTCTGACCAGAAGAGGAAACCTCTTCTGTTTGATCCTCCTCTTGAAGATCATACTCATAGGCTTTGAGATCAGACAACAGAAGATGATGATCCAGAGTATTGAGATCCTTGTTGTCCTTGATCACAGTGACTTTAATTCTCCACCTGCTTGTTAGAGAACGCAAGATTTTACTATTAATTTCTTTTTCAGAGTAGGTCTTACCTAAGGCACTAGCCTTGTTTAGAAGGTTTGTGAGACGTATGTCCAGCTGGTCAATGGTCTCGTCTGGTTTCATCTTGAAGGTGTCAAACGAGTGTTGAACAGCTTGGAGCTTGTTGTCTTTGATCTTCTCTGTTCCCTCACAGAGAAGTGCGAGTTTGTCCCACATCTCCTTGGCAGTGACACAGGTTCTGACCTTCTCTATTACCTCCTTGGTGAGAGTGTTGATAATCTCGGTTCTTGCCACCTGGTCCAGGTTATGTAGCTTTCTCTCATCATTGTCAAGTTCGTCTTTCTTTTTGAGGATTCGTTGTCTGGAAACTCTATCCTCTGCAGCGTCGCTAGTTTCTTCTCTGGACTCAGACCTGCCACTATCAATAGGAGTCCAATAAAATTTAATGGGGCCACTTTCAACCACATCTAACATGCGGTGGTGAATAGCTCCAAGATGATTACTCATCATGAAGCTCCAGTGGCTATAATCCTCGAACGAGAATTCTGGCAGTTTGCGACTCTTATAAGAAGATTTCGAAGACATGTTTACAAAAATAAGGATTTATCTAGATTTTGAACAAAAACAATAAATGAGCAATGGATCTGCCCGGTGACCACCAAAAGCTTTTCAAAGCAGTGGTCGTTGGACACACTGCTCTGATACCACTTGTTGGTCCCACTAGATAGATTAATTGCGGAAGCCTTTTTAACCGATATGTCTTTAGAAGAAATCCTTTTCTAAGAGCACAAATTATAAACAAGCAAGTATTAAGGAAAGCAATAAATAAGACCGTATATATAGTGGTTCGGATCTGAATATCCTACGTCCACTCTCCCTTGATCAAAGGGGTCTCACTATCAACCAACAAACTCACTAACCACTGGAATTTCCGAAGTACCAGCACCTTCTTACAATCTCTTTAGATCTAACTTCGATCTAAAGACAAACTTACTCCAACCTTATCTAACAAGATGAACAGGTTGAGTATATAAACTCCTTACGAGTTGGATGAGTAATTAAGAACTAAGTGAGTGCAAATGCGTAGTGATCAAAAGCTTAGAATGCAATGTACGCGTGTAGAGTCTCTAGAGCTTTTTCTTGAACTGCACTCTTGTATATATAGAGGAGATTAGGGCTAGCCGTTGGAGGGCTAATCCAATCAGATCCTCTATATATGGAAGCTTCAATCAATCAATTCCCTAATTGATTGATTGGGTTGGTGGGATCCTTGGATTGATTATCTTCAAATACTTTCCAATCCTGATCTTGTTGACTTGATTTGAATCACCAACGGTCAATAGCTTCCTCTGCCTAACTCTGATTCTCTCCAGAGAAGGCAGGACCAGACACAAGGCAACCTCGGTGTCTTCTGGTCCTTATCTGGTGAACAACCAGAATACTCAGTAGAATAAGGGGATCAAACTGAGCATCTTTTGTTTCACCAGACTCGTCTGGTCCGGACTCGTCTGGTCTGGGGAAGGTCCTCTGCCTCTGGTCTGATCTCCTCTGGTGAAGTCTTCTGGTGGAGTCTTCTGGTGGAGTCTTCTGGTCTGGCAGTTCCCCCTAGACTAAGTCCTAATCTAGATCATCATCTGGCTAACAGGTCCAGATGGTCCTATTACATCTTCTGGTTTGTTTTAACTCATCAAAACTAACAATTTTTTCCTAACAACCACCGTCGAAGCCCTCTCCCTCCTCACAGAGCTCAGACACTGTCGCCTCTCCTGAATCAGCGTTGCCGTCGTGCCCAGCCCCAGCCGTCGCCGCCTCGTTCACCCCTTACACGACGGAAGCACCGCCGCCACTCTAGCCGTCGCCGCCTCTTTCTTTCTCCAGTGAGTAATTGAGAAAAATCCCTTTTCAATTTCGACTTCGATTTCCAAAATGTTTAAATTCGATTTCAATACCGATTAAATTCGATTTCTAACCGAGACCTTCTTTTCATTCAATTTTTCGATCGAAATGACGCCGTGGATGCGAACCCCTGCTGCCGGAATTTTTGGAGACCTCGAACAACGCCGTTAGGTTGTTCGATTCATTTTTCCGAGTTCTCAATCGACGCCGTTAGGCCGCCCATTTACCGCCTCAAACCTGGAGAACGTAAGGTTTCTACCTTCGTTTTCTTCTTTCGTAAATTATGGAATTAAGTTGAGTTGTTCGAAACAATAATACAAGGAAGAGAAAGAGAAAGGCAAACATACTAATGGAATTGGTTTAATGTCTTAGTGTTACTAGTTGACTTGTTTAGTATTATTGTTTTGTTCTCTTGGTATCACTCTTTAGAAGTAGAAAATTGAATATTATTCCCCTGTTTCTTTTCTGCACTAACTATGAGTTTGGACTTTGGATTAGTGTTTTGGTAATAGTGTTTGAATGATGAAGTATTACTGTTGTTTTGAGATGTTGTAGTATTTTGACTTAGTGGACTAGTATTATTCATTTAGCTGCTTAGTATCATTATTATAGTAGTATAGTGCCATTGTTTTAGTTAATTAGTATTTGAAACTAGTGTTTTTAGTATGGTTGTTTTGATGATGGAATTAATACCATTAGTTGAGTTTAAAAGACAAAGGAAAACTCGTCTTCCCCTCGTACCACTGTTAGAAAATTAGAAACACAAGATAAGTCTTTTAATATCCAAAGCTAGTATCAAATAAAAAGAGTTTTCTTGGAGAAATTAATATAATTCCTTTGTTTTAGAAGTATTACAAACCAACTTTAGAAGTATCACTAATATTAGAAAAGAAGAATACCTTTTTATAAACTATATTAGTTTATAAATTAATTTACTTAGAAAAGTCAAAGTCTATTCATAAGTTTATTAAGGGAGTTTTATTTATAAAATATGAATTTTTATATTCAAGAATTCTTTTAAAATGAGAAATAGAAATCTTAGAAAGAAAAACTTTTTCTTTATTTTTTATAAATACTTTTAAGTAATTATCTTATTCTTTTAAGTATTTCCAAATATAATTGTTTTTATGAATATACTTTTAATTTTATAAAAGGCTTTTGTTAAGGGGACAGTAAAAATTAGTAAATACACCTCCTAATACACCTCCTCTTAAAAAGGGGTGTACTTATCAATTAGAAATAAACATTTGGAAACTTAAGCTTTCGATAGTTTTCTAAAAGGCAACAATCTACTCAATCCTCGAGATACAAACTCTTAAGCTTTTCAAATTCAAAAGTCGATCTTTTAATCGGATTACTCCCTATTAGGACTCTAAACTATTCGGGACACGCACGGAGGACTCGACCGTCTGCCTACACATCATTCCCGGGACTCGGAACGATCAGGTGGGTGATGATCGGTTGATTGATATGCTAATAATAACGTTGTGCTGGTATACTCTGAACTCGACTAAATCAATCTAAAACAATTAAATCCAACATAAATGTAACACCTATTATATAACTGTTTGAATTATGTGATATGACTATACATGATATATAATGCCTGTTGTTTTTTAAATCGATCACCATTGCATGAGTAAGTACCTTATGTGAGCATGAATCAGTTCAGTTGTCAATCAAGTGATTTTCTTTATAAAGTTTGATGTGTTAGTTTTATGGAAAGTCAGTAAGTACGGAGTTGGGATCGAGTTTTTAATCCAACCTATGGGGAGCTGTCGGGGACACCCTCGGAATGTGGGTTGTTGATTCAAATATATCTGGTCCCCGGGTCAGCCGCCTACGTTGCGCACTGAGAATAAGGCCATTGATGGTTTGCTACTATTTTGAGGGTTGTTGTGGTTGGAAGGAGTAAGTTTGTTGTGGTTGGATGGATTAAGTTTGATGATGATTGGAAGGAGTAAGTTTGTTGTGGTTGAAAAGAGTAAGTTCGTTGGAAGTGGAATGGTTGTACGGATATGGTTTGACAGTTTGTGACAATACGTGAATATGCCATTGGGCTCTGCCCTAATGTGAATCAACTTGTGCTACTTCAATTATATTATGCGAAATATGCTTAATGCCGATTAAATATTATACAAACTGTTTCTTCTATGGAATATTGTAATCTTGTTTATATGTGAAACTGGTTAAATAAAATAAATGCTTTATCCATGAGTATAACTTAATATATTTCGGATTTACCAATCTCATGACGTTGCAAATCACCCATACGTGAGAATTCAATTCTCACGCCCCATTTTTCTAACCCCTTTGCAGATTTCGATTACGGGGAGCAAGGACAGTGATGCAGAAGACACAAAGTTTCCCGCTTGCTTAAAATACTATTAATAATACAACGATGCCTATTATTATATTCCTAAATAAATGTTATCGCTACTGCTATGCAAGACAATACTATTTACTGTGTGTTTCAGTTACTAAAACTCATTGTGTATTATCCTGAAGATACAGAACCCTTTATCCATCCTCATATATACATATATACTTATGTGTGCGATACATTATTATAATATTTCTCCCCACTTATCTGATGCATGAAACTTATCATTCAATTCCGTTATATTTTTCCTTAAAAAAATTTATAGTTCGGACTTTTGATCACAATAATACTTCGAATCCGATATAATTAATATATTCTGGATTTGGGGTGTTACTGGTGGTATCAGAGACTAGGTTCAAAACTTTCGGACCTAACCCCAAATCTTGTTTTCCCGTCACACTAAAATTATTTATTATCACTTAAGTATTAAAATATTACATTTTCCGGGGGAAACGTGTCTCTGGTTACTGTCTACAAGCTCCTCGAAGGTACGCTACTACTTTTTGTAAAATTGTTTAAAGGCCTACAAATTCAAAATAGCTTGACTTCATAATATTACGCGGTCAAAAAAGTTACGATAACTCAAAACAATGTTCGTACTATGAAAGAGGAACTACAAAATTTAGTATAAGTTGCTATTGAAACTCGAGTAATTAATAAGAATACTTGGATAAATTGTGAACTTCATAAATGATATTATGTGATTTCTTTGATTACGTGCTTTAAATGTTTACTTTACGGTCATTTTTTTCCTTTTAAAAATAAAATTTGACTAGAACTTTCCTTTCCCTATAGGAAGCCCGTAAGATGAATGTGGTCCAGTACTTAGAGATTGAGCAGTTAGAAGTAGAGAATATTGTTGCCTTCACTGCCCACTTTTTAGAGTCGCGCGAAAGGGCAAGGGTTGTCCCAGAGCCCCACATTGAGACCCACTTCGCAGCTGTGACCCGACTCGTGGGAGGAGTGACTGAGATTTTCCGCCCCATCGCTACCGGACTGTTAGACCGTATGAGAGTGGACGACCCAGAGCAGGGACCTCAGGTTTACCTAGACGTCTACTGGGCGGAGGCCCAAAGGGTGATTCGGCACACGGATGTTAACCGCGGGCTGTCTTACCAGACCACTGCACTCGCCGGGCATAACCTGGCCACATCGGACGGTCACCGGGAGGACGCCATGCTAGCACGGATGTCGGCCGTTGCGGCTAGAGCAACCGCCGTCTCCCAGGACGAGTACTCCCTTATCGCCACTCGGAGGGCCGATCTACACTTAGAGGTAGCTCTCGCGCAGCGGGATACCTCCATCGCCTTCTGGGTAGCAAGTGGACTGGCTGGGGAGGGACCTTTCGGCTTGGGAGAAGCCGCACATCCTATGATAGAGTTAGCGGGAGTTGAGCCCGAGGTTGTTGAGTTTGAGGGAGATGAGCCAGAGGTAGAGATAGATTCCCCAGCAGAGTCAGAGGTTGATGACTAGTTAGACTTCCGGACCTTGTATATAGTAGTAGATGCATATATATAGTATAGGTGGTAGCCGCTTGACATATAGTAGTAGTAATTTTGCGTGGTCGTTTTCCTTATAGGCCATAGCAGCGTAGCTCTAACCCCTCCTTTTGTCGCTCGTGGTCCATATTGATGTGAGGACACGATGCTATAGCATTACCTAGAAACCTTTTGCATTCTATGATGTAATGTAAGGAGACTGACTCCGTAGAACCAAAACTTTATATATATATATATATATATATATATATATATATATACTTATTATGTGTTCATTGTTTGTCAATGTGTTTTACTTGCTTTATATATTGAGTGTCATATATTTTATCTGATTATCGCTTAATGACACACCACTGGTTCCTATAATACTGTGCGAATGTGAGCACTGTACCATTGAAGGCCCCGATGCGTCGCGGTGAATTATGTACCACACGTGTTTCAGTGCTAGCGTTGTGTTGATTTAGTTAATTCAGTTATATTTTTATAACTTTTTTACACCTATACATATCATAACAATATTATTCTTTTCCGATCAGAACTACCTTTAGAATGGCACCAAGACGTAGACGTGGACGACCCCGCCTTAACCCCATTCCTAAACCAAGAGATCCTATAGGACAAGACCCACCCCCTCAGGCTGAACCTGAGCCACCTCAACAGGCCGCGCCAGAAAATGATATTGCGAGAGAAATACTGATCTCTCTTCAGAACTACATTCAACAGTAAGCTCCACCACCTCCTCCACCACTATACGGGCCTATACCTCAGATGGCGCCCAGGACGAATGACTTTGTCGAACGCTTTCGACGACTGCAGCCACCTAGGCTGAATGGGAAAGAAGATCCCTTTGAGATTGAGGAGTGGATATCGGGATTGGAACGTATCTTCAGACACATGACACTGGCTGATACACAGAAAGTCTCCTGTGCCCAGTTCCAACTGATGGAGGATGCAGCCCAATGGTGGGAGTCTTATGAGCGAACTATGGACGAAGAAGCTAGACAGGTCCTTACTTGGGAGGAATTTAAGAAAGCTATACTGGACTGATACTTTCCACGAGTCCTAAGGGATCGGAAAGAACAGGAATTTATCAACCTTCGACAGGGAACTCTCTCAGTGATAGAGTACGAGAGAAAGTTCAATCAGCTGTCTCGTTATGCCCTACATCTGGTGGGTGAAGATGAAAGGAAAGCTCACAGGTTCGAGTAGGGTTTGAGGCCCGAGATAGTAGGAATTGTAATTGGCCTTCAGGTGCCAAGCTATGGAGAAGTTTTCCATCGAGCATTGCTGGTCTCGATCAGTCAAAACTTAGAGTACAAACAGACTCCGACTACTGTTCCTATCAATCGAAATTGGCAGCCACACTTTAAAAGGAATCCAGTTCCACCATCCAGGGGAAATAACTTTGTTGGTTCTCGAGCCAACCAGAACTGTCAAAGGTGTGGAAGGAGACACTGGGGACCCTGTAGTCAGGGAGGAGTAATTTGTTTCCGTTGCAATCAACCAGGGCACAAGTCTAATGAATGTGCTTAGCCACCAAGCAGCAACCGCCAACCGGTTAATAATGCTCAGTACCGCCCACAGCAAGCAAACGATTACCAGGCTCGTTAGCTGCCTGCACCTAACAACCGCCAGGCGGGACCCCCCAGTCAGAGGTCCGCCTAACCAGGGTCAGAGAAGGTCAGACCACGTGAATACTATCCTAGAGGAAGGGGAAGCATCAGAGAGCAACTTCGCCTGAAAGGACCAGCTCAGCCTGAGCAGCATGAGACGCTAGCAGGTACTGTCTTTGTACTTGAAAAACCTGTGTATGTATTGTTTGATACCGGAGCATCTCATTCCTTTATATCTGATAACTTTAAAAGAAAGTTAGGATTAGTCGAGGAAAAAGGAAAAGTTTTAAATGTGAGTATTCCATCTGGAACCACTATGGAAATTGAGGGTCAAATTAGAGGTTTACCCCTAACGCTAGACAATCACTTGATTGAGTCCGATCTTCACGTCCTTAAGATGAAAATCTTCGACATAATCTTAGGTATTGACTGGTTAACGAGAAACAAAGTGATAATAAAATGCGCAGAACGCGAGATCGACCTCGAAACCCATAATGGCCAACGTTTCACATTTCGTGAAATCAAGACCAAGAAGGAAACCCGAGTAATATCAGCAATCCAAGCTGCAGCGATATTACGAAAAGAGAAATGTGAAGCTTACCTCATCCATATCTCAGTAGGAGAGAAAGACAATAAGTTGCGCATTAAGGTGCCCATCGTGGATGAATATCTTGACGTGTTTCCTGAGGAATTAATCGGGTTACCTCCTGATCGTCAGATAGAGTTCTCCATCGACTTGATACCTGGGGCAGCACCAGTATCTAAAGCACCTTACCGAATGGCTCCAAAGGAATTGGAAGAACTGAAGGAACAATTGCAATATTTGCTTGAAAAGAAGTTCATCAGGCCTAGTACATCACCATGGGGAGCACCCGTATTGTTCGTAAAGAAGAAAGATTGAACTTTCCGTATGTGCATAGACTATCGAGGTCTCAATCAACTGACCATTAAGAACAAATATCCTCTTCCGAGGATAGAAGACTTGTTCGATCAGTTAAAGAATGCTACCGTATTCTCAAAGATCGATCTGAGGTCTGGGTACCTTCAGCTAAAGGTCAAGAGCGAGGATATCCCAAAGACAGCATTCCGGACTCGGTATGGACATTACGAGTTCACCGTAATGCCTTTTGGAGTAACAAATGCTCCGGCGATCTTCATGGATCTGATGAACAGAGTGTTTCATCTGTACCTGGATCAATTCGTCATCGTCTTCATCGACGACATACTTGTGTACTCTAAGAGCAAAGAGCAACACGAAGAACATCTCAAGGCAGACTTAGAGACAATGAGACGAGAGGAGTTGTATGCCAAATTGAGCAAGTGTGAATTTTGGATCAACCGTGTTATGTTCTTAGGGCATATAATCTCCGCAAAAGGAATTGAAGTGGACCCAGCAAAGGTAGAAGCCATTATGAACTGAAAGGCACCTACTAACGTCAATGAAATTCGAAGTTTTCTTGGGTTAGTAGGGTACTACCGAAGGTTCATACAATATTTTTCCAGCATTGCGAAAGCGCTGACGAAGCTGACCAAGAAAACCGAGAAGTTTACTTGGGATTCAACTTGTGAGGAAAGCTTTCAAGAGCTAAAGAAGAGGCTAGCCACGTCCTCTGTGTTAACCATCCCAGACGGATCAGAGGGATTCGTCATTTACACAGACGCTTCTTTATCAGGCTTGGGTTGTGTTCTGATGCAGAATAAGAAAGTTGTAGCTTATGCATCCCGGCAACTTAAGGACCACGAACAAAACTACCCAACGCACGACTTAGAACTGGCTGCAGTAGTTCACGCGTTGAAGATTTGGAGATACTACTTATATGGAGGAAAGTGTGAGATCTACACTGACCATAAGAGCCTAAAATACTTCTTCACGCAGAAGGAATTAAACATGCATCGGAGAAGATGACTCGAATTGGTAAAAGATTACGATTGCACTATCCACTATCACCCTGGAAAGGCAAACGTAGTGGCAGACGCTTTGAGTAGGAAGGAAGATACGAAACTAAGCGTTGTTCCGACCACACAGTTACCACTAATAGGAGAACTCTCTCTTTTAAACTTGGAATTTTCCACACAGTGTTGTGCAGATTCCATGGTTTACGCGTTCACCCTACAACCGACCTTACGAGAAAGGATCCTAGGAGCGCAAAAGGACGATAAATTATTGAGAGGAATACGTAAGCGCATTGAGGAAGGAACCATTCAGAGGTTCATATTGAGTACTGATGGAGCTTTAATGTTCGATAACAGAATCTGTGTACCTAAGGATGACGGAATGAGGAACAAAATTCTGAAAGAGGCACATAGCACTCCTTACACCGTTCACCCCGGAGAGACAAAGATGTACCGGGGACTGAAAGAGAACTTTTGGTGGAGGGGTATGAAGAGATTGATAGCTCAATTCGTCAAGAGTTGTTTAACTTGCCAACGAGTTAAAGCAGTTCATCAACGACCTTAAGGGTTGTCATCCTCTGGAGATGCCAGAGTGGAAATGGGAGAACATCACTATGGATTTTGTCACTGGATTTCCGAAAATGGTGAAAAATCACGATGCCATTTGGGTTATCGTGGACAGACTTACGAAAACTGCCAATTTTATCCCTATAAGAATGACGTATACGTTGGACAAGCTTGTTCAACTATACATAGCTGAGGTAGTCAGACTGCACGGTGTACCAGTCTCGATAGTATCCGATAGAGACCCCCGTTTTACCTCCAAGTTCCGGGGAAGTCTGCAACGAGCCTTGGGGACTGAATTGAAATTCAGCACCAAAGACTGATGGGCAATCGGAAAGAACTATCCAGGCGCTCGAAGATATGCTCATAGCTTGCGCTCTAGATCTTGAAGGAGGTTGGGAAAGCCACCTACCATTGGTAGAGTTTGCATATAACAACAGTTATCAAGCAACAATACAAATGGCGCCGTACGAAGCACTCTACGGGAAGAGGTGTAGATCGCCAGTTTGTTAGGACGAAGTCGGGATTCGAAAGATTCTCGAACCCGAGCTAGACGAAAGATCGGCTGAGAGAATTGCAAAGATTAAAGAGAGAATCAAGACGGCCCAGGATCGTCATAAGTCATATGCAGACACCCGGAGAAGGGATTTTCAATTTGACATTGGTGAGAAAGTATTTCTCAAAGTCGCACCAATGAAAGGTCTAATCCGTTTTGAAAAAAGAGGTAAGCTAAAGCCGCAATACATTGGACCATTTGACATCCTGAACAGAATCGGGGATGTGGCTTATCGCTTAGCATTACCACCAGAATTGTCACGAGTGCATAATGTGTTCCACATATCTACACTCAGGAAATACATGAGCGATCCAAACCATGTTATTAATCACGTAGAATTAGGTCTAAGCAGTGACCTGACTTACGAAGAAGTCCCAGTGACCATCCTAGGAAGAAAGTTGCACTTGTTAAGAAATCGAGAAATACCATTAGTCCTTGTCCAATGGAGTCGACACGGGAAAAAAGAAGCGACTTGGGAAAGAGAGGATGAAGTCCTAGCCAAATACCCTCAATGCTTAAGTAGTACCTAAGAGTTGAATTTCGGGGGCGAAATTCTGTTAAGGGGGTGAGGATGTAACACCCCGTCCCGTTCTGTACCCTTTTTCTTTAATTAGAAACCTTATTTTATATTCTTATTTTTGTTTCTTTTAATTTTATTTATTTTGTGTGCTATTGTGTAATTTAAATATATACCCTTTTTATTAATTTCTAAATTCGAAGAAAGAAATTGAATTTTTCAAGCGAATAAGGAACTACGAGAATTAAATTAAATGAAGGATTTCGATCCGTGTAATTTTATGAATAATCAGAAAATTTCAGTAATTAATTAATTAATTAAAAAGTTAGTGTTGTTCTCAAATTAAATCCTGGAAACCAAACAAGCCCCTAAATATTATTATTAGGCAAGTACAAGAGTATATCATGAGATCCATACCATTTATTCTCAGCCGTTCACTTTTCCCCTAATTAATTAATATTTTTATTTGGAAGATATTAATTGGATCCAGATTTGAAATATTCAAAAGGGACCAGTTAATAGCAATTAAGATGGAATCCGTATGTTACATGTATAAGGATAAACTCTCTCTCTCTCTCTCTCCTTATTTTTTTTCATTCACGAAGAAAAAGAAAATCAGTTCCCCATATTTCTCTCTCTCTCTACAAAGCTCTGGCTTCTCTCTAGAAAGCCAAAGATCGCCGCCTACTTCCCTCTTCCGGCGGACGAGCGCCGCTGCGGCCCCAGCCGCGCCACTCCTCCCTCCTACTCTGAGACGCGGCGTCGCGCATCGCCAAGCGCCTCAGCCCAACGCCGCCCGACATTCCCCTCTCTCCATCGCACAACGGCCGTCGCTATTTTCTCTCTCTCCCTTTCCTCCTCGGCGAGTGACTACCGCCGAAGCACAACAACCACCGTCGAAGCCCTCTCCCTCCTTGTAGAGCTCAGACACTGTCGCCTCCCCTGAATCAGCATCGCCGCCATGCCCAGCCCCAGCCGTCGCCGCCTCATTCAACGCTCACACGACGGAAGCGCCGCCGCCACTCTAGCAGTCGCCGCCTCTTTCTTTCTCCAGTGAGTAATTGAGAAAAATCCCTTTTCAATTTCGACTTCGATTTCCAAAATATTTAAATTCGATTTCTAACCGAGACCTTCTTTTCATTCAATTTTCCGATCGAAATGACGCCGTGGATGCGAACCCCTGCTGCCGGAATTTTTGGAGACCTCGAACGACGCTGTTAGGCTATTCGATTCATTTTTCCGAGTTCTCAATCGACGCCGTTAGGCCGCCCATTTACCTCCTCAAACCTGAAGAACGTAAGGTTTCTACCTTCATTTTCTTCTTTCGTAAATTATGGAATTAAGTCGAGTTGTTCGAAACAATGATACAAGGAAGCGAAAGAGAAAGGCAAACATACTGATGGAATTGGTTTAATGTCTTAGTGTTACTAGTTGACTTGTTTAGTATTATTGTTTTGTTCTCTTTGTATCACTCTTTAGAAGTAGAAAATTGAATATTATTCCCCTGTTTCTTTTTTTTACTAACTATGAGTTTGGACTTTGGATTAGTGTTTTGGTAATAGTGTTTGAATGATGAAGTATTACTGTTGTTTTGAGATGTTGTAGTATTTTGACTTAGTGGACTAGTATTATTCATTTAGCTGCTTAGTATTATTATTATAGTAGTATAATATCATTGTTTTAGTTAATTAGTATTTGAAACTAGTGTTTTTAGTATGGTTGTTTTGATGATGGAATTGATACCATTATACTACTACCACTGTTAGAAAATTAGAAACACAAGATAAGTCTTCCCCTCGTACCACTGTTAGAAAATTAGAAACACAAGATAAGTCTTTTAATATCCAAAGCTAGTATCAAATAAAAAGAGTTTTCTTGGAGAAATTAATATAATTCCTTTGTTTTAGAAGTATTACAAACCAACTTTAGAAGTATCACTAATATTAGAAAAGAAGAATACCTTTTTATAAACTATATTAGTTTATAAATTAATTTTCTTAGAAAAGTCAAAGTCTATTAATAAGTTTATTAAGGGAGTTTTATTTATAAAATATGAATTTTTATATTCAAGAATTCTTTTAAAATGAGAAATAGAAATCTTAGAAAGAAAAACCTTTTCTTTATTTCTTATTAATACTTTTAAGTAATTATCTTATTCTTTTAAGTATTTTCGAAAATAATTGTTTTTATGAATATACTTTTAATTTTATAAAAGGATTTTGTTAAGGAGATAACAGAAATTAGTAAATACACATCCTAATACACCTCCTCTTAAAAAGGGGTGTACTTATCAATTAGAAATAAACCTTTGGAAACTTAAGCTTTCGGTAGTTTTCTAAAAGGCAACAATCTACTCAATCCTCGAGATACAAACTCTTAAGTTTTGCAAATTCAAAAGTCGATCTTTTAATCGGATTACTTCCTATTAGGATTCTATACTATTCGGGACACGCACGGAGGACTCGACCGTCTGCCTACACATCATTCCCGGGACTCGGAACGATCAGGTGGGTGATGATCGGTTGATTGATCTGCTAATAATAACGTTGTGCTGGTATACTCTGAACTCGACTAAATCAATCTAAAATAATTAAATCCAACATAAATGTAACACCTATTATATAATTGTTTGAATTATGTGATATGACTATACATGATATATAATGTCTGTTGTTTTGTAAATCGATCACCATTGCATGAGTAAGTACCTTATGTGAGCATGAATCAGTTCAGTTGTCATTCAAGTGATTTTCTTTATAAAGTTTGATGTGTTAGTTTTATGGAAAGTCAGTAAGTACGGAGTTGGGATCAAGTTTTTAATCCAACCTCGGGGGAGCGTCGGGGACGCCCTCGGAATGTAGGTTGTTGATTCAAACATATTTGGTCACCGGGTCAGCCGCCTACGTTGCGCACTAGGAATAAGGCCATTGATGGTTTGCTATTATTTTGACGGTTGTTGTGGTTGGAAGGAGTAAGTTTGTTGTGGTTGGATGGAGTAAGTTTGATGATGATTGGAAGGAGTAAGTTTGTTGTGGTTGAAAAGAGTAAGTTCGTTGGAAGTGGAATGGTTGTACGGATATGGTTTGACAGTTTGTGACAATACGTGAATATGCCTTTGGGCTCTGCCCTAATGTGAATCTACTTGTGCTACTTCAATTATATTATGCGAAATATGCCTAATGCCGATTAAATGTTATACAAACTGTTTCTTCTATGGATTATTGTAATCTTGTTTATATGTGAAACTGGTTAAATAAAATAAATGTTTTATCAATGAGTATAACTTAATATATTTCGGATTTACTAATCCCATGACATTGCAAATCACCCATACGTGAGAATTCAATTCTCACGCCCCATTTTCCTAACCCCTTTGTAGATTTCGATTACGGGGAGCAAGGACAGTGATGCAGAAGACATAAAGTTTCCCGCTTGCTTAAAATACTATTAATAATACAACAATGCCTATTATTCTATTCCTAAATAAATGTTATCGCTACTGCTATGCAAGACAATACTATTTACCGTGTGTTTCAGTTACTAAAACTCAGTGTGTATTATCCTGAAGATACAAAACCCTTTATCCATCCTCATCTATACAGATATACTTATGTGTGCGATACATTATTATAATATTTCTCCCCACTTATCCGCTGCATGAAACTCATCATTCAATTCCGTTATATTTTTCCTTCAAAAATTTTATAGTTCGGACTTTTGATTCGGGGTATTACACACGACATGTGTGAGGTGATGAACTTTGACCATGACCAACGCTTGCACCCTCCAAGGGTAGATATGATATGGATTGGGTTCATCACGAAGTACATGAGCATGGTAGTTGAGCAAGAATATGATTCATTCCTCGAATATGGATTTAGAGAGAATACTCGTTTTCTCATCATAATTAGATCTAAGTCGTCGACCGATGCGCATCAATTTATACTTTGTGGCTAAGTGTGATATACTTGAACAATTAGTGATTGGAGATGATATGATTAAGTTATTTGAATATACACTTCATCATGTTCAAGACTTAATCGGGTATTCGTGAATGAAAGGAAAATATTACAATAGCCTAAAGTATTATAGGTAGTTGTAGATTTCCTTGCAACGTACCTCGTATATTAAGAATGTCTGATTTATTGTCTAGGGTTCAGTTAAGACTGTTAGTTTGACTAATCACTCGATATACGAGGGTCTATGGGTCACACAACAAGTAATGACAATTTACCAATTATAGTTGGTTGATTAAACATTATATTGAATATAATATTTAATTTATGGAGAATATGATAATTATTATATTTGAAATTAATTATTATTAATATTTAATTAAATATGAATTCCCAATAATAATATATGGAATATTATTATATAGAATATTATATAGTCAAGATAATAATTTGTAGGAATATATCTATAAGGAAATAAAATCCGTAGAGAGTTTATTTGACGGGTTAGGTCTATTATCTTGCTTAGGAATTAAGCCAAGATTATCCTTTTAAATATGAATCATATGGGAATTCCAGAATACACACAAGAAATATAATATTTCCATAAAATCTCTAGCTCGAATTTTGCTAGCAAGTTCGTCTCGAGATTTAACGTTGGCAAATCGGTGCGGGTTGGTAGATAGTTGTTACGTGGATACCATAGTTGAGGACTCCACGTACAAATTATTGTAAGGATTCTTATTTAAGTTTTCTGGTAATTATTATGTAGTTAATTGTTCGTTGTTGGTGAATTGTTTTATTCTGCTGCCCATGTATTACATGTTTAAGTGCCTCTAAAAGTCAACATTAATTACCTAGGAATATTTAATATATATCTCCAAATATATAATTTTCATATATTATTTCTCTCCAAGATAATAGTAATTCTTTCTTGCACAAAATAAATCTTATATTTTAACCACCTTAATTAATGGACTTTTATTGGGCTACTCAAGGGGCCTTTAGGAGAATTAGAATTGGACCTTTCAATAGGCCTAGAAACTAATATTGAACCACAATATTATTCTAGCCCATTAATATTATTTCGCTCCACTATAGAATTAAATTGCACTATCAATCCTAACCCATATTACGAAATATGGCTTCCAGTTATTATTTTTTGTGTTTAAGATATCATTGTCAATTAATTAATTTAAGCACTGAAAGGTATTATTAATCAATATTATTTATTCCTTGAAAAATGGCAGTTCAACATTATTATCATACCAGAAATTAATCCATTGTCCAGATTTGATATGATAAACTTTATGAGCCCACCATCGGCATAATCAACTTGTCATTCTAAGATACGATTTTCTATATTAATTTGACAATTATCATATAATTAATAATATTGCCCAAAATACAAAGTATTGAGTCTCATTGACTCTTTACCAATAATAAATCAAAGCAATATAAATTAACCGTATACAAGCCTTATTAAGTGACATAAATTAAGAAATAATTAACCATTGAGATCTAATTTTCTTTTCAAGTCAATCTAGAAAAATAATATCGTTGTAGATTCAATTCAGTACATCAAGTGTACTAGTGTAGAGTATTTTACACTTTTGGTCCCAGTGGACATGTAATGTTTTATTATTAGTCTCATCCAAAACACTTTTGGTCCCCTATAATTTTTTAGCACTTATAGTCCCAAACGTTCCGAGATTTGCAAATTTAGTCCCAAATGTAACGAGATTTGCAAACTTAGTCCCAAAAACTAACAGCCACTAACAGATGCTAACAAACTTGCAGATTTGGTCCCATATGATAAAAATATCAATTTTTACTAAAAAAAATTATAAAATGAAATATAGTTACAATATATATACAAATTTATTTTTATTTTACAATAATATATATGTATATCATATTTTAATTTTTTTATCAGAATAATTTACTTTATATTAATTATTTAAAAATATGAACAATTTTTTAACTTTGCTATTTTTTTAAATTATAATAATTTTCTCAACATCTTATTTTAATAGTTCACTATTCACCCCCTACAAAAACCTCTAAATTGCATATCATTCCACTAACAACTACACACAAAAATATCATTCTTTTATTCCATTCATAAAATTGAACAATACACCCACATAAAAACTATATTACCCATTTTGTGTCGATTGTTCAATAATTAAAAATTTACCATATATTTCATTTAATTTAAAAAGTATTTCTTTTAAAAATTAAAATAATTTAATTTGCATTTAATTTAATTCAATTTAATTTTTAATAAGGTTTTTATTAAATTATTATAATTTTTAAAAAAATATATTTCCTCCGTCCCATAATAACTTGCACATTTTCTTATTAGAATATTTTAAAATAACTTGCACACTACAAAAATAGAAAAATCTTCCACATACTCCACTTTCAATTTTCATAGATTCCACCACAGAAAAATTCAAATAATTTAGAATTCGAGTTTTCATGTTCGTACCAAAATTTCGTTACATATTAGTACCAATTTTGTTTCTACTTTTTATTATTATGGTATTATCTCCGCTATGTTATAAATACTGAACCATGTTAAAATTGGTACCAACATGTACCGAGATTTTGGTACGGACACTCATATTTTAGATTATCCGAATTTTTCTGTGGTGGAGTCTATGGAAAATTGAAAGGTGGAGTTTGTGGAGAATTATTTTAATTTTGTGGTGTGCAAGTTATTTTGAATTGTTCGAATAAGAAAATGTGAAAGTTATTATGGGACAGAGGGAATATGTTGTAATATTTTTTAAAAATTATAATAATTTTTATTTATTATATAAGTAAAAATTAAAATAATTAATTAAAACCTTATTAAAAATTAAATTGAATTAAATTATATGCAAATTAAATTATTATTTTTTTTTAAAAAAATATTTATTTATTTTTTAATTAAATAAAACATAGGGTAAATTATTATTATTGAACAATCGACATAAAAATGGATAATATAGTTTTTATGTCGGTGTATTGTTCAATTTTAGGAATGAAATAAAAGAAAGGTATTTTTGTGTGTAGTTGTTAATGAAATGATATGTAATTTAGAGGTTTTTATAGGGGATGAACAGTGAACTATTAAAATAAGATGTTGAGAAATCATTATAATTTAAAAAAATGGCATAAAAGTTTAAAAATTGTTCTTATTTTTAAATAATTAATATAAAAAGATTATTCTGATAAAAAAATTAAAATATGTTATACATATATATTATTGTAAAATAAAAATAAATTTCTACATATATATATTGTAATTATATTTCTTTTTATATTTTTTTTAGTAAAAATTGGTTTTTTTATCCTATGGGACCAAATCTGCAAGAGTATCCTATGAGACCAAATCTGCAAGTCCGTTAACATCCGTTAGTGGCCGTTAGTTTTTGAACTAAGTTTGCAAATCCCGTAACGTTTGGGACTATAAAGTGCCAAAAAAAATCCTATGTGACCAAAAGTGTTTTGGATGGGACTGATCCTAAAATATTACATGTCCAATGGGACCAAAAGTGCAAAAAACACTACTAGTATAATATCTTGGTCAAGACAAATCAATCTGAGTCTTACACTTCAACTTTTACCAATGGATTGTTCAAGTCCAGCTAAGTTGTGAATTCGTTTATATTTATTACAAGGAATTGACAATGTGATCTTCTATGATCTACTACACACCACATTTGTCTACAATGTAAATTATTTGAATGACTTTTGCACTAAATAAATAACATTCATAATATTTAGAGCACATGGTGATAAAAGATTTATTCTCATAAATAAAAGTGCAAGAATCAGTTAAATATACAAAGTAGCACTAAAAGTATACTTTCTAGTATATCTCTAACAATCTCGCACTTATACTCAAAGCCTACTTTTAAATATACCACATAATCCAATAATTCTACCACTTATACTCAAAGCAGTGTGACAACACACTTGACTACCATTCCTTTCACAAATCCCTTGAATGTTCTTTGAGGCAAAATCTTTGTGAAATGATCTACTAGGTTGTCCTCCGACGTGATCTTTGTCACTATACATCAACTCTCTTAACTATTTCTCGTATAAGATGATATTTCCTTTTATTGTGTTTGCTTGCCTTGTGGACTCGTGATTCCCTTGAATCACCGGCAATATTGCTGGGCAAATTCAGAATTACATCCAAGTCCACTAAGAAGTTTTTGGGCCAAACCGCTTCTTTCGCTGCTTCACAAGAAGCGACCTACTTGGCTTCCGTAGTTGAGCCATACTCATCAATGTCATGGCTCCACCTCCCAAGAAAAATACACTTCCCGGGTAGATTTTCTGGAGTTACATGTCTAGTTGGAAAAATTGAGTCTGCTTAACCCACAGGGTATTAACTGTTTGATTATATTCTATCTCGAGTTCTTTTCAGACACTATAGAATATTCTTAATTATAGTTTAATAACCCTTGCCTGGGTTACTCTGATATATTGCCACCATGCCTACCGCATAACATATATCCAGTCCGTACACTGCATTGCATACATGAGGCTTCCATCTTCAGACACGTGTCCTTTTGATGAATGTATTCCATGCTTGAAAAGTACAAAACCTCTCTTGAAATCTTGCATTCTGAATCATTTCAAAACAGTATCGATATATGAAGCTTGGGATAAGCATATCATCATTTTCCAGCGAACTCAAGTAATCTTGATCCCAAGGATATGACCAGCTTCTCCTAAGTCCTTCACAATGAATTGTTTTGACAACCATACCCTTACATCTGACAACACCTTTTTATTATCTTCAATAAACAAAATGTCATCTACGTACAATACTAAGAATACGAAAGCAGTCCCGACACACTTCTTGTAAACACAACTCTCAAATTCGTTTTGAATAAATCTATAAGATTGGATCACTTGATCAAAACGTTGATTCCAAACTCGCGATGCTTGCTTATGGCCATAAATGCCTTCTTAAGCTTGCATACAAGGTTCTCTCATCCTTATTCACTAAAGCCTTTGGGTTGACACGTATAGGTATCCCCATTAAGAATTCCAATGATGAACCTTCAAAACAACCTGAGCCAGTTCAGAAGTCCTCTCCCATGAGCACAAGGAAACCCCCATCACTTACTCTGCGGAGACGGTGGTGGAGTTATGCGCTGTGGCGTAGGGAGCACTTACTGAGAGAACTGAGGCTGAGCGCAGAGCTGAGATAGCACAAAAAGAGAAGATGCACATTTTGGAGAAGAAGGTTGAAAAGCTGACTGATATCACTGAGCTTCAACAAAGGGAACTCGAAGATGCAGTGATCAGTCTGCTTAGGAGGAAGAAGGCGAAGCCTGAGCCTAGGAAGTACAGGAAGAGGCCTACAGCAAGGAAGTCAACAATTCTTCAGGTCAGAAGGCCAGAATCAGGCCAGAGGGAAGCATATGTTGATGAGTTTATCTCAGAAGCATTGAAGGAGTTATGGGCTGATGCAAGGGATGAGTTTGTGAAATTATGGTACGTGGTGAAGAAGTGGGGCGACTCTGAAGACATCAATGCCCACTTCACTGACTACATAATGGACAATCATCCTGAGCTGATCCAAAAGGTATTGGAGGAGGTTGAAGCAGCTCAAGTCCAAGTGAAGGCCCCCTGAATTCATTGTCAAAACGCCTCTCTTAGTCCTTGGAACTGGAAAGCATGATACTAAGGCCATTATGACTAAGGTGTTGAAGATTGCGAAGACTGAAGGGTTCGTGAACCAACCTAGAAGACTTGACGAGCTGAAGGCAAGAGTCTATGCAGGCTATGGACTTAAACCTGAAATGAGATTAGTCTAGGTGTTCACTACTTCCTTGTAATAGATTAGATTCATTGTAACCACTTTCAGATCATTCAAAGAAATCTATTACTTTTGCCCACAGATAAAAACTCATTGTCTTTTTGGCTGTTATTTAAATTCCGTACTTTATCAAGAATTGCTTTAACAGTGTCTTATCTTATAGATAGGATCTTTTCAGTGTTTTGGCATCATCAAAAAGGGGGAAATTGTTGGGACAATGTCAGTTTTGATTAGATCCCAAAGCCCCTGGAAAGATGTTTGCATTTGTTTGTCAGGCTAGTCTTGGTTAGGATTTGTACTTAGTCATTTTACACTTCACAGGTATTCAGTAAGAGGAGCACTTACTGATGACAATCAAGACAAGAGTCTGAAGACGAAGGTTACCATCCTGCGCTTATTGTAGTCCTCTAAGCTGGCTGAGTAAGTCTCAGTGATGAAGAGTATGACCCTGAGGTCATGACTACTCAGTCCTGAAGGGAACATGATGATACTGAGTTTATGGGAAGACTTGGAGTAGAGCCAAGCAATGCAAAAGGAATGTCAGAGTCAGGACAAGACCGATGAGCTCAAGACAAAAGGAACTTAATAAGAAAAGCCTGAAGCCTAGGAATAAGTTCTGACATTCTCACCAACCTGATGACGTGGACCAATCCGAGAAGGACACGCACGTACGGAACCTGACAGGAGACTGACTTCAGACTGCATTTTCAACGGGCAAGCATTTAATGTGCATTTAATGCATATACCTAATTCCATGCAAGGACGGCTGCTGCATGAAGATATGTCCGTTTGAAGCCACTCTACATAGATGACAAGAAAGGCTATCTCTCCAACAGATAGTTTTTCAAATCACCTATAAATACAGAAGGCCTTGAACCCATTCAAGGTTACGGGAAATTTCCAAGCCAGAAATTACTCAAACTCTCAAGCACTCAAAGCATTCAGTCTTTAGAAGAAGCACTAGAAACCCTTTAAATTTCCCAAGTGTTTCTTAGCAACTGAGAGTTAATCTGTATTCCAAGAGCGTACAAGCTATATCTTAAGCTTAGAGAGATTATCCAACTCTTAGCATAACTTTATCTTGTAAGGATAATCTCAACCTAGTTGGAATCCAAACCGAAATCAAAACCCTAAAGTTAGGTTTGTTGGAAGTAAGTTAAGTTAGTAAGGAAGTTTGTATAGGTCAGTGAGGTAGCTGATCTTGGTGCACCTTGGCACGTTAAAAACAAGAATCCCTTGAGTGGATTTCCTGTTAAATCAGGCCGTAGACGTAGGAGCTTGAGACTCTGAACCACGTTAAACTTGTTGTGTTCTAATTGCTTTGATATATTGCTTACCTGCCATATTAACTATTCATTCATTACATAAGATTTATCAGGCTTGAATCAATCAGTCTGATCTATTAAAAAGAGCACTGCCCTTACTATACACTATTCATTTGAGTAATCAAGGCTTTCAGAAAGCAAACTAAATAAGACTTTAAACTATCAGGGCTCACGCATTTCCGCACTGAACTAAAACTGATAGTTAGCCAACTGACCCGCACCAAGTGTAGTCAGTAGGTGTATTGTCAGTACCTAGTTCTTTATCACTCTGAGTAAAGGGGGCTCAGTAAGGTATTAAGTTTGAAAAATTGGTATACGTGTATTCCCCCCCCCATACACGTATTCCTCAGTCTTGTACCGGGACCAACAATTTTAGGAACTGATTTGAAAGGTACCAAGTTAAAAATATAAGTCGTTGTTTCCAAGGCATAACACCTGAACAACTTGGGTAAATTAAAATAATTCATCATAAATCTGACCATTTCCAAAAGAGTTCTATTTTTGCCACCTCATTTTATTGAGGGGTTCCGGGAGTAGTCAACTGGGATACAATCCCTTGCCCTTATAAGTAGTCTAAAAACTCATTTCTAAGGTATTCGCCTCTACGATTAGATTATAGAAACTTGATACTCTTTTCCCTATGCTTTTCTGCTTTAGCCTTAAATTTTTTGAACTTATGAACGACTTCAGAGTTCAGACTTATACAGCATTAGGAAAACATATACATATCTTTAGTAATCATGGATAAAATTTAACAAAATACTCAAAACCACCTCTTACTTGAATTGACATGGGACCACATACATCAGTATAAACGATTTCTACCAGTTCACAAGCTTGGTTTCCCTTTGCCCCTATTACTCTTTTGGTCATCTTATCCTCTAAACATGATTCACATGTTGGAAACGACTCAACATGGAGTGATTCCAATAAGCTGTCACTATCCAACCATTGAATACTTTTTAGATTAATATGACTAAGTCTAAGATGCCACAAAAGTGTTACATTCATATTTGAAGAATATTTTTTTTCTTAGAAACAGTCGATGTACTATATGATTCATTTTGCATGTGTGTGGTGCACAGTTAATAGTATAGCGACTGTTCACCAATTTTTTAGAACAAATAACTTTATTTCTACTAGTAATAATGACTTTCTTATTAAAATAAAATGTATATTTATCATTCATAAACAATTTAGAAACTGAAATTAAATCATTTCTAATATTCGAAACATAAAGAACATCTCTCAAAACTAAAATCTTATCACTAAAAGATAAGTGCACATCTCTCACGGCAACAGTTGCCACTCTTGTGGCATTGCCCATGGTGATGGTGATCTCACTCCCACTAAGTTGCTGGTTATCTGGAACGAACCCTTGAGTATTGAAATAAACATGATCAGTAGCTCCAATGTCCACCACCCACGAATGGGAAACTAGCTACTAAACAAGTTTCAATAACTAGTGCATGTGATTTACCTTGTTTTCTAGCCTCCTTAGGTTGAGGATAAGTTGCCCTCCGACATCCTTTCAGACCACATGTAAAACATTTTTCCTCGTTTGTCTCCCTCTTGACACCTCCCTCATCGGATATATTCTTAGCCATTATCTGCGATAACAAGTCTCACATAGTTGTATGCCTAGTCGTACGAATCTGGTGAGAGAAGAATTATTTAAGGTTCTTCATAATAACTGCATCGATTTACATGTTCTAGTGTTGGTACTGCAACACATCTGACATTAAAGTCAAGATGGTGCACCTAGCCAGTTCATCGGATCTCAACCATTACTTATGATACTCCTTATCTTCCTCACTAGTTTCATTTGTAGGCTGAGCTGGATAAGGTTCATCAAGTACAAAGTTATGCCCTTCAGCAGCAAGGACTATCATTAAAATCTTTTTCCAATCTACATAGTTTTCTCCTACTAGTTCATTTTCTTTTAGTATACCAAACATTGGATTAAAGACATACAAGTTGTATCGAGAATAAAATATATAATTTATATTGATATTCTAATTAACACAAATATTATCACATAATTCGATCACATGTACTATATAAAAAATCATGATATAAACATGCATTAGCGAACATCTTAAATTTTTTTAAGTAAGTTACGTTGAGTGTGAATGCTTACTTAAATACATTTAAACAGGTTACAAACAAAGCAGATACAAAATTTTAATTCAAAATTAATAGTTGACTCCCATTTGGTCACATAAAATTGACAGGGACTCTGTTGGGGAGTAAATATATCAATTTTATGTCTAAGTAATAACCATAATTTAATACAAAATTATTATTTCGTTTTGAGTAAGCTTTGTTGGTAGGGTCATATCGCTACTAATAATAATCTACAATTATCCAAAGAAATTTATTCTAGTGAACTTATCTTTAGATTATCTGTTAGGGAGAGAGGCTCTTGCCATGCGTAACCAAAAACTTCACAAATAAATCAATTATGGAGGCCAATTAATTTTTTTATTATCTTAAATAAATTAATTAAATTTATACGTAGATGTTTTTCACGAAGTCAATATTAATCAGATTAACCTCATGCATAAAACAAAGATTAAACACAATTGGTCACATAAATTCAATTATCATGGTTTAATTTTCTCATTTTTGAAACAAAGAATTCGCCATCTCAAAAAATTACAAGTAGGGCTCCGCTCATCTAGATAAATTTATGCACGTCCCCAACAAAAAATACACACGTACCCATTATACGATGTTCGGCGACATGGACACCCATTGTACGACATTTGCCACAAATGTGCATGTCGCATGGGGATGCACATGCAACCTTTGCATGTGGGCTGGCCGCACGCGTCTCGTCGGGTGGCAGCGCATGCACGCGCCCATACATTGCCATACAATGTTCAGTGCTATGCGTCTGTTGTATGCTAAACACACTCATGCAAGCCAGTCGGTGCCATAAACACACAAGCAAGTCCGTCATCTCCTGCACATGCATGCGAACCCATCGTCGCCATGCACATACATTGTGTGAACTGTATGACGTCCGACACCATGCGTCTGTCATACGTCTTTGATTTTTCAATCCGTCTTTGATCTTTGTCTTTGAACCCTTACAATTTATTTTACAAAAAAAATAAATCTTACAACTAGACTAGTCAATTATAAAAAAAATAGTCCTAATCTACCCGTGGATCTTCCCAAGGAAAAAATGAATCTGAACGAATCAAATTTAAAAAAATAATTCAAAACAACATGAATTTAAACGTACATTAAATAATCATGATAATTGACATTACATAATAACTAAACACTATAAAGATTCAATGAAGGACTAATTTATTTTCATCGATAACTTGTATGCTTTCAAAATAATTTTTGTGGAGGAGTATTGATGCCGTCATTTTCAGGTGGAGGAGCATCGGGGCCATGTTGTTTAGGTAGATGAAAATGGGGGCGATGTTTAGGTAGATGAAAATGAGGGATATGTTTAGGTAGATGAAAATGAGGGCCGCGGCGTTTATCTGGATGAGTATTGGGGGCGTCTTGTTTAGGTGGATTGCTTGAGTCATCAATGGTCCACAAGTTCCTCTCTTTGTCAAGGACATCATTTTCATTTATATTAGAAGTCAACAATGATGAATCTTCTTCTAAATTACGTGCCATAGATGTGGGCACGATAATTAGAGCCAAGAGGCTAAGGAGCAATACAAGAAAATATGCATGAGACATTTTTTTTACAGTTACTTAGATGTGAAAAAAAATCATCTAAATTTATAGTGTATGAATTTTTTTGCAACATTAATCTACAATTAATTACTATTGATCTGCATTATTAAATGGTAAATCCAACATTAATATATTGTAATAATTTGAGATAAAATAAGAATTCCAACATTAAATAATATCTTGAATTGAGAATCTATATTTTCAGATTTTGAAGCATTTTTATAGTATAAAACTGATATCATATCATTTGTTCACTAATATTATTACTCTTATGAACTAATACTGATAACATTTTACATTATGGTATTAGTTTATAAGTATAATTGTATTAATAAACGAATGGTATAATATCACTAAATGAATGATATAATATCATTAAATGAATGTAAAGATACAAATTTCACACTACGAACAAGTTATTTTAAGTTAATTTTACAGGAGAGTTTGTCTTTGACAAATAATTGTTGTTAATTCTTATTAGTTATATTTCCATCCACAGTTAAAACAATCGAGATTAAAAACATATAGTAGTTTCAAAACACCATGTTTGATTTTGGATGATAATGGTAAAATTCATTTGTTCTAGACAAAGCTTCCTATAACTTTTGGGCACAAAGATTTGTTTGGGGATTATTTAAATTAATTAATTTCGCACCTCACCATAATTATAAATTCAAAAAATATTAAACTCTTTCATAGTATCAAAGCCAAAAAGAATAACTCACACTATTTTGGTTTGATTCTTGTAGAAAGACAACTTCATCCATATTAAATTATCCAGTCATTATACCCCCTTTCCAAAGGGGAAAATTGAGATTCCAGTATTGAGTGAGGGGGGAATTAAATAAACGAATTGATTTTATACATCTCTATAATTTCACAGTTTTAGATGAAATATAATTTTATTAAGATTAAATGAAAGATAATAGATGTATTACAAGTGATATGATTGAAATAGAGAAAATTGAGATTTTTTTTACGTAAATTGATTATAATAAAGAGTGATTTAATGTAAATAAGAATAAAGTGCGTAAATATTAAATTGAGGATTAATGAAATTTCATATATAATTAGAAATATTTGTACACAAACCGTAGATATCCCTCAATATTTATGATCGAAATCATTTTTTGTGGAATGTTTGGTAGCCAATTTTTTATTTTCTTGTAGTGATAGATCAAAATTAAATATTTTTATTCATTTGTTTATTTACCCACTAATTATATATGATTTTTTAATTAATTATTAAATGTTAACCATCATATATCTGAGATGATTTTACAATTTGAGGAGCATTATATTAATTTAACTTGATTTATTTATAAAATGTTGAAAAATTATGATAAATATTTTATCATTCTATTAAAATTTTAATAGTAGAATCGTTATATATTTTATTTAACATAGCCTAGTATAAATAAAAATTGATCAACTATTGAACCTAAAATAAAAAAATAACTTTTAAAAATAAATCAAAATCATACATGAAAAAAAAACATGCACAATGATTCATCAAAATATATTCCTTCAACTTGATAATATTCTTGTGCAACTAGGCTTGCTATGTTTCTTGTAACCACAACTTCTTCATCTAGCTTATTCTAGAAAACTCATCTTATACCAATAACCTTTTGATGGATTGGCCCAGATACAAGTTCTCAAACTTGATTTCTTTCAAATCCATTCAATTCTTCTTGTATTGCTATAATTCCATTTACATTATTCAATGCTTCGTGTGCACTTGACGATTCTGTTTCAGATAGGAAACTAGAAAATATTTATTCATATTGTTGTCTTCTTGTATTCACTTTACAGTTACATTACTTACTAAAGACTTGTTCAGGGGGATGATCCTTCAATCATTTCATACCTGACAATGGATCTTGATGAATATTCTGGTCAGCTGTAGGTTTATTAACTGAAGATTCATTGAGATTTTCTATTGATTCCTCAACTATTTAAATATTCTTTTGATCTGGTTGAAAATTATCTTATGTATGATGAGCTTCAACAGATTTTGGTTACATAGTTGGTAATTTTTGTAATTATTTTTGTAATTAGTTGGTCAGCCAATTCTACATGAATTTCAACCCTAACATACGACTGTAGGGTCTTAACTGTAGGATTATCCTTTTTTCTGTAGATCTTTAGTACGCTTTTGATATCCTCTATTGGTGCAATGTGGTTCATCAAATACAACATATGTTGATTTTTCAACAAGAATAATTCTCTTATTAATTACTCTGAATGTTTTGCTTACTACTAAATATTCAAGAAAGATTCCATCATCTGTTTTAGAATCAAATATCTTTAAGTAGTCTTTTCCATTATTCAGAATGTAGCATTTACATCAAAAAATATAATATTAAGATATGTTAGGACTTATTCCTTTCCATAACTCATAAGGGGTCTTTGAATGAACTGTGTTGATTAAACATCTTTTTTTTTAAGAATAACAAGTTGTATTTGTTGCCTCAGCCCAAAACATTTTGGGTAAATGAGCTTTCACAAGCATTTTTCTTGTAACTTCTTTGAGTGTCTTATTCTTTCTTTCAGCTAAAACATGTTGAGGTGTTCTTGCAACTGAATATTCATGATGAATTCCATGTAGTGAACTGAATTCTTCAATAATTTGATTGGTGAATTTGGTTCCTCTATCAGAACGGATTTTCACTATCTTCAATCCTTTCTCATTTTAAATTCTCTTCATCAACTCAAGTAGTCTTTATAGTGTTTCACTCCTTTTTCTTTGAAGCACAGTCCAATTCAATCTTTAGTAATCATCTACAACCACAAGAGTATATTTCGTTCCACTCATGCCAACTTTTGGGGAACACGAAAAATTGCCCTGGATCTAATCGGGTGTAAATTAAATATGAATTATCATAAATCCATCAAACATGAATTAAAATAATTTATGTCAATTTAATTCATGCAATTTATGTATTAAATAATGTTAATTCATGCATAGCGGAACTAAGGGATATCGTATTTACCTCTTAATAAGAGATACACCATTGAGAAGATTAATTTGTTCAACCCATACACCTTCTTGAGTATTCCCTAAGCCCAAGCTCGTAGATCCAGTGGGAAATCTTCACGAATTTTCAAACTCTCAAGGAAGAATTATTTTTCTCTTTTGTTGCTCTAATTTTCAAATCCTATCACTTAATTATGCATGCTTGGGGATGAAAAATTAACCCCTATTTATAATTGTGGCAGATGAAAATTATATGATTTCTTGTACCAAGAATCTCAAGATTATATTCTTGAATTTCAAGAAATCCAATATAGGAAAAGATTTAATTCCCTAGGAATATCTTATTATACTATATTTCCAAACCTCTTCAAGATGATGTGTCAGCACCACATTTCTCTTAAAGTGATGTGTCACCTCTCAAATCATTTTATTTCAAAATCTTGTATTCTCCTTAAAAGTTATTTTAGGTATGTTTTAAATCATATTAAGACTTAATCTACACCATATATTTATACTTTTAATCCCAACCATACATTTCATTTTATATTTTCTATAAATGTCAAATCTCACTTTAGTTTTCATTCTGATTTACAATTCTAATTATCTTCTCTTCTCTTTATTTTCTCATTCGTTGTGTAACGCATCAGGCCCTGCACCTTGATTTTTAATCAATGGAAATAAAATATTTACGTATAATACGAAATATTCTTTTAAACAACAAATTAATGCAAACAATTCTTTTTTCATTTTTGGGCGATTTGTTTTAGATTTTTTTTTTTTTTTTTTTTTGCAGCACGTTGATATATGTCAAATTTGTAGGAGGAAATTCGAAATATTTTGGAAAAGATATTTTCACCGAAATAGTGTATGATACCAAAAAAATCTTGCAACCAAATAAAATATCTCGCCTTCAATAGTAGATTGTAATTCAAAAGTTTATTTTTGGATAAACTTATACGGCCAAAATAGACTATTGAATTGCAAAATACAGATATTCTTTTCTAGACTTGGATTTCGATTTTTTTTATATATATTTTAATATAAAAATATTAAAAGAGTATTGTAATTGATAAATAAGTAAAAGGTTGTTAAATCTTATATAATTAATGTATATGTTTTTTCTTAAAAATGTTGAATAATTTTTTTTATGGATTAGAAACTATATTGTTGGCAAAAAAAAAAAAAAAGACATTAACTTTTTTTTACTAATGGAAACAAGATATTTACGTATAATATGAAATATTATTTTAAACATTATATTAATGCAAACAGGTCTTTTTTCACGGTTGAACGATTTCTCTTCTTTGATATTTTGGAAGTTATTTTTGCAAAATATTGATAGATGTGAATTTTTTCTAGGAAAGAATTGAAATATTTTAGAAAAGATATTATCACTAAAATAGTGTTTGATACCAAAAAAATTATTGCCACCAAATATAATATCTTACCTTCAATAAACAAAATATTTACGTAAAATATGGAATATTATTTTAAACATTATATTAATGCAAGCATATCTTTTTTCACAAATGAACGATTTTTCTTCTTAGATATTTTTGGAAGTAATTTTTGCAAAGTATTGATAGATGTGAAATTTGTAGGAAGAAATTAAAATATTTCAGAAAATATATTGTCACCGAAATAGTATATGATACCAAAAGAAATCTTGCCACCAAATATAATATATTGCCTTCAATAATAGATTGTAATACAAAAGTTTATTTTTGGATAAAATTTTACTGTAAAAAAAACCATTAAACTGTAAAATACATATATTCTTTTCTACACTAGGATTTCGATTTTTCTTTTATATTGTTTTAACATATAAATATTAAAATAATATTGTAAATGATAAATAAGTAAAAGACTGTTATATAATTAATGTATATTTTTTTAAATATGTGGAATAAATTTTTCATGGTTAAAAAATTATAGTGTTGGCAAAAAAAAAAAAAAAAAGACATTCAATTTTTTACTAACAATTTAAGTATTATAACTTTAAAAAATATCTTACTCTAAAATACAATAAAGATGAATATATTTTAATCAATGGAAATAAAATATTTACGTATAATATGAAATATCACTTTAAACATTAAATTAATGCAAGCAAAAAAAATTCTCGGTTGAATGATTTCTTTTCTTGGATATTTTTGGAATTTATTTTTCAATATATTGATAGATTGAAATTTGTAGGAGTGAATTGAAATATTTTGGAAATAGATATTGTCACTGAGATATCATATGATTCCCAAAAAATATTACTACCATAATATAGATTGTAACATTTTTTTTTATAAAATTCTACCTGCAAAATACATTTTGAAACTGAAAATATAAATATTGTAGAGTAGGATTTCGATTTTTTTTAACTTTTTTTTTTCAAAATATTTGTATATGTGAAATGTTTAGGAGGGTTTAAAAAAAAACTAAGATTGTTGCTTAAATGTCAATTCTTATTGTTGAATTGTGTATTATAAATACCAACATATTAATCAATTGTTCCCACACAAACATCTACACAATATTTTATTTCCATTATGACATCTTTTTTGTTAAATGTTACCTTTAGATCTGGAATGTGTGATTTTATCTTTAGAGTTAAACTTTTTGCGTTCGATTGTTATTGTAGCTTTATACCATGGGGGAAAACTAGCATGCAACTATACAACACATGTAATTTTAAGTAATACTATGTTATACTCCATCAGTCCCTGAAAATTGATCCTATTTTTTGTACGTGGTTTAATGTGATAGGTCGGAGGGTATTACGGGGTTTTCTGAGGTCCATTTTTTAATAAAATGATTGTTTATGGAAAGTATGCGAAATGAACTTTCCATTAACGATCATTTTATTAAAAAACAAACCTCAGAAAAGCCCGTAATACCACCCCATATATCACATCAAACCACGTACAAAAAAATAGGACTAATTTTCAGGGATGAAGGTAATACTAATTTGAAATTAAATGTGTGAATTAATAATATTTTTTTATTATTTGTTGAATTATAATTACAATTTTAAAAGTATATTGAAATTACAATATATTTTAAAAAATTAATATTTATAATTTAAAATTACAATAACAATAACAAATTTTTTTCCAGACCGCGAAATTCGCGGGTGTACACACTAGTTTCATATATATCTCCAAATGTATATTTTTCATATATTATTTCTCTCCATGATAATAATTCTTTTTTTCCACAAAATTAATTTTTTTATTTTAACTACCTTAGTTAATTGGCTTTTAAAGGGCTACTCAAGGGACCTTTTGGAGGATTAGGATTGGACCTCCCAATGGGCCTAGAAACTAATATTGACCCACAATATTATGCATCTGTTTAATATTAATTCACTCCACTATAGAATTAATATTGCACTATCCATATTAACCCATATTACGAAATATTGCTACCGGTTATTATTTCTGGTGTTTTATTATATTAATATCCATTAATTAATTTAAGCCATTGAATGCTATCATTCATTAATATATTTTATTCCTTGGAAAATGATAGCTCAATATTATTATCATACCGAAAATTAATCCATTGGCCAGATTTGATATGATAACTTTATGAGCCCACCAAGGGGACATAATCAACTTGTCATTCAATTTTCTGTATTAATTTGGCAAATGTCATATAATTAATAATATTGTCCAAAATACAAAGTATTGAGTCTCATTGACTCTTTACCCATACTAAATCAAAGCAATATAAATTAGTTGTATACAATCCTTATTAAGTGACATAAATTAAGAAATAATTAACCACTGAGATCTAATTTTTCTTTCCAAGTCAGTCTAGAAAAATAATCTCTTTATAGGTCCAATTCAGTATATCAAATGTACTAGTGTAATCTCTTGGTCAAGACAAACCAATATGAGCCTTACACTTCAACTTTTACTAATGGATTGTTCAAGTCCATCTAAGTTGTAAATTTGTTTATACTTATTACTAGGAACTGACAATGTGATCTTTTGTGATCTACTATACACCACATTTGTCTACAATGTAAAGTATTTGAACAGTTTTTGCAATAAATACATAACAGTCATAATATTTATAGCAAGCAGTGATAAAAGATTTATTCTCATAAATAAGAGTACAAGAACCAGTTAAATATACAAAGTAGCACTAAAAACATACTTTTCAGTATATCCCCAGCAATCTTCCACTTATACTCAAAGTCTACTTTTAAGTATACCACATGTCCTAATAATTCTCCCCTTATACTCAAAGTAGCGTGACATCACACTTGACTACCATTCCTTTCACAAATTCCTCGAATGTACACTTACCTGCTTTTTAAGGCGGTATTATTACAACCTGACTCTTTAAGGTGCCTAGTCTCTCAAGAGCATAAGACCCCTCCGAGTGATTAGTGTGAAAATTGCTTGAAATTTGTGCCTTATTTTTGCTAAATTTAATTGAGTTTCTTGCAATTATTTACATTAATTTTATCATTTGTGCTTAATAGTCGAGAAAGGTGTTTGTGATTATTTTGTAGGCAAATGAGAATTTTTAGAGCCAAACACATACTTATTAAGGTTGATTGAAGAAATTGAGATCGAGAAGAATTGAGACGGGCCCAAGAATTAATTTTTGAAGGTTGATTTTGGCACACTTGAAAATTAGTTGGAGAGAAGCCCATTTAATTAAAAAGTTGGCCCAATTGCAATTAAGTAAGAAATGCACATTGCCCATTTAATTCAAATTGATAAGGATGGTGGCTAAATGATGCAGCTCACGTGAAAAAAAAAAGAAAAAAAAAAGGAGAATGCTAGATTTACCCACCGGATAATCCACCCACTTTTAAATAAATATGTAAAAATTAATATTTCCTCCGTCCCAAACTCGTTTGCTACATTGTCAAAAAGGTTCGTCCCATACTTGTTTGCTACATCTACTTTTGGCAAAAAAAGTAACAATATTTTTTAATATTATATACTCCATACACTAATAACCAAAAACATCTATTTTATCACTTTATCACTTTAAATACTATAAACAACTCTTTTCTTAAAATTCGTGCAAACAGTAAATGAGAAAATGAGTTTGGGACGGAGGGAGTAATATTAACTCCGAAAATTGTGCAATTAATCCCCACTAATTATTTATTTTCCCTTAATAAATGCATTTTCACACCCCCTCCAAATTAAGCATTAACTTTTTGGCCTCCCATAACCAAAACTAATTAACATTTATTTATCTCTCATATTTAACACTCAATGTTATATTTGAACAAAAAATTAAATGTTGTTCACATTCCGTAATATAATAGTTGAAGGGAAGATTACGTAAAATTATATCATATATATAAAGACATTTAAATTAACTTGAATTGCAATATGGAGTAATATATATGATCATTTGACAATATGATGTAATTATAGAGTCTACAATTTTTTTATTACAAAAATAGGTATGAGACGGTCTCATACATGGAATAAATTCTCTATTTACCGAGACTCACAAGAGAGTGATTCTACTAGTTTTTGTTTTTACTTTATAGCTAAATATATTATAAAAAAAAACTTAGAAGAAAAGTTAATTTTGAATGATATTATAGTGTTTGTAGTTGACAATTTAGAGTTTAAAATTTAAGTAATGAACCGAGACTCACAAGAGGGTGAATTTTTTACTATATTTTTTTGAAAGATATCATCGTGTTTCTGGTTTCCAACAGAGTTCAATAATTTGAATAATGAAACGTGAATCTACTAATTCTAAAAAAAATTTACATCAAGTTCGATGGTCAATTAGTGAATCGAGATTCACATGATAGTGACACTACTATTTTTTTTCTTCATATATTTCATTATAATATATATAAAACTTAGATGAATATAATAATTTGGAGAAATTTATTTATAGTGGTACAATAGGACTCATAATTTACGACTTAGAATCGATGGTCCGATTAGTGAATCAATACTCACATGATAGTAATACTACTATTTTTTTCTATCATTACAATATATGTAAAACATAGATAGTAAATTGGAGAAATTTTAATTTAGAATCGTACAATATAGCTCATGGTTTACATCTTAGGATTCGATGGTCCGATTATTGAACTGAGTCTTATAAGATAATGACATAAATATTTTTGCATAATTAATATAATATAAATAAAAATTAGATAATCAAATTAATTTGGAGAAATTTAATATAGATTGGTACGATAAAGTTCATAGGTTACGAATTACGGTTTCATGGTTTGATCAGTGAACTGAGACTTATAAATTGTAAACCTACTTTTATTTTTGTTGCATATCCAATAATAATATAAACAGAACTTAAATAAACATAGTAATTTGAATAAATTTTGATTTGGAGTGACACGATAGATTAAAGATGGTAATTTGAATAACATGGTAACTTATTATATAGAGTTTGATGGTCCGATTAGTAAATTGAGATTCACAGAACAGTGACCCTATAAAAAAGTTAATTATTATATGTACATAACTTAGATAAATATATTAATATAGATAATTGTTTATTTAGAGCGGTATTATAGGGTTCACGTTTTACAATTTAATTAGGTTCAATGGTTTGACTAGCGAACTGAGACTCAAAAGATAATAACACTACTACATCTTTTCATATATAATTATAATATAAATAAAGACAAAGTATAACGTGAAAATGGTTCATACATGAACCATTGAAGGGTATTAGTTGTTTTCATTAAAGAGTATTATCTATTTTCATTGAAGGATATATTTTCACTGAAGTGTATTAGTTGTTTATTGGAAATAAATCAAGACTGTTCAGTGAAAACAACTAACACTGTTCAGTGAAAGCAACTAATACCCTTTAGTAAAAAACAACTAATCCTAGACCTCCTTTGCAGTCTTTAAGTTTATCAGCCTCGCTGACTCCTCGAATGGCACCGTGTGAAGAATAATGTTCCTGGCCACATTGTCCAGTCTCACCATCTTGATCTGATCATTGGTCATATCCTCCCTCTCCTTAGGAACCTGTACGCCAATGTCAAGATGATCATATTCCAGTCCTCTGACATTTGGGATGGTGATCTTAGTTGGTCCGTCTTTGATGACTCGCGGCATTTGGTCATGGATGTCATCTAGATGTGCCTCAAGTCTGAACTTCCAATAGACAAAGTTAGACACAGAGAATTCAGGTAATAAAGCTTCAAGTCTCCTCGAAGTCATGATGATGCAAGTTTTCAAATGAAAAACAAACACAGATCTGTTCAGTGACCACCAACAGTTTTTCCTCTGAAACTATTAGTATTCAAAGTCTGTGGTCTTTTGAACCACTGCTCTGATACCACTTGTTGGTCCCGGTACAAGACTGAGTGATACGTGTATGAGGGGGGGGGGGGGGGGGATACACGTATACAAATTTTTCTTAACTTAAACCTCACTGAGTCCCCTTACTTAGAGTGATAAAGAACACATGGTAGATAACAAACCTACTAACTGCACTGAGGCGAGTTAGTTGGCAACCTATCTACTTATGTTCGGTGTGGAAAGTGAGAGCCCTGAAAGTTTAAAGTCTTGTTTCAATGTTTACTTTCTGAAAACTTGTTTTTCTCTTAAGAAGTCGTGGTTAGAAGGGTTGTGCACTGAGTTAATGAGTCAGACTAATTAATTTAGCAGTGACAAAATATGCAGTGAATGACTTAGCAATATAACAGTATGAAGCAATAATCAAAGCAGTAAAAACTCAGAGAGGTAACGTGGTTCAGAGACTCAAGCTCCTACGTCCAGGTCATGATTCAACAGGAGAATCCACTAATGGATTGACTTGTTTTTAACGTGCCAAGGTGCACCAAGATCACTGACCCTTCTTCCTTCCAACCAACTAACTAACCTCAACCAACAAACCTAACTAGGAGGGTTTTGGTTTCAGTTTGGATTCCAACTATTTGTGATTATCCTTACAAGACAGAGCTATGCTAAGGATTGGATAATCACTCTAAGCTTAAGATAATGCTAGTACGCTCAGTGTGTTAGGATACATGTTGCTAGTTTTGATGAGTTAAACAAACCAGAAGATGTAATAGGACCATATGGACCTGTTAGCCAGATGAGGAACTAGATTAGGACTTAGTCTAGGGGGAACTGCCAGACCAGAAGACTTCACCAGAGGACTCCACCAGAAGACTTCATCAGAGTAGTTCAGACCAGAGGCAGAAGACCTTTCCCCAGACCAGACGAGTCTGGTGAAATAAAAGTTGCTAAGAATCATCTCCAGATTCTAAGGGAAGAGTTGTTTCTTAACCGACTCTGGACCAGAGGACCTCTGGGTCATCTGGTGTCTGGTTCAACCTACTCTAGAAGAATCAGAGTTGTGCAATGGAAGTATTTGACCGTTGGTAATTCAAATGAAGTCAACCATGATCGGATTGGAAAGCCTTTGAAGAAATCAATCCAAGGATCTCACCAACCCAATCAATCAATTAGGGAATTGATTGATTGAAGGTTCCATAAATAGAGATCAATTAGATTAGATCTCCAACGGCTAAACCCTAATCATCTCTATAAATACAAGAGTACCAGTTTGAAGAAAAGCTCTAGTTACACGCACGAAGATCATACTCAAGCTTTAGTATTCACAAGCAATTAGCACTCTTATAGTTCTTAATTCATATCTACTCTTAAGAAGTTTTATAGTTGGATTATACTCAACCTGTTCATCTTGATAGATAAGGTTGGAGTAGACTGTACTTTAGATCGAAGTTAGATCTAAAGTGTGTAACAAGGTGCTGGTACTTGACAATTCCAGTGGTTGTGAGTAAGTTGGTTGGTTAGTAAGGCCCTTGCAAAAGAGAGAGTGGACGTAGGATCGTTATATCCGAACCACTATACATCCGGTCTTATTTACTGCTTTCCAGTTTGTTATTTTGCTAATTGTGATCTCTTAAAAGGGTTTTACAAAAGTTTGATATTCTAGCTTCCGCATATTCTTTTTAATAGTGACTAGTGGGACCAACACAGTGGAATACATAATAACTCTCTACTCAAGAAACACTTAGGAAATTCTAGGTTTCTCGAGTACTTCTTTGAATGCTACGAATACTTTGAATGCTGGGAGTTTGAG
This sequence comes from Ballota nigra, assembly GCA_947034835.1. Lineage (NCBI taxonomy): Eukaryota > Viridiplantae > Streptophyta > Magnoliopsida > Lamiales > Lamiaceae > Ballota > Ballota nigra. The sequence goes on along the minus strand of OX344727.1, from coordinate 7,471,586 downwards.
TAATTTCTGACTTTGAAATTTCCCGTAACCTTGATTGGGTCCAAGGTCTTCTGTATATATAGGCAACTTTGAAAACTATCCATTGGAAGAGATAGCCTTCTAGGTTGTCTTTCTTGTAGGATACTTCAACGGATACAATCTTCATGCAGCAGTCGTCCTTGCATGTATTTGGTAAATGCATTAAATGCATGTCCGTTGAACTATGCAGGGATGTCAGGTTTAAGTCACTGTCCGTACATGACTTGGCGCTCTCTGATTGGTCCACGTCATCAGGTAGGTGAGAATGTCAGAGCTCATTCTTCAGTCCAGTCTTGTCTTTACTGAGTTCAGGTTTGTCCTCATCTACGTGTGTTTCCCAGCGCTGACATTCCTTTTGACTTGCTTGGATCCTACTCCTAGTCTTCTCCCAATACTCAGTGCCGTCCTGTTCCCTTCAGGCTGAGTTTAACAATGATCTCAGGATCATGCTCTTCATCCTGACACTTACTCAGTCAGCTTAGAAGGACTGCCATAAGCTTAGGATGGTGCTCTTGTGTCTTCAGACTTCAGTCTAGATTGTCATCAATGAGTACTGTTGGGTTTTAGAGGCAACACCATGTTCGGCACAACGGAAGATAACGATTTGATGGTCCAGGTTTTCGAATACCAAAATGGGAATTCAGGAGCAAACATTTTTTTTAAAACCTTTCCCTCAGAGAGTTCAACAAGAGTGAAGAGTTCTCAAGTCACTGCTCTGCTCAGAGGCTGAGCTACCAAGTCAGTGTGAGCTTGGAGGCTCATGCTCTGAACAACGCAGTGACTCGAGAGAATACACTTCAAGTCACTGCTCTGCTTAGAGGCTGAGCTACCAAGTCAGCGTGAAGGCTTGGAGGCTCATGCTCTAAGCAAGGCAGTGACTCGAGATACTGAACTCTCGAGTGCGTAGCCTGAACTGGTCAGTGAGAGGATTTTCCCTGACCTGAATATTTAACCAAAGTTTCCTTTTAACAATGCTCACAGTGAGCAGATTTTCACAACACTTTAGTAAATACTTTTAAGGATAAGTACGCTCAGTTTAACGTGGTTCAGAGACTCAAGCTCTTACATCCACGGCCTGATTTAACAGGAAATCCACTAACTGGGATTCTTGTTTTTAACGTGCCAAGGTGCACTTACAACTGGACTCACGCCACTCCCTGGGCTGCCTCTCCTCACTAACTAACTTCCACCAACAAACCTAATTAGAGGGTTTTGGTTTCAGTTTGGTTTCTCCAACTAGGTGAGGTTTTCCTTTACAATGTGTTAGCCTAAAGCTAAGATTAGGAAATCCTATCTAAGCTATGAGTTACAAGCTTGACACTTAAAGAATATAAGTGATAACCCTAAAGGTCAGTGTCGTGGGTGTGAGTAACACTTCCTTATGACTCCCTAACAACTCACACTCTCTTATAGCTTGTAGGTGTTGATTTTTCTTTCTTCACACACAACACAACACACTTGAATACGCAGCTATGAGCTTGTATTTATAGTGTGGATTCAAATGTAACCGTTGGATGAAATTACATTTGAATCCATACAATTATTGGTTTCAACCACTTTTCTTGGAATGCGGCCTTGTCAGTGTCAGAGTTGCTGCCTTGTGCTGATTGGTCCACGTGGGCTGGATCCAACGGATCTTTGACTCAGTGGGTTGACCAAGACCCACTGACTTTAGGTAGCTTCCTCCTTCACTGACTGATGATCTTTAGTGGACTGAACGTCTTCAGTGTAGTTGTCCTTCAGAGACTGTTTGAAGATCACTCCAAGAAGTTTGTCATACGGCTGAATGACAAACTTCCCTGACCAAAGTAGCTTGACTCCTTCAGGGCCTACTTGGTGCAGCACTGATCCTCTTGATCATGCTCTTCACTGAGTGGTCCACCTGACTTAGCTTAGAACAGCCAAGTTTACACTCAGTGGGACATCCTTCAGGCTTCTCTTCTGGTTCAGGTTACAGGCATGGCTTTAGTCAGTTCTTCTGGGTGTCATCTTGATATCTTCAGGCTGTGTTGCTGAGTTCCCCCTCGCTGAGTTCCCCCTCAACTGAGTGTTTCCTCAACTAAGTTCTTCTCAACTGACAACCTATTCTACTAAGAGCTAACCTAGCCTGACCTGTAACAAAAGATACTATCCTGACTGTTTTCAAACCTATTACAAGTGGTTTTGGAAATTCATCAAAACTAAACATATCCCAACAATTTCCCCCTTTTTGATGATTCCAAAACTTCTAACCAAATGATTTTCTATTACAAGAATAATGTCAGAACACAAGTAATAGTTTGAAATATGCAGGAATTCCCATAGTTTAAAACATTTAAGATCTATTCGGTAGACCATTTTTCTTAACAAACCTGGATCAGTGGTCATGTGAACAACCCGCTCTGATACCAATTGATGGTCCCGGTTTTCGAATACCAAAATGGGAATTCAGGAGCAATTTTTTTTTTAAAAAACCTTTCCCTCAGAGAGTTCAGTAAGAGTGAAGAGTTCTCAAGTCACTGCTCTGCTCAGAGGCTGAGCTACCAAGTCAGTGTGAGCTTGGAGGCTCATGCTCTGAACATCGCAGTGACTCGAGAGATTACACTTCAAGTCACTGCTCTGCTTAGAGGCTGAGCTACCAAGTCAGCGTGAAGGCTTGGAGGCTCATGCTCTAAGCAAGGCAGTGACTCGAGATACTGAACTCTCGAGTGCGTAGCCTGAACTGGTCAGTGAGAGGATTTTCCCTGACCTGAATATTTAACCAAAGTTTCCTTTTAACAATGCTCTCAGTGAGCAGATTTTCACAACACTTTAGTAAATACTTTTAAGGATAAGTACGCTCAGTTTAACGTGGTTCAGAGACTCAAGCTCTTACATCCACGGCCTGATTTAACAGGAAATCCACTAACTGGGATTCTTGTTTTTAACGTGCCAAGGTGCACTTACAACTGGACTAACGCCACTCCCTGGGCTGCCTCTCCTCACTAACTAACTTCCACCAACAAACTTAACTAGAGGGTTTTGGTTTCAGTTTGGTTTCTCCAACTAGGTGAGGTTTTCCTTTACAATGTGTTAGCCTAAAGCTAAGATTAGGAAAACCTCTCTAAGCTATAAGTTACAAGCTTGACACTCAAAGAATATAAGTGATAACCCTAAAGGTCAGTGTCGTGGGTGTGAGTAACACTTCCTTATGACTCCCTAACAACTCACACTCTCTTATAGCTTGTAGGTGTTGATTTTTCTTTCTTCACACATAATACAACACACTTGAATACACATCTATGAGCTTGTATTTATAGTGTGGATTCAAATGTAACCGTTGGATGAAATTACATTTGAATCCATACAATTAATGGTTTCAACCACTTTTCTTGGAATGCGGCCTTATCAGTGTCCGAGTTGCTGCCTTGTGCTGATTGGTTCACGTGGGCTGGATCCAACGGAACTTTGACTCAGTGGGTTGACCAAGACCCACTGACTTTAGGTAGCTTCCTCCTTCACTGGCTGATGATCTTCAGTGGACTGAACGTCTTCAGTGTAGTTGTCCTTCAGAGACTGTTTGAAGACCACTCCAAGAAGTTTGTCATAAGGCTGAATGACAAACTTTCCTGACCACAGTAGCCTGACTCCTTCAGGGCCTACTTGGTGCAGCACTGATCCTCTTGATCATGCTCTTCACTGAGTGGTCCACCTGACTTAGCTTAGAACAACCAAGTTTACACTCAGTGGGACATCCTTCAGGCTTCTCTTCTGGTTCAGGTTACAGGCATGCTATAGTCAGTTCTTCTGGGTGTCATCTTGATATCTTCAGGCTGTGTTGCTGAGTTCCCCCTCGCTGAGTTCCCCCTCAACTGAGTGTTTCCTCAACTAAGATATTCTCAACTGACAACCTATTCTACTAAGAACTAACCTAGCCTGACCTGAAACAAAAGATACTATCCTGACTGCTTTCAAACCTATTACAAGTGGTTTTGGAAAATCATCAAAACTAAACATATCCCAACACGATTCACCAACAACGAATCTGCATATGGTTGTATAATGTAAAACATAAAGGATAAATAACACGTATATAAATCCTTACAACAATTTGTACGCGGAATCCTCAACTATGGTATCCACGTAATAACTTTGTACCAACCCGCACTGATATGCCAGCATTGAATCTTGAGACGAATTTGCTAGAAAAATTCAGACTGGAGATTTTATGGAGAAATTATATTTCTTGTGTGTTTTCGGAATTCCCATAGGACACATATTTATAGGGATTAACTTGACTTAATTTCTAAGCAAGATATCGGGCCTAGCCCGTAATATAATCTCTACGAATTATATTTCCCTAGATATATTCCTATGAATAATATCTTTACCATATCTATTATTCTTGTATAATAATATTCCAAATATTATTATTGGGATTTCATATTTAATAAATTCTAATTAAATTAAATAATAATAATTATTATTAATTCCAAATATAATTATTATAATATTCTCCATAAATTAAATATTATATCCAATACAATATTTAATCAACCAACTATAATTGGTAAATTGCCATTACTTGTTGTGTGACCCATAGACCCTCGTATATCGAGCGATTAGTCAAACTAACGGTCTTAATTGAACCCTAGACAATAAATCAGACATTCTCAATATACGAGGTACGTTGCGAGAAAATCTGCAACTACCTGTAATATTGTAGGCTATTGTGATGTCTTCCTTTCATTCACGAATATCTGATTAAGTCTTGAACATGATGAAGTGTCTATTTAAATAACTTAATCATATTATCTCCAATCACTAATTGATCAAGTATATCACACTTAGCCACGAAGTCTAAGTTGATGCGCATTGGCCGATGACTTAGATCCAATTATGATGAGAACACGAGTATTCTCTCTAAATCCACATTGAGGAATGAATCCTATTCTTGACTCAACTACCACGCACATGTACTTCGTGATGAACCCAATCCATGTCATATCTACCCTTGGAGGATGCAAGCGTCGGTCATGGTCAAAGTCCATCACTCCGCACATGTCGTGCGTATTGATCTCAAGTCAGAGGAGTATCACATCGCTCCCACTAACTGAGACACCCGTAGGCACATTATGTGGAATTACATCAAACAGTTTCTCGGATGGGTATACCAATACACTCTAAGGTATATGTGCATCCATCATGAGATACCCGATATCTCGTAGTAAGTGAGATCTTACTACACTCTCTAAGAGTATGATGTAGATCGCACATAAATCTCAATTGCATCATCAATATCTCATTCTTGATGATCCTTGATCGGGGCTATTTGAGAATCATACTTAAGTCATCTGAGTTCTCACTCACTCAATGACAGTAGTGATTCATGGGAACACAAATAAGAATATATTCAAACAATCAAACATTGTATTCAAATAAGTGTAACGCCATACAATTAATATTAAACCAATAATAATATTAAATCAAATCTGAATATTATCTTAGTATTATGTCTTTTCGATGGATTGTCTCTAGGACACTAACACTAACAATCTCCCACTTGGACTAGAGCCAATCACCTACATATCTAACCCCTAGACCATCAAATGTCTAGTGTGCACATGAACAGTGAAAAGGATTTGCAAGATTATCCTTTATGAGAAATGTTTTAATTTCATTTCTCATATCGATATGATCACTTGGATCAAATGATAACACCTCCGTACATGCTTATTTCTGTTATCAGATCTCGGTTCCTTTGCTCATGCAATCGCACCAATGTTATCATAATACAACTCTATTTGACAACTGGCACTCGGAACTACCCCTAGTTCTCTCAAGAACCTTAAAATCCAGAAAGCCTCAAAGGCTTCTGATACAACAATGTACTTAGCTTCGGTTGTTGAATCTGCGGTCAGATCTTGCTTGGAACTATTCCAACTTACCGCTTTATCATTGAGATTGAAAATATAATTTGACTATGATTTGTAATCTTCACAGTCTAACTGGAAACTCGCATCAGCATAGCCCGTAACGACTAGCTCTGACTGTCTACCGTAGACAAGAACATGTTCTTTAGTACGCCTGAGGTACTTCATAACATTCTTGACAGTAATCCGGTGAGACTCACCTAGATTCTGCTGTTATGTACCACTGATGTTGACAGTGTAGGCCACATCTGGCCTCATCCAAGTCATGGCGTACATGATGGAACCCAACTGCAGATGCATATGGAACGTCCTTCATGTGCTCGACATCAGCTTCACTAGAAGGACAATCCTTCTTCGACAGCTTTATCCCATGATTTGCCGGTAGAGATCCTCTCTTAGAGTTCTCTATCGTAAAACGCTTCAACACCTTATCTACGTAAGTGGATTGTGACAGCCCTACCATCTTCTTGGATCTATCCATATGGATCTTGATCCCTAAGATGTAACATGCCTCACCAAGATCCTTCATCATGAAGGTCTTTGATAACCAATCTTCACGGACTGCATTAGCGGGATGTTATTTCCTATAATCAATATGCCATTGACATATGCGACTATAAAGACAATACTCTTCCCGCTACGTTTACAATAAACGCAAGGATCTTCCAAATTTCAGATGAAGTCAAAAGATTTGACATTGGATATTCCAACTCCTAGAAGCTTGCTTCAATCCATAGATGAATCATTTAAGCTTGCACACAAGATTAGATTTTGGCTTAGATATGAAACCCTCCGGTTGAGTCACAAACACTTCCTTATCAATGTTACCATTGAGGATAGTTATTTTGACTTCCATCTACCAAAACTCATAATCATGGTGTGTTGCTATCGCAAGTAAAATTCGAATGGACTTGATCTCAGCAACTGGCGTGAAAGTCTCATCATAGTCAATACCTCATGTCGACTATAACCTTTCGCCACCAACCTATCTTTATAGGTTTGTACTTTGCCATTTGCATCGGTCCTACACCTGAAGACTCACTTGCAACCTATGGGTCTAACCCCTTTCTGGCAACTTAATTAAGTCCTAGACTTAATTGGTGTACATCGAATCCATCTCGGATTTCATGGCTTCATGCCACTTCTCTGAGTCAACATCTAATTTGCTTCAATATAAGTTCTAGGTTCATCTTTATCCGGGATCTCCACATCATCATGTTCCTTCACGAGGAGCCTATAACACCTAGTGGGTGGATTACGAATCCTAGTCGACTTATGGAGTTGTGGTTGTGCAGGCTGTACATTCTGATTGTGAAAATTTTGTGGTGCAGTGACTTCATCGTTGACCAGAGAGTCCTCAAAGAGCGACACTTTCAAATGCCTCTTGGGCTGGAGTTTGAACTATGTTATTCTCATTCAGCCCACTTGGAGGTTGTTGCGAAAGCAATGCAACTCCAATTACGCTCACACTGGCTGAAAGAGGATCACCTAGTGATTAACCTCCACCATGAGAGTTGTTGAATGCTCCCACTGATTCTTTGTCATGTTGCTTTGACAAAACATCAGTCTCTATGTTAATTAGTGGTTCTTGAATCTCTTCAAGTTCTATCTTCGGCTTTGTTCCTTAAAGACGTACTCGTCTTCTAGGAACTTAGCTTGCCTAAAAACAATTATTGTTTGTTTCTCCGGTAGATAAAAGTGATATCCTCTTGTCTCCTCAGGATATCCCACAAAATAACCATTTTCACATTTGGATTCCAACTTATCAATTAGCAGATGGCTTCTTTCCATGCCATAGCTCGTATGGAGTCTGCTCAACTGATTTGGACTGAGTCCTATTCAGAATATAGATTGAGGTTTGTAATGCGTATCCCTATAAGAATGTTGGAAGAGAGGAAAAATTCATCATGGACCTTACCATGTCAAACAAGGTTCGGTTTCTCCTTTCGGACACACCGTTCATCTGAGGGGTTCTGGGAGGAGTCCATTGTGACTGGATCCCATGAAGCTTCAAGTAATCCAAGAATTCATGGCTAAGGTACTCACCTCCTCGATCCGATCAAAGAGTCTTTATACTCTTACCAAGTTGCTTCTCTACTTCTGCCTTGTACCCCTTGAACTTCTCATACGATTCAGATTTGTGTTTCATGAGATACACGTATCCGTACCTTGAGTAATCGTCGGTAAAGGTGATGAAGTAGCCGAATTGACCCCTAGCTAGAGTGGGCAATGATCCACAAACATCGATGCGAATCAACTCTAGAACTTCTTTGGCACGCACCCCTTTCACGGAAAAGGGTTTATTGATCATCTTGCCTATGAGACAAGATTTGCAATAACCATAAGACTCTAAGTCAAATGAGGTTAAGTAGTCCAACTTTCTTAACCTTGCGATTCTTTTCTCGTTTGCATGATCAAATCTACAATGTCACAAGCAAGTTGGGTTTCATGATTACTAAACTTGAGCCATCCTACTTTATATATTAAGAACATCATGTCCATAACTCAACAAATGCCTAGCAGTTTGAACCATTAGTGAACATGTTTATCTTAATAACAGCCGTACTTGTTCCAGCAGCTAAAACACCTTGTGTTTTCTTCTCGCTACCTAGAACCTTACAGTCCTTCTTCCAATGCCCTTTTCTATTGCAGTGGGGTACACATCCTTATCAACCCGCTCTTACTTTTGAACTCCACCTTTCGTCTTCAGAAAGTTGGGCTTGGATCCCACTTAGCCCTACTCCTTCGCTTCTTCTCGCCTTTCAGGTCAGAAGAAGTAGAAGCACTCACCATGAGCACCGACTTTTCCTTAGCAGTGGAAGACTCAAAAGTCAAAGGCATGTTATGAGGCTCCGACATTGTCGCTTCCGTCTTCTTCATATTAAATTTACTACGAAACTAGAATATGAATCGGGGAGCGACCTGAGGATAGCACATGAGGTGAAATCTTTCCTCCTTTCGCTAATTGATATCTGAACAAATCTCTCATCACTTCATAAATCTCAAACGAGATCTAGAATCAAAGAGATCCTTTCAGACACTTAATCATCTCGAAGGGATCTATTTTCTCATATTGCCTTTGCAATTCGGGAGTCATGCCGAACAATCATAACATAGAGTATGTGAAACATCATCTTGATGCTTCTTTGTGTTGGAGTTATACGTGAAAGTATGCTTTTACTTTGTATAACTCGTGTATCAAACACTCGTTATATGAGAATAATTTTTTTATCGCATTTGCTTTAGTTATGATTGAATGTTGAATTTCTATTGCAAACCGTTCTATAAATAGTACATGTTATATAGTAGTTAATGTGGTGATACCCGATCACGGAAGACGACATTAACAGTTTACTTGTAACTAAACGTACATTTTCACGACCTAGGTGGAATTGAACAATCCGCCGTGAAAGGTCGATGTGTAAGGCTCAGATTGGTCTGTCTTGACTAAGAGATTGCACTAGCACATTTAGTATGTGTTGAAGAGGTCCTACAGCGAGGATAAATTCTTCTGTTTTGAAAGGTGAAGAATTAGACCTCAGTGATTGTTGATTTCTTAATCTCCGTCACTTAAATAGGACCGTGTGTGCTTAATAGTTACTGCTTTGACTCATGTTGGGTGAGAATCATTGCGACTTCGAACTTTGTGTCTTGGGCAGTAATATTAATCATACGACGGTTGCTAAGATTTAATACGGAGAAACGCGTGCGAGTACGGCTCGTGTGATTAGTTCCCTTGGTGGGCTCAGAAGTTTTATTGTACCAAATCTTGCAAGTGAAGAATTAGTTTCTTCGGTACGAATAATAATGTTGAGCTGTCTTTACTCCAAGGTGAAATATATTAATTAATTTAGAGCTATTCAGAAGCTTAATTAATTAATGAACTTGATAATCTTAAACGCGGGAAATAATAACCGGGAGCCCATATTATCGTAATATGGATTAAGATGGATAGTGCAATATTAATTTATTAGTGGTAATAATTAATATTAATGGGCTGAATTATATTGGGGCTCAATATTGAAATTCAGAAGTCCATTAGGAGGTCCAATCTTAATTCTCCTTAAGGCCCCTCAAGAGTAGTCCATTAAGTAGCCCAATAATGATAAGGTGATTAAAATAAAAAGAATATATCTTGCTGATTTTTTCATTAAATTTTCGAAAATTATGGTTGTAGGGGAGATTAGATTTTGTTGATTTTCTTGGAAAGATATTATGGAAGATAACTATTCTTGGAATACAAGATTATCTCATATATTCAAGAAGATCCAAATCTTGGATTCTTCTCTTAATAATTTCGAAAATATGGCCTTGAAAATAAGTGTGAGATTTTTGTGGAATATTTTATTATGGAGAAAAGAATATATGAGATATATTCAAGATTTCTTAGAGATTAAGAAAAGATTTTCTCCAAGCCCATGAAGCCTCTAATTTTCGGCCACTACCCTCTATAAATAGGGGATGATTATTTCATCCCCAAGTACATAATTCCATGTGTTGGAAAAATCAAGAAGCATAGATATTTTTCTTTTTCCTTAGTTTATTAAATTACTTGAAAGCGTCTCCCACCGGCGATCAAGTGAGGTGAAAAGGGAAATACTTGAGAAGGCTTTGGGTTGATAAAGCGAGATTACAATTGTCCCGTATATCCAAAGGCCAATACTACAAGAGGTACGTTAATCGCATATTTACTCGTTTATTCCGCCTAGTTAATATGTGAAATTAATTTAACATGCATGATGATAATTAGTTGTTGGAATTATTATTTGAATTAATTAGGATTAATTCATGCTAGTAATAATTGTATTTAAATTCGTATTAAAATTTCATCCCGAATAGATTCCGGGCACCCCTATTTTCCCAACAACTGGTATCAGCGCCACGGTTTCGGGCTCTGAATTTTAAATTGGAATTTAAATTGTTGAACATTAAATTGAAATTGGATAGTAGAATTGTTAGATCTTTTTTGCAGGTATCCAATTGTCATGGTTTTAATGTTGTTAATTTCATGCGTGTGAATTAATTGTTTTTTTTTAATTCGATTCGTTCGAATTCGTTTTTCTCGTGAGAAAATCCACGAGTAGATTAGTTGTTTTTATTTTGATTTGATCATTGTAACAGACTAGTCTAGATCTAGTATTTATTTTTTTTGTAAAAATAAATTGTAACCGGATCGTGACGAAGAATGAAGAATTAAAAACGGCGTACCCGGACGACGCATACAAGCGTGGCGCGTGTATGGACGTAAAATCATGCAAGGGGTGAAGAAAACGAGGATGAACGGCGAAAAAAATGGCGCACGGGGGTGCACGGCGCACGCCGTGCGCGACGGAGGCTGGCGCCGCGCGCACGCCGCGCGCGCGCTTCGGACCCGGGCTGCAGCGCCTCGGGGCGCTCCGGGCGGCGCCTCGGCGCGCCTCCGTGCAGCGCCTCGGGTGCGCCTCGGCAGCGCCTCGGGGCTGCGCTTCGGGCAGCGTTTCGGCGCTTCTCGGGCCGGGAAGCGCGCGGGCCCACTTCGTGGGCCGAAGCGCGCTGTATCTCAGGCCGTGGAATTTTTTCGGTTCGTGTTTTTTCCATGTTATTTTAAACGTCGTCCTGAACCCCAAACGATGCTGTTTTTGATGAAGTGTTGCTGTTCGAGTGGGAGCACGTCGAGACGAACGTCGGAAAGCAACAAGGACAATTTTTCGCATCAAGACGTGAAGAAATTAAACCGTGACAATTGGATTTGAGTGCTCCAATGTGTTTAATTTTGTTTTGATGGATGTTTTATTTCGTGCACTTATTATTATTTGTTAATATGTGTTTGCATGAATTTAATTGTCCAAAAAAAAAACCTTACTTTCGAAAATTACTAAGTATGTTTTTATAATCGCAATTTTATTCCGGATATTAAAATTGGATTATTTTGACCTCCATAAATTATTTATTTGTGAAGTTCTTTTGGAATACATTTCCCCCTCGGATCGGCCAAAAGAACGGATTTCACATGAATAAATTCCGAAAGGATGATTGTGGATTATTACTAGTGGCGGTATTGACCCTCACCACGAGTGGCTTGCACAAAGCGAAATAATAATCCTGTATTTAATTATGGTTATTACTTAGACATAGGAAATTGATATTAACTTACTCCCCTCGGAGTCCCTGTCAGTTTCTATGTGGTCAAAGTGGGAGCCAACTATTAATTTTGAATTAAGGATTTGTAACTTTTAAGTTTGTAATCCGCTTGAATGTGTTTAAATGTATAGACCACCCCTCGTGGTGCATTTAAATTGTTTCGAGATGTTGGCTGATGCAAGATTATATTGTTTTAAGGTTTCAATATAATTGATGTGATCAAAATTATGTGATAATTTCGTATTTTTCTAGATATTGATATGAATGTATATTTTATTCTCAGTTCATCATGCCGCAACCTTTTAATCCACTGTTTAGTATACTTAAAGATAACAAACTTGTTGGTGAGAACTATGTTGATTGGAAACGTAACCTTAATATTGTCCTAACCGCTCAACACCACAAGTGGGTACTTACCACTCCTAAGCCCCAAGAGCCTGCCGAAGATGCCACGAAAGCGGACAAGAAAGTGCATAAGAGTTGGTTTGACTCCGATGAGATGGCTAGGTGTACTATTCTGGCTTCAATGTCAGATGTGTTGCAACACCAACACCAACACATGGAGACCACCTCTGAGATAATGCAAAATCTTGAAGCGATGTTTCAACATCAGAACCGTACGGCTAGGCAAATCACTATGCGAAAGATGATTTCATTGAAAATGGTGGAAGGTACGCCCGTAAGGGATCACATAATTGAGATGATGGGTTATCTCAACAAGTTGGAAGTACTTGGTGCGGAATTTGACCTCCCTACTAAGGTCGATTTCGTTCTCCATTCTCTGCCAAAGAGCTTTGAGCAGTTTCAGTTGAACTATCAAATGAATGACCGGGCAAATAGTTTGCCCGAGCTCTTGCAAGCTTTGGTATCGGCGGAGACTCTAATGGATCACCAAACCATTGCTATGGTGGCAAACAGTCCGTCTTCTTCTTCGGGTCCCAAGGGAGGGAAGAAGAGGAAGAGGACGAAGGGCCAGACCCAAGCAAATCCAGCCGTTGCGAAACCCAAGGCAAAGGGAGAAGGAGGTGGAAAGAAAGCTGCTAAGGGTAAGTGCTTTAATTGTTGTGAGAAGGGACATTGGAGGGCGACCTGTTCTAAGCCTAAGAAGGGTGGAAAGAAAGGTAAGTCTCATGCTTTAGTCGTTGAAACATATGTTGCGGCGTATGCTGCCCACGTTTGGGTAGTGGATACCGGGGCAACTGATCATATTTGTTTCACTCTTCAGGGGTTCCAGCTAACCCGGCGACTTAGCAAGAATGAGATCACAATCACTTTGGGGGATGCTACGAGAGTGGCAGCCGAAGCAGTGGGAGTCGTGCACCTATCTTTTGAAGATAGAGTTTTAATTTTAAGAGATGTTTTATACGTTCCAAACTTTAGGAAGAATTTAATTTCGGTTTCTAAGTTGTTTTTTTGATGGATATTCAGTTACTTTTAATAAAGTTGTTACTGTTTCTTTTAAGAATGATGTTATCTGTCATGGAACGTTGGTAAACAATCTCTATACGATTAAGTGTGCACACCACTCAAATAATGAATCTAATAACACGTCGATCATTTCGAGTAATAAAAGAAAGCGTTCTTCGGAGATGAACGAAACACTTCTATGGCATTTTAGACTAGGTCATATTAATCTAAAGCGGATAGAGAGATTGGTAAAAGACGGATCCTTGGAATCGCTCCAAGTCGAGCCGTTTCCAACTTGTGAATCCTGTTTAGAGGGTAAGATGACCAAGAGGGCATTTGGAGCCAAGGGGAATAGAGCCACGGAAGTGTTAGAACTCGTTCATACCGATGTGTGTGGTCCAATGACGATCAAAGCGAGAATGGGGTATGAGTATTTCGTAACCTTCATTGACGATTACTCAAGATATGGGTACATTTACCTTATGCGGCATAAGTCTGAAACTTTTGAAAAGTTTAAAGAGTTTAAGGCCGAAGCCGAGAAACATAGGGAAAAGAGTATCAAGTTTCTACGATCAGATCGTGGAGGCGAATACCTCAGCGATGAATTCTTGAACTACCTATCGGACGAAGGGATCGTATCCCAGTTGACCGCACCGGGAACCCCTTAACAGAACGGTGTGGCGGAACGAAGTAACCGGACTCTTTTAGAGATGGTCAGATCCATGATGAGTTATTCGGATTTACCCAAGTCGTTTTGGGGTAACGCCTTGGAAACGGCGGCTTATATTCTAAACTTGGTACCATCCAAATCGGTTCCTCAAACCCCAATGGAATTGTGGACCGGGCGCAAGCCCAGTTTAAGACATTTGCGGATTTGGGGTTGTCCGGCATACGTGCTAGATAAGGAAGCCGGTAAGTTGGATCCACGTTCGGAATTAAGGCTGTTTATAGGATACCCTGCGGGAACGAAAGGGTGTATGTTCTATAGTCCCAAGGATCAAAAGACCGTGATTAGTACACACTTTAAATTCTTGGAGGAAGACTATATGAACAATCGAAAACCTAAAAGTGAAATTACCTTAGAAGAATTGAGAGGTCAAACCTCGATACCAAGTATACAAGATGATGTACCACACGTCACATCTTCACAACCGGAACCCTGTCGTAGTGGGAGGGTTCCTAGGCAACCCGAGAGATTCATGGGGATAGGAGAATCTTCGGATTTGGTTCCCGGTGTTGAATCAGACCCATGGACGTACGACGAGGCAATCCAAGACAAAGACGCGGAGTCATGGCAAACGGCAATGGAAGCCGAGATGGGTTCGATGGATCATAATCAAGTGTGGGAGTTGGTCGAGCCACCCAGTGGGGTAGAACCCATTGGATGCAAGTGGGTGTACAAGAGGAAAAGAGGACCGGACGGAAGGGTTGAAACCTTCAAAGCAAGGCTTGTGGCCAAAGGGTATACTCAGAAAGAAGGGATCGATTATGAGGAAACCTTTTCGCCTGTAGCTATGCTTAAGTCCATCCGTATTCTCTTGTCGATCGCTGCGCACCTAGATTACGAGATCTAGCAAATGGATGTCAAGACGGCTTTCCTTAACGGAAGTCTTGACGGCATAGATAACTATATGCAACAGCCCAAAGGTTTCATTGAAAAAGGCCAAGAGAATCTCGTATGCAAGCTCAAGAGATCCATTTACGGACTTAAGCAAGCATCGCGTACTTGGAACCAGTGTTTTGATCAAGTGATTAAGTCTTATGGGTTTGATCAAAACGAGTTCGAAAGTTGTGTGTATAAGAAGCGTGACGGAACTGCGGTGATATTCTTAGTATTATACGTAGACGATATTCTGCTCATTGGAAACAATGTAAAGGTATTGTCAGACGTAAAGGTATGGCTGTCAAAATAATTTGATATGAAGGATTTAGGGGAAGCCGGTCACATCCTTGGGATCAAAATCACTCGCGATCGCAAGAAGAGGATGTTGGGCTTATCGCAAGCTTCATACATTGACACTGTTTTGAAGTGTTTCAGCATGCAAGATTCCAAGAAAGGTTTTGTACCTTTTAGGCACGGAATCCATCTATCAAAAGAAATGAGCCCTAAGACGCAAGCGGAGGTAGATGACATGAAAGGTGTTCCATACGCTTCGGCCGTAGGAAGCCTTATGTATGCAATGCTGTGTATGAGACCGGATATCTGCTTTGCCGTGGGCATGGTAGCAAGATATCAAAGTAATCCCGGGAAAGACCATTGGACTGCCGTAAAGTGCATCTTGAGGTATCTGAAAAGAACTCGGGAGCGGATGCTGATTTACCAGTCAGATAGTCTAGTTCCCGTAGGGTACACAGACTCGGATTTCCAATCAGACATAGACTCAAGAAAGTCAACCTCGGGTAGTGTGTTTTGCATGGGAGGAGGAGCCATTTCATGGAGAAGCGTTAAGCAGAAATACATCGCCGATTCGACCATGGAAGCCGAGTATGTAGCTGCTTGTGAAGCAGCGAAAGAGGCAGTTTGGCTCAAGAACTTCTTAGTGGACTTGGACGTTGTTCCGAATTTGCCCGACAAGATAACTGTCTTTTGTGACAATGCCGGAGCAGTTGCAAATTCAAAGGAACCGAGAGCCCACAAGGCCAGCAAACACATAGAAAGAAAATACCATCTGATACGAGAAATCATTAAGAGAAGAGATATAGAGGTGGCAAAGATAGCGTCGGGTGACAACCTAGCGGATCCATTCACAAAGGGTCTGCCTCAGAGTACATTCGAGAGACATGTGGATGGAATGGGAGTCAAGACTATTGCCAATCTGCTTTAAGTATAAGTGGGAGGAATTATTAGGTTAGTGTAGGTTGACATAAGATGTCACGTAGAGCTACTATACTAAGACATGCGTGATGTATACTAAAAGCAGACTTTAAGTATAAGTGGGAGATTGTTGGAGTTATACGTGAAAGTATGCTTTTACTTTGTATAACTCGTGTATCAAACACTCGTTTTATGAGAATAATTCTTTTATCGCATTTGCTTTAGTTATGATTGAATGTTGAATTTCTATTGCAAACCGTTCTATAAATAGTACATGTTACATAGTAGTTAATGTGGTGATACCCGATCACGGAAGACGACATTAACAGTTTACTTGTAACTAAACGTACATTTTCACGACCTAGGTGGAATTGAACAATCCGCCGTGAAAGGTCAATGTGTAAGGCTCAGATTGGTCTGTCTTGACTAAGAGATTGCACTAGCACATTTAGTATGTGTTGAAGAGGTCCTACAGCGAGGATAAATTCTTCTGTTTTGAAAGGTGAAGAATTAGACCTCAGTGATTGTTGATTTCTTAATCTCCGTCACTTAAATAGGACCGTGTGTGCTTAATAGTTACTGCTTTGATTCATGTTGGGTGAGAATCATTGCGACTTCGAACTTTGTGTCTTGGGCAGTAATATTAATCATACGACGGTTGCTAAGATTTAATACGGAGAAACGCGTGCGAGTACAGCTCGTGTGATTAGTTCCCTTGGTGGGCTCAGAAGTTTTATTGTACCAAATCTTGCAAGTGAAGAATTAGTTTCTTCGGTACGAATAATAATGTTGAGCTGTCTTTACTCCAAGGTGAAATATATTAATTAATTTAGAGCTATTCAGAAGCTTAATTAATTAATGAACTTGATAATCTTAAACGCGGGAAATAATAACCGGGAGCCCATATTATCGTAATATGGATTAAGATGGATAGTGCAATATTAATTTATTAGTGGTAATAATTAATATTAATGGGCTGAATTATATTGGGGCTCAATATTGAAATTCAGAAGTCCATTAGGAGGTCCAATCTTAATTCTCCTTAAGGCCCCTCAAGAGTAGTCCATTAAGTAGCCCAATAATGATAAGGTGATTAAAATAAAAAGAATATATCTTGCTGATTTTTTCATTAAATTTTCGAAAATTATGGTTGTAGGGGAGATTAGATTTTGTTGATTTTCTTGGAAAGATATTATGGAAGATAACTATTCTTGGAATACAAGATTATCTCATATATTCAAGAAGATCCAAATCTTGGATTCTTCTCTTAATAATTTCGAAAATATGGCCTTGAAAATAAGTGTGAGATTTTTGTGGAATATTTTATTATGGAGAAAAGAATATATGAGATATATTCAAGATTTCTTAGAGATTAAGAAAAGATTTTCTCCAAGCCCATGAAGCCTCTAATTTTCGGCCACTACCCTCTATAAATAGGGGATGATTATTTCATCCCCAAGTACATAATTCCATGTGTTGGAAAAATCAAGAAGCATAGATATTTTTCTTTTTCCTTAGTTTATTAAATTACTTGAAAGCGTCTCCCACCGGCGATCAAGTGAGGTGAAAAGGGAAATACTTGAGAAGGCTTTGGGTTGATAAAGCGAGATTACAATTGTCCCGTATATCCAAAGGCCAATACTACAAGAGGTACGTTAATCGCATATTTACTTGTTTATTCCGCCTAGTTAATATGTGAAATTAATTTAACATGCATGATGATAATTAGTTGTTGGAATTATTATTTGAATTAATTAGGATTAATTCATGCTAGTAATAATTGTATTTAAATTCGTATTTAAATTTCATCCCCAATAGATTCCGGGCACCCCTATTTTCCCAACACTTTGAGCTGTAACGTCAAACGCTGCAGCCTCAACTGAACCAGCCTCAGGGGTAAAGGGATTGTCGTGTCTAACACGTACTCAATCTCTTCTTGCCTTAGCACCAAACACACGTTTCAGTGCCAGTCTAGAAAATTTGGCCCAGCCAATTTGTTCGTTTCCAGAATATTTTTCAATGACAAGTTATTCATTTCAACAATTTTAGAGAATTAAACTAAAACAGGAATTAAACACATAACTCCTATGATCTTTTTTCAGCAATCAAAATAAACATGGCATTTTAATTTATTTTGTCTCCATTATTTTTACATACTCAACGACCTCATCGGAAGAGTACGAATTTATATATAATATAAATTGTAATGGACTAGGATCCATATTCCTACTATTACAATGACTGCTTGGGTTGAACATTGCAACAACATAACTGATAGGTCTCTAAACCAATTGCCTCATACAATTCCTAGTTGATTGAACCTAGTTCAATCGGATGCCACCTAATTCTCGTTTCCCTGCTTGGCCTAGTGAAACAGAATTAAGTTGGTTTATAACCATTAAGAGGCGACAAACATGTCTCTATAAAAGTCCCATTAGATGTAGATCCGAGCAAAAGACTTGGGCCTTAAATACTCTTTGGAATAAAATCTCCGGTTTACTTTTAATTTTAATGGAAGACATCTTTCAATCTAATGAAAAACCATATTTTAGTGAGGAACATTTTAAAGGCGGTGTATTAATTGCTTAATCGAGATCCAACATGATAATTACGTCACATTTGAGCAATTATTGGGCGCCGCCTACCCAAACATGACATTTGCAGACAAACATATATAGGGCGCCGTCTACCCAAACATTTAATACGGTCCGACAGATATTCGGTGCCGCCTACCCAAACAATTTAATGCGGGCTATAAAACTAATGATGTAAATATTGATTCACATGAGTAGTTATACAAGTGGGGAGCAACTAATCAAATTCTCATGCTTTATTTCAAAATTTAAATTTGCATAAATGAAACATATATTAAATATTTAGCACATAAATCAAATAAACATGCAAAATATCTAATAACACGTAAATCAAATAAACGTGCTTAACAATTAAATATTTGTAGGTAAAATATTGTTAAAATTAGAAATACCAACAAGCTCCAAGCTCTCGGTCAATTTCTAAAGTCATTTTTCAAAATTATTTTACCCGAAATAATATTTTATCAAATAATCAAAATTTGGTCCAACCAAACATACACTTATCCCGATTTTAGAATTTCCAAAATTTATTCAAACAAACGGGATTTAATTTTAATTTTCAGAATTTTGATCCAATCAAATAGGCCATTAATTTACTTTTCAGAATTTTCAAAATTTACTTAAGCCAAACAATGCCTTAACATTTTCCAGAAATTAAAATTAATTCGTGGACTTATTTGCAATTTATCACAAATATCAGAAATTGCTAAACCCCAAGGGTCAAACTGCAATTTCCAAAAAAATTATATATCGCACAAAAGCCGTTGAAGAGGGTCAAATTTTCAAAATAGGTCCTTAGCGTTCAATAGTGCAAGAACAGGGATTCCAAATCCCTATTTTATTTTCCCTCACCGCCAACTCACACGGGTCAAACCGCTACCACAAATTGCCTCCCGCTGGGCGGATCTCGTTAGCGTTGTCGCGACAGTCTTCAGCATGGACTAGTTGCAGCGTCCACTGAAAAACTGCCGCTATCTCATGGCGGAGAATGGAAAAGCAATCGGGCCGCTGCCGACTGCGACCAATTCGCAGCGCGACCTCCGACCACCGCCGCTAGGTCTGGAGCGGTCCACCGCCGCCTGTTCATGGGCGGGAGACCTTAGCGCTGATCGCCATGGCGAGATGGACCAGGCGTCATTCATGGCGTTGCTCGGTAAGATTTCCGGCGACAATCCAACGAACGAAGACGACGAGTATCCAGCGAGAGATTTCTTGCCCAACAAGATTTCCTCTGGCGAACCGATCCAGACATTGGTCGGCATTGGAATATTCAGGAGCGGAAAGGGCAGAACCTAGTTCTGCAAATCCCACTCTTAGATCGCGGCTAACTGATAAGGGCAAAAAGGAATCCAATTCCTTTCTATAGCCCCCATTTTTTTAATTAAACGAAATAGAATTTAATTAATCAAATCTAAGTTTTGACTGTCAATGATACACGGTAAAATGAAAACTTTGATTTCTAAAATAAAATTTTCCAATAACTATTGTAAATAGTATCACCCTGACACGCTCATCGAGGACGTGGGTTTAATAAATCAAAATAATTTGATTTAAAATAAAATTTGGGCAAAACTAATTTAAAAAAACTACGCACAATATTTTACCCAGGAATTACGTGAAATACGTACACAACCATTAAATCAAAGTCTGAGCTATGATACCACTGTTGGGTTTTAGAGGCACGAACACCATATTCGCGCAGCGGAAGATAACGATTCACCAACAACGAATCTGCATATAGTTGTATAATCTAAAACATAAAGGATAAATAACATGTATATAAATCCTTACAACGATTTGTACGCGGAATCCTCGACTATGGTATCCAAGTAATGACTTTCTACCAACCCACACCGATATGCCAGCGTTGAATCTCGAAAAGAATTTGCTAGGAAAATTCAGACTGGAGATTTTATGGGGAAATTATATTTCTTGTGTGTTTTCGGAATTCTCATATGACACATATTTATAGGGATTAACTTGGCTTAATTCCTAAGCAAGATATCGGGTCTAGCTCGTAATATAATCTCTACGGATTATATTTCCCTAGATATGTTCCTACGAATAATATTTTTACCATATCTATTATTCTTGTATAATAATATTCCAAATATTATTAATGGGATTTCATATTTAATTAAATCTAATTTAATTAAATAATAATAATAATTAATTCCAAATATAATTATTATTATATTCTCCATAAATTAAATATTATATCCAATATAATATTTAATCAACCAACTATAATTGGTAAATTGTCATTACTTGTTGTGTGACCCATAGACCCTCGTATATCGATCGATTAGTCAAACTAACGGTCTTAATTGAACCCTAGACAATAAATCAGACATTCTCAATATACGAGGTACGTTGCGAGGAAATCCGCAACTACCTGTAATATTGTAGGCTATTGTGATATCTTCCTTTCATTCACGAATACCCGATTAAGTCTTGAACATGATGAAGTGTCTATTCAAATAACTTAATCATATTATCTCCAATCACTAATTGATAAAGTATATCACACTTAGCCACAAAGTCTAAGTTGATGCGCGTCGGCCGACGACTTAGATCCAATTATGATGAGAACACGAGTATTCTCTCTAAATCCACATTGAGGAATGAATCATATTCTTGGCTCAACTACCATGCACATGTACTTCGTGATGAACCCAATCCATGCCATATCTACCCTTGGAGGGTGCAAGCGTCGGTCATGGTCAAAGTCCATCACTCCACACATGTCGTGCGTATTGACCTCAAGTCAGAGGAGTATCACATCGCTACCACTAACCGAGACACCCGTAGACACATTATGTGGAATTACATCAAACAGTTTCTCGGATGGGTATACCAATACCCTCTAAGGTATCTGTGCATCCATCTTGAGATACCAGATATCTTGTAGTAAGTGAGATCTTACTACACTCTCTAAGAGTATGATGTAGATCGCACACCAATCTCAATTGCATCATCAATATCCCATTCTTGATGATCCTTGATCGGGGCTATTTGAGAATCATACTTAAGTCATCTGAGTTCTCACTCACTCAATGACACTAGTGATTCATGAGAACATAAATAAGAATATATGCAAACAATCAAACATTATATTCAGATAAGTGCAACGCCATACATTTAATATTAAACCAATAATAATATTAAATCAAATATGAATATTATCTTAGTATTATGTCCTTTCGATGGATTGTCTCTAGGACACTAACACTAACACTAACAAGTACTCCTCTCATTGAGTACCTGTGAATGTAAAATAAACTAACTTACAAACCTAATCAAGACTTGCCTGACTACTAAGACAACTCATCTTTTCAGGGGCTTTGAGATCTAATCAAAATTGACATTGTCCCAACAAACTAATACCCTTCAATGATTACATGCTCGTAAATAAAAAGGTTAATATTATTTTGCAATTTATGCCATGACTTTAACATGTATAATTTGTTTATACAATTGCAACATATATTATACAATATTATTGCACTCAGTCAAATTTAGCATAATATAAGTTGCAATTGAATAAAAAAAATTGTAAGTGTTGCAAATTGATAAAACAAAGGATGTTTCACCGTGAAACTTGTTTGAAGTGTATTAGTCGTTTCATTAAATGATATTAGTTGGTTTCACTAAAGGGTATTAGTTATCTTATTATAAGTTATTAGTTGTTTTACTATAAGGTATTGTAATAGTTACCATGAATGCCATTCAAAAAATACCTTTTTTTATAAGAGGTCATAAATCATAATACAATTTGCAATTGGATGATTTTGTATAATACACTTTGCAAATTTGCAATTGGATAATTTTGTCGTAGTAGAATTTATAATTTATGTATAGTATAGGTTGTAATTTGTTTAAAAAATTATACATTTTGTAAATTGATAAAAAAAAGGTCATATTACAAATTGCAAATTGATATGAACTAAAAAAAAATAGATAATCATAATGCACAAATTCTAGCATGCACTTGAATTTTAAACTCAATTTTAACTTCAATTTTAATCTTTTTAAAACACACACCAAATTGTTCTTTTTTCTTTTGCAATTGGGGTAGATTACTTCTCGAGGTATTACTGTTTACTTCTTTGGTATTGGTAATTGCTTTTTGGGGTATTACTGCTTTCTGCTTGTGGTATTTTTTTCAAAATCTAAGTGCATATCATGCACCCAAGTGAACATTAGAACTACTCATCATAATAAATTGGGTATTTTTTAATATAAAGTGGTAGCTGGTTCGACCAGTGAACCTAAACCCATAAGATAGTGTGACTATTTTTAATTATTGTTGCATATCTAATCATAAAATAGGGAAAACTTATATAAACATATATAATAACTTGAATACATTTCAATTTTGTTTGACACGATAAACAAACATAATAATTTAAGTACAAATAATCGTTTATGATTTAGAGTTAGATGATATGATTAATGAATTGAGAATCACATGATAGTAACACTACAATTTTTTCCACATTTTATCAGTATAATATTCAATCAAACTTAGATAACATAATAATGCTAGAGAAATTCTAATTTAGAACATTACGAGAGGGCTCGTATTTATAACTTTTGGTTTGAAGGTTCGACTGCTAAAAAAATGTGAAAGACTAAACGTGAATGAATGTTGGTCCCACTAGTAACAGTAGAAGGGTGATAAGAAGTCTAGAAGGGGGGTTGATAGACTTCTCACACAAATCACTTTATTTTTGAACATTTTGAAAAGAGCAGACTCGCCTGGTGAGAAATGAAGAAGCTGAATAAACTAAATTTTGATAGAATCTTTTAATGCCTTTGAATATGAATGCAAGAGTATGAATGAATGCAGTGCAGAAAATAAATAAGATAAGATATATAGTGGTTCGGATATCAAATCCTACGTCCACTATTCCTTTGACAAGGGGTCTTTCTCACTATCCTTCTCACTTACTACTGGAATTGATAAGTATCAGTTCCTTGTTTACACCTTTAGATCAAGACTGATCTAATCTCAATACTTCAACCTTGTCTAGAATAGATGAACATGTTGAGTATAGTTTTTCCAACTTAACTCCTAAATGAGCAGATAAAGTATTAATCTAGTAAGAGTACTTGGATGCTAAAGCTTAAAACAATGGATACTTGATAGTTTCTTGTGCGTGTATTTTCTCCTTTCCAGTACCTCTTATTTATAGGGGTGAATTAGGGTTAGCCGTTGAAGAGCTAATCTAATTAGATCTCTATAAATAGAAGTCAATCAATCATTTTTCCTAATTGATTGATTGGATTGGTGAGATCCTTTAGACTGAATCTTTTGGATGACTTTCCAATCTTGATCTTCAACATGCTTGAGTCGCCAACGGTAAAGACTGATTTGAACGCAAAATACTAGCTTGACTAGTAGTTACCCCACAAGAGTATGGGACCACTGTAGTATGGGCGAGTATAGGGACCAAGTAGTATCGAACCCAAGGAAAAGTTTGTATGCGAATAAATCCCTAGAAATGTATGTGTCGTAGCTAATATGAATGCGATGTATGGTTTAAACTACTTCTACTAATTATTATCTATTGAATAAATTCTAAAGACAAAATTAAAAACTATACTAACTCTTGTTTGAGTACGAATATGATGGTGATGCTTGAGATAGGAATCCCTACGTATACTAACGGAATTGGTACGTTAACTAAAATAGTTGTGATGTTCAAGTTATAATCCTAAGTGTACTAAAACTAGGCAATCAACTTCCATAATCTAGCACAAGAATTGAAAGAATAAAAGCTCAAGAATTAAACCCAATACTTAGTTCTATCAACCTACTTCACTAATCCACTAATTAAATTATATGAATTGTGCTTAATTATTGAGGCCCTAATTTAGCTAAGGTGATGCGGCCGTCCTCCCTAGATAAACCGGTAGATTATAAACCCCTTCAAAAACCCTCTCCTTAAGTCTATTCGTTATTAAAGAGTGATGCGGTCGTCCTCTCTCTAATAATTTTTGTACTTAATTCTATGATTATTCTAGGGTTTAATAGAATTATTCAATAATTAAGAGAACTAAAACTATACATCACGAGTTATCCTAATTACGTACCAACATCCTACTTCTACGAGTTCATCCTATCCTAAGCATGCAAGGGTTCTAGCCTAACATGGTTGTTTCAAAAATTAAAGCAATAACAATATCGATAATCATAAGCATAATCATGTTGATGAAAGAATTCACGAACATAAACTAATTATTAAAGCAATTGAATCAACTCTCAAAATTAATTCTATAAAAATCTGGAAAAGTAGGTCTAAGAGATCATGAGTTCAAGAAATCAAAACGAAAATCCAAATTGTTTTAAGAAGTTATTAATCTAATGAATTCGTATGCTAAAAACCTCGATTACAATCTTCAAAACCTTGTCAAAGACTCAACATCTCCTTCCCAAGCTCTTCCTCTTCGAAAACTATGTCAAAATATGTGTTGATATGTAAAAATAGGCTTAAAAAGGGTAGTTATAGGGTTTTGGCCGAAATTGGGGCATAAATCGCC
The DNA here is from genome assembly GCA_947034835.1 of Ballota nigra. NCBI lineage: Eukaryota > Viridiplantae > Streptophyta > Magnoliopsida > Lamiales > Lamiaceae > Ballota > Ballota nigra. Next base: position 7,446,195 of record OX344727.1, on the reverse strand, counting down.
CAAGTCGCTCGATCACTGCCCCCACTCGAGCGCCTGGGGCTCGAGCCTATCTCACTCGAGTAGCCAACTTCACCAGCGCTTCCCGGGTGCTCGATCACTACTCACTCGAGCAATTCCCGCTCGAGCATGGCTCACTCGAGGGCAAATTTCACCAGCGCACGCATTGCGCTCGACCTCGTTTCGCTCGAGCGCCTCGCGCTCAACCTTGCTCACCTCGAATAGTCCGATTCAACATCATGATGAGGCACTCGAGCACTAGTGCTCGAGTGCCTCCTCCTTTTTTTCCAATTTACACTTTTCTTCGCTCGAACTAATACTTTTTTTATTTCTTCAATATCTTCTCCTCCGGGAGTCCGTTTGAGTCGATTCAAAGTCCCATGAACTCTATTTTTTTACCTCTTTCCTAATATGATCATCAAAGAGACAAATTGATGAGTTTATGAAAATGTTGCTCAAATAACTCTAAATACTCATAAAAACACTCAAAATATAGACTAATCGGGCTACAAAACATTACAATTTCACGCCTAATCAACCCCCCCCCAAACTTACCATATTGCTTGTCCTCAAGCAATAAAATAATAAGTCACGTGAAATTGTTAGAAATGAATCAAAATACCAAATCATTCAAGTAATAGTTTTCAAGCTTCAAAGATCGATCACCCGTACAAAAACTCACCCCCTTCATCCTACTCATGGATAATCAATAAAAAACCACCAAAATCATAACATGGATGTGCTCTCGATGATGTATTTCACTCTCTCACAAGTGTTTATCAATAATTAGGGACACTCTCAATCAACCATTCACACAAATTAGTGACCATAGGCTTCTCAGCACTCTCAACTTCAACCACATTCTAGAATTCATGCCGAATCAAAAAGGATTTTTTCAAGGTTGTAATGTACGGCTCTTTGGACAGGTGTGTTAGGAATAAACGCACACACACAATCACGAAATAGAACACGAGATTTGTTTACCCAGTTCGTCTCACGACTATGTCTGGGGGCGATGCCAAGCCAGGGTTTTTCACTATTTTTTTCTGATACCGGATACAAGGAGAAAGCGTGTATATATAATAAACGAACCCTAACCCTAAAATCAGGGCCGAAAAAGTGGGCTAAAAATGGGCCAAAAAATTCGGCTAGCCCTCGAACCCCCATCCAACTCAGCGGCGAGTTGGATCGCCGGTATTGGGCCCAAGTGTACAATCCATTCAGCCTCCACACTCCAACAATCTCCCACTTGGAGACTGAATTCTCCATGTAACCTTATCTTCTTGACTCTCATCCCTCATCCACCTGGCATCGCCAAGCCTTATCTTCAAGTTCCAAGGCCAATTGAAGCTTTGCACAGCTTCAATTTCTCTAAGGTCACCACCTTAGTAAACATGTCTGCTGGATTCTCACTTCCTAAGATCTTCATAAGCTGCAAGACCTTCTTCTCCAAAAAGTGACGAATGTAGTGATACTTCAACTCAATATGCTTTGTCCTTGAGTAAAAAATCTGGATTCTTCTCCAGAAATATAACACTTTGACTATCACAGAAAAGAGTGTTATTCCTATGCTCCTTCCCAAGTTCTCCCAAGAAATTCTGCAACCACACCATCTCCTTACTTGCCTCTGTCACAGCTACATACTCTGCCTCCGTAGTGGACAATGCAACAATCTTCTGCAACTTAGAAGTCCAAGATATAGCAGTACCACCATAAGTAAAAACATACTCGGTTGTACTTCTTCTTCCATCAAGATCATTTAATGCCAAGTCTGCATCCACATAACCCACCAGCTCCATACTCTTGCCATTGAAACACAAAGCCTTGTCTGTGGTACCTCTCAAGTAACGTAGGACCCACTTTACCGCTTCTCAATGTTGCTCGCCCGGATCACCCATGAATCGGCTCACTACTCCCACTGCATGAGCAATATCTGATCTTGTACACACCATGGCATACATGATGCTGCCAATTGCTGAAGCATATGGTACTTTCATCATTTGCACACGTTCCTCCTTACTCTTTGACGACTCTTTTCTCGAACTCTTGAAGTGACTGCCCAAGGGGACACTCACGGGATTCGACTCCGTCATGTTAAATCTTTCCAAGATCTTCTGAATATAATTCGATTGTGAAAGATACACATTTCCCGTCACCTTATCACGCTCAATTCTCATGCCCAAAATCTGCTTTGCCTCTCCAAGATCCTTCATAGAAAACCGTTCTGATAATTGCTCCTTCAACTTATTCACTTCACTTGCATCAGCTACTACAATCAACATATCATCAACATATAGCAAGAGAATAAGAAAGCCATTGTCAAACCTCTTGTAGTAACAACAATGATCAGCATGGCATCTCAGTTAACCAATCTCCATCATGAAACTGTCAAACTTTTTGTACCACTGATAGGGAGCTTGCTTCAAGCCATACAAGCTCTTCTTCAACTTGCACAGAAGTTTCTCCTTTCCCTTCACTACGAACCCCTCAGGCTGTGTCATGTACAACTCATGCACCAAGTCACCGTGAAGGAATACCGTCTTCACATCCATCTGTTGTAACAACAAGTTCTCTGCAGCTACCATACTCAACGCCATTCGAATAGTGGTCAGTTTAACAATAGGAGTAAAAATATCACTATAATCAACACCATATCGCTGCTCAAACCCTTTGACAACTAGCCGGGCTTTGTAACGTTTGCTCCCATCAGCTTTATTCTTGATTCGGTAGACCCACTTGCAGTGCAAAGCCTTCTTGCCTTTTGGGAGCTCAACAAGTTCCCAAGTGTCGTTCACCAGAAGAGATGCTAACTCATCATCCATAGCAACTCTCCATTTTCGTTTATCTACAACCTGCTCTGCCTCTACATAACATTCAGGTTCACCACCATCAGTAAGTAACAAGTAGTAGTTAGAGGGCGAATACCTATCAGGTGCACGTCGCTCTCTAGCTGGTCTCTGCAGCGGATTCTCCAGTGGTGGGGTCCTTGGTTCTTCAATAAGAACCTCTTCTTCATTCTGGCTCTCTTTACTCCCACTCGAGTTTGAGATGTCTAACTCGACCTCTCGGGTATCAATCTTGCCAGAATCTGATGCCTCCAATCTGTCCTTGTACATAACATGTTCATTGAAAACCACATCTCTACTGCGAATAATCTTTCGATTATTCTCATCCCATAGTCTATAACCGAACTCATCACCACCATAACCAATGAACGTACACTTAACAGATTTAGCATCTAACTTACTTCTATCAACATGACTAACATGAGCATAAGCAATACAACCAAAGACACGCAAGTGGGACATTTTTACCTTTTTTTCTATCCATTCTTCCTCAGGTATTTTGTTCTCCAGCGGAACTGAAGGACCTCTATTAATCAGGTATGCTGATGTGCTTACTGCATCTGCCCAAAATATCTTAGGTAGTCCACTCTTTAACCTCATGCATCTGGCTCGCTCATTCAACGTTCTGTTCATTCGCTCTGCCACTCCATTCTGCTGGGGAGTTCCTCTCACAGTCTTCTCCATGCGAATCCCATTCTCAGCACAATACTTCTTGAACTCACGAAGTTCATATTCACCTCCATTGTCAGAACGGAGACAATTCACTTTTAGGCCTGTTTCGTTCTCTACAAGGGCTTTCCACTTCCTGAAGGTATCAAACACATCAGCTTTAGTTTTCAGAAAATAAACCCATACCTTCCGAGTGGAATCATCGATGAAGGTTATGTAATACTCCGAACTACCAAGGGACCTCACGGGCGCTGGTCCCCATAGATCGCTATGCACCAGCTCCAGCTTTTCCACCTTCAAGGTTCTGCCACCTCTCGAGAAACTCACCCTTCTTTGTTTCCCGAAAACACAGTCCTCGCATAGGCCAACTTCAACAGATTTCAGCCCTGGAAGTCTCCCTTTCGAACACATTACCTTCATCCCTTTCTCACTCATGTGACCCAACCGACAGTGCCACAAATCAACATCGGTTGTAGCTCCTGCAAGATCAATGCAATCTTTGGAATTAGTTGTCATATACAACGTACCTTCCTTTTTTCCCCAAGCTATAATCATGGCTCCTTTGCTGATCTTCCAACTGTTGCTGCCGAAAGTCACTGAATATCCCTCTACATCAAGTTGCCCGATTGAAAGCAAGTTTCTCTTCAATCTTGGAATGTGCCTCACACTATTTAACTTCAACATCGATCCATTTGGTGTAGATACCCGGACATCTCATTTTCCCACAATCTTCAGGGGCTCATCATCAGCAAGGTACACTTGTCCGAATTCGCCAGACACATAGTTCTCCATGATTTCAGCATCACTACATGAATGAAATGATGCTCCAGAATCCAACACCCATGATTCCAGCGGACTACTAACACTCAAGACCAACGCATCTCCAATCTCATCCGTGGTTGCGTCTACTGTCTTCTTCTCGTTCTGCCCCTTCTTGTTTTTCTTGGGTGTTGTACACTGATTCTTGTAGTGACCAAACTCCTCACAATTCTAGCACTGGATCGAGTCTTTCCCTTTCTTGGATTGACTCTTCCCTCTGGACTTTGATTTGCCACGATTCTGCCTATTCTTCGATCTGCCTCTTTCCTCCGTGTTCAACGCTGACCTTGAGGTGGATCCGGAATCTTTTCTGCGAACTTCCTCGCTAATCATTAGATCCCTCACTTTATCAAGCATCAACTTGGACTTCGTGGATGAAGCGCTAACTGTTGTTACAGTAGCAGCCCAACTATCTGGCAGAGAAGATAACATAACTAAAGCAAGTACCTCATCACTGAAGTCGATCTCAACTGAGTTCAATTGCCCAATGATCATGTTGAACTCGTTCAAGTGTTGCTGCACAGGTGTGCTCTCCGACATCCTGAAGTTGAACAGTCGTCTGATCAGATGAACCTTGTTTGCGGTTGTGGGTTTCTGATACATCTGCTCCAAGATCTGCAACATCTCCTTTGCGGACTTGGCTTTAGTCGTGTGGTAGGCTACACTCATCGACAACGATAAACGTATCACACTCATCGCCTTTCTATTCAACAGATTCCACTCCTTCTGTTCCATCTTTTCGGGTTTTACCTCTTCCTCTAGGGGCACATACAGATCTTTACCGTAGAGATAATCATCGATCTGCATCTTCCAGAACCCGAAATTCGTTCCATCAAACTGCTTGACCGTAAACTTTTCGTCACACATCGTGACTGCTCCCTTTGAACCTGAGGCTCTAGATACCAGTTGTTAGGAATAAACGCACAGACGCAATCACAAAATAGAACATGAGATTTGTTTACCCAGTTCATCTCACGACTACGTCTGGAGGTGATGCCAAGCCAGGTTTTTTCACTATTTTTTATGATACCGGATACAAGGAGAAAACATGTATATATAATAAATGAACCCTAACCCTAAAATCAGGGCCGAAAAAGTGGGCCAAAAAATTCGGCTAGCCCCCGAACCCCCGTCCAACTCAGCGGCGAGTTGGATCGCCGGTATTGGACCCAAGTGTACAATCCATTCAGCCTCCACACTCCAACAAGGTGGGGTAAGTATATATGATAAACTGACTCAAGTGAATGGAGAATAGAAAATCAAAGCTTCGATATTTCAATATACGGAACATAATACTTCAAATATCTTCATACATGGCCTTTTCAATTCCATCTACTCTCAACACCTCAACTCTTTTCTTCTAACTCCTTTTTTCTTTCACTTTTTTTTTCAATCAATGCACTTCCTTTTTCTCAAACTGTCCATGAGTTCATATTTTCTTTTGCTCATTCTCAAATTTTTGTTCTTCCCCACTACTCACAATTTCATTACGCCATTTTCTCATACTCACTTAACCATAAACAATTCCACTTTCTCAACTCAAACCCCTTTTCATTCAAAACTTTTCCTATTCTCCACTCAAATTGGGGCAAAAAGAGTTTAGGAATTGGATAAGTTTAAAAGTGCTAGCAAATAATAGGCTCAGGCTCAAACGGCTAACAAGGGATTAATGTCATTGGTAGGCTTATTTTGGTTAAGTGACTTATAAATTCAAAGATGACCTAAAATCATTTCCGACATTTCATGCTAGACACAATCAAAAAACGAGAGTACCCACAAGTTCTAGCACCTCTAAGGTGAAGATCCACTCACAACAAATGAGATCATATTAATGAAATTTAATCTCTTATAAGGCTCAAATCTCACGGCTTTCACATCCATGCTAGACCCAGTGAATTCTCACTTTTTACCACACAAGTATTCAAAAGGAAAATTCGTAAGTGTACAAATTCCCTTTCAAATCAACTCTACTCACTAGACTCACATAATCTAGTCCTAATTTAAATTCACAATTACCGACTCATAATTCCACACTCAATGATAGCAATCACAAGTAAAGAATGAAAGAGTCAATAAACGTAAAATAAATGCTAGCACCAAGTTAGTTCACTCACATCAGCTCAAGGAGTTATCAATGCACAATATATAACCAAACTAAACTCAACAAGAGGGTGTGCGACTGTGAAATGTCAATTAAACCTCTCAAGTGCGCCAGTGCATATGTATCACCATAAAACTTATAAACACTCCACCCCCCAAACTTCGACCTTGTGAAGTGGTCTATGTTTGGGGTTCGAGGTTACCTCATACGCATAATACCAGTTGACACATAGAAATCAAGCATGCCCGTGTATTCCCTTGAGTTGCTCCCCACTATAATTCTTCTTGAAAACCCGTATACCCTCAATGCAAACCTACAATCAAATCACTTAAGAACGAGGTTAACATTATACGAACACAAAACAAACACAAAAAAAAAAAACAAAAACACTCAAAAGCAAGTAAAAATGGGTTGTCTCCCATTCAGTGCTATTTTTAAGGTCCTAATGCCGGACCGAGCTCAAAGGAGCTCATGGGATATGATACTCAAAGTTACCTACCTTATTCTCATAAGAGAAGTTGTAGAATTTCTTTACTCAATGCCCATTCACCTTGAATACTTTACCATCCTCCTTCTTAACCTCAAGGAGTCCACTCTTAAATACCTTCTTCACCTCTAGTGGTGGTTTCAATTTCTTTCTAGCTTTCCACGGAGGAGTCTTGTCGAGCAACTTTCTGATTTTTGTCTTCTCCAAATCTACTCCTCCTTTTTCCTTCACTTGGGCCACGTCTACACACTTCACTTCTTTGTTCTCTTTCTCCATTGGATGTTTCATGGCCTCATAGAGGGAGATCTTCACTTCCTTATCATCTACTTTCACCGTGATCTTCCCATTCGCCACATCCAACACCATTACAGCCGTAGCTAAGAATGGTCTTCCAGAAATTAGGGGCACGTTCTCATCCCCCTCCATGTCAAGGACTACAAAATTGGCGGGAATACGTGATCCGCCACCTTCACGAGGACATCCTCAACCACCCCTTGAGGTATTATGATAGACCTATTACGAGTTGAAGAGTCATCATTGTCGGTTGAAGTTCACCCCCATCCAACTTCTTAAAAAGCAACCATAGCATCAGATTTATGCTCGCCCCAAGATCGCACAATGCTCCCCTTTTGACTCCATTCCCGATGTCACACAAGATTGTAAAACTATCGGGATCCTTCAACTTTGGAGGAAGCACTTTGTGCACCATAGCCTCACCTCATGGTTCAGCTGCACAAGTTCGGGCACGTCAACTCTTCTCCTCTTTCCAATCAAGTCCTTCAAGAACTTGGCATAGTTCGACATCTGCTCCAAAACATCATAAAACAGGATATTGATGTGCAACTTCTTGAAGACCTCAAGAAACTTAGCGAATTTCTCATCCAATTTATTCTTCATGAACCGCTGCGGATATGGTACAGGAATCACTAATTTTGGCACCCTTCATTCATCTCGCTCGATTTTCTTCATGTTTCGCTTAGCTTCTTTTGCCTTCTTCCACTTAGGAACCCATTCTTCTTCCACTTTCCCTTCTTCAACCTTGTCCTTATCGCCCTCCTTCACAATCTCCCTATGGACTTTCTCCACATCAGTAGGTAATGGTGGACTATCATACTTGGTACCACATCTCAACTAAATCGCTTTACATTGCTCTTTCGGGTTACCTTCCGGCATAGAAGGAAATTTTCTCGACTCTCTACCGAACGATTTCACGATCTAACTAATCTGAAACTCCATGGAAGTGAACCGTCTGTTGTTCTCTTGTTGAATTCTATTTAGGTCCATGTCCCTCCTCTGAAGTTCTTTATATTTTTAGTCATTCTTTTTACTCATCTCCTTCACATCGTACTCCAAAAAGGACAACCTCTTACTATCCTCCTCCACCATCTGCAAAATAGCTCGCAACATCTCATCGGTTGAGGCACCACCTTCTCCCCCTGGGAATTTCAAACCTGGATCTACACCTGGAGGTACAATTATTCCGGCTTCCGGATTGCTGTAGGAGAAGTTATCGTTCTTTCTCCACTGATTCTGGTTAGATGGATTACCTCCTTGGTATCCCTGGTTATTCCTCCACTGATTCTGAGAAGGCTGTGGACCCGGTGGTACAAACGGTTGACCATAAACAGGTCGCCCCTACTAATTTCCACCTTGCTGATAGCCACCCTGATTATAATTAGGTCTTCTCATATATTTGGCCTCCTCTAGCTGGCATCCTGACTGATCCACTTTCTCACTCAAAGTACTACTTCCACCACTCAAACTCTACCCAACCTCCAAATTACTAATCTTTTCCATCATAGCCATGAGCAGCTTTCTCGTCCCCTTACCGTCATCCATTTGATAGACTCTCTGATTCTACCGATCTTCATTCCACTGCCCTGCGTTCTTCACTATGTCCTCTATTATCTGTCTGCATTCAGCTGCACTTCGATTCAGGAATGCTCAATTCGCACATACATTGAGATGACCTTGAGCATCCTTGCAAGCCCCACAGTAGAAGTAGGCCATAATATCTCCCTCATTGTACCCGTGCTGCGGGCACTTGATAAGCATATTAGAGAATCTCTCCCACGCTTGACTCAATTCTTCTCCTGGTCTCTGCTTGAATGAGGAGATCTCCTTCCCCGACTTCACCATTCTAGACGGAGGGTAGAAATGCTCAAGGAACAAATGCTCGAGCTCAACCCATGTATTCACTCCCCACCCCCGTGAAAGCGTGTTATCGTAGCATTCTTTAGCTATTCCAGTTAGAGAGAACTGGAACAATCTGAGTCTCTTTGCATCTTCAGACATCCCATTATAGTGAAAAGTCGAGGCTATCATCAAGAAATTCCTCAAATGGGTGTGGGGGTTATCCTTCCCTACTTCTCCCTTTAATTGGTTCTCCACGAGCATCTTCAAAATTCCGAGAGAAATAGAGAAGTTATTTGCCTCAACTGGTGGCATAGCTACACCATCGTAATACCGTTGAGGCTGAGCCTCAAACCTCCCTCTGATCGTCATACCAGGAGGATCTGCGTTCTGGGGTACTTGTACTTGGTAGACTGGTGGTGGAGGGATCTGGTGGGATTTGTGGTTGGTTATGGAATGGTTGTGGAGGATAGTAGGGTGGATACGGGTATGGGTAAGAGTGGTTGTTAAGTTGGTAAACTAGATTGTTGAAAGACTTGCTTGGGTTTTGGTTTTGGCTCTGATTTTGGTTTAATTAGTCCGAGGTTATTTTGGTTAAGTGGATGTGGGTTTTGGCTGGTGCTTTCCCCTTGGGGTGCTTGCTTTTGACTATTTACACCATTCGCTCCTTCAATCTGTTCCACATTCTGATTAAGCCCTTTTCCATCGAGATCCAATCCTCCGCCCATATTCAGATTCATCTAATTATCAGCTGCAGTGGTCATCCTTCTCTGGAAGACTCGATTTCTTCTGGCAATCGTCTCAGGGTCTAGCTGCGTTATATCTTAGCTCGTTTCTCCCTTTGAGCGTATTTTCATATACATGAGTACTCAGAAAGAAAGATCAAACGAAACTGACTAACAAATAGAAAAACAGAAAAAAATGCACTCACTACTAGCTACTAAACTATTTCCAAGTTTTACTCAATGAGCATACATCGCCTTCACCAGCAACGGCGCCATTGACTTGAACGTAAAATACTAGCTTGACTAGTAGTTACCCCACAAGAGTATGGGATCAATGTAGTATGGGCGAGTATAGGGACCAAGTAGTATTGAACCCAAGGGAAAGTTTGTATGCGAATAAATCCCTGGAAATGTACGTGTCGTAGCTAATATGAATGCGATGTTTGGTTTAAACTACTTCTACTATTTATTATCTACTAATTTAATTCTAAAGATAGAATTAAAAACTATACTAACTCTTGTTTGAGTGCAAATATGATGGTGATGCTTGAGATAGGAATCTCTACGTATACTAACGGAATTGGTACGTTAACTAAAATAATTGTGATGTTCAAGTTATAATCCTAAGTGTACTAAAACTAGGCAATCAACTTCCCTAATCTAGCATAAGAATTGAAAGAATAAAAGCTCAAGAATTAATTCCAATACTTAGTTCTATCAACCTACTTCACTAATCCACTAATTAAATTATATGAATTGTGCTTAATTATCGAGGCCCTAATTTAGCTAAGGTGATGCGGCCGTCCTCCCTAAATAAACCGGTAGATTATAAACCCCTTCAAAAACCCTCTCCTTAAGCCTATTCGTTATTAAAGAGTGATGCGACCGTCCTCTCTCTAACAATTTTCATACTTAATTCTATGGCTATTATAAGGTTTATTAGAATTATTTAATAATTAAGAGAACTAAAACTATACATCACGAATTATCCTAATTACGTACCAACATCCTACTTCTACGAGTTCATCCTATCCTAAGCATGCAAGGGTCTAGCCTAACATGGTTGTTTCCAAAATTAAAGTAATAATAAGATTGATAATCATAAGCATAATCAAGTTGACGAAAGAATTCACAAACATAAACTAATTATTAAAGCAATTGAATCAAGTATAAAAAATAATTCTATCAAAATCTGGAAATGTAGGTCTAAGAGATCATGAGTTCAAGAAATCAAAATGAAAATCCAAACTGTTTCAAGAAGTTATTAATCTAATGAATTCGTATGCTAAAAACCTCAATTACAATCTTCAAAATCTTGTCAAAGACTCAAAATCTCCTTCCCAAGCTCTTCCTCTTCGAAAACTATGTCAAAATATGTCTTGATATGTAAAAATAGGCTTAAAAAGGGTATTTATAGGGTTTGGGCCGAAATTGGGGCAAAAACTGACCAAGACGCTCGAGCACTGCCCCCACTCGAATGCCTGGCTCTCAAGCCCGCTCACTCGAGCGGCCAACTTCACCAGTGCTTCCCGGCGCTCGATCACTACTCACTCGAGCGATTCCCGCTCGAGCATGGTGTTGACGATCAGTTCTAATCTTGAAGATTAATGGCTGTTTTAGATGGTTAATTGATCATCAAACAATTACGTGTGATTGGTCACTAACGTAATTAGTGAATACGGATTTTCGGGTTTAGGTGGATTAGAATCGTATGAAAGCTTACGTGTTTAAGTTCGATTGTAAGTTAATCGAGCTGCTTTAGATTTGTAATCGAAGTTTGGACGTGTATAATAATGTATGCTTGTTTAATTAGCTAAAAAAATCTAAGTATTTATAGACAATTGCCTAGCAGGAGGTGTCGTGACTTTTGGCCTACCAGGCCTGCATGCACGACACCTGGCCTTTGACTAAGTTGACCTTATCTAGACTAAATTCTATCCTTATCTTGTTGGACTTGCTCGCAGTCAAGAGCTGCTCGTCATATTGGACTTGTCCTGGAGGAATCTTTAGTCTGATTTTGTTGGTCTCTTGTCTTATTTACTCTTTTGGTATTATGGTTGGATCTGGTCGGCGAGATGCTAATTGAGCTCATCAGGTAGCTTTTATTCTGATTTTGTTCGCCTATACGTCTTGACCGCATGCAGGTTTTGCTCGCCAGATATCTTGGGTGAATCATGAGTTAATTCCACTTTAATCCTTAAGTGATTTGCGCTAATCCTGGTCGCCCAAATGTTGTTTCTGCTCGCCTATCAACAATTGCCCCCTTGCCGATCAATAAATTGTGAAGATGGTGAATGAGCACTTTTTGGGTTGGCAACTTTTAAGTGTCACTGGTGCGAGCAAGAATGTCGCGGGGGCGAGCAATTTTTCATGGGCGGACAACATTGGTCGAGCAGACTTGGGCCGGGGACAGTTGGGATCCCAAGGTCTGGGTACGGCTCGAGGTGTGACGTGGGCGGAATGATTGCTGCCGCCCACGCGCACACGATCCCGAGGTGACGCGTCTTCCCGCTTTGTCGGGCAGGTGCTGCACGCGCCCAGAAATTGCATTTTAGTCCTTTGATTCTTTAACTTGCTCGCCCGGTACCCCGTTTTTTCAGAGAGTATTTAAAGAAAAAATTCGTGATTTTTTTATCATTTTTGCTGTTTATTAAGCGCGAATCTCTCCTTCTTTCCTCTTTCAAATTTCCGGCGATCGTTTCCAGTTTCCAGCGACCTTCAAACGACTTCAAGGTAGTTTTTTCTTTGCTTTCTTCTTTTCTTGCGTTGTGTGTGTTCTTGTTACATAAACATCCCTACTCCGCCGTGGAAAATCCTAAACCGCCGAGTTCTTCTTCGCCGGATTCTGCAAAACACTCAAAACTTTTTTCCCTTAACTTATTGGATGTCGTCGATTTCTGAGACCGGTTCTTTCCCTCCCCGGAACCCTGAAAAATGGCCCGTCGAAGAGAATCCTCCCATAGTCAACCTGGAATCCAATCCCGAGGCGGCTTCGGTTGCACGCTCTGTTAATTCTGGAGCTCGTCCCTCCGGGGAAAGAGAAGAGCGAGCAAATCCTGCTCGCCAGATCTTGGAGGAAATGAGCTCGGACCTCCACAAGGATGAGGACGAAGAGGTCGAGGTACTTCAGCCGGTGAACCTCGACGAACTAACTTGGGCCTATCTAAGAGACATCAACTTTCCTGCGCCCAGACGTATCGAGCATCGGGTTCCTATTGCGGTTGCTCGCCGTGTAGACTGGGACGAGTACGAAAAGGAGCATTCAAACCGATTCGTCATTCCTGCTCGCGGGGTACGGAAGCTTAAAGCGACCGAGTTTGCAGCGAGCTGTATCGTGTCCACCATTACCGAGGAGGACTTGGCCAGGATTCGGAGGGATTACAAGATTCCCTTTGACATCCCGATGTATGCTCCTTTGGTGGACGACAGAGCTGATCGCCCACCACGCGGATTGACGGCGATCAACCTTGCTACCTTGAATGCTGGAGTTTCTCTACCGTTGCATCCTTTGGTCGGCCAATTCCTTCAAGAAGTGAACTTGGCTATCACCCAACTTACTCCCGTTGGGTGGATAAATTTGATGGCTTTGATGGTGATGTTCGCCCTGGAGGGATACCCCAATAGGCTGTCCGCCGAAGAAGTTGGCTACCTGATGACGATGACCGGCTGTACTGGGGAAGAGGCAGGTTGGTACTATCTGAAGGCGCGACCAGGCCAGAAACTGGTCGAGGACATCCCTGGAAAGGTGCGAGACTGGAAGCATGACTGGTTCTGGATCGGATGCGACTGACGTGCCTCTGTTCGCTCCTCAGGGGGTTCTGAACGAATTGAGACCCCGGCGGAGTTTAGGGAATTAAAGTGTGAGTCTTACCTCTTCTATAACTTTGAAGTGGTTAGACTAATTTTAATTCTCTTTTTCCTTTGTTTCAGGTCCTAAAAACTTGGGGTGGCGAACTGTAAAGAACAGCATCAGCGATCAATTCCTGTTCGTTGCGTGTTTGATCGCCCTTCGTCGCCGAGAGGATCGAAGTATTGGCCATCTTTTCTCCGAGGATACACTGCGAGTTGCCCATCTCACAACTTATCCTCACCATCTTGAGGCTCTAGCTCGTATCCCAGAGGGTAAGTATCTTTTCTCGTTGGGCGAACAGATCTGATCGGCATTATACTTAGTGCTAACTTGTTTTTTATGTCCTTTACAGATCAGCTCGCCACAGTTGCTCTTCACCCTTCCTTCTTTGAGCTCGATAACCGTATCTGGGAGATGCCGACTAAAAAAGGACGTAAGAAGTCGGATCCCCTCTCGAAGATTATTGCCCTTGCGGCCAAGGGTGGAAAAGGTGACCCAAGGAAGCCGGAGGGTCGAGCTCGGCACAGCCACCTGCCCCAGTGGCGAGTCCACCCAAGACTCTGGTCCCGAGGACGAAGAGGCTTCTTCGTGGAGATGGCACTCCCGTCTCTGATACTGAAAAAGCGGCCAAGCGAGCGAAGACCGCTCAAGACAAAGTGACCGTGGCTGTCCGACCATCCAAAGGCGACAGCGAGCAAACTCCTTCCGTGGAGCGTCTCGGCGAGCAAGCTCTGGTCACTACTGCTCGCGAAGGATCCGGCCCTTCAACCGACCCCACTTACCTCGGATGGGACAAGGGTCGTCTCGATAGGTACAATTCTCCTCGCCCAGGATACTTAGCATTTTCCTTTTATTTTTTTTATTAATTAAAGTTTTCTCTCCAGCTACTCGCCCGAGCAGTACCCTGGGCGGTCTAACTTGGTGCATCGTTTTGCCTGCTCGAAGGTGCCGACCAACCTTCGCGAGATCCCGGATTCTTTTGTCCGCCGCGCTTCCGAGGTCGTTGCTCGTAGCTGGACTAAGGAGCTAAACAAGACCGTCAAGACACAGAAGCCTCGCGATAATGGCTGTCTATGTCTCGTCGAGGCGGGCAACACCTTGGCGGCCGTGCAGCGTTTGGTCGACCAGGTTGAGGACCTCGAGAAGGATTCTCGTCAGCATGCGGCCACCGTCAGCCGTATTGCCAAGGAACGGGATGATGCTAAGGCGGAGGCGAAGAGGATTGTCGCCGACCTCGAGAATAAAGCCAAAGCTCATCAAGTTAGCGAGCAACGTGCCCTGGACCTGCACGTCAAAGTCTCCGAAGAACTGAAGGTCAAGATGGCCGAAGTCGAGCAGATGCAAGCAGAGCTTGCTCGCGCTCAGCAGCAGAAGGAGGTCGCCGAGAAATTCGCGACCGAGGCGACGGCCAAAATTGCGGACCTTGAATCTCAGCTCGCCAACTCCATTACCCAAGAGGAACTTATTCCTAAAATGGAGGTGAGCTCAATTCTGGGTTACGTGACAGGCTATGCTGAGAGCATTCGAATTGCTCATGAATTCAAAGTTGCCGCAGTCGTTGAGGAGATCGGCAAGGAGCTGTGCAACTTCGTCGAATCGAACCCTCCAGCCCCGGGCACAACTCTCCAGATTGGCGACCTGCCTGACTATGGAGTCAAGCTCGACTTCATCGGCCCTGAAATAATTATCACAAGTCCTCCCGAGGACGAGGAAGAAGATGAGGGCGATGCTGCCGAGGGCGAGCAAATCCTGCCTGCCGATCAAAGTGAGAGAGCTCTAAAAGAGCGTGCTGACGCTGAGGGGCTAATTGCCGAGCTAACCCAAGTGGTCCCAGTTGACCCTGCCCTCGAAGGCTCTCCTCTAGAAGATCCCAAAGATGATAATATCTCTCCACCTGCCGGGCAAGGATCTTAGCGAACAGGATTAGCTAGGGACTCGTAATCTTTCTCTTTTTTTTTGTTCGTCTTCGTTGTAATTTTCTTGGGCGATCAAGCCTTATCTTTAATGGAACTATTTTGCTCAATTGCTCGTCTTTTTGTCTTACATTAATTGTTCTTTGCATCTTTATCTATGCTTCAACAATCTTAATGTAGTTGGGCCTTGTTCCTTAAGAACTTTTTGGCCTTAGGATTTGATGGGCTTTTGGCCTTAGGCTATGTCCATTTAAAAATGAACAACCTTTAATGGGCTTGGTTGTATAATCAACTTGCGCCTTGAGCTCACATTTCTGTTTTGAACGAACAACTTAATATTGAACAAATATTAAAAATTACAAGTATCAAACGCGACCAAGAATGTAATCCTGCACTAGCTAGGTTGGATTTGCTCGACAAAAACAATGTTAAGCTTCCAACCATTAAAAAACATAATTTACATCAAGAATCAAAGTTGCTCGACTACTATACAATTTGTCAAGGCATCTTTAAACTCTTAACAAGAAATAAAACCATATAAGATACCGGCATTCCAGCACGCGACCAGACTTGACCCAATTCAACTTTGTTCGACCATTTATACTTGGTGAAAATTTCAAAAAATTAGGCAAGTTTTTGGATCCATCTTGTATCTCTGCCATTCCAGTTCGCCCAAAGGACTTAGTAGCTCGCCCAACTTAACTTCACTCTTTCATGAGGCAGAACTGGTCGCCTACTGAAAGTATTTTCTTAGGTTAGCTGTATTCCAGGAATATTGGGCCGAGTTGCCATCAAAGTCTTCTATGTCGTATGCTCCATTGGGTAACCTGTTTGTTACCCTGTATGGGCCCTCCCAAGTCGGGCCAAATATGCCTGGAGGTGGGGCAAGTTTCTTCCTTAGAACAAGGTCACCAACTTCGAACTTTCTTATCTTGACTTGGGAATTATAATAACGCTCTGCTCTCTGCTTGTACGTGGCATTCTTTAGCTCAGCATGTAGTCTCCTTTCTTCGAGTAAATCTGTTTCTGTGGCCAAAGCAGAATAATTTGCTTGTTAATCAAAGCTGGTCGTCCTAACTGTGCTAGTCTTTAATTCAATTGGTATTACTGCCTCCGTTCCGAAAGCCATTACAAAAGGTGTTTCTCCGGTGCTTGACCTGGGAGAAACCCTATATGCCCACAGGACTTCCGGGAGTTTTTCTGACCAGCTACTTTTGCTTTCTGTCAGGCGTATTTTCAATGTATGCTTGATGATCTTATTTACAGCTTCAACTTGCCCGTTTGACTGGGGATGATAGGGAGTCGAATAGTGTTTCCTGATCCCCCACTTTGTACAGAAGTCTCTCAACTTCTTTCCGTCAAACTGCGGGCCATTATCTGTCACGATTGTTCATGGAATTCCAAAGCGACAGATGATGTTCTGCCATATGAAGTTGATCATGTTCTGCTGTGTAATCTTTACCATGGCCTTCGCTTCTGCCCACTTTGTATAATAATCGACTGCTATGACGGCAAATCAAACATTTCCCACTCCTGCCGGGAAAGGACCAATAATATCGATTCCCCATCTTGCAAATGGTCATGGACTATAAACCGATACAAGCTCCTGGGCCGGGGCATGAATATTTGGAGCAAAAATCTGGCACTGGCGGCAAGCTTTGGCTAACTGGATTGCATTTTTCCGTAAGGTTGGCCAATAATAACCTTGCCTTACAGTTTTGTAGGCCAAAGCTTGCCCCCCAGTGTGATTTCCACAAACTCCAGAATGTATATCCTCCAGGACTGTCCTTCCTTACCCCCTAGTCAAACACTTGAGTAGCGGGAGTGAAAAGCCTCTTTTGTAAAGCTGTTCATCTACCAGAGTATATCTGGTTGCTTGTTTCTTGATTCTTTCAGCCTCAAACGAGCTGCTTGGCAACTCCCCGTCTTTCAAGTATTTGGTTATACGAATTCTCCAATCATCGTCGTTGTTATGTTCGACTACTTGGTTTACTTCATAGTCCATTGTTGATGGTTGGACTTTTCTGGTAATGATAATGTCCGTCATATCTGCTGGTCCATCGCTTGTTGCTAACCTTGCTAAGGCATCAGCTTGTGTGTTGCTCGTTCGTGGTATCTGCTGGATAAATACTTGGTCTAACAGAGATACCAAGTGAGCAACTATTCGTTGATACTCGATCATTTGCTCGTCTCTGGCCTCATATTCACCTCGTACTTGGCTTACAATGAGTTGGGAGTCTCCGAAAATCTGGAGTTATCTTACTCCAACAGCTAGTGACAAGTGAAGACCTGCAATGAGGGCTTCATACTCAGCTTCATTGTTGGTGGCCATGAATTCAAATCTGACTGCTGAAGTGAATACTTGCCGGTCGGGACTGATGAGCACTATTCCTGCCCCCGAGGCCAGATTTGTTGACGAACCATCCACATAAAGATGCCATGGGTGATCCAGCCCTCTTGTTGAATTTTGAGGAAAGGTTAGTTCAACTATAAAGTCGGCCAACGCTTGTCCCTTAATCGCTGTTCGAGGTGCATATGTCACGCCAAACTGGCTTATCTCTATTGACCATTTTAAAAGACGGCCAGTGGTGTCGGGTCGATGTAGTATTTGTTTGAGTGGGAAGGTTGTCAATACTTTGACTTGATGATCAAAAAAGTATGGTCTTAACTTCCTGACACTCATGACAAGAGCATATGCCAGCTTTTCAGTTGGTGAGTACTTCACCTCAGCATCATGCAGGGCCTGGCTGACATAGTAGATTGGCAGGTGAAACTTGCCATCCGCCCGAACTAACACCGAACTTATGGCCGTGTCAGACGCTGACAGGTATAGATATAACTTTTCATCGGGAATTGGTTTTGATAGAATTTTTACATCTCCCAGATATTCTTTCAATTGATCAAAGGCTTTCTGGCAGCTTTCCGTCCAGGCAAAGTTGCCCTTTTTGATGGCCTAAAAAATGGACGACACTTGTCTCCTGATCGTGATATGAACCTGTTTAAAGCGGCTAGGCAACCGGTCAACCTTTGCACTTCTTTAACAGAACGTGGTGGCTCCATATCGACGATCGCCTTCACTTTTGCTGGATTAGCTTCGATTCCGCGTTTGCTGACCAGATGGCCCAAGAACTTCCCGGAATGTACTCCAAAACTACTTTTTTTTGGATTTAACTTCATATTGTATCTTCGGAGTATGTCGAACACCTGGATAAGATGATGGAGGTGATCTTCTTTCTGTGTACTTTTGACGACTATGTCATCGACATACACTTCCACCGTTTCCCCAATATGTTCGTCGAACATCTTGTTGACCAGCCTCTGGTAGGTTGCTCCAGCATTGATTAGACCAAACGGCATCCTCTTCCAGCATAACAAATTTTTGTTAGTATAAAAGGCCGTATTTTCTTGGTCATCTGGGTGCATCGGAATCTGGTGGTATCCTACGAAGGCATCCATGAATGTGAACATTTCGTGACCGGCAGTACTGTCCACCAGTTGATCGATGTGCGGGAGCGGAAAGTTATCCTTCGGGCATGCTGCATTAAGATCTGTAAAGTCTATGCATAGCCTCCAGGTTCCGTCCGGCTTCCGTACCAGGACAGGATTTGCAACCCATTGTGGACATAACGCTTGTTTAATTAAATCGTTGTCCAGCAACTTTTTGACTTCCTCGTTTAGAGCTTGATACTTGTCTGGTCCATATTTTCGCCGTTTCTGGTGGACAGGTTTTCGGACTGGGTTGATATTCAACCTGTGACAAGCATCCTTCGGATTGATTCCCACCATATCAGCATGGGACCATGCGAAGACGTCTAAGTTAGCCTTCAGAAAGTCCGTCATGCGAGTTCTGTAAGGCTCGGGGAGTTCAGACCCGATGTAAAGTTCAAGACCATCACGTTCAGGATCGATCTTGATAGCCTCCAATTCTTCAACTGGAGTTGCCCGTCGTTTTTGCCCCTTCCATCGAGGGTCAACTATTGGTCCTTCTGGACTTAGTTCATCTTCGATGTCCATGGGTTCGGTACCCAACCGGGGGTCAAAATCTTCAGCAAGCTCCGGGCAGGGTTTGGTCGCCACAACTGGGCCCTTATGGATGTCATTCGGACATGCTCTGTTAACCATAGGTGGCAATATTGCATCTGGCAAGGTTTGTTCGCTACCTTGCAGCATCTGCTCGCCCATAGGCGAGGGCTGATCGTCTTCGTCCATCTTATCATTCTGAGCTCCGAGAATGTCCTCCAAGATTGAGGGTTCATTTTCAAGTTGGCTGGTTGACGCTTCCATCATAGATACTTGTCCTTGTCTTGACTGAATTTGCAGAAGACATTCTCGAGCTTTTCTCTGGTCTCCCTTTACTGTGCCAACTCCACTTGCTGTTGGGAACTTTATGTAATAATGGTAAGTAGAACAGGCGGCCCTGAATTCATTTAAGAAAGGTCGGCCCAAGAATCCGTTGTATGTTGACTCTTGATCAACGTTCAAGAAATCCACCATTCTTGCGATATTTTTCTCAGGCTCTTTGACCGTCACAAGTTGCATAGCAAAAGTTACTATTCCCAATGGGATTGTCACAGCATTTCCGAATCCCAGAATACGGTGATTTGTGTCTCTGATGTAGCCTGCATAATCTCCCATTTGGTCAAGCATCTTTTTGAAAAGGACATTAGTGTAGGCTCATGTATCCACCAGCAATCTATGCACCCTGGTTTCCATAATCTTGGCACATATCACAAGCGAATCGTTGTGAGGGGTCAGTACTCCTTCCAAATCTCTGTCGGTAAAAGTTAATTCCGACGCTTGCATGGTAGGTGGAATAATCCCCATTTCTTGCACATAACCGATCGCTCGTAATTCTGCCTTTCTTTTTCGATTAGAAATTGGTGGTCGCCCATCGGAATAACCACCTAGGGGCCCTGCAGGTTCCATCATCTGGATATCCGGAACTGGTCCTCCGACAGGCGCCTGAGCTGGTCGCCCAACTCGATTCCGATGAGGTGCCAGTTCCTGGTCTTCTTCATCAGAATCTTCGTCTCTATTTCTTTTGCCGGGCTGTCTCTTTACGAATTCGGATAGCTTTCCCTCTTCGTAAAAATGCCACAACTGCTTCAGCAAGTCACGACATTTGCTTGTAAAGTGTCCCACGCTCTGGTGGTAGGGACAATATTTATTCTGGTTTAGCTTGCTTGTATCTTGACGTATTTTACGGGGAGGTATGAGCAATTCTTTGTCTCGAACATTATTGTAAACCGTATCGATTGATACGGTAAGAATGTGGTTTAGTTTGTCCTTCAGCTCCGTTCCTTCAGTAAACGCTTTCATGTTTTTGGGAGCTCGATAACTAGTTACAGGCTTCTTCGCACCTTCTTTCTGCTCTCCTTTGTCTCCCATGTCCTTTTGCAAGGCTTCATGCATGGAGACAAAGACGCCTGCCCGATCCCGAAATTTGGCATAAGTCTTTGGGCACCTAAGGTGTACATCTTTCCAGAGTTCAGTGCCCTTTTTTAGCCTAGCTAGGACGGCCACAATCTTGGTGTCTTCACTGACAGACTCCCCTTCTAACAGGACCTTGTCGAACCTTTCCAGGTACGATCGGTCCGACTCGTCGTCAGTTTGTTTCAAGTCGGATAACCGATGTCTCTGGGACAGATAAGACCCGGCCGTAGAGAAATGGGACAAGAATTCTTTGCCCAACTGGGCAAACGAATGAATCGAAGCCGGCGGCAGGGCTGAAAACCATTTATGGACACGATCCCCCAGAGTCAAAGGAAAGTTGCGACATTGTGTTGCGTCACTTGCCCCCATTGACACCATATAATTAGTATACTTTATTAGATGCACCCGGGGGTCCGCCGTGCCCTCATACTGGATACTTGCCGGAAACTGAATCTTTTGCTGAATTGGGGCCTTCAAAATCACCACAGATAGAGGTGAGACTGGTAGAGTTGTGTTCTCGTATCCTCTTTGTTGATCTAGCTGGCCCTGTATGCTCTCTATGGTCTTTCTCATGGAGGCGAGCTATTCCAAGGATCCCCCCTGACTCTGAGGTTGTCCGTCGAGCAGAGGCGCACAGCCGTCTGTTCGCTCCAGTCCCTCATTGGGAGCGGGAACCCCCTGAATTGGCCTCCTAGGATTGGGCTATGCGTTTGGGCCAAGGCGACCAAAAGCGGACCTAGTCAGCCTGTCATGGACTGATTGGCGAGCTGGTACTACAACTGGGCGAACTGCCCCTGCAGTGGGATGGACTTCCATGATTCCCCGGCCACGACGACCCAATCTTTCAAGAGCACTTTGGCGTGTGCCCTGACTCCCTGCCATAGCCGGATTCTGAGTCGAACCTCCCTGACTGGCAGCCTCGACGTGCAATTTTTCTTTGCCTTTGACCTTACGAGCTTGGGCGCTATCAGCCTCATTTAAATGATCCTCCTTAGCCTTTTCATGTTCACGAGTCTTTGTGGGGCTACACCTTGCTCGCACATATGAAGGCCAGGTTGGGCTTGCTGCCTTTGTAAAGCCTGGAGCATGGCAATTGTGCGCTCCAATTCTTCGGGGTTACGAGCAATGGCATCCAACTCCGGCGGTATTAACTGACGAGCAACATTAGTTTGAATCTCCTGGTCATTTCTGCTCGCCCTTGCTCGCCTTCCAGCCTGGGACATCCGGGAGTGTGAATCCCTGGTTATATGTTGTGAACGTTGTGTCTCTCGTGATTGAGGCATGTTCACAGAAGGTATCAAGTGTTGTTCTTGATGTTCTTGAATTTTTTCTTCAAAAGTTCAAATCTTGTTCTTCAATCTTGGGGTAATCTTCCCGTATTCAATGATTCGGAGGTTCGAACCCTTCTTCTAGCGCCAATTTGTTGACGATCAGTTCTAATCTTGAAGATTAATGGTTGTTTTAGATGGTTAATTGATCATCAAACAATTACGTGTGATTGGTCACTAACGTAATTAGTGAATACGGATTTTTGGGTTTAGGTGGATTAGAATCGTATGAAAGCTTACGTGTTTAAGTTCGATTGTAAGTTAATCGAGCTGCTTTAGATTCGTAATTGAAGTTTGGACGTGTATAATAATTTATGCTTGTTTTATTAGCTGAAAAAATCTAAGTATTTATAGACAATTGCCTAGCGGGAGGTGTCGTGACTTTTGGCCTACCAGGCCTGCATGCACGACACCTGGCCTTTGACTAAGTTGACCTTATCTAGACTAAATTCTATCCTTATCTTGTTGGACTTGCTCGCAGTCAAGAGCTGCTCGTCATATTGGACTTGTCCTGGAGGAATCTTTAGTCTGATTTTGTTGGTCTCTTGTCTTATTTACTCTTTTGGTATTATGGTTGGATCTGGTCGGCGAGATGCTAATTGAGCTCATCAGGTAGCTTTTATTCTGATTTTGTTCGCCTATACGTCTTGACCGCATGCAGGTTTTGCTCGCCAGATATCTTGGGTGAATCATGAGTTAATTCCACTTTAATCCTTAAGTGATTTGCGCTAATCCTGGTCGCCCAAATGTTGTTTCTGCTCGCCTATCAACACATGGCTCACTCGAGCGACCAATTTCACCAGCGCAAGCATTACGCTCGACCTCGTTTTGCTCGAGCCCCTCGCGCTCGACCTTGTTCACCTCGAGCGGTCCGATTCAACAGCATGATGGGGCGCTCGAGCCCTAGTGCTTGAGTGATTCCTCCTTTTTCTCCAATTGACACTTTTCTTTACTCGAACTAATACTTTTCGTATTTCTTCAATATCTTCTCCTCGGGAGTCCGTTTGAGTCGATTCAAAGTCCTACGAACTCCATTTTTCGCCCTCTTTCCTACTATGAGCATCAAAGAGATAAATTGACGAGTTTACGAAAATGTTGCTCAAATAACTCTAAATACTCATAAAAATACTGAAAATATAGACTAATCGGGCTACAAAACATCACAATTTCACGCCTAATCAAAGACTTCCTTGAACTCTTCTGGTTTGCTGAATAGATAAGACCAGGTACCAGATGACTCAAAAGTCGTCTGGTCCAAACCATGTTAGTGATTTAAAGACTTGCCTAGATTTAGGAAGTGATTTTAAGGATTTTCTTAAATCACCAGATTCGTCTGGGTCTGGGGAGGCTTGATATTCTTCTGCTCTGAACCTCATCTGGAAGAGGTCTTCTGCTCTAACTCATCTGGTTTTCAAGTTTCCCCTAGACTAAGTCCTAGTCTATTTTCATCAGCTGACTAACAGGCTCAGCTGGTCCTATTACATCACCTAGTTTGTTTTAACATCTTCTAAACTAACAATTTTTATCCTAACAATTTCCCTTTTTTTGATGATGTTAAAACCAAAACCAGAACTAAAAATAAACAGATAAGCAAGAATAACACAAGGTGAGATCTTAGAATAGATCTCACCAAAAAGTATGATAACAAGATGTTGTCTGGGCAAACAGAAGAAGGAAATTTCATTAAGTATGATTTTTCTTTTACAGATTACATAGAGAAATTCCTATCTTCTATCTAGAGGTACTTCCTCCCTTCTCTTGGAACCAGGAACCAGTCATAGAAGCGAACCTGGATGGCTTTGAGCTCTGCTTAGCTAGAAGGATCTAATTCATGCATGACTTTAGTCTTGAACAATTTCTTCAGCTCAGTTTAGTTGATTTGATCTCCATCCAGGGAAGTAGATAGGTACTCAAACTCTGGGGCAGTGACTTCCAGATTGAACTCTATGGTAGACTTCATCAGCTGGTCATAGAGAACTTTATCATAGGCTTGCATCCAGCTGTGGAAAGTCCTATTGATGAATTCATCATCCTCTGGAGGTGGCTTGTGAATGTAGTGCTGGATGAACCACAGAGTCTTTGCCTCTTTCAATTTGTTCACCAAGTCAACAGGCACAGTAGAGTCAAATGACCCTTCTGTCCTGAGATGCAATTGAGAGAACTCTAGAATTTGGAGCTTTCTGCCTCTGCTGCTGCCTCCTAATTCTCTCTGCTTCTTATTATGTCTCCTGATGTACCTTCTTCTCTTCTCTTCATCAATGTTTCTTCTTATTCTGGCCTTTTTCTCTTCCTCAGTTTCCTTCTCCTGCTGCTTCTGTCTTACTTCCTCAACAACTTCCTCCAGAAAGGTCTTCTTGGCCTTCTTCAACTTCCTCTTAGCAGGTCCAATATCAAGTTCCTGCTTTGATTCAAGAGCATCTTCCTCTGTCAGCTGTTGGGCCATGGCAAGAGATTTTAGCTCGACTTTTCTCTTCTAGTTGATCTCTACCTGAGTAATAGTGCTCTCAATTAGATCCAATCTAGTGGAATGGGCAGAAATGGCTTCACCAGTAGATTTGGCTAGTTCAGTTCTGGCCTTCTCTCCCCCCTTTTCAACATCATCAACAAGGGGTTCCACCACTTACTTGACCAGGCAGGCAATTCAGTGGAGGAAGAAGAGTACAACTCCTTAAGCTTCTTGGCCTCATGGACATAAGAATGTGCCTCAGCTAGCAGCTCCTGCTGCTTATCCACCAGCTTCATCAGCTCATCCTTCAAAGCAGCAGCTTAAAAAAGTTGAGTGGCTACAGAAGTTTTGAGCACAGAGACAGGTCTTAACTAGGCAGCCACATGCTCTTGGAGCTCCTTTTGGCTCTTGATGATGTCCAGCTTCAGCTTGAGCCCATTCTCCCTTAAGGCAGCCTTGACAGATGCGAAGGTACTCTTGATCTTCTTGAGAAACTTTCTCCTCTCTTCGTGGATCTGGATCTCAATCATGTCTGGCTCGTAGTGCTACATAACTTTGAAGAATCTGCCAATCTCCCTGATCTGGGTGTTGAAGAAAAGGCACATCTTCTTGATCATTGCAGGAGTGACATCAAAGTCCTTCTCTTCCAAATACAACTCTGGAGGGAATGTGAAGTGGGGGCCATATGAGTACGTTGGGCCCGTAAGAGAGATCATCACCCCTCTTTGGACTAGGAGAGTCCTGGTCACTACTCTGGCTGCATTTGTAGTGATCAGCTTTGAGGGGTACTTTACATCCAGGGACTCCTTAACTTGAGTCTCCCACCTGGAGAAGTTGGAGGACCCCATTTGCTCAGTCAAGAGGAACAAGTCCTCAAGATCTCCTTCTCTGGCTCTGCTCCAGACCACACCATCCGTGAGATTTGCAAGGAGAGGAATATGGTTTAAGAGCACAGGGAACTGCTCCCTAAGCCAGAGTTGAGCAGCCTTGATCATACTCAGCCTTATGACTCCTATGTTAGTGTCAGTGAAGGCAAATGGGATACATTTGTTTGTGGAGGTGGAGGGAAGGACATGGCTTGAAGGCTTAAGTGAGGCAGCCTAATCCTCACTATCATCGCTAGGTGAGCTTGGGGGAGAGCCAATGGGAGCCAGGAATCCCAGGGCCATGCAGGATGCAGAGGGGGCAGGAGGGATGGAAGGTGTTTGTGTGGAGGTAGTAGGTTGTTCTGTACCAGAGATGGAGGGCTGAGTGATAATAGGCTCCTCTGGTATAGAGGTTATATGTGAGGTAGAGGTGGTAGGTGGAGGATTTTGGGGTATCTGCTCCTGGGTTAGTTTAGGAACAGATGAGGGAGGTGAAGTAGGTTGTGGGTGTGAGGGTAGGGTAGTATTTGTGGGGGTAGGGTTGGGGTTCTGTTCTGGAGCAGATGTAGGGATGTTTGCATCCAGAACAGGGCTGGGATGGATAGGGGTAGAAGGGAAAGGGGAAGAAGAGACTAAATTGACACAGGGCTGGGTTGGTGGTGCATTCTCCAGCACCATGTCTTGGTGAGAGGTCCCCTCTACCTCATTTTCAGTCAACATACTCAAAGATAATGAGGGCTCGCCTTGTTCTTGGCTTCTTCTTCAAGGGTTCCTCCTGTTGAAAATAAGTTTCCACTTCTAGCCCATCCACATGAAGAGTGTCCTTGGCAGTCTTCCTCTTCTTCCTTTGGCATGAAGAGGCTCCAACATCTCCTCCTTCAACATAGTGGTTTCTCTTCTTCTTCTTCTTCTTGGAGATAGGTGTGCTGGATCTGCCTGGAGAAGTGACCCGTTAAGGCGCAGTATCTCCTTTCTTTGACTTTTGGACCTTCTGAATTGTCCTCTGGCCATCATCCTCCTCTGAAGAGAGTGTGAATGCCATCTTAGAAGATGCACTCTCTCTTGTCTTCTTCTGATTCTCAGCCTTCTTACCCTTTGGAGGTGAGGGTACTACCTGGATTGGCTGAGCAGAGATGGCACCCTCCACATCTGAATTTGGGTTACCACTCAGGGGGCCATCTTTGTTGAGAAGAATCTTGTTCTGATGAAACTTCTTGTTAACCTCCTGCTTCCACGCCTTGTCTGGAAAGAGAAAATCCAACAAGAGAGTAATCTAAGTGCACATAGAGATATTTGCAGTGAGTACATACTGCAAAGATCCTTCTTCCTCTGAACAATCCTTCTTATCCACCTTCTCGACATTTTTCTGGAATATTCTCCAGAAGAATTCCACCCAGTTCACCTTGACTCCGTCATAGATGGCTCTCATGATGCATAATCTTCCCTTAAAAATAGCACCCGTGCTATGATTTTCACACATCAACACCTTCACCACATTGTCAAAAAGTAGCTTGTACTTTTGACAAAGGTATCCCGCCAAAAATCCCTTTGTCATCCTCTTGCATGAGGATCTGGCAAAAATCTTGAATGACTCAAGATACTCCTCCGGTTTGTAGGTTTCTGGGTCTACACCCTCCATGGACAGGTTCCCGAAAAGCTTGCTAAAATCATATTTGGTGAGGGTGACCTTCTTGTTACCAATCTTGGAGATGATATCGTCGGCGTAGACCTTGGCACGTACCAGAAATTGTGCAGCATAGTGGTCCAAGATGCGGTGTTCCTTTTGAATGAAGGAGAGGAAGTCTTCAAGCCCAGAATTTCGAAGCAAAACCAAGAATATCTCCAGCGCCGTTGAGTTCCTGGTGGTGTAAAAGTTCACCACCATTTTCAATTTGAGCTTTTGACAGACATATGGAGCACTGAAATTGCACACAGAGGCCATTTCTGCAGAAAGCTCAAGAGAAAAGATATGAAGATAGAGAGAGATAGTAGGAGAGTAAGGGTTTGTGAAAGTAAAGTGAAGAGACATTTGAAGATTTTAATTTTAAATAGGGAAGTGACGCGTGAAAAGTGGAATTGATTTGAAATAATTGGGAAAAACTAATCAATTAATTGATATGTTTTATATGTTGCACATCTAAATAAATCCGACGGCCATGATTGAAAATGCGAGATACAAATTTATTGATCGTATGTGGCGCAGTCATTGGGACTGGGTTCGAGGGGGTTTGGGGCAGCCGAGAAAATAAGTGAAATGATTTCCTAGGCCTACAAACTGATTTTAAATACACCAAGAATATGAAACGTGTTGGGTGTATTTACTAATTTTAAAAGTGTATCCCAATAACTAGACGCAGAAAAGTAAAAACTTATTTGTCACCTAGTATAGTAACCAGATGATACCTCTAGTAGTCTGGTAACAGTCAACTACTCTGATGGTTCATATCATCTGAAAACGTAGCTTATCTAGAGATATTTGATCTGCATACAGGTTAGCATATGCCAAATAAGATGATACAATATAATTAATAAATGATACTCTTCTGGTGTTCCCCCTAAACCGAATCTGTCGCTGGATCCAAAAGTCCTAACTCAACAGATAACACTCTAAACCTTGTCTCTGCCAGAGGCTTAGTAAGGATATCTGCTCTCTGCTTTTCTGTAGCAATTTTCTCCATCCTTATATCTCCTTTCTCAATATGGTCTCTGATGAAATGGTGTCTGATGTCAACATGCTTGCATCTGGTATGAAGGACAGGGTTCTGGGTGATGGCTATTGCACTGTTGCTATCACAAAATATAGGAATATTCTTAGCTATATTCTGGTAGTCTCTAAGTTGCTGACTAATCTAGAGAAGTTGTGAACAACAGCTTCATGCAGCCATGTACTCTGCCTCTGTGGTTGAAGTAGCAACTGAAGTCTGCTTCTTAGAAAACCAGGATACCAACTTACTCCCTAAAAACTGATAGGTGCCACTTGTAGATTTCCTATATATTCTGCAACCACCATAATCTGAATCTGAATACCCATTTAACTAAAGGTTATCATCTGCAGGGTACCATAGACCAACATTAATTGTTCCCTTAAGATATTTCAAGATCTTCTTAGCTGCTTCTAAATGACTCTTCTTAGGATTAGTTTGAAATCTGGCATAAACTCCTACTACAAAAGTGATATATGGTCTACTTGCAGTCAAATATAGAAGAGAACCTATAAGAGCTCTATACTGAGTCTGGTCCACGCTCTCTCCTGACTCATCTGGATCCATGTTAAAATTTATCATCATAAGAATCTTGACATATTTGCTAGATCCTACTTCAAATTTTTCTAACATGTTCCTTGTATACTTAGCCTAATTAATGAAAATACCCTTCTCTGATTGTTTCACTTGTAAACCTAGAAAATAATTCACTTCACCCATCATGGACATTTCAAACTTGCTCTGCACGAGATTCCCAAATTTCTCACATAGATTCTTGTTAGGGGATCCAAATATGATGTCATCAACATATATCTGGACCAGAAGGATGTCCTTTCCTTCTTCTTTCCTAAACAAGGTCCTATCAATCTTGCCCTTGGTAAAACTATTATCCAGAAGAAATTGAGAAAGAGTGTCATACCATGCTCTCGGTGCCTGCTTCAGCCCATAAAGAGTCTTCTTAAGCTTATACACCTTTTCACCTTGTTCAAAGCCAGGTGGTTGTTCAACATACACTTCTTCAATGAGAAGCCCATTGAGAAATGCAGATTTCACATCCATTTGGTAAACTTTGAACTTCATGTGAGCAGCATATGCTAGAAACAATCTTCTGGCTTCTAGTCAGGCAACAAGAGCAAAAGTCTCATCATAGTCTAACCCTTAGACTGACAGTACCCTTGTGCTACTAGCCTTGCCTTGTTTCTAGTTACAACATCATTCTCATATTTCTTATTCTTTAAGACCCACTTAGTGCCTATCACCTTTTGATGTCTTGTTCTGTCTACCAGCTCCCAAATATCTTGTCTGGTGAATTGATTCAACTCATCTTGCATTGCAACTATCTAATTTGAACCCTTCAGTGTTTTTTTTATGTTCTTGGGCTCAATCAATGATACATAGCAACTAAATAATGCAGCTAAGTTGAGTGTTCTTCTCGTCTGGACTCCAACAGTTGGATCTCCAATTATCAGATCACTGGGGTGATCAACCAGACTTTGCTTACCCCTAGTCTGACCTGATTGACCATCTATTGTAGTACCTAGATGGTTACCACCAACTACAGTAGAGTTTCCCCCTACATGAGTACCAACCTCTTCTGGTTCTGCTCCTTGTGGAGTCTTCTGCTCCGGAGAACCAGAAGATGGATCACCACCTGAATCTGAATCTGACTTTGAGTCATTGATAGGTGGGTAAACTTTGACCATCTTAGGCTTAATCTGGCTAATCTGATCTTTGGGCTCTTCTGGAGGTAAGTCCCTTGTCTCCACCTTGCACTTAAGAGTAGATTCATAAAAAACAACATGGGGTATTTCTTCCAAACATAGGGAGTTCCTATTAAAGACTCTGAATGCTTTGCTGGTCCTGGAATATCCTAAGAATATTCTATCTCCCACGTTAACATCAAACATTTTTAATTTAGACTTCCCATTGTCATAGATGAAACACTTACATCCAAAAACATGAAAGAAAAAAACAGATGGGGTTTTACCTTTCCATACCTCATATGGTGTTTTACCATGTCTCTGGGCAATGAGGCACCTGTTCTGGGCAAAACAGGTTGTATTAGTGTCTTCTGCCCAAAATCTTTGAGGTGTGTTATATTCTGCCAATAGAGTTCTTGCAGCCTCCTTTAGTGTCATGTTCCTCTTTTCTGCCACTCCATTTTGTTGAGGTGTTCTGGCAAAAGAGGTTTCATGGAGAATGTCTTTCTCCTTGCAATACTCTGCAATGCGTGAGTTGAGAAATTTTGTTCCTTTGTCACTTCTGATTCTGACTATACTTTGATTCTGCTCATTCTAAATCTGCTTGAAGAATTCTGACAGCTTAGTGATAGTTTCATTTTTCTTAAACAAGAACACTACCCAAGTGTATCTTGAAAAGTCATCTACTATCACTAAGGTGTATTTCCTTCCACAAAAACTAAGTGGTGATACTGGTCCAAACAGATCCATGTGAAGTAATTGAAGTACTCTGGTTGTGGTTGTGCTCTGAACATCTTTGAATGAAGCTTTGGGTTGCTTCTCTTTCTGGCAAGAACCACAAGTCCGATCCTTCTTGAATACTTCATTTGGAAGACCATGAACTAGACCTTTTCTGGCTATCTTGTTGAGTGCCTTGAAGTTCAGATGACTCAACCTCTTGTGCCAGAGCCAACTGTTCTTTGTTGATCTTTTGGCTACCAGGCAAGTATTTTTGGGGAAATTGTTGAAATCTGCAAGATAAATATTACCTTTCCTCAAGCCTATTAAAAGAATATCATCATTATAAGAATTAAACATAGTGCAAGAGTCACTAGAAAACTTCACTGAGTATCCTTTGTCACAAAATTGGGATAATGAAAGCAGATTATGCTTGAGACCTTCAACATAGTAGACTTCATCTACAGATAAATCATTAATAATCAACTTTCCAACTCCTCTGGTGACTCCAAAGTTGTTGTCATCAAACATTACTCTTGGCCCATTCAGATACATGAAATTCTGGAGATGATCTTTCACAAAACTCATGTGTTTGGAGCATCCATTATCAATGTACCAAACTCCATTACTTGAAAGTCCTTTCTCCAGTGGACACTTGTCCTCCTGCAAGAAGGTTAATAAGGTCCCCTACTAGTGCTGGGTCCTGAATGGTTAGTTACTTTAACTTTAGTGTTGGTCCCGAAACCAGTTAAACAGATGTATGGGGGGGATACAATTGAGGTAAAAATTCAAACTTCTCTTTAAAAATATCAGGTTACTTAAGACAGTAGATCGCCAGTGGACTTTGAAGTCTGCTGAGATTTACTTAAGAAAGCTTACTGAGATATCAGTTCCACTGAAAGCTCAAGACTTTAAGTTGAACTACTATCTAATTAGCTTTCAGATGCAGATTAGTGAGCCCTTATGAAAACATCGATTTGCTTTGATAAAACTTATTTGAATAACACACACTTAGAGAAATGGCATAAAGTAAGTACACAAGATATAAAGTGGTTCAGAGAATAGTCTCCTACGTCCACTGTCCTGATCAAACAGGAGAATTCCTTTCACTTAGAATTCCTTGTGTTATAGTGCCAAGGTGCACTGATCAAATTAATCCTCTCTAAGGATATTTGATCACTAGGATAATTCCAGGTCATAGTTCCCAAAACAAACCAGCTTTCAGACTGATATAAACAATCAGCTTACTAACACCACTTAACACTAACTCTCAACCTAACAACTGGGTAGGGTTTTGAGTAGGGTTTGGTTCCAACTGTTGTGAGATAATCCTTACAGTTTAGCTCAAGGCTTAGGATGGATTATCTATTTCTAAGGTTTGGATATAACTTTAAGCTCGGTTACAGAAGGCTTAGTATGCTCTCTACAAATGTGAAACGCTTGGGAAACAAAGGTAATTTCGAGTGCTTCGTAGTAAGTTATGTATGTAGAGATTGCTTTGATTTTGTTAAGTTTCCCGTTCATAGTAATGGGCACGTCCTTCTGTATTTATAGACCTTCTTGAAAATCTTCCCGTTGGAGTTAAATCTTCTCAAGTAAGTTTTCTTGTATCTGATTGGTTCAAACGGCTCTATTTGAAGCTTTAAGTCTTGTAAAAAAACGGCTGAAAGACCATGCCTGTTCACCAACTTTCTGTAGAATGCTAGAGAAAGACTTTTGGTACTTGTCAGTCTGTGACAGGTCAGCTGTCAGTAGAGTACACCTACGTGTCATCTTTTCATTGGGCCACTCAGTCTGCTTGCTCAGAATCATGTCTTTCTTTAAGGTGAAACTCCTCTGAGAGAACCTTCCTATTCCTTCATTAACTGTAAGCTCCACTGAAATTCATTTTGCCTTGTTCCAACCAGATTAACTAACATCTTTTAATGTGTTTAGCATTGAATGTAATTTGTTAGTTCACATAAGTGGACCTTGGTCCTCTCCTGATGGTTTTAGTCTTAGTGTGAATGGACTTAGAAAACATTCAAGACTTAGACTTTTTTCTTCGGATCACTTCATCTTCAGCGGTCTTTCTTCATCAGCAGACTTCTTTAACTATTATATACATTTCTTGAATTGGTAAATGTACTTCAGTTCCTTAACATTTGAACTGACTAACTATCTTCTAACTCTACTGAATACTTTACTTACAAATGACTTGGGAGGAACCTTTTGGCATCTTAATCAAAACTTAAGTCTATACAATTTCCCAACAATTTCCCCATTTTTGATTATACCGAAACCTATCTTATTACATATTCTCTTTCAGATGAGGTTAAACAATTGACATAAATTTTGAAGGATTTTTGTTAGTAAAAGCATTAAAGTACATAAGCCTAAATGATAATGAGATATTATCTTGGGCAATAAAAACAGTAGAGTTTCATTTCTTCATTGAACAGAATAAGTACAAGTACAAGAAGTCTACTGTCAAGGATTCAAAACATAAAAACAGCTGGGACTTATAAACAAATGCCCAGAAAACACTTCATCACCTCAAATAGATTCAAATAATGGCTCCAGTCCATACTTCTTGAAGACTCTGATCTTTAGTTCATTCTTTCTTTCCATAACTTCCTTTGTATGTCCTTGAGTCCCAAATGCTCACACAGGGACACCCATTCATCAGTGATCCGCTCTCTGTCAACTGCGCCAGTTGCATCTGTTGGAGGCCAGTAAATAATTGGTTCAGGAGCTTTCAAGGCGTGGTTCTGAAACTTGTCATTCCAGGCCTCATTAATATCAGGGTAGAGTTTTGGGTAGGACTCAAAAAGCCAGTCATTGAATAAATCTTGAGCATTCTCTTTACCCAACTCTCCACTGACATAGTATGAATACACAAATTCCCTCTTGGCAGTTTCCCAAGCATCATTCAGCTTCTTGGGAACCCAAGTATCAAGATGGGGGAATTTGACCTTTGACAATGCCAACTTATCCTTCTTCAGCTTAGCAGCCCACCTTTGATAGTTATTCCTGAATTTCTTGGAAGAGGTCTTGTCAAAAGTAGCCAGCATCTCTTTCCTCTTCCTTTCAGCTAACTCCACAATGGACTCTATCTTTCCAACAGCCTTATCTCTCATTTCTAGTTGTTGAGCAGATAGTCTCTGAGCTCTCTCGTTCATGCCTCCAGCCTCTTTGATTAACTTCGTGAGCTCAGTGACCCTTGTAGGGGCAGACTTGGGGATTTCAGAAGAGATAGGTTCAAGGTTGAGAATTAGAAGTACCTCTACCGAGTCTTCAATTGACTTTGCAGCCAACCTTACAGAAGACCTTGTATTCTTTGCTACTTCAGCTAAAAGTACATCAACAGCCTTCCTCTTGGTTGTTTCCCCCTTTTAGCAGCTCTTTCTCTATTTCTTTCTTAGCAGCTTCTCTGAATTTGGTTAAGTCCCTCTCCTCTTGGACTTCTTTGTCTTTTATCCCTTTGCTCTTATCATCAGCTGACTTCTGAGCCTCCTTAGACACCTTTTTTATGGTGTTCTTGATCTGCTGACTCTTTGCAAAGTCATCAGTCTCAAGAATAATCTCCATTTGATTATTGGGGTCCAGCTTCATCTGCTTCCCTGACACTAACTCTTCCCTCTTTTCGGCATTAATCATACATTTTGCAACAGTATGTTTAGCCTCATCTGGTCATGTTCAAGTGCCCTGAGTTGGGTTGAGCAGTGATCAACTTCTTCTTCAATTCTCTCCAAGGTAGCACCAGCATTTTGTCCAAAGTTGACAAACTGTTCAAGTTTTTCATCAATAAGCACATTTGTCTTCTCTTGAGTTGGGAAGTCCTCAGCAGCCTTCTTCAAGACATCCTTCAGGCTAGCTGCCAGCTCTTCATGCTTTGCCTCAAAATCAGTCAGCTTCTTGTTCCACAACCCTTCAACCTTCCCTATTAGGTCCGTTGAGAAAGCCTCTACAGAGGACTTTAGGTTGGTGGAAACATTCTCCACTGAGTCTTCAAGAAATTTAGCTCTGGCCTCCTCTTCTTTCTTCTCCATCTTCTTAAGAGTTTCTATCACCAGGACACTTTGGCCTTCAACTACGTCGATGACCATTTGCTGAGAGTCTTCCACCTTGAGTGTTAGATTCTAGAGAGATGAGGTGGTTGACTCCATAAGCTCATCGATATAGTCTGAGAGAATGACTGTCTCGTCCACTTCTTCTTGCACAATTTCTTGGACTTCTCTCAGTTGAGCTTGGAGGGATGGAAGCTTTACATCTTCAATGTTGTGAACAACATTCCTCAGTGGACTTAGATGGAGATTGACTTGGGGTACTTCCACAGAAGGATTTCCTACATTAGACAAAATGTTAGCATCTTCCCCCTCAGTCTCACCACCTATCCCAGCATGTTCATCTACCTCCATATGTTCTCCCTCATCTTTCCTCTTCTCACTCTCGTTTTCATTCTCTTTTTCAACTATTATTTTTTCAGCCAACTCGCCCTTTACAGGAACGATTGCTCGTATCTCTCCACTCACAACTTTTATGATTTCCACCTCTTTTTCTTGCTCACTCTGCTTTTCAACTACACCAGTACCAGTCACCTCAGCTGACTCTACAGTCACCACTGATGGCTGTTGTAGGGGAGTTTCAGTAGACTCCTCTACTGAGCTACCCTTTGGCAAGTTTTGAGCCTCAATATCCCTTGTCGTGGATACATCCTTGGCTACTTCACCACCACCTGGCTGTGGTAAAGTACCTTTCTCCAGTTGGGGCTCCTCCTCCTCCTTCTCTTTTTCTTTCTCAGCTTCTTCCACTTTCTCTGCCTCCTCTACCTTCTCCTTTTCTCCTTCTTCTTCTACCATCTTTACTATCTCAGCCACTTGTTCCACCTTAGACACCTTCTCCACCTCAGTACCCTTCTCCATCTCAGCTATATTCTCCATCACCAGGCTTTGGAAGATCTTTCATCACAAAGTAGCCTGGTTTTGGTCATCCCAGTGAAGTCCAAGACTTCCTCCTCCTCCTTCTTCCACTCATCCGCCTTTCCTCCGCCAACTGCTAAGAGGATCTCCGCCAGCCTCTGGTCCTTCAATTGGACAAGTAGCCTTACTCTTAAGAACATAGCCTTCAGGGTAGGGTACCCATCTAGCTCTGGATATTTGGTTTCCAGTGAGTAAGCTACTTTATCCTTAAGAGTATCTAAGAAGGAATACTCTTCTCCATCATCTGATGGAAGGGAAGGGGTAGGGGATCTGGGATCTGCGGGTTCTTCTGTGATAGTTTCTAAGTGGGAAGGTTGATTTTCAAAAGGGTTGGGCTCAGATGAGTTTGTGTCAGATGGGGTTTGGGTTTGTTCAGTGGGGGTTGAGGGGGTGGGTTCAAGAGGGTTTGAGGTTGCCTCAGCAGATACCTCAGATGGGGTGTTCTTTGGGGAATCACTTTCAGGCTGTTGAGAGCCTTCAGTGGGGGTTTTAGAGATGATGGATATGCGTTTGGTTTTTACAGAGGTGCGAGGCTTAGTTTTTTATTTGATGGGGGTGGGGACAGGGACATCTGAATCAGATTCAGTAGATATAATATTTGGAGAAGAATCGGGGTTACCTGATGATGAATCATCAGTAGAGTTTGAAGCTCTTGCTTTCTTGGGTCTAGCTGCTTCCTTCTCCGTCTCAGCAGCCCTCTTCTCCTTTTTCCTTGAAGCCTTTTCTGCCACCTCTTCCTTATGCATGGCCATCTTGTCACTCAGCTTTATCAGCCTCCTCTTCAACTTTGCCTTCTTCCCTTCAGAGGGTTTAGCTTCCTCCATCTCCTCTGCTTCCTCTGGGCTTTCCTCATTCACACTTAACTTGTGCGCTTCCAAAACCTTTCCTGACTTGAAGAGCGCCTTCAAGTTGCTCCACTTTCTGTCTCCTTTCCAGTCTACTCCAACATCAACATTCTCCACAAGATATGAGATTTTGGTGGCAAAGTTCAGCTTACTTGCCAGTTGAGGAGTCTTTTCTGGTTGGAACTTTAAGTGTTCCCTGTTCAACGCCCGTAAGAAGAATTGTTGCCAGTTGAAGCTTTTCTCCTTGCTATCAACTATCGCTTTCATCAGCCTCAACTTGGGTTTGCTCACTTGCTCTGAGCTTCCTTGATTTGCAAGGATACATTTCCCAACAATCTCATAGAGAACATTGTAGACAGGCAACATCACATTTCTATTCATTGTGGGATTATACTTTATCTTCTTTTGCATAATGGTGTAGACCCAATCCTCCTCCTTATTTGCGATACAAGTATCCAGATTTGGGCTTTCAGAAGGAAGTCTAAACAATTCCTTGAGATCATCTCCCACCAGATTTATCTCCTTCCTTACCTTCTGGAGTTCTATAATTTCTGCACCATCTTTAATCACTTTCTTTTTCTTCTTCAAAAATAAGCAGGATCTGATTTTGGAATCGGTGTTGGCAACACTAAAGAAAAATTCATGGAAGCAATTTTGAGGATGAATAGACAAGAATTTTCCAAACCGGCTTCTTTCACCATGTCCAGGGCCTTCTTGATGTGCTTGAACTCTGGTCTGGTTTGTATTTTTGGGTTGTCAAAAATGACAATGGGTTCATACCAAAGATTATCTTTGTTGGTAAGAAATCCGAGATTTACTCTGGCCATTTTTTAGAAAAGGATTGAGAGATTTCGCAGAGAGTGTTTAAGAGAGATAGAAAGTTTTAGGCTTGAGAGTGTTTGAAAAAGTTTCAGAGACTGATTTGGGGGTCTTTTATATGTGGAATGAATGGTGAGATTATAAGATTGATCAACGACTGGGGATGAATCAGTTTAGAACGTGGATAGTTGAAAGGTTTGTGGGGAGTTATTGAGAAATCTAGACAGTTAGAAAGGAACCGCCTAAAATGGAAGGCGAAGATTAAAAGAGTTGGTAGCCAGAAGGTCACATCATCCGGCTTTTAAGGCGCGTGAGATAGGAAACTGGAAAAGGTAAAACTGACTTGTACAGCGCGCATTAAATGCTCCATTGGTCAAAATCTTTTCAAAATAGTGTTCAAAGATTTAATTTCGCAGTAAGTACTCATTACCATTTTTGGAAAAGAATTTAATGTAAAAATTGAGAGGCATTCAAATTTTGAAAATAACATAAGTTAGGAACATCGACCTCGACTGAGATTGAACCTCTTTTGAGAGTTGAAGCTCGCCTGGGATAATTGACTCTACTGAGGTTGATCCTCCTCTAAGGTTGAACCTCTGCTGAAATGAACTCACCTCTTCTGAGATTTTGAGAAGATCTTTCTCTTTACTCTCCTGGATCTAGAAGTCCAAGCTCTACTGACAGTTCTTGAAACCTTGCTTCAGCCAAGGGTTTAGTAAATATATATACTTTTTGTTTGTCAGTGTGAATCTTGAGCATTTTGATATCCTTCTTCTCCACATGATCTCTAATGAAATGGTGCCTTATATTAATATGTTTGCATCTTGTGTGGAGAACTGGATTTTCTAAAATAGCAATTGCACTATTGTTGTCACAAAAAATAGAAACTTCATTAGCAAAGATGTTGTAATCTCTCAGCTGTTGTCTTAGCTAGAGAATTTGAGCACAACAACTTCCAGCTGCCATATATTCATCTTCAGTAGTGCTTGTGGCTACTGAATGTTATTTCTTGGAAAACCAAGAGATCAGCTTACTTCCCAAGAATTGACAAGTGCCTGAGGTTGATTTCCTATCAATTCTGCAGCCTCCATAGTCTGCATCTGAGTATCCTGTGAGTTCCAAGTTGTCATCTGAGGGATACCATAATCCCATATTCACAGTACCCTTAAGATGTTTGAGAATTCTCTTAGCAGCTTCCAGATGACTTTTCTTGGGGTTTGCTTGATATCTTACACATATTCCAACAGCAAATGTGATATCATGCCTGCTTGCTGTGAGATACAGTAGAGACCCAATGACTGCTCTGTAGTGAGTTTGGTCTACTGATTCACCATCTTCATCAGGTTCCATCTTTGTGTTGGTGTTGAGTGGAACTCTTGCAACCTTACTGGTCTGACATCCAAATTTGTTGATCAGCTCCCTTGTATATTTAGCTTGGTTGATGAAGATTTTTTCAGTGGACTGCTTGACTTGAAGTCCAAGGAAGAAGTTCATTTCTCCCATCATTGACATTTCAAACTTTCCTTTCATCAGTTGAGAGAACTTTTCACAGAGGACTTGGTTTGGAGAACCAAAAATGATATCATCCACATAGATTTGAACTAGCAGGGTGTCCTCTCCTTTTGTGATCCTGAAGAGAGTTCTATCTACTCTTCCTTTGATAAATCCATGATCCAGAAGGAATTGAGACAAAGTATCATACCAAGCTCTTGGAGCCTGTTTCAGTCCATATAGAGCTTTCCTCAGTCTATATACTTTGTGGCTTTCTTCAAAACTTGGGGGCTGCTCCACATATACTTCCTCATTGAGTACTCCATTCAAGAAAGCACTCTTGATATACATTTGACACACCTTGAATTTCTTGTGAGCAGCATATGCAAGAAATAACCTTATTGCTTCCAATCTGGCCACCGGGGCAAAGGTTTCATCATAGTCAAAACCTTCAACTTGAGAATAGCCCTTTGCTACTAGCCTGGCCTTGTTTCTGACTATGACATCATTCTCATCCTTTTTATTCTTGAATACCCACTTGGTTCCTATCACATTGCAATGATATGGTCTGTCCACCAATTCCCACACTTGATTCCTTATGAATTGGTTGAGCTCTTCTTGCATAGCAATGATCTAGTTTGAATCTTGAAGTGCTTCTTCAATAGAACCTGGTTCCTGGTTAGATAAGAAACAACAAAACAAAGCACTTTCACCATGAAAACTTCTAGTTTTGACTCCCGAGGTAGGATCACCTAGGATTTGCTCAATAGGATGATCTGAGAGCCATGTTCTCCTAGTCTGATGCCCTTCAGTAGAGGTTAACTCTTCTGAAGTTGAGTCACTAGATACAGGAATAAATTCAAATTCAGGAAATAAAACAGAGGGTTGAAGTCCTGAGTCATCATTCAAGGTATTCTCATTCTCAATGATAGTGTCATTGGTTCCCCCTTGAATGATGGGCTCATTAGATGTCTCAGTTGTGACCACATCTTCATCGACATCACTTACCTCTTAAACTGGGATGGTGTTCATCAGTTCAGTTGATTGTTCAGGAGAGTTCTCAGTTGAGTTGTCAGGAGTGATTTTGGTCTGAGTGTCCTGATTGAATTGTTGGTCATTGATGTTATCCCAGGTTGGGATGTATGCATCAACACTGTTCTTAGGATAGCCTTTTGATTTGATACTCAGTCTAGTTAGTCTTTTGCTTATCACTTCCTCAGTCTCCTTTCTCCTGGACTCAAAAGTAGATTCATCAAAGACCACATGAGGTGTTTCTTCCACAACAAGAGTTCTACAATTATAGACTCTAAAAGCTCTACTATTTTGGGAATATCCTAAGAAGATTCCTTCATCAGCTTTGCTATCAAAAGCCTTCAGTTGAGTTTTCCCATTGTTGTGAATAAAACACTTGCAACCAAATATGTGAAAGTAAGATACCTGTGGCTTTATGCCATTCCATAACTCATATGGAGTCTTTCCTTGATGTTTGGTTACCATGGATCTATTCTGACTGTGGCAGGCAGTATTAATAGCTTCAGCCCAAAATCTTTTAGGAACTTGAGCTTCTGTAAGCATTATTCTTGTTGCCTCCTTGAGAGTCCTATTTCTTCTTTCAGCTATTCCATTTTTTTTGGGAGTTCTTACAGCTGAGGTCTCATGGGCAATACCTAACTCTTTGCAGACCCCAGATATTATAGATTTAATAAATTCAGTACCCTTATCTGACCTTATCTTTACAATATTCAGGCTCTTTTCATTGCTAACTTTCTTTAGTAGTTCTGGTAGCCTAACTTGTGTTTCCTTCTTGCTTGCAAGAAATACCACCCATGTGTACCTGGAGAAATCATCAACAACCACAAGGGTATATTTTCTCCCATTGATACTTACAGGGGTTACTGGACCAAAGAGATCCATATGCAGTAGTTGAAGTACTCTGTCAGTTGAGGTAACCACTTTGCTTTTGAAGGATGCTTTCACTTGCTTTCCCTCTTGACAGGCTTTGCAAATATGTTCTTTGTTGTATACTTCATTTGGCATTCCTTCCACCAGTCTATGTCTTGCTATCCTGTTCATCATCTTGAAGTTCAGATGACTTAGTCTTTTATGCCATAGCCAATTAGTATCAGTTGAGCTCTTTACAATAAGACATGCATTTGGTGTGCAAGACTTCCAATCTGTAAGATAGACATTTCCCTTCCTTGACCCAGTTAGTAGTACCTGTTGTGAAGATATATTCTTGACAAAACACAGGTTACATGAAAATTCAACATTGTATCCTTTATCACAAAACTGACTTATGGACAAAAGATTGTGCTTAAGTCCACTGACATAGGATACATTGCTTACTCTTACTGAGCCAATTATTAAAGTACCATAACCTCTAGTGGCTCCTTGTGAATTGTCAGCAAAAGTGACTTGTGGATCTTCTTTCTCAACAAAATCATGTCAGGAGATCTTTGTTGCCAGTCATGTGCCTGGAACATCCACTGTCCAAGTACCAGACTGAAGATTTGAGAGCTTCTCCTTTGTTGAGGTCCACTGAGCCCTGCAGTCAAAATTAAGCTTTAGGTACCCATTTTGTGTTGGGTCCTACCAGGTTAGCTGTACCTTTTGGAATCCAAATTTACCTCACTGTTCTAATTACTTTAGAATGGCTAATTTGTCTTCCATAAACATCTACATAGATAGTTACCTCCTTAGGTGCCTTAGGAGTAAACTTTCTACAGGTGTCAGTCTTTGAAGGAACAGGAACCTTCTTAATATTCTTCTTCTTAGGCTTGGGTACATCTGGTCTTAGTCTTTGTTGATAAAAGTATTGAGAACCTTTTCCTTTAGGCACAAAAGGAATAGGTTTTCTATATGAGTCATTCCTTGAGGTTTGCTCATGCCTGGGTGCTTTCAGTTGAGATTGCTTCATATGAGAAGACCTCGACTGATAGTACCTCTGCTGAGTTCTAGATTGATTAGTCAACTGAGCCTTCCCAATTGGTTTTGGCTGAGTTAGATCTTTCTTTTATTGAACCTCAGCTGGTCTTTTCCCTTTATCTAAAATCTGTGGTGGGAAAGTTACAGATTTAACAAATACTCTCTTTGTGCCTCTTGAAGAAGCAACACTCAGAGGACCTTCTGAAGGTTTTGGAACATAGCCTATTCCACACTTGTTATTAGGATTGATTTGAAAATTTTGGATCTCCTCTATGGTAAGAGAGGGTTTGTTAAGAGCATCAATCCTTTTTAACAAGGTCTCTTCAGATTTTTGTAAGACATCAATTTTTAGGAGAGAATCCTTTATTTGGCTTACCAATTTTAAATTCCCTTCAGTTAACTTTGTCTTAGATTCAGTGAGATCCTTTATCAGTTGATCTTTGCCATTTCCTTGACTCTTGAGGGTTTCCACCTCTTTTGTCAACTCGAGGGTAGATTTAGCTGAGTTAAGATCTGCCTGATTCCCAAATTCAATTAACTTGGAGTTTTCACTCAAGAGATTTTTGTTTTCATCTTGGAGACAGAAACTTGCTTCTTGCATCCTTGAGAAATCAATCATCAATTGTTCCAAAGCGGACTGAAGATTGAGTTCCTCTGTTGACTCTGAGCTGAGCTCAGGTGAGTGTCCTAAAGAAATGGATGGTTTAGATTGTACCTCAGGTTCATCTCTTGCCATGAGGCACATGTCATCATCACTGTTGTCAGAGAACAGACCATCAGATGACTCTAGATCTTCATCAACATCCTCAGCCACCATGGCTTTTCTTTCTCCATATCTTCTGTCTCTCTTGGCTTGCCTTTCTTTCCTTTCCTTCGTGCTCAGTTGAGGAAAATCGTACTGAAAGTGCCCAACCTTTCTTGCACTGATAGCATCTGTTGGCATCATCATCCTTTTCTTCAGTAGACTCTCTAGTCTTTGATGATGATCCTTCAGCTCTTGTATAGTTCTTATATTCTTTCTTCTTCTCCAGCTCAGTGGAGCTTTTCTCTCCTTCTCTGGTGTCTTTTTGTGGATAACTTCTCATTTCCCTATTATCCCTGTAAAATCTCTTATACTTGTTAAACCCGCTGTTAAGTTTTTCAAACCTTCTAGCCATTAGGCTGAGTTCCTATTGCATCTCAGCCCTGCTTTGAGATTTGCTTGCCTTTGTACTCTTCTGTGGCTTTGGGGATTTTGGCTTTGTCTCCTTAGCTATGAAGGCAACTCCCTTCTCAGCTGAGGTCTCATCAGGAGCCCTTTTCCTGTTAAGATCAACCTCATAAGCCTTGAGTTTAGAGAATACCTGTTGCATAGACATGCTGGATAAATCCTTGGTATGATGTATCAT
Organism: Ballota nigra; assembly: GCA_947034835.1. Classification (NCBI taxonomy): domain Eukaryota; kingdom Viridiplantae; phylum Streptophyta; class Magnoliopsida; order Lamiales; family Lamiaceae; genus Ballota; species Ballota nigra. The sequence continues at coordinate 7,403,034 of OX344727.1, read as the reverse complement.
TATAGAGTACATATCCCCTCTTGAGGTTAAACCTCTCAGGATCTTTAAGGAAACCTCTCTTTTGGTGAAAACTTTACGCAGAGAGTTTATCTCATTCACGATGTCAGTGAACCTCCCATCAAGCTGATCGATGGTCTCAGTGGGCTCCATGGTGAACTGCTCATATTTTTGAACCGCTACTGAAAGCTTGTTCTCTTTGATTTTGTCAGTTCCTTCACACATGAGAGCAAGAGTGTCCCAAAGTTCCTTTGCAGTCTGGCAATGGATAACTCTTCCCATAACTGAGTCTGGAATAGTGGTGTAGAGAATATTCATGGCTATGAAGTTGAGGTTGTGTCTCCTCCTCTCATCTGCAGTAAAGTTATCTTCATCATTGGACCATTATTCTCTAGGATCTGCAATAGTGTCAGCTGTGGTTCTAGGGTTAGGAGTCATAAAGATAAATGGACCTTTAGTTATGACTCTCAATATTTCATCATGCACACAGGCAAGATGAGCTCTCATTCTGATCTTCCAGAAATCATAATTTTCCACTGAGAATTATGGAAGCTTGTGATGGGATATATGGTTTAGGGGATTAAATCCCATGTTGTTCTCCGCTGGTGGTGCTACCCTAGCTGCATTGTCAGCCATAATATCTAAATAAGTTTATCAAAAGATCAATTCAGTTGACCAAAAATAAAATACCCTTTTAGCACAAGGTATACTTAGAACAATGGTCTTTTGAACCACTGCTCTGAAACCACTTGTTGGTCCCAAAACGAGTTAAACAGGTGTATGGGGGGGGAATACACCTGAGGTTACAAATTCAAACTTTTATTTAAAAATATCAGGGTACTTAAGACAGTAGATCGTTAGTGGACTTTGAAGTCTACTGAGATTTACTTAAGAAAGCTTACTGAGATATCAGCTCCACTGAAAGCTCAAGACTTTCAGTTGAACTACTATCTAATTAGCTTTCAGATGTGGATTAGTGAGCCCTTATGAAAACCTCGATTTGCTTTGATAAAACTTGTTTGAACAACACACACTTAGAGAAATAGCATAAAGTAAGTACACAAGATATAAAGTGGTTCAGAGAATAGTCTCCTACGTCAACTGTCCTGATCAAACAGGAGAATTCCTTTCACTTGGAATTCCTTGTGTTATAGTGCCAAGGTGCACTGATCAAATTAATCCTCTCTAAGGATATTTGATCACTAAGATAATTCCAGGTCCTAGTTCCCAAAACAAACCAACTTTCAGACTTATATAATCAATCAGCTTACTAACACCACTTAACATTAACTCTCAACCTAACAACTGGGTAGGGTTTTGAGTAGGGTTTGGTTCCAACTGTTGTGAGATAATCCTTACAGTTTAGCTCAAGGCTTAGGATGGATTATCTCTTTCTAAGGTTTGGATATAACTTTAAGCTCGGTTACAGAAGGCTTAGTATGTTCTCTACAAATGTGAAACACTTGGGAAACAAAGGTAATTTCGAGTGCTTCATAGTAAGTTATGTATGTAGAGATTGCTTTGATTTTGTTAAGTTTCCCGTTCATAGTAATGGGCACATCCTTCTGTATTTATAGACCTTCTTGAAAATCTTCCCGTTGGAGTTGAATCTTCTCAAGTAAGTCTTCTTGTATCTGATTGGTTCAAACGACTCGATTTGAAGCTTTAAGTCTTGTCAAGAAACGGCTGAAAGACCATGCCTGTTCACCAACTTTCGGTATAATGCTAGAGAAAGACTTTTGGTACTTGTCAGTCTGTGACAGGTCGGCTGTCAGTAGAGTACACCTACGTGTCATCTTCTCATTGGGCCGCTCAGTCTGCTTGCTCAGAATCCTGTCTTGCTTTAAGGTGAAACTCCTCTGAGAGAACCTTTTTATTCCTTCATTAATTGTAAGCTCCACTGATTTTGCCTTATTCCAACCAGATTAACTAATAGCTTTTAATGTGTTTAGCATTGAATGTGCTTTGTTAGTTCACATTAGTGGACCTTGGTCCTCCCCTGATGGTTTTAGTCTTAGTGTGAATGGACTTAGAAAACATTCAAGACTTAAGACTTTTTTCTTCAGATCACTTCATCTTCAGCGGACTTTCTTCATCAGCAGACTTCTTTAACTATTAGATACATTTCTTGAATTGGTAAATGTACTTCGGTTCCTTAACATTTGAACTGACTAACTATCTTCTAACTCTACTGAATACTTTACTTACAAATGACTTAGGAGGAACCTTTTGGCATCTTAATCAAAACTCAAGTCTATACAATTTCCCAAGGAATCCAGAGGTAAAGATCATCCCTTGCTCGATGAGGAGATCTTATCCTTCTTCCAAATCTATCTACCAGCACATGTCCTCTAACAGTGACAAATTGAGATGATGGTCTTATGACAACACCTTTCCTAATAACAGGCCTGTAATATCTCTTTTCAAATCTGGCTTTAGGAATGGCTTGTCTCAAAGACATGGTCTTAAAGGATTGGTAGTAGGGATACATTCTACAAGATCCATCTCTGGTGTCATAGGCACCAAGGTCATCTGGTCTTGTTCTGGTGTGTTTGGGGAATCTTTTCTGGTTCTGGTAATCAGAATTGGGTCCTCTCTTTTGAGAGAAACTCTCCTGAGGTCTCCTATTATGTTTAGGTTCCCTCCCTGGAGAAAAGCTCTCCCGAGATTTCCAAAATTGTCTCTTCAGATTTAGGACTACTGGATGTCCTTTCCCATTTGGATTAGTATGATCATCCAACACTTCCACTATCTCACCAACTCTTATAGACATGCCTTTGTTATAAGCATATTTATGAATTTTTACAGCTCTACTAGGATATCACAAACCTCTCTTATCATTTATCAGTTGAGAAGAGTCAGTGATAATAGACAGAGTAGTAGGCATTTTAGGCTTCTGCTCTTTTCTAGGTATCATTATCTCTTCTATCTCTGGTTCAACTTATTTTCCCTTAAGGAGAGCTTGGTTTATGGCTCTAAGCTCACCAATGTCATTGTCCTTAGTGAAATTTTCTTTCATCAGTCTATCTTGTTGGAGTTATACGTGAAAGTATGCTTTTACTTTGTATAACTCGTGTATCAAACACTTGTTTATGAGAATAATTCTTTTATCACATTTGCTTTAGATATGATTGAATGTTGAATTTCTATTGCAAACCGTTCAATATACGGTACTAGTTACATTGTAGTTAATGTGGTGATACCCGATCACGGAAGACAACATTAACTGTTTCCTTGTAACTAAACGTACATTTTCACGACCTAGGTAGAATTGAACAATCCGCCGTGAAAGGTCGATGTGTAAGGCTCAGATTGGTCTATCTTGACTAAGAGATTACACTAGCACATTTATTATGTGTTGAAGAGGACCTACAGCGAGGATAAATTCTTCTGTTCTGAAATGTGAAGAATTAGACCTCAGTGGTTGTTGATTTCTTAATCTCCGTCACTTAAACAGGACCGGGTGTGCTTAATGGTTACTGCTTTGATTCATGTTGGGTGAGAATCATTGTGACTTTGAACTTTGTGTCTTGGGCAGTAATATTAATCATACGACGGTTGCTAAGAGTTAATATGGAGAAACGCGTGCGGGTACGGCTCGTGTGATTAGTCCCCTTGGTGGGCTCAGAAGTTTTATCGTACCAAATCTTGCAAGTGAAGAATTAGTTTCTTCGGTTCGGATAATAATGTTGAGCTGTCTTTACTCCAAGGTGAAATATATTAATTAATTTAGAGCTATTCAGAAGCTTAGTTAATTAATGGACTTGATAATCTTAAACGCGGGAAATAATAACCGGGAGCCCATATTATCGTAATATGGATTAAGATGGATAGTGCAATATTAATTTATTAGTGGTAATAATTAATATTAATGGATTGAATTATATTGGGGCTCAATATTGAAATTCAGAAGTCCATTAGGAGGTCCAATCTTAATTCTCCTTAAAGGCCCCTCAAGTAGCCCATTAAGTAGCCCAATAATGATAAGGTGATTAAAATAAAAAGAAAATATATTGCTGATTTTTCTCTTAATTTTCGAAAATTGTATATTTAGGAGAGAAAAGATTTTGTTGATTTTCTTGGAAAGATATTATGGAGGATAAGTATTCTTGGAATACAAGATTATCTCATATATTCAAGAAGATCCAAATCTTGTATTCTTCTCTTAATTATTTTCAAAAATTACCCTATTATAAGGAGTGTGAGATTTTTGTGGAATATTTTATTTTGGAGAAAAGAATATATGAGATATATTCAAGATTTCTTAGAGTCTAAGAAAAGATTTTTTCCAAAGCCCATATACCTAAAAATTTCGGCCACTATACTTATAAATAGGGGATGATTATTTCATCCCCAAGGACATAATTCCATGTGTTGGAAAAATCAAGAGCATAGATATTTTTCTTTTTCCTTAGCTATTTAAATTATTCGAAAGCATCTCCCACCGGTGATCGAATAAGGTGAAAGGGAATACTTGAGAAGGCTTTTGGGTTGATAAAGCGCGTACGTGTTAGTCCCGTTTTATTCAAAGGCCAAGTTCTACAAGAGGTACGTTAATCACATATTATCTTGTTTATTCCGCCATAGATTATATGTGAATTAATTCAACATGCATGATGTTAAATTGGTTGTTGGAATTATTATTTGAATTAATTAGGATTAATTCATGCTAGTAATTAATGTATTTAAATTCGTATTTAAATTTCATCCCGAATAGATTCCGGGCACCCTTATTTTCCCAACATATCTACCAGATTATCTTGATCTATAATATTATCCTAAAGTTTTGTCACTTCTTTGGCATAATTATAGATAAGATCTCGAGAGGATTTCTGTTCATTGGATAAGGATTGAACTTCAGCTTTAAGCTTACCATTTTCCTCCTCTAGTTTTTGACAGAGTTGAACACATTTTTGGAGATCTGACAGCATTGACAGCATATCAGACTCCTTTGAGTGAGAGGAATGAGTATATTTAGAGAGACATAAAGTAGATTCTTGTACCTCAGTTATGCTGCCATGAGACAAACATCATCATCTGATCCAAAGTCAGAAGAAGATGAAGAACTTGATCCAGTGTCTTCCTCTTCTGCTTCTGCCACCAGTGCTCTTTTGTCTGTATATCTTCTAACTCTCTTGAGTCTCTTCTCTTCTCTCTCTCTCTAGGAGTTAGTTGAGGACAGTTATAGCTGTAGTGGCCTGGTTTGTTGCAGGTGTAACAGGAGTTGTCTTCTGGTCTGGAACTGGGACTGAAGTCTCTTCTCCTGGAGTTGAAATCTGGTCTACCTGAACTGCTCTCTCTCCTCTTGTAGTCTAATTTGCCAGAGCTGGAATCTCTTCTCCTTGGACTGAACTCTATTTTCTTCTCTGGAGATTTGAACTGGTTTCCCTGGAACCTCCAGATGATCTATCCTTGTCTGCAGATTTGAAAGAACTCCTTCTGTCTCTGGTTAAGTCCTTCTAGTGCCTTCTGTACTTACCATATTTGGAGCTCATCTTCTCCAGCTTTCTTGTCAAGTGTGCAACCTGCTCCTTAAGGCTTAAGTCATATGCAACTAGTTCATTTTCCTGTTCTTCAGTCTTGATGGTGGAAGATAATGCAACTCCTTTCTGACCAGATAAGGAAGAAATCTCATCTGTCTGCTCTTCCTCTTGTAATGTAAATCATACTCATATGCCTTCAGGTCAGAGAAGATCATATGATGATCTAGAGTGTTAAGATCCTTGCTGCTTTTGATCACAGTGACTTTGATTCTCCACCTGCTTGTTAGTGACCTAAGAATTTTATTATTGATTATGTTTTTCAGTATAGTTCTTACCTAGGGCACTTGCTTTATTGAGGAGATTGGTGAGGCGCATGTCTAGCTGGTCTATAGTCTCATCTTGAAGGTGTCAAATAAGTGTTGAACAACTTGCAACTTGTTGTCTTTGATCATGTCTGTCCTTTCACATAGTAAGGCTAGCTTAACCCACATCTCTTTGGATGTACTACAGGTTTTGATCTTCTCAATGACATCCTTGGTGAGTGTGTTGATTATCTCTATTCTGGCCACCTGGTCTAGGTTGTGCAGCTTCCTCTCATCATTGTTGAGCTCATCTTTCTTTTTAAAACCTTTTCTCTAGCAGGTATGGGCTCTGTAGCTGTTCTTTCACCATCTGCACTGGTTTCTGCTCCAGATCTGCAATCATCAATAGGTGTCCAGTAAAACTTAATAGAGCTACTTTCTACCACTTTTAACATGCGGTCATGGATAGCTCCAAGATGGTTACTCATCATAAAGCTCATGTGGTTATAGTCATCAAAAGAGAACTCTGGAAGCTTGCGGCTTTTGGATGCAAATTTTGAATATTAAGACATTTTGAAAGTTTTGTATGATGAAAAAGATGTTTATGCAAAAGTTTAATGAATGCGGTGGATCTGCCCTGGTGACCACCAAAAGCTTTTCAAAGCAGTGGTCTAGGACATACTGCTCTGATACCACTTGTTGGTCCCACTAGTAACAGTAGAAGGTTGATAAGAAGTCTAGAAGGGGGGTTGAATAGACTTCTCACTCAAAACACTTTATTTTTTTTAACTTTTTGAAAAGAACAGACTCGTCTGGTGAGAAATGCGGAAGCTGAATAAACTAACTTTTGATAGAATCTTTTAATGCCTTTGAATATGAATGCAAGAGTATGAATGAATGCAGTGCAGAAAATAAGTAAGATTAGATATATAGTGGTTCGGATATCAAACCCTACGTCCACTCTCCCTTTGACAAGGGGTCTTTCTCACTATCCTTCTCACTTACTACTGGAATTGACAAGTACCAGTTCATTTTTTACACCTTTAGATCAAGACTGGTCTAATCTCAATACTTTAATCTTGTCTAGAATAGATGAACAGGTTGAGTATAGTTTTTCCAACAAAACTCCTAAATGAGTAGATAAAGTATTAATCTAGTAAGAGTACTTGGATGCTAAAGCTTAAAACAATGGATACTTGATAGTTTATTGCGTGTGTATTTTCTCCTTTCCAGTATCTCTTATTTATAGGGGTGAATTAGGGTTAGCTGTTGAAGAGCTAATCTAATTAGATCCCTATAAATGGAAGTCAATCAATCAATTTTCCTAATTAATTGATTGGGTTGGTGAGATCCTTTAGACTGAATCTTTTGTATGACTTTCCAATCTTGATCTTCAACATGCTTGAGTCACCAACGGTGAAGACTTTCTTGAACTCTTCTGGCCTGCTGTAGAAATAAGACCAGGTACCAGATGACTCAGAAGTTGTCTGGTCCAGACCAGGCTAGTGATTTAAAGACTTACCTAGATTTAGGATGTGATTCTCAGGCTTTTCTTAAATCACCAGACTCGTCTGGTCTACCAGGACTCGTCTGGGTCTGGGAAGGCTTGATAATCTTCTGCTCTGAACCTCATTTGGAAGAGGTCTTCTGTTCTAACTCATCTGGTTTGCAAGTTCCCCCTAGACTAAATCCTAGTCTATTTTCACCAGCTGACTAACAGACTCAGCTGGTCCTATTACATCACCTGGTTTTTTTAATATCTTCAAAACTAACAGCTTTTATCCTAATAATGAATGTATTTATTTTCAGTTTTTATATAATAAAGTATTAGATCAATTAAGTAATTTATCGAAATATCAAATCATATACTTATATCAAATGCTAATGATTTTTTCTCTAAAGTGAAAGAACATAAATACTGATATGTATTAGCTAATGTGTGAAATAATGAGAATGTGGATAATCCTAAACATCAAAATAGTGGATGGGGTGTTAAATGTTGTCTAGCAGTTATTGCTTAGTTAATAAAATTTAGTGTACCAATTAATATTTTCAAATAAAATTAATTATTTAATTAAGTGGGTAATTCACCCACTGTGTAAACAAATTTTTTTTCCCGAAAAAAAGTAGGTGGGGCCCACGTTCATTTGACCAAGAGAGAAAAAGCTAGTGCCCAAAATAGAATTTCAAGCTGCAAGTCATCGAAAGGAAGCTCGATTCGCAGTAAATAATGGATGAAGCAAAGCTCACACCCACTTTCACAACTCACGCTGGAAAGCTTTGCACGATGCCAGAAGAGGAAGAATGTCACCGAATTCATCGTCGAAAATCATCGAGCATCACCAGAATTCGTGCAAAATCGCTGGAATGAAAACAATAGGTACTGGAAATAAAGGCTCAAAGTAGAAATTGAAAGGGAAGAAGATGAAGTCTCAAACCGAGCCACTCACCTCCAAACCGAGCCATTAAGACCAAATCGAGAGCTCAATGTCGTAGCCATTGTCTCGGTTTGGGGGTATTCATCTCGGCCGAGCCAAAAGGGTACAAACCGAGCCGAATTAATACCAAGTCAGGACCAAATTCTTGATTAGGCATGGAATTATTATGTTTTGTAGCCCGATTTTCCCATATTTTGAGCGTATTTGATGAGTATTTGGAGATATTTGAGTATTATTTTTGTAAACTTATGAATTTGTCTCTTTGATGCTAATATTAGCAAAGAGGGCAAAAAATGGAGTTCATAGGACTTTGAATCGACTCAAACGGACTCCCGGATGAGAAGATATTGAAGAAATATGAAAACTATTAGTTCGTGCGAAGAAAAGTATCACTTGGCCCAAAAAGAGGAAATGCTCAAGCACTTGGTGCTTGAGTACACTAGCTCGTGCGCCAATTATGTTCAAGAAATCAAGGCCAGTCGAGCAAGCCTAGCTCGAGCGCTAGGCGCTCGAGTGGAATCAAGTCGAGCGCCAGGCGCTCGAGTAAAGAAGGTCGAATGCTACTTTTGCACTAGAAGATCGGGGTGCTCGAGTGAGCACAGCTCGAGCGTGGATCCGGCCCAAATCCATCCTAATTCGAGCCCAAGCCTATATATACCTCTTCCAAGCATATATTGACATATACTTTGATACCATTAGATAGTTTTTGGAGGAGAGAGCTTGGGGAAGAGTTTAGCAAGGCTTTTGAACGTGTAATCGAGGTTTTAGCTTATGAATTCGTAGAGTAATTACTTTTCTTTTGAACCGATTAGTTTCTGTTCTTGATTACTTGAGTACTTGAGACTTCTAAACCTAGTTTTTTTCCATATCTATAAAGATATTTTTTAGACATGAATTTGTTCTTGTGTTTATGATTTTGATTTCTTTACTTAATTCAATTACACATATGTATATTATTACCGTTGTCGTTTTTTGTTGTTCAAACCACCATGTTAGGCTAGAACCCTTGCATGCTTAGGATGGAATGAACTCGTAGAAGTAGGATGTTGGTACGTAATTAGGATAATTCATGATGTTTAGTTTTGATTCTCTTAATTATTGAATGATTCTAATAAACTCTAGAATAATCTTGGAATTAAGTACAAAAAATATTAGAGAGAAGACGACCGTATCACTCTTTAATAACAAATAGGATTAAGAAAAGGGTTTTAGAAGGGGTTTATCATCTACCGGTTTATCTAGGGAGGACGACCGCATCACCTTAGTTAAATTAGGGTCTCAATAATTAAGCACAATCCATATAAGTTGATTATTGGATTTGTGAAGTAGGTTGATAGGACGAAGTATTAGGGTTAATTCTTGAGCTTTTAGTCTTTCAATCTTGTGCTAGATTAGGGAAGTTGATTGCCTAGTTTTAGTACGCTTAGGATTATTACTGGCACATCACAATTATTTTAGTTATTGCACCAACTCCGGTAGTATACATAGGAATTCCTATCCCGAGCATCATCATCTCATATTTGCATTTAAACCAAATGTTATTTAGTTAATTTCATTGATAGCATATAGATAGTATAATATAGTTTATAATTAGTTTATAAACCAAAACATTACATTCATATTAGCTACGAGACGTAGATTTTCAGGGATCTATTCGCATACAAACTTTTCCTTGGGTTTGATAATACTTGGTCCATATACTTGCCCATACTACTGTGATCTCATACTCTTGTGGGGTAATTACTAGTCAAGCTAATAAATTGCGTTCAAGTCAATGGCGTCGTTACCGGGGAAGATGATGCATGCTCATTAAGTAGGACTTGGAAATAGTTTAGTAGCTAGTAGTGAGTGCTTTTATTTCCTGTTTATTATTTATTAGGCAGTTGCATTTTGATATTTCATTTGGTATCTCAGATATATGAAAACACGTTCAAAGGGAGAAACAAGCGAAGATGGAATGAAGCTAGACCCTGATACCATAGCCAGAAGGAATAGAGCCTTCCAACGAAGGATGAATACTGTCGGTGGGGACGATATGAATTTGGATTTAGACGGAGAGTTGGATCGAGATGCAGAAAAGTTCAATCAGATTGTGGAACGGGTTGAGGGTGTTGATGGAGTTGATGGTCAAAAGCAAGCACCCAAAGGGAAAAGCCAAAACCAAAACCCGATCCCACATAATCAAAACAACCCAGTACTAAACCAAACCCAGAACCAAAACCCCAATAACCCTTTCAATAACCCTGTCTACCAACACAACAACCCACCTTACCCATACCCATACCCACCATATCCTTATCCACCATACTACCCTTCACAGCCTACGTGTAACCCACCACATATTCCACAAGTACCTCTACCACCATTTTACCAACCACAAGTTCCCCAAAACGCTGATCCTCCTGGTGTGGAAATTCTAGGAAGGTTTGAGGCTCACCCTCAACGGTATTATGATGGAGTAGTTATGCCACCAGTCGAGGCGAACAATTTCTCTATATCTCTTGGGATCTTAAAGATGCTTGTTGAGAATCAATTTAAGAAAGAAGTAGGGAAAGATAATCCTCACACTCACTTGAGGAATTTCCTGATGATAGCCTCAATATTTAATTACAATGGGATATCGAAAGATGCAGAGAGGCTCAGATTGTTCCAGTTCTCTCTAACTGGAATAGCTAAGGAGTGGTATGATAACACACTTCCACGGGTGGGGGGGGAGAGTGTGTGTGAATATATGGGCTGAGCTAGAGCGTCTTTTTCTTGAGCGATCTACCCTCCGTCTAGAACGGTGAAGGCGAGGAAGGAGATCTCCTCATTCAAGAAGAGATCAAACGAGGGATTGAGTCAGGCTTGGGAGAGATTCTCCAACATGCTTATTGAGTGTCCGCAACACTGGTACAATGACAGAGATATTATGGCCTATTTCTACTGGCGGGGCTTGCGAGAAGGATCAGCACTATCTCGATGCATGTGCTAATGGAGCATTCTTGAACCGTAGTGCAGCTAAGTGAAGGCAGATAGTCGAAGACATAGTGAAGAACGCGGGGCAGTGGAAAGAAGATCCAGAGTATCAGAGGGTCTATCAGATGGAAGAAAGTGAGGGGACGAGAAAGCTGCTGATGGTGATGATGGAGAAGATTAGTAATCTGGAGGTTGGGCAGAGTTTGAGTGGTCAGAATAATGTGATGAGTGAGAAAGTGGATCAACCAGCATGCTAGCAAGAGGAGGCCAACTACATGGGAAGGCCTAATTACAACCAAGACGGGTACCAGTAAGGTGGGAATAGGCAGTGAAGACCTCTCTATGATCAACCGTTTATACCACCGGGTCCACAGCCTCCTCAGAATCAGTGGAGGAATAATCAAGGATACCAAGGAGGCCGCAGGCTAACCAGAATCAATGGAGGAAGAATGATAACTTGTCCTATAGTAATCCGAGAGCTGGGATAATTGTACCTCCAAATATCGACCCTGGCTCAAAACCCCCAGGTGGAGAAGGCGGTGCCTCCACCGATGAGATGTTACATGCTATTTTGCAAATGGTGGAGGAGGAAAGTAAGAGGTTTTCCTCTCTGGAGTATGATGTGAAAGAGTTGAACAAGAAAAGTGATCAGAGAGATCAAGAACTTCAGAAAAGGGACATGGAGTTGAATAGAACTCAACAAGAGAACAATAGGAGGTTCACTTCTATGGAGTTTCAGATTAGTCAGATTGCAAAATATCTTGGGAGAGAGAAGGGAAAATATCCTTCTATGCCGAAAGGGAACCCGAAAGAGCAATGCAAGACGATCCAGTTGAGAAGTGGAACCAAGTATGATGGACCTCCTTTACTTGCTGATGTGGAGGAATTTCCTAAGGAGGTGGAGAAGAAGGTAGAAGAGGATGTTGTGATGGATGACACTCAGAAAAAGAAAATGGAAGAAGAATGGGTCTCGAAGTGGAAGAAAGCTAAAAAGAGGCGAAGCGAAATGTGAAGGAGGCCGAGCGAGATGAATGGGGGTGCCAAAATCAGTTATTCAGGTACCATATCTGCATCAGTTCATGAAGAAGAAGCTAGATGAGAAGTTCACTAAGTTTCTGGAGGTTTTCAAAAATTTGCCTGTCAACTTTCAATTTTATGATGCACTAGAGCGGATGCCTAATTATGCCAAGTTCTTGAAGGACTTGATCGCTAAGAAGAGGAGAGTTGATGGGCCCGAGCTTGTGCAGTTGAATCATGAGGTGAATGCAATGGTACACAAAGCGCTTCCCCTGAAGTTGAAGGATCCCACTAGATTCACGATCTTATGTGATATCAGGAATGGAGTCAAGAAGGGAGCGTTGTGCGATCTTGGAGCGAGCATCAATCTAATGTTGTTGTCACTATTTAAGAGGTTGGATGGTGGAGATCTTCAATCGACGAGGATGACTCTCCAACTCGCTGGTAGGTCTATCATAAGACCTCAAGGTGTTGTTGAAGATATCCTCGTAAAGGTGGGTGATCACGTTTTTCCAGCTGATTTTGTAGTGCTTGACATGGAGGAGGACGAGCACATGCCCCTGATTTTGGGAAGACCATTCTTAGCTACGGCTGGGATGGTATTGGACGTGGCAAACGGGAAGATACGTTGAAGGTTGATGATCAAGAAGTGAAGATCTCCCTCTATGAGGCCACAAAACACCCGAGGGAAGATGAGAGTTGTCATTCCATTGATGTTATTGACACTTGTGATGAGGACACACCTCTTAACCCTTGTTCATCTTACATTCATGATTATGATAATCCTTCATTTGATGATTTAACCTATGAGCATTATGATCTTGATTGTTTTGATAGGGATAAAGACAAAGAAGAGAGTGAAGAACATAAAAGTTTGGAAGTGGTCAAATTTGAGGAAAAAAGAGGAGTTGATGTGAAGAAGACAAAATTCAGGAAGTTGCTTGATAAGATACTGCCGTGGAAAGAGAAAAGAAAAGTGACACGACCACCTGAGGTGAAGAGCGTATTTGTGGTGAACGAGCATCGAGTGAAGAAAGTCTACAACCGCTCTTATGAGAATAAGGGATGTAACATTGAGTATCATGACATGTGAGCTCCTTTGAGCTCGGTTCGGCATTAGGACCTTAAAAATAGCACTGAGTGGGAGGCAACCCACATTTATTTGCTTTTAAGTGTTTTTAGTTATTAGTGTCTTATTTTGAGTCATTTGTTTTAACCTCGTTCTTGAGTATTTTTCATTGTATGCGTGTCTCGAGGATGCACAAATTTCCAATGAGTGATGAGGAAAGCAACTCAAGAAAAGAGAGTGTGCTATAATTCTATGTGTCAACCAGTATTATGCGTATGTGGTAACCACAACCCCAAACTTAGACCGCTTCACAAGGTCGAAGTTTGGGGGTGGAGTTTTTATATGTTTATGGTGATACATATGCACCGGCGCACTTGAGAGGTTTACTTGGCATTGCACAGACGCACACCCTCTAGTTGAGTTGAGATCGATTATATATTGTGCATTGTTAGGCACTTGAGCTGCTATTATCTCGAACTTATATCGGTGTTCTTAACTATTTTTATGCTTATTAACTCTCTTATACTTATTGATTGTTATCTTTGAGTGTGAATATGAGTTAGTGAATTGTGGAATTGAGTTAGGGACTAGATTATGTGAGTGTAATATTTAGAGTGGATTTGAGAGGGAATTCATACACTTGCGAATTTTCCTTTTGAATACTTTTGTGGTAAAAAGTGAGAATTCACTAGGTCTAGCATGGATGTGAAAAACTGTGAGATTTGAGCCTTTTAGGAGATTAAAATTCACTAAATTGATCTCATCGTTTGTGAGTGGATCTTCACCTTAGCGGTGCTAGAACTTGTGGGTACTCTCTCTTCTTGATTGTGTCTAGTTTGAAATGCCGAAAATGATGTTAGGCCATCTTTGAATTGATAAGTCACTTAGCCAAATATTCCCTACCAATGATATTTGTCCCTTGTTAGCCCGTTTGAGCCTTGGCCTATTTATTTGCTAGCACATTTGAACTTATCCACATTCTAAAACTCTTTTTGTCCTAATTTGAGTGGGGAATAGGAAAAGTTATGAATGGAAAGGGATCGAGTTGAGTTGAAAAGGTGAATTATTAATATTTGAGTGAATATGAGGAAAGGTGTAATGAAGTTTTGAATTGCCGAAAGAACAAAACTTTGAGAATGAGCAAAAGAAAATATGAGCTCATATATAGTTGAAAAGAAAACAAAAAGGAAGTGCGTGATTGAAGAAAAAAATGTGAAAGAGTTAGAAGAAAAAAAGTGAGGTGTTGTGAGTAGATGGAATTGAAAGTGCTTTGCATAAAGATGTTTGAAGAAGTCGGTTTCATGTATTGAAAATACCAAAGTTTGATTTTCTGTTCTCCATTCACTTGAGTCAGTTATCCTATACAGTTACCCCACCTGTCCAAAGAGTCTTACATTACAACCTTGAGAAAATCCTTTTTGATTCCGCATGGATTCTAGTTTATAGTCGAAGTTGAGAGTGCTTACAAGTCTATGTCTACTGATTTGTGTGATTATTTGATTGAGAGAGTCCCTTATTATTGCTAAACACTTGTGAGGGAGTTAAACACATCGCCAAGAGCACAACCATGTTTGATTTTAGTGATTATTATTGATTATCCATGAGAAGGATGAAGAAAGTGAGTTTGTGTGCGAGTGATCGATCTTTGAAGCTTGAAAACTACTACTTGCATGATATGGTTCTATGATTCATTCTTAACAATTTCACTGGACTTATTATTTCATTGCTTGAGGACAAGCAATATGGTAAGTTTGGGGGGTTGATTAGGCGTTAAATTGTTATTAGGCGTTAAATTGATATGCCCATATTTTGAACGTATTTGATGAGTATTTGGAGATATTTGAGTATTATTTTCGTAAACTTATGAATTTGTCTCTTTGATGCTCAAATTAGGAAAGAGGCCGAAAATGGAGTTCGTAGGACTTTGAATCGAATCAAACGGACCCCCGGATGAGAAGATATTGAAGAAATACTAAAAGTATTAGTTCGTGCGAAGAAAAGTATCACTTGGCCCAAAAGGAGGAAGTGCTCAAGCACTTGGTGCTTGAGTACACTAGCTCGTGCGCCAATTGTGTTCTGGAAGTTAAGGCCACTCGAGCAAGCCTAGCTCGAGCTCTGGACGCTCGAGTGGAATCAAGTCGAGCGCCAGGCGCTCGAGTAAAGAAGGTCGAGCGCTACTTTTGCACTGGAAGATCGGGGCGCTCGAGTGAGCACAGCTCGAGCGCTAGGCGCTCGAGCAAAGGAGGTGGTCGAGCGGATCCAGCCCAAATCCATCCTAATTCGAGCCCAAGTCTATATATACCTCTTCCAAGCATATTTTGACATATACTTTGATACCATTAGATAGTTTTTTAGGAGAGAGCTTGGGGAAGAGTTTAACAAGGTTTTTGAACGTGTAAACGAGGTTTTAGCTTACGAATTCATAGATTAATTACTTTTCTTTTGAACCGAATAGTTTTTGTTCTTGATTACTTGAGTACTTGAGACTTCTAAACCTAGTTTTTTTTTTTCAAATCTATAAAGATATTTTTTAGACTTGAATTTGTTCTTGTGTTTATGATTAATTTTTTTAGTTAATTCAATTATGCATATGTGTATTGTTACCGTTATCATTTTTGTTATTCAAACCACCATGTTAGGCTAGAACCCTTGCATGCTTAGGATAGGATGAACTCGTAGAAGTAGGATGTTGGTACGTAATTAGGATAATTCGTGATGTTTAGTTTTGATTCTCTTAATTATTGAATGCTTCTAATAAACTCTAGAATAATCTTGGAATTAAGTACGAAAATTATTAGAGAGAAGACGATTGTATCACTCTTTAATAACGAATAGGCTTAAGGAAAGGGTTTTAGAAGGGATTTATCATCTACTGGTTTATCTAGGGAGGATGACCATAAGTTAATTAGGGTCTCAATAATTAAGCACAATCCATATAAGTTGATTATTGGATTTGTGAAGTAGGTTGATAGGACGAAGTATAAGGGTTAATTCTTGAGCTTTTAGTCTTACAATCTTGTGCTAGATTACGGAAGTTGATTGTCTAGTTTTAGTACGCTTATGATTAATACTTGCACATCATAATTATTTTAGTTATTGTACCAACTCCGGTAGTATACGTAGGAATTCCTATCCCGAGCATCATCATCTCATATTTGCATTAAAACCAAAAGTTATTTAGTTAATTTCATTGATAGCATATAGATAGTATAATATAGTTTAGAACCAGTTTATAAACTAAAACATTGTATTCATATTAACTACGAGACGTAGATTTCCAGGGATCTATTCGCATACAAACTTTCCCTTGGGTTCGATAATACTTGGTCCATATACTTGCCCATACTACTGTGATCCCATACTCTTGTGGGGTAACTACTAGTCAAGCTAGTAAATTGCTTTCAAGTCAGTTCTCACCGAGTTGGACGAGTTAGAGGCGAGTTGAAGCCTATTTGCACTGAGTTGACCGAGTCAACCCGAGTTGACTTCGCAGATGGGAAGAAATTCTAATTTTCATCATTTTTCAGGGATTAATTTGCAATTTTGTCTTAAACCCTCATCCTACACTATATATATACCCCTTTTATCAGATTTTAGAAAAAAACTCATACACTCCCTTAAGGGACACACATCTCACACACTAGTTTAGCTTAATTTCACCTTCATCTATAGTATTTTATTTTTCTTTCAAGTATTAGAGTAATTTAACTTAGGATTCCAGGAGCAAAGTTCAATTTCAAATTGTAATCACTCTACTTAGGCGACTTCTATTCTTTATCTTTCAATTAATTAGTTTAATTTTCTTATTTATGGTTTATTGCGATTCTATTAATATATTTTTCATGAGTTTATTGATTTGTTTAGTTTATTTATCCAGGGGTTTTGTGATATTAGCTATAAGCTAATCCCCAAATGCTTTGGGTGTTGGAATTATGATGAAATTTATGTTATTGTGTTAGTTTAGCTTGGGTTATGCTATTGAATTGGTTTGATTACTTCTATTGATGTGTTGTTCTTGAATAGATTAATTGATTGAGTTTAGTAGCTCTTTTTAGATTGATTCGTACTACAACGAGAGTTGGGTGTGGGTTGATTGACCTTATAGTGAGAAATTTGATTAGTTAGTTGGATCCACATAATAGTCTATTTCATCGAGAGGGGGTAGACGACTAGATCACCATCAATAGACACTAGGTGCCTCAATTCACGGATCTAGGTGCTTAGTGAGGGGAGAAACATTGGAGGACATCGCGTGCTTCGACGGGTTCACTATCTTAGGAACTTTTGGTAATTAATTAGGTGCTAGTTAATTCTATCGATCACCCAAGCCTCAAAAGGGACCAGTCTTCGAATTAATTGTGATAGCCCTTAGTTAGAACCAATGAAATAACATAAGAAAAGTGGAATTAATGTATGTAGCATCGATTTCGTTACAAAGACGATACTCGAAGCATTACTCTCCACTTACACTTCTGCACGAAGTTTTACTTGCTTTCTAGATGACCCCGAGGTCTTCTGGTCCAGAATCGAGTGATGAAACAATTAGTTCCTTAGGTTCAGGAGATGATTCTAAGGCTTCATTGTTTCACCAGACTCGTCTGGTCTTCTGGACTCGTCTGGTTCTGGGGAAGGTCATCTGCCTCTGATCTGATCTTCTCTGGTGGAGTCTTCTGGTCAGGTCTTCTGGTGACTCTTCTGGTCAGACCCCCTAGACTAAGTCCTAATCTAAGTTCTCATCTGGCTAACAGGTCCAGATGGTCCTATTACATCTTCTGGTTTGTTTTAACTCTTTAAAATTAACAATTTTTATCCTAACAATTTCCCCCTTTTTGATGGAGTTAAAACACAACCAGAACTGAATTCAAATAGATAAGCATGAAAAAACAATAAGGATGAGACATTATAATAGATCTCACCAGGAAAACAATAGACAACAAGAAGTTGTCTTTCAACAGAATAGAAATAGGAATATTTCATTAAAAGATCAGAGAAGTTACAGAATACAATGAGATTTTCTATCAACTATCATCAGCATCTTCTGCCTTTCTTAGGAATAAGAAACCAATCGAGGAAGCGATCTTGGATAACTTTGAGCTCTGCTTGGCTGGGAGGCTCGAAGTAGTGCATCACCTTGGTCTGGAAAGCATCTTCAACTCTGTCCAGTTGATCTGATCACCATCCATAGGAGTGATGAGATAGTGAAACTCTGGAGCTGTCACTTCAAGATTGAACTGGATTGTAGACTGCATCAGCTGCTCGTACAAGTCCCTGTCATATGCCTTCATCCAGGCATGGAAGGTTATAGTTGATAAGCTCTTCATCATCTGGAGGTAGCTTCTGGATGTAGTGCTGGATGAACCAGAGTGTCTTGGCTTCCTTCCATTTCTCTATCAAAGGAACAGGCACAGTAGAGTCAAAAGACCCTTCTATCCTGAGTGGCAGCTGCTCCATGATCTCTATCTGGTTCTTCTTCTTCCTTGAGCTGTCACTGCTGCTACCTCCAGCTTTCTTGGCTTTTTGTTCTGCCTTCTCACATATCTCCTTCTCTGCTCCTCATTGATATTCCTTGTTATTCTTGCTCTCTTCTCTTCTTCTGTTTCTTCCTTATATCTCTTCTCTACTTCTTCAACAACTTCCTCCAAGAAGGATTTCTTGGCCTTCTTGAGCTTTCTCTTGGCAGGGCCAACCTCTGGTTCTTGCTCAGACTCCTGAGACTCTTCTACAGTGAGTTGCTTGGCCATGGCCAGAGACTTCATCTCTGCCTTCCTCTTCTGGTTCAATTCAGCTTGAGCCATGGTGCTCTCTAGAAGATCCGAGCGCCCAGAGTGAGAAAACAAAGTCTCATTGGTGGAGTTGGCCAATTCAGTTCTGGACTTCTCTTCCCTCATTTTAACTTCATCAAGGAGGGGCTCAAACACCTGCCTGATCAGAGTAGGCAATTCAGTGGAGGAGGAAGAGTGCAATTCCTTGAGCTTCTTGGCTTCTTCAAGGAATGACTTTACTTCAGCAACCAGAGCTTCCTGCCTATCCATCATCTGTCGGAGCTCATTCTTCATCTGGGCAGTCTCAAGCATTTGGGTTTCCATGGAAGTCTTGAGAACATAGACTGGCCTTAACTGCTCCTGAACATGCTCCTGAAGCTGCTTCTGGCTCTGGATGATGTCCATCTTAAGGAAGAGCCCGTTCTCTTTGAAGGCAGTTTTGGCAGAGGCAAAAATGGACTTGATTTGCTTGAGAAGCTTCTTCCTTTCCACCCTAATCATGTGCTCAATCAAGTCTGGGCCGAAATGCTGCATGACCTTGCTGAATCTGCCAATCTCCTAAAATTGGGCATTGAAGAACACCTTCATCTTCTTCAGCATAGCAGTAGTGACTTCAAAGTCTTCTTCATCAGAGTAGAGTTCTGGAGGAAATGTTAAATGAGGCCCAAAGGTGTAGGTGAGTCCAGTAGGAGAGAGCATGACACCTCTCTGGATCAGAAGAGTTCTGATCACAACCCTGACAGAGTCCATTGTTATCAGCTCTGCAGGATGCTGGATATTTAATTTCTTCTTCAACTCAATCTCCCACCTGGAGAACCTAGAGGCACCCATCTCTTCATGCAAGATGATCAAATCCTCAATGTCCTCTTCCCTGTTCTTGCTCCATACCTTCCCATCTATGAGATCGGCCAGAAAAGGGAGATGGTCAAGGAGAACTGGAAAATACTCCCTGAGCCATAACTGAGCGCCTTTGCTCATACTCTGCATGATAGGATCCATATCTGTATCATTGAAGGCAAAAGGGATGGGCCTAGAGGCAGATGAGGATGGTGCACGGCTAGCAGGCTTAAGTGGGGCAGCCTCATCCTCACTATCATCGCTACTTGGGTTTTTTGGGGAGCCAGGAGGGGCAACAAAGCCCAGAGCCATGCTTGTGGAGGGGTTGAGAGGTGGATGGGGGTGTTGGTAAGATTGTGGGGGGCTGTACTGTACGAGGTGAGGCAGTATGCATGCGAATCTCCTCTGGTACAGAGGCTATATGTGAGGGTGATGGAGAGAAAGGTGTTTGAGAGTGTTGGGGTAGGGAAGTGTCTGGGATAGGGGGAGTCTGGGCTGGAGCAGATGCAGAGATGTTTGTATCCAGACCAGAGGCTTGGTTTGAGGCTTCTTGAATATATGAGATAATCTTGTATTCCAAGAATACTTATCTTCCATAATATCTTTCCAAGAAAATCAAGAAAATCAACAAAATCTAATCTCTCCTAATAACCATATTTTCGAAAAAATAAGAGAAAAATCAGCATTTATTTTCTTTTTATTTTAATCACCTTATCATTATTGGGTTACTTAATGGGCTACTTGAGGGGCCTTTAAGGAGAATTAAGATTGGACCTCCTAATGGACTTCTGAATTTCAATCCATTAGTATTAATTATTACAACTAATAAATTAATATTGCACTATCCATCTTAATCCATATTACGATAATATGGGCTCCCGGTTATTATTTCCCGCATTTAAAATTATAGTCCATTAATTAATTAAGCTTTTGAATAGCTCTAAATTAATTAATATATTTCACCTTGGAGTAAAGACAGCTCAACATTATTATCCGTACCGAAGAAACTAATTCTTCACTTGCAAGATTTGGTACGATAAAACTTCTGCGCCCACCAAGGGGACTAATCACACGAGCCGTACTCGCACGCGTTTCTCCGTATTAAATCTTAGCAACCGTCGTATGATTAATATTACTGCCCAAGACACAAAGTTCGAAGTCACAATGATTCTCACCCAACATGAATCAAAGCAGTAACCATTAAGCACACACGGTCCTATTTAAGTGACGGAGATTAAGAAATCAATAACCACTGAGGTCTAATTCTACACATTTCAGAACAGAAGAATTTATCCTCGTTGTAGGTCCTCTTCAATACATACTAAATGTGTTAGTGCAATCTCTTGGTCAAGACAAGCCAATCTGAGATATACACATCGACCTTTCACGGCGGATTGTTCAATTCCACCTAGGTCGTGAATTTGTACGTTTAGTTACAATGAAATTGTTAATGTGATCTTCCGTGATCGGGTATCAACACATTAACTACAATGTAACAAGTACCATTTATAATGAACTGATTGCAATAAATATTCCACATTCAATCATATCTAAAGCAAATGTGATAAAAGAATTATTCTCATAAACAAGTGTTAAATACATGAGTTATACAAAGTAAAAGCATACTTTCATGTATAACTCCAACAATCTCCCACTTATACTTAAAGTCTGCTTTTTAGTATACATCATTCATGTCTTAGTGTAGTAGCTCTACGTGACATCTCATGTCAACCTACACTAACCTAATAATTCCTCCCACTTATATTTAAAGCAGATTAGCAATAGTCTTGACTCCCATTCCATCCACATATCTCTCGAATGTATTCAGAGGCAGACCCTTTGTGAATGGATTTGCTAGGTTGTCCCCGACGCATATCTTTGCTACCTCTTTATCTCCTCTCTTAACGATTTCTCGTATAAGATGGTATTTTCTTTCTATGTGTTTGCTGGCCTTGTGGGCTCTCGGTTCCCTTGAATTTGCAACTGCTCCGGCACAATGATTGTGATGGGCAAATTTGGAACAACATCCAAGTCCACTAAGAAGTACTTGAGTCAAACCGCTTCTTTCGCTGCTTCATAAGCAGTTACTTATTCAGTTTTCATGGTCGAATCGGCGATGCGTTTCTGCTAATCGCTTCTCCATGTCATGGCTCCTTCTCCCATGCAAAACACACTACCCCGGGTAGTTATTCTGGAGTCTATGTCTGATTGGAAATTTGAGTCCGTGTACCCCTTGGGAATTAGACCGTCTGACTATTAAATCAACATTCCATTCCAAGTTCTTTTCAGAAACTACAGAACGCATTTAATTGCAATCTAATGTGCTTTCTCGGGGATATTTTGATATCTTGCCATCATGCCCACGGCAAAGCAGATATCCGGTCTCGTACACAACATTGCATACATAAGACTTCCTACGTCCGAAACGTACGGAACGTCTTTCATGTCATCTTTCTCCACTTGCGTCTTAGGGAATATTTCTTTGGATAGATGGATTCCATGTAAAAAAAGTACAAAACCTTTCTTCGAATCTTGCGTGTTGTATCGCTTCAAAACAGTGTCTTTGTATGAAGCTTGAGATAAGCCCAACATCCTCTTCTTGCGATCGCGAGTGAACTTGATCCCAAGGATGTGACCAGCTTTCCCTAAGTTCTTCCTATCAAGCTGATTTGGCAGCCATACCCTTACGTCTGACAATACTTTTACATTGTTTCCAATGAGCAGAATATCGTCTATGTATAATACTAAGAATACCACCGCAGTTCCGTCACACTTTTTATACACACAACATTCGAACTCATTTTGATCAAACCCATAAGACTTAATCACTTGATCAAAACACTGGTTCCAAGTACGCGATGCTTGCTTAAGTCCATAAATGGATCTCTTAAGCTTGCATACGAGGTGCTCTTGGCCTTTTTCAATGAAACCTTTGGGTTGTTGCATATAGATATCCAACCCGTCAAGACTTCCGTTAAGGAAAGCTATCTCGACATCCATTTGCCAGATCTCGTAATCTAGGTACGCGACGATTGACAAGAGAATACAGATGGACTTAAGCATAACTACAGGCGAAAAAGTTTCCTCATAATCGATCCCTTCTTTCTGAGTATACCCTTTGGCCACAAGCCTTGCTTTGAAGGACTCTACCCTTCCGTCCAGTCCTTTTTTTCCTCTTGTACACCCACTTGCATCCAATGGGCTCTACCCCACTGGGTGGTTCGACCAACTTCCACACTTGATTATGATCCATCGAACCCATCTCAGTTTCCATTGTTGTTTGCCATGACTCCGCGTCTTTGTCTTGGATTGCCTCGTCGTATGTCTGTGGGTTTGATTCATCACTGGGAATTAAATCCGAAGATTCTCCTATTCCCATGAATCTCTCGGGTTGCCTAGCAATCCTCCCACTGCGACGGGGTTCCGGTTGTGAAGGTGTGACGTGTGGTACATCATCTTGTATACTTGGTATAGGAGTTTTCCCTCTTAACTCGTCTAAGGTAATCTCACTTCTGGGCTTTCTTTTGTTCATATAGTCTTCCTCCAAGAATTTAAAGTGCGAACTAATCACGGTCTTTTGATCCTTGGGACTATAGAACATACACCCTTTCGTTCCCACAAGGTATCCTATAAACAGCCTTAATTCCGAACGTGGATCCAACTTACCGGCTTCCTTATCTAGCACGTATGCCAGACAACCCCAAATCCGCGAGTGTCTTAGACTGAGCTTGCGCCCGGTCCACAATTCCATTGGGGTTTTAGGAACCGATTTGGATGGCACCAAGTTTAGAATGTAAGACGCCGTTTCCAAGGCGTTACCCCAAAACGATTTGGGTAAATCCGAATAACTCATCATGGATCTGACTATTTCTAAAAGAGTCTGGTTCCTTCGTTCCGCCACACCGTTCTATTGAGGTGTTCTCGGTGCGGTCAACAGGGATACAATCCCTTCGTCCAATAGGTAGTTCAAGAATTCATCGCTAAGGTATTCGCCTCCACGATCAAATCGTAGAAACTTGATACTTCTTTCCCTATGCATCATAAGGTAGATGTATCCATATCTCGAGTAATCATCAAAATGACAAATTACTCATACCCCTTCTTGCTATGATCGTCATTGAACCACACATATCGGTATGAACGAGTTCTAACACTTTGGTGGCTCTATTCCCCTTGGCTCCAAATGCCCTCTAGGTCATTTTACCCTCTAAACAGGATTCACAAGTTGGAAATGACTCAACTTGAAGTGACTTCAAGGATTTATTTTTCACCAACCTTTGTATCCGCATTAGATTAATATGACCTAATCTAAGATGCCATAGAAGTGTTGCGTTCATGTCCGAAGAATGCTTTCTTTTATTACTCAAAATAATCGATGTGTTATTAGATTCAATTATGAGTGGTATGCCCAATTAATGGTATAAAGATCATCCAAAAATATTCCAGAACAGATAAACTCATCGTTTCAAGAAATAATAACATCCTTATTAAAAGAAACTTAGTATCTATTCAAAACAGTTTAGAAACTGAAGGTTAAGTTCTTTCTAAACTAAGAACATGAAGAACGTCTCCCAAGACCATAACTCTATCTTCAAAAGATAGGCGCACTTCTCCCACTGCTTCAGCTGCCACTCTCGTAGCATTGCCCGATGTGATAGGGATCTCACTTTCGTTAAGTCGTCGGGTTAGCTTGAACCCATGAAACAAATGTGATCAGTAGCTCTCGTATCCATTATCCACGAATAGACAGCATACGCCACTTCACAAGTTTCGATGACTAGGGTGTGTGAATTACCTAACTTTCCTAGCCTCTTAGGCTTGGAACAGGCAGACCTCCATTGTCCTCTCTCACCGCAACTAAAACACTTCCCCTTCGATTCTAGCCTTTGCATTTGCCTTTTGCAACAATTGGATTTGCTTGGATCCGGCCTTTGGTCTCTTTCTCTTTTTC
Source organism: Ballota nigra (assembly GCA_947034835.1). Taxonomy (NCBI): domain Eukaryota; kingdom Viridiplantae; phylum Streptophyta; class Magnoliopsida; order Lamiales; family Lamiaceae; genus Ballota; species Ballota nigra. The sequence goes on along the minus strand of OX344727.1, from coordinate 7,378,220 downwards.
CCTCCCTTGGGACCAAAAGAGGTAGACGGACCATTAGCCACCATAACACTAGACTGGTGCTCCATTATCACCTCCACCGAAACTAAAGCTTGCAAGATCTCGGGCAAACGACTTGTCCGTTCATTCATCTAACAGTTCAGATGAAACTGCTCAAAGCTTCTCGGTAGAGAATGGTATATGAAATCAACCTGAGAAGGGACATCAAAATCCACACCAAGTACTTCCAACTTGTTAAGGTATGCCATTATCTCAAGAACGTGCTCCCTCACGGGCGTTCCTTCCACCATTTCCAACTTGACCGAGTCATGTTTGGTGAACTGATTAGTCATGGGATTCTGATGTGAAAACATCTCTTCAAGGCTTTCCATGATTTCAACAGCGGATACAATATCTTCATGAACTCGCCTCAAATCCTCAGACAGAGATGTCAAGATGATGCATTTCATGTGTTCATTGTCACGCTGTCAATCATAAACTGCCTTTTCCCATTGCTTGACTTATCATTAGGCTTGCCGGGTTTATTAACGTGAATAACCCAATTGTATTTTTGTGCAGTAAGGACAAATTTAAAATTACATTTTTCAATCGATATAATTCTCTCCAAAAGGTTTATTAACTTTAAGTATATTAAACAGTGGATTAAAAGGTTGCGACATGATGAAATGAGAATAAAACATACATTCATATCAATATCTAGAAAAATACGAAATTATCACATAATTCGATCACATCAATTATATTGAAACCTTAAAACAGTATAATCATGCATCAGTCAACATCTCGAAACAATTTAAATGCGCCACGAGGGGTGGTCTATACATTTAAACACATTCAAGCGGATCACAAACTTAAAAGTTACAAATCCTTAATTCAAAATTAATAGTTGGCTCCCACTTTGACCATATAAAAATTGACAGGGACTCCGAGGGGAGTAAGTTAATATCAATTTCTTATGCCTAAGTAATAACCATATTTAAATACAGGATTATTATTTCGCTTTGAGCAAGCCACTCGTGGTGAGGGTCAATACCGCCACAAGTAATAATCCACAATCATTCTTTCGGAATTTATTCATGTGAAATCCGTCCTTTTGGCCGATCCGAGGGGGAAATGTATTCCAAAATAACTTCACAAATAAATAAATTATGGAGGCCAAATTAATCCAATTTAATATCCGAAATAAAATTGCGATTAAAGAAACATACTTAGTAATTTTTGAAAGTAAGGTTTTTCTTGGACAATAAAATTCATGCAAACACATATTAACAAATAATAATAAGTGCATGAAATAAAACATCCATCAAAACAAAATTAAACACATTGGAGCACTCAAATCCAATTATCACGGTTTAATTTCTTCACGTCTTGATACGAAATATCGTCCTTGTTGCTTTCCATCGTCCGTCTCGACACGCTCCCACTCGAACATCAACACTTCATCAAAAACAACTTCCTTTGGAGTTTGGGACGACGTTTAAAATCACACAAAAAACGAAAAATGAAATTTAAAATTTCACGGTCCGAGATACGGCACGCGTCGGCCCACGGAGTGGGCCCGCACGTCTCTCGGCACGGCGCCGAGCAGCTGGCCGCCTAGCGCCGCCTACATGCGAGCACGCTCGTGCCTTGCCGCGCCCGTCGAACACGGGTCGTGCGCCTCACGCACCCCGTGCACCGGGTTTCAGAGTTCGTTCTCATTTTTCACCCCATGCATGATTTTACGTCCATGCACGCGCCACACATGCGTGCGTCGTCCGGGTACGCCGTCTTTAATTCTTCGTTCTTCGTCTCGATCCGGTTACAATTTATTTTCAAAAAAAATAAATACTAAATCTAGACTAGTCTATTACAATGATCAAATCAAAATAAAAACAACTAATCTACTCGTGGATTTTCTCACGAGAAAAATGAATTCGAACGAAACGAATTAAAAACAATTAATTCATACGCATGGAAAAAAATAATAAACATTAAAACCATGATAATTGGATACCTGCAAAAAAGATCTAGCAATTCTACTATCCAATTTCAATTTAATGTTAAACAATTTAAATTCCAATTTAAATATCAGAGCCCGAAACCATGGCTCTGATACCAGTTGTTGGGAAAATAGGGGTGCCCGGAATCTATTCGGGATGAAATTTAAATACGAATTTAAATTCAATTATTACTAGCATGAATTAATCCTAATTAATTCAAATAATAATTCCAACAACTAATTTATCATCATGCATGTTGAATTAATTCACATAAAATCTAGGCGGAATAAACAAGAATTTATGTGACTTACGTACCTCTTGTAGAATTGGCCTTTGAATAAACGGGATAATCACGATCACGCTTTATCAACCCAAAAACCTTCACAAGTATTTCCCTTTTGCCTTACTTGATCACCGGTGGGAGATGCTTTCAAGTAATTTTAATAACTAAGGAAAAAGAAAAATATATATATGCTCTTGATTTTTCCAACACATGGAATTATCTAACTTGGGGATGAAATAATCACCCCTTATTTATAGAGGTAGTGACCGATTTTTTGTAGATTTTATAGGCCTGGAGAAAATCTTTTCTTAGTCTCTAAGAAATCTTGAATATATCTCATATATTTTTTTCTTCATAATAAAATATTCCACAAAAATCTCACTCACCTTATTGACTTGCAATTTTCGAAAATAACAAGGAGAAAATCCAAGATTTGGATATTCTTGAATATATGAGATAATCTTGTATTCCAAGAATACTTATCTTCCATAATATCTTTCCAAGAAAATCAACAAAATCTAATCTCTCCTAATAACCATATTTTCGAAAAAATAAAAGAAAAACCAGCATATTATTTTCTTTTTATTTTAATCACCTAATAATTATTGGGCTACTTAATGGGCTACTTGAGGGGCCTTTAAGGAGAATTAAGATTGGACCTCCTAATGGACTTCTGAATTTCAATATTGAGCCCTAATATAATTCAATCCATTAATATTAATTATTACCACTAATAAATTAATATTGCACTATCCATCTTAATCCATATTACGATAATATGGGCTCCCGGTTATTATTTCCCGCGTTTAAGATTATCAAGTCCATTAATTAACTAAGCTTCTGAATAGCTCTAAATTAATTAATATATTTCACCTTGGAGTAAAGACAGCTCAACATTATTATCCGTACCGAAGAAACTAATTCTTCACTTGCAAGATTTGGTACGATAAAACTTCTGAGCCCACCAAGGGGACTAATCACACGAGCCGTACTCGCACGTGTTTCTCCTGTATTAAATTTTAGCAACCGTCGTATGATTAATATTACTGCCCAAGACACAAAGTTCGAAGTCACAATGATTCTCACCCAACATGAATCAAAGCAGTAACCATTAAGCACACACGGTCCTATTTAAGTGACGGAGATTAAGAAATCAATAACTACTGAGGTCTAATTCTTCACATTTCAGAACAGAAGAATTTATCCTCGTTGTAGGTCTTCTTCAAAACATACTAAATGTGTTAGTGCAATCTCTTGGTCAAGATAAGTCAATCTGAGATATACACATCTACCTTTCACGGCGGATTGTTCAATTCCACCTAGGTCGTGAATTTGTACGTTTAGTTACAAGAAAACTGTTAATGTGATCTTCTGTGATCGGGTATCACCACATTAACTACAATGTAACAAGTACCACTTATAATGAAATGGTTTGCAATAAATATTCAACATTCAATCATATCTAAAGCAAATGTGATAAAAGAATTATTCTCATAAACAAGTGTTTAATACATGAGATATACAAAGTAAAAGCATATTTTCACGTATAACTCCAACACAGGAAAGATCACTTCAATCTCCTGGTGGGTAGGCTCTTCTGCCCCTTGATCAAAGGACGTCCCCAGAGAATAATCAGTCTATAGGTCTTGCAAGATGGCCCTTCTTGTCTTCTGTTTCTTCTTGAGAGGAACCTCCTCCTCTTCCTCTTTCTCTTCCACTTCTTCTTTGGTAGCCTCATCTACCAGAAGAGTTTTCTTCTCAGCCCTCTTATGCTTCTTCCCTTTCTTAGCAGAAGCCTTTCCAGCATCTCCTCCTTCAGCTGGTCTGCTTCTTTTCTTCTTCAGACCACCCTTCTTGGCCTTAGGAGATGAGACTTGGGCTTCATCGTTTCACTTCTGTTTCTTCAGAGCAGAGGAAAGAGATAATTGATCCTCCTATAAACAAATGGAAAGATCAATCTTCTGTGAGGCACTTCCACCTGCCTTCTTCGCTTGAGTCTTCTTTCCCTTAGGAGGAGAAGGGATCGCCTGGATTGGTTGAGCAGGGATGGCACCTTCACCATCTGAATCTGGGTGCCCATGAAGAGGACCATCCTTGTTGAAAAGGATCTTGGTCTTCTGGAACTTCTTGCATCCATCTACTCTCCAGGCCTTTTCTGGAAGAAGAAAGTCCAGAATCAAGGTAAGCTTTGTGGCCAAGGAGACCTTAGAGTTGAAATAGTACTGCAGCTCTCCAATAATATCTAGGAAAGGCTCCTTCTGCACTTTCGCCTTGTTCTTTCTCATCACTTTCCAAAAGAAATCCACCCAGTTACACTCTACCCCATCGTAGATGGCACGCATCATATATAGGTGGCCCAGAAAAATAGCATCAGTGCTATGATTCTCACACATCAAGATCTTGACAACAATGTCGAACAAGACCTTGTATTTCTGGTGTAAATGCTTGTCCAGAAACCCCTTGGTAAGATTTTTGCACGAGCTTCTAGCAAAAATCTTAAAAGATTCCACAGATTCATCCTTCTTGTACTTCAACGTGTCCACTCCAGTCATGGACAAATCACCAAACAATTTCCTGAAGTAATGCTTCGTTAGAACCACTTTCTCATCATCAATCTTCGACACCAACTCCTCATCAAAGATTTTCAATCGGACAAGGAATTAAGCGGCATAGTGGTCAGGAGTACGAGAATTCTTCGGAATGGCAGAGATTAGAATCTCTAGGGCGGTTGAGTTTCAGGTGGAATAGAAGTCCACCATCATTTCTGCCTTCAGTTTCTCGCACACGTAAACTGTTGGGAAAATAGGGGTGCCCGGAATCTATTCGGGATGAAATTTAAATACGAATTTAAATACAATTATTACTAGCATGAATTAATCCTAATTAATTCAAATAATAATTCCAACAACTAATTTATCATCATGCATGTTGAATTAAGTCACATAAAATCTAGGCGGAATAAACAAGAATTTATGTGACTTACGTACCTCTTGTAGACTTGGCCTTTGAATAAACGGGACGAACGCGTACACGCTTTACCAACCCAAAAGCCTTCTCAAGTATTCCCTTCGCCTTGTTCGATCACCGGTGGGAGATGCTATCAAACAATTTAAATAACTAAGGAAAAAGAAAAATATCTATGCTCTTGATTTTTCCAACACATGGAATTATGTACTTGGGGATGAAATAATCATCCCCTATTTATAGAGTAGGGTGGCCGAAAATTTGAGGATATATGGGCTTTGGAAAAAAAATATTTTCTTAGACTCTAAGAAATCTTGAATATATCTCATATATTCTTTTCTCCAAAATAAAATATTCCACAAAAATCTCACCCTCCTCATATACTTGAAATTTTCGAAAATAATAGGAGTGAATCCAAGATTTGGATCTTCTTGAATATATGAGATAATCTTGTATTCCAAGAATACTTATCCTCCATAATATCTTTCCAAGAAAATCAACAAAATCTAATCTCTCCTAATATCCTAATTTTCGAAAAACTATAAGGAAAAATCAGCAATATAATTTTCTTTTTATTTTAATCACTTTATCATTATTGGGCTACTTAATGGGCTACTTGAGGGGCCTTTAAGGAGAATTAAGATTGGACCTCCTAATGGACTTCTGAATTTCAATATTGAGCCCTAATATAATTCAATCCATTAATATTAATTATTACCACTAATAAATTAATATTGCACTATCCATCTTAATCCATATTACGATAATATGGGCTCCCGGTTATTATTTCCCGCGTTTAAGATTATCAAGTCCATTAATTAACTAAGCTTCTGAATAGCTCTAAATTAATTAATATATTTCACCTTGGAGTAAAGACAGCTCAATATTATTATCCGTACCGAAGAAACTAATTCTTCACTTGCAAGATTTGGTACGATAAAACTTCTGAGCCCACCAAGGGGACTAATCACACGAGCAGTACTCGCACGCGTTTCTCCTGTATTAAATTTTAGCAACCGTCGTATGATTAATATTACTGCCCAAGACACAAAGTTCGAAGTCACAATGATTCTCACCCAACATGAATCAAAGCAGTAACCATTAAGCACACACGGTCCTATTTAAGTGACAGAGATTAAGAAATCAATAACTACTGAGGTCTAATTCTTCACATTTCAGAACAGAAGAATTTATCCTCGCTGTAGGTCCTCTTCAACACATACTAAATGTGTTAGTGCAATCTCTTGGTCAAGATAAGCCAATCTGAGATATACACATCTACCTTTCACGGCGGATTGTTCAATTCCATCTAGGTCGTGAATTTGTACGTTTAGTTACAAGAAAACTGTTAATGTGATCTTCTGTGATCGGGTATCACCACATTAACTACAATGTAACATGTACTATATATTGAACGGTTTGCAATAAATATTCAACATTCAATCATATCTAAAGCATATGCGATAAAAGAATTATTCTCATAACCAAGTGTTTGATACACGAGTTATACAAAGTAAAAGCATACTTTCACGTATAACTCCAACAATCTCCCACTTATACTTAAAGTCTGTTTTTTAGTATACATCATGCATGTCTTAGTGTAGTAGCTCTACGTGACATCTCATGTCAACCTACACTAACCTAATAATTCCTCACACTTATACTTAAAGCAGATTGGCAATAGTCTTGACTCCCATTCCATCCTCATGTCTCTCGAATGTATTCAGAGGCAGACCCTTTGTGAATGGATTTACTAGGTTGTCCCCGACGCATATCTTTGCCACCTCTTTATCTCCTCTCTTAACGATTTCTCGTATAAGATGGTATTTTCTTTCTATGTGTTTGCTGGCCTTGTGGGCTCTCGGTTCCCTTGAATTTGCAACTGCTCCGGCACAATGATTGTGATGGGCAAATTCGGAACAACGTCCAAGTCCATTAAGAAGTACTTGAGCCAAATCGCTTCTTTCACTGCTTCACAAGCAGTTACTTATTCGGCTTTCATGGTCGAATCGGCGATGCATTTTTGCAAATCGTTTCTCCATGTCATGGCTCCTTCTCCCATGCAAAACACACTACCCGAGGTAGATATTCTGGATTCTATATCTGATTGGAAATTTGAGTCTGTGTATCCCACGGGAATTAGATTGTCTGATTGTTAAATCAGCATTCCATATCAAGTTCTTTTCAGAAACTAAAGAACATATTTAATTGCAATTTAATGTGCTTTCCCGGGGTTACTTTGATATCTTGCCATCATGCCCACGGCAAAGCAGATATCTTGCCATACCCTTACGTCTGACAATACCTTTACATTGTTTCCAATGAGCAGAATATCGTCTACGTATAATACTAAGAATACCACCGCAGTTCCGTCACACCTTTTATACACACAACTTTCGAACTTGTTTTGATCACAGACCCATAAGACTTAATAACTTGATCAAAACACTGGTTCCAAGTACGCGATGCTTGCTTAAGTCCATAAATGGATCTCTTAAGCTTGCATACGAGATGCTCTTGGCCTTTTTCAATGAAACCTTTGGGCTGCTGCATATAGATCCCGTCAAGACTTCCGTTAAGAAAAGCTGTCTTGACATCCATTTGCCAGATCTCGTAATCTAAGTGTGAAGCGATCGACAAGAGAATACGAATGGACTTAAGCATAGCTACAGGCCACATGCCACAAGCCTTGCTTTGAAGGTCTCTACCCTTCCGTCCGGTCCTCTTTTCCTCTTGTACACCCACTTACATCCAATGGGTTCTACCCCATTGGGTGGATCGACCAACTCCCACACTTGATTATGATCCATCGAACCCATCTCGGTTTCTATTGCGGTTTGCCATGCCTCCGCGTCTTTGTCTTAGATTGCCTCATTGTACGTCCATGGATCTGATTCATCGCCGGGAATCAAATTTGAAGATTCTCCAATTCCCATGAATCTCTCAGGTTGCCTTGCAATCCTCCCACTACGACGGGGTTCCGGTTGTGAAGGTGTGACGTGTGGTACATCATCTTGTATACTTGGTATAGGAGTTTTCCCTCTTAACTCGTCTAAGGTAATCTCACTTCTGGGCTTTCTTTTGTTCATATACTCTTCCTCCAAGAATTTAAAGTGTGAACTAATCACGATCTTTTGATCCTTGGGACTATAGAACATACACCCTTTCGTTCCCGCAGGGTATCCTATAAACAGCCTTAATTCCGAACGTGGATCCAACTTACCGGCTTCCTCGTCTAGCATGTATGCCGGACAAGCCCAAATACGCAAGTGTCTTAGAATGAGCTCGCGCCCGGTCCACAATTCCATTAGGGTTTTAGGAACCGATTTGGATGGCACCAAGTTTAGAATGTAAGCCGCCGTTTCCAAGGCATTACCCCAAAACGACTTGGGTAAATCCGAATAACTCATCATGGATCTGACTATTCTAAAAGAGTCTACTTCCTTCGTTCCGCCATACCGTTCTATTGAGGGGTTCCCGGTGCGGTCAACAGTGATACAATCCCTTCGTCCGATAGGTAGTTCAAGAATTCATTGCTAAGGTATTCGCCTCCATGATCAAATCGTAGAAACTTGATACTTCTTTCCCTATGCATCATAAGGTAGATGTATCCATATCTCGAGTAATAACAAATTACTCATACCCCTTCTTGCTATGATCATCATTGAACCACACATATCGGTATGAAAGAGTTCTAACACTTTGGTGGCTCTATTCCCCTTGGCTCCAAATGCCCTCTAGGTCATTTTACCCTCTAAACATGATTCACAAGTTGGAAATGACTCAACTTGAAGTGATTCCAAGGATTCATTTTTCACCAACCTTTGTATCCCCATTAGATTAATATGACCTAATCTTAGATGCCATAGAAGTGTTTCGTTCATGTCTGAAGAATACTTTCTTTTATTACTCAAAATAATCGATGTGTTATTAGATTCATTTTTATGAGTGGTGTGCCCAAATAATGGTATAAAGATCATCCATTGAAGTTCCGGAACAGATAAACTCATCGTTTCAAGCAATAATAACATCCTTATTAAAAGAAACTGAGTATCTATTAAAAACTAGTTCAGAAACTGAAGGTTGAGTTCTTTCTAAACTAGGAACATGAAGAACGTCTCTCAAGACCATAACTCTATCTTCAAAAGATAGGCGCACTTCTCCCACTGCTTCAGCTGCCACTTTCGTAGCATTGCCCGATGTGATGGGGATCTCACTTCCGTTAAGTCGTCGGGTTAGCTTGAACCCATGAAAAAAATGTGATCAGTAGCTCTCGTATCCACTATCCACGAATAGACAGCATACGCCACTTTACAAGTTTCGACGATTAGGGTGTGTGAATTACCTAACTTTCCTAGCCTCTTAGGCTTGGAACAGGCAGACCTCCATTGTCCTCTCTCACCGCAACTAAAACATTTCCCCTTCGATGCTAGCCTTTGCATTTGCCTTTCGCAACAATTGGATTTGCTTGGATCCGGCCTTTGGTTCTCTTCCTCTTTTTCCCTCCCTTGGGACCAAAAAGAGGGAGACGAACCATTAGCCACCATAGCACAGACTGGTGCTCCATTATCACCTCTACCGAAACTAAAGCTTGCAAGAGCTCGGGCAAACGACTTGTCCATTCATTCATCTAACAGTTCAGATGAAACTACTCAAAGCTTCTCGGTAGAGAATGGTATATGAAATCAATCAAAATCTGCGCCAAGTACTTCCAACTTGTTAAGGTATGCCATTATCTCGAGAACATGCTCCCTCACGGGCGTTCCCTCCACCATTTCCAACTTAACCGAGTCATGTTTGGTGAACTGATTAGTCATGGGTTTCTAATGTGTAAACATCTCTTCAAGGCTTTACATGATTTCAACAGTGGATACAATGTCTTCATTAACGCGCCTCACATCCTCAGCAGAGATGTCAAGATGATGTACTTCATGTGTTCATTGTTACGCTGTCAATCATAAACTGCCTTTTCCCAATGCTTGACTTATCATTAGGCTTGCCGGGTTCATTAACGTGAATAACCCAATTGTATTTTCGTGCAGTAAGGACAAATTTAAAATTACATTTCCAATCGATATAATTCTCTCCAAAATGTTTATTAACTTTAAGTATATTAAACAGTGGATTAAAAGGTTGCGACATGATGAAATGAGAATAAAACATACATTCATATCAATATCTAGAAAAATACAAAATTATCACATAATTCGATCACATCAATTATATTGAAACCTTAAAACAATATAATCATGCATCAGCCAACATCTCGAAACAATTAAATGCACCACGAGGGGTGGTCTATACATTTAAATACATTTAAGCGGATCACAAACTTAAAAGTTACAAATCCTTAATTCAAAATTAATAGTTGGCTCCCACTTTGACCACATAGAAATTGACAGGGACTCCGAGGGGAGTAAGTTAATATCAATTTCCTATGCCTAAGTAATAACCATAATTAAATACAGGATTATTATTTCGCTTTGAGCAAGCCACTCGTGGTGAGGGTCAATACCGCCACTAGTGATAATCCACAATCATCATTTCGGAATTCATTCATGTGAAATCCGTTCTTTTGGCCGATCCGAGGGGGAAATGTATTCCAAAAGAACTTCACAAATGAATAAATTATGGAGGCCAAAATAATTCAATTTTAATATCCGGAATAAAATTGCGATTATAAGAACATACTTAGTAATTTTCGAAAGTAAGGTTTTGCTTGGACAATTAAATTCATGCAAACACATATTAACAAATAATAATAAGTGCACGAAATAAAACATCCATCAAAACAAAATTAAACACATTGGAGCACTCAAATCCAATTGTCACGGTTTAATTTCTTCACGTCTTGATGCAAAAAATCGTCCTTGTTGCTTTCCGACGTTCGTCTCGACATGCTCCCACTCGAACAGCAACATTTTATCAAAACAACATCGTTTGGGGTTCGGGACGATGTTTAAAATACATGAAAGAAAAGGGACGAACCGAAAAATTCCACGGCCCGAGATACGGCGCGCGTCGGCCCACGAAGTGGGCCCACGCAACTCTCGGCCGAGCAGACGAGGCGCTGCGTGCCGAGGCGCGCCGAGGCGCTGAGGCGCCGCACCCGAGGCGCGCGCACGCTCATGCGCGCTGTCGGCCACCCGTCGCACGCGGGTCATGCGCCGTGCACCCCGTGCGCCGGGTTTCGACGTTCGTTCTCGTTTTCTTTATCCCTTGCACAATTTTACATCGCACGCATGCATCATCCGGGTACTCAGTCTTTAATTCTTCGTTCTTCGTCACGATCCGGTTTAAATTTATTTTTCAAAAAAAAATACTAGATCTAGACTAGTCTATTACAATGATCGAATCAAAATTAAAATAACTAATCTACTCGTGGATTTTCTCACGAGGAAAACGAATTCGAACGAATCGAATTATAAACCAATTAATTCACACGCATGAAATTAACAACATTAAAACCATGACAATTGGATACCTGCAAAAAAGATCTAGCAATTCTACTATCCAATTTCAATTTAATGTTTAACAATTTAAATTCCAATTTAAAGATCAGAGCCCGAAACCGTGGCTCTGATACCAGTTGTTGGGAAAATAGGGGTGCCCAGAATCTATTCGGGATGAAATTTAAATACGAATTTAAATACAATTTTTACTAGCATGAATTAATTCTAATTAATTCAAATAATAATTCCAACAACTAATTTATCATCATGCATGTTGAATTAATTCACATAAAATCTAGGCGGAATAAACAAGAATTTATGTGACTTGCGTACCTCTTGTAGACTTGGCCTTTGAATAAACGGGACGAACGCGTACACGCTTTACCAACCCAAAAGCCTTCTCAAGTATCCCCTTCGCCTTGTTCGATCACAGGTGGGAGATGCTATCGAATAATTTAAATAACTAAGGAAAAGGAAAAATATTTATGCTCTTGATTTTTCCAACACATGGATTTATGTACTTTGGGATGAAATAATCATCCCCTATTTATAGAGTAGGGTGGCCGAAAATTTGAGGATATATGGGCTTTGGAAAAAAAATCTTTTCTTAGACTCTAAGAAATCTTGAATATATCTCATATATTCTTTTCTCCAAAATAAAATATTCCACAAAAATCTCACCCTCCTCATATACTTGAAATTTTCGAAAATAATAGGAGTGAATCCAAGATTTGGATCTTCTTGAATATATGAGATAATCTTGTATTCCAAGAATACTTATCCTCCATAATATCTTTCCAAGAAAATCAACAAAATCTAATCTCTCCTAATATCCTAATTTTTTAAAAACTATAAGGAAAAATCAACAATATAATTTTCTTTTTATTTTAATCATCTTATCATTATTGGGCTACTTAATGGGCTACTTGAGGGGCCTTTAAGGAGAATTAAGATTGGACCTCCTAATGGACTTCTGAATTTCAATATTGAGCCCCAATATAATTCAGTCCATTAATATTAATTATTACCACTAATAAATTAATATTGCACTATCCATCTTAATCCATATTACGATAATATGGGCTCCCGGTTATTATTTCCCGCGTTTAAGATTATCAAGTCCATTAATTAATCAAGCTTCTGAATAGCTCTAAATTAATTAATATATTTCACTTTAGAGTAAAGACAGCTCAACATTATTATCCGTACCGAAGAAACTGATTCTTCACTTGCAAGATTTGGTACGATAAAACTTCTGAGCCCACCAAGGGGACTAATCACACGAGCCGTACTCGCACGCGTTTCTCCGTATTAAATCTTAGCAACCGTCGTATGATTAATATTACTGCCCAAGACACAAAGTTCAAAGTCACAATGATTCTCACCCAACATGAATCAAAGCAGTAACCATTAAGCACACACGGTCCTATTTAAGTGACGGAGATTAAGAAATCAACAACCATTGAGGTCTAATTCTTCACCTTTCAGAACAGAAGAATTTATCCTCGTTGTAGGTCCTCTTCAACACATACTAAATGTGCTAGTGCAATCTCTTAGTCAAGACAGACCAATCTGAGTTTTACACATCGACCTTTCACGGCGGATTGTTCAATTCCACCTGGGTCGTGAAATTGTACGTTTAGTTACAAGTAAACTGTTAATGTTGTCTTCCGTGATTGGGTATCACCACATTAACTACAATGTAACATGTACTATATATTGAACGGTTTGCAATAAATATTCAACATTCAATCATATCTAAAACATATGCGATAAAAGAATTATTCTCATAACAAAGTGTTTGATACACGAGTTATACAAAGTAAAAGCATACTTTCACGTATAACTCCAACATAAACAACTTCGAAATTGCAGGTAGGCGCTATTGCGGTAAAGCTCGAGAGAGAAAATGCGTGAGAGAGGAAAATTGCAGAGAAAAGCTAGAGTTTGTGAAAAGTGAAGAGACGATTTGAAATCTTTTGGTTTATAAGAGAAATACGCGTGTAAGATCAATTAATAAGGGAGACAGAATCAATTAAAGAATTGATTGACATGTTTCACTTTAAATAAATCCGACGGCCAAGATTAAATTAGGCAAGATACAGATTTATTTTGCGTGCGTGGCGCAGTCATTGGGACTGGGTTCGAGGGGTTTTGGGGCAGTCAAGAAAAAGGCAAAATGATTGCCCTGGCCCACGACCCGATTTTAAATACACTCAGAATATGAAACATTTTAGGTGTATTTAGTAGTTTGAAAAGTGTGTCCCAATAAACAGACGCAGAAGAGTAAAAACTTACCTGTCATCTGGTATAGTAACCAGATGATACACTCTTATATACACTCTTTAGGAGTTATAGTTGGACCATTTACACAATCCTTATCTTTATAGATAGATTGGTGTAAGGCTTAGATCGTAAGATTGAAGTCGGTGTACGAAGTATCTGGTACTTCTCAATTCCAGAAAGTCAGTAGGTTGGTTGGAGAGTGAGTCCCCTTTGGTTAAAGGGAGAGTGGACGTAGAACAACTTGGTCTGAACCACTATAAATTCTGGTGTTCTTTATTTTCTGCACTTTTAATTTTAGCACTTCCTTTAAAAAGGTTTTCTTAAAAATTAACTCAAAACGCTTTCCGCTGGATAACCTTTTTGGGACCAACAAGTGGTATCAGAGTAGTGTATCCTACAGACCACTGTTTTGAAATTATTTTGGTGGTCACCAAGGCAGATTCAGTTTTTGAAAACTCAAATATTTGCTGTGCTAACAATTTCTTGCAGAAATGGGTTCGAAGAAAAGTAGTAGAAGATACACTAGGAGTTACTCCAAAAGAAGTTTCGCAGATGAGGAAGAAGAGGTATCTACTTCTGGTTCATCATCCAATTTTGGACCAGACGAAGAGATCTGTCTAGTGACAGACGAGGTATGTAATCGAACTTCCTCTTTTTTTCATCTTCTTATTTTTCTGGACAATCAGAGGAGTCTAATATGCAGAAGATGTTATTAGATCTCCAAACTTCTATACAACTTTGTCAAAAGTTGGAAGATGAGAACTCAAAGCTGAAACCAGAAAATTAGAAGCTTTCACAATGTCTAGGTAACTCAACTAATCCACCAGCTGAACCAAATCATACACTGGTCGAAGAGTCTTCTGACTTGACAACCAGGTGTACTGAACAAGTTAAGCTAATAGAAAGGTTGGTTGTTGAAAACATTGAGAAAGACAATGAATATAATCTGCTCAAAGCTAAGTTTGATGAACTCTTCCACCAAAATAAAATTGTAAGAGAAAGTGAGGACAAGCTCAAGATGAGAGTGGAGCAGCTGACTACAGCAAATAATGTTGGGTCACACATAGCTGTCTTATCTCAAAGAGAGCATGATAAAACAGGCCTTGGTTATTCCAAACATGAATCCTCACATGTTCAGAAAGAAGAACAACCTAGAAATTTTATTGATAAAGGCAAGAGGTCAGCTGAACAGGCAACTCGGCCTAATGGGCAGATGAGTTCTAAAACTCAAAAACCCAAAAGGCAGAGGAGGAATTTTAAAAGACCTCAGCTAAGCCAGCAGAGTAGAAAACAACCTGGATCTTCTCAAAAGAAGCAGTCCCAGCTGACTCCTACTCAGCTACAGAAGACTTTTAAGTCATCTGCCAGACCAGCTGGAACTTCTGATGGTTCTAGTAAGACTTATCCTTATCAACAAAATTTCAAGACTGTTGCATTAAGACAAGTTATTCCTTCTACTGGATAAGCTCATAAGAGAAGAAGAGTCTCTAGAAGAAATAACCATGTCGAAGCCTCTTGTGTTCAATGTGTTTTTGTGGATATGTATGGAAGAAAGATAAGATCACTTGATTCAAAAGGGGTTGATCTATTCTTGTGGCTTCCTAAAAATTGTGCTAACCCCCCTGGACCCAGTAGGGTACCAAAAACTTGATTACCTGCATATACATAAGAAGATCAGCTGATGTTTTGCCCCAATATCAGTTGAGCATATTTTGAGGGGGAAGATCAGTTGACCCAGCCTGCTAGAATCTCTATTAAGATATTTCAAATTTTCTTGTCTTGTTTTATTTAAGTTCTTTCAGTTTTAACATCATCAAAAAGGGGGAAATTGTTGGGATATAAGTTAGATGTTTTGAAGATGTTAAAACAAAGAACTTGTAATAGGACTAGCTGAGTCTGTTAGTCAGCTACAGACTAGTCTAGGTCTAGAATAGGTCTTTGGATAAGGGGGAAGAAATCTGTGCAGACCAGGTGAGGTGACCAGATGAGGAGTCTGACCAGAGGAGTCTGCCAGAGGAATCTGACCAGAGGAGTCTGCCAGAGGAGCCTGACCAGAGAAGTCTGCCAGAGGAGTCTGACCAAAAGAGTCTGCCAGAGGAGTCTGCCCAGAGGAGTCTGGCCAGAAGACCTCTCCCAAATGAGGTTCAGAGCAGAAATGTCACCAGACCAGACCAGACCAGAAGACCCCAGACCAGACGAGTCCTGACCAGATGAGGGAGACGGATTAGTTCACCCACTTAGAGGCTGCGTTTAATCTGGAGAACAGGAGATTTTGGGTTCTATGATGGAGAAGAAGGCAATCTAGAGAGTCAACTGATAGGAGGATTGATTGATTGATTGATTGGTATCAATCTTGCAAGATCCAATCAATGGAGGAGATCAATCAATCAATATAATCAATCTGTGATTGATTATATTCCTCCAATTATGGTTGTTTGAATTTCTAGCTTCCAACGGCTAGTTAATTCCTACAACTATAAATAGGAGTGTTTTGGTTGAGTTCATTAGAGAGATAAGAGTCAGGCAAGAGCACACAAGACACACGAACTCTCCACTCACTCACATTTGTCCTTTCACTATTATATACACTCTTTAGGAGTTATAGTTGGACCATTTACACAATCTTTATCTTTATAGATAGATTGGTGTAAGGCTTAGATCGTAAGATTGAAGTTGGTGTACGAAGGATCTGGTACTTCTCAATTCCAGAAAGTCAGTAAGTTGGTTGGAGAGTGAGTCCCCTTTGGTGAAAGGGAGAGTGGACATAGGACAAATTGGTCTGAACCACTATAAATTTTGGTGTTCTTTATTTCTGCACTTTAAATTTCTGCACTTTTAATTTTAGCACTTCCTTTAAAAAGGTTTTCTTAAAAATTAACTCAAAATGCTTTCCGCTGGATAACCTTTTTGGGACCAACACCAAAAGATGCTCAGAATCATCTCTAGATTCTACTGGGTATTCTGGTTCTTAACCAGCTCTGGACCAGAGGACATCGAGGTCATCTGGTATCTGGTTCAGCCTACTCTGGAAGAATCAGAGTTGTACAATGGAAGCATGTGACCGTTGGTAATTCAAATGAAGTCAAACTTGATCGGATTGGAAAGTATTTGAAGACAATCAATCCAAGGATCTTACCAACCCAGTCAATCAATTAGGGAATTGATTGATTGAATCTTCCATAATTAGAGATCTGATTAGATTAGCTCTCCAACGGCTAAACCCTAATCTTCTCTATAAATACATGAGTGCATCATTGAAGAAAGGCTCTAGACACGCGCACGAAGCTCATATCCAAGCCTCCATAATCACTAAGCATTTAGAACTCTTACTTTGTTCCTATTCATATATACTCTTGAGGAGTCAGTTGGAATATAAACCCAACCTGTTCATCTTCTAAGATAAGGTTGTAGTTGTTGGCACTTTAGATCGGAGTGAGATCTAAATTTTGTAAGCAAGGAACTGGTACTTGTCAATTCTAGTGTTCGTAAGTTGGTTGGTTGGTTGGTAAGGCCCCTTGATAAAAGGGAGAGTGGAAGTAGGATATTAACATCCGAACCACTATATATCGTGTGTTCTTTATTGCTTTCTTTCTTATTACTTTATCTTGTGCTCTTAGTAAAAAGACTTTGAAAAGGATTTAAGTTAACCTTCCGCAATCTTTATTAAACTGACTAGTGAGACCAACAAGTGGTATCAGAGTAGTGTGTCCTAAACCACTGCTTTGAAAAGCTTTTGGTGGTCACCGGGCAGATCCATTGCTCTTTATTATTTTATTTTATTTTTGCTAAAATCCTTTAAATCTCTTTCAAAAATATCTTCAAAATCTTCTTACAAGAGTCTAAAGTTGCCTGAATTCTCCTTTGAGGATTACAGCCACTGGAGCTTCATAATGAGTAATCATCTGGGAGCTATCCATCACCGCATGCTAGATGTGGTAGAAAGTGGCCCAATACAGGACTCTCATTGATGATGGCAGGTCTGAGTCCAGAGAAGAAACTAGCGCAACAGGCGAGGAAAGATCTGGAGATAGAGTTCCCAGGCAAAGGATCCTCAAGAAAAGAGATGAGTTTAACAATGACGAGAGAAAGCTGTATAACCTGGACCAGGTGGCTAGGACTGAAATTATCAACACTCTCACCAAGGAAGTGATCGAAAAGGTTAGAACCTGTGTCACGACCAAGGAGATGTGGGACAAGTTGGCTCTTCTTTGCGAAGGAACAAAGAAGATAAAAGACAACAAGCTCCAGACGGTCCAACACTCATTTGACACATTTAAGATGAAGCCAGATGAGACAATTGACCAGCCGGACATGCGTCTCACCAACCTCCTTAACAAGGTTAGTGCCTTAGGTAAAACCTATTCTGAAAAAGAAATAAATAGTAAGATATTAAGATCACTAACAAGCAGGTGGATAATTAAAGTCACGGTCATCAAGGACAACAAGGACCTCAACACTCTGGACCATCATCTTCTTCTATCTGATCTGAAGGCCTACGAGTATGACTTACAAGAAGAAGATCAATCAGAGGAGATTTCTTCTTCTGGTCAGAAATGAGTTGCTTTCTCATCAACAATAAAAATTGAAGAAAAGGTCAAGAAGTCTACTGCAGATGACATGAGTCTCAAAGAGCAGGTAGCACTTCTAACTCGTAAACTTGATAAAATGAGCTCTAAGTATGGCAGGTACAAAAGACACTGGAAGGAATCTACCAGAGGCAGGAAGAGTTCCTTCAAATCTGCAAGCATTAAATGGCGCATTAAATGTAATTACCAAATCCATGCAAGGACGGCTGTTGCATGGGTAATATGTCCGTTTGAGCCAGTCTACGTAGATGACTAGAAGGCTATCTATTCCAACGGATAGTTTTCAAATCACCTATATATACAGAAGGCCTTGAACCCATTCAAGGTTACGGGAAATTTCCAAGCCAGAAATTACTCAAACTCTCAAGCATTCAGTATTTAGAAGAAGCACTCGAAACCAGTTGAATTTCCCAAGTGTTTCTTAGTCACTGAGAGTTATTCTATATTCCAAAGAGAGTATTAGCATTATCTTAAGCTTAGAGTGATTATCCAATCCTTAGCAAAGCTTTGTCTTGTAAGGATAATCACAACTTAGTTGGAAACCAAACTGAAACCAAAACCCTAAGTTAGGTTTATTGGTAGTAATTTGTTAGTGAGTTAGTAAGGAGTTTGTATAGGTCAGTAAGGAGTAGCTGATCTTGGTGCACCTTGGCACGTTAAAAACAAGAATCCCTTGAGTGGATTTCCTGTTAAATCAGGCCGTGGATGTAGGAGCTTGAGTCTCTGAACCACGTTAAACTCCCTGTGTTCTTACTGCTTTGATATTGTGCTTACTTGTCATATTATTTGTTCATTCATAGCATTTGGTTTTATCAGGCTGAATCAATCAGCCTGATCATCAAACAGAGCACCACCCTACTAATCACTACTTCAGAATTGCGTAATCAAGTTTTTTAGAAAGCAAACTAAACAAGACTTTAAACTATCAGGGCTCACGCATTTCCGCACTGAACTTGAATTGATAGTCAGCCAACTGTCCCGCACTAAGTGTAGTCAGTGGGTAGATTATCAGCTCTTATTTCTTTATCACTCTGAGTAAAGGGGACTCAGTAAGGTTTAAGTTGAAAAATTGGTATATGTGTATCCCTCCCATACACTATTCATCAGTCTTGTACCGGGACCAACAAGTGGTATCAGAGCAGTGGTTCAAAAGACCACTGACTTTGAATACTAATAGTTTCAGAGGAGAAACTGTTGGTGGTCACTGAACAGATCTGAGTTTGCTTTTACATAAAACTTGCATCATCATGACTTCGAGGAGACTTGAAGCTTCGTTACCTGAATTTCTGTTTCTAACTTTATTTACTGGAAGTTCAGACTTGAGGCACATCTAGATGACATCCATGACCAGATGCCGCGTGTTATCAAGGAAGGACCGATCAAGATTACTATCCCTAATGTCAGAGGACTGGGGTATGAACATCTTGAGATTGGCGTACAGGTTCCTAAGGAAAGGAAAGATATGACTAATAATGAAATCAAGATAGTGGGACTGGACAATGTGGCTAGGGACATCATTTTGCATACGGTGTCTTTCGAGGAGTCAGCAAGGCTGATAAACTTAAAGACGGCAAATGAGGTTTGGGATGAGCTGACCAGGATGTGCGAGGGGTCAGAAAAGATAAAGGAGAACAAGAGAAATATTGTCATTCAGAAATTTGAGGCTTTCGAGATGCTACCTGATGAGAGTATAGATCAGATGGAGTCAAGCTTCATCAAGTTGATGAATGAGTTGGTGATGCTGGACAAGGATGTCCCTAAGAGAGATGTTGCTTCAAAGATTTTGAATGCCCTTCCTGAGAGATGGGACAACAGTGTCATTATGCTTAAGAACACTCAGGATATGAGTAACATAACTTCTGTTTTACTTTTTTCAGGGCTCAAAGCACTGGAATATGATCTCAACAAGAGAAAGAAGAAAGTTCAGTAGGAAGAGGAAGAAAAAGAGAAAACTCCTGAGAAAAGTATGGCGTTCAAGGCCAGGTCTGAACCTGTTGAGTCTTCATCAAAGTCACTGATGGAGATGAGCAAGGAAGAGCTTGCAGAGGAGTACAGCCTGATGGCCAGACGCTTTGAGAAGCTTAATTCCAGGTTTGGTCGTTATAAGAAATTTTATCAGGACTCACGTGACAGGAAACCTGAAGGAACCCACCAAAGCTCGAGGAGATATGAGGAAAGGAGAAACATTGACCAGAGGAGAGATCGTGGCGATAAAAGAAGATATTCAGATCCAAAGCCCAATCGTAGAGATGAACAGAGACGTACTCGTGATGACAGGCACTCAGGGAAGACTGAAAGCTCATCAAGACAGAGGGAACCTGACTCAAAGAGGAATCCTGAACCTAGGAAAGAAAGAGGAGATGAGCAAGCAATATGTTACAACTGTAACAAGAGCGGGCACTATCAGTATGATTATCCGGAGCTGAGTGCAAGGGAAAGAGAGGACAGAAGGGCCAAGAGAGACCAGAGACTTGCTGACCGGAGAGCCATGCTCGCTGAGGATGCAACTGACTCGGATGGTCCTGAGGAGAGGTCGCCTGAATTCTTTTCTGACGATGAGTACGATGATGTTTGCTTGATGGCTAGAGAAGAGCCTGAGGTAACATCTAACTCTATGTGTGGTTCTTACACTGGTCAAAATCCTGAGCTTAGCTCAGAGTCAGTCAGAGAAATGAACCTTCAGATCTGCCTGGATCAATTGATGATTGATTTCTCCAGGCTGCAGGAAACTAATGTCTTCTTGGTAGAGGAGAACAAGAAATTGAGTACTGAGGTCCAGAGCCTGAATGATCAACTCACTCAGTCTGATCTTAAAAAAATCTGCTCAGATTGTGAGACTAACTCAGGAGATTGATTTAATCAATGTTGAGCGTCTCCCAAGAGAGAAGATTATGAAGGAACTGGCTGATGAAGAGTTGGTCAGGAAGGAAGAACTGAAAGTACTTAAGAGTAAGTTTGATGACCTCTTTGCCAGACATGAAATCCTAAAAAAGAGTGAGGACTCACTCAAGCAAAAGGTTGCAGCAATGAATAAATCCTCAGTGGCTAGAGAGGAAATAAATAGCAGCCAGATGCTTGGGAACGAGAAAAAGGGACTTGGATATGTTCCTAAGAAATCCTCACAAGGTCAATCTCATGTTGCTTCAGGGAGCAACACTGAGAGGGTATTTGTTCAGGCAGGCCAAAGTGCACCTAAGGTTGTGCTTCAGGCCCGTCAAACTGATAAGGGCAAGGAAACTGTTGACTCAGTCAGGGTTGCCTCCAAGGTTGCTAAGCCAAAACCCAATGGAAAGGCAAAGCAACCAAAGGAGGTCCCTGAGAGCTCAGGCCAGAGAAAGCCTCAGCGAAAGCAGAGGAAGACTCAGGCGAAGAGCCCCCAGACTGGTCAGCGAGGGTACCATCATGCTTGGCAATACCAACAGGGAAGGCCAAACATGATGACACCCCCATGGTTTTGGCATCCTGAGGCCTTTAACTGTTTTCCATTCCCTTACTTGCCTAGGGGGAACAAAAAATAGGGTCCTTATCAAGAACAAGGCCCAAGACCTGTTGCACCCAGACCTAGGAAGAACAAGAAGCCAGCCCAAAAGGCATCCACTCAGGCTCCTGTGAAGCCTAAGTCTAGCACTCATACACCATCTTCCTCTCAGGCAAAGAAGAAGAAAGTTGTGTATGTTGATGTTTCAGGGAGACAGATTTACCACTCTGAGGCAATCAGGGTAGTTAAGCAAGTCTGGATCCCGAAGGGTACAGCTGACACAATAGGACCCAACACCCAATGGGTACCTAAAGTCTGATTTGCTTGCAGGCGGCTGTGGATCACAACAAGAGGAGAGAAGACTCAAATAAAGTTGTTTAGTACCTAGACAGTGGATGCTCAAGGCATATGACTGGAATATAGAGTCTTCTCCAAGAGTTTCAAGTTAAAGATAGTCCACAGGTAACCTTTGGTGATAACTCGAAAGGTGTTACTAAAGGTTTTGGTATCTTGATTATAGATACAATCAGAGTGGAGAATGTGTCCTTTGTGGAAGGACTGAAGCATAACCTGTTGTCAGTAAGTCAGTTCTGTGACAAAGAATTTAGTGTTGAGTTCTCATCGAATATATATTTAGTCAAGGATAAATCAACACAAGTGCTTCTATCAGGTATCAGGAAAGATAATGTTTATCTCGCTGATTGGAGCAGCACTATTCCTAATACTTGTTTTGTTGCTAAAAGCTCTCTAGAGCTCAGTTGGTTATGGCATAAACGATTAAGCCACCTGAACTTCAAGATTCTTAATAAAATTTCTAGACAATCACTTGTTGAAGGTCTACCTAATGAAGTTTTTAGCAAAGATCATGTGTGCAAGGCTTATCAGGAGGGGAAGCAGGTTAGAGTGTCATTCAAAGAGAAAGATACCTTCTCCACTGACAGGGTTCTCCAGCTCTTGCACATGGATTTATTTGGTCCCATAATACCTGTGAGTATGAATGGTAGGAAATATACCCTTGTGGTTATTGATGATTATTCTAGATATACGTGGGTTATTTTCTTGTTAAATAAGAAGGAAACACAGGTGAAGCTTCCTGAGTTGCTCAGAAGGCTCAGCAATGAGAAGAATCAGTTCATTACTAAGATCAGATCTGACAAGGGCACTGAATTTATAAATTCATATATTTCTGACTTTTGCAATGAACTTGTTATAGCTAATGAGACTTCTACAGCTAGAACCCCACAACAGAATGGTGTCGCTGAAAGGAGGAACATGACACTGAAGGAAGCTGCCAGGACCATGTTGGCTGAGTCAGGATTGCCCAAGAAATTCTGGGCTGAGGCAATCAACACTGCATGCTACACTCAGAACAGATCCATGCTGAATAAACAACATGCACAGACCCCATATGAGACATGGAATAAGAGGAAGCCTCGTATCTCTTACTTTCATGTATTCGGTTGTAAGTGCTTCATCCTCAACAATGGGAAGACCCAATTGAAAGCCTTTGATAGCAAGTCTGATGAAGGGATGTTCTTGGGATATTCTGAAATTAGAAAAGCATTCAGGGTTTACAATTGTAAGACCCTTGTTGTGGAAGAATCACCACATGTTGTGTTTGATGAGTCTGCTAATGAGTCTAGGGTAAAAGTGTTGAATTCTGACACTGAGGAGGTCACTAGGAGAGTGACAAGGCTGAGCTTAAAGAATCAACCTGATCCAAAGGTCAAAATTGTATCAATTCCAAGGTGGGATGATGACGATGATCGGGAAGATGACCCAAGAGCCACTCCTAAGCCCAGCACATCAGGGATTGTTGAGCCTCAGACTGAGAAACAGGCTCAACCTGAGGTAAGCACCATCTATGAAGATACGGTCCCAGCTGAGACGGTTCCTGAGTCACCTCATCAAGGGGGAATCAATGTCCCTGACATTGAGCTTGTAAATCCCTTTGGTATAGACTCAGGTTCATCCCCTTCTGTTCAATTTCCTGAATTTTATGAGCCTGTAGACACTAACATTGCAGGTACTTCAGGACCAGACGGTTTCATGGTGAGAGCGCACTGTTCTGTTACTTTCTCTCTGAGAAAGAGCCTCAGAACATTGAAGAATCTCTCACTGACTCGAACTGGATCATAGCCATGCAAGAGGAGTTGAATCAGTTCACAAGAAATCAGGTTTGGGAACTAGTAGATAGACCTAGGCACCAAGGAGTTATTAGTACTAAGTGGGTCTTCAAAACAAAGAGGATGAGAACGGTGTTGTAGTAAGAAACAAAGCAAGGCTGGTTGCAAAGGGATATTGTCAGTCTGAAGGAATAGACTATGATGAGACTTTTGCTCCAGTGGCTAGGTTGGAAGCTATCAGATTGTTCCTTGCATATGCAACATACAAGAAGTTTAAGGTGTATCAAATGGACGTCAAGAGTGTCTTCCTGAATGGTGTACTCAATGAAGATGTATATGTTGAACAATCTCCTGGGTTTAAGGTTGGAGATAGGGTATACCATTTGAAGAAAGCACTCTATGGATTTAAGCAAGCACCAAGAGCTTGGTATGATACCCTCTCTCAATTCCTGACAGACCATGGGTTCAAGAAGGGAACCGTGGATAGGACTTTGTTCAGGATCACTGAAGGTGATGACATTCTCTTGGTCCAAATTTATGTGGATGACATAATATCTGGATCACCAAATCATCAGCTCTGTGAGAAATTCTCTAAGTTGATGACTGGTAAATTTGAGATGTCAATGATGGGAGAGATGAACTTCTTTTTAGGATTGCAGGTCAAGCAGACTGATCAAGGTATCTTCATTAATCAGGCCAAGTATACAAGAGACTTGATTCAAAAATTTGATGTTCAGAACAGCAATCCAACTAGGATCCCAATGAACACAAATTGGAAGATGGATCCTGACACTGGAGGGACTTCAGTAAATCAGACTGAGTATCGAGGGCTGATTGGATCTTTGTTGTACCTGACTGCAAGTATGCCTGACATTACGTTTGCAGTTGGTGTGTGTGCTAGGTATCAGTCTGATCCCAAGAGGAGTCATTTGGAGGCTGCTAAGAGGATACTTACGTATTTGAAAAGGACAATCAATATGGGACTATGGTATCCTTCAGATGACAACTTAGAACTCTCAGGTTATTCAGATGCAGACTATGGAGGTTGTAAGATTGATAGGAAATCAACCTCAGGGACATGTCAGTTTTTGGGTAGTAAGTTGATCTCGTGGTTCAGCAAGAAGCAGAATTTAGTAGCAACATCCACCACTGAGGCTGAGTATATGGCTACAGGTAGTTATTGTGCTTAGGTTTTGTGGTTGAGGCAACAATTAAGAGACTACCAAGTGTTTGCTAATGAGGTTCCAATCTATTGTGACAACAATAGTGCTATAGCAATTACTCAGAACCCAGTGCTTCACACAAGGTGCAAGCATGTGGATATCAGGCATCACTTTATTCGAGATCATGTGGAGAAAAAGGATATTAGGATGGAGAAAATTCAAATTGACAGGCAGAGAGCTGACATCTTGATTAAGCCTTTGGCTGAAGCAAGATTTATAGAACTGTCAGTGGAGTTAGGACTCTTAGATCTGGGAGAGCAGTCAGTGTAGGGTTTAGAGGGAACTCAGGTCAGACTCGACTCAGCGAGGTATCAGGGTGCTACAATGTCTCCCTGATAGGTATTAGTTCTATCCTGACTCTTGTGAATTCAAAGCGTCTCCCTGAGTCCTTCGTCCTGAAAATCTTTATTAAATGTATTCTGTTTTCATTAAAAGCGCATCTTTTCATATTTAAACCCACATGCATCGGAGTATTTAATGTTTCAGTTATTTTTTCATATACGTGTCCGTTTTATACGGAATATGACTGACATGAGGATATGATTGAAACAGAGATTGATCCTGGCCCTTAATTTCAAAACCTTTCAAATTTAGGATTAATCTCAACCTCACGCTTGAGTAACTGACTAATTCATATAAATCTAAGTCTGCCATTTGAGGATTTTACGCAAACACAAATGCACATTGCACACTGAGTATTCTCTTGCTCAAACACAAGCAAAATCTTCCTTCATTCAAATAAAGAATTAATTGGCATTCTTGGTTCCCACCTGGACAAGTGGCAAGCCAGAAGACGTTGTCAAGAATAGGCTGGTAAACATGGAGCACGTTATCACCATAGAGGGTGCGTGCCTCTCTGTGAAGGAGATTCGTCCAGTCTTTGAATGGATCTCCAAAGCTGGTTTGGCCAAATATTTCACCCACATACCCACATCTGTGCTTCCAAAGACAGTTGTGGAGGCGTACTTGAATCTATTTCTTCGCAAGGGAGAATTATTCACCAGAGTGACGGTGCTGAAGCCAACTGGTGAGAAAGATATAGATGGCGAACCCTTCTATAGCAAGGAGGAGAAGGAAATTAACCTAAGAAAGGTCATTAAAGAGGACTAGGCATTGCCGTCCTCAGGTATCAACCCCAAAACCTACAAGGAAAATGAGGAGGGAGAACTTTTGGGGAAGTGGACCAAGATGAGGTCATCTGAATTCAGAGCTTGTCAAAATAAGGGAACCTTGAAGCCTAGGTATAGGGCCCTTGTGGACTTAGTGTCTAAGATCGTGATGGGATCAACAGGCTCTCATGAGCAACTGAGCCTGCCCAAACTGAGGATAATGGGAGCTCTTGTTGATGGTGTGGAGGCCAACTGGGAGCAGTTTTTCCTTGACCAGATCAATCAGGCCGCCATCGACAAACTCAAGAAGGACGATGACGAAAAACACATCTCAGCAGGTGTTATTCTCCCATTTGGCACGAGGCTGTCCATTCTGATTGCACACGCCTGCCATGGGTACACCTTTGACTTAGAAGACAACCTCTCGTCAAAGAAGGTCGTGTTCACTTCACTGAGTGACACCTATTCTATGCTAGGGCTTATTGACCCCAACGCTCAAGCTAAGGGTCAAAAGAAGAAGCTAGCTGGGAAGGCCAAGAAGGTGGCGACCAGCCTGATAGAGAGGGTGGATGAGCTCTTTGAAAAGAGCAAAGAAGTGGAAGAGGAGATCGCTTCTGAGCGCACTGAGGCGCAGGCTGCTGAGAAGGAGGTGGAGAAGAAGAAAGTGAGGGTGGCGCTGTCATGAAAGGCCACCAAAGTAGGGACTGAATCAGATCCCAAGAGGGCCGAGTCAGCGGCTGAGGGAATTGATGATGAGGTCAGATTGGAGGAGGAGAAGGAGAAGAGGCCTTTGAAGAGGCTAAGGAAGGGACCCAAAAATTCCCCAGCCAAGGGACTGCCGGAGGTGAGTGAGAGGGAGGAGTCAAGCTCTCCCCGAGCCTCTGACTTGGAGGTGGTGAGGACGACGATCGAGACGGCTGAGATATTACAGCCTGAGATCAACCCTACCCAATCACCCAAACACACTGAACCCAATCCCCAAACCAACCCTGACCCCACACCCCAACAGCCTCAAACACCCACACATGACAACCTTCCTAACCCAACTGAGTCAGCGCCAACAACCTCACCCACAAATGAGCCTAACCAGTCCTCTGAACCTAACCTTCCAAACCCTGAAGATTTCCCAACTTACCCCAATCCCAAGGATTACCCCAAATCCTTTCAAGCCGGAGATCAGGAGGATGGCTTTCTGGAATTGCAGGATGAGGAGGATTTGGATGCCAATATGGTTGGTGGCATTTTGGAGAACAATTTAAGGGGAAACGCCACTGAGTGGGCAGCTAAGTGTTGGCCCAGCAAGAACATGTACAGGGAGCTCTGTGCCAATGTTGTGGAGCTTAAGGTGTGGTTGGACTTCAAACAATCCAACATGCAAGAGCAACACATGCTCGTCGATGCCAGAGACTGGGAGCACTGGGAGTTGGAGGAGGCAAGACTCTACACTTACTTTGGGCTCACTAGCTGGCTGCAGCTTTTAAACTTTGACAATCTAAAGCAGCTAGTGACTGAGATGATGGCAAAGATGGAGGCTGACATCCGTTCTGGGGAGGAGAAGGATGATGATGAGGAAGATGGTGCTTAGGGTGGAGCGACGGAGAAGATGATAGAGTAGACAGCTGAGGAAGTGGATCAGATGATCCCTGAGTCTCAGACTCAGGGGGAAGGTGTTAAAGACGTTGGTGCCAAGGGTGGACCAACGGCTGAGGATGTTGAGAACATCTCAGCTGCCGATGACACATCAGTCAATGATGGGATTCCCTGCCCTGAGACAAAGGAGGATGATGTTGAGGCATCTAAGGAGACTCCTAGTTCTGAGGGACAAGTTCCCAAAGTTCAAGATGGCTTAGTTGAGCCTGTGCAGGAGGCAATGACCACTTCACAACTGCCTTCAGTGTATCCTGAAGAGGGGACTGAGGATGCAGGGGCTGACAAGGGAAAGCAGCCAGCCACTGACGATGCCGCTGGAGACGAAGATGTGTTAATAACTGGGGTTCGACGCGCTGAATTTACCAGTATTGTCGAGGTCAAGAAAGAAAAGACAATTGAGAACCTAGCTGAGCTTTAGGAGGAAGTGATGAAGCTACGAGCTGAGAAGGAAGAAGACGCCAAGGCCCTGAAAAAGCACATCAAGTGGACCAAGTCAGCGTACAACAACCTTGCCAACAGGGAGTTGATACTGCTGAAGATAACAATGACTGATACGGCAAAGTCAATAAGGAGTAAGAGGAGGAGAACAAAGAAGATGCTGAGGAAGACTCTACAACAACTTGAGAAGAGGGATGAGCTCAGAGAAGAAAAGCTTAATCAGGCAGTAGAGAGGCTTGCAGTTCAGGCTGGAGCACTCTTTACTCAGGTATTGAACGACTCAGCGTCCAAGTTGGAGCTGGAGTCAGGGAAGTTAGCTCAGACTTCTCAAACTGTTGCGGATGTTTTGGCTAAGGCCACTGATGAGTCAGCGAAGATACTGGCTGAGGCGAGCAGGGTCAGCGGTGAGTCCTTGAAGGTGGAGGAAAGGATCACCAAGGCTGAACAAAGTCTCCAACATAATATGGAGGTCTTTGAGAAGAAGTTGAAAGCTGCCATCAGTTCAGTGTGGTATGCTGGGACTGGGATTGCCACGGGAGTTGAAATGCTGAAGGAGGGCGTACTGGAAGTTCAATCATTAGCGTCTTTCGTCATCAACAGTGGAGCTGAAGTACTCCCATCCCAGGCCAATGATGATGCAAAAAAAGGGGGAAAATAAGAGGAAAAGATCCCGCCCTGAGGCATCTGAGGCAGTCAACCAAGGTGAAACGGTTGAGGCTGGTCCAGAGGCAAACCCTGAAGGGAATGTTCTCAGAGTAAGGAAGTCAGCCAGGCTGGCAGCGGCTGAGGTAGAGGCTGCGGCATTGAGGGCAGAAACTGCAGCAAGGAAGGCAAAAATGGCTAATGAACCTTCTAAGGAACTCCAATCATCCAAACTGGTTGAGTCAATTCAGAAGTCACCCCAAATACACACAAGGAAAAATCTCATTTCTTACTCTGCGGAGACGGTGGCGGAACTGTGCACTGAGGCATGGGGAACACCTTCAGAAAACTCTGAGGCTGAGCGCAGGGCAGACATAGCTCAGAAGGAGAAGATGCGCATTTTGGAAAGGAAGGTGGAAAAGCTAACTGATCTCACTGACTTGCAACAGCGAGAATTGGATGATGCAGTGATCAGTTTATGATTAGGCGTGAAATTGTCATGATTCGTCGCTCGAAATGCCCTTGTTTTGATGGATTCATATAAGTATTTAGAGTCATTTGAGTATTATTTTCACAAACTAACAAATTTATTTCTTTGATGCTTATAGATGGATAGAGGGTAAAAAGAGGAGTTCGTAGGACTTCGAATCGACTCAAACGGATACCCGGATGATAAGATATGAAAGAAATACGAGAAGTATTAGTTCGAGCGAGCAAAAGTGTCATTGAAGTACTCAAGATGAAGGTGCTCGAGTAAACACTACTCAAGCACTCGAGTAGAGCACTCGATCCATGCCTAGTCGAGTAGACATTACTCGGGCACTCGAGTAGTACACTCGAGCAGGGCTTGGTCGAGTAGACATTACACGGGTACTCGAGTAGTGCACTCGAGCAGGGCTTGGTCGAGTAGCCACTACTCGGGCACTCGAGTAGACTACTCGAGCTGAGGCTGGTCGAGTAGAACTACTCAAGCTAAGGGGCTCGAGTACTTTTCGGGTTCTGGACAATTTCAACACTCGAGCTTGCATTGCTCGAGCACTTTTTACTCGAGCTCTACTCGAGCTCGACGGGAATTTTGGCCCATGCAAGTCAGAGTTGGCTCGACGCTTATATATACCATCCCAAGTTCGTTCTGGAGGATAACCACTTACCACCACGAGATTTAGAGTTCGTTTTTGGAGATGAAGGAGAGAAGGAAGTTTACGTTTACATTTTGTTGAGGTTTTCATACGAATTTTTAGTTTCTTTTCGTCTCTTAGTTTCTTTTCAGTAATTCGACTACGTTAAACACTTCATACTTCGTTTTTATTAATTTAATTTTAGTTTATTCTTTTATTTCATTAAACCCTAGTTTATGTTTGATCTCTTCTTCGTCTTGATTATCATGTTTATGTTCGTTACTTATTTAATTGCTCTTATTTACGTTAAACCTATGTCTAGCTAAAACCCTTGCATGCTTAGGGTAGGATGAACTCGTAGAAGTAGGTTGTGGGTACGTAATTAGGGTAACTTGTGACGTTAGGTTTTAATTCTCTTGGTTAATGAATTCTTAAAATTAATCTAGACTTCGCTTTTGAATTTCGTTCGAAAGGTGTTAGAGAGAGGACGACCGTATCACTCTTTAACAACGAGTAGACTAAACGAGAAGGTTTAGGAAGGGTTAATTTATCTACCAGTTTAGCGAAGGAGGACGACCGCATCACCTTAGTTAAATTAGGGTCTCATTAATTAAGCACAATCTATTAACTTGTTAGTAGATTAGTGAAGTCGAGTGTTAGGGTAAAGTATTAGGGTTTAGAATCTTGAGCTTTCACCTTGCATTCTTAGACTTAGGTTATTTCTTGTGTGTCACAGTTATTCTGATTATGTACCTGCTCCGTTAGTATACGTAGGGATTCCTATCCTGAGCATCACCATCTCTCATTAGAAAACAACCCTTAGTTAACTCGCTTCTTTAATTCTTTAGTTTAATTAGTTTAGTGTAGTTTTAATTAATCTTTTAAAAACCCAAAAACAACATTACACTCATATTAACTACGACGCATAGATATTCAGGGATTGGTTCGCATACACCCCATCTCGTGGGTTCGATAATACTTGGTCATTATACTTACTTTTACTACAGTGAACCCGTTCGCTTGCGGGTAGGGGTGGCAAAATGAGCCCGGCCCGATGGGCCGGCCCGGTTGGCCCACCTTTTAGGACAGGCTGGGCCTAGAAAATAGTGGCCCGAAAAGAACCGGGCCGATTTGGCCCGGCCCGATAGGCCCGGCGGGCCGACCGGGCTTGGGCCAGGCCGGCCTGGAACTTTCGATTGGTCCGGTTTTTTTTTTTTTTAATTTTTTTTATATATCATCTAATATGTTAAGTATACCTATTAACATGAAAAGAATCTCACGTGATATTTAAAATTGTTTGTTGAGTTAATATTACTATTTTCTTTTTGCAATAGCTTTTTCTAGAGATTAATACAAGTTATTTATTGGAAATGAATAATAAAATCATATCATAAACTAATATTAATTGTCATTATAATTCATATATTGATCACAAAAATAGGATTATAAGATTTGTTTAAAATAAAATTATTTTATTGAATATAAATAATTTATTTGATAAATTTAATTTTTTTAATAGACGGGCCATTTTGGCCCGGTGCCCCGGTGGCCCGCCTAGGGCCAGGCTGGGCCTCTAAAATAGTGGCCCGGTTGCAACCGGGCCGAGCCCAGCCCGGCCCGCAAAATGAAGATGGCCCGGCGGCCCAGTGTCGGGCCGGCCCGGCCCTGCCCATTTGCCACCCCTACTTGCGGGTGAGCGATTAGTATAAGTTAGTGTAATTCGCTCAAAGTCAGTTTGCTAAGGAGGAGGAAGGCTAAGCCTGAGCCAAGGAAGTACAGGAGAAAGCCAACAGCTAGGAAGTCAACATTACTGCAAGTCAGAAGGCCGGAATCAGGTGAGAGGGAAGCTTATGTCGATGAGTTCATCTCAGAGACATTGAAGGAGTTCTGGATTGATGCAAGGGATGAGTTTGTCAAGCTTTGGTACGTAGTGAAGAAGTGGGGCGACTCTAAAGATATCAATGACCACTTCACTGATTATATGATGGACAACCACCCTGAATTGATTCAGAAGATCTTGGAAGAAGGTGAAGCAACCCAAGTCAGAGTGAAAGCTCCTGAGTTCGTTACTCGACCACCCCCTCTTGTACCTGGAACTGGAAAGCATGATACTAAAGCCATAATGACTGAAGTTTTGAAGATTGCTAAAACTGAAGGTTATGTGAATCAGGTTAAGAGAGTTGACGAATTGAAGGTTAGAGTCTATGCTGGTTATGGACTCGAGCCTGAAATGAGATTAGTCTAGTGATTCACAATTCTTTCTTTGTAATAGATCAGGTTATTGTACCAATTCAATATCATCAATGAAATCTATTACATTTGCCCACAGACAAAAACTCGTTGTCTTTTTGGCTGTTATTTAAATTCTGTACTTTATCAAGAACTGCTCTAACACTGACTTATCTTATAGATAGGATTTTGTATTTCCTCTAAGTGGTTTGAGGATCTTTTCAGTGTTTTGACATCATCAAAAAGGGGGAAATTTTTGGGACATTATCAGTTTTGATTAAGATCCCAAAACCCCTGAAAATATGATGTGTCTTAGTTTGTCTTAGTCAGGCTAGTCTTGGTTAGGTTTTCGTACTTAGTTATTTTACACTTCACAGGTACTCAGTGAGAGGAGAACTCACTGATGACAATCAAGACTGAGAGCCTGAAGACGAAGAGCACCATCCTGAACTTATGACAGTCTTCTAAGCTGACTGAGTAAGTGTCAGTGATGAAGAGTATGACCCTGAGGTCATTACTAACTCAGACCTGAAGGGAACAGGATGATACTGAGTTTATGGGAAATACTTGGAGTAGAGCCAAGCAATGCAAAAGGAATGTCAGCGTCAGGACAAGACCGTTGTGCTCGAGACAAAAAGAACTTAATAAGACAAGCCTGAAGCCTAGGAATAAGTTTTGACATTCTCACCAACCTAATGACGTGGACCAATCCGGGGAGGACACGCACGTACGGACCCTGACATGGAGACTGACTTCAGACTTCACTTTCAACGGGCAAGCATTAAATGACGCATTAAATGCAATTACCAAATCCATGCAAGGATGGCTGCTGCATGGGTAATATGTCTGTTTGAGCCACTCTACGTAGATGACTAGAAGGCTATCTCTTCCAACGACTTAGTGAATTCCTTCAGAAGAAGGGATACACATTCGATAAAGTTTTCCCATGCGTATTCACGAAGAAATCACATAATGGTTTTTACATCATATCTGTCTATGTTGATGATATGAACATAATCGGAACATGCAAAGAGGTTGAAGAAGCCAGTTCAATCTTGAAAGCCGAATTCGAAAGGAAAGCCTTGGGTAAAACCAAGTACTGCCTCGGCCTGCAGATCGAGCATCTCCCAAGAGGAATTCTTATACATCAGTCGACCTACGTGAAGAAAATATTAGAGAGATTTCATATGGATAAATCTCATCCACTTAGCACCCCTATGGTTGTCCGATCCCTCGAAGTGGATAAGGATCCATTGAGGCCAAAAGAAGATTCAGAAGAAATTCTGGGGCCAGAAGTTCCTTATCTTAGCGCTGTTGGAGCATTGCTCTATCTCGCAAATTGCACTCGGTCGGACATTGCATTTCTTGTCAATTTGCTTGCAAGACATAACGCTTCTCCTACAAGGAGACATTGGAATGATGTTAAGCATGTTCTACGGTACCTCCAAGGGTCTCAAGATCTTGGACTGTTTTACCGTAAGAACCAAGACAAAGCCTTAGTAGGTTATGCGGATACTGACTATTTGTCTGATCCCCACAACGTCATATCCCAAACTAGTTACGTTTTTCTCTGTGGTGGTACCGCGATCTCATGGAGATCGGTTAAATAAACCATGGTTACCACGTCTTCAAACCACTCAGAGATAATAGCTTTATTTGAAGCCGCACGAGAATGTGTTTGGTTAAAGTCCTTGGTAAAACACATTGGTGACTTGTGTGGTATCGCTAAAGGCGATACACCTCCCACCGTTATATTTGAAGACAACGCAGCTTGCATCGCACAAATGAGTAATGGGTACGTCAAGGGAAACCTGACGAAACATATTTCACCTAAATTTTTCTACCCATACGAACTCCAGAAGAGTGACGTGATTAGCATTCGAAAGGTGCAATCTAGTAACAATCTAGCAGATCTGTTTACTAAGTCCTTACCTACGTCTACTTTTGAAAAGTACGTTCGTGGTATTGGGATGCAAAGACTCAAAGTGTTGTTGTCTTCAGGGGGAGCGGTAACCCCGAAATGAATCTAGAAGATTTGATCTAGAAGATCTATTACATTCCTCCCTAACTTATTATTTGACCGATACCTAGCACGTGGAGTTTTTATGACAAAACATTTATGTTATGTTGTAATGTCCAAGGGGGAGTGTTGTAAATCTAGAAGATTTATTATTCCAAATCTAGAAGATTTGATGTGGACATTACTAATGAACCAATGACCAAATGGGCTCCATATCTTAGATTAGAGTTTTATTCTTATAAATAGACTATTGTACTCATAATTGTAATCACTCATACACAAGAATATTAGTGAAACTCCTAGCTTGGCTCGCCCCCAGACGTAGTCGTTCCCGACGAACTGGGTGAACAAATCCCGTCTTTTATTTTACGCACTTATTTACAACAGTTTTAATTAAAAGGTACGTTACAAATTAAATTACCGGTTGTTTATATTAATGCGGATTGTCCTTTTCAATGACGAGATGGATTATTATCCTTAAAAAAAAAACTAAAAAAAAGGACTATTGTTACTTTCAAGAGTCAACACTAACCAATTTAGAGTAGGCCAACTTAGGATTCGAGTCATAAATATTATAATTGTTAATTTGCGTATTATAGCGTCCCTTATTTTTTAAGTGGTAAGTGACATATTTTTTAAAAAAATTAATTATTGAATAAAATAAATATTATATTTTATTGATTTTGTGTATTTATTTTTTTGAAGTGTGAAAATAATTGCCAAGTGAGTAGTGTCTAGTACTACAATGACATACTCTCCCATCCCTAAAAAAAATAGTCTTGGTTATCTTGTTAGGATGTCTTCAAAAAATAATCATGTTGTCTAAAATAGAAATAATAAATTTTATCGACACTTTTTAACATATACATATAGTATTTTTATAATAATATATTTTGTACTTAATGTAATACAATATTTAATTTTTTACATATTGTATCAATTTTTTTAATAACCGTGAAAAAGTAACATAAGTATATTTGAGGGCGGTACGAGTAATTTAGAAATAATAGTACACTATGTTTTAAAAGCGGAAGCGGACATTGAACCGGACACTCTAACACTTTTGGTCGGACCGGGTTCGACCGGGTCTAACCATTAGTGAAGCATTTGAACCAGTATGACGTCATAATTATATAATATATATATTATTGATATCATACATCTAACATTACAAATTAAAGTTCAATTTTAAATATCTAAATTAAATATTAACAAAATTTTAAAAAGTCATAATTAATTTTTTTTATAATAATTATAAAATCTGAATATACCTAAGTAAATAAATCTTAATTTATAGCGCTCAAATAAGATTAAATACACTAACACATTAACGCTATAATGAAATTAAATAATAAACAAAAAACAAGCTAACAATAATGAATTAAAAATGTATTCATGCCCACAATTAAACGTGGCACTATATTTTAGAATAGTGGGAAACTATTTTTTTTAAAAACTAATTTCGATTTCAATAATTTAAATAAAATAGAAAAATTAAGGAAAATAGTTAAAATTGAAACCTAAGGTTGTGTTTGGTTAGACTCTGTTTGGTTAGGAATGGTGGTGGATGGGATGGGGATGGAGATGGAAAAGGGAGGATGTGGGTAATCCAATGAATAGTAAATCTGTGTTTGGTTAGGGATGGAGAAATAGAGTTGGATGAAACTTTATGTCAAATCAAAATTGATGTGAAATATTTTATTAATGTTAGTTAGTGAGATAATGATTGAGTGAGAGAAAAGTAGGAGGGATAATAAAAAAATATGAGAAAGAATTAATGTGTAAGAAAAAGTAGGAGAGATAATGAATAAATATAGAAAAATTAGGAGAGAAGATGAGTGGCTCGAATAAAAGTGATGTGATTGTATAAAATATAATTAAAATAGGTGTGTAGGTATATAATATGGGTGGATGGGGAATGAGATGTGCCCATCCAAAATCGAATGGGATAGGGGATGACACATCCCCATCCGGATGGGTCCATCCCTAACCAAACACAACCTTAATAAGGAAAATCGAATGGGATGGGGGATGACACATCCCCATCCGGATGGACCCATCCCTAACCAAACACAACCTTAAGGATTGGCCCATCCGGATGGGGATGGGCCATCCCCCATCCCATTCGATTTTGGATGGACACATCCCATTCCCCATCTCACAAAATCCCATACAATTACATCATCACTTTTTCATTCATCCACTCATTCTCTCTCCTATTTTTTTTAATCACGTTTTCATCCATCCACTAATTCTCTCTCCTATTTTTCTTTCACCCACTTATTCTCTCTCATAACTCCAATAACTATTAAGAATAAAATAATATTATCACTCATCATCACAATCATTACCACTAACTAACAATAATAAAATAATACAATATCACTATTGATTTGATATAATGTTTCATCAAACTCTACTTCTCCATCCTTAATCAAACACAAATTTACTATTCACATGATTACCCCATCCATCTCCATCCACATCCCCATCCTCATCACATCCCATCCACAGACCCTTAAAGTTGTATTGCGACTCTTCAACTTCTCATATTTCTCTCTCATAGGTCACCATCATTAACCCTCCTCAGGCCTACGTCGTCACAGATTTGGGTTGTATAAAGTCACTCTTCAGTAGCACCATTTCATCTCTCTCGTACTTTCTCTTTTACAATTTTCACTGCGGTCATCCCCTCCATCATCAAAGATTCCAAAAATTGAATTCGGAATTGGGGATCTGCAAAATTTAGTCAAAGCCACGCCACCAAAATCAAAATCCATCTCGAAATTGCCTGAAAACTTATATCTTCCAAAAATATCTCAATCAGAGTTTGCTCGCGAGTAGCTCGATTCAACCCGCGGCCGGTTCAACCCGCTTTTTCCATTTCCTCCCGGTTATTGAGCGCTTTCAGAGATGACCGGTCCAACGATATCGAGCCGTACGGTAGCTTTTCCGGTCGGACCCGGTCCGAACCGCTTTTTAAAAGTACGTTGATTTACACAAATTTTTGTCAACAATATTATACGCAAGGATAATGGACAAAATGTACGGCTGTTTCAAAATCAACGTATCTATTAATAATTTAATACCGCCTCACGTCATATATAAGCCCAACATGTGGATTCCAGTAGCCATTGACGAGGATTTATTCCTTCAACGATATGGAGAAACCAGCGGTATCTTCAGTGGACGATTGCCTAGTGTTTGATGTGAATGGGGAGAGATTTGAGGTTCCAGATGCAGACTCGTCCACTACTTTGCTCGAGTTTTTGCGCTCCCGCACTCCTTTCAAGAGTGTTAAGCTCGGTTGTGGCGAAGGTGAGTGTGTCGATCTACACTTGTGTGTTTGTGATTCACGGCTTCTGCGTTATTCTGATGTCTTAATGCTAGCTGTTATTGTGCACTCTGTTTCATTGGATATCTGTTGTGAAAGTATGTGTGCTTGTGAGTTATCGGTTTTAGCTTGTTGAAGAAGAAGGAGATGGCTAATCAGTGGTCGTGTGGTTTCTATGGAATTATAGATGACTATAGATTGATTACTGTGACTTTAAGTAGACGTGGTAATATGGCCTTGAAATTCAATAAATATTACTCATCTCTTTGTCACTTCTTCAAGTGATCAGTTAGATTCAAGTCAATAGTATTCTCTATTGGTGATTGTGTTCTGCACTGAATTACTAACCAGGGGAGATTAAAAAAACATGAGTATTTTGACCACAGTGTGAGTATTTTGTCCACTTTATCAAGGTTAGATATGGATAATTAAAACCACGTTTTGGTTGTTGTTTTTGCTCACTTGTGAAGGCCAATACGTGAGTTAATGAATCTATGTTTAAACATTACCATTAACTATTTGTTTTAAATTCACCATCTCGATGTGGGACAAGTTTCGCATAGTTATTGAGTTGTGGATTATTAACGTGTCCAAAATAAATTTGTTTAGACCATGAAATGGCCTATTTATGCTTTCTCATTCTTTTAGAAGTTGTTTCAGTTTTTGTTAATTTGTTGTATTTGGATTTCTTAGGATATAACAGAGTTGTAGAGCACTATTTTGAGTTGTCATTAATTTGATTTTAATATTTGCCTTCATATTGTTGCATCGTCCTGTTTATCTGATTTGGCTTACCTCTTCAGGTGGTTGTGGAGCTTGTGTTGTTCTGCTATCGAAGTATGACAGTGAACTCAATAAGGTTGAGAGTTTCAATGTCAGTTCATGTCTTACGCTTCTTTGCAGCATTAATGGCTGTTCAATTACAACAAGTGAAGGCCTTGGAAACAGCAAAAATGGATTCCATCCAATCCATCAAAGATTTGCTGGATTCCATGCTTCTCAATGTGGCTTCTGCACCCCTGGAATGTGCATGTCTTTTTTCTCAGCACTTGTAAATGCTGAGGAAACCAATCGATTAGAAGCTCCACCTGGATTCTCCAAGCTAACAGTTTCTGAAGCTGAGAAAGCCATAGCGGGAAACCTCTGTAGATGTACTGGATATAGGCCAATTGCTGATGCTTGCAAAAGTTTTGCTGCAGATGTTGACTTGGAGGATTTGGGAATCAATTCTTTTTGGAGAAAGGGTGACACGAAGGAAATAAAAGGCTGTAGATTACCATCCTATCATCCAAAATATCATGCCTGTTCATATACTGAAAAAACAGGGGATGATTACAGGTCAACAAGGCTTTTCAATTCTAAAAGGTACTCATGGTATAGTCCTGTAACTGTTGAGGAGCTTCAACAATTGTTTCACTCTAATACAGTTGAAAATGGTGGTAACATCAAACTAGTTGTTGGAAACACAGCGAATGGTTATTACAGAGAAACTGAGAAATACGACAAGTACATTGACCTGAGACACATCCCTGAGCTTTCGGTAGTTAAAAAGGATGAGTCTGGTATTGAATTTGGAGCAGCTTTGTCTATTTCAAAAGTTATATTACATTTGAAAGAACAAAGTAAAGCCAACTTATGCTCAAGTGGAGAACTTGTGTTCACCAAAATTGCTGAGCATATGGAAAAGATTGCAGCAGGCTTTGTTAGGAACTCAGCTAGTATTGGTGGCAATTTAATTATGGCACAGAGGAAGTATTTTCCTTCGGATATTGCTACTTTACTTCTTGCTGTGGGTTCTAGTGTGAGCATACTCTTAGGTAATATACATGAAAAGATTAGTTTTGAAGATTTCTTGAGTAGACCACCTCTGGACCCCAAATCCGTGCTTTTGAGTGTTCACATTCCTCTTCTCAAACCAACAGCAACTGATGGTTTGGTCCAGACTAATGCAACATTGTTGTTTGAAACCTACCGTGCTGCACCACGGCCCCTTGGAAATGCATTGCCCTATTTAAATGCTGCCTTGTTAGCTGATATTTCTTCAGTTAAAAATGGAATATTAGTAAATAATATATATCTAGCTTTTGGTGCTTATGGGACAAAACGTGCAACAAGGGCAGGGAAAGTTGAGGAATATCTGAAGGGGAAAATACTTAGTGTCCGAGTTCTGGAGGAAGCAATCAAAATGGTAAAAGGTGTTGTGGTACCTGAAGAAGGCACTGCCTATGCTGCTTATAGGTCAAGCTTAGCTGCCAGTTTTCTCTTTGAATTTCTTAATAGCTTCTCCAGTGTGGGTTCTTCAATTTCTGGTGGTTTGTCTGAGGAACTAAATGATTTATTGCTGGAAGGAGCTGGAAAACGTAGCAATGATAGGACAATGAGTCCAAGTGAAAACAATCCGTTGCTATCATCAGCAAAACAGGTGGTGAACTCTAGTAGAGACTATCATCCTGTGGGTGAACCGATGCCCAAATTTGGTGCTGCCATCCAAGCTTCTGGTATGTATGGTCCTATTCAGTTTCTGTTATGTGAATTTAACTTAAACATGACTCGTTTCACTTATTGTGTGATGTATTCATTTGGAACAAAATGGTAAACTGTGTTGAATCAATCTCCTCTAACTATTTCTTTCTTTCATGTTGTGATACAGTAATACATGATATAATTGAATTTTCTTTTTAGTATCTTGCTAATTTAACTATAAGTTAGAATGTCGTGCCTTATTATTATCATTCTTTAATTATTCATTTCTTTCATGTTGTGGTAATCAGTAGTACATGATATCATTATATTTTCTTTTTTATTATCTTGCTAATTTAACTATAAGTTAGAATTTCGTGTCATTTTAGTATCATTCTTTTTTGCACCTTGCTAATTTGACTGTTAGTTAGAATAGTGTGCGCTTTTAGTATCTTGCTAATATGACTATACGTTAGAATATTTGATTGTTAAAATTTCAACTGCTACCTTCTATTTCACTGTTTCTAAGTACTGGTAGTAACAAAAAACAGCACATAAAGGCCCTCTTAGTACTTTATGTTGACCATTTTCTCAACATTCCGACACACAAGCTATAAATTGGAGTCCACAGACCCTTGTACAACCAGTCAAAGCTGTGTCCATTCATTTGATACGAAGAATTCTTTTCCTTTTCATTCCCACATTCCCCAGCATTATTTATTCGTTTGTTCGTCCATTTATATTCGATGTTTTTATTTTATATCTTCAACTTAGTGCTTAATGACATCCTGGTTTTCTTTCTTGTTCTGGTCCAATTTATTTTTCTTTGTCATCTTATTCTGCAAACCTCAACAGAAAAGAAATAAGGGTGGCTAAGGGTCTAATGATTCTTATGACATCATCTAGTTCAATTGAAGTATGTTGCATATCGATGTAATTGGAAACTTATTAGCAGCAATAAGTGTTTCTCCTGCCGTACTTATGATCTGCCATTTTCAGGTGAAGCTGTGTTTGTAGATGACATTCCTTCACCCCCGAGTTGTTTGCATGGCGCATTTGTTTATAGCACGAAGCCATTAGCTCGAGTGAGAGAGGTCTCTTTCAAGTCCCACCCTCAACCAACTGCTGTAATATCTGTCAAAGATATCCCGAAAGAAGGGCAAAACGTGGGAATTATAGCCATGTTTGGAGCTGAACCTTTATTTGCTGAAGATGTTGCTAGGTTTGCTGGTGACCTCATCGCTTTTGTGGT
Source organism: Ballota nigra (assembly GCA_947034835.1). Classification (NCBI taxonomy): domain Eukaryota; kingdom Viridiplantae; phylum Streptophyta; class Magnoliopsida; order Lamiales; family Lamiaceae; genus Ballota; species Ballota nigra. The sequence goes on along the minus strand of OX344727.1, from coordinate 7,336,591 downwards.
AATATGCACTTCTTCGTCTTCTTCGTGTTGGGAACTTTCTTGTTTTTAATTTGTTGGTTAGACAAGCAATTGATTGCTTGGACAAATCTCTCTAGGTTGCAGATTCACAGAAGAATGCCAATTTAGCTGCAAAAGGTGCTCAAATTGATTATGATACAGATGGCTTAGATCCACCCATTTTAACTGTTGAAGAGGCTTTCAAACAATCAAGTTTCTTTGATGTTCCTCCTTTTCTCTATCCATCACAAATTGGTGATTTCTCAAAAGGAATGGCTGAAGCTGATCACAAGATTCTTTCTGCTGAGGTTCTTATCTATTACAATATTTTTTGTGTAAACTAGCTGTTGAGTTATATTTATAGTGATCTGGGATCTGATGGTATAGAAACTTTCCCAAATATATATGCACGCTCCTATTCTATAATGCTAAATATTATTTTGTGGCTAGTCATTAATTAACTTTATCCAGTACTGTGTCAATGAGGTAGTATTTTGATTTTTTTCCCCTTACTGGTTTTGAATCGAAATTTCCAGATAAGACTTGGTTCACAATACTACTTTTATATGGAGACCCAAACTGCTCTTGCAGTTCCAGATGAAGACAACTGTATGGTGGTTTACAGTTCAATTCAATGTCCTGAGTTTGCACATAGAGTAATTGCCCAATGCCTTGGTGTTCCTGAGCATAATGTCCGAGTCCTTACGAGAAGAGTTGGTGGAGGTTTTGGTGGGAAGGCATTAAAATCAATGGCGGTGAGTATGATATGTACCATGTTTAAATCTTGAACCCTGCAGAATTAAGGGGGCGTTTGCTTCAAATTCCTCGATGAGAATGGTAATTGGAATGAACATTAGATAATTGTGGTGGTTAATGAGGTATGAACAATGCACCTTCATCATACTTCATATAGGGTAATGAGACTCAATATAAGTTAATCATTATATACCATTTCGATTAACTTTCTCCCCTCCTATTATCATTTCTCCTCAATTCCACTATTTGTCAACCAACAGTCCTTTATGTCTCATTTATTCCAAATGTAGAGCAAAACACTATTAAAAATGTAAATATTCTTGGGACAGCCCTTCATCTACTACATACATCTCTTTCATTACAAGGGCATATAGGGAAAATAGATCCTCATTACCATTCCCATTGAATAATTTCAACCAAGAATAAAATCGGTTATACATCTTTTTAAGCTTTTCACTTTGACAAGAAAATGGCATATTTGATGTGTAGATTACTTAGAATGTATTCTGAAGTAATACTAAGTGAATGATTTTCAGGTTGCGACTGCGTGTGCTCTTGCAGCTCATAAATTACGCCGCCCAGTAAGAATATATCTTGACCGAAAAACGGACATGATAATTGCGGGAGGAAGACATCCAATGAAAATAACTTACAGTGTTGGATTTAAATCCGATGGGAAGATCACAGCTTTGCATCTTGACATATTGATCAATGCAGGGATAACTGCAGATATAAGCCCCATACTTCCTAATAACATGATCGGAGCATTCAAAAAGTATGACTGGGGAGCTCTATCTTTTGATATAAAATTATGCAAGACGAATCTTTCTAGCAAATCAGCGATGCGGGCCCCCGGGGAGGTCCAGGCATCTTATATCGCTGAAGTTATAATCGAGCATGTAGCTTCCTTGCTATCAATGGAAGTTGATTCTGTTAGGAACAGGAACTTCCACTCATACGAAAGCCTAAAATTGTTTTATGGGAGTGCCTCTGGGGAATCCATAGAGTTTACTTTGCCTTATGTATGGGATAAGGTTGCAAGAACATCGAACTTTCAGCAAAGGATCTCGATAATAGAACAATTTAATCGCTCTAATATCTGGCTTAAGAGGGGTATTTCTCGAATACCCATTGTGCATGAAGTGTTCGTGAGACCTGCCCCGGGGAAAGTAAGTATACTTTGGGATGGATCAATTGTTGTGGAAGTTGGAGGTATAGAACTTGGCCAGGGGCTTTGGACAAAGGTCAAACAAGTAGCTGCTTATGCTCTCAGTTCAATCCAATGTGATGGAACAGAAGTTCTTGTGGAGAAAGTGCGAGTGGTACAAGCAGACACCTTGAGTTTAGTGCAAGGAGGATTTACTGCTGGGAGCACGACGTCAGAATCGAGTTGTGAAGCTGTTAGATTATGCTGCAATGTTTTGGTTGAAAGATTAGCCCCTCTTAAGGAGAAGTTGCAGGTGCAAATGGGTTCTGTTAAATGGGATGCTCTGATTCTCCAGGTCCGTGCTTCCATATCTGAGTCCTATTTGTTGAATTTATGTTATGTTATTTTCTGAGAGTTAACAAATGGTTTTCCTTCCATTTCAGTGATGGATGATAAATTATTACTCCCTTCGTCCCACTAGTGTTTGCACAATTAGGTGGACACTCTTTTTAAGAAAAAAATGTAATGGGTAGTGTTTTGAGAGATATAAAGTGAAGAATTTGGTTGAATTGAGTGTATTGTGGACCCAAAAGGCAAAAAGTAATGACAATTCTTGTAAATATGTGAATATTTTGAAGGTGAAGTTTATAAAAATATTTTTTTCATTTTTGAGTGTGCAAGCAATTGTGGGACAGACGAATAAGACAAGTGTGCAAACAACTGTGGAATGGAGGGTGTACTTTTTTAGAATTTTTTTTTTCATTTTTAGTATATGAAGCACAGTTCGGATTTTTCATATAAGGAAAAAGTTTAGTTGCTTATTATAGAGATGAAGAACTTTTCTTTTGGGGCTACCTAATGTTGGAACGTAACTCCAAATCGCAATAACTAGACAACAATATATTTTTTAAGTAATTGTTGAAGTTAAATATTGAACACTTCGAAAAAGTATAGAAGAATTGAAAAACATGCAATGCCATAAAATGTTATTCTTTCTTGTATTCCATCTATGGAAATTCAATTGTTTATTCCTTGCTAGCTTGTGGGGTATGCATTGTTTTCGGCTAAATGAATCATGAGGCTTCCCTTATCCGCAGCATAATTCAAGGTTTCCTTATAATATCATGGATACCATTATACAGGACATCACTGCTGTAGTATATAATCTCCTTGGCATGCACTTAGAAGTCTTAAGGGCTTCTATCCAGTCATACCCAAAATCTGTTGCCTGTTTTATGTACTCATAAGTAGACTCATTATTTCAAATATGGTGTTTTCTGTCATTTCTATTTAATTTTTTTATTGTAATATGTTGATATGTTGTTTACCATTTATCACTTTATCTTTATCCCGGGTCCACAGAATTGCTCTTACGTTCTCATCAAGAATTTACCTGAATGTAACATGTATTGTTTTGTCATTTCTATTTTTAAAAATGAAATCGTAATATGCTGATATATGGTTTACCGCTTATCACTTTATCTTCTCGGGTCCACTGAATTGTTCTTACGTTCTCATCAAGAATATACCTTCTGAATGTAGGCACACTATGAAAATGTGAACTTAGCAGAGAACTCTTTGTTTGTTCCCGATCCCAGTTCAACGAAATATCTGAACTATGGTGCTGCAGTAAGTGAGGTATAAGTTTTTTTTTATTTTAAGTTTTGTCTTGTTGAGCATCTTCTTCATTCTTTCCTTGGAGGCAATATCACTGCCACTAAGCTGCATACTATTGCATGAGTTTTAGGCATTTATGCTTTACTTTTATTTACCAGCAACATAAATTATAGGATATTGTTCTATGTTTCAGGTAGAGGTAAATATCCTTACAGGAGAAACAATAATATTGAGAACAGATATCGTCTATGATTGTGGGCAAAGCATGAATCCAGCTGTGGACTTGGGACAGGTATAATTATACCTTCAGAATCACGATTAATGGCTTTTACTCGTAGCCTTTACTGAATTCCAATCTATAACCATCACAGTCTTTTTATTATTTATTTTGACAATGCTTTTTTAAGTACATTGTATCATTGTTTCTCCTTTACATTGAGAAAATTATGAGCGACTGGTTCTGGTATATGTATCACAGATTGAGGGGGCTTTTGTACAAGGACTAGGATTCTTCATGCTAGAAGAATACCCAACTAACTCAGATGGATTGGTGATTGCAAATGGCACATGGACATACAAGATTCCAACTATGGACACCATCCCAAAACAGTTCAATGTTGAAGTTCTAAACAGCGGACATCATCAAAAACGGGTTTTGTCATCTAAGGGTATGTTTTTTGTCTATTCAGCGTCAACATGAAAACTAACTTAGGTAACGTGTGATTTACTATGCCTATGGGCTTGTTAGAGGCTCAGAACCAGCAGCTCAATAATTTCATTAATCATCTCCTAAGTAGTCCTATTTTGTCTGGAAAATCTGGTAAATTTGGCGATTAACAGTAGAAGTATATCATTAAATTTGATGATTTTGTGCAGCTTCTGGGGAACCCCCGCTGCTATTGGCGGCATCAGTTCACTGTGCAACAAGAGCAGCCATTAAAGCGGCAAGGAGACAGCTTAAATCTTGGGGAGCTCTGGAAGGGACTGATTCGACGTTCCAGCTGGACGTTCCTGCTACTATGCCTGTGGTTAAGCAACTCTGCGGTCTTGATTCCGTGGAGACCTACTTGCACACTTTGCTCTCCACCTCGTAAAGATGAACTCCTCATCATTTCTATGTTTGTGGGTTCAAAACTATTCCACGATTTATGCTCTCCGCCATTTTTATGACAGATGGGGATGAAGTTATGTAGTCGAAATCTTGAAATAGAGCATTTGCTGTTGTACATTTGTGTATATACTTGAGTGTAAGAAATCAAACATATATAGAATGTTATTGTTGAAATCTAGAGTTTCATGGATGTATACTTTTTGGAATATTATTCTGATAGAATAGGAAGGGTCTGCTGTTGTACATTTGACTGAGAAATCGAACATATATAGAATGTTATTGTTGTAAATTGTAATCTACAGTTTCATGAATGTTTTTTTTTTTTTTTAGGATATTGTTCTGATAGAATAGGAAGAGTCTGTTTGCTATTCTACAGTTGTGAATAAATAGAAAAACAATAGAAAGAGATCACAAAGGTTGATTTTCTGGAAACCACGGTTGCACGAACATGAACCAAGATCGTTAATGTGTGTATTTCTTGCATTGACAATGACGAATTTATCAGGTAAAGATATATTTACGTGCCATGTGTCTACATTTGAGTTTCTTCAAACCTAAAGAGTCATTTTGTGAATTATGGATGCATGATAGAATCATAATATTGTTAATTGAAGTTGTAAAATATGGAACACAGGATGTTCAATAGAATGCTAAAACACTATAAAAAGTCGCTCTAAAATATGCAAAACAGAGTGATTGCCCGCCAAATCTACCTGATAAAACCTGACTGCAGTTGCAATTTGATTTGGCGATTGCCACCATTTGCAAGATACTCGGACACTTTCTTTATGTAGATGTCACGCACCAATTTATACACTATCTAAAAAGAAATATTGATTTGCGTGTACTTATACAGATATACACAAATTTCTCTAGGACGAGGTAATATTAAATTTTGACATGTACTACTGTTAGAGAAATTTATATAAGGTTGTTTTTGTACCGAGTCATTTGAAATCCAAAATATTTGAAAATTAATGGATTTAAGAATCCATGAATTTCAAATAACTTGTTTTTGCTAAGTATATGAAATTCCCTCAATTTGAACTAGGATTAAAATTAGGTATTTAAAATCCATTCATTTGAATATTTTATCCAAACAAATAGAGTGGATTTAGGTTGTGGATTTAAAATCCATAACCTCAAATCCCTCCATCCAAACATAACCTAGTTGAATTGATTACACACCTCTCTAAAGTTCGAACTTTTAAATGAGATAAAAAAATTCATGGGGACTGAGCCAAATAGGCTCACACCTGGATCCAAAGATCCTGGGCTCAATTATCGTTGAGAGAAATTTCACCCATATTAAATTGTTCACTCATTAGACCACCTCAACAAAAATGGAAAGTTAAGAATCCAGCCATAAATGGGGGGAGTGTTAGGTAAAATAATTAAATGAATTGATTTTACCTATTTTACAATTGGACTTTTAGATGGGATCTAAATGGAAATTCTTTTAACTATCAACACCAAATATCCTGATATTTATGTTTAATGTTTTTTTTTTTTTTTTTTTGCGCCAAACTTTTTATTAAGATCCTTGCATGTTAAGTTTTTAAAATGATCACCGCATTTTTCATAACGAAAATCTATGTTTCCGTTGTCTATGTGATGTTGTTATTAGTGCTTATTAAACAAAAGAAAAAAATTAGTTCGAATTTTTGGTCATTAAGTGATGACTCGAAATTCTAGAGTATTAAATCTACATTTTGGAAAATTGGGGTGTTACACTACAACTTACTATACTTAGTCACTTTTATCAGGTTTTATGCACTTTTTGAAATAGAAATGATGAATGTAACTTAATGAAAATGTAAGAATATTGAAAAAAAAATAAAGAACACAGATTTATAGTGGTTTAGAGGTGGTGTAATCCCCCTACATCTATTGTTACGCCCTCAGGTGTCTAATTGCAAGTCTTACAACTTTTGCTTGCTACACTAAAAATTCACTCAGATAACAAGACTCCCCATAAGAACTAGACCTCACTCAAATTAATCTATTCCTAGAGTAAATTCATATTCACTCAGATTACACTCTTCACTCAAAAAATACAACTCACAAAAGAAAAATTATCTACATTTACAATAAAAAGTATTTGTGGGGAACAACAACTTCTAAAACTAACTAAAAAGATCCTAACAACCTAGTCCTAATAATACTAAGACAAGTTTTTGCAGACACAAATAGTTGTAGGATTTCTTTGTAGTAGTATGCTTGAGTGCGTATGTATTGTTGTTGTTGTCCTCTGGGGTGAACCTCCTATTTATAGATGTCTTGGGTGTTTACATCCTTTGGAGGGTCTTTTGAATTTCTCTCCTCTCTTTCAGAGTTTTGACTTTATCTAATTAAAATTTCTTGTCTTGTTCTTCTGTCTTCAGAGTAGTACAACAAATTTGCCTTTTTGTGTTAGCTGCCAATGTGGTCAACTAAAATCTAGAGACTATGTATCTATTGGCTAGGATTAAACTCTTTTAATCCTCTGAATCTTCCAAACCTTGTGAGTGAGTGTATAGACAATACTTCACTCATCCAAGTGTGATTAAGAGGTCACATAGGTCTTCAGTTGTAGGTTCCTTCTCTGACTGTAGTTTCTGTATTGAATTGTAGGATTTATTTTCATTTGTAGCTTGGGCTTTTCTACGGTCAGGAAGGCTTTCGCTCTTCCTGACGTCAAGAAACCCTTTGAATACCGTTGGATCATCGATTTAATGTATAATATTTTTTCTAAAAAATTGCACTTTGCATTAGAGCGTTTGCATTGTGAATACTGCAGTTGCACTATATCGCCCTACTAATAAATTAATTTAATAATTATAAAATGACAAAAATATCCTTTTTAATTTAAAATATTTGTAATTTACATATTTATAGTTTAAACATATCTGTAAGCACATTAAAATTGTGATTTAGCGTATTTTGGAGATATCATATAATATCTACCAAAATGGAGGGAAATCAAGGGAATCAATCAAATCAAATTATATGTGATTGATATATTATTAAATTGGAAGAGAATAAAGAAGATCAAATCAGATTGATTTGTCAAATTAAGTCAATCAAATCGGCACCAGCCAATCAAATTGCGCCGAAGAAGGAAGGTCTTCAATCCCTTCCCTATAAATATAGTTCTTCTCCATTCTTCAAACATAACAAAAAAGGAAGAAAATAAAAAGAATTAGAGAAATTCTAGAGATTGTACTCGACTTTCGCATTTGATGCAATATTGTATTGCAATTTTGTTTTTATTATATTTAAATTTGAAATTTGTATTTACAAATTCGGCACGCAAGGTGAGACATCTCTACCTCTCATCTCTTCTCTTCCAAATAAAAAAGCTCCTTGACAAGAGCATAAATTGTCTATGATGCTCCTTGATATGAGCCAAAACTATCTAAAGTTTTACAAATCAAATCTGTCTGAAGCTCTCAAGCCAAAGTTTAGATTGAAAACTCCCTGATATTTATCAAATTCAAATCAAAGCTCCTTGATACGAGCCAAAACTGTCTACAAATTTGAAATTGAAGACTCCTCGATACGAGTATACACTATCTATCAAATTCAAATCGAAGCTCCTAGATACGAGCAAAAACTATCCAAAGTCTCTTAAATCAATTCTCCTCGATACGAGACTAAACTATCTGTGACTCTCAAATTGAGTCTTTCATATCAAGACTCCTTGATACGAGTGAATACTGTCTAAGTCCCTTAAATTGAAAGTTCGGTATCAAGATATTTCCGTGCTTCATTCACTCCAAGACAGAAACGTCCGTGAACAAAGCACGAGGGGGCATTTGTAAGCACATTAAAATTGTGACTTACCGTATTTTGGAGATATCATATAATATCTACCAAAATGGAGGGAAATCGAGGGAATCAATCAAATTAAATTATATGTGATTGATATCTTATTAAATTGGAAGAGAATAAAGAAGAACAAATCAAATAAGATTGATTTGTCAAATCAAGTCAATCAAATCGACATCAGCCAATCAAATTGCGCCACGTGGCAATGCGAAGAAGGAAGGTCTTCATTCCCTTCCCCATAAATACAGTAAAACCTCGTTAAATTAATACTCGATAAATTAATAACATCGCTAAAACTAATAATTTGTCCGGTCCCAAGTTGGGACCAGTACAAATTTGGGACCCAATCAATAAAATTATAAAATAAAATTTTTTTTGAGATCCCAGTGTATATATATTGGTCCCGACGAAACTATAAATTAATAATTATTAAAAATAATCCATATATATATATATATATATATGACGCACTTGAATATTCTTAAGACAACTTAGTAAAAGGATTTTTCAACCCATTTCACCAAATCATTCTGAGTGCATCCAGGTTGATCTCTCTTATACTCACATAACATCTTTCGTTGTTGGTTGATCATGGTTGATTTTTGAATTCCTTTTAGATGACTTCTATCCATGATTCAATGCACAAATGTTAGTCCAATGAACCATATTTTTGTATTTTTCAAAACCAATTAATTTAAACAGGCCATTACAGCTTCCACGTGAGTTTGTGTTCATGGAATTCTACTAGTACATTTGTATTTTAACTTAATTTTCATCAATAACTATGCATGTATACTTAAAGTTATTCAAAAAATTTGGAACTTTGAAGGTCAACTGTGCATATACGTTAAAACCTCTTTAAATTAATAAATTATTAATTTATCGATATAATAATATCTCTATAAATTAATAAAATCCTCTGGTCCCAACATTATTAATATATAGAGGTTTTACTGTATAGTTCTTCTTCACTCTTCAAACATAACAAAAAAGGAAGAAAATGAAAAGAATCAGAGAAATTCTAGAGATTGTACTCGACTTTCGCATTTGATGTAATATTGTATTGCAATTTCGTTTTTATTATATTTAAATTTGAAATTTGTAGTTACAATATCCATATTAACATTTTACATGTAAATAAATATATTTTTACATAATTAAATTTAAAATCATAAAAAAAAATTACTAATATCCCAATCGTCTATCTCATCTGGCCCTAATTTTTCTAGAAAATAAAGCAGGAGTAAAAGGAAGAACACTGGTCCTTCAAAAAAAGAAGGAAGAACACTGGTGAAGAAAGAGGCGACTTCCTAGAGAACCCCCTGTTTCAATAAATAGTGATCAAATAAAATTGTAATTCATATTTTTTTAAAGGGGGTTAATACTTATTATATGTCTGTATTTCTTGCATCGATGACGAAGGCGGTAAATTTATCAGGTAAAGATTAATTTACAAGCCATGTTTGTGCGTTTCTATCATTGTGTATTGTGGTTATGGTGATCGACTTCCTTTCTTAATTTGAGTCTCTTCTCTGAGAGTTTCTTGTAAATTTTCTCAATGCACGAGTGGATCCCCTGCTGGGCGCCCAAACCAGCAGGGGGTGCTAGGCATGCAATACGACACAGTTTGGGTGAAATTTCTTAAAGAAAATAATAAAAGTGTTAAAGACGGACAAAAAATAGAAGTACAAGGAATGTATACATTTAAAAAAGAATTATGAATCATATTAGGGTGGATCACATGTAGGTGCTAAATGGTACCCTTTATTGGGGTTTAGTTCAATGTGGACTTTAAATTACAAAATGGTTCAAAATGTGGGGCCTTCCCCTCTTATTTCACTGAGTGCTTGTCTGCCTGCATGATGTGACAGTAGTTGTCGGTTGTGCAAAATTTTTATTAATTTGCACATATATTATTTTACTCAATTTTTCAGCTTTAACTTTATTTTTTTATAAATGTATCCAATTTTTTATTTAAACTTCTTTTATTGAATGATTTATTTTTTTAATCACGGTGCAAAGATAAAACATAATTGCACATACACAAAGATTCAAAAAAATTAATTGAATTATATATCTAGAATTTGAATTCACATGTGCAAATTCAGACCAAATAAAAAAATTACATATTTAAATATTAAATTGGCGAATTTATAAACTAAAATGACATATTTATGTCAAGTGCACAAAATGAAAAAAATTGCACAGGTCCTTCATCTTCTAATCTTCTTCCCAAATTAGCTTTTGCCCACATCTGAAAGAACTTCAACTCAATGCAAAATGCAGGTCCAATCTGAAAATACAACTTCAAAAGCAATATCAAGATGATATAATAATAAAATTTGCACAACCATTATCATACATATATTTCATATCCTAACATATTCAAACTCTGTTTTTTTTTTTCCATTAGCATACAACAGATTTAAACACCCACACTCATACATACCCACAAACAACTCACACATCAAGCACACACCTGAGCACATACGCACACATACATCACTTGTAGACTACTCTCTCACACACACACACAAACAAACCTACAAAACTCAACAAGCATCAACCACACAAGTAATGGACCGTAATATTCAATTATGTACCACAATATCATCATCAGAAGCCAGGTTTGGTGCAAATCATTACAGAAATTGATGTCACATATTTAGAAAAACAAAGATTGTTCCTTATGTTGGAGGAGCACAAGAAATTACATAGTGATGGCGGCAGATCTGGGCCATGTTGGTGACAGGTCATGATCGATGCGCGGCGATGACCCATCTCGAAGTCGGCACTCAGGGATCTGTGATCTTCCATGGCCGAAACCTGGAATCTTCCGGAGTCCTACAACCGCCGGCGCAACCTCGTTTCTAGACCAAGGTGCCTATTTCCTAGATCGAATAGATCTGCTACAGATCTGGATAGATCGCGAGGCTTCGTTGAGTCGAGATGCGGTGGCGGTGGCGGTGCGCGGCGTTGCAGGGTGGAGGCGCGACGGCGATGCTCGGCGTCGCTTGGTGGAGACGCGGTGGCGGTGGAAGGCACCACTCATCCCGTGCGAAGTCTCTCCATTTTAGAGAGAGAGATAAGACTGTATCTAATGGGAGGTGAAGCTTCCGTGGCTATCGCCATCGCCGTCGCCGCCTTGAGAGAGAGAGAGAGCTGGGGTGGGGGTAGGGGGTGAGTTTGAGAGAGAGAAAGGGGTTGGGGTTTCTGTGTTGTATTCACGATGAGGGGGAGAGAAATAAATGGGTGGGGGTTGGGGTATTTGTGGGGCGCTAGTAGGGGTAGGGTGAACTAGGTGGGATGTAGGTTAAAATAGGTTTTGAACTTAGTTGTGATTTTAAAAAGATTTTGAACTAAAGCTTAATTTAAGAGCTATAATTATACCTATTTGTAATTATTTCTTTATTTATTTACTTTTTATATTGAATATGATCTTAAACTAATTTTTATAGAAATAAAAAATATATTAATTTATGATTTAAGATAATTATATACCCCAATTTTTGTGGGAAGAATTTCATATCAAGATCTAATTTTTGGTTATGTCTCAATTTAAGTACTCATTTTAAAAGTATCACAAATCAAGTGTCAATTTTTACTTTTTTCTCAATTTAAGGCTTGTTTTGTATTCGTGTGTCTCAATTCAAGACCCAACAAACAATTATTTTTTAAATTAAATTCATTCAATATAAAAAAAAAATTAGAGACATCCATTATAAATAAATAAAACCTAACTAATTTTAAAAAATATTAACCTTTTATTAATATAATGAATATTTCTAATTTTTTTTATATCATCGTGTTAATTTAATTTAAAATTTTAATATTGTTTAAAAAAACTGATAACTAGCATTTTGAAATTAAAAAATAAAACTAACATTTTTCATATACGACGGGAAAGGATTATATGGGAAAATGCTAGTTGTCATATTTTTTTAAAATACTATATTAATACATGGTGATAATAAATAAAAATTAGAAATATATATTATATTAATAAAAAAGTTAATTTTTTATAATTTAAGACTAATGTCTCTAATTTTTTTTAATTTCTCTAATATATTTTTTGTATTGAATGAATTTAATTGTTTGTTGAGTTTTGAATTTTGAGTAAAAATTTAGAACAAGCTTGAGAAAAAAAAGTTTGTGTTTTGTGAAATCTTTATTTGCCGATTCAAGATACCCGGCCACCTTAAATTATGCTTTCTTATTTTCTATTCTACTATCTTAATTTTGTGATTACACCGCGGAAATGTGCATTCAAACTTTTTCTTTAAGAAATTGCACCAAACGGTGCCTGCTGGTTTGGGCGCCCAGCAGGGGATGCACTCCCCTCCCGTCGTCTCTGTCTCACTGAAAAAATTTATCCGACGGTGGTCTCTCTGTACAAAAAATAGCGGAGAAGTCATAAATAATTTGGAATTTTTCGAATGGTTTTTGGCTAGGCTAGATTAGGAATCAATCCAATATTGATTAATTCAATTGATGATGAGTTTTGGTTGTACTCGAGGAGAGGGCCATTATGGTATATGTTATACTTTCGACGGTGGCGGCGGCGGTGGTTTCATCCAATTTGACATATTCTTTGAATTAAATGTTTGGAGCATCTCCTAGTTCGGCTGTTGATGGGCACCAAGCGAAGATCCTCGTTATTTCATGTGAAAATGGCCTGCAAAGATCCGCTGATGGTGACTTGGAGGAGACGGCAGAAAAGAAACGCACGTCACTAAACAAGTCCAATTTTACCCTTATTATTATTATATTGTGTAGTAATAATAATAAACATTAAAAAAAGGGGAAGGGGAAAACATCCAACCGTTTCATGATAACGTATTAATATCGTCTCGTGCTTGTGGTGTGGGTAAGGCCAACATGTGTGTTTCAGTTTCAGAGTAGAGTCGTGTAGGTGTAGCCATTAACGAGTATTTGTTCCTTTCAGAAAGAATTCAACAGATATGGAGAATGCAGACTGCCTAGTTTTTTATGTGAATGGGGAGAGATTTGAGGTCCCTGATGCTGACCCATCCACCACTTTGCTCGATTTTTTGCGCTCTCGTACCCCTTGCAAGAGTGTTAAGCTTGGCTGTGGTGAAGGTGAGTGTGTCTGCTCTTACTTTCTGATTTTTTTTTATTTTTTAAACTCTAAACTTCTGTGTTTGTGATCCACGGTTATTCCAAATTCGTAATGCTAGCTGAGTAGCTGTTGTTGTTCCTTACTGTTCATGGATAGCTGTTGTAGTTCCACTGTCCTGTAGTGAAATTACGTGATGCTTGTGAGTTATAGGTTTTAGCTTGTTGAAGAAGAAGATGATGGCTAATCAGTGGTCTTGTGGTTTCTATGGAATTATAGCTGACTATTGATTGATCTTTCACTTTGTCACTTCTTCAAGTGATCAGTAGTTAGATTTAAGTCAATAGTATTCTCTATCTGCGATTGTGTTTGATCAGTTGAGAAGGTCTGCACTGAATTGCTAACCAGGGGAGAAGTAAAACATGGATATTTAGATCACAATGCATGAGAATTATGTCCAGTCTATCAAGATTAGTTATGGACAATTAAAATCACATTTTAATCGCTTGTGGAGGCCAATATGCAAGTGAGTGAATCTATGTTTAAACATCACCTGTAACTATTTGATTTTAATTCCATTAATGAACCTCTTGATGTGGGACAAGTTTCGTATGATTATTAGGCTGCTGATATTGGGTCCAAAATACCTTTGCTTAGGCCGTGAAATGACACATTTATGCTTTCTAATTCCTTTATAAGTTTCAGTTTCAGTTTTTGTTTAATTTTTGTTTTTAGGATCTCCAATGCTATAAATACACTTATATAACTCTATTTTCAGTTGTCAATTATGTTGATTTTCAATAATATTTACCTTCAAATTCTGCTGAATTTGCATTTTGTGACGATTTCTTTATCTTCCTGTTTATCAAGATTTGTTTCACCTCTTCAGGTGGTTGTGGAGCTTGTGTTGTTTTGCTATCCGAATATGACAGTGCACTCAACAAGGTCGAAAGTTTCAATGTCAGTTCATGTCTTACTCTTCTTTGTAGCATCAACGGCTGTTCAATTACAACTAGTGAAGGCCTTGGAAATAGCAAAAATGGGTTCCATCCAATCCATCAAAGGTTTGCTGGATTCCATGCTTCTCAATGTGGCTTCTGCACCCCTGGAATGTGCATGTCTTTTTTCTCAGCACTTGTAAATGCTGAGGAAACCAATCGATTAGAAGCTCCACCTGGATTCTCCAAGCTAACAGTTTCTGAAGCTGAGAAAGCCATAGCGGGAAACCTTTGTAGATGTACTGGATATAGGCCAATTGCTGATGCTTGCAAAAGTTTTGCTGCAGATGTTGACTTGGAGGATTTGGGAATCAATTCTTTTTGGAGAAAGGGAGACACGAAAGAATTAAAAGGTTGTAGATTACCATCCTATCATCCAAAAGATCATGCCTGTTCTTATACTGAAAAATTAGGGGATGAACACAGGTCAACAAGGCCTTTCAATTCTAAAAAGTACTCATGGTATAGTCCTGTAACTATTGAGGAGCTTCAACAATTGTTTAACTCTGATACAGTTGAAAATGGTAGTAGCATCAAACTAGTTGTTGGAAACACAGCAAATGGCTATTACAAAGAAACTGAGAGTTACGACATGTACATTGATCTGAGATACATCCCCGAGCTTTCATTAGTTAAAAAGGACGAGTCTGGTATTGAATTTGGAGCAGCTTTGTCTATTTCAAAAGTTGTATCACATTTGAAAAAACAAAGTAAAGCCAACTTATGCTCAAGTGGAGAAGTCGTGTTCACCAAAATTGCTGAGCATATGGATAAGATTGCATCAGGCTTTGTTAGGAACACAGCTAGTATTGGTGGCAATGTAATTATGGCGCAGAGGAACTATTTTCCTTCAGATATTGCTACTTTACTTCTTGCTGTGGGTTCTAGTGTGTGCATACTCTCAGGTAATAAACACGAAAGGATTAGTTTTGAAGATTTCTTGAGTAGACCACCTCTGGACTCCAAAACCGTGCTTTTGAATATTCACATTCCTCTCCTCAAACCAACAACAAGTGATGGTTTTGTCCAGACTAATCCATCATTGTTGTTTGAAACCTACCGTGCTGCACCCCGGCCCCTTGGAAATGCATTGCCTTATTTAAATGCTGCCTTTTTAGCTGATATTTCTTCTGTTAAAGATGGAATATTAGTAAACAATATATATCTAGCTTATGGTGCTTATGGGACAAACCATCCAACAAGGGCAAGGAAAGTTGAGGAATATCTGAGGGGGAATATACTTAGTGTTCGAGTTCTGGTTGAAGCAATCAAAATGGTGAAAGTGGCTGTGGTACCTGAAGAAGGCACTTCCCATGCAGCTTATAGGTCAAGCTTGGCTGCCAGTTTTCTCTTTGAATTTCTTAATAGCTTCTCCAGTGTGGGTTCTTCAATTTCTGGTGGTTTTTCTGAGGAACTGAGCGATTTATTGCTGGAAGGAGCTGGAAAATTTAGCAATGATGGTACACTGAGTCCAAATGAAAACAAGCTGTTGCTATCATCAGCAAAACAGGTGGTGAACTCTAGTGGTGATTATTATCCTGTGGGTGAACCCATGACCAAATTCGGTGCTGCCATCCAAGCTTCTGGTCTGTATGGTCCCCTTCAGCTTCTGTTATATGAATTTAGTTTAACCTTGGCTCATTTCAATTATTGTTTGACTTATTCATGGGAACAAAATGGAAAACTGTGTCAAAGCATTCTCTTACAATCATTCAGTTCTTTCATGTTCTGATAGTTCAGCGATAAACGATATCCTGGAAATCTCTTTTTGGTATCTTGATAATTTGATTACAAGTTAGAATATTGTGCCATTAATCTCACTCTAGTAAAGTATTAGTGTATTTGATTGTTAAGAACTCAGTTTCCACCTTCTGTTTCACATTTTCTAGGTACTTATAGTAACAAAAGCAGCACATTATGGCTCTCTCATTACCTTCGTAATATTGAGCATTTTCCACATTTCCTAGCATTGTTATTCCTCAGTTCTTCCCTCCGTGTTCAATGTTTTTATTTTTATTATCCTCACACAAATTAGTGCTTGACAGCATCCTGCTTTTTTCTCTTGCTCTGGTCCAATTTATTAGTCTTTGTCATCTAATTCTGCAAACCGAAACAGAAATGAATAAGGGTAGCTGAGGGTCAAATGATGCATATATCTTCATCTAATCTATATGAAGTCTGTTTGCATATCGATGTAATGGCCACTTATAAGCTGCAATAAGTTGTTTTTTCCTGCTGTATATAGGTGAAGCCGTATTCGTAGATGACATTCCGTCACCCCCTAGTTGTTTGCATGGAGCACTTGTTTATAGCACGAAGCCTTTAGCTCGGGTGAAAGACATATCTTTCAAGTCTCACCCCCAACCAACTGCTGTTATATCTGTCAAAGATATCCCGAAAGAAGGGGAAAACGTGGGAACTTTAACCCATTTTGGTAGTGAACCTTTATTTGCTGAAGATGTTACTAGGTTTGCTGGTGACCTCATCGCGTTTGTGGTAATATGAACTTCCCTGTTTGTTGCAGCTATACTTTCTTGTTCTTTATTTGTTGGAATAGACAAACAGTTGATTGCTCGGACAAAATCTCTCTAGGTTGCGGATACACAGAAGAATGCCAATTTGGCTGCAAAAGGTGCTCAAATTGATTATGATACAGATGGCTTAGACCCTCCCATTTTAACTGTTGAAGAGGCTGTCAAACAATCAAGTTTCTTTGATGTTCCCCCTTTTCTCTATCCACAACAAATTGGTGATTTCTCGAAAGGAATGGCTGAAGCTGATCACAAGATTATTTCTGCCGAGGTTCTTATACTGTCTATTATTTTAATACTTTTATACTTTTATAGCAGTTGAATTATGTTTATACTTTTATAGAGCTCTGGGATCAGATGGTTGAATTTTTTTCCAACTGCCCATCTAAGTGTAATGTTTTTATGTATAATGCCTTAGTAATGGCTAGTCATTTGCTAAGTTTATCCTATACTGTATCAATCTGGTAATATTTTGATAATATATATAATTTTTTTACTACGTTGATTTTGAATCGAAATTTTCAGTTAAGACTTGGTTCACAATACTACTTTTATATGGAGACACAAACTGCTCTTGCAATTCCAGATGAAGACAACTGTATGGTGGTTTACAGTTCAACTCAATGTCCTGAATTTACAAATAGAGGAATTGCGCAATGCCTCGGTGTTCCCGAGCATAATGTCCGAGTCCTTACGAGAAGAGTTGGTGGAGGTTTTGGTGGGAAGGCATATAAATCAATTGCTGTGAGTTTTATAGATATCATGCTTAGATCTTGAATCCTTTTTAACTTTTCACTTTGACAAGCAAGTGCATACTATGTATTTGTAAGTAATACTATGTGGATGGTTTTCAGGTTGCTACGGCTTGTGCTCTTGCAGCTCATAAATTACGCCGTCCAGTAAGAATATATCTCGACCGAAAGACAGACATGATAATTGCAGGAGGAAGACATCCGATGAAAATAACTTACAGTGTTGGATTCAAATCCGATGGGAAGATCACAGCTTTGCATCTTGACATATTGATCAATGCAGGGATAACTACAGATGTAAGCCCCATAATTCCAATGAAAATGATGGGTGTATTTAAAAAGTATGATTGGGGAGCTCTATCTTTCGATATAAAATTATGCAAGACGAACCTTTCGAGCAAATCAGCAATGCGAGCCCCTGGGGAGGTTCAGTCATCTTTTATTGCTGAAGCTATAATCGAGCATGTAGCTTCCTATCTATCGATGGAAGTCGATTCTGTTAGGAACAGGAATTTCCACTCGTACGAAAGCCTGAAATTGTTTTATGGGAGTGCTGCTGGGGAATCCATAGAGTTCACCCTACCTTCTATATGGGATAAGGTTGCAAGAACATCGAGCTTTCAGCAAAGGATCTCGTTGATAGAACAGTTTAATCAGTCTAATATTTGGCTTAAGAGGGGTATTTCTCGAATTCCAATCGTGCATGAAGTGTCAGTGAGACCCTCTCCAGGGAAAGTAAGTATACTTTTGGATGGATCAATTGCTGTGGAAGTTGGAGGAATAGAACTGGGCCAGGGGCTTTGGACAAAAGTCAAACAAGTAGCTGCTTATGCTCTCAGCTTGATCCAATGTGATGGAACTGAAAATCTTGTGGAGAAAGTGCGAATAGTACAAGCAGACACCTTGAGTTTAGTACAAGGAGGACTTACAGCTGGGAGCACGACATCTGAATCGAGTTGTGAAGCTGTTAGACTATGCTGCAATGTTTTGGTTGAAAGGTTAACCCCTCTTAAGGAGAAGTTGCAGGTGCAAAAGGGTTCTGTGGAATGGGATGATTTGATTCTTCAGGTCCGAACTTTCTTTATCTGAGTTCTGTTTTGTTAATATATGGTTTTTTATTTTCCTAGATGCAAATGGTTCTCCTTCCATTTCGGTGAAGGGTGTTAATTTTTTTTTTAGTTTATTTTTTCATTTTCAGTATGAGTAAGTGTAGTGCATCAGGCGCACCGTACAACTCAAATGTATTTTTAAAAAATTATCTTTATCGTTACTGAAAAGTTACCCTTTATTAAATGCACTTTTTCAGTAATAGTAGGGATAACTTTTCAGTAATATTAAGAGTAATTTTAAAAAAAAAAAAATACACTTGAATTGCACGATACACTTGATGCATAATAAGACTATGCCTTTCAGTATATGAATCGCATTTCAGATTCTCCGTAAAAGGAAAAGTTTAGTTGCTTTTCATAGGGATGAAGAGCTTTTCTTTTGGAGCTACCTAATGTTGGGAGTAACTCCAAATTGCAATAACAAGACAATAAAAAACATTTGTAAATAATAGTAGAAGTATAAATCAATTTTTTTTCTTTTTAAATAAGTAAATCAATTTTTAAAAACATGTGAATCAGGTTTATTTAAGTAAGCTTGTGGGGTATGCATTTCATTAATGGATCTTCAATTGTTTTTTCCATGCTAGCTTATCGGGTATGCATTGTTTCCCTCTGAATGTATCGTGATGTATCTCTTATCAGGCTACATAATTCAATGTTTCCTTATAATATCATGGATTCCGCTATACCGAACAACACTACTGTAGATTATATAATCTCATTGACATGCATCTAATCACAGTCACCTTCATTACAAAGAAAACGCTCAAGTTTGCTAGACCAGATAAAGAACATTGTCATTTCTACGGAAAAAAAATCGTAATATGTTGATGTTTGGTTTATCTTGGGTCCACGGAATTGTTCTTATGCTTTCTCATCAAGAATTTACCTTCTGAATGCAGGCACACTCAAATGTGAACTTAGCAGCAAACTCTTTTTTTGTCCCAGATCCCAGTTCAACGAAATATCTTAACTATGGTGCTGCAGTGAGTGAGGTAAAAGTTTTGTCTTGTTGAGCATCTTATTTATTATTTTCTTGGTTGTAATAACGCTTCACTAAGCAGCATACTACTGCATGAGTTTTAGGCCTTTATGTTTTACTCTTATTTATTGGCAACACAAATTATTGGATACTGTTCTACATTGCAGGTAGAGGTAAATATCCTTACAGGAGAAACAAGAATATTGAGAACAGATATCGTCTATGATTGTGGGCAAAGCATGAATCCAGCTGTGGACTTGGGACAGGTATAACTAAAAGTTCAAAATCGCAATTAATGGCTTTTACTCATAGCATCACTGTCTTTTTTTTTTTTTTTTTTTTTTTTTTTTGGTGATGAAGCTGTTTTCTGTACGTTGTGTCATTGTTTTTCCTTTATGTTGTGAAAATTATATGTGACTGGTTCTGGTATCTGTTTCACAGATTGAAGGGGCTTTTGTACAAGGACTAGGATTCTACATGCTAGAAGAATACCCAAATAATTCAGATGGATTGGTGATTGCAGATGGCACATGGACATACAAGATCCCAACTATGGATACCATCCCAAAACAGTTCAACGTCGAAGTGCTAAACAGCGGACATCATGAAAAACGAGTTTTGTCGTCCAAGGGTATGTTTCTTGTCTATTGAGCTTCAACACAAAAACAACTTAGGTAACGTGTGATTTACTATGGCCCGTGGGCTTGCTATAGGCAAAGAGCAAGCAGCTCAAAAATTTCAATAATCGTCTCAAAGGAAATGTGATGGTTATTAGAGGATTGATATTATTAATGTAGAAGTGTGTAAGAGGGAATTAGAATATGTGGCGAAGGATTAATTTGGTAAATGATTATATTAGTTTGAGAAGGAACAGATGAGTTGCAGAATGTGGTATACTTAGAATTGGTAGGCTATTTGTATTACTAGAAATTGGATTGCATTCTGCTTGACATTAGAAGGCTTGATGTGGCTGTTTGTAGAAGAGGAATTTGAATTATTTTTCACTTGGTTACAATTACAACATTATCCATTGTTGCAAAACGGCCTAATATGGAATGGCCCAGAATCTTCTTACAATTTGCACATGCTTAGTTATTTTTCTATCTTATTTGTAAAGACATTGCCAAGAGAAGTTCTGATTTGTAGTAATAGATAGCATCAGCAATACCAGAAACAGAATAGTAGGGTTGAATAATTATTTCAGGTCCCAAAGACCAACTTATGATTTGAACATTGATGAACAAAAGCATTCAAAAAGGCGCAGCACAAATCTTCAATAAGAACACAACTACTCATCATTCAACCTAGCAATTCTCTGTAGAGTCCATTTTTTGGGTATTAGGAGACATCTTTCCACCATTGCATCTTCATCTTCAAGTATGGAAGCGCATAGCACTTGCATTGGCATTGTTGATTAACAGTTGTATATCATTAATTTTGATGATTTTGTGCAGCTTCTGGGGAACCCCCACTTCTCTTGGCTGTGTCAGTCCACTGTGCAATGAGAGCAGCCATCAAAGAAGCAAGGAGACAACTTAAATCTTGGGGAGCTCTGGAAGGGACCGATTTAACGTTCCAGCTGGATGCTCCGGCTACTATGCCAGTGGTTAAGCAACTATGCGGCCTTGATTCTGTGGAGAACTACTTGCACACTTTGCTCTCTACCTCATAAAGATGAACTCCTCATCATTTTACGTTTACAAGTTGAAATAGATTCGAGCTCTGATCAAAACTATTCCCTTTATGAAGTTATATTGTTGAAATCTGGAAAGCGAGTCTATTTTGCTGTTAAACAATTGTGAATAAATGACTGCAAGAAATTAAGCAGAGAAATTGGAGATGAAAGAGGAGTTGCATTTCTGTAAACTTGTTGGAGTTTGTAGCTTTATCAGTATAATCTTCGTTTCAAAAGAAATAGTGGTTGATAGAAAGAGAGTACTTGGCATGTTTTTACCACTTGCCCTTTTGCGACTAATTTTTGAAGAATTTTGAGAGTGCTGGAAGTGCTCTTTTGGAGAGTTGGTGCTGAAGTTGCTTAGAGAATTTAAATCTCATGAGGGTCATTATAGAAGGAGATGTTAAAGTGGTTGTGCATGCAATCAAGAGGCCTAGTGTGGAAGATTCTGAGCTTGTAAAAATACTCTAAATGAAATTCACAAAATCCTCTCTCCTATGTTATGCAATTTCAGTTGAGGTGGTAGGTACTAGTAGAAGAGGATTAAACGAGAATGATATCACGTGTATAATTTTTTATATTTTATTTTATATATATATATATATATATATATATATTAATTTATACTCTCCATTCCCTAATAAATTTTATATTTTCCTTTTCAAGATGTTCTCATAATAAATTTAACACCTAAAGTCGAAAATGGTATAATAAATTTAACACTTGAAATCGAAAATGGAAATAAAACACTTTTATAATATTCATTTTATTTTAAAGTTATCTTCATTAATTGGTTAACAAAATTAATAAAACAGTTTTTTTTAATAAGTGCATTCCCTTTTCTGAAATTTATTAAGAGACTATTATTACTTAATATAATGTTCTCTCAGTTCCATTCTAATATTTATATTTCTTTCTGCAGCGATTAAAAAATATAATATTAAATAGGTAAAAAGTAAAGACTGAGATAAATGTATAGAGATGTGGTGACCACACTCATCAAATAAGGACTTAGTCTTATATCCAACACATACATGGTACAATTCAAATGTATTTTTAAAAAGTTACCCCTATTATTACTAAAAAGTAATCCTCCATATTACAGTTTAATAATGAGTGACTTTTTCAGTATAAGTAGGATAATATTTCAATAATAAGAGAGGTAGTTTTTGAAAAATGCACATGAACTGAACGACGCACCTTGTGGACAAGAGACTTACTCAATAAGAATATACTTCGTCTGTCTCTTTTTATCTGTCTCATTTTATCCATTCACACAAACCAATTCTTTTACCTATTAGGGTATCAAAAGACATTCACATCCTTATTTATTACTCATATTTATTACAACATGATTATTAGTTCTACTATTTATTAAGGACACTGTTGAAAAAAATAAGTAAAATAATGTATTGTTTTTAATAAAGTGACAATTAAAAAAGAACATAATTTGAAAAAGATGAGACAGATAAAAAGGAACAGAGGATGTATAAACATTTGAGTAAGACGAATAAAAAAAGGTGTAAATTTTAAAGTGGAATGGAGTATATATTATTAATTAAAAGAATGTGTAAATTTTAATGTGAAACGAGGCATATATTTATAATGAGTAATTTTTGTGTGCATCCAAGTGCATATTATGCATTGAATTTTTTAAAATCAATTAAAAAAACACATCATTTGGAATGTGTTGTTTATTTTGAATCAGTAATACCCCAAAAGTAGTCAAATAATATCCCAAAGAGTAATACCCCAATTATAGAAAAACACACAGTTCGATGTGTGATGTGCGTTTTGACAGTAATATCCCAAACAATAATTAATAATACTCCAAAAAGTAATTAGTAATACCAATTTGTTTTATTATATACTCCCTCCGTCCCAAGACTATCTTCACACTTTCTATTTTCGGTCGTCCCAACTCTATCTTCACACACCAAAAAAAGAAATATTATACTATATAAATAATATATTGGGCCCACTTTATAAACTTAACTAAACTTATAAAATACTGTTATTGGGCCTAATTAAAACCCAAAACACATTTAACCCAAAACTAATCCTAAACCCAATACTCTAATTTTACCCACCCACCTAACTACCCCCTATCTACCCATCAGTCATCATTTTCTCTCGTGGCTTCTCGATTCTTCTTATCTCTTTGTTTCTTTTGTCTTCTCGACTGTTCTTCCATCTCCGTCTCTCAAAAACCCTAGCCGCCATTGTTATCTCTCAAGCTCTCTCTCTCTCTCTCGTATACACTGATACCTTCTTCTATCTCTTTCTCTCTGTCCGTTTAGTTGATAGAGAGGTGATCGTTCTCTCTCTGTGATTTTATTTGAAAGAGAAATCATCCAAATCGATGGATCGATCCATTTTTTGGTCGGATCCATCCGATTTGAACACCACGGTGAGCGATTCCGACCAAGACTCGATCGTGAGCGATTCCGATGTGGCGTGGCAAGTCGTGGCTGACTCGTTCGATGATACGGTGGTTCCCGAAAGCCCGCTGCCGGATTCTCACGATTTTGACGTCCCCTGTGTGCAATCGCCCATTTTTTAGGGTCCTATTAACCTAGATGATATAGTGGTTCCTGATTCTGAAGAAGACGATGATATGTTGCTCGATGTGCCCAGATTTGAGCCCCCTTTGGTCGGATTTGAGCCCCCCTTGCTCGGATTTGAGCCCCCTTGCTCGAGTTTGAGCCCCACTTGGTCAGATTTGAGCCCCCCATGCTCGGATTTGAGCCCCCCTTGCCCAGATTGTCTAATTTGCCCAGATTTGAGGCTCCCTTGACGGATTTGCCATATTTGCCCCATTAGCCGAGACGTAGTGCCGAAAGTGAGGCATTGATGTATGAATTAATGGCTATCTGGTGTCCTGGGATTCTTAGGTACTCTGATATCTCTTTTAAGTTAATGCATGTGCTCGGATAAACTTGATGCATGTGCTTATTTGTTGATTTTTGGGTATGCTCGAATTTGTTGTGAATTGCTATTGATTTTTGGGTATTTGCTGATGCTTATTGGTTGATTTTTGGGTATCAAATGATGCATATTGGTTGATTTTTTGGTATACTCGAATTTGGTATGAACTGTTGTTGATTTTTGGGTATATGCTGATGCTTATTGGTTGCCTTTTAGGTATCAAATGATGCTTATTTGTTGATTTTTGGGTATGCTCAAATTTGTTGTGAACTGCTGTTGATTTTTTTGGGTATATGCTGATGCTTATTGGTTGCCTTTTGGGTATCAAATGATGCTTATTGGTTGATTTTTGGGTATGCTCGAATATGGTATGAACTGTTGTTGATTTTTGGGTATATGCTGATGCTTATTGGTTGTCTTTTTGTTATCAAATGATGCTTATTGGTTGATTTACTCCCTCTGTCCCAGGACTATCTTCACATATGATTATTGGCATGAATATGACTAAAATGGTGCATATTTGCTGCATTTTACTTGGTGTTTAACCTGAAAATTGTGTCACTACTAGGATGCATCCTTTGTTAGGAGACCAAACCATGTGATGACACTGTTCTGATGATATTTAGGTTAATTGGCATGAATATGACTAAAATGGTGCATATTTGTTGCATTTTACTTGCTATTAACCTGGAAATTGTGTCACCACTAGGATGCATCCTTTGTAAGGAGACCAAACCATGTGATGACACTGTTCTGATGGTATTGAGGTTATAATGGTCCATATTTGCTGCATATTTGACCATGTTATGACATTGTTCTGATGGTATTTAGGTTAATTGGCATGAATCTGACTAAAATGATCCATATTTGGTGCATTTTACTTGCTATTTAACCTGAAAATTGTGTCACCACTAGGATGCATCCTTTGTAAGGAGACCAAACCATGTGATGACACTGTTCTGATGGTATTGAGGTTATAATGGTCCATATTTGGTGCATTTTACATGCTATTTAACCTGAAAATTGTGTCACCACTAGGATGCATCCTTTGTTAGGAGACCAAACCATGTGATGACACTGTTCTGATGGTATTGAGGTTAAAATGGTCCATATTTGCTGCATATTTGAACATGTTATGACACTGTTCTGATGGTATTTATACATATATGATTGTTTACAGCTTAAACAACTTCTAGCATATCAAAAAGACCTACTAATGATCCTATGTTTAAGTTGTAAACTTCAAAAACCAAAAAATTTCCAAAAACATCCAACACATCTTGTTGGATTTAATGTCCTAGCCCTAATAGTAGTGGCCCTATATCATATTTGAGTTCTTCAATGTCTCCCACTTCCATCAAATGCTGAATTATCACCCTTACAAGCTCTTCATCAACCTGTAGAACAGTTGGTAGCCTTTCTTGCCTAATAAGTTGTGCTTTATTCATATGTGGCACCTTGTAATTGTTGCTGCCCATAACTTTCATAATCTCCACTAAACAAGACTGTAGGGTTAGAAAGACATTATTAAGTGTCACTGCTGTCAAAGTTTCATATGACAACAAGACACTATTAACCAACTCATCCACATTTTAAGAAGGATTATCAACTTGTAATGATTGAATTGCTCTAAAAAAAACCAAGATCAAGGATATTTGTGTCAGGTGAATTAGGTGGTTGGCATACAATAATGATGTTAAATCCATCTGATGATGCAACTGCTCTAAACTCTGGATCATTGTTGCTTATGTGTGGCCTGGCATTGTCTTGCTGAATGATTATGTTCTTGCATGCATTAGGAGGTCATTTTGCCTTAATAGCTGGTATCATCTGTAATTGTGTACAAATAAAGCAACTTAATGTCACCAATAGGATTAAAACCTGTTTTGGAGACTTATTGATGCTTAAAACTGGATGATGACATCTAGTCTGACAGTAAAATAAACTGAAAAATAAAAGGAACAGATCACCTTATTGATAAGACAGTCTCTTATCACCTCTTTTGTGATTGACTCTATAGGTTTAGTCTCCAATGTCCCTCTTGTTCTGTTTTTTTAGTTTCTCTTTGCTGGTTCTAGAGTTGTGAATGGAAAAATGCCTATTTTTCCATCAAAGATGAGCTCACCATTAGATGCATATTGTGGCCTAGCCACTCCACACATAAACATAATCTTTGGTATATATCTCTTGCTCTTGCACATCCTGTGTGGTTCTTCTTCTCCTTCTAGTATATAAAACCTTTGAGTCTCTTGAATCATGTAGAACCATTTCTCATCTATGTGAACCACATTGTACATTCCTTGAAATTTAATTTCATTTGACTCACTGTGATATTCCAAAGCATGCAAACTATAGTTGATCCTTTGGAGCTTGTTATCATCTGTAAGCTTTGGCTTGACTGGATTGGTATGTGGTCTGACCTCTCCATCTTTCACCCATCTTCCCACTTGGCTCTTGCTCACCCCTAATCCACTTTCAAGCCTTCTTATTGTTGACCTATCTGAAAATGGTATGCTTCTCATTTTGTCTCTGTCAAGTACTTGCAGTTTTTTATGTGGTTGCCCCTTCCTATTTGACTTGATTTGAATTGCAAGACCTACACTTACTTGTATTTTTGCAGCTTGCCAAATGTTGTGAATGGATCTTCTAGTAACCCCCCATAACTCAGATGCCTCCTTTATTTTGCCATGATGGGTTTTACCATTGTTACTGTTTGCAAACAGGAACTGGGCAATCCTGTTCTTTTGATCTGTGGTAAGCTCTTTGTAACTTGGGCATATTGATGATGTTTGTTGTTTTCTGTTTGTGTGTGTATTGAATGCCATAAATGAATCGACTTTGTTATTTATTGCTTTGAAATAGGTGGGAAGATTCAAATTTATTTTGGAATTCTATTTTGGAGGGAATTTATCCCAATTTTGAAGATGTTAGTGCTGATTAGATAGGTGTAGGGGACTTATTTAAGGATATTTATGTTTGTTGTTTATTTCCAGTACACATGTACTGTATGTATTGAAATATTAAGTATGTATTTCCAGGTTTTTGTATTTTCTATTTATTAAATGGGTGTATTTGTCATAAATAAATCATTTTAATATTTTTTTATTATTAAATAGGAGTAGGGGCAGATTTCTTTGATAAGCCATGAATTGGAGGGAAATCTGCCTCGGTTCCCTCCAATACTCTTTCCAATTGTCAAATGGTGGGAAAGGTTAACTTTAACCATAAAGTTAATCTCCCACCTTTTGTAAAAGTAAAATGCATATAATATTGATATTTTTGTTGAAAAGTTAATAAAGTCATTTTTTCTTAATCTTTGTGTCATTTCAATATGTGAAGATAGTCCCGGGACGGAGGGAGTATTTCAAACTGAAAAAGTCAAAATTGAGTTTAATATCCAGGTGCACACTAAAATTTTTGTAATTTATAATTCATTCTAACTTTAAACTTTTTAGATAATTTTTATAGAGTGATGTATTAATATTATATATACATTTTTAAATAATTTACAAAATGTAATTAAAAAACAAAAAGTAGAAAAAGATAAAATAAATAACGGGGGAAATATTTTTCCCCAATTGCTTTGCGGGACAGAGATTCCCTATGAAATAGGGTCGGGGACGGGGATGACCGCCCATTGACATTCCGTTCACAACAAAAAAAGATGAAAATACGCTGGGCAAAAAAATGTGTATTTCCCAAAACAAATGATGGAAAATAAACTTATCCTTCCCTTCTATTAACGACGTCCCTGATTTATAATGTAAAGAGGAAGAACCATCCCTTAAATAGGTGGGAATGCAATTGCAATTGCATATTCATATTTCTCTAGAGCTGAGTCTCTACTCCTATCAATACCAGTCATCATTAGCTAACAATGTGTAAAATTAAAAGTTTACAAGGAAAGGTAAATATTAATACTACCTCCTAATGGATGAGTCTAAACACAAAAACAGGGCTGCCGAACTGGGTGAAATTATACTCAGCTTCTAGTGGTGCTATATGTATCTCTTCTCGGGGTTCCTCGTTAACACCTGCTTGCGTCGCA
Organism: Ballota nigra; assembly: GCA_947034835.1. Classification (NCBI taxonomy): domain Eukaryota; kingdom Viridiplantae; phylum Streptophyta; class Magnoliopsida; order Lamiales; family Lamiaceae; genus Ballota; species Ballota nigra. Next base: position 7,308,053 of record OX344727.1, on the reverse strand, counting down.
TATTCCATCGCCATCTCATAATCAACCTGCATTGTCATATTACAAAAAGCTTAACTACGGACCCAATTTTCGATAACACAAATACTTTTACACTAGTTGCACCGTGCAACTCAAGCGCATTTTTAAATGAGAAACAAAAGGTGTTATCTTCTCAATAAAACAAGAAACGAAAAGAAATGAACTTCTCACCTTTTCCACGTGCTGAGCAAGCTTTTCGCGCAATGTTTCTTGGGTCACAGACCGATTTGCAATTTGTTTTAATAATTCTCCATCTTTCCCTTCACAACGTTGCTTCTTTGAAGCATGTGAGCGTGACATCTCCTTTAATATCTCATATATAGCAGTCGTGGCATTGGGAATGTACCTTTGTAATGAAACAAAATTAAATTTATTACGTCTAGATCATATCATATGCAATGCAACAATAAGAAATCAATTTTTTTAGAAATTATGCCAGAGGCTTTATAAATTTGAGTAATTCTCCAAGGAGTGGTTAAAGAAATACTCACTTGTTCAAACTTCGCTTTCTCTCTTGCTGCTCACGAGCTTGTATTCTTTTCACAATTTTGGATTTTAGCTGGACGCAGCATTGCTGAATAGCTGTCTGGAGAAAACATTATCTTAAGGCTACTAGTAACTCTCATACGTTGGATTGTAATCGAGGTAATATCTTTGTGGAAGTACATTTTTGCTTCCACATTTACTTTTCCAGTTTGGTCCCCTTCTCACCTGCTATTGTGGAAGTACATTTCTATTCCCACATTTGCTCCCACAAATAATGACATTTAGCACACCAAATAGTAGATTTTGTCAGTCAACGGACGGTGGGATCAAATGTGGGAGTAAAAGTGTACTTCTAGGACCAAATTTGATAGCATGTGAAAGAGAGTGACCAAAACTGGAAAAAGGTAAACTTTAGGAACCAAATATGATATTATCTCTATTCCTATATAATCACACCTTAACCGCAGAGGCTATTTCGCTGATGTCGTCACCAATGTACTCTTTTCCCGTCCCTTTAAAAGGAATCTTGGTGCTTACAATGCTCACAAACACCCCAATCTTGTCTTGTGTTTGGTTGATTTTGTAACTGTTCCAACTGGAAAACAAGACTCATTTTATAGACTGACTATTATACACTTTGCAGTTTATTATCTTATCTAGACATATGCAACAAGCAGTTACCAAATTGCATCGGAATATTAATATATAAGTGAATAGCTGAAGCCTGAAAACAATGAATTGAAGCACAATATAGTGCTCTGTGCAATTTCCCAGAAAAATAGTATGGGATGTGACAACTTCTGTATGGGACATATTAGGCTCAAAAGTAATGAGAACAAATATTTTTTAATAACAGATGAAATTTGTATCTCTTACTTGATTCTCTTTACAGCAGTTCTGGTGACAACATCAGCACCTTGCTCGAACAGAAGTGGAATACGGTTAGCAAATCGGAATATATTGAGGCCCTAAGTTCAGTCCACATGTATAAATTTCAGTCAGATTCAGGACGAACAGCATAATAAAATCAGAGTAAGTATTTAATGTCACATCAACATTACATGTAATATTCAACATACAAGGTCAAAAAATCATAGGAATACATAAGCAACAAGTGGATGCAAAAATGAACATTGGCCACACAAAGTAGCAGAAAGCATGAGCCAGATATAGTAAGGAAGGCGTAGTTTAATGTTTCACTTCCTAAATAACATATGGAGTAAAGAGAGGAAAATGTTCAAACAAATGTAAAACATGCAAGGAAATTTATGATAAATAGGACATAAATATTGCTCTGGGAAAGAAAATTGAATCTGCAGACATTGTTGAGAAAGAAATATGTCAATAGGAAAAATGCGGATAATACTTACACAAAGACATGAATAGCTAATAAGTGAATTCCTTCTATGGAAAAATTTCTCAAAAAAATTATCGTTTCTTTAATATAAATGTCAAAAATGTTTCAATTGAAATGTATGGAACTAGCATGATGTAGCCAATATTGAAATGATAATTGGTATAGTTCACATTTTTTTGTTCATTTGTTTCTAAAGAAACCAGAGTATTATACGGATTTTGTTAGATGTGGTCATTCCTCAGCACTCCAAACAAAAAATAAGAACGCAGTAAACTGGAACCTGTGTCAAACCATCCTTTCTTAAGCAACAATACAGCTGAATTTTTTATACCTAATTGATAGCCCTCTTTCCAATTGTTATGCAAATTTAAAATAAAAATCTCATTCATGATTAACAACACTCAACCAGTGAACATAACCAGGATTTTATTTTAGTCATGGTTCTACCACATTACATGTGCAGCCATCATTCCTAGTAGTCAAGTGTATGCAAGTACACTAATGCAACTCAACAATAAAGCGCTATAAATTTTATCAACCAAAAAAATAATGTTTACTCTTTTTATCACCTTAAAAAAAAAATTAAAAAAAAAAAAATTCAATCTCATATAGAGAGAAACTAACTTGTTTGACATCTTTTCCGCCCAAACTAAGTCCTGCTTCCACCATGAAAGGGTGGCCTTCAAACACTTGAGCGCTGCATGAGATAGCTAACGTGCTCAACTGCTGTTTTCTAATTAATAATAAAACCTCAACTGAAAATTAGGAAAATAATGGTCTAGGAGAACACTACCTTCCTGAATAAGTAGCAACCATATCTGGATGCAGCTCCTTTATAATCCCTAGACGTAAATTATATTCCCCAGCAGGACTAAGACACTGCCAATTAGTCACAGTTATATGGAATAGGTTAAAACCAATGAAGTGAAATAAAATCTCGAATAAAGAATAAACTTAGGGGGAGATTATACAGATGGCAAAACAATTGAAACAGAAAGCAAATAAGCCCAGCAGTGAACAAAGACTCAAAGAGCGGAACTTACATCACCACTGGGGTCATCAAACTTCGCTTGGCGGAACAACTGATGGATGCGAACAATTTGCTGAGAGGTTAGAGACTTAACAGGCGTTTTGGGGGAAAAATCTGGACCCATTTCTCCTATAACGTAAAACAAGGGCACCCCAGTCCAAAATAAATTATTGTTTGAAGCACTGAATCATATTTTACAAAATGCATCATTTATATCATTAGTTTTTGAAACCTAATTAATACTTGGATTTGGATGGATGGCAAGCACTTCATATATACTCCAGTGGCTCAAATTTTATGAAAGAAAGAAAGAAAACAAAAATATGGCATGCGGCAATTTGGTTACACCATGAATAAAATTCCCTAAACAGCTATAAGACTTTCATTTCTCCTTTATTATCACGATGATAACATCACCCACAGATGTAATAGACACATGTGAATTTTTCATAAGCAATATATTGACATGATTAATCTCAAAAGACATGATAAATCCCTAGAGGAAGTACTCAACATAACCTTTTAGATATGGATAATAATTTCAACTTGACAGGAATGATTCTCAATAACTATGTACTCCCTCCGTCCCACCAAAATTTGCAAGGGGATAGTGGCACAAATAATAAGAATAAAATGGAAAGAGTAGAGTGATAGGGTAATTTGGTAAAACTTTATGTATAAAGTAAAAAAGTTAGTTGGATTGAGTGTAGTGTGGACCCAAAGAGTAATGACATTTTATATAAATATATAATATTGTGAAGGTGGAGTTTATATTTCCTTTTTGGGGTTGCAAATAATAGTGGGACGTCTCGAAAAGGAAGTTTGCATTGTAGTGGGAAAGAGGGAGTAATATTTTACAAATCTCATGTAGAAGATGCTAGTTAAAGCCATCGCAGTGTCGGCTCTCTTAAAAACTCTCACAAGGCTTCAGATTTTCAATACAAAATGATGTACGATTTTTATATATCAACCGTAGAAGGTGTTTTCTTCTTGTTTTCTGTTATATTATACCAATCAGTTGCATGTCATACCAATTAACCGCTCAGCATAGGACTTCCCAACATTCACAAATTCATGTTGAAGAAACTGCAAGAGGTTTTGCTTTGAAGTTTCAGCAATAAGTCTTTTAATCAAAAGCAAATCAACTGCTGAAGGATGGTACTTGGTCTCAAGAGGAGCGGGAGGCATTATCTCTGTCCTTCTAGCGAATCTCACACTGACATTTTTACTACAAGATAAGCCAAGGAAATTGTCAACTTAACTGAATAATATGTGAACAAATGAAAAGGGTTACACAAAGAAGAAGCAAGTACTCTGGAGTTTCTGACAGAAACTTGAAAAGAAATTGAGCATATGGAGTAATGACAGCCATTTGGCGCATGTAATGTAGTATTTTGGACTGCGGGCACAAAGAAATCTCTTAGGTCAAGGAAACAGTGTAATCATAGGAAACTGTAATAAGGTCAGAGTTAATATTTAGGATCTTACACGATAAGTTGTCCAATTCCCCTCAATTACTATCTGGATTTCTGCTCCATGCCATCTTTGTTCATTCTTTCTTTTTTCATGCACGTGAATGTGAGGAATATTCCTGAAAATTAATATTTGCAACACAGTCACCTTTCGCTAGCACCAATGTCCGGCAAGATTCAACAAGATCCTAGTGAGAAGTGCTGAAGATATATTTTGCATACCGATGAATATCTATATCTAGTCTGCAAAATGATGAATGAGTTTCGCCTTTCATTGATGAAAGAATGTCAATGGGCAGCCCAGTACTCATCTTGGACCAAATAAGTGCCTGCAAATGAGAAATATTGATTAGAAAAAGGAATGGTCCTTGAGAGATTATACCACCACCTCCATAGGACAACCAAATGTAGTAGAGTGGCAATAAAGCTGCAAATTGACAATATCATAATAATGAAAGTTTTGCCTCATTGCTGAGACAGAAATAGCGTACAAATGTGTAATGCTTATTGAAAAACTACATGCATTAAGAGGCCAAATTATTTTCCAGAACCTACCATCTTGGCGCCAAGTCCAAATTTTCCACGCGTCTGTTTTAAGCCATACTTAGTTCCAGAAAGAACTGCAAAGACATTAGCCTTAGAAGGAGAATAACAAAGAATAATAAAATTATATTATGATTGAAAGTTTGCATTAAAAAAAACATAAAAGCTATCAGAATCAAGATTAAAACCTCGTCCAAACATATTTGGGATATCATCATGAGGCATTCCTCTTCCATTATCCTACATTAAAGATCAACGCAATCAGAAGATGAAGATATCACACGTTACTATTTTTTGTCCAGGAAAGTTTCATTCTAAAAGGGTTAGAATAGACATAATGAAATCCCAAGGGAGTGGTCAAATGTAATAATTAGCACCTTACAGGTGACCCTGTAATATGTGGCCTCCCGACTCTTTATGGACTTGGCACTTGTTGGTGCTTTAGCTTTCTTCCCAAGAGCTGCATTCTTCGCATTTGTATCTTGAAGACGAGCTTCCTTGGCAAGTCTTTTCTAAAATATACGAATGTAATATAATCCTCAGATAATTAGTGTGACCACTATCTAGCTGCCAACTTAAGCATCTGTGCAAGATAATTATAATGGAGCCAAACCAGTACGGTACTAAAAGTAAAAGAAAATGCACCTCACGAGCCTTGTCTGTCTCAAAATCATCATATAAGGCTGCATCAACACGTTCATGGTCAGCAAGACCAATCATGGAATTGTACTTGTTTTTTCCAATCTCTTCACTGGATCAATCAATATATAGTACATCAACGGCAGCAAATATCTAATACAGAACTGACTGAAAGATGGACATACTGATACATTACATTGATATTTCTATGATGGGAAGCTCAGAGATTGACTCGGCTGAATCAAGCGCATTTTCAACAAGCTCTCTTACAGTTGTGTACAAACATTTTCCCGGCTGAGAGAGTATAAGCAATAGATCAGAGATACGGAGCGTGAAAACATTAATTTTGTTATAAAAGGTTACAGGGTACATATGTAACAGAGTCCACATTATTTTAGCCTCTTAATGCCACATTTTCACAGTTCATCTATAATTGGACACACCATATTTCTTATGGGCATTACTATAATATCACAGTAGCATATCATTTACAACCACAAAATTCCTGAATCCATCATTAAAACGCCAGCTAGAGAGTTTTGTTTCCTATAAAGTACTTATCAGGTTCAATTGGGGGAATACTAATCAACTTTTAAACTAAACAAAGATACTACTAGCTCTGTGGATTGGGTAAAGTTAATACTTACTATGAACTCTAAACCTAACAACCGAATCCAATTTGCCATAAAGAAGGATGAATCAAACAAATAACACGTATAAACCTCACATTATCAAAACCAGCAATATTCTTGTTGTCCGCGAAGAACTCCGCTGGAGATTCTGCAAAACAACGATTGAACAATCTAAGAAACACCAGGACAAATGTTACGCCCACAAATTATACAAGAGATTCTTCGAAAAAGCAATGAAAATTAAGAAATTAAGCTAGAATCTGGGAGAGCGTACTCTGTTTGAGAAGGTGGGCGTCTTTAGGCTTTCTCGGGGCTTTGGATTTGGATTTGGATTTGGATTTGGACTTGTTTGTTTCCGGTGAGGACTCACTGCTTCCTCCTGTCTCCATTTTCGCCAAAACACAACCTTCCTTCACTGGGCGGGGTTTTTGATTGGCGCCTGCCAAGTATAAATGTAAGTAAAAGTTTGCGGTGTATTTTTTGCACAAATAAATTTTATTTTTTAAAATTGTAATGAGTAGCCCCTCTCCAAAGACAAACCGTCATATACAAATTATTGAAATGTATTAGTTATTTTTAATAAATAGTATTAATTGTTTTTACTAAAAATTATTACTTATTTACTCTAAAGAGTCCTAGTTGTTCAGTTAAAACAAGTAATATCCTTCAGTGAAAACAACTAGTACTCTTTAGTGAAAATAACTATTACCCTTAAAAAAATTCATGTATGAATCAATCTCACCCTATACATACTCTTCCCAAGTTGTTTTCTTACTTCTTTAAAAAATAATTGTTTTCTTACTTAAATTGAGTTTAATTAATAAATGTAAATTAAGTATGCGTAAAGTAATAATATGAAATGTAAATATTCTAATATAAGAAAGATAGTATTGTAAAAATTAATATTATTATATTATTATTTATGAAAATATTGAGGAAAGAAATAGGTAGTTTGGACAAGTCATAAATAAATTTGTGACAGAGAGTATATTCGAAGAATGTGAGAATAATTTTTTTTTGAAAGATAATCTCCGGTACACTATGCACACTCTATTCAAATTGCAATATTTTACATATTAATTCATGTATATACCTATAGAAAAATGTATTAATTAAATTTTAATTTATATTATGTTACAATTGACAAACATAGTACACTTGCTAACTTGAAGCACAAATTAGCAAATGCGAATTTCAACTATAATAGAATTGTTTTGTGTGAATTATGCTAAGTGGAATGTTTAATTTATTCTGCTAAAAAAAATGTTTAATTTAAGTCGATTTTTAGTAATTCGAGCATATATCATTCTCTTTGTATTTGTAAATCTGTCAGTTTATTACATATCACAATCTAGCTATAACCTGCTGAACCAGATTTGGAACTACACTAACTTTTGGGGGGCTCCTGATTAAGTACTTAAGTTCCTAAATCATGATACTTTTGTGTGGAGTTTTTTTTTTAGGTCGAGAAGGGATAATTTGGTGTTGTTTTGGTATTTGGTTTTTTTCTTTTTTTTTTTTAGTTTCTGTTTCTTGCACTGCGATGTTTGGGCCTTCTATTTCGGCCATTTGGGACTTTTTGGCTATTTCTTGGGCTGTTTTTGTAATTTTTTTTTTTTTTATCAAAGTAAAATTTCATTGAAAAAGGGAGGACAAGGATCCTCCAGAAGTATCAGAATACAAAATATTTCAGCAGCAGGACTCACCAGCCTTTCTCTCCCTTAATTACATGACACCAATGCACAATCTAGGATCTGTAAACCATAATCCAATGGATGAGTTTGGTTCAAACTTCATCCTAACACCTAACCAAGACAACAATCTTGTCCTAACTTTATCTACCATTCTTGAAACATTATGTACAATATTATTAAATATCAAATCATTTCTCCCCTTCCAAATAGACCACATAATACAAATCCAAAAACAATAAGCCACTTTAAATCCTTTCCCCTACAAAAGTATCAACATATTAAAATAGGATCATGGCTAGAGAGAGAAAGAGAGGTGAGAGGGTGAGGTTTTGGGTAGATCCTAGGTTAACATTTTCCGAGCTAAATCCGGGGAGGCATAAACGTAACCTGTGTGAGGGCGCCGGAGGATGGACGAGAAGTTTATTCAGGTTAAAGAGCATCTATCAGAGTTTGGAGGGTCGTCGGAATCCACAAGAATCTGTGAAATTGTTCTTTTTTCGCAACTTCCCTGAAGATTGCAGTAAGGAAATTCTTAAACAGGTGTTTGAGAAAGTCGGAAGGGTGGTGGATATTTTCATCCCCAGGAAGAGAGATAAGTGTGGAAATATCTTCGGTTTTGTTCGTCTTCGTGGAATACAGGAAGTTGATAAGGAAAAAGTGCTGGAGGATTTAAACTCCCTGTGGGTAGGCAGCTATAAAATTAGAGTTTATACTCCAAAGTTCAAACGTCGATGTACAAAGGAGCAGGCTACCCGTATTCCGCTTACAATACCCGAGTCTAAGAGGAGCTGCAGGATTGAAGAGAAGTCGTATAAGGAAGTTGTTTCTAATACGTTCAAAGAGATTAAAGATCATTCTGAACCCCTGTTTTTCTTTAAAACGTTAGAAGAGGAATCTAATTGGCTTTTAGAGTGTTGGGTTGGTTATCTTAAGAGAGATTTTGAGTGGGAAGATCATGGAGATGAGATGCAAAGTGAATGGGGAAATAAGATAAAACTTTCTCATTTAGGGGATAATTCGGTGTTGATACAGATACTAGACAAAAAGGTGATTAGAAATCCTGCTAGCGATATGGATGAGTGGATGAGGTACTGGCTTGAATTGTGTAGACCTTGGCAAAAGAAAGACGTGAATCATAGAAGAAGGTTATGGACTAAATGGATTGGCGTGCCTCTTCATGCTTGGTCCTCTCGCTTCTTCAAACTTGCGAGTCCAAAGATTGGCGCGTTTGTGAAATGGGACGAATCTTTCAAGTCAAGTAATAACATGGAAATGGCGAGGGTGCTTTTATCTGTTCCGTTTATGAATGATATAAATGTGAATTTTTCTGTATCGATTGATGGAATTATCTACCGTATAAAGGTGATAGAGGAAGTAATCTGGAGGAAGGAGGCAACAAATTTTGTTATAGAAGAATCTGATGGCGATAGCGAGTCCCTGTTATCAGACGTGTCTAGTTTTTCAAAATCTCTTAGTCCGGCAAAGGCTATGGCGGTTTCCGGTGGTGGCGACTCAGATTCCGAGGGAGAGGAAATCGTTGATTCAATTAGAATTTCAAATCCTAAACATGTTCCCGAGACAGAAAAGAAGGAGGTCATGATTACAAACAGGTTTACTCTCATTGGTGATGGGGAAGTTTTTCTGGAAGAAAGTGAAGGCCGCGCGGTTTTAAATTCACGTGCGCAGTCTTTGGAGAAAGTGGGTATGAGTGGGCCCCTTGTTACAAAAGAGTCAATTGGACGTGGGTGTGTGGGCTTAGTGGATCGAAAGTTGCTGAAAAAAAGCAAAGCAATTGTGGGCCTAAACTGCAATAATAATTCGGCCCAAGAGAATTTAAGTAATTCGGCCCAATCTTTTTCTTATTCAACCCAAGATGGAAATTCAGTGGAATTAATTAATGGCCCAAAGAATTTGGGACAAGTTAGTTTCAGCCGTGAAACTTCTCCTAATGCGATAACAATATCTTCGAAAATTGATGAAGGCAAATCCCTAATGAGATTCGAAAACAAGAGGCCATAAAATGCATTCTCACAGAGAGAAAGTTTGATGCAAAAAGAAGGGAAGGTTTCGAAACCTTCTAAGCAATGGAGGAAGAAAATGGAAAAGAAGGAATTAGGAATTTTCCTCGCGGAAATGGCATCGCCTAGTGAACGAGATAAGGTGAGGATGAAAAAGTCAAAAAGGAAAGAAACTAATCCAACTATGCTAGCGGAGGCTCGAGATTCGTGGGAGACTGGAAAGAAATTGGGGCTGCGAGCCATGGGGTCAGAGGAAGAATTGGTGGAAGGTATAGCAACCTTTCAGGCGGATGCGATGAAAACGGGTGAAGACGGCTTGGAGAAGAGACAGGGTAATCATCAATGAAGATTCAGAATTATAATATCAGAGGTCTGGGAAGCGATGCAAAGTGGAAGGAAGTTCGGGATATGATCAAGGTACATAAAGTTGATTTTTGTCAGATTCAAGAAACTAAAAAAGAATTAATTGATGATGTTCTATGTCGTAAAATCTGGGGGGAAGGACAGTTTGATTGGGCTTTTAGGGAGTCAATAGGGCGTTCAGGAGGAATTCTCTCAATTTGGAACGCTGAAGTTTTCACAGTAGCCAGTAAATGGCATATGCAAGGGGCTGTTGTTGTGAATGGTTACTGGGGTGTCGATAGAATTAATTGTTGTTTAGTGAATGTGTATGCTCCTTGCCCTCTTGCGGAGAGAATTGACTTGTGGGATAGGATTTCTAATGTGATTATTAATAACAATGATGTTTGTCTGTGCATTTCTGGAGACTTTAATTCGGTAAGAAGAGAGGCGGAAAGGGCTGGGAGAAGGGAATCCTCATGTAGAAGGGATATGGAATGTTTTGATGATTTAATTAGAAACACTGATTTGCTTGATCTCCCACTCCATGGTAGATCATGTACATGGTATAAAGCAGATGGAACTTGTAAAAGCAAGTTAGATCGTTGCCTAGTGAATGCAGAGTGGATCGGAAGATGGCCAGATTCCTCGCTGAGAGGGTTAAAGAGATCTTTGTCGGATCATTGTCCTATAATTTTATCAGATGTCAGGAAAGATTGGGGCACAAAGCCTTTTCGGTTTATAAATGTGTGGTTGACGCATCTGGGGTTCGATGAGTTGATATCAAGTAAATGGAGATCATATAAAGTGGATGGTTGGGGAGGCTACGTCCTAAAGGAAAAAATTTAATGCCTTAAAGCAGATTTGCAAATCTGGAATCGTGAGGTTTTTGGGTCAATGGAAAGAAAGATTGATCAAAGAAAAAAGGATATATGGAAACTTGATTTGATGGGTGATTTATTTGGCTTGGAAGAAGATGAGATAATAAAAAGAAATGAGTTGGCTGCCTTACTTGCATTGGATATGAAGAATTGGACTAGTCTCTTGGCGCAGAAAGCAAAACTCAAATGGATCAAGGAGGGGGATACAAATAGCAGTTTCTTCCACAAAAATATAAATAAAATAAGAAAAATCAATGAAGTGGTGGGGCTGATGCTGGATGGAGTATGGGTGGAGAATGAAAATGAAGTGAAGAAAGGAGTATTCGAGTTCTTTAGTAATCACTTCAAAGCAGTGGATAGGCCTCGTCCAAATCTAGAAGCTGATTTTGCAGACAAGAAGATTTCGATAGCTGAAAATCACCTCCTAACTGTAGCATTTACGGAGGAAGAGGTATGGGAGGCAATCAAATCTTGTGATGGGTCGAAAAGCCCGGGTCCGGATGGATTTAATTTCTGTTTTTTGAAGACTTTCTGGGAAGTTCTTAAAGATAATATCATGCGATTTATGAATGAGTTTCATACTCATGGGAAGTTGGTGAAAGGGATCAACTCGTCGTTTATTGTTCTCATTCCCAAGAAAGAAGAAGCAGTTGATCTAAGTGATTTTAGACCAATTTCTCTGGTTGGGGGGCCCTATAAAATTCTATCAAAGGTGTTGTCCAGGAGGTTGGGGAAGGTAATTGAGTCAGTAATATCAGATCATCGGTCAGCGTTTGTGGGAGAGAGACAAATAGTGGATAGTATTGTGATTCTTAATGAAGCAATCGAAGACGCCAAAAAGAGAAGAGAGAAGAATATGTTTTTTAAGATCGATTTTGCGAAGGCGTACGACTCTTTGGAGTGGAGTTATTTGAGGGAGATTATGGTAAGCTTCGGGTTTGACGATAGTTGGATTGGATGGATGATGGAGTGTGTTTCCACGGCACAGGCATCAGTACTTGTAAATGGAAGTCCATCGGGCATTTTTAATTTGGGTAGAGGGTTGAGACAGGGCGATCCGCTGTCTCCGTTTCTATTTCTTCTTGCAGCAGAAGGATTAAGTATAATGATGAGAAAGGGAACAGAGTTGGAGCTTTTCAGCCCTGTGGAGATTGGCAAAGATAGAGTGAAAGTGTCGCACTTACAGTTCGCAGACGATACAATTTTTTTGGGGAAATCAAATATGAGCAACGCAGCCTTTTTGAAAAAATTCTTGGTGAATTTAGAGTTAATTTCGGGGCTTAAAGTGAATAGAGCAAAATGTAACTTGTACGGGCTGAATGTGGAAGAAGAGGAAATCTCAAACTTGGCGAATATGTTGGGTTGCAGAGTGGGTGAATTTCCTTTCAATTACTTGGGGGTGAAGATTGGTTCTGCTCATCGAAAGTTTGCTGATTGGAATTATGCCATTCAAAAAGTGAGGAAAAGGATCAATAAATGGGAACGAATAAACATTTCTTATGGTGGAAGATTGACTCTTGTAAACTCGGTGCTAGCTTCGATACCTATATATCTTCTCTCCATCTTCCGTGCGCCAAAAAAAGTATTGAGTGAGATTGAATCCTTGCAACGTAATTTTTTCTGGGGGGGTGGGGAGCGTTATTTGAAAACTCCTTTAATTAAGTGGTCAACTATTTGCAAATCAAAGTGGGCTGGGGGCTTGGGGGTAAAGGATCTTGAGTGTTTTAATTTTGCACTTATCGGAAAGTGGGTGTGGAGATTCTATAATGAGGGAGATAGACTATGGGCTCGGGTCATTTGCTCTAGGTGGGGGTCGGGTTGGGGAGAGGGTGGAGGGAGCGGAGGAACGGGAAGAAGAAAGGTGATTGGGGGATGGTGGGGGGAGGTCTTGAAAGGTGTGGAAGTAGGGTCAAATAGTTGGTTTTTTGAGGGGCTAGAAAGGTGTACAGGAGAGGGGAGGAATACTATTTTTTGGAGCGATAAATGGGTGGGGGAGGAGATTTTAAAGGAGAAACTTAATAGGCTTTTTAGATTGAGTTTATGTAAGGATGCTACAATTCGAGATATGGGGGAGTGGCGAGGGGAAAGTTGGGTGTGGTGTTGGAGATGGAGAAGGGAGTTGAATGATAGGGAATTGATTATGCTTAACAATCTTCATGTTATAATTGATAGGTACAAACCAAGGAGAGGTGAACCGGACACTTGGAGATGGAACAAAGCTTCGAATGGAATTTATAATGTGAAAGAAGCCTACAATTGGCTGCATAAGAGGAAAATTGGTGGCAATTGGGAACAAAAGGAAGAGTACAAGGTGTTATGGAAAAGTGAAGCACCAACAAAGGCTCGAGTGCGTGCTTGGAAAGTGCTAAAAGAAAGACTACCGACGACAGATTTGCTGCAACGAAGGAACATCATTCCGACATCGATCAACAACTTATGTGTGTTGTGCAACATCGAAAATGAATCGGTTAGACACTTCTTTTTTTAATGTTGTTTCTCTCATGTTTTCTGGATGAAGTGTGCAAATTGGTTAGGAGTGAGTACGGTGCTTCCTTCGTGCCCGTATTCAAGTCTAACTCAATTTCGCGGACTTCGGAAAGGAAAGATGGAGAAGAAATTGGCAACGTGCATCTGGATATGTGGTGTTTGGCTACTTTGGAAAAAAAGGAACGACTATATTTTTAGAGGAGAACAAATCATACTTGAGGAGGTTTTCAAAGAATTGAAGAGACATTGCTGGACTTGGAATAAACAAACTGTGAAATGGCGAAAAGAAGGGACTTACGCTGAATGAGAAAGAAATCCGTTGCTTTTGGTGAAGAGTATACAATGTTGAAAGAAGAATGAGAGCTAGGAGTTGAATGTGATACTGAGAATTGTAATTCTTATAACTTTTAGGTGTAGCTCACACCTAAAAACAAGCTGTACTTTTTATTTAGTGAATTAAATTTTTCCCTGATCAAAAAAAAAAATCTTTTCCCTGACCCAAACAAATCCCCATGCTGCAAAAAGCGAATCACCGGGTTCTTATGAGGGACCATAGAAACACCGAGCCACTCATAGCATAAGGCCCATACCTGTTGAGCGAAATTGCATTCCACGAAAAGATGAGACGTATTTTCCTCGGCTTCCCCACATAAGTTGCAAGTTGCATTCTCACCACTTTGTATCATATTCCTTTTCTGCATGTTATCTTTAGCCGCCAGCCTTTGTCTAAGTGCTCTCCAAGCTATCTGGTATCTCCTTGGTGCAAAGTTCTTCCACACTTTCTTATAAGCTTTGTACTCCAAACCATTATTCACACTCCCATCTTCTTGCTCCATGAATATCCCATATGCTAGCTTCGTTGAGAATTGCCCGTTTGGAGAATGATTCAATTGCCAAGAGTCTTCACAATTTTGATGAATCACACACCTGTTAAGAAGATGCAATCGACTCCAATAGGACAGCGGCTTCGGCGCAATTTTGCTTTGGTTAAGGTAATTGGCACTTACTAAAGTAAATATACTACAAGGATGAATTTAATATCCAGTGGATGAATATACGACCCATTTTTTCCTAAAACACCCTAAATACTCATCCATTTCATTGTTCATACACAACCTCACAACCCCCCCCCCCCCCCCCCCGCCCCCCGTTTTCACCGTCGTCCGTCAAAGATGTGCCTCCTTCATCCGTCAAAGCCTCGCCGCATCCGTCAATCAAAGTCGACCCGCCGTCGTCGAAAATTTTTCTACCCAAAACATAACCACAATTGGAATGTTTTTATAGATTGGGTAAGTTTTTGTTGGTGTTATGATGTTTTTCATTAATATAGTTATTCTTTGAGTGTATAAAATTGTATTGGTATGAAAATATTATTGTCGTTTGCTTGTTTAGAGTTTTTTTTTTCAAAAATTGTGATGGCTGTTGTTCGACTCTGGTTATTCGAACATTACCATCATTTTTGAAAAAAAAAGTTCTGAATATGACCACAGTTTTCGGAAAAAAATGGAAACTGTACTCAATTTTGGAAAAAAAGTTCGAACACTACGTTCAAATATTTTTTCCGAAAAATATACTCATGTTCGGAAAAAAAATTCCAAAAATGATGGTCATGTTCGGATAACTAGAGTCGAACAACATCCATCATGATTTTCGAAATAAAATACTCTAAACAAGCAAACAACAATATTATCAATACTCATACAATTTTATACATTCAAAAAATAACAATATGCATGAAAAAAAATCATAAGACCAATAAAAATTTACCCTAGTCAACATTTAGAAAATCTAATTTTTCAAAAATACTAAAATACCTATATAAATGTATTCAGGGCATGGAGGATTGTTCATCTTTACAATATAGGCCTTCACAATACGGTTACATTAATTGAGTTTTAAGTTTTCGTAATTTTTCCATTCTTTGTAGTGTGGTGGACAGTGTATTTATTAAAGGGAAAATTGGCAAAAATGTCCTGTATGCTGGCGGTATTGGTAAAAATATCCTTTATGTTTTCAACTTTATGATAATGCCCATTATGTTTTTAAAATTAGGCAAAAATGCCCCGTAACCGGCTACAACAGGTTTCTACCCGGTTTTCGCTGACGTGACACTCTATCTCCACCATATGGTATTTTTTTATCCTTTTTTTTTATATTTGGAACATAAACAGCTGATTGAGTCTGATTTAGGAGGAAAAATCATAACATTTCCCTCAAATTCCTCATTCCTTCCAAACCCTAGATTTTAAAAGAGAGGAGAGAGGGAAATTTATTCCCCTCAACAACACGCAGGGGCGATTCGAGTGCAAAGGAAGCAGAGGTAATGACGACCACCATTTCCTCCCGACTGCCTCCCTCCATCCTCCACCGCCATCTAATTTTCTCCCCATCGGAGAACTTCCCCAAGCAAGTCGTGTCCGTGAACCTGACCCCTTGCTCCGACCCATAAACCGCCACCAGAATCCGGCACAGCGCCGCCTTCTTCAATTCCTTCCGCCCAAAACACTACGCTTCGGGCGTCTCCTCCGCTGTGCCGCACCATATTTGTATCGAAATTCGCCGCCCTGTTGTGGCCTCTGCCGCAGTTACTCGGCGGAGCGCCGCCAGTTTGGGCATCGAGGAATAGGCGGCGTGGCCGATGGTAGAAGTTCATCGGCGCCGGAAATCTTCAATCAAACTAATAATTCTAAATTTCAAATCAAATTGAAAATTGAAAACAGATAGCTCCCAATTATCAGAAATTGATTACATAGAGATTTATTTCTTTCCTTGAATATTTAATAAATCGAACCACAAAAGAAATTGAAAATAGATCATTCATTTCTCGTGTAATTTTTTCTTCAATTTTGAAAATTGCTTAATAAGTGTACCTGAAATTAGGAATTGGAGGGAAATGTTATGATTTTCCCTCCTAAATTAGACCCAATCAGCCATTTATGTTCCAAATATAAAAAAAAAAAAAGATAAAAAATGCCACATGGTGGAGAGAGAGTGCCATGTCAGCGAAAACCAGGTAGAAACCTGTTGTAGCCGGTTAGGGGCATTTTTGCCTAATTTTGAAAACATAATGGACATTATCATAAAGTTGAAAACATAAAGGATATTTTTACCAATACCGCCAACATACAAGACATTTTTTTATCAATTTTCCCTTTATTAAAATATGTTTGGAGGGAAAGTTAAAAGGGGTATTCTTGACTTTTCATATGTTTACTTTAAAAATTAAAATTTTGTGCAGTGTATTTACTAAAAGGAACTGCTGATAGCCTGGATTTTTTCTTTTGGATTGGGTTGTATTTGGTCCCATGTTTGGGATTTTGCAGCCTATTATTTTTGGGCTTATATTTTGGTTCTTCTTTCTTTTTCTTTTTTTTTTTTTTGAGAAGGGCTTATATTTTGCTTCATAGCTTTTTCTTTTCTTTTTTTTGGTTATATAAGTTTTCACTTAATTTTATTTTAATATAATTAATTAGAAAGATAACCCCTAGGAAAGATGGGTGATTGACGTTTCCTGTTATAAAAATACTTATTATTAGAATTGGTCGTTTTATATACTATTTAATTTTAATTGTGAAAGTTTGTATTTAGTTAAAATGTGAAAAGTAGCATATATTGAATTCTCAAAAGAAATCAAATTTTAATAATTTATAATAGTATTGTAATTAAAAATTAAATAATATATGCACACTTATAATTTGATATTCTTTTAGTACATTATCATTCTTGAGAAGGAATTATGTACTCCATCCGTCTCAATTTTGTTTACCCATTTCATTATTTACCCCCTTCAAACACTTCTAAATTGCACCTTATTCCACTAATAATTACGTAGAAAAACATCTTCATTTTGTTTCATGCACTTAAATTGAATAATACACAATCATAAAAAAATCATTTTATCCATTTAAATACTACAAATTAAGATGGGTGTATTCAATTGGGGATTCTATTGGATTTTTTTGGACTTTAAAAAGTTTGTGGATTTAGAACATCTATAGACTCCATGCAGAGTTTGACTGACCTTTTTTATTGATTTATTTGGTTTTTATAGACTTTACAGAATTGTGGAATACACTTTTTTTATTGATTTACATGGATTTCCATAAATTTCGGCGCTGGAACCATTAAGCAAATGTATATGGAACACACTTGTATATAAAAAAAGTTATCCAAATTATTTAGAAAAAAAAAAAACAAAAATATGTTAGTTTAAAAAAATACATTATTTTTCATCATTATTATTCTCATTTTCATTTCCATCACCGTTATACCTCGCCCTCATTAGAAGTCTCTGATTGTTAGAAGAGATTTTGAAAAGTAAAATTTATTTATATTTTTTGAAGAGTAGACTTGGCAGCGGGACAGGGAATCCTGATCCCCGTGGGGATTCACCCCGAACGGGGCGGGAAATCCTCAAAGTAAACAGAGGCGGAGAATTTTTTTTGCCCATTATTTTTTATATAATTAATATATGTATATATTTTTTAATTTAAAAGTAAATTACAAATAAATATTTCATATTTTCCTACTCAATTAACTATTTATTCAAAATTACATTTATATTTTATTTAATATTAAGTTATTAGTTTCAAATTCTATCATTTTCACTTTATTATTTATGTTAATTAAAAATATTAGAATTAGAGGGTCTTCAAGTTGTTTAAATTAATTTTTTTTAACACCAACTTTTAAAGTAATGGTTGTGTATGATTAAATTTTTTAATTTAAATATTATTTCATGTATTAAAAAGAAAATAAAAAATAATTAGGCGGAGAACGGGGAATCCCCACGGGACGGGGATCCCTGGCGAGGAGGGATGGGAGGAAAAATCTTTCCCATTTATTTTGCGGGGACGGGGATGGGGAATGATCCCCCGTCCCCGCCCCATTGGTAACCTAATGGAAGATAATCAAAGAAAGTCTATTGACGGTTAAATACCTAAAGATTTTTTAAGACTTTTTAAAATCTGTAGAAATATCTGGTTATTAGAAGAGATTTTGGAGAGTGAAATCTATTTATATTTTGGAAAGGAATTAATGAAAAATCCATGGAGTATTAAAATCCATAAACTGTTGAATACCTAAATTTTTTTAAAGCTTTATAAAATTCGTATTGAATACCTCAAGATTTTTAAAAACTTTTGAAAATCCAGATTGAATACCCCAAATTTTAAAAGTCTAAAAAAATCATATAGACTCTATAACCAATATACCCCTATAAGTCTCACATTAAAGTCAAATGAGTAAACAAAATTGGGACGGAGGTAGTAAATGATATTCACGATAAAACTTGTTTGAAGAATATTATTAAATTACACTAAAAATATCAGTAAATTGCAGTAAATCTATCAACTCCGAAGGGTGTTATTTATTTTCACTAGAAGTAATAGTTGAAGTGATATTAGTTAACTTTACTAAAAGTATTATTACTTATTTCATCATAAAATATTAATAAAAAATTATTTACGGTAATAGTTATTATGAGTATCACTCACATAATACTTTGTGATAATTCTTTATTAGGTCGATCCAATTGGAGGTTGTGAATGCAAGTGATGGAATATTTTTTAAGATCAATCCAATTTCACAAAGCTTCCGAATTCATGGATCATGTCACTTTTTCATTTCATGTGTTTTAAATTCTTGATTGATTATTAGACGAATAAACCTTCTAAACATGGATAGTCTCAAAGTTGTCCTAATGCTTAAATTTCAGGACAAGGCAAGCTTTTGTTTAAGGAAAGGACCCACTAATTTTGTAATGCACCTCAAGTAAGCACCAACTAAATTTAATTTAAAAATTTCTTAATTTAAAATATAATTTTACTTTCATCAAAAAATAAATATTTAAAATTTCCTTGCGTAGGGTATATATATAAACAAAAAAATAATTCAACATCTCAATCTTAATTACTTTCCCAATTCAAATCATAATCTATATCTATCTATATATATATATATATAAAAGTAGAAGTGAGGAGAGAGAAAAAGTTGCATTTATTGGAGCAAGTGAAATGCACTTGCTTTATGGTGCAATAGTGACTCCCACTCTCCACTAAAGAGAGTGAATTAATTTTACCAATTTCTTTTCTTTTTTACTTTGCACCAATAGTTTTAAAAATCTTTAAGTTTTTTTATTTTAAATTTATTTTCAATACACTATATATCAAATTAAATTGTCTTATGAAATTTTTTAATTTAACATATATATTGTACATATAAAAATAAAAATCATATTTAAAATATTTATTTTTATTACTAAGTGTTTTCTATTGACTTTGACTATATGATTGATCGAATTTAAATAATTTTTATTTAGACTATATAAGTTATTTAAATGTTAAATTAATTTTATGAAATTAGTATACAATAAAATATTATAATACTCACATATATACAATATTCTTATATCTTAATTGATTTATGGATAAATAAATTTAATTTAAACTCTCATTTTTATAATTCATTCATTATATAATTTTGTATTTAAAATTTACAATATTCAATCCGTGCATCGCACGGGAGAAATACTAGTATATATAAAAATAGAAGTGAGGAGAGATAAAAAGTTGTATTTATTGGAGCAAGTGAAGTGCACTTGTTTTATAGTGTAATAGTGAATCTCACTCTCCACTAAAGAGAGTGTATTATTTTTAGCAATTTCTTTCCTTTTTTTTACTTTGCACCAATAATTTCAAAATTCTTTAACTTTTCAATTTTAAATTTATTTTCAACACACTATATATCAAATTAAATTGTCATTTGAACATTTTTAATTTAACATATATATTGCACAAATAAAAAAATCATATTTAAAATATTTATTTTATTATTAAGTGTTTTCTATTGACTTTAACTATATGATTGATAGAATTTAAATAATTTTTATTTAGACCGTATAAGTTTTAAAAATATTAAAATAATTTTATGAATTTTAGTATTTATTGTGAATTTAGTAGACAATTAAATAATTATAATACTCACATATATATGATATAATCTTTACATATTAATCGATTTATGGATAAAATAAATTTAATTTAATTTTTTTTTAATAATCGTTCATTATACAATCTCGCATTTAAAATTTATAATATTCTATCCGTGCATCGCACGGGAGAAATACTAGTAAATAAATAAAAACACTTGTTTCATGTCATATTGTATGAGATAGTCAGGTAGAAGCAAAACTAAGGTGGTATTCTACTTATCAAGTAGTGAGTGCAAACAATCACTAAATCAATTAAGACTTCAACGTTATTAGGAACATAATTGATTCAAATTTTAGAGTGTTTGTACTTGATTTGTTTATTATTGATTGAGGTTGAAGTTTAATTATTGAGTATTCTCAAGCTTTTTCTAGTTTAATCAAGCATATAAAAGTTGAACGAGTTTTTTTTTAATCAGGTAAAGGGTGATTCGAATTCATGACCTCTCAATCATAGACCGTGGAGCTCCAACCAATTGAGCTATTCCACTTCGTCAAAATAATATATGCATTTAAATTAGATTATAAAAATAAAATTACATATTTTTTAAAAATTAATGTATTTAGTTGGCGACTTCTATAATTTAATTTAATTATATATATTTAGTGTGAAAATTATCTATCAAAATCAAACTATTGTATTATGTTTATGCGTGTTAATTCACAAGCTAACAAACTGAATA
Source organism: Ballota nigra (assembly GCA_947034835.1). NCBI lineage: Eukaryota > Viridiplantae > Streptophyta > Magnoliopsida > Lamiales > Lamiaceae > Ballota > Ballota nigra. The sequence goes on along the minus strand of OX344727.1, from coordinate 7,286,786 downwards.
TCATTGAATTTTATTTCTATTTGTTTATTTGAATGAGCTTCATTAAACGAGTTCAAATAAATATGTTTAAAGCTAAGTAGTTCGCAAATAATTTAGTTTGATTACATCCATAAAGCGTTATGATTTTGGTATCATTCATCTAATGAACAATATTTAGAACTAATATGAATGAATTTAATTAACATCATTAAGCTCGATTGAGGGGTGCCATATCACGTCCAAGGCACGAAGGTTATGCCCCTTTACATTTTACATTATTTTATTTTAGTCAAATAGCCCAAAACAAAAGGTATGATCCATCCTCATTCCTTTGTTTCTACGATGGCATGTTTCGTGCTTTGGCAAACACACCTAACCCCGATTTTAGTAAAATAGTATTTTGAAAAATGTTATTGAATGCTCCCCCGTCTCATAATTATTTGTTACTTTACTGTTTATACGGATTTAAAAAAAATAAATTTATTAATATTTAAAGTGATAAGTAGATGTTTTTTGTTGGGAGTGTATGGAGAACATAATATTAAAATGTATTGTTGTTTTTTTTGCCTAAAATTGATGTAGCAAACAAGTATGGGACAAACTTCTTTTGACAATGTAGCAAATAAATATGGGACAAAGGGAATAAGAAATTTTGTTTTTTCCGTAAAATTGTCTGTGCGACTCTTAAGCGTCCTCCGTGCAATCCTTTCAAGTGCATTTTACAAAAAAAAAAATAAAAAAATAAAAAAAAATAATAATAATTGGATGACATCTTTCAAAATATAATTCTAAAAGTGGTATTGCGACAAATTTTTCATTGGCTTTCTTGCTGTAAAAGAAAATAATTAAATAAATAAATGTCACATTATTTTATAAGTTCAGACTTTTAGATATGATAAAATTATTTTATATTATCAGAATCAAAAGGCGCACATACAAATAAAGTTTTTGAATTCAATTCTCGCCGAGAGCAATTCCACTAATATTAAATTACGCTATTAAATTTACATATTTTAGTTGAGGCGGTATTCTTTCAATTGTTTGACCTATAAATAGCTGCCCATTTGTCCAATACGAACCCAGCTCTCTCTCAATTTACATACTCTCTCTACATACTCTCTCATTCCTCATTATTACTCACTTTTGAAGTTTTTTTTATACTATACATACAAACTCTTAATTAATTTTTCAAATATGGAAGTAATTAGTAGAGGGGTGCTAATAATGATGGCTGTAGTGATGTTAAGCATCAGAGTTTCTGCGGACCCAGATATGCTTCAAGATATTTGTGTTGCTGATCTCACTTCTGGTATTTATTTCTTTAATTATCAATTAATCCCCCAAATTATCTTATTTTTCTTCTTCTACAACCTTCACTTTTGAATTTCTAATTTAGATCCTCTCTTCTTCCCTGTTTATCTGCTTTAATTTCAGCTTTATTTCTTAAGTATATTTACGAAGAACAATTAATATAATTTTGGGTTGGTAAAGAGCGTCATTATTATGCATAGGAAATGATATTTTTTAAAAGTAAACTTGATTTTTGAACAGTAACATTTTATATACATAACAGTAATAGTAGTCAAGATTACAATAATATTTGAAAAACAAGGGTTCACATAAATTTTTATTTATAGTCTGTTAATTTTTCTTTCATACTTTGGTTGCATTGTGACGTATGCTTCTTTGCCTTACCAAAGTGATATTCTTTCTTATGATCTACTAATTAATATGGACGATATTTATCTTTATATTGAATTTTTAGTTTCCTTTAGTTTACCAAACATTTAATTTCATAGTTGGTCGAAAAATAATTTGCATTAACTAACTACTTTGACCATATACCTAATTATGTTAAGTTATTTCAAATGAAATTTTATTTTCTATTTTAGATTTTTATTTAATGTATCAAATGCTTATTATTATAGTGATGAAATAATAAAAGAAGCACTATTTGCGAGACAATATGCGGAAATAATAAATGGAAGTGCGATTTCTTTTTCCTCAATTCTTTTTTTTAGGTATTAAATTTTGTAGCAACATACAATTCAAAAAAATTAAAATTATACCAGAATATATCATTTCGATCGATTCATGATGTTTATCTTGATTCTAGACATGTACGATATTATATAGTATTAGATTCTCACTATTTACTCATGACAAAAGATTACATAAAAATAGTTCATGATAAGTTTACCAAAAGTATCATTAAATTGAGTCGGTATCATTATATTGTAATTATTGTAAACAAAATTGAACCCAAATTAATGATACTCCTACTGAAATTATCGATATTTTTGACCAAATATTCGATATTTTAAAATAGTTTCATGATAAACTTATCATGAACCATTTACATGTAATACTTGCTCTATATTATTGGAATTAATTACTTTTACTAAATCCAAATGTTTGCATAAAAATTAAACAGCCGTGAAGGTTAACGGATATCCATGCAAGTCAAACGTGACCGCGGAGGATTTCTTCTTTGCCGGTATAGCTAACCCCGGCGCCACCAACAATTCCGTCGGGTCCCTCGTCACCGGCGCCAACGTCCAAAAAATCCCGGGCCTCAACACCCTCGGAGTCTCCCTCGCACGCATTGACTACGCCCCCGGCGGCCTCAACCCGCCGCACACGCACCCACGCGCCACCGAGATTGTGTTTGTCCTCGATGGAGAGCTCGACGTCGGCTTCATCACCACCGCCAACGTCCTCATCTCCAAGACCATCAAGAAGGGCGACGTGTTCGCCTTCCCTAAAGCCCTCGTCCACTACCAAAAGAACAATGGTAATGAAAGAATTTCATTTCATCTAAAAGGGGTTAATTGCACGAAACCCGTGGTTTCAAAATATTGCACGAAATTCCCTTATAGTTTAGAAATTGCGTGAAACCCTCTTACAGTTTACTAAATATAGCGAATTCTCCCTTTTTAAGAAAAATGAATTTGTTATTTTAGTTGTTTTCTCTATTTCCCGTTTATTATTTTTCCAAATATTAAAATCTTACGACTATAATATAAAGGACATAATATGAAATCGAAAAAATTATTAACTCGTTTTAAGAAAAAAAGGAGATTTCGCTATATTTAGTAAACATAGGGGAGTTACGTGCAATTTCGAAACCACAAGGAAATTTCACGCAACATTTCGAAACCACGAGGGAGTTTCGTACAATTAACCCCATCTAAAAGTACAAATTCATCTAAATTTATGGTCAAGTGTAGAATGAATTCATTTATTTAAGACAAAGTAACCATTGAAGGATATTAGTTGTTTTCTCCGAAGATATTATTTATTTTTACTGAAAAGTATTAGTTGTTTACTGAAAATAAACTAAGATTCTTCAGTAATAACAACTAATATTCTTCAATGAAAATAATTAATACTCTTTAGTGAAAACAAGTAATACCCTTCAATGATTTATATATCAACCAATTTCACTCTATACATACTCTTTATTTAATATTTTTTTTAAAATCATTTATTTAATGGCTCTAGTACCATAATTTTTTTTCATCTAATATAAACTTCTAACTTATAGAGATGCGAAATTAGTTTCTTTGTTTATTTCCCTAATAGGTAATGTCTTAATTTTTTGTTTATTTCCCTAATAGGTAATGTCCCGGCCGCCGTCCTCTCCGCCTTCAACAGCCAGCTGCCGGGTACTCAGTCTATCGCCGCCACATTGTTCGCGGCTACGCCGCCGGTGCCGGATAATGTTTTGACCAAAGCATTTCAGATCGGAACCAAAGAAGTGGAGAAGATCAAATCAAGGTTTGCTCCCATGAAGTGATCATCAAACATATGAAGTTTGAGCCGGTTGTATTTGTGGGTTGAAAATTAATTTGTGATGCTTTTTTGTTGCATAATTTGATTTGATTTTTTTTTTCGTTGGATGGGCACATTGACACGTTTATCAAAATTTTCTTTATTTGACGTTCATGATATATTTAATACGATTTGAATTATTTTCAAATCGATAATTGCTGTAACTAGTGATGTTTCAACTTAGTATACTTGACTTGAAAAGGGACATTTAAATAGCTGGATATCAAAGCTCTGACTACGCAATAGAAGGAGTAAAATGATCTCACATAAATTATTTCTAAAAATAATATACTTTATACAAAAATTTAAATAAAAAATAATACTAGCGCTCAAATGTAGAGTAGTACGTATATTGACGACACGTTTGGTAACATATATATGATAAGATATGATACTTTAAACTTTAATTTATTAGACAAGTTTTATGTAGGGAAAATGCACTTTTTTGTCCTTTAACTTTGGTTGATTTTGGTTTTCGTCCTGTTAACTTTGGAATTTTGAAATTCATCCTATAACTTACAAAAAATGTGTTTTTCGTCCTATTAACTTTGAAATTTTGGATTTCGTCCTATAACTTACAAAATATTTGTGTTTTTTTGTCCTATAACTTACAAAAACTTATGTTTTTTGTCCGGTAAATCTGACGTGGCACCAATTTTTTGTAAGTTATAGGACGAAATTCAAAATTCCAAAGTTAACAGGACGAAAAACACTATTTTTTGCAAGTTATAGGACGAAATTCAAAATTCTAAAGTTAACAGGACGAAAATCAAAATTAAACAAAGTTAAAGGACAAAAAATTACATTTTCCCTTTTATGTATCTATACGATGTTTGGTATAAAAGTGGTGTATTCTATAACTTATTTGCTAATCTTTATAACATTATTGATAAATTTGCAAAAGTCGTTTTTACCCTCTACATTTTAGCACAAATTATGTTTTTACCCATTAAAAAAAGTATTCTCCATTTTCAATAATAAATAAATAAAATTATTCTCTTCCAAGTGGATACGATTTTCATTGTTGTAATCTGATAAAGATACAATATACAACAAAAGGTAACAAAAATTAGTGGAAATAAGAATATCCATGTATGCCATTTCCTCCATATATTTTGTTTCTTCTGCATCGTTATTTCAATTTCATTTTAAACGCCATTAAAGTGTATCTTAGATAGAAAATTGTTGCAGTAGATTTTTCTTACTCAGTTTCTATCAGGTCTTTCAGTTCCTTTTTCTTAAAAAAAAAAAAAAATTAGACTCAAAAACAGAAAAAAAAAACTTTGGAAAGAAGAAAAAAAAAAGCACCATTTATAATCGCAAAAGAAACGAGGCAGTTTTTTTTTCTAAAGAGGCAAAACCGACGCCTAGAAAGATTACCAAATTCAGTATGAACATTAAAAATACCAAATAATTAATATGATTAATCCTACATAAATAATAAGTTGAAATCGTCAAATTGAAACAAAAACCGTTGTATGTTGCGTAAGGCGGTTATTGAAAAATTCAGCAACCTTGTGCGTTGAAGGTTCATTGTAGATCATATCTGATTTTGTGGAACTCCCTTTCCGAAATCTTGGTCTAGACTATGGCGATTGCCTTAAGTCCTGAAGAACTCGATAAAATCCCCGTAGAGAATGAAGAAAACCACCACAAAAAAAATAGAGTGGAGAAGAAGCCTCTCTCTACATTCAGCGATGTTCTTCACGATCCCTTGGAATAAGTTTTTAATTTGGATGAGTGAGGGTCAATTTTGGAAAAATAGATTTTACGAATTCATGGTTTTATGAATACTGCGTAGGAAGAAGGGATCCACTGTCATATGAATTTAGTTTAGTGGAAACCGGGCCTTCATTTTTTAAAGGGCCGAAGTGTTTATGCATATAACCTACCAAACATCTTACTAGATGTGTTAGTGTATCTAACACTTGCTAATAACCCCTACCAAACGGGTCGTGAATATATAAATAGAAAGTGGTATTTTAATAATTTAAAAGTGAAATGTTTTCAGAGGAAAGTCACATATTTTTCAACGATCGTCACTGGGTTCATTTTTTTAAATGTAAAACAAATTAAAACCATAACATTCTAAAAAAATGTAAAACAAATTAAAACCATAACATCCAAAAAAATGTAAAACATTAATTTAAAACCATAATATCCAACACATGGATCGATGGTTATGATTTATGAGAATATGAGATGGAGAATGAGAAGTTGAAAATCTTTATTGAACCCCAAAGTAATTTATCATTCCACACACATTCACAATTAATAATCTCAACAAATGATGCAAATTCTCACGATTTTATTGGTACTTTCATAACAAGTCAAGCTTTATCATCTAACTGTGCACAAAGCAAGATCCACTGGGTAATTCATGATCTAAATCAAGCACATAAATGAAGAAAGAAATAATACAAGAATTCGAAACTTCAAGAATTATCAAATAATTTCTTTTTTTTTTTTTTAAAGAAATTGATGGGAAGAAAATATTTCATCTCATTGTCACAAACTATTGATCCATAATAGCTATTGACAAAATTACCACAGTTATTTATACAGTATCAGCATATCCAATTCTTATGCTATAACCTATCTTATTCATGAATCAAAGAACACTGAACAGATAAACTATAGCTCAACCTAAATTTCAGACGTCTCCAAGATAACCAATTCTTATGCTTGAAAAAAGTTGAAAAAAGTGATGAAAATTCATCACAGTCAAGCAACCAACACTGAACCTTAAAACTAAAAATAATTAAATCAAATAAAAAATAACAAAAATCAATGTCTTCTCCCATGAATTCGGAATGGCAATGGGGAGGAGGTGGAAATTGCAGTGTCGTCAATGGAGGGGCAGGCAGAGAGGTCGAGTAAGGTGACACTATTTTTTACACGAGCCGAGGGTAGGAACTCGGACAGAGGACCCAAAGGTGGGTGTGATGGAGCGAGACTCAATAGAAGGTCATCTATGAAGAGAGAGTTCTAAAGGTGAGTTTACAGTTACGTGGAAAAAATTGGGTGGGAACAAAGAGGAAGGTAGGACAACACCATCGTAGAAATGGGGAAGGCTACAGAGAAGATTGGTGATGATGGTGGTCATGGACCATGGTCATCCGTTGTGGGTTGGTGGAGTTGGTCCAGATATTCGTCGATGCATATTCATAATGTGAAAAAAGAGGAGACATAGAAGATGCATGAGAGATTGAGTTTTGTTTAACGAAAAAAAAAATTTCCGTAAAATTATCTCACACAAGCTTTTACCAACATAAAATTACAAGAACATTAATATTATAAAATTATCATTATAGTTTTAAACAGAGAAGCATGCACTCGAAATAACTGCTCCTCGCTATGCTTAACAAAAATTTTGTGCTTACTATTTAAATTGGGAAGGTCTCCCTGAGATTGTCATATGGTCTCAAGCCCATGAAACGAAATCATAATTTAAATTGGTCACAAGATATTTGATCCTAATAGTAATAGATCAAAATAATGCACATAAAATGAGTCCTCAAGTTAAATTAGAGTTAATTTTGAGTTATATATATTGGAATAAAATTCCAACAATTATATCATTACTATGGAAGACATCCTCACAAAAATAGTCATTTGAAACCATTAGCTTCAAAGCCTAAATCCCTTCAGTCAAATTTAAACACAATTCCTTTCAATAAGCACATAGAATTCAGAAAATATAAAAGCTTTAAGCTGGCAAATTAAATCAAGACACATGGCAAATCCATAAACATGCCTACCAATGCAAGTCATCATCATCTAAGAACACATGCTTATGTATTAACCGGGAAATTATAAACAAAAACGGCAACAATTAAATTGTAAATCGTAACTGAGTAGAACAACAAGCATATTAAATTCAATGTACTTGACACAGTGAGCACCCATTTTTCCCCAAAATTTACTTCACCCAAGCATATCAAGTTGAGTTCTTACTTTGCTACAGTCTGATGTTTGCCATCCGGAATCGCAAACAGAACTATGGGCTTTGAAGGTCGAACAAGAGGGGCATCACATCGGTAATACCCTTTCCTTTCCAGCTGTATTACGTCACCACGCTTCAAATTACGCATATCGGACTCCCCAAGTGCTGGTGTGTCTGTTCTAGTATTGGGGTTGACCACATCAACAAAATTTTCATCTTCCTCCAGCTGTATATATCATACAGTTTTAATAAGCTATAATGATGCATTAGCAAAAGATTAAATAAAAACAAAAGCATTAATTACCTTCTTCTTTGTAATAAGATAATCAAAGTCGACCAGCGTTAGTCGAACAAGTTCAGTGTTATCTGCAAGCCAGGTGAGCTTCAACTTTGTCGTCTTAACACTTCCTTCAAGATGCAAAACACCTGTCAACTGAGTCACAATCCCATTTTCATCTTTCTTGATGTCTTTCACGATTGCATTACCCCAATCCTTTAAAGTTACTTCCTCATTAATGGAGATTGATTCAGCATCAGCATATTCTATCCATAATCTATTAGAATAAGTCGCAGCTTTTTCTCCAGCACCTTCATACTTTTTGTGTTTTGGTATAATACGAACAAAAGGATCTTTAGGCCCATCAGTTAGAATTAGTAATACGCGACGTTCTTCGACGATAGCAGTATGCCTAGGACACACAGGATCTATGATCTTCTTATTAATGGCCCATAGTTTATCCCACTCCATCAGATTAAGGTTCTTTGATGCGCCCTAATCAATTCAGCAAACATAATACTTAATTCTCCATATATTCACATAGTTTATTATATAGTGAAGAATATATTGAACTGTCACTTATGAATAATGTATAATACGAGTTACAACTTACTTGTTCCAAAATGAACTGTATTAGTGCTTCAATCTTCAGACCCCTTCGTACTATTCCTTGGACAGTAGGAAACCGAGGATCATCCCAACCTTCAACCTTGCCATTTTGCACAAACCATAGTAACTTGCGCTTGCTAAGAAGAGTATATACCATGTTCAGCCGACTAAATTCATAAATATGGACCTTTCTGAATCCCATATCTTGCTGAATTCTGTAATATTGGTCATTACGATCATGATACTCACTTGATCTAAGAGCATGTGTGATACCTTCAACCGCATCAACAAATGGACAACAAAAGTCATATGTTGGGTATACTTTATATTTAGCTCCAATTCTATGGTGAGGGGTCTCATTGCAGCGGTAATATACAGGATCCCTAAGTGACTTGTTTGGGTCCTGCATGTCCAACTTTCCGCGGAGACAACACATCAAACCCCTTCCTGAACCAGAAATCATTTCTTTCCACAATCTCAAGTTCTCCTCTATAGAATTACTTCTGCACCTTGACTCTATGCCTTCCATCCTTTCATGCTTCATCTGCTCACGTGGGGTATCATCAACATAGGCCTTGCCCTCAGAAATTAATTTCTCAGCCATTTCCATGAGCTGGGGAAAGCGGTCTGATGTGTATGTTACTGCATTATACTTAATTCCAAGAGTCTCGATATCTTTCAGAAGATTATCCACAAACTCACTACTTTCCTTGTCTGGGTTTGTGTCGTCAAAACGCACAATCAGTTGGCCTTTGTACCGGTCTGCAAAATACTGGTTTAACAATGCGGCTTTTGCATGGCCTATATGAAGGAAACCACTGGGTTCTGGTGCAAAACGCAGTTTTACCTTTCCAACCTCAGCCTCCGGAAGATACACCTCAAATGCCCGTGTTTCAGGTGCTTGGACACCATTCTCCACTGCACTTGATCGAGGCTCTTTCGACTTAGAAGTTGCTGCCTTTGTAGAACCTTTCTTCCCAAGATATGTTGAAGCAAATTCACTCAATACAGCATCATATTCGGTAGATATTGAGTTGAACCACCGAACCAGATTTTGGTATTTCTTTGATTTCCTCAAACTTTCCCACCTCATACCAGCAGCTGAAAGGTAAAAAGAAAAAAAAAAATCAATATCCTTTAACAATTAGAATTTAGAATACTTGACTACATCAAGTAGAGATGGCAAACCATAATGCATGTAGAGATAACAAGTAAATGTCATCTTCATCAGAAAAAGTCTCATCATAAAATAAAAGAGGCAGTACCCAATTTACCAGTATCCGAGTTTTACTTACTCAGAACCAAACACTCAATCAAAAAATGCAGAAACTTTACCTGCAAGACCAGCCCAGACAGCAATGTCTGCTATTGACAGGCTATTACCAACTAGAAAAGTATGCTGAAGTAAGTACTCATCCACAAAGCAGCATGCCCCCTCGAACTCAGATCCAGAACCAAAGACAGGTGCATAATCAAGCCATTCATCAATCTATAAGACCAAAACAATTGACAACAAAATTTATAAAAGTCTATTATATAAGGCAAAAAAACAGAGAAACTTGCTTCATTTACATTTGAAAGAAGTATTTAGAAAAAGGCACCTGGCTCATTTGATAAGCATCTAGTCCATAAAAATGAGGCAAGCTTGATATTCTACCAATATATCTCAGAATCACATATGCCCCATGCAGCCTCTGCCTAAAAATTTGAGTACCATTGGACAAATAAGTTACTTTTCTTTCTCCAAGCAACCAATATTTGGAGAGAAAAAAAAAAAAAGGCAATCATTATAAAATAGTTATAATACAAATCTGCAGAGAGTATTCCTTCATGGCACCCACAAATCCATACAAAAGTTATTCTGTGTTATCGTCATTTTCACTAAAGATCAGTATAACGTCATCGCAGTAAATTTCTAACTCCAACGCTAATTTTATCCAACCAAACACCTCGGTTTTTTTCAAGGTGAATCTGTTTCTTTTTGGAATTAAATGGACAGATAACTAGGTGCACTACCATGGAACTAAATCGATTTCTTCACAAAAATCCAGAACTATCTCAACATAAGCATCAATTTGGTTGAATCTAGCTTCTTATTTAGGAAAGAGAAACAAATCCAAGTATTCTAAAAATTTCAGAACAAGGTTGAAAAAATACACTGCAAAATGGTATACAAATTAAAGCATAAAAAACAACCAGTCATATAATGTGTAAATAAGTTATTTATCGCCATGTTCTCACAGAAAAGCGAGAATAAAACGAGAACTCACCCGCTCTCTAGAACAAGAGTTGGCGGCAATCCTGAAGGCAGAGTTGAGCTGGTGGTGAGAGAAATGTGGGAGATTTTTGCGGCGGCGATGGCATGGAAAGGGGGCGAATCGGCCGGAAATTGGAGTTCCATTGCTGCAGTTGAGCCGCCGTTCCCTGGTTTCCTAACAGAAATACGACGGGTCTGCTAAATTCAGGCTTAGGATAAGAAATGCGATATAGAAGTATATATGAAGAATAAGAAAGAGAAGACGAAGTATAGCAATTGTTGGAATCGATCTCAGGCTTAGGGAGAAGCGGTTGTTTACCTCTGAAGAAGAAGAGAAGAAGCAGCCGTTTGAACTTTGAAGTGAAGAAGAGAAATGTTTGTGGTTTTATCATTAGAGTTGGAAATGTGGGCTTCTTTATTTAATAGATATGGTTGGGCTTTGGTATTTAAGGACTGGGGCTTCAAACTATTTATGGGCTGTATTTAATTTCTGCAGAACTCAAATTAATTTTAGAGCACGGTTATTAGCACTAGCCTCTTTGTTAAATACTTTTTAAAAAAATTGAAACATTTTCGGCAAAAAATTCCGAAAATAAACATAAAATTCGATTTTTTTTTTCGAAATATTGTGAATTTAGTTATTTTCGGAAAAAAAGTTCGAAAAAATGAAAAAAATTCGAAAAAAAAGTTCGAAAAAAAATAGTGTATTCATCCGGTAGTATTTTTAACAAAGGGGCTAGTGCAAATAACCTGCGCCTTAATTTTATGTCTCTACCTTTTGAATAAGGCGCAGGTTATTTGCACTAACCTCTTTGTCAAAAACACTCCGGATGAATACACTTATTTTTTTTCGATTTTTTTTTTTGAAATTCTTTCATTTTTTCGAACATTTTTTTCCGAAAATAACTAAACTCACAATATTTCGGAAAAAATTTCTAATTTTATGTTTATTTTCGAAATTTTTTTGCCGAAAATGTATCAATTTTTCGGAAAAATTGATAGTGTATTCATCCGGGTAGTGTATTTAACAAAGAGGCTAGTGCTAATAACCGTGGTCTTTGAATAAAACATTTATGGGCTGTATTTAATTTGTTTTTTTTAATGACAAGTAATATATATACATAAATATTTTTATATATAAATAATAAAATATATATAATAAAAAAATTATCCTCGCCGAATGACACCCTTAATTTTTTGAAAGCTAGAATCTCCGTATCCGTATCGTGTTGCTTCCGCACCCGCGTATCCGTATCCGTGCAACATAGATTCAGGGTTGTGCAAACCGCAGCCGATTTTTTTATTTTTCTTTTCATTTTTATTTTTTTCGGGCAGAAACCGATTTTCCATTAAACCAAAAGAGTGGATTTCTTGTGCATCAAGTGCACCGTGTAACTAGGTCAAATGATGACCCATTTACATTAGGGGCACGCTACATATTAGAGATATGATATTGGAAGAAGTCAAAGATCCTGATCACACCGAATCGTCTCAAGATATCAATAAATCACCAGGATAATTCAAGAAATATAATTGTCCTTATTTAGCAGATTTGATTATACCTTGTATAATTTAGAAGATTTTATTGTATATACATTTCTTGTAGAATAAGTTGTAGGCGTGTATATATATACTTGTACAATGTAAATAATTAATTCAAGTCAATAAATAAAAGTTTTACTTTTGTACATGGTATCCACGAGCCACATGCTCTAACGAACCTTCTTTTATTTTCCGTCCAAATCTCAGTAGCTAAACCCATTAGCCACCGTCCTAAATCCCAGTAGCAACCTTATTAATAACCAATTCCTAAACTTCAATAGTAATTCTATTTCATCCACACATTACCCAATCTATTAATCACGTCAACACAAAGCCGCCGTCCCCCTATTTGTCCAAAATTCGCCGTCACCTATTCATTATGAGCGATGATGAAGAAACGTCCGACGTCGCCAACATCACACTCCCACCCACCCCTGCCCTTGTCAAAATAAAAGCCCTTACTCATCTCCCCATCCGTCTCAACTCCTCGAACTATGTCTCATGGCGATTACAGTTTACGTCCTTGTTCTTTGGACTGGATCTGTTAAGGTATCTTGATGCAATTACCACCGATAAAGGTTCGATCTCAAATTCTAAATTTGTTCATTGGAAATACCAGGATCAATTGATTATGCATGCAATTCTCTCCTCCTTAACTGAACCCGTTATTCCGTTGATTGGCTCAGTCGCTACCTCCCACGAGGCCTGGTCGCATCTCCACCGTATTTTCTCTAAACATTCCCAGTCCTATATTATCCACTTAAAAGATAAGTTATCCTCTATCACCTGTGGTTCGTTACCTGTATTTGAATTTCTCTTGCAAATCAAAAGACTTGTGGATGAATTATCCACACTCGGCGCTCCTCCCAGTGATGCCGATTTATTGATCTACTGTACTCGAGGGCTTGGCCCCGCTTACAAAGAGCTTATTGCGGCACTTCGTACCCGTGATACCCCAGTTCTGTTTGAAGAACTTTATGATAAACTTATCGACCATGAAACATTTCTCCATGACTCCGAAAATATCATTCACAATCCTATAGCTCATGTCACCCTGTCCCCAACACCATCCATAAACTATACGAATCCCCGTCAGTCCCACTCTTCGGGCACCTCTCAGTGCCGTGTACCGGCGCCATCCAATGCTCCTGGTTTACTTCCGCCGCCTTCGTCTCCACTGCCTCCCGCGCTCAAATTATGAGGGCCTTCTACATGCAGCGTATTTCGCGTGGTGGTCAAATTGGTGCCCCTCGCGATCGAGATCCGGTGATATGCCAATACTGCTATCGCACCAGGCACACTGCCGACAAGTGCTGGGATCTTTTTCCCCACTTACGGCCACCCCGTCTAGCCGTTCATGCCACTACAACAGCTTCTCCGTCTGTGTCATCTCCCTCCATTCAACAACCGCTTTGGATACTTGACTCTGGTGCATCGAATTATGTGGTTTCTCGGTTCTCTGACTTGCAATACCAACAACTCTATGATGGTCTTGATGATGTGGTTCTAGGTAACGATTCCTCTCTTGGTATCTCACACACAGGTTCGACTTATATTTATCCCAATTTTTCAATCTCTAATGTGCTTTGTATACCTTCTATGAAACGTAATATCATGTTTGTCTCACAATTTTGTTCACAAAATTCTGCTTCTATTGAGTTTTTTCCATCTTATTTTCCTGTTAAGGATCTCTGGGGATTTAAACCAAATCCGTCCCGTATCATTTCACCTTTATCAAAATGGTCCTCTATTTATTTTCTTTATCAATTTAGTCCCGTATCTATTCAAGTTTTGCCAAAATGATCCTAATTGGCTTAAAAATGTACAAAACCTCACCGTTTTGGTCCTATATTTATTTTCTTTGCCAATTTAGTCCCGTATCAATTCACATATCTCCAATTAGGTCCTAATTGAACGAATAAAACTTAAAATGCCACCTTTTTAGTCATGCACACTGGTGTTTTCGGTGGAAGCCTATAATGTGGTTTTCTTTTTCAATTGGCACGCTAGGTGGCCATCTTTGCCAAATAAAAAAAAGAAACTTTAAATAAAATACAAAAAATCAATTAGGACCCTTTTTCACCAAATTAGGACCATTTTGGTGATGTTTGAAAAAATACAGGACTAAATTGATAAAGCAAATATATAGAGGATCATTTAGATAAAGGTGAAAAGATAGAGGACGTATTTGGTTTAAGTCCCAGGATCTCTGCACCCATCACACTCTGCTTCAGGGACGGGCCAAGGATAATCTTTATGTGTGGCCGTCAGCTGAAAAGTCTCCTTTTTCCCCTCAAATAAACTCTATCACCAGTGTATCTCAGTTACTGTGGCATAGCCGTCTTAGTCATCCATCTTCTCATACGACGAATCAACTGCTCGCTTCACTACTACCGTCGACCTCGTCTGCTCTATCTCCGAATTTCAATTGCTCATCTTGTTTATTTAATAAAAGCTCAAAACTACCATTTACTATTTCTAGTCTTTCGAGCCATTTTCCTTTAGATATAATATTTTCGGATGTTTGGGGTCCTTGTCCAATAACTTCTACTGAAGGTTTTCGTTATTATGTTATATTTGTTGATCATTTCTCTCGCTACATTTGGTTTTTTCCTTTGCACCTCAAATCAGATGTTGCCTCTATTTCTTCGGTGTTCTTGCGTCGTATTGAGAAACAATTAGGTCGGAGTCTAAAAAATCTCTACACTGATGGTGGAGGCGAATTTATAGCATTAAGAGATTTTCTTGATCGAAATGATATTTCTCACAACATTACGCCATCGCACACACCTGAGCACAATAGCATTGCTGAACGTCGTCACCGACAAATTGTCGAAACTGCTCGTACTCTTTTACATGCATCATCTATTCCTCACTCGTATTGGCCTTACACATTTCATACTTTTGTTTGCTTAATTAACTATCTTCCGTCATCTGCCATCTCTAATGTTAGTCCCTTTTAGACTCTCTTTGGTATTGCTCCGTCATACACCTCCCTTCGCCAATTTGGATGTCTTTACTTTCCTTGGCTACGACCTTACACTCTCTTTGGTGGTGCTCGAGCGCCCTATGCATAAAAAACAACCAGTCATATAATGTGTAAATAAATTATTTCGATCCGTTTTTCCGGCCCATGAGTTCCCGAATCGGCCCGATACATATATATACTCATTTCGAACACGTTTTGGAGAGAACATCACATATCATCACTTTTGGAGAGTTTGTTTTAGAGATAGAAGAGTTTGTTGATCCGGGGTCTAAACCTCCTGGTGGAGAAGGCGGTGCATCAACCGAGGAGATGTTGAGAGCTATTCTAAAGAAGGTGGAGGAAGGAAGTAAGAGGTTGTCATTTTTGGAGTACGATGTGAAGGAGTTGCATAAGAAGGGTGATTATCGTGATCAAGAGCTCCAAAAGATGAACGTTGAGTGGACTAGAACTCAACAAGAGAACAATCGAAGGTTCACTTCTATAGAGTTCCAGATGAGCCAGATTGCAAAGATGGTGAATATAGAGCCGGGTAAGTATCCTTCTATGCCGGAGGGGAACCCGAAAGAGCATTGCAATGCGATCCAGCTTAGAAGTGGAACCAATTATGAAGGTCCTCAGATGCCTGTTGATTCTGAGACGCCCCAAGGGGAAGCTGAGATGGGGGAAAGAGAACACAAGAAAGATGGAGGTGTTACTGTTGAGAAGGGCAAGGAAAGTGAGGAGATTGAGAGAGTTCCTAAGTGGAAAAAGGCAAAGGAAGCAAGGGATAAAGTGAAAGAAACAGAAAGAGATGAATGGGGGGTACCCAAATCTGTGATACCAGTCCCGTATCCACAGCGCTTCATGAAAAAGAAGCTTGATGAGAAATTTGCAAAATTTCTTGATATTTTTAAACAACTTCACATTAACATTCCTTTTTATGATGCTTTGGAACAGATGCCGCATTATGCAAAGTTTTTGAAGGACTTGATTGCGAAAAGACGGCGAGTGGATGAGCCGAAGTTGGTGCAGCTGAACCACGAGGTGAGTGCATTAGTGCACAAGGCGCTTCCACCGAAGCTGAAGAATCACGGGAGCTTCACGATCCTATGTGACATTGGGAACGAGATCAAGAAAGGAGCGCTATGTGATTTAGGGGCGAGCATCAATCTCATGCCCTTGTCGCTTTTCAAGAAGTTGGAAGGTGGAGAACTTCAACCCACAATGATGACGCTTTAACTTGCCGATCGGTCTATTACTAGACCTCAAGGTGTGGTTGAAGACGTCCTAGTGAGAGTTGGAGATCACATTTTTCCAGCCGACTTTGTAGTGCTAGAGATGGAGGAAGATGAGCACGTGCCCTTGATCTTGGGAAGACCGTTCTTAGCTACGGCGGGGATGGTGCTAGACGTGGCAAATGGGAAGACTACATTGAAGGTTGATGATCAAGAAGTGAAGATTTCCCTATATGAAGCCATGAAGCACCCGAGGGAGGATGAGAGCTTGTATTGCATGGATGCAATTGATCCTCGTGTTGAAGACACACCTTCTGTCCCTAATCCTTCTCATATTCATGATTTTGTTAGTCCTTCACTTGATTATTTAACCCATGAGCATTGTGTTCTTGATTATGTTGATAGGGATAAAGTGAAAAAGTTGAAAGATGAAGAAGTGAAGAAAGTGGACGTGGTCCAGTTAGAGGAAAAATGAGGAGTTAAGAAGAAGAAGTCAAAATTCAAGAAATTGTTTAGTAAGACTCCTCCAGATAAAGGTAAGAAGGAGTTGAGACCTATACCACTTGAGGTGGAGAAGGAAGCAAAGGAGCTCATGATGGAGGGACAGCAAGGAAAGAAATTCAAACACCACTCTTATGAGAGTGAGGGAGGTAAATTTGAGTATGATGTCCATTAAGCTCCTTTGAGCTTGGTCCGGCATGAGGACCTTAAAAATAGCGCTGAATGGGAGGCAACCCATTATTTTTTATTCGCTTTGAGTTTTTTTTAGTTATTAGGGAGTTATTTTGAGTCGTATGTTTAACCTCGTATTTGAGTGAGTTGCTTGTAGGCTTGTCTATAAAGGAGTAAAGGTATCATGGAGTTATTCAGATTGAAGGAACCAACTTGAGACAAGGGAGTGTGCAAAGCTATTGAGAGAAATTAAATATTTGGTTGAGGTAACCCACAACCCCAAACTTAGACCTCTAGCAAGGTCGAAGTTTGGGGGGGTGGAGTTTTTTATTTGTTTTATGATTACATTGCACATACATGCACGCCCTTATCTTTGAGTTGAGTTTGATTGATTATTGGTTTGTTGAGATACTCCTTGGGGTGATTTTGATTTGACTCGCTATTGCATATTTCATGCCTATCAACTATCTTATGCTTGTTGATTGCTATCTTTGAGTACGATTTGATGAGTAGAGTTGAGTTGTGAGGTTGAGTTAGGAGTTTTATTGTGTGAGTGTGTGAGTTAGAGTTGATTTGAGAGAGAACCCGTATGCTTACAAATTTTCCTTCTGAGTGCTTGTGTGATGATTGTGAGAATGCACTAGACTAGCATGGATGTGAAAGCCGAGAGACTTGAGCCTTATGAGATTTTGATGCATGAATTAATCTCTTCGTTTGTGAGTGGATCGTCACCTTAGAGGATGCTAGAACTTGCATGTGCTCTTGCTTCTTGATTGTGTCTAGTTTGATATGCCGAATAGGATCTTAGGTCATCTTTGATTTTATTGAGTCACTTAGCCAAAATTTTCCATACCAATGACATTGAATCCCTTGTTAGCCCCTTTGAGCCGAAAGCCTATTTTATTTGCTAGCACATATGAACACTATTCTAATTCCTAAGCCTTTTTGTCCCAATTTGAGTGGAGAATAGGAAAGTGTGAATGTGAAGGGAGTGAATTGAGTTGAAAAAGGAAAATGTTGTTTGTTGAGTGAGTATGAGAAGAAGGTGTGATGAAGTTATGAGATGTGGGAAAAAGAGAAAAAAATTGAGAATGAGCAAAAGAAAAAATGAGCTCATGTGTTTGTGCGAAAAAAAAATGAAGTGATTGAAAAAAAGTGAAAAGAGTGAGAAAGAAAAAAAACTGAAGTGTTGAGAAAAGTGGAATTGAAAGAATGTTGATTGAAAATGTTTGAAGTATTATGTTCCTAAACTCGGAGTACCGAAGTTTGATTTTCTATTCTCCATTCACTTTAGTCACTTTACCATATTGATATCCCACCTGTCCAAAGAGCCTACATTACAACCTTGAGAAAAGTCCTTTTTGATTCGGCATTGATTTCTAGAGTATGGTCGGAGTTAAGAGTGCTTCCAAGCCTATGGCTGCCAATTTGAGTGATTGATTGTTTGAGTGAGTCCCTTAATCATTGATATACACTTGTGAGGGAGCGAAACACATCGTTGAGTGCACATCCATGCTTGATCTTGGTGGTTCTTGTTATTGTTGCATGAGTATGATAAAGGAAAGTGAGTGAGTATACGGGTGATTGATTTTTGAAGCTCGAGTTCATTAGCTTGCATGATTGATTCTTTGACTCATCCCTAACAATTTCACTTGACTTATTATTTCATTGCTTGAGGACAAGCAATATGGTAAGTTTGGGGGGGTTGATTAGGCGTGAAATTGTCATGATTCGTAGCTAGAAACGCCCTAGTTTTGGTCGATTTTATTGAGTTTTTAGAGCCAAATGAGTACTATTTCTATACATTGATGAATTTGTCTCTTTGATACTCATAGGTGAATCGAGGACGGAAAATGGAGTTCGTAGGACTTTGAATCGACTCAAACGGATGCCCGGATGAGAAGATATCGAAGAAATACGATTGGTATTAGTACGTGAAAAGAAAAGTGTTAGTTGCAAGGAAGGAAGGGCCATTCGAGCACAATCACTCGAGCACCCTCGCTCGAGCAACGTAGGTCGAGCGCTCCAAACTTACAGAACATTTTTGCTGCTCGAGGGGCACAGCTCGAGCGCCCCGTTCGACCTCGAGAACCATTCGAGCAACGCAGCTCGAGCGCCCCGTTCGACCTCCGGAATCATTCGACCAAAGCAGCTCGAGCGCCCCGCTCGACCGGGACAGCTCGAGCGCTTCCGAGGCTTATATGCCAAATTTCGTTTTTCGGCCCATGAGATCCCGTTTCGACCCGGTGCCTATATATACCTCTTCCAAACTCGTTTTAAACCACCACTGAGAGACGAATTTTAGAAATCACTTTTAGACTTAGTTTTTAGAGAGAGGAAGAGGAGAAGAACGAGCAAGCTTTACTTACGTTTTGTTGAGGTTTTTTTCGTACGAATTCTTAGTTTCTTTTCATTTCTTAGTTTCTTTTCATTAGCTTGGTTACTTTAAACGTTTTGAAACTTCGTTTTAGTTAATTAAATTTCAGTTCTTAGTATTTATTTTCTTTTAAAACCCTAGTTCATGTTTCTTATTTTCTTTGTTCAATTCATTATGTTTATGTTCGTTGTTTCTTCTATTGCTTTTATGTTTGTTAAAGCCATGTCCGGCTAAAACCCTTGTATGTTTGGGGTAGGATGAACTCGTAGAAGTAGGATGTGGGTACGTAATTAGGGTAATTCGTGACGTTAGTTTTAATTCTCTTGATTAATGAATTCTTATAATTAACCTTAACTTTACCTTTGAATTTCGTATGAAAGTGTTAGAGAGAAGACGACCGCATCACTCAATAACAATTAGTAGTCTTAACGAGAAGGTTTAGAAAGGGTTAATTCATTTACCGGTTTAGCGAAGGAGGACGACCGCATCACCTTAGTTAAATTAGGGTCTCATTAATTAAGCACAATCTATTAACTTGTTAGTAGATTAGTGAAGTCGAGTGTTAGGGTAAAGTATTAGGGTTTAGAATCTTGAGCTTTCACCTTGCATTCTTAGACTTAGGTTATTTCTTGTGTGTCACAGTTATTCTGATTATGTACCTGCTCCGTTAGTATACGTAGGGATTCCTATCCTGAGCATCACCATCTCTCATTAGAACACAACCCTTAGTTAATTTGATTTCTTTAGTATTTTAGTTTACTTAGTTTATTTTAGTCTTTTAATTAATCTTTCCAAAAATCCAAAAACAACACACTCATATTAACTACGACGTGTAGATCTTCAGGGATCTGTTCACATACATCCCATCTCATGGGTTCGATATACTTGGCCGTTATACTTACTCTTACTACAGTGAACCCGTCTGCTTGCGGCTGAGCGACTAGTAGAAGTTAGTACAATCGCTTCAAGTCAGAATTCCTATCCTGAGCATCACCATCACATATTCGAAAACATACTTTTACGTTCTTAGTTTAATTTACCTTTTTGCATTCGTAGAGTAATTTAGTTTAGATTATATTTTCTCTTCAAAAACCCAAAAACATACACTCATATTAATTACAACGCGTAGATCTTCAGGGATCTATTCGCATACAACCCATCCCGAGGTACGATATACTTGGTCATTATACCTACTTATACTACAGTGAACCTGTACGCTTGCGGGGAAACTACTAGTAAAAAGTTAGTATTTTCAGTTCAAGTCATGACATTATCACATATTTCCCAAATTTAATGGGCTGAACAATTATTAAATTAGAAATAAAGATATGGGTTGTTTTTTTTTTAATTAGGATGAGGATATTAGCCTCTTCTTGTTTTAGTTGTTCACCCTCGAATTTAGTTCACTACCCATTTGTTCAGTTCACCACGCACGATTTTCCAAAAAACTGTACATTTTCTTCTCAAGCAGTGTTTCTTTCTCGTTAACACACCCCCTCTTTCTTTCTTTTAAAATTAAAAAATAAAACCTGCTAACACACGGACTCGTCTCCACCGCTGTTACATTCTAGTCTTACCGTCGCACAACCCCCAATCCAAATGTCATCGCCCGACGATGTGTCGTCACCCCATCATCTCTCCATAGATAAATATTGATTAAGTTTCTAGGTTTTACAATGATTTTTTCTTTTCAATTTTAGGTCAGTTTAGATGCTGATTGTTGATATTGAATATATTTTTTTGGTTTAATGTTGCAAGAGTACATGATTATTGAAGTAATGAACTGTATATGTGTGATTTTGTGATGTAGAACGTTGGGTTTTTGTGAAAACCTAAAAAATTCGCCGGGAGAACGAGTTCGAATCTGGTTTTTCAAACAATTGACAAATGTCCAAAAAAATGTTAATTGTTCGAAAAAAAAAGACCAAACAACTATTTGGATTTTTTTTTTAAATTAAGCATAATGTTCGGAATTTTTTTCGAATATAAGCATAATGTTTGAAAAAAAACTTTTGAACAAATCACCTATGTTCGAATTTGGAAAGTAGCCAAATGTTTGGGATTTTTTTCGAACATATGACCAATGTTCAATAAACTAGGCTCGAACAAAACACGAACTTAAACATGAAATGAAAATACATGAAACAAGATTGCACAACATATATTCGTTCCTACAACATGTAAATTACTCAAACAACACCAATATCCCTAAAAACCAACAAATAGACATAACAACATTATAAAAAACGACTATTATTAGAGTTTTGCCTTCTTTTTTTTTCCTACAAGTTCTTTAGTAGTTTTTTTTCGAACTTACGCTCACTCAACACCAAGAACACTCTCATCATGGAAGACCGAATTAATTCCGGGTACTTTTGATTGGGGGTGAACTCATAATGTTTGAATTTATTGAAATATGCAAAAGGATAATTTGATCTTTTTAGGAGTGTTTTCAA
The DNA here is from genome assembly GCA_947034835.1 of Ballota nigra. NCBI lineage: Eukaryota > Viridiplantae > Streptophyta > Magnoliopsida > Lamiales > Lamiaceae > Ballota > Ballota nigra. The sequence goes on along the minus strand of OX344727.1, from coordinate 7,264,634 downwards.
GAATAGAAAAAAATGGGTGGTGAACTACAGGGGGGGGGGGTTTAAATATCCGCATCCTTTTAATTATTGTTGGCCCAATTCTTTTTTTCTTATTAAAATTGTACTAGCCCAAAATTACTTTCAGTATACCCATCTTCCAGCATAAATCCGGAACAACTTGTACCGAAAATGCAAATTAAAATTAAAATTAACAAATTGGAAAATTAAAATTAAATAAGAGAAAAGAAAGAAAATTAAAATAAAAAATATTGGATTGCCTCCCAATCAACGCCTTTTTTTATTGTCGTTGGCTCTAAAAAATTTATTTTAACCACTTTTTTCCAAGTAAACATCAAGAGCTTATGAGGTGGCTTCATTTCATGCTTTGGGCACTTCTCCTCCATTTTTTTCCTGCAGTCAAACTAAAAAAATTCCTGCACAAAAGGATCAATGACACTCACAACAAAAAGAGAGTCACTCGTATAAGAAAACTTTATAGCATCAAAAATATTAAATCGAATAATTTGCCCGTCAAATTCCATTGTAAGAGTTTCTGCATAGATATTTATTTTTGTTTTGGAAGTATTCAAGAATGATGTTCCCAACAATATAGGTGTGAAATTTCCCGAGTTTCCATCCATATTTAACACATAAAAATCAGCAGGAAAAATCAATTGATTTACCTCCATGAGGACGTCCTCAACTACCCCAAAAGGGTAAGCGAGACTCCAATCAGCTATCTGGGTAACAACTCCAGTTTCCTTCAATGGTCCAATGTCAAGCTGCTCATACACTGATAATGGCATGACATTGATAGAAGCTCCAAGATCTAACATAGCTTGTCAGATCATGTGATTCTATATCATGCAAGGAATTGTGAATATGCTCGGGGTCTTTTTATTTTGACGGCAGCCTCGATTGCAAAGCAGCTGATACATTCTCCCCCATGAGGATTTTCTCATTACCAGCCAACTTACGCTTGTTAGTGCACAACTTTTTCATGAATTTTGTGTATCTTGGAATTTGCATGATTGCATCCACCAATGGTATATTAATCTCGACCTTCTAAAATACATCAAGAATTATTTTGTCCTATGTATCTTTTTCACTTTTTCTATACCTGGAAGGAAAAGGCAGTGCATTAGTAGTAACAAGAATTGAAACATGAGATTTTACCTTATTTTTTTGTTCTGGTTCTCTGGCACTAAGAGGGTCAGTGCTTGTCTCCAGGTCCAGATTTTTCTGTGAATTCTCCTTGTTCTCGATTAGTTCGCCTTGGGCTTTAATACGATCATCAAGCAACTTCGTGTGCCTCTCACCTTTTGTCATATTCTGCCCTCCATCTTTCTCACTTCATTTAGGTGCCATAATTTCCTCCAACTGTTTGCCACTTTGCAAAGTGATAACACTCACATTTCGAGGATTGATTTATGGCTGAGATGCCAATTTGACACTGTTATGAGCTTGTAATTCTGAGCAGTAGCTATTTGGCTCATTTGTGACTCCAAATTCTTTTTGCCCCTACTCTAAACTTAAGTGTCTAGACTCTATGTTTCTCACGAATGCTAGTGTTTAATGTTGAAACTTCATTGTAGTGGTTGCCATAGACATAACCAAATCTTCGAGAGAAGGTTCCATTCTTCCTCCACCACTACTTTTCCCCATATACTCGCCACTCTTCTCATTCCCTCGAAACAATAGAAACTTTCTTTCTTGGTACTGGGGCATCTGATTCTCCATTGACCAATTTGTTTTTTGGTTCCATATCAAAGACTCGAATGGTCCTTCCATCCCGGATTATAGATTTTGGAGAATGGATCATATCGACAACTCTGATAATTTCCACCAAAATCGGCTGCATTGACATGCTGCTCAATTTCATCACTCAGGATCTTACAATCATTAGTGGTATGCTCCGTGGTGGTACAGAGACGACATGGCCAGACTTCCGGGAACTTGGTCTTCAAGATCTGCTCCATCATGCTTGCAATTTTCTCTACTGCACCATTCTTCGATGTTGGAGAAAATGGTTGATGGTATTAATAAATATTTAATTGGTATTAAAGAATGTTTGAGACATGTCAATTTGACCAATTAAATATGGGTGTTGAAAATTAATTTTTCAATGATTAATTATGTAACGCCCCGAATCCAAAATACATAAATATCTCAGATTCGAGGTGCCACTTGTGACTAAAAATACGAACTATAAATTTTTTGAAGGAAATATAACGGAGATGAGAGATGATGAGTCTTTATGCAGCGGAAGAATGAGTAGGATAATATATATTTCTCACACATATATATATATATATATAAAGCTTAATATTAATAGTATCATTTTATTTAAGTGGGGAACTCCGTGTCGTCTCTATTACTGTCCTTGCTCCACGAAATCATAATCTGCAAGGGTTGTAAAAAGGGGGCGTGAGATTTGAATTCTCACGTATGGGTGATTTGCAACGTCATGGGATTGGTAAATCCGAAGTATATTAAATTATACTCATTAATAAAATAATTAATTAATTTAAGCAGTTGACATATAAATATGAATAACATATATCACAGAAGTAACAAGTTCACAATAATAATTAGTTGGGCATCACAGGTTTCAAATCATATAATTGAAATATCACAAGTTGATTCACATTAAGGGGCAAAGCCCAAAACCATTTTCAAATAACGGCCTAATCTGCCAAAATTATTTTTCACATATAGTAAATCTCCCCCAAACCATTTCTCACCATCAATTCATCCATTCATGTGACCATGAATCTGATTAATTATTATCACTCATGGCCACCACAAATAATATCAGCGACCATGAATCTGACCTATTATCACTCATGGTCGTACGTGTCAATCCACAAACAAAACTGCTGCACATCAAATCAATAATTACTCGCTTTTCTCTTTCCCATAAAACTGTCATTTCAAATTGTGGGGAGAATTCACATAATTCACACTTAAATTGGTTCATGCTCAGATAATGCCCTTAATCATGCAATGGTGATTAATTAGAAATAAAAACAATAGACATTTTGCATCATATATAAATATATCACGTAATTCAAATATTTATATTATAGGGATACATTTATGTTGGATTAGTTGTTTTAGATTTATTTGGTCGAGTTCAGAGTATACCAGCACAACGTATTATAAGCAGATCGATCAACAGATCATCACCCACCTGTTTACTCCGGGTCCCGAGAGTGATACGTTAACAGACCCCTCGTGCGTATCCCGAATAGTACAGAATCCTAGTACGAAATCATTTGATTAAAAGTTGACCTTTGAATTATTAGGAAAACTTGAGAGTTTGTGTTACGAGAATCGAGAAAGTTGTGGTCTTATAAGCTTTTAAAAGGACTTGCTTAAGGGTCACACCCTATTTTGGTAAATACACCACTTCTAAAAAGGTGAGTGTATTGAGGGAGTGTATTTACTAGTATACTTGCGGTATGACTATTTCGATTACTAAAAAACAATCTTTTGATAAGTACACCCCTTTTTAAGAGGAGGTGTATTAGGGGGGTGTATTTACTAATTTCAGTGTGTCCTTAACAAAAGCCTTTTAAGGAAAAATAAAAGTATAAGAATTTATATTTTATAAAAACCTCTTATTAAAACTTATTAATAACTTGATTTTTTTCTAAGAAATTTATATTATAACTAATATAGTTTATAAAAAGTATTTTTCTTTTCTAACTTTAGTAACACTTCTAAAATTGATTAGTGACACTTTCTAAACAAAAGAATTATACTATTTTCCACCTTTTCATTTGTTTACTAAATTTTGAATATTAAACGACTTGTCTTTTCGTTCCTAATTTTCTAACAGTCGCACAAGGGGAAGCCGAGTTTCCCTTTGTCTCCAAAAACTCAACTAATATTACTAACAACAAATTTCATCACCATAACATCAGCTAACCAAACCAAATTAATTCATCCATTCACTAATACCCTCCAACTAAAACAACAATACTAAACAGCTAAACCAACAATACTTAAACAACTAATTCAACAATATTAACCAACTAAGCCAACAACACTAATTCATCAATTCAACAACATCTAACCAAAACAGTGGGAATTCCAACAACAACAAAGTCCATCTACAAGCTCACAGGCTTCAAAATGATTATCTTAAAACTTACAACGACTCAACGGGGATTCAACTAAATTCCTAATCCAACTATTACGAGAAATTAGAGAGAAAATTAGTAATTCTTACGAGTCCGGTTCGCGGTGGTAAACGGACGGCCTAACGGCGTCGTATAACGATTTGTTCGGATAATTTCGGCAGCCTAACGGCGTCGTTCGGGGATTCGGGAAAACGAATTGAACAGCCTAACAACGTCGATCGGGATTTCTAGAAATTCCGGCAGCAGTGATTTGGGGAGGTATCATCTTCATCGGAATTAAAACGAAAAGGGGTTACGTGAAATTGAATTGAACGCAAAGAATAGGAATTCAAAGAGGGTTTTCTTCAATTACTTACTGGAGATGGAAATAAGAAAGAGGCGACGTTTGGCTCCGGGCTTCGACGGCACGGGAGCGGCGACGCTTCGTTCGAGGAGGCGGAGGACAGCGGCGCGGCTGGGAGAGGGCACGGCGGCGGCTTCGCTCGCCGGGAGGAAGAGGCACGACGGCGTTTGGGTGGCGGAGGGCGGCGTTCGCGTCTTGGAGGAGGCGAGACATGGCGGTGCTGCGCCATTCGAAGAGGCAGCGGCGGTCGCTGGTGGTGGAGGCGACGCTGGAGGCGGCAACGGACGGAGCTGGGCGGCGCGTCGCGCGGCGGCTGCCGATGCGGTGGTTGCTCCGCCGGAGAAGAGAGGCGGCGGTCGTTCTCGGCTGGAGCACGGCGGTGTTGATGGTGGTGATCGCAGCGGCCGGCGGCTGAGGTCGAAGAAGGGAGGGGAATACGCGTTTTGGAATGAGAGAAGATAGGGACACAGTTTATTTATAAGGGAAAATATTTTAATAAATTAATTAATTAACTTAAAATAAAAGAATATGGAAATGGGCTTCTGAGAGAAGGAAGTAGTCGCGTGTGCGGTTGATATCCTTTTTGGAAGGAATTAATTATTTAATTAATAAAGGAAAATATAGCTTGTGGCTTAGAATTAATTTTACGGTTTCAGATATTTTTGTTACGAATTAATACGATTTAGGGATTGTTTGGTACACGAGTTTAATCCCGAATTGAGAATTAATACAGTTTTAAAAATCAATTAATGTTTTAATGTATTTTAATTATTCTCAATAAATTATACGGATCGAAATCCTAATTTTAAACTTTAATAATTAATTTCTCGTAATCCCTTATCCTTTTGAAATATTCGATTTCTTTCTTCGAACTTGGGAATTTAAAAATAGAGTATAAATTTAAATCACACAGTAGCACACAAAAATAATAAAATTAAAAGAAACAAGATTACAATATAAAATAAGGTTTCTAGCAAAATAAAAGGTATAAAACGGGACGGGGTATTACAAATTATTTCAAGTGCGATCTACTCACAGAGTAGACAAGAGTAATGTATTCATACTCGCAAAATCAAGTTTTGGTGAGTGATGAATTTAATCGTGGATAAAGTGGTTCAATACCTAATTATGAGATTAATGAAGGAATTAATTAAGTCAATTAATTCTTCATCCCATATTGGGATATTAAGAAACTAATATACATGATATTAATATGAGTACAATGGAGTAGAATAAGTTTTAATTGATTGCTTGACAACCAAAGTTGCCACAAGCGCGCACGCGAGCCGCGTCGCGCCCGTGCCTTTGACTTGGTCTTGATCTTGGCCTTGGTCTTAGTTCTTGGCAATTGGACTTTGGGTGTACTTGGACCTTGGGCCCAACGGCTATCTAATTTTTTGGAACATCAAAATCCTGAATATCCAGTTCACGTGTTGGTCCGATTCGGTTCAGAGACTTCATTGGCTTGAGTCATGCACTGGTTACAAATACTGACCACGCGGTGCAATAATCGAGCGACAGTTACCAACACATTTAGTGGAAATGTGTCTGGTCAACTGCGGTTTTTAAGGAATCGCCACCAGCATGCGCAACTGCATTAAATGTGCCCTCATTTTTTTTCCTTCTGCATGGAGTGGAGGTTCACCTCTAAATAGATGTCCTCATGCATTGTTTGGTCACACTGAAAAATGTTCTCTCTTCTCTCAGTGTTCTTTATATAGAGTCTTAAGTACAACAGTCCAGTTCATGCACTTTTCTATTTTCCGGAGCATCAAGTCCTAAGGTGTTGCACACTTGAAGACTGTTTCATTTTATCTTTGGGGGCGTAATTCCAATATTGTCGGGGAATTCTTGCCTTGCAGGAAAAGGGTCTTGACTCAACAAATTCTTTTTCAGTTTTTAATTCAAATATTGTTTGTAATTTTCTTTTATATTTTGTAAAGAAATATTATCACCCTAGTTATCCAACAATCGCAAGGCGAAAATCTATTATTAACGGTGATAATAGTTCTGATCCAAAGAACCAAAGAACTACTTTTGCTCCTTCTGGTTCTCCCCAGGACACCACTACCCCTATCCCCTCTGTAACAACCCAAGTTGGACAGACTTTGAATCTCAACGTGGTGAACCCTTTCCTCTTTGATGACGCTAGACCGTTCATGGTCCATAGCGAGAGACCCGATAAGTTCTCAAGTAAGAACTTCTAAAGGTGGCAGTAGAAAATGCTAGGTTTCCTTACCACCCTGAGGTTGGCAAGGTTCGTCACTGAGAACCCGGCTGCGGTCATTGAGAATGATCTGCAAAATGAGGATGTCCGCGACAGATGGTGACATCATGATTTCTTGGCTGGAATTATATTTTGGGAGGTTCGGCAGATGCTCTATATAACGTCTACCAGAAGAGTACTACTGCCAAAAAATGTGAAATTCCTTGGAAGCCAAATATGTGGCTAATGATGAGTACTAAGAAGTACGTAATTGGGAGATTCTTGAACTTCAAGATGGTAGACTCTAAGTATGTTATCGAAGAAGTTCAAGAATTCAGTTAATTCTGCACGATATAGTTGCAGAGGGAATGATACTGCCAGATGCTTTTCATGAAGCTGCAGTAATTGAGAAACTACCTCCAAGTTGGAAGAAGTTTCAAAGCCACCTTAAGTTGAAGAAGAAGAAGAGCATTATTTTGCAAGAAGTCATTGGAAAACTTTAAATTCACGAAGGTGGTTTGGAGAGAACAAGAGTGCAGAAGAGGCCAAACGCTAATTGATGTAGTCAAAGAAGCGCAAAAGGCCGAATTCTAACAAAGGCAAACAACCAGTTGTAACTAAACTCAAATTCACTGGTGATTGTTACAACTGTGGGAAGCCGAACCACATTGTGAACACTATGCCATAAAAGAGCTATGACAACGAGGATTTCCCATTGTCGTAGGTAGTTTTCCACCGTTGTTGATCGACTCGTTGTCGTAGCTCTAGACTTTTGACAATGATTTTTCGACCGTTGTCTTAAATTTTTAAGACAACGGGGATTCCCCGTTGTCATAACTATTATAAAACTGTTGTCATAAATACCTACGACAACAGACTTCCACTGTTGTTATAAATTCTTAAACCCATTTTCATAAAGCCTTATGACAACGGGTTTAAACTATTGTCAAAAGTATGGAGCTACAGCAATGAACGGTGGAAAAACACCTAAGACAATGGGGATTCCCCGTTGTTGTAAATCCCTACGACAACGGTGGAAACCCGTTCCTTTCTACATATTAACTATTGACGTATAATTATAATTACCCGTTGTCGTAGGTGTTCATTATTATTTTTTCTCTTTTTGCAATATTAAATTTTACATATATTTAACTACTAGCAAGATCATAAATAATATATTATAAAATTCTAATTAAAATAATATTCAATACATTATTAACCTCTATAAGCATCAAAAACATATTCAACTGATTCGAACAACTTATAATTCGAAAATGTTACCTATAAATATATTACAAAAATATAAGAACCTAGCTATTAGTTCCTCAATATATTTTCTTCAATCTTCCACTTCTATCTCAAAGACAAATGATTCCTAAAAAGGAAAATTAAAAAATAATGAATTTAACATTTATTTAAATAATGCAAAATAAATATGCATTACATCAACAATGAACTATATTAAAATAATAAATTCTCAAACAAATGAATAAGGTAACCTTTGGAGTAGAAATATTAAACTAAATAATATTTCATACTCCATGCTAATGGAAGATGAAGGGATGCCTTGAAATTTGCAAATACAATTTTAAAAAAAATTATATAAATTAACAAGAACCCAAAATTCATTATACAAGCCATTATGCTATGCATGCAACTCTACTTTAAAGAATAAGGGAAATAAATGTTAAAAAGATCATATGAGCCTCAATGCTTAATTCGAGCTAATAATAAGGGTCCCTTTGGTACATGATATAAGGGTGAGAAAAGGCAGTGAAATAAAACGTATCACCTCTTCTCCCCATTTGGTAGGAGCTCCTCTCCGTCGCCCTTACCCGGTAAAGAGGTCGACCCGACACGGCAACTCCCTTTCATTCTCCCCAAGTTACTATTCTGGTATGCATTACCTATACCACCAAGTTGGTGGTATAGTGTTATCTCTAGAAAAAAGAATAGATTAGGGTGGTCGTTTTTTGTTTCGAAATCATATTTTACATTCTTGTGTTCAACTAGAAATCACTCGAGCGGCTGGAAAATTGGTTTTGAAGGCCTCATCGCGGTAGAAGAAGATCCAATTCACTCGACGACTGGGAAATTTGTCGAAGCCCTCATCACGGTAGAAGAAGATCCAATTCACTCGACGGCTGGGAAATTTGGCGAAGCCCTCATCGCGGTAGAAGAAGATCCAATTCCGGCGACTACTCCGTAGCTAGCACCCAGTTAAGGTATCACTCTTCTCTTGCTTCCATTGTCTCTATTTGAATTTCCTGAACTACAATTTCTCTATTTTTTAATAAAAAAATTCTTCATTTTGCGAATCGAACCCCAAATTCATACGGCCGTGGGGTGGGTTGCCAGAATTCAACTCGGATTCTTCGATGGACCACTTTCTCCGGCGGAAAGAAGCCCCTACTTTACACTATTGGAATTAATCGATTAGGTCACCGCAATAATTTCGGATTCAAGGTATTGTGTACTCACTTCCTATTTTCCTACACTTGCTGGAGTTGCAGTTGGTATATTATGTCCCAAAAAAACAAGAATGACGAATTGGGTAATAGAATGCAGTTGCTAGGGATTTTGTGATTTTTTGTGAATTTTTCCTGCTCTTATTATGATTGTTGAGCAAAAAAGGCATCCAGTCTACTGATTCATCATTTTGACACCTTAATATGCATTATATAGTTGCATTATATAGAGACAATTGAAGTAGGTACTTTCATGTTTATTGTAAATTTATACTCAAGTCTATTTGTTTTTCAGTTGTGGGCATTTGGATAGATATCATCTCCTTTTCTACGATGTTGTCTCGTGCTTTGAAGGAACCTTTTTTAAATTTTATACTACAGGAGCAAGTAATGCACGAACGCCTTATTATTCTGTACATTATTGTACACATATTGTGTGAAGAGACCCGAGAGGTTAGGAGACAGACTAACGGTGAGAAAAAGTATAGTATGATAGCTCGAATCCTGAACAAATTTGTCGTCATACTCGTTTGTATTTGCTTAGTGATACAACTTGTATCGACAATCTACGCATGGATCAGAATATATTTGTAAAATTGTGTGACTTAATGAGAACTGTGGGAGGGTTAACCGACAAAAGATATGTTTTGGTTGAAGAACAAGTTAACCATTTTGGCCCACCACACCAAGAATTCTGTTGTGAAGTTTGAATTCTTGAGGTCCGGCCATACTATGTCCCGTTACATGCACTTGGTCTTGAAAGCAATTCTAAGGCTACATCACATATTCTTGGTTAGGCCGACACCTATTCCAGATACCTCAACTGATCCAAGATGGAAATGGTTCAATGTATTTTTTTATAGTTGTTGCTATTATCGTACACCACGTCAAATCTAATTTGTAAAATCAACAGGGATGTTTAGGTGCTCTGGACGGGACGTATATCGATCTCACTGTGCCCTCAGGTGATCGCACTCGTTATAGGATACGTAAGGGCCGTATATCCACTAATGTATTGGCAGTTTGTGATCCCCACATGAAGTTCGTTTATGTCCTTCCCAGATGGGAAGGCTCTGCAGCAGATTGTAGGGTGCTACGAGATTCTATTAATAGACCGTAGGGGTTGAGGTACAAAATTTACAACTCAAAATGTTTTGGTTAATTTCATATCTCTTTTTCCTCACAAATTTCTTCTGGTGCTCACACTATTGGTTAGGGAATTACTACTTGGGTGACAATGGCTATGCGAACAACGAAGGTTTCCTCGTCTCCTATCGTAATACTCGGTATCATTTGAGTGAATGGGGCCCACATTCTGGTCGACCAACAAATAAGCAAGAACACTTCAACATGAGGCATACTAGAGCCCGAAATGTAATTGAGCGTGCTTTTGGTGTGCTGAAGAAACATTTCGGGATCCTTAGTAGCCCATCGTTCTACCCACTGAAGGTTCAAATTCAACTTATTATGGAGTGCTTTCTACTCCACAATTTCATCCGCACGAAGATGCCCATCGACCCGCTTGAGCAAGGTGTGGAACCTCCAATACTCGGAGTTGACTTTGAAGATAATGAGGCTGATCCTGTTGAGTATATTGATACGCTCGACTCAACTCCTGAGTTTAACCTATGGCGTGAGGAATTGGCAACGTCTATGTACAATGAGTGGAGATTCCCCCCACCCCCCTGAAACAGCCGTGGCTTTACAATCTTTTTCAGACATCCATATTATTTTATGCCTTGCTTTATTGTGTCCCAATGTATAAGTTGGGTTTGCGTATTATTACTTGTGTTGATTATGTGCTAGGACAATATCTATTTCCCAAACATTAGAGATGTAGACTTGGCTTTTTATCTTAGTAGTGTTTTTTATTATTCTGTTATTCATAAAAAATTGGAATTTTAACAAGTATTTTTTACATATTTATGTCCATGAAGATTCTGCAAAAACTTACTTTGATGTGTTAAACATTGCAATAAATATAACTCCAACACAATTCTAGAAAATTCAATTGGTATTTGATGACAGCGGACCCACGCATATTTAATTGATGGTGCAGTTGGTGTGATCAATCAATCAACGGATATCAAAAGTTATTGAACTTGCAAATTAACTAAGGCATAAAAGGTGCGTTTACTTGATGGTGTCAAAACAGAGAAGAAGAGTTAATTGAACTTGCATATTAAAGTTTGACGATAAAAGTTTCCATAAGTACTACTAGAGCTAACTTCCACCCACCAATATTTATTTGCATACACAACAATAACTACATTGCCGAAATGCTCTATATATGTTACTTGCCAACTATCAAATACATCCTAAATTCACTATCACAAATAAAAGAAATGAATCGTCCCATTATACCTCCTCAACATGAGATCTTGTATAATGGGGATTGGTCTTACGAAATGGATGGTTGTTTCCTTGGTACTCTACTCGATCAGAAAAAATGGGGTAACGTTGCAGTTCCCATTGAGCGACACTTCCATGCAGTTTCCATTTTGCAATCGGGGCGGTCAATGAAATGTTTTGGATTAACTTATCGTACGATGATGCTGTTAAAAGGATTGGTGAGCTACGCAAACGCCATGATATCTTCAAGCAGTTAATTTCAACTTCTGATGTGTGGTGGGACATGTCTTTGAACGTACTGCATGCCTCTCCCTCGTTCTGGATTCACACATTCAAGGTTATTTGTCACCCAAATTTTGTTTGTCATTTTTTTGTACAGTTACTCTTAATTAATCTTGTCGGTTAATTTTTTTAAGTTTTCAGCGTCAAAAGTTGGCTAGAGCTTATTTTCATGTAGGTGAATCGGAATGGGAAAAACTTAAATAAATTTTCGGTGATGGGGGAGTAGATGAACCGGGTCAGCATCAAGAAGTAGACATCATCAACCTAAGCGACGGAATACAAACCCATGTGTCTGAATTGAGTTTACGAGGGCCGGGAACTATTGTTATTTCGGACGACGACGAAGATGAGGTTATCTCTCTGGCTATAAACAACCATCGTAGGTCTCGCATGGGATTGTTTGATGAGTCTTCCGATAACACTCTATGAGAGGAACCTATAGATGCAATGCCGTTGCAATAGTACAACTCTTCCCCTGAATGGACAACCGAGTCATAGCACGACCATCAACCGAGGCGTTACCTGGAGCCAGCTCAAGTGTCAGGCCATCTACCAGCTCTGTTGATTCATGCAGTCCCATGAATTGGTTTTGGTTTGCCAATAGAAACAACCGTTAAGGTACCACATTGGATGTTGCTTTCCTAGATTTATTTTACCTTTGTTGTTGCGTATTGTATTTCTTATTTCGTACTATTCCACAATTTTAGGGTTTCAATGTTGTGTGTTGCACATGTGCGTGCACATGAACAAGTGGTAGTACGTATGTATTTTATTAATGTGTTAAGTTTTCCATGAACCAGCTGTTTATGTTAAACCATTTATTTAATCTTAACTTGATTGTTCAATATATGTAATGTGGAATACTGTGTGGGTCTAAATGTGGACACAAATGTGGAACAAGTGGTAGACAGCATTTAAAAGATATCCATACACAACCACATTCAAGAAAAGTAGTGTTGCGATACATTAAACAACCAAAATATAAAGTGTAACTAGATGCCCACACACGAGCTCATCCAAAACTAGTCACTAAAGTACACAAAATACTAATCACGAATTGTCTTCCCTCCAATTAAGACGGGATAGATATCGAAATAGTAACACAAAATGGACTTAGAATTTAATGTTTCCAGCCTTGTATAGCTCAGTACAATAAACTTTCCTGAACTCGTCGCACCTTGTGGGGTCGATTTCTTCCAAGGGGGTATAGCATAGAAGACACTCTAGCATCTTCATGCACAACACTCCACAATCGCTGATATTTGTTTGTTGGGGGGAATCTACACAAATCTGTACCTGCCACGGTGTACCATCATCAACCTGAGTAGCATCTCCAAAAGCCTCGTGAAATATACTACCCAAAACCTCAGCAAAATGTCTTAATGCAGCGTTGTGTTTCGCATTCATTCGACCTTCTCCTCTCTGTGAATCGTACACAACAATGAGCTTCGTCTTTATTCGTAATTCATACAAGATCTAATGGCTTCCACCAACATTTCCCACACCGTACACAAAATCAACTGCAGACCATGGCTTGCCGTTACCAAGTCGAGGGAGGCGACCAAAAACATAGTTCATAACAGTCTTTTCCCGTTGGGCCCAATTAAACCGAACTTTTGCCTTTTTCGATTTGACCCAGTGGTCCCAACATCGGTTTGTTACAAGCTCCTACGCATATCCAATTACGTAATTAGTATACTGTAAAAAATATTCTCGCTACTTACATACTAAAATAATGGGTTCATAAAATTCACTATTAAAAAAATCTCACCCAAAACATAGTATCGACACACGTCCAGTTAGGTATGAAACTGGCTGGCCATCTCACCACCTCAGTCAACAACAAATGCAGTAACGCATCAATATTTTGGAAAAATTACAGTGAGAATTTCATAGATGTAAATTTTCTGATTTGAATAATTCATTCATTTCAAACAACGAGAATATTAAATATAATTAAATTAAATTACCTCTTCACTCAACCACCCATTTGATTCCCAAATATTGCTAAACCACCTTGCATCAACTTGTTTGAATATCGACACTGAAGTGTCTATCTTGGTGTTTTCATCCTTCTCCAAACCCCACCACCTTGCAAAGTCGGCTACTTGTCTAGGTGTAACATGTGCCACCAAAGGCTTGTAATTTGGTAAACTATCTTCAGGTGGAATCTGATATTGGTGCAACACAATATCCGTACACACGACTCGGTCCTACAAGCTCATATTAATGGACATGAATATGTAGCACAATTACTGGATAAAAAAATTGATATTTCAAGCTTATAATATAATTCTTCGAAGAAAAAATATAATAATTTACCTCATTTACTCCTTGGTTTTCTTCATGGGGTACCTCTTGGCCATGAGACTTGTTGGTAGTTGGTGTGACATTCTCAAATGGTTGAGATTGCTCATCCCCAGTGCTTTTTGCAACGTCTGGATGTTTGTCACCTTGGCTACTAACATCAGCCTCGTCGTCGGCCTTTGCGGCAGTCGGTGTTTTGTCCGAGGATGGCTGATCCTCACATCTCATGGGTGTATCCTCCTCATCGGCTTTCCCAGGTAGCTACTCCTCATATCCAATTGGTGTATCATCCTCTATCTCATCAGATGCCTGATCCTCAGACCCGACCTCGGCTTCAGTGTCTCCTTTTGGTTGTGCCTCATTCTTGTCTTTTAATCCATCACCGTCGACATTCGACTCCCTCAACTCTTCAACCTCCTCATCGCTTTCAGTTGAACACTCTAGTTTGAGCATTATTCGCATAAAGAATTTTTCAAGCCACTCTTGTTTCTTCTCGATTGCACCCAACTTCTGCTCGACACGGCTCCTAAATGATTCATCACCTTCTTCGAATTTACTATCCTTGGATGAACCCTCCTTATGAATCGGTGTCTTGCCTTTGCATTCCTTCTTACCCGGTACTTCTTTGCATTCACTTGGACCACAACTTGCTTCTCTCTTCCGCTTACATGTTTCTCGCACATCTGCCGGTGGTTCTGCCTCATTCTCCTTCTCGATTTCCTTCTCCCAACCGAGGATAATACGATAGTAGGTCGTGTTTACTTCAACCGATGTAGGACGTAGTTTGGGACGGGGAATCATCTGAGAAAAATATAGAAGGAAATTTGTAAGAGAAATCATAATTTCATACGCCAATAAAAAAATTGCTACAAAAAGTCTGACCTCTATGCTTCTCTGATCTCCACCCTTCAAGGTCGGGAAACAATCCGTCCTTAAGACATCCGATCTAGGACTTGACGTGGCTTTCCATCGCAGCATCCGAGGTGTGGCATTTCGTGATCGAGCCGGTTGTTTGGCATAAACGCTTGCCACAAGAGGTATGGCCTCGTACGCCCACAGTTGTAACACAGAACCAAAACCGTATACATCGACGTGGTCTCTATTCTCTCGACCATTCAAAAAGTTGTGGATATTATCACGTACCATGTCGAATGCCACCCTACCCCATGGAAACTTATTGAAGGTTTCTAAGTCATTGACCAGGTGAATGTAGCGAATATCAACCTTCTTAGATGTCCTTTTCTGTATGATTAACAAACCATACACAACCAACAGTAGGGCCAACTTGAGACTTACTTCTCCATCTCTTTTCTCCTTCTTTGCAATATTGGTGAACATCTGTCGAATTGTGCGAACCATTATGTCTTTTTTTCCTTTGAATGTTTTCTTGTGAATTTTTTATTGAGGAGGAATGGCCGGTTTTGGACCGAAATGCAACCCAGTCAACGAGGTGAACTCTCTTTGTCCCAACCTTGTCTCACTGTTGTTAACATGAAAGACAATCTTATCATTGTACTGGACATGTGATTGTTTCATCAGTAGTTGAAGATGTAGTTGTCCTTGGAATTGTAGTTCATGTAAATCCAGGAATGCCCCAAAACATGACTCACGGAACCGTTTCAAGTTTTTCGAGGACAATGAATTCTTTATGTCCGATGACAAACATTGACATAATATATTAGACAATATTCATGATATACAAGATATCTTCAAGACTAGTGCAAGCTTATAAATCAATGTGATACACCCAAAAATCTTTAAATGGCCGAAGACATTTAGTTTTTTCATTGAGACATTTCTTCGAACACTTACAATGCGACATTATTAACACAATAGCCATTCTAAATATCTTTTCTACACCATTCTTTTTTTAATATTAACCAATCAAAGCAAGATGCAAAGCACTAATTCACCCAACAAAGAAGTTAATTACGAAAAAAAATATTGGGTATAACCCGTTGACAAACACAACTATATATCGATATCCATGCCCTGAACTATACTATTTCAAAATCCAAATAGAACAAAAAAAAATAGAGTGTACAATCTTACCTTTATTACAAATGGTGCAATATGAGTCTTGCCTAAAGCCCTACACTCGCGTGCAACTCTCGATTTCATTTCCGGATGGAGAGCGTTCTTTTTCTCAATAAAATGGTAATGTATTCAAATGGGAAAAACGGTTATAGAATATAAGTAGTGGGATAACTTGTGTCGAGGTGGATGAAAAACTGCAATTTGAGTGGAAATGGTAGAGCCGATTTAGGAGGGAAGTGGGGAGCTCAACCGTCATCACATATTCTTGAGCATTCCAGCGATTCGTGGGCAAGGAGGTGGGCTTTGGCGTCGGTCCATTTGTGGGCCTTTTAAATTCGAACTTAACGGGCTTGGCTGCAAAGTTAATAATGTTAATCCCAATTTTGGACCCTAATATGTCGGTAGGTACATTCCCTAAACCACAAATTAAATTTCAATTGGTAATTTATTACTCCTTCATGGACTGCACCAAAAGAAATATAGTATGTATGCTATGATACATAAAAGCAGCTTCCAAAACATGAACTCACTGTACTAATTTGTTTCTTCTATATATCTCCATGAAGTGACCATACACACCCAATAAATCCAAATTTGATCATCACAAATATCTTTTGACCAGGTCATGCTAGCACCCTAAAGGCCTAAAGCCACCCACGCCCGCATGATCTATAAATACATGGGCATTTATAAGAAACACACACAACTTGCATTTTTCACTACATTTCCAAAAGAAAAAATATATTACTCAAAATACCACTCAATTCCATGCATATTCAAGATCGTTATTTTTATGGAAACTCTTCCTTCACCAAGAAGATCACTACCTTTCTAGTTGAAGGACTTGTCGCGGAGAAAGCTGCGGGGAGATGGATTTGGAATGGTAGAAACACGGTTGCCGTAGCCAACATGAAGGACCAAATCAATGCTATGTTCCAAACAAATTGGAGCTATCAGCAGATTGCACATCAACTTCGGTGTGTTCGAAACCGGTTCAGTTATTTTGAGGAGATCATTCAACATAGGGGCGTCTACTATGACGAAGACGTGAACTTTGTTCATGCATCACGGGCCACATGGGAAGAACTAAAACGGGTAAAAAAATTATTTTGTCGGGATAGATATGGCCGATTTGATAATGCCTTGTATACGAATTTGAT
This sequence comes from Ballota nigra, assembly GCA_947034835.1. Taxonomy (NCBI): domain Eukaryota; kingdom Viridiplantae; phylum Streptophyta; class Magnoliopsida; order Lamiales; family Lamiaceae; genus Ballota; species Ballota nigra. The sequence continues at coordinate 7,247,352 of OX344727.1, read as the reverse complement.
GTCGGTGAGTTTTCATATATTCATAATATTTTATATCTTGCTTTGTGATTGAAGGAATATCCTATAGCTAGAGCTTACATGTATCGAGGTGAGCCCTTCTACGTCGAAATGAAGGCCCTATTCAAACCTCCAGAAGCACGTGAGTTCGAGGAAGAGGAAAATCAGAATTTAAACTTACAACAACAATTGGCGGAATATTCGAAAATTTTGAGGAACGCTATAGCAGGCCAAGCGTCGACTCCCACACCACCACCCGTGCCCACACCAGGTCCCACACCCGCACCCACACCCGCTCCTCCACTAACATTATTCGTGTTGTCTCGATTTTATCATCACCGAACACCGATCTTGAACTTCTTCAGCGACGACAGTGGTAGCTCAACCTCTTCTTGAGATTCTAGTGGTTGGTTGGTTAAGTAGATGCCAGTTTTTAAGTTTTTCATATTTTTCTTTAGTATTTGCATTGTTTCCGTTTGTTTTTATTATATAAAGGTCCAATGTGGCCGTTTTTCCCTATTCGACCCTTTCTAAGTAACAGGAGAAAAAGAGAATTATGGGACTCACATGGGCATTTCAAATTTATGGGACTCATTTGAGTGTTAAAAAATATATGGTACGGTATATTTCTACATATTATAAAAACTATTAGCGTTTTAAAAAAGTCTTAGGGAAAAAAAGGTGAAAGAACCAATACACACATAATGTAGAGCAATCAAATTGTATTCGGTGAGATTGTTACCGAGTATAAAAACTTGTTGGCAATGCACATGTTTGATAAATTGCAAAAATAGATTAAAACACAGTGGGAGTTAATTTGAAAATGTCCCCTAATAAATAAAGAACAAGTAATTAGCATATATGCCCAAAATATATTAAAGAAACCATGGAATTTAAACATCATGACAAAATATACTAAACGTCAGCAATATAACAAAAGAGAGAATCTATCATCCAATCTACTGCTTAATAGTTTAATACCCATCGACTAGTGAAGTTCGATTAACAAAAATCATAATAATTCACATTCAAAAGGATCTGTCCACAACCAACGTCTATACCCCTCCATAAGCATCTGCTAGCATACGACGCACAAAACGTGGTCAAGCATCAATTGGGAATCCAACAAACATCTCCAGAAGGTCACTTTTCTGTGTGAGCATTGCTGCAACATCAATGCGTTCATCCATAGAAACTTCTGGTACGGAACCCATTAGTTGGAACAGCTCTTTCCTAGATTGGCCCAAGTCACGATGATACCCCATAACTTATACCATGCTATCAAGATGCTGTTCAGACGAGATACAAAACCTATCGAGAACTTCAACCAGTGCATCGCTTTGACTACTTCCTCTTTTTCTACTAGACGTTGCACGTGGATTAGGGGGTGCTTCAGCTGCAGTAGGAGCCTGACTATTGTCATCCATGTCGTAAGGTCCGTTGTTGGTAGATTCATCAACTTCTTCACGGGCATCAGGTGCAGTACCAACATACTCAAAGGGAACATCGTCATCTATTATCTCATTCACAGCTTGCATAACATCATTAGCTGTCTCGCCGGTTGCACGGTCCTTTCCAAAAACCTCACACCAATCATTGTACATTGGCCACGACTTGAATCGCATGTGAATAGCAGACGGATCTTTCTGCCAAAAATTCAAACCCAATTCAAAATCTTCAATAAACAGGAAACAAATCTGAACAAGTAGCAGGGAAACGGGTCATGCGTCAACTAGTGAATGATAAATAACAGTGGTAATATCTGATTTTTTTGTTTCAAAAAGTTGTAATACTCATTATTATATCAACAATTGCTCATATAACACGAAGAATGCATTGAATAGTCTGAAAGTCCTAACCAAGAGTGGGAAACTACGTGCAAGTGAAATATTACCTTCACGACGGTATCCCAAACCTCGTTATTGCACTCAACCATGTTTGTAACGGTATTGAAGCCTACCCCAGTACCATGCATTATCATCGTTTGAAGGGACCCGAGTGCTCTCTTCCAAATAGTTAGCCTGGACTTGATGTGTGGATATTCCCGAAGATCAGTCCCCAGAAATTGCGCCACAAGCATTTCCTCAAGTTTCTTCATGAATCCAGGCCTGAATCCATTCTCCCCCTTCCAACCCTTTTTCACGAGCTCCTTCATGTTTTCTAGCAGCAGTGCAGCATCTTCAACATCGGACCAAGTCCTCCTAGTTCGATCAGTTTTCTTAGCTTTCTCTTTTGATTTCACACCCGTGCCCATGCTACTGCCACCTCCCTCCATCTGTTCAAAGTTTCATTCATTAGGGCGTATTAAATTTTAATACGGTAAATTTCATACGTAGAGGTACACCAATGCAAAATCTGTACCACAGTAGATATATAACATCACCATCTTTCAACCGAAAAAACTGGTGAACAAACCATATTTCTTACAAGCAAACATACTCATTTAATTAACCGCATATGCAACATAGCGAGACTCTAAACAATCATAAGCATTCACATCAATATCGACTAATTTCATCACTCAATTAAGCATACACCGTAAACCCACAAAAAGCACAAACATTTCATCACCATCGACATCGACTACTAGTTTGCAAATTCATGTTCACATTCACGATAACCAAATAACAGGGCAACCCTAGAAATGAAGAATGTTTCACCAACGTCAAGACTTTCAGTCCCTCTTCATCATTGTGTTGAAAGTAAATTGAAATTAACAGGAGGAAATCGTTCGAATAACTCAAAAATTAACAACACACCTTTCTCACGAGATTAATGGACTTAACTGTGAATAGGTTGAACGGAATTATGGCGGTGACGGCAGTTGTGTGCTCGAATTAGCAGCAGCGATGAGCTCCGCGCGAACAACGATCCCTAGAACTGGTTTAACTTTTGGGAACGAAAGCCCTAGCTGGGTTTTTTTTCTTCCCAATCTTGCATAGAAAGACTCACTATTATTTTTGTGTTTTAAGTCCTTTATTAGTTGCTGAAGGACCAAGCTATGATTTTATTTTATTTTAAAAAAATTGGAAATACTATATACCCTACCAAACAATTGAATAAAAATAATAGCAACTAAAGTATCCCCTACAAAACACTCAAAATAATATACTCCCTCCGATTCAAAATGTTTGATGTTTTAGGGTGTTTTTTTTGTTTCAAAATATTTGATGTTTTAGGGTATTTTGCACCTTATTTTCCTATTATGCCTCTATTTAAATCACCCTAAAATATCACTCATAATTTTTCCTTACCTTTTATAATGTTACACCATAAATAAACTATTTGACCTTCCATAAATCTCTTTTTCAATCAATATATCATAAGGGTATCATAGTCACTATATACCACTTCTTAATTCTCACAACAAATCCTAAAACATCAAACATTTTGAATCGGAGGGAGTAGTACATATTTTTTTATTTGATACCAAACACATGTAAATAATAATTATCTCACTAATTAAACATAAAAATTAAAGTTAGCTACTAATTTATTAACCCCTGCCAAAGGGAGCCTAAGGGAAGATAGCATAGATAGTTCCAAATTCATAAATGAAATTAAATTGATAAATATAATAAGCTCGTTTACCCAAGTAAACTTGTAATTCCTGATATAGAAATTCACGTGTCTGCTGAACGTGTGGCATGCCCAGGGGTGGCCTATGAAAACTAAAAAAGATCATTGATTGGATACTAACATTGTAATGCATTAAGGCCTATTCAAAAAGTTTAAAAAATGGCATGAGAAAGCTTTTGTTACTATTTGCTTAAAAATATAATAAAATGTTCCCGTTATTAAAAAAAATCACAAAATATTTCACATTAACTAATTAAGTTATAATATACTCGGGATTTAAACCAAATCCGTCCTCTATCTTTTCACCTTTATCAAAATAGTCCTCTATTTATTTGCTTTATCAATTTAGTCCTGTATCTATTCAAGTTTCACCAAAATGATCCTAATTGGCCTAAAAATGTAAAAAACCTCACCGTTTTGGTCCTATATTTATTTTCTTTACCAATTTAGTCCTGTATCAATTCACATTTCTCAAATTAGGTCCTAATTGAACGCATAAAACATAAAATGCCACATTTTTAGTCATACGCACTAGTTTTTTTGGGGGAAGCCTATGCTGTGATTTTCTTTTTTCAATGTGGCACTAGCGGTGGCCAGCTTTGCATATAGACCCAGTCGTTTAACTAGGTTCACATTTTTTTTTCCGTTTGACACCGGAAAACTCCTCCACGACGATTCACCTGGGAACATGGTTCTGATAACATAATTAAGGCCCCCGATGGACCTCCACCTCAGCATTGGTATGATATTGTTCACTTTGGAACGATTATTTTTGGGTCTTCCTAAAAATATATCATACCAATGGAGAACTTGTTCATCCTTATAAACCCCAAGAAACTCACATATTATTTTGATGGGATTTAAACCAAATTCACCATCTATCTTTTCACCTTTATCTAAATAGTCATTTATTTATTGTTTTATCAATTTAATCCTGTATTTCTTCAAGTTTCGCCAAATTGGTCCTAATATGGTGAAAAATGGTTTTATGCTTTATGCGTTCAATTAGGACCTAATTGGAGAATGTGAATTGATACAGGACTAAATTGGTAAAGAAAATAAATATAGGACCAAAACGGCGAGGTTTTGTACATTTTTAGGCCAATTAGGATCATTTTGGCGAAACTTGAATAGATACAGGACTAAATTGATAAAGCAAATAAATAGAGGACCAGTTTGATAAAGGTGAAAAGATAGAGGACGAATTTGGTTTAAATCCCTAATATACTCCCTCCGTCCCGCTATTACGTTCCCCTTACTTTTGGGCACAACATTTAAGATGGATGTTAAAGTATAGATATAATACAAGTGATGTGATAGAGAGAGAATAGAATAAAGTGTAATGTGGTTAAATGAGTGAATGTGAATAAAGTGGATGAATATAATATTATTATTTGATTTGCAAATAAGGCATGAGAAAGTTATAGTGAGATAGACCAAAATGGCAAAAAGGGAATACTTGAGGGAGTACTTGAGTAGGTATTACGTGTATGGCACACACCATAATAAAATCGGTGAGTATCAATTTTAGACCCGACCCGCTGGTACCCGACCCATCGTATAAAAAGCCCAATAAACACATAGTGAAGGTGAAAATACACGTAGAAAAATCGTTATTCACAAAGAACCGAGAATTCTGTGGCAATTCAAACACAAAGGGGAATTTCTTCCACAAAATTTAGATAGAATCAGGCATAATTTTACAATTTCGATGGAAAATTTGGATTCCTTGGGGATTCTTCGCTAAAGTTCGAAGCGAACCCTACAAGCAGGAAGAGGACCATGATTTCGAAACAAATACCTCGCCTATGATACCTTCGAAGCACATTGCAGATACAATGTAAGAATCCGAATTCCCGCTGATGATAATAGGTGTTTCCTTGGTGTTCCATTGGTGAATTAGCTTGAGGCGTGATTTAATTTATTAATTCTTTCTTTCTGCTTCAATGGATTTCACATAGACGTTCTATTGGTGAATCATTTCTTCCTGCTTCCTGGATATCTTATCATTAAGGAGTTTTATTAGCTGTTATAGTGCATAATAACATACATATAACATGTGATACACACTGATATAACATGTGCATGTATACTGTTTGATGAAATGCCTAAAACTGCTCTCTTGATTATTTAGTCGAATTTGTCATCAGATGTTTGGGGGCTTTACAATCTGGGTATAGAAAATGCACATGTTAAACCTATGCATATGTTTTGTGACAGAGCATAAAGATATATAGATAGCTACACAACGGGAAAAGAACTATTATTAATTGTTGCAATCTACATGACACAAATTAAGAATAATTGAACAACTTATATTCAACTTTTTAACTAAGAAGGTTGATTTTAGGAAGTACCTGTTTGATGAATTGCTCCAATCGTGTGATTTTACATATTTCAAATGCAAAGCCCTCTATAGCTACTAGATGAACATATTTCAAAACATCGATGACACTTCAACTAGTGAGCCTGAGAGGCTCTAATGGCTCAGAGTTGCTGGTTGTGTTAGTTAAGAAAATGATACAAGTATAGAGGGGCAGAATAATGTACTGACTGGTTTCATTACTTATCCACAAGAGTTTTTGCAGTACCTTTTTTGCGCATACATTTGTAATTTTGGGCTCGTCTTTTGCAAATGTGACTTGTGAGTTGAAGCACCTTATGATCTGTTAACACTTTGATTTTCATCAATCCTTTTTGAAATGTGTAGTGGTCCCTGTATCTTATGAAGCAACCATTTTCAAATCTATGCCTTGTAGTTGTAATAATATCATGAATGTCAAAGAAGTTAATCTTGAGAAGTAACTACATATTATAGCTGGGAAAAATGATAGACCAGAAGATTGGGACAGCCTTGAGTTCTCTTCTAGTGACAATGTGAGAAGAGCATAGTTGCAAGCTGTAATTAGGAGGTAAGTGCAAGTTTTTTAGAGCTTCACATATTTAGTTAGTGTTTATTCCATGATTTTACTGATTATGTTGGGAAAAGAATGAATATATAATTGTATTCCTTTTATCTATTATGATGAGCAGAGAGTAATACTGGGGGTTGTTGACTTGCATTAACAGGTTGCAATGAATTATTGCTTATGAGTCCCGATTGCCAACATTCAAACAACGTTATAGGAATTTAGTGAAGGTGTTTTAAGTGAAAGCAATCCAAACTGGTGTACTGGCTGTTGTTGATGGTATCACCTAAGTTCTGTAATTTTTGTACTCATTAGGCTCTGTACATCTTGTACTCATTCCAACAAATCTGTTTTTTCAAAAAAAAAAAAATCTTAGTTGCAGACACCTCAAAAGTTGGATCTTGTGCAAGAAGTTTTTTTAGTTGTTGAGATAGAGATGGAGTTGCAGATGGCCGTGATTAGGAAGTTTCAAGATAATTAATCTTTATTTCTACAATTAAAATTACTTAATTGTGCAATAATCGTAGGAGTTGCAGATGATCGTGATTAGGAAGTTTCATGATAACTAATCTTTGTTTTTTTAGTTGTTGATATATTTATGCTCTTTCATTAAAATGATCATAGTATAGGTATGATCATCACCGGCCAAGATTCAACAATTAATATATGTTACAGCCTGTTGGTTTTCATACGAGAGGCATTAGCTCATGTTTATATTTCTGGTTGGTTATTATTTTCATTTTTTGAAATCTCCTCTTGGGTGTGTCTATTCTGATTTACAGTGTTGTTATTGTAAATGTATTAACATTCAGCATTTTGGATTCAAAACGAAGGATAGTAAAAACAAATGTATTCGTTATAGTCAATCATGTATGCCTATATGCTTGATTCCAATGTGTTGTTTTTGTCTCTTGAAATTAGTTCCTTAGATAAAATGACTGCATAGATTTGGGGATTAATTGTGCGAAACAAAGTTCTGTTACTATCAATTAGAGCTATAAGCTTAAAGATTATTAGTGTTGATCATTTTTGTGCCCATATCTTCAGTAGTTTGAGATTTCCTCTTTGCCTGCATATGTTATACTAAGACTCTCATTTAATAAATCCAATACCTAATTTTCTCTACTTCAATAAATCCAATACCTAATTTTTTTAAAATAATTTTTTCCACAATTTCCCATTTTCCTTCAACCATATCTCAATTTTACGAGATTACTACGCCATCCCCAAAAGTTATTCATCTTTTGGAGCTTTTGGAGACACACTTAAAAAGAAAAATGTAATGGGTAAAATATTGTGTTATTAAAGTAATGGAATTAATTGAAGTAGGTGTAAAAAGTAATAATATTTTATATAAAGAGATAGAGTTAAGTAGAAATTTTCATTTATTAGCTAATACCATATAGTTTATTAGCTAATACCATATTGTGTATCAGCTAATACCATATTATTTATTCACTGATATCATGTCTAACACATGAATTAAAACTATATCGTTTATAAGTTAATAGCATATTGTTTATTAGCTAATACCATAATGTGTATCAGCTAATACCATATCGTTTATAAGTTAATAGCATATTGTTTATTAGCTAATACCATAATGTGTATCAACTAATACCATAATGTGTATCAGCTGATACCATAATGTTTATTAGCCAATACCATATTGTTTATCAGCTAATACCACATTGTTTATTAGCTAATACCATAGTTTATTAGCTAATACCATAATGTTTATTAGCTAATAGCATAATGTGTATCAGCTAATACCATATCATTTATTCACCGATACCATGTCTAACTCATTAATTAAAACCATATCGTTTATTAGCTAATACAATATAGTTTATTAGTTAATACAATATAGTTCAGTTTCTGTACATGGGCAAATCAATTATGAATTATGGTTTTGTTTTCTTTGGACATTGGACTCGCTATTGGTTATTGTACTTTGTTGATTGCTCTACCAATTAGAGATATATTTGAGATTGCGCTAAATGTGAGATGAATCTATTTCACGGTATTCTCATTCTTTTGATGTAATATTTATGCCCCTCTGATGCCTAATTGTATTATATTTTAGCTATGTATATATTTGATATGTGCATAGGCTTCGTAAGAAAACTTTTGGAATTAAGTGTTTCAGGGCATAAACTTTTATTTATTATTCATAAAAATTATAATTGGGATAGTGTTTAAATTATTATTTTATTGTCTAAGGATTATTCATGAATTCTATGAAAAATTGGAGTCCCCTCCCCATACAACCTACCTGTTATAGGTGTATACCTATAGTTGTGTAGGTTCGCTTGATGAGTTTATATGTATTAGACTAAGTACATATTTTGTATCTTACCTTTGTGAATCGTGGGCATTATGTGTGGTTCATGATTTTATTACTCGTTTTTCTGGGATCATGCCTATTGCAATTGTGATTAATTGAGAAGGGTTGTAGTATTATAATTATTATTCAGCTTTCGATTTAATTCCTTAAAGATTATATTTGTGATCATATGCAAAGATATGTGGGTTAATAATTATGGGATTGAGAGTATAATAATATTGTACATGTATATTCCTATCGCCTTATCTATCTTATTTTTATTATTATTAAGTTTTGTTGGGGTTAAATGATATGAAATACTACTTTTAATCCGCATCCGTAGATGAAAAAAACTAGTGAAGATCTCATATTTCAAAATAATTCATGATATTGATAAGATGTATATGTGTGCATGAATTTGTCATGTGCGTACAAGAGTAAGTTATTTGATGCAAGTATATGAACTAATCAACAAACATGTTATATTTTATAAATGACATGATTCTCTTAAATTTTAATTGTTACTTGTTTATTTGACTATCTCATTTTTGCATTGAAGATTATTTTGAACTCGATATTGGTTACTATGTATACTTGTTTGGAGACATGCCTAAGATACTTTCCTTGTCTCTTAGACAAGAAAGCAAGCACAAATATCATATACTTGATATATTTTGAGGTTTTTACAATTGAATATCTAATAGTAAATTATCCACATATTTTGTGGAGGGATCACCCCACTTATAGATTCAAGATTTGAATTTTGTTAATAAGTATGACTTGGCCATGTTCAGAATTAGTTCATAATTAAAATTATGTGGTGAAGCCATAATTGATGATGATATGTTTGAGAAATTACTTTTCATGTCTCGAATATGCTCCTGCAGCAGCAATATCGAGAAGAAGAAAAAAAAGTTTAGGGAATATTTTGAACTAACTACTTCCCTTCTCTTAAATACACAAAACAATGAACTATTGTTGAAAAATTATGAATCATGGCATACTGATGTTAGTCCATTCCCTGAAGTGAATGTGAGTCAATATAAAAGAAATGGACATGGTTGTGAGTGTGACCATAATAATTATGGATGTGGACGTGGTATATTTATCCCATCTAACAATAAAAATCATGATCGTCACAGGAAATAAATTGTCTCACAGAAGAGAGACTATAAAATTTTTTAGAAACAATGTTATTGATGTGACTATTGGTCCTGTATCTATCAAACACTGGATCATCTTGTTAAAATTTATTAAGTATCCTTGAAAAAGAATGATGAAGATGTGATATATCTTGGATGAAAATAATATTTGCAATGATGATGATGAAGTGTTTTTGCACATATCATGTTTAACTATAGAAAATATGTTGATCATTTGGAAGAGGGGGAGACAAATATTAATATATAAGTCATAGTGCAAACTTGTTTATGGCTCCAGAAGAGTCAGTATATTTCTCCCTGAAGAGACTAAAAATTTATTACACTATCGTCTCCCAATCCTCGAAGAAATTTGTTGAGCTTTAAAAATCAACGGAAAAGGGAAATCAATTGGAAAATAACATTTAATTTCCTTGATCTTTGAAAAAAAAAACCAGCAATGTGAGCTCAAAGTTATATTCATAGACTCCAAAAGAGTTACTAAATCAGATTTTCTTGTCAAAAAGGTTATGGTAAAGATTGATTTCCTTAAAGGACAAATAACAAGTGATGAACTTGAAACACACCTAAAGCGTGAGAGACCTCTTGGTCCGAAGGTTAAATAAAAGTAATGAGTCAATAGGTAAACGACTTAATGTCCAACCTCCTGAAGAGGTTGTCTCTAAATATATTGCTCCTGAAGAGCTAGTTTTTACAACTAGTGTGTGGGAATGAAATATATATTTGCCACAATGTATCTCAACTGCCCAGAAGGCTGACTTCACATTGATACAAATTATATCTCGACATTAGGGGGAGATAAGAATTTAAAATTTAATGAATGCCGAGAAATTTTTCAGAAGGAAAAGATCTTCAATATTTAGACCCACACACTAGTCAATTTGAACTAAAAGTTCAAAAGATAATTAACTTGCAAGATTCAGCAAGTACTCTGCCAGATGATTATATCAATTATAAATGAGTGACTACATTGCATATATATGCAGTATATGCACCACAATGCATAGAGGTTCCAATAAAAATTAAGTATATTTGCTAATGTTCCCGCACTCCTGAAGCGTAAGGAACCTCTTATTATGAAAATATGTAAATCCGAGGTAAATCAAAAGCTGTTAAAGTCACTCCAGATATCTCCTGAAGAGATTCATCCCGAAGACGAAAATCCTAGTAACAAAGCACGTGCACAAAATAATAAAAATACTAGGGTTGCGGAACAACCAGATCAAATTATTTTGGAAAATGATAAGGATCTAGTTGACATAAATTTATATATACATGAGACACTTACAATAGAAATATCATTGTTGTCGACAACATGTTCATGCCCACTATTGCTTTTACTATCACAAATAAAAATATGGATTCAGTACCTAAGTTGGATGCTAAAAGCACTTTGACTAGGTGAAATAGTAAGAAGCAAATTGTGGCAAAGCTAGACTCGCTAAATAAAACAAAGTATTGATTTTATAGTACATACACCCTGAAGTGTGTATTTGTACAAAAAAATATGAATAATAAGGTGGTAAAATACAAAGCGAGATTAGTAACTCAAGGGTTTTCGCAGAGACCCGATATTAATCAAACATATTCTCATGTTATGTATAGAATAATATTCCACTATTTAATATCTTTGGCAACAAATACGAAAATTTGGGAATGCGTCAAATGATGCAACAACTACATATTTATATATACGATTATCTTGAAAATAATTATATATGAAAATTCCTGAAAGATTTAACATGCTTGAAACATGTCAATTAATCCAAAAGAAGATTATTTTATTAAATTGCAAAATTTATTGTATGAGATCAAATAGTATGAACATACGTGGCATAATAGTCTAATTAAAGAAGGTTATACCAATGACCCAATATGCCCATGTGTTTTCATAAAGAAAAATGGGTCAAATTTTGTGATGATTACAATGTTGATGATCTCAATTTAATTGGGAGTCATGAAGATCTCCAAGAGGTAGTTGCACATTTAAAGAAGGGAATTGAGATCAAAGATTTTGGACAAACTAAAATTTGCCCTGGTTTACAATTCAAGTATTTAGAAGGTGGAATATTGGTCCATAAACTGCTTATACTCAAAAGGTATTAAAGCGATTTTACATCCATTAAGTACTCCAATGGTTGTTCGGGTCGCTTGATCATAATAATGACCCATTTTTAGACCACGGGTAGAATATGAAGAGATATTTGGTCCTGAAGTACCATATCTCGTGCACTAATTTATCTTGTCAATTATACAAGACATTAGTCAATACCGACTGCACTATTTAGAAAGTTGGTGAAACATATTAAAATGCATCGGTTAAATTATTTCAAATGATGTTTGAACCAGGGGGAGAATTTTTGCATTAAATAATACTCATATGTACTATTTTCCCTTCACTGGGGATTTTGTCCACTGGATTTAATTTTTCTAATAAGGTTTTTAACGAGACATATTATTTGTGGACAATGGACATTCAAGGGGGAGTGTTATGAATAATAGTTTTGAATAATTAGTGAATGTCCATTATGTGTCATTATACACCATTATTGTATCATTTATACCACTTAATTGGCTCGTATGATTAGCTCGTGAGATTAGCCATTTTATAATTGTCCATTAATTAGTTTACATGTTTAGAGTCAATATATGTGTATAAATAGAGCTTTATATGAGTGTATTTGTAAGATGAAAGTAAGATAGAATACACAAGTAATAGTGATATCCTCCTAGCTTGGTATGCTCCCAGATGTAGTCATTCTTGATGAATTGGGTAAACAAACGTGTGTTCTTCTCTTTCTCTATTTTTTCACAACAAAGTCCTTATTTTTTAACATTGAAATAAAAAAAAATTACGTAGAGATCAAATATACCCCTAATTATTTGATTTATATTATTGTACTATATTACTAATAGTTGATCAATTAATGTTATAGGTTTCGCAAAATAAATACAATTTTTAAAAATTTATTCACAATTACTGTATTCATGATCTAATAGTTGTCTTTGTAAAAAATAACTTTTGTGTGAATTTTGGATCAATAAATTAACATTTATAAACTCAAAATAAGTATTTTATATTTATTTAAATATTTAAAATTCTATTTGGCAAATGTTCATATATTAACAAAGTCGATTTGTTTAATATTGTTGTAAATCTAGAAGATTTTATATGCCAAATTCAGAAGATTTGATATGGACATTACTTATGGGCCAAGTAGTCTGATAGGTTTTAAGGTTTTTGATATTATATATATATATATATATATATATATATATATATATATATATATCCCTGTACGAAGTATTGTAATACACATATGTACATACACTTAAAATATAGTGGAAAATGTCTGGCTTGTATGCTCTCAGATGCAGTTATTCATGATGAACTGAATAAACAAATATGTGTTCTTGTTTATGCTCTTTATTTTACAACACGTTATCAGCACGAGTGCTCGATCCATTAGATTTTACAATTTTTATGCAAACTGAAATTCTCTTGCTGTAGCCGCATCAGGTATGTTAATTGAGAATTTTTAATTTGTTATAATGATAGTATAATTGAGGATTGTATGCAATATCGATAATTCGACATAGTCGGAAGAGATTGTTGCTATTAATATTTCGGTAACAGGTATGTTCTTATTGCTCCACTTCTATAAATTGGGCTTTTTTGATTATTTGATATTCTTTAGTACCTTGTCATTCATTGGTCAATTGGCAAAGCCGGCAAGTTCGATATTAGATTAACTATTATATGCAGCTTTATTATTGATATTATTTTGATGTACGTTTAATAAGATTTATGGTCATCAATATTGTTATAAATCTAGCAGATTTATTATATCAAATCTAGAAGATTTGATGTGAACATTACTAATGGACTTATAACCTAAACGGTTTTTAGGTTTACACTAGGTCTTTTCTATTATAAATAGATCATTGTACTCAGAATTGTATACACGCATACACAAGAATATTAGTGAAACTCCTGGTTTGGAACGCCCCCAGACATAGTCGTTACCGACGAACTGGGTGAACAAATTCGCGTCTATATTTTATGCTCTCGATTTACAACACGTTATCAGCACGAGACTCTGCCGGAGACTGATCGGTACGATCTAAATTATTTTTCCTATTACATGATTTTTTAATTATCGTATTGAATTATTTGATCCATGCGTATTATGTTTTATATGCACTTGAATTATTGCATCAATTGTTATTTGTATTTGCAATTAATTGGATCAAACCGAATTGAAAAAAAAAATCAAGCGCCGCCGCCCGAAGCCGCCACCGCTCGACGCCCACGCTGCCGACCGCCGCCGTGTGCGATCGCACGCAACGTGCAGCGCCCATAGCGCTCGCCATCCACTGTCCGCCTGTAGCGCTCGCCGTCCGCCTTCGCACCGCCGCACCTAAACCGTGCCTCTTCCTCGCCGCTGCTCCGCCACCGCAGCGTTGAGCGGCGGCTGGTGGCCGCGCATCGCAGGGCAAAAGTGGCCGCCAGGCCACGCTGCCACAGCGGCACACCCGCCTCACGCTCCTTGCCCTTCGTGCTTATGAGCCTAATTGGCCCAATCTGTTTTGGGCCTAATTGGCCCAATCCCATTACATAAAAAAACAAATTTTTTTTTATTTTTAGGCTTGAAGCCCAGAAAACTGGAGTTAATAGTTGTGGGGTTGCTCTATGTAATGTTCTGGGCCTACAGCCCCAATCACATTGGTTGAAATTAATTTTTATAACTGGAAAATTAAATTAAATTTAATTATTCTTTTGGGCCTCATATGATTTTTAATAATATTTTTGTGCCCCCAAATTAATTTATCGAGTTTTTGAAAAATACTTGAAAATATTTAATGGTAATAATTCCTGCATATTAATTAAGCCCGAAAATTTTAGAATTAATTTTAATATTAGTTCTCAATAAATTATCTTATATGCTTAAGTGATATATGCGCATGCCTTTTATGATTTAATTAACTTGCATGCATTATTACTTTTGCACATAGACTACTTATTATAGCCCGCATATATTGCCGGGGTAAGCGGCGCCCGGTACTTGTCGGACCGTAAATCATGTTTTGGGTAGACGACGCTCAATTCTTGCTCCTATGTGCTCTAGAATAATCAAATAAATCCTTATTTCTCCTTTATCAATAAATTGGTCACAAATATTACCATGTTACTTTAAAATTGTAGTGTATAATGTCTAATATTATCAAAAGAGAATTCGCTGAGCTTGCTCTCGATGGTAGTAATTACCTGACATGGGCGCTAGATGTTGAGATCCATCTAGCCTCAACTGAGTAAGCGGGGCTATTGTCGATGATTTGGAATCAACTAACGCCCAGAAGGCGAGAGCATTGATTTTCCTTAGACATCATCTTAATAAGGACCTGAAAAATGAATATCTCACTGAGAAAGACCCCGGAACGTTGTGGAAGTCCCTGAAGGACCGTTTCCAACAACAAAACAATATACTCCTCCCTCAGGTTCAATACGATTGGTTGAACCTCTGTTTTCAGGACTTTAAGTCTTTGACGGAGTACAACTCAACTCTACTTCGTATTGTATCTCAGTTAAAGTTATGCAAGCAAACTGTAACTGAGGACGAGTTGATCCAGAAGACTTTTTCAACTTTCCACGCTAGCAACCTTGTACTCCAGCAGCAGTACAGGGCTAAGAACTACATTGTACACTCGGAGCTAATTTCTGCACTTCTAGTGGCAGAAAAGCACAACCAACTCCTTATGCAAAATCATAACTCGAGACCGGTTGGCTCACAAGCAGTGCCCGAAGCACATGCTATAGCTCATGGCAGTACAAGTGGTCGCAAGCGTGGAAGGGGGAGAGGAAATAAAGAACTCGTAGCAAAGGCCGAGGTCATAGTAAATCCGGTGGTCCAGGTATCTCGAATGACAATCAAGCTCAGACTCGTGGAAAGGCTGCACCTAACACGAACCTCGCTTCTATAAAATCTGGCACTCAAGATAAGGTTGAGCAGTCCTGCTACAGATACGGATGCAAAGGCCATTGGTCTCGCACTTGTCGCACTCCCAAGCACTTGGTTGAGGCTTATCAAAAGCAGCAGAAGGACGACAATGGGAAGGCTCCTAAAGTCAAATCTCACCATGCCAGCCTACCTGAAGCAGATGTTGACCATGATAACGGTGATCTTTTGGGAGTAGAGCCCAAAGACTTTAGAGACAATGGGTGATTTGTGTATTTGATTATTTTAGTACTTTATTTATTTTTTGTTAAAACAATTTATATTTTGGATCCTATATTTCGGATATTTTATTTTATGGATGATATTTATGTTTTAGCTTTGATGTGTTTACCTTAACGTTGTCCATTAAATTTTACTTGGATATTGCTATTCTTATACATGACTACAATCCTAAGAGATAGAAAGTGTTTTCATAACTTGATAGAACGTAAGGGGAGTGTAACTACGATAGCTAATGATAATATTATGATAGTGGGCTCCGGAAGAGCTTCCATTGTCCTCCCTATGGGTACCGAACTCATAATTGATAATACTTTATTGTTTCCACAATCTAAGCGTACCCTGCTCAGTTTTAAAGATATAAGATCTAATGGCTATCACATTGAAACTGAAACTGAGAATAATAACGAATACCTTTTGATGACTATTACTCGAGGTAGCCGTAAACAAGTTATAGAAAAGCTTCCTTCCTTCTCTTCCAGATTATACTATTCCTACATCCAGTCGTCTAATCTCCATGTAGCTATGAGTATGAAATTTCATGACCCAAACTCTTTTAAATTATGGCATCAGCGATTAGGTCATCAAGGACAAACTGTGATACATAGGATTATATCTAATTCCATTTGTCATAATATCTCGAATAATAGAATCCCTCCTTGTGACGTCCCCACTTAATATAGTACGGAAAATATGATGTGGCACAAGTAGGAACGACACTAAAATAGTATTTTGTATTAAAATATACACACGCCACACATTTACACAGCGAAAGTAGTAAATAAGTATGATCGTAGCTTAAGATACAAACCAAAATTTAAAAACAAAATTCTTGAAACACAAAGTTTTTAAGAAAACTCCACAGCCCGCCGAGTTCATTCAACCACGTCTGGATCCACAGCATCTGTAAAAATTTAAAAGTGGAAGGGATAAGTGCTTGAAAATACTTAGTGGGAAACCTCTTGTTAATTGCACAAACTAAACATAAAATGCATATAACGTGGAGACCCCGGAATTTCACCGGGTATATGCTTGGGTGGCGTGACCAACCCGTGGTGCTGGAACGACCGAACTATACTTATATGTGGGGCCAGTCGATAGCGGGCCAGACTCAAAATTTAACATTCAACGTTTAATAAGTGCAATTAAATAATAATAGAACACTCGGTGAAGAGCGAAGTGATTCCCCACCTTGCAGGTTTGTACCTACAAGTAAAATTTTTAAAATAGAAACATTGTTACTTATCCCTTCACTTTTGTAAATTGTAAGACTTGAATTCAAATCTCCATACATATTCAAATATTGTATACTAACACACAAATATCAATTAAATGTGTAAAATTATCAAATAGCAAGTTATAAATAAATATCGACTGTAAAAATGTAACCGGACCATTTCGAACTTTTCATACAAAATTTCGATTTTGGCAGATTACACACCTAACTTTGAAAATTTATATTAAATTATCCATACGTGCAAAAATTATAAAATTTTAACAGTAGATTTCCAACTCAATAAAGTTTATCACCATATTTTCAGATTTTTCAAACTCTTTGCCAAACATCAAATATTTTGTAATGAACACACTATTACAGATTCTGGTCACTTAACTTTAAAAATTCACCATAAATCAAACATAAATCCAATACTCCTGAAATTTTAACCATGAACTACCAACTTCATTTAATTTATCAAAATACTTTGTTTTTCTGTAAAAACCTAACCGATTATTCTCAGATCATAGCAAACTTCTACTGTTCCTGCTATAGAGTTCAAAACCCTAGTTCAACTTTGAAAAATCACCATGCATCTAATACTACTCCAAAAGCTATGAAATTTTAAATCTAAGTTCCTTCACAAGTCTCTTTTCACATATAAAATTTTCAGAATTATTCACCAACAGAATTTGTCAAAACAAAATTTACCCCAAAGTTGGTCCAGAAATTCGGTTTTATGCATACATGAAGAACATATCATCTTAAACTCACTTTAAACCATATAATTTCATGATTTCTACTTGTAAAGCATAGATAATAAAATAATAAACATTATTTTGTTCATAATATATGAATAATTTGAATTAAACATTTAAACATGAAGTAAAACATGTATAACATGCAAATTACTCACAAAACTCATTTTCCTATCATTTAATTCATATATCATGCATAAACTTCATACTATCACTTAAATAATTACTCAATCAAGAAGAGAAGCTTACTTAGAGATAGGTAGCTACAAGAATTCTCTTCTTCTCCTTTCTCAACTTCTAAGTATAAGAGTAGTAGAAATAATTGTGAAATTTTCTTTAAACTTTTTCTTATGTTTATTATTGTATGAAAGCTTATGTATTTATAGAAGAAATCAACCTTGGAGGCTACTCCATCCTCTTGGCCGACTTCAAGGAATGTTGTGGAGTAATCTTGGAGGTTAGATTAATAAACACATGGAATCTTATAATTAGTAGCTAATTTTGACTTTGATTCTACTAATTTTGACTTTAATTTCTTGAAACTTCACCACTCTTCTTTCTTTCCTCACATTGGCCGAATTTTGTAGAGTTTTCAAGAGAAAATTTTTGTGTCTTGTAGTTAAGACACATGTAGGCTTTGAAAAAAAAATTATGGTTTTCTAAATTATTTAATATTTTTTTAAGGTATATTATGCATACAATTACTTATACTATCTTATAAAATAAAATTAAAACTCTTCTAGGACTCTAAATAATTTAAAAAGTCTATATACTAATTATAAAAATATATTGAGTAATCGATACGCCATTCGTTTCTTAAAGAAACATTCATTTTTCAACTTATAACCTATGAAATAAATTACTAAACTTAAGGACTATATTAATTTCTATATTAAACACTTTATGACATAAAATAAAGAACATATAAAACTTATAAAGTCTCAAGAATAAGCATGTATTAAGCAAATAATACGTTAATTGCAAGTATCGAGTAAATAAAACACATAAACGTGTCTTTGCATAAATTTGAATGTAAATGCGTCACATAGATTCATGAAGAATTATAAAGTATTTAGTAAAGCAGATAAGGTCATGAAAATCTAGGGTATTACACTCATGTTGATGAATTTATATGTGATGCATGCTCTAAGGGTAAATTAATAGTGCACCCGTCGCACACCAAGGCGGGACTAGAGACTCTGATTTTCCTTGAACGGATTCAGGGAGACATTTGTGGACCGATTCACCCAGCATCAGGACCATTTCAGTATTTCATGGTTCTAATTGATGTCTCCACTAGGTGGACATATGTCTGTTTGCTGTCTACCCGCAATCAAGCTTTTGCAAAGCTCATTGCAAAAACTATCGAGCGTAGAGCTCAATTTCCATATTATCCAATTAAATCGATTCACATGGATAATGCTGCTGAGTTTACCTCAAAGGCCTTCACAGATTACTATATGGCTCTGGGAATTAAAGTGGATCATTCGGTCCCCTACGTCCACACCCAAAATGGTCTTGCTAAAGCGCTAATAAAACGTATCAAACTTATCGCTAGACCATTACTTATGAACTCTAAATTACCCACTTCATGTTGGGGGCATGCAGTCCTACATGCATCACACTTGATATAAAACCGTTCAACTGCATATAATGATCATTTCCCCCTATAGCTAGTGCGTGGGAAAGAACCAAGCATTTCCCATCTGCGTATTTTTTGATGTGCGGTATATGTTCCGATAACATTACCAAAGCGGACCTCTATGGGCCCAGAAAGGAGCTAGGTATTTATGTTGGATTTGACTCTCCATCCATCGTGAAATGCCTAGAACCTTTGTCCGGGGATCAATTAATGGCCCGATTCGTTGACTGCACGTTCGATGAAGATCACTTCCCGGCATTAGGGGGAGATCCGAATTCAAAATTGAATTAAAGCCGGGAGCTTACATGGAACGTAAGTAATCTTCAGTATCTAGATCCACGCACTAGTCAATCTGAACTGGAAGTTTAGAAGATCATTAACTAATAAAATTTAGCAAATAATATGCCAGACGCGTTCACTGACCATAGAGGTGTAACTAAATCGCATATATCTGCAGTAAATGCTCCCCAAGGGTTAAGGTCCCAAGCAAATCAAGTATACATGCCCCCACACGCCAGAAGCGTAAAGGACCTACAACCAATACAAACGTACCTAAAAAAAAGCTAGCAAAACTGGTCAGCCGAATGTAAAATCTCTAGAAGGGATTCGTCTAGATAACTTAAAGTCTCTAGAAGAGACTCGTCCAGAAGAAGAGCGTCCTAGTAATGAAGCACGTGCACAAAATATTCAATGCACTAGGACCGTGGAATGACCAGACCTAGATACACTGGGAAATGAGGAAGGTTTGGTTGACATAAACGTTGAAATCTCTATGAATTTCATAGATACGGGAGAAACATACAATAGAAATATTACCGTCGTCGATGACACATTTGCAGCGACAATTGCTATTTCCGTTATAAATAACGATCTAGATCCAGAACCCAAAACTATCATTGAGTGCCGGAAGCGCTCCGATTGGGTAAAATTGAAAGAGGCAATTAAAGCAGAGCTCGTATCGCTAAACAAAAGAAAAGTATTTGGTTCTATCGTTCGTACACCCGCGCGCGCTATCCCTGTAGGATATTGACTTGAACCGACCATACCAGCTTTCTACTAGTAGTTTCCCCGTAAGAGTACGGGTTCACTGTAGTATGGGCAAGTATATGAACCAAGTATTATCGAACCCAAGGGAAGGTATGCATGCGAATAGATCCCTGAAGATCTACGCGTTGTAGTTAATATGAGTGTATGTTTTTTTATTTTTGGAAATATTAATTAAAATAAAATAAACTATCCTACGAATGCAAACAGAAAATGAACATTTCTAAACCCTCTCATTAAGTCTACTAATTGTTAAAGAGTGATACAGTCGTCCTCTCTCGAACACTTTTCGTACGAAATTCAAAGGTAAAGTCAAGATTGATTTTAAGAATTCATTAATTAAGAGAATTAAAATCTAACGTCATGAATTACCCTAATTACGTACCCACAACCTACTTCTACGAGTTCATCCTACCCCAAGCATGCAAGGGTTTTAGGTAGACATGGTTTTAATAAAAACTAAAACAGTAGAATAAATAACGAACATGAACATAATGATTAGCACGAAGAAAAGATCAAACATAAACTAGGGTTTCAAGAATTAAAAGAATAAACTGAAATTAAATCAATAGAATGAAGTCTCAACGTGTTCAAGAACAAATATATGAAGAAACGAAACTAAAAAGTAAAACCGTGATGTGAATTCGTAAAGAAAACCTCGAAACATAAAAGTAAAGCTTGCTCGTTCCTTCTTCTCCAAAAACTAACTCTAAAAACGATCTCGTATCAAGTGGTAAGTGGTGGTTTGATATCCCCTTAAAAACGTGCTCCAAAGGGGTATAAATAGGCAACGGGTCGAATCGAGAGTTAATGGGCAAAAAATCACGTATGCCCGTGCACTGCTCGTGCACTAGTGCACGAGCCCATCACCACTCGAGCACTCCAATTCTTACCGAGAGCAAAAACTGCACGACCTTCCCTTACTCGTGCACTAGTGCACGACCTGCTTCTGCTCGTGTGCAGTGCACGAGTGCTCGTGCACTAGTGCACGACCTGCTTCTGCTCGTGCGCAATGCACGAGTGCTCGTGCACTAATGCACGACCTGCACCTACTCGTGCACTATACACGACTGCTCGTGCAGGGGTGCACGAGTACTCCTTGCTTGTGCACTTCAATGATACTTTTGCTCCCCCGAACTAATACTTTTCGTATTTCTTCGATATCTTCTCATCCGGGCGTCCGTTCGAGTCGATTCAAAGTCCTACGAACTCCCCTTTTCGCCCTCTATCCATCTATGAGCATCAAAGAGACAAATTCATTAGTTTATGAAAATGATACTCAAATGACTCTAAATACTCATATAAATCAACCAAAACACGGGCATTTCGAGTGACGAATCATGACAATTTCATGCCTAATCAACCCCCCCCCCCCCAAACTTACCATGTTGCTTGTCCTCAAGCAATGAAATAATAAGTCAAGTGAAATTGTTAGGAATGAGTCAACGAATCAAATCATGCAAGCAAATGAATTCGAGCTTCAAAGATCAATCACAAGTATACTCACTCAACTTCCCTCATCATACTCATGCAACAACATCAAGAATCACCAAAATCAAACACAGATGTGCACTCACCGATGTGTTTCACTCCCTCACAAGTGTATATCAATGATAAAGGGACTCACTCATACAATCAATCACACATATTGGCAGCCATAGGTTTGTAAGCACTCTTAACTCCGACCATACTCTAGAAATCAATGCCGAATCAAAAAGGACTTTTCTCAAGGTTGTAATGTAGGCTCTTTGGACATGTGGGATAACAATATGGGTAAGTGACTCAAGTGAATGGAGAATAGAACATCAAACTTTCGCACTTTGAGATTAGGAACAAAATACTTCAAACATTTTCAATCAACACACTTTCAATTCCAATTCTCTCAACACTTCAATTTTTTCCTTCTCACTCTTTTCACTTTTCTCAATCACTTCACTTCTTTTTTTTTCACAAACACATGAGCTCATTATCATTTTTTTTTCTTCTTTTGCTCATTCTCAATTTTTTTTTTGTTCTTTCCCACAACTCAAAAACTCCATCACACCTTCTTCTCATACTTACTCAACAAATAACATTTTCCTTTTTCAACTCAATTCAATCCCTTCACATTCACACTTTTCCTATTCTCCACTCAAATTGGGACAAAAAGGCTTAGGAATTGGAATAATGTTTATATGTGCTAGCAAATGAAATAAGCTTTAGGCTCAAAGGGGCTAACAAGGGACAAATGTCAATGGTAAGGAAAATTTAGGCTAAGTGACTCATTCAAAACAAAGATGGCCTAAGATCACATTCGGCATATCAAACTAGACACAATCAAGAAGCAAGAGCACACACAAGTTCTAGCATCCTCTAAGGTGACGATCCACTCACAAACGAAGAGATTAATTCATGCATCAAAACCTCATAAGGCTCAAAATCTCATGGCTTCCACATCCATGCTAGTCCTAGTGAATTCTCACTCTCATCACACAAGCACTCAAAAAGAAAAATTCACAAGCATACGAGTTCTTTCTCAAGTCAACTCTAGTTCAACCACTCACACATCAGAATTCCTAACTCACCCTCACAATTCACCCTACTCATCAAGTCATACTCAAAGATAGCAACCAACAAGCATAAGATGATTGATAGGCATGAAATATGTAGTAGCAAATCAAAAAACTAGCAGCTCAAGGAGTATCTCAAGACTCAAATAACCAAACTCAACTCAAAGAGACGTGTGCGCCTGTGCAATGTAACAATAAAACATATAAAAAACTCCACCCCCCAAACTTCGACCTTGTGAAGAGGTCTAAGTTTGGGGTTATGGGTTACCTCATCCAAATAATTCAAGTTTCTCAACAACGTGTCACACTCCTTTGTCTCGAGTTGGTTCCTTCAATCTGAATAACTCCATGGTACCTTTACTCCTTCGAGACAAGCCTACAAAATAAACTCTCATGTACGAGGTTAAAACTTACGATTAACAACACCCAAATAACATAAAATACAAATAACTAAAAACACTCAAAAGCAAATAAAAATGGGTTGCCTCCCACTCAGCGCTATTTTTAAGGTCCTAATGCCGAACCGAGCTCAAAGGAGCTTATGGGACATGATACTCAAAATTACCTCCCTTACTCTCATAAGAGTGGTGGTTAAATTCCTTTCCTAGATGCCCTTCCATTATGAGCTCCTTTGCTTCCTTCTCATCCCCAAGTGTTAGGGGTCTCAACTCCTTCTCACCTTTATCTGGAGGAGTCATACTAAGCAATTTCTTGCGTTTGGACTTTTTCTTCTTAACTCCTCCTTTCCCCTCCAACTGGACCACGTCCTCACTTTTCACTTCTTCTTCCTTCAACTTCTTCCCTTTATCCCTATCAAAATAAGTAAGATCATAATGCTCTTGGATTAAATCAACATGTGAAGGATTATCGAACTCATAAATAAAAGAAGGATTAGGGATAGGAGGTGTGTCTTCCACACTAGGATCAATGGCATCCATGCAATACAAACTCTCATCCTCCTTCGAGTACTTCATGGCCTCATATAGGGAAATCTTCACTTCTTGATCATCAACTTTCAACTTAATCTTCCCATTTGCCACGTCTAGCACCATCCCCGCCATCGCTAAGAACGGTCTTCCCAAGATCAGGGGCACGTGCTCATCTTCCTCCATTTCGAGCACTACAAAGTCGGCCGGAAAAATGTGATCTCCAACTCTCACGAGGACGTCTTCAACCACACTTTGAGGTCGAGTAATAGACCGGTCGGCTAGTTGAAGCGTCATCATTGTCGGCTGAAGTTCACCACCTTCCAATTTCTTGAAAAACGACAAGGGCATAAGATTTATGCTTGCCCCTAAATCACATAGCGCTCCTTTCTTGATCCCATTCCCAATGTCACATAAGATGGTAAAGCTCCCGGGATCCTTCAACTTTGGAGGAAGCGCCTTGTGCACTAATGCACTCACCTCATGGTTCAACTGCACCAACTTCGGCTCATCCACTCGCCGTCTTTTCGCGATCAAGTCCTTCAGAAACTTTGCATAGTTGGGCATCTGTTCCAAAGCATCATAAAAAGGAATGTTAATATGCAATTGTTTAAACACATCAAGGAATTTAACGAATTTCTCATCAAGCTTCTTTTCATGAAGCGTTGTGGATATGGGACGGGTATCACAGATTTGGGTACCCCCCATTCATCTCTCTCGGTCTCTTTCACTTTCTCCCTTGCTTCCTTTGCCTTCTTCCACTTAGGAACTCTCTCACCCTTCTCAATGCCTTCCTCTTCAAGCTCTTTGCTCGCTTGAGTGCTCTCACCCTCAACCTTCTTCTCAACTCCTACCTCCCCACTCTTATCTCCATCTTTCTCATGTTCTCTCCCCTCTATCTTAACATCTCCTTGGGGCGTCTCAGAATCAGCAGGCATTTGGGGACCTTCATAATTGGTCCCACTTCTAAGCTGGATAGCCTTACAATGCTCTTTAGGATTACCCTCAGGCATTGAAGGGTATTTGCCAGGCTCTCTATTCAATGACTTTGCAATCTGGCTCATCTGGAACTCTATAGAAGTGAACCTTCAGTTGTTCTCTTGCTGAATTCGGTTCAGCTCTACATCTCTCTTCTGGAGGTCTTGATCACGTTGATCAACTTTTTTATGCAGATCTTTCACATCGTACTCCAAAGAGGATAATCTTTTGCTTCCTTCCTCCACCTTCTGAAGGATAGCTCTCAACATCTCCTCAGTTGAGGCACCGCCTTCTCCACCAGGAGGTTTAGAACCTGGATCAACACCTGGAGGAACTGTAATACCCGCCTTTGGATTAGCATATGAAAAATTCTCACTCTTCCTCCATTGGTTCAGAGAGAGCTGCTGGCCTCCTTGGTACCCTTGTGTGTTCCTCCATTGATTTTGAGGCGGCTGTGGACCTGGAGGTACAAATGGTTGGCCATAAGAAGGCCTTCCTTGAAAATTTCCACCTTGTGGATACCCATTCTGATTGTAATAAGGACCTCTCATATAATTTACTACTTCTTACTGAATTGTGGGCTTGTCCTCTTGCTTATTCTCTGCTGCATTCCCTCCAACCATATTCTTCTCCAACTCAAGGTTGTTAATCTTTTCCATCATGGCCATCAACAGTCTTCTCGTTCCTTCCCCTTCCTCAACCTGATGAACTCTCTAGAAATCTGCGTCCACATTCCAAGCCCCGGCATTCGTGACAATATTGTCCACGATCTCTCTACACCTCACTATTCCTTGATTTAGGAATGATCCACTAGCACAGGCGTCTAGATGGTCTTGCACAGCCTTGTTGGCACCACTATAGAAAAATGCCATGACATCTCCCTCATTGTACCCGTGCTGCGGGCACTCTATCAACATATTTGAGTATCTCTCCCACGCTTGACGTAGGTCCTCTCCTTGCTTCTGGTGGAAGGAAGAGATCTCAATCCTTGCTTTGATCGTTCTGGATGGAGGGTAGAATCGCTCGAGGAACAGACGCTCGAGCTCGGCCCAAGTGGTAATACCTCCACGTGGAAGCGTATTATCGTACAACTCTTTAGCTATTCCCGTCAATGAGAATGGGAACAACCTAAGCCTCTTGGCATCTTCAGACATGCCATTGTAATTGAAAATGAAGGCTATCATTAGAAAACTCCTCAGATGTGTATGAGGATTCTCCTTCCCGATCACCCCCTTGAACTGATTCTCAGTAAGCAGCTTAAGAATTCTCGGGAAATCGAGAAGTTATTTGCCTCTACTGGAGGTAATGGCACTCCATCATAGTACCGTTGTGGTTGCACCGCAAACCTTCCTCGAATAGCTATATTTTGATCTGCGTTCTGAGGAATGTGCTGTGGATCAGCAGGTGGTACTGGTACTTGTTGGGGTGGTGGTGGTTGATAAGCTGGTGGTTGGTTGTAAACAGGAGGTGGAGGATACGGGTATGGTGGATACAGATAAGGTGGGTATGGGTAAGGTGGATAAGGTAAGTTGTTTTGTGATAAGTTAGGATGTGGGTAAGCAGGGTTGTTCTGAGGATGTTGGACAATGTTATGAGCTGGACTGTTTTGATTTTGTGTCCCCGGGTTTTGGCTTTGGCTTTCCCCTGACGGATCTTGGTTCTGACTACCACTTCCTCCAATGTCGTCAACCCGGTCTACTGTCTGATTAAACTCATTAGCTGCATCATCCAACTCATTACTGAGGTCCATTGGTTCTTTCCCTCCTCTGGCAGTGTTCATTCTCCTCAAGAAAGCTCGGTTCCTTCTAGCTATCGTCTCAGGGTCCAGCGGTATTCTCTCTTCGTTCGTATTGCCTTGTGAGCGTGTTTTCATATACCTCCACACTAGCAGAAGGATCAAAACGCAACTGCCGAATGAATAAAAATAAAAATAAAAACAGAAAATAAAGCACTCACTACTAACTACTAAGCTATCGACAAGTCCTATTCAAAAGACATACAACGCCTTCCCCGGAACAGCGCCATTGACTTAAACCGAATATACCAGCTTTCTACTAGTAGTTTCCCCGTAAGAGTACGGGTTCACTGTAGTATGGGCAAGTATATGGACCAAGTATTATCGAACCCAAGGGAAGGTATGTTTGCGAATAGATCCCTGAAGATCTACGCGTCGTAGTTAATATGAGTGTTTATTTTTTTATTTTTGGAAATATTAATTAAAATAAAATAAACTATCCTACGAATGCAAACAGAAAATGAAACTAAGAATTTAAAATGTGTTTTTCAAATAAGAGATGGTGATGCTCAGGATAGGAATCCCTACGTATACTAACGGAGCAGGTACATGATCAAAATAACCGTGACACGCAAGAAATAACCTAAGGAAAAGAATGCAAGATGAAAGCTCAAGATTTTAAACCCTAATACTTTATCCTAACAATCGACTTCACTAATCTACGAACAAGTTAATAGATAGTGCTTAATTAACGAGACCCTAATTTAAACTAAGGTGATGTGGTCGTCCTCCTTAGATAAACTGGTAGATTAATTAACCCTTTCTAAACCCTCTCATTAAGTCTACTAATTGTTAAAGAGTGATACAGTCGTCCTCTCTCGAACACTTTTCGTACGAAATTCAAAGGTAAAGTCAAGATTGATTTTAAGAATTCATTAATTAAGAGAATTAAAATCTAACGTCATGAATTACCCTAATTACGTACCCACAACCTACTTCTACGAGTTCATCCTACCCCAAGCATGCAAGGGTTTTAGGTAGACATGGTTTTAATAAAAACTAAAACAGTAGAATAAATAACGAACATGAACATAATGATTAGCACGAAGAAAAGATCAAACATAAACTAGGGTTTCAAGAATTAAAAGAATAAACTGAAATTAAATCAATAGAATGAAGTCTCAACGTGTTCAAGAACAAATATATGAAGAAACGAAACTAAAAAGTAAAACCGTGATGTGAATTCGTAAAGAAAACCTCGAAACATAAAAGTAAAGCTTGCTCGTTCCTTCTTCTCCAAAAACTAACTCTAAAAACGATCTCGTATCAAGTGGTAAGTGGTGGTTTGATATCCCCTTAAAAACGTGCTCCAAAGGGGTATAAATGGGCAACGGGTCGAATCGGGAGTTAATGGGCCAAAAATCACGTATGCCCGTGCACTGCTCGTGCACTAGTGCACGAGCTCATCACCACTCGAGCACTCCAATTCTTACCGAGAGCAAAAACTGCACGACCTTCCCTTACTCGTGCACTAGTGCACGACCTGCTTCTGCTCGTGTGCAGTACACGAGTGCTCGTGCACTAGTGCACGACCTGCACCTACTCGTATACTATACACGACTGCTCATGCAGGGGTGCACGAGTACTCCTTGCTTGTGCACTCCAATGATACTTTTGCTCCCCCGAACTAATACTTTTTGTATTTCTTCGATATCTTCTCATCCGGGCGTCCGTTCGAGTCGATTCAAAGTCCTACGAACTCCCCTTTTCGCCCTCTATCCATCTATGAGCATCAAAGAGACAAATTCATTAGTTTATAAAAATGATACTCAAATGACTCTAAATACTCATATAAATCAACCAAAACACGGGCATTTCGAGTGACGAATCATGACAATTTCACGCCTAATAAGATGTAAATGGGGTTTTGTATGAAAATAAAATGAGAATAATACTGTGGAGAGGTATAAAGCGATGCTGGTAGCTCAAGGGTTTTTGCAGAGACCCGACATTGATTTCGATAAAACCTATTCTCCCGTAATGGACGCAATAATGTTCCGCTACTTAATATCTTTGGCAGTTAAATTGAATCTCCAGATGAGATTAATGGACATTGTAACCACATATTTATACAGATCACTAGATGCCGATATCTATATGAAAATCCCCGATGGATTTGACATTCCCCAGATTAGGAATGGTGAAAATCGCAGTATGTATAGCATAAAACTGCAGAAGTCAATGTACGGTGTTAAGCAATCAGACCTCATGTGGTACAACCGACTTAGTGAATTCCTCCAGAAGAAGGGATACACAATTGATATAGCTTTCCCATGCGTATTCACGTAGAAATCGCAAGGTTGTTTTTGCATCATATCCGTATATGTTGATGATCTAAACATAATCGGAACATGCAAAGAGATTAAAGAAGCCAGTTCAATCTTGAAAGCTGAATTCAAAATGAAAGTCTTGGGTAAAACCAAGTATTGTCTCGGCCTGCAGATCGAGCATCTCCCAGAAGAAATTCTTATACATCAGTCAACCTACGTGAAGAAGGTATTGGAGAGATTTCATATGGATAAATCTCATCCACTAAGTACACCTATGGTTGTTCGATCCCTCGAAGTGGATAAGGACCCATTTAGACCAAGAGAAGATTCAGAAGAAATTTTGGGGCCAGAAGTTTCTTATCTTAGCGTTGTTGGAGCATTACTCTATCTCGCAAATTGCACTATACCGGACATTGCATTTGCGGTCAATTTGCTTGCGAGATATAGTGCTTCTCCTACAATGAGACATTGGAATGGTGTTAAGCATGTTCTACGGTACCTCCAAGGGTCTCAAGATCTTGGACTGTTTTACCGTAAGAACCAAGACAAAACCTTGGTAGGTTATCCGGATGCTGGCTATTGGTCTGATCCCCACAATGCCATATCCAAGACTGGTTACATTTTTCTCTGTGGTGGTACCGCGATCTCATGGAGATCGGTTAAGCAAACCATGGTTACCACGTCTTCAAACCACTCAGAGATAATAGCTTTGTTTGAAGGTGCACGAGAATGTGTTTGGTTAAGATCCTTGGTAAAACACATTGGTGACTCGTGTGGTATCACTAAAGGCGATACATCCCCCACTGTTATATTCGAAGACAATACAGCTTCCATCGCACAATTGAGTAATGGATACGTCAAAGGAAACTTGATGAAACATATTTCACCTAAGTTTTTCTACCCATACAAACTCTAGAAGAGTGACGTGATTACTATTCAAAAGGTGCAATCTAGTGACAATCTAGCAGATCTGTTCACTAAGTCCTTACATCTACTTTTGAAAAGTACGTTCATGGTATTGGGATGTGAAAGCTCAAAGAGTTGTTGTCTTCAGGGGGAGCGGTAACCCCGAAATGAATCCAGAAGATTTGATCCGAAAGATCAATTAAATTACATTCCTCCCTAACTAAATATTTGGTCGCTACCTAGCACGTGAAGTTTTTATGACAAGACATATATGTTATGTCATAATGTCCAGGGGGGGTGTTATAAATCTAGTAGATTTATTATATCAAATCTAGAAGATTTGATGTGGACGTTACTAATGGACTTATAACCTAAACGGGTTTTAGGTTTAGACTAGGCCTTTCTATTATAAATAGATCATTGTACTTAGAATTGTATACACGCATACATAAGAATATTAATGAAACTCTTGGCTTGGTACGCCCCCAGACATAGTCGTTATCGATGAACTGGGTGAACAAATTTGCATCTCTATTTTACGCTCTCGATTTACAACAAATATTTCATGATATTGATTTAGTTTGTGGTGCAAACTACCTGACATTGATTTAGATTATATTAGAGACAACGATTAGGTCTTAAAAAAAGTGTTAAATGGAGTCACTCTATTAATTTTTGAAGTATTTTATACTTGGCTAATTCATTTTTGTATTGAGCTTAATTATGGAATCGATATTGGTTAATATACTTGTTTGGTTGCTCTATGAGACGAGAAAGTAGGTAGTCGCCTATTCTTGAACCTTCCATTGAGCCTATGCTCGATGCGAGCTGAGCCTATCATTAGACGTTTAAGAACTCATACCGTTGGGTTCCGCTCTGGTAAGTGGCTCGACCCCTTTTAAATTTCAGCAAGTATAACCGCTTGTTGCGAAATAGACGTGAGAATTATTTGCTGTAAAATTTTAGGATTTATGTGAAAATCCTTGAGTGCTTATTATTATCTAGCTTCTAATTTCACTTAAACAATGCCCAAAATTTTCATATACAGGTTTGCCTGAAATAAATATGGGCATTGACTAAAATTTGAACTTGAATAGTTGCTCCTACTTGTATAACTATTTATGTGAATTAAATTTACATTATTAGTTATAGTCCGCATATATTGTCTGGATAGGCGGCACCCAGTATTTATCGGACCGTAAATCATGTTTGGGTAGGTGGCACCCAATATTTGCTCTTTTTTTACTGAGCATGTTCAAATAAATTAAATCCTATTTCTCCTTTGTTAATAAAAATTCAAATCGTATGTCTTACCATGTCCATTTAAAACAGAGAGAAAATGATTGGTATTACTAAGAGAGAATTTACTGAGGTTGCTCTCGATGGTAATAACTACGTGACATGGGCCATAGATGTTGAGATTCATCTAGCCTCATCCTTATTAAGTGGAATTATTGTCCATGGTCCCAAATCCAATGATGCCCAGAAGGCAAAAACGTTAATTTATCTCAGGTACCACCTAAATCAGGACTTGAAATATGAGTACCTTACTGAGATGGACCTTAATATGGACATCCCTGAAGGATTGTTTCCATCAACAAAATGATATAATCCTCCCTCAGGCACACCACGATTGGCTGAACCTCCATTTTCAAGATTTAAATCTATAACGGAGTACAATTCTACCTTGCATCGTATTGTTTCTCAGTTAAAATTATGCCAACAGCAAATTACTGAGACCAGGTTGATACATAAAATCTTATCATCATTCCATGCTAGTAACCTTGTACTCCAACAGCGGTACATATCGCACTCAAAGCTAATTTATGTACTTTTAGTGGCAGAAAAACATAACCAACTCCTGATGAAAAATTACAATGCTAGACCGGTTGGCTCACGAGCAGTGCCTGAAGCACATGCTATAGCTCAAGGGAACCTGAGTGGGCGTAAGCTTGGAAGGGAGAAAATCCGCAACCCCAATCACTTGGTTGAGGCTTATCAAAAGATACAAAAGGACAACAAGGGCAAGGCCCCTCAGGGTGATTCTCATCGTGCCAGTCTACCTGAAGTGGATTTTGACATGGACAACGATGATCTTTTGAGCTTAGAGCTCGAAGATTTTGGAGACAAAGAGTGATTTACATAATTGCACATTATTAGTATCCTGACTTGGGCATTAAGATTCGTCTTGCTTCATTTGGGACAAATGTAATGAAATTTTGACTTTATTTTTGCCTAGAAGGCAGTTGCACTGATTAAATTCTTCGATACCATCTCAATAAGATAACAATTATTTATGAAAAATCCCTGAAGGATTGTATTCATCAACAAAAATAAATATTTTATTGAAAAGAAATCGTCGTTTATAAAAATCCTGAAGGATTATATTCATCGACAAAAATAAAAAAATCGATAGCAGAAAATATTGATAGATGAAAATTATAGCTGATGCCAAATAATTATTGAGGTGGTCGAGATCGAAGATTCCCCAAGCAAATCTCAGCATACCAGTTTGCTTGAAGCAAACAAGGACATTGTCAGTGATATGACATTAAAGACTATGAGTTGTCATGATACATAGTATCATTATTTTGTGAATTTTTTTATGCATGTAATGACTATATGCTTTGTCATAATTAATATTTGCGAAAAATTACAACTCAATTACCGGATGTCTTTAATAACTCCTGCAGAGTTACTGAATCATATATTTATATAGAAAATCCCCGGTTAAAATTGATGTCCCTGAAGGACAAAATATTACATGCTAATGAACCTAAAACACACCTGAAGCGTGGAAGACCTCAGTAACAAAATCCAATCTCCTGAAGAGTTGTAGATGTGGTCTTAAAACCCAATTTAGATTCATACAAATTATCGCATGAGCGGATAGTCCATCTAAAATAATAACGTAATATGTCAGATTTTGTCTAAGTTTATTGGGTATAATACGTCAAATCCTTTCGTAAATAAATTTATTTATATAGCATGTACAAAGGGTGAACTTAGAGTACAGTTGAATCGTACTAAAGTTGGAATTAAATAGGGACCATTTTGATAGTTAATGGCCATGATTAATGCTTTCACATGGTGGACTTATGTATGCTTGTTATCCACCTGCAATCACGTTTTTGCCAAGCCTATTGCAAAAACTATTGAGCTTAGTTCCCATTTCCCAAATTATCAAATTAAATCCATTCGAATGGATAATGTCAGTGAGCTTGCATTGACAACATTCAATGTTTATTATATAACATTGGGAAATTAAAGTGAAGCATTAAGTCTCTTACGTCCACACCATAATGGTCTAGTTGAGTCACTAATATGATGCATCAAACTAATCGCTAGACCGTTATTGCAAAAAATCAAACTTAGCTACATGTTAGGGGCATGAAATTTACATGTAGCTACTTGAATTTAAATCCGACCCACTACATATCATTAGTATTCCCCTCTACAACTTGTGCGCAGAAAATGACACAATATTTCCCATCTGCGAACATTCTATTGTGCAGCACGCGTACCACCACAACACATTAACAACCCTGTTGGTTGACTGCATAATTAATGAGAAATCTATTATCGCCATTAGGGGGAGATTAGAATAAAAAAAATTAATGAAGTTTCCTCGAAGGAAACAGATCGAGATATTTTCCTTGAAGGAAAACGACCAAGAAATTTCCCAGAAGAAAAAAGGTCTTCGATATTTAGACTCATGCACTAGTTAAACTAAACTTGAAGTTCAAAAGATAAGTAACTTGCAATATATACCAAGTAATCTGCCAGATGCATTTATTGACCACAAAGGTGTGACTAAATTGCATATACCTAATATAAATACACCCCAAAGTGTAACGGTCCCAATGAAAATGAGTATACATTCCCCCACACGCCAGAAGCGTAAAGGACCTATAAAAGAAACAAACACACTTAGAATGAAAGCTAGCAAAACTGGTCAGTCAAACTTGAAATCTCCAGAAAAGATACATCCAGAAAACTTAAAATCTCTAGAAGAGATTCGTCCTGAAGAGGAAGAATTCTAGTAATAAAGCACGTGCACAAAATGATCTAGTACTAGGATAGTGGAATGACCAGATCAAATATATAAGGGAAATGATGTGAATCTAGTTAATATGAGATCAATAAACAAATAACGGAGAAACAATATAAATTCATTATCGACAATGTATATGTGTCCACAATTGCTCTTTCTAATATATGGATCCAGTACCTAAATTGGGTGTCTGAAGAACTTTGATTTGGGTGCAATAAGGAAGAAGCAAAAATGTGGCAGAGCTAAGCTCGCTAAAAATAAGATTTGGTTCTATCGTACGTACACTAAAAAAGTTATCCCTATTGGATAATGAGTGTTTACACGAAAACCAAAATGAAAATAAGGTGGTGAGCGAGATTAATAGCTTAAGGATTTTCACAGAAACCCATGGTTTTCACAGAGACCCATGATTGTTTGTGCTCAAACATATTCTCCTGGTATGAACAAGCAAAGTTTCGCTAATCACTGACAGCTAAAATAAAATGCAGGTAATGGACCTTGTAAACCGCATATTTTATATAGTTATTACATGTCAATATTTATATCCCTGGTGGATTTAAGATTTACCAAATGAGAAATGATGAAAACTACAGTATGTATAGTACAAAACTGCGAAGGTCATTACATGATCTAAAAACAGTCGGATCAAATATGGCCCGTAAATATAATCTCTACGGATTATATTTTCCTAGATACTTTCCTACGAATAATATCTTTGACCATATATTATTCTTGTATAATAATATTCCAAATATTATTATTGGAATTTCATATTTAATTAAATCTAATTTAATTCAATAATAATAATTAATTCCAAATATAATTATTATCATATTCTCCATAAATTAAATATTATATCTAATAAATAATTAATCAACCAATTATAATTGGTGAATTGTCATTGCTTGTGTGACCCATAGACCCTCGTATATCAAGCGATTAGTCAAACTAACGGTCTTAATTGAACCCTAGATAATAAATCGGATATTCTCAATATACGAGGTACATTGCAAGGAAATTTGCAACTACCTGTAATAATGTAAGCTATTGTGATATCTTCTTTTCATTCATGAATACTCGATTAAGCCCTGAACATGATGAAGTGTCTATTCAAATAACTTAATCATATTATCTCGAATCACTAATTGATCACTCATGTCGTACTTGGCCACAAAGTTCAAGTCAACATGCATCGGCCGATGACTTAGAT
Source organism: Ballota nigra (assembly GCA_947034835.1). Classification (NCBI taxonomy): domain Eukaryota; kingdom Viridiplantae; phylum Streptophyta; class Magnoliopsida; order Lamiales; family Lamiaceae; genus Ballota; species Ballota nigra. The sequence continues at coordinate 7,211,797 of OX344727.1, read as the reverse complement.
CTAATTATGATGAGAAAATGAGTATTCTCTCTAAATCCACGTTGAGGAATGAATCATATTCTTGGCTCAACTACCACCCACATGCACTTCGTGATGAACCCAATCCATGCCATATCTACCATTGGAGGGTGCAAGTGTCGGTCATGGTCAAAGTCCATCACTCAGCACATGTCGTGCGTATTGACCTCAAGTCAGAGAAATATCACATCGCTCCCACTAACCGAGATACCCATAGACACATTATGTGGAATTACATCAAAAGGTTTCTCGGATGGGTATGCCAATACCCTCTAATGTATTTGTGCATCCATTATAAGATACCTAGTAAATCGTAGTAAGTGGGATCTTACTACACTCTCCCATAGAGTATAATGCAGATCGCACACCAATCTTCATTGCATCATCAATATCTCATTCTTGATGATCCTTAATCGGGACTATTTTAGAATCATACTTAAGTCATCTGAGTTTTCACTCACTCAATGGTAGTATCGAAGGGAACACAGATATGAATAATGCAAACACTCAAACATAATATTAAGATAAGGGTAATGTCATATACTTAATATTAAATCAATCAATAATATTAAACCTTAAACTGAATATCATCTTAGTATTATGTCCTTACAAAGGATTGTCTCTAGGACATTAACACTAACAATCTCCCACTTGGACTAGAGCCAATCACCTACATGTCTAACCCCTAGACCATCAAAATGTCTAGTGTGTACATGAACACTCAAAGCTTTGGTGAATGGATCAGCCAAATTATCTTCCATGGGAATACGTTCTAACTCTATTTCCTTATTAGTGATTATCTCTCTTATCAAGTGATAGCCCCTCGGTACATGCTTGTTTCTGTTGTTGGATCCCAGTTCCTTTGCTTGCGCAACTGCACCAGTGTTGTCACAATACAACTTTATTTGACTACTGGCACTCGGAACTACCCCTAGTTCAGTTAAGAACTTTTTTTATCCAGACAGCCTCTTTCGCAGCTTCTGCTGCAGTAATGTACTCAGCTTCGGTTGTTGAATCCGCAGTTATCTCTTACTTGGAACTATTCCAACTAACCGCCCCACCATTGAGAGTGAAGATATACCCCGACTGTGATTTGTAATCATCACAGTCGGACTGGAAACTCGCATCAGCAGTAGCCCATAGCGACTAGCTCTGGTTGCCCACCGTAGACAAGAAAATATTCTTTAGTACGCCTGAGGTACTTTAGAATATTCTTAACAGCAATCCAGTGAGGTTCACCTGGATTTTGCTGGTATCTACCAGTGATGCTGACAGGGTAGGCCACATCTGGCCTTGTGCAAGTCATGGCGTAAATGATGGATCCAATTGTAGACGCATATGGAATATCCTTCATGTGCTTGATATTGGCTTCGCTAGAAGGACAATCCTTCTTTGACAGCTTTATCCCATGATTTGCTGGCAGAGACCCTCTCTTAGAGTTCTCCATCGCAAAACGCTTCAACGCCTTATCTACGTAGGTGGATTGTGACAACTCTAGCATCTTCTTGGATCTATCCCTATGGATCTATATCCCTAAGATGTAGCATGCTTCACCGAGATCCTTCATCATGAATGTCTTTGATAACCAATCTTTCACGGACTGCATTAGCGGGATGTTATTTCCTATAACCAATATATCATCGATATACACGACTATAGACAATACTCTTCCTGATGCGTTTACAATAAACACAAGTATCTTTCAAGTTTCTGATGAAGTCAAATGATTTGACAACTTCATTAGATCGGATATTCCAACTCCTAGAAGCTTGCTTCAATCCATAGATGGATTGTTTAAGCTTGCACACAAGATTAGACATTGACTTAGATATAAAACCCTTCGGTTGAGTCATAAACACGTCCTTATCAATGTTTCCATTGAGGAAAGCTATTTTGACATCCATCTATTAAATCTCGTAATCGTAGTGTGTCGCTATCGCAAGTAAAATACGAATGGACTTGATCTTAACAACTGGCGAGAAGGTCTCGTCATAGTCAATGCCTTAGCGTTGACTATACCCTTTCACCACCAACCTAGCCTTGTAGGTTTGTACCTTGCCATTTACATCGGTCTTACGCTTGAAGACCCATTTGCAACCTATGGGTTTTACCCCTTTTGGCAATTCGACCAAGTCCCAAACTTGATTGATGTACATCGAGTCCATCTCGAATTTCATGGCTTCATGCCACTACTCTGAGTCAACATCCAATATTTTCTCAGTTTAAGTCTTAGGTTTGTCTTTATCTGGGATCTCCACGTCATAATGTTCCTCCACAAGGAAATTATAATACCTATCGGGTGAATTACGAAGTTGTGGTTGTGTAGGCTGTACATTCTGATCATGAAAATTTTGTGGTTCAACAACTTCATCATTGACCGGAGAGTCCTCAAGAGCAACACTTTCAGATGCCTCTTGAGCGACACTTCCATATCTAAGCGTTATTTGGTGCATACTTTATCTCGCAAACTGCACCAGATCGGATATCGCAATTGCAGTAAGTTTGCTTACGAGATATAGTGTTTCTCCTATAAGGAGACATTGGAATGGTGTTAAACACATTCTATGATATCTCAGACTGGATATATTTTTCTTTGTGGTGATACTATGATCTCATGGAGATCCATTAAATGATGCATTCCCCACTGTCATCTATGAAAATAACGCAGTTTGTGTTGCACAACGGGTACGTTGAGAACAATTTAACGAAACATATTTTCCCAAAATTCTTCTTCCCATATGAACTCCAGAAGAGTGACGAAATTACCATACAATAGGTGTGATCTAGTGACAATCCAACAGATCTGTTCACTAAGTCCTTACCTACCTCTACTTTTGAAAAATATGTTTATGGCATTGGGATGCGAAGACTTAGAAAGTTGTTGTCTTCAGGGGGAGTAACAACATCAAAACAATCCTGAAGATTGGATCCAGAAGATCAATAGTTGTACTCTTTCCCAAGTCGAATATTTTATTCTGGCAACCTAGTCTATGGAGTTTTTGACGAGACATGGACGACACGTCGTAATATCCAAGGGGGAGTGTTGTAAATCTAGAAGATTTTATATGTCAAATCCAGAAGATTTGAAGTGGACATTACTTATAGGCCAAGTAGTCTGAATAGGCTTTAGGGTTTTGATATTATAAATATATATATATATATATATATATATATATCCATGTACTCAGTATTGTAATACACACATATGTACATACATAGAAAATATAGTGGAAAACTCTTGGCTTGGTATGCCCCCAGATGTAGTCATTCATGACGATCTGGGTAAACAAATATGTATTCCTGTTTACGCTCTTTATTTTACAAGTATCTTATCATTTATTATTAATCAACTGCTTTGTTTCGAATGTAGAATAATTTAAATGCTTAAGTCGATTTTTTAAGCAATATAAACATTTATTAGATTTTTAACATTTTTCAAAACATTAATTATAAGTTAGGACTAGAGTGTGATCATTTTCGTCTATTAAGATGATGAGTTTATTGAATCTCAATGTTGAAGAAAATAATTGAGATGTACCAAAAAAATCAGGAGCCTATTTGATTTATGACAAATTGTTATATGAAATATTCTACGGATCTAGAATTCGTAAAATAATCCATATTAGAACCCAAATCTCAGATCTGATTTTATCTAGAGGTTTCGGAACCACCACCGGAGAAGAATTAGCGCCAGCCTCAAATAGCTTCCCATTTTTTCTCAAATTGAAAAAACGAATATATTTGTCTACTGAATAAAAATCCATGTATGTATACGTATGCGATAATGAAGCAGGACGAGCTGCAATAAGCATACTTAAAAATCCGATCAATATATTTGTTGAATGTTGAGAGAAGGTGCTCTTAAACCATGAAAAACGGTGATAACATCTTTGATTTGGGAAGTTTCTTATAACCTTTCATTCTTCTAACTAGACCTCTCCAGTAATCTTGAAATAAGTGATAAAATTTGGGGTTTTCCTATACTGCCCTTTCTAAGGTCCTTTAGCCCCAAGGTTGCATAGTCGTTGGAGCATAAACCATCAGTTTCGAGGGGCAATGTTGCCATTTCCAATCACTCTTTAACAACAAATATGTGGTAATATTAGAGTAAATGTGTGTTACTGGTAGAAGAAATGTGTGTTGATGTTAGAGTATATATGTGTTACTGCAAATGTATGTTAATATTAGAGTAAATGTGTTACTGCAAATGTATGTTAATGTTAGAGTAAATGTGTGTTATGATTAGGCGTGAAATTGCCATGATTCGTAGCTAGAAATGCCCAAGTTTTGGTTGATTTTGTTGAGTATTTAGAGTCAATTGAGTATTGTTTTTACACATTGATGAATTTGTCTCTTTGATGCTCATAGGTGAATCGAGGGTGAAAAACGGAGTTCGTAGGACTTTGAATCGACTCAAACGGATGCCCGGATGAGAAGATATCGAAGAAATACGAATGGTATTAGTGCGCGAGAAAAAAAGTATTAGTTGAAGAAGAAGGAAAACCACTCGAGTACACTCACTCGAGCGCCACCGCTCGGGCAAGGAGTTGGCTCGAGCGCCGAAACTAACAGAAGATTTTGCCCGTTCGAGTGGCTCGAGCGCCACCGCTCGAACCCTGGTGCCATTCGAGCTACATCACTCGAGCGCCAGCGTTCGACCCATGGTATCATTCGAGCTGTGTCACTCGAGTGCCACTTCTCGAGCGTGACCAGCTTGAGCGCCTAGGCCCTTTTGCCTTCCGATCCATTTTTCCGACCCATGAGTTCCCGAATCGGCCCGATACATATATATACTTATTCCGAACACGTTTTGGACATCACTTCACATATCAGTACTTTTAGAGTTTATTTTTGAAGAGAGAAGAGCAATGAGAGATGAGCAAGCTTTGTTTTTACGTGTAATCGAGGTTTCTACATTACAAATTTATTATTTAGACTTAGATTTTTGGATTTCTTTATTTCGTTTTGCAACACGTGTTACGTGAGACTTCTGATTCTATCTTTAGTTAATATTCTTTCTTAGATTAAATTCCTTTCTTTCAAAACCCTAGTTTATATTTTTTAGTTTTTCACTTCAATTAATTATGTTGTCGTTCGTTGCGTGTTTAATTGTTTTTGTCTTCGTTAAAACCATGTCTAGCTAAAACCCTTGCATGCTTGGGGTAGGATGAACTTGTAGAAGTAGGATGTAGGTACATAATTAGGGTAACACGTGACGTTTAGTTTTAATTCTCTTAATTAATAAATTCTTAAAATCAATCTTAACTTTACCTTTGAATTTCGTTCGAAAAGTGTTCAAGAGAAGACGACCTTATCACTCTTTAACAACTAGTACACTTAACGAGAGGGTTTAGAAAGGGTTAATTAATCTGTCGGTTTATCTAAGGAGGACGACTGCATCACCTTAGTTAAATTAGGGTCTCGTTAATTAAGCATTATCTATTAACTTGTTAGTGGATTAGTGAAGTCGATTGTTAGGATAAAGTATTAGGGTTTGAATTCTTGAGCTTTCATCTTCCAATCTTTTACTTAGGTTATTTCTTGCACGTCACAGTTATCTTGATACAACCCTTAGTTAATTAGTTCAATTCAGTTCTTTAGCATAATTAGTTTAGTTTTAGTTTATAATATTTTTTTTAAAAACCCAAAAACATACACTCATATTAATTACGACGCGTAGATCTTCAGGGATCTATTCGCATACATTCCATCCCGAGGTACGATATACTTGGTCGCTATACTTGCTTATACTACAGTGAACCCGTACGCTTGCGGGGAAACTACTAGTAAAAAGTTAGTATTTTCGGTTCAAGTCATGTTACTATTGGAGCAAATGTATGTTACTGTTAAAGTAAATATGTGTTACTACAAATGTGTGTTATTGTCAGAACAAATGTGTGTTACTACAAATACATGTTACTATCGGAACAAATGTATGTTAATTTTAAAGTAAATATGTGTTACTACAAATGTGTGTTAATGTAAGAGTAAATATGTGTTACTATTGGAGAAAATGTGTGTTATGTTAGAGAAAATATGTGTTACTATCGAAGTAAAGTGTGTTAATGTTAGAACAAATATGTATTAATGTTAGAGTAAATGTATATTATTGCAAATGTATGTTAATGTTGGAGCAAAAGTGTATTAATGTTAGAGAAGATGTATGTTATTGTTGGAACAAATATGTGTTAATGTATAAAATAATAAATTTAAATTTAAAGGGATGAGTAATAAATTAAAAATACATTTTTATTCTTGTAAAAATATATATTAGTCATTATTGTTATTTTAAAGTACAAAAATCTATTTTTTTAATGACTAGAACACACATTTACCCATTTTGTAACATACATATGTTCATATTGTAACACAATTTGGGAGCAAAAATCCTGAAACATGACTTGCGCGAGATTTAAAAAAAAACTCACCAAACCCGACCCAACCCAGCCAAGATCCACGAATTCTTACCTGGAGCGACCCAACCCAAGATTTTTTTTTAATATTTTCTTATTTTAGGTATATTTCACAAAAGAGTTCATCTTGATTTATACGTATAAAATTAGAGGTTTTGTCTTATCTTAATGTCAAATAAAAAATATTTAAATCTTACTGTACTATATTCTCAAACCTCTGCAAGATGATGTGTCCACCACATTTCTCTTAAGCTGATGCCGCACCTCTCAAATCATTTCATTTCAAAATCATGCATTCTCCTTAAAAGTTATTTTAGGCATGTTTTAAATCATATTAAGACTTAATTTACACCATATATTTTACACTTTTAATCTCAACCATACACTTTATTTTGTATTTCCTATAAATGTCAAATCTCTCTTTATTTTTCATACTGATTCATAACCCTAATCCTTATCTCTTCTCTTTATTTTCTCATATGTTATATATTATGTGAAGAAATATGATTTTATTTTTTGTTCATTTGTTTGGATTATTTCTGTAATTTTTTTGTATAGATCATATCCCATTTTTTTTGGCAGGTAAACTAATTTATTATGCACATGGAGATGATTAGGCATACAAATATTAAGAGAAAATTATGTGCATCAATATAAGTTGAAGATCATTCGAGCGTATTAAAAAAGTATTTGTAAGTTTCTAAAGTGTATTCATATCCATATATTTACATTCGTATTTTTTTAGAATCCACCATTAATAACCTTTTTTTCGTTCAATAAGAAGTTTCTCCCATCGCACGCCTACGATTTCGATCGAACTATTATTCTTTCCCGAATAAAGTGTGTGTTATTAGTGAAATCAGATTAAATTTTGTGTTTCTTCGTTTTGTATTGCAGGTAACCTAAGGTGATGTAGAAACCTTTTTTTTCACGGTTAAATGATTTATCTTTTTAGATATTTTTGGAAGTTATTTTTGTAAAATATTGATATATGTGAAATTTTTGTATGAGATAATTGAAATATTTTGGAAAAGATATTGTCACCGAAATAGTGTATGATACCAGCAATATTTTGCCACCAAATATAATATTCTGCCTTCGATAATAGATTGTAATACACAAATTTATTTTTGGATAAATATGCAGCTAAAATAGACTATTAAACTGCAAAAATACAGATATTATTTTCTAGACTAAGATTTCAGTTTTTCTTTTATATTTTTTTAACATACACATGTTAAAAGAGTATTGTAATTTATAATAAGTAAAAGACTGTTATATCTTATATAATTAATGTATATATTTTTTCTTAAAATATGTGGAATAATTTTTTTATGGATAGAAAATTATATGTTAGACAAAAAAAAAGTTTCTTTACAAAAAATTTAAGTACTATAATTTTCAAAAATGTCTTACTCTAAAACACAATAAATCTTAATATATTTTAATGGGTAGAAATAATATATTTACATAAAATATGGAATATTATTTTAAACATTATTATAATACAAACATATCTTTTTTTACGGTTGAACGATTTCTCTTCTAAGATATTTTTGGAAGTTATTGTTGGAGTTATACGTGAAAGTATGCTTTTACTTTGTATAACTCATGTATTAAACACTTGTTTATGAGAATAATTCTTTTATCACATTTGCTTTAGATATGATTGAATGTTGAATATTTATTGCAACCAGTTCATTATATATAGTACTTGTTACATTGTAGTTAATGTGGTGATACCCGATCACGGAAGATCACATTAACAGTTTCCTTGTAACTAAACGTACAAATTCACAACCTAGGTGGAATTGAACAATCTGCCGTGAAAGGTCGATGTGTAAGTCTCAGATTGGTTTGTCTTGACTAAGAGATTGCACTAGCACATTTAGTATGTGTTGAAGAGGACCTACAGCGAGGATAAATTCTTCTGTTCTGAAATGTGAAGAATTAGACCTCAGTGGTTATTGATTTCTTAATCTCCGTCACTTAAATAGTACCTTGTGTGTTTAATGGTTACTGCTTTGATTTATGTTGGGTGAGAATCATCGTGACTTCGAACCTTGTGCTTTGGGCAGTAATATTAATCATACGACGGTGAAATATATTAGTCCCCTTGGTGGGCGTGCGATCACGGCTCGTGTGATTAGTCCCCTTGGTGGGCTCAGACGTTTTATCGTACCAAATCTTGCAAGTGAAGAATTAGTTTCTTCGGTACGGATAATAATGTTGAGCTGTCTTTACTCCAAGGTGAAATATATTAATTAATTTAGAGCTATTCAGAAGCTTAATTAATTAATGGACTTGATAATCTTAAACGCGAGAAATAATAACCGGGAGCTCATATTATCATAATATGGATTAAGATGGATAGTGCAATATTAATTTATTAGTGGTAATAATTAATATTAATGGGCTGAATTATATTGGGGCTCAATATTGAAATTCAGAAGTCCATTAGGAGGTCCAATCTTAATTCTCCTTAAGGCCCCTCAAGTAGCTCATTAAGTAGCCCAATAATGATAAGGTGATTAAAATAAAATAAAAATATAATGCTGATTTTTTCTTGAAGTTTTCGAAAATTGAGAATATTAGGAGAGAAAAGATTTTGTTGATTTTCTTGGAAAGATATTATGGAAGATAAGTATTCTTGGAATACAAGATTATCTCATATATTCAAGAAGATCCAAGTCTTGGATTCTCTACTAATTATTTTCGAAAATTACTAGAAAATAAGGTGAGTGAGATTTTTGTGGAATATTTTATTATGGAAAAAAGAATATATGAGATATATTCAAGATTTCTTAGAGACTAAGAAAAGATTTTCTCTAGGCCCATAAAATATTGTAAAATTCGGCCACTACACTTTATAAATAGGGGGTGATTATTTCATCCTCAAGTACATAATTCAATGTGTTGGAAAAATCAAGAGCATATATATTTTTCTTTTTCCTTAGTTATTTAAATTACTTGAAAGCATCTCCCACCGGTGATCAAGTAAGGCGAAAGGGAAATACTTGAGAAGGCTTTTGGGTTGATAAAGCGTGATCGTGATTGTCCCGTTTATTCAAAGGCCAATTCTACAAGAGGTACGTAAGTCACATAAATTCTTGTTTATTCCGTCATAGATTTTATGTGAATTAATTCAACATGCATGATGTTAAATTTGTTGTTGGAATTATTATTTGAATTAATTAGGATTAATTTATGCTAGTAATAATTGAATTTAAATTCGTATTTAAATTTCATCCCGAATAGATTCCGGGCACCCCTATTTTCCCAACATTTTTTTTTGCAAAATATTGATACATGTGAAATTTATAGGAAGGAATTGAAATATTTAATAAAAGATATTGTCACCGAAATAACATATGATACCAAAAAAATCTTGCCATCAAATATAATATCTTACCTTCAATAATATATTGTAATACAAAATTTATTTTTGGATAAAATTATACCGCCAAAATAGACTATTAAACTGTAAAGTACATATATATTCTTTTATGGATTAGGATTTCAGTTTTTCTTTTAAATTGTTTTAACATACAAATATTAAAATAGTATTTTAAATGATAATTAAGTAAATGGTTGTTATATGTTATATAATTAATGTATATATATATATATTAAATATATGGAATAAGTTTTTTATGGATAAAAAATTATAGTATTGGCCAAAAAGAAAAAAAAAAGATATTAAGTTTCTTCATTAACAAATTGAGTATTACAACTTTACAAAATATCTTACTCTAAAATGCAATAAATTTGAATATATTTTAATCAATGGAAATATAATATTTACGTATAATATGGAATATTACTTTAAACATTAAATTAATACCAGAAGATCTTTTTCAAGGTTGAATGATTTCTTTTCTTTGACATTTTTGGAATTTATTTTTGCAAAATATTGATAGATGTGAAATTTGTAGCAAAGAATTGAAATATTTCGCAAAAGATATTGTCATCGAGATGACATATGATTACAAAAATATATAGACACCAAATATAATATCTTACCATCAATAATAGATTGCAACACAATTTTTAATTTTTGGATAAAATTCTACCTGCAAAATAGAATTTAAAATTGTAAAATATAGATATTGTTTTGTAGAGTAGGATTTCGATTTTATGTAACAATTTTAAATTTAATTTTTTTAAAATATATGTGTATTTGAAATGTCTAGGAGGGAAATTGAATTTAAACAAAAAAAAAAGATTAGTGTCTGAACGTTAATTCTTATTGTTGAATTGTATATTATAAACAAGGATGAAAATATCACGATATATCGTGGATATATCGCAAATTTTGAGATTGGAATACGGATATTGGGGTGCAATGTATTTTTTACAGTGTATCGCGGATATATCGCGGTATATCGCAAATTATCGATATCGATATCGGTTTACTTGCAGTACAAAAATGAATGAGAATCGGGAAATATCGCAGATATATCGCAAAATATTGCGATTTTTTTATGTTTATTTTTTTATGTGTTTATATGTTTATTGCTTTTCTAAGTTGACCTAGCATTAGTGAGTATGTATATAGTGAAATTGATTCATACATGAATCATTTTACAATATATTTTAGTGTAATCAACTGATACTTTTTAGTTAAATAATTAATGTTCTCCGTACCCTTCAGTGGAAACAACTAATACCCTTTAGTAAAAACAATTATTAGGTCATCAACTAATACCCTTTATCTAGGTTACATGTGATGAGTTGGTATTAATATTGTTTGGACAAAAATGACATTATATCCTCTATATTTGAACCTCATAGGTCATAATTTTGGTAATAATTGTATTTTATCATGTAATATTCGTCATCTTATATTGCATTATGCATTATATCTTGTATTGTATTGTATTATGTATCATATCTTGTATTGCATTGTATTGTATTGTATTATATTATGTATTATATTGTCAACCGTTTTACGTTACACTGTTTATATAGTCTAATATCTATATGCTTGCTTTAAACATGTAATTTTATAGTGATTTTAAATGAACATATGCATAATATCATATTATAATACTCCCTAAAATTTCATGTTAAATTTCCAAAATTTTAATAAAGTTTCCACCCTTTTTAAAAAAAAATTGCGATATCGATATGCGATATCGATATATCCATCGATATATCCGTAAATTTAAGGTTGCGATATTATTTGCGATAGCGATATTTTCATCCTTGATTATAAATACCAATACATTAATTAATTGTTCCCACACAAACATCTACACAATATTTCATTTTAATTTTGACATTTTCTTTTGTCAAATGTTACATTTAAATCTGAAATGTGTGATTATATCTTTAGAGTTAAACTTTTTCTTTAGATTGTTTATGGTATCTTCATACCATGGGGGAAAACTGGGCATGTAAGTATACATCAACTGTAATTTTAAGTAATAATGTGTTACACTAATTTGAGATTGAATGTGTGAATTAGTTAATATTTTTCAAATTTTCTATTTATTCATTTTTAATATTTTTTTTATTGTTTGTTGAATTATAATTACAATTTTAATATCATATTGAAATTAAAAGATTTAAAACAAAACTAATATTTATAATTTAAAATAATAATAACAATTTTTGTTAGTTTACGAAATTCGTGGATACGCATTAGTATACTAAATAAAGTTCAACTACCTACTTGATCCCACTTATAAAGTTAGGGATTTATTATTTGACTTTTCTCCTTTTAAAGATTGATTATTAATTTGAATTTGAATGATTTATAGGAATAATGTTAACGATAACTATTAATTTAAATAATAATTTGTTAATATTTTATGTGAAAATAATAAAAAAATTTAATGAAAAAATAAATAATACCCTAATATTTTTAGTGCAATTCACTTATATGTATAGTATAATTTACTAATATCTTTAAAATAATTTTCAGTATAAATATCATCTTCTCATTTTCAATTATTATTTGACCTTAAAAAAAAGGTGTCGGCCAACCATAATCTTAACCGTCCCTACTCTTGCTTCTTTGGATTTCTAATTATCATTATTGTTATCATGATTACACCTTGAAGAGAAATTATTTTTTTGGAAGTTTTAGTTGTTTCCCACCGACGGTGACCTGTATATATCGCATCAAATAATGAAAACAATATCTAGATTGCAATACAATGAATATTCAATGTTCACGTGTTTTATGTATTCTAACTATTCAGACACACATTTATTGAGTGACAAGAAACGTGGCCATTGCAGAAGTACTGCTGGATATTCTACAATCATCGATCTACTGTGTAATTATAGTATGACTTTATGACATATTTTACTACCCATCCGTCCCAAAGACGGGTCAATACTTATTTTCACACATATTGTTTTATTGATCTATTTTGTTCTTACATAAACAAAAAATTTAAGATAATTATTAGTACCTAAAAATTAATTTTGAAAAATATAAAAATTTGAAAAAAAAATATTTTCCAATTTAACAACTTTTGGAAAAATATCATCCACGCAACCTCTGTTTACCTTAAGTGTGACCCGACCCAAAATCATGGACGTGACATTATTACGAATTTCCAAAAAAATAATGAAATACATTAAAAAGTGATTTTAGGGTGCATCCAAATGCATACTATGCACTTGAATTTTACTCCCAATTTCAAATTAATTTTGACTTATTCAGACTCAGGGTCAGTAAACGGGTCGCCCGAATTCCGAATCACATTCCCTTTTTTTCTTCCTCTCTCTTTCTCTCTCTCATTTCTCTGTGCGACTGCTCCTCTGATTCTTTTTTTTTTCTCCCTCTCTCTTTCTCTCTATCATTTCTCTATGCGACTGCTCCTCTTCTCCTCTATTTCTTCACCGCAATTTCAGATTCAAATGCAAGCCATAATTTGAGAATCCCGTGAGCGTTCAATTGGGATATGTGGGAACGAAAGAGAAATCAATTTATTTGTGTTAGGGTATCGACGGTGATTATACTTTAATCCCCTGGTCTATCGAAATCTCCTTTTCTTGATACTACTCCCCAACATTAATCAATCACTTCTGGATGTATTCGGTTGGTTTTCGACAGGGACGGACTCCTAAATGTGTGCAGGCGAAGGTGTGCCCCTGATCAAAGTTTGCTGAAATGAACAATCCAAAATGACTCTCTCGCCCTCTGAAATTGATCCCATTGGGAATGCTATCCGAACTGAAATTCACAGCACACTGCAAATTGAATGTTTATTATTGTCAGTAAATTAAAAGATAACTTATGCATTGTATAACACCTCTTAAGAATATGATAATATGACTTCACATTGTAAGTATATGCCAAGTAATGAGATGTATTGGTGACAATTTTGTAATATGTTATCCAAAGTCAGAATTTAAAAGTGTATTAAATGTGTATTATTTATTAGGGTATTGTTGCATGAGATATTGTTGATTAAGTCTCGGGTACTGTTGGTGATCAAATTTAATCGATAGGATTAGTGACTGTTTTAATTCGGTTTAAGACCACCAATCAATTACGTGTGATTGATTACCACCGTAAATGGTAAATCGAAGATTCGGGATGTGGGATTGTAAATACAAAAGTCGAAATCGTATTAATTTCGTGTATGTGTGCGTTTAGGTGTTTAAGTGTGGGTTTTAGGAGTATTTGTGAATTTGAACTTGTATTTCTTAGCTGGAGAACAACTATTTATAGAGACTAGCAAGCATGAGGTGTCTATGACTCTTGGTCTCCCTAACCTGCATGCTTGACAAGTGTCCTATTGACCTTTGTTTGACCTTATCTAAGCTGAATCTTAGTTACAAAGTCTTCTTTGGTCTTATCTCGGGCTCATTGTTGTTCGTCCAGGTCGGCTTATTTGATCCAATATGGATTCTTCATCAAAGTTGTTCGTCTTTTGAGGGTATGGCTTCAGAGTTGTTCGCCTATATTCATTGTTGAGCTGAGCTTCGGAATCTTGGTTCTTTGTTCGTGTGCATACACATCTTAGGTTGGTAAATACACCTCCTTTCATTAATGTTGCTCGTCATCAGTGACTTGGCGGAATGTTCATATCTGGTCTCGGGTCTTAATACCTATTCTCCAGTATGTTGTTCGTCACTAGAGCTGTTCGTCACTTTATGTATTTCCCAAGTTAATTAGCGCACACCCACCTAGATCTTTCTCGCTAATTATTTAATTCTTGTTCGCACCTCAATGGATGATGTTCGCCTATCAATAATTGCCCCCTATCCTGACTATATGTTGCCATGGACAAGCATCTTTGGGCGAGCAACAATAGTTAGGATACTAAACTGACGAGGATTGGGATGAACATCGTTGAACTAGACGAGCAAACTGATGGTCTGCCGTTTCGTCTCCCCAAGGTCTGGGGGTTGTACGAAGATGACGTGGGCGGCATGATTGCGTGCCGCCCACGCGCGATCAATCTCGAGGGGACGCGCTCCTATATTTGCTCGTAGACCCCTTGACTCTTTCTTGAATTCGCAAATTGACCCCGTTTCTTGTCAATTTGGTCCCCAATATTTGGGAAAATTGCGAGTTTTACCCCGTTTTTTTGTATGGTATAAATTGAAGTGGGAAACAAAAAATTTCCCACTTCTTTTCTTCTTGCTACAGTGCTTCGTCCTCCTCATTTTTCCCCTGGCGATTTCAAGTTTTTCTCCGGCTACTACTCCGATTTCGAGTTTCCAGTCCAATTCCGAGGTAGTGTTTTTGTTCTTTTCACTCAATTTTATCTTTCGTTTTTTCTTTTCTTCAAAAATCTCCATTGCCGCCGTGTGGAACCTTGCGCCGCCTTCTTCTCGGGGGATTCGCCGCCGTCTGCAACATTTTTCTCCGTCGTTTGCATTTTTCCTTCCTTTTCTCCTATGTCTTCTCATTCGAGCAATAAATCCGAGGAAACCCTTGATCCCCTCTTCCCCATAGTGGCACATGGAAATCAATCCCCCTTTGAAATTTCTTCGGCATCGGACCCCCACGTGGACTCGGTTGTCCGATCGGTGGAAGATACTGGTGCTAGCCCGTCAGGGAGGGAGGTGGTGATCGTTGCGAACAGGGATCCTGACGAGGGCTCTTCGTCCAGTACCGAGTCGGAAGAGGATCTCGAGTTTGACGAGTTGACTCGCGAATTTTTGGAGGGGATAAACTTCCTATCTCCAAAGATGCTGGAAAATGAGATTCCGGTTGGAGTTGCTCGGCCTTTCGAATGGCGAGCATATGTCGAGGAACATGCGAACAATTTTGCTCGCCTACAGAGACAAGTAATGGACTTGGTAAAAACTGACTTCCAAGCGAGCAAAATCAAGAGTGTTGTCCTCGAGGAGGATCTTGATCTGATCCGGGAGACCTACAAGATTCCTTATGACATTCACATGTGGGCCCCGGGAGAAAAGAGAGAGTTGATCGCCCACCTCCAGGATGCACAGCGATCAACATCGACACCTTGATCGCTGGTTTGAAGCTGCCATTGCCTCCCGTTGTTGGTCGCTTTCTAGAGGCGACCAACCTTGCCATCACCCAAATTACTCCAATTGGGTGGATGAACTTGCTAGGCTCAATGTGTTTGTTCGCCTTAGAGGGATACGTTGATCGTCTTACTGCTGAGGAGATCAACTATCTTATGACAATTACCAAGTGCCCCGTAGGTGAAGAAGGTTACTACTATCTTAAGGCCAGAACCGGACTTAAGATGATAGAAGGAGTGCCGAACAAGATCAGGGACTGGAAACAACACTTCTTCTTCATTGGGGGTGATTGGCGAGCATCTTCTGGTCCACACGGTGGCATTGGACGAATTAACTCTCCTGCCTCTTATGGAATGATTAAGCGTAAGTTTAACCTTGTTAGCTTTTGAACCGTATTGTTCTAATTTAACTTTTCTTGTTTGCTCGCAGGCCCTCGATTGCCTAAGTGGAGTTCAGAGGAAGAGGAGGTTGGTGCCGAGTTTTTATTCACTTCTTGCTTGGTCGATCTGCGCAACAGAGCGGATAGGACCATCCAGCATCTGAGCGAGGAGAAGTGCCAGAGAGCTGCTCGCCTACCCACTTACCCCCACCACTTAGAGGCTCAAATTGAGGTACCCCCTGGTACGGAAAATTTATATCTCTTCCTTCGTAAGTTTGTTCGTCATTTGCCACTAAAAACTGCTCGCCTTAACTTCTTTTTTTTTTAGTCGAGCAAGTCACCGTTGCCGTCCCTTCCTGCTTTGGACTTTTGGAGCAAAGAGTCTTCGAGATGCCGCCTCCAAAGGGAAGGAGACAGAAAGGCGATCCGCCCTCCAAGGTGCTATCGATGACGAACAAGACCGAGGGGGCGAAAGTTGCTCGCCAAGTCGCGCCCTCATCCAATCTTCAATCCTCTCCTCCTCTGGCTCCATCACCTCATGGCGCCAAGCGCCTAAAGAAAGGGGATGGGACCTTCATGTCCCAAACTGCTCCTGTCGGGACCAAAGGCAAGGAGAAAGTGGAGCAGAACCATGCTCGCCACCACACGGAGGTAGAAGCTGTTCGCCCCTCCTCTAATGAGTCTGTGGAGAAGACAGGCAAGGCGGGTAGGGACTCCACTCCTGTTCGCGGTCCTGAAGATATTACCCATCTGGGTTGGGACGATCGAAAGTTCCAAGAGTAAGTTTACTATCGCACCTGCCGAACAAGATTCATTTTTTCTCTATATTTTTCTAAGTATTATTTGCTTTCTTGTTCGCAGATACCGGGCCGACAATCATCCTGGACGAACAAGCACCATCCACCAATATGCTTGTTCAAAGACTCCCGTCAACATAAGGGAGATTCCAGGCGACCATGTTCGCAGGGCGACGGAGCTGATCGCCCGAGCTTGGACACGTCCCCTGGATAAAATTATCTCCCAACAAGGGCTGGCGGACAACATCCATCTCTCCATGATGCATCATGCTAATGGCCTCATCACAGCTCAGAGGGCAATGGCCCAGTTACCCGAGCAAGAAGAAGTTGCTCGCCGTTACGCAAGCACTGCTCGCCGTTACGCAAGCACTGCTCGGCAGCTCACGGAGGAGAAAGACGGCTTGGTCAGCCAGTATGAGGCTAAACTTGATCGCCTCAATAACCAGATCAACGTCTACATCGACAATGAAAAGAAATATCTTGGAGAAATCCAAGTCTTGTCTTGTGAATTGGGAGGCAAAGATGCCTTGCTCGGCGAGGAGAAGAAAAAGTTGTCCGCAGCCGAGCAGAAAATCGCCGAGCTTGAAGCGGAAGTTGCTCGCCTCAGGGACGTGGAGGCCAACACCTTCACTCACGAGCAGCTCGAGGCCGAGCTCCAAGCCCGGTCTGCCCCCATCTCAAACTTGGGATATATCTGCGCTTATGCCGACTGCATTCGCATGGCTGACGCGTATGATTTCAAGGATATGGTGGAGGAAATGGGCAAAGACTTGACCGAGTTTCTGGAGAACTATCCCCCACCAAACAACATCGAGATCCAGCTGGGGGGATATCGCCGAGCTAGGGGTCAAGATTGACAGCCTTGACCCCAGTATCACTATTACCCGTCCTCCACCCCAAGTTGATGAGGCGAGCAAGAAGAGGAGCGGACGAGCAAGCTGAAAGGGAGCAAAAAGCTGCTGAAGATATGGTAAGGGATATGATTGTTGATCCTCCTGCCGACCAGACCCAAAGCCCTCCTCCTGTCGAGCAGCAATAGATCTAGGACAGCATAGTCTTCATTTTGTAATAGCTGCTTGCTAGGCTTTTCTTCGTAGTTGCTCGTCTTTGTAGTACTTAAACTTTTGTACTATTTTTTAGGCTCAATGCCTTTTATTTTAATGAAGTGTCTTTCTTTTGTTCGCTCATTTTCTTTATATGTTAATTGCCTTTACATTTTTGTTAATGCTTTTGCAATTATAACACATAATTTTGGGCTTTGTTCGATTTGAACTTTGCCTTAATGGAATTTGGGTTTAACCTTAGGTTCTGCTCATCTTAAAAGACGAACAACCTTTAAGTGGCTTTGGTCCTCAAAGATGGACTTGTACCTCGATCTTTGGACTTTTCTTTTGACGAACAACTATATATACATAATGTAAAAAATTTACAAGTGTTGTAAGATTGCTCGTCACTAACATATACAACCTGACGAACAACTTTGAACACTAACCCAAATCATGCTCGCTTATAATATTTTTTCAGAGCAAAACTCTGTCTAAAATTAAAAAAGATGAAACAACACTAGACTATACAATGTGCCGAACAACTTTTCATTCTACCCTTAGCAAAATTTTCAAAAAATTAGGCAAGTTTTTGGTTTGCCATACTTGGTTCACTTGCCCCCCAAGACATTTGTTCGCCCAATCAAGAACTTGTTTGCCTCATTGATAGTACTTCTTTAGATGTACATCATTCCAGGAGTATTGGGCCGGCTTGCCTTCCATATCTTCGATATCATATACACCATTAACGAATTTTTCCGTTATAGGATACGGGCCCTCCCAAGTTGGTCCCAATACACCTGGAGGTTGGGCGAGCAACTTTCTTAGAACCAAACCTCCAACTCTGAATTCCCTGATTTTAACATGGGAATTGTAATATCGTTCTGCTCGTTGCTTATAGGTAGCATTTTTTAGCTCGGCACTTAATCTTTTTTCTTCGAGCAAATCCATCTCAGTAGCTAGAGCAGAGTTGTTCGCCTGCTCATCAAAGTTGGTCGTTCTGAAAGTGTTGGTCTTTAACTCGATTGGTATTACAGCTTCTGTTCCGAAAGTCATTGCAAAAGGTGTTTCTCCGGTGCTCGACCTGGGAGAAACCCTATATACCCACAGGACTTCCGGAAGTTCTTCAGACCAATTGCTTTTGCTCTCCGCTAGCCGTACTTTTAATGTATGCTTAACTATCTTATTTAAGGCTTCGACTTGTCCATTCGACTGGGGATGATAGGGCGTAGAGTAATGTTTTTTTATTCTTTATACAGAAATCTCTCAACTCTTTCCCATCAAACTGTGGACCATTGTCTGTCACGATGGTTTGTGGAACTCCAAAACGACAGACAATGTTCTTCCAAATGAAGTTGATCATTTTCTGCTGCGTGATCTTTACCATGGCCTCTGCTTCCACCCATTTCGTATAATAGTCGACTGTCACGACAGCAAATCGAACATTTCCAACTCCTGCTGGGAAAGGACCAATAATGTCCATCCCCCATCTTGCAAATGGCCACGGGCTATAAACTGATACGAGCTATTGGGTCGGGGTATTAATGTTTGGGGCAAAAATCTGGCATTGATGGCAAGTCTTTGCTTTCTTGATCGCATCCTTGGCCTAAAGTCGGCCAATAGTAGCCTTGTCTAATAGTTTTGTACGCCAAGGCTTGCCTCCCAGTGTGATTTCCACATACTCCGGCATGTATTTCTTCGAGTATTGCTCGTCTTTGCCCCCTAGGCAAACATTTGAGAAGTGGGATTGATATTCCTCTTTTATAAAGCTGCTCGCCCACCAGAGTATATATGGCAGCTTGCTTTGTTAGTTTGGCAGCTTCAAAAGGGTTGTTTGGTTTTTCCCACTTTTCAAGTATTTGACTATACTTGTTCTCCAGTCTTCTTCTTCACTTGCTTGTTCGTCAAGTTGGTTGACATTATAACTTCTTGTTGATGGATCATTCATCTTTGTAATTATAATGTCTGCCAACTCTGCAGGTCCTTCGCTTATTGCTAGTCGGGCCAATGCATCTGCTTGCGTGTTGCTTGTCCTTGGAATTTGTTCAATGAAGACTTGTTCTAACAAGAACATTAGGTAAGCAACAATCCGCTGATACTCGATCATATGATCGTCTTTAGCCTCGTATTCACCTCAGACTTGGTTCACAATTAATTGTGAGTCGCCGAATATTTGTAACCGTCTAACACCTACTGCAAGGGATATGTGGAGACCAGCAATGAGAGCTTCATACTCAGCTTCGTTGTTGGTTGCCATGAAATTAAATTTGATCGCCGTGGTGAATACTTGTCTGTCAGGGCTAATTAAAACCACTCCTGCCCCCGAGGCTATGTTGGTTGAAGATCTGTCAACATAAAGATGCCAGAGGTGATCAAGTCCTCTCGTCGGATCTGGTGGAAAGGTTAGTTCGACTATAAAGTCGGCTAACGCTTGCCCTTTGATCGTTGTTCGAGGAGCATAGGTCACCCCGAATTGGCTAATCTCTAGTGACCACTTTAATAGGCATCCAGCTGTGTCGGGGCGATGGAGAATTTATCTGAGTGGGAAAGTTGTTAGCACTTCAACTTGATGATCAAAGAAGTATGGTCGTAACTTCCTCACACTCATGACAAGTGCGTATGCTAGTTTCTCGGTTGGAGAGTATTTGATCTCCACCTCGTGTAAAGCTTGACTGACGTAGTAAATAGGTTGGTGGAATTTGCCGTCTTCCCGTACCAGAACATAGCTGATTGCCACTTCCGACGCTGCTAAGTACAAATATAGCTTTTCTCCTGGGACGGGTTTTGATAAGATTTTAACATCTCCCAGGTAGTCTTTAAGTTGATCGAATACCTTTTGACAGTTGTTAGTCCATGTAAACTGTCCTTTCTTGATGGCTTCGAAGAATGGATGACATTTGTCCCCCGATCTGGATATGAACCGATTCAATGCTGCTAGGCATCCCGTGAGTCTTTGCACTTCTTTTATCGAACGTGGTGGTTGCATGTCCATGATAGCCTTGACTTTTGCTGGATTGGCTTCAATCCCTCGTCGACTAACAAGATGGCCCAGGAATTTTCCGGAATGGACTCCAAAACTGCTCTTCTTCGGGTTTAGCTTCATATTGTAATGTCGAAGAATATCGAACACCTGGGTCAAATGCTGAAGATGGTCTTTCTTTCGGGGGCTTTTAACTACGATATCGTCTACATAGACTTCCACCGTATCTCCGATTTGTTCGTCGAACATCTTGTTCACCAACCTCTGGTATGTTGCTCCGGCGTTGATGAGGCCGAAGGGCATTCTCTTCCAACACAACAAGTTTTTATTCGTATAAAATGTCGTGTTCTCTTGATCGTCTGGATGCATTGGGATTTGATGATACCCGGTAAAAACATCCATGAATGTTAGCATTTCGTGACCTGCAGTGCTGTCCACCAACTGGTCAATATGGGGAAGAGGAAAGTTGTCCTTCGGGCATGCTGCATTCAGATCTGTAAAGTCTATGCATAGCCTCCAGGTCCCATTTGGTTTCCTCACAAGGACTGGGTTTGCAACCCATTGTGGACAGAGTGCTTGTCGGATTAGGTCGTTGTCTAACAACTTCTTTACTTCTTCATTCAAAGTCTGATACTTGTCTGGGCCATATTTTCTTCATTTTTAATGGACGGGCCTTTTTGCTTGATTGATGTTGAGCTTATGGTAAGCATGTTTTGGATCTATTCCCACCATGTCTGCATGAGACCAAGCAAAAACATCTAGATTTTTGCTGAGGAACTCTTTCATTCGGGATCTGTAAGGTTCAGGGAGCTCAGATCCTATGTATAATTCGAGATCCTGGTTTTCAGGACTAACTTTGAATGCCTCCAGTTCATCAACTGGAGTTGCTCGTCGTTTTTGTCCTTTCCAACGAGGATCAAGTATTGGTCCCTCAGGGTTGAAATTATTTTCGATGTTCATGGGCTCTGCTCCCAGGCGGGGATCTATATCATCTGTTGGTCCTGATTCATTATTGTTTGTCAACACTTGGCCCTCCAAGTCATCTGATAAATATTGCTCGTCACCACCCCTTTGTTGTTCGTCAGATGGAAGTTCTCCATGGGTGGTGATGAGTTGTTCGTCCAACACTTGTTCATCATAGTGTTGCTCGTCAGTATCCATGTGGTCCTCTATGTCCATCATGTTCTCGAGTATTGATGGTTCATCAGCAGGATAGCTAGTTGTGGCCTCCATCATGGACACTAATGCATGTTTGGCCTGCAACTGTAGGAAATATTCCCTGGCCTTTCTTTGATCTCCCTTCACTGTGCCTGCTCCGCTTGCTGTAGGGAACTTTAGGCAATAGTGGTAAGTTGAACATGCAGCTTTGAATTCATTTAGAAAAGGTCGACCAAGAAACCCGTTGTAGGTTGATTCCTGATCGACGACCAAAAAATCAACCATTCTCGTTATGTTTTTCTCGGGTTCCTCGACCGTTACAAGCTGAACGAACAACCTAATTTCCCCTAACGGGACTGTTACAGCATTTCTGAAGCCTAAAATTCTGTGACTTGAAGGTCGGATGTAGCCCGAGTAGTCTCCAAGTTAATCAAGTGTCTTTTTGAAAAGAATGTTGGTGTAGGCCCCGGTGTCCACCAACAATCTGTGTACCCTGGTCTCCATAATCTTGGCACAGATTACGAGCGAGTCGATATGGGGCTCAAGATTCCCTCCAAATCCTTCTCAGTAAAGATCAATTCTGTTGTTTGCATAATGGATGGCTTAACCCCCATTGCTTGTACTTGATCGATCGCTCGCAATTCGGCTTTTCTTTTTCGGTTGGAGATCGGCGGTCGTCCATCAGAACATCCTCCCGCTGGTTCCGTGGGTTCCATCATATACAGATCTTCGAGTGGACGAGCAGCAACAGCCGGAACTGGTCGTCCTGGTTTATTGTTTTTCTGAGGTTGATCATCCTCATCCTCAGTGTTGTTCTCCGGGACTCTCTTTCCGGGTTGCCTCTTAACAAAGTCGGAGAGTTTCCCCTCCTCGTAGAACCGCCACAGCTGCTTGAGCAAATCTCTACACTCGCTCGTAAAGTGCCCCACACTTTGATGGTAGGCACAATACTTGTTAGGGTTGAGTTTGCCGGTGTCTTGACGGATTTTCCGTGGAGAGGAGAGCAACTCCTTCTCTTTCACGTTTTCATAAACAGTATCGACTGACACTGTTAGCACCTGATTCAACTTTTCCTTGAGCTTCGTCCCTTCAGTGAATGCCTTCATGTTCTTCGGGACTCGATAGCCTGTTGTACCAGGTTTCTTGTTATTCTCCTTGGGATCAGCTTTATTCTCCCCCAAGTTTGATTGCAAGGCCTCGTGCATGGAAATGAATATGCCGACTTGATTTCTGAATTCGGCATAACTTCTTGGGTACTTCAGACGTACCTCCTTCCATAGCTTCGATCCTTTTTTCAACCCGGCCATAACGGCAACAATTTTTGTGTCCTCACTGATGGGTTCACCCTCCAACAGCACTTTGTCGAACCTTTCCATGAACGCCCGATCGGACTCGTCGTCATTTTTTTAGGTCTGATAATCGGTGCTTTTGGGATAAATATAATCCCGCCGTAGAGAAATAGGAAAGGAACTCTCGGCTCAGTTGAATGAACGAGTGGATATATGCTGGTGGCATTGCCGAAAACCACTTGTGCACCCGGTCCCCCAAGGTTAATGGGAAGTTTCGGCATTGGGTGGCATCGCTGGCTCCTACCGAGACCATATAATCTGAGTACTTTGTTAAATGAACCCTGGGATCAGCAAGGCCATCGTATTAGATACTTGCTGGGAATTGGACCTTCTTTTGAATCGGGGCTTTCAGAATGAGGGATGATAATGGTGAGGATAGCAAGCTGGTCGTCCCCACTCCTCTTTGTTGGTCCAATTGTCCCTACATGCTCTCCACTGCCCTTCTCAGGCTTGATAGCTCATCCAAAGATGCCCCCTGGCTTGGAGGCTGTTCGGCGAGCAAAGGTACAAACCTTTCTGCTAGTCGCAGTCCCTCACTCGGAGTGGGCAAATCCTGGAGCTGTTTTCTAGGGTTGCTCGCCGCATTTGGCCCTAGACGCCTGAAGGTAGACTGGGAGAGTCTCTCATGAACTGATGGGCGTGGTTGTTCAAATGTTGTTCGCCCATGCTCTGCTCCCTGGCAAGCAACTTTCTCATGTTGTTGGGGTTGACCAAGTCTGTCCTGGGCACTGGAACGAGTTGTTCCATGGCTCGAAACTGTTGTTCGCCCGCGAGCAAACTCAGCTTGGCCCTCTCTTGGTTCGACCACCTTGGCTTTGCCCTTATCCCGCCTGACTTGGGCACTATTCACCTCGTGTTGTTCGCCCCTAGCTGACCTAGCCCTAACAACTTCCAGGGGTCTATCCTTAGGCCTCGCTTGTGAAGGTCTATTCTGATCTTGATGTCTCTGGAGAGCTTGGAAAACAGCAATAGTCTTGGCCAGTTCGTTAGGGTTGTTCACTAGGGCCTCCATTTCAGGTGGGAGATTATGGGTTATAGCAGTATGCTGTGATCTGTTCGCATGCCTGGGATTACGATCCTGGTGGTCGGCCAACGAAGCTCGGGTAGGAGATGCTCTCCTTGACAAGCGTGATTCTTGTGTTTCCTTGGATTGAGGCATTTCAAATAAACATGTCTTAATTCTTATGATGAAGAACACCAAGAACACTTTTGTTTGAATCTTCAAATGTTTCTTGAAACTTTCTTCAAATCTTCAAGTTTTCAACTTGAAGTTCTTGATTAATCACACTAAACCGGAGGTTCGAACCCTCCTTCTAGCGCCAATTTGTTGGTGATCAAATTTAATCGATAGGATTAGTGACTGTTTTAATTCGGTTTAAGACCACCAATCAATTACGTGTGATTAATTACCACCGTAAATGGTAAATCGAAGATTCGGGATGTGGGATTGTAAATACGAAAGTCGAAATCATATTAATTTCGTGTATGTGTGTATTTAGGTGTTTAAGTGTGTGTTTTAGGAGTATTTGTGAATTTGAACTTGTATTTCTTAGCTGGAGAACAACTATTTATAGAGACTAACAAGCATAAGGTGTCTATGACTCTTGGTCTCCCTAGCCTGCATGCTTGACAAGTGTCATATTGACCTTTGTTTGACCTTATCTAAGCTGAATCTTAGTTACAAAGTCTTCTTTGATCTTATCTCGGGCTCATTGTTGTTCGTCCAGGTCGGCTTATTTGATCCAGTATGGATTCTTCATCAAAGTTGTTCGTCTTTTGAGGGTATGGCTTCAGAGTTGTTCGCTTATATTCCTTGTTGAGCTGAGCTTCGGAATCTTGCTTCTTTGTTCGTGTGCATACAAATCTTAGGTTGGTAAATACACCTCCTTTCATTAATGTTGCTCGTCATCAGTGACTTGGCGGAATGTTCATATCTGGTCTCGGGTCTTAATACCTATTCGCCAGTATGTTGTTCGTCACTAGAGCTGTTCGTCACTTTATGTACCTCCCAGGTTAATTAGCGCACACCCACCTAGATCTTTCTCGCTAATTATTTAATTCTTGTTCGCACCTCAATGGATGATGTTCGCCTATCAACAGGTACTACTAAATAATTATTGGGGATATCACTGTTCAATGTATTGTTGAGTAATTCTTGGAGTATTGATAATTATAACTTGGGAATTTTTTAGTAATTCTTGGGGTATTGACGATTATAACTTGGGGTATTATTGAATAATTCTTGGGGTATTGGTGATTATAACTTGGGGTAATTCAATATCCCCAGCAATGCGTAAACATACATCATTATTACTAGAAATCACAAGTGATAATTGACTTGAAGCGAAAATACTAACTTCTACTAGTCATTTCCCCGCAAGCGGACGGGTTCACTGTAGTATGAGCAAGTATAATGACCAAGTATATCGAACCCAAGGGATGGTGTGTATGCAAATAGATCCCTGAAGATCTACGCATCGTAGCTAATATGAGTGTAATGTTTTTGGGTTTTTTGAAAGATTAATTAAAACTAAAATAAACTAATTAAACTAAAATACTAAAGAAGACGAATTAACTAAGGTTTGTGTTCAAGTAAGAGATGGTAATGCTCAGGATAGGAATCCCTACGTATACTAACGGAGCAGGTACATAATCAAAATAACCGTGACGCGCAAGAAATAACCTAAGTAAAAGAATGCAAGATAAAAGCTCAAGATTCTAAACCCTAATACTTTACCCTAACACTCGACTTCACTAATCCACTAACAAGTTAATAGATTGTGCTTAATTAATGAGACCCTACTTTAACTAAGGTGATGCGGTCGTCCTCCTTCGCTAAACTGGTAGATGAATTAACCCTTTCTAAACCCTCTAGTTAAGTCTACTCGTTGTTAAGGAGTGATACGGTCGTCCTCTCTCTAACACTTTTCGAACGAAATTCAAAGGTAAAGTTAAGATTAATTTTAAGAATTCATTAATTAAGAGAATTAAATCCTAACGTCACAAGTTACCCTAATTACGTACCCACAACCTACTTCTACGAGTTCATCCTACCCCAAGCATGCAAGGGTTTTAGCTAGACATGGGTTTTACGTAAACAAGAACAACTGAATAAGTAACGAACATGAACATGATAATTAAGACGAAGAAGAGATCAAACATAAACTAAGGTTTAAAGAAATAAAAGAATAAACTGAAATTAAATCAATAAAAGAAGTCTCAATGTGTTCAAGAACAAAGATATAAAGAAACGAAACTAAAAAGTAAAATCGTAATATGAATTCGTAACGAAAACCTCAAAAACATAAACGTAAAGCTTGCTTCTCTCCTTCCTCTCCAAAAACGAACTCTAAAGTCAAAATCTATCAAGTGATATCTGGTATCCCTCAAAATCGAGCTTGAGAAAAGTATATATAAGCAACGGGCCGAATTGTGAACTCATGGGCCGAAAAACGACTTTTAAAGCGCAAAATATGAAGGCGCTCGAGCAGACCCGCTCGAGCGGTGGCGCTCAAGCGTGGAGCTCGAATGGTGCAAGTGCTCGAGCAGTGGCGCTCGAGCTGGTCGAGCGCTCGGATTCCTCTGCAAGTTTTGGGGCGCTCGAGCGGTGACACTCGAGCTACTCGAATGCTCGAATTTTTCTGTAAGTTTTGGGCGCTCGAGCAACGTGCTCGAGCGCTAGTGCTCGAGTGGTCCACTCGATTGACTCCCAAAATTGCTCCAATTAGTACTTTTCTTCTTCAACACTAACACCAATCGTATTCCTTCGATATCTTCTCATCCGGGCATCCGTTTGAGTCGATTCAAAGTCCTACGAACTCCGTTCTTCGCCCTCGATTCACCTACGAGCATTAAAGAGACAAATTCATTAGTTTATGAAAATGATACGCAAATGACTCTAAATACTCAACAAAATCAACCAAAACTAGGGCATTTCGAGTGACGAATCATGACAATTTCACGCCTAATCAACCCCCCCCCCCCCCAAACTTACAAGATTGCTTGTCCTCAAGCAATGAAATAACAAGTCAAGTGAAATTGTTAGGAATGAGTCAACGAATCAAATCACGCAAGCAAATGCATTCGAGCTTCAAAGATCAATCACAAGTATACTCACTCATCTTCCCTCATAATACTCATGCAACAACAGCGAGAATCACCAAAATCAAATATGGATGTGCACTCAACGATGTGTTTCACTCCCTCACAAGTGTATATCAATGATAAAGGGACTCACTCAAACAATCAATCACACATATTGGCAGCCATAGGCTTGTATGCACTCTCAACTCCGACCATACTCTAGAAATCAATGCCGAATCAAAAAGGACTTTTCTCAAGGTTGTAATGTAGGCTCTTTGGACAAGTGGGAATCAATATGGTAAAGTGACTCAAGTGAATGGAGAATAGAAAATCAAACTTTCGCACTTCGAGATTAGGAACAGAATACTTCAAATATTTTCAATTCCACTACTCTCAACACTTCCATTTTTTTCTTTCTCACTCTTTTCACTTTTTTCAATCACTTCACTTTTTTTTTCTCTTTTTTCGCACAAACACATGAGCTTATTTTCTTTTGCTCATTCTCAATTTTTTTCTTTTTTCCCACAACTAATAACTTCATCACACCTTCTTCTCATACTCACTCAACAAACAACATTTTCCTTTTTCAACTCAATCCAATCCCTTCACTTTCACACTTTTCCTATTCTCCACTCAAATTGGGACAAAAAGGCTTAGGAATTGGAATAGTGTTTATATGTGCTAGCAAATGGAATAAGCTTTAGGCTCAAAGGGGTTAACAAGGAATAAATATCAATGGTAAGGAATTTTTTTGGCTAAGTGACTCATTCAAAACAAAAATGGCCTAAGATCACATTCGGCATATCAAACTAGACACAATCAAGAAGCAAGAGCACACACAAGTTCTAGCATCCTCTAAGGTGACGATCCACTCACAAACGAAGAGATCAAATCATATATCAAAATCTCATAAGGCTCAAATCTCACAGCTTTCACATCCATGCTAGTCCTAGTGAATTCTCACACTCATCACACAAGCACTCAAAAGAAAAACTCATAAGTATACAAGTTCTCTCTCAAATCAACTCAAACTCTCACACACAAGAATTCCTAACTCAACCTCACAATTCACCCTACTCATCAAGTCATCCTCGAAGATAGCAATAAACAAGCATAAGATGATTGATAGGCATGAAATATGCAACAAAGAATCAGATCAAAATCACCCCAATGAGCATCTCAAGATACCAAATAACCAATCACACTCAAAGATAAGAAAGAGGTGCTCCGGTGCAATGTAACAAGAAACATAAAAAAACTCCACCCCCCCAAACTTCGACCTTGCGAAGAGGTCTAAGTTTAGGGTTGTGGGTTACCTCAACTAAACAATTCAGTTTCTCTCAACAATGTTGCACATTCCCTTGCTTGAATTCCTCTCTTTTGGATAGCTCCATGATTCCTCTACTCTCTCGAGACAAGCCTACAAAATAAAATTCTCATGTACGAGGTTAAAACTTACGATTCAACAACACCCTAATAACATAATAGAACACTAAAAATACTCAAAAGCAAATAAAAATGGGTTGCCTCCTATTCAGAGCTATTTTTAAGGTCCTCATGCCGGACCGAGCTCAAAGGATCTTATGGGACATCATACTAAAAAATACCTCCCTTACTCTAATAAGAGTGGTGCTTGTATGTCTTTCCTTGATGCCCCTCCATCAGGAGCCCTTTTCCTTCCTTCTCATCCCCAAGTGTTATGGGTCTCAACTCCTTCTCACTCACTTTCCACGGAGGTACCCACTTCTTGACTTTTAACTTCTCCTTCTTAACTCCTCCTTTCCCTTCCAACTGGACCACGTCCACACTTTTCACTTCTTTATCCTTCAACTTCTTCACTTTATCCCTATTAAAATAATCACGATCATAATGCACATGGGTTAAATCATCAAGTGAAGGATTAACGAAATCATGAACATGAGAAAGATTAGAGATAGGAGGTGTGTCTTCAACACTAGGATCAATGGCATCCATGCAATACAAACTCTCATCCTCCTTCGGGTGCTTCATGGCTTCATATAGGGAAATCTTCACTTCTTGATCATCAACCTTCAACGTAATCTTCCCATTTGCCACGTCTAGCACCATCCCCGCCGTCGCTAAGAACGGTCTTCCCAAGATCAGGGGCACGCGCTCATCTTCCTCCATTTCGAGGACCACGAAATCGGCTGGAAAAATGTAATCTCCAACTCTCACGAGGACGTCTTCAACCACACCTTGAGGTCGAGTAATAGACCGGTCGGCTAGTTGAAGCGTCATCATTGTGGGTTGAAGTTCTCCACCTTCCAACTTCTTGAACAACGAAAGAGACATCAAATTAATGCTCGCCCCGAGATCACATAGCTCTCCTTTCTTGATCCCGTTCCCAATGTCACATAAGATGGTAAAGCTCCCGGGATCCTTCAGCTTTG
Organism: Ballota nigra; assembly: GCA_947034835.1. Lineage (NCBI taxonomy): Eukaryota > Viridiplantae > Streptophyta > Magnoliopsida > Lamiales > Lamiaceae > Ballota > Ballota nigra. The sequence continues at coordinate 7,181,701 of OX344727.1, read as the reverse complement.
GAGGAAGCGCCTTGTGCACTAATGCACTCACCTCGTGGTTCAACTGCACCAACTTCGGCTCATCCACTCGCCGTCTTTTCGCGATCAAGTCCTTCAGAAACTTTGCATAGTTGGGCATCTGTTCCAAAGCATCATAAAAATGGATATTAATATGCAATTGTTTAAACACATCAAGGAATTTAGCAAATTTCTCATCTAGCTTCTTTTTCATGAATCGTTGTGGATATGGGACGGGTATCACAGATTTGGGTACCCCCCATTCATCTCTCTCGGTCTCTTTCACTTTCTCCCTTGCTTCCTTTGCCTTCTTCCACTTAGGAACTCTCTCAACCTTCTCAATGCCTTCCTCTTCAAGCTCTTTGCTCGCTTGAGTGCTTTCACCCTCAACCTTCTTCTCAACTCTCATCTCTTCAATCTCATCTCTATCTTGGGGCGTCTCAGAAATCAGCAGGCATCTGAGGACCTTCATAGTTGGTTCCACTTCTTAACTGGATAGTCTTACAATGCTCTTTCGGGTTCCCCTCCGGCATGGACGGATACTTACCCGACTCCCTATTCAATGATTTTGCAATTTGGCTTATCTGGAACTCTATTGAGGTGAACCGCATATTGTTCTTTTGCTGAATTCGATTCAGCTCTACATCTCTCTTTTGGAGTTCTTGATCACACTGATCACCTTTCTTATGCAACTCCTTCACATCATACTCCAAAGAGGATAATCTCTTGCTTCCTTCCTCCACCTTCTGAAGGATAGCTCTCAACATCTACTCAGTTGAGGAACCGCCTTCTCCACCCGGAGGTTTAGAACCCGGATCAACATCTGGAGGAACTGTAATAACCGCTTTCGGGTTAGCATATGAAAAATTCTCCTTCTTCCTCCATTGGTTCTGAGGAAGCTGCTGGCCTCCTTGGTACCCTTGTGTGTTCCTCCATTGATTTTGAGGCGGCTGTGGACCTGGAGGTACAAATGGTTGGCCATAAGAAGGCCTTCCTTGAAAATTTCCACCTTGTGGATACCCATTCTGATTGTAATAAGGACCTCCCATATAATTGACTACTTCTTGCTGAATTGTGGGCTTGTCCTCTTGCTCATTCTCTGTTGCATTCCCTCCAACCATATTCTTCCACAACTCAAGGTTGTTAATCTTTTCCATCATGGCCATCAACAACCTTCTCGTTCCTTCCTTCCTCAACCTGATGAACTCTTTGGAAATCTGCGTCCACATTCCAAGCCCCGGCATTCGTGACAATGTTGTCCACGATCTTTCTACACCTCATTATTCCTTGATTCAGGAATGATCCACTAGCACAGGCGTCTAGATGGTCTTGCCCAGCCTTGTTGGCACCACTATAGAAAAATGTCATCACATCTCCCTCATTGTACCCGAGCTGCGGGCACTCTATCAACATGTTTGAGTATCTCTCCCACGTTTGACGTAGGTCCTATCCTTGCTTCTGGAGGAAGGAAGAGATCTCAATCCTTACTTTGATCGTTCTGGATGGAGGGTAGAATTGCTCGAGGAACAGACGCTCGAGCTCGGCCCAAGTGGTAATACCTCCCCGTGGAAGCGTATTATCATACCACTATTTAGCTATTCCCGTCAATGAGAATGGGAACAACCTAAGCCTCTTGGCATCTTCAGACATGCCATTGTAATTGAAAGTGGAGGCTATCATTAGAAAACTCCTCAGATGAGTATGAGGATTCTCCTTCCCGATCATCCCCTTGAACTGGTTCTCTGTAAGCAGCTTTAAAATTCCCGGGGAAATTGAGAAGTTATTTACCTCCACTGGAGGTAGTGCCACTCCATCATAATACCGTTGCGGCTGCGCCGCGAACCTTCCTCGAATGGTCATATTCTAATATGCGTTCTGAGGAACGTGCGGATGATTAGCAACTGGTACGGGTACTTGTTGGGGTGGTGGTTGGTAAACAGGTGGTGGATTGTAAACTGGAGGTGGAGGATACGGTTGGAGGATATAGATACGGTGGGTATGGGTAAGATGGATAAGGTAAGTTGTTTTGTGGTACGTTAGGATGTGGGTAAGCAGGGTTGTTATGAGGGTGTTGGACAATGTTCTGAGCTGGATTATTTTGATTTTGTGTACCCGGGTTTAGGCTCTGGCTATCTCCTAATGGATCTTAGTTCTGACTACCACTAACTCCAGTGCCTTCAACTCGGCCTAATTCCTGATTGAACTCATTCGCTGCATCATCCAACTCATTAGAGATGTCCATTGGTTCTTTCCCTCCTCCGGCAGTGTTCATTCTCCTCAAGAAAGCTCGGTTCCTTCTAGCTATCGTCTCAGGGTCCAACGGTATTCTCTCTTCGCTCGTATTGCCTTGTGAGCGTGTTTTCATATACCTGACACGCTAGTAGAAGGATCAAAATGCAACTGCCGAATGGATAAAAATAAAAATAAAAAAAAAACAGAAAAGAAAAGAAAAGCACTTACTACTAACTACTAAGCTATCGACAAGTCCTATTCAAAAGACATACAACGCCATCCCCGGTAACGGCGCCATTGACTTGAAATGAAAATACTAACTTCTACTAGTCACTTCCCCACAAGCGGACGGGTTCACTGTAGTATGAGCAAGTATAATGACCAAGTATATCGAACCCAAGGGATGGTGTGTATGCAAATAGATCCCTGAAGATCTACGCGTCGTAGCTAATATGAGTGTAATGTTTTTAGGTTTTTTGAAAGATTAATTAAAACTAAAATAAACTAATTAAACTAAAATACTAAAGAATACGAATTAACTAAGGTTTGTGTTCAAGTAAGAGATGGTGAAGCTTAGGATAGGAATCCCTACATATACTAACGGAGCAGGTACATAATCAAAATAACCGTGACGCGTAAGAAATAACCTAAGTAAAAGAATGCAAGATAAAAGCTCAAGATTCTAAACCCTAATACTTTACCCTAACACTCGACTTCACTAATTCACTAACAAGTTAATAGATTGTGCTTGATTAACGAGACCCTAATTTAACTAAGGTGATGCGGTTGTCCTCCTTCGCTAAACTAGTAGATGAATTAACCCTTTCTAAACCCTCTAGTTAAGTCTACTCGTTGTTAAGGAGTGATACGGTCGTCCTCTCTCTAACACTTTTCGAACGAAATTCAAAGGTAAAGTTAAGATTAATTTTAAGAATTCATTAATTAAGAGAATTAAATCCTAACGTCACAACTTACCCTAATTACGTACCCACAACCTACTTCTACGAGTTCATCCTACCCCAAGTATGCAAGGGTTTTAGCTAGACGTGGGTTTTACGTAAACAAGAACAACTGAATAAGTAACGAACATGAACATGATAATTAAGACGAAGAAGAGATCAAACATAAACTAGGGTTTAAAGAAATAAAAGAATAAACTGAAATTAAATCAATAAAAGAAGTCTCAATGTGTTCAAGAACAAAGATATAAAGAAACGAAACTAAAAAGTAAAATCGTAATATGAATTCGTAACGAAAACCTCAAAAATGTAAACGTAAAGCTTGCTTTTCTCCTTCCTCTCCAAAAACGAACTCTAAAGTCAAAATCTATCAAGTGATATCTGGTATCCCTCAAAACCGAGCTTGAGACGAGTATATATAAGCAACGGGCCGAATCGTGAATTCATGGGCCGAAAAACGACTTTTAAAGCGCAAAACATGAAGGCGCTCGAGCAGACCCGCTCGAGCGGTGGCGCTCGAGCATGGAGCTTGAATGGTGCAAGTGCTCGAGCGGTGGCGCTCGAGCTGATCGAGCGCTCGGATTCCTCTGCAAGTTTTGGGGCGCTCGAGCGGTGACGCTCGAGCTGCTCGAATGCTCGAATTTTTCTGTAAGTTTTGGGCGCTCGAGCAACGTGCTCGAGCGCTAGTGCTCGAGTGGTCCACTCGAATGACTCCCAAAATTTCTCCAATTTGTACTTTTCTTCTTCAGCACTAACACCAATCGTATTCCTTCAATATCTTCTCATTCGGTCATCCGTTTGAGTCGATTCAAAGTCCTACGAACCATGTTCTTCGCCCTCGATTCACCTACGAGCATTAAAGAGACAAATTCATTAGTTTATGAAAATGATACGCAAATAACTCTAAATACTCAACAAAATCAACCAAAACTAGGGCATTTCGAGTGACGAATCATGACAATTTCACGCCTAATCAATAATCTATCCCACAACTCTATTATATCACCAAGGAAAGGCAAGGTGTATAAACATTAACTAAACAACACTCTACCCGATTCACACTCCCCCCCCCCCCCAAAAAAAAACCCTGAACAACCACAGCCCCCTCCATATGCCATTTACAAGACAAGCTAAGCATACCAGGGTTCCACAAAGTTATAATCCCTCCTGATCGACCATCTGCATCTCCATGTTCCCAGTCAAAATCATCTCTGCCCTATATTTTACGACAAAAATGAGACTTCATACATTCTTTCTTAGATTCTTGAATAAGGCAGAGGTCGATACGATGTACCTTAATGAGCTCTCTCGTTTTTTTCTATTTTGCCTCACTCTCGATTCCTCTAATGCTGTAATTTAGAACCTTCATTGTATAAACATCTTCTTCTTCTCCGAGCATGTCACGCCAGGGATTTCCTCCTCCATCAACGCTTTATCATGTTTCAATAAAAAACCTCTTCATCTCCCACCAATTTGAGACCCAATTTCTTCCCCAAACTCCAGGAATTTATTGCTTGAATCTCTGCTTCAGGACTTGGCTGACTAGCTGTTTGCTTCTTTCTCCACTCAAATTGCTTATCACCCAATGACTCCATATTTTCCAGAAAAGCCCCCAATTTCTTCAGTGCTCTTTTTAATTTCTTCTTTTTTTGTGTTTTCCTTAAATCATAAATTCAGATTTATCTCACATGGCCATTTCTTTACTTTGCCCATCAATCGTATTAGCAGGTATTGTAAAATTAAGATAATCCATCCCAACTATTGGGCCTACTTGGACAATTAGACTGCAATTAGAGGAATGAGAAAACACCTGAACCCCACTCTTTTGCAAAAACGGGCTTGACACATGTTGGGTTAAAATAATCGATTGGGTGTTCTTTGGACTTGATAACCTCGACCCATAACAAGGTGCTTTATTAGATTTTTGATTAGGTGTGAAATTGTCATGATTCATAGCTCGTTTAGCCCGTGTTTTGAGTGAATATGATGAGTATTTAGAGTCAATTGAGTATTATTTTCATACATTGATGAATTTTCCTCTTTGATGCTCATAAATGGATAAAGGGCGAAAAATGGAGTTCGTAGGACTTTGAATCGACTCAAACAGATGCCCGGATGAGAAGCTATTGAAGAAATACGAATAGTATTAGTTCGAGAGAAAAAAAAGTATTACTTGGTTGAAGAGGAGAGCCACTCGAGCAGGTTGAGCTCGAGCGCACCCACTCGAGTAAGACGTTTGCTCGAGCGCTAAAACTTACAGAAGACTTTGGGCGCTCGACCAGCTCGAGCGGTACCGCTCGACCACCAGATCCATTCGAGCTATACAGCTCGAGCGCCACCGCTCAAGCGGGTCCAGCTCGAGCGCCCAACGCCTGTGGTCTTTTAACCCGTTTTCCAGCCCATGAGTTCCCGAATCGACCCGTTGCCTATATATACCCATTCCAAACATGTTTTTGAGCACCACTTCACGTATAGAGATAGTTTTTGGAGAGAGAAGAGAACCGAGAGTTCGAGCAAGCGTATTTTACTTTTAATTGAGGTTTTAACATTATGAATTCATAGTTAGAGTTTTATTTTGGATTTCTATATTTCCTATCTTCGATACTTGCTACATAAGACGGTGATTTCTTCTTAATTCAATTTTCGTTCTTAGATTTTAATTCTTTCTTAAACCCTTGTTTATGTTCTTGAGTTTTTTCTACTAGATAAATCATGTTTTTGTTTGTTGCTTGGTTAGTTGCTTTCGTTATCGTTAAAATCATGCTAGGCTAAAACCCTTGTATGCTTAGGGTAGGATGAACTCGTAGAAGTAGGACGTTGGTACATAATTAGGGTAACTTGTGATGTTTAATTTTAATTCTCTTAATTAATAATGCTTAAAAATAAATTCCAGATTTATCTTTGAATTGAGTACGAACATTGTTACAGAGAGGACGATATTATCACTCTTTAATAACTAATAGGCTTAACGAGAGGGTTTAGAAGGGGTTTATTCATCAACCGGTTTATCTAGAGAGGGAGACCGCATCACCTTAGTTAAATTAGGGTCTCATTAATTAAGCACAATCCATTAACTTATTTATTGGTTTAGTGAAGTCGATTGATCGGACAAAGTATTAGGGTTTAATTCTTGAGCTTTTAGTCTTTCAATTTTATACTTAGGATTATTTCTTGCACATCACGGTTATTTTGATTATCGTACCAACTTCGTTAGTATACGTAGGAATTCCTATCTTGAGCATCACCTTCTTTTATTTGAAACCAAACCTTAGATAATTAATTCCATTCTTTCTTTTGCATACGTAGAGTAATATATTTTAGATTTAATAATTCTAAAAAATCTAAAAACATCCACTCATATTAACTACGACGCGTAGATCCTCAGGACTCTATTCGCATACAACCCATCCCGAGGTACGATATATTTGGTCACTATACTTGCTGATACTACAGTGAACCTGTACGCTTGCGGGGTAACTTCTAGTAAAAGCTAGTAAAGTTCAGTTCAAGTCAATTTTGTAATAATAAATCTGTTAAAAAAGATGTCGTAACAACAAAAATTGCAGGAAAAACGTGGAATTGTCATGGAAATTGACTTTATTATGACAAGGGGACCCACACGCATAGCGAAATCCTTGAGGCGGTGCACATAAATCACAAAGCCCACATCTCTCTCTCCCAACGAGGTGACCATTCATCTTGTTAGGATAATTATTGTTAGTTTTGATGAGTTAAACAAACCAGAAGATGTAATAGGACCATCTGGACCTGTTAGCCAGATGGGGAACTAGATTAGGACTTAGTCTAGGGGGAATTGCCAGACCAGAAGACTTCACCAGAAGAGTCACCAGAAGACTTCACCAGAGGACTCCACCAGAAGACTTCATCAGAGAAGTTCACTTCAGAGGCAGAAGACCTTTCCCCAGACCAGATGAGTCTGGTGAACCAAACGATGCTCAGAATCATCTCTAGATTCTACTGAGTATTCTGGTTCTTAACCGGCTCTGGACCAGAGGACCTCGAGGTCATCTGGTGTCTGGTTCAGCCTAGTCTGGAAGATTCAGAGTTGTGCATTGGAAGCATTTGACCGTTGGTAATTTAAATGAAGTCAAGCATGATCGGATTGGAAAGTATTTGAAGATAATCAATCCAAGGATCTCACCAACCCAATCAATCAATTAGGGAATCGATTGATTGAAGATTCCATTAATAGAGATCTGATTAGATTAGCTCTCCAACAGCTAAACCCTAATCACCTCTATAAATACAAGAGTGCATCATTGAAGAAAAGCTCTAGACATGCGCACGAAGATCATACTTTAGCTTTATTACTCGCAAGCATATTAGCACTCTTATATTTCTTTTTTCATATCTACTCTTAAGGAGTTTGTTGTTGGACTACTCAACCTGTACATCTTGATAGAGAAGGTTCGAGTAAGTTAAGCTTTAGATCGTAGTTAGATCTAAAGAGTGTAAGAAGGATCTGGTATTTCTCAATTCCAGAAAGTAGTAAGTTGGTTGGTTGGTTAGTAAGGCCCCTTGATAAAAGGGAGAGTGGACGTAGGATTTTAACATCCGAACCACTATACATCTTGTGTTACTTATTACTTTCATTATTTATATTTTGTTTATATTTGTGCTCTAGTAAAAAGATCTTGCAAAATAGTTTTAATTAAGCTTCTGCAGTCTTTCTAAAACTGACTAGTGGGACCAACACATTTCTCCAAGAATTTGGAAGGGATTCGCAGATAAAACAAGGGTGAGGCTTTTCTCAAAATTCGAGCAATGAGTCATAGTCTTAATAGCCGCAATAATTTCATCCTCTGAGGCATTGATATCATCACCGCTGGAAAGAACTATGGCCTTAGCCGGACTTGAACTCATCAAACCAAAATTTTTGGAATTTGTATCTAAGACCGCATTATCTTCCCTATCATGAAGAACTCCCTATGTATTCTCCATTGAGATCGAAATTTCCTCAACCATTTTTACTCTATACTAGTATTTCACCCGAGCGATGCTCGGCTTAACATAACACAAATATTCATATGAGATGTTTAGTACTTTCTCAACTCTACATATATTAATAAATAAATATTTTCTTAAATAACTACTTTTTATTTTTTGCAACTCTCAATTACTTTATATGCAGGGCCGTGCGGCTCATGAATCCAATGAGTCGATCGACTCGGGCCCAAAAATTTGGTAGTTTTTTAGGGGCCCAAAATTATATAATATATATATATATATATATATATATATATGATTTTGCAAAAACCAAATCAACATGTGTCTGACCCAAGCTGCTGAAAAACTTTTCTCAATTTTGTGAATTGTGATGTTCACATTTTGATCCTCGAAATAAGATACCTTCAAATATGAAAACCAAACATCGCATATTGTTCAATATCTATGATTTATCAATCATTTTTCATATTTATTGATAAATAAAGAAATAAAATTGATTTAAAATTGTATTATAAATTAATATGACATATTTTATGTGTAGTATATATATATATATATTTTTTTTTTTTTTTTTGGTTGATGAATATATTTCTATGATTTGTTTGTTTAGTTTAAAATTTAAATTATTTCTCCAGTATATATTTCTTAAATATATGTCTAAATTATGAAAAGAGGAAAAAAGAAGAAGGATTGAAGATTTAATTCAAAGTCAAGTTTGTGATGTTAATAAATATTATAATACTAGTAATCAAGCCGTCGTGGAGAAAAATAATAAAATTTAGAATTTTTTAGATGAGGGAAAATGTGAAAATTTTGAAGAGAAATAATTGGAGTGTAGAATGAACTTCAATTCAACTTAAACTTATGATACAAATATATCAAATGATAATGAAGAAATGGTTGTATATATGAGAAAGATGGTGACTTTTGTTCAATATGCATGAGAGTGCAAATTAATAGACGAACCTTGATAATCATTTAATTAAAAAGAATACGAGGGACCTAAGTTTAAAACTCGACTTAGACCTTAAAATTGTTAGGATCGGCCATGTTTATATGAAAGTCAATATGTGGTCCACCATATATTAATAAATAAATACACTTTTTTAAACAAAATAATAAAATATTATAAGAAACTTACTTCATAACGGAGGAAACATATATATGATCTATGGAATTTCAAGTAGAGGTCCGTCTCATTTTATGATATACTCATTTCGTCCCGCGATTACTTTCACATTTATTTTATTTGAATGTTCCACAATTACTTTTACACGCCAAAAAAGAAAATAATTATCTCTCACAAAAGTCAATAGAATAACTATTTTGTGCATTTGGTGCGTGGTGCACTCGGTCAACAGACGAAATTATTTATACCGAAAAGTATGATTTGATTACACCGAAAAAATTGGTTAGATTACACTTAAAAAATTATACTAACAATCAATTTTTAATGTAAATTTTTCTGTGTAATTTAACCATTTTTCCAGTGTAATCAGCCTATACTTTTCAGTGTAAACAACTTCAACTGTTCAGTGAGTGCACCGTGTACCTGGTGCATATGAGAATGTGCGAAGTCAATAAAGCATAAAATTACCATTATTTTATTCAACTCCACACTCACATGCTCATTTTTAAAAATAATGTATAATTTTCATATGTGAAAGTAAAGATGGGATAGAGAAGTAATAAATTAATGAATAATAATAAGCAAATTGAATATTTGAAGAAGAAATAGTGGAGAATAAATTTGTCTTACATGAAAAATGAATTTACATCTCAAAACCAATTACAGAGTAAAATAGATAGCAAAAGTCCAATTAGATATTTAAATAATATAGTGTCATAAGAATAATTGTTACAAAACAAATTTAATTAAAAATAATGTACTATTTAAAAGTTATTAGGTTGATTGTAAAATATTATACTAACACTTTTCCCAAATTAATGATTTGTTTGCCAATGTTGTAATATTATATTAAATTAGTTAATTTTCTTCGTGGCCTAATAATGAAGTTTGAAGTTCTTTAAATAAGAACAATAAACGCAACTCAACTACATAAAACCACTTAATTTTTTTTAATTAAATTAAAACATATCCAGATTGAATAGTAATTTAGTTAATTCATTAGATAATGTTTACTACAATGTTACAATATTAAAAATGAAAATATAGTTTCAATAAAAAAAAATCAATTTACTTAAAAGCCATTATATTATTTTAAAATAGCACTTGAATTTAACTTGCACTTGCAAATAGTTTTTTTTTTAATCACCAAATAGATAGTGATTTCCATTTTTTTTACTAAGAGAGTGAAGATTTTTTTTGCATTAAAATAGATCATTGAAAAAAAAATACTGCAAAGACAATTAAAATAAAACAAAAAAAAGGAACAAAAATCGTTACTAATTATAAATTCAAATACAAATTGGTAAATTGCAGTGTTATGGAGTAATTAATTTCTAGAAAAGAGAACCACTGGATATTATGAACATAATCAATGCTAATAACCACTTCAATTTATTCGAAATCATTTTTATCAGAAGGTGTGCAAATTATTTTTTAAAAATCAAACGTAATCAGGCTTTTTAAAATACCAAAGAGTCACGCGAACTGGTTAATGTCATGTACTGTACATTCAAATGATAGGCGGACAAGTGTAAAAAAAATATAATACTTTCAGAAATAGTAAGATAAAATGGGCGGGAAAATGATGATTACTATTTTAGGCACACTATTGTATTTTTATATATATATAGAATCCACAATCATTACTAGACTAGTATCATTAAAAGATGGAACAAAAAGAAGAACTCTTGCATATTCCATATTTTTGTTCTTGTAAGACTCATCCAATTTGACAAAAAACTCAATTTGGGACGATGCCAACTTAAAAAACGCGGACACAAGACTTGTAGAGGAACTTCAATCCATTTCGTTCACACCTTTCTCCAATGGTTCACGTCCTTCACCTACCAAGGCCTACGCCAAGCAAACCAATTCCAATTTTTAGTCAACGCATTCATGTCTATTGGAAGATTCTGAAGAGACTCCTTTTTCAATGTTATGAATCAACACTGTATTATCCCCTAGATAAAAAAAAAGATGAATTTTATTCCCCCACCCACTTTGGATTTCTTCACCGTCTACTCCCTCATTTTCTGAATAATTGACATTTTATGTCTTTTCAAACTATTCAATTCAAGCGACGAGTTAATTTACAAAATTGATCCAGAGTTTACTCTTTTCCTTCATTAATTAGTTTAGAATTGCATAATTAAGATGAGCTTATTTAATTATGTTACTTAATATTTGTGTACAACTCTAAAACGCCAATCATTTAGAAAAAGAGAGAGTAATATATTTAATCATTGACCTATTTTAGTAAGACAAACGAAAATGAAAAACAAGTCTATTTTGTGGAACGGATATGGTGTAATATTTATTTTGCAAATATCATCTACTTAGATATTGATAATTGAATTGGTTTATTGATTTTACATTAAATACTTTATATATTTATTATATTCAATTAATTACATCGACTATAATCATATTTACCCTCTAATGAAATAATAAGTTTCTTTAAGATTATGCTCACAATGGAGCATAAAGGAACCAACAAAGAAGTGTGATATATCAAAATGTCTCCATCCATCCATAAAGAGATGATATTATTTCAGCGATATTTACGGTGAAACATATTTAAAGAGTATTAATAGTTTTTACTAAAAGTATTAGTGAAGTATATAAATGTATTGGTTGTGAATGTTATTAATTATTTTCACAAAAGATATTAGTTGAAGAGGTATTAGTTACACTAAAAGTATTAATTGTTTCACTATAAGATATTAATAAATTGTGGTTCACGGTGCTTATTACTATGAGTATCCTTCACAGAATACTTTGTCATTGATAAATGATTCATCTGTTTCTTTGTAAATTAGGATAAAATTTTATATGCAAATTGTTTATGATAAGTTTACCATGAAATTATTTTAAAATATCAAATATTTAATCAAAAGTATTAAAAATCTCATCAAAAGTATAAAAAATTGGGATCACAAATATATCAACAGTTAAAATATGATCTTATTGACCCCAATTTGTTATACTACTGATAAAATTCTTAATATTCTTAATTAAATATTTAATATTTTAAAATAATTTTATAATAAACTTATTATTAACCATTTATATATAAAACCTAATGAGTATGTATAGAGTGAAATTGGTTTATATATGAATCACTGGCGGGTATTAGTTGTTTTTACTGAAGAGTATTAGTTGTTTTTATTGAAGAATAGTACTGATTTACACTGAAGAATTTTAGTTCATTTTCACTGAACAACTAAAACTCTTTAGTGTAAATCAGTAATACTATTCAGTAAATACAACTAATACTCTTCAATAAAAACAACTAATACTACTCAATACTTTGTCAAACCTAATTAGAGCAGCGTGTCTTCGGTCTTGTAAATTAGATAGCTACCTAATATTTGGGTCCCAGTGACCGATATTTGTGAGGAAAATGGCTGCCGTTTTGGTGGACCAAACACTACAAAAAAAAATGGAGTTTAACGACGGGAAATTAGCGACGGCCAATTATCTGTCGCACATTTTGTGTATTTGCGACGGATTTGGGCAGGCCGTCGTAAAAAAATATCGGTTTACGACGGATATGAAATTCCGTCGCAACAGTTAGTGTTTTGCGACGGAAATATCCGTCGCAAATCCTAGGGCCCACCACCTTCGTTGTACTCCTGCTACATTTGCGACAGATATTTCGTCGCAAAGTCAAAATTAAAATTTGCGACGATATTTTCCGTCGCAAAACGACCCGTTTAAAAGTAGCCACTCGGAAAATGACTCATTTGCCTGGTTTGCGACGGCCGAAATTTTAAATTCATATTTGCGACGGCCACTTTTCCGTCGCAAAATTGAGTAGTTGAAGCTCGTCAGAGGGGTTGGTGACCAATAATTGACCTGGGTCGTCGCAAAGCGTATTTGCGACGGAATTGCCGTCGCAAAATATTGAATTTGCGACGGAAAATCAGTCCGTCGCAAATTTGTGCAGATTTATAATAGTCCCTTTCCTTTTCCTTCCCTTTAACTTTCACTCTTCTTTCCCTTTCACTTTCACTCACGAAAAAAATAAAAAATGATGCAGTTTTCATATGTTCTTCACGTATAATTGGTGTATTTGTCATTGCCTTCAACTTCACCGTACATTTTCACATTTTTAACCGTTCAAATGTCATATTTTTATTATTTTAATTTTTTAGTACACTATTAGGTAATGAGCATGATATATGTTTATTTGATGGGTTTTAGTATGATTGATGATATATGTTTATTTGATGGGTACGTTAATTTTAGTTTGCGTGATATATATACCTATTTTTAGTCGAAACTCTGCTCAATTTTTATGTGCACTATTAGATAAATTGTGTGATATTTGTTTATTTGATTGATTTACTATGATTGATATATATGGTTGTGTTGGATTGATTTTTGTGAAGGAAAATTTTGTATATCCTTATTTTTAGGCAAACTCTGCCCAATTTTTTACAACTCACGTGATATTTACTTTTAATCTGTAACAAATGCAATTTCCATATCGTGGTTGGATGTACTCAATACCTAGTATGATAGGAGGAGGCATTAACTATGCCTTTTGCAATAAAATTGATGAGTTTATTGAGTTTGCACTACAACATCCATGCAGTATGGATTGTATGGGTAATATTAGGTGTCCGTGTAAAGACAGAAGATGCAAAAATATGAGATTCTTGAGTGTTGATGAGGTTAGAACTCATCTTGTGATTTCCAGTTTTGTTCCCCGTTATTACAACTAGACCAGTCATGGTGAACAACGGTGGAATGTTGACATCAAAACCATAGAATACTAGTATACTGGGTGGAGCGGTGGTGGAAGTTCTGATGTTGGTGGTTCAAGTTATGTTCCGTATACTCAATTTGAACCACAAATAGAGGATGAACCTGATAGATATCGGATGATGATTGCAAAATCTATTTTGGTTGGTCAACCACAATTCAATAAAACACCTATGGAGGAGGAACCAAATCATCAGTCAAAGAAGTTTTTTGATATGCTTAAAACCGTTGATCAAAAGTTGTTTCCTGGTTGTGAGACTGAGACGCAATTGTCATTCAATGCTCAAATGTTGAACATCAAAACTGAAGGCAAGGTCAGTCAAAAAGTGTTCAATCAATTTGCTAAATTGTTCAAACGAGCTCTACCTGAAGACAACACGACGCCTGATAATTTCTATCAGAGCAAGAGGCTCTTGAAGAATATGGGTCTACCCTTTGAGAAGATTGATTGTTGTACAAACGGTTGCATGTTGTTTTGGGATGAGGATGAGGATGAGGATTATTGCAAGATGTGTGGTCACTCACGGTACAAACCATCTGGTCGTACAAAAAGTAAGAAGAAAGTGCAGTTGAAGGCTTATAAGGCAATGTATTACCTTCCCATCACTCCTCGTCTAGAGAGGTTGTATCAGTCTAGTGCCACGGCTAAAGACATGACATGGCATGCTGAGGAGTGTTCTGGTGAGAATTCTGGAGAGATGAGACATCCTGCAGACTCGGAGGCATGGAAACATCTTGATAGGGAGTTTCCAGATTTTGCAAGAGAGACGAGAAATGTGAGGTTAGGCTTGTGCACGGATGGTTTTGCTCCATTTGGAATGCACGGAAAAAAGTATTCATTATGGTCTGTGCTGTTGACCCCGTACAATCTACTTCCTTGGTTGTGCATGAAGCCTCAAAATATATTTCTTAGTATCTTGGTGCCTGGACCACACAACCCCAAGCATAAATTGGATGTATATCTCCAGCCATTGATTGAAGAGTTGAAATCTTTGTGGTCTACGGGGGTGGAGGCCTACGACGTTCCTAGGAAGCAGAACTACACGATGCGAGCTGTACTTTTGTGGACCATTAGTGACTTTCCAGCATTTTCTATGTTGTCAGGGTGGTCAACAGCAGGAAAACTAGCATGCCCGTATTGCATGGACGGTTCTGATGCATTCTATCTTCCATTGAGTAGAAAAGTATCATGGTTTGACAACCATCAAAAGTTTCTTCCTCCTGATCATCCCTTTCGGAGGAACAAAACAGACTTTCTAAAGGGTAAAAATGCAGTAGGCCGCCCAAGACCACAGATTCGATCAGGTATGTGTCTGGGTACTGAATCACTACTTATGTCTATGTGTCTCATATAAATAAGTTAAGCATATATAAATTAATTATTTCAGGTGATTCGTTGTTGTATGAGGTTACAGTCACTGATTTGATGAAGACAACTGAGGCGGGTGCAATGGAGCACAATAAACGCATCCAGGGTGGTTGGAAGAAGAGAAGTATCTTTTGAGACTTACCTTATTGGAGCAAGTTGTTGATTCGATACAATTTGGATGTGATGCATATAGAGAAGAATATTTTCGACAACTTGTTTCATACGGTCCTAGGTACTGAAGGGAAGACCAAAGACACTTCAAAATCCAGAGATGAGTTGGGGCTCTTCTGTTCTCGTGCTTCCCTACACAAGGATGAGCAGTCAAGAACATATACCCAGGCCTCTTACACAATTAGTAAAGCAGAAAGGAAGAATTTGTGTAAGTGGGTGAAAGAGTTGAGCTTCCCTGACAATTATGTGTCGAATTTGGGAGACAGAGTTGACACGGAAACCGGAAAGGTGTCTGGAATAAAGAGTCATGATTGTCACGTGTTCATGCAATGACTCTTACCTATTGCATTTCGATACTCACTTCCCAAGAATGTATGGAGTGTCATCACGGAATTAAGTCTCTTTTTCAGACACTTAACGACATCAACGATTACAGTTGAGGACATGAGGCATTTGGATGAGGAGATCCATGTTATTCTATGCAAACTTGAGCGGATTTTTCCACCCAGCTTCTTCGACTCGATGGAGCACTTACCCGTACACTTAGCGTATGAAGCCTCAATTGCTGGTCCCGTACAGTATCGATGGATGTACCCTTTTGAGAGGTAATTCTATACCATTTTTTAGATCGACTTTTAAGATCAATACTGAATAAATTTTCTAACACTTCTTGTTTTAGGTATTTGCACAATTTAAAGCTCAATATTGGAAATGCGGCCCACATCGAAGCATCAATTGTTAATGCATACCTTACTGAAGAGGTTGGATCATTTTGTTCTTACTACTTCGGCGATCAAGTTCAAACCAGAATCAGAAATGTGCCTCGCAACTACGATGGTCGTGGAGTAGACCATCCCCTTCGTAATGTTGAAGGTATGTTATCTGTATTTTTGCATCCGGGTTGACCAATGGGTAAGGGCACCAAACGACCGTTCAGGGGCAGTATTGAAGAGGAAACAATACATTCATATGTTTTGATGAATTGTCCTGAAGTCCAACCGTATATAGAGTAAGTAAATTAATTTTATAGTTGAGTTTTTTACAATATGTATACTGTTGATATCTGAAAAGTAATTAATTTCTTTTTTCTGATATATAAGGATGTTCTGTGAGTATAAGCGTCAAGTAGAACCAGACATCACAGATGCAACAGTTTTTCAATCCATCCGCAATGATTTTATGTTTTGGTTCCAACGTTACGTGAGTATCACATAATTATATGATTTTTACCCTATAACAAATATGTTATTATTTTTATACATGATAATTTAATATTTACAGGGACAAAGCGGCCTACTTAATAACAACCCACATCTTGAAGCTCTGAGCAAAAGACCACTACGTAGTGTGGTATCATACCACGGATATTACGCAAATGGATACAAATTTCATACTGAAGCGTATGCTTCAACGAAATCGACTACAAATAGTGGTGTTTGTGTTACCGGTGCAAACTACAACGAAGAACTCATCGATTACTATGGAGTGCTGCAAGAAGTAGTTGAAATAGAATATCCGGGTTGGCCGAAGAGGACGATAGTGTTGTTCTTGTGTGAATGGTATGATCCAGGGAACCAAGGAACAAGAGTCGACAAAAACTACAAGATTGTTGATATCAACACCGGAAAGAAGTTTCCGGCGGCATACGATCTCTATATTTTTGCAACGCAAGCATCTCAGGTATATTATTGCAAATACCCCGGATCAAGTAGGCCAACTTGAGGACAGTTTTCAAAGTAAAGGCAAGATCATTGGTTGAAGTTTCTAATCCGTCAAACAAAGACGGTGTAGAACCAACAGAGTCATTTCAAACAGAGATACAAGAGGCTCAAACAGAGGTTGATCAAGCAGGTAATATTTTTGTCGACTTACTTGCTGCAAATCCAGAAATGGTAATGATTGAAAGTGATCATGAAGGTGATGAACAAGAGCGCGATGGGGAGGATGAAGATGAAGAAGAAGAAGAAGAAGAAGAAGAAGAAGAAGAAGAAGAAGAAGAAGAAGAAGAAGAAGAAGAAGAAGAAGAAGAAGAAGAAGAAGAAGAAGAAGAAGAAGAAGAAGAAGAAGAAGAAGAAGAAGAAGAAGAAGAAGAAGAAGAAGAAGAAGAAGAAGAAGAAGAAGAAGAAGAAGAAGAAGAAGAAGAGGAAGAGGAAGAGGAAGAGGAAGAGGAAGAGGAAGAGGAAGAGGAAGAGGAAGAGGAAGAGGAAGAGGAAGAGGAAGAGGAAGAGGAAGAGGAAGAGGAAGAGGAAGAGGAAGAGGAAGAGGAAGAGGAAGAGGAAGAGGATGAAGATGATGATGAGGATGACGAGGAAGAAGACGACGACTAGAATTACTAAATTATTGTATATATAACAAGTTAGAAACGAAAATGAATTAATTTGGTGAATTATGGAAAAAAGATGAATCAATTTGGATACATATACAATTAATTGCATACAAATGAACGAATTATAATTTTAAGCGGGAGTCGAAATAAATAATTTTACAGAAATAATAAAATTTTAAATGGCCCCAACATTTATCAAAACAAGTTAGAAACGAAAATAAATTAATTTGGTGAATTATGAAAAAAAACGAGTAAATTTGGATACATCACTACTACATTTTCGCTCATAGGTAATAGAGGATATCTGTTAACTATGAGCGAAATGGCCTGTTATCTAAGATGGTGTAATCTATGCACCTCACTCATAGATAACAGATTCAAATCAACGAATATCCGTTACCTATGCCAATTCAGATTATAAAATCTCGCTCATAGATAACAGATAATATCTGTAATCTAATTATTTATATTTTCGTTACCTATTCGAGAAAAAATAACAGATTATGTCCGTTATCTATTGTAAAAAATACTAATTATCTATAATAAAATAAATATTTAATTTTGTCAATTTTTTTTAATTCTTGAAATTAAAAAATTAAAGTATACACAATAATTTAATAAATTCACAATAAATTCAAAAGTCAATATTTTCATTAAATTGTCAAACATCCAAACATCCACAATACAATTCATCAAAATATCCATTTCGGTTGCATTCAAAATTAGAACCTACACATTAATACTAAAGTATTCATTACACACTATCTCCAACTAGCCATTATGCTCCCTTATTGCTTCACATGCTAAATTAGCCTCAAACTTGGGTAGATGCACTGTATGATAACTCACATCACGTCGAGCAAGATAGAGGCGATTCCATATCACTAATAGAACTAGCTCGGTCAGTTCACCTTTCTCAGCAGCTTCCGCAATTTTCTGCAGTGAAAAAGTGAATGACGATTATCATCCCTGAAGACATAGCTTATATAATATGGAGGCTATGACAGAAGAACTACTAGAGGAGAAACAACACAAAATGATAATTCAGTGGCTTGAAGTAAAAAATATTAGCCACCAAATCATAAAAACTATGAACTATCCAAAATAACTGGATTTAAAACCAAAGAGAAGGCGTTGACAGAAGTGGGAACAGGAAAAGGGAACACATCGACTGCGATTAAGTAAATGTCGCTCCCTCATCTTCAGTTTCAAATACAGTGCAGCAAGTTCGAAGAATCAATTTACACAAATACTCATGATCACCCAACTAAGGATGAAATCCCTACCCATTATCCTTCATTCACCCAACTAGTTTATATGGATAGGGGTAAGATTTAAACACGTGATAGACTTTAATACCAAGTCAATTTACCACCTCTTCAAAAAGTTTTAAGCTCTTAGATAAGGTCATATAAGAACAGTAATTAGATATGACAAAAAAGACAAGAGTTGAGACATTAATAATTTAAAACAAAGGAAAAGATAGTATCTTAGGATGAAAAGCACGTGTTTGGAAGAAATGGGTCCAAAAACATCGAACTCCCACGACATCTGAAGAATTACTCTCCGCACAATGTCTCCTAGATACATTCTTAAGATCATTTTCTCAAATCCCTGTAGAAATGTGCTCATGAATAAGTAACCAAGTCGTTAAATCTTTACCTGATCATTTGGGTTTGGAATATCAGCATCCAAGTCGACATCATACAATGTTCTTTGCAAATGAGATTGACCAAAAATTCGCCCACTTCATGTTAACTACCTAAAAAGTTAAAATATCATGAAACTAAGCAAATAAAATAAGAACATTCAAGTGAATGTGCATCATCAAATAAAAACACTATTTAATCAATATGCTGAAAAGATACCATGCCTCCGCAAGTTGAAAGAAGACCTTGGCATTTAATGATGACATCAACACGCTCCAAATAACAAGCATTTGTACCTGTATCAAAGATCACAGCAGCTACTATGTCTTCATCATGATAATGCCCAAGGGAAGAGACATTGTTCCAACAACATCATTTATCTGCAGAAACAAGCATACCATAACCATATGCACATGTAAATGTCAAAAATGTGCATCGTATATCTGGCATAGTAACATATACCTCATATTATGTGGCAACAACAAGATCTGACAAGTGCACACCATAACAAATACAAATAAGAAAAACTATTGCCCAGTGGAAAAGAGGAATCATTAATGATACCCAGCTAATGAGAAGTTTAGTGTTTAGTTGCAGTTTTTTTTTAACAACTAATGTGCTCTCATTTGAATAACAGAATGGACAAAATTGGTGATGCAAAAATGCACTACATGGCAGCTGAAAGAATAGCCATGAATTATCACCATTATATGAATATGCATGACGCAAGAAATACTGGCAGCTGGGAAAATAGCATATGGTATGAAGAAACAAATAGGTTAAAGAAAAAAATAGCTCATAAAATATTAATTGCCTAACAAGATAAGGGCAATATAATCCGAGTGTTTTCCTGAACATTTTCCTCTGCAAAACACAAGAAAGAATATGGACAATCGAATATGGGATAGAGGGAGTAATAAAAACAGTCCATACATGATTAATGTTTACCAGCTAAATTACTCAACTAAAAAAGCAAAACTCAAACGCATTTAATAAATTTAATTATTGACAATCTCAAGAGACCTCTGTTTGAATAATTGCATAACATTATGCTTGGCATTCTCTTTATTTTACACAGTTTTGACCTGACGCATCCACTAAAAAGAAGTAGCAATGATCCAAAATGATTGAGTTTTCATCGTCAATGTTTCTTTTGTTTTGACTTTATGGTAAAAGTGGCATACTCATAAAAATTATAGTACCTTTCATTTTTGTTGAGTGAAAAAAATTCTCTCATCTATCAGTTAACACACCCACTGCGTAACCTACCCCACCCCCTCATCAAACCATCTTTTCTTTTTCTTTCTTTTCTCAAAGCCGATCAAATTAAATTCTTGTACAGTATTTGATCTTTGTGTGTGTAGTTCAGTAGGTGAAGGTTGTTGAGTTTAGCCACTCCACCATAATTACGGTCACCTTCGAACAAAACCCCACCCAAAAAATACCTACCCAACACACTTAGAATCTAGAAAAAAAATAGAGAACTTAGAAATTTCAATTTGCAGGTACGTAAATGCTTCAATTTCGATATATATCATGTATAAACATGTATTAAAAATGAAAATTATGCACCATGAGCCTTTGAACCATAATCAGAAGATGAATTAACACTGGAAAGAAAGTACGAACCAGGAGGCGTTGGGTGGAAGAGGTGATACGGTGGAAGCGGCATCGCGGCAGGTGGAGTCGGCATCGCGGTGTCGCGACAGTGGAGGAGGCATTGCGCGGCGATGTGGACGCGCGCTGGGTGCGTTGCGCGGCGATGTGGACGCGCGCTGGGTGCGTTGCGCGGCGATGTGGACGCGCGCTGGGTGCGTTGCGCGGCGATGTGGACGCGCGCTGGGTGCGTCGCGCAGAGGTTGACGCGGTGTGGCGGTGGCGTTGCGGTGTAGAGCAACGTGGCGAAGTGCGGCGCGGCGGAGGATCGAAATTGAGTTCCTGAGTTAGGGCTTTGTTTCGTGGTAGGTTTTGACTTAGAATTAGTTTTTTTTTTCTTCTATGAGTGTAGATCGAACGAGTAAAAAATTTAGGTGTGGGGAATTATTTAAAAAGTAAATTTTATGTGTGAGATAACTAAAAAATAGATAACTGATTTTGAATAAATTATTTAAGGAAAAAAAAATTCTAACTCAGATTTTATTGTTTAAAATCATAAATTACATAGATAACCGAACCTAGATAACTAAGAGAAAAATGAGTTATCTATGAGCGAACAACTTTTTAACTAGATAACAGATATTACCTAGATAACGGATTTACGAAACATAGATAACTGATTCAACAATATCCGTTATCTAGGCTCAGTTATCTATGAGCGAAAATGTAGTAGTGCATATACAATTAATTGCATACAAATGAACGAATATAATTTTAAGCGGGAGTCGAAATAAATAATTTTGCAGAAATAATAAAAATTAAATGGCCCCAATATTTATAAAACCAAGTTAGAATCGAAAATGAATTAATTTGGTGAATTATGGAAAAAAAACGAGTCAATTTGGATACATATACAATTAATTGCATACAAATAAACGAATTATAATTTTAAGCGGGAGTCGAAATAAATAATTTTACAGAAATAATAAAAATTAAATGGCCCCAACATTTATAAAAATAAGTTAGAAACGAAAATGAATTAATTTGGTGAATTATGAAAAAAAAACGAGTAAATTTGGATACATATACAATTAATTACATACAAATGAACGAATTATAATTTTAAGCGGGAGTCGAAATAAATAATTTTACAGAAATAATAAAAATTAAATAGCCCCAACATTTATAAAAACAAGTTAGAAACGAAAATGAATTAATTTGGTGAATTATGAAAAAAAAACGAGTCAATTGGATACATATACAATTAATTGCATACAAATGAACGAATTATAATTTTAAGCGGGAGTCGAAATAAATAATTTTACCAAACTAATAAAAATTAAATGGCCACAACATTTATAAAAACAAGTGAGAAACAAAAGTGAATTAATTTGGTGAATTATAGAAAAAAAAAGAGTCAATTTGGATACATATACAATTAATTGCGTTTGCACATCAAATTTCGAAAAGGAAGGAATAATCATGTACGCGAGAGAGAGAGAGAGCGGAGAGTGGAGAGTGGTGAGGAGGGGTAGGGTAGAACGTTTCAAACCCGATTCCGAGAGATTTCCGGTGAGGCAATCATACTTCCCTAACCATAGGATTACCCAAACCAACCCTTCTTTCCCTAGGTTTTCTGGTAGTAAGGTAACAAGAGGTACATCTAGCAGATTAGAAGTTGATGCGGTCCCACAAGGAGACAAGAAGGTCTTCCCTTCGGAGGAGAATTCGTGGTCATTCCTGTTCAAAAATTTCCCCGAAAACTGCAGCCCTTCAACTCTGTGTAAGGAGTTTCATAAGGTAGGCGAGGTGGTAGATGTCTTTTGGCCAAAGAAAAGAGACAAAACAGGTAAATTATTTGGTTTTGTGAGATTTTCTAAGAAGCATGGCGAACAGAGATTGCTACAGGATCTCAACTCTATTTGGTTTGGAAGCTATAAGTTAAGAGCTTTTATACCAAAATTCAGTAGAGGGGTCCCGTCTATCCCTAAGATGAAACCTGAAGACTTTTTACTGGAAAAACGGACAGAGAATACTTCTTCAGAGGTAAGGTTGCCGGTTTCTAATATTGGCGGGGAGGTAGGAGATTGCGAGTTCTTAACGTTTGCAGAAGCATTACAAGGGATAGGAAAAAATAAGCCTCCTTTCTACAAGGTGCAGGACCCCATTATTTTCCAATCTTCAGATCAGGACAAAAAGTGGTTAAATGGATGCTTCACAGGTTTCCTTAAGAGAGACTTTTCTTGGTTGAGTCATAAAGAGGAGCTGGTTAATGAATGTGGTGGTAATCTGAAATTAACCACTATGGGGGGCAATCTCGTATTGATCCAAAGTGCATATGAGAAACCTACAAATGAAGCTATTGTAGGTTTTAATGAATGGGAGTCCTTTTGGTTTGACTGGACTAGACCTTGGAGAGACATTGATGTGAATCCCAGTCGAGTGGTATGGACGAGGTGGTACGGAGTGCCACTCCATGCTTGGTCAATCAAATTCTTCTCACTAGTATGCGCAAACTGGGGAGTTTGTTTGAAATTAGATGATTTGTCCAGCCAAAAGACTAGCTTCGAATTTGCTAGGGTCCAAGTGTCGGTCTCTTTAGCAACTCATTTGGAGAAAACAATACATGTCAAGGTTGATGGAGTTTCATTTAAAATACTCATTGTTGAAGAACAGGCTGAGTCCATGGAGTTGAAAGTCGAAGGTGTTTCTGATAATGATGGCGACTCGTCGGAGTGGTCTGAGGACGATGCTTTGTCAAATGATGCAGCCGATGCTAGGATATTTGACTCGGATGAGGAAGAAGAGCGTTCAGATGCAAATAATCCATGTGATTGCATCCCTAATTCGGATTTGCGGATCTTACAGCCGGCAAAAAAATTGGGGTCGGAAGGTGGTGAAGGCAATCCGGGCAGTGAAGAGGCGGCGCTTGCAGTGAGAATTCCAAGAAATCTAATTAATTCCACTTTGGAAGTAGAGAATTTGAGAATGGTGGCCAATAAGTCTGTGGAGAAATCATTAGTCTCGATCCCAGATTCCGAGAATATATTAGAGGCGGCGGTTACGGTTACCAAGAGCAGGCCCCACGTTGTTTCGGAATTGTCGGATATATTAAATGATGCAGATCCTTCACTGAGTACTAATGGGCCAGCCTTATTACTTTCCAAAGGACATCATGAGCTTTTAAAGGAGGCGGTGGATGAAGCCCACTTCGGAGATTCTTTTGGGCCTCCTTTGGCAATCTTGGAAAAGGCAGGCCGAGACCAACCCAATGGAGTAATCTCTTGTGATAATTTGTGTCACATTCAAAAGCCCATCTCCCTGGTTGACCAAGTTTCGGCCCCCTGTCAAAACCAAATTCTCCCCGTCTCAACAAACCAAGCAATCGTTGTACAGAGCCAGAATATCATCCCTCTTATCTCTTCACCCCAATCAGTTCCAACCCCTAATCCAACACTTCCAATTGCCAAATTCACTACCCAGTTCGACGCAACCACAGAAGCATCTCTCGATCCCCCATACCTGAGAGCGAACCCATCAATTCCTGTACTCCCTCCACATAAGTTGACTCCTGCTACCTCTAAATCGGTGAAACCAAAAGGTAACTCGAAAATCCCAACCCTTAACCTTGCAAAATCTAGATTCCAATCAAAAGACACCCTTTCCAGAAAAAATCCTGCAGTGGGTCCTGCCAATATGAAAAGAAAAGGCGTAATTCGAGGCGAGGCTTGCAAAGCAAAGAAAAAAAATGCACGGAAAATTAAATCCAGTTCAGCGGTTGAGCCCTCGCTGAGTATCCGGAAGGTGAAGGGTGGTAGCTCAAACCAGGTTGTGGATGATGATCCGATCTCAAAGAGAATTAGGGATGAAGCAATTTTAACTTGGGAATTGGGGAAGCAGATGGGACTTTCGTCATCAGGTAAAGAGGAAATAATTTCTGGTCTTGTAAACTTGGAAAGAAAAGCAGCAGATAACAGTGTGATGGCCAAGGAGATATTTGAGGTAAGTTCTCAATGAAGGTGCTATCTTATAATATTAGGGGATTTGGGAGTACAGTTAAGCGAAATGAGATACTCTCTTTAATCAGAAATCATAACTTTGATTTTTGTTGCATTCAAGAGACTAAGGAGGAAAATCTATCTGTTGAAGCATGTAGACAGGCTTGGGGCTATGGTAATTTTGATTGGGCTAAAAGAGATTCTGTAGGCAGATCGGGGGGTATTCTAAGTATATGGAATTCTGATAAATTCATTGCTGTGAGCTCGTGGGATATGTCTGGTGCTGTTATTGTAAACGGCTTGTGGGGGGTGGACAGAATTAGATGCTGTGTAATCAATGTGTATGCTCCAGCAGCATTTGCTGAAAGAGTTGATCTTTGGGACAGGCTACTTACTATTATCCAACAAAACGATGATGATTGTGTATGTTTGGCCGGGGATTTTAATTCGATAAGATTTCCTGGAGAAAGAATTGGCAGGGGCAACTCGGTACCAACCAACGATATTGCTGCTTTTGATGGTTTTATTCGGGAATCAAATATGCTTGATCTTCCGTTATCAGGAAGAAAATTTTCACGGTACCAGCCAGATGGGAAATGCAAAAGCAGGATTGATCGTATTCTCATCAACAACAACTGGTTAACATCATGGCCTTCTTCCTCTCTTAAGGGTCTACCTAGAACGGTCTCAGATCATTGCCCTTTGGCTCTTGAAACTAAGAGCATCAACTGGGGACCGAAACCTTTTCGGTTTGTCAATGCCTGGTGCTCCCATCCAAAATTTCTTGAGTTTGTGAAGCAAGCTTGGACGAGTTACGACATTGTAGGGTGGGGGGGATACAAACTGAAAGAGAAACTAAAGAGGTTAAAAGAAGATTTGAGAAGGTGGAACGTGGATGTGTTTGGTTCGATAGATCATAAAATTGAGGGGCTGAAGAAGGAGCTGCTTGAAATTGATGTTTGTGATGACGTGTTTGGCCTGGAGGAGGAGGAAGTACTTAGGAGGAAAGAGTTAACAACTGAACTTTTCAGTATTTTGAATCAACGAAATAGCCTTCTTGCTCAAAAAGCAAAAATCAAATGGCTCAAAGAAGGTGATGTTAACTCTAAGTTCTTTCATAAGGCGATCAACTTTAGGAGAAAAGCGAATGGTATTATTGGGTTGTTTCTGAATGGGGAGTGGACGGAAGATGTTAAGGCTGTTAAAGACGGAGTTCGGAATTTCTTCAAAAATCACTTTCGTTCTTCAAATACAGTCCGTCCCAGTTTACCTTCAGAATTTTTCAATAAAAAGCTGTCCGTGGAAGACAACATGCTTCTTTCTGCCCCTTTTTTAGAAGAAGAAGTGAAAGCTGCTATTGATAATTGCGCTGGCTCGAAGAGTCCGGGGCCCGACGGTTTCAACTTCAAGTTCATCAAAGTCTGTTGGTCAGTAATAAAAGATGATTTCATCCATATGTTATCTGATTTTCATGTGCATAGCAAGCTCGTTCGAGGGATTAATCCGTCTTTCACCGCTCTCATACCTAAGAAGGAGGATGCTTCATGTTTATCAGATTTTCGGCCTATTTCGCTGATAGGGTGTGCCTACAAAATTCTTGCAAAGCTGCTTGCATCTCGACTGAGTAGAGTTATGGATAAGCTGATCTCATCTAATCAAAGTGCTTTCGTGGGCAAGAGAAATATTATGGATGGAATTGTAATCCTCAATGAAGTGGTGGCGGAAGCAAAAAAGAGGAAATTAGAGAGAGCCTTCTTCAAAATCGATTTTGCCAAGGCGTACGACTCGGTAGATTGGAACTTTTTAGATATGATGCTCGAAGGTTTCAACTTTTGTGACAAATGGCGAGGTTGGATAAAAGAATGTGTGTCAAGTGCATATGCCTCGGTGTTAGTAAACGGAAGCCCATCTGGAGAATTTAAACTTGAGAGGGGACTACGTCAAGGCGATCCTCTTTCACCTTTCTTATACCTATTAGCAGCTGAAGGGCTTAGCCTCATGTTGTCAAAGGCGACCGAATTGGGCAGGTTTCAAGCTGCTGAAGTGGGGTGTGATAAAGTTACAATATCTCATCTACAGTATGCCGACGACACAATTTTGATTGGGTCGGCCAGCTCTCAAATGGGTGATGAAAAGAATTTTGAAGAATTTTGAGTTACTATCGGGGCTTAGGATCAACTACAACAAGAGTTGCTTAATGGGGGTAAATGTGGGAGACAATAAGCTGCGGGAGATGGCTGAAATTTTAGAGTGTGATACTGGTGAAATCCCTTTCTCTTATTTGGGAATTCGAGTCGGGGCAAGCTACAAGAAAAACAGTGAGTGGACGAGTCTGATTCAGAAATTTCGGAAAAAATTGAAGTCTTGGGAAGACCGGAAGATATCCTTTGGGGGACGTATTACTCTCCTAAATGCGGTTTTATCCTCTTTACCTGTCTATCAGTTCTCCTTCTATCTCCTTCCTAAATCTACCTTGAGTGTGTTATCCTCGTTACAACGCAATTTCCTCTGGGGCGGGTGTGAGAACAATACTAAGATGTGTTGGGTGAGCTGGAAAAATGTTTGTAAAACAAAATCTTTGGGGGGACTTGGGGTTAGGGATTTGGGGGTTTTAAATAGGGTTCTTATGGGTAAGTGGGTGTGGAGATTTCTTGTGGAAAAAAATGGGTTATGGGCTACTGTGTTGAGATCTTTGTATGGGGAAATTGAAGTAGGTGTGTCTGGTCTTATATTAAAGGGTAGTTGGAATAGGTTGTCGGGGTGGTGGCGGGACATTTTAAATAATGTGTCGGGAGTGGGAGGGAAATGGTTATGGGGAAACCTAGAGAGGTGCATATGAAACGGAAAAGAAACTAGTTTCTGGGATTGTCCATGGTCCGGTGTTGAGTCTCTAAAAATCAAGTTTCCTAGGTTGTATCATTTGAGTTCATTGAAAGAGTCAACAATAGGAGAGATGGGTGTGTGGAATAATGGGTTGTGGGAATGGGAGTTAAAGTGGAATAGACAACTTTTTGATCGTGAATTACCTGCTGTAAATGAGCTCTTAAATGTTTTAAACAGGTTGCAATTGGTGGAAGATCAGGAGGACTCTTGGAAGTGGAAGGCGTCTTCGGACTACCGCTTCAAGACCAAGAAGGCTTACGAGTTCGTGAGTTCCCCAGCTTCAATGATCGTTAGTAATCCTGCTGTGAGCTTGGCCCTTGGTCAAATTTGGAATAAAATAGCACCTATCAAGACCTCGGCGATGGCGTGGCGTCTCCTACAAGATCGGCTACCTACTCGAGTGAACCTCTCCAAGCGTAACATCATTCCACAGAATGGTAATACGTGCTGTCCTTTGTGTAATTTGTGGCCTGAAACCGATTCTCATCTCTTCCTCGAGTGCTCTTTCACGTCCAAAATTTGGTATGCCTGTTATAATTGGTTGGGGATTTCAGGGGTTGGACTTAATCAGGTCTCTCGTCACTTCTTGGCTTTTAGAGGATTGTTCTCGGGAAAGATAGGTAACTCTTTGGCCACTTGTCTTTGGATTTGTATTGTGTGGAACATCTGGAAAGGGAGGAACAAATTAATTTTTGAAGATAAAATTTTTGATCCGGGAAAGGTGTTAGAAGAAATTAAAGGCAGATTTTGGAGTTGGGTTTCGGCGAAATATCCTTCTGTTTGTAACTTCCTTTTTTCGGTGTGGTTAGATAATCCTAGATCTATACTTGAGAGTTTTATGCTCATGTAAATCTTTACATCACTGTACAGTGACACTCTTTGTTCTCTTTCTTAGTGGAATAAAGATTTTACTTACCAAAAAAAAAAAAAAACATATACAATTAATTGCGTACAAATGAACGAATAATAAAATTATGCATTGTCGAAATAAATAATTTTACAAATTAAAAAAAATAGTTGGGCAAAATATTTTAATAAACAACTTAGATACGAAAAGAAATTAATTTGGTGAATTATAAAAAAAAAGACTTAATTTGAATACATATACAATTAATTGCATAAAAATGAACGAAAGTAGCTTGTGCCCTAGTGACGCGCGCCCCCTCCTCTTGCACAAAAGGTCCCGTGTTCGATTCCCCTTGGACGCAAAAATGGATTAATTGTTCAAGACCTAATAAGACTAATATAGAAGGTGGGGCAGCATATAACAAGGAATGGGCTGGTTGGTCCAGGCCGCCCCGGGTGCCCGGGCTCGAACCACGTGAGCCACTTTTTTTTTTTTTTTTTTTTTTGTATAGGCTCGGTAATTTGCGACGGCCAAATTCCGTCGCAAATATTGAATTTTGCGACGGAAAACAGCCCGTCGTAAATTATAACAAGAAAAAAAAAATATATATATATATATAAATTTGCGACGGAATGTGGCCGTCGCAAATGTTGTTGACCCGATTGGGTCTGACCCGAAAAGTTTGCGATGGACTACTGTCCGTCGCAAATTCTGTGTGACCCGGCCGGGTCTGATCCGTCGGTAATTTGCGACGGACGGCGAAATCCGTCGCAAAAATTAGCTACAGCTGTTTTAGGGACGGATACATGTCCGTCGCAGAATCCGTCGCAAAACAGTATTTTTTTTTGTAGTGAAATTTATTAGCGTAATAAGATTTACGTATGTCTTATTTTGGGAAAAAATGTTTTTACAAAATGAGGGCAAAAAAGAAGTTGATCTATAATATTTAGAACAGTTTTGCATATTTTCTCTATTAATAATCATGTTGTAACTCAACGTGAAACAAAAAAGAAGTCAGTGAAGTATTATTAACAAGCTGCTAGGTTCATGTAATAAAGATCATTGGTGTTAAACTTATAAAAATTATACTTTTTTTTTTTCTGACAAAATATAATATGAATAAATTTACGGTAAATTTATTTTGTATTTTGTATATTTTTTTAATAATATTAATTATTTTATTAAAAGAAATTGGTTTGATAGTAATACCGTATAATGAAAATAATTAATATCGTTTTGAGCCATAGATTATAACTACCATAATTAAATATGTTCTCCCCCTTACAATTTGATGTTGTAGTTATTGTTTAATAAAATATTTTTACAGGTTACTTCCAGG
Organism: Ballota nigra; assembly: GCA_947034835.1. Classification (NCBI taxonomy): domain Eukaryota; kingdom Viridiplantae; phylum Streptophyta; class Magnoliopsida; order Lamiales; family Lamiaceae; genus Ballota; species Ballota nigra. The sequence goes on along the minus strand of OX344727.1, from coordinate 7,151,468 downwards.
TTATGATGCACGAATTCTTTTAAAAATATTACAATGTAGTATTAAATTTGCATTTGTGCCCTAAAAGCGGTGAGATTTTTGAATCCGCTAATTGGATTCTCCACATGACGAATCCACTAATAAATACTCGAATCCTCCTTGAAAATTCTACTTATTAAACATCAAATATATTATTTCAATTGAATTTTATTATATAATATAATTTAAATTGATAATATGTTACTCGTTTTATATTGAAATCAGTGTTATGACGTCTGTATTAGGCTAATGGATCTTGAATTGATTTTTGGTTACTTAATTATATTAAATTATTGAATATGTTTAAGTTTTGGGTAAGAGAAAATGTGAATTATATACATTCGATTTATAAAATTTTAAAATACATTTGTCTTTTTAGATATTATATATAATACAATATAAATAAAGAGACGTATCATTGACGAATCACACCCTAATATATATATATATATATATATATATATATATATATTTTTTTTTTTTTAAATTTATATCCCCAAATCCTTATTGCATCACCCAACACTGTTGCACCTGTACTTAGTGAAATATAGCTTCCAGGCTATGATGCACGGATTCTTCTACAAATATAACAATGCAGTATCGGATTCGCACCCGCCCCCTAAAAGGGGTGCGATTCTCGAATCCGTGAATCGGATTCTCCACGTGGCGAATTCGGCTGCCACGTGGCGAATCCATTAACGAATACTCGAATCCTCCATGCGAATCCTATTTATTAAGCATTAAATATGTTATTTCAATTGAAATTTATTATATAATATAATTTAAATTGACATTGTGACACTTGTTTTATATTGAAATCACTGTTATGCCGTATGTATAAGGCTAATGGAACTTAAATTGATTTTTGATTACTTAATTATATTAACTTATTGAATATGTTCAAGTTTTAGGTTAGAGAAAATGTGAATTATATACATTCGATTTACAAAATTTTAAAATATATTTATTTTTAAGTATTATATATAATAAAATATAAATAAATAGATGTATTCTTGACAAATCGCACCCTAATTTTTTTTTAAATTCGTATTCCCGTAAGACCGTAACCGTATCGTATCGCTCCCGCATTCCTACACCGGCACCTGTGCAGCATAGCTTCCAGTTAATTCAATACTACTATCATATGCGGACTGACAACATAGCTTCCAGGTAATTCAATACTACTATCATATGCGGACTGAATGAAGAGTGGTAGAGACAAGAAAAGGATTGCCACATTTTAAATGTTATCCATGATTCAAGGAAATCAATGCATCATCCTCTCCCTCTCGAAGAAAGTGCAACTATTTCTTTTCAATCTGCCAGCTCAGCACAAATTATTGTTGTGATGTGCAATTCAATTAAAACATTATAATCTTATAAAAATGCACAAATTTAAATTTAAGTGATTTTTTTTTCGTCCTTTCGACAATACTCTTCGCATATGTATAATAAAAATAATATTTAATTATTACATTCTTACAGAATTATTATACATTCAAATAAAATCCAAGAAAAATCATTTTTCTACAACTTATTTTCCAAAAATGTGCACAATTAGGCGTGAAGATTAACGTGGGAGTATACCTTTTTATTCACGGTTCATCTAACTCAAATCATAAAAGATTGACAGACAAAGTTTTATAAGAAAATTGTTCCATATAAACTTATCATGAAATTATTTTAAAATATCAAATATTTGATTAGAATTATAAAAATTTTCATATTATTAAAAATCAAGGTCAGTGGTATTATATTATATTTATTGATTTTTTTGACCAAAACTTTTGATATTTCTGATGAAATTTTTTATACTTCTAATTAAATATTTGATATTTTAAAATAATAGCATGATAAACTTATATAAACTATTTTCATATAAAACCCACACTATTATCACGCATATATAATCAGTTTTTTTTTTATGGAATTAGGATATGTATTGGAGATATTGAGGAAGATGAATATTATAATTAGATTAAGTATTCATAATTTGATTTTATTTATTATATTTGAGTTTTATTAAAGTAGGTGTTCAATGAAATTTGTTATAAGTATTAAACTAATACTATTAATTAATTACATGCACGAGTTATACCATAACATCTTATATTATACAATGCTATGATATTAGTGAATAATTGTAATAATATCAGTGAATACATATAATGATACCAATGAATACATCCAATGATATAAATGTAATACAATAAAACTAGTTCACCCTATATTTTACACTTTTTATTCTATTTGTGTCACTTTTTCAAATATTCTTAGAATCAACAAAATTAATGTGATCTTCGTATATTCAATACTTCCTCCGTCCCAAAAGAACTTGCACACCTCATTGGGCACACTTTTAATTTAAAAAAAATAACTTTTTTGAATAAAGTAGTGACATATGGGTAAATATGTGTATATTTTTGTGAGTGTTCATTCAAATCAATGTTTTCTTTTATGGAGTGTGTAAGTTCTTTTGGAACGAACAAAAAAAAAATGTATAGGTTCCTTCGGAACGGAGGAAATATTAATTATTTTTATTAAAACAATATTATCAACCTAACATTTTTTTAATAAAACAATTATTAATTAGTACTATTAAAATATATATACAAAATGCAAATAAATTATTTTCACGATAAAACTGATTCACAACACCCTCCCCCATTTTAATTTTATTGTATTCATTTACTACATGTCAATTAAAATATTCACGTTGCATGATGAGTAGTTGCAGGAAATTAAGAACCCAAACCTACCATACACAAACTTGTTTCTATATAAAGGGCTCAAAATATGGTTTCCTTCACTCATACACACTTTGCTTTGCATATACTACATCATAAAACCAAATTATGTTGAAGCACAAACTCCATTCTTCCACTCAAACCCTAATTCCCTTACACAACACTTTCCTCTCCATTCAACCAAACCCTGCCACTTCTTCATTTCTCAATATCCCTCAAAAAATTAATTCCCTAAGTAAACCAAAACAAAAACTTGCAACATATGTCCGGCCCGTAAAAGCCATATTTGGGGGCTCCACTACTACTGAGAAGTCCACCACCACCGTTACCGTGGTGATTACCGTGCTTAAAACGGTCGGGGGAGCCCTCACCCACCTCGGCTTGAGCCGAGGCCTCGATGATATAGCCGATGTGCTTGGTCGAACCTTTCGCCTCGAGCTCGTGGCTGCTCACCTCGATCACAGTAAGCAAATGCATAAATGAAAAATAAATAAATGAATTGATTTCACATTTTTTTAAAAGTTCGTACTTTTACATTAGATTTGTTTTTTTTTCAAAGATCCTGGTTGCCTTTACCCCACCCAAGTAGAATTTTTGTATGCTATCCTACTGGATAGTGTCCAAAAGGGCTTTAGCATGTTATACCACATGTTATGTTATATTGCTTTAGACTGTGTTATACAATACAACACAACATATGGTACAACACGCTAAAACCCTGTTAAACACTACCCAGCACGTAACATAGATATAACCCTATCGTAAATGCTTGATGATTTTTACAATCTCTCATCTCCGCATAAATGAGTGATGTGATCATTGTGATGTGCATTCGACCTTTGATTAGATAGTGAATTAACATTTATGATATCACGTGAGATGTTTGGTACTATATGTTTGATTATTTTAAAACAAAAGTTTTAAATAATATTTAGTAAACAATTAAAACATTATGATTGAAAATAATTAATTCTTGAAAAGATTTATAATATCCATATTTCACAAAATATACTACAAAAGAGTTAATACCAGATTACTCGTGTAATTAACCTTCTTCCCGGCAAAATTACTTTTAGTCCAAAAACGTCATGAAATGGTCCTAAATATTTTCCAAGAAAGTAGCAATTGATCCTCACTCCGTGCAACAATAAATTTCCCATGGATTTTTCATGGAGATAAAGGAATATTAATTTAAAATTAAGTGTAATATAAATAATGTGATCGAAAAGAAAAATAAAAGTAGAATAGATGAGTTTTAAAAAATGTTATAAAAACTTATTGAGGGACACTAGCTAATTTAAAAAGATATGAAGCTTATTGTGGAACAGGGGAATACAAATTAATCTACAAAAGTAACACTAAAGAGTATGTATAGAGTGAAATGAGTTCATACATGAATCATCAAATAATATTTGCTGTTATCACTAAAGAATTTTAAGCGTTTTCACCGAAGGATATTAGTTGTTTTCACTGAAAAGTCTTAGTTTGTTTTCATGAACAACTAAGACTCTTCAGTGTATACTAGTAATACTCTTTCGTGAAAACAACTAATATTGTTTAGAGAAATCAACTAATACCCTTCAATAATTCATATATAAACCATTTTCACTCTATACTTTGTCAACACTAAAATGTGCGGTTGCACTTTGTCTTGAGATTGGACTCATGTAAACTCTTATTTTCAAAGTAACTCTTTTAAGTAAGTTTTTGTGAATTATGAACTGTTTTCTGTGTAGTAACTCTCTTATAGCATAGGAAGTATCACTTTTTAAAATATAATTTATTTTATGTGTTATTCTTTATAATATCACTAAATCATGATATTTCATATGGAAAACAATATTATTATGTTGTATACTAAATAGTATTATTGAGTGCACAATAAAAGTTCAGTGAACCGAGTTAATAGAAGTTTTAGTAAATTTTAGTTTTTTGTTGTTACTATGTATGCAAAAGGTAGGTCTCGCGTGAATCATGTGAATTTGGATTCCCGTTCTATATTTTTCAAATATTATTCTCTCAGTTTCAAACTTAATTGTTATTTTACCGTTTCTCCATCTAAATTAAGTTGGGTTTAATTTTTTTTTTGTCTTTTATTTTTTATCGTTAAAATTGTGACTCGACATAACATCTCAGTCATAAGTAGTGAATCTCTAACCATTTAAATTATATCATTCAAAGTAATAATATGAAATATAAATGTAATAGTGCAGGGAGGATATAAATGTATTAAAAGGTGAGAAGTTGTCCAAAAAATAACCATTTTTCCTATAAAATTTGTTCGCCATATAAATTGGATTAATTCAATATTGCGATAAAATGTACTCCCTCCGTCCCCTCTTAAACTTTATAGGTTGGGTGATACAGATTTTAAGAAAAACTGTTTTATTGACTTTTTCAATCAATGGGTGAAAAGTATTTTGAATTAAAGTAGGTATTATGAGTGTGTTTTATTTCCTTATTTGTGGTGTGAAATTTATTGTGGGATATCCCAAATAGAAAAATGTAAAATTTAAGAGGTACACTTAAACCAAAAACAGTCAAAATCAAACACACAGTAGAAAATACCTTTCTAAACCATTCATTGAAAGTGCACCATGTGATATGTGGACCCGAAGATTGAATCCAAAGCCTAAGCCTAAGTACTGATTTATTTAAAAATAAGCATGAACAAATTAGGAAATTCAAATTGCTTTAGTTTCATATCCTTATCAACTCTTGGTCGAATGTCCACCATATTCCCATATATGGGTACTACTATCAGTCTATCACACGGTCCACCAAAGTAATTTAATATCTTCAAATTAAATTTTATTAGCTTCATTAATATTGATATTGATTAGACAACTGGCCAGTCCATGCGTCGAGCCGTCTACTCCTCCCAGGCCCCCCTCATTATTTATATATGCATTAAGTGTATTTTGCAATTTAAATTCATTTAAAAAAATTACTCTTATTATTATTCTTATTATAATTTAAAAAGTCATTGTTGTATAAAGTCACCCCTATTATACTTTAAAAATGAGAGATTTTTCAATAAAAACAAGAATATTTTACGGAAGAATTTCATATCAAATCCCAAATTTTAGGTTATGTCTCAATTTAAGTACTCATTTTAAAGTATCTCAAAACAAGTTTCAATTTTTTCTCAATTTAAGGCTTATTTTGAATTCTTGTGTCTCAGTTTAAGACCCAACAAACAATTAAATTCATTCAATACAAAAACATATTAGAGACATTAAAAAAAAAAAAAAAAAATAGAGACATTCGTCTTAAATTATAAAAACTTTAATTATAAAAATTACTTTTTTTAAATATAATATATATTTCTAATTTTTATTTATTATCACCATGTATTAATTTAGTATTTAAAAAAATATGACAACTAACATTTTCCCATATAATCTTTTCCCGTCGTATATGAAAAATCTTAGTTTTATTTTTTAATTTCAAAATGCTAATTATCAATTTTTTTGAACAATAAATTAAAATTTTAAATTAAATTAACACGATGACATAAAAAATTAGAAATATTCATTATATTAATAAAAGGTTAATATTTTTTAAAATTAATTAAGTTTTATTTATTTATTTATACGGATGTCTCTAATTTTTTATTTATTTTCATATTGAATGAATTTAATTTAAAAAATAATTGTTTGTTGGGTCTTGAATTAATACACAAGAATTCAAAACAAACCTTAAATTGAGAAAAAAGTAAAAATTGAGACTTGATTTGAGACACTTTTAAAATGAGTACTTAGATTGAAACATAACTTAAAATTTGGGTCTTGATATGAAATTCTTCCAATATTATATCTATAATAATATGAGTAGATATTTTTTTTAAATGCACTTGAATTATTCTTTATCCGTCCCAGTTTTATGTTTTTGTTTAACTTTATACATAATTTAATGCGAGAGTTAAATTGTACTACCTCCGTCCCAGATCTGTTTTCACAGTTGATTTTTTGAGACTTTATTACGAGAGTTGATTTGTAGTGTTTAAATGAATAAAATAATTTTTTGATGATGAAATATTGTTCAATATAAGTGGATGTAACAAAGCAAACATATTTTTGTACGTAATTATTAGTGCAATGAGATGTAATTTAGAGGTCTTCGCAAGGGATGAATAGTGCACTGTGAAAACTGATCTGGGACGGAGGGAGTAGTATTTAAATGAATAAAATAATTTTTTGGGAGTTGAAGTTTAAAAAAGTAAGTGCACTTTATTTATATTTTAAAAAATTAAAAATTAAAATTGAGACGAACTTTTTTGACAAATAGAAAAATAAAACAGTGACCGAGGGAGTATATTGCAGTGGGTGCATATATATATACACACCCAACGTGCTACTGCTTACTGCAAGCTATTTGCCCATGTGCCATAAATTCTTGTAGCTGTCCATTTGTAAAAGTATATAGTAACAATAACTTATGTAAATCAATTGTGTTTACAATTAGATATGCTGTTAAAAGAATGACAATTTTTGTTTACAAATGAGTATTATATACATTAAAACAATTAAATTACAAAATATATTATTTAAAACACCAACCACAACTCAAATCCATCATGTTACTATTCAAAAAAAAAAAAAAAAATCATATTAAATTGCACTCTTATTTCCAAGGGACATATCATATCAACCCCTTTAATAATTAGATTTCCTTTTTCATATCTTAAGTACGATCTCGTCTGCACTACTCATCCAAAAAAATCTCTTTTTTTTTTGTCATGAAAATTTAAAATCACATTCAACACACCACATGTATATATTTTTCGTCCTTATCCCCCATTCAATAATATTATCATCTTCGTCTCCCATCGGATACCTATACCCTACTGTCCTAAAAGGAAATTGATTTTGCTTATATATTGTGTTGTTATTGATTTTGTATATGTATTGTCTTATAATTAATTTTTATACTTATATGTAATTTGTGTGGCTTTATATATATAATAAAGAGTCTAATTAAAAAAAGAAATAAATGTACACATATTCAAACCTTGAACCACATAAATACAATTTATGATATTTACCAATTAAGTCAAACTATAATTTATATAAAATTGAAATATATATATAATATATAAAACTTTTACATTTATAATATTTGAGAATTTGTTATATTTAAAAAAATTAAGTGTTAATTATAAAATAAACAAGTAACTTAAGTATATTTATTATGTGCACTATTATTGAATTGATTAATTAAATTTAAAGTTATTATTATGTGAAATTTGAGTGTTTAATTAATTTAATTTTTACCGTCTCATTTGAGGATTTTCAAATTAGAAAATCTTAATTTTTTAAAATTAATAAAAATTGAATTAAGTGTATTAAATAATTTTTATTTATTTATTGTATTTAAAAATAATATCTAATAATTAAAAAAGTTAACATTTAATTGACGAATTTTTATTGTCTAGAAAACACAATGCACTAAAATTTTATTATTTGAATTTTAAATCTCAAATTGAATTTAATATGTCGTTTTTCTATTGACTTAATTGTATTTAACATGCGATATTATATTTTTATATATTTATTATATAATATAGTTATATTGTTTTACAATGAACGAATTTATTATATGCTACGTATATAATGTAATATAATGTATAATTATTTTTTACAAAAATCCCACATAATACACGAAATACTCATCTCGTACATATCAAAATATTTTTCCTGTTGAGAATTAAAGCGTCATACCAATCATGCCAAAATTGAGTAGATTTATATCGAACTTAATTATATTATATCTAATTTAATCATATCTTAAATCCGTAGTCCAAAAAATACATTAAATAGAAACAACACTAATTAAATATATAAGAGCAAAATATTTTTATACATGTTATATAAATAAGAAATTGATATTTAACTTTTTAATATAAATAATACATGCATATATTTATTTATGTATATAATATCATCAATCGGGTAATCGACTGATTTTAATACTGACAAAAAAATTCCTTCATTAAATATAAAAGAATTAAGAAAAAAAAAGGAGATTATAAATTTTTTTTTTTGTGTGAGACCGTGTCATGGTGATGACGGATATAAGTTGGGTGCATATTAACACTTTAAAAGGAATGCAATATTAATTTATACTAGTTTGTGAACTGTCCCACACATGTGTTTGCCATTAATTTATTTATTATAATTATAATATTAATATATTTTTAATGATAATATATAGGGTAAATTATTTTTTAAGGACCGTAACTTTGGGGGGTGGCAAAACAAGGACCGTAACTATTTGAGCTGGCAAAACAAGGACCGTAACTTTAAAAAGTGGCAATTTAAGGACCGCAACTTTTAAAAATAGCAATTTGAGGACAAATTAGCCCGGATTACTCTCTTTCGGGCTAATTAGATAGGATTTCGGGCTCAAATCGCCAACATGGATATTATTTTGAATGAAACTATTTAAAAAAAATATTCCACTTCATTTTTTTCTTTTATTTTTTGAAAGGGGCGTTCACAAAATAATACAATTGAACACCACTATTTACAAGATAGTACAGTGTTCAAAAAATATATACTTATGTTCAACTTTTTTTTGTGCGTCTGTTCAATTATGTTGTACCAATTTGTAAAAAGTGGTTTGGAATTGTATTATCCTGCACTTAATCCTTTTTGAAATAATATTTAAAAAAAAAAATCCATTTCATTTTTTTTTAAGTATAACGAAATGAGTTGGTAATTAAAAAAAATAGAAGGAAAAAATAGAGGTAGAATTTAAAAAAAAATATTCAAAAGAATATCCACGCTGGCGATTAGAGCCCGAAAGAGAATAATTTGGGTTAATTTGTCCTCAAATTGTTCTTTTTAAAAGTTGTGGTCCTTAAATTACCACCTTTTAAAGTTATTGTCCTTGTTTTGCCAGCCCAAAAAGTTACGGTCCTTGTTTTGCCAGCCCGAAAAGTTACAGTCCTTGTTTTGCCACCCCCCAAAGTTACAGTCCTAAAAAAAAATATTACCCTAATATGTATATGTGTATATATAAACCAGCAAGAATCGTTTTTTTCGTGTCTTGTGACTTACATGCACATGTGAACTCCCGAGCTCGGCCAAACTGAAATTGTTTTGGGCCAAGCACGTCTAACCATAGTGATCTTTCACAATGAACACTAAAAACGAAAATATACCTTATTAATATAAGTAGTTATGATAACTTTCCGATAGCCCATTAGAACTTTGTTTGACCGGAAGTCCAAAAAGCCTCCACATCTTTCTCCCTTCAAGTAAGGTATAGGTAGGGGTTGAGCAAATACCGAAAATACCGATATATCACACTTACCAAACCGAAAAATATCGAATTTATCGAAAATTTCGGTATACCGTAATTTTCGGTACGGTATGATACCGTACCGAAAATTTTCGGTACGGTATCAATATTTAAAAATTTCCGGTATACGGTATCATACCGAAATACCGAAATATTTTCGGTATACCGACAATATTTCGGTATACCGGTATATATCGGTATATACCGTACCGACAATTTATAATTAAAATTTAATATTTAATTTATTTTTATAAATAATTTGTTAAATATTTCGGTATGGGCCGGTATGACCGGTATTATCGACATAATCGGTATTTCGGTATGAACCGCTATTTCGGTATGGACCGGTATATACCGAAATATCGGTAAGGTACAGCATACCGAATGTTCGGTACGGTATGCGGTATACTTTTTTGACATACCGAAATTTCGGTATACTGAAATCCAGTATACCGAAATTTTCGGTACGGTATCGGTATGCAATTTTGCATACCGAAAATTTCGGTACGGTATGGACGGTACGGTATGCCAGCCCTAGGTATAGGAGTGCCATTGGGTTAAGAAGAAATCACAGTAAGGAAATAAAAAATTGTCTGTCAATTTTTTTTATAGTGGTGATTGCTTATAAAATTGGTTACTAATTTTTTTAATCATGTATACATCTCCATTCTTCAATCCATAAACAATTTGCCTACGAGATAAAATTTCTAGACAATTACTTATCTACAAACAATTTGCTTACAAAAATTTACCCACAAACTAGACTAGAGAAATTCTATTGGCAAAATTATTTGTAGGTGAGGAATGAAGATGTCTATTTACTTATAATTTTTTATAGGCAATTCGTAGACAATCCTCACTAAGAGAATTTTTTGATGAAAATTTTATAGTAATATTAACAAATTTTGCAGGCAAAACTTTATTTTCTTGTAGCGAATTGTCATCTAATACTAATGTACACGTACATCTTTTTCATAATCTTGCCAATTGACCGTTGCCATAATTTGTACATTTGATATCAATTTTTTTTTCTAAATTTTTATTTATATTCTTGAAGAATCTGGAACGGAGAAGCCGAGGATCAAATCTTATGCACATAAATCGGGTTTACATGAGTTGGGGACTTACTATGAGTCGAGTTTTGATGTGGGAGAGGATTTTGGTGAGATTGGTGCAATAGTGATTGAGAATGAACACCATCAAGAAATGTACGTTAAGAACATTGTGCTTGATGGCTTATCCACTGGCCCTCTCCAGATAACCTGTGATTCCTGGGTTCATTCCAAATCTGATAACCCTAAGAAGAGAGTTTTTTTCTTTGACAAGGTAATTTCTTAATTGACAAAGTATAGAGTAAATTTGGTTCATATATAATTTATTGAAGAGTATTAGTTATTTTCACTGAGTATTATTTATTTACACTGAAGAGTCTTAGTTGTCTAGTGAAAACAAACTAGGACTATTTAGTGAAAACAACTAATACTATTTAGTGAAAACAACTACTCCCTCTGTCCAATATTAATAGTCATGTTGTTTGGACAATTATTTTTTGTCATAAGTTGGAGAGAATTATGAGTATTGTGAGATTCATTTATAAATAAAGTGATTATTTATGAAAAATATAATACTTATATTTTCGATAAATAATAACTTTACTGATAAATGAACATCACAATACCTCATAATACCCTCCAACTTATGACAAAAAATAACAGCCCAAACAACAGGACTACTAATATTGGATGAAGAGAGTAATACCCTTTAGTGAAAATAACTAATACCCTTTGATAGTTTATATATGAATCATTTTCACTCTATACTTTGTCATTTTCTTAATTATTTATTATACAAGTGATCTCCTGTCACATATATAATTTATATTGGATTATTGCACTAATAAAAGATGGTCTACGGGGCACCAGTTACAATGATACAAATTAAATTATCACTTTTTTTTTTTTTTTTTTTTACAAATGCATATCTTTTCGAGAGACAATTAACAAGCTAATGAAATTTTGTGATTTCAAATTGTGATAGAGTTTAGAGTAATTCTGCAAAAATTAAATAAAAATTTTATTTGCCATTAATATTTTTTTTTTTTTTTTGATCAGCAAATAAATTTGCCATTAAATATTTATTTTTCAAAATTCTACATATCTCAGTCAAATGAGTTTTCAAAATTAGATAAGAACATTTAATTTTTCAATAGATTTTTCCAGTATATAATGAACCCGTGGACGATGGATTTATGATGGAGTAATCAATTCAAGTATTCACTATGAACTAAATAACCCCATAAATTTATATACACACTCCATATATATATATATTTGACGGGTACACACTCCATATATATAAGTTCATATTTATTGATAAAGGGCATCTGGTCAAGTTAGATTTGGAGTTTGGTCCGTCCACTTTTATGTACATCCCACAATTATTTTCACACTTAAAAAAAATATATATATTCTATCACATAAATCAATAAAGTAATAAAATACTACTATTTTATTCAACTCGACACTCACTCACTTTAAAAAAAAAAATTGTCATCCCCGATCTTCTACAAAAGTAGTTTCGGGATAGGTGAAATAATAATTTATTTATCTTTAAATGAGATTGAGATGTAGTATGATTTACGAACATGAGCAGTCATACTTGCCATCCCAAACTCCAAGTGGACTAAAAGAACTGAGAGACAAAGAGTTGATAAGTGTACGAGGAGACGGTACAGGCGAGCGCAAGACTTCTGATAGAATTTATGATTATGATGTGTACAATGATCTCGGTGATCCCGCCAAAGACGATTTGGTCCGCCCCATTCTCGGCGGCACCCAACATCCCTACCCTCGTCGTTGTAGAACCGGTCGCCCCAAAACTAAAAAAGGTAAAGATATTGGATATATATATATATGTGTACATAGTTATTTAATTACAATGCAATATAATTATTTTGTTAAAAAAACATTTTTTTCATTTTAAAAAATAAACAAGAGAAGAGAATTGAGAGAATATTTTTTATTTTTTTTAGACTTGCAATTTAGGGGTCTTTTTTGTTTTGTGAACAATAATTTTTCAAATTTGTGAATATAGGACATTCACCTTTTTTGAGCAAATGTAAGCCATTAATTTTTCTTTTTGTGTGTATGGGGCAAATGTAGGCTTACTGGTCAAAATTTGCAACTAAAAATTCAAAACTTACGGGTTTATATGTTTGTAATTCGTCATTGATCTTATGAAAAAAAAATCGCCTCATTTATAAATCCAAACTTGTAAGGATATGAAATCATTTCATTTATTTAACCTCAGTAACATATTCATTCCATACATCTTAACTAGAAGAACCAATATATTTAAAAAAAAAAAAATTTTGGTAGGATACATCGATCGTTCCTCCCAATTATATATATATATATATATATGGGAGATATTTGTAAATATTATCGTCCTAAAAGAGTTTGCGCTATTAAAAGGGGCAAAAATATCACTTTTCTCAAAATAAAATCAGAGTTATGTTATATTTGATAAAATTTACAGAAGTGCCAAAAAATGTAATGTATTATTTCCAAATTGGCGTATTACAGATCCATTATCAGAGACAAGGAGCCTCAACATATACGTGCCCAGAGATGAAGCCTTTTCTGAAGTTAAGCAAATGTCTTTCGGAGCAAAAACCGTATACTCCGCGCTCCATGCCCTCGTTCCTACCGTCGAAACAGTCGTCGTCAAAACCGATTTTGGATTTCCCAATTTCACCGCCATTGATTCTCTTTTCAATGATGGTTTTAAGCTCCCCGACAATCCCTCTAATGGTGCTTTACAAAATATGATACCTAGGCTCGTTAAAACCGTCTCCGAAACCGGTGAAAGTCTCCTCCGCTTTGAGACCCCACAATTTCTCGAAAGTAAGCATCACTACAAAAATTAAAATTGACCAATAATCCTGTCATTATAGCGGATAAAATTTCTAAAGACCGTAATTTTTTGTGTTGATAGAATAAGGACTGTAACTTTTTCAGACTAACATTTTAAGGACCGTAACGTCTAAAGTGACAAATTGAGGTCAAATCAACCTACATTGGGCCCAAATTCAGCCCCGGTTCAACTCAAATCAGGCTAATTAGCCCGATTGGTTTGATTCAGACTGATTCGGCCTCAATTTGCAACTTTTAGAAGTTATAGTCCTTAATTTGCCAGCTCAAAAAAGTTATAGTACTTATTTTGCCACCTATCCCAAGTTTATGGTCCATAAAAAGTATTTTGCCCCTGTGCTCTTACTATAATGACAGGATTGTTGTAGTTAAAAATCATTTTTCTTGTATACCTAACCCAACATCAAGTCTATATCATATATATGAATTAATGCATGTAATGTAGGAGATAAGTTTGCTTGGTTTAGAGATGCTGAATTTGCTAGACAAACCCTCGCGGGTCTCAATCCAATGTGCATCAAGTTGGTCACGGTATTTTAATTTAATAATTATTTCCTCTTGATAACATTTATATACAATGTAAGAGCAAAATGAATGTATACGATGAATAATATACAATAGGAATGGCCGCTGAAGAGTAAACTCGATCCTGAGGTGTATGGGCCCCCCGAATCAGCAATCACAGCCGAGCATGTGGAACAAGAAATCAAAGGCTTCTCCACATTGGACGAGGTAATTAGCTCCAATTCACCAATTTAATTTCTTGATATATGTTTTCTTTATGGTGCCAACTTAAGGGAAAATAAATATCACAAAATAGTCCTATAACCTTGCCGAGTAAGTTTGGTCCTTAATCTTCTTAAATCTTAAGTTCTCAATTATGGTCATTTTATAATAAAAATATATCATTTTCGATGAAAATCTTAAAAAATCACCCAGAATTTACACGTGCTCCAGTGCTAGTGCTCGCATGGTGTTCCAAGTCAACAAATTAGGTTCACGTTCCACTCCATTTAGATTAAATTAGGTCAACATCAATGGGGAGAAATATTGTTTTCAGCCTATTAAATCAAAATGGGGTATGACGTGGACCTTATTTATTAACTTAGAGCGTCACGTGGCACTAACACTTGAACACGTGTAAATTTCGGGCTTTTAAAAAAAAATCCACGGGAAATGATATTTTCTATCAAAAAGGCCATAATTAAGAAATTAAGAAGATAATTACTAAATCTGAACTTGTGCAAAGTTATAAGACCATTTTTTATATTTTCCTCCAACCTAAGAAAACGTAGAGATATTATCCTTTGTAGTTTGAGTTAAAAGCATTTTTGTCACATAACTTATATATAGTTTGATTTTGGTCCCAATAATTTAATTGTTTCGATTTAGTTCCAATATTTAAAACTTTGTCCAATTTTTACCCACCAAAAATTTGAAATGGCCTCATTTAACTTGGGACCAAAACTAGAAATTCGTGAGACATAAAACAACACCATCTTCAATTTTCCGACTGTTTGAACCGAATTTGAATAAATTAATTGTTTAATACGGGGAATAAATCAAAATAGTTAAAATTTGTGGAACATTTATGAAACAAAAATAATAATTTAACTCATTGAAGTTGGTTGCATACCTTTTTTTCTTTTTTTTTCCCTTCAGGCGTTGAAAGAAAAGAAGCTATTCATCATAGATTACCACGACTTACTCCTACCTTACGTGGAAAAAGTAAGAGAGATCAAGGGGACAACACTTTACGGCTCGAGGGCATTATTCTTCCTAATGCCAACGGGGACGCTGAGGCCCATCGCGATCGAGCTAACTCGACCGCCAATTGAAGGGAAGGAGCAGTGGAAGCAGGTGTTCCAGCCGTGTTGGGATCCGACGGGCATCTGGCTCTGGAGGCTGGCCAAGACTCACTTCGTGGCCCACGATGCGGGCGTTCATCAGTTAGTCAATCACTGGCTAAGAACGCATTGTTGCACGGAGCCATACATTATTGCAACCAACAGACAACTGAGTACAATGCACCCCATCTATAAACTCCTGCACCCGCATTTGCGGTACACGATGGAGATCAACGCGTTGGCCCGTGGGGCCCTTATTAATGCCAACGGCATTATCGAGACCAACTTTTCCCCGGGGAAGTACTCCATAGAGCTGAGTTCTGCTGCGTATGACCAGCTGTGGCAGTTCAATCTAGAGGCTTTGCCCGCTGATTTAATCAACAGGTGAAACTTACTTTTGCATTTGATCCATTTTTATTGTCTTAAAAGAAATATTATGTTTTGAACTAGGGTAATTCCAAAAAAAATCACGAACTCTATGATTTTTATCAATTACAATATAACTTTTTCTTAGTTTTGCAATTTGATAATTTTTCGACAACAACACCATATGCCATATAGAATCCACGCAGATGTCAACAAGTAAAATCATAATATCTATAAAATACATTTTTAACTTAACATAGCTTAAAATATTTTAAACACGTTATCTTAATTTTTTTTAAATAATATTATTTGTTGGCATTAACGTGGACATGCATCACGTCATTTAATTGTTGTCGAAAATTATTAGTTATTTTGAATCACAAAATTAAAAAAGGTGGTGTATCAAATTGCAAAGATAAATTCAACGTTTTTTTTTTTTTTTTCAATTTAACCCTAACCTAATGTGACATTTTAACTTTATAAGGGACCTACATAGAGTAAACTGGTTTAATAAATGCATATTGGCAAATTGGAATATGATGATTATTTTTGGTCAAATTATTTCTCTAAAAAAACAACTAGAATGGGTTGGAAAGAGTAATTGTTAGTATTTTGCAAATACCAGGTCCAGAAGAGTTAAATCCACCCATTGGTATTTTTTGCCTTAGTTAACTTCACTTTTCTTATATCGTTTCTAGCTAATTCAAATACCAATTGGTATTTATAAATAAAAAGCATTGTAAGATCACTTTATAGTTTATACATATAAATATAGTTCAAATGACTTCTTCATTAGTGTGAAACATCTTGAATATTGTCAATTAAATTAGACATAGTGAAGTATAATCGTGCTTTTGTTATTCATTTTCATATTTGTTACACATGCTTACAATATATACATATTAATTTGGCAGGGGAATGGCGGTAGAGGATCCCTCCGCCCCACATGGTCTAAAGCTAACAATCGAAGACTACCCTTACGCTAATGATGGTTTGCTTCTATGGGATGCCATCAAACAGTGGGTCACGGACTACGTCAGCTTCTTCTATACCGAATCGAACCTCATTGAATCAGATAGCGAGCTCCAATCGTGGTGGACCGAGATCCGAACACTAGGCCATGCTGATAAAAAAGACGAGCCCTGGTGGCCCGAACTAAAAACCCCAGATGACCTCGTCGGAATCCTCACGACCATCATCTGGGTGGCTTCGGGCCACCACGCCGCTGTAAACTTTGGCCAGTTTGATTTCGGAGGATACTTTCCGAACAGGCCTACTGCCGCTCGAACACAAATGCCAACCGAAGATCCAAACGAGGAAGAGGAGAAACTATTCATGGAAAGGCCGGAGAAGTTCTTGCTAGATTGTTTCCCATCGCAGTCGCAAGCGACAGTCGTGATGACTATTTTAGACGTTCTGTCGAACCATTCTCCGGATGAGGAGTACATCGGGGATAAGATCCAGGCGTATTGGGAAGGTAATAAGGTAATTAAGGCTGCATTTGAAAGGTTTAATGGTCGGTTGAAGGAGATTGAAGGGATCATTGATGCTAGAAATGTGGATACGAAGCTGATGAATAGAGCAGGGGCGGGCGTGGTGCCGTACGAGCTTCTGAAACCGCATTCTGAAGCTGGTGTCACGGGAAAGGGTGTCCCTAATAGCATATCTATTTAGATCATGATCGTGAGTGTATTTTATATTTACAAATGTGTGAACTTGAATAAATGTTTGAGCTTTCTTTGTGTATCTTGAACCGTTATGGTGTAATTTCTCTCATGATTCAGACTTTAAATTTGATGAGGTTAGAGTTTTCTGTGGCACAATATTTATTTTTAAAGAGAAAATACACATAACTGCTCTAAATTTTATAGTACAAATATTTTTTGCCCTATTTTTTTCTCTAAAGAGAAAAAAAAAAATGGAGACGTACAATGGGTACATGGCCCCGGACGTTGTATAACTCACACGGTGTATGCATGTGCATAGCGACAACGGGCTCACATGTGTATGCATGACGACGACGGGCTCGTATGCTCCATGGCGACAATGTACGCGTATGCATGTGCATGACGACGAAAGGTGGTAGCAGCGAGCACGCATGCACACAACAAGCGAACAAGCGCGACACTCAGCGATGGGTAACATATTTACCGTACTGGATAAGTTTATGTTAACACGTCAATTAATTCATTGGATTGTTGGGATGAACCTATCTTCTCTGCTATGATGCACGATTTCTTCTAAAAATATCACAATGCAGTATCGGATTCGCACCCGCCCCCTAAAAGGGGTGTGATTCTTGAATCCGCGAAGCGGACTCTCCACGTGGCGAATCCGGCTGCCACATGGCGAATCCACTAATGGATACTCGAATCCTCCTCACGTATCCTACTTATTAAGCATTAAATATGTTATTTCAATTGAATTTTGTTATATAATATAATTCAAACTGACAATATATGTAACAACCCAAGTTTTCTAGTTAATTATTTATTATATTATGAGATATTCCAAAAAAAATTGATTTTTATTAAAATAATAGATTATTCCAATTTCATAATTTTTGACAAATGATATATTTCAAATTTCATAATTATTTACAAAAGATTTTTAATTCAAATCAATTCAGATTTTTAATTCAAATTAAATTCATTATTTTTTTTTCCACTAGAAAATATATTTTCTTCAATATCTTAAATCTTAATATTTCGTGAAAAATATTTACTATCACTTAAATTGTAGTTTTTACCTAACTTAAAGCCCAAACCCAACTCAAGCCCTATTTTAAAAATCTTATTATATTATATTTCTAAACCTCTTCAAGATGATGTGTCAGCACCACATTATTCTTAGGCTGATGTGGCATGTCTCAAATCTCTCCATTTCGAAATACTGCACTCTCATTAAAAGTTGGTCTAACTTTTGATCTCGACCATCCATTCTATACCATGAAATTTAAACCATTGATCTAAATATTTAGGGTTATTTACTCTCCCAATTACAGAATTGTGAATTCTCGGATGCCAGAACCTCAACGCCGCCTACCCTCCCCCGGGCCGCCGCCTTCCCTCTACCGAACCGTCGTCCCCTTCCCTCTCCCGAACCATCGCCTCCTCTCATTTCTTCTTCTCTCTTTTCCTTTCAGATTATTTACGCGGCCTTTTCTCTATCCCAAATCGCTGTCAAATTATTCACGAACGTGCCGCCTCTCTACTCCCACCCCCTCGAACTGGGATCACCGAGGCTTTGCTAGACGACTCCTTGTGACCGCGCCTACCACCATCGCCGCTGCCCCTGTTGAACCGCCATCACCGCATCATCGCCGCCCCAATTGCAGCCGCCATCATCACCGCCCCGGTTGAACCGCCATCGTCGCCCGCTATCGCCACCGCCCCCATTACACCGCAATCGCAACTACCACAAGTCTCTATTGCACCGCCCGTCGCGTCTCTCTCTCTCTCTTTTCTTTTACAGTAGTGGAAATTTGTTTTGATGGGTTTATGTTAGTAATTAAATTGCAGTATTGTTTTTGTAAATTTTTTTGTTCGATTATTTATTTTGTAGGGTTAATACGGAGAGTCAATCCATTTCACAATCATCCTTTTCATTTTCACGGCTGCTAATCTCCATCTCTCCTTTTGATTCCTCTGCGAAGGTATGTTTATTGGTTTTGCATTGTTCTAATTTTGTTTTGTTCTGTTTTGAAATAGAAAATGAGGGGTTTGAATTTTTCCAATCTTCTGTTGCTTTTATAAGAGGGGTAAGAGGGGTCAATGTATATGGGCTGCAAAATAGTTAATCGACATTCTTCTATCATTTGCAGGAGAGAAGTTTGAGTGGAGAGTGGAGACCAACTTACTTAGACCGGTATGGTTAACCTCTTCTTGAGTTTGCTTTCAAAAAATTTGAGATGTTGTATTTTGGCTTTAGTTTTCAACTGGAAATATGTATGTAAGAGTTTGATGTTGATTATGAAAATTTTCAAGAGAATTTTGGATGTAAGTTTAATTCTTTTGATATCTGATAGTTCTTGCAAGATGAACATGAAGTTTTGTCCTTTTCCGTTCCTTATTAAATGTAGAAGAGAGACTTTTCTCAATATTTTGAAGATAGTGGGATCTATTACTTTTTTGTCTAAATTATATTGCACCTTTGTCTCCCTCTCTGCTCTCTTAATGATATATTTGCTTCTCAGAATTCTTTCATCTTCTGTAATCTCCTTCTCCCTTTATTATCAGGACCTTACAAATCTGATTTACGAGTTTAGGTTATCTGATTATTGAGACCATCACAAATCTGAATTACGAGTTCAGGTAATCCCACTTCTGAGGTAATCCCAATTTTGAGGTAATCTGATTTACTTTTCTTCTATTCTCCCATCACAAATATGACCTCAGTTATTTCAGGTAACACTTCTGAGGCGACAGGTAACATCTCCGCCCCATTTTAATTAATTTTCATATTTATTTCTAATGATCTAGCATCATTTACGCTTTTGTACGGCTCCCAATCATTCTCTTTCTATTGTTTCTGTTATTCATTTAGTTTTCATAAGTATTTATTAGTGCTACTACTTTCCTTGTTGTTGCTTTTGATCCAGTGGATTCTTCATTCTTGAAGTGGGCTTTTCTTTATTTTTATTCTTTTTTGAAAGATTGAGATTGTTAATGAATGGGGCACTTATAATACTTATCCTGTCTCTTGCTTAAAGAGTACTCTATGATATGATCAGAATGGAGTTAAATTCTTTATGCATATGATACACTAATATTATATCTATGCATATTATACACAAACGCAAGTTCAATTGCTGTAATTCTTTGAGAAAAATTGAGCTAGACTTAGATCTACAAGTAGGCTGAAAAATTATTAAGCATCCTGGGCGAGACCTGCTAATTAACTCAATGTTGCTATACAAAAGTCCCCTTGATGGAAGATTCTGCATACAAAAGTCCCCTTGATTGCTTTGTTTAGACTTCAAAGAATGATGTAAGCTCACTTTATCTGTTAAGCATCCTGGGTGAGCTAGACATTGTAAGTTTCATGCTGCTAAAATTCATGATGTTCTTTTTTTAATAATTCAAATTTCATATATGTAATATCTGGAATATGGTACTCTCCAAATGCGGTTGGAAATGACTTGAGAGCAATTTATTTTCAGCAACAGAAAGTTGATATTTTTGTAGGGAAAATCAAATGTTATTGCTAAATGCATAAAGTAGCTGATGAACTTTTCTATTAACACTAATTTGTCCCCCCCCCCTCCCACCCACCCACCCACCACACCCTCACTCTTCTACTGGAAATTCCTGCGTTTGTATATCATCCTATCATCAAACTATATATTATCAGTATATGTAAAGCTATAGTTTATATATACATAAAATGCTCATTTCATGTATTATATTCTAATCTCATTCTTGGGGTAATAAGTATTACATATTGATAAATTGCTTTTTAAAATTTCAAATCTTTTTAGCACGTTTAAAATTAAAATTTATCGTCAATGTGGTTATGGCCTTTTGTATTTGCAGGTGCAAAGGTCAAAGTATTTCATGTTCAACCCGAGGTAATACATTTTGGTTGTGAAATATTAATATAGATTAAATATTTCAGTTTTCTAGCATCATGAGTATGAGCTTACCCAAATTTCCTATTTGTATGTTTATAAGGGATTTTAATTTATGAGACTGTGAAGTGTCTAGATGATGTGTGTGAGCATAATGGTGCATTGGAATCACTTAAAAAATAAAAGCAAACCTCTTCTTATCCTCTTTAAATAATAGTTGCAGATGATCCTTACATTTTTTATATTCAGGTAACTTTTCATGGCAGCTTGCTTTTACATTCTTGCCATGAGGATGATGAAGACATCCTTTATTTACTATTTAATCCTATCTTCTATTTTATACAGTTTCATTGTTTTTTCTTTTGAAGGAATGAGATGCGGGCTTGGTTTTTCAGTTTTTACATCGCTGATTTAATGAAATTGATATAATGCATTATTGGGTTGACAACATAGCAACTTTAATACATTCAAGATTTTGGGATCATCCGTTTATTTGTACAAATTTTGTGCTTTCGGTAATCTAGAAAGCTAGGACGGTATTTAATATGATATATTCTCTACATTAGAATTGAATATATGAGTTTTTTTTTGTTACAATTAGAATTGAGTATATGAGTTTTTTTTGTTACAGAGGTGTAGTGCGCTTATGTTTGAACCTTTAATTCATACTTTCAAATGAATCAACTTAGGTTGTGTTTACTTTGAAGGGGTGGATAAAATAGATAAAGTTAACTTAGGAGGCTAGACTAAGTTAACTCATTTTATCAAGTGTTTACTTTGTTAGTTTTGTGTGGAGATTAATTTTTATATTTTGTTTATTTTATTAGTTTTTAAATAAGATAAATTCCTAAATTACTAATTAATATACACTTCTAAAATATTTCCGAATTTATTCAATCACCCATTCTAGTCCCTATCTCCATTCCTTAGATCCCTGTTTTTATTTCTTCAATTGAGAAGTAATTTCTTCCATTGCTCATCTATTCGCACTTCATAATTTTCTGGGTTTTCATCAAGGACTCGAGCCCTTCTCTATTTCTGGGCTTTCCTCCTCCTCTTTTTCCACATTGCCGCCGTAATCCACGATTTGAACCGCCACAAAAGTATCCCTTTTGCTAATTTTTTTTTTCCAGAATTTATGCAACACAGTTTTGAGTTTATGAAAATTGGTGATTGAGTTTATCAAACCTGATTCTTCCATGGATGCTATTTTCGCTACCCTTAATTTGGATTAATGGAACCTTCGACAAAGCTTCTGAAGCCAATTACATTCGACAAGGCTTCCAGGTTATTTTGTTTAGAATAGGGTGATAATCAGTTGAAATTTCGCTTCTAAAACCAAAATATTTCACACAATACCCGAAATCTCGTCGTCCCCGTAGCAGCGGCGCGAGGTAGGGTTTCGGTCTCAAATGCGCGAATGAGATATATTAGTGGAGTCTTGTCCGTAATTCATGTATCAGTTTGGGGCAAATTGGACCTTTTACATTGATACAGTGATCCTGTTAAAATTAACAGCCCAAGGAACTCTGGTTTATTTTTGCCAATTTGTATGGGTTTAACCCGGGGCGGCAAGATAACCCGGACTTTTTAACTTGTAAAGTAAACGGTTGTTTGAATGCTACTAAATGAGTTATTGGGGTTTAACATCCAATGTAAACACACCCTTAAAGTGATAAAATCTTCTTAAACTTTTATAAAGTTTGAGTAAATGATAGTAAGTAATCTTAATATTTATTACACACTGTAAAGAAAAATATTTTAAAGCTTATGTGATAAAACCACACCCCTCTATTTCAAAATCTTTCTTTTCTCATTAACTCTACTTACAAAATTTAATATTAACCATCTAATTTATTCTTTTAATTTCAACCATTTATTTTAATATAGATATTGATCTGTAATTGCAGTAATTTTTTTTTCTCAGATCTCCTTATATTAAAGGAAATTCTACAAAGTAAATATAATTAGTGGAAATTTTCAACGATGAAAATTAATCATATATATATATATATATATATATTAATTTATTCTACTAATGCATAAATTAATATTATGAAATATTTAATTTTATTGAATATAAAACAATTTAATGAAATTAATTCTTATTTTAATATATTAATTTATTCTACTAATGCATAAATTAATATTATGAAATATTTAATTTTATTGAATATAAAACAATTCAATGAAATTAATTCTTAGTTTTAATCTTATCTTATTTTAATACACTACTCAACAAACTCTTTAAGTTGATTTGACAATAATGTATTCTTCAAGTTTAGCTTTATGTCACCTGATTATTTTGTAGAGATACTTGCATTCTCATGAAATATATATAATTAAATACATGAGTTCAATAACCTTTATTTCACATTGGTTATTAATCATTTCTAAAAATTAATATATCATATAAAAAATTATTAAACATTAATTCGTAATTGCATCATTTTTTTCACACCTCCTTACATTTGAGGAAATCCTATATTAAGAAATTCTAATTTGTGAGGAATGTAAACAATGATAATTGATTATATTATTCTTTTAAAAATTATTCTACTAATAAATAAATTAATATTATGATTTTTAAATTTTTATTGAATATAAAAAAATCTAATGAAATTAGTTTTTAATCTTAATATTATATAACATTAATTTTTTTTTTTACAGAAGAAACGAACTGCAATACAAGGAAACAGATGAAGAGTACAAGTCCAGTCCAAGAGACTACAAAGAGTCTGAAGAAGGCCTACCTCGAACCAATCGCGAGGAAACGAGGAGGTAAACCAGCCCAAATACACACCCAAGGTGAAGGCGCGGGGAACAATGAGAAGCCTCACACTAAGGCAACCCAAGTTCCAGAAGAATGAACCGAGGGTGCATAGAACCAGCCCAAGAACATAACCAGTGCACATCCAAGGTGAGAGCACAGGGAACATGGAGAAGCCCCACACTAAGGCATATCCAGTTCCAGGAAGATGAACCGAAGGTGCACGAACTAGAGCATTACAACAGAAAGCAATAAACCTAAAGTACAGCAAACAAAGGAACCAACAAAAGGAAAAAAAAACACACATCTAAAACCTACAACAAGGCCCTAAGAGAAAACGTAAATAAAAGGAGTCTAATTAATCGATCCATCCACCGGTCACCGTAGCTCCGGTGGATCAGATCGATCCATTAGACCCAACTGGAGCACCAAGCAATCTGAAAAGGACGGAGCCTAGAAAGCATAAAACCTGCCAGATTCGGTCAAACTCGGCTAACTCGGTCAACTCAGTCGAGTGACTCACTGAGTCGCAAATCTGGATCTACTCGAACCTTGCGAGCAGTGCGCGGCGGCGGTAGGCGGGTGGCGGTCGAAAATTGACGGCAGGAACGGCTTAAACGGGCAGAGGTAATCCGAGAGAGACGAATAACACAATGAAAAATGGATAGATCAGAACCAAAAAATGGCCAGAGAAACGCACACCTGAGGCGGCGCGGGGAGTCTAACAGAGAACCCTAAAAGAGGATTCTTAGGAGAGGAGAGGATAGGCGGCGCCTCTTAAGCATCCGCCATTAAAATCAAAGAAGAGAAACTTTGGCTGTTGAGTTTAGAGAGAGAAATTTTTAATATCCGGATGAGATCTACCTTAGTTACATTAAAATCTTTTAAGTTGATGTGACAACACCACGTTCTTCTATTTCAGCCTTATGCCCTGATTATCGTTTGAAAATCCTTGCATTCTCATGAAAAACTAATTAAATACATGGGCTCAATAACATTTATCCCATATTGGTTATATATCATTGCTAAAATTTAATTTTATCATATAAAAAGGTATTAGACATTGATTTGTAATTGCATCAATTTTTCTCGCATCTCCTTATATTTGAGGAAATCCTATTGTAAGGAATTCTAATTCTAAGTTAATTTTTTAATTTATTTTACTAATGAATAAATTAATATTATAAAATTGTAATTTTTATTGAATATAAAAACCCAATGAAATTGTTTTTTTAATTTTATCTTAGTATACTATAAAGTCAAACACTTTTAAGTTGATGTACAACACTACATTCTTCTATTTCTGCTTATGCCACCATAATATTTCATTTGTAAATCCTTACATTCTCATGAAAATATAATTAAATACATGAATTCAATAACATTTATCCCACATTTGGTTACCAATCATTGTTAAAATTAATTTTATCATATAAAATGTATTTTATTACACATTGATTTATAATTGCATCATTTTTCTCAAATTGTCTTATATTTGAGGAAATTATATACTAAGGAATTTTGATTAACAATAATTTTGTTTAATATATTATACTAATGATCAAATTAATATAATGAAATTGATTCCTTTAAAATTTTAGGGAAAGATAATTATAGAAAATATACAAGTTGTATTCAGATGTTGAGCTTTAGAATGATGATGACAAGGGGTCAATTCTTCGAAGAACGATAAAGTTAAATTTTTAATTCAAACATTTTTGGAAGATTTGCAAAGCACGTGTCATTATTTTATGTTTGAAATCATACAATTATTCAACAAATATTGTTTACAAATAATTTTTTCAAAATTTATAATTTTAATTATAATTTTTTGACGTGAAAACTAAATTAGTTTAAAATTGTTTTATACAGAGGAATGAATATTTTATTTCACTTTTTTTTAATATTCGAATTAAAATTTCATTTAAATTGTATCACATATTATAAATATTTTTGTTCCTAAAAATATTTTTAAAATATATATATATATATATATATATATATATATATATATATATATATATATTTTAATTTTTTATTTTACATAAGAGAGTATTTGAGTTCTGATACTCTTTGTAGATTCGAGTATAGAGGGAGTTGTTTTCTATTGATTACTTGAAACTCTGTCAAGTGTTCCGAACTTCCATACCACTGTTTGGTATTGAAGGTTGGTGTCCCTATAATACTTCTAAAAAATATCGAGAGCTAAAATCAGAAGAGGGTTCAAAGTTCTTTGTCTTGATTCTAATGGAAGGTCATGCAAGTATACAACAAATGTAGTCGACAGAGAAGTTTTCCAATACGTGTAATTTAAGTAATACTGTATTATATTAATTTGAGATTGAATGTACAAATTAGTTAATATTTTTCAAATTCTCAATTTATTCATGTTTAATATTTTTTATTGTTCGTTGAGTTATAATTACAATTTTAATATTATATCGAAATTACAAGATATTTAAAATGAAAGTACTAATATTTATAATTTGAATTAATAATAACAAAAAAAAAATTCCAGTCCGCGAAATTCGCGGGGGTACGCACTAGTATCTATATACTAGATGAGTGCCCGCGTATTACGCGGAGTTTTCACAAAAAAATAATTGTATATGTATTTTATATACTTAAATAAATTGTTCATAGTAAAATAATATAATTATATTATATAATGAATATATTTCAATAATATGTATGTATAAAATTATGAGTTAATTTCTTATTAATTCACGAGCTTTAGGCTCAATCTCATTTTAATTACAATTTTCAATATTCTTATGGAATTTAATATATTTTTTAATTTGGTATATACATTTAAATTATGATTTATTTTCACAATTACACGTCAAATACTTCTCTAGGATATTTTCCTCGGTCGAATTTCCATCCAAGCACTAATGGACTCTCATGTATTTTTTTTTCCGAAAAATACAATTCGTATATCGAATTGAAACAACTAAAGATGTGGTGAATTTAAATGTTGGGATTAAAATGAGACTGAGCCTAAAGATTGTGAATTAATATAGAATTAACCCTAAATTTATTATTATTATTTTACATTATTTTTAAAGCTCTATTTTTTCAAATATATTACATCTATAAATTTTTTAAATAGTATATTATAAGATATAAATATGCATTTTATTGTACATGTACAAAATAAGTACTTTCCATACATACATATGTCATTTAAATTATATAATATGAAATAATAAGCGTTTAAAAATAAAAAAAAATAACATCGACAATATACATCAAACAAAGTATAGAGTGAAACTTATTCATATATGAATCATTAATAGATATTAGTTGTTATCACTAAAGAGTGATAGTTGTTTTCAGTGAAGAATGTTATTTATTCACACTGAAGAGTCTTAGTTGTTCAGTGAAAACAAACAAAGACTCTTCAGTGAAAACAACTAATACTCTTTAGTGAAAACAACTAATACCCTTCAATGCCTCATGTATAAACTAATTTCACTCTATACATACTCTATAAATCATTGGTGGGCTTTAATACGACTTACTATATAAAAAAAATATAAAAATTATGTTAAATAAAATAGATATCAAAATATATGTATATTTATATATGTGTGCAATGTTCAAATATGAATTTCTTTTAATTAGAGACAATAATATTACACAAACATAATGACACATGTTAAACACAATTAATTCAATAAAAAATAATATATCAAATTTAATATAAAATAAATAAAAAATTAGACAATTATAATTTGGGTTTACTGTGTTTTCTAGACATTAAGATTTGTCAATTAAATGTTACTTCCTCCATTCCAGAGAAATTTGCATCCGTTCCAGAGAAATTTACATATTTTTTTATTTGGACGTCTCACACCAATTTGCACACTACCTAAAGAGGAATCATTGATTTGTGTGCACACTCACACAAATATACACATATTTACCCATATTTCACTACTTTGTCACTTTTCTTAATCCACGTGTAATCCCAAGTGTGCAAATTTTCCTGGGACCAAGGGAGTAAAATTTAAGACATTTGAAATTTAAAAAAAAAAATTAATTAATTATTTAATTGATAGTATAAATCAAAATTATTTAATATATTAAATTCTATTTTAAAAAAATTTGCAAATTAAAATTCTCTAAATAGGAAATCCTCAAATATAGTGAGACAATAAAAATGTGTTCAGTTAAACATTGAAATTTCACATAATTAAAATTTTATAAATTTAATAATAATATGTAGAATTAAATATACTTTATTGACACATTTTTTTTTAAATATAGAATATTGTCAAATATAGTTAAATAAAATATAATTAACAATCACAATCACAACATAAAATTTATAATAAATTTAATAGACTCAAGTTATTTACAATTGAATTTACACTTTGAAGGTATTCATAACATAGTTTAATTGGTAAACAACTTAAACTTTATTCATGAGGTGAAGGGTTCAAATCCACATAATTACATTTTTTTTATTAGGCTCTTATTATAAAAAGTCACATAAATGACATATAAGATTCATAAAACCACATGTATAGCTTCCACAAATGACACATAAGATTCATAAAACCACATGTATAGCTTACACAATCATGCCACATGGGCGAAACTAACCTCTAAAACCACATGTATAGCTTACACAATCATGCCACATGGGCGAAACTAACCTCAAGATGACACGTATGCGAAATTAATTTAGTGACGACACATAAGCATAGAAAACTCCATATTAGTATAATAGGGGATATGAGATTATACATCATATTTTCACCCTCTTATATACACGATCTTGTGCTCTTAGCCCTAATCACGATTTCTTCACCGGCAAAATGATTATGGTACTTATTCTCTCACTACAAAAAAAACACTGTTTTGCGACGGAAAATCCGTCGCAAACAGTGTTTTGCGACGGATTCTGCGACGGACACGTATCCGTTTCTAAAACAGTCGTAGCTAATTTTTGCGACAGTTTTGCCGTCCGTCGCAAATTAACGACGGATAAATCCGTCATAAAATTGGCGGGTCAGACCCGGCCGGGTCGCACAGAATTTGCGACGGACAGTAGTCCATCGCAAATGTTTCGGGTTAGACCCGATTGGGTCAACATCATTTGCGACGGCCACATTCCGTCGCAAATGTTTATATATATATTTTTTTATTTTTTCTTGTTATAATTTGCGATGGGCTGTTTTCCGTCGCAAAATTCAAAATTTGCGATGGAATTTGGCCGTCGCAAATTACCGAGCCTATACAAAAAAAAATGGCTCGCGTGGTTCGAGCCCGGGCACCCGGGGCGGGCGCGGACCACTGGGCCACCCGGCCCATTGCTTATTATATGCGGTCCACCTTCTATATTAGTCTTATTAGGCATTGAACAATTAATCCAATTTTGCGCCGAAGGGGAATCGAACACGGGACCTCTTGTGCAAGAGGATAGGGCGCGCGCCACTAGGGCACAAGCTACTTTCGTTCATTTTTATGCAATTAATCGTATATGTATTCAAATTAAGTCTTTTTTTTATAATTCACCAAATTAATTTCTTTTCGTATCTAAATTGTTTATTAAAATATTTTGCCCAACTATTTTTTTTTATTTTGTAAAATTATTTATTTCGACAATGCATAATTTTATAATTCGTTCATTTGTACGCAATTAATTGTATATGTATCCAAATTGACTCATTTTTTTTCTATAATTCACCAAATTAATTCATTTTCGTTTCTCACTTGTTTTTATAAATGTTGTGGCCATTTAATTTTTATTAGTTTGGTAAGATTATTTATTTCGACTGCCGTTTAAATTTATAATTCGTTCATTTGTATGCAATTAATTGTATATGTATCCAAATTGATTCATTTTTTTTTCATAATTCACCAAATTAATTTATTTTCCACCACAAAATACTGTTGAAATAAAGAGGGATATAGGGAGGGATTTAAAGAGGGGGAGAGGGTTAAAGAAAGGTTTAAAGAGGGGGGGAGACCCTCGACAAAATAGACCTCGATAGGGTCTCCCTCGGCTCGCCCCTCTTTAACTAACGAGGGGAGAGAGCCCTCGGCTACTAACGAGGGGGCTGCCCTCGTCTGGTTCAAAAACCGGGCCCTCGTGTAAGCCCTCGTTTGTTCACGAGGGGGAAGCCCTCGCCCAGGTTCCCGTGGGTTTTGCCCTCGCCTCGCGTTGCTGGAGGTTGGCGAGCATCGCCGCCCTCACCTGGGCGCGCCCTCGTCCATGCACGAGGGGGCCTGCCCTCGTCTACCAGCGCCCTCGTCTCACCCCTCGTTTGTTCACGAGGGGGAGGCCCTCGTCCAACCCAGTTTAAAAAAAAATCGCGGGCCGGACGCACCCCGACCCGACCCGCAAGCGACAAGTTTCGAACCCGTGACCTCCCTAGCGTGGGAGACCTATTGCCCTTCTCCTTACCGTTTGGGCAAGGCTTATCATTCGAAATGTTTTCTATTGTAATAGTATATATATTATTTCTTATTTTGTTTTCTTTGTTAAAACACTTAACTCCTAGAGAGATTTATACCTTTAATTAATTAATATTATTATAAATCATTTTATTTACCATAACACCTTCAAAAATTAATTAAATTAATATATCATTTTAAATTACATACATTTAATAATTTCTATTATGATTACACTTTTAATTAATTATTATATATCATCTATAATATATAAAGCATGCTATCTTGCCTTTTTCGGTTTTGGGCGGGAACTCATATGGTCCGTTCACTGTTTTGGTTTTTGATCTCGGACGTTCATTATGTTGATGGTATACTGCGTTATTTTCGCCCTTGGTTTGTGCATGATTTGCAGTTATATTTTGCCTTTTTTTCTTTGTGGTCGTTTTTTTTATAATTAATTCCTTGCCAAATTAGTGGACTGATGTACTGCATTTCCTCGGTATATATATGTATGGTTTCGTGCCTGTTTTGTCAATTGATTCCACCAGAATTCTGAGATGTCTCTGTCGTTTGGTTTCTAATTTGCTGCGTTGTTCTTGCCTGTGCGTTCTTGCAGTTTGGCCGGAATATGTTGATCGAAAATTTTGTGTTGTGATTGCGTATTTGGTTCACAGTTGTCGACTACTTGGAGATGTGCTTTTCTGATGTTCTTCCTATTCAACCGTTTCCACCAGTTTGATGGTTTTCTTCCACTGTTGTCTTTTCCGATGGTTTTACTCCTGGACTGGAGTGATTTATGTTTGTTCATCGCTGGTTCTTGATATTCTGATGTTCCTTTGACTTATTTAATTTTTTTTTCATGAACTGTGTATGTTGGTTCCACTTCCAGTCTGGCTGCTTCTCCGGTTAGGAGTTTGGTGCTCGGTGATGGTATTGATAATGATAAATAACTGGAAATTGGGTTGAAAAGATCACTGGCCGGCTGACCAGTCTTCGAGCACTGAATCTTCCAAAAAGGCTAAATTAGTTTATCTGGAGATTGAAGACAATTGATACTTGTGTTTCCCTTCTTATTTTCGGATTCTATAATAAGTTGAGACTTTGATGTAATTCGCGAAATCCTATTGGACTTGATAATAGTGTTAAAATATTTTACATTAGTTAAATACAATGAGGTTTGAAGTTTTATTCGTGGTTTATTTAAAAATATTCTCTGATAGATATTACTAAATATAATTACTGTTGTTTTGTTCCTATTAGTTAGTCGGCCAAAGCATGGTATCGGTTGCGGTGGGTTATGGAACTGTGTTTTTTATTAATGATTGTATACATTCTATATTTAATTATTTATCTTTTTTTTATTAAGTTGCGATAAGTATTTATCTGAAACATGGATACGTATTTTTAATTCGCCTAACTATTTCCAATCGGTATTGTGAGTGCACTGGAAAATTAGTGTTGGTATCATTTGCATTGTGGAGTTCTGTCTCTGGAAAAATTCATTTTATTTTATAATTAGTTGCTTTTGGGCAAGTGTGTACTTGATTGGAGTGTTGAAATGTTCTTTTACACTTTAGGAAAAAGTAGTCATTCCATTTTTTAAAAATAGTGGAATGTAGTCTTTGTTGAGTGGTGTGTATTATTTTCAAATGCGGTGTTTGTACTATTTATATTATAAATATTATAAATTATTAATTGGATAAAATTGTATCTTTTTAAACTTACCTTAATTATTAGATGTAATCAGTGAAACTAATGAAAATTATGTGAACTATAGTGTTAA
Organism: Ballota nigra; assembly: GCA_947034835.1. Lineage (NCBI taxonomy): Eukaryota > Viridiplantae > Streptophyta > Magnoliopsida > Lamiales > Lamiaceae > Ballota > Ballota nigra. Next base: position 7,118,720 of record OX344727.1, on the reverse strand, counting down.
AAATTCCTTTTGCACTTGGTGGTTGATACTTTTTAATCGTGTTAACATATTTTAAATCTGTTAAATATATTGAGGGTTGAAGTTTTGATCGTGATTTATTTAAAAATATTTTCTATATTATTGATTAGAATTGGTGTTGTTTTGTTCCTATTAATTAGGCAGTCAACCTATGAAATTGGTTGCGGTTGCTTATGGAACTGCATGTTTGACTCATTCATTTTTAATATTATTTGGTGAATATGTATTTGGATTGATTTATTTGAGTAAATATTGTATACATTGTCTGGCCTTCGGTTTTTTTTTTGCTCACAATAATACTATTTAGTTGAAACGTAAAAATGTATTTGTCAATTCGTCTAATTATTTTCAATCCGTGATTCCAGAATACTGGAACATGTTAGTGTTGGTATCGTTTGCATTGTGGAATTATATCTCTAGAAAAATTCATTTTATTTTGGAGAATGGTTATTTTTTTATCATGTTTGTACTTTACTGGCGTGTTAAAATATTTTTTAGATTTTGGGAAAAATTGACATTCCATTGTTTTAAAATAATGGAATTTATTCTTTACCGAGTGGTGTGTATTTTTTTCAAATATGGTATTTTTCCTTTTTATATTATGAATATTATAAATTATTGGGGAATCGCTAATTACTAATGATGATTAAATGTCGGAAAAAGATTATTGATGTTGTCTAATATTTTCATTAACTCCTAACAATATATATAGTTTCCGACTTACGTATATTTTAATTCTGGTTTGAGTTTGGTTTTTTTATTTTCTTTGGGTTGTTGCACTAATATTCTCGAATCATTCTAAAGTTGATTAATTTAATATTAATAATGTAATATAATTAATTTATGTTAACCAATTTGGTACCAAAGTAGTAGGAGATCATCATGCAACTGGATGTGTATTGACTAAGTGCATAACTTATTATTATTTAATTTGTTTGTTATATATCGTAAATTTTTATGTGAATTTAGATTATACTCAATCTATATAAATTCAGAGTGTAATGAGACGATTACATACAAATTTGTATCTCTTTATTTAGAGTTTTACTTTCTAATTTGCACAAGTTTTCCCCAGAAAAATATGTGAATCTATAATTTATAAATAGAGTATGTATAGAGTGAAATTGATTTATACATGAATCATTGAATTATATTAGTTGTTTTCACTAAAGAGTGTTAGTTGTTTTTACTTGACGATATTAGTTGTTTTCAATAAATAGTCTTACATTGTTTTCACTGAACAACTAAGATTCTTCAATGTAGACAAGTAATACTCTTCAGTGAAAATAAATAATACTTTTTAGTTAAAACAACTAACACCCTTAAATGATTCATATATGAACCAATTTCACTCTATATTTTGTCTTATATATATATATAATACAACCATGACTTCTTTTTTTAGTTTTCTCACTCTTTGGTTTGGGTTGATTATTTTTATCTGGTCAATCTCATCCACCAATTTCCGTTAAGGAAAATCTGACCAATTTAATCAAATTGTCAGTTTTGTTCCACCAATCGTACAAATGTTTCATTTGCTATATTATATCCTTCATTGTAGCACTCATCCCTACTCCTGATTCTTGACTATTAAATTTGTTGATTTTAATGTTTGTTGTCATCGAATTTTTATCATTTCTTGAACTTATGTTTATGTAAATTAGATTATACATGTAATTGACTTATATTTAGAAATTGGTTGGTTTTGATCGCTCAAGTCTTCACTAAAGAATTTTCTCCAATTTATTATAATAACAAGTTTATTGGTGACACAGATCGTTACATGCTTTGTCTCACTGAAGTTTGGGTTAAATTTGTTATAAGAATTGAATTTCGTAAAAAAGATTAACTTTTTTTCAAGAAGTATGCATAGTAATATTAATGCCGGAGTAAGAATAAGTATAATTGTTTGTGTACTAAAATTGAGTATGTATAGTAATATTGATGCCGGAGTAAGAATAAGTATAATTGTTTGTGTACTAAGATTGAGTAATTGATAGAATTTACTTTTTTTAGGATAGTAAGTTGCGCGGGTTATGGCAACATTAGGACTTTAAATCTTGAGGTGTATAATTTAAGGACAGTAATTTTTATAGTTGTGAATTGAGGTCAAAATTTAATCAAACTAACTTGGGTTAATTGGCTCAATTTGGCTCGAACTTTGAGTTTATTGGCGTGATATGGCTTGAATTTAGGATGAATTTGGACCCTATTTGCTTGATTTGGTTGATATGACCTCGATTTACTATTTTAAAAAAGTTATTGTTCTTAAAAGAAACCACCATACAAATTTTATCGGGCAAATTTGTTCATGTATATATATATATATACATATATATATATATATATATATATATATGTGTGTATGTGTGTGTGTTTGTGTGTGTTTGTTACCGTTATTAATATACAGTTGATTTTTTGAAAAGTTGATACACGATATTGATTTTATTTTTATGTAACTGATTTTAAAAATAAATAAGTTTTTTTAAATGAGATATTAAACTTATTATTTATTGTCTAATTAAATATGAAATTATTTATAAATAAATATATTAGAGGGTGAAACTTTGGTCACCTAGATTAGTTGGTCCTTAGGTGGTATATCGATTCATTGAAAAATCATAAGGTGCGGTTATCTACACTCAATATTTTACTAAATTCAACCAGCCCATTTATAATTCTTACTCCCTCTATACCCTATTAATTTTTTAAATGTTGGGTGACACATTTTTCAAGAATTTTTTTTTTATAGACTTTTTGGAATAATGAATGAAAATAATTTAAAAATAAAGTTTGTATTATGAAAGTGTTTTATTTCCATATTTGGGGTATGAAAATTATTGTTGGACATCTAAAAAAAAAAAGTGTGAAGACGAAGGGAGTACTAAGGGTATGTTTTAAAACTCTTCTTTAAAATCAAAAGTGATTTTAATTAATTTTTGTAGTAAAATCAAAAGTGGGTATGTTTTGAAGTAAAGTTATTTTTAAAATGGAGTGTTTGAAAAAAAAATCAATTAATTTATACAATTTTACTAAAAGAATCAATTCTAAGAATTCAAAAGTAGGTTTTTTTTTAACTTCTCCAAAATAGATTCTAAGTTTAAAAGTTAGTGGTTACAAATTATATAGAATTGAATTTTTTTCTAAAAAAGAATCAATTCTAACTGCAAAGTCGTGATTGCAAACAATCACTAAATATATTCACTTTAAAATTATATTTTTATCCAACAGATAATATTACACTCTCATCTCTAATAATCCCCACTCAACAATTTCATTCAATTTTATTACAACCACCAAACATACCTACTTCCCCTCATGTCTATTAGGAAGATGAATTTAAAAGTGGGCGTGAAAGAAACCAACAAGATAATTTGTTTATCAAAAAAAAAATAAAATTATAGCAGTTTTTTCTTTGTATTATATTATAAACTTTTATTATTTTATGTTTGAAAAATGATAAAAAAAAATGTTATTGGACCATCCAAAGACAATTTAAGTTTTCCTCCAAATATTTCAGGCGAAAGTCAAATTGATTATTTTGAAGATTATGTTGAAGTAAAATTAGAATTATTGAATATTGACGAAATCATTAAACTATATGTGAAATGCAACAATGTTGAATTTAAAAATTGTTAGGTGAGATTTATATTTCTTTGGATGCATATCTTATTTTTTTAACAACAGACTGAAATTGTAAATATAATATATTTTTTATTTTTTTAGCATATAATAGTGTCGGATGAAAAAAAAATTGTAGAAAAATTGAATTTTATTAAATTGATGTACATATGTCATAACTGAAGTTTTGTTCCCAAATTATTATGAAACCAAGTTTATTTGTGATGCAGATCGTTGCATGATTTGTCCCACTAATTTGATATAAATTTGTTAGAAATGTTGAATTTGTGTAAAAATAATAAAATTGATTTTTAAATATATAATGGTATTTATATCGGAGCAAGAATGATTTTCAATGTTTCTATACCAAGGTTAAGTACTTGATATTGATCTTTTTAATCAAATTCATTTGTTGATTTTTTTTATTATTTATATTGCTAAAAGTTAATGTATTTTATAAATGAGTATTATTATGAAACCAAGTTTATTTGTGATGCAGATCGTTGCATGATTTGTCCCACTAAATTTGTTAAAAATGTTGAATTTGTGTAAAAATAATAAAATTGATTTTTAAATATATAATGATATTGATATCGAAGCAAGAATGATTTTCAATTTTTCTATACCAAGGTTAAGTACTTGATAGTGATCTTTTAATCAAATTCATTTGTTGATTTTTCTTTTTTTTTTTTTTTTTTTTTTTTTTTGTATTGCTAAAAGTTTGTATATGTATTTTATAAATGAGTACTTTTTCTATAGATGGATTTATTATAGTACACAACTATCTATACTCATTGTTTTATTAGGTTCAACCACTTTTAAACTCACTCACTATAATATTATAATTTTATTTATTATATAATACTTTACACCACATCCTTAAAAATACAAACCCACCAATATTATTTATTTTATACAACCACAAAATATATCCACTCTCACACCTCTCAAATCCATCGGTACAAAACATGGGTGCATTTTTTTAAATGTCAATGTGATAGTCCTTTATATTGAAGAGTTTTCTAAACTTAATAATTTTCTCGCTTTTTTTATTTATGAATTCATATTACATACTTGGTGACACGGATAATCAAACTCATCTTTGTTGTTGTCGATCTATTTGCGCTTTACCACTGTCACCATCGTTTTGGATTTCTCTATTTCTCATCATTTTCACCACCATCTTCATTGGAACTCTCATTACCGTCACGACTTTCATTGGACATGGGAAACACCGCCTCTATCGGAACCTCAAGCGCTGCCATTGGAATCCTCAAGATCGGAACTCTTAATTTAGAATGAAAAAGCCTCCTCTCTCTCTCTCTCCCTCCCTCCCTCCCTCTCCCCCTCCCCCTCCCCCTCTCCCTCTCTCCCTCTCTCCCTCTCTCTCTCTCTCTCTCTCCACAAATTTCACATGCCAACCACCAAACCACCGTTCGTTCTTATGCTCTCAGATACTTATTTTTATTATATTTATCTTAAATATTTTATTATTTAGTTTTATTTGTGTGTTTATACCATTATTAATACAAAATTATTTTTTTAAGTTTAAAAATAACATTAACCTTATTATAATAATGTACACGTTTTAAAAATAGGCAAGATCTTTTATTAATTTATTAAAAATCAAATATAAAAATTATTAATTTTTAATCAAGTTAAATAAGATATTTTTTTAATAAAATACAACTATCTACAACCACTATTCTTCCAAGTTCACCCACTTCATCCATTTCATTTTATAAGTTTTATTAAATATGTTCACTATGAACTATAATTTTATTCAATATATTATACTTGCACACACATCCCTAAAAATGCTCACACACCAAATATAATTTAATTCAATACAACCACCATACATACTCACTCCACCACATCTCTAATACAATTTTGAAAATAATGATTATTGTTTTTGCACAAGAGTGTTTATTAGACAAAGTGACTGAGAATTGAGTGTGAAATACTCCGACAAAGCAAGGTAATTAATTGATATGTATTACGTTTTTTTTTAAATTTAATGTGATGATATTTATTAATTTGTACTCTCTCCTTCCAATTTATAAGCATAATTCATTTTGCATGAGTTTTAAGAAAATAGGTATATTGTGTGTAAGTTGATAATGTAAAATATTATCTTTTTTAGGAAAATGACTTGCTTATATTGGATTGTTAAAATGAAAAGTAGAGCTACATATTATGAAAGAAATATTATATTATATTTTTATTACTTTATGTTAGAACAGTGATGAAAAATGATAATATCCCATTCATGGACAATTTAAGATTTAAGATTTGGTGACCTCTCAAGTTAGAGATTTAATTAAGAGGAGTTGATGGTAAGATTACAAAATAATTCTTTATAAATATCTATTTTATTATAAAAAAAAAATTATCTTTTCACATTACACTTGCGTATAATTAAAAAAAGTTGTATTAAAAAAATTTGTTGTAAATTATTGTGTGAATAAATTGTGATATTTATAATACATAAAATATTAAAACTACCTCCGTCCCGGAGAAAATTGCACACTAATTTTTTTCGGTCCGTTCCACAATAATTTGCACACTAAAAGAAAAAAATTGTGTGCACACTCACAAAAATATACACATATTTACCTATAATCTACTATTTTACTAAAAAATACATTATTATTAATTTGTGTGCATAACTATGTCTGCAAGTTTTTTTTGAAAAGGAGGAAGTATAAATAAATAATTAATTATAAAAATAACTACCGCGCAAAGCGCGGGTCTGTACATGACTAGTTACAATTATGGCAACAACTTAAAAATAAAATTTATATTATTCTCAAATATAAAATGAAATTAACACTTGCAAAATTATATTTTCACTTATGTATATATCTTTTTAAATATAAAAAATTAACGCCCTTGTGTGTGTATATATATATATATATATTATTTTAATTAAAATATTTTGAATATATTATGGCCAAATTAATCAAATATTACTTATAATTAAAGCACATACACAGATTAACCTAAATAATTAATTAAAAATCTTACTTAACACGATATATAGCTCCGAATTTCACAAAAAATAATGAAAATAAACACCACAAGCATAATAAAGACGATGCACAATAATTCATACTCCAAGAAACATTCATCAAATATTCATGAAAATAGTTAATTCATACTCCAAGCAATACTCTCAAACATCAGGATCTCGGTCCCTTGCCACGGCTCGAACCCGATCCTCGGGGTGGGGGATACTCATCGGATGGAGGCGGTGGTGGTGGTCCTCTGGATCCCTGTTGTGATGCCCGCATCCACTCGGTAAACTGGTTTTGGAAGTTCTGGGTCATCTCCTCACGCAGTTGCCGTTGTCTCTCTTCCACTTGCTCCAGCAATCGTCGATTCTCCTCAGCCGCCTCTCTGCGCGTTCTCTCACGCTCCTCAGCGAGTAGTCGGTCCACATTAATTTGGCTATAGGCTCCAATATGAGTCCCAGCTGATGTCCCGCCTGGGCCGGAGACTATGCGTCTGGACTTTCCCAATTGTCCAAGCCCACGAACTTTACCCTGCTTTTTCCCCACAGTCTTGATGTACATCTGAGATAACTCTTGAAGACTGGGCTCAGGAGGTTGCTCGTCAGAGTCAGAGGTAGCATGCAGTTGGGAGACTCTCTCTTGTACATCAGCCTGCACATTTTTTTAGAGAATTATTTTTCTAGATATTTAAATATTTATATTATTTTAAAATGTAACAAGAATACTTACCAATGTATCAAATATAAGGCCGTATGTATACTGTCCTGGACCACGGTAGTGGAAGTGCTCCACAATTTCCCAATCTGTGGCGGGGCGTCCCTTCTTCCTCTCCTATAATTTAGAACATGATGATTAAAACTTAAAATATGTATACATATTATAAAACTTTACCGAATTTGGTATCAACAAATGACTTACAATATCCAAAGCAACCTCGACGGCACCACGAGATCCACCTTTATGGGTGGAGATGCCAGTACCCGGGCCAGCAGGCTCAGATAGTCTGTTCTGTCTACATTGTGCGGATTTGGCTTTCACGTCATCTCTGTCCCAGTACGCGAGCAAGGCCTTCCACACTTTTGTATCCCACTGTGGCTTCTTACCCTTCAACTCCCATTTTCTTTTCACAGAGTTCAAAAGATCTACATATCTTTCAGCAGCCCTTTTCAGGAACAAGTGATGCACATACTGTGTTGAAGTGACAGTAGGATCCCACCTAGCCTCTTTCTGATAAACAAAGATATTATTATGTCATATAATATCATTATAAATCAAATGAATATATACCTGAAATGTCTCCCAGTACTCCTGCAACCTTTCTTCGGATATCATCGTGAAGGTGAAGGCGCCCAACTCCATATGTCCAGCCATGATACGTCTGATCAGCTTGGAGACCGGATTCGAAGGCATCAAGCTGCAAAACAAATTTGTAATACATAATTAATATTCACGGATATATATTCCTCAAAATACCTGAAAATAGTAAGTCTAACATACGTATCATAGGCAATATACACATCTAGTCTCTGTCCGACCATTTGTGAATCCGACTGTTCTTCAGAATCCGAGTCGGTATACTGCTCATCTTCCTCGTCATCAGTCGTGGGGATCAACGGAACTGGCACTGGTATGTGTGGTATAGGCACTGTGTTCCGCGCCCCACTAGATCGGCCTCGACCCCCGCGACCTGTACTCTGTCGCCGTCCCCCGCTAGAGCTACGATCGGATCCGATCATCTGTAAAATTTTAAACACCGAGATATAAATGAGCAAATAATCAAAGTTTAGGTGTACACATTATAATTTATACCACCGAGATAAAAATTAATATAATAACATATTATCACATAAATGATCAATCAATCAAAGTTTAGGTGTACACATTAAATAATTTCTAACATCGAGATAGCAATTACTAAACTACTTAATCTTCATTTGAGTATGAATTATGTTCATCATCATCATCATCATCATCATCATCATCATCATCATCATCATCGTCTTCTTCCTCCTCTTCATATTCTTCTTCTTCTTCTTGTTCTTCTTCTTCTTCTTCTTCTTCTTCAACATCATCATTCTCAATTTGAATTAGTGCACCACTGACATCTGCCAACACGATAGGATCACTGTCTATTTGCACATTATTCATTTGTGAATCAATCTCATCGTCTTGGAACGGGGGTAGCTCTTGTTCATTCCTTTTATCAATTTCCACTAAGGATCTCGGTTTGACTTTGCAAACCGCAAGCCATTCATGATTTCGCACCCCCAGGTATTCACAATAGTAAACTTGAGTGACTTGATTTGCTAATACAAAAGGATCATAACGGCCATATACTCTTCTCCGATTAACATCCACAAGTTTGTAGTTATGATGTATTCTTGTTCCATTTGGCACGGTAGGATCATACCACTCGCACTTGAACATAACCACTTTTTTTTCAAATCGTCCAGGGTATTCCAACTGTAATACTTCTTCAAGGATCCCATAGAAATAATTCTCATCTGAATCATAGTTTGTCCCCTTGATACAAACTCCACTGTTCACAGTCGATTTTGATTCACCATAAGTGCGTGTGTGAAATTTGTATCCATTTACGTAATACCTAGGATATGTGGTAACACAACTTATAGGACCGCTGGAGAGATCATGTATCCACCGGTTCTGAATATTGTTTACCTTAACCTATAGTTGACAAAATATTTAATCCTGAGTCTATGTATATATTTTATTATTTATATAATTTTATCAACTTGACTTACAACTTGTTCAAACCATAACGCAAACTGATGTTGAAGTTTATCGTCTTGTTCAGCCCTAGAGAGATTCGGTTGAACACTTTGAAGTTGATGTATGAACATACTACAAGAGGAAAGATGTACAATATTATCATTATAATGATGTTTTGTAATAATTATAGATGGACGATGTTGAATATTAACTTACTCAACATACGGTTGCACCTCGTTACAATTCAGTAACACGTAGGTGTGAGCTGTATTTTTCTCTTCATCTATAATATATCTTGTATTCATCCGTCCAAGTGGCCGTCCAGGAGGTATAAAAATTGACGGAGTACCGGGTTGGGGTTCTTCGGCGCCACGACCATCGTAATTATGAGGTACATTATGACGCCTCGTCAGAACATGATCCTCAAAGTAGTGGGAACAGAAAATTGATGCTTCTTTTGTTAGATATGCATTTGCGATCGAAGCTTCAACATGAGCTTTGTTACCCACACTGAGTTTTAAATTGTGAAGATACCTAACCAGAAGCATCAATAGTGAGTATAATAACCGCTAATTGTTCAAATATTTGAAAGTTGTAGATTACCTCTCAAATGGATACATCCATCTGTATTGTACAGGACCATCCACTCGTGCTTCGTATGCAAGGTGTACAGGTAGATGCTCCATCGAATTAAAGAAGCTGGGTGGAAATATACGTTCCAACTTTCACAAGATCAGCGGAATATCTACTTCCAACCGAGTCATGTTCTCAACTGTAATCGTCGTAGAAGTCAACTCCTTGAAGAATATACAAACTTCAGTTATAGCTTTCCACACGTTCTGTGGAAGAATTTCACAGAAAGCAATCGAGAGTAGCCTCTGCATAAACACATGACAATCATGACTCTTCAACCCAAACATTTTCAATTTTGTCCAGTCAATAGTTCGAGACAGGTTGGACACATAGTTATCAGGAAACTTTAGCTCATCTGCCCATCTGCACACAACATCCTTTTGTCTCTTATCAAGTGAATAACAAGCTTTGGGGTACTTTCCTGTACGTGGACATTTCACAAGTGATGGACGACGACGGTATTCATTAAGTTCATCTCTGGACTTATTCGTGTCCTTTGTTTTCTCTTCCACATTCATTACAGTGTAGAACAAATTATCAAAGAAGTTTTTTTCAATGTGCATCACGTCCAGATTATGACAGATCAACAAGGTACTCCAATACGGCAAATCCCAGAAAATACTTTTCTTCTTCCAACCAGTTTCCAATCTCTTGTTGTGGGCCTCGGCACCATCTTCTGTCACTTTTCGACATCCCACCCAATTGATTTCATTAGGGAGTGATTCACCTGATCGAATGGGTGGTGGTGGGTCATCCACTATCACATTCTTTCTGAATGCAGTCTTGTTTCTCCGATACGGATGGTGTCTAGGTAAGAATTTACGATGGTTATCGAACCACAACTGTTTACGACTGAGCCTCAGAGTGAAAGCATCAGTGTATTCTCCACAGTAAGGATAAGTTGTCCGTCCAGCAGTGCTCCATCCAAACAACATTGAGTAAGCTGGAAAGTCAATGATGGTCCAAATTAGTGCAGCTCGCATCAGAAAATTTTACTTTGTAGCAACATCATACGTTTCCACCCCAATTTCCCACAAATACATCAAATCACGGATCAACGGCTGTAAAAAATATCCAATTTATCCTTAGGATTTTTAGGACCAGGCACTAATACCGTAAGAAACATGAATTGATCTTTCATACACAACCACGGAGGTAGATTGTACGGTGTCACTATCACTGGCCATGAAGAATATTGTTTCCCAGACTGTCTGAATGGTTGAAAACCATCGGTGCTTAGGCCCAACCTTATGTTCCGAATCTTGGAAGCAAATTCAGGATACGAATTATCCAGGTGTTTCCAAGCCAATGAGTCTGCAGGGTGACGCATAACACTAGAATCAACGTTAGAGCAACTTGCATGCCATGTCATATCTTTTGCAGTAGCAACAGACTGATACAATCTTTGCAGTCGAGAAATGATAGGAAAGTAGAACATCTCCTTGTAAGGCTTTTTCTTTTTCCATTGACCATCAACACCACGCTTACGGGGTTTAAACCGTGGATGACCACAAACCTTACAATGTTCAAGTTCACTGTCATTACCCCAATATATCATACAATTCTGTGCACAACAATCAATCCTCTCTACTGGAAGACCCATCCCACTCATTAGTTGTTTGCTATCAGAAAATTTCCTGGGCACTAGATTTTCAGGAGGAACAATTTTCCGAATCAAGTCAACAACTTGATTATAACCCCTCTCAGACAGTCTATTTTCAGTTTTAATGTTCAACAGTCGGGCGTTGAATGACAATTGTGAGTGTGTTTCGCAACCAGGATACAAATCCTGGTTTGCTGCACGAAGCATGTCATAAAATTGAGCAGCATGCTCATTTGGGGGCTCCTCATTAACAGGTTCATCTTCCACATTTCCAAAATGAAGGTTATGACCAGTTAGATTTGTGATCATGTCATGGTACGAGGTAGACCCTGCAGTATCATCTACTCCGTACGAAGTCGACGCCGACTGATCATAGTTTTGGTGTGGTAGATGACCCTAATTTTGTTCACCGTGTAAAACCCAATTGTGATAATTTGGCATAAACTCATTTATATACAAATGTGTTTTCACGTCAATTGGTGCTCTAAACCTCTGGTTCCTACATCTAGATTTCGAGCAGGGACACCTAATATCTCCTTCACTCATCCAATCAGGATTGCTAGTTGTGAATTGTATAAACGATTCAAGACCACTAAGAAAGTCGGGAGCTATCATTCCATTAATTGTTCTTGGACCATACATCCAATTACGACTTGAATAACTCATATTATAATCTGTTTCAAATTAAAGAATATTCAAAATTTAATAAAAAATTAATATATAAATCCATTATATTTATCCTAATGTTAATTTAATATAGTTAATCTAAAATTTTCGGCAGAGTTTCGTTTATTATTATCGTATTCTCCAGTTAACTAAGATCTTATAGTGCATCCATTTCCGACTTAATTAAAATTAATCAAGTCGGAACGCACATTCTATAGCTAGCAAACAACCAACAATATTCATCAACCCCATCCACTCCAACATAATTAATTAATTATACTTTAAATATATATATAATTATACATCATTCATCAAATAAATAATTAATGTAGATAATCGAACACATGAATATTCATCACATATAAAATTAATTAAATATATCATGCAATTAAAATTAAATTTAAGACAACAAATATTGTTCAAAATTGATTTTAAATTGGGTACAAAACTCAAGTGCATAGTATGCACTTGGATGCACCCTAGAACTACTCTAAATTATTAGTTGTTTTACTAAAAAAGAAAGTTGTGAATAGTATGCACTTGGATGCACCCTAGAACTACTCTAAATTATTAGTTGTTTTACTAAAAAGAAAGTTGTGAAACAATTCGCGGTAAAACTATTTCAGACAACTTAGTCAAATTCGACCAAGGACCCATTAGCGATATTATATAATTAAAAAGTAAACAAATTTTCTTTTTATCTGAAAGAACTAGATTTATATGTTAAATTATAATGTCAATATATGTATAAATATTTATATATTCTTGTTCTTTACAAATTATATATATATATATATATTCAATGATCATGTTGAAAGAATTCCGCCTCATTTCCGAATTTATAGAGAGGTGTAAAATTAATTCATTTATTATTTATGTTACACTTTCACTCACTTATGGGCCGAACTCAACTTTCCCTTATTGGGGAGACCTAGTGAGTGGACAATTTAATATGGGTGGAGTTGCTTTCAGCGAAAATTGAACTCAAGACATTTGTGTGAGTCTTTTTGGCTCTAATATCAAGAAAGAATTTTGCCTCATTTAAAAGTCCAAACTTATAGAGAGGTGAAGATTTAATTCATTTAATTATTTCTCTCACACATATAATAAGTCGTAAGTCATAACATGAGGGTAGAGCTAGCACATGAATAATTAGGAAAATGTTGTGAATTTAATGAATTGTAGTAATTTGGGATAAATGACACGTTGGTGTTTAACTTGTAAATTTTAACGATTTAAGTTTGACAGTTAATTTATTTTAATTATATTATGTTATTTCAACCTATAAAAATATTTAAAAACATTTAAACACACCCCAAGTTCCTCTGTTCACCTCATAATATAAGATAAAAATAGACATGCATATATTCCCACATATAAATAGGTATAAAATTGGATTTGTATTATCATAACTCCATATAAACCCTGTCCAATAAGATCATATTCTCTCAGTTACTTTCATAAAGCCTTCAAACTTTTTGATCAAATATTTATTTCAACCATCATTGTTATAGAAGAAGAAAATCCAAAGATAAAAATAAAGTAATTATAAGAGTATGTAATGTGTTCTTTTACCTTTTAATCGATTTCTTTTTTTACATAAACAGTGGATTTTTGTGCCCAGCCGAGCCACTGCTTGGCCAAAATCGTGGATGAAAGAAAGCCAATTGTCACGGCCTTAACAGCTGTACAATTTTTTTTAATCGCACAAGTTGTGTTCGATCATAAAGGACAAATGGTCATGACGTTGTGCATGATGCTTTGGCCAAACGGCCATAAGCTCTGCACAAAAAGCTCTAGCATAATGACTCTAAATGGTCAATTTCTAGCAATAGTGTTCGTCTATATGAATTATCTTTAGGATTCGTTAGGCCAAAAATCTCAAAGTTTTTTTTAACTGAAAAAAATGGTTCTGCAGTGAAAAAAATAAGAGGAAAACATTTTCTTTTTCTTTTAAAGGGTAGAATAGTGATAAATGTGGTGAGTTTAGTAATATAATTTAATTTCTTTAATTTTAATGGAGTGGGTTCAAGAGATGGGGTGTGAATGAAGAATTTTGGGTGTGTTTAATACCTCCCAAAATAAAGTTACAAAGAGATTGTTATTACATGTCACTTCCACGCAAGTCAATATTATGACAAATTCATATATACTAGTGACTCGACCACCCGTGCTTCGCACGGAAGCTAGTTTCGTATGTACACTGAATTTTTTTTAATCATGCACTTCAGTTTTAAAAAAAAATGTTATTGGACTATCGTGGTTGAACAATGTACCGAGGTCCTTCTGTAAACGAAGGTGGCAAAATAATACGCTTACCTATAACCCTTCTGTTAATTTCTCCATTCAAATAGACATCCTCAACTCCAATATACATGTCACAGTGTAGTTCCTTTTGATGATTTCTTATATACAAAAGACGTGCAGTTCCCACCATAGTATATGTTTAAATGTATTAATTTCATACATCTATATAAATTCAGACTCTTAAATGAAGATATATTGTTTTACGGTATCAGAGCAAAGAAGTCTCATTCCAAGAAAAAGACCCTGTGTTCAATTCCCATTGAAAACAACTACACTTATATTAACTTATTCAGAAAGTGATCATCTTCAAAGAGAGAAAATTTGAGATTGCCCCATTGAGTGGGTGTGTAATCAACATAATGAAATAAATTAATTTTATATTTTTGCTTAAGCTTGAACTTTTAGATGAGGTGAATTTCTCTCAACAAAATTTATAAATAAAATACACGATATTACCAATTGAATATTCATTAATCTAAATTATTTTCATTTATAAATCTACAATTAAACTATTCGAAAATCTTGATTTAAAATTCTAAATCAAAATATTAAAATTAACCAAACATGCAATGACAGGATCCAATGTGTCTAATAGTTTAATTAACTATTTGAAATCCATTAAAGATTAATAATTGTTCTATTCAAAGTTTGGTATAATATTTAAAGGACAAAACACAAAGTGTCTTTTCTGACTATGCACGTGTATACTACATATTGGGAAAAACAAATTTTGAAATAAACAGTAATTAATAGAAAATATATTTTTATATACATAATTAGTAATTTAGCCATCACATTAATACTACTCACATTATTTATCTAGATTATTCAATTAAACGTGTCAAGTATGAAGCAAAACAAATAAATATCAAATACCGAGGTATATGTCTTCCACACTGCACATAATATTTATTTCTCCCAAAATTATACCACTCACCACTCACACAAGTAACTCATCCTAAGAAGCAGAGACACCCCCAAAGTCAATAAACTATGCCTAATTTTATAAGATACGAAATAGAAACTACAATGACCAAGAAGATGGATGACGGTACAGGCATTAACGAAAAAATGAGTCTGCGGGGGCCATCAAAAAAATCATTTCATTCATTTGTTTGCATTACAAAAATCATATTACTATACTCTATTATTTGAATATTATATATATATATATATATATATATATATATATATTTGTATATTTTTTAATATACATTATCATAATATATCATAATTTTGTTCGCAATTTATTACGCATAATATTGAAAAATTTGTTCATTCTAATTCTATTTTTTATTCTTTTCTTTAAAGAAATAAATTTTATTTTAATAAGTTATAACACATTAACCAACACATAATGCATATGTAAAACAAATTTTTAAATATCAAATAATAAAATTACTATCACCATACTTAAAAAAATAACGTTTTACTATTTCACGTAAAGCAGCTAATTGATCAAAATAAAACCAAAAAAGTAAATAACAGTTCCAAAAGTCTAAACATTTCTAAACACTTCTTGATAAGCAATATTTTTCGTTGTGTTATAGTCAAGAAGATTATTATCACATTTATAATCTTCAAACCATGGTGATTGGTAGCCTTTGAATCTGCAACATAAAGTTGTCCAATGACTAAACACAAGTTTTATAAAAAGTACCCTTTTATGGCTAAAAGACTATTCTTGACTTTTATTTATAGACTTAGCATACAAAATAATTAATGTAAATTGTCTCCGGGTAAACTTGAAAGGTAACCTAGGATCAAGAGGTGTCAGCGACACTCGCGATATCAATGCTAGTTCTCCAGCACTACTTCCAGTTAGAACTTTAGCTTCAATCGTTCTATCACTTAACCTAGTGATTACCATAAAAAAAAACATAATTTTAAATTTAAAAAAAATGGTAAATAATACTAAATACTATATTAAAATTGCATAATAAAATAATAAACTAACCTCGTTCCACTGCACAATCCTTTAGAATGATCAATATTTCTCAATAACATAACATGTGTTCTAACTTTAAGATTTAGTTCATGATTAGGAACACCATAAAATTTTAAAGTATAAGGAACTCAGGAGTATGAACATCAGCGAGAGAATCAAGATGTGAATCGAACCCGCAAAGACTATTAGAACTGAGATATTTGCAAGACTTTTTTTCATTTAACTTTACCATATAATCATTAATATTCCTGACATAATCAAGTGTCGGTGCAAGGACAACTCTTATATACGAATCATGTAAATTCAATCATGCATAGTTGTTTTCCGTTGAAAATTACATGAGTTTAATCATACCATAAATTTAAAACATTTAAATATATCATTTGTAAAAATATATAATTTATAATAATAACAATTAGCCGCTGAAGATAAACAATAATAAAAAGAACGATAATTTGTGTTACCTCAAGTTCTAAATGACATCCGAACATTAGAATATGAGCTAATGTAGTAAAACCTTCAAAATATTGAAAAACATGTATATGTCCCAGTCTCACAAAGTAATATGATCCAAAATTTGCAAACATATGTACAGAAAGAGTATTACATAAAATCAATGGAATTAATTATGCAACATTAATACACAATAAAAAATAAATAAAAGTCTTATAAAAAAACAATTATTAATTAAATAATTCACCTATATTATTAAGTACAAAATAATACTAAATTAAATTGTGTAAGTTAAAGATTAATATTAATTGACTCAACCCGATTTCATGCATAACTTAAGCAGTAGTTTATTTGATATATTTGATAGATGAAAAAACTAAGTTAAAGAAAAATTAGTGGTCGAAATTATAGTTAGGAAATTAATAACAATAAATATATCTTTAATGTACGCATGCAACCCACATATACATTCTCTTAATTAAATAAATAAAACTTATGGTTTATGTGCATCTACTATATCATATTAGTAATGTCTTACAGAAAACGCTAGGAATTAGTATGATTCATGTACTATCCAACAATAATACATAGATTTGATTATTTATTATAAGACAAATTGTAATTTACTACACTATCCAACAATAATAATAATAAAAAAAAAAAAGTGAAACCTTACTAATAAAAAAAACAATGTTTTATTTAAAAGTTGTCTTATTAATCAAGGTGCTCTTATTAAAAAAAAAAAAAAAACTGTCATATAAGTAACTAATGCAAAAAATCATATATACAAATTCCATACAAAGCAATAACAACAAATCCAACATTGTAAATCCAAGAAATATAAAATTCTGCAAATATAAAAAATATACATTATTACATATTATTTTTTAAAAATAAATTTGTTATATATATATATATATATATATATATATATATATATCATTCCAAAATAATTTAATTTAATTTAGTATATGTATAGAGTGAAATTGGTTCATACATGAATCATTAAAATTCAATATATGTTTTCACTAAAAAGTACTACTCCCTCCGTCCCGGTATTATGTTCTCATTACTTTTGGGAACGTCATTTAAGAAAGATAATTAAATATATATATATATATATATATATATATATATATATATATATATATATATATATATATATATATATATATATAGTAGTAGTACATGTGGTGTGATGGAGAGAGAATATAATAATGTGTAATGTGGTTAAATGAGTGGATGTGAATAGAGTGGATGAATATAATATTATTAGTTGATTTCCAAATAATGTATGAGAAGTTTATAGTGGGACGGACCAAAATGGCAAAACGGGAACATAATAGTGGGACGGAGGGAGTAGTTGTTTACAGTGAATAGTATTAGTGATTTATACAGAAGAATATTAATTAGTTTTCATTAAACGACTAATACTCTTCAATTAACACAACTATTAATCTGTAGTGAAAACAACTAATATCATTTAATGGTTCGTCTATGAACCATTTTCACTCTATACTTTGTCTTTAATTTAACATATGGCCATTGTTCAATTCAACCACTCTAATCCAATAATCTTAGCCACTCTAATCCAATAATCTTAATATGTGAAATATTTTATTTAGTATTAAATTTTAAATTGAAATACAATAAACATTATTTTTGTTTAGATAAATTTTACCGTGGTAATATCAAAATATATAAGTTATCAAATATCCAAGAGGCATATATCCAGTATATCCATTTAAATCATTAAAAAGAAATTGATGAATAAAGTATAATTTTTTTAAAGTATTTTAAATGGAATTGTGAATGAAAAATGTTACCGTATCAACATAATTATTATCCAAAAAATAAATAAAAATTCATTGAAATGAAAATTAAACCTCTATGTAATTCTAAAATTGTAAATTTACACATTGTTCTTGTATGCTTCAACATAATAGCCTTGCTCCATTATAATATTTAATACTATGTTAATAAGACAACACTATCATCTAAATATTAAAAAATTAGGTTTATAAACTTTTAATCGTATTTTTTTTAATACTAAAGGCATAACTATTAAAGTGGCATGAAAGATCAATAGAAGTGTTAGTTATTTAATTTTTTTAACCGAATGCTACATTATTATTTCATATAATATATTAATACCTAACTTGTAAACAAAATTGTAATTGTAATTCATACAAACTTACATATTATAAACCTAAAAGCCTATAGTACTATCATTCTCAATTAAAATGGTTACAAAAAAAAAAAAAAAAAAAAAAGCATAACAATAAAACAATTTGTGATCTTTCCTTAATATATAAGAAACATGTTTCTAGTAATATCACAAAATAAGGAAAATTAATAAAAAAAAAATACTAAATTCAATTATATATTCATAAAGCTAAACATTTAAAAATGTCTGAGTCATTCTTGTACTATATTAGTGTTGCAGGTTCATGCATTGCGGTCACTTTATATTAAAAAAGGTCACTTTATATTAAAAAGGTTAAGTAATGAACCTTGAATAAATGATTTTATTCTCACATTATGCAGAATAATAATAAAAGACATCGATCTACCAACAATACTGTAATACCCCGTCCCGTTTTATACTTTTTATTTTGCTAGAAACTTTATTTTATATTATTATCCTTGTTTCTTTTAATTTTATTATTTTTGTGTGCTACTGTGTGATTTAAATATATACTCTATTTTTCAAATTCCCAAGTTCGAAGAAAGAAATCGAATATTTCAAACGGATAAAGGACTACGAGAAATTAATTATTAAAGTTTAAAAATTATGCTTTCGATTCGTATAATTTGTTGAGAATAATTAAAATACAATAAAATATTAATTGAGTTTTAAAACTGTATTAATTTTCAATTCGGAATTAAACTTTTGAACCAAACGATCCCTAAACCGTATCAAGTGGAAACGAAAATATCCGAATTAAAGGGATTAATTCCTACCCACATAAATTAGTATCTTTTTTTAATTAAGTTAATTAAAGAATTTACCTCATCCACACATTATTTTCCTTCTCTAAAAAAATAACTAATTAATTTAAAATATGTTTATTTCTATAAATGAAAGAAGACCACGTCTCTTTCCTTCTTTGAAACAAAAATCAATTCCCAATTATCTCTCTCTCTCCTCTCGTCCCTCTCTCTCTCTCTCTCTAACCAAACGCCTCTCCTCATTCAGCAACAAAAGAAGAAAAACTAGAATTCTCTCTCCTCTCCCTCTTCCCTCTCCGGCAAACCCAGCGCCGACCGCCACCCTGCTCCGCCGCCTCCCTAATCGGCCGCCGCTTTCAGCCTCGTACCTACGACGCCTCTTCCAGCGACGTCCGTTCCGCCCCACGCCGGCCAAAGGCTCGCGAACGCCGGCATCCCCTTCACGCAGCGCCGCCAGTTTTGCCGCCTCCTCCCGTCACGAAGGACCGCCGCCGCATCGCCCAGACTGTCACGCCGTCGTCTCGATTCCAGCAAGCCGCCGCTCCTCTCCTCTGCCGCCGTCGCGCTCCATCGATCTGCACCGAGCCGCCTCCAGCGCCGCCGCGAAGCGACGCCACCCTCGCGTCGCGCCGCCTTCGGCCTCCGTCCAGCGCCGCTGCCCTTCACCGTCGCATCCCAGTCCGGCCGCCGCCGTTTCTTAATTTTTTCCTCTTCCAGTAAGTGAAGAAATCACCCTTTTCAATTTCAATTCCATTCAATTCCGATCAACCGTAACTCTTTTCGTTTAAATTCCAATTCAAGATAACACCTCCTTGGATCGCTGTTTGATTTTGGGAGAACCAAAACGATGCCGTTACACTGTCGAAATTAACCCACAAGTCTTCGAATGACGCCGTTAGGCTCGTAAGAATTTCTAAACTTCTCTTTATTTCTCGTCCTAGTTAGAATAGGAATTGGACAGTTTTGGATTGGAGAGTTGTAAATGGGCTTTTATTGTTAAATTTCTACTAGTGTTATTGGAATAACTATTTAGTATTGTTGGTTTGGGAGTTAAGTATTATTGTTTTGGTTGGATGGATGGAGTTTTGATGTTCGATACTACTGTGGTTATTGATTAGTATTATTGAATTTGTCATGTGGTGTTAGTTTGTTAGGTTTGGTATTATTGGATTGATGGATTAGTATCATTGAACTAGCTGTATGGTGATGATGTTAGATGTGTATAGTACTATTAGTTGAGGTCCTTGTTAATCCTTCTTTCTCCCCTGCCTACTACTCGAATAGGGGCAGGAGAAACTTTATATTCTTTAAATTCTAATTCTGGTTTATTTGGGAAAAAGATTAATACGGTTGGCTTATAAAAGTAGTACTTTTGATAATCAAAATTATCATATTAGTTGAAATTAGAAAAAGGAACAAAAAGATAGAAAGATATTTATGTTCAAAACTAGTAACAAATGAAAAAGAGTGTTTTTGGGAAAATAGTATTATTCTTTTGTTTTAAAAGTAACACTAATCAACTTTGAAAGTATTACTAATATTAAAAAAAAAAGAATATATTTATATATTATTTTAGTTTATATTGAAAACTTCTTCAAGTCAAAGTTTATTAATAAGATTAATAAATGGAGTTTTATTTATAAAATATAAATTTATATGCAAGAGTTCTTTTAAAATAAAATATAGATTTTTGAAAGAATAATATTTAAATTGGACTTTTATTATAAAAATGTTATTTAAATAAATTTCTTATTCTTTTAATTATTTTTTCAAGAAGAGTATTATATGGATATATTTTTAAGTTATAAATGCTTTTGGTTATAAGTTTTTAGTTAAAAGGATAAAAGGAATTAAAAGATTGTTTTATGAAAACCAATATAGTATTACAACAAGAGAATTAGTAAGTACACCCCAAATACACCTCCCCTTTTTAGAAGTGGTGTATTTACCAAAATAGGGTGTGACCCTTAGGCAAGTCCTTTTAAAAGTCTTTAAGACAATAACCATCTCGATTCTCGTAGCACAAACTCTCAAGTTTTCATAATAATTCAAAGATCAACTTTTAATCAAATGATTTCGTATTAGGATTCTGTGCTAGTTGGAATGCACACGAGGTTTCCGACCATCTGTTTGTACATCGTCCATGGGACCCGGAGCAAACAGGTGGGTGATGATCTGTTGATCGATCTGCTAATAATACGCTGTGCTGGTATACTCTGAACTCGACTAAATCAATCTAAAACAACTAATCCAACATAAATGTACACCCTATTATATAACTGCTTGTATTATGTGATATAATTATATATACCTTACATGGATGGTTTATGTTTGTTGATTATATGAACTGATGACGATTGCATGAGACAAGGGCATTTTGTGAGCATGAATCTGTTTAAGTACGAATTATGTGAATTCTCCCCACAATTTGAAATGACAGTCTTTATGAGAAAGAGGAAAGCGAGTAATCATTGAGTAGTTTTGTTTGTGGATTGACACGTACGACCATGAGTGATAATAGGTCAGATTCATGGTCGCTGATATTATTTGTGGTGACCATGAGTGATAATAATAAATCAGATTCATGGTCACATGAATGGATGAATTGTTGGTGAGAAATGGTTTGGGGGAGATTTACTATATGTGAAAAAATGATTTTGGCTGATTAGGCCGTTACTTGAAAATGATTTTGGGCTTTGCCCCTTACTGTGAATCAACTTGTGATATATCAATTATATGATTTGAAATTTAATACTTGAGAATGAGTCATTTCCAGAGATGAAGATGTAACAATCAGCATGAAACAAGTATTTCCTTGAAAGGTAAATAAACTATGATTTGTATTGTTAAAAACAAGTATTTCCTTGAATAAAGTTTGAAACTCTCCCCCTACCAATTCAAAGGTAAATATTAAAAAGTTTCTCTCTCTACCTTTTCTCTCTCCTTGGCACCGCCGGGAAAGAGCACGCGGTTTGCGTTTCCGAGAACGGAATAATTGTGCTAGCCGGAATTTTATCTCTCTTCGCCTCGGATTGTGCCGAGCCTTTACTGCAAGCGTCCGCTCCGCTTCTAGCAACCCTCGGGCACCGCTAGGGTTGCTGGTAAGGCGTGCCACGCTCTTAATGCGCTGTCCCCGGCCAGGATGGCTATAATTACCTCTCGAGGGAGGGTTGTGGAGGGCATCCCAACTAAACCCCCAATAGAACTGAAAATCGACAGAGCAGATCTATTTCTTCAAGAGGCGAACATGGCGGAGAACCTCAATGCGATGTGGAGAAAATTCTCGCTATCGGAGTCTGAAAGCGGGGAAATAGACCTAGGCGAGGAGGAGATAGCAAGACCGTTGGATGTGCTTGTTGGAAAATTCATCCAGAGGAAGCCGATAGGCCCGAATGATCTGGGGACTGCAATGAGGAAGATCTGGGGAATAGGAGGCACGCTAAAGGTGTCAAGAGTGGGGGAGGGTACCTTTGTGTTTGAATTTGCAAATTCGATGGAGCTAAATAGGGTCGTGCACAGACAGCCGTGGAACTTGAATGGGGCCTTGCTGGCAGTGGAGAAGATGAGAGGAAATGAGAAAGTAGGAGACATCAACCTCAACAGAGTCCCCTTTTGGGTCCAGATCCATGGGCTACCCTTTAAGTCTATGACGAAAGCGGGGGGTAAAAAGATTGGAGAAATAATAGGGAAAGTCATAGAAGTCGAATGCCCAGAGGGGGAGATAGCTTGGGGTTGCTGCCTGAGGGTAAGGGTTTATCTGGAGGTGACGAAAGCTTTGAGCAGGGGAAAGAGAGTGTGCACGAAGGAGGAAAAACTGATTGTGTATTTCCGATATGAAAAGCTATCAGACTTCTGCTATATTTGCGGAAAATTGGAGCATGTGGAGAAGGATTGCCCCAAGGTGTTTGAGATGATGGATATGGGAATAAAACCAGCAAAACAATTCGCACCGTGGCTTCGAGCTGAAGGAACGAAGGGCATCACCAAGGAGGAGCTTGGAGAGCTAGTGAAGGTTCTCTCGATGGATCAGAACAATGGGGAGATAAACACGAAGGGCGAAACTAGCAGAGTGAACAAAGGAAAGGAGATAGAAAGGGGAAGGGGGCTGATGGCGAGTGAAGCTACGGGTGCGTTGCAGCCTAGAATAACAGGGGAAATGGCCCAAGTTAGGGCTTTTGATGAGCTCATGACTATTATGCAGGATGGGAGGAAAGCCAAAGGAAAGGAGGTGCTACAAATTCAGGAGCCGAAAGCGGAAGAAGTACGCTCGATGAGTAACCCACCAAACTATTACTATGGAGGACGAGGAGGAATGTTCCCCAATTTTTTTGCAAGAGAAGAGACAGCGTTCTATGGTGGCCCATGGAAACAAGAGGCTCTGATCCCACTAACGACACTTAGATCTATGAACGCGGAAAGCGGGGCGGGAGAATTCACCATGGGAAGAGGGACGAGTCCGGCTTTCAAAAAGAGGGGATCCGGAGCACATTCACAGCAGCCTAGAAGAGGGGGAACAAAAGGGAGGAAGAGAACTAAGCATGGGGAAGAGCCCACTGAAGAGGAAGAACAAAACAAAGAGAAACCAATGGCGGAGACTGAGGATGCTCAGTCCCGCCAGCAGCCATGAGGTGTGTAATTTGGAATGCACGGGGATTGGGCAGTCGCCGTGCATTCCGATCTTTGCAGCGACTTGTCGCTGAGCTAAAGCCCGATATTTTATTTTTATGTGAGTCAAAAATCAAAGTGGCACTAGGGAAAAAATGGTTATCTGTTTTGAATTTTAATGGTTGTTATGGTGTTGATCCAACGGGAAGTCCGGGGGAGCCTTGATGTATTGGAAATCGTCTATCAATGCTACTTTACTTTCTTATTCTTATGGCCATATTGACATACTAATTGACGATGATAGTAGTAGATGGAGATTTACGGGTTTTTATGGCAATCCTTGTGCTAATGAGCGCTTTCATTCGTGGAACTTGCTGCGAAAAATTGCTGCACTTACTCAGGGGAATGATTATGCGTGGGTGGTGGGGGGTGATTTTAATGAAATTATGCATGAGGATGAAAAGCTAGGGGGAGGGAGAAGGCCTAGAAGGCAAATGGAGAATTTTAGAGATTTATGTAATGACCTTGAACTCAAGGATCTGGGGGCAAGGGGCCCCAAGTTCACCTGGATTAATAAGCAGATGGGAAGCAATCTGATCAGGGAGAGGCTGGACAGATATCTATCTAATCAAAGATGGGTGAATACCTTCCAGGATTATGAAGTCTCAAATGCCAGCTATTATGGGTCTGATCACCGAGCGGTTATACTGGTCTTCAATAAAAGGGGAATGCAAGGGGGAACCCCTCAAAGGAAGACTTTTATGTTTGAAAACAAATGGGAAATGGAGGAGGATTTTGGACGAGTGCTGGAAGACGCGTGGAATGGAAATAACAGTGGAGTCGACATCAACAAGCAGCTTCGGAAATGCGGGGAAGAGATCGAAAAGTGGGCCAGAATCAGAGTGGGAAATGGGGCGAGAAGGATAAAAGAAAAGAGGAGCGAGCTTGACAAGCTGCTGGAAAATGAGGCAGGCCCAATTCCGGAAAAGGAAGTAAAACGTCTCGAGAAAGAGATCCAAAAGCTAGAGGCACAGGAGGAAGTCTACTGGCAGCAAAGGTCAAGAAATACATGGCTATCGGCGGGGGACAAAAATACCTCTTATTTCCATAGGAGGGCCTCGGACAGAAGAAGAATAAATACGATTAAAGGTCTTCGAAATGCGGAAGGAGAATGGTGCACGGAGACAGAAACGATGGAGAGGGTTATCAATAATTATTATAGGGAACTCTTCACAACTACATCCCCCTCGAGAGAAAAGCAACATGTGGTTTTAGAGAGTATTCAGGAGGTGGTAACAGGACAGATGAATGAATATTTATGTACACCTTTTACAAAAGAGGAGGTGCAAAAAGCAGCTTTTGAACTCAAGGCAACTAAAGCTCCTGGACCAGATGGATTCCCAGCTTCGTTCTACCAAAATCATTGGGACACGGTGGGTCAGAATACAACTGAAGCTCTTCTCAAAGTCCTCAACGGTGGGGAAACTCTTCAGGGGTGGAATAACACCACGATTGTGCTCATTCCCAAAGGAAGAAATCCCGAGACCATGAAAGATTACAGACCGATCAGCCTGTGCAACGTTAATTACAGGATTTTGGCTAGAACCATCACGAATAGGCTGAAACGGGTGATAGCGGAGATTATTGATCCTTCCCAAAGTGCCTTTGTCCCGGGCAGGTTAATTACGGATAACATCTTGATAGCTTACGAGTGCATGCATTGGCTGAGGAAGAGTAAAAGCAAGGAGGGGTATGCTGCTCTAAAATTGGACATGTCAAAAGCTTATGATAGAGTCGAATGGGGCTATCTGGGAGGAGTTATGAGAAAGATGGGCTTTAGAGAAAGTTGGGTTAACTTAATTTTGAGATGTGTGACATCGGTGACTTATAATTTCAAGATGGAGAAGAGGATGTTTGGAGAGGTGACGCCGTCTAGAGGGCTGAGACAAGGGGACCCTTTATCCCCCTTCTTATTCGTGATAGGCGCACAAGGTCTCTCCTCGATAATTAACAGGGCGGTGCAAATGCAAGAAGTGACGGCGATTACCTTAGCAAGAGGAGGCCCGACAATTGCTCAGCTTTTTTTTGCAGATGATAGCCTAGTTTTCTTCAAAGCCACTGAAGCAGATTGTAGAAAGATAAAAGGATGCCTAGAAGCCTATGAGGTGGCGTCGGGACAGGCCATAAACTTTGACAAGTCTGCAATCACTTTCAGCCCAGAAACGGCAAACTCCAACAAAAACAGGGTCAAGGAGATTCTTGATGTGAAAGTTAAGCAGGGCCACGACATTTATTTGGGACTCCCGACTTTCTCCACTAAGAGGAAAAGATTTCAGTTTTCATATATCAAAGAAAGAGTGGCGAAGAAGTTGGAGGCGTGGAGGAACAAAGATTTTTCGGACGGGGGAAAGGAAGTGCTTATCAAAGCTGTGGTCAACGCCATTCCTACGTATGCGATGTCGTGCTTCAGAATTCCAGCCTCGATTTGTCACGAAATAGAAGGAATGATATCAAAATTCTGGTGGGGCCGAGGAGGAAAAGAGAGGCCAACGAGCTGGAAGAGTTGGGATGTGTTATGCAAACCCAAAAGTGAGGGAGGCATGGGTTTTCGGGAAATGATATATTTCAACAAAGCCTTGCTCGCAAAACAAATATGGAGAATGATACAAAATCCTAGCTCCCTGGCAGCTAGAGTGTTTAAGTCCAGGTATTTTAAGAAGGAGGATATTATGGAGGCGGACATCGGCACCAACCCGTCCTTTATATGGAGGTCCCTTTGCTGGAGCCGAGACCTTATCGGGAATGGACTAAGGTGGAGGATAGGCAATGGAAAATCAATAAACATCTTTAAGGATGCGTGGGTGGTGGGATTAGAGAGGGGAAAGATTGCCTCTAGAATCGCAAGTGCCTCCAAAGTGGCACGTTTTATTAATGATCAGGGCTGTTGGAAGGAGAGCCTAATCAGACAAGCCTTTTTACCACATGAGGCCGATGCCATTTTGAGCACACCATTGGGAAGCCTGGAAGACAACGACACCAGGTATTGGAAGGCGGAACCGAAAGGAATTTATACGGTTAAATCTGGCTATCGACAAGCAGTAACCATGGAAAACGAAAGCCGAGATGAACCGAGCACCTCGGGAAGGGAGGAGGAGAAGAAGTGGTGGAACAGAATCTGGAATTTGAAGATTCCACCGAAAGTAAGAATATTCATGTGGAAGGTCTCAAATAATATCATCCCTACGGAGGGAACCCTGCTAGCTCATCATGTGCCAGTCTTACCACACTGCTTCTTATGCGGGAACAATTGGGCGGATACCAAGCATTGCCTCTTCCTATGCCCGACCACGAAACACATATGGAAGGAGTTGGGGATGTGGGAGACTATGAAGAAGGCCAAATACACTCAGATTAGGGACCTGCTGGAGTATGCAAGAAGAGCAAGTAAGGAGATAACCTTTGAGGTTGTGGCAATGATAGCATGGGGGATCTGGAAGGAGAGGTGTAAAACGAAGCATGAAAATACGAACAGAGCGGAAAAAATAGAAAGAATGCGGAAATGCAGGTTGGGGTGGGTATGGGAGTTTCTAAGAAATTTTCAAACGGCAGGCGTACAGAATGGAAAGCCCCCAATACCAACGGGAGTAACAAGGGAGGATGAGAACAAAGATAAAAAGGATTTTGATGGGACAATTTGGGTAGATGCAGGAGCCAACCTGAACACGAACAAGTTCACGATTGGATATCTGATTATGACGAAAGAAGGAGATGTACTGGAAGCGGGCTGTAGGAGAATGGGGCCGGCACATTCAGTCAGGGGGGCGGAGCTTAGGGCCATTGAGTATGGAATCGGGAGGGCAAAAGAAAAGGAACTTCATAAGGTCAGGGTGTTCTCCGACTCCTGGGAAGCAATAAACTCCGTTATTGAACCGATGGAGGTGATGAGCCCGGAAGGTCTAATGGTGGATGGAATCAGGAAGGAAATCGACGAAGGTTTCGTGGGAGCTCTACGCCACATTCCACGAGAAAGGAACAAGATGGCCCACAAATTGGCGAAGTATGCGATGTGCTCTCCGACTCCTCGCGAATGGAGCGGAGTAGAGTTGCCGCACTGGCTTGCGGAATTTTTGCCCAGATTTTGAGCTGTACTGTTGTATCTTGTAGGGGCTTACTTTTCGTCAAAAAAAAAAAATTATATGATTTGAAACCTGTTATGCTCAACTAATTATTATTGTGAACTGATATTTGATGTTCGTGTTTACTTGATATACTTTATTAATGAGTATAATTTAATATACTTCGGATTTACCAATCCCATGACGTTGCAAATCACCCATACGTGAGAATTCAAATCTCACGCCCTCTTTTTACAACCCTTGCAGATTACGATTTCGCGGAACAAGGACAGTAATAGAGATGACACGGAGTTCCCCGCTTAAATAAAATGTTATTGTTAATATTAAGCTTTATATATGTGTGTGAGATATATTATAATAATTATTCTACTCATTTCTTCCACTGCATAAAACTCATATCTCATTTTGATATCCTTTTTTTTTATATCAAAAATTTTATAGTTCGGATTTTAGTTACAAGTGGCACCTCGAATCTGAGATATTTAATGTGTTTCGGATTCGGGGCGTTACAAATACAATCTCTAAAAGTGCCACACCAATCATCCATGAGAAGACAGTTCACACTTAAACCACTTGACAAAAAAAAAGTTTAAATATTAATATTTATACTAATTGTTGTACATGTATATAAAAAAATATAAATAACTTACGTATCATCTTCTCTCAATTGAAAGTGCATTCTTTGAAATTTCACCAATAGTAGAATTTAGAATATGTGTATAATTAAACAAACAACACTGTATATCTAAAAATACAATCGAATCTGATTGTAAACTTCATTGTTAGTGTCATATATGTAAAGATGCGCATAGATTGGTCTACCTTGACCAGTTGGAAGTAAAATACTATGATAATTCTGCCCATGCAAACGAAATATGGAGAAGAACTACTTCTATTTAAAAAAAAAATCAATATTATTTTAATCACAATTACAAACACAAAATATAATTTATATCCAGTGATTTAATAAAATATAAAATATGTACCTCAAATTATAATAAAATTCACCAAACTCAAATTTCTATAACCCGACATTGAATTGTTTCTAAGCCGTAACATTCATATAGAATAACAATTCTTTGATACAATAACAAAATATTATATCAACTTTAAAATTTAAAAATACAAATAAAACTAAAAAATAATTTAATTAAAAGATCAATATCAAGTACTCAGCCTTGAAAAATAAACAGTTTCTCTAACATCAATATCATTATATTTCTTAATAATAATTGAGTAGTTCTAGGGTACACTTGAGTGCATAATATGCACTTAAATTTTGAAAAAAAATATACCCCAAGAAGTATTCAATTGGGGTTTTCAAAATCAATTCTCAGTCCAAAAAACTCGGTAAGAATAATACATATCAACTAATTACAATTTCGATAAGAATGAAAAAGATAGATATGCATAAAAAACATATAAATCTCACCAAATTATGTACTCCCTCCGTCCCAACATTATTCACACTTTTACTGTTTTCTCATGTTTTAGCGAGCGAGTTTTTTGTTAGTATTTAAAATGATAAAGCAATTTTTAAGTTATTTTATAATAGAGGAGAGAGAGATCTATCAAACCCTGCCTTAAAAGTTACTTTATCATTTCAAATACTAATAAACAACTCGCTCGCTAAAACACGAAAATAAAGTTAGTGTGAAATTAATGTTGGGACGGAGGGAGTATATATTTAGCGTTATTTCATTTTACAGAAAACTCAGTGAATTCACTAACATTCATGGTAAAATTTTATATGAAAATTGTTCATGATAAATTTATAATGAAATTGTTTTAAAATATAAAATATTAGATCAAGAGTATATTAAGAATTTTATCAGGGTATAAAAAATTGGAGTAAAAAATATCAACAATAATTAAAATATGATACCACTGACCCTAATTTTTTTATACTCCTGGTGAGATTCTTAATATTTTTTATCAAATATTTAATACTTTAAAAACTCATGATAAACTTATCATTAACCATTTTCATATAAAACTTAACAATAGATTATCATATAATCTAAACATTCGTCGGTTCTAATTTTGTTTTTTAAAATGATCAAGTTCACCTTAAAAATTAACAATAGATGAAAATAAAATTATAACATTGTTGAGTTAAGTTCTCGTATTAAAACAACTGTAAACCAAAATCTTGAAAAAGAAAAAGTGGCTGAGATTTAAGTTTGGTTAAAATCATAGATGAGCATAATAATAATAAAAAAAAAAAAACTCTAATAATATCAAATATGCCGTATAAGTGACATTCAGTAAAAAAAGATATCTTTACATGTAAATGGTTTCCTTAGTTCCACTATGATATTTGGGTTATATTTTAATTAATATGTATAAAGTAAAATTGATTCATACATAAATCGTTGAAGGGTCTTAGTTGTTTTTAATAAATAGTACTCCCTCCGTACATAACACATTGCATAATTGACTTTTTAAAAGGAAAATGAGTGTGAGTTGACTTGTAGTATGTAAATTGATAAAATAATTTTTTATGAGAGTGTATTGTTCACTATAAGTGCATAAATCAAAAAATATATATTTTATTGTGTAATTATTAGTAAAATGAGGTGTAATTTAGAGACCTTTGAGATAATGTGAATAGTAAATTGTGTAATGTGTTCCGGGACGAAGGGGGTATTAGAAGCTTTTACTGAAGGGTATGAGTTGTTCACATTGAAGAATCTTAGTTTATTTTCAATAAACAACTACCATTCAACGAAAACAACTAATACTCTTTA
Source organism: Ballota nigra (assembly GCA_947034835.1). NCBI lineage: Eukaryota > Viridiplantae > Streptophyta > Magnoliopsida > Lamiales > Lamiaceae > Ballota > Ballota nigra. The sequence goes on along the minus strand of OX344727.1, from coordinate 7,087,281 downwards.
GTGAAAACAACAAATACCATTCAACGAAAACAACTAATACTCTTTAATAAAAACAACTAATATCCTTCAATAATTCATGTATGAACTATTTTCACTCTATACTTTGTCTTTATTTTAAAAATAACATGATTAGGATGAGCTACGTAAACTCATGGATAGTAACAATATGCTAAGTAGAATCCCTTTTTTATGTATGAGATTGTTCCACATAATTTTTTATTAATGTATAAATATTTAGAGGAAAAAAATAGTATGTATAGAGTGAAATTGATTCATATATGAATCATTGAATGATATTAATCATTTATATTAAAAAGTATTAGTTTTTTTAGCTGAAGAAGTTTTCACTGAAAAGTTCTAGTTTATTTTCAATAGACAATTAATACTCTTCAGTGAACACAATTAATACCCTTCAGTGAATACAACTAATAGTCTTTAGTGAAAACAACTAATACTCTTAAAAGATTAATGTATGAACCATTTTCACTTTATACTTTTTCAAAAAAAAAAAAATTAATTCAAAACTATTGTTTTATGACGAAGTATGGAATGAAAATGGTTATTACATGAATCATTGAAAGATACTATTTGTTTTTAATAAAGAATATTAGTTGTTTTCACTGAAGGTGTTAATTATTTTTATTGAAGAATATTAGTTGCATAATAAAAATAAAATAATACTCTTGTTTTATTAAAAAAAAGTTTGACCAATATTAATATTAAGCATAAATTAATTATGCAATTATTTGTTTAATTAAAATCAAGTTGTACTATTTATAATCTATATCTATTTTGTAACGTGAGTTACGTGAATTATGCCAACAAATTGAAACGTAATTTTCTCAAACTTAATCCCTGAAAATCTCGTTTAGCATTACCTCCCACGAATTACTCATACCATAAATTTAGGGGATGTGTGGACAGTTTTTTTTTTTTTAATAAGTTCACACTTTAATGTGTTAAATGGAGTAAAATTACAAATAATTTTTTTATAATATTCCAAAAGCTTGGAATATAAACATCAAATTCTTAAAAGACTCCAATAATTTTGGTATTGTAACCGTGATAATTTTTCATATAATAAAAATTTAATCTCACAGTTTGCAATATCTTCTATATATAAAAAAAAAAAAAATTGAAAAGAAATGATATTAAAAAAAACTTAAATTAGCTTATTGTTGTAATAATCATTTATTGAATATTAATATTTCAGTGAACCAGTCATCAAATCTTCAATTTATATCTTATATAAATTATAAAAATTAAACAAAATTTCAACATAGAAGGTGATCAGGTGATAAGTTATATCTATTCCATAATATTCGGAGTCATGGAAAACTAACTTGGAAAGAGATTAATTCGGCTCCAGCCTTTGCGCAATAATATGTAATTGAAAATTAAAATTAATCCTCCCTTTTATTTAAGAACTCTGCCATTCAAATTTGAATACTGAGTTTGCAAATAAAAATGTAATTATGTTATGTTTAATTTATCGAAAATACTTTCAGCACTATAAAATATTAGCCAAACTCCAAACTAAATCATTACACAATAATCTGTATCTACAATATAATGTTACTAATTATGAATATTACTATTCTCTAATACAATATTATTAATTGTTAATGTTATAACACTAATGACAACGCTTAACCACAAGTATTACAATAATATAACCAATACTCCAACGACCAAGTATACTATCCACCAAACTCAATAACCGTGAGATTTTCATGGAATTAAAACAATCCCCACTAATATTAAAAAATAAATCAACAAACAAAAAAATATTTCAATTGTAAATATTGATAAGAGAGTCAAAATCTGAAAAATCTTCAATGAATTAAGAATAGATCCAATCAGAAAATAGAATATCTAGCGAGGTTATGGGAAAAAAAATTACTACCCCAATCTCCAGTGCAAAATAAAATTACAAAAGTATAAACGAAAATACAAAAGAAAAATCAACGGGAAAATATCCCGACGCCAATCCACCTGATTCCACGCGACGGATAATAAGATCCACCATCCGACCAGATCACGAAACCATGACGTACGCTCAAACAAAGAAGATCGATAACCCTAAAAAAAAAAAAAAAGCATAGCAGATGCTGCAACCTACACCGATTACCACGAAGCGGAGAACAAAGAAACGCACGCAGAATCAAAGGACGCAGATTTAACTCACAATTTAAGGAGCAATAACCAAATCAAGAAACCGTTTTGGCAAGAAACGATCGAACGGCCACAGAAAAAAAACAGAGAAGACGATCAATGGTTGTGACGTAATCCCGCCAAAAATAATTTAGGAAAGGTTAGTGCTATTATATTATTTAGATTTTGATTAGATTAGATTTAGATTTAGATTAGATTTGACTTTAGGTAGTTCTATGAGAATGAATTCAAGTTAAGGATTGTTTCAATTACCGATAATCTGATATGCAATTTATTTTCTAACTAAAATAACAAGTTTTCAATTACTATGCTTTAGGAAAAGAGAAAAGAAAAATTCAACGTCGTCAAAAGTTTTGCCACTTGGAATTTTAACGTACGTCGTATGCTATTAATTTGGTGGGCCGATGCAGCATAAACGACATAAATCCCAATTTGAAAACTCTTCTTACTGTTCAAAACAAAACCCCTTCAGAAAAGTCGAACCACGCGTACGAACGGAGAAGACCAAGAACTTTGATTTCTAGGGACAAATTTGATTAACTATTTTATAAGAAATTAATTTCTCAAACCGTCCTAATTTTGCACGCCATACACGTCACATCACCAAGCCCGTAGAAATATCTATTTTTTAGACATTTTCTCAAGTTGATTGGTCCTAGATATGTAATGTTTGGATTTAAATTGAATTTTAAAATTGAGTTTCTCTTCCCCTCATTACTTATTTTGTATATGAAAGATAATTTGTAGTATTTAAATAGATAAAATAATTTAATAATGATATTTTTTATTCAATTTAAATACATGAAACAAAATAAAAATATTTTTCTATATAATTATTAGTGAAATAAAATGTAATTTAAAAATATTTGAAAAGGGGTGGATAGTGGAATGAAATAATAAAACTGGGACGTATAAACTCAAAGATAACATAAAATAATATTTTGAAAATTAAAAGTTTATATTACCCAAAATACTTTATTATAGTTAAAATAATAGGATATTGTTCTTCAAGTAATTACTTAAGACAAATTCACCTAACAATTTTATGCCAAAAATACTTATCAAGCGCTTAATAATCACACAAATCTTGTATACACCCAATTATATAATATGTACTTGGATTTTGAGTTCAATTTCAAAATAACTTTTACTTTTCAAAGCCCAATTTACTTAATGAGCTTTGAAAAGTCAAAATTTATTTGAAGTTGAACTCAAAATCCAAGTGAATGTTATGCATTTGAGTGTAGAAATACTAAAAAAAATATATTAAAAAACTAATCTTGATTAATTATTGGTAATTGCAAATATATATATATATATATATATATATCAAACTTTATTATTTTTATCAATTATAGCATATACATTTTTCTCTTTGTAATTTAATTTTCACAATTTGGAACATTTGATAATGTTCATGTACCGAATTAAATGACATGACTGTTGGGAATGTCACATAAAGACGACATTGATGATCGTGGTGTTTTATTTAATAATGAGAATAACATTTTTAAAAAGTGTTTATTTGTTTTAGAAACACTAGCGATCGTCTTGCTCGTGCTTCACGAATAGAATTTGTTACAATTTTTCAATTTTAATAATAACTCAATTATAATTATAAAACTAAATAACTATAATATTTTAAAAATATATATATAACTAAACCTTTTTTTTTATCAAGATCAATGATACTTCTGATAAAAAAATTGATACTCACAATTAAACATTTATATTATAGCATAAGTTTTACATATTACCTAAAATCTTTGTTTGAGCATCATCCTTATTTACCTGACTAACAAAATATATATCTTAAAATTCAATTTAATGTGAATATTAGTATAATTAAAATTTTACTGTGAATATATTTATGAAAAAAATTAACTTTATACATTTTTAATATATGAGTAAAATAATTATTGTTACACGCAAAGAATAATTATATAATACATATGGTGAATAATGTATTCATTGATTAATTTAGACTATTTACACTAAAAAAAAGTAAATTTTGATTAAACCAAAAGGGGTATTAGATTAAATTGAAATTTTTACAATAAAAAATTAAATTTAGTGTAAATTTTTAGATGTAATATAATTACATTTATTAGTGTAATTAACTTATACTCCCCTCGTTCCTGAAAATTGGTTTTTTTTTTCTGCACATGGTTTAATCCGATATGTCGGAGGGTATTACGGGGTTTTCTGAGGTCCATTTTTTAATTAAATGATCATTTAGGAAAAGTATGTAAAATGAACTTTACATTAGAGATCATTTTATATGAAAATGAACATAAAAACCCCCATAATATCCTCAGACATATCGCATTAAAGCACGTGCAAAAAATATTATCAATTTTCAGGGACGGAGGTAGTACTTTTCAGTGTAAACAACCTTAATTGTTGAGTGAGTGCACTGCGCATCTGATGCATAATGAGTCCAACCGTTTATCCGCCAAAATCCATTATCGGGGAAGTACCAAAATACTTGATGTAGAAATATTGTATTTGAATTGCACGACATATATTCTTTTCAAATTTTTTTACTACAACAATTAATTAAATTAAATTTTATTGATAAAAAAATTACAATTTGATTTTTTTAAAAATATATCTAAACTTTGTGTGAAATTAATTTTCATAACTAAAATTTTAATATGATCATTAATATGTATGTATGCTTTTACAAATGTAAAAAAAATTCAAACAATGGTTTATCACAAAAATTTTAATACAATTTTTTCTAATTATAGGGTATATTTGGTTTAAGCTACATGGGAGATGAAAATATTATTATATTGTGAAAAATAAAAGTGTTATAAAAGAATTTAAGAGAATATTATTATATTGGGAAAATAAAAGGTATGAGAGAGAATGTAAGAGAATATAAGTGTTATAGGTTAGGATTTAAATGAATTTTGAAATCTAGTTTGTATAATCTCGAAATAAACATAGTTTGACTTGTGTAATTCTCAAGCTGGATCTTGAAAGCTTAAACAAAACATATCATGAAAAAATGTTTGTTTCATTATAAAATACAAATTTATAAAGAATAACATATTATTTTATAGTTCTTACAATCTACTCATCTTAATCAAATAATGTGTCTGATATAAATTCTATCGTCTCGTCCCTATTAAACTTTATATGTTGTTGAGTACACTTTTTAAGAAGATATATTGAAGAGCGGGTTTTTAAGAGTTTTATATAAATATAAGATAATATTGTGATAGAGTGTTATTTTCATTTTAGGGGTGTGAAGATTATTGTGGACGGACGAAAAAATGAAAGTATGAAATTCATTGTGGGACACAGGAAGTATATATAATTTGAACTTGTACAATCATTTACAGTATAATATTGGATAAAATTGAAGGCATTAGAATATGCATCTCTCAATCAATAAATAGTAATACCAATAGAACAAATCAGAAGATAAGTATTCACTACGTCGTACTACTACTTTCACACTTGTCTTATTTGAACGTCTCACAACTACTTTTACACTTCTAAAAATGAAATAACCCTCTCTTACAAAAGTCAATAAAGGTACAAAAGTATTATTCCCTCCGTCCCAGAGTAAGTTTTCCACTTTCTTTTTTAGACCTTCCCCCAATTAAGTTTTTCATTCTACAAATGACAAAAATAAAACTCCACTACATATAATCTTTAACCTTCAAACTCACACAATATTACCAAAATATCACTCATTTCATTTACTTTTCAGCATTATTCATTATTTTACCCCAAAAAACAACATGCGGTCTATCATATATTAATAAAAAAATACACCTCCTTAAACAAAATAATAAAAGGTTATGAGAAATTTACTCTGGAGCGGATGAAATATTATTTTATTCTATCTCACACTCACATAAACTTTTTTTCTTAAAAAAAATGTGTCATCCTCTACTACGGAAGTAGTTCCGGGATGGAGGGAGTACTAATAAAATTTCTATAATAATAAGAATAATATTTTTTAGGCATGTAACTCAAAGGGGGTTGAGTTTCAAGGATAATAATTTTTCGAACTTGTGTATGTAGGTCATTATGTTTATACTTTTAAAATATTGAAATTTTAGAAGTATGCACATTAGTAAGAACATCAAATTTCGAATCACACTTGCAAATATTATTGTAAAAAATACTTAAGTATCTCTTTTTCATTTAGTCGCATCATGTAATCATATATATATATATATATATATATATATCATAATCAAATATTTGTGCAAGGATAACTATGTCTTGTAAACATTCGTGATCATACATTTATGATTTGAAATTGAGATAAATACAATCAACAAATAATAGCAATAGAGGTGATATGTATGGTGGTTGTATTGAAATTAAATGAGATTGGTAGTGAATATTTCTAGAGATGTGGAAGTAAGTATTATGTGTTAGAATAAGTTTATAGTGGTCATACTTGGTAAATATTACTATGAATTAAGATAATGAATGTAGAAGTAGGTGAATTGAGTAAATTATTGAGTTTATATAGTGTTGGTGGGCGAACAACTAAGTAATCAATAAACGAAAGATTACACTGGACTCAATGATATAATGTAAAGAGGTTAGCTAACAACCCCGTTGAGCGAACAACCAGGCAGGATGTTCTAATAAATAAGGCGATTTTGGCGGACAGCTATGCAAGAAGCCCAAAACCAACAAGCGGTTTAGGCGAACAGTTTCGCAATAAAGCGGGCAATAATGCAACGATCACAAAGAAAAGACGAGCAACTCGAAGTATAAGGGTCTTCAACACCCAATGAAGATATACAAGCGAGCAACTGGTCACCACATAAAGTAGCTGAGTAGTCCCAATAATCAAGTACAACATTGAGAATTCCAAAAGTCAATAGCTTAGATGTAGTCCAAGTGTCCTAACACTTGACAAAGATCCAATGGCTAAGCCACTAAGATGGTGACACATGACCTCATTGTATATCTATAAATACCCCTTCATTTGCATGAGAATGGAGAGGATTTTTTCATAATTAAAAAGAAAGAACAAAATTCTTGCAAATTCTTTTCTTGAATATTACTTTGTCAAAATCCATAATCAAATGACCTTGTTTGGTGATCTTAATTAGAGAAAGCAGCCACTAATCTCATTGATTAGAAAAGATCATCAACAACTGGCGCTAGAAGGAGGGGGTTCGAACCTCTGATCCATAAAAAGTCGAAGAAAGTTTGAAGACTCCCACCGGAATCTGCAAAATCTCGCCGGAATCCGGGAAGAAACCACCGGAGATCAAATATTTACACTCTTTTGTGCAAGATTGCCCATATATATACTATTCTAAGGGTATAAATACATGTGTGAACTAGGGTTTGTGAACCTTCATAGTCATACATCCAAGGCTAGTAACTCTTAAGAAAAATATTTGTTGGAAGCAAGATCACCCCAGTCCTTTGCTTATTACTCATACCTTGGCAACCAAAATGATTAGATCACAAGAAGAACGACATTCGAGTGCATCCCCGAGTCGTAGATCAAGAACTAGGGTTTCGTCTACTGAAGGACATGCAAGGACGGTTAGAACGACCTCTCGGAGGAATACAAGGACGGTTAGAACGACCTCTCGGAGGAATGTCCAAGTTACAATTGACACAATTCCACCGGAAGTAGAAGCTCTTGCTCAAAATCCCGTAGAGCTAGCAAAAACAATTGCCGTTCTTCAATCATTGCAAAATCGACAAGCAACTAGACCGTCAAAAGTCCCAGAGGCGACTAATCGAGCAGGCGAGCAGCGAAGTAAAATAAGGGAAGATGCACGTCGTGATGAGGCTGACAGCGAGGAAGTCCGTATAAATAAAGGGAAAACTCCCCTGAGCGAGCGTTTAGGGAGTAGAGGAGAGTCATCGCCGAGTCGAGCGAGTGAGTCAAGCAAAAGTACTTCTCGAACAAGTGCTTTGGAAAGACTAGGAATGAGGAACATGGATAGGAGAGAACAATCCTAGAGGAACGAGGAACAACCGCGCCCGACTACTCGCCCACCAGTGTATGACCGGATCAGGAGATCAGCTTTCGGCCGATGGGGCCGAACGGGGCTAGCAATATTGCCAGGAGAACAACTCAGGAGAAATGTTCCGTTAGAGAGGGACTACGTCGCGAAGAGGTCATCGAACCCAATCACGATGAACAGCCTTCCAACGGGAGGACTCCTCCTGGTGAATTACAAGAGATGAGAAAAGCAATCGAAGAATTACAAAAGCAAATAGAGTGTCAAAAGGGTGTCGGATCAACGGTTCTCCCATCCTCATCATTGTCTCCATCAATCCTCAATGCACCAATCCAAAAGAAGATACAATTTCCAGCAATCAATTTGTATGAAGGGACGTCGGACCCCCGAATACATGTGATAAAGTTTTCGGGCTTCATGATCTCGATGGGGGCAACTGATGCCACATAGTGTCGAAATTTTCCACTCACCCTTGGTGATGGCCCCCACAGGTGGTTTTCAGCACTGGCCCCCGGCTCCATCAGCTCTTTCGCCCAACTAAGCAAGGAGTTTCTATCCCATTTGTCAACTGCCGGATCTTATTTGACCCACAGACATTGATTAGCAGACATTAGGCAAGGAGATGAGGAGTCGGATAAACAATTTCTGGAAAGATTTTATAAAGTTCTACTGGAGGGCGAGATGGTGAGCGGAGATACGAAGATAGTATCAGTAATGGCTGGATTAAAGAAAGGAATCGATCTATGGAAAGAGATGCATCTGACTTGTACAAAGACGTACGTGGAATTTAGGCACAAGACAGGAGTCCACGTATCGATGCAGAAAGCCCTACACAAAGAAATGGAAGATAAAGTTGACCCGAAAAAGTTTGGTAAGAAATCTGGAGGATACGACTACAAGGCTCCAAAGAACATGAAGTCATTCAACGAGGGAGCTGAATTAAAAGAAAAGCTGAACCAAGTCCTTACCATGTCTGTGGACGATGTATACAACAATGTTAAAGACAAGGAAATGCTATCAGAACCACGGAGAATAAGGCAAGAGAAAGGAAAATTGAACCCAAACAAATATTGTGCATATCATCAGAGCATTGGCCACTTCACAAGTGAATGTCGAGATTTATTAAAGCAGTTGTGGAGGTTCTACGAAGAAGGAAAGTTACCTGAGTTCGTGAAAAAGGAACCAGGCAAAAGGTCGAGAGCAGCAATACCGTCCAGCTCAGACGATGAAGATAGCGACGAGCAACCAAGCAGGACGGGTAAGAAAGGAAGAAAAGTCCCCGCAGTCCCAGCAAGACCAGTCCCAGAGATCTTAATGCTGGAACCAACTGGACCAGCAGGCGGCTGTTCTGATGGGAGACCACCCATGTCGAAAAGAAGGAAAAAAGTAGAGTTAAGAGCGGTAGCACAAGTGATGGAAATTGGTGTAAATCCATCAACCAAGCGAATCGGAGACCTAACTTTTTCAGAAAAAGACTTAGATGGGGTGCTCACCCCTCACAATGATTCGCTAGTCATTTGCGCTAACATTATGGGAACGAAAGTTCACCGTCTGCTTGTCGACACTAGCTCTTACACAAACATCCTATTCAAAAGCACAGTGGATCAGCTGGGAGAATGCGCCGAATACATAAAAGATTGTGATCATAGAATTGTGGAATTTGGAAATGCTGTGACCGTCCCTCTAGGAATGATTACACTAGCAGTCGAACTTGTATCGGTCGAGGACCATGAAAGGAAACTGAATAGGATGGTAGACTTCCTAGTCATAGATCAACAGTCTTCCTATAACGGATTCCTCGGCCGTCCTTTTTTACATGAATTTAAGGCTGCTGTTTCGACGTACTATTACTGTGTGAAATTTCCTACGTCAAAAGGTGCAGGCACAGTTAAAGGAGATCAAAAGAAAGCTCGTGCATGGCTCTTACAAATACAACCGAAGGATCATAGAGTTAGCGTGATGGACGAACAACCAAGCAGATGTGGTAAAGACAGACCATCCACTCCCAACGAAACCATGTACTCTATTGATACAGAGATGATGGAAGTAGACGAGCAGATGTGCCAAGACGAACAGCAGTGCCGAGGCAAGCAGTTATGCAGTGACGAACAACTGTGCAATGACGAACATCTATGCAGAGACGAGCAACCAAACGAGAAGCGAAATAAAGCTGTAACAACCAGAAACAAAGTAGAGCACATAACTACAGTCAACATTGCGGCGGAAGATATTGAACCACGACTAGGCGCAAAGTCGATGGAAGCCGAGGACGAATCAAACTTGGAAGAGCCCATTATCGACCCCCGTTGGAAAGGCCAGAAACAAAGGGCTACCCCGGTTGAAGAGTTAGAGGCAATAAAGGTCGACCCGAACCAAGAGAGCTTAGAACTCTTCATAGGATCTGAGCTCCCAGAGCTGTACAGATCCAAAATGACAGAATTTCTTAAAGCAAATCTCGATGTGTTCGCTTGGTCGCATGCAGATATGGTTGGCATTAGCCCTGAGCATGCCTGCCATAGACTCAACATCGACCCAAGGAAAAAGCCGGTCCATCAAAAGAGGAGGAAGTTTGGACCCGACAAGTATGAAGCGCTTGACATAGAGGTCAAGAAGCTATTGGACAACGATTTGATCAGACAGGCGTTGTGCCCACAATGGGTGGCAAACCCAGTGTTGGTCAAAAAAACAAGCGGGGCATGGAGGTTGTGCATTGATTTTACCGACTTGAATGCCTCTTGCCCAAAAGACAACTTCCCGTTGCCACATATCGACCAACTGGTCGATAGAACAGCTGGACATTAGCTCCTCACATTCATGGACGCATTTGCAGGATATCACCAGATTGCAATGCATCCGGACAATCAAGAGCACACAGCGCTTTACACCAATAAAAATTTATTATGCTGGAAGAGAATGCCATTCGGACTGATCAATGCCAAATGCACGTACCAGAGGTTGGTCAACAAGATGTTCGATGACCACATTGGAAAGACGATGGAAGTGTATGTGGATGATATTGTTGTTAAAAGCTCAAAAAAGGAAGACCACTTGCAACACCTGGCCCAAACATTCGAAATACTTCGGGTCTACAACATGAAGCTAAACCCTAAGAAAAGCATTTTTGGTGTCCATTCCGGAAAATTCTTGGGACATCTAGTCAGTCAGAGAGGAATCGAAGAAAATCCAGTGAAGGTGAAGTCGATCATGGAAATGCAACCACCCAGGTCGGTAAAAGAAGTCCAACGGCTAACCGGATGCCTAGCTGCATTGAATAGGTTCGTCTCAAGATCCGGGGATAAATGTAGACCATTCTTCGAGGCAATTAAGAAGGGAAAGTTTCAATGGACAAATGCTTGTCAACGAGCATTCGAACAGCTGAAAGAATACCTCAGCGACACGAAAATTCTTGTCAAGCAAATCCCAGAGGAGAAGTTATACCTGTATCTAGCAGCTTCAGAAGTTGCAATTAGCTCAGTGCTCGTTCGAGCAGAAGGAAAATTCCACCTGCCCATTTATTACGTAAGTCCGGCTTTACATGAAGCAGAGCTCAGATATTCGCCAACAGAGAAGCTAGCATACGCGCTAGTAATGAGTGTCAGGAAACTTAGCCCATAATTTTCCGACCACCAGGTTGAAGTATTGACAACATTCCCACTCAAACAGATACTACACAGACCCGACGCAGCTGGTCGCCTTTTAAAGTGGTCGTTGGAAATTAGTCAGTTCGGAATTTCATATGCTCCTCGAACAGCGATCAAGGGGCAAGCCTTAGCAGACTTCATAGTCGAGCTGACTTTCCCCCAAGATCCGACGAGAGGACATGACCATCCCTGACACATGTATGTTGACGGATCGTCTACTAACACGGCGTCGGGGGCAGGAATAGTTTTGATAAGCCCGGACAGGCAGGTCTTCGCTTCAGCCATTCGTTTTGAGTTCATGGCAACAAACAATAAAGCATAATACGAAGCATTGATAGCTGGATTACGGCTAGCATTAACAATTGGTGTGAGAAAATTACAAATTTTTGGAGATTCACAATTGATCGTCAACTAAGTTCGAGGAGAGTACGAGGCAAAGGACGAGAGCATGGTTTTATATCAGAAAATTGTTGCTCACCTGGCCTCCATATTCGAACAAATATACATCGTACAGGTACCAAGAGACAATAATGCACAAGAAGACGCGCTTGCTCGGCTGGCAACTAGCTCCGGACCAGCGGAGTTGTCCGAGGTTACATTGACAAGGATACCCAACCCATCAACTGATGATTACAAAATCTGTCAGGTTGACGAAGAGTTGCAGGAGGATGACTGGAGAACGCCGATCATCAAATATCTGCAAAATGATGAAAAGCCAGACAACCCGTTGGAGGCTAACAAATTGGTCAGGAAAGTAGCAAGATACACCATGATGGATGGACAGTTGTACAAAAGAGGGTTCTCACTCCCACTTCTGAAATGTTTGGCTAGGGGGCAAGGGCAAGCAGTATTGAAAGAAATACACGACGGCGTATGCGGAAATCACGCTGGAGGACGAGCATTGTCATACAAGACCGTAAGACAGGGATATTACTGGACGACCCTCCTCCAGGATGCAATCAAAATTGCCCAAACTTGTCACAGATGTCAGTTGTTTGCCCCAAGCATACACCAGCCCCCGCACAAACTAATTTCAGTCAATAGCCCGTGGCCATTTGCGAAATGGGGAATTGACCTCATCGGACCTTTTCCGCCAGGAAAAGTGAGTGTTCGATTCGCAGTGGTGGCAGTGGACTATTACACGAAATGGGCTGAGGCAGAAGCACTTGTGCGAATTACACAAGAAAAAATAATTAACTTCATATGGAGAAACATTGTTTGCCGTTTTGGGGTGCCTCAGGCAATCGTGACGGATAACGAATAACAGTTCGGGGGAAAAAGATAAGAGATTTTTGTAAAAAGTGGGGAATGAAGAAACATTTTTCAACACCGTATCACCCCCAGTCGAACGGCCAAGTAGAAGCAGTGAACAAAATAATTAAACATATTTTGAAAGTCCGCTTAGCCGACAAACAAGGAAAGTGGTCTGAAGAATTACCGGAGGTGTTGTGGGCATATCGAGTGTCCCACAGAATGAGCACAGGTGAAACACCATTCACAATGGCGTTTGGGACAGAAGCTGTAATACCGGTTGAGCTGAAAGTCCCAACAGAACGAACAACTACGTTCGACGAAGAGGCGAACAACTCTGCACTAGCGACAGAGTTGGACTTGCTTGAAGAAAAGGGAATAACAACAGAAATGAAGAATGCGATCTACAAAAGAAGAGCATTAAAGTACTATAATTCTCAAGTAAATATAAGAGATTTCGAAATCAGAGATTTAGTGCTTCGGAAAGTTTTGGCACAACCACCAGGAGTATTCGGCCCGACTTGGAAGGGCCCATACAAGGTGACAAATAAGTGGCACAATGGCACATATGACCTTGAAGACATGGAAGGCAAGTCGTCCCAATACTCCTGGAATGCAACTTTACTTAAGAAGTACTATTAATAAAGTCCTGTAAGTCAGAAGTTTTACCATGTAAATCTTTTGTAAATTCCTTGTAAATTTCTATAAATTCGAAGTTTTTGGGTAAGATTATATATGTTTAGGCGAGCAATTGTGTATCACTAGGCGAGCAATTATTTGTGCATTGTATTCTCGTTAAACGAGGCCAAGTCCATGAGCGACCAAAAAGGCCCAAACAATTTAAGGTCAAGTTCTATGAGAACCAAGTGACCAACTTAAAAACTAAGTGTTTACCTTAAGAAAAAAGGAACATTTAGAAACTAATAGTCATATGCAAAAGCAGTAAGCGAGCAACTGAGTAAGATAGAGAAAGGCATAAATTTGTAATTTAGCAAAAACATTCATTTCATTAAATCAAAATATGTTTACAATAGGAGTGATAATTACAAAAGAAGAGACGTGTATCATATTGTAAACTAACTAAATCTTCAAGATGGAGGGGGAGGAGCATCAGCAGTACTGGTCGCCACAGTGCTCGGCTGCTCGCCCGGGATAGTTGAAGTGCCAGCACCATCAATTGGTGTCAGAGGAAGCGAAGGCAACCCCTAAAAAACATCATTGGTCGCCGCGGGGGATGCCTCTGGTTGGCCACCATAAGTAGGGGGCACAATGTTGACCTCCTCGCCAAAAATGTCCAGAGGGAAGCCCAAGGCGGCCAGGTCAGCAACAAGCAGGGTCGAGCCTGGAGCAGAAGGGTAATTCCTCACATATTCAATGAAGTCCGCCTTTACCGCACCACGGATGTCTTGGTTATGATCATGGGCGAAGTGGACGGACCTCAAACATTCAGCAAAGGCACAAATGTACCCAAAGTTGGTTTTGTCCAACACCTCCTTCTCGTGGACTTCATAATCAATCATATCCTTTCGCTCGTCCTCCAGCCTCTTAATCTGCTCCTCGGGGACCAACAGGCGAGCAGCCAAGTCTGCTCGCTCCTTCTCAACTCTCTCCGATCGAAGGTCAGCAGTCTTCACCTCGAGCAACATTTTTTCAGAGTGATCAAGAGCACTCTTCTCGCTAGCCAAGGTGGCCTCCATTTTCTGCTCCATCAGAGCCATCTCTTGGGCATGGTCAGATTTGCACTATTTGATAGCTGTGGCTCTCTCCTCATCCATCATCTCCACGCGATGACCCAAATCGCGATTTGTTCGCTCAAGCTCAGTAATCTGGTCGAGCAACATTTGAGACTGGATCAGTTGGTGGCTAGCATTATATGCCATCAGGTGAGCATTGTCACTCGCCGTTTGGCCAGCAACGAGAGTGTTAGCCGACTTGGCCAGGCTCTTGGAACTGTCTCAATAGCTCAGCGCACATGGACATCAGGAATATCGTGGAGCGTGGAGGGTGCATTTTTCACAACGGAAAAATGATGAAGTGTCGTCCCTCGGCCAGGGTAGAGAGCCGGATTATACCTACACGGCAAAGAAGATCACAGACGTTAACACGCGAACAAGAATGTGAAATAAGCGAGCAGAGAAATAAAAGGAGAGCTTACTCTTTGATCTTAACTGGGTCCCAGCCCAGGTAAGAGGTGTCTTTGGGGTTATCTCCCCTCTTGGTCGCCGCCAGGATGGCGACCACTTGTTGCTCGTCCACAATTTCCAAGGATGCTGACTTGGAGGCGGGAGACCTTGGCGCAATGTTGCTCGCCTCGCCACCAGTTTTCGAGCGCTTTGAGGCGCAATCATCCCCGCGGCTACCGTGAGCACCGTCTCCCCGTGGCGCCTTCTTCATCTCCATCTCTCGCTCTCGCTCTCTTTCTTTCTCCCTCCTTGTATCTCGAGGAGAGGAGGGAACTTTGGTTACTTGCTTTCCTCGAGCAGCTCCGGACCGGGGGCGAGCAGTAGGATCCTCTCCTGCTCGTAGACGGAGAATCGCGAGTGGAGGGTCCATTTTTCTCCTTGATGCATTCGCCATTTGTTTAACACGGTCGACGAGCAAATAATATGACTCAGGAACAGCTGGGACTGCAACAGTAACTTGTTGCTCTAAAAAAGGAAATAGGATTAGGCGAACATGAGAGATGAGCAACAAACAAAAATCAAAGTAGATAAAATTACCTGCAGGAATGACAGCCTGGGCTTCAAGATGGTGAGGGCTTGTAATCAAACCAGCGAGCTTGCGACAATGGGCTTTTGAGAGGTGAGCCAAATCGCGACTAGTAGCGTCGCGAAGAGAAATGACAGCAAGTGTGAAGAGGTACTCGTTGCTGAGATCAGGATGTCCCCACTTCAAAATTCTTGGACCTGCAAAACAACAAAGAAGAGAAGTCCTACTTGTGATACAGTAAGACAGAGCTAGGCCTACGTTTGATGTTTCCAAAGCCTTCGGGCGACATGATATGCGCCCGACCACCAGCAAAGCCCTCAGCTGCTCGCCAGTCCCCACCAATAAAAAAGAATTGGCCGTGCCAACCCCTAACTTTGTTTGGAACCCCTTCGATGAGATTCACTCCACTCCTCGCCTTGACGTAGTACCACCCAATACCATCCTCGCTCTGGGCCGAGATAGACAGGGCATAGTGAAGCTCCACCGTGCTTATTTTGTTCTTATAACCCTCAAGACCAAAAAGGGTCATGAAGGCTAAAAGATTGCTCCAACCGTTTGGGGTGATTTGGGTGATCGCCAAATTCACATCAGCCAAGAAGCGACCAATTAGTGGGTGCACAGGAAGGGGAAAGCCCGTATTAAGAACATCAAGATTAATCGTCGTGCAACCGGGAGGGGGGCGATCAGCAGTCTCTCCTTTCTTCGGCGCGTACATAAAAATATCATAAGGGATTTTGTATGTAGCACGGATGCTCGCTAAGTCGTCCTCGGTAATGACGCTAGCAATTTTGCTCGCCACAAACTCACTCTCGCGTGCCTTCATTATCATCCTTGACGGAATGGGGAAGGTTTCTGAGTAGCGAGCAGCATAGTCCGTCCATTCATTATCGCGAGCAACTCCCTCAGGAATCCGAGATTCTGGTGCAGATTCAGGCATGGGGAAGTTAATCTCCCTAAAAAATTCCCAAGTAAGAGTAGGTTCTCGTTGCTCGCTAACGACATCAGGCTGCTCGCCTCCATGGCTATAAGAGCCCTCTATTTCCGCGGCCACTTCCGAGGAATCTTCTACAAGTTCGGAAGACATGCCAGGCTCGCGAGCAACCGAGTAAATCTCTTCTTGATCACCTGAGCGATCAACGGCATACTCTTCAACCGAGCGAACAACAGAGATCGCGTCAGAGTCCGTGTTCTCATCCACTAACAACATACGCGGGTTATTCGCCAAAGCCTGGCGAACAGATCTACGAGGAGAAACCAGATTTATGGGTCTTTTTCCCGGGTTTCGCCCAGGTCCGGATCGAGAGGAACTCGAAGAGGGAGAGTCCATTCAAAATAACAATGAAAGAAAAATTTAAATGATTTTGGGGGAAGAACCGCCGATGGAGAAATCACGACGACAGCACTATTTCGGGTCGACGACACGGTGGCAATCCACGGTCGGAATTAAAAGGGGGTCACGATAGCGGCGGCGATTACAGTTGCAAGAAACAAAAAGAGAAGAAAAATGTACAAAATCCAAAAAGAAACTAAAATTAAGAAGAATAAAGGATGAGTTACCTTCAAACAACGAGAATCAATCAAACACGAAGAAATTCGAACGCAGAAATCGTAAAGGGAAAAAGCTTGAAAGTGTTTCAATGGCAAAAATTCGAAAAAAGGCGTAAAGAAGAAAAGAAATGAGAACTACCCCCTATTTATAGAAATAGAAGTGGGGTAAAAACGCAATTTCCAAAAAGAAATATAGGCCCATATGTGCAAATAGGGAACCGCGCGCGCCTGACGCGACGCCTCGGTCCCCACGCCTTGGGAATCCAACCGTCGCGACACGAAGATGCGAGCTACTGTTGGTCGCGCGTGATCGATTGCTCGCCCAACACAAACCTGATACCCGTATGCTCGCCCAACTCGGAGTAAAGTCATAGCTTGGTCTCAGTTGATTAATCCATATCCAACATGAGGCCAAACTAGGGGGCAATTGTTGGTGGGCGAACAACTTCGTAAGTAAGCGAACAACTAAGTAATCAATAAATGAAAGATTACACTGGACTCAATGATATAATGTAAAGAGGTTAGCTAACAACCCCGTTGAGCGAACAACCAGGCAGGATGTTATAATAAATAAGGCGATTTTGGCGGACAGCTATGCAAGAAGCCCAAAACCAACAAGCAGTTTAGGCGAACAGTTTCGCAATAAAGCGAGCAATAATGCAACGATCACAAAGAAAAGGCGAGCAACTCGAAGTATAAGGGTCTTCAATACCCAATGAAGATATACAAGCGAGCAACTGGTCACCACGGAAAGCAGCTGAGTAGTCCCAATAATCAAGTACAACATTGGGAATTCCAAAAGTCAATAGCTTAGATGTAGTCCAAGTGTCCTAACACTTGGCAAAGATCCAATGGCTAAGCCACTAAGATGGTGATACATGACCTCATTGTATATCTATAAATACCCCTTCATTTGCATGAGAAGGGAGAGGATTTTTTCATAATTAAAAAGAAAGAACAAAATTCTTGCAAATTCTTTTCTTGAATATTACTTTGTCAAAATCCATAATCAAATGACTTGTTTGGTGATCTTAATTAGAGAAAGCAGCCACTAATCTCATTGATTAGAAAAGATCATCAACATATAGTTGCAATTTATAATAAATTTATATATAAAAAATTGTATTTAAATTGATTAAGAATTACAAATTTCTTAAAAAAAAATTAATTAAAAAACAAAAACAAACATGTTTATTTAAAAAAAAAAAATAATTACATAAAAATAATAAACACACAAACAAAATTATATAACATGTGATGTAAGACAAATATAACAAAAATAAGTACCTCGGATCTTAATAAAAAATCACCAAACTCAAATATTTGTAACTCAAAAGTGAATTGTTTCTAATCATTAACATCTATTTAAAATAATAAAATTTCGATACAATAACAAATTATTATATCATAATTGAAATTTAACAATACAAATAAACTAATCAACTAAAGAACTTAACTGAAAAGAGCAATATCAAGTTCTCAATCTTGGTATATAATAAATGAAAATCATTCTTGCTCCGACAACAATATAAATCAATATCATTATACTTTTTAAAAATAATTTTATCATATTTATGCAATCTGACATCTAACAAACTTTCACCAAGCTTTAGTGAGACTACTCATGCGACGATCCACAATAAATTGAGAAGAAATGTACAGTTATGACATACTTCAACAAAATAAAACTCATACTATTAAAAAAAAAAATCGCCTGACACTGGTATGTGCTAATAAAAAAAGTGATGAAAGACATTAAAATTTACAGTTTCAGTAAGCAATTAAAAAAATTGGAATTCATCCAAAGAAATATAAATCTCACCAAATGACCTTTAAGTTTAACATTGTTGCATTGCACAGAAAACTCACTAATTATACTAATATACTTTCTTTCAACATAAAATTCAAAATAATCCATTTAACTTTCATTGAATTATTTGGCGGAAAACTTAAATTACATATACAAGATCTAATAACAATTTTCATTGTTATTCATAAATAAATTAATAAAAATATAATATAATACTTAGAAAAAAATTATTGCATTAAGATAAAATAATATAGTGTGTATAATCAAATTACCTTTGCTTTATTCATATCTTTCACGCACAATTTAAATCTTTATATCTGATAGACAAATTCTTGTGCAATGACGTTAATCGAGTTTTTCACGTTAGATTAGAGAGGTTGGGGAGTGGGTATAGTTGGAGTTGTACTAAAATTGAATAAGATTAGTGATAGGGATGTCAGTGTAAGTATTATATGTTGGATAAAATTAAAATTATACAGTAGGTATATTTAGAAAAAATTATAAAAGAGGAGCGTGCACTCAGTAAAATATTTTTTTAAATTAACTCTCACCTTGAGGATTGAGTGATAGATATTAACTCTTCGGGCTGATATTTATTTTGTTGGGCGGAAGAGTCAAAATGAGAAAATAAGTATTCACTACGTCTCACTACTACTTTCACACTTGCTTTATTTGAAAATCTCATAACTACTTTCACACTTCTAAAAATAAAATAACTCTCTCTCACAAATGTCAATAAAGTAAAAGTACTACTCCCTCCGTCCCGAAATAAGTTTATCATTTTTTTTGGACCTTCCCCCATTAAGTTTTTCATTCTATAAATGACAAAAATAACACTCCGCTACATATAATCTTTAACCTTCAAACTCACACAATATTACCAAAAATGTCACTCGTTAATTTACTTTTCAGCACTGTTCATTATTTTACCCCAAAAGAAAAAATGTGGTCCATCATATATTAATAAACAAACACACCTTCTTAAACAAAACAACAAAAGGTTATGAGAAGTTTACTCTGGGACGGATGAAATGTTATTTTCTTCACTCTCACATACTCTTTTTTTTTCTTAAAAAAATGTGTCATCCTCTACTACGAAAGTAGTTTCGGAATGGAAGGAGTACCAATAAAGTTACTATAATAATAAGAATAATATTTTTTAGGCATGTAACACATAAGAGATTGAGTTTCAACGATAATAATTTTTTGAACTTGTGTATGTAGGCCATTATATTTAAGAATTTAAAATATTGAATTTTTTTGGAGTATTCACATTAGCAAGAACATCAAATTTCGAACCACACTTGCAAATATTATTGGAACTGAAATACTTAAGTGACTCATTTTCATTTAACTGCATCATGTGATTATTTATACATTTATCATAATCAAGTATTGGTGCAAGGATAACTATATCTTGTAAACATTCATTTGTGGTTGAAATAGAGATAAATACAATCAACAAATAGTAGCAAGTTAGTATTAAAATTGATTAAGAATTACTAATTTCTAATTTTTTTAATTAAAAAACAAAAACAAATGTGTTTATTTTTATAAAACAATTACATAAAAATAACAAACGCACGAACTAAGTTATATAACATATGATTTAAGATAAATATAACAAAAATAAGTACCTCGGATCTTAATAAAAATCCCCAAACTTAAATCTCTGTAACTCAAGTGAATTGTATTTAAAATAATAAAATTTTGATACAATAACAAAATATTATATCATAATTGAAGTTTAATAATACAAATAAACTTATCAACTAAAGAATTTAACTGAAAAAAATCAAGTTCTCGACCATGGTATATAATAAAGGAAAATCATTCTTGCTCCGACATCAATATACATCAATATCATTATACTTTTAAAAATAATTTTATCATATTTATTCAATCCGACATCTAACAAACTTTCACCAAGCTTTAAGGAGACTACTCATGCGACGATCCATAATATACTGAGAAGAAATATACAGTCATGACAACTTATACAAAATAAAACGCATTTTATTTAAATAAAAAATCACTTGATACTGGTACGTGCTAATAAAAAAAGTGATGAAAGACAGATGGATTATAATTTTTTATTTTCTAAAAGATGAAATTTATTGCATTTTGTATGTATATTTTAATAATATTATAGGTATTAGTATGATATTATTATTGCATAATAAAAATAACAAATGTTGTTTTGAATTGCACATAAAACTAATTTTAAAAAGACCTACTGAAAC
The DNA here is from genome assembly GCA_947034835.1 of Ballota nigra. Taxonomy (NCBI): domain Eukaryota; kingdom Viridiplantae; phylum Streptophyta; class Magnoliopsida; order Lamiales; family Lamiaceae; genus Ballota; species Ballota nigra. The sequence continues at coordinate 7,065,935 of OX344727.1, read as the reverse complement.
TAAAAATATAATGGTAAAAGGTGACTAAGGATTATATTTTACAACTCTACAATTAAATATAAGCTTATTTCTTTATTTTTGCTTATTACAATTTAGGTTAATTGGAAAAAGAATCATGAACTTTATGACTTTTATCAATTACAACATGAACATTTTTCTTTGCAATTTAATCCATCAATTTTATAAGTTTTGCAATTTGAAACATCTGATAATTTTCCGTCAATAATTAAATGTCATGGTTGTCAAATATGTCACATTGTACCAACATAAATGCCAACAAATAAAATTATAATTTTTTATAATGAGAATAACTTCTTTAAAATACATTTTAACTTTAGAAATATAACTTGAAAATGTATTTTAAAAACATAATTTTTTAAAATAATTTTTATTTGTTGGAGTCTATGTAGATATTTATGTGACATTTCCAACAGGGGAATCATTTATTTATTGTCGAAAAATTATCCGATTTTTTAAATTGCAAAAGTTAAAAAGTTGGCGTATTAAATTGCAAAGGGAAAAGGTTCATAACCTGCAGTTATTTAGTTGTAGATTTGAGACAAAGATGAAGTAGTTGAAATGTTTCAGCAAATTGAATGATTATAAGAATTTGATTACAAAAGATTGGCACATTACTTTGACACAAATTCAATAATAAATTGAATTGAGAATGAATATATTAGTCAAATATACCTTATAATATAATTTAATAAATGAGTATGTATAGAGTGAAATTGGTTCATACATGAATCATTTAAGGATATATAAGTTATTTTCGCTAATTGGTATAAGTTGTTTATAATGGAGAGTATTATTATAAAACCATTAAATGCATATCTTATAGTATATAAATTGAGTTTATAAAATTATTGTCCTAATTTTTAACATGTGACATTATATTGTGTAATATTTATTAAATAATTTACAGATTTAAATATTTGAAAAAATAAAGCTTTAACCTATAACTTAAAGTATATTATATTATATTGAACAAATTTATTTTTGTATACCTAATGCATTATGATTGTATTATTAATTTTTACGAAAAACTTGTGTTAAAAAATAGCATATGCATAGTTTTAGATGGTTAATGTATGTAGAGAGGAACGTCTATCATCCACAAAAACAGGGCAAAAAATTAATCATCATTACAAACTCTAGAAAATATCAATATGATAAACCGAAAATTAAATACATCTGCAAGAACTCTGTCTCAATGCTCCAAGATAAATTGATGAATTAGGCCAATCTGCAATACATCTTTACAATCATAAACCAAAACTTCATGTTCTAGTTCTTTCCCTCGTGATGGTCAATTAATGCCTCCACTCCAAGAACTTCGTGTACTTATATTGAGTTCCTACAGATGAATGGAAAATTCATGTTGTGATAATGACAATTAGGTATGCATCTTTACAATACTATAGGGAAAATTGTTTAAAAAAAAAAAAAAAAAAAAAAAACGGGCAAGTAAGAAAACCTGGGAAACATGTTTGGAAGGCTTGTGAGGAATGAATTTTCAGTACATATTCATATCGATAGTAAATTAGAAAAACGAAACTAAATTACAAATCAAGAAATTTTTCACCATTAAATTTAAATGCTAATTTAGACATGGGAATGGAGTTTCTCACCATTAATTAATTGAGATAATCCACAAATTATAAATATAAATGAATCTGACATTTGCGAATTAAATTGTGCAATAGGGGGAGCGGCGTGTGCGATAGAGGCGAGGACGGGGAAGGAGGCGATAGCGTGCACAACATTGGCGGTGGCAACCGACGTAAAAATTCAGATTTCTATCAATGATGAATCAGACTGGGCCAAGATTGAGGAATGGAGAGACTATGTATTTGTGTATGCTCTAGGGCTTATTAAAGGATTAGTGATAGAATTAAGAGAGCTAGGATTAATTCATGCATGGAGTGATGAAGAGTATATATAAGATAAAAAAAAAATAACGCCTCGTAAATTCTAGCATCTCATCCAACGATGCACAATTCATCAAACAAAATATACAGTCAATATAGATTAATATTAATGGACATAATAATTCCTAATTTATAGACAATTTACCATAATTTTTATTTAAAGAAGATTGACGGTCTAGATGCATTCTTGAAAATTTGATCAACGGATCAAAAAAGTTTCCTCTCAAAATAATTTAGGAAACTCAACTTGTATTATATATTTACAGATTATAGATTTTCTATGTATTACAAATTAAAGCGTGAAATTTTTCAAGGAGAAAATTTAATCCCCTTAATTTTATTTCTAGTGTGGGTTTTTTTTTTTTTTTTTTTAAATTTCATTTCCATTGGTAATCTTATTTTTCATTATTCTCTCTCCAAAAGCTTTCATCTTTCTTATGGAATTGTGTTTATCATTTGAAGATGAACATTTAATAGGAGATGAACAATTAGACAAATTTTTTGTTTTAACCATATATTTAATGAAGTATTTTAAATGTTTTTTCTCTATCTTTTCTTCATATTAGTCAGTTTTTTTCTTCAAAAATTATTGTATCAAAGCAATTTGTTGCAAATTTTCAAATGTGATGATTCAATCTCTCTCTCTCTCTCTATATATATATATATATATATATATATATATATCATGAGTTGAATAATTAAATTTTATCTAATTATATGTTCACTTTTGGATGAAGTAGATATTCATATTAGATTCTCTTTTTACCATATATATATTTGCATGCTAAGATAGATTGTATTGTATAATGTTATAATATTGAGTAATGTGATAATGTTTCAATAAAATATAATTTTTTAAATTAATTTTGCGAATAAAATGCGTAAAGTGTGGGGTACTTATCTAGTTGAGATTAAAAAGGGCATTTAATGAGAGTGAATCCATATTTTGCAATGAAGTCCAACCGGTCAATATTACATATGAAAAAAAAAAAAATGATTAACAAACATATGCCAAACAAATGTAGTCATTTGTACATATTTAAACATATTTAAACATATTTTGCATTAATTAAGACTACAATTTAATATATATATCATTCTTTTACTCAACCCAAAATTACCAAGTATAACATATGCAAATCATATTAATGGGCTTAATCTTCATAATAATTATTTTCTTTAGTCAACTAATTAATTCCGTTAATTTGTATTTATTTAAATAAATTAGATGTTTATAATAACAAACCTACTTAAAATTGTGTGACACTGGGTATTTTCTATTATCCACACACATATGTACTATATATAATGCACAATTGCACTAATTCTAATAATTAATACTACATAAATTTTAATTTACTCTTAATTAAAATTACCATTAATTTTATTATTTTACAGTATATATATTTACATATTTTTTTTTCTAATACATCATAGATTTGACATTGACTGTGTTTAATCAATCAATAACTGAGATTGAAATTCCATTAATTATGTCCCAATCAATCAATAATTGTGGTTAAAAGGGAATTTAATGATAGGTTACTCATATTGCAATTGAGTCCAACTTATCAATATTTGATTAATATACTCTTATTTAATGGTATTAAGTTATAGTCTATAAATATGTACATCTGTATAATTATTTGCATAATCAAAATCTAGCTAATACCCTTTGCAAATTTATGTATTAATTTTGTAATATAAAATCATCCAAAATCTTTATATTTTCATCACACTGTGTTGGAACTTAAATAATTATATCAAACAAATTAAAATCAATATATAGTTAATATAATTATAATACACACATAAGATAATACAAATTCAATTCCATAAAAATCTCCAACTATTCTGGTACGTAATATTAGTTAACATAGAATAATTTTATTAAATTAGAGATTATAGTTAATCAAAATTTGTAAAAATGAGTTCTGTCACTAATATGTAACTTACAAATGGACAAATTGATTTCTGCAACTATACCATGTTTTAATGTCATAGTAAAAAAAAACATTATGTTATATTAAAAAAAACATTATAACATGAAAAATAATTCTAAAACATTATCTTTCAATATAATATATATTAGATAATTAGATATATTAAATAATAAAATTCTAGTGGCAGTAAAATAAAAATTGATATTATTGTAAGAAATATGGAGAGAGAAAAATGTCTAATGCGTACAAATAAATCAAATCAAATATTTAAACAAAATAAACACTATATTTTCAAAGTTGAATGAGTCTTCATCATGCACTTCTCCCTCCCCATTCCATATCTGGCACTTCCACTGATCTTGTTCCTCTCCAATATGCATAATAATAATAATTCACAATCCTCCGGTGAATTTCAGAATAATGATGATACCATCTTCTCAGATGGCCGAGGAAGTTCGACGGACGTATGAGATCGGGACGAAAATGGATTCATAGAAGATCGCGATGAGGAAGGCGGCCACCATTTCCTCGACGTAGAATTTTCCTGCAGAGGCCACGGCGCGTGAGGTAGCGACATAGCCGAAAATATGCGGAAGATCATTATGATTTGGTGGAGGATGGAGATGGAGCCGATGAGAGAAGGGAAACAATAGAGGGAGTCCTAGGCGGCATTATAAAATACTTATGGTCTTATGAACAAAGTTGTAATTTAGGAAGAATACAAGACCTAAAGAGAAGAAGAGGTGAATTGTAAATGGTGAAGATATGTGTTTAAAAAGAGGTTTAAGAAGATACGTATCCTAAATTTCAGTAATAATTTATTATATGTGAATGTGAGAATAAATATGTAGTCAATCATACCATAAAATTAACGAAATAAATTGAATGATCAAGATTTAACATAGAAAATGATCTAACGGCCTAAATTGTTTGGCGCCTAAACTATTTAAGGAAATCATTTTGCTATTATATATGTATGATAACTTAAAAAGTACGTAAAAGACGTTATTTTCATACTTTTAAAGAAATTTTATTTTTTGGCGTCTACGTGAATATTTACGTGATATTTTCATCAGCAATGTCGTTTAATTGTTGCCGAAAAATTATCAAAGGCTTTAAATTGCAGAACTTAACACTACAAGACAACATAAAATTACCAGCGGAAATTGTTAATGTGTCTACGAAATTTCCAACAAAAAAATTTGTAGTGGAGATTTTCTATTTTAGTGTATTTCATATTTTAGTGTCTCCTTCATCGTCAAATTTGAATTTGAAAATCTACCAAAAAAAATTGCCAGCCACCTGTTTCACTCCACTCAACATCTTTCTCCGGCCACCATATCTTCATCTTCTCTGGCAACACCAACCATTGCGCTCACTCGTAGTAGATTTATAGACAACACTACAAAAAAATACTGTTTAGCGACGGAATTTGCGACGGAAAATCCATCGCAAAGCACAGTTTGCGATGGATTTTGCGACGGACACGCGTCCATTGTTAAAACAGCCGTAGCTAATTTTTGCGACGGATTTTTGCCTTCCGTCGCAAATTTACGACGGACAAAGCCGTCGCAACATAGCCGGGTCAGACCCGACCGGGTAGCTCAAAAATTTACGACGGACAGTAGTCCGTCGCAAAGCATTCGGGTCAGACCCGATCGGGTCTACAATATTTGCGACGGACATAAGCCGTCGCAAATATTTATTAATGTTTTTTTTGTTTTTTCCGATTATTATTTGCGATGGACGATTTCCGTCGCAAATACCGAGCCTGTACAAAAAAAAGTGGCTCTTGTGGTTCGAGCCCAGGCACCTGGGGCGGGCTCGGACCACTAGGCCACCGGCCAATAGCTTATTATATGCGGCCCACCTTCTATATGTATCAATATTAGGCCTTGAACAATTAATCCAAGTTTGCGCTCAAGGGGAATCGAACACGCGGCCTTTTGTGCATAGGAAGGAGGCGCGACCGCTAGGCCATGAGCTTCTTTCAATCATTTTTACGCAATTAATTGTATATGTATTAAAATTAAGTCATTTTTTATAATTCACCAAACTAATTTCTTTTCGTATCTAAGTTGTTTATAAAAATATTTTGCCCAACTATTTTTTTTTATTTTGTAAAATTATTTATTTCGACAATGCATAATTTTATAATTCGTTCATTTGTACGCAATTAATTGTATATGTATCCAAATTGACTCATTTATTTTCCATAATTCACCAAATTAATTCATTTTTGTTTCTCACTTGTTTTTATAAATATTGTGGCCATTTAATTTTATTTTTTTTGGTAAAATTATTTATTTTGACTCTCGCTTAAATTTATAATTCGTTCATTTGTACGCAATTAATTGTATATGTATCCAAATTGACTCATTTTTTTTCCATAATTCACCAAATTAATTCATTTTGTTTCTCACTTACTTTTATAAATGTTGTGGCCATTTAATTTTTATTATTTTGGTAAAATTATTTATTCCGACTCCCGCTTAAATTTATAATTCGTTCATTTGTACGCAATTAATGGTATATGTATCCAAATTGACTCATTTTTTTCCATAATTCATTAAATTAATTCATTTTCGTTTCTAACTTGTTATATATACAATACTTTAGTAATTCTAATCGTCGTCTTCTTCCTCTTCATCTTCATCCTCCTCATCGCGCTCTTGTCCATCATCTTCATGATCACTTTCAATCATTACCATTTCTGGATTTGCAGCAAGTAAGTCGACAAAAATATTCACAGCTTCTTGATCAACCTCTGTTTGAGCCTCTTGTATCTCTGTTTGAAATGGATATGTTGGTTCTACACCGTCTTTCTTTGACGGATTATAAATTTCAACCAATGATCTTGCCTTCACTTTGCAAACTATCCTCAAGTTGGACCTACTTGATCCGGGGTATTTCAATAATATACTTGAGATGCTTGCGTTGCAAAAATATAGGGATCATATGCCGCCGGAAACTTCTTTCCGGTATTGATATCAACAATCTTGTAGTTTTTATCGACTCTTGTTCCTTGTTTCCCTGGATCATACCATTCACAAAAGAACAACACTACCGTCCTCTTCGGCCAACCCGGATATTCTATTTCAACTACTTCTTGCAGCACTCCATAGTAATCGATGGGTTCTTCGTTGTAGTTTCCACCGGTAACGCAAACACCATTGTTTGTAGTCGATTTCGTTGAAGCATACACTTCAGTATGAAATTTGTATCCATTTGTGTAATATCTGTGGTATGATACCACACTACGTAGTGGTCTTTTGCTCAGAGCTTCAAGATATGGGTTGTTATTAAGTAGGCCACTTTGTCCCTGTAAATATTAAATTATCATGTATAAAAATAATAACATATTTGTTATAGGGTAAAAATCATATAATTATGTGATATTCACGTAACGTTGGAACCAAAACATAAAATCATTGCGGATGGATTGAAAAACTGCTGCATCTGTGATGTCTGGTTCTACTTGACGCTTATACTCACAGAACATCCTTATATATCAGAAAAAAGAAATTAATTACTTTTCAGTTATCAACAGTATACATATTGTAAAAAACTCAACTATAAAATTAAATTACTTACTCTATATACGGTTGGACTTCAGGACAATTCATCAAAACATATAAATGTATTGTTTCCTCTTCAATACTACCCCTGAACGGTCGTTTGGTGCCCTTACACATTGGTCGACCCGGATGCAAAAATACAGATAACATACCTTCAACATCACGAAGTGGATGGTCTACTCCACGACCATCGTAGTTGCGAGGCACATTTCTGATTCTGGTTTGAACTTGATCGCTAAAGTAGTAAGAACAAAATGCTCCAACCTCTTCAGTAAGGTATGCATTAACAATTGATGCTTCGATGTGGGCCGCATTTCCAATATTGAGCTTTAAGTTGTGCAAATACCTAAAACAAGAAGTGTTAGAAAATTTATACAGTATTGATCTTAAAAGTTGATCTAAAAAATGGTATAGAATTACCTCTCAAAAGGGTACATCCATCGATACTGTACGGGACCAGCAATTGAGGCTTCATACGCTAAGTGTACGGGTAAGTGCTCCATCAAGTCGAAGAAGCTGGGTGGAAAAATCCGCTCAAGTTTGCATAGAATAACAGGGATCTCCTCATCTAAATGCCTCATGACCTCAACTGTAATCGTTGATGCCGTTAAGTGTCTGAAAAAGAGACTTAATTCCGTGATGACACTCCATACATTCTTGGGAAGTGAGTACCGAAGTGCAATAGGTAAGAGTCGTTGCATGAACACGTGACAATCATGACTCTTCATTCCAGACACCTTTCCGGTTTCTGTGTCAACTCTGTCTCCCAAATTCGACACATAATTGTCAGGGAAGCTCAACTCTTTCACCCACTTACACAAATTCTTCATTTCTGCTTTACTAATTGTGTAAGAGGCCTGGGGATATGTTCTTGTCTGCTCATCCTTGTGTAGGGAAGCACGAGAACATAAGAGCCCCAACTCATCTCTGGATTTTGAAGTGTCTTTGGTCTTCCCTTCAGTACCCAGGATCGTATGAAACAAGTTGTCGAAAATATTCTTCTTTATATGCATCACATCCAAATTGTGTCGAATCAACAACTTGCTCCAATAAGGTAAGTCCCAAAAAATACTTCTCTTCTTCCAACCACCCTGGATGCGTTTATTGTGCTCCATTGCACCCGCCTCAGTTGTCTTCATCAAATCAGTGACTGTAACCTCATACAACAACGAATCACCTGAAATAATTAATTTATATATGGTTAACTTATTTATATGAGACACATAGACATAAGTAGTGATTCAGTACCCAGACACATACCTGATCGAATTCGTGGTCTTGGGCGGCCTACTGCATTTTTACCCTTTAGAAAGTCTATTTTGTTCCTCCGAAAGAGATGACCAGGAGGAAGAAACTTGCGATGGTTGTCGAACCATGACACTTTTCTACTCAATGGAAGATAGAATGCATCAGAATCGTCCATGCAATACGGGCATGCTAGTTTTCCTGCTGTTGACCACCCAGACTACATAGAAAATGCTGGAAAGTCGCTAATGGTCCATAAAAGTGCAGCTCGCATCGTGAAGTTCTGCTTCCTCTAAACGTCGTAGGCCTCTACCCCCGTAGACCACACAGATTTCAACTCTTTAATCAGTGGCTGGAGATATACATCCAATTTATGCTTGGGGTTGTGTGGTCCAGGCACCAAGATACTAAGAAATATATGTTGAGGCTTCATGCACAACCAAGGAGGTAGATTGTACGGGGTCAATAGCACAGGCCATAATGAATACTTTTCTCCGTGCATTCCAAATGGAGCAAATCCATCCGTGCACAAGTCTAACCTCACATTTCTCGTCTCCCTTGCAAAATCTGGAAACTCCCTATCAAGATGTTTCCATGCCTCCGAGTCTGTAGGATGCCTCATCTCTCCAGAATTCTCACCAGAACACTCCTCAGCATGCCATGTCATGTCTTTAGCCGTGACACTAGACTGATACAACCTCTCTAGACGAGGAGTGATGAGAAGGTAATACATTGCCTTATAAGACTTCAACTGCACTTTCTTCTTACTTTTTGTATGACCAGATGGTTTGTACCGTGGGTGACCATACATCTTGCACTGGTCCTCATCCCAAAACAACATGCAACCGTTTGTACAATAATCAATCTTCTCAAAGGGTAGACCCATATCCTTCAAGAGCCTCTTGCTCTGATAGAAATAATCAGGCGCCGTGTTGTCTTCAAGTAGAGCTCGTTTGAACAATTTAGCAAATTGATTGAACATTTTTTGGCTGACCTTGCCTTCAGTTTTGATGTTCAACATTTGAGCATTGAATGACAGCTGCGTCTCAGTCTCACAACCAGTAAAGAGCTTTTGATCAACAGTTTTAAGCATATCAAAAAACTTCTTTGACCGATGATTTGGTTCCTCCTCCATAGGTGTTTCATTGAATTGTGGTTGACCACCCAAAACAGATTCTGCAATCATCATCCGATATATATCAGGTTCATCCTCTATTTGTGGTAAAAATTGAGTATACATAACATAACTTGAACCACCAACATCAGAACTTCCACCACCGCTCCACCCAGTATAAAGGTATTCAACGGTTTCGATGTCAATATTCCACCGTTGTTCACCGTGACTGATCCAGTTGTAATAATGGGGAACAAAACTGGAAATTACAAGATGAGTTCTAACCTCATCAACACTCAAGAATCTCATATTTCTGCATCTTCTATCTTTACACGGACACCTAATATTACCCATACAATCCATACTGCATGGATGTTGTAGTGCAAACTCAATAAACTCATCAATTTTATTGCAAAAGACAGAGTTAATGCCTCCTCCTATCATTCTAGGTATTGAGTACATCCAACCACGATCTGAAAATTGTTACAGATTAAAAGTAAATATCACATGAGTTGTAAAAAATTGGGCAGAGTTTACCTAAAAATAGAGATACACAAATTTTTCCTTCACAAAAATCAATCCAACACAACCATATATCAATCATAGTAAACCAATCAAATAAACAAATATCACACAATTATCTAATAGTGTACAGAAAAATTGAGCAGAGTTTCGACTAAAAATAGGTATAAATATCACACAAACTAAAATTAACCCAACAAATATAACCATATATCATCAATCATACTAAAACCCATCAAATAAATATATATCATGCTCATAACCTAATTGTGTACTAAAAAATTGAAACAATAAAAATATGACATTTAAACGGTTAAAAATGTGAAAACGTACGGTGAAGTTGAAGGCAATGACAAATACGTACGGTGAGGTTGAAGGCAATGACAAATACACCAATTATACGTGAAGAACGTATGAAAACCGCATCATTTTTTTTTTTGTGAGTGAAAGTGAAAGGGAAGGAAGAGTGAAAGTGAAAGGGAAGGAAAAGGAAGTGGACTGTTATAAATCTGCACAAATTTGCGACGGACTTATTTTCCGTCGCAAATTCAATATTTTGCGACGACATTTCCATCGCAAATATGCTTTGCGACGACCCAGGTCAATTATTGGTCACCAACCCCTCTGTCGAGCTTCAACTACTCAATTTTGCGATGGAAAAGTGGTCGTCGCAAATATGAATTTAAAATTTACGACGGCCGTTCCGTCGCAAACCAGGCAAATGGGCCGTTTTTCGGGTGGCTACTTTTAAACGGGTCGTTTTGCGATGGAAAATACCGTCGCAAATTTCAATTTTGACTTTGCGATGGCATATCCGTCGCAAATGTAGCAGGAGTACAACGAAGGTGGTGGGCCCTAGGATTTGCGACGGATATTTCCGTCGCAAACCGTCATTTTTTACGACGGCCTGCCCAAATCCGTTGCAAATACACAAAATTTGCGACGAATAATTGGCCATCGCAAATTTCCCGTCGTTAAACCCCGTTTTTTTTGTAGTGCAACAACTTGCACCAATTTTCTTTTTTCTTTTATAGAATAGAAATATCAACTGTGCTAAATGAACACCATATTTCTTACTCTTCCACCATCAACTTCACGAGATATCCAACAACTCTTTCTTAGAATTCTCAAATCCACACACTAATCACCTTCCAAGAAAATAATTTTGTAATTGCAGCGGTACTGTGGAGTTAGTTCAATTCTCTTGTATCACTTTTTATGTTACATCTGTTGGATCTGTAACACATGATTGTAATGATATGTTGGATATTTTTAAATATTTCACATGTCATACATTTAAGGGGTCGTTTGGTTTGAGTGATTGTCTGAGATTGTCTTTATAATCCAGGTAATCTCGTGATTGGATTGAGGGATTGCACTAGACCATGACCCTGGATAGACTAGAATGCCTATCTCGTGTACAATTCGATAAAAAAAAAATTGGTTCTAGTCCAATTTTTTTTGTTCTAGTCTCGATAATCGTTCTAATCCAATCCTATCTCGTAAACCAAACGACTCCTTAGGGGATAGAATAAATTGCATCTTTTGGTCCCCATGAGAATAAGTGGTCTACAAAAATGGTCATTTTTGTAGATATTTTTGGTCTCATAGTTTTATTCGGCATTTTTGTCCCAAAAAAAGTGCAATTTTTGTTCCAAAAAAATGTATAAAGTGCAGTTTTAATCCAAAAAAGTTGTAGTTTTGGTCACAAAACTTAACGAAAATGGTCAAATTTGAAAAAAATGGAACAGAAAAAGAACGTGAGATCAAAATTATTATTAAAAAAAAATCACGGACCAAATTTTTTTATTTTCCCAAACTAATGTGTTGTGGGGTGGCATATATATGTGGGGCTTTTTTTATTGTTCTAAATATATAATGTGTGTATAATTTCAGGCTCCACGTGTGTAACCCCAAATTGAGTATCACGTGTCAATCACGTGTAATTTTAGTCAATTAGAGCCAGTTCCTATTTATTTTGTCTCAATTTGCAAATTTTTAGACGACACTCGGCCTACTTTCGCTACCCTAGCTTTTGGTCCCTAAAATAAGAACTCCCCAGTATTAACAATAACGAATTTCTAAATACATTGTATCGAAAGTACGTAAACATTATAACCCTCCTTTGGAAACCATAATCGTTGACTACGTTTTTCTCATTTCGTTCCGGCTTCGCACGCAAACGAAAAGTAGGTACGCTAGCATTCACAAGTTGGTTTATATATATATCTCCCCAAAACTTTGCAATATTTCATATAATTTCTTCATCGTACTAACTTAAAATTAAACAAAATGTTGAAACATAAACTCCACAACTCCTCCATTCAAACCCTAATTCCGTTCCATAACCCTAATTTCCTCTTTGCTCAGCCAAACTATGCAACTCCCTCTTCTTTCCCCGTGCGTCACAAAAGTTCCCTTTCGAACAAAACAAAACTCGAAATTCTCCGCCCCGTAAAAGCCGTATTGAGCTCGAGTACGGAGAAGTCCACCACCGTTACGGCGGTAATTACGGTGCTCCAAACGGTTGGCGGCAACCTCAGCTTAAGTCGAGGCCTCGACATTATATCCGATGTCTTCGGAAGAGCCCTTCTCCTTGAACTTGTGGCTGCAGACCTCGATCCCAGTAAGTACATGACTATCAGATAATTAACTCCAAATTTCTCTATATTAAAAAAAAAATTAAGCGATCGCTCACCCTAAATCCATCCTAGCTTGTAACTAAATATCAAAGAAATAATTAAATGAATTAATTTTCACATCTCTCTATAAGTTTGGATTTTATATAAGGATAAAATTTTTTCATGGTGTCAGAGCCAAAAGGCTCACCTCCAAGCAAAGATCCTAGGTTCAACACTCATCGGTCTCCCCGAAAAAGGAACTTTGAGACCGACTTTTAAATGAATGAATTGTTTTTTCAAAATGTATATAAATCAACAGATTAGAGAACCGATATATATATATATATTTGTGTGTGGAAAAAATATGTATATATGTGTGTGGGGAAAAATATAGTACTAAGAAATTCCGATTCGGTTTTGCCCGACCTCGTAGTTTTTAAGATGATGATGTATCTAACTTATATGACTTTTTAGGAGCATAATTAGTGACTCGAACTCTCTGGTTAATTTCATTAAAAAAAAAATAGAATTCTCTGGTTAAACCACACTAGTGTGCACAGAAACGACGCTAATTCGGGTGCATGGTTTTTTTTTTTTTTAAGATTTTGTAATACTAAATGCAAAAATAAAATAAATGAAATAAAAACTAGAGCATTTAGAGAATTACAAAAGGAAAAAAGAAACGGAAATATATTCATCCCGCGTGATCGAATCGTGATTCGTGTGATGTTAATTTCAATTGAATATATTTGACTTCTTGTTTAGATATATAGAGTAAATTGATTGGCATTTTCTAATTAATTAATATATAGCTAGACTATATATACATATATACCATTATGGGATATATGAGTAGTGATGTTACATTGAGTTTTAAAATGATTATATATATAGTACATGAATGATAAATAATTAAAACATTTTTATACGGTTTATATAAATAGATATATATTATATATATAATTCCCAATAAAAATACGTTTAACTATAATTTTATCTTTATATTCAAAAAATATTCTCCAGAAGAGTACCAAACGGTCCCCAATTTTTTTTCCTTAAATTACATATCAGAAGTACAATGAAGTGTGTGGTTAGAATTTTGCCTTGAGATTGCAGGATGATAAAAAAGATAAACACATTACACATCAGCTCGAATATGATGTTTTGTCGAGCTTGAATTACAACTCGTCCCATAACTTTCTGACAAAACAGATTTAGTCCCAAAATTAATTTTTTATTGGATTTAGTCCCAAAATCTCTAACAAAGTCCAATTTTGGTCTCAAATCGGTCGGAAAATTCAATACTGCGTCGTTTTGAAGTCCGAAATTGAGGATTTATGGCAAGGGTATTGATGTGGCGTCCATATGTGCTAATTATATTTGATTTTGTCATTTTCTTTTACGATTTCTAAATATATATTATGTGTAATAAAATTGCAAAATAAAAGAAAAAATCAAATATAAATAGTAGACATAAACACCACATCAATACCTTTGCCGGAAATCATTGAATTCGGACTTCAAAGTGAGAATTGAGACTAAAATTGGACCCTGTCAGAAAAATTGGGACTAAATCTGATAAAAAATTAATTTTGGGATCAAATATATTTTGTAATAAAGTTATGGGACGATTTGTAGTTTAAACTCAGTCGAGCTTGAATTACAACTCTGTAATGTTTCAATACAAGTATCTAATTTTTTCGTAGAGAATAAAACCCAAAATAATTTCGGATATGATTTGTGGGTTGAGCGGAAAGAGTTTTTCTAATTTCATTTATAATTTTTTGTTTAACCAAATAAGGTAACCAAGACTTATATGATGATGAGACGGTTCGTCGAAGGAGAATTAATATTTAGTGAGATCTAACTTCAAATTAATTTGATCATGTTAATTCGTAGGAGAATAACATTTAAATGGTACTAATCGTGAATTTTAATCATCCAGCTTCTTAAAATGGCATATAATTCACGAATCAAATAAGAAATTCGATTTTCTTTAATTTAATTACCAAATTAAGTAACTCTATGTTAATCAAAATGCTCTGTAAAATGTCGCCATCTTTTATTCTTTTTTTATTAAATCCTGCACTTCAATTAAATTTTCCACCAAGAATTATCACCAACACTGTGTCAAAAAAAAAAAAAAATCAATACACCCTTCCAATAATTTAAAATGAAAAAATGTCTTACATGCAATGAACCTTATAACTCATTACCCATTCGTACAAGCTACACATGATATTTAGTTTTATAGGTGAGTGTGTATATATATGTATATATATTGTGATGTGGCGTCACAACTAAATTTCCTTATCAAAGTACTAAGGACATTAAAAAAAAATCACAAACTCCCCCATAAAACTTATTTATAATATGAGATTTATACCATTACATTCGTTTAGTGATACATAACATCCATTTAATAACACAACTGCACTTATAAACTAATATCATATTATAAAATATTATATGGATATTAGAATAGGCGGCCCTTGGATGGTGCACCCGGTTGCCGTCGCACAGGCCCCCACCCCGGAGAGGGCCCCCCATATATATATATATTGCATTTTAATTTGTTATTTTTAGCTAGTAGAGTTGGTGATTTAAGTATGTGTATTTTTTTTTTATTTTTCTAGGATCTCGAGTTCGAATCTCTAGTAATCTACTAAATTATTTTTATTATTTCATAATCAATGCCTTACAAATTTCGTCTGCTTCAAACATTTATGTCTTTTTTTTTTTAAAATTAAAATGTGTTAATTAGTACTTTAATTTTTTAATAAATGTGTATAGTAATTTATTTCATTTTTCTACACGTGAAACTATTATTTAATTGTTTAAGTTTGCAAATATATAGTTCTACTATAATATGACATATATTTTGTTATTATATATCTCTTTTTTTCTTTTTGGTATATAAATCTTTTTTCGTAATTACTTTACCTTTTTTTTTCTTAATTATTTATAATTATATGTTTAAAAAAATAAAATTTTTATAGGTAATTTACTTAATTTTTCTCTAAATATAGATTTTTTTTATTGTTTGAGTTATACTCTAATATAGCATATTTTATTTTTATACATTTCATTTATTTGATTAATAACTAATAAAATTATTTTAGTTATATTAATAATTACAATATTTTTTTTATTTATTGTATCAATATGAAGTGTTTAAATTATTTTCGAATAGGGCCCTTAAAATTATTGGACCGATTAGTATATATGAACAATGATAACTTTGAAAAAATATTATAGTATTAATTTCATACTAGAGGGTGAATCAAAAATTGTGTTGCATGTGCGCGCGTCTACCACTTTTCCATGTTGCCATAATTTAAACATTCAGGGGGCGCTTGGTTAGCAATTCTTCAATGACAATGTGAATGAAAATTTATTTCCATCTATGCCATCATAAGAAAAATGATATGTTAGGGGAAGAAGTGTTCCAATGGTGTCAATGGTGACACCATTGCTAGTGTCATGCCCCAATTTTGGAATATAAGTTGACAACAAATGGTTGTTGGTGGAGGAATGGAGGAGTGATTGAGGAGGATGATTGTAGGAAGGGAAAAGGGTAATCAAAATGGAGTAGTGATTACCTTATTTAGGAGGAGAGGTAGTGATTTTGTTCTCATAAACCATGCTAATTACACTAATTTTCAATATCATTCTCATTACCATTGAAGAGTTGTTAACCAAGCGTCTCCTCAATATCAAAGTTTTTTTTTATTAGAGATTTACTTATCTATTTTTTTATTTATAATATTTTTGAAGATTCTGGAAGGGAGAAGACGACGATCAAATCGTATGCAGGTAGAAGGGGGAAGAATGAGTCGGAGATTTATTATGAGTCTAATTTCGTAATTCCAGAGGATTTTGGTGAGATTGGTGCAATAATTATTGAGAACCAACACCGCCAAGAAATGTACATAAAGGGCATTGTGATTGATGCTCTCCATTTCACTTGCGATTCATGGATTCATTCCAAATCTGATAACCCGGAGAAGAGAGTTTTTTTCTCAGACAAGGTATAATTTATTAGGAGGAACACTCTTGTACACCAAATAGTATTGCAACTTTACATAAATATATATTTTTGACCGATAAAAGTAATACTGACAAGATAATATTTTTTCTTTAACAAAACAATAAACAACATTTTAAATACACATGAGTTGCATCAAGTATATAACTTTTTGTCAATTAACTAAATAAATACACAGTATAGAGTGAAAATAGTTTATACATAAATTATTGAATGGTGTTAGTTGTTTTCACTAAAGTTACTAAAGAGTATTAGTTGTTTTCATTGAAGAGTTTTAGTTTGTTTTCAATAAACAATTAATACTCTTCAGTGAAAACTACTAATATCCTTCAATGAAACAACTAATACTCTTTAGTGAAAATAACTAATATCCTACAATGATTCATGTATAAACCAATTTCACTCTATATATACTTTTAAATAAAATAGAATAGATAATTGAAAAGGATTAAAATAATACTCTCTCCGGTTTGAGTAAAATTTTACATTTGTTTTTTACACATTTTTAAGGAAAATAATATTTAATGTAGAGTTGGTGGTTGAGATTGCGATAAAAAAAAAAAAAAAAGTAAAGATAAGATGCGTGTTTTCTACCATTAATTAAGTGTAAAGAAAGGAAATGTAATTTTTCTAGGGACGCCCTAAATGAAAAACATAAAGTTTTATTGAATAATTGGTGCTGCATAAATTTATTAATGAGTACCACTATCCAAACCCCAAAATCCTCTAAACAAACCCCATAATTTTAAAAACAAAAATAGACATAAATAAAATGACTAAGTTATCCTTATATATATGTGGAATGAATTATACTCTAAATTTATGTTGATTTTGACTTTAGTCATTTAATTTCAAAATTAGTAACTTTTAATTGATCAATTCTTTTTCTTAAAAATTTTTAAACCCTAAAAATAATGTTTAAAAATGTATTAAATATTTAAATAATCAAATTAAATGAAATTAAAAAATCCTTAAAAATTTGGAAAACAAAAAAAAATCAATTAAATCTTCAAAATAATTTAATTAAAACAAATCCAATTATTTTTTTTAAAAATTAACTAAAATAAGAAAATTATTTAAAAAAATCTAAAAAATTCAATTGAAGCTAAATAAAAATAAAATTTTAATTAATTATTTAGTTTAATTATTTACGACAATTTAATTAACATTTATAAAATATTTTTCTGATTTTATTCATCTTTAGCCTTTTCCCTTTTGAATATTTTTTATTCTTTTTTAAATTTAATTTGTTTAGATTTAGATATTTTTCTTATATTTATGTAGTTATTTTATTTTTTCAAATTTTCATTTTAATTGATTATTTATTTAATTATTTTTTTAGATTTTTTTATTATTTAATTTTTGTCAAATTTTATTATGGTTTAAATGATTTAAAAAAAATTAACTAGACTTTTTTTAAAAATTATTTTATTTTCTGAATTATTTAAAATAATTGTCAAATTTACTTTTAATATTTTATTTAAATATATTATACAATTTAATTGATTATTAAAATTATCTTTATATTTATTTTTTTTTTTGATTTTTTTTTTTTTTTGATAAATACTTATTTAGAAGAGTTAGTTAATTATTTATAAAAAAAATCAAAATATATTTAATTTTTAATATTTTTTTTAAAATTTTGATAAAAACCAAAGAATATGAAAAAATAAAAAAAATAAAAGAAAGATTTTAATGAGAATATGGAATGGTGAGAATTTTTAGTAAGTTATGTAGATTTAATGGAATTGTGGTAATATTAATGGAGGAAGGATATTATAGGAATGAAATGGGGTGTGTTTAGTAATATATGTTGATTTTTAAATTTTAATGGGGTATGTTTAGTAGGTGGGGTATATTTAGAGGATTTTGGGGTTTGGATAGTGGTACTTTTTATTAATTTCTTCCTTCTTCTTTTTTCCAATATTGCAATCTTCTAAAACCTATTATTAAAAAAAGTTATTTTAAAATCAATAAATAAAACCATTTCAAATCAATAAAAAAAAAAACTAATTCTTTCAAAATTTATCTAATCAATTGCTTTCAAAAGAAAAAAAAATCTAATCAATTTATTTATCAATATTAATTGAACACAAAAATTTTATGGATATCTTTACACTTCTTAAGGTCAAATCAAATGGGCCACGGTCAATGTAAGTGAAAATTTGTCATTATATCGTGAAGCGAGGTCTCACATGTTTAATGAAAACGACGAATTCATTGAAAATGACTATTATATCGTTTTAAATTCACATGTATTAATTTGTCCTACATGTATATTCTCACCATTCAAATCTATTCAACATGAAAAATTTCGAAAACAATTAATTCTTATTGCACTTCTATAATTAAGTCAATATGTTCAGAGTTTGTTTCACAAAATATACAGATAGACCAGTTAAAACTGGGTCACTCAAGTTTGTGTGTTAATTAAAGAAGATGGGATTAGCCTAGAGGAATATGATGGTTAATGTTATTTTGAAAAGTGAAGTATATAAGAATGGAGATTAATGTATTTAAACAAATTTTAGCATGCACTTGAATTTTAAATTTAATTTTAATTTTTTTAAAACACACACACACATAGAACTGTGTATTTTTTTTGGAGTTGGGGTATTACTAATTACTTCTTGGGTATTACTGATTACTTCCTGGAGTATCACTGATTATATTTAGGGGTATTACTGGTTTCTATTTGAGATATTTTTTCAAAATTAAAGTGCATATCATGTACTCAGGTGCACACTAGAACTACTCATGTATTTATTATTTATTGAAATAAAAATTGAAATTGATTGACACGCGCAGTCATACTTACCATCCCAAACTCCGAGCGGACTGAAAAGGCTGAGAGAGAAAGAGCTAATAAGTGTACGAGGAAATGGAGAAGGTGAGCGCAAGAGCTCCGACAGGATTTATGATTACGATGTCTACAACGATCTAGGTGATCCTGACTCCGACCTGCTCCGTCCCGTTCTCGGCGGCGCCCAACACCCCTATCCCCGCCGTTGCAGAACTGGCCGCCCAACATCTGAAAAAGGTACATATATGTATATATATATATATGATTATATCGAGTTAACTTGTTCATGTCATTAATTTTATTTTTTCCAACACTTTTTAACTCATTTTAGTTAGTCTCTATATTAAAAATGATTTTCCAATTTTGATTCAAAGTAGCCAACAAAGTTGATTGTGTTAATTGATTTTTTGTGTGTCCTTATGTGTAATATCGCATTCGTAGTGAATATATAAGTTTGTATTTATTGATGAACATGTGACCATTTCCATTTATTTTATATTACGCGAATATCCAATTTTAGCAACATAATTTGTATACTTCTATTTTAGTTGGCACCCTTTAAAATTTATTTTTTGGCCAATTTTTTTAAATATCAAGAAACATTTTAGACTAAAATTGTACGCCAGACAAGTTATAAAAAAAAAAATCTTTGTAAACTACGACTATTAATTAATTACTTACTCCTATGGGGAAGGTCTAATGAGTGGATAATTTAATATGAGTGGAGTTGCTTTCAACGGGAATCAAACCCAGAATTTTTGTGTGGATGTAAAGAGTTTCATCTTATATAAAAGTTCAAACTTATAGAGGTGTAAAATTAATTCATTTAATTATGCAGATACGTTGTCGGAGTCGAGGAGTTCGAGCATATACGTGCCTCGAGATGAAGCATTTTCAGAGGAGAAGCAAGCGAGCTTCACAGCAAAAGCAGTATATTCAGTGTTGCCTGCACTTATTCCGTCGTTGGAATCATCCACCATAGATACCAACCTTGGATTTCCGAATTTCACGGCCATTGATAATCTGTTCGACCAAGAATATGATCTCCCTGGTATTCCCAGTAATGGCTTTCTACACAACGTTATACCTAGGCTCGTTAGAGCCATCTCTGATGTCACCGACGAAATCCTCCGCTTTGAGACCCCTCAATTTATTGACAGTAATAATTTATTTATTTTTGTTTATAAGAATAATTGCATCCTAGGAGAATTGAGTCCAAAATACTTTTGGTCCATGGGTTGCAGTTTTGAGCATAGAGCGAAAATGGTTCATACATAAATAATTGAGGAGTATTCATTGTTTTCAATGAAGAATATTAGTTGTCTTCACTGAAAAAGTTTTAGTTGTTTACTGAAAACTAAGTAATACTCTTCAGTGAACAACTAATATTCTTCAATGAAAATAACTAATACTCTTTAATTAATTAAAACGACTAATATCCTTCAATGATTCATGTATGAACCAATTTCACTCTATACATACTCAATTTTCAAAACTAAAACTACAATTTTACTATATTTTCTTGGTACTGAAACTGCAATATCTTGGAACCAAAAGTGTATTGTGAAAATAAAACTGTTGAAAAAACATCTATTTTGAAATGGACTCATTTTCTTGGTCCAAAAGTGCAATATATACCTCAATTTTACGTAACCATATATGCATATGAATATTAATTGTATTGCATTAATGCATGCAGGAGATAAGTTTGCTTGGATTAGAGATGCTGAATTTGCTAGACAAACTCTAGCGGGTACCAACCCAATGTGCATTAAGTTGGTCACGGTATAATCATCATCATTTTATAGGCCAATAATTTTATCTTTTCTTTATCTGTCCAAGTCGTTCCCATTTTTTTAAATTGGTTCTATAAATACACTGAATGAAAAAAGCTAACTGGACTAATTTTAATAAGTTTATATAGGACCAATTTCGCATCACAAAATCCTCAATCCTTAATAACAAGCTTCATAATATAAATTTGAGTAGGTATTATATGAAAACACTTCATAATAAGTTTAACATGAAATAGTTTTAGAGTATCATTAATCTCATAAGGAGTATCATTAAACTTGTCAGGGGTATCATTAGTCTGAGTTCAAAAAAATTTAAAACAATTTTCTTGAACTCAAACTAATGATACTCCTGATGAGATTAATGATACTCCCGATGAGATTAATGATACTTTAAAATTGTTTCATGATAAGCTTATCATGAACTATTTTCATATAATACTTTGCCTATAAATTTATATCATTACCTATATTTACTAGGTATATTATTAGACTTATAAACTAAAATTACAGTATAAAATATTGTGGTATCAATAAATACATCTAATAGTATCAGTTTTATATTATGAACAAATTTTACAGGAGTTCTACTCATATGCAATATATCAATTTGCATTCCTCCATGTTATATAACACTTATGCAACTAGTAAATTGCTAATTACATGTTAACATGGATGGATGATATAAAATAGGAATGGCCAATGAAGAGTAACCTCGACCCTGAGGTGTATGGTCCCCCTGAATCAGCAATCACTACTGAGCTTGTAGAAGAAGACATCATAGGCTTCTGCACTGTAGAAGAGGTAATTTATTAGGTGCAAACCCACAAAATTGTCCTCAAATTTATAGTGCAATTTTTTTTTTTTTGTTGGCCCTATTTTAAATATATATATGTATATTTGCCCAAAAAATTTCGAAAAACAGTTGTCAAAAGTTGGCACCAGGTTGTCACCCTGCCAACTTTTTTGAGTATAAAAATATTTTTTCTAAAATAAGACAAAAAAAAAAAAAAAACAATTGTTTTGCGACAAATTCTAGGGTGCATCCAAGTGATAGCATGCATTTGGATTTTAAGCTCAATTTTTAACTTCAATTTTGATTTTTTTAAAATACACACAAACACACCGAACTGTGTGTTTTTCTGCAGTTGGAGTAATACTGATGTCTTCTTGGGGTATTACTGATGTCTTCTTGGATATTACTTATTACTTCATATTTTTTTCAAAATACAAATACATAC
This sequence comes from Ballota nigra, assembly GCA_947034835.1. Classification (NCBI taxonomy): domain Eukaryota; kingdom Viridiplantae; phylum Streptophyta; class Magnoliopsida; order Lamiales; family Lamiaceae; genus Ballota; species Ballota nigra. The sequence goes on along the minus strand of OX344727.1, from coordinate 7,043,093 downwards.
CATGCACTAAAATTCACAATAGAACTAGTCTTGTAAATTTGTACTTTGAAGAAACCGGTCTTCTTCGTCTGAAAAATGAAATATTTTTTATTTTGTAGGCATTGAAGCAAAAGAAGCTATTTGTTCTAGACTACCACGATCTACTATTACCTTACGTGAACAAGGTACGAGAGATGAAGGGCACGACTCTATACGGATCGAGGACCCTATTTTTCCTAATGCCAACGGGGGCATTGAGGCCCATCGCAATCGAGCTAACTCGACCGCCAATTGAAGGAAAGGAGCAGTGGAAGCAGGTTTTCAAGCCGTGTTGGAACACGACGGGCGTATGGTTATGGAGGCTGGCCAAGACTCACGTACTCGCTCATGATTCCGGGATTCATGAATTAGTTAGTCACTGGCTAAGAACTCACTGCTGCGTCGAGCCTTACATAATCGCGACGAATAGACAGCTCAGCGCGACGCACCCCATTCATAGGCTGTTGCTTCCTCATTTGCGGTACACGATGCGGATCAACGCGTTGGCGCGTTCCGCACTTATTAACGGCAATGGGATCATCGAGAATGGCTTCTCCACCGGAAAGTACTCCATGGAGTTGAGCTCTGTTGCGTATGACCAGCAATGGCAATTCGATCTGCAGGGATTGCCTGCAGATTTAATCAACAGGTGAAACTAGTTTTCTTTTTCATTTGCGAGGAAAGTAATTGTGGACCCAATTCTTAACCCTTGACCTATGGAAGGGGGAGACTCATTGACAGGAAAATTAAATTTGGATGGAGTTGGATTTGAACTCAAAAAAATGCATTCATTCTAAAAGTCTAAACGGCTAGAGTAGAGTGAAATTTAGAGCCCGTTCGACTAAACTTATTTGAAACATCGTATAAGCTCTAATATCTTATGAGTTGTTTTAAGAGCTTATAAGATGTACTCCATCCGTCCCGGGGGAACTTGCCCACTTTTCTTTTTAGTCTATCCCAAAGGAACTTGCACACCCTTTAAAAGGAAACATTGATTTGTGTGCACACTCACAAAAATATATACATATTTACCCATATGTCACTACTTTATTCAAAAAGTGTCTTTTTCTTAAAAAGTGTGCCCTCGGAGGTGTGCAAGTTCCTTCGGGACGGAGGTAGTAATTTTTAAAAAGCTTATAAGTTGCTAAAGTGTTTGACTAATTCAACTTATAAGATAATTGAGAATTTATAATAGTTATTTTTTAAATTTTTTTATACTGAAATAGAGGTGGGTGGGGGCGGGGGCGGGGAAGGGGTGAGGTAGTTCCAGGGAGGTTGGGGTGAAAGTGGTTAGAAAAATAAGTTGGAAATTTTCAACTTATTTTTTTACAAACATCTTATTTTGTCAAACACATTGATAGTGTTTACAAGATCTTAGACAACTTATAAGTTGTTTTAAAGAGCTTATAAACTCAGTCAAACACTTCCTTATTCATTTATATTAATTTACTAACAATATCTATAAATTAATTTGGCAGGGGAATGGCGGTAGAGGATCTCTCAGCACCACATGGCCTGAAGCTAACAATCGAAGACTACCCTTACGCTAATGATGGTCTGCTTATATGGGATGCCATCAAACAGTGGGTCACGGACTGCGTCACCTTCTTCTATCCGGAATCAAACCTTGTTGAATCCGATCACGAGCTCCAATCGTGGTGGACGGAGATCCGAACAGTAGGTCATGGCGATAAAAAAGACGAGCCCTGGTGGCCCAAACTAAAAACCCCAGACGACCTCATCAGAATCCTGACGACCATCATCTGGGTGGCATCGGGGCACCACGCCGCCGTAAACTTTGGCCAATATGATTTTGCGGGGTACTTTCCAAACAGGCCCGCAATTGCCCGAACGCCAATGCCTACGGAAGATCCGAGCGGAGAAGAAGAAAAATTGTTCCTGGAGAGGCCCGAGGCCTTCTTGCTAGAATGCTTCCCCTCGCAAGTCCAAGCGACGGTCGTCATGGCTATTTTGGATATCCTGTCGAACCATTCTCCTGATGAGGAGTACATTGGGGATAAGATTAGGACGTATTGGGAGGGTAATAAGGTAATTAATGGTGCGTTTGAAAGGTTTAATGGTCGGTTGAAGGAGATTGAAGGGGTGATTGATGCTAGAAATGCGGATAAAAAACTGTTGAACAGAACAGGAGCGGGTGTGGTGCCTTACGAGCTTATGAAACCGTTTTCTGAAGCTGGTGTCACGGGAAAGGGTGTACCTAATAGCATCTCTATTTAGATCTTCATGTTAATGTGTACATGATTTATGCATGAGGTTATTAAAAGATAAATGTAGTTCGCTTGCTCTTTTACCCTGTGTTTAGGCCTTTAAATTTGATGTCATTCTTGAGAGGTTTCGAAAAAGTAACGGCGTTTGTTTTTAATCTAATACTCTACTAATTTTAAAATAAATGTAGTTTTGTCATTTTGCATTTTTTACTTAATAAATGTCATTTTAGTCTTTAAAATATTTTTTCAATGCATATAAAGTAGTCTATAGGTTCTTTTACACCAATTAAATCAATTTTTTTAAAAAAAAAAAAAAAATTTGTACAAGGATAATTATGATAAAAAAATTAGGTTTCTTAATAAGTGTAAGGAAGTATAAGATATTATGTCGCGGTATTTTATGGGTTACCAAGGGATAGCACTCATTTCAGACTAATAATAGTGTAAGGGCCTGTTTGGTAGACCAGATAGGGCCATGAAATAAACGGTTTCAGATGTATTCCGATATTTGGTAGCCTAGAATTCTTTTCATAATGGCCCTTAAAAAGCTCCGGCCCTCGTAATTAAAACACGAAAATCACTGTTACTCTTCGACATCCCTATCGGGTCTAAGGGTTGCGATACATTTTCAGTATGAAACAAGGAATTGTGATTTGAAATCAAAATACGACATTGCCCCTACAACCTAGAAATCATTTAAACTCGATCCCAAATCCCAACCTTCTTCATCTGGTCATCCGCGACGGGGATTCTTTCTAAAGTGGTCGGATTCAGTCAATACTTTCCAACGGACTATCACTCCAACCGCGACGGGGATTATTTTGGGACTATCACTCCAACCGAATTGGTGTGGCAAAAAAGGAATTGCAAACCCTAGATTTTTGGTGATTTGGAAACCAACAATAGAAGTGGCATCGGGGAAAAAGGTCAGAGGTTTACAAAACCTAGTCTTCGTATATCTAATTTCCAACACCTGGTAATTATTTCTATTTTTATGGATTCAGAATAAAAAATTATATTTTGATACTTGGATTTTGGAACGTCCAGTTTCATATGTTTTATGGTGGTTAGAACTATTGTTTGTTGAAAGAAGATCTTTACTAGCTTCAGATGTGCATTTTACGGAGCAATTTTGCAGTAGTTCGCTTCTTGGGTTTAAGGTTCATTTTTCAATAGTTCGTTTCTCAATTTGATCTTTGATTATTAACTTGGATTTGTGAATTAATCTCTAGTTGTTGCTGGATAAGTTTCTGTGAATGAATATTATTGAAGTTACATTTCTATTGTTTAATGATTAATTAGGATTCTTGAATTAAGCTTGAATGTTGTTCCTCTTTGATAAGCTTCTATTTGATAAGCTTCTCTGGACCATATTCATGTGTCTGTAGATCAACATATGCATTATTGATTGGAATTTTATCGTTGTTTGTTTTTACACCAACACAGAAAACACGGTACCTCTTGGACTGAATATCATGTTGACTCCATCCATGAGAAAACGACTTATTCTTTTTTTATAGTTGAAGAACTGCTATCTCAACGAGTTATGATCCTGTTAATCGTAAACTTTTTTCTTAGAGAAGACAATAATAGGAGGGTACGAAGATGAGTAGTCAATGCTGCACAATATCTGATGTTGGAACGAATGCCAAACCAACAAAATCATCTGAACAAGCTGTGTTTTCTTAGTGATTCCGCTTGTGTACAAAATTTATGGATGGACCGGAATACTTTTGCACATCTATGTTTGATAATGAGAGAGATGGGAGGCTTAGTCCATCATAAGTACGTTGTGAGTAAGTTGTGATTGATCACCTTTCTTTAGAATTGGGAAGCAGTAAGTTGTGAGTTCTTCGAAACGAATGACTCCCTTAGCAGTCCAGTGTAGCATGCGGGGTGTCGACCCTTAGCAGTCCAGTGTAGCATGCGGGGTGTCGATGCCCTTGACTTCCTTTTGCGTGTTGCACATAATTTTGCAACACATGGAAGTGCTTCGTACGCCCATATTTGTATTTCCCAGCCAAAACCATAGACATCGATATGACATCTCCATCCACGATCCTTCTCTTGTACCCTAGCATAATTAACTGAAGTTCGGTATCACATGGATACCCGAAACTCGCTAACTAAGAAGTAAAAAACAACACGACCCCAAGGATAGTTATTGAATTTCTCTAGATCATCAACAAGGTGAATATATTGTCCTTCAATATTTTTACTAGTATGGCCCCTTGGTATAAGAACACCGAACAATACCCACAGGAGTGCCAACTTGAAGCTAAGGTCATTTTCCTGGTTTTGACTTGCCTTACAAAAAGCAATTTCAATGTCTTTCACTGTGACATTCCTAAATCCTTTGAAAGTCCTTCAGTGTAGCCTTGATTCTTGCGGAATTGATGATTTCTCACCGAAATGTAGGCCGGTGATCAATGCGAATTCCTTTGGACCAAAGTGGGCTTCGTTTTTATTAATGTGGAATACAAGTTTGTCTTTAAATTTTCTTGAAGAATCCTGCTTAAAAAGCAGATGGAGATACAACTGGCCTTGAAGTTGCATATTCCCAAAATCTACAAACTGCCCGAAACAAGATTCTCTAAAATGTTTTTGGTTATGGACGTCGAAATTATCCATTATCTTGTTGATTATCCCAAGATCACCCCGAGAACATAGTCTTGCTGGAAAGTACTCATCAACAGGGACCATAGCCATCTAGTCATCGACATTAAGAAGAACAAATCAGACATATACTCGAGACATAGAATCAAAATATGTCTTCAACATATATAATCAAACGGAGAAAAGATAGAGTGGGACAAGTATTTGGTAATTGCAATTGCAAGTTTTTATTCTTTGCAAATTTTCATTGCACAAATGCGATGAACACCATCATAGCTGATGAAAACTACAAGTTGTTCCTACTAAATTTATAGAATTTCTATATACACCAGTGGACAATTGGTTATGCAGTATGTATTTTACATCAAATATCAGCATATTAAAGAGTATTATCGGAATAAAAGACCCACTTTGATTGGATGTGTCACATGTGGCACACACAAGGAGTATCTTTGATCGGTTAGCCCAGGGATTTGGTCGGTCGTGTCGCTGTTGTATTAGAGTAGTGGGCGTTACTGGAATATCAGAGTAGCGAGCGTCGGCGCTGATGGGGTGTTCTATTGATCGGTCTAAGTAAACCCTAAACCTCTCTCGCTGGAAATGTACAATGGGGAGTTTCGGGAGACTCTTCGGATTCTAAATGAAGCGGGAATTTTACCATTTGCCTAAAAATCTAGGCAGGAATTCTTTGGGCCCAGTGGGCCAAATTATTGTTGGCCAAAACACAATATTTAGGTCCAACATTAAAAGATTTTAATCACCATTGGTGTATGCGATATGTATAAGCAGAAAAAAAAAACGAAATACCGCATAGAAATATTGACATTGAAACATCGAGTTTGATGTAAAATAATGTTACTTACATTTATGTTTTGCACCCTAAATAATATACAATTAAAATGTAAAATTTTATCCGTCAATTTCAAGGTGCCATAATAATTTACAGATTTAGAAGTGTTCAAGTTGTGATAATAAATGCAGGTATAATTTACAATTCAAGTATGCACATAATAAATAATAAGCCATAATCACCATAAATTAGCAGAAAATATAAATAATTCTAACATAATGATTCCCAGTTTCCATAATTTTGTCTTGACATACTACCCATTAACATAATACAAAAGTCTTGACATACTACCAATAGACAAATGGACAGATTGACAACCACATATATCAGTTGTTATAGACAAAAGTAGTGTTCATTAGAATGACACTAGACAAAAGTAAACCTGCCACTAGACATATACTAAAACCTACACTTTCAAATGACCACCGAGAAGACGACGGACATATTGTGCTCGTTTCTCAAGCCACATTCCAATGAACATCTCCAAGCATTCAGGATTTTTGGCCAGGATATGACCCGCGTCAACCCTATCATCATCACTAATATCAGGTATCTCCTCCATCACATTGAACAAATCTTTTCGCGTTGTGCCTAATGCTACATCGTAGCTTATGACCCGAACAAGGTTGTCCATGTGTTCATCGGATGACTTGTTCATTTGAAACAAAACATCACACAGTTTATCAGTTGGTGACATAGAGACACCCATCCTCTTCTTACTAGTATTCTTGCTTCCAGATGCCCTATTCATCCAGGGTGACTCATTAGTCACATCCATGTCAACTGGTCCTTCTTCGCCTTCCACTCCAGGCGGATTTGAGTTTTTTTCGCCACACTCCGAGTCTTCATTCACAAGCTTATTCTTGGTCTCCTTCACATCTTCAGCATGACCACCGTTGGCCTTATCGACTCCAAAAATCTCATTCCAGTCTTAGAACAAAGGCCAGGCTTTGTAACGCATGTGGATGGCATCTGGATCAGCCTTGTCAATATAAAAATACATGTTAGATGACGACTGTATGAAGAGATCATGAATAAATGAAAATTCGATCAAAGCTGAATACCAAAATAACAACAAGTTGTAATCAACACCATATTCAACCAGATTAGTAGTCAACCAGATTAGTATTCATATCAACACCATATTCAAAGAATTTGATTAGTATTCATAAAGGGGGGGGTCAGATTTATTCAAGATGAGTATCCCAATATAATGATCAGGAGATTCTCTACCTTTCATGAACTAACACCACATTATACCTCATTATTATGAAATAAGGCACCATAACACCATATCATCATCGAAGAAAAGGAAATTATCCAGATATAAGTGTCAATGTGAGTTCCCTAATATACAATTAAACTAGTTGTGGAGCACATTAGAAACAAAAATAAGAATTAAATCTACCATCACATATACCATAATAGTCATAACAATTAATATTTCAAGGGCAAATTCATCTCAGAAATATCAGTATACTAATTTTTTATCAAAAAATACATCAAACTACCTTACCTTAACGATATCTTTCCATTTGTCATCGTGACAATCAATCATCCCGGTAGAATAGTTGAAGCCTATTCCAGAATTCCGATTGAGCATAGAGAGGAGAGAACCATGAGCTTTTTTCCAAATCGTTAGTCTTGAATTTATGTGGGGATTCACACGAATGTCCATTCCCAGAAGTCGCTCCGCCAACCCACTCTCAAGTTTTAAAAGGTAGTCAAGCTTAAAGCCGTTCTCGGACCTCCATCCCTTAGTCACGAGTTCCTTTATTAGGTCGGTGAGAACGGTTTCTTCGACAGGAGTCCAGGCCCTCCTCTGTCTTTCGGGTTTCTTGCCGCATTTCTTCATACCAAAACTACTACTATCTCCACTCTCTATTTTCAAGCCTTCAAGCACAACATTAAAAACTCATAAATGGTGAACAATTAAATAATTAAATCAACAACATACAAAGTGCATGAAGGTTACCTGAGAAGAGATGTCGCTCCAAAGACGAACAATGGTAGACGGAGGCAAACCTAAGATGAACGAACCCTAGTTTTGAGAAGTAATGAAATTGGAGCTTTTATATATGCCCGATTTTTCATAACCTATGGAAAGGGTATAATAGTCCAGATAATTTATACTTCTGAATTATATCTTGCTATCAAACGGGAGAAAATAAATTTGTAGTGGCCGAGTTTCGTGTTTTCGGACCTACCAAATGCCGGAAAACAATTTGTATCGTGGCTACCAAACATAAGAAACAATTTAAATCGGCCGCATTCGAAATCCATATCTCAAAGCCCATTTGGAGTCCCTTTCCTGCCTTGGCTACCAAACAGGCACTAATGTGACAAAAAAAATCTTCCTTGCATAGATGTATATATGTTTATCTATCTCATCAATACCAGCTGCTATGAAAAAATGATCAGCAAATATATTTAAGTCCATTTGTGATGAAGATAGAGATCACAATTACACATTTTGCAAAAATATATGGTGTGAAATCTGTTAATACATAAACCATGTTGTTAGGAAAATAACTAAAATGAATTAATTTTACATCACGCTACAAGTTCGGAATTTCAGATGAGACATATTTTTTTCATGGTGGAATCCAAAGATTCTGGGTTCAGTTCCCGATGAGAGCACTCTCTATAAGTCCGAACTTTTAGATAAGGCGAAATTCTTTCACACTTTACCATATAATTTTTTGTTATGCAACTCATAATTTTTAGTGAAATAACTTGTGCCCTTTAAAATAATACACTTTAGTGAAATAACTCATATACTTCACAGTGATTCATGCATGTACGTATGAACTGCCAGTGTCACGCGTGAACAAACATAATTTGATTTGATGTATTATAACTTAATTTATTTACCTTCACTTACATAATATTAGGATTTGCTTTGTTTAATTTTGGGTTGTTGACTTGAAGCGATTTTACTAGCTTCTACTAGTCGCTCACCCGCAAGCGAACGGGTTCACTGTAGTATTAGCAAGTATAACGACCAAGTATATCGAACCCAAGGGACAGTGTATATGCGAATAGATCCCTGAAGATCTACGCGTCGTAGTTAATATGAGTGTATTGTTTTTGGATTTTTTGAAAGATTAATTAAACTACACTAAATTATCCTACGTATGCAAAAGGAAAATTAAACGAAATAACAAAAGGTGTGTTTTCAAGTATGAGATTGTGATGCTTAGGATGGGAATCCCTATGTATACTAACGGAGCAGGTACATAATCAAAATAACTGTGACACACAAGAATTAACCTAAGTCTAAGAATGCAAGGTGAAAGCTCAAGATTCTAAACCCTAATACTTTACCCTAACACTCGACTTCACGAATCTACTAACAAGTTACTAGATTGTGCTTAATTAATGAGACCCTAATTTAACTAAGGTGATGCGGTCGTCCTCCTTCGCTAAACCGGTAGATGAATTAACCTTTCCTAAACTCTCTCGTTAAGTCTACTCATTGTTAAAGAGTGATACGGTCGTCCTCTCTCTAACACCTTTCGAACGAAATTCAAGAGCGAAGTCTAGATTAATTTTAAGAATTCATTAACCAAGAGAATTAAACCCTAACGTCACAAGTTACTCTAATTACATACCCATAACCTACTTCTACGAGTTCATCCTACCCTAAGCATACAAGGGTTTTAGCCGGACGTGGCTTTAACAAACATAAAAGCAATAGAAGAAACAACGAACATAAACATAGTGAATTGAACGAAGAAAATAAGAAACATGAACTAGGGTTTTAAAAGAAATAAATACTAAGAACTGAAATTTAATTATCTAAAACGAAGTTTCAAAGCGTTCAAAGAAATCAAACTAACTAAAAGAAACTAATAAACGAAAAGAAACTTAGAATTCGTATGCAAAACCTCAACAAAACGTAAATAAAGCTTGCTCCTCTCCTTCCTCTCCAAAAACTAAGTCTAAAGTGATTTCTAAAGTTCGGGGATCCTTCAAAACGCGTTTGGAAGAGGTATATATAGGCAACGGGTCGAAATGGGATCTCATGGGCCATAATTCCCGTCGAGCTCGAGTAGAGCTCGAGTAGAAGTACTCGAGCAATGCAAGCTCGAGTGTCAAATTTGTACAGAACGTGAAAAGTACTCGAGCCCCTTAGCTCGAGTAGTGCTACTCGACCGGACCTTGCTCCAGTAGTCTACTCGAGTGCCCGCGTACTTGCTACTCGACCGGCTTCTGCTCGAGTAGTCTACTCGAGTGCCTGAGTATTGGCTACTCGACCAAAGCTGGCTCGAGTAGTCTACTCGAGTGCCTGAGTATTGGCTACTCGGGCACCTTCATCTTGAGTACTTCAATGACACTTTTGCTCGCTCGAACTAATACTTCTCGTATTTCTTCCATATCTTCTCATCCGGGTATCCGTTTGAGTCGATTCGAAGTCCTACGAACTCCTCTTTTTGCCCTCTATCCATCTACAAGCATCAAAGACACACATTTGTTAGTTTATGAAAATAATACTCAGATGACTCTAAATACTTATATGAATTCATCAAAATAAGGGCATTTCGAGCGACGAATCATGACAATTTCACGCCTAATCAACCCTCCCAAACTTACCATGTTGCTTGTCCTCAAGCAACGAAATAATAAGTCAAGTGAAATTGTTAGGAATGAGTCAAGGAATCCAATCATGCAAGTACATAAATTCGAGCTTCAAAGATGCATCACAAGTATACTCACTCACCTTTCTTCATCATATTCATGCGACAACAGCAAGAAACACCAAAATCTAACATGGATGTGCACTCAACGATGTGTTTCACTCCCTCACAAGTGTATAACAATGATCAAGGGACTCACTCAAACAATCAATCACGCAAATTGGCAGCCATAGGCTTGTAAGTGCTCTTAACTTCGACCAAACTCTAGAAATCAATGCCGAATCAAAAATGACTTTTCTCAAGGTTGTAATGTAGGCTCTTTGGACAGGTGGGATAACAATATAAGGTAAAGTGACTAAAGTGAATGGAGAATAGAAAATCAAACTTTGGCACTTCGAGATTAGGAACAAAATCTTTCAAACATGTTCAATCAACACCCTTTCAATTCCACTTTTCTCAATACTTCAAATTTTTTCTTTCTCACTCTTTCATTTCTTTTTTCAATCACTTTACTTTTTTTTTCTTTTCGCACAAACACATGAGCTCATTTTTTTCTTTTGCTCATTCTCAAATTTTTTTCTCTTTTTCCCACATCTCATAACTTCATCACTCCTTCTTCTCATATTCACTCAACAAACAACTTTTTCCTTTTTCAACTCAATTCACTCCCTTCACATTCACACTTTCCTATTCTACACTCAAATTGGGACAAAAAGGCTTAGGAATTGGAATAGTGTTCATATGTGCTAGCAAATAAAATAGGTTTTAGGCTCAAAGGGGCTAACAAGGGATCAATGCCATTGGTAAGGAAAATTTTGGCTAAGTGACTCAATAAAATCAAAGATGGCCTAAGATCCTATTCGGCATATCAAACTAGACACAATCTAGAAGCAAGAGCACACACAAGTTCTAGCATCCTCTAAGGTGACGATTCACTCACAAACGAAGAGATCCATTCATATATCGAAATCTCATAAGGCTCAAATCTCAAGGCTTTCACATCCATGCTAATCTAGTGCATTCTCACAATCATCACACAAGCACTCAGAAGGAAAACTTGCAAGCATACTAGTTCTTTCTCAAATCAGCTCAAACTCAAACACTCACTCAAAAGAATTTCTAACTCACCCTTACAACTCACTCTACTCATCAAATCATACTCAAAGATAGCAATCAACAAGCATAAGATGATTGATAGGCATGAAATATGCAATAGCGAGTCAACTCAAAATCACCCCAAGGAGTATCTCAACAAACCAATAATCAATCAAACTCAACTCAAAGATAAGGGCGTGCATGCATGTGCAATGTAACAAGAAACAAATAAAAAACTCCACCCCCCCAAACTTCGACCTTGCTAGAGGTCTAAGTTTGGGGTTGTGGGTTACCTCAACCAAATAATTCAGTTTCTCTCAATAGCTTTGCACACTCCCTTGCTTGAGTTGGTCCTTTCAATCTGAATAACTCCATGATACCTTTACTCCTTTAGAGACAAGCCTACAAGCAACTCACTCAAATACGAGGTTAAACATACGACTCACAATAACTCCCTAATAACTAAAAACAAAGTAAATAATAAAAAATAAAAATAATGGGTTGCCTCCCATTCAACGCTATTTTTAAGGTCCTCATGCCGGACCGAGCTCAAAGGAGCTTATGGGACATCATACTCAAAAATACCTCCCTTACTCTCATAAGAGTGGTGTTTGAACTCCTTTCCTTGATGCCCCATCATCATGAGCTCTTTTGCTCTTTTCTCATCCCCAAGTGTTATGGGTCTCAACTCTTTCTTGCCTCTATCTGGAGGAGTCTTACTAAATAGTTTCTTGAGTTTGGACTTCTTCTTCTTAACTCCTTCTTTTCCCTCTAACTGGACCACGTCCACTTTCTTCACCTCTTCATCCTTCAACTTCTTCACTTTATCCCTATCAACATAATCAAGAACATAATGCTCATGGGTTAAATTATCAAGTGAAGGATTATAAAATTCATGAATATGAGGAGGATTAGGGATAGGAGGCATGTCTTCAACACGAGGATCAATTGCATCAATGCAATACAAGCTCTCATCCTCCTTCGGGTGCTTCATGGCTTCATATAAGGAGATCTTCACTTCTTGATCATCAACCTTCAATGTAATCTTCCCATTTGCCACGTCTAGCACCATCCCCGCCGTAGCTAAGAACGGTCTTGGGTACTGGAAAGATGTGATCTCCAACTCTCACTAGGACGTCTTCAACCACACCTTGAGGTTGAGTAATAGACCGGTCGGCAAGTTGAAGTGTCATCATTGTGGGTTGAAGTTCACCACCTTCCAACTTCTTGAAAAGCGACAGGGGCATGAGATTGATGCTCGCCCCGAGGTCGCACAACGCTCCCTTCTTGATCCCGTTCCCAATGTCACATAAGATCGTGAAGCTCCCGGGATCCTTCAGCTTTGGAGGAAGCACCTTGTGCACTAATGCACTCACCTCGTGGTTCAACTGCACCAACTTTGGCTCATCCACTCGCCGCTTTTTCGCGATCAAATCCTTCAGAAACTTTGCATAATGCGGCATCCCTCATTCATCTCTTTCTGTTTCTTTCACTTTATCCCTTGCTTTATTTGTCTTTTTCCACTTAGGAACCCTCTCAATCTCCTCACTTTTCTTGCCCTTCTGGGACTCATCCATATCTTCATGCTTCTCAATCCCTTCACTTTCAATCCCCTTCTCAACTTGGGGCGTCTCAGAATCAGCAGGCATCTAAGGACCTTCATAGTTGGTTCCACTTCTTAACTGGATAGCCTTGCAATGCTCTTTCGGGTTCCCCTCCGCCATTCTATTCACTGACTTTGCAATCTGGCTCATCTGGAACTCTAAAGAAGTGAACCTTCGATTGTTCTCTTGTTGAGTTCTAGTCCACTCAACATTCATCTTCTGGAGCTCTTGATCACGATGATCACCCTTCTTATGCAACTCCTTCACATCGTACTCCAAGGATGACAACCTCTTACTTCCTTCCTCAACCTTCTGAAGGATTGTTCTCAACATCTCTTCGGTTGAGGCACCGCCTTCTCCACCCGGAGGCTTTGAACCCGGATCAACACCTACAGGAACAGTAACACCAGCTTTTGGGTTAGCATAAGAAAAGTTCTCATTCTTCCTCCATGTGTTTTGAGGAGGCTGCTGGCCTCCTTGAACTCCTTGTGTGTTCCTCCATTGATTTTGAGGCGGTTGTGGGCCTGGAGATACAAATGGCTGGCCGTAAGAAGGCCTTCCATACTGATTTCCACCTTGGTAGCCATTCTGATTGTAATACGGACCTCCCATGTAATTGGATACCTCTTGCTGTCCACTGGGCTGGTCTACTCTCGCATTCTCTGCTGCATGCTCTCCACCCAAACTCTTCCCCAACTCGAGGTTGTTGATCTTCTCCATCATGGCCATCAGTAGCCTTCTCGTTCCTTCTCCCTCCTCAACCTGATTAACTCTTTGAAAATCTGCATCTCCACTCCAAGCACCGGCATTCGTGACAATTTTGTCCACGATCTCCCTACACCTCTCTATGCCTTGATTCAGGAATACTCCTCCCGCACAGGCGTCTAAATGGTCTTGCCCCGCCTTGTTGGCACCACTATAGAAGAATGCCATAATGTCTCCCTCATTGTACCCGTGCTGCGGGCACTCTATCAGCATGTTTGAGTATCTCTCCCACGCTTGGCGTAAATCCTCTCCAGGCTTCTGTCGAAAGGACGAGATCTCAATTCTAGCCTTGATCGTCCTAGATGGAGGGTAGAATCGCTCAAGGAACAGACGCTCGAGCTCAGCCCAAGTGGTAATACCTCCCCGCGGGAGCGTATTATCGTACCACTCCTTAGCTATTTCCGTCAATAAGAATGGGAACAGCCTAAGCCTCTTGGCATCTTCAGACATGCCATTGTAATTAAATGTTGAGGCTATCATGAGAAAAATCCTCAGATGTGTATGAGGATTCTCCTTCCCGATCACCCTCTTGAACTGATTCTCGGTAGGCAGCTTTAAAATCCCCGGGGATATCGAGAAGTTGTTGGCCTCAACAGGAGGCAAAGCCACTCCATCATAGTACCGTTGTGGCTGCGCTGCAAACCTCCCTCGAATAGCCATATTGTGATCTACGTTCTGAGGAAAGTGTTGAGGATTAGCAGCAGGTACTGGTACTTGTTGGGGTGGTGGTGGGTAAATAGGTGGTTGATTAAGACTGGGGGTTGAGGATACGGGTATGGTGGGTAAGGATAAGGTGGGTATGGGTAATGTTGGTATACTGGGTTGTTGAAAGGGTTATTTGGGTTTTGTGGGTAAGCAGGGTTTTGGTTCTGGTTTTGGGGTTGTGTTTGTGCAGAGTTGATTGTGTCTTGTGGGTTCGGGTGTGGGCTCTCAGTTCCCCCTATGGGTATCTGCTGATTACTGATGTTTCCATTGGCACCCTCTGCCCGTTCCACAAGAGCAGTATACTCTGCAGCTATTTTGTCTAACTCCCCAAGTTCATCAGAAATCTTGTCTTTGTTTCCCGCGGCAGTAGTCATTCTTCTCAAGAAGGCTCGGTTCCTTCTAGCTATTGTCTCAGGATCTGCAGGTAACCTCTCTTCGCTCGTATTGCCTTGTGAGCGTGTTTTCATAAACCTGAAACACTAGTAGAAGGATCAAAACGCAACTGCCTAATGAATGGAAATAAAAATAAAACAGAAAATAAATCACCCACTACTAACTACTAAGCTATCTACAAGTCCTATTCAAAGAGCATATAACGCCATCCCCGGCAACGGCGCCATTGACTTGAAGCAATTTTACTAGCTTCTACTAGTCGCTCACCCGCAAGCGAATGGGTTCACTGTAGTATTAGCAAGTATAACGACCAAGTATATCGAACCCAAGGGACAGTGTATATGCGAATAGATCCCTGAAGATCTACGCGTCGTAGTTAATATGAGTGTATTGTTTTTGGATTTTTTGAAAGATTAATTAAACTACACTAAATTATCCTACGTAAGCAAAAGGAAAATTAAACGAAATAACAAAAGGTGTGTTTTCAAGTATGAGATGGTGATGCTTAGGATGGGAATCCCTACATATACTAACGGAGCAGGTACATAATCAAAATAACTGTGACACACAAGAATTAACCTAAGTCTAAGAATGCAAGGTGAAAGCTCAAGATTCTAAACCCTAATACTTTACCCTAACACTCGACTTCACGAATCTACTAACAAGTTACTAGATTGTGCTTAATTAATGAGACCCTAATTTAACTAAGGTGATGCGGTCGTCCTCCTTCGCTAAACCGGTAGATGAATTAACCTTTCCTAAACTCTCTCGTTAAGTCTACTCGTTGTTAAAGAGTGATACGGTCGTCCTCTCTCTAACACCTTTCGAACGAAATTCAAGAGCGAAGTCTAGATTAATTTTAAGAATTCATTAACCAAGAGAATTAAACCCTAACGTCACAAGTTACTCTAATTACATACCCACAACCTACTTCTACGAGTTCATCCTACCCTAAGCATACAAGGGTTTTAGCCGGACATGGCTTTAACAAACATAAAAGCAATAGAAGAAACAACGAACATAAACATAGTGAATTGAACGAAGAAAATAAGAAACATGAACTAGGGTTTTAAAAGAAATAAATACTAAGAACTGAAATTTAATTAACTAAAACGAAGTTTCAAAGCGCTCAAAGAAATCAAACTAACTAAAAGAAACAAATAAACGAAAAGAAACTTAGAATTCGTATGCAAAACCTCAACAAAACGTAAATAAAGCTTGCTCATCTCCTTCCTCTCCAAAAACTAAGTCTAAAGTGATTTCTAAAGTTCGGGGATCCTACAAAACGTGTTTGGAAGAGGTATATATAGGCAACGGGTCGAAACGGGATCTCATGGGCCATAATTCCTGTCGAGCTCGAGTAGAGCTCGAGTAGAAGTACTCGAGCAATGCAAGCTTGAGTGTCAAATTTGTACAGAACGTGAAAAGTACTCGAGCCCCTTAGCTCGAGTAGTGCTACTCGACCGGACCTTGCTCGAGTAGTCTACTCGAGTGCCCGCGTACTTGCTACTCGACCGGCTTCTGCTCGAGTAGTCTACTCGAGTGCCTGAGTATTGGCTACTCGACCAAAGCTGGCTCGAGTAGTTGATTAGGCGTGAAATTGTTATGTTTTGGTGCCCGATTTGCTCATGTTTTGAGTGTTTTCGATTAGTGTATGGAGTCAAATGAGTATCATTTTTATAAACTTATTAATTTGTCTCTTTGGTTTTCATAGATGGATAGAGGGCGAAAAGAGGAGTTCGTAGGACTTTGAATCGGCCAAAACGGACTCCCGGTTGAGGAGATATGAAGATTTTACGAACAAGTGCACAACAGCCGAAGACCGCTCGAGCGTGTTGCTCGAATGACCGAAAAATGGCAGAAAAGTTTCGCCGCTCGACCAGCTCGAGCGGGAGCGCTCGAGCACCTGTTTCATTCGACCTATATGCTCGAATGGGGCCGCTCGAGCGTGTTTTTGCTCGAGCACTTCCATATTTTGGCCTCCGGATGCGTTTTTTCGGCCCATTAACTCCCGTTTCGACCCGGTGCCTATATATACCTCTTCCAAACACGTTTTGAAGGATACCCGGACTTTTAGAAATCACTTTAGACTTAGTTTTTAGAGAGAGGAAGAGGAGAAGAACGAGCAAGCTTTACTTTTACGTTGTTGAGGTTTTTCATACGAATTCTTAGTTTCTTTTCGTTTCTTAATTCCTTTTCATTAGTTTGATTTCTTTAAACACTTTGAAACTTCGTTTTAGTTAATTGAATTTCAGTTCTCAGTATTTATTTCTTTAAACCCTAGTTCATGTTTCATATTTTCGTTCTTCAATTCATTATGTTTATGTGTGTTGTTTCTTCTTTTGCTGTTATGTTTGTTAAAACCATGTCTAGCTAAAACCCTTGCATGCTTAGGGTAGGATGAACTCGTAGAAGTAGGATGTGGGTACGTAATTAGGGTAATTTGTGACGTTAGTTTTAATTCTCTTAATTAATGAATTCATATAATTAATCTTAACTCTACCTTTGAATTTCGTACGAAAGTGTTAGAGAGAGGACGACCGCATCACTCAATAACAATTAGTAGTCTTAACGAGAAGGTTTAGGAAAGGTTAATTCATCTACCGGTTTAGCGAAGGAGGACGACCGCATCACCTTAGTTAAATTAGGGTCTCATTAATTAAGCACAATCTAGTAACTTGTTAGTAGATTCGTGAAGTCGAGTGTTAGGGTAAAGTATTAGGGTTTAGAATCTTGAGCTTTCACCTTGCATTCTTTTACTTAGGTTAATTCTTGTGTGTCACGGTTATTTTGATTATGTACCTGCTCCGTTAGTATACGTAGGGATTCCTATCCTAAGCATCACCATCTCTTATTTGAATCCAACCCTTAGTGAATTCGTCTGCTTTAGTATTTTAGTTTAATTAGTTTATTTTAGTTTTAATTAATCTTTCTAAAAAATCCAAAAACATACACTCATATTAACTACGACGCGTAGATCTTCAGGGATCTATTCGCATATACACCATCCCTTGGGTTCGATAATACTTGGTCATTATACGTACTTATACTACAGTGAACTCGTCCGCTTGCGGGTAAGCGACTAGTAGAAGTTAGTAAAATCGCTTCAAGTCAGTAGTCTACTCGAGTGCCTGAGTATTGGCTACTCGAGCACCTTCATCTTGAGTACTTCAATGACACTTTTGCTCGCTCGAACTAATACTTCTCGTATTTCTTCCATATCTTCTCATCCGGGTATCCGTTTGAGTCGATTCGAAGTCCTACGAACTCCTCTTTTTGCCCTCTATCCATCTACAAGCATCAAAGACACACATTTGTTAGTTTATGAAAATAATACTCAGATGACTCTTAATACTTATATGAATTCATCAAAACAAGGGCATTTCGAGCGACGAATCATGACAATTTCACGCCTAATCAGTTGTATGTTTATCCCTTTTTCTTGATGTATATAATTCTTCAAGCAAGATATTTCAGCAGTTTTTGATGAATACTAAGGGTCTTCCCCAATTTGAACGAACACCTAGTATATGTAATATTACGGTGAATACAAGAAAATTGATTTTTAATGACAAAGATCCTATCACTATTGTTTTCAAGTTAAAAGTCTTTAATGACATAATAATAATCTTTAGTGACAGACCCTGTCATTAAAAATTATTTTTCTGTCACTAAAAACTTTTAACTAGAGAAGCAATAGTGACATAATTTTGTCATTAAAGGTCAATTTTCTTATTATGTTCCATGCATGTTGTGTCAATTTGGTACTCCCTCCATCCCAATTTTATTTTTCTATTTGCCAAAAAAAATTGTTCCAATTTTAATTTTTCATTTCCCAAATAGAAATAAAGTACACTCACCTTTTTAAACTTCACCTCACAAAAAACTATTTTATTCATTTATATAATACAATTCAACTCTCGCATTATACTCCGTGTAAAATCAAAGGAAAAAATAAAATTGAGACGGGGAGTACCATTTATATTCCCCTTCTCAGAAACATGGAAGGTATATGTGCTACAGTGATAGATTGCATAAAATACATATTTATTGTCATATTTCTCCATGATTTAGAAGTCAATTAATTCTTAAGTGTTTGTTTTAATTAAGTTTTATATTTTATAGGTAAACTGGGGATTTAATTGATGTTTGGTGACCATTTGGAGTGAATTGTGAAAAAGTGAAATTGAAGACTCCAAATATGAAGGAAACAGAAGTACTTTTCTCATAAGACGTGGGCACGCCTTAGACCGCAGCTGAGCTCTAAAAATGACAGAAGCATTTTTCTCATAAGGCGTGGGCACGCCTAAGGTCCAGAAGGAAATTCTCATAAGTGGCGCCTAAATCTCTACACCAAGACTCAAATTTAATTTTTGCAATCCTTTTAAGAGTCTTGAATATTTTAAACTTATCCTAGATTAATATATTAAGTTAGTAATTTTATTTTATTTTAGATAAGATTTTAGATAAGTTTTTAAAGGTAGTTTCTTAACTACTTCTTTTGTAACTTACACTTAGATAGGAATTGCTATATAATTAGGTTAGGATTAGTTTAAGGGGACATGATATACATCCATCCCAACTTTCATTTGCAAATTATCTAAGTTTGGAATTACTATTCTCTAAGTTATATTCTTCTTCTTCTCTCTTCTCTCTCAACACTTTGAGTCTAGTCACGGATAATTGAAGATTTGGTTCGACATTAATGGTGAAATCTAACTTATTTACATACTCTTTCATTCTTCATTATTTATGTATCTTCTGTGTTCGATCACATTGTTTGGCGAGTTGTCTAATGTTGCCAATTATTCAATTCGTGAAAATAATGATTGTCAATTGGAACGTTAAATCTGTAATTGTTTAATTGTTCTGATGTTAGTGGCAAATCGCAGTGAATAATTGCACATAGAGATGCATAACCTAGTCTAAATGAACCTACATGTGCGTTTGTTGGCTAGAATTGGGTCATTCTAGATTTTAATGTTGCTGATGAATTAAATCCTAATGGTGGTACCTAGGGTTGTTCACTTGTTAGAGAAGTAAGAAGAGATGGTATCCTTATTATCGACAAAGTAAGGAAAGATTAGGTTTTTAGGTGTTACCAACAACTATAACCAATTTAGTGTTTGAATGGAAGATGATATTTGCATCGATGAACGATTATGCGAACCAATTCTGAAGTTGTCTTTGGCTGGATATTTTTATGCTTGAGTCTCTTCTTATTTTTACTTCTTATTATTTTAGTTCAGTTCAATTTCAAACTCAAAAACCCTCATCCTTTTGTTTATAATGGTAATTATGTATATGTTAGAAGAATAAATCTATTTACCTATCTCTATGGATTCGACCCTATTTACCACTATCACAATTTATATATATATTTAAGCATGTTTTATTATTTGTTAGATTCGACACCATCATACAGCAAAGCAAGTAGAAACTAAATAAGAATTGAATTAGGTTGTACCATCTGAATACATGATGCACTGGATTGGAATACTTTGAATCTCTCTCCTATTGCTAAATTAACATGAAAAATTAAAGAAAAAAGTTGAAGAATTATATGTGAAGAAGTTGGTGATGCTAAGTTCCTAACACATAAATAAAAAATAAGAAAACAAATTTATCTCTATCTTTTGTGTCCATGGATGCAGCTGACATTGTTAGCAAATCCGTTATAACATTTAATTTAGGTAAAAACTTGAATGAGACCGTCTCTTGACATAAGACCATACAAATTAACATCTACCCCTATCAAAGTGTTAATGAATCAATGTCCTAATTACACTCATTCCTATTGTCTCATGCCATTAGACGGTCTTATACAAACCTACCCTTTAGTTTAATAAATTTTCTAAACTGACGATTAACACCAAATGAAAGGAGTATTATCTATTACTAGGGGGGACCAGAACTTGTACCGGAAAGAACTAATATGGAGAGTCATTTTACTTTAAACACTTAAATAAAGTGAAAGTAATAGAAAGAATGAAAAAGGGTAAAACAAAATCTCATCCAACATGAGACTTTTTGATTAATTAGAAATTTTATGGGTATCCTTTACCATTTTCATTTTCATCTCCCTCCCAGATGTGAATATGTATATTGTAAAATTGGTTTATCATATATGAATCATTAAGGGATATTAATTGTTTTTACTAAATATTATTAGTTGTTTATATTGAAGAGTATTAATTGTTGTCATTAAGGAGTCTTAGTTTGTTTTCAACAAACAAATAATATATTTTAGTGAAAACAATTAATACCCTTCAGTAAAAACAATTAATGTTTTTCAATGGTTCATGTAGAACCATTTTCATTTTATACATTGTCCCAAAATTTTGAGGAGAGTGTGATTTTGGAGAACAGCTCTTCCCCAAAATTAAAGTGAAGCCCATAATCCCACCTTTTCATTCATACTTGGAAGTGACAAATTTTTTAAGAAAATTAAAATAGAGTATGTGAGTGTAGGGTTAATAAAATAATAATAATTTTATACTTTATTATCTTTTATGAGAGAGAGTTATTTATATTTTTTTGGTATAAAAGTAATTGTGAAACATTTAAATAAGATAAGTATAAAAGTAATTGCAGAATGAAGGGTATAATTAATTTCCTTTCTGATACTGGAAAACCCGCAACTTCACGAGTTTGCTAGTCCTTGAAATTTCACAAAGACAATGAGCTTCATTGACATTTAAGAAGTGTGAAATTCATACGTGTAAAAGAATCAAAACGTCATACTAATTTTAATTGAAGAAAAAGTATAGAGTGAAAATGGTTTATACATAAATTATTAAAGGATATTAATTGATTCCTCTAAACAGTACTCCCTCAATTCCACCATTATTTGCACACTTTTTTTTTTCGTCCGTCCCAAGATTATTTGCACACTCTAAAAAAAAACATTGATTTGCGTGCACACTCACAATAATATACACATATTTATGATACTACTTTACACAAAAAGTAATTTTTTCTTAATATGTGTGCCCATTTTTGTATGCAAAAAATGTTGGGATGGAGGGAGTATTAGTTGTTTCTTTTGAAGAGTATTACTAGTTTATATTGAGGAGTTTTAGTTATTCAGTGAAAATAACTAATATCTTTCAGTGATAACACCTAATACTCTTTAATAATAATAACCAATACCCTTCAATGATAATAACCAATGCCCTTCAATGATACATGTATGAACCAATTTCACTCTATAAATACTCTTAAATGAAATATATAGAAACTAATATAATTTAAATGAGACACCATACAAAATCGAAACATGAAATGAGACGAAACATTAACTTTTAACTTAAAACATGATAATATTCGTGCACCTATGTATACGGGAACTTGCCAAGAATCAAATTACCTATTAAAAATATAATGCAATAAAGGCTTTGTAATATTGTTTCATAATTAATAAGATACGCTTTGAAAATCAATTATACTTTCAAACGATTAAATAAGATATGCATACATGTATAAAATTATATGACAAAGTATAGAGTGAAAATAATTTTTACATGAATCATTAAAGAGTATTAGTTGTTATCACTAAAAAGTATTAGTTTTTTTACTGAAGAGTATTACTTGTTTATACTGAAGAGTCTTAATTGTTCAATAAGAACAAACTAAGACTTTTCGGTGAAAATAACGAATATATATACTTCAGTGAAAACAACTAATACTCTTTACTGATAATACAACTAATACCCTTCGATAATTTATATATGAACCATTTTTACTCTATACATATTCAAATTATATAAGCACGACACCTCTTATTAGCTGCTAGATCAACAGTTTAATTAAATTTCAAGTAAAAAAAGCGATACCAAAGTTAAAGAAATCAGGAAGACATTTGCAACGAATTTTGAATTATTTTTTAAAAGATAAGAAAGGGGGCGGAGAGGTTTCATTTTCAATTTAAAAACCAAAGCCTACATCACGTAATCATGACACTACCACCTCTAAAGTACGCCACCCTTCTTTTCCTAAACCATATTATAATGTGTCTTACCACTTTCTTAAAAAAACAGCATCATTATTTAAATTATCTGTCATAATTAACAAAATGCACGATTTATCCCCCACACTTTATATACCACGGCTTAATGCAAAGAAATGAGCACCAAATTAGTTGGCAATAATGCTTAGTAGAGCCTTTACTATTTCCAACTCCGACGAAATGCTAGGGTGGTGCCGGGGGATGTGCCGCCGCAGGAGGCGGCGGAAGGGCGGGTCGATACGGCTGGGGAACCGGCGGAGAGGGTTCTGCATGGGGCCGCGGCCGGTGGTGCATTGGGGAGTGGTGTTGAAGAAAATGATGATGAGAATGGCTGCAAATGGGAGATTAGTGGAGGCTTATTGTTGGTCTTTGACGTTTCTACGCCCTCAACTCTTTCCTTTCTGTTAATTAATTGTGATTAGTTAATTACTACTAGGTACTACCATATGTTAGGATTTTATTTATATATGTTGTATCTTTTGTGTCTTAATCTTTTCGATCTAAGAATGTGAAGTTCAGCTTTCTTGATCTTTTGTTGCAATAAATTGAAATAAATTACATAGGGATATGAAGTATTGTTTGGGGGGGGGGGGGGTGGTGGAAGTTGGGAAAAATATCAAAATAGGTGAATTAATCAAGTTCATTTATTTTGAAATCATGATATGCGTTGTGTATATGGAAAAAAGAAAGTATCATTTGCATTGTAATCGTACACCACTAATATTATTGTTTGTAAAAAAAATTATTATTTGTATTTTTAAATAAAGGTGGATTTCAAATTAAATTACAAACAACGCAATAACGATCGAGAAAGTCATCCAGTACAAGAGTTGAAAGCTCGACACAAACGTGGGGGCTCAAATAAAATCTCGATGCTTTAGCAATCGAATGTGTCACTTCATTGGCATTACGACGAATAAAAGTAAACAAACAATCAGTGAAAGAATTAGCTCATTACAAGTCTTATCATAATCTTCAAAAGTTGTATCATCTTCATATTTTTTGTGAAGTGAATCTACCACTATTTTGCATCAGATTCCACCACTATATTTTCAAACCCCATATTTTAAAGTCAAGGTCCCCGCCTCTTCTGCTCGCAAATCTCCTGGGAAGTGCAAAGACAGACGTGCAATAAAATTGCATATATCATCATGGATAACCATTCTCAGACTTATCTCTCCTATGTCTACAAATTATGTTGCATCAACGGTTGTTTTTACAAATCCAATGAAGGTTGGATGTCAAAGGTTACAAACTATCGGCGTCTCAATTGAGACGATAGGCTTTCTAGCAGTCAACCATTCAGCTAGGTAGCCTTGTGCTTCGCCAACGGCGCATTCTGCTAAGCACTGTTGATCTCTCCAACAAACATCATTATGTGCCTTCATTATCCTCCATCCCAACATAGTAAAAGCATCTGCTCTTTGATAGTCTTATCAAGTTTTTTCAACACTATAAAAAATAGTCCTGCAAGTGACTCAACCTCTAAAGTCTGATTTTTCAACACATCACGAAAACCCCCATCTCCCAACAGTGTAATGCAAATTCACAATGCACAAATAAATGTTATGCAGATTTACAGTCAAATCGACAAATCCCACACAATGTTGCAGTATTAATTCCTTTTGCTCGCAGAATTACCCGGGTGGGCAGAAACTCTTTGCAACATCTCTGCATCCAAACTTTATCTTTCGATGGCACTCTTAATACCTATATTCTTCTCCAATTCACCATCTCACTTGTATCATAATCAAATGTGAGTGATGTAAAGTTTATAAGATGGGAGAACATAATATTGGCACTTTTTAGTGTAATGTCAAATACATTTATCCAACATACTCTATGGGCATGACATAGTCTTGATAATCAATTTCACATCATCCTTCATTAAAAAATCCTCAAAAATATTCTTATTCCAAGTTCGAGTCTCTGGGATAAAGAAGTCTTGAACCACACAATTTTCCATCCCTGGAATCCTAAGTGTTCTTATAAAAAACGAATCATTATCATTGAGTCAAAGATCATTCCAAACAGGAATTCTCGGCCCGTCTCCAATTCTCCATTGCACTCCTCTTTTAATAATATCTTGGGACGAACAAACAACTCTATAAGCATAGCTCGTATTTTGCCCCAACATGGCATTTAAAAAACCTTCTCTTGGATAGTATTTAGCTTTGAAAATCTTCGAAACTGTGGCATCTGGGTTAGAAAAACATCTCTAACCAATATTCCCAAGCATTGCTAAATTGAAAAATGTGCAAGTTTCGAAAAAGCATTCCTCCATTATCCTTACTTTTGCAGACTTTATCTCATGTAGTCCATTTAACTCACTTCTTTGGACCGACTCCATCACCCCACCAGAACGAGATCATCGTCTATGGTAGTTCACCAGTTAAATCAATAGGGAGCAAAAAGGTGCTCATGCAGAAAGCAGAAACTGCTTGGGCAGCCGCCATAAGTAATACTTCTTCACCAGCTTTCAAAATTTTCTTACTTCTCCAACTATTTAATTTTGCCCACAGCCTGTCACGAACATGGCAAAAAATTTCTTTCTTATTCCCCCTAATACTATATTATTACTTGTAAGAAGTATATTATTGGGTGGTAATGTATAGTGCATAATATGTACATAATACATTCTCATTCACAAATTAGTTTAGATGAATTCTTGACTTTTAAAGATTTTTGTGATATTATAATTTTTAAAGTATCATAAAAATTGTAAAAATATCACATTTTATGAATTAGACTAGACTATATCTCATATAAAGTTTTTGTGATTTACTTACATTTGGAGCATATCTAATAGTCTATGATGTAGGGATTTTCTCAAAACCACCATGGTGTAGTATTAGATTTTCACAAATCCCCCTCCCTCCCTACCCATTATGGTGTAATTCTCGTCAATTTGCAAATTCGACTATCACCAAGCAAATTCATAGTAGTAAGAAATTTAATGAACACACGAATTCAATATACAAAAGTTATGAATCCAGCTATATGATTAGACGTGATCATGTTATTAGGCACTAAATGTATTATTCCAATTGACTTTTTTATGTAATGTAACTTAAATGACATTATGACACTTGTATATATTGAATTTCCTAACTTATGTTATGGGTATAGAAAATATTAATTACATACATTCAATTTGTGAAATTTCAAAATTTCTATATATTTTATGGATGTTATATATAATAAAATATAGATAAACAAATGCATCATTAACGAATTACATTCTAAATTATTGAAAATATGTATCCTTGTATCCATATTGTATTGCACATGTCCTGACACCCGTGCAGCGTAGCTAATATTTGTGATTCATTTATTATAGAAAGGCGCAATTTTTTTTAATAGAACTAATAACACTTTTGTACACCAGTTGTATAGTGAAGTTATACACAACTAATAATTTTCAATTATAATAACTAATACTTTTCATTTTAAAAAGTGATACCCCCA
This sequence comes from Ballota nigra, assembly GCA_947034835.1. Lineage (NCBI taxonomy): Eukaryota > Viridiplantae > Streptophyta > Magnoliopsida > Lamiales > Lamiaceae > Ballota > Ballota nigra. Next base: position 7,016,703 of record OX344727.1, on the reverse strand, counting down.
GCTCATTACTCTCTCTATTCCTAATTATTATATGCATGATCTATTCAAAATGGTGTTTGTTTATTGGAAAAAAATTACAAATTGGTTAAAATATAGTCCCTAAATATAAATTGGTTCAAAAAAATTGCACAAATAATAAATTAATTTTCACAAAAAAATGTGATGTAATTGTAAGGATCCATTTACTTCTATGATTGGGTTTAGGTTGCATTAGTTAACCTACTGGGATTGGGTTTATTTGCAGGAGTTAACTTATGTTTACTTTTTAGGTTTGTGTTTTTTTTAGTAGTTACTAGTTATTTTTATTCCTTGTTTACTTGACAAGGTAAGACATGATTAAAATTTATAGAATTACTAATATAATCCCAACTTAAATTACAATTGTTTTCATGTTTTTATTTTATTTCACATTTCAATATGTTTTCTTCATCTATCAGTGCAAATTTCTCTTCCCAATCTAAAATATCACCGACGAAATGACGACATTAATTAAACCCCAAAATCGTGGTGCCATGAGTGAATCTGAAGTCCCTCTATACTATGGAACCTGTTACTTTTGGTTAGGAGCCTCGAGTCACCGCCGACTACAAAAATTGAAGTTGCACCCTAGATTTGCAGGTTTTGGGAAAGAGGGAAGACCTCTTGTGAAATATATTTTGTGATGGGTAAATTACAAAAAAGAACCGACCACAACAACATAATTCCAAAGGAGAACTGGATTGTATAGAAAATTTCCAAATATTTTTTTAAACAAAAAACACCCACATTGTTGGGAGCATTGAGTAAATTCTTCTATATTATTATCATTTGACAAAATACCTCTATAGATTTTCCTTTTTCAGACATTGTTTTGTCTACTTGTGCCAATAAATATTGATTACTAATTTCTTATTCCATCATTATTTTGTATTTTTTATGGTCTTGATGTGTATGATTGAGCATGTGAATGTATGGTGATATAATTGTAGCCTTCGATCTTGTGCATCTCTTCTTGGGTCCAAGACAACAATAGTTAAATTTAGTGAATCTATCTATTTGGTTGGTATTTGTTTGATGAGGCCATCATAATTCAGAAACTCTCATAAAATATTCTTGGATTTTAGTAGTTTATCTATCAACAATATTCCATCACATGATTTCATTTTGACTATTAAGCTTCTGCAATGTGATTGAGGGACATGTGAAACTCATTTATATAAAGGATGCTTTCACAATAACTTCAAGATGCAATATCATGAAATATTTTACTGGTCTTTTATTTCATACTTGAAGCTTCAATCTCTCTAGCAACTAAATTGAAGTGCATCCACATATTATTCTTATCTTCCATTTAGATTTATTCATAATATTTGTTAACTAGTATGTAAGACTTGTTGTATGGTTTTTGTTTTTTAAGCATGGATAACAGGGGAGTTCGAACAGATTTGATCGGTGATTGGGGTCCGAAGGTCGATGAATGCTTCCAACGAGTTCTTGTTCATTTTGGTTCAATTGTTGATTTGACGGACGACATCGAAGCTCAAATGTAAACCCCCGACATCACAAATGCATTAAAGGCATGTATTTCAATGTAGATACAACATCAATGATGTGAACCATTAGTTCTCTAGAATTCAGGATCGATATTATGCCTTCAAGTTCATACTACAACAACCATGTGTAGCGTTTGACAAGACAACCAATCGGATATTTGTTCCTCCAGAAGTGTGCACGGTCGCAAAAGTGGTTAGATTAATCTTTGTATTCATAACCATCTTCTAGTACATATTAATATTACATGTTCTATTTAACCACTAGTAATATAATCTCCTGTTATTGTTCCCAAAAATTTCTTATACGGCCAAAAAATATTTTTACTATGGTGATGATCGTTGGGATACACTTAAACGGATTTTCAAAGGAACTACATACAATAGTCTCCAACATTCAGTGATAGGGGAACATGTTCCATGGCTTGGTTCAGAGCATAATCCAATACAAGTATCAGAATCGGAAGCATCGAACGGGCTACCAATTCCCCAGAGTATATACCCAACTCCACAGGATCAAGGATCAACTATTAGTGGTATAAACTCATGGGACCATGTGCCTAGGACTATCTGGATTCGTCGACGTACAAACTCAGTTAACACTGATCAAATTAGCACCGCCGGATTGAGACCAGGATGGAATTCATGTTTAAGTATCACTAACATCATCTACATGATGATAATTGTATAATGGTCGCCCCATTAAATTAGTAGTTTCATTAAATATCCTGTTTTTCATGTAACACCGCTTCTACTTCAGTTGTATCACAGCCATGGATTCCAGTTATTGCATTATGTGGGTTTGAATTGATTTTTAGTTGAATTTATATATTTATCTATCTTTGTAAATGTTTCTCAAATTGACATAACTTGATATATTGGGTTAACAAGATCAATAAAATATGGTAATATTAAATATTATAAATATTGATTTAAATGCATAATCAAGCAAATGATACAAAGTTTGTCGAGGAAACATCATGTGCACACCCGACTATTGGTGGAATTAAATGAAAATGCATAGATAATGTAACATGATTTCAATAACCCTCAGGACCCCTTAAGATACCATTATACGACCTAACTTTGTTGAACATTTCAGTACAATACTGGTAATGAGGCAGTCCACGCTCGAATATGCACTTAAAGCCATGATACACTTGCACATTGATCGAATATATAATTTAGTTTTTATAATGAGTGATTTCAAATACAAATTAAGGTTGTTAAAAGCGACCGCCTCAGCACTTAAGCGCTCAAAGCGAGGCGAGTTTATAGGTAACCGTCTCCCACTTGACCAAGCGAAGCGGTTTCAATCAGGCGCATGCTTGATACCACTTTTTACGCTGTTTTGAGGAAGAAGAAGCGGTCAAAACCGCCACTCTGATGAAATTAAACCTGGGCCGCAAGATTTTTTAAAAAATAAAGCTAGAGTTAGCTTTTAATTGATAAGCACATTAGATTAAGTAAAAAACCTATCAATTTATAAAGCCCAAGTGAATAAATAAATAATAAAACTCCAAAATAAAAAATATCTAGGGCATTTATTATATTATTGGCGTGAATACTTATCTTCGTAGAGAAGCTTGCGCGATCCCATACCCAAGAGAATGAACAGAGCCATCACCATTGCCATCGATCATCAAACTCAACACGATCGTGATCAAACTCTTATTTCCCATGTAAGTCTTTTATTCTTTACTATCAAGTATATGAAAATTTTCAAGAAAGTCTTTTATTTTTTTTCTCTCCCTTTTCCCCTGTTTGATAATTGAAGAAACCTTTTTCCTCTGTTTTTTTTTCTCTCCCTTAGCTATTGTTCTTTGCTACTCCTATTCCTTGGAGACTGAAATATCTAATGAATTTTAAAGGAAAATGTGTAATACATATATGATCAAAGGCTGAAACTTTTGTTACTGTTATTTAATTACGCTACTGGTTTTTTTTACTTTTCTTTGTTACTGTTATTTAATTATGCTGCTGTTTTCTTGACTTTCCTTTGACCAAAGGCTGAAACTTTTCTTTGCTACTGTTATTAAATTATGCAGTATTTAATTATGATCCGTAACTTTTATTTTCTTTAATTATGCAGTAAGATGTATAGTTCAAATGCAAGTCCAACACATCCCATTAATTCAAATGGAGCAGATCCTGCTTGCAAGTATAATATACTAAAGGATCCAAAAGATACTACCTCAGTAATATGCATATATTGTGGAAAAACTACAAATGGGGGCATTTACAGAGCAAAGCTACATCAAATTGGCAATAATCGGAATGCAAAGAAGTGTCTAGATTGTCCCGAAGACGTTAAAAAGGAACTCAAAGGTTATATGGATAAGAAAATTGAAGACAAACTCAACTGTGATAAAGTGCCCAACTTTGAGGACTTGGACTACATGGAAGATGAAGATATTGGAGAGATCGAAGTAAATGCACTTGGAAAATGAGTTGTTTTGCTTGATAAAGGCAAAAGAACAACAAGTTCAACCTCTTTGCCACATCCTAAGAAAGTCAGGGGAAAAGGTCCAATGAATTCTTTCATCTTCAAGAAGCCTGAAACTGTTGTTGAGCTTTGAAAGCAAGGAAGGTGGAAACAAAAAAAGCTTGATGAGAAGTTGGACAAGGAAAAAAGGGACATTGTTATACAGTACATTGCTAAGTTCTTCTACAAATGTGGTATTGCATTCAATGTTGCTACACTAAAATCTTTCAAATGTGCAGTAGAAGCAATTGGACAATATGGTACGGGATTGAAGCCTCCTAGTTACCATGAATTGAGGGTAACATGTTTGAAGAAGGAAGTGGCTAGCATGAATGACATACTGAGTCAACATAAAGTTGTGTGGGAGAAATATGGGTACTCAATAATGCCTGATGGTTGGACAAAGTACAACGGGTAAAGAGCATTATCAATTTTTTGGTTTGCTCTCTAGATGGTTGTGTGTTTATTAAGTCTATTGATGCATCCGCATATTCAAAAACTGGTGAAAGAGTTCTTAAATTACTTGATGATTTTGTTGGATATGTTAGGGAATCAAATGTTGTGCAAGTAGTTACTGATAATGGTTCTAATTTCAAGATGGGTGGTAAGATATTGGAATTTAAGAGGCCTAACTTGTATTGGACACCATGTGCGGCTCATTGTATTGATCTTATGCTTGAAGATATTGGGAAAACACCTTGGATAAAAAAAAATAAGAAAAGGTTGTTACTTTTACAGGTTATATCTATAACTCTGTCGGTGTTTTAAACATGATGAGGAAGTTTACTAATCAAGCAAACCTTGTTAGAGCTGGAAAACCAGATTTTGTACATGCTACCTCAACCTTAAGAGTATTCACCAGCACAAAAGTGCTTTACGAGCTATGTTCATCTCCGAGGATTGGACTTCTAGCAAATGGGCAAATGAGGCAAAGGGGAAACGTATTGCAGAAACAGTTTTCATGGTTTCATTTTGGAACAATATTTTACATATTCTCAAGTTGATGGGCCCTCTTGTGAAAGCCCTTTGAATGGTTGATAATGAAAAAAAAAACCAGCTATGGGCTACATTTATGAAGCCATGGATAGAGCAAAAGAAGTTATAAGAAAAACATTTAATGGAAGAGAGGCTAAGTACAAAGATGCTTTCAAGATTATTGATGAGAGATGGAAAGATCAACTTCATCATCCCTTGCATGCAGCCGGTCACTTTCTCAATCTAGAATTTTTGTATGACGATGCATTGATAGAGTTCAATGAAGAAATCACAAAAGGGCTTTACGAATGTATATCAAAATTGCCTCTAAGTCAAGATGGACATCTTAAAATCATCGATGAATTGCCAAAATATACAAAGGTTGAAGGTCTTTTTGGCTTTAATTTGGCAATCAAAACAAGAAAGACGAACGTACCGGCTGAATGGTGGCGTTTGTATGGAAACTCTGCTCCTAATTTGCAAAAACTGGCAATAAGGATTCTTAGCCTCACGTGTAGTTCTTCAGGATGTGAACACAACTGGAGTGTCTTTGAACAGGTATATATATTTCAGATTTTTAATACTAATATTAGCATTTATACAACTTAAGTTTTTCCATTCTAACCTTAACATTTTCAATGGCTTTAGATTCACACAAAGAGAAGAAACAAGTTTTGCATGCAAAAACTAAATGATTTAGTTTTTGTGAAGTATAATCGAGCAATCAAAGAACGTTATGATAGCAAGAATGCTATGGATCCAATTGTTTTGAAGGATATTGATGATTGCAATGAGTGGCTTCTTGGAGAGTATGGTACTTCAGGGGAAGAAGATGCATCAAATGATGTTGTGTTTAGTAATGATGAAGGTGTAGGTGGTGGCTTGACATGGGGTGATGTGAATAGGACAGCAGGGGTTGGGGAACCAAGTAGATTAACAAGGACACAATACAAATCAACTCGTACAAATCCTAGTCCTAGTTTTAGTAGTTCAAGAGGCTTCACATTGTGTGATGATGTTGAAATTGAAGAAGAAATTGAAGTAGATGAACCAGATGAAAATGATAAGGAACCTGGTGATAATTTTAGTGGTGAAGATTCTCAAGGTGGTAGGGATCTCTAGAATTAGGAAGTAGGAACTTGGGAATGGTGGTTCACTAATTCACTTTTTTGCTTGGATTAGGAACTTGAAAATAGTAGTGTAGTGTTAGATAATCCCCTTTTTGTTTGGATTAGGCTTTAGAACTTGAAAATGGTAGTGTAATTGTCACTAATTCACTTTTTTACATGAATTAGGAACTTAATTATGTTATTGATCATTTTGAATTAAGAAATATCTAATGACAAGCTTTCATATTTTTCACTTTGTCACGTGTGTTTTACTAAATGGATTACTGAATGTTACTGGTGCCTATGGTATTATGTTATTTAATATGCATAATATTTTTAGAATGGTATAATGTTTTTTTTAGCATCACTTCGATGAAGCGCGAATTTTTTTTTTTGCGCTTTGCGCTTAAAGCATTAGAGGGTCTTTGCACTTCGAGTGCGCTTACCATTTTTAACTACCTTGATACAAGTCCCTGTATAATAATGGTATATACCTCTGACACTCCACTAAGAATATCATCAGGGACCATTATTGTGCCCTAGCATCATCCCGACCATATTCAGATCGTCTCCTTAAGTCCTCCAACACCCCCATGCTCACATAGTATACACCCACCTACAAATAAGGTCGTCCCTTTTATAAGGAAAACCACCCGGGTATCGTCCTTTAAACTTATTCCATATACAATTCCATGTGTCCATATTAAATGTGGTATCTGCAAGCCAAAAAATCCTCATAACACATGATAATGAGATTATCATCATCCTCTCTTGCCCAAGGTTGCCTAGTTAGAATCATGCCGGTGGTAACGACAAAAATTGAAACTTTAAATAAAACAAGTAAATTGATTGAGCATATAAAAATCTAAATTAGAGTAGATGCTTACTTTCTTCTTGTCAATGGGTTCATACTTAAAATCCCAACCTATGTGATTACCTTATTTTATTTTTTATCAATGGTCTTTTTTAAGTTGTTCATTTCAGTTGAGAGTTGAACATATATAGAAACGTGGATGTACAATCATGAAGTTAATATTGTGCAGTGCGGTAAACATCAAACCGCTTTTCATCTTGAATTAATTATAAACACACCTACTTTATTTATATTTTTTCCATGTAATAATTACTCATGTAACAAAATATACATTGTCATCAAATGGGTAGATATGTTTCTATACATACAATAATATATCAACCAATATACCAACCATATTCAATGCATTTGTGGAGTGTCTACTAGCAACCAATAATGTGCCAACAACATATCATTCAATAAATTCCCCATGCATCTTTCATCATATTCAAAAGTATAAAAAAAAATACAAAAATCATATGGTCATCCATCTTGCATTATCCGGAGTTTCTCTTTGCTTATGTGTCAATTTATGGTGCATTTGGATGATGTGTCAATTTGTAGTATTTGAATTATGTGTCAATTAATTATGTGGTGATTTTAGGTGTTAAACATTTAGAGAGTTTGATGTAATGCTAATAATGATGTGTAAATATATAATTATTATCTTGGGTACAGTAATAAAAAAATGAAAATTGGCTCAATAATTTTATTTATTTCCTCCTAATTTATATGTATCTTATGATATAAATTAACGAAAAATGATATATATATATATATATATATATATATTAACAAAATTTATAAACCAATTATATAAGATTTCACTTTTTTTTAACAATTATGAAATAAATCTGAAATATATCTTAATTCTACTTTGCATATTGATAATAAGATAGTACTCTCTCCGTATTATGGTAAACTTCTCACTTTTCTTTTCGGGCCGTTGCACACTAAGTTTCTCATTATTTAATTGGAAAAACTCCAATCCACTATATATAATCTTTAACCTTCAAATTCACACAACATTACCAAAATTGTCACTCATTCCATGTATTTTTCAACATTATATATTAATAAACAAATACAATTTCTTAAATCATTCAACTAAGGGAAATGAGATCCTAACTATGGGACAGCAGAAGTATAATATAAATTAATTAATTAAAATTTAATAAAAAAAATAAACTACTTATATAATGATATTGTATTTATTATTTGATGATGAACAAAGTGATTCGTAGCTATGTAATACATTATATATGAGGATGATTTTATGAACATTTCGCGTAATACGCAGGGTATCATATAGTATACTACTAAATACCAGTAGGAATTTTTCATCTACTAATATGAATCTAACTAACAAAAGTGGCAAGCCATTCAAATGAGTTCACAGATGGGCTAGTAGTTTGAAACATGTCATCTACAAAGAGTGCTAATAATGATGATACATGAGATCGTTTGAAAAGTTACGCCTAATATACAAAAATCACAGCATCGAGCACTTCTACCATCTGCTAAAAAAATATTAGCATTATAATCATCAATTCGAATTATTAAATGAGAAAATGAGGTGGACAAGTAATAACCAGGCTATGTATATACTTACTCAAATATTGTCTTCCATAACCATATTAACCATCAATATCTTCTCTTCGGAAGGGAGACTGAAGAAAAGCTCCAGATCTTTGTCATTGGAGATCATAATTTTTTCCAACAACACTTCGCATTTCCAGATTCAAGCCCACAACCTTGCCTAACTAATTGCAGATTTTCTCCATTTTTTGGCTCATCTTGAATTCATACCCTATGTTTTGTGCTATCTCTCCCAGCCTATCACTTGTAGCCTCACAAAACTTTCTCACCAGATTAACTATCTTTACTCCATTATTTTCATCTACAGTGTGTTTGTGATGCTTCCGTTTACTTGAAGATGTAGCATTTGACTACACAATTGGCGACTCTTCAGAGTTCAATTGGGTATAGCATTGCCACTATTAACTGGCACAGAATTATTCGTCTCCTCCCCCAGTTGCTCATTGTCAGCGTTTTCGCAATCCTCAGCTCCTTCACCTCAAGTTTTGTCCCTACCAAACAATTCACGCCATTGAATGTACAATGGATAAGACTTATTTTTCATTTTTCGTCCCCAATCATCACTCTGCATGAGTCCACACACACCTGATATCAATGTCTCAATTAAATATTCAACCATATATGCACATAACAAAGTTGGTGCACTCTATGTACAATTAAATCATACCTTTGCATACTCATCCCAAACTTTCTCATCCTCGACGATGATCTAGTGTGTTGCGTTGTCCCAAGAAAAACCAGATATGCTAAGCATGATCTGCAGACGTGCCTGATTCTTCTTCCAATCATGAATCTTAGATTCAATGTGTAGATTAGCACGTAAATCAAAGTTTGGAATGATTTGGCATTTATGTTTCTCCAGTGAAATCAAATACCCATTTTTAAACCCATTATCACACTTCATACCATCTTCGATTATCTGATGAATAGCCTTTAGCAGTGCATTCTCCTCATTTTTGTCCATACACGACGATGTTGAATCAGTACTTGAGACGGGAAACTCTCTCCTTGTCTGTTATTGTCGGCATCTATCAGAATACCTGTAATATTTGCCAAGTAACTTATCAATGTGTGAATGAAAAAATATTGATAACCACACGATGATCATTCAAATTAATAAGTATTTAAATGGCTCATTCAAAAAAAAAATTATATATCAAATCATTCAGAAATAATAAAATACTTAAGATAACACACATAATTGTCAGATTCTAATACATAAAGGTCACAACCACACTGTTTCAGTATTCCACATTGTTCCAATTATGAGAAAATTAAAAAACCAACATGCATAATTTCACCCTAGCCACTCATTATACATAGAATTTGCTAGATTGTCTCGCCAAGCCCAACACTGTTGCATACTCCCAGCTTGTTCGATATAGTAGTCATCAGCATGATCATTTAGTTCGGGAGGATTACTAGTAAGATCATCTTCAGGGTCGTAGCTCATGTTAGTTCGAATGAACTTATGGAGAAGATAATAAGCAAGTATAATATATTCTGGACTCTAATTGGGTAGAAGGAGGGCTGCGAAGGATTGCCCATCTTTTTTTTTCAAGGCGCCAAAAGCTCTCCCTATCACATTACGGGTCTTTGCATGCTTCATGTTCAAATATTCTTCTTTATTACGGGGGACTACACTACCCGATCCCCACTCTTTCAAATGGTATCGAACCCCACGGTAAGGGGCAAAAAACTCATCCCCATTAGCATAACCACCATCGCATAAGTAGTAGTTCCCTACATCGGAAAGTATAATTATGTTAAATATATTTTTAATTTGGCCAAATTAATACATGTGTGTGTATATTATTATTATGGGGACATGCTCAGAAAATTACCCCGCTGAATACGAAATCCAGGATTTTGTTGAGTGCACCTCGAAGAATGCAGGAATCATTAGCACTACCTTCCCACCCCTTGAGTACGTTGATGAAGTTCATATTAATGTCCCATACAGCAAGGACATTAACTGAAATATTGTCCTCTCTAGTACGATGACGTGGTTGATCTGATCTGGGTACGGTTACGTATGCACTCAAACAACCCTGAAATAACAATTTGATGCAAAGATTAATTTTCTTAGACTGTACTAAAATAGGTTTATAAATGAAATAACATAGTCCATCTATGTTGATAGTTTAATTACCTGGAAAGATTTCCATCTTGTATGAGTGCAATCCTCGTCAATAGGATCCAACCAGATTAACAACAACGTGCGCAATTTGATTACATCATTTATGACTTTATGAAAATGCTTGCTCACAGTACGGCCAGATCAAAATGGCTATCTTTAACAATTATGTTCTTTGTGTGATGACCTATGGTGGAAAGGAACATTGCAACTTGCACACAAATTGATGTATTACGTGTACATGTAAGACCTCCCATGTGCTCTAGCATATGACACAACTTGGAAAATGCTCCCCTACTCATCCTTAAATGATCTATGCATTTTTTATCGGAGACCCCAACTACGGAACATATAGCACTCAATTGTTTAGGAATTCAACATATGATGCTATAGTGTTCACGAATTTGCTCGAGATTTTAAGAAGATATATCCTCATTCGATTGAAGAAAAAAAACACTAACAATGGTCAAGAAACCAACACACATTCTAATTATTTCATCAAAAGAATGAATGTTCGTTCATCTGAAGATATTTCTCCATATTTTTCGCCATCCATCTGACGACAAGCATCAATTTAGTTGAAAAATATGCATTCATCTCATACTTCATCAACATGGAAAAATAAGATAACATCCATAACTGACATGAATACCAAGAACATGTCCACTATCCATTCAAAGAGGCCAAGAAAATTTAAATCCAGTGCTACGCTTTCTTATAAACTTTATGATCATTTTAATTTTCTTATAAACATTATAAAAATGATGGGTTTTTTTTTTTAGTTAAATAAAATAATATGGGCTTCTTGATTGGGCGTGAAATTGTCATGATTCGTAGCCTAAAATACCCCAGTTTTGGTCGATTTTGTGGAGTATTTAGAGTCAATTGAGTACTATTTCTATAGATTGATGAATTTATCTCTTTGATGCTCATAGGTGAATCGAGGGTGAAAAAGGAAGTTCGTAGGACTTTGAATCGACTCAAACGGATACCCGGATGAGAAGATATCGAAGAAATACGATTTGTATTAGTGCGGGAGAAGAAAAGTATCAGTTGAAGAAGAGGGAGAGTCATTCGAGTGGACCAACTCGAGCACCACCGCTCGAGTATGTGGCTCGAGCACCTAACACTTACAGAAAATTTCCAGCATTCGAGCAGCTCGAGCGCCTCCGCTCGAGCATGTGGCTCGAACGCCTCAAAACTTACAGAAAAATTCGGCCGTTCGACCAGCTCGAGCGGGACCGTTTGAGCCCCTGTTCCATTCGAGCTACACTGCTCGAGCGCCACCGCTTGAGCGTGTCTGCTCGAGCACTTTCAAGTTTCCGGCTTTCGAGTTCGTTTTTCGGCCCATGAGTTCCTGATTCGGCCTGATGCTTATATATACTCGTCCCGAACACGTTTTTACACACCACTTGATACCATATTACGTTAGAGTTAGTTTTTGGAGAGATGAAGAGAAGAAGAGACGAGCAAGCTTTAGTTTTACGTTTTCGAGGTTTTTCTTACGAATTCATATTTCGGTTTTTTATTTTTAGTTTCTTTCTTTTAGACCTTTGTTCTTGAATATATTAAGACTTCGTTTTATTAATTAAATTTCAGTTCTTAGCATTTATTTCTCAAAACCTTAGTTGATGTTTGATAATTTATTCGTTAAAATCAGTATGTTCATGTTCGTTAATTCTTCAATTGTTTTCGTTTTCGTAAAAACCATGTCTAGCTAAAACCGTTGCATGCTTGGGGTAGGATGAACTCGTAGAAGTAGGATGTGGGCACGTAATTAGGGTAATTCGTGACGTTTAATTTTAATTCTCTTAATTAATAAATTCTTAAAATCAATCTTAACTTTACCTTTGAGTTTTGTTCGAAAAGTGTTCGAGAGAAGACGATCTTATCACTCTTTAACAAATAGTAGACTTAATGAGAGGGTTTAGAAAGGGTTAATTAATCTACCGGTTTATCTAAGGAGGACGACCGCATCACCTTAGTTTAAATTAGGGTCTCGTTAATTAAGCACGATCTATTAACTCGTTAGTGGATTAGTGAAGTCGATTGCTAGGATAAAGTATTAGGGTTTTAATTCTTGAGCTTTCATCTTACAATCTTTAACTTAGGTTATTTCTTGTGCGTCACGGTTATTTTGATTATGTACCTGCTCCGTTAGTATACGTAGGAATTTCTATCCTGAGCATCTTCATCTCATATTTGAAAACACATTTTTACGTTCTTAGTTTAATTTTCTTTTTTGCATTCATAGAGTAATTTAGTTTAGATTATAGTTTCTTTTACAAAACTAAAAAAATATACACTCATATTAATTACGACGCGTAGATCTTCAGGGACCTATTCGCATACTCACCTTCCCTTGGGTTCGATAATACTTGGTCGCTATACTTACTTATACTACAGTGAACTCGTACGCTTGCGGGGAAACTACTAGTAGAAAGTTAGTATTCTCGGCTTCAAGTCAATGGCGCCGTTGCTGGGGATGGCGTTGTATGTCTTTTGAATAAGATTTGTAGATAGCTTAGTAGTTAGTAGTGAGTGCTTTACTTTTCTGTTTTATTCGTACGTGTTCGACAGTTGTGTTTTTATTCTTTTGTTAGTGTTTCAGGTTTATGAAAACACGCTCGCAAGGTGAATCGAGCGAAGAGATACTACAGCTAGATTCTAAGACAATAGAAGAAGAAACAGAGCCTTTTTAAGAAGGGTGAATGCTGTTGTATGAGAGAACGAGAACGTGAACATAGACATCAGTAATGAGTTGGATGATGCTGCAAATGAGTTTAATCAGGTAGTGGACCGGGTTGAATGCACAGGAGGGAATGGAAGTCAGAATCAAGCCCCGTTAGGGGAGAGCCAGAGCCAAAACCCGAGTACACAGAACGTAAACAATCCAGCTCATAACCTTGTCCAACACCCTCAGAACAACCCTGCATATCCACAGAACAACTTTCCACAAAACAACCTACCTTACCCTTACCCATAACCACCATATCCATATCCACCATACCGTACCCTCCACCTCCTGTTTACAACCAACCACCAGTCTATCAACCACCACCACCCCAACAAGTACCCGTACCACCTGCTAATCCTCAGCACGTTCCTCAGAACGCAGATCAGAACATGGCTATTCGAGGAAGGTTCACGGCACAACCGCAATGGTACTATGATGGAGTGGCATTGCCCCCTGTAGAGGCAAACAACTTTTCAATTTCCCCTGGAATTCTGAAGCTTCTTACCGAGAATCAATTCAAAGGGGAGGTTGGGAAGGAGAATCATCATACTCATCTGAGGAGTTTTCTGATGATTGCATCCACGTTCAATTATAACGGCATGTCTGAAGATGCCAAGAGGCTCAAACTGTTCCCATTCTCTTTGACGGGAATAGCAAAGGAGTGGTATGATAACACGCTCCCACGGGGAGGTGTAACCACATGGGCCGAGCTCGAGTATCTATTCCTCGAGCGATTCTACCCTCCATCTAGAACCATTAAAGCAAGGATAGAGATTTCTTCTTTCCGCCAGAAGCCAGGTGAGGACTTACGTCAGGCGTGAGAGAGATACTCTAACATGTTAATTGAGTGCCCGCAGTACGTGTACAATGAGGGGGATATCATGGCGTTCTTCTATAGTGGAGCTAGCAAGGCTGGCCAAGCCCATCTCGACGCATATTCTAGTGGAGCATTCCTGAACCAAGGTATAGCGAGGTGTAGAGAAATTGTTGACAATATTGTCACGAATGCCGTGGCATGGAACGAGGACCCAGAATTTCAGAGAGCTTGTAAGTTGGAGGAGAATGAGAGAACGAGGAAGTTGTTGATGGCGATGATGGAGAAGATAAGTAACCTCGAGATGGGGCAGAATCTGATTGGAGGGAATGTAGCAGGGAGTGAGAAAGTGGACTCACCCACGAGTCAGCAAGAAGAGGTCAACTATATGAGAAGGCCTAACTATCCACAAGGCGGGTATCCACAAGGTGGCAATCAATTTGGAAGACCTTCTTATGGCCAGCCATTTGTACCTCCAGGTCCACAGCCGCCTCAAAATCAATAGAGAAACACACAAGGGTATCAAGGAGGCCAGCAGCCTCCTCAGAACACATGGAGGAAGAATGAGAATTTTTCATATGCTAATCCTAAGGCCGAAATTACAGTTCCTCCAGGTGTTGATCTAGGTTCGAAACCCCCGGGTGGAGAAGGGGGTGCCTCAACTGAGGAGATGTTGAGAGCTATCCTTCAGAAGGTGGAAGAAGGAAGCAAGAGATTGTCCTCATTGGAGTACGATGTGAAGGAGTTGCATAAGAAAGGTGATCAGCGTAATCAAGAACTCCAAAAGAGAGACATAGATTGGAATAGAGCTCAACAAGAGAACAACCGCAGGTTCACTTCTATTGAGTATCAAATTAGTCAAATTGCAAAGTCTCAGGTGAGAGAGCCGGGCAAGTATCCTTCAATGCCCGAAGGTAACCCAAAGGAACATTGCAAGGCTATTGAGTTGAGAAGTGGGACAAAATATGATGGTCCTGATGTTGGGAAAATAGAGGTGCCCGGAATCTATTCGGGATGAAATTTAAATACGAATATAAATTCAATTATTACTAGCATGAATTAATCCTAATTAATTCAAATAATAATTCCAACAACAAATTTAACATCATGCATGTTGAATTAATTCACATAAAATCTAAGTGGAATAAACAAGAATTTATGTAACTTACGTACCTCTTGTAGAATTGGTCTTTGAATAAACGGGACAATCACGATCACGCTTTATCAACCCAAAAGCCTTCTCAAGTATTTCCCTTTCGCCTTACTTGATCACCGGTGGGAGATGCTTTCAAGTAATTTAAATAACTAAGGAAAAAGAAAAATATATATGCACTTGATTTTTCCAACACATGGAATTATGTACTTGGGGATGAAATAATCACCCCCTATTATAGAGAAGTGGCCGAAATTTTATGTATTTTATGGGCCTGGAGAAAATCTTTTCTTAATCTCTAAGAAATCTTGAATATATATCATATATTCTTTTCTCCATAATAAAATATTCCACAAAAATCTCACTCTCCTAAATAGGCTTGCAATTTTCGAAAAATTCAACTAGAGAATCCAAGATTTGGATCTTCTTGAATATATGAGATAATCTTGTATTCCAAGAATACTTATCTTCCATAATATCTTTCCAAGAAAATCAACAAAATTTTTTCTCTCCTTGATTTCCATATTTTCGAAAATAATGAGAAAAATCAGCATATTATTTTTTTATTATTTTAATCACCTTATCATTATTGGGCTACTTAATGGGCTACTTGAGGGGCCTTTAAGGAGAATTAAGATTGGACCTTCTAATGGACTTCTGAATTTCAATACTGAGCCCCAATATAATTCAATCCATTAATATTAATTATTACCACTAATAAATTAATATTGCACTATCCATCTTAATCCATATTACGATAATATGGGCTCCCGGTTATTATTTCCCGCGTTTAAGATTACCAAGTCCATTAATTAATTAAGCTTCTGAATAGCTCTAAATTAATTAATATATTTCACCTTGGAGTAAAGACAGCTCAACATTATTATCCGTACCGAAGAAACTGATTCTTCACTTGTAAAATTTAGTACGATAAAACTTTTGAGCTCACCAAGGGGACTAATCACACGAGCCTTACTAGCACGCGTTTCTCCGTATTAAATCTTAGCAACCCTCGTATGATTAATATTACTGCCCAAAGCACAAGGTTCGAAGTCACGATGATTCTCACCCAACATGAATCAAAACAGTAACCACTAAGCACACACGGTCCTATTTAAGTGACGGAGATTAAGAAATCAATAACCACTGAGGTCTAATTCTTCACATTTCAGAACAAAAGAATTTATCCTCGTTGTAGGTCCTCTTCAACACATACTAAATATGCTAGTGCAATCTCTTGGTCAAGACAAGTCAACCTGAGATATACACATCGACCTTTCACGGTGGATTGTTCAATTCCACCTAGGTCGTGAATTTGTACGTTTAGTTACAAGGAAACCGTTAATGTGATCTTCCGTGATCGGGTATCACCACATTAACTACAATGTAACACGTACTACTTATAATGAACTGGTTGCAATAAATATTCAACATTCAATCATATCTAAAGCAAATGTGATAAAAGAATTATTCTCATAAACAAGTGTTTAATACATGAGTTATACAAAGTCAAAGCATACTTTCACGTATAACTCCAACACCTGAGATGCCTGCTGATTCTGAGACGCCCCAAGGAGAGGTTGAGATAGAAGAAAAAGAGCCTGAGGCAGACAGAGATGAGATTGAGGAGACGGGAGTTGAGAAAGGGGTTGAGGGTGAAGGCACTTAGAAGAGTAAAGATATGGATGAGCCCCAGAAGAGAAAAGAGCCTGAAGAGGAAGGCATTGAGGAGATTGAGAGAGTTCCAAAGTGGAAGAAGGCAAAGGAAGCAAGAAAGAATGTAAAAGAAACTGGGAGAGATGAATGGGGGGTACCCAAATCTGTGATACCTGTCCCATATCCACAGCGGTTCATGAAAAAAGAAATTATATGAAAAGTTTGTAAAATTCCTTGATGTTTTTAAAAAGTTACATATTAACATTCCTTTTTATGATGCTTTGGAACAGATGCCTAACTACGCCAAGTTCCTGAAGGACTTGATAGCGAAGAGACGGAGAGTGGATGGACCCGAGCTAGTGCACTTGAACCACGAGGTGAGTGCTATGGTGCACAAGGCGATTCCGCCCAAGTTGAAGGATCCCGGGAGCTTCACCATTTTATGTGATATTGGGAACGGGATCAAGAAATGAGCTTTGTGTGATCTCGGGGCGAGCATTAATTTGATACCTCTGTCGTTGTTCAAGAAGTTAGAGGGGGGTGAGCTTCAACCCACGATGATGACGCTCCAGCTTGCTGATAGGTCTATCACGAGACCTCAAGGAGTAGTGGAAGATGTTCTAGTAACGGTGGAGAATCACGTTTTTTCCGCCGACTTTGTCGTACTCGATATGGAGGAGGATGAGCATGTGTCGCTGATTTTAGGGAGGCTGTTTCTAGCTACAGCCGGGATGGTACTTGACGTAGTGAATGGGAAGATTACGGTCAAAGTTGATGATCAAGAAGTGAAGTAGCTATTTATGAAGCTATGAAATACCCCTTGGGAGATGAGAGCTGTCACTTCATTGACATCACTGACACTTGTGTTGAAGACACACTTCTAGACCCTTGTTCTTTCTATGTTCATCAGATTGATTATCCTATTCTTGACGATCTATCTTATGATTCTTATGATCTTGATTATTTTGACAGCTTGAAAGACAATGAAGATGTCAAGTTCTTGGAGATAAAGAAAGTAGAGGATGAGGACGACTTGGAAGCCGAGGAGTCAACTTTCGAGAAGATGTTCGATAAGGCGCCACCATTGGAGGCGAAAAAGGAGCTGAAACCACTCCCTGACCACCTCAAGTACGCCTACTTGGATGAGATCGATAAGTATCTGGTAATTGTATCGGCCCTTTTAACTGATGATCAGCTTGAGAGACTCTTAGTAGTGCTTCGTAAGCACAAATCTGCTATAGGATGGTCGATCGCGGATATTAAGGGAATTAGTCCTTCCATTTGCATGCATAGGATTAAATTAGAAGAGGGTAGAAAAGCTGTAGTGCAAAATCAACGTAGAGTTAATCCAGTAATTCAAGAGGTGATACATAAGGAGGTTTTGAAGTTGTTAGATAGTAACATGATCTTTGTGATTTCTGATAGTCAATGGGTGAGTCCGTTACACGTAGTTGCTGAGAAGGGGAGTACCACGGTGATTAAGACTGAGTCTAATGAATTGGTAGCCACTAGATTAGTGATGGGATGGCGTGTGTTTGTTGATTATAGGGAGTTGAACAAGGCAACATGTAAGGATCACTTTCCTCTACCGTTTCTTGATCAGATGATTGATAGATTATGTGGTTTTGAGTATTATTGTTTCTTAGATGGGTATTCGGGGTATAATCAGATCATGATAGCCCCCGAGGATCAAGAGAAGACCACCTTCACCTGTTATTATGGGACTTTTGCTTTTAGGAGGATGTCGTTTGGGTTATGTAATGCACCCGCCGCCTTTCAAAGGTGTATGATGGCTATTTTTCATGGTTTGATTGAGAAGATTATGGAGGTTTTCATGGACGACTTCTCTGTCTACGGGGAGTCATTTGATAAATGTCTAATCAATCTTGAAGTTGTGTTGAGCAGGTGTGAAGAGACGAATTTGGTGCTTAATTGGGAGAAGTGTCACTTCATGGTGAGAGAGGGTATTGTTCTTGGACATCATGTGTCCTCGAAAAGGTATCCAAGTTGACAAGGCGAAAGTGATTGCTATTGAGAAGCTTCCACCACCTTCGACCGAGAAGGGGATTCGGTCATTTCTAGGACATGCGGGATTCTATAGACGTTTTATAAAAGACTTTTCACAAATTGCTAAACCCCTTTCACGGCTTCTTGAAAAAGAAGTCGCCTTTGAGTTTACTAATGAGTGTTTAGTGGCTTTTAATAGGTTGAAAGAAGCGTTGGTGAATGCCCCGATACTTGTGACCCCGGATTGGTCTAGCCCGTTTGTATTGATGTGTGATGCTAGTGACTTTGTGATGGGGGTTGCTTTGGGGCAGATTCGTGGGAAGCATTTTCACGCTATATACTATGCCTCAAAGATGTTGAATTCTGCTCAAGTGAATTACACGACAACCGAAAAGGGGCTGTTAGCGGTCGTGTATGCTTTTGACAAATTTCGACCCTACCTAGTAGGGACGAAAATAATAGTATGCACGGACCACGCAGTGATTCGGTACCTTATGAGTAAGAAGGATGCAAAGCCCCGTCTCATTCGTTGGATCTTGTTACTCCAGGAGTTCGATGTCGAAATTCGAAACAAGAAGGGATGTGAGAATGTGATAGCCGATCATCTTTCGAGGTTGGAGCTTACAAAGAAAAACACCGTGGAAGATCGAGAGGTGAACGATGAATTTTCGGATGAGAAACTGTTTGGTTTAGGAGACATTCCGGTATATCGAGTCGAAGGAAAAGCGCCGTGGTTTGCAGATTATGCTAATTATTTAGCAAGTGGAGAGTTACCGGTGGAGATGGATCCGGTGCACCGGAAGGCATTTTTTAAGAAAGTTCGGGAATTTATTTGGGACGATCCCTACTTATTCAAAAGAGGGATTGATCATGTGTTGAGAAGGTGTGTGCCAGAGGAGGAGTGGAGTGATATCATAAGGCATTGTCACGCCTTACCATGTGGAGGACATTTGGGTGGAGAGAAGACCGGGAGGAAGGTGCTTCAATCTGGTTTTTATTGGCCAACTCTCTTGAAGGATTGCATGGAATGGGTTAAGAGGTGTGATAAGTGCCAACGATTTGGCTCTATTACTAAGAGGGACGAGA
The DNA here is from genome assembly GCA_947034835.1 of Ballota nigra. NCBI lineage: Eukaryota > Viridiplantae > Streptophyta > Magnoliopsida > Lamiales > Lamiaceae > Ballota > Ballota nigra. Next base: position 6,996,563 of record OX344727.1, on the reverse strand, counting down.
TGCCGCTGCACGTGTTCATGGAAGTCGAGGTATTTGACGTATGGGGGATTGATTTCATGGGTCCATTTCCTCCTAGCAATGAATTCTTGTAAATTCTCGTGTATGTTGATTACGTCTCGAAGTGGATTGAAGTTGTCTCGACTAGAGTGAATGATCCCCGAGTGGTGATTAAGTTCTTGAGGAAGAATATTTTTGCTAGATATGGAGTCCCAAGAGCTTTGATTAGTGATGGGGGTGAGTCACTTCGTGAACAAGTTGATGGAGAAGTTGCTGTCAAAATATGAGGTAAGTCATCGAGTCTCTACTGCTTATCATCCTCAATCTAACGGTCTTGCAGAGGTATCGAATTGTCAAATCAAGGAGATCCTTGAGAAGACGGTGAACATTAGTAGGAAGGATTGGGCGTATAGGACAACCTTCAAAACTCCTATTGGTATGTCTCCTTACTAATTAGTTTTTGGAAAGGCATGTCACTTGCCCGTGTAGTTGGAGCACAAGGCATATTGGGCGATCAAGAAGCTGAATTTTGATAGTGCATTGGTTGGTGAGAAGAGATTACTCAAATTGCATGAGTTTGAGGAGTTTCGAGATAGTGCCTATGAGAATGCCCGAATTTTCAAGGAGAAGACCAAGAAGTGGCATGATGCTCGATTGAGGGAAAAGGAGTTCAAAGTGGGTGATCAAGTCCTCGTATTCAATTCGAGGATGAAGCTGTTTGGTGGAAAGCTCAAGTCCAAGTGGAACGGGCCGTATATTGTGAGGGAAGTGCATAAGAGTGGATTCCTTGAAGTCGAAAAGGAGGATGGATATAGATCCATGGTGAACGGGCATCGAGTAAAGAAATTCTTCATCTTCTCTTATGAGAATAAGGGAGGTATTTTAGATTCTCAAGTTCCGTGAGCTCCTTCGAGCTCGGTCCGGCATTAGGACCTTAAAACTAGCGCTTAATGGGAGGCAACCCATTTTTACTTGCTTTTATGTATTTTGTTAGTTTTGTCGTTTAGTGAATCGTAGATGTTAACCTCGTTTGTTGAGAATTTTTTTGGTGTAGGCTTGTTTCGTGGTGATTGATTTGAGTATGTGAGCTTAAGGTGAAGAATTCATGACGATGTTGAGATGTCAAGTAGTGGAGCATTCGATTGATGGAGTTTGAAGTAACCCGAACCCCAAACGTAGACCTCTTTGTGAAGTCGAAGTTTGGGGGGTTGATGTTTCTTTTCGTTCATTACTTTGCATTGATAGTGATTTAAGTTCATAAGAATTTAGTGCACAACTCGCACATACTCATTCTTTTCAAACTTTATTCTTGCATAGCAAGAATAAAGTTTGGGGGGTGTGTATTCGTACTTCGAGTTCATACATGAAATTCTATTGAAAAATTGGTCAAATTTTTTGAAAATATCGATGCATAAGGGTAGTTGGATCGAATTAAGTGTGAGTGCTTAAGTTCGACTTGAATTGGATTGGTAATTTGCACGTTTGGAAGAGACCCCAACTCCTCGGTCGAATGAGCGACCTGGCTTAAATCGAGGAGTTCTCAAGTTAGTTCATGTTTTAGTTGAGTTTGATGATTGTCTCGAGTTTGGTTCGTATGAAAAATTCGAGTTTTGGAAGTCGTTGTTTGAGGTTGAAGGGAGGCATTGCTCGAGTGGCATAGCTCGAGCACCTCCGCTCAAGCGTATTACTCGAGCGCCCAAATTGTCCAGAAAGTTTTTGGCACTCGAGCCCTGGTTTCATTCGAGCTATATGCTCGAGCCTGACCGCTCGAGCGGGTCGCGGGTTCGGCCCATTTTTTTGCCCCTCTATAAATACCCCCTCCATATTTTTTCACATATTTTCACACACATCAAGGGGCAATTCTTAGCGGCTTCATACGAATTTCACTTGTTTGTGCACGAATTCATTCAATTTCTTCACAAATCTTCGTTAATCCTCCAACAAGGTATGTAATCTCTAACTCTTTTCATTCAATTCGTAGTTTAGGCTTGGATTTGAGATGAATTGAGCATGAGAACTAGGGTTCATGACTTAGGTCGAAAATTTGGAGATTTTTGCATAGCTTGTTGATTCTCAATTCCTTTTTGTTGAATATTGATTATATGCTATGGGTTTGCTTGTTTTGCTTTCAATTTCGAAATTGCATGAGTAGAATGTGTGAATTTCTAGAGTGAGAAAGAGGGAATTTGAGAAAAGGATATGGGTTTTGCTTGTTGAGAAGAATTTTTTGTGAATTGAGATGGAATTGAGCATGAATGAGTATGAATTGAGTCTTGAGCATGTAAATTACATTATCCTTGTGATTTTACTTCATGATAGACTTAGTTGTGGGCATTATTGATTTGAGATGGATGAATTGTTTGAAGTGAGCATTTTGGCATGAAAGCATACGAATTGAACTTGATGAACTTAAGTTGAGATTAAATTTTGCATGATTTGGCATTGAGAGTTACTTGAGATTATGGAATTGTAGTGAGTGTCATGAATGGTTTTGAAATATTTTGTTGTGCTTTGTTTAGGTACTATGGCTCCAAAGAAGAACGAGGACCGAGTCTTGAGTATTGCTGAGTTAGAAGAGGTCATGAGTAAGCTTAGGCGAAAGGGTCTGCTGCCCTCGAGGTGGGACAATCTGAACTATGAGGGGAGTTGACGATACATAGCTTACAGATGGAGTTTGATAACCGGGAAGGTGGAGAAGACCCGGAGACCTGTGGTGAGTTTCATGAGAGACTTAGGAATTGAGGATGAAATCCGAAGAATCTTCAGGAGGAACAACATGATGGATTTCTTCGAGCTGCTTCTAACCATGGAGACGAATGCAGATTTGGTAGAGCAGTTCCTTGCCACAGTTGAGAAGGAGGATGAAAACTCCTTCAAGTTCAAGTACCGAAACGAGTGGCAGCACTGCGATGTGGGAGCGGTCAACCTTGCACTTGGGCTCCCAGCCTTGTCGAGGCCAAACCGGTGTCGAAATCTTTTAAAGCGAATTCATTCTGGAATGACATCACAGGTGGCATGGCCGGGGAGTACAAAGGGCAGAACGCAAGAGCATCGGCGATCAGGAACCCGGTGGTTAGATACTTGGAGAGGATCCTTGGAAACACCATGTATGCCCGCTCTGAGACGGGAACAGTGACAAGTAAGCAGCTATACATGATTTGGTGTCTCTTGTACACAAAGGATCACGACTTTGGAAGGGATTTCTTGGAGCACCACTATGAGGCTCCGTTCAAGCTTGGTGCGAAGACCTCGAAAGTTCAAGGAGGGGGTTTGATTTTGGTGTTTGTGAAGAGTCTTGGATTCGAGCCTTGTTCGGGTCCCTGCCAGGGCATGGATTTAGGGTTTGATCAGATGAACAACACCCTAATGTTCGAGCGTTGGTTGGGGAGTTACTGCATAAGATACAAGGATGATGGCCTTTTTCCGCTGCCGAACGATAAGCTCGTGACATTGAAGGGGAAGAAAAGGCAGAACCTGGGCATGAATGGAGAGCAGCACCTTGCTATAGGTGCTAAGTACACAGCTGAAGTTGACAGCAGAGGACTCCGGGATGTAAGGCCCGTGAAGAGGAACCGAGGAGAAGGCACAAGTGGTGCCGGTTCGAGTGGAGTGGCAGATTTACAAGAAGAGGAGGAACAAGAATATGAAGCGGGGTATGATGAGGAAGGAGAAGCAGCGGGCGAGGGCCCGCAAGAGATGGAGGTGGAGTCACCCGGAATGCAGTCGTCCGGGCAGTGGTACCCTACGTATGATGATTGGATGCAGATGGGTAACCAAATCCAGACTCTCCAGACGGATGTGACGTACTTGCGTGAGACGCAAGATAGGCTGGACATGAGAACAACCCGCATGGAGGACCAGTTCTCAGACATGCACCGTTGGATGGAGTCACTCTTCGTGTCTCACTTGGGAGTTGATCACCCGAACTACCGCCCACCACCGCCTCCAGATGCATGAAGATCATGGGATTCCCCCAGTTTCTGTTTCCTTTTTCTTTTTCTTTTCTTATTTATTGCTTTTGGAGTGTGAACTTGTTTGAGTGTTTGGTGAATTATAGGATTGTATTGGAAGCATTTTAAACTATTGGGGTACATTTGTTTTGGATTGATTTGATGATTGATTTAGTTCACGCTTATTTACTCTTATCACTTGATTATTGATGATCCTTGAGTATGATTTGGTGAGTAAAGTTAAGTTGTGAGGTTGAGTTGGGAATTCTATTGTGTGAGTGTATGAGTTAGACTTGATTTGAGAGAGAACTAGTATGCTTGAGAGTTTTCCTTTTGAGTACTCGTGTGATGAGAGTGAGAATTCACTAGGACTAGCATGGATGTGAAAGCCGTGAGATTTGAGCCTTTTGAGATTAAGATACATGAATTGATCTCTTCGTTTGTGAGTGAGTCGTCGCCTTAGAGGATGCTAGAACTTGTGTGTGCTCTCGCTTTTTGATTGTGTCTAGTTTGATATGCCGAATGTGATCTTAGGCCATCTTTGTTTTGAATGAGTCACTTAGCCAAAAAATTTCCTTACCATTGATATTTATCCCTTGTTAGCCCCTTTGAGCCTTAAGCCTATTTCATTTGCTAGCACATTTAAACACTATTCCAAGTTCTTAAGCCTTTTTGTCCCAATTTGAGTGGAGAATAGAAAAAGTGTGAATGTGAAGGGATTGATTTGAGTTGAAAAAGGAGAATTGTGATTGCTTGAGTGATTATAAGAAGAAGGTGTGATGAAGAATATGAGTTGTGGGAAAGAAAAAAATGAGAATGAGCAAAAGAAAAATGAGCTCATGTGTTTGTGCGAAAAAGAGAAAAAAAAGTGAAGTAATTGAAAAGTGAAAAGAGTTGAGAAAAAAAATTGAAGTGTTGAAAGTAGAGGAATTGAAAATTGTATTGAATAAAGATGCTGAAGTATTTTGTTCCTCGTCTTGAAGTACCAAAGTTTGATTTTCTGTTCTCCATTCACTTGAGTCACTAATCCCATATAGTTATCCCACCTGTCCAAAGAGCCTACATTACAACCTTGATAAAGTCTTTTTTGATTCGGCATTGATTTCTAGAGTATGGTCGGAGTTGAGAGTACTTACAAGCCAATGGCTGCCGATATGCGTGATTGATTGTTTGAGTGAGTCCCTTATAATGATATACACTTGTGAGGGAGTGAAACACATCGTTGAGTGCACATCCATGTTTGATCTTGGTGGTTCTTGTTAGTATTGCATGAGTATGATGAGGGGAGTGAGTTAGTATATGTGTGATTGATCGTTGAAGCTCGAGTTCATTTACTTGCATGATTTGATTCTCTGACTCAATCCTAACAATTTCACTTAACTTATTATTTCATTGCTTGAGGACAAGCAATATGGTAAGTTTGGGGGGGTTGACGGCGTGAAATTGTCATAATTCTTAGCCTAAAATGCCCCAGTTTTGGTCGATTTTGTGGAGTATTTAGAGTCAATTGAGTACTATTTCTATACATTGATGAATTTGTCTCTTTGATGCTCATAGGTGAATCGAGGGCGAAAAACGGAGTTCGTAGGACTTTGAATCGACTCAAACGGATACCCGGATGAGAAGATATCGAAGAAATATGATTGGTATTAATGCGGAAGAAGAAAAGTATCAGTTGAAGAATAGGGAGAGTCATTCGAATGGATCAACTCGAGCACCACCGCTCGAGCATGTGGCTCGAGCACCAAACACTTACAGAAAATTTCTAGCATTCGAGCAGCTCGAGCGCCTCCGCTCGAGCATATGGCTCGAGCGCCTCAAAACTTACAGAGAAATTCGGCCGTTCGACTAGCTCGAGCGGGACCGCTCGAGCCCCTGTTCCATTCGAGCTACACTGCTCGAGCGCCACCACTCGAGCGTGTCTGCTCGAGCACTTTCAAGTTTCCGGCTTCCGAGTTCATTTTTCGGCCCATGAGTTCCCGATTCGGCCTGATGCTTATATATACTCGTCCCGAACACGTTTTTACACACCACTTGATACCATATTACGTTAGAGTTAGTTTTTGGAGAGAGAAAAAAAAGAAGAGACGAGCAAGCTTTAGTTTTACGTTTTCGAGGTTTTTCTTACGAATTCATAGTTCGGTTTTTTATTTTTAGTTTCTTTCTTTTAGACATTTGCTCTTGAATACATTAAGACTTTATTTTATTAATTAAATTTCAGTTCTTAGCATTTATTTCTCAAAACCCTAGTTGATGTTTGATAATTTATTCGTTAAAATCAGTATGTTCATGTTCGTTACTTCTTCAATTGTTTTTATTTCCGTAAAAATCATGTCTAGCTAAAACCCTTGCATGCTTGGGGTAGGATGAACTCGTAGAAGTAGGATGTGGGTACGTAATTAGGGTAATTCGTGACGTTTAGTTTTAATTCTCTTAATTAATGAATTCTTAAAATCAATCTTAACTTTACCTTTGAATTTTGTTCAAAAAGTGTTCGAGAGAAGACGATCTTATCACTCTTTAACAAATAGTAGACTTAATGAGAGGGTTTAGAAAGGGTTAATTAATCTACCGGTTTATCTAAGGAGGACGACCGCATCACCTTAGTTTAAATTAGGGTATCGTTAATTAAGCACGATCTATTAACTCGTTAGTGGATTAGTGAAGTCGATTGCTAGGATAAAGTATTAGGGTTTTAATTCTTGAGCTTTCATCTTACAATCTTTAACTTAGGTTATTTCTTGTGCGTCACGGTTATTTTGATTATGTACCTGCCCGTTAGTATACGTAGGAATTTCTATTCTGAGCATCTTCATCTCATATTTGGAAACACATTTTTACGTTCTTAGTTTAATTTTCCTTTTTGCATTCATAGAGTAATTTAGTTTAGATTATAGTTTCTTTTACAAAACTAAAAAAATATACTCTCATATTAATTACGACGTGTAGATCTTCAGGGACCTATTCGCATACTCACCTTCCCTTGGGTTTGATAATACTTGGTCGCTATACTTACTTATACTACAGTGAACCCGTACGCTTGCGGGGAAACTACTAGTAGAAAGTTAGTATTTTCGGCTTCAAGTCACTTCTTCCAGTATAAGAACCAAAAAAATTCCATTAAATGCAATCCAAAAAAAAATTAGTGAATGAACTTAAAATTCATATCTTCATCGAAAACTGAAAGTGCATTGTTCTTGATCCAAAAATATAAAGTAACAAATATGGATTGCAAATTGATGGGAAACAATTGAGAAACCATGTGAACAAGTACAAGATAATATCTAGAGGTGGGAAACACAAGCAAATCAAAGCAAAAAAAAAAAAAAAACAGTTGGGTTCTTCATGCACAAAAGGAGAAAGCATTTTCAAATTCAAGTAACAAGGAGGATAATGCAATAGTGTTTTAATGGATGAATCCTTGGGCTGGGCAGATTATTAAAAAAACACAGTATACCAGATATCATGAGGATAACAAAATGTATTAAAAGCAAATAATTGCATCAAATAGAGAAAAAAAAGTATATGTCGAATATATTTTTTGGAGATATCACTAACCTTGATGATAGTTCGAAAGGGCTTCTCCCCTGAAAACAGATTTCGTCACGAGAATTATCACAGAACAGAATGCACAGCTACTTCAAAACCTATAGAATAAATAATGTTAGGAAGGAAATGAACCAGAGATTCTGATGAAGATAATTAAGACAACGATTAAAAATAACGCAATCGATAACAGAGGTTTTGACGATCTCACATTGGCCGACGAGTGGCAGCGGCGCAAGCAGATCTGCTTTCTCTTTCGTCAGTTTGAGAATGGTAGGTTAATTAAATAAAATTTGTGTGTCTGGTATGAGGGGTGAGGATACAATGATGTAATTTCACAATCTTTACCAAGGATAACATTGTAATTTTATGTGGGTGCACAGTAACCTGCACTAGTTATCCGTCCAAAAAGTCTGAAATATTTGTAGGGCATTATACAGGCTAAACTCGGGTCAGGTCAATTACCTGCACATTTTGGGGAGTAAAGTAAACATGTGTTTTCATTCGTTTAAAATCTATTATCTACCTTTATAGGCCAAAGTAAACAGAGATTAAGTAGAAGAGAGAGAAATACAGAAATAAAAGAGTTTGCGATGAAAGAAAAATAAAGCCATAGTAGAGTCTTTTTGTGATGAAAGAATATATTTAATGGATATTTGTAAATTCTACTTATAACTTAAAAAACAATTTTCAAAAACCAAGAGAGTGTTCGTAAGGACAACTAAAAATATCATAAATTTTTATTTTATTTTTAAAGCTACATCATCACATCTTTTTCTTGAATTATCGAGACAATTTTAAAATAAGTATTTTTTCTCGAGTAAATTTATATGAAAATGGTTTATGATAAACTTCTCATGAAACTGTTTAAAAATATTAAATATTTGATTAGTAGTATCATTAATCTGATCTAAAAAAATTTACAATAATTACAATATAATATTACTGATTCAAATTAATGATACTTCTGATAAAAAAATTAATACTCCTAATCAAATATTTGATAATTTAAAAATATTTCACGTTAAGCATAACTCAACTACTTTCATATAATATTTTGTCTATTTTTCTCCATTCACCATAGTGTTGCAAATATCCCTAAGCGCACTCTCATATGCGTGATTAAATTACACTGAAAATCGACTCTCAATTAGAGTAGCCCAACGGTTCCGAACCGTCGGTTCCGGTTTTGAACCGCCGGTTTCCGGTTCCAATTTAGTGGAACCTGAACCGAACTGCTAAATATGGATGGACGGTTCTGGTTCCGGTTTCGATTCTGACGGTTCCGATTCCAAACCGACGGTTCATGGTTCCGAACCTTTTTTTCTTTTTTAATAAATAACATAGAATTTTTTCTTAATTTAAGTACAAAAAAATAAAAATTGAATTTAAACAAGTAAAATTTTATTGTATTCAACTTTTAACATACAAAATAAAATTACAATTACAATTACAATATAAATAAATAAGGGTGTTTTACATATAGGTTCAAAAACTAAGAAATTATTAGCTTTTAGTTCTACTTTGGGTAAAAAATGCAATTTGGTTCAAAACCTATACTTTTTATAGGTTGCAGCCTATAACTCTCCCCCCTTTTTTCCCAACACCTGCTGCTTTAATATGTCCCATCTGGCCCCCCATTTTTTACTTTTCATTCCCGGTGCAAACTAAAATATAATTTGCACATATAATTTTAATCCATTTTTCAAGTTTTATTTTGTTTTTAAGAATTGTCAAATTATGTTTACAACTTTTCAACTATTTTTATTTCACTTATTTTCAGTAAATAATATGAATTCTCTTATACAAAAACACGGTGCAAATATTTAAATATTTTGCACAGAGCGAAAATCATAAAAATAATTGAATTGTACATAATTTTTCTATTTAAAACTTATAAATTACATATTTGAAATATGAACTTCTCAAATTTGTAACTATAATTACATGGTGCAAAAAAAGAAAAAAAATGCACAAGCCTCCTTCCTCTTCAAATCTTCATCTTCAAATGTTCTTCAAATTTTCATCTTCAGATCTTCTTCCAATTAAACCCCTGCACGTCCGCGCGCAGTCCATATTTTTTTCCTCAAAATGCACACACAATACATATTATTTTTACTCAAGTTGAACCAAAGATCAAATTATTTTAAATTATAATCAATTTTTCACAGCAAAAAATCAAGAAAATCAATATTAAAAGCATACATTAAAAAAAATAGTATTAAACTCAAATCAAATAATTTATAATACACACAACTCATGTTCAGCTTTAAACATTGAAAAGACACACCCACACATAGATACACACATACATTACAAAGAATATTGCAACACACGCACACCAGAAATGCAACATTGACAGATCAAAAATTACCACATACAGATCGGGTTTTTGTGGGAAAAATTGATATTTGAAGAAAAAGAAATAACAAATAATTATAGATCTATGCTCGGCGACGGGGTTGGACGACAGATTTACTCCGTTTGCGTGGCGTGCTCGAATTTGAAACCCAGTTGGAGGGGGATCTGGAAGGAGGGTAGTCGTGGTGGATCTGGATGGCGGTGTCGCGGTGGTGGTGGTGGCGTCGCTCATCGGTGGGCTTAGACGACGGTGGTCGGTGTTGTGGGGGATGGCGCGGGGGAGGTGGACGATGGGCGGCGAGTGCGAGAGAGTTCCGGAGAGTGATGGCGGTGTGGCCGGGGTTGGGAGAGGGCGGCTGTGTCGCCAGGGTTGTGAGAGGGCGGTGTCGCCGGGGTTGTGAGAGGGCGGTGCTGCCGATGTTTCTCGCGGCCGCGTGGGATTGGGGTGGGGGGCTGCCGGGGAAGTTTTTTTGGGAAAGAAAGAGAGAGAAAGATGGGGGGGGGGGGTGGGATGGCTGATGAGTGATGATAAGTGAGGATGGGCCGAGTAAATTGATTTGAGAGAACAGGGTAGGGGGGGGTGGGGGGTGGGGGAGGTTAGTGTGGCAGTGGGTGTAAGCACGTGGGGCCCCTTTTTTGCACCAAAACTCAATTTTAAAAATATTTTGAACCAAAGCTTAATTTAGGTAGTATACTTGAACCTATTTGTAATAATTTCAATAAATAATAACTAAGGTTTATAAATTTTAAAAATATGTAATACAAAGTTTACAAATTACAATTGTAAATTTTTTACATGAAAATAACTTAATATTTAGTACTTACAACCTACATTACAATTAAAAAATACAATAATTAATTTTTTTTATAAAATATTAATATTATCATAGGTGTTAAAATGATATATATTTATATATATTAGCTCGCCGGTTCGAACCGTGGAACCGTCGGTTCCGAACCGGCGGTTATGGTTCTCGATTTAGTAGAACCGAAATCGAACCTTATAATACACTGTTTCGGTTTCGGTTCCGGTTTAGTGACGATTCCACTATTGCCGGTTATGATTCCGGTTAGAACAGAAAAACCGTCGGTTAGAACCGATGGTTCCGGTTCATTTGGGCAAGTCTACTTTCAATGTAAAGTTTTTAGTATAATCTAACCACGGATTTGATATAATGCCCACCGGTGGGCATTATATCAAATCTGAATTTAACCATATATTTTAGTGTAATTAAATTATATTTACCGGTATAAACAATTTGAAGTGAGTTAGTCATTATCCCTAGCATGTTTTATTGAGTTTAGGTAGGAAATTAAGCGTGAGCTGTAATGCACGGATACGCGAATAAATAGAGGTATGCAGTATCGGATTCGTATAAGGGGCGGGTGCGGGCGCGATTCGCCTCTGATTCGCACCCGGTGCGCCACCTGGCGAATCCCAAAAAAAAAAAAAAAAAACTGAGGGATTCGCGAATCCGGTGCGGCGGAGCAACGAATCCGGTAAGGCGGAGTCCAGTTCAGGTTGGTTTTGACTTTTCAGTTTTTCAAACGGTTAAATCTCCGGTGGAGAACTCGGCGGAGGAAGGGGGGCGATTTTGTCGAGCATCTTAGGCAGTTGGTGTAGCAATTAAGGGGTGAATAAGACTAAAAAAGTGGAAGAGTAACGAACAAGGAGTAGAAGATGGTAGCTGTCGGAATCGATCTCGGGCGATCGAGACGGCGTTGGCGGAGAAGCAGCAGATCTGTGCAGAATTTAAGAGAGAGACGATGACTTAGTTCTCTTGTGTGTGTCCCATTTTATATCTAGGGTTGAGTATGTGCCTATGTGGGCTTTAATTTAATTTGTTTGGGCTCATGTATTTAATGGATTTGGGCTTGGCACTCACATATCAATGGGCTTGGGCATTTGTATATAAGATGCAATATAAAATTTATGGTTGATATGTTGATTGCTAAAATTTTAAAAATTTTAAATATTTTAATATATATATAAACGTATCCTTGCCGAATCGCACCCTTAATTTTTTGAAAACTAGTATCCCCGTATCCGTATCGTATCGCTCCCGCACCCGCGTATCCGCACCCGTGCAACATAGAGCGTGAGTTGTGACTTGTGAACCACATGATAAGAAGGAGTCCAGCTGAACTGAGCTTCAGTCGCTAGAACCTCCCAGAAAATGGCTTCTTCTCTCATGGCTACTCAATCCACTACCTTCTTCACCAACCGCCACCGCGCCGCCGCTTTCTCACTCCCCTCCACCTATCCTCACCTCCATCTACTCTTCTTCTCCCCACTCCCTAAACCCTCAATTTCACGAATTTCCGCTTCCATTTCTCCCGCCCCAACGAATTCCGCTATCAAACTGCCCAATAACCCAACCCCTGCCCCGGATTTGCTCTCCGGATCAACGCGGACCGTCACGACCCTCGTCGCCGTCGCCCTAACCGCCTCAAAGTTCTTCGCCCACTCGCTCTTCAACCTGGCCGTACAATTGAAGCAGCCTCTGGTCTACACTGCGGGCCCCGCGTTCTTCGCGGCGGCGAAGGATTACTCCATGGGATCGCTCAACACGCCGTTCACGGTGGTGGCGGCGGGCATGGCGAAGTGGCTGGACTTGTACAGTGGGGTTCTCATGGTTAGGGTTTTGCTCAGCTGGTTCCCCAATATTCCATGGGATAGGCAACCTTTGTCTGCAATTAGGGATTTGTGCGATCCGTATTTGAATTTGTTTAGGAATATAATTCCCCCGATTTTTGATACTTTGGATGTTAGTCCTCTCATGGCTTTCGCGGTTTTGGGGGTTTTCGGCTCCATTCTCCATAGTAGCAGGCAAGCTTGATGACTGAATGGCCTTTCTGTTGGGTAAGCTTGGAAGTTTTATGAAGTTTTCTAGTACTCTTGATGGTTCTATTATGTGATGCGATTGCCCATAGTTAGATTTTCTTCCTTATTACTTCAAATGAATCCATCTTTCATATACTAGTGAAACTAGACTCTTGTGTATGTTACTTATTAGACAAAGTATAGGATGAAAATGATTCATACATGAACAATTGAAGATTATTAATTGTTTTCATTAAAGATTATTAGTTGTTTTCACTGAAGAGTATTAGTTGTTTTCACTGAAAAGTATTAGATGTTCATTGAAACCAAACTAAGGCTTTTTAGTGAAACCAACTATTACTCTTAAGTGAAAACAACTAATACTCTTTAGTCAAAACAACTAATACCCTTCAATGATTTATGTATGAACTAATTTCACTCTATACATACTTTGTTACTTATTATGCATCCTATTTGGTGAGGAAGAACATGGTTTTCTCTTCTGTTTGATACAGATAAAGATTTTCTTGAGGTCTGATAAAAGATCTTCATCTCTGATGATTCCTTGTGCCAAGTATTTCGGTATCAATATCTGTATATGTGTGTTGTGTCAAATTGATGCATACATGAATATGAAACCCAATCGATTGTAGCTATGGCCGTAGGGATTTTGTTTTAACTCTACTAATTTTCCTGCTGTATATATGGTATGATAACTTGCTAGTAATATGAGAGGGCTACAAGACAGGGTCTACCTTTTTCTTACCTGATTCTGCGGACTGTGTTTCGCAAATCTCACCATGGTTTCTTTATACCTTTCTTGTACGTAGACGTCCATATTTACTAATATCATACCAAGAGAAAATGAGATATACTATGAGGTACCCATTCGTTGATGCGTTGTTATAGAGATCCTGGGGTTGCTAGAGTATTGGGGTTTATCTTGATATAATGCTGGGTGGTGGCTTAGTTGTCTGCTGTAAACATCTTCCCACTCCCTCTTTTTCTCTATTGGAACTGACGTTTGAAGGTCTCGTCTCGTTGGCAATGGTGCTTTTGGGCTCCTCATGATAATGTCAGTTTCTTGCAATGTACAACTGGTTACCATTGGTGCATACAAACTTCTTTTATAAATGTATATGATTGGTCCTATTTGCATGAACTTGGATGCATTGGTTTCTTATAGTTTATTAGGGTAAAGAATACTATGAGGCTGTCTGGCTAAGCTTATAACCTCCTAAGATGCTCGAGAACCTATAAGCTTCTCTATAGTGTTTTATAAGTGCTAAAAAGAAAAGGTCTTAGTTGGTTCCTAAAGAAGTTATTAGGAGCCTTTTGTTTTATTTTTTTAGAAAAGTAGGGAACCCTCACCATCTATTTTTTCCTAACTAAGATCGTATTTTGATTTTTGAAAAAACTCTTCCAAATTTGTTGTTTAAATTACACAATTGTCATTACAAACATCTTATACTCATCTTATTTTTTCCCAAAACTTGAACAACTTATTTTAAAATGAGATCAAACATCTTATTAGATCCTATACATAAGCTTAGCTTAGCTTAGCTTATCTAAACTCTCAAGTCCAGCAAAGGAAACATTCTGTTGATGATGGTTGGTTACTTGTTTATATGTTTGTTTTAAGTTTTTACCAATTGATTCAAGTTTTCTGAACATGATTTTTTACGTGCTGAATACATTCCGATTTCCAAATGATGGGATACCGGGATAGACTGCATTTTTTATGGGAGTATTCTAACTTCATAGTAAAGAAAGTAAACATTTCACACTCATGCCCAGAAACATATTCCTCATTCTTGAAAGTAGTTTCATCACAGATGAATGAATACATTACTAAAATCAATTTGCACTTTAAGGGAGTTTTTCTCTTCCTGAAAATCTTCAATTTGTGTTTGGTTGCAGAACTGGAATGAAGATACGTACTTCAAAGTTACCTTGCTTAGGAGAAGTTAGATGGATGAGCATGTACTGGTAAGTGTATCCCACTGTTCAGGTTTAGAGATAAAAATAGGTTTCATGCTAAATTTGGTTGTATTTAAGAAACTAAGCATGTAACCTTAATTTAGCTGTATGGAAGAAGTAAAGCAGTGTTGTTAAGAGAAAATTTGACAAATTTTGTACCATGGTCCTTCTTATCTTCAATATGATACTTTGAGTAATGTAATTGTGGTGATATTGTATTTGTCCCCCACAAATTATTGCCTGGTTTGAAAGAAGGCATAGCAGCATAAAGCATACTAAATTAGTGTCTTAGTTGAATTAAACTACTCATTCTCTGGTTGTGTATCAGTTTCCCCTGGCCCTCGAGGTTTCCAAGCACTTGAAAATTGTGTGTTCGACTGTTTCGCCGTGTGTCTTACCTCACTTTTAGATAGAAAAAAAATATGATTTTGAAGTTAAAATATACTACACTTTTTAATTTTTTTTTTCTTTAAAATGGTACTTCCTTCGTCCCAAAAGAATTTACACGCTTTTCTTATTTGACCGGCTTACACTAATCTACCCACTACCTAAAAAATGTAACATTGATTTGTGTGTTCATTCACACAAATATGCACATATTATCCATATGTCACTATTTTACTCATTTTCTTAATACGTGCAATCTCAAGAGTGTAAATTCCCTTGGGCAAAGGTAGTACATTTTTACATGTTGTCTTTTATAATTGATACACTTTATCTTAAAATTGTTAGACTATTGTTAACAACCGTCCACAACTCAACCATTCAATAAATAATTTATTTCTCTTTTTTTTTTTCACATGTTCGATCTACAATTCAATCCAATCTCAATTCTTTCGTAATTATTAATAACTGAATACAACCTAAAATAATAATTTATTTTATTATTTAATAATTACATATACACTATAATAGATTTTTATTATATATAAAAATGTAAGAAATATAATAAATTATATGATATTCAACACACGTTATTTGCAAAAAAAAAAAAAAAATTCATATACTTAAATTAAACTATAATGTCAATAACAAAATTAAAATTACAAGAATTGAAATACAAATTATAAATAAATAAGTCAAACTATAAATAGAAGTGTAAAATAAAACAATATTGAAGATGTAAATTACAGATCTAATTATCATTGCCAAATTTTTGCATATATGCTCAATCAAGTCGTTTTTAAGAGCGGTCTGAGCTTCTCTATTAGTCATATAAGTCAATAAGTTTGCAATGCGTTCAGTAGAGTATTGAGAATGTTGATCATCACATGTGGGATCATCCATAAAAAAAAATTATGAGATCATAAAAAGTTTGGTACGTGTTTCGTTCATCCTCTACTATAAGGATCTAATAAAAGCGAGTGTTCAATTGAAATTGGGATCGGGCTCACAAGTTAAAATTTTGGAATTCTCCCTAGATAAAAGACGACAATAACTTTTTCATTGAGTTCTATTATATAGAGGGCCTTGAGAATTTGAAGGTAGAAGCTTTATTTGACCAAGATACCAGAAAGTGAGATTCGAATTTGATTCAAGGTCTGCTTCCATTTGATGTTGGGAGGATAATAAATGTTTCGCTGCCTCTAGAAGGTGTCGTAGACATATTAATATGGCATTATACAAGGGATATAAAGTACACCATTAAATCTGGGTATAATCTTGCAGCTTTAATTACGAGTGATCCAAGCCTAAAGATGGATGGAGATTGGAATATAATCTGGAGATTGAATGTGCCTCTGAAAGTTAAGAATTTTCTATGGAGGTCTGGTAGAGATTGTCTTCCTAATAAGGTAAAAAAAATTAAGAAGCGAGCTATTGATAATCAATTATGCGTTCATTGTGGAAATGATCTTGAAACGAATTGGCATTTTTTTTATCTCTTGACCTTATGCACGAGAATATTGTACAGTGGCTGGTCTTCGATCCAAAATTGAAGAGAAGTTGTTACAAGTAGAGGGGTTTTCGGAGCTTATATTTGAGATACTAGGAAACCCAATCAAAGTTGTGTCTGCTAGAGTTTGAATGATGTTATGGAAAATTTGGAGGGAAATAAATCAAAAGCTGGATTGGGCGATGCAATACACCTACAAAGGTTGTACTTGTACATTTATCATATTCGTTCTTGTTAGAATAGAAAAATACTAAGAAAGAAGGAAATACGAGGAGGACAGAGCATCAAGTATATTGTGGAGCATGGCATAAACCACCTACAGACGTGTGAAAATTAAATATTGATGTCGCTTTCTTTAATGATTTGATGTAAACGGGAGTAGGCCGTGTCCTTAAGGATGATGCAGACACTTTTGTTTCTAAAAAAACCATGATCTTCAATGGATGTGTGTACGTGGAAACAAGGGAAGTTTTGGCTTTTTTTAGGCATCACTTGAATTAAAGGTTTAGGATTTGATAATATATTCATAGAGGGAGATGCAAAACTTGTTGTAGATGCTATTAACAACCCAGGTTCTTTTATATCTGTTTTTTGATATTATGTTAATACTTGTAAGACCTTAATAGTCAATCTATCGAATATTATTATTACTTTCGTAAAAAAAAAAAGAGTTTCAATCAATTGACACACAAATTTACAAGGGCGTCTCGTTCTGTAGAAAGCCTGTTTTACTGGGTTGACCCACGAATATTTGTGGATGGACCATTTATCGTAAATTGTTCGTTCAATAATGAGAGCTAATTTTCTTCTGGCTAAAATAAAAAATAAATTATTAAGTAAAAGTAATTAATGAGTGTTGTTGATGGACGACCAGGCGAGCAACAGTGTTTGGAGGTTTAAGAGAATAATAATACAGATTAGATGCCGGCGACCAGCAGAGATTAAGAGAGCCTCAAACACCAGGCGACCAGGAGTGACGTCAGATGGATATCAAGCGACCAGCACAGCAAAGAAGCGAGATGAACAAATAATTAGAATAAAAG
Organism: Ballota nigra; assembly: GCA_947034835.1. NCBI lineage: Eukaryota > Viridiplantae > Streptophyta > Magnoliopsida > Lamiales > Lamiaceae > Ballota > Ballota nigra. The sequence continues at coordinate 6,978,968 of OX344727.1, read as the reverse complement.
CAACGACAAGATATTCACCATCTAGGCGACCAAGCGAGCAAGAATGGCCCACGAAGATCAGCTCAAAATTCCATTAACTTAAACATTACATTAAGAAGCAAACAAGTGTACTAAACACTTGTCATTGTATAAAGTGTAATAGTTTAGGAATAAGACAAGTGGCTAAACACTTGTCAAAGCCAAAATCAAAGGGCTAAGAGAGTGACACCTCCTACTTGCTTGTAAGCCTATAAATACCCCTTCATGAAAGGGTCAAAATAAGTTTATATATTCAAAAAATACACCAAAGCTCTTGCAATTTTATTTCTCAATCTTCACTAAGCATAAAGTGATCATTTGTAATCTTGTTTGGTGACCTTCTTAGTGTTAAGACAGCCACTAATCACCAAATTCGAATCAAGGTCATCAACAATTGGCGCTAGAAGGAGGGGTTCGAACCTCCGTTTGATCGAAGATTTGAAGAATTCCACAAAAGGACCACCGGAATCTGCAGAATTATCACCGGAATTCGGCCAAAAGTCACCGGAAACTGGAAAAAGTCACCGGAAAGCTGGAAATCAAAGGGGTAATTCAACATTTGTGAAGAATTTGTTTATATTTAAGAATTTAAATGCATGAATGTGTGAATTAAGGTTTGTTAAATATCCAAGTTCACACATACAAGGCTAGTTATTCTTAAATTGACAAAGATAAACACAAGATCTTCATCACTGGAATACTTAATCGAAAATGGCGGGATCACAAGAACGACAATCTTCGAGTGCACATCCGTCACATAGGTCGCGGACTCGGGTATCATCTACGGGTGACCATGCACGCACTGTACGAGCCACATCTAACAGAAATGTGCAAGTCACTATCAACACCCTTCCCCCGGAGGTGGAAGCCTTGGCCAGAAACCCGAAAGAGCTCGCGAAAACGATTGTCGTTCTGCAATGGATCCAAAGACAACAAGAAAGAGCAGAGCCGTCAAGAGCGCTGGAGACGACCAGGCGATCAGCTGAGCAGAGGAGTAAAAGACACGAGGATAAACGAAATGATGAGGTGGATAGCGCTCAGGCTCAAAGAAACAAGGGCAAAATCCCAATGAGCGAGAGGTTAGGGAGCAAAGGAGAATCCACACCGGGAGGAAGGACGGAGCTGAGCAAAGGCGCGACAAGGAGTACGGGACATAATTACGATGGAAAAATAGAGCGCAGGGGAGAATGTAGAGAGATCACACCACCACGGAGCGAGCAGCAGCTGCGCACTGATGTTCGCCCATCTGTCCATGATCGACTTCGGCGATCAGCCTTTGGGCGGCTAGGCCCCAATGGGGCCAACAACGTCGTCAGGCGACCAACTCAGGAGAAACGTCCCGTTGACAAGGGACTGCGTCAAGATGAAGTCATTGGGCTTGATCGCGACGAACAGCCTCCCAACGATGGAGCGTCTCCGAATGAGTTACAAGCCCTCAGAAAGGCAATCGAGGAAATGCAAAGACAGTTAGATTCTCAAAAAGGCATCAGCTCGACAGTTTTACCATCATTTCCATTATCACCAGCAATCTTGAATGCACCAGTACAGAAGAAAATACAGTTCCCAGCCGTTAGTTTATACGAAGGAAGTTCGGATCCCAAAGTTCATCTGGCAAAATACTCCGACTTCATGATATCCATGAGGGCATCGGATGCTACATAATGCCATAACTTCCCACTCACACTCAGTGATGGCACCCATCGTTGGTTTTCGGCACTTGCTCCAGGATCCATCAACTCCTTCGCACAGCTGAGCAAAGAATTCTTATCACATTTCTCCACTGCCGGGTCATTCTTAACTCAGAGACACCGTTAAGCAAACATCAAGCAAGGGGACGATGAGTCAGACAGGAAGTTCCTAAAGAGGTTTGATAAGATACTTCTAGAAGGAGAAATGGTCAGCGAAGATACCAAGATGGTGGCAGTAATGGCGGGCTTGAAAAAATGGACCGATTTGTGGAAAGAGATACACCTTGCCTGCCCAAAGACATATGCAGAATTTAGACATCGGGCGGGCATACATGTATCCATGCAAGAAGCACTGCAGAAAGAATTAGGTAATAAAAGTGATCCTAAGAAAGCCGGAAAGAAATCCACAGGAAGTGACTACAAAGTCCCGAAAAATAAGAAAGCCTTCAACGAAGGGGCAGAACTGAAAGAAAGGTTGAATCAAGTATTTGCTACATCAATAGAGGCCGTGTATAACAATGTCAAGGACAGAGACATGCTTTCAGAACCGAGGAAAATCCGACAAGAGCGTGGAAAGTTGAATCCGAACAAATACTGCGCCTACCACCAGAACATCGGACATTTCACTAGTGAATGTCGTGTCTTATTAAAACAACTGTGGAGGTTCTATGAAGAGGGTAAACTGTCCGAATTTGTGAAGAAAGAACCCGGGAAGAGACCTAGAGCGGTTGGTCTGTCCAGCTCGGATGACGAAGACAGTGACGACCAGCCGAGCAAGACGACCAAGAAGGAAAGAAAGGTTCCAACAGCCCCAGCAGAGCCGATGCGAGAAATTCTTATGCTCGAAGCAAGTGGACCTGTTGGGGGATGCTCGGATGGAAGACCTCCAATCTCAAAAAGGAAAAGGAAAGCGGAACTGAGAGCGGTAGCCCAGGTGAGAGAAGTGGGAATCAACCAAGCCACCAAGAAGACGAGAGACTTGGTGTTTTCAGAAAAAGACTTGGATGGAGTGCTCACCCTGCACAACGACTCATTGATCATATGTGCTAACATCATGGGGACCCGAGTCCACCGATTGCTCGTGGACACCGGCTCGTATACGAACGTTCTATTTAAAAGTACATTAGATCAGATAGGGGATTGTGCGGAGTATGTGAAAGATTATAATCATAAGATAGTGGGATTCGGAGATGCTATAACCGTTCCCCTAGGAGTAGTTACGTTATCAGTTGAACTTGTATCGACCGAGAATCCTGACAGGAGGTTGACTAGAATGGTAGAATTCCTAGTGGTAGATCAACAATCCTCCTATTATGGATTTCTCAGTCGATCTTTTATTAATGAATTCAAAGCAGCTGTTTCAACGTACTATTATTGTGTTAAATTCCCAACACCAAAAGGGTTAGGTACAGTAAAGGGCGATCAAAAAAGAGCTCGTGAGTGCCTCCTGCAATTGCTGCCCAGAGACAATCAAGTATCTGTAATAGACGAACAATCGAACAACAGTGCTGAAGATGAACCATCCATACTTGATGAGATCATGGAATCCATTGATACGAAGATGATGGAGGTAGACGACCAGCAGGAGGGCGAGCAAGAAATCCAAAATGTCCATCAAAGACAAGAGACTGAACCCTATCCAAACAAGGTGGAAGACCTTGAACCACGGCTAGGAGCAGAGTCAATGATGATTGAAGATGAACTCAACTTGGAAGGGCCCATCATCGATCCTCAATGGAAAAATAAAAAAAGGAGAGCAACGCTGGTCGAAGAATTGGAAGCAATCAGAGTCGACCCGAACCAAGAAGACTTAGAACTCTTCACCAGATCCATAATGAAGGAATTCTTAAAATCCAATCTCGATGTATTCGCATGGTCACATGCCGATATGGTAGGCATCAGCCCTGAGCATGCCTGCCATAAATTGAAAATTGATCCAACCAAAAAACCGGTGAAGCAAAAAAGAAGGAAGTTTGGGCCTGACAAATACGAAGCATTGGATGTGGAGGTAAAGAAACTATTGGATAACGACCTTATCAAAGAGGCATTGTGTCCTAGATGGGTCGCGAATCCAGTATTGGTGAAAAAACCAAATGGCACGTGGAGACTGTGTATCGACTTCACAGACCTGAATGCTGTGTGCCCCAAGGATAACTTCCTATTGCCACACATTGACCAGTTGGTGGACAACACGGCTGGATGAACTCCTCACATTCATGGATGCATTTGCTGGCTACCATCAGATACCGATGCATCCGGACGACCAAGAGAGCACAGCTTTCTACACCAATAAAAATTTGCTATGTTGGAAAAGGATGCCATTCGGGCTAATTAACGCGGGAGCTACATATCAACGGCTCGTCAACAAAATGTTCGATGAACACATTGGCAAGACGATGGAGGTATACGTGGACGATATCGTTGTGAAAAGCCCGAGAAAGGAAGATCACTTGGAACACCTGGCACAGGCATTCGAGATACTCCGAGCATACAACATGAAGCAAAATCCAAAGAAAAGCAGCTTCGGAGTCCATTCAGGCAAGTTCCTTGGACATCTAGTTAGCCAGCGGGGCATCGAAGCGAATCCATCAAAAGTGAAGGTTATCCTAGATATGCAGCCACCAAGGTCCGTCAAGGAAGTACAGCGACTCACCGGATGCTTGGCGGCTCTGAATAGATTCATTTCAAGATCTGGTGACAAGTGCCGACCCTTCTTCGATGCTATAAAGAAAGGAGGATTCCAGTGGACAGATCAGTGTCAGCAGGCATTTGAGCAGCTGAAGGAATATCTCAGCGATACCAAAATCTTGTCAAAACCTATTTCAGGGGAAAAGTTATACCTCTATCTGGCAGCTTCGGAAGTGGCCATCAGTTCAGTATTGGTTCGTGCGGAAGGGAAGTTCCACTTACCCATATATTACGTAAGCCAAGCGTTGCACGGGGCAGAAATCAAATATTCCCCGATGGAAAGACTGGCATATGCACTGGTGATGAGCGTCAGGAAACTTCGGTCATACTTCTTCGATCACCAGATAGAAGTTTTGACAACCTTCCCGCTAAGACAAATCTTACAAAGACCAGACACTGCTGGTCGCCTCCTCAAGTGGTCTCTCGAAATAAGCCAGTTTGGAATATCATATGCACCTCGAATAGCGATCAAAGGACAAGTGTTGGCCGACTTTATAGTTGAGCTAACCTTCCCTCAAGATCCGATGAGAGGTCATAATCATCCATGGCATATGTACATCGATGGGTCATCCACCAACACAGCATCAGGAGCAGGAATAGTATTAATCAGCCCGGACAGACAAATCTTCACCTCGGCAGTACGATTTGAATTCATGGCAACAAACAATGAAGCTGAGTACGAAGCATTGATAGCCGGACTCCGTCTAGCATTGGCAGTCGGGGTTAGAAGATTGCAAATATATGGAGACTCACAGCTAATAGTCAACTAAGTCCAAGGAGAGTACGAAGCGAAAGATGAAAACATGGCGTTGTATCAGAAAATCGTAGCCCATTTGGCTTCCATGTTTGAGCAAATTTACATCGAACAGGTACCCAGAGAGAACAATGCCCAAGCAGATACACTTGCTCGCCTGGCTACCAGCACGGGCCCGGTAGAATTATCAGAAGTCACCATCACCAAAATATGTCAACCTTCAACGCATGACTACAAAGTCAATCAAGTGAATGAAGAATACGAAGAAGATGACTGGAGAACACCCATTATCAAATATCTTCATGATGGTGAAGTCCTGGAGGATCCTCAGGAAGCGGCCAAGACGACCAGGGGAGCAGCAAGGTTTACAATCATGGACGACCAACTTTACAAAAGGGGGTTCTCACTTCCGTTATTGAAATGCCTGACAAGAGGGCAAGGCCAAAAGGTTTTACGAGAAATTCATCAAGGCGTTTGTGGAAATCACGCTGGGGGCGTGCATTGGCTTACAAGACAGTGAGAAAAGGGTATTACTGACCGACATTACTGCAAGATGCCATCAAAGTTGTGTAAACTTGTCACAAATGTCAGATATTTGCACCCAACATCCATAAGCCACCAACCGAAATAATATCAGTCAATAGTCCATGGTCATTCGCGAAATGGGGAATTGACATCATATGACCTTTCCCAACTGGAAAAGGAAACGTAAAGTTTGCAGTGGTGGCCGTAGATTATTACACAAAGTGGGCTGAAGCGGAGGCGCTCGTGATAATTACACAAGAAAATATGATCAACTTTATATGGAAAAATATTGTATGCCGGTTTGGAGTCCCACAGGAAATTTTGACAGATAACGGACGACAGTTTGAAGGCAAGAAAATAAGAAACTTCTGTGAGAAATGGAGAATCAAGAAACATTTTTCAACCCCATATCATCCACAATCCAACGGCCAAGTAGAGGCAGTCAACAAAATAATTAAACACATATTAAAGATCCGATTGGTGAACAAAAAAGGAAAATGGTCAGAAGAGCTACCAGAAGTGCTATGGGCATATCGAGTATCATACAGGACAAGTACGGGAGAAACTCCATTCACCATGGCATTCGGCGTTGAAGCAGTAATACCCATAGAGTTGAAGGTACCAACAGAGCGAACAACAATGTTCAACGAGCAGACGAACAACAAGGCTTTAGCTGCAGAGATGGATTTGGTTGACGAAAAGAGAATTTCGGCAGAAATAAAGAACGCAATATACAAGAAAAGGATCGTAAAGTATTATAATTCACAAGTAAAAGTTAGGGAATTCAAGATCGGAGATCTCGTACTTAAAAAAGTGTTAGGACCACCACCAGGAGTATTTGGACCAACTTGGGAGGACCCATACAGTATAACTAAAAAATGGAACAACGGCACTTATGACTTAGAAGACATGAAAGGCAACTCGGCCCAATACTCCTGGAATGCAGCTTTATTAAAAAAGTATTATCAATAGGCAAAAATTGTACAATATATGTAAAATTTAGTTCAAAATTTCATGTCATATGTATGAGTACAGTTGTAAGTATGTTAAAAAATGTTCAAAATTTTATGGATGTATATAAAATTTGTATTGTGAAGACTAGTTTTTCAAGTTGTTCGCTTCACAAAGCAAGTTGCTCGCTCAAACACCCGGACGGAGGGGCAAACAACAAAGCTAAAAACGAACAAGCCCAAGGCCAAATTCGCATAAGGATAATAAGGCCCAGAATTATGGGCGACCATGAAGGAAACATTCAAGGCCAAGTCCATTAAGGGATCATAAGGCTCAATTATTTAAGGCTAAGTCTTTTTTAAGATAAGAGCCCACCTAAGCCGATCAGGCGATCATTGAGTACAAAGATACCAATCTTAAAAAGAAAAATAGTTAAGTCTGTAAAGATTGTATAAAGTTTGAAATGAACAACAGTGTTAACAGCAAACAAGCGAAAAGCAAAGAGGCATAGTGAAGAAAAAGATAGCAAATATTTCCAAATTTCTCCTTCATTAAAAAAGCAAGGTGTTACAAGAGAGGGAAACAAAAGTACAAGTTGGTCCTAACACAAAACTAAGAAAAACAAAAAACATAAAATCTTCAAGCTTGGGGGGTCGGGGGAGCATCCGTGGTCGCCGGAGTAGTTGGTGCCGCATCAGGAGTGGCAGTGGCAGTCGTGGTCGCTGCAGCTGAGGTGCCCGCCCCATCAATACGAGTTAGGGGAAGGGAGTGGAGGCCGTAAAAAATATCTGCTTCTTTGCTCGGCTCCTCGCCCGAGAATTGAGAAGCGATGACTTGAACACCTTCCCAAAAGATGTCCAAGGGGACGCCCATCTCCTTAAGGTCGGCCACTGGAAGGGAAAACTCGGCACTAATGGGGTTGTCCTTGACGTAATCGACAAAGTCTTTCTTGGTTGTGGCCAAAACGTCCAGGCCATGATCCAAAGAAAACTTCACCGATCTAATACTTTCAGCGTAGGCGCACACATACCCCAAGTTGGTGTTGTCGGCCACATCTTGAGCATAGACGTCAAAGGCGACCATGCCAGTTTTCTCTTGTTGGAGGCGAGCAACCTCAGCTTGTAGCTCTTCAACCCGGGCGACCATGGCAGTCTTCTCACCTTCCAACACCTTAATTCGTTCATCAGCAACCCCCAACTCGAGAGAGAGCTTCTTTGACTGGTTCAAGGCGAACTGCTCGCTGCTCACGGAGGCATTGTACATTTGTTCTAGATTCGCCACGGCTTTGGCATGTTCAGCCTTTTCTTGGGCAAGCTCCTCATCCTTTCTCTTTAAAACGGCTGTCTTCTCCGCTTCAAAACCTTCAATCTTGCGACCAAGACTGCGGTTAGTCCTTTCCAATAAAACAATCTAGTCGAGAAGTCTTTGAGCCATCACAGCTTGATGGCTCGCGTTGTAGGCGACCAGCCGAGCATTGTCGCTAGCAGTTTGGTCCTGGACGATTTCTTCACAGGTTCTGGTCCAAGAACGAGGGACCATCTCAGTCGCCCGATGAACATGGGAGTCCGGGATATCAAGATAAGGGGGCGGAGTCTTCACGCAAATGAGTTGATGGAGCATCTCTGACCGCCCAGGGTGCTCCTCAGGTTTGTACCTAGAAAGGGAGAAGAAACCTCAAGTTAGAATGCATCACAAGAAGGCGACCATCAAGGATACAGTTCGAAGACTTACTCTCTCAACTTCACGGGGTCATATCCCAAGTACGAGCGATCATTGGATGCTTGTTTCTTCTTCAAAACAGCAGCCACAGCCTGCTGCTCGCTTACAATTTCAACAGAAGAAGGCTTAGAAGCCGGAGAATGGGGGGCCCGGCTGCTCGCTTCGGTCACTAACTTAGAGCGCTTCGATGCTCGCTCAGCAGCTTCCCCTTCACCACGAGTATCTTCCCGCGGGGCCTTCTTTGACTTTTCCTTCTCCTTCTCCTTCTCTGTGCCACGAGGGGGAGCAGGCGCTTTGGAAGCTCCTTTTGAGCGACCAGCGGCGGCTCATGGGCGAGCATGAGGGGCAGTTTCCTCCCCAGCGCGAAGCCGAATAAGAGAGAGAGGGGGATCTTGTTTCCTCCGGGTAGGTTCCTGGGCGGCCATTTGTTTCACTCTGACGGCTAGCAGGTGATATGATTTTGGGATGGTAGGTACGACAACGGTCACTCGTTGGTCTGAATTAAAAGGAAAAAGAAACAAAAAAAAATTATTAGTTCGGGCGACCAGGCGAACAGGAAAGTAAGAACCAATAAGAATGATTACCCTCGGGGATCTCTGCCTGTGCCTCCAAGTGATGAGGACTTGTGAAGAGTTGGACAATCCTCCGACAGTGAGCCTTTGAAAGATGGAGAATGTCCGGTCAGCAGAATTCCGCAACACTATCACAGCTAGAGTATACAAGAATTCTTCGCTCAATCCTGGATTCCCCCACTTCAAAAATTTTGGACCTGCAAAACAACAAAAAAGAAGAAATTAAAATTAGTCCCCAACGCAGTCCCAGAAAGAAAAAAGGAATGCTTACGTTTCACTATGCCAAAACGCTCAGGGGAGTTAATGCGCGCGTGGCCGCCTACAAAGTCCGCTGATGCTCGCCAGTCTCCGTCGATGAAGAGGAACTGGTTATGCCAACTTTTTACTTTGTTGGGGACTCCCTCGATAAGCTTAACCTCAGTCCTCACCTTAACGTAGTACCAGCCCACACCTTCTTCTTTGCAGGCTGAGATGACCATGGCGTAATGGATCTCAGCCGTACTGAGTTTGTTCTTGTACCCTTCAAGGCCAAAAAGGGTCATTAGGGCAACCAAATTACTCCACCCATTGGGAGTTATTTAGGTGATCGCCAGATCAATGTCCTCCAGGAAGCGACCAATAAGGTGTTGGAAAAATAGGGGTGCCCGGAATCTATTCGGGATGAAATTTAAATAAGAATTTAAATTCAATTATTACTAGCATGAATTAATCCTAATTAATTAAAATAATAATTTCAACAACAAATTTAACATCATGCATGTTGAATTAATTCACATAAAATCTAGGCGGAATAAACAAGAATTTATGTGACTTACGTACCTCTTTTAGAATAGTTGTCAAATCAATGTCAGTGAACTATTCACGAAATTACACCACACTACAATGTAGTGATTGAAAACTGAAAATGCAATTACAAGTTCTAGGTAATAAGTTTCTCTATAGTGTACCTATAGGTAACCACCCCTTTTTTAAATTGGTTAAAGTGAATGTTATTGAGAAGATTAATAATAAGTTTTATAGATATTGTAGTTATGGATGAAGTATGTGATGTAAAAAATTGGATTTTACATCTCTAACTCGAATGTGACGGGGGCTTGGAAAGTCCTAATCTCGTTCGAGTGAATCTCAAAATAAACGCAACCTAAATGTAATTGTTTTTAGGAAATTTGTTGGTATGCTCCATCAGTCTTTCTTTGTTAATTTAGTATCGGTTGTTTCCAACAATTTGATAAATGTAAGATGTGATTTCATACAAAAATACAATTCAATCTCCAAACATGAAATACTTTATTTAGATTTTTTTATCAAACACTCAACATCTATTTTATACAGATTTTATACACACTCATCACTTTCACTATTAAGCATTTTTTTCTCGCAATCATTAAATTAAATCACTTTCTCAAAATATTATTTTTTGCACACACCCTATAAGCTGTATTGCAGTGCAGAATTGATCCTATGTCCACCGGTGGACACAAACTTATATATCCACTGCGAATGTGATAATGACACATAAATATGGACCCCACTATTATTTTAATTGATTACTTAAATCAGTTTATGTGTCATTATCACATTCACGGTGGACATATAAGTTTGTACCCACCAGTGGGCATATGATTATTTCTGTATAACCGTGTTTGGTATAAAAAGAGGTTCAACAACTTATAACATCTTAAAATAAGTTTGTTACAACTTATAATCTGCAAAATAATAAGTTTAGAAATTCCAACTTATTTCTTAAATCCCCCCCAACCCCGGACCCCCACCACCCCAATCTAGGGATGACAATGAAGTAGATTAGAGCAGATATCTCAATATCCATGCTTGCCCCACTCACGTCCCCCCTGCCCCGCCCTGCTCCATGTGCCGCTGCGGGGCAGATATGATCCGCCATGCCCCATCCCTAATGCAAGTTTGTAATTTTTCAAAATCAATATATTAAAATAAAAACTATATACATGGGATTGTGGGAATATGGAAGTTGGAAATAGATGGTAAGTATAGTTTCATTATTGAATCTATAAATATATAATACAACAACTTCTTCCTTATATAGATTTGAGCGGGAACATTTTTCAGCCCTTGATCAAAATGTTAGACTTCGTCATCACCATTCATTTTTTATTATTCAGTAATTATTGTAGATTAGAATATAATTAGGCTTTGATCTGCTATTAATTAGGAACGGTTATAGTATGTGTCCTATATATACTCTTGGATTATCAACTTCTTAACCATGATATGCAGATTCTTTTTTTGTAGCCGAAATTTATAGACTTATATTTTTGCCGATGTATCAAATTGTTCTTATATATTAGATCAAAAGGTTATAGAATTTGTATTCATTTTGTTGTAGAATTTTTTGTTTTATTTTTTAGTTTCGTTCTCATGTAGAATTATTTTGTAGATAAGGATGATAATGTGTAAATTTTGTTGACATTAATAATTATAGTAAATTTTTTGAAGATGTTTATTAAAGATTTGAAGACACTGATGATTAGCCCAAAGAAGTTGTTGGGAATATTGGGAGAGGAGTGTAGAACGGATGAGTTGGAGAGCGTCAAATGGTGGCGAAATGAGGGAGTGGGTTGAGAGAGTTTCCGACTTGTGGAGTCTTTCTAGCAGTAGAAGTACAACTTCATCCAATAAAGATAACTTCTTTTACTTTTAACATCTTTTTAATTCTCTTTTATTTTTTTGTCTTATGTTTTATTTTTTTAATTATATCTAATTTACATGATGTCTAGAATGACATTATTAGGGTTTTTCTTAAAGACATTATTCATGAATTTGAAGATTACTAAATATATTCGTTCGGCATTTTTTTAACCACTATTTTACAAATCGTTGTTTTTCATTTTATTTATGTGATTTACAATTTTTCCGGTTATTTTCACCGTTCTTTTGTAGATTTTTTTTTCTGATGTTTAGTTTGAATCCATAAATTTCATTAAGTTTATAATTTTCTATATATTCGGCACAATATCAATTTATAATTGTTAAGTATATAATTTAGGTATATATTGATGTATATCATTATACCAATTTAGATATATAATAGCATCTAACTATTAAATTCAAATTATATAGATTACTTATATCAATTGTTTTTTATTAATTATTTAGTTGGATTTAATAATAACGGAATTAAGCATGATCATAGCAATTTGATTTAAAATGATTGAATCTTTTTCTAAAATCATGTTTTTATTAATAACCTTTTGAATTTATGTGCGAAAATTAGGTAAAGTCAAATTATAGGAACTGATTTGATTTAAATGATATATGTTTTTTTTATCCTGTTTTTAATAGTAATGATTTGATATTAAAAGTTAATAAAATATTAAAAGTAAGAATTACGTAAATAAGCGAGATCCTAGGAGATGATTTGATTTAAAATTAATTGAACTTAATTTTTATAATCCTGCGTTAATTAGTAATCTCTTGATATTAAAGGTTAATAAAATATTAATAGAAAGAGTTACCTAACTAAGCAAGATTGTAGGAATTTACTTGGTGTAAAATGACTAATTTTTATTTAATTTTTTTTTATCAATCTTATGATATTAAAAGTTAATGAAATGTTAAAAGCGGGGGATTATAGGATCTAATTAGTAAATTCTATTTATATGCATTCGAGTGTCACTCAGAGCATGCACGACACTTGATTTAAGTGTAATTTGAGTTTAGATAATGAATATTAAATTGGTTAATAATTTTAAATTATAAATTATATGTAAGTTGTAATCTTCACCTTCCATTAAATCATCATGAACCAAAATGTCTTAATTCATTTTGCAGGTAAGTTTTAAAGTTTTAAATTTCATATATTTTTTTTATTTTTAGTTTTAGTTTCTTATTACTAAATATATATATATATATATATATATATGATACAAGGACTTATTCCTTATTTAGATTTTGGCAAGAACTATTTTTAACCGTTGATCAATATGTTCTGATTTCATTATCGTCGTTCATATTTTGTTATGTACTAAATATGGTGGATTAGAGTATAATTTGCCCATAATTTGCATTTAATTATGAACCGTTACAATCTATGGCCTATTTATACCCTTTGATCCTCTTCATTTCAACCATTGTACTCAGTTTTGGTTTCTTCTCTTGAAATGTATCAGTTTCATTGTCAACTTTTCAATCATTGAATTGTCAACTTTCCAGATTTTATTTTTTTTGTTGTTTACAAATTAATTGAATCAGTAATGTAACAATTGAAATTTGATATTAAATCCTAAAAACTCAAATCCATATAATAGTCACTCATTTGAATTTAATATATATATACATATATATATATATATTTTTTTAATAATGTTTGATTTGGAAAGATGCACAACAGTCAACATAGATCTAAATATATGATATTCACAACAGAATTTATACCTACACTTTTTTTTTCTAATAAGTATCTTCTAGAATATTAATTATATTTGAAATAAATTATAGTTTATCTACTAGAGGATATTTAATTAGATTGAAAATATATATGATCATATCCTAATATTTTCTTCCAAATTCTTCATTTTTTCGAAAATAAAATAAAATTGAAGAACTATTCTTCTACAACTTTCACTTAGTTAATTAATGTAATTATCTTATATTAACAAGTTTTTCATTTAAAATTATATTTTATTTATAATTTATTGAAGTTTAGTACATTAATTTTATAAATTAGTCATGGAAACTCAATTCATTAAACATATCAAATAATTTACTCAAATTGATGAAGAATCTAAACAATTTACTAAAAGTATAATTTTAGTAATTAAGTTTTGTTTACAATTTGTTAAATGTCAATTTATTGGAACTAAATTTACGACTGAAACATAAATTCAGTGGAGAATATTGTGTCTTATGTCCCTTGCAACATTCAAATTGTTAAAGAACATTTTAATTTAATTTTACAAGCATTGTATTTTATAATTGACTTATGTTTCTGACGTATAATCATTAATTTTCTATTCTATTTTCATGAAATAAAAAAAAATCAATTTACGAAGTAATTATATATGAGTTCTAAACTTAGTAATTATATATTACTAATGAAATACAATTTATATATTATCAGATTTTTAGTTTTAGTCACAATTATATAATTGTTTGTGTATTTATGATGTAAAATCAACATTTCTTAAAATATTATTTATTGTGTAATAAGTTACATTAAATAAAATTAAATTTTGTACTTAATGTGTCAAGTTATTTTTGTTTATAATACATGTTTTCAACTTTCCATAATTTATTCACATATTCTTTAATTTGATTCTAGGACTATGGCTAATTCAATGAGTTTGTTCTATGTATATATTGTAAGGGAATTTATTTTTAAGATTAAGATTGATGAATATAATTAGTAACTACTCAAGTTCACAATTTGCTGTTGACATACATAGACAATGAATCAGTGACTAATTTATAATAAAGTAAGTTATGTGTGAGACCGTCTCATAGTATGAGATCGATACTATATGACTCGCTTTTAACTTTAAATGTGTCATTTATTAATTAAAAGATAGTCACTTATTTAAAAATATTATCATATTTTATTATAATCCTATCACTTTTTTTAAATTTGGTCGGTCTCATATTATGAGACGAACTCACACAAATTTTTGCCATGTGTATATTATTAAACAATTATTATTCAATTTAATTTTTTCTGGATTATTTTGCTATTTAGTACAAATTTACACATTATATGTTAATGATTACAACATGTTAATAATTTGTACCAAATCTAATAATGTTAATTTTAAAGAAAAATATAACTTAAATATCATAATTAAAGTTAATTCATAAAAAAAAACCGTATCGCACAACTGTTATTCATTACACACAATTATATGAATTTCCAATACAGACTTCTTTGTACATATATCACTTAATTCTGAAGAATTTATCTTATATATATATATTTTTTCAATTATACCACCTCAAAATTAAAACCATGTTCTTTAATTCGTACTTTGAACACATATTTTTATAAGAATATATATATATCTATTTTACCCATTTCATCTTCTAAAATATTATCGTAGTAGCACTATATGAGATATAAATATTTATTATTTTAGGATTATTATTTTTGCCAATTTTTTATGACTCAGCATCTGGTTCAAGGTTCGACTAATTCAAGGGACCCACAATCCATCATCCACTAGCGGGAGGGCCCATTTAAAGTCAGAACATTTTTGCTTTGTATGGACTATCCCCTCAAGAGTTGATAGTAACTTGAAGGTTTTAAATCTAAGATCTATGAAGTAGCACCCTCCTAAGTCTCCGCCCTACATCACCGGTCAACTCCTTGGGTTATTATATTCTTATATTAAATTTATGGCTATACATATGTACTGAATAATTATCAAATTAATATAATCTTAAGTATTCTATCTTCTATATAGATTATAACGTATAATTTACTTGGTTCTTTCCACTATAACCAAAGATAATTTTTTTTTAAAATATAAGAATTGAGATGAATCTTAAAACATGTATTATGTTTCGTTATTTGGATATGCTACACAATTGATGGTGGCTTATATTGATGGTGTGAAAGCCTCAGGAGGCGCTTGATTAACAACTCTTCAATAATAATGAGAATGCTTTTAAAATTTGTGTAATTATGATGGTTTATTGGAACAAAATCTTCAATTCGCAACTCTTCAATTATGATGGTATATTGATAAAAAGTTGTTTCAAAAAATTTGTGTTCAATATTGAACAACGGTGCATTGGATGTGACATAAAGATATACGAACACGTCAGTTTATTTCTTTTAAGTCTCTCACAATTAATTTATCTATAATTTTCATATATGGGGTGACACACTTTAAAAAAAATGTTTTATTAATTTTTTGGACCAATAAATGATCGAAGAGTATTTTAAAATAATGTGAGTAGTGTGAGAGTGTTAATTTTCATTTTTTGGATATGAAAGTTATTGTAGGATGTCCTAAAAAGGAAAGTATGAAGTTTATTAGGGGACAGGGGGGAGTGTATGATAGCTATGAGTGTATATAAATATGTTTGCTACGCCAATAATACTAAAATCTTTAAAATTTTTGTTAAGGGTGCAAAAGTCGAAAATCGGTAATCGGGTGTTCTCTTATTACCTAGCACCTAGAGATTTTTTTTTTGTATAATAGGGCTGCCAGGTACGCCTATGGCCGAACCGCCTACAGCGGACCTGGGCGGTGCCGAGGTCCAAAAATATTTAGAAACACTGATTTTGCAGAAATCGGGCCGGGAGGAGGCCGCCTAGCCCGATTCTGCATCACAGGTTTTGGTTGATGTAATTGTCTTTCAATTTTTTTTATATGTACTTCAAATTGTAATTTCTATTGGATATTTCTTTTTAAGGACCATAACTTAGTAGGAGTTGCTAGATAAGGGTCATAACTTTTCAAGCTAACAAAATAAGGATAATAATTTTTTAAGTTGACAATTTAAAGACCGTAACTTCTAAAAGTGGCAAATTAAGCCCAAAACAGTCTGAATTAACCAAAATCGAGTCATATTCAGTCTGAACCCAAGTCAAATTGGGCAAATTAGCTTGATTTTAGGTTAATTTTGCCTCAATTTGTCACCTTTTAAATTCATTGTCCTTAATTTGTCAACTTGAAAAATTATGTTCCTCACTTTGCCAACCCCTATAAGTTACTATCCTTAAATGTGAACTTGAAAGATCTAAATGTCGATTATATATACTTTTCCATATTAATTTAATTCAAATCCAGTTTCAAGTTTTTTACCATTAATTTCCCTATTAATGTTGGAAAGATTGATAGATTTTGAAGTCCTATGGTGTCTCTACCATGTTTGAATACATATTATGTTGTTGAGCCATTCAAGTGGATTTTGTAATGGGACCAATTTAGTTTATTATTTGTATTTATTTAAAATTTATTAGTTACTAAGTTTTTTTTTTCCTTTTATAAATTGTTTTAATTTTTATTTATATTTTGGTTATGAGTAGGATGACTGTTAAATTAACTAAAAACAAGGTTATTGAAAAGAGATATGTTCTAATGCACAATGTGGTTGTCCAATATTATATTATAAATAATTTTAAATTGAACAAACTCAGATTATATTTACGATTAAGATGAATTGATGGAGAGAATTATAAAATGAGTAGTTATAGCACCAACTATTTTACTAAGTTCACCTACTTCAAAATACACCCACCTTATTTATAATATTTACTAAATATACCCATTATAAAATTATAATTTTATTCAACGTACACGTACATCCCTAAAAATATTCAACCACTAATCTCATTCATTTTCAATAAAACCACATAATATATCTACTCTCCCACCTATTTAGTTCATTGGTGAAAAACAAGATTAAGATATTTACGCAAGAGTGTCTATTAGACAGAAGGATTGAAAGTTAAATGTGAAATAAACCACCAAAGCAAGGTAATTTATTGTTCTGTATTATATTTTTTTAATGTCAATGCGATAGATTTTTTCTTCTTCTTTTTATTATATTCTTTTATTAGTTTCTGTTTGAATAATGAAAAATACTACCATGCATAGGAAATTAAGTTTTCCTCCAAATATTTCTAAGTCAAATTGATAATTTGAAAATTATGTTGAAGGAAAATTAGAACCAATAAATGTTGGTGAAATTACTGGACTTTCTATGAAATGTTATAATGTTAAAAGTACTGGATATTTTGCCCAATTTCTTATTAATACATGTTTATTGGTGATACGAATCTGTGCATGCTTATGCTCACTAAAGCTTGGTTTACATTTGATAGAGTGTTGGATTTTGTAAAGATGATTAAATTATTTTTAACAAGTATAATAGTATTAATATCAGAGTAAGAATGATTTTTGTTATTTGTGTACCAAGGTTGTGTGCTTGATAGGAAATAATTTTTTAAGGACTGTAACTTAAGGGTGGTGGCAAAATTAGAATGTTAACTCTCCGGGCGGATAATTTAAGAGCAATAATTTTAAAAGTCACGAATTGAGTAAAAAATTAAAACCAAGTCGGGCTAATTTGATTGATTTCAGGTTAAATTTGGGTTTGATTTGGGTTGGTTTGAACCGATTTGGCCTGAATTTGTTATTTTTAAAAGTTATTGTCTTTCAATTGCTACCTTGAAGAGTTAATCTTCATTTTGCAAGATCGGAGAGTTACAGTCCTCATTTTGTCACCCTCAAGTTATATGTGGCCCTTGAAAAAATTATTTGCCTACTTGATTGGATCTTTTTAATTAAGTCCATTTGTTGGTTCTTTTTCTTTTTTTTTTATCAATTTCAACAACAATATAATATTTTATTATTTTATCGAATATTTATTATTCTATGTGGATGTTAATATTTTAATATATGTTAGAAAATTGATTTACTATGTAATGATATGAAATACTATACATCTATTGTATTAAATCAATTACAAAAAACTTATCATTAATTATTAAAAAACTAATGTAAATTGTTTGAGTGTTTTGTATATTGCTATGTTTTTCAAGAAACGGTGAAATATTTTACATAAGTATATATTTGAGTGTTCTGTTATTACTGCAACTTTATTAGTAATTGATGTTATAACTTATAACTATTGATCTCAGAAGATGCATATTATAACGTCTTTCGTGGTTATTAAATATTACATTTTAAATAATTTCAAATTTTACAAGTTTAGGTTATACTTATGATTTATATAAGACACATCGTTTGATTAAAATAAGTTGATGATAAGAATTATAAAATAATTTTTTATTCCTTATAAATATATATTTTATAATAAAAACAAGAAAAAAACTTGTGTGAGATTGACTCACGGTGAGACGGTTCACAAACTATCGCAAAATAACACACATCTCTTGTAAAGTATTAATACGTCGTGTCCAACTTATGATCCATCTCACACAAGACCTACTCTGAAAATAAATATTTTTTCATATTACACTTACGTATATAAAAGAAATTTGTACTAAAAAATTTATGATAAATCATTGCTCGAAGAAATTGTGACATTTGTTAAACATAAAAAAATATAAGGGATTATATTAAAATTTTAGTAATGAAAATGACTTCCGCGTGAAGTGCGGGTAGGGACCGTAGTTTAAAAAAAATGCAATTGTTAAGTAGTTTAAAAAAAAGTGGTTACCGTTTTTTAATTATTTGTAGAGCATCATCTCATTCTTTTAATCAATAAAATTAATTTTTATCAATATTCAATAAGTCATAAATTACTCTTAAATGTTTGATCTTGACATTTTTTTTTCTTTTTAAAAGAAAATGTATTATTTAAAAAATGTTATATTGTAGATTACTGTTTAATGTATTTCAATTAGATAATACAAATTTAAATACACCTACGTTGAAATGTTAGTTTGATAGGTCCAATTTATATCATATCCCAGGAGTAAATTTTATATGAAAATGATTAATGATAAACTTATAATGAAACTATTTTAAAGTATTGAATATTATAAATGGAATATGAAAAATTTAATGAGAAGTATCGTTAATTTGAGTTCAAGAAAAAATGTAGGTATATAATTTTTAAAAATTTGTAGATTTTTAGTTTTATAATTAAAATTTGGTAATTATTATAGTTTAAATAATGTAACAAATTCCGATAGTGCGAAGCACGGGATGTACGATCACTAATATGTTTAATGTAAAATTAAATATATATATATATATATATATATATATTATATAATACTATAAATGTATTTAATATTATAGGGAGCAGGGCGGAGCACAACAATAAATATGTAGCTCCATGCCTATTCTGCTCCGTGATCCCTGTTGATGACCTTGATCTGATTCGGATAATTAGTGGTTGTTTAAGCTTGGAAGATCATCAAACAAGGTGTGTAAACTAGGATTAAATATCAAATTGAGATAAGTAAAGATTGAGAATAGAATTTGCAGGAGGTTTGATTATTTTGTGAATAAATCAACCTATCCTTCCTTTCTCATGAGGGAGTATGTATAAAGTACAAACAAGCATGAGGTGTCACCTTCTTAATCACCCTTATTTATACATTGACAAGTGTTAGGCACTTGTTTTGATTCTAAGCTATTACATTTTACAAAATAACAAGTGTTAAGACACTTATTTGTTTCTAATGCAATGCCTAATTAGTGGGGTTCATGATTGTTCTCTGAGGTGTCTTATTGCTCGCCTGCTCGTCTTTAAATCACGTCCTTGGATTTTCTTGTTAGAGTTGCTCGCTCAACTTTGTTTACTTGTGACCAGCTGCTCGTTTTATTGAATTTTCAAATGTTGGTACCCAGCTGCTCGCCTCCTTTGACCTCTTCACCTTTAATGATTTTCTAATTGGTGATTTATTTCCGATTAATTTAATCTCATTGTCCGGCTGCTCACCTATCAACAATGCCCCCTAGCTTGACTTTTTTTTTTGGAATGAAGATCATCTAAATTTTAAGTTAAGCTATAGTTGTTTATATTGTGTTTTATGGCAAAAGGCGAGCAACAGGGATTTAAAAAAATCGGGCAGAAATTTGGGCAACCAACGGTGCACGACGTTTGAACTGGCATCAGATCGTTTTTTTAGGCCCCTTTTCCGAGGTGGCGTGGGCGGTTCGTGACATCATCCGCCGCCCACGCTTGTCGCCTAATTTGCATATAGGGGCTCGGGAATTTTTGGAATTTTATATTTAATCCCGATTTTCTCTCTTATAAATACCCTCTATTTCCTTCTTCATTCTTTTTTTGCTCTCAAAGACCGATTTCCGCCATTGTTGATCTTTTGAAGCTTTCTTTGTGCTCGAATCTCTACCGATTTCCACCAATTTACTCAATTTAAAGGTAAATTCATCATCTTTTTGTTTCAATTCTTCTTTTTTATACTTGAATTTTCATTGCTTCCCGATCCTTGCACCTTACATTGCACTTCGAATTACCACCGCTGTGTCACCACCTTCGGCGCCGCCATATTCCTCCCAGCACTGCCGTGTTTTCCTGTTGATCTTTTTTATATCATCTTCCCTCGAAAAAACCCCAATTTCCATTTCTATGGCATCTTCGTCCTCGAGTAAGACGATTTTCGGTAAACCCGTCGGTCGAGATTTGGGAAAACGACCGATGGAATGTGAAGAGACACCCCCTACTCCTCGTCGTTCGCTCCGGCAAGCTCTTGCTCGCAACCCTCACACCTTGCTCGTTGATGAGGACATTAGTTCGGAGTCGAGCTCTGTTGCTCGCTCAATTGATACTTTCTATTATGTGGATAGCTCGGGCGAGCAAGATGTTGACCAACCAGTTGCTCGCCTGGATGTTGAGGGGAATACTTCATCCGACCTAGGAGAAGATTCTCGGGAGGTCGCCGCTGAAATTAACGAGATGAGTATCCCTGGTATTACCGAAGTGAGCAGCGAACAAGTGGATAAGACGAGGGGCGACCAATAGGGTCAATCATCTCGTGGGGTAACTTGGGAATTTCTTAGGGAGATTAACTTCCTTATTTCCAAACCAACCCCCGAGTCACAAATACCAGAGGGGATAACACGTGATCAAGAATGGGCTGACTACGCTGCTCGCCATCACAACTCTTTTCTGACTCCTGGAAGAACTATCATGACGGCTCAAGTGTCTGATTATACAGCGAGCAAGGTTCCTAGCTTGATCAGGGAGGATGACTTGGCAGCATCCAGTCCACCTATCGAATTCCTTACGACATCTTCCTCTATGCTCCACAAAAGGGAGAGACGACTGATCGCCCGTCCCCTGGTTGTACAGCGATCAACCTTGATATCCTGAACACTGGATTCCCTCTACCCCTTCACCCCGTGGTCGACCACTTTCTCGAAGACACAAACTTGGCGATCACCCAAATTACTCCTAACGGGTGGAGTAATCTGCTTGCCTTTATAACCCTATTTTGACTTGAGGGTTATAAGAATAAGATCAACATCGTTGAGATCCATTATGCAATGACGATCTCATCGACCACCAAGGAAGAAAGAGAGGAGTGGTATTATATTAAAGCCCGAAGTGGGGTAAAATTAATTGAAGGGGTGCCCAACAAGGTAAAGGGCTGTCATAGGCAGTTTCTCTTCATCGGGGGAGATTGACGAGCATCCTCTAAATTTTCTGGCGGACCGGGTCGCATTTAATCACCCGAAGACTTTGGCAAAATAAGGCGTATGTTTCACCTTTATCTTATGATGACTGAGGTGGAACTAATTTTAATTTTTTCCTTTTTGTTGTTTTGTAGGTCCCTATATCTTGAAGTGGGGACATCCCGAGTTGAGCGAGGAATTCTTATACGTCCTTACTGTGATCACCCTTCGGAACTTGAGCGATCGCAGCATCGGACATCTCTCCAAACCTCATTGCCGGAAGCTCGCCTTGTTGACTACAAGTGCCCACCATTTGGAGGCTCAGGCTGTCATTCCTAAAGGTAAACATTTTCAGTTATTTTTATATTAGTGCCCTTTTGATCGCCTGATCGCCTGGTTGCCTGACCCTTATATATATAACATTTTGTTTTTGTTTGTCTTAGAACAAAGAGTAACAGTTGCCATCCAAGAGATCCCTGAGTGCTACCACTTGCTCACTCGCCGTGTTAAACAAATAGCTTTAGAGGATCCTTCGAAGAAGAAGAAGTATGACCCTCCTACTTCACTCATAAAACTGCGAGCTGGGGAACCTATTGGCCCAGATATCGAGCCTTCAAAGGCGAAGAATCCTGCTCCTCGCCCACCTCCTCGCTCCTTGCCGCCCCCGGCCAGGAAAAGGATGCCAACAGTGGGAAGAAGAGGTTGACCAAAGAAGTAGACCCTGCTCGCAAGGGAGATGATCGCTCAAAGCGATCTAAAGGTCAATCTCAGTCCGATAGGAGAGGCGTACTGCGCTCCTCGTCCGTGGAAGAAGTGAGCGAGTAGCAGGTAGTTGGTGCTATGGTGGCGAGCAAGAGGAGGGGTTCTTCCCCAAATAATTCTTATCTTGGTTATGACCCTATCAAGCTGAAAGAGTAAGCTTTATCCTTGTTGTTCGGTTGATCGCCACCCAATGACCCTTTATTCCGACTAACTTTATTACTTACATTTTGTTGTAGGTATAAACCCGAGGAGTACCCAGGGCGAGCAAAGGTACTCCATCAACTAAGTTGTGTCAAATCCGCTCCCGCCTATCATGACATCCCATACTTCCATGTTAGGCGAGCAATTGAGCTCATTTCTCGCTCGTGGACAAAATTGTGCGAGGACATCATTCAAGAGCAAAGTTTGAGTGACAATGCTCGTTTGCTCAGCTATAATGCCAGTCATCAGGCGATAGCTGCTCAAAATGTCCTTGATCAATCCATAGAGCTGGAGAGGACAAACAAGAGCCTTGGTCGCCGGATTGAACAGTTTGAGGTAGAGAGAGATGCTGCCTTGAAGAGGAGGGACGATGAGCTGGCCAAACTGAAGGGTGAGTTCGAGAAGGCCAAGCTCACCTGGGAGAAGGGGTTGAAAGTCACGGAAGATCACGAGAAGGTTACCCTCAACACCTCCGAGAAACTGAAGCTAGACTTGTGGGTAGCCACTGATCGTCTCAAAGTCTTGGAGACTGAACGCACGGGTCTGGTGGAGAGAGTCGAGTCCCTGAAGGTCCATGTTACTCGCCTAGAGATGGAAGGTAAGGACACCGCCTCTTATGTCAACTACGTGCATGATGTAACTGATAACACCAACTTCGGTTATATCTATGCGTATGCTGATTGCGTGAGATCTGTGAAGTTCGCTCTTGACAATGGCCACGACATCATGACTTCAATGACGAAGGACTTCACAGACTACATTATAGAGAATCCTCCCACTTCTGGCTTTGACATCCTATGGCTGATCTTCGGGAGATGGGAGTTGACTTGAACGTTTTTAAGGACGACGTTCGCGTGATCACTCCCCAGTTAAGGACTGAGGAGGTGAATCGAGATGCCTCACTCTTTGATGCTTTAAGCCCTCTTACCTTAACTCCCTTGGATGGGGCGGGCACCTCGACCTCAGCTGGCAAGCAGCAGGCCCCCGAGCCTATTGGAGTTATAAGTGAAAGTATGCTTTTACTTTGTATAAATCGTGTATCAAACACTCGTTTTATGAGAATAATTCTTTTATCACATTTGCTTTAGTTATGATTGAATGCTGAATTTCTATTGCAAACCGTTCAATATATAGTACATGTTACATTGTAGTTAATGTGGTGATACCCGATCACGGAAGACAACATTAACAGTTTACTTGTAACTAAACGTACATTTTCACGACCTAGGTGGAATTGAACAATCCGTCGTGAAAGGTCGATGTGTAAGGCTCAGATTGGTCTGTCTTGACTAAGAGATTGCACTAGCACATTTAGTATGTGTTGAAGAGGACCTACAACGAGGATAAATTCTTCTGTTCTGAAAGGTGAAGAATTAGACCTCAGTGGTTGTTGATTTCTTAATCTCCGTCACTTAAATAGGACCGTGTGTGCTTAATGGTTACTGCTTTGATTCATGTTGGGTGAGAATCATTGTGACTTCGAACTTTGTGTCTTGGGCAGTAATATTAATCATACGACGGTTGCTAAGATTTAATACGGAGAAACGTGTGCGAGTACGGCTCGTGTGATTAGTCCCCTTGGTGGGCTCAGAAGTTTTATTGTACCAAATCTTGCAAGTGAAGAATTAGTTTCTTCGGTACGAATAATAATGTTGAGCTGTCTTTACTCCAAGGTGAAATATATTAATTAATTTAGAGCTATTCAGAAGCTTAATTAATTAATGGACTTGATAATCTTAAACGCGGGAAATAATAACCGGGAGCCCATATTATCGTAATATGGATTAAGATGGATAGTGCAATATTAATTTATTAGTGGTAATAATTAATATTAATGGGCTGAATTATATTGGGGCTCAATATTGAAATTCAGAAGTCCATTAGGAGGTCCAATCTTAATTCTCCTTAAAGGCCCCTCAAGTAGTCCATTAAGTAGCCCAATAATGATAATGTGATTAAAATAAAAAGATAACGTCTTGCTGATTTTTTCTAGTATTTTCGAAAATAGCATCACAAGGAGAGATTAGATTTTGTTGATTTTCTTGGAAAGATATTATGGAAGATAAGTATTCTTGGAATACAAGATTATCTCATATATTCAAGAAGATCCAAATCTTGGATTCCATCCTATGAATTTTCGAAAATTACCCTTTATTTAGGAGGGTGAGATTTTTGTGGAATATTTTATTTTGGAGAAAAGAATATATGGGATATATTCAAGATTTCTTAGAGGCTAAGAAAAGATTTTCTCCAAGCCCATAGACACACAAAATTTCGGCCATACCCCCTTTATAAATAGGGGATGATTTTTCATCCCCAAGTACATAATTCCATGTGTTGGAAAAATCAAGAAGCATATATATTTTTCTTTTTCCTTAGTTTATTAAATTACTTGAAAGCATCTCCCACCGGTGATCAAGTGAGGTGAAAAGGGAAATACTTGAGAAGGTTTTTGGGTCGATAGAGCGAGATCGTAATTGTCCCGTATATCCAAAGGCCAATTCTACAAGAGGTACATTAATCGCATATTTACTTGTTTATTCCGCCATAGTTAATATGTGAAATTAATTCAACATGCATGATGAAAATTAGTTGTTGGAATTATTATTTGAATTAATTAGGATTAATTCATGCTAGTAATAATTGTATTTAAATTCGTATTTAAATTTCATCCCGAATAGATTCCGGGCACCCCTATTTTCCCAACAGAGCCGACCAACATTGATGTTGCTCTTTCCACTGAAGCTCTATCTGCTCCCCCAGCTCCTCAAGAATGAAGACTTCTGTTTTTTTATCTTTTTTACTCTAGCCTTGTAATAGGTCTTGTTTTGTAGCTTTTCTTTCAATTGTACTATCTTTCTGTCTATCAATGAAGTGGTTTCTTCTTCTTCACAACTTGTTTTCATTAATATTTTCTTTGTATTTGTCCTATTGTTCGCCAATTGCATATGCTTCATATCCCTGTCTAAGTACTTCTCTTTCATTTTTCAAGAGCAAAGTACTTTTATTTGTAAATCTGTATGGACAACTTTATATTGGTCTTTTTTGGTTCTCAAGGAACTTGACCTTCATTGATTGGGCTTTTCGTGGTCCTTATTGGACTTAACCTTTATTACTCTTTACATCTGAGCCTTGTTGCTCGCCGTATGTTGAGTTTGCGCTTAGTGCATTTTGATTCTGGCGAGCAGCTGCGCTTTTGGGGCGAACAAGTGGGGCTTCGTGCCTTTCTAAATTAATTTTTTTAACATATAACATACTATACAACAAATGACCACTCTTATTACTCTAATTGATAATCTTACATAATATTTGGTTACTTCAATTTACATAGTACTGAAAAAATTACTGAATTTTTTTAAAAATTTATATCAAATTTACAATGTACATAGTGATATGCAAAATCTGCATCGACTCTTAACTATTGGTAGTATTTCTTCAATAAGGTCGCATTCCAGGAGTATTGGTCCGAATTTTTCTTTCATATCTTCGAGGTCATATGTGCCGTTATACCATTTATGGGTTATCCTGAATATCAAATTTACAATGTACATGGTGATATGCAAAATCTGCATCGACTCTTAACTATTAGTAGTATTTCTTCAATAAGGCCGCATTCCAGGAGTATTGGGCCGAATTGCCTTTCATATCTTCGAGGTCATATGTGCCGTTATACCATTTATGGGTTATCTTGAATAGGCCCTCCCAAGTCGGTCCGAATACTCCTGGTGGTGGTGCTAATACTTTTCGAAGTACTAGATCTCCGACTTCAAATTCTCTGACCTTTACTTATGAATTGTAATATTTTGTGATTCTCTTTTTATATATTGCATTCTTCATTTCTGCTGAAATTCTTTTTTCATCAATTAAGTCCATCTCTGCAACCAAAATTGTGTTGTTCGACCGTTGGTACTTTGAGCTCTACAGGTATGACTGTTTCGGTATCAAATGTCATAGTGAATGGAGTTTCCCTAGTGCTCATCCTATATGATACTCTGTAGGCCCACAACACTTTTGGCATCTCTTCTGACCACTTCCATTTTTTGTCAACTAAGTGGATCTTCAAAATGTATTTTATTATTTTGTTAACCGCTTCGACTTGGCCATTGGACTGGGGATAATAAGGAGTTGAAAAATGCTTCTTGATTCCCCATTTCTTACAAAAGTCCCTTATTTTCTTGCCCTCGAACTGTCTTCCGTTATTTGTTAAAATTGCTTGTGGGACTCCGAATCGGAATACGATACTTTTCCAAATAAAGCTAATCATCTTTTCTTGTGTGATTGTTACGAGTGCTTCTGCTTCAGCCCATTTTGTGTAATAGTCCACGACCACTACTGCAAATTTTATATTCCCCTTTCCGGTTGGGAAAAGTCCTATGATGTCTATCCCCCACTTTGCAAATAGCCATGGACTATTTACTGAATTAGCTTAGTTGGTTGTGAATACTTGGGGCGAACAACTGGCACCTGTGACATGTTTTTGCAACTTTAATAGCATCTCGTAGTAGAGTCGGCCAGTAGTACCCTTGTCTCACCGTCTTATATGCTAATGCTCGCCCTCCTGCATGGTTTCCACATACGCCCTCGTGAATTTCTTTTAACATTTCTTTGCCTTGCCCCCTTGCCAAACATTTCAATAGTGGAAGCGAAAATCCTCTTTTGAATAGTTGTCCATCCATTATAGTGAACCTTGCTACTCGTCTGGTCATCTTGGCTGCTTCTTGTAGGTCTTCGGGTACTTCACCATCCTTGAGGTATTTGAATATTGGTGTTCGCCAGTCATATTCTTCAAATTCCACCTCAAATTGATTGATTTTATAATCGCTAGTTGATGGTTTAAGTATTTTGGTTATCATAACTTCTGAAAGTTTTGCCGGTCCCATGCTGGTAGCCAGACGAGCGAGTGTATCTGCTTGGGCGTTGTTGTCTCTTGACACTTGCTCAATGTAGATTTGTTCAAATAAGGAGGCTAAATGAGCAACAATTTTTTTATACAAGGCCATGTTTTCATCTTTCATTTCGTATTCTCCTCGGACTTGGTTGACTATCAACTGTGAGTCTCCATATATTTGCAGTCTCCTCACCCCCACAGCCAAAGCTAACCGAAGTCCAACAATCAATGCTTCATACTCAGCTTCGTTGTTCGTTGCCATGAACTCAAATCGGACAGCTGAAGTGAAAACTTTTCTCTCTGGGCTGATCAATACTATTCCGGCCCCTGATGCTGTGTTAGTTGATGATCCGTCAACATACGTATACCATGAATGATTATGACCTCTCATCGGATCTTGAGGAAAGGTTAGCTCGACTATGAAGTCGACTAACGCTTGTCCTTTGATCATTGTTCGAGGTGCATAAGATATTCCAAGTTGACTTATTTCGAGGGACCATATGAGGAGGCGACCAGCAGTGTCAGGCCTTTGCAATATTTGTCTCAGTGGAAATGTTGTTAGCACTTCTACTTGGTGGTCAAAGAAGTATGGCCGTAGCTTTCTTACACTCATTACAAGTGCATAGGCTAATTTTTCCATTGGTGAATATTTGATTTCCGCTTCGTTTAAGGCCTGACTTACATAGTAAATTGGTAAGTGAAATTTTCCGTCTGCTCGAACTAGGACCGAGCTGATTGCTACTTCTGAGGCAGCCAAATACAAATACAGTTTTTCTTCTGAGACGGGCTTTGACAGAATCTTGGTATCGCCGAGATATTCTTTCAGTTGCTCGTGTTGGAGTTATACGTGAAAGTATGCTTTTACTTTGTATAACTCGTGTATCAAACACTCGTTTTATGAGAATAATTCTTTTATCGCATTTGCTTTAGTTATGATTGAATGTTGAATTTCTATTGCAAACCGTTCAATATATAGTACGTGTTACATTGTAGTTAATGTGGTGATACCCGATCACGGAAGACAACATTAACAGTTTACTTGTAACTAAACGTACAATTTCACGACCTAGGTGGAATTGAACAATCCGCTGTGAAAGATCGATGTGTAAGGCTCAGATTGGTCTGTCTTGACTAAGAGATTGCACTAACATATTTAGTATGTGTTGAAGAAGTCCCACAGCGAGGATAAATTCTTCTGTTCTGAAAGGTGAAGAATTAGACCTCAGTGGTTGTTGATTTCTTAATCTCCGTCACTTAAATAGGACCGTGTGTGCTTAGTAGTTACTGCTTTGATTCATGTTGGGTGAGAATCATTGCGACTTCGAACTTTGTGTCTTGGACAGTAATATTAATCATACGACGGTTGCTAAGATTTAATACGGAGAAACGCGTGCGAGTACGGCTCGTGTGATTAGTCCCCTTGGTGGGCTCAGAAGTTTTATTGTACCAAATCTTGCAAGTGAAGAATTAGTTTCTTCGGTACGAATAATAATCTTAAACGCGGGAAATAATAACCGGGAGCCCATATTATCGTAATATGGATTAAGATGGATAGTGCAATATTAATTTATTAGTGGTAATAATTAATATTAATGGGCTGAATTATATTGGGGCTCAATATTGAAATTCAGAAGTCCATTAGGAGGTCCAATCTTAATTCTCCTTAAGACCCCTCAAGTAGCCCATTAAGTAGCCCAATAATGATAAGGTGATTAAAATAAAAAGAAAATTATATTGCTGATTTTTCTCTCTTAATTTTCGAAAAATGCATGTGTAGGAGAAATTAGATTTTGTTGATTTTCTTGAAAAGATATTATGGAAGATATGTATTCTAGAAATACAAGAATATCTCATATATTCAAGAAGATCCAAATCTTGGATTTCATTCTCATATTTTCGAAAATAATAACCCTTATAAGCTAAGTGAGATTTTTGTGGAATATTTTATTGTGGAGAAAAGAATATATGAGATATATTCAAGATTTCTTAGAGTCTAAGAAAAGATTTTCTCCAAGGCCCAATAAACCTAAAAATTTCGGCCACTATGCTTATAAATAGGGGGTGATTTTTTAATCCCCAAGTACATAATTCCATGTGTTGGAAAAATCAAGAAGCATAGATATTTTTCTTTTTCCTTAGTTTATTAAATTGCTTGAAAGCGTCTCCCACCGGCGATCAAGTGAGGTGAAAAGGGAAATACTTGAGAAGACTTTGGGTTGATAGAGCGAGATTACAAGTGTCCCGTATATCCAAAGGCCAATACTACGAGAGGTACGTTAATCACATATTTACTTGTTTAATTCCGCCTAGTTAAATATGTGAAATTAATTTAACATGCATGATGATAATTAGTTGTTGGAATTATTATTTGAATTAATTAGGATTAATTCATGCTAGTAATAATTGTATTTAAATTCGTATTTAAAGTTCATCCCGAATAGATTCCGGGCACCCCAATTTTCCCAA
Source organism: Ballota nigra (assembly GCA_947034835.1). Lineage (NCBI taxonomy): Eukaryota > Viridiplantae > Streptophyta > Magnoliopsida > Lamiales > Lamiaceae > Ballota > Ballota nigra. The sequence goes on along the minus strand of OX344727.1, from coordinate 6,948,645 downwards.
CAACTGGTATCAGAGCCACGGTTTCGGGCTCTGAATTTTAAATTGGAATTTAAATTGTTGAACATTAAATTGAAATTGGATAGTAGAATTGTTAGATCTTTTTTGCAGGTATCCAATTGTCATGGTTTTTTTTTAATGTTGTTAATTTCATGCGTGTGAATTAATTTGGTTTTTAATTCGATTCGTTCGAATTCGTTTTTCTCGTGAGAAAATCCACGAGTAGATTAGTTGTTTTATTTTGATTCGATCATTGTAATAGACTAGTCTAGATCTAGTATTTATTTTTGTTTGTAAAAATAAATTGTAACCGGATCGTGACGAAGAACGAAGAATTAAAAACGGCGTACCCGGACGATGCATACAAGCGTGGCGCGTGTATGGAGGTAAAATCATGAAAGGGGTGAAGAAAACGAGAACGAACAGCGAAAAAACGACGCACGGGGGTGCACGGCGCACGCCGTGCGCAACGGGCGCACGGCGCCGCGCGCGCCTCGGCGAGGGCCTGCAGTGCCTCGGGGCGCCCCGGGCGGCGCCTCAGCGCGCCTCCGTGCAGCGCCTCGGGTGCGCCTCGGGGCTGCGCTTCGGCGCGCCTCGGGCTGTTTTCCAGCGCTTCTCGGGCCGGGAAGCGCGCGGGCCCACTTCGTGGGCCGACGCGCGCTGTATCTCAGGCCGTGGAATTTTTTCGGTTCGTGTTTTTTTTCCGTGTGATTTTAAACGTCGTCCCGAACCCCAAACGATGCTGTTTTTGATGAAGTGTTGTTGTTCGAGTGGGAGCACGTCGAGACGAACGTCGGAAAGCAACAAGGACGATTTTTCGCATCAAGACGTGAAGAAATTAAACCGTGACAATTGGATTCGAGTGCTCCAATGTGGTTAATTTTGTTTTGATGGATGTTTTATTTCGTGCACTTATTATTATTTGTTAATATGTGTTTGCATGAATTTAATTGTCCAAGAAAAACCTTACTTTCGAAAATTACTAAGTATGTTTTTATAATCGCAATTTTATTCCGGATATTAAAATTGGATTATTTTGACCTCCATAATTTATTTATTTGTGAAGTTCTTTTGGAATACATTTCCCCCTCGGATCGGCTAAAAGAACGGATTTCACATGAATAAATTCCGAAAGGATGATTGTGGATTATTACTAGTGGCGGTATTGACCCTCACCACGAGTGGCTTGCTCAAAGCGAAATAATAATCCTGTATTTAATTATGGTTATTACTTAGGCATAGGGAATTGATATTAACTTACTCCCCTCGGAGTCCCTGTCAGTTTCTATGTGGTCAAAGTGGGAGCCAACTATTAATTTTGAATTAAGGATTTGTAACTTTAAGTTTGTAATCCGCTTGAATGTGTTTAAATGTATAGACCACCCCTCGTGGTGCATTTAAATTGTTTCGAGATGTTGGCTGATGCATGATTATATTGTTTTAAGGTTTCAATATAATTGATGTGATCAAATTTATGTGATAATTTCGTATTTTTCTAGATATTGATATGAATGTATGTTTTATTCTCAGTTCATCATGTCGCAACCTTTTAATCCATTGTATAGTATACTTAAAGATAATAAACTTGTTGGTGAGAACTATGTTGATTGGAAATGTAATATAAACATGGTCCTTCCTGCGCAAGAACACTATTGGATATTTAGCGTTGACGTACCCAAGAAACCTAATGATAAGTCAAGTAATGGGGAAAAGGCGATATTCGATGATTGGAAGCATTCCAATGAGCACATGAAGCACATCATCTTGACATTTATGTCTGAGGATTTGAAGCGCATTCATGAAGGCATTGAAGCGGCTGTTGATATCATGAATAGCCTTGAAGAGATGTTTCAACATCAGAACCCCATGGCGAATCTGTTCACCATTCGTGAGAAGCTCACGAAGGAAATGGTGAAGGGAACACCCGTAAGGGATCATGTTCTCAATTTAGGCGTGAGTTTGAGAAACTCGAGTTTCTTGGTGCCGGACAAAGTGAAGAAAGTCAAATCGATTCCATACTCCTAAAGCTATCGAGTAGTTTTGATGGGTTCTTTTGGGAATACGTGTTATCTGAACACAAGTTCACTTTGGATACCCTGCTCAAAGCCCTGATAACGGTAGAGTCATACTTGGGGAGTAGGGACGAGGCTTTGGTGATCAAGAGCTTTTTCTCGAAATCTAGGCCAATGGAAGGTGAGATTGAGAAGGAGGTGGTTGATCGGAACCAAACCAGTAGACTCACTTTGGGAGGCAAGAAAAGAGCTTTCAAGCCGTACGGCGTGAAGATACCCGGTAAGAGTAAGTGCTTCAATTGCGGGGAAAGAGGACATTGGAGGTCTACCTGTTCTAAGCCTAAGAAGGCGGTAAAGAAAGGTAAGTCTTATGCTTTAGTCGTTGAAACATATGTTGCGGCGTATGCTGCCCACGTTTGGGTAGTGGATACCGGGGCAACTGATCATATTTGTTTCACTCTTCAGGGGTTCCAGCTAACCCGGCGACTTAGCAAGAATGAGATCACCATCACTTTGGGCGATGCTACGAGAGTGGCAGCCGAAGCAGTGGGAGTCGTGCACCTATCTTTTGAAGATAGAGTTTTAATTTTAAGAGATGTTTTATACGTTCCAAACTTTAGGAAGAATTTAATTTCGGTTTCTAAGCTGTTTTTTGATGGATATTCAGTTACTTTTAATAAAGTTGTTACTGTTTCTTTTAAGAATGATGTTATCTGTCATGGAACGTTGGTAAACAATCTCTATACGATTAAGTGTGCACACCACTCAAATAATGAATCTAATAACACGTCGATCATTTCGAGCAATAAAAGAAAGCGTTCTTCGGAGATGAACGAAACACTTCTATGGCATCTTAGACTAGGTCATATTAATCTAAAGCGGATAGAGAGATTGGTGAAAGACGGATCTTTGGAATCACTCCAAGTCGAGCCATTTCCAACTTGTGAATCCTGTTTAGAGGGTAAGATGACCAAGAGGGCATTTGGAGCCAAGGGGAATAGAGCCACGGAAGTGTTAGAACTCGTTCATACCGATGTGTGTGGTCCAATGACGATCAAAGCGAGAATGGGGTATGAGTATTTCGTAACCTTCATTGACGATTACTCAAGATATGGGTACATTTACCTTATGCGGCATAAGTCTGAAACTTTTGAAAAGTTTAAAGAGTTTAAGGCTGAAGCCGAGAAACATAGGGAAAAGAGTATCAAGTTTCTACGATCAGATCGTGGAGGCGAATACCTCAGCGATGAATTCTTGAACTACCTATCGGACGAAGGGATCGTATCCCAGTTGACCGCACCGGGAACCCCTCAACAGAACGGTGTGGCGGAACGAAGGAACCGAACTCTTTTAGAGATGGTCAGATCCATGATGAGTTATTCGGATTTACCCAAGTCGTTTTGGGGTAACGCCTTGGAAACGGCGGCTTATATTCTAAACTTGGTGCCATCCAAATCGGTTCCTAAAACCCCAATGGAATTGTGGACCGGGCGCAAGCCCAGTCTAAGACATTTGCGGATTTGGGGTTGTCCGGCATACGTGCTAGACAAGGAAGCCGGTAAGTTGGATCCACGTTCGGAATTAAGGCTGTTTATAGGATACCCTGCGGGAACGAAAGGGTGTATGTTCTATAGTCCCAAGGATCAAAAGACCGTGATTAGTACACACTTTAAATTCTTGGAGGAAGACTATATGAACAATCGGAAACCTAAAAGTGAAATTACCTTAGAAGAATTGAGAGGTCAAACCTCGATACCAAGTATACAAGATGATGTACCACACGTCACATCTTCACAACTAGAACCCCGTCGTAGTGGGAGGGTTCCTAGGCAACCCGAGAGATTCATGGGGATAGGAGAATCTTCGGATTTAGTTCCCGGTGTTGAATCAGACCCATGGACGTACGACGAGGCAATCCAAGACAAAGACGCGGAGTCATGGCAAACGGCAATGGAAGCCGAGATGGATTCAATGGATCATAATCAAGTGTGGGAGTTGGTCGAGCCACCCAGTGGGGTAGAACCCATTGGATGCAAGTGGGTGTACAAGAGGAAAAGAGGACCGGACGGAAGGGTTGAAACCTTCAAAGCAAGGCTTGTGGCCAAAGGGTATACTCAGAAAGAAGGGATCGGTTATGAGGAAACCTTTTCGCCTGTAGCTATGCTTAAGTCCATCCGTATTCTCTTGTCGATCGCTGCGCACCTAGATTACGAGATCTGGCAAATGGATGTCAAGACGGCTTTCCTTAACGGAAGTCTTGACGGCATAGATATCTATATGCAACAGCCCAAAGGTTTCATTGAAAAAGGCCAAGAGAATCTCGTATGCAAGCTCAAGAGATCCATTTACGGACTTAAGCAAGCATCGCGTACTTGGAACCAGTGTTTTGATCAAGTGATTAAGTCTTATGGGTTTGATCAAAACGAGTTCGAAAGTTGTGTGTATAAGAAACGTGATGGAACTGCGGTGGTATTCTTAGTATTATACGTAGACGATATTCTGCTCATTGGAAACAATGTAAAGGTATTGTCAGACGTAAAGGTATGGCTGTCAAAACAATTTGATATGAAGGACTTAGGGGAAGCCGGTCACATCCTTGGGATCAAAATCACTCGCGATCGCAAGAAGAGGATGTTGGGCTTATCGCAAGCTTCATACATTGACACTGTTTTGAAGCGTTTCAGCATGCAAGATTCCAAGAAAGGTTTTGTACCTTTTAGGCACGGAATCCATCTATCAAAAGAAATGAGCCCTAAGACGCAAGCGGAGATAGATGACATGAAAGGTGTTCCATACGCTTCGGCCGTGGGAAGCCTTATGTATGCAATGCTGTGTACAAGACCGGATATCTGCTTTGCCGTGGGCATGGTGGCAAGATATCAAAGTAATCCCGGGAAAGACCATTGGACTGCCGTAAAGTGCATCTTGAGGTATCTGAAAAGAACTCGGGAGCGGATGCTGATTTACAAGTCAGATAGTCTAGTTCCCTTAGGATACACGGACTCGGATTTCCAATCAGACATAGACTCAAGAAAGTCAACCTCGGGTAGTGTGTTTTGCATGGGAGGAGGAGCCATTTCATGGAGAAGCGTTAAGCAGAAATGCATCGCCGATTCGACCATGGAAGCCGAGTATGTAGCTGCTTGTGAAGCAGCGAAAGAGGCAGTTTGGCTCAAGAACTTCTTAGTGGACTTGGACGTTGTTCCGAATTTGCCCGACAAGATAACTGTCTTTTGTGACAATGCCGGAGCAGTTGCAAATTCAAAGGAACCGAGAGCCCACAAGGCCAGCAAACACATAGAAAGAAAATACCATCTGATACGAGAAATCGTTGAGAGAGGAGATATAGAGGTGGCAAAGATAGCGTCGGGTGACAACCTAGCGGATCCATTCACAAAGGGTCTGCCTCAGAGTACATTCGAGAGACATGTGGATGGAATGGGAGTCAAGACTATTGCCAATCTGCTTTAAGTATAAGTGGGAGGAATTATTAGGTTAGTGTAGGTTGACATGAGATGTCACGTAGAGCTACTACACTAAGACATGCGTGATGTATACTAAAAGCAGACTTTAAGTATAAGTGGGAGATTGTTGGAGTTATACGTGAAAGTATGCTTTTACTTTGTATAACTCGTGTATCAAACACTCGTTTTATGAGAATAATTCTTTTATCGCATTTGCTTTAGTTATGATTGAATGTTGAATTTCTATTGCAAATCGTTCAATATATAGTACGTGTTACATTGTAGTTAATGTGGTGATACCCGATCACGGAAGACAACATTAACAGTTTACTTGTAACTAAACGTACAATTTCACGACCTAGGTGGAATTGAACAATCCGCTGTGAAAGATCGATGTGTAAGGCTCAGATTGGTCTGTCTTGACTAAGAGATTGCACTAACACATTTAGTATGTGTTGAAGAGGTCCCACAGCGAGGATAAATTCTTCTGTTCTGAAAGGTGAAGAATTAGACCTCAGTGGTTGTTGATTTCTTAATCTCCGTCACTTAAATAGGACCGTGTGTGCTTAGTAGTTACTGCTTTGATTCATGTTGGGTGAGAATCATTGCGACTTCGAACTTTGTGTCTTGGGCAGTAATATTAATCATACGACGGTTGCTAAGATTTAATACGGAGAAACGCGTGCGAGTACGGCTCGTGTGATTAGTCCCCTTGGTGGGCTCAGAAGTTTTATTGTACCAAATCTTGCAAGTGAAGAATTAGTTTCTTCGGTACGAATAATAATGTTGAGCTGTCTTTACTCCAAGGTGAAATATATTAATTAATTTAGAGCTATTCAGAAGCTTAATTAATTAATGGACTTGATAATCTTAAACGCGGGAAATAATAACCGGGAGCCCATATTATCGTAATATGGATTAAGATGGATAGTGCAATATTAATTTATTAGTGGTAATAATTAATATTAATGGGCTGAATTATATTGGGGCTCAATATTGAAATTCAGAAATCCATTAGGAGGTCCAATCTTAATTCTTCTTAAGGCCCCTCAAGTAGCCCATTAAGTAGCCCAATAATGATAAGGTGATTAAAATAAAAAGAAAATTATATTGCTGATTTTTCTCTCTTAATTTTCGAAAAATGCATGTGTAGGAGAAATTAGATTTTGTTGATTTTCTTGAAAAGATATTATGGAAGATATGTATTCTAGAAATACAAGAATATCTCATATATTCAAAAAGATCCAAATCTTGGATTTCATTCTCATATTTTCGAAAATAATAACCCTTATAAGCTAAGTGAGATTTTTGTGGAATATTTTATTGTGGAGAAAAGAATATATGAGATATATTCAAGATTTCTTAGAGTCTAAGAAAAGATTTTCTCCAAGGCCCATTAAACCTAAAAATTTCGGCCACTATGCTTATAAATAGGGGGTGATTTTTTCATCCCCAAGTACATAATTCCATGTGTTGGAAAAATCAAGAAGCATATATATTTTTCTTTTTCCTTAGTTTATTAAATTGCTTGAAAGCGTCTCCCAACGGCGATCAAGTGAGGTGAAAAGGGAAATACTTGAGAAGACTTTGGGTTGATAGAGCGAGATTACAAGTGTCCCGTATATCCAAAGGCCAATACTACGAGAGGTACGTTAATCACATATTTACTTGTTTAATTCCGCCTAGTTAAATATGTGAAATTAATTTAACATGCATGATGATAATTAGTTGTTGGAATTATTATTTGAATTAATTAGGATTAATTCATGCTAGTAATAATTGTATTTAAATTCGTATTTAAAGTTCATCCCGAATAGATTCCGGGCACCCCAATTTTCCCAACAACTCGAAAGCTTGTTGACAGCTGTCCATCCATTGAAACTTTCCTTTCTTGATAGCATCAAAGAAAGGTCGGCATCTGTCACCGAATCTTGAAATGAATATGTTTAGAGCTGCTAAGCATCCGGTGAGCCTTTGCATTTCCTTGACTGATCTTGGTGGCTGCATGTCCATAATTGCTTTCACCTTTGAGGGATTCACTTCAATGCCTCGTTGACTGACAAAATGTCCGAGAAACTTGCCCGAGTGAACTCCGAAGCTACTCTTTTTTTTATTTAACTTCATGTTGTATGTTCGAAGTATTTCAAATGCCTGGGCTAAGTGTTCCAGTTGATCTTCTTTCTTTGGGATTTTGACGACAATGTCATCCACGTATACTTCCATTGTCCTGCCGATGTGTTCATCAAACATTTTGTTGATGAGTCTTTGGTACGTGGCTCCTGCGTTGATTAACCCGAACGACATCCTCTTCCAACATAATAATTTTTTGTTAGTGTAGAAGGCTGTATGTTCTTGGTCATCCGGGTGCATCGGGATTTGGTGATAGCCTGCAAACGCATCCATGAATGTTAAAAGCTCATATCCGGCCGTGTTGTCTATCAGCGGGTCAATATGTGGAAGTGGGAAATTGTCCTTCGGGCAAGCAACATTCAAATCAGTGAAGTCGATGCACAACCTCCATGTTCCATTCGGCTTTCGGACTAGCATTGGGTTGGCCACCCATTTAGGACATAGAGCTTGTCTGATTAGATTGTTGTCTAGCAGCTTCTTTACTTCCACATCAAGTGCTTCATACTTGTCGGGCCCAAATTTCCTTCTCTTTTGTTTCACCAGTTTTCTTGTTGGATCAATATTTAGCCTATGACAAGCATGCTCAGGGCTAATGCCTACCATATCGGCATGTGACCATGCGAACACGTCGAGAGCTCAGATCCGATGAAGAGTTCAAAGTCTTCTCGGTTCGGCTCAACTCTGATTGTTTTCAAATCTTCTACCAGTGTTGCTCTTCTCTTTTGGTCTTTCCATCGAGGATCAATGATGGGTCCGTCCAAGTTAAGTTTGTCTTCAATTACCATCGGCTCTGCTCCTAGCCTTGGCTCAATATCATCGACTTCATTTGGAACAGGCACAACTTTTTCTCCTTGCTGCTCATTTTGGACCTCCTGCTCGTCTTCATCGTGCTGTTCGTCCACTTCCATCATTTCCGTATCAATTGACTCCATAATTTCATCCAAGATGAAGGGTTCATCTTCAACCCTGCTGCTCGGCTGTTCGTCCATGATGGACACTTTATTATCTTCTGGTTGTAGTTGTAGGAGGCATTCTCGAGCTCTCTTCTGGTCGTCTTTTATTGTACCTGATCCTTTTGAAGTTGAAAATTTTAGACAATAGTAGTACGTTGAAACGACTGCTTTGAATTCATTCATAAAAGGACGACTAAGAAACCCATTGTAGGCAGATTGTTGGTCTACAACCAGAAATTCTACCATTCTAGTCAATCTCATATCAGGGTTCTCGCTCGATACAAGCTCAATCGATAACGTAACTACACCTAAGGGAATGGTTACAGCTTCTCCAAATCCAACTATTTTATGATTACAATCTTTTACATATTCAGCATAATCCCCTAACTGATCTAGTGTGCTTTTGAACAAGATGTTTGTATAGGAATCGGTATCGACAAGCAGGCGATGCACTCATGTCCCCATGATGTTGGCACAGATGATCAGTGAGTCATTGTGAGGGGTGAGTATCCCGTCCAAGTCTTTCTCTGAAAATGTAAAGTCTTCCGTCTTCTTGGTCGCCGGGTTTACTCCAACTTCTTTGAATTGAGCCACGGCTCTTAGCTCCTCTTTCCTCCTTCTTTTAGACATTTGTGGCCTTCCATCTGAGCAACCTCCTATGGATCCAGTTGGTTCAAGCACCAAGATTTCTCGAACCGGTTCTGTCGGGGCTGTCATTGTCTTTTTTCCTTTCTTATCCATCCTGCTCTTGTCACTTTCATCATCTTCCGAGCTGGATGGTGTTGTTGTCCTGGGTCTTTTTCCCGGCTGTCTTTTAAAAAACTCAGATAACTTTCCCTCTTTGTAAAACCTCCACAACTGCTTCAGAAGGTCTCGACACTCACTTGTAAAATGACCGATGTTTTGATGGTATGTGCAGTATTTGTTCGGGTTTAGCTTTCCTCGTTCTTGCCGGATCTTTCTTGGTTCTGACAGCATATCCTTATCTTTAACATTGTTGTACACAACTTCCACTGATGTAGTAAGCACTTAATTTAATTTTTCCTTCAAGTCTGCTCCTTCATTAAAAGCTTTCATATTTTTTGGAGCTTTGTATTCACTTCCACCTGACTTCTTTGCGGATTTCTTCGGGTCGGCTTTATCTCTCAATTCCTTTTGAAGAGCCTCTTGCATCGAAATGTATATGCTGGCCCGATTTCTGAACTCTGCATAAGTTTTAGGGAAAGTCAGGTGCATTTCTTTCCATAAATCGGTTCCCTTCTTGAGTCCGGCCATCACTGCCACGATCTTCGTATCTTCGCTCACCATTTCTCCTTCCAGCAGGACTTTATCAAATCTTTCGAGAAACTTTCTATCGGACTCATCGTCTCCTTGTTTTATGTCTGCCAAACAGTGTCTTTGTGTTAGGTAAGACCCGGCTGTAGAAAAATGAGATAATTGCTTAGCTGTGCAAAGGAGTTGATGGATCCTGGAGTAAGCACTGAGAATCATCGATGAGGTCCGTCCCCGAGTGTAAGTGGAAAATTACGGCACTGGGTTGCATCTGTAGCCCCCATTGATATCATAAAATTCAAGTACTTCGTCAAATGAACTCTAGGATCTGTGGTTCCTTCGTACAGACTGATAGTTGGAAACTGTATCTTTTTCTGTATGGGAGCATTTAAGATTATGGACGATAACGGTGATGATGGCAACACCGTCGATGCAATGCCTTTTTGAGATTCCAATTGCTTTTGCATTTCTTCCACTGTTTTTTCAAGGCTTGCCACTTATCTGGAGACGTTCTTCCATTGAAGGGTTGTTCATCGTGATCTAGTTCAACAACTTCACCACGATGCAGTCCCTTTCAAACGGGACGTTTCTCTTGTGTAGCTCGCCTAGCAATGTTGCTAGCTCTATTGGGACCCAAACGGCCAAAGGCCGACCTTTTGATTATGTCATGGACTGAGGGGCGAGCAACAGGTTGTGCTCGCTCCCCACTCTTTTGGGGAGCTTCTATTATATGTCCTCCTCGATTCTCCGTTCTTTCCCCTGCCCTAGTTCGGCTCGAATCCTTAGTTGTCTCCCTGCTCGACTCCTCGCCTCTTCCCGGGGTGGACTCCCCTCGGCTTCCCAATCGTTCACTAATCAGGGCTTTGCTATTTTTCCGAGCTTGAGCACTATCTGCTTCATCTATATGTACATCTTTACGTTGTTTTGCCCTCTGTTCGGCTGCTCGGTTGCTCGTCTCCTGGGCACTCGATGGTCCGACAACTTCTTGACATCTTTGTAACGATTGTAAAACGACAATCGTTTTCCCAACTCTTCCGGATTCCGAGCGAGGGCCTCCACCTCCGGAGGGAGAGTGTCGATAGTAACTTGGACATTCCTTCGAGATGTCGTCCGCACCGTTCGTGCATGATCACCCGTCGACGAAACCCTAGTTCGTGACCTGTTGGACAGATGCACCGTTCTTGCGATCTCGCCATCGTTGGATAATTGAATATTTTGATGAAGAATTTGTATTTGTGAAATGTCAATTTGGAAACAACTAGCCTTGTATATGTGAATGTGGTTGTTTACAAACTCTAATTCACATACACATGCATTCAAGTTTTCAAATATGAACAAAACCACTACAAATGATCAACAACCAACTTTGTACCCAGTTTTCCGGTGATTCTTCGTCGGATCCCGGCTACAGCTTGCAGATTCCGGCGATTTCTTGCAAAATTCCTTCAAATTCCACCAATCGAAGGTTCGGGCCCTTCTTCTAGCGCCAATTGTTGATGACCTTGATCTGATTCGGATAATTAGTGATTGTTTAAGCTTGGAAGATCATCAAACAAAGTGTGTAAATTAGGATTAAATATCAGATTGAGATAAGTAAAGATTGAGAATGGAATTTGCAAGAGTTTTGACTATTTTGTGAATAAATCAACCTATCATTCCCTTCTCGTGAGAGAGTATTTATAGAGTACAAGCAAGCATGAGGCGTAGCCTTCTTAATCACCCTTATTTATACATTGACAAGTGTTTAGACACTTGTTTTGATTCTAAGCTATTACATTTTACAAAATGACAAGTGTTAAGACACTTGTTTGTTCCTAATGCAATGCCTAATTAGTGGGGTTCATGATTGTTCTCTGAGGTGCCTTGTTGCTCGCCTACTCGTCTTTAAAGTACGTCCTTGGATTTTCTTGTTAGAGTTGCTCGCTCAACTTTGTTTACTTGTGACCAGCTGCTCGTCTTATTGAATTTTCAAATGTTGGTACCCAACTGCTCGCCTCCTTTGACCTCTTCACCTTTAATAATTTTCTAATTGGTGATTTATTTCCGATTAATTTAATCCCGTTGTCCGGCTGCTCGCCTATCAACAATCCCATTCACCACTCCCTCAATATAAAAATTTAAAAAAAAATTTAAAAAAAATTATATTAAAATTTTAATTTTTTTATAATAAATTACCAGAGAATTTATAAGTTGTATTAGTCACACTAACAACTTATAAACTACTTAAAAATTGCATCTTATAACTCTTTTTTGGCAAAATTGTGACTAATACAACTTGTAGGTAGTGGGGCTCTAACCACATTTTATAAATTATTAAAAGGGGCATTTACAAGATAGTACAATGTCAAACTACTATTTATAAAATAGTACAACGTTCAAAAAATATATACATATGTTCAACTTTTTTTTTTTTTTGTGCATCTGTTCATCTATTTTGTACCAATTTGTAGAAAATAATTTGGTATTGTATTACCATGTGTATTTCTCAACAATTGGGACTATAAGATGTTTAAAATAAGTATAATCAAACAGGTTTTTAAACAGTTGTAACCAGTATCAAAGCATGCATTGCATACCCTAATGTCCAACATATTTTCCAAATATTCCAGCATTTATGTCACATTTTCCTATACTTATACCCATACAATCATGAATTTACAAACAAGCCCAAAACAAGCTTATGCTAGGAGAATTGCCTGAGAATACAAGTGAAAATTGTATCTCACATCGTCCATGCTCAAATCTCTTCCAGAAGTCTGATCCAAACTTGTAGACATGATGCTTTTCGCTGTATACCGAAACACAACCCAGTGATCATGCCAAATCACGAACCTCAACGACGTACACAAAAGGGAGCCAAACATTTTCCAAAGCCCTTTACTCTTTCCGACTGTCTTCATCAGATTCAGAAATATATCTGCTGATGTCGAAGGGCTCATTCTTTGGGACCGAGTGATTCATCTCAGAATCATTTACTGCATTCATTGGTGCAAAGGCTGCAAATACAAAACTATTAATATAAGACCCTGAATTATGGGGAATAGTTTTCTTTTTTGAAGGACCGTAACTATGTGGGTAACAGTTGTAGGACAATATGTTTACATGCTGACAAATTTATGCCCATAAAATTTAATTTTCACACATTTAGGCCAATTTGGCTTGAAACACATGACAAATTAGCTTGAATTGGGCCAAACACGTGAGCCACACATGACAAATTAGCCTGAATTGGGATGTCTAGGGCCAATTTAATGTCCTACAATTGCTACCCCCTATATTATAGGACTTTAAATAACTATTCACTAGAATTATGATACTAGCAAATCAAAACTTAAACGCATATTCCTGCTACATAGCCATCCCTTAGTCGAATATAGTAATATTCAAAACTCAGATTCAGTGTGGTTTCCCAGCCACAAACGGTGATTGTTTATTGGTGCAAGATTTTTCTTAACTTATTCATGGTTATGTCAGTATCATATATTAGTTGCAAAACTGCACCAGTACAAATAAAGCAAGTGAAACAGAACAGAGCAAACTAACCTTTCTCCCTCATTCTTCTCTCTCTATCATATTCAAACTTGTCACGGACTTGGCTAACCTTATTCCAATTATCGCTTCCCCTGTTCATCTTCCCAGCTTGATCCTGCAGTCAAAATGGTTTGCAGCCATTTATAAAGTCTAAAAGTAAATATTTATAAGACATCTATATTATAGTAGCATTTTAGAGCACACCAAATGCATTTAGCCAAAACTTATGAACTAGGCTGTAAAGTAACAATTACTTGTTTTAATAGAGAACATTGCAGTTCTATCATTTGCAAATTCCAGGTGTTAATCACATAGCGAGTGAGGGGGTGCAGAAGAAACGTATATGTATTAAGAAGAAAAGGATAACAGAAACATATATCACACGAGGCAAGGATAAATAAAAGTTAGTACTATATTACTGTGATAGTACAACCAGTGAAAAAGTATTTACCCAGTTTGATAACCAAATGAATTCAAAGAACCTCCTTTAAAGTACATTCACGATATATAATTTAAAAAAAGAGAGGTAGCATCTACACAATTACCTTGATTGGTTCTGCTCGAGGTTGTCTGTTCCTGCAAAGGATAGAGAATCGTTTCATAATGCACCCAAAAGTTAACAAATAAAAAATAAAAAATGCTTTGATAGCTCATATGAACATGAATCTCAATTACTAAACTAAGCAGTTTCTTAGCACTGATCGGTGGAGCATTATGTACAGAATTGATATTTCGAATTTTATTCAAACAGATGATCGAAACCATTTAAAGGACAAAATTGCAAGGGTTTTGGAAAATCTGTCTAACCTGTAAGGATTGAAATCTTCATCATCATCTTCAGGAGAGTCATAATTTGCATGATCTTGAGCAAGTTTCTTGGAGTACCCCTCATCCCAGTACAATCTCTCCCAATTTTCTCTGAGCTCATTATATAGTTCCATATATCTTTTGCACCAAGGCTCATGCTCCTTTCAATTGGGAAAAGAATACTAAAATCACTACTGAATTCCATATCCAACTTTAAAATCCATTATAGGAATATCAACTAAATAAGAACAACAAGGAAACCACAGAAACATGAATCAAAGTAATATAAAGCTCAGGCCTGCTTCAAACAGTTTGAGGATTTTCGAAAATTCAACATTCTCCATCATTCAATTTCTCTCATAGTCTGTTTATATGCATTTTTTTATCCCCACAATATGTCATCAATCATTCGCAAATCGAAAAACTTAATGCAAAAACTAGAAAAAAAAGGCATGAATCCTTCACAACTGAAACGACGAATTGAATAAAATGATGATAGAGAACTAACCGATTCCTTGATAACAAGACGAGTGCGGCGCATGAACTGCTCGCGAAGTTGCTTCCGACGCTTATTAGGGATATTATCCCTAGGGATCACAAAGCGTTCCCTCGGCGGCACATTTTCCCCAATTTCGTGCATTTCTCCATCCACCACCCACCACTCCGACTTGTCTTCGGTCTTTCTCAGCATCTTCGACGGCGAGAACTTGGACCGCCGGCGGTTACGCGGTGGTGCGGCGGAGCCAGTGTCAGTTCGAGCATAGCGGAGTTGAGCAGCAGCAAAAGGGAGAAATCTGTGGGGCCCTTGAATTCTTCTCGCTAGAGAAAGCATCGGAAATTGGGGAGAGCGGTGGTGACGGGTTGGGGGGATGAAGATCGACGGCGAAAGGGTTTTACAGGGTTTAATAATGCAGAGGTGCACCGTGCACTGTTTAGGAGATGTTTGGCATATTAATTAGGATTGACACCGTTTAAACCTCAAATTCCTCTAAAAAGACTCCATCTACTAAACAAACCTCATTTAAATTTAAAAATTAACACTTAAATACTAAACCTACTCCATTTCTTTCCCATTATACCCTTTCTTCCAATATTTGCCTCTAAACAAACCCCCCATCTCTGTCTTCCTAAAAATAAAAAAGAATCGCGCCATTCTTCTTGCTCCGTGAATTGCAACTGTACAAGATTTCATGAGGATTCAAGAAGACGAACACTAATGCCTGCATAGATTGAAAGATACAGTAAGTATTCCATAAATTATTAATCTTATCATTTCCTAAATTTCTAGGGTTTATGCGTGTGAATTTTAGGATTGTTTATATGATTATTATTGATGGTATACAAACCATAGGAGATTCACTCAGTGTTTACTGCTTTTTTTTTGGCGTACTGGGAATTAGAAGGTTATGACTCCGGTGTTGTCCGGCGAGAAAATTAACCGTGCGTGTAATAATTTTGGCCCCAAATTCGTTGCATTTTTTTCTTAATAAGATTAAAGATTAATATAAAACTCAAAATCAATTATTGGGTAGTAAAGCTTGAGAAAAGTTGAGATAAACCTGAAAAATAATTTGTTTGCCTCAACTAAATTTGCTTACACTACTGTAATAAATAATTATTTTTTAGTGCTTATGAATAGACACCATGAATGAACCAAATTAACCATGTCCTTGACCTCTCTTACAACACAGGCCACAGTAGCTCTTCTCTCAACAATAATTTACTTAATAAATCAACCCAGGAGATCAGTTGATGTATGAATACACATGATTTTTTTTATGGAGTCAAGCATTCTTTCTACTTGTTGGATTTGCCAGGGTAGATACATGAATACCTTCAGTTTTTATGCTCTTGATGCCTTGTCAATTTTGAAGTTTCTAGTTTTAACATCTTTCAATTGAAGTACAATCTTTAATCCTAATGATGCTACGTGAATACCTTCGGTCTAATGATGCTTCAAATATTTGTCTCTTTGATAATGAATAACTGGAGGCCTGAGCACGACTCCAGTTATCCTGGTTTGATCTATTGCAACAAGAATTTTATGTCTGGCAAGGAGGAAGTTATACTTTTAGATTTTTTTTTCTTCATTTTACACACTATTTGTCGTTTTTGGCAGTGTTAGTTGCTTTTTTTTATTAAGATAAGTTTTTCTCCTTTTCTTTGAGGATGGTTTCTTATGCACAGTTGGGGCCTTAGTTTTGAGTATCTGGAATTGAATCTGTGTTTGATACATATTTTTCTTTTACTTCCTGCAATGACAATGCTAATGTTCTGTTACTCGCGCATGTATGTATGTTTGTGTATATTATAAAAGTTGGTCTTATGCAAGCTGTGAGAATTGATGCTCAGATCTTTAGTGCTTATGAGATAGAACATGTTCGGTAAGAAATTCTAGCAGTAGCAAATTTTTTATGTTTATTACTGAAGAATACACATTTAAATAAATTTGGAAATCATGAGATGCATATTAATTGAAAAATTATAAGTGTTTTGGCAGGGCATAAGGGCCCCGGTCTGATTACTACTTGTATATGCACATGTACACATTATATACAGACCACCTCTGCTCCTAATTCTACCTTAGCCATAGATTCTATCCTATCTTTTTTTTTTTTCTGTTTTTCTTTTTTATTATGAAAAAAATGAATTATTTGGCATGTATGTGCTTCACCAGTGTCTGAAAGTTTTGTGTACTTTGTTTGCAAAGCAATGAGAAAAAATGTTATTGCTATATCTAGAGAGAGGAAAAAAAAGACTATGTAGAAGCAATTTGTTGGCTCAATTTTAAGTGGGTTGATTCTTGAGATAATGTCACTGAATGCTGGATTTCAACGTGATCATGACAGCTGTGAAAAATAAAATTGTCGTTGCAAGCCAAACCCTTTTCTAATCCCAAATTTGGTTTACAGGAGAGAGTCTTTGTATTACTGCCAAATGGAAAGTTTTCCCCTTTTTAAATAGCAGATTTAGTGGTTGCAGAATAGTGTAGTTCAGTTCAAAGAGAGCTGATGCAAAAACTTTCTTATTGAATTCTGAAAACCGAAAATTTGGCGGGGAAACATACAAATTGGTAATGTGCTTGGCCCGAATATATAAAACCACAGGGAAAGTAGATTGTGTAGGAGCTTAATGCATTTGAGAAGATTAAAAGGAGGAGTATGGAGAGATACATTAAGAGTAAATGTAATAAATAGTTTTTGTTTTGTTGTAGGATTTGAATCTTGAATGGTGATAGCAGAGAACAAAAATACAATTTTCTGATTTTTTTTTCTTTCGTTTAAGATTGACATGCTACATGTTCTTACAAGCCAACTCTTTATAAGTGTGATAAATTGATATATTATTTATTTTATTTGATATTTCAGTATCCGTAATTATTAATTTTCTCGATGTTCCATTTATAGTTATCCTCAATTTGTTGGACTACAAGTCCTTTTAGATGTGACAAATATCATGACACGTAATTAAGACATTCCATTTTATTTTTTGCAGAAAATGTTTTCACAAGAGAGAAAAAATATCGAGTCTTCATGAATCTCTCACAATGTGAAGAGGTTGGACGACTTGAATTTATCGAACAAGCACCAGAGCCGGAAACACAAGAGCTAGAAGCACTAGAAGAGGCACCTCCAGTTATGCAAATGGACGAGGCTGAAGATTCAGATGAGAATGGTGTACTGAGTGGACCTTATCCTGGTGGTCCAAAGAATCCATCTTTATTGCCAAGTTTCAAGACTCATGTGGCTGCTATGATATGGAAAGGCGAAGAACGCGAGCTACTGAAAGTCCACTGCCACACAAATAAGCTCTCGGAATGGACTTTTCCAACATATCAAACCACTCACAATTGGAGAGACCTGATTAGGGATACAGGGATGCTAGCTTTATGATATTTTGCCTACCCTAGTCCGAATAGAGCTCTTATTGGTGCTTTTATCGAGCGATGGCAGCCTGAAACAAACACTTTTCACATGCCCTTTGGGGAAATGACGATCACGTTGGACGATGTGCGTTGTTTGACTGGACTGAAGATTGAAGGTCATCCTGTGGAGTTTCAGCTAGATGCAATCATGGAAAATGGTACAACCTTAGTGTCACGATTGTTGGGAGTTACCAAGAAAGTTGCTGCTGATCAGCTAAGTGCAGTGCGAGGTAGCTCGTTCAAATTGAGTTGGTTGGTCGATAAATTTAAGAATGAAACAACATCTGATGGTCCACACACACTAGATTGTGCAGCCCGTGCATACATAATGTATACTATTGGATGTGTATTATTTGTGGACAAAAGTGGGGCACACATCGGTACATATTTCCTACGTATACTTGATGATGTTGAAGACGGGTCAATATGCATGGGGGACTGCAACTCTAGCGTATTTATACAGACAACTGAGGGTAGCATCTAGACACGGAGTTAAGCAACTTGCTGGGTTCATTCCCCTATTAGAGGTAAATTTTTATTTTATCTATGAAATATTAAATTTTGTGGGATATTCTCCCCCCCCCCCTATCCTTTTTTATCTTTCTCTATATGACTTTTGGAATTAGTGTGTATGTAATTTTATCATAGTAGATGAAAAGAAAATGGTTCAAGCTATGGAATAACAAACTAATAAAACAATCTTTATCTTCGTTCTAACTTGTTGAACAAATATATAGGCATGGATTTATGAGCATTTCCCATTTACTCGGCCTGCGCACAACACAGGGTTCAATCCACAGTTTCCATTGGCTAGGAAGTGGGTACCCCCCATACGATATGGAGGTAACTTTCAAGATCAAGTTAGTATGCGAGAGAGATTAGATGCACTCACAACATCAAATGTAAGTATTTATATTTTATCATACATAATTTCAACTTTTAACTACAAATTAAATAGCAAATGTGATTACAATTTGTAGGTCGAATGGAACCCTTACGCATATGTACGTGAGCATCATCCATTAGAAGATGTTGTTTTTTTTCATGGATGCATTCGATCATTTGACATTGTTGAGCCCTACCATCCAGACCGTGTACTTAGACAGTTTGGCTTTGTTCAGACCATTCCTGCTGCACCTTTGGGTCCGACATTTGCTTCTAGACCCGCCAAAGGTGATAAGTACAAGCTTATATGGGCAGACGGCCTTGAAGGATACTATAGAACGTGGGACAATCACGTTTTGTCTTTCCGTCGTCGTGGTCGTGTAGCTACTCCACCATGGGAGTGCTCAAATGATTATCTTTCCTGGTTTCACGAGCATTCTCATCCAATCATTCAGTGTCCTGACCGCGCCTCTTAGAATGCAGCCCACAAAACTACCGCTAGTACATCATCATCACTTTGGAACCAACATCAAGTTGCACTTGCCTTAATGGAGCAACCGGTACACTTGTGGAGACTTCGAGATAATGGTCTCACTCTAGAGAATGTGATGACACAGATTGACCAGGCATACATAACTCTAGGAGGTACGGGATGGGATGATGCACCTAATCCCGATGGCGTCATTCCTGGTAGACCAGAGTCATACAGGAATGCTGGTAGAGGGAGGAGAAGAAGGTCATATAGATGATTATTTTATGGTGTTTTGAAACATTTTACTTATTTATGGTGTAGTCATTTTGAATGGTTTAGTGATTTTTTAGTTTGTAATTAATGGAGTATCTAACGTAGGCAAGTTTGAACAGTAATTCGATCATTTTCAGCCCTAGTATACAATCCTACGTAGTGGGGAAGTGAAGTTTTTGGAATTTGCCCTTCTTTCAGTATAAGTGCTTGACTAATGTATATTATGATGAAAGTGGGACATAAGTGGTGGAAATGTTGAATGAGAAAATGAAATATGATATAATGTCTTTTGAAACGTAGGTGCTCGTTAAAAATTATTTGGTTTAGTTTCTGAATACTTTTCAACTAAAATGAGTTGTTGTTTATTGTAAAGCTGCAAGCTTATTGATAATTTAATAATTCAATATATGTGTTGTCGCAATTAGGCATTTTCTGTTTAGAGAGAAACAAACTCTCCACGAGCTTAAATCTCCCATGCATTGGAATGATGATCTGATATTGGGTTCTTGTATTCTTCGTATATTCATCATTTTTATACGCTCTCACTGCATCAAGTAATTTTTTTAATTGCAATTCATTAAATAAATAAAATACCCAATAACATATTGTGCACTTTGTAGTTGAAATGAATGTAGATATTGATTTAAATAAAATAATAAACTAAATATATAAAGTGTTTTTTTCTTTTATTTTTTCCAAACTAATAGTAATATCTTTACATAGCAACAGACAAATAAAATATCATTTAAACACTAATTACTTCTACATTAGCGTCTGGATTATATCCTACAAGCCGGTAATACAATAATGTTTGTTTCCTGCATAAATCCCTCCATGTTTCAGCACATGGATCGCGATAGTCATTCCAAGAATACATTATGTGAGGCAGTGGGTGATCTGGCTTCAAATCAACCTATAAAATAATTAGATGAATTATTAAATTGAAACACTAACAAGATATATTCAAAGAATAAAAGATATATGTACCGCAATAAAATGTCTTCTTTGTTCGATTAGCCCAATGCAAATGCATTTTGGATCAGCTGGCGCCACTGTTCTGAAAGGCATGTATGTATTGCACAAAAAATTTGACAATGTGACAAATATCACATTGTATGTTGATGCAACAAGGTGTCCCATCTCGGGCAATAAAAAACCAATGATATTCGGGACCAAAAGTGTCAAAGTTGTCCAATTTTTTCATTATATTATCAACCTCACCCTCCAACATGAATACTTTTGAATACAAATCTTTGTGCAATGTTAACTCATGCATGAGATCGCGTCGGACCTTACCCCATTCCTCCTCTCCAAATATCATTTGTTTAGCAACAGCACGGAACCCACAATGTCCATCCCCAACAACATCATGAGTATCTAAGACATAACCGCGAATCCATGTTGGTATGTCTATAAACTCAACTGCACGTGGAGGTATAACTTTTCGACGTACCTATTCAAATTTAAGATTAAAATAAACATAATAATAATCAATTAAAAACATAAATATAAATAATACATTTTGTTTTTGTCCTTTCGCATTACTGAACATAGGCGACACGTGCACTGGTCCACCGAATTCAATAGTAGTTTGAGAACAACTATCTACAATGGAGCCGACATACTCAAATGCACTCTTGTTACACTTAGTTGGTTTGTCCTTTTCTTTTTGTTTCCTTTTCGGTCTGCCCCGACTATTCTTTAGAGAATGTGGCTCAAGTAATAACGTTATTGTAGGATTTACAACTTCCCTTAACCTTTTCAACATCAACAATTGTTCTGAATCACCTTTAGCATCAAAAGCTTTATCAACAACTGCCCACATATCAGACCAACGACTTCTAATATCATTCCCAACCCCCGAATTTGATCCATTGTTTAGCCCTTGACTCGGCCCCTGAATCGGGTGCATGGCCCTCATATCCAACTTCTTCCAAAATCTATCAATTTTGTCTAATGGAATAGGAGTGTCATTGACTTTGAATTCTGTGATCTCATGCGAACAAG
The DNA here is from genome assembly GCA_947034835.1 of Ballota nigra. Classification (NCBI taxonomy): domain Eukaryota; kingdom Viridiplantae; phylum Streptophyta; class Magnoliopsida; order Lamiales; family Lamiaceae; genus Ballota; species Ballota nigra. The sequence continues at coordinate 6,926,917 of OX344727.1, read as the reverse complement.
GCAACCCACAAGTCTTTCTTAGAATACATCCACATAACAAAGGATCATCACAAGACTTGGATTCCATTTCTTTTAGTATTATCTCCAATGACTTGATTGAAATCTCCCCTCTCAGAATCCTAAATACAGAAGGTTTAAATTTATGTTGCACCACATGGATGCTCTTCTCAAGCGAAGCCTTTATCGCAATGTGCGAGGTCTCAGAAAGAGAATGAATTTTGGACCAACAAGTCTCAAAATTACCCTGGCTCATTTTTAGGCACCTCTTCAACTTTGCATGATTACTCTCGACCCTATAATAATAAAATTAGAAAGTTTAGCAAGTATGACCAAATAAATTTTAGAAAAATATACAATGCATAATATCAATAGGTACCTATTTGTCGTGACATTGTCATAATGCATGACCTTGTTTGTATAAGCCGATACAAATTTTTGTTTGTAAGGTGTAATCCACTGATTCATACAATATTCAATGGCTATTGAGGACTTCGGGTTCTTCGAGTGGTCAGTCTGAAACCTTCTAAGAAAATCAACAAATTCCCCTTCATTCTAAGCATCAATCACATCATCAAATGCACGACTAAACAACTTCCACTGTTTATCGGTGGGAAAGTATTTACTTTTCTTGCAGTTTGCCAAAACGTTTTTACAAATGTGCCACTTACATAACAAATATGTGGCGGATGGGAACATGGATTCTACTGCATTAACCAACGCCAACTCTCTATCAATGACAATAACAGTGGGCAAACAATACCCGTGCATCAAATCTTTTAGGATGCTGCACGCCCATATGTAATTGTCCTCCCGCTCTGACTCCATATAAGCAAATGCAACATAAAATATCATTCATGTTGAAGTCACTCCTACTATCTCCAATAGGGGCAATCTATATATGTTGGTTTTGTACGTACAATCCATGAACAAGACCAAAGGAAAAGCATGTAGTAGCTCCACACTTGTAGGATGCGCAAAAAATATGTCCTTGACCATGTTGGTCTTCTCGCACCGCCTATGATGAAACAAATACTTTTCTTCTTCCAATTTTGTCATAAGGTATTGCATTTGTGATTGACCCTTACGCTCCACAACTCTACGCTTTAGTCGAGCATTGTAAATATGTGTAAGTGTGGCCTTTGTCTCCGGCCATTCTTTTTTCAGTGCTCTCAGTATTTCTAATGGTTGGTTGTTGACTTTTGACAAGTTAAGAACAAATGCATCTTGGGCAGGTGTTAAGCGACCAGCAAATGTGTGACCTTCCAAAAATTGGCCAATTGGGTGGTTGTGTGTGCCATTTACAACCTTCAACTCCCAATAACCGTATAGATCAATTTGGTTCCCTTTCAACATAAATTGATAACCACACTTTTTTGTCCCAATACTTCTTCTATCAAGTGTCTTGTTGCCTTCTTTTTTTTCTTTATCAATATCTAATTTAAAATATATTTTTTTTGGATTCCCTGAAGGTACCATTTCTTTCACAGGCAAATGTTACACGCGGATGCCTTCTACTTTCGGCATTGTCAGACCTCCTAATAACGATAACCATATCATTTGAAAGAGCTGTTTGATTAACCCAACTAATCATTTCTTCCCTAGATTTGAAGAAAGCCCTTGTCGTGAACAAATAACCATAGTCAACCGTCAATTCATTTTCATTTGATTCCTGCATACAACAACAAATTTAAATATTAAAGAATATTATATACGGTGAATTTATTGTTCAAAACCCAGAGTGTGTTCGACTATAATATTATGTATGCACAACTTGTAAAATGTTCGAAAATTTTATCATGAACAGATTCTATTCGGCCATTACACCTTGTACGCTTGTGTCATGTTCGGCCAAACGACTGTGTACATATTGCATTATGTTCGGCCGCTGAACTGTGTAGGCATTGCATTGTGTTCGGCGGCAGGACCGTGTACGCATTGCATTGTGTTCGGCCACTAGACTATGTACGCATTGCAATTTGTTCGGCCAAACCAACCGAACACAACTGGTTGGATTTTTCCCATAATTACGTACATTTAATGTTGCGGCCGAACATTTAAGCATCGTTCAGCCGCGATTTGGGCCGAATAGAGGCGCGATTGTACTCTGTTTAACCTCATGTAAACACAGTTTCTACATAAAAACATCCAAACCAAAACAATCAAAAACCATTAACAAACTTACATTAATGTTCTCCTTTGAGTTTTCTTGTTCCATGACAATGATTCTTGATATATTGATCAAATAGTTTAGAAGGGTTTAAGAGAATGTGTGAAAGAAATTAACATACGTAAAATTACAAAAGAGTTTATTAAGTATCATATTTATGTATATAAGGATATCTTAGTTATTTTTAATGTGTCTATTTTTGTCTTAAATTTTATGGGGTTTATTTAGAGGAATTTGGGGTTTGAGTAGTGACACTTGTTGATGACCTTGATTCGAATTTGGTGATTAGTGGCTGTCTTAACACTAAGAAGGTCACCAAACAAGATTACAAATGATCACTTTATGCTTAGTGAAGATTGAGAAATAAAATTGCAAGAGCTTTGGTGTATTTTTTGAATATATAAACTTATTTTGACCCTTTCATGAAGGGGTATTTATAGGCTTACAAGCAAGTAGGAGGTGTCACTCTCTTAGCCCTTTGATTTTGGCTTTGACAAGTGTTTAGCCACTTGTCTTATTCCTAAACTATTACACTTTATACAATGACAAGTGTTTAGTACACTTGTTTGCTTCTTAATGTAATGTTTAAGTTAGTGGAATTTTGAGCTGATCTTCGTGGGCCATTCTTGCTCGCTTGGTCGCCTAGATGGTGAATATCTTTTCGTTGCTTTTATTCTAATTATTTGTTCATCTCGCTTCTTTGCTGTGCTGGTCGCTTGATATCCATCTGACGTCACTCCTGGTCGCCTGGTGTTTGAGGCTCTCTTAATCTCTGCTGGTTCCCGACATCTAATCTGTATTATTATTCTCTTAAACCTCCAAACACTGTTGCTCGCTGGTAGTCCATCAACATTGCCCCCTGACTTGTTCTTTATTAGGACTAATGAGGAACAAGGCACAATCTCGGTATAATGATAATCACATGTGCGGAGGGAGCAACAAGTTTTTGAATTTCTTTGGGCGGGAGAACCAGCGAACATTCGATCATCAAAGCGACCAACGGGGTCCTCTACGCGTGTGAGACAGTTGGATTCCCGAGATTCTCAGAATCCATACCGTCGTGGGCGGCAGGTGACGTCTTTGCCGCCCACGCGTATCTCTTATTTTGCAAGTAGGGGCCTATATTTTTTAAAAAACTTCATTTTACCCCCCTTTTTACCCTTATAAATACTCGTCTTTCCTTCTCTCCTTCATTTTTCCGCAATCCTATTCTATTTCCGCCATTGAAACTTTCCTTCAAGCTTTTTGCTCCAATTTTTACGAGATTCTTGGTAGATTTCGCGTATAATCTTCAGGTAATTATCAATTGTAATCTTTAAATTTCATTTTTGCCTTCATTTTGTATTTCATTTTCATTTTTTCGTTCGAAATTTCACCTCCACCGTCGTCCCTACCTTCAAACACTGCCGTGTTTTTCCCGCGCCGCCGTGCTCCGCCGCTTCTGCTTCCAATCTCCATCCTTTTTAAAAAACCTTTCATTATTCTCCTTATTCTTCTTGAAAACAACTTCCAAATGGCCTCCTCTTTGAGTGAGACCACGTCTCTTGAAAATTTTGAGCGCAATCCCGGAAAATGCCCTATGGAAGAAACTTCCCCTGTTCCTCGCCGGTCAATTCGTCAGGCTTTAGCTCGAAATCCGAGAACTCTATTAGTGGATGAAGAAATGGGCTCCGAAGCGTCTTCCGTTGTTCGCTCCATTGAAGCCTATGCTTCTGAGAACTCTGGCGACGAAGAGGTCCACAACACTGGTGGTCACCCAGACGCGGAATGAGTCACTTCTTCCAACTTGGGAGAAGATTCGGAGGAGGTGGCAACAAAAATTGAAGCTGAGAGCGACCAACCTGAGGTTGAGCGACCACGACTGGCTGTAACTTGGGAGTTTCTTGAGGAGATAGGTTTCCCTACCTCTAGAGTAACTCCCGAGTCTCAGATACCTGAAGGTGTTGTTCGTCAAAACGAGTGGGGTGAATATGTTGCTCGCTTCTCCACAGCCTTCCCTGTTCGCTCCCGCGTGATCATGTCTGCCCAGGAGAATATTTATATGGCGAGCAGGATTTCCAACTTAATTACCGAGGATGACTTGGATAGCATCAGGTCTCATTATAAGATCCCCTACGATATATTCTTGTACGCCCCCAAGAAAGGAGAGACTGCTGATCGCCCACCACCAGGTTGTACAGCGATCAATCTGGACATACTCAACACGGGGTTCCCGTTGTCGTTCCATCCCCTTATGTTGGAGTTATACGTGAAAGTATGTTTTTACTTTGTATAACTCGTGTATCAAACACTTGTTTATGAGAATAATTCTTTTATCGCATATATTTTAGATACGATTGAATGTTGAATATTTATTGCAAATAGTTCATAATAGTACTAGTTACATTGTAGTTAATGTGGTGATACCCGATCACGGAAGATAGCATTAACAGTTTCCTTGTAACTAAACGTACATTTTCACGACCTAGGTGGAATTGAATAATCCGCCGTGAAAGGTCGATGTGTAAGTCTCAGATTGGTCTGTCTTGATTAAGAGATTGCACTAGCACATTCAGTATGTGTTGAAGAGGACCTACAGCGAGGATAAATTCTTCTGTTATGAAGTGTGAAGAATTAGACCTCAGTGGTTGTTGATTTCTTAATCTCCATCACTTAAATAGGACCGTGTGTGCTTAATGGTTACTGCTTTGATTCATGTTGGGTGAGAATCATTGTGACTTCGAACCTTGTGCTTTGGACAGTAATATTAATCATACGATGGTTGCTAAGATTTAATACGGAGAAATGCGTGCGAGTACGGCTCGTGTGATTAGTCCCCTTGGTGGGCTCAGATGTTTTATCGTACCAAATCTTGCAAGTGAAGAATTAGTTTCTTCGGTACGGATAATAATGTTGAGCTGTCTTTACTCCAAGGTGAAATATATTAATTAATTTAGAGCTATTCAGAAGCTTAATTAATTAATGGACTTGATAATCTTAAACGAGGAAAATAATAACCGGGAGCCCATATTATCGTAATATGGATTAAGATGGATAGTGCAATATTAATTTATTAGTGGTAATAATTAATATTAATGGATTGAATTATATTGGGGCTCAATATTGAAATTCAGAAGTCCATTAGGAGGTCCAATCTTAATTCTCCTTAAAGGCCCCTCAAGTAGCCCATTAAGTAGCCCAATAATGATAAGGTGATTAACATATAAAGATAATATTATGCTGATTTTTTATTGTATTTTTCGAAAATATGGCTTATTTAGGGGAGAAAAGATTTTGTTGATTTTCTTGAAAAGATATTATGGAAGATATGTATTCTTGGAATTCAAGTATATCTCATATATTCAAGAAGATCCAAATCTTGGTAGATCCCCTATAATTTTCAAAAAACACAGCATAATAGGTGAGTGAGATTTTTGTGGAATATTTTATTATGGAGAAAAGAATATATGAGATATATTCAAGATTTCTTAGAGTCTAAGAAAAGATTTTCTCCAAGGCCCAAATACTCCTAATTTTCGGCCACTACCTATTATAAATAGGGGGTGATTATTTCATCCCCAATTACACAATTCCATGTGTTGGAAAAATCAAGAGCATATATGTTTTTATTTTTCCTTAGTTATTTAAATTACTTGAAAACATCTCCCACCGATGATCAAGTAAGGCGAAAGAGAAATACTTGAGAAGGTTTTTGGGTTGATAAAACGTGATCGTGATTGTCCCGTTTATTCAAAGGCCGATTTTTTATACTACACTGTTTTTTAGTGTACTATAGTGTAACTGTATATACCATTGGTATGTTGAGTATACTACACCGTTATTCGTTATACTATAGTTATATTTGTTACTCTTTTTTTCCTTATACTATAGTTACATCCAATATATTATAGCAATTATTATTTATACTATAGTTATATTTAATATACTATACTATTTTTCATTATACTATAGTTATGTCCAATATATTATAATTGTTATTATGTATACTATAGTTACATTCAGTGCACTTTAAAAAAGCAGAGTATACTATAGTACATTTTCCAACACAAAATACCTTGCAACATCATTACTACAGTTATATTCAGTGCATATAACTGCTATTCTTTATACTATTTTGAAGCAAAAATCGAAGCAAATCCAAAGCAAACTGAAAGCTAGAATTGAAGTAAAACTAAAGCAATCAATAGACCATCACTTTCAAACCTCTCCATGATAACCAACTCCAAAATTCTACAAGGAACATCACAATGTTTAAAATTATAACTACAGAGTACAATCTCCCACAACCAAACTCTAACGCTTTTTCTTTCTAAAAAAAACCCTTGCCAAAATAGTTCATTTCTCTCTTCCTCATGTTTGAGGTCGTTGCTATCTGAATTAAGCTACATCCCATCAACACTCTTTATCTCAGAAATTGCATATGTGGAATTCTTGAACAGGGTCCATATAGCAGAGCTTAGCCTACGCACAAAAGGGCTTTGAGATCTCCCTCACCCATGGTTCAGTCTTCTTGTTCCTAAAAGCAAGATTTCCACCTTTGCAGAAGGTGTTTTTGGAAAAATTCTAACGGACACAAACAATGGCCCGATTCTTGTCTACACAATAAACAAATCAAAGTAAGGAAAATCCTATCAAAAGAAACTAATTTTTCATTCAGGCAATTTATCGAACACCTTCAACTCACTAATTTTTTTTTTCATTCATTCAGGTAATTTATCGAACACCTCCATCGTTTCGCGTCTTCGTATAGCAATTATAGTTAACCTAATACTCCAACATATAATCAATCAAGTGAATTTCATCATATAAAACCACAACAGCTTTCCTTAGAAGATAAAGGAAGCTTACAATTATATACGCGGTCGATCTAATGCGAGGTTTGGTGGATGCGAAGCCCAATTTTGGAAGTCTTCTGGTTAAATTCGGATAGACCCTGAGTTGCTGTAATCAGATCCTTTGATTGCGATTGGGGAGGAGTCGAAGCATTTCCTCCGATACTCTTCAATGTCTGCGTCAAAGAAAGGAATTCCGATATCCGATCACAGAATGGAATCTCCACCGCCCCACCACCGACCTCCATCAAAATTCTAGTTTCGCCGCCACCACCATCAAAACCCTAGATCCGCCGTCACCCCATCAAAACCCTAGATCGCACCGTCCACCATCAGAAATCCATGACGACGATGGTGTCATTGCCAAACAAACCTAGATCGGTGATGATAGTGTGGTAGCGTCGCACATCTCTGAAAGTCATGGCAGCGTTATACATTGCAAACGGAAAATCACAGCGGTGGTCATTCATCCTCCGTCGTCCTAGATCGTGAAGGCGATGAGATGAGCTCTTTTCCTGCGACGTCCTCCTTCCCCTCCACCATCGACCTCCACCGAGCCATTGTTGGCTTTGTGTGAGAGAATGAGAGAGATGGACGGTGAGAGAATATATAGAGAGAGAAGAGAGAGATATGCAACTTTTTTTATGTAGAGATGGGAGAGAATTGAGTGGGTCAAATATGTGGCTGAGAGGAGAGAGAGTGCAGATTTAAATTAAATGATGAGAGAAAGGGAGGGAGTGTCAGTCAAAGTACAAGGGTATTTTTGGAATGCTGCAATATTTTATGTAGTGGGATGAAAGTGGAGTGTACCTATTATAAACTCAATTTGTAATAGATACTGGAAGGGAATAAAGGTTGATATTGTGTACTAGGGGGCAATTATTTCTTTAAAAAATAAATTTATAACTTTATGAGGTACTCTCTTTTGCACTTAATGAATGAAAGCTACGTATGCGATGTCAGTTGAGATATGATCTCTTGCTGTGAAATTCACTTAGGGTATGTTTGTTTTGGGATTTAAGTGTGCGGGGGAAGTCATGACTTTGAAATCTTAGGATGTGAAAATCTTGATGAATAATATGAGTATGTGTTTGTTTTGGGATTTTAGTAGGGTGGGATTTTGCTTTATGTCAAATCAATGTTTATTAGTGATTGATGTTGTATTATTTTACTATATTGTGTAAGAGAAAAGTAGGAGAGAGGTTGAGTGGATGATAAAAAAAAATGATGATGTGATTGTATTTAATTATATGAAAAATAGTAATAGGTTTATAGGTAGGGATTGAGTTTAGAATTTGAAAACCCGATTTTAAATCCCGAACTCGTATGGGACGTGGATTGCAAAGTCCAAAATCCATCCGTGTGAATCCCAAAACAAACATACCCTTAGGATTCTAAACTTAACTTAAATTTGATCTTTTTTCAGACTTGCCTTAATCCTTGTCAAATAACCTCTCAGAAAAAGATAGATGAGTTGTTAGTTTTAAATATACCAACAGTTGAGACAGTTTACACTGAAAAGTGTGGTTTGATTACACTTTCAATATAATCTAACCACATCAGCCTACACTTTTCAGCTTCAACTGTTGAGTGAGTGCACCGTGCACCAGGTGCATATGAGAGTACGCCAAAGTTTATTATTACTTTTTTCAATAGAAATTCATTTTATATTTTTCTCTCACTCATTCTTTCATTTTCCTACTTTACTATTATACTCTTAGACATTACATTAAAATAATACATCACTAATCATTATTAAGATTGATTTGACATAAAGAAAAATTTCATTCTACCAAAATTATAAAATAAACACATACTTTTACTATTTTTAAAAAAATATATCCAATAATTATAAAAATATGACTTCACTCGCCATATGAATCTAAAAAGAAATGTTGCCTTAGTATTTGTGTCAATGGAGTGCGGAACTTCATTCCACTTACATATGGAACAACAATTAGCTTCCTTTCTTGTCACATGGCAATATATTGATAGTTTAATAACCTAATTATCATTTGTAGTTTTAATTTTATTTTTAGGGTCTTGTACATGATTTATCCGTGTGCTTTTTAATTGTCAAAATAAATAATTTTAAATAATATTATTACGGGCATGTACAATATTTATTTTGATAATGTTTTTTATAATTTTAGATAATATATTTTCGTGTGGTGCCGACATGTATCCTTTTTCGACCGTGTTCGTGTTTCACTTTATCGTGTGGTATCGTTATCGTATCAACACAATTAGATGATTTGCCAACTCTACATTTATCACAACACGATGTGTTGAACCGTAATCGAAATAGGAACCTGCAGCTCCTCATCCAGATGACACACACAACACCATAATGCGTGGATATGCTTTCTAAAATTATTTGTTTTAACAACTAATATGCAGACAGATGAAATCATGTACCACCATAAAAATATTTTTTTTAAATTATTTATTTTGATAATTAAAATGCATGCAGATGAAATCATGTACATGGCTGTAATAATATTACGGTTATGTACATGATTTCATCAATATTACGACCATGTACATGATTTCAACCGTATACATGACAATTAAAATGCACACTAATGAAATCATGTAAAACCGTAAAAATATTTTCTAAAATTATTTATTTTGACAATTAAAATGTACACGGATAAAATCATGTACATGGCCGTAAAAATATTTTTTAAAAATATTCTCTACTCTCCAAAACAAAATATAATTATCAATCTCAATTCTATTATTTTTTTTCCCTCTATATTATAGATAGCTAAAGACTACATTAATAATTCAACCATTCGATAGAAGTTTCACCTTACAATATGCATTTCTCCACGAGAATTGTGTTATTCCTTTTTTTTCATATTAACCTTCCAACAATTTTCCCAAGCATGTTCTTTTGGAAAAAGGATGCACGTCCATATTATCAATAATCTCACGCTCGATAGTCCATCATTGAAGTTGCACTGTGACTATGGTGACAATGATCGTGGATATAATTATATTATTTCTGGTACTGATCATAACTGAAGCTTCTGCGTTAAAAACTTTTAGGGCACATTATTCCACTGTGATCTATGGTGTAAGAATAAGAAAGCATCATTTATTGTTTCACTGTGATATTGTCATTATCACATTCAAGGTGGACATATAAGTTTGTGTCATTGGTGTCGTGTCGATATGTATCCTTTTTCCATCGTATTCGAGCTTCACCTTATCGTGTCATATCATTATTGTGTCAACACAATTAGACGATTTACCAACCCTACATATATCATAGGATGACGTGTTGCACCATAATCGAAATAGGAACATGTAGCTCCTCATCCAGATTGACACACACAACACCATAATGCATGGATGTGCAATCTAAAACTATTTGTTTTGACAACTAATATGCACACGAATGAAATCATATACCACCGTAAAAATATTTTCTAAAATCATTTGTTTTGACAATTAAATGCACGCAAATGAAATCATTTATATTACGGTTATGTACATGATTTCATCAATATTACGGCCATGTACATGATTTCATCCGTGTAAATGACAATTAAAATGCACACTACTGAAATCATGTACAACCATAAAAAAAAATCTAAAATTATTTGTTTTGACAATTAAAATGTACACGAATGAAATCATATATATGGCCGTAAAAATATTTTCCAGATATATTCTTTAAGCTCCAAATCAAAATATAATTACCACTCTCAACTGTATTTTTTTCCTTTGTATTATAAATAGCTAACGACCACATTAATAATTCAACCATTCGACAAAATTCTCACCTTACAATAAACATTTCTCCACGAGAATTGTGTGAATTTTTTTTTTTACATTTAACATTCCAACAATTTTTCCAAGTATGTTATTTTGGAAAAAGGAAACATGTTCATGTTATCAATAATCTCCAACTCGATAGTCCATCAATTGAAGTTGCACTGTGACTCTGGTAACAAATATCATGGATATAATTATATTATTTCTAGTACTTAGAATAATTGGAGCTTATGCGATAATATCATTCAGGGCACATTGCTCCACTGTGATTAATGGTGGAAAAATAAGAAATCATCATTAATTTTTTCACTGTGATATTGTCATTATCACATTCACGATGGACATATAAGTTTGTGTCATCGGTGTCGTATCGACATGTATCCTTTTTTGGTCATGTTCCTGTTTAACCTTATTGTGTTGTATCATTATCGTGTCGACATAATTAGACGATTTACCAACCCTACATCTATCACAGGATGACTTGTTGCACCGTAATCAAAATAGGAACCTGCAGCTCCTCATCCAGATTGACACACACAAAATCATAATGCGTGGATGTGCTTTCTAAAATTATATATTTGAACAATTAAAATGCATTCGGATGAATATTACGATCATTACATGATTTCATTAATATTATGGTTGTGTACATGATTTCATCCGTATACATGACAATTAAAATGCACACTGATGAAATCGTGTACAACCGTAAAAATATTTTCTAAAATTATTTGTTTTGACAATTAAAAAACAAAACATAATTACCAAGGATGTTATTTGTTTTAAATTCAAACCATTTTCCCAAGCATATTATTTTGGAAAAAGGAAACATGTTCATGTTATCAATAATCTCCCGTTCGATAGTCCATCATTGAAGTTGCACTATGACTCTGGTGACAATGGTCTTGGATATAATTATATTATTTTTGGTACTGATTATAATTGGAGTTTCTGCGATAATATCTTTCAGGGCACATTGTTCCACCGTGATTTATGGTAGAAAAATAAGAAAGCATAATTTATTGTTTCACTGTTATATTATCATTATCATATTCACAGTGGGCCTATAAATTTGTGCTATTGGTGTCGTGTCTTATTCGATCGTATTTGTGTTTCACCTTATCTGTCATATCGTTATTGTGTAGACACAATTAGAAGATTTGTCAACCCTACATCTATTACAGGATGACTTATTGCATCGTAATCAAAATAGGAACCAACATATCCACATCCATATTGACTCACACCACACCATAATACGTTGATGTGCTTTCTAAAATGATTTGTTTTGATAACTAATATGCACACGGATGAAATCATGTACCACAGTAAAAATATTTTTTAAAATTATTTGTTTTGAAAATTAAAATGCACGCGGATGATATAATGTACATGGTTGTAATAGTATTACAGTCATGTACATGATTTCATCAATATTACAACCATGTACATAATTTCATCAATATTACGGCCATGTACATGATTTCATCCGTATACATAACAATTAAAGTGCACACTGATGAAATCATGTACAATCGTAAAAATATTTTCTAAAATTATATAGTTTGACAATTAAAATGTACACAGATGAAATCATATATATGGCCGTAAAAATATTTTCTAAATATATTTACTACTCTCCAAGACAAAATATAATTAACCCTCTCAATTGTATTATTTTTATTTCTATATTATAAATAGCTAAATACTACATTAACAATCCAACTATTCGACAAAATTTTCACCTTACAATATGCATTTCTCCACGAGAAATTAGTTATTCCATTTTTTTTTTCATTTAACCTTCCGACAATTTTCCCTAGCATATTTTTTTGAAATAGAAAACACGTTCATGTTATCAATAATCTACCGCTCGATAGTTCATCAATGAAGTTGCACTGTGACTATGGTGACAATGATTTTGGATATAATTATATTCCTTTTGATACTGATCATAATTGGAGCTTCTGCGATAAAATCTTTTAGGGCATATTGTTCCATTGTGATTTATGGTGGAATAAGAAAGCCATCGGTGTTGTGTCGACATGTATCCTTATTCGACCGTGTTCGTGTTTCACTTAATCGCAATCAAATGATTTGTCAACCCTAAATCTACACAAGATGACGTGTTGCACTGTAATCGAAATAGGAACCTGCAGCTCCTCGTTCAGATTGACGCACACAACACCATAATGTGTGGATTAGAAATTATTTGTTTTGACAACTAATACGCACACAGATGAAATCATATACCACCGTAAAAATATTTTTTAAATTTTTTTATTTTGATAATTAAAATGCACGTGGATGAAATCATGTACAACCGTAAATATATTTCCTAAACTTATTTATTTTGACAGTTAAAATGTAAACGGATGAAATCATGTACTTGGCCGTAAAAATATTTTCCAAATGTATTCACTACTCTCCAAGATAAAATATAATTACCCCCCTCAATTGTATTATTTTTTCCCTCTATATTATAAATAACTAACAAATACATTAATAATCCAACCATTTGACAAAAGTTTCACCTTACAATAAATATTTCTCCACGAGAATTGTGCTATTCTTTTTTTTTTTACTTTTAACATTCCAACAATTTTCCCAAGCATGTTATTTTGGAAAATGGAAACACGATCATGTCAATAATCTCCCGCTCGATAGTCCATCATTGAAGTTGCACTGTGATTCTGGTAACAATGATCTTGGATATAATTATATTATTTCTACAACTGATCATAATTGGAGCTTCTACAATAATACCTTTCAGAACACATTGTTCAACTGTGATTTATGGAGGAAGAATAAGAAAACATCATTTATTGTTTCCCTGTGATATTGTCATTATCCCATCCTCGGTGGGCATATAAGTTTGTGTTCATTTTTCACCTTATCGTTTTGTTTGGTTATCGTGTCGACATAATTTTATAATTTGTCAACCCTAAATCTATCACAAGATGATGTGTTGCACCATAATCGAAATAGGAACATGTAGCTCCTTATTCTGATAACAAACGCAACACCCAAATGTGTGGATGTGCTTTCTAAAATTATTTATTTTGACAACTAATATGCATACGGATTAAATCATGTACCAGCGTAAAAATATTTTCTAAACTTATTTGTTTTGACAATTAAAATGCATGCGTATGAAATCATGTACATGGCGGTAATAATATTACGGCTATGTACATAATTTCATCAATATTAACAGTCATGTACATGATTTCATCCGTGTACATGACAATTAAAATGCACATTGATGAAATCATGTATAACCGTAAAAATATTTTCTTAAATTATTTGTTTTGACAATTAAAATATACACATATGAAATCATGTACATGACCATACAAATATTTTCCAGATATATTCTCTACACTCCAAGACAAAATATAACTACCCCTCTCAATTGTATTATTTTTTTCTCTTTATTATAAATAGCTAACGATTACATTAATAATCCAATCATTCGATAAAAGTTTCACCTTACAATCTGCATTTATCAACGAGAATTGTGTTATTCCTTTTTTTCATATAACATCCCAATAATTTTCCCAAACATGATTTTTTGGAAAAAAAAACACGTTCATGTTATCAATAATCTCCCGCTCAATAGTCCATTATTGAAGTTGCACTGTGACTTTGGTGACAATAATCTTGGATATAATTATATTATTTCTTGTATTGATCATAATTGGAGCTTTTGCGATAATATCTTTCAGAACACATTATTTCACTGTGATTTATGGTGGACGAATAAGTAAACATCATTTATTGTTTCACTGTGATATTGTCATTATTATATTCATTGTGGGCATATAACTTTGTGTCATCGGTGTCGTGTTTAGTGTTTTACCTTATCGTGTCGTATCGTTATCGTGTCGATACAATTAGACGATTTGTCAACCCTACATCTATCACAGGATGACGTGTTGCACCGTAATTGAAATAGGAACCTGCAGCTCCTCATCCAGATGACACACACAACACCATAATGAGTGGATGTGCTTTCTAAAATTATTTGTTTTGACAACTAATATGCACATAGATGAAATCATGTACCACCGTAAAAATATTATCTAAAATGATTTACTTTGACAAATAAAATGCATGTTGATGAAATCATGTACATGGAATATTACGGCAATGGACATGCTTTCATCCGTGTACATGACAATTAAAATGCACACTGATGAAATCATGTACAACCGTAAAAATATTTTTTAAAATTATTTTTTTTTACATTTAAAATGTACACAGATGAAATCATGTTCATGGCCGTAAAAATATTTTCTAAATATATTCTCTACTCTCCAAGATAAAATATTATTACCCTTCTCAATTGTATTATTTTTTTCCCACTATATTATAAATAGCTAAAGACTATATTAATAATCCAATCATTCGACAAAAGTTTCACTTTACAATATGCATTTCTCCACGAGAATTGTGTTATTCCTTTTTATTCATATTAACCTTCCAACATTTTTTTCAAGTATGTTTTTTGGAAAAAGGAAGCACATTCATTTTATCAATAATCTCCCGCTCGATAGTCCATCATTGAAGTTGCACTGTGACTCTAGTGACAATGATCATAGATACAATTATATTATTTCTATTACTGATCATAATTGGAGCTTCTGCGATAATATTATTCATAGAACATTATTTCATTGTGATTTATGGTGGAAGAATAAGAAATAATCATTTATTTTGATATTGTCATCATCATGATTAAGGTGGGCATATAAATTTATGTCATCGGTGTCGTGTCGATATGTATCCTTATTCGATCATGTTCGTATTTCACCTTATCATGTCGTATCGTTATCGTGTTGGTACAATTAAATAATTTATCAAGCCTACATTTATCACAGGGTGACGTGTTGCACTGTAATCGAAATACGAACATGCAGCTTCTCATTCAGATGACACACACAACACCATAATGTGTGGATGCGCTTTCTAAAATTATTTATTTTGACAACTAACATGTACACGGATAAAGTCATGTATCACCATAAAAATATTTTTTAAAATTATTTGTTTTGATAATTAAAATGCACGCGAATGAAATTATGTACATGGCTGCAATAATATTACGATTAACGGCCATGTGCATGATTTCATCCGTGTACATGAGAATTAAAATGCACAGTGATGAAATAATGTACAACCGTATTAATATTTTCGAAAAGTATTTATTTTGACAATTAAAATGTACACAGATGAAATCATGTTCTTAGTCGTAAAAATATTTTCTAAATATATTTTCTACCCTCCCAGATAAAATATAATTACCCCTTTCAATTATATTATTTTTTCCCTCTATATTATAAATAAGTAAAGACTATATTAATAATCCAACCATTCGACAAAAGTTTCACCTTACAATATGCATTTCTCTATGAGAATTGTGTAATTCGTTTTTTTCATATTGACCTTCGAAGAATTTTTCCAAGTATGTATTTTTCGAAAAAGGAAGCACGTTCATGTTATTAATAATCTTCCGCTCGATAGTCCATCATTGAAGTTGTACTGTGACTTTGGTAACAATGATTTTGGATATAATTAGATTATTTCTAGTGTTTATCATAATTGAAACTTCTGCGATAATATATTTCAGAGCACATTGTTCCACTGTGATTTATGATGGAAGAATAAGAAAATATCATTTATTGTTTCACTGTAATATTGTTGTTATCACATTCACAGTGAGCATATAAGTTTGGGCTATCGGTGTCGTGCCAACATGCATCTTTATTTGATCGTGTTTGTATTTCACTTTATCATGTCGTATCGTTATCGTGTCGATACAATTAGACATTTTGCAAACCCTACATCTATCAGATGACGTGTTGCACCGTAATCGAAATAAGAACTTGTTGCTCCTCATCCAGATGACACACACAACACCATAATGCGTGGATGTGCTTTCTAAAATTATTTATCTTGACAACTAATATGCACACAGATGAAATTATGTACCATCATACAAATAATTTCTAAAATTATTTGTTTTGACCATTAAAATACACGCAGATGAAATCGTGTACATGGTGGTAATAATATTAGGGCTATGTACATAATTTCATCAATATTACGGTCATATACATGATTGCATTCGTGTACATGATAATTAAAATGCACATTGATGAAATCATGTACAACCGTAAAAATATTTTCTAAAATTATTTAATTTGACAATTAAAATATACACGGATGAAATCATGTACAAGGCCGTAAAAATATTTTTCAGATATATTCTCTACTCTCCAAGACAAAATATAATTACCCTCTCAATTGTATTATTTTTTCTCTCTATATTATAAATATCTAATGACTACATTAATAATTCAACCATTCGACCAAAGTTTCACCTTACCATATGCATTTTTCAACGAGAATTGTGTTATTCTTTTTTTTTTCCATATAACCATCCAACAATTTTCCCAAGCATATTTTTTATCTCCCGCTCAATAGTCCTTCATTGAAGTTGCATTGTGACTCTGATGACATTGATCTTGGATAAAATTATATTATTTATGTTATTGATCATAATTGGAGCTTCTACGATAATATCTTTCAGGGCACATTGTGTTCCACTGTGATTTATGGTGGAAGAATAAGAAAGCATCATTTATTGTTTCACTGTGATATTGTCATTATCACATTCACGGTGGCATATAACTTTGTGCCATCATTGTCGTGTCGACATGTATTCTTATTCAATCGTGTTCGTGTTTTACCTTTTTGTGTTGTATTGTTATCATGTGACACAATTAGACGATTTGACAACCCTACATCTATCACAAGATGACGTGTTGCACCATAATCAAAATTGGAACCTGCAGTTCCTCATCCAGATTGACACACACAACACCATAATTCATGGATGTGCTTTCTAAAATAATTTGTTTTGACAACTAATATGCACACATGAAGTCATGTACCACCGTAAAAATATTATCTAAAATTATTTGTTTTGACAATTAAGATGCACGCGGATGAAATCATGTACATGGTTGTAATAATATTACGGTCATGTACATGATTTCATTAGTATTACTGCCATGTACATGACTTTCATCCGTGTACATGACAATTAAAATGAACACTGATAAAATCATGTACAACTGTAAAAATATTTTCTTAAATTTTTTGTTTTGACAATTAAAATGTACACGAATGAAATCATGTACATTGCCGTAAAAATATTTTCCTTATATATTATGTACTCTTCAAGATAAAATATAATTACTCCTCTCAATTGTATTATTTTCTCTCTATATATATTATGACTAGCTAACGACTATATTAATAATCCAACCATTCAACAAAAGTTTCACCTTACAATATGCATTTCTCTACGAGAATTGTGTTATTCCTTTTTTTCATTTAACCTTCCAACTATTTTTCCAAGCATGTTATTTTGGAAAAAGAAAACACATTCATGTTATTAATAATCTCCCGCTCGATAGTCTATCTTTGAAGTTGAATTGTGACTCTGGTGCAAATGATATTTGATATAATTATATCATTTCTGGTAATGATCATAATTGGAGCTTCAGCGATAATATCTTTCAGGGAACATTTTTCCACTATGATTTATGGTAAAAGAATAAGAAAGCATCATTTATTATTTCACTATAATATTATCATCATATTCGCGGTGGGTATATAAGCTTATGATATTGGTGTCGTGTCAACATGTATCTTTATTCGATTGAGTTCGTGTTTCACCTTATCGTGTCATATTGTTATCGTGTCGACATAATTAGACGATTTTCAAATCCTACATCTATCACAGGATGATGTGTTGCACCGTAATCGAAATAGGAACCTGCAGCTCCTCATCTAGATGACACACACAACACCATAATGCGTGGATGTACTTTCTAAAACTATTTGTTTTGACAACTAATATGCACAAGGATGTAATCATGTACCACCGTAAAAATCTTTTCTAAAATTATTTATTTTGACTATTAAAATGCAGGCAGAAGAAATCATGTTTATGGCCGTAAAAATATTTTCTAAATATATTCTCTACGCTCCAAGAAAAAATATAATCACCCCTCAAAATTGTATTATTTTTTCCCTCCATATTATAAATTGCTAAAAACTATATCAATAATCCAACCATTCGACAAAAGTTTCACCTTACAATATGCATTTCTCCACGAGAATTGTGTTATTCCTTTTTATTCATATTAACCTTCCAATAATTTTCGTAAGTATGTTTTTTTTGGAAAAAGGAAGCACATTCGTATTATCAATAATCTCTCATTCGATAGTCCATCATTGAAGTTGCACTGTGACTCTGGTGACAATGATCTTGGATATAATTATATTATTTCTTGTATTGATCATAATTGGAGCTTCAGCGATAATATCTTTCAGAACACATTATTCCACTGTGATTTATGGTGAAAGAATAAGAAAGCATAATTTATTGTTTAACTGTAATAGTGTCATTATCACATTCACGGTGGGCATATATGTTTGTGCCATCGGTGTCGTGCCGACATGTATCCTTATTTGATCGTGTTCGTGTTTCACTTTATCGTGTTGTATTGTTATCGTGTCGATACAATTTGATGATTTGCCAACTCTATATCTATCAGATGACGTGTTGTACCGTAATTGAAATAGGAACCTACAGTTCCACATCCAGATGACACATACAACACCATAATGCAAGGATGTACTTTCTAAAATTTATTTGTTTTTATAACTAATATGCACACAGATGAAATCATGTACCACCATAAAAATTTCTAAAGTTATTTATTTTGACAATAAAAATGCATGTATTACGGTTATGTACAAGATTTCATCAATATTACCGCCAACTACATGATTTCATCCGTATACATAACAATTAAAATTCACACTAATGAAATCATGTACAACCGTAAAAATATTTTCTAAAATTATTTGTTTTGACAATTAAAATGTATACGGATGAAATAATGTACGTGGCCGTAAAAAAAATTTCTAAATATATTCTCTACTTTCCAAAACAAAATATAATTATCAATCTCAATTCTATTAATTTTTTCCTCTATATTATAGGTAGCTAAAGACTACATTAATAATCCAACCATTCGACAGAAGTTTAACCTTACAATATGCATTTCTCCAAGAGAATTGTGTTTTTTTTTTTCATATTAACCTTCCAACAATTTTCCCAAGTATGTTTTTTTGGAAAAAGGATGCACATCCATGTTATCAATAACTCCCGCTCGATAGTCCATCATTGAAGTTGCACTATGACTATGGTGACCATGATCTTTGATATAGTTATATTATTTCTTGTACTGATCATAATTGGAGCTTCTGCGATAATATCTTTCAGGGCACATTGTTCCACTGTGATTTATGGTGGAAGGAAAAAAAAATATCATTTACTGTTTCACTATGATATTTTCATTTTCACATTCATGGTGGGCATATAATTTGTGACATCGATGTCGTGTCGACATGTATCCTTATTCGACCGTGTTCGTATTTCACCTTATCGTGTCGACATAATTAGACAATTTGTTAATCCTACATTTATCACAGGATGACGTGTTGCACCGTAATCGAAATAGAAACCTGCAGCTCCTCATCCAGATGACACACACAACACCATAATGCGTGGATGTGGTTTCTAAAACTATTTATTTCGACAACTAATATGCACGAGGATGAAATCATGTACCACCGTAAAAATATATTCTAAAATTATTTATTTTGACTATTAAAATACACGCGGATGTAATCAAGTACATGGTTGTAATAATATTATGGCCATGTACATGATTTCATCCGTGTACATGACAATTAAAATGCACACTTTGACAATTAAAATGTACATGGATGAAATCATGTTCATGGTCATTCTCTTCTCTCCAAGACAAAATATTATTATCCCTCTCAATTGTATTATTTTTCCCCTTTTTATTATAAATACCTAAAAACTATATTAATAATCCAACCATTCGACAAAAAATTCACTTTACAATATATATTTCTCCACGAGAATTGCGCGTAAAAGTGAGATTTTATTAAAAAGAAAGAAAAAGGTGCTCCACAACCCGGAGCAAGCGATGAAACAAAAGAAATGAATGGGCCGCATTAAAAACCTCACCGTAAACCTCCCTTGAGGACAAAATCGGTGCAGGCGAAAAAGCGTTACCAACCACCCATTTCTTCCAATTGCCATAGGAAGCTAGCCCAGAATACAAGACAGGGAAGAGTCCCTCCTCCAGTCGACAGACTGCAAAGGCGGACCCTCAACCAAGCTCTCAGCCGCCCAAAGGGACTGAATAGAGACTGGTTGAAAACAACAAAAAATGTCCAGAGAACAAGGCCAAAAAACTACTAACGTGAATACGTCTCATGCAGATCTGAAAATAAAAGAGAAATAATACAAGAGGGCGGCTTCCGATCCCATGTAGTCGTCTGCTTGAGCTTCGAAAGGCAATTCACCACCCGATTTCCCTGTCTTCATATATGTGAGTAACGGACGTCCATGTTATGGAGAAGCTGCACGGTAATGCTCCAAAGGCCACGTAACCTCCAGGGCACAATAGGCAACTTTTTCTGTATCGTATAAATAGCCTGGATCGAATTCGACTCAACCCATAGTTTCCTCCATCCTTTCCCATAGGCAAAATGGATGGCCAGCAAGATTGCCGCGACCTCCACCTCTAATGGATAACCCCAGCCGTACTTCATACAATAACCAACCTCAAAGAAACTCATGGAATTCCTGAAAACAACACTAACAAACATCGAGTTAGGGGACGAAGGAATACTACCGTCTGAGTTAACCTTATACCAATCGTCTAGGGGAGGCCGCCCACGAGAATTGTGTTATTCTTTTTTATACATATTAATCTTCCAACTTTTTTTCCCAGTGTATTTTTTTGGAAAAAGGAAGCACCGTCGTGTTATTAATAATCTCCCGCTCGATAGTCCATCATTGAAGTTGCACTGGTGACTCAGGTGATAATGATCATTGATATAATTATATTATTTCTGTTACTGATCATATTGGAGCTTCAGCGATAATATCTTTCAGAGCACATTATTCCACTGTGATCTATGGTGGAAGAATAAGAAATAATCATTTATTATTTCACTGTGATATTGTCATTATCACATTCAAGGTGGGCATATAAGTTTGTGTCATCGGTATTGTAACACCCTGTCTCGTTCTGTACCCCTTTTCTTTATTATAAACCTTATCTTATTTTCTTCTCTTGTTTCTTTTAATTTTATTTATTTTGTGTGTTACTGTGTAATTTAAATTTATAATCTACTTATAAAATTTCAAAATTCGTAGAAAGAAATCGAAGCTTTTGAACGAATAAGGAACTACGTAAAGTCGAGGATTTCGATCCGTATAATTTTGTGCATAATCAAAATCCCAATAATTAATTAATTTAAAAGATACTGTTATTCTCAAACTAATTTCTTAACATCAAACAAGCCTCAATTATATATTGGGAAGTACGAAAAATATCAGGTGGAATTTGATTAGCCTAACTTAAAAATCTCAGCCACTAATTCCTTTTCCCTTTTAATTAAAAGTTTTCTTTAATAAATGGAATCCCTAAGGATACGGATTTGAAAGTTTTCAAAAAAGGCAATTTATATGTTAAGGGATGATCCATATATATATATACACATATCAGTCATCTATCTCCTCACTTTTTCACCCACAAATATCAGTTTTCATTTTTTTTCTCTCTCTCTCTCTAAAATCGCAAATTTCGCTCTGCCCTCTCTCTTCGAGAGAAAACCGACGCAGTCTGATGGGTCAATCGCCGCCGTGCTCTAGCACACGGCCACTGTCACCTCCAGTCTCTTCTCTCTCACTGTTCGACGATCGCCGCCGCACCTCGGACCAATAGCCATCGCGACTCCTCCCTCCTCGCGAAGTAGCGACTACCGTCTGAAGCTAAACGCCGAAGCCCGAACGACCACCGAACAACATCGTGAAGCAGCGCCGCCTCTTTCCGCAGACCGCCGTCGAAGCCCATCCCCGGAAACTAATGCCGCCCCTCTAAGCCGCGCTGCCTCTTTCTTTTTTTCCAGTAAGGTCAAAAAACCCTTTTTCAATTTTGTTCCGATTTATTTCATTTTCTAATAATTTCACTTCTGATTTATTTCAATTCCTTTTAATTCTGATTTCTAACTGTAACCCTCCTTCGTTTAATTTCCGATCAAGATGACGCCTTTGAATCGAACTGCTGCTATCGAAATTCTTGGAGAAACAAAAGGACGCCGTTAGGCTGCCCAAAATTTCCCATCGAATTGTTGAGGGACGCCGTTAGGCTGCCCGACTTCTCTAATGAACCAACGAATCCCCAAACGATGCCGTTAGGCCGCCCGTTTACCACCACGAACCGGAGCTCGTAAGGTTTTAGTCTCTTCCTCTCTATTTCTCTTAGTAGTTTTCGGAAGATCCTTTGGAAATCTATACAACAGTGAAGGGAAATGATGGAATTAATTTATGCAGTAACTTCTTCCCCTGTTATTTCGACTTAGTACTGTTATGAATAGGTAGATGGTATCACTGGATGAATCCTTGAGTATTGTGGAATATTTTGGAGTGATATTGTTGTTTTGGTTATACTGTATTGTTGAATTTGGATGCTTAGTGCCACTATTTTAGTCTACCGGTGATAGTGACTTCGATTTATTGGTATATTTGACTTAGTAGACTGGTATTATTCTTTTATTTGTTTAGTATCATTATTTTAGTAGTATAGTGCCATTGATTTAGTTAGTTAGTATCTTTAAATTAATGTGTTACTACTGTTGTTGGATGATGATTTGTAGTTGTTAACACTTTCATTTTGAGCCTAAAGACAAAGGGAAATTCGTCTTCTCCCTTGTCTCATGTTCAATGTTTATAACAAATGGAAAATAACTATTTAGAAAATAATACTACTCTTTTGCTTTGGAAATAACACAAGTCAACTTGGTTAGTAATACTAGTAAAATAGGAAAATAGTTATATAAATTGTTATGAAAAACCTCTTTAAATAAAGTATTACTAATAATAAAGAAAAGTATGCGTTATAATATTTTAGTAGTTTTTGTATAAAATATTTTGGGCAAAATAAATTTAATAAGGAAACGTTAATTATAAAACTTAACTTTTTCCATCCAAGACTCTTTTTAAAATAAAATATAAATTTTAGAAAGAATAATGTTAATTTAGGACTTATATTATATTAATATTATTTTTAATAAATTTCTTATCTTCCTAGTTATTTTCAAGAAAAATATATATGATTATACTTTCAAAAATATTAAAAGCTTTTTAGTTATTAAAGGACGAGGGAAATCAAAAGTTCATTTTTATAAAAGTCGAATTAGTTAAACCACAAGGAACTTAGTAAGTACACTCCCCCAAATACACTACCCTTTTAGAAGTGGTGTATTTACCAATATAGGTTGTGACCTTTAAGTAAGTCTATCCAATAGGTTTAGAAGACATCGACCACCTCGATTCTCGTTACACAAACTCTCAAGTTTTTCTAAATAATTTAAAGGTCGGCTTTTAATCAAATGACTTCATATTAGGATTTGGTGCTAGTTGTAATACACATGAGGGATTCGACCATCTGCCTGTACATCACTCTCGTGATTCAAAATGATCAGGTGGGTAATGATCGATTGATTGAACTGGTAATAATAACGTTGTGCCGGTATTTTCTGAACTCGACCAAATCAATCAAAAATATCTAATCCAACATAAATGTAACCCTTATTATATAACTATTTGAATTATGTGATATAACTATATATGATACATAATGCCTATTGTTTTATAAATCAATCACCATTGTATGATTAAGTACATTATGTGAGCATGAATAATTTCAGTTGTCAATCAAGTAAGTTCTCTCTACAGTTTGAAATGTCAGTTTTATAAAAGGACGGAAAGTCAGTAAGTACGGAGTTGTGGTTTGGGTATTAAATCCAACCTCTGGGGAGCTGTAGGGGACGCCCTCAGAATCAAGGTTGTTGATTCAAACAGATCTGGTCCCCGGGTCAGATGCCTACGTTGCGCACTGGGAATAAAGCCATTAATGGTTTGGTTATTCTATTTTGTCAGTGGTCAGAAGGAGTAAGGTTGTTGGAGGTGGAATGGTCGTACGAACATGGTTTGGCAGATTGTGACAATACGTGATAATGATTTTGGGCTTTGCCCCTAATGTGAACCAACATGTGCTATTTCAATTATATTATGCGAAATATGTTCAATGCTGATTAAATATTACATAAATTGTTGCTTCTGTGGTATATCGTAATCAAGTATATATGCGAAACTGATTTAATGAAATAAGCACTTTATTAATGAGTATAACTTAATATATTTCGGATTTACCAATCTCATGACGTTGCAAATCACTCATACGTAAGAATTCAAATCTCACGCCCCATTTTCTAACCCCTTCCAGATTTTGATTACGGGGAGCAAAGACAGTGATGCAGAAGACACGAAGTTTCCCGCTCGCTTAAATACTATTAATAATACAATGATGCCTACATTATTATCCTATCCCTAAATAAATATTATCGCTACTACTATGCAAGACAATATTATTTACTGTGTGATTCAGTTACTAAACTCAGTATGTAATATCCTGAAGATACAGAACCCTCTCTACAATCCTGAAGATACAGAACCCTCTCTACAATCATATATATGTACAATACATTATTATAATTGTAATACCCCGTGTTGGTCCAAGTGGTATGATATCAGATTGCTCGGATACCACTTGTTGGGGCGCCGCGTTCCGTGTGTTTAAATGTTGTAACAAACACTACGACAATCTGAAAAATCAGAATATAAAACGTGTATACAGCGGAAGACTAAAACACACTATTGCAAGATGGAATACTTTTTAACACAAACTATATATAATAGCTTGTGCCAGCCTTACGGCGAAACGTTCACTATAACAAAAGTAGTGATACAAAAGTTGTGTGAAGAGTAAAATCGTTCACAACGGAAACAAGACTCGATATCACCTATCAAATCTAAATTGGCTAAGTGTATATCACAATACACCGTCAAAGTTGATCTCACTCTATATCTATGATCTCACTATCTATGGATATAGGTTTGACCGCAAGTTATACGAGAAGAATTCTACTTCAAGGTATAACATAAATGTTGGAATAACTGCCCTATCACCTTTAAACTCAGGATCAACACTAGAGTAGGTGTACTCGTTTACTCCACGTTGTTCAATGTTATTAAGAATGTTGTGACATTCAAAATAACACAAACGAGGAAGAAATAATAACTACCAACTTCGTAAAATGATACTCATCAGTTGATAATCGATTATTCCTTGCCTGATATTGAAGTCCACGTCCTCTATTTATAGGTGTGAAAGTTATCGGTCTTCAACCCTCTAGATCCTAGTAGATGGATCTAGAATAAACTCCAAATGTTACTTCCCATGATCTCTGCAAATAACCGTCCATTTAGGTGGTTTTATTCTGAATATTTGACAGCAACCGCATGATCTAGATCCTTCTAAATGATCTGGAATGGCCTAGATCGTGTAGGTCCTTGTAGAACCTTCTGGAATCTGTAACCGCTTCTGTTGCACCTTATGTTGCAACATTCCTTGTAACATTTAGTCTTCCAGATTCTTGTAGAATATTCTAGATCTTCAACCTGCATGTCATAACATTCATTCCAACATCCGATCATAGAATGTTTGTCATTTGAAGAAAGGGCAAATTATGATGTTGTGGGAAACATCAACATCAACAATCTCCCCCAATTTGACCTTTCTGCTACACCACACAAGAGAAAATATTTCAGCACACGAAGGAGGAGAGAAGTTGTAGTTGTAAGGACAACTGATGCATCATAGCCTGCACGTACTCCCCCTCAATTATATATGTCATCTGCTTGTGTTGTAGATTAGCTCAAACTTGACTCCCCCTCAGCTAAGAGAGGTTGTCAAAATAGATCTTCAATGATCAGACCATCTCCATTAGCATAACAAATGGAGTAAATAGATATTCCATTGCAATTGCGACACACTATACACAGGATCAAAACTTAGTACCGTCAAGAACCCGCTCTGATACCACTTGTTGGTCCAAGTGGTATGATATCAGATTGCTCTGATACCACTTGGTGGGGCGCCGCGTTCCGTGTGTTTAAATATTGTAATGAATGTTGTAACAAACACTACGACAATCTGGAAAATCAGAATATAAAACGTGTATACAGCGGAAGACTAAAACACACTATTGCAAGATGGAATACTTTTTAACACAAACTATATAAAATAGCCTGTGCCAGCCTTACGGCGAAACGTTCACTATAACAAAAGTAGTGATATAAAAGTTGTGTGAAAAGTAAAATCGTTCACAACGGAAACAAGACTTGATATCACCTATCAAATCTAATTTGGCTAAGTGTATATCACAATACACCGTCAAAGTTGATCTCACTATCTATGGATATAGGTTTGACCGCAAGTTATACGAGAAGAACTCTACTTCAAGGTATAACATAAATGTTGGAATAACTGCCCTATCACCTTTAAACTCAGGATCAACACTAGAGTAGGTGTATTCATTTACTCCACGCTGTTGAATGTTATTAAGAATGTTGTGATATTCAAAATAACACAAACGAGGAAGAAATAATAACTACCAACTTCGTAAAATAATACTCATCAGTTGATAATCGATTATTCCTTGCCTGATATTGAAGTCCACGTCCTCTATTTATAGGTGTGAAAGGTATCGGTCTTCAACCCTCTAGATCCTAGTAGATGGATCTAGAATAAACTCCAAATGTAACTTCTCATGATCTCTGCAAATAACCGTCCATTTAGGTGGTTTTATTCTGAATATTTGACAGCAACCGCATGATCTAGATCCTTCTAAATGATCTGGAATGGCCTAGATCGTGTAGGTCCTTGTAGAACCTTCTGGAATCTATAACCGCTTATGTTGCACCTTATGTTGCAACATTCCTTGTAACATTGAGTCTTCCAGATTCTTGTAGAATATTCTAGATCTTCAACCTGCATGTCATAACATTCATTCCAACATCCGATCACAGAATGTTTGTCATTTGAAGAAAGGGCAAATTATGATGTTGTGGGAAACATCAACATCAACACCCCGGACCAAATTAGTATTACTATTATGAGTATTATTATTATATTACTTATGATATCCTCTTTAAAATGGAAATATTTCATGAAAGTTTTTTAAAATGAAAAGCTTTGCGATTTAAGGCCGATATCTTAACTATGGGCGGACGAATCGAAACCGGCAGCACACCTAGCACTGTAACATCAAAGTGAATCTGTATAGACTGATAAAATAAGCAAAATTAAATCATAGAATAGGAAATTTGAGGCCTGTAACTTTATGAAAAATTCTCGAACAAAATTATACTTTTGTCGCCAAAAGTCAAACGAAAAACCCTAAAACTTCCGAATTTCGAATTCGATGAATAAATACGAACCCAACACAAGACATAATTGATAAAATGAAGATAAATATCAGTTTTAATAAAGTAAATAAAAAACTAAACTTTCGGGTAACAAAACGAGCAAAAATGTTGAGTTTCGGAGCCCAAAACTTAGCCGAAAAACACCCGATTTCAACACCGAAAATTACACCTCGTTCAAAAATACAGAGAGGACTCAGAAGTCCTCCCTGGGGCCCACTAATTTTGACCAGCAGCTTCTGGGATCAGCCAAGGGATGGCCTCTCTTCCTTTCCCCCTAAATCAAGCTACTTGTCCCCACTTTTTAATTCAAGAAAAGTCCATACCTTTCTTACACAATTTGACCACTCCCTCACCTCTATGATCAGCTAACACACTTCTCTCTCTCTATAAATACCCCCATAATCCCCCTTGGGTTCACTTTGCATCCCCCTACAAGATAAAGAAAGAAAATTTCCCCTCCCTCTCATACTCCCTCAAGTTTTGGCCATTCTCACTTCAAGGGAGGAGAAAGTTTTCTTCTCCCATTTTCAACCATATAGGGACTTCAAATTCAAGCTCCAAGCTTCCCTAGGTGTTGGTGTGAAGGTTTGAAGCCATCTCCAAGCAAGAAATGAGCCATTCTTCTCCTCTCTCTTTCAAATTCATGAAATCTTACATCTCCAACTTCTAACTTTAACTCTTGTTTTGTTTTAGCTCAAAACAAGGAAGTTCTTTCAAGGAGCCCTCAAACACATCAAGAACTAAAGGATTGAAGAGCTAATAAGGCCCTCTAGCTTAAGAAGACAAGTCTACAAAGGTTGTAAAACCCTTCAACTCAAAACATAACTAATATGAAATATTTTTCTTGAAATGTTACTGTTTTTGTTGCTACTTAGAAACCATGAAACCTTAGGGCAATCTTGTCTTTGAATGTTAAAATACATGCTAAATGGAGTCTTGAATGATGTGTATTAAGGTGTTAGAATGTTAGTGGCATAAAAGTTGTGAAATAGGAGATACAAGAGAAAGTATGCACAACAAACACACTGTGAACAGTGTCATTAAGTTTGTGTACAAATTTTCGAACTCAAAATGTTATGTATTTTGGAAGAGTGTTTATACTATATGAAAGTAGATCAAGTTACTTTCATTTGCCACTATTTTGAGTCAATTCGGAATTTTCTTTGATAAGTTATGAATTTTTAAAGAAAGTGTGACGAAACTGCTAGATTTTTCACTTTTATGGGCTAAAATATACCTTTCGAATCAAGTTTGGATTTTATAAAAATTATGATAAAATACTACATGAAGTTAGCTATCTCTATGTATTTTTCTATGATTTTTGAATAATTATAAATAGTTTTACTAAAATTATTTTTAACACTGCGCACACACTATAAGTTTCTGGAAGAAACTGTCACGTTTTGAAAATGAACCTAGAACTCATATTTTCTTAAACTAAATGACATGAAACAAATTTTATATGTGTATTAGACTCTAAAAGGTACCTACTGTATAAATTTCATGATGATCGAATATATTTTAGTATTTTTCAAAAGTAGTTAAAGTTAGGAGACGAACATCCGAAGGAGCAAACTGCACACCTTCGGATGTGGCTACCTCAAACTGTTTTTCTCATCTATGGCTTAAGAACGGACTATTTTATTACTTAAATTGATGAATATGATAGGGATTGACTTATTGCACTTGAATATTATGTGAATTACATGTGAATGATGTGTTGTTTAGTGTTAGCTTTAGGGTAAGGATTATATGTTTCTATGTGTGTCCTTAAAAGAGAAAAGAATAAAAGAAAACCTTATGAAAACCCTAAAATAATTAAATATACTAAACATGCCTAGATGAGGATTCATATTCCCCGTAAACACTAGTCACGTTAAAAGCTTTTGGTAAACTCGATAAGTGATAAGACATTAAGTAAAATACAAGTCCTTATCGAACCAACGTGTATAAACTTTAAGAAGAATTTCTAAGACATCGATAACTGAAGTAAATAAGAATGTGCTAGGTTGTGTACAGCCACGGTGATGAGGATTGACGGGTGAGCGAACGGGGGAAATAAGTTTTACGAAAGAAAAGCGGTTAAGGTGGGTGGTTTTTACTGCATTGCCTGGAATATTATATGGTCTGTTGGTATTACGAATGTTTTGACCTTCGGGTCGGGTTACATGGTTATTACATGATATATGGTATCTTAAACGATACGTAATGACCTGGCCTATGTGGCTCGGCGCCAGGGAATGATGTATTATGTTTGACGGCCTGGCCTATGTGGCTCGGCGCCAGGGAATGATTTATTATGCTTGACGGCTGGCCTTTGTGGCTCGGCGCCAAGAATGTTACATAATAGTTTGATAACAGGATACGAAAATATTTTATAAAATGATCATATTTGTTTTGCCCAACTATATAATAGCATGCAGACCATCCACACTGAGAATTCAAATCTCACCCCCTTATTTTTAAAATATTTTCAGGTCATGATGTTGGGGAGTTCGAACCTGTGGAGGAGTGATACGTATTCTGTGGCTTTTCTGTGTTACTTAAGTATAACTTATGGTTTTTGTGCTAATTAAGAATGACTTTAAGCGATGATGTTTATGTTGACTTGTGTGTGTGCCGAGGTGAAAAATAGTTGTATAGTCTCTCGATGGTAGAATGTATAATGTTCAAGCTAATTATCTATTTCGTGTCAAATCTTTTAAAAAGATCCTTGCGGGTCCTCTTTTCGAAAAGGAAAACATAACTACGTTTATCATAACGAAAATCATAATCTTCCGCTGTCTATGAGATGTTATCATTGGTATTCTTAAACAAACAAAAAAATTAGTTCGGTTTTTGGGTAACTAAGTGACGACTTGGATTTCTAGAGTGTCGAATCCTCACTTTGGAAATCTGGGGTGTTACAATAATATTTCTCACCACCTTCCCGCTGCATGAAACTCATCATTTAATTTCGTTACCTTTTCTTCAAATATTTTATAGTTCGGACTTTTGATCACAATAATACCTCGAATTCGATATAATTAATATATTCTGGATTCGGGGCGTTACAGGTGTTGTGCCGACATGTGTCCTTATTCTATCGTGTTTGTATTTCACCTTATCGTGTCGTGTCGTGTCGTATCGTTATCGTGTTGACACAATTAAACGATTTGTCAACCCTACATCTATCACAGGATGTCGTGTTGCACCGTAATCGAAATAGGAACCTGCAGCTCCTCATTCAGATGACACACACAACACCATAATGTGTAGATGCGATTTCTAAAATTATTTGTTTTGACAACTAATATGCACAATGATAAAATCATGTACCATCGTAAAAAAAATTTAATTTATTTGTTATGACAATTAAAATGCTCGCGGATTAAATCATGTACATAGCCGTAATAATATTACAGTCATGTGCATAATTTTAGCTGTGTACATGACAATTAAAATGTATATTGATGAAATAATGTACAACCGTAAAAATATTTTCTATAATTATTTATTTTGACAATTAAAATGTACACATATGAAATCATGTTCTTGGCCGTAAAAATATTTCCTAAATATATTCACTACCCTCCAAGACAAAATATAATTACCCCTCTCAATTATACTTATTCGATTGTGTTCGTGTTCCACCTTATCGTGTCATATAGTTATTGTGTCAACACAATTAGATGATTTGCTAATCCTAGATCTATTAGATTACGTGTTGCATCGTAATCGAAATAGGAACCTACAGCTCCTCATCCAGATGACACACACAACACCATAATGTGTGGATGTTCTTTTTAAAATGATTTGTTTTAACAACTGATATGCACACAGATGAAATCATATACCACCGTAAAAATATTTTTTAAAATTATTTGTTTTGACAATTAAAATGCACGTGGATGAAATCATGAACATGACCGTAATATAATGATAGCCATGTATATGATTTCATCCGTGTACATGACAATTAAAATGCACACTGATCAAATCATGTACAACCGTAAAATTATTATCTAAAATTATTTGTTTTGACAATTAAAATGTATACAGATGAAATCATGTATATGGTCGTCAAAATAATTTCTAAATATATTCACTACTCTCCAAGATAAAATATAATTATCCCTCTCAATTGTATTATTTTTCAAAATAGCTAAAGACAGTGATGCAGAAGACACGAAGTTTCCCGCTCGCTTAAATACTATTAATAATACAATGATGCCTACATTATTATCCTATCTCTAAATAAATTTTATCGCTACTACTATGCAAGACAATATTATTTACTGTGTGATTCAGTTACTAAAACTCAGTATGTAATATCCTGAAGATACAGAACCCTCTCTACAATTTTATATATATATATATATATGTACGATACAGTTATATATATATATATGTACGATACATTATTATAATATTTCTCACCACCTTCCCGTTGCATGAAACTCATCATTCAATTTCGTTAACTTTTCTTCAAATATTTTATAGTTCGGACATTTTTATCACAATAATACCTCGAATTCGATATAATTAATATATTCTGGATTCGCGGCGTTACATATGTCGTGCCGACATGTGTCCTTATTCTATCGTGTTCGTATTTCACCTTATCGTGTCGTATTGTTATCGTGTTGACACAATTAAACGATTTGTCAACCCTACATCTATCATAGGATGTCGTGTTGCACCATAATCGAAATAGAAACCTGCAGCTCCCCATTCAGATGACACACACAACACCATAATGTGTGGATGCGCTTTCTAAAATTATTTGTTTTGACAACTAATATGCACACAGATGAAATCATGTACCACCATAAAAAAATTCTTAAGTTATTTATTTTGACAATAAAAATGCATGTATTACGGTTATGTACATGATTTCATCAATATTACCGCCAACTACATGATTTCATCCGTATACATAACAATTAAAATTCACACTAATGAAATCATGTACAACCGTAAAAATATAATTACCCTCTCAATTATATTATTATTTCCCTCTATATTATAAAAAATTAAAGACTATATTAATAATCACACCATTCGATAAAAGTTTCACCTTACAATATGCATTTCTCCACGAGAATTGTGTTATTCCTTTTTTTTTATTAACCTTCCAACAATTTTCCAAGTATGTTTTTTTGGAAATAGGAAGCATGTTTATGTTATCAATAATTTGCTGTTCAATGGTCCATCATTGAAGTTGGACTATGACTCTGGTGACAATGATCTTTGATATAATTATATTATTTCTAGTACTGATCATAATTGGAGCTTCTGCGATAATATCTTTCAGAGCACATTGTTCCACTGTAGTTTATGGTGGAAGAATAAGAAAAAATCATTTATTGTTGCACTATGATATTATCATTATCACATTCACGGTGGGCATATAAGATTGTGTCATCGGTGTCGTGCCGACATTTATACTTATTCGATCGTGTTCGTGTTCCACCTTATCGTGTCGTATCATTATTGTGTCAACACAATTAGATGATTTGTCAATCCTAGATCTATTAGATTACGTTTTGCATCGTAATTGAAATAGGAACCTACATCTCCTCATCCAGATGACACACACAACACCATAATGTGTGGATGTTCTTTTTAAAATGATTTGTTTTAACAACTTATATGCACACGGATAAAATCATATACCACCGTAAAAATATTTTCTAAAATTATTTCTTTTGACAATTAAAATGCACGTACATGAAATAATGTACATGACCGTAATATAATTATAGCCATGTATATGATTTCATCCGTGTACATGACAATTAAAATGCACACTGGTCAAATCACGTACAACCGTAAAAATATTATCTAAAATTATTTATTTTGACAATTAAAATGTACACAGATAAAATCATGTATATGGTCGTCAAAATAATTTCTAAATATATTCACTACTCTCCAAGATAAAATATAATTATCCCTCTCAATTGTATTATTTTTCAAAATAGCTAAAGACTACATTAATAATTCAACCATTCGATAAAAGTTTCACCTTACAATATGCATTTCTCCACGAGAATTGTGTTATTCCTTTTTTTCATATTAATCTTCCAACAATTTTTCCAAGTATATTTTTTTGGAAAAAGGAAGCATGTTCATGTTATCAATAATCTCCCGCCCAATAGTCCATCATTGAAGTTGCACTGTGACTCTAGTGACAGTGATCTTGGATATAATTATATTATTTTTTGTACTAATCATAATTGGAGCTTCTGCGATAATATCTTTCGGATCACATTTTTCCATTGTGATTTATGGTGGAAGAATAAGAAAGCATCATTTATTGTTTCATTGTGATATTGTCATTATCACATTTACGGTGGACATATAAATGTGTGTCATCGGTGTCGTGCCGATGTGTATCTTTATTCGATCGTATTCGTGTTTCACCTTATTGTGTCGTATTACGGTCAGGTACATGATTTCATCAATATTACGACCATGTACATGATTTCATCCGAATATATGACAATTAAAATGCACATTGTTGAAATCATGTACAACTATAAAAAAAAAATATTCTAAAATTATTTATTTTGACATTTAAAATGTACACGAATGAAATCATGTATATGACCGTAAAAATATTTTCCAGATATATTCTTTAAGCTCTATATCAAAATATAATTACCACTCTCAATTGTATTATTTATTCCCTTTATATTATAAATAGCTAACGACTACATTAATAATTCAACCATTCGACAAAATTTTCACCTTACAATAAATATTTCTCCACGAGAATTGTGTTATTCTTTTATTTTTTTTACTTTTAACATTCCAATAATTTTTCCAAGTATGTTATTTTGTAAAAAGGAAACACGTTCATGTTATCAATAATCTCCCACTCGATAGTCCATAATTTAAGTTGCACTGTGACTCTGGTAACAAAGATCATGGATATAATTATATTATTTCTAGTACTTATCATAATCGGAGCTTCTGCGATAATATCATTCAGGGCACATTGCTCCACTGTGATTTATGGTGGAAGAATAAGAAATCATCATTAATTTTTTCACTGTAATATTTTCATTATCACATTCACGGTGGACATATAAGTTTGTGCCATCGGTGTTGTGTCGACATGTATCCTTTTTCGGTCATGATCCTATTTCACCTTATTGTGTCGTATCATTATCGTGTCGACACAATTAGACGATTTGCCAATCCTACATCTGTCAAATGATGTTGTGTTGCACTGTAATCAAAATAGGAACCTGCAGCTCCTCATCCAGATTGACACACACAAAACCATAATTTGTGGATGTGCTTTCTAAAATTATTTATTTGAACAATTAAAATGCACTCAAATGAAATTATGTACATGGTCGTAATAATATTACGATCATTACATGATTTCATCAATATTATGGTTGTGTACATGATTTCATCCGTATACATGACAATTAAAATGCACACTGTTGAAATCATGTACAACCGTAAAAATATTTTCTAAAATTATTTATTTTGACAATTAAAAAATAAAGTATAATTACCACTCTATATTGTATTATTTTTTTTCCCTCTATATTACAAATAACTAACGACTAGATTAATAATTCAATCATTCGACTAAAGTTTCACCTTACAATAAATATTTCTCCACGAGAATTGTGTTAATCTTTTTTTTTTTTACTTTTAACATTCAAACCATTTTCCCAAGCATATTATTTTGGAAAAAGGAAACACATTCATGTTATCAATAATCTCCCGTTCGATAGTCCATCATTGAAGTTGCACTATGACTCTGGTGACAATGATCTTGGATATAATTATATTATTTTTGGTATTGATCATAATTGAAGCTTCTGCAATAATATCTTTCAGGGCACATTGTTCCACCGTGATTTATGGTAGAAAAATAAGAAAACATCATGTATTGTTTCACTGTGAAATTATCATTATCACATTCACAGTGGGCCTATGAGTTTGTTCTATCGGTGTCATGTCTTATTCAATCGTATTCGTGTTTCACCTTATCTGTCATATCGTTATCGTGTACACACAATTAGACGATTTATCTACCCTACATCTATTACAGGATGACTTATTGCATCGTAATCAAAATAGGAACCTGCATATCCACATCCATATTGACTCACACAATACCATAATGCATTGATGTGCTTTCTAAAATTATTTATTTTGAAAATTAATATGCACACAGATGAAATCATGTACCACCGTAAAAATATTTTTTAAAATGATTTGTTTTGACAATTAAAATGCATGCGGATGAAATAATGTACATGGTTGTAATAATATCACGGTCATTTACATGATTTCATCAATATTACAACCATGTACATGATTTCATCAATATTACTGCCATGTACAAATGCACACTGATGAAATCATGTACAACCATAAAAATATTTTCTAAAATTATATGGCTTGATAATTAAAATGTACACAGATGAAATCACATATATGGCCGTAAAAATATTTTCTAAATATATTTACTACTCTCCATGACAAAATATAATTATCCCTCTCAATTGTATTATTTTTCTTTCTATATTACAAATAGCTAAAGACTACATTAATAATCCAACTATTCAACAAAAGTTTCAACTTACAATATGCATTTCTCTTATTTATTTGACAGTTAAAATGTAAACGGATGAAACCATGTACTTGGCCTTAAAAATATTTTTCAAATATATTCTCTACTCTCCAGGATAAAATATAATTACCCCTCTCAATTGTATTATTATTTCCCTCTATATTATAAATAGATAACAAATACATTAATAATCCCACCATTTGAAAAAAGTTTCACCTTACAATAAACATTTCTCCACGAGAATTGTGTTATTCTTTTTTTTTTTTTTTACTTTTAACATTCCAACAATTTTGCCAAGCATGTTATTTTGGAAAAAGAAAACAGGTTCATGTTATCAATAATCTCTCGCTCGATAGTCCATCATTGAAGTTGCATTGTGATTCTGGTAACAATGATCTTGTATATAATTATATTATTTCTAGTACTAATCATAATTGGAGCTTCTACAGTAATACCTTTCAGAACACATTGTTCCGCTGTGACTTATGGTGTAAGAATAAGAAAGCGTCATTTATTGTTTCACTGTGATATTGTCATTATCCCATTCTCGGTGCGCGTATAAGTTTGTGTTCATTTTTCACTTATCGTTTCGTTTGGTTATCGTGTCGACATAATTTTACAATTTGTCAACCCTACATATATCACAAGATGACGTGTTGCACCGTAATCGAAATAGGAACCTGTAGCTCCTCATCCTAATAACAAACACAATACCAAAATGTGTGGATGTGCTTTCTAAAATTGTTTATTTTGACAACTAATATGCACACGGATGAAATCATGTACCATCGTAAAAATATTTTCTAAAATTATTTGTTTTGACAATTAAAATGCATGCGGATGAAATTATGTACATGGCGGTAATAATATTACGGCTATGTACATAATTTCATCAATATTACGGTTGTGTACATGATTTTATCCGTGTACATGACAATTAAAGTGCACATTGATGAAATCATGTATAACCGTAAAAATATTTTCTTAAATTATTTTTTTGACAATTAAAATATACACGGATGAAATCATGTACATGACCATACAAATATTTTCCAGATATATTCTCTACACTCCAAGACAAAATATAATTACCCCTCTCAATTGTATCGATTACATTAATAATCCAATCATTCGACAATAGTTTCACCTTACAATCTGCATTTATCAACGAGAATTGTGTTATTCCTTTTTTTTAATATAACATCCCAAGCATGATTTTTTTAGAAAAAGAAAACACGTTCATGTTATCAATAATCTCCCGCTCGATAGTCCATTATTGAAGTTGCACTGTGACTCTGTGACAATGATCTTGGATATAATCATATAACTAGATTAGTGTCCCGCGTATAACGCGGGATTTTAGTAAAACTTGATTATACATCATAATGCATCATATATACTTAATAAAATTATACACTATAAAATAATATATTAATTTTAATTAGATATTAAAAAAAACCAAATAATTAAAATTTTGGTGCATTTTCTCATGACAATAAGAATTCATCAATTAAATGTTATAATATTAAATAATTAAAAAAATCAATTAATCATTTAATTGATAGAACAATCAGAATTATTTAATTTACTTAATTTTATTTTATTTTAATAAATTAAGATTTTCTAAATACAAAATCCTTAATATAGTGGTAAAAGTCTTTAAACATTAAAGTTTCATATAAATATAATTTTTAAGTTCAATTAATCAATTCAATTATTATACATAGAATACTTATACTAAAATTAAATATTTTGGATTGTTAACATAAACATTAGACAATTGCAAATATAATTAAATAATATGTAAATTGGTACAATTGCAATAAGAAAATTAATATGCTTTTATAAACTCAAGTTATATACAATAGATATTCTAATTTTGTATAGTTTCTTAGTTTGGCTTAAGTGGTAAACATTATAAATTGTATTCATGTGGTTTAGGGTTCAAGTCCTTATACATGCATTTTTTTTTAAATTAGTCTCTTATTATATTAAGCCACATAGATGCCACATATGTGACACATAAGTGTCATTTGATTGACATGTATGACTTTCACAATCATGCCACATAAACGAAATCAACCAAATGACGACACATAGGATAAATGAACCACAAAGCGACACATAGGCAGAATGAACTCCCTATTAGTATAATAGGGGTTTTTCTGTTATTGATCATAATTGGAGATTCTGCGATAATATCTTTCAGGGCACATTGCTCCACTGTGATTTATGGTGGAAGAATAAGTAAACATCATTTATTGTTTCACTGTGATATTGTCATTATTACATTTTCATATTGACTTTCCGAGAATTTTTCCAAGTATGTTTTTTTCGAAAAAAGAAGCATGTTCATGTTATTAATAATCATCCGCTTGATAGTCCATCATTGAAGTTGCACTGTAACTCTGGTAACAATGATTTTGGAAATAATTAGACTATTTCTAGTTCTTATCATAATTGGAGCTTCTGCGATAATATCTTTTAGAGCACATTATTCCACTGTGATTTATGGTGGAAGAATAAGAAAACACCATTTATTGTTTCACTGTAATATTGTCGTTATCACAATCACAATGGGCATATAAGTTTGGACCATCGGTGTCGTGTCGACATGTATCTTTATTCGATCGTGTTTGTGTTTTACTTTATCGTGTTGTGTCGTATCGTTATCGTGTCGACTCAATTAGACGATTTGCCAATCCTACATCTATCAGATGACGTGTTGCACTGTAATCGAAATAGGAACCTGCAGCTCCTCATCCAGATGACACACACAACACTATAATGTGTGGATGTGCTTTCTAAATTATTTGTATTGACAATTAATATGCACACGGATGAAATCATGTACCATCATACAAATAATTTCTAAAATTGTTTGTTTTGACCATTAAATTACACGCGGATGAAATCGTTTACATGGTGGTAATAATACTACGGCTATGTACATAATTTCACCAATATTACAGTCATATACATGATTGCATTCGTGTACATGATAATTAAAATGCACATTGATGAAATCATGTACAACCGTAAAAATATTTTCTAAAATTAGTTATTTTGATAATTAAAATGTACACGGATGAAATCATGTACAAGGCCGTAAAAATATTTTTCATATATATTCTCTACTCTCCAAGACAAAATATAATTACCCTTCTCCATTGTATTATTTTTTCTCTATATTATAAATAGCTAACGACTATATTAATAATCCAACCATTCGACAAAAGTTTCACCTTACCATACGCATTTTTCAACGAAAATTGTGTTTTTTTTTTTTCATATAACCTTTCAACAATTTTCTCAAGCATGTTTTTTTGGAAAAAGAAAACACGTTCATGTTATCAATAATCTCCCGCCCGATAGTCATTCATTGAAGTTGCACTGTGACTCTGGTGACATTGATCTTGGATATAATTATATTATTTCTATTACTGATCATAATTGGAGCTTCTTCCATAATATCTTTCAGGGCACATTGTTCCACTGTGATTTATGGTGGAAGAATAAGAAAGCATCATTTATTGTTTCACTGTGATATTGTCATTATAACATTCACGGTGGGCATATAACTTTGTGCCATCGTTGTCGTGTCGACATGTATTCTTATTCGATCGTGTTCGTGTTTTACCTCTTCGTGTTGTATTGTTATCATGTAACTCAATGAGACGATTTGCCAACTCTACATCTATCACAAGATGACGTGTTGCACCATAATCAAAATTGGAACCTGCAGTTCCTCATCCAGATTGACACACACAACACCATAATTCAGGGATGTGCTTTCTAAAATTATTTATTTTGACAACTAATATGCACACATGAAATCATGTACCACCGTAAAAATATTATCTAAAATTATTTGTTTTGGCAATTAAAATGCACGCGGATGAAATTATGTACATGGTCGTAATAATATTACGGTCATGTACATGATTTCA
Organism: Ballota nigra; assembly: GCA_947034835.1. NCBI lineage: Eukaryota > Viridiplantae > Streptophyta > Magnoliopsida > Lamiales > Lamiaceae > Ballota > Ballota nigra. The sequence continues at coordinate 6,886,074 of OX344727.1, read as the reverse complement.
TTAATATTACTGCCATGTACATGACTTTCATCCGTGTACATGACAATTAAAATGAACACTGATAAAATTATGTACAACCATAAAAATATTTTCTTAAATTATTTGTTTTGACAATTAAAATGTACACGAATGAAATTATGTACATGGCCATAAAAATATTTTCCTTATATATTTCGTACTCTTCAAGATAAAATATAATTACCCCTCACAATTGTATTATTTTCTCTCTCTATATTATAACTAGCTAACGACTATAACAATAATCCAACCATTCAACAAAAGTTTCACCTTACAATATGTATTTCTCCACGAGAATTGTGTTATTCCTTTTTTTTTCATTTAACCTTCCAACTATTTTTTCGAGCATGTTATTTTGGAAAAAGAAAACACGTTCATGTTATTAATAATCTCCCGCTCGATAGTCTATCATTGAAGTTGAACTGTGACTCTGGTGCAAATGATATTTGATATAATTATATCATTTATGGTACTGATCATAATTGGATCTTCAGCGATAACATCTTTCAGGGCACATTTTTCCACTATGATTTATGGTAAAAGAATAAGAAAGCATCATTTATTATTTCACTATAATATTGTCATTATCATATTCACGGTTGGTATATATGCTTGTGACATCGGTGTCGTGTCGACATGTATTTTTATTCGATTGAGTTCGTGTTTCACCTTATCGTGTCATATCGTTATCGTGTCGACATAATTAGACGATTTTTAAATCCTACATCTATCACAGGATGACGTGTTGCACCGTAATTGAAATAGGAACCTGCAGCTCCTCATCCAAATGACACACACAACACCATAATGCGTGGATGTACTTTCTAAAACTATTAATTTTGACAACTAATATGCACAAGGATGTAATCATGTACCACCGTAAAAATCTTTTCTAAAATTATTTATTTTGACTATTAAAATGCAGGCAGAAGAAATCATGTTCATGGCCGTAAAAATATTTTCTAACTATATTCTCTACGCTCCAAGAAAAAATATAATTACCCCTCAAAATTGTATTATTTTTTCCCTCCATATTATAAATTGCTAAAGACTATATTAATAATCCAACCATTCGACACAAGTTTCACCTTACAATATGCATTTCTCCACGAGAATTGTGTTATTCCTTTTTATTCATATTAACCTTCCAACAATTTTCGTAAGTATGTTTTTTTTTTTTTGGAAAAAGGAAGCACATTCATGTTATCAATAATCTCTCGCTCGATAGGCCATTATTGAAGTTGCACTGTGACTCTGGTGACAATGATCTTGGATATAATTATATTATTTCTTGTATTGATCATAATTGGAGCTTCAGTGATAATATCTTTCTGAACACATTATTCCACTGTGATTTATGGTGGAAGAATAAGAAAGCATAATTTATTGTTTAACTGTAATAGTGTCATTATCACATTCACGATGGTCATATATGTTTGTGCCATCAGTGTCGTGCCGACATGTATCCTTATTTGATCGTGTTCGTGTTTTACTTTATCGTGTTGTATTGTTATCGTGTCTACACAATTTGATGATTTGTCAACCCTATATCTATCAGATGACGTGTTGTATCGTAATTAAAATAGGATCCTACAGTTCCACATCCAGATGACACATACAACACCATAATGCAAGGATGTACTTTCTAAAATTATTTGTTTTGACAACTAATATGCACACAGATTAAATCATGTACCACCATGAAAAAATTCTAAAGTTATTTATTTTGACAATAAAAATGCATGTATTACGGTTATGTACACGATTTCATCAATATTACCGCCAACTACATGATTTCATCCGTATACATAACAATTAAAATTCACACTAATGAAATCATGTACAACCGTAAAAATATTTTCTAAAATTATTTGTTTTGACAATTAAAATGTATACGGATGAAATCATGTACGTGGCCGTAAAAATATTTTCTAAATATATTCTCTACTTTCCAAAACAAAATATAATTATCAATCTCAATTCTATTATTTTTTTTTCCTCTATATTATAGGTAGCTAAAGACTACATTAATAATTCAACCATTCGACAGAAGTTTAACCTTACAATATGCATTTCTCCACGAGAATTGTGTTATTCATTTTTTTCATATTAACCTTCCAACAATTTTTCCAAGCATATTTTTTTTGGAAAAAGGATGCACATCCATGTTATCAATAACTCCCGCTCGATAGTCCATCATTGAAGTTGGACTGTGATTATGGTGACAATGATCTTTGATATAGTTATATTATTTCTTGTACTGATCATAATTGGAGCTTATGCGATAATATCTTTCAGGGCACATTGCTCCACTGTGATTTATGGTGGAAGAATAAGTAAACATCATTTATTGTTTCATTGTGATATTGTCATTATTACATTTTCATATTGACTTTCCGAGAATTTTTCCAAGTATGTTTTCTTGGAAAAAAAAATCATGTTCATGTTATTAATAATCATCCACTCGATAGTCCATTATTGAAGTTGCACTGTGACTCTGGTAACAATGATTTTGGATATAATTAGACTATTTCTAGTTCTTATCATAATTGGAGCTTCTGCGATAATATCTTTCAGAGCACATTATTCCACTGTGATTTATGGTGGAAGAATAAGAAAACATCATTTATTGTTTCACTGTAATATTGTCGTTATCACAATCACAATGGGCATATAAGTTTGGACCATCGGTGTCGTGCCAACATGTATCTTTATCCGATCGTGTTTGCGTTTTACTTTATCGTGTCCTGTCATATCGTTATCGTGTCGACTCAATTAGACGATTTGCCAATCCTACATCTATCAGATGACGTGTTGCACTGTAATCGAAATAGGAACCTGCAGCTCCTCATCCAGATGACACACACAACACTATAATGCGTGGATGTGCTTTCTAAATTATTTGTTTAGACAATTAATATGCACACGGATGACATCATGTACCATCATACAAATAATTTCTAAAATTATTTGTTTGACCATTAAATTACACGCGGATGAAATCGTTTACATGGCGGTAATAATACTACGGCTATGTACATAATTTCACCAATATTACAGTCATATACATGATTGCATTCGTGTACATGATAATTAAAATGCATATTGATGATATCATGTACAACCGTGAAAATATTTTCTAAAATTAGTTATTTTGATAATTAAAATATACACGGATGAAATCATGTACAAGGCCGTAAAAATATTTTTCAGATATATTCTCTACTCTCCAAGATAAAATATAATTACCCTTCTCCATTGTATTATTTTTTCTCTCTATATTATAAATAGCTAACGACTACATTAATAATTCAACCATTCGACAAAAGTTTCACCTTACCATATGCATTTTTCAACGAGAATTGTGTTTTCCTTTTTTTTCATATAACCTTCCAACAATTTTCTCAAGCATGTTTTTTTGGAAAAAGAAAACACGTTCATGTTATCAATAATCTCCCACCCGATAGTCCTTCATTGAAGTTGCACTGTGACTCTGGTGATATTGATCTTGGATATAAATATATTATTTCTGTTACTGATCATAATTGGAGCTTCTTCAATAATATCTTTCAGGGCACATTGTTCCACTGTGATTTATGGTGGAAGAATAAGAAAGCATAATTTATTATTTCACAGTGATATTGTCATTATCACATTCACGGTAGACATATAACTTTGTGCCATCATTGTCGTGTCGACATGTATTCTTATTCGATCGTGTTCGTGTTTTACCTCTTCGTGTTGTATTGTTATCGTGTAACTCAATGAGACGATTTGCCAACTCTACATCTATCACAAGATGACGTGTTGCACCGTAATCAAAATTGGAACCTGCAGTTCCTCATCCAGATTGACACACACAACACCATAATTCGTGGATGTGCTTTCTAAAATTATTTGTTTTGACAACTAATATGCACACATGAAATCATGTACCACCGTAAAAATACTATCTAAAATTATTTGTTTTGACAATTAACATGCACGCGGATGAAATCATGTACATGGTCGTAATAATATTACGGCCATGTACATGATTTCATTAATATTACTGCCATGTACATGACAATTAAAATGAACACTGATAAAATTATGTACAACCATAAAAATATTTTCTTAAATTATTTATTTTGATAATTAAAATGTACACGAATGAAATCATGTACATGGCCATAAAAATATTTTTCTTATATATTTCGTACTCTTCAAGATAAAATATAATTACCCCTCATAATTGTATTATTTTCTCTCTCTATATTATAACTAGCTAACGACTATAACAATAATCCAACCATTCAACAAAAGTTTCACCTTACAATATGTATTTCTCCACGAGAATTGTGTTATTTCTTTTTTTTCATTTCACCTTCCAACTATTTTTCCAAGCATGTTATTTTGGAAAATAAAAACACATTCATGTTATTAATAATCTCCCGCTCGATAGTCTATCATTGAAGTTGAACTGTGACTCTGGTGCAAATGATATTTGATATAATTATATCATTTCTGGTACTGATCATAATTGGAGCTTCAGCGATAATATCTTTCACGGCACATAAGAAAACATCATTTATTATTTTACTATAATATTGTCATTATCATATTCACGGTTGGTATATAAGCTTGTGACATCGGTATCATGTCGACATGTATTTTTATTCGATTGAGTTCGTGTTTCACCTTATCGTGTCATGTCGTTATCGTGTCGACATAATTAGACGATTTTAAAATCCTACATCTATCACAGGATGACGTGTTGCACCGTAATTGAAATAGGAACCTGCAGCTCCTCATCCAAATGACACACACAACACCATAATGCGTGGATGTACTTTCTAAAACTATTTATTTTGACAACTAATATGCACAAGGATGTAATCATGTACCACCGTAAAAATCTTTTCTAAAATTATTTATTTTGACTATTAAAATGCAAGCAGAAGAAATCATGTTCATGGCCGTAAAAATATTTTCTAAATATATTCTCTACGCTCCAAGAAAAAATATAATTACCCCTCAAAATTGTATTATTTTTTCCCTCCATATTATAAATTGCTAAAGACTATATTAATAATCCAACCATTCGACAAAAGTTTCACCTTACAATATGCATTTCTCCACGAGAATTGTGTTATTCCTTTTTATTCATATTAACCTTCCAATAATTTTCGTAAGTATGTTTTTTTTGGAAAAAGGAAGCACATTCATGTTATCAATAATCTCTCACTCGATGGTCCATCATTGAAGTTGCACTGTGACTCTGGTGACAATGATTTTGGATATAATTATATTATTTCTTGTATTGATCATAATTGGAGCTTCAGCGATTATATCTTTCAGAACACATTATTCCACTGTGATTTATGGTGGAAGAATAAGAAAGCATAATTTATTGTTTAACTGTAATAGTGTCATTATCACATTCACGGTGGTCATATATGTTTGTGTCATCGGTGTCGTGCCGACATGTATCCTTATTTGATTGTGTTCGTGTTTCACTTTATCGTGTTGTATTGTTATCGTGTCGACACAATTTGATGATTTGCCAACCCTATATCTATCAGATGACGTGTTGTACTGTAATTAAAATAGGAACCTACAGTTCCACTTCCAGATGACACATACAACACCATAATGCAAGGATGTACTTTCTAAAATTATTTATTTTGACAACTAATATGCACACAGATGAAATCATGTACCACCATAAAAAAAAATCTAAAGTTATTTATTTTGACAATAAAAATGCATGTATTACGGTTATGTACATGATTTCATCAATATTACCGCCAACTACATGATTTCATCCGTATACATAACAATTAAAATTCACACTAATGAAATCATGTACAACTGTAAAAATATTTTCTAAAATTATTTTTTTTGACAATTAAAATGTATACGGATGAAATCATGTACGTGGCCGTAAAAATATTTTCCAAATATATTCTCTACTTTCCAAAACAAAATATAATTATCAATCTCAATTCTATTTTTTCCTCTATATTATAGGTAGCTAAAGACTACATTAATAATCCAACCATTCGACAGAAGTTTAACCTTACAATATGCATTTCTCCACGAGAATTGTGTTATTTTTTTTTTTCATATTAACCTTCCAACAATTTTTCCAAGCATATTTTTTTGGAAAAAGGATGCACATCCATGTTATCAATAACTCCCGCTCGATAGTCCATCATTGAAGTTGGACTGTGACTATGGTGACAATGATCTTTGATATAGTTATATTATTTCTGGTACTGATCATAATTGGAGCTTCTGCGATAATATCTTTCAGGGCACATTGTTCCACTGTGATTTATGGTGGAAGAAAAAGAAAACATCATTTACTGTTTCACTATGATATTTTCATTTTCACATTCATGGTGGGCTTATAATTTGTGACATCGATATCGTGTCGACATGTATCCTTATTCGACCGTGTTCATATTTCACCTTATCGTGTCAACATAATTAGATAATTTGCTAATCCTACATTTATCACAGGATGACGTGTTGCACCGTAATCGAAATAGAAACCTTCAGCTCCTCATCCAGATGACACACACAACACCATAATGCGTTGATGTGGTTTCTAAAACTATTTGTTTTGACAACTAATATGCACGAGGATGAAATCATGTACCACCGTAAAAATATGTTCTAAAATTATTTATTTTGACTATTAAAATGCATGCGGATGTAATCAAGTACATGGTCGTAATAATATTATGGCCATGTACATGATTTCATCCGTGTACATGACAATTAAAATGCACACTTTGACAATTAAAATGTACACGGATGAAATCATGTTCATGGCCATTCTCTACTCTCCAAGATAAAATATTATTACCCCTCTCAATCATATTATTTTTTCCCTCTTTATTATAAATAACTAAAAACTATATGAATAATCCAACCATTCGACAAAAGTTTCACTTTACAATATACATTTCTCCACGAGAATTGCGCGTAAAAGTGAGTTTTTATTAAAAAGAAAGAAAAAGGTGCTCCACAACGCGGAGCAAGTGATGAAACGAATGAAATGAATTGGCCGCATTAAAAACATCACCGTAAACATTCATTGAGGACAAATCGGTGCAGGCGAAAAAGTGTTACTAACCACCCATTTCTTCCAATCGCCATAGGAAGCTAGCCCAGAATACAAGGCAGGGAAGAGTCTCTCCTCCAGTTGACAGACTGCAAAGGCAGACCCTCAACCAAGCTCTCAGCCGCCAAAAGGGACTGAATAGAGACTGGTTGAAAACAACAACAACAAAAAAATATCCAGAGAACAAGGCCAAAAAACTACTAACGTGAATACGTCTCATGCAGATCTGAAAATAAAAGAGAAATAATACAAGAGGGCGGCTTCCAATCCCATGTAGTCTTCTACTTGAGCTTCGAAAGGCAATTCGACACCCGATTTCCATGTCTTCATATATGTGAGTAACGGACGTCCATGTTATGGAGAAGCTGCACGATAATGCTCCAAAGGCCACGTAACCTCTAGGACACAATAGGTAGCTTTTTCTGTATCGTATAAATAGCCTGGATCGAATCCGACTCAACCCATAGTTTCCTCCATCCTTTCCCATAGGCGAAACGGATGGCCAGCAAGATTGTCGCGACCTCCGCCTCTAATGGATAACCCCAGTCGTACTTCATACAATAACCAGCCTCAAAGAAACCCATGGAATTCCTGAAAACAACACTAACAAACATTGAGTTAGGGGACGAAGGAATACTACCGTCTGAGTTAACCTTATACCAATCGTTTGGGGGAGGCCGCCCATGAGAATTGTGTTATTCCTTTTTATACATATTAATCTTCCAACTTTTTTTCCCAGTGTATTTCTTTGGAAAAAGGAAGCACGATCATGTTATTAATAATCTCCCGCTCGATAGTTCATCCTTGAAGTTGCACTGGTGACTCAGGTGATAATGATCATTGATATAATTATATTATTTCTGTTACTGATCATAATTAGAGCTTCAACGATAATATCTTTCAGAGCACATTATTCCATTGTGATTTATGGTGGAAGAATAAGAAATAATAATTTATTATTTCACTGTGATATTGTCATTATCACATTCAAGATGGGCATATAAGTTTGTGTCATCGGTGTTGTAACACCCCGTCTCGTTATGTACCCCTTTTCTTTATTATAAACCTTATCTTATTTTCTTCTCTTGTTTCTTTTAATTTTCTTTATTTTGTGTGTTACTGTGTAATTTAAATTTATATTCTACTTATAAAATTTAAAAATTTGTAAAAAGAAATTGAAGCTTCCTTTTAATTTCACTTCTGATTTATTTCAATTCCTTTTAATTCTGATTTCTAACTGTAACCCTCCTTCGTTTAATTTCTGATCAAGATGACACCTTTGAATCGAACTGCTGCTGCCGGAATTCTTGGAGAAATAAAAGGACGTCATTAGGTTGCCCAAAATTTCCCGTCAAATTGCCGAGGGACGCTGTTAGGCTACCCGATTTCTCCAACGAACCAACGAATCCCCAAACGATGCTGTTAGGCCGCCCATTTACCACCACGAACTGGAGCTCGTAAGGTTTTAGTCTCTTCCTCTCTATTTCTCTTAGTAGTTTTCGGAAGATCCTTTGGAAATCTATACAACAGTGAAGGGAAATGATGGAATTAATTTATGCAGTAACTTCTTCCGCTGTTATTTTGACTTAGTACTATTAGGAATAGGTAGATGGTATCACTGGATGAATCCTTGAGTATTGTGGAATATTTTGGAGTGATATTGTTGTTTTGGTTATACTGTATTGTTGAATTTAGATGCTTAGTGCCACTGTTTTAGTCTACAGGTGATAGTGACTTCGATTTATTGGTATATTTGACTTAGTAGACTGGTATTATTTTTTTATTTGTTTAGTATCATTATTTTAGTAGTATAGTGCCATTGATTTAGTTAGTTAGTATTTTTAAATTAATGTGTTAGTACTGTTGTTGGATGATGATTTGTAGTTGTTAACACTTTCGTTTTGAGCCTAAAGACATTCGTCTTCTCCCTTGTCTCATGTTCAATGTTTGTAACAAATGGAAAATAACTATTTAGAAAATAATACTACTCTTTTGCTTTGGAAATAACACAAGTCAACTTGGTTAGTAATACTAGTAAAATAGGAAAATAATTATTCAAATTGTTATGAAAAACCTCTTTAAATCAAGTATTACTAATAATAAAGAAAGGTATGCGTTATAATATTTTAGTAGTTTTTGTATAAAATTCTTTGGACAAAATAAGTTTAATAAGGAAATGTTAATTATAAAAATTAATTTTTTCATCCAAGACTCTTTTTAAAATAAAATATAAATTTTAGAAAGAATAATGTTAATTTGGGACTTATATTATATTAATATTATTTTTTTATAAATTTCTTATCTTCCTAGTTATTTTCAAGAAAAATATATATGATTATACTTTCAAAAATCTTAAAAGCTTCTTAGTTATAAAAGGACGAGGGAAATCAAAAGTTCATTTTTATAAAAGTCGAATTAGTCAAACCACAAGGAACTTAGTAAGTACACTCCCCCAAATACACCAACCCTTTTAGAAGTGGTGTATTTACCAATATAGGGTGTGACCTTTAAGTAAGTCTATCCAATAGGTTTATAAGACATCGACCACCTCGATTCTCATAACACAAACTTTCAAGTTTTTCTAAATAATTCAAAGGTCGGCTTTTAATTAAATGACTTCATATTAGGATTTGGTGCTAGTTGTAATACGCATGAGGGACTCGACCATCTGCCTGTACATCACTCTCGTGATTCAGAACGATCAGGTGGGTGATGATCGGTTGATTGATCTGATAATAATAACGTTGTGCCGGTATTTTCTGAACTCGACCAAATCAATAAAAAATATCTAATCCAACATAAATGTAACCCTTATTATATAACTATTTGAATTATGTGATATAACTATATATGATACATAATGCCTATTATTTTATAAATCGATCACCATTGTATGATTAAGTACATTATGTGAGCATGAATCATTTCAGTTGTCAATCAAGTAAGTTCTCTCTACAGTTTGAAATGTCAGTTTTATAAAAGGACGGAAAGTCAGTAAGTACGGAGTTGTGGTTTGGGTATTAAATCCAACATCTGGGGAGCTGTAGGAGACGCCCTCGGAAAAGGTTGTTGATTCAAACAGATCTGGTCCCCGGGTCAGACGCCTACGTTGCGCACTAGGAATAAAGCCAATGATGGTTTGGTTATTCTATTTTGTCAGTGGTCAGAAGGAGTAAGGTTGTTGGAGGTGGAATGGTTGTGCGAACATGGTTTAGCAGATTGTGACAATACGTGATAATGATTTTGGGCTTTGCCCCTAATGTAAACCAACATGTGTTATTTCAATTATATTATGCGAAATATGTTCAATGATGATTAAATATTACATAAACTGTTGCTTCTGTGGTATATCGTAATCAAGTATATATGCGAAACTGATTTAATGAAATAAGCACTTTATTAATGAGTATAACTTAATATATTTCGGATTTACCAATGACGTTGCAAATCACTCATACGTGAGAATTCAAATCTCACGCCCCATTTTCTAACCCCTTCCAGATTTTGATTACGGAGAGCAAGGACAGTGATGCAGAAGACATGAAGTTTCCCGCTCGCTTAAATACTATTAATAATACATGATGCCTACATTATTATCCTATCCCTAAATAAATGTTATCGCTACTACTATGCAAGACAATATTATTTACTTTGTGATTCAGTTACTAAAACTCAGTATGTAATATCCTGAATATACAGAACCCTCTCTACAATTTTATATATATATATATATATGTACGATACATTATTATAATATTTTTCACCACCTTCCTGTTGCATGAAACTCATCATTCAATTTCGTTACCTTTTCTTCAAATATTTTATAGTTCGGACTTTTTTATCACAATAATACCTCGAATTCGATATAATTAATATATTCTAGATTCGGGGCATTACATATGTCGTGCCGACATGTGTGCTTATTCTATCGTGTTTGTATTTCACCTTATCGTGTCGTATCGTTATCGTATTGACACAATTAAACGATTTGCCAACCCTACATCTATCACAGGATGTCGTGTTGCACAGTAATCGAAATAGGAACCTGCAGCTCCTCATTCAGATGACACACACAATACCATAATGTGTGGATGCACTTTCTAAAATTATTTGTTTTGACAACTAATATGCACACTGATAAAATCATGTACCACCGTAAAATTAGTTTTTTAATTTATTTGTTATGACAATTAAAATGCTCGAGGATTAAATCATTGACATAGCCGTAGTAATATTACCATCATGTGCATGATTTTATCCGTGTACATGACAATTAAAATGCACACTGATGAAATAATGTACAACCGTAAAAATAATTTCTATAATTACTTATTTTGACAATTAAAATGTACACATATGAAATCATGTTCATGGCCGTAAAAATATTTTCTAAATATATTCACTACCCTCCAAGATAAAATATAATTACCCCTCTCAATTATATTATTGTTTCCCTCTATATTATAAAAAATTAAAGACTATATTAATAATCACACCATTCGATAAAATTTTCACCTTACAATATGCATTTCTCCACGAGAATTGTGTTATTCCTTTTTTTTCATATTAACCTTCCAACAATTTTTCCAAGTATGTTTTTTTGGAAATAGGAAGCACGTTTACGTTATCAATAATTTGCTGCTCGATAGTCCATCATTGAAGTTAGACTATGACTCTGGTGACAATGATCTTTGATATAATTATATTATTTCTAGTACTGATCATAATTGGAGCTTCTGCGATAATATCTTTCAGAGCACATTGTTCCACTGTAGTTTATGGTGGAAGAATAAGAAAGAATCATTTATTGTTGCACTATGATATTATCATTATCACATTCACGGTGTGCATATAAGATTGTGTCATCGGTGTCGTGCCGACATGTATACTTATTCGATCGTGTTTGTGTTCCACCTTATCGTGTTGTATCGTTATTGTGTCAACACAATTAGATGATTTGCCAATCCTAGATATATTAGATTACGTGTTGCATCGTAATCGAAATAGGAACCTACAGCTCCTCATCCAGATGACACATACAACACCATAATGTGTGGATGTTCTTTTTAAAATGATTTATTTTAACAACTGATACATGCACACGGATGAAATCATATACCACCGTAAAAATATTTTCTAAAATTATTTGTTTTGACAATTAAAATGCACGTGAATGAAATAATGTACATGACCGTAATATAATTATAGCCATGTATATGATTTCATCCGTGTACATGACAATTAAAATGCACACTGATCAAATCACGTACAACCGTAAAACTATTATCTAAAATTATTTATTTTGACAATTAAAATGTACACAGATGAAATCATGTATATGGTCGTCAAAATAATTTCTAAATATATTCACTACTCTCCAAGATAAAATATAATTATCCCTCTCAATTGTATTATTTTTCAAAATAGCTAAAGACTACATTAATAATTCAACCATTCGACAAAAGTTTCACCTTACAATATGCATTTCTCCACGAGAATTGTGTTATTCCTTTTTTTTTTCATATTAACCTTCCAACAATTTTTCCAAGTATATTTTTTTGGAAAAAAGAAGCATGTTCATGTTATCAATAATCTCCCGCCCAATAGTCCATCATTGAAGTTGCACTGTGACTCTAGTGACAGTGATCTTGGATATAATTATATTATTTTTTGTACTAATCATAATTGAAGTTTCTTCGATAATATCTTTCAGAGCACGTGGTTCCATTGTAATTTATGGTGGAAGAATAAGAAAGCATCATTTATTGTTTCCTTGAGATATTGTCATTATCACATTTACGGTGGACATATAAATGTGTGCTATCGGTGTCGTACCGACGTGTATCTTTATTCGATCGTATTCATGTTTTACCTTATTATTTCATATCATTATCGTGTACACAATTAGATAATTTTCCAACTCTGCATCTATCACAGAATAATGTGTTGCACCGTTATCGAAATTGGAACCCGCAGCTCCTCATCCAGATGACACAAAAAATACCATAATTTGTGGACGTACTTTCTAAAATTATTATTTTTAACAACTAATATACACAAGGATGAAATCATGTACCAACGTAAAATATTTTCTAAAATTATTTGTTTTGACAATTAAAATATATGCAGATGAAATCAAGTACATGGCCGTAGTCATGTACATGATTTCATCCATGTACATGACAATTAAAATTCACACCGATGAAATCATGTACAACCGAAAAAATATTTTCTAATATTATTTATTTTGACAATTAAAATGTACACGGATGAAATCTTGTACATGGCCGTAAAAATATTTTCTAGATATATTATCTACTCTCCAAGATAAAATATAATTACCCCTTTTAATTGTATTATTTTTTCCTCTATATTATAGGTAGCTAAAGACTACATTAATAAACCAACCATTTGATAAAAGTTTCACCTTACAATATGTATTTCTCCACGAGAATTGTGTCATTCCTTTTTTTTCATATTAACCTTCCAATAATTTTCCCAAGCATATTTTTTTGGAAAAAGGATATACGTTCATGTTATCAATAATCTCGAGCTCGATAGTCCTTCATTGAAGTTGCACTGTGACTCTGGTGACAATGATATAATTATATTATTTTTGGTACTGATCATAAGTGGAGCTTCTGCGATAAAAACTTTTAGGGCACATGGGTCCACTGTGATTTATGGTGGAAGAATAAGAAAACATCATTTATTGTTTCACTGTGATATTGTCATTATCACATTCAAGGTGAACATATAAGTTTGTGTCATCGGTGTCGTGTCGATATGTATCTTTATTCGATCATATTCGTGTTTCACCTTATCATGTCATATCATTATCGTGTCAACACAATTAGACGATTTACCAACCCTACATCTGTCACAGGATGACGTGTTGCACCCTAATCGAAATAGGAACATGTAGCTCCTCATTCAGATTGACACACACAACACCATAATGCGTGGATGTGTTTTCTAAAATTATTCATTTTGATAACTAATATGCACACGAATGAAATTATATGTCACCATAAAAATATTTTCTAAAATTATTTGTTTTGACAATTAAATGCACGCAAATTGAATCATTTATATTACGGTCAGGTACATAATTTCATCAATATTACGGCCATGTACATGGTTTCATCCGTGTATATGACAATTAAAATGCACAGTGTTGAAATCATGTACAACCATAAAAAAATATATTCTAAAATTATTTGTTTTGACATTTAAAATGTACACGAATGAAATCATGTATATGACCGTAAAGATATTTTCCAGATATATTCTTTAAGATCCATATCAAAGTATAATTACCACTCTCAATTGTATTATTTGTTCCCTTTATATTATAAATAGCTAAGGACTACATTAATAATTCAACTATTAGACAAAATTTTCCCTTACAATAAACATTTCTCTACGAGAATTGTGTTATTCTTTTTTTTTTTACTTTTAACATTCCAACAATTTTTCCAAGTATGTTATTTTGGAAAAAGAAAACATGTTCATGTTATCAATAATCTCCCACTCGATAGTTCATCATTTAAGTTGCACTGTGACTCTGGTAATAAAGATCATGGATATAATTATATTTTTTCTAGTACTTATCATAATTGGAGCTTCTGCGATAATATCATTCAGGGCACATTGCTCCACTGTGATTTATGGTGGAAGAATATGAAATCATTATTAATTTTTTCACTGTGATATTTTCATTATCACATTCACGGTGGACATATAAGTTTGTGCCATCGGTGTCGTTTCGACATGTATCCTTTTTCGGTCATGTTCTTATTTCACTTTATTGTGTCGTATCATTATCGTGTCGACACAATTAGACGATTTGCCAACCCTACATCTATCACAGGATGACGTGTTGCACGTAATCAAAATAGGAACCTACAGCTCCTCATCCATATTGACACACACAAAACCATAATTCATGGATATGCTTTCTAAAATTAATTATTTGAACAATTAAAATGCACTCAAATGAAATTATGTACATGGTCGTAATAATATTACGATCATTACATGATTTCATCAATTATTACGATCATTACATGATTTCATCAATATTATGGTTGTGTACATGATTTCATACGTATACATGACAATTAAAATGCACACTGATGAAATCATGTACAACCGTAAAAATATTTTCTAAAATTATTTGTTTTGACAATTAAAAAACAAAGTATAATTACCACTCTATATTGTATTATTTTTTCCTCTATATTATAAATTGCTAACGACTACATTAATAATTCAATCATTCGACAAAAGTTTCACCTTACAATAAATATTTCTCCATCAGAATTGTGTTAATCTTTTTTTTTTTTTTACTTTTAACATTCAAACTATATTCCCAAGCATATTATTTTGGAAAAAGGAAACACGTTCATGTTATCAATAATCTCCCATTTGATAGTCCATCACTGAAGTTGCACTATGACTCTGGTGACAATGATCTTGGATATAATTATATTATTTTTGGTACTGATCATAATTGGAGCTTCTGCGATAATATCTTTCAGGGCACATTGTTCCACCGTAATTTATGGTAGAAAAAATAAGAAAACATCATGTATTATTTCACTGTGATATTATCATTATCATATTCACAGTGGGCCTATAAGTTTGTTCTATCGGTGTCGTGTCTTATTCGATCGTATTCGTGTTTTACCTTATCTGTCATATCGTTATCGTGTAGACACAATTAGATGATTTGTCAACCCTACATCTATTACAGGATGACGTATTGCATCGTAATCAAAATAGAAACCTGCATATCCACATGCATATTGACTCACACAACATCATAATGCGTTAATGTGCTTTCTAAAATTATTTATTTTGAAAACTAATATGCACACGGATGAAATCATGTACCACCGTAAAAAATATTTTTTAAATTATTTGTTTTGACAATTAAAATGCACGCGGATGAAATAATGTACATGGTTGTAATAATATTACGGCCATGTACATGATTTCATCAATATTATAGTCATGTACATGATTTCATCAATATTATGGCCATGTACATGATTTCATCCGTATACATAACAATTAAAATGCACACTGATGAAATCATGCACAACCATAAAAATATTTTCTAAAATTATATGGTTTGACAATTAAAATGTACACAGATGAAATCATATATATGGCCGTAAAAATATTTTCTAAATATATTTACTACTCTCCAAGACAAAATATAATTATCCTCTCAATTGTATTATTTTTCTTTCTATATTACAAATAGCTAAAGACTAGATTAATAATCCAACCATTCGACAAAAGTTTCACCTTACAATATGCATTTCTCCACGAGAAATTAGTTATTCCATTTTCTTTTCATTTAACCTTCCAACAATTTTCCCTAGCATGTTTTTTTGGAAAAAGAAAATACGTTCATGTTATCAATAATCTACCGCTCGATAGTTCATCAATGAAGTTGCATTGTGACTCTGGTGACAATGATTTTAGATATAATTATATTATTTTTGGTACTGATCATAATTGGAGCTTCTGCGATAAAATCTTTTAGGGCATATTGTTCCACTATGATTTATGCTGGAATAAGAAAACATCATTTGTTGTTTTACTGTGATATTGTCTTTAACACATTCACGATGGGCATATAAATATGTGTCACCGGTGTCGTGTATCCATGTATCCTTATTCGATCGCGTTCGTATTTCACTTTATCGTGTATCATGTCGACACAATCAAACGATTTGCCAACCCTACATCTACACAGGATGACGTGTTGCACCGTAATCGAAATAGGAACCTGTAGCTCCTCGTCCAGATTGACGCACACAACACCATAATGCGTGGATGTATTTTCTAAAATTATTTATGTTGACAACTCATATGCACACGGATGAAATCATGTACCATCGTAAAAATATTTTCTAAAATTTTTTATATTGACAATTAAAATGCACGCAGATGAAATCATGTACAACCGTAAATATATTTTCTAAACTTATTTATTTTGACAGTTAAAATGTAAACGGATGAAATCATGTACTTGGCCTTAAAAATATTTTCCAAATATATTCTCTACTCTCCAAGATAAAAATATAATTACCCCTCTCAATTGTATTATTAATTCCCTATATATTATAAATAGATAACAAATACATTAATAATCCAACCATTTGACAAAAGTTTCACCTTACAATAAACATTTCTCCACGAGAATTGTGCTATTTTTTTTTTTTTTTTACTTTTAACATTCCAACAATTTTCCCAAGCATGTTATTTTGGAAAAAGGAAACATGTTCACCTTTTCAATAATCACCCACTCGATAGTCCATCTTTGAAGTTGCACTGTGATTCTGGTAACAATGATCTTGTATATAATTACATTATTTCTAGTACTATTCATAATTGGAGCTTCTACAATAATACCTTTCAGAACACATTGTTCCGCTGTGACTTATGGTGTAAGAATAAGAAAGCGTCATTTATTGTTTCACTGTGATATTGTCATTATCCCATTCTCGGTGGGCGTATAAGTTTGTGTTCATTTTTCACCTTATCGTTTTGTTTGGTTATCGTGTCGACATAATTTTACAATTTGTCAACCCTACATCTATCACAAGATGGCGTGTTGCACCGTAATCGAAATAGGAATATGTAGCTCCCCATCCTGATAACAAACACAACACCAAAATGCGTGGATGTGCTTTCTAAAATTATTTATTTTGACAACTAATATCATGTACCATCGTAAAAATATTTTCTAAAATTAATTATTTTGACAATTAAAATGCATGCGGATGAAATCATGTACATGGTGGTAATAATATTATGGCTATGTACATAATTTCATCAATATTACGGTCATGTACATGATTTTATCTGTGTACATGACAATTAAAATGCACATTGATGAAATCATGTATAACCGTAAAAATATTTTCTTAAATTATTTTTTTTGACAATTAAAATGTAAACGGATGAAATCATGTACATGACCATACAAATATTTTCCAGATATATTCTCTACACTCCAAGACAAAATATGATTACCCCTCTCAATTGTATTTTTTTTTTCTCTTTATTATAAATAGCTAACGATTACATTAATAATCCAATCATTCGACAAAAGTTTCACCTTACAATCTGCATTTATCAACGAGAATTGTGTTATTCCTTTTTTTTTAATATAACATCCCAAGCATGATTTTTTTGGAAAAAGAAAACACGTTCATGTTATCAATAATCTCCCGCTCGATAGTCCATTATTGAAGTTGCACTGTGACTCTGGTGACAATGATCTTGGATATAATTATATTATTTTTTGTTACTAATCATAATTGGAGCTTCTGCGATAATATCTTTCAGGGCACATTGTTCCACTGTGATTTATGGTGGAAGAATAAGTAAACATCATTTATTGTTTCACTGTGATATTGACATTATTACATTTTCATATTGACCTTCCGAGAATTTTTCCAAGTATATTTTTTTCAAAAAAGGAAGGACGTTCATGTTATTAATAATCATCCGCTCAATAGTCCATCATTGAAGTTGCACTGCGACTCTGGTAACAACGATTTTGGATATAATTAGACTATTTCTAGTTCTTATCATAATTGGAGCTTCTGCGATAATATCTTTCAGAGCACATCATTCCACTGTGATTTATGGTGGAAGAATAAGAAAACATCATTTATTGTTTCACTGTAATATTGTCGTTATCACAATCACAATGGACATATAAGTTTGGACCATCGGTGTCGTGCCGACATGTATCTTTATTCGATCGTGTTTGTGTTTCACTTTATCGTGTCGTATCGTTATTGTATCGACACAATTAGACGATTTGCTAACCCTACATCTATCAGATGACGTGTTTCACCGTAATTGAAATAGGAACCTGAAGCTCCTCATCCAGATGACACACACAACACCATAATGCGTGGATGTGCTTTCTAAATTATTTATTTTGACAATTAATATGCACACGGATGAAATCATGTACCATCATACAAATAATTTCTAAAATTATTTGTTTTGACCATTAAAATACACGCAGATGAAATTGTGTACATGGTGGTAATAATACTACGGCTATGTACATAATTTCATCAATATTACGGTCATATACATGATTGCATTCGTGTACATTATAATTAAAATGCATGATGGTCCCATTTTCGAAGGGCAAAATGGGAATTCAGGAGCACAAATTTTTTTTTAAAACCTTCGCGCCGCACTCTGACTGAGTTCAGTGATGGAATACTCAAGTCACTGCGTTGCTACGAGTCAGAGCACTCAAGTCAGTGCAACTGACCTGCGAGCTCAGTCTCGTAACAAGGTAGTGACTCGAGAGACTGAACTCTCGAGTGCCTTCCCTGATTTAGTCAGGGAGTTGGATCTCCCTGACAAATGCTTAACTAAAGTTTTCTTAACAAAGCTCTCAGTGAGCTGATTTTCACAATACTTTAGTAAATACTTTGAAAGATAAGTACGCTCAGTTTAACGTGGTTCAGAGACTCAAGCTCTTACATCCACGGCCTGATTTAACAGGAAATCCACTATTGTGATTCTTGTTTTTAACGTGCCAAGGTGCACTTACAACTGGACTCACGGCACTCCCTGGGCTGCCTCTCCTCACCTCACTACAAACCTAACAATCTTCTGAATGGGTTTAGTTTGTTTTGGTTTTCTCCAACTAGGTGAGGTTTTCCTTTACAATGTGTTAGCCTTAAAGCTAAGATTAGGAAAACCTCTCTAAGCTAAGAGTTACAAGCTTGACACTCAATGAATATAAGTGATAACCCTAAAGGTCAGTGTCGTGGGTGTGTAACACTTCCTTATGACTCCCTAACAGCTAACACACCCTCACAGTTTGTAGGTGTTTATTTTCTTCTTTCACACACACTTACAATGAAGCTATGAGCTTGTATTTATAATGGGGATTCAAATGTATCAGTTGGAGGGAAGATACATTTGAATCCAACATTTAATGGTTTCAACCACTTTTCTTGGAATTCAGCCTTTGTCAGTGTCAGAGTTGCTGCCTCGTGCTGATTGGTCCACGTGGCCTGGATTCACGGATCTTTGACTCAGTGGGTTGACCAAGACCTACTGACTTTAGGTAGCTTCCTCCTTCACTGACTGATGATCTTCAGTGGACTGAACGTCTTCAGTGTAGTTGTCCTTCAAAGACTGTTTGAAGATCATTCCAAGAAGTTTGTCATAAGGCTGAATGACAAACTTCCCTGACCACAGCAGCCTGACTCCTTCAGGGCCTACTTGGTGCAGCACTGATCCTCCTGATCATGCTCTTCACTGAGTGATCCACCTGACTTAGCTTAGATCAGCCTGGTTTATACTCAGTGGGACATCCTTCAGGCTTCTCTTCTGGTTCAGGTTTCTGGCATGGCTTCAGTCAGTTATTCTTGGTGTTATCTTGATATTCTCAAGCTGTGTTGCAAAGTTCCCCCTCGCTGAGTTCCCCCTCAACTGAACAGCCTATTCTACTGAGAAATGACTTAGCCTGACCTGAAATAAAAGATACTATCCTGACTGCTTTCAAATCTATTACATGTTGTTTTGGAAAATCATAAAAACTAAAACATATCCCAATAATTTCCTCCTTTTTGATGATTCCAAAACTTCTAACCAAATGATTTTCTATTACAAGAATAATGTCAGAACACAAGTAATAGTTTGAAATATGCCAGAATTCCCATAGTTTAAAATATTTAAGATCTGTTCGGTTGACCATTTTTCTTAACAAAACTGGATCAGTGGTCATGTGAACAACCCGCTCTGATACCAATTGATGGTCCCATTTTCGAAGGGCAAAATGGGAATTCAGGAGCACAATTTTTTTTAAAACCTTCGCGCCGCACTCTGACTGAGTTCAGTGATGGAATACTCAAGTCACTGCATTGCTACGAGTCAGAGCACTCAAGTCAGTGCAACTGACCTGCGAGCTCAGTCTCGTAACAAGGCAGTGACTCGAGAGACTGAACTCTCGAGTGCTTTGCCTGATTTAGTCAGTGAGTTGGATCTCCCTGACAAATGCTTAACTAAAGTTTTCTTAACAAAGCTCTCAGTGAGCTGATTTTCATAATACTTTAGTAAATACTTTGAAAGATAAGTACGCTCAGTTTAACGTGGTTCAGAGACTCAAGCTCTTACATCCACGGCCTGATTTAACAGGAAATCCACTACTGGGATTCTTGTTTTTAACGTGCCAAGGTGCACTTACAACTGGACTCACGCCACTCCCTGGGCTGCCTCTCCTCACCTCACTACAAACCTAACAATCTTCTGAAAGGGTTTAGTTTGGTTTGGTTTTCTCCAACTAGGTGAGGTTTTCCTTTACAATGTGTTAGCCTTAAAGCTAAGATTAGGAAAACCTCTCTAAGCTAAGAGTTACAAGCTTGACACTCAATGAATATAAGTGATAACCCTAAAGGTCAGTGTCGTGGGTGTGTAACACTTCCTTATGACTCCCTAACAGCTAACACACCCTCACAGCTTGTAGGTGTTTATTTTCTTCTTTCACACACACTTACAATGAAGCTATGAGCTTGTATTTATAATGGGGATTCAAATGTATCCGTTGGAGGGAAGATAAATTTGAATCCAACATTTAATGGTTTCAATAACTTTTCTTGGAATTCGGCCTTTGTCATTGTCAGAGTTGCTGCCTCGTGCTGATTGGTCCACGTGGCCTGGATTCACGGATCTTTGACTCAGTGGGTTGACCAAGACCTACTGACTTTAGGTAGCTTCCTCCTTCACTGACTGATGATCTTCAGTGGACTGAACGTCTTCAGTGTAGTTGTCCTTCAAAGACTGTTTGAAGATCATTCCAAGAAGTTTGTCATAAGGCTGAATGACAAACTTCCCTGACCACAGTAGCCTGACTCATTCAGGGCCTACTTGGTGCAGCACTGATCCTCCTGATCATGCTCTTCACTGAGTGATCCACCTGACTTAGCTTAGATCAGCCTGGTTTACACTCAGTGGGACATCCTTCAGGCTTCTCTTCTGGTTCAGGTTTCTGGCATGGCTTCAGTCAGTTCTTCTTGGTGTTATCTTGATATTCTCAGGCTGTGTTGCAAAGTTCCCCCTCGCTGAGTTCCCCCTCAACTGAACAGCCTATTCTACTGAGAAATGACTTAGTCTGACCTGAAATAAAAGATACTATCCTGACTGCTTTCAAACCTATTACATGTTGTTTTGGAAAATCATCAAAACTAAAACATGTCCCAACAATGCACATTGATGAAATCATGTACAACCGTAAAAATATTTTCTAAAATTATTTCTTTTGACAATTAAAATGTACACGGATGAAATCATGTACAAGGCCGTAAAAATATTTTTCAGATATATTCTCTACTCTCCAAGACAAAATATAATTACCCTTCTCAATTGTATTATTTTTTCTCTCTATATTATAAATAGCTAACGACTACATTAATAATTCAACCATTCGACAAAAGTTTCACCTTACCATATGCATTTCTCAACGAAAATTGTGTTTTCCTTTCTTTTTCATATAACCTTCCAACAATTTTCTCAAACATGTTTTTTTGGAAAAAGAAAACACGTTCATGTTATCAATAATCTCCCGCTCGATAGTCCTTCATTGAAGTTGCACTATGACTCTGTGACATTGATCTTGGATATAATTATATTATTTCTGTTACTGATCATAATTGGAGCTTCTGCGATAATATCTTTCAGGGCATATTGTTCCACTGTGATTTATGGTGGAAGAATAAGAAAGCATCATTTATTGTTTCACTGTGATATTGTCATTATCAAATTCATGGTGGACATATAACTTTGTGCCATCGTTGTCGTGTCGACATGTATTCTTATTCGATCGTGTTCGTGTTTCATCTCTTCGTGTTGTATTGTTATCGTGTAACACAATAAGACGATTTGCCAACTCTACATCTATCACAAGATGACGTGTTGCACCGTAATCAAAATTGGAACCTGCAGTTCCTCATCCAGAATGACACACACAACACCATAATTCGTGGATATGCTTTCTAAAATTATTTGTTTTGACAACTAATATGCACACATGAAATCATGTACCACCATAAAAATATTATCTAAAATTATTTGTTTTGACAATTAAAATGCACGCGGATGAAATCATGTGCATGGTCGTAATAATATTACGGCCATGTACATGATTTCATTAATATTACGGCCATGTACATGACTTTCATCCGTGTACATGACAATTAAAATGCACACTGATGATATCATGTACAACTGAAAAAATCTTTTCTTAAATTATTTATTTTGACAATTAAAATGTACACGGATGAAATCATATACATGGTCGTAAAAATATTTTCCTTATATATTCTCTACTCTCCAAGGTAAAATATAATTACCGCTCTCAATTGTATTATTTTCTCTCTATATATTATAACTAGCTAACGACTATATTAATAATCCAACCATTCAACAAAAGTTTCACCTTACAATATGCATTTCTCCACGAGAATTGTGTTATTCCTTTTTTTCATTTAACCTTTCAACTATTTTTCCAAGCATGTTTTTTTGGAAAAAGAAAACACGTTCATGTTATTAATAATTTCCCACTCGGTAGTCTATCATTGAAGTTGAACTGTGACTCTGGTGCAAATGATCTAAGATATAATTATATTATTTCTGGTACTGATCATAATTAGAGCTTCGACGACAATATCTTTCAGGGCACATTTTTCCACTATGATTTATGGTGGAAGAATAAAAAAGCATCATTTATTATTTCACTATAATATTGTTATTATCACATCCATATTGGGTATATAAGCTAGTGACATCGGTGTCGTGTCGATATATATTCTTATTCGATTGAGTTCGTGTTTCACCTTATCGTGTCATATCATTATCGTGTCGACATAATTACACAATTTTCCAATCCTACATCTATCACAGGATGACGTGTTGCACCGTAATCGAAATAGAAACCTGCAGCTCCTCATCCAGATGACACACACAACACCATAATGCATGGATGTGCTTTTTAAAACTATTTTTTTTTTCAACTAATATGCACTAGGATGTAACCATGTACCACTGTAAAAATATTTTCTAGAATGATTTATTTTGACTATTAAAATGCAGGCAGAAGAAATCATGTTCATGGCCATAAAAATAATTCCTAAATTTATTCTCTACGCACTAAGACAAAATATAATTACCCCTCAAAATTATATTATTTTTTCCCTCCATATTATAAATAGTTAAAGACTATATTAATAATCCAACCATTCGATAAAAGATTCACCTTACAATATGCATTTCTCCACGAGAATTGTGTTATTCCTTTTTATTCATATTAACCTTCCAACAAATTCTGATTTTTACCGATATTTTCCCAATTTTTACCGATATTCCACCGACATTTCCTCGAAATTTCCGGATATTTGGTAAATTTTGAACTACAGCTCATCTATATCAACATCGATATCGATATTTCCCAATATTTTACCGATATTTTAGAAAAAATCTCGTTCCGGTGGATATCCATATCGAGACTTCCCAAAAACCAAAATTTCGGCTAAATTTCACAAAATTTTCGTCCTTGGTTATGACACAATTTCCTCTGTGTTAATCTGTGGCGATATATCAATTACCCACCTTTTCTCTTTCATTGTCCTAGTCTTCACACCCCTTGTGATTGTGTTGTGCTGAAAAGTTTGCTTCATTTCTTTTTCACAATTGCAGTCTTGTCTTCATACAACATCTTCTTCTTTCTTGTAATTATCCATAGCTTCCAAAATTTCAACAATCTTTACTAGATTTGGATTCTCTCTTTCAAGCTTTTTCTTCTTCTGAACAAAATACGTTCTTTGTCCTTCCTCTCCATCAGCAGCTGAGCATGCATGTCCATGACCTAACTCGTCCTAAAATCCTGAAGCACCTGAGTTACAAATGGGTAACACAATGAATTCAGCTTTGTAGTTGTATCATCCAACTCTTCTTCAACTGATCCATTTTATCCCTGTGTTCAGCCACCAAACTTAGACATTAATAAAAAACTCTTCATTCAATCTGATGACTCATTTTGATTCTCAGCCAACAACCTTCTACAATTCAACAACTCAGTCATTGGTTTGTCATTCTCCTGTTTTAAGTTCACTACCTCAGCCTCTCTGAATAGCTCTAACAATCTTCATAACACTAGCAGATGCATCGTTGTCCTTTTGAAGTTCGTTAGTCAATCTAATACTACACGAATGAGGATCATGTGTTGTGCCCATTGGCTTTACATTCTTCATTGTGCATTCAACCGTCTTTGCACTGCCATGGTCATTATCATTAATTCATACACTTTTGTCAATAGGAGATTCCAGTGTTGACTTGTTTGCATATTGTTCATCCATTTTTTATCCTTTACCAACAGTTTCATCATTTTCCCCCATGTCCCAATTGGATAAGTGTTGCAGACTACAAAATCTAAGTCTGAATCAAGTTCCCCAACTCTTTGCCCTTTGGCCAAACCTTCACTTGAACCACTATCATCATGCTCTCCAGATTGGTTGTCCACTGTATCTCTACTTTATAATTATTTTATATTGTGAATAACATCCTTCTCATGTGAAGTTGCCTTCAGCATAAGCTTCCCAATCGGTTGAACAGAAAAATAAAATAGTGGGTTGCATATATGTTAAAAAAGAAATCACATACGTTCAAGTTTGAATGAATGACAATTTCTACAATTATATTTTAATCCTCACCTTTCCAAGCTTTAACATATGTAGGTTGACTTGCTCAAGTTTCTCATTTAACAAAGAAATATCCCACTTCAGTATATGGGGAAAGACACAATGGTTCACTGGAGATACCAATCTAGTGTGATCACACAACCAGAACTGAAAAAAAAAAAACAAAGGGCATGAATCAGACAATTGTAATGATAAATACTTGTCCAAGTAACACTTTCAATAATAAGCATAAATATCATTACCCGGTAGAAGATATACACAACCAACAATCTTAATATTTTTGCTTATTCTAAGCTGGTCCACTAAAACCTTTACTACCACATCACACCAATCCAACCAGGTGGCTTAGCCCACCTGGCCACTGGGCTCCTAACTTTAGTGAGTGACCTAGGTTTAATTCTCTTTGGGAATAAATTAAAGGAGTTATAAGGTGGGTTGGAGAATTCTTGAAGTACTTGGGAGCTTGGTGAACTAACTTCTAACTACTAACAACTAACATTTACCGAAAAAAAACCACATCACACCAATCGTACAATCTTATCTCCTGTAGATTTTTTAGATACCCAGAATAATGTCATGGTATTGAAGAATTCCTCCCGGGTGTAAGTAAGGACACCATCAAATACACATGCAAGTGTGCAACAGACGAGAAACATCACTCGAAGTATGCTCACCGTTCATCCTCACTATTGACTTCAACTTTTCATAAATCTTTTTCTTATACAGGACATTCCTACGACCTAGACCCATGGGCTCCTCTCCAAAGCAACGTCTAACCCATGGTGGGTCTTCATAATCAACTGATAGTAGAGGTATTTCACGAGATCCACACGTCACACCCATTATCAGTTGAACATCCCTGCTAGTCAGCTCTAAACGTTCAATACCAAGCCAGAAAGTAGAACTGCGTTCATCGAAAGACAACATAACACTCTTGATATCCTTTTTGTGATTTTACCACATAATTCTATAATGTTTGTACTCTACATTCATCATAGTATTGAACAATATCCAGAAAGGTGTACTTTTGATCTTAGATATTTGATCGAAACACCTTGTAGCTCTCTGACTACAGTAACAAGGTTGCTTCTAAAATATACTTGTTCATCGCCCGCCATCAAACTCACTACAATTTTTCATAGAAGAATATTATAGTAACTATGTAGATTGTTGGGAACCTTTCATTATTTTTTGAAATTAGTGAATTCCATGCAAAAAATAATAATTAAAGAAAATAGAAGTAAAATACCGAAATTGAAGTAAATTAAAGCAACTGAAATGATTCCTTTTCCCGAAGTACCCAGCACTTGAATTCGAAGTAGATGACAACACCTCATCCAACAGACCAAGTCCTGATTCATGTTTACTGCCTGTTGTATTTGCCTTCTCACACTTTTTCCTTTTCACAGCTTTCATCTCTTTTGAATTTTCATCTTATAATCCAATTTATTCATTTGTAAGAATACAATCTTTGTAAAATAGAAGATATAAGAATGTGTTGTTATACTCTACTTACTAGATTCGGATGACGAAGTTTCATATTCTTTTATCATTTTTCCTATAAACCAAACAACAACAAAAATCAGTATATTGTCCATAATCTTGCTGAAAAAGTACTTACAAACAGATATTTCCATTACAAACCTTTTCCCCTTGGTGCTCTATAATGCTCAAATGCAATTCTAGAAGTATTACCTAAAATTGTACAAGATTAGTATATTAACATAAATAAGAATGAAAAAGTACTGGTCAAATTACCATGGTATATTAAATACTTTATTATCCAGTTAAAGTGCACCTAGGAAAGCCCTAGTGTTGACGATCATTTCTAATCACAAGGATTAGTGGTTATTTTTAATGGTAAATTGATCATCAAACAATTACGTGTGATTGATCACTAACGTAATTAGTGAATACAAAAATTTAGGTTTGGGTAGAATTAATATGTGCTTACGTGATTAATTCGTATGTAAGATAATCGAGCTGCTTTAAACGTGTAGTGGAAGTTTGAACGTGTATATTAATTTGTGCTTATTTTATTAACTGAAAAAATCTAAGTATTTATAGACATTTACCTAGCAGGAGGTGTTCATGACCTTCGGCCTACCTAGTGTGCATGTGTGACACCTGGGCTTTGACTAATTTGACCTTATCTAGACTAGATTCTATCCTTCTACGTTGGACTTGCTCGCAGTCAGGAGCTGCTCGTCCTATTGGACTTGTCCTTGAGGTGTCTTTTGTCTAATTCTGATGGTCTTTAATCTTGCTAGATTGTAGTCTTGACATTGTAGCTAGATGTGTTCGGCGGGGTGTTGCTTGTGTTCGCTAGAACCCATGGGTCTACATGGTCTTCAAGCTAATTTTGTTCGCCTTGTTAGCCTTTGCTCGGCATGCAGGATCTGCTCGCCAGATACCTCATCCAATCTTGATCTTGATTTAATTTCATCTTAATCCGCAGGTATTTTATATTAATCCCAGTCGCCCAAATGAGTTGACGATCGTTTCTAATCACAAGGATTAGTGGATATTTTTAATGGTTAATTGATCATAAAATAATTACTTGTGATTGACCACTAACGTAATTAGTGAATACGAAAATTTAGGTTTGGGTAGAATTAATACGTGTATCAGCTTACATGATTAATTTGTATGTAAGATAATCGAGCTGCTTTAAACGTGTAGTCGAAGTTTGGACGTGTATATTAATTTGTGCTTATTTTATTAGCTGAAAAAATCAAAGTATTTATAGACATTTGCCTAGCATGAGGTGTTCATGACCTTTGGCCTACCTAGTGTGCAACTAATCACGTAAGCTTATACACGTATTAATTCTACCCAAACCTAAATTTTCATATTCACTAATTACCTTAGTGATCAATCACACGTAATTATCTGATGATTGGCAAGGGGGCAATTGTTGATAGGTGAGCTAAATTGTCATTTGGGCGACCCGGATTAATATAAAATACCTGCGGATTAAGATGAAATTAAATCAAGATCAAGATTGGACGAGGTATCTGGCGAGCAGATCCTGCATGCCGAGCAAAGGCTAACTAGGCGAACAAAATTAGCTTGAAGACCATGTAGACCCATGAGGTTCTAGTGAACACAAGCAATACCCCGCCGAACATATCTAGCTACAATATCAAGACTACAATCTAGCAAGATTAAAGGCCATCAGAATCAGACCAAAGACACCTCAAGGACAAGTCCAATAGGACGAGCAGCTCCTGACTGCGAGCAAGTCCAACGTAGAAGGATAGAATCTAGTCTAGATAAGGTCAAATTAGTCAAAGCCCAGGTGTTACACATGCACACTAGGTAGGCCAAAGGTCATGAACACCTCCTGCTAGGCAAATGTCTATAAATACTTAGATTTTTTCAGCTAATAAAATAAGCACAAATTAATATACACGTCCAAACTTCGACTACACGTTTAAAGCAGCTCGATTATCTTACATACGAATTAATCACGTAAGCTGATACACGTATTAATTCTACCCAAACCTAAATTTTCATATTCACTAATAACGTTAGTGATCAATCACACGTAATTATTTGATGATCAATTAACCATTAAAAACAACCACTAATCCTTGTGATTAGAAACGATCGTCAATAAATTGGCAATTTTGATGCACCCAGATGACCAAGAAGATGCAACCTTCTATACTAATAAGAACTTACTCTGCTGGAAGAGAATACCGTTTGGATTAATCAATGCCGGAGCAACTTACCAGAGGCTGGTGAACAAAATGTTTGACGAACATATTGGGGAGACGGTAGAGGTGTATGTTTATGACATAGTCGTCAAAAGTATGCAAAAAGAAGATCACCTCCATCATCTATCCCAGGTGTTTGACATTCTCTGAAAATACAACATGAAGTTGGATCCAAAGAAAAGTAGTTTCGGAGTACATTTAGGAAAGTTCCTGGGCCATCTGGTTAGTAAGCGGGGAATCGAAGCCAATCCTACAAAAGTCAAAGCAATCATTGATATGGAACCTCCTCGTTCTATCAAAGAAGTACAAAGACTGACGGGATGCCTAGCAGCTTTAAACAAGTTCATATTACGACCAGGGGAATATTTTTTGTTATTCATTGATGATTTTACGAGAAAAATTTGGGTCTATTTCTTGAAAGAAAAATCAGAAGCTCTTTCATACTTCAAGGATTTCAAACTTGAAGCTGAAAAGTTCTCTGGCTGTCAAATTAAAAATTTGAGAAGTGATCGTGGTGGAGAATATTTGTCTAACCTATTTGAAGATTTTTGTAAAGATCATGATGTTAGACATGAATTGACAGTAAGGTATATGCCGCAACAAAATAGTATCGCAGAATGAAAAAAACATGACCATTATAGATATGGTACGATGCTTGTTGAAGAAAAAGAATATGCCTGCTGATTTTTGGGCCAAAGTTGTGTCATATGTTGTCTATTTGATAAATAGATCGCCAACAAGCTTAAAAAACTCTACTCCAAACGAGCAATGGTTTGGTAAGAAGCCGAGTGTTAGTCACTTGAAGACATTTGGATGTCTCGCTTATGTGCATGTTTCGGACTCTTTGAGGAGCAAATTGGATGATAAATTTGAAAAATATGTGTTCATCGGCTACAGCGAAAGAAGCAAAGCTTACAAGCTTTACAACCCAGTGACAAAGAAAATCGTAATAAGTAGGGATGTTCGCTTTGATGAAAAAACTTGTTATGATTTTTCAGATTTGGCAGGAACATCAAGTTCACAGATCCTTGATTTTGGAGAAAGTGAAGATGTTGAACGAAATGAAGAACCTCAAATGGAAGAAGGCGGAAGAAATGATTTTCCTCAAAATTCACCATCGCAATTGGCGAGAAAAACTAGGAGTTTGAGAGACATCTATGATGAAACGGAAGAGGTAGATGCAACAAATCAAGTATTTTTTGCATTCTTTGCAGGCGAAGATCCAATTTCATATGAAGAAGCTTCGAAAGAAGATAAATGGATTCGAGCTATGCAGGAGGAAATCAATTCCATTGAAAAAAGTCATACTTGGGAGCTTACTGTTTTGCCTCCAAACAAGACTCATATTGGAGTTAAATGGGTGTTTAAAACAAAAACTAATCCGGATGGCTCAGTCAATAAATACAAGATACGCTTGGTTGCTAAGGGGTACAAACAAAAGGTGAAGACTTTAATGAGATGGATGTAAAACCCGCTTTTTGAATGGTTATTTGCAAGAAGAAATCTACCTTGAGCAACCGCCGGATTCGTTAAGAAAGGCGAAGAACATAAAGTGTGCAAACTCAAGAAGGCGTTATACGGGTTAAGATAATCTCCCCGTGCATGGTATGACCGAATTAATGATTATTTCATAAAGTTTGATTTTGAACGATGTCTTTATGATTACACCATTTATATTAAAAAAAAACAACAATGGAAGCATTATGGTGGTAAGTCTTTATGACGATGATCTTACCTTCACCCAGGAATGATTTGGAGATGTTGTCTGAATTTAAAGTCTCTATGATGAAAGAATTTGAGATGACAGATTTGGGAGAGTTACATCACTTAGGTGAAGAGAAACTTGTAAATACCACCATGTTTCGAAGTTTAGTTGGAAATTTGATGTACTTGACTGCCACAAGACCCGACATTGTGTTTGCGGTAAGTTTGATTAGTAGGTTCATGGAGAAATCTTACTCAAATCATTGAACCTTGCTCAAATCATTAGGAGGCAGCAAAAAGAATTTTGAGATATGTCAATGGAACAATTGATTATGGCATTTCTATGAAGCACAAGTTCCTGTCAAACTCGTTGGATACTCTGATAGCGATCTTGGTGGAAGCATTGACGATTCTCGAAGTACTTCCAGTTATGTGTTTAATCTTGGAAGTGGAGCAATCTCTTGGAGTTCGAAAAAGCAACCAATTTTGGCTCTTTCCACCACCGAGGTGGAGTACATCACAACTTCCTTAGCTGGGTGTCAAACATTGTGGTTAAAAGGTATTCTGGAGAACTTAAAATTCAAGCAGCGTGATCCGACAACTTTATACTGTGAAAATAACTCTGCTATATCTGTCTCGAAAGATCCCATTCTGCATGGAAGAACGAAGCACATCCGACTTCGCTTTCATTTCTTAAGGGAACTTGTGAAAGAAGGCATGATCAATATTGAGTATTATCCAAGCCAAGAACAATTCGCTGACATTTTCACTAAACCACTTGGCAGACCAATTTTTGCAAAGAATGTTACAGCCTTGGGAGTCATCAGCGAACTTCAATTTACGGGAGGTAATGTTGGCAACATAAATTGAATTTTTAGTCAAATACATAAATTAATGTGAGTCAAGATATATGAACTTGAGTCAAATGAATCATGTATCTAGAATTCAATGCATCTTTGAATTCATGTATCTAGAAAAAGGAATGCATGTATTTGTATTTTATGTATGTTGTCTCATATAAATAAATAAGATACATTGTTTGAGTGACTGTAAGCAAGTAAAAAAAAAAATCAAAATCATCCAAAAAAGTATTTCACTAAGAAATTCAAATTGTTCTCCATCTTCCAAATTCCTCTTTCCTCAAAAAAAGTTTTTCTACAGTTTTGTTGATTAATGCAATGAGCATACTTGTTGACAGTGAGTTAAACTAATGATGTCCCATAACTTTTCACCTATATTGAAATGGTCCCTTAATTATTCACTTTATTGGTTTACTCTTGAATATATACGAATTTTGTCTATTCAGTTCCAAATTATCGAATAACAGCTTAAACGAATTATTTCGGTTATGGGTGCATGTTTTTCGGTATAAGCTGATGACGCAGTGTTTTATCCACATGGCATTCCGAGTTGCCATTTTCGCCATTTAACAAAAGAATATGAAAACATAATCCAACACATTTAAATGAATAAAAATAAAGAAAAAATAAACAAAATCACCCATTTTTTTTAGATTAAAAAAGACGTATATATATAATAAATCCTCAAAATCTCTTTCAACCAAGATTCCTAAAAAATATCTCATATTGATTTGTTCCCAAATTGTCATTTTTCTCTTTGTTTTTGTTCTTTTGCCTCCTACATGCCCTCCCTCATCCCACTCCTCTTTCTTCAATAAAAAACACAGTTGATGGGACAATGATTTGCTTGTTGTTCCCAACTCCCCCCTCACCCAGCCCCTTTAAAAATTAATTTGCAATTTATCTCAATTTTCACTTTATGCTCAATTTTTTTAATTTACAGAATTAATACTTATTTTGTGTATTTTATTAAATGTGCAAGATTTCTGTGCAATTTTTTAAATTTTAATGATTTGATACTTTTTTTTGTAATTTTTATTGAATGGACAAGATTTCCATTTCGAAGCCTATGCAAAAAAAATAAAAGTTTAAAGCTACATAATTTAAGTTACAATAAAAATGTGCAAAATAGTTCGTTTATGTTGCACACACCAAAAATTCTATATTTACATATTTAAATCTAAAATTTACAAATGCAAAAATAGTGTGCAAAAATATTTTAAAAAAAATAGCACACTATCTCCATCTTTCTTGATCTCGTTTATTTCACACATTGTTTTCATCTTCATTTTTCTCCTCAAAGATCTTCATAACATCAAACAAATATATAGTTTTAATGAGAATTCAACTACACACATACACACACCCACACACACACTACATTCATTTTTTATTTTTTCTTCCAATTTTGTTATCACCTATCACCCCAAGTTCAAAATTACATATTTAAATTTGAAATTTACTGATTAATATCTAAATTTACATATTTATGTCTCGATGCATTACATGATTAATATTCACACATACATTAATAATAAATGACCCATAATTACATGATATATTAATTAATAGTAGAATTTACCAAAATTAAAATAAATTTACATAATAAAAATAGACAACCAAGATTGATCATATTCATTATTAGATCAAGGGTCATAATTTTTTTTTTAATATCAATCAAACACTATTTATGACTCCTAACTCTAGAATTTAAAAAAATTATTTATGAAATAGAAGAATAAATGGATAATGATAGAGAAATTGAAAAACAAATTAGGTTTGACTTTTATAAGAATTACTTGCAAAATCATGCATGGAGACAATCAAACGCTTCTTTAAAAAATATAATTTCTATAATTATTACTTGTTAATCTAATTGATACAATACTTAATTAATTATCTAATCTTGATTTATAAGTTCCCATATATACTTTGTGTATAAAAAAATTGTTTCGCTATATGCTTAAAGTTCTCCCCCTAGTCCAAATTGTTGTAAATCTAGCAGATTTATTATTCCAAATTTAGGAGATTTGATGTGGACATTACTAATGGACCAATAACCCAATGAGCTTCATATCTTAGACTAGGGTTTTATTCTTATAAATATACCATTGTACTCAGAATTGTAAATATATATACACAAGAACATTAGTGAAACTTCTGGCTTGGCTTGCCCCCAGACGTAATCGTTCCCGACGAACTGGGTGTACAAATCTCGCCTTTTATTTTATGCACTCAATTACAACATGTTATCAACACGAGACTCTTCCCGAGACTAACCGGTACGCCCTAAAATTAATTTTCTACAAATCATGTGAATTAATTGCCATATCTAATTCTTTGATCCATGCGTTATATGCTTTATATGCACTAGAATTATTGCTTCGATTTTATTTTTATATTTGCGATAATTGGATCAAATTATTTTACAAATTGAATTGAAGAAAATATATATATATATATATATATATATATATATTAGATAAATGTCGTCCATTCTTTGAAGCCGTCAAAAAAGGCAACGTTACATGGACGGGAAGCTACCAGAAAGCTTTCGACCAGTTGAAAGACTACCTCGGAGATGTAAAGATTCTGTCAAAACCAGTCTCCGGCGAAAAATTATACTTATATTTGGCAGCATCGAATATGGCCATAAGTTCGATATTGGTGCGAGCGGAAGGCAAATTTCACCTACCCATCTATTATGTCAGCCAGGCCCTGCATGAAACTGAGGTGAAATATTCACCCACAGAAAAACTGGCATATGCTCTTGTCATGAGCGTTAGAAAGTTAAGACTATACTTCTTCGATCATCAGGTTGAAGTACTGACAACCTTCCCACTCAGGCAAATACTACACCGACCCGACACAGCTGGTCGTCTGTTAAAATGGTCCATAGAGATAAGCCAGTTTGGTGTGACGTACGCACCTCGAACAGCGATTAAGGGATAAGCGTTAGCCGACTTTATAGTCGAGTTAACTTTTCCCCAAAATCCGACGAGAGGGCTAGATCACTCATGACATCTCTATGTAGACGGTTTATCGACAAATCTGGCCTTGGGGGCAGGAATAGTTCTCATCAGCCCCGATCCGCAAGTATTCACTTCGGCACTCAGATTCGAGTTTATGGCCACCAACAATGAAGCTGAATACGAAGCCCTCATTGCAGGTCTCCACTTGTCATTAGCAGTAGGAGCCAGGCAACTGCAGATCTTTGGAGACTCTCAACTCAATGTAAGCCAGGTACTAGGTGAATATGAGGCCAGAGACGAACAAATGATCGAGTATCAACGAATTGTCGCTCACTTGGTATCTCTGTTAGACCAAGTATATATCCAGTAGATACCTCGAACGAGCAACACTCAAGTTGATGCCTTAGCAAGATTAGCAACAATTGATGGGCCATCAGATCTAACAAATATCGTCATTACCAAGAAAACCCAACCATCGACAGTAGATTACGAAGTAAATCAAGTGGTTGAACAAAAAGATGACGATAATTGGAGAACTCCTATAGCCAAATACTTGAAAGACGGTGAACTTCCAAACAATTCTTTTGAAGCTGCAAGAATAATGAAACAAGCAGCCAGGTATACCCTGGTAGATGAACAACTTTACAAAAGAGGCTTTTCCGTCCCGCTACTCAAGTGTTTGTCTAGGGGGCAAGGAAGGACGACCTTGGAAGATATATATTCCGGAGCCTGTGGAAATCATGCTGGGGGCAAGCTTTGGCCTACAAAATCGTAAGGCAAGGCTATTACTGGCCGACCTTACAGAAAGATGCGATCCAGTTGGCCAGAGCTTGCCACCGGTGTCAAATATTTGCTCCAAGTATTCATACCCCGGTGTAAGAACTTATTTCGGTTTTCAGTCCATGGCCGTTTGCACGATGGGGAATGGATATTATCTGGTCTTTCCCACCTGGAAAGGTAAATGTTCGGTCTGCCGTTGTGGTTGTGGATTACTATATAAAATGGGCAGAAGCAGAAGCTCTAGTTAAAGTTACCCAAGAAAAGATGATTGGCTTTATATGGAAAAACATTGTCTGTAGGTTCGAAGTGCCTCAAGCACTTGTAACAGACAATGGTCCTCAGTTTGATGGGAAAAAGCTTCGAGACGTCTACACAAAGTGGGGAATCGGAAAACATTATTCAACCCCTTATCATCCACAATCAAATGGTCAAGTGGAAGCCGTCAATAATATAATCAAGCATATTCTTAAAATTTGGCTAACTGAAAGTAATGGCAAATGGTCTACTGAATTGCCAGACGTGCTATGGGCATACAGGGTTTCGCCCAGGTCGAGCACCGGAGAAACACCTTTTGCATTAGCATTTGGAACTGAGGCAGTCATTCCAGTTGAGTTGAAAACCAAAACAATGAGAACCACCAACTTTGAAGAAGTGCCGAACAGCTCTGCCCTATCAGTCGAGCTAGACTTGCTCGAAGAAAAAAGAATCTCAGCTGAATTAAAAAATGCAAAATACAAGCAAAGAGCAGAGCATTATTACAATTCTCAAGTCAAGATAAGAAAGTTTGAGGTTGGCGATCTCGTTTTAAGGAAGAAGCTCGCCCCACCTCCAAGCATATTTGGCCCGACTTGGGAGGGCCCCTACAGGGTAACGGACAGGTTACCCAATGGTGCATATGACATAGAAGACTTAGATGGCAACTCGGCCCAATATTCTTGGAATACAGCTAATTTGAAGAAGTACTTTCAGTAGGCAAGCTATTTTGCTTATGAAAAGTGGATGTGGGCTAGGCGAGCTACTAAGTCCCCTGGGCGAGCTAAAACGGCAAGTGCACAAGTTGGATCCAAAAAACTTACCTAATTTTTTGAAAAATTCCGCCAAGTGTGGATGGTCGAACAGAATTAGACGAGCTACTTTGCCACTTGTGTAGTTTTGTTTTCTTTTAAGAGTTTAAGGGTGGCTTGACAAAGTGTATAGTGGTCGAGCAACTTTAACTCTTGATGTAAATTATGTATTTTGTTAAGTTGATTGTTTGGCAGTGTTCAAGTCGAACAACTTCAACTTAGTGTATTTTGTAGTTGGTAAGTTAGGCCGCATTTTATACTTAGTGTACTTTTGAAAAGTCAATTCAATGTTAAGTTGTCCGTTCAGAAGATTCAAGCTCAAGACACAAGTTGATTATACAACCAAGCCCATCAAAGGCTGTTCGTTTTTAAATGAACATAGCCTAAGGCCAAAGTCCACCAATTTCTAAGGCAAAAGTTCTTAAGGAACAAAGCCCAACTACATTAAGATTGTTAAGCATAAGTAAAAATACAAAGAACAATTAATGTAAAGGAAGTAAGACGAGCAAAATGTGATTTCATTAAAAGTGAGGCTTGATCGCCCAAAAAATTACAAACTCTACTTGGGAGCGAACAACAATAACAACAAAAAGAAGAAAAGTACAAAAGCCTAACTACCCTAGCCCACTACGACTCTTGCCCAGCAGGAGGGGGAATGTTATCGTCCTTCGGGTCCTCGAGAGGAGTCCCAGCAAGTGCAGGATCGATAGGGACCTCTTGGGTGAGCTCGGCAATGAGCCCCTCAGCATCTGCTCGCTCTTGGAGAACTTTGTCGCTTTGATCAGCGGGCTAAGTATGCTCGACCTCGGCGACCTCGGCCTCCTCCTCCTCATCCTCAGGAGGATTAGTGATTATGACTCTGGGGCTTATGAAGTCAAGGTTAACTCCATATTCGGGCAAATCGCCGATTTGGAGAGTTGTGCTCGGGGCCGGAGGATTGGATTCGACGAAATTGTAGAGTTCCTTGCCAATCTCGTCGACCACGGCAGCAACTTTGAACTCGTGGGCAATGCGGATGCTCACAGCATAGCCCGTCACGAAGCCGATGATCGAGCCCGCCTCCATCTTGGGGATAAGTTCTTCATGAGTGATGGAGTTGGCGAGCTGGACCTCAAGGTCGACAACTTTAGCAGTTGCTTCAGTCGTGAACTTTTCGGCGACCTCTTTCTGCTTCTGGATATGAGCAAGTTCTGCTCCCATATGCTCGACCTCGGCCATCCGGACTTTGAGCTCCTCAAAAACTTTGACGTGCAAGTCCAGAGCTCGCTGCTCGCTGGTCTGGTGGGCCTTAACCTTGTCTTCCAGGTCGGCCACCATCTTCTTCGCCTCAACCTTGGCCTCATCCCGCTCCTTTGCAATACGGCTAACAGTAGCCGCATGCTGGCGGGCATCCTTTTCAAGGTCTTCAACCTGGTCGACCAGCCTCTGAACGGCCGCCAGGGTATTGCCTGCCTCGATTAGACACAAGCAACCATTGTCACGAGGCGCTTGGATCTTGACCGTCTCATTTAGCTCCCTTATCCAGCCTTGAGCAACGGACTCGGAAGCGCGATGGACAAAGGAGTCCGGGATCTCCCTGAAGTTGGTCGGCACTTTTGAACAGGCAAACCGGTGAACCATGTTTGATCGCCCTGGGTACTGCTCGGCCAAGTAGTTGTAAAAAAAGTTAAATAAAGAAAACAAACAAACAAAAGATCAAGTACCCCGGGCGAGGAGAAACGTACTTGTCAAAATAACCCTTATCCCATCCCAGATAAGTAGGGTCGGAAGAAGGATCGTTTCCTTCACGAGCAGCAGCGACCAAAGGCTGCTCAGGGCGACGCTCCACGGAAGAAGTCTGCTGGCTGTCGAGCTCGGAAGGGCAGACAACAATGGTCACCTTCTCCTGGCCGGCTTTGGCTTTCTTGACCGCCCGTTTGGAATCGGAGACTGGAGTGCCGTCTCCTCGGAGAAGTCTCTTCGTCCTTGGAGTTGAGACTTTAGGTGGACTGCTTAAGGGGGCAGGTGGTTGCACCGAGCTCGATCCGCCGACCTGCCTGGGATCTTCCTTCCCTCCTTGGGCAGCAAGGGCGATCATTTTCGCTAATGGGTCAGCTTTCTTTCGTCCCCGTTTGGTCGGCATCTCCCAAACGTGTTGATCAAGTATAAGGAATGATGGGTGGAGAGCAACAATGACGAGCTGATCTGCAGAAAGAATATGGAACAGTTAGTGAGTTTAGATATTAAGTGCGAACAGATTTGTTCGTCCAAAATCAAAGGGCTTACCTTCAGGAACTGGGGCCTGAGTCTCGAGGTGATGAGGGTAGGTGGTGAAGTGCGCAAACCAGAGAGTTGATTCCAGGAAGAGATGGCCGATGCTACGGTCTTCTCAGCGACGAAGAGCGATCAGACTTACTACGAACAAGAATTGGTCGCTGATGCTATCCTTGGCGCTTCGCCACTTTAAATTTTTGGGACCTGAAACAAAGAAAAGCAAAAATTAAAATTAGTCTTACCACTTAAAAAATATAGAAGGGATAAGACTCACGTTTTAGGTCCCTAAACTCCGCCGGGGTTTCAATCCGTTCAGGACCATCATAAGGGCGAGCAGAAGCACGCCAGTCACCCCCTATCCAGGACCAGTCGTGCTTCCAGTCTCGCACCTTCCCTGGAATGTCCTCCACCAACTTCAGGCCTGGTCGCGCCTTGAGATAGTACCAGCCTGCTTCCTCTCCCGTGCAGCCGGTGATCGTCATTAATTCACAAACTTCTTCAGCGGACAGCTCATTAGGATATCCTTCTAAGGCGAACAAAACCATCAGTGATATGAGGTTCATCCACCCTACGGGAGTCAGCTGGGTTATCGCCAGGTTTGTCCGCCAGAAATCTGCCGACCAGAGGATGCAGGGGCAGGGTGACTCCGGCACCAAGGGTGGCAAGGTTGATCGCCGTGAGCCTGCGAGGTGGGCAATCAGCTCTATCATCCGTCAAAGGTGCGTACATTGGTATGTCTAAGGGAATTTTGTAATCCCTCTGAATCTGAGGTAGCTCCTCCTCGGTAATGGCGGACACAATACCGTTTGCCGCGTACTCAGTCGCCTTGAGTTTTCGCTTCCCGCGGGCTGACACTTCAAAGCGGTTTGAATACTCCCTCTCGTATTAATTCCAGTCAACCCGGTTAGCAACGGTGACCGGAACTTGATGTTCTATTGGATCAGGCATCGGGAAGTTAATATCTTTTAGATACGCCCAGGTTAGCTCGTCGGGGTTTACATGCTGGAGCACCTCAGCCTCCTCGTTCTTGTCTTCGTGGAGGTCAGAACTTGTTTTCTCCACGACCTGGCGAGCAGGATTTACTCGCACTTCCCTCTCCCCAGATGGGCGAGCTCCCGAATTCACAGAGCGAACACCTGAGGCCACGTCGGGGTTTGACTCCAGGTTCACAAAGATAGGGTTCTCCTCAACGGGTTGTTTCTCAGGATTACGGGGATGAAATGAACCGGTCTCGGAATGTGAGGACATTGAGATTTATAAGTTTTTAAGGGTTTAACAATGGTGGATTCCGGCGAAGGGGTAGGCGGCAGTTCAAAATCCCAGGCGGCGGAGTTTGGGATGAGATACCATTTTTTCACACACACAATAACAGAAAGGAAAAGAGGAAAAGAAGATTAAAAAGGAAAAAACTACCTTGGAACAGTTTAAAGGTCGCCGGAGATGGAGATGCAATCGCCATAAATTTGAAATTGAGGGAGGAGGAAAATTCGCGCTGAGTGAACAGTAGAAATGAATAAAATTGAATTTTTTTCCTTAAATAGTGCCAGGAAAAACGGGGTCCCGGGCGAGCAAGTCCAAGAGCTGAGGGACCAAAATGCAAATACCCCACGCGTGCAAGCTCAGCCCGACAAAAATGGGAGGCGCGTCGCCTCGGGATCGTGTGTGCGTGGGCGGTAGCAATCATTCTGCCCACGTCACGCCTCGAGCCACTCCCAGACCTTGGGATTCCAACCGTCACCGGCCCAAGTGAGCTCGGCCATTGTTGTCCGCCAAAGTGAAGCTGTTCGCACGATGATACATTAGCTCACCTCAGTGTCATCGAATATTTGCCAACCCATGAGTTGCTCGCTTTACATCATCACAATCTGATGATTGGCAAGGGGACAATTGTTGATAGGCGAGCTAAATTGTCATTTGAGCGGCCCGAATTAACATAAAATACATGTGGATTAAGATGAAATTAAATCAAGATCAAGATTGGGCGAGGTATCTGGCGAGCAGATCCTGCATGCCGAGCAAAGGCTAACCAGGCGAACAAAATTAGCTTGAAGACCATGTAGACCCATGAGGTTCTAGCGAACACAAGCAACACCCCGCCGAACAGATCTAGCTACAATGTCAAGACTACAATCTAGCAAGATTAAAGACCATCAGAATCAGACCAAAGACACCTCAAGGACAAGTCCAATAGGACGAGCAGCTCCTGACTGCGAGCAAGTCCAACGTAGAAGGATAGAATCTAGTCTACATAAGGTCAAATTAGTCAAAGCCCAGGTGTCACACATGCACACTGGGTAGGCCAAAGGTCATGAACACCTCCTGCTAGGTAAATGTCTATAAATACTTAGATTTTTTCAGCTAATAAAATAAGCACAAATTAATATGCACGTCCAAACTTCAACTACACGTTTAAAGCAGCTCGATTATCTTACTTACGAATTAATCACGTAAGCTGATACACGCATTAATTCTATCCAAACCTAAATTTTCGTATTCACTAATTACGTTAGTGATCAATCACACGTAATTGTTTGATGATCAATTAACCATTAAAAACAGCCACTAATCCTTGTGATTAGAAACGATCGTCAACACCTAATATGCAAATATGAAATATAGTACAGAGGAAACGCAGAAGTATAGTGTCACTATGAAAGAATTAGTATAAAATAATTAAGTGTAGTATATAGCCAAAGGACTAGTATATAGTCGTAGTATAAAAATTGGAAAAATAGTTTATAGTCAATGAAAGAGTATATTCACCAATGCAATAATATTATATTATTGCCTCATCAAGCCACTATTAAAGAATTCATATACAATACCTAAATATTTTTTTTGTCTTCAACCTCTTAAAAACAGGTGTTCCTTCATCTTCGGAGCCAGAATCTTCGTTACTCAAACTCCTCACCCTGGTCTTACCCATTTTCTATTGCCTATAATTTTCATTAGAAAATCACAACACTATTAATTCCATAGATGTACAAACGAAGTCAAAAGGCCCAAAATAATCTATACAAAAAACCTACGAAAAACTAATTTTGATATACCACAAAAAAAAATCTAAAATATAATGTTCTCCAAAATGCAAAAAAAAAAAAAAAAAATCCTATTTTCGAGAATCAAATCGCCAAAATACCAGTCTAAATGCAAAGTCCACAATTTTTAGCAATTGGT
The DNA here is from genome assembly GCA_947034835.1 of Ballota nigra. Classification (NCBI taxonomy): domain Eukaryota; kingdom Viridiplantae; phylum Streptophyta; class Magnoliopsida; order Lamiales; family Lamiaceae; genus Ballota; species Ballota nigra. Next base: position 6,843,655 of record OX344727.1, on the reverse strand, counting down.
GAAAATAAATGATAAAGAAAATATAAGAATGAACTATTTTTCTTCTACCTTTCTTTATTTCAACCGGAAAAATAAAATCTTCACCGGCGATGAAGGTTGTGGTTGAAATGAGAACCTGAAAATAAAATTAATTCAAAATCAGACGAAATTGGCCATATGGATTAAAGAGAAACGAGAGAAATGTAACAACGTTCGCTGATGAGTATCTCCGTGTACATTTCTTTTATCATACTGGAATCGGAGATGACCGCTGATGAGAAATTAATAGAGAGAGAAAATTTTGGGAAGGATAGAGTTGAAAGGTTTAGTGAGTCTGAGATGAAAAGGTGGCCCTTTTCTGAAATTACACAATTTTCAAACTTACTACTGTTCACGTCATTACAAATGTCTCATCAGCCGCAGGTAGAGCTGGCAATTTGGGCCCGGCCCGGCTGGGCCCAAAAAATATAGGCCCGAAAAAACCAGGCCGTTTTTTGCCCGGCCCGGCGGGCCCGGCGAGCCAAATGGGCTTGGCCCGATGGGCCACGGGCCGGCCCGTTTGGCCCTGTTGATTTTATTTATTTATTTTTTATCTATTTTTTTATAAGATTATAATTAGTGTTGTTTCTTTAAATGATATTTAGTGTTGTAATTACAAATATATGGACATACTTGACTTGATACTGCCATAATAAGAAATTTAGTGTTGTATATTTAGTTTTTAAATGATATTTAGTGTTGTATATTTAAATTTTTTTTTAAACATACTTGACTTGATAATTAATGCCATAATAAGGAATTTTGTATTTGAAGCCCCTCAATTTTCAATACCGTGGAATAAAAAAAATCCTACCAAACATTATTTTGAGATTAGGGAAAAAAAATTGAAACGGGACGGGCCGGCCCGTTAGCCAGCGGGCTAGGATTGGGCCGGGCTGGAATTTTATAGGCCCGACATGCAAATGGTCCGGCCCGCCCGTTTTGCCAGCTCTAACCGCAGGTTGGTGTAAGTTCATTTAATGCTACAAACTAAGGAAATTTAGACAAGCTACAAAAAGGGGAAATGTCGTGGTTGGAAACTCAATTTGGAAAAACTAGCTATAGGTAATAAGTTTTAGTATGGTGTACATATAAACCCCCCCCCCCCCCCCCCCCCCTCTTTTCCCTTTTTAAAGCTGCAACAACTGTTAAATCAATGTTAGTGAACAATGTAAAATGTCTATTTACTGTTCACGAAATTACACCACACTACAAAAAAAAAAAAATCGTAGTGGGTAAAAAACCAAATTTCATAAACTAACTATTGGTAATTTCTGTTATATATGGTGTACCCCTAGATAACTCCCTCAAATATAAAATCATGACTTTACACGCGCACGTGAATCTAAAAAAAATGTAGCCTTAGCATTTTTGTCAATGGAGTGGGCAATTCCATTCCACTTACATATGGAACAACAATTAACTTTCTTTCATGCCACATGACATGACAATATATTGATAGTTTAATAATCAATTCGTTTCTTTTTAATTATCATTTATGGGCTTAATTTTATTTTAATATAGTGGTCGTTTAAAGTTTAACAATTTTTCCACATTCTTTTTTAATTAATTTCTATGTGTATTCCTAATTTTTTTTTCATTTTAATTGAAAAGTTACTTTTAATTGGAAAAATTATAGAAGAAAGAAAGATTGATGGAGAATAAATTCGTTAAAACATTTATAAAACCTTTAAAACAATATTTTAAAAAAAATTACGACCTTAATAATTTTTATTAATTTTTTTTTTTTTTTTTGCAATTCAATACAACACCTTTTTAAGTTTTACAATTTATAAGTCTGATCATTTTTCAAACATAATTATAATTAAATGACATCGATGCCGAAAATATCACAGAAATGTCCACATAAACACCAATAAATAAAATTATTATTTTAAAATGAAAATAACTTATTTAAGAAATATTTTAAAATTATGTTTCTAAAGTTAAAAATGCATTTTTAATATGTTGTTTTCATTTTTTTTAAATACAGAATTTTAATTGTTGATATCTACGTGGACTCTATGTGACATATTCAACAACCACGTCGTTTAATTGTTGCCAAAAAAAATTATTAGATATATTAAATTGCAAAACTAAATAGATGATGTATTAAATTGCAAAGAAAAAAGTTATAATGGATAAAAATTATTAAACTTGGAATATATATTTTTTCTTTTTTCAAATCAACCCAAAAAAAAAAAAAAAAAAAACGGTTGAATACAAGTTAGTTGAACAATTAACAAAATATGGTAAAGGGAATAAATGGACGGAAAGTATCTTTTGAGATTTGATTTTTTTATTCCATTATCTTTTGGATTTATAAATTCAATTATCCGTCTAAATATACATGAGTATTTTTTTTATGTTTGATGTATATTGTATTTACTCAATAGTTGAAATTGTTTACACTCAACATTTGAGATTGTTTACGCTGAAAAAATATGATTTAATTAAACTGAAAAAGTGTAGTTATATTATACTGAAAAGTTTACACACTAAAATCGATATTCAGTATAAACTTTTCAGTATAATCAACTTATATTTTTCAATGTAAATAATATCAACTGTTGAGTGAGTGCACCTACACCAATTACATATGTGAGTTAGTCAATACACATATACTCTCTCCATATTGTGAGTGTACACGCAAATCAATGTTTCATTTTTTAGAGCGTGCAAATAACTTTGGGACAAACGAAAAAAAAAACGTGCAAATAATCATGAGACGAGAGGAGTATCATTATTACATATTTATATATCTAAACCAATCACATCATTATTTTTTATTCATTCACCCGTACCCTCTTTTACTTTCCTTAAAATTAATTATTATTTTACCAACTAATAACAATAAAAAAATATACACATAATCTCCTAGGAAGAAGTTTCATAGTATAAAATTTATATAATTTCTTACATTCACTAATACCATATACTTATAAACTAAAATTACAATATAAAATATTATGATATCAGTAAATGCATATAATAATATTAGTGAGTGTATGTAATGATACCGGTTTCATAGAAAACCTATTTAATAAATATCATCATCATTCAAAAGTATTAATTTAACATAAAATTGCATTCATCCCTATTCATTCATCTCAGTCTATAACACAAATTTATTTTTCACTTAATTTCCTCTTCTACCTTATTTCTCCATTTGAATATTTCAAATCTCTCTCAAGCCGAAATACAATATAACTTTCTAGAGCTATACTCATTTAAACAAACCCAATATTTTCATGTTACCTAAATAAATTTTAGCTTAAAAAATAAAAATGTCACCTAAATAAATCTTGTAATAATAAAAATTTAATAAAAACACAACAAATACTCTATCAATTCAAAAACAATGTCCTTGGGTAGAAAAATCTTGAAATTTAAATTTGAAGTAACAGAAAATATATTAAACCCCAGGTCAGGCCAGGCCGGCGCCAATGCATCGGCCCCTCTCACTCTCTCATCGTCTTTTCCCCACTCACCCTTTCTCCCAATCAATTCGAACTAGAATTTGAGAGTGGATCGTGCTCGGATCTGAATCGGCAACCGGCATTTTCCGATGAGCGGAGCGCGGCTGTGCGGGTTGTTGGCTGAATTGGGCTACGAAGGTCAGGGGTCGCTGGACCCGGATAGCTTTGAGTGGCCTTTCCAGTACGACGACGTTAGGCCCATACTCGATTGGCTCTGCTCTAGCCTTCGTCCTTCCAACGTTCTCTCCCCCTCTGAGCTCTCCCAGTAATTGCTCTTCTCTTGTTTCCTTTAATTTGAATTTTTGAACCAACTGATTATGAATGTGGTGGTTTTCACTCAATTAATGTTGGATTCGGTTTAAATTTTAAATCTTCTTCCTCAAGTGTGCGAGCCTGGAGAGGACAGTGATTGTAGATTTGCCATTTTTTTAAGTTATGTTCTGTTTGTGTTCAATTGCCTGGTATTTTGTGCATTTATTCATCTGAATTAGGAAATTCAATTGAAGAAATTGGTCTTATCACTGCTTAATTTTTCTGATCAAGTCTTATCACTGCTTAATTTTTATAGCTGCCTTGCATTCTCGTTTTTGTAAGTAATATGATTGTTTATCAAGTTAATTGAACACCGTTACGAAATAACTGAGAATATGAAGCCTTGTGATATGTAAGGTGTGTTTGTGATGTATGAAATAGTTGCTCTTGTTTGTGACTTTCCTTTTCTATGCTGCACACCTTTTGTTAATTTACTTAACTTTGTGTGCTAATATTTTACTTGATATGATCGAACTTGTCAATAATTGTCTCTTATTTGTTTATAGGTATGAGCAGTTTCTACAAGAAGGGAAGCTTCTGGAGGTATGACAATAGGACTATTTTTTCCTGGCTCTGCTCTCTGTTTATTATTTTCACTGTACACTTTAGAGTAAATGCATCTTGCATCATTAATTTTTCTTCTTCTATTAATATTGTACATGTGTTAATGGTATAAGGTGATACTTGCTTGAAATGTTTTTTCTTCAAAAGATGCTACATGCAAGGATATTGATGGACGTTTTTGAAAGATTTGGGTACCAATTTCATTCCTTGAGGTTATAATGTGAAATAATCTTAGAACTCAACTTGATAGGCTGACAGCCCGAGGTTAAGCTGAATATATGACTGTGAAATAGGCCTTTCTGCCCTTGTCTAATGAATCTACCGTTTGTTCTCGTTGATTATGGAATGCGGGCCTTTAATTGCTTTGTCTTTTTAAAGAATCTGCATTTCTATCGAATGAGTTGCCTGGGGTTTCAACTTTTTTGCATAATTATACTTGATCACTGAGGAAGTTATAAATTGAGTTTGTAGTGGTTATCTGGTAGTTCAGTTATGTATTTCTCATCAGTCATTTGGATTTGCTTTTAGGGGACAGCATTTGCATTTACCTGCTATATCATATTGCAAAGCTTGCTGCAAACTAGAATTCTTTTCTTTTAGTTCTACTTTTCTTCTCCTGCTGGGCTGTTTAATTCCCACTTTAAAAAAATGTTGTGTAAGATTGTTTGAGTGGTTCCGTTTAATGCATTTTTGATACTTATCCTATTTTTTTCTCATGCATGTATGTTTAATATGTCAATAGGGAGAGGATTTAGACTTTGCGTATGACAGCATTTCAGCCTTTTCAGCCAGGAGAGACAACCAAGAGGCGGTTTTTGGAACTGAAGAAGGACTGAAAGAAATACGGTACAAACTATATCTTGTGCTTCTATCAAAATGCTTCAGAAAAGGGATGAAAAAAACCCAGAAAGCTAACACTTATGTGTGCATTATACATATCGGGGATTTGGCATGTAGATTATATATTTGGTGACTAAAAATGGTTTTAGTTGGACCTTGAATTTCACATTGAATAATCATTTCCATGGCAACATGAGGCCCTGATCATCATCAGAGGAAAAAGAGAAGTTGAGGAAAAATATCCTCCAGATACATCATTATCGTAATTATCTTTGGATATAAAAACTACAATAAAGAGATGAATTGCAGGAGACTGAGCTATCCAATGAAATTTCATGTGTGCTCTATATTTTATGTGTAATGGAGAATAGCATCGAATCAATCTTATTGGATAAATTAGAGTGAGATGATTTTTAATGCATTAGGTGTAATTTTATCTGGGGATACACTGGATTGAAAGTTTGACGCATAAAGAATTAGACAAAGAATAATAGTAGATCTATGCTAAATAAACATTGCAAAATGGAGTTTTCAGATTTTTCCATTGGGATGAGATAATTACTAGGCAGGTCTGAGAGTCCAACCCATATGGTCCTTGGATGGTAATAATATAATTATACAGCAGATCATGCAATTAATATTGCAAAAAGTTCGTTATATTTTCTGTTTGTGGTTAACTTAGTTGCGGAGGATGGCAAGTAGGAACTTCATTTAAAATCCGAACAAAGTTCTATGTATATCTTTAAATTAAATAAGTTGAGTAAAGCTGCCAATTGCTTGTGCATTTGTATATATGGTAAAGACTTAAGGCAAGTTTTTATCTTTTTCTCGACACCGGTGCTCTCTGTTTAGTACTGCTATTTAAGGTTTTGCTGGTAGCGAGCGTCACATGCACTGTTAAGATCAGCACTTGTTTTTAGCTTATTATTACTTATAAATGTGGTTACAGTGCAGGTACTAGGTAAAATATGTGTGCTTTGAAGCTTATGAAATTCTTGGTACGAATTTAAAATGAAATCTATTTCAGAGGAATCTTCTCACCTATGGATCACATTTAATTTAATCCATTTCATTGTCTTTATGAAACGAAATAGATATTATTACCTTCATATATAACAACGGTAGTCTCATTAATTGTGTCATTCAATCATTGGTCCTTGTAGATGAATGTGTTAAGTAACTACTTGCTGAGTAATGAGAAGTTTGAATACTTATTCCATTTTGGGAAATTAATACTTTAATAGTACATAGGTTGCTGAACAGGAAGCAACAATTTACCCACATATTCATGTTTAACTCTGCAATACATCATTCATTAAACTCGTTACTGAGATTCTCCCAAGTCATGTTCAGTTCTTTGAGATAATGGTAGAAGACCCACATTTATTTTAACTTCTGCCTGCACTCTGCAGACTGTTAGATTCATAAAAGAATCTGGGAAATGTGCTTATAATTTTTCATATTTTTCTTCTTGTACTTTTTAGCTTTATATAGTTGTTGGGACTTGGGATACACACAGTAACATAACTGAAATTGGAAGTCAGTTGGAAAGTTGGGTTGTAATTGTTGTCATGTTACCACTTGCCATAAGGGCCGACAAAGCCATCATTATTTATGCATTTATTTTCATATTTTGACTTGAATAATTTTCATCGTGTTACTTAATGCGATTTATTGCCTTAGGTTATGTCCCTCATCTGCAAAATGAATAAGAAAAATGAAAAGATTCTGATTGTGATACAATCTCCAGTTTTGGTTGAAACTGTGGTGCATTTGTGCCCCCTTGCTTCTGTTGCTCATACTTGCCTTTACATTTAGTGATGCTACTCTAGCAGCAAAGGCTGAAGCTTTGGAGTTACAGAAACAGCTCCGGAACCTGCAATACCAGAATGATATGCTCACAGGGCAGGCATCATCACTAATTCAAGGGAGAAGAGCAAGGGTTGCTGCAACATCTAATGCCAACGGACAACTTACTAGCATAGATGATAGCCTTTCAGCTAGGAATTTGGAGGTATGCTAAATTGCTTATATTATTAACTTCTACCCACCCAATTTAAATGTTGAGTATGTAGTTCGTTCTCCTTGTGATGGTGTTAAATTAAATGTTACTATATTTTTGTACACTCTGGCAATAATGATGACGATATGCATGTGGTATTTGATATTTTCTACTCCCTTGCCCTGATCACTGCTTACTATGTCCTGTTTTTAGTTGTTTAGAAAGTAAAATATCTGGGTATGCGTATCGTCAAATAGTAGTGGTTGAGAGATAGAGGTGTCAGATCATTACGCTAAGTGAATGTGTTTATGTATAAGTGATATTGTAGGAAATAAATTATAAATCATGTATAGATTGGTTCCAAATTACTTCTGTTCCAAACTACTTCTGTTAAGTGACTTACCAGACTAGATTGGTTGCTTTCTGTTGAAACTCATTTGGCAGAGTCTGCCCATGATATGTACTTTACGATTTAAAACTTGTGGAAAAAAAATACTTATACATGATTTATAATTTTTGAGCATTCAGGTGATTGCATAGAATATCTTTTGTTTATGGTTATAGATTGTGTCATCAGCACCTTATAGATTGTGTCGTTTGGATTCAGATGAATGCAGTTCTTGGACGGATGGCTTCTACGGCCCAAGAGTTGGCACATTATCATTCAGGAGATGGTATTGCTTTTCCGTCTTGCTTCAGTTCAACTATGAAAAAATAAATAAAGCAAACTGTTCTTGATTTTAAGGTTACGCAGTTTATAAAATCTTGGGTCTTTAATGATAATACATACTCCTGTTTATAAAAGAAGAATATTGTTTTTATTTTTTCAAATGGATTAAGCTTTTCCTGGGTAAATACACCTTCACTGGGCCCAGTTTGAACTTTTGGGGTTTGGTCTTCGAAACAGAGTGCATTGCCTACTGAATTGGCTTAAAAAAGCAGTGTAATAACATCCAAGTTGATGACTTTGAAGTAAAGTCATATTTAAGGCACTTTACTTGAATAGTTCCACCATATCATATGCATGCTTATGCCATTTTGCTTATAAATTCTTGGCATGCAGAGGATCGAATCTACTTGGCTTATGCTGATTTTCATTCATACTTGCTCATTGATGCTGCCTGCATGAAGGAACTAAATCAGTGGTTCTCAAAGCAACTAGACACGGTACAAAAACGTATATATTCTTTTTATATATCATTGTATTTAACTGAAATTTTGTGCTTGTGGAATAATGTTACGATCCCACATTGGATCCACAAGAAATTGTGGATGAGTATATAAGTGGGAGTTAATTCTCGATCTTTGACCATGGTATTGGGTTAAGTTATGGCTCCCTAGCTTATATTCCTAACAATTGGCGCCTTCTGTGGGAAACTCGGGTGGGCTGTGGAATGGGGCTACTCGATGGTGGGCCCAGGGGTTGCCACCTCGGATGTGGGCCCAAGGGGGGTTGCCACCCGGGAAGTGGGCCTTGACATATGGGTTGCCACCTGGAGTGTGCCGTCCGTGGACGCCCGGCTTTAAGGGGGGTCGATTGTTATGATCCCACATCGGATCCACAAGAAATTGTGGATGGGTATATAAGTGCGAGTCAATCCTTGATTTTTAACCATGGTTTCGGTGTTAAGTTAGGCTCCCTAGCTTATATTCCTACCAAATAATTAGTAGCTATTCAAAGATTTTTTCTTTTATGTATGTATACATGATGAGTGGATGCTAGTCACTGCAACCTGTAGGATTTGAGTAGTTCTGGTTGACCTCTTGGCCTACATACAACATTAGATATAGTTCTAATTTCATTAGTGAACCTAGACATTCTGATACGCAGCAGATTTAATTGCTTTTGGTTTAGGGCTTTTAATTTAAGTTAATTAATAAATTGGCCCATGGGCTTAGTTACTTAGGGTATGTTTGTTTTGGGACTCACACGGATGGACTTTGGACTTTGCAATCCACGCCCCATACGAGTTCGGGATTTAAAATCGGGTTTTCAAATCCCAAACTCAATCCCTACCTATAAACCTATTACTATTTTTCATATAATTAAATACAATCACATCATTACTTTTTTATCATCCGCTCAACCTCTCTCCTACTTTTCTCTTACACAATATAATAAAATAATACAACATCAATCACTAATAAAAATTGATTTGACATAAAGTAAAATCTCACCCTACTAAAATCCCAAAACAAACACATACTCATATTATTCATCAAGATTTTCACATCCTAAGATTTCAAAGTCATGACTTCCCCCGCACACTTAAATCCCAAAACAAACGTACCCTTAGGGCTTAAGTTAACATTAGGATTAGGAAGTCTATTTAATTGTTGCATGTCTTTTAGTCAGTATTCTGGAATAATTGGAATCTGAATTTCAGCCTTTGAGGCGTGGGACGAGAGTAGCTCTCGTTGGTTCGATCTTTCTTAAGTTATCATATTATTGTTTTTCATCTCCTTCACTCCAACACATTCTCTGTCCACGATGAACAGGTAGTTAATTTTCTGAATAACTAAATGCATGTCAATTTTATGAAGTACAACTGTACTCTATTGCTGTGCCCTATATTTCTCCACCGGTAAAAGGGTTAGACGGACTTGTGAATGTGGTAAGGTAAGAATAAACGGGTAGTGCTAATGCATGAAGCTCCAAGGAGGTTGACAAGATTCTGAATGTTTCTTCATTCATTTGCGTGCACGTACGTAGAAGCTCTGACATTTAGGCATTTAAGCTGAAGCTTCACTTCCTATAATGATTAAAAATAAATTTTTGGCTTATATTTTAATACAATTCACCCATTGAATAGGTTTTTATATTTGATTTTTTCTAATATGTTACAAGTTTTCCACATTACCATAAATTTCATAAATTTTACCTGGGTGGTGATTAGGTTGACAATGCAGCCATGTTGGCTGGTGGGGAGGAAGTTTCACTTTTCATGGTCAGCTAGCTAGAGTTCTTATGCTCCCTTTGTTCCAGTTTTTTTTTTTCAATGTTCTGTTAGCTTTTGATCATAAATTGTGCTCTATATATGTTATTATGGTTTCTTGTATTTTGTATTAGCTAGCTGATTGCATTCAAAAAATCATTGTGCAAGTTTTTTTGTTTATTATCTTGTTAATTTTTATCGGTTGCTCTTCATAAGTCCTTGGTAATTTTTGTCCTCTGGTTCCAGATTCACTGGGTTAAAAGAGGAGTACGTCTGACAGTTTGTTTGTACTGGATAACTAAATCAATATTATGAGTGCATGTGGGAGGATTTAATCTAATTGCTTCATTTGCTTTTTCTTCTTTTTGGGTGATCGTGTTGCGGTTGATAGGGTCCTTACAGATTAGTGGCCGAAGAAGGAAAATCTAAATGCTCGTGGGTGAGTCTCAATGAGATTTCAAACGTCTTGGTGCGAGGTACACATTTCTTTCTCTGTCTCCACTCCTCCCCCCCCCCCCCCTCCCCTTCCAAACATCTCGTAGCTCGCACATACGCGGTGAGGTTGTATGCACAATATAGTGCACATGCATGTGGTGCCTGTTTGTGTCTGCTTCCATATTCTGCTCTTGCTCTTAAGTTTTATAGTGTTGAAATGAGCACTTATTCACCCCAAACGAAGATCATAAAGACAAAGCAAAAAATTATAAAAAGATTTACAAAATTAAAATGATTGAATTTTAAAAAATATATTTTGTCAAACCTTATGTTTGAATCACACATGTAAGGTCTTCCTGATCCGACACACTGTTACCAGCTCATTTAATTCTCCTAAGTGTAAGCCCAGAGCCTTCATGTACATCGGGAGCATGGTCTTTTTCAAACATGTTCATGCTTTAATGGATACATAGGGAACTTAATACCTCTGATTTCAGCTGAATTCTTCAAATTGTGACTTATACTTCTAAGAACATTGTTGTTATCTGCTATTCATATAAATCTGACTTCTTCAGAAATTATGTTTTCTCCAATGCAAACCTGTTTTATTTCCTTCATTGAAGGTTAACCACTCTAGAAGTAAAAATCCTCATGTTGTCCTTCTCACCCTCTATGGTCAAATTTTAAGTTAATTCTCTCTCTCTTTTTACATGGAACTGAGGTTAATTCATCCTTACAATAAACAGTGTTTTTACGGAAAATGAGATTAGGAATGGTGTACAAGTTTATAATTCACCTAGCACCAATCAAATGCTGGTTGATAGTAATGAGTTATGAGAGCTTGTAATTTAGTTTACTTGTCTGATAATTATAGTTCAAAGGCTTTTTCTGCTGATACATCAGACCCATTTAATTCATGCTCACGTAGTCAAGGGTTATACTCATAGATACTAGGAAATCATGCCAATAATCCATTAAACCAATGTTCAAATTAGGGAATTGATTATATGTTCCATGCATGCAGCAACTTTCTAAACTCTATTTGATTGATTTTCCAGATTCGGAAAGTGCGCAGCATAAACGGCTTTCTGAATTGCAGCGGCTTCGGTCCATGTATGGCCATTTGTTTGCATAAGTTACACATTACATTTTGTCTTGATTTTTAGCTGTAAACTGATAAATCCTGGACACACCTCAACCATACTGTGGTATGGTTTTTTGTTCGGTTTGGAGATGTTTGATCCATATCCATTATGGCAACCTTCTTTAAGTATCTTCCATGTCTTTAAGAGGTGGTTTTCTGTTGCTCTGGAATGAATATATTTCTCCTGCTTACTCATAGCTATGCGTTCTTGTGCCAGATTCGGAACAAGCGAAAGACAATGGGTAGAAGCTCAAGTTGAGAATGCTAAGCAGCAAGCCCTCCTCATGACACTTAAAGCTCAGGTGACATCAGATGAAGCTCACATCCATCTTGACCTTCATTCTCTTCGGTAGTAATCCACCTTCTTTAATTCTTTTTTATTATCTCGCTCTTGTCTTATCTTTTGTGATCACTGCTTCACTGAGAAAAGAGATATGCATATAGATTTTTCCTTGACAAAATATTGTGCTGCCTTATGTTAAATATTATTGTGGCTTTGTATTTTAAGATATATGACATCTTGTCTTACTAACCTTTGTTGGAAGAAATTAACTTCTCTACTAGAAGATGAAAAATGGTCATCCTAACCATTAGTTTCATGTGGTAGGGAAGTGGTTCAATGAAGGACCTTTGCTGTTATTGTAGGGAAGCAGAGGGAGGGAAACCTAGAGTTTATAGTACGTAAATTTGTAACATTTGTTCTTACAAGTTCTGGTGAATATTAAGGAAGACCATACAAGAATGTTTCTTATACTAGTTTAATCCATTTATTAATATTATCAGGGTCTTATGAATCACATACTTCTTTTGTATCTTGAAAGAGTAGCATAAATCTCCAAAGATGGCCTGATATAATGGGTTAAGAACTTAGTTGAGAAATTTTCAATGAGGGAGAGGGACACGTTATGCTTACAGTACAGTCTGTCGGTGGAAAACACGGTGGATTAAAACTGACATGTTTACTTGGTGAAGTTCATGGATATTTTTGGAGTTTTATAGTTGCATACACTCTGATTACCCTTGCATGTTTGAAACAATAAAGAATACATAATCAGTGGAAGGTTGTTGATATGCGTTTTATATTTAACTAGACGCAACATCTTATTTCTTGGTATTTGGAAATCCCTAATCAATGTTTGTATCCCTCTGCAGGAGAAAGCATGCTGAACTTGCTGGAGAACTTTCTACTTTGTATCGTAAAGAAGAGAAGTTATCATCTGAGGTACGTAACATGAATAACAGGAGTTTTACCAAATATGTTGCCAAACAATCCTTCTGCACTGTAACATGCCTTCAATTGATTCTTTAACCTACCTGTATGTACTCTCTCAGTGCTTTAGTCTTTCTGTTACGATATCCCACATCGCTTCTAATAAAAGTGTGGAACGGTATATTAGTGGGAGTCAACCCTTGACCTTTGACCATGGTTTTGGGTTAAGTTAGGGCTCCCTAGCTTATATTCTTATCAATTGGTCTGACCTGCTGGATTCAGGTTGGCTGCGGAAAGGGGCTACCTGATGGTGGGCCTAGGGGTTGCCACCTCGGATGTGGGCCCAGGGGGGTTGCCACTCGGGAAGTGGGCCTTGTATGGGTTGCCACTGGAAGTGTCCGGTTTGGAAGGGGGATATATTGTTACGATAACCCACATTGATTCCACATGAAAATGTGGAAGGGTATATAAGTAGGATCTAACCCTTGACCTTTGACCACAGTTTTGGGTTAAGTTGGGGATCCCTATCTTATATTCTCAACATTTTGTTTAGTTAATATAAATCAAATGGTTGGTTTGTTTTGTAGTTAGAGCTTCCATGGTTGTCTAGGGAAAAATAAAATTGGATTTTATGTTCTTCTGTGGTAAAAAAATTCACAGATTAGCAAAAGCAGGATGAGGATTGTCTCTCCAACTTTCTTTTTCGACTTCATCCACATACTATCTCAAGTTATTCTTAGTTTGCTTATTTTTATAATTTTGCCAGACAATTCCTGATCTTTGCTGGGAGCTAGCTCAGCTACAAGACACATACATCTTGCAAGGTATAAATCATTGTCTCCTTGCTGCAGCTTTTCAATGATAATTTATTTTGTTTTTCTAATTTCTCGCTTGCTCATAGTGCTGCCAGAAATTGATAATATAAATTTCCACTCACATATGCAGGGGATTACGATCTAAAAGTCATGCGTCAAGAATTTTATATTAATCGGCAAAAAGCGGTATGTTAAACACACAATTATATCTTCTCATGTTGCATGTACAAGGATTTTAGTTCTTACATTTTCATAATCTGAGTGTAAGTGCTCTGAGTAAATCATAGCTGGCTATCTCCAGTTGTTGGTTAGCCATGCGGTTTTATGGTTTTAGAGAAACTAATCATATACTACCTCCGTCCCTCAGAAGTTTGCGGTGCTTTGTGGGCACAGAAATTAAGAAAAAGTGTAATGAGTAGAATGTGTAGGGTGGAGATTGTGCGATAGAGATTTTGAGGGTGGAGATGTATATTTGTACCAAGGTTTGTTTAGCTTATTTGGGTGACTCTTGCTTATAGTTAGAAAGGAGATGGGAGAGCTTGGTATACAGGGGAGACCACTGATAGTCTTTCAGTTCAGCCAAAAAATTGTTTCTTAAATCCTGGTTATAGTTAAATATCTTGGAAGGTCTTTAATTTTATGTATTTATCCACCGATTATAAGTGGCATTAGGATTTCATATTTATAGTCCATGGTAGAGAAGCAAATGAAAGACTTTATGATAATTTTTTAGTACCAAGAATGAAGTTTCAAGACTTAAAAGAAATGAAATCTAATTTCCAGATGGAATCTAGATTTGTCGCTCCATATCTGTGTGGAGTGGGATCAATACGATTCTTTTGGTCTTTCTGAAGCTTTGTGTATTCTTGAAATTCCTATATTTTGGCTCACTTTCCGGGTTTATTTTACCTTATGCAGTTCATAAATCATTTGATTAGTCAGCTATCACGGCATCAGTTTTTGAAATTAGCCTGCCAGTTGGAAAAGAAGACCATGCTTGGAGCCTATTCTTTGCTAAAAGTAATTGAGTTGGAGCTGCAAGGATACCTGTCAGCAAGCGAAGGTCGAGTGGTAAATTCACTTAGTTTAACTAAGAACACTCCTCATTCATCATATTGGAGGGCTTTTGTTTATCAAATCTTTATTTGTTTTATTTCCTCCAAGGGTCGTTGTATGTCATTGGTTCAAGCAGCTTCTGATGTACCTGAACAAGGAGCAGTCGATGATCGTGACTCTTTTATCCATGGTGTTAGAGATCTTCTCAGTATCTATTCAAGTAAGTCATCTTAAGAGGCATATGGCTTTTCTTTAGAAAATAAAAATAAAAATTAATGATCACACAAATTACCAACTTTCAGATGCTCAAGCTGGTTTACCAACATATGTATCTGTTCCTGGCATTGTTCAACAATTGTCTAACCTTCAATCAGAGCTGAGGACTTTGCAATCTGACCTTGAATATGCCCTTCCCGAGGACAGAAACAGATGTATTAATGAACTGTGAGTTATTTTATTCAATATTCATTACTCATCATATAATGTTCCTCTGCGTGAGCGATTTTGCTTGTATCTCATGGCATATAACTTCATTGTTTGAGTTCTTTTCCTTGGGGATATGCTCTAGATATCTTGCTTAAACCCCATGAAAGGTTTGCAAAGTCCTAAGATAACCTCTTTGAAGTTTTAATTGGAAGTTTACATATATTTCTATCAAACAATACGACTCCCTGCCTCCTATTTTACCATATATTGAAAGCTATTTTTCAAATGTGATGTTTCAGGTGTACACTTGTTCAAAGTTTGCAGCAATTATTATTTGCATCATCTACAACTGCTCAACCCATACTGACGCCCTGGGTATATGCTATATCAATGGTCTTTTATCTTGCTTGGGTACTTTTCTTCTTATTTACCACATTCGTATCTTCTTCTCTCGCTGTCCCTCTTTCTAGGCTCTAATGAAGGAGCTGGATGAAATGGAAAAGGCCAACGCGAAGCTCTCAACTGCAGTTGAAGATGTGAATCACGAAAAGTCGAAGAAGAATGAGGTAAGTTTGTTGTTCCCTTTTCAAGCTACAATAATTCATTAAACATGAATGTCAATCCACTTGGTTGCGAAATGCAGATTGTAAAACATCATTCACAAGAAATGGCGATTCAGAGGCGCGTATTCGTTGATTTTTTCTGCAATCCGGAACGTTTGAAGAACCAAGTCAAGGAATTGACTGCCCGTGTGAGAGCCTTGCAGGCATCATAATCTAATGCCTTTTGTATTATTTAATCAACATTCTTTTCAAATTAAGTCTTGGTGTTTGTATATTCCCCTCCCACCAAAAGGAAAATTGTGTAACGAAATGAAGGACCTATATTCCGTTTACATATTAGTGTTTTTCACCTTGGGATCACAGGATTCCATTCATTTGTACCAGCGTTTCCTTTTGTTAAAATGTATTTTGTATTTTCTAAAATGATATACGTGTATTATTGCTGTCGTAACTATAACTATCTACGTGTTGCACCACTTTGAAATAATCCAAATCTTGTTCTGGAAAAAATAAAAAACGAAAGCTCCCAAAATTGCACCATGGTTTAGGATATACTACTTTCAATTTTTGGTTTGGAGAAATGTTACACACATCTTTTATTTTACTAAATATATAATACTCTTTCCGTCTCATAAGAATTTGCACACTACCAAAAATGTTGCATTGATTTGTATACACACTTAAAAAATATACATATATTTATCAATATATCACTATTTTACTAAAAAAAAAAAAAAACACTTTTCTTAAAAAAATGTGCACAATTTAGGGTACAAATTTTTATGGGACGGATGGAGTGTAAAGTTTTGTATGAGATGTTCTTATATAAAAAGTTGAATTTCATTTATTATATTACTCCTGTTTTAAAATAAGTGTCCTTCTAGATGTTAAATTTTGTCTTAAGATAAGTTTTATTTTTTATTAAATTATACTTCCTTCGTCTCTCGAATATATTCTTATTTTTTAATTTAGTCCTGTCCTCCAAATCTATTCGCATATTATTTTTAGAAAATATTATTTTATTATTATACCCACAGACAATCACTTTATTTTTAATGGATTTTACATTAACCTTATAATATTCATATTTTTACTTTATTTCATTTTCGTTAAAATCCAAACACATTACAATGAAAATATATTTGATGGATAAAGGAAGTAATTTGTAAATGGATATGGTATCAAACAGTATAAACATTAAAATTCATATTGGATGGATGAAATTTAGTCAGCAGATACAAATGAATAGTATTTGACCTGTATAGTTTATATTATTCAATAAAAATAATTAATACTTTTTTTAATTACTTTTAAATGTTGTTTTGATCTTTTACTTTAATTGCAATTTAAATGTCATTTCGCATTTTTAAAAGTAAATTAATTTACGATTAGATTATTAAAAAATTGAAATAGTAAATTAGTAATAACTTAAAAAGTCAATTTCAAACATTAATTTAATTTAAGGATATTTATTTTTTAATGTCAAGAGTTGGTAGCTCAGTTGGTTGAGTCCACCACCTAAGACCCCAAATGTCAAGAAGAGGGAATTTATTTCCCTCTTGTGATGGAATGGTGTTCCCCTCTTATGGTAGTTACGATTCCGGCTGCAGTGCTGTGGTGATTGGGGTTTCGATTTACAGTTAGATGAAAATATGTTAATTTTTAAAATGCGTGCATTAACCTTAAAACACACATATATTGAATTGGAGTAAATAGGTGCAATTCAATGGTATATTTTAACAATATTAACTATTATTATTTTTAAATGTAAATGGCCGATATAATTAAAAAATAACTTGTATACTATTTCCTTCGTCATCTATTAATTTTGACGTGGGTGGCCCATTTAAAAAAATAAATAAAAATTACTGACTTGTTACTCATAATTAAAAAAATTAAAATTATTTTATTAATTTTTTAATCAAAAAATAAAAAGTATTTTATGAAAATTATTAAGGGGTGCGGCTAATCAAACCCCCAGTTCTACTATACATACCCCATAATATTTTTGACAAAAATAGTCCTAACCTAAATGTCTAAATTACCCATATTTAAAAGTTATTTAAATTATAGTTAAATTTCATGGTCTTATATTTTCTAAAAATTCCATTTTTTCGGTTGATCTAACCAAGAAAAATGAATTTACACGAGGCTATATATGAACTATTCATCTGTGCTGTGAACTATCCCTTTTTGCAGAAAATCTTTCTTAGGTCGCTTCACTAATTTTCTATGCCACGGGTTTTCTCCATATTATCATTTTCTCGTTAACTTAATTAAATAGAAGAAACAACTCGCAAAAGGTTCAAATTAACTCTACTCTCGACACACACGCCCGCCGGCGGCCCGACAGACGCGCCAAGTTAGCAACCGAAATCCATGAATAATTGGAAACCCTGTCGTTAATTAACACCACGAGAAGCAGAGCCCATTAAGAGCATCGTACACGTGGAGACGAAATTTGTAGTGCCTTGTGTTCTATTTATCCTCGAATCATCATCCAACCAACATCATGTAGTGAATCAAAATTCTCTATCTTCTGAAAAAAAATTCGATGAGCAATCGTGAAAAATCAAGAATTATTTTCAAAGGGGAGTGTTGAAAAAAAAAATTCAATGATACTGGAACATATCTGCAAGATTAAGAGTTATATTCTTGAGTTTAGGCTGGGAATAAGCAATAATATATAACCTAGCATAAAGAAAAGAGATTATTTATTGTTATTTTGTAAGTTGGTGTTTGATTGATTGATTCACACCCTTTGATTGACACTAATCTGATACAATTAATAATAAGATTTTTTTAAACATAAGGACATAATGGTCTATAATTGGGGTGTGTTTAGTAGTTTATAAAAAAGAAAATTTTAATTATATTTAATATGGGGTATATATAGTAGTTAGGGTATGTATAGTAAAATCGGAGGTTTGTTTAGCCGCAGTCATTATTAAGGGATGAAGTAATAATATCAATTAAAAATTTTGGTTTTTTCTTTTCTTCCCCCAAACCTACCCTTAATCGCTTAAACCTCTTTCTATCTTCTCCCTAAAATCTTCTTCCCTGAGGTACACGATTCTGCTCTACTTTTTCTTGTTGCTCTTACACACTCGAGGTAAACAGATTAATCGCTCCAATTCTGGCTTTAATTGCATTTACTGATCGCAACATGTGTTCCATTTTTCATATAATGAATTCTCTTTTTTTTTTTCCTGGTGATTTTGTTTGCAAGCTATCTATTGATTCGGCTTCGAGAGAACCAGATACTGACAATTTCTTAATTGCGATCCAAGAGCATATTATTACAGTGTGATTTCTTAAGGATTCTTAATGCTAGGGGTATAAATGAGCTCTCATATGATTCATAAACCACATCAGTAGCATTATAATCGACACTCTCGTATCATTTTTTATCTCTGCGGACCTGTCACTAATTGAGTTGTACGCCTTTTAGTTTTGCTGGATTTAATATTCGATTTTCGTAATAGAAGAGTTAATTTGCAGTTGGAAGCATTTGGATTTGAAAGTAAGAATATAGTGAGGCCAAATTAGTAGGATAATGGATGGAGAGAGGATATCCGTATACCATGAGAGGCAAAGATTACAGTTCTGCTTACTGCACTCCCTCAACAATTTATTCCAGGTATTCTAATTCTGATCTTTCCTGTAGTTTGCTTGAATGTTATTCATCCCTTTAATGTGCTATTATCATGTGGGAGCTTATTTAATGATCATGGTCAACTTATCGCTCAACGAAAACAACTAAAAACATATTAAAATGCACGGTGCGATTAGTGTATACAAGTATTTTTCTTGACCTCTGAATGACTAGCCAATTAGTAGTTCGTTGGTCTTTCATATGCCCATAGTTGTTAAAGGCACGCCTTGGGCGCGCCTAAGGCGCTAGGCGCACCAGAAGCGCCTCACGCCTTAAAATCCGGGCACATATATATGTCTAATTTTTTTTTGCTTAAAAACGTGTTTTAGCTTTAGCACTTTTTTTAAATAGCAGTTTTAAGGACCTAGGGTTTACAAACAATTAAAAAAAACACCCAAAACCCTGCCTTTCTCTTTCCCTCCTCCCAAGTCCCGCCTACTGCCGCTGCTTTCGCACCCTTCACTTCGAAGTTTATGTCCATAATTTGTGTCAATTACTCTTTTATGTGCTTATGAACTTCAATCTAATATTTATTTGCATGCAAATATGTTTAAATTAAGCTTATGTACTATATTTTCTATGTTTTTGCGCAATGGTCGAAAGGCGCGCACCTTAGGCACTAGGCGCACCCTTGCGCCTAGATGCGCCTTATCGCCTTAACAACTATGCATATGCCCATAGAATACGTGATGAAATCGATGTTATGATTCAGGAGAAAGATGCATTTACTCGACCAAGTTTGAATGTGATTGCTGAAAAACTTGCCCTAGAGGACCCAAACCAGGCAACCTGGAATCCGATATCTGTAGTTTTTAAGTCTCATCATAATGTGCTTACTGGAAATTATGATGTTAATGTCCTGATTTCTGCACTTGAACAAAGAGGTAAGAGTGTAGTATGGCACGATCGTCGTTTGGGAGCATCTTCAATCGATCTTGATGGTAAATTGTTCGGCGTTGTTGTTAATGTACCAGTAAGAAGGTATGGGGGCCTATGGAAAGGTAGGCATTGGATTACATTGAGACAAGTTGGAGGAGTTTGGTACAATTTGGATAGTGATCTTTCTGCCCCCTATCCGTTTAAAGATAGAGATGAAATTATCGAATTTTTGGATGGTGTGGTTTCGAGTGGTGGTGAGATTTTGCTTGTCATGCATGGTGAACAATGAGACTCGAGGAGTTACGTACCTACCTTTGTTTGCTATAGCAAACATTCTAATGATGAAGTTTGAAGTATCTAAATCCAAGTTTTGTTTCGAAATGTGTTCAATGTGTTCCTTGGGTTCATCCACTTTCACCAGCAGCTATTCAATCTTTGCTGAGTCAGATCTGGAACGAGCAATGTTGGTCGAAATATGTAGATATTGTTAGAAGTTGAAGATTAATTTGTAGAGTGATGACTCTAAATTTTTCATGTGTAGATAGTGTTTGAAATTGAAGCTTAAGTTTTAGTTTGATGATTCTAAATTCTTGATATGTATATAGTGTTCAAAGTTGAAGCTTAATTTGTAGTTTGATGATCTAAATTCTTGATACGTAGATTGTATTTGAGGTTGAAGCTTAATTAGTAGTTTGATGATTCTATATTCTTGATTGGGGGAGGGGGGGATGATATATAGGTGTGATTAAAGTGGATATTTGGATTGAATGAAAGTAATGATCAGCTTTCTACAGAGAGGCCGTAGTCAACATTCAAATTTCACTAAGGAAAAGTAGGAAAATTTGTTTTTTCAGAACCGTAACTGAAGGGGTAGAAAAATATGAGGACGATAACTTTATAATGTGGGAAATTAAGGACAACCCAGCTTAAATCAATGTAAATCGGGCTAATTGGTCTGATTTGGGCTAGAATTTGGGTCCAATTTGAGCCAATTTGGCATTAGTTCAGGCTGAACTGACCTTTATTTACAAAATTTTAAAAGTTGTGATTTTTGAATTGTCAATCTAAAAGGTTAGAGTCCTCATTTTGCAACCTTATAGTGTTCGGTTGCAATCTGACTTTGGGTTTACAAAGTAATGACTTAAGTTGGATTGGAAATTGAGATTCTGAGAAAATTAATTTGTTTACTTCCTATGTGACAAGCACGGTATTAAATCACCTAAAATTTAAATTTAAATTGTTTGACATGAGAAGTGAGTGTCACATGAATTTATTTAACCAAGTTGAACGAACACAACGGTGTAATAAACAGTAAACAGAAAAGAGTGAGAAAGCGTGAGTTAGAGATAAAATATAATAAGAGATGAGACAGAAGAATTAGGTTAGAAAAACCCTAAAGTAATAATGATGGTGTCCCCTCCATGCTTACAATAGTAATGCTAAAAAAGAGATGGAAAAAAGTGCCAAAAAAGAGAAAGAGTGGGTATGAATACCATTATCATCATCATCATCATAACATAATGATGACTTGGCTTTCAACATCATCAACAAAAAACTAATGCTCCAATTACTATTAATTTATCTATTTTTCACTTATATTTACCCAAGCCCCTGTGCTGTCACGTGCCTTCAACAAACGCGCGTGGGCCTCAAGCAGCTTGAAAAGATACCCCATCCTCCTCTCTTCTGCAATAATCACAACAAAACTTCAAATTCTTTACATCTAATCTATGATAATCATACAAAAAAAAATTCAAGTTTATCATCCTAAATTCAATTTTTTTTATTGTGTAGTGTTATGAACACATTCCAAGAAACTGCTTTTTTATTGGGCTTTGTTAATTTCCAAGGATAAGTTTGTGAACCTACTTTATATGCAAATATTTTATTGAACTTAATTCTTGTGCCCAATATTTTTTTAAGCAAAATGTCAATTATAGCATGAAAGAAAGAACCTTTTTTTTGAAGCACAAAGGAAAAACATTTCTTTCTTCTTCCCTTTTTAACATAAAAGAAATAACACATATACACTAGAATCTTGAACGAAGATACTAAAAAAAGAAAAACATAGATATATGTATATATATATATAGAGTGAAAATATTTCATATATAAAACATTGAAAAATATTAGTTATTTCCATTGAAAGTTATTAGTTGTGTTCAATAAACAATATTAGTTGTTTGTTAAAAACGAACTAAGACTCTTTAGTGAAAATAATTAATAATCTTTGTTTAAATAATTAATACTTTTGAGTGAAAATGACTAATACTCTATAAATATTAAAACAAAAAATTACCCTTTTGTTGTGTTGACGAAGAAGGTGAGGGGAAATCTTGTACAAATCTTCATCAACAGCTTTTGGTGCAACTCTTGATTTCACCTCACTTTCACTCTCACATTCCCACACATCTTTCTTCTCTTTACCAGAGTACCCTGTTTTCCCCTGTTTCCATAAATAAATATTCTTCACTTAAATCATAAAAAGAAAAAGAAAATAAGATAGTTCGGATGAATGAAATGGGCCCCAATTTGGGACATAAACACGTGAAATATTATAGAGTACATGAGCAATAAAGACGCATGAACAAGGCACGTCAGATCTTGACGTTGATGATTTATAAAAACAAAAAAATTAAAAATAGTGGGGTGGCTTACTCGACGGCGAGGTACAACAATCATAGCAGGAGTTACAAGATGGTTGTCGTACAAGTCGCCGGCGACGTACAAGTCCCGGTCCTGGGAGTAGCTGTAGCGGAGGAGCCCAACTTGGCGGGCCGATTCGAAGCATTGAGTGAAGGGCAAATCGTCGTTGAAATCCCAGCTCCCAAACGCCGGCACGTGGCTTCTCCAGTACAGTTCCTGCGGAAACATACGGTTTGATAAGAAGCCGTGTTAAAGAAAGGGAGAAGAACAGAGTTGGCTGCTTACATCCATTGTCGTTGAGGAAATGTTGGCGATTGACTTGGAATGAATGAGGTGTGAGGCTTTTCTTTTGGGGTGGTATATAAAGGGGAGGGGCCTTTCTAGTAGGGTAGGGTAGGGTAGGGGGTAGGGTATGGACCGTGTAGTGTGTTGTAAAAGTAAAAGAAATATGAGTATAAATTTGAAGAGATGATAAAGGATCCAAAGAGATGTACCTTGCTATGTAATATGTATACAACACAAAGTTTAAAATTGTACTAGTAGTCTAGTATGCTAGTAAATTCTCTTCTTTTTCTTTTTTTATGTTTAGAGAATTTGCAGCGTAAAACAGTTTTAGTGTGCACTTGAATGTATGATATATGCACTTGGATTTTAAAAAATGAATACCCCAAGCAAAAATCAGGAATATTCCAAGAAGTAATCAGTGATACTTCAATTGCTAAAAAGCACACAGTTCGGTGTTTATATGTATTTTGAAAAAAAATCATAATTAAAGTCAAAATTGAGTTTAAAATCCAAGTGCATGCTAGAATTCGTGTATATTATATGTATTTTCTTTGTTAATATTGTAATTTTATATTTTATAAAATTTTATTTTCGTTTTGTACTTTATAAGTGTAATTTTTTAGATCTAATTATAAATAATATTTGAATATTTATGTCCAAATACTATTGCACCGTTATTTATTACTAATGATATTCCTAAACTGATAATTACATGAAAGAGTTGGTACTATGTAAATCAATTTTATCGTAAAATTTACAGCTAGCATTTTTATTGAAATAACTAATATTCTATAATGAACAACTAATATTATTTAAAACTAATATTTTATAGTATAAATAACTAATACCCTTTAAACAAGATTCACGTTGAAACTTGTTCACACAATATTTTGCCACAAAAAGAATGTTACGCCTTTCGTCCTGGAATTAGTATCATTTTACTTTCTCCATCCGTCCCACAATAAGTTTTCACACTATTAACAATGGATAACTTTTCATTAACTTCAATTTTACACAAAATGCATTACTTTTGAGCACAAGCATACACAAAATCCAGCTAATTTTTTTACTTAATACATAAAGTACAAAATTAGTCTTCAAATTACTACTCATTTCTCCACTTTCTTCATTTGTATGCACACAAAAGTGTGAAGTTTAATCTATAATAGAGTGAGTAGTAGTTATTGGGATACGGTTTATTGATGGAAAAAAAGGATTATTTTTCGTTTATACATATTAGCAAATCAGTAGGCATCTTGTAAACTTGTTTAAAAATGCAACTTAAAATTGTATTAGTTAATTTTATTATACAATATTAACTATCAAAGTGTTATAATTCAAGTGGTTAGAGTTTTACTATCTATAATTCAAAAGTCATAGATTTGAGTCACAATTTTATCAATAAAAAAAAATCAACTATCAAACTGAAGTAGTGTATTTTAATTATCAACTAATACTATTAAAAAAACAAACGAAATGCAAATAAATTTTAAGGTAAATTTGGTTCATGGTGTATTTAAATAAATGTTAATTGAAAAAAATCACGAACTTAATGATTTTTATCAATCAATATAAACTTTTTTTTCTTTGCAATTTAAAACATCTAATAATTTTTCTACAATAATTAAATGATGTCTCTGTCAAAAACGTCGCATATTTATCCACGTAAATACCAATATATAAAATTATTTTAAAAAATAAAAATAATGTCTATAAAACACATTTATAATTTACGTTTCTAAAGTTAATTTTTTTTAAAGACATTATTCTTATTATAAAAAAATATATAATTTATTTTCTTGGCTTCTACGTGAGCTCTATGTGGTATATCTGACAACTATTTCGTTTATTTGTTGATGAAAAATTATCAAATATTTTAAATTGTAAAATTTAAAAACTTGGTGTATTTAATTGCAAAGAAAAATAATTCATATTATAATTGGTAGTAATCATAAAGTTCATAATTAATTTTTTAATTAACCCTTTAAATAATTAGTTAAAGTGAAATTTCAATTTATGAAATTATTCCAACATTGATACATAACTTCTATTTTTTTAAATCGTAGAATCAACGATTCCCGTATCCTTTGACTTGAGCAATTCACATTCAAACTAGATCATTTGTTCTCTAGTTTAGTGAAAACATAATTAAATACTCTTCCTATTTAAAAAAAAAAAAAAAAAAAGCCCAGATAACGAAGCACATTAACAGTAGCGGACAGAAAAACAGGGAGGCAGGGGGGCTCCCTTGTGCTTTATTTGAACTTTATAACAGTAATATAGTATTATTATTTAGGAGTATATGTAGAAGAAAACTTTATTACTTTTAATCAGAACGAGTGTCATTGCATACCCTTGTTTGTCGCTGCATATTCCAATGAATGTATATCTATATATGCATTTTAAAAAAAGGCATAACCCCTTTTCCCCCTCTGCTTCTACCTGTCCAAACAGCCACACAATTAATGATACCACCATTTTTTTTTCTTTTCCATTTTCCTGAAAAAGATAAATCAATAATCGAGGCTCGTGTTAAATATGATTTTCTTTGAAAAAATTATATTCTTCACTTTCGATGCTAGTGAATCGTAGAATACTTGTTTTTCAGGATACAACGAGTAACGATATAGCACACTATCTTGTTCAAAGCGAATTAAGAAGTTGCCCGACAAAATCACTGGAATAAAGTATGATAAACGAAACGAAATGGAGCTAGGAGAAAGTAGCAATTGCTAGAATGTATTTGTATCTCTTTTGTTTTCAGGGTCCCTTCCATCATCAGTCGAACCTCTATATATAGTTATCAAAAATGGTTGTTGGAATGTTCAATATAATTAGCAGGTAATGTCATCCATAACCGATGAAATATGTCAATTAACCCCGGTCAAAAAACGTGTTGTAACCTCTTGAACTTAATTCAGGGTTTACAAAAATCAAAACTGAAAAGTTAATGGATCAAACTTCAAAACTTAATTCATGTAAGCAGGTCGCGCTCGCACATGTGTTCGTATTTCGTAGGTCAAATTCGAACAAAAGTATTTGCCTTTTCACTTTCCTTTTGGTTACAGCAATATTAAGACTTAATTTCCCATCCACACCACTATATTTCTCAACATATTATTCACCAATGCATTAGAGTGTTGTACTACATGTTTAACAGTGCATTAGAATGTTGTATTACATGCTTAATGTGAGGTATAACATGTTGTACAACACTCTAATGTATTGCTAGGCAGTGCCCAAGAGTATAACATAGAAAAAATTATCAGTATTCCAAATGTTGTTATTTGCTTTGAAATATTGAATTTCAATTGCCTTTTCAAAAAAAAAAAAAAAATAGAATTTCAATTCTTCATGTTGTATAAATTGAGGGGTTTTTTTTTTTCCTTCTTTCTTTCTGTCACACGCACCGGAATTAATTGATGTTTGCAAAATCTTGGAAATAATTGTGTGTTTTAACTTGTTACTGAAGTTAAATGAATTCCAACTATTTTTGGGCACTGCAAAAGTGAGAGTGTGGATGTAACTTATAAGGGTGCCATTTTTGTTAATAAGTCAAAGAACTTTTAAAGCATCGCTTTATTTTATTTTTGTGGAAAGCTTGCTTTATTTTTACTATTTGTCTATATGTGTTTTTATTTATTTATTTATTTATCTGGAGCACGCTGATAGATAAAAGAATGAATTTGTACTTTGCTAAATATATCGGAAATTTTTGGTCATGAACAAAATAATTAAAGCGATCGAAATTGTCACCATTATATAAAATTAGATTGGTCTATTTATTAGAGTAAAAATCTAGTCAATATAGTTTGGAAATCCAAAGCAAAAGTATATACCAAATTTGTTTAAACCCATATATTTATTAGATTGCCGGTAGCATGGTAAGAAATGAAAAAGGGTATATGAATGAAAATTATATTTATGGAATTAAAGACATATTTTTTAAATATGTGAATTATGGTGGATTTTTTTATTTTTGGTAATCAAATATATATTAAAATAATTTTAAATATAAATTAGTATAATTTTATGATTATCATTTCATACCTTTTAAAAGTTCCAACAATCACGCTCACTAGTAATAATTCCTAAATGATCTCATCAATGGAAAATTTTGGATTATAATAATACCGTTATATACATGAGAGACGATATTTTTAAAAAAATATTTTTTATAGTTTCAGATTTTGAGAATTAAAAAGTAGACGACAAGAATATCATGTCTGATATAAATTTTTATGATATTAAATATATCATTCTTCCTCACAGCTAGAGTGTTTTTTTTTTTGAACATGCACCTCACAGTTAAGCGTTGATATAATAAATTCATATGCAATGTTATGACATGATATTAATTAGCTAGTATGCATATAGGGATGTGAACTTTAAAACAAAATTAATAATAGATACTCGCTATATTTTGTATTGTATTGTCTTGGTTAATTTAACAGAGAATGTATGGGTGAAATTGGTTCATACATGAATCACTGAAAAATATCAGATGTTTTTACTAAAGGGTATTAGTTGTTTCCACTAAAGAGTATTAGTTGTTTTTAATGTAGTTTATTTTTGCCGAACAACTAAGACTCTTCAGTAATAACAACTAATATTTTTCAGTGAAAACAACGAATAGTCTTTAACGGAAACAACTAATACTTTTAATTGATTTATGTGTAAACAATTTTTATTCTATACTTTGGCTTTAATAAATTATCACAATTTGGTAAGGTAGTGACCACAAAAAAAAAGAGATCACATTGGTTAGTAAAATAATATTTTAGCAAGGATGATATAAAATGCACCGTTTTAGTAGCATAATGAAAAGCTAGCACAAAACAATAAATAAAATGACCCAAATATTATTGTAATAATAATATTTTAATAAGTGAAACTAATTGCATGGATAAATAGTTATACAATTGGACAAATTTTTACGCTCTCCGTCCCTGAGTAAACTTGACACTTTCCATTTCGAGCCGTCTCCCGCTAAGCTTCCCATCCCATAAATGACAAAAATAATATTTTACTACATATAAACTTTAACCTTCAAATTCACACAATATTACCAAAAGTGTCACTCATTCAATTCACTTTTCAACATTATTCATTACTTTATCTCAAAAGTCAACATATGGTCCACCATATATTAATAAACAAATATATTTTTTTAAACCATTAAAAAAATAGGAAGAAAGCTCGAACACAATAGATGGGTACCTTTTAAAAGTGTTAGATGCATTGAAAATATTAAATAATTTTGTTGATCAAATATTAACTATTTTTATTTAACAATGTTAATTATTTCCAATGAACATTATTAGTTATATCAATTTTTTTATTGATATTAGTTATATCAATTATACAATATTAATTGTACATAAATTGTACGGTACAACTAATGCACAATATTACTCTACATACCACTCCATGTTTTCCATGAATTCTATGTGCTACGATGTACAAAATAGAAAAGTAGAGCAATGACTCAATGAGTAAATATTTGAGAAGTAATGTCCTAAACCTTTTATGTAGTTAAATAAATATGTGAGTTGGATTTTGTGCATGTGTGAAAACAAAACTAATACTAATATTTTGAGTAAAATTGTGAATATTTTGATAATAGAGTTTATGAATAGTTTTGTATTTTATTTTATTTAATTGTGAAAAAAGAATTTTTTGTATTTAAAAGTACGAAAGTTATAATTTGGGTGTAGTAGTATACTCCCTCCGTCCACCAAATTTTTACCCGCTTTCCTTTTTGGTCCGTCCACCAAATTTTTACCCATTCCCCTTTTGGAAATAAACTACACTCACAAACAAAAAATGGGCCCCACAATACCCACCACAATACTCTTACTTTATCTACTTTATTCACTTTTTCAATAAAATACTAATTTTCATTAAAAATTGTGCTCAACTGTAAACGGGTAAAATTTTCGTGGACGGAGGGAGTAATATATTCTATATTAAAAAATTACATCACTTCACCATACTACCTTTCAATCAGAACAAAATTTTGAGTGTATATAAGTCAAGTCAAATTGGTCCTTTTGACTTTGGAGTTTGTTTGTCAAAATAAAACTAATTGTACTTGCGTAAATCTCTGGACATCTTCATAAACAATTGTAATAATATTCAGTTTTCCAATGCGTGCAGCCATATACAGAATCTCAAAATATTACCCACTGCACATATATACAATTAATTAATTCATATAATTAAGGAGAAAAACGTCTTCTCCAATCAATAATTGGACGAAATTCTGATAATAATATGTTTCAACGACTGTCGTGGAAAAGAAACATACAAACAAAAAAAATCTCATATTTTAATCCTCGAAAATGAAAAAGTGTTTAGACCAAAAAATGAAGGCCCATGTCCCCAAAAAAAACAAAAATTAAAAATTAAAAAATTGAAAAGAAAGTAAAAGATAAAAACGTCGGAAAAGGGCTTTTAACCCCACATGCAAAAATGGAGTTGGGGTGCAGAGGAATTGAATAAAAAGGGAAGATAATTAATTTAGTAAAAAAGTGAATAGGGGGTATGGGGTGACAGCAGAAGCAGAAGCAGAAGCAGGCTATCGAAATAATCAGAAAAATTACTGTTGATGAACAGTAGACCATTTACACATGTAAGAGTAGTAATTACCCACCCCATAACTTGGTTAGATATGCATTTAAAGCCTCTCGACAAAATACACTCCTGCTGCTTTTTTTTTTTTTTTTTTTTCCTTTTTTCTTAAGGTAAATTTGAGGGAAATTAAATAGAGATCAAATTCTTTCACATGGTATTAGAGATAAGAGGGTCACGCCGATGACAAACTATAGAGTGAAAATGGTTTATACATAAACCAATGAAGGGTATTAATTATTTTCACTAAAAAGTATTAATTGTTTCAATTGAAGAGTATTCGTTGTTATTACTGAAGAGTCTTAGTTGTTCAGTGAAAATAAACTAAAATTCTTTAGTAAATGCAACTAATATTTTTCAGTGGAAACAACTAATACTTTTTAGTGAAAGCAACTGATACCCTACAATGGTTCATATATGAACCAATTTCACCCTATACATACTCCACGCCCAGATAAAAGTTATGGGTTCGATTTTCGATGAGAGCAACCTCACTCATATTAAATTAAAAGAAAAAAATTGAGAGTTCGGTCTATGAGTAAGGGAGAGTGTTAGGAAAATTAAATAAATGAATTGATTTCATATTTCTCTACAGATTTAGACTTTTAAATGAGATGCAATTCTTTCAGTAAAACATGTTAAAAGGATATTAGATAAATGAATTGGTTTCATGCTTCTTTATAAGTTTGAACTTTTAATTCTTCTAATAATATTACTCCTACCGTCTCATCATTATTTACACACTAACTTTATTTTCGTATTTTAGCGAACGAGTTATTTATTAGTATTTGAAATGATAAAATAATTTTTAAGGTAGGGTTTGATAGATCTATCTCTCTTTTATTATAAAATAAGTTAAAAATTATTTTATTATTTTAAATATTAATAAAAAACTCACTCGTTAAAATACGAGAAAACAATAAAAATGTGAATAATGGTGGAATAAATGGAGTATAATGTAATATTAAATTTGCATTCGCTTCTTAAAAGGTTGCAATTTTTGAATTCACGTATTAGATTGTCACTTGGCGAACCAAATTAACGGACAAGCAAATACATTGTGCAAATCCAATTCGGTGATTATATTGAATTCACTTTTGGTGATTAAGTTTTGGTAAAAGAAATTATGAATTTCATACATTTAATTTATAAAATTTTAAAATTATTTATAATTATTAGGTATTGTACTATATAGTACTCCCTCCGTCCCATTATTATTTGCACACTTTCCTTATTCGTCCGTTCCAAAACTATTTGCACACTCCAAAAAAGAAAACATTGATTTGCGTGCACACTCACAATAATATACACATATTTACTCATATGCTACTATTTTATTTAAAAAACACAATTTTCTTAATATGTGTATCTTCTTTTGTATGCGAAAATGTTGGGAAGGAGAGAGTATAAATAAATAAATAAATAAATAAATAGACGTCTTGATGAATAATGCTCGTGCAATATGGGTTGTGGGCGTTTAGGTTTAGCTTGGGGGGGGGGGGGGGAGTATATGTTTTTTTCCAGTAATTCTCTTGTGCATTTGGTGTATGGTGCACCCACTCAATAGTTGACACTATTTATACTGAAAAATTTATTTCAATTACATTAAAAAGTGGGGTCACACTGAAAAATTTATACTAAAAATTAGGTTTCAGTGTAAACTTTTCAGTATAATCCAACCATACTTTTCAGTGTAATTGAAATAAATTTTTCAGTGTAAATCATGTTAATTGTTGAGTGAGTGCACCATGCACTTTGTGCATATGAGAGTTTGCCTTCTTTTTTTTCTTCCAGAAAATTGTAATGAAAAATGATTTTTTTTTTTTTTTTTTGGTAATGAAAATTGTAAAATGAGTGTCATTTGATTCATCTATTAAATTTGAGATGAAATTAGGGATGAAAATGAGGTTTTAAATCCGGACCTAGAATGAAATGTTTGGCTGGTTGAATGAGTGTGGTATATATGAATCGTAATTTTTATAGAATACACCCTATGAATTCGTTTATGGACCTATCATACACATTTTATATAGAGTTGGTAGTTTGCAACTACTACTTTATTGTAGAACAATCAATACCCTTTAATAAAATAATTAATACTCCTAAAACAATTCACCCAATATTTTGCCTATTTTAGAATATTTGTGTGTGTTAATATGAATATATTTGGATTTGTGTATATATATATATATATATATTTTTTTTTTATCGATTAGTAAAATAAACAATTTTATAATAAACCAAGGATGGTACAAGAGGTACTTGGAATCACAAGAGTACAGATAAATACAACTCAACGATCCAACACCAATCTAGGATTATTAGTCCAATCATCAAAAGAAAAACTCGTGAACGTCGGTTCATGAGCGAATATCCAACTCCATATCCTTGCTTTTATTTCCTCCACCATTTTGGCTTTCGCTACCACGACCTTGTTAAAGATACAATCATTCCTTCATTTCCAAAGCACCCACACCACCCCCAACCAAATACAAGTAGCCATTTGTTTTCCTATTTTTCTATGTAATACTTGACCAAAAGCAAGAAGATTTGGGAAGGCCAAGGCATGTACAACAGTTGGGTAATTAAATCATCCAAAGATTTCCATCCAAACAACATAGACTATTCCACATTAAAAAAAAAAGTCTACTTGTCTCATCATGCTCATCACAAAAGACACACCTCAAATTATCCGATGGACCAAGAATATTGCGTCTTTGGAGGTTCACCTTTGTAGGAAGACGATCGTGAAGAAGTCTCCATGCATGCGCCGCTACCTTCAGCGGGACAAACTTGTTCCAGATTGTTGGTCCCGGTACAAGACTGAGGAATACGTGTACGGGGGGGGAATACACGTATACCAATTTTTCAACCTTAAAAACTGACTGGGTCCCCTTTACTCAGAGTGGTAAAGAACTAGGAGCTGATAACACACCTACTGACTACACTCGGTGCGGGTCAGTTGGCTAACTATCAGTTCAAGTTCAGTGCAGAAATATTTGAGCCCTGATAGTTTAAAGTCTTGTTTAGTTTGTTTTCTGAAAAACTTGTTTTACTCAATTCTGAATAGTGTTTAGTAGGGCAGTGCTCTTTTTGAGGATCAGGCTGATTGATTCAAGCCTGATAAACCGAATGCAGTGAATGAGCAAGTAATATGGCAGGTATGCACAATATCAAAGCAATAAGAACACAGCAAGTTTAACGTGGTTCAGAGTCTCAAGCTCCTACGTCCACGGCCTGACTTAACAGGAAATCCACTCAAGGGATTCTTGTTTTTAATGTGCCAAGGTGCACCAAGACCAGCTAACCTCACTGATCTATACAAACTTCATACTAACACACTAACTGACTTACTCCCAACAAACCTAACTTAGGGTTTTGGTTTCAGTTTGGATTCCAACTAAGTTGAGATTATCCTTACAAGGCATAGCTATGCTAAGGATTGGATAATCTCTCTAAGCTTAAGATAATGATATTTAGCTCTTGGAATACAGAATAACTCTCAGTTGCTAATAAACACTTGGGAAATTTAGATGGTTTCGAGTGCTTCTCTTAAAGGCTGAATGCTTTGAATGCTTGAGAGTTTGAGTAATTTCTGGCTTGGAAATTTCCCGTAACCTTGAATGGGTTCAAGGTCTTCTGTATTTATAGGTGATTTGAAAAACTATCCGTTGGAGAGATAGCCTTCGAGTCATCTATGTAGAGTGGCTTCAAACGGACATATCTTCATGCAGCAGCCGTCCTTGCATGGATTTGGTATTTGCATTAAATGCACATTGAATGCTTGCCCGTTGAACATGCAGTCTGAATTCAATCAACTTGTCAGGTTCCGTACGATCGTGTCCTTCCAGGATTGGTCCACGTCATCAGGTTGGTGAGAATGACAGAACTTATTCCTGAGCTTCAGGCTTGTCTTATTAAGTTCATTTTGTCTTGGGCTCACCGGTCTTGTCCTGACGCCGAAATTCCTTTTGCATTGCTTGGCTCTACTCCAAGTCTTCCCATAAACTCAGTGACATCCTGTTCCCTTCAGGACTGAGTTAGTAATGACCTCAGGGTCATACTCTTCATCACTGACACTTACTCAGCCAGCTTAGAGGACTGCCATAAGTTCAGGATGGTGCTCTTCGTCTTCAGGCTCTGAGTCTTGATTGTCACCAGTGAGTTCTCCTCTCACTGAGTACCTGTGATGTGTAAAATGACTAAGTATAAAACCTAACAAAGACTAGCCTGACAGAGACATATTAAGGCAAACATCTTTTCAGGGGCTTTGGGATCTTAATCAAAACTGACAATGTCCCAACACAGATGATCTTGAAACCTCTTTCTCTATCTCCCATCGGTTGTTGGCAGCTCATTCTTGAAATAATAAAATTGTAAGCCTCTTTTGTGGAATACTTGCCATTCAACCCTTGCTTCCATCTCCAAGAATCTGCGATGCCTTGTTTAGGAATGAACTTGTCAAGAGACTGACTTGAACCGAAAATACCAGCTTCTACTAGTAGCTTCCCCGTAAGAGAACGGGTTCACTGTAGTATAAGTAAGTATAACGACCAAGTAGTATCGAACCCAAGGGATGGAGTGTATGCAAATAGATCCCTGAAGATCTACGCGTCGTAGTTAATATGAGTGAAATATTTTTGGATTTTTGGAAAGATTAAAATAAACTAAACTAAATTACTCTACTAAGGCAAAAGAAAGAACTAAACTAATTATCTAAAGGTTGTTTTCAAATATGAGATGGTGATGCTCAGGATAGGAATCCCTACGTATACTAACGGAGCAGGTACATAATCAAAATAACTGTGACGCGCAAGAAATAACCTAAGTAAAAGAATGCAAGGTGAAAGCTCAAGATTCTAAACCCTAATACTTTACCCTAACACTCGACTTCACTAATCCACTAACAAGTTAATAGATTGTGCTTAATTAATGAGACCCTAATTTAACTAAGGTGATGCGGTCGTCCTCCGTCGCTAAACTGGTAGATGAATTAACCCTTTCTAAACCCTCTAGTTAAGTCTACTCATTGTTAAAGAGTGATACGGTCGTCCTCTCTCTAACACTTTTCGAACGAAATTCAAAAGTAAAGTTAAGATTAATTTTAAGAATTCATTAATCAAGAGAATTAAAACCTAATGTCACAAGTTACCCTAATTACGTACCCACAACCTACTTCTACGAGTTCATCCTACCCCAAGCATGCAAGGGTTTTAGCTAGACATGGGTTTTACATAAACAAGAACAACTGAATAAGTAACAAACATGAACATGATAATTAAGACGAAGAAGAGATCAAACATAAACTGGGGTTTAAAGAAATATGTGCCAAGAATCTGAAATTTAATTAATAAAAACAAAGTATGAAGTGTTAACGTAGTCGAATTACTGAAAAGAAACTAAAAAACGAAAAGAAACTAAGAATTCGTACGAAAACCTCAACAAAACGTAAACGTAAAGCTTGTTTCTCTCCTTCCTCTCCAAAACGAACTCTAAAGTCAAAATCTATCAAGTGATATGTGGTATCTCCTAAAAACGAGCTTGAGATGAGTATATATAAGCAACGGGCCGAATCGTGAACTCATGGGCCGAAAAATAACTTTTAAAACGCCAAACATGAAGGCGCTCGAGCAGACCCGCTCGAGCGGTCGCGCTCGAGCATGGAGCTCGAATGACACAAGTGCTCGAGCGGTGGCGCTCGAGCTGGTCGAGCGCGTGGATTCTTCTGTATAATTTGGGGCGCTCGAGCAACACGCTCGAGCGGTGGCGCTCGAGCTGCTCGAATGCTCGAAATTTTCTGTATGTTTTGGGCGCTCGAGCAACGTGCTTGAGCGCTAGTGCTCGAGTGGTTCACTCGAATGACTCCCAAAATTGCTCCAATTAGTACTTTTCTTCTTCAACACTAACACCAATCGTATTCCTTCGATATCTTCTCCTCCGGGCATCCGTTTGAGTCGACTCAAAGTCCTACGAACTCCGTTCTTCGCCCTCGATTCACCTACGAGCATTAAAGAGACAAATTCATCAATGTATAGAAATAATGCTCAATTTACTCCAAATACTCGACAAAATCGGCCAAAATTAGGGCATTTCGAGTGACGAATCATGACAATTTCACGCCTAATCAACCCATTGACTTGAACCAAAAATACCAGCTTCTACTAGTAGCTTCCCTGCAAGAGAACGGGTTCACTGTAGTATAAGTAAGTATAATGACCAAGTAGTATCGAACCCAAGGGATGGAGTGTATGCAAATAGATCCCTGAAGATCTACGCGTCGTAGTTAATATGAGTGAAATATTTTTGGATTTTTGGAAAGATTAAAATAAACTAAACTAAATTACTCTACTAAGGCAAAAGAAAGAACTAAACTAATTATCTAAAGGTTGTTTTCAAATATGAGATGGTGATGCTCAGGATAGGAATCCCTACGTATACTAACGGAGCAGGTACATAATCAAAATAACCGTGACGCGCAAGAAATAACCTAAGTAAAAGAATGCAAGGTGAAAGCTCAAGATTCTAAACCCTAATACT
The DNA here is from genome assembly GCA_947034835.1 of Ballota nigra. Classification (NCBI taxonomy): domain Eukaryota; kingdom Viridiplantae; phylum Streptophyta; class Magnoliopsida; order Lamiales; family Lamiaceae; genus Ballota; species Ballota nigra. Next base: position 6,807,220 of record OX344727.1, on the reverse strand, counting down.
TTACCCTAACACTCGACTTCACTAATCCACTAACAAGTTAATAGATTGTGCTTAATTAATGAGACCCTAATTTAACTAAGGTGATGCGGTCATCCTCCGTCGCTAAACTGGTAGATGAATTAACCCTTTCTAAACCCTCTAGTTAAGTCTAATAGTTGTTAAAGAGTGATACGGTCGTCCTCTCTCTAACACTTTTCGAACGAAATTCAAAAGTAAAGTTAAGATTAATTTTAAGAATTCATTAATCAAGAGAATTAAAACCTAACGTCACAAGTTACCCTAATTACGTACCCACAACCTACTTCTACGAGTTCATCCTACCCCAAGCATGCAAGGGTTTTAGCTAGACATGAGTTTTACGTAAACAAGAACAACTGAATAAGTAACAAACATGAACATGATAATTAAGATGAAGAAGAGATCAAACATAAACTAGGGTTTAAAGAAATATGTGCCAAGAATCTGAAATTTAATTAATAAAAACGAAGTATGAAGTGTTAACGTAGTCGAATTACTGAAAAGAAACTAAAAAACGAAAAGAAACTAAGAATTCGTACGAAAACCTCAACAAAACATAAACGTAAAGCTTGCTTCTCTCCTTCCTCTCCAAAACGAACTCTAAAGTCAAAATCTATCAAGTGATATGTGGTATCCCCCAAAAACGAGCTTGAGACGAGTATATATAAGCAACGGTCCGAATTGTGAACTCATGGGCCGAAAAACAACTTTTAAAACGCCAAACATGAAGGTGCTCGAGCAGACCCGCTCGAGCGGTCGTGCTCGAGCATGGAGCTCGAATGACACAAGTGGTCGAGCGCGCGGATTCTTCTGTATAATTTGGGGTGCTCGAGCAACACGCTCGAGCGGTGGCGCTCGAGCTGCTCGAATGCTCGAAATTTTCTGTATGTTTTGGGCGCTCGAGCAACGTGCTCGAGCGCTAGTGCTCGAGTGGTTCACTCGAATGACTCCCAAAATTGCTCCAATTAGTACTTTTCTTCTTCAACACTAACACCAATCGTATTCCTTCGATATCTTCTCCTCCGGGCATCCGTTTGAGTCAATTCAAAGTCCTACGAACTCCGTTCTTCGCCCTCGATTCACCTACGAGCATTAAAGAGACAAATTCATCAATGTATAGAAATAATGCTCAATTGACTCCAAATACTCGACAAAATCGGCCAGAATTAGGGCATTTCGAGTGACGAATCATGACAATTTCACGCCTAATCAACCCCCCCCAAACTTACCATGTTGCATGTCCTCAAGCAACGAAATAACAAGTCAAGTGAAATTTTTAGGAATGAGTCAAAGAATCAAATCATGCAAGCAAATGAACTCGAGCTTCAAAGATCAATCACAAGTATACTCACTCACTTTCCCTCATCGTACTCATGCAACAACAGCAAGAATCACCAAAATCAAACATGGATGTGCACTCTACGATGTGTTTCGCTCCCTCACAAGTGTATATCAATGATAAAGCGACTCACTCAAACAATCAATCACACATATTGGCAGCCATAGGCTTGTAAGTGATTAGGCGTGAAATTGTCATGATTCGTAGCTAGAAACGCCCTAGTTTTGGTCGAATTTATTGAGTTTTTAGAGCCAAATGAGTACTATTTCTATACATTGATGAATTTGTCTCTTTGATACTCATAGGTGAATCGAGGACGAAAAATGGAGTTCGTAGGACTTTGAATCGACTCAAACGGATGCCCGGATGAGAAGATATTGAAGAAATACGATTGGTATTAGTGCGGACGAGGAAAAGTATTAGTTGGGATGAGTTGGAAGTCACTCGAGTGACTAGGTTGAGCGCTACCGCTCGAGCGCATTGCTCGAGCGCCTAAGACTTACAGAACTTTTCTTGCGCTCGAGCAGCTCGAGCGCCACCGCTCGAGCGAATTGCTCGAGCGCCCAAAACATACAGTGTAATTTCAGCGCTCGACCGGCTCGAGCGGAACTGCTCGAGCGATTGTGTCATTCGAGCTACTACTCGAGCGGGACCGCTCGAGCGTTTTGCTCGAGCAACTTCGGATTTTTTCCTCCGGATGCGTATTTTCGGCCCATTAACTCCCGTTTCGACCCGTGCCTATATATACCCCTTCCAAACACATTTTGAAGGATCCCCGAACTTTAGAAATAACTTTAGACTTAGTTTTTGGAGAGGAAGGAGAGGAGCAAGCTTTATTTACGTTTTGTTGAGGTTTTGCATACGAATTCTTAGTTTCTTTTCGTTTCTTAGTTCCTTTTCATTAGTTTGATTTCTTTAAACACTTTGAAACTTCGTTTTAAGTAATTAAATTTCAGTTCTTAGTATTTATTTCTGTAAACCCTAGTTCATGTTTCATATTTTCGTTCTTCAATTCATTATGTTAATGTTCGTCGTTTCTTCTATTGCTTTTATGTTTGTTAAAACCATGTCTAGCTAAAACCCTTGCATGCTTAGGGTAGGATGAACTCGTAGAAGTAGGTTGTGGGTATGTAGTTAGAGTAACTTGTGACGTTAGGTTTTAATTCTCTTGGTTAATGAATTCTTAAAATTAATCTAGACTTCGCTCTTGAATTTCGTTCGAAAGGTGTTAGAGAGAGGACGACCGTATCACTCTTTAACAACGAGTAGACTTAACGAGAGAGTTTAGAAAAGGTTAATTCATCTACCGATTTAGCGAAGGAGGACGACCGCATCACCTTAGTTAAATTAGGGTCTCATTAATTGAGCACAATCTATTAACTTGTTAGTAGATTAGTGAAGTCGAGTGTTAGGGTAAAGTATTAGGGTTTAGAATCTTGAGCTTTCACCTGGCATTCTTAGACTTAGGTTAATTCTTGTGTGTCACAGTTATTTTGATTATGTACCTGCTCCGTTAGTATACGTAGGGATTCCTATCCTAAGCATCACCATCTCATATTTGAAAACACACCTTTTAATATTTCGTTTAATTTTCCTTTTGCATTCGTAGGATAATTTCAATTTAGTTTAATTACTCTTTCAAAAAAATCCAAAAACAATACACTCATATTAACTACGACGCGTAGATCTTCAGGGATCTATTCGCATATACACCATCCCTTGGGTTCGATACTACTTGGTCATTATACGTACTTATACTATAGTGAACCCGTCCGCTTGCGGGTAAGCGACTAGTAGAAGTTAGTAAAATCGCTTCAAGTCAATGGCGCCGTTGCCGGGGATGGCGTTGTATGTTTTTTAATAGGACTTGTAGATAGCTTAGTAGTTAGTAGTGGGTGATTTATTTTCTGTTTTTAATTTTATTCCCATTCATTAGGCAGTTGCGTTTTGATCCTTCTGCTAGTGTTTCAGGTTTATGAAAACACGCTCACAAGGCAATACGAGCGAAGAGAGGTTACCTGCAGATCCTGAGACAATAGCCAGAAGGAACCGAGCCTTCTTGAGAAGAATGACTACTGCCGCGGGAAACAAAGACAAAATTTCTGATGAACTTGGGGAGTTAGACAAAATAGCTGCAGAGTATACTACTCTTGTGGAACGGGCAGAGGGTTCCAATGGAAATAGCAGTAATCAGCAGATACCCATAGGGGGAACTGAGAGCCCACACCCGAACCCACAAGACACAATTAACTCTGCACAAACACAACCCCAAAACTAGAACCAAAACCCTGCTTACCCACAAAACCCAAATAACCCTTTCAACAACCCAGTATACCAACATTACCCATACCCACCTTATCTTTACCCACCATATCCATATCATCCACCTCCTGTCTACAACCAACCACCTGTTTACCCACCACCACCCCAACAAGTACCAGTACCTGCTGCTAATCTTCAACACATTCCTCGGAACGTAGATCACAATATGGCTATTCGAGGGACGTTTGCAGCGCAACCACATCGGTACTATGATGGAGTGGCTTTGCCTCCTGTTGAGGCGAACAACTTCTCGATATCCCCGGGGATTTTAAAGTTGCTTACCGAGAATCAGTTCAAGGGGGTGATCGGGAAAGAGAATCCTCACACATATTTAATAAGTTTTCTAATGATAGCCTCCACCTTCAATTACAATGGCATGTCTGAAGATGCCAAGAGACTTAGGTTGTTCCCATTCTCATTGACGGGAATAACTAAGGAGTGGTACGATAATACGCTCCCACGGGGAGGTATTACCACTTGGGCCGAGCTCGAACGTCTGTTCCTCGAGCGATTCTACCCTCCATCTAGGACGATCAAGGCTAGAATTGAGATCTCGTCCTTCCGCCAGAAGCAAGGAGAGGACCTACGTCAAGCGTGGGAGAGATACTCAAACATGCTGATAGAGTGCCTGCAGCACGGGTACAATGAGAGGGATATTATGGCATTCTTCTATAGTGGTGCCAACAAGGCGGGGTAAGACCATTTAGACGCCTGTGCGGGTGGAGCATTCCTCAATCAAGGCATGGAGAGGTGTAGAGAGATCGTGGACAACATTGTCACGAATGCCGGTGCTTGGAGTGGAGATGCAGATTTTCAGAGAGTGCATCAGGCTGAAGAGGGAGAAGGAACGAGAAGGCTATTGATGGCCATGATGGAGAAGATCAACAACCTCGAGTTGGGGAAGAGTTTGGTTGGAGAGCATGCAGTAGAGAATGAGAGAGTAGACCAACCAAGTGAACAGCAAGAGGTAGCCAATTACATGGGAGGTCCGTATTACAATCAGAATGGCTACCAAGGTGGAAACCAGTATGGAAGGCCTTCTTATGGCCAACCATTTGTACCTCCAGGTCCTCAGCCACTTCAAAATCAATGGAGGAACACACAAGGAGTTCAAGGAGGCCAGCAGCCTCCTCAAAACACATGGAGGAAGAATGAGAACTTTTCTTATGCTAACCCAAAAGCTGGTATTACTGTTCCTGCAGGTGTTGATCCGGGTTCTAAACCTCCAGGTGGAGAAGGCGGTGCATCAACCGAGGAGATGTTGAGAGCTATCCTTCAGAAGGTGGAGGAAGGTAGCAAGAGATTGTCATCCTTGGAGTACGATGTGAAGGAGTTACATAAGAAGGGTGATCAACGTGATCAAGAGCTCCAGAAGATGAACGTTGAGTGGACTAGAACTCAACAAGAGAACAATTGAAGGTTCACTTCTTTAGAGTTCCAGATGAGCCAGATTGCAAAGTCAGTGAATAGAATGCCGGAAGGGAACCCGAAAGAGCATTGCAAGGCGATCCAGCTTAGAAGTGGAACCAACTATGAAGGTCCTCAGATGCCTGCTGATTCTGAGACGCCCCAAGGGGAAGTTGAGACTGAGGAGAAGAAAGTTGAGAAAGGGGTTGAGGATGAAGGCATTAAGAAGAGTAAAGATATGGATGAGTCCCAGAAGGACAAGGAAAGTGAGGAGATTGAGAGAGTTCCTAAGTGGAAGAAGGCAAATGAAGCAAGGGAAAAAGTGAAAGAAACAGAAAGAGATGAATGGGGGGTACCCAAATCTGTGATACCCGTCCCATATCCACAGCGCTTCATGAAAAAGAAGCTTGATGAAAAATTTGCAAAATTTCTTGATGTTTTTAAACAACTTCACATTAACATTCCTTTTTATGATGCTTTAGAACAGATGCCCAACTATGCAAAGTTTTTGAAGGACTTGATAGCGAAAAGACGGCGAGTGGATGAGCTGAAGTGGGTGCAGTTGAACCACGAGGTGAGTGCATTAGTGCACAAGGCGCTTCCTCCAAAGCTGAAGGATCCCGGGAGCTTCACGATCCTATGTGACATTGGGAACGGGATCAAGAAGGGAGCGTTGTGCGACCTTGGAGCGAGCATCAATCTTATGCCGTTGTCGTTTTTCAAGAAGTTGGAAGGTGGTGAACTTCAACCCACGATGATGACGCTCCAACTTGCCGATCGGTCTATCACTCGACCTCAAGGTGTGGTTGAAGACGTCCTAGTGAGAGTTGGAGATCACATTTTTCCAGCCGATTTTGTGGTCCTAGAGATGGAGGAAGATGAGCATGTGCCCCTGATCTTGGGAAGACCGTTCTTAGCTACGGCGGGGATGGTGCTAGACGTGGCAAATGGGAAGATTATGTTGAAGGTTGATGATCAAGAAGTGAAGATCTCCCTATATGAAGCCATGAAGCACCCGAAGAAGGACGAGAGCTTGTATTGCATGGATGCGATTGATCCTCGTGTTGAAGACACGCCTCCTATCCCTAAACCTTCTCATATTCATGATTTTGTTAGTCCTTCACTTGATTATTTAACCCATGAGCATTATGAGCTTGATTATTTGGATAGGGATGAAGTGAAGAAGTTGAAGGATGAAGAGGTGAAGAAAGTGGACGTGGTCCAGTTAGAAGGGAAAGGAGGAGTTAAGAAGAAGAAGTCAAAATTCAAGAAATTATTTAGTAAGACTCCTCCAGATAAAGGGGAGAAGGAGTTGAGACCCATAACACTTGGGGATGAGAAGGAAGCAAAAGAGCTCATGATGGAGGGACATCAAGGAAAGGAGTTCAAACACCACTCTTATGAGAGTAAGGGAGGTATTTTTGAGTATGATGTCCCATAAGCTCCTTTGAGCTCGGTCCGGCATGAGGACCTTAAAAATAGCGCTGAATGGGAGGCAACCCATTATTTTTATTTTTTATTATTTGCTTTGTTTTTAGTTATTAGGGAATTATTGTGAGTCGTATGTTTAACCTCGTTTTTTAGTGAGTTGCTTGTAGGCTTGTCTCTAAAGGAGTAAAGGCATCATGGAGTTATTCAGATTGAAGGAACCAACTTGAGATAAGGGAGTGTGCAAAGCTATTGAGAGAAAAGGAATTATTTGGTTGAGGTAACCCACAACCCCAAACTTAAACCTCTAGCAAGGTCGAAGTTTGGGGGGGTGGAGTTTTTTTATGTTTCTTGTTACATTGCACATGCATGCACGCCCTTATCTTTGAGTTGAGTTTGATTGATTATTAGATTGTTGAGATACTCCTTGGGGTGATTTTGATTTGACTCGCTATTGCATATTTCATGCCTATCAATCATCTTATGCTTGTTGATTGCTATCTTTGAGTATGATTTGATGAGTAGAGTGAGTTGTAAGGGTGGGTTAGAAATTCTTTTGTGTGAGTGTTTGAGTTTGAGCTGATTTGAGAAAGAACTTGTATGCTTGTGAATTTTTCCTTTGAGTACTTGTGTGATGAGAGTGAGAGTGCACTAGACTAGCATGGATGTGAAAGCCGTGAGATTTGAGCCTTATGAGATTTTGATGCATGATTTAATCTCTTCGTTTGTGAGTGAATCATCACCTTAGAGGATGCTAGAACTTGTGTGTGCTCTTGCTTCTTGATTGTGTCCAGTTTGATATGTCGAATGTGATCTTAGGCCATCTTTGATTTGAGTGAGTCACTTAGCCAAATTTTCCTTACCAATGACATGTATCCCTTGCTAGCCCCTTTGAGCCTAAAGCCTATTTTATTTGCTAGCACATATGAACACTTTTCCAATTCCTAAGCCTTTTTATCCCAATTTGAGTGGAGAATAGGAAAGTGTGAATGTGAAGGGAGTGAATTGAGTTGAAAAAGGAAAAGGTTGTTTGTTGAGTGAATATGAGAAGAAGGTGTGATGAAGTTATGAGATGTGAAAAAAAAAAATTTGAGAACGAGCAAAATAAAAAAAAATGAGCTCATGTGTTGTGCGAAAAAGAAAAAAAAAGTGATTGAAAAAAAAAAGTGAAAAGAGTGAGAAAGAAAAAATTGAAGTGTTGAGAGGAGTGGAATTGAAAGAGTGTTAATTGAATATGTTTGAAGTAGTCTGTTCCTAATCTCGAAGTGCCAAAGTTTGACTTTCTATTCTCCATTCACTTAAGTCACTTACCCATATTGTTATCCCACCTGTCCAAAGAGCCGACATTACAACCTTGAGAAAAGCCCTTTTTGATTCGGCATTGATTTCTAGAGTACGGTCGAAGTTAAGAGCATTTACAAGCCTATGGCTGCCAATTTATGTGATTGATTGTTTGAGTGAGTCCCTTGATCATTGTTATACACTTGTGAGATAGCGAAACACATCGTTGAGTGCACATCCATGCTTGATCTTGGTGTTTCTTGTCATTGTTGCATGAGTACGATAAAAGAAAGTGAGTGAGTATACGGGTGATTGACTTTTGAAGCTTGAGTTCATTAGCTTGCATGATTGATTTTTTTTACTCATTCCTAACAATTTCACTTGACTTATTATTTCATTGCTTGGGGACAAGCAATATGGTAAGTTTGGGGGGGTTGATTAGGCGTGAAATTGTCATGATTCGTAGCTAGAAACGCCCTAGTTTTGGTCGAATTTATTGAGTTTTTAGAGCCAAATGAGTACTATTTCTATACATTGATGAATTTGTCTCTTTGATACTCATAGGTGAATCGAGGACAAAAAACGGAGTTCGTAGGACTTTGAATCGACTCAAACGGATGCCCGGATGAGAAGATATTGAAGAAATACGATTGGTATTAGTGCGGACGAGGAAAAGTATTAGTTGGGATGAGTTGGAAGTCACTCGAGTGACTAGGTCGAGCGCCACCGCTCGAGCGCATTGCTCGAGCGCCTAAGACTTACAGAACTTTTCTTGCGCTCGAGCAGCTCGAGCGCCCAAAACATACAGTGTAATTTCAGCGCTCGACCGGCTCGAGCGGAACTGCTCGAGCGATTGTGTCATTCGAGCTACACTACTCGAGCGGGACCGCTCGAGCGTTTTGCTCGAGCAACTTCGGATTTTTGCCTCCGGATGCGTATTTTCGGCCCATTAACTCCCGTTTCGACCCGTGCCTATATATACCTCTTCCAAACACGTTTTGAAGGATCCCCGAACTTTAGAAATAACTTTAGACTTAGTTTTTGGAGAGGAAGGAGAGGAGCAAGCTTTATTTACGTTTTGTTGAGGTTTTGCATACGAATTCTTAGTTTCTTTTCGTTTCTTAGTTCCTTTTCATTAGTTTGATTTCTTTAAACACTTTGAAACTTCATTTTAAGTAATTAAATTTCAGTTCTTAGTATTTATTTCTGTAAACCCTAGTTCATGTTTCATATTTTCGTTCTTCAATTCATTATGTTTATGTTCGTCGTTTCTTCTATTGCTTTTATGTTTGTTAAAACCATGTCTAGCTAAAACCCTTGCATGCTTAGGGAAGGATGAACTCGTAGAAGTAGGTTGTGGGTATGTAGTTAGAGTAACTTGTGACGTTAGGTTTTAATTCTCTTGGTTAATGAATTCTTAAAATTAATCTAGACTTCGCTCTTGAATTTCGTTCGAAAGGTGTTAGAGAGAGGACGACTGTATCACTCTTTAACAACGAGTAGACTTAATGAGAGAGTTTAGGAAAGGTTAATTCATCTACCGGTTTAGCGAAGGAGGACAACCGCATCACCTTAGTTAAATTAGGGTCTCATTAATTGAGCACAATCTATTAACTTGTTAGTAGATTAGTGAAGTCGAGTGTTAGGGTAAAGTATTAGGGTTTAGAATCTTGAGCTTTCACCTGGCATTCTTAGACTTAGGTTAATTCTTGTGTGTCACATTTATTTTGATTATGTACCTGCTCCGTTAGTATACGTAGGGATTCCTATCCTAAGCATCACCATCTCATATTTGAAAACACACCTTTTAATATTTCGTTTAATTTTCCTTTTGCATTCGTAGGATAATTTCAATTTAGTTTAAATACTCTTTCAAAAATATCCAAAAACAATACACTCATATTAACTACGACGCGTAGATCTTTAGGGATCTATTCGCATATACACCATCCCTTGGGTTCGATACTACTTGGTCATTATACGTACTTATACTACAGTGAACCCGTCCACTTGCGGGTAAGCGACTAGTAGAAGTTAGTAAAATCGCTTCAAGTCAGTAAGCGCTCTTAACTCCGACCATACTCTAGAAATCAATGCCGAATCAAAAAGGACTTTTCTCAAGGTTGTAATGTAGGCTCTTTGGACAGGTGGAAATCAATATGGTAAAGTGACTCAAGTGAATGGAGAATAGAAAATCACACTTCAGTACTTCGAGATTAGGAACAGACTACTTCAAATATTTTCAATCAACACATTTTCAATTTCACTACTCTCAACACTTCAATTTTTTTCTCTTTCTCACTCTTTTCACTTTTTTCAATCACTTCACTTTTTTTTTTCTTTTTCGCACAAACACATGAGCTCATTTTTTCCTTTTGCTCATTCTCAATTTTTTTCTTTCTTTCCCACATCTCATAACTTCATCACACCTTCTTCTCATATTCACTCAACAAACAACATTTCCCTTTTTCAACTCAATTCAATCCCTTCACATTCACACTTTTCCTATTCTCCACTCAAATTGGGACAAAAAGGCTTAGGAACTGGAATAGTGTTCATATGTGCTAGCCAATGAAATAAGCTTAAGGCTCAAAGGGGATAACGAGGGACAAATATCCATGGTAGGGAAATTTAGGCTAAGTGACTCATTCAAAGCAAAGATGGCCTAAGATCACATTCGACATATCAAACTAGACACAATCAAGAAGCAAGAGCACACACAAGTTCTAGCATCCTCTAAGGTGACGATCCACTCACAAATGAAGAGATTATTTTATGCATCAAAATCTCATAAGGCTCAAATCTCACGGCTTTCACATCCATGCTAGTCCTAGTGCATTCTCACTCTCATCACACAAGCACTAAAAAGAAAACTTATAAGCATACTAGTTCTCTCTCAAATTCACTCTAACTCAAACACTCCAACAAAAGAGTCCCCAACTCAAATCCACAAATCACCCTACTCATCAAATCATACTCAAAGATAGCAATCAACAAGCATAAGATGATTGATAGGCATGAAATATGCAATAGCGACTCAGATCAAAATCACCCCAAGGAACATCTCAAGGCACCAAATAACCAAACACACTCAACGATAAGAAAGGGGTGCTCCGGTGCAATGTAACAAGAAACATAAAAAAAACTCCACCCCCACAAACTTCGACCTTGCGAAGAGGTCTAAGTTTGGGGTTGTGGGTTACCTCAACAAAACAATTTAGTTTCTCTTAACAGCGTTGCACACTCCCTTGCTTGAGTTCCTCCCTTTCGAGTACTCCATGATTCCTCTATTCTCTCGAGACAAGCCTACAAAATAAACTCTCACATACGAGGTTAAAACTTATGATTCAACAACACCCTAATAACATAATAGAACACTAAAACACTCAAAAGCAAATAAAAATGGGTTGCCTCCCATTCAGCGCTATTTGCTCAAAGGATCTTATGGGACATCATACTAAAAAATACCTCCCTTACTCTCATAAGAGTGGTGCTTGCATGTCTTTCCTTGATGCCCCTCCATCATGAGCCTTTTTCCTTCCTTCTCATCCCCAAGGGTATGTTTGTTTTGGGACTCACACGGATGGACTTTGGACTTTGCAATCCACGCCCCATACGAGTTCGGGATTTAAAACCGGGTTTTCAAATCCCAAACTCAATCCCTACCTATAAACCTATTACTATTTTTCATATAATTAAATACAATCACATCATTACTTTTTTATCATTCACTCAACATCTCTCCTACTTTTCTCTTACATAATATAATAAAATAATACAATATTAATCACTAATAAACATTGATTTGACATAAAGCAAAATATCACCCTACTAAAATCCCCAAACAAACACATACTCATATTATTCATCAAGATTTTCACATCCTAAGATTTCAAAGTCATGACTTCCCCCGCACACTTAAATCCCAAAACAAACATACCCCAAGTGTTATGGGTCTCAACTCCTTCTCACTCACTTTCCACGGAGGTACCCACTTCTTGACTTTTGACTTCTCCTTCTTAACTCCTCCTTTACCCTCTAATTGGACCACGTCCATACTTTTCACCTCTTCATCCTTCAACTTCTTCACTTTATCCCTATCAAAATAATCACGATCATGATGCCATGGGTTAAATCATCAAGTGAAGGATTAACGAAATCATGAACATGAGAAAGTTTAGAGATACGAGGTTTGTCTTCAATACGAAGATCAATTGCATCCATGCAATACAAACTCTCATCCTCCTTCGGATGCTTCATGGCTTCATATAGGGAAATCTTCACTTCTTGATCATCAACCTTCAACGTAATCTTCCCATTTGCCACGTCTAGCACCATCCCCGCCGTCGCTAAGAACGGTCTTCCCAAGATCAGGGGTACATGCTCATCTTCCTCCATCTCTAGCACTACAAAGTCGGCTGGAAAAATATGATCTCCAACTCTCACGAGGACGTCTTCCACTACACCTTGAGGTCTCGTGATGGACCTATCAGCAAGCTGGAGCGTCATCATTGTGGGTTGAAGTTCACCCACCTCTAACTTCTTGAACAACGAAAGAGGCATCAAATTTATGCTTGCTCCGAGGTCACACAACGCTCCCTTCTTGATCCCGTTCCCGATATCACAAAGAATGGTGAAGCTCCCCGGATCCTTAAGCTTTGGAGGAAGTGCCTTGTGCACTAATGCACTCACCTCATGGTTCAACTGCGCCAACTTCGGCTCATCCACTCGCCGTCTTTTCGCAATCAAGTCCTTCAGAAACTTTGCATAGTTGAGCATCTGTTCCAAAGCATCATAAAAAGGGATATTAATATGCAATTGTTTAAACACATCAAGGAATTTAGCGAATTTCTCATCAAGCTTCTTTTTCATGAAGCGTTGTGGATATGGGACGGGTATCACAGATTTGGGTACCCCCCATTCACCTCTCTCGGTCTCTTTCACTTTCTCCCTTGCTTCCTTTGCCTTCTTCCACTTAGGAACTCTCTCACTCTTCTCAATGCCTTCTTCTTCAAGCTCTTTGCTCGCTTGAGTGCTTTCACCCTCAACCTTCTTCTCAACTCCTACCTCTTCAATCTCATCTCTATCTTGGGGCGTCTCAGAATCAGCAGGCATCTGAGGACCTTCATAGTTGGTTCCACTTCTAAGCTGGATAGCCTTACAATGCTCTTTAGGATTACCCTCAGGCATTGAAGGGTATTTGCCAGGATTTCTATTCAATGACTTTGCAATTTGGCTTATCCGAAACTCTATTGAGGTGAACCGCCTATTGTTCTCTTGCTGAATTCGATTCAGCTCTACATCTCTCTTTTGGAGTTCTTGATCACGCTGATCACCTTTCTTATGTAACTCTTTCACATCGTACTCCAAAGAGGATAATCTATTGCTTCCTTCCTCCACCTTCTGAAGGATAGCTCTCAACATCTCCTCAGTTGAGGAACCGCCTTCTCCTCCCGGAGGTTTAGAACCTGGATCAACACCTGGAGGAACTGTAATGCCCGCCTTCGGGTTAGCATATGAAAAATTCTCGTTCTTCCTCCATTGGTTCTGAGGAAGCTGTTGGCCTCCTTGGTACCCTTGTGTGTTCCTCCACTGATTTTGAGGTGGCTGTGGACCTGGAGGTACAAATGGTTGGCCATAAGAAGGCCTTCCTTGAAAATTTCCACCTTGTGGATACCCATTCTGATTGTAATAAGGACCTCCCATATAGTTGGCTACTTCTTGCTGAATTGTGGGCTTGTCCTCTTGCTCATTCTCTGCTGCATTCCCTCCAACCATATTCTTCCCCAACTCAAGGTTGTTAATTTTTTCCATCATGACCATCAACAGCCTTCTCGTTCCTTCACCTTCCTCAACCTGATGAACTCTTTGGAAGTCTGCGTCCATATTCCAAGCCCCGGCATTCGTGACAATGTTGTCCACGATCTCTCTACACCTCACTATTCCTTGATTCAGGAATGATCCACTAGCACAGGCGTCTAGATGGTCTTGCCCAGCCTTGTTGGCACCACTATAGAAAAATGCCATCACATCTCCCTTATTGTACCCGTGCTGCAGGAACTCTATCAACATGTTTGAGTATCTCTCCCACGCTTGACGTAGGTCCTCTCCTTGCTTCTGGCGGAAGGAAGAGATCTCAATCATTGCTTTGATCGTTCTGGATGGAGGGTAGAATCACTCGAGGAACAAACGCTCAAGCTCAGCCCAAGTGGTAATACCTTCCCGTGGAAGTGTATTATCGTACCACTCTTTAGCTATTCCCGTCAATGAGAATGGGAACAACCTTAGCCTCTTGGCATCTTCAGACATGCCATTGTAATTGAAAGTGGAGGCTATCATTAGAAAGCTCCTCAGATGTGTATGAGGATTCTCCTTCCCGATCACCCCCTTGAATTGGTTCTCGGTAAGCAGCTTTAAAATTCCCAGGGAAATCAAGAAGTTATTTGCCTCAACAGGAGGCAATGCCACTCCATCATAGTACCGTTGTGGCTGCACTGCAAACCTCCCTCGAATAGCCATATTCTGATATGCGTTCTGAGGAACGTGTTGAGGATTAGCAGCTGGTACGGGTACTTATTAGGGTGGTGGTGGTTGGTAAACAGGTGGTTGATTGTAAACTGGAGGTGGAGGGTACGGGTATGGCGGATATGGATATGGTGGGTATGGATAAGGTGGATAAGGTAAGTTATTTTGTGGTACGTTAGGATGTGGGTAAGCAGGGTTGTTATGAGGGTATTGGACAATGTTCTGAGCTGGATTATTTTGATTTTGTGTACCCGGGTTTAGGCTCTGGCTATCTCCTAATGGATCTTGGTTCTGACTACCACTAACTCCAGTGCCTTCAACTCGGCCTAATTCCTGATTGAACTCATTCGCAGCATCATCCAACTCATTAGAGATGTCCATTGGTTCTTTCCCTCCTCCGATAGTATTCATTCTCCTCAAGAAAGCTCGGTTCCTTCTAGCTATCGTCTCAGGGTCCAACGGTATTCTCTCTTCGCTCGTATTGCCTTGTGAGCGTGTTTTCATATACCTGACACACTAGCAGAAGGATCAAAATGCAACTGCCGAATGGATAAAAAAAAACAGAAAAGAAAAGAAAAGCACTCACTACTAACTACTAAGCTATCTACAAGTCCTATTCAAAAGACACACAACGCCATCCCCGGCAATGGCGTCATTGACTTGAATCGAAAATACCAGCTTCTACTAGTAGCTTCCCTGCAAGAGAACGGGTTCACTGTAGTATAAGTAAGTATAATGACCAAGTAGTATCGAACCCAAGGGATGGAGTGTATGCAAATAGATCCCTGAAGATCTACGCGTCGTAGTTAATATGAGTGAAATGTTTTTGGATTTTTGGAAAGGTTAAAATAAACTAAACTAAATTAATTACTAAGGCAAAAGAAAGAACTAAACTAATTATCTAAAGGTTGTTTTCAAATATAAGATGGTGATGCTCAGGATAGGAATCCCTACGTATACTAACGGAGCAGGTACATAATCAAAATAACCGTGACGCGCAAGAAATAACCTAAGTAAAAGAATGCAAGGTGAAAGCTCAAGATTCTAAACCCTAATACTTTACCCTAACACTCGACTTCACTAATCCACTAACAAGTTAATAGATTGTGCTTAATTAATGAGACCCTAATTTAACTAAGGTGATGCGGTCGTTCTCCGTCGCTAAACAGGTAGATGAATTAACCTTTTCTAAACCCTCTAGTTAAGTCTACTCGTTGTTAAAGAGTGATACAGTCGTCCTCTCTCTAACACTTTTCGAACGAAATTCAAAAGTAAAGTTAAGATTAATTTTAAGAATTCATTAATCAAGAGAATTAAAACCTAACGTCACAAGTTACCCTAATTACGTACCCACAACCTACTTCTACGAGTTCATCCTACCCCAAACATGCAAGGGTTTTAGCTAGACATGGGTTTTACGTAAACAAGAACAACTGAATAAGTAACAAACATGAACATGATAATTAAGACGAAGAAGAGATCAAACATAAACTAGGGTTTAAAGAAATATGTGCTAAGAATCTGAAATTTAATTAATAAAAACGAAGTATGAAGTGTTAACGTAGTCGAATTACTGAAAAGAAACTAAAAAACGAAAAGAAACTAAGAATTCGTACGAAAACCTCAACAAAACGTAAACGTAAAGTTTGCTTTTCTCCTTCCTCTCCAAAACGAACTCTAAAGTCAAAATCTATCAAGTGATATGTGGTATCCCCCAAAAAACGAGCTTGAGACGAGTATATATAAGCAACGGGCCGAATCGTGAACTCATGGGCCGAAAAACGACTTTTAAAACGCCAAACATGAAGGTGCTCGAGCAGACCCGCTCGAGCGGTCGCGCTCGAGCATGGAGCTCGAATGACACAAGTGCTCGAGCGGTGGCGCTCGAGCTGGTCGAGCGCGCAGATTCTTCTGTATAATTTGGGGCGCTCGAGCAACACGCTCGAGCGGTGGCGCTCGAGCTGCTCGAATGCTCGAAATTTTCTGTATGTTTTGGGCGCTCGAGCAATGTGCTCGAGCGCTAGTGCTCGAGTGGTTCACTCGAATGACTCCCAAAATTGCTCCAATTAGTACTTTTCTTCTTCAACACTAACACCAATCGTATTCCTTCGATATCTTCTCCTCCGGGCATCCGTTTGAGTCGATTCAAAGTCCTACGAACTCCGTTCTTCGCCCTCGATTCACCTACAAGCATTAAAGAGACAAATTCATCAATGTATAGAAATAATGCTCAATTGACTCCAAATACTCGACAAAATCGGCCAGAATTATGGCATTTCGAGTGACGAATCATGACAATTTCACGCCTAATCAGAGACACAACATGAGCATTAAAGGAATCATATTCACGTTCTAAAAGTGACCTCCTCCAACTTCAACGCCACTGCCACATATTTTCCTCCCACACCCTCATCCCGCCCACTTTCATATCTTTGTCCATACACAACCTAAACAACCTAGAAAATTTAGATTTAAACGACTCGTCCCCACACCACACATCTTCCCAAAACGACGTACAATTCCCATCCCCTATCTCTCTCACCAATTCCCCCTTAAACCAGTCACCTTCTAACCCCACAGTGATCTTCACAATGTCTCTCCACCACACCGACATTCGACTACTCATGCCCCCAGTGTAAGCCCTTGGACCCCCACCCCCCGACTCCCCATATTTTGACACAATTACTTTTACCCGTAATCAGTTTTTTTCATACAAAATTCTCCACATCCATTTCCCCAAAAGGGCCAAATTAAAAACCTCCAAATCCCTTACCCTCAGACCTCTATAATTCTTGTATTTGCAAATATCATTCCATTTCACCCATGGAATTTTTTTAACACTCTTACCACCCCCCCCCCCCCCCCAAAGGAAATTTCTTTGCAAGCTCACAATGACTCTCAATTTTTTTTGGGAAGTTATTAAAAAGAAAGGTAGTATGTCGGAAGAGAAGAGAGCACAGAGTTCAATAATGTGATTTCGCCCCCAAACGAGAGTTTGAAATCCTCCACCTTCGAAGTCTATCTTTAATTTTCTGAATAACTTCATTCCATTCTGATGCTTCCCTTTGACGCGCTCCCACTTTTATTCTAAGATACGTGAATGGAATTCTCTCCACTTTGCACTTGAGAACAGTCGTTATTTCAGTAAAAGTTGTTGCTTCTACATTCACTCCGATCAAACTGCACTTTCGAAGTTCACCTTTAGACCTGAAATGATTTCCATAATATGAAGAACTCATTTCAACAGCACAACATTCTCCACATTTGCTTCACCCATGATAATCGTGTCGTCCGCAAATTGCAAATGTGAAATTCGAACTTTTTTACTTCCAAGCTCGGCAACCTTGAACAACCCGATCTCTGAAGCTCTTGACATTAAGATACTATGCCCCTCTGCTTCTATCAAGAAAAGGAATGGAAAAGGGGATCCTCTTGCCTCAACCCTCTCTCCAACTCAAATTCACCCGAGGGACTTCCATTAACCAGCACAGATGCCGATGCAGAAGTTACACACTCCATAATCCACCCTCTCCACTTCGAATGAAAATTGAACCTCTCCATCATGATATTTAGGAAAGACCATTCCACCGAGTTGAAGGCCTTTGTGAAATCAATTTTAAAGAAAATTTGCTTCATTCTCTCTTTCCTTGCTTCATCAATGGCTTCGTTCAAGATCACTACGTTGTCCAAAATTTACCGGTCTCTTATGAAAGCACTTTGATTTTCAGCAATAATCATTCCAAAATATAGCTCAATATTCTCGCTAAGATCTTGGAGATAATATTGTAAATCCCGCCAATCAAAGAAATTGGCATGTAGTCACCCAAGCCATTTGCAACTTCCTTCTTTGGTAGAAGAACAATAAAAGAGGGATTAATTCCCTTTACCAAGTTTCCATTGTGATGAAGCTCGTTCAGCATACGCATAAAACCCACCTTGAAAAAGCTCTACGCCTCTTTCAAGAAATTGAAATTAAAACCATCCGGTCCTGGACTTTTTGAATTTTCACAGGACCAAATTGCTTCTTTGACTTCATCTTCGAGAAACGGGGAAATTACGAACTGGTTATCTAATTCCGAAATTCCCCTGCTGGTAAAATTTTGACCTGGTATCGGCCTAAAAAAAGCTTCACTCTAGAAATATTTCATGAAGTAATAAAAAATGCCCGGCTTGACGTCCTCAACTTCATCAAGCCTATTACCTTCAATGTTAACACCCACGATTTCATTCCTCTTCCTTCTACGATTGATAGAGTTGTGGTGTATATTTATATATGTTATTTTTAATTATTTCAATATTTATTAAGTGTTACTGTAAGTAATTATATGCTTTTAGTTTGAATTATTTGATGTTCAATTATGAAGATATTTTGAATTTTAAAAATTATTTAGAATTAATAATAAAAAAATTATTAGATGGCGGGGCACAATGTGTATTGAATAGGGATGTTAAATAGGTTGCGGGCTGATGGGCCAATTCATTTAACCTTGAACCGTACAAGGTTAGGTTCGAGCATATAGTGGACTGTTTAAAAATTGGATTTTTTTTTGCCCGAATCAGTTAGCTAGCTGGCTAAACGCGCTAGCCCACTGGTTTACTACCTTAAGGCTCTGTTTGGTTAGGGATAGTGGAGGATGGGATGAGATGGAAAAATGAGGATGGGGGGTAATCCAATGAATAGTAAATATGTGTTTGGTTAGAGATGGAGAAATAGAGTTGGATGAAACTTTTTGTCAAATTAAAATTGATGTTGTAATATTTTATTATTGTTAGTTAGTGAGATAATGATTGGGTGAGAGAAAAGTAGGAGAAATGATAAGAAAAAATATGAGAGAGAATAAATGTGTAAGAAAAAGTAGGAGAGATAATGAATAAATGTGGAAAAAGTATGAGAGATAATGACTAGGTGAGATAAAAGTGATGTAATCGTATAAAATATAATTAAAATAGGTGTGTAGGTATATAATATGGGTGGATGGGGAATGAGATGTGTCCATCCAAGATCGGATGGGATGGGGGATGGCACATCCCCATCCGTATGGCCCCATCCCTAACCAAACACAACCTAACAGTTTAACTTTTCGTAAAAGACAGAAAGAAAGAACAAACTTCATTCATTAGTTAATTTCCAATTAGGGTTTACTTCACATATTCACCCTTCTCATCCCACCGCCCAACACTCTCATTCTCTCAACTCATTGTCGACCATATGTTCACTAATTTCCGATGCCGCATCCCTGACGCTCTCAAATCGTGGCCGCCGATCTGAAATTGTCGCCGCCCAGACACTCTCAGATTTTTGTAAGCATTAAATATTTTTTAATCTATTAAATATTTATATTTTATTAAATTTACCGCATATTCAAACTTATGAATATATTATTGAGTAGTTTTACTGTATTATGTATATATATAGTTACGAATGAGTAGATTTAAATCTAATTATCATCTTAAACATAAGTACTTTCAACCTATGCTTGTTTTATAAATTTCTGTATGAGAACATTGAGAAGGTATCTATATACATGCACGCCAGTCGCCAGGGCGAAGTGCACACCATTATATTAAAATTTTGATTTTTTTCGAATCCCGTAAATGGCCTTTTTAGCCCGCGGACTACTAGGGTTTGGATTAGGTTTCGAGTGTAGTAAACCGATAAAAATAAATCGATAAGACCTAAGGCCGTTTAAATACGAAGCTCTGTAAAATTGGCCCTAATGAAGTAGGGTCAACCTGTTTAACATCTCTAATATTGAGCCCCAGGTTACTGGGTAGACCAAACTCGCTAGTTATTATCCCTAAATAATGTTATTCCATTTAAATTTTTATTAACAATTATAGTCGGCGTACTTATTAATGTTTATAGGTGAAAAAAAATGAATAACGAAGAAAGTTAAGTAGAAGAAGATTTGTTCCTAAAATTATTGTTCAAAATGCAAAGTGTGTACGTTGTGCACTAAGAGGGTGTTTGACTAAGCTTATTTGAAACATCTTATAAGCTCTAACATCTTATAAATTGTTTTAAGAGTTTATAAGATGTAATTTTTAAGTAGCTTATAAGTTGCTAAAGTGTTTGACTAATACAATTTATATGATCTTTGATAATTTATAACAAATATTTTTTAAATTTATAAAAAATGTTTTTTTTTTTTTATTTTGTGTAGGGTGGGTAGGGGTTGGGGAGGAGTGTGGTGGTTCCAGGGTGAGGTGGGTGGTTGGGGTGGAGGTGGTTAAAAAAATAAGTTGGGAAATCTTAACTTATTTTTTTACAGCTTATAAGATGTTAGGAGCTTATTTTATGATCTTATAAGCTGTTAAAACATCTTATTTTGCCAAACACATTGATAGTACTTATAAGCTCTTAAACAGCTTATAAGATGTTCTAAGGAGCTTATAAGCTCAGCCAAACACCCTCTAAATGTACTGTATAACTCGAATGTATTTTTAAAAAGTTATTTTTCTTATTACTAAAATTTTATTCCTGTTATTACTAAAAAATTACCTCTTATTAAATACATCTTTCAATAATAGCAGAGGTAACTTTAAAAAAAATATATATGAATTGCACGATACTGTTCCATGAGTTTTTTGAAAATATGAGAATTTTTTATAGCCATTCAAGAAGATTGAACGAGTCCGTTTATGACTTAATTTTTTATTTTTTTTTACTTGTATCGGATCATCTAAACAAAATATGGAATGCATTTTGTGCAACAATTACAAGATATTATTTTTCAACGGACAAAGTATCACTTTGAATATTATTTTTTTATCATTTATGTGTTTATCATGGAAATGATTTGTATACTGTTTCGATACCAATAATCAAACATCAAACTTATTTTAGACAAGAAAACTGGAAGTTGTGCATATAATGATTCCACATGGTTTGGATCATGAAACTCAAATCTCAACTTCTAGTCTCTATAAAAACGTTTTTGTTTTCATTATGTTGTCCCTCCCATCTCACAAAAAAGACGTGTAAAAACAAAAAAGGTACTTACATGATGAAACATACTACATGTGTGAAAAGATACTAACTTTATTTTAAGTAAAATTATCATTCAATTACTTTGCATACCAAATAATATATTTTTATAAATATAACAATATTATTGACCAATTAAATAGAATAAATTATCTGCTAAACAATACTACAAGCTCCGTCCCTTTTTTGTTTACCCATTTGACTTTTTTTTTACTTTAATAATGAGACTTAATTTGTAGTATTTAAATAGATAAAATAGTTTTTTATAATTACATATTATTCAATTTAAGTATATGAGACAAAATGAAGATGTTTTTCTACGTAATTATTAGTGTAATGAGATGCAATTTGGAAGTATTTGAAAGGAGTAAATAGTGAAATGGTAAATAAAAAAAGGGACAGATTGATTATTATTTTAAGAGTTATACAATGTTTAGTTTAATGTATTTATATTAACTTGCATGCTAAGCTTAGTTATATATAATAGGCATAAAATAACAAAGTGAAATAGTTCAAGTGGTTAATGTTCTAGTACCTATGACCAAGAGGTAATGAGTTCAATAACCATTTAACCGATAAAAAAAGGACCGTAAAATAACTCCTTTTACAAATATAAACACTTAGTCTCATATTTTAATTGCTACTTAACAAAAATGTAAATCCCCTTACTCAATCGATATATGATAATAAAATTCTATACTATTATATCAGCATCTAATATTATTAATAATTAAGTTTGAAATAAAAAATTAGTAAGGGGAGAATCCAATTCGAAGATATGGAAAGAAACATGACACTGTTAGCTGACTCAAAACAGAAGTAATATCCATCTCGAGTAATTAAAAGTAGGTTACAAATCTTTTGGTCGTTGAGAAAGAGCAGTGAATGCAAGGAAAGGAATAAGGGAATTTTGTGAAGGACGGCCATGCCCCTACTCTCAATAGGCAGGCAGGCAGGCAGGCATTTGGACCACTTTGACTTTGACAACATAAACCAATCTCACTCTCATTACTCTTTGCCATCTCTTTCTTTCCTCGTACAATTTTACCTTTCAAGATTCCCATCGCATTTTAACTTGTCATATTACTTGGAGGTTTATCATTTTCAAATCTTGACATTTTAAACTTTAAATTTAATGTTGGGGAACATAGTATTAACTTCGTCCCTAAATAAATTTCTCACTTTTTTTTCGGGTCGTCTCCCACTAAACTTTTCATTCCATAAATGACAAAAATATTACTCCCTCCGTCCCACTATAATGTTCTCATTTTGCCATTTTGGTCCGTCCCACTATAAACTTCCTATACCTTATTTGGAAATCAAGTAATATTATTATATTCATCTACTTTATTCATATCCACTCATTTAACCTCATTCTACTTTATTCTCTTCTCTCTCCATCACATCATTTGTACTATATCTATATTTTATTATCTATCTTAAATCTTGTGCCAAAAAGTAACAGGAACGTTATACCGGGACGGAGGGAGTACTTTATTACATATAAACTTTAACTTTTAAATTCACACAACATTACAAAAAGTGTCACTGATTCGATTAATTTTTCAACACTATTCATTACTTTATCTCAAAAGTTAACATGTGGTCCACCATATATTAATCAACAAATACACTTTCTTAAACCATTCAACAATAAGAAATTGGAAGAAAACTCGGGGAAAGAGGAATTATATTTTATGACAAAGTCTCATTTGCATCTGGTGCACGGTGCATTCGCTCAACAATTGAGGTTAGCTGTTTACACTAAAAATGTGGAGTAAATTTTATATGAAAACTGTTCATGATAAACTTATCATAAAATTATTTTAAAGTATCGAATATTTGATCAGGAGTATTATAATCTCAGCAGAAGTATCATTAATTTGGGTTTAAGAAAATAAACAACAATTACAATATAATGCAACTGACCTAGATAAATAATACCCCTGGTGAGATTATCGATATTCCTGGTCAATTATTCGATACTTTAAAATAATTTTATGATAAATTTATCGTGAACTATTTTTATATAATACTTTATAAAAAAATGTGGCCTAATTACACTGAAAAGTAGGAGTGGGTTCACCATGCACAGATTTACTCTATTGTATTTATATAGATGGGTGCATTTGATTGTAATTCTTTTTTTCTTTCTGAATTGACTAAATTCTATTAATGCAGTTCCATTTTTTATTCCACGTTTTCTTCATTTTATTATTTGCTTAATACTTCATTTCCGGGATTTTCTAAGCATTATACTTTTCATTGAACTATAATGAAAAAGGAAAAAAGATCGAATTTACCCCATTCCAAGTTAATTTTTTTTTTTTTTTATAAATTGATAGCTCAACCTTTTTCTCTTTTAATATTTCTATATATGTTTATTATATCCTTGAATTTCTTGTGAATTTTTTTTATAGAAAAGGAGACATAATAAGGAAATTTATGTAAAAAAAATAAAATTGCTTTATGAATTTATTATGTACACTTTGTGCAGATACATTACTAAGTAGATTATATTAATTTTTACAAACAATTATATTAGTTAATAAAACAATAATATTAGTCATTTTCAAACAATAGTATTAACCGTGCACAAGGTGCCCATATAAAAGATCAAAATATTTTACATTAACTAATTCTGATCATTTTATATGGGAGAAATATTCTTACCTATTTTTATAATACTTTTAAAATTTAAAATCACAAAAATCTACAAAATTTTGACAAATCATGCAAGTACCTTTGCCTAGATAACTTAATACGAAGATTTCTGAGAACACACATAGTTTATTTTTCTTTCTGCAGTATCTAGATAATTAACTCGGGCCACAATATGGGCTGACTAAACCCAAATTAGGGGGCCATGTTTGTGAGATGGACGCGGATATTCGCCCCCCTTTTTTAATTTGTTCACCCCCAATTTTTTATTTATTTGAAAACACATATGAAAAGACTTAAGTACCCTCATGCATGATTTTATTTAGACAAATTCGATCAGTTCACCCTCTTGAAATCAAGTTTACCGGAATGCAAACAGTTACAACGATTTTTAGGGCTTCTAAAATTGTTCTCGCTCGTTTTCTATCGTTTTATTGATTTCGGTTCGTGTTCAGCTCTGGTCTGTCAAACATTTGCATTATTTTTGAAAAATTTTGTCAAACATTTGTCATAATTCGACCAAATCTATTCGAACACATTGTTTGAATTTTTTTTCCAAACAATGTCCTTTTGTTCGAAAAAAAAATAATTAAACATTGAGCATTTGTTTGACACTTTTGTTCAAACATTGGACATATGTTTGAACAACCAGTGTCAAACAAACCCTTTGTCTTCTTCAAAAAAAAATTCGTAATTTTTGTTGTATTCCATCACAAAAAACAAACATTATATGCTCCATTACGTTTATAATCACACACAAAAACCCTAATCTATACCAACAGTCACACACATAAACCCTAGAATTGAAAATTTGAAAAATTAAAAAACAACAACATTTATCCATGGATGTTACGGCACCTCTCTTTGGTAGCGGGTCACGGCTGCGGGGCATGGCGGAAGGTCGTGGCGGCGGGTCTCGACGGCTCACGCCGGCGAGTCATGGAGTCGGAACGACGGTCGGAATTTTTTCACGCATACTCTTTCTATGAAATGAGGGGGTGAATTTACAAAAGTTAAACAAGAACTTAAAATGAGGATGAGGCAAATTATGTGGGGGGGGGATTGGCAACTAATTAAGCGAAGGGCCTTGTAATGAGGTCCAAATTAGCCCACACACTATTGTACTGCAGTCCATAAATTATTACTGGCCCAGAGACCAATCAAGATAATCCCTCACCCATAAATAGAAATAATAGAACACTTCCATTTAATTTCATTTTAATATTTCTCCCATTTCACTTCCATTTTTCTTAGGCAAAGCGTGATGTAAGCCAGTTTCACAATAAAATTGATTTGTATTACAAATAGTATTAGTTGTCTAAAATTAAATAAAAACTTTGATATAAAATCGATGTGAGATAAAATTAAATTATCTAAATATAAATTATACTTAGAATAAATTTTAATTAGAGTGGAGTGGAGTAATTTGAAATAGAGGCGGGATTTTGCCCATTAAGCATGGATAGATTTGTAGTAATATTGGATGGACAAAGTTTTATATGAACATGTTTCATGATAATGTATATTATAAAGTTGTTGTGAAAAGTTTATAATATTAAATATACTAGTATACTCACCCGTGCGATGCACGGTCTATCATATATTAAAAATTCTAGTATTATAATTAGTTATATTATATGCATATATGTATGTGTGTGGGTGTGCATGCATGAATATTAAATTTGTAATTTTGAAGTACTAAACTTAAAAAGGGAGTCACATGTGAGACAAATTCATACAATAAATATAACATATACTTAAGAACAACATACAATAAATTAATTCAAAAAGGGTCGTACTATGTTAAAAAAAAACAATTACTATATTTATTAAAAATATGGTTAATTGAAAATAAAATCACAATCTTTTCGTAAATTGTAATTTAATATTAACTTCTGAATCTTTGCAAATAAAACTCAAACTTAACATTTGGTTGTAATTCTAACCAAAAAATAAATTTCAATCAACCCGAAAGCGATGATTAATTATGTGTTGTCACCCTAATCAATCTAAACATATTAATACATTTAATTATTTATTGTCAAGTAAGTGAAATATCATTTTCAGACAATAAAAAATGTGTTTGTTTGTTCGAATTGCAACCAAATGTTAAGTTGAGATTTTATTTGCAACTATTCAAAAAATTTAAATTAGATTACAATTTGCGAAAACGTTATAATTTATCAACATATATAATTATGAGAATTGTTCATGTGTTTACCGGTGGACATAAACTTATTTATACACCACGAATATAATAATAACATATAAATATAACCAGTCCAATATAAAAAAAAAAAAAAAAAACATCACAAGCAAGCTATGTATTGAAATTATCTAACCATTATTTAAGCCAATATAATTTTTTTTAGATAGAACTCACGTCTGATTTATGTAACATAAGAAACAAAAGTTTTAAAATTAAAATTTATTATAATTCAATAGGCACAACACACATTATAATAATATATATATATAAAACCGCTAACCTCCAAAATAGGAGGGCAAAATATAGCAGAAAATAATGTTTTCATCTTCATTCCACTTCTTTAGATATCATACACTGTTGAACACAAATCATAATTGAAGATATATCTTCAAATATAAAATTAAAACATTCAATTCTATTATGCGGAAGGGAAAGCCCAATCACGGAATCACCTATGTAAAATTATGCCAATTCTCTCAAATTAGCTCAAAACAATAAATTTCAAAAAAGGTTTCCCTTTCTCTTTATAAATCTCTTTTGAGTGTTGTTAAAATTTTTACCCCAATCTCATTCATTCAAAGATTGCAAACCCCCCAAAAAAGCCGATAAAAATTATTAAAAAAACTCCCCACAAAAGAAACTGGTGTTGCAGTTCAATTTTTCTTTGGCCAGAAATCCATGTTGCCTCCCCAATTACGACTCCTCACGGCCGGAAATTTTCACACCATGGGCTGCAAAGTTGTAAACGCTGCACAACGACGCTTATCTTCAACACAATTTTTCCACAGCATTGCAGCCTTGCTCCGATAAAAGTCACCCCTATTGCCCAACTCCTTGTCGTGCGCCAAGGTAGAAGCAAATCACCGATGTTCAACGAATAGTTCTGGAAACTTGAAAAATAAATGGCAATAAGGAGAAAAAAATTCAATTGGCCCACCCAGGATTTCAATTTGATTCAATCGGGTAAATGAGGCAACCGCAACACAGATTCCTCGGTCTCAATCGAGTCGCATCTCAATATCCACGGAGTATTAAATCCACAAAACAAAAGCACTGATTAAAATGGTAGAAAGAGAAATTGAGAATGGGGAGTAATGGAAGCATGGGTTTGGAGTCGTCTTTGGCAGGGTCGGAAATAATTTTTTTGAAAAAGATCCATGTTTTGCCACTGCGCTGCCTCAACCACGCTCAAGGTTTTTATATTCGCAATAAAAAAATGAATAGTCGGGATTACCTTTAAAGAGTCCTTTAAAATTCTACACTCCTCAGTTTTTCACAAATTGATAGTAATAATAATTATTATTATTATTATTATGATAATAAGTTAACATTAAATTCAATGACTTTTCAGTATTTTTTTAACAGATTTGGAAATAAAATTTGGTAACAAAAAATTAGTTACTATATTTGGCAGAAGATTTTGTTATTATATTAGTATAGATGATCAAGAGTATTGGAAATCTTATCAGAAGTATAAAAACTCGGGATCAGTGGTATCATATTATAGTTCAAAAGTATCAACAACAATTATTATTTTATTATTTAAATTATTCATTGTTGATGTTGTGTCGATTTGTGGAGAATGTTACATCATTTTAGACAATACCTGAATTTGTCATTTTTCCTAACACTAACTTCAATTATTTTATGTTATTCTTAATGTCTAAATATGTAGGCTAACGACCTAGAAGTTATCTAAGTAAAGCGGTTGCAAATTTATAGAGAGATAAGTTGAGAATCAACATGGTCGTTACAAATTTTGATGGAGTTAGTGGGGAATAATTTTGGATCATGGAAAACTAATCCTTGGTTGTGGAAACGCATAAAATCATTGTCTATAAATAGAAGGTACATGCGATACAACAAGTTAAGACAAACCAGTATTTGATATATCGAGTGCTCAGTGTATTTAGGTTAATAGGATTGTTTTCTCTTTACGTTGGTTAAATGCTCCAACATTCTAATTAACAATTATATTTATTTATAGTGTATATTAGGAAGGTTAATTTCGTAAATTTAGATAGAATCTTATGGTGATGTAAACTCTACACTTAACCTTGTTCTACATTTCATGTTAAGATTTTATTTTATTATTTGTATCACTACTCGTTATAGTGAAATTTCTCCTTAAGGCACGTATAAACTAATTTAGTTTATGCAAATTTATTTTTAAGTCTTCCAATGTACATATATATTTTTCAAAATGTTTCAACATTCTCTGAAAAGTACCCTCACAGGGTTTCATTCATTTTTAATATATATTTTTTTGATCGGGCAAAGTATATTCATTTTAATACAATAAAATAAATATTAGACTCCCTCCATCCCACCATTATTCGCATAATTATTGTTTTCTCATATTTTAGCGAGCGAATTTTTATTAGTATTTAAAATGATAAAAGTAATTTTTAAGTCACTTTTAATAGAGGGGAGATATATCTATGATACCCTACCTTAAAAGTTACTTTATCATTTCAAATACTAATAAACAACTCGCTCGCTGAAATACGAAAATAAAGATACTGTACAATAATCATGGGACGGAGGGAGTAATATTTAGGTCTAAAACACCATGTCTACAAAAGTATTGTAGTTCTTGTTGTGGCACTAACTACTCCCCCTTAAGAAATCCCTGCAGGCGAAAGCTAAATCAACAAACGAATAAGTTGTTCGGCAAGCGAACTACTACCATCCAAGGAAGGGACCTGCTCGACCTCACTCTGTGAAGTACTTCTTCTCTAACATGATCTTCCCTAAATAGGAAGGATATCATTGTAAAAGTAGTTATTGGTACTCACCATGCCTAGTTTAGGAAGTAAATCAAGTGAATGTCAGAAAACCCCCTGCTACTGGACAACTGGCAGGATGTATTTCGTTTAAATCTGCACGTCAATGACAGATTTGGTGCAGCCCTCCTAAGGACAAAATTCATGCATTTAATGCATGAATTACCCAAGATACTAGGGTAACACAAACTGTCTCCCTTGTACTTAAGGCACAACAAATGGATCATCCAACCTTAAGCGTGAGCTTAAAAAATCAGCAATTTGCTTTGCATTTAATAGCTTGCATGTATTCAATATCATTTAAGTTTCATTATTAGCTTGAGTATTTAGAGCATTCATTGTTCTAACTAATCAAATAATTATTGTTTTATTCGATTCTAAGCCAAATCAAACAACTTTTAATCCATTTGGATTTATATCGGGTAACAGTAATCCTTAACGAGTTTATTGAAGGTTAAAAGTCTAGAGGAGAGTGGTGAATAGAGTTTCATTTTTCGTGATTTAGCAATATAAGCTTAGTTTGTGAAAATTCAGCTTCAGATAAAATTGTGTACAATACAAGATGACCAACTCAAACTGATGACCAACCTACTAATTGTTAAAGTCAGTTGATCAGTTGGACGACTATCAGGTTAAGCTTAGTGCGGAATTGTGTAGGCCCTAACTCCTGTAATGAAAATATTTTTTGATTACGTGATATGAATCGGAATTAGGCGAGTTTGTATGCAATGAAAATAGGTGACTATAGAAGTTAGAAAATATAAAGAAAATAAAACACACTAAAAAATTTGTAGTGTTCCGAAGACTAAGCTTCTATGTCCGCTCTTCCCAGACAAAGCAGAGGTAGTTCCAACACCATAGGAACCTTGATTTGGAGTGTCAATGGACACTTTCTTACTAGCTTTCAGTCAAGTCCAACTCAAACTTAATCAATTTATCTTACTACCTAACTTTCGAAGTAGGGTTTGATAAAAGGATTTCCAACTAGGTGAGATTTTTTCTTACAATTGTTAACCCTAAGCTAGGATTGAGAAAACTTCTCTAAACTTTTGAATATGCGTGTAAGCTTTGTAATCAGATCTAGAATGCTAAAATGAAACCTAGGATATTTTAAGGATTTGAGGTTTCTTTTGTGTAAAGCAATGTTCTTTGGAATTCGCTTGAATGGTTATTTGCTTGTAAACTTGGTAGAATTTCTGCAACTTTTACATTGAGGTTGAAATTTATATTTATAGAGAATTTTAAATATATCCGTTGGAGAGAGTATTTAAAATCGATCTCCTTATCTTTGGGTGCAATCACACTTTAAAATGTGTGTGTAGAGA
Organism: Ballota nigra; assembly: GCA_947034835.1. Lineage (NCBI taxonomy): Eukaryota > Viridiplantae > Streptophyta > Magnoliopsida > Lamiales > Lamiaceae > Ballota > Ballota nigra. The sequence goes on along the minus strand of OX344727.1, from coordinate 6,776,931 downwards.
CTCATTTTTACTATTTGAGGTAACATTTTACCTACTGCTCGTACTTTAAATTCGTTGTCACTGTTGTGTCATGCTTTGTGTCAACTTCCGTATGTGTGTGTCTTATTCTCATTGGGCCACACTTGAATGAGTCAAATAGACACTTTTAAACTTTGATGATAAAGGACATCTTAGCATACATTATTTTTGTCGTCTCAACTTGTTTTTATGTATCTTCTGACACTAAGCATATATTCTTTTTTTCTTTATCGGTTGTATCTTTATTGTGCAGAGGATGCTTCACTCAGTCAACCATAAGGTCCTCTACTGATATTGGATGAGCTAGAGTCAATTGTACTAAGTTGTCTTTGCTCAAAGTGGTCTTCTTGACTTCAGCAGGTATTTTAATCTTCATTTATTTTCTCTTCTTCAACAGTAAAAGTTAAGTTCCACCTTAACTTGTGAACTAACATAAAACCTAAGTCTATACTTAGCTGACTAACATACAAAGTTGTTCTTATACATACTCAGTTGCTAATTATCAATGTTAATACAAATTTCTCAACAAGTATCATGTCTTAAAATAAAAAGAAAATCAAACATTTGATCAAGAGTATCAAAAATCGAATAATAGTTCATGAAATTTGATATCATGAACCACGTTCATATTAAACCTACGTTGGATATATTCAACAACAATAACAATAAAGATTCATGATTAATTCGAAAGTGATCTCCTATTATTATACGGTTAACTATTCCACTTTTGTGTTTCATCTCGTGTTAATTCACTACTCTTAATACATGATATTCTAATAAATGACATCACAAATTGTCATGCGTAAAGGTAATGAAACATAAGATGAATTTTGAAAAAAAGAAAGAAAAAAAACCTATTAACAATTTATTATACCCCATTTTCAATATTAGCTGCAATGCGAAAGCATTTCAAAGTAGTCATACAATTACACAATACATAGCACTAACTTAAATAACATAACACAATCCATCACATGAATCTTATAAGGAAATAATTAGTAGCTCAAATTTTGTAGATATTAACCATATAATAAATTAATTAGAAATCGTCATCGTCTTCCTTACACCGGTGGCTCGTCCCTACCTCGTCTGAATTTTTGACCTTCTCTTCGCACGATGTCGTTAAGTGTATGTCACAATCTCCGGATGTGGTGACAGCGAAGCAACCACGTTAGTCGTTGATTTTGTTTCGATCATCACATCTTCCACCGGAATAGCATCAACCTGTGTTAGCTATCATATTTATTCTGTAGTTATGAATTTTTATTTTTATTTTATTGTAGATATTGTTGAGGGTAGGGCTCGCAATTTGAGCCTTGGGTTATGATATGAAGGTCCAATTCGGGCCGCTTTGGCCCGATGGGCTTTCAATTTTGAAGTAGTTATTTTTCCATTTTAATTTTTTCTATTTTATATTTATACAGATGTACATTTACCAAAACATAACTCTAATATTGTGATTGATGATGTTTGATGTATTGGGAGACATTAAAACATATATATTATTGTGTTTTTAATTTTTTTTGGATTTCGGAGTTATGAATTAGTTTTAATTTTATTAGGACTCTAAACTTATGATTTTTATTTCTTTTTGAAATTATGTTTGAGCTTGTGGTTTTTATTGCTATTTTATAATTAGTGTTGTTACTTGCTAGGCACTAAAATAGATTAAGAAGATATAAAATATATATGTGAATTATAGAAGTGTGATGAGTTATGTTGTGGAGTACAACTTTTTATGTTTATTATACTAGTATTTCTCCGTGCGATGCACGGATTGAATATTATAAATTATAAATACAAAATTATATAATGAATGAATTATAAAAAAGAGAGTTTAAAGTAAATTTATTTATCCATAAATCAATTAAGATATAAGAATATAGTATATATGTGAGTATTATAATATTTAATTGTATACTAAATTCATAAAATTAGTTAACATTTAAAAAACTTATATAGTCTAAATAAAAATTATTTAAATTCGATTAATCATATAGTTAAAGTCAATAGAAAACACTTAATAATAAAAATAAATATTTTAAATATGATTTTTATTTTTATAAGTACAATATATATATTAAATTAAAAATGTTCATAAGACAATTTAATTTGATATGTAGTGTGTTGAAAATAGATTTAAAATAAAAAACTAAAAGAATTTTGAAAACCACTAGTGCAAAGTAAAAAAGAAAAGAAATTGGTAAAATTAATTCACTCTCTTTAGTGGAGAGTGAGAGTCACTATTGCACCATAAAGCAAGTGCATTTCACTTGCTCCAATAAATGCAACTCTTTCTCTTTCCTCACTTTTATTTTTATATATATATATATATATAGATTCATGTAAAAAAAAAAAGGGTCACGATGGGCGGTTCGATTTGCCAACTCTAGTTGAGTGGTATTTGTAGCCTTAAGTACCGGACTCATTTATTTAGTACTGGACTCATTAATTTAATCAAGCTGTCACAAGTAATGAGATTTTTTTAGGACACTATTTTATGTTGACTATCAAAATTAGAACACTGTTTTTGAGGATTTGTAAAATATGGACATTATTTTTTTGAGTTTATAAAACTAGGACAGTTTATTTTAATTAGTTGGGCAAATTTAGGTAACGTTTCACCAAATTCAGGTCAAATTTCTCGTGAGAGCTCACATAGGGCTTAGGTTATAGTGTGTAATTTATCTAAATTTGTCCAACTTAAAAAACAGTGTCTTAATTTTACAAGTTTATAAATAAAATGTTCCAATTTTACAAGCACGTAAAGATAGTGTTTTAATTTTTGCTAACCCCATAAGATAGTGTCCTAACAAAATAATTTTCCCCGGGCAATGAGATTCAAATTCACCATGTTTTTTCTTTCAACTAGCAAAACTAAGACGTTTTGGAATAAGGAATTAGAAATAGAGTTGTTATTCGAATCGAGCCAAATAAATGGAAGTTTGAGCTCGACTCAAGCACTTATCGAGCCTTCAATAAATTGAAAATAGAGAGTTCAGCTCAACACTAACGAGCCTAACATAATTATTAGAAAATATGTAACTAGTGAAACTAATGAGTCGAGGTCGAGCCGACTCACTAGTAAAATGAGTATAATAATATATATGAGACGAGTCGAGCTCACGATCGAGCAGCTTGTTTCGCTCTAGGCTGCTCAAAGTTCCAATTGCAAATGACGTGTTAATTTTTATTTTTTGGCAATTATTTAAAATGTATGGTTAAAATTTCAAAAGTAGTGATCTTTTGGCGCAATTAAGTTAAAAGAAAATTAACAAGAGACTGTACCTGAAAGGAAGCCATGAAGCATTTTAATTGAGGAGCAGAGACAGGTATTGAATATGCACTGAAAAAATTGATACGTAAGATATAGGGTTTTGGGGGTGTATATATATAAATATAAATAACAATATTGTTGGCGTAGAATCGTATCGTGCATGTATTATTCCTCCAACTAAAGTTATCAAATCACATGAAACCATACTTTGTATACAAATTTCGAATTTCATACATCAAGTATTTTTGCACACGGGATTTCTGTTACAATAATATACTCACTCCGTTCAATATTATTAGTAGTCCTATTTTTTTTTAACTGTTATTGATCTGTTTTTTATAGGCATTAAAATAAATGTATATATGTTTGATTCAAAATGAATAATTAATATTGCATGTGTAGTATTGTGGAGGTCGTGGATTCCTGAAATTCCAACAATTATAAAGGTAATTCAGAAGTGAGATGCCCTTATCTTATAGTGAAGAAAGAGGAATAAAAATGCAAATAGCCAATAATTCAAGAATTTAGTGGATAAAATAAAAGAGAGAACCAAATTCCATGCACATCTATTTCTTGCTAATTGGATTCGCAAATTAATAGAGGTAAAGAAAGATGAATTTTGTGAGCTTTCCCTAGTTCAAAAAGACATATATATATTGTCACCTCATTCAACAAGTGGGTCGTGCAACAGAATCATATTTGGTGTTTATTTTACATAACGCTAGTGATTATATTATTTTAGAAATAATAGAATTATAAACCTTTTTTTTTTCTTATATATATCTAAATCTTGTTCGGCTTACTTTTTTTAAAAATTAATAACGAATGAAAAATGAAATAATCGATCCGAATTATGCACACCTCGCGCAGATCATACAAATAACTTGTAGCAAAAGGCGAAGCCCTCGCCCCCGGGCCCCCACCCCCTGGCCCGACAGGATTGGGTGGAGGAGGTAAATCATGGTGACTCGGCGGCCCATTAAGTGGGAGGACCAGTGCCTGGTGCCCAGATCATACAAATAACTTGATTGCAAATAGGGATGTTTTTTTTACGTTATAATCATATTGAAAATCAAAATTATTCCTCAAAATCTTATGTATCACGATTCACGTGAGAGCTTAAGGGCATATCACATCCCAATTTTCAAACCCTTTTACAAAAAAAAAAAAAAAAATCAGCAATTTATTTAAAAGTCCAAAAAAATTCTTAAAAGAGTAGGCAAACATGCACATATTAATTTTATTTTGAAATTTACGTAAAATATTTAAATTTTATTCAAAAGAGATGTGACTAAGATTTTTGGATTTAAAAATCTCCCAAGAATAAGAGATAGCAAAGAGAAAATTTGGGATTAATATTTATTTCTATAATATTGGGCTAGAATATTTTAGTATATATAAACAATTTTTAATTGTAGTTTACTAATATATCTAAATATTTATTTAATTCTATTTATTATATGTATTACAGGGAATTTCACTAATAATATTACATCAAATCTCATATACACTAAATCCGTGGACTCGTCACATTTCAGTTATATTAAGATGTGTGTTTCACTTTATATTACTAAAATTTAATTTGCATATTTCAATTATCTTAATCGGCACTTTAAACCAACATTTATGTATTCTGTTACACATCATATTATTATCACTTGTTTTTTTTTTTTTTTATCAGAGCAAGTAGGCTATTTTAAGATAGGTAGGAAGTAAAATACAAAAAAGTTGACGAAAATAATTGAAGGGGCCGGCCAGCATGCATGCATTAATTCTCGTGACCCCAAAACCTGCCAAAATTCCCCATCACGGGTTCACAACTTGAGGCTTAAAAAACGCCTCTTTTCTCTTTATATACCACAATAATCACTATCACTCACTTAAATCATATATCCTCCAAATTCATAATTAGCAAAACATTATGGGGATAACGAAAGTGGCGGCGCTGGTGGCGGCGATCGTGGTGGTTTTGGGTGGAGCAATGGCCGTTTCCGTGTGCAACGTGACGGAGGATGGTTTAAAGGCGTGCAAGCCATCGGTCACGCCGCCTGACCCGGTGCCGCCCACGCCGGAATGCTGCGCCGCCGTTTCGGGGGCGGACATGAAGTGTTTGTGTTCGTATAAGAACTCATTTATGTTGCCTTCTCTAGGGATTGATCCTGATCTTGCTTTGGCCCTCCCAGCTAAATGCAACCTCCCATCTACTCAATGTTAATATGCACGTTTTCAGTTATATTAATCTGCATATTTCATTTCATGTAATTTGTACGTTATGTGTTGCACGTTTTCGGTTATATTAGGCTGCAAATTTCATTTCACGTAGTCTGTACGTTATGTGTCTGCACGTTTTCAGTTATATTAGGCTGCAAATTTCATTTCACGTAATATGTACGTTTTGTCTTTGTGCCTATGCAACTGGTACGTAAGAGACTGGCTCGTATTTTATTAAAAGTAATTAAATATCTGATACAAGTAAGTGATGGTTTGCAATATATTCATATGTGTGAATTTTTTATTAATTGGGGTTTTATGTTTATAGTCAAAATTAAGTTTTGGACACTTTATCATTGCCCTATACTAGACCAAATTAAGTTAATTGAAAGATATTTGAATATTAAAAGCTAAAATTGGCTTAACTACCAACTAAACAGATTGCTTTGAGTAACTTTTTTTACTTCGTGAGTTATAAAATAAGAGCCAACACGTAAGAAACAAAGTGTCAACCGAGTAAATAAAAATAAAAGTAGTAACGATAATGAAGTGAGTATAACCAATTATAGTCATCCATGAGGCAAGTTATGGATTGGAGAGTGAAATTATTTATATAAAATAAGGATAAAGTGAGGTGATAGTGGATCCAATACTAGTAATGAATGTATGTATGCATGAATGAATAAATGTGAATGTGTACCATCATAAACTTTATAAAAAGTAATGATGGTGAGAGATTTGTATGGATGGATGAAAATGCATTTGGGTACTCTTAAAGCATCTATATTGACCCATCTAAAGGGCCTCTAATAATTAGATGGATGAAATTTGCAATTTAAATTATTGTGATACTTTACTTGACAAGAGAGAAGCAAATTCGTCCAAAGTTTGACATATTTATATACTTTTTAATTTTAATAACTATTTTAGTTTATACTTTATATAAAATAATAAGTTGGAATAAGGTGGTAGTGTAGAGGGACCACAAATAGTGTATATGGATAGATAATTATTGTGAGTGTGTTTAAAAAGTTGAAGGTTTAAAAAGGAATGATGTGGAGATGGTGCCGGAGGAAAGGGTGTGTGTAAATGAAAAAAAATAAAAAATTCATACACCCATAAAAATTGTTAAATAAATATATTAAATCGACTTATTTAATTATTAATTGGTTGGTTACTATTAGTTGGAGTGGAGAAAATATGAAATAGAATGACAAAGGAAGGAAAAAAAAAATACAAAACATATTAAAAAAAAAAAATTTACCCAATACACAGACTATATTATCAGCTGTTGAAAATAATGAATTGCAAATGAAATTATATATTTATGCACACAACAAAGCAGCTGCATAATTCAACCGCCCCAAGTCCACTTTCAGCTCCACCATTTCTCACCCTGCATACTGTTTTATTTGGTTGATATATGAAAATCACTATAATCAATTTTTTTAAAAAAAATGAAGTTAACTTAAATGATTTTTTTAAAGAGAATAACATTATTTTAATAACTTTATGTTTAAAATAATAAATTTTAAATTATTTTTGCTTCATTTATATTCCTCTTGTCTTGCATTGAAATATTTTAGCCATTGCACTAAGGAATGAAAGGCACGCATCCTTAGTTTTTAGCTGGAAATCAAAGTTTCCAACCAAATGTTTGCTTTCTTAATCTAATTTTACTAAATCTATTTGTTTTTCAAGAGTTTTAAAAGAATAATTATATTGTGTAAAAGTGGATTGTAAATTAAGAGGGTAAAGTATTTCCTTTTTTAAAAAATATAACTAATTTTATTAAACAAGCCAAAATAAAAGGTAGGACTAGTAAAGTGGGACGGAGAGTGTATTTTCTAATTCCTTTTCTAGTCACATGTTGTAGTGTCAAGCCAAGCAGCCCCAAAAAATTTAATGCTGCATTCATACTATTACACGAGGACCAATAAGAAGTCGAATAATTGCATCATGATCAAATCAATAAGAATTTCACCTCTTAATTAGAGAGTGAGAGCTTAAACAAACATGTCACATTCACACAACCAACAAAATATTTCTATCAATAGAGTTCAAGAATGGATCATTGTAGTAGAATTTATTATTCTTTATTCTGAGGTTCTTCACTAACCACCAAAAAGATTAACAACTAAACCTAATTGAATATGAATTTGGAAGTCCAATGTTCCACCAATTCTACCATAACCATATCATGGTTGATACCCCAGCTAAAGCCAACTCCAGGCTATAACAATGCTGAGCATAGATTAAGTCGTAATTCCGACAAGTGCTACAAAGCCTGACCCAGGAAAATTTTCTAACAAAAATATAGATACACCGCACGAAAACAAGTGCAAAAAATTAGTGAGCTACTTACAGGGTAACATGGACTTTGACAGTAGAATCAGTTAAAACTAATTCTTTGGAATGATCTCCTTTTGGGTGGTCATCACAATCGAACTTGAGTCTGACGTGTAGAGGTCTCGTGAAAACAACTTCTTCCAATTCCCTATTCGACATCATTAGTAGCTGCTGAACCAGTAGATCTTTTGTGGATTTTATCTTGGGCTCCAAAACTTCAGCTATCCTTGCTGCTTTCATCCCTTGATCATCACCTTGTGAATTCGAGTTCTTCAGTCTCAAATATAGTGCAGCATAAATAATCACCTGAATGAATCAGCGAAATGGCAGGTAAATAAAAAAATACTAGCAATTGCCTCTGTTTCGGGTTCAATACCAAAGGGGTGATAAGTTTATTCAGTCGGTTATGGCAATTTTTTTAACCGAACCAAATTAATGTGGTCGGTTAATGAGTAAATTAAGTGCAACATAAAATTTTCATATCTTTTATTTGTACCGAGTTATTTCGTCATTTTTAAACACAGTTTAAAACTATCTCAAACACTTAAATCCTATAATTATTGTTCTCTGTTTTGACTTTGAAGAATTTAAAGTTGAACCATGAGAGCTATGATGCAATTTTTTCTTCCTATTCTTGATTAGACAACCCTAAAAAAGAAAAATGTGCACAGATCAAATGACATTAATAATTCGGGATGTAAAACTTTCAATAATATAAAACTACAGAAAAATCATACTAAAAATAAATCAAATTAGTATAATCAAATAATATTTTGATTAATTTGGTTATTTCAACTATTAACATAACCGAAATGCTCTATCGAGACCTTAAACCTGTACTTTTATTCATATTGAGGCCACTGTAGGCAATTCGTTGTATTATTTACTTTTGTATAATTATTGAACCCTGAGAAGTCCTCCTGAACAAAAAAATAGAGGCTAGGGGGCTTCATATTGCAGTTTCCTTCTAAGGAAAACATTTTTTAGTATGTAGATATATTAAGAATGAGTTGCATAGCTTATCAAATTTCGAATAGAGAAGGACACATACCTCACTTGTTCCAGGACTAGTGTTGATTGTGCAACCAATGCGGACCCTACCTTGTGATTCCTCACCAGGAAGGCTGCTCTCCTCTTCGCTAATTGATTCATCTTCTGGATTTTCAAAAAGAATGCCATCAAGCCCGTCATAAAATTTCTGGGTCTCAGTCACCTGAACAACAGCTCTAATGTCAAAACCAGAGGCCTCTAAATGCAAACAATTACAGAAAGGGTGCGACTAGTTACATCCTGATTTTTGCTCCTTACACCCTTATGTACAACATTGTTAAGCACCATTTCCCATCACATAAAGCTGTTAAGTGGGTGTATTGAGCAAATACATGAGTGTCAATAGCCGCCCTTACAGAAATTAAGGGCCAGCAGAATTTCAGCAAAGTTATACCTTTTCCGATGATGCAGCTATGTTCTCTACTCCCGAGATTTCAGCAGCTGCCCCTCTTGCCTGGCGCCATATGCTTCCTTCTTGGGGTTGCTCCACTAGATCAGTGTGTTGGGGAATATCAGCACTCAATTCTATATCAACTCTCCCTGAGATATACACGGAGCATCAAGAAAGCATCATATTAAAATCAGAATGCGTTGCAAAGTCATACAGATTAATGAAGTGGGCGCCAAGAGGAATGCAAGTGGATAAGCAACAGAAGTAAACTGACAAGAATAATTAGACTGTGTCACTCTGCAAGGAAGAATACCTGGCAATAAGCGAAAACACTGTGTGTGATCAACGGCGAGTTCTGATGGACCATTACTGCACCAGTATTTAATAATTAGTTCACAAAATAGTAAGCCTTGAGAGCAGAAAACAACTCCTTTTTTTTTTTTTTCGCCGAATGTTCATACTTTTTTTTTATAGGAAACTGTATTTTATTAATAGAGAGAAAGATATAAGGGATGAGATATCACTTATACAGATTACAAGTAAATAGATTTAACACAAGTTACAAATACTTACACAGTATATGCTTTCTCAAGAGACAACGCAAGCCAATATGGAAGCCCAAGGATCCCGAAGTTTGATAAATGAAAGGCTGTTGATGACCCAGATCCTTTGCTAAACTTAACTACTCTCTGGCCAACTTCAATAAATAAACTAATAAACATTCATCAAAAACAGAATCTAAGATGAATCGCTATATGTGTGTGGAGAACGAAATCTACCAATTTTCATATTTAAGTTGGCATTGATTCACTACAGGAATATTTGTAAATTTTTTTGTGGATGTCACCAACTTGATTAAATAAATAAATTAAAAATACCTTAACAAAAATAATTAATAATAAAGTAAAGAATGATAAATGCAATTAAAAGTTTGAGTACCTGTATCACAGAATACTACATGATCCTGACAAGTTGCAACTGAAGACATAAGACCACCATATGGTATTCCTAATGATGAGAAATTGGTACCAATTTGCTGCTGTAACAACTCAACAGGAAGATGCCTGAATGGGGCGCATCTCTCAAGAATCATCTGCCCGCAGATCTCCAAGATCTTCGAAGGCTCTTTAAGTTAATGATAAGTCAGTGAACTGCAGAAATAATTAAAATGTGAATCAGGATAAAAGGTAATACCTTTTACAACTTCTCTGATAAACCCTGATTCCAAATCTACGATCCATAGAGTTCCAAAGCTGCACGCATGAATTATGAGATGGCAAACCACACTAGCATACACAAACAAAAACATGGATATGTACATACACTAATAAGGAAAAAAAATCTTTGTTTTTTCCTTAAGACTAATCCAGCAGCTACCCATTTATTAAGGATAACTTCAGAAAATGGTATACTTACATATTTACTGCGAAGCCTACAATCTATCGACACATACCAGCTTAGGACCCCAAAGAATCAACTCAAGGAATATATCATTAAGGGTGACAAATCCAAGTGAAAGCAAGTTCCAAAAAATATCACTATGTAATATAGAACATCCAAAGTGGTACAGTTACAGTTCAGGCAAACAAAGATAAGAACAAGAAACCAGAGGCTGCAATTTGAGAGATGAAAGCATTACAGATTAAGTTCACCTTCGATTAATTATAAATATATCATTGTTTGATGACTTCAGAAGATGCCAAGGGAACAAAAGCGATGGAAAATTAAATTCTTTTGACTTCAACTTCATACTCTTCTTTGTCCATATCTTATCCAGAATCCAACTCCCTATACCCTTCTTATCACCATTAGTTACTGGAAAAACTGTCTCCACAACCCTTCTCTCGATATCAGCTCTCCTGACAGCATGATTCTTTTGTAAAAAGAGAAAATATTCATTAACCAAACAACAGGCAGAGGTCTACTGGTGAAATTAATAAATCATTGAGAGAGCAATATACATAAAGTTTTATAATAAGAACCATGCTGCTAAGAGCAAAATGCAGTAGCAGATGTTTAGAAATAGAACACCACAAAACCTCCATTCCATGGGAAGGAGAGAGGGTGAAATTAGACGTACAGCCTAAGCATACCCAATAGGCAGGTAAAATGAAGTTGGCAAATATATTAAAGAGGTATTACTGCTCTATTTTGATTTGCCAGCTGAGTGAAGCACATAATATTAGGCAAAATGAAAGAAGTTTAACATCACATAGAATATATTAAGCCCCTCGTGCAACTTGGTCCAATTAACAACAGTGAATTGTTTTGCCCAGCTCCTAAATAATAACTAGAGGTCATTTGTTTTAGAATTTGTCAAAAGGTTTCTTGTTTTCAAACAATAAGACTTATTACAGATCCCATCGGAATAAATTGAGCATCATTTCCTATGTGAATCAACAAGAGCTTCATTTCTTAAACTTGCATTATGCTATTACCTCAGTGCAGCATAGCTCTTAGCCATGTCTTCTACTTATATAAGAATTCCTCTTGTATATATATTTATTTTACATCTAGACTACAGAATTTGTGCAACATATTGCTCTTATCCATAACTTTCGGAAAACAAAATCAGATATGCTTAAGAGTCATACCTCAGAATCCACAAAATAAAGGCAATCCTCAGAAGAATCATAAAATGAAGCTGCAGGGCGCATTAACTTAGCCATCTCAAAATCGCCATCCTCAAATCCAGGAGAAGAGCCTATCTGAGAGGGTAAAAATATTCCTCATTGATGCATTTCTTTTACGCATAATGGATAATTTCCTATTGTAAAGAGTACATATTTAGCCCTGAAAGCATTAAATAATTTTAAAATGCAATAAAATACATACAGCATCTAAAATTTTCCCATCGCTGCTGAACACAACAATCCTGTGATGATTGACGTCAGATAGGAAAAACCTATTACCACTCTCATCTACTGAAATGCAACCTACAAAATGTCAAAGGATTAAACTGCTTAGCCAAATAATGTTCAAATAATCAAATCTTACACACGAAAGAATAAAAAAAAAAATTGAGGCTGGAATAATCCACTACAAAAAAAAAAAAAAAAAAATGGAAGAGCATTACTGAGCATACAAACAATGCTAACCCATTTGTCTTCTGTCTACACAAATCTTATCTCCCCTCAAATTTTTCAGGTACAATACAAGACCGCCAACAATAATATCAGTATTCACTGCCCGCAATGAAATGAATATCTCTCGACTCCCATCCCCAACCCTCAAGAGAGCACTAACATAATAAAGGTATTCAAAGAGCAAACACTACACACCATGACCAAACAAGTCCTCCAATACTCTCATTTGTTCATTTCCCACTCTCAACAAATATTTTCCCCAAAAAAGGTGTGACCTCCGCACACAGCATAAGAAGCCTCTACCTGGGAAAGCAAAAAGCAAGTTTTGTGAAGCAGAACAAACTTCTGGTTCCTTAACAACTTCAATAGGCTTGACCCAAGCTCTTTTTATATCGTCAACATTAGCTCCCATGCCATTTTTCTTGTTCAAATCATGAATAGCTGCCAAGTTGATAGAAATCAAAACAATGAAATATTGGCCATCAAACACATTACATCACATCCAAAGGTGGTCAGGCATCATAAAACTTGAAGTACACGAGAAAACCAAGAGGAAAATAGCCAAACATGTTAACCGGCTTATTCTCCACCCATGATACAAAGGTATAGTTTGAAGGGGGGTGAGAATAAGCAACCGCAATCCACTATCAGCATTCAGATTTATAATGATCTGCTAATATTAGATGGAAAAATCAGGCAACTCCTTTTTAACAAATAAAAAAGGCAAGAAAGCATAAGTACTTTCTACAACTAAGATTTATTTCCCTTGTATTTCATCAACAGAAGAAACAGCATTTCTTCTGAATATAATATTCTTGTTTACAAATCTGCACTAGAAACTTTATGTGAACAAGATATTTCTTTTAAAAAAGAATCTCCTCCTTACCATTTGAAAGCCATGTCATGGAAAAGGACCACCTTACATGTGCCACCCAAACGGAAAAGGAACGAAAGATTAATGTTATGAGTTCATTTATTAAAGTAACTGAAACATATATGCAGTATGCACATATATATGTGTCCTCCATAGGTTACTTAACTTCCTACAAGCTGATGGCATTACAAAGTCACCCCCAACCAATCTAAAAAATCCATAGCCAACGACCAAAGAAAAAAAAAAGCTGTTAAACTGTATTAGGCAATTGCTTTGTCTCTCGAATAAGTGAAAAAGGAGAACATAAGTACCTTTATCAAGCATCTTAAGATCTGCATCCTCACCAGGGTAGATGATAGGATTCTGAAAACCTTCGGATATGATGTAGGATGGTACATTTGCCTAAAAGAAAAATAAAACTAATAGCATCAAGATCAAATGAATAATGAATTTAATAACTCTCAATAAAATGCTTAATACATGCCCAGTACATATCAGGCAACAGAAATACGGAAGAGTAACACATATTTATTTATAACATCAAGTTCAAATGAATGACAAACCTCAAAAATATTCTTGTTAGACAACAAGATGGGAAAAGTGATGTACTCCTTAATGATTTGCAGCAGATGTGAAGAAAAATCATCCAGGCATATTGATGTACCGTGTTGTAAAGCCATAACTTGAAGGAAAGGATTCCTGCAGCAACAGAGAAAGTATGTAAAGTATGAACTACCACACTATACAATTCATTCACCCTGAGGAAACTAATACATTACCTCTGCTGAAGTAATTTTGCTATTTCGAACATTTTGACAGTATTTTGATTTGCTTCAAAATCTTCAAGATATTCAAAAACCAACACCAATAAAATGTCATCACCATTTAACGAACTATTCCTGCCTGGAGTAGAGTTCAACCAGCAATGAGAAGGTCCTGCAAGTTCGCTTGTATTAACCTCTGATTTACCAAAATTACAGAAAGGAGTATTTACATCTAAATGTGAAAACACAGAGGACAGAGCAGCTACAGCCTTGAGCCTCCACAATACAGACAAAATAATAGCACATGGGATATATTACATGAGTAATATTGGAAGATTGGTCCCCCGGTGGTTAGTCCTTTGGAGGGATACCGAGTCATAAAAAAAAGAAAGAATATATTAGATAGGTAATATCTGAAGGTCTCCAAGTTCTGAACCAAGCGGAGCAATCCAGGTTCTAATTAACTTGGTATTGGATGAGGGCATACCAGATAATGATAAACAAGTTGAGAAGAAAGAGCAGGGGGTTGGGTCATGCGATCAAAGTGCGTAGGGCGATTATCTCTAAGTTTATTTAAGCGTAGTAGTAGAGGTATGAAGACAAGGATAGTGATGGATAAAGATGATGAAACCATTAATGTTAAAAAATTAAATAAGAGAAGAAGAAAACAAATCAAAAGATACCTAAAGATAAACATAAAATAAAAAGAAATAAATAAATCAAATAATATCATATAGATTTTCTATAACAAATTAATACATATCTTTATCTATATCATTAGATCTCTAAGATCTTAGTTAGTGTTGCTACAATAAACTAACCCTTTTAATAAACTAATACTGTTAGGAATATAAGCTAGGGAGCCCTAACTTAACCCAAAACCATGGTCAAAGGTTAAGGATCGACTCCCACTTATATACCCATCCACAATTTTTTGTGGATCCGATATGGGATCGTAACAATCGACCCCACTTAAAGTCGGACGTCCACGGACGGCACACTCCAGGTGGCAACCCATATGCCAAGGGCCACTTCCCGGGTGGCAACCCCCCTTGGGCCCACATCCGAGGTGGTAACCTCTAGGCCCACCATCGGGTAGCCCCATTCCGCAGCCCACCCGAGTTTTTTCCCACAGACGGCGCCAATTGTTAGGAATATAAGCTAGGGAGCCCTAACATAACCCAAAACCATGGTCAAAGGTTAAGGATTGACTCCCACTTATATACTCATCCACAATTTCTTGTGGATCCAATGTGGGGATCGTAACAAATACTTGCCAATTTTTTTCCAAACACCCATTCTGTTCAGTTTTCCCTTCTCTCCTGGCTATACTTTTTAAATTTCTCATTTACTAAAATTTATAATGCACAAAGCCGCATTACTTCCTATCCAATCAAACCCTCACTTGGAATATCAATACTGAATACATTTGTACTCAATTATGATCTAGAATTTCAAGAGGATGAGTTCTTAAGAGTCCCATGATTATCAAAATCTCTCACCACCTAGTCATAAACGAATGGTAACCTATAGGAAATCATATCATTGAAAATTATCAACGGTTTGTATCTCAAAAGGAACTGAGGTCCAGATTCGTCCCCAGGATATCTATCACCACCTAGTCATAAATGAATGGTAACCTATAGGAATGATTATACCATTGAAAATTGTCAAGGATTTGACTCTCTGCTGGAACTGAGGTCCAGATTTGTCCCCGGAATTTCAGATATTTGAAACTACGACACCCCATTTCTTCCAGCAACACTCTAGACAGTATGGAATCATTTAACAGTGTCATATTAATAGAGAATCAAACTATATAAGTTCCTTTTTTTACTAAAGCAACTCCAGTTTAAAACATAGAAGCATATTGAAGGATATATACCAAAATGAAGTGGACAGAAAAGGTCCTCCAGCTACGCCAATTTAAGGGCCTCATCAGTCATCAACCCCATTATTTGCCATAATAGTAGTTAGTGTCCACAGTAAAAAGGGGAAAATATACATAAATGCAGATTTAAAAAATTCTACAAGAGCATTTGTGGTAACTAGGCAAGAGATTTCAAGATAAATTGTACATCAAAATCTTTAATATAGGAAATAATTTGTCACACAAAAGGAACAGGCATCAGTTACAGGAGGTCAGATGGAAATGACTAAAAAATTTAAATAGAAGCCCTTAATGATAACAATAGGTATCTATATAAGCATATAATAATTGGATTCATTAGGCTCACTGTCTTAAGTCATTTCATTCTCTAAGAATGTGCAATGATAATTACAGAACAAGAAGGCGTTGTTCTCACCTATAGGCTGATGAAGAGTAGATTGAACAAATGACAAGACCTCAGTTGTTGGAAGTATGGAATGTTCTTTTCCTGATACAGTGGAGTACCTGGAAAAGGCTGTCATTATCAAGTTAGGACAGCTAAAACTTTTGACAAGAAATAAACAGATGAGTTACTTTGATATTTAAATTAGATATAGTTGAATGAATTCAACGGTTAATTATAAAAACAGAGGTTTATCCTATTGTCATACAACAACGTCTTGCAAAGTACCCTGTGATACTTTTACGAAGAGAGGGTATTTATATAACACAAACAAACCTCATGGGGTGTTTGTAGTTTCTGCTAAAAGGATAACCACTCGAGTGCATTTTTATAACTTATCTTACATATAGATATCAAGAAAATAATGTAATGGCCCCATGCAAACTTTAACAAATTTGAGATCTGATAGAATTCACTTGTTTGCATATTTTATATTTTTCACAATAGCCTAATATTTGACATATTCATAAATAAACACAAATCACTTTTTCAGCTACAGCTATTTCAATTATCACAGTGGTATGTATTCAAGGGAAAGATAAAATCCAGAGAAAGAGCACCAAATACATCAACTTATGTTCCTTTTTGCATTTGTAATGGAATCTCAATTGAAAAATTACAAGTCAATACACATTAATCCTTCCACTGATTGAATCATCCAGTTTCTTTTCTTTACAATCGAAGAGGACTTTAACATTCAAAGAAAGAATTCCTAACCTCCGCCATTGACGGCCTTCCAAATCTAGCCTCCCAGATATGCTATTTCCGGCATTAAACCAAGCAGCATTCAAACGTGCATCTCCTAAAACATTGACGCCCGCCCCAGGAACCCGATGTAAAGTACCTTTGATGTGAATCAACAAAGCAAATGAACGGTGATTTTCAAATATTTATGAGGAGAAAAGAACAATTGTAAACAGAAAAGGAGAAATCGAGTTAGAGCATGAATGCACATAAGGTGTTCGCGATATTTCCTTACCGCGATAAATTTTGGGCAACGCCCAAAATACATGACGCATTCCTCGAAATCTGAAGTACATCTTCAACAAAGTCCAATGGGTTACCGGATTCTCTCGTTGATTCGACTTCGACGCCGGCGGCGTTTTTCACTTCCGGTTATGTGGCGGGGTTTACAGAGGTTTAGGCGAGAGAGACCGGTGAAGGACTATTTGTTCTCTTCAAATATGGGTCTGGGCCGCCGGTCCAACCGGCTACGAGCCCAACCCAAATTGATGACCCATTTACAGCCCAGTCACATTTCTAGACCAAACCGAATTAACCCAAGCCATGGAAAACCGAATCGAACCGGGAACTAATGTGGTCGGTTAATTTGCTGAAAAAGAAAATTCCATGAGAAATGAGATACTCCCCCTCCCAAACTCGTTTGCTACATTGTCAAAAAGGTCCGTCTCATACTCGTTTGCTACATCTATTTTTAGTAAAAAAGTAATAATACCTTTTAATACTATACTAGCACAAAACCCCGCGTATTACGCGGGTTTGATATTAGACAAAGTATAGAGTAAAACTGGTTTATACATAAATCACTGAAGGGTATTAGTTGTTTTCATTGAAGAGTATTAGTTGTATTTACTGAACAGTGTTTTTTATTTACACTAAAGAGTCTTAGTTGTTCAGTGAAAATGAACTAAAACTCTTCAGTATAAACCAGTAATACTCTTCAATAAAAATAACTAATATTTTTCAGTGAAAACAATTAATATCCTTCTATGATTCATATATAATATATAAACCAATTTCACTCTATACATACTCTTGATATTATATATATATATATATATATATATATATATATATATATATATATATATATATATATATATATAAAGTATTTAAATTAAATATTTTAAATATTAATTCAATCAAAATATAGTATTTGTTTAATTCAATCAAAATATCAATTTGTAATTAAAAACCATAATAAATTATTCCAACTAACTCATGCAAATTAAAAAAGGTGGTTTATATAGTAAAAATAAGTGAATAGAAGGTATGCATATAATATAGAATATATAAATATTATCCAAAAATATCATAAAGTTATAGAATTGTAGGATTTTAAAATAAAGGATTGAGAGAGGTGGGGAGATTCACAAATATATATATATATATATATATATATATATATATATATGTGTGTGTGTGTGTGTGTGTGTGTGTGTGTGTGTGCGTGCGTGCGACGTAGATAAATGTGGAGTTTCTCGGAGATATAAAAAAATAGGAGTAAGTGGGAGTGAACTAATTCAAGGTTTTTAATTTAATTTAAGTAATTTTAGAATTTTTGGAATATAAGTTAATAGAATTAATAAAATAGGAAGTTAATAGAATATGAAGTTAAGGAGAGAAGTCCGGTGATAGCCGGATTTTGAAATAATTCATGATGGGACATGCCACGTAGGAGAGAGGAGATTCACAAAAAGAGAAGGTGATGATTCTCCATACACTAATAACCAAAAGCATCTACTTTATTATTTTATCACTTTAAATATTATAAACAATTCTTTTCTTAAAACTCATGCAAACAGTAAATGGGAAAATGAGTTTGGGACGGAGGGAGTACATATAATATTTTGCACAGGAAAGCAAGGACGATGAGACCAAATATAATGCGTAGAGGAAAGACAATAGAACTGTTGTAAATAAGTGCGTAAATTAAAGAGACAGCGTTTGTTGACCCAGTTCGTCGGGAACGACTACGTCTGGGGGCGATCCAAGCTAGGAGTTTCACTAATGATCTTGTGTATGCGGTGATTGATTAGGCGTGAAATTGTCATGATTCGTCGTTCGAAATACCCTAGTTTTGGTCGGTTTTGTCGAGTATTTAGAGTCAATTGAGCATTATTTCTAAACATTGGTGAATTTGTCTATTTGATGCTCATAGGTGAATCGAGAACGGAAAACGGAGTTCGTAGGACTTTGAATCGACTCAAACGGATGCCTGATTAGGCGTGAAATTGTCATGATTCGTAGCTAGAAACGCCCTAGTTTTGGTCGAGTTTATAGAGTATTTAGAGTCAATTGAGCATTATTTCTACACGTTGATAAATTTGTCTCTTTGATGCTCATAGGTGAATAGAGGACGAAAAACGGAGTTCGTAGGACTTTGAATCGACTCAAACGGATGCCCGGATGAGAAGATATTGAAGAAATACGATTGGTATTAGTGCGGACGAGGAAAAGTATCACTTGGGAGGAGTTAGAAGTCACTCGAGTGACTAGGTCGAGCGCCCTCGCTCGAGCGCATTGCTCGAGCGCCTAAACGTACAGAAACTTTCTTGCGCTCGAGCAGCTCGAGCGCCACCGCTCGAGCGAATCGCTAGAGCGCCCAAAACATGAAGAATGATTTCAACGCTCGACCAGCTCGAGCGGAACCGCTCGAGCGATTGTGTCATTCGAGCTACACTGCTCGAGCGGGACCGCTCGAGCGTTTTGCTCGAGCGCCCATGGATTTTTGCCTCCGGATGCGTATTTTCGGCCCATTAACTCCCGTTTCGACCCGTGCCTATATATACCTCTTCCAAACACGTTTTGAAGGATCCCCGACTTTAGAAATAATTTTAGACTTAGTTTTTGAAGAGGAGAAGAACGAGCAAGCTTAATTTACGTTTTGTTGAGGTTTTTCATACGAATTCTAGTTTCTTTTCAATTCTTAGTTTCTTTTCATTAGTTCGTTACTTTGAGCACGTTTAAATTTTGTTTTTATTCATTCAATTTCAGTCTTAGTATTTATTTTCTTTTAAAATCCTAGTTCATGTTTCTTATTTTCTTCGTTCAATTCATTATGTTTATGTTCGTAGTATTTTCTATTGCTTTTATGTTTATTACAACCATGTCCGGCTAAAACCCTTGCATGCTTAGGGTAGGATGAACTCGTAGAAGTAGGATGTGGGTACATAATTAGGGTAGCTTGTGACGTTAGTTTTAATTCTCTTGATTAATGAATTCTTATAATTAATCTGAACTTTACCTTTGAATTTAGTACGAAAGTGTTAGAGAGAGGACGACCGCATCACTTAATAACAATTAGTAGTCTTAACGAGAAGGTTTAGGAAAGGTTAATTCATCTACCGGTTTAGCGAAGGAGGACGACCGTATCACCTTAGTTAAATTAGGGTCTCATTAATTGAGCACGATCCATTAACTTGTTAGTGGATTAGTGAAGTCGAGTGTTAGGGTAAAGTATTAGGGTTTAGAATCTTGAGCTTTCACCTTGCATTCTTTTACTTAGGTTAATTCTTGTTTGTCACAGTTATTTTGATTATGTACCTGCTCCGTTAGTATACGTAGGGATTCCAATCCTAAGCATCACCATCTCTTATTTGAATCTAACCCTTAGTTAATTCGTCTGCTTTAGTATTTTAGTTTACTTAGTTTATTTCAGTCTTTTAATTAATTTTTCAAAAACCCAAAAACATTACACTCATATTAACTACGACGCGTAGATCTTTAGGGATCTATTCGCATATACACCATCCCTTGGGTTCGATAATACTTGGTCCCTATACTTGCCCATACTACAGTGAACCCGTACTCTTGCGGGGTAGCTACTAGTAGAAAGCTAGTGTAGTTCGCTTCAAATCAATGGCGCCGTTGCCGGGGATGGCGTTGTATGCTTTTGAATAGGACTTGTAGATAGCTTAGTAGTTAGTAGTGGGTGATTTATTTTCTGTTTATAATTTTATTTCCATTCATTGGGCAGTTGCGTTTTGATCCTTCTGCTAGTGTGTCAGGTTTATGAAAACACGCTCACAAGGCAATACGAGCGAAGAGAGAATACCGTTGGACCCTGAGACAATAGCCAGAAGGAACCGAGCCTTCTTGAGAAGGATGAACGCTGCCGACTTAGGAAAGGAACCGATGGATATCAATAATGAGTTGGACGATGCTGCCAACGATTTCAATCAGGCAGTAGACCGAGTCGAAGACACTGGAGTTAGTGGTAGACAGAATCAAATTCCATTAGGGGATAGCCAGAGCCTAAATCCGGATACACGAAACGTAGGGAATCCAGCTCAGAACCTTATCCATAATCCTCATAACAACCCTGCGTACCCACAAAACCCAAATAACCCTTTTAACAACCCAGTATACCAACATTACCCATACCCACCTTATCCTTACCCACCATATCCATATCATCCACCTCCAGTCTACAGCCAACCACCTGTTTACCCACCACCACCCCATCAAGTACCAGTACCAGCTGCTAATCCTCAACACGTTCCTCAGAACGTAGATCACAATATGGCTATTCGAGGGAGGTTTGCAGCGCAGCCACAGCGGTACTATGATGGAGTGGCTTTGCCTCCTGTTGAGGCGAACAACTTCTCGATATCACCGGGGATTTTAAAGCTGCTGACCGAGAATCAGTTCAAAGGGGTGATCGGGAAGGAGAATCCTCACACACATCTGAGGAGCTTTCTCATGATAGCCTCAACATTCAATTACAATGGCATGTCTGAAGATGCCAAGAGGCTTAGGCTGTTCCCATTCTCATTGACGGGAATAGCCAAGGAGTGGTACGATAATACGCTCCCGCGGGGAGGTATCACCACTTGGGCCGAGCTCGAGCGTCTGTTCCTCGAGCGATTCTACCCTCCATCTAGGACGATCAAGACTAGAATTGAGATCTCATCCTTTCGCCAGAAGCAAGGAGAGGACCTACGCCAAGCGTGGGAGAGATACTCAAACATGCTGATTGAGTGCCCGCAGCACGGGTACAATGAGGGAGACATTATGTCATTCTTCTACAGTGGTGCCAACAAGGCGGGGCAAGACCATTTAGACGCTTGTGCAGGCGGAGCATTCTTGAACCAAGGCATAGAGAGGTGTAGGGAAATCGTGGACAACATTGTCACGAATGCCGGTGCTTGGAGTGGAGATGCAGATTTTCAGAGAGTGCATCAGGTTGAAGAGGGAGAAGGAACGAGAAGGCTACTGATGGCCATGATGGAAAAGATCAATAACCTCGAGTTGGGAAAGAGTTTGGGTGGAGAGCATGCAGTAGAGAATGAGAGAGTAGACCAACCAAGTGGACAACAAGAGGTAGCCAATTACATGGGAGGTCCATATTACAACCAGAATGGCTACCAAGGTGGAAACCAGTATGGAAGGCCTTCTTATGGCCAACCATTTGTACCTCCAGGCCCACAGCCACTTCAAAATCAATGGAGGAACACACAAGGAGTTCAAGGAGGCCAGCAGCCTCCTCAAAACACATGGAGGAAGAATGAGAACTTTTCTTATGCTAACCCAAAAGCTGGTATTACTGTTCCTGCAGGTGTTGATCCGGGGTCTAAACCTCCTGGTGGAGAAGGCGGTGCATCAACCGAGGAGATGTTGAGAGCGATCCTTCAGAAGGTGGAGGAAGGGAGCAAGCGGTTGTCATCCTTGGAGTACGATGTGAAGGAGTTGCATAAGAAGGGTGATCAACGTGATCAAGAGCTCCAGAAGATGAATGTTGAGTGGACTAGAACTCAACAAGAGAACAATAGAAGGTTCACTTCTTTAGAGCTCCAGATGAGCCAAATTGCAAAGTCAGTGAATAGAATGCCGGAAGGGAACCCGAAAGAGCATTGCAAGGCGATCCAGCTTAGAAGTGGAACCAATTATGAAGGTCCTCAGATGCCTGCTGATGCTGAGACGCCTCAAGTTGAGAAGGGGATTGAAAGTGAAGGGCTTGAGAAGCATAAAGATATGGACGAGTCCCAGAAGGGAAAAGACTTTGAGGAGATAGAGAGAGTTCCTAAGTGGAAAAAGGCAAAGGAAGCAAGGGAGAAAGTGAAAGAAATAGAAAGAGATGAATGGGGGGTACCCAAATCTGTGATACCCGTCCCATATCCACAGCGCTTCATGAAAAAGAAGCTTGATGAAAAATTTGCTAAGTTCCTTGATGTTTTTAAACAATTGCATATTAATATTCCTTTTTATGATGCTTTGGAACAGATGCCGCACTATGCGAAGTTTCTGAAGGACTTGATTGTGAAAAGGCGGCGAGTGGATGAGCCGAAGTTGGTGCAGCTGAACCACGATGTGAGTGCATTAGTGCACAAGGCGCTTCCACCGAAGCTGAAGGATCCCGGGAGCTTCACCATTCTTTGTGACATTGGGAACGGGATCAAGAAAGGAGCGTTATGTGATTTAGGGGCGAGCATCAATCTCATGCCCTTGTCGCTTTTCAAGAAGTTGGAAGGTGGAGAACTTCAACCCACAATGATGACGCTTCAACTTGCCGATCGGTCTATTACTCGACCTCAAGGTGTTGTTGAAGACGTTCTAGTGAGAGTTGGAGATCACATTTTTCCAGCAGACTTTGTAGTGCTAGAGATGGAGGAAGATGAGCACGTGCCCCTGATCTTGGGAAGACCGTTCTTAGCTACGGCGGGGATGGTGCTAGATGTGGCAAATGGGAAGATTACATTGAAGGTTGATGATCAAGAAGTGAAGATCTCCCTATATGAAGCCATGAAGCACCCGAAGGAGGATGAGAGCTTGTATTGCATGGATGCAATTGATCCTCGTGTTGAAGACACACATTCTCTCCCTAATCCCTCTCATATTCATGATTTTGTTAGTCCTTCACCTGTTGAGTTAACCCATGAGCATTATGTTCTTGATTATTTTGATAGGGATGAAGTGAAGAAGTTGAAGGATGAAGAGGTGAAAAGTGTGGACGTGGTCCAGCTGGAAGGAAAAGGAGGAGTTAAGAAGAAAAGGTCCAAACTCAAGAAATTGTTTAGTAAGACTCCTCCAGAGAGAGGCAAGAAGGAGTTGAGACCCATAACACTTGGGAATGAGAAAAGAGGAAAGGAACTCATGATGGAGGGACATCAAGGAAAGGAGTTCAAACACCACTCTTATGAGAGTAAGGGAGGTAAATTTGAGTATGATGTTCCATAAGCTCCTTTGAGCTTGGTCCGGCATGAGGACCTTAAAAATAGCGCTGAATGGGAGGCAACCCATTTTTATTTGCTTTCATTTATTTTTTAGTGTCTTTTTATATTATTAGGGAGTATTTTGAGTAGTATGTTTAACCTCATATTTGAGTGAGTTGCTTGTAGGCTTGTCTCTAAAGGAGTAAAGGTATCATGGAGTTACTGAGATTGAAGGAACCAACTTGAGACAAGGAAGTGTGCAAAGCTAGTGAGAGAAACTAAATTATTTGGTTGAGGTAACCCACAACCCCAAACTTAGACCTCTAGCAAGGTCGAAGTTTGGGGGGGTGGAGATTTTTATGTTTCTTGTTACATTGCACATGCATGCACGCCCTTATCTTTGAGTTGAGTTTGATTGATTATTGGTTTGTTGAGATACTCCTTGGGCTATTATTAATTTGTTTTGTTACTCAATATTTTATGCCTATCAATCATCTTATGCTTGTTGATTGCTATCTTTGAGTATGATTTGATGAGTAGAGTGAGTTGTAAGGGTGAGTTAGAAATTCTTTTGTGTGAGTGTTTGAGTTTGAGCTGATTTGAGAAAGAACTTGTATGCTTGTGAAGTTTTCTTTTGAGTACTTGTGTGATGAGAGTGAGAATGCACTAGGACTAGCATGGATGTGAAAACCGTGAGAGTTGAGCCTCACGAGATTTAAATGCATGATTTAATCTCTTCGTTTGTGAGTGGATCGTCACCTTAGAGGATGCTAGAACTTGTGTGTGCTCTTGCTTCTTGATTGTGTCTAGTTTGATATGCCGAATAGGATCTTAGGCCATCTTTGATTTTATTGAGTCACTTAGCCAAAATTTTCCTTACCAATGACATTGATTCCTTGTTAGCCCCTTTGAGCCTAAAGCCTATTTTATTTGCTAGCACATATGAACACTATTCCAATTCCTAAGCCTTTTTGTCCAAATTTGAGTGGAGAATAGGAAAAGTGTGAATGTGAAGGGAGTGAATTGAGTTGAAAAAGGAAAAGGTTGTTTGTTGAGTGAATATGAGAAGAAGGTGTGATGAAGTTTTGAGATGTGGGAAAAAGAGAAAAAATATTGAGAATGAGCAAAAAGAAAAAAATGAGCTCATGTGTTTGTGTGAAAAAAGAGAAAAAAAAAAGTGATTGAAAAAAAAAAGTGAAATAGTGAGAAAGAAAAAAATTGAAGTGTTGAGAGAAGTGGAATTGAGAGAGTGTTGATTGAATATGTTTGAAGTAGTCTGTTCCTAATCTCGAAGTTCCGAAGTCTGATTTTCTATTCTCCATTCACTTTAGTCACTTTACCTTATATTGTTATCCCACCTGTCCAAAGAGCCTACATTACAACCTTGAGAAAAGTCCTTTTTGATTCGGCATTGATTTCTAGAGTATGGTCGGAGTTGAGAGTGCTTACAAGCCTATGGTTGCCGATATGAGTGATTGATTGATTGAGTGAGTCCCTTAAACACTGTTATACACTTGTGAGGGAGTGAAACACATCGTTGAGTGCACATCCATGCTTGATCTTGGTGTTTCTTATTATTGTTGCATGAGTACGATAAAAGAAAGTGAGTGAGTATACGGGTGATTAACTTTTGAAGCTTGAGTTCATCAGCTTGCATGATTGATTTTTTTTTGACTCATTCCTAACAATTTCACTTGACTTATTATTTCATTGCTTGAGGACAAGCAATATGGTAAGTTTGGGGGGGTTGATTAGGCGTGAAATTGTCATGATTCGTAGCTAGAAACGCCCTAGTTTTGGTCGAGTTTATAGAGTATTTAGAGTCAATTGAGCATTATTTCTACACGTTGATAAATTTGTCTCTTTGATGCTCATAGGTGAATAGAGGACGAAAAACGGAGTTCGTAGGACTTTGAATCGACTCAAACGGATGCCCGGATGAGAAGATATTGAAGAAATACGATTGGTATTAATGCGGACGAGGAAAAGTATCACTTGGGAGGAGTTAGAAGTCACTCGAGTGACTAGGTCGAGCGCCCTCGCTCGAGCGCATTGCTCGAGCGCCTAAACGTACAGAAACTTTCTTGCGCTCGAGCAGCTCGAGCGCCACCGCTCGAGCGAACCCGTATACTAAGGTTAATTCTTTACCCTAATACTTTACCCTAACTATTCGCATATACACCATCCCTTGGGTTCGATAATACTTGGTCCCTATACTTGCCCATACTACAGTGAACCCGTACTCTTGCGGGGTAGCTACTAGTAGAAAGCTAGTGTAGTTCGCTTCAAGTCAATGCCCGGATGAGAAGATATCGAAGAAATACGATTGGTATTAGTGTGGAAGAAGAAAAGTGTTACTTTTGGAAATTTTGGAGTCACTCGAGTGGCTCAGGTCGAGCACTAGCGCTCGAGCACGTTGCTCGAACGCTAAAAACATACAGAAGATTTCTCGCGCTCGAGCAGCTCGAGCGCCACCGCTTGAGCGTGTTGCTCGAGCGCCCCAAAATTGCACCATTCGACCAGCTCGAGCGGAGGCGCTCGAGCAATTACACCATTCGAGCTACACAGCTCGAGCGCCACCGCTCGAGCATGTGTGCTCGAGCGCTTCCAACTTTTATGCTTTCGGATGCATTTTTCAGCCCACGAGTTTCCGATTCGGCCCAAGGCTTATATATACTCGTCCCGAGCTCGTTTTTAGGAACTACCACTTACCACTTGATAGATTTTGACTTTTAGAGTTCGTTTTTGGAGAGAAGAAGATGAGCAAGCTTTACTTTACGTTTAAATCGAGGTTTTAGCACGAATTCTTAGTTTATTTTCGTTTTTCAGATTCTTTTCATTAGTTCGATTACGTTAAACACTTTAAACTTCGTTTTCATTAATTAAATTTCAATTCTTTTCAAGTACTTCTTTAAACCCTAGTTTAAGTTTGATCTTTTATTCGTTCTAATCATCATGTTGATGTTCATCACTTTTTCTATTGCTTTCGTTATTGTCAAAACCATGTCTAGCTAAAACTCTTGCATGCTTAGGGTAGGATGAACTTGTAATTCGTGACGTTAGGGTTTTAATTCTCTTAATTAATGAATTCTTAAAATTAGTCTTAACTTTATTCTTGAATTTCGTTCGAAAAGTGTTAGAGAGAGGACGATCTTATCACTCTTTAACAAGAGTAGACTTAATGAAAGGGTTTAGAAAGGGTTAATTAATCTACCGGTTTATCTAAGGAGGACGACCGCATCACCTTAGTTTAAATTAGGGTCTCGTTAATTAAGCACAATCTATTAACTCGTTAGTGGATTAGTGAAGTCGATTGCTAGGATAAAGTATTAGGGTATTAAGTCTTGAGCTTTCATCTTACAATCTTTAACTTAGGTTATTTCTTGCGCGTCACAATTATTTTGATTATGTACCTGCTCCGTTAGTATACGTAGGGATTCCTATCCTGAGCATCTCTATCTCATATTTGAAAACACACCTTAGATTCTTAGATTAATTTTCCTTTTTGCATTATTAGAGTAATTTAGTTTAGATTATATTTATTTTTCAAAAAAAACCAAAAACATCACACTCATATTAACTACAACGCGTAGATCTTCAGGGATCTATTCGCATACATACCTTCCCTTGGGTTCGATATACTTGGTCATTATACTTACTCATACTACAGTGAACCCATACGCTTGCGGGGAATCGACTAGTAAAAGTTGGTACATTCGCTTCAAGTCAATGGCGCCGTTGTCGGGGATGGCATTGTATGTCTTTTGAATAGGACTTGTCGATAGCTTAGTAGTTAGTAGTGAGTGCTTTACTTTTCTGTTTTATTTCGTACGTATTCGGCAGTTGCGTTTTTATTCTTTTGTTAGTGTTTCAGGTTTATGAAAACACGCTCACAAGGCAATACGAGCGAAGAGAAATTACCGTTGGATCCTAAGACAATAGCAAGAAGAAACCGAGCCTTCTTAAGAAGGATGAACGCTACCGGAAGGAAAGAACCAATGGACATTACTAATGAGTTGGATGATGTCGAGAATGAGTTTAATCAGAAACTGAACCGGGCTGACGGCACTGAAGGCAATTCCAGTAAGAACCAAGATCCGATAGGAGACAGTCAGAGCCAGAACCCGGGTACACAAAACTTAAACAATCCAGCTCATAACATTGTCCAACATCCTCAGAACAACCCTGCTTACCCACATCCTAACTTGCCACAAAACAACTTACCTTACCCACCTTACCCATACCCACATTATTCGTATCCACCATACCCGTATCCTCCACCTCATGTTTACAATCCACCACCACCCCAACAAGTACCAGTACCACCTGCTAATCCGCAGCACATTCCTCAGAACGCAGATCAGAATATGGCTATTCGAGGAAGGTTTGCAGCGCAGCCACAATGGTACTATGATGGAGTGGCATTGCCTCCTGTTGAGGCAAATAACTTCTCGATTTCCTCGGAAATTCTTAAGCTGCTTACCGAGAACCAGTTCGAGGGGGAGGTTGGGAAGAAGAATCCTCATACTCACCTGAGGAGTTTCCTGATGATAGCCTCCACATTCAATTATAACGGCATATCTGAAGATGCCAAGAGGCTTAGGCTGTTCCCATTCTCATTGACGGGAATAGCAAATGAGTGGTATGATAACACGCTCCTACGGGGAGGTGTAACCACATGGGCCGAGCTCGAGCGTCTGTTCCTCGAGCGATTCTACCCTCCATCGAGAACTATTAAAGCAAGGATTGAGATCTCTTCCTTTCGCCAGAAGCCAGGAGATGATTTACGCCAAGCGTGGGAGAGATACTCAAACATGTTGATTGAGTGCCCGCAGCACGGGTATAATGAGGGAGATATCATGGCATTTTTCTATAGTGGAGCCAGCAAGGCTAGCCAAGCCCATTTAGATGCATGTGCGAGTGGAGCTTTTCTGAACCAAGGGATAGCGAGGTGTAGTGAAATCGTTGACAACATTGTCACGAATGCCGGTGCATGGAACGAGGATCCAAAATCTCACAGAGTTTATAAGTTGGAGGAGAATGGGGGTACAAGGAAGCTGTTGATGGCTATGATGGAGAAGATTAGCAATCTTGAGATGGGGCAAAATCTGGTTGGAGGGAATGTAGCAGTGAGCGAGAAAGGGGACCCACCCACGAGTCAGCAAGAAGAGGCCAACTATATGGGAAGGCCTAACTATCCACAATGGGGGTATCCACAAGGTGGAAATCAGTTTGGAAGGCCTTCTTATGGCCAACCATTTGTACCTCCAGGTCCCCAGCTGCCTCAAAATCAATGGAGGAACACACAAGGATATCAAGGAAGCCAGCAGCCCCCTCAAAACACATGGAGGAAGAATGAGAATTTCTCATATGCTAATCCAAAGGCTGGTATTACAGTTCCTCCAGGTGTTGATCCGGGTTCTAAACCTCCTGGTGGAGAAGGCGGTGCCTCAACTGAGGAGATGTTGAGAGCTATCCTTCAGAAGGTGGAGAAAGGTAGCAAGCGATTGTCCTCTTTGGAGTACGATGTAAAGGAGTTGCACAAAAAAGGTGATCAGCGTGATCAAGAACTCCAAAAGAGAGACATAGAATGGAATCGTGCTCAGCAAAAGAACAACCGCAGGTTCTCTTCTATCGAGTATCAAATTAGTCAAATTGCAAAGTCTCAGCCGAGAGAGCCTGGCAAGTATCCTTCAATACCCGAGGATAACCCAAAGGAACATTGCAAGGCTATTGAGTTGAGAAGTGAGACCAAATATGATGGTCCTGAGATGCCTGCTGATTCTGAGACGCCCAAATGAGAGGTTGAGATAGAAGGAAAAGAGCCTGAGGCAGATAGAGATGAGATTGAGGAGATGGGAGTTGAGAAAGGGGTTGAGAGTGAAGGCATTCAGAAGAGTAAAGATGTGGATGAGTCCCATGAGAGCAAAGAGCCTGAAGAGGAGGGCATTGAGGAGATTGAGAGAGTTCCAAAGTGGAAGAAGGCAAAGGAAGCAAGCAAGAATCTAAAAGAGACTGAGAAAGATGAATGGGGGGTACCCAAATCTGTGATACCTGTCCCATATCCACAGCGCTTCATGAAAAAGAAGCTTGATGAGAAGTTTGCTAAATTCCTTGATTTTTTTAAAAAGCTACATATTAACATTCCTTTTTATGATGCTTTGGAACAGATGCCTAACTATGCCAAGTTCCTGAAGGACTTGATAGCGAAGAGACGGAGAGTGGACGGGCCTGAGCTAGTGCATTTGAACCACGAGGTGAGTGCTATGGTACACAAGGCGCTTCCGCCAAAGTTGAAGGATCTCGGGAGTTTCACCATTCTTTGTGATATCGGGAACGGGATCAAGAAAGGAGCTTTGTGTGATCTCGGGGTTAGCATTAATTTGATGCCTCTATCGTTGTTCAAGAAGTTAGAGGTGGGTGAACTTCAACCCACGATGATGACGCTCCAGCTTGCTGATAGGTCCATTACAAGACCTCAAGGAGTAGTGGAGGATGTTCTAGTGACGGTGGAGAATCACGTTTTTCCCGCCGACTTTGTCGTACTCGAGATGGAAAAAGATGAGCATGTACCGCTGATTTTAGGGAGGCCGTTTCTAGCTACAGTCGGGATGGTACTTGATGTAGCGAATGGGAAGATTACGGTCAAGGTTGATGATCAAGAAGTGAATATAGCTATTTATAAAGCTATGAAATACCCAATGGGAGATGAGAGTTTCCACTTCATTGACATCACAGACACTTGTGTTGAAGACACACTTCTAGACCCTTATTTTTTCTATGTTCATAGTTTGATTATCCTATTCTTGACGATCTATCTTATGATTCTTATGATCTTGATTATTTTGACAGCTTGAGAGACAACGAAGATGTCAAGTTCTTGGAGATGAAGAAAGTAGAGGATGGGGACGAGTTGGAAGCCGAGGAGTCAACGTTCGAGAAGATGTTCGATAAGGCACCACCATTGGAGGCGAAAAAAGAGTTGAAGCCACTTCCCGACCACCTCAAGTACGCCTACTTGGATGAGACCGACAAGTATCCGATAATTGTATCTGCCCTTTTATCTGATGATCAGCTTGAGAGACTTTTAGTGGTGCTTCGTAAGCACAAATCTGCTATAGGATGGTCGATCACAGATATTAAGGGAATTAGTCATTCGATTTGCATGCATAGGATTAGATTAGAAGAGGGTAGAAAACTAATAGTGCAAAACCAACGTAGAGTTAATCCGGTGATTCAAGAGGTGATACATAAGGAGGTTTTGAAGTTGTTAGATAGCAACATGATTTTTGCAATTTCTGATAGTCCATGGGTGAGTCCGTTACACGTAGTTTCTAAGAAGGGGGGTACCACGGTGATCAAGACGAAGTCTAATGAATTGGTAGCCACTAGATTAGTGACGGGTTGGCGTGTGTGTGTTGATTATAGAGAGTTGAACAAGGCAACGTGTAAGGATCACTTTCCTCTACCGTTCCTTGATCAGATGATTGATAGATTAGGTGGTTTTGAGTATTACTGTTTCTTAGATGGGTATTTGGGGTATAATCAGATTATGATAGCCCCCGAGGATCAAGAAAAAATCACTTTCACCTGCTATTATGGAACTTTTGCTTTCAGGAGGATGTCGTTTGGGTTGTGTAATGCACCCGCCACCTTTCAAAGGTGTATGATGGCTATTTTTCATGGTTTGATTGAGAAGATTATGGAGGTTTTCATGGACGACTTCTCCGTCTACGGGGAGTCGTTTGATAAATGTCTAATCAATCTTGAAGTTGTGTTGAGCAGGTGTGAAGAGACGGACTTAGTGCTTAATTGGGAGAAGTGTCACTTCATAGTGAGAGAGAGTATTGTTCTTAGACATCATGTGTCCTCGAAAGGTATCCAAGTTGACAAGGCGAAAGTGATTGCTATTGAGAAACTTCCACCACCTTCGACCGAGAAGGGGATTCGGTCATTTTTAGGACACGCAGGTTTTTATAGACGTTTCATCAAAGACTTTTCACAAATTGCTAAACCCCTTTCGTGGCTTCTTGAAAAAGAAGTCGCCTTTGAGTTTACTAATGAGTGTTTAGTGGCTTTTAATAGGTTGAAAGAAGCGTTGGTGAATGCCCCGATACTTGTGACACCAGATTGGTCTAGCCCGTTCGTGCTGATGTGTGATGCTAGTGACTATGCGATGGGGGTTGCTTTGGGGCAAATTCGTGAGAGGCGTTTTCACGCTATTTACTATGCCTCGAAGATGCTGAATTCTGCTCAAGTGAATTACACTACAACCGAAAAGGAGCTGTTGGCGGTCGTGTATGCCTTTGATAAATTTCGACCTTACCTAGTAGGGACGAAAACAATTGTATATACGGACCACGCAGCGATTCAGTATCTTATGAGTAAGAAGGATGCAAAGTCCCGTCTCATTCGATGGATTTTGCTACTCCAGGAGTTCGATGTAGAGATTCGAGACAAGAAGGGATGTGAGAATGTGATAGCAGATCACCTTTCGAGATTGGAGCTCACAAAGGAGAACACCGTGGAGGATCGAGAGGTGAACGATGAATTTCCGGATGAGAAGCTCTTTGGCTTAGGAGACATACATGTATATCGAGTTGAAGGGAAGGCACCATGGTTTGTAGACTATGCTAATTATTTAGCAAGTGGGGAGTTACCTGTTGAGATAGACTCGGTGCATCGGAAGACATTTTTGAAGAAAGTTCGGGAGTTTATTTGGGACGATCCCTACTTGTTCAAAAGGGGGATAGATCATGTGTTGAGAAGGTGTGTGCCAGAAGAGGAGTGGAGTAATATCATAAGGCATTACCACGCCTTGCCATGTGGAGGACATTTGGGTGGAGAAAAAATCAGGAGGAAGGTCCTACAATCTGGTTTTTATTGGCCGACTCTTTTGAGAGATTGCATGGAATGGGTCAAGAGGTGTGAAAAGTACCAACGATTTGGCTCCATTACTTAGCGAGACGAGATGCCGCTGCACGTGTTCATGGAAGTTGAAGTTTTCGACGTATGGGGGATTGATTTCATGGGTCCATTTCCTCCTAGAAATGGATTCTTGTACATTCTCGTGTGCGTTGATTACGTCTCGAAGTGGATTGAAGCTGTCCCGACTCGAGTGAATGATTCCCGAGTGGTGATCGAGTTCTTGAGGAAGAACATTTTTGCGAGATATGGAGTCCCAAGAGCTTTGATAAGTGATGGGGGAAGTCACTTCGTGAACAAATGGATGGAAAAACTGCTGTCAAAATATGAGGCAAGTCATCGAGTCTCTACTGCTTATCATCCTCAATCTAACGGTCTTGCAGAGGTGTCGAATCATCAAATCAAGGAGATCCTTGAGAAGACGGTGAGCATTAGTAGGAAGGATTGGGCAACGAAGCTTGATGATGCCCTTTGGGCGTATAGGACAGCTTTCAAAACACCTCTTGGTATATCTCTGTACCAATTAGTTTTTGGAAAGGCATGTCATTTGCCCGTGGAGTTAGAACATAAGGCATATTGGGCGATCAAGAAGCTGAATTTTGATAGTGCCTTAGTTGGTGAGAAGAGATTACTCCAATTGCATGAGTTGGAGGAGTTTCGAGATAGAGCATATGAGAATGCCCGAATTTTCAAGGAGAAGACCAAGAAGTGGCACGATGCACGGTTGAAGAAAAAGGAGTTCAAGGTGGGAGATCAAGTCCTCGTATTCAATTCGAGGATGAAGCTGTTTGGTGGAAAGCTCAAGTCCAAGTGGAACGGGCCGTATATCATGACGGACGTGCATAAGAGTGGATTTCTTGAAGTCGAGAAGGAGGATGGACGTAGTTTCATGGTGAACGGGCATCGAGTAAAGAAGTTCTTTAACTTCTCTTATGAGAATAAGAGAGATAGTTTAGATTCTCAAGTCCCGTGAGCTCCTTCGAGCTCGGTCCGACATTAGGACCTTAAAACTAGCGCTTAATGGGAGGCAACCCATTTTTACTTATTTTTACGTGTTTTGTTTCTTTTGTCGTTTTGTGAATCGTAAGTGTTAACCTCGTTTATAGAGTATGTTTGTTGGTGTAGGCTTGTTTCGTGTGGCTTAGTGAGAGCAAGTGCGCTTAAGGAAAGCAATTCATGAAGATGGAGATGTTTCGAGGAGTAGAGCATGCAATTGAGGGAGAGTGAGGTAACACGAACCCCAAACGTAGACCTCTTTGTGAATTCGAAGTTTGGGGGGTGGTGTTTTTTGTTTCCGCTCGTTACTTTGCATTGATAGTGATTTAAGTTCATAAGAATTGAGTGTACTTACTCGTATATACTCGTTCTTTTCAAACTTTGGTATTGCCTAGCAAGAACAAAGTTTGGGGGGGTGTGTGTATTCGTACTTCGAGTTCGTACACGAAATTCTAATGGAAAAATTGGTCAAATTTTTCGAAAATATCGATGCGTGGGATCGAATTAAGTGAGAGTGCTTAAGTTCGACGTGAATGGATTGGTGAATTGCACGTTTGGAAGAGACCCCAACTCCTCGGTCGAATGAGCGACCTGGCTTAAATCGAGGAGTTCTCAGGTTAGTTCGTGTTTTTGTTGAGTTTTACGATGTTCGAGTTTGGTTCGTATGTGAATTTCGGGTTTTGGACGTCGAAATCATATGTTGCAAGGAGGAGCCGCTCGAGTGGCACCACTCAAGCGCCTCCGCTCGAGCGCATTGCTCGAATGCCCATTTTATGCAGAAGATTTTTGCCGCTTGAGCGACTGTATCATTCGAGCTACATGCTCGAGCGCGACCGCTCGAGCGGGCCAGCTCGAGCGGGTCGCGGGTTTTGCCCAGATTTTTTCCTCCTTTATAATTACCCCTCCCCACACGTACACACACTTACACACACTCTGACGGGCGATATTGGGTGCGATTTGGGGGAATTTTGCGGCGTTTCGTGCGGTTCTTCTTGTATTGCTAACAAATTCTTGCTCATTTCTTCTCAATCTCCATTAAATCTGCAAGCAAGGTATGTAATTCCTAACTTTTGTCATTTAATTCGTTGATTGAGGATGAATTAGACATGAGAAACATATGAACTAGGGCATGATAGGTTCAAATTTTTTTGGGATTTTTGTGCAAAAACTTGTTGATTCTTTATTCATTTTGTATGAATGTTGGTAATTTGCTATGGGTTTGCTTGTTTCACTCTCAATTTTGGAATTGCATGAGTAGAATAAGTGAATTTCTAGAGTGAGAAAGTAGGAATTTGAGAAAAGGAGATGGGTTTTGCATGTTGAGGAGAAATTATTGTGAATTGAGATTAAATTGAACATGAATAGGTTTGAATTGAGTCTTGAGCATGTAAATTACACAATTTGGGTAATGTTACTTCATGATAGACTTGAATGTGGGCATTTGAGAGTTGAGATTGATGATTTGGTTGGTAACCACCTGAGAATTTGGGAATTTCTGCTACATGAGACTTAAAATTGATTCATTGAACTCAAGTTGAGATTGAGAGTAAAGGAATTTAAATTGTTACTACTTGAGATGCTTGGGATTGATTTGAATTGCATAGAGTGTTGTGAATGAAATTGAGTTGCTTTGTGTTTTGCCCAGGAACAATGGTTCCAAAAAAGAATGAGGATAGAGTGTTGAGCATCGCTGAATTGGAGGAAGTCACGAAAGATCTTAGGAGGAGGAGTTTGTTGCCCTCAAGATGGAATAATTTGGACTATCAGGGAAGTTGGAGGTACATTGCGTACCGATGGAGCCTGATCACCGGGAAGGTGAAAAAGACCCGGAGACCCGTCGTTAGTTTCATGAGAGATTTGGGGATCGAAGAGGAGATTAGGAGAATTTTCAGAAGAAACAACATGACGGAGTTCTTCGAGATGTTGCTTTATATGGAGACGAATGCCGACCTGGTGGAACAGTTCCTAGCAACTGTTGAGAAGGCGGATGAGAACTCGTTTAAGTTCAAGTACCAGAACGATTGGCAGTATTGTGAGATTGAAGCTGTCAACCTCGCGCTTGGACTTCCAGCTTTGCCCAGACAAAACCGGGTGTCAAAATCGTACAAGGCGGACGCGTTCTGGAAGGACATAACGGGAGGAATGGCCGGGGACTACAAAGGCCAGAATGCACGAGCGTCTGCAATCAGAAATCCTGTGATTCGGTACTTGGAGCGGATCCTAGGAAACACCATATACGCCCGTTCTGAGACGGGAACTGTCACAAGCAAGCAACTATATGGTATTTGGTGCCTTCTGTACATGAAGGAGCACGACTTTGGAAGAGACTTCGTGGAGCACCACTACGAGGCTCCCTTCAAGCTAGGCACGAAGACTTCCAAAGTTCGAGGAGGTGGACTGATCTCGGTATTCGTGAAGAGCCTCGGATTTGTGCCATGTTCGGATCCGTGCCCAGGGACGGATTTAGGGTACGATCAGATGAGCAACACGCTGATGTTCGAGCATTGGATGGGGATTTATTGTATTCGGTTTAAGGATGATAGCCTTTTCCCACTGCCGAACGACAAGTTGGTGATGTTGAAAGGAAAGAAGAAGCAAAACTTGGGCATGAACGGAGAGCAGCACTTGGCTATAAGTGCTAAGTATACGTCTGAGGTCGATAGTAGAGGACTCCGGGAGGTGAGGCCCGTGAAGAGGAACCGTGGAGAGAGTTCAGGCGGTGCCGGGACGAACGGAGCAGGAACGAGTGGAGTCCAAGATCTGCAAGAAGAAGAAGAGCAGGAATACGAAGAGGGGCACGACGGGGCAGGTGAAGCAGCGGGCGAGGACCCGCAAGAGATGGAGGTGGAGTCACCCGGGATGTAGTCGCCGGGCAGTGGTATCCCTCGTATGCGGATTGGACTCAGATGGGCAACCAGATTCAGACGCTCCAGACTGACGTGACCTACTTGTGTGAGACGCAAGATAGGTTAGACACGAGGACAACCCGTATGGAGGATCAGTTCTCGGATATGCACCGCTGGATGGAGTCGTTGTTCGTATCGCACTTGGGAACTGACCATCCAAACTACCGCCCACCGCCGCCTCCGGATGCTTGAGAGTCATGGGATTCCCCCGATTTCTAGTTCCTTTTTCTTTTTTTTCTTTTCTCTTCTTATTTATTTCTGTTATTGAGTGTGAACTTTATCGTCTGAGTGGTGTGCATTTCTTATGGGATTGTATTGGATGTATTTCAGATTATGGGGATTATAATTTAAGTTGAATTGATTGTTGATTGACTGATTTTATTCTTCTCTACTCGTACTACTTGCTGATTGCTGATTCTCGAATATGACTTAGTGAGAAAGTTGAGTTGTGAGGGTGAGTTAGGAATTCTTAAGTGTGAGTGGTTGAGCTAGAGTGGACTTGAGAAAGAACTCGTATGCTTGTGAATTTTTCTTTTTGA
This sequence comes from Ballota nigra, assembly GCA_947034835.1. Taxonomy (NCBI): domain Eukaryota; kingdom Viridiplantae; phylum Streptophyta; class Magnoliopsida; order Lamiales; family Lamiaceae; genus Ballota; species Ballota nigra. Next base: position 6,739,317 of record OX344727.1, on the reverse strand, counting down.
GTGCTTGTGTGATGAGAGTGAGAATGCACTAGGACTAGCATAGATGTGAAAGCCGTGAGAATTGAGCCTTTATGAGATTAAGATGCATGAATTGATCTCTTCGTTTGTGAGTGGATCGTCACCTTAGAGGATACTAGAACTTGTGTGTGCTCTTGCTTCTTGATTGTGTCTAGTTGATATGCTGAATGTGATCTTAGGCCATTTTTGTTTTGATTGAGTCACTTAACCTAAATTTTCCTTACCATTGATATTTGTCCCTTGTTGGCCCCTTTGAGCCTAAAGCTTATTTCATTTTCTAGCACATATGAACACTATTCCAATTCCTAAGCCTTTTTGTCCCAATTTGAGTGGAGAATAGGAAAAGTGTGAATGTGAAGGGATTGAATTGAGTTAAAAAAAAAAGAAAATGTTATTTGTTGAGTGAGTATGAGAAGAAGGTGTGATGAAGTTTTGAGTTGTGGGAAAAAGAAAAAAATTGAGAATGAGCAAAAGAAAAAAGAGCTCATGTGTTTGTGAAAAAAAAAAAGTGATTGACAAAAGTAAAAAAAAAAGTGAAAAAAAATTGAAGTGTTGAGAGTGTGGAATTGAAAGCGTGCTTATTGAATATGTTTGAAGTAGTCTGTTCCTAATCTCGAAGTACCGAAGTGTGATTTTCAATTCTCCATTCACTTTAGTCACTTGCCTATATTGCTATCCCACCTGTCCAAAGAGCCTACATTACAACCTTGAGAAAAGGCCTTTTTGATTCGGCATTGATTTCTAGAGTATGATCGGAGTTGAGATTGCTTACAAGCCTATGACTGCCAATATATGTGATTGATTGTTTGAGTGAGTCCCTTTATCATTGATATACACTTGTGAGGGAGTAAAACACATCGTTGAGTGCACATCCATGTTTGATTTTGGTGATTCTTGCTGTTGTTGCATGAGTATGATGAGGGAAGGTGAGTGAGTATACTTGTGATTGATCTTTGAAGCTCGAATTCATTTGCTTGCATGATTTGATTTGTTGACTCATTTCTAACAATTTCACTTGACTTATTATTTCATTGCTTGAGGACAAGCAATATGGTAAGTTTAGGGTGGTTCATTAGGCGTGAAATTGTCATGATTCGTCGTTCGAAATACCCTAGTTTTGGTCGGTTTTGTCGAGTATTTAGAGTCAATTGAGCATTATTTCTAAACATTGATGAATTTGTCTCTTTGATGCTCATAGGTGAATCGAGGATGGAAAACGGAGTTCGTAGGACTTTGAATCGACTCAAACGGATGCCCGGATGAGAAGATATCGAAGAAATACGATTGATATTAGTGTGGAAGAAGAAAAATGTTACTTTTGGAAATTTTGGAGTCACTCGAGTGGCTCAGGTCGAGCACTAGCGCGCGAGCACGTTGCTCGAATGCTAAAAACATACAGAAGATTTCTCGCGCTCGAGCTGCTCGAGCGTGTTGCTCGAGAGCCCCAAAATTGCACCATTCGACCAGCTCGAGCGGAGGCGCTCGAGCGATTGCACCATTCGAGCTACACAGCTCGAGCGCCACTGCTCGAGCATGTGTGCTCGAGCGCTTCCAACTTTTATGCTTCCAGATGCATTTTTCGGCCCACGAGTTCCCGATTCGGCCCTAGGCTTATATATACTCGTCCCGAGCTCATTTTTAGGAACTACCACTTGATAGATTTTGACTTTTAGAGTTCATTTTTGGAGAGAAGAAGAGGAGCAAGCTTTACTTTACGTTTAAATCGAGGTTTTAGCACGAATTCTTAGTTTATTTTCGTTTTTCAGATTCTTTTCATTAGTTCGATTACGTTAAACACTTTAAACTTCGTTTTCATTAATTAAATTTCAATTCTTTGCAAGTACTTCTTTAAACCCTAGTTTATGTTTGATCTTTTTTTCGTTTTAATCATCATGTTGATGTTCATCACTTTTTCTATTGTTTTCGTTATTGTCAAAACCATGTCTAGCTAAAACCCTTGCATGCTTAGGGTAGGATGAACTTGTAGAAGTAGGTTGTGGGTACGTAATTAGGGTAATTCGTGACGTTAGGGTTTTAATTCTCTTAATTAATGAATTCGTAAAATTAGTCTTAACTTTATTCTTGAATTTCGTTCGAAAAGTGTTAGAGAGAGGACGATCTTATAACTCTTTAACAACGAGTAGACTTAATGAAAGGGTTTAGAAAGGGTTAATTAATCTACCGGTTTATCTAAGGAGGATGACTGCATCACCCTAGTTTAAATTAGGGTCTCGTTAATTAAGCACAATCTATTAACTCGTTAGTGAATTAGTGAACTCGATTGCTAGGATAAAGTATTAGGGTATTAAGTCTTGAGCTTTCATCTTACAATCTTTAACTTAGGTTATTTCTTGCGCGTCACAATTATTTTGATTATGTACCTGCTCCGTTAGTATACGTAGGGATTCCTATCCTGAGCATCTCCATCTCATATTTGAAAACACACCTTAGATTCTTAGAATAATTTTCCTTTTTGCATTCTTAGAGTAATTTAGTTTAGATTATATTTGCTTTTCAAAAAAACCAAAAACATCACACTCATATTAACTACAACGCGTAGATCTTCAGGGATCTATTCGCATACATACCTTCCCTTGGGTTCGATATACTTTACAATAATGAATACAATAGTCTATTTATAAGAATAAAATCCTAGTCTAAGATATAAAGTCTATTGGATTTATTGGTCCATTAGTAATGTCCACATCAAATCTTCTAGATTTGGAATAAATCTTCTAGATTTACAACACTCCCCCTTGGACATTACGACATAACATAAATGTCATGTCATAAAAACTCCACATGCTAGGTATCGGCCAAATAATAAGTTAGGGAGGAATGTTATTGATCTTCTAGACCTAAATCTTCTAGATTTATTTCGGGGTTACCGCTCCCCCTGAAGACAACAACACTTTAAGTCTTTGCATCCCAATACCACGAACGTACTTTTCAAAAGTAGACGTAGGTAAGGATTTAGTAAACAGATCTGCTAGATTGTTACTAGATTGCACCTTTGAATGGTAATCACGTTGCTCTTCTGGAGTTCGTATGGGTAGAAAAACTTAGGTGAAATATGTTTCGTCAGGTTTCCCTTGACGTACCCATTACTCATTTGTGTGATGCAAGCAGCGTTGTCTTCAAATATAACGGTGGGAGGTGTATCGCCTTTGGCGAAACCACACGAGTCACCAATGTGTTTTACCAAGGACCTTAACCAAACACATTCTCGTGCGGCTTCAAATAAAGCTATTATCTCTGAGTGGTTTGAAGACGTGGTAACCATGGATTGTTTAACCAATCTCCATGAGATCGCGGTACCACCACAGAGAAAAACGTAACCAGTCTGGGATATGGCGTTGTAGGGATCAGACAAATAACCAGCATCCGCATAACCTACTAAGGTTTTATCTTGGTTCTTATGATAAAACAGTCCAAGGTCTTGAGACCCTTGGAGGTATCGTAGAACGTGTTTAACACCATTCCAATGTCTCCTTGTAGGAGAAGCGCTATATCTCGCAAGCAAATTGACAGCAAATGCAATGTCCGGCCGAGTGCAATTTGCGAGATAGAGCAAAGCTCCAACATCGCTAAGATAAGGAACTTCTGGTCCCAGAATTTCTTCTGAATCTTCTCTTGGTCTAAATGGGTCCTTATCCACTTCGAGGGATCGAACAAGCATATGGGTGCTAAGTGGATGAGATTTATCCATGTGAAATCTCTCCAATACCTTCTTTACGTAGGTCGACTGATGAATAAGGATTCCTTCTGGGAGGTGCTCGATCTGCAAGTCGAGGCAGTACTTGGTTTTACCCAAGGACTTCATTTCGAATTCAGCTTTCAAGATTGAACTGACTTCTTCAATCTTTTTGCATGTTCCGATTATGTTTAGGTCATCAACATAGACGGATATGATGCAAAAACCATCTTGCGATTTCTTTATGAATACGCATGGAAAAGCTTTATCGAATGTGTATCCCTTCTTTTGAAGGAATTCACTAAGTCGGTTATACCACATGAGGCCCGATTGCTTCAGGCCATACAACGACTTTTGCAGTTGTATGCTATACATATTGCGGTTTTCACCATCCCTCATTTGAGGAACGTTAAATTCATCAGTGATTTTCATGTAAATATCGGCATCTAGTGATCCTATAAGTACGCGGTTACTACGTCCATTAATCTCATTTGGAGATTCAGTTTAACTGCCAAAGATATCAAGTAGCGGAACGTTATGAGTCCATGACGGGAGAATAGGTTTGATCGAAATCAACCTCAGGTCTCTGGGTCTGGTCGTTCCACGGTCCTAGTGCATGGAATATTTTTTGCACGTGCTTCATCACTAGGACTCTCGTCTCCTAGAGACTTGGGGTTATCTAGACGGATCTCTTCTAGTGATTTTACATTCGACTGACCAGATTTGCTAGCCTTTCATTTAGGTGTGTTACTATCTCTTTAGGGTCCCTTACGCTTTTGGCGTGTGGGGTGATTAGGCGTGAAATTGTTATGTTTTGGTGTCCGATTTGCCCATGTTTTGAGTGTTTTTATGAGTGTTTGGAGTCAATGAGTATCATTTCTTTAAACTGATTAATTTGTCTCTTTGGTTTTCATAAATGGATAGAGGGTGAAAATAGGAGTTCGTAGGACTTTGAATCGGCCAAAACGGACTCCCGGTTGAGGAGATATGAAGATTTTACGAACATGTGTACAGCTGCCGAAAAGTACTCGAGCAGAGTCGCTCGAGTAGTCACTACTCGGGCACTCGAGCTGCAACAGGTTGAGTAGTTTTACTCGACCTATACTCGATCTTGACGCGTATTTTGGCCCATGAACACCCAAATTTGATCCCAAGCCTATTTATACCTTTTTCCAAGCATATCAACACATACCAACACATATTTTTACATACTTTGAGCAAGGAGAAAGCTTGGGAAGGAGTTTTGAAGAATTTTATACGTTGTAATCGAGGTTTTAATTTACGAATTCTTAGTTTTAGTATTTCTTTTGAACGTATTAGATTAATTCTTTCTTTCTTTACTCTTTGAGACGATTAAACCTAGTTTTTCAGATTTATATAGATTTCTTTGGAGACTTTAATTTGTTCTTTCGTTTATGTTCTTGATTTCTTTCGTTAATTCAATTATGCATATGTTTATTGTTCTTGTGATTGCTTTTATTATTCAAACCACCATGTTAGGCTAGAACCCTTGCATGCTTAGGATAGGATGAACTCGTAGAAGTAGGTTGTGGGTATGTAATTAGGGTAATTCGTGACGTTAGTTTTAATTCTCTTAATTAATGAATTCTTATAATTAATCTTAACTCTACCTTTGAATTTCGTACGAAAGTGTTAGAGAGAGGACGACCGCATCACTCAATAACAATTAGTAGTCTTAACGAGAGGGTTTAGGAGAGGTTAATTCATCTACTGGTTTAGCGAAGGAGGACGACCGCATCACCTTAGTTAAATTAGGGTCTCATTAATTAAGCATAATCTATTAACTTGTTAGTGGATTAGTGAAGTCGAGTGTTAGGGTTTAGAATCTTGAGCTTTCACCTTGCATTCTTATACTTAGGTTATTTTTTGTGTGTCACGGTTATTTTAATTATCGTACCAACTCCGTTAGTATACGTAGAAATTCCTATCCCGAGCATCACCCTTTTATATTTGAGACAAAACCCTTAGATAATTAACTCATTTCTTTCTTTTGCATTAGTAGAGTAGAATAGTTTAGATTTAATAATTTTCAATCCCCAAACATACACTCATATTAACTACGACGCGTAGATCTTCAGGGATCTATTCGCATACATATCTTCCCTTGGGTTCGATAATACTTGGTCCCTATACTTGCCCATACAATAGTGAACCCGTACTCTTGCGGGGAAGCTACTAGTAAAAGCTAGTGTAATTCGCTTCAAGTCCATGGCGCCGTTGCCGGGGATGGCGTTGTATGCTTTTTGAATAGGACTTGTCGATAGCTTAGTAGTTAGTAGTGAGTACTTTCTTTTCTGTTTTATTTTTATTTTTATTTATTAGGCAGTTGCGTTTTGATCCTTCTGCTAGTGTGTCAGGTTTATGAAAACACGCTCACAAGGTAATACGAGCGAAGAGAGAATACCGTTGGACCCTGAGACGATAGCTAGAAGGAACTGAGCCTTCTTACGAAGGATGAACGCTACCGGAGGGAAAGAACCGATGGACATCCCTAATGAGTTGGATGATGTCGAGAATGAGTTCAATCAGGCATTGAACCGGGTTGACGGCACTGATGGCAATACCAGCAAGAATCAAGATCCGTTAGGAGAGAGCCAGAGCCAAAACCCGGGTACTCAGAACCAAAATAGCCCAGCTCATAACATGGTCCAAAATCCTCATAACAACCCTGCTTACCCAAATCCTAACATACCACAAAACAACTTACCCTATCCACCCTACCCTTACCCACTTTATCCTTATCCTTACCCACCATACCCGTATCCTCCACCTCCAGTTTACAATCAACCACCTGTGTACCAACCACCTCCAGTCCAACAAGTACCAGTACCTGCTGCTAATCCTCAACACGTTCCTCAGAATGTAGATCACAATATGGCTATTCGAGGGAGGTTTGCAGCGCAGCCACAGCGGTACTATGATGGAGTAGCATTGCCTCCTGTTGAGGCAAATAACTTCTCGATTTTCCCAGGAATTCTAAAGCTGCTGACCGAGAATCAGTTCAAGGGGGTGATCGGGAAGGAGAATCCTCACACTCACCTGAGGAGTTTTCTCATGATAGCCTCCACATTCAATTATAATGGCATGTCTGAAGATGCCAAGAGGCTTAGGCTGTTCTCATTCTCACTGACGGGAATAGCTAAAGAGTGGTACGACAACACGCTCCCACGGGGAGGTGTAACCACATGGGCTGAGCTCGAACGTCTGTTCCTCGAGCGCTTCTACCCTCCATCAAGGACAATAAAAGCAAGAATTGAGATATCTTCTTTCCGCCAGAAGTCAGGAGAGGACCTACGTCAAGCATGGGAAAGATACTCAAACATGTTGATTGAGTGTCCGCAGCATGGGTACAATGAGGGAGATATTATGGCATTCTTCTACAGTGGTGCCAACAAGGCGGGGCAAGACCATTTAGACGCCTGTGCGGGCGGAGCATTCCTGAATCAAGGCATAGATAGGTGTAGAGAGATCGTGGACAACATTGTCACGAATGCCGGGGCTTGGAATGGAGATCCAGATTTTCAAAGAGTTCATCAGGTTGAAGAAGGTGAAGGAATGAGAAGGTTGTTGATGGCCATGATGGAAAAGATCAACAACCTCGAGTTGGAGAAGAGTTTGGGTGGAGAACATGCAGCAGAGAATGATAGAGTAGACCAGCCAAGTGGACAGCAAGAGGTAGCCAATTACATGGGAGGTCCGTATTACAATCAGAATGGCTACCAAGGTGGAAATCAGTTTGGAAGACCTTCTTATGGTCAGCCATTTGCACCTCCAGGGCCACAGCCGCCTCAAAATCAATGGAGGAACACACAAGGATTTCAAGGAGGCCAGCAGCCTCCTCAAAACACATGGAGGAAGAATGAGAATTTCTCATATGCTAACCCAAAAGCTGGTATTACAGTTCCTCCGGGTGTTGACCCAGGTTCAAAGCCTCCGGGTGGAGAAGGCGGTGCATCGACTGAGGAGATGTTGAGAGCGATTCTACAGAAGGTGGAGGAAGGAAGTAAGAGGTTGTCATCCTTGGAGTACGATGTGAAAGAGTTGCATAAAAAGGGTGATCAACGTGATCAAGAGCTCCAGAAGATGAACGTTGAGTAGACGAGAACTCAACAAGAGAACAATCGAAGGTTCACTTCTATAGAGTTCCAGATGAGCCAGATTGCAAAGTCATTGAATAGGGAGCCGGGTAAGTATCCTTCCATGCCGGAGGGGAACCCGAAAGAGCATTGCAAGACGATCCAACTTAGAAGTGGAACCAACTATGAAGGTCCCCAGATGCCTACTGATTCTGAGATGCTCCAAGATACAGATGAAAGTGAAGGGATTGAGAAGCATAAAGATGTGGATGAGTCTCATCAGAGCAAAGAGCTTGAAGAGGAAGGCATTGAGAAAGTTGAGAGAGTTCCTAAGTGGAAGAAGGCAAAGGAAGCAAGGGAGAAAGTGAAAGAAACAGAAAGAGATGAATGGGGAGTACCCAAATCTGTGATACCCGTCCCATATCCACAGCGCTTCATGAAAAAGAAGCTTGATGAAAAATTTGCAAAATTTCTTGATGTTTTTAAACAACTTCACATTAACATTCCTTTTTATGATGCTTTGGAACAGATGCCGCATTATGCAAAGTTTCTGAAGGACTTGATAGCGAAAAGACGGCGAGTGGATGAGCCGAAGTTGGTGCATTTGAACCACGAAGTGAGTGCATTAGTGCACAAGGCGCTTCCTCCAAAGCTGAAGGATCCAGAGAGCTTCACCATTCTTTGTGATATTGGGAACGAGATCAAGAAGGGAGCGTTGTGCGACCTCGGAGCGAGCATTAATTTGATGTCGTTGTCGCTTTTCAAGAAGTTGGAAGGTGGTGAACTTCAACCCACAATGATGACGCTTCAACTTGCCGATCGGTCTATTACTAGACCTCAAGGTGTGGTTGAAGACGTCCTAGTGAGAGTTGGAGATCACATTTTTCCAGCCGACTTTGTAGTGCTAGAGATGGAGGAAGATGAGCACGTGCCCCTGATCTTAGGAAGACCGTTCTTAGCTACGGCGGGGATGGTGCTAGACGTGGCAAATGGGAAGATTACATTGAAGGTTGATGATCAAGAAGTGAAGATTTCCCTATATGAAGTCATGAAGCACCCGAAGGAGGATGAAAGTTTGTATTGCATGGATATCATTGATCCTCGTGTTGAAGACACACCATCTATCCCTAATCCTTCTCATATTCATGATTTTGTTAGTCCTTCACTTGATTATTTAACCCATGAGCATTATGATCTTGATTATTTTGATAGGGATAAAGTGAAGAAGTTGAAGGATGAAGAGGTGAAGAAAGTGGACGTGGTCCAGTTAGAAGGGAAAGGAGGAGTTAATAAGAAAAAGTCCAAATTCAAGAACCTGTTTGGTAAGACGCCTCCAGATAAAGGTGAGAAGGAGTTGAGACCCATAACACTTGGGGATGAGAAGGAAGCAAAATAGTTCATGATGGAAGGGCATCAAGGAAAAGAATGCAACCACCACTCTTATGAGAGTAAGGGAGGTAAATTTGAGTATGATGTCCCATAAGCTCTTTTGAGCTCGGTTCGGCATCAGGACCTTAAAAATAGCGCTGAATGGGAGGCAACCCATTTTTATTTGTTTTTAGTGTCCTATTATGTTATTAGGGTGTTGTTGAGTCGTATGTTTAACCTCGTACTTGAGAGTTTTATTTTATAGGCTTGTCTCTAAAAGAGTAAAGGAATGATGGAGTATTCGGATTGAAGGGACCAACTCGAGACAAAGGAGTGTGCTAAGTTGTTGAAGAGAAATTGAATTGTTTGGTTGAGGTAACCACAACCCCAAACTTAAACCTCTTCGCAAGGTCGAAGTTTGGGGGGGTGGAGTATTTATGTGTTTTATGACATTGCACCGGAGCACCCCTTATCTTTGAGTTGGGTTGATTATTTGTGTCTTGAGATGCTCCTTGGGCTGATTTTGATTTGTTTTGTTACTCAATATTTCATGCCTATCAATTCGCTTATGCTTGTTGGTTGCTATCTTTGAGTATGATTTGATGAGTTGATGATTTGTGGATTTGAGTTAGGGACTCTTTTGTGTGAGTGTTTGAATGAGAGTTGATTTGAGAAAGAACTAGTATACTTACGAGTTTTCTTTTTGAGTGTTTGTGTGATAAGAGTGAGAATTCACTAGGACTAGCATGGATGTGAAAGCCGAGAGACTTGAGCCTTATGAGATTTCGATATATGAATCTCTTCGTTTGTGAGTGAATCATCACCTTAGAGGATGCTAGAACTTGTATGTGCTCTTGCTTCTTGATTGTGTCCAGTTTGATATGCCGAATAGGATCTTAGGCCATCTTTGATTTTATTGAGTCACTTAGCCAAAATTTTCCGTACCAATGACATTGAATCCCTTGTTAGCCCCTTTGAGCCTAAAGCCTATTTTATTTGCTAGCACATATGAACACTATTCCAATTCCTAAGCCTTTTTGTCCCAATTTGAGTGGAGAATAGGAAAGTGTGAATATGAAGGGAGTGAATTGAGTTGAAAAAGGAAAATGTTGTTTGTTGAGTGAATATGAGAAGAAGGAGTGATGAACTTATGAGATGTGGGAAAAAGAGAAAAAAATTGAGAATGAGCAAAAGAAAAAAATGAGCTCATGTGTTTGTGCGAAAAAAGAGAAAAAAAAATGAAGTGATTGAAAAAAAAAATGAAAGAGTGAGAAAGAAAAAAAAATTGAAGTGTTGAGAGAACTGGAATTGAAAGTGTTGATTGAATATGTTTGAAGTAGTCTTTTCCTTATCTCGAAATACCAAAGTTTGACTTTCTATTCTCCATTCACTTGAGTCACTTTACCATATTGTTATCCCACCCGTCCAAAGAGCCTACATTACAACCCTGAGAAAAGTCCTTTTTGATTCGGCATTGATTTCTAGAGTATGGTCGGAGTTAAGAGCACTTACAAGCTTATGGCTGCCAATTTATGTGATTGATTGTTTGAGTGCGTCCCTTGATCATTGTTATACACTTGTGAGGGAGTGAAACACATTGTTGAGTGCACATCCATGTTTGATCTTGATGGTTCTTGTTGTTGTTGCATGAGTATGATGAAGGAAAGTGAGTGAGTATACGTGTGATTTATCTTTGAAGCTCGAGTTCATTTGCTTGCACGATTTGATTCTTTGACTCATTCCTAATAATTTCACTTGACTTATTATTTCATTGCTTGAGGACAAGCAATATGGTAAGTTTGGGGGGGTTGATTAGGCGTGAAATTGTTATGTTTTGGTGCCCGATTTGCCCATGTTTTGAGTGTTTTTATGAGTGTTTGGAGTCAATTGAGTATCATTTCTTTAAACTGATTAATTTGTCTCTTTGGTTTTCATAGATGGATAGAGGGTGAAAAGAGGAGTTCGTAGGACTTTGAATCGGCCAAAACGGACTCCCGGTTGAGGAGATATGAAAATTTTACGAACATGTGTACAGCTGCCGAAAAGTACTCGAGCAGAGTCGCTCGAGTAGTCACTACTCGGGCACTCGAGTAGTGCACTCGAGCTGCAACAGGTTGAGTAGTTTTACTCGACCTATACTCGATCTTGATGCGTATTTTGGCCCATGAACACCCAAATTCGATCCCAAACCTATTTATACCTTTTTCCAAGCATATCAACACATACCAACACATATTTTTACATACTTTGAGCAAGGAGAAAGCTTGGGAAGGAGTTTTGAAGAATTTTATACGTTGTAATCGAGATTTTAATTTACTAATTCTTAGTTTTAGTATTTCTTTTGAACGTATTAGATTAATTCTTTCTTTCTTTACTCTTTGAGACGATTAAACCTAGTTTTTCAGATTTATATAGATTTTTTTGGAGACTTTAATTTGTTCTTTCGTTTATGTTCTTGATTTCTTTCGTTAATTCAATTATGCATATGTTTATTGTTCTTGTGATTGCTTTTATTATTCAAACCACCATGTTAGGCTAGAACCCTTGCATGCTTAGGATAGGATGAACTCGTAGAAGTAGGTTGTGGGTATGTAATTAGGGTAATTCGTGACGTTAGTTTTAATTCTCTTAATTAATGAATTCTTATAATTAATCTTAACTCTACCTTTGAATTTCGTACGAAAGTGTTAGAGAGAGGACGACCGCATCACTCAATAACAATTAATAGTCTTAACGAGAGGGTTTAGGAGAGGTTAATGCATCTACCGATTTAGCGAAGGAGGACGACCGCATCACCTTAGTTAAATTAGAGTCTCATTAATTAAGCATAATCTATTAACTTGTTAGTGGATTAGTGAAGTCGAGTGTTAGGGTAAAGTATTAGGGTTTAGAATCTTGAGCTTTCACCTTGCATTCTTATACTTAGGTTATTTCTTGTGTGTCACGGTTATTTTAATTATCGTACCAACTCCGTTAGTATACGTAGGAATTCCTATCCCGAGCATCACCCTTTTATATTTGAGACAAAACCCTTAGATAATTAACTCATTTCTTTCTTTTGCATTAGTAGAGTAGAATAGTTTAGATTTAATAATTTTCAATCCCCAAACATACACTCATATTAACTACGACGCGTAGATCTTCAGGGATCTATTCGCATACATACCTTCCCTTGGGTTCGATAATACTTGGTCCCTATACTTGCCCATACTACTGTGAACCCGTACTCTTGCGGGGAAGCTACTAGTAAAAGCTAGTATATTCGGCTCAAGTCATGGGGGCATGAGTACTCGTATTGCTTGGGACCTCAACCCTTTGGGGAGCATTTACTGCAGGTATATGCGATTTAGTTACACCTCTATGGTCAGTGAACGCATCTGGCAGATTATTTGCTAAGTTTTGCAAGTTAATGACCTTCTGAACTTCTAGTTCAGATTGATTAGTGCGCGCATCTAGATACTGAAGATTACTTACGTTCCACGTAAGCTCCCTACATTCATTCAATTTTGAATTTGGATCTCCCTCTAATGTCGGGAGGTAATCTTCATCGAACGTGCAATCAGCGAACCGGGCCATTAATTGATCCCCGGACAAAGGCTCGAGGTATTTCACGATGGATGGAGAGTCAAATCCGACGTAAATATCGAGTTTCCTTTGTGGGCCCATAGAGGTTCGCTTTGGTATCGTTATTGGAACGTATACTGCACATCCAAAATACGCAGATGGGGAATGTTAGGTTCTTTTCCACGCACTAACTGTAGGGGGAATGATCATTATATGCAGTTGGACAGATTTGGATTAGTGCGATGCATGTATGACTGCATGCCCCCAGCATGAAGTGAGAGGTAGTTTGGAGTTCATAAGCAATGGTCTCGCGATAAGTTTGATACGTTTTATTAGCGCCTCAGCAAGACCATTTTGGGTATGGACGTAGGGGACCGAATGCTCCACTCTAATTCCCAGGGCCATACAATAATCTGTAAAGGCCTTCGAGCTGAACTCAGCTGCATTATCCATGCGAATTGATTTGATTAGATAATCTGGGAATTGAGCTCTAAGCTCGATAGTCTTCGCAATGAGAAGCTTGATTGCGGGTGGACAACAAACATGCATATGTCCACCTAGTGGAGGCATCAATAAAGACCATGAAATACGAAATGGTCCTGATGTTGGGTGAATCGGTCCGCAAATGTCTCCTTGAATTCGCTCAAGGAAAACCGGAGACTCTAGTCCAACCTTAGTGCGCGACGGGCGTACTATTAACTTACCCTTAGAACATGCATCACATATATATTCATCAATATGAGGGATTCTATTATTCGAAATATTATGACCAGTTGAATTAGATAGAATCCTACGTATCATTGTTTGTCCCGGATGACCTAACTGCTGATGCCATAATTTAAAAGAATTTGAGTTATGGAATTTCATACTCATCGCTAGATGGGAACTAGACGGCCGGATGTAAGAATAGTACAATCCGGAGGAGAAGGAAGGAAGTTTATCTATAACTTGTTTACGGTTACCTCGAGTACTAGTCATCAAAAGGTATTCGTTATCGTTCTCAGATTTAGTTTCAATATGTAACCTGTTTATCCTAATGTCCCTAAAACTGAGTAGGGTACGCTTAGATTGTGGAAACAATAAAGCATTATCGATTATGAGTTCGGTACCCATGGGGAGGACAATGGAAGCTCTCCCGGAGCCCACTATCAACATACTATCATTGACTATTGTAGTTATACTCCCCTTACGTTCTATCAAGTTATAAAAATACTTCCTATCTTTTAGGATCGTATGTGTGGTGGCGCTATCTACCAAATATAAATCACTATGGTCGTCCATCATGCAAGAGGAAATAGTCCAAACCTAGTAGTTGATTTGTTTACAAGCCATAAATGAGAACATCAATATCCAAATAAATACATGGACAGCTATTAAGGTAAACACATCAAAGCTAAAAATAATAAATTCATTCATAAAATAAAATATCCGAAAGAAAGGATCCAAAAAAAAACATAACATGAAATTGTTTTATTCAGAAAACAAAATACTAGAATTAATTAAATACGCGAATCTACTCGTTGTCTCCTCAATTTCGAGTTACGGGCTCAAGAGATCATCGTTGTCTTGATCAAATTCTGCTTCAGGCAGGTTGTTGTCTTCAGGTTCATAAACGGGAGCCTTCCCCTTGTCGTCCTTCTGCATCATTAAGTAAGCCTCGACCAAGTGTTTGGGAGTACGACACGTGCGTGACCAATGGCCTTTACATCCGCATCTGAAGCAGGACTGCTCAATCATGCTTTGAGAGCTAGGTTTTTGTGGAGCGGAAAACCGGGTTTTGTGACCACCGAATGAACTATGACTTCGGTCATTAGTCCAAAACTTCTAACTCACTCTCCCCCTCCATGGTTGCGACCAAACGAGGGTTTGGCCCTATACTACTGCTGGAGTACAGGGTTGCTAGCGTGGAACTTTGATACAGAATTTTGGATCAGGTTGGTTACAATACGCTGTAATACAGAGTTGTACTCTATTATCGACTTAAGATCTTGATAACGGATGTTCAACCACTCATATTGTGACGAAGGGAGGAGTATATAATCTTGTTGTTTGAAACGTGCCTTCAGGGACTTCCACAATATTCCGAGCTTTGTGTGATATATTGAAATTTCAGCTCTTCATTCATGTGGTTCCTAAGAAAAATCAACACTTTCGTCTTCTGGGCGTTAGTAGATTTTGAACCTTCCATGATGGCTTCGCTCAACCTATTTGAGGCTAGATGGAATTCTACATCTAGCATCCATGTCGGGTAATTGCTACCATCGAGAGCAAGCTCATCGAATTCTTTCATAGTGATGTCAGACATAATTCACTACAATTAATAAAAGCGACATGGTAAGGGGAATGACTAAATTCATTGACAACGGGAGAAAAACAAGGATTCATTTAATTATTCTAAAGCACATAGGGCCAAGTATTGGGCGCCGTCTACCCAAAATATAAATTTACGATCCGACAAATACCGGGCGCTGCCTACCCGGGCCTAATATGCGGACTATAAAGAAATAAACTATGTGCGGAAAATATAATGCACGTAGGATAATTAAATTACATAAACATGCATAAACAATTAAGGAAGATAATCACATGAAAATAATTTCTAGGAAAATATACGATTTAATAGACAGGGAAAATATTCATAAAGCTAAATATTTCATGTATATTAACGTAATTTAACAAAATACTTTCAGGATTAAAAATAAATTAATACGGATTTTGTGATATCAAGAACGTAAACGCAATAGGGTTAATAGATCACAAGAATCCGGGGAAAAACACCGCGTGGGTCGCACACGATGGACGAGAGGCGTCGCACAGAGGGCGGCAGCGCACGAGCGACACGGGCGCACGGCTCTAGCGGCACGGACGCGCGGGTGCACGGCACGGGTAGGCGCACGGGCGCGCAGTGGATAGGCGCGCGAGCACGCGGCTGGGCGCACGATGGGCGCGGGCGGAGGCGAGACGGGCGCGCAGCGTGCGGGGCGTGCGCGCGGCAGGCGTGCGACGGGTGCGCACAACGTGCCGGTGGACCGGCGCGCGCGTGCACGGGTGTGGTGTGCGCACGGCAGGCGCGCGACGGGCGCAGTGGCTTGCACGCGGCGGCGGTCGTACGCCTTCGGGACGTCGACCGTTGCTCGTCAATTCAATACTCAATAATTAAATCCAACAATCAATTATGAATCAAATAAATTCATAGCAAATGTACACATGAAAACATGGAATTCATATGAAAATTAATTTAGGGTGTACCGTATAATCTCGGGCAAAGACTCGTGCTGATAACGTGTTGTAAATAAGTGCGTAAATTAAAGAGACAACGTTTGTTGACCCAGTTCGTCGGGAACGACTACGTCTGGGGGTGATCCAAGCCAGGAGTTTCACTAATGATCTTGTGTATGAGGTGATTACAATAATGAATACAATAGTCTATTTATAAGAATAAAATCCTAGTCTAAGATATAAAGTCTGTTGGATTTATTGGTCCATTAGTAATGTTCACGATTTAGGGTTTAGGGTTTAGGGTTTACAACAAGAACCAAATCTTACGAGAGTTAATCACGATTTAGGGCATATTTGGCTAAATCTATTTTAAACATTTTATAAGTTCTAACATTTAAGTGAATTTAAAAAAAAAAAGGTTCATGAATCATTATAAGCTTATCATAAAACTATTTTAAAGTATCGAATATTTGAATAGAAGTATCGATAATTCCACTAGAAATATCATTAATCTGGGTTCAAGAAAATTTACAACAATTACAATATAATATCAACGACTCGTATTATCGATACTCCTAGTCAAATATTCGATAACATTTTATAAGCTTTGATAGTTTAAAAAAAATAGTTAACTTATAAGTTTTAAAGTATTTTGCTAATAAAACTTAGAAAAACTTTAATAATTTATAAAAAAAATATTAATTAAATTATAATTTTAATATAAAAAAAAAATTAAGTTGAGGTAGAACTTAGAAGTAAAGAAGGGGTGATGAAAGGCTGCGGTGGAGTGATTTAAAAAAAATTGGAAAATCTCAACTTATTTTTGTACAATTTATAAACTATAGTTTATTTTTAAAATTTTATATAAATTATTTTATTTTAATAAACACTTTAAAAATATTATAAAACCCTGAAGAGTTTATACGTTATTTTAAAGAATTTATAATGTCAGTCAAACATGTTTTTAATCTTAAAAAGTCGAGAATATCACCTTTATTCTTAATACTAGTAATTTTGAAGTAAGAAATAAAGAACTGCTAAAACTTTTCTTACATTGTAAATAAAAAAAAAGAACTGTGTAAATTTTCAAAAGATCATAGATATTTCTAAAGCTGTGATTTTACCAAGGTTGGAAGCAGGGTATGTTTGCTCGATTTTAAAAGATACTACAAAATATAAATGACATGGTCTAAAAGAAATAATAAAAATATATATCGTTTTTTCCAAAAAAAAAAAATTTACATATATGACCATTTGACTCGCTTTTGGATGATAACGAAGAAAGCAACACGTTTAATTATTATATATAAAAAAATTAAAAATTAAACAGAAAACGAAATCAACCATATTCACGATGATCCCATTTCCCAACAAATATTATGTACACGATACACGTGGACCACTAGTCACTTTCCTCTCGTGGCAATGGCCTCTACCCTTTTCGTTTCAACCAATAAACAAACATCAACCACCAATACAACACAAAATTAACCATACCTTCTGCAAATAGTTTTCTAGGTCTTTGAAATTTGTAGGTGAAAATCTCAAATGTTACAACATTCATAAACCATAATTTATTACTCAAAAAATTTAAAATTTATTTTTTAACTAAGCATTTGATTTTGGAGCAATTCAAAAACAGGCAAAACATATATGCTACTAAAATATTAGGATATGGTTCGATTAATGACGAGGCTAATCACCAGAAAAGAAGATTACATCAAACAAACTTCCATCAGTTTGCACCTACACCTCTCTAATATGCCTAATTAATGCTAGATTAGGTAGAAATAAAACAGGAAAAAACAGGATAGGGTAAACACGGTTAGGATGCTAGTCACTCAGATCAAGGGCTCCTAAGCTGCCACGTCACCGCAGTTCTTAGCTGGGGCGCAGATTAACCAGATGTTGCCGTAAGGGTCCTTCACCTTTCCCACGCGCCCACCGCAGCACGCGCCATCACCCTCCGAGATCTCGCCTTCCGCCACAGCACCAGCGGCCACCGCCTTCTCCACGGCGGCTTCCACGTCCTCCGTCTCCAGACAGAACACGCCTCCGGTCACCACAGATTTGACCCTGAAAATTATAAATAAATAAATTTAAAAAATATGTATTGAGTGGGCCAGCGCTCTGCAAAAGGTAATTTTAGTGTTTATGTTTTGGTTGATAGGACTGCTATTATACTAGTACGGCACATGTATTCAAAGGCTCAAAGGAACGCAGTGACCGTAGAAAATTATTTCAACTAGCAAAAAAGCATTCAAATCAAGGTAAGGGTTATTTAAATAATGCATATATTTACATGCATTTTAACAAGCAATTAACCAAGCGAAATTAAAGCAACGACGTGTTGGAAAGAGAAAACAGGAAAAAAAAAAAAGGAAAACAAAGAAATTATGGAGAAATCTGCAGGAACTTTAACAAAACGTAATATCAAGTCAAAAATAATCATCAACGCATAACTAGAAACACGGATCTAACCAAATATCGCCAGCGTTAAAGAGGACGTCTCAATGTGAAGAACGCAGACAAAAATCAACTAAAATAGTGAAGAAAAGCGATTAAAACTTACGGAGCGTCATCAGTGAGGTCAGAGACGACGAAAGTAGAGGATCCAAGCTTGAGCTCAGCGGAGAGAACGAGAGGAATCTCCTGCTCCGCCTTCCTCTTAGGATGATTCGCACGGCTCACCTCCTCTGCTCCAAACGCCGCCTTGTAGAACTGCACGGCGTCGCTTGCCTTCGGCGCCTCCACCACCAGCCAAGGCTTCACCGCCGCGAAAACCAGAGGAGCAGCCTTCAGACCGTTTTCGGCTCCGGTACCGTTTTGTGCTTCCTGCGCCATTGCAAGTGAGAGAGAAAGCAAAAACCCTAACAGAGAGAAAGTGAAGAAAAGGAGAGTTAACAGAAATCGTGGGAGAGTGAATGAAAATGGAGAAATGGGAAATGAAAGCGTGGTGTGGGGAGATATTTATGGAAGCGAGGAAGCGGAACCGTTCAGGGGTAATGTCGGGATAAAATGTACTGAGCTTTAATAGGTAGGCCCTTTATTTTGTCATTATTTGCAGGTTTACCACCACTAATACGCCTTCTTTTTTGTCTTATTCACCAGATTGCCACTACTGATGCCGTAACGGCTACAGTTTTACCCTTGTCGCCTTGGGGTGCTCAGGCCAACGAGGTCTTTTGGGGGTAAAATGGTAAATGGCGGAGGCGGATTATTAAATTTGACCTGAAATTAGCGGCTTCGGATAAAGGAAGAATAAGAAAATGACATGTGTGTCCTCACAACTTTTAGCCTAAATTCAATAATTGGTCGGATGCTTGCAATGTATACAATTTTTTATGGAAATATCTTTTAAAAAAAAAAATTGCTTGCAATAATTGGGACAAATTTTGTTTGAAATATTAGTTTAATCACATGTTATGGGACTATTACAAATATGTTGTGAAAGTAGTAGAATTATAAAGGGAGAAAAAAAAAATGCTCAGTTTTACAAAAATAATTTTTTTTATTCATTATTTAATATAAAATGTTTTCTATTCATTTTAATGTAAAATGTTTAAATTACTCTTTTTACAAAAAAAAAAAAAAAACTTTTATATCCATATGGATCACCTCCAACTCCCCCACCCCAGCCCACCCTACCCCTCCCACCCCACTATGCCAACATACGGCTCTCAATAGAAAATGGGGAATTAATGTGTCGTGTTAAATATAAAAAAATCCAGCTGATCATGATATCACTGAAATTTGAAACTTGTTCATGGCGATGACATTCCGGCAAGGATATCACCAATTGGTATTGCAAGTCGGCGACGAAGGTTTAGAGAGAGGAGGGGAAGAGACGTATGCAAGAGTATCAGTGTGCGCGCAAAAGGATTGTAGGTGTTGAGTTTTTGGTCTTCACAATTCTCCCACTTTCGAGCTTAATATTTTAAGTTTTTTAGTGATATTTTTCGGTGATCGTTTTACCCGGGTCTTGTGTAAAAGAACGCTGGGGCCGTGGGGATTCCAACAGTATATTCAATTTTCAGATCGGAGGTGTAAAACGATGACAATGACTATTTGTACAAAAGCTTGAAACATTAGGGGAGGCCACAGAGAATTAGATTAAGTTCAGGGGCTTGAGTGCAATTTTTTTAAAAACTATTCAGCTTGACTGGTCAACCGGTCAACAATCAAATCTTATTTAATTACGATTTTGCCACTCATTTTAAAACGTTCATAAAATCTTCGTTTCTCATCCGATTTGATCCAAAAAAAGTGCAAATTGTCCTAAATTCAAAGACCTACAATTTAGTTCTAAAATTAGGCAACATATAGCATTAGGAGAATTTCGATTTTAAGTTATACATATTAACTTAAGTTTCCTAAATTTCTTGATTAATCCTATTAAAAAATTAATCACAACTTTCATTATAGTTAATGACTTAAAAACCCACGAATAATGCGAGATTGAAGATAAGTTGTATATTTATCCCTTAAAAATATAAGTTGTATATTAATTTTAAATTAGAAGTTTTCATTAATTTTTAATTTTATTATTGCTACATATTTATAAAATATAATGTACTCTACAATCATTTATCATGTTAATTCAATATTTATTGTATGTTTTAAAATAACCCTAGCCGGGCTGCCAACTTTATGGGACGGTGCATTTTTCAAGAGGAAAATGTAATTTTTTTCACACGGGAGGACCTCCGTTCACCCAAGTACTTCCGTTCCATCACATTCCACACGCATTCCACTTAAAATTACATCATTCCACTCGAATTTAATAATATCCACTCAGAAGATTGCATTTTCATTAAATAACCCTAGACCGACTACCTACTTCATTGGACAATGTATTTTTCTTCCGGGAATTTTTTTTACCCGGGAGGACCTTTGTTCACCCAAGTACTTTCTGTTGACAGCGATTTCGTGAGGAACTCACCGTCCGATTCCTAGCGGATAGGATTTATGGATGATATAAACAGGAAGTAATGAATGCAAGAGTAAATGAGCTCTCAAGTGGATCTTTGCAATAAATGTGTTGTGTCTTTATAATGGGGCATTTAAGACCCTATTTATAGTGTACATGGTGGACTTCACCCACTTGAGTTGATATGTCTGTGGGCCCCACTGAATCCTAGCTGGGTAGTCATGAGTGGTTACAGCCCCCTCTATGGGCCAGTTAAGGGTCGCTACCTGGCACTGTTGACCTTTATTGATGGGATTACTCCTGCTGGCCCTACCCTGACTCTGTCCCATCCGCACGTCTTAACGGGACCTGACGTGATAAATAGATGGCATCGCCTGAGAACGGGTAGCCGGGTACCCGGGTAGCGAATAGGTGGCGGGCATCCTGGGGGTCACGTCCTCGGGAATCGGGCAGAGAGCGTCCGGGAAGACCCAACGCTCGCCGCTGGCCGACTGGCTTTCATCCCCCGGCTAAGGCTTTTACCCGCTACCCTCTCGGTGGTCGTCGATGTGGCACCTTAACTTTCTCCCCGACGGCTTGATCGGGCTCACTGACCGGCTTCCTCCGCTCCTGGCTTGGAACGGTTAACCCGGCTGATCGATGGGTCGGGTAGCATTACCGGGTGTAACAATTGCCCCACCAGCCCGTCATCGGGGAGGCCCCGCTGTCGGGTGGCAGGCTAGTTAATCCATGATTTTGAATTTGAGGTGTCATTCCGTCTTCCGAGGTACCGCTTCGAATTCTGCGCCTGCTGACGTCATTGGCTGGCGTGCCTGATACGCGGGATCCCAGGCATCACGTCTGCCGATCCTATCGCCCAATAGTTAGGCGCGTGCCCCACACGCGCCCCCCATATTTTGGTTTAATTTTGATTTTGACCCCGTTTTTTGCACTTTAGTCCCTCCCCCAAATCTTCTATAAATAGGGGGCTTCAGCCCTCATTTTCATTTTCACTCTTTTCTTCTATGCACCCCCATTGCAAGATTTCGAGTTTTCCGGCGACTTCTCCTACATTTCTCCCCAGATTCCGGCGTCCCCTCTATTTTCCAAGGTAATCCCTCTTCTTCAACATCTTTTCTCTTCCATCCCCTTCAAATATGAGTGATTCGGTGGAGAGCATCGACGCCGCCGCGGTCTACCAGTTTCGCCGCCGTGCCGCTGCCGCCGAGAGGCCACTCCGCCACGTCGGGGAAGGAACGTCCCGTGCCGCCGCAGCCCAAGAAGGTGAAGGCACTTCCACAGACGTGGATGCTTTCGCCGACGCCTTGGATAGGATGAGTCATCAACGCGAGGCCCCAGTTCTTAGTGCGACTCCGGTCTTCGCCTACCCGCCCCGGGCTGAGGATCTTCTGTTCGAGCAAGAAGAGGTGTCTGAGACCGTTGCCTACTCGGACAGCAGGATGATCGGGCTCGACTATGCTAAGTACATCAGTGGGCATCAGCGAAGTCGCCCAGCCCTATCTTACCGGGAATCCCAAGAGTCCGAATTTGGCGCCTCCCGTCGCCCTAGTTGTCTGCCCCCAAACACGGATCTCTCAGAGCTATACTGGACCTTTGAGGTACCCGCGGATGTCTATTTCTATGCCCCCCAGGCTAACGAAAGGGTCGACCAGCCCCCCGAGTGGTTAATCGCCATCAACGCCGATACCCTGCACGCAGGTCTCCGCTTCCCGCTCCACCCGACGATCTCCAGGCTCCTCGCCTCCTGGAACTTGTCCATCACTCAGATCACGCCCAACGGGTGGAGCTATCTGCTGGGTGCCATGATCGCGTTGGGCCGTCGGGGACTTCATCGGATGTCGTTCCCCGACGAGATGAATTACCTCTATTACACTGTTGCTTCCTTCGGCGCGACGAACACGGGGTATTACTCTGTGAAGCCTCAGGGCGGGGACTCCATCATATTCGGCATTTCGTCGAAGGTTACGGGATGCACCAGAAATGGTGGTGGGTCGGTGGCGCATGGGAAAGTGTGGAGCCCGATGGGTCGATCATCCAAGTTATCCACGAATATCGTACCCGCAACCGACGAGGTATATATTCACATTATTCCTACCTCCTCCGTACTGATCTAATTTTTGTTTTATTGTGCAGGCAATTCGGCGCCCAATCTCAGCGATTTGACCGATGACTTCAAGCGCTCCCTTGCCCGCGTGAAGAAAGAGACCGACGTTGACCGCAATGTCGACCAGCTGAACAACAACGAGCAGAGACGACTCTCCGGCCTCCAAACATTTCCCCGTCATCTGAATTTCGGTGGTAAGATCCTTCCTGTCCAATGCCTTCTCTTATTCTTTCTCTACCCTACTTTGGTTTTCTAACCGATGCATGTACCTCTACTTCCAGAACAATGCTTCCCGGTAGATAGCGAGACCTCGCTGTCTGATTCTCCGGCTCCCACTCCCCAGCACCTGCCCGACGTCGGCCAAATCCCCATCGTCAATTGCGAATATTCCGATGAAACCGTCGACATGGCGCCCAAAAAATCCACTGTCGCCAAACTGGCAAAACGGGGAGCGGTTAGAGCTTCGGGGCCGACTACCCGGGCTCACCTCCAGACTCCTCTCCCGGCAGCCCCTTCGGCGCCCACCGGTGACCAGCCGCATGCTAAGAAAGCTCGGGTAGACGCCCAGACCCCCATCGAGCCCGCCATGGTGACGGTCGACGTGGATCCGACCATTGGGGGCCGATTACGGGCACATCTGAGGCCGCCGCTGGGAGCCCGGCCTCCTCCACTTGCGATCGGAGCAACTTCTCATTCCTAAGCTGGGGCAACCACCTTACGTAAGTGCCCTCGAATTTCTCCTAAGTACCTTGACATGATTTAACTTTTTTATCCACCTAACTTTCCATCCTGATGTTTTGCAGGCCTGAACCTCTGCTCCCGACCGAGGTCCTTCGATTCCTGCGCTTGTGGGACCCCCCATACGTGGAGGCCATCCCCGAGTCCTAGACTGAGGAGCTTCGTCGCGCCATGGTGAACCTGTCCCGCTCCTGGAACCTCAACTGCCAAAGGGCTTCGAAAGCTGTCTCCCTGGCCGACCAGGTAAGATCGTCGGCTATCCGCTCCTCCCGCGATGTCATCACCATGGAGGGCATCCTGCTCGAGTACGAGCGGAAGGCGCAGACCTTCGCCGCCTACAAAGCGGTCTTCCAGACGAAGAAGGATGAGGTTGACCGTCTAGAAGAGAAGGCCAAGAAGCTCGAGGAGGAGCCCGAGACTGCCCGCACCCGCTGCTCGGAGGTGGAGGGCCACCTGGAGGTCGAGAAGAAATCCCACGCCGATGCTGAGGCTAGGGCGGCTGAGGAGGCCCGAAAGACCCGCGAGGCCTTTTCCGTGGAGATCGAGGAGCGAGTGGCCACTGAGCGCGCCCGTCTCGAAGGGGAGCACGAGTCGGTCGACTCCATAATTTACATTAATGTGTACGCCGACTCAATCCGCTCTCTTCTCCGGAAGAATTCTGAGGCTGATCTCTCCGGCCCTCTCGATGACCTGAAGAGCTACGTGGCGGCCAACCCCCTCGTCGATGGAGTATGACATCACGCTGAAAGATCTTACCGACCGCGAGGTGGATCTGTCCTTCCTCGGTGACGTTGAGGTTTCATATACCTCCTCGCCGATGATGAGGCGCCCGAGGAGCTGACGGTGGTCGACGGGGTATTTTTGTTCCCTTGAAGATTCTGTATTTTTGTTCTTTTTAGCCGGCTTAGGGCCTCTGTAATCCAAACTATTTTTCTTTTTGTTCTTAATGAGAAGTCCCTTTTATTCTGCAAGTGTTGTTCTCGTTTCCCTTTTAAACATGCCTGCGATCGATTCGAAAACTGACTAATTGAATTAACAATCGGATTAAAAAGATTAACCAAATGATTAATGAGTGAAGTGCTTTAGCCGATTGACGGGCAGCTACTTCCCGAATACGAGATTGAATTAACAATCGATTACAAGATTAACCAAATGATTAATGAGTGAAGTGCTTTAGCCGATTGACGGGCAGCGACTACACAAATACAAGATTGAATGAATAATCGATTAAGAGATTAACCACATGATTAATGAGTGAAGTGCTTTAGCCGATTGACGGGCAGCGACTTCACGAATACGAGATTGAATTAACAATCGATTACAAGATTAGCCAAATGATTAATGAGCGAAGTGCTTTAGCCGATCGATGAACAACGACTTCACGAATACAAAATTGAATGAACAATCGATTAAGAGATTAACCACATGATTAATGAGTGAAGTGCTTTAGCCGATTGACGGGCAGCGACTTCACGAATACAAGATTAAATGAACAATTGATTAAGAGATTAACCACATGATTAATGAGTGAAGTGATTTAGCCGATTGACGGGCAGCGACTTCACGAATACGAGATTGAATTAACAATCGATTACAAGATTAACCAAATGATTAATGAGTGAAGTGCTTTAGCCGATTGACGGACAGCGACTTCATGAATACGAGATTGAATTAACAATCGATTTTTATTGATTGTACAATGCGTTCGGGACGTGATTACATTGTGGCCTCCAGCGGGCAAAAAGGTGATGCGGGCTATCCCCGTTACATTTTGATTAGCTGCTCGATCGTCGCGCACGCCACTACTGGTAGTATTTCTTGAGAAGGGGGCGTTCCAAGGGTATTGGGCCGGATTGCCCTCGAGGCTCTCGAGCTCGTAGGCCCCATTGGCCAAGCGCTTGGAGATTCTCAAGGGGCCCTCCTAATTCAGGCCAAATGCCCCCTTGGGCTGCCCGACCGTCCATCGCGAAACGAGGTCCCCGGCCTTGAATTCTCTGATTTTGACTTTCGAGTTGAAGTATTTCTCTGCCCGCTGCTTGTAGATTATATTTTTCTGCTCGGCGGATAGCCTTCTTTCTTCCAACATATCCAGCTTGTTCAATATGGCTTCATCGTTGCCGACCCCCACGAGCTGCGAAGGCTTGGGATGGTGACCTCCGCCGGGATGACTGCCTCCGTCCCAAAGTCCAAAGCGAAAGGAGTCTCCCCGGTGGTCGTACGACTAGTTGTCCTGTATGACCATAGTACTTCGGGTAACTTGCTCGCCCACTGCTTAGGCGTGAAATTGTTAGATTTTAGAGCTCGAAATGCCCGTGTTTTGATTGATTTCGATGAGTATTTAGAGTTAATTGGGTACTATTTTCATGAACTGGTGAATCTGTCTCTTTGATGCTCATAGATGGATAGAGAGCGAAAAATGGAATTCGTAGGACTTTGAATCGACTCAAACAGATGCCCGGATGAGAAGATATGGAAGAAATACGAAAAGTATCAATTCAAGAGAGCAAAAGTATCACTGGAGTACACAAGCAAGAAGAACTCGTGCACTCAGTGTACGAGCGCTCGTGTACTGTGCTCGAGCTATGCTTGGTCGTGCACTAAGTGCACGAGTGGTCGTGCATAGTGCTCGAGTGGAATCAACTCGTGCACTATGTGCACGAGCTCAGGAGGTCGTGCACTTTTTGGGTTCTGGAGGATTTGAGCGCTCGAGTGGCATGAGCTCGTGCACTTAGTGCTCGAGCTCTACTCGAGTAGACGTGGATTTTGGCTCAATAATTCCCGATTCGACCCGTTGCCTATTTATACTCCTTCCAAACACGTTTTTGGACACCACTTGACGCATAGAGTTAGTTTTTGAAGAGAAAAGAGCACCGAGAGTTCGAGCAAGCATATTTTACGTTTTACCAAGGTTTTGACGTTACGAATTCGTAGTTAGAGTTTTATTTTGATTTTCTTTTCATTCTTTCTTCGTACTTGACATTTTAAACCTTGGATTCGTATTTATTGGATTTTCGTTCTTTGATTTAATTTCTTTCTTATAAACCCTAGTTTATGCTTTTTGGTTATTTAATTCAAATCGTCATGTTTATGTTCGTTGCTTATTTAATTACTTTCATTATAGCTAAAATCATGCTAGGCTAAAACCCTTGTATGCTTGGGGTAGGATGAACTCGTAGAAGTAGGACGTTGGTACATAATTAGGATTTTTTGTGATGTTTAGTTGTAATTCTCTTAATTAATGAACGCTTAAAATAAATTCCAGATTTACCTTTGAATTTAGTACGAAAATTGTTAGAGAGAGAACGACCTTATCATTCTTTAATAACTATTAGGCTTAACGAGAGGGTTTAGAAGGGGTTTATTAATCTACTGGTTTATCTAGGGAGGACGACCGCATCACCTTAGTTAAGTTAGAGTCTCGTTAATTAAGCACAATCTATTAACTTGTTTAGTAGATTAGTGAAGTCGATTGATAGGATAAAGTATCAGGGTTTAATTCTTGAGCTTTCCATCTTACAATCTTATACTTAGGTTATTTCTTGCACATCACGGTTATTTTGATTATGTACCGGCTCCGTTAGTATACGTAGGGATTCCTATCCTGAGCATCACCTATTCATACTTCCAAACAACCCTTAGTTAATTAGTTTCATTCATTCTTTAATTTAATTAGTTTATTATAGCTTAGATTTAATTTCTTTAAAAATCCAAAAATACACACTCATATTAATTACGACCCGTAGATCTTCAGGGATCTATTCGAATACAACCCATCCCGAGGTACGATATACTTGGTCGCTATACCTACTTATACTCAGTGAACTCGTACGCTTGCGGGGAAACTACTAGTAAAAAGTTAGTATTTTTGATTCAAGTCAATGGCGCCGTTGCCGGGGATGGCGATGTATGTCTATTGAGTAGGACTTGGAGATAGCTTAGTAGTTAGTAGTGAGTGTTTTATTTTACGTGTAATTCTTACGTGATCGGCAGTTGCGTTTTGATTCTTCTTTTAGTGTTTCAGATTTATGAAAACATGCTCGCAAGGAGATACGAGCGAGGATATAATACATCTTGACCCTGAGACAATAGCAAGAAGAAACCGAGCCTTCTTAAGAAGGATGAATACTGTCGGTGGAGAAAATGACAACATGAATCTGAATGGAATTAGGGATTTAGATAAAGATACTGCAGAGTACAATGCTATAGTGGAACGGGCAGATGGAGTTGAGAGCAGTAACAAGCAGTGAACCCGTACGCTTGCGGGGAAACTACTAGTAAAAAGTTAGTATTTTCGATTCAAGTCACCCACGTCCCTTTGCTTTCCTCCAACCTTGCCTTCAACGTGTGTGTGATTATTTTGTTTACCGCCTCGACCTGCCCGTTTGACTGTGGGTGATAGGGTGTCGAGAACAACCTCTTGATCTTGTGTTTCTGGCAGAATCTCTCCATCTCCAACCCGTCGAACTGCTTCCCGTTATCCGAAATGATGACTTGCGGGAGACTGAAACGGCAATTATATTGCACCAGATGAATCTGATGACGTGCTCCTGATCGATTGTCTTCAACGACTCCCCCTCCGCCCACTTGGTGAAGTAATCCACGGCCACGATTGCGTACTTGACGCTGCCCGGGGTTGTGGGCAAAGGACCAATGAGATCGATCCCCCACTTTGCAAATGACCACAAGCTTAAGATTGAAGTGAGCTCGGTTGGAGCCTGGTGAATCGCTGCCGAGTATATTTGGCATTTGTGGCATGCCCTTGCGTAGCTGATCGCATCCTTCTTCAAGGTGAGCCAAAAATAGCCTTGGCGGATAACTTTCTGGGCGAGTACCTGGCCCCCGGCGTGGTTCCCGCAGAGCCCCTCGTGGATTTTCTCCATGATCTTCCTTCCTTGCTCTGGGGTTATGCACTTTAGGAGGGGTAGGACAAAACCTCGCTTGTACAAATAATCCCCCACGATCGTGTATCTAGCCGCCCGAAGTTGCAATTGCCTTGCTGCTACCCGATCGTCTGGAAGTTTACCGTTGCGAAGGTAATTCAGAATGGAGGTCATCTAGTTGTCCCCCTCTTGCCCCAGGTTGGCCACCCGCTGGTTCAAGCTCGATGGGACGGGCATGTAAGTGACCGTAGTCTGTGACATGTGGCCGCCCCCTCGGACGTTGCGAGGCGGGCAAGAGCGTCTGTCTGCGTGTTGTCGAGTCGGGGTACCACCTCTATGTGTACCTGGTTGAATTTTCCCAGTAGATTCTTAGCCAATCCTTGGTAGGCCAGCATCCTGTCGCTGCGCGCCTCGTACTCCCCCGAAATCTGGCATGTCACATGCTGCGAGTCGTTGTAGACCTGTAGCTGCTTTACTCCCATGGTCATTGCCATTTCTAGGTCATTGATCAACGCCTCATATTTGGCCTCGTTGTTTGTCGTGTGGAACCCGAATCTGATGGCCATCATAAATGATTGGCCAGACGGACTGAGTAGGACAATTCCTGCCCCAACCCGCATGGCCGTGGAGGATCCGTCGACGTATATCTTCCACGGTGGTTGCTCGATCTTGGACATCGCCTCTGGGTAGGTGAGCTCGACTATGAAGTCGGCCATCGCCCGATCTCCACCGCCCACTTGAGGCACCTGCCCGTCGTGTCCGGTCGATGCAACACTTGTCATAGTGGCAAGGTAGTCAGCACCTCGACCTGATGGTCGAAGAAGTATGGGCGCAACTTTCACACACTCATCAATAGCGCGTATGCCAGCTTTTCCAATGGCGGGTACCGTAGTTCGGCGGCATGGAGTGTCTGGCTTACGCAATAGATTGGCAGATGCACCTACCCCTCAGCCCGCACTAGCACGGCGCTGAGAGCTGACTCTGATGCCGCCAAGTATAAATAAAGCTTCTAGCCCGGGACGGGCTTGGCTAGGATTTGGGTGTTTGAAAGATATGACTTCAGATTGTCGAATGCGAGTTAACTCTGAGGCGTCCAATTTAGTTTCCCCTTCCGCATGCTATCGAACAAAGGTTTGCATCGATCCCCCATGCGGGAGATGAAACGGCTGAGGGCGGCCAGACTGCCCGTAACCCGCTGTACCTTCTTTATTGTGCGAGGAGCACTCATGTTGAGGATTGCTTGAACCTTGGTCGGATTTGTCTCGATGCCCCGCTGGCTGACCATGTGCCCTAAGAACTTGCCCGACTCAACGCCGAAGCTGCACTTCTTCGAGTTGAGCCTCATCCGATACTTCCTCGGAATATCGAATGCCTCGGCTAGGTGGGTGAGGTGGTCTTCTTTCTTCTCGCTTTTGATGATGATGCCGTCGATATAAACCTCCATGGTCGCCCCGATCTGGTCGTGAAACATGTGATTGATCAATCTTTGGTAAGTTGCCCCTGCATTCATCAGCCCGAATGACATCCGCTTCCAGAAATACATATTCTTCTCCGTGAGAAAGATGGTGTGCTTTTGGTCGTCGGCGGCCATCGGGATCTGGTGATAGCCGGCAAATGCGTCTATGAAAGTGAGCATTCTCTTACCCGACTGTGCTATCTACCAGATGGTCGATGTGCGGCATCAGGAAGTGATCATTGGGGCATGCTTTGTTCAAGTCTGTGAAGTCAATGCATAGCCGTCAGGTGTTGTTGTTCTTTTTTACAAGTACGATGTTGGACACCCATTGAGGTTTGTCGTCGGGGTCGACCATTCCGATTAGCTTGTTGTCGAGCAGCTTCTTGACCTCGGTGGTTATGACCGCATATTTATCCGGCCCGAACTTCCTTCTTTTTGTGACACCGGCCTGCGGGCAGGGTCGATGTGCAATTGGTGGGAACATATCGCTGGATCGATCCCGACCATGTCTTCATGGGACCATGCAAATACGTTTAAATTGTCTTCCAGAAATATCGTCATTACAGCTCACATCTCGTCTGACATATTTGATCCGAGCTGGACACACACTTCTGGTCAATTCTTCATTGTTACTGATATTAGTTTCTCTATCGGGCTGGTACCCCTCTCCCCGATGCGAGGGTCATCGATCTCTCCTGTCAGGCTGCTATCAATTTCCATTGGTTTGAAACCGATTCTTGGCTCTAACTCAATTTGTGTGTCCTCGAAAGTTGGAGTATCTTCTTTCATAGGGTGGGCCATGGGTGGGTCTTCTTCGTCTATATCCATATCTCTCTCCCCGATAGTACAAACATAATCTAAATTTGCGGAATTTAAAGCAAGATCGATATACGCCAAACATCTGCGTGCCATTTTATGATTACCCTTAAGAGTTCCCACCTTCCCGGAGGGAGTTGGAAACTTGATACAATAATAGAACGCTGAGGCGGCGGCTTCGAACTCGTGCTTGAATGGCCTGCCGAGAAAACCGTTATAGGTTGATGGCTGATCGATTATTATAAAATCGAGCTGTTTCGAAGCCTTAACCTCAGCATCTATGCTAGAAACTAACTCTACAACTAGCTTAACTATTCCATATGGCTTCACGGTGGCGTCCCCGAAGCCCTTGATGATCTGGTCGTATGGCTCCACGTACATCTCGAAGGAGCTGTCCAGCTGGTCGAAGGCGGCCTTGAAGATGATGTTGCAATATGCCCCGTTGTCGACCAGCATGCGGTGGACAGTGACGCCCATGATATTGACCGACACGACCAGGGTGTCGTGGTTGGGGTAGATGACCCCCGTACGGTCCTCCTCCCTG
This sequence comes from Ballota nigra, assembly GCA_947034835.1. NCBI lineage: Eukaryota > Viridiplantae > Streptophyta > Magnoliopsida > Lamiales > Lamiaceae > Ballota > Ballota nigra. The sequence goes on along the minus strand of OX344727.1, from coordinate 6,707,889 downwards.
AAGGCGAGGAGATCGGACTCCTTGGCCGTCATGTTGACTGGCATGGTGATCTGGTGGACGTTGTCTATTGCCCGCAACTCACTTTTCTGCCGGCGGTTGGAGAGCATGGTGGAGGAGCAAATCCCCCCACCGGGGAGAGCATGTTGACGGTGCGCCGAGCATGGTTCTCCGGCATTGGCGGGCAGATAAGGGCCGCCTCCTGGTTCCGTTCGACGGGGTGGGCAGCGGGCTGCGCCTCCGGCCTGGCCACCAGCCTCTTCACAAACTTCTCCAGCTTTCCCTCCTCGAATAGCCGCAACAGCTGTTTCAGGAGGTCGCGGCACTCGCTGGTGTTGTGCCCGATGGTCTGGTGGTAGTGGCAGTATTTGTTGGGGTTGAGTTGCACCCTGGTTTGTGGACCCATGGACGGGCTTTGGGCACCATGTTTTTATCCCAGATCTGTACGTACACGTACTTCGGGGTGGCCGAGAGCTTCTCGGCCAGCTTCACCTCGATAGAGTCGAAGGGTTTGAACGGTTGGGAGCCCGGTAGAAAAAGTTCCTCCGGCTTGGCGTGGTGCCCGTCTGAGCACGGGGCTTCTCCTTCTCTGCCTGGGCGCTCTCACCCAGATGCTGGGCTAGGATATCGGCGTTGTAGATTATCTTTCCGGCCCACTGCCGAAATTTCGCATACGACTTGGGGTAGTCCTTATTCATGAACTTCCATAACTTTGTTTTTAGGCGAATTCCGCCTATGATGCCGACGAGCTTGACCTCGTCCCTGACGGGCTTGCCCTCCATGATTATGTGGTCGACCCGGTCGATGTACGCCCGGTCCGACTCGTCCTTTCCCTAGGCCAAGTTGGCCATTCGGTTGGCGCTGGCCAGACGTGGTGCCATTGAGGAAAAGTGCTCTAGAAATAATTCCCATAGTTGGTGGAATGAGACCATCTTCCCCGCGGGCAGCGAGGAGTACCAACGGTGAGCTCTATCACCGAGGGTCAATGGAAACATTCAGCACTGGGTGGCGTCGATGGCCCCCATGGAGATCATATAGGTCGAATATTTACTCAAGTGGGTGACGAGGTCTGTCTCCCCGTCATATTGGCCCACCACGGCCATGTTGATTTTTAGTTGGGGGGGAGCACGTACTAGGATGTCCGCAAGGGGAGAGTTGGGCATGTGGGTGAAGTGGTGTTGCCCGTCGCATTTCTTGAGCTTTGCCTCCAGGACCGAGACCTTTTTCAAGATTTCGGTCATGGCATTGTCAGATGCGGGGGGGATCGGGGACGCGGGTTGTCTCCCAGACGGTCACGGACCGACGGCCTCGGGGCCGCGTTGTTGTGACATCTGGAAGAACATTCCTCTCCTCGCTCCCTGGGCCTGGAGCTTGCGTTCGATTCGCAGGGTCGGGCAGCTCCTCGAGCTTAGGACCCCAGTCTGGAAAAACCTGAGTCCGCTGGTCGACGGGAGGCGCGTTGTGAGTCAGCCTCCTCGTCGAGGCGCCTCTTCAGATTCTGAGGTCGAGCCACATAAGTCATGGCCCTCCTGGCCGACTCCCATTCTGGCCGTGGGTTACTGGTGGCCCTCGTCTGGGCTGGCTTCTTTACGGCCCGATGGGTGCGGATGGGAGCTGCATCGATTTCAGCATGGCGGCATTCAATCATCGCATTCGCCACCTGCAGGTCCTCCAGAGTTCGTATGACGGATAGGAACTCGAAAGGGCCTTGGAGTGTTGTCGTCGTGGCTGGGGCCGGGGTTGCAGTTTCAGCTATGTCTTCGACCTGTTGCTGAGTCCGAGTAGCTTTGGAGGTGGCCATTTTGGTGTGAGATTTTGGGTTTTTTCGAGAGGAAAAGGATGTGGTTCGATCCGGATAACTAGATGAATGAAACCGAGTGTACTTCGTTATTAGTTACCCTCCTTCTAGCACCAAATTGTTGACAGCGATTTTGTGAGGAACTCGCCGTCCGATTCTTAACGGGTAGGATTTATGGATGATATAAACAAGAAGTAATGAATGCAAGAGTAAATGAGCTCTCAAGTGGAGTCTTTGCAATAAATGTGTTGTGTCTTTATGACTTGAAGCGATTTTACTAACTTCTACTAGTCGCTCACCCGCAAGCGAACGGGTTCACTGTAGTATTAGCAAGTATAACGACCAAGTATATCGAACCCAAGGGACAGTGTATATGCGAATAGATCCCTGAAGATCTACGCGTCGTAATTAATATGAGTGTGTTGTTTTTGGATTTTTGGAAATATTAATTAAACTAAAATAAGCTAAGTAAACTAAAGTACTAAAGAAGACGAATTAACTAAGGGTTGTTTTCAAATGAGAGATGATGATGCTTAAAATAGGAATCCCTACGTATACTAACGGAGCAGGTACATAATCAGAATAACTGTGACATACAAGAAATAACCTAAGTCTAAGAATGCAAGGTGAAAGCTCAAGATTCTAAACACTAATACTTTACCCTAACACTCGACTTCACTAATCTACTAACAATTTAATAGATTGTGCTTAATTAATGAGACCCTAATTTAACTAAGGTGATGCGATCGTCCTCCTTCGCTAAACTGGTAGATGAATTAACCCTTCCTAAACCTTCTCGTTTAGTCTACTCGTTGTTAAAGAGTGATACGGTCGTCCTCTCTCTAACACCTTTCGAACGAAATTCAAGAGCGAAGTCTAGATTAATTTTAAGAATTCATTAACCAAGAGAATTAAAACCTAACGTCACAAGTTACCCTAATTACGTACCCACAACCTACTTCTACGAGTTCATCCTACAAGGGTTTTAGCTAGACATAGATTTAACGTAAACAATAACAATTAGACAAGTGACGAACATGAACATGGTAATTAAATCAAAGAAAAGATCGTACATAAACCAGGGTTTTAAGATATAAAAGAATAAACTGAAATTACTTAGCAAAACGAGGTCTCAACGTCCTCAAGAACAAAAGATATTAAGAAACGAAACTAAAACGTGAAATCATAACGTGAATTCGTAAGAAAAACCTCAAAAACATAAAACTAAAACTTGCTCGTCTCTTCTCTTCCTTCTCTCTCTAAAAATTCGGTATAAAAGTGATGTGGTGAGTTCGGGGATCCTTCAAAACGTGTTTGGAAGAGGTATATATAGGCAACGGGTCGAAACGGGATCTTATGGGCCGAAAAACGAAAGTTGGAGAAAATGCCTTGGAAGCGCTCGAGCAGACCCGCTCGAGCGGGTCGCTCGAGCTATTGTGGTCGAACGGATCAGGAGCTCGAGCGGGGCGCTCGAGCTATCTTGGTCGAGCAGTTCTGGTGCTCGAGCGGGGCGCTCGAGCTATACCCCTCGAGCGGCCCAAACGTTCTGTAAGTTTTATATTGCTCGATCTACGTCACTCGAGCGGGGCGCTCGAGTGATGATGCTCGAATAGGCCTTCCTTCCTTTGCAACTAACACTTTTCTTCACACGTACTAATACCAATCGTATTTCTTCGATATCTTCTCATCCGGGCATCCGTTTGAGTCGATTCAAAGTCCTACGAACTCCGTTTCTCGTCCTCGATTCACCTATGAGTATCAAAGAGACAAATTCATCAATGTATAGAAATAGTAATCATTTGGCTCTAAAAGCTCAATAAATTCGACCAAAACTAGGGCGTTTCTAGCTACGAATCATGACAATTTCACGCTTAATCAACCCCCCCAAACTTACCATATTGCTTGTCCCCAAGCAATGAAATAATAAGTCAAGTGAAATTGTTAGGGATGAGTAAAAAAAATCAATCATGCAAGCTAATGAACTCAAGCTTCAAAAGTCAATCACCCGTATACTCACTCACTTTCCTTTATCATACTTATGCAACAATAACAAGAAACACCAAGATCAAGCATGGATGTGCACTCAACGATGTGTTTCGCTCCCTCACAAGTGTATACCAATGATTAAGGGACTCACTCAAACAATCAATCACTCAAATTGGAAGCCATAAGCTTGTAAGTGCTCTTAACTCCGACCATACTCTATAAATTAATGCCGAATCAAAAAGGACTTTTCTCAAGGTTGTAATGTAGGCTCTTTGGACAGGTGGGAATCAATATGGTAAAGTGACTCAAGTGAATGGAGAATAGAAAATCAAACTTCTACACTTCGAGATTAGCAACATACTACTTCAAACATATTCAATCAACACTCTTTCAATTCCACTTTTCTCAACACTTCAATTTTTTTTTCCTTTCTCACTCTTTTCACTTTTTTTTTCAATCACTTCACTTTTTTTTTCTTTTCCACACAAACACATGAGCTCGTTTTTTTTTTCTTTTGCTCATTTTCAATTTTTTTCTTTCCCACAACTCATATCTCATTCACACCTTCTTCTCATATTCACTCAACAAACAACCTTTTCCTTTTTCAACTCAATTCAATCCCTTTATATTTACACTTTTCCTATTCTCCACTCAAATTGGGACAAAAAGGCTTAGGACTTGGAATAGTGTTCATATGTGCTAGCAAATAAAATAGGCTTTAGGCTCAAAGGGGCTAACAAAGGATTCAATGTCATTGGTAAGGAAAATTTTGGCTAAGTGACTCAATCAAATCAAAGATGGCCTAAGATCCTATTCGACATATCAAACTAGACACAATCAAGAAGCAAGAGCACCCACAAGTTCTAGCATCCTCTAAGGTGACGATCCACTCACAAACGAAGAGATTAACTCATGCATCAAAATCTCATAAGGCTCAAAAGCTCACAGCTTTCACATCCATGCTAGTCTAGTGCATTCTCACAATCATCACACAAGCACTCAGAAGGAAAATTTGTAAGCATACAACTTCTTTCTCAAATCAGCTCAAACTCAAACACTCACACAAAAGAATTTCTAACTCACCCTTACAACTCACTCTACTCATCAAATCATACTCAAAGATAGCAATCAACAAGCATAAGATGATTGATAGGCATGAAATATGCAATAGCGAGTCAAATCAAAATCACCCCAAGGAGTATCTCAACAAACCAATAATCAATCAAACTCAACTCAAAGATAAGGGCCTGCATGCATGTGCAATGTAACAAGAAACATATAAAAAAAAAACTCCACCCCCCAAACTTCGACCTTGCTAGAGGTCTAAGTTTGGGGTTGTGGGTTACCTCAACCAAACAACTCAGTTTCTCTCAATAGCTTTGCACACTCCCTTGTCTCAAGTTGGTTCCTTCAATCTGAATTACTCCATGATACCTTTACTCCTTTAGAGACAAGCCTACAAAATAAAACTCTCAAGTACGAGGTTAAACTTACGACTCAAAATAACTCCCTAATAACTAAAAACAACTCAAAGCAAATAAAAAAAATATAATGGGTTGCCTCCCATTCAGCGCTATTTTTAAGGTCCTCATGCCGGACCGAGCTCAAAGGAGCTTATGGGACATCATACTAAAAAATACCTCCCTTACTCTCATAAGAGTGGTGCTTGCATGTCTTTCCTTGGTGCCCCACCTTCATGAGCCCTTTTGCTTCCTTCCCCACCTCAAGTGGTATAGGTCTCAACTCCTTCTTTCCTTTATCTGGAGGAGTCTTACTAAACAATTTCTTAAATTTTGACTTCTTCTTCTTCTTAACTCCTCCTTTCCCTTCTAACTGGACCACGTCCACTTTCTTCACCTCTTCGTCCTTCCACTTCTTCACTTTATCCCTATCAACATAATCAAGAACATAATGCTCATGGGTTAAATAATCACATGAAGGACTAACAAAATCGTTAATATGAGAAGGATTAGGGATAGGAGGTGTGTCTTCAATACGAGGATCAATTGCATCCATGCAATACAAGCTCTCATCCTCCTTCGGGTGCTTCATGGCTTCATATAGGGAGATCTTCACTTCTTGATCATCAACCTTCAATGTAATCTTCCCATTTGCCACGTCTAGCACCATCCCCGCCGTAGCTAAGAACGGTCTTCCCAAGATCAGGGGCACGTGCTCATCTTCCTCCATCTCTAGCACTACAAAGTCGGCTGGAAAAATGTGATCTCCAACTCTCACTAGGACGTCTTCAACCACACCTTGAGGTCTAGTAATAGACCGATCGGCAAGTTGAAGCGTCATCATTGTGGGTTGAAGTTCACCACCTTCCAACTTCTTGAAAAGCGATAAGGGCATGAGATTGATGCTTGCCCCTAAATCACATAGCGCTCCTTTCTTGATCCCGTTCCCAATATCGCATAGGATCGTGAAGCTCCTGGGATCCTTCAACTTCGGTGGAAGCGCCTTGTGCACTAATGCACTCACCTCGTGGTTCAGCTGCACCAACTTCGGCTCATTCACTCACCGTCTTTTCGCGATCAAGTCCTTCAAAAACTTTGCATAATGCGGCATCTGTTCCAAAGCATCATAAAAAGGAATGTTAATGTGAAGTTGTTTAAAAACATCAAGAAATTTTGCAAATTTTTCATCAAGCTTCTTTTTTATGAAGCGCTGTGGATACGGGACGGGTATCACAGATTTGGGTACCCCCCCATTCATCTCTTTCTGTTTCTTTCACTTTTTCCCTTGCTTCCTTTGCCTTTTTCCACTTAGAAACTCTCTCAACTTTCTCAATGTCTTCCTCTTCAAGCTCTTTGCTCTGATGAGACTCATCCACATCTTTATGCTTCTCAATCCCTTCAATTTCAATCCCCTTCTCAACTTGGGGCGTCTCAGAATCAACAGGCATCTGAGGACCTTCATAGTTGGTTCCACTTCTAATCTGGATCGCCTTGCAATGCTCTTTCGGGTTTCCCTCCGGCATGGAAGGATATTTTCCCGGCTCTCTATTCACCATCTTTGCAATCTGGCTCATCTGGAACTCTATAGAAGTGAACCGCCTATTGTTCTCTTGTTGAGTTCTAGTCCACTCAACGTTCATCTTCTGGAGCTCTTGATCACGTTGATCATCCTTTTTATGCAACTCTTTCACATCGTACTCCAAGGATGACAACCGCTTGCTCCCTTCCTCCACCTTCTGAAGGATCGCTCTCAACATCTCCTCGGTTGATGCACCGCCTTCTCCACCAGGAGGCTTTGACCCCGGATCAACACCTGCAGGAACAGTAACACCAGCTTTTGGGTTAGCATAAGAAAAGTTCTCATTCTTCCTCCATGTGTTTTGAGGAGGCTGCTGGCCTCCTTGAACTCCTTGTGTGTTCCTCCATTGATTTTGAGGTGGCTGAGGGCCTGGAGGTACAAATGGCTGACCATAAGAAGGTCTTCTAAACTGATTTCCACCTTGGTAGCCATTCTGATTGTAATACGGACCTCCCATGTAATTGGCTACCTCTTGTTGTCCACTTGGCTGGTTTACTCTCTCATTCTCTACTGCATGCTCTCCAACCATATTCTTCCCCAACTCGAGGTTGTTGATCTTCTCCATCATCGCCATCAATAGCCTTCTCGTTCCTTCACCTTCTTCCACCTGATGAACTCTCTGAAAATCTGGATCTCCATTCCAAGCCCCGGCATTTGTGACAATGTTGTCCACGATCTCTCTACACCTCTCCATGCCTCGATTCAGGAATGCTCCGCCCGCACAGGCGTCTAAATGGTCTTGCCCCGCCTTGTTGGCACCACTGTAGAAGAATGCCATAATATCCCCCTCGTTGTACCCGTGCTGCGGGCACTCTATCAGCATGTTTGAGTATCTCTCCCACGCTTGACGTAGATACTCTCCTTGCTTCTGGCGGAAGGAAGAGATCTCAATCCTAGCCTTGATCGTCCTAGATGGAGGGTAGAATCGCTCAAGGAACAGATGCTCGAGCTCGGCCCAAGTGGTAATACCTCCCCGTGGGAGCGTGTTGTCATACCACTCTTTAGCTATTCCCGTAAGTGAGAATGGGAACAACCTAAGCCTCTTGGCATCTTCAGACATGCCATTGTAATTAAATGTGGAGGCTATCATGAGAAAGCTCCTCAAGTGTGTATGAGGATTCTCCTTCTCGATCACCCCCTTGAACTGATTCTCGGTCAGCAGCTTTAAAATTCCTGGGGAAATAGAGAAGTTATTTGCCTCAACAGGAGGCAATGCCACTCCATCATAGTACCTCTGTGGCTGCGCTGCAAACCTCCCTCGAATTGCCATATGTTGATCTACGTTCTGAGGAAAGTGTTGAGGATTAGCAGCAGGTACTGGTACTTGTTGGGGCGGTGGTGGTTGGTAAACAGGTGGTTGGTTATAGGCAGGAGGTGGATGATATGGGTATGGTGGATAAGGGTATGGTGGGTATGGGTAATGTTGGTATACTGGGTTGTTGAAAGGGTTATTTGGGTTTTGTGGGTAAGCAGGGTTGTTCAGAGGATTTTGGACAAGATTCTGAGCTGGATTGTTTACATTTTGTGCACCCGGGTTCTGGCTCTGACTATCCACGAACTGGTCTTGATTCTGACCACCACTCCCTCCAGAGCCATCAACCCGGTCTACTGCCTGATTAAAATCGTTGGCAGCATCGTCCAACTCATTATTGATATCCATTGGTTCCTTCCCTAAGTCGGCAGCGTTCATCCTTCTCAAGAAAGCTCGGTTCCTTCTAGCTATTGTCTCAGGGTCCAACGGTATTCTCTCTTCGCTCGTATTGCCTTGTGAGCGTGTTTTCATAAACCTGACACACTAGCAGAAGGGTCAAAACGCAACTGCCGAATAAATAAAAATAACAATAAGAAATAAAAACAGAAAATAAGCACTCACTACTAACTACTAAGCTATCGACAAGTCCTATTCAAAAAACATATAACGCCATCCCCGGCAACGGCGCCATTGACTTGAAGCGATTTTACTAACTGGTTCCAAGTTGATCAAAACACTGGTTCCAAGTACGAGATGCTTGCTTAAGTCCAAAGATGGACCGCTTGAGCTTGCATATAAGATGCTCTTGGATTGCCTCGTCGTAAGTCCATGGGTCTGATTCATCACGGGAATCCAATCCGAAGATTCTCATATTACTATGAATCTCTCGGGTTGTCTGACAACCCTCCCACTACAACGGGGTTCCGATTTTGAAGGTGTGACGATTGGTATATCATCTTGTACACTTGGTATTGGAGTTTGCCCTCTTAATTCCCCTAAGGTAATCTCACTTCTGGGCTTTCTAATGTTCCTATAGTCTTCTTTCAAGAATTTAAAGTGTGTACAAAATACAGTCTTTTGATCCTTGGGACTATAGAACATACACCCCTTCGTTCCCATGGGATATCCTATAAACAACCTTAATTCCGAACGTGGATCCAATTTACCGGCTTCCTTGTCTAGCATATATGTCGGACACCCCTAGATACTCATGTATCTCAAACTAGGCTTACGCTCGGTCCACAATTCTAACGGGGTTTTAGGAACCGATTTGGATAGCACCAAGTTTTGAATGTAAGTCGTTGTTTCCAAGGCATTACCCCAAAACGACTTGGGTAAATCTGAATAACTCATCATGGACCTGACCATATCTAAAGAGTCAAGTTCCTTCGTTCCGCCACACCGTTCTGTTGAGGGGTTCCTGGTGCGGTCAACTGGGATACAATCCCTTCGTCCGATAGGTCGTTCAAGAATTCATTGCTGATGTATTCGCCTCCACGATCAGATTGTAGAAACTTGATATTTCTTTCCCTATGCATCATAAGGTAGATGTATCCATATCTCGAATAATCGTCAATATGACAAATTACTCATACCCCTTCTTGCTATGATCGTCATTGAACCACACATATCGGTATGAACAAGTTCCAACACTTCTGTGGCTCTAATCCCCTTGGCTCCAAATGCCCTTTTGGTCATCTTACCCTCTAAACAGAATTCGTAAGTTGGAAACGGCTCAGCTTGAAGAAACTTCAAGGATCCGTCTTTCACCAATCTTTGTATTCGCATTAGATTAATATGACCTAATCTAAGATGCCATAGAAGTGTTTCGTTCATATCAGAAAGAGCGCTTCCTTTTATAACTTGAAATAGTCGATGTGTTATTAGATTCAGGGCCCGCTTGGTTGGGGGTGATGATTATAGGGCAATGTGAATGATTCCATTAGTAGTGCTTGGTATTATCAATACATTGTAATAAGATTGAAAATTAGTTATAATTTACCTATCAAATGACTCCTCATTCATTACCCTCTACTTGAATGACTCCTCAATCACTTTAATTCCCATTACCCTATAATCATTACCCCCAACCAAGCGGGCCCTCAATTTATGAGTGGTGTGCCCAATTAACGGTATAAAGATCATCCAACAATGTTCTGGAACAGATAAACTCATCGTTTCAAGAAATAATAACATCCTTGTTAAAAGAAATTGAGTATCTATTCAAAACAGTTTAGAAACTGAAGGTTGAGTTCTTTCTAAACTAGGAACATGAAGAACGTCTCTCAAGACCATAACTCTATTTTCACAAGATAGGCGCACTTCTCCCACTGCTTCAACTGCCACTCTCGTAGCATTGCCCGGTGTGATGGGGATCTCACTTCCTCTAAATCATCGGGTTAGCTTGAACCCATGCAAAATGAAACAAATGTGATCAGCGGCTCTCGTATCCACTGTCCACGAATGAACATCATACACCACTTCACAAGTTTCGACGACTAAGACGTGTGAATTACCTAACTTTCCTAGCCTCTTAGGCTTGGAACAGGCAGACCTCCAATATCCTCTCTTACCGCAGTTAAAACACTTCCCCTTTGATGCTAGCCTTGGCTTTGCCTTTCGCAACAATTGGATTTGCTTGGGTCCGGCCTTTGGTTCTCTTCCTCTTTTTCCCTCCTTTGGGACCAAAAGAGGTAGACGGACCATTAGCCACCATAGCACTAGACTGGTGCTCCATTATCACCTCCACCGAAACTAAAGCTTACAAGAGCTCGGGCAAACGACTTGTCCGTTCATTCATCTGACAGTTCAGTTGAAACTGCTCAAAGCTTTTCAGAAGAGAATGTAGTATGAAATCGACCTGAGAAGGGACATCAAAATTCGCACCAAGTACTTTCAACTTGTTAAGGTACACCATAATCTCAAGAACGTGCTCCCTCATGGGCGTTCCTTCCACCATTTCCAACTTGATCGAGTCATGTTAGATGAACTGATTAGTCATGGGAATCTTATGTGAAAACATCTCTTCAAGGTTTTCCATGATTTCAACAGCGGATACAATGTCTTCATGAATGTGCCTCAAATCCTCAGACAAAGATGTCAAGATGATGCACTTCATGTGTTCATTGTCACGCTTCCAATCATAAACATAAATGAAATGCCCAATATGATGCGCTGCTTTGGGGTGAATTAATCGACAGTTTTCCTTGCACCAAGAAATCGCTAAGTATGCATACGTTTCCAGCGCAGAAGACCAAGTGCATTGCCAGAGTTCACTTCGATGCTGACTTCGCCAGAATACAACACGGCTTGCTACGGCTTGTCTCAGTCACGGCGCTGCCACCGTGGAACCGCTAAGCACACGGACAGGAATTCTGCCACCTTCGCGCCAAGACGTCATTTATGCACGAGTCCGATGAAGTCGACTCTGCCTGAGCACGCATGTACCGGCGCCACTGCTGCCCCGCCACCAATGAACTACCCGGCCGCTGGCTTTCGCACTACCGCTGACGCCGTTCGTTTTCACCACCGACGAAGCCGTCCAGAATACGCCGGCCACTCTGATTTGTGGCCAGAAACTCAAAGCCGAAGTTCGTGTACGAGTTCAACACCAATTTCAGAAGCCACCGGTTCTTACTCTCTTCTTCTGGACGTGCACATAGCACCTGCACACGACTTGTTCGACAAAATTCTTAAAGGAAAAAGAGAAAGGAAATTACCCCTGTTTTAATTAGTGCCTTGCACACTCAAATTCTGCTATTCTACGTGATTATGCAACTGGCGTGGATGATGGAAAGAAAAGGAAAAGATATAATCCTTTATATAGGCAAAGCATCACGCTAAGGATCCTAAGCTTGATAGGATTTGGGATATCAAAGATCGCTAGAAGATATGATATATCTTGAGCTAAGATACTAAATTAGATAGGATTTGAGAGATTAATGGGAAATATGATAAAGATAGATTTCTATCTTGAAGATTCAGCTTGCCATGCAAAAAGACGGTTTCATGAAATCCTAATCCTAAGAGGAATTAAAGATATGGGAATAGATTTTGATTCTCTACCGATTTGTTGCTTGCGGCTAAAGCTTAAAGTCAAGGATATGTATCCCTGTTAATAATTACGTGCATGCTTGTTGGACGAAAAAAAAAAGTTTGGGCTTATGTTTTGCAAAGAAGAAATTACATTGGGAGTTTCTTAATTCATTTGTCCTATTAATTGGAATATTATCCTTACATTATATGAATAAATGAATATTCACAAAGTCCCATTCCTTATAATCGGAATTAAAAAAAATAAAAAATTCGCAATTCATCCACTCCGACGATAAAAGCACTCGTGAACGAAATGCGAGGGGGCATTTGTAAGCAAGCAAAAATAATTGCGAATTAAAAGGCGACACGTGGAAATTTACGTGTTAAATATTAACTAAAGTTATTTATTTTTTAGGAATTTGAATACATTTAATTCCTAAAATAAAATAAATAAATAATTGATAGTTAAATTGGGCCTCTAAAACCTAATTAATTCAAATCCAATATATCAAATTGGGCCTCTAAAACCTAATTGATTCAATTGGACCTCTAAAGTCCAGTATATCCAATTGGGACTCTAAAGCCTAATTAATTCAATTGGACCTCTAAAGTCCAATATATCAAATCGGGCCTCTAAAACCTAATTAATTCAATTGGACCTCTAAAGTCCAATATATTAAATTGGGCTTCTAAAGCCTAGTTAATTAATTTGGGCCTCTAAAGTCCAAATAAATTTGATCGGCCTCCTAAAGCCCAGCTAGTTAAATCGTATCTCTTTCAAATCTTTCGAAGCTTATCAAGAAGAATCAAATATATGAATTTTTCGGATAAGCTCAAATATTGATCCAGCCCATGAAATCTGGCCCGTAAAACCTAGAATTCTACACCTATAAATAGGAGTCTCATTCATTCATTCTCCACACATTCAGAAGACATCAGAAGTTAGAAAATTCAAGAGCTCAGAAGTCTTGAAGATTCAACGGCGTTCTTCGCGGCTTCAACGGCATTCTTCGCGGCTTCAACGGCGTTCTTCACAGCTTCAACAACGTTCTCCGTCAACAACGACATTTGATTCGAGATCACAGTCCTAAGCCCCTCCGATCAACGTTCCTCCCTCTGAAGTTCTTCAAGTTTCCCACGGAAACCTCTCAAGTTCTTCGCGGAAAATCATCCAACAACGATCTTCGATCCGAGATTACGGTGTTAAACCCCTCCGATCGATGTTCTTCAAACTCAAGCTCTTCGTGGACTCACGACCCAGTGTCTACCTCCACGGAACTCTCAACACCAATGATTAATTCGAAACACGGCTCGACGCCCTCGAATTAATATCATCATCAGACAAGATTCGGCTACGGGCCAGTCTCCGAAAAATCCAAAATCAAGTCAAAGTCAACTCTCAAGAGAAGAATCAGAGGATTCGCTAGAGATTTTACCCAAATAATCGCTTGATTTATAATTACTCTTTGTAATTCCTTTTTCGAATTTAATAATATTTTAAATACGAAAATTTGTTGGTTACAAATTTTGGCACGCCCAGTGGGACAACGACTTCAACTCCATATACTAAAGAGTAAGGAGTGGCTTGCGTAGGGGTTCGATAGGTAGTCCGATATGCCCATAGAGCTTCATTCATCTTTTCATGCCAATCACGCTTTGATTTGAAAACCACTTTCTTCAACAAATTGCATAAGGTTTTGTTGAAGGCTTCGGCGAGCCCATTTGCAGCTGCGTTGTACATAGAAGATTTTCTTTGCTTAAAGTCGAACTTCTCACAAAGCTTGTTGATATGACGATTGCTGAACAACGTCCCATTATCGGTGATGATGTAGCGAGGAACTCCATATCTATAGACGATGTTGATGCGGATGAAGTCAGCAATATTCTCTTTCTTCACTTCTCTCAAAGGTATGGCTTCGGCCCACTTGGAGAAGTAATCCGTTGCGGCTAGAATGTATTAATGACCATCAGAAGACTTCGTTAGAGGCCCTACCACATCTAAACCCCATGCATCGAATGGCCAAGAGGCGACGGTTGGATGCAAAGGTTCCGGAGGTTGGTGGATGAGGTTTGCGTGAAACTGGCACGCTTGACATCTTTGCGCATACTCCATGCACTCTTTCACCATGGTTGGCCAATAGTAGCCCATTCTCTTTATCCAAAAATGTAACTTGGGTCCCGACTGATGAGCACCACATATTCCAGAGTGAGCTTCGTTTATTGCTTGCATAGCTTCTTCATCTCCTAGGCATCTCAAGAAGATCTCGTCAAATGATCGCCTATAAAGTACACCTTTGTAGTATATGAATCGAGGGGCACATCGTCTAATATCCACTCTTTGCTTTGGATCGTTCGACAACTTTCCATACTTCATGTAATCAACAAATGGTTGACGCCAATCTTCTTTCTCAATTTCGTATACTTCAACAACGTGACTTTCTATTTCCTCTTCATCGGTGTCATCTTCGAAGATAGGTGGCACGACCCAACTCTTACATATCGGGATACGGACTTTCTTGTCGGGCAGAGAGATCGCGGAGGTGAGTTTTGCCAAAGCATCGGCTTGTTTGTTATCTTTTCTTGGAACATGTTCAATCTCTACATCACCAAGATAGTGCATAAGTTGTTGAGCATATTTATGATAAGGGAGCAACTCGGGTTTCTTGACCTCGTATAGTCCAAGTAACTGATTCACAATCAATTTTAAATCTCCATATACCCTAAGGTGTAGCTGCTTGATGTCGACCGCCATTTCAAGTCCAAGAATCAATGCTTGGTATTCGGCTACATTGTTCGAGCAGTTTTGCGTCAAAGTGAAAGAGTAAGGTAGAACTTCTCAATCTGATGTCACAAACATGACTCCGGCGCCGGCTCCTTCTCTATGAGTGGATCCATCAAAGTACATCTTCCATGGAGGGGATACTTCAATAGTTAGAACATCTTCGACTGGAAGGTCATCAGACAACTCCCACTCGGCGGGCATTGGATGATCAGCTAAGAAGTCAGCCAAGATTTATCCTTTCACAACTTTTTGAGGAACGTATATAATCTCAAATTGTTGCAGTTGGAGATACAATCTTGCAAGACGGTCGGAGAGAAGTACTTTAGTGGATTGGCTCTCGACACAAGATGAATAGTGTAAGCTTGGAAGTAATGCTTTAACTTTTGAATCACAAATATCAAGGCTAAACTAGGGGTGGCAATTGTGAACACGACACGATAGCACGATACGAATCCGACACAAAAATTACGGGTTAGTGTTGATCTTATTGGGTTAGTGTCCTTATCGGGTCGACACGATAAGAACACGAAAATTTTGTGGCGAGTTAGTGTCAGATTAGTGTCAACACGTTAAACACGATAAAATTAACGGATAACCCATTAACCTGTTAACAACCCGTTAAGCACGAACACGATAGTGACACGAAATAACACATAACACGATAGTGACACGAAATATATTTTAATTATATTTTTACAAAAATAATAATATATAACATTATCTTTTCAAACACATTAAAAATTTAGTCTCAAATTCTTATCCCTAACTAAAAAACAGGCAGAGGAAGCTTAACTCCCAGGCCCATCAATTTATAAACTAAGTATACTATAAGAACCAAATTAAGAATAAAAATTACTTTTGGTTTGTAATCGTTTTGGATAAAATATGCTTTCTATGAACATTTGTAGTTTTTTGTGTTGAAATTTTAAATTTAGCCATCTTTTTTATCAGGTTTATATCGTGTTCGTGTCAACGGGGAATGGATCGTGTTATTATTGTGTCATGTCGACACGGAATGAATCGTGTTGTTATCGTGTCGTATCGACACTAACACAAAAAATATCGTGTCGTTATCGTGTCGTGTCGTATCGACACGGATTTTATCGTGTTCGTGTCATGTCGGCACGGATGCTTATCGTGTCGTGTTAGTGTCGGGGCTTATCGTATCGTGTCACTATCGTGTCGACACGAAACACGATCCGTTAGCACGAATTGCCACCCCTAGGCTAAACATAGCTTCTCGATGGGGGAATACTTCAACTCATTTGGAGTCATCATCCTACTCAAGTAGTACAACGTATTTTCTTTTCCGGCTTCGTTTACTTGTGCGAGTAGGGCTCCCACGGAACACTCCTGGGCAGCAATGTAGAGAGTCAATGGACGACCATGCACCGGGACAACTAACACTGGCGGCTTCATTAAATAGGACTTGATGCTCTTGAAGGCGTTGCTATATGATTTATCCCACACAAATGTTGTACCTTTCTTCATGAGACGGCTGAATGGTTGGCACCGTCCGGCCAAGTTTGATATGAACCTTCTAAGATAAGCCAACTTTCCTTGTATGCTCTTAAGCTCGTGAATATTCCGAGGTTCCGGGATCTTTAAGATTGCATCAATCTTTGCTTGCTCGATTTCAATCCCTCGATGACGAACCACAAATCCAATGAATTTCCCAGACTTAACCCCGAATGTGCATTTCAATGGGTTCATCTTGAGTTGGGAATTGTCTTAGGCGTTCAAAGACTTTTCTCAAATCGTGAAGACGATCTTCTCGTTTCTTTGATTTCACCACTAAGTCGTCTACATAGCATTCTACGTTCTTGTGGAGCATGTCATCAAAGATCTTTTGCATAGCCCTTTGATAAGTGGCACCGATATTCTTCAAACCGAATGGCATGACCTTGTAGTAGTAGATTCCTTTGGGAGTACGAAACACAGTGAGCTCTTCATCTTTTGGTGACATTCGAATTTGGTTGTAGCCTGACGATCCGTCCATGAAGGTTAGAGCTTCATGACCCGTTGTTGCATCAATCATAAGTTTGGCAATGGGTAGCGGAAAATCATCCTTGAGGCATGCAATATTTAGATCTCGAAAGTCGACACAAATACGAATCTGGCCGTTCTTCTTCCTCACCGGAACAATGCTTGAGATCCACGTAGGATATTTCACTTCTAGGATAAAATCGACCTCAATGAGTTTGTTCACCTCAGCTTCAATCAATGGGACTAAGTCTGGTCGAAATCGACGTTGAGCTTGTTTAACTGGTCAAACTCCTTCCTTTATTGAGAGATGGTGAACCGCGACTTTTGGATCTAAACCCGGCATTTCCTTGTATGACCATGCAAAGACATCCTTGAACTCTTGCAACAGGTTGATGTATGCTTCTTCTTCATCCTCGGACAATAAAACACTCAAGTAGGTTGGTCGCGGGTCATTTTCATTGCCTAAGTTGATCTTCTTCAATTCGTCAATAGTTGCTTTAACACCCTCTTCGAGTTCCGGAGGTGCATCCTCGGCATCTTCCTCCCTCTGAGTATCTTCACATATGGTGATGTGGTTCGTAGTTGCGATCTCTTCATCGGATGCTCTTGTGCTTATGAAATCCACATATGCTCTAACTCGACCATCTCTTCCACTAATCAAAACTACTTGTAAGTTATTGACATTATTGATACTTCCGTTTCTCACCATCAGGACGACTCTCCTTTGTAGAGATATCTCTTCCATGCTTCTAGGCGTTGGCTGTTGGATGATGCGAGTATCAATGAAGTTAGTAGAGCCCATACTTTCCTTATCCTCTTCTTTATCTTTACTGTAGACGACTGTTTGTAACTTTGCGGTCAATGCCTTTCCATATGATGAGAACAAGGTGGTTTTTCGCTTCATCCGAGATGGAACTAAGCTTTGAAGTTTTTGTGATTTCGATGGTATGGTAGTTTCCTCTTTCCGGCTGCGATTTGTTGTGAGTGGCCCCAACCTTTCAAATACGGTCCCTAGCTTCCGACGGTTACTTCTTCTAAGTGGCCCCAATCTTTCGAAGACATTTCTAAATTTCTTTTGACCATCTTTACCAAGTGGTCCTAATCTTTCAAAGATAGAAGTGTGTTTCTCTTCCTTTCTCTCATCACCGAACATATCGTCCATTGGCAAGGCTTCTCCTTTGTTAATATATTTGGTACTTGCTCTCTTGATTGCGATGCGAATTGGGTCTTGTGGAACGTACCCTAGGCTATTCCTAGGGCTCTTGACAACGTAAGTGCTCTTCTTTGACATCCTTTGAGTAGAATTGGACCCATTCCTTGCTTGTTTATGGACTTCATGGGGTGATCCCTTTGATTTTGAGTTCTATTGTGGACTATATCCGGCCTTAACAAGTAAGTTGAAGGCTTGAGGACCATATGCCCCAATACTTACGGCTTCCGATATATCTCCATGCTCGGTTTTTGCTCCTTGGGTTGGATGAGTGAATCCCTTGAGTGGTCGTGGAAGAGGCTTTACCACGTCGAGCTTGGTTAAAGGAAGGGTCAATTCCTCTAATGCTTTAGCGACTTCATATGGTTGCTTGCCTTTATCGGTGCGAGATGGAGGCGAGCTTTCCTCACTATCATCATTTTTCTCATCATTCACCATTTCTTTTAGTGGAGCCTCTTTATCTTTAGTTGTTTTGGCATTTTTGATAAAGTACCTAGCGTCGGCAAGGTATATTTCAGCTTCGGTGAAGGGTTTGTCATCACCAAACACCGTTCTTGTGACATTTACCTTGCGATACTTGAAGCATTGGTGTAGTGTTGAGGGCACTACACCATATTGGTGCAACCATGGGCGTCCTAAGAGCATGTTGTATGATGTTTTTGCATCTATGACGTGGAGAAGCACAGTCGAGGGCATCTCATCGATCAAGCAAAGATTGATGCGATCGTCTTCATGAATGCGCCTCAAATCCTCAGACAAAGATGTCAAGATGATGCACTTCATGTGTTCATTGTCACACTTTCAATCATAAATTGCCTTTTCCCATTGCTTGACTTATCATTAGGCTTGCCGGGTATATTAACGTGAATAACCCAATTGTGTTTTTGTGCAGTAAGGACAAAATTTAAATTACATTTCCGATCGATATAATTCTCTCCAGAAAATTTGTTAACTTGAAGTATATTAAACAGTGGATTAAAAGGTTGCGACATGATGAAATGAGAATAAAACATACATTCATATTAATATCTAGAAAAATATGAAATTATCACATCAATTATATTAAAACCTTAAAATAATATAATCATGCATCAGTCAACATCTCGAAATAATTTAAATGCGCCACGAGGGATGGTCTATACATTTAAACACATTCAAGCGGATCGCAAACTTAAAAGTTACAAATCCTTAATTCAAAATTAATAGTTGACTCCCACTTTGACCACATAAAAACAGACAGGGACTCCGGGGGGAGTAAGTTAATATCAATTTCTTATGCCTAAGTAATAACCATAATTCAATACAGGATTATTATTTCGCTTTGAGCAAGCCACTCGTGGTGAGGGTCAATACCGCCACTAGTAATAATCCACAATCATCCTTTTAGAATTTATTCATGTGAAATCCATCTTTTTGGCCGATCCGAGGGGGAAATGTATTCCAAAAAGACTTCACAAATAAATAAATTATGGAGGCCAAATTAATCCAATTTTAATATCCAGAATAAAATTGCGATTAAAAAAACATACTTAGTAATTTTTTAAAGTAAGGTTTTTCTTGGACAATTAAAATCAAGCAAACACATATTAACAAATAATAATAAGTGCACGAAATAAAATATCCATCAAAATAAAATTAAACACATTGGAGCACTCAAATCCAATTGTCACGGTTTAATTTTCTTCACGTCTTGATGCGAGAAATCGTCCTCGTTGCTTTTCATCGTTCGTCTTGACACGCTCCCACTCGAACAACAACACTTCATAAAAAACAACTTTGTTTGGGGTTCGGGACAACGTTTGGAATCACACCAAAAAAATAAGAAAATAAGAACGAGAAAAAAATTCCACGGTCCGAGATCCGGCGCGCGTCGGCCCCTAGAGGTGGGCCGCGCGCCTCCTGCGCCACGGCAACTGAGCGCCGAGGGGTGACTTGAACCGAAAATACTAGATTTCTACTAGTAGCTTCCCCGCAAGAGTAAGGGTTCACTGTAGTATAAGTAAGTATAATGACCAAGTATTATCGAACCCACGAGATGGAGTGTATGCGAACAGATCCCTGAAGATCTACGCGTCGTAGTTAATATGAGTGAAATATTTTTGGATTTTTTGAAAGATTAATTAGAAGACTAAAATTATCCTAGGAATGCAAAAAGCAAAATTAAACTAAGAATCGAAGGGTTGTTTTCAAATGAGAGATGGTGATGCTTAGGAAAGGAATCCCTACGTATACTAACGGAGCAGGTACATGATCAAAATAACCGTGACGCGCAAGAATTAACCTAAGTAAAAGAATGCAAGGTGAAAGCTCAAGATTCTAAACCCTAATACTTTACCCTAACACTCGACTTCACTAACCCACTAACAAGTTAATAGATTGTGCTTAATTAATGAGACCCTAATTTAACTAAGGTGATGCGGTCGTCCTCCTTCGCTAAACTGGTAGATGAATTAACCCTTTCTAAACCCTCTAGTTAAGTCTACTCGTTGTTAAAGAGTGATACGGTCGTCCTCTCTCTAACACTTTTCAAACGAATTTCAAAAGTAAAGTTAAGATTAATTTTAAGAATTCATTAATTAAGAGAATTAAAACCTAACGTCACGAGTCACCCTAATTACGTACCCACATCCTACTTCTACGAGTTCATCCTACCCCAAGCATGCAGGGGTTTTAGCCGGACATGGTTATAACGTAAACAAGAACAATAGAATAATTAACGAACATGAACATGATGAATTGAATTGCAAACTTAAAAAGCATAAACTAGGGTTTTGAAAAAAGAAAATTTAAGAACTTAAATTACATAAATAAGACGAAAGTTAAACGTGTTCAATAACGAAGTATGAAGAAACTAAACTAACAAGTAAAACCGTTATGCGAATTCGTAAAGTAAAACCTCGAAACGTAAAATTAAAGCTTGCTCTTCTTCCTCTCTCTAAAAAACTAAGCCTAAAAGTGATTTGGTATGTGACAATTCGTGAATATCGTGGATTCTCCGTGTGTGTTTCTCTTCAAAACGCGTTCGGGGAGGTATTTATAGGCAACGGGTCGAGTCGAGGACGTATGGGCCAAATTTCCACCCTTGCTCGTGCACTGCTCGTGCATTAGTGCACGAGCTCACCTCACTCGAGCACTCCAACCTTCCAGGGATGCAAAACTGCACGATCTCTCGAGCTCGTGCACTTGTGCACGAGCATATGCATTACTCGAACACCCTGCACGAGCACTCGTGCAGGGGTGCACGACCACGTTCACTCGTGCGCTATGCACGACCGCTCGAGCACTTGTGCTCGAGCTCTCCCAGCTTGTGCACTCCAATGATACTTTTGCTCCCTCGAACTAGTACTTTTCGTATTTCTTCGATATCTTCTCATCCGGAAGTCCATTTGAGTCGATTCAAAGTCCTACGAACTCCTCTTTTCGCCCTCTATCCACCTATAAGCATCAAAGAGACAAATTCATTAGTTTATGAAAATGATATGCAAATGACTCTAAATACTCAACAAAATCAACCAAAACTAGGGCATTTCGAGTGACGAATCATGACAATTTCACGCCTAATCAACCCCCCCAAACTTACCATGTTGCTTGTCCTCAAGCAACGAAATAATAAGTCAAGTGAAATTGTTAGGAATGAGTCAAAGAATCAAATCATGCAAGCAAATGAATTCGAGCTTCAAAGATCAATCACAAGTATACTCACTCATCTTCCCTCATCATACGCATGCAACAACAACGAGAATCACCAAAATCAAACATGGATGTGCACTCTACGATGTGTTTCACTCCCTCACAAGTGTATATCCATGATAAAGGGACTCACTCAAACAATCAATCACACATATTGGCAGTCATAGGCTTGTAAGCACTCTTAACTCCGACCATACTCTAGAAATCAATGCCGAATCAAAAAGGACTTTTCTAAGGTTTTAATGTAGGCTCTTTGGACAGGTGGGAATCAATATGGGTAAGTGACTCAAGTGAATGGAGAATAGAAAATCAAACTTTCGCACTTCGAGATTAAGAACAGAATACTTCAAATATTTTCAATCAACACATTTTCAATTCCACTACTCTCAACACTTCATTTTTTTCTTTCTAACTCCTTTCACTTTTTTTCCAATCACTTTTTTTTTTCTCTTTTTCGCACAAACACATGAGCTCATTTTTTTTGCTCATTCTCATTTTTTTTTCTTTTTCCCACAACTCATAACTTCATCACACCTTCTTCTCATACTCACTCAACAAACAACATTTTCCTTTTTCAACTCAATTTAATCCCTTCACATTCACACTCCTATTCTCCACTCAAATTGGGATAAAAAGGCTTAGGAATTGGAATAGTGTTTATATGTGCTAGCAAATGGAATAAGCTTTAGGCTCAAAGGGGCTAACAAGGGGTCAATGTCATTGGTAAGAATTTTTTTTGGCTAAGTGACTCATTCAAATCAAAGATGGCCTAAGATCACCTTCGGCATATCAAACTAGACACAATCAAGAAGCAAGAGCACACACAAGTTCTAGCATCCTCTAAGGTGACGATCCACTCACAAACGAAGAGATTAATTCATGCATCAAAATCTAATAAGGCTCAAATCTCACGGCTTTCACATCCATGATAGTCCTAGTGCATTCTCACTCTCATCACACAAGCACTCAAAAAGAAAACTTAAAAGCATACTAGTTCTCTCTCAAATCCACTCTAACTCAAACACTCACACAAAAGAGTCCCTAACTCAAATCCACAAATCTACTCTACTCATCAAATCATGCTCAAGAATAACAACTAACAAGTAGAAGATGATTGATAGGCATGAAATAAGCAACAGCGACTCAGATCAAAATCACCCCAAGGAGCATCTCAAGACACCAAATAACCAAACACACTCAAAGATAAGGGGTGCTCCGGTGCAATGTAACAAGAAACGTAAAAACTCCACCCCCCAAACTTCGACCTTGCGAAGAGGTCTAAGTTTGGGGTTGTGGGTTACCTCAACCAAACAATTCGGTTTCTCTCAACAACGTTGCACACTCCCTTGCTTGAGTTCCTTCAATCTCCACGTATTTGGCACTCCTTCGAGACAAGCCTACAAAATGAACTCTCAAGTACGAGGTTAAAACTTACGATTCAACAACACCCTAATAACATAATAGAACACTAAAATACTCAAAAGCAAATAAAAATGGGTTGCCTCCCACGCAGCGCTATTTTTAAGGTCCTCATGCCGGACCGAGCTCAAAGGAGCTTATGGGACATCATACTAAAAAATACCTCCCTTACTCTCATAAGAGAGGTGCTTGCATTCCTTTCCTTGATGCCCCACCATCATGAACTCCTTTGCTTCCTTCTCATCCCCAAGTATTATGGGTCTCAACTCCTTCTCACCTTTATCTGGAGGGGTCTTACCAAACAGTTTCTTGAATTTGGACTTTTTCTTCTTATCTCCTCCTTTCCCTTCCAACTGGATCACGTCCACACTTTTCACTTCTTCATCCTTCAACTTCTTCCCTTTATCCATATCAAAATAAGTCAGATGATAATGCTCATGGGTTAACTCATCAAGTGAAGGATTAACGAAATCATGAACATGAGAAAGATTAGAGATAAGAGGTGTGTCTTCAACACGAGGATCAATTGCATCCATGCAATACAAACTCTCATCCTCCTTCGGGTGCTTCATGGCTTCATATAGGGAAATCTTCACTTCTTGATCATCAACCTTCAACGTAATCTTCCCATTTGCCACGTCTAGCACCATCCCCGCTGTCGCTAAGAACGGTCTTCCCAAGATCAGGGGCACGTGCTCATCTTCCTCCATCTCTAGGACTACAAAGTCGGCTGGAAAAATATGATCTCCAACTCTCACGAGGACGTCTTCAACCACACCTTGAGGTCGAGTAATAGACCGGTCGGCTAGTTGAAGCGTCATCATTGTCGGCTGAAGCTCACCACCTTCCAACTTCTTGAACAACGAAAGAGGCATCAAATTAATGCTCGCTCCGAGGTCACATAGCGCTCCTTTCTTGATCCCGTTCCCAATGTCACATAAGATGGTAAAGCTCCCGGGATCCTTCAGCTTTGGAGGAAGCGCCTTGTGCACTAATGCACTCACCTCATGGTTCAACTGCACCAACTTCGGCTCATCCACTCGCCGTCTTTTCGCGATCAAGTCCTTCAGAAACTTTGCATAGTTGGGAATCTGTTCCAAAGCATCATAAAAAGGGATATTAATATGCAATTGTTTAAACACATCAAGGAATTTAGCGAACTTTTCATCAAGCTTCTTTTTCATGAAGCGTTGTGGATACGGGACATGTATCACCAATTTGGGTACCCCCCATTCATCTTTCTTAGTCTCTTTTGCATTCTTCCTTGCTTCCTTTGCCTTCTTCCACTTTGGAATTCTCTCAATCTCCTCTTCCGGCTCTTTGCTCTCATGAGACTCATCCACATCTTTACTCTTCTCAATCCCTTCACTCTCAATCCCTTTCTCAACTCCTGCCTCCTCAATCTCATCTCTAACTGCCTCAGGCTCTTTTCCTTCTATCTCAACTTCTCCCTTGGGCGTCTCAGAATCAGCAGGCATCTCAGGACCATCATACTTGGTCCCACTTCTCAACTCAATAGCCTTGCAATGTTCCTTTGGGTTATCCTCGGGCATTGAAGGATACTTGCCAGGCTCTCTTGGCTGAGACTTTGCAATTTGACTAATTTGATACTCGATAGAAGTGAACCTTCTGTTGTTCTCTTGCTGAACTCGATTCCACTCCATGTCTCTCTTTTGGAGTTCTTGATCTCTATGATCACCTTTCTTATGCAACTCCTTCACATCGTACTCCAAAGAGGACAATCGCTTGCTACCTTCCTCCACCTTCTGAAGGATAGCTCTCAACATCTCCTCAGTTGAGGCACCGCCTTCTCCACCAGGAGGTTTAGAACCCGGATCAACACCTGGGAGAACTGTAATACCAGCCTTTGGATTAGCATATGAGAAATTCTCATTCTTTCTCCATGTGTTTTGAGGAGGCTGCTGGCCTCCTTGATACCCTTGTGTGTTCCTCCATTGATTTTGAGGTGGTTGTGGACCTGGAGGTACAAATGGTTAGCCATAAGAAGACCTTCCTTGAAAATTTCCACCTTGTGGATACCCATTCTGATTATAATAAGGACCTCCCATATAGTTTGCTACTTCTTGCTGAATTGTGGGCTTGTCCTCTTGCTCATTCTCTGCTACATTCCCTCCAACCATATTCTTCCCCAACGCAAGGTTGTTAATCTTTTCCATCATGACCATCAGAAGCCTTCTCGTTCCTTCACCTTCCTCAATTTGATGAACTCTCTGGAAATCTGCGTCCACATTTCAAGCCCCGGCATTCGTGACAATGTTGTCCACGATCTCTCTACACCTCACTATTCCTTGATTCAGGAATGATCCACTAGCACAGACGTCTAGATGGTCTTGCCTAGCCTTGTTGGCACCACTATAGAAAAATGCCATCACGTCTCCCTCATTGTACCCGTGCTGCGGGCACTCTATCAACATGTTTGAGTATCTCTCCCACGCTTGACGTAGGTCCTCTCCTTGCTTCTGGCGGAAGGAAGAGATCTCAATCCTTGCTTTGATCGTTCTGGATGGAGGATAGAAGCGCTCGAGGAACAGACGCTCGAGCTCGACCCAAGTGGTAATACCTCCCCGTGGAAGCGTATTATCGTACCACTCTTTAGCTATTCCCGTCAATGAGAATGGGAACAACCTAAGCCTCTTGGCATCTTCAGACATGCCATTGTAATTGAAAGTGGAGGCTATCATTAGAAAGCTCCTCAGATGAGTATGAGGATTCTCCTTCCCGATCACCCCCTTGAACTGATTCTCGGTAAGCAGCTTTAAAATTCCCGGGGAAATCGAGAAGTTATTTGCCTCCACTGGAGGTAGTGCCACTCCATCATAGTACCGTTGCGGCTGCGCTGCAAACCTTCCTCGAATTGCCAGATTATGATCTTCGTTCTGAGGAACGTGTTGAGGATTAGCAGCTGGTATGGGTACTTGTTGGGGTGGTGGTTGGTAAACAGGTGGTGGATTGTAAACTGGAGGTGGAGGATACGGGTAAGCAGGGTTGGTCTGAGGATGTTGGACGAGGTTGTGAGCTGGATTGTTTACGTTCTGTGTACCCGGGTTTAGGCTCTGGCTATCTCCTAACGGATCTTGATTCTTACTGGTATTGCCATCAGTGTCGTCAACCCGGTTCAATGCCTGATTGAACTCATTCTCGACATCATCCAACTCATTAGTAATGTCCATTGGTTCTTTCCCTCCGACAGCGTTCATCCTTCTTAAGAAGGCTCGGTTTCTTCTTGCTATTGTCTCAGGATCTAACGGTAACCTCTCTTCGCTCGTATTGCCTTGTGAGCGTGTTTTCATAAACCTGAAACACTAATAAAAGAATCAAAACGCAACTGCCGAATATGTACGAAAAAATATAAAAAAAACAGAAAAGAAAGTCACTCACTACTAACTACTAAGCTATCGACAAGTCCTATTCAAAAGACATACAACGCCATCCCCGGCAATGGCGCCATTGACTTGAACCAAAAATCCTAGCTTTCTACTAGTAGCTTCCCCGCAAGAGTAAGGGTTCACTGCAGTATAAGTAAGTATAATGACCAAGTATTATCGAACCCACGAGATGGAGTGTATGCGAACAGATCCCTGAAGATCTACGCGTCGTAGTTAATATGAGTGAAATATTTTTGGATTTTTTGAAAGATTAATTAAAAGACTAAAATTATCCTAGGAATGCAAAAAGCAAAATTAAACTAAGAATCGAAGGGTTGTTTTCAAATGAGAGATAGTGATGCTTAGGATAGGAATCCCTACGTATACTAACGGAGCAGGTACATGATCAAAATAACCGTGACGCGCAAGAATTAACCTAAGTAAAAGAATGCAAGGTGAAAGCTCAAGATTCTAAACCCTAATACTTTACCCTAACACTCGACTTCACTAACCCACTAACAAGTTAATAGATTGTGCTTAATTAATGAGACCCTAATTTAACTAAGGTGATGCGGTCGTCCTCCTTCGCTAAACTGGTAGATGAATTAACCCTTTCTAAACCCTCTAGTTAAGTCTACTCGTTGTTAAAGAGTGATACGGTCGTCCTATCTCTAACACTTTTCGAATGAATTTCAAAAGTAAAGTTAAGATTAATTTTAAGAATTCATTAATTAAGAGAATTAAAACCTAACGTCACGAGTCACCCTAATTACGTACCCACATCCTACTTCTACGAGTTCATCCTACCCCAAGCATGCAGGGGTTTTAGCCGGACATGGTTATAACGTAAACAAGAACAATAGAATAAGTAACGAACATGAACATGATGAATTGAATTGCAAACTTAAAAAGCATAAACTAGGGTTTTGAAAAATAAATAAATTTAAGAACTGAAATTAAATAAATAAGACGAAATTTAAACGTGTTCAATAACGAAGTATGAAGAAACTAAACTAACAAGTAAAACCGTTATGCGAATTCGTAAAGTAAAACCTCGAAACGTAAAATTAAAGCTTGCTCTTCTTCCTCTCTCTAAAAAACTAAGCCTAAAAGTGATTTGGTATGTGACAATTCGTGAATATCGTGGATTCTCTGTGTGTGTTTCTCTTCAAAACGCATTCGGGGAGGTATTTATAGGCAACGGGTCGAGTCGAGGACGTATGGGCCGAATTTCCACGCTTGCTCGTGTACTGCTCGTGCACTAGTGCATGAGCTCACCTCACTCGAGCACTCCAACCTTCCAGGGATGCAAAACTGCACGATCTCTTGAGCTCGTGCACTTGTGCACGAGCATATGCATTACTCGAGCACCCTGCACGAGCACTCATACAGGGGTGCATGACCACGTTCACTCGTGCGCTATGCACGACCGATCGAGCACTTATGCTCGAGCTCTCCCAGCTTGTGCACTCCAATGATACTTTTGCTCCCTCGAACTAGTACTTTTCGTATTTCTTCGATATCTTCTCATCCGGGAGTCCGTTTGAGTCGATTCAAAGTCCTACGAACTCTTCTTTTCGCCATCTATCCACCTATGAGCATCAAAGAGATAAATTCATTAGTTTATGAAAATGATATGCAAATGACTCTAAATACTCAACAAAATCAACCAAAACTAGGGCATTTCGAGTGACGAATCATGACAATTTCACGCCTAATCAAGGGGCAGCGCCCCCGCTCGCGCACCGTGCCCGGCTCCGTGCGCCTTGCGCACGCCGTGCTTCGGGTTTCACCGTTCGTCCTCGTTTTCCATCCCGTGCATAATTCCACGTCCATGCACGCGCCATGCATGCATGCGTCGTCCGGGTACATCGTCTTTAATTCTTTGTTTCCGTCTTCATCTCGATCCGGTTATAATTTATTTAAAAAAAATAAATAAAACTAGATCTAGATTAGTCTATTACAATGATTAAATCAAAATAAAACCAACTAATCTACTCGTGGATTTTCTCACGAGAAAAATGAATTCGAACGAATCGAATTAAAAAACAATTAATTCACACGCATGAAAAAAAAATAAACATTAAAACCATAACAATTGGATACCTGCAAAAAAGATATAGCAATTCTACTATCCAATTTCAATTTATTGTCAAACAATTTAAATTGAAATTTAAAGATCAGAGCCCGAAACCGTGGCTCTGATACCAGTTGTTGGGAAAATAGGGGTGCCCGGAATCTATTCAGGTTGATAATTAAATACGAATTTAAATTCAATTATTACTAGCATGAATTAATCCTAATTAATTCAAATAATAATTCCAACAACAATTTTATCATCATGCATGTTGAATTAATTCACATAAAATCTATGGCGGAAAACTAAGAGATTATGTGACTACGTACCTCTTGTAGCTATGATCTTTGATAATAACGGGACTATCACGATTATGCTATCAACCAAAAGACCTTCTCAAGTATGTCCCTTTCACCTTACTTGTTCACCGGTGGGAAGTGCTCACAAGCAATTAGAATAACAAGGAAGAAAGAAAAAATATTGTTGCTGATTTTTTTTTTCAACACTGTGAAACTGTAAATTGGAGATGAAATAATCATCTCCTATAAATAGGACTAGGAATTTCAAAATTTGCATATGGAATAGGGGAGAGAATTTTTTTTCTTGGCCTCCAATAAATCTTGAATATATCTCATATATTTTTTTCTCCATAATAAAATATTCCATAAAAAACTCACCTCCCTAATATATGAGATTTTCGAAATTCATGGGAGAAATAAACTAGATTTGGATCTTCTTGAATTTATGAGATAATTTTGTATTCCAAGAATACATATCTTCCATAATATATTTCCAAGAAAATCAACAAAATCTTCCATATTAATGGGTTGAATGATATTATGGAAGATATGTATTCTTGGAATACAAGATTATCTCATAAATTTAAGAAGATCCAAATCTAGTATTCTATCTCTCTAAAATTCAAAAATTGTATATATTAGGAGGGTGAGATTTTTGTGGAATATTTTTTTATGGAGAAAAGAATATATGAGATATATTCAAGATTTCTTGGAGGCCAAGAAAAAGATTTTATCTTCCTTTTTTTCCACCTAAATTTCGTTCACCCCTCACCTATATATAGGGGATGATTATTTCATCTCCAGTTTACTTTTTCACAGCGTTGAAAAAAAATCAGCAACACTATTTTTTTTCTTTCTTCCTTGTTATTTTAAATTGCTTGAAAGCACTTCCCACCGGTGATCAAGCAAGGTAAAAGGGAAATACTTGAGAAGGTCTTTGGGTTGGTAGCGCGTTCGTTATTGTCCCGTGATAATCAAAGACCATATCTACGAGAGGTACGTAGTCACATAATCTCTTAGTTTTTCCGCCATAGATTTTATGTGAATTAATTCAACTTGCATGATGATAAAATTATTGTTGGAATTATTATTTGAATTAATTAGGATTAATTCATGCTAGTAATAATTATATTTAAATTCGTATTTAAATTTCATCCAGAATAGTTCCCGGGCACCCCTATTTTCCCAACAACTGGTATCAGAGCCACGGTTTTGGGCTCTGATCTTTAAATTGGAATTTAAATTGTTAGACATTAAATTAAAATTGGATAGTAGAATTGCTAGATCTTTTTTTCAGGTATCCAATTGTCATGGTTTTAATGTTGTTAATTTTTTTCATGCGTGTGAATTAATTGTTTTTAATTCGATTCGTTCGAATTCATTTTTCTCATGAGAAAATCAAAGAGTAGATTAGTTGTTTTTATTTTGATTTGATCATTGTAATAGACTAGTCTAGATCTAGTATTTATTTTTTTCGTAAAATAAATTGTAACCGGATCAAAACGAAGAACGAATATTTAAAGACGGCGTACCCGGACGATGCATGCATGTGTGGCGCATGCATGGGCGTAAAATCATGCATGAGGTGAAAATCGAGAACGAACAGCGAAACCCGGTGCACGGGGTGCGCGAGGCGCACGACCCGCACACGACGGGTGCGGCAGCGCGCGCGCACATAGGTGCATCGGCGGCGACTGCTCGGTGCCGTGCCGAGTGACGTGCGGGCCCACTCCGTGGGCCGATGCGCGTCGTATCTCGGGCCGTGGGCTTTTTTTTAAAAATTAATTTCAGTTCTGCATTTTTTTTGTGTGATTTTAAACGTCGTTCTGAACCCCAAACGATGTTGTTTTTTATGAAGTGTTGTTGTTCGAGTGGAAGCGTGTCGAGACGAACAATGAAAAGCAACAAGGACGATATTTCGTGTCAAGACATGAAGAAATTAAACTATGACAATTGGATTTGAGTGCTCCAATGTGTTTAATTTTGTTTTGATGGATGTTTCATTTCGTGCACTTATTATTATTTGTTAATATGTGTTTGCATGAATTTTATTGTCCAAGAAAAACCTTACTTTCGAAATTACTAAGTATGTTTATTTAATCGCAATTTTATTCCGGATATTAAAATTGGATT
The DNA here is from genome assembly GCA_947034835.1 of Ballota nigra. Lineage (NCBI taxonomy): Eukaryota > Viridiplantae > Streptophyta > Magnoliopsida > Lamiales > Lamiaceae > Ballota > Ballota nigra. The sequence continues at coordinate 6,676,800 of OX344727.1, read as the reverse complement.
AATTTGGCCTCCATAATTTATTTATTTGTGAAGTTCTTTTGGAATACATTTCCCCCTCGGATCGACCAAAAGGACGGATTTCACATGAATAAATTCCGAAAGGATGATTGTGGATTATTACTAGTGGCGGTATTGACCCTCACCACGAGTGGCTTGCTCAAAGCGAAATAATGATCCTGTATTTAATTATGGTTATTACTTAGGCATAAGAAATTGATATTAACTTACTCCCCTCGGAGTCCCTGTCAATTTTTATGTGGTCAAAGTGGGAGCCAACTATTAATTTTGAATTAAGGATTTGTAACTTTTAAGTTTGTGATCCGCTTGAATGTGTTTAAATGTATAGACCACCCCTCGTGGCGCATTTAAATTGTTTTGAGATGTTGGCTGATGCATGATTATATTGTTTTAAGGTTTCAATATAATTGATGTGATCGAATTATGTGATAATTTCGTATTTTTCAAGATATTGATATGAATGTATGTTTTATTCTCAGTTCATCATGTCGCAACCTTTTAATCCACTGTTTAATATACTTAAAGTTAATAAACTTTTTGGAGAGAATTATATCGATTGGAAATGTAATTTTAAATTTGTCCTTACTACACGAAAACACAATTGGGTTATTCACGTTAATAAACCCGGCAAGCCTAATGATAAGTCAAGCAATGAGAAAAGGCAATTGATGATTGACAGCGTGACAATCTCAAAAATCTCAAGACAAAGTTGCAATTGGCCGATCACAACTCAAAAACTCATACTCCAACAATTCACTTGTGCTCTTTTTTAAACACATTCTTCACCATCAACCATCAAACACCTTTCGAACTTGAACCTCTACCAAATAGTTATACAAGAGAGAGTTTCCTTCACAATTTTTCATTTTTTACAAACCAACTCAATCTTTTCTTGTACAATTTATTTCACTCATCTTTTCTCTTTTTCACTCTTTTCACTTTCACACAAACTCATCCACCAAATTCACATTAAAGTTCAACTCAACCTCACTATCCATGTTCAAGCTCCACTAGCTCATAGGAAAATTTAGGCTCACAAAATGGATAATTTGGCTAAATTTGTAGGTTGCCAAGAAAATAGGTTAATAGGCTCAAAAGGGCTAACTACGAAAAAATTTCATTTGGTATGGAAAATTTGGCTAAGTGACTATTCAAATCAAAGATGGCCTCATATCATTTTCAAAGATTTCACACTTAATGTAGCCTCAAACAAGACAATTGGCAAGTTCTAGAGCACACAAGCATGAATGATACTCACAAGAAAGAAATTAGACCCAAAATGTATGCAAGTCTAAAGGCTCTAAAGCTCACGGGCTTGTCTAATCATGGATCGAGCACAAAATCAAGCATAATCGTCACATAAACGAGTAAACAAGCAAGTCTCAATCAATATCATCAAGCTCAACTAAATCTCAAAACCCAAACAATCACCATCCAATAAGCCTTTAACACAAAGCCAAACAATCTTAGCTCCCAAAAAAATATATTCAAAGATATTCAATAAGCCTACAATTAAGCACACATATCATGTCAAGTACTAGAATAAGCAAAACTCTAAAAAAATGAGGCGTGCGCCTGTGCAATGTACAAGTGAAGCCTCAAGTGCGTCGGTGCAATGTAAAATTTGAAAATCAAAACAAATAACCCCCCCAAACTTAGACATTGCTAAGCAATTCTAAGTTTGGGGTATACTACCTCCAATTGGCACCAAGCACTTTCTTCTTTCTTCAAGACACGATCACCTCACATTAAGCTCCTTGAGTATGCTCACATTCTCGATCAAGCACATCTCTTGAAAAATATCACCATCAAATCTTCATATGCCAAGATAAAATCTCATGTACAAGTATGCATTAGCAATTAAACCCAAAATTCTCGAAAAAAAATTGATAATCAATAAGCTCTAACAAACGGGGGTGCATCGGTGCAATTAAAAAATTATGCATGAAAAGACGAACACCCCCCCAAACTTAGACCAAAGTCTAAGTTTAGAAAGAGGTGTTTGTACCTAAAGTTTCCCTCAAGCACGTATCTTTCTATAAAGCTCGAAATTCTCACCGAGCCTCAACACACGACCCCAACACCTAGACAAAACAAAGCACAAAACAAAATTCAAAGAACAAGGCAAAAATAAAAGAAAGCAAGTAAAAATGGGTTGCCTCCCATTAAGCGCTAGGTTTAATGTCCTATGCCGGACTTATTAATGGAATTCAAACTTCCCCTCATCGAAATGGCCAAGGATATCGGTCCTCCTTCCCATTGTATTTCAACCTTTGCGCTTCGAAATCAAGTAAGCTCTTGTGCAATAGGGACCGATTATCCGTCTTCCTCTTGCATCTTTTCATGTATGGACGTCTCTCTTCCTCACTCACCATCATCTCTCTCCATATCCACGTCTTTCCTTTTTGTTCAAGGATTCCCAAGCTTTTCATCACTTCCTTCTTATGGTCAAAATTATCAAGAGGTAAGATGAAATCAATAGAAATAATATCATTAAAAGTACAAATTGAAGAGTTTGAGAGTTTAGAAATGCTCATTTCGGTCTTCAATTCGTCCTCCAATGCTTCATGATTCTCTTGCTCGTTGTCGCTCTTGTCCACCAAGGGACATTGTTCTTCATCTACCTTGACCATTGAATCGTCGCTTTCACTTATCTCATTGCTTGGATCCTCTTCTTTTCCACCTTTTTCTTCCTTCTCAACACTCTCTTTCTTTTCTACCTCTTCACCCTTAGTTTCATTTTTCTCCTCTTCATTATGTTTTCCTTGAAGGATTCTTATAATACGAATATAATCTTCTCTAACTTTGTCTTCATCCTCCTCTTCAAGTAAATTCCAATCAAATTCATAATCCAACTCTTCCCCTTCATCTTCTATCTTCTCCACCTCTTCATTCATCACTTCATCTCTTTCTTCTTCACCATCCTCTCGAGTATGCATAGAGAGATCTTCATACCGAGCTTCACTCTCAAGATCCATAGCTTGCTCCAAAGAATTTGCCATTAGATCACATTGAAACCCAAGCGGCTGGAATTGGCTTGCAATTTGAGCATCCATTCTCTTGTTTGACTCTTCCAACCTTCGGTTACTTTCCTCCAACTTTCGATTACTCTCCTCAATTTTTCGGTTAAACTCCTCCATATTTTTTAAAATCAATTGAAGAGTATCATCGATTGTGCTATTTCCTTCATTGTTTTCCCACTCTTGATAATGGAAAGAATCTTGTTGCATATGATAATCGTACTCAAAGTTTCTTCCATCATCATACCAAACTTCTTGAGAAGATTCTTGAATTTCAAATTCACTTGGTGGGTAAAAAGCTTGACCATAATGTCCATCCATATAGCTTGAAAATGGCTCTTGAAGAGAGGGTGGGGCTTCATTATTTCTCCAATCTTGATAATAGGAGGGAACTTGTTGCATTTGATTGTTATAATCAAAGTTCCTCCAACTATCGTAGTCAATTTCTTCTTGTTGTGGATTTTGTGAAGGGGAGGGATATGCATATGGGGAAGGATATTGTGGAGGTTGTGGTGGTGGATACGGGTATGGATCGGGATATAGATATGGGTGAGAATGTGGAGGATAATCCATATCATGTAGATTCTCGCTTTGATTCCAAGCATATGGATCATATCCATCCATCTTGCACTTAAGCTCTTCTATTCTCTTGCTCTTTTGGTGAAAAAGACAAGGCTCAAAGTCTCCTTCGAAAGTATAGTGCGCACCTACAAAAGAAAGCAAGTATCAAACATAACAAAAACAAACAAAAACAAGAAAAAACACTCAACTAGAATCAAAACTAGCTATCAACACATTGCTTCCCCGGCAACGGCGCCAAAAACTTGATTGCCAAATTCGTTAAAGCACAAATTCGAACTCACTCGCAAGTGTACGAGATTGTTGTTATAGTAAGGCAATTGACCAAGTAATAAAATTATCGAACCCAAAGGAAGCAAGTGGTAAGCTAAGTCGATTCACGTTGGAATGCAAGGAAAATAAAAGACAAGAACGGGTTGATTAACTACTAAACAAGAAAATTAAACAAGCGAACTAACAAGCAATAAAATAAATCTAACTAACTTCGAGAGGCGAAGTGCGAGGGAAGAGATATGCCCTAAATGGTTTCCGTTATGTGATCCTTAAGTTCAAACATTGAATTATGCCAAAATCTCAATTGTTCATGGATTATAACAAGTAACACTTCACCTAAACATTCAACAGACTATCAAACGTTTAAGGCTTATTGACGGTATCCTACGTTCCAACCCTCTCTCGACGAGTTAGCACGAGATACACGCATCTAAGCACTCTTTGCTCATACACGAAGGTTTCATCAAATCAATGTAACTCTCGTCTATACTAAAATGAATTCACACATCAATATGAACAATTCATGCTTAGAGCAAAGTTATATTCCAATCAATAAGGATATAATTCCACAAACAATCAAAATTAGGCATAAATCAACAACCCAAACCTAATTCTCACATAACTTCCACTATTCAAGGCATAAAAAGGTTGTGATGCTTAGGATATCTTCAACCTAGTGAAACTCAAGTAGGATTGTCAAACCAATTCTATGCATCAATTTGGATTTACTAGGAGACCTCACCAATTACCTAAACAACCATCCAAGCAATTGATGTCTAATGATGGGGTTCTTTGCGATTAACTCTCTATCGACGAATCAAACGCAAAATAGACGCATTCAATCATAAATCTCACACTCATTCATCTAATCATGTTCATGTAACTCTCGTCTACGCTAAACATGCCTCAACAAACAAGCTACAAGAGATCAACAATCAAAGCTCAATACAAATCCATCATTAGAAGCAAAAACCAAATATCAACATAGAATAGACAAAGAACAATCTCAACTCAAGATTTCACATGGTATCGAACATCCCAAGCATCAAAACAATTAGCTCATGGTTTCAAAATGAAAAACCATAGCTAAACAAGAACAAAATATTAAACACATAACTAAATGAAAATGAAATTGCATTAATAAGGAAAAAAATCAACTCTTGAGTTTACAAACTTGAAATAGAACTCAAGTCTTCAAATCCTAAACTAAATTACTCTAGTGATTCAAAGAAAAATTAAAAACCTAGAAATGAAGGTGAAATTAAACTAATCTAGTGTGTGAGGTGTGTGCCCCCTAAAGGGGTGTGTGGAATGTGTGTAATCTGTGTTGCCTATGTGTTCTCTCCAAAATCTGAGAAATGAGTATAAATAGTGTGGGAAAAAGGCTTGAGACGAAATTGCATTTAAATCCCTGAAAAAAATGAATTTTCGCACTTTTTACCCAAATATGCTGAGTTGACTCGGTCAACTCGGTCAACTCGACCGAGTTGACCAACTCGAGCTGACCTCCCGGTCGAGTACGGCAAAATTTCTTCCCAAGTCTCTGTTAAAACCGACATTGATTCGCACGAGTTGGGCAACTCGACCGTGTTACTTGCTCGAGTTAGGAATGGAAAACACGTTTTTGTGAAGAAGTGCTGAAACTTTTCTTGCACTCTTGCATGTGGGTCCCGCGCGTTTTCTTTTTCTCCAGCTTTGCAAATCGGCACGGCAATCTTTTCCGGCGAAGAAGTGAGGTGTGCTTTCTCTGAATTTCTGGCCAAGCTTCGATTTCTGGCACGGTTTGGCTTTTCCGGCGGCAGGATGTGAGCTCCCATTGCTGCGTTCGAAGCTTTTCCGGCGATGATTTCTGATTTTGAAAGCTCCAGTTCCGGTGAATTAAGCTTCGGCGGCGTAGCTGCTTTTCTTCATCTTCGTTTTCCGGCTTCAAGGCGTGGTGGCTTGCGACGGTTGTGGCGGTTTCTGCGAATCAGTGCAACGGCTGAGCGGTTTCTGTCGCGGCTATTTTCCGGCGATGGCTGCATTGATTCCGACTTCAGCTGAAGTTTCGAAGCTTCGAATTCCTGTCGTCAATGGCTTTCGGCGAGAAGCTTTCCTCTTTGTTATTGGCAGCCAGTTTCTCTTTCACTTTCTCTCTCTTCGTAAATGCAACTTTTCTTGTTTGTTCTTCTAAAAGTTGGCGTGGGACCCAATGGATAAAATAGCTAACTTTCTTTTCCATTTTCCAGCAATTCACGTGATTGGCATATGGAATAAGAAATTAGCTTCCTCATTAATTTCCTTCATGGGCTGCTGCATTTTCAAATATAATTGGGCCTTCAATTGCAACTGGGCCGAATTAATTCATTTTGGCAGCAACTTTCAGTTCTCGGCCCAATTCGTTTCCTTCTCGAGTCCACTTTCTCAATCGATCTCAATTAGAACGTATTTGTTTCTAAAAAAAATACTTAATTTCCTGCAAATACCACAAAATATACCTTTCTCGACAATTAAACACAAATGAATCAATTTATGCAAATAATCACACGAAACTCAATAAAATAGACAAATTAAATGCACGAATTTCAAGAAATATTCACACTAATCAACAATGAACACATGAAGTGCATCATCTTGACATCTCTGCCTGAGGATTTGAGGCGCGTTCATGAAGACATTGTATCCGCTGTTGAAATCATGGAAAGCCTTGAAGAGATGTTTTCACATCAGAATCTCATGACTAATCAGTTCACCAAACATGACTCGGTCAAGTTGAAAATGGTGGAAGGAACGCCCGTGAGGGAGCACGTTCTCGAGATAATAGCATACCTTAACAAGTTGGAAGTACTTGGTGCGGATTTTGATGTGCCTTCTCAAGTTGATTTCATATACCATTCTCTACCGAGAAGCTTTGAGCAGTTTCATCTGAACTATCAGATGAATGAACGGACAAGTCATTTGCCCGAGCTCTTGCAAGCTTTAGTTTCGGTGGAGGTGATAATGGAGCACCAGTCTAGTGCTATGGTGGCTAATGGTCTGTCTACCTCTTTTGGTCCCAAGGGAGGGAAAAAGAGGAAGAGAACCAAAGGCCGGATCCAAGCAAATCCAATTGTTGCGAAAGGCAAATGCAAAGGCTAGCATCGAAGGGGAAGTGTTTTAGTTGCGGTGAGAGAGGACAATGGAGGCATGTCTGTTCCAAGCCTAAGAGGCTAGGAAAGTTAGGTAATTCACACACCCTAGTTGTCGAAACTTGTGAAGTGGCGTATGCTGTCTATTCGTGGATAGTGGATACGAGAGCTACTGATCACATTTGTTTCATGGGTTCAAGCTAACCCGATGACTTAATGGAAGTGAGATCCCCATCAAATCGGGCAATGCTACGAGAGTGGTAGCTGAAGCAGTGGGAGAAGTGCGCCTATCTTTTGAAGATAGAGTTATGGTCTTGAGAGACGTTCTTCATGTTCCTAGTTTAGAAAGAACTCAACCTTCAGTTTCTAAACTGTTTTTGAATAGATACTCAGTTTCTTTTAATAAGGATGTTATTATTTCTTGAAACGATGAGTTTATCTGTTCCGGAACTTCAATGGATGATCTTTATACCATTATTTGGGCACACCACTCATAAAATTGAATCTAATAACACATCGATTATTTCGAGTAATAAAAGGAAGCATTCTTCGAACATGAACGAAACACTTCTATGACATCTTAGATTAGGTCATATTAATCTAATGCGGATACAAAGGTTGGAGAAAAATGAATCCTTGGAGTCACTTCAAGTTGAGTCATTTCCAACTTGTGAATCCTGTTTAGAGGGTAAAATGACCTAGAGGGCATATGGAGCCAAGGGGAATAGAGCCACCAAAGTGTTAGAACTCGTTCATACCAATATGTGTGGTTCAATGATGATCATAGCAAGAAGGGGTATGAGTAATTTGTCATTACTCGAGATATGGATACATCTACCTTATGATGCATAGGGAAAGAAGTATCAAGTTTCTACGATTTGATCGTGGAGGCGAATACCTTAGCAATGAATTCTTGAACTACCTATCGGACGAAGGGATTGTATCCCTGTTGACCGCACCGGGAAAACCTCAATAGAACAGTATGGCAGAACGAAGGAAGCAGACTCTTTTAGAAATAATCAGATCCATGATGAGTTATTCAGATTTACCCAAATCGTTTTGGGTAACGCCTTGGAAACGACGGCTTACATTCTAAACTTGGTGCCATCCAAATCGGTTCCTAAAACCCCAATGGAATTGTGGACCGGGAGCAGCCCAGTCTAAGACACTTGCGGATTTGGGGTTGTCCGGCATACGTGCTAGACAAGGAAGCAGGTAAGTTGGATCCACGTTCGGAATTAAGACTATTTATAGGATACCCTGCAGGAACGAAAGGGTGTATGTTCTATAGTCCCAAGGATCAAAAGACCGTGATTAGTTCGCACTTTAAATTTTTGGAGGAAGACTATGAACAAAAGAAAGTCCAGCAGTGAGATTACCTTAGATGAGTTAAGAGGACAAACTCCTATACCAAGTATACAAGATGATATACCACACGTCACACTTTCACAACCGGAACCCCGTCGCAGTGGGAGGATTGCTAGGCAACCCTAGAGATTCATGGGAATAAGAGAATCTTCGGATTTAATTCCCGGTGATGAATCAAACCCATGGACATACGACGAGGCAATCCAAGACAAAGACGTGGAGTCGTGGCAAACAGCAATGGAAACTGAGATGGGTTCGATGGATCATAATCAAGTGTGGGAGTTGGTCGAACCACCCAATGGGGTAGAACCCATTGGATGCAAGTGGGTGTACAAGAGGAAAAGAGGACCGGACGGAAGGGTTGAGACCTTCAAAGCAAGGCTAGTGGCCAAAGGGTATACTAAAAAAGAAGGGTTCGATTATGAGGAGACCTTTTAGCCTGTAGTTATGCTTAAGTCCATCCGTATTCTTTTGTCAATCGCTGCGCACCGAGATTACGAGATCTGGCAAATAGATGTCAAGACAGCTTTCCTTAACGGAAGTCTTGACGGGATAGATATCTATATGCAACAGCCAAAAGGTTTCATTGAAAAAGGTCAAAAGCACCTCGTATGCAAGCTTAAGAGATCCATTTATGGACTTAAGCAAGCATCCCGTACTTGGAACCAGTGTTTTGATCAAGTGATTAAGTCTTATGGGTTTGATCAAAACGAGTTCGAAAGTTGTGTGTATAAAAAGTGTGACGGAAATGCGGTGGTATTCTTAGTATTATACGTAGACGATATTCTGCTCATTGGAAACAATGTAAAGGTATTGTCAGACGTAAGGGTATGGCTGTCAAATCAGTTTGATATGAAGGACTTAGGGAAAGCCAGTCACATCCTTGGGATCAGGATCACTCGAGATCGCAAGAGGAGGATGTTGGGCTTATCGCAAGTTTCATACGAAGCCACTGTTTTGAAGCATTTCAGCGTGCAAGATTCCTAGAAAGGTTTTGTACTTTTTAGGCACAGAATCCATCTATCCAAAGAAATATGCCCTAAGACGCAAGTGGAGATAGATGACATGAAAGACGTTCCGTACGTTTCGGACGTAGGAAGTCTTATGTATACAACGTTGTGTACGAGACCGGATATCTGTTTTGTCGTGAGCATGTTGGTAAGATATCAAAGTAACCCCGGGAAAGCACATTAGATTGCAATTAAATGCGTTCTTTAGTTTCTGAAAAGAACTTGGTATGGAATGTTGATTTAACAGTTAGACAGTCTAATTCCCGTGGGATACACAGACTCAAATTTCCAATCAGATATAGAATCCAGAATATCTACCTCGGGTAGTGTATTTTGCATGGGAGAAGGAGCCATGACATGGAGAAGCGATTTGCAGAAATGCATCGCCGATTCGACCATGAAAGCCGAATAAGTAACTGCTTGTGAAGCAGCGAAAGAAGCGGTTTGGCTCAAGTACTTTTTAGTGGACTTGGACGTTGTTCCGAATTTGCCCATCATAATCACTGTCCATTGTGATAATGTCGGAGCAGTTGCAAATTCAAGGGAACCGAGAGCCCACAAGACCAGCAAACACATTGAAAGAAAACACCATCTTATACGAGAAATCGTTAAGAGAGGAGATAAAGAGGTGGCAAAGATAAATGTCGGAGGACAACCTAGTACATCCATTCACAAAGGGTCTGCCTCAGAGTACATTCGAGAGACATGTGGATGGAATGGGAGTCAAGACTATTGCCAATCTGCTTTAAGTATAAGTGGGAGGAATTATTAGGTTAGTGTAGGTTGACATGAGATGTCACGTAGAGCTACTACACTAAGACATGCATGATGTATACTAAAAAGCAGACTTTAAGTATAAGTGGGAGATTGTTGGAGTTATACGTGAAAGTATGCTTTTACTTTGTATAACTCATGTATTAAACACTTGTTTATGAGAATAATTCTTTTATCACATTTGCTTTAGATATGATTGAATGTTGAATATTTATTGCAACCAGTTCATTATATATAGTACTTGTTACATTGTAGTTAATATGGTGATACCCGATCACGGAAGATCACATTAACGATTTCCTTGTAACTAAAACGTACAAATTCACGACCCAGGTGGAATTGACAATCCGCCGTGAAAGGTTGATGTGTACATCTCAGATTGGTTTGTCTTGACCAAGAGATTGCACTAGCACATTTAGTATGTGTTGAAGAGGACCTACAACGAGGATAAATTATTCTGTTCTGAAATGTGAAGAATTAGACCTCAGTGGTTATTGGTTTCTTAATCTCCGTCACTTAAATAGGACCGTGTGTGCTTAATGGTTACTGTTTTGATTCATGTTGGGTGAGAATCATCGTGACTTCAAACCTTGTGCTTTGGGCAGTAATATTAATCATACGACGGTTGCTAAGATTTAATACGGAGAAACGCGTGCGAGTACGGCTCGTGTGATTAGTCCCCTTGGTGGGCTCAAAAGTTTTATCGTACCAAATCTTGCAAGTGAAGAATCAGTTTCTTCGGTACGGATAATAATGTTGAGCTGTCTTTACTCCAAGGCGAAATATATTAATTAATTTAGAGCTATTCAGAAGCTTAATTAATTAATGGACTTGATAATCTTAAACGCGGGAAATAATAACCGGGAGCCCATATTATCGTAATATAGATTAAGATGGATAGTGCAATATTAATTTATTAGTGATACTAATTAATATTAATGGGCTGAATTATATTGGGACTCAATATTGAAATTCAGAAGTCTATTAGGAGGTCTAATCTTAATTCTCCTTAAGGCCCCTCAAGTAGCCCGATAATAATAAGGTGATTAAAATAAAATTATTATTTCTGATTTTTATTAATAATTTTCGAAAATTAGGTTTAAGAGAGTGAAAAGATTTTGTTGATTTTTTTGGAAAGATATTATGGAAGATATGTATTCTTGGAATACAAGATTATCTCATAAATTCAAGAAGATCCAAATCTAGTATTCTATCTCCCTAAAATTCGAAAATTGCATATATTAGGAGGGTGAGATTTTTGTGGAATATTTTTTTATGGAGAAAAGAATATATGAAATATATTCAAGATTTCTTGGAGGCCAAGAAAAAAAATTTCTCTTCCCTTTTTTCCACCTAAATTTCGTTCACCCCTCACCTATATATAGGGGATTCTTTCTTCCTTGTTATTTTAAATTGCTTGAAAGCACTTCCCACCGGTGATCAAGCAAGGCGAAAGAGAAATACTTGAGAAGGTCTTTGGGTTGGTAGCGCGTTCGTTATTGTCCCGTGATAATCAAAGGTCATATCTACGAGAGGTACGTAGTCACATAATCTCTTAGTTTTTCCGCCATAGATTTTATGTGAATTAATTCAACTTGCATGATGATAAAATTGTTGTTGGAATTATTATTTGAATTAATTAGGATTAATTCATGCTAGTAATAATTATATTTAAATTTGTATTTAAATTTCATCCCGAATAGTTCCCGGGCACCCCTATTTTCCCAACAGGTGAATATTTCACCTCGGCTTCATGCATGGCCTAGCTGACATTATAAATGGGAAGGTGAAATTTGCCTTCCGCTCGCACCAATACCGAACTTATGGCCGTATCCGACGCTGCCAGATACAAGTATAACTTTTCGCTGGGGACTGGTTTTGATAGATCTTAACATCTCCCAGATAGTCTTTTAACTGGTCGAAAGCTTTCTGGCAGCTTCCCGTCCACGTGAAATTGCCTTTTTTGATGGCTTCAAAGAAGGGACGACATTTGTCCCCCGATCGTGATATGAACTTGTTTAAAGCTGCTAGGCATCCCGTAAGCCTTTGTACTTCTTTGACGGAACGAGGAGGTTCCATATCAACGATTGCTTTGACTTTTGCTGGGTTGGCTTCGATACCTCGTTTACTAACCAGATGGCCCAAGAATTTTCCTGAATGTACTCCGAAATTACTTTTCTTTGGATTCAATTTCATGTTGTACTTTCGGAGAATGTCGAACACATGGGATAGATGATTGAGGTGATCTTCTTTTTTAGTACTTTTAACGATTATGTCATCAACATACACCTCCACCGTCTCCCCGATATGTTCGTCGAACATTTTGTTCACCAGCCTCTGGTAAGTTGCTCCTGCATTGATTAACCCGAACGACATTCTTTTCCAGCAAAGTAAGTTTTTATTCGTGTAGAAGGCCGTGTTTTCTCGATCGTCCGGGTGCATTGGAATTTGGTGATAACTAGCAAAATCATCCATGAATGTGAACATTTCATGCCCTGCTGTGCTATCTACCAGTTGGTCAATGTGCGGAAGTGGAAAGTTATCCTTCGAGCATGCTGTATTCAGATCTGTGAAATCTATGCATAGCCTCCAGGTTCCATTCGGCTTCCGCACTAGGACGGGATTTGCCACCCATTGTGGACATAGCGTCTGTCTGATTAGGTCGTTGTCCAACAATTTCTTGACTTCTTCATTCAGAGCTTGATACTAGTCGGGCCCATACTTCAGTCGGTTTTGGTGGACGAGTCTTTGAGTCAGATTGATGTTTAGTCTGTGACAAGCATCCTTTGAATTGATCCCCACCATGTCAGCGTGCGACCATGCAAAGACATCGAGGTTAGCTTTCAAAAACTCTGCCATTCGAGTCCTGTAGGGGTCAGGGAGCTCGGATCCGATGTAAAGTTCGAGATCATTACGGTTAGGGTTAATCTTGAGGGCTTCCAGCTCTTCGACTGGAGTTGCCCGCCGTTTCTATGGGCTTAGTGTCGTTTCTGGTCGACATAGTTGGGCCCTACAAGTTGATGTGAGGACTCAAATCATTGGCAACTGGTGACAATCTTGTCTCTAGCAAGGTTTGTTCACCTCCCGACAGTTTCTGTTCGCCCATGGACAAGGGTTGGTCATCAATGTCCATCTGACCATTCTGGTTCCCCAAAATATCTTCAAGAATTGGTGGTTCATTTTCGGACGGGCCGATTGATGCTTCCATCATGAACGTATATTCTTTGATTGGATGAAGTTGAAGGAGACATTCCCGAGCTTTTCTTTGGTCTCCCTTTACTGAGCCAACTCCACTTGCTGTTGGGAATTTTATTCAATAATGGTAGGTTGAACATGCAACCCTAAATTCATTCAAAAAGGGTCGACCAAGAAACCCGTTATAAGTCAATTCTTGATCTACGACCAAGAAATATGTCATTCTTGTGATATTTTTCTCGGGTTCCTTGACCGTTACAAGTTGCACAGACAAAGTAATTACTCCAAGAGGAATTGTTACAGCATTTCCAAATCCTAGGATACGATGATTTGAGTCTCTGACATAGCTTGCATAATCCCCCAGTTGATCAAGCGTCTTTTTGAAAAGGACGTTTGTGTAGGCTCCGGTGTCCACCAACAATTAATGCACTCTGGTCCCCATGATCTTAGCACAAATCACGAGCGAGTCATTGTGGGGGGTCAAAATTCCTTCCAAGTCTTTTTCGGTAAAGGTTAATTCCGATGTTTGCATGATGGACGGATTAACCCTCATTTCTTGTACGTGATCGATTGCTCGTAATTCGGCTTTTCATTTACGATTAAATATTGGTGGTCGTCCATCAGAACAACCACCAACAGGTCCTGCAGGATCCATCATTTGGATGTCAAGAACTGGACCTCCTGCTGGTACCTGGGCTGGTCGCCCAGCTCGATTACGGCGAAGAGCTTGCTCCAGATCTTCTTCCTCGGAATCTTCATCTATGTCCCTCTTGCTGGGCTGTCTCGTTATAAACTCGGATAACTTACCCTCCTTGTAAAACCGCCATAACTGCTTCAGCAAGTCACGACACTCACTTGTAAAATGCCCTACGCTTTGATGGTAGGCATAATACTTGTTTTGGTTTAACTTGCTAGCATCTTGAAGTATCTTTCTGGGAGGAGTGAGTAATTCCTTATCCCGGACGTTATTGTACACCGCATCTATCGATATGGTAAGTACATGATTCAGTTTATCCTTCAGTTCCGTCCCCTCGTTAATGCTTTCATGTTCTTCAGGGCACAATAACCTCCACTACCCGATTTTTTTGTATTTTCCTTCTGTTCACCTTTGTCCCCCATGTCTTTCTGCAAAGCTTCGTGCATGGAGACAAAGACTCCTACCCGGTCACAGAATTCGGCATAAGTTTTCGGGCATCTGAGATGTACATCTTTCCAGAGTTCAGTGCCCTTCTTCAGTCCAGCTAAGACGGCTACAATTTTGGTGTCTTCGCTGACAAACTCCTCTTCCAGCATGACCTTATCAAATCTTTCCAAATACAAACGATCCGACTCGTCATCAGCTTATTTCAAGTCGGATAACCGATGTCTTTGGGATAGATAAGACCCGGCCGTGGAGAAGTGGGGCAAGAATTCTTTGCCCAGCTGGGCAAACGAATGAATTGAAGCTGGTGGTAGAGCCGAAAACCATTTGTGGACACGGTCCCCCAGAGTCAAAGGGAAATTATGGCACTGGGTTGCATCGTTTGCCCCCATTGATATCATGTAATAAGAATATTTCATCAGATGCACCCGGGGGTCCGCCGTGCCTTCATATTGTATGCTTGCCGGGAATTAGATCTTCTTTTGAATAAGAGCTTTCAAAAATTACCGAAGATAATGGGGAGGTAGGAAGAGTAGTGCTCCCATAACCTCTTTGCAGGTCCAATTGGCCCTGCATGCTTTCAATCGCCTTCCTCATGGAGGCCAGTTCTTCAAGGGATCCCCCTTGACTTGGAGGCTGTTCGGCGAACAGAGCTGCATGGCAATCTGATCGCCGCAGTCCCTCGCTTGGTATGGGAATCCCCTAGGTTGGCCTCCTAGGATTAGGCTCCGCATCTGGGCCTAGGCGACCAAAAGCTGACCAAGTCAGCCTTTCGTGGACTGACTGACGAGCTGGTACTGTGGTCGGGCGAGCTACTTCTGCAATTGGATGGATCTCGGCTGCTCCCCGACCACGGTGACCCAATCTGTTCAGCACACTTTAACGTGTGCCCTGACTCACCCCCAGAGCTTGATTTGTAGTTGATTCTCCATGGCTGGTTGCTCCAGCGAGCTGTTTCTCTTTGCCCTTCATTTTACGAGCTTGGGCACTGTCTGCCCATTTTGATGGTCATCTCTGGCCTTCTCATGTTCACGAGTTCTTGTTGGGCTATGCCTTACTCGGATATGAGATGGGCCAGGCTGAGCCTGTTGCTTTTACAAAGCCTGAAGCATTGCAATTGTTCGAGCTAGTTCATCAGGATTGCTAACTAATGCATCCAGCTCGGGTGGCATCGGTTGATTGGCCACTGGATGATTTTCTTGTGCGCGACGAGCTACTTCTGCTCGCCCGCCAACCTGGGACGCTCTTGAATGTGAATTCCTTGTCATATGCTGGGAATGCTGGGTCTCATGAGACTGAGGCATCTTTGCCTGATGTTTGGGTATTAATCTTTAAAAGTTCTTGAATAGAGAACACCAAGAACACATTTTCACTAATCTTCAAATCTCAAAGTCTAGAGCTTGAAGTTCTTGCTTAGTTATACTTAAATCCTTAAACCGAAGGTTCGAACCCTCCTTCTAGCGCCAATTTGTTGATGATCGATTCTAATCACAAGGATTAGTGATTGTTTTTACTCGTTAATTAAATCACCAAACAATTACGTGTGATTGATCACTAACGTAATTAGTGAATACGAAAATTTGGGGAGAGAGTAGAATTAACACGTGTATTGATTACGTAATTAATTCGTATGTAAGATAATCGAGCTGCTTTGGATGTATAATCGAAGTTTGGACGTGTCTATCAATTTATGCTTATTTTATTAGCTGAAAAAATCTAAGTATTTATAGAAATCTGCCTAGCAGGAGGTGTACATGACCTTTGACCTCCCTAGTGTGCATGTGTGACACTTGAGCTTTGACTATTTTGACCTTATCTAAACTAAAGTTGTTGGTCCCGTTTTCGAAGGGCAAAATGGGAATTCAGGAGCAAATTTTTGTTTTAACACTGTAGTGCACTGAAATGCTTTGTGAATGAGTGGTCAGTGCAGTGCTTAAGCAAATCAGTAAAGCAATAAAGAGCACAACAATGTAAAGTGGTTCAGAGTCTCAATACTCTTACATCCACTGCCTGATTTAACAGGAAATCCACTACTGGGATTCTTGTTTTTAACGTGCCAAGGTGCACAGGTACACTGGATTCACGCCACTCCCTGGGCTGCCTCTCGAACTGGCCTCACATCCCTCTTCACTCAGGGACTGCCTCTCCTCCCCTCACTGAAACTCCTAACACTCTTCTGGAAAGGGTTTAGTTTGGTTTGGTTTTCTCCAACTAGGTGAGGTTTTCCCTTACAATGTGTTAGCCTGAAAGCTAAGGTTGGGAAAACCTCTCTAAACTTAGGATGAATATGATGGGCTCGAGTATACAAACTGGAACACTCAAATATGACTATGAAGAACTCAATGTCAGTGTTCTTGATGGAGATGGTGCCTTCTTATGACTCCCTTGAACTTGCACCACTCTCACACCTCCAGCTCTTGCATTCGCACACTTACAAATGAAGCTTGAGTTTGTATTTATAGTGTGGATTTGAATGTTACCGTTGGAGAGAGTAACATTCAAATCCAGACTATCTCTGGAGTGAAATTCTCCTCTTCAGTGAAGTACGGTCTTGTCAGCTTTTGTCAGATTCGTTGCCTTGACTTGATTGGTCCACGTGGACTGAGTCCAACGGCTCTTTTGTTCAGGGTACTTGATCAGGGTAGTCCTGACTTCAGGCGACTTGTCTTCAGCTGACTTGTAATCCTCTCAGGATACCTTCCTTCAGTAGACTTTAAGTCCATTCAGGGGAGTTGACATAAGGCTATTTGTCAAGCTTCCCAGCCTCAGTAGCCTGACTCCTTCAGGTCCTACTAGGCTCAGCACTGATCCTCCTGATCATGCTCTTCACTGAGTAGTCCACCGACTTAGCTTAGAATAGTTAGGTTTATACTCAGTGGGACTTCCTTCAGGCTTCTCTCCAGGTTCAGGTCTTCTGACATGGCTTCATTCGTTTTCCTTGTGATGTCATCTTGACTTCCTCAGGCTCTATCAGTGAGTTCCCCCTCAGTAGAGTTCCACCCTCAGCTGAGTTCCCCCTCAGCTGAGTTCTTCCTCCACTGATAACCTGTTCTATTGAGAAACAACCTAGCCTGACCTGAAACTAAAAGATACTATCCTGACTGCTTTCAAACCTATTACATGTTGTTTTGGAAAATCATCAAAACTAAAATATATCCCAACAATTTCCCCCTTTTTGATGATTTTTCAAAACTTCTAACAAAATGATTTTCTATTACAAGAATAATGTCAGAGTACAGGTAATAGTTTGAAATATGCAGAATTTCCCATAGTTTAAAACATTTAAGATCTGTTCGGTTGACCATTTTTCTTAACAAAACTGGATCAGTGGTCATGTGAACAACCCGCTCTGATACCAATTGTTGGTCCCGTTTTCGAAGGGCAAAATGGGAATTTAGGAGTAAATTTTTGTTTTAACACTGTAGTGCACTGAAATGCTTTGTGAATGAGTGGTCAGTGCAGTGCTTAAGCAAATCAGTAAAGCAATAAAGAGCACAACAATGTAAAGTGGTTCAGAGTCTCAATACTCTTACATCCACTGCCTGATTTAACAGGAAATCCACTACTGGGATTCTTATTTTTAACGTGCCAAGGTGCACGGGTACACTGGACTCACGCCACTCCCTGGGCTGCCTCTCGAACTGGCCTCACATCCCTCTTCACTCAGGGACTGCCTCTCCTCCCCTCACCGAAACTCCTAACACTCTTCTGGAAAGGGTTTAGTTAGGTTTGGTTTTCTCCAACTAGGTGAGGTTTTCCCTTACAATGTGTTAGCCTGAAAGCTAAGGTTGGGAAAACCTCTCTAAGCTTAGGATGTATATGATGGGCTCGAGTATACAAACTGGAACACTCAAATATGACTATGAAGAACTCAATGTCAGTGTTCATGATGGAGATGGTGCCTCCTTATGACTCCCTTGAACTTGCACCACTCTCACACCTCCAGCTCTTGCATTCGCACACTTACAAATGAAGTTTGAGTTTGTATTTATAGTGTGGATTTGAATGTTACCGTTGGAGAGAGTAACATTCAAATCCAGACTATCTCTGGAGTGAAATTCTCCTCTTCAGTGAAGTACGGCCTTGTCAGCTTTTGTCAGATTCGTTGCCTTGACTTGATTGGTCCACGTGGACTGAGTCCAACGGCTCTTTTGTTCAGGGTACTTGATCAGGGTAGTCCTGACTTCAGGCGACTTGTCTTCAGCTGACTTGTAATCCTCTCAGGATACCTTCCTTCAGTAGACTTGAAGTCCACTCAGGGGAGTTGACATAAGGCTATTTGTCAAGCTTCCCAGCCTCAGTAGCCTGACTCCTTCAGGTCCTACTAGGCTCAGCACTGATCCTCCTGATCATGCTCTTCACTGAGTAGTCCACTGACTTAGCTTAGAATAGTCAGGTTTATACTCAGTGGGACTTTCTTCAGGCTTCTCTTCAGGTTCAGGTCTTCTGACATGGCTTCAGTCGTTTTCCTTGTGATGTCATCTTGACTTCCTCAGGCTCTATCAGTGAGTTTCCCCTCACTGAGTTCCCCCTCAGTAGAGTTCCACCCTCAGCTGAGTTCCCCCTCAGCTGAGTTCTTCCTCCACTGATAACCTGTTCTACTGAGAAACAACCTAGCCTGACCTGAAACTAAAAGATACTATCCTGACTGCTTTCAAACCTATTACATGTTGTTTTGGAAAATCATCAAAACTAAAATATATCCCAACAATTTCCCCCTTTTTGATTATTTTTCAAAACTTCTAACCAAATGATTTTCTATTACAAGAATAATGTCAGAGTACAGGTAATAGTTTGAAATATGCAGAATTTCCCATAGTTTAAAACATTTAAGATCTGTTCGGTTGACCATTTTTCTTAACAAAACTGGATCAGTGGTCATGTGAACAACCCGCTCTGATACCAATTATTGATCCCGTTTTCGAAGGGCAAAATGGGAATTCAGGAGCAAATTTTTGTTTTAACACTGTAGTGCACTGAAATGCTTTGTGAATGAGTGGTCAGTGCAGTGCTTAAGCAAATCAGTAAAGCAATAAAGAGCACAACAATGTAAAGTGGTTCAGAGTCTCAATACTCTTACATCCACTGCCTGATTTAACAGGAAATCCACTACTGGGATTCTTGTTTTTAACGTGCCAAGGTGCACAGGTACACTGGATTCACGCCACTCCCTGGGCTGCCTCTCGAACTGGCCTCACATCCCTCTTCACTCAGGGACTGCCTCTCCTCCCCTCACTGAAACTCCTAACACTCTTCTGGAAAGGGTTTAGTTTGGTTTGGTTTTCTCCAACTAGGTGAGGTTTTCCCTTACAATGTGTTAGCCTGAAAGCTAAGGTTGGGAAAACCTCTCTAAGCTTAGGATGTATATGATGGGCTCGAGTATACAAACTGGAACACTCAAATATGACTATGAAGAACTCAATGTCAGTGTTCTTGATGGAGATGGTGCCTTCTTATGACTCCCTTGAACTTGCACCACTCTCACACCTCTAGCTCTTGCATTCGCACACTTACAAATGAAGCTTGAGTTTGTATTTATAGTGTGGATTTGAATGTTACCGTTGGAGAGAGTAACATTCAAATCCAGACTATCTCTGGAGTGAAATTCTCCTCTTCAGTGAAGTACGGCCTTGTCAGCTTTTGTCAGATTCGTTGCCTTGACTTGATTGGTCCACGTGGACTGAGTCCAACGGCTCTTTTGTTCAGGGTACTTGATCAGGGTAGTCCTGACTTCAGACGACTTGTCTTCAGCTGACTTGTAATCCTCTCAGGATACCTTCCTTCAGTAGACTTGAAGTCCACTCAGGGGAGTTGACATAAGGCTATTTGTCAAGCTTCCCAGCCTCAGTAGCCTGACTCCTTCAGGTCCTACTAGGCTCAGCACTGATCCTCCTGATCATGCTCTTCACTGAGTAGTCCACTGACTTAGCTTAGAATAGTCAGGTTTATACTCAGTGGGACTTCCTTCAGGCTTCTCTTCAGGTTCAGGTCTTCTGACATGGCTTCAGTCGTTTTCCTTGTGATGTCATCTTGACTTCCTCAGGCTCTATCAGTGAGTTCCCCCTCACTGAGTTCCCCCTCAGTAGAGTTCCACCCTCAGCTGAGTTCTTCCTCCACTGATAACCTGTTCTACTGAGAAACAACCTAGCCTGACCTGAAACTAAAAGATACTATCCTGACTGCTTTCAAACCTATTACATGTTGGTTTGGAAAATCATCAAAACTAAAATATATCCCAACAAAAGTCTATCCTTCTATGCTGGACTTGCTCGCAGTCAGGAGCTGCTCGTCCTGTTGGACTTGTCCTCGTGGGATCTTTAGTTTGATTCTGATGGAATTTGGTCTTGATAAATTGCAGTCTTGGTATTGAAGCTAGATCTGTTCGACGAGGTGCTGATTATGCTCGCTATGACCCCACCTGGATCCACATGGTCCTCAAGCTAAATTTGGTCGCCTGGTTGATCTTGTTCAGCGTGCAGGTTCTGCTCGCCAGATACCTTGTTTAATCTTGACTTAACTTCATCTTAACCGTGGGTATTTTGCGCTAATCCTGATCGCCCAAATGACGATTCTGCTCGCCTATCAACAACTAGGACAGAGCTGATCACCACTTCTGATGCTGCCAGATACAAGTATAATTTTTCACCTGGGATAGGTTTTGATAGAATCTTCACATCTCCCAGGTAATCTTTGAGTTGTTCAAATGCTTTATGACAATTGCTCATCCATAAAAAAAATTTCTTTTTTAATGGCTTCGAAAAATGGACGACATTTATCACCTGATCTGGATATGAACCGGTTCAAAGTTGTTAGGCAACCTGTTAATCTTTGCACTTCCTTCACTGAACGAGGTGGTTGCATATCCACGATAGTTTTTACTTTTACGCGGTTGGCTTAGGTTCCCCATTGACTGACCAGATGGCCTAGGAACTTCCCCGAATGGACTTCGAAGTTGCTTTTCTTCGGGTTCAACTTCATGTTGTATTCCGGGAGAATGTCAAACACTTGGGTGAGATGCTGGAGGTGTTCTTCCTTCTTGGGGCTTTTCACCACTATATCATCGACATACACCTCCACCGTCTCCCCAATATGTTCATCAAACATCTTGTTCACCAGCCTCTGGTAAGTTGCTCCTGCATTGATCAATCCGAAAGGTATTCTTTTCCAGCATAGCAAATTTTTGTTTGTGTAGAAAGCCGTGTCTTATTGATCATCGAGATGCATTAGAATTTGGTGGTAACCGGCAAATGCATCCATGAAAGTTAACATTTCATGTCCGGCCGTGTTGTCCACCAATTGATCAATGTGCGGAAGAGGAAAATTATCCTTCGGGCAGGCTGCATTTAGATCGGTAAAGTCAATGCATAGCCTCCAGATTCCATTTAGCTTCCGTACCAGAACTGGGTTTGCTACCCATTAAGGGCAAAGAGCTTGCCGAATCAAGTCGTTGTCGAGCAATTTTCTTACTTCTTCATTGAGGGCTTGATATTTATCCGGTCCATATTTTCTTCTTTTTTGGTGGATTGGTTCTTTGTCGGATTAATGTTGAGCCTGTAACAAGCATCTTTTGGATCGATTCCCACCATATATGCATGTGACCATGCATAGACATCGAGATTCACCTTAAGGAACTCACTCATTCGGGTTCTATAAGGCTCAAGAAGCTCAGACCCGATATAGAGTTCTAAACATCACGTTCAAGATTAACTTTTAGGGCTTTCAATTCTTTGATTGGAGTTGCTCTTTGTTTTTTCCTTTCCAATGTGGATCTATTATTGGTCCCTCGAGGTTTAACTCATCTTCGATGTCCATCGAGTCAACTCCTAGGCGGGGTTCTGAATCATCTGCTTGTCTCGGCTCAATGTTGTTCACTGGTATCGGGCCCTCCAGGCCATTGACCATTGGTCGCTCGTCAACATTCATGGGCTGCTCGTTAGGTTGTTCAAATTCCCGTATTTGTGCAGGTTGTTCCCCCCTGGGTGAAAGTTGTTCGCACGTTGTGGGGAGTTATTCGTCTAACTCCATTTGTTCTTCTCTAAAATCTAGAATATCATCCAGGATGGATGGTTCACTTGTTGGATAGCCGGTGGATACCTCCATCATCAAAACTCTTTTTTCACTTGCTTGGAATTGAAGGATGCATTCTCTTGTTTTTTTTTTCTGATCTCCCTTTAATGAACCTGCGCCTTTTGATGTTGGGAACTTTAAACAGTAGTAGTAAGTTGAAACTGCCAATTTGAATTCATTAAAAAAAGGTCGACCAAGGAACCCGTTGTAGGTAGATTGCTGATCTACAATAAAAAATTCTATCATTTTAGTCAATCTCCTTTCTGGGTCCTCGCTCGATACAAGTTCGACAGACAACCTAATTATCCCAAGTGGGATAATTACAGCATCACCAAATCCTAAGATTCTATGATTTGAATCTTCAATGTAGCTCGTATAATCTCCGAGTTAGTCGAGCGTACTCTTAAAGATGATGTTGGTGTATGCTCTGGTGTTGATCAGCAGGCGATGCACTTTGGTCCCCATGATATTAACGCATATGACGAGGGAATCATGATGGGGAGTGAGGATTCCATCTAGATCTTTTCGGTGAAAGCCAATTCTGGAAGTTGCTTGACGGAGGGGTTGACTCCCACTTCTCGAACCTAAGCTACTGCACGTAGCTCGACCTTTCTCTTTCTATTGGAAATTGTAGCTCATCTGTCTGAGCATCCTCCAACGGGACTTGATGATTCCATCATCAGAATTTCCTTGGCCAGTCCTGCCGCCACAGCTGGAGCTGGTTGCTCGGGCTTGTTGCTCTTAAGGGGTTGTTTGTCTTCCTCATCAGAACTCTGAGTGTTGTTCGCCCGAGCTCTTTTACCAGGTGCTCGTCGGACAAAGTCTAATAACTTGCCCTCCTCATAGAATCGCCAGAGTTATTTGAGTAAGTCCCTACACTCACTTATAAATTTCCCCACATTTTGATGGTAGACGTAGTACTTGTTCGGGTTGAGCTTGCTAGCCTTTTGACGGATTTTTCTAGGTGCGGAGAGCAAGTCTTTCTCCTTCACATTGTTATATACCATATCAATGGATACGGTAAACACCTGGTTAAGCTTGTCCTTCAACCCTGTCCCTTCATTGAATGCTTTCATATTTTTAGGGACTCGACAGCCGGTTCTGCTGGGCTTTTTTTAGATTTTCTTTCGGGTCGGCTTTGTCTCCCATATCTTTTTGTAAGGCTTCGTGCATGAAGACAAAGATGCCCACCGATTACGGAATTCAACATAGTTTTTCGGGCAAGAGAGATGCATTTCTTTCCACAACTTTGTGCCCTTTTTCAGCCCTGTCATTACGGCCACAATCTTGGTGTTCTCGCTGATAGATTTCCCTTCTAAAAACACTTTATCAAACCTTTCCAAGAAGGACCGGTCTGATTCATTATCTGCTTATTTCAAATCAGACAACCGGTGCTTTTGAGAAAGGTATGATCCGGCTGTAGAGAAGTGATATAAAAACTCCTTGCCTAGTTGGGCAAAAGAATGAATTGATGCCGGTTGCATGACATAAACCACTTATGTACCCGGTCCCCCAAAGTTAGGGAAAAAATTTCGATATTGGGTCGCATCGCTAGCCCCCATAGAAATTATATAGTCGAAATCATGCCGTCCCCTCGTTACAGATGCTTGCAGGAAACTGATTTTTTTTATAAATCAGGGCTTTCAAAATTATTGAAGACAGAGGCGAGGAAGGCATGTTGGTCGCCCCGATCCCTCTCTGAATGTCCAACTAACTCTGCATATTCTCAATGACCTTACTCATGGCCGCTAGTTCATCCAGAGATGCCCCCTGACACGGAGGCTGGTCGGCGAGCAGAGGTGTTTGACCTTCTACTCGCCGCAGTCCCTCACTCGGAGGGGGCATCTCATGAGTTGGCTTTCTGGGGTTGCTCGTCCCATTTGGTCCCAAGCGCACAAAGGTTGATCTGGATAGTCTCTCATGGATGAAGGGGCGAGTTGGATTAGGAGTTGTTCGCCCCTCTGCTGCTCTTGGGCGAGCAACATCTTGGTTTGGCTGGGGTCTACCGTGCCTCTCCAAAACACTGGGACATAAAGTCCCGTGACTTGACCCAGCTACTCGACTATGTGTGGACTCGGCACTACCTTCTAATCTTTCACTTATTTTGGGCTTGCCTTTTGCCCTCTGTACTTGGGAATTGTCCACCTCATTGAGCTGCTCGTCGCGAGCTGGCCTAGGTCTCCGTGTATCGACTGGGTTTAGCCTGGCTCCTGTTTGAGAGGGGCCTAGCTGCTTTTGTTACTTTTGCAGGGCTTGCAACACAGTGATTGTGCGAGCCAGTTCGCCGGGGTTGCTAGCCAAAGCCTCCAATTCTGGAGTCATAACGTTTGTCACGACCGATGGTTTGGCTCTGTTTGTTGGCTGTGGTTCTTTTACTCGTTGTTCCATTGATGATGCCCTGATCGGCGGGGTCCTTGCTGAGGGATGGGATAGTTGAGTCTCTCTTGATTGAGGCATCTTGGTTATGAAGTTGTTTGAATTTTGAAATGAAGAACACCAAGAACACCTTGAACACCTTTGTTTTAGTTTTTAAATTAAAACTCAAGATCACCTTCAGATCTTCAAGTTTTCATCTTGAATTTCTTGAAGATTTACTATGAATTGAAGGTTCGAACCCTCCTTCTAGCGCCAATTTGTTGGTGATCGATTCTAATCGAACGGATTAGTGGCTATTTTAATTGTTATTTGGATCACCAAATAATATCGGTGATTGATTACTACCGCAAATAGTAAATACGATAGATCAGAGATAGAAATTGATAAATACGTGTATTGATTATGTATTTATTTCGTATGTGTGCATTTTTGTGGTGTACAAGTGTGTGTAGGAGGATTTTGTTATGTATTTGAACTTATTTTATAAAATAGAAAGTTGGAAACCAACTTATTTATACAAACCACCAAGTAGGTGGTGGACAAAACTCTTGGAATTCTAAGTTTGCATGCTTGACATGTGTCTAATTTGACTTGTTTGACCTTTTCTAAGCCTTAACTTAGTTACAAATTCCTCTTTAATGTCTATCTCGTCCTTGGAGTTGTTCGTCCTTGCTCAGTTTGTTGATTTCCATCTTGACTTCTTCGTTCTAAGTTGTTTGACATCTTTGAATGGTGGATTAAAGTTGTCCGTCTATACCATTTCTGTATGTTCTTCAATCTTGGCCTTCGTATACTCACGGGATAGTTGTTCGCTTAGAAGCTGCTCGTTAGGTAATGTAAGAGCTGGAATGACACATCTCTTATTGATTTAGGCACCACCTTTACGTCATACTTGTTTGTCACTCTTGTCTTGGTTAGCTTTAAACATAATTCGGGTATTAGTGCATTATTGTTGTTCGCTTAGCAATGGATGTTGTTCGCCTATCAACAATCATTTGTTCCCATTAATCACTATAATTACTCTGTATTTATTCTCATAATCTCATCCCATTACTATTGAAGAATTTCTAAACCAAACACCACCTTATCATGGTGTACTAGGTAATCAGTGAGCTAAGAAAATTAGTTGGATAGCCTCCCCCAAAGAGAGAATTCTTTATTCATTATGTAGTGATGCCCAACTTAAATAAATATGTTACTCCCTCCGTCCCACAAGTGTTTGCACCATAATTTGGGCACAACTTTTAAGACAAAAGTGTAATGAGTAGTGTTTTGTGGGGTATAAAGTGAAGAAAGTGGTTGAATTGAGTGTATTGTGAGCTCAAAAGCTAAAAAATAATGGCAATTTCTGTATATATGTGAATAATATTGTAAGGGTAAAATTTATAAAAATGTTTCCTTTTATGGGTGTGCAAACAATTATGGGACGGACAAATAAGGAAAGTGTGCAAACAATTATGGGACGGATGGAGTAGTATTTTGTTGTAAATAATTTTGAAATTTACAATTACTTTTTTAGTTTTTACAATATTATTTATTTACAGAGAAATACTTTTAATTTAGTAGTAATACTATTATAAAAAAATATAATACAAATTTTTGAGTTGTAAGGTAAAATTAATTTTCGAAAGACTTAGGATATGTTTTGAATCACCAATGCAAATCAGAAGTAATTTTAAGTGATTTTTGTAATAAAATCAAAAGTGAGAAATATTTTGAAATTAAGTGATTTTAAAAGTGGAAGTGTTTGCATAAAAATTAATTAATAAAAACAAATCTACAAAAAATCAATTCTTAGAATCCAGAAACAAGTTTTTTCTGCTTCTCCAAAATATATTTTAAGGTGATTGTTTGCAAATTCTACTTTGTGGGTAGAATCACTTATTTTTTAAAATAATCTATTTTGAAGTGTTTGCAACTACTACATTAATTATTTAAAATCTATTTTGAAGAAGTTAAAAAAAACCTGCTTTTGGATTATGGAGAATTGATTCTCTTGGGACCCACTACTTTTGTACTTTGAAACTAAAAACCACTATTGATTTTTTTACAAACACTTTCACTTCTAAAATCACTTTATTATAAAACATTCTCCACTTTTAATTTTACTATGAAAATCAATTAATATCACTTTTGATTTTGCAATAGAGTTTCAAAATACACATGCAAATAATATAGAATTGATTTTTTTCAAAATTGATTCTACTTTGCATCACTTTAATATTAATAATATTTAAAAACAAATATTAATACCAACTTTACTACTGTTATCTTTTTATTTCAACTGTATTTGGATATCTACTGACTTCCAGTGAACCATAGTCGTCTTCTACCATGGCCGTTTCCGGAATTCCATCCATCAGTTTTTCTTCCCTTTCGCCTTCGAATTCCAACCCATCTATTTTCCTTACACGCTATTACCACTCTAATCTCAAACAATCTCCTAAACGGGCTAAATTTCTGGCCCTAAGTGCTAATCATGTTACTGCAGAAGGCGTTTCGATGAATGATTTCTTTGCCAACGAAGATGTGAGCACTAATGGAGAAGGTGAAAAGTTTGATGCTGCTCAGTACCAGGCCTTGCTCACAGGCGGTGAGCAGGTCACCTCTGTTCTCGAAGAAATGATTAAGATCGTAAGTTTTACTAATTCCTTTATTATTATAATTTTCTTTGCCAAATTTTTGTATTATTTTCGTATTTATGTTTCTGGGTTTTTTGGTTACTGATTTTATTGGCTTCCGGCGAACCTAATTGTGTTTTAAGCTTTTATTTGATATATTATTCAGTATTATATACTTGTATAAATGTGAATGGGCTTATTAAGGCGGACATTTTAACATGGCTTAATGTTGTTGCTTAGAGAGCTTTATGGCTTGCACCAATGATGCATTGCTGGTACTTATTGTCGAAAATTTAGCTTTCAAATTGTTGGGGGAAGAAGCCTTCAGGCACAGGGTAACTCTGTTTTAGCTGTTGTTGAGAACAAAGTAATGCTTAGGGTTAAATTAGATAAATTGGAGAGTGGTCGGTTACCCCTTTAATACAATATTATCTGTTTCTTGTCAAAATAGTGTAGTCTTAACTCTATTTTTGGATCTGAAATGTGCTGTATTGGGAACTAATTTCAATATAAAAATAAGCATTACATGTGTGCAGTTTTTGTGGCTTCAAGCAACCTTGTAAACAGAGGGAATAGAAGCTGAGTGTGTAATAGATTCTCATTTTGGTAGGTAAAAATCAAGGGTTGGCATTGTCAATTCTTCTATATTGGTGGAGATTGGCGAGCAACCGAGGGGTTCGCTGGCGGGCAGGCGCGCATAATGTCACCTGAAGGCTTTGGAAACATCAAACGTAGGGCTAACTTTGTCTTGCTAATTCATAAGTAGGACTAATTTTAATCCTCTTCGTTGTTTTGCAGGTCCGAGAATCTTGAAGTGGGGGCATCCCGATCTCAGCGACGAATACCTCTTCACGTTAGCCGTCATTTCTCTTCGCGACGCTGCTAGTCGCGATTTGGAATATCTTGCAAAACCCCACTGCCGTAAGCTTGCTGGCTTGATTACAAGTCCCCATCATCTTGAAGCTCAGGCTGCTATCCCCGAAGGTAACTTTCTTGTTCGCCGATTTTTCCTGCTCGCTTTTTTTTCTTGCTCGCCTAACCCTTGTCTTTTTCTTGATAGATCAACGAGTCACCGTTGCTATCCCGGCTGTGCCTGAATCATATTATCTGCTCGCCAGACGAGTTAAACAAATGGCTGAAGCTTCAAGAAGGAAAATGGACCCTCCTCTTGCCATCATGCGCCTCCGAGCAGGGGAGAACCCCTCTGGTCGCCCAGTTGCCGGAGCTGGTCGCCGTAAGCAAGGAGCCAAAGTTTTTTCTTCTCCTCGGGATACAAGGAAGGAGAGAGAGAGTGATCGGGAGAAAGAGAAAAGGAAAGCACCGCGGGGCGATGATGTTCGCGGCACTCGCGGCGATGATCGCGCCTCGAAGCAATCAAAAGCTGCTGGAGAAGCGAGTAACATTGCTCCAAGATCCCCTGCTTCGAGATCCACCTCGCTGGAAGTAGTGGACGAACAGCAGGTGGTCGCCAGTTTGGTGACGACTAAGAAAGGGGACAATCCCAAAGATACTTCTTACTTGGGTTGGGATCCCATTAAAATCAAAGAGTGAGTCAATCGTCCTCGACTTGCTTGTTGTTCACTGCCTAATACCATGTTGCTCGCTTTCTAACACTTGCTTTTTGTTTGTTAGGTATAACCCAACGCTTTACCCTGGCCGAGGGGCAACACTCCACCATCTCTCCGTTGTTAAAAACGCCCCCTCCTCGCTCCGCGACATCCCCGATCTTCCTGTTCGTCGGGCAACTGAGATGGTCCCAAGGGCCTGGACAAAATCGGTGAACACCCTTGTTGCTAACCAATCTGTTAGTGACAATGTTCGCCTGGTGGCGTACAATGCTAGCCATCAGTTGGTCCAGTCTCAAGTGCTGCTTGACCAAGTCATGGAGCTCGAGCGAAAAAAACCGCGATCTGGGCCGTCGCGTGGAGAAGATGGACGAAGAGAAGACCTCCGCCATCAAAGAGTGCAAGGCCGAGCATGCTAAGGAGTTGGCTCTGATGGAGGAGAAGATGGAAGCCTCCTTGGCCGGTGAGAAGGATGCCTTGGACAAGGCTGAGAAAATGTTGTTGGAGGTGAAGTCTTCAGATCTAAGAGCCGAAAGGGCTGAAAAAGAGCGAGCAGACTTATCTGCTCACCTGATCGCTACCGAAGAGCATATCAAGAGGTTGGAGGAGGAGCGCAAAGGCATGATCGACTATGAAGTCCACGAGCAAGAGGTGTTGGACAAGACCAACTTTGGGTACATCAGTGCCTTTGCTGAATGCTTGAGGTCTGTCCACTTCGCATATGATCACAATCAAGATATTCATGGCGCGGTGAAGGCGGACTTCATCGAGTACGTGAAGAATTATCCTCCTGCTCCTGGTTCAACCTTGTTCGTCTCCGATTTAGCCGCTCTCGGCTTCCCTCTAGACGTCTTCGACGAGGAGGTCGGCATTGCTGCTCCAACCTATGGCGGCCAGCCTGATCCCACCCCAGCGGCGACCAGCGCAGCGGCCACTGATGAAGTTTTTGAGGGGTTGCCTTCGCTTCCCTTAAATCCGATAGATGGAGCTGGTACAAGTGCCCCGGGCGAGCAGACTAGTACTCAGGCGACCAGCGCTGCAGATGTTCCTCCTTCTTGAAGGATTTAGCTTTTTACTTACAATAGGACGTCTCTTTTTGTACTTATCCAATCATTCCTATTGTAAACATATTTTGACAATGAAATGAAAACTTTTGCTAATTTGCTAATTTACGCCTCTTTGTTTGTCTTACTTAGTTGCTCGCCTATTGTTTTTGGCTTATTACTCAGTTTCTAAGTGTTCCTTTTTTCTTAAGGTAAACACTTAGTTAAAACTTTAAGTTGGTCATTTGGTTCTTGTAGAACTTGACCTTTAATTGTTTGGGCCTCTTTGGTCGCTTATGGACTTGGCCTTATGCTAATGTGGGTTATTGGTCCGTTATGGACTTAGCCTTATTTTTGCATTTAATAAGCTCTATTGTTCGTCTTATAACAGACTTGCACTTTTTGGGCGAGCAACTGAGTAATTTGGACTTAAGGCTCAAAATCTTAAAGAAAGTAAGACAAAAGATAAATACAATTCTGCTCGCCTAGTAACTGCACAACTGCTCGTTTTTATATAAACTTGTGCAAAAAAGTTTAAAAATTACAAAAAACTACTTGTAAAACTTCTAAGACTTACAGGACTTTATTGATAGTACTTCTTGAGTAAAGTAGTATTCCAGGAGTATTGGGACGACTTGCCTTCCATGTCTTCAAGGTCGTATGTGCCGTTGTGCCACTTATTCGTCACCTTGTATGGGCCCTCCCAAGTCGGGCCGAATACTCCTGGTGGTGTTAAAACTTTTCGAAGTACCAAGTCCCCAACTTCGAATTCCCTTGCTTTTACTTGAGAATTGTAGTACTTCGCCGCTCTTTGAGAAATGTTTCTTCATTCCCCACTTTTCACAAAAATCTCTGATCTTTTTCTCTTCAAACTGTTTTCCGTTATCCGTCACGATCGCTTGAGGCACCCCGAAACGACAAACAATGTTTCTCCATATGAAGTAAATCATTTTCTCCTGTGTGATTCGCACAAGCGCTTCTGCCTCAGCCCACTTCGTGTAATAGTCTATTGCCACCACTGCGAATCGGACATTTCCTTTTCCCGGCGGAAAAGGCCCGATGAGGTCAATTCCCCATTTCGCAAAGGGCCACGGACTATTGACAGAAATTAGTTCGTGTGGGGGCTTGTGGATGCTTGGGGCGAATAACTGACACCTGTGACAAGTTCGGGCAACTTTGATTGCGTCCTGGAGGAGGGTCGGCCAGTAATACCCTTGTCTTATGGTTTTGTGCGCTAATGCCCGTCCTCCAGCGTGATTTCCGCATATGCCTTCATGAATTTCCTTCAATACTGCTTGCCCTTGCCCCCTAGCCAAGCATTTCAGAAGTGGGACCTCTTTTGTACAATTGTAAAATCAGAAGTTTGCTCTGAATTACCCAATGCTTTCTGGGAAAGAAAGAAACATGTTGTTTCTCTTCCCTACATTTCAAAATTCAACGAAAAAGATATTCCTACCAAAGCTAGGCCTATTCAAATGAATCATGACCTCATGAATACCTGCAAAGAAGAAATCAATTCTCTTCTAAAAAAGAAACTCATAAGGCCTTCCAAGTCTCCTTGGAGTTGTGCTGCCTTCTATGTCAACAATCAAGCCGAAAAGGAACGTGGTGTCCCTAGGCTTGTCATTAATTACAAACCCCTTAATGAAGTTCTTGAATGGATTAGATATCCTATTCCAAACAAAAGAGATCTTATTAATAGACTACACAAAGCCCGTATTTTTTCTAAATTCGATCTCAAATCTGGATTTTGGCAGATACAGATCCAAGAAAGTGATAAATACAAAACTGTTTTCACTGTTCCATTTGGTCATTTTGAGTGGAACGTTATGCCCTTTGGTTTAAAGAACGCTCCTTCCGAGTTTCAAAATATTATGAATGATATCTTCAATAATTACTCTGATTTTTCTATTGTTTATATTGACGATGTCCTTATTTTTTCTCAGGATATTGATCAACATTTCAAGCATCTCAATATTTTTTTACAAATTGTAAAAAGAAATGGTTTAGCTATTTCTGCTTCAAAAATCAAATTATTTCAAACCAAGATTAGATTCCTTGGCCACGAGATCATTCGTGGAACTATCAAACCTATTGCTAGGGCTATAGAATTCGCTGACAAATTTCCAGATGTTATCAAAGATAAAACCCAATTACAAAGATTTCTAGGTTGTTTAAATTATATCTCTGATTTCTTTCCTAAACTTAGGATTATTTGCAAACCTCTTTTTCAAAGATTAAAAAAAGACCCTCCTATTTGGACTCAAGAACATACTAATATTGTCAAAAGGGTCAAGGTTCAGGTTAAATCCCTTCCTTGTCTTGGAATTCCTAAGCCCGATTCTTTCATGATCATCGAAACCGATGCTTCTGATCTCGGCTATGGGGGAATTCTAAAACAAAGAAACCTTCTCAAAGAAGAACTTGTCAGATTCCATTCGGGAGTTTGGACTGGTCCGCAGCAAAATTATTCAACTATTAAAAAGGAAATTTTATCTATTGTCCTTTGTATTTCCAAATTTCAAGATGATATTTTTAATAAGAAATTCCTTCTCAGAATCGATTGCAAATCTGCAAAAGAAATTCTTCAAAAAGATGTAAAAAATATTGTTTCAAAACAAATTTTTGCCAGATGGCAGGCCATCTTATCTAGCTTCGACTTTGATATTGAGTATATCAAAGGAGAAAATAACTGTTTACCGGATTTTTTAACCAGAGAATTTCTTCAAAATACAGGAAATACAGAGACCAAGGATGCCGGGTCCAAGGATGCAGTCACCCGATAATTACTCAAATTCAAAACCTCTTGCAACCTTCAACCAATTCCAAACATTAGACTCCTTTCCTCCTCTCACATTTGCTCAGACAATTCAAAATTCAGCACCAAAAACCCCGATCAAAGGAGAATCCTCTTCTTCTCAGGTAAACACTCAAACCCGAAGCGGAACTCAAACCGCTTATTTTTCAAAACCAAATGATCAGCACTTAACTCCTACCATTTTTGCTGATGTTCAAAGCTTTACAAAACTCAATGAGATTATTAAAAATTATTTTCCTGAAGGATGTCAGTGGTATTCTGACGACATCCGAAAAACTCAAAAGTTTTATGAATATATTTTGGTCGACTCTGACTCTATCGAGTTGATTCATAACATGGATCCCAAAAACCCTAGCCAAATTTCCTTTTCAAAATGCATTATTAAACAAGTCTTCCGTTCAAGTGAATGGACTTTTCCTTTCTCGGAAAAGAGTTTTTCAAAACCTTTTTCTCCAAAAGGATACACATATCCTGACTACAAAATGGCTTGGTTTAGGGCGTTTCTTTTAAGACCATTCAATCATTCATGGTTCTTTACGTTCCATGCCAGTTTCGCCAAAAACACTTTCCCAGTCTGGTTTTTAGACTGGTGGAGAGACTTTGGGTCTCTTCCAAAAATCTTACCTTCTGAAGTCCAACAAGGGCTTCTGGTCTATACTCAAAAGGCTCCCGGTGAACAATACAGAAAGGAAGTCCAGTTTTATGCAGAATTCAAAGTCCCTTGGATATTCTGCTGGAACTATTCATTCAAACAACACTTCCCCAAACCTTATCCAATTTCAATTGTCCGGGAATTCAAAATCAAATGGTGGCACAAAGTTGTGATTCAAAATTGCAATGCTCATGCGGTTCTCAGATTTCTTTCAACAGGAGAAAAAACTGTTTGGAACCCCATTACCCAATCCTCAGAAACTCAATCTTCAGAAAAAAGACCCATTCCTTCAAAACCAACAGAACCAACCCTCACTCAAGCCGAAAGAGACATGTTTTCATTTTTTGAATCAAACCCTAGTATGGCAAAATCTTATGCCCAATTTTGCAAGCTTAAAAGAGAGTCTGGTTCTGAACCAGATAATACTTCAGAGAATTCAAGCACCGATCTCGCCGATCCCTTCGGTGGACCATGTGGTCAAGGACCGGATGATTTTTATTTATGACTCACCGTTCCTGATTCAGACATTCAAGTTCCCATTCCACGAAAGGCGAAAAACAGAACTGCCTTAAAAAAAGAATTAATAATAAAGGCGAAAAACAGAACTGCCTTTCAAAAAGAATTAATAGAGGCGAAAAATAGAACTGCCTCCAAAAAAGCCAAAGAAAAAATAAAAAAGGCAATTTTTAGAAAGAGAAAAAAGAAAATTATTTCAAAAGAGATTAATTACTCTCGTTTTTCAAAAATGTTTTTTGACGACTCAATCAAAGAAGACTGTTCAACCATCAAAGAAGACTGTTCAAACAATTCAAACAAGACTCTACCAAAAGATGCTCGACAGATGGAACCCACTCATGGCCAATTAGTCAAAAGATACTAAAAGCATTTTGTCCTTACCTGACAAATTAGTCAAAAGATGCTCATTACCTGGAACGCACTCAAAGTCTGCCGACATTGCTGATGGCCGACAAATTCAAATTCAGATTCAAATTCAAATTCAAATTCAAATTCAAATTTACTTGCTTTATTTTCTCTATAAATAGGTCATTCATTTTCCATTACAATTATCAGAAAATTTTAGGTTACCTCTCTACTTGTAATATTTTCCTCTCTTAGATTTACTACTTCTCAGTCTGCTTTCCAGTTACTACTACTTCAACCTGTATTCAATCTACTACTACTGTAAGCTTTTCTATTTTGTACTCTGTAATTCATATTAATTCCAATTATCTTTTCAATTATTGCTTGTTCCTTATGGCTCATTTCTCTTATTCTTACTTTATGTTCATTATTCCGCCTTCCGTTTACAATGGTATCAGAGCCATTTAGTGTTCTCTTATTCTTACTTTATGTTCATTATTCCGCCTTCCGTTTACAATGGTATCAGAGCCATTTAGTGTTTTATTTGGGGGAGAGAAAGATCTATATTAAAAAAGTTTTAATACTATTCAACTTGTTCTGATTTACTCCTGACTTGGTTTAAAGCGTTGGTCAGCCGTGAAATCCGTTGGTAAGCCTATTTTGGTGTTCCAGGTGGTGGTCCCGTTTTATCCAAGATCTTCTGTAATTCAGGCCAAGTTTTGATTAGTATTAATGGCTTCCAGATTTAGATCAATTTTTTCCAAAAATAATAATACTAATAATTCTGGTATTGTTAATTCGCATGAAATAACTTTTCCTCAAAACTATTCCAATTGGACTATTCCTGAGCAACAAATTGAAAGTATTTACCATATTGGTATGCTTGGCTTCAAAACTGCTTACTCAATTAAAACTCATGAAGAAACAATTTCCATTAATGAAGAATTTCAGAGTATTCCTTTATTATCAAATGTTTCTATCAAAAAATACCTTGAAAAAGGATACAGGTACATTCATTTTGGTTTAATTCAAGTTGCTATTAAACCTCTTGTACATATTGGAGTTGATGCTCCTGTTTATGTAGCCTTGAGAGATAATAGATTAAAAAGATACAAAACTTCTCTTTTATCTATGATCCAAACCAATATTTGCAATGGCCCTATGTATTTCAATTGTGCTCCAAATTTCTCTGTTGATCTTACTGATCCTTTGGTTAATGATTCAATTATTCTTGACGTTCATCTTCAAGGTGATGAGTTCAAAGAAACCTGCAAAAACTTTGCTGTTATTTATAGAATTTGTTTTAGAGTCATGTCTTCTCAATTAAATCCAAAATTTCTTTTAACTCCTACCTCCAAGGACGAGACTGTTTTACTTCAAATCGAAGCAGATAGTCCTACGTTTTTTGTCCCCAAAAGACTCAAATGGAGTGAAATAACTATTCCTAATGAATTCATAATTCATACTCCTCAAATTCCTAGGAATCTCACCAGACGTGAGGTTTCCGAAATCATTGAAGAGCCTGATGGCAGGGTTCTTTTAAGATTCAACTCTTTCAGAGAAAATAAAAATAATATTCGTATTCAAGAAGTCAGATCTAGAAGTTCTTTTTCTGAAGCCTCTACCTCTAGACCCAATATTTACAACCCTAATCTTAAAGTTGATTTCAAATCTCCTCTTCCTGATACTAATTACCACAATGAAAATATCGATGATTCTTTTCCTGAATCTCCAACTGTTTCTCAAATGGCTGGAATCAATATGATTTCTAACGCAAATTTTTCTATTAACTTCAAATACCTCGAGCAAGAGTTTAATGATCCTGAAGAAAAGGAAAGAAAAGACTGGTTTATGAAACTCGATGAACCCATTCGTAATAAACTTCAAGAAGAATGGATCATAGGTTTACATAAATTCAGATCCCAAATTCCTATTCTCGATTGGTTCGATGCCTTCTGCCAGATCGAGGACATTCAAGATGTTTATTCCCTTGATCAAATTAATGTTCAAACTAGTCTTTACAAAAAGTGGAACCTTGTTTCTGGAACCACTCTCACTGCTATTCATCCTCCTTTACAAAGTTTCAAAATCTCTGTTCCTGAAGGCGAAGTTATTGCTACACCTTTCAAAACAGGAAGAAGAGGAACGGATAATCCAACTATGGAAGATATCCGAAAAATTCATGAGCAAAACAATTTTTCTAATCAAATTCTTCATACTATTGCTGATCAGATTGATCATTTGTCAAACAAAATTGATTCTAAAACTTCCATTCCAAAATTTCCTAAAGATAACTCCAGCCCTCATTTTATTCCTAGAAGTCTTCCAGGGAATATTGAAGATCAAATGAAATTCCCTTCGAATTCCAGTCTTATTGACAGGATTACTAAAAAAATCTCTTCAGAAGCTTCTACTTCTGGAACTAAAAATATCAATTGTCTTGATAAAGATAAAGACTCTGAAGACAGCGAAGCTGATACTAAAGACCCTCTCGATATCAATAGAATAAAATTCAACTCTGGAAAAAAGAATTACTACAACAGACCCACTCCTCCTGATGTTCAATTTGAAGAACGCAGTCAAACGAAAAATTCCAAATATGATGGAAATTCCATTCATGAATGGAATATCGATGGAAAATCCGAATACGAAATACTCAATACTCTTCAAGAAATGGGTATGGCCAGAATGGCATACAAACTTCAAAACATTCCTGAAGAAACTATTGCTGCTTTAATTGTTTCTGGATTTACAGGTCAACTCAAAAATTGGTGGGATCACTCTATTGATCTTGCTAATAAACAAATAATTCTTAGTCATACTGCTATTTTTGAAGAAGAAGATGGCACCCTTACCACAAAATCTGATGCCTGTGATTTTTTAATCATTACCATAGGCATGTATTTCATTGGTAACCCAAAAGAAGAACTTGATTCCACTCAAATAGTTCTTTCCAGTCTTAATTGCCCAACTCTTTCAGATTATAGATGGTATAAAGACGTTTTCCTAACTCATGTTTTAAAAAGAACTGACTGCAATGCCTCTTTTTGGAAAGAAAGATTTATTGCTGGTCTTCCAAAACTTTTTGGTTCCAGAATTCATCAAAAACTCAAAGAAGCCACAGGCCTCAATGAGATTAAATTTGAAGATATTACCTACGGTCAATTATTTGCTTTTATTAAAAAAGAAGGTCTCTCTTTGTGTTCTGAGCTTAGAATACAATCTAAGTATGGATCCGAAAAATCCAAATTCAGAAAAGAAGTTGGCACTTTCTGCGAAGCTTTCGGTTTACAAAAAATTCAAGCTCCCTCTTCAAAAGCTAAAAGAAAAGCAAAGAAACTCTCAAAAAATTCTAAAAGCAAAAAACCCTTCAAAAACCGCTATGATAATAATAGCAACTCCCAACAGAAACCCTTTAAGAAAAAGAAATCAAAAGATTTCAAAAAAGGACAGCCTACTTGTTACAAATGCCATAAGCTTGGCCACAAAGCTGATGTTTGTCCCTTAAAAAAGAAAATTGATGAAATTTTTCATGATGATGAAGAATTAAAAAACAAAATCTCTGCCCTCCTTATTTCTAACAAAGAAGAAACAACTTCCGAAGGACCCAGTTCCCCTGAAGAAGAATTACAAAACGATCTTCCCTCTTCTGATGACGATAGTGATGATTGCATTGGTGATTTTTGTCCTTTTTCCCTTAATGTCATCACAAAAGAAAGCAATGAACAAGAACTTCTCTTTGACCTCATTGAGAAGGTTCCTAATCAAGAAGATCGTGATAAGTATCTCCTTCGTCTTAGAGATCTTGTCCTTACTAATGAAAAACCCAAAAAGGATAAACTCCTTCAAAATATCGAACCCTTTAGCATCACAAAACTTTTTGAAAAAACCCCTTCTTCTTCTATTTCAAAACAAATTTCTACTGATGATCTTAAGAGAGAAATTAATACTCTTAAGAAAGAAGTAGGTCTTTTACAAAAAGATATTATTAATCTTCATACCAAAGATCTGGAATTAGAAACCCGAATTTCTTTATTAAAAAATGACACTGAAATTAATGATCAGATTGAACTAGAAGAACCTCCTGTTCAGGAAGATCATTCTCAGTCCATTCAAGCTATTGAAAGAATTTCTTTTCAAAAATGGTATTCCATTATAACACTTGTTGTTAATGATTTCAAAATCAATATCCCTTGTCTCATTGACAGTGGAGCAGATCAAAATTGTATTAAAGAAGGACTTATACCTTCCAAGTATTATGAAAAAACCAATGAAAGATTAGTGGCAGCCAACACCACTCCCCTTTTCATAAAATATAAATTGTCTAATGCTTACATCTGCAATCAAGGTTATTGTTTCAAAACTCCTTTCATACTTGTCAAAAATCTAAACCAAGAAGTAATTCTTGGTACTCCTTTTTTAACCACCATTTACCCTTTTATTGTCAATGGAAAAGGAATTACCACTAATATCATGGGAAAAGACATTTCCTTCAAATTCGTTACTCCTATCAAAGAAAGAGAAATTTCTCTCCTTCAAAGTCATTCTATTTCCAAACAGATTAACTCTATCCAAAATAAAAAACAACATATTTGTTTTCTTCAAGAAGAAATCCCTTATCAAAAGATTGAAGATCAGTTAAAAAACAAAAATATTCAGAACAAAATTTCAGATTTCGAACAAAAAATAAAATCAGAAGTTTGCTCTGAATTACCCAATGCTTTCTGGGAAAGAAAGAAACATGTTGTTTCTCTTCCCTACATTTCAAAATTCAACGAAAAAGATATTCCTACCAAAGCTAGGCCTATTCAAATGAATCATGACCTCATGAATACCTGCAAAGAAGAAATCAATTCTCTTCTAAAAAAGAAACTCATAAGGCCTTCCAAGTCTCCTTGGAGTTGTGCTGCCTTCTATGTCAACAATCAAGCCGAAAAGGAACGTGGTGTCCCTAGGCTTGTCATTAATTACAAACCCCTTAATGAAGTTCTTGAATGGATTAGATATCCTATTCCAAACAAAAGAGATCTTATTAATAGACTACACAAAGCCCGTATTTTTTCTAAATTCGATCTCAAATCTGGATTTTGGCAGATACAGATCCAAGAAAGTGATAAATACAAAACTGCTTTCACTGTTCCATTTGGTCATTTTGAGTGGAACGTTATGCCCTTTGGTTTAAAGAACGCTCCTTCCGAGTTTCAAAATATTATGAATGATATCTTCAATAATTACTCTGATTTTTCTATTGTTTATATTGACGATGTCCTTATTTTTTCTCAGGATATTGATCAACATTTCAAGCATCTCAATATTTTTTTACAAATTGTAAAAAGAAATGGTTTAGCTATTTCTGCTTCAAAAATCAAATTATTTCAAACCAAGATTAGATTCCTTGGCCACGAGATCATTCGTGGAACTATCAAACCTATTGCTAGGGCTATAGAATTCGCTGACAAATTTCCAGATGTTATCAAAGATAAAACCCAATTACAAAGATTTCTAGGTTGTTTAAATTATATCTCTGATTTCTTTCCTAAACTTAGGATTATTTGCAAACCTCTTTTTCAAAGATTAAAAAAAGACCCTCCTATTTGGACTCAAGAACATACTAATATTGTCAAAAGGGTCAAGGTTCAGGTTAAATCCCTTCCTTGTCTTGGAATTCCTAAGCCCGATTCTTTCATGATCATCGAAACCGATGCTTCTGATCTCGGCTATGGGGGAATTCTAAAACAAAGAAACCTTCTCAAAGAAGAACTTGTCAGGTTCCATTCGGGAGTTTGGACTGGTCCGCAGCAAAATTATTCAACTATTAAAAAGGAAATTTTATCTATTGTCCTTTGTATTTCCAAATTTCAAGATGATATTTTTAATAAGAAATTCCTTCTCAGAATCGATTGCAAATCTGCAAAAGAAATTCTTCAAAAAGATGTAAAAAATATTGTTTCAAAACAAATTTTTGCCAGATGGCAGGCCATCTTATCTAGCTTCGACTTTGATATTGAGTATATCAAAGGAGAAAATAACTGTTTACCGGATTTTTTAACCAGATAATTTCTTCAAAATACAGGAAATGCAGAGACCAAGGATGCCGGGTCCAAGGATGCAGTCACCCGATAATTACTCAAATTCAAAACCTCTTGCAACCTTCAACCAATTCCAAACATTAGACTCCTTTCCTCCTCTCACATTTGCTCAGACAATTCAAAATTCAGCACCAAAAACCCCGATCAAAGGAGAATCCTCTTCTTCTCAGGTAAACACTCAAACCCGAAGCGGAACTCAAACCGCTTATTTTTCAAAACCAAATGATCAGCACTTAACTCCTACCATTTTTGCTGATGTTCAAAGCTTTACAAAACTCAATGAGATTATTAAAAATTATTTTCCTGAAGGATGTCAGTGGTATTCTGACGACATCCGAAAAACTCAAAAGTTTTATGAATATATTTTGGTCGACTCTGACTCTATCGAGTTGATTCATAACATGGATCCCAAAAACCCTAGCCAAATTTCCTTTTCAAAATGCATTATTAAACAAGTCTTCCGTTCAAGTGAATGGACTTTTCCTTTCTCGGAAAAGAGTTTTTCAAAACCTTTTTCTCCAAAAGGATACACATATCCTGACTACAAAATGGCTTGGTTTAGGGCGTTTCTTTTAAGACCATTCAATCATTCATGGTTCTTTACGTTCCATGCCAGTTTCGCCAAAAACACTTTCCCAGTCTGGTTTTTAGATTGGTGGAGAGACTTTGGGTCTCTTCCAAAAATCTTACCTTCTGAAGTCCAACAAGGGCTTCTGGTCTATACTCAAAAGGCTCCCGGTGAACAATACAGAAAGGAAGTCCAGTTTTATGCAGAATTCAAAGTCCCTTGGATATTCTGCTGGAACTATTCATTCAAACAACACTTCCCCAAACCTTATCCAATTTCAATTGTCCGGGAATTCAAAATCAAATGGTGGCACAAAGTTGTGATTCAAAATTGCAATGCTCATGCGGTTCTCAGATTTCTTTCAACAGGAGAAAAAACTGTTTGGAACCCCATTACCCAATCCTCAGAAACTCAATCTTCAGAAAAAAGACCCATTCCTTCAAAACCAACAGAACCAACCCTCACTCAAGCCGAAAGAGACATGTTTTCATTTTTTGAATCAAACCCTAGTATGGCAAAATCTTATGCCCAATTTTGCAAGCTTAAAAGAGAGTCTGGTTCTGAACCAGATAATACTTCAGAGAATTCAAGCACCGATCTCGCCGATCCCTTCGGTGGACCATGTGGTCAAGGACCGGATGATTTTTATTTATGACTCACCGTTCCTGATTCAGACATTCAAGTTCCCATTCCACGAAAGGCGAAAAACAGAACTGCCTTAAAAAAAGAATTAATAATAAAGGCGAAAAACAGAACTGCCTTTCAAAAAGAATTAATAGAGGCGAAAAACAGAACTGCCTCCAAAAAAGCCAAAGAAAAAATAAAAAAGGCAATTTTTAGAAAGAGAAAAAAGAAAATTATTTCAAAAGAGATTAATTACTCTCGTTTTTCAAAAATGTTTTTTGACGACTCAATCAAAGAAGACTGTTCAACCATCAAAGAAGACTGTTCAAACAATTCAAACAAGACTCTACCAAAAGATGCTCGACAGATGGAACCCACTCATGGCCAATTAGTCAAAAGATACTAAAAGCATTTTGTCCTTACCTGACAAATTAGTCAAAAGATGCTCATTACCTGGAACGCACTCAAAGTCTGCCGACATTGCTGATGGCCGACAAATTCAAATTCAGATTCAAATTCAAATTCAAATTCAAATTTACTTGCTTTATTTTCTCTATAAATAGGTCATTCATTTTCCATTACAATTATCAGAAAATTTTAGGTTACCTCTCTACTTGTAATATTTTCCTCTCTTAGATTTACTACTTCTCAGTCTGCTTTCCAGTTACTACTACTTCAACCTGTATTCAATCTACTACTACTGTAAGCTTTTCTATTTTGTACTCTGTAATTCATATTAATTCCAATTATCTTTTCAATTATTGCTTGTTCCTTATGGCTCATTTCTCTTATTCTTACTTTATGTTCATTATTCCGCCTTCCGTAAAAAAAAATATTATTATTCATCATTATTATTCTCATTTTCATTTCCATCACCGTTATACCTCAAGTTAGAAGTCTCTTGTTGTTAGAAGAGATTTTGAAAAGTAAAATTTATTTATATTTTTTGAAGAGTAGACTTGGCAGTGGGACGGGTAATCTTGATCCCCATGGGGATCCGCCCCGAACGGGGCGGGGAATCCCCAAAGTAAACGGGGACGGAGAATTTTTTTGCTCTCTAAGCGAGGACCGGGATAGTATTCCCAGCCCCGGGTCCCCATTTCGTTCCCCGCGGGGTGCCGCGTTATTTTTTATATAATTAATTAATATATTTATATTATAATTTAAATTTAAAAGTAAATTGCAAATAAATATTACATAATTTCCTACTCAATTAATTATTTATTCAAATTACATCTATAATTTATTTAATATTATGCTATTAATTATATAATTTTCACTTTAGTATATATGTTAATTAAAAATATTAGAATTAGAGGTTTTTCAAATTGTTTAAATTAATTTTTTTTAACACCAACTTAAAGTAATTGTTGTGTATGATTTTTTTATTTAAATATTGTTGATGACCTTTTATGATCAAAAAGATTAGTGGCTGTTTTTGCTAAGAAAGATCATCAAACAAGAACTAAGATCATGGATTTTAGTTAAGTAATGCTCAAGAAATAATTTGGCAAGAGTTTTGCTATTTTTATTGAATTGTTCTCCCCCTTTTCATGTACATGAAGGGAGTATTTATAGACATACAAAGAGACCATGTGTCACCATCTAGGTGGTTTAACCATTGGATTTGTGCCAAGTGTTAGGACACTTGTACAACATCTATACTATTGCTCACTGGATGGGTGCCAAGTGTTAAGACACTTGGACCATATCTGAGCTAGTGACTCTTGGAGTTCTCAATGTTGTACTTGGTCTTTGGCATTACTGAGATGCTCTCGGTGGTGACCGGTTGCTCGTTTGTACGTCTTCGTTAGATGTCATGGTCCTTTGCATTCCGAGCTGTTCGCTCCTTGCTTGGGATTGTTTTACGATGTTGCTCGCTTCATTACAAAGCTGTTCGCCCGAATCGATCTTGGTTTGAACCGCTTGCACAACTGTTCTTTGCAAGGCTGCTCGCCTAAATATCTTACCATATTAGAGCTGTTTTGCAAAGCTGTTCGCTTTACAAAGCTGCTAGTTCCACAAAGCTGTTAGCTTCTTTCACTTATTATCCTGTTATCAAGTTTAATGATAACTGTTTCGTTTATTAATCACTCCATTGTTCGCCCATCAACAATTGCCCCCTAGCTTGGTCTCCTGTTGGGCATGGATTGATCAATTGGGACCAAGCTATAATTTCTTTGAAAACTGGGCGAGCAAAAAGGTGACATGGTTGTTCACACGGGCGAGCATCCGAGCAATTGGGCGAACAAACGAGCATGTGAACTCATGCACGCGACCAGCAGCGAACGCCTCTTCGTATCGCGACGGTTGGGTTCCCGAGGCACAGGATGCGAGGCGCCGCGTCAGTCACGCGCGTTTCCCCATTTTGCATATAGGGGCCTATAGTTTTTTAGGAAAATTGCACTTTCGTCCCATTTTATCCTTATAAATACGTGACTTCTCTTTCATTTCTTCCTTTCTTCTTTCGATTCCCGTACTTCCGCCATTATCAAGCATTTTGAAGCTTTTTTTCTTTGTGATTCTTGCGTCCAGATTCCTCTGTATCTGCCCTAGATTTTGATTTCTCGAAGGTAATCTATCTTACATTCCTTTTTCTTCTTTTAATTTCGTAATTTTTTTCTCTTTTTTCGCATTTCTCGCAACCGTGACTATAATTCCGG
Organism: Ballota nigra; assembly: GCA_947034835.1. Lineage (NCBI taxonomy): Eukaryota > Viridiplantae > Streptophyta > Magnoliopsida > Lamiales > Lamiaceae > Ballota > Ballota nigra. The sequence goes on along the minus strand of OX344727.1, from coordinate 6,632,368 downwards.
TCGTGGACCGCCGTTGCGCCGCCGTCCTGTAATATTGTCGCCGCCGTGATTCCGTTGTCGGTGCCATCGTAAAACTTCCCATAATTAGCCAATCTTCTCCGTTATTATTTTGAATGGAGTTTTCCCCCTCAAGTTCTTCTCGATCCGGACCCGGGCGAAACCCGGAAAAACGACCCGTAAATCCGGTTTCTCCGCGCAGATCTGTTCGTCAAGCGTTGGCGATCAACCCGCGCACACTATTGGTGGACGAAGGCACGGACTCAGATGCGAGCTCCGTTGTTCGCTCAGTAGAAATGTACGCTGCTGATCGCTCTGGCGATCAAGGAGAGATTTACCCTTTTGCTCGCGAACCCGAAACGTCTTCTGACATTGGAGAAGATTCTGCGGAAGTGGCCGCGGAGATAGAGGGTTCTATTGACCTTGAGGGCGATCAACCTGACACTGCCGGCGATCAGCGAGTTGCCGAGCAGCGATTTGGCGAGCAGCAAGATCCCACTCTTACTTGGGATTTTTTAAGAGAGATCAATTTTCCAATTCCTCAAACTACACCAGAATCTCGGATCCCAGAAGGAGTTGTTCGTGATAACGAGTGGGCGGACTATTCTGCTCGCTACTCGAAGACCTTTGTCCCGACATCGAGGGTAATTATGAAGACTCAGAGCGGGGACTTTGCAGCGAGCAGAATTGCTAGTGTACTTGTGGAGGAAGATCTGGCGAGCATCTGTGCAACATACAAAATTCCTTATGACATATTCATGTATGCGCCGAAGAAAGAAGAGACTGTTGATCGCCCCCCTCCTGGTTGTACGGCGATCAACTTGGATGTGCTCAATACGGGTTTCCCGCTCCCCGTTCATCCGCTCATTGGCCGTTTCTTGTCCGACATGAACCTGGCGATCACTCAAATTACTCCAAATGGTTGGAGTAGTCTTCTAGCCTTCATGACTCTTTTTGGTCTTGAGGGTTACAAGAATAAAATAACAACTGCGGAGCTTTTTTATGCCTTAACTATTTCTGCTCAGCAAGAGGACGGTGTTGGTTGGTATTATGTTAAGGCGAAGACCGGAGTGAAACTTATTGAAGGCGTTCCCAATAAAATCAAGGGTTGGCATTGTCAATTCTTCTATATTGGTGGAGATTGGCGAGCAACCGAGGGGTTCGCTGGCGGGCAGGCGCGCATAATGTCACCTGAAGGCTTTGGAAACATCAAACGTAGGGCTAACTTTGTCTTGCTAATTCATAAGTAGGACTAATTTTAATCCTCTTCGTTGTTTTGCAGGTCCGAGAATCTTGAAGTGGGGGCATCCCGATCTCAGCGACGAATACCTCTTCACGTTAGCCGTCATTTCTCTTCGCGACGCTGCTAGTCGCGATTTGGAATATCTTGCAAAACCCCACTGCCGTAAGCTTGCTGGCTTGATTACAAGTCCCCATCATCTTGAAGCTCAGGCTGCTATCCCCGAAGGTAACTTTCTTGTTCGCCGATTTTTCCTGCTCGTTTTTTTTTCTTGCTCGCCTAACCCTTGTCTTTTTCTTGATAGATCAACGAGTCACTGTTGCTATCCCGGCTGTGCCTGAATCATATTATCTGCTCGCCAGACGAGTTAAACAAATGGCTGAAGCTTCAAGAAGGAAAATGGACCCTCCTCTTGCCATCATGCGCCTCCGAGCAGGGGAGAACCCCTCTGGTCGCCCAGTTGCCGGAGCTGGTCGCCGTAAGCAAGGAGCCAAAGTTTTTTCTTCTCCTCGGGATACAAGGAAGGAGAGAGAGAGTGATCGGGAGAAAGAGAAAAGGAAAGCACCGCGGGGCGATGATGTTCGCGGCACTCGCGGCGATGATCGCGCCTCGAAGCAATCAAAAGCTGCTGGAGAAGCGAGTAACATTGCTCCAAGATCCCCTGCTTCGAGATCCACCTCGCTGGAAGTAGTGGACGAACAGCAGGTGGTCGCCAGTTTGGTGACGACTAAGAAATGGGACAATCCCAAAGATACTTCTTACTTGGGTTGGGATCCCATTAAAATCAAAGAGTGAGTCAATCGTCCTCGACTTGCTTGTTGTTCACTGCCTAATACCATGTTGCTCGCTTTCTAACACTTGCTTTTTGTTTGTTAGGTATAACCCAACGCTTTACCCTGGCCGAGGGGCAACACTCCACCATCTCTCCGTTGTTAAAAACGCCCCCTCCTCGCTCCGCGACATCCCCGATCTTCCTGTTCGTCGGGCAACTGAGATGGTCCCAAGGGCCTGGACAAAATCGGTGAACACCCTTGTTGCTAACCAATCTGTTAGTGACAATGTTCGCCTGGTGGCGTACAATGCTAGCCATCAGTTGGTCCAGTCTCAAGTGCTGCTTGACCAAGTCATGGAGCTCGAGCGAAAAAACCGCGATCTGGGCCGTCGCGTGGAGAAGATGGACGAAGAGAAGACCTCCGCCATCAAAGAGTGCAAGGCCGAGCATGCTAAGGAGTTGGCTCTGATGGAGGAGAAGATGGAAGCCTCCTTGGCCGGTGAGAAGGATGCCTTGGACAAGGCTGAGAAAATGTTGTTGGAGGTGAAGTCTTCAGATCTAAGAGCCGAAAGGGCTGAAAAAGAGCGAGCAGACTTATCTGCTCACCTGATCGCTACCGAAGAGCATATCAAGAGGTTGGAGGAGGAGCGCAAAGGCATGATCGACTATGAAGTCCACGAGCAAGAGGTGTTGGACAAGACCAACTTTGGGTACATCAGTGCCTTTGCTGAATGCTTGAGGTCTGTCCACTTCGCCTATGATCACAATCAAGATATTCATGGCGCGGTGAAGGCGGACTTCATCGAGTACGTGAAGAATTATCCTCCTGCTCCTGGTTCAACCTTGTTCGTCTCCGATTTAGCCGCTCTCGGCTTCCCTCTAGACGTCTTCGACGAGGAGGTCGGCATTGCTGCTCCAACCTATGGCGGCCAGCCTGATCCCACCCCAGCGGCGACCAGCGCAGCGGCCACTGATGAAGTTTTTGAGGGGTTGCCTTCGCTTCCCTTAAATCCGATAGATGGAGCTGGTACAAGTGCCCCGGGCGAGCAGACTAGTACTCAGGCGACCAGCGCTGCAGATGTTCCTCCTTCTTGAAGGATTTAGCTTTTTACTTACAATAGGACGTCTCTTTTTGTACTTATCCAATCATTCCTATTGTAAACATATTTTGACAATGAAATGAAAACTTTTGCTAATTTGCTAATTTACGCCTCTTTGTTTGTCTTACTTAGTTGCTCGCCTATTGTTTTTGGCTTATTACTCAGTTTCTAAGTGTTCCTTTTTTCTTAAGGTAAACACTTAGTTAAAACTTTAAGTTGGTCATTTGGTTCTTGTAGAACTTGACCTTTAATTGTTTGGGCCTCTTTGGTCGCTTATGGACTTGGCCTTATGCTAATGTGGGCTATTGGTCCGTTATGGACTTAGCCTTATTTTTGCATTTAATAAGCTCTATTGTTCGTCTTATAACAGACTTGCACTTTTTGGGCGAGCAACTGAGTAATTTGGACTTAAGGCTCAAAATCTTAAAGAAAGTAAGACAAAAGATAAATACAATTCTGCTCGCCTAGTAACTGCACAACTGCTCGTTTTTATATAAACTTGTGCAAAAAAGTTTAAAAATTACAAAAAACTACTTGTAAAACTTCTAAGACTTACAGGACTTTATTGATAGTACTTCTTGAGTAAAGTAGTATTCCAGGAGTATTGGGACGACTTGCCTTCCATGTCTTCAAGGTCGTATGTGCCGTTGTGCCACTTATTCGTCACCTTGTATGGGCCCTCCCAAGTCGGGCCGAATACTCCTGGTGGTGTTAAAACTTTTCGAAGTACCAAGTCCCCAACTTCGAATTCCCTTGCTTTTACTTGAGAATTGTAGTACTTCGCCGCTCTTTGAGAAATGTTTCTTCATTCCCCACTTTTCACAAAAATCTCTGATCTTTTTCCCTTCAAACTGTTTTCCGTTATCCGTCACGATCGCTTGAGGCACCCCGAAACGACAAACAATGTTTCTCCATATGAAGTAAATCATTTTCTCCTGTGTGATTCGCACAAGCGCTTCTGCCTCAGCCCACTTCGTGTAATAGTCTATTGCCACCACTGCGAATCGGACATTTCCTTTTCCCGGCGGAAAAGGCCCGATGAGGTCAATTCCCCATTTCGCAAAGGGCCACGGACTATTGACAGAAATTAGTTCGTGTGGGGGCTTGTGGATGCTTGGGGTGAATAACTGACACCTGTGACAAGTTCGGGCAACTTTGATTGCGTCCTGGAGGAGGGTCGGCCAGTAATACCCTTGTCTTATGGTTTTGTGCGCTAATGCCCGTCCTCCAGCGTGATTTCCGCATATGCCTTCATGAATTTCCTTCAATACTGCTTGCCCTTGCCCCCTAGCCAAGCATTTCAGAAGTGGGACCTCTTTTGTACAATTGTAAAATCAGAAGTTTGCTCTGAATTACCCAATGCTTTCTGGGAAAGAAAGAAACATGTTGTTTCTCTTCCCTACATTTCAAAATTCAACGAAAAAGATATTCCTACCAAAGCTAGGCCTATTCAAATGAATCATGACCTCATGAATACCTGCAAAGAAGAAATCAATTCTCTTCTAAAAAAGAAACTCATAAGGCCTTCCAAGTCTCCTTGGAGTTGTGCTGCCCTCTATGTCAACAATCAAGCCGAAAAGGAACGTGGTGTCCCTAGGCTTGTCATTAATTACAAACCCCTTAATGAAGTTCTTGAATGGATTAGATATCCTATTCCAAACAAAAGAGATCTTATTAATAGACTACACAAAGCCCGTATTTTTTCTAAATTCGATCTCAAATCTGGATTTTGGCAGATACAGATCCAAGAAAGTGATAAATACAAAACTGCTTTCACTGTTCCATTTGGTCATTTTGAGTGGAACGTTATGCCCTTTGGTTTAAAGAACGCTCCTTCCGAGTTTCAAAATATTATGAATGATATCTTCAATAATTACTCTGATTTTTCTATTGTTTATATTGACGATGTCCTTATTTTTTCTCAGGATATTGATCAACATTTCAAGCATCTCAATATTTTTTTACAAATTGTAAAAAGAAATGGTTTAGCTATTTCTGCTTCAAAAATCAAATTATTTCAAACCAAGATTAGATTCCTTGGCCACGAGATCATTCGTGGAACTATCAAACCTATTGCTAGGGCTATAGAATTCGCTGACAAATTTCCAGATGTTATCAAAGATAAAACTCAATTACAAAGATTTCTAGGTTGTTTAAATTATATCTCTGATTTCTTTCCTAAACTTAGGATTATTTGCAAACCTCTTTTTCAAAGATTAAAAAAAGACCCTCCTATTTGGACTCAAGAACATACTAATATTGTCAAAAGGGTCAAGGTTCAGGTTAAATCCCTTCCTTGTCTTGGAATTCCTAAGCCCGATTCTTTCATGATCATCGAAACCGATGCTTCTGATCTCGGCTATGGGGGAATTCTAAAACAAAGAAACCTTCTCAAAGAAGAACTTGTCAGATTCCATTCGGGAGTTTGGACTGGTCCGCAGCAAAATTATTCAACTATTAAAAAGGAAATTTTATCTATTGTCCTTTGTATTTCCAAATTTCAAGATGATATTTTTAATAAGAAATTCCTTCTCAGAATCGATTGCAAATCTGCAAAAGAAATTCTTCAAAAAGATGTAAAAAATATTGTTTCAAAACAAATTTTTGCCAGATGGCAGGCCATCTTATCTAGCTTCGACTTTGATATTGAGTATATCAAAGGAGAAAATAACTGTTTACCGGATTCTTTAACCAGAGAATTTCTTCAAAATACAGGAAATGCAGAGACCAAGGATGCCGGGTCCAAGGATGCAGTCACCCGATAATTACTCAAATTCAAAACCTCTTGCAACCTTCAACCAATTCCAAACATTAGACTCCTTTCCTCCTCTCACATTTGCTCAGACAATTCAAAATTCAGCACCAAAAACCCCGATCAAAGGAGAATCCTCTTCTTCTCAGGTAAACACTCAAACCCGAAGCGGAACTCAAACCGCTTATTTTTCAAAACCAAATGATCAGCACTTAACTCCTACCATTTTTGCTGATGTTCAAAGCTTTACAAAACTCAATGAGATTATTAAAAATTATTTTCCTGAAGGATGTCAGTGGTATTCTGACGACATCCGAAAAACTCAAAAGTTTTATGAATATATTTTGGTCGACTCTGACTCTATCGAGTTGATTCATAACATGGATCCCAAAAACCCTAGCCAAATTTCCTTTTCAAAATGCATTATTAAACAAGTCTTCCGTTCAAGTGAATGGACTTTTCCTTTCTCGGAAAAGAGTTTTTCAAAACCTTTTTCTCCAAAAGGATACACATATCCTGACTACAAAATGGCTTGGTTTAGGGCGTTTCTTTTAAGACCATTCAATCATTCATGGTTCTTTAAACCTATTCTTCTTGAAGTTTATTACGAATGGGTTCATCGAGTTTCATAAACCAGTCTTTTCTTTCCTTTTCTTCAGGATCATTAAACTCTTGCTCGAGGTATTTGAAGTTAATAGAAAAATTTGCGTTAGAAATCATATTGATTCCAGCCATTTGAGAAACTCGTTCATACCAATATGTGTGGTTCAATGATGATCATAGCAAGAAGGGGTATGAGTAATTTGTCATTACTCGAGATATGGATACATCTACCTTATGATGCATAGGGAAAGAAGTATCAAGTTTCTACGATTTGATCGTGGAGGCGAATACCTTAGCAATGAATTCTTGAACTACCTATCGGACGAAGGGATTGTATCCCTGTTGACCGCACCGGGAACCCCTCAATAGAACGGTATGGCAGAACGAAGGAAGCAGACTCTTTTAGAAATAATCAGATCCATGATGAGTTATTCAGATTTACCCAAATCGTTTTGGGTAACGCCTTGGAAACGACGGCTTACATTCTAAACTTGGTGCCATCCAAATCGGTTCCTAAAACCCCAATGGAATTGTGGACCGGGAGCTGCCCAGTCTAAGACACTTGCGGATTTGGGGTTGTCCGGCATACGTGCTAGACAAGGAAGCAGGTAAGTTGGATCCACGTTCGGAATTAAGACTATTTATAGGATACCCTGCAGGAATGAAAGGGTGTATGTTCTATAGTCCCAAGGATCAAAAGACCGTGATTAGTTCGCACTTTAAATTTTTGGAGGAAGACTATGAACAAAAGAAAGTCCAGCAGTGAGATTACCTTAGATGAGTTAAGAGGACAAACTCCTATACCAAGTATACAAGATGATATACCACACGTCACACTTTCACAACCGGAACCCCGTCGCAGTGGGAGGATTGCTAGGCAACCCTAGAGATTCATGGGAATAAGAGAATCTTCGGATTTAATTCCCGGTGATGAATCAAACCCATGGATATACGACGAGGCAATCCAAGACAAAGACGTGGAGTCGTGGCAAACAGCAATGGAAACTGAGATGGGTTCGATGGATCATAATCAAGTGTGGGAGTTGGTCGAACCACCCAATGGGGTAGAACCCATTGGATGCAAGTGGGTGTACAAGAGGAAAAGAGGACCGGACGGAAGGGTTGAGACCTTCAAAGCAAGGCTAGTGGCCAAAGGGTATACTAAAAAAGAAGGGTTCGATTATGAGGAGACCTTTTAGCCTGTAGTTATGCTTAAGTCCATCCGTATTCTTTTGTCAATCGCTGCGCACCGAGATTACGAGATCTGGCAAATGGATGTCAAGACAGCTTTCCTTAACGGAAGTCTTGACGGGATAGATATCTATATGCAACAGCCAAAAGGTTTCATTGAAAAAGGTCAAAAGCACCTCGTATGCAAGCTTAAGAGATCCATTTATGGACTTAAGCAAGCATCCCGTACTTGGAACCAGTGTTTTGATCAAGTGATTAAGTCTTATGGGTTTGATCAAAACGAGTTCGAAAGTTGTGTGTATAAAAAGTGTGACGGAAATGCGGTGGTATTCTTAGTATTATACGTAGACGATATTCTGCTCATTGGAAACAATGTAAAGGTATTGTCAGACGTAAGGGTATGGCTGTCAAATCAGTTTGATATGAAGGACTTAGGGAAAGCCAGTCACATCCTTGGGATCAGGATCACTCGAGATCGCAAGAGGAGGATGTTGGGCTTATCGCAAGTTTCATACGAAGCCACTGTTTTGAAGCATTTCAGCGTGCAAGATTCCTAGAAAGGTTTTGTACTTTTTAGGCACAGAATCCATCTATCCAAAGAAATATGCCCTAAGACGCAAGTGGAGATAGATGACATGAAAGACGTTCCGTACGTTTCGGACGTAGGAAGTCTTATGTATACAACGTTGTGTACGAGACCGGATATCTGCTTTGTCGTGAGCATGTTGGTAAGATATCAAAGTAACCCCGGGAAAGCACATTAGATTGCAATTAAATGCGTTCTTTAGTTTCTGAAAAGAACTTGGTATGGAATGTTGATTTAACAGTTAGACAGTCTAATTCCCGTGGGATACACAGACTCAAATTTCCAATCAGATATAGAATCCAGAATATCTACCTCGGGTAGTGTATTTTGCATGGGAGAAGGAGCCATGACATGGAGAAGCGATTTGCAGAAATGCATCGCCGATTCGACCATGAAAGCCGAATAAGTAACTGCTTGTGAAGCAGCGAAAGAAGCGGTTTGGCTCAAGTACTTCTTAGTGGACTTGGACGTTGTTCCGAATTTGCCCATCATAATCACTGTCCATTGTGATAATGTCGGAGCAGTTGCAAATTCAAGGGAACCGAGAGCCCACAAGGCCAGCAAACACATTGAAAGAAAACACCATCTTATACGAGAAATCGTTAAGAGAGGAGATAAAGAGGTGGCAAAGATAAATGTCGGAGGACAACCTAGTACATCCATTCACAAAGGGTCTGCCTCAGAGTACATTCGAGAGACATGTGGATGGAATGGGAGTCAAGACTATTGCCAATCTGCTTTAAGTATAAGTGGGAGGAATTATTAGGTTAGTGTAGGTTGACATGAGATGTCACGTAGAGCTACTACACTAAGACATGCATGATGTATACTAAAAAGCAGACTTTAAGTATAAGTGGGAGATTGTTGGAGTTATACGTGAAAGTATGCTTTTACTTTGTATAACTCATGTATTAAACACTTGTTTATGAGAATAATTCTTTTATCACATTTGCTTTAGATATGATTGAATGTTGAATATTTATTGCAACCAGTTCATTATATATAGTACTTGTTACATTGTAGTTAATATGGTGATACCCGATCACGGAAGATCACATTAACGATTTCCTTGTAACTAAAACGTACAAATTCACGACCCAGGTGGAATTGACAATCCGCCGTGAAAGGTTGATGTGTACATCTCAGATTGGTTTGTCTTGACCAAGAGATTGCACTAGCACATTTAGTATGTGTTGAAGAGGACCTACAACGAGGATAAATTATTCTGTTCTGAAATGTGAAGAATTAGACCTCAGTGGTTATTGGTTTCTTAATCTCCGTCACTTAAATAGGACCGTGTGTGCTTAATGGTTACTGTTTTGATTCATGTTGGGTGAGAATCATCGTGACTTCAAACCTTGTGCTTTGGGCAGTAATATTAATCATACGACGGTTGCTAAGATTTAATACGGAGAAACGCGTGTGAGTACGGCTCGTGTGATTAGTCCCCTTGGTGGGCTCAGAAGTTTTATCGTACCAAATCTTGCAAGTGAAGAATCAGTTTCTTCGGTACGGATAATAATGTTGAGCTGTCTTTACTCCAAGGCGAAATATATTAATTAATTTAGAGCTATTCAGAAGCTTAATTAATTAATGGACTTGATAATCTTAAACGCGGGAAATAATAACCGGGAGCCCATATTATCGTAATATAGATTAAGATGGATAGTGCAATATTAATTTATTAGTGATACTAATTAATATTAATGGGCTGAATTATATTGGGACTCAATATTGAAATTCAGAAGTCTATTAGGAGGTCCAATCTTAATTCTCCTTAAGGCCCCTCAAGTAGCCCGATAATAATAAGGTGATTAAAATAAAATTATTATTTCTGATTTTTATTAATAATTTTCGAAAATTAGGTTTAAGAGAGAGAAAAGATTTTGTTGATTTTTTTGGAAAGATATTATGGAAGATATGTATTCTTGGAATACAAGATTATCTCATAAATTCAAGAAGATCCAAATCTAGTATTCTATCTCCCTAAAATTCGAAAATTGCATATATTAGGAGGGTGAGATTTTTGTGGAATATTTTTTTATGGAGAAAAGAATATATGAAATATATTCAAGATTTCTTGGAGGCCAAGAAAAAAAATTTCTCTTCCCTTTTTTCCACCTAAATTTCGTTCACCCCTCACCTATATATAGGGGATTCTTTCTTCCTTGTTATTTTAAATTGCTTGAAAGCACTTCCCACCGGTGATCAAGCAAGGCGAAAGAGAAATACTTGAGAAGGTCTTTGGGTTGGTAGCGCGTTCGTTATTGTCCCGTGATAATCAAAGGTCATATCTACGAGAGGTACGTAGTCACATAATCTCTTAGTTTTTCCGCCATAGATTTTATGTGAATTAATTCAACTTGCATGATGATAAAATTGTTGTTGGAATTATTATTTGAATTAATTAGGATTAATTCATGCTAGTAATAATTATATTTAAATTTGTATTTAAATTTCATCCCGAATAGTTCCCGGGCACCCCTATTTTCCCAACAGGTGAATATTTCACCTCGGCTTCATGCAGGGCCTAGCTGACATTATAAATGGGAAGGTGAAATTTGCCTTCCGCTCGCACCAATACCGAACTTATGGCCGTATCCGACGCTGCCAGATACAAGTATAACTTTTCGCTGGGGACTGGTTTTGATAGATCTTAACATCTCCCAGATAGTCTTTTAACTGGTCGAAAGCTTTCTGGCAGCTTCCCGTCCACGTGAAATTGCCTTTTTTGATGGCTTCAAAGAAGGGACGACATTTGTCCCCCGATCGTGATATGAACTTGTTTAAAGCTGCTAGGCATCCCGTAAGCCTTTGTACTTCTTTGACGGAACGAGGAGGTTCCATATCAATGATTGCTTTGACTTTTGCTGGGTTGGCTTCGATACCTCGTTTACTAACCAGATGGCCCAAGAATTTTCCTGAATGTACTCCGAAATTACTTTTCTTTGGATTCAATTTCATGTTGTACTTTCGGAGAATGTCGAACACATGGGATAGATGATTGAGGTGATCTTCTTTTTTAGTACTTTTAACGATTATGTCATCAACATACACCTCCACCGTCTCCCCGATATGTTCGTCGAACATTTTGTTCACCAGCCTCTGGTAAGTTGCTCCTGCATTGATTAACCCGAACGACATTCTTTTCCAGCAAAGTAAGTTTTTATTCGTGTAGAAGGCCGTGTTTTCTCGATCGTCCGGGTGCATTGGAATTTGGTGATAACTAGCAAAATCATCCATGAATGTGAACATTTCATGCCCTGCTGTGCTATCTACCAGTTGGTCAATGTGCGGAAGTGGAAAGTTATCCTTCGAGCATGCTGTATTCAGATCTGTGAAATCTATGCATAGCCTCCAGGTTCCATTCGGCTTCCGCACTAGGACGGGATTTGCCACCCATTGTGGACATAGCGTCTGTCTGATTAGGTCGTTGTCCAACAATTTCTTGACTTCTTCATTCAGAGCTTGATACTAGTCGGGCCCATACTTCAGTCGTTTTTGGTGGACGAGTCTTTGAGTCAGATTGATGTTTAGTCTGTGACAAGCATCCTTTGAATTGATCCCCACCATGTCAGCGTGCGACCATGCAAAGACATCGAGGTTAGCTTTCAAAAACTCTGCCATTCGAGTCCTGTAGGGGTCAGGGAGCTCGGATCCGATGTAAAGTTCGAGATCATTACGGTTAGGGTTAATCTTGAGGGCTTCCAGCTCTTCGACTGGAGTTGCCCGCCGTTTCTATGGGCTTAGTGTCGTTTCTGGTCGACATAGTTGGGCCCTACAAGTTGATGTGAGGACTCAAATCATTGGCAACTGGTGACAATCTTGTCTCTAGCAAGGTTTGTTCACCTCCCGGCAGTTTCTGTTCGCCCATGGACAAGGGTTGGTCATCAATGTCCATCTGACCATTCTGGTTCCCCAAAATATCTTCAAGAATTGGTGGTTCATTTTTGGACGGGCCGATTGATGCTTCCATCATGAACGTATATTCTTTGATTGGATGAAGTTGAAGGAGACATTCCCGAGCTTTTCTTTGGTCTCCCTTTACTGAGCCAACTCCACTTGCTGTTGGGAATTTTATTCAATAATGGTAGGTTGAACATGCAACCCTAAATTCATTCAAAAAGGGTCGACCAAGAAACCCGTTATAAGTCAATTCTTGATCTACGACCAAGAAATATGTCATTCTTGTGATATTTTTCTCGGGTTCCTTGACCGTTACAAGTTGCACAGACAAAGTAATTACTCCAAGAGGAATTGTTACAGCATTTCCAAATCCTAGGATACGATGATTTGAGTCTCTGACATAGCTTGCATAATCCCCCAGTTGATCAAGCGTCTTTTTGAAAAGGACGTTTGTGTAGGCTCCGGTGTCCACCAACAATTAATGCACTCTGGTCCCCATGATCTTAGCACAAATCACGAGCGAGTCATTGTGGGGGGTCAAAATTCCTTCCAAGTCTTTTTCGGTAAAGGTTAATTCCGATGTTTGCATGATGGACGGATTAACCCTCATTTCTTGTACGTGATCGATTGCTCGTAATTCAGCTTTTCATTTACGATTAAATATTGGTGGTCGTCCATCAGAACAACCACCAACAGGTCCTGCAGGATCCATCATTTGGATGTCAAGAACTGGACCTCCTGCTGGTACCTGGGCTGGTCGCCCAGCTCGATTACGGCGAAGAGCTTGCTCCAGATCTTCTTCCTCGGAATCTTCATCTATGTCCCTCTTGCTGGGCTGTCTCGTTATAAACTCGGATAACTTACCCTCCTTGTAAAACCGCCATAACTGCTTCAGCAAGTCACGACACTCACTTGTAAAATGCCCTACGCTTTGATGGTAGGCATAATACTTGTTTTGGTTTAACTTGCTAGCATCTTGAAGTATCTTTCTGGGAGGAGTGAGTAATTCCTTATCCCGGACGTTATTGTACACCGCATCTATCGATATGGTAAGTACATGATTCAGTTTATCCTTCAGTTCCGTCCCCTCGTTAATGCTTTCATGTTCTTCAGGGCACAATAACCTCCACTACCCGATTTTTTTGTATTTTCCTTCTGTTCACCTTTGTCCCCCATGTCTTTCTGCAAAGCTTCGTGCATGGAGACAAAGACTCCTACCCGGTCACAGAATTCGGCATAAGTTTTCGGGCATCTGAGATGTACATCTTTCCAGAGTTCAGTGCCCTTCTTCAGTCCAGCTAAGACGGCTACAATTTTGGTGTCTTCGCTGACAAACTCCTCTTCCAGCATGACCTTATCAAATCTTTCCAAATACAAACGATCCGACTCGTCATCAGCTTATTTCAAGTCGGATAACCGATGTCTTTGGGATAGATAAGACCCGGCCGTGGAGAAGTGGGGCAAGAATTCTTTGCCCAGCTGGGCAAACGAATGAATTGAAGCTGGTGGCAGAGCCGAAAACCATTTGTGGACACGGTCCCCCAGAGTCAAATGGAAATTATGGCACTGGGTTGCATCGTTTGCCCCCATTGATATCATGTAATCAGAATATTTCATCAGATGCACCCGGGGGTCCACCGTGCCTTCATATTGTATGCTTGCCGGGAATTAGATCTTCTTTTGAATAGGAGCTTTCAAAAATTACCGAAGATAATGGGGAGGTAGGAAGAGTAGTGCTCCCATAACCTCTTTGCAGGTCCAATTGGCCCTGCATGCTTTCAATCACCTTCCTCATGGAGGCCAGTTCTTCAAGGGATCCCCCTTGACTTGGAGGCTGTTCGGCGAACAGAGCTGCATGGCAATCTGATCGCCGCAGTCCCTCGCTTGGTATGGGAATCCCCTAGGTTGGCCTCCTAGGATTAGGCTCCGCATCTGGGCCTAGGCGACCAAAAGCTGACCAAGTCAGCCTTTCGTGGACTGACTGACGAGCTGGTACTGTGGTCGGGCGAGCTACTTCTGCAATTGGATGGATCTCGGCTGCTCCCCGACCACGGTGACCCAATCTGTTCAGCACACTTTAACGTGTGCCCTGACTCACCCCCAGAGCTTGATTTGTAGTTGATTCTCCATGGCTGGTTGCTCCAGCGAGCTGTTTCTCTTTGCCCTTCATTTTACGAGCTTGGGCACTGTCTGCCCATTTTGATGGTCATCTCTGGCCTTCTCATGTTCACGAGTTCTTGTTGGGCTATGCCTTACTCGGATATGAGATGGGCCAGGCTGAGCCTGTTGCTTTTACAAAGCCTGAAGCATTGCGATTGTTCGAGCTAGTTCATCAGGATTGCTAACTAATGCATCCAGCTCGGGTGGCATCGGTTGATTGGCCACTGGATGATTTTCTTGTGCGCGGCGAGCTACTTCTGCTCGCCCGCCAACCTGGGACGCTCTTGAATGTGAATTCCTTGTCATATGCTGGGAATGCTGGGTCTCATGAGACTGAGGCATCTTTGCCTGATGTTTGGGTATTAATCTTTAAAAGTTCTTGAATAGAGAACACCAAGAACACATTTTCACTAATCTTCAAATCTCAAAGTCTAGAGCTTGAAGTTCTTGCTTAGTTATACTTAAATCCTTAAACCGAAGGTTCGAACCCTCCTTCTAGCGCCAATTTGTTGATGATCGATTCTAATCACAAGGATTAGTGATTGTTTTTACCCGTTAATTAAATCACCAAACAATTACGTGTGATTGATCACTAACGTAATTAGTGAATACGAAAATTTGGGGAGAGAGTAGAATTAACACGTGTATTGATTACGTAATTAATTCGTATGTAAGATAATCGAGCTGCTTTGGATGTATAATCGAAGTTTGGACGTGTCTATCAATTTATGCTTATTTTATTAGCTGAAAAAATCTAAGTATTTATAGAAATCTGCCTAGCAGGAGGTGTACATGACCTTTGACCTCCCTAGTGTGCATGTGTGACACTTGAGCTTTGACTATTTTGACCTTATCTAAACTAAAGTTGTTGGTCCCGTTTTCGAAGGGCAAAATGGGAATTCAGGAGCAAATTTTTGTTTTAACACTGTAGTGCACTGAAATGCTTTGTGAATGAGTGGTCAGTGCAGTGCTTAAGCAAATCAGTAAAGCAATAAAGAGCACAACAATGTAAAGTGGTTCAGAGTCTCAATACTCTTACATTCACTGCCTGATTTAACAGGAAATCCACTACTGGGATTCTTGTTTTTAACGTGCCAAGGTGCACAGGTATACTGGATTCACGCCACTCCCTGGGCTGCCTCTCGAACTGGCCTCACATCCCTCTTCACTCAGGGACTGCCTCTCCTCCCCTCACTGAAACTCCTAACACTCTTCTGGAAAGGGTTTAGTTTGGTTTGGTTTTCTCCAACTAGGTGAGGTTTTCCCTTACAATGTGTTAGCCTGAAAGCTAAGGTTGGGAAAACCTCTCTAAACTTAGGATGAATATGATGGGCTCGAGTATACAAACTGGAACACTCAAATATGACTATGAAGAACTCAATGTCAGTGTTCTTGATGGAGATGGTGCCTTCTTATGACTCCCTTGAACTTGCACCACTCTCACACCTCCAGCTCTTGCATTCGCACACTTACAAATGAAGCTTGAGTTTGTATTTATAGTGTGGATTTGAATGTTACCGTTGGAGAGAGTAACATTCAAATCCAGACTATCTCTGGAGTGAAATTCTCCTCTTCAGTGAAGTACGGCCTTGTCAGCTTTTGTCAGATTCGTTGCCTTGACTTGATTGGTCCACGTGGACTGAGTCCAACGGCTCTTTTGTTCAGGGTACTTGATCAGGGTAGTCCTGACTTCAGGCGACTTGTCTTCAGCTGACTTGTAATCCTCTCAGGATACCTTCCTTCAGTAGACTTGAAGTCCATTCAGGGGAGTTGACATAAGGCTATTTGTCAAGCTTCCCAGCCTCAGTAGCCTGACTCCTTCAGGTCCTACTAGGCTCAGCACTGATCCTCCTGATCATGCTCTTCACTGAGTAGTCCACCGACTTAGCTTAGAATAGTTAGGTTTATACTCAGTGGGACTTCCTTCAGGCTTCTCTCCAGGTTCAGGTCTTCTGACATGGCTTCAGTCGTTTTCCTTGTGATGTCATCTTGACTTCCTCAGGCTCTATCAGTGAGTTCCCCCTCAGTAGAGTTCCACCCTCAGCTGAGTTCCCCCTCAGCTGAGTTCTTCCTCCACTGATAACCTGTTCTATTGAGAAACAACCTAGCCTGACCTGAAACTAAAAGATACTATCCTGACTGCTTTCAAACCTATTACATGTTGTTTTGGAAAATCATCAAAACTAAAATATATCCCAACAATTTCCCCCTTTTTGATGATTTTTCAAAACTTCTAACAAAATGATTTTCTATTACAAGAATAATGTCAGAGTACAGGTAATAGTTTGAAATATGCAGAATTTCCCATAGTTTAAAACATTTAACATCTGTTCGGTTGACCATTTTTCTTAACAAAACTGGATCAGTGGTCATGTGAACAACCCGCTCTGATACCAATTGTTGGTCCCGTTTTCGAAGGGCAAAATGGGAATTTAGGAGTAAATTTTTGTTTTAACACTGTAGTGCACTGAAATGCTTTGTGAATGAGTGGTCAGTGCAGTGCTTAAGCAAATCAGTAAAGCAATAAAGAGCACAACAATGTAAAGTGGTTCAGAGTCTCAATACTATTACATCCACTGCCTGATTTAACAGGAAATCCACTACTGGGATTCTTGTTTTTAACGTGCCAAGGTGCACGGGTACACTGGACTCACGCCACTCCCTGGGCTGCCTCTCGAACTGGCCTCACATCCCTCTTCACTCAGGGACTGCCTCTCCTCCCCTCACCGAAACTCCTAACACTCTTCTGGAAAGGGTTTAGTTAGGTTTGGTTTTCTCCAACTAGGTGAGGTTTTCTCTTACAATGTGTTAGCCTGAAAGCTAAGGTTGGGAAAACCTCTCTAAGCTTAGGATGTATATGATGGGCTCGAGTATACAAACTGGAACACTCAAATATGACTATGAAGAACTCAATGTCAGTGTTCATGATGGAGATGGTGCCTCCTTATGACTCCCTTGAACTTGCACCACTCTCACACCTCCAGCTCTTGCATTCGCACACTTACAAATGAAGTTTGAGTTTGTATTTATAGTGTGGATTTGAATGTTACCGTTGGAGAGAGTAACATTCAAATCCAGACTATCTCTGGAGTGAAATTCTCCTCTTCAGTGAAGTACGGCCTTGTCAGCTTTTGTCAGATTCGTTGCCTTGACTTGATTGGTCCACGTGGACTGAGTCCAACGGCTCTTTTGTTCAGGGTACTTGATCAGGGTAGTCCTGACTTCAGGCGACTTGTCTTCAGCTGACTTGTAATCCTCTCAGGATACCTTCCTTCAGTAGACTTGAAGTCCACTCAGGGGAGTTGACATAAGGCTATTTGTCAAGCTTCCCAGCCTCAGTAGCCTGACTCCTTCAGGTCCTACTAGGCTCAGCACTGATCCTCCTGATCATGCTCTTCACTGAGTAGTCCACTGACTTAGCTTAGAATAGTCAGGTTTATACTCAGTGGGACTTTCTTCAGGCTTCTCTTCAGGTTCAGGTCTTCTGACATGGCTTCAGTCGTTTTCCTTGTGATGTCATCTTGACTTCCTCAGGCTCTATCAGTGAGTTTCCCCTCACTGAGTTCCCCCTCAGTAGAGTTCCACCCTCAGCTGAGTTCCCCCTCAGCTGAGTTCTTCCTCCACTGATAACCTGTTCTACTGAGAAACAACCTAGCCTGACCTGAAACTAAAAGATACTATCCTGACTACTTTCAAACCTATTACATGTTGTTTTGGAAAATCATCAAAACTAAAATATATCCCAACAATTTCCCCCTTTTTGATGATTTTTCAAAACTTCTAACCAAATGATTTTCTATTACAAGAATAATGTCAGAGTACAGGTAATAGTTTGAAATATGCAGAATTTCCCATAGTTTAAAACATTTAAGATCTGTTCGGTTGACCATTTTTCTTAACAAAACTGGATCAGTGGCCATGTGAACAACCCGCTCTGATACCAATTATTGGTCCCGTTTTCGAAGGGCAAAATGGGAATTCAGGAGCAAATTTTTGTTTTAACACTGTAGTGCACTGAAATGCTTTGTGAATGAGTGGTCAGTGCAGTGCTTAAGCAAATCAGTAAAGCAATAAAGAGCACAACAATGTAAAGTGGTTCAGAGTCTCAATACTCTTACATCCACTGCCTGATTTAACAGGAAATCCACTACTGGGATTCTTGTTTTTAACGTGCCAAGGTGCACAGGTACACTGGATTCACGCCACTCCCTGGGCTGCCTCTCGAACTGGCCTCACATCCCTCTTCACTCAGGGACTGCCTCTCCTCCCCTCACTGAAACTCCTAACACTCTTCTGGAAAGGGTTTAGTTTGGTTTGGTTTTCTCCAACTAGGTGAGGTTTTTCCTTACAATGTGTTAGCCTGAAAGCTAAGGTTGGGAAAACCTCTCTAAGCTTAGGATGTATATGATGGGCTCGAGTATACAAACTGGAACACTCAAATATGACTATGAAGAACTCAATGTCAGTGTTCTTGATGGAGATGGTGCCTTCTTATGACTCCCTTGAACTTGCACCACTCTCACACCTCTAGCTCTTGCATTCGCACACTTACAAATGAAGCTTGAGTTTGTATTTATAGTGTGGATTTGAATGTTACCGTTGGAGAGAGTAACATTCAAATCCAGACTATCTCTGGAGTGAAATTCTCCTCTTCAGTGAAGTACGGCCTTGTCAGCTTTTGTCAGATTCGTTGCCTTGACTTGATTGGTCCACGTGGACTGAGTCCAACGGCTCTTTTGTTCAGGGTACTTGATCAGGGTAGTCCTGACTTCAGACGACTTGTCTTCAGCTGACTTGTAATCCTCTCAGGATACCTTCCTTCAGTAGACTTGAAGTCCACTCAGGGGAGTTGACATAAGGCTATTTGTCAAGCTTCCCAGCCTCAGTAGCCTGACTCCTTCAGGTCCTACTAGGCTCAGCACTGATCCTCCTGATCATGCTCTTCACTGAGTAGTCCACTGACTTAGCTTAGAATAGTCAGGTTTATACTCAGTGGGACTTCCTTCAGGCTTCTCTTCAGGTTCAGGTCTTCTGACATGGCTTCAGTCGTTTTCCTTGTGATGTCATCTTGACTTCCTCAGGCTCTATCAGTGAGTTCCCCCTCAGTAGAGTTCCACCCTCAGCTGAGTTCTTCCTCCACTGATAACCTGTTCTACTGAGAAACAACCTAGCCTGACCTGAAACTAAAAGATACTATCCTGACTGCTTTCAAACCTATTACATGTTGGTTTGGAAAATCATCAAAACTAAAATATATCCCAACAAAAGTCTATCCTTCTATGCTGGACTTGCTCGCAGTCAGGAGCTGCTCGTCCTGTTGGACTTGTCCTCGTGGGATCTTTAGTTTGATTCTGATGGAATTTGGTCTTGATAAATTGCAGTCTTGGTATTGAAGCTAGATCTGTTCGACGAGGTGCTGATTATGCTCGCTATGACCCCACCTGGATCCACATGGTCCTCAAGCTAAATTTGGTCGCCTGGTTGATCTTGTTCAGCGTGCAGGTTCTGCTCGCCAGATACCTTGTTTAATCTTGACTTAACTTCATCTTAACCGCGGGTATTTTGCGCTAATCCTGATCGCCCAAATGACGATTCTGCTCGCCTATCAACAACTAGGACAGAGCTGATCACCACTTCTGATGCTGCCAGATACAAGTATAATTTTTCACCTGAGATAGGTTTTGATAGAATCTTCACATCTCCCAGGTAATCTTTGAGTTGTTCAAATGCTTTATGACAATTGCTCATCCATAAAAAAAATTTCTTTTTTAATGGCTTCGAAAAATGGACGACATTTATCACCTGATCTGGATATGAACCGGTTCAAAGTTGTTAGGCAACCTGTTAATCTTTGCACTTCCTTCACTGAACGAGGTGGTTGCATATCCACGATAGTTTTTACTTTTACGCGGTTGGCTTAGGTTCCCCATTGACTGACCAGATGGCCTAGGAACTTCCCCGAATGGACTTCGAAGTTGCTTTTCTTCGGGTTCAACTTCATGTTGTATTCCGGGAGAATGTCAAACACTTGGGTGAGATGCTGGAGGTGTTCTTCCTTCTTGGGGCTTTTCACCACTATATCATCGACATACACCTCCACCGTCTCCCCAATATGTTCATCAAACATCTTGTTCACCAGCCTCTGGTAAGTTGCTCCTGCATTGATCAATCCGAAAGGTATTCTTTTCCAGCATAGCAAATTTTTGTTTGTGTAGAAAGCCGTGTCTTATTGATCATCGAGATGCATTAGAATTTGGTGGTAACCGGCAAATGCATCCATGAAAGTTAACATTTCATGTCCGGCCGTGTTGTCCACCAATTGATCAATGTGCGGAAGAGGAAAATTATCCTTCGGGCAGGCTGCATTTAGATCGGTAAAGTCAATGCATAGCCTCCAGATTCCATTTAGCTTCCGTACCAGAACTGGGTTTGCTACCCATTAAGGGCAAAGAGCTTGCCGAATCAAGTCGTTGTCGAGCAATTTTCTTACTTCTTCATTGAGGGCTTGATATTTATCCGGTCCATATTTCCTTCTTTTTTGGTGGATTGGTTCTTTGTCGGATTAATGTTGAGCCTGTAACAAGCATCTTTTGGATCGATTCCCACCATATATGCATGTGACCATGCATAGACATCGAGATTCACCTTAAGGAACTCACTCATTCGGGTTCTATAAGGCTCAAGAAGCTCAGACCCGATATAGAGTTCTAAACATCACGTTCAAGATTAACTTTTAGGGCTTTCAATTCTTTGATTGGAGTTGCTCTTTGTTTTTTCCTTTCCAATGTGGATCTATTATTGGTCCCTCGAGGTTTAACTCATCTTCGATGTCCATCGAGTCAACTCCTAGGCGGGGTTCTGAATCATCTGCTTGTCTCGGCTCAATGTTGTTCACTGGTATCGGGCCCTCCAGGCCATTGACCATTGGTCGCTCGTCAACATTCATGGGCTGCTCGTTAGGTTGTTCAAATTCCCGTATTTGTGCAGGTTGTTCCCCCCTGGGTGAAAGTTGTTCGCACGTTGTGGGGAGTTATTCGTCTAACTCCATTTGTTCTTCTCTAAAATCTAGAATATCATCCAGGATGGATGGTTCACTTGTTGGATAGCCGGTGGATACCTCCATCATCAAAACTCTTTTTTCACTTGCTTGGAATTGAAGGATGCATTCTCTTGTTTTTTTTTTCTGATCTCCCTTTAATGAACCTGCGCCTTTTGATGTTGGGAACTTTAAACAGTAGTAGTAAGTTGAAACTGCCAATTTGAATTCATTAAAAAAAGGTCGACCAAGGAACCCGTTGTAGGTAGATTGCTGATCTACAATAAAAAATTCTATCATTTTAGTCAATCTCCTTTCTGGGTCCTCGCTCGATACAAGTTCGACAGACAACCTAATTATCCCAAGTGGGATAATTACATCATCACCAAATCCTAAGATTCTATGATTTGAATCTTCAATGTAGCTCGTATAATCTCCGAGTTAGTCGAGCGTACTCTTAAAGATGATGTTGGTGTATGCTCTGGTGTTGATCAGCAGGCGATGCACTTTGGTCCCCATGATATTAACGCATATGAAGGGGGAATCATGATGGGGAGTGAGGATTCCATCTAGATCTTTTCGGTGAAAGCCAATTCTGGAAGTTGCTTGACGGAGGGGTTGACTCCCACTTCTCGAACCTAAGCTACTGCACGTAGCTCGACCTTTCTCTTTCTATTGGAAATTGTAGCTCATCCGTCTGAGCATCCTCCAACGGGACTTGATGATTCCATCATCAGAATTTCCTTGGCCAGTCCTGCCGCCACAGCTGGAGCTGGTCGCTCGGGCTTGTTGCTCTTAAGGGGTTGTTTGTCTTCCTCATCAGAACTCTGAGTGTTGTTCGCCCGAGCTCTTTTACCAGGTGCTCGTCGGACAAAGTCTAATAACTTGCCCTCCTCATAGAATCGCCAGAGTTATTTGAGTAAGTCCCTACACTCACTTATAAATTTCCCCACATTTTGATGGTAGACGTAGTACTTGTTCGGGTTGAGCTTGCTAGCCTTTTGACGGATTTTTCTAGGTGCGGAGAGCAAGTCTTTCTCCTTCACATTGTTATATACCATATCAATGGATACGGTAAACACCTGGTTAAGCTTGTCCTTCAACCCTGTCCCTTCATTGAATGCTTTCATATTTTTAGGGACTCGACAGCCGGTTCTGCTGGGCTTTTTTTAGATTTTCTTTCGGGTCGGCTTTGTCTCCCATATCTTTTTGTAAGGCTTCGTGCATGAAGACAAAGATGCCCACCGATTACGGAATTCAACATAGTTTTTCGGGCAAGAGAGATGCATTTCTTTCCACAACTTTGTGCCCTTTTTCAGCCCTGTCATTACGGCCACAATCTTGGTGTTCTCGCTGATAGATTTCCCTTCTAAAAACACTTTATCAAACCTTTCCAAGAAGGACCGGTCTGATTCATTATCTGCTTATTTCAAATCAGACAACCGGTGCTTTTGAGAAAGGTATGATCCGGCTGTAGAGAAGTGATATAAAAACTCCTTGCCTAGTTGGGCAAAAGAATGAATTGATGCCGGTTGCATGACATAAACCACTTATGTACCCGGTCCCCCAAAGTTAGGGAAAAATTTTCGATATTGGGTCGCATCGCTAGCCCCCATAGAAATTATATAGTCGAAATCATGTCGTCCCCTCGTTACAGATGCTTGCAGGAAACTGATTTTTTTTATAAATCAGGGCTTTCAAAATTATTGAAGACAGAGGCGAGGAAGGCATGTTGGTCGCCCCGATCCCTCTCTGAATGTCCAACTAACTCTGCATATTCTCAATGACCTTACTCATGGCCGCTAGTTCATCCAGAGATGCCCCCTGACACGGAGGCTGGTCGGCGAGCAGAGGTGTTTGACCTTCTACTCGCCGCAGTCCCTCACTCGGAGGGGGCATCTCATGAGTTGGCTTTCTGGGGTTGCTCGTCCCATTTGGTCCCAAGCGCACAAAGGTTGATCTGGATAGTCTCTCATGGATGAAGGGGCGAGTTGGATTAGGAGTTGTTCGCCCCTCTGCTGCTCTT
The DNA here is from genome assembly GCA_947034835.1 of Ballota nigra. Lineage (NCBI taxonomy): Eukaryota > Viridiplantae > Streptophyta > Magnoliopsida > Lamiales > Lamiaceae > Ballota > Ballota nigra. Next base: position 6,608,999 of record OX344727.1, on the reverse strand, counting down.
GGGCGAGCAACATCTTGGTTTGGCTGGGGTCTACCGTGCCTCTCCAAAATACTGGGACATAAAGTCCCGTGACTTGACCCAGCTACTCGACTATGTGTGGACTCGGCACTACCTTCTAATCTTTCACTTATTTTGGGGTTGCCTTTTGCCCTCTGTACTTGGGAATTGTCCACCTCATTGAGCTGCTCGTCGCGAGCTGGCCTAGGTCTCCGTGTATCGACTGGGTTTAGCCTGGCTCCTGTTTGAGAGGGGCCTAGCTGCTTTTGTTACTTTTGCAGGGCTTGCAACACAGTGATTGTGCGAGCCAGTTCGCCGGGGTTGCTAGCCAAAGCCTCCAATTCTGGAGTCATAACGTTTGTCACGACCGATGGTTTGGCTCTGTTTGTTGGCTGTGGTTCTTTTACTCGTTGTTCCATTGATGATGCCCTGATCGGCGGGGTCCTTGCTGAGGGATGGGATAGTTGAGTCTCTCTTGATTGAGGCATCTTGGTTATGAAGTTGTTTGAATTTTGAAATGAAGAACACCAAGAACACCTTGAACACCTTTGTTTTAGTTTTTAAATTAAAACTCAAGATCACCTTCAGATCTTCAAGTTTTCATCTTGAATTTCTTGAAGATTTACTATGAATTGAAGGTTCGAACCCTCCTTCTAGCGCCAATTTGTTGGTGATCGATTCTAATCGAACGGATTAGTGGCTATTTTAATTGTTATTTGGATCACCAAATAATATCGGTGATTGATTACTACCGCAAATAGTAAATACGATAGATCAGAGATAGAAATTGATAAATACGTGTATTGATTATGTATTTATTTCGTATGTGTGCATTTTTGTGGTGTACAAGTGTGTGTAGGAGGATTTTGTTATGTATTTGAACTTATTTTATAAAATGGAAAGTTGGAAACCAACTTATTTATACAAACCACCAAGTAGGTGGTGGACAAAACTCTTGGAATTCTAAGTTTGCATGCTTGACATGTGTCTAATTTGACTTGTTTGACCTTTTCTAAGCCTTAACTTAGTTACAAATTCCTCTTTAATGTCTATCTCGTCCTTGGAGTTGTTCGTCCTTGCTCAGTTTGTTGATTTCCATCTTGACTTCTTCGTTCTAAGTTGTTTGACATCTTTGAATGGTGGATTAAAGTTGTCCGTCTATACCATTTCTGTATGTTCTTCAATCTTGGCCTTCGTATACTCACGGGATAGTTGTTCGCTTAGAAGCTGCTCGTTAGGTAATGTAAGAGCTGGAATGACACATCTCTTATTGATTTAGGCACCACCTTTACGTCATACTTGTTTGTCACTCTTGTCTTGGTTAGCTTTAAACATAATTCGGGTATTAGTGCATTATTGTTGTTCGCTTAGCAATGGATGTTGTTCGCCTATCAACAATCATTTGTTCCCATTAATCACTATAATTACTCTGTATTTATTCTCATAATCTCATCCCATTACTATTGAAGAATTTCTAAACCAAACACCACCTTATCATGGTGTACTAGGTAATCAGTGAGCTAAGAAAATTAGTTGGATAGCCTCCCCCAAAGAGAGAATTCTTTATTCATTATGTAGTGATGCCCAACTTAAATAAATATGTTACTCCCTCCGTCCCACAAGTGTTTGCACCATAATTTGGGCACAACTTTTAAGACAAAAGTGTAATGAGTAGTGTTTTGTGGGGTATAAAGTGAAGAAAGTGGTTGAATTGAGTGTATTGTGAGCTCAAAAGCTAAAAAATAATGGCAATTTCTGTATATATGTGAATAATATTGTAAGGGTAAAATTTATAAAAATGTTTCCTTTTATGGGTGTGCAAACAATTATGGGACGGACAAATAAGGAAAGTGTGCAAACAATTATGGGACGGATGGAGTAGTATTTTGTTGTAAATAATTTTGAAATTTACAATTACTTTTTTAGTTTTTACAATATTATTTATTTACAGAGAAATACTTTTAATTTAGTAGTAATACTATTATAAAAAAATATAATACAAATTTTTGAGTTGTAAGGTAAAATTAATTTTCGAAAGACTTAGGATATGTTTTGAATCACCAATGCAAATCAGAAGTAATTTTAAGTGATTTTTGTAATAAAATCAAAAGTGAGAAATATTTTGAAATTAAGTGATTTTAAAAGTGGAAGTGTTTGCATAAAAATTAATTAATAAAAACAAATCTACAAAAAATCAATTCTTAGAATCCAGAAACAAGTTTTTTCTGCTTCTCCAAAATATATTTTAAGGTGATTGTTTGCAAATTCTACTTTGTGGGTAGAATCACTTATTTTTTAAAATAATCTATTTTGAAGTGTTTGCAACTACTACATTAATTATTTAAAATCTATTTTGAAGAAGTTAAAAAAAACCTGCTTTTGGATTATGGAGAATTGATTCTCTTGGGACCCACTACTTTTGTACTTTGAAACTAAAAACCACTATTGATTTTTTTACAAACACTTTCACTTCTAAAATCACTTTATTATAAAACATTCTCCACTTTTAATTTTACTATGAAAATCAATTAATATCACTTTTGATTTTGCAATAGAGTTTCAAAATACACATGCAAATAATATAGAATTGATTTTTTTCAAAATTGATTCTACTTTGCATCACTTTAATATTAATAATATTTAAAAACAAATATTAATACCAACTTTACTACTGTTATCTTTTTATTTCAACTGTATTTGGATATCTACTGACTTCCAGTGAACCATAGTCGTCTTCTACCATGGCCGTTTCCGGAATTCCATCCATCAGTTTTTCTTCCCTTTCGCCTTCGAATTCCAACCCATCTATTTTCCTTACACGCTATTACCACTCTAATCTCAAACAATCTCCTAAACGGGCTAAATTTCTGGCCCTAAGTGCTAATCATGTTACTGCAGAAGGCGTTTCGATGAATGATTTCTTTGCCAACGAAGATGTGAGCACTAATGGAGAAGGTGAAAAGTTTGATGCTGCTCAGTACCAGGCCTTGCTCACAGGCGGTGAGCAGGTCACCTCTGTTCTCGAAGAAATGATTAAGATCGTAAGTTTTACTAATTCCTTTATTATTATAATTTTCTTTGCCAAATTTTTGTATTATTTTCGTATTTATGTTTCTGGGTTTTTTGGTTACTGATTTTATTGGCTTCCGGCGAACCTAATTGTGTTTTAAGCTTTTATTTGATATATTATTCAGTATTATATACTTGTATAAATGTGAATGGGCTTATTAAGGCGGACATTTTAACATGGCTTAATGTTGTTGCTTAGAGAGCTTTATGGCTTGCACCAATGATGCATTGCTGGTACTTATTGTCGAAAATTTAGCTTTCAAATTGTTGGGGGAAGAAGCCTTCAGGCACAGGGTAACTCTGTTTTAGCTGTTGTTGAGAACAAAGTAATGCTTAGGGTTAAATTAGATAAATTGGAGAGTGGTCGGTTACCCCTTTAATACAATATTATCTGTTTCTTGTCAAAATAGTGTAGTCTTAACTCTATTTTTGGATCTGAAATGTGCTGTATTGGGAACTAATTTCAATATAAAAATAAGCATTACATGTGTGCAGTTTTTGTGGCTTCAAGCAACCTTGTAAACAGAGGGAATAGAAGCTGAGTGTGTAATAGATTCTCATTTTGGTAGGTAAAAATATGCTACTTAAAATCCAATAGTTATTTTAGAACTTCTGTGCGGTTTCAGGTGGAAAATGGGGAAACAAAATCCTTGCATGTTTAGTTTAATGTTTGGAATATTGAACCTGGAATTTATGAGTCGAGATATTTAAGGTATCATGTCAAAAGATAATTTGATATGCTTATACCTTGTCAATAGGTAGATTGATAAAAAGAGAAATGTATAGGTATTATGTAAACTTATGACATCCTTCAAACATGAAGCCTTGCCTTTGAAAATATGAAAGTAGGACAGCAGCATACATTTCAGGCTTTGATAGGATACTGGAGTTCTTTTCCCTTTGAAATCTGAAGTTCCAAACATTTCACTGTACTCTCTATTGGCAGTCGTGCAATATACTTTGGAAGTTGATTACTTGCTTTTCATAAGAAATTGTATTGAGCATATAGTATGTGCATAATTACCAATTTCTTCATAAGTGTTATCAAACTGTTGCTATTACATATAAGAAAACACATTAGGCCTTCTAACTGCGATTGATTCCAAAACCAAAACATTTTTCCAAAGTATTGCTATTCTCAATGCTAATCCAGGGCATAAACTGGTTATCATAGGCATATCATCAAACACTAAAAATAGAGAATTTTGCACACAAAATAATAAAAATAAAATGTTTGAAGTTGCAGAACATCAACATCATTTCTATTTGTGCTTGTTGCGTAGGCCCATACATTAAGTTGCTGTAGTCCACTTAATTTTTTGACATTGAATTTCGTCCCTGAAGTTCACCAAATTCAAAATTTCCGTCCTTTTAGCCAGTTAAAAGGATGTTTTTTTTTTTTTTTTTTTAAATTTGATAAACTCAAGGGACTATTTTTAAAGTTGAAAAAGTTAGCGGGCTAAAAAAAAAAATTGGTGAAAGTTAAAGGACAAAAAAAAAAAAAAAGAAACCTTTACCCAATAAGTTACGTGGTAGAAATTACTTCTACTGACTTATATACTTGCATGAGCAGTTGGAAGATATGAACATGGATGAAGCATCTGAGGAGGTGGCAGTACAGCTGGCTGCTCAAGGAGTGATTGGCAAGAGAGTTGATCAGATGGAATCAGGGTTTATGATGGCTCTTGATTACATGATTCAGCTTGCTGAAAAGGATGAGGATGAGAAGGTGATAATTGTAATTCCTTACTACTGTCATTCTATTTTCTAATGCATCGAATCATCTTTAACTTAAAAGAACACGTGGCTATCTGTTTAGGTACTTGTACCTTATGCTTTCAGACTTGTTTGACATGACTGTGCACTTATGGGGTGTTTGTTTATGGAGTGGATTTCAAATCTAGTAGGTGTATTTGATAAATAGTAAAATGTATATTTGGATTTTGTTGGATTTGATATGGTAGGATTTAAAAGAATAGGTGATAGATGATTCATTGTGTATTGGAAATTGGGTGTAAAGTAGGGGAGAGAGTGTTGTGTTGGGCAGATAATAATAATTAAAAAAAGTGGGCGATAGATGATTGATTGTATATTTAAATTGTGTTTGAAAAAAGTAAAATATGTGTATTATAGGCATTATAGGGTTTGAAAACCTATACCAGAATCCGGAGAAACAAACGGCGATATGGATTTGGAAAAAAAAAAGTGGGATGTTGGGCTAATAACAAACTTAGTGTCTTCTATGCTGCAGAAGTCACTGTTAGTTGTGAACTTGTGATGGGTCTAGATATGATGCTCTCACCTGTTATTGTTTCTAATAGTATAGTTACTTATACTGATTTGGCTGCGATGTTATGCCAGTTGTTAGAAGAAAGTTAAAAAAAGAGAGGAAAATTGTGTGTTCCTTGTCTGTTTATATTAACAATAAAATGGGTTTCTATTATGTAAAAAAATGATATAGTCGATCAAGCATGTAGGCATGCAACCATTTCTTTTTCGTCTCCCTCTTTATTATGATTAATATAATTCTTAGCTGATAAATACACAGAAGCAAAAGATACCCTCATACCCATATAAACTTTTATGCTTTCTCTCGCATTTTCCGTTACACTATCAACTAACTGTGAATGCTCCCCTAGAAAATTAATGCAAATGAACAATATTTCCTTGTGAAGCCTAGAAATTACAGTTCTATTGATGAACATTTTGTGTGATTTAACTGATTGAGTCAACATTTCAATGCTCATCTTTCTGCTGCTTAAAAAATTTATGCAAATTTATTATTGACTTGGTATAACTGGATTTTCTTCTCATTCTGTCCAAAATTGATCACTCCTAATTTCTCTTTGATTTTCCAAGACATTCTATGACTCCATTTCCTAAATATATTTTGCACCATCTTCCTGATAATATGGATAATGTGTCACACTTTTACACAAATCTGTCTCTTTGTTAACTCTCACTTCAATGCTGGGTCAAATTAGACATTGGCAGAGGAGCATTAGGCTTCTAAAACAGATTACGTCTAATGTCATGAAACACCTTCAAATCCATCTCTACTTCTAACTCACATTCTCAAAGCTTGTTGACCTTTTCTTTCATTCAAATAATTTCTTAATAGCTATACAACTATATTGACATGTTTATTCGCTAACCCTTTTCAGAGGAAGTCTCTCTTGGAGGTTATTAAGGAGACTGTATTATCTCATCTCACAAAAAAATGCCCTCCTCATGTGAGATCCTATACCAATTCTGCCATTTTTATTTATTATGTATTTCACTTCTCCTCTAATAGTTCCTGCTAATTTCAGGTTCAAGTTATTGGCCTGCTCTGCAGAACTCCCTTAAAAGATAGCAGACAGGAATTATTGAGACGAGTGGCTGCAGGTGGTGGTGCATTTCAGGGGCAGGATGGTACAAAGGTTCATCTACCAGGGGCCAATTTAAATGATATAGCTAACCAGGCTGATGATATTCTAGAGGTGCGTTTTTCAAAGATGTATACTCTGCGTTTTTTTTTATCACTTTTGATGGCTGCTTATTCCTTCTAAAGATAACTGGACATTATTGCAGACTAGGATGAATATGAAACGACAACCATGAAATAAATCAATGTAAATGCATCTTTTCTGATGATAAACTAGTTCAGGTTACATGAATCCTTTAATTCAGAAAGATATTTGCTTTTAATTCTTTGGTGATACTATTGCTTTTACAAAATTAATCAGGACATAATACATCAAATGATCTTTAAACTCTCAAGTTTTGTTTCTATAAGTCCCTAAATTATTTTTTGTTTAAAAAAATCCTTTAAGTATCGAAATTTTATTTCTCAAGCTTCCTCAAGACAAAAATTGATAGAATTTTTCGATCCACCTCAATACTTCAGGTGTGCAAGTCGTTTTAACCTCAATACTTCAGGTGATGAGTACCTGAAGCGGCTTGCGAAAAATAACTAAAATTAAATAAAGCTGAAATGTACATTATTTTGCTGGACCATTATATCGAAAAAGTCCGTCAATTTTCGTCTCTAAAGAACTCGCGAAATAAAATTTCAATACTTGAAGGGCTTTTTAAATAAAAAAAATTGTTTAAGGACCTATTGGAACACAAATTGATAGTTTAGGGATTCATTGACGCATTATGTTATTAATCAAAGGTCATGGTCTTTGTTGGAGATAATGTAGCTTCACAGGACATCACTATCGAGCTTCAGTTACTGCCCTTTTTATTGCTGTAGCCAATTGAGTTTCCTATGCACTAATGAAAAATTATACTTGTCTATTGATCACACAACTGGTAGCTAAAATTATAATGGAAGTATGCAATTTGGTTGCTTCTGGTATATAATATATCTCCTGCAATGGACTTAAGTTGCTTCACTTGATACATTTTATGATGCAACATCTAGCTCTTCATTGCTATGCGATTGCCAACATTGGTATCATCACCATCATACTTGATATTATTAATCAAATTAAATTATCTAATCAATACATGTTTTTTTGATAAGTCAAATCATTCCATCTTAAACCCTACACACATCCTTGGCTCTTGATAATGAATTAGGAGAACTTTTCTTTTTAAAATCTTACACTCTCCTTGGTTTCAATTCAAAACTTTATTCTCATTATCCAGAGAAAAAATAGTTTGTTTTATTATGACATTGCAGAACTATTATTTTCATTCTCACAAAATATTTATGTAGACAATGGAATCTCGTCCAGTCATTCCTGATCGAAAGCTACTTGCAAGGCTTGTTTTGATCAGAGAAGAAGCCAGGAATATGATGGGGGGTGGTATACTAGATGAAAGAAATGACCGTGGTTTCAATACACTCCCTGAATCAGAGGTCCATACTTTTCTTCATACCAAATAATATTAATGACTGTTCAGAGAGACTAAATTGTATTTCATTTCACAGGTCAACTTTTTGTCTAAGCTTGTGGCTTTAAGGCCAGGGAAAACTGTACGTAGCATGATAAAGAGTGTAATGCAAGGAAAAGATGAAGGTGCAGAAAGTGAAGATGGTGACGAAAGGAGTTCCAGAGGAATAGCAGGAAAGGTCAGTCAGTTATTCTGTTCCCTAAACAAGGAGTAAATTGGCCCATATCTACTGGATGTTGGCAATTTTAGTCCCAAACGAATCAATTTTCTCAATTAAGCTTCATAAATTTTAAAATATTGACAATTTTTTGTTTTTGGATGAATTAATTTGTGATTTTATAATAAAAAATAAACATGCTGGGGTCTCGTTATGCAACTTAACCGACGCGAAATCCTTAGTCCCATTGCTTTACGGAATTCCAGCATCTGCAGAAATCCTGCAATCTTGTCAATATAGGACTAAAACTGCATCTTTTTAAAAGTTATGTGACTTAATTGAGAAAATTGATTTCGTATGGTATCAAAATCGCCAACATCCAATAAATATGGGAACAATTTTGTAATTTACTCCTAAACAAAACTTATCATGTTTTTGGAATATGCTGAAGTAACTTATGCATTAGCTTGACTCAATTTGATCTCTAGGGTAGTGTTACTGGCATTAAACCGTTACCTGTCCGCCCTGGCATGTTCCTTGAAACCGTCTCCAAGGTAACACTGGTTTTATATTTTTGCTAGTTTTAAATTTTTAAAGTATGCGAGGTAAAGTTGGTAATAATATTTATCACGAGATTAAGTAATTCAGTTACAAATAACTAATTTTCAATTCTCCGTACACCCTCTCAGACATGCAACAAAACTTTCAAATCCTCTCGAAGCATCGCGCTTTCTAATTTTATTTTGACTATAGTAGGTTTTGCTGCATCTTAATCTTGATTTTTCTGCAAAATAGGTATTAGGTGGCATATACGCAGGAAATGTATCTGGAATTACAGCACAGCATCTGGAATGGGTAAACCTCTCTGTCTCCCTTCAAGCAAAAAAAGGGAAAGAAAAGAAATAACATTAAAAGATGCTGAATCATCAATTTTTTTTCTCTTGTCACAGGTTCATCAGAATACACTCGAAATTCTTCAAGAAATCGCATTCTAGATTTCCTTACCCTCACCATTTTTGCAGGTTGAGTATCACTGCTTTAATTTTTCCTTACAAAAGGTTTTTAGGATCCCGCTGGAATTACTTCTTTCCATGTACAAATGGCAGTACGTCACGTGTTAGCTATTAAGCACATGAGGAAAATCGAGCACGTTCTCCCCTATATTCGCGTAGAAGTTGATGTGGTAATAGAATTTTGTTGTTGATATAATAATGAAATAAAATGCAAAAATAAATGTTCTCATATTGAAAATGAGCATTAAAAGGTATCACTATTTTGCACAGCTGCCATTGAAAGCGAGCAACCTTTAGTTGAAAACTATCAGCGATGTTGACTAGTGATATTTTTAGACCCTTTGTTCGTTGTCTCCAATATGTTCTTACCAAGATCTCGTGATTAGTCTCTAACACTGAATTTGGTAGCAGATTAGGCAGAACAACATTCGGGATTTCTTAGAGCTTCTGGAAACTCTGATCTCGTATGATAGCTAAGGTATGCATGATTTCATATCTAGGGGTCGTTGCCTGTTTATGAAAAGGAAAGAGACTGCACGTGAAATCCATGCTGTTGCTCCGATTTAGATGATCAACTGGAACTTGCTTTGAAGATTTTGTTAGTGATGTGCATAATCTTTCAATGATAAAAGCAAATCAAAGAAGGATACATACTGTAGCGTGTTATAATGATGATTATATCGTAAATGTAGGGAAAACCCATGTGTGGGATTGGTCCTACTCCTGATCTCACACATCATAAAGACCCTTCTAATGATTCTGATGTTTTGGTTATCAACTTGTATACACACACCCCATCATTGTGGACCACCCAGAAATGTACCAAAATTATCACAATGCACCATCTTCTGCATCTCGTATAGCGTCGTGTTATTAAATCCATTTTGGGGTCATCATAGTTTTTCTATTTTCGTCAGAACTTTCCAGGATAGGTACTATGCACACTTTGTGCTCCGTAAATCACTAATCAATAGTACTCTCCCCGTCCCAGTTTTATTTTTCCGTTTGATTTTACATGGAGTTTTATGCGAGAGTTGAAATGTAGTATTTAAATGAATAAAGTAGTCTTGAGAATGGTGAATGATGAATAAAGTAGTATTTAAATGAATAAAGTAGTTGAATTGTAGGGTAAAGTTTGAAAAAGTGAATGTACTTTATTTCAATTTTGAGAATGAGAAAACAAAATTGGGGCATATTTTTTTGACAAATGAAAAAACAAAATTGGGACGGAGGAAGTATTAGTTTTTTAAAGTAACGGTATTAGTGGTGTAAGGTGTACAAGATGTATATAATTATTTATAATTTTTCATGGCCCCATTTTAGTAGCCTAGGTTTTGATTCCAAAAATACATTTTGGAGTGTTGATGTATGCTTAGGGCAGTGTTAGGTCCTGATGGTTATATCTACCCTACCCTACTGTGCAGTACAACACCCCAATGCACGGCTGTGTACTGCACAGGTAGGGTAGAAAAATTCGGATTTGATAGGTAAAGAAACGTGGTTTTGATAGGGGAAAGGTAGGGTAGGGTTGAGGTGGTCTTGTGTGACAATGTGAGACCATCTCACAAATTTTATATGTAAGATGGGTCTATATTCGATCCACATAAGATACATATCAATTTAACCATTTTTTTTTTCTTTTTTAATATTGGTTAAATGAAGTTCCGTCTTAAGAATTGATTTCGTGAAACGGTTTCAAATATATTTTTATCTTTTCTTTTTTGTTCATTTTGAAAACTGACGTTAAAGAAGCACATGGTGTTGCTAAGAAAAGCAAAGAAAAAAAAATAAAAAGTGAGGCACATGCACGTTTATTGCTTAAATATTTCTTAGTATAGAATGTGTATATGTTAGTATTATGCTCTTTTCCGATGGCCATATCTTGGTTAGGTTTGCCCTACCATCTTGTCTCCCACCTTTTCTCTTCATCGAATGTATTGCACTATTATTATTAATATTATTTAATTATATTGCACTATTGTTATTCATTTAAAATAAAATATAAAAAACCATGTTAGCTGCCAATCTGTGTAAATTCCAGAAAAGTAGTTGCTTGTCTATTTGTCCTTCAGGTGTGTTTGGCTGAAGGAATGAAAATTTTGGGATGTTTGGTCATTCTCATGAAATGGGAAATCAAAATACTATTTCGGATAATTTTTTTTTAAAAAATTGTGGTTTGTCCAAATTATAAAAAAAAAATATATATATATAATGTGGTTTGTATAATTTCAAAGTACTTCCTCAAAAACAAAAAAAAAAGAAAAGAAAAGAAAAAGAAAAAAAGACATTGTTTGATTAATCCGGAAATACAAAATCATTTAAGTCATTGTGTTTTTTTTTGTAGCAAAAGGCGAAACCCCCGCCCCCGGGCCCCCACCCCCTGGCCCGACAGGATCATTGTGTTTTTCTTGTATTTATATTGATTGATTCTTTGTAAATTTTATATTATTACTTGTTTGTCAGTTGTTTTTTTTTTTTTTTTTTGTCATTTGGTAGTTTATCCTAAACGGACAAATTTTAGGAGGATTTTAATAATTTACCTACCACTTTTTGTACTCATTTCTCATTAATATTAGGGAAAATATCACTTTTGGTACCCAAAGTTTACCTTTTTTCATTTTTGGTACCCGACTTTCACCAAGTCTCAATATTAGTCACTGAAGTTTGAAACCCCTCTCACTTTGGGTCCTGCCGTTAGTTGACCCGTCATTGACTAACGGGACCAAAGATTTCAGCGCGAAAATAAGGTAGGGTTTAGGGATTTCACCCCAAAATCTGTTTCTCACTTCCCCTCTTCATTTCAGGCCTAATTCATCTAATTTCTCTTGGATTCTCACTGTTTTGTCGACCAGAGATGCCGACGAGCTCGAGACAATCAATAGCGTCCACAAATTCCAACATTCAATATGCAACTGAATTTTGTAGGTGTGGTATTGAAGCGAAATTGAAGAATGCTTGGACTGAGGATAATTCCGGAAGAAGGTTTTGGTCAGGCTCAGTATAATGTGAGTTTTTGTATTTTGCATTTCTATAATTCTATTTATTTGTGTTTCTAAAGTTCTGATTTTTTGCATTTGTAAAGAAAGGTGTGGTTAATTTTGATGAAGACCTGATATTAATCATCATATTATACCATTACTAATATTGTTTGGAAGAACTAATACTATTTCTCTTAAGAGAGTAGTACTATTTGTCTTACGAAGTAATGCTATTTCTCTCAAGAAGTAGTATTGTTTCTCTTAAGAAGTAGTACTGTTAGGCTTAAGAAGTAATACTATTGATCATTGTGGTATGTTTTTGTTCACAGATATATAGGTGGTTATTGTGGATTTTTAAGTGGTTCGATCCTGAAATGTGCCTAATATTCAAACAGTTAATCCCTAGATTCCTAAAAAAAACTTGATAGGCTTGAAGATAAAATCAACTCAAGATCAAAGAAAAACTGTTGGAGGCAGAGTTGAGAAAAACAAAGAGAGTGGAGAGATCTCTGAGTTTGGAAATTGTGGAACTGAAGAGGAAGCAAAGTGTTTCGACCTGTATTATTTTGTAGTAGCATGGTTTGATTTTTTTTTTTTTTCTAATTTATTTGGTAGCATGGTATGGAGAATTTTATTTCTAATGTATTTGGTAGCATGGTATGGAGAATCTCTGATGTATTCTAACTTATAATGTATCTAACAAATTATGTTATGTTTGTGCAATGTATTTGGTTTTCAATGTATCTCATACTTGAACTTGTTCAAATCAAACAACACTGCAAACCTGCATAATTGAACACAAATTAAACTGCAGATAATTTGATAATTCAAGACAAACCTCAGTGATAATTGAACACAATTATATAAAACTTGTTCAAACTAAACTGATAATTCAACACAATTACATCAAGCTTGTTCACACTAAACTGATAGACTTGTTCAAATTAAAACTGATTATTCAACACAAACTAAATTGCATATACAATGTCTCAATGATTCAAACTTGTGTAAACCAAAGCACTCCCAAGAGATTCAAACCAAACCAGTTTAAACCAGAGCATTCCTAACAGATTCAAACCAAACTACTTTTAACACATTAACATCACACACTTTTTGTTGGCTCGTCACTCTTATCAGTCCCTGCAAATTTTCCTTTGCCATTTTCCTTGCTAGTTTTGCCTAGTGAAGAACCAACACTTCCCATGTATGCACCCAAATTTGACATAGTGATGTAATTCACTTCCCCTTTAACAATAATTGGATTGTTGACCCTTGATGACTGCACAACCTGTACAACAAACAAAGACATCACTCACTCATAAAGCATTAAAACAATAAATATACATCAACAAGTTTTAGAAAACATACATTTTCTCCACTCTGATTCTTCATTTTTTTTAACCCCTGATGTTCTCATTTCCTAAAATAATGGAGTGACAACAATGAGGTAACATATTCAAAAAATTCACACATCAATAAAAAAGTAATAAAATCCATAGCATACTGGTAATTCTTGGCTAGCCTGATAATAATTGGTTGATGAACCACTGCCAACAGTATGGACCTTGGAAGATACATTAGAACTCCTTCTCACTTGAACAATCAAAATAAGTACAGTTTAAACACATAAAAGAGAATTTTTAAGAATGATGTAAGATATTTAAATACATACTGGTATTTTTTATTTCATTTTTTGAGCTCCAACATTAGGCTGAAGAGGATTAGCATTGTTTGTTTGAGTATTGTCCACATTAAATGGTTGGGACTCTCCAATGGGTATTTCTTCAGGCTCCACAGTTGGCTCCACATTCTCCATTGTTGTTGGATTGCATTCTGTTTGAGAAGAAGAAGTTGATTTTGATTTTGTTTTTTTAGGACAAGTTCTTGCATTAAGGTTGGGGAAGAAGAGGGGGAAAAGGGGCGCTGATTTTGGGGGTGAAATTCCTAAACCTGCCTTATTTTCGCGCTGAAATCGTTGGTCCCGTTAGTCAATGACGGGTCAACTAACGGCAGGACCCAAAGTGAGAGGGGTTTCAAACTTCAATGATTAATATTGAGTTTTGGTGAAAGTCGGTGACTAAAAACAAAAAAAAGGATAAACTTTGGATACCAAAAGTGATATTTTCCCACAATATTATCTTGTAACATTTTTTTTCCTTAAAAAATAATTTCATTAAGATCGCTTTGAAATAGCCTGCAATGGTTAGCAAAAAAATGGACCGACAAGTTAGACCGTTAAAGTTATCCAATCAAATTATTCAATTGCACTTAACACTTTTGAGAGGGTGAAAATTCACCTAATTTATTACTATAAAAAAAAAATCAGATTCACATATATGTTTGTATTCTTGTACATCTCTCATCACTATAATAACTACACAAAGTAAGCTTCGAAAAATGTTGCATATTTTTCCAAATCAAAATGGACATAAAAATCTTGTAAAACAGTTTGATTAATCACACAATTAATGAGAAAGAAGTTTCATGATTATTGATGTAAGTAGGATTGTCATAAGGAGTCTTGAATTCGAGTTAATGTGGAATTCAAGACTTTGGGGTATGAGCCGTTCAGTTATCAATTCAAACTTTTTCAAAAGCAATCCTTCTTTCTCATAGTGGGGTGGGCCTTTCAATTTTAGAAATTACAGTCATACCCTTCTTAGATATTAGACAAAAATGCCCATCCCATTTAAATTACACAACGGCTTCTCTTCTATTTGGCATATTATCTGGAAATGATAGTTTTGTCCGACAATTTTTGTACTTTAAAAAAAAAAATTAAAATATTTAAATTACAAGGAATTGGAAGAGTACGAGAACGAAAATGATAAATAAATAAAACATCAATTATTTTGAAACAAGAAATATATTCCCAAACATTACGTATTTTGAATAGGAGGGAGTATTAATACTAAAAAATAATTACACTCTTATTTATTACAACATGATGATTAAGTATATTAGAGATATTGTTGGGAAACGAATAGGTAATAAATCACTACAAAAAAAACCTTATTTAAAGAGGATTTTTAAAGAGGGAATTTTAACCCTCGAAATTGAAGAGGGAATTAACGAGCAAAATATATTATCGAGTAATTTCACGAGGGTAAAATTTCCCTCGTTTATACTAAGGGATTTAACAAGCGAAAGTGGGACCCGGATTATGTGACGAGGGTTTTGACGAGGGAGGGTGCCCTGACGAACTTCACTAGGGAAAGTCCCTCGTCTTCTTCCTGACAGCTGCAGAGCTCACGAGGGTGGCTATCCCCTCGACAACTTCACGAGGGAATAACCCTCGGCTAGTGCCTGACACATCTTCACGAGGGATCCAGCCCCTCGGCTTTTTGAATCGGTGAGTTTACGAGGGAATCAAACCCTCGTCCGGTTGCAGACAGGCTTTTGGCAGGAGGGCGTGCGAATCTAAGCATGGTGAGGGTTATTTCCCTCTTCAACCCCCTCACCAACACCCATTTATTTCAGCACCAACCCCATTTCTACTGCTGCGTTTGGAGAGGAGAAACAAAGAGAAGAGAAGGGGGAGTTCAAGTTCCGGCTGCCGCCGTTTAGCTACCATGCTAAGCCGGAAATAGTCCTCCACTAGTCGAACGTGTTGTACACATTCTTATGAACATTTCTACGATAATTTTTTTCGTTTTAATTGGTTAAAATTATTTATTTTTGCATGCAATTATAATTATATATATATATATATATATATATATATGTTTTCATGTGTATATATTTAGTGTATTTGTTGTTACATTGTGTAGGATTTACTAGCTGATTAGTGTAAACTAGAGTAGGACCCCGCGTATTACGCGGGTTGAAAGAATTTTTTTTAAATACTTTAAATATATATTTTATTTTATTTTGTCAATTCAATTCAAATATAATTATTTTTTTTAAAATATTCTATATTTGTGCATAACTTATTTCCTTTCAAATATATTAAAACATGTCGAATATTATTTGTATAATTTAATTTATAGCAAATTTATTCCACACATAAATTAAAGATGTAAGTTTAATTTGAAGAGGTGTACTATCCATTCCAATAATTATAAGTGTAATTAATTTCTCTAATTAAATATTTAAGTAGATATAAAAAAAGTTTCATCTTTATTTAGTCAAAATTTTCAAATAGAGTGCATATATTTTTGTTAATTTTTTATTCCAAAAACATCATGTATATCGTACTCAATAAATTATATTGAAATAATACGAATGAGAATATAATAAATATAAAGGGCTTACAAAATTCAAAATATTTTAAAAATATTTACACTTGATGTATTGATTTTTTAATCAATTTACATATATAATAATAAAGAACTTATAATTTTGTCTATTATATCTAATCGATTTTAATAATATTTAAATGACCTAAAATATGCATAGTCAATTAACCTATTACAATTTAAATAATATATTTTACATATTAATTTCAATTAATAGTTTTTAAATTACTTAAAATATAAGTGATTAATCAATCAGTTGCAATAAAAAAATAAAAAATTAATTCGCAACTATAATGAACACTATAAATAATTCAAACTCATACAAATAAAAAAAAAAATTAAAATATGGCTTATAGTAATTAATAAATAAGAGGTAATATACAATTATATAAAATAGATTGAATATATATAGAAGTTACCATAAATACCAGAACTCATAGAATTTTAGTATTATGAAATAGAGGGCTTATGAGAGGTGGGTGTTGATTCCCAAATAGTAGATATAAGATTACTAGTTAATTAGTGTAAATTAATTAATATATGAATATACCTACGAAATTAGCTTATAATTTGTACACCTTAATTAAATAAAATGTCCACACATGTATATTAATAATTTTGTTAATTACTAATTAATTAACTACTGTAAATTATTTACTTAATTTATTTTGTTAGTACTTGTTGCATGGTATATATAGGACTCGTTTATTTTGTTGAAATTATATATACGTATATGTTATGGAGTGGAGGGGTATTGATATTTGTTGATTTATTGTTTGTTGTAGAATATGTGTGTTCCGACTTGATTAATTATAATTAATTAAGTCAGAAATGGATGCACGTAGGAATTTTGATTAACTTGAAAATACGAAAAAACTAAACGAAACTCTGTCGAAATTTTTAGAAAATGTTAATTAAATGTAATAATTAATTTATTAATATAGGAGAATAAAAATTATTAATTAAATTATTTTGAGTATTAATTCATTAATATGAAATTGATATGGATTATTCAAATCGTTTATGTTGGATGTATGGTCCAAGATTGATTAATAGCATGATAACTCCTGAATTTATTAGTGGACTCGATTCATTCGTAGACTTCGCCACTAGTAACCTGAATTGGATAAATCGAGGAAAGATTAGGTGTCCCTGCAATAAATTTAGATGTAGGAACAAGACGTTTCAGTGCCCCGATGACGTGAAAGCTCATTTGTGTAGACATGGTTTTATGCCAAATTATTACAATCAAGTTTTTCACGGTGAGGAAAATTGGGGTCAAATTCCGCATCAATACAATGACCAGGCGTCGGCTTCATACAGACCGATTGATGAGACAACGAGATCTAGCTCGTACCACGATATGATCACGGACTTAACTTCCGGTCCCCAGTTTAGAAATGTGGATGATGAGTCGCCTGATGAGGAACCCCCTAATCAGTATGCTGCACAGTTTTATGATATGCTTCGTGCAGTGGATCGGGATTTGTATCCTGATTGCGAATCGCACTCGCAACTGTCATTCAATGCCCGAATGCTGAACATTAAAACTGAAAACAGACTATCTGAAATGAGTTATAATCAAATCGTTGACTTGGTTCGTGAGATCTATCCTTCGGATAATTTGGTGCCCAGAAAGTTTTCCGATAGCAAACAGTTGATGGGTGAGATGGGGCTTCTTGTGGAGAGGATAGATTGTTGTGCAGGGAATTGTATGTTATATTGGGGTGCGGACAGGGATCTTGAACATTGTAAGTTTTGCGGTCAGCCACGTTTTAAACCCGCTAGACGTGATGTGAATGGTCGACTAAAAAAGAAGAGTCCTTTTAAGGAGATGTTCTACTTTCCCATCATCCCTAGACGACAAAGATTGTATCAGTCCAATGCAACTACGAAGGATATGACATGACATGCAAGTTGCTCTAATAATGACCAGTCCGGTGTTATGCGTCACCCTGTAGACTCGTAGGCTTGGAAACACTTGGACCAGTCGTATCCTGAATTTGCATTAGAAATTCGGAACGTTAGGTTGGGCTTGAGCACCCGACGGTTTTCAGCCGTTTGGGCAGTCGGGGAAACAATACTCCTCATGGCCGGTGATACTGACACCGTACAATCTACCGCCATGGATGTGCATGAAGGATCAATTCATGTTTTTTTACGGTTCTGGTGCCTGGTCCAAAAAATCCAAAGGATGAATTGGATGTATTTTTACAACCATTGATCCGTGATTTGATAATTTTATGGGAATATGGAGTGGTAACATATGATATTGCTACAAAGTAAATTTTTTTGATGCGAGCTGCACTAATCTGGACCATAAGTGACTTTCCAGTGGATGGAGCACATCTGGAAGGCTTGCTTGTCCATATTGTGCAGAATACACAGATGCTTTCACTTTGAGGCTCAGTCGAAAGCAGTCGTGGTTTGACAACCATCGTAAGTTCTTACCCAGATATCATCTGTATCGAAGGAACAAGACTGCATTCAGAAAGAACAAAACAGTTGATGATGATCCACCGCCCATCCGTACAGGTGTTTCAATCCTTGAGGAAATTAGTTGGATTGGATTAATGAAAGTTACAGAAGAGGGTGCTGATGCTCACAACAATGTTTTGGATGGGGGTTGGAAGAAGAAGAATATTTTCTGGGATTTACCGTACTGGAGTGCCCCTGTTGATCCGACACAATTTGAATGTGATGCACATCGAAAAAAATATGTTTGATAATCTCTTCTACACGGTGATGAACGTGGAAGGGAAAACGAAGGACACAAATAAATCTAGGGATGAGCTCAATGAATAATGTCGTCGACCCTCGTTGCAGAAATGTCCACATACAGGAAAGTACCCTAAAACTGCTTATTCACTTGATAAGAGGCAGAGATATATTGTTTGCAAGTGGGTAGATGAGTTGAAATTCCCTGATGATTATGTGTCCAACATGTCTCGATGCGTAGACTGGACAAAATTAAAGATGTTTGGGATGAAGAGTCATGATTGTCACGTGTTTATGCAGAGACTGCTTCCAATTGCTTTCCGTGAATTACTGCCGGCCAACGTTTGGAAAGCTATCACTGAAATTAGTTTGTTTTTCAAGGAGTTAACATTTAAGACCATTACAGTGGAAAACATGACTCAATTAACCTACCTCTTAGTGGAAACTTAACATGTTAGTGATCTTCTAATTTGTGGCTCAATTGTACGTAGTGTGTTTTTTGAGCAACTACAAATTGTTCAACCGAATCTATCAAGTGCTAAAAAAGACAATGTGCTTCAAATGGAATTTGCATCGTGGTTTGAACAACTTGTAAGTGATATGTATAAGTAACTTGTTATTATTAACTTTTATATATAAACTATGAGCTTAATGGAATATATCGTAAATTATGTACATATAGGTGAAGAAATCGTATTTAGGATCAGTTTATACGTGCTCTCGCTGGCGGTCCTAGCAGTAGTGTCACCACATACCTTGGTTATTACGTGAATGGTTTTAAATTTTTCACACGAGATTATAGTGTCTCTAAAGCAACCATGAACAGTGGAGTTTGCATTAAAGGAACAAACTATGATTCTAATGAAAATAATTTCTATGGGATACTCGAGGAAGTAGTGGTTTTGGAATGCCTTGGACTTGTTGAAAAAAAGTTACTCTGTTCAAATGCCAGTGGTTTGATCCTACTGTACCGGGGGGAACAAGAATACATCCTGATTATAAACTCGTGGACATTAATCCAAGAGGACGATACAGTCATTATGATCCATTCGTACTAGCAAGTCAAGCTACTCAGGTTTACTATTGCAAGTACCCCGGTGCATCTGTCCAAGCGGGTCGAGAGTGGTGGGCAGTTTGCACCACCAAGGCGCGATCCTTAGTGGAAATCGATAGAAAGAGTGAACCAGAGCTTCCCCCATTTTAAGAGGACGATATAATATCTCAGATGAATGTGCAAATAAATGATGATCATGTCGTATTGGCTGATTTGGACGCTGCACTAATTGAGGTAGAGAATGAAGAAGAGGAAGAAGATGAAGAAGATGATGATGAAGATGATGAAGAAGATTGATGAATTGATATTGTTTTTGTGTACGCGTGATGTATTAATGTGTTTTTTTGTTTTAATTAATTAATGGATTATGTATTTGTTGTGTTTGTTTATTTTAATTGATGTATTGATGTGTTTGCTTATTTTAATTGTTATGTATACATGTTTTAATTTTACATTATTAATTAATATCTTAATTGCTATGTATACAGATGGCTGGAGGTAGTCGTATCCGTAACTTGTTCGGTGGCCGATGATCGTCCTCTCGTACACTAGAGTCGAACTAAGAGAGAGAACCGATACAACTCTTTTTAGTCGTTATATAAAATATCTTGTACACATGTTATAACTGTAATTGTTAAAAACAGATGGAAACATCGGAAGCAAATATGGGTCGACGAAGCTTTTGGGGATCGTCCTCACAAACCGGAAGAGTAGCGGTTCCTGATTTGCAGAATCAGGAAGATGAAGTGCCAGAAATGGTTGAGGACGACCCTATCATTCCGGAAACTGCTGAAGAGCTCACCAACCATGCACCTCGTCCGAATGTGCTACGCATCTATTCGTATCACCATGTGTATGTTAAATATAACTTTGTCTTTTTTATTTGATTTTATTAAAAAAAATATCAATGTGAAACAACCTTTCTACAGATTGATGCTCTCGAATGCTATTTCGAGGTTGATTCGGAACATCATGTCCCGTCGAATGGAGATGGGAGGGTTCACATATAAGTTGGTGTCAGAAGAAAGGAGGAAAGAGTGGTGGGAAACATTCCAAGTATACATTAATTTTGTTAAGTAAGTAGTATTATATGTATGAATACATTTTTACTTAATTAAAATAAACGTGATTGTATATATTTTCTTCAGAGGGAGACCTACTGGGATCCGATGAGGAAAAATACTGTGGTAATTAAAAAGCTGTTCATCCAGAGGTCTAGAGAACGATTTACAGATCTCCTCAGTCTTTGGAAGAGGATCCATCGAACTGAAGGAAAAAACCCACCGTGGGAGCCGACATTCTGGACTGCACTACTCCAGTACTGGCAATTGCCCGAAGTCATTAGAAAAAACAACCGTGCAGAGCAAACCGCTTGTCTGCGGCCAGAGGAAGAGGCCCCTCAAAACACAAAGGAGGGGCAAAAGGAGCCACACAATGGTTTGAGGAATACGTAAGTAATTCCTGCACTACAATTCTATAGTGATTTAAATTACTTGATTATACATATATATATATATATATATTTTTTTTTTTTTAATACAGGAGAAGAAATATAATCGGCTCCCAACTGAATGCGAATTGGTGCAACATTTCCACAACCGTGGGGATGGGGAGTACACGTATGGGGGAATTACTGAAATAATTGTAAGTATTTTATATTAACATTATAAATTGAATATAAATAACACGTTTGTATACTTTTTTATTGTCACAATTTTTGTATGTCTAGGGATCCGTGGAGGAACGAGTCTCGGAATTACCGCCTCCAACAGACGATGATACGCGCTTGAACCGATTGATTCAAGCGTATGCTGAGACAGTGAGGCTAGACCACGGAAAAGTTAGGGGTCTCAGTCAAATGAAGACGATGCACATACAATCTGGCCCAGGCGGGACATCACCTGACACACACATTGACGGCTATGACCAGAGAGATGTTGATCGTTTGTTGGCTGAATAGCGCGCGAGATATGAAAGAATGCTGGCGGAGCAACAAAGACAGTATAACAAAAACTTGCGCCAGGAAGTGCACAACCAGATGGTAGCGTGGATGCAAGGCCAACAGAGAAACCTACCTAGTGGATTTTCCCAACTAGCTACTTCATATCCTCCTTACACAGCTTATCCTTCTTATCCTCCCGCCCCTGGTTACGCCCCTTATCCTACCGCTGCCCCTTATCCTCCCACCGGTCCTTCTAGTGGTGTTCCTCCCATTCCTCCTAGTGGTTTTCCGCCGCCCCTTATCCTCATGCCCCTCCTGCTCGTCCTCCAGCTTCCGGTCCTTCCCCGTCTCGTTATAATTCCATCTCTCCAACTGGGTTTATAGACCTACTTGAAAGAGGTGCATATTCTGGTTGCCCTCCGAGTGGTAATTGTTCTACAAATGAAAGAGGTGATGATTTGGTCGATGATGATGATGAGAGTTAAGATGTCATGAATATTTGATTATGTTTTGGAACTATATATGTTGGTTTGAGATTTTACTGTTTTTTTTTTTGGATTTATATGTCTGGATATTTGAGCATGTGTGTTTGTTATTATTATTATTGTTGATTATTAGTTATGAATATTGTTGATTAATTAATCTCTACAATTGGTTTATGCATGAGAATTGTTTAATAGAATATTATTGTATTGACTTTAGAAAAAATGATCACTATAAGTGCATATATGTACACATGTTAGTAAATAGTGAAAAAGAATTAAAAAAAAATTTATTTTAATATTTTAGTGATTAAAAAAAAAACGATCAACATAAGTGTATATGTACACATGTTAGTAAATAGTGAAAAAGAATTTAAAAAGAATTTATTTTAAAATTTTATTGACTTAAAAAAAAAAACGATCAATATAAGTGTGCATATATGTACACATGTTAGTAAATAGTGAAAAAGAATTTTAAAAGAATTTATTTTAAAATTTTAGTGATTAAAAAAAAAAACGATCAACATAAGTGTATATATGTACACATATTAGTAAATAGTGAAAAAGAATTAAAAAAAAATTATTTTAAAATTTTATTGACTTAAAAAAAATCGATCAATATAAGTGTGCATATATGTACACATGTTAGTAAATAGTGAAACCGAATTTTAAAAGAATTTATTTTAAAATTGTAGTGATTAAAAAAAAAAACGATCAGCATAAGTGTATATATGTACACATATTAGTAAATAGTGATTTTTTTTAAAAAGAATTTATTTTACAATTTTATTGAAAATATTTTAATTTTATTGGATAAATAGTGAAAATAATATAAACAAGTGATAGTTTAATTTTATATGTAATAATAATTTTCAAATAGAAAATATATAACAAATAATTAATATTAAATAGTATTACATTTAAAATATATAATAGAAAATATATGAGACATATACATTTACAAGGACAAACATAACAATAAAATTGCTTTGTCCAAACGGCATGGCGAAACACACAAGACCTCCGCATACATGGAGGTTGTGTGTTCGATACTCATGGGGGGGCAAATACTAGTATGTCCGTACACAAAACTAGGATGCAAGTGGCTCAGCGGTTCCGCGGTGTGGGTGCGGGCGGAAGGTCGCGGGTTCGAAACTGGCGATTTTTTTTACAAATACACAGGGACGCGAGGGAATATCCCTCGCCACGTCAGCCGGGGGATTAATTCCCTCGCCCAATTGCGCCAGGCCGTGTCAAGCTATAAAGAGGAAATTTCCCTCGTTCACCGTCCCCGAGGGCTCAGATCCCTCTTCTTACACTAGGGTTTTGGTTGTCGAGAGAATCTTTCCCTCGTCTATTTCCACGTAATTTCCTTCGTCAAATTCCTCATTCATTTCGAGGGAACTGATTTTTCCTCGGCTAGAAATTGGCGACACGCATTTTGAAGAGGGACACGCATTTTGAAGAGGGAAAATTTCCCTCTTCAATACTCTCTCTATATTCAATTCTCTTTTTAAAACTCTCTTTAAAACCCTCTTTGAAAAGCCTTATTTTTGTGGTGAATGCATTAATATTGACAATTATAAAGGGTAACATTTTAGATAAAATGGGTTAGAGTTAGAGGGAGGGTGGACGTAGTTGCTAATTTGTTGGATAATAAAACTATTACATAGATCAATAATTATAATTATTGGCAAATTAAAGTTAAGAGGACACGGGGTTTGTGTTGATTATGTTGGTTGGGCATCACCTTTAATAATTTACAGCAGTAAAACATTGATTAGTACATGCTTTAACAGTACTATTAAACATTAAATAATTCAATTAATGGGCTTCATATATAGGTGTAATCATTTAAAAGTTCAACGAACATAATTCACTTGAGGAAGTCTATTGCGAATTTATGACAATCAATTGCTATGTAAAATTTTTTTTTGTCCGGTGGCTCTTATTTTTTATAAATATCAAGTCAATTCAAGTAAAATTAGGAATGCCACTGGACCCAGACGGAGCAATTCGTTCTATATATTTTTAGGCACACACTCATGTACAACTGGTACATGGTACACTCACTTAACAGTTGAAATTGTTTATACTGAAAAATGTTGACTGATTACACTGAAAAATTTATTTATATTACGTACACTGAAAAATTTACACTGAAAGCTAATTTTCAGTGTAAACTTTTCAGTGTAACTTAACCATACCTTTCAGTGTAAACTTTTCAGTGTAACTTAACCATACCTTTCAGTGTAATCAAATCATATTTTTCAATATAAACAATCTCAATTGTTGAGTGAGTGCACCATACACAAAGTGCACAAGAGAGTTACTCATATTTTTATTATTATTGTAAAAATAAATGTATACTATTTATTTCTAAATATATAAACATAAATTAAGATCTTTTTGAAAAAAATAATTTAAATAGATGATATTAGAAACATATTTATCAATTTATTTTCACACTTTAAAAATGTTGATATTAATAGAGGATTTTATTTAAAACACATTTTGTATTTCATATTATATATTTAAAAAATAATGAAGTTGAACTATTATTATTATTATTATTTATTGAGTATGTATAAATGAATTTGTTTCATAGATGAATCATTGAAGGATATTAGTCGTTTTTACTAAAAAGTATTACTCCCTCCGCCCCCTATTAATATTTACACTTGTATGGGCACATGTTTTAAGAAAAACTGTTTTATTGATTTTTTGAACCAATGAATGAAGAGTATTTTGAATTAAAATATATAATGTGAGAGTGTTTTATTTCCATATTTGGGATGTGAATATTATTGTGGAACATCCCAAATAGGAAAGTGTGAATATTAAGAGGGGACGGAGGGAATAGTTGTTTTCACTGAAGAGTATTAGATGTTTTCACTGAAGTCTTAGTTATTTTTTAAAAATAAACTAAGACTCTACAGTGAAACAACTAATACTCTTTATTAAAAATAACTAATATTTTTTTAGTGAAAATGACTAATATCCTTCAATGGTCAATCTATACTTTGTCCTATTTATTACTAGTATATACTTACTCCCCCCAAGTAAACTTTCCAATTCTTTCTGAATGGTTTAAGAAAATGTATTTGTTTATTATTATATGGTGGGTTACATGTTGACTTTTGAGATAAAGTAATGAATATTGTTGAAAAGTGAATTGAATGAGTGACACTTTGGTAATATTGTATGAATTTGAAGGTTAAAACTTATATGTAGTAGAGTGTTGTTTTTGCCATTTATGGAATGAGAAGTTTAGCGGGGGACGACCCGAAAAGGAAAGTGAGAAGTTTACTCAGGGACGTAGGGAGTAGTTATGTATATAAATTTAGAGTAACTATCTTGTATACTTGATACTTGATACTTGGTGCACTCATTTGAGACTGTTTACACTGAAAAATATGATTAGATTACACTGAAAAGTTTACATTGAAAATCAATTTTCAGTGTAAATAACCTCAACTGTTGAGTGAGTGCATCGTGCACTGTGTATATGAGAGTGGGCAATAAATTTAATATATAGGGGTTGGACTATTCAAATAATTAATTATCATTCCTAAATAAAATTAGGGATTATTTTATCTGAGTTGTTTTATGAAATTTTTATAGAGTTAGCATCGGATCCTTCTCCTGATTCTGTTGTTTCAGCATCTTCTTATGTTATAGAGTAAGCTTTTAGCTAGATTAAATTAAAATATAAAAGTAATGACAATTTTGTAGCATAAAAACATTGAACCCAAAACTAGGACCCATAAAATAATTATACTTCCTCAAATGGTCATCACCACCGAGTCACCCCATCCACGTGATAGTAATTATAGATTGTTTACTGTTAGAGTACCGTGAATTCGGACTCTAATCTTATAATTGTAGAGTGTAATGATTAATAATATAGTAAGAATTTAAAACACTTTCATTAGCATTAAATATTATATATTTTATTTTTGCTTTATTATTTACAGTTTTATATGCTCGTTTCGATTAAAAAAAGTGATGTTTTAACATTTTTTTATTGAAATTAAGAATTAGTGTATGTTGATAAATATACCCCTCATAATTTATTGAGAATTTTATCATGTTTCTTACTATAACTCCTAATAAATTTATTAAAAATAAATTGCAATATGTCCGTTTTGCCAAAATGTATGGCATCTTCCCTCTAAAAATACAAATTCTTGTATGCTCTTAAGTGCATATCTTGCACTTGAATTTTGAATTCAATTTCAAATAATTTTTTAAAGCTCATTAAATAAATAAATTTTTTAAAAGTCAAATTCAAAATTAAATTCAAAATCCAAATGCTGCGTACAAAAATCACTCGTAAAAAAGATGTAGACCATCTTCCTTCCAAAGAAATACATTTAATTTTAATACACTCCTACTTAATTTTCTTTAGAATTATTTTCATTCATCATCTTTAGTTAAATAAATAAAATTTAATATTATAATAGAAAAATTCAAGCACATGAATATATTTTTTAATCTATGTGAAAAACTAAGGGTGAGTTATACCTTATGGGACGATTGTGTTTTAATAGATATTATCATTTCACACACGCTTAAAGCATGCTAAATGTAATCACAAATTTGCATCATATAATAACGGTAGTTAGTCAAATTACTCTGTCTGATTATCCAAAAATGAAAAAACGAGAATACTTAAGGCCTAATCGCAAGTGAGTGTATTGAATTTGATATTTAGGTGGAATATGTTTTCTATACATTTATGATTTATGCTTCCTATTTATAATACTCTAACATGATAACCGTTTCAACAAAAGTAGGGTTTATATGATAATAGTTTATGATAAGTTTATCATGAAGCTATTTTAAAGTATTGAAGGAGTATCGATAATCTCATCGGGAGTATTATTAGTTTGGATTCAAAAAAATTTACAACAATTAAGGGGGCGCTTGGTTAACAACTCTTCAATGGTAATGTGAATGAGATTGAAAATTAGTGTAATTAGCATGAATCATGAGAACAAAATCACTACCTCTCCTCCTAAATAAGGTAATCACTACTCCATTTTGATTACCCTATTCTCTTCCTACAATCATCCTCCTCAATCACTCCCCCATTCCTCCACCAACAACCATTTGTTGTCAACTTCTATTCCAAAATTGGGGCATGACACTAGCAATGGTGTCACCATTGGAACACTTCCTCCCCTAACATATCCTTTTTCTTATGAGGGTATAGATGGAAATAAATTTCCATTCCCATTACCATTGAAGAATTGTTAACCAAGCGCCCCCTAAAATATTATACCATTGACCAAAATAAA
The DNA here is from genome assembly GCA_947034835.1 of Ballota nigra. Taxonomy (NCBI): domain Eukaryota; kingdom Viridiplantae; phylum Streptophyta; class Magnoliopsida; order Lamiales; family Lamiaceae; genus Ballota; species Ballota nigra. The sequence continues at coordinate 6,581,161 of OX344727.1, read as the reverse complement.
TAATACTTTTGATGAAATTATCGATACTCCTAATCAAATACTATACTTTAAAACAGTTTTATAATAAACTTATCATGATTTATTTTCAGGTTTTGTGTTTTAACAACTGTTCTTTTAAACTGGGACACGTGTCAGAAAAATCCATTGGGTATAGGTACAGCTGTCAAATGGGCCGGGCCGGGCCGGGCCGGCCCAGGCCCACTGGGCTTTTAGTTTTTACCGGGCCGGGCCGGGCCGGGCCGGCCCGGTTGTTACCGGACCGCCAATTTCCAAGCCCGTCCTGGCCCATCTCGGGCCGCCGGGCCACCGGGCCAAATCGGCCCAACTTTTTTATTTATTTTTAAATATTATTATTATATTTGATTTATATATTTACCTTATTAATTTATAATTTAGCATACAAATTATACTCATATAGTTATAAATATTATTTAGTTTTTCAACAACAATTCAATAATTAAAATAAAACTCAAATTCCTAAATAAAATTTAAGAATAATAATTCAACAAATCATAATAGAATGTAAAGTGTTATTTTTTATTTCAACAATAATTCAATAATAAAAATTCAACAATTTAATAGGAAAGTGTTATTTTTTATTTTGATAAGATAAGGATATTATAGGAATAAAATGGGGTATGTTTAGTAATGGATGTTAATTTTTAAATTTTATTGAGATTTGTTTAATAAGTGGGGCGAGTTTATAGGATTTTGGGGTTTGAGTAGTGATACTCTTAAATAAAATCTTACCCCTCAATTCATATTTGCCTTAATTGTACAAGTGTGTTACGTGTACCACCAATTTGTGGTTGTTCATAAGAATTCGTTCATTTCCCTGGATGAAAATTCAACCAATAAATTATAATGTATTTTATTTTAAAAAAAAGGGGTATGATCATAAATAATATGATACATATATATAGGGATGAAGAAATTAAGACCATAGTGAGTATAGGGATAGATGTGACTTGTGTCAACTATTACCAACCTTGACCAAATCACTAATCTCGCCTACTGCTCCTTTTTTTTTTTCTTATCACTAGGTTTTCAATTTTATAAAAAAAAAAAAAAAAAAAAAAAAACCGGGCCGGCCCAGAAAATCGGGCTAAGCCCGGCCCAAGCCCATAGGCCCGCCGGGCCTACTGGGCCGGGCCAAAAAAGCCCGGTTCTTTTCGGGCCTATATTTTTAGGGCTCAGCCCGTCCTTAAAACCGGGCTTTTCGGGCCGGCCCATCGGGCCGGGCTCGTTTTGACAGCTCTAGCATCCTAAATATTGTAGTCGATTATTTATCATATTTATTTTACAATAATACCATTACAGATCAAAATTTATTATAAACATAAAAATTTCACTGCTCATAAACATTAATAAAATACATCTTTTAAGATTTCATCTCAATCTAAAAGAAATTTTTTAGATGATTCAAAATTAAATATTAGTAAAATTTTAATGAGACTCAAATCCCTAATTTTTTCTTTGTAGCAAAAGGCGAAGCCCTCGCCCAGGGCCCCTAATTTTTTCTTTACTAGATAATATGTTTGCACAAAGCACACATAAAAACAATGACACACTTTTCTCACCTCAGCCAAGTTTTAATTCTTTACTCTAGGTTCATAGGTAATTAATTTTTCTAAATATTGAACTCTATTTATTCATTTTCAAATGTTACGAAAATTTATATATTTTTCAATTATTATTCAATATACGTATAATAAAAAATTTAAAAACAATCTTACTTTTATTTTATTTTATATTGACTTTATATTTCTCCTACGATGAATTTATGTTATTTTTTGAATTCAATTTGAAAATTCAAAATATTTTTTTGATCTTCAAATAAAATTACTTTCGTATATAATATCTATTGTGGTGTTTTTAATATACATTAAAATATAAAATTTTATCGAAAGTGTGACAAAACTCTAACGCTTTGATTTTAGCATATGCTGTACGTTGATATGTTTATTATATATTTATACGGGTTTCAAAGTATTTCAATTTTTTATTTACAAAGATATTCTATTTACAAAATTACATATTCATCAATTTCAGTTTTAAATTTTTTAAAAATAAATATCTCATTATTTCCTAATTTCTTTGAGTAATTCTCTCGTGCATTTGGTGTATGATGCACTCACTCAACAGTTGTCCATTTTATACTGAAAAATTTGTTTAAATTAAAGTGTGGTTGGATTACACTGAAAAATATGTTTGCCAAATTTCTTTATGTATAATATAATTTTGAGTATATTATGTAAAAAGAGATAGTAGTGGTAGAGAATTCACGTCTTTTGTATAGTAAGGTAGGGGACTCTTCTATTTATAGTGGGAGAAAGACCTAGAGTTACAGTCTAAAATAAGGAAAAAATAAACATAGAAGAACAACTAAACTAGAAAACATAATTAATAAAAATAAAATCATAATATAATCTTTAACACTAATACACTATCCTTAAGTTAAAAAAACAAGGTTGTGAAGCAGGAACAATAGAAAACACAAACAAGAAACTGTAATCGTGAACAAGTTAGAATTAATAATTTTCTAATTTCCCATTCTTAATAATACAATAGTGTTTGTGTGAAATTATTATTCAATATTTAAAATAGATTGAGATAATAACGTAATAACAGATAATAAATAAGATTTATGGTTAATAAATACAAATTTATAAACAACTAGTACAAATTAATAATTCTACAATATTAATTAAAAACTAACTTATGTATATGGTTGAAGTATGTCATTGCCTAAATTTAAATTGTATAGTTCTCATTTTGATTTATTATTAAGAATTTATTTGACTTCAACGTGAATCTAATGATTATTAATTTTTTACTAATAATTTAATTTTTGAGAACATTACATACACATATAATCCCATATCATCTTTTACATATTGATATATGAATTTCCCCATCAAACAATCCACTACATTTAGACTTACATTTTCCAAAACTTTCAACCTGATACAAAAATTACTGTAAATGACATGACTATTACCTTTTCACATATTTTCTGAGGCAAAATTCAATTCGATTTTTTGGATCTTTATTTCAATATGATACAAAAATTTCTAATCAGCATCATGGCTAACTGAATAACCAAATAGAATATGTATTAAGTCTAACTCTCTTGTACGTTTGATGTATGATACACTCATTTAACAGTTGAGATTGTTTATGATTTGATTATACTGAAAAATGTGGTTAGATTACACAGACAATCGATTTTCAGAGTAAACTTTACAGTGAAATCTAACTACACTTTTTAGTGTAATCAACCTACACTTTCTAGTGTAAACAATATCAACTGTTGAGTGAGTGCATCAGGTGCATATGAGAGTGTGCCATGTATTAAAATTAAAGTTGTTAATTTATTTTACATCCAACAAATTATAACTTATATTATAATGTTACTAAAGGCAGGTAGCATTATATTTGTAGAATTATAACATTAATTTTGAGGTATCTCCACTTTATATTATGCTAGTTCGTTGAATATTTTTTTAAGATTCAACATTTCGTACATTAAAATTATAAAATATAAAATAAAACACAAAAAATTGATATAAATGATATCATTTGTTGGAATCAAATTAATTTATCTTTGCCACTTTTTAATATTTTAATGAGTACGTATAGAGTGAAATTGGTTTATATATGAATCACTGAAGGGTATTAGTTGTTTTCACTGAAGAATATTAGTTACTTTTACTGAAGATTATTATTGGTTTACACTGAAGAGTCTTAGTTTATTTTCACTGAACAACTAAGACTCTTTAGTGTAAATCAGTAATACTCTTTAGTAAATACAACTAATACTTTTCAGTGAAAACAACTAATATCCTTCAGTGATTCATATATAAACCATTTCACTCTATACTTTGTCTATTTTAATATGTATTCAATTTTATAATTTTTTAACACATGAACTACGGTGGAAAATGAATGACCGTTATCTTCAAACGGGTATGGTAACTAATAAAATAGATAGATCCTTTTCCTGAAATCTTGGTAGTGTTGGATTTCCAATAAACAATAATTCTAATTTTTTTAATTAAAAAAAATTGGCAGTACGATTAATCTCATGATGCGTACAGCGGTTAACAACAGAATAGGGACATTACCGTCATTATTTGAATTCTTAAATTTGAAAAACACTCACCCACTGCCACTGCCATTGCCAGCTTTCTCCCCGTCCCCAGTGTTTCCTTCCTCACACAAATAGCTTTAGCTTCTCCACATTTCTCTCCAATTCTTCTCCGATTTTGATCTCTGATTCGAGATTTCATGGCTGGCTACGTCGGGGTGCTGGTTTCGGATCCGTGGCTCCAGAACCAGTTCACTCAAGTGGAGCTCCGCACATTAAAATCTTCTGTGAGTTTATTTAATGCTTTTGATTTTGTGGATTTTGGATGCGGTTTTCGTAACTGCGGTGCTTGCAGTTCGTGGCGATGAGGAGAGAGAGCAGCGGCGGTTTAAAGCTGGCGGAGCTGCCGGAGAAAATGTCGAGGCTGAAGCACGTCGGGGAGAATCTGACGGAGCAAGAGAGAGCTGCGGCTCTTCAGGCGTCGTATGAGACTTTGGATATTGATGTTGATTTCGAGCTCTTTTTGAGGGTAAAACATTTTGGATTTGTGTGTTTCTGAATTCATTTGGATTTTGATCGAACAGTAATCTGGAAATCCGATTCTGAGCAGTCAATGAAGATCATTGAAGTGAAGATTCAAAAGAGCAGGATCGAAATACTTTTTCTGTTTTGTGAAAAAGTAGAAGATCATAAGATTTAAATCCATAGTCCTGAGTTTTCAGGATATTGTCATCTTCACTGCTGAGATATTTACAATAGGATTAACATTACTTCTTAACTATACCGATCAACTATATCAGGTTCTCAGAGGTTAATGAGCTGGAACCTTTGATAATTTTGCATGACCTCTTATTTAGATAAGAGAAGCTCCTAATCAGATGCTATGTTTTCATGTTCTACTTTATTGTTGTGTTCATATTCTAATTCTAGCTCCCAAAAAATAAGCAGCATCTGCCCTGAGTTTTGTGTTTGGGATTAGGGACCTGGTTTTACAATAGAGGAGGTATTTTCCTGGAAACTCTTGTGTTTCTGGAACGTAAACGAGACTTATCTTATTCGTGTAAGGTCCTCTATGTAATGAAGTGCTCTGCTGGATTTTTTTCCACATTTTATTTCTTTGATCAGTTGTTTTTAGCTCTGCCCCAATTATTTGGGATTAAAGGCTCAGTTTACTTGTTTGTTTATCAGCTGTCTGTAGCGCTATGTTTTCTTTCTTCAGCTTTTGTAGCTGATGCAAATTGCTTCTTCTTGTTGACACCTGTACATCTATTTCCGTAATTGTCTATTCATTGCTAATTCTGGGTTATCCTGATATAGGTCTATCTGAAGCTTCAAGCACTTGCCACTGAAAAGAGGGGAAGTGGTGCCAAAAATGCATCTGCATTTATGAAATCTCCTACTTCCACATTGCTTCATACAATAAGCGAGTCTGAGAAGGCATCATATGTTGCACACATCAATAACTATCTGGCTGAAGATGAATTCTTGAAGAAATTTCTTCCTATTGATCCCGCAACAAATGATCTCTTTGAGACTGCCAAGGACGGAGTTCTTATCTGGTAAAGATTTTTTTGTCACGTGCTCTCTTCATTTTAATATGTCTGCTGAGCATTGCTTGAAATACTTAATAACAAAAAATGATGCTCTTGCATGCAGCAAGCTTATAAATGTTGCTGTACCCGGCACAATTGACGAGCGGGCTATAAATACAAAGACGATGCTTAATCCATGGGAGAGGAATGAGAACCATACCCTATGCCTTAACTCTGCCAAGGCAATTGGATGTACTGTTGTCAACATAGGGACTCAAGACTTTATTGAAGGAAGGGTATGCATACCTGACTCATTTTATTTGTCTAACTGACCATTTTGACATTTTTTTAAACCTGAGATAACTTTTAAGCCTTGCTATTTTTTTTTTTTTTTTGCATTAAAAATTCTAGAGCTAGAATCTGCTTTAAAATGTTCCAGTATTTATTTTTCCACTGATGCTCTTCAAATTGTGATTCTCATTCATCTTACATTCCAACGAAGACCAATAAATTTTGTCCGCAAACTCAATTAAGTAATGTTGACAGAGTGTCACTATGTAAGAGCTTGGAAATCTTTTTCCTTTTTCCCCGTTTTGTTTTTCTTTCCATTTCAAAGAGAGCTCAGTGTTTGAAAAATTATGTTAGTCAGTATCTTGCCAATCAGTTTTAGTTTTTCTTTATCAGGGTGGAGGCATGGTGCCTGCCCTCTAACTTCCCACTAGAGCTCCATAACCTCATAACTAGATTGCAGCATGTCTAAAAACGTTCATGACATTATGAAAGAAAAGGGGTGGTATAACATTTTCTTCTTGTTCATGCATCATCCTACTCATGTTCTCGCCCGCTTGGAATTAAGGACTTGAATTTGCTTACTGTTTACTCTGTTCACTTGTTGCATTTTGTTAGTTAGTGAGGTTGTTGAAGTCGTTTCCAAGTGCATTCTTAGCCCATCCCCCGACCCACAAAAAAAGGGGGAAAAAAACACACTGGGTTCATAAAAAATCCTATATGTGGTGATTAGGCCTCTTAAGTGGTACAGTTGATAATCCTACCGGTAAATATTTAATTTCTGTGGAATTCAAGGCTCACTCTTTTTTTGTGTCTGCTTTTCAGAGACACCTTGTTCTTGGAGTTATATCTCAAATTATCAAGGTGAGAATCCATCACATACTTACCTGACAATATTAGCAATGATAAACTCTTGGGTATCCAGTAAATGAGTTAGATCCCTCAAATGTTTGACCTAGGAAAATGTTTGCCTAATCCTTTCATTATAAGCTATATGCTAGAATTTGACATCCAAGTTCATATGTTCTTCTAGATACAACTGTTGGCAGACCTCAACTTAAAGAAAACACCACAACTAGTGGAGCTGGTTGGTGATAGTAAGGTAATTGCATGTGATTTCCATTGAACATGATGTGGTTCCTACTAGAACTATGTGAACATTTTGTCTTTATTTATCACATTACTTGATAATACAGGACATGGAGGAGCTGATGAGCCTAGCACCAGAGAAGATCCTGCTTAGGTGGATGAATTTTCAGTTAAAAAAGGGAGGATACATGAAAACAGTTACAAACTTCTCATCTGATGTAAAGGTAAACTGAAAAGTGTTGGCATTTAGATAACCAGAATTTTCTGTTATTACAGATTGTTCCTTCTCATCAATATTACAATAGATGTTCAGAAGGTTTTTGGGGGGTTTTTAGGTGGGTTTGTTTGGGGAATGGGAGTGGTGAAAATTGGTGGTTGGCAATCCTCCACTACGGGATTGATTTTCCACTTTCGTGCATTGAGCCATACCCCTCCCAAATTTTTCTTTGGGGTGGGGGTATCAAACTCACTCCATTTCACTAAAAGCACCCACTAAGTTTATTCTTTAACTGCTTATTCCTCCTCTCTCTGGTCCAGATGTACACATTGGTCTAGTTTTGTAGTTATCTATTTTTACTAAACAGACCTCACATTTCTGTTATGTTTGAAACTTAAAAAGGAAAAATTTCTATAAATAACCTTTTTCTTGTTCTACCTTGTGTACTCATGTATTTAAGGATGATATATATGTGAACTTCTTTCATGCAGGATGCAGAGGCTTATGCTCATCTCTTAAATGTTCTAGCTCCAGAACACACCAATCCGTCTACACTGACAGTAAAAGATGCTCTTGAAAGAGCAAAGTTGGTACTTGAGCATGCTGATAGAATGGGTTGCAAGAGATACTTAACAGCAAAAGATATTGTGGATGGTTCTCCAAACCTTAATCTCGCATTTGTAGCACACATTTTTCAGCACAGGTGAGAACTCAAAGGGTTTTCAAGTTAAACAATCTCTTCCCCCCTTAAAGCTTCCCAATTTTCACATTAAACCATTTTTTTTTACGTTAACCATCACAATTAGTAAAACTGAGTCACTGACTATACAAATCTTGTCTACAACTAAATAATTTGGAAGAAAAGCACACTGAACCAAGAATGGAATTAGTTTTTTGTTTTAATAGCTAATCAGGCTCTACTTCAACAGTTGCAAATGATATTTTGTCCTGTTTTTTCACTTCATATATGAGCACAAAGGCTAAATCCCCACCGAGATATATGAAATAATATGAGTCAAAGCTATTTTCCACTTTATGCCTCAGCCACTTGTTAGGCTGCAAAAGAAGAAATTCAATCTAGATCCCTTTAGATCCTTTCTCTGTTTGTATTTCAGAAACATAATATTGGCGGCACCCCCTTGAAGATTAGACTAATATTCTCCTCTATGAAAGAGAAAAGCCATTCCCCACATTGAGCCGACATCAATAACATTTTTTCATATATTCATTTGTGAATGCGTAATGCATATGCATGTTACCATTTTTATAGGCAAGGCTGAACAAGTGGTCCTACACTTGGATGTTCTTGATTCTGGTTTACAGTTTTCGGCCATATTTCTCATGTTCAATCCCTTCATATCGATGTTCCTTTTTCATTTGATAATTACTAGCGGCTCTTTCTCCGTGTTGCTTAGTTGTCCACAGTGTGGCTTACTGTTATTACTATTCTCATATGTAGGAACGGACTCTCAACCCAAACGAAACAGATATCTTTTCTTGAAACTCAACCTGATGATGCACTAATCTCCAGAGAAGAGAGGGTGTTTCGTTTTTGGCTAAACAGTCTTGCAAATTCTTCATACATTGATAATGTCTTTGAAGACCTCAGGGATGGGTAAGTGTTGCTATCTACACGTAACTCGTATACTTCTCTCAGTTCATGCCTCTTAAAGTTTATAATTATATAAAATAGTATAGATCCTCTATTTGTTCCTCCAACATAGGGAAAGGACAAATTGCAAAAACAGGACTTGTGTTTGACAAAGTGTCACCAGATGCTCTATTTGTTCCTCCATCATTCTAATAAACTCTTCGCCATTTGCAGATGGATACTACTAGAGTCACTTGACAAAGTGTCTCCAGGGATTGTAAATTGGAAAGTTGCTTCTAAGCCACCGATTAAAATGCCATTCAGAAAAGTAGAAAACTGCAACCAAGTTGTCAAAATTGGAAAGCAGTTGAAGTTTTCCCTCGTCAATATTGCTGGAAATGACATCGTTCAAGGAAATAAGAAACTGATATTGGGTACATTCTTTATGATATCCCTTTTATAGGCTATTGAGTAGGGGTTACTTGAACTACTATTGCTGTATTGCAAGGTCAAAACCTCTCATCTGAACCAAAGATTTTTCGACTTTATTTTCAGCCTATCTGTGGCAGTTGATGCGATGCAACATGCTTCAGCTATTGAAGAACTTAAGATCCCATTCCCATGGCAAGGAAATTACTGATGCTGACATCTTAGAGTGGGCAAATAGCAAAATCAGAAATTCAGGGAGCCAGAGCCGTATGAACAGTTTCAAAGTACTACTCTAAACCATCTTCCTTCAACACATCTTGAGATTCTCTTGATAATCATGGGTTTTTCTTGTTTTCACACAATCATTGCTTAAATACTCGAGCATTACTACAATGCTTTGAGCAACAAAAGTTCACATTATTTCTTCTTTGTTGGATCTATTGAAAGAGTAGCTAAACTCATGACATATTTAAATTTATATACTCTGTTCTATATGGCAAGGTAATCTCATAATGTGACCACTTGCACTTGACTGGTGAATTGGAAAGCTTTCATGTTATTCAGAACATTTTTAAAGCTTGCAAACTGTGGGAGATCTTAATATTGATCAGAATATTATTCGTTACTTGCTGGTTGAAGTTTGGTATCTCCTTTTCAGTTAATTTACTAATGATGGAATGATCATGGGGAGATTAACACAGTCCTCATTAATTATTGTAGCAGCAAAAAACCTTGGATATTTAAGAGTTTTTTTCTAATATCATAATGCAGGATAAGAGTTTGTCTGATGGAATTTTCTTCCTAGAGCTACTAAGTGCTGTGCACCCAAGATCTGTCAACTGGAGTCTTGTTACAAAAGGAACAAGCGGTAAGTTCAGCTCTAAACTCATAGATGTTACTTCTTCCTTTCAACTTAGTATGCTTTATGCAAGCTGGGAGAAAAATCATGCTTTTAACGGCAACATTTGCATAACCATTCATTCGATAAAAGTGGACATCATTTTCATGTGTTTTTCAACTCTGAAAAATGTAGAGGAAGAGAAAAAGATGAACGCAACCTACATCATCAGCATTGCAAGGAAACTTGGATGTTCTATATTTTTACTTCCCGAAGACATAATTGAGGTAATATCGCTGTTTCTTTATTGAGTTGATTATATGTAAAGCAATTTTACGGATATTTGATTTACAAATATCACTTTTATAGTATAACAACTAATACTTTTGAATGAAACAAGTAGTACTGGCATGCTAATAGGTTTTAATTAGACAAATAATACTGTTTAAATACTACCTACGTTCCTAATATCTGACTGGTTTTATCCATTCACACAAACCAATTTCTCTATCAAAAAATTATTACTACGACTTGAGTAATTAATAGGCCCCTAATTTTACAAGATAGTTAGTATTTAGTAGGGGTATTGTTGGAAAAAAAATGGATACTTTTTCGTTGAAATTAGTGAAGTGACAAATAATTAGGAACACCATTTTGGAGAAACCATACACATAATTTGGAACGGAGGTGAAATGCAAACTAGTTGCACGGTGAAATTGGTTTACATAAGCCTTTGTCTTCTTGCTTACATCAATCTCTTACAAGCTCAATATCTATGTTTTCATATCCTTCTGTTTGCGTATATTAGGTGAACCAAAAGATGATGCTCACTTTGACAGCAAGTATAATGTACTGGACCTTTAAACCCGTAGAAGATCGACCTTTCGGATCTTCAGACAGTGAGACTGGAAGCCTTGTCGACACGAGCTCGAACTCAACAATGGACGACACTGCTTCTGAATCATCATCGGATGATAGCAGCAGTACCTGATGCTGCCTTGCAATTTCAAAGAAGTGTAGAAAAGAGCAATATATATATATTGTATTGATTCTTGATTGGAAATTTTGAAATGGGTTTAGTGTTTTGGAGTTGGTAGAAATATTGAGCAATTTGAATGCAGTTTTTGGTGAAGCGGAAAGAAGCTCATGTGTATAGTCATAATCATGTATGTATTTTGATTGGTATACAAGAATATTGCTACTTTGTACAACATTTGATCACAAATTTGTTGTAATATTGCCTTTTATTCTTTTGTATGTATCTGCAGCAATAGTAATTAAGGTATCTAGAACTTTACTTGCATTTAAATAGGATAAGTATTTGAGCAATTCCGGAGTTATATTCAATTTGGATACTGTAAAAGAAATATTCGAGAGAAACACCAGTTTTTTTTATCTATTCCTTGATAGCAATGTAAACTGTCTTTTACAATATGAATTAATTTTGAAGAACAAGAAACATGAATAAATTCTAAATACAAATTAAAATCTTAAATATAAATATCAAATCTAATATCGATCCTTGTCAATATTGAAATACGATTCATCCCTTGTTTGACATTACAAGAATTTGTCATTTCTTAATACTGGAGTTAACTGGTAAATGATAAAATGCAAATAATTCAAATTTTACTCTTTCACACGATAATTTTTGTCTTAACCATATAACTCACCCACCTTATAAAGAATTTTAAAGAAGTAATTTTTGCAACAGTTAACAGACTTTAGATGACTTGTTAGAATTTATGGAGATTAAATAAAAGTAAGTGGTTTTTATTGCAAGTCTATAAAAGTAGTTTTCAGCTAGTTTGCAAGCAATTTTTAGGCTATTCTACCATTAAACTGTTTAGCTATTGTGAATCACATCGACTTCTTTCACTAGTTTGTTACATCAATTAATTATCCATATTGAAAGCTCTTTAATTGGGTTCATATGAAACTTTCAATGCCCAAAGTCATGTATATTAATTATTTTTCAGAAAATAATGAACATAAATTTCAATGTCAAGTTGTTTCCAGTCCAAAAGACATTGAATTCTTTAATTGGTAAGCTTGTGCTTCATTAATGTTATCTTTATATCCTAGGACAAAGTACTACGTGGATCACTGTACACTATTTATACTATTACTTGTAAGAATTAATACTATTATTTGTAAAAACTAATATTATTACTAGTAGTACATGTTACATATACTACCTTCTCTTATTTTAGGTTTAACTGAAAAACCCGCATGCACCAATTTTCCGATTTAATCAATTTTTTTTATTTTTTTTATTTTTGCAATTCTATTCATGAACTTTCATAATTTTGTAATTCAATTTACTGAACAACTTACCATTATTTTAAGCGGACACGGTCTCTATAATTACGGAAATATACAAATTAATTAATTTTAATTTTTTTTATAAGTTTTAATTTTTAGATGAGACTGAATTCTTTTATGGTACCAGTGCTTAGATTCTCCCACATTATGAGTTCAAACCCTGCTGACCGCAATTCACTCTTATTAAACTATATACTTGTTGGACTTCTTCAAAATTCTCCAAATGATAGACTTGACAACTCCGGAGGAAAAATATTAAGAAATTATCCTTTATATTACTAAAAGGGAGTTCTAATTGTCCATGTGTCATTCTCTCATTGAGTTTGCTTATGTGTCATTTTGATAATATTTTAGAGGAAAATAATTTACACATCATTTTCCATGTGTAAGCTTGCCAATTTTATAAATCAAATGTGTCATCAATGCAGTCTTATGAGTCTAACAAAAAATATTGTACTCAAAAGGATTTGAACCATATACCTCATAAGCAATATTCATGAAATTTACCAATTAAATCATGTAATGAACAAGTTCAAACTTTGAATACTATTGTATATAACTTGAGTTTACTAAAGTATATTATAAATTTTATATAATTATAGTAATTCAACTAGGTAACTTAAGTATATTTGATTCTACATACTATTATTGAATTGATTAAATAAATTTAAAAAAATTCTAATTATGTTAATTTAATTTTTAATTGAGTTACTTTTATTATTTCACTATATTTGAGGATTTCATTTTTAGAAAACCTTAATTTGTGAAAAAATATAATTAAGTATATTATATAATATTGATTTCAATTAAATATTAATTATTTTAAAAATCTAATTATCTTAAATTTAAAATTTAATTGATAAATTCTTTTTATCTAGAAAATACAGTAAACCAAAATTATATTTATTGATCCTTTTTAATCTTAAATCAAACTTGATACATCATTTTTTTAACTTAATTTTATTTAATATGTGACACTATGTTTGTGTTGAAATGCAATCACATGATTTAAGCCTTGCACACATTAATAAATCTTTATATTTTGAATATCAATTTTATTTAACATAATTTTTATATTTTTTAAAATCGAAAGCTGTATAAAAACCTACAAATGATTTATAATGTTATATTTATTTTTTATTTTGAAAATGGTTGATAATTTATTTATTATATAATTTAAATGATATATATATATATATATATATTAATTACATATTTCATACATGAAATGAACTGCACATTTACATTGTATAATATATTATTTAAATAACTTATAGATTCAACATATTTGGAAAAGAAAACTTTAAAATAAAAAATAAAAAATATTAACAACTTTAGGATTAAATATATATCGCGATCTCAATTTAATCACAACTTTCAATAATTTTATGAAAATTCACTACATCTTTAGTTGTTTAATCTGATATTCGACTTGCACTTTTAGAATAAGAAATGAATTGATGCATAAGAGTGTATTTAGTGCTTGAATTAAAAATCTCCCTACATTAAGAAAATTGTCTTCGGAATGCCATAATTGAGAAAATTATGTCATAAATTTAAAAATGTATACTAAATTAAAACAAAAAGTTACATGATTTTTTATAAGAATATTAAAAATTGTATTTAAATTGAGATTGAGTCTAAAAATCGTGAATTAAAAGTTTTCCCATATTTTTATAAATACATATAACTTGAATATATTTATTATATAATACTCCCTCCGTCCCAGGGGAATTTGCACCCCTGGGCTTGCACGTAGATTAACAAAAGTGATAAAGTAGTGACATGTGAGTAAATATGTGTATATTTGTGTGAGTGTGCACGCAAATCAATATTTCCTTTTTAGGTAGTATGCAAATTGGCGTGAGACGTCCAAATAAGAAAAATGTGCAAATTTCTTTGGGACAGAGGAAGTATAATTATATTATTTTATGGCGAACAAATGTATTTTAATATATATAATGTATTTTTACAAAAATCCCGCGTAATACGCGGGCACTCATCTAGTACAAATGAATACAGAAGAGTTTGAAATGAAACGACAAAGAAAATAACTTGTGAGGCAGATTCCTGCTTGCCGTCGAAGGGAAGCATAAGTGTTAAAACGATTTGCAGTTAGTTCTAAAAAGAATATATTATATACATCTTTTGTGCTGCATAGTGAACAATATAATAGTATAAATAATGGAAAAATTGTACTTTTGGTCCCAAGAGAATGAACCAATTGTAAAATGATTCTTTTTTAAGCATTTTTAATCCCATATAATTTTTCTATCAAACTTTTAACATAATTAATGCGTGAATTGCACTCTCCATCAACTAAAGACCCATAATTAAATGCATATATGTGTGAATATATATATATATATATATATATATATATATATATTTTGTTTTCTTTAAGTTATCGTCTTTTGTTTTTCAAACTTCATAATTAAATATTTTTAATTCTATTTAAACGTTTAATATTCAATTTTTATTTGGTTTGAAAGAAATTATTTTTCCCTTTTTTTTTTCAAATTATAGATACATTATACATAAAATTAATAATTTTCAGATTTTTACATATATTTTAATTATTGGTTTAAATTCTTTTTATTTTTTATTTATATACTCTCTCTGTCCCAATATTAACTTCCCAAACGTTTTGTTGTTTTGTTTTAAAAAAAATATTTATTAATATATTGTGGACACATATTGCCTTTTGAGTGTTAAAGTAATGAATAGTGTTGAAAAGTGAACTGTCGGGCCAGGGGGTGGGGGCCTTGGGGGCGAGGGTTTTGCCTTTTGCTACAAGTGTTGAAAAGTGAAAAAAAATAAGTGACACTTTTGGTAATATTGTGTGAGCTTGAAAGTTAAAGATTATATGTAATAGAGTATTGTTTTTGTTATTTTTGGAATGAAAAACTTATTGTGGGACGGTCCAAAATGAAAAGTGAAAAACTTACTTCGAGACGGAGGGAGTACAATTTTATCCCCAGATTTTAGTAATTATTATTTCGTTCAAAAATATTTTTTGTATTTTAAATTATATTTAAAAGTCAATTTTGGTCAACTAACGATTTTCATCAAAAAATTAATTGATGGGACCAAAACTGTAAAAAAAAAAAGGACTAATTCTTCACATAAACACCAATTGTATTTTGGATCAATTCACTTGAGACCAAAAAACAATTAACTCTATAAATAAAGTACGGTTAACAATGTTAATATAATATTTTATCAAAATGTTATTGCGACTAATTCAATATGTGATTTTTATGGAGTAAACTAATAAATGGAGAATTGAACTTTGTATTGTTAACTAAAGAACAAGAAGACACATTTGATCCTAATAACTAGTGATCAAGCACTACAAAAAATCCGTCGCTAATCGTAATTAGCGACGGGTTTAACGATGGACAAGGATCCGTAGTGAAATCGATCGTAGTTAAAATTTACGACGGCTTTTGGAATGCCATCGTAATTTACGATGGACAAAGCCGTCGTAAATCTGACCCGTCAACGACCTGGCCGGGCATCAAACTTTACGACGGACGTTAGCCGTCGTTAAAGTTATCCGATTTTCATTATTTTTATCAGCCATGAAAATATTTACGACGGGCACAAAGCCGCCGTTAATTTATGATTTACAACGGACACGTGTCCGTCGTAAATACCGAACCTGAAACAAAAAAAATAGTGGCTCGTGTGGTTCGAACCCGGACCCCCCGGGCACCCGGGGCGAGTGCGAACCACTGGGCCATTGGCCCCCAAGCTATATACTCCGGCCCAACTTCTATATTAGCCCTATTGGGCCTGTAACAATTAATTCCAATTTCGCATCCAAGGAGAATCGAACCCATGACCTCTCTTGCATATAGAGAGGGCATGAACCGTTAGGACACTTGCTTCTTTTATTCGATTTTTTGTAACTAATTGTATATGTATCCAAATTGAGTCATTCTTTTTTTATTATTCATCAAATTAATTCATTTTCGTTTCTAACTTGTTTTAATAAATGTTGTTAACAATTATATATTTTTTATTTTGTAAATTTATTTAATTCGGAAAACGCGTAATTAATATTATAATCCATTCACTTGTACGTAATTAATTGTATACGTATCCAAATTGAACCATTTTTTTATTATTCATCAAATTAATTCATTTTCGTTTCTAACTTGTTTTAATAAATGTTGTTACCAATTATATTTTTTTTATTTTGTAAATTTATTTAATTTGGAAAATGCGTAATTAATATTATAATCCGTTCACTTGTACGTAATTAATTGTATACGTATCCAAATTGAGCCCTTTTTTTATTGTTCATCAAATTAATTCCTTTTCGTTTCTAACTTGTTTTAATAAATGTTGTTACCAATTATATATTTTTTTTGTTTTGTAAATTTATTTAATTCAGAAAAATGCGTAATTAATATTATAATTCGTTCACTTGTACATAATTAATTGTATACGTATCCAAATTGAGCTATTTTTTTATTGTTCATTAAATTAATTCCTTTTCGTTTCTAACTTGTTTTAATAAATATTTTTACCAATTATATTTTTTTGTTTTGTAAATTTATTTAATTCGGAAAACGCGTAATTAATATTATAATCCATTAACTTGTACGTAATTAATTGTATACGTATCCAAATTGAGCCATTTTTTTATTGTTCATCAAATTAATTCCTTTTCGTTGTTAACTTGTTTTAATAAATATTGTTACCAATTATATTGTTTTTGTTTTGTAAATTTATTTAATTCGAAAAATGCGTAATTAATATTATAATCCGTTCACTTGTACATAATTAATTGTATACGTATCCAAATTGAGCCATTTTTTTATTATTCATCAAATTAATTTCTTTTCGTTTCTAACTTGTTTTAATAAATGTTGTTATAAAATAGGTATTAGTAAGTTTTTTTTTTTTGGTTTGCTTGTAAACTAAAACATGTAAATTATAATAAAAGTAATATTCGAATAAAAAAAAAAGAGTTCTGTACAAGATAAAAAAAATTCTACTCATCCGAATTGAAATTCTCCTCCTCCTCATCCTTCGGATTAGGCATTCGGAGCTCCGGTGGGGGTGGCGGGATGACGGGCTGCACCGGGACCGGCGGTGGTGGTATCGATCTACCTAATGTGGATGTAACTGCCCTCCACCAGTTGTTCATTGTTGGGTTTTTGAGGCACGAACACCATGTTCGGCGCAGCGGAAAAACACGATTCACCAACAACGAATCTTAAACATGGTTGTATAACATAAAAACATAAAGGATAAATAACATGTATATAAATCCTTACAGCGATCTGTACGCGGAATCCTCAACTATGGTATCCACGTAACGGCTTTTCTACCAACCCGCACCGATATGCCAGCGTTGAATCTCGAGACGAATTTGCTAGGAAAATTCCGACTAGAGATTTTATGGAGAAATTATATTTCTTATATCACTTTCTGAATTCCCATAGGACACATATTTATAGGGATTAACTTGGCTTAGTTCCTAAGCAAGATATCGGGCCTAGCCCGTAATATAATCTCTACGGATTATATTTCCCTAGATATGTTCCTATGAATAATATCTTTACCATATCTATTATTCTTGTATAATAATATTCCAAATATTATTATTGGGATTTCATATTTAATTAAATCCTATTTAATTAAATAATAATAATAATTAATTCCAAATATAATAATTATTATATTCTCCATAAATTAAATATTATATCCAATACAATATTTAATCAACCAACTATAATTGGTAAATTGTCATTACTTGTTGTGTGACCCATAGGCCCTCGTATATCGAGCGATTAGTCAAACTAACGGTCTTAATTGAACCCTAGACAATAAATCAGACATTCTCAATATACGAGGTACGTTGCGAGGAAATCTGCAACTACCTGTAATATTGTGGGCTATTGTGATATCTTCCTTTCATTCACGAATACTCGATTAAGTCTTGAACATGATGAAGTGTCTATTCAAATAACTTAATCATATTATCTCAAATCACTAATTGATCAAGTATATCACACTTAGCCATAAAGTCTAAGTTGATGTGCGTCGGCCGACGACTTAGATCCAATTATGATGAGAAGACAAGTATTCTCTCTAAATCCACATTGAGGAATGAATCCTATTCTTGGCTCAACTACCACGCACATGCATTTCGTGATGAACCCAATCCATGCCATATCTACCCGTGGAAGGGTGCAAGCGTCGGTCATGGTCAAAGTTCACCACTCCACACATGTCGTGCGTATTGACCTCAAGTCAGAGGAGTATCACATCGCTCCCACTAACCGAGACACCCATAGACACATTATGTGGAATTACATCAAACGGTTTCTCGGATGGGTATACCAATACCCTCTAAGGTATCTGTGCATCCATCATGAGATACCTGGTATCTCGTAGTAAGTGAGATCTTACTACACTCTCTAAGAATATGATGCAGATCGCACACCAATCTCAATTGCATCATCAATTTCCCATTCTTGATGATCCTTGATCGGGGCTATTTGAGAATCATACTTAAGTCATCTGAGTTCTCACTCACTCAATGACAGTAGTGATTCATGGGAACACAAATAAGAATATATGCAAACAATCAAACATCATATTCAGATAAGTGTAACGCCATACATTTAATATTAAAACAATAATAATATTAAACTAAATCTGAATATTATCTTTGTATTATGTCCTTTCGATGGATTGTCTCTAGGACACTAACACTAACAATCTCCCACTTGGACTAGAGTCAATCACGTACATGTCTAACCCCTAGACCATCAAATGTCTAGTGTGTACATGAACAGTGAAAAGGATTTGCAAGATTATCCTTTATGGGAAATATTTTAATTTCATTTCTCCTATCGATATGATCTCTCGGATCAAATGATAACGCCTCGGTACATACTTATTTATGTTATCAGATCTCGGTTCCTTTGCTCATGCAATCGCACCAATGTTGTCACAATATAACTCTATTTGACAACTGGCACTCGGAACTACCCCCAGTTCTCTTCAAGAACCTTAAAATCTAGACAACCTCAAAGACTTCTGATACAACAATGTACTTAGCATCGGTTGTTCATTCTACGGTGAGATCTTGCTTGGAACTATTCCAACTCACCACCTCATCATTGAGATTGTAAATATAATTTGACTGTGATTTGTAATCTTCACAGTCTGACTGGAAACTCGCATCAGCATAGCCCGTAACGACTAGCTCTGACTGCCTTCCGTAGACAAGAACATGTTCTCTAGTACGCCTGAGGTACTTCATAACATTCTTGACAGCAATCCGGTAAGACTCACCTGAATTCTGCTGGTATGAAACAGTGATGTTGACAGCGTAGGCCACATCTGGCCTCGTGCAAGTCATGGCGTACATGATGGAACCCAACTGCAGATGCATATGGAACGTCCTTCATGTGCTCGACATCAGCTTCGCTAGAAGGACAATCCTTCTTCGACAGCTTTATCCCATGATTTGCCGGTAGAGATCCTCTCTTAGAGTTCTCTATCGCAAAACGCTTCAACACCTTATCTACGTAGGTGGATTGTGACAACCTTACCATCTTCTTGGATCTATCCCTATGGATCTTGATCCCTAAGATGTAGCATGCCTCACCAAGATCCTTCATCATGAAGGTCTTTGATAACCAATCTTTCTCGGACTGCATTGGCGGGATGTTATTTCCTATAATCAATATGTCATTGACATATACGACTATAATGACAATACTCTTCCCGCTGCGTTTACGATAAACGCAAGGATCTTCCAAATTTCAGATGAAGTCAAAAGATTTGACAGCTTCATCAAATTGGATATTCCAACTCCTAGAAGCTTGCTTCAATCCATAGATGGATCGTTTAAGCTTGCACACAAGATTAGATTTTGGCTTAGATATAAAACCATCCGGTTGAGTCACAAATATTTCCTTATCAATGTTACCATTGAGGAAAGCTGTTTTGACGTCCATCTACCAAAACTTATAATCGTAGTGTGCTGCTATCGCAAGTAAAATTCGAATGGACTTGATCTCAGCAACTGGTGAGAAAGTCTCATCATAGTCAATACCTCGTGTCGACTATAACCTTTCGCCACCAACCTATCTTTATAGGTTTGTACTTTGCCATTTGCATCAGTCTTACGCTTGAAGACTCACTTGCAACCTATGGGTCTAACCCCTTTCGGCAACTCAATTAAGTCCTAGACTTAATTGGTGTACATCTAGTCCATCTCGGATTTCATGGCTTCATGCCACTTCTCTGAGTCAACATCTAATGTTGCTTCAGTATAAGTTATAGATTCGTCTTTATCCAAAACTTCCACGTCATCATGTTCCTCCACGAGAAACCCATAATACCTTGTGGGTGGATTACGAATCCTAGTCTACTTACGGAGTTGTGGTTGTGCAGGGCTGTACATTCTGATTGTGAAATTTTTTGTGGTGCAGCGACTTCATCGTTGACCGGAGAGTCCTCAAGAGCGACACTTTCATATGCCTCTTGGGCGGGAGTTTGAACTATGTTATTCTCATTCAGCCCACTTGGAGGTTGTTGCGAAGGCAATGCAACTCCAATTACGCTCCCACTGGCTGAAAGAGGATCACCTAGTGATAAACTTCCACCATGAGAGTCGCTGAATGCTCCCACTGATTCTTTGTCATGTTGCCTTGACAAATCATTAGTCTCTATGTTAATTCGTGGTTCTTGAATCTCTTCAAGTTCTATCTAGTTATGGCTCGTCTTCTAGGAACTTAGCTTGCCTAGAAACAATCACTATTTGTTTCTCCGGTAGATAGAAGTGATATCCTCTTGTCTCCTTAGGATATCCCACAAAATAACTATTTTCACCTTCGGATTCCAACTTATCAGTTAGCATTTTCTTCACAACTGCGGGGCAACCCCACGTTCTAATGTGTAGAAAAATGGCATCTTGCCGTGCCATAGCTCGTATGGAGTCTGCTCAACTGATTTGGACGAAATCTTATTCAGAATGTAGATTGAGGTTTGTAATACGTAGATTGAGGTTTGTAATACGTATCCCCATAAGAATGATGGAAGAAAGGAAAAACTCATCATGGACCTTACCATGTCTAACAAGGTTCGGTTTCTCCTTTCGGACACACCGTCCATCTGAGGTGTTCCGGGAGGAGTCCATTGTGACTGGATCCCATAAAACTTCAAGTAATCCATGAATTCATGGCTAAGGTACTCACCTCTTTGATCCAATCGAAGAGTCTTGATACTCTTACCAAGTTGTTTCTCTAATTTGTATATTAAGAACATCATGTCCATAACTCAACAAATGCCTAGCAGTTTGAACTATTAGTGAACATGTTTATCTTAACAACAACCATACTTGTTCTAGCAGCTAAAACACCTTGTGTTTTCTTCTCGGTTGCTAGAACCTTATAGTCCTTCTTCCAATACCCCTTTCAATTGCAGTGGGGCACACATCCTTATTAACCCGCTCTTACTTTTGAACTCCACCTTTTGCCTTCAGGAAGTTGGGCTTGGAGCCCTCTTAGCCTTACTCCTTCGCTTCTTCTCGCCTTTCGGGTCGGAAGAAGTAGGAGCACTCACCATGAGCACGGGTTTTTCCTTAGCAGTGGAAGACTCAAAAGTCTTAAGCATGTTATGAGGCTCCGGCATCATCGCTTCCGTCTTCTTCATATTAAATTTACTGCGAAACTAGAATATGAATCGGGGAGCGACTTGAGGATAGCACATGAGGTGAAATCTTCCCTCCTTTCGCTAATCGACATCTGAACAGATCTCTCATCACTTCATAAATCTCAAACGAGATCTAGAATCAAAGAGATCCTTCAGACGCTTAAGCTTGTCGAAGGTATCCATTTTCTCATGTTGCCTTGCAATTTGGGAGTCATGCCGAGCAATCATAACATAGAGTCTGGGAAACATCATCTTGATGCTTCTTTGAGCCATAACGTCAAACGCTGCAGCCTCTACGGAACCAGCCTCATGGGTAAAGGGATTGTCGTGTCTAACACGTACTCAATCTCTTCTTGCCTTAGCACCAAACGCACGTTTCAGTGCCAGTCCAGAAAATTTGGCCCAACCAATTTGTTTGTTTCCAGAATATTTCTCAATGACAAGTTATTCATTTCAACAATTGTAGAGAAATAAATTAAAACGGGAATTAAACACATTGTTTCTATGATCAATATTCAGCAATCAAAATAAACATGGCCTTTTAATTTATTTTGTCTCCATTATTTTCACATACTCAACGACCTCATCGGAAGAGTACGAATTTATATCTAATATAAATTGTAATGGACTAGGATCCACATTCCTACTATTACAATGACTGCTAGGGCTGAACATTGCAACAACATAACTTGTAGGTGACTTGAAGCGACTACACTAGCTTCTACTAGTAGCTACCCCGCAAGAGAACGGGTTCACTGTAGTATGGGCAAGTATAGGGACCAAGTATTATCGAACCCAAGGGATGGTATGTATGCGAATAGATCCCTGAAGATCTACGCGTCGTAGTTAATATGAGTGTCATGTTTTTGGGTTTTTGGAAAGATTAATTAAAAGACTAAAATAAACTAATTAACTAAAGAATGAAAAAGAACGAATTAACTACGGGTTGTTTTCTAATGAGAGATGGTGATGCTCAGGATAGGAATCCCTACGTATACTAACGGAGCAGGTACATAATCAAAGTAATTGTGACAAACAAGAATTAACCTAAGTAAAAGATCGTAGAATGAAAGCTCAAGATTTCTCACCCTAATACTTTATCCTAGCAATCGACTTCACTAATCCACTAACAAGTTAATAGATAGCGCTTAATTAATGAGACCCTAATTTAACTAAGGTGATGCGGTCGTCCTCCTTCGCTAAACCGGTAGATGAATTAACCTTTCCTAAACCCTCTCGTTAAGACTACTAATTGTTATTGAGTGATGCGGTCGTCCTCTCTCTAACACTTTCGTACGAAATTCAAAGGTAGAGTTAAGATTAATTATATGAATTCATTAATTAAGAGAATTAAAACTAACGTCACCAATCACCTTAATTACGTACCCACATCCTACTTCTACGAGTTCATCCTAACCTAAGCATGCAAGGGTTTTAGCCGGACATGGTTATAACAAAACTAAAAGCAATTAAAGAAACAACACACATAAACATAATGAATTGAAGAACGAAAATACGAAACATGAACTAGGGTTTAAAAAAGAAAATAAATACGAAGAATTGAAATTGAATTAATAAAAATGAAATTTAAACGTGTTCAAAGTAATCGAGCTAATTAAAAGAAACTAAGAATTGAAAAGAAACTAGAATTCGTATGAAAAACCTCAACAAAACGTAAAAGTAAAGCTTGCTCGTTCTTCTCCTCTTCCTCTCTCTAAAAACTAAGTCTAAAAGTGATTTCTAAAGTTGGGGATCCTTCAAAACGTGTTTGGAAGAGGTATATATAGGCACCGGGTCGAAACGGGAGTTAATGGGCCGAAAATACGCATCCGGAGGCGAAAATACGTGCGCGCTCGAGCAAAACGCTCGAGCGGTGCGCTCGAGTGATTCGCTCGAGCGCCAAAACTGTTCTGTAAGTTTTTGGCCGCTCGAGTGATTCGCTCGAGCGCCGGCGCTCGAGCAAATCGCTCGAGCGCTGGCTGCTGTGCACTCGTTCGTAAAATCTTCATATCTCCTCAACCGGGAGTCCGTTTTGGCCGATTCAAAGTCCTACGAACTCCTCTTTTCGCCCTCTATCCATCTATGAAAACCAAAGAGACAAATTAATAATTTTATAAAAATGATACTCATTTGACTCCAAGCACTCATCGAAAACACTCAAAACATGAGTAAATCGGGCACCAAAACATAACAATTTCACGCCTAATCAACCCCCCCAAACTTACCATGTTGCTTGTCCTCAAGCAACGAAATAATAAGTCAAGTGAAATTGTTAGGAATGAATCAAGAATCAAATCATGCATGTAATTGAACTCGAGCTTCAAAGATTAATCACCCGTATACTCACTCACTTTCTTTTATCGTACTCATGCAACAATAACAAGAAACACCAAGATCAAGCATGGATGTGCACTCAACGGTGTGTTTCACTCCCTCACAAGTGTATAACAGTGTTTAAGGGACTCACTCAATCAATCAATCACACATATTGGCAGCCATAGGCTTGTAAGCACTCTCACCTCCGACCATACTCTAGAAATCAATGCCGAATCAAAAAGGACTTTTCTCAAGGTTGTAATGTAGGCTCTTTGGACAGGTGGGATAACAATATGGGTAAAGTGACTCAAGTGAATGGAGAATAGAAATTCAAAACTTCGGTACTTCGATATTAAGAACGAACTACTTCAAACGTATTCAATCAATACACTTTCGCTTTCAATTCTCTCAACACTTCAATTTTTTCTAACTCTTTTCACTTTTTTTTTTTCAATCACTTCATTTTTTTTTTCGCACAAACACATGAGCTCATTTTTTTCTTTTGCTCATTCTCAAATTTTTTGTTCTTTCCCACAACTCAAATCTCATCACTCCTTCTTCTCATATTCACTCAACAAAAAACCTTTTCCTTTTTCAACTCAATTCACTCCCTTCATATTCACACTTTCCTATTCTCCACTCAAATTGGGACAAAAAGGCTTAGGAATTGGAATAATGTTCATATGTGCTAGCAAATAAAATAGGCTCTAGGCTCAAAGGGGCTAACAAGGGATCAATGTCATTGGTAAGGAAAATTTTGGCTAAGTGACTCAATTAAATCAAAGATGGCCTAAGATCACATTCGGCATATCAAACTAGACACAATCTAGAAGCAAGAGCACATGCAAGTTCTAGCATCCTCTAAGGTGACGATCCACTCACAAACGAAGAGATTAAATCATGCATTTAAATCTCGTAAGGCTCAAAAGCTCACGGCTTTCACATCCATGCTAGTCCTAGTGAATTCTCACTCTCATCACACAAGTACTCAAAAGAAAAATTCACAAGCATACAAGTTCTTTCTCAACTCAGCTCAAACTCAAACACTCACACAAGAAAACTCCTAACTCAGCCTCACAATTCACCCTACTCATCAAATCATACTCACAGATAGCAATCAACAAGCATAAGGTGATTGATAGGCATAAAATATTGAGTAACAAAACAAATTAATAATAGCCCAAGGAGCATCTCAAGGCACCAAATAACTAACTCAACTCAAAGATAAGGGGTGCTCCGGTGCAATGTAATAATAAAACAAATAAAAAACTCCACCCCCCCCCCCCAAACTTCGACCTTGCTAGAGGTCTAAGTTTGGGGTTGTGGGTTACCTCAACCAAATAATCCAATTTCTCTCAATAGCTTTGCACACTTCCTTGTCTCAAGTTGGTTCCTTCAATCTGAGTAACTCCATGATACCTTTAGAGACAAGCCTACAAAATAAAACTCTCAAGTACGAGGTTAAACATACGACTCAAAATACTCCCTAATAATATAAAAAGACACTAAAAATAAATGAAAGCAAATAAAAATGGGTTGCCTCCCATTCAGCGCTATTTTTAAGGTCATCATGCCGGACCAAGCTCAAAGGAGCTTATGGGACATCATACTCAAATTTACCTCCCTTACTCTCATAAGAGTGGTGTTTGAACTTCTTTCCTTGATGCCCCACCATCATGAGTTCCTTTGCTCTCTTCTCATCCCCAAGTGTTATGGGTCTCAACTCCTTCTTGCCTCTATCTGGAGGAGTCTTACTAAACAATTTCTTGAATTTGGATTTTTTCTTCTTAACTCCTCCTTTCCCTTCTAACTGGACCACGTCCACTTTCTTCACCTCTTCATCCTTCAACTTCTTCACTTCATCCCTATCAAAATAATCAAGATCATAACGCTCATGGGTTAAATTATTAATTGAAGGACTAACAAAATCATGAATATGAGAAGGATTAGGGAGAGAATGTGTGTCTTCAACATGAGGATCAATTGCATCCATGCAATACAAGCTCTCATCCTCCCTCGGGTGTTTCATGGCTTCATATAGGGAGATCTTCACTTCTTGATCGTCAACCTTCAATGTAATCTTCCCATTTGCCACGTCTAGCACCATCCCCGCCGTAGCTAAGAACGGTCTTCCCAAGATCAGGGGCACGTGCTCATCTTCCTCCATCTCTAGCACTACAAAGTCGGCTGGAAAGATGTGATCTCCAACTCTCACTAGGACGTCTTCAACCACACCTTGAGGTCGAGTAATAGACCGATCGGCAAGTTGAAGCGTCATCATTGTGGGTTGAAGTTCACCACCTTCCAACTTCTTGAAAAGCGACAAGGGCATCAAATTAATGCTCGCCCCGAGGTCGCACAACGCTCCTTTCTTGATCCCGTTCCCAATGTCACATAGGATCGTGAAGCTCCCGGGATCCTTCAGCTTTGGTGGGAGCGCCTTGTGCACTAATGCACTCACCTCGTGGTTCAGCTGCACCAACTTCGGCTCATCCACTCGCCGTCTTTTCGCAATCAAGTCCTTCAGAAACTTTGCATAATGCGGCATCTGTTCCAAAGCATCATAAAAAGGAATGTTAATGTGAAGTTGTTTAAAAACATCAAGAAATTTTGCAAATTTTTCATCAAGCTTCTTTTTCATGAAGCGCTGTGGATATGGGACGGGTATCACAGATTTGGGTACCCCCCATTCATCTCTTTCTGTTTCTTTCACTTTCTCCCTTGCTTCCTTTGCCTTCTTCCACTTAGGAACTCTCTCACCCTCCTTACTTTCCTTGCCCTTCTGGGACTCATCCATGTCTTCATGCTTCTCAATCCCTTTACTTTCACTCCCCTTCTCAACTTCATCTCCTTTAGGCTCAATCTCTTCTTGGGGCGTCTCAGAATCAGCAGGCATCTGAGGACCTTCATAATTGGTTCCACTTCTAAGCTGGATCGCCTTGCACTGCTCTTTCGAGTTTCCCTCCGGCATTCTATTCACTGACTTTGCAATTTGGCTCATCTGGAGCTCTAAAGAAGTGAACCTTCGATTGTTCTCTTGTTGAGTTCTAGTCCACTCAACGTTCATCTTCTGGAGCTCTTGATCACGATGATCACCCTTCTTATGCAACTCCTTCACATCATACTCCAAGGATGACAACCGCTTGCTCCCTTCCTCCACCTTCTGAAGAATAGCTCTCAACATCTCCTCGGTTGATGCACCGCCTTCTCCACCAGGAGGTTTAGACCCCGGATCAACACCTGCAGGAACAGTAACACCAGCTTTTGGGTTAGCATAAGAAAAATTATCATTCTTCCTCCATGTGTTTTGAGGAAGCTGCTGGCCTCCTTGAACTCCTTGTGTGTTCCTCCATTGATTTTGAAGTGGCTGAGGGCCTGGAGGCACAAATGGTTGGCCATAAGAAGGCCTTCCATACTGATTTCCACCTTGGTAGCCATTCTGATTGTAATACGGACCTCCCATGTAATTGGCTACCTCTTGCTGTCCACTGGGCTGATCTACTCTCTCATTCTCTACTGCATGCTCTCCACCCAAACTCTTCCCCAACTCGAGGTTGTTGATCTTTTCCATCATGGCCATCAGTAGCCTTCTCGTTCCTTCTCCCTCTTCAACCTGATGCACTCTCTGAAAATCTGCATCTCCACTCCAAGCACCGGCATTCGTGACAATGTTGTCCACGATCTCCCTACACCTCTCTATGCCTTGGTTCAAAAATGCTCCGCCCGCACAAGCGTCTAAATGGTCTTGCCCCGTCTTGTTGGCACCACTATAGAAGAACGCCATAATGTCTCCCTCATTGTACCCGTGCTGCGGGCACTCAATCAGCATGTTTGAGTATCTCTCCCACGCTTGGCGTAAATCCTCTCCAGACTTCTGGCGAAAGGACGAGATCTCAATTCTAGCCTTGATCGTCCTAGATGGAGGGTAGAATCGCTCGAGGAACAGACGCTCGAGCTCGGCCCAAGTGGTAATACCTCCCCGCGGGAGCGTATTATCGTACCACTCCTTGGCTATTCCCGTCAATGAGAATGGGAACAGCCTAAGCCTCTTGGCATCTTCAGACATGCCATTGTAATTAAATGTGGAGGCTATCATGAGAAAGCTCCTCAGATGTGTATGAGGATTCTCCTTCCCGATCACCCCTTTGAACTGATTCTCGGTCAGCAGCTTTAAAATCCCCGGTGATATCGAGAAGTTGTTCGCCTCAACAGGAGGCAAAGCCACTCCATCATAGTACCGCTGTGGCTGCGCTGCAAACCTCCCTCGAATCGCCATATTATGATCTACGTTCTGAGGAACGTGTTGAGGATTAGCAGTAGGTACTGGTACTTGTTGGGGTGGTGGTGGGTAAACAGGTGGTTGGTTGTAGACTGGGGGTGGAGGATACGGGTATGGTGGGTAAGGATAAGGTGGATATGGGTAATGTTGGTATACTGGGTTGTTAAAAGGGTTATTTGGGTTTTGTGGGTAAGCAGGGTTTTGGTTATGAGGATTATGGACAAGGTTCTGAGCTGGGTTCCCTACGTTCTGTGTATCCGGGTTTAGGCTCTGGCTATCCCCTAATGGAATTTGATTCTGGCTACCACTAACTCCAGTGCCTTCAACTCGGTCTACTGCCTGATTGAAATCGTTGGCAGCATCGTCCAACTCATTATTGATGTCCATTGGTTCCTTCCCTAAGTCGGCAGCGTTCATCCTTCTTAAGAAGGCTCGGTTCATACTGGCTATTGTCTCAGGATCTGCAGGTAATCTCTCTTCGCTCGTGTTGCCTTGTGAGCGTGTTCTCATAAACCTGACACACTAGCAGATGGATCAAAACGCAACTGCCGAATAAATAAAAATAACAAAAAGAAATAAAAACAGAAAATAGGCACTCACTACTAACTACTCAACTATCGACAAGTCCTATTCAAAGAGCATATAACGCCATCCCCGGCAACGGCGCCATTGACTTGAAGCGACTACACTAGCTTCTACTAGTAGCTACCCCGCAAGAGAACGGGTTCACTGTAGTATGGGCAAGTATAGGGACCAAGTATTATCGAACCCAAGGGATGGTATGTATGCGAATAGATCCCTGAAGATCTACGCGTCGTAGTTAATATGAGTGTCATGTTTTTGGGTTTTTGGAAAGATTAATTAAAAGACTAAAATAAACTAATTAACTAAAGAATGAAAAAGAACGAATTAACTACGGGTTGTTTTCTAATGAGAGATGGTGATGCTCAGGATAGGAATCCCTACGTATACTAACAGAGCAGGTACATAATCAAAGTAATTGTGACAAACAAGAATTAACCTAAGTAAAAGATCGTAGAATGAAAGCTCAAGATTTCTCACCCTAATACTTTATCCTAGCAATCGACTTCACTAATCCACTAACAAGTTAATAGATAGCGCTTAATTAATGAGACCCTAATTTAACTAAGGTGATGCGGTCGTCCTCCTTCGCTAAACCGGTAGATGAATTAACCTTTCCTAAACCCTCTCGTTAAGACTACTAATTGTTATTGAGTGATGCGGTCGTCCTCTCTCTAACACTTTCGTACGAAATTCAAAGGTAGAGTTAAGATTAATTATATGAATTCATTAATTAAGAGAATTAAAACTAACGTCACCAATCACCTTAATTACGTACCCACATCCTACTTCTACGAGTTCATCCTAACCTAAGCATGCAAGGGTTTTAGCCGGACATGGTTATAACAAAACTAAAAGCAATTAAAGAAACAACACACATAAACATAATGAATTGAAGAACGAAAATACGAAACATGAACTAGGGTTTAAAAAAGAAAATAAATACGAAGAATTGAAATTGAATTAATAAAAATGAAATTTAAACGTGTTCAAAGTAATCGAGCTAATTAAAAGAAACTAAGAATTGAAAAGAAACTAGAATTCGTATGAAAAACCTCAACAAAACGTAAAAGTAAAGCTTGCTCGTTCTTCTCCTCTTCCTCTCTCTAAAAACTAAGTCTAAAAGTGATTTCTAAAGTTGGGGATCCTTCAAAACGTGTTTGGAAGAGGTATATATAGGCACCGGGTCGAAACGGGAGTTAATGGGCCGAAAATACGTATCCGGAGGCGAAAATACGTGCGCGCTCGAGCAAAACGCTCGAGCGGTGCGCTCGAGTGATTCGCTCGAGCGCCAAAACTGTTCTGTAAGTTTTTGGCCGCTCGAGTGATTCGCTCGAGCGCCGGCGCTCGAGCAAATCGCTCGAGCGCTGGCTGCTGTGCACTCGTTC
The DNA here is from genome assembly GCA_947034835.1 of Ballota nigra. NCBI lineage: Eukaryota > Viridiplantae > Streptophyta > Magnoliopsida > Lamiales > Lamiaceae > Ballota > Ballota nigra. The sequence continues at coordinate 6,550,510 of OX344727.1, read as the reverse complement.
GTAAAATCTTCATATCTCCTCAACCGGGAGTCCGTTTTGGCCGATTCAAAGTCCTACGAACTCCTCTTTTCGCCCTCTATCCATCTATGAAAACCAAAGAGACAAATTAATAATTTTATAAAAATGATACTCATTTGACTCCAAGCACTCATCGAAAACACTCAAAACATGAGTAAATCGGGCACCAAAACATAACAATTTCACGCCTAATCAGTAGGTCTCTAAACCAATTGCCCCACGCAATTCCTAGTTGATTGAACCTAGTTCAATCGGATGTCACCTAATTCTCATTTCCCTGCTAGGGCTGGTGAAACAGAATTAAGTTGGTTTACAACCATTAAGCGGCGACAAACGTGTCCCTATAAAAGTCCCGTTAGATGTAGATCCGAGCAAAAGACTAGGGCCTTAAATACTCATTGGAACGAAATCTCCGGTTTACTTTTAATTTTAATGGATGACATCTTTCAATCTAATGAAAAACCATATTTTAGTGAGGATCATTTTAAAGGCGGGGTATTAAATGCTTAATCGAGATCCAACATGATAACTACGTCACATTTGAGCAACTATTGGGCGCCGCCTACCCAAACATGACATTTGCGGACAAACATATATAGGGCGCCGTCTACCCAAACATTTAATACGGTCCGATAAATATTGGGTGCTGCCTACCCAAACAATTTAATGCGGGCTATATAACTAACAATGTAAATATCGATTCACATAAGCAGTTATACAAGTGAGGAACAACTAATCAAGTTCTTATGCTTTATTTGAAAAATTAAATTTGCATAAATAAAGCATCTAATAAACATTTAGCACATATATCAAATAAACATGCAAAATATTTAATATTTATAAATAATCAATATTTATAAATAACACGTAAATCAAATAAACGTGCTTAACAATTAATTATTCGTAGGTAAAATATTGCTAAAATTAGAAATACCAACAAGTTCCAAGCTTTTAGGTCAATTTCTAAAGTTATTTTCAAAATTCATTTTGCCCAAAATATTATTTTTTATAAAATAACAGAAATTTGGTCCAACCAAACGTGACTCATTTTCCATTTTCCAAAAATTAAAGAATTTGGTCCAACCAAACAGCCCCTTATTTTAATTTCTGGAATTTAGTATTTGGTCCAACCAAACACACCCATATTTTTTTTTTTTTAGAATTTCTAAAATTCCTCAAACCAAACAAAGCCTTAATACTTTTCCAGAATTTAATGCGGCCAAACAGGCCTTTAAAATTAAAATCAGATTTTAAATTTTAACTAAGGGACTTATTTGCAATTAAGTTTACAATTGCACACAAGGGCCTGGGGAGAATCTAATTCTCAACCCAGGACCCTATCATTCACGCTGCTACAACGAGCCAATTTGCCGCCTCCTTTCTCAAGTCCCCGTCACCAAACGTCGCAGCCATCGACCGCCGCAAAATCGCCCAGCGATGGCCGCCGCCAAGGACTGGAACAGTCCACCGCCACCTGTTCACGGGCGTGCGACCTTAGCGCCATGGCGAATCTCATCGATTCGTCGGAGAAAAATCGCCTAGCGAATTTCTCTCCTCCCCACGCTGCTGCTCTCACGGTGATAGAATTCACTTGCCAAGCAAGTTCGTTGATCGGTCATGGCGGCGGGTTTCATGGAGGGCATGAACTTTTGCAGAAAAAAACGAACCAGTTCTTTAACTTTTCTCAAAAATCCTTTTTTTTATCATTAAATTGAACAATAATTTAATTCCGGCGGGCATGTTCGAATCTCACAATCAAACGGCCAAATTCAACCTTTGAAGGGTTCTTCTGGGCGTGAGTCGTAATTCCAGAGAATGGAATCTCAAAATTTTGCTTCGAAAGCAGAAAACAAACCCACTTTCCATTTTTTTTTAAAATAATAAAAATGGCGTGGGGTTTTTGGGCGTGAGGATTAACTCCAAAAGCAGTAGTGGAAGTTTGCTTCTTAAGCATATTACTCCCCTTTTAAAACAAAACCAAAAGTGATATTTATCAAAATCAAAATTAACTTTAATAGTTTTCCTAGAAAACATTCACGCCTATTTTAAATTTTACAACCTGAATTAATGATTTCGAAAATCATACAAGGCAAAATTAATTTTAAAAATCATACATAATTTTACCCACAAATAACAACAGTAATATTATACAACCAATAAAAGAGACTGAGCTCTGATACCACTGTTGGGTTTTTGAGGCACGAACACCATGTTCGGCGCAGCGGAAAAACACGATTCACCAACAACGAATCTTAAACATGGTTGTATAACATAAACGCATAAAGGATAAATAACATGTATATAAATCCTTACAACGATCTGTACGCGGAATCCTCAACTATGGTATCCACGTAACGACTTTTCTACCAACCCGCACCGATATGCCAGCGTTGAATCTCGAGACGAATTTGCTAGGAAAATTCCGACTAGAGATTTTATGGAGAAATTATATTTCTTATATCACTTTCTGAATTCCCATATGACACATATTTATAGGGATTAACTTGGCTTAGTTCCTAAGCAAGATATCGGGCCTAGCCCGTAATATAATCTCTACGGATTATATTTCCCTAGATATGTTCCTACGAATAATATCTTTACCATATCTATTATTCTTGTATAATAATATTCCAAATATTATTATTGGGATTTCATATTTAATTAAATCCAATTTAATTAAATAATAATAATAATTAATTCCAAATATAATAATAATTATTATATTCTCCATAAATTAAATATTATATCCAATACAATATTTAATCAACCAACTATAATTGGTAAATTGTCATTACTTGTTGTGTGACCCATAGGCCCTCGTATATCGAGCGATTAGTCAAACTAGCGGTCTTAATTGAACCCTAGACAATAAATCAGACATTCTCAATATACGAGGTACGTTGCGAGGAAATCTGCAACTACCTGTAATATTGTGGGCTATTGTGATATCTTCCTTTCATTCACGAATACTCGATTAAGTCTTGAACATGATGAAGTGTCTATTCAAATAACTTAATCATATTATCTCAAATCACTAATTGATCAAGTATATCACACTTAGCCACAAAGTCTAAGTTGATGTGCGTCGGCCGACGACTTAGATCCAATTATGATAAGAAGACAAGTATTCTCTCTAAATCCACATTGAGGAATGAATCCTATTCTTGGCTCAACTACCACGCACATGCATTTCGTGATGAACCCAATCCATGCCATATCTACCCGTGGAAGGGTGCAAGCGTCGGTCATGGTCAAAGTTCACCACTCCACACATGTCGTGCGTATTGACCTCAAGTCAGAGGAGTATCACATCGCTCCCACTAACCGAGACACCCGTAGACACATTATGTGGAATTACATCAAACGGTTTCTCGGATGGGTATACCAATACCCTCTAAGGTATCTGTGCATCCATCATGAGATACCTGGTATCTCGTAGTAAGTGAGATCTTACTACACTCTCTAAGAGTATGGTGCAGATCGCACACCAATCTCAATTGCATCATCAATATCCCATTCTTGATGATCCTTGATCGGGGCTATTTGAGAATCATACTTAAGTCATCTGAGTTCTCACTCACTCAATGACAGTAGTGATTCATGGGAACACAAATAAGAATATATGCAAACAATCAAACATCATATTCAGATAAGTGTAACGCCATACATTTAATATTAAAACAATAATAATATTAAACTAAATCTGAATATTATCTTAGTATTATGTCCTTTCGATGGATTGTCTCTAGCACACTAACACTAACATTCATCTCCTCCACATTCTTCCGCTGCGCCTCCTCCTCCGCTGCTCGTCGCCTCCTATCGTACTCCAGCTGCGCCTGTCGCTGCTGGAGGAGCTGCATCTGCTTAATGACAGTCGAGAGCTATCTCTCGATGTCGCTGGGATGAGGTTCGATGGAGGACTGGGAGGAGGATGAGCCGGATCCACGAGATCGGAGTAGGCTTTTTCCAAAACCACCCAATCTAGTGAACCACCCCTTATTAACCTTGACGTTCTTAAAGTAGAGCTCATTTTGAACGTCTACAGAAGGCTCTGAGGGGGGGGGGGGGGGCATAGAGTCCGACCCTTCTGCCTGATGCTGGGGCTGGGACTGGGAGGCAAGGTCCTCGTGCATCCTCCTCTGCAAATTAACAATACTTTACATTAATAAATGAAATTTTAGAAAATAATACTAAAATTAAAATAAAAAATAATACGTACGTGGATCTCGGTGGTGCGGCCATAGGTGGACCTTCCGGTCTTCTCATCCAGCGGGTGGGCAAGCTGTAGTCTCTCAAAATGAGAGGGCTCACGTCCATGCTCCCGCTCCTACAATTAAATATTTAGTAATAAAAATTTACCAAAACTTCATAAAAATAAATAAAAAAACATATAAAACTGGTCACTTACAAAATGCAACCCATGCTCATAAATGGACCGAGAACCGACCCGATGTCACGCAACCCCTTCTCCATCAGGGTCGCTAAGGCGATTCACCTTGTTCTTCTGCGACTTCTCCTTGAACTCGTCGCTGTTCTAGTAGGCGAGAAATTGGGGCAACACATCCTGGCCCCTGTTGTCCGTTCCCATGTTTGTCGGTTGTCCATCCTTAAACCAGGCCTCCCGAAGGTTATACATCAAGTCCCTGTTGTTGGGTTTTAGAGGCACGAACACCTTGTTCGGCGCAACGGAAGAATACGATTCACCAACAACGAATCTGCACATGGTTGTATAACACAAAACATAAAGGATAAATAACACGTATATAAATCCTTACAACGATTTGTACGCGGAATCCTCAACTATGGTATCCACGTAACGACTTTCTACCAACTCGCACCGATATGTCATCGTTGAATCTCGAGACGAATTTGCTAGGAAAATTCTGACTAGAGATTTTATGGAGAAATTATATTTCTTGTGTATTTTCGGAATTCCCATATGACACATATTTATAGGGATTAACTTGGCTTAATTCCTAAACAAGATATCGGGCCTAGCCCGTAATATAATCTCTACGGATTATATTTCCCTAGATATGTTCCTACGAGTAATATCTTTACCATATCTATTATTCTTGTATAATAATATTCTAAATATTATTATTGGGATTTCATATTTAATTAAATCTAATTTAATTAAATGATAATAATAATTAATTCCAAATATAATTATTATTATATTCTCCATAAATTAAATATTATATCCAATACAATATTTAATCAACCAACTATAATTGATAAATTGTCATTACTTGTTGTGTGACCCATAGGCCCTCGTATATCGAGCGACTAGTCAAACTAACGGTCTTAATTGAATCCTAGACAATAAATCAGATATTCTCAATATAAGAGGTACGTTGCGAGGAAATCTGCAACTATTTGTAATGCTGTAGGCTATTGTGATATCTTCCTTTCATTCGCGAATACCCGATTAAGTCTTGAACATGATGAAGTGTCTATTTAAATAACTTAATCATATTATCTCCAATCACTAATTGATCAAGTATATCACACTTAGCCACAAAGTCTAAGTTGATGTGCGTCGGCCGACGACTTAGATCCAATTATGATGAGAAGACGAGTATTCTCTCTAAATCCACATTGAGGAATGAATCCTATTCTTTACACAACTACCACGCACATACATTTCGTGATGAACCCAATCCATGTCATATCTACCCGTAGAAGGGTACAAGCGTCGGTCATGGTCAAAGTTCATCACTCCACACATGTCATGAGTATTGACCTCAAGTCAGAGGAGTATCACATCGCTCCCACTAACCGAGACACCCGTAGACACATTATGTGGAATTACATCAAACGGTTTCTCGGATGGGTATACCAATACCCTCTAAGGTATCTGTGCATCCATCATGAGATACCCGGTATCTCGTAGTAAGTGAGATCTTACTACACTCTCTAAGAGTATGATGCAGATCGCACACCAATCTCAATTGCATCATCAATATCCCATTCTTGATGATTCTTGATCGGGGCTATTTGGGAATCATACTTAAGTCAACTGAGTTCTCACTCACTCACTCACTCAATAAGAGTAGTGATTCATAGGAACACAAATAAGAATATATGCAAACAATCAAACATCATATTCAGATAAGTGTAACACCGTATATTTAATATTAAACCAATAATAATATTAAACTAAATTTGAATATTATCTTAGTATTATGTCCTTTCGATGAATTGTCTCTAGGAAATTAACACTAACACTTGTATCGTTCGGCACATTTCAGACAGAAGTTCCTCCACATCTGGGCCTCGTGCTCCGGTCTCCACTAGATGAATTTCTGCAATTATATTAAAATAAAATATATTATTTACATAATTTATATTAATAAATAAATTAAATAAATTACATAAATTATACCTTAAACTCCTCAAAATATTGTTGTTTCCTCGTTTCAGATACCAAACGCCAACTGTAAGCGGTGGGCTCGAATCCAACGCTCATGAAGGAGTTGGTTAAGTGAGTAGTAGCTTCATGTCCCGGGATCCAACTACAACATTAAAATTACAAAGTTAATAATATAATTAGGGTTTAATTAATAAAGTTGAATATAAAAGATTAAAACTTATGAAGTCCCACGAGGATCAACATCAATCCGCCACTGCCAAGTGGGATGCTGGCGGGAGGAAGATGATCCCTCACCCGTCTGGGGTGCGGACGAGGACCCCTCGGGGTCGACAACTGGAGCCACAATAGGTCTAAGAGACCCCGCCCGTCTCCCTCGACCCCTCTCCTGGCTTTCCCCACTCCCACCACCGACCGATCCACTTTCTTGTCCATTCATCTAAAATATTAAATATATAATAACAATCAATATTAAGTAAACAACCATATAAACTCAATATAAATAAAAATCTAACCAATTAACATGATTTCTACAATATAAACAAAATTCTCATATATAATATCAATCAATATTTAAACAACCATATAAACTCAATATAAATAAAAATCTAACCAATTAACATGATTTCTACAATATAAACAATATTCTCATATATATTTACAATCAACATGATTCGCATATATTCATATATATCTAAACAAATTCTAAACAATTAACATGATTTCTACAAACTCAATATATAAACAAAAATCTAATCAATTAATATTTTTATTGCATACTCATATCAAAACAAAATTCTAAACAATTATAACATTTTTATGCATACTCATAATCTAACCAATTATAACATTTTTATGCATACTCATAACAAAATTCTAAACAATTAACATATATGATTTCTACAAATAAAATCTAATCAATTAACATATCACATATAAAAAAACTAAACACTAATCAAATGTTATAAAATGAAATTTAAACGGTAAAAAATTGAAAAACTTACGATTAAAGAGTAGAGATCGACGAAGAACGAACTTTAATCGGGATGAAATTGCCTCCTGAGTGCTCGCCGGAAATCACTCTCTTCTTCTTCGATTTTGCTCGGTTTTGCTCGGGTGAGAAATGAGCTCGCCGGCGCTGCCTTTTTATAGGCATAAAAAATTAATGACGGACATCAGTCCGTCGCTAATATTGCCGCCTTTAGGTTAAAAACGACATCGTATATGGAGATTTACGACGGAATGTCCGTCGTAAATATTAAATTTAAAATTAACGATGGAAAGGCCCATCGTTAATTAATCTCTGGTAATAAATTCGCACCGGTTCTCGAAGAGTCACGGCCCAACGGGCGGGAATTTACAACGGGAAGGCCGTCGTAAAATATTAAGTTAAATTTTACGATGGACACTCCATCGTAAACTTGTCGGACACTAACGCATTGCACCAATTTCGAAAGGTCGAGGCTAACCGGGCGGGAATTTACGACGGATTGACCGTCGTTAATTTATTTTTAAAACCTACGACGGCCTTTGCCGTCGTTAAATTCAATAATTAACGACGGGTTTTAAAAACCCTTCGTTAATATTGAATCCGGAAAAGCTTTGGTTATTATCCATCGCAAGTCTGTCGTAAATGTGTATATTAGCGACGGGTTACGTGTCCATTGCTAAACACCGCCTTTTTTGTAGTGAAGTTCTGTACATATAGTAGATCGATGGACATTTGTGAGATTGTTGCACATGAGGTAAATCAATTCGCCAGCCAACAAATCAGCCATATTCCTTCTTATTAGTCTCCTACAAATCAACATAATCAAAATTAATTCAGAATTAATCTCACGAAATATATTTATAAAACCATCTCACCCATTTTTTTTGTATTAATAAATACATACATGGGCCATGGCTGTCTAACGAGTCCCAAATAATATTGGTTTTTCTTATATAATTAAAGAGTAAGTCTATTGTACACTTGGTGTATGGTGCACTCACTAAACAGTTGATACTGTTTACACTGAAAAGTTGGTCTTAATTACACTGAAAAGTTAGTCTCAATTACACTGAAAAGTTTACACTGAAAATCAATTTTAGTGTAAACTTTCCAGTGTAATAGGAACCAACTTTTCAATGTAAACAATATTAACTATTGAGTAAGTGCACAGTGCACTTGATGCACATGAGAGTTTGCCATAATTAAAAGTATGCATGTATTATCCACATATATACATACATATATACATATATATATATACACATTAGAGCACCCCCATTGGGGGGTAGAATTCACATGTGGCACAATTTCTACCTCCCCAAAATGAATGGGGAATGGGGTAGAATATAGAAGAGAGAAAGGGGAGGTAGAAAGAATTGGGGTACTTCAATTACTGTAGAGTGGGCGCCACACTAACATTTTTCTTTCTTTTTTCCTTTTCTTTTCGGCTGTAAAACCTTTCATGCATTTTAATTTTTTTTCTTTTTTATAGCCGTTGGTTGCATGCATTTTATTTTAATTTTTTTTGTTTGGTTTTTGGCTGTATAGCCGTTGGCATGCATGCATATATACATATTTATATATTTTTTCTTTTTGGTTGTAGATAGCCGTTGCATTGCATGCATTTTTTTTTTGTTAAAATTGAAACTAACCGTTTGTATATATATATTTTTTCAATTTTTTTTGCACTTTTAAAAATATAACCGTTGCAATTGTACGATGTTTACATAATTTTTCAAACATCATTCCAATTTCATCTCATATTCTCTCCAAATTGTAACAAATTGAAATTTGGGAAATGGAAAATATTTCTTGGTCGAATTGGTTTGGAACTTCCAATTTCGAAGAAAATTCATTTTCTCAAAATTCAAATATCCGTCCCCAAAATTTCACTGTCCCTCCTCAAGATTTAAATGAACATCCTCAAAATCCAAACCTTCGTCCCCACAATTTATTGTTTCATCCAAGTCAGCATACATATTCTTACATGCCACCACCTTCTTACATGTACCCTAAAAAAATGTTACAACAACCCTTCATACCAAACCCTCTTTATGGAATAAGTCCTACGAGAGCACCAGGGATGACTTCCAGATCATTCAGAAGAGCCAGTGTCAATGGAACGAGCACTGATAAAGAGTGTGGAACACCATCTTCTGGTCAAGGCTCTCCTTTTCAACCATATCCATCTCCACCGGGCATCGATGCTATTAATCTAGATGCGAGTAAGAAAACTGATGGAGACAACATATCGGTCCCAAGGAGTCGTACTTATTCTACAAGGTACACCGGTCCAGAAAATGAGCTCCTTGCATAAAGTTGGGTGAATATCAGTGAAGATTCTGTTGTTGGCAATGATCAGGAATTAGATGCCATGTGGAGAAGGATCACTGCATCTTACAACCAAAATCGACCTGAAAACTGCCCTGAAAGGAACTAGAAGCTTTTAAAATCGCACTATTACACGGTGCAAAGGTTTGTGAGTGAATAACGGATTGCTCAATCAGATGAAGAGAGATTGGGGAAGTGGGCAAAACAATGCTGATATACTCATGCATGCAATGACATAGTGGGCAAAGAACCACAATAACCATGCGTTTCTCACTTGGGCATGTGGCAGATTCTCAAAGAATGTCCTAAGTGGATTGCACAACAGGAACGTGACCATTGTGGTAGGAAGAAGACAAAGACATCAATGCAAGGAGGATACACATCGTCTTATAATGCGGAGGATGTCGAGGAAGAGCGTGTACGTCCAATCGGGCAAAAAAGGGCAAAAAGAAAGGGTAAGATGAAGCAACCCATGATGGATGACAAAATAGAGGAGATTAAACAGAGCATTGCAAAAAACATGGAGGAATATAAAACAATAGCCAATGAGAAGATAGAGGTACAAAAAACACGCAACATATTAGACGCATATAACATCATCATGAAAGATACCACAGGGATGACACCTAAACAATTACAAGTACACAACAAACTGCTTGAGAAGCTCTATAAGAAATTTGATGATGAATAGTCCATTATTTATTAGTGTTGCTTATTTGAAAGGGGTGGCTACCTAGAGGTACACTATATAGAGTTTTATTGCCTAGAGGTAATAATTGTCTTTTCATTTTTCAAGCAATACATTGTAGTTGGGTGTAAAATTGTGAATAGTTCACTGGCAGTACACTGTTCACTGACATTGATTTGACAAGTGCAGCAATTTTATCGATTTTCTATACTACACCTTTTTAGTGTACTATAGTGTAACTTTATATACCATTGATATGTTGAGTATACTCCGTTATTTTTAATATACTACACCTTTATTCTTTATACTATAGTTATATTTAATATACTATACAATTTTTCATTATACTATAGTTATGTACAATATATTATAACAGTAATTATGTATACTATAGTTATATTTAGTGCACTATAACTGTTATTGTGTATACTATAGTTATATTCAGTGCACTATAATGGCTATTCTTTATACCATTTTGCAGCAAAAAATCGAAGCAAATCCAAAGCAAAATGAAGCAAGAATTGAAGCAAAATCAAAATAAAAAACTGAAGCAATCAACATGTCATCACTTTCAACCCTCTTCATGAATAATCAACTACAAAACTCCATAAGGGGTATCACAATATTCAAAATCATAGCCACAAAAGTAAAAACTCCCACAAACAAATCCTAACTCTTTCTTAAAAAAAATATCCCTGCAAAAATAATTCATTCCTCTCTCAGATTGATGACTCCGGTAGATGGCGACACCAACATTTTTACTGTCTTTTTGAAAGAAAAGAACCAAAGCCAAAAATCAAATATTTATCTCTAAAAGAAAGATCAAAGAAACCCCAAAAAATCGGGGTAAAATCAAAGAAATCCCCAAAAATTAAAGCAAGATTGAATCTCATTGCACTGCAGATCAGAATTCTAAAAATCAAACAAAATTAAAATCCCAAATATATATCACAAATCTCCAAAACATAAAAGATATGAAAGCTGTATTTTCTTACTGAAGCAATGAGCCTTGGCCCTCAAGGTAATAATCCTCTGGGGATAAAAGGGCAAGATCTGCAAAACAAGAGAAATCTGCATCTGGGGTGTAGAGTAGATTGTCTAGACCAGCAGCTTGCCTCAATTGCCTCTTAGAGTCAATAACTTTCAGAAGAAAACATAATTCTCTATCTAGAAACAATTAAAACACTATGAATAGAGCTTACCGTGACTGTTCCAAGTCTCTTAACTCTGTAACCCAGCCATTATATCGAAGCTGCACTGTCACAATAGGTACTCCGACCAGTTGATAGATATTGTCAAAGAATTGTGACTCCCTCCAACTTTTTGGAAGTAATCGTTTAATTCTAGGGACATCACATGCTGCAATCACAAGAAAGGTTTTGTTAGAGTTTATCCAACAAGAAGTAAAGAGATGACAGAGGCAAGGTTAAACCACAAACCTGCTACATAAGCATCTACTTTTATGATTTTCTTTTGAGTAGCCTGAACAAAGGAATACCGTTGTTAGTCCTCGTGGCTGGAAATACACCACAAGTACACACACCAATATTTTATAATCAAATAAAGAGAACAACTTTGGGGTAATAGCCAAAAATTGATCACAACATTTCATAGTGATGTGCGGAGTGCCTAAGGATAATAACTTTAAAAAATTGCCGCAACTTTAGCACTACTTATGCAATTGTAATCTGTTCCATAACCTCATTAAACAGGTAAATATACCCTTTTTTCTGTAATTTGGTCAAGGTATAATCACAAATAATGAAACCTAATTGAATTCACGGTGAAGCAAATATATATCAAACCCAGTATTGGTGTGTGATTATAACAAATCCCAAATATTAAAATCCCAGATATATATCAAATCCAGTATTAAAAATCAAACAAAATTAAAATCCCAAATATATATCACAAATCTCCAAAACAGCATAGAAATCAGGAGTTTACAAAATCATAGTAAAGGATATCAAGATAAAAGGTGAGAATAGACATAAAAAGGAGTATATGATACCTAAATCTGTAGAAAGAAGGGGCACATCCGACAAATATATGAAAAGAATTGACCTAAAAATTGAAATCGAGCGCAGAAAAATTTAATGAGAGTGAAATTGACCTCTACGAACTCGGAATCCTCTGAAAATTACCCTGGCCTCTCCACCATCTCCGGCGACAGCTTTTTCGCCGAATTCTTCTCCTCCTCCCGCCGGAAATCAAACCCCAACGCTTCTGACACCTATTCGGAGCTCCACCCCCCTTTTTCAGAGCGTATCCAACTGCAATCCACGGTGGTGGTGGTGAATCGCGGCGGCTATTGCTCAACGACTCCCTTCAGCGGCGGGGAATGGTGGTGATGAATCACGGCGGCTATTTCTCGACATCTCCCCTCAGCGGCGGCGATGGCGCCCTCCTCCGTCTCTATACTTGAAAGAGAGAGCGAGCCACCATCTTCTCCTCACCGGGGCAACAAATTCGAGAGAGAGAGAGAAGGGGCTGAGACGTTTTTTTTAGAGAGAGGAGAGAAACCTCTGGGATTTTTAAGAGGGGAGAGAGTGATATGTAGAAATAATAGAGGAGAGAGGGGATGGATTTGAATTAAAGTATGAGAGAGAATGGAAGAGGAGAGACATTATCAAATGTAGTTGAATTAAATGAATTGTACCTAATATAAATTCAATTTGTGATTTGAATGGGAAGGGAAAAATAGTTGAATTTGTGTACTAGAGGGCAATTATTTCTATTTGAAATTATGTTGTAGTTGTTTGAAATTTGGTTGTATCGCTTGAAATTTCAGTTGTAATGTTTGCATTGTTTGAAATTTTCGTTATAATATTTGTGTCATTTGAAATTTCCTTTGTAATTTTTACTACCCATTACAAAGTAGCCGTTAAAAACTAGCCGTTACAACTAGCCATTAAAAACTAGCCGTTGCAAACTAGCCGTTATACACTATATTATATATTGGAGTAGTTGTTTCACATATTTCCACAATACTCAAAATAATCTTCTTCTCATACCATTTTCTCCTCGATTCACATACCTCCCAAAACAAAATATCTTCAGATCCCAACCAAAATGCCAACATAAACACCTTTAATGATGAAAACTTATGGAATGGTGATTCAGATGATCGAATGTTCTTCAAAATTCTGCAGCAACAATAAATGCTTCTTCAATACGTAGAAAGCTCTTCCACTACACAAAGAAAAAAGAAAGATACATAGAGCGTGATCGTGAAGGAGGACATAGTCGTCTTGTGGCCGACTATTTCTCCGAAAATCCAACATACCCGACAGATGTCTTTCATCGTCGTTTTCGCATGGGGAGAGGTCTATTCACATGCATTGTCGATGCCTTGGAATCTCATGATAACTATTTTAAGTGGAGGGCCAACGCAACGAGAATGAAAAGTTTCTCGCCTCTTCAGAAATGCAAGGTTGCCATCCACCAATTAGCATACGGAGGACCTGGAGACCTTTTCGATGAGTACCTACGTATTGCTGAAACAACTGCCATTAAATGTTTATTCAGTTTTTATCATTGTGTAATCGACATTTTTGGAGATAGATATTTTAGAAAGCCAACTACTGCTGATTGCGAGCGTTTGCTCCATATGCATGAGCAAAGATGAAATGACAATTTACTCGTGGTGACCATGGAACACCAACAATAATGCTTGAAGCGGTAGCGTCTGCCGACTTATGGATATGGCACGCTTTTTTGGAATCGCAGGGTCCAACAATGATATCAATGTACTTAATCAAAGCTCGCTCTTCAGCGATGTTTTAAAAGGGATTGCCCCAGAGATTAACTTCACAGTGAATGGTAGACAGCATACTAGAGGATACTATCTTACTGATGGAATCAACCTTGAATGGGCTGCTTTCGTCAAGAGTTTTAAGTGCCCCCACGATCCCAAGAAAGCGTTGTTTAAGCAAATGTAAGAGGCTGATTAGGCGTGAAATTGTTAGGTTTTATAGCTCGATTTGCCCGTGTTTTGATTGATTTCGATGAGTATTTAGAGTCAATTGAGTACTATTTTCATGAACTAATGAATCTGCCTCTTTGATGCTCATAGATGGATAGAGGGCGAAAAATGGAGTTCGTAGGACTTTGAATCTACTCAAACGGATGCCCGGATGAGAAGATATGGAAGAAATACGAAAAATATTAGTTCGAGGGAGCAAAAGTATCATTGTAGTACTCAAGCGAGAAGAACTCGAGTACATAGTACTCGAGCACTCGAGTACTGTGCTCGAGTGATGCTGGGTCGAGTACTGAGTACTGAGTACTCGAGTACTCGAGTACTGTGCTCGAGCTGGATCAAGTCGAGTACTAAATACTCGAGCTCAAGTAGTCGAGTACTTTTGGCGTTCTGGAAGTTTGGTGCACTCGAGTTGAACTTGCTCGAGTACTTAGTACTCGAGCACTACTCGAGCAGATGCGATTTTGGCCCATTAATTCCCGAATCGACCCATTGCCTGTTTATACCCCTTCCGAACACGTTTTTGTACACCACTTCACACATAGAGATAGATTTTAGAGAGAGAAAAGCACCAAGAGTTCGAGGAAGCATATTTTACTTTTGATTGAGGTTTTACATTACGAATTCATAGTTTAGATTTGGATTTTGTTATTTTAATCTTTTGTTCTTCAATACTTGACACTTGAGACTTCTTATTTTCTCCTTAATTCGATTTATTCTCAGACTTTAATTCTTTCTTAAACCCTGGTTTATGTTCTTGAGTTTTTCTACTAGATTAATCATGTTTTTGTTCGTTACTTGTTTAATTACTTTCGTTATCGTTAAACCCATGCTAGGCTAAAACCCTTATATGCTTAGGGTGGGATGAACTCGTAGAAGTAGGATGTTGGTACATAATTAGGGTAACTGGTGATGTTTAGTTTTAATTATCTTAATTAATGAATGCTTAAAGTAAATTCCAGATTTATCTTTGAATTTAACACGAACATTGTTAGAGAGAGGACGATCTTATCACTCTTTAATAACTAATAGGCTTAACGAGAGGGTTTAGAAGGGGTTTATTTATCTACCGGTTTATCTAGGGAGGACGACCGCATCACCTTAGTTGAATTAAGGTCTCATTAATTAAGCACAATCCATTAACTCGATTATTGGTTTAGTGAAGTCGATTGATAGGACAAAATATTAGAGTTTAATTCTTGACCTTTTAGTCTTTCAATCTTATACTTAGGATTATTTCTTGCACATCACTATTATTTTGATTATGTACCAGCTCCGTTAGTATACGTAGGAATTCCTATCTTGAACATCACCTTCTTTTATTTGAAACCAAACCTTAGATAATTAATTTTATTCTTTCTTTTGCATACGTAGAGCAATATAGTTAGATTTAATAATTCTAAAACAATCCAAAAATATTTACTCATATTAACTACGACGCGTAGATCTCCAGGGCTCTATTCGCATACTTACCTTCCCTTGGGTTCGATAATACTTGGTCCCTATACTTGCCCATACTACTGTGATCCCATACTCTTGTGGGGTAATACTAGTATAGCTAGTAAAGTTTGGTTCAAGTCAGAGGCTGCAAGAAAGGATGTCGAACGGGCATTTGAGGTCTTACAAGCTCGTTGGGCGATGATTCGAGGACCCTCACGCTTTTGGTACCAAAGTAACTTAAAGGATATCATGTATACATGCATCATTTTGCATAACATGATAATTGAGGATGAGGGTGATATAACATCCAACTGGTCAGAGGAACCGAACGATACCAATATTACAAATTCGAAAGTATTCCAAGGTCCCGTCGGAGGATTTACAGAATACAGTAGGAGGCGGGCTCAAATACATGATAAACAAATGCATCAACAACTTTGTTCGGACTTGATTGAGCACATTTGAGCACGTTATCAGAGTTAAGAGACAAAATATAATTTAGTTATCTCTTTTTATTTCATGTATTGTTATGGTTTGTTTTAATATTGTACTTGTTTTTTTCAATTCTAAATAAAATTCTTGAAGTTTATTTGTCACAATTATGTGCAAAAATTTCCAATAATGTTAAACAAAATTAAAAAAATTAAGACTAAAAAATCAATTAAAATAATTTTAAATATAACATATATTTTATTTATTTGAATAAATTAATATAATTAAAAAAAATAAAGTAAAAATATTGAATTAATAAATATTGATGAATTAAATAATATGGATAGTGGGGTCACGAATAGTAACTTTTGTACTCGTAATGAATGTGGGAATAGAGGTAGAAATTTAGGGATAGAATTAAATGCTGATGTGGCAGAAATTTATACCTGGGTTGGATAGAGGAACGTGGTGGATGCCCTTATATACTACATATATCATATATTATATATAGCTTAGCAGTATATTAGACTTTTTCATGCATGCATGCGTCTTATAAGCATAGACAGAACTGGCCCACCATGTTCTATTCACTTGTATAGTTGTATTCTAATTATATATTGTACCTTCTAATTAGATGTAAACATTTTCAACTAAAAAGTAACACACTTAAAAATAATATGAGATTTCAATTTTTATTAAAAGAATAAGTGTCCGCTTGATTGGGGGTGATGATTATAGGGTAATGAGAATGATTCCATAAGCAGCGCTTGGTATTATCAATACATTGTAATAAAATTGAAAATGTGTTATAATTTACCTATCAAATGACTCCTCATTCATTACCCTCTACTTGAATGACCCTTCAATCACTTTAATCCTCATTACCCTATAATCATCACTCCCAACTAAGCGGACCCTAAGTATTGTTTTTTCAAGTAAAATTTTACTTGAAGAATTTTATATTGCCCGTATTTCAATCGATAAGTATTATTTTCTATCCGCCCCCTTCCAACTTTTGTTGATTTTATATCAATGTATAGCGTTATTAATAATTTAATATATAAAATCTGTTGTGATGCAATAAGATGTAAAACTAATTACACTTTGCAACAATATGTATGTCACGTATTCGTGGATATTTTTGGAATATCTGTGTCTTTGAATTAAATTTTTTTATTCCATAACTTGTAAATTGTTCAAAGTTAGAACCATTTTTTTAAAACTATTTTTAGTTCCAATATTAAAAAAATTTGTCTAATTTTAATCCAAAATAGCCGAAAAAATAAAAATAGTATTGTTTTATGTCATGTGAATGTTCAATTTTATTCCCAAATTAAATCTTCATGTGACGCTAAAAGATACCATTTTCAATTTTCATGCGATTTTGAGGCCTGAATTGGATAGTTTCTTGAAATTGGGATCAAATCAAAATAGTTAATTTTTTTGGATTCAAAATTGGACTGTAGATCCTTTCAATAATAATAAAATAAAATAAAATTGGACTTTAGATAAGTTATGAGAAAAAATACTTTTTAACTCCTACTTCTTGCATGAAATAAATAAATAAATTTATTAATTATATATCTCTATTTGTTGGATAATAGTAATTAGCATGTATGTTGTGGTCCATCGACATTAAATTATTTCTTACCAATGTGTAGTCTTAATATAAGGAATAGCCACCTTTAGAACATTTAATTAATGTCGAAAAGACACGAAGCTATCTTAATGTATAATTGTGTGGCCATGTGAGAGACTTGAATTTAAGCCGTGCCCTTGATTAATTTTATCATGCATTTGATGAATTTTATAAAATTTATCCAAAAAAAAAAAAAAGAGACCGATACTTCATTTCAAGAATTTTAAGTTTTTAACATTTATTTTTCATAAAAAAAAAAAAAAAAACAAAAACGAGAAGTCCCTCCACGTCAAGTGCGGGGACGAACTATAAAGCCAATTTTCAATACTTTGACAACAGAAAATGCGTGGGAATATTTTGTCAGCAATGTTGTGGAAATTATATATGCGTATGCATGCATGCTACACCACACTGCTCGAACTATCCAGAAGAATCCAGAAGAATCAAGAAGGAAGCTCAGTCCATTCACTCATGCATGACAGCTCATAGTTAGTTAGGAAGTTAGCTAAAAGTTTGTTATAACCGTGGCTCATTTTAGCACACTTCAAGCTTGTATCTTGCTGTATATAAGAATGTATCCAGCACTTTTCACATCAATAATATCAGTTTACATATTATCTTCTTAGATTTCACAATGCTTTCTTCAATATTTCAACATGGTATCTAGAGCTAGCTGATTTTTTTTGGGGGAAGCCATGGATTCCTCTCGGTTCTCTGCTGCTTGGCCAGCATTAAACACCAACTCTTCTTCATCTTCTGATCCGTTTATCTCGAATGATCCAACTCATTTTCATAACTCTGATTCAGCGGGTATGAAATTGATCTCTATTGTTTTGGATGAACACAATTTTGTCTTATGGAGTAAAGCGGTATATCTTGCCCTCGGAGCAAAGGTTAAACTAGGTTACATTGATGGCTCTTTGGAAGCACCTCCTAACAAGGATTCCCCTGAGTTTAAGGCCTGGAAACGGGCGGATTGCATGGTATCATCTTGGATACTTGGAGCTATGTCTAAGGAGCTAGTGAAAACCTTGATTTCATGCAAATCAGCTCGGTTACTTTGGCTGAACATATGTGAACGTTTTGATATTGCAAATGGCACTAAGCTGTTTCAGTTACAGCAAAGTGTTTATCATCTCAAACAAGGTCATGATCCCATTTATGTATTTTTTGGCAAAATGCAGAAGTTGTGGGACGAGCTCGATGAATTTTCTGGTATTTTAGGATGCACTTGTGGAAATTGCTCATGTCAAATTGAAAGACAGATTCAGGATAAGGAGATGCAGTACAGGTTGATGCAATTTCTTATGGGACTTAACACTGAGTATGAAGCAGTCTGTAATCAACTCCTCATGCTAGATCCTCTTCCATCTATCAACAAAGCATATTCTACCATACAGAGGATTGAACAACAGAAACACATTGCAAACATTGATGATTCTACTGTCCTTTTTAGCAAGGCCAAGAGTAATTTCAGATCTACCCCTACATCCTGGAATAAGACCTCCTCTGTACATTCTTCCTTTCCTAACTATAAATCCAAGGAAGAGAAGGATAAACTTGTTTGCTCTCATTGTGGAGGAAAGAGGCATGAAGCTTCACAGTGCTTCAAGCTACATGGCTATCCTGACTGGTATGACAAACTTAAAGCATCTAAGAAGGCTGTTGCTAACTGCCTAGATGAGTCCACTACTGCTACTGACAAGTTTGCTCCTGGGGATATTACTCACATCATTCAATAGGAACTTGCTAAGTACTTTGCTGCAGCATCTCATGAGTCAAAAGCAAGTTCCTCTCATGACACTTTTGCTCATATGGTTGACTATGCAGGTATTACTCATTGTAGCCTTTCTGCACTTGTTAATATGAATCATAATGCCTGGATATTGGACACTGGTGCTAGCAGACACATGACTTACAACAGATCTTTATTTACCTCAAATTTAACACCTCTTCCAAATAATATTTCTGTTTATCTCCCTGATGGTAGTACAAAAATTGTCACACATTCTGGACATATTGCACTTAGTTCATCCATTATTCTCCTTGATGTCCTTTATGTTCCCTGCTTCAAATACAACTTGCTTTCTGTCTCACATTTAATCTCACATTCTCACCTTCAATGCCTGTTTACTTCAACCAAATGTGAGATGCAGGACCTCATGAGTAAGAAGATTGTTGCTGTTGGGCATCTGATGGGGAAACTCTATGTACTTAATCCCTCTACTGATGTTTTACATTCCACTGTTGCATTCTCTACTTCTTCATCTGTGAAAGCTTTCACTAACACTCTTGATATCTGGCACAAGAGGTTAGGACATACACCTCCTTCTGTACTAAAGCACATGTGTTTTTATCCACTGATCAATAAAACAGATGATGTTTTGCCTTGCTCTACTTGTCACTTTGCCAAACAGTCACGTTTATCCTTTAATACCAGCTCAATTACCACCACTCATGCTTTTGATCTTATACATCTTGACATATGGGGGCCATATCACCAATCTTGCACTACCAATACACCATACTTCCTCACAATAGTGGATGATTTCACCAGATCAACCTGGACCTTTCTTCTTAAACACAAAACTGACACCTTGCAAACCATCAGAAACTTCATAATCCTTGTGAAAACCCAGTTTAGTACAAATATCAAATCAATAAGGTCTGACAATGGCTCAGAGTTTATGAGCAAAGATGCTCAATCCTTGTTTCTGTCCCTTGGTATTATACATCAAACTAGTTGTTCCTATACACCTCAACAAAATGGGGTAGTAGAAAGAAAACATAGACATTTGCTCAACATAGCAAGAGCCTTGATGCTTGATGCAAAGTTGCCTCATAAACTATGGCCATACTCAATTCTAACTGCTACTTACCTCATAAACAAAATACCTAGTGCCATTCTTGATTGGAAATCACCTCATGAACTGCTGTACAATAAAGCTCCAGATTATTCCTTCTTAAAAGCTTTTGGTTGCCTTTGCTTCTCTACAAACATTGGCCCACACTCCACTAAATTTACACCCAGAGCTACTAAATGTGTCATGATTGGGTATATGGCCACCCAGAAAGCATACAGATTATATGATCTTCACACTCACTCAATCTTCAGTTCCAGAGATGTGGTGTTTTATGAACAAATTTTTCCTTTCCATTCTAGTCCTGAACCTACACCTCATACACCACTTATTCTCCCATTTGACAATGATGATGTTTCTGATATTACATCTCCTCATACTCCACATACTTCTATTCCACAACCTGCTTCACCTACACCTCCTACACCTCCTATTCCCCAGCCTTTACCTGCACAAAGACCTATCAGACATATCTCTAAGCCCAGCTGGTTGAGGGATTTTGTATTAGCTAGTGTAGACTCATCATTGCCCACAGTGGATCTTCACTCAACTGATTCTTGTTCCAGCTCCCCTAGCTTTCTTTTTGATCTTGCTTATACAACATATGCTGCTAATGTGTCCAATGTAAAGGAACCTGCTTCATATTATCAGGCTGTGGGAATTCCACAGTGGGAACTTGCTATGCAGCAAGAGTTACAGGCTTTGGATACTAATGATACATGGGACTTAGTGCCTTTGCCTGAAAACAAATCATCCATTGGCTGTAAATGGGTATTCAAGTTGAAACTCAATCCTGATGGTACTGTGGACAGATATAAGGCCCGTTTAGTTGCTAAAGGATATCATCAACAACATGGGGTTGACTATGATGAAAGCTTTTCTCCAGTAGCTAAGCCTATAACTGTAAGATTCCTCATTGCTCTATCCACTGCACATAAATGGCCCCTTTGCCAACTTGACATCAATAATGCTTTCTTACATGGATTCCTTCATGATGAAGTGTATATGGACCCTCCACAAGGCTATAAGTCACCTCCTGGTTTGGTATGCAAGCTTAAGAAAAGCCTGTATGGCCTTAAGCAAGCATCTAGAGAATGGAATTCTGAATTCTGCTCAACACTCATTAAGTATGGCTTCACTCAATCTTCTGCAGATCACTGTCTATTCATCTAAGGTTCATCTTCTAACTTCTTAGCTTTACTGGTCTATGTTGATGATGTCCTCATTACTGGTGCAAATATTGATGACATTAATGCTTTAAAGGCTCATCTTCATGAAGTCTTTACTATTAAAGATCTGGGGTTTGCAAAGTATTTCTTGGGAGTTGAAATTGCTAGATCTGTTGCTGATACTACTCTTACACAGAAGAAGTATATTCTTGATCTCATTCAAGACTCTAAACTTGAGAATTGCAAACCTGTTCCTACTCCTTTACCTCAAGGATTAAAGTTATCCAGTTCCATTGGCTCTTTGCTTCCTCATCCGGACAGGTATAGGAGAATTGTGGGAAGATTGTTATATCTGGGATTCACTAGACCTGATATTACTCACTCTGTACAACAACTAAGTCAGTTTGTCAACTCACCAAGATCCAGTCATTGGGATGCTATGATCCATCTTCTTAGATATTTGAAGGGGACTTCATCTCATGGTCTCTTCTATTCCTCTTCTTCCTCTCTATCTCTCTCAGGTTTTTGTGATGCGGACTGGGGGAGTTGCCTTGACACTAGAAGATCAGTTACTGGTTACTGCATATTCTTAGGTTCATCTTTGATTTCATGGAAGTCAAAGAAACAATCTACGGTTTCTCGGTCGTCTGCCGAAGCTGAGTATAGGGCTATTGCCTCCACAGCAATGGAATTACAATGGCTTAGTTACATTGCATCTGATCTTCATATAAGTCTTCCTTTACCAATTACTCTTGCTTGTGACAACAAAGATGCGATACATATAACAGAAAATCCGGTATTCCATGAGCGCACCAAACATATAGAGATTGATTGCCACCTAGTTCGAGACTTGTATAAGTCTGACTTCATTAATCTTGTTCATGTCCGCACTACAGAGCAACTTGCTGATTTGTTTACCAAGACTCTTCCTAAGTGTTCACATTCCAAGTTTCGGGACAAGTTGCACGTGTTCGCCATTGAATCACGTCCAACTTGAGGGGGGCATGTGGAAATTATATATGCGTATGCATGCATGCTACACCACACTGCTCGAACTATCCAGAAGAATCCAGAAGAATCAAGAAGGAAGCTCAGTCCATTCACTCATGCATGACAACTCATAGTTAGTTAGGAAGTTAGCTAAAAGTTTGTTATAACCGTGGCTCATTTTAGCACACTTCAAGCTTGTATCTTGCTGTATATAAGAATGTATCCAGCACTTTTCACATCAATAATATCAGTTTACATATTATCTTCTTAGATTTCACAATGCTTTCTTCAATATTTCAACAAATGTATATGTTGAAATTTTATTATCTAATTATCTATCTTCCTTACCAAAAAATAATCTAATTTATCTCCAAATATTATGGCTCATTTCTTTAATTAAATATTTAAATATTAATTTTATTACTTTTAAAGTGTTTTTGTTGATTTTTTAATATTTTAGTTTTATTGAATTAATTTTATTATCATTTATAAACTCGGTGTTCATGGTGAATTCAGTGCACAATTAAAAGTCGTATAATTATTAAATAAATAATTGTGAAACATCATATACATTATGTTGCAAATTTCATATTTTAATAGAAAATGTTAGTAAATAAAATTTACTATTAATGAGTGAATGGGCATATTAAAATTAAATTAAAATTATCTTCTCTATTCATCTCACATTTTATGATTTTACTTAAATTTTGTTACTCATTGTATCCCACAACACATTGCGACAACTTCTAGGCACAAAGTTTAAAGAAAATGTATAATGAATAAAGTGTTGATGGATAATTTTGTAAACTTTTATATATAAAGTAAATAAGTTGTTGGATTAAGTGTGTATAAATTACACTATATGCAAATATATTAATATTGTGAGGGTGTAGATAGGGGTGAAAGTAGGCCAAACCAGACTAGGCCTTACTTTGAAAAGACTAGACCTACTTCACAAAAATATAGTCTGAGCCTGACCTATTATCTATGATAGGTTTTTTTATAGGCTCAGTCTAGCCTTTTTAACTAAACAGGTCAGACCTACGAGCCTTTTAGAAGCCTATTAAAATTTGATTTATACTACATTCAATATTTAAAATTGTAATTCTTTACATATTTTTAAAATAGTCTAAAATTATTTATGTCTATTTTTATTACTGTCATGTCAAATCGATGTTGTTAGCATTGACTAAAAAAAATATAAATTGAAAATTTAAATGAAAAATAAATATATCGTAGCTTTGAAATGATTACTTATTATTTCAAGATTCATATTTACAATGACTTGACTATATTATACAATAAAATATATAAATAATATATAAAATAAATATTTAATAACAATAATATATATATATATATATATATATATATATATATATATATATATATATATATAGTACATCATTTTAAATAGGCCGGTCTGTTAGCTTAAGATCTTTTACAAAGCCTAATTAAGCCTAACCTACTTAAATAAATAGACCTTTTAATAGGCCTTGACCCGACTCGTTTAATAAATAGGTCAAACCAGACTAGACCCTTAGTAGGATAGGCCGTAGGCCCTTGTCGAGTGGCCTGACGTATTTCCACCACTAGGTGCAGTTTAAAGAAATTTTTTATTCTTTGATTATGCAGTGGGACGTCTAAAAAAGTGCAATATATTTTGGAATATAGAGTATTATTCAAGCCATACAACATAGAATCACTTGCTATATTGAATAGTGCCAGTGTGGTAAATATGGGTATGGGGATACTGTTGGAGTTATACGTGAAAGTATGCTTTTACTTTGTATAACTCGTGTATCAAACACTTGTTTTATGAGAATAATTCTTTTATCGCATATGCTTTAGATATGATTGAATGTTGAATATTTATTGCAAACAATTCATAATAGTACTAGTTATATTGTAGTTAATGTGGTGATACCCGATCACGAAAGACAACATTAACAGTTTCCTTGTAACTAAACGTACATTTTCACGACCTAGGTGGAATTGAACAATCCGCCGCGAAAGGTCGATGTGTAAGTCTCAGATTGGTCTGTCTTGACTTAGAGATTGCACTAGCACATTTAGTATGTGTTGAAGAGGACCTACAGCGAGGATAAATTCTTCTGTTCTGAAATGTGAAGAATTAGACCTCAGTGGTTGGTTATTTCTTAATCTCCGTCACTTAAATAGGACCGTGTGTGCTTAATGGTTACTGCTTTGATTCATGTTGGGTGAGAATCATTGTGACTTCGAACCTTGTGCTTTGAGCAGTAATATTAATCATACGACGGTTGCTAAGATTTAATACGGAGAAACGCGTGTGAGTACGGCTCGTGTGATTAGTCCCCTTGGTGGGCTCAGAAGTTTTATCGTACCAAATCTTGCAAGTGAAGAATTAGTTTCTTCGGTACAAATAATAATGTTGAGCTGTCTTTACTCCAAGGTGAAATATATTAATTAATTTAGAGCTATTCAGAAGCTTAATTAATTAATGGACTTGATAATCTTAAACGCGAGAAATAATAACCGGAAGCCCATATTATCGTAATATGGATTAAGATGGATAGTGCAATATTAATTTATTAGTGGTAATAATTAATATTAATAGATTGAATTATATTGGGGCTCAATATTGAAATTCAGAAGTCCATTAGGAGGTCCAATCTTAATTCTCCTTAAAGGCCCCTCAAGTAGCCCATTAAGTAGCCCAATAATGATAAGGTGATTAAAATAAAAAGAAAATAATTATGCTGATTTTTCTTTATATTTTTCGAAAATATGATTGTTAGGAGAAATTAGATTTTGTTGATTTTCTTGGAAATATATTATGGAAGATAAGTATTCTTGGAATACAAGATTATCTCATATATTCAAGAAGATCCAAATCTTGGTTTATTCCCCTATTATTTTCGAAAATATCAAGTTAATTAGGTGACCGAGATTTTTGTGGAATATTTTATTATGGAGAAAAGAATATATGAGATATATTCAAGATTTCTTAGAGCCTAAGAAAAGATTTTCTCCAAGGCCCAAATAACCATACAAATTCGGCCACTCCTAATTATAAATAGGGGGTGATTATTTCATCCCCAAGTACATAATTCCATGTGTTGGAAAAATCAAGAGCATATATATTTTTCTTTTTCCTTAGTTATTTAAATTACTTGAAAGCATCTCCCACCGGTGATCAAGTAAGGCGAAAGGGAAATACTTGAGAAGGTTTTTGGGTTGATAAAGCGAGATCGTGATTGTCCCGTTTATTCAAAGGCCAATTCTACAAGAGGTACGTAAGTCACATAAATTCTTGTTTATTCCGCCTAGATTTTATGTGAATTAATTCAACATGCATGATGATAAATTAGTTGTTGGAATTATTATTTGAATTAATTAGGATTAATTCATGTTAGTAATAATTGAATTTAAATTCGTATTTAAATTTCATCCCGAATAGATTTCGGGCACCCCTATTTTCCCAACAGATACATCTTTTAAAGAACAACTCTCTTGTATACTTGGTATATGGTGCATTAACTCAACAATTGATAAAGTTTATACTGAAAAGCTGATCCCAATTACACTGAAAAGTTGGTCCCAATTACACTGAAAAGTTTACATTGAAAATCAATTTTAGTGTAAACTTTTAAGTGTAATTGAAACCAATTTTTCAGTGTAATTGGAACCAACTTTTCAGTGTAAACAATATCAACTGTTGAGTGAGTGCACCGTGCACTTGGTGCATATGAGACTTTGCCTATTTTAGAAATTTTAGGGTGAGATTTGGCAAGAATACACATATTAATTTATATTTTATTATATATAATACGGGTAAATTGTTTTTTAAGGACCGTAACTTAGGGGGGGTGGCAAAACAAGGACCGTAACTTTTAAAAGTGGCAATTTAAGGACCGTAACTTTAAAAAGTCGCAATTTAAGGACCACAACTTTTAAAAATAGCAATTTGAGGACAAATTTGCCCGGATTACTCTCTTTCGGGCTAATTAGATCGGATTTCGGGCTCTAATCGCCAACATGGATATTATTTTGAATGAAGCTATTTAAAAAAAATTCTACTTCATTTTTTTCTTTTATTTTTTGAAATAATTTCCAACTCATTCATTATACTCAAAATACTCTAAGAAAAAAAAAATGAAATGAATATTTTTTGAAATAATGAAAGTATTTTATTTTTTGAGTATAATGAAAGTATTTTATTTTTTAAAATAATTTTTAACTCATTCATTAAACGTATAGTAAGTATTAATTTACCTAGATTAAATATTTTTAACACTAAGTATTATTTTATTGCAATATGTGTGATGTACTAAATGTATATTTAAAAAAAAATCACTTCATTTTTTTAAGCATAATGAAATGAGTTGGAAAATTTAAAAAAAAAATGGAAAGTAAAAATGGAGGTAGAATTTAAAAATTCGGGCTAATTTTGTCCTCAAATTGCTATTTTTAAAAGTTGCGGTCCTTAAATTGCCACCTTTTAAAGTTATTGTCCTTATTTTGCCAGCCCGAAAAGTTACGGTCCTTGTTTTGCCAGCCCAAAAAGTTACGGTCCTTCTTTTGCCGCACCCCCCAAAGTTACAGTCCTTAAAATTTTTTTTACCCTATATAATACATGTAAAATATATAAAAAAATAACAATTCAAATATCATCATCATCTATCCAATGTGCACAAAGCCAAATATCATTCATATACCATCATCATCATTTACAGAAAATTAAATTATACTCATAAAATTTCTACAAAATTAGAAATACATAATTCCTAAAAAATTCGCGACTTCGATCTTGTCGTTGAAATGTGGTTAGAGCAAAATATAAACTTACTTCTACTGTGTGGGGAGTGATTTTTTTTTTTTTAATTCATTGCATTCAATTTTTAACTTTTAATTTTAAAACTTATTTAGAAGAAAAACTAAGGGGGCGCTTGGTTAACAACTCTTCAATGGTAATAAAAATGAGATTGAAAATTAGTGTAATTAGCATGGTTTATAAGCACAAAATCACTATCTCTCCTCCTAAATAAAGTAATCACTACTCCATTTTGACTACCCTATTCTCTTTAATTTTTGAGAGCGCGCGCTTTAATTTTTGTACACAGGAGAGTCTAATACAAATTTAATTTTAATTATTGAATTTGATTGAAATTTTATACAATTCTTAAATTTTATTCTTACAATCATTGAGTTTATTCCAATTAAACGTGATGATTGAAAATCTGCATTAACTTTCTTATCCTAGAGGGATTCCAATTCCAACTATATATAGGCAGATACTAAATTTCAGAAATATTCTTTCAAATCAAGTTTGAATCCATTATAAAAAAAGTCGATGATCCTGGTGTAATGACACACTTTCATATGCATTTGGTACATGGTGCACTTATTTAATAAATTGAAATTGTTTATATTGAAAAGTATAGACTGATTACACTGAAAAATGTGGTTATATATATTACACTAAAAAGTTAATTTACACTTAAAATCAATTTTCTGTGTAATCTAACCAAACTTTCAGTGAAATCAGATTATACTTTTCAATGTATATAAATAATATATATCAGTTGTTGAGTGAGTGCACCATACACCAAAGTGTACAAAAGACTTACTCTTGTGTAATTTATTATGCAAATCTGGATTCGAGAAGGTTCATGTTTGGCATCAGATTCCAATAAGATGAGGGTAAGAGAAACTATATTAAGAATTCACATCCACAATTACATGAGCCATGTTAGACGGTGGTCCAGCGATTGATGCATGGTGGACATTAGGAAAATTCCGATTCTCCAATCCGACTAATGATTATGAAATTATCAGAATTGTATTTTTTCTATGTTTAAGTAAAATATAAGACAACGTTTCATATATTTTCCATGTTTAAGTTAAAATATAACACAATCTCATATAAAATATTTCATAGATCATGAATACGTAAAGGGCTAGTTAATATTTGGTACAATCCCCAAGCCTAAATTACAAAATAAGGGGCAAGAAAACCCATAACTCATTTTGCTACATTTTGTGGTCCCCATCTTTGAACAAAAACCTCAAAATGATACAATTGGGTGGGGCCGTGTTCAGTATTCTATTCCTATAAAACTGACACTGGGTGACATCTTTTTGCACGTTTTCAGAGTCAATTTTTTTACCAGAAACATCTGTTATTTCCTTATTTTTTTAATTTTGAACATAAACATAAATTTTATGAACACACGTATAAAATATTTTGAACATAAAATATAAATATTTGTGAATTCAAGCAAAATTAAATTAAAAAAATATCTCCTTTATTATTAATTTGAGAATTACATCTAAAAAATTCTAAAGTATTACATATGAAAAATTGGGCACATAATGCCCAAAGATTTATGAACCGATGATAAAAAAAATGTGCACAGACGCACAAAATTTATGAACAGTCGCTAAGAAAAAAATAAACAATTGCTAAAATATTATGAATATAGGGCCTTTTTAGTGTTTGAGAATCCAAAATCTTCAATTCTACTTGTATTTGAATGCCTGGAAATCAAAATAACAAAAATTATGAACAAACTGTATTTTTAAGTGATTCTATAATATATATAATTTAAAAAAAATCACCAATCAATCCAAAAATACATATCTCAAATTTTTCCATCATCTCCCCCTCACTACACCTACCCACACACACTAGCTCATGCACACAAGCACAGCCCCCCCACCCACTCCCCTCTCCTCCCTTGCTGCACACAACGCAAAGTCGCAAACACAATCTCAACCCCCCATCCCTTCCTCCCCCTTCCCTCCTGCACACACAAGTCACAACGCACACTCTCTCCAACTCACACTTACACACACAATACCCCCCTTCCCCCTACTGCACACACTTACACGCGCAACACCCATCCCTCCCCCTCCTGCACACACTCTACACGCATAGGCCCCCTCCCCCAACTCATCTACACACTCTACATCATCCCTTTCACCCCACACGCGCACACTCTACAACCTCCGTCCACAAATCCCCACTAAAGATCCACCAACAAAACCACCACAATCATTTATACAAAAAAATTACAGTAATTAATAAATAATAAATAATGTCTTCTTTCCTCCGACCGTCTTTCTGTTTTCTCTGATTTGAGGCCATAAAGCTTCCAGCGGTGAAAGATCGCCTCGGTTCTGGGATCCAACACCGAAACCGTGCGAGCACCACCATTGAAGATTCCTGGTGCATAGATCTGAGGCGCTGGTACACAGATCGAAAAGAATATCGTCTAATTTTTTTGGGGCTTCCGTCAACCATGAAATCGGAGCTTGCTTGCACCACCACCGCACAATCGGAAGGTGATAGCGCCACTGCCGTCGTGATAGCGCTTGGAGAGGACAAATCCGCATTCCGTCCCACTGTGATAGCGCACCGCCGCTTTGTCTTCCATCTGAATATGGTGGGAATATTTAGAGTTGGGTATGGTGGTTTTTGAATTATTAGAGAGAGAGAGAGAGAGAGGAGGGATACGTGTGGGTTGAGAGAGAAATGAGGATGAGAGAATGATGAGATGGGGTATTTTAGGGGAGAGAGGAGAGAGGGGGATTTGGGTGGGGTCCATCTCTCTTAAATACAAATCAGGATACAATTGTATGAAATTGAGTTTTAGGATTTCTCATGTTTTAATTAGCATTTAAGGCTTGAGAATTGTACTAGGGTGCATTTATTCCATACATAAAATATATATACTCCCTTTTGAGGAATTTACACACTTTCTTTATCTGAACATCTCACACAAATTTGCACACTATTTAAAATAAAAACATTAATTTGCATGCACACTCACACAAATATATACATATTTTCTCATATATATATGTCACTATTTTACCACTTTTCTTAATCCAAATGCAATTTCAAGGATGCAAATTCGCTTAGGACGGAGGTAGTAGTTCATATTGAAAAATTTGCGGATCATAATCGAGTCAGATCGAATGAAGAGGATCTTTAAAAAAAAAATTAGTGCAACAAAATATAAAAATGTCCTCTCATGTATTGTTACTATATGGGCAAACATGTGTTACCATAAAGGTAAAAAATGTGTTACTGTCAGAAAAAATATTGTTTCGATCTTTTAAAAAAATTAACGCAAAAACAGAATATACAAGTTCGCTTCTAAATTATGTTGCTATATAGACAAATATGCGTTACTGTAAGGGCGGAAGTGTGTTATTATAAGGACAAATACTTCCTGTATCCCAAACTCATCTTCTAGTTCATTGTTTGTTACTTTAAACTAAATTGAATTTATAATTAATAAATGTGAATTAGTATGTGTAAAGTAATAACATGAGATGTGAGTATACTAGTGTTGAGAAGATATAATTGAAAAAAAAACTAGTGTATGGAAATATCGATTGAGCAAGGAGCGGAGCAATTTCAGTTAGTAGCAATTACGTTTAGGATGAAGGAGTACTTGTTTTGAAAAAATATTTGTCTTTACAGAATATGTTACTTTATAAAGAAATTAATATGTGTTACTACATGAAAAAGAACTCAATACAAACGTGAAATAAAAAAACCTAAATTTAAAGAGATGAAATATAGATTAAGAAACACATATTTGTCCTTAGAGTAATTCTAGTGTGCACCCAACATCCAAGTGCATAGTATGCACTTAAATTCAATTACAAAAAGTATGAAAAACACACACTTCGGCGTGAACTGTATTTTTTGAATTAACAATACCACAAATAATAATCAACAATACCCAAAATAGTAATCAACAATACCCTAAACAGTAATCAATAATACCTAAGCATTAATCAATAATTAATACCCCAATATTTTTTTAATTAAAAAAGTCAAAATTGATTTTAAAATCCAAATGCATAGTATGCCCTTGGGTGCATGTTAGAAGTTATTTAGGGACTTCAAAACGATGTCGTATTGACTTTTCCGGCCGATTTAAGACCATTTGGACTTATTAGAAAATTTGAAACTAAATCTGATAAAAAGTTAATTTTGGAATTAAACCTGTTTTATAAAAAAATTATGTGATAATTTGTAATTTAAACTCTATCCCCCTCTCACTGTGGTTCAGTCCATAGTACATATGAATGAGGTTGATGCAGTTGATAGCTGGTCATGGATACGTGGTGAATAATGCTACTGCAGAAGTACACTATGCTTCTAAGGATCAGAAAGAAGGTAGTTTTGGTAAAGGCAAAGGCAAACCTCAATTATATATAGTCTAAATTGTATTTTTGGTCACATAAAAATAGGCTGTATGCAAAAATGGTTATTTTTCGATATTTTTGGTCCTATAGTTTTATTCGATATTTTTTGTCCAAAAAAAATGCAGTTTTGGTCCCAAAATAATATTTAAATTGCAGTTTTATTCCAAAAATTTTGCAGTTTTGGTCCCAAAAATTAACGGAAAGGACCAAATTTACAAAAAAAAAAAAAAAAAAAAGGACAAAAAAAAAATGTGAGACCAAAATTGTTATTGAAAAACTCTCACAGGACCAAATTTGCAATTTAATAAAGTGTTATGGCATATATGTGGAAAGATGACAAACTACACAAGTGTTAAATGCTTAAAAAGCTCTCCATGATTTCAGGCCAATATAACTAATTCTCAATAAGGAAATAACTCTAATCTAACATCTCCTTTTAACTTTGCTCCTCATTGTTCAACTGCTTATGTTCCTTTATCCTTAGACATGTTCTACCTCAAATTGGTATGTGGACGGTGGTGCCACATATTTTGAATAATTATTTTGTTTAGTATATATTTACATATTTTGAATAATTGTTTTGTTTAATACTATTAGAATTTTTTTAGTATGTAAAATACTTTTAGCGTACCACTAGTTTGCAACCACCACTTTATAGTACAACAATTAATAATTTTGAATAAAATAATTAATACTAACAAACTAATACTCCGATTCATTTTTGATTATCCGTATTACCATAAAAAGAAGGTTTTTTTTTTGTTTTTTTGTTTTCCACTTACCAAAAATAGCAAAAAACAATTACTACTCCTTTTAACTTACCCCTTAAAAACATAATTTATTTACACTCATGCCACTACATTATCAACTTTATACCCAAAAATACTAATAAACAACTCTTAAACCTTTTAAAAAGCTATTTTATACCCACAAATACTAATAAACGACTCTTTTTATTAAAACCCGTGCCATTTTCTTATGGACAATCAAAATCGAATCGGAGGGAGTATATTTTAATGAAAAACAAATAATGTTTAAAACTATAGACAAAATGCTAATTAGTCGTTTAATGAACTGATTTATATAAGACTTTGCCTAACTTTTATTATAACGAAATCTAATGATTTCAACCTTTTTTTTATACGGAAATGCTAATAAACACCTATATAATTTTACATAAAATATGAATACAATTTTAATTTAGTATATGTACAAAAACTACGTTTTTTTTTTTTTGTTTTATGATAATTTATTTTAAATAATTTATAAATTTAATGTATCTGGAAATTAAAACTTTAAAATATATATTAGAAATATATATTATACAATTGTATACATCTATATTATTTTTATAGATAGGGAAGCTTTAAGCACTTGACAAATACTTATATATATCACCCTATTATGCAAATGGTCTTGTTATTAACAATGACAATCCCATTAGTGCCAAGATGTCTTTAATTACTTTACGGAAACTATGAATTATATAAAATACTAATTAGACTGATATTTCAAACTAAAACCAATTAAAGTCAATATGAATCATGAGTTTTTCGACCAAGTCTATGATTAATTAAGTTTAATA
This sequence comes from Ballota nigra, assembly GCA_947034835.1. Lineage (NCBI taxonomy): Eukaryota > Viridiplantae > Streptophyta > Magnoliopsida > Lamiales > Lamiaceae > Ballota > Ballota nigra. The sequence continues at coordinate 6,516,798 of OX344727.1, read as the reverse complement.
AATTGTTTGAGAAGAAAATAATCCTTATCAACATATCACCTAACAACTTTTACTTTAATTGGATGTAAATTTAGAAGAACGCAAAGACTTCTTTTTAATTACTTAAAACATAATACAATGAATTATTATTTTTCGTGTTCTTAAAATTACGCTACGTACTATAATAACGACCATTATCCACGAAATTGATTATTGATATAACATTTCATTTCTATTTAATACTTAAATTAATTTCGTAGTTGATGAATTAATAATTAAGTACTTATGTACAACCAACATTAACTTTAAGTTATGATGACGGCCTTGTTCATGAATATATACAAAATTTTCTTGTCAGACGGCCATCACATGTGATTAAGTAATTAAAAAGGAAAATAGTTACGATTTAGTGAGTAAATAACTAAAGGGGTAAAAAGAATTACATTATAACTTATTCCTATCCATGACTAATTTCCAATAAAAATTCATTATATTTATTAGTATGGTGCCCCGTGCCGTGAGCCCGTGACTATGTGGGATTTCATATATAGTTAAATCTTTATAAATAAACTAGTTTAAGTTTAATTCTAAATTAATTTAATTTCTGTCCAGATTATTTTCATATTTTTTTATTGATTTAGCATAATAAGTATGAAATAAATATGCATGACATACATTTTGAAATTTGAAAAAAAAAAAATGGAATTACACATCCATTTAAAAATTAACGTAAGCTAGAAATAAAAATAAAATAAATTGTGTTTTATACATTAATTAATTAATGTTATTTTTTTTTATTTTTAATAACAATTTTAAAAAAATTAATTGAGAGTTTAAAATGAAATTAACATAATGATTTTTTATTTGTTTGATGAACTAATCTAATAAAGAATATTGTAAAACTTTTATTTTGTAGTAAGAGGTTACACACACATATAGAGGAAATGATCTCATGCCCAGGTGAGCACGATATAATATACCCACTACGAATGTGATAATGCCACATAAACAGATAAAATCTATCAATTAAAATTATAGTGGATCCACTGCTTATGTGTTATTATCACATTCACGGTGATTATATTATATTGTGTGCCCACGGGTGGGTATATGATCATTTCTGATATATATATTGCATGCTATAGAATATATAAATAGATTTTTGTAATTACGAGAGTGAAACAAACTCCTGATAAAACAAAAAAAAAAAAAAAAAATCGAGAGTGAAACAAACTCAGACTATTGGACGAAGCAAAATTGTGGATGAGTAATGCCGAATTTTTTGAGAATTCTTGAGAGAAAGATATATTATAGAGAAAACATTGAATTCATTTAATACCATGATTACATCACACTAGAATTGAAGTCGACTTGAGGAAAAAAGAAATTAAAGTCATATTGTTATGAGGACATTTCAACGTGGCACATTTTAGAGTAAGACAATTTGAAAAATACACATCATAAAACTCTAAACTCCCAATTTAAGAGTGATGAAAATAAATATTATACACATCTTGTGCATGAATTTTATAATTAGATAAGTTATGGTGAAAATCATGAAGATGCAGTGATTGTACGTAGATATGAAAACAAATTTGAGCAATTGAGAATAAATTTTATGGAAGAGTTATGTGTGTGAACAAGTTTCACTGTAAACTGTGAACAAATTTCACTGTAAAACTGGTTTGAAGGGTATTTCTATTAGTTTTTCATTAAAAGATTTGTATCATAAGTATCTAATTTTGAATAATATTAGTTGTTACATTGAAATGTATTAGTTGAATGATATTAGTTGTTTTATTAAATAATACTGATTGTTTAACTATAAGATATTAATTGTTGATTAGTTGTATAGTGAAATTGTTTTATACAACCAACTCTTAATCCTTTTCAAGTAATAATAAAGTGAATATAATACTTTTTCAAGAGTGATAGTATATATATATATAATTTCTAATACACACATCCATGTTTATTTGAGTCATCACATTCTGGAAACTATACCATATCTTTAACAAATTGTAGCTTATATATTATTTTAAACCATTTTTACACAATTGCCCCTAATTAATAGTTAGTACCTTGTGTCACGGCCGGTCGTGTCCGTGATATATAGTGTCTTGTGTCATATGGTGCCTTTATAATAGTAGTTTTTTATTTGGTAAAAGTGTTTAAAAACTATAAATAAATTAAATTACAAATTGTTAAAATCATGGTATAAAGTATTAAAAAAATGAGTATTTTATCAAAATTTCACTCAAGGGAGCATGAGATGTGTTTTCAGCGTGATTGAGTGCTGCACATGCCTCTACGGCGGCGGACGCCACTTTGAATTGCTTAACGCCCAAAAAGAGAAAAAGTATAGTAGATACTAGATATATATATATATATTAAACAGAACATGGGGGAAGCTTACATATATATGGTGGAGATATAATAATAGAGCCAAAAATATTGTAATGAAAACGGGCCACCAGTCAAGTGGGGGATAATGGAACCATGTGCGATCATATGGTGGTTGGCCCTTATCCTGCCCCACACAACTCTCTTTTCACCTCCAAATCCATTACCCGTGAAAATGAAAGATTAAGACACACACACACTAACACACATCTATTCATTTTATCCAATTATATGATGACACACTCTTGTGTACAACAAATGACAAATTCGTCTATACTTCAGTTGTAACATGCAATTGATGCAATGATATTCTTTTTTTTTTTTTTTTTTTTTTTTTCTATTTTCGATTGTTTCTTTGTTTTCGCACGAGTTTTAATATGAGAGTTGTTTGTTACTCCATCCGTCCTCTAATAACTTTCACGCTTTATTTTTGGGACGTCTCACAATAAATTTCACACCCCAAATATGGAAATAAAACACTCTCACAACCGCTACTTTAATTTAAAGTACTCTACATCCGTTGGTTCAAAAAGTTAATAAAACAATTTTTCTTAAAAATTGTGACACTCCACCTCTAAAAGTTAGCAACAGAGGGTGTAGTATTTATAGTGTTAAAACTATTTCTAGTGGTATCGTAGTAAATAAAAGATGTAAAAAAGGAAATAAAGTTGTTTTAGTGACATTACCATAAATAAATGCTGGTTATTCATGGAAGGGACAATTGAAAAAAAAAAAAAAAAGACAAATCTTTTTGATAATAATAAAAAATAGAACGGAGAAAGAAATATCACTTGTTTTTACTAGACATATATTATTACATGTTTTTTATTGAACAAACAATATTTATTCTGCATCAATAGTGATACTCTAATTATATAAATAGGTAGAATTTAAAAATATTAAAATTCGTACATAAAAAGATTGATTCTCACGTCTCCTTCTCATCACCTCCCATTTTCAATCCTTTCCCTCCCTAATATTCCTTTTTTTTTTTTTTTTTGCATTCCCTTCACACGTTCATTCTTTCCCAATCTCTCTCTCCCCCTCTTTCTCTCTCTCCCTCTCATAACTCTTATTTGATCATATAAAGAGAGATCTTTGTGTCAGAAGTCAGGGACTGAAGTTTTCTTTTGTCCTTCTGATTAAGGAGGTCCCTTTTGTGTCAGAACCAAATCTAATTTGTGTCCAATTATTTTGCAACCAAAAAAAAAAACCAAAACCCTAGTTCTTTTTCTTCCATCTCCATGAAGACTAGCATGAAAACTCCCCATTCCATCAAAACTAGGTTTGCAACAAAGTTTCTTCAAGCCATGAAGAAACTCAACAAGAGAAAAAACCCTTCATCGTCCACGACAAACAAGTACAAGAGGTACCGGGCCGTCAGAGCTGCAGCCCGCGCTTCCATGGCGTCAGCAGTCGGGCCGAAGAGGGCATGGAGCCGGGCCGTCCTTAAGAAGATGAAAAGGAGTAAATTAAAACGACGTAGTTTTGTTACAAGGCGAATTAAGGTCAAAGAGGCGAGACAAAACCCTAGATCAAAAACCCTAAGATTCGGGGAAGAAGACGATCTCCGCTGCCTCGTACCCGGAGGCAAAGGGATGGAGTTTTGCAGTTTGTTGAGTGAAACTGCTCACTACATAAAATGCCTCAAGGCACAGGTACAGGTTATGACAAACATTCTTGATCACTTTTCAACTTGAAAATTGAAATAATTCATATATACTACTATGTAACATATATATAAGGTGAGGGTTTATAATTTAGAGAGAGAATGATGGATTTACAAATCAAGAAACTTACCCTTTTCCCCATTTCAAGAAAATAATAAGCTAATTGGATGGTTTACTTGGTGTATAGATGAAGTAAATAAGTGGGATTTTTTATATTCTAAATTTTCTCGTGTCTTTTTTTTTGTTTTTGATTTTGTAGAGAAATTGTAAACCTTAATTTGTTTAATGCATGTGTATACACATGCACTGTATTATATTTGCTTTGTTGCGCCTTCTAACACCAGTTTCAGGACCATGACTTGCTAAAAGTACACATGGCTAAATTAATTAATAAATCCAAAGTAATGTTCCCCTCTGCAAAAGAAACATAATTAATTTCCTTCAACATTAATTATATTATATTGTTTGCTAGATCTATATGCAATACTTATTACTCCCCCTCCAATATTAGTAGTCCTGTTATTTGGATTTTTATTTTTTGTCATAAGTTGGAGGATATTATGAGGTATTATGAAATCTATTTATCAATAAAGTTATTGTTTATAGAAAATATAGATATCATATTTTTAATAAACAATCGTTTAAAAAAAAAAAAACAGCCCAAGAAAACAGGATTATTTAATATTGAACAGATGGAGTAATGAGTATTGCATATAGATCTAGCAAATAATATATATTTAAATTAGAAGAAAATTAATTATGTTTTTTACAAGCTAGGGGGGGACATTACTAGGGGTGTAAGTGAGTTGAGCCGACTCGCGAGCTAATCGTGCTCGACTCGTAAAAAGATCGAAATCGACTCGAATCTAATCGAGTCGATCTCGAGTTCGAGCTACTCGAGTAGCTCACGAGTTCGAGCTTATAAATACTCAGCTCGTGAGCCTAATCGAGCTTGCACAGTATTTACTATTTTGCCATTAATTTTATTTATTAATTATATTATATATAGTAATATTTTTAAATATAAAATAAAATATATACAAATGGTACGCATACGTTCTTATAACATAGAATGAAAATCACGTCTCATGACCCACAATTTTTTTTTTAATTTTTTTTTGGGAATATTTGTCCATTTGACAATTTTTTTCAATTTTTTGAATTTTAATGAATATTATTGTATTTGTGAACTTTGAGTTTAAATTTTCAAGTGTAGTCGATATGCAAGATATAGACAAAAAATGGACTAAAATACGTTTTACATTTTATTTTAGTAAAATAGTAAAGTTATCGAGTCGAGTCGAGCTCGAGTTTATCGAGTTTTTGGACGAGTCGATCTCGAGCTAAAAAATTTGGGCTCGACCGAGTTCGAGTCGAGTTTCGAGCTTCGAGTATTGCATTCGAGTCGAGTTCGAGCTCAGCACTACTCGGCTCGACTCGACTCATTTACACCCCTAGACATTACTTTGGATTTATTAATTAATTTAGCCAACTTATGATAAAAACAATAGCCTAAGAAATATGACTATTAATATTGAACGGAGGGAGTAGTTGTTTTTTTTATGCCGTTCAATTCTCTTGTGCCACTTTTTATATTTCACTTTGTATTCCACTTGCTGTATTTTAACACATGGATCCATAATTGTGGTGGTCCGTTGGATATTTTTAAAAATGTCACGTGTCGTACATCCAGAAAATGGAACATTAAGTGAAACACTAAAAATAACACATATGATTTCACATTAGTCAGCCATATATATCAGCTAGACATGGTCAATGGTTTGTTTTTTGGTTGAGTAGTTGAGCAATACATATATATAATATTTCATTAAAGAATTTGCCTTAAAAGTTAGGTTGCATTAAGGTGCATGGAATCGTTAATACTAATTAATCTGCAGTATCAAGAATAGTTTTCCCTGTCAGCAATGTTCTTGAAATTTGGTGGTTTGATGAGAATTATTCTGAATTATACAAATTGGAGCATCAATCTACATTAAATTAACAGGAGTAGTTAAAGGAAATGTCTACTCTCCATTTTTTCTAATTTCTTATAAATTTTTAGATAGAGTAAAAAATGAAATAAAAACATGGGATCCATAAAATTTCTATCTATGCGTCTTTCTTTCGTCAATTTTATACAAAAAAAAAAAAAAAAAGAAAAAAAATTAAGAAGATCCACCACTGATCACTTGTACAAGTTAGATTTCAAAAATTAAATGAAACTTTTCTATATTTTTTTTACAAATTTATTCGCGACAATATTCTTCATCACCAAATTATAATTCCATCATTTTCGGGTGAAACGAAGGTCAAATCGTACATAATTTTTTTTTTTTACTTTCAAGTCTATCGTTTTAATATATGGCATGCCCCTCAATTCGTTGGAAAACAACCAAAATTCAAATGGGAGAGCAATGCTTTCCTCTGCTCAAATCGATACGTCCGTGTATCGAGGCCATTTTCTGGCTGTTTTAAACTATTATTCGACGAATCGAACGACATAAATATCAAAATGAAGGAACTGGAGAAATAAAAATATTTGGTATGTGTCTTGACCTTCGATTTGCAGAAAAAATTTGGCTGGGCGAATTGTCGTAAAGGAATCACTCAAATTTAAATTGGTGTTTTGTAGTATACGAAATGAGTAATTAGAGGTATCAAATTGATGAATTTGAAGAGATGCACAATTTGATATATAACTCGTTCAATTCGCCCCACATCCAGAAAATGGACTTGGCAGCGGCAAAATACGGTGAATTTTATGTTGTCTAGCAAATGTGAGCACACATTGCAAAAAATAAAGATAATTGTGGAATGAAAACAAATTATAATAGCCCAAATTAAAAATATTGCGAATTTTGGCCGGATTGAATTTGGTCGAATGGGTAACTTTCTAAGCAACAATTGTTTCCTCCAGAAGAGAATAAGAACATTGCTTTAACATTTGCTCACTGACCGCAGTTCGTTACGTTTGCCTTTAGAACGTACGTATGTAGCTTCCTAAACATATACCATGCACATCGGGAATACGCCTAGCCATTCTCCCTTAACTATTAGCTCATTCGTTGTTTGCTTACAAAAATTTCGCGCAAAGACAAAATTCGTGTTACTGTAAGGACAAAATGTGTGTTATTTTTAGAATAAATAAATACTGGTTTCACACACAAATATATTTATTTGTCTTTATATAAATAAATATTTTTTCGTACAGTAACACATATAAGGTATTGAAAACTGTGTAGCTATAAGAACACAAATGTATTACTACATGCATGGAGTAAAATATGTTCGCGCAAAAAGTTCTATCACATGTTGTGTTATTTTAACGTCAAACATGTGTTAGTGTAACATAATTTTTTTTGTTTTTAGGGTTAAGTGCAGAATAATTCACGAACTTTATAATTTTTATCAATTATAACATGAACTTTTAAAATTTTCAATTTGATACACAAACTAATTTACTATTGTAATTCACTACATGTGCAAATTTCAATGGATACTAATGTTTACATTGCAGCGAAAGCAGCCACAAAAAACACATCACACGCCACCTCACATGTCAAATCTACAAGAAAAATATTTTTTTTATCACCCAACCTAGAAGTCAAAGACGGTTTTGAGTCGAAATTCTTGTACCCAAATATAGCTCTGACAAAATGCACAAGATAAATGATTAGGAGTGCTTGAGTTCAGTAGTTTTAATGGATAAATAAAGTTGGTGTTGTCTAGTTACTTAAAAAGACATGTCTTTGGTGTGTGATATGACGTGCTTGAATTCAGTAGTTATAACAAACAAATGAACCTAAATGTCCATGTTTTGAAATATAAAAAAGAAAATTCTGGCATGGCATCTGACGTGGCGTCTAATGTATTTTTTGTGGCAGCCCATGTTGCCACGTAAGCTTAAGTATCACCGAAAATTTACACCATGCATCGAATTACAACAATTAATTAGTTCGTGTATTGAATTGCAAACTTTAAAAGTTTATGTTGTAATTGATAAAGACAATAAAATTCGTGAATTATTTTGCAATTAACCCTTGTTTTTATACAGACAAATATTTGTTTGTCCTTAGAGAAATAAATTTTTGTCCTTGTAGTACCATATGTAAGATATTGAAAAATGTAGTACTATATGAACATAAATGTGTTACTTAATTGGAAAAGATATGTGTTTCTACATGAATAAAAATAATACTAACGTAATACAAATAACTTAGATTTAAAGAGATGAGAAAGATATTAAAAAAACCACATAATTGTCATTATAGTTATTATAAGAACATATATTTATTGTTGTAAGGGCTAGAAATACATAATTGCTCTTACAATACATATACTTATTATTTATAGTAACACACATGAGACCGAGTTTTCAGTGTTTGCCTTGGCACAATTGTTATTTTATGGAAAATCCACTTGCCGAATGCGATTCACCTGGGACCAATGAGTTTTGACTTGGAACTCAATACCCAGAAAATTACCATAATTTTTTATTTAAAATATATTTTACGATAACATAGTTCACATAAGTTTGCTATAGTAATCTAAACCTCAAAGGATTGTTTGTTAGTTTAATGACAAGTTTTAATATGCACCAAACGAATATTATATACATGGAATTTTAATTCAATTGTAAATCTAAGCCAAAATTTAATTTTAATGACATTGGTGCATAATACAACTCCTCTTTGATCAATAATATATGTGACATTTACATGGATTCTCTCATACTTTATAACTAGATAAAACCTCGCAAATTTCGCGAGCTGAAAAAAAAGTTATATGTATAAAAAATGATGCTTTATATATTTTTATGTTTTTTTATATATAACTTACTCATACTAATTTATACAGAATACTGTTATATTCAATATTGAAATATTTAAAGATTGAAGGAGACCACTCAACTTAATACAATATATTCCTATGCATATTTTTAATGTGAACACGTCAAATAGTACTTTATAATTCAAGATTTATGTGTGAATTAGGGTGTAAAGATATGTTGTCTAATTTTATGGGATGTGATTGTGAGATATAAGAAAACGTGTTTTTATTTCTTAGATTAAGTCAATGCTTGAATTCACATTTAGAATATAAATTCTTATGGAGAATAGCAAAATTTATGGTGTATGATTGAATTAAAAATTTACATGCGTAAAATAATGAGAAGTTTTGTTCACTAAATATATAGGATGTGAAGATGAGATATGATTAAAAAAATCTAAATAAATATAGGTACTTTTCTTAAATGAAGAATTTTTTTTTTTTTTTTTTGTAAAACTTCAAATAGTCCCGTAAAGAAAAAACCAGTAAAATATAATTTAAAATTAACAAAAAATTGTGTGAGATTGTTTTATGACATGAGACAACACTAATTAATACTCGTCCCTATCAAAATGTTAATGGGTCATGCACACAACACATACTCTTTAAATTTTTGTTTGATCCAGGGTGAATAGATTTTTTGCCCAACTTTATGGCATGTGACTTGTGTGGGTGAAATATATTTGAATATTTTCTATTAATAATTACTAATCAATTTAATACTAATCAGTTATCAATTAGTTATAAAAAAAAATGAAGACTATTGGAAAAAAAATCAAGAGTTATCAGCAACCTAATAAGAAACATATTGCCCACATAATATACCATTATATCACATAATTTCTGCCATGAAAACTGAATAGATATTTCGAACATAGAAATTTATTGACAATAGAAAAATTTATGACATATGTAATAAAGACTTGATACTTAATTTTATGGGATGTGAGAGTGATGTTATTACTAAATATTTTTTACTAGGACAATTGCTTTATTTAATATATAGATGATAAATTTTTTTTATTAAAAATTAACAAAATTTATGCAAACTAATCGACTCTTTGAATTAAGAAAAATGGAACAAAAAATTAATGTAGCATTAATTCAATGACAAAATGAATTTATTTCTTGATAATTGATTTTTTCACTAAATTATTATTGTTATTTTCTAATTTAATATAATACAATTTTACGCTGGGATTATTCAAACTAATATATAATTACCATAACTTATTATGACATTAGATATTAATAATATTTTAATTCTGCATATTACGATAATTTTTTTCACATATACTACATAAATATAATATAGTATTTAAATGATTTTTTTTTCAATGAATGATTTAACTATATATATGAAAAGTTAAATGTATAATGATAATTTTTCGATGATTAGGAAAATGGTGCGAACACGTCAAAATTTTGTTGTTATAATCTTGCTTTCAAATTCATATATTGTATAGAAGCTTTTACGTTGAGATTATGCATTAAAGACATCAAACTAATTAACCAAATATATATGCATAAAATATGCAATTGTTAAAAATGAGTAATAGTTTAAGTTTACGTTGAAATTATTCAAACAAAAATATATTAACCATAATTTTTCAGGAAATTATTAATATGTATAACTTGAAATATGAAAATCTAAAAAAAATAAATATTAATTATTTGCACTCAACATATTAGGATAAATATCTGTTAAAGTATTCAATTATCTAGTACTCTAGTATCCACTAATCGGGCTTGCTCTGTAAGCCCCAGTTTTCCAAAATGTAGATTATACATTTTTAGAAAATCCGAGTCGTCACTTAGTGACCAAAAATCCGAACTAAAAATTTTCTTTTATATAGAATGCAAATAACAACTTCACATAGACAATGGAAATACATAATTTTTGTTATAAAACGCGGTGGCCATTTATTTATTTTTAAAATTCTTATGGAAGGATCTTTATAAAAAGTTTGCCACAAAACAAATGTTAAACATAAACATCATACATAAAAAATCATCAAGAGACCATGAGGTTGTTTGTCACCCCGACATATGAATAATTTGTCATAGTAAAAGGAAATGGTGCATATAATTCTTTAGTATTAATTCCATAATATCACCGAACTCGTATCACACCTCCACTGGCTCGAGCTCCCCTTCATCATACCCTGAAATTTGTTAAAAAGAGGGGGTGAGATTTGAATTCTCAGTGTGGGAGGTTTGCATGCTATTATATAGTTGGGCAAAACAAATATGATCATTTTGTAAAACATTTTAGTATCCTGATATCAAACCATCATGTAACATTCCTTGTGCTGAGCCACATAGGCCAGGCCGTCAAACATAATAAATCATTCCCTGGTGCCGAGCCACATAGGCCAAGCCTTCAAACATAATACATCATTCCCTGGCGCCGAGCCACAAAGGCCAGACCGTTAAACATAATACATCATTCCCTGGCGCCGAGCCACAAAGGCCAGGCCGTCAAACATAATAAATCATATAGACCGTAGGCTCGCCCGAAGGCATCATGGCGCCTAGCTACAGAAGCCAGACCATTACGTATCGTTTAAGATATCATATATCATGTAATAACCATGTAACCCGACCCGAAGGTCAAAACATTCGTAATACCAACATACCATATAATATTCCAAGCAATGCAGTAAAAACCACCCACCTCAAACACTTTCCTTTTCGAAAAATGTCCTATTGCTTTCACCCGAAAATCCTCGTCACCGTAATCGCACTCAACCTAGCACAGTTTTGTTTGCACTTTAATAAGCTTTTACTTTTCAAGTAATACTTTATATGTTTAACTTAAGAGCATTCGTAAATATATTTTAGGTTTATTTTACATTTCAACAGACAGAGCATATTGATCATATAACATTTCTTTCGTTACTTTTCACTAATCGAGGATTTTGGGTCTTCAGTTTATTTTTCATATTCGAAGTTCTTCTGATTCTTTGTTAATTCTTCTTGAAACACATCAAACAAGTCTCTTAGTATTATTTAAATTGTTAATGATTTTTAGTAGGGACGTAAATCTCCTTTCGCTTGTCCTCTTAATATAAAGTCCTTATTCTCTTTAAATTCATTAAACACGATTTTCTAAGCAATCAATATTTCATAAAAACATAGATTCACACATTCTTATATGCATTAGTTATCAATGTCTTAGAAATCTTCTTAAGGTTTATATATGTTGGTCCAATAAGGACTTGCATTTTACTTAGCATTTTATCACTTATAGAGTTTATCAAAAACTTTTAACGTTACTAGTGTTTACTGAGAATATAAATCCTCATTTAAGCATGTTTAGTATACTCAAGTATTTTAGGGTTTTCATGAGATTTTCCTTTACTCTTTTCTCTTTTAAAGACACACATAGAAACATATAGTCCTTACTTTAAACTAACATCAAACAACACATCATTCACATGTATTCACATGATACTTGAGTGTCTTAGATTAATGCATACCATGTTTATCAATTTAAACAAGGACACAGTCCATTCTTGAGTCGAAACAAGGAAAACAGTTTGAGGAAATTGCATCCGAAGATGAGCAGTTTGCTCCTTCGAATGTTCGTCTCCTAACTTTAACCACTTTTGAAAAATACTAAAATATATCCGATCATCATGAAATTTATACAGTATGTACCTTTTAGAGTTTAATGCACATATATATATTTTTTTTCATGTCATTTGGTTTAAGAAAATATGAGTTCTAGGTTCATTTTCAAAACGTGACAGTTTCTTTCAGAAACTTACAGTGTGCGCGCAGTGTTAAAAATAATTTTGGTAAAACTATTTATACTTATTAAAAAATAATAGAAAAATACGTAGATATAACTAACTTCATTTAGTATTTTATCATAATTTTTTTAAAATCAAAACTTAATTCGAAAGATACATTTTGACCCATGAAAGTGAAAACCTAACAGTTTCTTCACACTTTCTTTAAAAATCCATAACTTATCAAAGAAAATTGCGAATTGACTCAAACCAGTGGCAAATGAAAGCTAACTTGATCTAATTTCATGAAGTATAAACAATTTTCCAAAATACATAATATTTCAAGTTCGAAAATTCGTACAGAAACTTAATGACACTGTTCACAGTGTATTTGTTGTGCATACTTTCTCTTGTATTTCCTATTTCACAACTATCATGACACTAAAATTTTAACACCTTAATAAAAATTATTCAAGACTACATTTAGCATACATTTTAAAATTAAAACATAATATATCCCTAAGGTTTCATGGTTTCTAAGCATACAACATTTACAACAACATTTCAAGCAAAACATTCACATTAACTATGTTTGAGTTGAAGGGTTTTACAACCTTTGTAGACTTGTCTTCTTAAGGTAGAGGGTCTTATTAGATCTTTAATCTTTTAGTTCTTGATGTGGATGAGGGCTCCTTGAAAGAAATTCTTGGTTTTGAGCTAAAACAAAACAAGAGTTGGAGTTAGAAGATGAAGATGGTACTTTCATAAACTTTGAAAGAGAGAGGGAGAATAATTGCTCATTTTTGCTTGGAGATGGCTTCAAAACTTCAAACCAACACCAATGGAAGCTTGACACTTGATTTTGGAAGCCTCCTATGGTTGAAAATGGGAGAAAAAAAATGTTTCTTCACCCTTGGAATGAGGTAGCTGAAGATGAGGGGGAAAGAGGGTAGTTTGTGTGATTTTCTTTCTTTCTTTCTCTCTTCTCTTTTCTTTTCTCTCTCACTTAGGCTTTCTCTTGCATGATTAGCAGGGGAAGAGGATGTATTTGAAGGGGTGATAGAGAGGGTAGCAGCTGATTATTGAGTGAGGAAAGGAGAATGGTCAAAGGTGTAAGAGAAGTATGAGTTTTTTTTTAATAAAAAAGAGAGACATGAAGTTTGATTTAAGGGAGAGGGATGGGCAGCTGTTCCAGCTACTTCCCAGCAGATATGGGACGTCCATGGTGGGTCCCAAGGGGGGATTTTGGATTTTCTTAGTATTTTCGGACGCGATGTAATTTTCGGTGTTGAAATCGAGTGTTTTACGGCTAGATTTTGGGCTCCGAAACTCAATGTTTTTGCTCGTTTTGTCATCTAAAAGTTTAGAATTTCATTTATTTTATTAAAACTGATATTTATCTTTATTTTATCAATTACGTCTTGTGTTGGGTTCGTATTTATTCGTCGAATTCGAAATTCTGAAGTTTTAGGGTATTTCGTTCGACTTTTGGCGACAAAAGTATAATTTTGTTCGAGAATTTTCCATTAAGTTAAAGGCCTCAAGTTTTATATTATAAAATTTTATTTTGCTTATTTTCTCAATTTGTATAAATTTGTTTCGTAGTTACAGTGCAAGGAGTGCTTTCGGTTCCGGTTTTTGACAAACCGTTGCGTAGAAATCGATTTTAAAACTCATTGCTTATAAAAGAATAGTGAATCAATGAAAATAAAATAATTATAACATAATAATAATATTAATAGTATAAATTCTAAATTTTTTGGTTCGGGTATTACATGCTCGGCTCGTTTAACAAAACTAATTATAAGTAGCTTATGTCACATCTAAAAATAATATATTTAACCAAAGAAGTTACAACATCTCCACTAATTTAGCCAAAATAATCAAAGATCATGGTGTTTAAGACAACCTATCATTATTTATTGCTAATTATATCAATTATATGTATCTTATTCGTGGGCATGGTGGCAAGATATCAAAGTAACCCCGGGAAAGATCATTGGACTGCAGTTAAATGCATTATGAAGTATCTGAAAAGAATTCGCGATAGAATGTTGATTTACCAGTCAGACAGTCTGATTTCCGTGGGATACACAGACTCGGATTTCCAATCAGACCTAAACTCTAGAAGATCTACCTCGGGTAGTTTGTTCTTCATGGGAGGAGTCATATCATGGAGAAGCGTTAAGCAGATATGTATCGCAGATTTGACCATGGAAGTCGAGTATGTAGCTGCTTGTGAAGCAGCGAAAAAAGCGGTTTGACTCAAGAACTTCTTAGTGTACTTGGATGTTATTCCGAATTTGCCCAGCACAATCTCTGTCTATTGTGATAATGCCGGAGCAGTTGCAAATTCCAAGGAACCGAGAGCCCACAAGGACAACAAACACATACAAAGAAAATACCATCTTATACGAGAAATCATTAAGAGATGAGACATAGAGGTGGTAAAGATCGCGTCGGAGGACAACCTATCAAATCCATTCACAAAGGGTCTGCCTCAGAGTACATTAGAGAGACATGTGGATGGAATGGGTGTTAAGACCGTTGCCAATCTGCTTTGAGTATAAGTGGGAGAAATATTATTAGGTTAGTGTAGGTTACATGAGATGTCACATAGAACTACACTAGATTTGCTGATGTATACTTCAAAGCAGACTTTGAGTATAAGTGGGAGATTGTTGGGGTTATACGTGAAAGTATACTTTTACTTTGTATAACCTATGTATTAAACACTTATTTATGAGAATAAATCTTTTATCACTATTGCTTTAAATATGAATGAATGTTAAATGTTTGTTGCAAACCGTTCAATATATAGTATGTGTTACATTATAGTTAATGTGGTGACACCAGATCACAGAAGATCAAATTAACACTTCTTTGTAACTAAATGTACAAATTCACGATCTAGGTGGAATTGAACAATCTACCGTGAAAGGTCTAGGTGTAGTTCTCATATTGGCCTGTCTTGACTAAGAGATTGAACTATCATATTTTGTATGTGTTGAAGAGGACTACATCGAGGATAAATTCTTCTATTTTGAACGGAGAAGAATTAGACCTCAATGGTTATTGATTTCTTAATCTCCGTCATTTAAATAGGACCGTGTGTGGTTAATACTTATTGCTTTGATACATGTTGGATGAGAATCATCGTGACTTCAATACCTAGTGTTTTGGATAATAATATTAATCATACGATAGTTGCTAAGATTTAATATGGAGAAACGTGTAACGCCCTGAATCCAGAATATATTAATTATATCGGATTCGAAGTATTATTGTGATCAAAAGTCCGAACTATAAATTTTTTGAAGGAATTATGATGAAATTGAATGATGAGTTTCATGCAGCGGATAAGTGGGAAGAAATATTATAATAATGTATCGCACACATAAGTATATGTATATATATATATATAAATGGATAAAGGGTTCTGTATCATCAGGATAATACACACTGAATCTTGGCAACTAATTCACACGATAAATAGTATCGTCTTGCATAGCAGTAGCGATAACATTTATTTAGGAATGAAATAATAAGCATCATTGTTTCATTAATAGTATTTTAAGCGAGCGGGAAACTTTGTGTCTTCTGCATCACTGTCCTTACTCCCCGTAATCGAAATCTGAAAAGGGGTTAGGAAAATGTGGCGTGAGATTTGAATTCTCATATGTGGGTGATTTGCAACGTCATGAGATTAGTAAATCCGAAATATATCAAGTTATACTCATTGATAAAGTATTTATTTCATTTAATCAGTTTCACATATAAACAAGATTACAATATTCCATAAAAGCAATAGTTTATATAATAATTAATCGATATTAAGCATATTTCACATAATATAATTGAAATAGCACAAGTTGGTTCACATTAGGGCAAAGCCAAAAGTCATATTCACGTATTGTCACAAACTGTCAAACCATATTCGTACGACCATTCCACTTCCAACACTTACTCTTTTCAACCACAACAAACTTACTCCTTCCAATCACCATCAAACTTACTCCTTCCAACCACAACAACCATCAAAAGATAAGAAAACCATCAATGATCTTATTCCCAGTGCGCAACGTAGGCGGTTGACCCGGGGACCATATAAGTTTGAATCAACAACCTACATTCCGAGGGCGTCCCCGACAGCTCCCCGAAGGTTGGATTAAAAACTCGATCCTGACTCCGTACTTACTAACTTACCATAAAACTGACACATCAAACTTTATAGAGAAAATTACTTGATTGACAACTGAACTGATTCATGCTCACATAAGGTACTTACTCATACAATGGTGATCGATTTACAAAACAACAGACATTATATATCATATATAGTCATATCACATAATTCAAACAGTTATATAATAGGTGTTACATTTATGTTGGTTTAGATATTTTTGATTGATTTAGTCGAGTTCAGAAAATACCGGCACAACATTATTATTAGCAGATCAAACAACCGATCATCACCCACCTGATCTTTCCGAATCCCGAGAATAATGTACAGGCAAATGGTCGAGTCCTCCGTGCGTGTCCCGAATAGTACATAATCCTAATATGGAGTAATCCGATTAAAAGATCGACTTTTGAATTTGAAAAAGCTTAAGAGTTTGTATTGTTGGAGTTATACGTGAAAGTATGCTTTTACTTTGTATAACTCGTGTATCAAACACTCGTTTTATGAGAATAATTCTTTTATCGCATTTGCTTTAGTTATGATTGAATGTTGAATTTCCATTGCAAACCGTTCAATATATGGTACTAGTTACATTGTAGTTAATGTGGTGATACCCGATCACGGAAGACAACATTAACAGTTTACTTGTAACTAAACGTACATGTTCACGACCTAGGTGGAATTGAACAATACGCCATGAAAGGTCGATGTGTAAGGCTCAGATTGGTCTGTCTTGACTAAGAGATTGCACTAGCACATTTAGTATGTGTTGAAGAGGACCTACATCGAGGATAAATTCTTCTGTTCTGAAATGTGAAGAATTAGACCTCAGTGGTTGTTGATTTCTTAATCTCCGTCACTTAAATAGGACCGTGTGTGCTTAATGGTTACTGCTTTGATTCATGTTGGGTGAGAATCATTGTGACTTCGAACCTTGTGCTTTGGGCAGTAATATTAATCATAAGACGGTTGCTAAGATTTAATACGGAGAAACGCGTGCGAGTACGGCTCGTGTGATTAGTCCCCTTGGTGGGCTCAGAAGTTTTATCGTACCAAATCTTGCAAGTGAAGAATTAGTTTCTTCGGTACGGATAATAATGTTGAGCTGTCTTTACTCCAAGGTGAAATATATTAATTAATTTAGAGCTATTCAGAAGCTTAATTAATTAATGGACTTGATAATCTTAAATGCGGGAAATAATAACCGGGAGCCCATATTATCGTAATATGGATTAAGATGGATAGTGCAATATTAATTTATTAGTGGTAATAATTAATATTAATGGATTGAATTATATTGGGGCTTAATATTGAAATTCAGAAGTCCATTAGGAGGTCCAATTTTAATTCTCCTTAAATGCCCCTCAAGTAGCCCATTAAGTAGCCCAATAATGATAAGGTGATTAAAATAAAAAGAAAATATATTGCTGATTTTTCCATGTAATTTTCGAAAATAGCATATCTAGTAGAAAAAAAATTTTGTTGATTTTTTTGGAAAGATATAATGGAAGATAAGTATTCTTGGAATACAAGATTATCTCATATATTCAAGAAGATCCAAATCTTGGATTTTCTTCTTATAATTTTTGAGAATTTCAAGTATAATTAGGAGGGTGAGATTATTGTGGAATATTTTATTATGGAGAAAAGAATATATGAGATATATTCAAGATTTCTTAGAGACTAAGAAAAGTTTTTCTCCAAGCCCATAAACCATGATATTTTCGGCCACCCTATATTATAAATAGGGGATGATTATTTCATCTCAAGTACATAATTCCATGTGTTGGAAAAATCAATAGCATAAATATTTTTCTTTTTCCTTAGTTATTTAAATTATTCGAAAGCATCTCCCACCGGTGATCGAATAAGGCGAAAGGGAATACTTGAGAAGGCTTTTGGGTTGGTAAAGCTCGTACGTGTTAGTCCCGTTTTATTCAAAGGCCAAGTTCTACGAGAGGTACGTTAATCACATATTATCTTGTTTATTCCGCCATAGATTATATGTGAATTAATTCAATATGCATGATGTTAAATTGGTTGTTGGAATTATTATTTGAATTAATTAGGATTAATTCATGCTAGTAATAATTGTATTTAAATTCGTATTTAAATTTCATCCCGAATAGATTCCGGGCACCCCAATTTTCCCAACATGTATCTCGAGGATTGAGTAGATCGTTGCCTTTAGAAAACTATCGAAAGCTAAAGTTTCCAAAGGTTGATTTCTATTTGATAAGTACACCCCATTTTAAGAGGTGGTGTATTAGTGGGTGTATTTACTGATTTCCTTTGCCTCCTTAACTGAAAGCCTTTTATAACTTTAAAAGTATTATCATAATAATTATTTTTCTTGGAATACTTAAAAGAATAAAATAATTATTTAAATAGTATTAATAAGATAAAAGAATAGGTTTTTCTTTCTAAGATTTCTATTTCTCATTTTAAAAGAAT
The DNA here is from genome assembly GCA_947034835.1 of Ballota nigra. Classification (NCBI taxonomy): domain Eukaryota; kingdom Viridiplantae; phylum Streptophyta; class Magnoliopsida; order Lamiales; family Lamiaceae; genus Ballota; species Ballota nigra. The sequence goes on along the minus strand of OX344727.1, from coordinate 6,497,542 downwards.
TCTTGAATATAAATTCATATTTTATAAATAAAATTCCCTTATTAAAACTTATTAATAGACTTTGACTTTCTAGGAAAAATTATATTATATACTAATATAGTTTATAAAAATGGTATTCTTCTTTTCTTATATTAGTGATACTTCTAAAGCAAAGAAATTTTATTAATTCTCCAAGAAAACTCTTTTTATTTGATACTAGCTTGGATATTAAAAACTTATCTTTTGGTTCCTAATTCTCTAACAGTGGCACAAGGGGAAGACGAGTTTCCCTTTGTCTACAAAATTTACCCAACAGTGTTTAATTAACAAGCTTCAACACCATTCAATTAATAATAAACCACCAATTCATAATGCCAACCAACTAAGTCAAAAGATACTAAACAACTAAAGTAATGACACTAAGCAAGTCAAACCAACAATACTAGCCCGCTAAGTCAATGATACCATACATCTAAATCACAAATACGAAACAACCCCGTCAACTAAGTCAAGATACTAACTCATCTAATTCCAACAATATGTTCAATCAATACAATTAAAATTCAACAGTACCTCAAAAACCCAAGTGATACCAAAATACTAAACCAAATTCTAAAGAACTTAATCCACAAACCAACAGCTACTAAAATACTAATCCAAAGTCCAAAAGGGTTACAACCTACACAATAGTCAGTGAAGAATATGAATTCAATAGATGAAGAAAATAGAAAAACAACAGTTCATCCATCCTCTCTGTTTCTTGTTACACGGCTCCGAAATAGTCTCGATTATAATTTCGAAAATTACGAAAGTAGAAAACGAAGGTAGAAACCTTATGTTCTCCAAGTTCGAGGTGGTAAACGGGCGGCCTAACGGCGTCGTTCAGAAATTTGGTGTTCGCTTGAAAAATCGGACAGCCTAACGGCGTCGTTCAGCGTATCGCCGGGAAAAATTGGGTAGCCTTACGGCGTCGTTCGGGATTTCCAGAAATTCCGGCAGCGGGGCTTCAGTTCGGCATCATCTCAGAGAAGAAATAAATAGCGAATCGAGTTACGGTATTTGAAATTGAGTTTAAACATTTTTGGAAATCGAAATTGAAAATAAACGGAGTTGAAAATTAAAAAGGGGAATCTCAATTACTTACTGAAAAAAGAAGAAAGAAGCGGCGATTGGCTTCGGGCTTCGACGGCGGCACTGGGTTTGAGAAGGCGGCGGCGCGACTAGGCTGAGGTGATGGCGTTGGTCTCCAGAGCGATGGCGGCTCTTCTATTGCGCTAGAGATGAACGAGGCGGCGACGGCTTCCGGCTGGGCACAACGGTTGCTGCGCTTCGCGAAGGGGGGCGTTGTGACGGGGAGAAGGAAAGAGCAGCGTGGGCTGGGGCCGCGGCGGCGTTCGTCCACCGAAAGAGAGAGAAAGGAGAGAGAGCGGCGATCGGCCTCAGACAGCGGCGATCCCTCGCCGGAAATAAATAGAGAGAAAGAGTGTTGGTTTTTGTGAGTAGAGAGAAGGCAGAGGATTTTTAGAAAAGGGAACTGATATTTCGCGTGAATGAGTAAAGTGAGGGGAGAGAGGGAGAGATATTCATTATCCTTTGTAACTCCTTCAAATCCAGATCTTTTTAAGATTTTCAAATAAATATAAAGATTAATTACTAAATAATGAGTGGCTAAGAATTTATCTTATCAATTATGATATTTTAGTTTCCAAAAGACACGGTTTTGGTTCACGAATAATTCTTATTTAATTATTAATACAATTTTGGGATTCAAATAATATTTGGACTATATTTGGACTATATTTGTATATTTTTATTAACAAATTATATGAATCGAAATCCTTAATTTAAACTTGAATATTTTAATTCTCGTAGTCCTTTATTCATTCGAAAGATTCGATTCTTTCTACGAATTTAGGAATGGGTTAATTGCAAAAAAAATCACGAACTTTATAGCTTTTATCAATTACAACATGAACTTTTAAAATTTGCAATTTCATACACGGACTAATTTATTGTTGCAATTCTATACATGATGTAAAAATTTTGCGACACTTATGCTTGTATTGCAGTTAGAGCCAACACCAAAGACACGTCACATGCCACGAATGATGTTAGTTATTTTATTAAAGTGTAATATTTTAAAGTTATTAGTTGTTTTATTAAAATATAATAGTTGTTTTACTATAAAATATAAGTTGTAAACCAATTTAATTGTTAAATTGATTCACACAAGAGTAATACATTTAAATAACAAATTCTCTTGACGATATTTAATATTTGGTGGCGGCTCCGGATGCCATGTAAACGTAAGTATTGCAAAAACTTTACACCATGTATTGAATTGCAACTGTAAATTTAGTTCATGTATCAAATTGCAAACTTTGAAAGTTTATGTTGTAATTGATAAAGACTATTAAGTTCATGATTTTTTATGCCATTAACCCTTTAGGAATTTGTAAAAGGGTATATATATATTTAAATTACACAATAGCACACAAAATAAATAAAATTAAAAGAAACAAAGATAAGAAAATAAAATAAGGTTTCTAGTAATGAAAAAGGGTATAGAACGGGACGGGGTGTTACAAAACGTGTGTGAGTACGGCTTGTTGATTTGTCCCCTTGGTGGGCTCATAAGTTTTATCGTACCAAATCTTGCAAGTGGAAAATTAGTTTTTCCTGTAAAGATAATAATGTTGAGCTGTCTTTACTCCAAGGAACAAGTTATTAATTAATTTAGAGCTATTCAGAAACTCAATTAATTAATGGACTAGATAATCTTAAACATCTTAAACACGGGAGCCCATATTATCGTAATATGGATTAAGATGGATAGTTCAATATAAATTGATAGTGATATTAATTAAGATTATAGGCTGAATTATATTGTGGCTTAATATTGAAATTCAGAAGCCCATTGGAGGTCTAGTCTTAATTCTCCTAAAGGCCCCTCAAGTAGCCCATTAATTAGCTCAATAATGATAAGGTGATTAAAATAAAAGAAAAATATAATTGCCGGATTTTCATCCTTATTTACGAAAATATGAATATTTGGAGAGAGAAAAGATTTTGTTGATTTTCTTGAAAATATATTATGTAAGATATGTATTCTTGGAATACAAGATTACCTTCAAGTCCTTCTGCCACCCTTCATCTTCCTGCTGTCCACACTGAAAAACTGGTTGTTGGTACGGATTTCAAGAGATGACAATCGAAGATGCTGTTTACCTGACTACCCTCAACCTCGCTCGGTTTCTAAGGGAAGTGTTGGGAAAATCGAGGTGCCCAAATCTATTCGGGATGATATATAAATATGAATTTAAAATCCAATTATTACTAGTATGAATTATTCAACAACAAATAATTCACGCATATGAATAAATCCACGTAAAATTTTATAGCGGAAAATTTAGGAGTTTACGCGATTTTGTACCTCTTGAAGCAACGTCCATTGAGAAGAACGGGACAAACAAATTAATCCTATCAACCAAAAGACCTTCTCTAGTATTCCCCTTTTGCCTTATTCGTTCGCCGGTGGGAAATGCTTAACGAACAATTAATAATATAAAGGAAGAGGAAAAATATTTATTCCTCTTGACTTTTCCAACTCATGGAACTTTTAAAATGGGGATGAAATAATCATCCCCTATATATAGGAGTAGGGTGACCGAAAATTTGAGTGGAAGAGGAATAGATGGATTCCATGTCTAAAAGGTACAAAACCTTTCTTGGAATCTCGCATGCTGAACTCCTTCAAAACAGTGTCTATGAATGAAGCTTGTGATAAGCCCAACATCATTTTCTTGCGATCACGAGTTATTTTGATACCAAGGATGTGATCGGCTTCCCCTAAGTCCTTCATATCAATCTGTTTTGACAGCCATACCTTTACGTCTGACAACACCTTTACATCGTTTCAGATGAGTAGAATGTCGTCTACGTACAATACTAAGAATACCACTGCAGTTCCGTCACACATTTTTCACACAAAACTTTTGAACTCGTTTTGATCAAACCCATAAGACTTTATAACCTGATCAAAACACTGGTTCCAAGTACGTGATGCTTGCTTAAGTCCGTAAATTGACTTCTTTAGCTTACATATGAGATGTTCTTGACCTTTCGCAATAAAACCTTCGGGTTATCGCATATATATATCTCCTTCAAGACTTCCGTTTAGGAAAGCTGTCTTGACATCCATTTGCCAGATCTCAAAATCTAAATGCGCAGCGATCGACAAGAGAATACAGATGGACTTAAGCATAGCTACAGGCTAAAAAATTTCCTCATAATCGATCCCTTCTTTCTGAGTATATCCTTTTGCCACTAGCCTAGCTTTGAAGGTTTCAATCCTTCCGTCCGGTCCTTTTTTCATAGGAGGAGCATTTGGGTCAGCCAACCCCAAAATAGGATATGTATCCTTCTCAGTGGAGGACATCACCTTCTTAACTGGAAGGTCCATCTCCATATCAAAGGAGCAGTCAGAGAAGGCATTGGTTATGAGCATTGAAAGCCTTGCCCCAAAGTGAAGCACCCCTTTGATGGGAATCACCTTGGTCTTGTCATCATGCTTGACCTTCTCATGAGCTTCAGTGGCTAAGGCGTCCAAGAAGTAATCCTTCCAATTGACTTTCACTCTGTCAATTATTGCCGCCATGATCCTGATCTTATCACTGCTTACTTGCTCATGGGAACCAATATTTCTCATGATGATTTTGCTAATGATGTCCACCAAGGCTCTATATTCATTCTTGAACGTGTCCTTGTGCATCCTAGCATGGAAATCAAGCGAGCCTGACTTCGAGAACTTCTCCAAGTACACCTCTTCATTGTTCTCTTGATAATTGGTTGGGTTAATACCAGAGTGAGTTAGTGCAAAAACCTCCTTGACCATCGCCCTGATGTCAAACTCTATCTCCTCTTGCTAAAAAAAGAGGGTTTCCTTTGTCGTCCTTCCCCTTGAGCACATCAACGGTCACCCTCGTGAGCAAGTCGCCATCGTCGTTGGAGTACATCTTCACGTACGCTTCCACTACCGCCTTCAGAACCACCACCTTTGGTCTCCAAGAGAAAGAGGTTCTTAACCCAGCCTTAGAAATCCAGTCGAACACAAGCTTGATCTGCTCCACCTTCAAGCAAGGTCCTTCCATGGCGATGATTTGTTCTATGTGGACTTGCTTGTTCTGGACCACATATTCGTAGTCAAAAACAGTCCAAGCGTTGTCTGGGGCAACCATTTGGTTTGAAAGAGAAATAGATTTTATGAAATTGCAAGGTTTGAATTTGAGAGAGAAAAACTCAGAGTTGCAGTATAAGCTTGAAAACATAAGAAAAACTCAAATGGTTATACTCTTGATGTTTAATCAAATATTTACCCTGATGTGCGGTTGAGATTAATCCTGAATTCCAAAGGTTCGTGAAATAAAAGGCCATGATTAATTCAAAGAAACATTCTTTGATCACGTCAGTAATATTCCACTTAATACAGACACGTATTTAAAAAAGTAACTGCATGCATTAAATTCTTTGACACACATGAGTTTTAATATCAAAAGTTAATGATAACATAATGCGTTTAATGCGATTCTCAGGGTTGAAGAAGATTTAGGATGGCGATTCAAATTAAAAGTCAGAGTGAGAGATACATACCAGCCAGGTTAACATTGTAGTACCCTGATACCTCATGAAGGCTGACTTTGAGTTTGAGTTTCCCCTTAATCCTACACTGACTGTTCTCCCGGATCTAAGAGGCCTAACTCCACTGATAGTTCCATAAACCTTGACTCAGCCAGGGGATTAGTCAAGATGTCAGCTCTCTGCCTATCACTGTGAATCTTCTCCATCCTAATGTCCTTCTTCTCCACATGATCTCTTATAAAGTGATGCCTAATATCCACATGCTTACACCTTGTGTGAAGTACTGGATTCTGAGTGATGGCTATTGCACTATCGTTGTCACAATAAATTGGGACTTAATTTGCAAACACCTGGTAGTCTCTAAATTGTTGCCTCAACCATAGAATCTGAGCACAACAACTACCAGCAACCATATACTTAGCCTCAGTTGTGGATATTGCCACTAAATTCTGCTTCTTAGAAAACCAAGAGATCAACTTGCTCCCTAAAAACTGACATGTCCCTGAGGTTGATTTTCTATCAATCCTACAACCTCCATATTCAGCATCTGAATACCTTGTCAGCTCTAGGTTGTCATCTGAAGGATACCAAAGTCCTAAATTAACTATCCTTTTCAAATATATCAGTATCTTTTTTGCAGCCTCAAGATGACTTTTCTTGGGGTCAGACTGATACCTGGAACATACAATAACTACAAAAGTTATGTCAGACCTACTTGCAGTCAGGTACAACAAATAACCTATCAGCCCTCTGTATTCAGTCTGATTCATAGATACCCCATCAGTTTTAGGATCCATCTTCCAATTTGTGTTCATTAGGATCCCAGCTGGATTGCAATTCTGAACTCCAAACTTCTGAATCAAGTTTCTTGTATACTTAACCTGATTAATGAAAGTCCCTTGATCAGTTTGCTTGACTTGCAATCCCAAAAAGAAGTTTATCTCTCCCATCATAGACATCTCAAATTTACCAATCATCAACTTAGAGAATTCCTCAGAGAGCTGATGATTTGGTGATCCAAATATAATGTCATCAACATAAATTTGGACCAAGATAATGTCATCACCTTCAGTGATCCTGAACAATGTCCTATCCACGGTTCCTTTCCTGAACCCATGACCATTCAGGAATTGGGAGAGGGTATCATACCAAGCTCTAGGAGCTTGCTTAAGCCCATAGAGCGCTTTCTTCAAGTGGTATACTTTGTTTCCAACCTCAAACCCAGAGGGTTGTTCCATATATACCTCTTCATTGAGTATACCATTTAGAAAGGCACTCTTCACATCCATTTGGTACACCTTGAACTTCTTGAATGCTGCATATGCAAGAAACAACCTGATTGCTTCTAGCCTAGCCACTGGAGCAAAGGTCTCATCATAGTCTATTCCTTCAGACTGACAATATCATTTGGCTACTAATCTTGCCTTGTTCCTTACTACAACTCCATTCTCATCCTTTTTGTTCTTAAAGTCCCACTTAGAACCATTTACTCCTTGGGTCGCGCTGTCGAGACGCGCCAAATTATAATATATAAATAACCCTCAATTACTCTACTAACTCGTAGTAGTGGTAAGCAGGGGGTCGATCCACGGGAAACGTAGAAATCAAAATTATATCTTTTGAAATAATTAATGGGACAAATAAGTAGGGAGGAGTTTGGAATGATTTTTCTAAAACTACTAAAGAAATAAATTAAATAAACTAAGCAAACAAATAACACAATATAAATTTAATTAATTAATGGATTCCAATTCGCGGTTCAATCTCCACTTGGTTTTGACTATGCTACCCAAATGTATTATTCGCTCAACTTATCTCACGGATTATTGACCCTCGACAAACAACAAGCTATGTTTATCAGTTTTATCCCTTAATATTATTCAATTGAAACAATCTCTCCAACGAACCTTTCTTACCAAACAATCTAGATACGCTCATAGATTTAATTTGGTAGAAGCATTAAGTCCTAGGATAAAGATCAAACAAATTCCCAAACACGCAAGCTCGGTTCGAAAGAATTCAATTTATATCACCCTAGTAAAATACTAGTTGCTACCAATTGTCATATAATCGCAACAATTACGGATTACGAAATATGAACTAGCAAACATACACGAAATAATTAACCTAGGTGATCAGACTAAATTAATTACTCAAGCAATTAAACAGTGAAATTAGATGATATAAATAATCCGTGTAATAAGTCTCACAAATAAAACGGGTTCAAATAGCAATCATAAAAAACACAAGTATCAACATCCCCAGAATCAGAATAAAAACAAACTAACTAGAAGTTGTGGTGGACATCTCCATGAAAATCATCTCCTTCTCTCCGGTAAAGTTCACGTCCAAAGTAATAAGGAACTGATCTTCGTGTATTAAGGTGGAGGTGGCTGCTTAGGGCTTGAGTTCACGTCCCCACCATTTTTATACTTGCATGACTTTAATATATATGGGCCTCCCTTCTTATTCACGGAAATCCTTATCAAAGGATTTGGTAAACAAAATCCTCACGTGAATGATTCATTCCATATTTCAAGGATTTGACTTTATTCTTTCCTGTTATAATGCCCTTTGTGAAAATGGTCTGCTGAATGTGGGCCGGATTAATAAATTCTTGGGCTTATTTTCGCTTGATTCGCGCATGTATTTTGGGCTGCTGCGCACCAATTTTCTTTCATCCGTATTTTGAGCTCCCGAATTCCGATTTACTCGATTCTTTTTCTGTGGTGATCCCAATTTCGAGACGTTTCACATGGTTCAACTCTCTTCTCCATTGCTCATCTGTATCCGGCTCAAAATATTCCAAAATATCCTGGAATTCATAGAAAAATATAAAATAAATGCATTGAGACCATAATAATATAAGTCGAATAATTACGAGCAAAATATAAAATTGTTGTTATAAAAAAATCAATTAAAGCACATAATTTGCTCAATTATTACGACTTATCAAATCCCCTCACACTTAAATCCTTTCTTGTCCTTAAGCAATCAAATAGACCAAAGCAAAATGAATCAAGTGTTATACACTGAAGAGTTCAAGACAATAACAAGATCAAGAGAGAACAAGTGATCGTGACTCAAGTATGATCAAAGAAAATAGGACGTCTTGCCAACTTCTAACAACTTCATCAGGCTCAAATGCACATAGATTCAATACCCTCACAATGGATATCACTCTATTTCGCTTAAGTGTATATAGAGGGTAACAAAAATACTCATGTCAAATCATAATGTGTCATTACCATATGCTTGCTCAAAAATCAAATCTTCACCACTAAAAAGAGTGAAACTCATGCAAAAATCAAAAGGTCTTTCCTTTGGTTGTAACGTGGCTTCGGGTAAGGGTAGGATAAAGGGGAAAATATATGGCTTGCTAGTCAAGATCAATTGTGAAATAGATGCATAATACACTAAAAAAAACATCGATCATCTCCCTTCTTTTGCAATAACAACTCATCACCCCAAGTCACAATTCTCCATAGTAAGAAAATATTCCCAAATGACAACATAAATTTCATAGGACAAGCAAGTCAATGGATCAACATTCAAATCTCTTTCTTTTCTTTTCTTTTTCAACCCTCCTTTTTTTTCTTCCAACATTTTTTTATGCTGGATTTTCTCTCCTTTTTCAGCACTTTTCAATTTTTTTTTTTCAACACCACTTTCCACCTTCACAACATTTCCACTCATCACAAGACCCAAGTTATCATGCATATAATTCACAATCAAATCTAAACCAAGGGTGCAAATGGACGAGTCTTCAACAAAATATGATAATGGCTAAATAGTGTGCTGGATCAAAGAAAAGGCTTAGGCTCAACTTGGCTTCTAAGGATAAATGTAATAAGGTAGGAACATATAAGCCAAAAGGGGTAATCCTAGATGCCTTTATCACTTTAATTCATGAGTTCACAACTGTGGTCTCGAAATGCATAAGAGAGCAAGTTGTAGAATAAACACACCAAGATTGACCACACAACAAGAAAAATTGAGCATATATACGATGAATTGCTCCTAGGCTCAAAAGCTCACAAAAAGGGTTTTTGGCATCAAATATTGTGCATTTTTATCCAGATCCATCACTAAAAATTAGCAATGCGGCCATAATTCAAAAAAATTATACACAAAAATCAATCACACGTGTCTCCCTTGTCATGCCATATTACTCAAACTAACAGTGCACAAAACTCGACTACGACTATTAGCACAATACAAAAATCTCAAATGAAGCAAGTAAACTCACTAATCAACACCCCACATCATATCTTGCAATATAAAAAGACAAGTAAACTTACTAATCAACACCCCACATCATGTCTTGCAAAACAAAAAGACAAGTAAACTTACTAATCAACACCCCACATCATGTCTTGCAAAATAAAAAGACTAAAGTCACCCCCCACACTTAGTGCATTGCTTGACCTCAAGCAACAATAAAATATCAAAGAAAAATAAGGAGGATGTGCAAGCCATGCTGAGAAGTCACTGGGTTGAATAGATTGCTTGCTGACTGGGGCCGCCGCCATCCTTATGAACTCAAGAAGCTATAAACAAAAACATGAAGAAATCCACGAAGAAGACAACCACAAAATAAAAAATAAAAAGTACAAAAATTAAGAATAATACGGGCTGTCTCCCGTAGAGCGCTTTTGTTTAACGTCTTTTAGCTCGACGAACAACCTCCCTTTCTTCACGTAATAGGAGTGAAGTAATCCTTTTGGTCAAATGCTAGTATCTTCCGACGAACAATTCTTCCACCCATCATGATCTCTCGTTTTCAGTTACCCTTCGGTAGTTGGTGAGGAACTCCATTAAAAACATAGAATATCCCAAAATTTGCTTTATCGGCTCAAATAAAGGTACATAAAGTTCATCCATATTATATTTCACTCCAACTGTCTTGGTATTGGGGGATGCAGATTTTGTTTGTGCAGTTTGAACTTTTTGAACAAAGTTCACAACACCAACATCGTCTGAGACGACTTCAACACCATTTTCAAAATATTTCTCCATTGCTGGTGGTTCTAACCTGGAAGGAAAAGGCAAAATATTAGCATAATATGACTTGAGAACTGAAGCACTAACCTTTTCATCACTGATTTTTGGGTTCTGCTCCACACTGGGTAGCCCAGTGTTAGTCTGTTCCGAAATTTTCTCTTCTTTTTCATCAACTGGAGTTGACGAAATAGGCTCTCTGACTTCTTCCAACTGCTTTCCACTCAACATGATAACATTTACGTTTCTTGGATTAATTTCAATTTGGGAAGGTAGTTTCCCACCAGTATGAGCTCCCATTTGACCGACAGCGGTGACAAACTGACTCATTTGCATTTCCAAATTCTTGACTATAGAGGTAGTGTTCTGCTGGAATTACTGCATGGTCTGCTGCATGTTCTGCTGAAACTGCAAAGATTGAGTAGTGAACATCTTGATCAATTCCTCTATAGAATGTCCTGAGTTCTCCACGGGTGGCTTGACATGGTATTGCCCTCTCCATGGTTGTGACCAAATATTATCATTCCCCTCCAAATATTGGGGTTGGGCTCCACCTACAGCAAGTTTTCTCACAAAAGAGGTTAGCGCAGTTAATTTCTCACTAATTGATGAATCACTTACCTCTTGAACCACTCCCATTGGTGCATCATGATGGCTAAAGTGTCGAGAATTTAGTGCCATATTTGCAATGAGAGTCCTCGCTTGTGCTGGGGTTTTGTCAACAAGGGCTCCTGCACTTGCTGCATCTATCAAGCTTCAGTCGGTGATGGCCAATCCCTCATAGAAATACTGGATCAGAAGTTGTTCAGTGATCTGATGTTGTGGACAGCTTGCCACCAACTTGTTAAATCGCTCCCAGTACTCGTAAAGAGTTTTCCCTTGGGATTGCATCACACCACATATATCCTTGCATATGCTCGCTACTCGAGAGACTGGGAAGTACCGTTGTAGGAACAAATGCTCCATCTGAGCCCAAGTAGTGATCGTCGCGGAAGGCAAATCGTATAGCTATTCCTTTGCTGAGTCCTTCACAGAGAATGGGAAAGCCTTCAGTTTCACTAGCTCCTCCGTCACATCTTTAGGCCTCATGTGCGAGCAGACAACATGGAATTCCCTCAAGAATGTGTATGGATCCTCACCTACACGACCATAAAACACAGACAACAAATTAATTAAACTAGATTTAAGCTCAAAATCATCACCGTCAATTGGATAAACTTTGCAAAACCAATTATGTGGAAGTTGTGAGTTTGCCAACTGCTTCAAAGATTGTTCAGCTGCCATAACACTGAGCACCTGAGAAAATACCAAAACACGTGAAACCGAACAAAAAATGACAAAAAAAAAACTAAACAAAAACAAGCTGCAAAAATTCACTGCTATAGTGACACTGGACAGACCAGTGTCAGAATTGCAGAAATTGTGCAACTAACACACAAAATAAATGGGGGATTACGAAGAAGAAAAAAAAAAAACTAAAACACGAAAAAAAAAAACATAAAATTAGCCCCACTAATCACACTCAATAGACACAAAAATAATTTCACACCTTCCCCGGCAACAGCGCCAAAATTTGGGTCGCGCTATCGAGACGCGTCAAATTAAAATAAATAAATAACCCTCAATTACTCTACTAACTCGTAGTAGTGGCAAGCAAGGGGTCGATCCACGAGGAACGTAGAAATTAAAATTATGCCTCTTGAAATAATTTATGGGGCAAACAAGTAGGGGGGAGTTTGGAATGATTTTTCTAAAGCTACTAAAGAAATAAATTAAATAAACTAAGCAAACAACACAATATAAATTCAATTAATTAATGAATTCCAATTCGCGGTTCAATCTCCACTTGGTTTTGACTATGCTACCCAAATGTATTATTCGCTCAACTTATCTCACAGATTATTGACCCTCGACAAACAACAAGCTCTGTTTATCGGTTTTATCCTTTAATATTATTCAATTGAAACAATCTCTCCAACGAACCTTTCTAACCAAACAGTCTAGATACGCTCATAGATTTAATTTGGTAGAAGCATTAAGTCCTAGGATAAAGATCAAATAAATTCTCAAACACGCAAGCTCGGTTCAAAAGAATTCGATTTATATCACCCTAGTAAAATACTAGTTGCTACCAATTGTCATATAATCGCAATAATTACGGATTACGAAATATTAATTAGCAAACATACACGAAATAATTAACCTAAGTGATCAGACTAAATTAATTACTCAAGCAATTAAACAGTGAAATTAGATAATATAAATAATCCGTGTAATAAGTCTCACAAATAAAACGGGTTCAAATAGCAATAATAAAAAACACAAGTATCAACATCCCCAGAATCGGAATAAAAACAAACTAACTAGAAGTTGTGGTGGACATCTCCATGAAAATCATCTCCTTCTCTCCGGTAAAGTTCACGTCCAAAGTAATAAGGAACTGATCTTCGTGTATTAAGGTGGAGGTGGCTGCTTAGGGCTTGAGTTCACGTCCCCGCCCTTTTTATACTTGCATGGCATTAATATATATGGGCCTCCCTTCTTATTCACGGAAATCCTTATCAAAGGATTTGGTAAACAAAATCCTCACATGAATGATTCATTCCATATTTCAAGGATTTGACTTTATTCTTTCCTATATTATCCAAGATATGGTAATTCTTCTGCAAGAAAGTTATAATGCCCTTTGTGAAAATGGTCTGTTGAGTGTGGGCCGGATTAATAAATTCTTGAGCTTATTTTCGCTTGATTCGCGCATGTATTTTGGGCTGCTGCGCACCAATTTTGTTTCATCCATATCTTGAGCTTCCGAATTCCAATTTACTCGATTCTTTTTCCGTGGTGATCCAAATTTCGAGACGTTTCACATGGTTCAACTCTCTTCTCCATTGCTCATTTGTATCAGGCGCCCAATAAATTTTTTCCTCTCACTCAAAATGTTCCAAAATACCCTGGAATTCATAGAAAAATATAAAATCAATGAATTGAGACCATAATAACATAAGTCGAATAATTACAAGAAAAATATAAAATTATTGTTATAAAACAACTAATTAAAGCACATGATTTACTCAATTATTACGACTTATCACTCCTTGGTGCCTAGGTCTATCTATCAGTTCCCAAACCCGATTCCTTGTGCTGATTCAACTCCACTTGCATGACTATGATCCAGTTCGAGTCAGTGAGAGCTTCTTCTATATTCTATGGCTCTTGCTCAAAGAGAAAACAATAAAATAGAGCACTTTCAACCATGAACCCTATGGGTCTTGACTCCCTCAGTTGGATCACCAATGACTTGGTCAATGAGATGATCTTCTAGCCATGATCTCTTTGCTGGAGTTGTCCCTGATGTACCTGCAATGTTAGTATCTACATGATCTAAAATTAAGGGAAATGAATAGAAGGGAATGGAACTGAGTCTTCACCAAAAGGATTTATGAGATCAATGTCAGGGAAATTGGTTCCCCCTTGATGGGTGACTCAGTGACCGTCTCAGCTGTGACCAAATCCTCATTGATGGTACTTACCTCAAGTTGAGCATCTTCCTCGGTCTGAAGCTCAACAATCCCTAAAGTGCTGGCTTTAGGAGCGGCCGGAGTGCTGTCATCCCGATCTTCGTCATCATTCCAGTATGGAACAGGCACAATTTTGACCTTAGGATCAGGTTGATTCTTCAAGCTCAGTCTTGTTACTCTTTGAGTAACCTTCTCCGAGTCAGGATCTACAATCCTTGACCTATGCTCAGTAACAGATTCATCAAACACAACATGTGGTGATTCTTCCACAACAAGGGTCCTACAATTATAGACTCTAAATGCTTTACTGACTTCAGAATATCCTAAGAATATTCCTTCATCAGATGTACTACCAAAAGCCTTTAATTGGGTCTTCCCATTGTTGAGGATGAAACACTTGCACCAAAAAATATGGAAATAAGAGATACAAGGCTTCCTCTTATTCCATGTCTCATATGGGGTCTAAGCATGTTGTTTGTTCAGCATGGATCTATTCTGAGTATAGCATGCAATGTTGATTGCCTCAGCCCAGAACTTCTTGGGCAACCCTGACTCAGCCAACATGGTCTTGACAGCTTTTTTCAATATCCCGTTCCTCATCTCAACGACACCATTTTGTTGTGGGGTTCTCGCTGCAGAAGTCTCATGAGCAATACCAAGTTTATCACAGAAATTAGAAATATATAAATTTATAAATTCAGTGCCCTTGTCAGATCTGATCCTGACTATAGACTGATTCTGCTCATTACTGAGTCTCCTGAGCAACTCTGGAAGTTTCATATGCGTTTCCTTTTTATTTAACAAGAAAATAACCCAAGTATACCTAGAATAATCATTAATAGACAACAAGGGTATATTTCCTACCATTAATAGGACCAAACAAATCCATGTGCAAGAGCTGAAGAACTTTGTCAGTGGAGAAGGTAGCTTTCTCTTTGAATGTAGCTCTGACATGCTTCCCTTCCTGACAAACTTTGCACACATGATCTTTGCTAAAAACTTCATTAGGTAAACCTTCAACAAGTGAAAGTCTAAAACTTTTGTTAAGAATCTTGAAGTTCATATGGTTCAATCTTTTATGCCATAACCAACTGAGCTATGAAGAGCTTTTAGCAACAAAACAAGTATCAGGAATAGTGTTGCTCCAATTAGCTAAATAAACATTACATTTTCTAATACCTGTAAGAAGCACCTGAAGTGTTGATTTGTTCTTGACCAAATAAATATTCGATGAAAACTCAACACTGAAACCTTTGTCACAGAACTGGCTCACTGACAACAGGTTGTGCTTCAGTCCTTTAACATAGGACACAGTTTCCACCCTGATTGTACCTATCACAAGAGTACCAAAACCTTTGGTTAAACCTTTAGAGTTATCACAAAAAAGTTACATGTGGGCCATCTTTGGCAGTGAAATCCTGAAGGAGACTCTTTAATCCTGTCATATGCCCTGAGCACCCAATGTCTAGGTACCAAACAACTTTGAGTGAGTCAGCCTTTTTCTTCTTGTAGCCCACAACCGCCTGCAACGAAACCAGGCTTCATGTACCCATTGGGTGTTGGGTCTTATGGTGTCAGCTCTACCTTTTGGGACCTAAATCTGCGTAACAACCATGATTGCCTCAGAGAAGTAGATTTGTCTCCCGTTCACATCCATGACTTTGTTGTAATATACTAACCTTTACTAGTAGTTACCCTACAAGAGTATGAGATCACTGTAGTATGGGCAAGTATAGGGACGAAGTAGTATGAAACCCGTGAGAGGACTTGTACGCGAGTAAATCCCTGGAAATCTATGTGTCGTAGCTAATATGAATGTGATTTTATTTTAGACTATTTATTAGTAATTATATTCTAATCACATAATTAAAACTATTCTAACTTCGATTGAAGTGCCAATAAGATGAGTGATACTTTGGATAGGATTCCCTACTGACTTGAACGAAAAATACTAGCTTTACTAGTAGTTACCCCACAAGAGTATGGGCTAGTATATGGATCAAGTATTATCAAATCTAAGGGAAAGTTTGTATCCGAATAGATCCCTGAAAATCTACATCTCGTAGCTAATATGAATGTAATGTTTTGGTTTATAAACTAACTCTAAATTATATTATACTATCTATATGCTATCAATGAAATTAACTAAATAACTTTTGGTTTTAATGCAAATATGAGATGATGATGCTCGGGATATGAATTCCTACGTATACTACCAGAGTTGGTACAATAACTAAAATAATCGTGATCTTCAAGTAATAATTCTAAGCGTACTAAAACTAGGCAATCAACTTCCCTAATCTAGGACAAGATTGAAAGACTAAAAGCTCAAGAATTAACCCTAATACTTCGTCCTATCAACCTACTTCACAAATCCAATAATCAAATTATATGGGTTGTGCTTAATTTTTGAGACCCTAATTTAACTAAGGTGATGCGGTCGTCATCCCTAGATAAACCGGTAGATGATAAACCTCTTCTAAAACCCTTTCCTTAAGCCTATTAGTTATTAAAGAGTGATGCGGTTGTCTTCTCTCTAACAATTTTCGTACTTAATTCCAAGATAATTCTAGTGTTTATTAGAAACATTCAATAATTAATAGAATCAAAACTAAACATCATGAATTATCCTAATTACGTACCAACATCCTACTTCTACGAGATCATCCTATCCTAAGCATGCAAGAGTTCTAGCCTAACATGGTGGTTTGAATAACAAAAGCAATAACAAGAATGATAATCATATGCATAATTGAATTAACTAAAGAAATCAAAATCATAAACACAAGAACAAATTCAAGTCTAAAAAATATCTTTATAGATCTGGAAAAACTAGGTTTAGAAGTCTCAAGTACTCAAGTAATCAAAATATGTTCAAAGCAATAATTAAACTAGTGAATTCGTAAGCTAAAACCCCGATTACAAGATGTAAAAACGTTGCTAAACTCTTCAAACTTCCTTCTCCAAGCTCTCTCCTTCAAAAACTATCTAATGGTTTCAAAATGTGTCTCAAAATATGCTTGGAACAGGTATATATAGGTTTGGGCCGAAATAGGACAGATTTGGGCCGGATCCGCTCGAGTTCTTCCTTTGCTCGAGCGCCTAGCGCTCGAGCTATGCTTCACTCGAGCGCCTCAAACTTCCAGTGCAAAAGTAGTGCTCGACCTCCTTTACTCGTTCGACCTGATTCCACTTGAGCACCTAGCGCTCGAGCTAGGCTCGATCGAGCGTGGGTCGAATCCAGAATATTATGGGCGCACGAGCTAGTGTACTCGAGCACCAAGTGCTCGAGCACTTCCTCATTTTGAACTAAGTAGCACTTTTCTTCGCACGAACTAATATATTTTGTATTTCTTTAATATCTTCTCATCCGGGAGTCCGTTTGAGTCGATTCAAACTCCTACGAACTCCATTTTTCACCCTTTTTCCTAATATGAGCATAAAAGAGACATATTTGTAAGTTTATGATACTCAAATAGCTCTAAATACTCATCAAACACGCTTAAAATAGGGACAAATCGGGCTACAAAACATAACAATTTCACGCCTAATCAACCCCCCAAACTTACCATATTGCTTGTCCTCAAGCAATGAACTAATAAATCAAGTGAAATTGTTAAGAATGAATCATAGAACCATATTATGCAAGTAATAGTTTTCAAGGTTCAAACATCGATCACTCGCACACAAACTCACCTCCTTCGTCCTACTCATGGATAATCAATAAGAATCACTAAAATCAAATATGGATGTGCTCTCTGCGATGTATTTCACTCCCTCACAAGTGTTTAGCAATAATAAAGGACTCTCTCAATCAACCAATCACACAAATCAGTAGTCATAGGCTTGTAAGTTCTCTCAACTTCGACCATAAACTAGAATCCATGCCGAATCAAAAAAGAACTTTCTCAAGGTTGTAATGTAAGACTCTTTGGACAGGTGGGGTAACTGTATAGGATAACTGACTCAAGTGAATGGAGAATAAAAAATCAAACTTTGGCATTTTCAATACACGGAACTGACCTCCTCAAACATCTTCATGCAAGCACTTTCAATTCCATCTACTCACAACACCTCAATTTTTTCTTCTTTTAACTGTTTCACTTTTTTTTCTCAATCACACACTTCCTTTTTCTTTTCTTTCAAAACTTCATTACACTTTTCCTCATATTCACTCAACCATTAAGAATTCACCTTCTCAATTTAACTCGATCCCTTTCCACTCATAACTTTTCCTATTCTCCACTCAAATTAGGACAAAAAGAGTTTTAGAATTCGGATAAGCTCAAATGTGCTAGAAAATAATAGGCTAAGGCTCAAACGGACTAACAAGGGATAAATGTCATTGGTAGGGAATATTTGGCTAAGTGGCTTATCAATTATGCCTAAGATCATTTTCAGTATTTCAAACTAGACACAATCAAGAAGAGAGAGTACCCACAAGTTCTAGCACCACTAAGGTGAAGATCCACTCACAAACGATGAGATCAATTTAATAAAATTTAATCTCTTATAAGGCTCAAATCTCACGGCTTTCACATCCACGCTAGTCCTAGGGAATTCTCACTTTTTACTATACAAGTATTCAAAAGGAAAATTCGTAAGTGTACGAGTTCCCTCTCAAATCTACTCTAATTACTACTCTCACATAATCTAGTCTCTAACTCAATTCCACAATTCACCAACTCATAATCACACTCAAAGATAACAATCAATAAGCATAAGAGAGTCCGTAAGCATGAAAATAGTCAAGAGCACCGATATAAGTTCTAGATAGTAACAGCTCAAGCTCAAATACCTATCAATGCACAAAATATAACCCAACTCAACTCAATGAGAAGGTGTACCTCTGTGCAATATCAAATAAACCTCTCAAGTGTGCCGATGCATATGTATTACCATAAAACATATAAAAACTCCACCCCCAAACTTCGACCTTGTGAAGCGGTCTAAGTTTGGGGTTGTGGTTACCTCATACGCATAATACCGGTTGACACATAGAAATATAGCACATTCCCTTTTCTTGAGTTGCTTTCCTCATCACTCATTGGAAATTCGTGCATCCTCGAGACACGCCTACAATAAAAGCTCTCAAGAATGAGGTTAAAACAAACGACTCAAAACAAGACACTAATAACTAAAAACACTCAAAAGCAAATAAAAATGGATTGTCTTCCACTCAGCGCTATTTTTAAGGTCCTAATGCCGGACCGAGCTCAAAGGAGCTCACGGGTCATGAGACTCTAAGTTACCTCCCTTATTCTCATAAGAGAAGTTGTAGAATTTCTTCACTCGATGCCCGTTCACCATAAACACGTTCTTCACCTCAGGTGGTCGTGTCACTTTCCTTTTCGCTTTCCACTGCGGTGTCTTATCAAGCAACTTCCTGAATTTTGTCTTCTTTACATCAACTCCTCATTTTTCCTCTAATTTGACCACTTCCAAACTTTTAAGTTCTTCACTCTCTTCTTTGCCTTTATTCCTATCAAAACAATCAAGATCATAACGCTCATAGGTTAAATCATCAAATGAAGGGTTATCATAATCATGAATATGAGATGAACAAAGGTTAAGAGGTATGTCCTCAACACAAGTGTCAATAGCATCAATGGAATGATAGCTCTCATCTTCCCTCGGGTGTTTCATGGCCTCATATAAGGAAATATTCTCCTCTTGATCGTCCACCTTGACCGTGATCTTTCCATTCGCCACATCTAACACCATCTCGGCCGTAGCTAAGAATGGTCTTCCCAGAATTAAAGGTACGCGCTCATCTTCATCCATGTCTAGGACTACAAAGTCAGCTGGAAACACGTGATCACCCACCTTCACGAGGACATCTTCAACAACACCTTGAGGTCTTATGATGGACCTATCAGCGAATTGGAGAGTCATCCTCGTCGATTGAAGATCTCCACCATCCAACTTCTTAAATCGTGACAAAGGCATTAGATTGATGTTCGCTCCAAGATCACACAATGCTCCCTTCTTGACTCCATTCCCGATATCACATAAGATCGTGAAGCTACCGGGATCCTTCAACTTTGGGGAAAGCGCTTTGTGCACCATTGCACTCACCTTGTGATTCAACTGCACAATCTATGGCCCATCAACTCTCCCCTTCTTTGTAATCAAGTTCTTCAGGAACTTGGCGTACCCCCCATTCATCTCGCTCTGTCTCCTTCACATTTCGCTTTGCTTCTTTAGCCTTCTTTCACTTGGGTACTCGCTCAATCTCCTCCATCCCTTCATCCTCTTTTTCTTTCTCTTTTTGAGTGTCTTCCAACTCAACATCTTCCACTGCCTTCTCATCACCTTCTTTCTTTTCCTCATCCTCTTTCTCGATCTCCCTATGTACTTCCTCCACATTAGCAGGTAGTGGAGGACCCTCATATTTGGTTCCACTTCTCAACTCGATAGTCTTGCATTGCTCTTTCGGGATTGTCTCGGGCATAGATAGATATTTACCCGGTCTCTAGTTTGTGACTTTGCAATCTGGCTAATCTGGTTCTCTATCGTAGTGAACCACCTATTGTTCTTTTGTTGAGCTCTATTGAGATTCATGTCTCTCCTTTGGAGTTCTTGATCTCTTTGATCACTCTTTTTATTCAACTCTTTCACATCGTACTCCAAAGAGGACAATCGCTTACTACCCTCTTCCACCTTTTGAAGAATGGCACGTAACATCTCATCAGTGGCAGCACCTCCTTCTCCACCTAGAAGTTTTGCACCTGGATCTACACCTGGGGGTACAGTAATTCCTGCTTTCGGGTTGCTATAGGAGAAATTTTCGTTCTTCCCCCACTGATTCTGATTAGGTCCCTGGCCTCCTTGATATCCTTGATTATTCCTCCACTAATCTTGAGGAGGCTGTGGACCAGGTGGTACAAACGCTTGACCATAGAGAGGTCTTCCCTGCTGATTCCCACCTTGCTGGTACCCGCCTTGGTTGTAGTTAGGCCTTCCCATGTTGTTGGCCTCCTCTTGCTAGCATGCTGGTTGATCCACTTTCTCACTCATCACATTATTTTGACCACTCAAACTCTGCCCAACCTCCAGATTACTAATCTTTTCCATCATCGCCATCAACAGCTTTCTTGTCCCCTCACTTTCTTCCATTTGATAGACCTTCTGATACTCTGGATCTTCTTTCCACTGCCCAGCGTTCTTCACTATGTCTTCGACTATCTGCCTGCACTCAGTTGCACTACGGTTCAAGAATGCTCCATTAGCACATGTATCGAGATGGTGATGATCCTTCTTGCAAGCTCCACAGTAGAAATAGGCCATAATATCTCCATCATTGTACCCGTGCTGCGGGCACTCAATAAGCATGTTGGAGAATCTCTCTCAAGCCTGACTCAATCCCTCATTCATTCTCTACTTGAATGAGGAGATCTCCTTCCTCGCCTTCACCGTTCTAGACGGAGGGTAGAAACGCTCAAGAAAAAGACACTCGAGCTCAGCCCATGTATTCACACCCCCCGTGGAAGTGTGTTATCATACCACTTCTTAGCTATTCCAGTTAGAGAGAACTGGAACAATCTGAGCCTCTTTGTATCTTCCGACATCCCATTATAATTTAACATTGAAGCTATCATCAGGAAATTCCTCAAGTGAGTGTGAGAATTATCTTTCCCTACTTCTCCCTTAAATTGATTTTCAACAAGCATCTCCATCATAATATCGTTGAGGCTAAGCCTCAAACCTTTCTCGAATTGCCATACTAGGAGGATCAGCGTTCTAGGGAACTTGCGGTTGATAAACTGGTGGTAGAGGTACTTGTGGAATATGTGGTGGGTTATAAGCAGGCTGTGGAGGGTAGTATGGTGGATAAGGATATGGTGGGTATGGGTATGGGTAAGGTGGGTGTTATGTTGGTAGACAGGGTTGTTGAAAGGGTTATTGGGGTTTTAGTTCTGGTTTTGGTTTAGTGCGGGGTTGTTTTGGTTCTGTGGGATTGGGTTTTGGTTTTGGCTTTCCCCCTTGGGTGCTTGCTTTTGACCATCAACACCCTCAACCTGTTCCACACTCTGATTAAACTTTTCTGCATCTCGATCCAACTCTCCGCCTAACTCCAAATTCATGTCGTCACCACCGGCAGAAGTCATCCTTCGTTGGAAAGCTCAATTTTTTCTAGCTATGGTCTCAGGGTCTAGCTTCATTCTATCTTCGCTCGTTTCTCCCTTTGAGCGTGTTTTATATACCTGAGACACCAAAAGAAATATCAAAATGCAACTGCCTAATGAATAATAAACAGGAAATAAAAGCACTCACTACTAGCTACTAAACTATCTCCAAGTCCTACTCAATGAGCATACATTGCCTTCCCCGGCAACGACGCTATTGACTTGAACGAAAAATACTAACTTTACTAGTAGTTACCCCACAAGAGTATGGGATCACAGTAGTATGGGCAAGAATATGGACCAAGTATTATCGAACCCAAGGGAAAGTTTGTATGCGAATAGATCCCTGGAAATCTACATCTCGTAGCTAATATGAATGTAATATTTTGGTTTATAAACTAACTGTAAACTATATTATACTATCTATATGCTATCAATGAAATTAACAAAATAACTTTTGGTTTTAATGCAAATATGATATGATGATGCTCGGGATAGGAATTCCTTCGTATACTACTGGAGTTGGTACAATAACTAAAATAATCGTGATGTTCAAGTAATAATTCTAAGCGTACTAAAACTAGGCAATCAACTTCCCTAATCAGCACAAGATTGAAAGACTAAAAGCTCAAGAATTAATCCTAATACTTCGTCCTATCAACCTACTTTACAAATCCAATAATAAAATTATATGGGTTGTGCTTAATTTTCGAGACCTTAATTTAACTAAGGTGATGCGGTTGTTCTTCCTAGATAAACCAGTAGATGATAAACCATTTCTAAAACCCTTTTCTTAAGCCTATTAGTTATTAAAAAGTGATACAATCGTCTTTTCTCTAACAATTTTCGTACTTAATTCCAAGATAATTCTAGAGTTTATTAGAGGCATTCAATAATTAAGAGAATCAAAACTAAACATCACGAATTATCCTAATTACGTACCAATATCCTACTTCTATGTGTTCATTCTATCCTAAGCATGCAAAGGTTCTTGCCTAACATGGCGGTTTGAATAACAAAAGCAATAACAAGAAAATTAATCATATGCATAATTGAATTAACTAAAGAAATCAAAATCATAAACACAAGAACAAATTCAAGTCTAAAAAATATCTTTATAGACCTGGGAAAACTAGGTTTAGAAGTCTCAAGTACTCAAGTAATCAAAATATGTTCAAAGCAATAATTAAACTAGTGAATTCGTAAGCTAAAACCTCGGTTACAAGATGTAAAAATGTTGCTAAACTCTTCAAACTTCCTTCCCCAAGCTCTCTCCTTCATAAACTATATAATGGTATCAAAGTGTGTCTCAAAATATACTTGGAACAGGTATGTATAGGCTTGGGCCGAAATAGGATGGATTTGGGCCGGATCCGCTCGAGTTCTTCCTTTGCTCGAGCGCCTAGCGCTCGAGCTATGCTTCACTCGAGCGCCTCAAACTTCCAGTGCTAAAGTAGTGCTCGACTCCCTTTACTCGAGCGCCTGACGCTCGACCTGATTCCAATCGAGCACCTAGCGCTCGAGCTAGGCTCGATTGAGCGTGGGTCAACTCCAGAACATTATGGGCACACGAGCTAGTGTACTCGAGCACCAAGTGCTCGAGCACTTCCTCCTTTTGAACTAAGTAGCACTTTTCTTCGCACGAACTAATATTTTTCGTATTTTTTCAATATCTTCTCATCCGGGAGTCCGTTTGAGTCGATTTAAAGTCCTACCAACTCTTTTTTTCGCCCTCTTTCCTAATATGAGCATAAAAGAGATAAATTTGTAAGTTTATGCTACTAAAATAGCTCTAAATACTCATCAAATATGCTCAAAATAGGGACGAATCGGGCTACAAAATATAACAATTTCACGCCTAATCAATCCCCCAAACTTACCATATTGCTTGTACTCAAGCAATGAACTAATAAATCAAGTGAAATTGTTAAGAATGAATCATAGAACCATATCATGCAAGAAATAGTTTTCAAGTAATAGGGACGAATCGGGCTATAAAATAATAATTTCACGCCTAATCACCTACGTATACTAACGGAGTTGGTACGTTAACTAAAATAATCGTGATGTTCCAAGTTAAAACCTAAGTGTACTATTAACTAGGCAATCAACTTCCCTAATCTAGCACAAAGAATTGAAAGAATAAAAGTTAAAAAATAATTCCAATACTTAGTTCTAACAACTTACTTCACTAACCCACTAATGAAATTATATGAGTTGCGCTTAATTACTGAGGCCCTAATTTAACAAAGATGATTCGACCGTTCTCCCTAGATAAACCGGTTGATTATAAACCCCTTAAAAAACCCTCTCCTTAAGCCTATTCGTTGATAAAGAGTGATGTGGTCGTCCTCTCCTTAACAATTTTCATACTTAATCCTATGATTATTCTAGGGTTTATTAGAATTATTCAATAACTAAAAGAGTTAAAACTATACACACGAATTATCTTAATTACGTACCAACATCCTAATTCTACGAGTTCATCTACCCTAAGCATACAAGGGTTCAGCCTAACATAGTGAATATGGAATCACAAGCAATAACGATGATGACATTCAAAGATATAATTAAATAAATCAAGAACATAAACCAACTATGAATTTAATTTAACTCGAATCTGGAAAATCAATCTCTAAAATCTAGAATTTAAGTCTAACTCAATCCAAGAATTCAAAAACTAAAGTAGAAAACAAAACTGTTCAAAGTATAAATCGTTCTACGGAATCCATATGATAAAAACCTCGTTTCTTCCCTTGAAATCCTTGCCAAAACCCCAAAATCACCTTCTTAGCTTCTTCCCCTTTGAAAAATGAGTCTAGATGTGTAAAATAAGGGTTGAGACAGGTATTTATATGTTACGGGTTGAAATCCGTCCAGGGCGCTCGAGTCAGGCTCGTGGTCGAGCGCCTCGCGCTTGAGCGGGTGCTGGTCGAGCGCCAATCTCCTCCAGTGCATCAGGGGCGCTCGAGCTGGGCTAGTCGAGCGCCTAATGCTCGAGTGAAGTGGTCGAACACTCATTTTGTCCAGAACGTCATGGGCGCTCGAGCCTTGCTCGAGCACTTTCCCTTTTCGTGCCAAATGATACTTTTCTCCACACGAACTAATACTTTTTGTATTTCCTTCATATCTTCTCATCCGGGAGTCCGTTTGAGTCGGTTCAAAGTCCTACAAACTCCTTTTTTGCCTTCTCTCCTAAAATGAACACCAAAAAGTAAAATTGATGAGTTTATGAAAATGTTACTCAAATGACTCTAAATACTCACCAAAAACACTCAAAATGTGGACTAATCGGGCAACAAAACATCACAATTTCATGTCTAATCAATCTAAATACACAACTTTCTTCTTCTTTGTCTTAGAAGAAGATGGTGTATGAGTGTCAGGCTTTGGACGCACATAAGCCTCAGTGTTTGGCCTTGGGGCAAGCCTCCTGTTTCTCCTAGGCCTAGGTGCAGCAGGCCTTGGGGTTTGTTCCTAACGTGGGCCCTATTTTCTATTCCCCCAAGGTAAGTGAGGGACTGTAAAATAGTTGAAGGCTTCAGGTTACCAAAACCATGGAGGTGCTATCATATTTGGCCGTCCCTGATGGTATTGTCAAGCATGATAATACCTCTGTTGATCAGTCTGAGGTATCTTGGCCTGAGTCCTCCCCTGCTTGCGCTGAGAAGTTCCCTGGCCTGAGCTCTCAGGGGCTTGCTTAGGTTGTTTAGCCTTTCCCTTGGGTTTTAGCTTCACAACCTTAAGGACAACCCTGACTGTCTCAACATTTTCTTTGCCCTTATCAGTTTTGCGGGCCTTGTATACAACTTTCTTTGTACTTGGCCCAGCCTGAAAAATACCCTCTCAGTGTTGCTCCCTGAAGCAACATGAGACTGACCTTGTGAGGATTTCTTAGAATTATAGTCAATCTCAGATTTTTCATTCCCAAGTTTTTGGCAGCTATTAATTTCCTCCACAACCACTGAGGATTTATTCATTGTTGCTGCCTTTTGCTTGAGAGCATCCTCACTCTTTTTCAGGATTTCATGTCTGGCAAAAAGGTCATCAAACTTACTCTTGATTTCATTTAGTTCATTCATCTTGACTAACTGGTCCTTAACCAGTTCTTTGAGAAGCTTCTTTCTTGGAAGACATCCAGTATTGACCATATCAAATTCTTGAACAAGCCTTATCATTTGAGAGGCTTCTTTCAGATCTGACTGAGTTAACTAGTCAGTCAGTGTTTGAATCTCAGTAGTCAATTTCTCGTTCTCCTTAGCTAAGAAGACATTAGTTTTTTGCAGCCTGGAGAAATCAATCATCAATTCCACAAGACAGAGCTGAAGGTCCATTTTTCTAGTTGACTCTGAGCTAGGCTCAGGTTTTTGACCAGTGTTAGTAGCACACTCAGAGTTAGAATTTACCTCATTCTCCTCCCCAGCCATAAGGCAGAGATCATCGTACTCATCGTCAGAAAAAAGATCAGATGACCTTTGCTCAGGACCATCCGAGTCTGATGCGTCTTCAGCGAGCATGGCTCTCCTATCGGCATACCTCTGGTCTCTCTTAGTCCTCCTGTCCTCCCTTTCCCTAGCACTGAGCTCTGGACAATCATACTGATAATATCCAGTCTTGTTACAGTTGTAGCACTTGGTTGGCTCATCTCCACTTTCTCTTCTTGTATTAGGGTTCCTTCTTGAGTCAGGTTCCCTTCGTCTTGATGTGCTATCTTGTCTACTAGGGTACTTGTTATCATGAGCACGTCTCTGGTCCAACTCCTCACGATTAGGTTTCGGGTCACTATACCTCTTTTCTTCACCTCGATCTTGTCTCTGGTCAGAGTCCCTCCGGTCTTCATGCCTCTTGGAACTATTGTTATTTTCCTCAGATTTCCTATCACTTGTATCCTGATAGTACTTTTTATAACGACTAAATCTTTAATTCAGCTTCTCAAATCTCCTGGTCATCATACTATACTCCTCAGCGAGTTCTTCTTTACTCATCTCCATCAATGTCTTTCATAGCGTCTCAACAAATTCTGACTTGGCTTTGAAGGCCACATTCTTCTCTGGGGCTTTCTTCTCCTCTTCAACCACTACTTTTTTCTTTCTCTTATTTAGGACGAATTCAAGAGCTTTGAGCTCGGAGAAAAGTAGGGCTGAAGTAATGTTGCTCATATCCTGAGTGTTCTTAAGCATGATAACACTATTATCCCATCTCCCAAGGAGAAAGTTCAGGATCTTGGAAGCAACTTCTCTCTTAGGATCTTCCTTTCCTAAGAGCACTAACTCATTCATCATTTTGATGAATCTTGACTCCATTTGATCAATGGTCTCCTCAGGCTGCATCTCAAAGCTTTTAAATTTCTGAATGGCAATATGTCTCTTATTTTCTTTTATCTTCTCAAATCCCTCACATATCTGGGCCAACTCCTCCCAAACCTCCTTTGCAGTCTTCAAGTGCATCAACCTCGCGGATTCCTCGAATGATACTGTGTGAAGAATGATGTTCCTAGCCACATTGTCCAGGCTGATCATCTTGATCTGGTCTGCTTTGAGCTCATGCCTTGGCTTCGGAATGGGCACTCCAATAAGCAGATCATCATATCCCTGGCCTCGAACATTAGAAATGGTGATGGTGATAGGGCCATTCTTGATGACTAAATACATCTGGTCATGAATGGCCTCCAAATGAGCAAACAACCTGAACTTCCAATAGACATAATTGGAAACAGAGAATTCAGGCAAGGAAGCTTCGAGCCTTGTTTGGGGCAAGGCCTTCTGTATTTATAGATGATTTCAAAAATCTACCCATTGGAGAGATAACCTTATAATCACCTTTTTTGTAGGATATTTCAAACGGACATAATCCTTCATACAGCCGCCTAGTTGCATGGATTTGGTAAATGCATTAAATGCACGCCTATTGAAAACTGCATGAATGGTCAGACTTGATGTCAGGTCCGTACGTGCGTTGCCCTCCTCTGATTGGTCCATGTCATCAGGTAGGTGAGAATGTCTGAACTCATTCTTCACTTCGGTCTTGTCTTATCTGAGTTCAGGTTGTCCTCATGCACATTTAGTCTTGTCTTGACCGCTGACATTCCCTTTGCTTGCTTGGATCCTACTCTAAGTCTTTCCCAAACACTTAGTGCATCCCGACTTCTTCAGGACTAATGAGTTAGCAATAATCACAGGATCATGCTCTTCATCCTGATACTCAGTTAGCCAGCTTAGAAAGACTAACTTAAGTTCAGTGATGGTGCTCTTGTGTTATTCAGGCTTCAGTCTGAATGACTTCAGTGAGTTCTTCTCTCACTGAGTACCTGTGAATATAAAATGTTCTAACCTGATCTAATCCTATCAAGACTAACCTGACTGTCAAATACTTAGGCAAATTCATCTTTTCAGAGTATTTAGGATCAACTCAAAACTGACATTGTCCCAACAACTTGTAATAAAATATTATATCTTACCCTCTTTACTTATTTATTGTGTATGTTATTTTGTATATAAATAGCTTAAACTGAATATTATGTTTTATATATGTATTTGTGCATTATAAATGCTTAACTTTGTGATATATTATTGTTGTGTGTCTTTTGCAGGGCAATGAAATTTCAATTTGACCATGAATAAGAAGACAAATCTAGACTTCAAGTTTAGCTCAACATTTCAAATTGATATTTTTTTTTATTCATGTTACATGTACATTAAAATGTTCAAACAAATTTGTATTTACTTGAGTATGTTGATATTGTTGACATAAATATTTTTGAAGAATTGATATTTTCTTGAAATAAAATTATTGTATTATGCCCCTTTGTTATTATGTTATTTGTAATCATTTTATTTTTGGAACGAAATGAGATAGTAGATGTAACTAAACATTAGTGACCAATTAAATAATTAAACACGAAATATATGAATTTATATAACAATTTATTTGTAACGAATTTGAGTTTTAATAATAAAATTTTGCTTATTGCTACTAAAGTTTTTGTAAAGAAAAAGGTTTTGTTACAATTGTATTGGTAACGAAATTGGTTTTTTTTCCGTTACAAAAACTTTTTGCGACGGACCTTAAATGACCAACAATTGCAATTAAATTTTTGTTATAAAATATATTTGTAACCAAAAATGACTTTTTGTAACCAATTTTTTCGTAACCAAAAGTTCATTTTCTTGTAGTATGGTTTTTTCGTTAAATTGAAAAGTGGTTGATAGAAAATAATAATTAAAAAGTGTGTAATAAATGATTGAAATTGTATTTAAAAAAAGAAGAAGTAAAATAGGTGTATTATAGGTGTTATGCAATAGAATTTTAGAAAATTAAAAATCTGAGTAGTTTAAGTGTGCACTTGAGTGCATGGTATGCACTTGAATTTAAAAAAAAAAAAAAACCTCAAACAGAAATCAACAATACCCCAAGAAGTAATCAGTAATACTCAAGAAGACATCAGTAATACCCCGATTGCAAAAAAAAAAAACACACACACACAGTTCGGTGTGTTTATGTGTATTTTAAAAAAGTCAAAATTAAAGTTAAAATTGAGGTTAAAATTCAAGTGCATGTATTTGCCTTAAAATCATATACTAAAGAATTTGGATTTAAAATAAAATAAATGGAGTTAGATCATTAAACAACATAGCATAAGTGGATTAAAAATCTAATTTGACATGACCAAAATAGACGAAATTTCTGTTATGAAAGAATTAAAAAAAATAGAAAATATCATGCATGAATATGTAGTGTACTGACAGATTCCTTTTCCTCCTCTCCCACCTTTTCTCATTTTCATTTCTTCTCTGCACATAGCCACAAAAATAGACGGCAACTCCACTCCCACCCTCCACCAGTTCCAACGCTTGGGGAGTGGCTTGAATAAACTCGTTCTATTTTTATTGACGAAATTAAATCTTGCAATCCCGATTTGATTAGTAATGTCTCCTTAATCAGCTTAAAATTGTGTAAAAAATTATAGTCTCAAGATGAACAATCCAAGGTAAAGGACTGCTTCAACATCTTAATTCTTGTGTTTCTGATATTTATGCTTTTATTTCCGTTATTTGGCCCAGCCTGCACTGAATATATGTTCTACACTACTCTCAGGGAGGGATGAGAGCATTTTTGAACTAGTAAAACGTGTCTTGGATTTAATGACTGATGAATACTAGGTATTTTTTCCTATACATTTCTGGTCATGCCTTGAATTAGGTTTTATAGTTTTTTTTTTAATTATAATGTACTGATTGTTATGGCTCATTAATCTGATTGTCAAGGAATTTTTCCATTTATTGCATTATAACTTGTATTTTGGTAGTAATTAGTACTTGAGCCTCTCATTTTCTTTTTAGATAAGTTATATATGGTAACTAAATATGATTTTGTTTCACTTTGCAGGGTAGTCTGTAATTTCTAGAACCTATGTGTTGTTGTGCAAACAAATGCGAGAGTGTAGCTACTGGTTTATGTAAACTAGTTGCCGAACATCTATCTGGATTACCAACTGCTTTTTCCCAAGTATTTATTTGCACTTCAAAGTTATTGAGTTTTGAATTTCATCAAAAAGTTAAAAAGGTTGACTATTACCAATACAAATATTGTTCTTATATTTTCCCTCTAAAATCCTTTGTTTGGTCTGATATGTTTGCAGGAGAGTATTAAGTTTGTTGTGAATGTTATGCCTGCTAAGTGGGTTTCACAGAAGAGCATTAGATGCTTATACCAGTCTATCAATAAAATAGCAATGATGTTGAACAAAGAAAAATGGGCGAAAGAGGTACTAAAGATTGAGAATTCTGGTTGTGTGAACGTGTTGCATTAATTCCATGCTCTTTTAGTTGGTAGATTCTATGTTTACTAAAAGTGCATCTTTGTCTCCGACCCTGCTTATGTATATTTCTGATATAGAAGCAATATGTACAAAGTCGTTATTGAGAAACAGTTTTATTATGTCTGTGGGTTTGACATCACTTGTTTAAGAAAATCAGCCTTGACCCCTTTGTTTCCATGATCTACTTATATTCTCTGTCTCCAACCCTGCTTATGAATATTTCTGATATAGAAGTAATATGTACAAAGTCGTCAGTTGGAAACAGTTTTATTATGTTTGTGTGTTTGACCCCACTTGTTTAAGGAAATCGGCCACAACTCCTTTGTTTTTATGATCTACTTATATTCTCTGTCTCCAACCCCGCTTAAAAATATTTATGATATAGAAGGAATATGTAGAATGTCATCATTGGGAAACAATTTTATAGTGTTTGTGTGTTTGACCCCACCTGTTTGAGGAAGTCAGCCATGGCCCCTTTGTTTTTATGATCTACTTATATTCTTTGTCTCCAACCCTGATTATGAAGATTTCTGATATAGAAGGAATATGTACAAAGTCGTCACTGGGAAATAATTGTATTGTGTCTGTGTGTTTGATCCCACTTGTTTAAGGAAATCGGCAATGACCCCATTGTTTCTATGATCTACTTAAATTCTCTGTCTTTAACCCTGGTTATTAATATTTATGATATAGAAAAAATATGTACTAAGTCGTCATTGAGAAATAGTTTTATTGTGTCTGTGTGTTTGACTCTACTTGTTTAAGAAAACCAGCCATGACCCATTTATTTCTATGATCTACTTATATTCCCTGTCTCCAACCCTACTTATGAATATTCTTATATTCTCTGTCTCTAATCTTGCTTATGAATATTTCTGATGTAGAAGCAATATGTACAAAGTCGTTATTGGGAAATAATTTTATTGTGTCTGTGTGTTTAACCCCACTTGTTTAAAAAAATAAGCCATGGCCCCTTTGTTTCTATGATCTACTTATATTCTCTGTCTCCAACCCCGCTTATGAATATTTCTGATATAGAAGCAATATGTACAAAGTCGTCATTGTGAAATAGTTTTATTGTGTCTGTGTGTTTGAACCCACTTGTTTAAGGAAATCAGCCATGACCCATTTGTTTCTATGATCTACTTATATTCTCTGTCACCAACCCTGCTTATGAATATTTCTGATATAGAAGCAATATTTACAAAGTCGTCATTGAGAAACAGTTTTATTGTTTTTGTGTGTTTGATCCCACTTGTTTATGGAAATCAGCCATGACCCCTTTATTTTTATGATCTACTTATATACTTCAAGTAATAACAATAGTTTTGTGCATGTTATAGAAGCTTTATATCTAAGCTGCAGAGCTTCATGGAAATACATGGAAACTCATTGTCTTGATGATGACGTATCAGAAAATGCTACATCAGATCTTGTTATTATAGCATCTGAAATCCTGGTTACACTTGTTGAATTTCGGGAATTTAATAAAAATGGCATTTCGGAGATAAATGGAATCATTTGAAAATGTCTTGTACATTGGTCTTATGCAGATAATCGGATTGCAACATTGCAAACTCCTATGTCATTGGTGAAAAAGTGGGTGGAGGTAGCTATCAATAATGTCTCTCAATCTTCTTTAGCATTATTTTGAAGGCATCATGATCTGATTATGACCTTATTTCCAGATGCAACGTGAACTGTCTAAGAAGTCAGAGGTTGGAGCAACATTGTATTCATTGCTTTCATCTTCTAAAAGTACACTTGGCAAATACTAGAAGATGTTCTCTCTCTCCTCAAAGTACATATACTTGTCTAAGTATTTTTGTATCAATCATGGTATCTGATGCCCTTTTGTGTCTCTTGCTTTTGATTTTTAGGAACTCGTGGCATATGATTGCTATCAGAATTCGAAGTTCTATCGGAATATGAGAATGGAAGTAATCAAAATACTTTTAGAAAAGGTTTATGATAAAAAAATGGTAGCATTTTGAAGAAATGTGGATTTCTCATCGAATGAAAAACTCTATAAACAAGAGTATACAACTGAATGGCTATATCAATCTATAGCTATGTTATACTCAGTTTTCAAATTTTAAGTTTTATGCACTCTTTTGAAAAACATGATGAATGTAACTAGTATAAAATATGCAGAACATAAATATAAATAAAATACAATAAAGAATACAAGATATATAGTGGGTCAGAGGTGGTATAATCCTCCTACATCCACTGTTACACCCTCAGGTAGCTCTAAACTTGAACACTTAAGTTGTAGGCTTCGTTGTTGAACTATTCAGCTGTAACTTTTCCAATTCTTTAGCTATGAACTTTGAATTTTTTTAAGTTTCTTTTTCTCTTTAGTACTTGTAAGGTTAGTATTCACAATACACAATATATAAAATACTTTGTCATCATCAAAATTGTTGGTCCCACTAGATAGACTAATTTGCGGAAGCTTAAACTTAAAATAAAGTTCTTTTCAAAGTCCTTTTACTAGAGCACAAGATAAGCCAATGATAAAGAAAGCAATAAAGAACACACGATATATAGTGGTTCGGATGTTAAAATCCTACGTCCACTCTCCCTTTTATCAAATGGGCCTTACTAACCAACCAACCACTTACTAACTTTCTGGAATTGAGAAGTACCAGATCCTTCTTACAGAAACCTTTAGATCTAACTTCGATCTAAAGCTCACTACAACCTTATCTTAATAAGATGAACAGGTTGAGTATCCAACAACTCCTTAAATGAGTGAATATGAATATGAACAAAGTAAGAGTGCTAAAGCTTGATTAACAAGAGGCTTGGATATAACTTCGTACGCGTGAGAGTTCTCTCTAGAGACTTTCTTTGAAACTGCACTCTTGTATTTATAGAAGAGATTAGGGTTAGCCGTTGGAGAGCTAATCTAATCAAATCTCTATTTAAGGAAGCTTCAATAAATCAATTTCCTAATTGATTGATTGGGTTGGTGAGATCCTTGGATTGATGGTCTTCATATACTTTCCAATCCGATCTTGTTTGACTTGATTTGAATCACCAACGGTCAAATGCTTCCAATGCCTAACTCTGATTCTTTCAAAAAGGCAGGACCAGATACCAGGCAACCTCGATGTCATCTGTTCCAGAGTTGGTTAAGAAACAGAATACTCAGAAGAATCAGGAGATGATTCTGAGCATCTTTTTTTCCACCAGACTCGTCTGGTCCGGACTCGTCTGGTCTGGGGAAGGTCCTCTGCCTCTGGTGAAGTCCTCTGGTGAAGTCCTCTGGAGGGGTCTTCTGGTGGGGTCTTCTGGTGAAGTCTTCTGGTCTGGCAGTTCCCCCTAGACTAAGTCCTAATCTGGCTAACAGGTCCAGATGGTCCTATTACATCTTCTGGTTTGTTTTATCTCATCAAAACTAAACAACTTTTATCATAACAATTTTCCCCTTTTTGATGAAGTTAAAACACTACCAGAATTGATCAAAGATAAAAACACTTAAGAAAGAAAACAAGTAAAAGGATAAGACCTTAGAATAGAACTTATCAGGCAAATAAGAAGACAATAAGAGGTTGTCTTTAAGACAGAGAAGATATGGCTTTTTCATTAATAATAAAGGACAAGAGTGATTACATATTACAATTCAAATCAGGTCCTATTCTAAGCATATCTTTTGTTCTCCTTGGGCACCAGAAACCAATCAAGGAATCTGTCTTGAACAGCCTTGAGCTCAGCAGAAGATGTTGGGGTGAAATTCACCAACACCTTGGTCTTGTATAACTTCTTCAGCTCTGCCCAATCAACCTGGTCCCCTATTATAGAAGTGTTAAGGTAATGAAACTCAGGGGGAGTGACTTCCAGGTTGAACTGGATGGTGGAGTCCATTAACTGCTTGTACAGATCTGCATCATAAGCCTTCATCCATGAGTGGAAAGTCCTATTGATGAGTGCATCATCCTCTGGTGGAGGTCTCTGAATGTAGTGCTGGATAAACCACAAGGTTTTGGCTTCTCTCCACTTCTCAATAAGAATGACAGGCACAGTAGAGTCAAAAGACCCTTCTGTCCTGAGTGGCAGAATCTCCATCACTTCAACAGGTCCTTTCTTCCTCTGGATTGATCCACTGGCACCAGACGATATACCAACTTCTCTGGCCTTCTTGTTCTGCCTTCTAACATATCTGAGCCTCTGCTCTTCATCTATGTTCTTCCTTATTCTTGCTTGTCTCTCTTCTTCAGATTCTTCCTTGAATCTCTTTTCTGCTTCTTCCACAACTTCTTCAAGGAAGCTCTTCTTCAC
Source organism: Ballota nigra (assembly GCA_947034835.1). Lineage (NCBI taxonomy): Eukaryota > Viridiplantae > Streptophyta > Magnoliopsida > Lamiales > Lamiaceae > Ballota > Ballota nigra. The sequence goes on along the minus strand of OX344727.1, from coordinate 6,462,173 downwards.
ATTCCTGATCATCCTCTTGGCAGGGCCAGGAATAGAGACTGGATCTTGCTCTGCATCAAGGGTCTTCTCTTCTGCTGCCAGCTGCTTTGCCATAGTAAGAGACTTTAACTCTTCTTTCTTCTTCTTCTGCAGCTCATCTTGGGACAAAGTGTTCTCCATCATATCCAGATAAGCACTATGGCTGAAGAGGGTCTCATTAGTGGTCTTCGCCAGATCAGTTCTGGCCTTCTCTTCCCCCTTTTTAACTTCATCAACAAGGGGCTGCACCACCTGCTGAATGAGATCAGGCAAGGCAGTGGAGGAGGAAGAGTGAAGATCACACAGCTGCTTGGCCTCCTCCAGGTAAGCTTTAGTCTCAGCCACCAGACGCTCCTGCTTAACTAACATCTCCTGGAGGGAATCTTTGAGCTTGGCAGTCTCCAGCATTTGAGAAGCCATCTCCACCTTGAGCACAGAGACTGGACGAAGCTAGTCCAAGACATGCTCCTGTAGCTGCTTCTGGCTTTGCATAACATCCAGCTTCAAGAAGAGGACATTTGCCTTAAAAGATGCCTTAGCAGAGGCAAAAATAGCCTTGATCTGTTTTAAGAATTGCTTCCTCTCCTCCTTGATCTGGTGCTCAACCAAAGCAGGAGCCAAATGTTGCATGGCCTTAGAGAACCTGCCAATTTGTTGGATCTGCTCGTTGAAGAACAGTTTCATCTTCTTGAGAACGGCATGGGTGACATCGAAATCCTCCTCATCTGAATAGAGCTCTGGAGGGAAGGAGAAGTGAGGGCTAAAAGTATAAGAGGGGCCCTCTGGGGAGATCATCACTCCTTTCTGGATCAGCAAGGTGCGAATCACCACCTTAGCTGCTTCTGGGGTCTCAGGCTCTGCAAGGTTCTGGATGTTGAGCTTCTTCTTGAGATCTATCTCCCAGGCAGTGAATGCAGAGGCAGTCATCTCCTCCAAAAGCAAAACCAGATCCTCGACATCCTCCAGTCTGGCCTTGCTCCAGACCTTGGCATCTGTCAAATCTACCAAGAGGGGTAAGTGCTCCTACAAGACTGGAAAGTGCTCTCTTAGCCAGAGCTGAGCACTTACACTCATACTCTGCCTAATGGGACCCATATTATCTTGGTTGAAAGAGAAGGGTTTAGGCCCAGAGGCAGAGGAGGATGGTGCTAAGACCTCTGGCTCCAGTGAAGCATCCTCATCTTCACTATCATCGCTGGACAGGCAAGTGGGAGAAGATGGAGGGACAGGAAATCCCATTGCCATAAAGATAGAGGAATTATGTTTTGTATGAGATTGGGGAGGGGTAGGAATTTGTGAGGTAGAGGTGGAGGGAAGGGGTTGTTCTGCACCAGAGGAGGTGGAAGGCACCTCTGGTACAGTGGCTGGGGGAGAGGGATCTGTGGGGAGAGGTATTTGTGATGAAGGGGGAGAATGAGCTTGAGTTGGAATGGTGGAGGGTGTGTATATGGGTGTATTGGGTAAGGTCTGCTCTGGTGAAGTAATGGGGGCACCAGGGGAAGGGGAGGCGTTTTGTGTATGAGTATCTGAGGGAGATGTAGTGGGGGTAATAAGGTTAACGGGGGTAGAGGAAGGGATAGGTGGGATTACCTCAACAGAAGATACTGGAGCAGTTGATTCTTGCATTAATTTGGCAGCATCATCAATTGCCTGCTCCAGAGCATCTCCAAGATCAGAACCAGAGTCTGACTCTTGAAGAATGGCCCTTTTTGCCTTGGACTTCTTTTTCAGAGGAATCTCCTCCTCTAATTCTTCTTCCTCTGATGGCTCATCCACTAGAAGAGTTTTCTTGGCTCTCCTTAAAGTCCTTGGCTTTTTAGCAGATGCCTTTCCAGCAGCATCTTCCTTCCTTTGCCTTTTCTTGGCTGCTCCTGCCTTCTTTGCAGCCTCAGCTCCATCACCCTTTTTCTTCAAAGCAGCTTGAAGGGGAATTTGGTCATCATCAAATGAGCCAGAAAATACCAATGTTGAAGAACCAGTAGTTTCAGTCTTCTTCTTCTGGCTCTTCTTGGTCTTCTGCCCCTTAGCAGGCGAAGACACTGCTTGGAGAGGAGGGGCAGGGATGGCTTGTTCTCCATCAGAGTCGGCATGGCCATGGAGAAGGCCATCCTTGGAGAACAAGATCTTGGATTTGTGGAAGCCCTTGCACCAAGAGTCCTTCCACTTCTTCTATGGAAACAAAGAGTCCAGAATCAGAGTCAGTTTCGTCCCCAATGAAACAGTTGCAGTCAAACAAAACTGCAATTCCCCAGGCTTTGACTTTCATTTTATTCTTCCTCAAAATGCCCCAGAAAAACTCTGCCCAATTACATTGCACTTCGTCATACAATGCCCTCATAACACAGAGTCTGCCAGTGAAAATGGCATATGTGCTATGGTTCTCGCACATCAAGATCTTCACAACAATATCAAATAAGACCTTGTACTTCTGCCTCAAATGCTTATCCAGAAATCCCCTGGTCAGATTCTGGCATGAAGATCTGGCAAAGATCTTGAATGACTCAACTGTCTCATCCTCCTTATAGGTCAACAGATCTACTCCTACAGCCGAGATATTTTCAAACAGAGCGCATAAATCATGTTTAGAAAATACCACATCATCCTGGTCTATCTTGGAAGAAATGTGATCGTCGTGAATCTTCATTCGAACCAGGAGCTGGGCAGCATAACCATCCAAGGTGCGAAAATTCTTCGGAACCGTTGAAATCAACTTCTCCACCCCTGCATTCTGGAGCAACTTCAGAATGGCCAATGCCGCCAGATTCTTGGTGGTGTAAAAGTCAACCACCATCTTTGTCTTCAACTTCTTCATCACATAGTCATGATCGAAATTGCATTTAGGAGCCATATCTGGAAAAATTTAAGAGAGAGAGAGAGAGACTTGCAGAGAAAGGTTAGGATTTGAGAGTACGAAAACGTGAAAAGACAGATTGAATTTTTTTTGTTTAAATAAGAAAAGACGCGTGGCTGTAAAATTAATGAAGTGTGATTGAAAAAATTAATGAAGTGTAAATAAGGTTAGTGTGAATGCGTGTAAATTTTCAATTTTAATTTAGGAAATAAAATCAATTTTAGAATTGATTGACATATTGCACAGTTATTAAATCTGGCGGCCAAGATTAAAAGGCAAGATACAAATTTAATTTGGTGCGTAGGCATGGTCATTGGGACTGGGATCGAGGGAGTTTTGTGGCAGTCAAGGTAAAAAGTGAAATGATTGCCTAAGCCCTCTACCATAGTCTTAAATACACCCTGAAGATGAAACGTTTTGAGTGTATTTACTAATTTGAAAAGTGTGTCCCAATGATCAGAGGCCAGAGAAGTAAATACATACATGTCACCTGATATGGTAACCAGATGATACCTCGAGTAGTCTGATTTTACATCTCTTCTGATGGAAACCCATCTGGCTCTGGTCAGAATAAACTCCGGATATCTCTGGAATTTTACTCTGAACCTCATCTGTGATGTACCTCATCTGGTACATATCACTTCTGGAATATACCTCATCTGGTATATGTAACTTCCTTGGTATATCTAACTTGTAGGTATGTTAATAGATAAAACAATAAAGTATGTATAATTGAAATAAAGGATACTTCTCTGATGTTCCCCCTAAACCAATTCTGTCTCTGGATCTAATAAACCTAACTCAAAAGTTAACTCTCTGAATCTGGTTTCAGCCAAAGGCTTAGTCAGAATATCTGCTCTCTGCTTCTCTGTTGCAATCTTTTCCATCCTTATATCTCCCTTCTCAACATGGTCTCTTATGAAGTGATGCCTTTTATCAACATGCTTGCATCTGGTATGAAGAACTGGATTCTGGGTGATTGCTATGGCACTGTTGCTATCACAAAATATTAGAATATCTTTAGCTCTAATCTGGTAGTCCCTAAGCTGCTGATTAATCCAGAGTAGTTGTGAACAACAGCTTCCTGAAGCCATGTATTCTGCTTCTGTTGTTGATGTAGCAACTGAAGTCTGCTTCTTAGAAACCAAGATACCAATTTATTCTCTAAAAATTGGCATGTTCCACTTGTAGACTTCCTATCTATTCTGCACCCACCATAATCTGAATCTGAATAACCACTTAACTTTAGGTTGTCATCTGCAGGATACCACAACCCCAAATTCACTGTTCCCTTAAGATATTTCAATATCTTGCTAGCTGCTTCCAAGTGACTTTTCTTTGGATTAGCTTGAAATCTGGCACACACTCCAACAACAAAGGTTATATCTGGTCTGCTTGCAGTCAGGTACAGAAGAGAACCAATAAGTGCCCTGTACTGAGTCTGGTCTACACTCTCTTCAGACTCATCTGGATCCATGTTGAAATTTGTCATCATAGGGATCTTGGCTGCTTTGCTAGATCCTACTCCAAATTTCTTTAACATGTTTCTGATGTACTTTGCCCGATTTATGAAAATTCCCTTCTCTGATTGCTTTACCTGCAAACCTAAGAAATAATTCATCTCACCCATCATAGACATTTCAAACTGACTCTGCATGAGTTCACCAAACTTTTCACATAGCTTCTTGTTAGGGGATCCAAATATAATGTCATCAACATATATTTGCACAAGAAGGATGTCCTTTCCTTGTTCTTTCCTAAACAAGGTCCTATCAATCTTACCCTTAGTAAAATCATTGTCCAGAAGAAACTGAGATAGAGTGTCATACCATGCTCTGGGTGCCTGCTTCAGCCCATAAAGAGCCTTCTTAAGCTTAAACACCTTGTCACCTTGTTCAAAACCAGGAGGTTGTTCCACATACACTTCCTCAATGAGAATCTCATTAAGAAAGGCAGATTTCACATCCATCTGGTATACCTTAAACTTCATGTTAGCAGCATATGTTAGAAACAATCTAATGGCTTCTAGTCTGGCAACAGGAGCAAATGTCTAATCATAGTCTATTCCTTCAGATTGAGAATAGCCCTGAGCCACTAGCCTTACCTTGTTCCTAGTAATGACATCATTCTCATCTTTCTTATTCTTGAAAACCCACTTAGTACCTATCACCTTTTGATGTCTTGGTCTGTCCACCAGCTCCCAAACATCATGTCTGGTGAATTGATTAAACTCCTCTTACATAACAACAATCCAATTTGAATCCTTCAGTGCTTCTTGATGTTCTTGGGCTCAATCAAGGACACATAGCAACTGAATAAGGCAGCTAAGTTAAGAGTTATCCTAGTCTGGACACCCTTAGCTGGATCTCCAATTATCATGTCATTGGGGTGATCAACCAGAGTCCTCCTTCCCGTGGCCTTGCCTGGCTAACCATCTACTGCAGTACCTTGGTGATTATCACCAACTACAGGAGAGCTTCCCCCTACAGGAGTTCCAACCTCTTCTGGTTCTGCTCCTTGTGAAAGCTTTTGCTTCAGAGAACCAAAAGATGGGCCATCATCTGAATCTGAATCTGAATTAAGAACAGGTGGATTCACCTTGATTACTCTGGGAGTAGTCTGATTATGTGTCTCATCAGAAGACTTTAAGTCCACCTTGCACTCAAAAGTAGATTCATAAAAAACAACATGAGGTGTTTCTTCCACACAAAGTGAATTCCTATTAAAGACTCTGATTGCTTTACTGGTGCTGAAATATCCTAAGAATATTCCATCTGCAACTTTAGCATCAAAAGTTTTTAATTTGGATTTCTCATTGTCATGGATGAAACACTTATATAAAAAAACATGAAAATATGAAACAGCTGGGGTTTTACCTTTCCATACCTCATATGGAGTCTTACTATGTCTCTGGGCAATTAGACATCTGTTCTGAGTATAACAAGTTGTGTTGATAGCTTCTGCCCAAAATCTTTGTGGTGTGTTGTACTCTGCTAGAAGAGTTCTTGTAGCTTCCTTTAGGTTTTTGTTCCTTCTTTCTGCTACTCCATTCTGTTGGGGAGTTCTGGCAGCAGATGTCTCATGAAAAATCCCTTGTTCCTTGCAATACTCTGTAATGTGTGAATTCAAAAACTCTGTCCCTTTATCACTTCTGATCCTTATAATGCTCTGGTTCTGCTCATTCTGAATCTGCTTGAAGAACTCTGGCAGCTTAGTGATAGTTTCATTTTTCTTAAACAAGAACACTACCCAAGTGTATCTTGAAAAGTCATCTACTATCACCAAGGTGTACTTCCTTCCACTGAAACTAAGAGGAGAAATAGGTCCAAACAGGTCCATGTGAAGTAGTTGAAGTACTCTAGTTGTGGTTGTGCTCTGGACATCCTTAAAGGAAGTCTTGGGTTGTTTACCCTTCTGGCATGAACCACAAACCTGATCCTTCTTAAACACTTCATTAGGAAGACCTAGAATTAGACCTTTTCTGGCAATCTTGTTCGGTGTTTTGAAGTTCAGATGACACAATTTCTTGTGCCAAAGCCAGCTGTTCTCTGCAGATCCCTTTGCAACCAGACAAGTGTTCCTTGGGCAACTATTAAAATCTGCAAGATAAATGTTACCCTTCCTCAAGCCTATTAGCAAGATATCATTATAATCAGAAGAAAAGACAGTGCATGAATCACTAGAAAACTTCACTGAGTATCCCTTGTCACAAAATTGGGATACTGAAAGCAGATTATGCTTGATTCCTTCAACGTAGTAGACTTCATCTACAGATACATCATTGATGATCAACTTTCCAACGCCTCTGGTGACTCCAAAATTGTTGTCACCAAACATCACTCTTGGTCCATTCAGTGGCTTGAAGTCCCGGAGATGATCTTTCTCAAATGTCATGTGCTTGGAACATCCACTATCAATGTACCACACATGTTTGCTTGAAAGTCCTTTCTCCAATGGGCTCTTATCCTCCTCCAGAGAAATTAATTAGGTTCCCTACTGGTGCTGGGTCCTGATTGGTTAGCTGCAGGTTTTGTAGGAATCCAAAGATAAAGATCATCCCTTGCTGGATGAGGAGATCTTATCTTCCTTCCAAATCTATCTACCAACACATGTCCTCTAACAATGACAATTTGAGCTACTGGTCTGATAAGGACACCTTTTCTATAAACAGGTCTGGTGTATCTTTTCTCAAATATGGCCCTTGGAATGGCCTGCTTCAAAGACATGGTCTTAAAGGTCTGGTTGTAAGGATAAATCCTAGAAGAACCATCTCTGGTGTCATAACTACCTAGATCAGTCGGTTTTCTATTGATGGGACTCTGCTTCTGATGAAAACTAGACCTTTTCTGGTGATTATAGTTCCTTTAAGTGTATCTATTCTGAAATTGATTACTCTGAGAGAACTTTCTTTGGGATCCCTGGTTCTGATGATAGTTCTGTTGTCTATAGTTTCCTCTCTAAGAATTTCTATTTTGATTGAAGTTCCCCCTTCTTGAGAATCTCCTCCGAGGTCCCCTAATCTGCTTAGGTTCCACAATTTGAGGATTTCTCTGGGATCCTTCAATCTGATTAGATCTTACTCTTTGAGGTTTGTTTTGAACAGAACCATCAATTTTCATTGGTTCCCAATTATGAAGTTTTGTCTCTGAGACTTTCTTTTCTAGAACAGTCAACTCTTCTGGTCTATATTCTAAATTATTAGTAGAGTAGTTCCTTTTCCAACCAAGATTGTGAACTACTTTGTAACCATTACTGTTAGGATATAGATTAGATGTTTTGAAGATGTTAAAACAAGAACTTGTAATAGGACTAGCTGAGCCTGTTAGTCAGCTACAGATTAGTCTAGGTCTAGAATAGGTCTTTGGATAAGGGGGAAGAAATCTGTGCAGACCAGATGAGAGGTGACCAGATGAGGTGTCCAGACCAGAGAAGAAGAGTCACCAGAGCAGATGAGGTCCAGAGGAGTCTGCCAGAGGAGACTGACCAGATGAGCTATGACCAGAGGAGTATGCCAGAGGAGTCTGACCAGATGAGCTCTGACCAGAGGAGTCTGCCAGAGGAGTCTGACCAGATAAGCTCTGACAGAGGAGTCTGACCAGAGGAGTCTGCCAGAAGACCTCACCAGAAGAGGACCAGAGCAGAGGCAGAAGACTTTCCCCAGACCAGACTAGTTCTGACCAGATGAGGGAGACAAATTAGTTCACCCACTTGGAGGCTGCGTGTAATCTGGAGACAAGAAGATCTTGGAGTTCAATGATGGAGAAGAAGGTAATCTGGAGAGTCAACTGATGGAGGATCTGATTGATTGCTTGATTGAAAGTCAACTAATCAATCAATATAATCAATCTATGATTGATTATATTCCTCCAATTATGGTTGTTTGAATTGCTAGCATTCCAACGACCTGTTAATTCCTACAACTATAAATAGGAGTGCTTGGATGAGTTCTACATAAGAGTCGGGCGAGAGCACACAAGACACACGAACTCTTCCACTTACTCACCTTGTTCATTCAAGTTTATATACTCATTAGGAGATTTTTAGTTGGATCTTATAATCAACCTATCCACATTGAAAGGTTGTTGTAAGTTGTACGAAGGAGCTGGTACTTCCAAATTCCAGTGGTTCGTGAGTACGTTGGTTGGAGAGAAAGTCCCCTTTGGAGAAAAGGAGAGTGGACGTAGGACAAGTTGGTCCGAACCACTATAAATCTGGTGTTCTCTACTTTATGCTTTTAAGTTTTCTGCACTTTTCTTTTAGCACTTAATTTAAAAGGGTTTTCTTAAAAATAAACTCAAAACGCTTTCCGCTGGATAACCTTTTTGGGACCAACAATTACCAGTAGAGTCTTTTTCATCCCAGATTTCTACCAATTCACCAGCTCTTACAGACTTGTCTTTGTTATAATGATATTTATGAGATCTAGTGGTAATTCCAGAATATCCTAAACCACTCTTATCATTAATGTGCTGAGAAGACTCTGATATAATAGATACAACATTTGGTATCTTTGGAGCTTCTCTGGGCATATGTATCTCCTCTATAGTTTGCTCAATTTGTTTTCCCTTGATAAGAGTCTGGTATTTGGCTCTAAGTTAATTGAACTCATCTTCCTGAGAGTTCTTTTCTTTCATGAGCTGGTCTACCAGAGTATCTCTTTCTGTGATCTTTTCCTGAAGTTCAGAGACTTCTTTGGAATGATCTTTCATGAGTTCTCTGGTGGATTTTTGCTCATGAGATAAGGATTGAACTTCAGCTCTGAGCCTACCATTTTCTTTCTCAAGTTTTTGAAATAATTGAACACAATTTTGGAGATCTGATAGCATTTGTTGCATATCAGACTCTCTGGAGTTACCAGATGAATGAGAGGATTCAGTATATTTGGAATTAGATATGCATAAGGTAGTTTGTTGTACCTCAGCGATATCTGCCATGAGACATACATCATCATCAGATCCAAAATCAGAAGAAGAACTTGAGCTGGTATCCTATTCCTCTGCTTCTGCCAGTAGTGCTCTCTTGTCTGCATATCTCCTATCTCTCTTGAGTTTTTTCTCTTCTCTTTCCCTAGGAGTTAGCTGAGGACAATCATAACTGTAGTGGCCTGGCTTATTGCAAGTATAGCATGTGTTGTCTCCTCTGGGACTGGGACTTAGGTCTCTCCCCCTCTAGTTGTATTCTGATCAGGCTGGACTACTCCCTCTCCCCTGGTAGTCAGATCTGCCAGAACTGTCGTCTCTCCTCTGGTAATCTGATCTGTTAGAGCTGCCATCTCTCCTCCTCTCTGGAGTTCTGAATCTGGTCTCCCTTGAGTCTCCAGATGTCTTTTCCTTGTCAGCAGGCTTGAAGGAACTCTTTCTGTCTCTGGTAGATTCCTTCCAATGCTTTTTGTACCTGCCATATTTTGAACTTATTTTATCAAGTTTACGAGTTAGGAGGGCTACCTGGCTCCTTGAGACTCTGGTCATCTGCAGCAGACTCCTTTGGCTTATCATCTGACTTGATTGTTGAGGAGAAATCAACTCCTTTCTGACCAGAAGAGGAAACCTCTTCTGTTTGATCCTCCTCTTGAAGATCATATTCATATGCTTTGAGATCAGACAGCAGAAGATGATGATCCAGAGTGTTGAGATCCTTGTTGTCTTTAATCACGGTGACTTTGATTCTCCACCTACTGGTTAGTGATCGTAATATTTTACTATTTATTTCTTTCTCAGAATAGGTCTTACCTAAGGCACTAGCCTTATTGAGGAGATTAGTGAGACGCATATCCAGCTGGTCAATTGTCTCATCTGGTTTCATTTTGAAAGTGTCAAATGAGTGTTGAACATCCTGGAGTTTGTTGTCCTTGATCTTCTCAGTTCTCTCACAGAGCAATGCCAACTTGTCCCACATCTCCTTGGCCGTGGCACATGTTCTGACCTTTTCAATCACCTCCTTGGTGAGAGTATTTATGATCTCTGTCCTTGCCACCTGGTCCAGGTTATACAATTTTCTCTCATCATTGTCAAGCTCATCCTTCTTCTTTAATATCTTATGTCTTGCAACTCGGTCACCAGTTCTCTCCTCTGCAGATTCACTGGTTTCTGCCCTGGATTCAGACCTGCCATCATCAATAGGAGTCCAGTAAAATTTGATTGGGCCACTTTCTACCACATCTAATATGCGGTGGTGGATAGCTCCAAGATGATTACTCATCATGAAGCTCCAGTGGCTATAATCCTCGAAAGAGAATTCTGGTAATTTACTGCTCTTGTAAGAAGATTTTGAAGACATTTTTCTAAAAAGGATTTTAACAAGAATTTAAAAAAAAAAAGAGCAATGGATCTGCCCAGTGAACACCAAAAAGCTTTACAAAGCAGTGGTCTTGGACACACTGCTCTGATACCACTTGTTGGTCCCACTAGATAGACTAATTTGCGGAAGCTTAAACTTAAAATAAAGTTCTTTTCAAAGTCCTTTTACTAGAGCACAAGATAAGCCAATGATAAAGAAAGCAATAAAGAACACACGATATATAGTGGTTCGGATGTTAAAATCCTACGTCCACTCTCCCTTTTATCAAAGGGGCCTTACTAACCAACCAACCACTTACTAACTTTCTGGAATTGAGAAGTACCAGATCCTTCTTACAATAGCCTTTAGATCTAACTTCGATCTAAAGCTCACTACAACCTTATCTTAATAAGATGAACAGGTTAAGTATCCAACAACTCCTTAAATGAGTGAATATGAATATGAACAAAGTAAGAGTGCTAAAGCTTGATTAACAAGAGGCTTGGATATAACTTCGTGCGCATGAGAGTTCTCTCTAGAGCCTTTCTTTGAAACAACACTCTTGTATTTATAGAGGAGATTAGGGTTAGCCGTTGGAGAGCTAATCTAATCAGATCTCTATTTAAGGAAGCTTCAATCAATCTATTCCCTAATTAATTGATTGGGTTGGTGAGATCCTTGGATTGGTTGTCTTCAAATACTTTCCAATCCGATCTTGTTTGACTTGATTTGAATCACCAACGGTCAAATGATACCAATGCCTAACTCTGATTCTTCCAGAGACGACAGGTCCAGATACCAAGCAACCTCGATGTCATCTGGTCCAGAGTTGGTTAAAAAACAGAATACTCAGAAGAATCAGGAGATGATTCTGAGCATCTTTTATTCCACCAGACTCATCTGATTCGGACTCGTCTGGTCTGGGAAAGGTCCTCTGCCTCTGGTGAAGTTCTCTGGTGGGGTCTTCTAGTGACTCTTCTGGTGAAGTCTTTTGGTCTGGCAGTTCCCCCTAGACTAAGTCCTAGTCTAATTCCTTATCTGGCTAACAGGTCCAGATGGTCCTATTACATCTTCTGGTTTGTTTTAACTCATCAAAACTGTTGATGGGCGAGCAGAATCAGCAATTGGGCGACCAGGATTAGCACAAAGCACTTAAAGATTAAGGCAAAATTGACTTAAGATACACCTAAGATATCTAGCGAGCAGAACTTGAATGCTACACCAAGGCGAATGGGCGAACAAAATCAGATTAAGGGCCACATGACGAACTCAGTTAACATCCCGCTGACCAGATCCGACCACAAAACCAAAACAACAGCAAAGTGAGACAAGAGACCAGCAAAATCAGACTAAAGACTCCTCCAGAACAAGTCCAATATGTCTAACAGCTCTTGATTGCGAGCAAGTCCAACAAGATAAGGATAGAATTTAGTTTAGATAAGGTCAACTTAGTCAAAAGTCACGACACCTCCTGCTAGGCAAATGTCTATAAATACTTAGATTTTTTCAGCTAGTCAAACAAGCACAAATTATTATACACGTCCAAACTTTGATTACGGATCTAAAGCAGCTCAATTAACTTTCAATCGAACTTAAACACGTAAGCTTTCAAACGTTTCTAACCCATCTAAACCCGAAAATTCGTATTCACTAATTACGTTAGTGATCAATCACACGTAATTGTTTGATGATCGATTAACCACCAAAAACAGCCATTAATCTTTGAAATTAGAACTGATCATCAACAAATTGGCGCTAGAAGGAGGGTCTGAACCTTCGAATCGTTGAAAATACGAAGGTTAATCCAAAATTGAAAAACAAGTTTGAGCTTTTGAAGGAAAAATTCAAGAACACTAAGAACAATACTTGATACCTTCTGTGAACATGCCTCAATCACGAGAGACACAACGTTCACAACATATAACAAGGGATTCACACTCCCGGATGTCCCAGGCTGGTGGGCGAGCAGGGGCGAGCAGAAATGACCAAGAGAATCAGACTAATGTTGCTCGTCAGTTAATACCACCGGAGTTGGACGCCATTGCTCGTAACCCCAACGAATTGGAACGTACAATTACCATGCTCCAGGCTTTACAAAGACAGCAAGCCCAACCTGGCCCTTCATATGTGCGAGCAAGGCGTAGCCCCACAAAGACTCATGAACATGAGAAGGTTAGGGGGGATCATTTAAATGAAGCAGATAGTGCCCAAGCCCGTAAGGCCAAAGGCAAAGAAAAATAGCACGTTGAGGCCGCCAGTCAGGGAGGTTCGACTCAGAATCTGGCCATGGTAGGGAGTCAGGGCACACGCCAAAGTGCTCTAGAAAGATTGGGCCGTCGTGGCCGGTGAATCATGGAAGTTCATCCCACTGCAGGAGCAGCTCACCCAGCTGTAGTACCTACTCGCCAGTCAGTCCATGACAGGCTGACTAGGTCAGCTTTTGGTCGCCTTGGCCCAAACGCAGAGCCCAGTCCTAGGAGGCCAATCCAGGGGGTTCCCGCTCCTAATGAGGGACTGGAGCGAACAGACGGTTGTGAGCCTCTGCTCACCGGACAGCCTCAGAGTCAGAGGGGATCCTTTGAAGAGCTCGCCTCCATGAGAAAGGCCATTGAGAGCATGCAGGGCCAGCTCGATCAATAGAGATGATATGGAAACACAACCCTTCCAGTCTCACCATTATCTTTGGTGATTCTGAAAGCCCCGATTCAGCAAAAGATTCAGTTTCCAGCAAGTATCCAATATGAGGGCACAACGGACCCCCGGGTGCATCTGATGAAGTATACCAATGATATGGTATCAATGGGGGTAAGTGACGCAACACAATGTCGCAACTTTCCTTTAACTCTAGGAGATCGTGTCCATAAATGGTTTTCAGCTTTGCCACCAGCTTCAATTTATTCGTTTGCCCAGCTGGGCAAATAGTTCTTGTCCCATTTCTCTACGGTCGGGTCTTATCTATCCCAAAGACATCGGTTATCTGACTTGAAACAAACTGACGACGAGTCGGACCGATCATATTTGGAAAGATTCGACAAGGTCCTGTTAGAAGGGGAGTCTGTCAGTGAAGACAGCAAGATTGTGGCCGTCCTAGCTGGGCTCAAGAAGGGCACTGAACTCTGGAAAGATGTACACCTTAGATGCCCAAAGACTTATGCTGAATTTCGGGATCGGGCAGGCGTCTTTGTCTCCATGCATGAAGCCCTACAAAAGGACATGGGAGACAAAAGAGAGCAGAAAGAGGGTGCGAAGAAGCCTGGAACCGGTTATCGAGCTCCCAAGAACATGAAAGCATTTACTGAAGGAATGGAGCTGAAGGACAAATTGAACCACATTCTTACCGTATCAATCGATACAGTTTACAATAATGTCCGGGACAAAGAATTGCTCACACCACCCCGTAAGATACGTCAAGATACAAGCAAGTTGAACCAGAATAAGTATTGTGCCTACCACCAGAGCGTGGGACACTTTACAAGCGAATGTCGTGACTTGCTGAAGCAATTGTGGCGTTTTTATGAAGAGGGAAAGTTATCCGAATTCATTAAAAGGCAGCCCGGCAAAAGAAACAGAGACGAAGATTCTAATGAGGAAGACCAGGAACAGGCACCTCGTCGGAATCGAGCTGGACGACCAGCTCAGGTGCCTGCCGGAGGGCCAGTTCCAGACATCCAGATGATGGAACCTGCAGGGCCCATAGGTGGTTATTCTGATGGACGACCACCAATTTCTAATAAAAAAAGAAAAGCAGAATTACGAGCGATCGGTCATGTACAAGAAATGGGGGTTATTCCACCTACCATACAATCGTCGGAATTAACTTTTACCGACAGAGACTTGGAAGGAGTACTGACCCCTCACAACGATTCGCTTGTGATATGTGTCAAGATCATGGAAACTAGAGTGCATAGATTGTTGGTGGATACTGGAGCCTACACTAATGTCCTTTTCAAAAAGACACTTGACCAAATGGGAGATTATGCAGGCTACATCAGAGACACAAATCATCGTATTCTGGGATTCAGAAATGATGTGACGATCCCACTGGGAATAGTAACTTTTGCTATGCAACTTGTGACGGTCAAAGAGCCCGAGAAAAATATCGCAAGAATGGTGGATTTCTTGGTCGTTGATCAAGAGTCAACTTACAACGGGTTCCTGGGTCGACCTTTCTTAAATGAATTCAGGGTCGCGTGTTCAACTTACTATTATTGCATAAAATTCCCAACAGCAAGTGGAGTTGGCACGGTAAAAGGAGACCAGAGAAAAGCTCGAGAATGCCTCCTACAAATTCAGTCAGGACAAGAACAAGTATCTATGATGGAAACGTCAACCAGTCAACTTGAGAATGAACCCTCAATTTTGGAAGACATTCTCGGGGCTCAGAACGATAAGATGGACATAGACGACCAGCCCTCGCCCATGGGCGAGCAGATGCTGCAGGGCGGCGAGCAGACCTTGCCAGAAGCAATGTTATCCCCTGTAACTGACAATATACGCCCGAGTAATAACCAGGAGAGCCCGACTATGGTTACCAAACCCAACCCAGAACCCGCGGAAGATTTTGACCCCCGGTTAGGTACTGAACCCATGAACATCGAGGATGAGCTAAGTCCAGAAGGACCAATAGTTGACCCTCGATGGAAGGGGCAAAAGCGGCGGGCAACTCCGGTCGAAGAATTGGAGGCCATCAAAATTGATCCCAAACAAGATGACCTTGAACTTTACATCGGGTCTGAACTCCCCGAGCCTTACAGAACCCGCATGACGGACTTCCTGAAGGCTAACTTAGACGTCTTCGCATGGTCCCATGCTGACATGGTGGGAATCGATCCGAAGGATGCCTGTCACAGGTTGAATATCAACCCAGTCCGAAAACCTGTTCACCAGAAACGATGAAAATATGGACCAGACAAGTATCAAGCTTTAAACGAGGAGGTCAAAAAGTTACTGGACAACGACTTGATTAAACAGGCGTTGTGTCCACAGTGGGTAGCAAATCCTGTCTTGGTACGGAAGCCGAACGGAACCTGGAGGCTATGCATAGATTTTACAGATCTAAATGCAGCATGCCCGAAGGACAACTTTCCGCTCCCGCACATCGATCAACTGGTGGACAGTACTGCCGGGCACGAAATGATCACATTCATGGATGCCTTTGCAGGTTACCACCAGATTCCAATGCACCCAGATGACCAAGAAAACACGGCCTTCTATACTAACAAAAATCTGCTATGCTGGAAGAGGATGCCGTTTGGTCTAATCAATGCTGGAGCAACCTACCAGAGGCTGGTCAACAAGATTTTCGATGAACATATTGGGGAAACAGTGGAAGTGTATGTCGACGACATAGTCATTAAAAGTACACAGAAGGAAGATCACCTCCATCATCTTTCCCAGGTGTTCGACATACTCCGGAGGTACAATATGAAGTTAAATAAAAAAAATAGTTTTGGAGTACATTCCGAAAAGTTCTTGGGCCATCTGGTCAGTAAGCGAGGAATCGAAGCCAATCCAACAAAGGTGAAAGCGATCGTTGATATGGAACCACCACGCTCTGTTAAGGAAGTGCAAAGGTTAACCGGTTGCTTAGCCGCTTTAAACAGGTTCATATCACGATCGGGAGACAAGTGCCGTCCATTTTTCGAGGCCATCAAAAAGGTCAACTTTGCCTGGACGGAAAGCTGCCAGAAAGCCTTTGATCAACTGAAAGAATATCTTGGAGATGTAAAGATTCTATCAAAACCAATTCCCGGCGAAAAGTTATATTTATACGAGGCAGCGTCTGACATGGCCATAAGTTCGGTGTTAGTTCGGGTGGAAGGCAAGTTTCACCTGCCAATCTACTATGTCAGCCAGGCCTTGCATGATGCTGAGGTGAAATACTCACCAACCAAAAAGCTGGCATATGCTCTTGTCATGAGTGTCAGAAAGTTAAGACCATACTTTTTCGATCATCAAGTCGAGGTATTGATAACTTTCCCACTCAAACAAATACTACACCGACCCGACACCACTGGCCGTCTTTTGAAATAGTCTATAGAGATAAGTCAGTTTGGCGTGACATATGCACCTCGAACCGCGATTAAAGGGCAAGCGTTAGCCGACTTTATAGTCGAATTAACCTTCCCTCAAAATCCAACGAGAGGGCTGGATCACCCATGGCATCTTTATGTGGACGGTTCATCAACAAATCTGGCCTCGGGGGCAGGGATAGTGCTCATCAGTCCCGACCGGCAAGTATTCACTTCAGCGGTCAGATTCGAGTTCATGGCCTCCAACAATGAAGCTGAATATGAGGCCCTCATTGCAGGTCTCCACTTATCATTAGCTGTCGGAGTAAGACGACTCCAGATTTTTGGAGATTCTCAACTCATTGTAAGCCAAGTACGAGGTGAATATGAGGCCAGGGACGAGCAAATGATCGAGTATCAACGAATAGTTGCTCACTTGGTATCTCTGCTAGACCAAGTATTTATCCAACAGATACCTCGAACGAGTAACACACAAGTTGTTGCCCTAGCAAGACTAGCAACAAGCGATGGGCCAGCAGATCTGACAAACATCATCATTACCAGAAAAGTCCAACCATCAACAATGGATTACGAAGTAAACCAAGTAGTTGAACAAAACAACGGCGATGATTGGAGAACTCCTATAGCCAAATACTTGAAAAATGGGGAACTACCAAGCAACTCGTTTGAAGCTGTAAGAATCACGAAACAAGCAGCCAGATATACTCTGGTAGACGAACAGCTTTACAAAAGAGGCTTTTCGCTCCCACAGCTCAAGTGTTTGTCTAGGGGGCAAGGAAGGACAGTTCTGGAGGATGTACATTCTGGAGTTTGTGGAAGTCACGCTGGGGGGCAAGCTTTAGCCTACAAAACTATAAGGCAAGGTTATTATTGGCCAACCTTACGAAAAGATGCAATCCAGTTAGCCAAAGCTTGCCACCAGTGTTAGATTTTTGCTCCAAGTATTCATGCCCCGGCCCAGGAGCTTGTATCAGTTTATAGTCCATGGCCATTTGCAAGATGGGGAATAGACATTATTGGTCCTTTCCCGGCAGGAGTGGGAAATGTTTGATTTGCCGTCATAGCAGTCGATTATTACACAAAGTGGGCAGAAGTGAAGGCCATGGTAAAAATTACACAGCAGAACATGATCAACTTCATATGGCAGAACATTGTCTGTCGCTTTGGAATTCCACGAACAATTGTGACAGATAATGGCCCGCAGTTTGACGAAAAAGAGCTAAGAGACTTCTGTACAAAGTGGGGGATCAGGAAACACTATTCGACTCCCTATCATCCCCAGTCAAACGGGCAAGTTGAAGCCGTAAATAAGATCATCAAGCATACATTGAAAATACGCCTGGCAGAAAGCAAAAGTAGTTGGTAAAAAAAACTCCCGGAGGTCTTGTGGGCATATAGAGTTTCTCCCAGGTCAAGCACCGGAGAAACACCTTTCGCAATGGCTTTTGGAATAGAGGTGTGATACCAATTGAATTAAAGACCAATACAGTCAGGACGACTAGCTTTGATGAACAAGCAAATCATTCCGCTCTGGCCACATAAATAGATTTGCTCGAAGAAAGAAGATTACATGCCGAGCTAAAGAACGCCACGTACAAACAAAGAGCAGAGCGTTATTATAATTCCCAAGTCAAGATAAGAAAGTTCGAAGTTGGTGACCTTGTTCTAAGAAAGAAGCTTGCCCCACCTCCAGGCATATTTGGCCCGACTTGGGATGGCCCATACAGGGTAACAGACAGGTTACCCAATGGAGCATACGACATAGAAGACTTAGATGGCAACTCGGCCCAATATTCCTGGAATGCAGCTAACTTAAGAAAGTACTTTCAGTAGACGACCAGTTTTGCCTCATGAGAGAGTGAAGTTGAGGTGGGCGAGCTACTAAGTCCACTGGGCGAGCTAGAATGGCAGAGATACAAGATAGATCAAAAAACTTGCCTAATTTTTTGAAATTTTCATCAAGTATAAGTGGTCGAACTGGGTTGGATTAGGTCAAGTTTGGTCGCGGTCTACAATGCCAGTATCTTGTATGGTTTTATTTCCTCTTAAGAGTCTAAAGATGCCTTGACAAAATGTATAGTGGTCGAGCAGCTTTGACTTCTGGTGTAAATTATGTTTTTTAATGGTTGGAAGCTTAACATTGTTTTTGTCGAGCAGACCCAGCCTAGCTAGTACAGGATTACATTTTTGGTTGCTTTCAACACTTGTAATTTTTTAAGATCGTTCCAATGTTAAGTTGTTCGTTCAAACAGAAATGCAAGCTCAAGGCGCAAGTTGATTATACAACTAAGCCCATTAAAGGCTGTTCGTTTTTAAATGGACATAGCCTAAGGCCAAAAGCCCATCAAGTTCTAAGGCCAAAAAGTTCTTAAGGAATAAGGCCCAACTACATTAAGATTGTTGAAGCATAGATAAAAATGCAAAGAACAATTAATGTAAGATAAGTAAGACGAGCATATGTGCAAAATAGTCTCATTAATAATATGGCTTGATCGCCCAAAACATTACAACAAAAGCGAACAACAATAACAAAAAAGTGAAAAGAGTACAAGTCCCTAACTAATCCTATTCGCTAAGATCCTTGCCCGGCAGGAGGGGGAATGTTATCATCCTTAGGATCTTCCAGAGGGGAGCCAGCGAGAGCAGGGTCAACTGGGACCACCTGAGCCAGTTCGGCAATCAGCCCCTCGGCATCAGCCCGCTCTTGGAGAGCTCTTTCACTCTGATCGGCGTGCAGGATTTGCTCGCCCTCGGTAACATCGCCCTCTTCTTCTTCCTCGTCTTCGGGAGGACTTGTGATAATAATGTCAGGGCCGATGAAGTCAAGCTTGACTCTGTAGTCAGGCAGGTCGCCAATTTGGAGAGTTTTGCCCAGGGCTGGAGGGTTTGATTCGACGAAGTTACAGAGCTCCTTGCCGATCTCCTCAACAACAGAGGCAGCCTTAAACTCGTGAGCAATTCAAATGCTCTCGGCATAGCCTGTAACGTAACCCAGGATTGAGCTCACCTCCATCTTAGGAATAAGTTCCTCTTGGGTAATGGAGTTGGCGAGCTGGGATTCGAGGTCAGCGATTTTGGCTGTCGCCTCGGTCGCGAATTTCTCCGCGACCTCCTTCTGTTGTTGAGCGCGAGCAAGTTCTGCTGGCATCTGCTCGACCTCGGCCATCTTGACCTTAAATTCTTCAGAGACCTTGACGTGCAGGTCCAGAGCACGTTGCTCGCTGATTTGATGAGCTTTGGCTTTGTTCTCGAGGTCGGCGACAATCTTCTTCGCCTCTGCCTTAGCATCATCTCGCTCTTTGGCAATACGGCTGACAGTGGCCGCATGCTGACGAGAATCCTTCTCGAGATCTTCTACCTGGTCGACCAGACGTTGCACGGCCGCCAGGGTGTTGCCCGCCTCGACGAGACACAGACGACTATTGTCACGAGGCGCCTGTGTCTTGATGGTCTCGTTCAGCTCCTTAGTCCAGCTGCGAGCAACGACCTCAGAAGTGCGGTGGACAAAAGAATCCGGAATCTCGCGGAGGTTAGTCGGTACCTTTGAGCAGGTAAAACGGTGCACCATGTTAGACCGCCCAGGGTACTGCTCGGGCAAGTAGCTGGAAGGGAATCATCAGTTAGTAAAAAAAAAGGAGGAGAAAATGCTAAGTGTCCTGGGCGAGGAGAGTTGTACCTGTCAAGACGACCCTTGTCCCATCCGAGATAAGTGGGGTCGGATGAAGGACCAGATCCTTCACGGACAGCGGCGACCAGAGTTTGCTCGGCGGGGCGCTCCATAGAGGGAGTTTGCTCGCTACTGCCTTCAGATGGCCGGACAGCTACGGTCACCTTTTCTTGAGCAGTTTTTACTCGTTTGGCCGCCTTTTCAGTGTCAGAGACGGGAGTGTCGTCTCCGCGAAGAAGCCTCTTCGCCCTCAGAGCTAGAGTTTTGGGTGGGCTGGCCATCGGTGCAGGCGGTTTCACCGAACTCGACCCCCCAGCTTGTCTGGGATCGCCTTTTCCACCTTGTGCCGCAAGGGCAATAATCTTGGATAGGGGGTCAGACTTCTTGCGACCTCATTTCGTCGGCATTTCCCAGACACGATTATCGAGCTCAAAGAAGGAGGGGTGAAGAGCAACTGTGATGAGCTGATCTGTAAAAGAAATATAAAACAAGTTAAATAACACCAAGTATAATGCCGAACAGATCTGTTCGCCCAGCAAGCAAAGATACTTACCCTCCGGAATGGGTACCAAAGCCTCAAGATGGTGAGGATAAGTTGTGAGGTGGGCAACACGTAGTGTGTCCTCGGAGAAGAGATGGCCAATGCTGCGGTCTTCTCGGCGACGAAGAACGTTCAGACACGCGACGAACAAAAACTGATCGCTGATGCAATTCTTGACAGTTCGCCACCCCAAGCTTTTGGGACCTGAAACAAAAGAAAAAGAGAATTAAAATTAGTCTAACCACTTCAAATTTGTAGAAGAGGTAAGACTCACGCTTTAATTTCCTAAAAACCACCGGGGTCTCAATTCGCTCAGGACCCCCAGAGGGGCGAGCAGAAGCGCGCCAGTCGCCCCCGACCCAGAACCAGTCGTGCTTCCAGTCTCACACCTTCCCGGGGATGTCCTCCACCAGTTTCTGGCCTGGTCGCGCCTTCAGATAATACCAACCCGCTTCTTCCCCAGTGCAACTAGTGATCGTCATCAGGTTGCAAACCTCCTCGGCGGACAGCTTATTGGGGTATCCCTCTAGGGCGAACATAACCATCAGAGCCATCAAATTTATCCACCCAACAGGAGTAAGTTGGGTGATAGCCAAGTTCACGTCTTTTAAGAATTGGCCGACCAGAGGATGCAGCGGTAGGGAAACTCCGGCATTTAAGGTAGCAAGGTTGATCGCCGTCAATCCGCACGGTGGGCGATCAGCTCTATCGTCCGCCAAGGGAGCATACATCGGGATGTCGAAGGGAATCTTGTAATCCCTCCGAATCCCAGGCAAGTCCTCCTCGGTAACAGCGGACACAATACAGCTCGCAGCGAACTCGGTCGCCTTAAGCTTTCGTACCCTGCGAGCAGAAGTGGCAAATCGGTTTGAATGCTCCTTTTCGTATTCGTCCCAGTCTACACGGCAAGCAACCGCGACTGGAGCTTGATGCTCGATCAATCTGGGCGCAGGAAAGTCGATGTCCCTAAGAAATGCCAGGTTAATTCGTCGAGATTCACCGGCTGAAGTACTTCGACCTCCTCATCCTCGTCCTCATGGAGATCCGAGCTCGTTTCCTCCAAGAGCTGGCGAGCAGGATTTGCTTGCTCCTCTCTTTCCCCGGAGGGATGAGCTCTAGAGTTAACAGAACGTGCGACTGAAGCCGCCTCGGGATCGGATTCCAGGTTTACAATGGGAGGATTTTCTTCGACGGGCCGTTTTTCAGGGTTCCGGGGAGGGAAAGATCTGGTCTCGGAATGCGACGACATCCAGTAACTGGAGGTAAAAAATTTGAATGTTCACGGATTCCGGCGAGGGAGAACTCGGCGGTTTAGAACTTTCCACGGCGGAGTAGGGATTTTTGTGGAATTAAAACACACACAACGCAAGAAAAGAAGAAAGCAAAGGAGAAACTACCTCGAAGTCGTTTGAAGGTCGCCGGAAACTGGAAACGTACGCCGGAAGTTTGAAAGGGGAAGGAAGAGAGATTCGCGCTCAATAAATAGTGAAAATAACAAAAAATCGCGAATTTTTTCCTTATATACTCTCTGGAAAAACGGGGTTTCGAGCGAGCAAGCTAAAGAATTGAAGGACTAAAGTGCAATTTCTGGGCGTGTGCAGCACCTGCCCGACAAAGCGGGAAGGCGCTTCGCCTCGAGATCATGTGCGCGTGGGCGGCAGCAATCATTCCGCCCACATCACACCTCAAACCGCACCCAGGCCTTGGGATCCCAACCGTCACCAGCCCAAGTCTGCTCGACCAATGTTGACCGCCCATGAAAAGTTGCTCGCCCCCACGACATTTCTACTCGTACCAATGACACTTAAAAGTTGCCAACCCAAAAAGTGCTCGTTCATCATCTTCACAATTTATTGATCGGCAAGGGGGCAATTGTTGATGGGCGAGCAGAATCAGCAATTGGGCGACCAGGATTAGCACAAAGCACTTAAAGATTAAGGCAAAATTGACTTAAGATACACCTAAGATATCTGGCGAGCAGAAATTGCATGCTACACCAAGGCGAATGGGCGAACAAAATCAGATTAAGGGCCACATGACGAACTCAGTTAACATCCTGCCGACCAGATCCGACCACAAAACCAAAACAACAGCAAAGTGAGACAAGAGACCAGCAAAATCAGACTAAAGACTCCTCCAGGACAAGTCCAATATGTCGAACAGCTCTTGATTGCGAGCAAGTCCAACAAGATAAGGATAGAATTTAGTTTAGATAAGGTCAACTTAGTCAAAGGCCAGGTGTCGTGCATGCAGGCCTGGTAGGCCAAAAGTCACGACACCTCCTGCTAGGCAAATGTCTATAAATACTTAGATTTTTTCAGCTAGTGAAACAAGCACAAATTATTATACACGTTCAAACTTCGATTACGAATCTAAAGCAGCTCGATTAACTTTCAATCTAACTTAAACACGTAAGCTTTCAAAATTTTCTAACCCATCTAAACCCGAAAATTCGTATTCACTAATTACGTTAGTGATCAATCACACGTAATTGTGTGATGATTGATTAACCACCAAAAACAGCCATTAATCTTCGAAATTAGAACTGATCATCAACAAAAACTAAACAACTTTTATCCTAACAAAAATCATAAAGAAAAATTCTTAGTATAAAAATATCCTTACAATCACTTTTCATAAAATAAAAATTATATATAAAAAAGAATTCATTAATTCTTTTTTGTTTTCATCAATTCAACTTTAACAATTTATGAAGATTTCTCATCAATTCTTCATTAATAATAATGTCAATTTACAAATATTTCATCATTTTTTTTTTACATTATAAAAAAATTTCATTAATTCATTGTTGACAACTTATTAAGACATTTATCAATTATTTGTCAACAACAATACTAGTTTCACACATCTTTAATGAAATTTTTTTTTACATTTTATCAAAAAAATTCATTAATTAGTTGTTGGTAAATTGTTAAGATGTTCATAAATTCTTTTCAACTTACGAAGACTTTTCATCAATATATATACATACTTATTTAAATAAATATAGACCCCCTACACAAGTCTAAACAAGTGAAATTAGCAAATCATGCACTTACTTGGAAAGATAACTAAGGATTTTGAGTGTGGAACTAACATGGGTAACATTTTTTTTTTTCATTTTATATGCAGAACATGAAATGAATTGTTCCACTGGTGGAACACATCTTGCTTGAAAGTATATCGAATTATCTTGTTGAAGATGTAAAAACATATAGTGTATCAACAATTTAATAAGTCAAACTAAAATAAAAGCTCCTCTATAATTTGGCCATCTATTATTGATACTTTTTTTTTTTTGGAATCATCTTGATACTATTTTCAAGTTACCCGTTGTCTATCTTTCCAATGGTTTTAAGCTATATTCCCACACCATGGAAACACTTGCTTAGTTTAAAGTTCAATTCACATGATAACTAATAAACAAAAATAATTTCTAGATGAATGGCCAACCAAATTGAGTTATATGATCAACACAAATATGAAGAGTAATCATTTTATACTATATAAACAATGTAGAGCTTAAAAATGAAAAAAAATCAAATAGGGATCAGAGATTCCACATATTATTTGGTTAACCACATTGATTCGTAGCTTAAAATATTACAAAAACAGTTTAAGAATAACTTTCCAAAATCCAAAGAAAACTACTGGTAGATCCCTTGTTACTTCATATCAGTAAAAATTTAAATTAGTTAACCACAGTGACAATTAACAAAAAAAATGTGTACTCAATTACAAATCAAAGCAAGCAAACAAACTTGATTCGATCACACCTAAAACACCGACTCATTATTCTTCAAAGCACAGAACAACATCATCATCATAAGAAGAACCAAAATCATCTAGTCTACAACAAAAAACAATGGAACATTAAAAATCGAAACAAAATTAAATAATTAGGGCACAACCTTATCAAGCTTTGCCTAGAGTCCCCGCAGCTTGTGAATAACTCGGTGGACCTCATCCCGGCCAGAATGACGAGATTCCTCCTCCGCCGCAGTCATTACTTTCTTAAGCGTCATTTTCTAAATCCTAAAAATAGCTCAAGCCCAAACCATAGCACGCGATGCCGTCTCGCCGCCATATATAGCGGCGAGGGCGAGGCGATTGACAATTAAGCAAAGAATACATTTTGACAAGTGATGGGGAATGGTCGTCCATGTGTTGAGCGTAGAAGCGCACACGTGTCACCAGAACTAGCCGTCATCGAGTGTTTGTAGCCAATGGAGAGGCATGCAACACACTGCTCTCCTTAAGCTGGAAATCGAAGGTGCCACACCACTACGGTGAAAAGCCTGAATCTATGCACTTCATCAAAATAGGTAAGAATAATATCTAGCTTGCTTGATAGATTTTCCTCCATAACAATAAAGTTTGCAGCCAAGGTTTCCACATTTTTTTTGTACTCGAAATAGAGTCTTTGATAGACTTATTTTCAATAGCAATAACATCCATCTTCTTCCTCATTTCATCAATTACTGAATCTTTTTGAAGTAACTCTTCTTCAAAGTTAGATTCATTTCAACCAGATTTTCAATAGATTTCTTGAAACTGTGCTTTCTTTTCTGCTTTAGCCTTCTCATTTAAAGATGTTATCAAAAATTCCAATTCTTTCTAGATATTGTTAGAGATGATATATTCTGGAATCTTCCTGACTTCATCTTGAACTGTGATACTCATGTCAGTGAATGTATAGTGACTGTAGAATCCAAAAAAGATAACTAACTTTCCAAGTCTTGTGGTAAATATTCTTCCTTCTCTTCAAGAAGGCAAAGTATAGAGTGAAATTGGTTTATACATGAATCACTGAAGGGTACTAGTTGTTTCTATTGAAGAGTATTAGTTGTATTTGCTGAAGAGTATTACTGATTTACACTAAAGAGTTTTACTTGTTCTGTGAAAATGAACTAAGACTCTTCAGTGTAAATCAGTAATACTCTTCAGTAAAAACAACTAATACTCTTCAGTGAAAACAACTAATACCCTTCAGTGATTCATATATAAACCAATTTCACTATATACATACTCCTTCAAGAAAGCCATCTTCAGGATCAGAATTCCTTTAAACTATCTGATCTTTTACCTTGTCCGTATCACCTTTAATTTTTTTATTTTTTTTGCTTCAGATAGATTTGATCCAGGGGTCTTCCTCTCCACGGGTAGCAAGACAGGTATATCTGGTGTGGTAAACTCAGTGATATATTTTTCAAAGTCTCCTTCATTGAGGGTTCACATCTCAATTGTTGGTGTTGTAAGATTAGCTTTTGTAGGTTTCACCAACTAAATAAATTCACTTTAAGCTTTAAATGCATCTATAGCAGTGTTCAAAGTTTCAGCTGTCACTTGGCTTTGATTTTCTCCAAAAAGAACATCGACTTATACCTTGAATTCGTAGTCGGGGTAAATTAGGAAAAAAATGTGAAAAATTGAAAAAACTATTTTAGGATATAGGAAAATAGAGAGAAGAATAGAAGAACACTGATTTGTTGGCTCAATTCGTCAGGAATGACTACGTCTGGGGGCGTACCAAGCCAGGAGATAATTCACTATTTGTTTTGTATGAGATCTCTTTATATAGGTTAAAATCTAGGATTTTAGATGAGTACATAGAATATAATGAAATGACCATATTGCCCTCCATCAGTTACTTGTTGATGAAGGCACACTAATATATTTTCCTTCAATGCTCCCTCTTGTGCCGAATTAAAAGTGTGGATGGTGCTTGAATGCTGCCTCGCTAAAATATTAACAAGTAGCAACAATCCAATGGAAAAATAAATCTCGATCGAAGGGAAAAGATTTATAATGCACCTATGTTGAGACTCCCCCTGAAGTCTACACCTTTCACATGATACGTACATCTATCAAGTGATTTAGGAAGTCTACACATCTCAATTCTTTAAGATGTTTCTCAAAGATTGTCTTGGACAATAATTATATAAATAGATCAACCTCATTTACTTTAGAGTTTGAATCTTGAGAAAAACTTATTATTACTGGTTAGATAAGACTTCGGTGATATATGCTTCATATTGTCACCTTTAATGTAGCCCAATTTCAACTACCGAACATAAGAAATATGTTCTTCATAATACATGTGGTCTCTCCAGCGGTGATCTCTAGTCACTTCTTCTTTGAACATGTGCGGTGATAGATCTCTATCAAATACACTCTTCAACTGCTTCATGTAAGACTGTGATCTCTGAATTATTTGAAGAGGTATCTATAAGAGTTTGATTAGTTGATTTCCAAGATATCCTTGTGTTTTCCATGGTAAATTCATAACCATTTTTGGAACACTTTATGTAAATCAGAAAAAACCAAAATTTACATCATTTGGTGTATAAGTGTTGGGGGTAGCTTCAATATTTTCTTAAGGTCCACAGTTCCACTTGTGGTCCCCTTCAATGTTTACTATAATGAATATTAGACCCTTGTCAATGAGTTTCCTTTAAGTATCAGATTACATTTCTGATACCACTCCAATGACATTGCGTCAGTTCTAGATGAAATCTAGATAACAAGTTCATTGAGAAAGTAATATATGTGGTCGAGTGTATTGAACTAATTACAATAATGTATATATTTTACTTAAGTAGGGAATTTCATCTCCCAATAGCTCTTCGTCATCTGCCTTCAGACGAGATGGATATTTCCTTAAATCCAAACTTCGACCAATCATGGGAATGCTAATTAGATGCATTTTCTCCATGTTAATTTGCCTGAACATCTTCTGGACATATGCAAACTGTTGGATAAGTATTCCACAAACTCAATGTTCTAGTATAAAGTCTAGACAAAATTGAGTTTTCCCAAGATCCTTTATCTCAAAATCGGATTTCAAATATTCATGGTCCTCTTATTTCATTAAGAATATCTATTATGTTCATCTATCAACATAAGTAATTGAAAATCCGAAACTTATTTTCTTTATAAATGCATAGGGCCACTATTCATCGTTCTTGTAACCTATCCCAATCAAGTAGTCACTTAGACGGGTATACCACCTCCACCTGATTGTTTCAATCAATAAAGTGAGTTTTTCAATCTAATTGCAAACACACTTCGTGGTTTAGATTAACTTGATTTGGATAATAGATGTCATCAGACACTTATATATCTAAAATCAAGATCCCCATAGAGATATGTAATAACCACATTCATAAGCTACATCTCCAATCCTTCGGAAACTAACCAAGTGATGGAACATTATAACGTCCATTACCGGAGTTTGTCTCCTCATACTCAATCCAGAGCGTTGTGAGAAATCTTGCACTATAAGGCAAGTTTTATATATCAGGACCTTATAGAATGATGATGATGATGCTCAGGATAGGAATCCCTACGTATACTAACGAAGCTAGTATGATAATTAAAATAACCGTGATGTGCAAGTATTAATCCTAAGTGTACTAAAACTAGGCAATTAACTTCCCTAATCTAGCACCAGATTGAAAGACTAAAAGCTCAAGAATTAACCCGAATATTTCGTCATATCAACCTACTTCACAACCCACTAAACAAGTTATATGAATTATGCTTAATTAATGAGACTCTTATTTACCCAAGGTGATACGGTCATCCTCCCTAGATAAACCGGTAGATTATAAACCCCTTCTATAACCCTATCGTTAAGCCTATTCGTTATTAAAGAGTAATAAGATCGTCCTCTCTCTAATAATTTTCGTACTCAATTCCAAGATAATTATAGGGTTTATTTTAAAAATTCAATTAATTAAGAGAACTAGCACTAAACATCACGAGTTATCCTAATCACGTACCAATATTCTACTTCTACGAGTTCATCCTACCCCAAGCATACAAGGGTTTTAGCTTAGCATGATTTTAACTACAACGACAACAATTAAATAAGCAACGAACATAAACATGATGATTTGAATTGAAAAACTAAAGAACATAAACTAGGGTTTTTAAAGAAAGAATTTTAATCTGAGAACGAATATTAAATAAAGAAGAAATCAAAGGTCTCACATAACAAGTGTTGAAGAACGAAAGAAAGAAAATCGAAATCAAAATCTAAACTATGAATTCATCATACCCATGCAATAACAACAAGAAACACCAAGATCAAACATGGATGTGCACTCAACGATGTGTTTCACTCCCTCACAAGTGTATATCAATGATAAGGGACTCACTCAATTAATCAATCACACATATCAGCAGCCATAGGCTTGAAAGCACTCTCAACTTCGACCATACTCTAGAATCAATGTCGAATTAAAAATGACTTTTCTCAAGGTTGTAACGTAGGCTCTTTGGACAAGTGGGGTAACTATATGGGATAAGTGACTCAAGTGAATGGAGAATAGAAAATTAAACTTCACTATTACGAGACGAGGAATAGAATACTTCAAACATCTTCATGCAATACACTTTCAATTCCTTCTACTCTCAACGCTTCAATTTTTTTTCAACTCTTTTCACTTTTTCAATCACTTCACTATTTTTTTTTCTTTTCACACAATGTATATGAGCTCATTTTTCTTTTGCTCATTCTTAAATTCCTGGTCTTTCCCACAACTCAAAATCTCATTACACCTTCTTCTCAAATTCACTCAATCATAAACATTTCTGCATTCTCATCTCAACTCGACCCCTTCTCATTCACAACTTTTCCTATTCTCCACTCAAATTGGGATAAAAAGAGTTTAAGAATTTTGTTAAGTTTAAATGTGCTAGCAAGTAAAATAGGCTAAGGCTCAAATGGACTAACAAGGGATTAGTGTCATTGGTAGGCTCATTTTTACTAAGTGACTCAACAAATCAAAGATGGCCTAAAATCACTTTCGGCAAATCAAACTAGACACAATCAAGAAGCGAGAGCACCCACAAGTTCTAGCATCCTCTAAGGTGACGATCCACTCACAAATGAAGAGATCAATTTAATGAATTGTAATCTCTAAAAAGCCCAAATCTCACAATTTTCACATCCATGCTAGTCCTAGTGAATTCTCACTCTCATCACATAAGTACTCAAAAGAAAAATTCGTAAGTATACGAGTTCCCTCTCAAATCAAATCTAACTCCTACACTCACACAATTCAGACTCTAATTCAACTTTACAACACACCAACTCATACTTCACACTCAAAGATAGCGATCAACAAGCATAAGAGGATTGATAAGCATGAAATATGTAGTAGCACATCAAAGCATCTCAACAAAATATAAAAAAAGCTCAAGGAGTATCTCAAAGCACAATATATAAACTATCTCAACTCAAAGAGAGGGTGTGCGTCTGTGCAATATAATCATAAAACATATAAGAACTCCACCCCCCAAACTTCGACCTTATGAGGTGGTCTAACTTTGGGCTGGTGGTTACCTCATCCAAATGATTCAGTTTCTCATAACAACTTGGCACACTTCCTTGTCTCGAGTTGGTCCCTTCAATCTCCACTTCTTGGGCATTCCTTCACCCTCAAGGCAAGCCTACAAAATAAAACTCTCAAGTACGAGGTTAGAACTTACGATTCAAAACAACACCCTAATAACTAAAAATACTCAAAAGCAAATAAAAACGGGTTGCCTCCCACTCAGCGCTATTTTTAAGGTCCTAATGCCGGACCGAGCTCAAAGGAGCTTATGGGACATGATAATCAAAATTACCTCCCTTACTCTCATAAGAGTGGTGGTTGAATTCCTTTCCTTGATGCCCCTTCATCATGAGTTCCTTTGCTTCCTTCTCATCCTCAAGTGGTGGGGGTCTCAACTTCTTCTCACCTTTATCTGGAGGAGTCTTACTAAGCAATTTCTTGAGTTTGGACTTTTTCTTCTCAACTCCTCCTTTCTCTTCCCATTTGGCCACATCTAACCTTTTCAATTCCTAACTCTCTTCCTCCATAGGGCACTTCATAGCCTCGTATAGGGAAATCTTCACCTCTTGATCATCAACTTTCAACGTGATCTTCCTATTCACCACATCTAACACCATCCCAGCCGTAGCTAAGAAAGACATTCCCAAGATCAAAGGTACATGCTCATCTTCCTCCATGTCGAGCACTATGAAATCAGCTGGAAAAATATGATCTCCAACTTTAACAAGGACATCTTCAACCACACCTTAAGGTCGAATAATAGACCGGTCGGCGAGTTGAAACATCATCATTGTCGGCTGAAGTTCTCCACCTTCCAACTTCTTAAAGAGCGACAGTGGCATCAGATTAATGCTCGCTCCAAGGTCACACAACGCTTCCTTCTTGACTCAATTCCCGATATCACACAAGATCGTAAAACTCCCGGGATCTTTCAACTTTGGGGAAAGCGCTTTGTGCATTAATGCACTCACCTCATGGTTCAACTGCACCAGCTTTGGCTCATCAACTCTCCTCCTATTAGCTATCAAGTCCTTCAGGAACTTGGCATAATTCGGCATCTGTTCCAAAGCATCATAAAAAGGTATGTTAATATGCAACTTTTTAAAAACATCAAGAAACTTGGCAAATTTTTCATCTAATTTCTTCTTCATGAATCGCTACGGGTATGGGACCGGTATCACAGATTTGGGTACCCCCCATTCGTCTCGCTCGGTTTCTTTCACGTTCTTCCTTGCTTCTCTTGCCTTTTTCTACTTTGGAGCTCTCTCAATCTCCTCAATCTTTTCCTCCTCAAGGTCTTTGCCCTTCTGGAACTCATCCATATCACCCTCCTTCTCAACTTCTACCTCAACTATCTCACCTCCATCTTTCTTATGTTCTTGTCCCTCCATCTCAATCTCTCCTTGGGGCGTCTCTGAATCAGCAGGCATTTGAGGACCCACATACTTGGTTCCACTTCTTAGCTGGATCGTCTTACATTGCTCTTTCGGGTTCTCCTCCATCATAGAAGGATATTTCCCTGGCTCTCTACCCAATGATTTTGCGATCTGGCTAATCTGATACTCCATCGAAGTGAACCGCCTATTGTTCTCTTGCTGAATTCTATTCAGCTCCATATTCCTCTTTTGGAGATCTTGATCACGCTGATCATTCTTCTTACTCATCTCCTTCACATCATACTCCATAGAGGATAGCCTCTTACTACATTCTTCTACCTTGTGAAGAATGACACGTAACATCTCATCAGTGGTAGCTCCTCCTTCTCCTCCGGGGAGTTTTGAGCCAAGGTCGACATTTGGAGGTACAGTTATCCCCACTCTCGGGTTGCTATAAGAGAAATTTTCATTCTTCCTCCATTGATTCTGAGGAGGCTGTTGGCCTCCTTGATACCCCTGAGTATTCCTCCATTGATTCTAAGGAGGCTGTGGACCCGGTGGTACAAACGGTTGACCATAAGTTGGTTGCCCCTGATAATTTCCACCTTGATAGCCATTCTGATTATAATTAGGCCCTCCCATATAGTTGATCTCTTCTTGCTGGCATGTGGGCTGGACCACCTTCTCACTCACTACAGTATTCTGACCACTCAAACTCTGGCCGAGCTCCAAGTTACTTATCTTCTCCATTATCGCCATCAACAACTTTCTAGTACCTTTACTCTCCTCCATCTGATAAGCTCGCTGCAATTCTTGTGCCTCATTCCATTGCCCGGATTCTTGACAATGTTGTCAACACTCTCTCTACACCGAGCTGTACCACAATTCAGGAATGTTCCACTAGCACATGCATCAAGGTGGTCTTGACCTGCCTTGCTGGATCCACAATAGAAATAAGCCATGATATCACCTTCATTGTACCCAGGCTACGGGCACTCAATGAGCATATTGTTCCCAAGCTTGACATAATTCCTCTTCTGGCTTCTGCTTGAAAGATGAGATCTCTAGTCTTGCTTTGATCGTTCTAGACGGAGGGTAGAATCGCTTGAGGAATAGACGCTCGAGCTCGGCCCATGTGGTTACACCTCCCCTTGGGAGCGTGTTATCATACCACTCCTTCGCGATTCCAGTTAAAGAGAACTGGAACAACCTGAGCCTCTTGGCATCTTCAGACATGCCATTATGGTTGAAAGTTAAGGCAATCATCAGAAAATTCCTCAAGTGAGTATGAGGATTATCCTTTCCGACCTCCCCCTTCAATTAATTCTCTACTACCATCTTCAGGATTCCTGGGGAGATAGAAAAGTTGTTTGCCTCTACTGGAGGCAATGCTACTCCATCATAATACTGTTGTGGCTGTGCCACAAACCTTCCTCGGATTTGCCATACCCGGATCAACATTCTGAGGAACGTGCTGAAGATAGATTGGTGGTAGAGGTACTTGCGGAACTGGAAGTTGGTTATAAGCAAGAGGTGGAGGCTAGTAAGGTGGGTATGGATATGGTGGGTATTGGTACGGATAAGGTCGTTTGTTTTGTGCGTAGACAGGGTTGTTTAGAGGATGCTGAACTAAGTTCTGAGCTGGATCGTTTTGATTATGTGGAATCGGGTTTTGGGTCTAGCTTTCCCCTGAAGGAACTTGATTTTGACTGTCATTTCCTCCAGTTCCCTCAACCCCCTTCACATTCTGATTAAGCCCTTCTGTCTCAAGACCCAAATCTCCACCTAAATCCAAATTCATGTCATCACCTCCTGTGGTATTCATCCTTCTCTAGAAGGCTCGATTCCTTCTGGCTATAGTCTCAGGGTCTAACTTTATTCGATCTTCGCTCGTTTCTCCCTTTGAGCGTGTTTTCATATACCTGAGTACTCAACAAGAAAGATCAAACACACCAGATTATAACTAATAAAATAGAAAATAAAAAACACTCACTACTAACTACTAAACTATCTTCAATTCCTACTTAATGGACATACATCGCCATTCTCGGCAACGGAGCCATTGACTTTAACGCAAAATACTAGCTTTTACTAGTAGTTACCCCGCAAGAGTATGCGATCCCTGTAGTATGGACAAATATAGGGACCAAGTATATCGAACCCGAAGGAAGGTATGTATACGAATAGAGCCACAAAGAACTACGCGTCGTAGTTAATATGAGTGTGTGTTCTGGTGCAAGGATGTAATTAAACTATTCTAAAGTCTACATCTATGAATGCAAATAATAAAATTAACTTAATACTAAGGGTTTAATCAAATATGGAATGATGATGCTCAGGATAGGAATCCCTGCGTATACTAACGGAGCTAGTACGATAATTAAAATAACCATGATGTGCAAGTGTTAGGATAAAGATTGTTAGTTTTGATGAGTTAACCAAACCAGAAGATGTAATAGGACCATCTGGACCAATTAGCCAGATGAGAAACTAGATTATGACTTAGTCTAAGGGGAACTGCCAGACCAGAAGAGTCACCAGAAGACTTCACCAGAGGACTCCACCAGAAGACTTCACCAGAGGACTCCACCAGAAGACTTCCCAGAGAAGATCAAGATCAGAGGCAGAAGACCTTTCCCAGACCAGACGAGTCTGGTGAACCAAAAGATGCTCAGAATCATCTCTAGATTCTACTGAGTATTCTGGTTCTTAACTGGCTCCGGACTAGAGGATATCGAGGTCACCTGGTGTCTGGTTCAGCCTACTCTGGAAGAATCAGAGTTGTGCAATGGAAGCATTTGACCATTGGTAATTCAAATGAAGTCAACATGATCAGATTTGAAAGTATCCAAGCCTCTATACTCATTAAGCATTAAGCACTCTTATTGTTCTTATTTATATCTACTCTTAAGGAGTTAGTTGGAATACTCAACCTATTTATCTTGATTGAGGCTTTAGATCGAAGTTAGATCTAAAGGCTATAAGAAGGATCTGGTACTTCTCAATTCCAGTAAGTCAGTAAGTTGGTTGGTTGGTTAGTAAGGCCCCTTGATAAAAGGGAGAGTGGACGTAGGATTTTAACATCCGAACCACTAAACATTGTGTGTTCTTTATTGCTTTTATTTACTCATTACTCTTTCTTGTGCTCTTAGTAAAAAGGTCTTGAAAAAGGGTTTAAATTAAGCTTCCGCATTCTTTCTAGAACCCACTAGTGGGACCAACAAGTGGTACTCTGGAGGGAAGAGGACTTTGATGTCACTCCTGTTGTGCTCCAGAAAATGAAGTTGTTCTTCAATGAGCAGTTCTAGCAGATTGGCAGATTCAGCAAAGCTATGCAGCATCTGGCGCCTGCAATGTTAGAGCATCAGATTAAGGATGAAAGGAGGAAGTTTCTGAAGCATATCAAGGCAACCTTTGCCTCTGCTAAAGATTTGTTTAAATCTGATTGTCTCTTCCTCAAGATGGATGTCATTGATAGCCAGAGGAAGCTCCAACAACATGTCTTGGACCAGTTGCGTCCAGTCTCTGTGCTCAAAGTGGAGATGGCTTCTCAGATGATAGAGAATGCCAAGATGAAGGACTCTCTTCAGGAGATGTTGGCAAAGCAGTGGAGCCTGGTAGCTGAGGCTCAAGCTTATCTGGATGAAGCCAAGAAGCCGAAGGATCTTCACTCTTCCTCCTCCACTGATTTGCCTGATCTGATAAGACAAGTGGTGCAACCCTTAATTGATAAAGTCAAAAATGGGGAAGAGAAGGCTAGAACTGATCTGGCAAAGAGCACAAACGAGACCCTCTTCAACCATGCTGGTCGTCTGGACCTGCTGGAGAACACTCTTACCCAAGCTGAGCTGCAGAAGAAGAAGAAGAAGAAAGAAGAATTGAAATCTTTGGCTATGACCAAGCAGCTCACAGCAGAAGAGGAATCTTTGGACTCTGAACAAGACCCTGTGTCTATCCCTGGTCCTGCTAAGAGGAAGATCAGGAGAGTGAAAAAGAGTTTCTTGGAGCAAGTTGTTGAGGAGGCTGAGAAGAGATTTAAAGAGGAAACTCCAGAGGAGAGACTTGCCAGAGTTAAGAAGAACATAGATGAAGAGCAGAGGCTCAGATATGTTAGGAAGCAGAATAAGAAAGCAAGAGAAGCAGGTCTAACCCCTGTTGCAAGTGAAAGTTCTTCCAGCTAAAAGAAGAAGACTCATGTGGAGGTTATGGATATTCTACCTCTCAGGACAGAAGGGTCTTTTGACTCTACTGTGCCTGTTCCTCTAATTGAGAGGTGGAAAGAAGCCAAAACTCTCTGGTTCATCCAGCACTACATCCATAGGCCTCCTCCAGAAGATGGAGCTTTGATCAACAGGACCTTCCACTCATGGATGAAAGCCTACGACTCTGATCTGTACAAGAAGTTGATGGATTCAATCATTGAGTTCAATCTGGAAGTCACTGCCCCAGAGTTTCATTATCTCAACACTCCCATGAATGGGGACCAGATCTATTTGGCATAATTGAAGAAGCTATACAAGCCAAGGTGTTGGTGAATTTCACTCCAGCAAACTCATCAGAGCTCAAGGATGTTCAAGACAGATTCCTGGATTGGTTCCTAGTGCTAAAGGAATACAGGAGATATGCTTAGAGATAGGACTTGAATTGTAATTTGTAAACTCTTTCTGTCCTGATTTATTAATGAAATATCATATCTCTTCTGTCTTAAGATAACTTCTTGTTGTCTTCTTATTTGCCTGATAAGATCTATTTTAAGGTCTTATCCTAAGTGTTTATCTTGTTTATTTTGTTGTTGATCAGTTCTGGTTAGTGTTTTAGCTTCATCAAAAAGGGGAAAATTGTTAGGATAAAGATTGTTAGTTTTGATGTGTTAAACAAACCAGAAGATATAATAGGACCATTTGGACCTGTTAGCCAGATGAGGAACTAGATTAGGACTTAGTCTAAGGGGAACTGCCAGACCAGAAGACTTCACCAGAAGAGTCACCAGAAGACTTCACCAGAGGACTCCACCAGAAGACTTCACCAGAGGACTTCACCAGAAGACTTCCCAAAGAAGATCAAGATCAAAGGCAGAAGACCTTCCCCAGACTAGACGAGTCTGGTGAACCAAAAGATGCTCAGAATCATCTCTAGATACTACTGAGTAATCTGGTTCTTAACCAGCTCCGGACCAGAGGACATCGAGGTCACCTGGTGTCTGGTTCAGCCCACTCTAGAAGAATCAGAGTTGTGCAATGGAAGCATTTGACCGTTGGTAATTCAAATGAAGTCAACATGATCGGATTGGAAAGTATTTGAAGATAATCAATCCAAGGATCTCACCAACTCAATCAATCAATTAGGGAATTGATTGATTGAAGCTTCCATAAATAGAGATCTGGTTAGATTAACTCTCCAACGGCTAAACCCTAATATCCACTATAAATACAAGAGTACATCATTGAAGAAAGGCTCTAGACATGCGCACGAAGCTCATATCCAAGCCTCTATACTCATTAAGCATTAAGCACTCTTATTGTTCTTATTTATTTCTACTCTTAAGGAGTTAGTTGGAATACTCAACCTGTTCATCTTGATTGATAAGGTTGGAGTAAGTTAGGCTTTAGATCGAAGTTAGATCTAAAGGCTGTAAGAAGAATCTGGTACTTCTCAATTCCAGAAAGTCAGTAAGTTGGTTGGTTAGTTAGTAAGGCCCCTTAATAAAAGGAAGAGTGGACGTAGGATTTTAACATCCGAACCACTATACATCGTGTGTTCTATATTGCTTTTATTTACTCATTACTCTTACTTGTGCTCTTAGTAAAAAGGTCTTGAAAAAGGGTTTAAATTAAGCTTCCGCATTCTTTCTAAAACTGACTAGTGGGACCAACAACAAGTATTAATCCTAAGTGTACTAAAACTAAGCAATCAACTTCCCTAATCTAGCACCAGATTGAAAGACTAAAAGCTCAAGAATTAACCCTAATACTTTATCATATCAACCTACTTCACAACACACTAAACAAGTTATATGGATTATGCTTAATTAATGAGACCCTTATTTACCCAAGGTGATACGGTCGTCCTCCCTAGATAAACCGGTAGATTTTAAACCCCTTCTATAACCCTATCGTTAAGCCTATTCGTTATTAGAGAGTTATAAGATCCTCTTCTCTCTAATAATTTTCGTACTCAATTCCAAGATAATTCTAGGGTTTATTTTAAGAATTCAATTAATTAAGAGAACTAGCACTAAACATCACGAGTTATCCTAATCACGTACCAACATCCTACTTCTACGAGTTCATCCTACCCCAAGCATACAAGGGTTTTAGCCTAGCATGGTTTTAACGACAATGACATCAATTAAATAAGCAACGAACATAAACATGACGATTTGAATTGAAAAACTCAAGAACATAAACTAGGATTTTTAAAGAAAGAAGTTTAATCTAAGAACGAATATTAAATAAAGAAGAAATCAAAGGTCTCACGTAACAAGTGTTGAAGAACGAAAGAAAGAAAATCAAAATCAAAATCTAAACTATGAATTCGTAATGTTAAAACCTCGATTACAAAGTATAAAACTCTTCCAATCTATCTCTCAAGCTTTCACCTTGCTCAAAGTATGTAAAAATATCAAAAGTGATCAAAGGGTATCTAAAAACGAGCTTGGGATGGGGTATTGTTGGGACATTGTCAGTTTTGATTTAGATCCCAAAGCCCCTGAAAAGATGATTGCCTTAATCTGTCTTTGTCAGGCTAGTCTTGGTTAGGATTAGTACTTAGTCATTTTACACTTCACAGGTACTCAGTGAGAGGAGAACTCACTGGAGACAATCAAGACTCAGAGCCTGAAGACGAAGAGCACCATCCTGAACTTATGGCAGTCTTCTAAGCTGGCTGAGTAAGTGTCAGTGATGAAGAGTATGACCCTGAGGTCATTACTAACTCAGTCCTGAAGGGAACAGGTTGTCATCTGAGTAAATGGGAAGACTTGGAGTAGAGCCAAGCAATGCAAAAGGAATTTCAGCGTCAGGACAAGACCGGTGAGCTCAAGACAAAATGAACTTAATAAGACAAGCCTGAAGCTCAGGAATAAGTTCTGACATTCTCACCAACCTGATGACGTGGACCAATCCGAGGAGAACACGCACGTACGGAACCTGACATATAGACTGAATTCAGACTGCATATTCAACGGGCAAGCATTTAATGTGCATTAAATGCAAATACCAAATCCATGCAAAGGCGGCTGCTGCATAGAGATATGTCCGTTTGAAGCCCCTCTACATAGATGGCTAGAAGGCTATCTCTCCAACGGATAGTTTTTCAAACCACCTATAAATACAGAAGGCCTTGAACCCATTCAAGGTTACGGGAAATTTCCAAGCCAGAAATTACTCAAACTCTCAAGCAATCAAAGCATTCAGCCTTTAAGAGAAACACTCGAAACCTTCTAAATTTCCCAAGTGTTTCTTAGCAACTGAGAGTTATTCTGTATTCCAAGAGCTAATTAGAATTATCT
Source organism: Ballota nigra (assembly GCA_947034835.1). Taxonomy (NCBI): domain Eukaryota; kingdom Viridiplantae; phylum Streptophyta; class Magnoliopsida; order Lamiales; family Lamiaceae; genus Ballota; species Ballota nigra. The sequence continues at coordinate 6,423,058 of OX344727.1, read as the reverse complement.
TAAGCTTAGAGAGATTATCCAATCCTTAGCATAGCTTTGCCTTGTAAGGATAATCTCAACTTAGTTGGAATCCAAACTGAAACCAAAACCCTAAGTTAGGCTTGTTGGGAGTAAGTCAGTTAGTGTGATAGTAAGAGGAGTTTGTATAGATCAGTGAGGTAACTGGTCTTGGTGCACCTTGGCACGTTAAAAACAAGAATCCCTTGAGTGGATTTCCTGTTAAGTCAGGCCGTGGACGTAGGAGCTTGAGACTCTGAACCACGTTAAACTCCTTGTGTTCTTACTGCTTTGACTTTGTGCATACTTGCCATATTACCTGTCCATTCATTGCATTCAAGTTTATCAGGTCTGAATCAATCAACCTGATCTTCAAAAGAACACTGCCCTACTAAACACTTCTAAGTTTTGAGTAAAACAAGTTTTCAGAAAGCAAACTAAACAAGACTTTAAACTATCAGGGCTCAAACATTTCCGCACTGAACTTGAACTGATAGCTAGCCAACTGACCCGCACCAAGTGTAGTCAGTGGGTGTTTTATCAGCTCCTAGTTCTTTACCACTCTGAGTGAAGGGGACTCAGTCAGTTTTAAGTTTGAAAATTGGTATACGTGTATTCCCCCCCCCCCCATACACGTATTCCTCAGTCTTGTACCGGGACCAACAAGTGGTATCAGAGCAGTGGTTCGAAAGACCACTGACCTTGAATACTAATAGTTTCAGAGGAGAAACTGTTGGTGGTCACTGAACAGATCTGAGTTTGCTTTTCACAAAACTTGCATCATCATCATGACTTCGAGGAGACTTGAAGCTTCGTTACCTGAATTCTCTGTATCTAACTTTGTCTATTGGAAGTTCAGACTAGAGGCACATCTAGATGCCATCCATGACCAGATGCCGCGTGTGCTCAGGGAAGGACCGATCAAGATCACTATTCCTAACGTCAGAGGACTGGGATACGATGATCTTGCAATTGGCGTGCAGGTTCCTAAGGAGAGGAAAGACATGACCAACGATGAAATCAAGATGGTGGGGCTTGACAACGTCGCCAGAAACATCATCTTGCATACGGTGCCTTTCGAGGAGTCAGCCAGGCTGATGAACCTAAAGACGGCAAAGGAGGTTTGGGATGAGCTGACCAGGATGTGCGAAGGGTCAGAAAAGATAAAGGAGAACAAGAGGAATATTGCCATTCAGAAATTCGAAGCGTTCGAGATGCTGCCTGATGAGAGCATAGATCAGATGGAGTCTAGATTCATCAAGTTGATGAATGAGTTGGTGATGTTGGACAAGGATGTCCCAAGGAGAGATGTTGCTTCAAAGATCCTGAATGCCCTTCCTGAGAGATGGGACAACAGTGTAATTATGCTTAAGAACACTCAGGATATGAGTAACATAACTTCTGCTTTACTTTTTTCAGAGCTAAAAGCGCTTGAATTTGATCTTAACAAAAGAAAGAAGAAAGTTCAGTCAGAAGAGAAAGGGAAGGAGAAAACTCCTGAGAAAAGTGTGGCGTTCAAGGCCAGGTCTGAACCTGTTGAGCCCTCATCAAATTCTTCATCAAAGTCACTGATGGAGATGAGCAGGGAAGAACTCGCTGAGGAGTACAGCCTGATGGCCAGACGATTTGACAAGCTCAATTCCAGGTTTGGTCGTTATAAAAAGTTTTATCAGGACTCACGTGACAGGAAACCTGAAGGAACCCACCAAAGCTCGAGGAGATATGAGGAGCGAAGAAACACTGACCAGAGGAGAGAACGTGGTGATGAAAGGAGATATTCTGAACCAAAACCTGAAAGAAGAGACGAACAGAGACGTACTCGCGATGACAGATATCCAACCAAGGCTGAAAGCTCACCGAGAACCAGGGAACCTGACTCAAGGAGGAACCCTGAACCGAGAAAAGAAAGAATAAGTGAGCAGGTAGCATGTTACAACTGTAACAAGATTGGTCACTATCAGTACGATTGCCCGGAGCTGAGTGCTAGGGAGAGAGAGGAAAGGAGAGCCACGAGGGATCTAAGATCTGCTGATCGGAGGGCTATGGTGGCTGAGGATGCAACAGACTCTGATGGCCCCACTGAAAGGTCACCTGAACTCTTCTCGGATGATGAGTACGATGATGTCTGCCTAATGGCTAGGGATGAGCCTGAGGTAACATCAAATTCTGTTTGTGCTTCCTACACTGGTCAAAATCCTGAGCTCAGCTCAGAGTCAGTTAGAGAAATGAACCTTCAGATCTGTCTTGATCAATTGATGGTTGATTTCTCCAGACTGCAGGAAACTAATGTCTTCTTGGTAGAGGAGAACAAGAAATTGAGTACTGAAGTTCAAAACCTGAATGAACAACTCACTCAGTCTGATCTCAAAGAATCAGCTCAGATTGTGAGACTAACTCAGGAAATTGACATGATCAATTCTGAGCGTCTCCCAAGAGAGAAAATTCTGAAGGAACTGGCTGAGGAAGAGCTGGTCAGGAAGGAAGAGCTGAAAGCACTTAAGAGTAAGTTTGATGACCTCTTTACCAGCCATGAAATCCTGAAAAAGAGTGAGGACTCTCTCAAGAAAAAGGTTGCAGCAATGAATAAATCCTCAGTGGCTAGAGAGGAAATAAATAGCAACCAGATACTTGGGAACAAGAAAAAGGGACTTGGATATGTTCCTGAGAAATCCTCACAAGGTCAGTCTCATGTTGCTTCAGGGAGTAACACTGAGAGGGTATTTGTTCAGACAGGCCAGAGTGCACCTAAGGTTGTGCTCCAGGCCCGTCAAACTGATAAGGGCAAGGAAACCGTTGACACAGTCAGGGTTGCTCCTAAGGTAGCTAAGCCAAAACCCAAGGGAAAGGCAAAGCAACCTGTGGAAGCCCCTGAGAGCTCAGGCCAGGGAAAACCTCAGCGAAAGCAGAGGAAGACTCAGGCCAAGAGCCCTCAGACTGGTCAGCGAGGGTACCATCATGCTTGGCAATACCATCAGGGAAGGCCAAACATGATGACACCCCCGTGGTTTTGGCATCCTGAGGCCTTTAACTGTTTTCCTTTCCCTCACTTGCCTAGGGGGAATAGAAATCAGGGTCCTTATCAAGAACAAGGCCCAAGACCTGCTGCACCCAGACCTAGGAAGAACAGGAGGCCAGCCCAAAAGGCACCCACTCAGGCTCCTGCGAAGCCTAAGTCTAGCACCCATACACCATCTTCCTCTCAGGCTAAGAAGAAGAAAGTTGTGTATGTCGATGTTTCAGGGAGACAGATTCACCACTCTGAGGCAATCAGGGTTGTGAAGCAAGTCTGGATCCCGAAAGGTACAGCTGACACAATAGGACCCAACACCCAATGGGTACCTAAAGCCTGATTTGCTTACAGGCGGCTGTGGATCACAACAAAAGGAGAGAAGACTCAATCAAAGCTGTTTGGTACCTAGACAGTGGTTGCTCAAGGCACATGACTGGAATGAAGAGTCTTCTCCAAGAATATCAGGCTAAAGATGGTCCACAGGTAACCTTTGGTGATAACTCAAAAGGTGTTACTAAGGGTTTTGGTGTTCTAATTATAGGTACAGTAAGAGTGGAAAATGTGTCCTTTGTGGAAGGACTGAAGCATAACCTGCTGTCAGTAAGTCAATTCTGTGACAAAGGGTTCAGTGTTGAGTTCTCATCGAATAAATGTTCAGTCAAGGACAAATCAACACAAGTGCTTCTATCAGGTATAAGGAAAGGTAACGTTTATCTCGCTGATTGGAGCAGCACTATTCCTAATACTTGTCTTGTTGCTAAAAGCTCTCTAGAGCTCAGTTGGTTATGGCATAAAAGATTAAGCCACCTGAACTTCAAGATTCTTAACAAAATTTCTAGACAGTCACTTGTTGATGGTCTACCTAATGAAGTTTTTAGCAAAGATCACGTGTGCAAAGCCTGTCAGGAAGGGAAGCAAGTCAGAGCGTCATTCAAAGAAAAGGCTTCCTACTCCACTGACAGGATACTTCAGCTCCTGCACATGGATCTATTTGGTCCCATAACACCTGTGAGTATGAATGGTAGAAAATATACCCTTGTGGTTATTGATGATTATTCTAGATATACTTGGGTTATTTTTCTGTTAAATAAGAAGGAAACACAGGTGAAGCTTCCAGAGTTGCTCAGAAGACTCAGCAATGAGAAAAATCAGTCCATTACTAAGATCAGATCTGACAAGGGCACTGAATTTATAAATTCATATATTTCTGACTTTTGTAATGAACTTGGTATAGCTCATGAGACTTCTGCAGCTAGAACCCCACAACAGAATGGTGTCGCTGAAAGGAGGAATCGGACACTGAAGGAAGCTGCAAGGACCATGCTGGCTGAGTCAGGATTGCCCAAGAAGTTTTGGGCTGAGGCAATCAACACTGCATGCTACACTCAGAACAGATCCATGCTGAACAAGCAACATGCTCAGACCCCATATGAGACATGGAACAAAAGAAAACCTCGTATTTCTTACTTTCATGTGTTTGGTTGTAAGTGCTTCATCCTCAACAATGGGAAGACCCAGTTGAAAGCCTTTGATAGTAAATCTAATGAAGGAATATTCTTGGGATATTCTGAAATTAGCAAAGCCTTCAGGGTTTACAATTGTAGGACCCTTGTTGTGGAAGAATCACCTCATGTTGTCTTTGATGAATCTGCTAATGAGTCTAGGGCAAAGGTGCTGAATCCTGACACTGAGGAGGTCACGAGGAGTGTGACAAGGCTGAGCTTGAAGAGTCAACCTGATCCCAAGATCAAGACTGTGCCAATCCCCAGATGGGATGATGATGACGATCAGGATGATGAACCAAGTGCCACTCCTAAACCCAGCACATCAGGGATTGTTGAGCCTCAGACAGAGGAACAGGCTCAACCTGAGGTAAGTACCGTCTATGAAGATGTTGTTGCAGCTGCGACGGCTCCTGAGTCACCTCATCAAGGGGGAATCAATGTCCCTGACATTGAGCTTATTAATCCCTTCGGCATAGACTCAGGATCATTCCCTTCTGTTCAATTTCCTGAATTTTATGAGCCTGTAGACACTAACATTGCAGGTACCTCAGGAACAACTCCTGGCAAAAGAACATGGTTAGAAGATCATCCCATTGATCAAATTATTGGTGATCCAACTGAGGGAGTCAGGACCAGACGGTTTCATGGTGAGAGTGCATTGTTCTGTTGCTTTCTCTCTGAGCAAGAGCCTCAGAACATTGAAGAAGCTCTCACTGACTCGAACTGGATCATTGCCATGCAAGAGGAGTTGAATCAGTTCACAAGGAATCAGGTTTGGGAACTGGTAGATAGACCTAGGCATCAAGGTGTGATTGGCACCAAGTGGGTCTTTAAGAACAAGAAGGATGAGAATGGTGTTGTGGTAAGGAACAAGGCTAGACTGGTTGCAAAAGGGTATTGTCAGTCTGAAGGAATAGACTATGATGAGACTTTTGCTCCAGTGGCTAGATTGGAAGCTATCAGGTTGTTCCTTGCCTATGCGACATATAAGAAGTTCAAGGTGTATCAAATAGATGTAAAGAGTGCATTCTTGAATGGTGTACTCAATGAAGAGGTATATGTTGAACAACCTCCCGGGTTTGAGGTTGGAGATAGAGTATACCATTTGAAGAAAGCACTCTATGGACTTAAGCAAGCACCAAGAGCTTGGTATGATACCCTCTCTCAATTTCTGACTGATCATGGGTTCAAGAAGGGAACAGTGGATAGGACTTTGTTCAGGATCACTGAAGGTGATGACATTCTCCTGGTCCAAATTTATGTGGATGACATAATATTTGGATCACCAAATCAGCAGTTATGTGAGAAATTCTCTAAACTGATGACTGGTAAATTTGAGATGTCAATGATGGGAGAGATGAACTTCTTCTTAGGATTGCAGGTCAAGCAGACTGATCAAGGTATATTTATTAATCAGGCCAAGTATACAAGAGACTTGATTCATAAGTTTGGTGTTCAAAACAGCAATCCAGCCAGGATCCCAATGAACACAAATTGGAAGATGGATCCTGACACTGAAGGGACTTCAGTGAATCAGACTGAGTATCGTGGGCTGATAGGTTCTTTACTGTACCTGACTGCAAGTAGGCCTGACATTACGTTTGCAGTTGGTGTGTGTGCTAGGTATCAGTCTGATCCCAAGAGAAGTCATTTGGAGGCTGCTAAGAGGATACTTAAGTATTTGAAAAGGACAGTTAATATGGGACTATGGTATCCTTCAGATGACAACCTTGAACTGACAGGGTATTCAGATGCAGATTATGGAGGTTGTAGGATTGATAGGAAATCAACCTCAGGGACATGTCAGTTTTTGGGAAGTAAGTTGATCTCGTGGTTTAGTAAGAAGCAGAATTCAGTGGCAACATCCACAACTGAGGCTGAGTATATGGCTGCAGGGAGTTGTTGTGCTCAGATCCTATGGTTGAGGCAACAGTTGAGGGACTACCAAATATTTGCTAATCAGGTTCCAATCTATTGTGATAACAATAGTGCAATAGCAATCACTCAGAACCCAGTGCTTCACACAAGGTGCAAGCATGTGGATATTAGACACCACTTCATTCGAGATCATGTGGAAAAGAAAGATATTAGGATGGAAAAGATTCACACTGATAGGCAAAGAGCTGACATCTTGACTAAGCCCTTGGCTGAAGCAAGGTTTATGGAACTGTCAGTGGAATTGGGACTCTTAGATCCGGGAGAGCAGTCAGTGTAGGGTTCTAGGGGGAACTCAGGCCAGACTCGACTCAGCGAGGTATCAGGGTGCTACAATGTCTCCCTGACAGGTATGGGTTCTAACCTGACTCTTGTGAATCTCAAGCGTCTCCCTGAGTTATTCGTCCTAAAAATCTTTATTAAATGCATTCCGTTATCATTAAAAGCGCGCCTTTTTATATTTAAACTCACGCGCACGGAGCATTTAATGCCACAGTTACTTTTTTATATACGTGTCCGTTTTATACGGAATGTGACTGACTTGGGGTTTTAATTAAAACTGAGATTAATCCTGGCCTCTCATTTCAAAACCTTTCGAATTCAGGAATCAATCTCAACCCCACGTTTGAGTAACTGACTTAGTCTTATCAATCAAGGGTGTCATTTGAGGTTTTTACGCAAACACAACGCACAATTTGCACACTGAGTTTTCTCTTGCTCAAACACAGAATTTCTAAAACCTCTTTCTCAAAACACAATGGCATTCCTTGATTCCGACTGGACAACCGACAAGATCGTCGATGTTGTTGAGAAGAAGCTGGTACACATGGAGCAAGTCATCTCCATGGAAGGTATCTGTCTAACGGTTGAGGAAATCAAACCCGTTTTTAAATGGATTTCCGACACCGGGTTGGAAACATACTTCACCACCCGCCCCTCTTCTGTGCTCCCAAGAACAGTGGTGGAAGCTTATTTGAACATGTTCTTGCGGAAGGGTGAAGTCTTCACCAAGGTGACTGCGCTAAAGCCGACGGGGGAAAAGAACAGCGACGGAGAGCCTCTCTACGACTCGGAGGTGGTCACCATTGATCTCAGGCAGGCGGTGAGGGAAGTCTTCAAACTGCCATCCTCTGGCATCAACCCCAGGACTTACAAGGAAAACTCGGAGGGAGAATTCCTTGGGAAATGGACCAAGTCAGGGTCTTCGGAGTTCAGGTCCCGTCAGAACAAGAGCACTCTGAAGCCGGAGTACAGGGCTCTGGTGGACTTGGTGTCCAAGATGGTGATGGGGGCAACTGGCTCTCACGAGCAGTTGAGTCTGCCCAAGCTGAGGCTCATGGGAGCAATCGCTGATGGAGTGGAAGCGAACTGGGAGCAGTTCTTCCTCGATCAACTCCATCAGGCGGGATTGGACAAGATCACGCGTGACAAGGAGAAGAAGCACATATATGTCAGTGCCATCTTGCCATTTGGCACAAGATTGTCCATGCTGATTGCTCATGCGTGCCATGAGTACACTTTTGACTTTGAGGACAACCTTTCCTCAAAGAAGGTCATGTTTTCCTCACTGAGTGACACCTATTCAGTGCTAGGGCTGACTGATCCCAATGCGAAAGCAAAGGGTCAGGCCAGAAAGCCAGCTGGGACGGCCAAGAGAGTGGCAACCAGCCTCATTGAAAAGGTGGATGAGCTCCTTGAGAGGAGTAAGGAGGCTGAGAAGGCTGTTGCTGAAGAGGTGAAGCAACCTGAGGTGGGCGTGGCTGAGAAGAAGGAGAGGAGGGTGAAAATTGTGCTGTCAGGGAAGAGCACGAAGTCAGGGACTGAGTCAGATCCCAAGAAGGCCGGGACTGAGGCTGAGGGAACTGATGATGACGTCAGTATAGAGGGCGCTCAGGGAAAGAGGCCCCTGAAGAGACTTAGGAGGGGAGTAAAGAAGTCTCCTGCTAAGAAACTCCCTGAATTGAGTGAGAGGGAGAAGTCAAGCTCTCCTGGAGCCTCTGACTTAGAGGAGGTGAGAAAGACTGTCGAGACGGCTGAGTCATTGCAGCCTGAGACAGCACCCACACAAACACCCCCACATCCTGAAACCCAAACACCTTCCATCCCTGACCCCACACCTCAAACTCCCCAACTCCTCCAACCTTCAGAGCCAAATTACCCTACTGAGTCAGTGCCATCAACCTCACTTACAATTGGGCCTGACCAGTTAGCCGAGCCAAACCTTCCCAACCCCTCAGATTTTCCCTCATACCCCAACCCCAAAGACTGTCCCAAATCTATTTCAACAGAAGAGGATGTGTTCCTTGAAATAGAGGAGGAGGAGCTGGATGAGCACATGGCGGGAGGTATACTGGAGAATACACTCAGGGGGAATGCCACGGAGTGGGCAGGAAAGTGCTGGCCTGGGCTGTACAAATACACTGAATTGCTGGCATATGTGGTGGAGCTCAAAGTTTGGTTGGACTTCAAACAATCAAACATGCAGGAGCAACATATGCTAGTAGACGCACGCGGCTGGGAACATTGGGAGATGGAGGAGGCCAAGATCTGCTCATTCTTTGGCCTGACAAGCTGGCTTCAACTGTTGAACTTCGACAACCTGAAGAAGCTTGTGGCTGAAATGATGGCCAAAAGCAAGGCTGATCTTCTCTCCGTTGAAGAGAGGGAGGATGATGAGGAGGATGATGACGCTCAAGGTGGAGCTGTGGAAAAGGCAGTGGAGGAGACTGCAAGGGAAGTTGATGAGATGGACTCTGAGCCTCAGGCTCAGGGGGAAGGTGACAAGAACACTGGTGCCAAGGGTGGACCAGTGGCTGAGGATGTTGTGAACATCTCAGCTGCCAATGAGACATCTGTCGATGAAGGGATTCCCTGCCCTGAGACACGAGAGGATGATGTTGAGGCATTCAAGAAGACTCTCAGTTCCGAAGGACAAGTTCCTAAGGTTCAAGTTAGCTTAGTTGAGCCTGAGGAGGCGGCTATGACTACTTCACAACTGCCTTCAGTGTACCTTGAAGAAGGGACTGATGCTGCAGGGGCTGACAAGGGAAAGCAGCCAATCACTGATGAGACCGCTGATGATGAAGATGTGGTCATAACCGGGGTCGGCCGTGCTGAGTTTACAAGCATAGTGGAGGTCAAACAGGAGAAAACCTCGGAAAATCTAGCTGAACTTCAGGAGGAAGTAATGAGGCTACGTGCTGAAAAAGATGAAGACTCCAAGGCCCTGGCGAAACACATCAGGTGGACAAAGTCAGCTTACAACACCCTTGCCAACAGGGAGCTGATCTTGTTAAAGCGCACAATGACTGACACGGCCAAGTCAGTGAAGAATGAGAGGAAGCGCACAAAGAAGATGCTCAGAAACACTCTCAAGAAGCTTGAAGAGAGGGATGCGATCAGGGACGAAAAGATGAATCAGGCAGTGGACAGGCTTGCGGTTCAGACTGGAGCTATTGTCACTCAGGCCTTGAAGGACTCAGCGTCCAAGTTGGAGCTGGAGTCAGGGAAGCTGGATCGCACATCTCAATCAGTGGCGGACATTTTGGCTAAAGCCACTGAGGAGTCTGTGAAGATACTGACTGAGGTTAGCAGAGTCAGCGGTGAGTCCTTGAAGGTGGAAGAAAGGATCACCAAGGCTGAACAAAGTCTCCAACTCTCTATGGAGGTCTTTGAGAAGAAAGTCAATGCTGCCATCAGTTCCGTATCCTTTGCAGGGACTGGGATTTCAATGGGAGTTGAGTTATTGAAGGAGGGAATCAACGATGTCCATTCCCTAGCCTCCTTCGTAATCAACAGCGGATCTGACGCATTCCCATCTGAGGCCAATGATGATGCCAAAAAGGGGAAAAAGAAGAAGAAAAGATCACGCCCTGAGGCATCTGAGGCAGTTAGTCAAGGAGAGACCGTCCTAGCTGATCCTGAAGCCAATCCTGATGGAAATATTCTAAGGGTAAGGAAGTCAGCTAGGTTAGCGGCCGTGGAAAAGGAAGGAGAACAATTAGTTGCCAAGCTGAGGGAGGAGGCAACAAAGGCAAAGGCTAATGAATCTTCAAAGCAACAACCTGAGCCAGTCCAAAGATCATCACCTATGAGCTCAAGGAAGAATCCCATCACTTACTCAGGTGAGTTAGTTGCGGAGCTATGTGCTGAAGCATGGGGAGATCAACCTGAAAATACTGAGGCTATGCGCAGAGCTGAAATTGCTCAGAAGGAGAAGATGCGCATTTTGGAGAAGAAGGTTGAGAAGCTGACGGATATCACTGAGCTTCAACAACGTGAACTAGATGATGCAGTGATCAGCTTGCTAAGGAGGAAGAAGGCGAAGCCTGAGCCAAGGAAGTACAGAAAGAAGCCAACAGTTAGGAAGGCAACAATTCTTCAAGTCAGTAGGCCAGAATCAGGAGCAAGGGAAGCTTTTGTTGATGAGTTCGTCTCAGAGACTTTGAAGGAGTTTTGGACTGATGCAAGGGATGAATTTGTCAGGCTATGGTTTGTTGTGAAGAAGTGGGGCGACACTGACGATATTGATGCCCACTTCACTGACTATATGATGGACAATCATCCTGAGCTATTCCAGAAGATCTTGGAGGAGGCTGAGGCAGCTAAAGTCCAAGTGAAGGCTCCTGAGTTCATCATTCGAGCTCCTCCCTTGATTCCTGGAACTCAAAAACATGACACTAAGGCCATAATGATGGAAGTCTTGAAGATAGCCAGAACTGAAGGATATGTGAACCAACCTGGAAGACTTGACGAGCTAAAGGCAAGAGTTTATGCAGGATACGGACTCAAGCCTGAAATGAGATTAGTCTAGGTGTTCACAGGCTTCTTTGTAATAGATTAGATTCATTGTAATCATCTCCACATCTATCAATGAAATCTATTACTTTTGCCCACAGACAAAAACTCATTGTCTTTTTGGCTTGTTTAAATTCTGTACTTTATCAAGAATTGCTCTAACACTGTCTTATCTTATAGATAGGTTTGTCTTATTTCCTCTAAGTATTTTGAGGATCTTTTCAGTGTTTTGGCATCATCAAAAAGGGGGAAATTGTTGGGACATTGTCAGTTTTGATTTAGATCCCAAAGCCCCTGAAAAGATGATTGCCTTAATCTGTCTTTGTCAGGCTAGTCTTGGTTAGGATTAGTACTTAGTCATTTTACACTTCACAGGTACTCAGTGAGAGGAGAACTCACTGGAGACAATCAAGACTCAGAGCCTGAAGACGAAGAGCACCATCCTGAACTTATGGCAGTCTTCTAAGCTGGCTGAGTAAGTGTCAGTGATGAAGAGTATGACCCTGAGGTCATTACTAACTCAGTCCTGAAGGGAACAGGTTGTCATCTGAGTAAATGGGAAGACTTGGAGTAGAGCCAAGCAATGCAAAAGGAATTTCAGCGTCAGGACAAGACCGGTGAGCTCAAGACAAAATGAACTTAATAAGACAAGCCTGAAGCTCAGGAATAAGTTCTGACATTCTCACCAACCTGATGACGTGGACCAATCCGAGGAGAACACGCACGTACGGAACCTGACATATAGACTGAATTCAGACTGCATATTCAACGGGCAAGCATTTAATGTGCATTAAATGCAAATACCAAATACATGCAAAGGCGGCTGCTGCATAGAGATATGTCCGTTTGAAGCCCCTCTACATAGATGGCTAGAAGGCTATCTCTCCAACGGATAGTTTTTCAAACCACCTATAAATACAGAAGGCCTTGAACCCATTCAAGGTTACGGGAAATTTCCAAGCCAGAAATTACTCAAACTCTCAAGCAATCAAAGCATTCAGCCTTTAAGAGAAACACTCGAAACCTTCTAAATTTCCCAAGTGTTTCTTAGCAACTGAGAGTTATTCTGTATTCCAAGAGCTAATTAGAATTATCTTAAGCTTAGAGAGATTATCCAATCCTTAGCATAGCTTTGCCTTGTAAGGATAATCTCAACTTAGTTGGAATCCAAACTGAAACCAAAACCCTAAGTTAGGCTTGTTGGGAGTAAGTCAGTTAGTGTGATAGTAAGAGGAGTTTGTATAGATCAGTGAGGTAACTGGTCTTGGTGCACCTTGGCACGTTAAAAACAAGAATCCCTTGAGTGGATTTCCTGTTAAGTCAGGCCGTGGACGTAGGAGCTTGAGACTCTGAACCACGTTAAACTCCTTGTGTTCTTACTGCTTTGACTTTGTGCATACTTGCCATATTACCTGTCCATTCATTGCATTCAAGTTTATCAGGTCTGAATCAATCAACCTGATCTTCAAAAGAACACTGCCCTACTAAACACTTCTAAGTTTTGAGTAAAACAAGTTTTCAGAAAGCAAACTAAACAAGACTTTAAACTATCAGGGCTCAAACATTTCCGCACTGAACTTGAACTGATAGCTAGCCAACTGACCCGCACCAAGTGTAGTCAGTGGGTGTTTTATCAGCTCCTAGTTCTTTACCACTCTGAGTGAAGGGGACTCAGTCAGTTTTAAGTTTGAAAATTGGTATACGTGTATTCCCCCCCCCATACACGTATTCCTCAGTCTTGTACCGGGACCAACAGGTATTTATAGGCAACGGGCCGTTTTGGAGTGTTTTGGGCAGAAAATACGCGACTATTCGAGCACTTACTCGAGCACTTAGTGCTCAAATGATCTTACTCGAGTACTTAAAACCAACATAACCAAAATAGTGCTCGAGCACCTTTTACTCGAGTAGTTTGTACTCGACCTGATTCCACTCGAGTACTTCACTCGAGTGCTCGAGTACTTTCTATTCGAGTGTTCTCGCTCGAGTACTTTTCAGCAGCAGTACACTTGTTCGAAAAACCTTCATTTCTCCTCAACCGGAAGTCTATTTTGGCCGATTCAAAGTCCTATGAACTCCTATTTTCGCCCTCTATCCAACTATGAAAAACCAAAGAGACAAATTGATGATTTTATGAAAATGATACTCAATTGACTCTTAATACTCATTGAAATCAATCAAAATACGGGCAAATCGAGCTATAAAACCTAACAATTTAACGCCTAATCACCATCCCTTCTATATTATTCAAGATTGTATGATAAGTACTTTAGAGAGTATGTGTCAAATATGTTCCTCAATACCATCAAAACAAATTTTGTTTAAAAAGTCGACCTTACCTCTGAAGATTCGTTGAAACTTATTTTTTTATTGATTGTGTACGGTTTTCTCCTTGCCAAACATAGGAAAAATGCTAAGGTTGACATGATATTTTTCCATGGTATGGATGATCCCAATATGTTTAATGATTTTCCATGGGGAACGGTAGCCTTTAACTCTTTAGTTGAAGATGTTAGGAGTAGGTTGTCTTTAAAGGTAAAGGTTGATAAGTATAGAAGTGAGAAGTTGGGGAAGAGAAAAAGATGTGACACATATTTAGGTGGGTGTTTAATAGATTGCTATGGTTTTGTACCTACAATTCAGTATAGGGCATTTGAAACAATGTTCTGGGTTGCTAACCTAAGTTCTGTTGAACGTGATACCACTGATATTGATTTACGACCTAGGATGCTATTTTGGTCTCCTTCTAGGAATCCCAAGTATAATCTTCTGAGTAATCGCATGCATGCTACATTAAGGTTTACCGACGAGGTACATTATCTAATATGTAAATTCATTTCTTGGCCATATTTTCATGATTTATTATATCTTGTAACCTACAACTACTTGTTTTTATAGGTCGTACATCAAAGGCTGATGCCTACTGAAATGGAGAAGTTAAGTCCACATTTCGTTAGGGCTATATAGTGGGAGCAAAAGTATTGTGTAGTTGGTGTTGGGCCAGTTCAAGATAAACAAAAGCACGAGTTTGTGCAACGGGTGGTTTCTAACTCAAAAGATGAAGAAAGGGACGAGTCCAAAGATGAAGTTGATAAAAGGTTTAAGTCATTGATCTTGAAGTTGGAGAACGCGACAGTGGAAAATAAAAAAAATGTTGGAGGAGATGAAGTGTTACCAGCTTAACATGGGAATGAAGTTCGAAGAGGAAATGAAGAATATTTAAAGTGTTGTTGAAACTTTCAAAAGTAATCAACAACAGACCATGTAGATGTACACGACTTCTACAAAATAGTTTCCGGTCAATCCTCCGAAAGGAACACACATTGTAGGAACTGAAAATGTCCAATTACATTATTATTCACTAACAATATCTTCTAGTATTTTATATCAATTCCTATTCTAACTATTTTATTTAATATATTTTGTTTTGTTTACAGAACCCAGCAACTGCTTTGGAAACAATAAAGGAAAATTAGATGTCGATGAGACAAGACAATCGGTAGATGTGATTGAGCCTGTACGGAACCCAACAACTACTTTGGAAAGGATGAAGAAGATGCCCATGAAACTCCATGCGGCAAAGCATGAATCAACATCTGTAAATCTAAGTTTCACTTTATGTTTATCTGTAGTTGAATTTATTTACTAATTTTTTTACAGGTGGATGAAGAAGGTTTGTCTTAAAACTTTCTATCTTCATTTAACAATTTTCCCAATGTAAGTTCACAATTGTTGATTACCAAAATACAATCTGACATGTTCAAATTTTTTATTTTGTATTGCATTTTCAAGTAGTTCAAACTTAATTTGCAGGTGGCATCATGTAAAGCATTAGTATTGTTCTCCCCACCGAACAATGGAGCACACGACAACATTTCAAAGTCCGGTCTTTGGAACGACGAAACAGAGGTTAGTTAATAATTTTAGATTTTTAAACTTTGTATCCAAATTGTATATGAGACATATCACATTATTTTGAACTTAGGACAGATAGCCCCCAAACCCCAACATGGAGCACATGACATTACTTTCAAGCATGGAGCAGATGTCAGTACTTTGGAGGTGTGTTAGGATAAAAGTTGTTAGTTTTGATGAGTTAAAACAAACCAGAAGATGTAATAGGACCATCTGGACCTGTTAGCCAGATGATGATCTAGATTAGGACTTAGTCTAGGGGGAACTGCCAGACCAGAAGACTTCACCAGATGAGATCTGACCAGAGGCAGAGGACCTTTCCCAGACCAGACGAGTCCGGACCAGACGAGTCTGGTAGAACAAAAGATGCTCAGTTTGATCCCCTGATTCTACTGAGTATTCTGGTTGTTGACCAGATGAGGACCAGAAGACACCGAGGTTGCCTGGTGTCTGGTCTTGCCTTCTCTGGAGAGAATCAGAGTTAGGCAGAGGAAGCTATTGACCGTTGGTGATTCAAATCAAGTCAACAAGATCAGGATTGGAAAGTATTTGAAGATAATCAATCCAAGGATCCCACCAACCCAATCAATCAATTAGGGAATTGATTGATTGAGGCTTCCTTATATAGAGGATCTGATTGGATTAGCCCTCCAACGGCTAGCCCTAATCCCCTCTATAAATATGAGAGTGCAGTTCAAGAAAAAGCTCTAGAAAAACTATATACACACATAAGTCTATCCAAGCTTTTGAGATTCATACCAAGCACTCTTACTGTTCATAATATTTATCTACTCTTAAGGAGTTATTGAAACCTCAACCTGTTCATCTATCAGACAAGGTTGTAGGCTGTTTGATCTTTAGATTGAAGTCAAATCTAAAGAGGTGTAAGAAGGAACTGGTACTTCCAAATTCCAGTAAGTAAGTGAGTGGTTGGTTGATAGTAAGACCCCTTAGATATAAGGGAGAGTGGACGTAGGATATTCAAATCCGAACCACTATATATCTTGTGTTCTTTATTGTTTTCAATTTACTTATTGTTCTTTTGATTATTACTCTCTTGTAAAACACTTTGAAAGACATTTAACTTAAGCTTCCGCAATTAATCTAACTAGTGGGACCAACAAGTGGTATCAGAGCAGTGTGTCCAACGACCACTGCTTTGAAAAGCTTTTGGTGGTCACCGGGCAGATCCATTGCTCTTTAGTGCTTTTGTTCAAGTTCTTGTTATTTCCCTTAATTTCTTATCAAAATGTCTGCAAAATCTTCTTACAAGAGCCGTAAGCTTCCAGAATTCTCTTTTGAGGATTACAGCCACTGGAGTTTCATGATGAGCAATCATCTTGGAGCTATTCACCACCGCATGTTAGATGTGGTTGAAAGTGGCCCCATTCAATTTTACTGGACTCCTATTGATAGTGGCAGGTCAGAGTCCAGGGAAGAAACTAGTGAAGCTGCAGAGGATAGAGTCCCCAGGCAAAGAATCCTCAAAAAGAAAGATGAGCTTGATAATGATGAAAGAAAGCTCTACAACTTGGACCAAGTGGCAAGAACAGAGATCATCAACACACTTACTAAAGAGGTGATTGAAAAGGTCAGAACATGTGCCACTGCCAAGGAGATGTGGGACAAACTTGCACTTCTCTGTGAGGGAACAGAGAAGATCAAAGATAACAAGCTCCAAGCTGTTCAACACTCGTTTGACACCTTCAAGATGAAACCAGACGAGACCATTGACCAGCTGGACATGCGTCTCACAAACCTTCTGAACAAGGCTAGTGCTTTAGGTAAGACCTACTCTGAAAAAGAAATTAATAGTAAAATCTTGCGCTCACTAACCAGCAGGTGGAGAATTAAAGTCACTGTGATCAAGGACAACAAGGATCTCAATACTCTGGATCATCATCTTCTGTTGTCTGATCTCAAAGCCTATGAGTATGATCTTCAAGAGGAGGATCAAACAGAAGAGGTTTCCTCTTCTGGCCAGAAAGGTGTTGCATTCTCTTCAACTATCAAGCCTGATGTCAAGCCAAATGAGTCTACTGCAGATGACTTGAGCCTCAAGGAGCAGGTAGCACTTCTAACTCGTAAATTAGATAAAATGAGTACAAAATATGGCAGGTACAAAAGGCACTGGAAGGAATCTACCAGAGACAGAAAGAGTTCTTTCAAGCCTGCAGAGAAGGAGAAGACATCTAGAGACTCAAGGGAGACCAGATTCAGAACTCCAGAGAGGAGGAGAGGTGACAACCCTGGCAACTCTGGGATATCAGATTATCAGAGGAGGGATGGTAGCTCTGGCAGACCTGATTACCAGAGGAGAGAGAGTAGTCCAGCCAGATCAGACTACAACCAGAGGAGGAGAGAGCCAAGTCCTAGTTCCAGAGGAGACAATGCCTGCTACACATGCAACAAGACTGGTCACTACAGTTATGATTGTCCTCAGCTTACTCCTAGGGAAAGAGAAGAGAAAAGAATCAAGAGAGATAGGAGATATGCAGATAAGAGAGCATTGCTGGCAGAAGCAGAGGAGGAGGATACTAGTTCCAGTTCTTCTTCTTCTGACTTTGGATCAGATGATGATGTGTGTCTTATGGCAGACATCACTGAGTTAAATGAAACAACTCTAGTCTTATCAAATTCCAAATATACTGAATCCTCTAATTCATCTGGTAACTCCAGAGAGTCTGATATGCAACAAATGCTATCAGATCTCCAAAATTGTGTCCAACTCTGTCAAAAACTTGAGAAAGAGAATGGTAGGCTCAGAGCTGAAGTTCAATCTCTCTCTCATGAGCATAAATCCACCAGAGAACTCATGAAAGATCATTCCAAAGAAGTCTCTGAACTTCAGGATAAGATCACAGAAAGAGATACTCTGGTAGATCAACTCATGAAAGAAAAGAACTCTCAAGAAGATGAGATCAATGAACTCAGAGCCAAATACCAGACTCTTATCAAGGGAAAACAAGTTGCTCACAACATAGAGGAGATACTCATGCCCAGAGAAGCTCCTAAGATACCATCTGTTGTATCTATCATATCAGAGTCTTCTCAGCGCATTTGTGATAAGAGTGGTTTAGGATACTCTGGAATTTCCACTAAAACTCATAAGTACCTTTATAATAAAGACAAGTCTGTAAGAGCTGGTAAATTGGTAGAAATCTGGGATGATAAAGACTTGACTGGTAATGGTTACAAGGTGGTTCACAATCCTGATTGGAAAAGGAATCACTCTGTTAATCACATAACATATGGTCCAGAAGAGTTGACTGTCCTGGAAGAGAAGATTCTAGAGAATAAAAGTCAACAAGGGGAACCATTGAAGATTAATGGTCCTGTGAACAATGAGTCCCAAGGAGTAGAACTTACTCAAGTTGGAGGACCCCAGAGTAATCCTCGAAGGGAACCTAACCAGATTAGGGGACCTCAAGGGAAACACTCAAGAAAGAGGAATACCAATCAGAGTAAGACCTACCAGAGAAGGAACAATGTTCAACAGCACCAGGTACCCCAGAGACAATTTTCTCAGAGAAATCAATTCCAGAATAGGTATACTCAAAGGAACTATGACCACCAGAGCATGTCTAAGTATCAGAACCAGAGATGGTCTTCCAGACCCATCTATAGAAAACCAACTGATCTGGGTAGTTATGACACCAGAGATGGTTCTTCTAGGATGTACCCTTACAACCAGACCTTTAAGACCATGTCTTTGAGGCAGGCCATTCCAAAGGCCAGATTTGAGAAAAGGTACACCAGACCTGTTTATAGGAAAGGTGTCCATATCAGACCAGTAGCTCAATATGTCATTGTAAGAGGACATGTGCTGGTAGATAGATTTGGAAGGAAGATAAGATCTCCTCATCCATCAAGGGATGATCTTTATCTTTGGATTCCTACAAAACCTGCAACTAACCAATCAGGACCCAGCACTAGTAGGGGACCTAATTGATTTCTCTGCAGGTAGATAAGAGTCCATTGGAGAAAGGATTTTCAAGCAACCATGTCTGGTACATTGATAGTGGATGTTCCAAGCACATGACCTTCCAGAAGGATAATCTCCAAGATTTCAAGCCATTGAATGGACCAAGAGTGATGTTTGGTGACAACAACTATGGCGTCACCAGAGGAGTTGGAAAGTTGACCTTCAATGGAGTTTCTGTAGATGAAGTTTACTATGTTGAAGGACTCAAGCATAATCTGCTTTCAGTATCCCAATTCTGTGACAAGGGATACTCAGTGAAGTTTTCTAGTGATTCATGCACTGTTTTCTCTTCTGATTATAATGATATCTTGCTAATAGGCTTGAGGAAGGGTAACATTTATCTTGCCGATTTTAGCAGTTGCCCAAGAAATGCTTGCCTGGTTGCTAAAGGATCTGCAGAGAATAGCTTGATTTGGCACAAGAGATTGTGTCATCTTAACTTCAAAACACTGAATAAGATTGCCAGAAAAGGTATCATTCGAGGTCTTCCTAATGAAGTGTTCAAGAAGAATCAGGTTTGTGGTTCATGCCAGAAGGGTAAACAACCCAAGACTTCCTTTAAGGATGTCCAGAGCACAACCACAACCAGAGTACTTCAACTACTTCACATGGACCTGTTTGGACCTGTTTCTCCTCTTAGTTTCAGTGGAAGGAAGTACACCTTAGTGATATTGGATGACTTTTCAAGATACACTTGGGTAGTGTTCTTGTTTAAGAAAAATGAAACTATGACTAAGCTGCCAGAATTCTTCAATCAGATTCAGAATGAGCAGAACCAGAGCATAGTCAGAATCAGAAGTGATAAAGGGACAGAGTTTTTGAATTCACACATTGCAGATTATTGCAAGGACCATGGGATTTTTCATGAGACATCTGCTGCCAGAACACCCCAACAAAATGGAGTAGTAGAAAGGAGGAATATGACTCTTAAAGAAGCTGCAAGAACACTTCTGGCAGAATACAACACTCCACAGAGATTTTGGGCAGAGGCTATTAATCAGCTTGCTACACTCAGAACAGATGCCTGATTGCCCAGAGACATAATAAGACCCCATATGAGGTATGGAAAGGTAAAACCCCATCTGTTTCATACTTTCATGTTTTTGGATGTAAGTGTTTCATCCATGACAATGGGAAATCTAAATTAAGAACCTTTGATGATAAAGTGGCTGATGGAATATTTTTAGGATATTCCAGCACCAGTAAGGCTTTTAGAGTTTTTAATAAGAATTCATTTTGTGTGGAGGAAACACCTCATGTTGTTTTTGATGAATCTGCTTTTGAGTGCAAGGTGGACTCTAAGTCTTCTGATGAGACCCAGAATCAGACTACACCCAGAGTTATCAAAGTCAATCCACCTGTTCTTGATTCAGATTCAGATTCAGATGATGACCTATCTCCTGGTTCTCTGAAGCAGCAGCCTTCACAAGGAGCAGAACCAGAAGAGGTTGGAACTCCTGTAGGGGGAAGCTCTTCTGCAGGTGGTGATAATCACCAAGGTACTGCAGAAGATGATCAACCAGGCAAGACCACGGGAAGGAGGACCCTGGTTGATCACCCCAATGACCTAATCCTTGGAGATCCAACTAAGGGTATCCAGACTAGGAGAACTCTTAACTTAGCTGCCTTATTCAGTTGCTATGTGTCCTTGATTGAGCCCAAGAACATCAAGGAGGCACTGAAAGATTCAAATTGGATTGTTGCTATGCAGGTGGAGTTGAATCAATTCACCAGACAGGATGTTTGGGAGCTGGTAGACAGACCAAGACATCAAAAGGTGATAGGCACTAAGTGGGTTTTCAAAAATAAGAAAGATGAGAATGATGTCATTACTAGAAACAAGGCAAGGCTAGTGGCCCAGGGCTATTCTCAGTCTGAAGGAATAGACTATGATGAGACATTTGCCCCTGTTGCCAGACTAGAAGCCATCAGATTGTTCTTAGCATATGCTGCTCACATGAAGTTCAAAGTATACCAGATGGATGTGAAATCTGCCTTTCTTAATGAGATTCTCATTGAGGAAGTGTATGTGGAACAACCCCCTGGTTTTGAACAAGGTGACAAGGTGTTTAAGCTTAAGAAAGCTCTTTATGGGCTGAAGCAGGCACCCAGAGCATGGTATGACACTCTATCTCAGTTTCTTCTGGACAATGGTTTTACTAAGGGTAAGATTGATAGAACCTTGTTTAGGAAAGAAGAAGGAAAGGACATCCTTCTGGTCCAAATATATGTTGATGACATCATATTTGGATCCCCTAACAAGAAGTTGTGTGAGAAGTTTGGTGAGCTCATGCAGGGACAGTTTGAGATGTCCATGATGGGAGAAATGAATTACTTTTTGGGTTTGCAGGTAAAGCAATCAGAGAAGGGAATTTTTATTAACCAAGCTAAGTACACCAGAAACATGTTAGAGAAATTTGGAATAGGATCTAGCAAAGCAGCCAAGATCCCTATGATGACAAATTTCAACATGGATTCAGATGAGTCTGGAGAGAGTGTGGACCAGACTCAGTACAGAGCACTTATTGGTTCTCTTCTGTACCTGACTGCAAGCAGACCAGATATTACTTTTGCTGTAGGAGTATGTGCCAGATTTCAAGCTAATCCCAAGAAGAGTCACTTGGAAGCAGCTAGGAAAATATTGAAGTATCTTAAGGGAACAGTGAATTTAGGTTTGTGGTATCCTGCAGATGACAACTTAGAATTGAGTGGTTATTCAGATTCAGACTATGGTGGATGCAGAATAGATAGGAAGTCTACTAGTGGAACATGCCAATTTTTAGAAAATAAATTGGTATCCTAGTTTTCTAAGAAGCAGACTTCAGTTGCTACATCAACAACAGAAGCAGAGTACATGGCTGCAGGGAGCTGTTGTTCACAACTACTCTGGATTAGTCAACAACTTAGGGACTACCAGATTAGAGCTAAGGATATTCCTATATTCTGTGATAGTAATAGTGCAATTGCAATCACCCAGAATCCAGTTCTTCATACCAGATGTAAATATGTTGATATAAGACATCATTTTATCAGAGATCATGTTGAGAAGGGAGATATAAGGATGGAAAAGATTGCAACAGAGAAGCAGAGAGCAGATATCTTGACTAAGCCTTTGGTTGAGACCAGATTCAGAGAGTTAGCTTTTGAGTTAGATTTGTTGGATCCAGAGACAGATTTGTGTTAGGGGGAACAACAGAGAAGTATCCTTTGTTTCTTTACTTTACTTCATACATTTATTTTCTTAAACTAACATACCTGCAGATTAGACATATCAGAGAAGGTATATGTCCAGATGAGGTATACACCAGGTGACACTTGTCCCAGTTGAGGTGCTGAATCAGATTCCAAAATATCCAAAGTCTTCTCTGACCAGGACCAGATGCGCTCCATCAGAGGAGATGTAGCACCAGACTGGCTGTGGTATCATCTGGTTACAATATCAGGTGACAGGTATGTCTTTACTTCTCTGGCCTCTGATCATTGGGATACACCTTTCAAATTAGTAAGTACACTCAAAACGTTTCAACTTCGGAGTGTATTTAAGACTAGGGTATAGGGCCTAGGCAATCATTTCGCTTTTTCTCTTGACTGCCACAAAACCCCTTTATGCCCAGTCCCAATGACTATGCCAACGCACCAGATTAAATCTGTATCTTGCCTTTCATCGTGGCCATCGGATTTAATCACTGTGCAAAATATCAATCAATGCTAAAATTGATTTTTTTTCCTCAATTAAATTTGAAACTACACGCGTTCACACTTCATTTATTAATCAAGCCACGCGTAATACCCTATTTAAATCAAACTTTCTTTCAATCTGTCCTTTCACGTTTCCATACTTTCAAACCCTAACTTCTCTCTGCAAATAATTTCTTTCTCTTTCTCTATCTCTCTTTCACAGATATGGCTCCCCTGTGCAACTTCGATCATGTTCTTATGATGCGAAAGTTAAAGACGGAGATGGTGGTGGACTTTTATACCATCAAGAACCCTGTTGCGCTGTCGATTCTGGAGATGCTCCAGAATGCAGGGGTGGAGAAGCTGATCTCCACAGTTCCCAAGGATTTTCGTACTCTTGACGGATATGCGGCCCAGTTATTGGTTCGTATGAAGATTCACGAGGACCACATTTCCTCCAAGGTTGATGAAGATGATTTGGTGTTTTCTAAGCACGATTTATGCGCTTTATTCGAGAACATTTCTGCGGTGGGAGTGGATCCTTTGACGTACAAGGAGGATGACATTATTGGTTCCTTCAAGATTTTTGCTCGATCTTCCTGCCAGAATATCACAAAGGGCTTCTTGGACAAGCATTTAAGGCAGAAGTTCAAGGTGTTGTTCGATATCGTGGTGAAGGTGCTTATGTGTGAAAATCACAGCACAGATGCCATTTTCAATGGTAGGATGTGTGTGATGAGGGCTTTATATGATGGTGTTCAGTGTAATTGGGCGGAGTTCTTCTAGGATGTGTTGAGGAAGAACAGGCTGAAGGTGAAGAAGGAGCCTTGTCCTTCCAAGCCAGGAGAGTTGCAGTTCTGCTTCACTGCAAATGTCTCTTTGGGGACTAAGTTAACTCTTATTCTGGATTCTCTCCTTCCAGAGAAGAAGTGGAAATCATCTTGGTGCCATAGTTATCACAAATCCAAGATCCTCTTCTCCAAGGATGGCCCTCTCCATGGCCATGCCGACTCTGATGGAGAGCAAGCCATCCCTGCCCCTCCTATTCAATCTATTCCCTCACCAGCCAAGGGGCAGAAGAAGCAGCAGCAGAAGACACAGAAGAAAACTGCTGAAGCAACTGGTTCCTCAACCATTGCTTTCTCTGGTTCCTCAGAGGAGGACCAGATTCCCCTTCTTGAAGTACTTAAGAAGAAGGGTGATGATGATAAAGCTGTTAAGAAGGCTGGAGCAGTCAAGAGGAAGCGGCCAGAAGAGGCCAGGAGAGGTTCTGCTAAGAAGCGTAGGACTAGCAGAAAGGCAAAGAAAACCCTTCTGGTGGATGAGCCTTCAGAGGAAGAAGAGGAAGAAGAGGTTGAGCCCTTCTTCAAGATCCTGACTCTGGATCTGATCTTGGAGAGGTCTTAGAAAAGGCAATTGAGGATGCTTCCCAGATGATGGAGGATGCTCCAGAGTCTGTTGTGCCTGCTGGTGTTGACCCAGCAGAGGTAAACCCTTCTCTTCCATCTTCTTCTCTCATTAATCTTGTCTCCCCCTCTACCTCTCCCCCAGATAATATTCCCCATACCCCATCTGCCTCTGGTAACCCTATTGTTCCACCAGAGCTTATTATCCCAGATACCCCAGTATATACTCCCTCTACCATTCCTACCCAAACACCTTCTCCCCCATATTCCCAAACACATCTTCCCACAAACCCCTCTCCCCCACCTTCTACACCAGAGGAACCCTCAACCTCTTCTGATGCAGAAATCCCCCCTCCAAACACTTCTACCTCCCAGATACCTCCTACACCTTCTGTACCAGATATTCCATCTTCTTCTGGTGCAGAGCAACCCTTCCCTTCCACCTCTACTTCACAAAATCCCAATCCTCCCCAAACCCATACAGACCAGGACCCAACCATTTCTATGGCTCTGGGTTTCCCTGCCCCTCCCCCTTCTCCTACCTGTTTAACAAGCGATGATAGTGAAGATGAGGAAGCTTCACTTGAGCCTGCTAACTTAGCACCTTCCTCCTCTGCCTCTGGGCCCAAACCCTTCTCTTTCTTCTGGAGCACTTACCACTCCTGGCAGAGCTTACTGATGCCAAGGTCTGGAGCAAGGCCAGACTTGAAGATGTGGAGGACCTAATGCTTTTGCTTGAGGAAATGAGTCCCTCCAACTTCACTGCTTGGGAGATTGAGCTAAAGCAGAGGATGAATATTCAGAACCCAGCAGAGCTGGAGACCCCTGGTGCAGCTAAAGTCTTGATTCGCACCCTGCTCATCCAGAGAGGAGTAATGCTCACTCCAGAGGGCCCCACTTACAAGTTTGGTCCTCATTTTGTCTTCCCTCCAGAGCTATATTCAGATGAGGAAGACTTTGAGATGTCTCCTGCTGTGCTCCAGAAGATGAAAGCTTTCTTCAACGAGCAGATCATGCAGATAGGGCGCTTTTCCAAAGCAATTCAACACATGGCCCCTGCTATGATAGAGCATCAGATCAGGCATGAGAGGAAAATCTTCCTGAAGCAGATCAAGTCTACTCTGGCAGAGGTAAAAGCTTCTTTCAAGGCTAATGGCTTATTTGTCAAGTTGGATGTCATGCACAGCCAGAAGCAGCTCCAGGTGCACGTGCTGGAGCAGATGAGGCCAGTCTCTGTGCTCAAAGTGGAGATGGCTAGCCAGATGATTCAGACTGCCAAGCTAAAGGACTCCCTCCAGGAGATGTTGGAGAAGCAAGAGAGGCTTGTTGCTGAGTCTAAAGCCTACCTGGAGGAGGCCAAGCAGCTACGTGATCTTCACTCTTCCTCCAACACTGCCTTGCCTGATCTTATAAGGCAGGTGGTGGAGCCCCTCCTTGATGAAGTTTAAAAGGGGGAAGAGAAGGCCAGAACTGATCTGGCGAAGACCACAAATGAAACTCTCTTCAGCCATGGAGCTCGTCTGGACCTGCTGGAGAATACATTGGCTCAGGCTGAGTTGCAGAAGAAGAAGAAGGAAGAGCTCAAATCTCTTTCCATGGCTAAGCAGCTTGCTGCAGAAGAGGAGTCAGAGGCTGAGCAGGATCCAATCTCCATCTCTGGACCTGCAAAGAGGAAGATAAGGAAAGTGAAGAAGAGCTTCCTTGAATCTGTGGTTGAAGAAGCAGAGAAGAGATTCAAGTAAGAGTCGCCTGAAGAGAGGCAAGCAAGGATAAGAAAAAACATAGATGAAGAGCAGAGACTCAGATATGTTAGAAGGCAAAATAAGAAAAGCATAGAAGCTGGCATCACTCCTGGTGCTAGTGGATCCAGCCAGAAGAGGAAAGGGCCTGTTGAAGTCATGAACATCCTCCCTCTCAGGACAGAAGGGTCCTTTGACTCAATTGTTCCTGTGCCTTTGATAGAAAAATGGAGAGAAGCCAAGACTCTCTGGTTCATTCAACATTACATCCAGAGACCTCCACCAGAGGATGATGCTCTCATCAACAGGACTTTCCATTCTTGGATGCAGGCATATGATGCAGATTTGTACAAGCAGTTGATGGATTCAACTATTGAATTCAACCTGGAAGTCACTGCTCCTGAATTCCATTTTCTCAACATTACATCCAGAGACCTCCACCAGAGGATGATGCTCTCATCAACAGGACTTTCCATTCTTGGATGCAGGCATATGATGCAGATTTGTACAAGAAGTTGATGGATTCAACTATTGAATTCAACCTAGAAGTCACTGCTCCTGAATTCCATTTTCTCAACACTCCAATGGCAGGAGACCAGGTTGATTGGGCTGAGCTGAAGAGACTGTACAAGACCAAGGTGTTGGCAAACTTCACCCCAACATCTTCTGCAGAGTTGAAGGTCATTCAAGATAGATTCTTTGACTGGTTCCTGGTGCCCAAGGATAACAGAAGATATGCTTAGAATAGGACCAGAATTGCTTTGTAATCTGTAATCATCTTTATCCTTTTTATCAATAAGAATCTCATATCTTCTCTATTCAAAAGACAACCCCTTGTTGTCTTATTTGTTTGCCTGATAAGATCAATTCTAAGGTCTTATCCTTTATTGTTTTCTTGCTTAAGTTTACTTTTGATAAGTTCTGGTAATGTTTTAACTCCATCAAAAAGGGGGAAATTGTTAGGATAAAAGTTGTTAGTTTTGATGAGTTAAAACAAACCAGAAGATGTAATAAGACCATCTGGACCTGTTAGCCAGATGATGATCTAGATTAGGACTTAGTCTAGGGGGAACTGCCAGACTAGAAGACTTCGCCAGATGAGATCTGACCAGAGGCAGAGGACCTTCCCCAGACCAGACGAGTCCGGACCAGACGAGTCTGGTAGAACAAAAGATGCTCAGTTTGATCCCCTGATTCTACTGAGTATTCTGGTTGTTGACCAGATGAGGACCAGAAGACACCGAGGTTGCCTGGTGTCTGGTCTTGCCTTCTCTGGAGAGAATCAGAGTTAGGCAGAGGAAGCTATTGACCGTTGGTGATTCAAATCAAGTCAACAAGATTAGGATTGGAAAGTATTTGAAGATAATCAATCCAAGGATCCCACCAACCCAATCAATCAATTAGGGAATTGATTGATTGAGGCTTCCTTATATAGAGGATCTGATTGGATTAGCCCTCCAACGGCTAGCCCTAATCCCCTCTATAAATATGAGAGTGCAGTTCAAGAAAAAGCTCAAGAAAAACTATATACGCGCATAAGTCTATCCAAGCTTTTGAGATTCATACCAAGCACTCTTACTGTTCATAATATTTATCTACTCTTAAGGAGTTATTGAAACCTCAACATGTTCATCTATCAGACAAGGTTGTAGGCTGTTTGATCTTTAGATTGAAGTCAAATCTAAAGAGGTGTAAGAAGGAACTGGTACTTCCAAATTCCAGTAAGTAAGTGAGTGGTTGGTTGATAGTGAGACCCCTTAGATATAAGGGAGAGTGGACGTAGGATATTCAAATCCGAACCACTATATATCTTGTGTTCTTTATTGTTTTCAATTTACTTATTGTTCTTTTGATTATTACTCTCTTGTAAAAGACTTTGAAAGACATTTAACTTAAGCTTCCGCAATTAATCTAACTAGTGGGACCAACAAGGTGGATGTTTCTGGTGATGGAATAGAGGTATGTTGTTTAAACCTTAGCTAAAGGAAAACCATAACTGTTACATATCAACATTTGTTTTAGCAAATTTTTAATGAGCAAGAGGATATCACTCATTTTCCTCAACGATGTAATTTTTTAACGAAACAAACTGCTATACGATCTCTGTGCAATAAGTTGTCTAGTAAATGCACAATCTCCCCTTTCACAGACCCAACTAAGCGAAGGATTCCTTGCCCAAAATAGGTGTATTGATGTTTTTGGTTGGTTTTGATATATTATTTAATTTTAGAGGTTCATATTGATTTGTTGTCTCTTCGTTGATGGTTGGTTTAGCCTAGCGAGGTCGACGTCTGCAAGGTGATGGATAGGATGGACCATATTATCTTAGAGATTGGAGAGAATGGAAAATACTGACCATTTTACAACTACCTTGATGTACATGTAAAAGAATTTGGTGCTCTTCTTAGAAGAAGGAAGAACATTATTTCAGTTTGTGTCCCACTTTTCTCCGATAACCGAAGATAATTTGGCACTGAATGGTTTAAGGATTTTGGGTCTTTGGGTAGTAATCAAACCTCTCATTTCTCTCTACTCTTGATGTTTAATCTTGTTTTTATAAAATGCTTACCCCCACAAAACTTGTGTTCTCATTCTGGTAGAACCTTGATATTGCAATGTACGTTGTGATGCTGAAGGTTAAAAAATTGCCAAAAATGTGTAGTGCATTCACTATTGTAATTTTTGTTAATAATTTATGGTAATTTGTATGAAGAAAAACATGAGATGGGTGATAGAATTGGGGGGGGGGATAGATATATATAGGGAGGAGAGAGAAATAATTTGTAATATTTTTCTGATATATTCCTTCACCCAGGTACAGTCCTTTTCAACAACCAAGAGGGACCACAACCCAAAACTAAATTTGCTAAAACTAAGATATCAAGTTGCAAATATTAAAAAGGATTATACTAAAAACAGTAATTTATATACTTTTTCTAATAAGATAATGCTCCTTCAGATCGCGCCACATGTAAGGTCCAAGATACCTCTTTGAATTCCCCCAGCTGTTGGATTAATCAACTCCAATCTTTCATGTTTGGACACAATCTTATCAGTTCCAGGAAGCATTTCTCCTTCTCTCTCCATGCACTTTCCCAAATCCATCATCTTCTCCTCTAATTCACCTTTCTTTTCCATACAAAACCCTTTTTCCACCATAAATCTCTCATCAAACTTCAGACCCTCTTCTTCCCTCTTCGATACTTTACCCAGATCGGACGAGCTCATGACAATACTCCCCAGGGCAGCAAATCCTTGACCCCAAGGATGGGCATCTGGAAAAATTTCATAAGAACTTTTTTGTCTTCCCACAATTTAAAATTCCATGAAGCATTCATCCAACCCACGCTAACCAATGTTATTTTTCCTCCAGGAAATAAGATATCGTGGCGAGTTGAAACAGAGAGCGGGTAGATCTAGAACAGGCTGAATGCATCGGCAACAGAAAGATTCAGTGAAAGTACATCTCGGTCTCCAATTTGCTTCTTTAATAACGATACATGAAAAATAGGAAAAAACTTAGAATTAAATGGTAGATCTAGGCGAAAAGCAATCAAACTAATCCTCTCCAAAATCTTATAAGGCCCAAAATATATCGAGGATAACTTCAAATTCTTTCTAAGATGGGCATAATTCTGGCAGAAAGGTTGAAGTTTGAGAAATACCATATCCCCTACTTCAAAAGAATGTTCTTTCCTTTATTTGCAAAAAAAAAATAAAAAAAATTATGCTCTGTGCTTTAGTGAGGTTATCCTTGATTAGCTCCTACATGTATTGTATGTTGTGTATGACATCCTTGACTTTCTCATTAGCTGAGTCCAAGTAAGGTCCTAGGGAAAATAGGAGGACTGTAGCCATAAAGAGCCTGGAAAGGTGTGAGCTTGAGGCTTGAATGGTAATTGGTATTATACCAATATTCGGCCAAAGGTAACCATCTAAGCCATTGTTTGGGCTCCATACAATGCAAGTAGTGTTCCAAATCATCATTTACCCTTTCGGTTTGACCATTCGTTTGTGGATGATAAGTTAAACTAATGTGCAACTGAACCCCCATTAATGAAAAAAGTTTCCCTAAAAAAAGACTTGTAAAAATCTAATCCCTATCAGTGATGATATTGATAGGCAACCAATGGAGCTTATAAATGACATCCAAGAAAACCTTAGCCACTGTTTTAGCAGTATAGGGGTGGGATCAGGCTATAAAATGAGAATATTTCATAAACTTGTACACCACTACCAGTATGACATCCTTTCCCCAAGACTTAGGAAGTCCCTCAATAAAATCCATGGATATATGTGTTAATGCTTGAGCTGGAATTGGGAGAGGCTGTAATAGACCAGGGTAAGGACCCTGATCAGGTTTGTTCAAGGAACAAACAGTGCACCTCTACACCCATTTCACCACATCAGCCTTCATGTGAGGCCAATAAAATGACCTCTTGAGTCTCATATATGTACCAGTGATACCTGAATGACCCCCATAAGAAGAAGAACAAATCTTAGAAAATATGGCCTCTCTTAGTTGTGAGGAAGAACCTACACAAATTCTTCACTTAAATCTGATCAAATCCCCAACAACCACAAAATCTGGAAAACTCTTACTTCATCAGCCTTAGAAGCCAGAATATTAGAGATGAAAGTGTCATTTTGGTAATTAAGTAGAACCTGGTCTACACATTTAGGAATGGCAGCAGACATTGCCAAACACTGCTCACTCACCTCAATCCTCCTTGATAAAGCATCAGCAGCACTGTAACCACTTCCTTTCTTAAATTGGATTTCATAATCCAATCCCAACAATTTAGTGATCCATTTCTGTTGGATAGGAGTGACAATCTTCTGATCCAACAAATACTTGAGAGATTGTTGATTAGTAAGAATAATGAATCTTTCACCTTGAAGGCAATGTCTCCACTTTTGAATAGCCGTTAGACAGTTAAAAACTCTCTTTCATAAATGGACATAATTTGATTCCTTGGAAAAAATTGCCTTACTCATATAGGAAATGGGTTTACCCTCTTACATGAGCATAGCCCCAATTCCCACTCCACTAGCATTTGTCTCCACAACAAATGACTTAGAAAAATCAGGTAAAGCCAAAACTGGGGCAGGACACATGGCTGATTTCAGTTTTTGAAAATCCTGATTTGCTTCCTCACTCCAAACAAAACTGTCTTTTCTCAAAAGATTTGTTAAAGGCCTACTTAAAAGACCATAACCTTTGATAAACTTCATGTAGTAGCCAGTTAAACCCAAAAATCCCCTTAATTGCTTAAGGGTTTTAGGGATAAGCCTCTGTAACATACAAGAAATTTTATCAGGGTTTGTTGCAACACCCTCTCCTGAAATGATATGACCTAAATACTCCACTTAAGCTGACCAAACTGACATTTGTAACTCTTAGAAAACAGTGTGTTGTCCTTCAACAATTGTAAAACCACCCTAAATTGATCCAAATGCTCCTCCCAAGAATTACTATAAACAAGAATATCATAAAAAATACCAGAATGAATTTTCTTAAGTAGTTCCTGAAGACCTTGTTCATAAGAGACTGAAATGTGGCAGGAGCATTACATAAGCTAAAAGGCATTACAGGGAATTCATAATGACCATTATGAGTCCGAAAAGCAGTAAAAATCTGTGTTCTGGAGCCATTAAGATCTAAAAATAACCAGACCTCAAATCAATCTTAGAAAAGAATTTTAAGCCATGTAATTCATCCAACAACTCATCAATAATTGGAATAGGATATTCGTGCTTCACTGTAAGGTAATTGGGATACCAATAATCAACACATAATCTCCATGTGTTATCTTTTTTCTTGACCAAAATGACAAGAGAGGCAAAAGGACTCTTATGGCGCTGTATGGTACCTAAGTTGAGCAATTCTTGCACTCTCTTCTCAATTTCAGCCTTATGAGCATGAGAAGTTCTGTAAGGATATTGATGTCTTGGAACACTCCCAGGTTTCAAGATGATTTGATGCTCAACACCCCTAGAAGGGGGAAGTCCTTCTAGTTCAACAAAAACATCATTAAACTCCTCCAAAATATCCTGTAATGCAGGATCAGAAATCCCTTGATCTAAAATAGGATACAATAGGAACACCTCCTCTACGTCATTAAGAAGAGTTTCATGTAGCAAGTGATAGATAGAGAACTCAGTGAGCATCTGACAATCAACTGAAGAAGTTATAGCTTGTAGTTTAACTCTAGAACCATGTAAGCTGACAGTAAAAGTCATGGAATCATAATCCAGTTCAATAGGACTATAAGACTTCAACCAATCACCTCCTAAAATTAGATCACAGCCCTCACTGTCCAAAAACCTCAAAGGGTAAGAGAAGGTATGACCTTGCATCTTCCATTTGAAATGATTCACCTGTTTAGTACTGATCAATCTTTGCCCATTATCCACTTTAACCAACAAAGGAGAGGTAGAGGATAAAGAGCAATTCAATCTTTTAGCTATGGTAGATTGAATAAAACTTAAGGTGCTCCCAGAATCAATAAGAATGTGTAGCATGTGACCATAAAACTCCCCAAAACAGCCTCATTGTAGTCACACTACCCTCACCAGTAATCGCATCCAAAGTCATTTGCAGCTCATCCATAAAAGAAACTTCAGTATTATCCAAAATTAAGCCATCAGAAGGAATAGAAGTGACACTATCTCCCTCAATATCTTCTCCACAATGATATAAGCTATATCCTACTTACATTTGTGACCAGCAATGAAAGGTTCATCACAATTATAACAGAGACTTTTTTCTCTCCTAGCTGCCATTTCAGTAGGGGTAAGAATCTTACAAGGTGGTTTAGGAGAAATATTAGGTGCTTTAGGTGGTGTACCAGGTGGTGATTCACTCATTTTTCAAGATGTGAAGCTGAAAGGAGTGTTAGAAAAACCCCTAGATAAGGGTTTAAGTTTCTTAGATAAAGTAGAGAAGGTAGTTTCCTGTTGTTTACCCAAGGTAATAGCATGTTGCAAGGTAGTGGGTTCAAACATGGAAATGATATATTTGATTTCATTATTCAGCCCACTAATGAAACTAGCAACCAAGTAGGATTCAGAAAAATCTCCATCATTAAACATCAATAAGCATGCCTTCAATTCTTCAAACTTATCCACATAATCATCATAGGAACTAGTTTGCCTCAACTTATTAAAATCAAACAATAACAATATTTCTTTTCAAATCCTCAAACCTATTTGCAATCACCTCCACAAACTGTGGCCAAGTGAGTTCAACCTTTCTTTGAGCAAAGCTTTGAAACCATAAGGTAGTCTTGCCATCAAAATGGAAAGAGGCTAAAGTCACTTTTTGAGAATCAGTCAAGTGTGGAATAAGTTTGAAATAACCCTCACATTTAAGCACCCAAGATCTAGGATTAGATCCATCAAAATGGGGAAATCTAACTTAGGAATAGGAGAACGAAAAGTAGAAACATCAGGGGACTGTTTCATACCTACAGAACCTTGAGAAGAAATTAGTGGAAGGGTAGAATTGTTACCCAAGGAAGAATCACCCAAAATAGACTCCTCTGCCAGACCTTTTCCCTTATCTTTGTTAAATAATTGTAACTGGAAAGTTGCCAAGGTGGCAGTGATGTGCTTGAATTGATCATCCATTTTGGTATGAAGATCTAAAACAGTGGCTTTCATTTTTGCCTCTGTAGCTTCCCATTTTAAAGTCTCGGTATGAATAATTTTCTCTAATTTCTTGTGTGATTCCTGCAGATCTTTGAAGCGCATAGCCTCAGCCATGTCCCAGAAGAGACTCTAAGATACCAATTGTAGTGAATTCACTACTGTAATTTTTTTTAATAATTTCTGGTAATATGTATGAAGATAAAAGTAAGATGAGTGATAGAATTGAGGGAGGAATAAATAAAATTTAGGGAGGAGAGAGAAATAAGATAGAGAAATGATTTGGAATATTTTTTTGATATATTCCTTCACCTAGATACAATCCTTTTTAACAACCAAGAGGGACCACAACCTAAAAATAAATTTGTTAAAACTAAGATACCAAGTTGCAAATATTAAAAAGGATTATACCAAGTTGCAAATATTAAAAAGGATTATACTAAAATATTAATTTCGATAACTTTTTCTAATAAGATAATGCTCCTTCAGATCACACCACATGTAGGGTCCAAGATACCCCTTTGAATTCCCTCAGCCGTTGGATTAATCAACTCCAATCCTTCATATTTGGACACAATCTTATCTGTTCCAGAAAGCACTTCTCCTTCTCTCTCTATGCACTTTCCCAAATCCATCATCTTCACCCCTAATTCACCTTTCTTTTCCATAAAAAACAAAACCATTCTTCTTTATAAATCTCTCATCAAACTTCGGACTCTCTTCTTTCCTCTTCGATACTTCACCCAAATCGGATGTGCTCGTAACAAAATATTTACTGCTAACTATACAAATGCTAAATGGACAAATGTTTACTGCTAAAAAAAGAGAAAAAAAGACAGACGGGGTTAATAAATGTTGAATTTTTATGAGCTATGTAGCGTTTGTCTACTATAACAAGTGCTTGTGAGCATATTGTAGTTTTTATTTTGATGAATGTTATTTTGTGAACTTCTGCATGAAGTTTATGTATGACTAATGATGGATGTTTTATATTTTGGAATGATGATAGATGTTTTATATTTTGACTTGAGATCTTGGATTTACAGATTCTAGCATTTCCAAATAAGAAGGAAGCATTTTAAACGATTCAATCTGATATCTGTAAATTATGTCTGCTATGTAATGCTTCGACCTAAACGATTGACCGTACAACACATCTATCCCGTAAACTTTACTCAACTCTATTTGGATACTCTTCGGTGTGTAGGACTCCTCCATATCTTTCTATTTGTTAGCAAATATGAACCCAATCACTTTTGAAGGGAGCTTTCATGGTGGATTGTGTTTGGGATCATAACAACAATTGTGACTTATACAAAGGCTAAACCGTCACACCCCTTTTGAGGACATTGCATTGATTGCAAAAGATCAGTCTAAATTTGGACAGGCCGCGGTCCATTTGTTTGTTGAAGATCGTGCCACACGATACTGTTAGTATTTCTTACTAACATAATAGAAAAGATGGCCCAAAGATAATTAAAAAAAGTTGGACCCACTATCTCAAAGAACTTTTTGAACCCACCTCCCAAAACGACATTGGACCAGAAATATATCAAAACCGGCCCAAAAATTATAACAGCCCACTTTAGTCACTCTTATTAAGCCTAGTCCAATAATTATTATTATTATCATTATCATCAATAAAAAAAAGTAAAAAAAATAAAGGAAAAATGTGTCAAAAGCAAATTGAAACTTGTATCCCATGCAAGCCCTCTTTCCAACACGTCGCATTTTCCTCTCCTCTTTATAACCTCCCCCACTCTCCCACTTTTTATAACGGGCTGGGCCGGGCCGGCCCAGCACTGGGCCGCCAGGCCACCTTCATTTTGCGGGTCGGGCTGGGCTCGGCCCGGTTGCAACCGGGCCTCTATTTTAAAGGCCCAGCCTGGCCCAGGCCAAAATGGCCCGTCTTTTAAAAAAATTAAATTTGTCAAATAAATCATTTATATTCAATAAAATAATTTTTTTAAAACAAATCTTATAGTCCTATTTTTGTGGTCAATGTATGAATTATAATGACCATTAATATTAGTTTATGACATGATTTGAATATCCATTTTCAATAAATAACTTATATTAATCTCTAGAAAAAACTATTACAACAAGAAAATGGTAATATTAAGTCAACAAACACTTTTAAACATCACATGAAATTCTTTTCATGTTAATAGGTACACTTGACATATTAGACCAAACTACACTTGGTATATAAATTTAAAAAAATAACCGGGCCAACTAAAAGTTCAGGCCCGGCCCAAGCCCGGTCGGCCCGCCGGGCCTATCTGGCCGGGCCAAATCGGCCTGGTTCTTTTCGGGCCACTATTTTTTAGGCCCAGCCTAGCCTTAAAGGCGGGCCAACCGGGCCGGCCCATCGGGCCGTGCTCATTTTGCCACCCCTACTAGTATATAATGATAAAGGGAAAAAATAAATATGTTTATGTGACATTGTCATGTAGGATGCCACGTAGGTGGTTAATACGAATATTGTGCCGGGCGGGCTCATTTTGCCACCAATACTAGTATATAATGATAAAGGGAAAAAATAAATATGTTTATGTGACATTGTCATGTAGGATGCCACGTAGGTGGTTAACACGAATATTGTGCCCACCGGTGGACTCTATATCATTTCTGTTATTCGGAGGTGAATAGAATAATACTACCTCCGTCCTAAATCTTTTTTCATGTTTTCCTTTTTGGGACGTCCCAACTCTTTTTTCATATCCTTAAAAAATTAGGAAATAATCAATACTCACAAAAGTCAATAAAACATATTTTTTTATTTTATTATTTAACTTTATACTCACAAAACTTCATTTTTTTTTAAATATTGTTATAAATCTAGAAGATTTAATATCCCAAATCTAGGAGATTTGGTGTGGACATTACTTAAGGACCAAGAAATATATTGGGCTTTATCCATTAGACTAGGGTTTTACTATTATATATATACCTTTGTACTCATAAATTGTATACTCATACACAAGAATATTAGTGGAACTCCTGGCTTGGATCGCCCCCAGACGTAGTCGTTCCTTACGAACTGGGTCAACAAACGTTGTCTATTTATTTACGCACTTATTTACAACACGTTATCAGCACGAGACTCTGCCCGAGATTAAACGGTATGCCCTAGAATTAATTCCCGTTGAATCACATGAATTAATTTTCGTACTTGAATTATTCAATCCATGTTTTGCATGATTTATATGCTCGTATATAATTATCTTGTTTGATTCTTATGTTTGATATTAATTGAATCATATGTGTTATAGAATTGAATTTATTGTTTTAATTCTTAGATCGAGATCGAAAAACAAACGCCGGCCGTCGCCCGAAGCCGCACGGCCGCCACCGTGAGACGCGCGACATCGCGCTGCCCGAAACGGCCCCGAAGCGCGGCCCGCGGCAGCGCCGCGTTGTCTCCTCGCCGCCGCCACTGCGCTACCTAGCAGCCCCACATGCCGCCGCGCTGCATGGCGGCTTTCCCCGTGGGTCGCCCGCCGGCGTGGGCTTCCCCGCCACCTCCGTGCGCCGCGTCGAGGCGGCGCTCCTTCTTCCACGGCCGATTTCACGACGAAGAAGGAGAACCAGAAAATCAGCCCCGATCGCGCCTGTAGGACGCGATCGGAGGCTGGGGGACGCAACTGGCACCGATTTTTCAAATTTTCGTTTTTCTTTGTTTTTCGGTTTTCTCCTCTCGCCGTGTGCACCATGCACGACTTACGTGCACTTTAGTCACATATAGCGAATACCCCTTGTGAATTTTGTGAAAAACCTGATCCTGCTTCGGTTTCGTATCACAAAATTTATATTATATAATCCTGAAAATATTTCGTTAAATTGCGTTAATATACATGAATAATTATTCTTATGATTATTTTCTCTGTCTATTAAATCGTATATTTTCTGCAAATTATTTTCATGCGATTATCTCCCTTACTTGTTATTGCATGTTTATGTGATTTTATTATCCTACATGCATTAATCCTGCGAACATAGTTTATTTATTTATAGTCCGCTTATTATGCCCGGGTAGGCGGCGCCTGGTATTTGTCGGACCGTGAATTTATGCCTTGGGAAGACGGCGCCCAGTACGTGCATCTATGTGCCTTGAAATAATTAAATGAAACCTTGTTTTTCCTCATTGTCTATGTGTCTTGTCATCTCCCCTTACCATGTCGCTTTTATTAAATTGTAGTGAATTATGTCTGATATCACTATGAAAGAGTTCGATAAGCTTGCTCTCGATGGTAGCAATTACCCGACATGGACGCTAGATATAGAATTCTATCTAGCCTCAAATAGGTTAAGCGAAACCATCATGGAAGGTCCAAAATCTACTAACGCCCAGAAGGCGAAAGTGTTGATTTTTCTTAGGAACCATATGAATGAAGGTCTGAAATTCCAATATATCATAGAAAGGGACCCCGAAATGTTGTGAAAATCCCTGAAGGAATGTTTCCAACAATATGATTTTGCACTCCTCCCTCCATCACAATACGAGTGGTTGAACATCCGTTATGAAGACCTTAAGTCTATAACGGAGTACAACTCTGCATTGCAGCGTATTGTGACCAACCTGGTCCAGAATTCTGTATCAAAGTTCCACGCTAGCGACCCTGTACTCCTGCAGCAGTATAGGGCAAAACCCTCGTTTGGTCGCAACCGTGGAAGGGGGAGAGTGAGTAAGAAATCCTGGACTAACAGTCGAAGTCATAATTCATTCGGTAGTTACAAGACCCGGTTTAACGCTCCTAAAAAACCTAGCTCTCAAAGCATGATTGAGCAGTCCTACTTCAGATGCGGATGCAAAGGCCATTGGTCACGCACGTGTCGTACTCCCAAACACTTGGTTGAGACTTACTTAATGATGCAAAAGGACGACAAGAGGAAGGCTCCAGTTTATGAACCTGAAGATGACAACCTGCCCGAAGCAGATCTTGACTTAGACAACGATGATCTCTTGAGCCCGTAGCTCGAAATTAAGGATAAACGAGTAGATTCGCGTATTTAGTTATTCCTAGTATTTTGTTTTCTAAATAAAACAATTTCACATTATGTTTTGGATCCTTTCTTTCGGATATTATATTTTATGAATGAATTTATTAGCTTTGATGTGTTTACCTTAATAGCTATCCATGTGTTTATTCGGATACTGTTGTTTTTATTTATGGCTTGTAAACATATCAGCTATTAGGTTTGGACTATTTCATCTTGCATGATGGACGCCGATAGTGATTTATGTCTGGTAGATAGCGCCACCACACATACGATCCTAAAGGATAGGAAGTATTTTCATAACTTGATTAATCGTAAGGGGAATATAAGTACAATTGCGAATGACAGTACGTTGATAGTGGGCTCTGGAAGAGCTTCCATTGTCCTCCCCATGTGTACCGAATTAATAATTAATAATGCTTTATTGTTTCCACAATCTAAGCGTACCCTACTCAGTTTTAGAGACATTAGGATAAACGGATATCATATTGAAACTAAAACTGAAAACGATAATGAATACCTTTTGATGACTAGTACTCGAGGTAACCGTAAGCAAGTTATAGAAAAACTTCCATCCTTCTCCTCCGGTTTGTACTATTCCTACATCCGGCCGTCTAGTTCCCATCTAGCGATGAGTATGAAATTCTATGACCCAAAATACTTTAAATTGTGGCATCACCCGGGACAAACTATAATACGTAGGATTCTATCTAATTCAACTGGTCATAATATTTCGAATAATAGAATCCCTCCCGTCGATGAGTATTTATGTAATGCATGTTCTAAGGGTAAGTTGATAGTGCGCCCGTCACGCACCAAGGTTGGACTAGAGTCTCCGGTTTTCCTAGAGCGAATTTAAGGAGACATTTGCAGACCGATTAACCCAGCATCAGGACCATTCCTTTATTTCACGGTCCTTATTGATGCCTCCACTAGGTAGACATTTGCATGTTTGTCGTCCACCCGCAGTCAAGCTTTTGTGAAGCTCATTGCGAAAACTATCGAGCTTAGAGCTCAATTCCCGTATTATCCAATTAAATCGATTCACATGGATAACGCAGCTGAGTTTAGCTCGAAGGCCTTTACAGATTACTGTATGGCCCTGGGAATTAAAGTGGAGCATTCGGTCCCCTACGTCCATACCCAAAATGGTCTTGCTGAGGCGCTAATAAAACGTATCAAATTTTTCGCGAGATCATTGCTTATGAACTCTAAACTACCCACCTCATGCTGGGGGCATGCAGTCCTTCATGCATCACACTTAATCCAAATCCGTCCAACTGCATATAATGATCATTCCCCCCTACAGTTAGTGCGTGGGAAAGAACCTAGCATTTCCCATCTGCGCATTTACGGATGTGCGGTATACGTACCAATTACGATACCCAAGCGAACCTCTATGGGCCCACAAAGGAAACTCAGTATTTACGTAGGATTTGACTCTCAATCCATCGTGAAATACCTCGAGCCTTTATCCGGGGATCAATTAACGGTCAGGTTCGCTGATTGCACGTTCAATAAAAATTGCTTCCCGGCATTAGGGGGAGATCCGAATTCAAAATTGAATGAATATCGAGAACTTATATGGAACGTAAGTAATCTTCAGTATCTAGATCCGCGCACTAATCAATCTGAACTAGAAGTTCAGAAGATCATTAACTTGCAAAACTTAGCAAATAATCTGCCAGACACGTTCACTGACCATAGAGGTGTGACTAGATCGCATATACCTGCAGTAAATGCTCCCCAAAGGGTTGAGGTCCCAAGCAAAATGAGTACTCATGCCCCCACACGCCAAAAGCGTAAGGGACCCTCAAGAGATAGTAACACACCTAAACGAAAGGCTAGCAAATCTGGTCAGTCGAATGGAAAATCTCTAGAAGAGATCCGTCTAGATAATCCCAAGTTTCTAGGAGACGAGAGTCCTAGTGATGAAGCACGTGCACAAAATATTCCATGCACTAGGAACGTGGAACGACCAGACCCAGATACAATGGGAAATGAGGAAGGTCTGGTTGACGTAAACATCAAAGTCTCTGTGAATTTCATAGATACGGGAGAAACATGTAATATAAATATTACTGTCGTTGACGATACATTTGCAGCGACATTTGTTCTTTCCATTAACGATCCGGATCCAGAACCCAAAACTATCGTAGAGTGTCGGAAGCGCTCCGATTGGGTAAAATGGAAAGAGACAATTGAAGCAGAGCTCGCATCGCTTAACAAAAGACACGTATTTGACTCTTTCGTTCGTACACCCGCGCGCGCTATCCCTGTAGGATATAAATGAGTTTTTGTACGAAAACGAAATGAGAACAATACTATGTAGAGGTACAAAGCGAGGCTGGTAGCACAAGGGTTTTCGCAGAGACCCGGGATTGATTTCGATCAAACCTATTCTCCCGTCATGAACTCAACGTCATGGACTCAATAACGTTCCGCTACTTGATATTTTTGGCAGTTAAGTTGAATCTCCAAATGAGATTAATGGACGTAGTAACCGCGTACTTATACGGATCACTAGATGCCGACATTTATATGAAAATCCCAGATGGATTTGACATTCCTCAGTTAAGGGATGGTGAAAACCGCAGTATGTATAGCATACAACTGCGGAAGTCGTTCTATGGCCTGAAGCAATCGGGCCTTATGTGGTACAACCGACTTAGTGAATTCCTTCAAAAGAAGGGATACACATTCGATAAAGCTTTCCCGTGGGTATTCACGAAGAAATCGCAAGACGGTTTTTGCATCATATCCGTATATGTTGATGACCTGAACATAATCGAAACATGCAAAGAGATTGAAGAAACCAGTTCAATCTTGAGAGCTGAATTCGAAATGAAGTCCTTGGGTAAAACCAAGTACTGCCTCGGCTTGCAGATCGAGCACCTCCCAGAAGGAGTCCTTGTTCATCAGTCGACCTACGTGAAGAAGGTATTAGAGAGATTTCACATGGATAAATCTCATCCACTTAGCACCTCGATGGTTGTCCGATCCCTAGAAGTGGATAAGGACCCATTTAGGCCAAGAGAAGATTCAGAAGAAATTCTGGGACCAGAAGTTCCTGATCTTAGCGCTGTTGGAGCTTTGCTCTATCTCGCAAATTGCACCCGGCCGGACATTGCATTTGCTGTCAATTTGCTTGCAAGATATAGCGATTCTCCTACGAGGAGACATTGGAATGGTGTTAAGCACATTCTACGGTACCTCCAAGGATCTCAAGATCTTGGACTGTTTTACCGTAAGAACCAAGACAAAACCTTGGTAGGTTATGCGGATGCTAGCTATTTGTCTGATCCCCACAACGCCGTATCCCAGACTGATTATGTTTTTCTCTGTGGTGGAACCGCAATCTCATGGAGATCGGTTAAACAATCCATGGTTACCACGTCTTCAAACCACTAAGAGATAATAGTTTTATTTGAAGCCGCACGAGAATGTGTTTGGTTAAGGTCCTTGGTAAAACACATTGGTGACTCGTGTGGTATCACCAAAGGCGATACACCTCCCACCGTTATATTTGAAGACAACGCTGCTTGCATCGCACAAATGAGTAATGGGTACGTCAAGGGAAACCTGACGAAACATATTTCACCTAAGTTTTTCTACTCATACGAACTCCAGAAGAGTGACGTGATTATCATTCATAAGGTGCAACCTAGTAACAATCTAGCAGATCTGTTTACTAAGTCCTTACCTACGTCTACTTTTTAAAAGTACGTTCGTGGTATTGAG
This sequence comes from Ballota nigra, assembly GCA_947034835.1. NCBI lineage: Eukaryota > Viridiplantae > Streptophyta > Magnoliopsida > Lamiales > Lamiaceae > Ballota > Ballota nigra. The sequence continues at coordinate 6,380,699 of OX344727.1, read as the reverse complement.
ATGCAAAGACTTAAAGTGTTGTTGTCTTCAGGGGAAGCGGTAACCTCAAAATAAATCTGGAAGATTTAGATCTAGAAGATCGATGACATTCCTCCCTACTTATTATTTGGCCGATCCCTAGCACGTGGAGCTTTTATGACAAGACATTTATGTTATGTCGTAATGTACAAGGGGGAGTGTTATAAATTTAGAAGATTTAATATTGCAAATCTAGGAGATTTGGTGTGGATATTACTTAAGGACCAAGAAATATATTGAGTCTTATCCATTAGACTAGGGTTTTACTATTATATATATACATTTGTACTCATAAATTGTATACTCATACACAAGAATATTAGTGGAACTCTTGGCTTGGATCGTCCCCAGACGTAGTCGTTCCCGACGAACTGAGTCAACAAACGTTGTCTATTTATTTACGCACTTATTTACAACAAATATTATCCAAACTCATATATGAAATAATACAAATCAAATGCAAATTTATTATTTACTCATTTGGCCATCAACATTTTCTTTTTATGGGAATTTACCCACAAATCTTGGGGCGAAAACCAAAGGAAAGAATTTGAGAGATGGGGGTACGGGCGACCCACCATATTCTGCGGACAACAACTGCTCATTAACGCTGTTCCCAATTCCCACTTTCCTCAAATTTTCTTCACTTTCCAATTCTTCGCGCATCAACAAGTAAGATATACTTTTACATTCCTATTTCCCTTTACAATTTATTCATTAATCCGTATCAATTATGGGCTTGAGAAACTGTGGTTTATTGTGAATGCTTGGATTCGAGTTGCCAATTCGAAAATTTAGGAAGAAACAGTTCTGGAGATGTTTGATTGCTTTTTGAGTTTTGTTTGTGTGTGTTTCTCTGTTTATTCTTTTTCTACGGTGATAAGGGATTCAATCCTTTTTCTCTTGCTAATGCATGTTAGGCTAGCCCTTGTTTTTTTGGATGACCTTAGGGTTTTTCTTTCTTATTTTTAATGAAATGATTTGTGGAATTATAATTTAGCAGCTGCATATGCATATGTAGAAATATATGAGTACGTGTGTGATGATAGCCTTCTCTCCTCTTAGCAATGCTTTGAATTGAATTTAATTGAAATTCTAAGTGGCTGGCCTTTAGCCGCACATGGTTTTTCAATGGATAAGTGTTTTTTAGAGAGATGATTGCACAATCTTGATTATGATTGCACTTCCTTGTTGATACATTTGGGAGCTTATCAACACCAGATTTTCGTTATCCTAACATTGTGGTCTGTTTTCATAATGGAATTCACTAATTCAGGCTCCATATTTGAGAGATTTTTTATTTTTTTTAGTTTACAATGATTTGTTTTCTCATCAGCTGCCATGATCAAATTAATATCTCTAGAAATCAAGATCATGTATATATGAATGTGTTTATTCATTTGTATCTTATCCATACTATGTGCAAAATTTCCCGTGACTGACTAAAATTCATGTTCGTTCGTTCTTAGGAAATAAAGACTATTGTTTTTGTATGTATTAATTGTGCATGATATCAGTTTACTGGAAGTTGCCAAGGTCGAGTTAGATCACTTTACTAATGTCTCGGTATAATTGTAAATGATTAGTATTGATGCCTAACTATATCAGAGCTTGATCGTTTTACGAATATTTTTTATAACAATTCCAGCTTCTTATCAACTGCAGTGGATGAAGGAAACGATGTTTTATCAGAAAAGGGGGAGTGTAACTCTGATGATTTGGATGACGATGATTTTGTTGATGCTGAGGAGGATTTAAGACAGGTAGATGACGGTGAAGCTCTCGAACCATACGTGGGCATGGAGTTTCAATCGGAAGATGATGCAAGGAGATTTTATAACGACTATGCCAGGAGATTAGGGTTTACTGTGCGCATTATGCAATGCCGCCGCTCTGAGGTTGATGGTAGAACTCTTGCTCGCCGTCTTGGCTGCAACAAACAGGGGTTTTCTCCGAATTCCAAGGGCAAAACGGGAAAAGATAGAAAGCCGAGGCCTCGAGCACGTGAAGGTTGCAAGGCGTCGATACTGTTTAAGGCGGATAAGTCCGGAAAGTGGGTTGTGACTAGATTTGTCAAGGAGCATACCCATCCTCTCACCGTTGTTGCTCAAGAATGTATGACTCTGGTATGCCTTCCCCAACCTTTTGTTATTGATTGAGATCTTTTTTTTGTTCTATTTTGCTTCTATTCTGTCATCCCAATTGTAAGGATTACAAATCTCACTCACCGATTCGATGCATTTGTATTATTTCATTTCTTTCTTTCTTTAATGTGGAGTTGCCTTGGACCAACTTCTCGTTGCCTAATTTTTTTGATAAGGTTGAGAAGTTGTTAAGAGTGAAGAATATAACCAACTGAAATGTTGATCAGTAATTAACACCAGGAACAGCCGAACAGGTAAATTTGGGTCCATTAATTGCAAGAAGAATATCGAAATAAATCATCTACAAACTTTATGGAAAAATCAACCCAATATATAATATTGGAGAGGATGGCGTGCTTCAAATTGTGAAGTATTTTACCTAAATTAAAGCTAAGTTGCAAGATTTAATATGGAATTTTCCAGTATGTTGTTATCACATTAGGGTGTGTCTCACAAACTGTAACGAGAGCTTTGACGGGAAATTTACAATAGGAGACTGGATTTGTGCATAATAGAATATAAGAAATCCATTTGCTGGCGTACATTGGTTTGATACTCTGATTATGGTGACGCTCTTTGTCCCTATCATGATTTACTAGGTCAATGTTGAAGTTTTTATTTTGATAGATAGATTGGTTACTGAAGATCTCAAATTATTAGTAGGAAATCCATCAGGTTTGGATGATTCCATTTTGAAATGAATTTCAAGTTCTCAATCTTGTATATTGATTGGCATTTATTTTTGGGCCAAGGTTATATGCAATCCTATCTCTTGTTAATACACTCCACCTAAACAAATGTTTGGAAAAAAAATCCGAAAAACTTGACAATTTTCGGAAGAAGTTTTCGAAAATGTGCATTTTTTGTCTTTCTTTTGAAATTTTTGGAATTTTTTTCCGAAAATTGTCATGTTTTTCGGTATTATTTCCTAACATTTTTTTTATTTGAGTGTATTAATAAAAGAAAGGACTGTATTTAACCTGGGCCTTATTTATGCTTCTGGATTTTAAGTCTGTCAAAGAATAGACCCCTTATATTGGAATTGAAGGAATGTTGAGGTTATTTAGCCTCTGTAATTGCATAATACTGAAGTTTAATGACATTTGAAGGTAGAAAGTAGCAAATGCTCACTATCTGAGAATCTTTTCTTTCGTTGGTATAGTGTGACAAGGATAAGAAAATTCAAGAACTAACCGCGGAGCTACAACGGCAGGAAGAACTCCGTGCAGCATATAGGGAGAGATTAATCAATCTTCTGTCCACTGTTGAGAATCAAAATGAGCAATTTTCTTCCAAAATTCTAGCAGTTGTTCAAAGTGTAAGAAAAGCTGAAGCTGAAGCTCTGTCAATTTCTGGGGCATAGATGCCCAGTTTTGCCATCTTCTTTTTCTGTGTACATATGTTTTGATTAGATTAGATTAGATCCTGAATATATTATTCTGCATTTTCTGCTCATATGGGCCATTTTTGTTTCTGGGTACACAAGGTTTTATTAGACTAGATGCTGAATATATTTTTATCTGCATTTTCTGTTGTTATGGAAATGACCAGAATGTCGATGAAAACTTGGATTGGATTAATCAGGCTATGTATCAAATTAACAAATTAACAATTTAAAAAAATTGCAGATAATTGCTGTAAAGAAGTTGAGGTGTAAACTAGTAACATATTTTATTTTTGATACTTTCGATTGTACATCTGTACACATGTATATATTGATACTTGCGGTTGTATTTTTCCATGTATATATAAGGTAATTTGAATATTTGGTCCTAGAAAAATGGTTCCATGTGATTTTTTTAAAGAGAAAATAAAAAATATATTTAAAAAAATTAAAATAACTTTCATAAAATAGATCCATAAATTAATATTTTAAATTCGCACACCACTGTTAATTGCATTATTATGACTAGTATTTTATTCTTCGTTTTAACATATATATTAATGTTAATATTAATATTGTATATTCAATTAATATAGAATTTTATGTACTCTTCTAAAAATATTAAACTTGATGAGAGATTTTGTCTAAAGACACTTTTATTTAGTATTTACACTATATTTTATAAACATGATTTGATTTTGATGAGAATTCGTCTCATGTATGAGACCATTTCATTTTTTTTTAATTAAAATTTTTGATAGGTCAATATTTAATAAGCCAAGGAATATATATAGAGTGAAATTAATTTTTATATGAATTATTAAAAAGTGTTTGTTGTTTTCACTAAAAAAATATTATTTATTTTCACTGAAAAGTATAGCTGTTTTCATTGAAGAGCCGTAGTTTGTTTTCATTATGCAAGTAATACTCTTCAGTGAAAATAACTAATACTTTTAATAAAAATAATCAATACTCATCAATGATTCATGTATGAACTATTTTCACTCAATATTTTGTCTAAGCAAAAATTAACTAAAAGAAAGATCCAGCTAATATTTATGAAATTACACACTAAGTTTAAAATTAATAATTGTCATATACAAAATGGTAAATAATGTTATATGTGCATAGTAGGTAAAAAAAAAAAAAAATGAACTAATGAAGATTCGCCATTTTTATGTATTAGGTTAGCTAATAAAGATTATTTAAATTATTTTCTATTTATTAAAAAAAATCAAGAATAAAAGTTGAGTGTTTTCTTTCTCTTTTCTATATTTTCTATTTATTAAAAAAATCAAGAGAATATATGCAAATTCAAGTAGAAAAGCAAAAACTTTTATTTTTAAAATGGCTCCATCATAGTTTTAGTATTTTAGCTTATGAGAAGTAATTCAAATTTTAAACAATAAAATGAGATTGCTAAAAAAATACTCCCTCCGTCCATGAAATATAGTCTTGTTTCTTTGCACGTGGTTTAATGCAAAATATCGGAGGGTGTTACGAGGTTTTCTGAGATTCGTTTTTTAATAATATTATCATTAATGGAAAGTTCGTTTCGCATACTTTCCATAAACGATCATTTTATTAAAAAACGGACTTCGAAAAATTGCGTAATACCCTCCGACATATCGCATTAAACCACGTGCAAAAAAACAGGACTATATTTCATGGACGGAGGTAGTATAAAATTAAATTAATGATAATTAAATTAGGTATGTTCGAATTAGATAGAAACTTAATTTTTTTTTTTTTAATTAGAGAATGTTTTCTGATATTAACATTATAAATTATATATTCATATTTGCAATTATTATTGTGTGATAATTAATATTTTAATAAGAAATAAGCAAAAAGAATCTAAAAAGTAAAAATGCAAGATTCAATGGGGCCTTAAGGCACTACCCACGTTGCCATTTCCCATTTCTCCATGACTACAGTAAATGGAAGATCAGTAAAAAAATTAGTCTTGAAAATATGCTTAATTCTATATTTTGAAATGACTGCGTCTAATAACACCCGAACTTTTGCTCATCACACCCGAAATATTTATTTTACTAAAATAGTCCAATGTAATTAGACTATTATACCCTTTACCACTTAAAATCTATTAAAATATAAAATTTAGTTTTGCTCAATACACCCAGTCTAATATTTTTTTCTTGTTGATCGTGACTTTTTTTCTTTCACACCCAAACTCTTTCTTCTTCATTCTTCACTCAACCACTTAAATTAATACTCATGATAGATGTCATGGAAGAACACACTTTGGAAAATACATGTAATGTAAGATTTCTATGAATTTATTGTTCTATATGGTATGTGTTATGATATAAATCTATTTAGAGAAGAATATTTAGGGTTTAAAAGCTGTATTACTTGAGTTATAGTCGCGGTTTTGAGGTTTAAGAATTCTGAAAATCGCGCATGTTTGGCAAACCAGAGCCGAACATTTATCATTATGTTTGACCAGAGTTAGCCAAACACAATGATAAATGTTCGATCAGTGTTGGCCAAACATTATGAATAATGTTCGGCCGCTTTTGGCCAAACATTATGAACAAAGTTCGGTCACTGTTAGCCAAACATTATGAATAAAGTTCGGCCACTATTGGCCAAACACAACCGTTAAATCAATAATTACATATTTGAGTTTTGCGTTTTTTTCTTGTTCCAGTCTTCTGTGTGCGTGAGTGCTCTGCGTTTTGGGTGTGGGGTTTTTTTTTTTTTTTGGGTGTGTGGATTTATTTTAGGGTTTAAGATTTGAGTGTATGAAAATATTGAAATTTAAGTTGAGGGGTAAAACAGACAATATATTACGGGTGTTTTGAGTAAAATAAAAAAAATAGGCTCGGATGTAAAGAGCAACGGGTGTGATGAACAAAAGATCGGGTGTTCCGCAGCCTTTTGAAAGATAACAAATACATTCTCTAACACATTCACAAACCAAATCGAAAAATCAAAAGTATCTTCTTCTGCCAAAGTCGACATCAGCTTCCTCCCTCAAATTCGTCGCATTTAATTAAGACAGCTACAGTTCTCCTTCCCGTAAGGTTATTTCCTCCTCCAAATTTAAGATCGTGGACCCTTTGACTGACCATAAAATGAATGAAACCTCGCTACACAAGCTTCAACATTAATCAACAGGTTCAGAGATCAAATCTTCCAAAGAAGATATGTTACACTATAACTTTAAATTTTAAGGTACCATATATGTCATCTCGAAATTCTTTTAGCCTCTTTTCCTGCACAAAGAGAACCATAATTGATATGTCATGTGTTCGTAAAAAAAAAAGGAGGTAATGAACATTTTATTGCCTTCAATTTGTTGAATGAAAACCAAAACTCTCAATTTATAAGCACTTGGTGTTGGAATTTGAAAGTATTAAACTTCTTTGATAAGTTGTGCAATGCTATTGGAAATTGAAATTCGAAGGGATTAAGCTTGTTTGAGAAGCCGTGCAGTTCTGCTTGAACCGACACTCTGGCCCAATGAGCTCAATGATAATAAAAAATAAATTTTAATTAATCTAGAGATGTGTCTTTTTTTGTAATATTGTTCACGTTTAAAAAAAAGAGCAATTGTTCACGCTTTTTATATATTTTTAGATTTAGAGGAAGATAAAAGGTCTCAAATTTATGTTTTTATTCATATATAGTAGATTACAATTTTTATGAACAGAGTTCGAAGCGTCATTGTTTAAATTAATCAAAACAATATCATTTGCAACTTTTGATATTGAATATTGTGTTTTGTACTATTTAATGGCAGATGAAAAGAGCTCAACAATAAAATCTATATATATATAAAAGTAGGAGTGAGGAGAGAGAAAAAGTTGCATTTATTGGAACAAGTGAAATGCACTTGCTTTATGGTGCAATAGTGACTCTCACTCTCCACTAAAGAGAGTGAATTAATGTTACCAAATTTTTTTTCTTTTTTATTTTGCACCAATAGTTTTCAAAATTCTTTAAGTTTTTTTTATTTTAAATCTATTTTCAACACACTATATATAAAATTAAATTATCTTATGAAATTTTTTTAATTTAACATATATATTGTACTTATAAAAATAAAAATCATATTTAAAATATTTATTTTTATTATTAATTATTTTCTATTGACTTTAACTATATGATTGATCGAATTTAAATATTTTTTTAGACTATATAAGTTTTTTAAATGTTAAAATAATTGTATGAATTTAGTATACAATTAAATATTATAATAGTCACATATGTACAATATTCTTATATCTTAATTAATTTATGGATAAATAAATTTAATTTAAACTCTCTTTTTTATAATTTATTTTTATTTAAAATTTATAATATTCAATCCGTGCATCGCACGGGAGAAATACTAGTCTATATCTATATATATATAAAAGTAGAAGTGAGGAGAGAGAAAAAGTTGCATTTATTGGAACAAGTGAAATGCACTTGCTTTATGGTGCAATAGTGACTCTCACTCTCCACTAAAGAGAGTGAATTAATTTTGTCAATTTCTTTTCTTTTTTATTTTGCACCAATAGTTTTTAAAATTCTTTAAGTTTTTTATTTTAAATCTATTTTCAACACACTATATATATATATATATATATATATATCAAATTAAATTGTCTTATGAATTTTTTTAATTTAACATATATATTGTACATATAAAAATAAAAATCATATTTAAAATATCTATTTTTATTATTAAGTGTTTTCTATTGACTTTAACTATATGATTGATCGAATTTAAATAATTTTTTTAGACTATATAAGTTTTTTAAATGTTAAAATAATTTTATGAATTTAGTATACAGTTAAATATTATAATACTCACATATGTACAATATTCTTATATTTTAATTGATTTATGGATAAATAAATTTAATTTAAACTCTCTTTTTTATAATTCATTTGTATTTAAAATTTATAATATTCAATCCGTACATCGCACCGTGCATCGCACGGGAGAAATACTAGTTATTATATACAACTGCAATTAATATCAATAAAATATTGAAAAGGGCACTGCAATACTATCCCGGACAGTGCATAGAAAGTGCAGAAAGAACTTTAAAAATAATTAAAGAAAGCAATTACTATTTATAGCAATAAAAATGGGCGGGAAATCATGACAATTATTTTTTACAAGACTTTGTTATTATATATATATATATATATATATATATATATATATATATATACGGTTTTGATATGGAGACCACAATTGGGTTCTTTATGGAGCCCAATTGCTTAGTTGGCCATCTACGTCATCAATTTAAACTATTAATTACTAAATAGATATTAATTATATTATTGAGTTAACTTTTTCCCCAAATATCTTCAAAAAAATAGATTTGCATATCTTCCTTTTACCATATATTTTTCCTCTCTCCTACATAATTTAGGAAATTACTTGTATTTTTATTTTTATTAAAAAAAACGTGTATGATGAATATATGCTATACTCCTTTTTTTAATTTTTATAACTTAAGTATATGATGAATTTTCGTGCAAATATGATATACTCCATTTATTTTATAACTTAAATAAATTTATAATTTTATATGATATAATTTTTATTGGTGGACCAACTACTATTGGCTTTAGTTAATAAAAAATATTCTTAGATGACATTTTAATTATTTTATATACTAGTGTATGGATTTTTAGTTTACGTACATATTAAATTTTGTTAGTAATTTTTTTTTTTTTGTAGTTCTAGTATGCACATGATTTTTTTTTTTTAAATACCTCAAATAGAAATCAGTAATACCTCAAAAAGTAATTAATAATACCTCAAAAAGTAATCAATAATACCCATACAGTTTTCAGTAATATCAAAATTTAAAAAAAACAATTCAAAGTGTTATTGTGTGTTTTAAAAAAAATCAAAATTAAACTTAAAATCTAAGTGCATTTGTGTTTTTATTTTATTTTATAAAATTTGTGGTAAGTTAGCACGGAAAGGATCAGGTGAACTTGTTATAGTATAGTTAGCAGAACTTTAATTTAATGTGTAAACACTACGTGACTAATTCTTTTTTTAATTGTATAAATTTTTGGGCTTGAAAAAAAAGAGGGGGAAAGTTAAATAAAAGAATAGTTCAAGTGCACTTGATTGCATGATATGCACTTAAATTTTGAAAAAAAAAATACTTCAAGCAGAAAGCGGCAATACCCCAAGAAGTAATCAGCAATACCCCAAAAAAAAGACATCAGAAATACCTCAAGAAGGCATCAGTAATACCCCAACTGTAAAAAAATACACAGTTCGGCGTGTTGGTGTATATTTTAAAAAAAATCAAAATTGAAGTAAAAAAATTGAGCTTAAAATCCAAGTGCATGATATGCACTTAGATGCACCCTAAAATATGTCTAAATAAAACAATTAAGGTAGCAGAATGTTCTTGTTTATTTATGAATATTGAAAATTAAACAAATTGCAAGTCGAAATAATTTTGTCCAATATTATATTTAAAAACAATAAAAAATTCATCACACCCTTGACGTACAAAACTGAAAATAGATAAAAATAAAAAACTCTAACCAATTAAGCAAGATAAAAAAAAATATAATCATTCTAATTTTGAAAGAAAAATAAATAAAGCATCATCTGTTGTTGAAATTCAATCAGAAAAATCCTGGCTCATTCAACATTGTTGGAACCTGATAAAACAAAGAAGTAAATATTAATTGGTATAAAATATCAATGTTATGATGGAAATTAGTTGTATTTAAAAATACAAACCTGCAATATAAATTTAATCATTTGTATCTTCATTAAGATCATCAGAGCTACTTTGGTCATCACTTGCGGTAGATCTACACAATACGCATATAAATAAATTTGTTGTTATTTAAATTAACTTTTATATATAAGAAGAGTTCAAGAAACAAGGAAAATTAATAAATGTGACGAATACCTATCTTGCAATTTTGGACAATTGCGTTTGTCATGTGATTGTCCACGAAGTCCACATCCACGACACAGTCTTTCCTTGGAAATACTCTTTTCCTTTGACGATCGTAATCTTTTTCCACATCCCTTCGCCCTCACTTTTGATGGGTCGTTGATATTTATATGTTTTTCCTCATCTCTTTTCTCTAAATCTTGGAAGTTCACTTGTTTATCACTATGAATTTCTTTCACTTTGATATGCAAGTTTTCAAGAGCATTCACTACAATATTAGTGCCAACATCTGTTAAGGATGCATCATCCACCAATAATGATGCCAAATGTGACAATCTCCCATGACGAGCAATCAAAGATACATCTCCCTTTTCACTAATACATATGCCACTTTTATCTGTTACTACTCCCACCTTTGCACTCTTTGTTGTTGGGAAAATATAGGGGTGCCCGGAATCTATTCGGGATGAATTTTAAATACGAATTTAAATACAATTATTACTATCATGAATTAATCCTAATTAATTCAAATAATAATTCCAACAACTAATTATCATCATGCATGCTAAATTAATTTCACATATTAACTATGGCGGAATAAACAAGTAAATATGTGATTAACGTACCTCTTGTAGAACTTGGCCTTTGAATAAAACGGGACTCTCGTACACGCTTTATCAACCCAAAAACCTTCTCAAGTATTTCCCTTTCGCCTTACTTGATCGCCGGTGGGAGACGCTTTCAAGCAATTTAATAAACTAAGGAAAAAGAAAAATATCTATGCTTCTTGATTTTTCCAACACATGGAATTATGTACGTTGAGATGAAATAATCATCTCCTATTTATAAAGGGGGGTGACCGAAATTCGTAGAGATTTTATGGGCAGGGAGAAAATCTTTTCTTAATCTCTAAGAAATCTTGAATATATCTCATATATTCTTTTCTCCATAATAAAATATTCCACAAAAATCTCACTCCCTTAAATAAATATGAAACTTTCGAAATTTACATGGAGAAAATCCAAGATTTGGATCTTCTTGAATATATGAGATATTCTTGTATTCTTAGAATACATATCTTGCATAATATCTTTCCAAGAAAATCAACAAAATCTTTTTCCTCCTTATCATGTATTTTTCGAAAATTAAAGGAACAAATCAGCATATTATTTTCTTTTTATTTTAATCACCTTATCATTATTGGGCTACTTAATTGGGCTACTTGAGGGGCCTTAAGGAGAATTAAGATTGGACCTCCTAATGGACTTCTGAATTTCAATATTGAGCCCCAATATAATTCAGCCCATTAATATTAATTATTACCACTAATAAATTAATATTGCACTATCCATCTTAATCCATATTACGATAATATGGGCTCCCGGTTATTATTTCCCGCGTTTAAGATCATCAAGTCCATTAATTAATTGAGCTTCTGAATAGCTCTAAATTAATTAATATATTTCACCTTGGAGTAAAGACAGCTCAACATTATTATTCGTACCGAAGAAACTAATTCTTCACTTGCAAGATTTGGTACAATAAAACTTCTGAGCCCACCAAGGGGACTAATCACACGAGCCGTACTCGCACGCGTTTCTCCGTATTAAATCTTAGCAACCGTCGTATGATTAATATTACTGCCCAAGACACAAAGTTCGAAGTCACAATGATTCTCACCCAACATGAATCAAAGCAGTAACTACTAAGCACACACGGTCCTATTTAAGTGACGGAGATTAAGAAATCAACAACCACTGAGGTCTAATTCTTCACCTTTCAGAACAGAAGAATTTCTCCTCGCTGTAGGACCTCTTCAACACATACTAAATGTGCTAGTGCAATCTCTTGGTCAAGACAGACCAATCTGAGCCTTACACATCGACCTTTCACGGCGGATTGTTCAATTCCACCTGGGTCGTGAATTGTACGTTTAGTTACAAGTAAACTGTTAATGTTGTCTTCCGTGATCGGGTATCACCACATTAACTACAATGTAACATGTACTATATATTGAACGGTTTGCAATAGAAATTCAACATTCAATTATATCTAAAGCAAATGTGATAAAAGAATTATTCTCATAAATCGAGTGTTTGATACACGAGTTATACAAAGTAAAAGCATACTTTCACGTATAACTCCAACATTTGTCCACCTATGCAAAATGTACTTATCAGGTAACTCAAATACTTGTTTCTGTCGAAAATATATTAGCATGTGTCTGCATGGTATTCCTTCAAACTCAAACATTTTGCAACTACATGAGATGTGTTGCAAATTCTTGTTGTATGTAAGTACACGTTGTCGAGAGTTCTCTACTGTTTGCATCCTTGTAACAGTGTAAATCTCATTCTCTTGGCTACTAGCATCAAGGTTAATAAAATATGCATTACTTTCATCAACCTCATTTTGGAAGAACAAAAATTTCTCCCTTGTGTACAATTTGCACATTTGTCTTTCTATCGGCCACAGTGATCTGCATTTCGGCCGCTCATTTATATCAACATGATCAGCTTTTAACTCATTGTGTCGCTGATTTCTAAGAGCACTATTGAATCGAGTGATGAAATCCATCAGGGAGTTTTGACTTGACACATACCTTTTGAAGAAAGCATGTGTGCTTTCAACGCGTTGACTGCTTGACATTCCTGCACTAAAAAATTGTCTCACGTACGCTGGGACCCATCGCTCCCGTATATTTAACATACCGCTCAACCAAACATTATTTTTTTATTTTGTAACTTTCACCATCTCAATCCATTTGCTTTCAAATTCATCAGACGACTCAGAATCAAAAATCAATTTTTTTATCATATGATAATGGTCTCGATAAGTTACTAGATCTATCTTCTCAGAAAATTTATTCAAAATGTGCCACATACAATAGCGATGGAAAGTTTGGGGAAAAACCTGCTCGATAGCCTTTGCCATAGCAGGATCTTGATCGGTAATGATAACACCTGGGGGTCCCTTTGCCATTGCTTCCATTAGTTTATTGAACAACCATACGAATGAATCAATCTTTTCATCGCTTAAAAATCCACAACCAAAAATAATTGTCTGTCCATGATGGTTAACCCCAGTAAATGGAGCAAAAATCATTCCATACTTATTTGTGTTGTACGTCGTATCAAACACAACCACATCACCAAAAAAATTATAATATCTTCTTGACATTGCATCAGACCAAAAACACCTAATAAACTTATTACTTTCATCAACTTCGTAATCAAAAAAGAAAGCTGCATTTTTCTCTTTTTCTGTCTCAAAAAAGAGAATCAATGTCTCAGCATCATGTCCTTTTTGTGATTCTTTTAATGATTGCTCATGATTCCTAATATCTCTTTCCGTGCACCCCACGTTTTCTGGTCCTCCATAATCAATCTTCATCAATCTCATTTTTTGGCAAGTTGGTATATTAGCTTGAGAGAATTGTTCAGCTAATACTTTTTTAGTGGCAGACACTGTCCGATGCGACCGTAATAAGTGCACCTTGGTGGGGGTTGTTAGGCCATGGTTATGACCCTCAACAAACGTGTTAACAATCCAATTTGACCCTTCTTGTTTTTTGGAAATTGTCATCTTTGCTTTGCAACCAACTCTAAAGATACCTCGATTTCTTTCCCCGGTACGTGGCTGACTATCTTTTAACCTTTTTTGGTATGTCTCATTAGTATGTCCCTCCTTATTACATGAGAATTCTTTCCATACCACTTCATTTGTTTCCTTATCTTTTCTAGAGTTACGTATTTTTACACTAAATCCACCTACTCGTGCATATTGATTGTAGAACTCAAATGCATTCTCCTGAGAGACAAACTCTTGCCCAACATAAGATTTTTTATTTTCTTCAACTAAAGGAGTGTAGGCATCACTCTGAATATCTTCATCAATCATTAAATCTATCATTTTTTTTAATAGTTAGGTAATTTATCAAATTAATAAAATAAAAAAAGAATAACATAGAACTCCTCTCATATCCAAATTTAACATGTATCATTAAATCTGAAAAATAATAGTTACACATAATTTTTATTTCTAATTTTTTTTTAATATATGGAGTAATTTTCATGTATTATAACACTAGCACAAAGTAAAAAAAAAAAAGTTTTATATGAAAATAGCTTATGATAAACTTATCATGAAACTGTTTTAAAGAATCATATATTTGATTAGGAGTATCAAAAATCTCATCAGAAGTATAAAAAATTGGGGTATGTAGTATTATATTGTAATTGTTTTTTGTTTACCTTAACTTTTGATACTCTTGATGAAATTTTTTATACTCTTAATTAAATATGTGATACTTTAAAAAATTTTATGATAAACTTATCATTAACTATTTTCATATAAAACCTACACAAGTTAAAATATTTAATCAAACAATATATTTCATAATTAAGTGATTCAAATAATATCAACACCAACTATATATATGATTTCTCAAAAGTATTCACTAATATATGATCATCATGAGTTCCTAAATTTTCTATTGTCCACGTATAATTATTAATATGGAGTATTATTGTGTAAAAAAATTTATTTGTTCTAATTAGTAGAGATATCATGCATATTTAATATGAATTCTCGTCTAGGTTAAAAAAACTATTATTAATTGAATAGTTTGATAGGTAGATGATAGAACAAAGAAAATCCGTGGGAGTTTTTCTTAATTAATGAAAAATACTCGCATGAGACCGTTTCATGGCATGAGACAACACAAATTAACACTCACCCTTGTTAAAGTGTTAATGCGTCATCTCCAATTTATACACCATCATATTATCTCATAACATGAGACGGTCTTACACAAAACTTACTTTTATGTAATAGTAAAGCAACTATAACATATATAAATTATGGGACGAGATACGTACGTAAGTTGGCAATATAGAGAGAGTGTGGCGCTTTGCTTCTCTTGAAGAACTTGAGCAGTAATATATTTTGTTAAATAAGAGAATGTGATGTGACTGTTTGGAAAGATGGATGATACTATGCTTCAAGAGTATATATAAAAAAAAAAAAATTGGCACTATAATTTTTTTAAGATAGAAAAAAAAAAGAAGAGGTTTGGTTGAAAATCTATTTCTCACGTGAGTTGAGAATCAAGGAATAACCTTAATTGAAAAAAAAAATATAGTGTAGGTATTATATGGAAAAAGATCAAGGTATATTTAAGTTTAAAAGAAAATATGGAGTACAAAATATTTGTACATAATTTTCAATGAGTATATTAATATATATTTGATTTGATATATACTCCCTTTTTTTTATTAACTAAAGCCAATAGTAGTTGGTCCATCAATAAAAATTATATCATAAAAAATTATAAATTTATTTAAGTTATAAAATAAATGGAGTATATCATATTTGCACGAAAATTCATCATATACTTAAGTTATAAAAATTAAAAAAAGGAGTATAGCATATATTCATCATACACGTTTTTTTTTAATAAAAATAAAAATACAAGTAATTTTCTAAATTATGTAGGAGAGAGGAAAAATATATGGTAAAAAGAAGATATGCAAATCTATTTTTTTTGAAGATATTTGGAGAAAAAGTTAACTCAATAATATAATTAATATCTATTTAGTAATTAATAGTTTAAATTGATGACGTGGATGGTCAACTAAGCAATTGGGCTCCATAAGGAACCCAATTGTGGTTTCCATATCAAAACCGTATATATATATATATATATATATATATATATATAGATATATTATTTTCTGAGTTTACATTATAGATATTTTTTCTAGGTTTATATAAGAAGCTTGTCATAGTGATTTGAAATCTCACGTCCTCAAAATGACAATACTAGTTCTTGAGATTATTTTAACCAAAATAATAATTTTAACAAATATAAGAACAACAGCTAACGTGAAAATCATCTCAGTGGTTTGAGATTCGGCCTAATAATAAGGGTTTGGAATAGATCCGACCCTAATAAAATGATGAACCAAATTATGGGCTTCCTACAAACAAGGTAAGATCCATAGAACCAATTGTAATTTAGTTTTATATTAGGGGACTGTTGATGGCGAGCAGCTGAGCAGTAGGATTATGGTAAACAAATATTAAAATAGCAAGTCAAGAAGTCATTAAGAGAAAAATTTAAAAAGGACGAGCAGCAGGGAAAAGGCTAGAAGAGGTGAGCAGCTGGGTAACGGACTAGAATGGACTAGGCGAGCAGCAGGGTGGACGAGCAGCATGACCAAGAAGAGTCAAAGAGGAATTAAAGAGGCGAGCAGGCGAGCAGAACGGCACCTCGGAAAGTCACCAAGAATCCCACTAATTAGGCATTACATTAGGAGTAAACAAGTGTCTTAACACTTGTCATTGTAAAAGATGTAATAGCTTAAGGATATAACAAGTGTCCAAACACTTGTCAAGTTGTAAATAAGAGTGATTAGGGAGGTGACACCTCATGCTTGCTTGTACTCTATCCTTCATGAGAAAGGGGAAGGGGAAGGGGAAGGGGAGGGGGGGGGGGGGGTTAAAATATTCAAGAAAAAGACCAAACTCTTGCAAATTCGTTTCTCAACCCTTACTTAAATTAATTTGGTGTTTAATCCCAGTTTATACACCTTGTTTGATGATCTTCAAAGCTTAAACAGCCACTAATCACATACATTGAACCAAGATCATCAACAATTGGCGCTAGAAAAAGGGTTGAACCTCCGGTTGGTTGAAGATTTGAAGAAATTTTGTAAAAAGCCGCCGGAATCTGCAAAATTAAGGCTAAAATCTGGCAAGTGGTCGCCGGAAGCTGGATTTAGAAGGTGTTAGTTAGCCATTTTTGAAATGCTTGTTTGAAGATTTAAAGACCTGAATGCATGCATGAATGAATAAGGGTTTGTAAAAGGCCAAATTCATACATGCAAGGCTAGTTGTTTTTAAATCAACACTCACAAACACAAATCTCTTGTCAAGAAACACCTCACATTTGATAAATGAAGAGTTCACATGAAAGACAATCATCGAGTTCTCATCCGTCGAACAAATCACGTACTAGGATATCGTCAATGAGTGAACACGCAAGAATGGTGCGAACGACATCCCGGAGGAACATACAACTTACAATTGATACTCTTCCCCTGGAAGTGGAAGCCTTGGCCCAAAACCCGGAGGAATTGGAAAAATGATTGTCGTTTTGCAATCGCTGCAAAGACGACAAGAGGCTGCTGGACCGTCAAGGGCTCGGGAGGCGAGCAACTGGGCAACTGAGTGAAGAACTAAACAAAATGAAGATGTGAGGGTAGATGAAGTGGATAGTGCCCAAGCAATGAAGGCCAAGGGAAAGGTCCCAGTAAGTGAACGGCTTGGGAGTCGAGGAGAGTCCACTCCGGGAGCGGGCGAGGAGTCGAGCAGCGGGGAAACAAAGAGTGTGAGCCACTCTCATACAAGAGGAAGAACAGAGAGCCATGGATGACGTAGGAGAGAAACTCATCAAAGAAGCGAGGAGCGAGCACACGAGCAAGCACACCCTGCTGCTCGCCCCTCTGTTCATGATAGACTAAGAAGATCGGCTTTTGGTCGTTTGAGCCCTAATGGAGCTAGCAACATCGCTTAGCATGTCACACAGGAGAAACGTCCCGTTAGTAAGGGACTGCGTCATGAGGAGGTTATTGAACCAGATCATGACAAACAACCTTCTAACGGAAGAACGTCTCCTAGTGAGTGACAAGCTTTGAAGAAAGCGGTGGAGGAGATGTAGAAATAGTTGGAAGCCCAGAACGGCGTTGGGACAACAGTATTGCCATCATCCTTGTCCCCAGCTATCCTAAATGCGCCAGTACAAAAAAAAGTACAATTCCCGGCCATTAGCTTATATTAAGGAAATTCAGATCCAAAAGTGCATTTATCTAAATACACTGATTACATGATATCAGTAGGAGCGTCGGATGCTACACAGTGTCGTAACTTCCCGTTAACCCTTGGTGATGGCCCTCATCGATGGTTTTCCGCACTCGCCCCCGGTTCCATCAACTCGTTTATCCAACTCAGCAAAGAATTCTTGTCTCACTTTTCCACAGCTGGGTCATATCTTACACAAAGACATTTGCCAGCAGACTTAAAACAAAGAGACAAAGAGTCTGACAGAGCATTCCTTGAAAGATTCGATAAAGTTCTGCTAGAAAGAGAAATGGTGAGTGGAGACACAAAGATTGTGGCCGTGATGGCAGGACTCAAGAAAGACACAGACCTGTGGAAGGAAATGCACCTGGCTTTCCCCAAGACCTATTCGGAACTTAGACATAAGGTTGGGGTGTACATTTCAATGCAAGGGACTCTTCAGAAAGAGTTGGGAGACAAAGCCGATTCCAAGAAACCGGGAAAGAAATCGGGAGGAGAATACAAGGCCCCTAAAAATATGAAAGCCTTCAACAAAGGGGTAGAGTTGAAAGAAAAATTGAACCATGTCTTATCTACATCAATAGAAGTTGTGTACAACAACGTGAAAGACAAGGACATGTTATCAGAACCTAGAAAGATACAACAAGAGCGAGGAAAGCTAAACCCCAACAAGTACTGTGTGTATCACCAGAACATAGGTCATTTTACAAGTGAGTGTCGAGACCTCCTAAAACAGCTATGGAGGTTTTACGAAGAAGGAAAGCTGTTAGAGTTCATTAAGAGGCAGCCAGGCAAGAGGCCCAGAATGACATTTCCGTCCAGCTCAGAGGATGACGAAGAAGATGAGCAGCCGGGCAGGATGGACAAGAAAGGAAAGAAAACATTCACAGCCCCAGCAGAACCCGTTCGATAAATCTTAATGCTTAAACCGGTCGGACCCATAGGAGATTGCTCAGATGGAAGGCCCCCGATATCCAAAAGAAAAGGGAAGGCAGAAGTAAGGGCTGTGGCTGAAGTTAGAGAAGTGGGAGTAAACCAAGCTACCAAGAAGACGGAGGACTTGATATTTTTCGAGAAGGACCAAGACGGAATACTTACTTCACACAACCACTCATTAATCATATGTACTAACATCATGGGAACCCGAGTCCATCATTTGCTTGTAGACACCGACTCCTACACAAACATCTTGTTCAAAAGCACACTAGATCAGTTAGGAGATTGTGAAGAATATGTAAAAGAATGTGATCATAAGATAGTAGGGTTCGGAGATGCTGTAACTGTTCCCTTAGGTTTAGTAACGTTGCCGGCCGAACTTGTATCGACCGAGAATCCCGAGAGGAGACTGACTAGAATGATAGAATTCTTAGTTGTAAATCAACAGTCTGCCTACAACGAATTTCTCGGTCGACCTTTTATGAATGAATTCAAATCGGTCATTTCAACGTACTACTACTGTCTCAAATTTCCAACTTAAAAAGGAGCAGGTACGGTAAAGGGCGATCAGAAGAGAGCTCGGGAGTGCCTCCTGCAACTTCAACCAAAAGGCAACAAAGTGTGTGTCATGGACGAACAGCCGAGCAGCAGGGCCAAAGGTGAACCTTCCATCTTAGATAAAATCATGGAGTCCATTGACAAGAGATGATGGAAGTAGACGAGCAGCAGGGTGGAGGCGAGCATGAGGTCCAAAACGAGCATCAAGGTGGAGAAGCCGTACCTGTCCCAAATGTGGTTGAAGATATTGAGTCAAGACTAGGGGTAGAGCCAATGATCGAGGATGAATTAAACTTAGAAGGCCCGATTATTGATCCTCGTTGGAAGGCTCAGAAAAGAAGAGCAACGTCGGTTGAAGAGTTGGAAACAATAACAGTTGATCCGAATCGAGAAGACTTAGAATTTTTCATTGGATCTGAGCTCCCTGAGCCTTACAGATCCAGAATGGAAGAATTCTTAAAGTCTAATCTCGATGTATTCGCATGGTCACACTCTGATATGGTAGGCATTAGCCCTGAGCATGCCTGTCATAGACTAAATATTGATCCAACAAGGAAACCGGTGAAACAGAAAATGAGAAAATTTGGACCTGACAAGTACGAGGCATTGGATGTAGAAGTAAAAAAGCTACTGGACAATAATCTCATCAAAGAAGCACTATGCCCCAGGTGGGTAGCAAATCCAATATTAGTCCGAAAGCCAAATGGTACATGGAGATTGTGCATCGACTTCACCGACCTGAATGCTGTTTGTCCCAATGATAACTTCCCACTCCCGCACATTGATCAGTTGGTAGATAATACAGCTGGACATGAACTCCTTACATTCATGGACGCATTCGCTGGCTATCACCAGATCCCGATGCACCTGGATGACCAAGAACACACAATATTTTACACTAACAAGAATTTGCTATGTTGGAAGAGGATGTCGTTTGGGTTGATTAACGCAAGAGCTACATACCAAAGACTTGTCAATAAAATATTCGATGAACATATCGGCAAGACAATGGAGGTATATGTGGATGACATAGTCGTCAAAAGTCCAAAGAAGGAAGATCATCTGGAACATTTGTCACAAGCGTTCGAAATACTCAGAGCCTATAACATGAAGTTAAATCCAAAAAAGAGTAGCTTCGGAGTTCACTCGGGAAAGTTCCTTGGACACCTGGTCAGTTACCGAGGCATTGAGGCAAATCCATCGAAGGTAAAAGCGATCATGGACATGCAGCCACCAAGGTCAGTTAAGAAAGTTCAACGACTAACCGGATGTTTGGCAGCCTTGAATAGATTAATTTCAAGATCTGGTGATAAATGCCGGCCTTTCTTCAACGCTATCAAGAAAGGATAGTTCCAGTGGACAAGCAGTTGTCAACAAGCATTTGAGCAGCTAAAAGAATATCTCAGTGACATCAAGATTCTATCCAATCTTAGGAGAGAAGTTGTACTTATACCTAGCTGCGTTAGAAGTGGCAATCAGCTCGGTCCTGGTTCGTGCAGAAGGAAAGTTTCACTTGCCAATCTACTATGTGAGTTAGGCCTTACATGAAGCAGAGATCAAATATTCACCGATGGAAAAGTTAGCTTATGCACTAGTGATGAGTGTAAGAAAACTACGTCCATACTTCTTTGACCATCAGGTAGAAGTACTAACGACATTCCCGCTGAGGAAAATTTTGCAAAGGCCCGACACCGCTGGCCGCCTCCTCAAGTGGTCACTCGAAATAAGCCAGTTTGGAATATCTTATGCACCTCGAACAGCGGTTAAAGGACAAGCGTTAGCCGACTTCATAGTCGAACTAACCTTCCCTCAAGATCCAACGAGAGGTCATAATCACCCATGACACATGTATGTGGACGGATCATCAACAAATACAGTGTCAGGAGCCGGGATAGTGTTGATCAGCCCTGACAGGTAAGTGTTCACTTCAGCTGTCAGATTTGAGGTCATGGCAACAAACAACGAAACTGAATATGAAGCGTTAATCGCCGGGCTCCGATTGGCATTAGCTGTGGGGGTACAGAAGTTGCAAATATATGGAGACTCCCAGCTGATAGTAAACCAAGTCCGAGGGGAAAACGAGGGAAAAGATGAGAACATGGCTCTATATCAGAAGATTGTGGCCCATCTGGCCTCTTTATTTGAACAAATCTACATTGAACAAGTGCCAAGGGATAATAACGCTCAAGAAGATGCACTTGCTCGCCTGACTACCAGCACAGGACCAGCAGAACTTTCAGAAGTTACAATAACAAGAATCTCTTATCCATCCACCAATGACTACAAGATCAATCAGATTGAAGAAGAATTGATGGAAGAGGATTGGAGGACACCGATTTACAGATATCTAAAAAATGGCGAGGTACCCGAGGACCCACAAGAAGCAGTCAAGATAGCCAAGCGAGCAGCAAGATTCACCATCATGGACAATCAACTTTTCAAAAGAGGATTTTCACTTCCCTTGTTGAAATGTTTAGCAAGGGGGCAGGGTCAAGAGGTTTTGAAGGAAATTTACGAAGGCGTATGTGAGAATCATGCAGGAGGGCGAGCAATTGGCATACAAAATAGTAAGGCAAGGGTAGTACTGACCAACTCTACTGCAAGATGCAATCAAAGTTGCAAAAACATGCCACAGATGCCAGTTGTTCGCCCCCAGCATCCATAAGCCACCAACAGAACTGATTTCAGTGAATAGTCCATGGCCATTCGCAAAGTGAGGGATAGACATCATAGGACCTTTCCTGACGGGAAAGGGGAATGTAAGATTTGCGGTAGTGGCCATGGACTATTACACAAAATGGGCCGAAGCAGGGGCACTTGTGACAATCACACAAGAAAAGATGATCAATTTTATCTGAAAAAACATCGTGTGTCGATTCGGGGTCCCACAAGCAATACTAACAGATAATGGGAAGCAGTTCGAAGGGAAGAAAATAGGGGACTTCTGCAAAAAATGGGGAATTAAGAAACACTTTTCAACACCCTATCATCCTCAATCCAACGGTCAGGTCGAGGCAGTTAACAAAATAATCAAACATATTTTGAAAATCCGCCTAGTGGATAAGAAAGGCAAATGGTCGGAAGAACTGCCAGAAGTACTTTGGGCGTATAGAGTGTCATATAGAACAAGCACCGGAGAAACACCATTTACTATGACATTTGGCACCGAGGTAGTCATACCTGTAGAGCTCAAAGTACCAACTGAACGAATAGCGGGGTTCGATGAGCAGTCAAACAATAAGGCTCTAGCTGCAGAAATGGATCTGATCGATGAAAAAAGAATCTCAGCAGAAATAAAGAATGCAATATACAAGAGAAGAATCACAAAATAATACAATTCACAAGTGAAGGTCAGAGAATTCGAAGTCGGAGATCTGGTGCTCCGAAAGGTTCTAGCACCACCACCAGGAGTATTTAGACCGACTTGGGAGGGCCCATTCAGGGTGACGCACAAATGGTACAACGACACGTATGATCTTGAAGACATGGAAGGCAACTCTGCCCAATACTCCTGGAATGCGGCTTTATTGAAAAAATATTATCAGTAGTCAGGAAACTAATGTAAAGTTCTTTTTATGTTGTTGTATTGAAATAATATAAGTCATTTGTGTTGTAAAACTTGATGAAAATTTCAATTTTTTTAGAAAAATACGTAAATAGAAAAAACAAGAATAGTCGTTTGTTGTGTCATAGGATTTATTAGTTTGGAGGACAGCAAAGCCCACATGTTCGCCTACAAGGAAAGCTGCTCACCAAAGCAAGAAAGTGTTGGTAAAATACAAGCTCAATATAAGGCGAGCAGCAAGACCCAAAAAAACACCAAAAGACCTCCTGGTCGCCCATAAAGCACAAATTGCTCGCCCAAAAGCAAGATGCACTAAGCACAACTCCAAAAAAGAGGCGAGCAACAGGGCTTGAAGGCAAAGGTAAGAAAAGTTGTCTATTAAGGACCACGAGAGACCAAGAAAATAAAGGTCAAGTTCCTAGAGAACCAAAAAGACCCATACATGGTCAATACACATAAGTTTGCAAAAGACAAGTATTCTACTTTCAACAAAATGGGAAGGAATACTTAAGCAAAAAATAAATAAAAAGGGGCGAATGACTTGAACCGAAAATAATAGCTTCTACTAGTAGCTTCCCTGCAAGAGTACGGGTTCACTGTAGTATTGGCAAGTTTAACGACCAAGTATTATCGAACCCAAGGGAAGGTATGTATGCAAATAGATCCCTGAAGATCTACGCGTCGTAGTTAGTATGAGTGTATGTTTTTGGATTTTTGAAGAATTAATTTTAAACTAAAATAAACTAATTAAACTAAAGAACGAAAGAAACGAATAAACTAAGGTGTGTTTTCAAATAGGTGATGGTGATGCTCAGGATAGGAATCCCTACGTATACTAACGGAGCAGGTACATAATCAAAATAACTGTGACGCGCGAGAAATAACCTAAGTAAAAAATGCAAGATGAAAGCTCAAGATTTTAACCCTAATACTTTATCCTAACAATCAACTTCACTAATCTATTAACAAGTTAATAGATTGTGCTTAATTAATGATACCCTAATTTAACTAAGGTGATGCGGTCGTCCTCCTTTGCTAAACTGGTAGATGAATTAATCCTTTCTAAACCCTCTCGTTAAGTCTACTAGTTGTTAAAGAGTGATAAGGTCGTCCTTTCTCTAACACTTTTCGAACGAAATTCAAAAGTAAAGTTAAGATTAATTTTAAGAATTCATTAATTAAGAGAATTAAAACCTAACGTCACGAATTACCCTAATTACGTACCCACAACCTACTTCTACGAGTTCATCCTACCCCAAGCATGCAAGGGTTTTAGCTAGACATGGGTTTAATGAAAACTAAAACAATAGAATAAATAACGAACATGAACATAATGATTAGCACGAAGAAAAGATCAAACATAAACTAGGGTTTCAAGAATTTAAAAAATAAACTGAAATTAAATCAATAGAATGAAGTCTCAACGTGTTCAAGAACAAAGATCTGAAGAAACGAAACTAAAAAGTAAAACCATGATGTGAATTCGTAAGAAAACCTCGAAATGTAAAAGTAAAGCTCGCCCTCTCCTTTCTCTCCAAAAACGAACTCTAAAAGTCAAAATCTATCAAGTGGTGTGTGGTGGTTCGTAAAAATGTGCTCCAAAGGGATATAAATAGGCAACGGGTTGAATTGGGAGTTAATGGGTCAAAATTCACGTATGCTCGTGCACTACTCGTGCACTAGTGCACGAGCTCATTCCACTCGAGCACCCTAAATCGTCCAGAGAGCAAAAATTGCACGACCCCCTTTGCTCGTGCACTAGTGCACGACCTGCGATTGCTCGTGCACCCTGCACGAGTGCTCATGCACTAGTGCACGAGTTGCACCTTCTCGAGCGCCTTGCACGACTGCTCGTGCACTATGTGCATGAGTGCTCCTTGCTTGTGCACTCCAATGATACTTTTGCTCCCCCGAACTAATACTTTTCGTATTTCTTCGATATCTTTTCATCCGGGCGTCCGTTTGAGTCGATTCAAAGTCCTAGGAACTCCTCTTTTCGCCCTCTATCCACCTATGAGCATCAAAGAGACAAATTCATTAGTTTATGAAAATGATACTCAAATGACTCTAAATACTCATATAAATCAACCAAAACACGGGCATTTCGAGTGACGAATTATGACAATTTCACGCCTAATCAACCCCCCCAAACTTACCATGTTGCTTGTCCTCAAGCAACGAAATAATAAGTCAAGTGAAATTGTTAGGAATGAGTCAACGAATCAAATTATGCAAGCAAATGAATTCGAGCTTCAAAGATCAATCACAAGTATACTCACTCACCTTCCCTCATCATACTCATGCAACAACAGCAAGAATCATCAAAATCAAACATGGATGTACACTCTACGATGTGTTTCACTCCCTCACAAGTGTATATCAATGATAAAGGGACTCACTCAAATAATCAATCACACATATTGGCAGCCATAGGCTTGTAAGCACTCTTAACTCCGACCATACTCTAGAAATCAATGCCGAATCAAAAAGAACTTTTCTCAAGGTTGTAATGTAGGCTCTTTGGACAGGTGGGATAACAATATGAATAAGTGACTCAAGTGAATGGAGAATAGAAAATCAAACTTCGGTACTTCGAGATTAGGAACAGAATACTTCAAACAATTTCACTCTACACACTTTCAATTCCAACACTCTCAACACTTCAATTTTTTTTTCTTTCTCACTCTTTTCACTTTTCTCAATCACTTCACTTTTTTTTTTCGCAAACACATGAGCTCATTTTTTCCTTTTTGCTCATTCTCAATTTTTTTTCTTTTTCCCACAACTCATAACTTCATCACACCTTCTTCTCATACTCACTCAACAAACAACATTTTTCCTTTTTCAACTCAATTCAATCCCTTCACATTCACACTTTTCCTATTATCCACTCAAATTGGGACAAAAAGGGTCAGGAACTTGGAATAGTGTTTAAATGTGCTAGCAAATAAAATAGGCTAAGGCTCAAATGGGCTAACAAGGGACTCAATGTCATTGGTAGGGAATATTTGGCTAAGTGACTCAATCAAATCAAAGATGGCCTAAGATCACATTCGACATATCAAACTAGACACGATCATGAAGCAAGAGTACACACAAGTTCTAGCATCCTCTAAGGTGACGATCCTCTCACAAACGAATAGATTATTTCATGCATCAAAATCTCAAAAGGCTCAAATCTCACGGCTTTCACATCCATGCTAGTCCTAGTGAATTCCCACTCTCATCACACACGTACTCAGAAGGAAAACTTGTAAACATACTAGTTCTTTCTTAAATCAACCCTCACTCAAACACTCACACAAAAGAATTCCTAACTCAACCTCACAATTCACACTTCTCATCAAATCATACTCAAAGATAGCAATAAGTAAGCATAAGCTGATTGATAGGCATGAAATAAGCAACAACAAATCAGATCAAAATCACCCCAAGGAGCATCTCAAGGCACAAAATAACCAAACACACTCAAAGATAAGGGGTGCTCCGGTGCAGTGTAACAAGAAACATAAAAAACTCCACCCCCAAACTTCGGCCTTGCGAAGAGGTCTAAGTTTGGGGTTGTGGGTTACCTCAACCAAACAATTTAGTTTCTCTCAACAACGTTGCACACTCCCTTGCTTGAGTTCCTTCAATCTCCACTTATTTGGCACTCCTTCAAGACAAGCCTACAAAATAAACTCTCAAGTACGAGGTTAAACGTACGACTCAACAACACCCTAATAACATAATAAAACACTAAAAACAAATAAAAGTGGGTTGCCTCCCACGCAGCACTATTTTTAAGGTCCTCATGTCGGACCAAGCTCAAAAGGGGCTTATGGGACATGATAATAAAAAATACCTCCCTTATTCTCATAAGAGAAGTTGTCTAAGTTCATTGCTCTATTCCCCTCTTTCTTTTTCACCTCAGATGGTGGGTGTCTCAATTCCTTCTCACTCTTTTCAGGAGGAGTCTTACCAAACAGGTTCTTGATTTTGGACTTTTTCTTCTTAACTCCTCCTTTTCTCTCGAGCTGGACCACGTCCATCTTTTTCACTTCTTCATCCTTCAATTTCTTCTCTTTATCCCTATCAAAATAAGTCAGATCATAATGCTCTTGGGTTAAATCAACAGGTGAAGGATTATCAAACTCATAAATAAAAGAAGAATTAGGGATAGGAGGTGTGTCTTCAACACTAGGATCAATGGCATCCATGCAATACAAACTCTCATCCTCCTTCGGGTACTTCATGGCCTCATATAGGGAAATCTTCACTCCTTGATCATCAACCTTCAACGTAATCTTCCCATTTGCCACGTCTAGCACCATCCCCCCCGTCGCTAAGAACGGTCTTCCCAAGATCAGGGGCACGCGCTCATCTTCCTCCATTTCGAGCACTACAAAGTCGGCTGGAAAAATGTGATCTCCAACTCTCACGAGGACGTCTTCCACTACTCCTTGAGGTCTTGTGATGGACCTATCAGCAAGCTGGAGCGTCATCATCGTAGGTTGAAGTTCACCCACCTCTAACTTCTTGAACAACGACAAGGGCATAAGATTTATGCTCGCCCCTAAATCACATAACGCTACTTTCTTGATCCCGTTCCCAATGTCACATAAGATGGTAAAGCTCCCGGGATCCTTCAGCTTTGGAGGAAGCGCCTTGTGCACTAATGCACTCACCTCATGGTTCAACTGCACCAACTTCGTCTCATCCACTCGCCGTCTTTTCACGATCAAGTCCTTCAGAAACTTTGAATAGTTGGGCATCTGTTCCAAAGCATCATAAAAAGGAATGTTAATATGCAATTATTTAAACACATCAAGGAATTTAGCGAATTTCTCTTCAAGCTTCTTTTTCACGAAGCGTTGTGGATATGGGACAGGTATCAATGATTTGGGTAACCCCTCATTCATCTCTCTCGGTCTCTTTTACTTTCTCCCTTGCTTCCTTTGCCTTCTTCCATCTTTCTTATGTTATTTCCCCTCTATCTCAACATCTCCTTGGGGCGTCTCAGAATCAGCAGGCATCTGGGGACCTTAATAATTATTCCCACTTCTAAGCTGGATAGCCTTACAATGCTCTTTCGGGTTTCCCTCCGGCATAGAAGGATATTTACCAGGCTCTCTATTCAATGACTTTGCAATTTGGCTCATCTGGAACTCTATAGAAGTTAACCTTTGGTTGTTCTCTTGCTGAATTCGATTCAGCTCTACATCTCTCTTCTGGAGGTCTTGATCACGCTGATCAACTTTCTTATGCAGATCTTTCACACCGTACTCCAAAGATGATAAACGTTTGCTTCCTTCCTCCACCTTCTGTAGGATAGCTCTCAACATCTCCTCAGTTGAGGCACCGCCTTCTCCACCCAGAGGTTTAGAACCCGGATCAACACCTGAAGGAACTGTAATACCCGCTTTCGGGTTAGCATATGAAAAATTCTTGTTCTTTCTCCATTGGTTCTGAGGAAGCTGCTGGCCTCCTTGGTACCCTTGTGTGTTCCTCCATTGATTTTGAGGCGGCTGTGGACCTGGAGGTACAAATGGTTGGCCATAAGAAGGCCTTCCTTGAAAATTTCCACCTTGTGGATACCCATTCTGATTGTAATAAGGACCTCCTATATAATTTACTACTTCTTGCTGAATTGTGGGCTTGTCCTCTTGCTCATTCTCTGCTGTATTCCCTCCAACCATATTCTTCCCCAATCACGGTTGTTAATCTTTTCCATCATGGCCATCAACAGCCTTCTCGTTCCTTCACCTTCCTCAACCTGATGAACTCTCTGGAAATCTGCGTCCACATTCCAAGCCCCGACATTCGTGTGTTGTCCACGATCTCTCTACACCTCACTATTCCTTGATTCAGGAATGATCCACTAGCACAGGCGTCTAGATGATCTTGCCCAGCCTTGTTGGCACCACTATAGAAAAATGCCATGACATCTCCCTCATTGTACCCGTGCTGCGGGCACTCTATCAACATGTTTGAGTATCTCTCCCACGCTTGACGTAGGTCCTCTCCTTGCTTCTGGCGGAAGGAAGAGATCTCAATCCTTGCTTTGATCGTTCTGGATGGAGGGTAGAATCGCTCGAGGAACAGACGCTCGAGCTTGGCCCAAGTGGTAATACCTTCCCGTGGAAGCGTATTATCGTACCACTCTTTAGCTATTCCCGTTAATAAGAATGGGAACAACATAAGCCTCTTGGCATCTTCAGACATGCCATTGTAATTGAAAGTGGAGGCTATCATTAGAAAACTCCTCATATGAGTATGAGGATTCTCCTTCCCGATCACCCCCTTGAACTGGTTCTCTGTAAGCAGCTTTAGAATTCCCGGGGAAATCGAGAAGTTATTTGCCTCTACTGGAGGTAATGCCACTCCATTATAGTACCGTTGAGGCTGCACCGCAAACCTTCCTCGAATAGCTATATTCTGATCTCCGTTCTGAGGAATGTGCTGCAGATTAGCAGGTGGTACAGGTACTTGTTGGGGTGGTGGTGGTTGATAAGCTGGTGGTTGGTTGTAAACAGGAGGTGGAGGATACAGTATGGTGGATACAGATAAGGTGGGTATGGGTAAGGTGGGTAAGGTAAGTTGTTTTGTGGTAAGTTAGGATGTGGGTAAGTAGGGTTGTTATGAGGGTTTTGAACAATGTTATGAGCTGGACAATTTTGATTCTGTGTCCCCGGGTTTTGACTTTGGCTTTCCCCTGACTGATCTTGGTTCTGACTACCACTTCCTCCAATACCGTCAACCCGGTCTACTGTCTGATTAAACTCATTAGTTGCATCATCCAACTCATTACTGAGGTCCATTGGTTCTTTCCCTACTCCGGCAGTGTTCATTCTCCTCAAGAA
The DNA here is from genome assembly GCA_947034835.1 of Ballota nigra. Lineage (NCBI taxonomy): Eukaryota > Viridiplantae > Streptophyta > Magnoliopsida > Lamiales > Lamiaceae > Ballota > Ballota nigra. The sequence continues at coordinate 6,350,484 of OX344727.1, read as the reverse complement.
AGCTCGGTTCCTTCTAGCTATCGTCTCAGGGTCCAACGGTATTCTCTATTCGCTCGTATTGCCTTGTGAGCGTGTTTTCATATACCTGACACACTAGCAGAAGGATCAAAATACAACCTCCGAATGAATAAAAATAAAAATAAAACAGAAAATAAAGCACTCACTACTAACTACTAAGCTATCTACAAGTCCTATTCAAAAGACATACAACGCCGACCCCGACAACGGCGCCATTGACTTGAACCGAAAATACTAGCTTCTACTAGTAGCTTCCCCGCAAGAGTACGGGTTCACTATAGTATTGGCAAGTTCAACGACCAAGTATTATCGAACTCAAGGGAAGGTATGTATGCAAATAGATCCCTGAAGATCTACGCGTCGTAGTTAATATGAGTGTATGTTTTTGGATTTTTGAAGAATTAATTTTAAACTAAAATAAACTAATTAAACTAAAGAATGAAAGAAACGAATAAACTAAGGTGTATTTTCAAATAGGTGATGGTAATGCTCAGGATAGGAATCACTACGTATACTAACGGAGCAGGTACATAATCAAAATAACCGTGACGCGCGAGAAATTACCTAAGTAAAAGAATGCAAGATGAAAGCTCAAGATTTTAACCCTAATACTTTATCCTAACAATCAACTTCACTAATCTATTAACAAGTTAATAGATTGTGCTTAATTAATGAGACCCTAATTCAACTAAGGTGATGTGGTCGTCCTCCTTCGCTAAACTGGTAGATGAATTAATCCTTTCTAAACCCTCTCGTTAAGTCTACTAGTTGTTAAAGAGTGATAAGGTCGTCCTCTCTCTAACACTTTTCGAACGAAATTCAAAAGTAAAGTTAAAATTAATTTTAAGAATTCATTAATTAAGAGAATTAAAACCTAACGTCACGAATTACCCTAATTACGTACCCACAACCTACTTCTACGAGTTCATCCTACCCCAAGCATGCAAGGGTTTTAGCTAGACATGGGTTTAATGAAAACTAAAATAATAGAATAAATAACGAACATGAACATAATGATTAGCACGAAGAAAAGATCAAACATAAACTAGGGTTTCAAGAATTAAAAGAATAAACTGAAATTAAATCAATAGAATGAAGTCTCAACGTGTTCAAGAACAAAGATCTGAAGAAACGAAACTAAAAAGTAAAACCATGATGTGAATTCGTAAGAAAACCTCGAAATGTAAAAGTAAAGCTCGCCCTCTCCTTTCTCTCCAAAAATGAACTCTAAAAGTCAAAATCTATCAAGTGGTGTGTGGTGGTTCGTAAAAACATGCTCCAAAGGGATATAAATAGGCAACGAGTTGAATCGGGAGTTAATGGGCCAAAATTCACGTATGCTCGTGCACTAGTGCACGAGCTCATTCCACTCGAGCACCCTAAATCGTCCAGAGAGCAAAAACTGCACGATCCCCTTTGCTCGTGCACGATATTGCGATTGCTCGTGCACCCTACACGAGTGCTCGTGCACTAGTGCACGAGTTGCACCTTCTCGAGCGCCTTGCACGACTGCTCGTGCACTATGTGCACGAGTGCTCCTTGCTTGTGCACTCCAATGATACTTTTGCTCCCCCGAACTAATACTTTTCGTATTTCTTCGATATCTTCTCAACCGGGCGTCTGTTTGAGTCGATTCAAAGTCCTATGAACTCCTATTTTCACCCTCTATCCACCTACGAGCATCAAAGAGACAAATTCATTAGTTTATGAAAATGATACTCAAATGACTCTAAATACTCATATAAATCAACCAAAACACGGGCATTTCGAGTGACGAATCATGACAATTTCACGCATAATCAGCGAACAAACAAGGAAAATGCAAAATATAAAGGAAAATGGGGCTAAACATAAGTACAATTTCATTAAGATTTCAAAAAAAGAGTAGTACAATGAGGAAAGGAAAAGTACATCAATCCTAATACATAAGCTAAGAAACAAAATAAGCAAAGGATCTTCAAGCTTGAGGAGCTGGAGGAGCTAGAGGAGCTGGTGGAGCTGAAGGAGCTTCAATAAGAGGAGGAGCATCCGGGTTAGTCGCCGCAGGGACCTGCTGCTCGCCTACTGCAGCAGAAGTGCCAGCTCCATCTAAGGGGTTCAGAAAGAGAGGACTTAGGGCATCGAAAACTGTGGCATCCCTATTCACTTCCTCGGTCCTCTCCTTGGAGGCGATCACCCGGATATCATCCTTAAAAATGTCCAAGTTTACACCCATTTCCCCTAGATCGGTAACGGGGACGTCAAAACCAGCAGCTGGAGGGTTCTCGATGACATAGTTCGCGAAGTCTTTAATGGTGCAAGTCATGACATCAAGACCATTATCTAAAGCGTACTTCACGGACCTCACACAATCAACATACGTATAGATGTAACCAAAGTTTGTGTTGTCGGTTACATCTTGTACATAAGTGGTGTATGGAATAGCGCACTTATTCTCTTTCTCCAGCCGGTCGACGTGAACCTTCAGGGACTCAACCCGCTCCACCAGACCCACTCGTTCAGTCTCTAGAACTTGCAGGCGATCAGTGGCCACTCCCAAATCCAATTTCAAATTTTCAGAAGCATTGGAGGCCAACTTCTCCCGTTCTTCTGCGGCTTTCAAATTTCTCTCCCAAGAGAGAGTGGCCTTCTCAAATTCAGCTTTTAGTTTGGCCAGCTCATCATCCTTCCTTTTCAGCTGGGTGTCTCTGTCAGCCTCGAGTTGCTCAATCCTCCGACCCAAGCCCCGGTTTGTCCGCTCCAACTCAATAGCTTGGTCAAGAACCCACTGAGCGGATATAGCCCGATGACTTGCGTTGTAGCTCAGGAGGCGAGCATTATCACTCAAGCTCTGGCTTTGAAGAATTTCTTCACCCAGCTTTGTCCAGGAGCGAGGAACAAGCTCCATTGCTCGCCTTATATGAGAGTCTTTGATATCTTGGTAAGCAGGGGCAGATTTGACGCAGCTAAGCTGGTGAAGTACCTTAGCTCGTCCAGGATACTCTTCCTTCATGTACCTACAAAAAGAAACACAGGTTAGACATGACCAGTGGGAGACGAGCAGCCGAGCAACTGAGAAGATGCTTACTCTCTCAGTTTAACTGGGTCGTAACCCAGATAAGAACTATCCGGAGAAGAGCTCCTTCCCCTGGCACCAACCATGGCCCCCACCACCTGCTGTTTGCTCACTTCTTCCATGGAGGAAGAGCGAGCAACAGTCTTGCTCGTCTGACTCTGTCCCTTTGCCGCTTGGAGCGACCATCCTCCTTCCTGGCGGGGGCAGTCTCCTTGGTGAGTCTTTTCTTTCCCCGATTGTCTCTTGGGGGTGAGGAGCAAGGAGGGAGGCGAGGAGCAGGGTCCTGAGTGGGGGGAGCTTCTTCTTCATCTTCTTCCGCCCTTAACTTAATAAGAGAAGTTGGAGGATCGAGTTTCTTCTTCTTCGAAGGTTGGTTGGCGACCATTTGCTTAACACGATGGGCGAGAAGATGGTAGCACTCGGGGATCATAGGAACGACAACGGTTACCATTTGTGCTAAAAACAAGACAAACATACAATCAGAATAGGAAAAAGCGACCAGGCGACCAACCGGCAGGCGACCAGCCAGACTGGCAACCAGGCGACCAAAGAATATTAACACAAAGAAAAATAAAATGTTATACCTTCCGGGATAACAGCTTGAGCCTCCAAGTGGTGAGCGCTGGTAGTTAGCTGAGCGAGCTTCTGACAGTGAAGTTTCGAGAGATGCTTGATGCTCCGATCACTTGGGTTCCGGAGGGTGATTACAGTGAGAACATACAAGAACTCTTCACTTAGGTCAGGATGCCCCCACTTCAAGATACGCAGGCCTGCAAAATAAAAAGAAAAGAAAAATTAAAATTAGTTTTCACTTTGTTCATTGAATGAAAAACGGGGAAACCTACGCCTTATTCCGCCAAAACCCTCAAGGGAGTTTATAAGCCAAGGCCCACCGGAGAAATCGGAAGACGCTCGCCAATCGCCACCAATAAAGAAAAACTGCTTGTGCCAATGTTGATGACCTTGGTTCGGATTGGATGATTAGTGGCTGTTTAACACTAAAGAAAGTCACCAAACAAGATTACAAGTAATGATTTTGTGTAAGTGAAGATTGCGAAATGAAATTGCAAGAGTTTTGTCTTTTTCTTGAATTATTCCCCTTATTCTTACCCTTTCATAAAGGGATATTTATAGGCTTACAAGCAAGTAGGAGGTGTCGCCCTCTTAGCCTTTTGATTTAGGTGTTGCCAAGTGTTTAGCCACTTGTCTTACCCTTAAACTATTATATTTTATACAATGACAAGTATTTAGTACACTTGTTTGTTTCTAATGCAATGCCTAATTGGTGGAATTTTGAGCTGTCTTCCGTGGCTTCATCTTGCTCGCTTGGTCGCCTAAGTGGTGGGTACTCTTTGCCCTTGTTTTTTGCCTGGTTATTTGTTCTTATTTCTTGTTTCCGCAGTGTTGGTCGCCTGATATTCGTCTGATGACTCTCCTGGTCGCCTGGTGATTTGACTCTTTTTTAAGCTTATTTGGTCGCTTGACTTCCTAATCACATTATTAGTTTCTTAATCTCCTAAACACTGTTGCTCGCCTGGTCGTCTATCAACATTGCCCCCTGACTTGTTCTTTATTAGGATAATTGTTGACTAATGAAGGACAAGACATAATTTGATAGGATGATGGTTGTGTGCTTGTGGTGAGCAACAAATTATTGAATTCTTTGGGGGGGAAAGCTTGCGATCATCAAGACATTAGGGCGACCAATGGGGTGTCCTACGCGTGTGTGACGGTTGAGATCCCGAGGTTCTCGGAATTCGCAACGTCGTGGATGGCAGGTGACGTCATCGCCGCCCACGCATATTCCTTTCTTTACAAATAGGTGCCTACGAAATTTTCAAAATTTTTGTTTTGGCCCCCGTTTTTGCTCCTTATAAATACTCATCTTTCTTCCCTTTTTCATTTTTTAAAAAATTTGCTTCTTCCTTCCGCCATTGTTTCACTTTCTCAAGCTTTTGCTTCGGTCATCTTCTACCCTTTATCGAATTCTTGATGATTTATGTACGAATCATCAAGGTAATTGCTAATTATAGTTTTTAATTTTGTTTTTGCTTTTGTTTTTGCATTTTATTTTTGTTTTTTCTTCGAAAATTTTCCTCCACCACCTCGAGTTTCTCTGGCGCTGCCGTGTTCTGCTATCTCCGCCGCTCATGCTTCTTCTTTCATTTTTCCTCAAAATCCATTATCATCTTTATTGATTTCTTGAAAAACGACCTTTTAAATGGTCCCTTCTTCGAGTGAAACCACTTCAATTGAAATTTTTGAACGTAATCCTGGGAAGCGTCCGATGGAAGAAGAAAACTCCCCCATTCCTCGCCGATCTATTCGTCAAGCGCTTGCTCGCAATCCCAGGACCCTTCTCGTGGATGAAGAAATGGGCTCAGAAACCTCCTCCATTTTTTGCTCCGTAGAAGCTTATGCCGTAGACATCTCGGGCGACGAAGAAGTGGAGCGACCAGCTGGTCTCCCGGATGTGGAAGAGGGAACGTCCTCTGAATTAGGAGAGGATTCAGAAGAGGTGGCCGTTTAGATCGAGGCAGAGAGCGACCAGGCTCATGTGGAGCGACCAAGGCTGATTGTGACGTGGGAGTTTCTAAAGGAGATAGGTTTTCCTACCTCTAGAGTGACTCCTGAGTCTCAGATTCCTGAAGGAGTTGCTAGCCAGAACAAATGGGGAGAATATGCTGCTCGCTACTCTTCTATGTTTCATGTTTGCTCCCGCGTGATCATGACCGCCCAAGAGAACAGCTTCACGGCGAGAAGGATTCCATGTCTGATCACAGAAGATGACTTGGACAGCATAAGGTCCCACTACAAAATCCCATTCGATATCTTTCTGTATGCCCCCAAAAAAGGGAGAAACTGCTGACCGCCCACCACCAGGATGCACAGAATCAACCTGGATATTTTGAACACGGGGTTCCTGTTGCCGCTCCATCCCCTCATTGGTCGCTTCTTGGAAGACGTAAATTTGGCCATCATTCAAATTACTCCTAATAGGTGGAGTAATTTGCTCTCCTTGATGACGCTATTTGGCCTCGAGGGCTACAAGAACAAGATTAGCACCGCCGAAATCCACTATGCCGTGGTCATATCTACCTGGAAAGTGGAAGGTGTAGGCTGGTACTATGTGAAGGCGAGGACGGGGGTCAAGCTCATTGAGGGAGTTGCCAACAAAGTGAAAAGTTGGCATAACCAATTCCTTTTCATTGGAGGAGACTAGCGGACATCGGCGGACTTTGCTGGCGGCCAAGCGCGCATTAATTCCCCTGAACGTTTTGGCGTAGTAAAACGTAGGCTCCCCTATTTCCTTCTGGGAACCAAGTTGGAACTAATATTAATTTTTCTTTTCTTGTTGTTTTGCAGGTCCAAAAAATTTGAAGTGGGGGCATCCGGACTTGAGTGAAGAATTCTTGTACACCTTAGCTGTGATAGTGTTGCGGAACCCTGCTGATTGCGAGATACTTCATCTATCAAAAGCTCATTGCCGGAAAATTGCCCAACTTTTCACAAGTCCCCATCATCTGGAAGCCCAGATGGAGATCCCCGAAGGTAATAACCTTTAAAAAAATTTACTCTTGTGTTCGCCTGATCGCTTTCTTAACTTTTTATCTTCCGTCTTAATAGATCAACGAGTGACCATTGACGTCCCTACCATTCCTGAATCTTACCACCTCTTAACCGCCCGCGTGAAACAAATAGCCACCGAATCGCCGACCAGGAGGAAACAAGACCCCCCTCTATCTCTCATCCGCCTCCGCGCTGGGGAAGAGCCAGCTCCCCATGCTCGCACACGAGCCACTACTGGTCGCTCCAGGGGAGCCTCCAAAGCCACTGCTTCTCCCCGTGGTACGGAGAAAGAGAAAGAGAGAATGAAGAAAAAGGTCCCCCGTGAGGATGGTCGCGGCGAGGGAGAGGGTGCAGAGCGAGCAACAAAACGCTCAAAACCCACCACGGAGGCTAGCAGCCGGGCTCCTCGCTCTCCAGTTTCCAAGTCTACCTCGCTTGAGGTCGTAAGCTAACAGTAGACCGTGGCTGTTGTGTTGAGCAAAAAGAAGTGACTCTCAAATGATCGCTCCTACCTGGGATATGACCCAGTGAAGCTGAGGGAGTAAGTCTCTAGATTGCTTCGTTGTTGGTCGCTCTTTGTAAAAATTCTTTAACTTATATATATTTTCTCTTTTTTTCAGGTACAAGCCTGAGGAGCATCCCGGGTGAACAGAAGTGCTTCACCAGCTCAGCTGCGTGAAGTCCCCTCCTCCATACTTGGACATCCCGGACTCGCATGTTCGGCGAGCAACTGAAATGGTCCCGCGCTCCTGGACCAAAGTCTGTGAGGACATTGTTCAAGAACAGACTGCTAGCGACAATGCACGCCTGGTCGCTTACAATGCCAGCCATCAAGCTGTGATGGCCCAGAAGCTCCTTGATCAAATTGTGATCTTGGAGTGGACCAACCGCGGTCTTGGTCACAAGATCGACGGCTTTGAGATGGAGAAGGCGGCTGCCTTGAAGAAGAAGGAGGATGAGCTTGCCCGGGAGTAGGCTAAGCATGTAAAAGTGGTGGCGGACTTGGAGCAGAAGCACAATGCCTCCCTGGATAGCGAGCAAGTTGCACTCAACCAGTCTGAGAGGTTGATGCTTGAGTTGGGGGTTCCTGATGAGCGAATAAAGGTGCTGGAGAATGAGAAGGCGGTCATGGTCGCCCAGGTGGAAGAGCTTCAAGCTGATGTTGCTCGCCTGCAGCAAGAAAAATCTGGCATGGTCGCCTACGACGTGTATGCCCAGGATGTGGCCGACAACACTAACTTCGGTAATGTGTGTGCCTATGCAGAGAGCATCCGGTCCGTGAAGTTTGCCTTGGATCATGGCAAGGACGTATTGGCCATGACCAAGAAGGACTTTATTGACTACGTCAAGGATAACCCTGTCAGTGCCGGGTTTGCTGTCCCTGTAGCCGATCTTGGGGAAATGGGAGTGCCCTTGGACATCTTTGGGGAAGTTGTTCAAGTTATTGCCCCTCAGTTCTCCGGCGAGGAGCCAAGCAAGGAGACTGAGATTTTTTACGGTCTTCACTCTCTCCCACTCAATCCTAACAACGGGGCGGGCACCTCTACTGTGGCGGGCAGCCACCACTGATATTGCCCCCACTGCTCCAGCCACCACTGATGTTCCTCCTGCCCCCCAGGGTTGAAGGCTTATTTTCTTTTTTATTTCCTTTAGCTTGTGTTAGGATGATCCTTGTAATTTTCTTGTTTTCCTTTGTAATCTTTTTGTTCCTTGATGAAAAGAAGTTTAGAATGTTTACTATCTCCTTTATTGTTTTCCTTGTAATTTCCTCGCTTTTTGTTTATTCGCTGCGTGCACCGATGTTCAACTATCTTTGTTTAAGTTTCACAAATGCAATATCCTTCATCTTTAGATGTAGATATTTTATGTTTGTTGATCGCCTTAAGTTATTGGGCCTTATTGTCCTTACATGGACTTGGCCTTGAACTCTTTCTTCTTTTTCCTTCTTGATCGCCCCCAATTTTGGGCCTTATTGTCCTTTTATGGACTTGGCCTTGGGTTCATAAGTTTTTAACCATGTTGTTCGCCCCTCTGTCCGTGCATCTGAGCGAGCAACTTTATTTTGTGGAGCGAACATCTGAGCAAACTAATCTTACAACACAAATTTCATATATACTCATAAAATTTTGAAATTTTTCAACATACTTACAACTGGTACTCATAAAATAATATGGAAACTAAATTTTACATGTACTGCACAATTTTTGCCTATTGATAATATTTCTTCAACAAAGCTGCATTCCAGGAGTATTGGGCCGAGTTACCTTCCATGTCTTCCAAGTCGTACGTGTCGTTGTGCCATTTGAGAGTTACCTTGAAGGGCCCCTCCCAAGTCAGTCCAAATACTCCTGGTGGCGACCCTAAAAAACTTCTGAGTACGAGATCTCCGTTCTCGAATTCTCTAACTTTTACTTGTGAATTATAATATTTTGCGATCCTTTTCTTGTATATCGCGTTTTTCATTTCTGCTGAAATTCTCTTTTCATCAATCATATCCATTTCTGCGGCTAGAGCCATGTTGTTCGACTGCTCGTCAAATATTGTTGTTCGTTCTGTTGGCACTTTTAATTCCACTGGTATCACTGCTTCGACGCCAAATGCCATGGTGAATGGAGTTTCTCATGTACTTGTTCTATATGACACTCGGTATGCCCATAGCACTTCTGGTAGCTCCTCTGACCATTTTCCTTTTTTGTCTACCAACCGAATTTTTAGAATATGTTTGATTATTCTATTGACTGCCTCTACTTGACCGTTGGACTGGGGATGATATGGAGTTGAAAAATGCTTCTTGATTCCCCATTTTTCACAAAAGTTTCTTATCTTCTTGCCTTCGAACAGTCGTCCATTGTCTGTCAGAATTGCCTGTGGGACCCCGAAACGGTATACAATATTCTTCCATATGAAACTGATCATCTTTTCCTGCGTAATTATTACAAGTGCCTCTGCCTCAGCCCATTTCGTGTAGTAGTCCACGACAACCACCGTAAATTTTATGTTTCCCTTGCCTGTCGGGAAGGGCCCTATGATGTCGATTCCCTATTTTGCGAATGGTCATGGCTGTTGACTGCTATCATCTCGGTTGGTGGCTTGTGAATGCTGGGTGAGAATATCTGGCATATGTGACAAGTTTTTGCAACTTTGATAGCATCTTGCAGTAATGTAGGCCAGTAGTATCCTTGTCTCACTGTTTTGTAGGCCAATGCATACCCTCCTGCGTGGTTTCCACAGACGCCTTGATGAATTTCTTTTAAAACCTCTTGGCCTTATTTTTTTGTTAAACATTTTAGTAACGGAAGTGAGAATCCCCTCTTGTAAAGCTGGCCATCCATGATTGTGAACCTTGCTGCTCGCCTGGTCATCTTGGTCGCCTCTTGAGGATCTTCCGGGACTTCACCATCACGAAGGTATTTGATAATGGGTGTTCTTCAGTCGTCTTCCTCAGATTCTTCATCTACTTGATTTATCTTGTAATCGTGAGTTGATGGTTGATATATCTTTGTGATGGTGATTTCTAACAACTCTGCTGGGCCCGTGCTGGTAGCATCTGCTTGGACATTATTCTCTCTTGGTACTTGTTCGGTGTAAATTTGTTCGAACATGGAAGCTAAATGGGCTACAATTTTTTTATATAACGCCATGTTTTCATCTTTGCTTCATATTCTCCTCGGACTTGGTCGACTATCAGCTGTTAGTCCCCATATATTTGTAGTCTTCTAACCCCGTCTGCCAATGCTAAATGAAGTCCAGCTATCAACGCTTCATACTCGGCTTCATTGTTCGTCGCCATGAACTCGAATCGTACTGCCGAGGTAAGGATTTGTCTGTCCGGGCTCATTAGTATTATTCCAGCTCCTGATGCTGCGTTGGTCGATGATCCATCAACGTACATATGCCATGGATGATTATGACCTCTCGTCGGATCTTGAGGAAAGGTTAACTCAAGTATAAAGTCGGACAATGCTTGTCCTTTGATCGTTGTTCGAGGTGCATATGATATCCCAAATTGGCTTATTTCGAGTGACCATTTGAGGAGGCGACCAGCAGTGTCTGGCCTTAGTAAGATTTGCCTCAACGGGAAAGTTGTCAGTACTTCTACTTGATGATCGAAGAAGTATGGTTGAAGTTTCCTGACACTCATCACCAGTACGTATGCCAACTTTTCCATCGGGGAGTATTTGATTTTTGCCTCGTGCAATGCTTGGCTCACATAGTAGATGGGTAAATGGAATTTTCCCTCTGCACGAACCAAAACTGAACTGATGGTCACTTCTAAAGCTGCCAGATACAGGTACAACTTTTCTCCCGGAACAGGTTTTGATAAAATTTTGGTGTCGCTGAGATATTCTTTCAGTTGTTCAAATACTTGTTGACAATGAGTTTTCCATTGAAATTCTCCTTTCTTTATTGCATCGAAAAAGGGTCGGCACTTGTAACCAAATCTTGAAATGAATCTATTCAAGGCCGCCAAGCACCCAGTGAGTCGTTGTACTTCCTTGACAGACCTAGGTGGCTGCATGTCCATGATTGCCTTTACCTTTGATGGATTTGCCTCAATGCCTCGCTGGCTAACAAGATGTCCTAGGAACTTGCCTGAACTTGCCTGAGTGGACTCCAAAGCTGCTTTTCTTCGGGTTTAGCCTCATGTTGTAAGTTCGGAGTATTTCGAATACTTGGGCCAGGTGTTCCAAGTGGTCTTCTTTCTTGGGACTTTTCACGACTATGTCGTCCACGTATACTTCCACTGTTTTGCCAATGTGCTCATCAAACATTTTATTGACAAGTCTTTGATACGTGGCTCCTGCGTTGACCAACCCGAACGACATCCTTTTTCAACATAGCAAATTTTTGTTAGTGTAAAAAGTTGTGTGCTCCAGGTCGTCTTGATGCATTGGGATCTGATGATAGCCAGCGAACGCATCCATGAATGTAAGGAGTTCGTGTCTAGCCGTGTTGTCTACCAACTTGTCGATGTGGGGTAGTGAAAAGTTGTCTTTAGGGCAAGCAGCGTTCAAGTCTGTGAAGTCGATGTATAATCTCCACGTCCCGTTTGGCTTTCGTACTAACACTGGATTAGCTACCCATTTGGAGCATAGTGCTTCCTTGATGAGGTCATTGTCCAGAAGCTTCTTCACCTCAATATCCAGCGCCTCATATTTGTCGGGCCCAAACTTCCTTCTTTTTTGCTTCACCGGTTTTCTTGTTGGGTCAATATTTAGTTTATGGCAGGCATGCTCAGGGCTGATGTCTACCATATCGCCATGTGACCATGCGAACACATCGAGATTGGACTTTAAGAATTCTTTCATCCTGGATCTGTAAGGCTCTGGGAGCTTAGATCCAATGAAGAGTTCTAAGTCTTCTCGGTTTGGGTCAACTCTTATTGTTTCCAACTCTTCGACCGGTGTTGTTCTTCTTTTTTTATTTTTCCATCGAGGATTGATGGTGGGCCCCTCCAAGTTGAGTTCATCTTCAACCATCATTGGCTCTGCTCCTAGCCGTGGTTCAAGGTCCTCAACTTTATTCGAGCAAGATATAGTCTCTTGTCTTTGTTGTTCGTTTTGGATCTCTTGCTCGTCCTCTCCCTGCTGGTCGTCCACCTCCATCATCTCTGTATCAATGGATTCCATGATTTCGTCAAGTATGGAAGGTTCATCTCCAACATTGCTTCTCAACTGTTCGTCCACTATTGATACCCGGTTGTCTTTGGGTTGCAGTTGTAGAAGGCACTCACGAGCTCTTTTTTATCACCTTTTACTGTGCCCGATCCTTTTGGTGTTGGGAATTTAACACAATAGTAATACATTGAAATAGCCGCTTTGAATTCATTGATAAAAGATCGACCGAGGAATCCATTATAGGAGGACTGTTGATCTACTACTAAGAACTATACCATTCTAGTCAGCCTCCTATCTGGATCCTTGGTCGATACAAGTTCAACTGGCAACGTAACTACTCCTAGGGGAATGGTTACAACATCTCCGAATCCCACTATTTTGTGATTACAGTCTTTTACATAATCTGCACAATCTCCTAGTTAATCTAGTGTGCTTTTGAACAGAATGTTTATGTACGAGCCGGTGTCCACAAGTAATCGATGGACTCGGGTTCCCATAATGTTAGCACATATGATCAATGAGTCGTTGTGCGGAGTGAGCACTTCATCCAAATCATTTTCCGAAAATACCAAGTCTCCCATTTTCTTGGTGGCCTGGTTGACTCTCACTTCCTTTACTTGAGCCACTGCTCTCAATTTTGCTTTTCGCTTTCTCTTAGAGATCAATGGCCTCCCATCTGAACAACCTCCAACTGGTCCGCTCGCTTCGAGCATTAGAATTTCCCGCATTGGTTCTGCCGGAGCTGTTGGGATTTTCTTTCCCTTCTTGGTCGTCCTGCTCGGCTGGTCGTCACTATCCTCATCATCCGAGCTGGGTGGATTTGTTGTCCTGGGCCTTTTTCCTGGTTCCTTTTTTACAAATTCGGACAACTTTCCTTCTTCGTAGAACCTCCATAGTTGTTTCTGTAAGTAGCGACATTCACTAGTGAAATGTCCAATGTTTTGGTGGTACGCGCAGTACTTGTTCGGGTTGAGCTTTTCACGCTCTTGCCGAATTTTCCCTGGTTCTGATAGCATATCCCCGTCTTTAACGTTGTTGTACACAGCCTCTATCGTTGTGGTAAACACTTGATTAAGCTTTTCCTTCAGTTTCGCTCCTTCATTGAAGGCTTTCATGTTTTTGGGAGCTTTGTAATCATTTCCTACAGACTTCTTTCCAGTTTTCTTGGGATCAACTTTATCACCCAACTCCTTCTGCAGTGCTTCTTACATGGATACATGTATACCTGCTCGATGTCTGAATTCTGCGTATGTTTTAGGGCAGGCAAGGTGTATCTCTTTCCACAAACCAGTCCCTTTCTTTAAGCCCGCCATCACCGCCACCATCTTGGTGTTCTCACTTACCATTTCGCCTTCCAGAAGTATCTTGTCAAATCTTTCTAAGAACTTTTTGTCCGACTCATCATCCCCTTGCTTGATGTCGGCCAATCGGTGCCTCTGAGTTAAGTACAACCCGACTGTGGAGAAATGTGATAAAAACTCTTTGCTTAGTTGTGCAAAGGAGTTGATGAATCCGGGGGTAAGTGCCGAAAACCAACGATGGGGTCCATCATCGAGTGTGAGCAGAAAGTTACGGCACTGTGTGGCATCTGATGCCCCCATTGATACCATGAAATCGGAGTACTTTGTCGGATGAACCTTGGGATCTGAATTTCCTTCGTATAGATTGATGGCCGGGAACTGTATTTTCTTTTGCACGGGTGCATTCAGGATTATTGGTGATAGCGGTGATGATGGTAAAACTGTCGAGCCAATGCCCTTCTGTGAATCCAACTGTCTTTGCATTTCTTCGATTACCTTCTTGAGGGCTTGCAACTCGCTCGGAGACGCTCCACCATTGGAAGGCTGCTTGTCATGATTAAGTTCTATGACTTCATCCTGATGCAGTCCCTCACCAATGGGGCGTTTCTCCTAAGTTGGTTACCTAGCGACGTTGCTGGCCCCATTAGGGCCCAGCCGCCCAAAGGCTGATCTCCGCAAGCGATCATGGATGGAGGGCGAGCATCAGTGCGTGCTCGCTGCTCTCTCCATGGTGGTGTGACCTCCTTAATCTCTCTCATATGTTCCAATCTTTCTTCGATGTTATGTCTCGTGCTCCTTGTTGTGCTTTTCCTCGACTCCACCTCTTCTCCCGGTGTGGATTCTCCTCTGCTCCCCAATCTTTCGCTTATTGGGGTTTTACCTTTGTTCTGTCGACCTGCACGTTGTTCACCTCGTCATTTTGTACATCCTCTTGCCTCTTACTCCGCTGCTCGACTGTTCGGTTATTCACCTTCGGCGCTCTTGATGGCTCCGTCATTTCTTGACATCTTTGTATCGATTGCAAGACGATAATCATCTTTTCGAGTTCTTCCAGGTTTCTGGCCAAAGCTTCTACCTCCGGGGGGAGAGTATCGATAGTGACTTGCACGTTTTTGTTGGATGTAGCCCGTATCGTATGTGCATGGTCACCCGTGGATGACACCCGAGTTTGTGATCTATGTGACGGGTGTGTACTTGAGGATTGTCGTTCTTGTGATCTTGCCATCTTCGAATGTTTGGGTATTTTGGTGATGAAAACGTTGTGTTTTGTCATTGTCAATTTAAGAATAACTAGTCTTGTATGTGTGAACCTGGTTATTTAGCAAACCCTAATTCACACGTGCATGCATTCAAACTCTTAAATATGAACAACTCCTTCACAAATGTTAGATTATCCCTCTTATACCCAGTTTCCGGTGACTTTTGGCCGGACTCCGGTGGCAATTTGCAGATTCCGGTGATTTTCCTACCGAATTCTTCAAATCTTCGATCAACCGGAGGTTCGGACCCTTCTTCTAGCACCAATTGTTGATGACCTTGGTTCAGATTGGATGATTAGTGGTTGTTTAACACTAAAGAAGGTCACCAAACAAGATTACAAGTAATGATTTTGTATAAGTGAAGATTGAGAAATGAAATTGCAAGAGTTTGGTCTTTTTCTTGAATTATTCCCCTTATTCTTACCCTTTCATGAAGGGATATTTATAGGCTTACAAGCAAGTAGGAGGTGTCACCCTCTTAGCCTTTTAATTTAGGTGTTGCCAAGTGTTTAGCCACGTGTCTTACCCTTAAACTATTACATTTTATACAATGACAAGTGTTTAGTACACTTGTTTATTTCTAATGTAATGCCTAATTGGTGGAATTTTGAGCAGTCTTCCTTGGCTTCATCTTGCTCACTTGGTCGCCTAAGTGGTGGGTACTCTTTTCCCTTGTTTTTGGCCTGGTTATTTGTTCTTCTTTTTTGTTTTCGCAGTGTTGGTCACCTGATATTCGTCTGATGACTCTCCTGGTCGCCTAGTGATTTGACTCTTTTTTAAGCTTATTTGGTCGCCTGACTTCCTAATCACATTATTAGTTTCTTAATCTCCTAAACACTGTTGTTCGCCTGGTCGTCTATCAACAACCAGTTTTTCATTTTATTTGGCACCCCTTCAATCAACTTCACGTTGCTGCGGGCCTTAAGATAGTACCACCCTAATCCGTCCTCATTAGCAGCCGAAGAGATAGTCATTGCATAATGTATCTCTGCGGTGCTTATTTTATTCTTGTACCCCTTAAGCCTGAAAAGGGTTATGAAAGCCAGAAGGTTGCTCCATCCATTCGGGGTAATCTATGTAATGGCCAAGTTTGTATCTTCGAGAAAATGGCCAATTATAGGGGTGTAGAGGCAACGGAAGCCCAACATTTAACACATCTAAGTTAATGGCGGTACAACCAGGGGGCGGGCGGTCAGCTCTCTCATCCTTCTGCGGAGCATATAAATGGATATCGTACGAGATTCGGAAAGATGAACGAATCCGAGCTAGATCGTCCTCGGTGATCAGACTTGGTATCCAATTCGCGGTGTAAAAGGTTTCCTGCGTAGTCATAATAGTCCTTGGTGGCGTTGGGAAAGAATTGTGGTAACGAATTAGCATAATCGACCCATTCTTGTCAACGAACAACCGCTTCGGGAATTTGAGACTCAGGGGTAGGATTCGAGATAGGGAAGTTAATTTCCCTAAGGAACGCCCAAGTCAACTTGTTAGGGGGATGGCCCTGTTGGTCGCCTCCTCGCCTGCCCACTTGCTCGCTGCTCGCTCCAGTGTCAGGGACACTCATCTCGTCAATTTCAGCAGCAACTTCAGCGGAGTCCTCACCCAAGTCAGAGGAGGTATTTTCCCTTGGAGAGGAGCGAGCAACTGGTTGAGCAACATCCTACTCGCCCGAGTTGTCCACTGCATAGAACGCATCTACGGAGCGAACAACAGAGCTCGCCTCTGAGCCCGTATCTTTATCTACGAGTAAAGTGTGCGGATTTCGAGCAATTGCTTGGTGAAGTGAGCGGCGAGGAACAGGGGGTGACGTTTCAAATTCCATTGGCCTTTTTCCCGGATTTCGGCCAACATTCTCATCGGAAAAAGTGTCGCTGGAAATCGGAGATGCCATCGGAACTAAAGTCGAGGCTTTTTCAATGAAAAGGATTTGAAAATGAAATTAAGGAAAATGTAGCGGTGCTAGGAATAAACACGGCGGCAGTGGTAGAAGAGCGGCGGCGACAGTGATAACAGGAGGAGAAATTCGAAAAAATTGAAGGGAAAATGAAAAGCAAGAAGTAAAAAATGAAAATAAAAGCAGAAGAATGATAAATCTACCTTCAAACAAGAACAAATCAATAAGAATGGGAAGAAATGTGAGAACTCGAAGAAGCAACAATGGAGGTTCTTCGTGTACGATCGCGAAAAAAGAAGAAAAGGAAATGATTTGGTATTTATAGAGCAACAAATAGGGGCCTAATTGAAATATTCAAAAAAGTTAAGGCCCCTATGAGCAATTTAGGGTTACACGCGTGGGCGGCAGTGATGTCACCAACCGCTCACGTCGTTTCGTAAAAAAGTACCTCGGGAACCGAAGCATCGCAAGTCCAAAGGTCGCGTCCCTGTTGTTCGCCCAAAATATTCCCACTCAAAATATTTGAATCCTCGTTGCTCGATCAGGATCCTAGTTGCTCGCTTAAACTATAATTTGACCTAAAAATGATCATTCTCATCTTAATAGGTCAAACTAGGGGGCATTGTTGATGGCGAGCAGCCGAGCAGCAGGATTATGGTAAACAAATATTAGAATAGCAAGTCAAGAAGTCATTAAGAGAATTTTAAAAAGGACGAGAAGCAGGGAAAAGGCTAGAAGAGGCAAGCAGCTGGGTAACGGACTAGAATGGACTAGGCAAGCAGCAGGGTGGACGAGCAACATGACCAAGAAGAGTCAAAGAGGAATTAAAAAGGCGAGCAGGTGAGCAGAAGGACACCTCAGAAAGTCACCAAGAATTCCACTAATTAGGCATTACATTAGAAGTAAACAAGTGTCTTAACACTTGTCATTGTAAAAGATGTAATAGCTTAAGGATATAACAAGTGTCCAAACACTTGTCAAGTTGTAAATAAGAGTGATTAGGGAGGTGACACCTCATGCTTGCTTGTACTCTATATATACTCCTTCATGAGAAAGGGGAAGGAGGGGTTTTAAAGTATTCAAGAAAAAGACCAAACTCTTGCAAATTCGTTTCTCAACCCTTACTTAGATTAATTTGGTGTTTAATCCCAGTTTATACACCTTGTTTGATGATCTTCAAAGCTTAAACATCCACTAATCACATACATTGAACCAAGATCATCAACAGGGGCGCTTGATTAAGAGCACTTCAATGATAATGAGAATGAAATTTTATTTTCCATTTATGCCCCCATAATAAAAATGATATGTTGGGGGAAGGATTGTTCCAATGGTGGTTGCATTGCTAGTGGCATGCCTAATTTTAGAATAGGAGTGGATAACAAATGTGTATTAGTGGTTGTTGGTGGGGGAATAGGGGAGTGATTGAGGAGGATGATTGTAGGAGGAAAATAAGGTAATCAAAATGGAGTATTGATTACTCTATTTAGGAGGAGAGATGATGAATTTGTTCTATGAACCCTCTTAATTACACTAGTTTTTTTAACTCATTCTCATTACCATTGACGAGTTACTAACCAAGCGTCCCCTACGTCATTGGTGAATAAACACTGTTACTTCGACTCCCTCCCTCTTTGGTGTGCCTTAATAAGAATAGAGTGACAATTTCGAATTTTCACATTAATCTCCACCTCCAAAACTATTGATCCACCACCCTCACTACATAGCCAACATCTTAGTTGTCAACACCAAAAATATTGACTCCACACAAAAAAAATAAAACAAAAGCTCTCAATGAAAAACACACAAAGTTCACGAGTGAAAAAAAAAAAACGGAAATCACTAAACAATGTTATTATAATGTAAATAACCAAATATAATATTTTATAAAGAATATGTCTCTTGTGCAATATGTGCGGTGGACAACTCAAGTGCATTTTAAAAAATTACCCTTATTATTATAAAAATAATATTACCTCTGTTATTACTAAAAGTGAGTTTAATAAGAAGTGGGTTTTTAGTAATAATAGAGGTAACTTTTCAGTAATAATAGGAAAACTTTTTAAAAAGGGCAACACTCATGTGAAATATTTCATATGTGAAATATATCTAAAATAGGCAAATATTAAAAACGGGTCGCTCCAGGTAAAAAATTGTGGATCTTGGTCGGGTCTGGTCGGATTTGGAAGGTTTTTTCCAAAATCTCGCGCAGGTCATGTTCTAGGATTTTCGCTCCCAAATTGTGTTACAGGATAGACAAAATGTATGTTATAATATGGGTAAATGTGTGTTACAAATCATTAAAAATAAGTTTTTTCTACTTTAACATAATAATAATGACAAATATATATTTTTACAAGATCAAATATGTGTTTTTAATTTATTTTTCATCCCATTAAATTTAAATTTATGGTTTTATATATTAAAATATATCTGTTCCAACAATAACTTACATTTGCTCTAACATCAAATATATTTTTTTGCTCCAACATTAACACACATTTGCAATAATACACATTTGCTATAACATTAACACACTTTGCTTCAATTGTAACACATATTTCCTCTAACAGTAACACACATTTGTTCAAATGGTAACACATATTTTTAGTAACACACATTTACTCTAACTTTAACACCTATTTGCAGCAATACACATTTACTCTAATATTAACACACTTTGCTTCAATAGGAACACATATTTCCTCTAACAGTAACACATCATTTGTTCCAATAGTAACACATATTTTTAGTAACACACATTTACTCTAACTTTAACACCCATTTGCAGTAACACACATTTACTCTAACATTAACACACTTTGCTTCAGTGGCAACACATATTTTCTCTAACAGTAACATACATTTGCTCCGATAGTAACACATATTTTAAGTAACACACATTTACTCTAATATTAACACACATTTGCAGTAACACATATTTACTCTAATATTAACACACTTTATTTCAATAGTAACACATATTCCCTCTAACAGTAACACACATTGGAGCAAATGTGTAACACACATTTGCAGTAACACACATATTTTAAGTAACACACATTTGTAGTAACATATATTTACTCTAATAGTAACATACATTTGCTCCAATTGTAACACACATTTGTTCTGACAGTAACACGCATTTGCAGTAACACACATTTCCTCCAATAGTAACACACATTTGCTCCAATAGTAACACATAATTTTGGTAACACACATTTGCTCCAATAGTAACACATATTTTTAGTAACACACATTTCTTCTAACATTAACACACATTTGCTCCAATAGTAACACATAATTTTGGTAACACACATTTGCTCCAATAGTAACACATATTTTTAGTAACACACATTTCTTCTAACATTAACACACATTTGCTTCCAATAGTAACACAATTTTCAGGAACTTTTTCAAGGCATTAAATCGAACAGGTGACGTGAGTTTGTTATGAGATTTTTGTATCCATATTAACACACTGTTGATTTGATTTGCAAAAGAAAATTGAGGAGAAAATAGAAGAAAAAATAAATTTTGAAATGGGGATGGGGTGGAATGGGCGAAGGGGAGGGAGGGAAATTGTTGAAAATAATAAACTAGATTAATTAAAATGAGTTAAAATAATGGATAAACATTGTTGAATACATGAATGACCTTTGAACTCTTGGTCAATACATGTATGAGATTAATTAAAAGTTCATGCATTAGAATTAATTATGGTTCATGCATTTTTGTATAGATGCATTATGGGTATCACCTATAAATACACCATGTATTCATCATTTTGTATCAAGTCACAAGAAAATTAAGTTGAGAAAATTCAAAATAGTTTCCTCCACTCTTGAGTTTTATACTCTTGTAGAAATTCATACTCTTCAATTTCTAACAAATTGGTATCTAGAGCCACTTGTGTTTGGAGACAAAGCTTGAAGAAATGTCGAATGGAACTCCATTTGTCGTTCCATCTCTCACCAAGGATAATTATGATAATTGGTGCATAAGGATGAAGGCTTTGCTTGGAGCCTATGAAGCTTGGGATCCTGTGGAAAATGGTGTTGATGAAAGTGAAGCATCCGCCAAGAAGAAGGATCAAAAGGCACTTACCCTCATCCATCAAAGTTTGGATGAGAAGATGTTCGAGAAAATCGCTGCGGCAACTACTTCCAAGCAAGCATGGGAAACTCTTCAAGCTTCATTCAAAGGCATTGATAAAGTAAATAAGGTACGTCTCCAAACATTAAGAGGAGAGTTTGAATCTCTACGCATGAAAGATTCCGAATCTATTTTGGATTACATTTCAAGAGTTTTGGCTATCACGAATCAAATGAAAAGATGTGGAGATGACATGAAAGATGATCGCATTGTTGCGAAAATTTTGAGATCTTTGGATCCAAAATTTAATTACATTGTGGTTGTCATCGAAGAATCTAAGGATTTAGACACCATGACCGTTGATGAACTTTTTGGTTCGTTGCAAGCTCATGAAGAGAGATTGTTGAAACTAGTTCAAGAATCAGTTGAACAAGCCTTGAAGGCAAAGTTATCTTTGAATGAGACAAATCAAGGCACATCACAAAGAGGTCGAGGACGTGGAGGATTTCGAGGACAGGGGCGAGGATGTGGTCATGGAAGAGGTGGACAAGGTGATAAACACACCTCAAATAATAATTATGAGACGGGCCAAAACTTCAATCAAGGAAGAAATCGTGGAAGAGAAAGAAGTCTTGGAGGAAATAGGCCAAACCAATCAAGGTATGACAAATCCGAAGTTGAGTGTTTTTCTTGTCATCGTCTTGGCCATTTTGCTTGGGAATGTAGAAGTAAAGTGGAGGAGAAAAATAACTTTGCGGAAAGCAGCAATGTAAAAGAAGATGGAGATTGTACTTTACTTCTGGCATGCAAAACCAATCAAGATGAGAATGAGAATCAATGGTACCTTGACTTTGGTGCAAGTAGTCACATTTGCGGAAGGAGAAATTTGTTCGTGGAACTTGATGAATCAACCGGAGGTGATATAACTTTTGGAGACTCTTCAAAAGTTCAAGTAAAGGGAAAAAGTACGATTTTGATTCGTTCAAAAGATGGAAGTCATCAATTAATTTCCAATGTGTTTTATGTGTCTGCCATGAAAAGTAATATTTTGAGTTTGGGTCAATTATTGGAGAAGAATTATGATATTCATTTGAAAGATCAATGTTTGACAATGAAAGATGAAAATGGAAGGTCTTTTTGCTAAGGTGCCTATGACAAAAAATCGAATGTTTTTACTTAACATTCAAAATGGTGTTCCTATGTGCTTGAAATCTTATTTCAAAGATTCATCTTGGCTATGGCATATGAGATTTGGGCATCTAAATTTTGATGGGTTAAAAATGATGAGCAAATGAAGCATGGTGAAAGGTTTACATTCTATAGACCATCCTAATCAACTTTGTGAAGGATGTCTTTTTGGAAAACAAGCAAGAAAGAGTTTTCCGAAGGAGTCTGAGACGAGGGCTCAATATCCATTGGAGTTGATACACTCGGATGTGTGCGGACCAATCAATCCATCATCACTTGGTGAGAGTAAATATTTTGTACTTTTCATTGATGATTATTCTCGGAAAACTTGGGTATATTTTTTGAAGGCAAAATCGGAAGTGTTTAGAACCTTCAAAAGATTCAAATTGATGGTGGAGAAATAAAGTGGCTATCAAATCAAAGCTCTTCGGTCCGATAGAGGTGGAGAATTCACATCAAACGAATTCAAGTTTTTTTGTGAGCAACATGGAATTCATCGTCCCACGACGACTCCGTACTCACCACAACAAAATGGAGTGGCGGAGAGGAAGAATCGGACCATTCTCAACATGGTGAGGAGCATGTTGAAGAGCAAGAATATGCCAAACAAGTATTAGGCTGAAGCTGTCTCTTGTGCAGTCTACTTGATGAATCGGTGTCACACTAAAAGTGTTCGTGGTATGACTCCTCAAGAAGCTTGGAGTGGATATAAGCCAAGTGTTTCACACTTGAGAGTTTTCGGAAGCATTGCATACACTCATGTTCCTGATCAAAAAAGAACCAAACTTGATGATAAAAGTGCAAAATATCTCTTCGTCGGGTATGATCAAAGTTCTAAAGGCTAAAAGTTGTACAATCCAATCAATGGGAAGGTTGTCATAAGCAGAGACGTGGAGTTCGTTGAAGAAGGTGTTTGGGAATGGAATACTACGAAGAAAGAAAGTGGATATAATCCTCTCTTTGATGATGATGAGAAAGAAGATGACATCACACTGCCAAATACTCCACCGCCAACACCATAGCCACAAAATGCACAAATTGAGGAGCAAGTTCGAGTGAAGGGCCTCGGAGATTTAGAAGTTTGAGGGACATTTATGATGCCACCGAAGAGGTAAACTTGAGTGACTTTACTCAATTTTGTTTACTTGCAGAAACCGAGCCCGTAAACTATGATGATGTCGCTCGAGATGAAAAGTGGAGAAAGGCCATGAATGAAGAAATAAAAGCAATCACAAAAAATGATACATGGGAGCTAGTATCATTACCGAAAGGCAAAAACACCATTGGAGTGAAGTGGGTGTACAAAATAAAGAGAAATGCACAAGGTGAGATTGAGAAATACAAAGCAAGATTAGTTGCAAAGGGGTATAAGCAGAAGGCCGGAATTGACTATGATGAAGTGTTTGCGCCCGTTGCCCGCCTTGAGACAATTCGATTAATCATTTTTCTTGCAGCCCAAAACCATTGGAAAATTCATCAAATGGATGTGAAATCCGCCTTTTGAATGGATATTTGGAGAAAGAAGTCTACATTGATCAGCCTTTGGGTTATGTTGTTCACAACGAAGAAAATAAAGTGCTAAAATTGAAGAAGGCTCTTTATGGCTTGAAGCAAGCTCCTCGCGCTTGGAATAACAGGATTGATAAATACTTTCAAGAAAATGGCTTTATCAAGTGTCCACATGAGCATGCTCTCTATGTAAAAACTGATAAAAATGGTGATATGTTACTTGTTTGTTTGTATGTGGATGACTTGATTTTTACAGAAAATAATCCAAAGATGTTTGATGAGTTCAAGAAAGCCATGACTAAGGAGTTTGAGATGACGGACATTGGCATGATGTCCTACTATCTTGGGATTGAAGTGAAGCAACGAGATGATGGCATATTTATTTCTCAAGAAGGATATGCTAAAGAAGTTCTCAAGAAGTTCAAGATGGAGAAAAGCAAGCATGTAAGCACACCCGTAGAGTGTGGAACCAAGTTGCATGTTGATCAAGATGGTGAGAAAGTTGATCCAACTTTGTTCAAGAGCCTTCGTTGGACGCTTGCGGTATCTAACTTGTATGAGGCCAGATATTCTTTTTTGCGTTGGACTTGTGAGCCGCTACATGGAAGCTCCAACTACTTCGCATTTGAAAGTTGCCAAGAGAATACTTCGATACATCAAAGGTAAAATTGATTATGGCATCTTGTACGCTTTTTCTGATGATTTTAAGCTTGTTGGCTATTGCGATTGCGATTGGGCTGGTGATGTTGATAGTCGGAAGAGTACGACTGGGTTCGTTTTCTTTATGGGAAATTCAGCTTTTACTTGGAATTCAAAGAAACAACCTATTGTGACTCTATCTACTTGTGAGGCTGAATATGTTGCTGCTACTTCCTGTGTTTGCCATGTTGTGTGGCTAAGAAGTTTGTTGAAGGAATTGAAATTGGCACAAGAAGATCCAACGGAGATTTATGTTGATAATAAATCTGCAATTGCTTTGGCAAAGAATCCGGTGTTTCATGAGAGGAGCAAACATATTGATACTAGATATCATTTTATTCGAGAATGCATATCAAAGAAGGAAGTGAAGCTCGAGTACGTGAAGTCACAAGATCAAGTTGCCGATATCTTCACGAAACCATTGAAGTTCGATGTCTTCAAGAAGCTACGTTTTTCACTTGGAGTAATTAATCTAGTTTAAAAGGGGATGTTGAAAATAATAAACTAGATTAATTAAAATGAGTTAAAATAATGAATAAATATTGTTGAATACATGAATGACCTTTGAACTCTTGGTCAATACATGTATGAGATTAATTAAAAGTTCATGCATTAGAATTAATTATGGTTCATGCATTTTTGTATAAATGCATTATGGGTATCACCTATAAATACCCCATGTATTCATCATTTTGTATCAAGTCACAAGAAAATTAAGTTGGGAAAATTCAAAATAGTTTCCTCCACTCTTGAGTTTTATACTCTTGTAAAAATTCATACTCTTCAATTTCTAACAGAAATTAGGGGTGGGGTGGGGAGGGCGCACGACTATAGGCACTAGGGGAAAGGAGGGGGGGGATGGAGGGTAGGGGGAAGGGGATGATGGGGATTGGGGTAGGGGAATGGGGGAAGGTTGCTGTTACGCAACATAGGGGAATGGGGAATGTTGGGGGGGGGGGGGGCGGGGTTGGTGGGGAGAGGGCCGGGGGATGGTGGGAGGGGGGTGGGTTTGTATGCTGGGGGGATTGGTTCACTTGGTTGCATAGGGGAGGAATTTGGGGCAATTACAGTCACGTGAGTACAGTTGCAAAAGCGAAATATCCATTTTTCCAATATGGATATTTCATATAACAATTTGTGTTTAAAAAATGCACTTATATTGCATGATACACTTGGTATATTCAAGATTAAACCTTTTATAAATGTATTACTAAATATTTTTATATAAAATCAATAACAAATAAATAACCAAATATGATCAAATATGTATATTCATAATGATTCTCTTTAGAACATATATATATATATATATATATATATATATATATATATATATATATATATATATATATACACATTGAGGGAGAAAACAACAAATATTAATGGCTGCAGAGAGGCATATATGGAACAAAAAATGAAGACACGTGAATTATCATCTTATAGCAAAAGCCCTCGCCCCCAGGGCCCCCACCTCCTGGCTCGACAGGAATGGTGGAGGTGGTAAATTATAGTGACTCAGCAGCCCATTAGGTGGAAAGATTAGTGTCTGGTGCCCACAAAGAGCTACCCCCCACATTGTAGGGATAAAACTTTCACACTGCGGCTGCCAGCACGTGCATTATCATCTGCTACTAGATATTATTGTTAACTCTCATGTGTCATATGCCAAATCCATTCAATAACTTTATAAGATGAAGACATGTAAGCATGTCCGGGCACATATATTGTTGAATCAATATATCACATAATTTAAACTAGTATTAATTGAATTAAATAGGAAATTCTGATGATGATAGATGAGGAAGTAAGCCAACAACATACTAAAATTCAAATTCTCAGAATTTAGTCTTGTTTTTTTTTTTTTAGTAGATGGCAATTTTGTAAATGTCGCAATTATCATGTATCCTTTTTAGTAAGAGTATGTATAGAGTGAAGTTGGTTCATATATGAATTATTGAAGGGTATTAGTTGTTTTTACTGAATATTATTATTTATTTTCACTGAAGGGTGTTAGTTGTTTTCACTGAAGAGTCTTAGTTTGTTTTCACAGAACAACTAAGACTCTTCAGTGTAAATAAGTAATACTCTTCAGTGAAACAACTAATATTCTTTAGTAAAAACAACTAATACTCTTAAATGATTCATATATAAACCAGTTTCACTCTATACTTTGTCTTCCAGTAATTGGTGGTTAGGAATTTATAGGTATCTGATCTCAATCTATATCCTAACAAATAAACAAGGGATATACTCTATAAAGATATTTTTTTTATATACACTTATTGCACGGTGTATTTTTAAATAATACTCCCTCTGTCCTAGTTGAAACTTCCATTTTTATTTTCTTTTATTCTAATACAAACTTTTAATTTTCTTAATTGGTAAGTGTAGTCCCTGCATTTTTCTCTATTTTTCTCTATCTTTATCTTCCTCTCTCTATTTTTTACATTTCTTTAAACGATAAAGAAAATTTTGTTACAAATGAAAATATAAGAGGTATTCGAACCCTTATAATAAAGATTAAAATTCACCACACACACTTAACTATCCATCCACAACTACACAAAGATTAGATTAGAGTTGTATGATTTCACTTCGACTATTACATACTCCCTTTGTCCCTAAAAAATAGTCCTGTTTTTTACACGCGATTTAATGCGATATGTCGAAGAGTATTACGGGGTTATTTAGGTTCATGTTTAATAAAATGACCGTTAATGAAAACTACTTTTCACATATCGTTTCACATACTTTAAATAAACGATCATTTTATTAAAAAACGGATCTCAGAATATCCTGTAATACCCTCCAACATATTGCATTAAACCATGTAAAAAAAATATGACTATTTTTCAGGAACGGAGGTAGTATGTCACACCAACCCTCTTGCATTCCTTTTACTTGTTATTCCTCCCCATCATTTATCCCTTAGGCAATCTTTATCTCTCTCTTTACATATTTAATACTATTAGTAACTATTCTGTGCGATGCACTGTTTGAATCGATAAATTGTAATATAAGTTGGTTGTGGTGTGAGATGAATTCTTATAAGAATTAAAATTAAACTTATTTTAACACTTGCCAATTGACCAATTCTTATTTATTTTACTAATATATATATTATATAGTAAAGTATTATATGAAAATAGGTCATGATAAATTTATCTTGAAATTATATAAAAGTATCGAATATCTGACAAGGAGTATCGATAATCTCACCAGAAGTATAATATTGTAATTATTGTAAAAAATTGAACCCAAATTAATGATACTCCTAGTGAAATTATCGATACTTCTGGTCAAATATTTGAAACTTTGAAACAGTTTCATGATAAGCTTATCACAAACCATTTTTATATAAAACTTGCTCATATTATATATAAGTAGGTCTTGTATGAGACCCTCTCATTACATGAGACAGTGAAATGTGTATAACTAGGGCATTGACTCTTTAACACTTTGATAGGGGTGGGTGTTTATTTGTGTTGTATCATGCCATGAGAGTCTCATACATATATATATATATATATATATATATATATATATATATATATATATTAACTTAGAATAGATATTGTAAGGGCAAAGTATTATATGAAAATTGTTCATGATAATCTTATCATGAAACAATTTTCAAGTATCATTAATCTCATCAGGAGTATCATTAATCTCATCAAGAGTATCATTAATCTGAGTTTAAAAAAATTTACAAAAATTATAATATAATATCACTGACCCAGATTAATGATACTCCTGATCAAATATTCAATATTTTAGAACAGTTTCATGATAAGCCTATCATGAATTATTTTCATATAAAACCTACTTTCTTGTGAGAGATCTAACCTCAAACACTAAAATTATTAGTGTCAATTTCAAAATTATAAAAAAAAAATGATTTGTTGAACTCAACATTAGCTTTTCGTAAGCAACTAAGAAACCAGGTCCATGATGCATTGCACTCAACATCACCAACACCTGTAGCCAAAGGGAAGACTTGTCTGTTACCATCTTGTGTAACAGCTACGAAAAGCATCCCACAATACTTGCCCTTCAAGTGGGTCCCGTCAATGACAATCATTAGTCTTAAATATTTCTTAAAGCCATCAATGGATGCTCTCAATTCAAAAAAATGCATACTTAAATACATCCCCATCACCTATTAATAAATGAGTATATGATCCATCATTTGCCAACCTCAACTGGTACATGTATCCGCACAACTTACTAAATGATGATGCACTATCTCCATATAACACGACAACAACATGTTCTTTGACCACTCGTGCAAGCTCATAGTTGATTAAGAGTTCATGAAGATCCCTTAGCTCATCTTGGATAAATTTTGGGTTATGGTTCAAACTGGACCCCAAAAATTTCTTAGCAAATATCCTGTCGAGAGTTTTAGCCTTCGTGGAAGTGGGGGCAGGGGTATCCGGATCAAGGATACAAGTATGTGGAATTATCAATTTTTACCACTTTCCACACATCATGCTTGCATGAAGTTTGAATTGACATGTTGAGGGCTTACACATTAAATACCATCTCCTCTTGTCCGCCTTCTCGACCCGATAATTAACCTTATTTTCCAAATGGTATGCTACGACGACATCTTCCATCTCACTTTTACTGCAAAAGGTTTTGTTCATGGTTAGTTGACCAAGTGTCGAATCTGAAGTAAAATATTATGCAGGGTGATCAGGACTTGATGAAGGAACCTTCGGAGAAAGATGTCATGTACTTGTCTTGGGTTGAGGTGGGTTTAGTATATTCCAAGTTTCACAAAAGAAGTGGAATTCTCTGAGACACTCCTCATGTAACGGTTCTTCATCTAACGAATCATCTTCATTATCAAAAGTGGTGTTGTGATCTTCATGATCCCTAATATTAGACTCAAACTGAGAAGTGTGATATTCTAAAACAGAACCAAAAAAAGTAAATCATTTGCAACTGGACTAATAGGAGCGTGAGGCATTGTACTAGGACGAACACCGTCGGCATATACACGAGTAATTTTATGGTGGCATATGCACGAAAAGTCTCTTCATTCTCGGCTTCTCGCATACTCATATTCTGCAGTGTTATTACGAAAATTACGGCAAAAACTTTAAATTATTGTGTGATCAATTGTCTACAATTGGCCGTCAGGTGGATGAATCAGATAAGAGTCACTGGTTTTTTAGAGGTTTGGGCATCCAATTTGCTAGCTTCGCGGACACTTGTATGATGCTCACTCCTATGCCATCTTTTCGAGACTTATTTCATCAAGCTATGCAGTATGATCTATTACTTCGTGCTATGGAGGGTTCCTCTTCACTATTGCACGTGCTCCATCTTCCATCTGTGGGTCGTCGAATTATCGCTGCCAGAATTCGGGTACTCAACCTCAATCGGGCAGAAGCTATCCCAGGGGCAATCCTATGATTGTGGTACATGTTTTAGCAAAGTGCAGAACTCATGCTCTCATGGTCCGAATAATGGGGGACGCAAGCCATATATCCCACGTTGTCATATTTGTCATGGGGAGCATTATGCAGATAAGTGTCCTCAATTTATCAGTGCTCGTCAGGCTGTCTGGTCTGCGAATTTGGCTCAGGCTTTCACGTTATTATGCAATGTCTCGAACCCTACTCCTGATTGGCATCTTGATTCGGGTGCCTCTACTCATATAACAAATCAGACTACTGCCCTGGACTCCTTTGGGCATTATTCTGGTAACGGTTCTGTCATTGTTGGTAATGGCAATGCTTTAAGTATTTCGCATATTGGCTCTCGTAATTTATCTATTGATGTTAAATTGTTGGACGTTCTAGTGTTACCCCATATTACTAAGAATCTCTTATCGATCAGTAAATTAACCTCTGACTTTCCTGTTGATGTTACATTTTCTGATAAGTTCTTTGTCATTCAGAACCGAGTGATCAAACAAGTTCTGGCTCAGGGAAGGTGTGATAAGGGCTTATACTTGCTTGATAAGGAGATTCCAGCTTTGGTGACAGCGATCCGGAATAAAGTATTAAAAACTAGTTTTAATTTGTGGCATTTACGCTTGGGGCACGTCCCATTTTCCATAATTTCTTTATTGAATAAGCTTGGTTACTTGTCTGTTACTTCAGTTTTGCCAAGCCCTAGTTCTGCTCTTCTTGCCAGTTGGAAAAGAGTTCTAATTATCATTTTCATTTAATGAAATGTGTTGATAATGTTTTGGATTTAATACATTGTGATTTGTGGGGTCCTGCACCTATTTCTATGTCTGATGGTTTTTGGTACTACGTTGTGTTTGTGGATGACTATTCAAGATTTTCTTGGAGTTATCCATTGCATGCAAAGTCTGAAATTTATGATGTTTTGATTTGTTTCCATACGTTTGTGTGCACTCAATTCTCTCGTAAGATTAAGGTCTTTCAGAGTGATGGAGGGACAAATTTTGTGAATTCTCGAGTCCGTGACGTTATGCACTTAAATAGTATTCTCCATCGTTTATCATGCCCTTACACTCCACAGGAGAATGGTAGGGCTGAACGGAAATACCGTCACATTTCTGAAACTGGCTTATCTATGCTCTTCCATGCTCATGTTCCCACTTCTCTTTGGTTTGTTGCCTTTGCTACGGTTGTCTTTGTAATTAATCGTCTTCCTTCTTCGGTTTTGCATGATACTTCTCCATTTCAATTATTATTTGGTTATGCTCCGAACTATACAAACTTCAAACCATTTGGTTGCAGGGTGTTCCCTTATCTTCGTGATTATGCAACTCATAAGCTTGAACCTCGCAGTTGCCCTTGCATATTTTTGGGGTACAGTAGTGTTTATAAGGGCTTTCGTTGTCTTGATCCGGTCACAACTCGGATCTTCACCACCCAGCACGCACAATTCGATGAGACATATTTTCCGTTCCAAGGAACCGTCCACCGCTCGGGCCTCAGACCTGGACTTTACAACCTTTTTGGATGCTTCATACTCTACACCGCCTCAGCCTGCACCGGTCGAACCAGCCCTTGCGCCCGTGCGCCCGGCTCAGCGTTCGCTGCCTCTCTCGGATGACCCAGCCGAGAGTCAGCCCGTTGTTCTGCCTCTCGTGCAGCAGACTGCTTGCACCCCACCTTCCCCGGTGCCTGGTTTGCTTAATCCAGTCCCTGCTGGTCCCTTCCATCCGGCCCCCATCGAGCCTCCTGCCCCGGCTTCCGTTGAGCAACCTCCAGTTGCTCCTGTCGTGCCCCATACAATGGTTACGCGAGCATGTGCTGGCATTTTCAAGCCACGTTATCTTGTTGACCTGGCGTCCACTGCCCTCGTCGCCACCTCTGAACCCCGTGGCTTCAAATCTGCAGCTAAGCATCCTGAGTGGCTTGCTGCCATGCAGGAAGAAATCGACGCCCTTCGTTCAAATCAAACATGGGATTTAGTGCCTTGTCCTCCAGACACTAATATAGTTAGTTCGAAGTAGGTCTTTTGTACAAAGTTTCATGTTGATGGTTCAATTGAGCGACATAAAGCCCGTTTGGTTGCTCAGGGCTTTACTCAGATTCAGGAACTGATTTTCATCACATTTTCAGTCCGTTAGTGAAGGCTGCCACTGTTCATATTATTTTGGCCCTCTCAATTCAAATTAGTTGGCCCATTCATCAGCTCGATGTCAAGAATGCTTTTCTTAATGGTGTTCTTGTCAAACCAGTGTTCATGGCCCAACCTCCCGGTTTCGTGGATCCCCATTTTCAGAATCATGTTGTTGGGATATTTTAGTTTTGATGATTTTCCAAAACAACATGTAATAGGTTTGAAAGCAGTCAGGATAGCATCTTTTAGTTTCAGGTCAGGCTAGT
This sequence comes from Ballota nigra, assembly GCA_947034835.1. Lineage (NCBI taxonomy): Eukaryota > Viridiplantae > Streptophyta > Magnoliopsida > Lamiales > Lamiaceae > Ballota > Ballota nigra. The sequence continues at coordinate 6,318,455 of OX344727.1, read as the reverse complement.
TTGTTTCTCAGTAGAACAGGTTTTCAGTGGAGGAAGAACTCATCTGAGGGGGGAACTCAGTGAGGGGGAACTCTGCTGAGAGGAACTCAGCTGAGGGAAGAACTCTACTGAGGGGGAACTTAGTGAGGGAGAACTCACTGACAGAGCCTGAGGAAGTCAAGATGACATCACAAGGAGAACAGACTGAAGCCATGTCAGAAGACCTGAACCTGAAGAGAAGCCTGAAGGAAGTCCCACTGAGTATAAACCTGACTTTCTAAGCTGGTCAGTGGACTACTCAGTGAAGAGCATGATTGAGAGGATCAGTGCTGTGCCTAGTAGGGCCTGAAGGAGTCAGGCTACTGAGGCTGGGAAGCTTGACAAATAGCCTTATGTCAACTCCCCTGAGTGGACTTCAAGTCTACTGAAGGAAGTCCACTCAGAAGACTTAAAGTCCAATGATGATTCCTAAGAGGACTTCAAGTCTACTGAAGAAAGGTATCCTGAGAGGATTACAAGTCAGCTGAAGACAAGTCGCCTGAAGTCAGGACTACCCTGATCAAGTACCCTGAAGAAAAGAGCCGTTGGACTCAGTCCACGTGGACCAATCAAGTCAAGGCAGCAAATCTGACAAAAGCTGACAAAGGCCATACTTTACTGAAAAGGAGAATTTCACTCCAGAGATAGTCTGGATTTGAATGTTACTTTCTCCAACGGTAACATTCAAATCCACACTATAAATACAAACTCAAGCTTCATTTGTGAGTGGTGCAAGTGCGAAAGCAAGGAGCTGGTGGTGCGAGAGTGGTGCGTTTCAAGGGAGGCATAAGGAGGCACCATCTCCATCAAGAACACTGACCTGAGTTCTTCATAGTCATATTTGAGTGTTCCAGTTTGTATACTCGAGCCTATCATATATATCTTAAGCTTAGAGAGGTTTTCCCAACCTTAGCTCAGAGGCTAAAACCATGTAAGGGAAAACCTCACCTAGTTGGAGAGAACCAAACCAAACTAAACCCTTTCCAGAATAGTGTTAGGTGTTGCAGTGAGGTGAGGAGAGGCAGTCCCTGAGTGAAGAGGGATGTGAGGCCAGTTCGAGAGGCAGCTCCGCGGAGGGGTGTGAGTCCAGTTGTGAGTGCACCTTGGCACGTTAAAAACAAGAATCCCGGGTAGTGGATTTCCTGTTAAATCAGGCAGTGGATGTAGGAGCTTGAGCCTCCGAACCACTTTACATTGTTGTGTTCATTATTGTCATACATTAGCATACATCAGTGTTTTAAAAAAAAAAATTCCCTAAATTCCCATATTGTCCTTGTTTGTGAAAGAAAACGGGACCAACAATTGGTATCAGAGCGGGTTGTTCACATGACCACTGATCTAGTTTTGTTAAGAAAATTGGTCAACCGAGCAGATCTTAAATGTTTTAAAACTATGGGAATCTCTGCATATTTCAAACTATTACATGTGCTCTGACCTCATTCTTGTAATAGAAAATCTTTTTGTTAGAAGTTTTGGAATCATCAAAAAGGGGGAAATTGTTGGGATATTTTAGTTTTGATGATTTTCCAAAACAACATGTAATAGGTTTGAAAGCAGTCAGGATAGCATCTTTTAGTTTCAGGTCAGGCTAGTTTGTTTCTCAGTAGAACAGGTTTTCAGTGGAGGAAGAACTCATCTGAGGGGGGAACTCAGTGAGGGGGAACTCTGCTGAGAGGAACTCAGCTGAGGGAAGAACTCTACTGAGGGGGAACTTAGTGAGGGAGAACTCACTGACAGAGCCTGAGGAAGTCAAGATGACATCACAAGGAGAACAGACTGAAGCCATGTCAGAAGACCTGAACCTGAAGAGAAGCCTGAAGGAAGTCCCACTGAGTATAAACCTGACTTTCTAAGCTGGTCAGTGGACTACTCAGTGAAGAGCATGATTGAGAGGATCAGTGCTGTGCCTAGTAGGGCCTGAAGGAGTCAGGCTACTGAGGCTGGGAAGCTTGACAAATAGCCTTATGTCAACTCCCCTGAGTGGACTTCAAGTCTACTGAAGGAAGTCCACTCAGAAGACTTAAAGTCCAATGATGATTCCTAAGAGGACTTCAAGTCTACTGAAGAAAGGTATCCTGAGAGGATTACAAGTCAGCTGAAGACAAGTCGCCTGAAGTCAGGACTACCCTGATCAAGTACCCTGAAGAAAAGAGCCGTTGGACTCAGTCCACGTGGACCAATCAAGTCAAGGCAGCAAATCTGACAAAAGCTGACAAAGGCCATACTTTACTGAAAAGGAGAATTTCACTCCAGAGATAGTCTGGATTTGAATGTTACTTTCTCCAACGGTAACATTCAAATCCACACTATAAATACAAACTCAAGCTTCATTTGTGAGTGGTGCAAGTGCGAAAGCAAGGAGCTGGTGGTGCGAGAGTGGTGCGTTTCAAGGGAGGCATAAGGAGGCACCATCTCCATCAAGAACACTGACCTGAGTTCTTCATAGTCATATTTGAGTGTTCCAGTTTGTATACTCGAGCCTATCATATATATCTTAAGCTTAGAGAGGTTTTCCCAACCTTAGCTCAGAGGCTAAAACCATGTAAGGGAAAACCTCACCTAGTTGGAGAGAACCAAACCAAACTAAACCCTTTCCAGAATAGTGTTAGGTGTTGCAGTGAGGTGAGGAGAGGCAGTCCCTGAGTGAAGAGGGATGTGAGGCCAGTTCGAGAGGCAGCTCCGCGGAGGGGTGTGAGTCCAGTTGTGAGTGCACCTTGGCACGTTAAAAACAAGAATCCCGGGTAGTGGATTTCCTGTTAAATCAGGCAGTGGATGTAGGAGCTTGAGCCTCCGAACCACTTTACATTGTTGTGTTCATTATTGTCATACATTAGCATACATCAGTGTTTTAAAAAAAAAAATTCCCTAAATTCCCATATTGTCCTTGTTTGTGAAAGAAAACGGGACCAACACATGTTTGTCGTTTGAAGAAGGCTTTATATGGTCTTCGTCAAGCTCCTCTTGCTTGGTTTCAGCATTTCAATTTGTACCTCTTTAGTCTCGGTTTTCTTCAGAGTCATTGTGACTCATCTCTTTTCCACTTTCATCGAGGTACTTCAATCATTTACTTGTTGTTGTACGTAGATGATATCATTATTACAGGAAATGATCCTTCACTGTTATGCCACTTTATCACTCGTACTCATCGGAAGTTTGCTATCAAGGACATTGGTTGTCTTAATTACTTTCTTGGACTTGAAGTCTCGTACACATCAACCGGTCTATTTGTTGGCTAGGCTAAGTATGCCCATGAGATCATTGAGCGGGTCTACCTTGTGGACTCAAAGCATGTTTCCACCCCTCTTGCTGCAGGGGAATCTCTGGTTAGTGATAGTGTTCCGTTTCATGATCCCACGTTATACAGATCTCTTGTAGGGGCCCTTCAGTATTTGACCATCACTCGCCCTAATCTTTCTTACGCCGTTAGCTCTGTAAGTCAGTTTCTTCACTCGCCCACTGATGATCATTTTTTGGCCGTGAAACGCATTCTTCGTTATGTCAAAGGCATTTTACACTTTGACCTATCTTTCACGAAGCCTCATGATTCCTCTATTTTGGGATACTTCGATGCTGACTGGGCACGTTGTACAGAGACTCGTCGATCGATTTATGGCTATTCTATTTTTATTAGGGGTAATCTTGTTTCTTGGAGCGCCAAGAAGCAACCGACTGTTGCTCGCTCAAGCTGCGAGTATAAATATCGGGTTATGGCCAATTCATCTGCCGAGCTAGTTTGGGTATCCAACCTTCTTCGTGAACTTCGCATTCTCCCGTCATCTCGGCCCACTCTTCTTTATGATAATAAGAGTGCTATTTTCTTGAATCAAAATCCTGTGGCTCACAAACGTGCTAAGCACATTGATATAGTCTACCATTTTGTTCGTGAGCTTGTGTCTTCGGGAAAGTTGTCTACATGTTTTGTTCCGTCTCATTTACAGATGGCTGACATCTTTACGAAGAGCCTCCCTCGTCCGGCTTTTGAGTTTCTACGCTCCAAGTTTTGCATGTGTCTTCACCCCACGCAGCGCTTGAAGGGGGGAGGAGGGGTAATAGGATTAATAATTGACGATAGTTTTCTTTGACCATATCTTTGTAATTTATACTCTTTCCATGTATATCTCACAAGTTGTTGTATCTCTTTTGTATATTAATAGAAGATCTCTCCATCACCAATTCAACGGTGATTTACTAATCATCCTCACACACATACACAACGAGATCTTGATTCTTGTACCTGTGTAAAAATTGTGCAACATCATCGTCTGTACATAACCTCCAACGAATTAGTTTTTCCTGCGATGCACAAAGGGCTTTTAGACAATAACCCTATTCATTCATAGCAGCTTGCATTGATCTATATATTTTGTCCATCATATTAGCATATGCATTCGGAGGGTTCACCCAAACAAGGATGTGATCCATTTCACCATTTGTATATTCATAACATTCCCAATAACCTCCGTGATAAAATACCATAAATCTTGTATTCTCATCTATCTACAATTAAATTATTAAAAAAAATCATGAAACTTAAATCATGCTATTATCAACCTAATAAATAAATAAATTATATTACATACTCCCTCTGTCCTTTAAAAGTATGCATCATTCTCTGCACGTCATTTAATGCAATATGTCGGAGGATATGTACGGGTCTTGTGAGGTTCGTTTATGAATAAAATGATTGTTTATAGTAACGTTTCTACGCATACTTACCATAAACAATCATCTTATTCATAAACGGACCTCATAAGACCTCTAAATACCCTCCAACATATTGTATTAATCCACGTGTAGAAAATGGTGCATACTTTTAAAGGACAGAGGGAGTATATAATAGAGAAAAAAAATACTAATTTAATTTTCTTTACTTGATGCCTCAAAAGTCAAAACTAAATAAATATATCTTTAATATTCTCGCTTGCTGGCGCAACCTTCAAACCATGCTATCCTCCTGATAAAAAAAAATCAATTAAACTATAGTGTGTTCAATAAATAAATAGTATCATAAATATTTAATTATAATTATTATTAGTGATATGGTTTGATATATTAATTTTTAATTATAAATTGTAATACAACCTTGAAATTTGTCAAAATAAGGTTCACCACTATTTTTGCAAATTAGTTTTAAATTTTTGTGAAGAGTGAGTTTTAAAAATACTTCTTATTCTCCCTAATCTTTTGTAGTAGAACTAACACACAAGAATTTTATTGTTCTTGTATCCTGTCAATTTAGATTTTAATATATTATTTATATTATAATTTATTATTTATTTAATTATTTTTTAGTCATTAACTATTATTTAGTTACTACTAAATATCTAGTTAATACATTAATACATATTTATTTTGTCATTATAAGTTAATTATGTTTATCTACTACTCCCAGCGTCTCAATTTCAATTGTTCTCTTACCTTAAAGAAATGTCTTATTTATAATTAGCCCTTTCTACCAAATTAAAACCCGTGCAAAAAATAAAGAGACAATCAAAATTATTGGACTAAGGAAGTACTAAATTTTAATTATTAGGGTGTTCAATAAATATAATCATTATTATTTAATTTTTTAGATTAACCTAATACATAACACTGCAACAATAATAGTTAAAAGAAATACATCTCATTTCAATAAATTGCATTCATTATATATGTTAACATATACCTGAATATGCTCGCTATAATCATAAAAAATGTATGCTTCCTGAACTTCACGGCTCATCTTGATGGAAAAATAGTTCTACTAGAATGTGAATTTGAAGGGACTATTCATATAGACAGTAATAAAATTTGGTTGGTGAGGGAGTTAATTTGGTTCGTTGAGAGGGTTAATTTTTGGTAAGAAAGAGGAAAAAAAAAGTAGAAAAGAAAGAGTAGAATCAAAACACCTAAAATTTTATCACACTTAAAGAGAAAAGAATTTATATATTTCTTACCTGCATTGCTACAGCGGGAGTGTGCTATGGAATGTGGGGTCGACAATCCTTGTTACTTGTAAGATTATTTTGGATGAAAAATATATTATAGGTATAAAACTTTATTTTTTTGAGTGATGGGCAAAAAACTTTTTATTTTATTAGAATGAGCATTTTTATCCTTTTACACATATTTTTGGCAGGACTAATATATATACACTATAAGAAAATAAAGAATTGCCTACAAAATTAATTGGAGTTTCTTATGTCAGACACCCTATCGAGTTGCCTAGTATCAGGTACGCTCTATATATCATCAGATCTAAAATATAATAAAATCTAATGGTTTAAATTTGATGACCTATAACATGTTGAGTTAATCATCTAATTTTCTACCGAGTTGCATCGAGTACTATCGAATTGTGTCGTATTATTCCATATTATATTAAATTTAATAGTTAAAAAATCTCTAATTATTAATTTACAAATTTATTCTTCTTTAATTTATGATTAAAATCTTTTTTAATTAATATGTAATCATCAATTTGAAAAAGAAAAAAAAAACTCAACTCAACAGGTAGCAGGCCAGTGCGATACAATGCGATGACACGTGGCACAATTATAGATCGTACCTGATATCAGGCAACTCGATAGAGTGCCTGATCTAAGAAAAATCCAAATTAGAATTGCCTACAAAAAATTTCCAATAAAAAAGTCCATAGTAAGAATTACCTACGATTTGCCTACAAATTTTTTTAATAATGAAACATTTAACAACTTGCCTACAAAATTAATTTGCCTACGAAATAAAATTTCTAGGTATAATTACCTACAAGTCATTTGCCTACAAAATTTTAACTACAATACAATTTGTCTACGGAATTTTCGTAGGCAAATCATTTTGTAGGTGGAGAAGGGAGATGCTTAGAGAATTAGAAATTTTTGTAGGCAATTCGTAGGTAATTCCCACTACAAATTTTTTTGTTGGAAATTTCCTAGCCATATTGACAATTTTCGTAGACAATTTTATGTTGTGTTTAAAATTTATAGGGAAAAAAACTTTAAATGGGACGAAAGGAGTATTATCAATTATTTTTATGGAATTATATTAATTGGTCAGTGTTAGTTATTTTTACTAAATAATAATAGTTGTTATTACTGAATATTATTAGTTGTTTACTTGTTTTTATCACACCAATTATGCATTTTAGCTGGTGTACACAAATATTACTCACGCGTAAATTATCTCCCTCTAATATATAATCATATCACATAACTCATACTTCCTCCATTCCATACTTAATTGCTCATATGATATATTGTTCATTCCTTTATTGACAATAAAATTTTAACGTATACCCTCTAAATATTTCAATATTACACCACATGTCATTACTTTATCACTTTACTATATTACTCTTATTTATTTTAAAAGTTGAAATGATTATTATACTCTTACTTTATCACTATAATACTACTCCCTCAGTCCACTAATTTTTTTACCCACTTTTTTTTTTTTTGTCCACCAATATTTTACCTTTTTCTTTTTGAAAATAAACATCACTCACAAACAAATAATGAGTCCCACAATATCCTCTTCAAATAATGTTTTTACTTTATCTACGTTATTTACTTTTTAATAAAATATTATTTTTATTAAATTTTGTGTTCAATCGTAACAAAATATAAATTTTGTAAAGGAAAGAAGTAATTAATAAACAACTCCTCTTTTAAAAAAAGTGTTAAAATCAAATAGTCAAGGGTAGTATCCCTTCCTCAATAAGTAAACGTTGCGTAGGAGGCTAGGACCCTATATTGTGTAAAAAATTGAAAATTTTACCACAACATTAAATTGGATCAATGGCATTTATTTTGAGTATTATAAACATTATGAGAAATCTTGCACTATTTAAGAAAAGGTTTGACTATTTTCATGTATTAGAAAAGAAACGACATTTTTTTGTATGGTTCTATATTTCTGTAGACTAAGTCAGGAGCTTCATAGGAAAAGTCAGTCTCCAAAGAATGAAACTGGATTAATTTATTATTAGGAAGAATTTCATATTAAGATCCAAATTTTAGGTTATATCTCAATTTAAGTACTCGTTTAAAAAGTGTCTCAAATCAAGTCTCAATTTTTACTTTTTCTCTCAATTTAAGGCTTATTTTGAATTTTTTGTGTCTCAATTCAAGACCCAATAAATAATTATTTTTTAAATTAAATTCATTCCATGTGAAAAAAAATTAAAAAATTAGAGACATCCGTTATAAAAAAAAAATAAAAAATTTAATTAATTCTAAAAAATATTAACCTTTTATTAATACAATGAATATTTTAAAAAAAATTTATAACATCGTGTTAATTTTATAAAAAAAATTAATTATTGTTAAAAAAATTGATAACTAGCATTTTGAAATTAAAAAATAAAACTAACATTTTTCATATACGACGGGAAAAGATTATATGGGAAAATGCTAGTTGCCATATTTTTTAAAATACTAAATTAATACATGGTGATAATAAATAAAAATTATAAATATATATTATATTAATAAAAAATTAATTTTTTTTATAATTAATTAAAGTTTTTTATAATTTAAGACGAATTTCTCTAATATTTTTTTTTAATGTCTCTAATATATTTTTTGTATTGAATGAATTTAATTGTTTGTTGGGTCTTGAAGTGAGACACAAGAATTCAAAACAAGCCTTAAATTGAGAAAACAGTAAAAATTGAGACTTGATTTGTGACATTTTTAAAATGAGTACTTAAATTGAGACATAAACTAAAATTTGGGTCTTGATATGAAATTCTTCCTTTATTATTACCATGCATTGTGCATGAAAATATTATGGTATTAATTTATAAGAAAAATAATACAATATTATAATATTAACTAATGAATGTTATAATATTATTAAATAAATTTCAATTTCATTCTGCGAATAAGTTTTACAAGAGTACAAAATCTCATATGAACAAGTTCCGTACCATTACAAACATGCATTGATACCATTAACCTTATAAACTAAAATCACATTATAAAAAATTATAATAATTAATAAATGAATGTAATAATATTAGTTAATGTATATATTGATATCAATTTTATAAACAAATTTCACTTGAGTCTTGATTTTACAAGAGGGTTTGTACGGTAGAATTGTGTATTCTATCATTTTTTGTGAAAGTTGAACGTAAAAATTTGATCAAAATCTCATATTAAAATATTCAAATGCAAAAATTTTGGTGAGACGATTTTAGAATGAGATGATTTATAAATTAGTATAAATTAATATAAATCATGTACAATATTCAAACTTCCATAAACATAAAATCATCATCATCATCTCATAATAACACAAGATTAATTTCACAAAATTTTTTGTGTGATATATTTATGTAATTGGAGTATATTTTATCAGCATGCCGATATGATAAAAAAGTAGCTCAAATAATCATAAATAGAAAAGAAAAAAGAGAATTCATATATCCGATACTGGAATTTCACATTGTAGTTTTTAATTTCACATCCAACCAAAAAAGCACAAGCAAAATCGAAAACAAACCAGTAAAATTCTCCGTATCTGTATCAACTCAAGGCGGCGAATCCTCCGCCCTTCATCATCTGCCGGAACTCATCGAAATTAACCCTTCCGTCGCCGTCGACGTCGACTTTCTTAATCATCTGCTTGCAATCCTCGATCGTCCGCCCCTGTTTCAGCCCTAGAGACGCCAGGACCGCCCGCAGCTCCTCCACCGTGATGAATCCGTCGCCGTTTTGGTCGAAAACCTTGAACGCTTCCCGCATCTCCTCCTCCTCATTTCCGCCATTTTCGTCCGCCATTATCGACGTGTACAGAGCGCTGAACTCCTCCACGTCGACGGATCCGTCGCCGTCCACGTCGATTTTCTCGATCATCTGCGACAGCTCCTTCTCCGGTATGTGTACCCCCAATTTCTCCATCGATTCGCTCAATTCCTTCCGGCTAATTTTCCCGTCGCCGTTCCGATCGAACATGCTGAACACCCGCCGCAGCTCCGCCCGATCCATGTAATTGAAAATGAATTGGCGCAGAGAGGAGGATGAATTTGAAGGGGAGGGGAGATTGATCGAGTGTTAATGGCGGTATCTGCAGGAATTTATGGTTGGGATTATGAAATGATGAAAATATCTGCAGAAATGGAATGGAGAAGAAAAGGTAACAGAGGAGAGAATGAATTCAAGTTTAAATGCGCGAATCGCGTAGAATTAATTAGTTAGGGTAAATTAATTTTCAACTTCTCTGAAAATTAATCTCAAATTGAAGGCGGGGGGACATTGGGTTTTCAATAAAGTTGTGAGGTAATTTTGGAGGGATTTGTGGGAGGCCCATTAAAAATGGTGATATCAAATTTCTGCCTTTTTACTAGTTTTAAATTTCATTTTCTAATGCATGTCGCACCCACGTGTATAATAGAACTGGCGCTGCCCCGTGGAGCATTTATAGAGTGAAATTGATTTATATATGAATTATTGAAGGGTATTAGTTATTTTTATTGAAGAGTATTATTGGTTTATATTGAAGAGTCTTATTTTATTTTCACTGAACAACTAAGACTCTTTAGTGTAAATCAATAATACTCTTTAGTTTATTAACCAGGTGGCTTAGCTCACCTGGCCACCGGGTTCCTCACTTTAATGAGCGACCCGGGTTCGATTCCCTTTGAGAACGAATTATGGGAGTTATAAGTTGACTTGGAGATTTCTTGGAGTATTTGGGGTCTTAGTGAACTAATCTAACTACTAACAATTAACATTTTCCGATAAAAAAAAAATTCTTCAGTAAATACAACTAATACTCTTCAATAAAAACAACTAATACCCTTCAATGATTCATGTATAAACCAGTTTCACTCTATACTTTGTCACCCTCATATGCACTTGGTGCATGGTGCATTCACTCAACAGTTGATATTGTTTACACTGAATAGTATAATTTGATTACACTGAAAATATGGTTAGATCAAACTGAAAAGTTTACGCTGCAATCCAATTTTTAGTGTAAATTTTTTTGTATAATCAATCATACTTTTCAATGTAAACAATCTCAATTGTTGAGTGAGTGTACCATATACCAAGTGTACAATAGAGTTACTCAATAGAATTACATAACATGACAAGGTCTTGTTTGTGTGAGACGATTGGTCGGTTATTTAGTTGTTGGTAATTATTGTTTGGTTCATGTGATCAAGGCCCCAAAATAATTCAGTTCAAGGAGATGAATGGGAGAATTTTGTCCAAGAGAGATGTAAGATTAAAATTGCGATGTAGCAATTCAAACACAAATTATATTACAATTAATGCATCTCAACTAGTATATTATATCCTATTACAACTAATCCATCTCATTATGTGAAACAAACAAACCCTATAGTATTAATAGAATGAAATATGAGATCTAAATATTATGATTGAGTATGTTGTTTACTTATTTACTAAGTGCATCAAGCAATTTAAGTGTATTTTTAAATAGTATCAATTATTTTTACTGAACAGTTGCAGTCGTTTTCAATTGTTACTCCCTCTGTTCCATAGAACTCTTCACACCTTAAAATTCAAGATTTTTAAGAAAAAATGAGTATGCGAGTGAGGGGTTGGATAAAATAATAATACTTTTCACTAATTGTTGTATAATTATAGTATTTTTCACTAATTGTAGCAAAAACAACTGATAGTATTATTTAAAAATAAATTTGAATTGCACGGTGCATTTTGTGTATGCAAAACTTGACTATTTATCAATGTGAAAAAGTTCTATCTAATTAGGGCCTGTTTGATAGCCCTGAAAAGGCCATGAAATAAAAAGTTTCGGGTGTTTGGTAGACTTTAAAACTTTTAAAAGGAGCCCATGAAAAGGGCTGACCCATTTATTTTTTTCTTGAAAAACACTGTTCCTTTTCGAAACTACATCCGACCTACCCCCTTTGATAATTTTTCATAGCATTTTTCATGGTTTCGAAAAAGACAAAAATGCCCTCCATATTAAAAAAGAAAATATCATGCTATTCTCTCTCAGTCATCACAAATCCATCACATAATTTGACATTTTCTCTGGAACCCTAGTTCTCGAGGGTTCGGGGATCTATCCATGATGGTCGTTTGCTCGCATCCAACGGGCCGATCGATGGCTGTGAATCCGAATCTGTGTTGAATGTGCTTCTTTCATCAATCTTTGATACACAGACGTGTGCGCCTTTTTCGGAACAACACCCATATCACCATTTGAGTTCTACAAAACCCAGATTCATGTACTGCAAAACATTAAAGAGGTGATTTTGGCCTTTTTCCGTTAAATAATTTGTCCGATTAAAATTTTATTTTATGGATTTGTTATTTTTTTTCTGAACAACATTAATCACTTTGTCGACGACGAATTCGAAAAAATGAAGGGTTTGTGGTTGTAATTCGGTCTACTTCTTCATCTGTTAGGTAATCTGTACCCTTAACCATTTTTTATGTTTAACTTGAAAATAAATATGAAAGGGTCATATCAAATATACTCATTTTTCTCAGACTACTAATGAATATGCCTATAAGGTATAATGTCTGAATTGTATATTGTTTTGCATGTGTTATACTGTTTGGTTTCTGATAAATGAATTTGGTGTGTTTGTTCTATTTATTTTTTTGGTTCAAAAAGGTATTTCACTTGATGTTTACTGGTGGGAATTTAACATTTGCTGTGTGTTTTGAATATGTTACTGATATGGTAAATTGTTTGACATGTTTTATATTGTTTTGATGAGAATTGAACATGGTGTATTTGAAAGTGACATTTTCGTTGTCAATCATATGAGCTAATAATATTCAACTACTTCTACCAGGTTTTATACAGTGCTATCACTTGACATACGAAGACGTGTTGTTATATTTGTAATAATTGAAGAACTATTACTCCGAACTGTTGTGCTACACATTGTTTTCCACCATTTGATTAGTAAAGGTAATAGGAGGGAAAGACGTCGTGTCCAAAATGCACAACAATATGGGATGATAGAACGGTTTCTAGGCCAACAACTCTATATGAGCAGGTTATTTTTCCTTAATGAGTCGGATTATGTCTTGAATCTAAGAATATCTAGAAACAGTTTTTCCCATCATTGTGTAATGATGAGGGAATTGGGTGGGTTAGTCGGCCATAAGTATGTATCCGTTAAGGAACAAGTTGCCATCTTTTTATCAGATTTTGGCCACCACAAAAAATGGTGTTGTAAAATTAGATTTTAGAAGGTCTGGACAAATAGTCTCCTACTATATTCACCTAGTATTAAAAGCAGTTTTGAAACTACACACTGTATTTTTGGTAAGGCCGACTCTGTGCCCGAAGACTCTACTAATCCAAGATGAAAATGGTTCAAGGTAAACAAAAAATTGTTAAAATAAGTCAGTTTTATAAAATATTGTATTTGCCTAAAATTTTTGTTTGTGTATAGGGTTGTCTTGGTGTATTGGACGACACCTATATTGATGTGCATGTTCCATCGTCTGATAAACCTCGATTTAGAACAAGGAAGTGTGGTATCTCTACTAATGTCCTAGGAGTGTGTGATCATGATATGAGGTTCGTCTGTGTTCTTCTCGGATGAGAAGGATCGGCGGCTGATTGTAGAATCCTTCGTGACACTGTTGTTAGATCACATGGGCTCAAAGTTCCAAAGGGTAATTTCGTAGGCCATGGATCTAATGAATTTCAGTAATGGATAATTGAAATATACATATTAATTTATGCTCGTTTACTTGTTTTAGGTTGTTTCTACCTGTCTGACAGTGGATATGCAAATAGTGAGGGTTTTCTTGTCCCATACAGAGGTTATAGGTATCACCTAAAAGAGTGGGGTCCTACGTCACAAAGACCTATAAACCACCAAGAGCACTTCAACATGAGACACACTAGAGCCCGCAACATAATAGAACGTGCTCTTGGCGTAGTGAAAATGCGTTGGGGGATACTTAGAAGTGCTTAATACTACCCGATCAAAACCCAAGTTAGACTTATAATGGCATGCTTTCTTCTTCATAGCTATATTAGCTCTATAATGCCAATTGACCCTGCTGAACAAGAATTTGATAGACTTGAGAGCAATGAGGAGTTACTTGCTGGAGAAAATGTTGAGGTGATAGATGGTGTTGATTCTTCACCTGCATGGAACAATTAGAGAGACCAGTATTTCATCTCTATGTTTAATGAATACCGAACCTATACTTAGGCTGAATCTTAGAACCCCTGCTAGAAGAATATGTAATTTTCCTTTTGCTTTTCATGACAATATTATCTTGTAAATATGTCAGAAATTTTCAACTGAGATTGTACTATGAATTTGAATGTGTTGTATCTTGTTTAATGCAGTTTGATGCAGTTATGGTTTTCATCTTGCAAATGTTTGTATGATTTATTGTACATTAGTTTAATAAGCCCACATTTATGTACGTATTTTTTTTAATCAAACACTCATGCAGCTATGAGTACAACACATGATGGAACCTTAAATCTTCTGTGCTACTGCAGGAATGGGTATATGCTACGTAGACACGCTGGCCACTCTTCTACATTCCCCGGTCGGGACTACGTTATTTTCCCAAATGGATATTAACACAAGAACTTTTTGATTTGGTTTGATGAAGTTACCTACAAGTATATAGCACCTCGAGGTCTGGCAATGGAACCAACTGGAACCCCTACATCACATAGTGCTTCTTTTCGATGTTGGTCAGCCTCGAACAGTGATCCGATCGACAATCATATTCGTTGTCGAATGACAGATTTGGGCCATCCACAAGAGGTGCATTCAAGTCTTCTTGTCAATGACAATGGGACTCCCACACCTTTAATCATTTGGTTTATAATTTGCATTATGATCCGATCGACAATCATATTCGTTGTCGAATAACACAAATTAAAAATGGGAAAGGGATAAAACCCAATATTTTAATTCATAAACAACTGAATAATAACGAGTTACATAGCTCCTATTTATGATAGAAATAAACTAGGGTCTTAGGCATATAAACCCTAAAAGCCCGACCCACTAATAATTAATTAAAACTTAAATAAAGCCCTAAAATTATAAAATATAAATACTAATAATAAATAATTAAGTACAATCTTTATCTTCATCATTTTCTCCCTCTTGGAAAAGATTCGTCCTCGAATCTGCATGAACCTATATCTTCAAAAGGATAATCAAGTGGACCACGCGCTCATCTCCAGCAGAAGTAAAATTAACTAATGACTCAACAGACTTGATTTCAAAAATACTTGCGGTCCAAATATTCCTCAAAATCTTGAGATGGTACACAAATTGAGGTTTTAAAAAAGTGTCAAAATAACTATCATTATTGATATAATAATAATAGTTATTAAATTTAGGCAAAAAAATCTCTAACCATTAAATTAGGGTTAAACCCATTTATTCCTTCATTGTATACTGACCCGAAACCTTTTGCTGCCGGACGACCAAAACTCCCAAATGGCCTAAGATTACAAACCACATTCAAGGGCAAAAGTGGGTCATAATTATTGAAGGGTCCAACTTGACGATGTAGGGCAACACGCCCAACGCTGGATAACTCCAAGCAGTCTTTGCCGTCCTCAAAACACGTCGTAGATCGTAGGCATGGGATACCAACATCGATGCTCCGGATATTATTGGGGGATCGGTGGAGCGGCGGTGTGAGAGTGATAGTGGTGGCACTCGCAATGACTGGTGCGGTGGTTCTCGTGGTGGTGGCGGTGGTTAGCAACGGCAAGGGTGTGGACAGTGGGGTAAATAACCCTCATCTATGATCTTGTCTGTCGATTACGGCCGGCGGTATGGTGTTGGCAAAGTGATAATGTGGTGGTGGATGGTGTCGGCCTGGTGCGGTGGTGACGGTAGGGCAGGGGCAGTCCACCGTTCTGTCGTGGCACTGCGGTCGGGGGCGGCGGTTGCGTTTGGCGACGTGGCGGTGGTGGTTGTGGGTCCCGTGGCGATGGTCGTTTGTACATTCCGGTGAGTGGTAGTAGGGGTGATTGGAGCAGGAGGCGACACTGATGCGGTGGTAGACGACGGGTGTCGAGAAATGTCGGGGATCGTCTCTCGTCTCAGATCTGTTCTTGCTACGTCGTCCAGCGGTAGGAGGATCGTTGGTGGGTAGTGGTGTTCTATGTATTTGTTAAGGTTTTAGGAAACATTAATAAGTTTGAGGTGTAAGGACTCGAGGCCTTGAGCAATAACTGTGAATTGCTCCTGAAGGAGGGCAATATCGTGTTGCCTAGAACTGTGTCTGGGAGGCATCACAGGAGTCGTTACTGACTCTGGATACCAACTGACGCAACGCAAACGTGATTAAACGTGATAATCCATTTATTCGATATGAATACTGGAATACCACAAATTAAACACGGGAAATGGATAAAATCCAATATTTTAATTCATAAACAATTGAATAATAACGAGTTACATAGTTCCTATTTACAGTAGAAATAAACTAGGATTTTAGGCGTATAAACCCTAAAAGCCCGACCCACTAATAATAAATAAAAATTAAATAAAGCCTTAAAACTATAAAATATAAATACTAATAATAAATAATTAAGTACAATCTTTATCTTCATCAACAATCCTCTTGAATAGCATATATTTCTAAGTTACATAATTAAAGTTTCAACTTTCAAATTTAAATCATTGTTCGACACACCATAACACTTTAAGTTATTCTAGTGTAGTTGCAAGTATGACTCTGTCCTTCAAATAATTCAGACCGAAATAATATCACGGAATAATAGAGTTTGTTGGAGATCTTACTCTTTCCTTGCTTTGTAGACGATAAAGTGCTTTAACTTATGCATTTTTTGTATGTTAATTAATTAACTCAAAGGTATCTCCCAAACTTATTCCAATACGATAGATATGCTCATACATATTTGATGATTTGCTCAATAGAATATATTTATAATTTTATATATTAATTGTTGCAAAAACTTGTGTGAGACCTTCTCATGGTATGCGACATCACAAATTAACATCATCTTAGGGCATGAGGCAAACTCACACAAGACCTATTCTTAATTGTTATATGTCTAATATAATCTTTCTCCGAAGTAATTAATATAGATAATCAATCTTCTATAAAAAAAAAAGAGTATATATAGAGTGAAATTGGTTTATACATAAATCACTTTGCAATACTTTTTAGTATAACCATTAATACCCGTTAATTATTTAATGCTCATACGTATTTGGTGGTTTGCCTAATAGAATATATTGATATATTAATTGTGATATGTTTACTATAATCTTTCTTCAAAGTAATTAATTTAGATGACCTTACCTCTACAAAATATTAAGAGTGTGTATAGAATAAAATTGGTTCATACATACACCATTTTGCAATACTTTTTAGTATAAGCACTACCACCCTTTAGTGTAATCAACTATTACCCTTTAGTTAAACAACTAATACTCTTCGTACCCTTCAACTAATACCCTTTAGTGAAAATAAATAATACCCTCCATAACTAATACTCTTCAGTGAAAACAATTAATACCCTCCAGAAATAATACCCTTCAGTGAAAACAACTCACTTCAAATTGTTAATGTATGAACCATTTTCACTCTATATTTTGTCATCTAGATAATCTCTTTTCTACACAAAATTAAACGTATCTATAGAGTTAAATTTGTTCATTCATAAACCATTTTGCAATACTTTTTAGTATAACCACTAATACTCTTTAGTTAAATAAGTAATACTCCATGTACCCTTCAGTGAAAACAATTAATACCCTCCAAAACTAATATTTTTCATTTGGAAATAATTAATACCCTTTAGTGAAAATAACTAATACCATTTAGTGAAAACAACTAATAAATTTTAGTAAAAATAAATAATACGCTTCAAATGGTTCATGCATGACCCATTTTTACTATATACTTTTGCCAAAAATCAAAGAGTTGTCTTATTCTTTTTTTTTTTTTCAGATTAATAAATATTTATTTTAATTTCTACAAAAAATAAACTTCTACAAACTATATATCAAATTATTTTTATATATTGATCATTCACAAAAATATTTAATGAGTATTATTTAAAATAATTGAAATATTTTTTATACCACAAAATAGAGAGATTTATCATAATATATATTTCAAAGATGACAAAGTATAGAGTGAAACTAGTTTATACATAAATCTGTGAAGGGTATTAGTTGTGTTCACTGAAGAGTATTAGTTGTTTTTACTGAAGAGTTTTAGTTGTTCGATGAAAATGAACGAAGACTATTCAGTGTAAACCAGTAATACTCTTCAGTAAAAATAATTAATACTCTTCAGTGAAAACAACTAATATCCTTCAATAATTCATATATAAACCATTTTCACTCTATACATACTCTTCAAAGATATATTCAACATATTTTTATATTATTTCTCAATATTTATTATAAATTATATATTAAAAATATATCCAATATATTTTGTAAATAATTATTATCAATATTTATAATAAAATATATTTCAAAGATATATACCAAAGATTTAAAAAGATTAAAAATAAATATTACTCAATTTAGCAATAATTTGGACGGAAAAATTCAATGGTTTTCAAATGTAGGCTGGTTAGTGTTATGTATATATATATAATTGAAATATTTTTTATACTACAAAATAAATGGATTTATCATAATATATATTTCAAAAATATATTCAACATATTTTTATATTATTTCTCGATATTCGTTATAAATTATATTTCAAAAATATATCAAATATATTTTGTAAATAATTATTTGTCTGTATTTATAATAAAATATATATTAATGATATATATCAAAGGTTTAATACTCAATTTAATAATAATTTTGGCAGGAAAATTCAATGGTTTCTAAATGTAGACCGGTTATATATCGTTATTATATATATATATAGATATAGATATAGATTCCTTTATTATCATATATATATATTATATTTTATAATATCTTGCTTTAACATTAAAAAGATTTGAAATATTTTTAGATATTATCCAATAAATCTGATATATTTCTTTTCCAAATTAGTAGAAATTTTAATTCCCGATCACCATCGTTTGTCACCGAAATTTCAAGAGTCTCCCAAATTATCTCGAATGTAATTCTTTAATATTACAGGAATAGGTATCAGATTTCCATAAAATATTTATTATATGTGATGGAGATGACACTGGTTCCGATTCGAGGGCGAATCGTTTCGAAGATGGCAGGAATGATGGAGATGACGCTGCCTTCACATACTTGCAGAAGATCGACCCATTTCGGGCCAATGGGCTAAAGTTGCATGCTATTTAATAATTTTCAGTTGATTGATTCTATTTTGGCCCACTATGTTTATGGGTTTTTTGTTATTCTTGAAACCTAGTTGCTTGTTATTTATTTTGGACGTGAAACTTTCATGCGGAGACTTTTGATGAATTAATATAGGGTTGTTCCCTATTTCCCTATCTCGCGGTATTCCTTTACGAATCAACACTAGGTAGAAGGTTTGTGTTTGATCGATAGGCTCGCTGCATCAGTTGGTATCCAGTTGCCAGGCACGCTCCGGAGATGCCGCCTCGCCCAGCCAACCGTGACGACGCCCTCGCTACTCGATTGGACGCACTCACTGAGCAACTTGCCACCGTCGTTCAGTTACTTCAGGATCAAGCGACCGCAGCCCGTGACATGTCTGCTCGCCGTGCCGAATGCGATCAACCACCGGATCTGTTCCATGAAGCGCTTGTTTCCTCTGATGATGAGGCGGCAATCGATAATCCGTTCGCTGCATTATGTCTGCCTGATGCGCGTCGTGTAGACGACCCTCGCGCTTGGGAGACGAGTTTCATTGGAATTCTCGGAATTTACTGGTGGACTTGTACCAGATGATTTTCTTGATTGGTTGATTTCGGTGGAGGATGTATTAGATTTCAATGAGGTACCGCAGGACCGACGCGTCTCTCTTGTTGCGACCCGTTTTCGCGGAAGAGCCGCTGCATGGTGGCACCAGGCGAAGACCGCTCGCGCCCGTTTGGGTAAACCTAAGATTACATCGTGGGACAAGTTCAAGAAACACCTTAGGGCTGAATTTCTCCCATTCAACTACACCCGTACGCTCTATCAACGGTTGCAGAACCTACGCCAGGGGTCCCGAAGCATCAATGCGTACACGGGAGAGTTTTATCAATTGTTTTCTCGCATTGATTTGGGTGAATCTACTGATCATTTGATTTCCCATTATGTTGGGGGGTTACGCATCCAGTTTCAAGATGTCATCAATCTTTTATCCCTGGTTTCAGTTTCGGAAGCTCATCAGCATGCTCTCGCCCTTGAGCGTCAACTTACCCGACGCGCTCCTGGCCCGTTCACACCCTCAACTAGTCGCGCACCACCGCTTTCCCAGCCTACTGATCATCGTGGCCCTCCTGCACGCGGCCCCTTACCACCACCCACTGCTCGTGCAGCGCCGCCCGCACCTCGTCCGATCCAGTATTTTTCGTACGGTGAGCTGGGCCATCGAATGGCTCAGTGCCCTAAGCACACGGGCACACGGGGTCTGTTAATTGAGGATACCGACCCTGGTTACAACGACCCCCCTGATTTTGATGAATATGATGAACCGCAACCGCCCTAGGTTATTCTTTCTGGTAATTTGGGTACGGCCCTCGTGATTCGACGTGCTTGCTTCGCCCCTCGCCATGCCGATGAGGACATTCAACGCCACAGCCTATTTGAGTCCTCTTGCACTATTAATGGCAAGGTATGTCGTTTCATAATTGACTCGGGTGCGTGTTAAAATGTTATTGTTGCTGACGCTGTTGGTAAACTTAATCTCGAATCCGAGTTGCACCCTACCCCATACAGTCTGTCCTGGATACAGAAGGGTAATACTGTGCGTATAGATCGTCGGGTTTTGGTACAATTTTCAATTAGTGATAAGTACTTTCATTCTGTTTGGTGCGATATTGTTCCTATGGATGCTTGTCACCTCCTTTTGGGCAGGCCGTGGCAATTTGATCGTAGTGTTACTCATGATGGACGTCGTAACACTAATACTTTTCTTCATGCGGGCGTCAAAATCACCTTGCTGCCATCGGTTCCTTCTCATCCGCCCCCGAGTTCGAATGAAGCAATCATGTTCCTTTCACATAAGGCATTTTTGCAGGAAATGGAAACGGCCCCTGTCACTCTTTTGTTATTGGCGCATGGCCTTGATGCCCCATCCGATGTGCCTGCCACAATCGCACCACTTTTACAGGAGTTCGCTGATGTTTTTCCTAAGGAACTTCCAGCGGGGTTACCACCTTTAAGAGATATACAACACCAAATTGACCTCATTCCGGATGCCTCTTTACCGAATCGTCCGCATTATCGTATGAGCCCTGCTGAGCACGAAGAACTCCATCGGCAAGTTGAAGATTTCTTATCTAAGGGGCTAGTACAACAAAGCTTGAGTCCTTGTGCCGTACCGGCCCTTCTCATTCCAAAGAAATCTGGTGATTGGCGTATGTGTGTGGATAGTAGGGCGATCTACAAGATTACCATCAGATACCGTTTTCCTATACCTCGGCTTGACGATTTGCTTGACCAATTAAGTGGTGTAGTGATCTTTTCCAAACTGGATTTGAAAAGTGGTTACCATCAGATTCGTGTGCGACCCGGCGATGAATGGAAAACGGCATTTAAAACGCGTGAGGGGTTATTTGAATGGTTGGTGATGCCATTCGGTCTATCTAATGCCCCGAGTACTTTTATGCGGGTGATGAACCAAGCCCTACGCCCCCTCATTGGCTCATGTGTTGTCGTCTATTTTGATGACATACATATCTACAACAAGTCAGAATCTGAACATTTGGACCATGTGCGACAGGTACTTCTTATTTTGAGTGATGAACGATTTTTTGCTGCCTCTACGAAATGCTCATTTTGCACGTCTTCTGTCCTATTCCTTGGTTATCGTATTTCTGGTGCGGGTATTGCAGTTGATGATAATAAAATTGCAGCTATACGTGACTGGCCAACACCCACTTCCATCACTCAGGTGCGTAGTTTTCATGGGCTAGCATCTTTGTACAGACGATTTATCCATCATTTCAGTTCCATCATGGCACACATAACCGACGTCATGCATGGTAAATCTTTCTCTTGGCCTCCTGAAGTGGATGCTGTCTTTTACTCGATCAAGCATAAACTCACGCATGCACCATTGTTGGTCTTACCCGACTTCTCTACCCCTTTCGAGCTTCACTCCGATGCGTCGAAAGTTGGTATTGGTGTTGTGCTTAGCCAAGCAGCTCGCCCAGTGGCTTATTTCAGTGAGAAAATTACGGGAGCTCGCACACGCTATAGCACATATGATATTGAATTTTATGTCGTTGTTCGTGCCGTTCGTCATTGGAGGCATTATTTGTTCCAGCACGAGTTTCTTTTGTACACTGACCATGAGGCTCTCAAACATCTGGCCAACCAGGATTCCCTATTGTCTCGTCATGCTAAATGGTCGGCCTACTTGAATCAATTTACTTTTATTGTGCGTCACAAGTCGGGGGTCCTGAACAAGGTGGCAGACGTATTAAGTCGTCGCCAATGCTTACTTTCTGACTTGCACATTGAGGTCGTGGGTTTCGAAAGTTTTTGTAACTTGTACGCTACTGATCCTTTCTTTGGGCCAATTTTTGCTCGCCTCCAAGCCGGGTCTGATGCAACCTTTACTCTGCTGGATGGGTTCTTGTTCAAAGGCCTTCAATTGTGCATTCCAGAATGCAGCTTGCGTCTGAAAATTATTGGTGAAGTTCACGGGTTGGGTCACGTGGGTCGTGACAGGTCAACAGATATTCTGCTTCGTCGCTTATGTTGGCCAACTGTCCGTAGGGACGTCGCTCGTTTTGTATCGCGTTGTCGGGTCTGCCAAACTTCAAAAGGGACAGCCTCCAACGCGGGCTTATACCGCCCACTTCCCGTGCCTTCCCGTCCATGGTCCACTATCAGTATGGACTTTGTGTTAGGCCTCCCGCGTACTCAACGGGGTAATGATTCAATTTTTGTCGTTGTGGATCGCTTTTCTAAAATGGTTCATTTCATCCCTTGCAAACGTACTGCGGATGCTGTCCATGTGGCACATTTATTTTTTCGGGAGGTTTTCCATTTACATGGCCTTCCATCGTCTATTGTGTCGGATCGTGACACTCGTTTCCTTAGCCACTTTTGGCGTACGTTGTGGCGTATGGCTAATACTGCCCTCAACTTTAGTAGTGCTTATCATCCGCAAACGGATGGCCAAACCGAGGTCGTGAATCGTTCATTGGGTAATATGTTACGCTGCTTGGTCGGGGATAATATAAATTCTTGGGATTTGAGGTTGTGCCATGCTGAATTTGCCCATAATCTTGTTGTTAATCGTACTACGGGATTCTGCCATTTCTTCATCGTGTATGGTGTACTTCCTCGGGCTCCAATTGATCTCCTCACTCTCCCATCTGCACAGCCTGCTGACATTCGCGCCACTAATCTTATCTCCAAAATTCAGCATTTACATCGTACGGTTACGCAGAATATTGAGGCTTCTAATGCCCGTTACAAGCGGGTTGCTGACCTTCACCGGCGTGATGTCGAGTTTCAAGTAGGTGACTTCGTCTGGGCTGTCCTCACGAAAGATCGCTTCCCACCACATGAATACAACAAGCTCGCATCTCGGAAGATTGGCCCGGTGGAAATTGTTGAGAAGATTAACCCGAATGCATATCGTTTGCACCTACCCAGTCATATACGCACATCCGACGTCTTTAATGTCAAACATTTGGTACCTTTCACTGGTGACAACAGCGATGGAGATGACGCTGGTTCTGATTCGAGGGCGAATCGTTTCGAAGATGGCGGGAATGATGGAGATGACGCTGCCTTCACATACTTGCAGAAGATCGACCCAATTCGGGCCAATGGGCCAAAGTTGCATGATATTTAATAATTTTCAGATGATTGATTCTATTTTGGCCCACTATGTTTATGGGATTTTTGTTATTCTTGAAACCTAGTTGCTTGTTATTTATTTTGGATGTGAAACTTTCATGCGGAGACTTTTGATGAATTAATTTAGGGTTGTTCCCTATTTCCCTATCTCGCGGTATTCCTTTACGAATCAACGCTAGGTAGAAGGTTTGTGTTTGATCTATACGCCCGCTGCATCAATATGTATTTTGAATTTGCTTTGGAAATAAGAAATTTTGTTTTAATAAAAAAATGTAGACAATGTATAGCGTGAAAATGGTTCATACATGAATTATCGAGAGGTTTAGTTGATTTCTCTAAACAGTATTACTTGTTTTCATTGAAGATTATTAATTACCAAATTACACTAAAGAGTCTTAGTTGTTCAGTGAAAGTAAACTACTTTTCGGTGAAAACAGCTAATACCTTTCAGTAACACTCTTTAGTGATAAAGACTAATAACCTTCATTAATTATGTATGAACCAATTTACTATATACATGCTCAAAATTGAATTACTGTCTTTTGAGAAGAAGGCTACGATACTGGATAATAATTGAAAACTAATCAAAGGTATGATTTGAATGATTTTGATTTGATGAACTATCACAAGGCTCCTATTTATAATAGAAATAAACTAGGATTTTAGGCGTATAAACCCTGAAAGCCCGACCCACTAATAATTAATTAAAACTTTAAATAAAGCCGTAAAACTATAAAATATAAATACTAATAATTAAATACAATATTTATCTCCATCATTATCTAAATTTTTTTTGAAGCGCAGATCTTTTCACTGTGAAAAGAAATGGTGAGACGAACTACACCTCTAATTTAGAGTCGATTTTAGAGGCATACAAATCGCATCCATCTTTCCCGAAAATTGAAAAATTTGTGAAGATTTCGGCGACAACGTACAGTAATGATTGATAAAATGAGTGAAAGTTTGTATTAATTTGAAGAAAAAAAATAGAATTGAGGTATAAATTCAAATTTAAAAAATATTCTTGTGTTAATTAAGGAAAAAATAATTTTTATTGCCACATATGTGCGGTGGGCTGAATATCAATCACACCCATAGTTTGTGTTGTATGCCAAACCCTAGCTTTCAGGCTCTCCCACAAATACAATCGGAGGGTATACAGATTCTTCATCTTAGGCAATGATGTGTGCATATGTCAGATTATCAAATTACTTTATGAGTATGCGTTTTACAATTTTTATATCTGTACGTGGTTCAAATAAAGGGGACTGTTTCGAAATCAATATCTTTCAAGTTTTATTGATGTCTAATGACATAGGACAATAAGATAAGTTATAACTTGGGCATTGTGTCATACAGATTTTTGGCATTACATATGTCTAATGAACCAATTTCCTTAATCATGGTGCCTTTTCTTTTTATATATACATTTTTCTAAAGTAAATTGTTGAGATGAGAATTGTAACTTGGTTCATATTTCAGACGCAGAGGCACTTTGAAGAATTGAAGTTGACTGTGGAAAAGATATATAGCTAGGAACAGCGTTGATAGTGTTTTTTAAGTGAATGATTTAGAATTTGTGTGTTGTATGGATTTATAATACAAACAGGTGGTAATGTTTGTCTTGTTTGACAATAATGTCGGAAATATATACAGTATTGATTTTGTGGGTTGTGCTGTTAATTTTTCTACCTTGCTTAGTATTAAGAGAGAGACTGTCTCACTCGTGGTTGTGTAAATTTCTCACAAGTGTTTGGAGGCAGAATTATTATATTCACGCATTATGAATATTTTGGTAGCTTGTGTGACAACATTATTTATCCACAACAATTATATTCCATTTCAATTTATAATTCATGTATTCTCATGAGAAACTTTTACATGATCAGCTCATTAGTATTATTTATGTCGCATTGTTGTTAAAAAGTTGCATTTATCATATAAAAATGTACTCCCTCCGTCCCGGAGGAACTTGCACACCTTTGGAACACACTTTTAAGAAAAAATCACTTTTTATATATAACAACACCTTGCTTTCGACAAAGGTTTCCAATTTACATGTTCTATATAATTTACATTTTCTTTTGTTAACTTGTATATTATTGGATTAGTTTATTCTTTAATGCCTACTTTACTACCTGCAAGGGAAAATTGCACTTTTAATTCCAAGAAAATAGGTGCAAAACACTTTTGGTACCTATATGAAAAAATAGTCATTTTTATTGCAGTTTCGATCCCATATTTTGATTTTTAGTACCAAAACTGCAATTTTGCCCTATTATTTTGAGACCAAAACTGCAATTTATATATTCTCTTGGGACCAAAGATGCACTATATTCTATTCTCTTGGGATTAAAAGTATTAAAAAAATTATGGACTAAAAGTGTTGAAAAAGTGACCATTTTAAAATGAATACATTCTCTTGGGACCAAACGTGACATTAACCCTATCCTGCAATATAGAATTTTACAGATTAAAATAATAGAATCTTACTCCATCCAATATGATGCACAAATCATTTCAATGTTAGTGTAAACAAGTCCTACATAACCACCTGCTAGATTCTTTAAAGTTGGTGGGTTTCTTCAATCTTAACTAACGCACCTAAATTCTTAATATCCATTTCTCATATTTTAATTATGACAAAGTATAGAGTGAAACTAGTTTATACATAAATCTGTGAAGGGTATTAGTTGTTTTCACTGAAGAGTATTAGTTATTTTTACTGAAGAGTATTACTAATTTACACTAAAGAGTCTTAGTTGTTTGGTGAAAATGAACTAAGACTCTTCAGTGTAAACCAGTAATACTCTTCAGTAAAACAACTAATACTCTTCAGTAAAAACAACTAATACCCTTCAGTGATTCATATATAAACTAATTTCACTCTATACATACTCTTTAATTATATACTAGTGTTTCTCCCGTGCGATACAGGGATTGAATATTATAAATTTTAAATGCAAAATTGCATAATGAATTATATAAAAATTTTAAATTAAATTTATTTAATCTATAAACCAATTAATATAAAAAAACTATATTATATATTATGTGAGTATTACAATTGTTTAATCAATCATACAATTTTCAATTGTGTATTAAATTCCCAACAAATACTAAAATTCATAAAATAATTTTAATATTTAACAAAACTTATATAGTCTAAATAAAAATTATTTAAATTCAATCCATCATATATAGTTAAAGTCAATAAAAAATACTTTAAAAATAATAAAATAAATATTTTAAATATAATTTTTCTTTTTATATGTGCAGTATATATGTTAAATTAAAAAAATCCAAAAGATAATTTATTTGATATAACGTGTTGAAAATAAATTTAAAATTAATAGCTTAAAGAATTTTAAATTATTGGTGCAAAATAAAAAAAAAAAAGAAATGATAATGTTAATCTACTCTCTTTAATGGAGAGTGAGACTCATCATTCCACAACAAAGCAAGTGGACTTCACTTGCTCCAATAATAACAATTTTTTCTCCATCCTCACTTCTACTTATATATATATATATATATATATATATATATATATATATATATATATATATATAGAATTTGTGTCTATGCTGAGCTCACAGAATTGAGCTATAGTTTTTGTGATTTTGATTTTTTTTAAAGTGTATCCCTCCATTGCGGGATTATTTGCTAATTTTTTAGTAAAATATGAGTAAATATGTGTACGTATTTTTAGTGTGCACACAAATCAATGTTTCTTTTTTTTTAGAGTGTGCAAGTAATATTGGGACGTCCCAATAAGACATGTGTGCAAGTAATCCGTTTAGTATAATATTTTTTACGGTATCATTTTTCAAAAAAGATATCTCCTAAAAATGATTCTCAAAACCTGACGAATTAGTATGATGATTTGACTTTCTATAGTACAAAATGACCTCTTGAGTTTGTCTGAGAAATTTGTGTGTTGTGTACATTATCTTACTGATCTTGGGGGAGAATTATTATAACTGCTATCCATTATGATGATATTACTTTCTATAGTAAAAAATGACCAGTAATTGTTGAGTTTGTCTGAGAATTTTATGTTTGTGTACATTGTCTCACTGATCTTGGGAGAGAATCATTCTATCTGCTATGCATTACAACACACTGAGAATGATGATTCCATTACAACAGGGTTCGAAGCAAGGGACAGCATCCTTAAATCTTCCAGATTTCTCTTCTGTAGTCGAAACCCATGACCTATTTCAGTCGCCATCGTCGGAACCACCATTTATGCTTCCCGTTGAATTGGTGATCATGTATCCAACTCTCTCTATCTTTTTTGTTTACAGTAGTGGTTCTATGTTCGTCATCTATTCTTATTTTTATCATCAAGTCTGTGTAAGAACACACAATTAGCCCTTGCTTTAATGTTGTGTTTGAGCAGAATTATGTGTTGCTTTGATCTGCTTGCACTGTCTCTGGCGCTAATCAATCTTAAGTCATTCAAATTTTAGGTTTAATTGATTCTTAAGTCGTTTGATTTATTGAGGTTTTCTGGCGTTTAATGTTAAGGTTATAAAGGAGCTAGTGTATTCCTTGTTGGAGTTATACGTGAAAGTATGCTTTTACTTTGTATAACTCGTGTATCAAACACTCGATTTATGAGAATAATTCTTTTATCACATTTGCTTTAGATATAATTGAATGTTGAATTTCTATTGCAAACCGTTCAATATATAGTACGTGTTACATTGTAGTTAATGTGGTGATACCCGATCACGGAAGACAACATTAACAGTTTACTTGTAACTAAACGTACAATTCACGACCCAGGTGGAATTGAACAATCCGCCGTGAAAGGTCGATGTGTAAGGCTCAGATTGGTCTGTCTTGACCAAGAGATTGCACTAGCACATTTAGTATGTGTTGAAGAGGTCCTACAGCGAGGATAAATTCTTCTGTTCTGAAAGGTGAAGAATTAGACCTCAGTGGTTGTTGATTTCTTAATCTCCGTCACTTAAATAGGACCGTGTGTGCTTAGTAGTTACTGCTTTGATTCATGTTGGGTGAGAATCATTGTGACTTCGAACTTTGTGTCTTGGGCAGTAATATTAATCATACGACGGTTGCTAAGATTTAATACGGAGAAACGCGTGCGAGTACGGCTCGTGTGATTAGTCCCCTTGGTGGGCTCAGAAGTTTTATTGTACCAAATCTTGCAAGTGAAGAATTAGTTTCTTCGGTACGAATAATAATGTTGAGCTGTCTTTACTCCAAGGTGAAATATATTAATTAATTTAGAGCTATTCAGAAGCTCAATTAATTAATGGACTTGATAATCTTAAACGCGGGAAATAATAACCGGGAGCCCATATTATCGTAATATGGATTAAGATGGATAGTGCAATATTAATTTATTAGTGGTAATAATTAATATTAATGGGCTGAATTATATTGGGGCTCAATATTGAAATTCAGAAGTCCATTAGGAGGTCCAATCTTAATTCTCCTTAAGGCCCCTCAAGTAGCCCATTAAGTAGCCCAATAATGATAAGGTGATTAAAATAAAAAGAATATATTATGCTGATTTTTTCATGATTAATTCGAAAATTGCATGTGGAGAATAAGAAAAGATTTTGTTGATTTTCTTGAAAAGATATTATGGAGGATAAGTATTCTTGGAATACAAGATTATCTCATATATTCAAGAAGATCCAAATCTTGGATTCTTATTCTCATTATTTTCGAAATTTATGGCTTTGAAAATAAGTGTGAGATTTTTGTGGAATATTTTATTATGGAGAAAAGAATATATGAGATATATTCAAGATTTCTTAGAGATTAAGAAAAGATTTTCTCCAAGCCCATGAAGCCTCTAATTTTCGGCCATTACCTCTATATATAGGGGGTGATATTTTCATCCCCAAATATAAAATTCCATGTGTTGGAAAAATCAAGAAGCATAGATATTTTTCTTTTTCCTTAGTTATTAAATTACTTGAAAGCGGCTCCCACCGGCGATCAAGTGAGGTGAAAAGGGAAATACTTGAGAAGGCTTTGGGTTGATAGAACGTGATTACGAGTGTCCCGTATATCCAAAGGCCATTACTACGAGAGGTACGTTAATCGCATATTTACTTGTTTAATTCCGCCTAGTTAAATATGTGAAATTAATTTAGCATGCATGATGATAATTAGTTGTTGGAATTATTATTTGAATTAATTAGGATTAATTCATGATAGTAATAATTGTATTTAAATTCGTATTTAAAATTCATCCCGAATAGATTCCGGGCACCCCTATATTTTCCCAACAACTGGTATCAGAGCCACGGTTTCGGGCTCTGAATTTTAAATTGGAATTTAAATTGTTGAACATTAAAATTGAAATTGGATAGTAGAATTGTTAGATCTTTTTTGCAGGTATCCAATTGTCATGGTTTTTAATGTTGTTAATTTCATGCGTGTGAATTAATTTGGTTTTTAATTCGATTCGTTCGAATTCGTTTTTCTCGTGAGAAAATCCACGAGTAGATTAGTTGTTTTTATTTTGATTCGATCATTGTAATAGACTAGTCTAGATCTAGTATTTATTTTTTTTGTAAAAATAAATTGTAACCGGATCGTGACGAAGAACGAAGAATTAAAAACGGCGTACCCAGACGACGCATACATGCGTGGCACGTGTATGGAGGTAAAATCATGCAAGGGGTGAAGAAAACGAGGACGAACGGCGAAAAAACGGCGCACGGGGGTGCACGGCGCACACCGTGCGCAACGGACGCACGGCGCCGCGCGCACGGCGCGCGCGCGCCTCGGCAGCGCACTGCAGCGCCTCGGGGCGCCTCGGGCGCGCCTCGGCGCGCCTCCGTGCAGCGCCTCGGGCACGCCTCGGGGGCGCCTCGGGGCTGCGCTTCGGCGCGCCTCGGGCGCTTTTCCAGCGCCTCTCGGGCCGGGAAGCGCGCGGGCCCACTTCGTGGGCCGACGCGCGCTGTATCTCAGGCCGTGGAATTTTTTTCGGTTCGTGTTTTTTTTCCGTGTGATTTTAAACGTCGTCCCGAACCCCAAACGATGCTGTTTTTGAAGAAGTGTTGATGTTCGAGTGGGAGCACGTCGAGACGAACGTCGGAAAGCAACAAGGACGATTTTTTCGCATCAAGACATGAAGAAATTAAACCGTGACAATTGGATTCGAGTGCTCCAATGTGTTTAATTTTGTTTTGATGGATGTTTTATTTCGTGCACTTATTATTATTTGTTAATATGTGTTTGCATGAATTTAATTGTCCAAGAAAAACCTTACTTTCGAAAATTACTAAGTATGTTTTTATAATCGCAATTTTATTCCGGATATTAAAATTGGATTATTTTGGCCTCCATAATTTATTTATTTGTGAAGTTTTTTTGGAATACATTTCCCCCTCGGATCGGCCAAAAGGACGGATTTCACATGAATAAATTCCGAAAGGATGATTGTGGATTATTACTAGTGGCGGTATTGACCCTCACCACGAGTGGCTTGCTCAAAGCGAAATAATAATCCTGTATTTAATTATGGTTATTACTTAGGCATAGGAAATTGATATTAACTTACTCCCCTCGGAGTCCCTGTCAATTTCTATGTGGTCAAAGTGGGAGCCAACTATTAATTATGAATTAAGGATTTGTAACTTTTAAGTTTGTGATCCGCTTGAATGTATTTAAATGTATAGACCACCCCTCGTGGCGCATTTAAATTGTTTCGAGATGTTGGCTGATGCATGATTATATTGTTTTAAGGTTTCAATATAATTGATGTGATCAAATTTATGTGATAATTTCGTATTTTTCTAGATATTGATATGAATGTATGTTTTATTCTCAGTTCATCATGTCGCAACCTTTTAATCCACTGTTTAGTATACTTAAAGATAACAAACTTGTCGGTGAGAACTATGTTGATTGGAAACGTAACCTTGACATTGTCCTAACCGCACAACACCACAAGTGGGTACTTACCACTCCTAAACCCCAAGAGCTTGCCGAAGATGCCACCAAAGCGGACAAGAAAGAGCATAAGAGATGGTTAGACTCCGATGAGATGGCTAGGTGTACTATTCTGGCTTCAATGTCAGATGTGTTGCAACACCAACACCAACACATGGAGACCGCCTCTGAGATAATGCAAAATCTTGAAGCGATGTTTCAACATCAGAACCGTACGGCTAGGCAAATCACCATGCGAAAGATGCTTTCGTTGAAAATGGTGGAAGGTACGCCCGTAAGGGATCACGTAATCGAGATGATGGGTTATCTCAACAAGTTGGAAGTACTTGGTGCGGAATTTGACCTCCCTACTAAGGTCGATTTCGTTCTCCATTCTCTGCCGAAGAGCTTTGAGCAGTTTCAATTGAACTATCAAATGAATGACCGGGCAAATAGCTTGCCCGAGCTCTTGCAAGCTTTGGTATCGGCGGAGACTCTAATGGATCACCAAATCGTTGCTATGGTGGCAAACGGTCCGTCTTCCTCTTCAGGTCCCAAGGGAGGGAAGAAGAGGAAGAGGACGAAGGGCCAGACCCAAGCAAATCCAACCGTTGCGAAACCCAAGGCAAAGGGAGAAGGAGGTGGAAAGAAAGCTGCTAAGGGTAAGTGCTTTAATTGTGGTGAGAAGGGACATTGGAGGGCGACCTGTTCTAAGCCTAAGAAGGGTGGAAAGAAAGGTAAGTCTCATGCTTTAGTCGTTGAAACATTTGTTGCGGCGTATGCTGCCCATGTTTGGGTAGTGGATACCGGGGCAACTGATCATATTTGTTTCACTCTTCAGGGGTTCCAGCTAACCCGGCGACTTAGCAAGAATGAGATCACAATCGCTTTGGGGGATGCTACGAGAGTGGCAGCCGAAGCAGTGGGAGTCGTGCACCTATCTTTTGAAGATAGAGTTTTAATTTTAAGAGATGTTTTATACGTTCCAAACTTTAGGAAGAATTTATTTTCGGTTTCTAAGTTGTTTTTTGATGGATATTCAGTTACTTTTAATAAAGTTGTTACTGTTTTCTTTTAAGAATGATGTTATCTGTCATGGAACGTTGGTAAACAATCTCTATACGATTAAGTGTGCACACCACTCAAATAATGAATCTAATAACACGTCGATCATTTCGAGCAATAAAAGAAAGCGTTCTTCGGAGATGGACGAAACACTTTTATGGCATCTTAGACTAGGTCATTTTAATCTAAAGTGGATAGAGAGATTGGTGAAAGACGGATCCTTGGAATCGCTCCAAGTTGAGCCGTTTCCAACTTGTGAATCCTGTTTAGATGGTAAAATGACCAAGAGGGCATTTGGAGCCAAGGGGAATAGAGCCATGGAAGTGTTAGAACTCGTTCATACCGATGTGTGTGGTCCAATGACGATCAAAGCAAGAATGGGGTATGAGTATTTCGTTACCTCCATTGACGATTACTCAAGATATGGGTACATTTACCTTATGCGGCATAAGTCTGAAACTTTTGAAAAGTTTAAAGAGTTTAAGGCCGAAGCCGAGAAACATAGGGAAAAGAGTATCAAGTTTCTACGATCAGATCGTGGAGGCGAATACCTCAGCGATGAATTCTTAAACTACCTATCGGACGAAGGGATCGTATCCCAGTTGACCGCACCGGGAACCCCTAAAAAGAACGGTGTGACGGAACGAAGGAACCGGATTCTTTTAGAGATGGTCAGATCCATGATGAGTTATTCGGATTTACCCAAGTCGTTTTGGGGTAACGCCTTGGAAACGGCGGCTTATATTCTAAACTTGGCGCCATCCAAATCGGTTCCTAAAACCCCAATGGAATTGTGGACCGGGCGCAAGCCTAGTCTAAGACATTTGCGGATTTGGGGTTGTCCGGCATACATGCTAGACAAGGAAGCCGGTAAGTTGGATCCACGTTCGGAATTAAGGCTGTTTATAGGATACCCTGCGGGAACGAAAGGGTGTATGTTCTATAGTCCCAAGGATCAAAAGACCGTGATTAGTACACACTTTAAATTCTTGGAGGAAGACTATATGAACAATCGGAAACCTAAAAGTGAAATTACCTTAGAAGAATTGAGAGGTCAAACCTCGATACCAAGTATACAAGATGATGTACCACATGTCACATCTTCACAACCGGAACCCCGTCGTAGTGGGAGGGTTCTTAGGCAACCCGAGAGATTCATGGGAATAGGAAAATCTTCGGATTTGGTTCCCGGTGTTGAATCAGACCCATGGACATATGACGAGGCAATCCAAGACAAAGACGCGGAGTCATGGCAAACGGCAATGGAAGCCGAGATGGGTTCGATGGATCATAATCAAGTGTGGGAGTTGGTCGAGCCACCCAGTGGGGTAGAACCCATTGGATGCAAGTGGGTTTACAAGAGGAAAAGAGGACCGGACGGAAGGGTTGAAACCTTCAAAGCAATGCTTGTGGCCCGTGGCCTGTAGCTATGCTTAAGTCCATCCGTATTCTCTTGTCGATCGCTGCGCACTTAGATTACGAGATCTGGCAAATGGATGTCAAGACAGTTTTCCTTAACGAAAGTCTTGATGGGATCTATATGCAACTGCCCAAAGGTTTCATTGGAAAAGGCCAAGAGAATCTCGTATGTAAGCTCAAGAGATCCATTTACGGACTCAAGCAAGCATCGCGTACTTGGAACCAGTGTTTTGATCAAGTAATTAAGTCTTATGGGTTTGATCAAAACGAGTTCGAAAGTTGTGTGTATAAGAAGCGTGACGAAACTGCGGTGGTATTCTTAGTATTATACGTAGACGATACTCTGCTCATTGGAAACAATGTAAAGGTATTGTCAGACGTAAAGGTATGGCTGTCAAAACAAATTGATATGAAGGACTTAGGGGAAGCCGGTCACATCCTTGAGATCAAAATCACTCGCGATCGCAAGAAGAGGATGTTGGGCTTATCGCAAGCTTCATACATTGACACTGTTTTGAAGCGTTTCAGCATGCAAGATTCCAAGAAAGGTTTTGTACCTTTTAGGCACGGAATCCATCTATCGAAAGAAATAAGCCCTAAGACGCAAGCGGCGATAGATGACATGAAAGGTGTTCCGTACGCTTCGGCCGTAGGAAGCCTTATGTATGCAATGCTGTGTGCGAGACCGGATATTTGTTTTGCCGTAGGCATGGTAGCAAGATATCAAAGTAATCCCGGGAAAGACCATTGGACTGCCGTAAAGTGCATCTTGAGGTATCTGAAAAGAACTCGGGAGCAGATGCTGATTTACCAGTCGGATAGTCTAGTTCTCGTAGGATACACGGACTCGGATTTCCAATCAGACATAGACTCAAGAAAGTCAACCTCGGGTAGTGTGTTTCGCATGGGAGAAGGAGCCATGACATGGAGAAGCGATTTGCAGAAATGCATCGCAGATTCGACCATGGAAGCCGAATAAGTAGTTGCTTGTGAAGTAGCGAAAGAAGCGGTTTGGCTCAAGTACTTCTTAGTGGACTTGGACGTTGTTCCGAATTTGCCCATCACAATCATTGTGCCGGAGCAGTTGCAAATTCAAGGGAACCGAGAGCCCACAAGGCCAGCAAACACATTGAAAGAAAACACCATCTTATACGAGAAATCGTTAAGAGAGGAGATAAAGAGGTGGCAAAGATATGCGTCGGGGACAACCTAGTAAATCCATTCACAAAGGGTCTGCCTCTGAGTACATTCGAGAGACATGTGGATGGAATGGGAGTCAAGACGATTGCCAATCTGCTTTAAGTATAAGTGGGAGGAATTATTAGGTTAGTGTAGGTTGACATATGATGTCACGTAGAGCTACTACACTAAGACATGCGTGATGTATACTAAAAGCAGACTTTAAGTATAAGTGGGAGATTGTTGGAGTTATACGTGAAAGTATGCTTTTACTTTGTATAACTCGTGTATCAAACACTCGATTTATGAGAATAATTCTTTTATCACATTTGCTTTAGATATAATTGAATGTTGAATTTCTATTGCAAACCGTTCAATATATAGTACGTGTTACATTGTAGTTAATGTGGTGATACCCGATCACGGAAGACAACATTAACAGTTTACTTGTAACTAAACGTACAATTCACGACCCAGGTGGAATTGAACAATCCGCCGTGAAAGGTCGATGTGTAAGGCTCAGATTGGTCTGTCTTGACCAAGAGATTGCACTAGCACATTTAGTATGTGTTGAAGAGGTCCTACAGCGAGGATAAATTCTTCTGTTCTGAAAGGTGAAGAATTGGACCTCAGTGGTTGTTGATTTCTTAATCTCCGTCACTTAAATAGGACCGTGTGTGCTTAGTAGTTACTGCTTTGATTCATGTTGGGTGAGAATCATTGTGACTTCGAACTTTGTGTCTTGGGCAGTAATATTAATCATACGACGGTTGCTAAGATTTAATACGGAGAAACGCGTGCGAGTACGGCTCGTGTGATTAGTCCCCTTGGTGGGCTCAGAAGTTTTATTGTACCAAATCTTGCAAGTGAAGAATTAGTTTCTTCGGTACGAATAATAATGTTGAGCTGTCTTTACTCCAAGGTGAAATATATTAATTAATTTAGAGCTATTCAGAAGCTCAATTAATTAATGGACTTGATAATCTTAAACGCGGGAAATAATAACCGGGAGCCCATATTATCGTAATATGGATTAAGATGGATAGTGCAATATTAATTTATTAGTGGTAATAATTAATATTAATGGGCTGAATTATATTGGGGCTCAATATTGAAATTCAGAAGTCCATTAGGAGGTCCAATCTTAATTCTCCTTAAGGCCCCTCAAGTAGCCCATTAAGTAGCCCAATAATGATAAGGTGATTAAAATAAAAAGAATATATTATGCTGATTTTTTCATGATTAATTCGAAAATTGCATGTGGAGAATAAGAAAAGATTTTGTTGATTTTCTTGAAAAGATATTATGGAGGATAAGTATTCTTGGAATACAAGATTATCTCATATATTCAAGAAGATCCAAATCTTGGATTCTTATTCTCATTATTTTCGAAATTTATGGCTTTGAAAATAAGTGTGAGATTTTTGTGGAATATTTTATTATGGAGAAAAGAATATATGAGATATATTCAAGATTTCTTAGAGATTAAGAAAAGATTTTCTCCAAGCCCATGAAGCCTCTAATTTTCGGCCATTACCTCTATATATAGGGGGTGATATTTTCATCCCCAAATATAAAATTCCATGTGTTGGAAAAATCAAGAAGCATAGATATTTTTCTTTTTCCTTAGTTATTAAATTACTTGAAAGCGGCTCCTACCGGCGATCAAGTGAGGTGAAAAGGGAAATACTTGAGAAGGCTTTGGGTTGATAGAACGTGATTACGAGTGTCCCGTATATCCAAAGGCCATTACTACGAGAGGTACGTTAATCGCATATTTACTTGTTTAATTCCGCCTAGTTAAATATGTGAAATTAATTTAGCATGCATGATGATAATTAGTTGTTGGAATTATTATTTGAATTAATTAGGATTAATTCATGATAGTAATAATTGTATTTAAATTCGTATTTAAAATTCATCCCGAATAGATTCCGGGCACCCCTATATTTTCCCAACATTCCTATTAGCCTTTTCTATTATTACAAAAGCCAGCTATGAGAATCTATAACATTGTTTAGTTATATTTTATCCTCCCCATTCGATTTAATTTTATTTTCCTGCTGCTCACCAATTTGGGCAGGGATGAATATAAGGAGTTTCACAAATCTTAATTAGTATAGCCACTGTCACATGTCACAACCATGTGCTCATCTTCTCTGTCTCTCCCAATTATTGGTAAAAATATTTTCTTGATTATTGATTTATTTCTTATTTAGTTTGGTTTTTGTTTTTAGGAAAAAAGTTTGTGATATTCTGGAATTTCTACCAAATGCATAAAATGTATACCGAATGAATGATATTCAGGTTTTAAGGATTTGGATTCCATTTTTAGGTACTCTTTTTTAGATAGGTCTCATTCAAGTAGATGTAAACCTAGCAATTTACTTCTTCCCTCAATCCCATATTAATGTTGTTTGTTTTCTAACTGTAATTTACGTATATTGTTGATTAAGCACACTGTTGTTCGAGTTTTGCTGAATGAGAAATGGTTTCTTTCAGAAATCTCTTTCAAGAATTATATTGGTAACACCGAAAATGAATCTTTGGCCTGATTGATCTGTGAATCTGTGCATTTCATATTAATGTAATGTTGTTTCTTTAATTTTTTGTTTTATCTATGCTTTTCATTTTTTTGTTAAAAAGTTTGTGTTGATCCTATTTTCTGTAAACAGGTATCATATCTGTTAATAGGTATCATATCTCAATTTTGATGTGCTATTTGTTTTTCTTTTTTTTAGTTAGAGATTTCAAGAATCGGATGCCAAGTAAGTAGTACTCAAATTGATGGTGTGATTCTACTTCTCTCGATCAGCATATTAGTTTTTTGTTAAGTTTTCTTGCATTTTATTTTACTATTCTCTTATTGCATTTTTGTGCAATTTTCGTTTCTATTTTCCAATCTTATTTCCCACTGCTTCTTGCTGACTCGCATTCATTGCTTCTTCGTAGAATTTTGATATGCTTGTATCTTCATATCTCTTTGCATAGGCCTCTATCTATGTTGCTCTATAATAACACCAAAGATTTTGAATTATAGCTCTGTTGTAGGTTGATCCTATTTTCTCCCCCTGAAATTGATAAATTGAACTTATTTTCGATGCATATTGTTGAGAACTTGAGATCAACCTTCCTATCAATGTTTGCTCAATTGGAACAAAGTTAATTTTAGGAGTTTGAAATCATGGGAAGTAGAATGAATGTGATAAATTCCTTGCAAGTTAGCATTCTTTTCTTATGTAGTTGAAGGTCTAGGAAAGGGATGTGATGGTAATAAGAAGGTTATGTGCATGAAGGTTATTGCAGAAATAAAAATTGGTCATATCTCTCTTCCTCTCTGCTCTCTTTATTCTCTATTTATTTCTCAGAATTCTCCCATCATTAGTAATCCTTCTCCTTTTCTTATCAGGTCCTTACACCTGCTGGAAAGATGGTTATACTTTGTATTAGGATTATATTATAATTTAATATATAGTCACATAAACTACTCATCATATTTTTTCCCTTGAAAACTAGAAAAATGAATAATTATCATGCTAAAATTTCACAATTGAAAATCCAGATCAGTTGGAATATTAAGAATGAAATTAGGAGTGTGGTGAACAATGGAGTCTAGGAAAAAAAGTACTTTTTTTAAATCTATTTATGGTTTCCTTTTATCTTTTATGGAAGACATCAATGATTACTATATATTTGTCTTACAAAATATTGTAACCTTGTAGTTCGACAAAGCAACATTCGCAAGAAGAAGAAAGAAAGGAAGATGAAATTACTTTTTGTTTAAAGGTTTACCCAAACCCCCAACATAGTATCTGATCTATATGTTTAAATATGATTTTCATGTTTGTGCAGGCTCTTAAGGAGCTTAAGGCAAAGGCTCAGCAAAATGGATTGTTTTGAGGTTCCGGTATGAAGAGAACCGACAAATAATAAGTCCTACAAAGTTGACAAAAGTCTAATTGCTTGCAATATTGTATTTTTTACTATTGTGTTGTGTTCTTTGATTAATTTTAATGGTTTCATTGTATGAATGTATTTTAGTCCTTGGTTTAATTTTTTAGCTATTATTTATTGCTTCTAGATGATCTATATTTGAACCATGTGAATTACGTGAAAGTAGGATACTCAAAATTCGGGGTCAAAGTAAGATATGTACTACTGTTCAATGTAAGTCAAGATAGAGCCAATGTGAAGTTTAAGATAGAGGAAATGTGAAGTTCAGAGAGTTATGTATTGTTTTTTTGTAACACCATAAGTTACTGTCCTTTAAACAAAAATCTCCACGATCCAAAATTTTCATGATAATATTTTTAAAATTTTAATTTGCATAAAGTAATTCATAATCATTATTCCCATTCTAAATATTAATTATTTGTATTCATAATGATTAGGAATAAATTCCTCTCTTAAAAAAATTATTGTTCTTAAATTGCTTTTTGCATCCAAAATGATATCGAACTAAAGTTGTGACATAAAAATTTGCAATTTAAAAAAACTAAAATTTTAAATTTACATCTTGAAGTATTAAATGCTTCTGTATAAGATATTATAGTGAAATTTTTGTTATCAATACTATTTTCATTTTAATGTAAAGTTAAGATTACACACAGTCCAGAGAATTATGTACTGTTTTTTTCTATTTCTGTCCTTTAAAAAAAATCTACATGATCCAAAATTTTCAAGACAATGTTTTAAGACAGTTAATTCCCATAAAGTAATTCACAATGATTATTCTCATGCTAAAGAGAAAGATTTGTTTGCATCCAAACTGAATAAGACCAAATTCATGTCTTAAATAATTATTATCCTTAAATTGCTTTTTTCATCCAAAATGATGTCACACTAAGTTTGCGACTTAAACAAATTATGGTCCTTAATTACCATCTCGGAGACTAAATGTCCTATCCTTGCATACATAATTACTAGCACTAAATTCGTAATTTCAAAAAAAAATTATCCTTAAATTATCATTCTAAAGAGTTAAGGTTCTCTTTTTGCCAATACACTAAGTTATTGTTCTTTTAAAAAATTGTTTAATTGTAAATAAATTTCATAATTTTACTTAGAAGTTATTTATGCTTCTATATAAGATACTGTCGTGAATTTCAAAAATTTAGAAGTTATTTATGCTTCTTTTAAAAAAACTAGGTTGAACCACGTGTGTTGCACGTCGTACGCAATTTATTTGTAAATATTATTGCTTAATAATCATGAATCTATTAGATGATTTGTCTAACAATCAAACAAAAAACTTGTTAGATGATGTGTCTAACAAATAACAATAAAAAAAATTGAATCATTGTCGAGTAAGGGCGAGCACTATTTAAAAAGGGCTGAAAATTGAGTTTTAGATGATATGGCTAACAAATAACAATAAAAAAATCAAATCATTTTCGAGTGACGATATATGAGGACCAGAGGAGGTTTTATGAATCACACTACTTAAATTAATAAAAATATTATAATAACTTTTTGTTCACATGGTTATTATCCGAATTTAAAATTTACCAAATACCTTTTCATCATTTAAAAAAAAAAAGAACAAAGTTTCTGGACATATGAGTATCTATGACAGTATAATTG
This sequence comes from Ballota nigra, assembly GCA_947034835.1. Taxonomy (NCBI): domain Eukaryota; kingdom Viridiplantae; phylum Streptophyta; class Magnoliopsida; order Lamiales; family Lamiaceae; genus Ballota; species Ballota nigra. The sequence continues at coordinate 6,277,351 of OX344727.1, read as the reverse complement.
GCAATAGGTATACCTTAATCATATTAGGTCCCCGCACCATAATTCCCCAGCTACCCTTAGGAAGAGGCTTCAATTTATAAACACTAACTATTTGACACTCCACTCCAGGAGCAAGTGTGCCAGCAGAACCAGAGTGTCGAGGACCTGCATAGTGATTCTCGAGGGAGACAAATCCACAGGTTTCTATCATTCCATGACCCTGAGATTGCAGGCATTTTAGATCAGATAACCTACTGTTAGACTACATTTATCAAAAGTATATTTTAATTTAAGAAGTTGCTCAGAAAACATGGATTATTTTATTCTTTACAGATTCAAATGGATTTCGATGAGGCACCGGAGGACTGTATTCCGTTAAAAAATCATACACTCACAACATTTAGCTTCTTGTCAAATTAATCTGGTGATTGCTCAACAATTCAAGATGTTTGACAGAATTGTGGTTTACCAATCCCTTCAAAGATCAACACAACACATCAAACATCATGAACATAAGTAAATCCTATTCAAAAACAAAAACAAATTATCTACTGAAGTGAAAATGAAAAACCCTCATCGTCTTCAAACAATCTTTAAACGCCCTATAGAAAGTCAAACCCCTTTTTTCAGAATCTGCGAACAGGAAAGAAAGAACCACCAAGAAAAGTCCATATAACCATTCAAACCAGCAGCAATTATGTGATATCCAATATGACCAAGCACCTGAAATAACACCACTATACTTTTAGTAACAAATCTGGGAAGAGAAATAAATGGGGAGATTTAGTTGTATAAGATCAAAAGGGTAGAATTAAATCAAAAGCAAAAGTTACATAGGCATAGTCGCAATCAAATTTGGAAGGCAATGATCCCCGAGCTTAGTAACCAAAGAAATGACAAATTGCGTTGAATTTCTTTCCCTTGTAGGTTCCTTCTTTCTATAGAAAGCCACAATCAAATGCAGAAAAAAATCCAGAGTTAGTATCAAGTAGCAAAAGAAACAAGTTAGCAGGAAATCAAAGTGGAATTTTGAAAGAAAATAGAAAAGCTTAAGCTTGAGACAACATGAAGTGGGATAATTCTCAAATGCATACAAAATTCCCCCATATAAAAATGAAGCTTATAGATGGATAACAGAGGTACAAAGAGATAGTTACCAATCTCTTGTTCATTTTTGCTTCAACAAGATGTGCTAGGAGCTTTTTTGTCTCAATCTGTTGAGGTGTGAGAAACAATATATATAAAAATGGTTTGTCCTCATGCGAAAAAGATATAATGGGTACAATCAATTCAAGTACCTGAGATAGTTGGGCGGAGTCATCTGATTCTGGGTGAAGGAGGAGCTACGGCATAATATTAGTTCAGCGTTAGCAAGATAATGCAAACAGATTAAACATTTTGACAATTTATAAGAAAGTAAATAATTGAGATATACCTGTTTTCTTATAAATGGAGGCATGAATTCAAACAATGCAGATGCCCAAGGTGACAGTTGAGCCGATATATTGTCAGCAGAGACACATTGCCTGAGCAAACCATGAATTTCCTGGGAGATACACAAATTTATATTTATCACAAAAAACTCTAGACTCTCCCACTCCAGTTCTCTCTATCTTAGATACAATGGCAAGGGGATAAAATAATTGAAGAAACTCAGCTGAATGCTTACCTGCAACAAAGCATAGACTTCAGGAATGCTTTCTATGAGACCCTCAGGCAACAGTATAACACCATGGTGTTTATCTGGGTAAGAAAAACAAAAAAATATTAGGAGGTAATAGGCAACTGAAAAACACTAATATACCAAATGAGCTCCAGATTAACTTTGTTCGCCTCTTGCTTGAACAACATCACATATTTGTTTTGTGATGTCAAAAAGTGTAAGCTTAGAATCAACCACATCTTCAGCAAGAATTACCTGCAAGAATGATCAAACCACCTGAAAGACAACGGAAAAGGAAAATATTTTGAAGCTTGATGTCTCTCGTGAATTATTTCTAATTATGAGGAAAAGGAATATAACACACCATGTTGGGATAAGATTGGAGAGTGCATTCCAATGCAACATGAGATGCCTTCCTCCCCATGAGTCGGATGAAATAATAACACTGCAAATGTACCGAGAATTGGTCATGTGTTTTAAATATAAATGGAAATCGTGGCACACTTCAGGTATTTACATAAACTTTTTGAGTACATTGCTTTTTCAGATGGAGGCTGTTGTGCCTGTCCATCAAGGCACATTGCCTTGAGGTATTGGAGTCTTTGAGTACATTGCTTTTTCAGATTACTGATTATCTTTTGAATCATCGTTTTGAGTCAGCAGTATTGCCGGACCAGATCTCCTTAATAATATTATGGAAGTTCATTGTTATCATTGTTTGTATCAATTCAATATCCAAATAATCACCTCAATCATTAAGAGAATATTAACAAAAAAAAAGATATACCTAAAAGATAACTTACTTTCTCTGCCGAAAGCGCATCAGTAGCAATGTTACTAATCAGCTGGGAATTGACCTGAAATAAGTAAGAAAGTCCAATGATCATTTGACCATCTTAGGAAAAGAAAACATTATTGTTTATCTGGAGCATTTATTTGGATGAAGAGCATAGATAATCACTTTAAATACTACATGATAAACTGTTAGAGGAACTAATCCATCACGAAAACAGACAAGAAGTCAAAATGTAAATGAATGACATGCCATATTAATTGAGGAACTACATTTCACTTATGATAGCTTATTATTACCTTGCATATTGTGTCAAAACCCACATTTGCCTCAACAAACTGGTTTCTAAGGTCTCCATTTAAAGTAACAGGAATACCAACCACCTGCAAAAAAAAAAAAAATTAATCAAAAACTTTAATCAGCAATAATATAAAATAACAACAAACTCAAGCAAAAACAACGGGATTGTCAAATTGGGTTAAATTACAAGGATTATGGTATATATAATATGCATACCACGACAATCTACTTATCAAACCCCATAATTACCCCAAATTGCTTAATTCCGGCCATAACTCAAAACTGAATCAGAACATGCTTACTTCCTGATGAACTTTACTCCTCTGAGACTTATTTACACTCTTAAGTGCGTAATATTCAATAGTCTGCTACTTTTTTTTTTAAATCAAGTCATAAAGGTGTATATACATCAAGCACAAGTTAGGTATTCTGGGAATCAGCTTGCTGGAATTACTGAAAAATATAAATCTAACGTCAACCAGTTTCAGAATTAATTAACTAAACAAAAATCAAGAGGAGTATAACTAAAATACATGACAATCCACTTATCAAACCCATAATTACCCCAAATCGCATAAATCGGACCATAACTCAAATTGAATTAGAACATGCTTACTTCCTGATGAACTTTACTCCTCTGAGATACATTCATCACGAAGGTCCTAGCATGGTGCGGTCATTGGATGGAGCGAAGGGGAAACATAAATTCAGCTAATAAGCTTTTTTTATATGTAATTAAGTCATAAAGGTAGAGATATATCAAGCACAAATTAGGCATTCTGGGAATCAGCTTACTTGAATTACTGAAATATATAAATCTAACGTCGACCAGTTTTAGAATTAATCAAAATAACTAAAATACATGACAATACACTTATCAAACCCCGTAATTACCCCAAATCGCATAAATCAGACCATAACTCAAAATTGAACCAGAACATGCTTACTTCCCGATGAACTTTACTCCTCTGAAACTTATCTACACTATTAATTGCGTAATATTCGATAGTCTGCTATTAATTTTCCCTCGTGGATCCCCCTGGCTCGACCACAAGGAGCATACAATATCAAGTGTCCTAGAAAACCATGGTTCAAGGACTTCACCGAGTAGCAATGCCTCTGCATTCAAGATTTTCCACTTATCAGCGTACGAAATAACAGGAGATCGAAACAATTAGAACTTTAATAACAACGATAATAATAAAAAAAAGTTGAGAAGCAAGGATTTGCAAATCAAAAGACGGAAACCTATAAAAAAAGTCGAGAACCAAGGATTTGCAAATCAAAATACGGAAACCTAGAATGAAGAAAATTCAAAGCATCAATAGACATGAGTTTACCTAGAATGAAAGAAGCAATTATAGATCGAAAAAACCTAGAATGAAAGGATCGTCGCCACGGATCCATCGCCTGAGTTCCGTCGTTGTTCGTCGCATCGCTCTCCCTGACCAATTTGACTCTCTGAAACGCAAGGACGGAAACGCGGCCGTCGCCTGAGATACGTCGCCAGAGCTCCAACGCCGTTCGTCGCTTGAGATCTGTTGGTGATTGCTCCTATTGACCTATTTGACACAAAGGACGGAACGCAAGGACGGAAACACAAGGAATTAGAAATGTTAAGGGAATAAAGGAGCGGGGGGAAATGTCAAGGGAAAAAAAGGCAAGGGCGAAATGGTCCAAAAATGATTTATGTGGCTAAGCCACTTTTAATAGTATTATAGATATAGATTGTTATAATTGTTCCTCTTAGTTCAAAGAAGTAAGACGAATCTCAAATCAAGTAATTATTATTACTAAGGGCAAGCTTAATAAATTTTTATGAGTAATATTTAACATTGTATGAATGAACTAAATCAGTTGCAAAGTCAATAATATGCATACAAGGATTTTTCACATAAATCCTAATTATCATGACAAATAGTTTTCAAGTCTATTTTGCAGCAAGCAGTTCTATTTACTGAAACTTAAAAAGGGATTTAGTCACTTTACCAGTGTGGAATCCTATGGCAAGGGTTCATGTACGCAAGGATGAAAATATCGTGGATATATCGCAAAATTTGAGATTGGGATACGGATATTGGGGTGCAATGTATTTTTTACAACGTATCGCGTGGATATATCGCGATATATCGCAAATTATCAATATCGATATCGGTTCACTTGTAGTATAAAAATGAATGAGAATCGGGAAATATGGCAGATATATAAAGATATCGCAATTTTTTTATATTTATTATTTTTTTTTATGTGTTTATATGTTTGTTGTTTTTCTAAGTTTGTCTAACATTAAAATGAGTATGTATATAGTAAAATTGATTCATGCATGAATCACTTTGCAATAATTTTTAGTGTAATCAATTAATACTCTTTAGTGTAACCAATTGAAACTCTTTAGTTAAATAATTAATGTTCTTCGATCCCTTCAGTGGAAACAACTAATAACCCTCCAAAACTAGTACCATTTCGTAAAAATAACCAATATGTCATCAACTAATACCCTTTATCCAGGATTAATCGTCTGAGTTGGGTTGAATGGAGAGGATTGATTCCACGTGGGACTTTGCACGAGGGATTTTCTCCTGCTTTTTTTTTTTTTTTTTTTTTTGACAAAGTATAGAGTGAAACTGGTTTATACATGAATTACTGAAGGATATTAGTTGTTTCCATTGAAGAGTATTAGTCGTATTTACTGAAGAGTATTATTGATTTATACTAAAGAGTTTTAGTTGTTCAGTGAAAATAAACTAAGACTCTTTAGTGTAAACCAGTAATACTCTTCAGTGAAAATAACGAATACTCTTCAGTGAAAATAACGAATACTCTTCAGTGAAAATAACTAATACCCTTCAATGATTCATATATAAACTAATTTCACTCTATACATACTCTTTTTTTTTTTTTTTTGCTTTTTTTGGATTCGCTATTGGTTATTGTACTTCGCTGATTCCTCTACCAATTGGGGGTATATTTGAGATTGCACTAGATGTGAAGCGAGTCTATCATTAAGCGTACATGCAAGGATGAAAATATCGCTATTGCAAGTAATATCGCAACCTTAAATTTACGGAAATATCGACGGATATATTGATATCACAAATTTTTGAAAAAAATGACGAAAACTTTATTAAAATCTTGGAAATTTAACATGAAATTTTAGGAAATATTATAATATGATACTGTGTATATGTTCCATTTAATATCATTATAAAATTACATGTTTAAAGTAATTCGCGTACTCCTCTGAATCTAATATTTAATATGATAGAATATTCGTATTGATAACGTATTGTAAAATAAAGAATAAGAAGACACAAATTTGTTTAATCAATTCGTCATGAATAACTACATTTGAGAGTGTACCAAGGCAGGAGGATTTCACTATATTTGTGAGTGTATACAATACAATGATCTATTTATAATAGTGATAGGGCCCATGAGACATAATATCATGTCCAACAAGTAATGTCCATAATTATAATATATTTACAACAGTATGCATTTCAATTTATGGATCAATTTCAAATTAATTTTGATTTTTCAAAGTTCAATTTACTATACAAAAGAGTACATACAAGAATTTGTCAAGTTCAGCAATACTTTGGAAGAGATGAATATTAATTTATGCTAATTTTAAACCGTTTCAGCATAAAATTATTTCACAAATTTTTTCCTATATATATATATCATATCATATTCACCTAGCTATATATTTTTTACTTTAAGCTTCTATTTGCATTTCTTTTCAAAAGAGTGATGCATTCAATTTATATACAATATTCTGGTGTATGTATATATGCATAATATAAATGTATACATTTAAGTTAATCGGATTCTTTACGACAGTTTAACCCATCGAACTAGTAACCCTTTTAATTGTCTGATATGATAGCCAGTCCAACTTTTAAAAATTAAAATATTGCTTGAATGACGATGAAAACCTGTAGCAAGATCCCTAAAAATTAATTTAACAAATACTGATATCTTCCCAACGAAACTCCTTCAGGTATTACAGACAATCCTCTATCCGCCCATAAACCACCCTATTTTCAATGGAAAATTTCCTTCAAATTTAACGAAGAACTTATACTACCTCTGTACAAAAAAAAAGTTCTATTTTTTTACACGTGGTTTAATCCGATATGTCGGAGGATATTACGGATATTGTGAGATCCGTTTTTTAATAAAATGGTCGTATGAAAAGTGTATTTTTGCATACTTTTTATAAACTGTCATTTTATTAAAGAAAACGGACCTCATAATTCCCTGTAATACCCTCCGACATTAACCCACGTGTAAAAAAAATGACAATTTTTTATAGAAGAAAGGAGTAATTGGTATAGTCACGACAAAATGCCCATCGGTAATTTAAAAAAGGAAGTGTACGTTGATGTTTTGTCATATAATTGACAGAATAATTGTCAATAAATTTTGACAGTTTAAAGGCAAATATACAGTTTTACTGTAAAATCGACTGATTTCCAGTATTCATTAATGAAGACACTTAATATACCATTTAAAAAAGCACTGAAATTTCACAATGAAATTGGTTGACCGTATTACTTACCTTAATTTGATAATTTAATTTGATCATTTAATTTAGGGAAGAAAAAAAACAAAGAAACAAGTAAATTGTGACATTAAATTAGAGGGCAACAGATATCAGTAAATGAATCTGCTCGAAGTCATTTTTTATACAAAAATCTTCAAATAATATGATTGAGCCTTATTATAAAATCACTGCAAAGAGTAATAAATGGCTCCCCTCCTTTCCTTAAATCACACAATCCCATACATATAAGCATTACATAAAAGCAATCGATCTGTGCTGTTTCTTACCTTCAATTACTATTTCCCTTTCCTCCTTGTCTTATTCATTTAACCAGAATCATAAGCTTAGAACACTAGCTGGGATTCATGGAAAGTACCTCCTGCTTACCAAAGAGAGAGAGAGGGGAGGGGGGGGGGGGGGGGGGGGGGGGGAGGGGGAGAGAGATGCTAAAGAGAAAAGGGTGCCGGATTGACGCTTTGAGGATTCTCCAACACCATGTTGAAAATCATTTCAGCAGTCGCCAGCGCCTAATAAAATCAACAAAGTCAAACCACTATTTCGTTTAGATCAAATTATGCTGGTAAGAGAGGTAGTAGAATGGAAGAAATGCAATGGTATCAATGAAACCTTGTAATATAAAAGCTGAAAACAGCCCTGATATCTGAATCTTGCAGATCGAGTGAGTTTTATCATGCATATCAGGGTTGGTCCTAACAATATTTTGGCCTAACCCAAACCTGAAATAGCCCCCCTTCTCCCTCATTTTCTTTCATCCTTGGTTTCTTTTTCTCTTTCGGTATATAATTAGTAAATAAAAATTGAAGAAATAAAAACAATTCAGTTTTTATTTATCAAATTTTTTTAATAATAAGATGAAAGACACACAATATGCAAATTGGGGTTATAGCTTTAAATTCAAAACACCAGCTTCTCATGTTCGAACAAGGGTTTGAAACTAAACCTCTCCTTAAATCATAGGTAAAGTTATTGCCATTTAAATTAGTGAAAAATATAATACGACCAACTGAATATTGCCTATTTAATAATGATGAAACAGCAATCATGTGGTGGCTACTGGCCAGACATTTGAAGTTGAGACTTGAAAAAAGAAGAAAATGCTTTACTCAATCATTTCTTTTTTAAATTCTTCGCTCAAAAAGCTATTTTCCCTATATCTTTCTCCTTTGGTGCAAGTTGGAGAGCAACTTATACCAAATAAAGATGGACCAGCAGAATATGGAGAAGAAAACCTGTATTCGCATTTCATTATGTGCGTGTGTGCATATAAGGTCTTAAAAGAGTTGAGCGACTAAAATTTTTGGATACAAATTGAAAGGTTCGTTCACCTATAGAAGACCAGCCATGATCTATATGTTTGTGTGTATATATAAAATACAAATTGACATTCAGTGGGAGCAGGAGAAAATTTACCAGTGAGAGTCCTTCTCCTTCATGTCCAGCAGCAACAAACGTTTTTGATAATCCAGGAACAGGCCCAATCACTGGTTTCCCACCAGGCACTGCAACAAATTGTGATAAACACAGCAGATGAGGAGAATGGAGGAATTAGAATTGCTGTCATATATTGTATATTAAAGTGAATATATTAATCTCTTGTTTGAAAACTTACTGAAAGGTCTCAGGCCTACTCTTACTTCTCTGCTTTCTATTAAATCGCTCAGAGAGGCTTCTTTTAGCACAGGAAAGAACTCACTCACCCTTTCCCATATCCGATGGAGGGTTGATTCATCAATATTGGTGTCGAATCCAATAAATTGGCGGCTACTCCCTGCATGAACAGACAGCCATGTGACCTTAGTCCTTTCTTGATAGCATACTCTTCTTTGTCAACTTAGTCTAGATTATAAACACAATGACTTGGGCAATGGATGTCAATCATGAACCCCAAAATAAAAGAATACTTTAAAGGAAGTTTTTGTTAGGGTTGAGGGCAAAGGGCTTCAGCTCAGTCATAAAAAGCCATAATATCAAATTTTCCTAATGAAAGATAGAACACATGACAAATTTCACATGCAAACTGTAATCAGAGGACAAAACTTCAATTTGACACTATTTGTATGTATTAATTCCGTCATTCAACTTTGTATGTCTTAAGCATAAAAGTGTTTAGACCGTAAATCTACATAGCTTCTAAAGTTTGCAATTTTTTAGGCACAAATTAATGATGAGTGAGAGTTACGAAAATTGAAATGGGCATGCTGCATCCTGATTGGATCACCTATCCCCCAAAGCATGTTGATCTAAAAGGACATGATTGTGGATTCATAAAACCAGTTATATTACAAATTTGAGATTCCACATCTTATATAACAGAAATACTGACCCCTTAGAGAATTTCAAAAGAGACATTGAGAAACTATTGGAAAACTACGAGTATCTTACTTACGATGGTAACCAGTTACCAGATGGGTGAAGTAAAACAGGCCTTACAAGATTCTAGGTTGAGTTGATGGTCCATGCCATTTAAGACCATGGCTACTCAAATATAAAATGAAACAGCCATCTCATAACTAGAATCATCAATTGTGGTAACTTGTGTAGTCTGCAGATTTAATTTTTTTAGCATTGATGTACTCATCAGAACAACTAAATGGAGTCGGTGATTACCCAGTTGTACCTCGTTTGGAACAAGGATTCAATTCTGAAATCTATGGCAAGTGAAAATTCCAACAAAAATGTGGACTGATTTTGAGGAGTTGCTCTTCATTTTGAAACACAGAGATATTTCATAGCCATACTATGAAACAAACACTGACAAAAAGCAGGAAAATTCTTGAATGAACATTTTTGGACAGGCAATGATCTCTTGTACCTTTAAAACAGGAATGCAATGCTGCTTTTATGGTTCTTGCAAAATATTAGACTTAATGCAACTTCAGACATCATTTAGCGAATAGGTTCACAATTTATTGATAGTTATTGTATTCCTATATTCAGCCAAGAATCTAAATAGGTTTATCTTAGAAAACAAATTTAAGTGGACACTTATAGAAATAAACTTGAGAGCGTAATGCCAGTATATTACCATGTGAATCATTCCTTTATTGGAGTGTAATAGTATAAGCTAAATTAGTGAATTTCACGGATAAGATAAGAGAGAAAGTTGTTCAGAAGGGATCAGAACTCAAAATTTACCAAGAACAATCCTTCCTAACATGTCTGTGGTAGCTGTCATTGAAATATATGCGGTATCATTATATCCAGTCCCTGAATCTGTAGTAGCACTGACTGCAGATTCATGATTGACATATCCCACCTCCATAAGCCCATGATTAAGGTTAAAAGGCTTGAAATTCTCAAGAACAAGCAGATGACCCTGCCACGTAAATAAATTAAGACACCTAAACACGTGAGTGTTCTATCTCGATTTTATACCTTCCATAAGTCGAAGATATAAATCCAATCCAAGGAGCATACCCTCCAAAAAAATGATAAAGGCATAAATGATAGACCTTGGGTTATGTAATGCAATTTGAATAAGAAACCCAAGAGCACCTACAGCAACCTAAAGCGCCAACTTTCTTCAAAGAAAATTTGAAGTTAAATTAAATTATGTGAAAATTTATATTTTCCGATGCATTTCGCTTGAGATGTACTCCAGATAACTAATTATTCAAAGAATCTTTTTAACTTTTTTAAAAGTTTTGCAATAAAATAACTAATCATAAGAGAAACAGGTAAGTGTTCAGGCAAAATATTTTGGTTCACTATCGATACTGTTTAAAACTCGAAAAACCTATATAAGTGAAATGCTGATGTTAAAAAGCTAGAAAATAATTCAAATTTAAGCAAATCATTTAGACTAACACCTAAATATCTTACCTTTCGAGGCTTTATTGGGAGATCTAGTTCAGTATCAGAATTCTTTATAAGGTCATGCATCAATGAACCACTCCAACAGCCAGCTGCAATTATAACAGCTTTCTTACTGTGCAATGTATTCTTGGACGTTTGAACTGCCTCAACCTCTCCGGTGCTCTCAGATCTGATCAGTATCAGATAAATACAAGTTAAAATTGCTTAGCTCAGTCGTCCTATTAAAAGTTGCAAGTAGCAAACCTGATGCTGGTAAAAGTAAAACAGCTATATCTAAACAAGATCCAAAATCAAAAGTATGCTAATTGTATTACTCTCAAATTATCCTGATAATTCCTTAATACACATAGATAAACTGATTAACCTTAGCAAACCGGTTACTGGCTCATAATAGAACTCAGCATATCTCCCTTCTGCTGCAAAATTCCTGTTACCCTAAGATAGTACCACCAATAACTATAATGATAACAATGTTTTAACATAACATAGAAAGAAGCTATTTCTCTGAGGAGAAAAGATAAATCACTAAGAACCTTCTCTATAAAGGCAACAGTGCGTCGAGCATCTATTTGACTATCATCAGGCATAAAAGCTGCACCGCTTTCCTCTCCAAGCTTAAGAGCAGGTTCCTCTGCCGATAGATCATCAGATGACAAGAACTTTGCACCCAGACCAGCATCTACAAACTGCTCAACCTTCTTCCTCAACACAGAACAGTCCTCTGAAGTTCTACCAACTAGCAAACTTCCTGTTATTTAATAAAATAAAATAAAAACCATTCATTAGCATAATGTTCCAAGCATTTTGGAGAATTCAAAAGCTAGATTTTTAGCATCTTTATAAACAAGAATGATACAGAGGTACTCTGACCTGGGCAGGAATGATACAAGATGCTAAGAAATTATGAAAAAACATTATCTATTTATAAAAGCAGAGTATGTTCAAGTACAACCACAACCACAACAAGTAATGCCCCCAGATTAATGTTTCTGAAAAAGTAAACTGGACTGTACAGAAGTAACTTGTCCCACAATCACAACTTATGCTAAACCTCATAAGTTATAATCCTTTATGTTGCAATTATACCCATGCATTAACTAAAAATGAGGTAAACATAACAGTTCCACGATTAGCAATCCCAAAAACTGGCATCCAACTACAGGTTATTGCTAGTTTTTTGTCTAATTCATTGCACTAATAGAACAGTAAATGCACTGAAATGTATTTCAATCAATTGTAAGCACAAAACTAAATCTATCATCGTATATTTTGAAGACATTGAATGTTTTTCCAAGGACTAAGATAAACTAACGCTTGAAATACACTAATCCAGAAAATAACAAATCTCCTCTTTAACAAGTAAACCTCATTACCAAATGCTTGATCAAGAATAACTGCAGGAACTCATTGAGGTGAGAGAAACCATTCTTTTACCGGTTTTCTTCCACCCGAGTGCCGATAAAGGATCCATGCCTTGATTCCGAATGCTCTCAGCCAATTCCTCCCACAGTTGACAGCTTCTCACTACCAGCTCCCACTTCTCAACCTCCGGAGCTTTGTTAACCCTCCATATGTAACCCTGCCCTAAAATTAGCAATCAGCTCAAACGCCAAACACGGGATAAAATTAAGAGATTTTAAATCAATTTACACAACCAATTTATTTATACTCCGAGTGAAAACCGTTAAATCAGCTAATACCTGCACCAGTGGCGCCGGCGCAGGGAACGGCAGCGTCAACGACGGCGACGGACAAATTAGATTTGAGGAGAAATTGACGGGCGATGGTCAACCCAATTACACCCGCTCCGACGATGACTACGTCGAACGAATGTGTGCCGGATCCGGAGACCCGATTCGATCCGGATATTTGAACGGGTTTGAATCTTCTGGCGAAAGTTCCTTCGGAGTGAGTAGGAGCTGGACATGAGAGAGGAGGATTAATGTTTCTGCTATAAGAGAGTGTCGGTATTGCGATAGTGCTGGAAGAGTGTGCACAGCGACGAGGTGAAACGGTGCCGTTTGTGTTGGGGTTGATGAGAGCGATTTTGAAAGCGGAGGCCGCCATTTTTAGTGGGAAGTGAAGTGTGGAGTGAGGGAAGAAGATGGCTATTGTTTTTGGTCAACGAAGATCTCGTCAATTCATGGCCAACTTCGTTTCAGTTTCATGGATTTTAGGGCTTGTTTCTTTCGAGATTTAGGCTGGCGTGTGTAGTCATGATTTTACATTCATAAGATGTAAAATGTCAAATCATGTATAAAAGTAGGGTAGAATGTGTAAGAGAATTAAAAGTAGGGAAGAGGGTATAAGTGAGAGAAAAGTGATATGTGGGTAATAATTGAGTGAGAAAAAAGTGATAAAGTGAATTGTATTGGAATGAGTAATAATAGGTATTTATAGGTGTGGATGAAGAATGAGATGTAAAAACTGGATGTTACATCTCTAACTAGAATGGGACGGGGTTCGGAAAGTCTTAATCCTGTCCAGGTGAATCACAAAACAAACAAGGCCTTAGTATTAATTAAAGTCAATTCATGGCCATTTTTGTTTTACACTTTTTTATTGATTTACATGGATTTCCTTAAACTCCAGCGGTGAAACCATTAATGCAAATGTATATGGAAGACACTTGTATATAAAAATAAAAATAAATTATCTAAATCTAAATTATTTAAAAAACAAAAAAACAAAAATACGTTAGTTAAAAAAATACATTATTATTCTCATCTTCATTTTCATCACCGTTATACCTCGCCCTCATTAGAAATCTCTAGTTGTTACTTGTTAAAAGAGATTTTGGAGAGTAAGATTTATTTATATTTTTTGAAGTGTAGACTTGGCAGCGGGGCGGGGATTCCCGATCCCCGTGGGGATCCGCCCCGAACGGGGCGGGGAATCCCCAAAGCAAACGGGGACGAGGAATTTTTTTGCTCCGTAGGCGGGGACCAGGATAGTATTCCCAGCTCCGGGGATCCCCGTCTCGTTCTCCGCCCGGAGCCGCGTTATTTTTTATATAATTAATATATATATTTATTTATATATATAATTTAAATTTAAAAGTAAATTACAAATAAATATTTCATAATTTCTTACGCAATTAACTATTTATTCAAAATTACATCTATATTTTATTTAATATTATGTTATTAGTTCCAAATTATATAATTTTCACCTTAGTATATATGTTAATTAAAAATATTGGAATTAGAGGTTCTTCAAATTGTTTAAATTAATTTTTTTTTAACACCAACTTAAAGTAATTGTTGTGTATGATTAATTTTTTTTATTTAAATATTATTTTATATTTTAAAAATAAGATAAAAAAATAATTAGGTGGGGAATAGGGAATCCCCGCGAGACGGGGATCCCCGGCGAGGCGGGAATGCGGGAAAAAATTCTCCATTTATTTCGCGGAGACGGGGATGGGGAATGACCTCCGGTCACCACACCGCCCCGTTGACATCCCAATGGAAGAGAATCAAAGAAAGTTCATAAACTGTTGAATACCTAAATATTTTTTAAAACTTTTTAAAATCCGTAGAAATCTCTGGTTATTAGAAGAAATTTTGGAGAGTAAAATCTATTTATATTTTGGAAGAAAATCAAAGAAAATTCATGGAGTATTAAAATCCATAGACTTTTGAATACCTAAAGATTTTTTAAGACTTTTTAAAATTCGTATTGAATACCTCAAGATTTTTAAAGACTTTTGAAAATCCAGATTGAATACCTCCAGACTTTAAAAGTCTAAAAAAATCTTACAGACTCTATACTATAACCAATACACCCCTCTTACTATGAGTGATGTGTTGATGGAATACAAATGATTAATTTTGGGAAATATGATTTAAAAAATGTTATCAAACTTTTTTTTTTTAATAATAATACCTCGGGAGAATCTCGTGCAATTTTTTCTGTAGTGTTTTTGTAAAAACGAAAAAGGATGATTCTTTTAAAAATGAAAATTTAAGTGTGATATTTTTTTAAATTTCCCAAATAATTTTTAGGATTGTACAAGTGCGCAATTGCTACTTTAATTATGTTCAAATTTCATTTCACTGTTATCTATTGGATCCTTTAAAAATGTTGTAAAATAAAGAGCGTGAAGCAAGAACACCGATTTGTTTACCCAATTCGTCAATAATGACTACATCTGTGGGCGTACCAAGCTAGGAGTTTCCACTATATTTCTGTGTATGTAAATGTGTATGTTATAATATTGAGTACGGGGATATATATATATATATATATATATATATATATAATATCAAAACGCTAAAGCATATAAGGTTACTTGGCCTATAAGTAATGTCCACATCAAATCTTTTGGATTTGAAATATCAAATCTTCTAGATTTACAACACTCCCCCTTGGACATTACGACGTAACGTCCATGTCACGTCAAAAACTCCATAGACTAGGTTGCCAGAATAAAAAATTGAACATGCAAATCTCAGTTATTAGAGGATATGAATCTCGGTCAAAGGTGACAAATGTGGATGCTGATTAGAGGATATGAATTGTAAAATTCTTAGTACACATAAGAGGATAAAGATGAATTATAATATAGATGGTGATTAGTAAATGTGTATCAAATTCATATCCATATTACGAAAGCAGCATGCTTGAAATCTTATAATATAGATTGCTAAAAAAATCATAGCCTCTGAGTTCAAGGAAAAATAAAAGATTTTGAGGGAACACGCAATCCCTTTATTCGATATAATCATCATGTAAAACCCACCGATAAAGTGCAAAACGTGTTAATCAATGAATTTCTTGCGATTCTTTATTTGGAAAAAAAAGAAGAAGGATAAAGTCTTGCAAAGAGACCATGGAACGTTTTGACCCATACAGGTTTTTTTTAGCTTAGGTTTGGTGCTTGTGCTTCTTGGAAGAACATCCTTCTTCCAAATCATCCCTATCAACTTTGAGCACTTCTTTAGCAATTATGTTCTTTTCAGCTCTTTGTCCCGTATTTTTATTGTCAATTTTCACCAAGAATCTAAAGTCTTTGTCTTCACTTCTAATTAACATCTTGTAGTTGGCGTAGTGGTGTTTCTCTTGATCCTAAATTAAAATACGTGGTCAATTTTTAAGTTAAAACTTGCTAGTACATCTTATTCGTGGGTTTTATTACAAAAGGAAAACATTTTCAAATACAAAATTGATGAAATTTAAAGCGATTTTACCGATTAAAAGATGGTATGCGAACAAAGTTACAAGACATCCGACAAGGGCTTCGGTTGCTTCAAATAGAGTGATATAAGCTTCTTCCTTCCCATCGGTTACAAATAAGCTTAATCTGTGGTATCTTGAAAAAGTGCAACTATTATTCTCGCACTTGGAGCACTCCGTTGTCTTGTTGCTTCCCAGAGGTTCCACGCGTGAATTGCAAGTATTGCACTTTTCATACCACGAATTTTTTTGTTCAAAACCTTTACAATCCTTGCAACAAATGAGCAATAGTTCGATTCCACTTGGCTAGCTATAACGTTTGTTAAGCTAGCTTCCTTTACTTCCATCATTCTTTTTTACGGGCCATTTAGTATATTGATTCCTTCCTTAACAATGTTGCATTCTTCAAAACTGTTTTTACGAAAGATATATTGGCTTTTATGAGGAGATTTATTTACATTTGGAATAATTGAGTTTGTTTTCAAAATTAAATAAAATTTATTACCTTGGCTTAAACGTCTCACTATCTTCATATTCTATATTAATGTCAATAACGCTAACAAAGGATTTTGATAGGTTGATTTTAACTACGTTTGAAGATTTAGTTAATAAATGAGCAATGTAAATTTCTTTGAAGGGGAAAATCGCAGTACCTCTGAACTTGTTCAAAGTCACGTTGAAAACTGCTATAACTGGCTTCAACGACACCATGGACTCTAATAATTCCCCTTCGTTTACAGCTAAATCTCTCCAGAGTTCCATTGACATTGTGTTAGACCTGTAGGTATAAAAGGGAGATAATTTCAGATAGGGCTTATAATTTATGTAACTTTCAATGAAACCCTTTGAAAAATAATCTCCTGATGATTTAATATCAAATTCGTATATTACAATTAAAGACTGGATTTCTATGTTTTGTAAGCATGCAAGCAAATAAATTATATTTAATGATGAAGCCTCAAGCAATATCAAAAGGCATTCCTATATAAGGTGTAAACTATCTAGAATTAAATTGTTCCGTACGGCTCGTCCAATGATATTAAGGCTAAGAGAAAAGAACTTTAAACATAATGTATAACTAAAAAGAACATTAAAAAAAAGGTATGTGTAAGATAAATTGCTACAACAATTTTTTAAAATATAAAAAGCTCTTTTTGATATTGAACATGGAAAGTTTTTTGTAGTTTTTTAGGCTCTCACTGATGATCCATAAGAGTGATGTCACGTTTGTGTGTGAATTTATCGAGTTGTTTTCTTTTGATAATATAAGTTGTCCTTACTTTGACTACCATCCAAACGACATCTGCACATTTTAAGTAGTTAACTTAATTAAAATAAACTTTGAAAAAGGGTAATTCATGTAATCAAAATTAAGATTGTAAAAAGTTTAATTACCCATCATTCAATGTCTCTTAGAAAATCTCCTACCTCGTTGAACGGGACAAAATGGGACCTTCTTTTGAAATGGATATCCTCAGCAGTTGCTTCAACTTTCATTTTGGAAGTGAAGACTATTTCAATTCTTTCATTCGCATTATCGTATTTTTTATTCACTGGTTTAACGGTTCCCTTATGGATGACATAAAATTTCCCGCTCACAAGAATATCAGTGAATTTGTAAATGAGTTCATTGTACAATATTGCTTGAATCATTGTTCCCTACATAAGAAGTAAAAAAATTAGGGAATTTTCATCGAAAGTTTAAAAAATAATCCAAAAAAAAAACCTCCTTGTCAATTAGGAAAATCTTCACAGCTTCGGTTGCTATATTTGCACCATAAAACGTTTCCCTCCTGGTCTTTCGAGCAACCCTATCAGATATGGACCACTCCTCCTCAAAAGTTATTAGTTCCCTTATTGATTTTTTCTCCATTTGCTAAAAAAATTAAAATCAGTCAAAAAATTAATTAGTGAATGCACTATTAGCCATTTAATGTATAGCTATAAAATAGCATATTCACGACATGAGAAATTTGCACTCAAACAATATATAATCCGAATTTTTTGAACTCCATGAACTCAAAGCATTAACAAAAAAAATTCAAATTAAACACTTTTTTTCCTGATATCAACACTTTATAAATGTTGCTGAGTGGTCTAAAATTAGTTGCATATAAAATATTTTCTTGGGAGTGTACAAACACACACAAATGTAAGATCAAATGTGGATGTTGATTAGAGGACATGAATTGTAAAATTCTTTGTACACATAAGTGGATAAAGATGAATTATAATATAGATGGTGATTAGTAAATGTGTATCAATTTCATATCCATATTACGAAAGCAACATGCTTGAAATCTTATAATATAGATTGCTATAAAAAACCATAGCCTCTGATTTCAAGGAAAAAAAAGTTTTTTATGGAACACGCAATCCCTTTATTCGATCTAATCATCATGTAAAAACCACCGATAAAGTGCAACACGTGTTAATCAATGAATTTCTTGCGATTCTTTATTTGAAAAAAAGAAGAAGGATAAAGTCATGCAAATTAACTGTAAAAAGTCCATTTTGACCCATGCAGGTTTTTTATAGCTTAGGTTTGGCGCTTGTGCTTCTTAGAATAGCATCCTTCTTCTAAATCGTCCCTAACAACTTTGAGCACTTCTTTAGCAATTATGTTCTTTTCAGCTCTTTGTCCCGTATATTTATTGTCAATTTTCACCAAGAATCTATAGTCTTTGCCTTCACTTCTAATTAACTTCTTGTAGTTGGCGTAGTGGTGTTTCTCCTGATCTTAAATTAAAATACGTGGTCAATTTTTGAGTTAAAACTTTCTAGTACATCTTATTTGTGGGTTTTATTACAAAAGGAAAATATTTTCAAATACAAAATTGATGAAATTTAAAGCGATTTAACCAATTAAAAGATGGTCTGCGAACAGAGTTACAAGACATCTGACAAGGGCTTCGGTTGCTTCAAATAGAGTGATATAAGCTTCTTTATTCCCATCGATTACAAATAAGCTTAATCTGTGGTATCTTGAAAATGCAACTATTATTCTCGCACTTGGAGCACTCCGATGTCTTGTTGCTTCCCAGAGGTTCCACGCGTGAATTGCAAGTATTGCACTTTTCATACCACGGATTGTTTTTGTTCAAAACCTTTACAATCTTCGCAACAAATGAGTAATAGTTTGATTCCACTTGGCTAGCTATAATGTTTGCTAAGCTAGCTTCCTTTACTTCCATCATTCTTTTTGACAGGTCATTTAGTATATCCATTCCTTCCTCAACATTGTTGCATTCTTCAAAACTGTTTTTATGAAGATATATTGACTTTTATGAGGAGATTTATTTACGTTTCGAATATTTGAGTTTGTTTTCAAAATTTAATAAAATTTATTACCTTGGCTTAAACGCCTCACTATCTTCATATTCTATAACGCAGACAAAGGATGTTGATAATTTTGTTTTAACTGCGTTTGAAGATTTAGTGAATAAACGAGCAATGCAAATTTCTTTGTAGGGGAAAATTTAAGTACCTCCGAACTTGTTCAAAGTAACGTTGAAAACTTCTATAACTGGCTTCAACGACACCATGGACTCAAATATTTTCCCTTCGTTTACAGCTAAATCTCCTCAGAGTTCCATTGACATTGTGTTAGATCTGTAGATATAAAAGGGAGATAAATCCAGACAGGACTTATAATTTACGTAACATTCAATGAAACCATTTGTAAAATAATCTCTTGATGATTTGATATCAAATTCGTATATTACAACTTAAAGACTGGATTTCTATATTTTGTAAGCATGCAAGCAAATAAATTGTATTTAATGATGAAACCCCAAGCAATATCAAAAGGCATTCTTATATAAGGTGTAAACTATCTAGAATTAAATTGCTTCGTACGACTCGTTCAATGATATTAAAGCTAAGAGAAGAAAAGAATTTCAAACATAATGTATAACTAAAAATAACATTAAAAAAAGGGTATGTTTAAGGTAAATTGCTACAACAATTCTTTAAAATGTAGAAAGCTCTTTTTGATATTGAACATGGAAAGAGTTTTGTAGTTTCTTATACTCTTACTGAAGATCCAAAAGAGTGATGTCACGTTTGTGTGTGAATTTGTCGAGCTGCTTTCTTTTGATAATATAAGTTGTCCTTACTATGACTACCATCCCAACGACATCTGCACATTTTAAGTAGTTAACTTAATTAAAATAAACTTTGAAAAGGGGTAATTCATGTAATCAAAATCAAGATTGTAAAAAAGTTTAGTTACCCATCATTCTATGTCTCTTAGAAAAATCTTCTACCTCGTTGAACGGGACAAAGTGGGACCTTCTTTTGAAATGGATATCCTCAGCAGTTGCTTCAACTTTCGTTTTGGAAGTGAAGACTATTTCAATTCATTCATTCACATTATTGTATTTTTTATTCAATGGCTTAACGGTTCCCTTATGGATGACATAAGATTTCCTACTTTCAAGAATATCAGTGAATTTGTAAATGAGTTCATTGTACAATATTACTTGAATCATTGTTCCCTAATTATGAAGTAAAAAAATTAGGGCATTTACATCGAAGGTCTAAAAAATAATCCAGAAAAAAAACCTCCTTGTCAATTTGGAAAATCTTCACAACTTCGGTTGCTATATTTGCACCGTAAAATGTTTCCCTCCTGGTCTTTCGAGCAACCCTTACAGATATGGACCACTCCTCCTCAAAAGCTATTAGTTCTCTTATGATTTGCTCTCCATTTGCTAAAATAATTAAAACCAATAAAAAAATAATTAGCGAATGCACTATTAGACATTTAATGTATAACTATAAAATAGCATGTTCACGACATGAGAAATTTGCACTCAAACAATATATAATCCTATTTTTTTACCTCCTTGAACTCAAAGCATTAACAAAAAAAATTCAAATTAAACTCTTTTTTTTCCTGATATATTGACACTTTATAAATGTTGCTGAGTGGTCTCAAATTAGTTGCATATAAAATATTTTCTTGGGTGTGTACAAACACACACAAATGTAAGATCAAATGTGGATGCTGATTAGAGGACATGAATTGTAAAATTCTTTGTACACATAAGAGGATAAAGATGAATTATAATATAGATGGTGATTAGTAAATGTGTATCAAATTCATATCCATATTACAAAAGCAGCATGCTTGAAATCTTATAATATAAATTGCTAAAAAAAAACCATAGCCCCTGAGTTCAAGGAAAAAAAAAGTTTTTAAGGGAACACGCAATCCCTTTATTCGATCTAATAAAAAACCACCGATAAAGTGCAACACATGTTAATCAATGAATTTCTTGCGATTTTTTATTTGAAAAAAAAGAAGAAGGATAAAGTCTTGCAAAGTGACCGTAGAAAGTCCATTTTTGACCCATGCAAGTTTTTTTATAGCTTAGGTTTGGCGCTTGTGCTTCTTAGAATAACATCCTTCTTCTAAATCTTCCCTAACAACTTTGAGCACTTCTTTAGCAATTATGTTCTTTTTAGCTCTTTGTCCCGTATATTTATTGTCAATTTTCACCAAGAATCTAAAGTCTTTGTCTTCACTTCTAATTAACTTCTTGTAGTTGGCGTAGTGGTGTTTCTCCTGATCCTAAATTAAAATACTTGGTCAATTTTTGAGTTAAAACTTGCTAGTACATCTTATTCGTGTGTTTTATTACAAAAGGAAAATATTTTCAAATACAAAATTGATGAAATTTAAAGCGATTTTACCAATTAAAAGATGGTTTGCGAACAGAGTTACAGGACATCCTACAAGGGCTTCAGTTGCTTCAAATAGAGTGATATAAGCTTCTTCCTTCCCATCGGTTACAAATAAGCTTAATCTGTGGTATCTTGAAAAAGCAACTATTATTATCGCACTTGGAGCACTCCGCTGTCTTGTTGTTTCTCAGAGGTTCCACGCGTGAATTGCAAGTATTACACTTTTCATACCACGGATTATTTTTGTTCAAAACCTTTACAATCCTCGCAACAAATGAGCAATAGTTCGATTCCACTTGGCTAGCTATAACGTTTGTTAAGCTAGCTTCCTTTACTTCCATCATTCTTTTTTACGGGTCATTTAGTATATCCATTCCTTCCTCAACATTGTTGCATTCTTCAAAATTGTTTTTATGAAGATATATTGACTTTTATGAAGAGATTTATTTACATTTGGAATAATTAAGTTTGTTTTCAAAATTTAATAAAATTTATTACCTTGGCTTAAACGCCTCACTATCTTCATATTCTATATTAATGTCAATAACGCTGACAAAGGATGTTGATAATTTTGTTTTAACTGCGTTTGAAGATTTAGTTAATAAATGAGCAATGCAAATTTCTTTGTAGGGGAAAATTTTAGTACCTCCGAACTTGTTCAAAGTCACGTTGAAAACTGCTATAACTGGCTTCAACGACACCATGGACTCTAATATTTCCCCTTCGTTAACAGCTAAATCTCCCCGGAGTTTCATTGACATTGTGTTAGACTTGTAGATATAAAAGGGAGATAAATCCAGATAGGGCTTATAATTTAAGTAACATTCAATGAAACCATTTGTAAAAAATCTCCCGATGATTTATTATCAAATTCGTATATTACAACTTAAAGACTGGATTTCTATGTTTTGTAAGCATGCAAGCAAATAAATTGTATTTAATGATGAAGCCCCAAGCAATATCAAAAGGCATTCCTGTATAAGGTGTAAACTATCTAGAATTAAATTGCTCCGTACGGCTCGTTCAATGATATTAAAGCTAAGAGAAGAAAAGAATTTCAAACATAATGTATAACTAAAAAGAACATTAAAAAAAGGTATGTTTAAGGTAAATTGCTACAACAATTCTTTAAAATGTAGAAAGCTCTTTTTGATATTGAACATGGAAAGAGATTTGTAGTTTTTTAGTCTCTTACTGATGATCCATAAGAGTGATGTCACGTTTGTGTGTGAATTTGTCGAGCTGCTTTCTTTTGATAATATAAGTTGTTCTTACTATGACTACAATCCCAACGACATCTGCACATTTTAAGTAGTTAACTTAATTAAAATAAACGTTGAAAAAGGGTAATTCACGTAATCAAAATCAAGATTGTAAAAAAGTTTAGTTACCCATTATTCTATGTCTCTTAGAAAAATCTTCTACCTCGTTGAACGGGACAAAGCGGGACCTTCTTTTGAAATGGATATCCTCAGCAGTTGCTTCAACTTTCGTTTCGGAAGGGATGACTATTTCAATTCTTTCATTCGCATTATCGTATTTTTTATTTAATGGCTTAACGGTTCCCTTATGGATGACATAAGATTTCCCGCTTTCAAGAATATCAGTGAATTTGTAAATGAGTTCATTGTACAATATTGCTTGAATCATTGTTCCCTAATTATGAAGTAAAAAATTTAGGGAATTTACATCGAAGGTTTAAAAAATAATCCAGAAAAGAAAAACAT
Source organism: Ballota nigra (assembly GCA_947034835.1). Lineage (NCBI taxonomy): Eukaryota > Viridiplantae > Streptophyta > Magnoliopsida > Lamiales > Lamiaceae > Ballota > Ballota nigra. Next base: position 6,253,634 of record OX344727.1, on the reverse strand, counting down.
CCTTGTAAATTAGGAAAATCTTCACAGCTTCGGTTGCTATATTTGCACCGTAAAATGTTTCCCTCATGGTCTTTCGAGCAACCCTTACAGATATGGACCACTCCTCCTCAAAAGCTATTAGTTCTCTTATTGATTTGCTGTCCATTTGCTAAAAAAATTAAAACAAAAAAAAAAAAATTAGTGAATGCACTATTAGACATTTAATGTATAGCTATAAAATAGCATGTTCACGACCTGAGAAATTTGCACTCAAACAATATATAATCCGATTTTCTTTTTTACCTCCTTGAACTCAGAGCATTAACAAAAAAAATTCAAATTAAACTCTCTTTTTCCTTTTATATTGACACTTTATAAATGTTGCTGAGTGGTCTCAAATTAGTTGCATATAAAATATTTTCTTGGGTGTGTACAAACACACATAAATGTAAAATCAAATGTGGATGCTGATTAGAAGACATGAATTGTAAAATTCTTTGTACACATAAGAGGATAAAGATGAATTATAATATAGATGGTGATTAGTAAATGTGTATCAAATTCATATCCATATTACGAAAGCAGCATGCTTGAAATCTTATAATATAAATTGCTAAAAAAAACCATAGCCCATGAGTTCAAGGAAAAAAAAAGCTTTTAAGCGAACACACAATCCCTTTATTCGATCTAATCATCATGTAAAATCCACCGATAAAGGGGAACATATGTTAATCAATGAATTTCTTGCAATTTTTTATATGAAAAAAAGAAGAAGGATAAAGTCTTGCAAAGTGACCGTGGAAAGTCCATTTTGACCCATGCAGGCTTTTTTATAGCTTAGGTATGGCGCTTGTGCTTCTTAGAATAACATCCTTCTTCTAAATCATCCCTAACAACTTTGAGCACTTCTTTAGCAATTATATTTTTTTCAGCTCTTTGTCCCGTATAGTTATTGTCAATTTTCACCAAGAATCTAAAGTCTTTGTCTTCACTTCTAATTAACTTCTTGTAATTGGCGTAGTGGTGTTTCTCCTGATCTTAAATTAAAATACTTGGTCAATTTTTGAGTTAAAACTTGTTAGTACATCTTATTCGTGGGTTTTATTACAAAAGGAAAATATTTTCAAATACAAAATTGATGAAATTTAAAGCGATTTTACCAATTAAAAGATAGTCTGCGAACAGAGTTACAAGACATCTGACAAGGGCTTCGGTTGCTTCAAATAGAGTGATATACGCTTCTTCCTTCCCATTGGTTACAAATAAGCTTAATTTGTGGTACCTTGAAAAAGCAACTATTATTCTCGCACTTGGAGCACTCCGTTGTCTTGTTGCTTCCCAGAGGTTAAACACATGAATTGCTAATATTGCACTTTTCATACCACGGATTGTTTTTGTTCAAAACCTTTACCATCCTCGCAACAAATGAGCAATAGTTCGATTCCACTTGGCTAGCTATAACGTTTTTTAAGCTAGCTTCCTTTACTTCCATCATTCTTTTTGACGGGTCATTTAGTATATTCATTCCTTCCTCAACATTGTTGCATTCTTCAAAACTGTTTTTATGAAGATATATTGACTTTTATGAGGAGATTTATTTATATTTGGAATAATTGAGTTTGTTTTCAAATTAAATAAAATTTATTACCTTGGCTTAAACGACTCACTATCTTCATATTCTATATTAATGTCAATAACGCTGACAAAGGATGCTGATAATTTTGTTTTAACTGCGTTTAAAGATTTAGTGAATAAATGAGCAATGCAAATTTCTCTGTAGGGGAAAATTTTAGTACCTCCGAACTTGTTCAAAGTCACGTTGAAAACTGCTATAACTGACTTCAACGACACCATGGACTCTAATATTTCCCCTTCGTTTACAGCTAAATCTCCCCAGAGTTCCATTGACATTGTGTTAGACCTGTAGATATAAAAGGGAGATAAATCCAGATAGGGCTTATAATTTAATTAACATTCAATGAAACCATTTGTAAAAAAATCTCCCGATGATTTAATATCAAATTCGTATATTACAACTTAAAGATTGGATTTCAATGTTTTGTAAGCATGCAAGCAAATAAATTGTATTTAATGATGAAGCACCAAGCAATATAGAAAGGCATTCCTGTATAAGGTGTAAACTATCTAGAATTAAATTTCTCTGTACGGCTAGTTCAATGATATTAAAGCTAAGAGAAAAAAAGAACTTCAAACATAATGTATAACTAAAAAGAACATTAAATAAAAGGTATGTTTAAGGTAAATTGCTACAGCAATTCTTTAAAATGTAGAAAGCTCTTTTTGATATTTAACATGGAAAGAGATTTGTAGTTTTTTAGACTCTTACTGATGATCCATAAGAGTGATGTCACGTTTGTGTGTGAATTTGTCGAGCTGTTTTCTTTTAATAATATAATTTGTCCTTACTATGACTACCATCTCAATGACATCTGCACATTTTAAGTAGTTAACTTAATTAAAATAAACTTTGAAAAAGGGTAATTCACGTAATCAAAATAAAGATTATAAAAAAGTTTAGTTACCCATCATTCTATGTCTCTTAGAAAAATCTTCTACCTCGTTTTACGGGACAAAGTGGGACCTTCTTTTGAAATGGGTATCCTCAGCAGTTGTTTCAACTTTCGTTTTGGAAGTGAAGCCTATTTCAATTCTTTCATTCGCATTATCATATTTTTTATTCAATGGCTTAACGGTTTCCTTATGGATGACATAAGATTTCCCGCTTTCAAGAATATCAGTGAATTTGTAAATGAGTTCATTGTACAATATTGCTTTAATCATTGTTCCCTAATTATGAAGTAAAAAAAATTAGGGAATTTACATCGAAGGTTTAAAAAATAATTCAGAAAAAAAAAACCTCCTTGTCAATTAGGAAAATCTTCACAGCTTCGGTTGCTATATTTGACCGTAAAATGTTTCCCTACTGGTCTTTCGAGCAACCCTTATAGATATGGACCACTCTTCCTCTAAACTTATTAGTTCTCTTATTGATTTGCTCTCCATTTGCTAAAAAAATTAAAACCAATCAAAAAAATAATTAGTGAATGCACTATTAGACATTTAATGTATAACTATAAAAATAGCATGTTCACGACATGAGAAATTTGCAATCAAACAATATATAATCTAATTTTTTTACCTCCTTAAACTCAAAGCATAAACAAAAAAAATTCAAATTAAACTCTATTTTTTCCTGATATTGACAATTTATAAATGTTGCTGAGTGGTCTCAAATTAGTTGCATATAAAATATTTTCTTGGGTGTGTACAAACATACACAAATGTAAGATCAAATGTGGATGCTGATTAGAGGACATGAATTGTAAAATTCTTTGTACACATAAGAGGATACAGATGAATTATAATATAGATGGTGATTAGTAAATGTGTATCAAATTCATCTCCATATTACGAAAGCAACATGCTTGAAATCTTATAATATAGATTGCTATAAAAAACCATAGCCCCTGATTTCAAGGAAAAAAAAGTTTTTGATGGAACACGCAATCCCTTTATTCGATCTAATCATCATGTAAAAACCACCGATAAAGTGCAACACGTGTTAATCAATGAATTTCTTGCGATTCTTTATTTGAAAAAAGAAGAAGAAGGATAAAGTCATGCAAATTAACTGTGGAAAGTCCATTTTGACCCATGCAGATTTTTTATAGCTTAGGTTTGGTGCTTGTGCTTCCTAGAATAGCATCCTTCTTCTAAATCGTCCCTAACAACTTAGAGCACTTCTTTAGCAATTATGTTCTTTTCAGCTCTTTGTCCCGTATATTTATTGTCAATTTTCACCAAGAATCTAAAGTCTTTGTCTTCACTTCTAATTAACTTCTTGTAGTTGGCGTAGTCGTGTTTCTCCTGAACCTAAATTAAAATACTTGGTCAATTTTTGAGTTAAAACTTGCTAGTACATCTTATTCGTGGGTTTCATGACAAAAGGAAAATATTTTCAAATACAAAATTGATTAAATTTAAAGCGATTTTACAAATTAAACGATGGTCTGCGAACACAGTTATAGGACATCCTACAAGGGCTTCGGTTGCTTCAAATAGAGTGATATAGGCGTCTTCTTTCCCATCGGTTACAATTAAGCTTAATCTGTGGTACCTTGAAAAAGCAACTATTATTCTCGCACTTGGAGCACTCCGCTGTCTTGTTGCTTCCCAGAGGTTCCACGCGTGAATTGCAAGTTTTGCACTTTTCATACCACGGATTGTTTTTGTTCAAAACCTTTACAATCCTCGCAACAAATGAAAAATAGTTCGATTCCACTTGGCTAGCTATAACGTTTGTTAAGCAACTTCCTTTACTCCCATCATTCTTTTTTACGGGCCATTTAGTATATTCATTCCTTCCTCAACATTGTTGCATTTTTCAAAACTATTTTTATGAAGATATATTGACTTTTATGAGGAGATTTATTTACATTTTGAATAATTGAGTTTATTTTCAAAATTAAATAAAATTTATTACCTTGACTTAAACGCCTCACTATCTTCATATTCTATATTAATGTCAATAACGCTGATAAAGGATGTTAACAGTTTTATTTTAACTGCGTTTGAAGATTTAGTTAATAAATGAGCAATGCAAATTTCTTTGTAGGGGAATATTTTAGTACCTCCGAACTTGTTCAAAGTCATATTGAAAACTGCTATAACTGGTTTCAACGACACCATGGACTCTAATATTTCCCCTTCGTTTACAGCTAAATCTCCCCAGAGTTCCATTGACATTGTGTTAGACCTGTAGATATAAAAGGGAGATAAATCCAGATAGGGCTTATAATTTACGTAACATTCAATGAAACCATTTGTAAAAAAATCTCCCAATGATTTAATATCAAATTCGTATATTACAACTTAAAGACTAGATTTCTATGTTTTGTAAGCATGCAAGCAAATAAATTGTATTTAATAATGAAGCCCCAAGCAATATCAAAAGGCATTCCTGTATAAGGTGTAAACTATCTAGAATTAAATTGCTCCATACGGCTCGTTCAATGATATTAAAGGTATGAGAAGAAAAGAACTTCAAACATAATGTATAACTAAAAAGAACATTAAAAAAATGTATGTTTATGGTAAATTGCTACAACAATTCTTTAAAATGTAGAAAGCTCCTTTTGATATTGAACATGGAAAGATATTTGTAGTTTTTTAGTCTCTTACTGATGATCCATAAGAGTGATGTCACGTTTGTGTGTGAATTTGTCGAGCTGCTTTCTTTTGATAATAAAAGTTGTCCTTACTATGACTACCATCCCAACGACATATGCACATTTTAAGTAGGTAACTTAATTAAAATAAACTTTGAAAAAGGGTAATTCACGTAATCAAAATCAAGATTGTAAAAAAGTTTAGTTACCCATCATTCTATGTTTCTTAGAAAAATCTTCTACCTCGTTTTACGGGACAAAGTGGGACCTTCTTTTGAAATTGATATCCTCAGCAGTTGCTTCAACTTTCATTTTGAAGTGAAGACTATTTCAATTCTTTCTTTCGCATTATCGTATTTTTTATTCAATGGCTTAACGGTTCCCTAATGGATGACATAAGATGATCCCGCTTTCAAGAATATCAGTGAATTTGTAAATGAGTTCATTGTACAATATTGTTTAATCATTGTTCCCTAATAATGAAGTAAAAAAAATTAGGGAATTTACATCGAAGATTTAAAAAATAATTCAGAAAAAAAAACCTCCTTGTCAATTAGGATAATCTTCACAGCTTCGGTTGCTATATTTGACCGTAAAATGTTTCCCTCCTGGTCTTTCGAGCAACCCTTACAGATATGGACCACTCCTCCTCTAAAGTTATTAGTTCTCTTATTGATTTGCTCTCCATTTGCTAAAAAAATTAAAACCAATAAAAAAAATAATTAGTGAATGCACTATTAGACATTTAATGTATAGCTATAAAAATAGCATGTTCACGACATGAGAAATTTGCACTCAAACAATATCTAATCTAATTTTTTTTACCTCTTTGAACTCAAAGCATTAACAAAAAAAATTCAAATTAAACTCTTTTTTTTCCTGATATTGACACTTTATAAATGTTGCTGAGTGGTCTCAAATTAGTTGCGTATAAAATATTTTCTTGAGTGTGTACAAACACACACAAATGTAAGATCAAATGTGGATGCTGATTATAGGACATGAATTGTAAAATTCTTTATACACATAAGAGGATAAAGATGAATTATAATATAGATGGTGATTAGTTTATGTGTATCAAATTCATCTCCATATTACGAAAGCAGCATGCTTGAAATCTTATAATATAAATTGATAAAAAAAACCATAGCCCCTGAGTTCAAGGAAAAAATGGTTTTTGAGGGAACACGCAATCCCTTTATTCGATCTGATCATCATGTAAAAACCACCAATAAAGTGCAACACATGTTAATCAATGAATTTCTTGCGATTTTTTATTTGAAAAAAAGAAGTAGGATAAAGTCTTGCAAAGTGACCGTGGAAAGTCCATTTTGACCCATGCAGGTTTTTTTTAGCTTAGGTTTGGCGCTTGTGCTTCTTAGAATAACATCCTTCTTCTAAATCGTCTCTAACAACTTTGAGCACTTCTTTAGCAATTATGTTCTTTTCAGCTCTTTGTCCCGTATATTTATTCTCAATTTTCACCAAGAATCTAAAGTCTTTGTCTTCACTTCTAATTAACTTCTTATTGTTGGCGTAGTCGTGTTTCTCCTAATCCTAAATTAAAATACTTGGTCAAATTTTGAGTTAAAACTTGCTAGTACATCTTATTCGTGGGTTTTATTACAAAAGGAAATTATTTTCAAATACAAAATTGATTAAATTTAAAGCGATTTTACCAATTAAAAGATGGTCTGCGAATAGAGTTACAGGACATCCTACAAGGGCTTCAGTTGCTTCAAATAGAGTGATATAAGCTTCTTCTTTCCCATCGTTTACAAATAAGCTTAATCTGTGGTACCTTGAAAAAGAAACTATTATTCTCGCACTTGGAGCACTCCGCTGTCTTGTAGCTTCCCAGAGGTTCCACGCGTGAATTGCAAGTATTGCACTTTTCATACCACGGATTGTTTTTGTTCAAAACCTTTACAATCCTCGCAACAAATGAAAATTGTTCGATTCCACTTGGCTAGTGTTAAGCTAACTTCCTTTACTCTCATCATTCTTTTTGACAGGCCATTTAGTATATCCATTCCTTCCTCAACATTGTTTCATTTTTCAAAACTGTTTTTATGAAGATATATTGACTTTTATGAGGAGATTTATTTACATTTTGAATAATTGAGTTTATTTTCAAAATTAAATAAAATTTATTACCTTGACTTAAACGCCTCACTATCTTCATATTCTATATTAATGTCAATAACGCTGATAAAGGATGTTAACAATTTTATTTTAACTGCGTTTGAAGATTTATTTAATAAATGAGCAATGCAAATTTCTTTGTAGGGGAAAATTTTAGTATCTCCGAACTTGTTCAAAGTCACATTGAAAACTGCTATAACTGGCTTCAACGACACCATGGACTCTAATATTTCCCCTTCGTTTACAGCTAAATCTCCCCAGAGTTCCATTGACATTGAGTTTGATATGTAGATATAAAAGGGAGATAAATCCAGATAGGGCTTATAATTTACGTAACATTCAATGAAACCATTTGTAAAAAAATCTCCCAATGATTTAATATCAAATTCGTATATTACAACTTAAAGACTAGATTTTTATATTTTGTAAGCATGCAAGCAAATAAATTGTATTTAATGATGAAGCCCCAAGCAAAATCAAAAGACATTCCTGTATAAGGTGTAAACTATCTAGAATTAAATTGCTCCGTACGGCTCGTTCAATGATATTAAAGCTAAGAGAAGAAAAGAACTTCAAACATAATTTATAACTAAAAAGAACATTAAAAAAAAGGTATGTTTATGGTAAATTGCTACAACAATTCTTTAAAATGTAGAAAGCACTTTTTGATATTGAACATGGAAAGAGATTTGTAGTTTTTTAGTCTCTTACTGATGATCCATAAGAGTGATGTCACGTTTGTGTGTGAATTTGCCGAGCTGCTTTCTTTTGATAATATAAGTTGTCCTTACTATGACTACCATCCCAACGACATCTGCACATTTTAAGTAGGTAACTTAATTAAAATAAACTTTGAAAAAGGGTAATTCACGTAATCAAAATCAAGATTGTAAAAAATTTTAGTTACCCATCATTATGTGTCTCTTAGAAAAATCTTCTACCTCGTTTTACGGGACAAAGTGGGACCTTCTTTTGAAATGGATATCCTCAGCAGTTGCTTCAACTTTCATTTTGAAGTGAAGACTATTTCAATTCTTTCATTCGCATTATCGTATTTTTTATTCAATGGCTTAACGGTTCCCTTATGGATGACATAAGATTTCCCGCTTTCAAGAATATCAGTGAATTTGTAAATGAGTTCATTGTACAATATTGTTTAATCATTGTTCCCTAATTATGAAGTAAAAAAAATTAGGGAATTTACATCGAAGATTTAAAAAATAATTCAGAAAAAAAAACCTCCTTGTCAATTAGGATAATCTTCACAGCTTCGGTTGCTATATTTGACCGTAAAATGTTTCCCTACCGGTCTTTCGAGCAACCCTTACAGATATGGACCACTCCTCCTCTAAAGTTATTAGTTCTCTTATTAATTTGCTCTCCATTTGCTAAAAAAATTAAAACCAATCAAAAAAATAATTAGTGAATGCCCTATTAGACATTTAATGTATAGCTATAAAAATAGCATGTTCACGACATGAGAAATTTGCACTCAAACAATATATAATCTAATTTTTTTTTACCTCCTTGAACTCAAAGCATTAACAAAAAAAATTCAAATTAAACTCTTTTTTTTTCCTGATATCTACACTTTATAAATGTTGCTGAGTGGTCTCAAATTAGTTGCATATAAAATATTTTCTTGGGTGTGTACAAACACACACAAATGTAAGATCAAATGTGGATTCTGATTAGAGGACATGAATTGTAAAATTCTTTGTACACATAAGAGGATAAAGATGAATTATAATATAGATGGTGATTAGTTAATGTGTATCAAATTCATCTCCATATTACGAAAGCAGCATGCTTGAAATCTTATAATATAAATTGATAAAAAAATCCATAGCCCCTGAGTTCAAGAAAAAAATGGTTTTTGAGGGAACACGTAATCCCTTTATTCGATCTAATCATCATGTAAAAACCACCGATAAAGTGCAACACATGTTAATCAATGAATTTCTTGTGATTTTTTATTTGAAAAGGAGAAGTAGGATAAAGTCTTGCAAAGTGACCGTGGAAAGTCCATTTTGACCCATGCAGGTTTTTTGTAGCTTAGGTTTGGCGCTTGTGCTTCTTAGAATAGCATCCTTCTTCTAAATCGTCCCTAACAACTTTGAACACTTCTTTAGCAATTATGTTCTTTTCAGCTCTTTGTCCCGTATATTTATTGTCAATTTTCACCAAGAATCTAAAGTCTTTGTCTTCACTTCTAATTAACTTCTTGTAGTTGGCGTAGTGGTGTTTCTTCTGATCCTAAATTAAAATACTTGGTCAATTTTTGAGTTAAAACTTGCTAGTACGTCTTATTCGTGTATTTTATTACAAAAGGAAAATATTTTCAAATACAAAATTAATTAAATTTAAAGCGATTTTACCAATTAAAAGATGGTATGCGAACAGAGTTACGGGACATCCTACAAGGGCTTCGGTTGCTTCAAATAGAGTGATATAAGCTTCTTCCTTCCTATCGGTTACAAATAAGTTTAATCTATAGTATCTAGAAAAAGCAACTATTATTATCGCACTTGGAGCACTCCGCTGAATTGTTGCTTCCCAGAGGTTCCACGCGTGAATTGCTAGTATTACACTTTTCATACCACGGATTGTTTTTGTTCAAAACCTTTACAATCCTCGCAACAAATGAGCAATAGTTCGATTCCACTTGGCTAGCTATAACGATTGTTAAGCTAGCTTCCTTTACTTCCATCATTCTTTTTTACGGGTCATTTAGTATATCCATTCCTTCCTCAACATTGTTGCATTCTTCAAAATTGTTTTTATGAAGATATATTGACTTTTATGAGGAGATTTATTTACATTTGGAATAATTGAGTTTGTTTTCAAAATTAAATAAAATTTATTACCTTGGCTTAAACGCCTAACTATCTTCATATTCTATATTAATGTCAATAACGCTGACAATGGATGTTGACAATTTTGTTTTAACTGCGTTTGAAGATTTAGTTAATAAATGAGCAATGCAAATTTCTTTGTAGGGGAAAATTTTAGTACCTCCGAACTTGTTCTAAGTCACGTTGAAAACTGCTATAACTGGCTTCAACGACAACATGGACTCTAATATTTCCCCTTCGTTTACAACTAAATCTCCCCAGAGTTCCATTGACATTGTGTTAGACCTGTAGATATAAAAGGGAGATAAATCCAGATAGGGCTTATAATTTATGTAACATTCAATGAAACCATTTGTAAAAAAAATCTACCGATGATTTAATATCAAATTCGTATATTACAATTTCAAGACTGGATTTCCATGTTTTGTAAGCATGCAAGGAAATATATTGTATTTAATGATGAAGGCCCAAGCAATATCAAAAGGCATTCCTGTATAAGGTGTAAACTATCTAGAATTAAATTGCTTCGTACGGCTCGTTCAATGATATTAAATCTAAGAGAAGAAAAAAACTTCAAAATAATGTATAACTAAAAAGAACATTAAAAAAAAGGTATGTTTAAGGTAAATTGTTACAACAATTCTTTAAAATGTAGAAAGCTCTTTTTGATATTGAACATGGAAAGAGATTTGTAGTTTTTTTAGACTCTTACTGATGATCCATAAGAGTGATGTCACGTTTGTGTGTGACTTTGTCGAGCTGCTTTCTTTTGATAATATAAGTTGTCCTTACTATGACTACCATCCCAACAATATCTGCACATTTTAAGTAGTTAACTTAATTAAAATAAACTTTGAAAAAGGGTAATTCACGTAATCAAAATCAAGATTGTAAAAAAGTTTAGTTACCCATCATTCTATGTCTCTTAGAAAAATCTTCTACCTCGTTGAACAGGACAAAGTGGGACCTTCTTTTGAAATGGATATCCTCAGCAGTTGCTTCAACTTTCGTTTTAGAAGTGAAGACTATTTCAATTCTTTCATTCGCATTATCGTATTTTTTATTTAATGGCTTAATGGTTCCCTTATGGATGACATAAGATTTCCCGCTTTCAAGAATATCAGTGAATTTGTAACCGAGTTCATTGTACAATATTGCTTGAATCATAGTTCCCTAATTATGAAGTAAAAAAAATAGGGAATTTACATCAAAGGTTTAAAAAATAATCCAGAAAAAAAACCTCCTTGTAAATTAGGAAAATCTTCACAGCTTCGGTTGCTATATTTGCACCACAAAATGTTTCCCTCCTGGTCTTTTGAGCAACCCTTACAGATATGGACCACTCCTCCTTTAAAGCTATTAATTCTCTTATTGATTTGCTCTCCATTTGCTAAAAAAATTAAAACCAATCAAAAAAATAATTACTGAATGCACTATTAGACATTTAATGTATAGCTATAAAATAGTATGTTCACGACATGAGAAATTTGCACTAAAACAGTATATAATCTATTTTTTTTTTTACCTCCTTGAACTCAAAGCATTAACAAAAAAAATTCAAATTAAACACTCTTTTTTCCTGATATTGACACTTTATAAATGTTGCTGAGTGGTCTAAAATTAGTTGCATATAAAATATTTTCTTGGGTGTGTACAAACACACACAAATGTAAGATCAAATGTGGATGTTGATTAGAGAGCATGAATTGTAAAATCTTTGTACACATAAGAGGATAAAGATGAATTATAATATAGATGGTGATTAGTAAATGTGTATCAAATTCAAATCCATATTACGAAAGCAGCATGCTTGAAATCTTATAATATAAATTTCTAAAAAAAACCATAGCCTCTGAGTTCAAGGAAAAAAAAGTTTTTGAGGGAACACGCAATCCCTTTATTCGATCTAATCATCATGTAAAAACCACCGATAAATTGCAACACATGTTAATCAATAAATTTCTTGCAATTTTTTATTTGAAAAAAAGAAGAAGGATAAAGTTTTGCAAAGTGACCGTGGAAAGTCCATTTTGATCCATGCAGGTTTTTTGTAGCTTAGGTTTGGCGCTTGTGCTTCTTAGAATAGAATCCTTCTTCTAAATCGTCCCTAACAACTTTGAGCACTTCTTTAGCAATTATGTTCTTTTCAGCTCTTTGTCCCATATATTTATTATCAATTTTCACCAAGAATCTAAAGTCTTTGTCTTCACTTCTAATTAACTTCTTGTAGTTGGCGTAGTGGTGTTTCTCCTGATCCTAAATTAAAATACTTGGTCAATTTTTGAGTTAAAACTTGCTAGTACGTCTTATTCGTGTGTTTTATTTCAAAAGGAAAATATTTTCAAATACAAAATTGATGAAATTTAAAGCGATTTTACCAATTATAAGATGGTATACGAACAGAGTTACAGGACATCCTACAAGGGCTTCGGTTGCTTCAAATAGAGTGATATAAGCTTCTTCCTTCCCATGGGTTACAAATAAGCTTAATCTGTGGTATCTTGAAAAAGCAACTATTATTATCGCACTTGGAGCACTCCGCTGTCTTGTTGCTTCCCAGAGGTTCCACGCGTGAATTGCAAGTATTACACTTTTCATATCACGGATTGTTTTTGTTCAAAACCTTTACAATCCTCGCCACAAATGAGCAATAGTTCAATTCCACTTGGCTAGCTATAACGTTTGTTAAGCTAGCTTCCTTTACTTCCATCATTCTTTTTGACGGGTCATTTAGTATATCCATTCCTTTCTCAACATTGTTGCATTCTTCAAAATTGTTTTTATGAAGATATATTGACTTTTATGAGGAGATTTATTTACATTTGAAATAATTTAGTTTGTTTTCAAAATTAAATAAAATTTATTGCCTTGGCTTAAATGCCTCACTATCTTCATATTCTATATTAATGTCTATAACGCTGACAAAGGATGTTGATGATTTTTTTTAACTGCGTTTGAAGATTTAGTTAATAAATGAGCAATGCAAATTTCTTTGTAGGGGAAAATTTTAGTACCTCCGAACTTGTTCAAAGTCACGTTGAACTGCTACAACTGGCTTCAACGACACCATGGATGCTTTGAGTGCTTGAGAGTATGAGTAATTTTTGTCTTGTAAATTTCCCCTTGTAAATTTCCCGTAACCTTGAATGGGTTCAAGGCCTTCTGTATTTATAGGTGTTTGAAAAAAAACTATCCATTAGAGAGATAACCTTCTTGTCATCTATGTAGAGTGTCTTCAAACAGACATATCTTCATGCAGCAGCCGTCCTTGCATGAAATTAGGTAGTTGCATTAAATGCACATTAAATGCTTGCCTGTTGAATATGCAGTCTGAAATCAGTCTTCTGTCAGGTTCCGTACGTGCGTGTCCTTCCCGGATTGGTCCACGTCATCAGGTTGGTGAGAATGTCAGAACTTATTCCTAGGCTTCAGGCTAGTCTTGTTAAGTACTTTTTATCTCGAGCACAACGGTCTTGTCCTGACGCTAACATTCCTTTTGCATTGCTTGGCTATACTCCAAGTCTTCCCATAAACTCAGTATCATCTTGTTCCCTTCAGGACTGAGTTAGTAATGACCTCAGGGTCATACTCTTCATCACTGACACTTACTCAGCCAGCTTAGAAGACTGCCATAAGTTTAGGATGGTAAACTTCGTCTTCAGGCTCTTGTCTTGATTGTCATCAGTAAGTGCTCCTCTTACTGAGTACCTGTGAAGTGTAAAACGACTAAGTACAAATCCTAACCAAGACTAGCCTGACAGAGATAAACAAAAGCAAATCATCTTTTCAGGGGCTTTGGGATCTTAATCACAACTGACATTGTCCCAACAGGCGGGATTTATGCTTATAAATTGAGCCATCTTCTTTGTACTTTGTCTTGTAGATCCATTTGACCCCTATCACATTTTTTCCTTCTGGAAGGTCTACAAGATCCATGTATATTTTTTCTCAATGCTGGCAATTTCTTTATCCATTGCCTTTTGCCAGACTTCTTCCTTTGCAGCTTCCTGATAATTTTGTGGCTCACCAGCAAAAAATGCAACATCACATGATTCATAGATGTCTCGTAAGCTTCAAAACTTTCTTACAGGACTTTCTGACTCTGGATCAAAATCTCCATCACTTGAGAATCCACCACTTGTACTTGGTTGATCAGTCAATTTCGGTGGTGTAGGCTGAGGTGCAAAGTTTTGATCATCTCCCCAGTTCCATGGCTGCAATCACTACTAGAAAAATGGGCTTTAGTGATGCGCAAAAGTGTCACTAAAAGAATCGTTTAGTGACATTTTTGGACAAGCGTCACTTGATTTGGCGTTTCAATTTCCTATTTTTGTGATGCTCGGAAGCGTCATCACCCATGTTCAATATGACGCTTGTATGCGTCACATTAACGTTCATTGGTAACACTATTTGGTGACATTATTTAGCGTCACGATAGTGTGATTTGTTGAGGCTTTCTGACGTCACGTAAAATTTTATAACTAACTTAACTATCCTATTTTGTGACGTGTGCAAGCATCACAAAATGGTTGTCTTGTGACATCATCATGTGTCATGATAGAAGACATACATGGCATTTATACTTGTGACTAAATTATTGTCTAGTGACACAACCTGTTTCACAATATATATCTTTTGTGATGCATTTTTTTGTCACCCAATTACTAGTATATAATTTAAAATAATATTTTGTGATACCTTTTTATGTCACATAATACTAGCAATCAATTTAACTATAATATTTGTGATGATTTATCTTGCAACGTAATATAGACATCATATATAATAATAAAAAATCATTTATTTATAAACACGATCAATATATTCCAGAAAAAAATATTTTCATTCACTTTTGACATCTACGAAGTAAAAATAAAAATTTCTAATAACTATCAAGTCCAATCCAAATAAAACATACACAATTATGTAGTTCAACAATAAATTGCACCTAAACTATGCGTTGTAAAAGTCATTTTGCTCCATTTCCCTTCTCCTGCATCTTCCACTTGAACCTATAATAATGTATGAAAAGGGAAATAATTGATATTTTAAAATTTACAAAAAAACTAAACAAGACCAAAAGAACGATTATCAAGAAAAAATTACCAGGTGCTTCTCATGCTGGTGTATTGTTTGCATCATCCAATACAACAAATTGTACCTCTATTATTATGTTAGTAATAACCCTAAATACAAGCATACCACCAGTTCATGTACAATATAACCTAGGTCCTTTTCAACTACACAACAATAGACCACATAACAGTGATCATATAGATTTATTCTAGAAAATAAATAAAGTCACATCCACAAGATGATGATGGTAAAGCATCATAGAATTAAAAATTTCCCAATTAAAAATTGAAGGTCCATGGGAAATAATTGTGACTATTAGATAAATATTAACAGACAAGTTGCCTTCCAGATTCATTCTAACTACTAGATTATACATCTATTAACATTACTTAACAAACATGTGTCTAAATGATGGAAGTAACATGTGCCAATGACATGAGAAACATATGTCTATTAAAAAATATTTAAGTAGGAAGAAAATTACTGAATCTTGTGATCTACCTGATTGTCTGTCACTTATGCCTGGAACATCAGGCTGACTGCCCGCACGAGCTGCACCTACAATAGTTAGAGCAGTGGCAATATTTGACTAAAAATATAGATGTTGTGGCAAAAGACAAATATATCAAACAGTAGTCGATAATGACCAACTGAACAGAAATCAAAATCTTTAAGTATTGCAGAATCATTAATGATTCACACAATCTTTTTAATGATTAAATACATTAATTTCGCCTCTAAATGAACTTAAACCACCAACTTCCCTTCTCTCTCCTTTTTATAATTATTGCATCTAATTTTACCCCACGAGAAAAACTGACCATCTTCAATTGAACACTTTGCTCAAGCTTTCAACATATTAGGTTATCAAAGTCACCTCTTCTTGGTGTGCTGAGACACACATTTTTGGGTTAGGATTCTTTCGGGATTTGTCATCTGTGTCATCAGAAAAAAGAGTAGTGTTGTTGGTATTAGAATCATTGTGGCCCGAAACAACCATATCAAAATTATGACTTGCGATTTTCTCCTACACTAGTCCCAGCTGTAGATTGAAAAATAATGTAGACAGACAATTATCACATACACTTTAAAAAGTACAAAAGATTTGCATGAGGAACCATGTTGAAAATAACATGCATGTATATTAGGGAATATCAGAACTGAACCAAGTAAAGAGGCTTTAGTTCAACTAAATGCTAGAAACAATGGACAAACTAACTTTCACAGGTTATCACCAATACAAGAAACAAAACAAATATGTTCCTTGAATATTGCATAGGAAAAATCAGTAAAAAAATATCTACTTTCATCACTTTACCCCCAAAAAAGTCATAAAAGTTGTTTATAATGTCATTATTGTTGTAAATCTAGAAGATTTATTATTCCAAATCTAGAAAATTTGATGTGGACATTACTTATGGACCAAGAAACCCAACGGGCTTTATATCTTAGACTAGGGTTTTATTCTTATAAATAGATCATGGTATTTATTATTGTAATCACTCTCATATACAAGATAATTGGTGAAACTCCTGGCTTGGATCGCCCCCAGACGTAGTCGTTCCCGATGAACTGGGTCAACAAACGTTGTCTCTTTAATTTACGCACTTATTTACAACATGTTATCAGCACGAGTCTCTGCCCGACTAGTAGCCAAAGGGTATACTCAGAAAGAAGGGATCGATTATGAGGAAACCTTTTCGCCTGTAGCTATGCTTAAGTCCATCCGTATTCTCTTGTCGATCGCTGTGCACCTAGATTACGAGATTTGGCAAATGGATGTCAAGACAACTTTCCTTAACGGAAGTCTTGACGGGATAGATATCTATATGCAACAGCCCAAAGGTTTCATTGAAAAAGGCCAAGAGAATCCCGTATGCAAGCTTAAGAGATCCATTTATGGACTTAAGCAAGCATCGCGTACTTGGAACCAGTATTTTGATCAAGTGATTAAGTCTTATGGGTTTGATCAAAACGAGTTCGAAAGTTGTGTGTATAAGAAACGTGACAGAACTGCGGTGGTATTCTTAGTATTATACGTAGATGATATTCTGCTCATTGGAAACAATGTAAAGGTATTGTCAGACGTAAAGGTATGGCTGTCAAAACAATTTGATATGAAGGACTTAGGGGAAGCTGGTCACATCCTTGGGATCAAGATCACTCGCGATCGCAAGAAGAGGATGTTGGGCTTATCACAAGCTTCATACATTGACACTGTTTTGAAGCGTTTCAGCATGCAAGATTCCAAAAAAGGTTTTGTACCTTTTAGGCACGGAATCCATCTATCGAAAGAAATAAGCCCTAAGACGCAAGCGGAGATAGATGACATGAAAGGTGTTCCGTACACTTCGGTCGTAGGAAGCCTTATGTATGCAATGCTGTGTACGAGACCAGATATCTGCTTTGCCGTGGGCATGGTGGCAAGATATCAAAGTAATCCCGGGAAAAACCATTGGACTGCCGTAAAGTGCATCTTGAGGTATCTGAAAAGAACTTGTGAGCGGATGCTGATTTACCAATCAGATAGTCTTGTGCCCGTGGGATACACGGACTCGGATTTCCAATCAGACATAGACTCAAGAAAGTCAACCTCGGGTAGTGTGTTTTGCATGGGAGGAGGAGCCATTTCATGGAGAAGCGTTAAGCAGAAATGCATCGCCGATTCAACCATGGAAGCCGAGTATGTAGCTGCTTGTGAAGCAGCGAAAGAGGCAGTTTGGCTCAAGAACTTCTTAGTGGACTTGGACGTTGTTCCGAATCTGCCCGACAAGATAACTGTCTTTTGTGACAATGCCGGAGCAGTTGCAAATTCAAAGGAACCGAGAGCCCACAAGGCCAGCAGACACATAGAAAGAAAATACCATCTTATACGAGAAATCGTTAAGAGAGGAGATATAGAGGTGGCAAAGATAACGTCGGGTGACAACCTAGCGGATCCATTCACAAAGGGTCTGCCTCAGAGTATATTCGAGAGACATGTGGATGGAATGGGAGTCAAGACGATTGCCAATCTACTTTAAGTATAAGTGGGAGGAATTATTAGGTTAGTGTAGGTTGACATGAGATGTCACGTAGAGCTACTACACTAAGACATGCATGATGTATACTAAAAAGCAGACTTTAAGTATAAGTGGGAGATTGTTGGAGTTATACGTGAAAGTATGCTTTTACTTTGTATAACTCGTGTATCAAACACTTGTTTTATGAGAATAATTCTTTTATCGCATATGCTTTAGATATGATTGAATGTTGAATATTTATTGCAAACAGTTCATAATAGTACTAGTTACATTGTAGTTAATGTGGTGATACCCGATCATGGAAGACAACATTAACAGTTTCCTTGTAAATAAACATACATTTTCACGACCTAGGTGGAATTGAACAATCCGCCGTGAATGGTCGATGTGTAAGTCTCAGATTGGTCTGTCTTGACTAAGAGATTGCACTAGCACATTTAGTATGTGTTGAAGAGGACCTACAACGAGGATAAATTCTTCTGTTCTGAAATGTGAAGAATTAGACCTCAGTGGTTGTTAATTTCTTAATCTCCGTCACTTAAATAGGACCATGTGTGCTTAATGGTTACTGCTTTGATTCATGTTGGGTGAGAATCATTGTGACTTCGAACCTTGTGCTTTGGGCAGTAATATTAATCATACGACGGATGCTAAGATTTAATACGGAGAAACGCGTGCGAGTACGGCTCGTGTGATTAGTCCCCTTGGTGGGCTCAGAAGTTTTATCGTACCAAATCTTGCAAGTGGAGAATCAGTTTCTTCAGTACGGATAATAATGTTGAGCTGTCTTTACTCCAAGGTGAAATATATTAATTAATTTAGAGCTATTCAGAAGCTTAATTAATTAATGGACTTGATAATCTTAAACGCGGGAAATAATAACCGGGAACCCATATTATCGTAATATGGATTAAGATGGATAGTGCAATATTAATTTATTAGTGGTAATAATTAATATTAATGGATTGAATTATATTGAGGCTCAATATTGAAATTCAGAAATCCATTAGGAGGTCCATTCTTAATTCTCCTTAAAGGCCCCTCAAGTAGCCCATTAAGTAGACCAATAATGATAAGGTGATTAAAATAAAAAGAAAATATATTTTGCTGATTTTTTCTCTTAATTTTCGAAAATTAGTGATAAGGAAGAGAAAAAGATTTTGTTGATTCTCTTGAAAAGATATTATGGAAGATAAGTATTCTTGGAATGCAAGATTATCTCATATATTCAAGAAGATCCAAATCTTGGTTTTTCTTCATGAAATTTTCGAAAATTACCCTATATTTAGGAGAGTGAGGTTTTTGTGGAATATTTTATTATGGAGAAAATAATATATGAGATATATTCAAGATTTCTTAGAGTCTAAGAAAAGATTTTCTCCAGGCCCA
This sequence comes from Ballota nigra, assembly GCA_947034835.1. NCBI lineage: Eukaryota > Viridiplantae > Streptophyta > Magnoliopsida > Lamiales > Lamiaceae > Ballota > Ballota nigra. The sequence continues at coordinate 6,233,978 of OX344727.1, read as the reverse complement.
AATAAACCTCAAATTTTCGGCCACTTCTCTATAAATAGGGGATAATTATTTCATCCCCAAGAACATAATTTCATGTGTTGGAAAAATCAAGAGCATATATATTTTTCTTTTTCCTTAGTTATTTAAATTACTTGAAAGCATCTCCCACCGGTGATCAAGTAAGGCGAAAGAGAAATACTTGAGAAGGTTTTTGGGTTGATAAAACGTGATCGTGATTGTCCCGTTTATTCAAAGGTCAATTCTACAAGAGGTACGTAAGTCACATAGATTCTTGTTTATTCCGCCTAGATTTTATGTGAATTAATTCAACATGCGTGATGATAAATTAGTTGTTGGAATTATTATTTGAATTAATTAGGATTAATTCATGCTAGTAATAATTGAATTTAAATTTGTATTTAAATTTCATCCCGAATAGATTCCGGGCACCCCTATTTTCCCAACACCCACGATAGACGATTCAATGCTACGAGAAAACTATGAAACTGCCCACAATCAAAATTTTAGGGTTCACAGTTGATTATTGGCGCGATAGGAATTAAGGAAAAATTCCAAGGTATGGCGCGCGTTACTGAATTTTTTTCCAGGTATAGCACGCGTCACAACATATTTAATTAAGCTAAACAAAAAATAAAAAATGTATGGTATGGGTCGAGACTATGCTAAGCGTCAGGATATCTACTACAATAAAGAATGCGTCAATATATAAATATTATTACGAGCCTTACTTAAAAGGGTCATTAGAAAAGGGTCACTATAATGGAGGGTTTTTAGCAGTGAATTCATAAAAAATAACATCTCAAGAAATTGTAAGTTTATTAGTCCTCGGATCCAGTAATTGATATCCTTTGGACTCATCACTATAGCCGACAAGGATAAGTTTTTCTCCTTTTTCATCAAATTTTTTCCTCTTTTGAGACAGGATATGAGAGTAAGCAATGGAACCAAAAACTTTAAAATGATTTACCTGAGGCTTTCGGTGATGCCACGCCTCATATGGCGTCTTATTTGGAACCGCCTTTGTTGGTGACCGATTTAAAATGTACACCGCTGCATTCACCGCTTCAGCCCAAAAAGATTTTGAGAGCCCTTTGCCAGCCATCATGCTACGAGCCATTTCCACAATAGTGCGATTTTTTTGCTCGGCAACACCATTTTGTTGCAGGCTGTAACGTACTGTCAACTACCTCTGGATCCCCCTCTCTTTACAATAATCCATGAAAGCATTTCTAATGAATTCTCCTCCACGATCGGTACAGAGATTTTTTATTTTACTGCCTGACTGATTCTCCACTAGTCTCTTGAACTCCAGAAATTTGGGAAACACATCTGACTTTTGATTGAGAATGTAAACCCATATCATTCCTGTGTAATCATCCACGAACAAGAGGAAATACCTGTAACCATTGAGAGATGGAGTTTGCGTCGGTCCGCAAATATCAGCGTGCACCAACTTAAGAGGGACTTTGGCTCTATAAACTATCTTCGGAAATGGTAGGCGATGCATCTTTCCGGAAATGCATCCTTCACATGGCCGATCTTGATCTGGGAAATTTGGAAGCCCAAATACCATGTTCTTTTTCTTCGGCAAACTTAAGCCTCTATAGCTCAAGTGACCATACCTCAAATGCCAAAGATTGTGATCTCCATCCATCGTATTCTGCAAAGCAACTTCCTAAGAGAGTGGCAAATTGAGAGGGAACACTTTGTTCTGACTCATCTTGATCTTTGTAATTATCAATTTCTTTTGTTTGTCAATAATGATGCAAAGATCATTATCAAACTCCACTTTGTAATTTTTCTTTAACAGCTGGCCGACACTCAATAAATTTTGGGTCAATTCTGGCACGTAGAAGACGTCTTTGATGATATTGGACTTGTCTTCTCTTGTCTGGATTGCAATTGCTCATCTTCCACTGATTTTAAGAGATTTGTTGTTCCCAAGTTTCACTTGAGATGAAAAGGATTCATCGGGATCCACGAACATTTGTTTATTTCCAGACATGTGATTGTTGCACCCACTATCCAAATACCAAACATTATCATGTTGCTTCTGAGAATTTAGACAAGAGTAAAATACCTGATCTCCTTCATTCTTTTCCGTGAAGTTGGAATCCTTCGTCTCGCCATCATCTTGATACCAACAACCTCTTTGAGAGTGAGTTGCATTTCTACACCTTTTGCATCTATACCAGCAACTGTTGGAGTTGTAGGTATTTTTCTGACAAATTTGACAATAAGATTCAGAGTTTTGATTATTAGATCTCGAGCTAGAGTTGTGTCTTCCTCCTCGACCTCGACTGCGAGAATTTTGATATCTACCACATCCTCTTCCTCATGGGTTTGCCGACATACTATTTTTATCTTGCTGATTTTCTTTATTCTTTTGTGAGATATTCACTTTCCCTTGGAAAGCTTGCTCTATGGATTGAGTCGTGAATCTACTCATCCTCTTTTCATGGGCTTCAAGAGAATCAATGAGTTCATCCAAAGTTAATTTCGATAAATCTTTGGATTCTTCTATTGCCGCAACAATATGCTCGAACTTCACTGGTAGGCACCGTAGGACTTTCTCAATAATTTTCTTCTATTCTAGAGTATCCCCGTATCCTCTGATTTGATTTACTACGGATGAAACTCGAGAGAGAAACTCTTGTACATTTTCTGAATCTTTCATGGAAAGATTGTCGAAGTCTCTCCATAGATTTTGTAACTTGATTGTGATCACTTTCTCATGTCCTCCAAACTGTTTTTTTAGAATTTGTCATGCTTCTTTTGTTGGGAAAATTTGGGTGCCCGGATCTATTCGGGATGAAATTTAAATACAAATTTAAATCTAATTATTACTAGCATGAATTAATCCTAAATTAATTCAAATAATAATTATACAAACAACAAATTAATCATGCATATGAATATATTCACGTAAAATTCTACGGTGGAAAAAATAAGAATTTACGCGATTATATACCTCTTGAAGTGACGATCGTTGAGAAGAACGAGACAAGCTAATTGATCCTATCAACCAAAAGACCTTCTCAAGTATTCCCCTTTCGCCTTGTTCGTTCACCGGTGGGAAGTGCTTAACGAACAATTTAATAAAACAAGGAATAAAGAAGAAATTATTGTTGCTGATTTTTTCAACTCATAGAAATGTAAACTGGGGATGAAAGTATCACGCCCTATTTACAATGGGGAATTTCGAAATTTGGGCTTACAAACATGTGCATAGCACATGCACTCACATCTCAAAAGTGTATAAATACATGTACTCCTCCTCATTATAGATCAAGCTAATAAACAGAGTTATAAATTACATTTGGATGAATTCAACATTGTTGAGGATATCCTCATGCATGGTTATTCATGGCTATGCATAGCACACATGCATGCTTATGAAGGCTCTGGAAAGTGCACACACGCATATATTTCTACACATTCCAGAAGCTTCAAAATTCAGTTAGGAAGTTAGAGTGCTAGCTGTCATTATAAAGTTGTTAGTTACGTATAAACGTTTGTGAGCTAGTTAGGAAGTTACACAAACATGTGCATAGCACATGCACTCACATCTCAAAAGTGTATAAATACATGTACTCCTCTATTAGGTTAGTGTAGGTTGACATGAGATGTCACGTAGAGCTACTACACTAAGACATGCGTGATGTATACTAAAAGCAGACTTCAAATATAAGTGGGAGATTGTTGGAGTTATACGTGAAAGTATGCTTTTACTTTGTATAACTCGTGTATCAAACACTCGATTTATGAGAATAATTCTTTTATCACATTTGCTTTAGATATAATTGAATGTTGAATTTCTATTGCAAACCGTTCAATATATAGTACATGTTACATTGTAGTTAATGTGGTGATACCCGATCATGGAAGACAACATTAACAGTTTACTTGTAACTAAACGTACAATTCACGACCCAGGTGGAATTGAACAATCCGCCGTGAAAGGTCGATGTGTAAGGCTCAGATTGGTCTGTCTTGACTAAGAGATTACACTAGCACATTTAGTATGTGTTGAAGAGGTCCTACAGCGAGGATAAATTCTTCTGTTCTGAAAGGTGAAGAATTAGACCTCAGTGGTTGTTGATTTCTTAATCTCCGTCACTTAAATAGGACCGTGTGTGTTTAATAGTTACTGCTTTGATTCATGTTGGGTGAGAATCATTGTGACTTCGAACTTTGTGTCTTGGGCAGTAATATTAATCATACGACGGTTGCTAAGATTTAATACGGAGAAACGCGTGCGAGTACGGCTCGTGTGATTAGTCCCCTTGGTGAGCTCAGAAGTTTTATTGTACCAAATCTTGCAAGTGAAGAATTCGTTTCTTCGGTACGAATAATAATGTTGAGCTGTCTTTACTCCAAGGTGAAATATATTAATTAATTTAGAGCTATTCAGAAGCTTAATTAATTAATGGACTTGATAATCTTAAACGCGGGAAATAATAACCGGGAGCCCATATTATCGTAATATGGATTAAGATGGATAGTGCAATATTAATTTATTAGTGGTAATAATTAATATTAATGGGCTGAATTATATTGGGGCTCAATATTGAAATTCAGAAGTCCATTAGGAGGTCCAATCTTAATTCTCCTTAAGGCCCCTCAAGTAGCCCATTAAGTAGCCCAATAATGATAAGGTGATTAAAATAAAAAGAAAATAATTATGCTGATTTTTCAAGTATTATTTTCGAAAATTGCATGATAAGGAGGAAAAAGATTTTGTTGATTTTCTTGGAAAGATATTATGCAAGATATGTATTCTAGGAATACAAGAATATCTCATATATTCAAGAAGATCCAAATCTTGGATTTCTTCTATGTAATTTTCGTGAGTTTCATATTTATTAGGAGAGTAAGATTTTTGTGGAATATTTTATTATGGAGAAAAGAATATATGAGATATATTCAAGATTTCTTAGAGATTAAGAAAAGATTTTCTCCATGCCCATAAAATCTCTACGAATTTCGGTCACTACTCTTATAAATAGGGGATGATTATTTCATCCCCAAGTACATAATTCCATGTGTTGGAAAAATCAAGAAGCATAGATATTTTTCTTTTTCCTTAGTTTATTAAATTGCTTGAAAGCGTCTCCCACCGGCGGTCAAGTGAGGTGAAAAGGGAAATACTTGAGAAGGCTTTGGGTTGATAGTGCGAGATTACAAGTGTCCCGTATATCCAAAGGCCATTACTACGAGAGGTACGTTAATCGCATATTTACTTGTTTAATTCCGCCTAGTTAAATATGTGAAATTAATTTAACATGCATGATGATAATTAGTTGTTGGAATTATTATTTGAATTAATTAGGATTAATTCATGCTAGTAATAATTGTATTTAAATTTGTATTTAAAATTCATCCCGAATAGATTCTGGGCACCCCTATTTTCCCAACATCCTCCTCATTATAGATCAAGCTAATAAACAGAGTTATAAATTACATTTGGATGAATTCAACATGGTATCAAGTGGAGAAAATCTTTTTCTTGATCTCCAAGAAATCTTGAATATATCCCATATATTCTTTTCTCCATAATAAAATATTCCATAAAAATCTCACCCTCCTCATATAAGCATAAATTTCGAAAATTATAGATAAAGAATACAAGATTTGAATCTTCTTGAATTTATGAGATAATCTTGCATTCTAAGAATACATATCTTCCATAATATCTTTTCAAGAAAATCAACAAAATCTTTTCTCTCTCCATATATCATATTTTCGAAAATAATGAGTAAAAATCAGCAATAATTATTTTCTTTTATTTTAATCACCTTATTATTATCGGGCTACTTAATGGGCTACTTGAGGGGTCTTTAGGAGAATTAATATTGGACCTCCAATGGGCTACTGAATTACAATATTGAGCATCAATATTATTCAGCTCACTAATATTAATTAATATCACTAATAAATTAATATTGCACTATCCATTTTAATCCATATTACGATAATATGGGCTCCCGATTATTATTTCCCGTGTTTAAGATTATTTATTCTATTAATTAATTGAGCTTCTGAATAGCTCTAAATTAATTAATATCTTTTACCTTGGAGTAAAGACAACTCAACATTATTATCCATACCGAAGAAACTAATTCTTCACTTGCAAGATTTGGTACGATAAAACTTCTGAGCCCATCAAGGAGATAAATCACTCGAGCCGTACTCACACACGTTTCTCCATATTAAACCTTAGCAACCGTCGTATGATTAATATTACTGCCCATAATACAAGGTTTGAAGTCACGATAATTCTCACCAATATGAACCAAAGTAATAACTATTAACCACGCACGGTCCTATTTAAGTGACGGAGATTAAGAAATCAATAACCACTGAGGTCTAATTCTTCACATTTCAAAACAGAAGAATTTATCCTCGTTGTAGGTCCTCTTCAACACATACAAAATGTGCTAGTGCAATCTCTTGGTCAAGACAAGCCAATCTGAGATGTACACATTGACATTTCACGACGGATTGTTCAATTCCACCTAGGTCGTGAATTTGTACGTTTAGTTACAAGGAAACCGTTAATGTGATCTTCCATGATCTGGTATCACGACATTAACTGCAATGTAACACATACTATATATATTGAACAGATTGCAAAAAATATATAACATTCATTCATATTCAAAGCAAATGTGATAAAAAATTATGCTCTTAAAACAAAGTGTTTAATACATGGGTTATACGAAGTAAAAGCATACTTTCACGTATAACTTCAACATCTTTTGCAGTATTCGCACTCGTAATGCGCGGAAGTATTGATCGAGTTACCCCTTGCTGCATAAATGATAAGGCTCTTGTATCTTTTGCCTTGTTATCTTTATGCTCTTTTTTTTTTGTGCATTTGAAAATGCAGCCACCTCCTCCGGAGTATAAGAAATATACCCTTCTTCGACGATGTCCCAAAGTTCGTGAGACACGAACATGGTCTTCATGAGAATACTCCATAATTCATAATCTTGACCAACAAAGATAGGAATACCTTGTTGGGAATATGTGAATGCAAGCTCTTGATTGCTAGTGGATGTCATTGATATATTTTGGAGGAGTTAATTAGAACCAAAGGGTGGCTCTGATGCCACAAATATGTTGGGAATTTGGGTTAAGTATTTGAAAATTAAAATATTTAAGAATGGAGAAAGCTTAAGCAGTAGAGCTTTTCAAAATGATTATTTTCATTCAAAGTTTGCTTGGATACATTTGCATAGGAGTATCATGCTTTTATAGGCATACAATGGTAATGGATAGATTAATGTGGTCAAATTATTTGACCATCTTACAAATTCCAATGGATGAACTTATAGACACATGGATAGAATTTTTGACTCATGACTTATGGATAGAATTTTGACTCATGGAGTAGAAGAGTCATATGCATGTACCACAATAATAATAGAAAATTCTGGAATTACAAATTAATTTCAACAGATACAAGCTCTTGTGGCCGTTAGTTTGTGTTTTGAAAAATATTCATTTAATTTTCGTAATAATTATTGTATGGGGAATACGAACAATTGTTCTCTGACACTGTGAGCATGCAAGCTTGGAAGGGAAAACTGGCGCCATTTTATCTTTGCATGCAAGAGGGGTAAAATCGTCTTTGTATGATTTCAACTATTTTTTTCCCTGCCCGAGTAGAATCTGCCCACCTAGCACTCCACAAATAATTAAACTAAGAGTAACAATTAGAAAATTTATACTCCCTCCAATTCAAAATGTTTGAAGTTTTAGGATTTGTTGTGGGAATTAAGAAGTGATGTATAGTGACTATTATACCCTTATAGTTTATTGATAATTTTTATTACATCCTTAATTGTAGTCCCTTCTCTCCCCCAAATATTTATCCCCCTCTTTAGATTATCTATATTTCCTTCCACTCACACAATTTCATCTTTTAATTACCATGAGACTATAGTCAACTGATTTATTTATGGAGTAGAATTATTAAAAGGTAAGGAAAAAATGTGAGTGATAGTTTAGAAGGATTGAAATAGAGGCATAATGGGGAAATAATGTGCAAAATACTCTAAAACATCAAACATTTTGAAACAAAAAAATACACTAAAACTTCAAACATTTTGAATCGAAGGGAGTAACTTAGTTGGAGCAAATAAATCATTAAATACCTTGGAGTGTTAAATATAGTGCATTGAAAAAATAACAAAAAGCATTTTCACATTTATTTATTAAATCACATGTGAATTAAAAGTTATAGCAAATCATTAATTGTTCTTGAAATTATGGAAAAAATGAACATGCTGATTGGACCACAGTTGTATACTAAAATTACCGAAGAGGAAATCCGGAATTGATTGATTCCCAAAATTGCTCAGGCATAATACAATATTTTGCAAAATAAGCTAATTCATGGGCACAACATTTCTTTACCCTTTTAACCCAAAATAGGGAAGTTCACTTGATAAAGACTGAATAAGGGACAACATTGGAGCACATGTAAGTAGAATAGTCTCCCTCCCTTTGAGTTTAGAACTATTATTCGAGTTGAGCAAATTTGAGTACTTGATACTTGAGCTTGGCTCGATAACTTTAAGGAGTTGAAAATAGAGCTCGGTTCGGCTCGGCTCACTAACGAGCCAAATGAAATTTTAAGAAAATATTTAATTATCGAATTTAACGATTTGTTAGTAAAATGAGTATCTCATGAGCTCTAACTCGTTTCGTTTAATAATATTAACGAGCCGAACCGAACTCATGAGTAGCTCGTTTTGTTTAATAACTCTAGTTGAGTTGCTAGGATCACCACTTGGACATCCCCATAATTGCTAGTACTTTCATATGTTAGTTGCACTTAAATCCACCATCTGAAAAAGAGGTTACCATTAAGCTCAATGTTTAAGATGTGAAATGGATTGTAACTATTAAAGATAATTCATACTTTATATTTATAATAAATAAAAAAATTCAATAAGAAATAAAAATTATTTATTAATGAAACGGTAGAATTTAGTACTCCTATAATATGATTTTAAGAAATATAAATTTTATTTTCATAATTAATTGATGGGTGATCTAATTTGAGATTGATATTATTAGACTTGTATAGATTTAATCTAAGATTGAACCACAAATATATTTAATAATTAAGTTCGAGTTTAGCTCGATAAGGTCAAACATTCTAGAATTTTAAATTCAATCACATCCCTAGCTAAACTGAACTACTAGATTGCAAACATTGTAGTTGACAAACTATCACAACAAAAAATAAGGATTAAATTAGCGCAATTCTCTATTATCTCATTGCAATTGAGTTCCTAAATTTAATTTATATTGATTGTGCCCTACAAATCTATATGTGTAGCTTAAATTTTGATTTTGTATCACGCAATATACTCAATGCTATTCTCCCACACATAAGTTTTTAACAAAGTATAGAGTGAAACTAATATGGAGTTTTTTTTGCTGATGTGTCGATTTCTGGTGCATTTCGCTTATGTGTTATCTTACGTGACATGATTGTGCGTTACTTTATTTTATGTGTCATTCATGTGGCACTGTGACCTTTCATAAGAAGAAGTCTAATAAAAAAAAATTGGTTTTAGTTGGGTTTGAACCAAGGACCTCATGAGTATTTTATATTATGTTTACTAATTAAACTAACTATGAATCAATGTGAAATTTAAATATTTATTATATACAACTTGAGTTAAATATATATATATATATATCTTCTGAAAGACTCTTAATTATTTGCAATTTTATTATTCTAAACTCTATATTTTTCTTATTCCTTCTTTGTCTTTTTCTTTTCTCAATATTTTAGTTGTTCCTCGATTATTTGTCCACACATAAATGTCTAATTGCTAATATTTTATGATTACTTTATTTTTAAAGATATATATTTTTTCATATAAACTCTACTTTCTTTCTCTCTTCTTCTATTTTGACAATATTATGTTTGTTTTCTATGTATTGTAAATTAACGGGTGAAGATTTTCAAAGAAAATTTTAAGGTTATCTATGGTGTTTTTTTTTTTTTTCATTTCGACTGAATCATATTTTTTTAAATAGATTGTATTATATAATATTATAATATTGAATAATGTGATGTGTTAATAAAATATAAATTTTTAAATTAATTTTACGAACAACCCGCATAATATGCGGGGTACTCATCTAGTTTATACATAAATCACTGAAGGGTATTAGTTGTTTTCATTGAAAAATATTAGTTGTATTTACTGAAGAGTATTACTGATTTACACTAAAGAAATGAACTAAAACTCTTCAGTGTAAACCAATAATACTCTTCAGTAAAAACAGCTAATACTTTTCAGTGAAAACAACTAATAACCTTCAGTGATTTATATATAAACCAATTTCACTCCATACAAACTCTAAATTTTTATGTTTTCTAATTGGGTTCCTAAAATATTTATCTTAAATGTTCTAAATATTTATTATTATTATTTTTTATTTTTGAAAATATGTTGTAAATATTTACTAACTGGACAACCGTTGTTGATTGTACCTCCACAAAAAACCCAGTACAACCCAAGATATGCTCTGCCGTGCAAATATTCTGTCCCCCCATGTCCTACATTTTCTTCACAACTTAAACCACGCGGAGAAAATAAATATGAAAATAGAAATGAGAAAAATCATAAAAGAGAAAAGTTTGCCTACTATTTGAGGCACGATTAAGTTTCCAGTAGTAAAAGGTAAATCATCATACCACCCCTATTGATCATATTCAGTTATCAACTGATCATATCAAAGGCCTTTGAACAATTCTTGGGGTAGTTTGGGAATGGGTTTGATGATCCCTAGTTTTAGCTTTATTTACAAAAAATAAAAAAATGAGAGAGAAAGGGTGAGATTCTTCTGACAGTTTTTTTCACTGATGAGGAGAGAGAGAGGTGAATATATGGTTAGGATTGTCGTCCAAACAAAGCCATGATAGCTCGTACACACCCATATATAATAGGTAACAGAAATCATAGTGGAAACAGACAATTTTGTTAAGCCAGAAAAAAACAAAGAAACGTTCAAATGATAAACGGAGAAATGGCAGCTTTAATGGAGTCTCTGAGACCCCTCGTCAACGATCACCACTGGGAATACTGTGTCGTTTGGAAGTTAGGGGATGACCCCTCCAGGTCTGCCCCCCGCTTGTACTTCCTGCTTATTATCTTGTACATTTTTTATTTCCTGATCATTTTTATTTTTTCTCCAGATTTATTGAGTGGGGGGCGTGTTGTTGCAGAGGGGGAAAAGGGGTCAAAGTTAAGGATGAAAATGGCGTGGAAAATCATTTGATTGGTGAATGCAAGGATAGATTTGTTGAGCATTCGATTTGGACTAAAGCTTGCAGGAAACTTGCTGAGTTGCCCTCCTTAATTCCTTTGTATTCTGGGTAATTAATTATTCTTTTTTTATTTTATTTTATTTTATTTGTGTTCATATATATATATATGTGTATGTATTCATATGTTGAAATGATTAAAATTAGGATTCATGGGGAAGCTGTGATATCCCAAACGCCACAGTGGATAATTCAGAGTAATCCCGATGATGTACGTTCCTTCTCTTTAATTATTTAATTCAAAAACAGATTTAAAAGTTTTGTACAAATCATTTTCTGAATGAGTAATTTCTAGGAATCGAAGGGGACCCAAGTTTTGATTCCGATAGATTGGGGTTTAATCGAGCTTTTCACAGCAAAAGAGGTAATAATAATATTTACTCTATGTTTTCAAAAAAATATATAAATTTACTCTAAATTATGGGGAAAATTATACTTTTTTTCCCACGAAAATAAGTGCAAAACAATATTTATGTGTGCTTTTTGCAATTGTAGTCGCATTTATTAATTTTTAGGATCAAAATTCCAAATTTATTCTATTCTTTTGGAACTGAGATGTAATTTATCTAATCTTTTGGAATTAAAACTGAATTTTTTCCTATTCTCTAGGGACCAAAATTGTTTTAAAAAAAAGACTATGAGACAATAAGTGTCTATTAAAGGATCATTTTAAAGTGTAAATTGCATTTTTTGTCCCATTAGAATAGATGCTCAGCAAAAATTGTCTTTTTTCCGACTTTTTAAGTTTCGTAGTTTTATTTGACATTTTTTGTTTGGTCCCAAAAAAAAATGTTTAAATTACAGTTTTTGTCCCAAAAAAAATTAAAATGACCAAATTTGCCAAAACTGGGACAAGAAAGACCAAAATTGTAATTAAATTTTTTTCAAGGGACCAAATTTACAATTTTCCCCCATTTTAAAATGAAGCCATTTTTTTATGTGTATGAAATAACAATTTTGTTGACATATTTTTGTATTTTACAGGTACCAAAAGACGAGAACATCATAGCTTATATTTCAACCCAGTTTAAATTCTGTGAAAAACAAGAAATGATGAGAGATACCGATTTAATACCAAATTGGGCGCCTTCACTCAATAATCTAAATTTCAATCCCCAACCAAACAACTATTCCAGCTTTGAAGGGTCATCCACTTGTTCTAGCCTTTCCAATGAACACCAAATGCTCAAAATTGGGTGTGATAATGCAGGGTTGAGTATCATTTCTCCTGAAAATTCAAGACCCAAAAGGAAGAACATGACTGAGAAAGTAGGCGTCAAAATTAGGCCCAAACCAGAAAAAAAGGGGCCGTACAAGTCCAAGAATCTTATCACGGAAAGAAAGCGAAGGAAGAGGATTAAAGACGGAATGCTGGTTCTTCGTGCATTGGTCCCGAAAATCACCAAGGTTCTGTTTGGCTTGTCCCATTTTTCTTTTGCAATATTTCGAACCACATTTCCTATAATGCTAAATTCTGTTTTAAACTAAGTGTTATGATAACTATTTTTTCGCTTTTTTTTTTTTATATATATAATTTACCCTATATATTCAATTTTTGTTTTTTTAACGGAAGTTCTTTTACTTTCTTAATTAACAATATTTTTTAGGATTTAAAATAAATTGACAAGAGGTAAATATGTCAAAATTTTATTTCTTATTTTGATACTACCTCCGTTTCAATCTCGATTACAACCCTGTCTTAAAGGTTCTTTTTTTTCAATTGTCCTCTTCCATAAATAATTAATTTTTATTTATCCAAAATGTTACAAAAACAACTTTTTTTTTTACATCTTTTATTTACTACAATGTCACTTAAAAAAAATTCTTAACACTACAAATATTATTAAACAATTTCTACAATAAACTCTGTGTATAAAGCAAATGGACAATTGAAAATGGAACGGAGGAAGTAAAATAGACACTTATTAATATCTGGCAAATAATTTATCTAAATCATGCATTGCATTTAGATGGATAGGCTTGCTACATTGGGGGATTCAGCTGACTACATAAAGGAATTGCTCGCCACAATTGAAAACTTTCATGAAGAACTCCGAGCACTAGACCATGACGATAGCAACAAAGTTGAAGCCAAACAGAGCCCTACATCGTTGATCCAAGCCAGCTCAAGTGAAAAGAGCCCAATTGTGGTTAGAAAGTTAAAATTCAATTTCGTTTATTTTTGCAAAATGTTCCAATTTTTTTGGAATTTTGGATTTAATCCCACTATTTACCATTTGGTTCAGTTTTGGTTTTATTCAAGTGTGGGCTCCAGCTGCCCCCCTAAAGTTTGAATTTTTATTTTGTTTTTACTTGGTTAAAAAAAAAGGGGCCCCTGAAGTTTGGATTTTTTTTGTTTTTACTTAGTAAAAATAAATAAAAAATTTATCAGCCCATCCAAAATCGAACATGATTTCGTTTTTGTACTATATTTATTCTAACCATAAAATTTTATCCTGATTCCGCCTTGGTTCTATTTATGCTGGAAAAATTAGAACAAAATGGCGTCCATGGTCTCATATTTTTTAAACCATATACACTTCTGATTTCCAACGAAAATAAGGCCAAAATCCGAATAATCGGTAAGTTTGAGATTTAATTGGAAATTCCAAAAAAATTTGGGACCTTTTTCTGGGAAAGTCCAAAGTTATGAGATAAAATCTTAATTCAGAAGTTTTCATCTGCAGTTTGAATCAAACTAACATAAATATTTGAATGAAATTTATTTCAGGTAGAAATTGAAGTAAATCAAATGGGGGCGAAGGATTTCTTGATTAGACTCATATGCAAACAAATGCGAGGCGGGTTTTCAAAGTTAATGACAGCCGTTGATTCGTTAGGACTTCAAGTGACAGATGTCAATATCACAACGTTGAATGGCTTAGTACTGAATAATGTCAGAGTTGAGGTAATGTTAATTAATACGACGCCGTCTGGTTAGAAATTAAGGGTATGCTTTTTTGACATTGTTTTCTTCTTTTTCTTGAAGGCCAAGACAAAGGACTTAGAGGTGAACACTTTGAAGCGTTCATTGGTAGAGCTGCTCATAAATTAAACAAGACCACTACTAATTCATCACGATTAACATTTTGTCATACACTTTGTTTAGTAATTTAATTACCTAGCCTTGGTGAAATCTCATTTTGTGTTTGGAAATCTCTAATACTTCTTTTTATCATATAGTCTCTCTAATTTAAAATCTAGCATATTATGGATGATATAAATACATAGACCATGAGACAGTGAAATGTGGTATAAATTGGGCATGATGCATTAATACTTTAATAAGAGTAAGTGTTAATTTTTTTTGTCTCATATCATGAGACGGCCTTATGTAATTTTTTAACAAAATATAATCAAGATTATTATGTAAGATCAAATATGGTACTACTATATATATATGAATGAAATATTTCATTTGAATATATTGATTTTAAATACTCTTCGATTCAAAATGTTTGTTGCTTTTGGTTTAAATCTTGTTTTAAAATGTTTGTCGTTTTTGCATATTTTTTTAATTTGCTCCCAAATTTGCCCTTTGAAATAAGACATTTTAATTAGAATCCCACTAAATTAACATCTTTCACATGAAAAATATTTCATAGGAGTATATTTTGCACCTTTCTTCTCTCTATTCATATTTAGTTTAGCAGCACATATTTAGCTAACTAGTAAAAGTAAAATTGTAAAAAAATAAAAATTATAATTTAATACAAAATATCAAATGCAACTTACATTTTAAATTGGAGATTACAAAATTATTCCTTCATTGTAAAATATATTGGTAATTTGTATACTTGATAATTATTTCTTTAATTGAAGCTGAACAATGTCACAATGTGGTCCTTGACAACCCCAAGCATCCCCGGCCACATCAGTTCCAAAAATTGAGTAGCTAGAAAATTTTAATTATATACCATAGCCAAGCAAATTGCAAGTGTGGCACATAATCAAATGAAATACTCTCTCCCTCGTACTGATTGTAGCTTTTGGGTTAAGTTTTGTTACAAACTAATAGTCCTTTTAGATATATTTTTAAGGGAAAACTCGCTAAACAGAGCCGAATATCATCAAGTTCGAGCTCAGTTCATTCGAAATTTTTTGGATTTGAGCTCGGTTCGAACTCTAATAGCCGAGCTCGAACTCGAAAGTAAAATATTAAATTCACGAATAGTTTGAGTTCAATTTACTGAAAACTCGTAAACGAGTCTAGTTCAAGCTCACCTAAAAAAATCCGTTAACAAATTAAATAAATTTAGTTTGACAATTAAATGAGCCCCGCACCTTAAAAATTTCCAAAAACACATAAAAATTGGAAACCATATGTTTATTTATTTTATTAAAGGTCTTGCATTTCTTAAATGTTTCTAAAAGTATTGTGTTCAAATCCACTTGACTACACATGTTTATTTTATTTCTGATATAATTGATATGTTAGTTTTAGAAAAATTGATAAATAATTAAAATTTAATAGAGCCCGATCACGAGCTCTTAAAGAGACTATCTTGGAGAGTTATATCATGAACCTGTTTGCTAGCTTTGTAAACAAACATGTTTTTGAGCTTTCATCGAAATATCATCAGAATCGGCTCGGCATGTAAAATCTAACGAATGAGCACGAACAAATATTTTTTTAAGTCGAAATCCAAATAGTTCGTTAACAACTTTACTCATTTAAATCCCTAGTTTTTCCATATTCCTCCTTAATTAACTACCCCTATACGTATTTGTCTAAATATTTTGGAAAATAATTTTTTTTTTCCTCACGCACCATCTTGGCTCTTTTTCTCTTTTTCATTCATTAGTGGAGAGCAGAGCCGGCCCTAGAATTTTAGGGGTCCGGTGCAAAGAAAAAGAAAAAAGAGTTAGACCCTTTATAATTTATATAATAAAAAAACAATATAAATATTAGTTATAAAAAAATGAGATGTACAATAAAAAAATATATGTAATAAATATAATATTTATTTATTTTACATAAAAAAAAAGGTAATTACACCCTAAATAATACTCCCTCCGTCCCGGAACTTATTTCACGTTTTCCTTTTTTGGGTGTCCCAACTCTTATTTCACACTCCCAAAATGGAAATAAATTACACACACAAAAGTCAATAAAGCACATTTTCATTATTTAATTATTTAATTTTACACTCACACACTTCACTTTTCTTAAAGATTGTGCAAGTCAACCTATGAAATAAAACCCGGGACGGAGGGAGTATAAAGATATAGATGTTTAAACAACACAGGGAAACAGTCAAATGTATATAGTATACATATAGGGTCAAAATGTCGTACTGGAAGGGTCATGCAATTGCTGGTTCCACTTGCATATATTGCCAAAAAGTAGTCAAAAAATTCAAAGATTTTTCAATATCCTATGTCCACTATCAAATCACACGTTAATAAGCTAGGTTAATTCCCCCAAATAGGTCAACCTTATGGAGTTCATGCATGCATGTGTTTGATCCAACGGTTGAGATCGACTCTCAACAGGAATAAAAATAATTAAATGAATTAATTTCACATTTAAGTTTGAACTTTAGATAAAACAATTTTTTTTTTTCATAATAACTCCACCCCATATTAAATTATCCACTCATTAAGTTTCTTCAAAGAGGAAAAATTGAGAGTCTAGCCCATGAGTAAAAGAAAAAGTAAGGAAAATAATTAAATGAAGGCAAAGTATTATATGAAAATAGTTCATGATAAGCTTATCATAAAACTATATAAAAGTATCGAATATTTGACCGGAAGTATCGATAATCTGGATCGATGATATTATATTGTAATTGTTGTAAATTTTCTTGAACCTAGATTAATTATAATTCTGGTGAGATATGATTATCGATATTTCTGGTCAAATATTTTATAGTACTGTAAAACAGTTTCATGATAAAATTATCATGAACCATTATTATATAAAACTTACTTTTAAATGAATTAATTTTACATCTCTCTGTAGATTTAGACATTTTATCCGATTAATAATTGTGTAAATTTACTCTTTTCCACTTAAAATTATTTTCTCTCAAATGATCAACGTTAAACGTCAAAACCCGTTGAAACGCACGCATATGTTTTAAATTCACACCTTGAAGTAATGACTAAGGAATTTATTCAACAATTTGAACCTGGATTACCCCTCTATATATGCCTCCCTCCATCCATCAATCATAATCGATATCCCAAATTAAATAAATATTCATTTAATTTCCTCAATTTAAAAAAAAAAACAAACATGCAACCTTCCGTAGCCATGAATTTACTACAACGCCAAATCCTAACACAAAGCCACCGAAGCCAAATACTAAACCGAATCACGAGTAGGTCCCCGCCTAGCGTAGACGTTTTCATAAACCATAGGGGCACGGACACCAAACGCACCGTTGCGTCGTTACTGTACCACCATTTTAGTTTTCTTCAGCTTTATCCGTTTCTGGACAACAAGAATATGAAAGCTGGGGACAAATTGTTCGACAAAATTGATACGGCTATAAAGGGGTGTAAAATCGGGGTGGCGGTTTTCTCGCCGCGTTATTGTGAGTCCTACTTTTGCCTGCACGAGCTGGCGATGATGATGGAGCTGAAAAAGAAGGTTATTCCCATATTCTGCGATGTGAAGCCGTCCGAGCTCTGCGTTGATGTGAAGAAAGTGGGGACGGAGGATGCTGATCGGTTCGCTCTGGCGCTCGAGCAGGCCAAGTCTACTGTCGGCCTCGCGTTCGACTCTCACAAAGGGTTAGATTAGTGTGAATTATTAAAGGGTATTAGTTGTTTTTACTGAAATGTATTAGTTATTTTCACTGAATTGTTTATTGAAAATAAACTAATATTCTTCAATGAAAACAACTAATATTCTTCGATGAAAACATCTAATACTCTTTAGTAAAAACAACTAATACCTTTCAGTGATTCTTTTATTAACCATTTACCCTTTATACTTTGTCTTCATTCATTCATTCATGTTGGTTTTGTTTATAGTACTAGTTTTACAGTGAATATGTTTGCAATTAATACTTTATAGTAAAACAAGTAATCAATTTTAATGAAACCACTTATATCATTCAATTAAGAGTAAGTTTTATCATGAACCATTTTCATATAAAACTTATCATGGAATTGTTTTAAAGTATCGAATATTTGATCAAAAGTATTGATAATCCCACCGGACGTATCATTAATTTGGGTTCAAGCAAATTTACAACAATTACAATATAATATCATCAACCCACATTAATGATACTCCTAGTGAAATTATTGATACTCCTAATCAAATATTCGAAATTTTAATATAGTTTTAGGATAAGCTTATCATAAACCATTTTCATATAATATTTTACCTCTAACTAATATCTTCTAATTAATAAAATAATTTATATTCTTAAACCACATATAGATGCAAGTCATTTACATGGTAAGACTGATTTACACACGACTTTATCTTCATTCATTTAGTGAATTTCCAACTTAATTTACTTATTAATAGTATACTATATAATAACAACTGATTTCTTAATTTAAATTTAGAGTAACATTTTAGGTCGACTGTTGCAATTTTGACTAAATTTTTTCTAACCACGCTGTTTATTTATATATTCTCGTGAATCATATAAGAAGAAAAAACCAATGAAAAGTATTAATTCATGTAAAAAAAAAATATCAGTTCATATTATAAAAATATTAGTTGTACACTAAAAATTATGTTAATATTGTTCAACCTACAAACTAACACTTTTTTTTTTTGAATGAGCCAATCTTTGATAAAAAAAATTGAAGTCTAAATTACACCATACAACTTGTGCATTTACATTTTTTTTAATTAACTTAATTCGTACAAATTAATTTATGTTGATCTGTGTTTTGAAATGGCAGGAACTGGGCAGATGTGGTAAGAAATGCATCAGACATTGTAATAGAGAGTTTATCGGAGATTGATGATCAAAGAGTGCTACATCTTCAAAAGCTTCATTAAATCTGATCACTCAAACAATTCTCACTTTGCTGGGCCCCACATGATTTTAATAGGAGTATGTTTTTTGTCCAGAGTTGTAATAAATTTGTAATAAGCCATCTCTTCATTTATTTAACATTCGAATAATTTGTTATTCTTTCACAGTGTTTCTACAATTGATTGATTTGTTTTTTTGCAGAGTGATAAGTTTGTAATAGATTAACCATCCTTGATTTATTTGATTTGATCTTATGTAACGTTAGCACACAGTTGTAACACGTTTACAGAAGTTATTTTATTTAACGAAACTTTATTAATGCTTTGATATCATGATATTAATTCATGTACAAATTTGTAACACCTTTTAATTTGTAAACTTGTATTCAAATGATTGAATTTAAATTTGTGAGTATATATGTTACTTTAAAATATTTGATTAATATTGAATATTATTTTAAATAAATATATATATAAATTTGAATTATTTCACGTTTTAAAATTAACATAAAATCAAATCGGAGGCACAAGGTGGACCCTATGGGTTGGATTCTAGGTCCGTGAAAATCTTTTTTTTTTTTTTTTTTTTGACAGAAATTAAACATGTTTCATTACTCAAAGAGAATCAGGCTCGCGCCTTAACATCGTCCAAGACGAGATCAGTACAACATTCGGGGATTACATAGTTCCATATTCGCTCAGTTCCTACCCCTGTGTCGAAGTGGGCTAGTGCATGTGCCACCCGGTTTGCCGACCTTTTAGCGAAGATAGAGAGGTTGCATCCTCCTCTTTCAAACATCTCCCAGATGCCCGCCACAATAACCATTGAAGTAGCGTCTATCCTCATTTTCCTTTTGATGGCCGAGATCAGACAATTGGAGTCTGATTCCACGATCTTCACCGCCACTTTCCTCTCCAAAGCCCTTTCCAAGCCGAAACGTAGAGCAAGAGCCTCGATCAAAGTACTGTTACTACTGCTTACCAAACACCGTTTTGCTCCCGCCATCACCACCTTGCCCCGGTCATTTCTGACGACGAAGCCTAGTCCCACCGACCCGTCCGGGAAGACCGCTGCGTCAGAGTTTAGTTTAAGATGTCCTTGGGGCGGGCGGCTCCATGGCTCATTAACTGTCCGTGGTTGTCCTTTTTGGTTGCCACCTCCTCTCGCTAAAAAGATTTCTTCGGAAGTGTGATGAGCAGAGGTTGAGATGGAAGCCGGGTCTTGTGGGCGGTTATCAAAAAAAGCTCTGTTACGTGCCTTCCAGAGACTCCAAACCGTGATTGCAAACAAGATGATACCACGCTCAGATTGTTTGCACAAAATATCCCATACCCGAAGCTTAAAGGAAAGGTTTCTGTCCGTATGCAGGTCGATCTGGATGTAGCTTCGACCCCAGGTCTGAATGGCAATCGGGCATTTGAACAGGACATGGGAGATCGTTTCAGTTTCCAGGCCGCATGTTGGACAAATCGGATCCACAAAGATTCCTCGCCGATACAGTTCAAACAAGGTGGGCAAGGCATTATGGGCTGCTCTCCATATGAAATGGATTACTTTAGGCGTCACTTTGCTATGCCAAAGCTTTTTCCACAGCGTGTGCTGGTCACTCGAAGATGGCAGATTCCGGCCACATTTCGAGAATTTGTCGATTGCCAAATAATATGCCGATTTTACA
Source organism: Ballota nigra (assembly GCA_947034835.1). Classification (NCBI taxonomy): domain Eukaryota; kingdom Viridiplantae; phylum Streptophyta; class Magnoliopsida; order Lamiales; family Lamiaceae; genus Ballota; species Ballota nigra. The sequence continues at coordinate 6,212,992 of OX344727.1, read as the reverse complement.
GTGAAGTCCCCTTTAGTTGAAGGGTTCCAGATTTTGCGATCCGGAGGAAGTCTTGTGCTGATGGGCATTTTGATAATTTCTTCTGCATCCTGATTAGTGAACAGCCCATAGATGAGCTCCTGCTTCCAGGATTTGCTTTCAGTGCAGATGAGATCCGCCACCCGTACTGAACTTTCCAAACCCCCTTGTCTTGACTCCGGTTGTCTTTTCCAAGATGTTCCCATCCAGCGATCTTCACAACATTTGATTGAGAGACCATTACCCACCTGCCAAGCCGAACCCTCCAACACTAGCTTTCGAGCATTCAATAAGCTTCTCCACAAAAAACTTGGTTGATATCCAATGGTTGCAGTAACAATATTGCCCCTCAGAAAGTATCTGGCTTTTAGAATTTGTGCAGCCAAAGACCCCTCGTCGTGTGAGAGTCTCCAAAATTGTTTTGCAACCATGGCTAGATTGAAGAAGTACATTTCCCGGAATCCTAAGCCCCCTTGCTCTTTTGACCTTGCTATTTTTTCCCAACTGATCCAATGAGTTTTCCTATCATTCATGCTCGATCCCCAGTAAAAGCGAGTGACCTCCCTTTCAATATCCTCACAAAGAGTCTTTGGAAACAGAAAGCAGCTCATGGTGTAATTTGGGATTGCTTGAACCACTGATTTCAGGAGTGTTTCTCGGCCAGCTTTTGTCAAAGATTTCTCTTTCCAGCCCTTAAGCCTACTTATCACTCTATCCACGACCCCCCAGAACACTTCCTTCTTGCCTTTCCCCAGAACCGTAGGCAGCCCAAGATACTTGGAATGTTGAGACACAATTTTTGCCCCCAACTGTTGTCCCAGTGCCTCTTTTTGATCCCCATGAATGTTATTGCTAGTTGAGAGCTCTGATTTCTCCAAGTTGATCCTTTGTCCAGAAGCAGACTCATAGGTGGAGATGATGTCTTTTATTTTGGAAATGTCCGACTGGATAGCCCTGAAGAAAAGGATACTATCGTCGGCGAAAAATAGGTGCGACACCACCGGAGCCTGACGTGCCACTTTAATCCCAACAAACTCGCCCCTGTTCTCCGCTTGGCGAATGAGTGAGGAGAAACCTTCTGCACAAATCAAGAAGAGATAAGGCGAGAGGGGGTCCCCTTGCCGGAGACCCCGAGAAGGGGTGAAACTGTCCGTCGGGGAACCGTTAATCAAAATGGAATAAGAAACGGAGGTAACACAACGCATGACCAGATTAACCCACTCCTTATTAAAACCAAGTTTTAAACACATAGCTCTCAAAAAGGCCCACTCGACCCGGTCGTAGGCTTTACTCATATCAAGTTTCAAAGCAACAAAACCTTTCTTTCCTTTTTTCTTCTTCTTAAGGAAATGGAAAATTTCAAAAGCAACCATAGCATTATCAGTGATGAGTCGGTTAGGGACAAAAGCACTCTGGTTTTTTGAAATAACATCATCAAGGACACATTTTACTCGGTTGGCTATGACTTTTGTAATAACACGGAAGATAACGTTGCATAAGCTAATAGGGCGGAAATCTTTGGGAGTTTCGGGGGATTTCAGTTTAGGGATTAAAACAATGAAGGTATGGTTGATCAGGGATGGGTCAGCTGCATGATTCAAGATGTTCAGACACGTATCAATGAAAGAGACATGTATAGTTTGCCAAAATCTAGTAAAGAAAAGAGGAGGCATACCATCGGGGTCGGGAGCTTTCGCCGGGTGCATCTGCTTCAATGCCTTTTTGACCTCGACTGCTGTGTATGGTTGCAAAAGGAATTCGTTCATTTCCCCTGAAACTCTAGACTCTACAATTTGGTGCATATTACCAGGGTTAACAGATGTGAAAAGCTCCATAAAATAGTCCCGCATCACCTTCCCGACTTCCTCATCCCCTACTTTCCATTCCCCTTCCCCATCTTTAATTCTGTTAATCGTGTTTCTCCGTCTCCTTTGTGTTGCTTTCTTGTGAAAAAACGAGGTGTTCCGGTCCCCATCCCTAAGCCACAGAGCCCTGGACCATTGGAACCAGAAAATTTCCTCTTGCTTGAGGAGATCATCCAATTCCTGTTGTCTTGTAGACAGTTCAGCCCGCATTTCCTCCGAGAAGGGGAGGCTTTGGAATTCTTCAATTTTTTGCTTTGCCAGCTTTACCTTCCTTCCAACATTTCCAAAAGTTATTTTATCCCAAGATTTCAGCCTTTCACTACATTGTCTTGTGCGATCGATGAAGGTAAGTTGCTGGTTGTGCGGCTCCCAACCATTCTCAACAATTTCGCCACATGCTTCATTTTCAAGCCACATTTTTTCGAATCTGAAAGGGCGCCTCTTGTGTGCTCTACCATGGCCCATCGGCTTTATATTCAGACAAGTAAGTAAAATTGGGGCGTGATCAGATTGAATTCTCGGGAGGTGATACACCGTTGTGAAGGGAAAACTGGTGCGCCAATGATGGTTTGCCAATGCTCGATCGAGCTGAACTTGGATGTTTGCATCTCCCGGTCTCCCATTGGACCATGTAAATTTGTTACCGCAAAAACCTAAGTCTTGAAGGTTCAGGTCTGAAATTGTCGAGCGAAACATCTCCATGTTCTGGGACCTTTGATTATTGCCGCCCCATTTTTCCCAACTCCACAAGACTTCATTTATGTCCCCCATGCACAGCCAGGGGGTATCTCGATCCTGTGCAAGTCGCCGAATGAGGCGAAAAGTTTTGTCTCTCTGCTCCCGAACCGGCCACCCATAAATCCCTGATATACGCCACTGCAGCTCATTGTTAGTTCTAAAGACGTCGCACGAGATATGATTGTGTGAGAAGTCGACTAAGGATAGGTCGAGATCTCCTCTCCAAAGTAGGCAGAGGCCACCACTTCTAGCTGAACCCGTACCATAGCACTCCACTGGAAGACATCTTTCAAAGTGTAATGATGACGAGTTTACGCGAACCATTTGGGCGATTGAAAGCTTTGTTTCCATAAGAAAGACAATGCCCGGATCTTTCTCATGTAGGATCTTTTTAAGAGCCCGAATTGTCGCTTGGTTCCCAAGCCCGCGACAATTCCAGCTTAGGATGATCATGATGATCGGCGGGGCTGCCTCGCAGCCTCCACCGTTGGTGATTGTGGTACATTCCACCCTTCTGTGATTTCCACTCTTCCCTTCTTTTTTATATTTTCCTGCTGCTCCGGTTGTTGATCCTTTCTTTTTACCCCAAATGGTGGTTGTGGTCTACTTGGTTTGCTGTTAGGCTTCTGGTTTTTTCTGATTATGTTGGGCCTTTTCAGAGGTTTTTGTTTCTGTATTTCTGTGTTACAAAGGGATTGAAGGTCGGTCAAAGGGGTTAAGGAGGTATTTAGCATTTGGGTGAGGTTTTCTCTTTCTGGGTTTGGGTTTATTTGGATGGGGGTAGATGGGGTCCATTCTGGTTTTTTGTTCACAATTGTTTTGTTAGATAAGAGAGTGTTTTTTGTTTGATTTGGGTTTGGGTGGTTATTTTGTTTTGTGTTTTGGGGGGGATCTGAATTTTGGGTAGGTGTTGGTGTTTTGTTGTTATTCAGTGGGTAATTAAAGCTCTTTTGATAGGAGGGGTTTGGGACTTTAATGGTGGTGGTTGGGGGTTGGGTGTGTTTAATAGTGGGTATGTTCGACGCATTTGGTGCATCTAACTCTAAGGTGGGAGGGGTTTTGTTTGTACTGTGAGGGGTTTGGGGTTTTTTGCTCCACAATTCACTTTGCTGCTTCTTCTCTGCATTTGTCGAGACAACTGATATTTTTTCAAGGTTTGTTCTTACCTCTTCCACGCCTTGTCTTGTTTTTGTTTCCTCTTCCTTTCCCCCATCTCTGATTGTTTCTTCTTTTATCTCGTTTCCAGTAATTCTCTGTTTGAACTTGTCAAAGAGTTGTCTTCTCAAAGAAGTAGGCTCTGTAGTTTTGCTCTGTTCTGCTGTTGATACCGTCGCGCTTTTCATCGGGGACGCCCTCATCCACTCACCAAAAGGGAGCTCTTCATCTGGTATTGTTCCCATTTCCTTTGTTCCATCTGCAAGATCGCATTCCTTTCTCATATGCCCAAGAGTACCGCATACGTAGCAAAATGAGGGGAGTCTTTCATACTTAAAGGTAATCCAGACTTTTCTCATTTCGTTTACTGCAATAAGAATTCCTTTCTTCAATGGTTTGTCCAGATCGATCTTTATCTTAACCCGAACGCTACGTGAGATTCCTTCCAGAGATCCTCTATCCACCTCTACCAGATCCCCGCATTTGCCTGCTAGTATCTCCACCGTCTTCATGTTACGAGCCATCATCGGGAGGTCATAGAGTCTAACCCAAAATGCCGATTTTTCGAACACACTAGATGAAGGTTGTTCGTCTTTTCCCAATTCTTTCAGCAGTAAGAGCTTCTTGTCGAAGAGCCAAGGCTCTCTTGTCAGAACCTCATTCATATCAGCTAGAGATTTAAATTGAAAAGAGAAGAGATTCTTTCCAATTTCCTTTGCCAGAAAACCCCTCGTTGGATTCATTGCTTTCCTCATTGTTTCCAGAAGTCCGAAGGCATTGAAGGGTTTTTCAGTTAAGACTTTTCCAATTAAACACAGGGTTGACGCTTCTACCCCTTCTTTCTCCTCCACACAAATACTCACTACTTCCTCGTTATCTAGATCCACACTTTTTCCACACAGATCCGTCAACATTCTAGCCAGATATGCACCAAAAGAAGAGACTAAAGTAAGAAAAGCAGGGGAAAACACGAAATAACTAAAAAAACCTGGAGGAAGACCTCCAAGAAACCAAACACACCAGACAAGACAAAAAAACACCCCACAAGATCCACTTAGCAAAAGAGGCTCACGGGGCCCTGAGGCGCCCACTAAGCTCTTGGCGATAAGGATTGACTATGGAGAAGGAGACAAAAAGAAAGAAAAGAAGACCACAAAGTGGGGGACAAAAAGGACAGCAGCTGGAAAAAAGAATAAAAAAGCTCCCAGGATCCGACCACCAACAAGGAAGGGGAGACAGCTCCGAGGAAACGAGAGCAGCGGAAAACAAGGTCAGCCCACTAGGAGCGATGAAACCCTAAGCGTGAGGGACTTTTAGTCCGTGAAAATCTTGAGATTGACCAAATCTGTCTCATTGCCATTCTTATACTGATCCCCTTGGAAGTCCTAATGATGCATCCGTTTTCTACTCCTTTTTCTTTAGTGTTTAAAAAAAAAAATTAAATTATAAAGATGAATTAGATTGAATTTGTTTATATATATATATATATATATATATATTGCAAATCTCAACATGAATGTGTACATATATGTACTAGTTATAGATCCACGAATTTTGCAGGTTTATATAAAATTTGTAAAAGGTTTTAATTTGTATAAAAAGAAAGTAATGACTTAATGTTTTTGTATATACATAAATTATTTAACTATTTATTGGATTGTTAAAATATAGATTAAATTAAAACATTTGAATGTAAGATTAAGTATATGTTATTTATAATTTTTATAAAATGTAAAATCTGCTTATTTTTATTATATTGAATTAAGTAGAAAAAAAATGTTACAAATTTCTAAAAAAAAAAATATTATAAACAACCTTTGTTGTATATTTGGATGATTATCCTTCTGCATCAAGATACACAATTTTCAATTCATCTCTACTTTTGACTCTGGATACTGCAACACATAGCTGATTGTGAGGAGAACTGGTTTTGGAAGGTACAAATCGACAGTGGAAAGAGATTGATCTTGACTTTAATTAATAGTCATTGTAAAGAACTATGAGAAATAACCTTCTCATAAAATTTACAGGTATGGTTACATCCAAATTAGTCAATGTCATCCTTGAGGTGAAAACCTTATTCGTAACCTTCCTTCTAGAAATGATTGATTTCTGCTTCAAGAATGTGATTTCCCAACTTAGTCACAATCAATCTCGTACCATTATACAGGCCTGATTATTGATCAATATGAGAAGGACAAATGGAACACCTACCTTGAGAATTAAACGATGGTCAGACATTTCAAAACACTTGATGGAGTATGAAAATTCAACTGAAATCAACTCTCCATTACCTCCGGTTCAAAACTCTGATTTGCAAACACTGTCCGCATTCAAATAATCTTTCGTACCTCTGGGAATCATAAGTTTTTTTTTTTGTCATTGATACAATCCACATATTTATGCGTTAGTGCAAGTATTGCTCTTATTTTAAAGTATTTATGTGGCCATATATTATGTTCTATAAACGGGTAAATATTTTTTACTATGTTCAACAACATCATAAATCAAACTAAGACTTCAATAAAAAAAATTAATAATTACAAATTTATAAATATTTTTTGCAAACAACATTTGTTATATACTTGGATGATTTTCCATCTAAACTGAGACTCATAATTTTCAATACTTCTCTAATTTTGACTCTAGATATTGCAACATATAGTTGACCGTGTGAGAAAATGGGATTGAAAAGGTACAATCCCATGGTGGAAAATATGTAAAGAAATTAATGACTTTGAGCACTTTACACATATAAAAAGCCATTTCCCTGAGTTTAGATTAGTTTTCATTCCATTTTAGATCCCCAAAATCCCTTAGGCAGTTTCTCCTCCAAATCAACTGATTCCTTAGATTTTAGCTTAAATTCTCTTAAATTTCTTCCTTAATTTCTTTCCATTAGTGAATTCAAGCAAGAAATTGATTGTAATTGAAGCTTTATTGAAGATTTTGAAGCAATTGAAGAAGTTTTTGTTTCCAATTTCATAATTTTAGGTGTCATCTCTCTAATTCTTTTCTCGTTTTTCTTAATTTCTATATTTTCTATGGTAGAATTAACATCATTAGCCATGTACATCTGCATAAGAGCCATGAGCTAAACTTCTCATGCTTTGGGTATTTGAAATTATGTGAGAATTGAAGTTTCCATTGATTTATGTCTTGAATTTGTTGATATGAATGCTTGAATTGCTTGTTTTGATACTTTGATGTGTTAAGTATATTTGACTATGCATTTTTAACTAAATTGACAATATATGAGAATTGTGTTATTTTAGTGTGTTTAATTGATAGATGATAACTATTGGATGCTCTTGTTTAGGCACCTAGGCCATTGAGTAATGCTAGGTTGTGTAGAACACTCATAACAAGCCACTTAATTCTCTAAATGAGAGTTTGTGAATCAAGTAAGGTTTAAACGAACCTTATTCAAGTTTTCATTGAAATAAACGAGAGGCATAAGTTGATCGGTTTTCATGAATCACATAATAGAGGATATCCAAAGCATTCTCTCCATTGCACTTCCCAACTGAAGTTACAAATATTTTATTGCTTTAGTTCTTTCTTATTTTGTAGTGTAATCAACAACCTAAACTTTTGAATTTTCTGTTATGAAAAATATGCCAACGTATAGGACTAACTTAACCTAGCACCTTGCTTCCTTTGGATTGATAAATAAACTTGGTCACTTGCCTATGTTATCTAAACAATTTGGTACACTTACTAGGGAGTAAATTTGTATTTTACACGAATTGGTAATCAAGTTTTTTGCGCCATTGTTGGGGAAGCAACGTATGCTTAGGCTAGTTTTATCCTAGTTGAGTGCATTTCTTATTTTATTTTGTTAATTTGTGTTTGATACTAGACACTTTTTGCAGGTGTATGAACACAAGAGGAATGTGAGGACATCTTGAACCTTAAACCTTGAATCTTGAAATTTAAAGTCGCTGCAAGAAGATGAAATCGAGCTAATATCGAGCAAGAAGAAGATAAGAATGGAGAATCCTAATGGAGGAGTAGAGAATGCACACATAGAAGAGGCTAATGAAGTAGGCCACCCGAATGTGTCACAATAAGAACAAGGGGGTCATTCGTTCAATCCAAATCCTAATGCTTAAGGAGCTGGACCTATGCCTTATCAACCATACCCATACCCTTACCCACAACAACCACCTCAATATCCATCCTAACAATCTCATCCACACCCACCACATCTTCAAAATCCTTACCCATAACCATACGCATATCCTCTTCAACCACAAGCACAAAATCCACTACCTCAACATAATCCACAACCACAACCCATACATAACCCCGACCCCAATCCTCAACAACTTGAGCCACTTCTAAGGGACTTCTCTGAGCCTAGAGTTAGTGAGTTTTATGATGGTATAGTTAGGTCATACATTGAAGCTAATCGCCTAGAAGTGAGTCCTACATTGTTAAGGATGCTCAATGAGATGCAATTTGAGGGAGCGGATGACAAAGAATACCCTAATATCCACTTTGCAAACTTCATGGATGCAATTTGCAGGAGTGGATGATAAAGAAGACCCTAATATCCACTTGTAAGCTCAAGAAGTCATAACAAATTTCGAACAACTTCCTAGAGAGTCTATCACCGAAGCATGGGAGATATTTCAAGGGTTGCTCTTGGCTTGCCCTCAACACAGGGTCCCGGAGGTCCAAACGATCTTGCATTTCACATTTAGTTTAAATAAAGAGGATCGTGACCATTTAAAGTCTTGTGCCCAAGGGTCCGTATGATCTAAAACTGTGAGGTAAGTCAATGAGATTATTGACAAATCGCTGCAAATGACTCTTTTCGTAGAAAGAATGTGGGTGGAAAGAGTGATCAAGTAGCCCAACTCGAGGAACAAAATGAGGTAATGAAGAATATGATGATGGCTTTAATTGAGAAGTTTGATACTTTTAACCAACGAACATACCAAAATAGATCATAAAAGGTCTTCCAGATATGAAATGAGTGAGTACATCTACTAACATGATCAAGCCTACCTTTAGTAATTGAGCTTAGAAGCCAAATCAAAAGTAATTGATCCCTAAGGATCCATGAGAAATAAGCAGGAGCATAATTCAATGTTCCTTCATTTAATGAACTCGAATTTGGAGCAGAGGTGCAAAGTAAGACATCTTTATAGTCATGCACTCTCACAGTTGCCAAAATTTGAGATGTCCAATGCATGTAGTTGTTACGATCTAGATGGATAGGTAGAGTGGGGAATGTATCGGTAGATTGTGATTGTGGAATAGATGTTAAAAAGGATGGATATACCAACATATTAGGACAAGGTGGTGCCAAAGGATTCAAAATTGGAGTATGAGGTTTTGGAATTAAATTGCACAAAGGAGGATTCAGAATCGGATTAGGTGGAGGAGGATTTGAAATTATATTTGTCATGATTATTGTTTTGAAGATTCAAAGATAATAGATGAAGATAAACTGTAAATGATGGATGAATATTTGAAGATACAAAGAAAGCGAAGATGAAAATTTGAATATTCAAATGAAAATTAGTTTGAAGATTTAAAGGCATAAAAAAGAACTGAAATGAAAAATTAACACAATATCATGGAAAATCCAGCTCGAGATGCTCAGAGTACCATGTTTAAAATTGATATTTTCTATTCAATTTCATAAAGTGGATACACAAGAGCTTATATACACAAAGAGCAAAAGTGTTCAACTACTCAATTGTGATGGTTAGTTAGTTAGTCATAACTAACTTTGTAACTAACCCAAACTAACAAGCTAATTACCTAACTTGCATAACAACTGCAGTAAATAGTTTAAATACAATGTATGCTTACAGGCATACATTTTTTTTAAAGCACATACATACATATTCTTCAATAATCGCAGTTTTTTCACACATGAAAATAAAGAGGATTTTTTTTAAAGAGTGAGATTTTGTAGAGCAGCGGATACTTGGGATTTGACAACATTATTGACCAAATCTGGGAGAAAAAACAACAAAAGATATGTTATAATTTCTAGAAGTATTTTTAGGATCGTGAGGATCGGAGAAAAAGGCATTAGTCATATGTATCTCTGGTTACCATAAAGGGATAATGGAGAAGAATTTATTAATCACATGTGAAAGGAATATTAACACATGTACAAGTGACCATACTAATTAAAGTGATTTCGATGTGGAATACGATAAAATTATACGATTATAAACTACAAAATAATTCTAATAGAAAACACTTGCTAAACATGAAAATTATCATTTTTGCACAAATACGTACATATGTTTGTACATGTCCAGAAAGTGAACACTTATTGTTTACATATGCACAAATTCTTGTATGCAACCAAGTGCATAGCATGCACTTGGATTTTGAGTCCAATTTCATATTAATTTTGACTTTTCAAAGCTCATCAAGTAAATTGAAGGTTACTGAGTTTCCACATAGTGTTGGGTAACAACAATCGCGTAACAACAATTGAGCACATATTAGTCTCGTACAAAGAGCCTCGCCTCAAGTACGAGCACATATTAGTCTCGAACAAAGAGTCCCACCTCAAGTACGGCACAAATTAGTCTCGTACAAAGAGTCTCGCCTCAAGCACAAGCACAAATTAGCCTCGTACAAAGAGTCTTGCCTCAAGTACGAGCACAAATTACTCTCGTACAAAGAGCTCTGCCTCAAGTACAAGCACTGATTAATCTCGTACAAAGAGCACTGCCTCGAGTTAGTCTCGTACATAGAGCCTCGCCTCAAGTACGGGCACAGATTAGTCTCATACAAAGAGTCCCACCTCAAACACAAACAAAAATTAGTCTCGTACAAAGAGCCCCGCCTCAAGTACGAGCTAAGATTAGTCTCGTACAAAGAGTCTCACCTCAAGTACGAGCTCAAATTAGTCTTGTACAAAGAACCCCGCCTCAAGTACGAGCACAGATTAGTCTCGTACTTAGAGCCCCGCCTCAAGTACGAGCATAGATTAGTCTCGTACATAGAGCCCGCCTCAAGTACGAGAAAATATTAGTCTCGTACATAGAGCCCCACCTGAAGTACAAGAACATATTAGTCTCGTACATAGGGCCCCGTCTCAAGTACGAGCACATATTAGTCTCGTACAAAAAGCCCCACCTCAAGTACGAGCATAGATTAGTCTCGTACAAAGAGCCCAACCTTAAGTATAAGAACATACTAGTCTCGTATAAAGATTCCCACCTCAAGTACGAGTACAAATTAGTCTCGTACAAAGAGCCCCGTGATTAGACGTGAAATTGTTACATTTTGTAGCCCTATTTGCCTATGTTTTGAGTGTGTTTGATGAGTATTTAGAGATAATTGAGTACTATTTTCATAATCTAATGAAATTGCCTCTTTGATGCTCATGGATAGATAGAGAGCGAAAAATGAAGTTCGTAGGACTTTGAATTGACTCAAACGGACAGCCGGATGAGAAGATATGAAGGAAATACGAAAAGTACTAGTTTGAGTGAGTAAAAGTGCTACTTGGCCTGAAGGAGGGGGTGCTCGAGCGCGCCTAGGTCGAGCACCTAGGTGCTCGAGCTATAAGGGGTCGAGTGCATGGTGTGTTCTATTGAATCGAGGCGCACGATCAAGACAAGGTCGAGCGCTAGGCGTTCGACCAAAGAGAACTCGAGCGTTGGATGCTTACTGGAGCAGGGAAGGGCACAACTGAGGCACGGTCGAGCGCTAGGCGCTCGACCAGTGAGAGCTCGAGCGCAGTTTCTTCACTGTACAAAGGAGGCACACGACCAAGAGGCGGTCGAGCGCTAGGCGCTCGACCACTGCCCCAATTCGTGCGGATTTGGCCCAAATGTCCCAGATTCGGCCCATGCCTATATATATACCATTCCAAGCTCGATTTTAGATACCTTGACACCATTAGAGATAATTTTTTAGAGAGAAGAGCTTGGGAAGGAGGATTGAAGAGTTTTACAACTTGTAATTGAGGTTCTAATTCACGAATTCATAGTTTAGCTATTTCTTTTGAACCTTTTATTTTAATTCTTTCTTTCTTAAGTTCTTTAGACTATAAACCCTAGTTTTTCCAGATTTATAAAGTTATTTTGAGACTTGATTTTATTCTTTTGTTTATGTTCTTGATTTCGTTTGTTAACTTAGATATGCATATGTTCATTGTTCTTATTATTGCTTTTGATGTCCAAACCACCATGTTAGGCTAGAACCCTTGCATACTTAGGATAGGATGAACTCGTAAAAGTAGGATGTTGGTACGTAATTAGGATAATTCGTGATGTTTAGTTTTAGTTCTCTTAATTAATTGAATTCTTAAAATAAACCCTAGAATTATCTTGGAATTGAGTACGAAAATTGTTAGAGAGAAGACGACCACATCACTCTTTAATAACGAATAGGCTTAAGGAGAGGGTTTTAGAAGGGGTTTATCATCTACCGGTTTATCTAAGGAGGACGACCGCATCACCTTAGTTAAATTAGGGTCTCAATAATTAAGCACAATCCATATAACTTGATTAGTGGATTAGTGAAGTAGGTTGATATGACGAAGTATTAGGGTTAATTCTTGAGCTTTTAGTCTTTCAATCTTGTGCTAGATTAGGGAAGTTGATTGCCTAGTTTTAGTATGCTTAGGATTATTACTTGCACATCACGATTATTTTAGTTATTGTACCAACTCCGTTAGTATACGTAGGAATTCCTATCTTGAGCATCATCATCCCTCATTTGCATTCAAACCAAGTTATTTAGTTTAATTTAATTATTATCTTAAAAGTAGTAGAATATAGAGTAGTATAATATAATTCTTAAACCCAGAACATACATTCATATTAGCTACGAGATGTACGTCTCCATGGATTTACTCGTGTACAAAGCTTCCATTGGATTCGATACTACTTGGTCCCTATACTTGCCCATACTAAGGTGATCCCATACTCTTGTGGGGTAACTACTAGTATAGCTAGTATTTTGCGTTTAAGTCAATGGCGATGTTGCCGGGGATGACGATGTATGCTCATTGAGTAGGACTTGGAGATAGTTTAGTAGCTAGTAGTGAGTGTTTTTATTTTCTGTTTTCTTATTTGTAGTCAGTTGCGTTTGATCTTTCTTGTTGAATACTCAGGTTTATGAAAACATGCTCAAAGGGAGAAACGAGCGAAGATAGAACAAAGCTAGACCCTGAGACTATTGCAAGGAGGAATCGCACTTTTCTGAGAAGGATGACTACCGCAGGTGACAAGAATAGAAATTGGGATTTCAGCGGAGATTTGGATCTCGCAGCTGAAGAGCATGAACGGAATGTGGGACGGGTTGAAGGTGCTAATGGAGTCGATAGCCAAAAGCAAACACCTCATGGGGAGAGCACCAGCCAAAATCCAACTCCACAAACCCAGAACAATCCCGTTGCAAACTAGAATCTCGTCATCAACCAAAATCAACAAAACCACAACCTAAATAACCCCTTCAACAACCCTGTCTACCAACAAAACTACTCACCTTACCCATACCCACCATATCCTTATCCACCATACTACCCCACACAACCTACTTTTAACCAACCACACATACCTCTACCACCTGTTCACCCTCAGCATGTTCCTCAGAACGCTGACCCTCCTGGTATGGCAATTAGAGGCAGATTTGAGGCTCAGCCTCAATGGTATTATGATGGAGTAGCTATGCCACCAGTCGAGGGAAATAACTTCTCTATTTCTCCTGGTATTTTAAAGGTGCTTACTAAGAATCAATTTAAGGGAGAAGTAGGGAAAGATAATTCTCACACTCATTTGAGGAATTTCTTGATAATAGCCTCAACCTTTAGCCAAAATGGGATGACTGAGGATGCGAAGAGGCTCAGATTGTTCCAGTTTTATCTAACTGGAATAGCTAAGGAGTGGTATGATAACACACTTCCATGAGGTAGTGTGACTACATGGGCCGAGCTTGAGCGTCTATTCCTTGAGCGATTCTACCCTCCATCTAGAACGGTGAAGACGAGGAAGGAGATCTCCTCATTCAAGCAGAGAACGAACGAGGGATTGAGTCAGGCTTGGGAGCGATTCTCCAACATACTTATTGAGTGCCCGTAGCATGGGTACAATGATGGAGATATTATGGCTTATTTCTACAGCTGGGCTAGCGAGAAGGATCAGCACCATCTCGATGCTTGTGCTAGTGGAGCATTCCTGAACCGTAGTGCAGCTCAGTGCAAGGAGATAGTTAAAAACATAGTGAAGAACGCGGGGCAGTGGAAAGATGATCAAGAATTTTAGAGAGTGTATCAGATGGAAGAAAGTGAGGGAACGAGAAAGCTGCTGATGGCTATGATGGAGAAAATCAGCAACTTGGAGGTAAGCCAGAGTTTGAGTGGTCAAAATAATGTAATGATTGAGAAAGTGGATCAGTCAGGATGCCAACAAGAGGTGGCCAACTATATGGGGGCCTAATTATAATCAGAATGACTATCAAGGTGGAAATTATCAAGGGCGACCAGCTTATGATCAACCGTTTGTACCACCGGGTCCACAGCCTCCTCAGAATCAATGGAGGAATACTCAGGGATATCAAGGAGGTCAGCAGCCTCCTCAGAATCAATGGAGGAAGAATGATAACTTATCCTACAGTAATCTGAGAGTGGGGATAACTGTACCTCCAAATGTCGACCGTGGCTCAAAACTCCCCAGAGGAGAAGGAGGTGCTACCACTGATGAGATGTTACGTGTCATTCTTCATAAGGTGGAGGAAGGTAGTAAGAGGCTATTCTCTTTGGAGTACGATGTGAAAGAGATGGGTAAGAAGAATGTTGGAGTTATACGTGAAAGTATGCTTTTACTTTGTATAACTCGTGTATCAAACACTCGTTTTATGAGAATAATTCTTTTATCGCATTTGCTTTAGTTATGATTGAATGTTGAATTTCTATTGCAAACCGTTCAATATATAGTACGTGTTACAAAGTAGTTAATGTGGTGATACCCGATCACGGAAGACGACATTAACAGTTTACTTGTAACTAGACGTACATTTTCACGACCCAGGTGGAATTGAACAATCCGCCGTGAAAGGTCGATGTGTAAGGCTCAGATTGGTCTGTCTTGACCAAGAGATTGCACTAGCACATTTAGTATGTGTTGAAGAGGTCCTACAGCGAGGAGAAATTCTTCTGTTCTGAAAGGTGAAGAATTAGACCTCAGTGGTTGTTGATTTCTTAATCTCCGTCACTTAAATAGGACCGTGTGTGCTTAGTAGTTACTGCTTTGATTCATGTTGGGTGAGAATCATTGTGACTTCGAACTTTGTGTCTTGGGCAGTAATATTAATCATACGACGGTTGCTGAGATTTAATACGGAGAAACGCGTGCGAGTACGGCTCGTGTGATTAGTCCCCTTGGTGGGCTCAGAAGTTTTATTGTACCAAATCTTGCAAGTGAAGAATTAGTTTCTTCGGTACGAATAATAATGTTGAGCTGTCTTTACTCCAAGGTGAAAGATGTTAATTAATTTAGAGCTATTCAGAAGCTTAATTAATTAATGGACTTGTTAATCTTAAACGCGGGAGATAATAACCGGGAGCCCATATTATCGTAATATGGATTAAGATGGATAGTGCAATATTAATTTATTAGTGGTAATAATTAATATTAATGGGCTGAATTATATTGGGGCTCAATATTGAAATTCAGAAGTCCATTAGGAGGTCCAATCTTAATTCTCCTTAAGGCCCCTCAAGTAGCCCATTAAGTAGCCCAATAATGATAAGGTGATTAAAATAAAAAGAAAATAAATATGCTGATTTTTCTTTATTAATTTCGAAAATTTGATGATTAGCGGAAATAAGATTTTGTTGATTTTCTTGGAAAGATATTATGGAAGATATGTATTCTAGGAATACAAGAATATCTCATATATTCAAGAAGATCCAAATCTTGGATTTCATCTATGAGATTTTCGAAAATTACACCCATAGTGGAGGGTGAGATTTTTGTGGAATATTTTATCTTGGAGAAAAGAATATATGAGATATATTCAAGATTTCTTAGAGTCTAAGAAAAGATTTTTTCCAAGGCCCATATTCCTTAAGATTTTCGGCCACCTCCATCTATAAATAGGGGATGATTATTTCATCCCCAAATACATAATTCCATGTGTTGGAAAAATCAAGAAGCATAGATATTTTTCTTTTTCCTTAGTTATTAAATTGCTTGAAAGCGTCTCCCACCGGCGATCAAGTGAGGTGAAAAGGGAAATACTTGAGAAGGCTTTGGGTTGATAGAACGTGATTACGAGTGTCCCGTATATCCAAAGGCCATTACTACGAGAGGTACGTTAATCGCATATTTACTTGTTTAATTCCGCCTAGTTAAATATGTGAAATTAATTTAGCATGCATGATGATAATTAGTTGTTGGAATTATTATTTGAATTAATTAGGATTAATTCATGATAGTAATAATTGTATTTAAATTCGTATTTAAAATTCATCCCGAATAGATTCCGGGCACCCCTAAAATTTCCCAACAACTGGTATCAGAGCCACGGTTTCGGGCTCTGAATTTTAAATTGGAATTTAAATTGTTGAACATTAAAATTGAAATTGGATAGTAGAATTGTTAGATCTTTTTTGCAGGTATCCAATTGTCATGGTTTTTAATGTTGTTAATTTCATGCGTGTGAATTAATTTGGTTTTTAATTCGATTCGTTCGAATTCGTTTTTCTCGTGAGAAAATCCACGAGTAGATTAGTTGTTTTTATTTTGATTCGATCATTGTAATAGACTAGTCTAGATCTAGTATTTATTTTTTTTGTAAAAATAAATTGTAACCGGATCGTGACGAAGAACGAAGAATTAAAAACGGCGTACCCGGACGACGCATACATGCGTGGCGCGTGTATGGAGGTAAAATCATGCAAGGGGTGAAGAAAACGAGGACGAACGGCGAAAAAACGGCGCACGGGGGTGCACGGCGCACACCGTGCGCAACGGGCGCACGGCGCCGCGCGCACGGCGCGCGCGCGCCTCGGCAGCGCCCTGCAGCGCCTCAGGGCGCCTCGGCGCGCCTCCGTGCAGCGCCTCGGGTGCGCCTCGGTGCCGCGCTTCGGCGCGCCTCGGGCGCTTTTCCAGCGCTTCTCGGGCCGGGAAGCGCGCGGGCCCACTTCGTGGGCCGACGCGCGCTGTATCTCAGGCCGTGGAATTTTTTCGGTTCGTGTTTTTTTTCCGTGTGATTTTAAACGTCGTCCCGAACCCCAAACGATGCTGTTTTTGAAGAAGTGTTGCTGTTCGAGTGGGAGCACGTCGAGACGAACGTCGGAAAGCAACAAGGACGATTTTTTCGCATCAAGACGTGAAGAAATTAAACCGTGACAATTGGATTCGAGTGCTCCAATGTGTTTAATTTTGTTTTGATGGATGTTTTATTTCGTGCACTTATTATTATTTGTTAATATGTGTTTGCATGAATTTAATTGTCCAAGAAAAACCTTACTTTCGAAAATTACTAAGTATGTTTTTATAATCGCAATTTTATTCCGGATATTAAAATTGGATTATTTTGACCTCCATAATTTATTTATTTGTGAAGTTCTTTTGGAATACATTTCCCTCTCGGATCGGCCAAAAGAACGGGTTTCACATGAATAAATTCCGAAAGGATGATTGTGGATTATTACTAGTGGCGGTATTGACCCTCACCACGAGTGGCTTGCTCAAAGCGAAATAATAATCCTGTATTTAATTATGGTTATTACTTAGGCATAGGAAATTGATATTAACTTACTCCCCTCGGAGTCCCTGTCAATTTCTATGTGGTCAAAGTGGGAGCCAACTATTAATTATGAATTAAGGATTTGTAACTTTTAAGTTTGTGATCCGCTTGAATGTATTTAAATGTATAGACCACCCCTCGTGGCGCATTTAAATTGTTTCGAGATGTTGGCTGATGCATGATTATATTGTTTTAAGGTTTCAATATAATTGATGTGATCAAATTTATGTGATAATTTCGTATTTTTCTAGATATTGATATGAATGTATGTTTTATTCTCAGTTCATCATGTCGCAACCTTTTAATCCACTGTTTAGTATACTTAAAGATAACAAACTTGTTGGTGAGAACTATGTTGATTGGAAACGTAACCTTAATATTGTCCTAACCGCTCAACACCACAAGTGGGTACTTACCACTCCTAAGCCCCAAGAGCTTGCCGAAGATGCCACGAAAGCGGACAAGAAAGAGCATAAGAGTTGGTTAGACTCCGATGAGATGGCTAGGTGTACTATTCTGGCTTCAATGTCAGATGTGTTGCAACACCAACACCAACACATGGAGACCGCCTCTGAGATAATGCAAAATCTTGAAGCGATGTTTCAACATCAGAACCGTACGGCTAGGCAAATCACCATGCGAAAGATGCTTTCGTTGAAAATGGTGGAAGGTACGCCCGTAAGGGATCACGTAATCGAGATGATGGGTTATCTCAACAAGTTGGAAGTACTTGGTGCGGAATTTGACCTCCCTACTAAGGTCGATTTCGTTCTCCATTCTCTGCCGAAGAGCTTTGAGCAGTTTCAATTGAACTATCAAATGAATGACCGGGCAAATAGCTTGCCCGAGCTCTTGCAAGCTCTGGTATCAGCAGAGACTCTAATGGATCACCAAACCGTTGCTATGGTGGCAAACGGTCCGTCTTCCTCTTCGGGTCCCAAGGGAGGGAAGAAGAGGAAGAGGACGAAGGGCCAGACCCAAGCAAATCCAACCGTTGCGAAACCCAAGGCAAAGGGAGAAGGAGGTGGAAAGAAAGCTGCTAAGGGTAAGTGCTTTAATTGTGGTGAGAAGGGACATTGGAGGGCGACCTGTTCTAAGCCTAAGAAGGGTGGAAAGAAAGGTAAGTCTCATGCTTTAGTCGTTGAAACATTTGTTGCGGCGTATGCTGCCCATTTTTGGGTAGTGGATACCGGGGCAACTGATCATATTTGTTTCACTCTTCAGGGGTTCCAGCTAACCCGACGACTTAGCAAGAATGAGATCACAATCACTTTGGGGGATGCTACGAGAGTAGCAGCCGAAGCAGTGGGAGTCGTGCACCTATCTTTTGAAGATAGAGTTTTAATTTTTAAGAGATGTTTTATACGTTCCAAACTTTAGGAAGAATTTAATTTCGGTTTCTAAGTTGTTTTGATAGATATTCAGTTACTTTTAATAAAGTTGTTACTGTTTTCTTTTAAGAATGATGTTATCTGTCATGGAACGTTGGTAAACAATCTCTATACGATTAAGTGTGCACACCACTCAAATAATGAATCTAATAACACGTCGATCATTTCGAGGAATAAAAGAAAGCGTTCTTCGGAGATGGACGAAACACTTTTATGGCATCTTAGACTAGGTGATTTTAATCTAAAGTGGATAGAGAGTTTGGTGAAAGACGGATCCTTGGAATCGCTCCAAGTTGAGCCGTTTCCAACTTGTGAATCCTGTTTAGATGGTAAAATGACCAAGAGGGCATTTGGAGCCAAGGGGAATAGAGCCATGGAAGTGTTAGAACTCGTTCATACCGATGTGTGTGGTCCAATGACGATCAAAGCGAGAATGGGGTATGAGTATTTCGTTACCTTCATTGACGATTACTCAAAATATGGGTACATTTACCTTATGCGGCATAAGTCTGAAACTTTTGAAAAGTTTAAAGAGTTCAAGGCCGAAGCCGAGAAACATAGGGAAAAGAGTATCAAGTTTCTACGATCAGATCGTGGAGGCGAATACCTCAGCGATGAATTCTTGAACTACCTATCGGACGAAGGGATCGTATCCCAGTTGACCGCACCGGGAACCCCTAAATAGAACGGTGTGGCGGAACGAAGGAACCGAACTCTTTTAGAGATGGTCAGATCCATGATGAGTTATTCGGATTTACCCAAGTCGTTTTGGGGTAACACCTTGGAAACGGCGACTTATGTTCTAAACTTGGTGCCATCCAAATCGGTTCCTAAAACCCCAATGGAATTGTGGACCGGGCGCAAGCCCAGTCTAAGACATTTGCGGATTTGGGGTTGTCCGGCATACATGCTAGACAAGGAAGCCGGTAAGTTAGATCCACGTTCGGAATTAAGGCTGTTTATAGGATACCCTGCGGGAACGAAAGGGTGTATGTTCTATAGTCCCAAGGATCAAAAGACCGTGATTAGTACACACTTTAAATTCTTGGAGAAAGACTATATGAACAATCGGAAACCTAAAAATGAAATTACCTTAGAAGAATTGAGAGGTCAAACCTCGATACCAAGTATACAAGATGATGTACCACATGTCACATCTTCACAACCGGAACCCCGTCGTAGTGGGAGGGTTCTTAGGCAACCCGAGAGATTCATGGGGATAGGAGAATCTTCGGATTTGGTTCCCGGTGTTGAATCAGACCCATGGACATACGACGAGGCAATCCAAGACAAAGACGCGGAGTCATGGCAAACGGCAATGGAAGCCGAGATGGGTTCGATGGATCATAATCAAGTGTGGGAGTTGGTCGAACCACCCAGTGGGGTAGAACCCATTGGATGCAAGTGGGTTTACAAGAGGAAAAGAGGACCGGACGGAAGGGTTGAAACCTTCAAAGCAATGCTTGTGGCCAGTGGCCTGTAGCTATGCTCAAGTCCATCCGTATTCTCTTGTCGGTCGCTGCGCACTTAGATTACGAGATCTGGCAAATGGATGTCAAGACAGCTTTCCTTAACGAAAGTCTTGATGGGATCTATATGCAACCGCCCAAAGGTTTCATTGGAAAAGGCCAAGAGAATCTCGTATGTAAGCTCAACAGATCCATTTACGGACTTAAGCAAGCATCGCGTACTTGGAACCAGTGTTTTGATCAAGTAATTAAGTCTTATGGGTTTGATCAAAACGAGTTCGAAAGTTGTGTGTATAAGAAGCGTGACGAAACTGCGGTGGTATTCTTAGTATTATACGTAGACGATACTCTGCTCATTGGAAACAATGTAAAGGTATTGTCAGACGTAAAGGTATGGCTGTCAAAACAAATTGATATGAAGGACTTAGGGGAAGCCGGTCACATCCTTGTGATCAAAATCACTCGCGATCGCAAGAAGAGGATGTTGGGCTTATCGCAAGCTTCATACATTGACACTGTTTTGAAGCGTTTCAGCATGCAAGATTCCAAGAAAGGTTTTGTACCTTTTAGGCACGGAATCCATCTATCGAAAGAAATAAGCCCTAAGACGCAAGCGGCGATAGATGACATGAAAGGTGTTCCGTACGCTTCGGTCGTAGGAAGCCTTATGTATGCAATGCCGTGTACGAGACTGGATATCTGTTTTGCCGTAGGCATGGTAGCAAGATATCAAAGTAATCCCGGGAAAGACCATTGGACTGCCGTAAAGTGCATCTTGAGGTATCTGAAAAGAACTCGGGAGCAGATGCTGATTTACCAGTCGGATAGTCTAGTTCCCGTAGGATACACGGACTCGGATTTCCAATCAGACATAGACTCAAGAAAGTCAACCTCAGGTAGTGTGTTTTGCATGGGAGAAGGAGCCATGACATGGAGAAGCGATTTGCAGAAATGCATCGCAGATTCGACCATGGAAGCCGAATAAGTAGTTGCTTGTGAAGTAGCGAAAGAAGCGGTTTGGCTCAAGTACTTCTTAGTGGACTTGGACGTTGTTCCGAATTTGCCCATCACAATCTTTGTGCCGGAGCAGTTGCAAATTCAAGGGAACCGAGAGCCCACAAGGCCAGCAAACACATTGAAAGAAAAACACCATCTTATACGAGAAATCATTAAGAGAGGAGATAAAGAGGTGGCAAAGATAAATGTCGGAGGACAACCTAGTATATCCATTCACAAAGGGTCTGCCTCTGAATACATTCGAGAGACATGTGGATGGAATGGGAGTCAAGACTATTGCCAATCTGCTTTAAGTATAAGTGGGAGGAATTATTAGGTTAGTGTAGGTTGACATGAGATGTCACGTAGAGCTACTACACTAAGACATGCGTGATGTATACTAAAAGCAGACTTTAAGTATAAGTGGGAGATTGTTGGAGTTATACGTGAAAGTATGCTTTTACTTTGTATAACTCGTGTATCAAACACTCGTTTTATGAGAATAATTCTTTTATCGCATTTGCTTTAGTTATGATTGAATGTTGAATTTCTATTGCAAACCGTTCAATATATAGTACGTGTTACAAAGTAGTTAATGTGGTGATACCCGATCACGGAAGACGACATTAACAGTTTACTTGTAACTAGACGTACATTTTCACGACCCAGGTGGAATTGAACAATCTGCCGTGAAAGGTCGATGTGTAAGGCTCAGTTTGGTCTGTCTTGACCAAGAGATTGCACTAGCACATTTAGTATGTGTTGAAGAGGTCCTACAGCGAGGAGAAATTCTTCTGTTCTGAAAGGTGAAGAATTAGACCTCAGTGGTTGTTGATTTCTTAATCTCCGTCACTTAAATAGGACCGTGTGTGCTTAGTAGTTACTGCTTTGATTCATGTTGGGTGAGAATCATTGTGACTTCGAACTTTGTGTCTTGGGCAGTAATATTAATCATACGACGGTTGCTAAGATTTAATACGGAGAAACGCGTGCGAGTACGGCTCGTGTGATTAGTCCCCTTGGTGGGCTCAGAAGTTTTATTGTACCAAATCTTGCAAGTGAAGAATTAGTTTCTTCGGTACGAATAATAATGTTGAGCTGTCTTTACTCCAAGGTGAAAGATGTTAATTAATTTAGAGCTATTCAGAAGCTTAATTAATTAATGGACTTGTTAATCTTAAACGCGGGAGATAATAACCGGGAGCCCATATTATCGTAATATGGATTAAGATGGATAGTGCAATATTAATTTATTAGTGGTAATAATTAATATTAATGGGCTGAATTATATTGGAGCTCAATATTGAAATTCAGAAGTCCATTAGGAGGTCCAATCTTAATTCTCCTTAAGGCCCCTCAAGTAGCCCATTAAGTAGCCCAATAATGATAAGGTGATTAAAATAAAAAGAAAATAAATATGCTGATTTTTCTTTATTAATTTCGAAAATTTGATGATTAGCGGAAATAAGATTTTGTTGATTTTCTTGGAAAGATATTATGGAAGATATGTATTCTAGGAATACAAGAATATCTCATATATTCAAGAAGATCCAAATCTTGGATTTCATCTATGAGATTTTCGAAAATTACACCCATAGTGGAGGGTGAGATTTTTGTGGAATATTTTATCTTGGAGAAAAGAATATATGAGATATATTCAAGATTTCTTAGAGTCTAAGAAAAGATTTTTTCCAAGGCCCATATTCCTTAAGATTTTCGGCCACCTCCATCTATAAATAGGGGATGATTATTTCATCCCCAAATACATAATTCCATGTGTTGGAAAAATCAAGAAGCATAGATATTTTTCTTTTTCCTTAGTTATTAAATTGCTTGAAAGCGTCTCCCACCGGCGATCAAGTGAGGTGAAAAGGGAAATACTTGAGAAGGCTTTGGGTTGATAGAACGTGATTACGAGTGTCCCGTATATCCAAAGGCCATTACTACGAGAGGTACGTTAATCGCATATTTACTTGTTTAATTCCGCCTAGTTAAATATGTGAAATTAATTTAGCATGCATGATGATAATTAGTTGTTGGAATTATTATTTGAATTAATTAGGATTAATTCATGATAGTAATAATTGTATTTAAATTCTTATTTAAAATTCATCCCGAATAGATTTCGGGCACCCCTAAAATTTCCCAACAAAGAATGATCAGCGTGATCAAGATCTCTAGAGGAGGGATTGGAGCTAAATAGAATTCAACAAGAGAACAATAGGCGGTTCACTTCTATTGAGTACCAAATGAGCCAGATTACAAAATCACTTGAAAGAAAGACGGATAAATATCTGTCTATGTCAGAAGGGAACCCGAAAGAGCAATGCAAGACGATCCAGTTGAGAAGTGGAACCAAATATGACGGTCCCCTACTACCTGCTGATATGGAGGAGATCCATCGTGAGATCGAGGAAGAGGATGAAGAGAAGAAAGAGGTTAATGAGAAGGCAGTGGAAGATGTTGAGTTGGAAGGCATTAAAAAGGGAAAAGAAAAAGAGGATGAAGGTAAAGTAGAAGAAGAGCGAGTCCTGAAGTGGTAAAAGGCAAAGGAAGCGAGGCAGAACGTGAAGGAAACCGAGCGAGATGAATGGGGGGTGCCAAAATCTGTGATTCCGGTACCATATCCGCAACGGTTCATGAAGAAGAAGTTAGATGAGAAGTTCGCCAAGTTTCTTGAGGTCTTCAAGAAGCTCCACATTAACAGACCTTTTTATGATGCTTTAGAGCAGATACTTAATTATGCCAAGTTCCTGAAGGACTTGATAGCTAAGAAGAGGAGAGTAGATGGACCCGAGCTGGTGCAGTTGAATCACGAGGTGAGTGCAATGGTGCACAAAGCGCTTCCTCCGAAGCTGAAGGATCCTGGTAGCTTCACGATCTTATGTGATATCGGGAATGAAGTCAAGAAGGGAGCATTGTGCGATCTTGGAGCAAGCATTAATCTGATATCATTGTCACTATTTAAGAAGTTGGATGGTGGAGAGCTTCAATCGACCATGATGACTCTCCAACTCGCTGATAGGTCTATCATAAGACCTCAAGGTGTTGTAGAAGATGTTCTCGTGAAGGTGGGTGATCACGTGTTCCCAGCTGATTTTGTGGTCCTAGAGATGGAGGAAGATGAACACGTGCCCCTGGTTTTGGGAAGACCGTTCTTAACTACGGCGGGAATGGTGTTAGATGTGGCTAATGGGAAGATCACGGTAAAGGTAAATGATCAAGAGGTGAATATTTCCTTATATGAAGTCATGAAACACCCGAAGGAAGATGAGAGCTATCATTCCATTAATGCCATTGATACTTATCTTGAGGACACACCTCCTATCCCTGACCTTTCTTATATTCATAATTATGATAATTCTTCACTCGATGATTTAACCTTTGAGCATTATGATCTTGATTATGTTGATAGGGATAAAGGCAAGGAAGAAAGGGAAGAACTTAAAAGTGTGGGGTGTAGTTGAGGTGAAGAAAGCAAAATCCAAGAAGTGGGTACCTCCGTAGAGAGCGAAAAAGAAAATGAAACCAACGCCCGAGGTGAAGAAGGAGGATGGGAATCGAGCGAATTTTTTTTGACAACTTCTCTTATGAGAACAAGGGAGGTAAATTTGAGTATCATGTCCCATAAGCTCCTTTGAGCTCGGTCCGGCATTAGGACCTTAAAAATAGCGCTGAGTGGGATACAACCCATTTTTATTTACTTTTGAGTGTTTTTTTTAGTTTTTAGTGTTTGTTTTGAGTCGTATGCTTTAACCTCGTTCTTGAGTGAGTTGCTTGTAGGCTTGTCTCGAGGAAGTAAAGGTATCATGGAGTTATTCAAAAGGGAAGAACTCAAGCAAGGGAGTGTGCTACATTGCCAAGTGCAACGGGGATTATGCGTATGAGGTAACCCACAATCCCAAACTTAGACCGCTTCACAAGGTCGAAGTTTGGGGGGTGGAGTGTTTATATGTTTTATATACATATGTACCAGCGCACTTGAGAGGTTTATTTGACATTGCACAGGCGCACACCTTCTCTTTGAGTTGAGTTAGGTTATATATTGTGCCCTGAGATACTCCTTGAGCTGCTATATTGTGAACTAATTGGGTGCTACTACATATTTCATGTCTATTGACTCTCTCCTGCTCAAGGATAAAAATATCGCTATCGCAAGTAATATCGCAACCTTAAATTTATGGATATATCGACGGATATATCGATATCGCATTTCGATATCGCAATTTTTTTGAAAAAAAGACAGAAACTTTATTAAAATTTTGGAAATTTAACATGAAATTTTAGGGAGTATTATAATATGATATTATGCATATGTTTCATTTAAAATCACTATAAAACTACATGTTTAAAGCAAGCTTATAGATAATAGACTATATAAACACTGTCTAATGTAAAATAATTGATAATACAATACAAGATATAATACATAATATAATACAAAATATAATGCATAATACAATACAAGATGACAAATATTATATAATACAATACAGTGAGTATCAAAATGACGACCTATATATGAGGTTCAAATACAGAGGATGAAATGTCATCTTTGTCCAAACAATATTGATACTAACTCATCACATTGGAGTAATCCTGGATAAAGGGGTATTAGTTGATGAACTATTAGTTGTTTTTACTATAGAGTGTTAGTTTTGGAGGCTATTAGTTGTTTACAATAAAGGGTACGAAGAACATTAATTATTTAACTAAAGGGTATCAGTTGGTTACACTAAAGAGTATTAATTGATTACACTTAAAAAATATTGCAAAATGATTCATGTATGAATCAATTTCACACTATACATACTCACTTTAATGTTAGGCCAATATAGAAAAACAATAAACATATAAACTAATAAACACATAAAAAAATAAACGCAAAAATAATAAACATAAAAAAAATCGCGATATTTATATATATCTGCGATATTTTGCGATATATCTGCGATATTTCCCGATTCACATTCATTTTTGTACTACAGGTGAACCGATATCGA
This sequence comes from Ballota nigra, assembly GCA_947034835.1. NCBI lineage: Eukaryota > Viridiplantae > Streptophyta > Magnoliopsida > Lamiales > Lamiaceae > Ballota > Ballota nigra. Next base: position 6,186,611 of record OX344727.1, on the reverse strand, counting down.
TAACTTGCGATATATCGCGATATATCCGCGATACGCTTTAAAAAAATACATTACACCCCAATATCCGTATCCCATTCTCAAATTTTGCGATATATCCGCGATATATCACGATATTTTCATCCTTGCTCCTCCTTATTGATTGATGTCTTTGAGTGTGAGATATGAGTGAGTGATATGTGGAGTTGAGTTAGAGTCTAGATTGTGTGAGTGTAGGAGTTAGAGTTGATTTGAGAGGGAACTCATATACTGACGAATTTTCCTTTTGAATACTTGTGTGGTGAAAAGTGAGAATTCACTAGGTCTAGCATGAATGTGAAAACCGTGAGATTTGAGCCTTAAAGAGATTAAAATTCATTAAATTGATCTCATCGTTTGTGAGTGGATCTTCACCTTAGAGGGTGCTAGAACTTGTGGGTACTCTCGCTTCTTGATTGTATCTAGTTTGAAATGCCGAAAGTGATTTTAGGCCATCTTTGAATTGATAAGTCACTTAACCAAAATAAGTCTACCAATGACATTTATCCCTTGTTAGCCAATTTGAGCCTTAGCCTATTTTTATTTGCTAGCACATTTGAACTTATCCAAATTCTTAAACTCTTTTTGTCCTAATTTGAGTGGAGAATAGGAAAATTTATGAGTGGAAAGGAATCGAGTTGAGTTGTGAAGGAGAATTACAAATGTTTGAGTGAATATGATGAAAGGTGTAATGATGATTTGAGTCGTGGGGAAGAACAAAACTTTGAGAATGAGCAAAATAAAATATGAGCTCATATATTGTGTGAAAATAAAAAAAATGGAGTGAAGTGATTGAGAAAAAAAAATGAAAGAGTTAGAAGAAAAATTGAGGTGTTGTGAGTAGATGGAATTGAAAGTGCTTTGCATGAAGATGTTGAAGAATTTTGTTCCTTGTATCGAAATACCAAAATTTAATTTTCTATTCTTCATTTACTTGAGTCAGCTTATCCTATACAGTTATCCCACCTGTCCAAAGAGCCTTACATTACAACCTTGATAAATTCCTTTTTAATTCGGCATGAATTCTAGACGATTTTCGAAGTTGAGAGAGCTTACAAGCCTATGGCTACTGATTTGTGTGATTGATTGATTGAGTGAGTGAGTCCCTTATTATTGCTAAACACTTGTGAGGGAGTGATACACATCGTTGGGAGTACATCCATGTTCGATTTTGGTGGTTCTTATTGATTATTCATGAGTAGGATGAAGGGGGTTAGTTTGTGTATGGGTGATAAATCTTTGAAGTTTGAATACTATTGCTTGCATAATTTGGTGCTTTGATTCATTCTTAACAATTTCACTTGACTTATTATTCCATTGCTTGAGGACAAGCAATATGGTAAGTTTGGGGGGGTTGATTAGGCGTGAAATTGTTGTGTTTTGTAGCCCGATTTGCCTATATTTTGAGTGTGTTTGATGAGTATTTAGGGTCAATTGAGTACTATTTTCATAAACTAATGAGATTGCCTCTTTGGTGCTCATAGATGGATAGATGGCGAAAAATGGAGTTCGTAAGACTTTGAATCAACTCAAACGAACGGCCGGATGAGAAGATATGAAGGAAATACGAAAAGTACTAGTTCGAGTGAGTAAAAGTGCTACTTAGCCTGAAGGAGGAAGTGCTCGAGCGCGCCTAGGTCGAGCACTTAGGCGCTCGAGCTATAAGGGGTCGAGTGCATGGTGTGGTCTATTGAATTGGAGCGCACGATCAAGACAAGGTCGAGCGCTAGGCGCTCGACCAGAGAGAACTCTAGCGTTGGATGCTTGCTGGAGCAGGGAAACGCACGACTGAGGCACAGTCGAGCGCTAGGTGCTCAACCAGTGAGAGCTCGAGTGCAGTTTCTTCACTGTACAAAGAAGGCGCACGACCAAGAGGCAGCCGAGCGCTAGGCGCTCAACCACTGCCCCAATTCGTGCGGATTTGGCCCAAATACCCCAGATTTGGCCCATGCTTATATATATACCATTCCAAGCTCGATTTTAGATACCTTTACACCATTAGAGATAATTTTTTAGAGAGAAGAGCGTGAGAAGAAGGATTGAAGAGTTTTACAACTTGTAACTGATGTTCTAATTCACGAATTCATAGTTTATCTATTTCTTTTGAACCTTTTAGTTTAATTATTTCTTTCTTAAGTTCTTTAGACTATAAATCCTAGTTTTTTCTGGATTTATAAAATTATTTTGAGACTTGATTTTATTCTTTCGTCTATGTTCTTGATTTCGTTCGTTAACTTAGATATCCATATGTTCATTGTTCTTATTATTGCTTTTGATGTTCAAACCACCATGTTAGGCTAGAACCCTTGCATGCTTAGGATATGATGAACTCATAAAAGTAGGATGTTGGTACGTAATTAGGATAATTCGTGATGTTTAATTTTAGTTCTCTTAATTAATTGAATTCTTTAAATAAACCCTAGAATTATCTTGGAATTGAGTACGAAAATTATTAGAGAGAAGACGACCGCATCACTCTTTAATAACGAATAGGCTTAAGGAGAGGGTTTTAGAAGGGGTTTATCATCTACCGGTTTATCTAAGGAGGACGACCGCATCACCTTAGTTAAATTAGGGTCTCAATAATTAAGCACAATCCATATAACTTGATTAGTGGATTAGTGAAGTAGGTTGATATGACGAAGTATTAGAGTTAATTCTTGAGCTTTTAGTCTTTCAATCTTGTGCTAGATTAGAGAAGTTGATTGCCTAGTTTTAGTACGCTTAGGATTATTACTTGCACATTACGATTATTTTAGTTATTGTACCTACTCCATTAGTATACGTAGGAATTCCTATCTTGAGCATCATCATCCCTCATTTGCATTCAAACCAAGTTATTTAGTTTAATTTAATTATTAGCATAAAAGTAGTAGAATATAGAGTAGTATAATATAATTCTTAAACCTAGAACATACATTCATATTAGCTACGAGACGTACGTCTCCAGGGATTTACTCGTGTACAAACCTTCTCTTGGGTTAGATACTACTTGGTCCCTATACTTGCCCATACTACGGTGATCCCATACTCTTGTGGGGTAACTACTAGTATAGCTAATATTTTGCATTTAAGTCACCCGCCTCAAGTACGAGCACATATTAGTCTCGTACAAAGAGCCTCATCTCAAGTACGCGCACAGAGAAGTTATAAACTCGAGGGCACGATGGGGAATTGTACCCTACCTAACTCAACCCGCCTCGAAATTCGCCGAGCTAAAGATAATTACAGAAGATACTCCCATCAAGATTTCCACCTTCGAGGACCCCTGGGGGTACCCGAGCTATCCTACCAACAGACTCGGGGGCAAAATTTTTAACCTCAAACCCAACGAGAGGCAAGACTAGTTTGAAGAAAAGATCAAGATCGAACTCCGTCTAAAGTCAGAGCCTAATCTTGAGGTTAATTGTTGTGGCACATATTATTTATAATGTGTGTTAATCACATCTATAAATCGGGATACAATAAAGTCAGGGACTAAGGCCTGCCACGTCTCCAAGTCCAATCAGAGTTGAAGTTCGAAGCTCGCCTTATCGGCGAGGTCTGCTCAGAATCGAAGTCCGAAGCTCGCCTCATCGGCGAGGTCCGCGAAACAGCTCGCCTTATTGGCGAGGTCCGCGGAACCCGAGATGACCCTGACCGTACAAAGATCAGATTCTCTATAGATACACGTGTTAGACGAGATCAGTGGTTGAAATCATAGAAGATATCAAAGGACTACAAGACAAAGACATTTAATGTAAAGTACATCAAGTACATCTTAGATAAAAAGTCTATAAATAAATCTCTAAGATAAAGGAATAAAATTGATTTTAGGTCATTGATGGTCATTAGGATTGACCCTCTATAAATTGAGAGTCTCATCCACAATGTAAAGGGTTTTGACCTACACCCACAAAAACCCACATAATATACCATTCTCTAGGAAAAGGGGGTTCTTCTTCAAGAACTCCCAAAGCCACCTTTAAGGGAAGAATCGCTCGGATTCTTCGTGTTCATTTACTTTTATATATTTGTTACCCGATAATCGGGACTACCCCATAGCAATGACTGATCTTTTATTTGGCTAGGCTGAGTTGTAGTCCAGCCAACTTTTGAAAATTTTATTTTTTTTCTATGTAAAAAATTAAAAAAAAACAAATATTTTAGTTCGACTAAGAATCGAACTTGTATTTATATTAGACTTCACCCTAAAAAAATTTCTGGCTCCGCCCTTGCCCCATAGCCGCATAAATCTGTCATCTAGACCCGATAATATCAGCAACAACACTTTGAAAAGTCAAATTAATTTAAAATTAAACTCAAAACCCAAATAAATATTATGCACTTTGAGTGTACACAAGAATCACTCTTCAGGTAGAATGGCGTAGAATGGCACTTAACTCTCTGCATCCGATAGTTTGTTGGTGCTTCCAGATAGTGTGTTGCTACTGTCCAAAAAAAAAAAAAAATTGTGTGTTGCTACAGTCTAGAAGACGTAAGTCGTTTTATTTTTTTTAAATAGCTGGTGGATTTTGTGTTTATAAATTTTGTCAATTTTGTTCCAAAAACAGCCATTTTGTTTCTACGTCTATCATGTCCAGAAACTTTGCAGATGCTGATGTTTCTGGAAATGGATATCCTGCATTTACTTCTATCTAAACCACAGAAGAAAAGATAAAATAATAAATAAAAACATTAGAAAGTGGAACTCATATCGTATCACTTTATGTGTCTATAAGATAGGTACATTGTTTTCCAAAATCCAAATACTGAGGTTCTATATTGTAATAATTTTATGGAGTTTTATTAATACAGGACTTAAAAAATAGTACAATTATCAATTTAAAGTCTGAAATTTTTTTCCTATCGATTCAGGACCTAAAAGATAAAACTATTAATTTAGGACTTACTCATTTTAAGACCATGTTTGGTCTTTAATAATTTTTTATTATCTGATAATATTTTTATAAATCATATTTTCAAAAATATAAATATATATTTATTTAATTTGATTGAAAAAAAAAACAAAAGAATTAATGAAAAAAATAATAATGTATATAAATATAATAAAAATATAAATTATTATATGTCAAACATAGTCTTAATATTCTTGAGTTTTAAATTGATAGGTTTTATCTTTCAAATCCTGGATTTATAGTTTTCTATTTTTCAGGTCTTGAATCGATAAGAATTTTTTTTTAAATCTTAAATAAATAGTGTTATCATCTTTTAGGCCTTAAATTGAAATTATTCCTAATTTTATTTATGTTATCATTATTTCTAGTGTATATATCTTCTACAAATTTTTAGTATTTCATGCAATTACACCTACAGCCATTGTTGAATGAGTAACATATAAATACTCATTTTACAGTGGATGTGTATTATAGTTCTAAACAATAACATAAACATAAAATTGAAATACATTATTCGACACGTCACACACATACAAATTTGTCGTAAATTTTGACCATAGTCTCTACCCTTATACTACCTCAGTCTATAAAAAAGATCTTACTTTTTGCACATGCTTCAATATGATATGTTGAACGGTATTATGGAATATTTTGAGGTCCACTTTTAAATAAAATGGTCGGTTATGGGGAGTGTATCTTTGCATACTCTCCATAAATGATCATTTTATTAAAAAAAAAAGACTTCAAAATACCCCGTAATACCCTTCGACATATTGTATTAAACTACATGCAAAAAATGAGACTATTTTTGTGGATAGACTATTATATATTATACAGTACGAACGACTCCGGAAAAAAAAATCACTTTCACTACAAGAAAATAAAAAATTGTCTACCAAATTTTTCAACAAAATATTTTAATTGTAGAATTGCCTACGATTTGCCTAGAAAATTTGTTAATCATGTAGACACCTTCGTTCCTCAACCTACAAGCAATTTGCCTACAAACAATTTCTCACAACCAATTTGTCTACGAAAGTTTTGTAGACAAATTCTTTGTAGGTAAGGAATGAAAATACTTTCATAAATAAAAAATATTGTAGGCAATTTCATAAGCAATCTCTACTACGAAATTTCTTATTGGAAATTTCATAATTATATTGATAATTTTCGTAGATAATTTTATACTTTCTTAAAGTGTTTATGCCAAACATATTTCCTAACTTCAAAGTACAATTCTTTTTTATTGCCATTACAAAAGTTTTATGGATACAACATATTTTATGGATACAGTATTAAAAAAATTAGCTCTTTGTTTTCAGTTTTTTGATCAACTATTTTCCTGACATGTACTTTGATGTTTTATGGATACAAGAATAGTTATTTCCGAACCGCAAAGTATATGCCTCCAGAACAATCCCAATATGACAGGTAAAAAACATAAGCCTAAAATTGCCAACAAGTTTTCCAATGCTTAAGGCCAGATTTTGAAATGTTCCATTCTTATCCTAAATTGTTTGGGTGCGAATAGATGCACCCTAAAAATAATACTAGGAGCATGTTTGGCTAAACTTATAAGCTCTTTAAAAAAATTTATACACACTCTCAATTGATAACGTAAATTTTTGAACAACTTATAAGATATTAAAATAAGCTACTTGCAGCTTATAAACTATAAAAAAAATAAGTTGAATATTCCAACTTCTTCTTCTCTATCACCTCCACCTCCACCCACCTATCCTATCCCGAACCTCCGTAGTCCCTTCCTCACCCTCATTCATCTCTATCTTAACATAAAAAAATAAGTATTACTACTCCCTCCCTTTTTTTATTAAATGTCACTTTAGCTTTTACACTATTTTTTTAATAAATGTCAATTTGATGATTTTTCATCAAATATTTCAGTTTTACCCTTATTAATCTTCTACTTACTTTCTATTTTTCACAAATCCTTCCATTTACTTCTTCCATGATTTAAGGATTTTAAGAGCAATATTGACAAACTTTTATAACCTTAATTTGTTGTTTTATTCCAAAAAGACATTTATTAAAAAAGGGAGGGAGTATAAATTATCAAAGATCTTATAAGCTACTTAAAACAACTTATAAGATGTTTAAAATAAGCTTAGCCAAATGGACCCTAAATACACATTCACAACATTCAAGCTACAATGCACATACAAACTGCTACATTTATTCTTAACTCATTTGAATAGATTAAGAGAAAATACAAATGAAATATTCATACAAATGTGGGATAAAAATGTAAATCCTTCCTAGCAACTTACACCGGAGCTTCAAATCCTGGATTTTCTTAGTCTATCCTGAAGATTTGAAGCGATGAAAAGCTCAACTCCACGCTTTGAGTTATAAAATGCAGGATAATCGGAATAAAGCTACAATAACTGCAACTAGAACAACGTCGATGATTTTCCCAGGAGATGGTGCAGAAGAGAAGTGGACTCTTTGAGCCTGATCCCTGCAAGAGAGATAATTAGCAGATGTTGATATGCAGACTTTGACTGTAGATGCTCATTCAGAACCTATAAATTAAAACAATTATTTTTATGTTTTCATTACTTACTTCTGCAAGAAAGATAATGCACCGCAATAGATGGAATTCTCAGGCAAATGGACCTCGTTGTCATCATTCTCTGGATTGACAGCACTAACATAAGTTTCTTGACCAAGATACCATGAGTCGAGGTTCTGGGCACGAAGATTCCATATCCCAGCATTATCAAGAGATATTAATATAGCAGTCCAAGCACCAGGAAACACCTGTTATCAGGTAACAGATTTTAACTCCCCAAGTTTACAAGAAAATGACTGAAAGCAAGCCGGCTAACCAAACTTTGTACAAGGCAAGAAGAATATGTTCACGATGAAATTCATGATCAGTTATGGGAAGAAAAATAAGTCATGTAAAGAGCCAAAATTAACTGTGTAAAATAAAATGAGGATAATGTAGGTAAAGTTGTCAACGTCACATGAAATCTATGTCATGCATCGGCGATAGCAATAAGTGATGATTATTCATCTAATGTGTTCGATAAACTGGGTGCAAATGAAATGATCCAGCTCACGAGCTTTTTGAGCCTGCACGACTAATATTTGAATCTGTATTCCTACTAGACTGGAGCCACATGCAAGCCTGTTTAATAACAATAATAGACATTCACAAATTAATGCCCTTTTTCCTTTTTCTTTTTTTACTTTTTCAGATTTTTATAGTTGTTGAATAGCATTAAACAAGAGCTAAAAATCTCAGGTTTGAAGTTAAAGGGCCACACCATCTAATATTACGTACAGCTAATTTGCATGCCTAAGTATATTTTTTCATGTACTCAGAAAAGGAAATAGGCTATGTTCTCCATAAATAAGAGCAATTATGATATAATTATAGTTATTTGCGGAAATAACTAGTGGACCTTTCAACATATGCATTTGTGGACCAAGATGTATCAAGTAATATGTAAACTATGCTTCTGCCATAAAAATCCATCAATGAGCATATGTAGTTCACAAGGTGTAACTATTATTTAAATTCAATATGTGATCACAAATCACCTTAGCTACACGTGCCAAATAGATGTGCAAAGCAGGATGCCTCTAAAGTCTCATGTAAACTGACACGTTGTTCAGCGATTGAATTTTGTAATTGTAATGATGAGTAAAAAGCAAGAAAATGGTTGTAACATCTTGCAGTCAATTGTAATAAATCAAGGATAGACGGATGTCTCTTTCTTATTAAAGAGTAAAAATATAAGGTTGCATGATGAACATGTTCTAGTATTAACAAGAAACTATGTACTCCCTCCGTCCCAATTTTGTTTACCCAAAAGCCCCAAAAAGGAAGGTTTTTTTTTGTTTACACATTTCCTAAAATGGCAAAAAGCAACACCACTTTTTCAAACTCAACCTTCAAAAAGCTACTTTATACTAAAAAATATTAATAAACAATTCCTAAAAAGCTACTTTATACTCAAAAGTATTAATAAACAACTTTTTTCTTAAAAACCGTGTCATTTAGAAATGGGTAATCTAAATTGGGACGGAGGTAGTATTGTTAAGTGAAGACAATCAAATAAGTTGGGTTACTGGTTCTGGTGTCCGCTTAATTGACGATTTTGGGGATTTTATTTCTCAACATATTCAAACAGGAGGAATATTTATTTTTCCAATGCACGTGTTCCAATCAGTTACCACAAGAAAAACTAATTGGGTATCACTAATTCACTATCAGCAAATTTAGTTACTGTTTAAATAACAAATATTAGTTGGTGGCCATATAACAAGGTATTAAAGCTAGTCCAATAAAACATCCTACATTCAAAACTCAACACCACATTTACAAATATTCCTTCTTTAGTAAAATTTTTAAAAAAAAAATCTAAATAAGTGAGTAATAAAAGAATACTATATTTAGATACTTTAGGATTCAAAATCTAGAACAAGTACCTGGGTAGTGCAACGAGCCACGCCATCCCATTTGTTATAGGTGCTTCTGCTATTCTCAGTCCATACACCGTAATCCATCCTACGAACCACATGCAAGTAACATCAAACTTCCAATCATTCTATAAATTAAGAACAACAATTCGTGAGGCCCCAAAATTATCCAAAAGACTATATCTTACCCAACGACAAAGAAGGCGTAGCCATCAAGATGGTAACTCTGAACAGAGGTATCATTATTCTGGAAAATAATTTCCATAAATCCTTTGAATGTTCCATTGATCACAGACGTGTCAAATTTTGCAGGTCTATTCATGAACTTATTAGGAAAGTCAAGCTTGAAGACCCCAGGAATCTTAAACTGCTGGGCAAGCTTGAGAGGTGTTGAAGGAGCTATATATGAAAGGCCATTCAGAGTAGTGCGCCATTTTCCATCAATAAGCTCTGTGGGTCTATTGAGGATTACATATACATCAGTCACAGTTATCTCCCCATATTTGAATGATCCCTGGGGGTTTGGGCGAGCAGCTCCAGTAGTAACGTTCGTCCTTATCAACAACATAAAATAGGCAATCAGCAAAAAAATGAAAATAGTACGAAAACATAATGTATTGCTTGAGAAAATATCAAGTATCACTCTGCAAAAATTTATCAATATGCATTTCTCTTGATAACAATTTCCATCACTTGAAAACATCATACCCCTACATGCATAGTATTTTTAGCAACTATCCATGTTCCAGATTAAACGTTTCCAGAGAGATGCATACTATACCACCATAGTGCAGGAGGAGTTGCATAATGGTGATGTTTCCATGTGTAACTACGATTTACTAGCTTACAAAGTGAAAGAAACAGAAAACTAAGTTTAAGTCCAACCTTATGGATCTTGCTTGATTCATTGAGAAAAATGTATCATAATCATTAGGAGGGTCTGGAAGAGGACCTGAAGCAGGGCCCTGCGAATTTGAATAGTGCAGTATAGCAACTCCTGAAGCTTTGCTCGAACCTGAGGCATTGACAAACCTTGGACTAGCAACAATGTAATAATCACTGCTAGCATTTTGATCCATAGTTACCAAGAAAGAGTACGACTGACCCACATGGATATCCATGTTTGAAAAGTTCTGTTGTACAGTATAAGTCCCTTCAGTTTCTACAAGATTCAAGTTATGACTTTGGATCCTGAAATTTAAGCTAGTGGAGATTCCAACATTATGGACTCGTAGCCGATATGTTTTGCCTGTTACACATGAAAAATTCATTAATGGGAATTTCATTTGCATTCATTTCACATAGTTAATATTTCACATCACTTAAATATATTATTCATGACATTAAAAACTTATTTATTTAGAAAATTTTCATGACTTAGAGTAACTCATATAATTAAGATCTGTTCTTCACTATCACAAAATCCTCATTTCTGTCTAGCCTCAAAAATAGGACTCCTTTGATTAATAAGAAGTGGTTCACTTGAGAGTAGGGGATAAGAATCTCCCAAGTCATGAAATGAATCAATAGAAAAGGGGACATGTGTAAATGATTACCAAAAATTATCAATTTTTTCTATTTCATTTGCCATTTGCTGCCATATTTTTCAGATATAACTTCTTTTATCATCTAGATGTCATTTCAACTCTCTTGTTTCGTCAGTCAGACAAAAATAAGGGCTTCCAAACCAGAACTTTAGCTTCCTTATATCTTGACTATCTTCCATATTGTTTCATGACAAATCTATTCTAGATACAAGGTAGCTTGCCAAACAAAGTATAGACAGGTTGAGCAGGTATGAGATGAATTTTCATTTCTTATCCCATCACAAAATCTAAACAAGAAAGCGTGTCATTTATTTTCTCAGTTTGAAATTCCACATTAACATTGAAAGTTAGGCCATTCATTAGTGCAAAGGGATGTCAAACACATAATTATAGGCACCACAGAGCAAAGCACTTAGTACAAGGCAATAAATACCTGGGTCAACATTTATTATTTGGTATGGAATGCCATCCCGTACAAGATTTTTATCATACTGGTAAGGGCCTAGTCCGTTAAACAGGATACCATCAGGGGCTCCAAGGCCTTTTCCGCTATCAAGGTCATCTCTGAGGTCCTGTTTTTCCATAAGCCGTGATCAGTAACTAGAAGCATGAACAAATTCAAGAGATAAAAAAAAAAGGATAAAATTATTTTTTGGTCCCTAAAGCTTACCTTCTAATTTCAGTTCTTCTGTTTCACTCACCATCGAACTTAGTCCTAGAAGTACACTTTTACTCCCACATTTGGCCTCACCGTTAGTTTATCGCCCGCTGACTGACATAATCAACTACTTGAGGGTTTTTAATGTAATTATTTTTGGTTGCTAAATGTAGTTAATAATTATTTGAAGGAGCTAAATATAATGAATAATTTATACTAAGCACACCCAAATAGTTGATTTCTGTTAGTCAACACGGTCAACTAATGGAGGGACCAAATGTGGAAGTAAAAGTATACTTCCAGGACTAAGTTTGATAGTGAGTGAAGAAGATGGACCAAAACTGAAAAAAAGTAAACTTTAGGGACCAATAATGATATTATCAGCAAGAAAATTCAAGGGGAAACTGTACTAACCTTATGACTCTTTGTGTACCAGTCAGTAATAAAGAGTGTAATATCTCCATCTGGGGTCCCAAAAGGTACAGGAATAACATCTCTGTTGTTAACATTGATTCCCCCATATCCACCAGCAGCTCGTTGGAAACCAAGGGAAGGGAAGTAAAAGAAACTGCCTATCTGGTCTTTGACCTGAAACTGGTACGTCCAATTCCAACCAGCAGGAATTGGACAGTTTGTCCCACTTACACCATCTTGCCACGAATTTTTTCTTTGTTGAATGCCGTTCCTGCACTTCTACAACAACTGTTACTCCATTATCATCACTATTCAGTATTGAGATTCGAAAATGTACCATGTGAGAAGGAACGGTTCATCGAGATTGTTTTTGACATTGACAACAACATTCCAGTTTGTGGTGACGTTTAGAATGGGCCCGGGAAATTGGCTCTCTATGCCAATCACCTGAAATATAATGCTAAAGAATAAGCTGCAGACACTTTATAGACCTGATTTTGTGGAGGAAAATAACAATATATGAAGCAAAAAGGAAAATTTCAGAGCTAGTGTGTTGGAGTGAATAGGCGCAGAGGCAAGTATAGTTAGGAGATCACAGAAAACGAATAGCCAATTAACATTCATTCATGGAAAACAACTTTTTATAGCATGTACAGGGATGTCCTAACTTCAGCCAAACTAAAATTATATGAAGCAGTTGCAAAACCACTCAACCGGATAAAACAATCGACGAGCTTAATGCAATCTCAAAAAAAGAAGATAGTGTAACAGGCTGTAACTAAACCTCATTACTAGTCATGCTCAGCTCAAATGCAATAACCAGAGTTCAATTATTACCATTATCAATTAACAAGCAGGTATTGGAAAAAGTAGCATCAGTAAATTCGAAGAGAAAAGTCAAATATATCTCCAACTTTTAGTACTCAATGCAGCATAATTCTCATCAATCAATAAAAACTGTAAAACTTTCAACAATTGGTCGAAATTTAACTCAACAGTTCCCAAATTAATCAATCATGTAAATATCACATACAAAAATACAAAATCACTAGAGAAGTTGCGTAACATTAAACATCACTACCCTCAGAAAAATCCGATAATTGCATACTAAAACATCGAGTAATAAAGGAAATTAAACAAAAATTAAAAAGTAAGACAGAATTACCTGCTGTTTAACCCCTAGAGGAGAAGCAGAGATGTAAGAAACGGTCCAATCATAGAACACATACGGATCTCCTGCTAAAGTAACTCCTATCAAGCGCAGGACAAAAGCGAAGCAGAAAAGGAAACGGTGATCTGCCAATCTATGGAGCATTGATCGAAAATCGCCACTGTAAACAACAAAATTGGGACCGTAAGCTCTCTCTTTTTCCCCTTTTGTATATAGAAATTGCGGTAAATTGGGAAGATCTGGAAGATAACTGTGGGATATTTACTTTGGCGTGGTGTGGAAAGCCTGCAGAAACTGCGTTTACACGAGTGATCTCATTATCAGCTCCCGTACTGTCTCCTCTTCTCGAAAATGGAGCCGTTACCGGTTTTTTATTTTCTTTTTTCTTTTTCTTTTTTTGCCGCTTGCGTTTTATATGTCGGTAGAATTTATTCCTACAACAAATTTTGCATATGTTTTGCATGCACAAAATAATTTCTGAAAATGCAACTCAATTTGGGGACACATTTTAAGGGGGAAAAAAAGTGTAATGAGTAGAATTTTTGTTTTGAAAGTTAATCAATTATAATAGTTCATTCGGCCATTGTGTACATGACATAGATCGGAACCGCAATTACCACAAGAGGGAGACCACTCGAACCCGCAACTCCGAACCACAACCACACTGCAGCCAGAACCGCAACCACCACAAAAGGGAAACACTACCCCACAACAAGAGGGGAATAAATGCCCTCTCCATGTCTCAGAACTCAAGACCTCTGGGGTTTTAGGTGGTGGCCTCAACCAATTGAGCTACCAACACTTGACATAATGAGTAGAATATTGAAGGTGATGGATAAATTTTTATTATTAAAGTAATAAAATTGGTTGGATTGAGATGTAAAAAGTAGTGATATTTTGTGTAATTATGATAATATTGTGAAGATAAGGTTAAGTAAAAATATTTATTTATATGATGTGCAAAGTGTTTGAAAACAGACAAAAAAAATAAAGTGTGCAAAGTTTCTAGGGACGAAGGAGTATTATTTATTTGACAAAGTATAAAATGAAACTAATTTACACATAAATTACTTTTAAGGGCATTAGTTATGTTATTCTACTAGAGGGTATAAATTGTTTTCACATAATTATATGAGTTGTTTCATTAAAGAGTGAATTGTTCTATTATAAAGTATTAAAAAGTAATTTATGTATAAATAAATTTCACGCTATACATACTTGTTTTCACTAAATAAGTATAATTGTTTTCGTGAAACATACCAACTGCAATAGTTAAGTGAATACGACGGTAATTTTTCATTGAAAGTAATTGATACTGTTTTAAAATATATTTCAATTGTACAGTACATCTGATGCATAAAAGATTTAATCATTAAATTTATGTCATCTAAAAATCATATTCAAGTTCAATACAAAATACTCCAAATTACAGAAGTACATAATTTGGATCTAAATTCACTTTCTATTTAATATATATAAGATATCCAATTAAAGATACTAAAATATTTGCATATCAATATCATGGGTTAGAATTTAGAAACCAGCTTAGGCAAAGTATTATATGAAAATAATTTATGATAAGTTTATCATGAAAATATTTTAAAGTATCATTAATCTTATCGGGAGTATTATTAATATCACCAGGGGTATCATTAGTCTAAGTTCAAGAAAATTGTTATAAATTTTTTTGAACTCAGACTACTGATACACCTGACAGGTTTAATGATACTCCCGATGAAATTAATGATATTCTAAAACTATTTCATGTTAAACTTATTATGAAGCGTTTTCATATAAAACCTACTATTAAAGAAAAAGTTTTCGTATCTACCGAACCTTTCCTTTTTAATTACTTGATTTGAACTGCAAGATCTATTTTCTTTTTCTTTTTTGCTTTAATAAAGTACTCCCTCCGTCCCACTCTAAATGCCCCACTTTCCTTTTTTGGTTGTCCCATACTAAATGTTCCATTCCATAAATGGAAAAAGCAACACTCTACTACATATAAACTTTAACCTTCAAATTCACACAATATTACAAAAAATGTCACTCATTCAATCCACTTTTCAACACTATTCATTACTTTATTAAACACTATTCATTACTTTTCAACACTATTCATTACTTTTCCACCATATATTAATAAACAAATACACTTTCTTAAACCATTCAACCAAAAGAAGTGGGACATTTAGTCTGGGACGGAGGGAGTATTCTATTTATATATGTATAAGCCATAATGGTCTTGTCATGACTTATTTTATTACAGGTCAGTTTTACACTTTTACATAAATAAATGAATAGCTCTGGTCTAACATCGTCTCACAAATTAGAGAAGATACTATTTGACTCACAAATCAAACCCACACGCAAGTATTTTAACAGTCCTCCATGTCTGGTTAGTAGTGTGATAATTTGATGCTAATGTAAATGTGTTGGTTCTGAGAACATTCGAATAGATGATGTAAATGCGATTAATATTTTAATTCATTAATTCAAATTGAATACTGAAATAACAACGATAAAACAAAAAAATGGGATAAAATCCAAATAACAAAGTATAGAGTAAAAATGGTTTATGCATAGAACATTGAAAAATATTAGTTATTTTTACTAAAAAAATATTAATTGTTTTCACTGAAAAGTATTATTGGTTTACATTAAAAAGTCTTAGTAGTACAGTAAAAACAAACTAAGGGGGTGCTTGGTTTGTAACAAGGAATGGTAATAGGAATGGTAATGATAGTAGTGGGGAATGGAATGAATATGTGCTATAAAGTTGTGATGTTTGGTTGATGATGAGAAATACTATCATTGATATTAAAGTAATTCTTTTATATATAAAATGTGTGATGAAAAATACATTTAACATTTTTACTAGGTAATCAAAGTCATTCCTCCCAATTTTGGGAGGAATGACCCATTCCTTTGTTTTGGGATATCATGACACTATTCAAGGAATGAAAGTTATCAACCAAACATCTTCTAAGACTCTTAAGTGAAAACAACAAATATCCTTCAATAAAAACAACGAATAATCTTCCGTGAAAACAATTAATACCCTTCAATGATTCATGTATGAATCAATTTCACCCTATACATACTCATCCCAATATATTAATCCATCAAACAACTGCTTACAATGAAATACGATACTTCAATTTATAATACTAAATCGACTTAGAGGACAAGAAATATAATAATTAAATATAAATATATCAAATCTAAGCCAATTAAATCAAATAACAAATTAAATTAAATATAATCTCTATCTCCATCATTATCTCCCTCTTCGAAAGAATTCCTCCTTGAATTTGTAAAAATCATTATTTCCAGCAGTACAATTGTCTCAATAATGCGTTCATCTCCCGGGAAAGCAAAATTAAATAATTTCTCATGAAACTTGACTTGAAAAATATTTGTAGTTCATCCGTGGCTCAAGGTCTTGAGGTGGTAGATGGGAGGGAGTCTCGGGCAATCAACAAAAATAACTATCATTAGCAATGAAATAATAATAGTTACTAATATTAAATACTTTATCTTTATTATAATTGCTCGAAATTTATAAGCTTAATTTATTTAATTTAATATGGTTTCATGCATTTATTTATATTAAATTGACTCTTTGCACTTGATAAAGAGAAAGGTATTGATTTGTTTTTTTCTAGAAAAAATGAGATGATTTTGAGCAAAATACGTACCTCATTTCATTTGTATTGACTATTGAGGTTAATCGAAGGAGTGGGTCGAATGAGTCAAATATCGAGAGTTGGGCTCAATTTATTTGGAAGCCCAATTCGCATGCCTATCTCAAGGCAAGTTGCGGCCCAATTAAAGAACAGAGGACCATGAATCAATTTTTGGCGTGCGCATTGCGAAGAAAAGAGTCATTTTCTTTCTTTTTAAATAGCTGGGCAAACGCATCTATTGCAAAAGGTACAGCTAAATACCCCTTCATACATTATTGATACACCCTCGGATTAATACACTACCCTAAATTTTAAATATTTATTTATACACACCCCAAAACTTCCAACATTGCCCTTATCCTTTACCTTCCCTCTTTCAAATTAATTAACAAATACACACTCCCTCCCAAATTTCAGCAAATGTGACGACAAGAATGAAGAAGTGGAAAAGTTGACATTATTAGGATTTTGTGGCACTTTATCATCATTGACATTTGATTCGAGAATAAACTGTTAAAATAATTTCGGCCAGTATGATTCCAAAAATAATGAAAATTTTCGGAAATATTTTACCGGAAAAAGATTAATGTTTCGGAAAAGTTTAACCGAAATATGAACAGAATTTTGGTTTTCGCAAAACACTAAATAATTTTGGCAATATTTTTCCGAAATACTACAAAATTTTCAACAAACCAGATTCGAAATTTTCTTGGCGAAAAATTTGAAGAAAAAAACGCGCAAATGACAATCATATGACTTACAACTTCGTTATATGCCCAAAATTCCAATATTTCGTGCACAAAAATACATAGTATAACTATAAATAATATAACAACATGTAACATTCAATACTAGGGTTTATGAATCTATGAAATAAGGAATAAAGAAAAATATACATATGTATTTTGAAACTCTTTCATTTTCTCAAGATTATCACTGAAAAATATGAAATAAATAAATAATCATTGTGGTGTTGTCTGCTCGTGATATGACGGTGACAACGTGAATATGTGTTTTTCACGGTGAAGATGATGAATATTTGGCTGTCAACGTGAACCGCAAAAATTAAATAGATGAGGGGGTGTGTATGAAGTATTAATTATTAGGTTTTTTTTTATTATCAAGGTTATATGTGTAATTTAACAATTCTAATAAATTAATGAAAAAAAATGAAAGAGGTGTATCAATAATGTATGGAGGGGCATTTAGTCAGACCCATTGCAAAAATAACATCGGTTAATTGCTATTGGAAATCGCAGCTTCATTTCAGAGATTTTGATAATTTATTTAATGTTTTTTTAGATAAAATTTAGTAGGCAATTTAATTTTATGTACGGATTCATGTTTTGAAGATATTTTGAAGTGATACATTTCTTTTATTTCAAACTTTAATGGTTAATTTCAATTTTATTTGTTGTTTTACTTTATTAGTCATGAATGCCTCTTATAGAATCATGAGCTAATTTTCTCTACTTTGAGCATTGAATTTGTGTATGAAATTAGTGTGGTGATGAATTTATAGCTTTGATTATAGTTATTTCTTGATGTGAATGTTTATATTGATGGACATTGTGTGTCTCAATTGGTTAGTTGATTTTATTAGTTTATGTATTGAATTATGTGTATTGCAACGAAAATTGAATATGCAAGATTAGGTATTTAGGTGAACATTTTAATAAATTGATTTGAGTTAAATAATAATTTTCTTAACCGAGAAAGAGTTGGTTGCTAGATCACCCATAATTAGACATTAGGTGTCTTAATCTGAATGTTCGGGTACTTAGTGAAGGGATAATTCTAGGGATGCATTGCATTTCTCTGGGTATTCATGATATTAGGAGCTAGCTAGTTAGAGGGTGTTTGGCTGAGCTTATAAGCTCCTTAAAATATTTTATAAGCCGTTTAAGAACTTATAAGTATTACTAATGTGTTTGACAAAATAAGATGTTTAACAGCTTATAAGATCATAAAATAAGCTCCTAACATCTTATAAGCTGTAAAAAAAAAAGTTGGGATTTCCCAACTTATTTTCCTAACCACCACCACTCCAACCACCCACCTCACCCTGGAACCACCCCACCCACCCCACCCCACCTCAAGATAAAAAATAGAAAAAAAATTATTTTTTTATAAATTTAAAAAATATTTGTTATAAATTCTCAAAGATCTTATAAGTTGTATTAGTCAAACACTTTAGCAACTTAGAAGCTACTTAAAAATTACATCTTATAAGCTCTTAAAACAACTTATAAGATGTTTCAAATAAGTTTAGCCAAACACCCTCTTAGTCCATGTTATTCACATAAGCCTCAAAAGAGATTGGTCTACACACATACAAGATCGTTCTTAACAAACATCCAGAAAATGCATTGATAGTTTGTGAATTTGTTACACACTGGTGGAATATATAGTGAAGACACTCAAAATATTTCTCTCTCTTGCATTTTGTTGTTGAAAATTAGGATTAATTGTTTAATCTTTCTCCTTTTATTTTAATATTTGTTTGCTTTAAATTCTAACTTGGTAGTCACTATAGTATCATGCTGACACGCAATCTTGGAGCTCCATCACACTCCTAAATTCTTTAGGTTCGACAACTATTTGGTCTTAATTTACTTTTATTACTACGACGATCTCTTGCCCTTGCGGGAAGTAAAAAATATTTTACGAAAAACTCACTTAAATTCTTATACACCTCATTCTCACTATTTTTCACATATGATTCTACTTTTTTCTTGCAAATACATTTTTTTCCTCACTCCACTCTTTCTCATTTTCTCTCATACATAATTTATTTTCTCTCCGTTCTCCCTCTCTTTCTTACCTTATCGATTCCTCTATTATATATATAATTTTTTTTCTAGTGACATTAACCTCTCTAAGTTTTATACTCATTCCGTCTCATACTTGTTTGTTACTTTACTGTTTGCACACGTTTTAAGATTTTTTTTATTAATATTTAAAGTGATAAAATGATAAAGTAGATATTTTTTGTTAGGAGTGTATGGAGAATATAATATTATAAAATATTATTATTTTTTTTTTTTTTTTTTGCCAAAAATGGATGTAGCAAATAAGTATGAGACAATTTTTTTGGCAATGTAGCAAATAAGTATGAGGTGGAGGGAGTATAATTTTATAATTAAAAAGTTTAAAATTTGCAATTTTCATTAATTTTACTTCCCAATAATAAATGTTAAAAAAAAATTCACTAAATTAAATTCATAATAAATCCAAACTTCTTCCACTTCTTTTTTTTTAATAAGAAGTAAATCCAAACAAATTGCTGATTTCAAAGTAGTGTAACTAAAATTTGTAAAATTTCAAATTCATCAAATTTCAAATATTTTTTTCACGGTCAATCCCACTCTTTAGTTTGTGGAGAAGAGAGGCTTAATTTTGAAATAAACATTTGCATGCCAACTTTGGGCAGGAGTCAAAGTGCATTTATCAATGCAAGACAAAAAAGACAATTGTGATTAATGGGTTATGGTCAGGTACTTAGCCCATACCTTAAGCATGCTAATTTAGTCGACAATCGTTATCATTGCAGCATATATGATATATATAACTCTTGACCCAAATCTTCCAAAAGTTAAATACTTTCACACTTTAATGTTACTACAATACTACTGTAGTTCACTGTTACACCACATGCACAAGTGACAAAACCTATCATGTGACTCTACAACTATTGCAGCCGAATTGTTTGATCCTATTGGCGCAATCCAGTGTACCTTAATTTCTAAGATGAAGTCCAATTAGGCACCGTTTCATCATATGCATACTATGTATACCTACATCGGTGGTGGCAGGGGTGGGAATAGATCAGACTACCTGACAGGGGCCTACGGTTCGATCTACTAAAGTTCAGCTTGGCTCAACTCGTTTAATAAATAAGTTAGGCGCAGACTTTTTTAAAAGCCTATATACTTAGATAGGTCAGGATTGAACTTTTTTTTTTATGTCTTTTAAGCCCAACGGACCGACCTATATATTTAACTATATATATTAATATATATATATGTATGTGTTTGTGTGTGTAAGAATATTACAGAATATAAATTAAAATATTATTTGAATTTGTTACTATGCTATTATTTGATAATCTTTTGGTAAATTGCTTTTATTCTTCATTTTAAGATTCAAAGAGTTAATTGTTATGATTTAATGATAATATAATTATTGATTATAATTTTGTAAACATGATTAAAAAGCCCCCTAAAAGGATTTCAAACCAGACCTATTTAATAAAAAAGTCAGACCAAGACTTTGAAAAAAGTTTATAACAGTTAACAGACCAGACTTATGCCCAAAGATCAAATAGCAGGTCCATGCCGTCCAATGAGAAGCCTAACTCGACTCGGGCTATTTCCAATCCTAAGCGGCGGGCCCAGAATTTCAAAACTGAAGTACTTATAAATAATAATTTGAACTTAAATATTGTTTTACATATAAATAAGACATTTTATAAAGTTCAAATGAAATTAGAAATTAAGAGATTATATATGAAACTATATTCACATAACTATTACCGTAAACAATAAATTATGACTAAATATCATGATTTACATTGATTTAAATCTTCACTTGTTAGTTAACCCAATTGCAAATGAATGGTTGTTTCACAATAATTGATACTGTTAAATAAGTTAATGACAAACTTATAATTATACTTGAGTTAATTAATAAAATATTATTTAAAAAGTAGAAAGGCCACACTCACTAACTTAACCCAGTATTCATCTTTCAGTAAATTTTTGTATATATATATCAAGTAAAAGAAAAAAAAATGAATGGGGACGGTTATACCCCCAAGTCACTCCTCTCAATCCGTCACTACATATATATATGATTGGAAAAGAAATTCATACAGAGTACAAAGGGTAGTTAAACCTTTATAAAATAGAATGTCATGTTTCCAGAGCATATATACACACACACATTAGTTTCTTTATTTTTGTGAAACTAATTAAGTTATGCATTGATATTTTATCAAGAATGTCATGTTCGACCCAATAATAAAAACTTCGAAAATAAGTTACGCTTGATATTCTAGATAGCAAAACTGGAGTTCTAATTCAAATCGACTCATAATTTAATATAGAGTGCATGACTAACGCTTCATTGAATTAATTAGATGGATACCTCGATCAAAATGTCTATCACTTATCTTGATTTCATTAATGGTTCATTAACTTAAATGGTTACACCTTGTTCAAAATTTAAAAATGAATATATTTAATTTAATCGGCACTAAATACATTTTGATTCGTTTTGTTGTTTTCTTTTCAATCTATAAATATATAATACAACCAAGTTTTCCTTTTTTAGTTTTGGAGGGAACACTTCTCATCCGTAGATCAATATTTATCATTTAATCATCACCGTCCATTTTTTATGTAGTTAATTTCTAATTGCAAGTAATTTGCATGTGATTTGCTACTAATTAGGATCCGTTACAAATTATGGCCTATTTATACTGCTAGATTGTGAGCATGTAAATCATAGCTGCAAATTCATAGATGTTTGTTGTATTGTTTAGAATTAGGTGAAAAATTCATAGATATTTATTGTATATATTGTGTAGGATTAAGATCGTTAGTGTTTTGTATAGAAAGTATATGTAAATGTAATTTTATTTGTATCATTGTTTGTGAGATTTCACGATAAATATGGAATCCTTGAAAAAATATTTTATTCGTTTGACGATAGAAGAATGACTTGAAGATAAATAGAGATTATTGAAGAATGATTTGAAGATATGGAGGTTATTATTTAAATTTCAATCTACGTTCCTTTTTCAAATTTATTTTATCGATAAAATTTATTCAATATATTATGTTTTGCAATCATTTTATCATATTGTTTACACATTTTATACGTCATCTCCTTGCCAATATTTGAGTAAAATTAGAGCAATTATGTTTTCCCCCTATTCATCAATAATATAGTCGATTGCCTTTTATGATGTATGTATCTAAATAATCTTATTTTTAATAATTTTAATCTTTAAGTTTGGAACTAATGGTTTCTTTTTATGCTATTTATGAAAAATTTAGGGCTGGTTATTTTTCTTCATCTATCTATAATTTGACAATACAATTAAATGGAAGAAGATACAATTTACTTTAGTTCAAGATTTAACAACAATTTTTTCGTATAAGTGTTTCAATTCTGGCATCAGAATATGATATTGAAGCAGTTTTCACTTTTCCATATCAATTGTGTTAATTTGCGAGAATGGCTTCTCCAATTTCGTCAATGTCCTCCAACCAGTTTAGTACAAATTTTTAGTTCATAAATTAGGTTGGCTTTGTATTACAATAAGTTCGGTTTGATGAAAATTATAATGGTGGACTTAACTATTATTTCGGCAAATTATGTATACATGCCTTAGAAGTCTTCCATGATTTGGCTAGAAAATTAACTAAATGTTGAAGATTTTCAGTAAAAAAAATTTGTGGAATATATATTTGACTATGTATCCTCAATATATAAATTTTGTGTACTTACTTATATTTTAATTGATTTATTATAAAATTATATTTTATTATTCAATCTTAATTATTAATATTTACAACCAGGATGTATATTAAAAATTAAGGTAGACCAATTTTAACAAACATAAACAATTTAAATTTAATATTTAAAATAAAAAATATTGAAGATTAGCAAGTTTGTTTTAAAAAATTAATTGAATTAACATTAATTATATTTTACCGATTTATAAGAATACATTCACATATAATTTATTTTACCAATTTAACAATTTTATATTATTATTACTAGGTTGACAAAAATAAGAGAAACATGAATCCTCATTTTGCGTAAATCCTATTTTTACTTTAATTATTTGTTTATTTCAAAATATCTTAATTCAATCCAATAGTAAAATGATTGACTGTATTTTTTATTAAATTTTTTGATTGTATTATGGAACCGTAGAAGCAATGAATTTATTGTTTAACATTAGAATGATTAACATTTAATTTTCCTTTACTTATGTAATAATGTGATATAAAGTTTCGCCCCTAAATAATGATTATTATGATTATATACATTGATGATGAGTGGCAAGAACCAATATACTCAATTATCATTGAAAGTTAGAATCGTTGCATAATCACTCTCATATTTATGACGAGTGGAAAATTAAATTTTCACTTTGCTTATGAACAATATATTTTGTATAAATTTATCTCATATATAATATATACCAAAATTAAGGGATTAATTGATTGACTATTAATATTGTAACCACAAGTAATATTGAAATAAATAATTTATTGATTGAATTTTATCACTGAATAACGGATCATACTAATAATTTAGGTAATTCTTACTGTGAAAGAATAATATAAATCAAGATACATTTTTTTAATTTTTAGAAATAGTAAATTTTATAATTATTTTTTGTTCATCAAAATCTAATTTCATATTCTTATAATTAATAAATTGTGTGACTTTTTTCATTATTATATAAATAATAAATAAAAGAAACGTTCCTATAAATATTCCATAAATTATGCTGCTATATGCTTAAATTATGTCATTATGATGGATAAAAAACAACTACATGAATATCCTATATATGTGTCTACTTTTTGCTGAGATATTCTCTTCCAATTAAATTAATTGACGAAAATTATAATTGATTAATATATATTATTGAATATTGTTTCATATCATCATATTTTCAATCACGTAAACACTTAAAGGTCAACTTTATACATTATTATATCACACACATTGATTTTGTGATTGTTAATTTACCATAATAGTTTATGGCTTTGTGATTTTGGTTTAATTTACCATAATATTTTATGTAAATAATAATTAAAATCAATAATATTTTTATGGAAAAGTATATTTTTCTACTAAGTATCTATAAATATATAATATAAGCAACTCTTCCTTATTTAGTTTGGATGAGAAAGATTTGTGACCGTTGATCTATTTTTTAGGAACCGATCATCACCATCTATTTGTTTATTAATAACTAAGGTAATTTTGTCTATATCAAAGCGATTGCAAAAATTATGCAGACGTTTTAGTTATTCTCTTCATTCTTGACTTCACTTCTATCTAATTTGGCCTATATATATGCCACCAAGTTTCTCAAATCTCCAAAAAAAAAAAAAAAATCTCATACATCTATTCAGCAATGAATTTCAATTATAGTACATATATAAATTTGAATATGGACAATTATAGTAAAATTTGATTAAAATTATATGTAATATTCATATTTTTAAGTACTTTTAAAGCAATATAAGATTACAAAGTTAAAAGTTACAAGACTATTTTCTATGTTTATAGTGCAAATCGAGGCTATATTAATCTGATCATAGAAAAGAGTCCTGTTATTAGAAATGGTTTATATAGTAGTCATATTTTAAATGTAGTACACATTTTTCTCTCGAATCCTTTTTGCCAAGGTTATATTTATGCATCCATAAACTATAAGATTTTCTAATTATTTCTATTACGATCAAGAAATATGTACATCCAATGAAAATATTATGTTAAAAATAAACACATGTGATCAAGTTTTGATGTTATATTGTACTTTTTAATATCGATGTCAATCAATTAATTAAAATAATTGTGATGTATTCATGGAATGTAAAATAGAAAAATACTTCCTCAGTCTCCAAATATATACATTATTTATCCTAAAGCCTGCCCCAAATTATATGCAATATTTAATCATTTTAAGCTACGCCCTTCAAACATTTATATATAGAGTGAAATTGGATCATACACGAACCAATTTGCAATACTTTTTAGTGTAACCAACAAATACCCTTTAGTTAAATAACTAATACTTTTTGTACATTTTAACTAATACCCTTTAGTGAAAATAAATAATATCCTCTAGAACTAATATTTTTTTAGTAAAGATAACTAATAAATTTTTAGTGAAAATAACTAATAACCTTCAAATGATTAATGTATGAACCATTTTCACTCTACTCTGGCCTCAAAATTACATCATATGTCATTATTTTACTCTGACTAATCCTATTCTCATACTAAAATCCGTGTCAAACTCTCATTATACCCCTATTTTATCTTATGTAATACTAATAAATAACTCTCACATTAACTTCGTGTAAACAGTAAATAATGTATCTAATCGAGGATAGACGGACTATTCTTACATCAGAAGTTGGATTTAATTTTTTTATTACGTGATTACAAAGTATTGCATTATTACATGTTTTGTGTTAGGTAAAAAAATCACAATTTTTTTTTCTAATTTTATTCTTTCAAACATGGAATGAAAATACATCAACTCATTTAGTAATTTTATAGGATAAAGAATCTTATTTTTCGATTGTCCTTTGTACATATTAAATGTAGACAAAGTTTTGTGTGAATATTTTTTGTATTGAAATTTATTTGAAGGGTATTAATTTTTTTATTTATGGATAATATAAGTTTATATTATAATGTAGTTTTAGTTTTGAATGATATCAGGGAGTATTTTGAAACACTACTACAAGCACTTTTTTCAAAAGCTACCTCTCACTAACTTTTGAATAAAAGTACTTCTAAAAAAATATTTAATGTTCCAAAACACCGGTTTAGTTGTTTCATTAAAAACTATTAGCTGTTTTTTACTATAAGGTATTAGTTGTAAATCAATTTCACGATAAAAATGATTCATACAAAACAATGTTATATAAAATTCAATATGAAAATATAAAATAATTGGTTCAACTTAATCCAAGTTTTAATTCAACTAATTAAACATATTTTTATTTTATTGCTTTGTAAAGTAAATAAGATGCCAACTAAAGAAGCATATTTACTCTTTTGTCAAAAAAAAAAAATCCACAAGTGAAATGATCTATGAATCTAAAGCTAAAGTGAAACATTATTATAATTATCTTTGTATGTGTGTAAATATAAAAATAATTACATAAATATAATTATAATATACAGTTTTACGAAGAATTAAATGTATAGTTAGTAGAAAAAATACAGTAATAGAGTTCTGTGTTGTAATTTTTTTAAAGTTTATAACATGTAAATATTTAATGCAGTTATTGGGTTAAATACATACTCCATCCATCTCAATTATACGGAAATGATCATGTACCTAACGGTGAACACAAACTTATATGTCCACCATGAATGTGATAACGACACATAAGTAGATGACCCACAATTATTTTAATTGATTACTTAACTGTGTTTATATGTCATTATCACATTCGTGGTGGACATATAAGTTTGTGTCCACTGGTGGACGTATGATATTTCCACCCAATTATATAGGTTGATAGGATTTTTCACAAAAACTTAAAAAAAAAAATTACATAAATAGAATTTCTATTACAACCTATTGAATAAGTATTATGATTTCAAAACATATTTAGTGCATCTTTTAAATACAAATATAATAGTAAATTAACGACAAGAGAAATTAGTCTATATGTTAACCAACCTATATAATCGAGACATTTATTTTTTTAAAAACTACTATATATAGTTGAGACGTTCGAAATATTTCTTATAATTAGTTTTGTGCTTTAAAATTAGTAACGTATCTTTATAGAGTAGGTATTGTGAGAGATTGTCTCATGCCATGAAACGGTAGGATGGGTATAAATTGGGCATCTTATATTAACACTTTAACAAGTGTGTGTTAATTTGTGTTATCTCATGCCAATGGAAGTATCACACAATTTTTTGTCATATTTATATATTTAACGCAACATTTTTTAATTTATTTATTTTTTGTTGGGGATTATGTCTAAAAATATTATCCAAAATGATTGCTCACTAAGTTTATTACTTCTCATTTTCTAATTTCATTACTTCTTGCTCCTCTATTCTGTTTATTTGATACCATAAAAATAATATATCAGGATTGGAAAAAAAAAATGGTTAGAGGCTATGAACATTAGTTAGGTGCTACCTTAGTGAAATTATATACATTCAGATTCAGTACATCTTTCTAAAGAAGAGATAATTGATACAATATGAAAAAGAAAATTAAGGGGAGTAAATTAGTTTTCATTAAAAATTTACAATCTATATATAGATACAATCTACCCAACACAAAATATCTGAAGATATGATAGTCATAACAGAATTGCTAACTTCACATTTTTCTCTAGATAATGTTGATCTTATATATTTGAAAAAAAAAAAGATGTTTGAAGATTTGACAATGTTTATTGATGAAATTGAAGTGGTTTTGTATGTGATTGTTTTTAAATTTTAATTTAAAAAATTGACGTTGTTTTTATTTTTTCTTTGTATCTATAAATGTTTAATTTCTTACCTATATAATTGTATGCTAATTTATTATGAAGTTTATTCCATAAATATCATCTCCTATTATAAGCAGTAAATTTTAATTATATATTTTCAAAATGTTATGAGATAATTATTGAGGAATTGTGGTTCATCTAAAATTGATTAGTTTATGATCTAGAATACTAATTTTATTTACCATTGTTGGGCTTTGACATTTGTGTAGTTTGGTTAGATTAATTTGAAAAAAAAATATTTTCTCATATTTTGGTAGGTAGAAGTAATTGTGTAAACTCATGTAAATTGGCGAAAGAAATAATTCTTCTTAATTTAATTTAAATAATGATAATAAAAAAAAATCATATGTCACCCCCATGCACATCCCATTAAGTTAGTGAACAATTTTTCTTCACGTAATTTTTAAATTTGACAATTTTTTAGAAGATTTTTTAATACATATTTTTATTTGTATTTTATCTAATGTTGATGATCTTTTCTAATCAGTGATGATTAGTGGCTGTTTTTCTTTGTTAAGATCACCAAACAAGATCTAAGATCATGAAATTTAATTAAGTAATGTGCAAGAAATAAATTGGCAAGAGTTTGGGCTACTTTTTTATTATGGGACTCCTCTCCCCCTTCATGCAAATGAAGGGGTATTTATAGGCATACAAAGAGGCTAGGTGTCACCATCTTGATGGCTTAGCCATTAGGATTTTGCCAAGTGTTATGACATTTGTACAACATCTAAACGATTGTCCAATGGATGGATGCCAAGTGTTAAGACACATTGACTATTTCTAAAGTTGGTGACTCTTGGAGTTCCCAATGTTGTACTTGGTCTTTGGAACCACTCAGCTGCTCTCCTTGATGACTAGCTACTCGTCTGTATGTCTTCGTTGGGTGTTGGAAACCTTTATAACCCAAGTTGCTCGCCTGCTCACCTCTTGTTGAGACTTTAAGTCTTCTTGTTCTTGTTGTTCGCTACCTCGTAATGGCCTTTATGACCGGTTGCTCGCCGCCTTCATATGGGTATTTGTCCCTGTTGCTCGCCTCCTTCATTAGGACCTTAGTCTCTGTTGCTCGTCTCCTATGTCATACAGTCCCTGTTGCTCGTCCTCTTCCATATTATTGCTTTTGATGATTTCTTAATCTTATTAGACTAATAATTTTGTTCCCAATATTGTTGGCCGGTTGTTCGCCTATCAACAATGCCCCCTAGTTTGGCATATAAGGATATATTTTATCCTTTTTGTCAAACTACAGGATAGGCTGTGTTATCCAATAGGAGGCGAGCAACGGGGAAAGTGAGTTCCTTTTTTATAGGGAGCGAGCAGCAGGTTTTCGAATATTTAGGCGGGAACTCTGGGAGGCGACCAGCGAGGAGGGACCCTCGGACTTGCATCGTTTCGCTTCCCGAGGCACAGAATACGAAGCGACACGGTCTGCTCACGCGTGTGCCCCTATAATTGCATCTAGGGGCCTCAATTTTTCGCTTTTCTCAATTTTGCCCCCAGATCCATATCTATAAATAGCTTCTTTCTTCCTTTTTTCTTCTTTTTCGATTTCTCGCAAGTAAACCTCCATTGAAGAGTTCTTAAGCTTTTCTTTTTGATTCTTCAAACGATTTCGTCCAAATCGAAGGTGAATTTTTAGTTTTTATTGTTTTCTTTCTTTGATTCCTTGCATTTCTCTTTCGATTTTCTTTTCCTTTGGTGATTTTCGCCGGTTTTACGCATTGCCGCCTCTCCGCCGCCGTGTTGCCGCCTTGATCTTTTGCTTCTTCGTCAAATCTCCTTACTTGATTTGTACGAAGGGTTTTCAAAAATTTCTAAAGATGACGTCACCTTCTTCGAGTAATACGCCATCTGTTGAGTTTGTTGGGAAAAATCCGGGAAAGAGACCCATGGAGGACGAACCGTCAGTCCCTGTTCCTCGCCGCTCGCTCCGGCGAGCAACTGGGCGAAACCCTAGGACTCTGCTCGTTGACGAAGAGACGGGCTCTGAGGCGAGCTCTGTTGCTCGCTCCATTGACTCTTTTTATGCTGTGGAAAGCTCGGGCGAGCAGGACGTCCAAGGCCCTGTTGCTCGCTCCTCGGCTCGAGAAGGAACTACTTCGGATTTGGGTGAAGATTCTGCTGAGGTCGCTGCTGAAATAGAAGAAATGAGTCTTCCCGAAGACACGGGAGCGAGCAGCGAGCATCAGACAAGGAGCGAGCAGCGAGCAACTGGATCAGGGGGTGAGCAAGTGGGAGTTACATGGGAATTTCTCCGAGAGATAAACTTTCCCGTTTCAAGGCCAATGCCCGAGTCTCTTATTCCTAAAGCTGTAGTCCGACGGCAAGATTGGATTGACTACGCCAATAAGTATCATAAGGTTTTTCCTACTCCCGCTCGACCCATTATGGAAACTCGTCCATCGGCATATACAGCGAGTAAGGTAGCCAGTGCGGTTTTAGAGGAGGATTTAGTTCGGATACGGTCTCGCTATCGTATTCCGTACGATATTCATTTATATGCCCCTCAACCAGGAGAGAGAGATGACGACCCACCTCCAGGCTGTACTGCCATCAACCTTGACATACTCAATACGGGGTTCCCACTTTCCTTACATCCAGTGATCGGGCGATTCTTGAAGGATATAAACCTGGCAATCACCCAGATTACTCCCAATGGTTGGAGTAGTCTGTTGGCCTTTATCACCCTTTTTGGGCTGGAGGGATATCGGAATAAGATCAGCACGGCGGAGATACACTATGCTCTGACCATTTCTTCGGCCGTTAATGAAGATGGGCTTGGTTGGTATTACATCAAAGCCCGTAGTGGCGTTAAGCTAATTGAAGGGGTGCCTAATAAAGTCAAAGGTTGGCATAGGCAATTTCTTTATATCGGCGGCGATTGGCGGGCGTCCTCCGATTTTTCGGGAGGACCGGGACGTATAGACTCTCCTATGCATTTCGGCGAAATTCGGCGTAGGTCTTAATTCTTAGTTCATCAAACTTTTAGGTGAACTAATTTTAATCTTTTTTCTTGTTTTTGCAGGTCCGCGTATCTTGAGGTGGGGGCATCCGGATTTGAGCGAAGAGTTTCTGTACGTCCTTGCGCTGATTTCTCTGCGGGACGCCAAAGATCGAAGTGTTGAACATCTCTCTCAAGCACACTGTCGCAAGCACGCTCAGCTTACTACTAGTGCTCATCACTTGGAAGCACAGGCGGAGATTCCCGAAGGTAACTTCACACGGTCATTAACTTTGTTGCTTGATTTGTACCCGTTGCTCGCCCCCACCCCTGTTGCTCGCCTGAGCCCGGCTGCTCGCCGTTATCATGCATGTTTTAACTTTTTGTATTTTTGTTTTGTTTTAGCTCAAAGGGTAACGATTACCGTTCCTCCTATTCCCGAAAGTTACCACCTGCTCGTACGCCGGGTTAAACAAATGGCAGCTAATCAACCCTCAAGGAAAAAGAAATTTGATCCTTGCACTTCCTTGATCAGACTTAGAGCTGAAGCAGACGAGGATGAAGAAGCTCCTCAGGACCCTCTCCCGTTCCCCGCCCTCCTGCTCGCTCCTCGCCACCTCCCCAAGACACGAGGGGCAAGAAAAGACTTGCCAAGGAAACTGCCCCTCGCAAGGGAGATGACTGTTCTAAACGGACAAGAGGACAGGGTTCTTCTCAGGTGGGTAAGTCTATTGCTCGCTCCTCGCCGGTGGAGGAGGTGACCGAGCAGCAAGTTATTGGCGCGATGATCGCCGGTCAGGGCAGGAGCTCATCCCCTGACAACTCGTATTTGGGCTACGACCCCGTAAAAATGAGGGAGTGAGTATCTTCCTATCCAATTTTGATAGTTTATTCCTTTGACTTAGTTTTCTGACGGCTTTTTTCTTCGAACAGGTACCGGAAAAACAACTATCCTGGTCGCTCAAAAGTGCTTCACCAGTTTAGCTGTGTGAAGTCTCCTCCGGCACCCCAAGAGATTAAGGACTCTCACGTCCGCAGAGCCATGGAGTATGTTTCCCGCTCGTGGACCAAGACCGGTGAGGAAATCATTCAGAGTCAGAGCCTTAGTGACAACGCTCGTTTATTGAGCTATAATGCAAGCCATCAATCAATCTCAGCTCAACGAGTCTTGGATCAAGCCATCGAGTTAGAGCGAACAAATCGCGGCCTGGGGCGACGGATCGAGCAAGTTGAAGCAGATCGTGATGCTCAACTTGCCCAATTGAAGAAAAAGGATGATGAGCTGAAGAAGAAAGATGAAGAGTTGGCTAAGATGAAGGCTGACTTTGAGAGAGCCAAGCTCACATGGATGCGGGAGGTAAAGGCCGCTGAGGAATGGGAGATGATAGCGTCTAATGCTTCAGAGAAGCTTAGACTGGATTTGGGTGTCGCTAATGATCGTTTGCAAGTCTTGGAGACCGAGCGGGTGGGCCTGGTGGAAAGAGTGGAGTGTTTGAAGGTCCACGTCGACCAGCTGGAAAAGAAGAACAAGCGTGCCATTTCTTACACCACTTATGTGCAGGACGTTACCGATAATACCAATCTTGGGTATATCTGTGTGTATGCTGATAGTGTAAGAAACGTGAAGTACGCTTTGGATAACGGTCTAGACGTGATGACTTCGACCATCAAAGACTTCACGGACTACGTCACTGAAAACCCTCCGGCTCCTGGTTTTGAAATCCCGGTGGCTGATTTGGGAGAGATGGGGGTTCATCTGAGTGTTTTCAAAGATGACGTCCGTGTTGTGGCCCCCAGGGAAAGAGTGGAGGCGGATAGGGACATGACTATTTTTGAGGCTCTGGGCCCCCTTCTCCCGAATCCTCTTGGTGAAGCAAGCTCCTCTGCTGCAGTAGGCGAGCAACAGGCCTCTGGGGTCGATGTGCAAGATGTTCAACCTCCTCCTTCTTCCCAAGATCCTTCGGTGCCACCTGCTCCGCCAGCTCCCGAGACTTAGGCTTTGTTTCTTTTTTGTTTAGTTGATGTAGTAGGGTAACGATTGTATACTCATCTTTTGTAATTTTGGTGCTGATGAATGAAGATTGCACTTTTATTTTATTGTTCGCCTCTTATTCGCCCTTCATTTAATTTTTTCTTAAGTATTTCTTTCTTAGGTTGAAAGTAAAATACTTTTCTTTGCAAATGTATGTATATTGAGTATGTGCCATTTGGTTCTTCTGGGGAACTTGGCTTTTGTCATACTTTTCTTTATGCCCTGTTGCTCGCCCCTTGCTATGTTTGTGCATAAGTGCATTTAGCTTCGGAACGAGCAACTTTGTATTAGTATGTGCCCTGTTGCTCGCCTCCACTATACTTGTGTTTTATGCATTTAGTATCTTGGGCGAGCAACTCCGTGTGATGGGGCGATCAGGTGGGCTCCTGAGTCTCATGGACCCTGCTGCTCGCCTCCTTTTGGACTTGTGCTTTCAATACCTGCTTGTCCTCCGGCGAGCAGTTTTTCTTCTTGGCGAACAATTGAGCTTTGATGCCTCTTTGATTTATTACGTGCATAATTCACTGAACAATCATTTATCTACTTACAAATTTTGCCCAAAAAAGTGTGAAGATTTCATCGATCTTACATCTTACAAAAATATAAATGACACGATAGTCTATAAAAAACTTTACATTGGTTTCCTAATTATTGATAATATTTCTTCAACAATGCCGCGTTCCAGGTGTATTGGGCCGAGTTGCCTTCCATATCTTCGAGATCATATGTGCCGTTGTGCCACTTTTGTGTTATCTTGAATGGGCCCTCCCAAGTCGGTCCAAATACACCTGGAGGTGCTGCTAGGATTTTTCGGAGTACTAGATCCCCGACTTCAAATTCCCTGACTTTTACTTGTGAGTTATAGTACCTTGCAATCCTTCTTTTGTATATCTCGTTTTTTATTTCTGCTGAGATTCTCTTTTCGTCGACCAGATCCATTTCTGCAGCTAGTGCCTTGTTGTTTTCCTGTTCATTGAACTCGGTTATCCTCTCAGTTGGTACTTTGAGCTCTATAGGTATAACTGCTTCTGTACCGAATGCCATAGCAAACGGTGTTTCTCCCGTGCTTGTTCTATGTGATATTCTATATGCCCAAAGCACCTCGGGCAGTTCTTCCGACCACTTGCCTTTTTTATCTACCAGACGAATTTTGAGGATATATTTGATTATCTTATTAACTGCCTCGACTTGACCGTTGGACTGAAGGTGATATGGTGTCGAAAAATGCTTCTTGATTCCCCATTTTTTGCAGAAATCTTTTATCTTCTTCCCCTCGAATTGCTTTCCATTGTCTGTCACTATTGCTTGTGGAACTCCGAACCGGCACACTATACTTTTCCAGATAAAATTGATCATTTTCTCTTGTGTTATCGTTACCAGTGCTTCAGCTTCGGCCCATTTTGTGTAATAGTCCACGGCTACCACTGCAAATCTGACATTCCCTTTTCCTGTTGGGAAAGGTCCTATGATGTCTATCCCCCACTTTGCAAATGGCCATGGACTATTTACTGAGATCAGCTCTGTTGGCGGCTTATGGATGTTGGGAGCGAACAGCTGGCACCTGTGACATGTTTTTGCAATTCTGATTGCGTCTTGTAACAGAGTTGGCCAGTAGTAACCTTGCCTTACTGTTTTGTATGCCAGTGCCCGCCCCCCTGCGTGATTTCCGCATACTCCTTCGTGTATTTCTTTCAGAACTTCCTGACCTTGCCCCCTTGCTAGGCATTTTAATAGGGGCAGTGAAAATCCTCTCTTGTAGAGTTGGTTATCCATGATTGTGAACCTTGCTGCTCGCTTGGCTACCTTTGCTGCTTCTTGGGAATCTTCAGGTACTGTGTTATCTTTGAGGTATCTATATATCGGAGTCCTCCAATCATCCTCTGTCAATTCTTCTTCTATCTGATTGATCTTATAGTCACCGGTGGACGGGTTAGAAATTCTTGTGATGGTGACTTCTGAAAGCTTTGCTGGTCCCGTACTAGTAGCCAAACGAGCAAGTGCATCTGCTTGTGCATTGTTGTCTCTCGGCACTTGTTCGATGTAAATTTGCTCGAAAAACGAAGCTAGGTGAGCAACGATTTTTTGATATAAGGCCATGCTCTCATCCTTGGCTTCGTATTCCCCACGGACTTGGTTGACTATCAGCTGGGAATCTCCATAAATTTGAACTTTTCGAACTCCCACGGCTAGAGCTAGTCGTAACCCGGCTATCAATGCTTCGTATTCAGCCTCGTTGTTTGTTGCCATGAATTCGAACCTTACGACTGAGGTGAACACTTGTTCGTCTGGACTGATCAACACTATCCCGGCTCCTGCTGCTGTATTATTTGATGATCCGTCTACATACATGTGCCATGGGTGATTATGACCTCTCGTCGGATCTTGAGGGAATGTTAATTCGACAATAAAGTCGGCTAACGCTTGTCCCTTGATCGTTGTTCGAGGTGCATAAGTTATTCCAAATTGGCATACTTCGAGCGACCACTTGAGGAGGCGACCAGCGGTGTCAGGCCTTTGTAAGATTTGCCTTAATGGAAAAGTTGTTAAGACCTCCACCTGGTGATCGAAGAAGTACGGCCTTAGCTTTCTCACACTCATCACCAGTGCGTAGGCTAACTTTTCCATGGGCGAATACTTAATCTCTGCTTCATGCAAAACCTGACTCACGTAGTAAATTGGCAAGTGAAATTTCCCTTCTGCTCGAACTAGGACCGAGCTGATGGCCACCTCTGATGCGGCTAGATACAGGTACAGTTTTTCTCCAGAGACAGGTTTTGATAGAATCTTGGTATCACTCAGATATTCTTTCAATTGCTCAAATGCTTGTTGGCAATTACTCGTCCACTGGAGCTGTCCTTTTTTTATGGCATCAAAGAAGGGTCGACACTTGTCTCCAGATCTGGAAATGAATCTGTTTAGGGCCGCCAGACATCCGGTTAGTCTTTGAACTTCTTTAACCGACCTTGGCGGTTGCATATCCATAATTGCTTTGACTTTTGATGGATTCGCCTCAATACCCCGTTGACTGACCAGGTGCCCAAGAAATTTTCCCGAGTGTACCCCGAAGCTACTTTTCTTTGGGTTTAGCTTCATGTTATACGCTCGAAGTATCTCAAATGTTTGTGCGAGGTGTTCCAAATGATCTTCTTTTCTCGGGCTTTTTACGACTATGTCGTCCACGTATACTTCCATTGTTTTGCCGATGTGCTCATCGAACATTTTGTTAACGAGTCTTTGGTACGTGGCTCCTGCGTTAATCAACCCGAACGGCATCCTTTTCCAACATAACAAGTTTTTATTGGTGTAGAACGTTGTGTGCTCCTGGTCATCTGGGTGCATTGGTATTTGATGATACCCGGCAAATGCGTCCATGAAGGTAAGGAGCTCGTGTCCCGCCGTGTTGTCCACCAGTTGGTCAATATGAGGCAATGGGAAGTTATCTTTAGGGCAAGCGGCATTCAAATCAGTGAAGTCGATACATAGCCTCCATGTACCATTTGATTTCTTCACTAACACCGGGTTTGCTACCCATCTAGGACATAATGCTTCTTTGATAAGATCATTATCGAGTAACTTCTTCACTTCTACGTTCAATGCCTCATATTTGTCGGGCCCAAATTTTCTTCTTTTTTGTCTCACTGGTTTCTTAGTTGGATAAATATTTAGCTTATGACAGGCATGCTCAGGGCTGATGCCTACCATATCAGCGTGTGACCATGCGAATA
Organism: Ballota nigra; assembly: GCA_947034835.1. Classification (NCBI taxonomy): domain Eukaryota; kingdom Viridiplantae; phylum Streptophyta; class Magnoliopsida; order Lamiales; family Lamiaceae; genus Ballota; species Ballota nigra. The sequence continues at coordinate 6,149,778 of OX344727.1, read as the reverse complement.
CATCGAGATTGGACTTGAGAAACTCTTCCATTCTGGATCTGTATGGCTCAGGGAGCTCAGATCCAATGAATAATTCCAAGTCTTCTCGATTTTGGTCAACTCTTATTGCCTCCAATTCTTCTACCGGGGTTGCTCTCCTTTTTTGGTCTTTCCATCGAGGATCGATAATGGGCCCTTCAAGGTTGATCTCATCCTTGATCATTGGTTCTGCCCCCAGTCTTGGCTCCAAGTCTTCGACCTGATTTAGTTCGGGTACGGCCTCTCTTCCCTGTTGCTCGCCCATGCCCTCCTGCTCGTCCAAGCCCTGCTGATCGTCCACCTCTATTACTTCCGTGTCGACGGACTCCATGATTTCATCTAGAATGGAGGGTTCACCTTCGTCCCTGCTGCTCGGCTGCTCGTCCATCATGGATATTCTGTTGTCAGTGGGTTGAAGTTGCAGGAGGCATTCTCGGGCTTTTCTTTGATCACCTTTAATCGTACCCGATCCTTTTGGAGTTGGAAACTTAAGACAGTAGTAGTACGTCGAAACGGCCGCTTTGAATTCATTTATGAAAGGTCGACCAAGAAACCCGTTGTAGGCAGACTGCTGATTTACAACTAAGAATTCTACCATTCTAGTCAGTCTCCTTTCGGGATTCTCGGTCGATACAAGTTCGACCGCCAACGTAACTAATCCTAAAGGAACGGTTACAGCATCTCCGAATCCTACTATTTTATGATCACATTCTCTAATATACCCCTCACAATCATCTATCTGATCTAGTGTGCTTTTGAACAAGATATTTGTGTAGGAGCCTGTGTCCACAAGCAGACGGTGAACCCGGGCCCCCATGATATTAGCACTGATGATTAGTGAGTCATTGTGTGGTGTAAGTATCCCGTCCAAGTCCTTCTCAGAAAACACCAACTCGCCTGTCTTTTTAGTAGCTTGGTTTACCCCAACTTCCCTGACTTGAGCTACCGCCCTCAGCTCTGCTTTTCTTTTTCTCTTAGACATCGGTGGCCTACCATCAGAACAGCCCCCTACCGGTCCGGATGGTTCAAGCATTAAGATTTCTCAGACGGGTTCGGCTGGGGCTGCCATCGTTTTCTTCCTTTTTTGATCCCTCCTGCTTGGCTGTTCATCACTCTCATCATCTTCTGAGCCGGAGGATATCACCACCCTTGGTTTCTTTCCCGGCTGTCGCTTCACAAATTCTGACAACTTTCCTTCTTCGTAAAATCTCCATAACTGTTTCAAGAGATCTCGGCATTCGCTGGTGAAGTGACCTATGGTCTGATGGTATGCACAGTATTTGTTGGGGTTCATCTTTCCTCGTTCCTATCGTATCTTACGTGGTTCAGACAGCATATCTTTATCCTTCACGTTGTTGTACACAGCCTCAATTGATGTGGACAGGACATGGTTCAACTTCTCCTTCAGTTCGGACCCTTCACTGAAAGATTTCATGTTCCTAGGGGCTTTGTATTCCCCTCCTGACTTCTTTCCAGATTTCTTGGCATCAGCTTTATCTCTCAGCTCTCTCTGTAGAGTTTCTTGCATCGAGATGTATACACCTGCCTTGTGCCTGAATTCAGAATAAGTTTTAGGGAAAGCTAGGTGCATTTCCTTCCACAGATCTGTCCCCTTCTTAAGCCCTGCCATAACCGCCACTATCTTAGTGTCTTCACTTACTGGTTCTCCTTCCAGTAGGACTTTGTCGAATCTCTCAAGGAAGGCTCTATCAGACTCCTCGTCTCCTTGCCTCAGATCTGCCAACCTATGTCTCTGCGTAAGGTAAGATCCGACCGTGGAGAAGTGCGAGAGGAATTCCTTGCTGAGCTGCATGAACGAACTGATGGAGCCCGAAGCTAGGGCGGAGAACCATCTGTGAGGACCGTCACCAAGAGTTAACGGAAAATTCCGACATTGAGTTGCATCAGACGCCTTTACCGATATCATGTAATCGGTATACTTGGACAGGTGTACTTTCGGGTCTGAATTTCCTTCGTACAAATTAATGGCCGGGAATTGCACTTTCTTTTGTACCGGCGCATTAAGGATATCCGGGGACAAGGGTGATGATGGCAACATCGTCGATCCGTCGCCTTTCTTTTCCTCCAACTGTTTTTGCATCTTTTCCACCGCTTTCTTCAAAGCTTGCCACTCATCTGGAGACGTTTTTCCACTAGAAGACTGTTCATCATGATTGGGTTCAATGACCTCTTCATGACGCAGTCCCTTGCTAACGGGACGTTTCTCTTGAGTGGTGTGCCTAGCGATGTTACTGGCTCCATTAGGACCTAATCGCCCAAAGGCTGACCTTCTCAGCCTTTCGTGTACTGAGCGGCGAGCAATATGGTGTGTTTGCCCCGGTGCTCGCTCCTCGCCTCTCAGTTGATCCTCTCTATGCGTTCCGTGATATCTTGTCCTTGTGTGATAGTGGCTTATACTTCTTGTGTCCCCGCTGCTCGACTCCTCACCTGTCCCCGGAGTGGATTCTCCTCTACTTCCAAGTCGTTCACTTAAAGGAGCTTTCCCTTTATTCCTACGGACTTCTTTGCTGTCAACCTCGTCATTTCGCACGTCTTTTCTTTCTTCACTTCGCTGCTCGCCTGCCCTGTTGGTCGCCGCCTGCGTCCCTGATGGCCCGACCGTTTGTCGCCTTTGCAATGCTTGTAAAACAGCAATCGTTTTTGCTAGCTCTTCGGGATTTTGAGCAAGAGCTTCCACTTCCGGCGGGATTGTATCAATGGTAACTTGGACGTTTCTTTGCGAAGTTGCTTTTACTGTACGTGCATGTCCTTCAGTAGACGAAACCCTAGTTTTTGACCTACGACTTGGAGACGTGCTCAAATGTCGTTCTTCTTGTGATCGAACCATTTTGGTTACCGAAGTACAAGTGGTAAGCAAATGAATGGGGTGATTTTGTCTCCAACAAACACCTTTCTTAAGAGTTACTAGCTTTGTTTGTATGAATATGGTGGTTTGAAAACCCTAGTTCATACACACATGCATTCAAACTCTCAAAGTGATGTATGTATGGATGATTTTGCTTCGAATAGTGTGTATATTTGATTTCCGATGGCTTCCTCCCGGATTCCGGCCAAATTTTGCAGATTCCGGTGAAGATCTTCAACCTTTCTTCGAATTTTTTACGAAACGAAGGTTCGAACCCTTCCTCTAGCGCCAATTGTTGATGATCTTTTCTAATCAGTGATGATTAGTGGCTGTTTTTCTTTGTTAAGATCACCAAACAAGATCTAAGATCATGAAATTTAATTAAGTAATGTGCAAGAAATAAATTGGCAAGAGTTTGGGCTACTTTTTTATTATGGGACTCCTCCCCCCCTTCATGCAAATGAAGGGGTATTAATAGGCATACAAAGAGGCTAGGTGTCACCATCTTGATGGCTTAGCCATTAGGATTTTGCCAAGTGTTATGACATTTGTAAAACATCTAAACTATTGTCCAATGGATGGATGCCAAGTGTTAAGACACATTGACTATTTCTAAAGTTGGTGACTCTTGGAGTTCCCAATGTTGTACTTGGTCTTTGGAACCACTCAGCTGCTCTCCTTGGTGACTAGCTACTCGTCTGTATGTCTTCGTTGGGTGTTGGAAACCTATATAACCCAAGTTGCTCGCCTGCTCGCCTCTTGTTGAGACTTTAAATCTTCTTGTTCTTGTTGTTCGCTACCTCGTAATGGCCTTTATGACCGGTTGCTCGCCGCCTTCATATGGGTATTTGTCCCTGTTGCTCGCCTCCTTCATTAGGACCTTAGTCCCTGTTGCTCGCCTCCTATGTCATACAGTCCCTGTTGCTCGTCCTCTTCCATATTATTGCTTTTGATGATTTCTTAATCTTATTAGACTAATAATTTTGTTCCCAATATTGTTGGCCGGTTGTTCGCCTATCAACATCTAAAAAAAAGAAAAGTATTTATATTTGTTGATAGGCGAACAACTTTGCATTTAATCAACGAAAGATTATCATTAAACTTGATAACAGGATGACAAATGAAAGAGGCTAACAGCTTTGTGGGGCAAACAGTCGCACAGGGCGAGCAGCTTAGCAAAGAGATGGCAGCCTGGTGGGGCGAGCAGCCTTGCAAAGAACAGCTGTGCCAGCGGCTCAAGCCAAAGTCAATTTGGGCGAACAGACTCGTAATGGAGCGAGCATCATTGTAAAACAATCCCAAGCGAGGAGCGAACAGCTCAGAACGCAAAGGATCACAACATCCAACGAAGACGTACAAGCGAGCAAACGGTCACCGTCGAGAGCATATCAGTAGTGCCAAAGACCAAGTACAACATTGGGAATCCCAAGAGTCACTAGCCTAGATATGGCCCAAGTGTCCTAACACTTGGCACCCATCCAATGAGCAATAGTGTAGATGTTGTACAAGTGTCCTAACACTTGGCAAAGATCCAATGGTTAAGCCACCAAGATGGTGACACATGTCCTCTTTGTATGTCTATAAATACTCCCTTCATGTACAAGAAAAGGGAGAACATTTGAATATAAGTCAAAACTCTTGTCAAATTATTTCTTGAGCTTTATTTAGCCAAATTTTATGATCTTGATTCTTGTTTGGTGATCTTCATTAGATGAAAAACAGCCACTAACCTTCTTAGTTAGAAAAGGTCATCAACAATTGGCGCTAGAAGGAGGGTTCGAACCTCCGGTTGTAGAAAAATTCGAAGAAAGGTTGAAGACACCCATCGGAATCTGCAAAACCTCGCCGGAATCCGGGAAGCAGCTGCCGGAATACAAAAGTGCACATTCTTGGGACAAAGATTTACAACATTTTAAGGGTTTTAATGCATGTGTGCATGAACTAGGGTTTTCAAACCTTTACAATCACACACAAGGCTAGTAATCCTTGGAAAGGGTGTTTGCAAGAACAAGATTGCCTCATCCATTTGTTCATTATCTATACTTTGATAATCAAAATGGTTAGATCGCAAGAGGAACGACATTCGAGTATATCTCCAAGTCGTAGACCAAGAACTAGGGTTTCTTCCACCGAAGGACATGCACGGACAGTGAGAGCAACTTCACAGAGGAATATACAAGTCACCATTGACACGATTCCACCAGAAGTTGAAGCTCTTGCTCAAAACCCCGAAGAGCTAGCAAAAACCATTGCTGTCCTTCAATCCCTGCAAAATCGACAAGCAGCAGGACCGTCAAGAGCACCTGTGACGACCAGACGAACAGGCGAGCAGGAGCGTACTGGCGAACAAAGGAGTAAAATGAGAGAAGATGCACGTCGGGACGAGGCCGACAGCGAGGAAGTTCGTAGAGGTAAAGGAAAAGCTCCACTGAGTGAGCGCCTAGGAAGCAAAGGAGAATCGTCATCAAGTCGAGCAGATGAATCAAGCAAAAGTACTTCCCGAACAAGTGCTTTGGAGAGATTAGGGGCAAGGAATGTGAATAGGAGGGAGCCATCCCGGAGGCGTGAGGAGCGATCACACCATCCTGCTCGCCCATCAGTACATGACCGAATCCGGAGGTCAGCTTTTGGCCGACTAGGGCCAAATGGAGCTAGCAACGCTGCTAGGAAGACAACTCAGGAGAAACGTCCCGTCGGCAAGGGACTGCATCGTGAAGAGGTCACGGAACCAAATCACGATGAACAGCCTTCCAACGGGAGGACTCCCCCAAATGAGTTGCAGGAAATAAGAAAGGCAATCGAAGAATTGCAGAGACAGTTGGAGTCTCAGAGAGGTGTCGGATCAACCGTTCTCCCATCTTCCCCATTATCTCCGTCTATCCTCAGTGCACCGATCCAGAAGAAGATACAGTTTCCAGCCATCAACTTGTATGAGGGAACGTCGGACCCCCGCATTCATGCAACGAAATATTCAGATTTCATGATCTCAATGGGGGCAACCGACGCCACACAATGCCGAAATTTTCCACTCACCCTGGGAGACGGCCCGCACAGATGGTTTTCAGCACTGGCTCCTGGCTCCATCAACTCTTTTGCCCAACTAAGCAAAGAGTTTCTGTCTCACTTCTCAACTGCCGGGTCCTACTTGACCCACAGACACCGTCTGGCAGATATTAGGCAGGGAGACGAGGAGTCGGACAAGCAATTTCTGGAAAGATTTGATAAAGTCTTGCTGGAGGGCGAAATGGTGAGTGAAGACACGAAGATTGTGGCAGTGATGGCTGGTTTAAAGAAAGGAACTGATCTGTGGAAAGAAATGCATCTGACTTGCCCGAAAACATACACGGAGTTCAGACACAAAGCTGGAATTCATGTTTCGATGCAGGAGGCCCTACACAGAGAGATGGGAGACAAAGTTGATCCGAAGAAGTCTGGCAAGAGGTCGGGAGGAAATGATTACAAAGCTCCGAAGAACATGAAGTCATTCAATGATGGAGCTGAGTTGAAAGAAAAGTTGAGTCAAGTCCTTACTATGTCCGTGGATGCTGTGTACAACAACGTTAAAGACAGGGAGATGTTGTCAGAGCCGCGGAAGATAAGGCAAGAGAGAGGCAAGCTGAACCCAAACAAATACTGTGCATACCATCAAAGTATCGGCCACTTCACGAGTGAGTGCCGAGACTTATTGAAGCAGTTGTGGAGGTTTTATGAGGAAGGAAAGTTGTCTGAATTCGTGAAGAGGGAACCAGGTAAAAGACCGAGGGCGCCAGTACAATCCAGTTCGGATGACGGAGACAGTGATGACCAACCAAGCAAAGTTGGTAAGAGGGGAAGGAAGGTCCCAGCAGCCCCAGCAAGGCATATCCCGGAAATCCTAATGCTGGAACCCACTGGGCCAGTAGGTGGTTGTTCTGATGGGAGGCCACCTATGTCGAAAAGAAAGAGGAAGGCAGAGCTGAGAGCAGTGGACCAGGTAATGGAAGTGGGTGTAAATCCATCAACCAAACGAACAGGGGACCTGACTTTCTCAGAGAAAGACTTAGACGGGATACTTACTCCCCACAACGACTCATTGGTCATTTGCGCCAATATCATGGGGACAAAGGTGCATCGTCTACTTGTCGACACTGGTTCCTACACGAATATCCTGTTCAAGAGCACGGTGGACCAGCTAGGAGATTGTGCTGAGTACATCAAAGATTGTAATCACAAGATTGTTGGTTTTGGAAATGCTGTAACCACCCCACTAGGAATAGTTACGTTGGCAGTTGAGCTTGTATCAGTCGAGGACCCGGAGAGGAAAATGAATAGAATGGTAGACTTCTTGGTTGTAGACCAACAGTCCACTTATAACGGGTTCCTCGGCCGTCCTTTCTTGCATGAATTCAAAGCAGCTGTTTCAACGTACTATTATTGTCTAAAATTTCCAACAAAGAAGGGTGCAGGTACAGTCAAAGGAGACCAAAAGAAAGCTCGTGCGTGTCTGTTGCAAATACAGTTGCAGGATCATCAAGTCAACATGGCGGACAGGTGCTCAGACAAGGACGGAGATGATAGCGAGGCCATGACTTCCGTTGATACTGAAATAATGGAAGGCGACGAGCAGCCACGCAGCGACGAGCAAGGCGACGAGCAGCCATGCAGCGACGAGCAACTGGGCGCAGACGAACAGCTGCGCATTGACGAGCAGAAACCCGTTGGCGAACAGATGGACGAGGACGAACAGAAGCGCGAGGACGAGCAGGTTGTCCAGACAAAAGAGAGAGAGGCTGCTTGCCCAATGGACGTTGATGAAGAAGACATCGAGCCACGACTGGGAGCAGAACCGATGGAAACCGAGGATGAGCTAAAGACAGAAGGGCCCATTATTGACCCCAGATGGAAAGGCCAGAAACGAAGGGCTACCCCGGTTGAAGAGTTGGAAACTGTAAAAGTCGACCCGAACCAAGAGGGCTTAGAACTCTTCATAGGGTCCGAGCTACCAGAACCGTACAGGACCAATATGATTGAGTTTCTTAAAGCAAATCTCGATGTGTTCGCATGGTCGCATGCAGACATGGTGGGCATCAGCCCCGAACATGCCTGTCACAGACTCAACATCGACCCGGGGAAGAGGCCAGTCCATCAGAAAAGGAGAAAATTTGGACCCGACAAATACGAGGCGCTTGACGTGGAAGTCAAAAAGTTGCTGGATAACGACTTAATCAAACAAGCGTTATGCCCGCAATGGGTGGCAAATCCAGTGTTGGTCAGGAAAGCAACCGGGGCATGGAGACTCTGCATCGATTTCACAGATCTTAACGCCGCCTGCCCGAAGGACAACTTCCCATTGCCTCACATTGACCAGCTAGTTGATAGCACCGCCGGACATGAGCTGCTAACGTTCATGGATGCATTCGCAGGATATCACCAAATCGCGATGCATCCCGATGATCAAGAGCACACAGCGTTCTACACCAACAAAAACTTGCTATGCTGGAAGAGAATGCCATTCGGACTAATCAACGCTGGAGCTACATATCAGAGGCTGGTTAACAAGATGTTTGATGATCACATCGGGAAGACGATGGAAGTATATGTGGACGACATTGTTGTCAAGAGCTCAAAAAAGGAAGATCACTTACAGCACCTGGTTCAAACACTCGAGATACTTCGGACCTACAATATGAAGTTAAATCCCAAGAAAAGCAGTTTCGGAGTCCATTCTGGGAAATTCTTGGGACATCTGGTTAGTCAACGAGGGATTGAAGCAAATCCGGTGAAAGTGAAAGCAATCATGGAAATGCAACCACCGAGATCGGTAAAAGAAGTCCAACGACTAACTGGATGTCTAGCAGCCTTGAACAGGTTCATCTCGAGATCGGGGGATAAGTGCAGGCCATTTTTCGAGGCCATCAAGAAAGGAAAGTTTCAATGGACAGACGCCTGTCAGCGAGCGTTCGAGCAATTGAAAGAGTATCTCAGCGATACGAAAATTCTTGCCAAACCGATCCCAGGGGAGAAGTTATACTTGTACTTGGCAGCTTCAGAAGAGGCAATCAGCTCAGTGCTCGTTCGAGCGGAAGGAAAGTTCCACCTACCCATTTACTATGTGAGTCATGCCTTGCACGAAGCAGAGCTCAGATATTCGCCAACAGAAAAGCTAGCATATGCGCTGGTGATGAGCATCAGAAAACTTCGTCCATATTTTTTCGACCACCAGGTGGAAGTGTTGACAACGTTCCCGCTCAAGCAAATACTGCACAGACCCGATGCGGCTGGTCGGCTCCTGAAGTGGTCCTTGGAAATCAGTCAGTTCGGGATTTCATATGCTCCTCGAACAGCGATCAAGGGGCAAGCCTTAGCAGATTTTATAGTCGAACTGACTTTCCCCCGAGATCCAACGAGAGGACATAGCCATCCCTGGCACATGTATGTTGACGGGTCGTCAACTAATACAGCATCGGGGGCAGGTATAGTCTTGATAAGCCCAGATAGGCAAGTTTTTACTTCAGCCGTTCGATTCGAGTTCATGGCGACAAACAACGAAGCAGAATACGAAGCTGTAATTGTTGGGTTACGCTTAGCATTAGCAGTTGGAGTACGAAGGTTGCAAATCTTTGGAGATTCGCAATTGATCGTCAACCAGGTCCGAGGAGAATATGAAGCAAGAGATGAAGACATGGCTTTGTATCAAAAGATTGTTGCTCACTTGGCCTCTTTGTTCGAACAAATATACATTGAACAAATACCAAGAGACAATAATGCTCAAGCAGATGCGTTAGCCAGGCTAGCAACCAGCACCGGACCAGCAGAATTGTCGGAAGTGACGCTAACAAGAATGTCCAAACCATCAACCGAAGATTACAAGATCTATCAGATCGACGAAGATTTCGAAGAAGACGACTGGAGGATGCCGATCGTTGAATATTTGCAAAACGATAAAAAACCGGACAACCCGTTCGAAGCTAACAAGTTGGTTAAAAGAGCGGCAAGATACACCATGATGGACGGACAGTTGTACAAGAGAGGAATCTCGCTCCCACTTCTGAAATGTTTGGCAAGGGGGCAAGGACAAGCAGTACTGAAAGAGATCCATGAAGGTGTATGCGGAAATCATGCCGGAGGACGGGCTTTGGCACATAAAACAATAAGGCAAGGATACTACTGGCCAACTCTCCTTCAAGATGCAATCAAGATTGCCCGAACTTGCCATAGATGTCAATTGTTTGCCCCAAACATTCACAAACCCCCACATGAATTGATTTCAGTCAATAGTCCATGGCCGTTCGCGAAATGGGGAATTGACCTCATCGGGCCTTTTCCCCCAGGACAAGGAAATGTTCGATTCGCGGTGGTGGCTGTTGACTACTACACAAAGTGGGCAGAAGCAGAAGCACTCGGGCGGATCACACAGGAGAAAATGATCAACTTTATATGGAAAAACATTGTTTGTCGTTTCGGGGTCCCTCAGGCGATAGTGACGGATAACGGAAGACAGTTTGAAGGAAAAGAGATCAGAGATTTTTGCAAAAAATGGGGAATAAAGAAATATTTCTCGACACCATACCACCCCCAATCGAACGGTCAAGTGGAAGCAGTAAATAAAATAATCAAGCATATACTGAAGATTCGTTTGGTTGACAAACAAGGAAAGTGGTCAGAAGAGCTACCAGAGGTGTTGTGGGCATACCGAGTATCCCACAGAACAAGCACAGGCGAAACACCGTTCACAATGGCATTCGGGACAGAAGCAGTAATTCCGATTGAGTTAAAAGTCCCGACAAAACGAACAGCTGCGTTTGACGAAGAAACAAATAACTCTGCAATGGCAGCAGAGTTAGACTTGCTTGAAGAAAAAAGAATAACAGCAGAATTGAAAAATGCGATCTACAAAAGAAGAGCAGCAAAGTACTACAATTCTCAAGTAAAGGCAAGAGAATTCGAAATTGGGGACTTGGTACTTCGAAAAGTTTTAATACCACCAGGAGTATTCGGCCCGACTTGGGAGGGCCCATACAAGGTGACGAATAAGTGGCACAACGGCACATACGACCTCGAAGACATGGAAGGCAAGTCGTCCCAATACTCCTGGAATACAACTTTACTCAAGAAGTACTACCAATGAAGTCCTGTAAGTCTTAGAAAGTTTGTAAATAGATCCTTTGTAAATTTTTTGAAATTTTTGCGCAAGTTTATAAGCGAGCAGATGTGCATTTATCTTACTAGGCGATCAGAATTGCTTTAATCTTTTGTCTTGTTGAATTTTAGTTTTTAAGCCTTGAGTCCAAATTACTTAGTTGCTCGCCCAAAAATTAGCAAAATACGAGTCTGTTATAAGACGAACAGAAGAGCTTATTAAAAGCAAAAATAAGGCTAAGTCCATAACGGACCAATAGCCCACAATAATGTAAGGCCAAGTCCACGAGCGACCAAAATGGCCCAAACAACTAAAGGTCAAGTTCTATAAGAACCAAATGACCAATTTAAAATTTAAGTGTACCTTAAGAAAAAAGGAACACGTATGAGCACAAACAAAGAGGCGAGCAACTAAGTAAGACAAACAAAGAGGCGAGCAGTTAAGTAAAGATAAATGAAGAGGCATAAATTTGTAGACGAACAAAAAATCTTCATTTCATTAGATCAAAAAGTTTTACAATAGGAATGAAAAATACAGAAATGTTGTACATCCTATTGTAAGAGAAACTAAACTAAGTCTTCAAGAGGGAGGTGGAGGAGGAACCTCTGCAGTCATGGTCGCCTGTCCACCCGGTTGCTCGCCCTGTGCACTTGCGCCAGCCCCATCAATTGGCGTCAAGGGAAGCGAAGACAACCCTTCAAAAACCTCATCAGCGGCTGCCGCGTAGGTCGCCGCTGGAGCAGGGTCAGGCTGACCGCCGTAAGTAGGAGCAGCAATGTCGACGTCCTCGCCGAAGACTTCCAAAGGAAAGCCGAGGTCGGCCAAATCAGAGACGAACAAAGTTGAGCCAGGAGGAGGAGGATAATTTTTCACGTATTCAATAAAGTCCGTCTTCACCGCATCACGAATATCTTGATTGTGATCGTGGGCGAAGTGGACAGACCGTAAACATTCCGCAAAGGCACAGATGTACCCAAAGTTGGTCTTGTCCATCACTTCCTGCTCATGGACTTCGTATTCGATCAGATTCTGGCGCTCTTCCTCCAGCCTCTTGACATGCTCCTCAACAGCGAGCAGACGAGCAGATAAGTCTGCTCGCTCCTTCTCAGCTCTCTCAGCTCTCAAGTCTGAGGACTTCACCTCCAGCAGCATTTTCTCAGCCTTTTCCAAGGCGTTCTTCTCGCCAGTTAACGAGGCCTCCATCTTCCTCTCCATCAAAGCCAGCATCTTAGCATGCTCGGCCTTGCATTCTTTGATGGCGGAGGCTCTTTCCTCGTCCATCCTCTCCACGCGACGGCCCAAATCGCGGTTCGTTCGCTCGAGCTCCATGACTTGGTCGAGCAGCATTTGGGACTGGACCAATTGATGGCTAGTATTGTAGGCCATCAGACGAACATTATCACTAGCAGATTGGCCAGTGACAAGGGTGTTCGCCGATTTTGTCCAAGCCCTTGGAACCATCTCGGCTGCTCGGCGAACGGGGGCATCAGGTATATCGGAGAATGAAGGAGGTGCATTCTTCACCACTGAAAGATAGTGAAGGGTATTCCCGCGGCCAGGGTAAAGTGCTGGATTATACCTGAAACAGAAAGCACAGAAGTCAGTGGTCAAGCAACATTGCGCCAAGCGGCGAACAACAAACAAGGCGAAGACAATGGACTTACTCTTTGATTTTGACGGGGTCCCAACCTAGATAAGAGGTATCTTTGGGATTGTCCCCTTTCTTGGCCGCCACCAGGCCGGCGACCACCTGTCGTTCATCCACCACTTCCAGAGAGGTGGACTTAGAGGCTGGAGACCGGGGAGCAGCACTGCTCGCCTCCACCATAGTCTTTGATCGCTTGGAGGCGCGATCATCGCCGCGTGTGGCGCGAGCATCATCGTCCCGCGGCACTTTCCTTTTCTCTCTCTCTCGCTCCCTCTCCTTTTCCTTCCTCACGTCTCGCGGAGAGGAAGTGATTTTGGCCGCAGGCTTGCGGCGACCAGCTCCGGAAGCTGGGCGACCAGTATGGTTCTCCCCTGCCCGGAGGCGCATGATGGCAAGGGGAGGATCCATCTTTCTCCTTGAAGCGTCCGCCATTTGTTTAACTCGCCCGGCGAGCAGATAGTACGATTCGGGCACGGCCGGGATAGCAACAGTGACTTGTTGATCTAACAAGAAAAAGATGTTAGGCGAGCAAGAATGTTGGACGAGCAAAGAATAAAGAGTTACCTTCTGGGACGACGGCTTGGGCTTCAAGATGGTGAGGACTCGTGATCAAGCCAGCAAGTTTGCGACAATGAGCCTTCGAGAGATGGTGTATGTCACGACTAGCAACGTCGCGAAGAGAGATGATGGCTAAGGTGAAGAGGAACTCGTCACTGATGTCGGGGTGCCCCCACTTCAAGTTCCTTGGACCTGCAAAACAACGAAAAGGATTAAAATTAGTCCTACTTATGAACTAACAAGACAAAGTTAGCCCTACGTTTGATTTTTCCAAAGCCTTCAGGCGACATGATGCGCGCCTGCCCGCCAGCAAATCCCTCAGTTGCTCGCCAATCTCCACCAATGAAGAAGAATTGGCAATGCCAACCCTTAATCTTATTGGGAACTCCCTCAACGAGTTTCAATCCGGTTTTCGCCTTGGCGTAATACCACCCAGCACCATCCTCGGAAATGGTCAAGGCGTAAAGAATCTCCGCGGTTGTTATCTTATTTTTGTAGCCTTCAAGACCAAAGAGAGTCATGAAGGCTAGAAGACTACTCCAACCATTTGGAGTAATTTGAGTGATCGCCAGGTTCATGTCAGATAAGAAACGGCCGATGAGCGGATGGACGGGGAGCGGAAAACCCGTGTTCAACACATCCAAGTTGATCGCCGTGCAGCCAGGAGGGGGGCGATCAGCAGTCTCTCCTTTCTTCGGCACATACATGAAAATATCGTAGGGGATCTTGTATGTTTCACGGATGCTCGCCAAATCGTCCTCAACAACAACACTGGCAACTCTGCTCGCCGCATAATCTCCATCCTGAGCTTTCATGATTACCCTCGATGTAGGGGCAAAGGTCTTCGAGTAGCGAGCAGAGTAGTCCGCCCACTCGGTGTCACGAACAACTCCTTCGGGGATCCGGGATTCTGGTGTAGTTTGAGCAATAGGAAAGTTGATCTCTCTTAAAAACTCCCAAGTGAGAGTGGGACATTTATGCTCGCCAACTCGTTGGTCGCCTTCTTGACCAACGGAATCATCTATCTCCGCGGCTACTTCTACGGAATCTTCCCCCAAATTGGAAGAAGTTTCAGGTTCACGAGCGAGAGGTTGCATCTTTTCTTGCTCGCCTGAGCGATCAACAGCGCACGACTCTATCGAGCGAACAACAGAATTCGCATCGGAGTCCGTGTCTTCGTCCACCAACAGCGTGCGCGGGTTTCTCGTCAATATTTGGCGAACAGATCTGCGCGGAGAATCCAAATCTACGGGTCTCTTTTCCGGGTTTCGCCCGGGTCCGGATTGAGATGAATTTGAGGGGGTAAACTCCATTCAAAATAACGAGGCGGAAATTTGACCAATTTTGGAAAGATTTTAAGAACAATGCGTCCGAAATCAAAATCACAGCGGCAACGTTACTACGAGACGGCGGCGCAATGGCGGCTCACGGCCGGAGTAACAGGGACGACTAAAGAAAATGCAGGAAATAGAAAAAATTCACGAAAATTGAAGGAAGAAAGAGAGAATACAGGACAAATTACCTTCAAAGAACAAGAATCTAAGAGACACAAGGGGATTCGAACACAAAAGATTGAAAGACAAAGCTTCAAAATGCGTATCAATGGCGGATGGCTTATGATTCTTCGAAAAGAAAGAAATGAAGAAGGAACCACCTATTTATAAGAATAAAGTGGGGGCAAAAATGCAATATTTGCAAAATATTATAGGCCCCTATGGGCAAATGGGGGGTCGCGCGTGACTGACGCGACGCCTCGCATTCCGTGCCTCGGGAACCCAACCGTCGCGACACGAAGGGGCATTCGCTGTTGGTCGCGCGCTTAAGTTCCCATTGCTCGTTTGCTCGCCCACTCGGATGCTCGTCCGCATAACCAACCATACTCCCTTTCTGCTCGCCCATTGTTCGAAGAAGAAGTCGTAGCTTGGTCTCAGTTGATCAACCCATGTTCAACATAAGGCCAAGCTAGGGGGCAATTGTTGATAGGCGAACAACTTTGCATTTAATCAACGAAAGATTATCATTAAACTTGATAACAGGATGACAAATGAAAGAGGCTAACAGCTTTGTGGGGCAAACAGTCGCACAGGGCGAGCAGCTTAGCAAAGAGATGGCAGCCTGGTGGGGCGAGCAGCCTTGCAAAGAACAGCTGTGCCAGCGGCTCAAGCCAAAGTCAATTTGGGCGAACAGACTCGTAATGGAGCGAGCATCATTGTAAAACAATCCCAAGCGAGGAGCGAACAGCTCAGAACGCAAAGGATCACAACATCCAACGAAGACGTACAAGCGAGCAAACGGTCACCGTCGAGAGCATATCAGTAGTGCCAAAGACCAAGTACAACATTGGGAATCCCAAGAGTCACTAGCCTAGATATGGCCCAAGTGTCCTAACACTTGGCACCCATCCAATGAGCAATAGTGTAGATGTTGTACAAGTGTCCTAACACTTGGCAAAGATCCAATGGTTAAGCCACCAAGATGGTGACACATGTCCTCTTTGTATGTCTATAAATACTCCCTTCATGTACAAGAAAAGGGAGAACATTTGAATATAAGTCAAAACTCTTGTCAAATTATTTCTTGAGCTTTATTTAGCCAAATTTTATGATCTTGATTCTTGTTTGGTGATCTTCATTAGATGAAAAACAGCCACTAACCTTCTTAGTTAGAAAAGGTCATCAACAATATTAATTTAGATATTCAAGAAAAGATTTGAATCATATTTCACCCTCCACATCCCATAAAATTAGATAACATATAGTTTCATCTTACTTCATGCATAAATATTAAATGACAAACTATAGAGTGAATTTAAAGGGTATTAATAGGGTATTAGTTTCGAAGGGTACAAATTATTTTCAAAGAGTATGAGTTGAAGCGTATAAAGAATTTTAATTATTTAATTAAATGATATTAGTTGGTTACACTAAAGTGTATGAATTGTTCTATTTAAAGATATTCCATAGTTTAAATATGCACGAGTTTAACTCTATGCATACTCATATTATGATTTGAATTGTTTCAATAAGAATATGTGTTTAATAAAAATTTCAATAAAAATTTAATATTGAATAATCTATTTTATTTGATGTGAATTGATTATCATAGATTTTTCCAGTATAACAAGCAACTCTTATGTTAACAATTATTCCCTATGTATGTATTACTAATTGTTTATTTTCAAAATCAATTACATAATTAACAAATTAACTTTTGGTCAAACTTAGCCGAATTAAAAAATGATTAATATTTTTGTACACAAATGTCTATTAGACAGAGTGAATACGAATTGAATGTTGGATAATGTTTGTTTTGAATTGAATCTCAAAACCTTGAAACGATTGATATCACTGACTTGGTCAATATAAGATAAGATCTTTACTTTACATATATTCAATTGAGTGGGAACTCAACTGAAGTCATTCAAGGCTGAATATTTGAAGTCAATTATGAATCACTAAAGAAACATCTTTGAGTACAAACCGAATCTTACTAAGTTGGCCAGTTTGCCACTCAAGTGAAGAATATAATCATTAAATGATAAATTTGTTAGAAAATATTGATTGTGTAAATTTGATAAAATTATTTTTAAAAAGTATAATGGTATGGATGTATGGATGTCAGAGCACGGATGATTTTCATTTTTTATGTACCTAGATTGAGTACTTCATATTGATCTTTTTTATTAAGTCACATTGTTGGTTCTCTTATCTATGTTACTCAATTTCAAGAAAAATAAAATATTTGTTATTCTATGGAAATTTATATTTTGTGTGGATTTAAGGTTTAGAAACAGTGACTGACGGGTTAAGATGAGTTGAGTGTGGTGATTTTTTATTATAACCCTATGTACTTTATTTTATTATTAATTTTGTTTGTGTGTTTGTTACTGTTATTAATATAAATTTGATATTTTTATACGTTTACAAATAACATTGATCTTATTATTGTGGAATAATTACAAAATTGTTCAAAAAATAGACTATTTTAAAGTATCGAATATTAGACTAGGAGTATCATTAATCTGGATTCAAGAAAATTTACAACAATTACAATATTATACCACTGACCCAAAATAATGACACTCCTGATTAAACATTTGATACTTTAAAATTTTTACTTGATAAACTTATCATGAACTATTTTCATATAATACTTTACCTTTATAATTTAATTGTTCATTAAATTTATTTTAATATTTACCAAATTTTAATTTTAAAAAATTAGTGTATTTTTTAATATTAGTTGAATATTTTTCAGGTTTTTTTAAGCATCAATAAAATAATAAAATTTGAAGATCATTATCTTTAGTTTTATTATATCTTTTACTAAAAAATAATTAATTGAAAATTTTTGCATCACATGTAATCTAAAGGTAAGATGGAAAAAAATCCAAATAAATGTGTACTTAAATGACTAATTTCAAAGTGAAAAAGTTAAGAGGATTGAAATCAAAATTGGGCAATGTTAAAGGACTAAAATCTTATTTTACCCTAAAATATTAATGTGATAGTCTTTTCTTCTTTGTATTGTATTATTATTTTATTACTTTTTGTATGAACAATGATGAAAATTACATTTGATCATGCATAGACAATTTAAGTCTTTCTCCAAATGTTTCTATTAAAATCAAATTGATAATTTTGAATATGATATTGAAGGAAAATTAGAATCTGTGAATATTGTCAAAATCGTTGATTTTTATGTGAAATACAATAATACTGAAATTAAACATTGTATGGTGAAAATTATATTTCTTTGGATGTGTCGGGTGTAAAATATTTTGGAGAAAATTGGGTTTTATTATATTGGATTAGGTCAGAACTGGAAAAATTGTTCTCAATTTATTATGTAATAAGGTATATTGGTGACACGAATCTCATGCATCATCTTACTAAAGTTTGGTATAAATATACTAGAAGTGGTGGATTAATTAAAAAATAATTTTATTTTTTAGTAGTATAAACAAAAAGAGTATGTTAATGTGGATTGAATAAAATAATTAAATTATTAAGGATTTATTGAACAAACCACAATTATATCACCTCTTTGTAAAATTAAACAAAACATTACATCCCTTTTCATTCTAATTCACGTTTTTCGAACATCAAAATCTAGGACTCAATTTTTTTAATTAAACTAGGAAAATTATGTTAATTTTTCAATTAAAAGTTAAATGTGCACTGATCGTTTGGATAAGGGCTTTTGCGGCAAGAGGAAAAAGGGGAAATAAAACAAGTAATTTTTGTCAGACCAAAAGCAGAAGCATGGCAACAACAAATGTGCAACATACTATGACTCTACAATTAACCTTACTTTAAGGTATTCTCAGAGCAAAGGACGCCTTCAAATACGGTTTTTTTTTTTTTAGAAAAGGACATGAGGATTGAAGACCAAATATTTGGGTATAATGTGTGCATAAATCTGGTAAAATTTTGTTGAAAGGGGTTAACGAATACTATCAGTTGATGGTAATATTGTCATTTAACATATGTGCATTTTAGTTTAAAAATATTTCGGAGTATGCTTAGGATTTCGGGGGTTTATATAGCCATACCTTTTTTTTAAATCAAATTAATTTGTATTTAATAATGAGATGTTTGTAAGAAAACATATCTTTTGTATGACATTAATACACTATTAATTATTTTATTTTGTATCACTTAAAAATTACATGATGTTGAAAGTAATAAATAATTTAATGTAAAAAAACACAAATTGTTCAAACATTTATTTATTATGTAAAAAATTTAAGAGAATTTATTTTGATGAAACAATGATTTTTTTCACACACACACATATATAGTTAAAAAAATTATTATAAAGTTAATGATTATGTTATAAAAAATGTTATAAGTTTAAAAAAAAACAAATTGAATTTTTTTAGCATTATAATTTAATTTAATTAATTATTATAGTAAAAAATTGTAAAAATACCTTCCGTGCGAAGCACGGGTAGAAATATCAATAGTTTATAATTATGCTCCCTATTATTATTGAGAATCATTTCAATCTGTGACATTCCTGTGACATTCCGTGTCTCATATAAGATATGTATTTTGGTGAGAAGTATTTGCATCCACATTTTAATGTTACATTAACTTAAATGGTTACACCTTGATCAAAATTAAACAATGAATATATTTAAGTTAATCAGCACTAAATAAATCTTGATTTGTTTTGTTGTTTTCTTTTCCATTTATAATTATGCTCCCGATTATTATTGAGAATCACCTCAATCCGTGACATTCCGTATAAGATAAGTGTTTTGGTGCGGAGTTTTTGCATCCCCATTTTCTATAAATGCACTCACAAAATTTTACTCCCAATTTTAATCTAACATTAAAAGTCTAAACTCCCCTCTTAGAAAACATATACCGATCCATTTTTCACTACAAATAAAAAATAAAAAATCCACTAAGCATGCTCAAACTCACCACTTTCATCCTAACAACATAATTTTCGGCAAAGGTGATCGAAAATTTTGTCTTATTTTCAGCAGACTAGAACCAAGTAGATGTGCGATATTTTTGTTTCAAAACAACATGAAATAGAACGATAACTTCAAAAATCTAACCTACAAACTTATACTATTAGTTTCATGCCATATATCACATATATTATTTACTTAAATAAAATATAAAAAACTTATAAACATAAGTTTCTACCTCAAATATTATAATGTTGAAAAAAAAATAGAGAAAAAAAATTAGGCCCTCTCTCATCGACCATGATACTTTCTGATTAGTCACTCCGAAAAGATGGACAATATTTGGTGATGATTGTGATACATTTGAGAGACGTTAAAAATAGGTGGGTATATCTATCCTTTATTTTTTATGTGCAAGGGTATATTTGACAGTTTAGGGTGTGTGTATATTTGCAAGAGAAATAATTAAATGAATTAATTTCGCACCTCTCTACAAGTTTTACTTTTAGATGAGGCGAAATTATTTCATGGTATCAGAGCCAAAAAACTCGTGCCCAGACAAAGATCCCGAGTCCTCTACAAAGAGGGAAAATTGAGTTCGTCCATGAGTAAGGAAGAGTGTAAAATAAATCATTAAATGGATCAATTCATATCTCTCTATAAATTTGAACTTTTAGATAGATAAAGTGAAATTCTTTCAACATCAATATAAAATTTAGGGGTGTGTTCATTTAGTGGTGAATGTACTTTTATAAGAAATGTGGGCGCAAATATCCAACGTCTTGTGTTTTAGGCATCTCAAATTGTATATACAAAGTTGTCTCATATATAATCAGTTTTAGTACCATTGGCTAGCATTTTGCAATTTTTTTTTTTATGTAATATTAATTATTTTATTAAAAATGTATTAATTTGTTCGTGTTAATTGTTTTATTAAATATATTAGTTATTCTATTATAAAATGATAGTTGCAGATCAATTTCTTCGTAAAACACTTTTACATAAAACTAATGCTAGGATATATACAAGATATGAAATTATCTAAAGCTACAATAATATAAGGTCCGCAAGTGAAGGTTTGGCCTAACTTTAATTCAATTGCCCCTAGAACAAATTTCTTGATTAGTCAAGATGAGCCAAAACTAGCAATCCCATATGCAGCCATCTTGTGATAATTATTGATAGATATGTAAATACAAAACACAACTAAATGTGCATCCATGTGAGGTGACAAATTTAAGCAAATTAATGGAGTCACTAGCCAAGAAGGCCCACTTGACCAAATCCCATGTTATAACCCATAATGACATTTGCTTGCCATGCCTAATATCCCAACCATACAATTAATAATAATTCTTGAAAGTCTTTTTTGTGGTTCAATTGAACATTACAAGTTCAATTCTTCATAATACAGCCTATAAACAAGACTCACATGGTGTGATTTACCTCTTTCACACAATAAAATTTATTCAATGTGCATCCTTGAATAAGGATTATAAATTTTTTATTTAATAAAACAATTAAATAAAAACTAGATAGCTCAAAAACTATAATATGACAAACATAATTTTAATAATATTGAGCTCTAAATTGATAGGTTCAATATTTCAGGTCTTAAATTGATAGCTTTTTTTTATCTTTCAGTCCCTGAATCAATAAGAATTTTTTTTCAGGTCCTAAATTGATAGTTTTACTATCTTTTAGCCCCTAAATTGACATTATTTTACAATTGATTCAATGAGCGCCCTTGAATAAGGATTATGAATTTTTTGAATTATTTTTGAAAAACTATTTCAAGATACCTTAGAAACACTACTACTATTTGTCCATGATGCATTATGATCTGTATGAACCCATGAGTGAGACTATATATATTGGAAAATTTTAAATTATTATGCAAGGGAAGAATCATTTTGGGCAAAATATGTATGTCAAGACAAATTTTATAATTATAATCATGCTTACCCCATCTGCCCCTCTTCACATGCCTTTTCTCCAAATATGCATACATGATAGATACAGCTACACGTTTAGATTCTTGGACTTTTATTCCCTCCTACCCCAGCCCATCAAAGTTAAAAGATATTCAAGAACTTTCATTGGATCCTTTCCTCAATGCAAAGCCCCCATTTGCCCTCTATACTGTACATGGCACATGTAAACATCCTATCCAATATTTTACTCTAATATTCACACATAAATATTTAATATATATATATAGTTAATTATAAATAAATTCACAATTTTAAAACAAATTGTAATCAAACTTAACTTTTGTATCTTTGTTAACAATTTGTTTTTTGTGCTAATAGAACCAATGGACATATGTTCTCTGGTTCAGTATGACATGACCTACCTAACAACAAATGATTAATCGTATTAATATGTTTAAATTTGTTCGAAAGACAACGAGTAACTAATTGTCATTTTAGGTTAGGAGAAAATATGTCTTTAGTTCTAATTGCCAAAATAAAATAAAATAAAATTGAGTTTTATTTTAACAAGTGTAAAAAATTTAGATTATAAGTATTAAAATTTATGATAAAACTATGATTTTATTTGTAATTAAATCATAAGTATATATACTCAAATAAAAAAAAAATTGGCGATGGATACTTCATCGTTGAACTCTAGCAAATTGATGTAAATGAGGGAAAAAAAACACTGACAAATATTTACGGTGGAAAAATTCACTTTAAAACTTTCTATAATTGGAAATTCTGCGACATAAATTCTGTTGAGAAACTGAATCGGATTGCCACGACATTATTTCAGTCAATATATTGTCTCCATAAAAACTTGATCTCAATACGAATTGCTAGTTTTTTTTTATTCTTAATCAGCTAAATAAATTCATTACTCACAATAAAGTTGAAGGGTATAAGACATACCCAAGTTACAACATTTTCCTACCCTAGACCCACTTTCATAGAACTAAATATTACAACTCCAAAACACACTCAAATATTTTAACCACTTCTTAAAGTTCACAGTAATTTTGCTAGTTTTCTAATATAAATTATTAGATTCATTTTAAATAACTTACACTAAAAATTGACTCCATAAAAAAGAACATTGAACTATGTATCAAAATTATATACTGTATCCATTTAATGCATTATGCACTCAGATATTTGGGTGCTTAATTGTGCTCTAATTAAACTAGTTTCTCATGCTTTAATTTATTCATAAGATCCGGTCTCTATTAGTTGTACGGTGCAATTGCTGGTGACACGTGATATTAGATTTGGTTGAAATATAGCACTAATTTTAACTGAATGTGAAAATTAATATATAACTTAAACATGGCATTACATTTTACTAAAAATGTGACACTAATTTTAACTGAAACGTGACATTAACTTTAATTGAAATACCACCGATGTATGTCCACCTGGTGCATTATGAGCCTTAGGCTATTTATAAACATTGTGCCCTTGAGCAATTATAT
Organism: Ballota nigra; assembly: GCA_947034835.1. Taxonomy (NCBI): domain Eukaryota; kingdom Viridiplantae; phylum Streptophyta; class Magnoliopsida; order Lamiales; family Lamiaceae; genus Ballota; species Ballota nigra. The sequence goes on along the minus strand of OX344727.1, from coordinate 6,126,691 downwards.
GGGGCCGTTTAGTTTGAAGGACCAGATTGATTAGATGGGATTGAATTAGATGTGATTGAATTAGATGAGATTGGATTAAATAAGATTATTTGAGGAGGAATGTGCATTAGGATTGTAGGATTGTTTTTTTTTTTTTTTTTTATGATTAAGTGGGTTTAAAGTGCAATATACCTTTTTTTTACCCCCAACTAATTCAGCCTCCCAAGTATTTCTTTTCTTTCACAAATATTGTGAGGATAAAATAGTAATTTGAAAGTATGGGACTATGGAGTCTCACCAACCCTAAGGGATTATTTAGTCCCTCATTTGAGTAGGTTTATGACTCGAACCCTTATTTTATCTTGGGCCTTAAACCTTCAATCCAAACACAATATTACATAGGATTGAGTGAGACTAAAACTTTAATCCCACCCAATCCAGCAAACCAAACGACCCCTAAGGGGACATTTGCTTAAACTGGATTGAACTAGATAGGATTGAACTAGATGGGATTGGACTAAAATAGATTGGATTATTGAGTATGAATGTATGTTTGGATTGTAGGATTGAATTGTGTGATTAAGTGGAATAAATCGGGCGGCGGTTATTTTTTATGAGGATAAATCGGACGGCGGTTATTTTTATCTTGAATAAGGGTAGATTGATCACTTAAAATAGAAAATGGTGGATAAAATAGTAATTGTAATTCAGTAGAACAAATAATTCCACCTATTTGTTAGGACTCAATAATCCTTAAAATTGGGGATTAGCTGGGATTATGGACCCGGACCCTAGTTTAGTCCAGGGCCATTAATCCTACGCAGTCCTTCAAACCAAACATGAGATTATCTAAGATTATAAAGATAATTTCAAACAAACCTTCAAACCAAATGACCTCTAATTTATTTAAATAATCAATAAATATCACGTTTTTGTAATTTATCTCCCTAATATAATGTTTAGTGACTATTAAACCTGTGATCGAATAAAGGACAACAATTTCTTAGTACATAGTAGGGGTAAGTTAACTTTTCTCCCAAAAAGATTCTTGAACATTTTGGGTGCAAAAAGTGCAACGATTCAACCAAAACATTTTTTTTTTCTATGTTGAATCGTTAAACTTTTTTTACTCGAATTTTTTAATTTGAAAATACTCAAAGATTTTTTACATTGAAAAATTACACCTTCAAAGTTTTTGAGTTTCAAAGTCATTTCCCCATCTTTAAATAGAATTTTTGTTTTTGCTTTTAAAGTTGTAAAAATTATGTTAGTTGAAAAAAACGCAAACATAATCGAGAATGTGGAACATATGTACTATACAAAATTTTCTAAGATAGGTAATAATTATTGTTTTAAAGCTCAAATATAAATGAATCATCGTATGTAGTTTGGAATATGAAAACTGAAATCATGTCAGTCAATGTTTGTGTTTACCAAAAAGACATCATCTTTCATATTTCCTTTGTTCGGTTGTAATAGAGAAAGTTCGAAAGATTTATTACTGATTGAAGACAAGCTAACATATTTTTTCCCCTTCACTTAGTGAATCATTTTTTATTTTTAAATCTCATGATTGTCTATTTAAAGATGTCATATTTTTAATTTTGAGACTATTTGAGAAAAGATGTATTGTTAATATTAAATATAATATGTGTCATCAAATTTATTAAAATTATCATTTATAATCTGCCATAATATTGAAGGTATGTGTTTATTACACTAACATATATGGATAAACCTCATCAAAAATAGACTCTTAAAATAACACGTTTTCAGAGGATCCATCTCATAAAGGGAAAAAATTGTGTAAATGAGTTTTACCGGTCAGCTCATTTGCATTTTGTTTGTATATTTTTTTTACCAATATTAATGGTTATTTAAAAATATTACTTTGATAGTATTAGTCAATTCATGTAAAAAGCATAAATTGTTATACTATAAAATATTAGTTGTAAAATAGATGTACATAAAAATTAGGTTAATTTACACAAAACCAAGTCTTATTTTTTTTTTCCACGTAATTTAATGCAATATGTTGGAGGGTATTACGAGGTTTTTTGAGGTCTGTTTTTTTTTAATAAAATAATTGTCTAGGGAAAGTATGCGAAACAAACTTTCAATTAACGATCATTTTATTCAAAAAATAAACCCCATAAAACTCTGTAATACCCTCCGATATATCGTATTACACTACGTGCAAAAAAATATGACCAATTTTCAAAGACGAAAGGAGTACTGTATAAAGTATTAAAATCATTTGGGAGCCTAAACAAAAATAAAAAATCATTTACCTTATAAGAGGACCTACCGGTTAAAACGGCAAATTTTTTTAATTAGACCAAATATCAAAAGCAATCGCAAAAATAGGGTTGCTGCAGAAATTTTTACGAATATAGGGTTGATCGCGCCCGGGAGTGGCGATCAAAAGAGAGGATCGCGCTCACCAGGCGCGATCAAAAGATAACCAGCTTTTCTACCCCTTGATCGCGTCTGGCAGAGGCGATCTACACAGTTGATCGCGCTCCCCAGGCGCGATCAATACGAAGAGCTGCCACGTCGTGCCTCGCCCTCCCCAGAGGCGATCCTCGACAGAATCTGCCACACCCACATGGCGAGATTCCCGCGCCACTCCACGCCACTCCGCGTGCTTGCTCCACTCCCCCACGCCAAGTCAGGATTTTGGCAGTATATGCATTTGAATGTGCATATAACAGCACCCTTCCTCCTCTCCTCATTTCATTTCTGCTTCTCATTTCATTTCTGCTGCTTTTCCTCCTCATTTCATTTTTGCTCTTCTTCCTCCTCATTTTATTTCTGTTCCTTCTCCCCCTTTTATTATATTCGAATTTTAGCCAAAAAAAAAAAAAAACACAAGTGCTGCTTCCAAAATACAAACCAATCTCCACAAAAATGTAAGTATTTTGATATTTTTAAATTTTTTGCAGTTTTTTTATTTTATTCTAAAATTTATTTTTCTCAATTTGCAGTCTCACATATACACAAAAATAAAAGTTAGTTGGTATTTTGCTATCTACCTGAGGAGTACAGACACTACTATCAAAAGGTAAATTCTTCAAAAAATAATTAATAATATTTTCGAATTTATTTGCATGCATATATTATCTTTTTTTTTTTAAAATAACGGTACACATGAAATATGCTACTAGATGAAAAATTCTCAGTATATATATGTAAATTGCAATTATTGTACACATAGTATTTGTTCTTGGTTCTAAAGGTTTTAAATCTTGATATTGAGTTTATGTTGTAATTGATAAATATTATTAAGTTCGTGAGTTTTTTTCCAAGGATGTGCTAATTTAGTGGGTCAAACTTACATTATAATTATAATACTTTATTTTAGAGGGTGTAAATAAATAAATAAAAAGTTGAGAAAAATTATATAAACATAACAAATATTTTGAAATAAGATTTGAGGCCAAAAGTAGCAAAAGTTTTGGATAGAAAATTGATTTAAAAAAAAACTATCACCACCATTGGTTATAAGAAGCTCAGTCTAAACATTCATATCAATCTTGGTCATGGTAATATTTTCTTTAAACGATTAATTTTAGGTAGCATTTAACTCAAATCAACCTCAGATCTGGATTACACTTAAAAAATATATTTTAATGAATTTGGAGTCAAACATTACACTTAAAAAAATTGACTTGAAAAAAAAATTGTAATATTTAATTGAGAAGATATTATTTTAATGATATTCATGTTAACTATATAACTGTGAGCTACAATTTTATTAACATAATAAAACAATTAGTATTATTTAATGAAACAATATTACTTCTCCAATTAATATTTTTAGTGAAAACTATAATATCATTTAATGAAACGATTAATACTCTTTAAATAAATTTCAAGATAAATATTACTCACAAAATATATTAAAATTTAATAAACTCACTGTTGCAATTATTGTACACATAGTATTTATTCTTGGTTCTAAAGAAACAAACAATGTTATTAAATATTTTAATGAATTCAGTTTGTCAAATTTAAATATTATATAATTATTAAATATTATATAATTATTTGATGTATTTTAAGTATCAAATTTAATATAGATTTGTATATTAATTATAAGTGTGTTGTGTTTTTGAAGATATGCCAATCTCTCGCGATATTGGAATCCTTGTGCGCTCTTGTGGAACTGTTATTGGAACAAGAAGAGTTGATCGTATGCTTGATTTCTATGGTCTATTACGTGTGTTGTCTGAGATCACGAGATTAGATTTGCGAGTGTATTCTTTGAATGTGTCTTGCATAATAAATAATGAGAATGCCTCCTCTAGTTGTCCTATTAGGAACAACAACGACCTTCTCTATTTCTTCCATCCACAAGCGGGGCTCAATTCAGTTGAGCTATTAGTGGAGGTTGAAATGAAGGTGCAGTACCCAGCATCCCATGGTCAGTGGGAGAACCAATACTATCCTTCTGAAGGGTCAGGTCGTGGGGGAGCCAATATGGATAGTGTAATGTTACAAGTCAATTTTTTTAAGTGTAATGTTTGACTCCAAATTCATTAAAATATTTTTTTAAGTGTAATCCAGATCTGAGGTTGATTTGAGTTAAATGCTAGCTAAAATTAATCGTTTAAAGAAAATATTACCATGACCATGATTGATATGAATGTTTAGACTGAGCTTCTTATAACCAATTTTATTGTGCAAAAATTAAAATGATTAGTTGCATGCTTTCATTATATATTATTACCATTAAATTAATACTTTTTAATAAAATATATATAAAATATAAATAAATTTACGATGAAATTGGTGTACATGCATAATTTCCCTTATTTATTTTCGGTCAAAAGCCGGTCATGCAACATATATTCAAGTCGCCATTATGATAAAAAGAAATACTCCCTCCTATCCAAAACTTTTGTTTCTTTTGGCCTCAAATCTTATTTCAAAATATTTGTTATGTTTATATAATTTTTCTCAACTTTTTTATTTTTTTATTTACACCCTCTAAAATAAAGTCTTATAATTATAATGTAAGTTTGACCCACTAAATTAGCACATCCTTATATGGACAAAAAGGAGTGAATTTGTACAAATAATTAATTTATATTTTAATTTAATTGGGTTAATTGGAAAAAAACTCACGAACTTAATAATATTTATCAATTACAACATAAACTCAATATCAAGATTTAAAACCTTTAGAACCAAGAACAAATACTATGTGTACAATAATTGCAATTTACATATATATACTGAGAATTTTTCATCTAGTAGCATATTTCATGTGTACCGTTATTTAAAAAAAAAGATAATATATGCATGCAAATAAATTCGAAAAATATTATTAATTATTTTTTGAAGAATTTACCTTTTGATAGTAGTGTCTGTACTCCTCAGGTAGATAGCAAAATATCAACTAGCTTTTATTTTTGTGTGTATGTGAGACTGCAAGTTGAGAAAAATAAATTTTAGAATAATAAAAAAACTGCAAAAAATTTAAAAATATCAAAATACTTACATTTTTGTGGAGATTGGTTTTTTTTCCTTGTATTTGAGAAGAAGCATTACTAAAATATTAGGTGCAATGAGGAGAGGAAGAAGAACAAAACTGAAAATGGGAGAAAAAAGAAGAAATTTTTGTGCAGAAAATGGGAGGAAGAAGAAGAAGAAGAAGAAATTTTCGTGCAAAAAAGGGGAGGAAGAAGAAGAAGAAGAAGAAGAATTTTCGCAGAGAAAATGGGAGGAAGAAGGAGTTTCGCATCTGTTATATCAGCTAAACAAATGAATCGGACAAAATAGGGGTCAACTGCTGCGTGGGAGGCATGTGAGGCTGTCAGAGCTTGTCGAGCCTCGCACTTGCGGAAGGCGAGCTACGACGTGGAACCTCTTGATGTTGATCGCGCCTGGGGAGCGTGATCCTCTCTTTTGATCGCCTCTGCCAGGCGCGATCAAGAGGTTAAATTGCTGGTTATGTTTAGATCGCGCCTGGTGAGCGCGATCCTCTCTTTTGATCGCCACTCCCAGGCGCGATCAACCCTATTTTCGTAAACTCTTCTGCATCAACCCTATTTTTACAATTGAGTTTCGTTTTTGGCTTAAATTAAAAAATTTGCCTATAAAACTGAGGTGTGGGGCGGACCACTCTGCTCCACTAGGACCAATACAGGTGACGGATTAAGGCGCCCCAAACAGCATCGGACATGACGGTCAAATCTGGGCGACCAAAATTGCCATATCCAAATAATACTGAATTGTATTAGTATAAAATTATAAAAAAAAAAAAAAAAATTCCCAGGTCTTATTGGTTGCTTAGGTTATCTCTTTCTCTCTCGTCGTTACCACCCAATTTACATGCAAATATCACGTTCTATCACCCACTCCATTATTACAGGCATCTCAATACCTGTTTTCGAGTCGCCTCATCGTCTAATTCAAATAGAACTGTAGTTATTCGAATTTTCTCGTCTATCAGGATTTGCTACTTTATTATTTGCACAGATTTTACGAAAAAAGTTGTTTATTACTCTCTCCATTCTATGTTACTAGCCTTATTTTTTGAGCTGCTATTTTTTATCATAAATTGGAGCGTATTATGAGGTATTGTGAGGTACATTTATGAATAAAATGATTGTTTATGAATTAAAAAAATACTTATATTTTCCATAAACAATAATTTTATTGATAAATAAATCTCACAATACCTCATAATACCCTCGAAGTTATGACAAAAATTAACAGTCCAAAAAACGAGACTATTAATATTAGACGGAGGGAGTAGTATTTAAAATGATATAATAAATGTTTTTGGTTAAGAGTGTACAAAGAATATAATATTAAATTTTATTTTGCCAAAAATAAATGTAGCAAACAAGTATGAGACATACCTTTTAGGCAATGTAGCAAATAAGTATAAGACGGAGGGAATACAAGGTAAATCTGTAACCATTTATTAGAAACATTACTGAAAGAAATATGACAAATATATTGGTAAGTAAAATGACAAATAAAAAAAGATAACATTTTGAATAAAGTGAAACAAGTAAAAAAGAATGAATAATTGTAGTACTTGCTTTGTCTACTAAAAGTACACACTTTTCTGCACATGATTTAATGCGAAATGACAGAGAGTATTTAAAGGGTCTTGTGAAGTTCATTTATGAATAAAATGATTGTGTTATGGAACGTAACGTATGTTATGCATACTTACCATAAACAATCACTTTAATTTATAAACATGACTCCAAAATACTCTCCAACATATCACATTAAACCACACAAAAAAAAAAAAAAATGCATACTTTTAGTGGACGGAAGAAGTATTTGTTCTTACAAACAATACTATTAATGGTGTATTGTGCACATAATAATTTAATTTAAAATTTAACTCTTTAAATCAAAGGAAGTCTCTTTTGAACTCGAGTTTATGTGAATTAGTTATTTAAAAAATTCTCTCTTTTTCACGAAGATAGATTTACGGTTTTTTTCCACACAAATTAATAAATGTAAGTTTGTATAGTTGAAACCTTAAATTTTTGTTTTGTTTTATCATTTAACCTCTATAAGTATTCATTTTTCAAGACAATTGCTATTATCAAGATATATTAAATATGATTAAAGATGAAAATGTAATTTAATGTTTTTTCAAGTATAGTCACAAGTCTATTTTTAAGTATATCTTTGTGGGATAGATGGAGTATTACTCCCTTCGTCCCAACATTTTTTGCACAAAAAAATGGGCACACATATTAAAAAAAATTACTTTTTGAGTAAAGTAGTGACATATGGGTAAATATGTGTATATTATTGTGCGTGTGCACGCAAATCAATGTTTCCTTTTTTAGAGTGTGCAAATAATTTTGGGACGGACGAAAAAGGAAAGTGTGCAAATAATTGTGGGATGGAGGGAGTACTTTTTAAATTTTAAATATTTTTTAAATAATAATTTTTGTATTCATAATAATGCACAAATTCTTTGTATGTATCCAAATTCAGGTGAGAATCACTCCATAAGAGTGATATTTGAAATATAAAAGTTGAAATTTCCCCAAAACCACATTATCACACAATTCACATTAACCCAAAAACACAAGTATGTTGAATTACGATTTCACCCCTGGGGCGGTTGAGCGGTCCAATACACCATGGCGCAGGAAAACAAAACTCCAAAAGGTGGGGCCCATGTTCACCACCAATAATTGATCATTCTCCTAATCCCATCTGTACTCTTGCTGGCACCTATCGCCTATCGCCTATCGCCTATCGCCTATCGCCCCCTCCTCCTCTTCTTCACCTGACCTCCTTTTCCATATCTTAAACCCTAAACCCACAACATTTTTCCATGTTATAGACATCCAAAATGTCCTCTCTCCGCCATTTCCTCTTCCCGCTATTCCTCTTCCAATTCCTCTCATCAATGGCGGCTTCCGCCGACGTATCGGAATCATCATCTATCTACGAAGTTCTGCGCCTTCACGGCCTTCCGATGGGGCTGCTCCCCAAGGGAATCAGAAACTTCAGCCTGGATAACTCCGGCAAATTCGAGGTCCACTTGGATCGAGCTTGTAATGCTAAGTTTGAGAACGAATTGCACTACGATATGAATGTTTCCGGCACTATCCGGTACGGCCAGATCGATGAACTCTCGGGGATTCAGGCGCAGGATCTGTTTCTCTGGTTTCCGGTGATCGAAATCCGCGTCGATATTCCGAGCTCGGGGTTAATTTACTTCGATGTCGGCGTCGTTTCCAAGCAGTTCTCGCTATCTTCGTTTGAAACACCGAGGGATTGTTTGGCTGTTTCGGTTCCGGATCTTCAGGCTGGAAGTCAAACAGTGGAGACGATTTCTAAGGTCGTTTATTCTTCGTAATCATTGCGTCTCTGTAAAAATTCCTGGATTGCCTTTCTCGTGATTCAAAGTGGTTGGAATTTATTCGATTTTTTTTGTGATATTGTTATTGTTTTGGTTGCAAACGTTAGAATAATTGAGCTAAAAATTACATTTAGATGATTCAATTATGCTTAATTCAGCGGATCTTTTTCCCTCTATATGTAGTCAACTTTGCAGCTTCACTCAAATATGATATTCTCAATTAGGCAATCTGACAAAGCTTTGATATAGCATGATTATGCTGTTTTATCGATGATAAACTGTTCTTGATTAATTTTAGAATCAAAGTAGTGGTAAATTGGTTTCCTTGCTCTAATTGATGGTGTCTTGTGTATAATGTGCTTGAATTGCTTCCCCTTTGTTATTTAGTGTGAATAGTGGAGCTAATTAATGTCCTTTTTTCATCAGATTCGGTCTGGGAAGCTTCGGTATAAGCTTGATCAGGATAATGTTCCAAGAACAACATTGTAGACTTCACAGAGAACCTCGATGATGCACAAAAGCTCAATCACGTTATAAATTTTTGTTACTCGTATGTACAGGTCTTCAGAGAGTCTGGTCTAGAGATCATATTTCTTCATTCCCGTGTGATTGCATTGAGTAGAGACGAGCCTTCAAACTAGTCATGCTGCCTCCCGTTCTTGATTCAATCGGTGTACATTCAATCGGGAGGAATTCTGGAGCAAAACCAGAACTCATCAGCATGATTAAAAGCAGGGGAGATAACATCAAGGGTGAGGAATCAGGTGATCTATTTGCCACAGTTTGTTACTACACTATTTTGTTTATGAATACGGTCTTAAATGCATTTGTTCAATTGATTCTCTTTTTTGTAGTATAAGATGTTAGATTGATGAGTTATACATACTTCTCATTTTGAAGAAATATTCAATAAAAGTTTCTTTTTTCCTTTGTATCTCTATAGTTTTTATTCTTACTAATTTGACATGGATTAACAGCTCACTAATTTTGGTTTACCTTGACTACAGTGAATGCTACACTTTGGGGAGAAGGTAAGAGTATAGAAACTTTTAGGATGCAACTTTCCTCCATTTATTTGTGACTTTTTCTTTGAGATAGATAGCAACCCTTGTAAGAAAAACGAGCACGAACACTAGGTTGAACTCCTAAAATAACATAAAACCGAAAAGGATAAAGGAAAGAAACGAAGGGCTGTTTGTTAGAGCGTAGAACAAATGTTGTATGAATCTTGGGTAATAATTCCAGGTAGGTTAGAGTTTAGACCATTTTATGGTTGCACTGCTAATAAGCTAGTATGATGGATTTTGGATATTTGATACTATTATCATTTTAGTCATTTAGTTTCCATAAGCAAATGTATACTATTGAAGCATCTAGAGCTGGATGTTTGACGAAGTTATGGGACCATCTGTATACATCCCACGTAATTGTTCCATCGTATGGATGCATGACAAGTGTCTTACTTAAAAACAATCGACGACCTTCATTTGTAATAGATGCATGTGTTAAAAAGTCGGTTGAACATACGATAGAACACGGAAAAGTGGAATAGAAGATCCGTTTTTGTATCGTGTTATATTCTCTAGATTTTAGATTGGCATGTGAAATGATACTACGGTAGTGTTTTCAAACTCTGTTTGAACACTAGAATCACTTATTTTTTATTTTGAAAAAAACTCTTCAAAATATGGTGATTCTCCCTGTTTAAAAAGGGTTTGAAAACAACCCCAAAGTTTGGGAGTGAATCATTGAATTGGAGAGATACATATCTAGTAATTTCCACCTAGAAAAAAAAGGAGAATTGTTCCAACTTTAGAAGAACAAGATATTCTATTGTCAATGATTACTGTTTTCAATAATTATTAATAAATGGTTAGCGTTTTCAACTTGGTCCTACTTAGATTAGACAAAGCTGAAGAAATTATGTGGATGAGCAGGTTTTCAATTATTATACTGTGTATCTACTTTAAACCTCCCTAGACATAATAATATTCTGCCAAAACTCTACTACGTTAAGCACTTGAGCTCCATAAGAAAATTCAGGGCAGTTGGTTGACACTAAGAATGGGTTTAGTAAAGATGTAATGAGTATCTTCAATAATAATAATTATTGAGTTATTTGGTTGGTAAACCAAGTTGACTTTATTAATAATTCTTTAATAATATAAATTAAAATGAATTTAATTTTTTAATACAAAATATATTGTAAATTTAGTTATTAATGTGGATGCCTAAAAATAAATAAAATTGTACATGAATTTTATAAAGAAATTACTTCCATTCCTCTCAAAAAAGTTGAATTGATTTACAAATTGCATTCTCCACTTTTGGATATTAAAATATTGAAACAAACCTCTGAATTAGACACTTTACATATAATTTTAATTCTCATTTCTCATTTTTAAACCACCCACCAAGCACCACTTATCAGATTTATTATCATTATTGTTACATATATAAATTTTTGGTGTTAGATATACAGTGAAATAAATTTAAATTAAATTATCTTACTCATCACAAATTCTAGCATGTACTTGAATTTTAATTCAATTTTAGCTTTAATTTTGATTTTTTCAAAAAATACACTATCACATTGAATTGTGTGTTTTTTTTGCAATTGTGGGTTTATTGATTATTTATTGGGGTATTACTAGCTATTATTGGGGTATTATTGATTTTTGCTTTGAGTATTAAAAAAAAAAAATCCAAATACACAATAGAACTATTCATTTGTTCACCTATTCAACACTTTTCTTTTTAACCAACTGATTAATTATGATTTAATTTGGTTACACTTTCCTTTTCAATTCAAGATATGGACTTACATGTAATATTTTATGTGCAATATGCACTTTTTTGGTAAATAAATAAATAAATTACGGTTAGCCTGTTGAATTAGTTAAACAGTTAATTACATATCTCTGTCCTAATTAACTTGCCTAAATATGGGTAGAATAAATAAGGAATGAAATCCAGCGCTGAGGGGGAAAAAACATGAGGAAATAAGACTAAAACTGACGATGACACATTAAAAACTACTTTAAAAAGGGAAATGATGACATATTAAGTAAAAAAAAAGATCCATCCAAAAAAAGTATGGATATGATTTGTCACACTTTCAAATGTCGCATTCTTCTGTGTTCTACAGATTCGGAGAATTTTTGGTTTCATTTGTTGGAAATTGGTTTTGTAAAGGGTTCATACCCTTACTTTGATCAATTTTTTGAGGAGTAAAAACGTTAGTTTTTGGGAAAATAAAATTAACGATGTTGTTCTACTCGCGGAGTAGATGAGCGTGGTATATTTAATATCTCAAAACCGATTTCCAGTGAGTGAGAAATTAATTTGGGAAGTTGAAGTATTAATCATGTGTGTTGAATAATTCCATGGGAATGGAAAATAAAGTTCCATCCCACATTGGAAAATTACAAGAAGTTTGTCTTGTATATAAGTAGGAAATTATTCATGCTCTCTAAATTGGGACATGGGGACCCTAACCATGGACCACACACGCGCGCGCGCGCGCGCCGCGCCCGGGCCCGGGTCCTTGGTTCTTGGCAATTGGCAATTGGGCTTTGGTGCCATAACTATATTTTTAGAGTACCAAAAATATGAAATAGCCCATTATCTTTTTGGATCCAATCGGTTTGGGTGACCCGTATGGAATTGGGTCGGCCCATTTCGGTTGGCCCACTTAGAATTGGGTCGGCCCACGAACTTGAATAATACACTACGAATTTGATTAATACACTCCAGAGCATCTGGAATATTCCTTCTTGCTTCTCAATCCTGAGAAACGCAGTTTCTCTCCACGACAGAACGTGGGTGATCCATAATCACCACGTACTCCACTCCAGCAGCCCTCTAAAGGGTCGGAATTCCGCCTATATATACCCCCTTTCGTCCAGTTTTCCAGAAATACTTACGAACCCAGAAATTTCCGAATTCCTTTCCCGTTTACCTCATAAATTCCGATTTAGTTCGCCGGAGATTCATACTCGGTAGTGCTACCGGTCTGAATAGACAAACCGTTTTACCTTTGGGGATCCGTACGCATAATCCGTAAGCACTGTACGGGCGTATTCGATCTTGCGGGCATAGGTTTCACCTAGACTCGGTTTTACACGAATTCGTTTCGTGCTCACTCTTCTCCCACTTTCAGTTTTTCGAAATATTCATACCCAGTTTCTAACATCATTGACGATATTAAAAGTGTCGAACTTCATAACTTAAATATGGTAGAAACTGCTCTACACCGGAATCTGGATACTGATCGCCGGTATATTTGTTTGAGAATTACTTTTATTTTAGCCTATCCGATCGGCCTTTATTATTTTCGTATTGGCGAAAAATCATGGCCAACTTTTTGCATGGACTCTGCAGATTGTGTACACCTTAATGAATGAAACTGAAAGAGTGATTAGAAAATCACCGATAATTTGGTGATTGAGAGAGATTGAATTTAAATAATAAGAGAGAGCAACAAACTCCCATAATTAGGGGAGGTCTATCCTAGGAATAATTGACTAATACAATATTATACAAAGATATGTACAATCACCAATAATAAGAAAATCAATCATCTTTAATGCTATTACCTCCCTTCAAGCGCTGCGAGGGGTGAAGACACACGCAAAGCTTGGAACGAAGGAACTCAAAAGCTGGACGAGGGAGGCTCTTCGTGAATATGTCGGCAAGCTGCAAATGAGAAGGAACATAGCCAGTGTGAAGCTTACCAGAAGAGACCAACTCACGAACAAAGTGATAGTCAAGATCAATATGCTTGGTCCGTTTATGAGCAACAAGGTTCTGACTCAAGAAGATGACACTCTTATTATCAGACAACAAAGATGGCCGAGAGGATGGTAGAGCCCCAAGTTTCCGAAGAAGGTTAGTAACCCAGACGAGCTCGGCTGCTGCATTGGCCATGGCCCGATACTCCGATTCACAACTAGATCGAGTGACCGTGGGTTGCTTCTTAGCGCTCCAAGAAACCAAATTACCACCAAGAAAAATAGAGAACCCATAAGTAGAACGACGGGTCTCAAGACAATGAGCCCAACCAGCATCAGAGAATCCCAAAACAGACGAGTCAGAACGCCTTGTGAAAGAAAGACCATGATGAATCGTGCCTTTAACATAACGAAGAATACACTTAACTGCAGAGAAATGAGCATCAGTCGGAGAATGCAGAAATTGGCTTACAGAGCTAACAGCGTATGACAAGTCGGGATAAGTGACGGTCAAATACTGAAGAGCCCCAACCAACGAGCGATAAACTGTGGGATTAGAAAAGGGAGAGCCGGTGCTAACGAGAGACTCCCTGTGGCCAACGAAGTAGCAATAGGTTTCGCATCCAACATCTTTGCGCGAGTAAGAATATCATGGGCATACTTGGCTTGACCAATAAATATGCCGTCAGAAGTATAAGAAACCTCAAGACCAAGAAAGTAGGTCAAACGACCAAGATCTTTGATGCCAAATTCCTGGTGTGTTCGAGAGATGAGGTGCTGAAGAGCAGCAGGGTCATTCCCTGTAACAATGATATCATCCACATATAACAAAAGAAACATAGTAGTAGTGCCACGACGGAAATAAAACAAAGAGGAATCAGCCCGACTCTGGTGAAAACCCAAACCAAGGAGATAAGAGCTAAAGCGACGATACCAGGCCAATGGAGCCTGCCGAAGTCCGTACAATGCCTTCTTCAAACGACAGACATGATCCGGAAACCGAGGATCAATAAACCCAGGAGGTTGGGACATAAAAATCGGCTTTTCAAGAACGCCATGAAGAAACGCATTCTTGACATCAAGCTGATGGAGAGGTGATTAGGCGTGAAATTGTCATGATTCGTAGCTAGAAACGCCCTAGTTTTTGATCGATTTTATCGAGTTTTTAGAGCCAAATGAGTACTATTTCTATACATTGATGAATTTGTCTCTTTGATACTCATAGGTGAATTGAGGACGAAAAACGGAGTTCGTAGGACTTTGAATCGACTCAAACGGATGCCCCGATGAGAAGATATCGAAGAAATACGATTGGTATTAGTGCGTGGAAAGAAAAGTGTTAGTTGCAAGGAAGGAAGGGCCATTCGAGCACAATCACTCGAGCACCCTCGCTCGAGCAACGTAGGTCGAGTGCTCCAAACTTACAAAAAGTTTTTGCCGCTCGAGGGGCACAACTCGAGCGCCCCGCTCGAGCTCTTGAACCATTCGACCAACGTAGGTCGAGCGCCCCGCTCGACCAAGCAATTCATTCGAGCTCAAAGGGTCGAGCGCCCCGCTCGACCGGGACAGCTCGAGCGCTTCCGAAGCTTATATGCCAAATTTCGTTTTTCGGCCCACGAGATCCCGATTCGGCCCGATCTTTATATATACTCTTTACAAACTCATTTCAAGGCATCACTTGACACACACACGAGATTTAGAGTTCGTTTTTGGAGAGGAAGGAGAAAAACAAATTTACGTTTACGTTTTGTTGAGATTTTCATACGAATTCTTAGTTTCTTTTTGTCTCTTAGTTTCTTTTCAGTAATTCGACTACGTTAAACACTTCATACTTCGTTTTTATTAATTTAATTTCAGTTTATTCTTTTATTTCATTAAAACCTAGTTTATGTTTGATCTCTTCTTCGTTTTAATTATCATGTTCTTATTCGTTACTTATTTAATCGTTGTTATCTCCGTTAAACCTATGTCTAGCTAAAACCCTTGCATGCTTAGGGTAGGATGAACTCGTAGAAGTAGGTTGTGGGTACGTAATTAGGGTAACTTGTGACGTTAGATTTTAATTCTCTTAGTTAATGAATTCTAAAAAATTAATCTAGACTTCGCTTTTGAATTTCGTTCGAAAGGTGTTAGAGAGAGGACGACCGTATCACTCTTTAACACCGAGTAGACTAAACGAGAAAGTTTAGGAAGGGTTAATTCATCTACCAGTTTAGCGAAGGAGGACGACCGCATCACCTTAGTTAAATTAGGGTCTCATTAATTAAGCACAATCTATTAAATTGTTAGTAGATTAGTGAAGTCGAGTGTTAGAGTAAAGTATTAGGGTTTAGAATCTTGAGCTTTCACCTTGCATTCTTAGACTTGGGTTATTTCTTGTGTGTCACAGTTATTCTGATTCTGTACCTGCTCCGTTAGTATACGTAGGGATTCCTATCTTAAGCATCATCATCTCTCATTTGAAAACAACCCGTAGTTAATTCGACTTCTTTAGTAATTTAGTTTACTTAGCTTATTTTAGTTTTAATTAATCTTTCCAAAAATCCAAAAAAACAACACACTCATATTAATTACGACGCGTAGATCTTCAGGGATCTATTCGCATGTACACTGTCCCTTGGGTTCGATATACTTGGTCGTTATACTTGCTAATACTACAGTGAACCCGTTTGCTTGCGGGTGAGCGACTAGTAGAAGTTAGTTTATTCGCTCCAAGTCAATGGCGCCGTTGCCGGGGATGGCGTTGTATGTTTTTTGAATAGGACTTGTCGATAGCTTAGTAGTTAGTAGTGAGTGATTATTTTCTGTTTTTTTTTATTTATTTTTATTCATTCGGCGGTTGCGTTTTGATCTTTCTGCTAGTGTGTCAGGTATATGAAAACACGCTCACAAGGCAATACGAGCGAAGAGAGAATACCGTTGGACCCTGAGACAATAGCTAGAAGGAACCGAGCTTTCTTGAGGAGGATGAACGCTCCCGACTTAGGGAAGGAACCAATGGATATCACTAATGAGTTGGACGATGCTGCCAACGATTTTAATCAGACAGTAGACCGGGTTGATGGCTCTGGAGGGAGTGGTAGTCAGAATCAAAACCAGTTTGTGGATAGTCAGAGCCAGAACCCGGGTGCACAAAATGTAAACAATCAAGCTCAGAATCTTGTCCAAAATCCTCTGAACAACCCTGCTTACCCACAAAACCCAAATAACCCTTTCAATAACCCAGTATTCCAACATTACCCATACCCACCATACCCTTATCAACCATACCCGTACCCTCCACCTCCTGTCTACAACCAACCACCTGTGTACCAACAACCTCCAGTTCAACACATACCAGCACCACCTGTTGTTCCTCAGCCTGTGCCCCAGAACGCAGATCAGAATATGGCAATTCGGGGCAGGTTCGCGGCACAACCGCGGAGGTACTACGATGGAGTCGCTTTACCACCTGTTGAGGCGAACAACTTTTCAATTTCCCCAGGAATTCTCAAGCTGCTTACCGAGAATCAATTCAAGGGGGAGGTTGGGAAGGAGAATCCTCATACTCACTTGAGAAGCTTCCTGATGATCGCGTCCACCTTTAATTTTAATGGCATGTCTGAAGATGCCAAGAGGCTCAGGTTGTTCCCATTCTCTCTTACGGGAATAGCTAAAGAGTGGTATGACAACACGCTCCCAAGGGGAGGTGTAACCACGTGGGCCGAGCTCGAGCGTCTGTTCCTCGAGCGATTCTACCCTCCATCGAGAACGATTAAAGCGAGAATTGAGATCTCTTCCTTTCGCCAGAAGTCTGGAGAGGATTTACGCCAAGTGTGGGAGAGATACTCAAATATGTTGATCGAGTGCCCGCAGCACGGGTACAACGAGGGAGATATTATGGCGTTCTTCTACAGTGGAGCCAGCAAGGCTGGCCAAGCCCATCTAGATGCATGTGCAAGTGGAGCTTTTCTGAATCTAGGGGTAGCGAGGTGTAGAGAGATCGTGGACAATATTGTCACGAATGCTGGTGCATGGAACGATGATCCAGAGTTTCAGAGGGTATGCAAGTTGGAGGAGAATTAGGGTACAAGGAAGTTGTTGATGGCTATGATGGAGAAGATCAGCAACCTTGAGATGGGGCAGAACTTGGTTGGAGGGAATGTAGCAGCGAGCGAGAAAGTGGAACCACCCACGAGTCAGCAAGAAGAGGCCAACTATATGGGAAGGCTTAATTACCCACAAGGGGGGTATCCACAAGGTGGAAACCAGTATGGAAGACCTTCTTATGGTCAACCATTTGTACCTCCAGGCCCACACCCGCCTCAAAATCAATGGAGGAACACACAAGGATATCAAGGAGGCCAACAGCCTCCTCAAAACACATGGAGGAAAAATGAGAATTTTTCTTATGCTAACCCAAAAGCTGGTATTACTGTTCCTGCAGGTGTTGATCCGGGGTCTAAACCTCCTGGTGGAGAGGGCGGTGCATCAACCGAGGAGATGTTGAGAGCGATCCTTCAGAAGGTGGAGGAAGGTAGCAATCGATTGTCCTCTTTGGAGTACGATGTGAAGGAGTTGCATAAGAAAGACGATCATCGAGATCAAGAACTCCAGAAGAGAGACATCGAGTGGAATCGAGTTCAGCAGGAGAACAACAGAAGGTTTAATTCTATCGAGTACCAAATTAGTCAGATCGCAAAGTCTCAGCCGAGAGAGCCTGGTATGTATCCTTCAATGCCCGAGGATAACCCAAAGGAACATTGCAAGGCTATTGAATTGAGAAGTGGGACCAAATATGATGGTCCTGAGATGCCTGCTGATCCTGAGACGCCCAAATGAGAGGTTGAGATAGAAGGAAAAGAGCCTGAGGCAGTTAGAGATGAGACTGAGGAGGTAGGAGTTGAGAAGGAGATTGAAAGTGAAGAGATTGAGAAGAGGAAAGATGTGGATGAGTCACATGAGAGCAAAGAGCCCGAAGAGGAGATAGAGGAGATAGAGAGAATCCCAAAGTGGAAGAAGGCAAAGGAAGCAAGGAAGAATGCAAAAGAGACGGACAAAGATGAATGGGGGGTACCCAAATCTGTGATACCCGTCCCATATCCACAACGCTTCATGAAAAAGAAGCTTGATGAGAAGTTTGCTAAATTCCTTGACGTTTTTAAAAAGCTACATATTAACATTCCTTTTTATGATGCTTTGGAACAGATGCCTAACTACGCCAAGTTCCTGAAGGACTTGATAGCGAAGAGACGGAGAATAGATGGACCCGAGCTAGTGCACTCGAACCACGAGGTGAGTGCTATGGTGCACAAGGCACTTCCGCCCAAGCTGAAGGATCCCGGGAGCTTCATCATTCTTTGCGATATCGGGAACGGGATCAAGAAATGAGCTTTGTGTGATCTCGGGGCGAGCATTAATCTGATGCCTCTCTCGTTGTTCAAGAAGTTAGAGGGAGTTGAGCTTCAACCCACAATGATGACGCTCCAGCTAGCTGATAGGTCCATTACGAGACCTCAAGGAGTAGTGGAGGATGTTCTAGTGACAGTGGAGAATCACGTTTTTCCCGCCGACTTCGTAGTACTCGAGATGGAAGAGGATGAGCATGTCCCGCTGATTTTAGGGAGGCCGTTTCTAGCTACTGCCGGGATGGTGCTTGATGTAGCGAATGAGAAGATCACGGTCAAAGTTGATGATCAAGAATTGAAGATAGCTATTTACGAAGCTATGAAATACCCCATGGGAGATGAGAGTTGCCACTTCATTGACATTACGGATGCTTGTGTTGAAAACACACTTCTAGACCCTTGCTCTTTCTATGTTCATCAGTTTGATTATCCTATTCTTGACGATCCATCTTATGATTCTTATGATCTTGATTATTTTGACAGTTTGAAAGACAATGAAGATGTCAAGTTCTTGGAGTTGAAGAAAGTAGAGGATGAAGATGACTTGGAAGCTGAGGAGTCAACTTTTGAGAAGATGTTCGATAAGGCGCCACCATTGGAGGCGAAGAAGGAGTTGAAGCCGCTTCCCGACCACCTCAAGTACGCTTACTTGGATGAGACCGACAAATATCCGGTAATTGTATCTGCCCTTTTATCTGACGATCAGCTCGAGAGACTTTTAGTGGTGCTTGGTAAGCACAAATCTGCTATAGGATGGTCGATCGCGGATATTAAGGGAATTAGCCCCTCAATTTGCATGCATAGGATTAGATTAGAAGAGGGTAGAAAACCGATAGTGCAAAATCAGTGTAGAGTTAATCCGGTCATTCAAGAGGTGATACATAAGGAAGTGTTGAAGTTGTTAGATAGCAACATGATTTTTGCTATTTCTGATAGTCCATGGATGAGTCCGTTACACGTAGTTGCTAAGAAGGGGGGTACCACGGTGATTAAGACGGAGTCTAATGAATTGGTAGCCACTAGATTAGTGACGGGTTGTCGTGTATGCGTTGATTATAGAGAGTTGAACAAGGCAACGTGTAAGGATCACTTTCCTTTACCATTCCTTGATCAAATGATTGATAGATTAGGTGGTTTTGAGTATTACTGTTTCTTAGATGGATACTCGGGGTATAATCAGATCATGATAGCCCCCGAGGATCAAGAGAAAACCACCTTCACCTGCTATTATAGTACTTTTGCTTTTAGGAGGATGCCGTTTGGGTTGTGTAATGCACCCGCCACCTTTCAAAGGTGTATGATGGCAATTTTTCATGGTTTTATTGAGAGGATTATGGAGGTTTTCATGGACGACTTCTCCGTTTACGGGGAGTCGTTTGATAAATGTCTAATCAATCTTGAAGTTGTGTTGAGCAGGTGTGAAGAGACGGACTTAGTGCTTAATTGGGAGAAGTGTCACTTCATGGTAAGAGAGGGTATTGTTCTTGGACATCATGTGACCTCGAAAGGTATCCAAGTGGACAAGGCGAAAGTGATTGCTATCGAGAAGCTTCCACCACCTTCGACCGAGAAGGGGATTCGGTCATTCTTAGGACACACGGGTTTTTATAGACGTTTCATAAAAGACTTTTCACAAATAGCTAAACCCCTTTCGCGGCTTCTTGAAAAAGAAGTCGCCTTTGAGTTTACAAATGAGTGTTTAGTGGCTTTTAACAGGTTGAAAGAAGCGTTGGTGAATGCCCCGATACTTGTTACACCGGATTGGTCTAGCCCATTCGTGCTGATGTGTGATGCTAGCGATTACGCGATGGGGGTTGCTTTGGGGCAAATTCGTGAGAAGCGTTTTCACGCTATTCACTATGCCTCAAAGATGCTGAATTCTGCTCAAGTGAATTACACTACGACCGAAAAGGAGCTGTTAGCGGTCGTGTATGCTTTTGATAAATTTCGACCCTACCTAGTAGGGACGAAAACAATTGTATATACGGACCACGCGACAATTCGGTACCTTATGAGTAAGAAGGATGCAAAACCCCGTCTCATTCGTTGGATCTTGTTGCTCCAGGAGTTTGATGTAGAGATTCGAGACAAGAAGGGATGTGAGAACGTGATAACTGATCACCTTTCGAGATTGGAGCTCACCAAGGAGAACACCGTGGAGGATCGAGAGGTGAACGATGAATTTCCGGATGAGAAGCTCTTTGGCTTAGGAGACATCCCTGTGCATCGAGTTGAGGTGAAGGCACCTTGGTTTGCAGATTATGCTAACTATTTAGCATGTGGAGAGTTGCCCGTTGAGATAGACTCAGTGCATCGGAAGGCATTTGTGAAGAAAGTTCGAGAGTTCATTTGGGATGATCCCTACTTGTTCAAAAGAGGGATAGATCACGTGTTGAGAAGGTGTGTGCTAGAGGAGGAGTGGAGTGACATCATAAGGCATTGCCACGCCTTGCCATGCGGAGGACATTTGGGTGGAGAGAAGACCGGAAGGAAAGTCCTTCAATCTGGTTTTTATTGGCCAACTCTGTTGAGAGATTGCATGGAATGGGTAAAGAGGTGTGAGAAGTGCCAATGATTCGGCTCCATTACTAAGAGGGACGAGATGCCGATGCACGTGTTCATGGAAGTCGAGATATTCGACGTATGGGGGATTGATTTCATGGGTCCATTTCCTCCTAGTAATGGATTCTTGTACATTCTCGTATGCATTGATTATGTCTCGAAGTGGATTGAAGCTGTCCCAACTCGAGTGAATGATTCCCGAGTGGTTATCGAGTTCTTGAGGAAGAACATCTTTGCAAGATATGGAGTTCCAAGAGCTTTGGTAAGTGATGGGGGAAGTCATTTCGTGAACAAATGGATGGAAAGTTGCTGTCCAAATACGAGGTAAGTCATCGAATCTCTACTGCTTATCATCCTCAATCTAACGGTCTTGCAGAGGTTTCCAACCGTCAAATCAAGGAGATCCTTGAGAAGACGGTGAGCATAAGTAGGAAAGATTGGGCGATGAAGCTTGATGATGCACTTTGGGCATATAGGACAGCTTTCAAAACTCCTCTTGGTATGTCACCATATCAATTGGTTTTTGGAAAGGCATGTCACTTGCCCGTGGAGTTGGAGCACAAGGCATATTGGGCGATCAAGAAGCTGAATTTTGATAGTGCCTTGGTTGGTGAGAAGAGATTACTCCAATTGCATGAGTTGGAGGAGTTTCGAGACAGTGCCTACGAGAATGCCCGAATTTTCAAGGAGAAGACTAAGAAGTGGCATGATGCACGACTGCGGAAAAAAGAGTTCAAAGTGGGTGATCAAGTCCTCGTATTCAATTCGAGGATGAAGCTGTTCGGTGGAAAGTATAAGTCCAAGTGGAACGGGCCGTATATTGTGAAGGCAGTGCACAAGAGTGGATTCCTTGAAGTCGAGAAGGATGACGGACAGAAATTCATGGTGAACGGGCATCGAGTGAAGAAATTCTTTAACTTCTCTTATGAGGATAAGGGAGGTATTTTAGATTCGCAAGTCCCGTGAGCTCCTTCGAGCTCGGTCCGGCATTAGGACCTTAAAACTAGCGCTTAATGGGAGGCAACCTATTTTTACTTGTTTTTATGTATTTTTCTTGTTTTTCGCAGTTTTTGGGAATCGTAAGTGTTAACCTAGTGTGTTCGAGTTTATTTGGTGTAGGCTTGCTTAGTGGAGATTGATCGGAGAAAGAGAGCTTAGTGAGGAAAGTCACGAAGTTGAACACATTTCGAGTAGGGAAGCATTCGATTTTTGGAGTTGAGGTAACTGAACCCCAAACGTCGACCTCTTTGCGAAGTCGAAGTTTGGAGGGTGATGTTTCTTTTCGTTCGTTACTTTGCATTGATAGTGAGTCGAGTTCATGAGAATTTGGTGCACTCACTCGTACGTACTCATTCTTTTTAAACTTTATTATTGCATAGCAAGAACAAATTTTGGGGGGTGTGTATTCGTACGTCGGGTTCGTGCACGAAATTCTATGAAAAATTGGTCAAATTTTTCGAAATATCGATGCATGAGGGTCGTTGGATCGAATTAAGTGTGATGGCATAAGTTCGACTTGAATTGGATTGGTGAATTGCACGTTAGGAAGAGACCCCAACTCCTCGGTCGAATGAGCGACCTGGCTTAAATCGAGGAGTTCTCAGGTTAGTCTATGCTTAAATATGTGTGATGAATGTGTCGAGCGCGTTTGGTATGCTAAATTAAGTGTTGAGCGTCGAAATTTGAAAGTGCAAGGAGGATCCGCTCGAGGGGCACAGCTCGAGCGCCTCCATTCGAGCTAAGGGGTCGAGCAGCCAAAAACTTACAGAAAGTTTTTGCCGCTCGAGGGGCACAGCTCGAGCGCCCCGCTCGACCTCCTGAACCGTTCGACCACATAGGCTCGAGCGCACCGCTCGAGCGCGTCTGCTCGAGCGGGTCGCGGGTTTTGCCCAGGCTTTGCTCACTCTATAAATACCCCCTTTCACACTATTTCACACACATTCACACACTCGGAGGTGCAAATTTGGGCGATTCTCAGCGTTTTCGAACGAGTACTCACGTCTTTGTTCGATTTTGCCCGATTTCTTCACAAATCGTCATTAAATCTTCAACCAAGGTATGTAATTTCTATCTTTTGCCTTTTAATTCGTAGTTTAGGCTTGAATTAGGCATGAGTTGATGCATGAGAACTAGGGTTCATGATAATTCAAGAATTTTGGGGATTTTTGCATAGTTCATTGATTCTTCGTTCCTTATTGATGAATGTGGATAATATGCTATGGGTTTGCTAATTTTGCCTTCAATTTCGTGATTGAATGTGTAGGATTAGTGAATCTCTAGAGTGAGAAAGTAGGAATTTGAGGAAATGATATGGGTTTTGCAATTTGAGATGAAATTGATGTGAATTGAGATTGATTGAGCATGAATAGGTAGGAGTTGAGTCTTGAGCATGTAAATTACACAATTTTGGGGTAATGTTACTTCATGAGAGACCTGATTATTGAATTGTTGAGTGTGATTGATGAATTGTTTGGAATTTACTTGAGAACTTTGAGATGAATGAATGTGATTTGAATTGAGTGAGTGGACTCAAGTTGAGATTGTTAGAAAAGGGAATTGAGAGTACTACTCGAGATATATGGAATCTAATGTTATGAATGAATTTAAAATGCTCTATGTGTCTCAGGTACTATGGCACCGAAAAGGAATGAGGATCGAATCTTGAGTAATGCTGAGTTGGAGGAGTTAACGAATGAGCTTAGGACAAAGAGTTTGCTCCCTTCAAGATGGGATAATTTGGAATTCGGGGATAACTGGACATACGTTGCTTATAGATGGAGCCTGGTCACCGGAAAGGTCGTGAAAACCCGTAGGCCGGTGGTGCGTTTTATGCAAGACATAGGGATTGAAGCTGAAATAAGGAGGATATTAACGAGGAACGGCATGGATGAGTTCCTCGAGATATTGCTCACGATTGACACCCACGCTGATCTGACCGAGCAGTTCCTGGCTACCATAGAAAAGAAGAATGAGTACTCGTTCAAGTTCAAATACAGAAATGAGTGGCAGCATTGTGAGATGAGAGATGTGAACTTAGCGCTTGGGCTCCCTGCTCTACCTAGGCCCAACAGGATGTCGGAGTCTTACAACTCGAACGGATTTTGGAAGGACATCACGGGAAGGATGGCCGGTGAGTACAAGGGTCAGAGTGCTCGGGCCTCTGCGATCCGAAACCCAGTGGTTAGGTACTTGGAGCGAATCTTGGGGAATACCATCTACGCCCGTTCTGAGACGGGGACCGTGACGAGCAAGCAACTCTACGGTTTATGGTGTCTCCTTTATAAGAAGGATCACGATTTCGGACGGGACTTCGTGGAGCACAACTACGAGGCGGCATTCAAGCTCGGGGTCAAGACCTCAAAGGTGCGAGGAGGAGGTCTAATCTCGGTGTTCATGAGGCACTTGGGATGTGTGCCCTGTGCATCTCCTGTCCCCGGGAGGGATTTAGACTTTGATCAGTTTAGCCACACGTTGATGTTCGAGCACTGGATGGGGAGTTTTTGTATTCGGTACAAGGAAGATACTCTCTTCCCTCTCCCAAATGACAAGCTCGTAACGTTGAAGGGGAAGACGAATGTAAACCTGGGGATGAATGGAGAGAGGCATTTAGCTTTGAGTGCCAAGTTTACTCATGATGTGGACAGCCGAGGGCTCCGAGACAGGAGGCCTTCAAAGAGAAGCCGGGGTGAAGGGACGAGCGGTGCCGGATCAAGTGGAGTAGCAGACCTCCAAGAAGAAGAAGAGCAAGAGTATGAGGCAGGCGAAGACGCGGGCGGAGCTGCGGGTGAGGAGCCGCAAGAGCTGGAAGTGGATTCACCTGAGGTGCAGTCGCCTAGGCCATGGTATCCCACACAAGAGGAATGGACGCAGATGGGAACCCAAATGCAGACGCTCCAAACTGACGTGACCTACTTGCGTGAGACGCAAGATAGGCTAGATATGAGGACAGCCCGAATGGAGGACCAGTTCTCAGACATGCATCGATGGATGGAGTCGTTGTTCGTATCGCATTTGGGGGCTGATCATCAAAACTACCGCCCACCACCACCTCCGGATGCTTGAGATTCATGGGATGCCCCCAATTTTCTTTTTCCTTTTCCTTTTCCTTTTCTTTTATCTTTTCTTTTTCGTTTCTTTTCTTATTTAATTCTTCTTTTGAGTGTGAACTGTAGTGTTTGAGTGGTGTGCATTTTTTTTAAGGGATTGTATTGAAAGCGTTTCAGATTGTTTAGGGTTGAACTGTTGAATTGATTTGATGATTGAGTTATTTCACGCTTATTAACTCTTTTAGACTACTTTTTGTTGATTCTTGAGTATGAATTAGTGAGAAGAGTTGAGTTGTGAAGTTGAGTTGAGAATCCTTTAGTGTGAATGTTTGAGTTAGAGAAGATTGGAGAGAGAACTAGTATGCTTGTGAACTAGCCTTTTGAGTGCTTGTGAGATAAGAGTGAGAATGCACTAGACTAGCATGGATGTGAAAGCTGTGAGCTTTTGAGCCTTATGAGATTTTTATGCATGAATTGATCTCTTCGTTTGTGAGTGGATCGTCACCTTAGAGGATTCTAGAACTTGTGTGTGCTCTTGCTTCTTGAGTGTGTCTAGTTTGAAATGCCGAATGTGATCTTAGGCCATCTTTGATTTGAGTGAGTCACTTAGCCAAAATTTTCCTTACCAATGACATGTATCCCTTGCTAGCCCCTTTGAGCCTAAAGCCTATTTTATTTGCTAGCACATTTAAACACTATTCCAAGTTCCTAAGCCTTTTGTCCCAATTTGATTGGAGAATAGGAAAAGTGTGTAAGTTGAAGGGATTGAGTTGAGTTGAGTTGAGAAAAAAGAATTATGATGGTTGAGTGGTGATAAAATAAGGGTGTGAATGAAATTTGAGTTGTGGGAAAGAACAAAAAAGGTTGAGAATGAGCAAAAGAAAAAAAGAGCTCATGTGTTGTGCGAAAAAAAAAATGAAGTGATTGAAAAAAAAAAGTGAAATGAGTGAGACAGAAAAAAATTGAAGTGTTGAGAAAAGTGGAATTGAAAGAGTGTTGATTGAAAATGTTTGAAGTATTCTGTTCCTAAACTCGAAGTGCTAAAGTTTGATTTTCTATTCTCCATTCTCCATTCACGTGAGTCACTTTACCCTATATTGTTATCCCACCTGTCCAAAGAGCCTACATTACAACCTTGAGAAAAGTCATTTTTGATTCGGCATTGATTTCTAGAGTACGGTCGGAGTTAAGAGTGCTTCCAAGCCTATGGCTGTCAATTTGAGTGACTGATTGTTTGAGTGAGTCCCTTAATCATTGATATACACTTGTGAGGGAGCGAAACACATCGTTGAGTGCACATCCATGCTTGATCTTGGTGTTTCTTGTTATTATTGCATGAGTATGATAAAGGAAAGTGAGTGAGTATACGGGTGATTGATTTTTGAAGCTCGAGTTCATTAGCTTGCATGATTGATTCTTCGACTCATCCCTAACAATTTCACTTGACTTATTATTTCATTGCTTGAGGACAAGCAATATGGTAAGTGGTGCCTTGAAATGAGTTTGTAAAGAGTATATATAAAGATCGGGCCGAATCGGGATCTCGTGGTCCAAAAAACGAAATTTGGCATATAAGCCTCGGAAGCGCTCGAGCTGTCCCGGTCGAGCGGGGCGCTCGACCCTTTGAGCTCAAATGAATTGCTTGGTCGAACGGGGCGCTCGACCTACGTTGGTCGAATGGTTCAAGAGCTCGAGCGGGGCGCTCGAGCTGTGCCCCTCGAGCGGCAAAAACTTTTTGTAAGTTTGGAGCGCTCGACCTACGTTGCTCGAGCGAGGGTGCTCGAGTGATTGTGCTCGAATGGCCCTTCCTTCCTTGCAACTAACACTTTTCTTTCCACGTACTAATACCAATCGTATTTCTTCGATATCTTCTCATCCGGGCATCCGTTTGAGTCGATTCAAAGTCCTACGAACTCCGTTTTTCGTCCTCAATTCACATATGAGTATCAAAGAGACAAATTCATCAATGTATAGAAATAGTACTCATTTGGCTCTAAAAACTCGATAAAATCGACCAAAACTAGGGCGTTTCTAGCTACGAATCATGACAATTTCACGCCTAATCAACCCCCCCAAACTTACCATATTGCTTGTCCTCAAGCAATGAAATAATAAGTCAAGTAAAATTGTTAGGGATGAGTCGAAGAATCAATCATGCAAGCTAATGAACTCGAGCTTCAAAAATCAATCACCCGTATACTCACTCACTTTCCTTTATCATACTCATGCAATAATAACAAGAAACACCAAGATCAAGCATGGATGTGCACTCAACGATGTGTTTCACTCCCTCACAAGTGTATATCAATGATTAAGGGACTCACTCAAACAATCAATCACTCAACACATGAGCTCTTTTTTCTTTTGCTCATTCTCAACCTTTTTTGTTCTTTCCCACAACTCAAATTTCATTCACACCCTTATTTTATCACCACTCAACCATCATAATTCCTTTTTCTCAACTCAACTCAACTCAATCCCTTCAACCTTCACACTTTTCCTATTCTCCACTCAAATTGGGACAAAAGGCTTAAGAACTTGGAATAGTGATTAAATGTGCTAGCAAATAAAATAGGCTTTAGGCTCAAAGGGGCTAGCAAGGGACACATGTCATTGGTAAGGAAAATTTTGGCTAAGTGACTCACTCAAATCAAAGATGGCCTAAGATCACATTCGACATTTCAAACTAAACACACTCAAGAAGCAAGAGCACACAAAAGTTCTAGCATCCTCTAAGGTGACGATCCACTCACAAACGAAGAGATCAATTCATGCATAAAAATCTCATAAGGCTCAAAAGCTCACAGCTTTCACATCCATGCTAGTCTAGTGCATTCTCACTCTTATCTCACAAGCACTCAAAAGGCTAGTTCACAAGCATACTAGTTCTCTCTCCAATCTGCTCTAACTCAAACACTCACACTAAAGGATTCTCAACTCAACTTCACAACTCAACTCTTCTCACTAATTCATACTCAAGAATCAACAAAAAGTAGTCTAAAAGAGTTAATAAGCGTGAAATAACTCAATCATCAAATCAATTCAACAGTTCAACCCTAAACAATCTGAAACGCTTTCAATACAATCCCTTAAAAAAATGCACACCACTCAAACACTACAGTTCACACTCAAAAGAAGAATTAAATAAGAAAAGAAACGAAAAAGAAAAGATAAAGGAAAAGGAAAAGGAAAAAGAAAATTGGGGGCATCCCATGAATCTCAAGCATCCGGAGGTGGTGGTGGGCGGTAGTTTTGATGATCAGCCCCCAAATGCGATACGAACAGCGACTCCATCCATCGATGCATGCCTGAGAACTGGTCCTCCATTCGGGATGTCCTCGTATCTAGCCTATCTTGCGTCTCACGCAAGTAGGTCACGTCAGTTTGGAGCGTCTGCATCTGGGTTCCCATCTGCGTCCATTCCTCTTGTGTGGGATACCATGGCCTAGGCGACTGCACCTCAGTTGAATCCACTTCCAGCTCTTGCGGCTCCTCACCCGCAGCTCCGCCCGCATTTTCGCCTGCCTCATACTCTTGCTCTTCTTCTTCTTGGAGGTCTTCTACTCCACTTGATTCGGCACCGCTCGTCCCTTCACCCCGGCTTCTCTTCGAAGGCCTCCCGTCTCGGAGCCCTCGACTGTCCACATCATGAGTAAACTTGGCACTCAAAGCTAAATGCCTCTCTCCGTTCATCCCCAGGTTTACATTCTTCTTCCCCTTCAACGTTACGAGCTTGTCATTTGGGAGAGGGAAGAGAGTATCTTCCTTGTACCGAATACAAAAACTCCCCATCCAGTGCTCGAACATCAACGTGTGGCTCAACTGATCAAAGTCTAAATCCCTCCCGGGGACAGGAGATGCACAGGGCACACATCCCAAGTGCCTCATGAACACCGAGATTAGACCTCCTCCTCGCACCTTTGAGTTCTTGGCCCCGAGCTTGAATGTCGCCTCGTAGTTGTGCTCCACGAAGTCCCGTCCGAAATCGTGATCCTTCTTATAAAGGAGACACCATAAACCGTAGAGTTGCTTGCTCGTCACGGTCCCCGTCTCAGAAGGGGCGTAGATGGTATTCCCCAAGATTCGCTCCAAGTACCTAACCACTGGGTTTCGGATCGCAGAGGCCCGAGCACTCTGACCCTTGTACTCACCGGTCATCCTTCCCGTGATGTCCTTCTAAAATCCGTTCGCGTTGTAAGACTTCGACATCCTGTTCGGCCTAGGTAGAGCAGGGAGCCCAAGCGCTAAGTTCACATCTCTCATCTCACAATGCTGCCACTCGTTTCTGTATTTGAACTTGAACGAGTACTCATTCTTCTTTTCTATGGTAGCCAGGAACTGCTCGGTCAGATCAGCATGGGTGTCCATCGTGAGCAATATCTCGAGGAACTCATCCATGCCGTTCCTCGTAAATATCCTCCTTATTTCAGCTTCAATCCCTATGTCTTGCATAAAACGCACCACCGGCCTATGGGTTTTCACGACCTTTTCGGTGACCAAGCTCCATCTATAAGCAACGTATGTCTAGCTATCCCCGAATTCCAAATTGTCCCATCTTGAAGGGAGCAAACTCTTTGTTCTAAGCTCATTCGTTAACTCCTCCAACTCAGCATTACTCAAGATTCGGTCCTCATTCCTTTTCGGTGCCATAGTACCTGAGACACATAGAGCATTTTAAATTCATTCATAACTTTAGATTCCATATATCTCGAGTAGTACTCTCAATTCCCTTTTCTAACAATCTCAACTTGAGTCCACTCACTCAATTCAAATCACATTCATTCATCTCAAAGTTCTCAAGTAAATTCCAAACAATTCATCAATCACACTCAACAATTCAATAATCAGATCTATCATGAAGTAACATTACCCCAAAATTTTGTAATTTACATGCTCAAGACTCAACTCCTACCTATTCATGCTCAATCAATCTCAATTCACATCAATTTCATCTCAAATTGCAAAACCCATATCATTTCCTCAAATTCCTACTTTCTCACTCTAGAGATTCACTAATCCTACACATTCAATCACGAAATTGAAGGCAAAATTAGCAAACCCATAGCATATTATCCACATTCATCAATAAGGAACGAAGAATCAATGAACTATGAAAAAATCCCCAAAATTTTCGAATTATCATGAACCCTAGTTCTCATGCATCAACTCATGCCTAATTCAAGCCTAAACTACGAATTAAAAGGCAAAAGATAGAAATTACATACCTTGGTTGAAGATTTAATGACGATTTGTGAAGAAATCGGGCAAAATCGAACAAAGACGTGAGTACTCGTTCGAAAACGCTGAGAATCGCCCAAATTTGCACCTCCGAGTGTGTGAATGTATGTGAAATAGTGTGAAAGGGGGTATTTATAGAGTGAGCAAAGCCTGGGCAAAACCCGCACCCGCTCGAGCAGACGCGCTCGAGCGGTGCGCTCGAGCCTATGTGGTCGAACGGTTCAGGAGGTCGAGCGGGGCGCTCGAGCTGTGCCCCTCGAGCGGCAAAAACTTTCTGTAAGTTTTTGGCTGCTCGACCCATTAGCTCGAATGGAGGCGCTCGAGCTGTGCCCCTCGAGCGGATCCTCCTTGCACTTTCAAATTTCGACGCTCAACACTTAATTTAGCATACCAAACGCGCTCGACACATTCATCACACATATTTAAGCATAGACTAACCTGAGAACTCCTCGATTTAAGCCAGGCCGCTCATTCGAACGAGGAGTTGGGGTCTCTTCCTAACGTGCAATTCACCAATCCAATTCAAGTCGAACTTATGCCATCACACTTAATTCGATCCAACGACCCTCATGCATCGATATTTTCGAAAAATTTGACCAATTTTTCATAGAATTTCGTGCACGAACCCGACGTACGAATACAAGAGGCCACTGACGCTGCACAGCAAGAGCAAGAACAACCCGGACTGTAGCAACCTTAACAACCGGACTGAAGGTTTGATGAAAATCAGAACCAGGGATCTGAGTAAAGCCTTGAGCCACCAGACGAGCTTTATGGCGATCAATAGTCCCATCTGGGCGAAACTTCGTACGAAAAACCCACTTAGAGCCAACAATGTTCTAATTAGATGGACGAGGAACCAAGGTCCAAGTATCATTCGAACGGAGGGCGTCAATCTCCTCTTGCATAGCAGCAAGCCATTCTGGTCGTTTAGCAGCTGACTTAAATCCACGAGGCTCGAGTGTGACAGTGAGAGCCGAAAGAAGGGCTGCAGACAATAAATCCACCGGATAACGAGGCTTGAAAATATCCGCACGGGCTCTAGTGATCATCGGATGGGACGGGGCTCATTGACTTGAAGCGACTACACTAGCTTCTACTAGTAGCTACCCCGCAAGAGAACGGGTTCACTGTAGCATGGGCAAGTATAGGGACCAAGTATTATCGAACCCAAGGGATGGTATGTATGCGAATAGATCCCTGAAGATCTACGCGTCGTAGTTAATATGAGTGTGATGTTTTTGGGTTTTTGAGAAATTAATTAAAAGACTAAAATAGACTAATTAACTAAAGAATGAAAAAGAACGAATTAACTACGGGTTGTTTTCTAATAAGAGATGGTGATGCTTAGGATAGGAATCCCTACGTATACTAACGGAGCAAGTACATAATCAAAGTAATCGTGACAAACAAGAATTAACCTAAGTAAAAGATCGTAGAATGAAAGCTCAAGATTTCTCACCCTAATACTTTATCCTAGCAATCGACTTCACTAATCCACTAACAAGTTAATGAATTGTGCTTAATTAATGAGACCCTAATTTAACTAAGGTGATGCGGTCGTCCTCCTTCGCTAAACCGGTAGATGAATTAACCTTTCCTAAACCCTCTCGTTAAGACTACTAATTGTTATTGAGTGATGCGGTCGTCCTCTCTCTAACACTTTCGTACGAAATTCAAAGGTAAAGTTCAGATTAATTATAAGAATTCATTAACTAAGAGAATTAAAACTAACGTCACGAATTACTCTAATTACGTACCCACATCCTACTTCTACGAGTTCATCCTAACCCAAGCATGCAAGGGTTTTAGCCGGACATGGTTTTAACAAAAATAAAAGCGATAAACGAAACAACGAACATAAACATGATGAATTAAATAAAGAAAGTAAGAAACATAAACTAGGGTTTAAAAAGAAAATAACTACGAAGAACTCAAATTGAATTAACTAAAACGAAATTAAAAGCGTTTAAAGTAACGAACTAATGAAAAGAAACGAAGAATTCGAATGCAAAACCTCAACAAAACGTAAAATAAAGCTTGCTCTTCTTCTTCCTCTCCAAAAACTAAGTCTAAAATTATTTCTAAAAGTTGGGATTCGATCAAAACGTGTTTGGAAGAGGTATATATAGGCACGGGTCGAAACGGGAGTTAATGGGCCGAAAATACGCATCCGGAGGCAAAAGTATATGGGCGCTCGAGCAAAACGCTCGAGCGGTCCCGCTCGAGCTGTGTAGCTCGAATGACGCATTCGCTCGAGCGGTCGCGCTCGAGCTGCTCGAGCGCTGAATCTTCACTGTTACTTTTGGGCGCTCGAGCGATTCGCTCGAGCGGTGGCGCTCGAGCTGCTCGAGCGCAAGAATGGTTCTGTATGTTTGCGCGCTCGAGTAAGGCGCTCGAGCGGTGGCGCTCGAGCGGTGGCGCTCGAGCCATGCGCTCGAGTGCTCTCTAATCCTTCCAAATGATACTTTTCCTCGTCCGCACTAATACCAATCGTATTTCTTCAATATCTTCTCATCCGGGCATCCGTTTGAGTCGATTCAAAGTCCTACGAACTCCTCTTTTCGCCCTCTATCCATCTATGAACATCAAAGAGACAAATTTATCAATGTATAGAAATAATGCTCATTTGACTCTAAATATTCATCGAAAACACTCAAAACATGAGTAAATCGGGCACCAAAACATAACAATTTCACGCCTAATCAACCCCCCCAAACTTACCATGTTGCTTGTCCTCAAGCAACGAAATAATAAGTCAAGTGAAATTGTTAGGAATGAATCAAGAATCAAATCATGCAAGTAATTGAACTCGAGCTTCAAAGGTCAATCACCCGTATACTCACTCACTTTCTTTTATCGTACTCATGCAATAATAACAAGAAACACCAAGATCAAGCATGGATGTGCACTCAACGGTGTGTTTCACTCCCTCACAAGTGTATATCAGTGTTTAAGGGACTCACTCATTCAATCAATCACACAAATTGGCAGCTATAGGCTTGTAAATGCTCTCAACTTCGACCATACTCTAGAAATCCATGCCGAATCAAAAAGGACTTTTCTCAAGGTTGTAATGTAGGCTCTTTGGACAGGTGGGATAACAATATGGTAAAGTGACTCAAGTGAATGGAGAATAGAAAAATCAACTTTGGCACTTTGAGATTAGGAGCAGAATCACTTCAACATTTGCAATCAATACACTTTAATTCCACTACTCTCAACACTTCAATTTTTTTCTTTCTCACTCTTTCACTTTTTTTTTTCAATCACTTTTTTTTCTCTTTTTCGCACAAACACATGAGCTCATTTTTTTTTTTTTTTTTTTTGCTCATTCTCAATTTTTTTTTGTTCTTTCCCACAACTCAAATCTCATTCACACCTTCTTCTCATATTCACTCAACAAACAACATTTTCCTTTTTCAACTCAATTCACTCCCTTCATATTCACACTTTCCTATTCTCCACTCAAATTGGGACAAAAAGGCTTAGGAATTGGAATAGTGTTCATATGTGCTAGCAAATAAAATAGGCTTTAGACTCAAAGGGGCTAACAAGGGATCAATGTCATTGGTAAGGAAAATTTTGGCTAAGTGACTCAATTAAATCAAAAAAATGGCCTAAGATCACATTCGGCATATCAAACTAGAAACAATCAAGAAGCAAGAACACATGCAAGTTCTAGCATCCTCTAAGGTGACGATCCACTCACAAACGAAGAGATTAAATCATGCATTTAAAATCTCATAAGGCTCAAATCTCACATCTTTCACATCCATGCTAGTCCTAGTGCATTCTCACAATCATCACTCAAGTACTCAAAAGAAAAATTCACAAGCATACAAGTTCTTTCTCAAATCAACTCTAACTCAAACACTCACACAAGAAAAACTCCTAACTCAGCCTCACAATTCACCCTACTCATCAAATCATACTCAAAGATAGCAATCAACAAGCATAAGGTGATTGATAGGCATAAAATATTGAGTAACAAAACAAATTAATAATAGCCCAAGGAGCATCTCAAGGCACCAATAATCAATCAAACTCAACTCAAAGATAAGGGTGTGCATGCATGTGCAATGTAATCATAAAAAGAAACTCCACCCCCCCAAACTTCGACCTTGCTAGAGGTCTACGTTTGGGGTTGTGGGTTACCTCAACCGAACAATTCAGTTTCTCTCAATAGCTTTGCACACTCCCTTGTCTCAAGTTGGTTCCTTCAATCTCCACTTCTTTGGTTCCTTTACTCCTTTAGAGACAAGCCTACAAAATAAAGCTCTCGAGTACGAGGTTAGACATACGACTATAAACACCCTAATAAATGAAAGCAAATAAAAATGGGTTGCCTCCCATTCAGCGCTATTTTTAAGGTCCTCATGCCGGACCGTGCTCAAAGGAGCTTATGGGACATCATACGCAAATTTACCTCCCTTACTCTCATAAGAGTGGTGTTTGAACTCCTTTCCTTGATGCCCCACCATCATGAGTACCTTTGCTTTCTTCCCATCCCCAAGTGTTATGGGTCTCAACTCCTTCTTGCCTCTATCTGGAGGAGTCTTACTAAACAATTTCTTGAGTTTGGACTTTTTCTTCTTAACTCCTCCTTTCCCGTCTAACTGGACCACGTCCACTTTCTTCACCTCTTCATCCTTCAACTTCTTCACTTTATCCCTATCAAAATAATCAAGATCATAACGCTCATGGGTTAAATTATCAAGTGAAGGACTAACAAAATCATGAGTATGCGATGGATTAGGGAGAGAATGTGTGTCTTCAACACTAGGATCAATTGCATCCATGCAATACAAGCTCTCATCCTCCTTCGGGTGCTTCATGGCTTCATATAGGGAGATCTTCACTTCTTGATCATCAACCTTCAACGTGATCTTCCCATTCGCCACGTCTAGCACCATCCCCGCCGTAGCTAAGAACGGTCTTCCCAAAATCAGGGGTACGTGCTCATCTTCCTCCATCTCTAGCACTACAAAGTCGGCTGGAAAGATGTGATCTCCAACTCTCACTAGGACGTCTTCAACCACACCTTGAGGTCGAGTAATAGACCGATCGGCAAGTTGAAGCGTCATCATTGTGGGTTGAAGTTCACCACCTTCCAACTTCTTGAAAAGCGACAACGGCATGAGATTGATGCTCGCCCCAAGGTCGCACAACGCTCCCTTCTTGATCCCGTTCCCAATATCACATAGGATCGTGAAGCTCCCGGGATCCTTCAGCTTAGGTGGAAGCGCCTTGTGCACTAATGCACTCACCTCGTGGTTCAACTGCACCCACTTCGGCTCATCCACTCGCCGTCTTTTCGCGATCAAGTCCTTCAGAAACTTCGCATAATGCGGCATCTGTTCCAAAGCATCATAAAAAGGAATGTTAATGTGCAATTGTTTAAAAACGTCAAGGAACTTAGCGAATTTCTCATCAAGCTTCTTTTTCATGAAGCGCTGTGGATATGGGACAGGTATCACAGATTTGGGTACCCCCCACTCATCTCTTTCTGTTTCTTTCACTTTATCCCTTGCTTCCTTTGCCTTTTTCCACTTAGGAACTCTCTCAACCTCCTCAAGGTCTTTGTCTTGATGGGACTTATCCACATCTTTATGCTTCTCAATCCCTTTACTTTCAATCCCCTTCTCAACTTGGGGCGTCTCAGAATCAGCAGGCATCTGAGGACCTTCATAATTGGTTCCACTTCTAAGCTGGATCGCCTTGCACTGCTCTTTCGGATTCCCCTCCGGCATTCTATTCACTGATTTTGCAATCTGGCTCATCTGAAGCTCTAAAGAGGTGAACCTTCGATTGTTCTCTTGTTGAGTTCTAGTCCACTCAACGTTCATCTTCTGGAGCTCTTGATCTCGTTGATCACCCTTCTTATGCAACTCCTTCACATCGTGCTCCAAGGATGACAACCGCTTGCTCCCTTCCTCCACCTTCTGAAGGATCGCTCTCAACATCTCCTCGGTTGATGCACCGCCTTCTCCACCAGGAGGTTTAGAACCCGGATCAACACCTGCAGGAACAGTAACACCAGCTTTTGGGTTAGCATAAGAAAAATTATCATTCCTCCTCCATGTGTTTTGAGGAGGCTGCTGGCTTCCTTGAACTCCTTGTGTGTTCCTCCATTGATTTTGAAGTGGCTGAGGGCCTGGAGGCACAAATGGTTGGCCATAAGAAGGCCTTCCATACTGATTACCACCTTGGTAGCCATTCTGATTGTAATATGGACCTCCCATGTAATTGGCTACCTCTTGCTGTCCACTGGGTTGGTCTACTCTCTCATTCTCCACTGCATGCTCTCCACCCAAATTCTTCCCCAACTCGAGGTTGTTGATCTTTTCCATCATGGCCATCAGCAGCCTTCTAGTTCCTTCTCCCTCTTCCACCTGATGCACTCTCTGAAAATCTGCATCCACACCCCAAGCACCGGCATTCGTGACAATATTGTCAACGATCTCTCTACACCTCTCTATGCCTTGGTTGAGGAATGCTCCACCCGCACAGGCGTCTAAATGGGCTTGACCATCCTTGCTGGCACCACTATAGAAGAATGCCATAATGTCCCCCTCATTGTACCCGTGCTGCGGGCACTCTATAAGCATGTTTGAGTATCTCTCCCACGCTTGGCGTAGATCCTCTCCAGACTTCTGGCGAAAGGACGAGATCTCAATTCTAGCCTTGATCGTCCTAGATGGAGGGTAGAATCGCTCGAGAAACAGACGCTCGAGATCGGCCCAAGTGGTAATACCTCCCCGCGGGAGCGTATTATCGTACCACTCTTTGGCTATTCCCGTCAGTGAGAATGGGAACAGCCTAAGCCTCTTGGCATCTTCAGACATGCCATTATAATTAAATGTGGAGGCTATCATTAGAAAGCTCCTCAGATGTGTGTGAGGATTCTCCTTCCCGATCACCCCTTTGAACTGATTCTCGGTCAGCAGCTTTAAAATCCCCTGTGATATCGAGAAGTTGTTCGCCTCAACAGGAGGCAAAGCTACTCCATCATAGTACCGCTGTGGCTGCGCTGCAAACCTCCCTCTAATCGCCATATTATGATCTACGTTCTGAGGAACGTATTGAGGATTAGCAGCTGGTACGGGTACTTGTTGGGGTGGTGGTTGGTAAACAGGTGGTTGGTTATAGACTGGGGGTGGATGGTATGGGTATGGTGGGTAAGGATAAGGTGGATATGGGTAATGTTGGTATGCTGGGTTGTTAAAAGGGTTATTTGGGTTTTGTGGGTAAGCAGGGTTGTTCTGAGTATTTGGGACAAGATTCTGAGCTGGATTGTTTACATTTTGTGCACCCGGGTTCTGGCTACTACTATCTACGAACTGGTCTTGATTCTGACCACCACTCCCTCCAGAGCCATCAACCCGGTCTACTGCCTGATTGAAATCATTGGCAGCATCGTCCAACTCATTATTGAGGTCCATTGGTCCCTTCCCTAAGTCGGCAGCGTTCATCCTTCTCAAGAAGGCTCGGTTCCTTCTGGCTATTGTCTCAGGGTCTGCACGTAATCTCTCTTCGCTCGTATTGCCTTGTGAGCGTGTTTTTATAAACCTGAAACACTAGCAGAAGGATCAAAACGCAACTGCCGAACGAATGGGAATAAAAATAAAAACAGAAAATAAATCACTCACTACTAACTACTAAGCTATCGACAAGTCCTATTCAAACATACAACGCCATCCCCGGCAACGGCGCCATTGACTTGAAGCGACTACACTAGCTTCTACTAGTAGCTACCCCGCAAGAGAACGGGTTCACTGTAGCATGGGCAAGTATAGGGACCAAGTATTATCGAACCCAAGGGATGGTATGTATGCGAATAGATCCCTGAAGATCTACGCGTCGTAGTTAATATGAGTGTGATGTTTTTGGGTTTTTGAGAAATTAATTAAAAGACTAAAATAGACTAATTAACTAAAGAATGAAAAAGAACGAATTAACTACGGGTTGTTTTCTAATAAGAGATGGTGATGCTTAGGATAGGAATCCCTACGTATACTAACGGAGCAAGTACATAATCAAAGTAATCGTGACAAACAAGAATTAACCTAAGTAAAAGATCGTAGAATGAAAGCTCAAGATTTCTCACCCTAATACTTTATCCTAGCAATCGACTTCACTAATCCACTAACAAGTTAATGAATTGTGCTTAATTAATGAGACCCTAATTTAACTAAGGTGATGCGGTCGTCCTCCTTCGCTAAACCGGTAGATGAATTAACCTTTCCTAAACCCTCTCGTTAAGACTACTAATTGTTATTGAGTGATGCGGTCGTCCTCTCTCTAACACTTTCGTACGAAATTCAAAGGTAAAGTTCAGATTAATTATAAGAATTCATTAACTAAGAGAATTAAAACTAACGTCACGAATTACTCTAATTACGTACCCACATCCTACTTCTACGAGTTCATCCTAACCCAAGCATGCAAGGGTTTTAGCCGGACATGGTTTTAACAAAAATAAAAGCGATAAACGAAACAACGAACATAAACATGATGAATTAAATAAAGAAAGTAAGAAACATAAACTAGGGTTTAAAAAGAAAATAACTACGAAGAACTCAAATTGAATTAACTAAAACGAAATTAAAAGCGTTTAAAGTAACGAACTAATGAAAAGAAACGAAGAATTCGAATGCAAAACCTCAACAAAACGTAAAATAAAGCTTGCTCTTCTTCTTCCTCTCCAAAAACTAAGTCTAAAATTATTTCTAAAAGTTGGGATTCGATCAAAACGTGTTTGGAAGAGGTATATATAGGCACGGGTCGAAACGGGAGTTAATGGGCCGAAAATACGCATCCGGAGGCAAAAGTATATGGGCGCTCGAGCAAAACGCTCGAGCGGTCCCGCTCGAGCTGTGTAGCTCGAATGACGCATTCGCTCGAGCGGTCGCGCTCGAGCTGCTCGAGCGCTGAATCTTCACTGTTACTTTTGGGCGCTCGAGCGATTCGCTCGAGCGGTGGCGCTCGAGCTGCTCGAGCGCAAGAATGGTTCTGTATGTTTGCGCGCTCGAGTAAGGCGCTCGAGCGGTGGCGCTCGAGCGGTGGCGCTCGAGCCATGCGCTCGAGTGCTCTCTAATCCTTCCAAATGATACTTTTCCTCGTCCGCACTAATACCAATCGTATTTCTTCAATATCTTCTCATCCGGGCATCCGTTTGAGTCGATTCAAAGTCCTACGAACTCCTCTTTTCGCCCTCTATCCATCTATGAACATCAAAGAGACAAATTTATCAATGTATAGAAATAATGCTCATTTGACTCTAAATATTCATCGAAAACACTCAAAACATGAGTAAATCGGGCACCAAAACATAACAATTTCACGCCTAATCAACGGGGCAGAAACAGGGACCGCCGGAGGAGGGGAAGGAGAAGCTCAGGATGAACAAGTGGAGCCTCAGTTGCCGGTACTGGGGGACTAAGAGGCAGGACGTCATCAGGATCATCCAGAATAGGGGAAGGTCGAGAAACTAAACCCCTGGATGACGAAGATGAAACCGGAGTGGGAGGAGCCGAAGGTGCCGAAGAAGTAACAGATACATCAAGAAATGTTTGCACCTCAAGATCAGTGGTACGAGTCGAAGAAGGAAGCCCAGAGTAGGGAAAACACAATTCATCAAACTGAGCATGACGAGTAACAAAGACTCGAGAAGAAATCGGATCGAGACACCGAAAACCTTTGTGAATACTGCTATAGCCAAGAAAAACACATTCACGACTTCGAGGTTCCAACTTGTGCATCGCATAATCCCGGAGATATGGAAATACACGGCAACCAAACGGCTTGAAATTAGCATAATTAGGAGGATGCCCGAAAAGCAACTCAGATGGCGAAGAGTTATGCAAAACAGAGGAAGGCAGTCTGTTAATAATATACGTAGCCGTAGCAAAGGCATCAAACCAGTAAGAAGCAGGTAAGTGTGCATGAAACAACATAGATAACCCAGTTTAAGTAATATGACGATGCTTACGCTCAGCCCGACCATTCTGTTGTGGGGTGTATGGACAAGATAGACGGTGATGAATGCCATGCAACTGCATAAAATGACAAACCCGACTATTGACAAACGCAGTCCCACCGTCGCTTTGAAACACCTTAATGATACTGGAAAATTGGTTGCAAACAAAGGCAGCAAAACGTACGAGTACATCATAGAATTCAGACTTTGCATGTAAAGGATAAATCCATGAAAAACGAGAAAAATCATCAACAAATACCATATAATATCGAAAACCATCAATAATGGGAACGGGTGCAGGACCCCACAAATCACAGTGTATCAAATCAAGAATACCAGTAGCCCTCTTATCAATCAACAAAAAAGAATGACGTTTACTTTTAGCTAACTGACAAGACGAACAAAGACTCGGGTTCGATAAAACTGATGTAACAGAAACGTGTCCCAATTTATTCAACAGAGAAATAATCGAAAAAGGGACATGCCCCAGGCGT
This sequence comes from Ballota nigra, assembly GCA_947034835.1. Lineage (NCBI taxonomy): Eukaryota > Viridiplantae > Streptophyta > Magnoliopsida > Lamiales > Lamiaceae > Ballota > Ballota nigra. The sequence goes on along the minus strand of OX344727.1, from coordinate 6,085,413 downwards.
AAATGCCATAAATCAAACCTTGCCTTCAGCTCTGAAGCGATTGTACTAACTTCTACTAGTCGCTCACCCGCAAGCGGACGGGTTCACTATAGTATAAGTACGTATAATGACCAAGTAGTATCGAACCCAAAGGATGGAGTGTATGCGAATAGATCCCTGAAGATCTAGGCGTCGTAGTTAATATGAGTGTATTGTTTTTGGATTTTTGGAAAGATTAATTAAAAGACTAAAATAAACTAAGTGAACTTAATACTGAAGAAATCAAATTAACTAAGGGTTGTGTTCTAATGAGATATGGTGATGCTTAGGATAGAAATCCCTACGTATACTAACGGAGCAGGTACATAATCAGAATAACTGTGACACACAAGAAATAACCTAAGTCTAAGAATGCAAGGTGAAAGCTCAAGATTCTAAACCCTAATACTTTACCCTAACACTCGACTTCACTAATCTACTAATAATTTAATAGATTGTGCTTAATTAATCAGACCCTAATTTAACTAAGGTGATGCGGTCGTCCTCCTTCGCTAAACTGGTAGATGAATTAACCCTTCCTAAACCTTCTCGTTTAGTCTACTCGTTGTTAAAGAGTGATACGATCGTCCTCTCTCTAACACCTTTCGAACGAAATTCAAAAGCGAAGTCTAGATTAATTTTAAGAATTCATTAATTAAGAGAATTAAAACTTAACGTCACAAGTTACCCTAATTACGTACCCACAACCTACTTCTACGAGTTCATCCTACCCTAAGCATGCAAGGGTTTTAGCTAGACATAGGTTTAACGGAAATAACAACGATTAAATAAGTAACGAACAAGAACATGATAATCAAGACGAAGAAGAGATCAAACATAAACTAGGGTTTAATGAAATAAAAGAATAAACTGAAATTAAATTAATAAAAATAAAGTATGAAGTGTTTAACGTAGTCGAATTACTGAAAAGAAACTAAGAGACGAAAAGAAACTAAGAATTCGTATGAAAACCTCAACAAAACGTAAGTAAAGCTTGCTCGTTCTTCTCCTCTTCCTCTCTCTAAAAACTAAGTCTAAAAGTGATTTCTCAAGTTCGGGATCCTTCAAAACGTGTTTGGAAGAGAAATATATAGGCATCGAGTCGAAACGGGATCTCGTGGGCCGAAAAACGAAATTTGGCATATAAGCCTCGGAGGCGCTCGAGCCGTCCCGGTCGAGCGGGGCGCTCGAGCTGTGTTGCTCGAATGGTTCAGGAGGTCGAATGAGGCGCTCGAGCTGTGCCCCTCGAATGGTTCTATAGGTCGAATGAGGCGCTCAAGCTGTGCCCCTCGAGCGGCAAATACTCTCTGTAAGTTTGGAGCGCTCGACCTATGTTGCTCGAGCGAGGTGCTGGAGTGATGGTGCTCGAATGGTCCCTCCTTCCTTGCAACTAACACTTTTCTTTTCATTTACTAATACCAATCGTATTTCTTCGATATCTTCTCATCCGGGCATCCGTTTGAGTCGATTCAAAGTCCTACGAACTCCGTTTTTCGTCCTCGATTCACCTATGAGTATCAAAGAGGCAAATTCATCAATATATAGAAATAGTACTCATTTGGCTCTAAAAACTCAATAAAATCGACCAAAACTAGGGCCTTTCTAGCTACGAATCATGACAATTTCACGCCTAATCAACCCCCCCAAACTTACCATATTGCTTGTCCTCAAGCAATGAAATAATAAGTCAAGTAAAATTGTTAGGGATGAGTCGAAAATCAATCATGCAAGCTAATGAACTCGAGCTTCAAAAATCAATCACCCGTATACTCACTCAATTTCCTTTATCATACTCATGCAACAATAACAAGAAACACCAAGATCAAACATGGATGTGCACTCAACGATGTGTTTCGCTCCCTCACATGTGTATATCAATGATCAAGGGACTCACTCAAACAATCAATCACACAAATTGGCAGCCATAGGCTTGTAAGTGCTCTTAACTCCGACCGTACTCTAGAAATCAATGCCGAATCAAAAAGGACTTTTCTCAAGGTTGTAATGTAGGCTCTTTGGACAGGTGGGATAACAATATAGGGTAAAGTGACTAAAGTGAATGGAGAATAGAAAATCAAACTTTGGCACTTCGAGTTTAGGAACAGAATACTTCAAAAAATTTCAATCAACACCCTTTCAATTCCATACTCTCAACACTTCAATTTTTTTTTCTTTCACTCTTTTCACTTTTCAATCACTTCATTTTTTTTTTCGCACAAACACATGAGCTCTTTTTTTTTTTTGCTCATTCTCAATTTTTTTTCCTCTTTTTCCCACATCTCATAAATTCATCACACCTTCTTCTCATATTCACTCAACAAACAACCTTTTCCTTTTTCAACTCAATTTACTCCCTTCACATTCACACTTTCCTATTCTCCACTCAAATTGAGACAAAAAGGCTTAGGAATTAGAATAGTGTTCATATGTGCTAGCAAATAAAATTAGGCTTAAAGGCTCAAAGGGGCTAACAAGGGATTCAATGTCATTGGTAGGGAAAATTTTGGTTTAGTGACTCAATAAAATCAAAGATGGCCTAAGATCCTATTCGACATATCAAACTAGACACAATCAAGGAGCAAGAGCACACACAAGTTCTAGCATCCTCTAAGGTGACGATCCACTCACAAACGAAGAGATCAATTAATGCATCAAAATCTCATAAGGCTCAAATCTCACAGCTTTCACATCCATGCTAGTCTAGTGCATTCTCACTCTTATCACACAAGTACTCAAAAGAAAAATTTACAAGCATACGGATTCTCTCTCAAATCAACTCTAACTCAAACACTCACACAATAATACTCCTAACTCAACCTCACAACTCAACTCTACTCATCAAATCATACTCAAAGATAGCAATCAACAAGCATAAGATAGTTGATAGACATGAAATATGCAATAGCGAGTCAAATCAAAATCACCCCAAGGAGTATCTCAACAAACCAATAATCAATCAAACTCAACTCAAAGATAAGGGCGTGCATGCATGTGCAATGTAATCATAAAACAAATAAAAAACTCCACCCCCCCAAACTTCGACCTTGCTAGAGGTCTAAGTTTGGGGTTGTGGGTTACCTCAACCAAACAATTTAGTTTCTCTCAATAGCTTTGCACACTCCCTTGTCTCAAGTTGGTTCCTTCAATCTGAATAACTCCATGATACCTTTACTCCTTTAGAGACAAGCCTACAAGCAACTCACTCAAATACGAGGTTAAACATACGACTCAAAATAACTCCCTAATAACTAAAAAAAAAACTCAAAGCAAATAAAAAAAATCATGGGTTGCCTCCCATTTAGCGCTATTTTTAAGGTCCTTATGCCGGACTAAGCTCAAAGGAGCTTATGAGACATCATACTCAAATTTACCTCCCTTACTCTCATAAGAGTGGTGTTTGAACTCCTTTCCTTGGTGCCCTTCCATCATGAGTTCCTTTGCTTCCTTCCCCACCTCAAGTGGTATAAGTCTCAACTCATTCTCACCTTTATCTGGAGAAGTCTTACTAATCAATTTCTTGAGTTTGGACTTTTTTTTTTTACTCCTCCTTTCCCTTCTAACTGGACCACGTCCACTTTCTTCACTTCTTCATCCTCCAACTTCCTCATTTTATCCCTATCAAAATAATCAAAATCATAATGCTCATGGGTTAAATAATCACATGAAGGACTAACAAAATCATGAATATGAGAAGGATTAGGGATAGAAGGTGTGTCTTCAACACGAGGATCAATTGCATCCATGCAACACAAACTCTCATCCTCCTTCGGGTGCTTCATGGCTTCATATAGGGAAATCTTCACTTCTTGATCATCAACCTTCAATGTAATCTTCCCATTTGCCACGTCTAACACCATCCCCGCCGTAGCTAAGAACGGTCTTCCCAAGATCAGGGGCACGTGCTCATCTTCCTCCATCTCTAGCACTACAAAGTCGGCTGGAAAAATGTGACCTCCAACTCTCACTAGGACGTCTTCAACCACTCCTTGAGGTCTACTAATAGACCGATCGGCAAGTTGAAGCGTCATCATTGTGGGTTGAAGTTCACCACCTTCCAACTTCTTGAAAAGCGACAAGGGCATGAGATTGATGCTCGCCCCTAAATCACATAGCGCTCCTTTCTTGATCCCGTTCCCAATGTCACATAGGATCGTGAAGCTCCCGGGATCCTTCAGCTTCGGTGGAAGCGCCCTGTGCACTAATGCACTCACCTCGTGGTTCAGCTGCACCAACTTCGGCTCATCCACTCGCCGTCTTTTCGCAATCAAGTCCTTCAGAAACTTTGCATAATGCGGCATCTGTTCCAAAGCATCATAAAAAGGAATGTTAATGTGAAGTTGTTTAAAAACATCAAGAAATTTTGCAAATTTTTCATCAAGCTTCTTTTTCATGAAGCGCTGTGGATACGGGACTGGTATCACAGATTTGGGTACCCCCCATTCATCTCTTTCTGTTTCTTTCACTTTATCCCTTGCTTCCTTTGCCTTCTTCCACTTAGGAACTCTCTCACCCTTCTCAATGCCTTCTTCTTCAAGCTCCTTGCTTGCTTGAGTGCTCTCATCCTCAACCTTCTTCTCAATTCCTTCACTTTCAATCCCCTTCTCAACTTGGGGCGTCTCAGAATCAGCAGGCATCTGAGGACCTTCATAATTGGTTCCACTTCTAAGCTGGATCGCCTTGCAATGCTCTTTCGGGTTCCCCTCCAGCATAGAAGGATACTTACCCGGCTCTCTATTCAGTAACTTTGCAATCTGGCTCATCTGGAACTCTATAGAAGTGAACCTTTGATTGTTCTCTTGTTGAGTTCTAGTCCACTCAACGTTCATCTTCTGGAGCTCTTGATCACGTTGATCACCCTTTTTATGCAACTCCTTCACATCGTATTCCAAGGATGACAACCTCTTACTTCCTTCTTCTACATTCTGAAGGATAGCTCTCAACATCTCCTCAGTTGATGCACCGCCTTCTCCACCAGGAGGTTTAGACCCCGGATCAACACCTGCAGTAACAGTAATACCAGCTTTTGGGTTAGCATAAGAAAAATTCTCATTCTTCCTCCATGTGTTTTGAGGAGGCTGCTGGCCTCCTTGAACTCCTTGTGTGTTCCTCCATTGATTTTGAGGCGGCTGAGGGCCTGGAGGTACAAATGGTTGGCCATAAGAAGGTCTTCCAAACTAATTTCCACCTTGGTAGCCATTCTGATTGTAATACGGACCTCCCATGTAATTGACTACCTCTTTCTGTCCACTTGGCTGGTCTGCTCTCTCATTTTCTACTGCATGCTCTCCCACCAAATTCTTCCCCAACTCGAGGTTGTTGATCTTTTCCATCATGGCCATCAATAGCCTTCTCGTTCCTTCACCCTCTTCAACCTGATGCACTATCTGGAAGTCTGCATCCCCATTCCAAGCCCCGGCATTCGTGACAATGTTGTCCACGATCTCTCTACACCTCTCTATGCCTTGATTCAGGAATGCTCCGCCCGCACAAACGTCTAAATGGTCTTGCCCCGCCTTGTTGGCACCGCTGTAGAAGAATGCCATAATATCTCCCTCATTGTACCCATGCTGCGGGCACTCTATCAGCATGTTTGAGTATCTCTCCCACGCTTGACGTAGGTCCTCTCCAGACTTCTGGCGAAAGGACGAGATCTCAATTCTAGCCTTGATCGTCCTAGATGGAGGGTAGAATCGCTTGAGGAACAGACGCTCGAGCTCGGCCCAAGTGGTAATACCTCCCCGCGGGAGAGTATTATCGTACCACTCCTTGGCTATTCCCGTCAATGAGAATGGGAACAACCTAAGCCTCTTGGCATCTTCAGACATGCCATTATAAAAAAATGTGGAGGCTATCATTAGAAAGCTCCTCAAGTGTGTATGAGGATTCTCCTTCCCAATCACCCCCTTGAACTGATTCTCAGTAAGCAGCTTTAAAATTCCCGGGGAAATCGAGAAGTTATTTCCCTCAACTGGAGGCAATGCCACTCCATCATAGTACCGCTGTGGCTGCGCTGCAAACCTCCCTCGAATAGCCATATTGTGATCTGCGTTCTGGGGCACAGGCTGAGGAGCAACAGGTGGTGTTGGTACTTGTTGAACTGGAGGTGGTTGGTACACAGGTGGTGGATGATATGGGTATGGTGGATAAGGGTATGGTGGGTATGGGTAATGTTGGTATACTGGGTTGTTGAAAGGGTTATTTGGGTTTTGTGGGTAAGCAGGGTTGTTCAGAGGATTCTGGACAAAATTCTGAGCTGGATTGGTAACGTTTTGTGCACCCGGGTTTTGGCTCTGACTATCCCCTAACGGATCTTGGTTCTTACTGGTGTTGCCATCAGTGCCGTCAACCCGGTTCAACCCTTGGTTAAACTCATTATCGGCATCTTCCAACTCATTAGTGAGGTCCATTGGTTCTTTCCCTAAGTCGGCAGCGTTCATCCCTCTCAAGAAAGCTCGGTTCCTTCTAGCTATTGTCTCAGGATCTGCAGGTAACCTCTCTTCGCTCGTATTGCCTTGTGAGCGTGTTTTCATAAACCTGACACACTAGCAGAAGGATAAAAACGCAACTGCCGAATAAATAAAAATAAAAATAAAACAGAAAAGAAAGCACTCACTACTAACTACTAAGCTATCAACAAGTCCTATTCAAAAAACATACAACGCCATCCCCGGCAACGGCGCCATTGACTTGAAGCGATTGTACTAACTTCTACTAGTCGCTCACCCGCAAGCGGACGGGTTCACTGTAGTATAAGTACGTATAATGACCAAGTAGTATCGAACCCAAGGGATGGAGTGTATGCGAATAGATCCCTGAAGATCTACGCGTCGTAGTTAATATGAGTGTATTGTTTTTGGATTTTTGGAAAGATTAATTAAAAGACTAAAATAAACTAAGTGAACTTAAATACTGAAGAAATCAAATTAACTAAGGGTTGTGTTCTAATGAGATATGGTGATGCTTAGGATAGGAATCCCTAAGTATACTAACGGAGCAGGTACATAATCAGAATAACTGTGACACACAAGAAATAACCTAAGTCTAAGAATGCAAGGTGAAAGCTCAAGATTCTAAACCCTAATACTTTACCCTAACACTCGACTTCACTAATCTACTAACAATTTAATAGATTGTGCTTAATTAATCAGACCCTAATTTAACTAAGGTGATGCGGTCGTCCTCCTTCGCTAAACTGGTAGATGAATTAACCCTTCCTAAACCTTCTCGTTTAGTCTACTCGTTGTTAAAGAGTGATACGGTCGTCCTCTCTCTAACACCTTTCGAACGAAATTCAAAAGCGAAGTCTAGATTAATTTTAAGAATTCATTAATTAAGAGAATTAAAACTTAACGTCACAAGTTACCCTAATTACGTACCCACAACCTACTTCTACGAGTTCATCCTACCCTAAGCATGCAAGGGTTTTAGCTAGACATAGGTTTAACGGAAATAACAACGATTAAATAAGTAACGAACAAGAACATGATAATCAAGACGAAGAAGAGATCAAACATAAACTAGGGTTTTATTAAATAAAAGAATAAACTGAAATTAAATTAATAAAAACGAAGTATGAAGTGTTTAACGTAGTCGAATTACTGGAAAGAAACTAAGAGACGAAAAGAAACTAAGAATTCGTATGAAAACCTCGACAAAACGTAAGTAAAGCTTGCTCGTTCTTCTCCTCTTCCTCTCTCTAAAAACTAAGTCTAAAAGTGATTTCTCAAGTTCGGGATCCTTCAAAACGTGTTTGGAAGAGGTATATATAGGCATCGGGTCGAACAGGATCTCGTGGGCCGAAAAACGAAATTTGGCATATAAGCTTCGGAGGCGCTCGAGCCGTCCCGGTTGAGCGGGGTGCTCGAGCTGTGTTGCTCGAATGGTTCAGGAGGTCGAATGAGGCGCTCGAGCTGTGCCCCTCGAGCGGCAAAAACTCTCTGTAAGTTTGGAGCGCTCGACCTATGTTGCTCAAGCGAGGTGCTCGAGTGATGGTGCTCGAATGGTCCCTCCTTCCTTGCAACTAATACTTTTCTTTTCATGTACTAATACCAATCGTATTTCTTCGATATCTTCTCATCCGGGCATCCGTTTGAGTCGATTCAAAGTCCTACGAACTCTGTTTTTCGTCCTCGATTCACCTATGAGTATCAAATAGACAAATTCATCAATATATAGAAATAGTACTCATTTGGCTCTAAAAACTCAATAAAATCGACCAAAACTAGGGCGTTTCTAGCTACGAATCATGACAATTTCACGCCTAATCAAGCTCCTTGTTCCGTATAGCTGCCACCAATGCCGGAACTCCCCGATCAAGCAAGTAAAGCCCGTTATCACACCTTCCCTGAGCCAGATTTTTCTTTGACAAACGGTTCTGAATCGTAAAGGCCTTATCAGTAAAAACAACATCAACAGGATAGTCCGCTGTTAACTTACTGATAGATAAAAGATTTTTCGTTATATGAGGGACAACAAGAACATCCAAAAGTTTGACATCATCAGATAATGTACTCGTACCAATATGAGAAATATGCAAGGAATTACCATTACCGACTATAACAGAACCGTTACCAGAATAAGAGTCATAAGAGTCCAGAGAGGCAGTTTGATTTGTCATATGAGCAGAGGCACTGGAGTCAAGATACCAGTCAGGAGGTTACTCAGAAACATTACAAGAAGAAGAGAACGCCTGAGCTAAATTCGCAGGCGACATAGCACCCTTGGCCTGGAGGAATTGAGGACATTTATCAGCGAAATGCGGGCTTTTGCAAATCTGACAGCGGGGCATGTAAGAACGGCACTGACCACCCCCATTAGAGGACCGATTCTGCCAGCTCCCAGAGCTACCAGACGAACCACCATTGATACTGGAAAAACGACACTGATTTCCCCCATGACCAGAGTAGCGACCACCATTACCACTCTGACCATTGGAATCACGTCTACCACGACCATCAGCACCGAACGGACGATCATCACGCGAAGCAGCAAACGCGACAGAGGACTGGACCGAGACATTCATGGCACGTAGCATACCCTCAAACTGACGTGCCTGATGGACCAGATCACAGAACGGGAGAAGTGTCCCTAGGGCCAAACGTGTATCGGAAAAACTCGCAAACTGCATGTCGAGTCCCCGAAGAAACCAGTGAGCCTTCTCGTCACCTGGAATAGGCCGACCAATGAATTGCAATTGATCACACAAAGACTTGAACTTCTTACCGTAATCAACGACATACATGTCGCCCTTACGGAGGTTGAGAAGCGACTCACGGAGAGAGTGCGTGTGAGACGCAGACGTATCAGAAAAGACGGCCAACAACGCAGTCCAAGCAGAGTGAGATGTCGAACAATTGAAGATTTCAACCGCAACATCAGAAGTGAGAGAGGTACGGAGGACGCTTAGAAGCTTTTTGTCCTTCTTACGCCAATCGAGAAACGCCGGATTGGGAGCGGATGAGCCATCACTGGAGACGATGAACGCAACCGGGGTGGGAATTGAGCCGTCGAGAAATCCCGACAGGTCAAAACAATCAGCCATGTCGGATACCTGATCGCGGCAGATCAGAAACGTGGAGGCTTCCAGTTTAGTCGGCACCATGTTAAGCATGGTGGTGACATGAAGGGGGTCGGATTGGGGAGCAGACATGATCGGAAGTTGCGATCGGACGATAGATTCGGCCGAGGAAGCGACGGAAATATGAGCGGAAAAATTAGGGTTATTAGGGATTATATGATCTTTTCTGCTGATACCATGAAAGAGTGATTAGAAAATCACCGATAATTTGGTGATTGAGAGAGATTGAATTTAAATAATAAAAGAGTACAACAAACTCCCATAATTAGGGGAGGTCTATCCTAGGAATAATTGACTAATACAATATTATACAAAGATATGTACAATCACCAATAATAAGAAAATCAATCATTTTTAATGCTATTAGAAACCATGTTAAGCTAGTTCATGCACTAGTAACAACTAACAATTGCCCATTTTACGTTAGAAAGGCATTGTTGACCTTGCCTAAAGTTGGATTTAGGGTTGCTATGGTATACTGAAAATTTCATGCCATACCGTATCAAAATTTTCGATATGAGAAAATTCATATCGATACTCATACGATACCAAAAATTTCAACGTACCAAAATTCGGTATCTCAAAATTACATACCGCATATTGTACCGAAATTTTCTAAAACTAATGTTTTGTATGTATTAGGTGCACTGTGCAACTCAAAAACTATTTTTAAAAAATTAGGTTTGTTTATACTAAACAGTTACAACTATTCAACGATAACTGTTAAAAACAACCATAGTTATTTAAAAATACATTTAAATTATATTATATAGCTTATGCACAAGAGAGAATTATTCTTACGGTACGGTACAAACTTGAACCTTAGGAAAATTGGGATAATTGGCATTGAGCCTTATTGCTTATGCACGTCCCATTTTAATACCAATACCAATTTTTGGGTTAAGTTATCTTTTATTTGGGCCAACCTTGTTTTTCTCGGGCCACAGGTTATTTGCTCTAGCCTCTCTGTGAAATACAATATTCGGTGTTTGGAAACTTTTTCACTTTTACAAAAAAAAAAAAAAAAAAAAAAAGAAGGTTTCGTACATAGTGAAATTAAAAAAGAAAATTGGAAATCTTTTTTGAAAATTTTACAAATTTTTAAAAAAAATGAGGGTAATGTATTTAACTAAAATGTGTGCAAGTAACCGTGGCTGTGGTCGGGGAGCATGGATTAACAAAGGCGCAAGTTACCGTGGCTGTGGTTGGGGAGCATGTATTAACAAAGGCCATGTTATATACAGTCCTATATTTGTAAATACATTCTATTCAATTCAATTAATGTTCAATTTTTTTTTTTTTTTTTTGAAAATGTAACAATTTTCGAAAAAAAAAGTTTAGTATTTTTTTTTCTTTTACGTTTTCAATTTTTTTTCTTCAAAAATTATCAAATTTTTCAATTTTTTTTAAAAATATATTTTAGGTGGAGTATATTAACAATTGGTATAACTGTATTTAACCTTAACAAACTGATGCTAAATTACAACATGTCAAATATCAAGCACTAGCCTATTGATTTAGGAATAGCCTAAAATTTCGATGTCACCAAACAAACAATTTTTGTGGTATGCACACAAAATCTATGGTGAGCCCGAAATTATAAAATGAAATTTTTATAATTTTATGTGAAATATTTACTAATATAATTTCATATATTCATTAATACTATAATATTTTATAGTATAAAATAATATAATATCAATAAATGCACACAATTATAGGTGAAATATTTACTAATATAATATAATGATTCTAATTTCATAGACATATCCATCATGCAAAAGAAGTCGAATTACAAATATACTACCTTAATTAATTTAGTCCTGATTCTGCTGTTTGGCGTTCTTACTACTCATCATCTCCACAAAGAAGGAGGCATACACAGCGGTAGTCACATAAACCACCAGCGCGGGCCCCACAAAAACAACCAGGATCACCACCGCGTAAACCGGGGCGCCCCCACAGGAATAATCCCCCAGCTTCACCCGAATAAAATCCACTATCGACAGCATCAGGAACGAGCATCCCAGAACCGACCCGATCGCCGACCCGAACAGCCCGTATTTCAGGTAATCCGGGTCCATGTCCGCCTTGTGCGGGTCGCCCGGGTCCATATTGTTGAGCAGGTTTATTGCCAGCTTCAGACTCTGGGCTATTAGTGATGAGAAAAGGAAGAAACTGAACGAAACCACCTCGAACACGATTAGCCGCCGCACCGTTTTCCGGCTGGTGGTGCACTCCGACCGCGCCGCCGCCGTCGCGTTCTCCGGCACGGTTAGGGAGAAGCCGATGAAGATGGCCATGGTGAAGAGGGAGTTCACGTTCACTATGCCGTCCAGAGCCGTCACGTGCACGCTCGTCTTCAGCACGCCCACGGGGGCCGTCGTTGGATCAACCGCCGCCGTGGCGGCAGCGTTTGGGTTGCGGAAAGAGGGTCTCGATTGCAACTCTAACCTGTTGAATTATAAAATATATATATAAAAAAAAAAGTAGTTCTAGTACATAACTTATATAAATTGCAAAAAGTGTGAAAAATATACAGTTTTACGTGTGTACGGTATGTTTTAAATAAATAATACCTCAAACACAAATTTTAACATGCATTTAAATTTTAAACTCAATTTTGACTTTAATTTTGATTTTTTTTTAAAATGCACACTAACACATTGAAGTGTAATTTTTTTTTTTTTTTGCAATTGGAGCATTGATGATTCCTTTCTATTACTCCCTCCGCCCCAATTTTTTTTTCCGTTTGACTTTACATGAAATTTAATGCGAGAGTTGAAGTGTATTATTTAAATGACTAAAGTAATCTTGGAAATAGTGAATTGTGAATAAATTAGAATTTAAATGAATAAAATAGTTGAATTGTAGGGGTGAGGTTTAAAAAGTGAATGCACTTTATTTCTATTTTGGGAATGTAAAAATAAAATTGAGATTAATCTTTTTAGCAAATAAAAAAATAAAATTGGAACGGAGGGAGTACTAATTATTTCTGGAAATATTATTAATTTTTGTCTGAGATATTTATTTTCCAAAACTCAAGTGCTAGAACTACTACTATACCTCAAAATAATAATCAACAATATTCCAAAAAATAATCAACAAACGAGCAATAATCAACAATATATACCCTCAAGAGGTAATCAATACTAATGAACAGTAATAAACAATACTCTAATATTTTTTAATTATATATTTCTAATTAAAAAAAATCAAAATACGACATTAAATAAAATAAAAAAGAATGTACTATTATTACCCATTGATGGTGGGAGAGTCGATGCCGATGGGAGAAATAGAGATGCGCTTTTTGCTCATTATTTTGTTTTCAAGATTAGGAGAATCTGCAAATTGTAATTTTTGTGTTGTAATTTGGTGCACCCATGGGAGTAGTTATATAAAGGTTCAGCTTACCACTGAGTATTACTTTTAATAAATAATTATAGGTACCAACATTGGTTGACCCGACCCGATCAACTAAAAAATTTCTGGATAGTTAAAGTAAATTTTATTAACTAATTAATGTAATGTTTAAAGTAATGTTACTTTCGACTACTTGTGAAAAATAACTCTTTGTTATTATATGGCAAAGCAGTCAAATCTGACGCTGCGTAGGCATTGGTAGATAGTATGATTAAAGAGCATAAAAAGTAGTTACAATGTTGAAATAGTATACGTCCTTACTATAATATTATTTGAATTGGTTTATTTAATATTTTCGTATAAAGTAGTTACGACATTTGATTAACTTATTTGAAATGCCATGTGAGTTTATATTATTTATTTTAATTTGGTGGAGTGGAGGCCAGTGATTTGAGAGTATATATGTAGTGCCTGTTCGGAGACTATTTGTTCTTTCTGTTACCGGGTGGTGTTAAAAAGACGCTAGAATTTACACTACTATAATATTGGACATATACAGCTGCACATATACAGTCATTTTCAATAACCGCTGTATAAGTAAAGCTATATACAGCGGTTATAAAAAAAATTATATAAAAAAAAAAATACAGCGGTTTATAACCGCTATATAAAATTTATCATATATAGCGGTTAAAAACCGCTGCGGAAGTACATGTATAGCGGTTTAGAACCGCTATATAAGTTAAATCTTATATAGCGGTTAAAAACCGCTGTATATATATTTTTTCCGTATTACACACAGTAACTCCGCCCCCAATTACAATATTCCGACTGAAATTTCCCAAATCCCTAGCGGCCGCTTCGTCGTCCTCGCCGTGCGCCTCCACCGTGCCTCGCCCGACGCCGCCGTGCAGCCTCGCCCGACGCCGCTGACCCCGCCGTGCAGCCTCGCGCGACGCCGCTGAGTATTTTCTTTAATTTGGACGACAGCTCCACCGGCCGGGATCGATTCTTCCAGCGCCGCCGCGCGACGCCACTCCTCTATCTCCACGGCCGCGCGACGCTCTCCTCTCCACAGCCGCCGTCGACGCTCTCCTCTCCACAACCGCTGCCAATCTCTACAGGTTAGTATAATTTTTTCCTAATTTATTAGTTTTATGCTTGTTTGGTATATTAATTTAGTTTAGTGATAATGATAATGATGATATGATGATGATTTTACTTGAATTAAGCTTGTTTATTCACTCGTCATGGAATAACACATGTAGTGGCACTTGTACATTTTTTTTTTGTTTTTTTAGAAAATGGTGGTGGGGTTGGTGTGAAATGTGAAGTGAAGTGAATTCTTCTTCTATTGTGATTGCAGTTTCCTTTTGAATTTCAGAATAATAAATTGCAATTTTAGATTGCAAATGTTTGAACTTATAATAAACATTTTGCCAATGTGTGTCTGTGATTGAAATTATATTTAATGACTTTATTAAAGTAATTTTGAACTTTATAAAAAAGTTGTAATTGTGTTTGTACTAAAGTTGTAATCTTTTATTTATTTGGTTGAACTTATAATCACATTGTTTTAGATAACAAAAGCCCTGATGATCTGTTATAAGTATTAAGTCTTCATGCTAGTGTGTAAAATGTTCTCTGTATTTGTCTGTACTTGTAAAATTTTCTGCTATTAAGGGGAACTAATCTGAAGATAGCGATAAGCTGAAGAACAAGAACCACATGCCTAAGTGATAAAGACTTCTTAAAATCTAAAGTTTTCCTAAGCTGACATAAGTGGAATGTAAGAAGAGTTTCTCAGTCCACTGAAGGACTAGGCTGAGAAACATTAAAGACTGGGCTTTTGATGCTAGCTGCATTAGACCATAAGTATTCTAGTTAGAGGTTTTAATGTTTTAGAATGTAGTAGTTATATTGAATTGCTAGTTATATGTAGACTCAACTTGTGTGGATTTCGTTTCAATCTATATAGGCATCTCTAGTTCTATATGGATCGAAAGTGGGTTCGAGCAGATCGATTATCAGAGGAGTATAGGAATGGGGTGGAAGAATTTTGTAATCATGCAATTAGATACTTTTCCGACCATCGATACATTCCATGTCCGTGTTGGAAATGTATGAATGGAAAAACTGTTAGTTGTCGAGAAACTTTGTTGGAACACTTGATGTGTCACAGTATTGACAAAACATACACCGTTTGGACATCTCATGGTGAGAGAAGAGATGGATGTAGCTCAAGCAACCTAGGAGCTAACTTTAGATTTGAAGATACAGTGGATGAGGATAGTTTCAGAGATGTACCGATTGTTGATACATCGAGTGGGGATGACACAAATCTGCGAGATCACCCTTATATGTCAGGAAAATTAAGGGATGACGCTGGATTACCCCTTTGGCCCGGGTGTAAGAAGGCAACAAAAGTGTCAGCTGTGTTGATATTGTTCAACCTAAAAGCAGCACACGAGTTGTCCGATGTGTGCTTCTCCAGTATGCTGGAAGCAATTAGTGGTCTATTGCCCGATATAAATGTACTGCCTACGAAAGCATATGAGGCTACGAAAATGCTTAAGTCCATCGGGTTAACACATCAAAAAATTCATGCTTGCCCGGGTGATTGTATTTTATTCCGGAAGGAGTATGAAGACCTCGATGCATGTCCTAAGTGTGGGAAGAAGAGATATCTGAAAAATAAATCTCCAGCGAAGGTGATGTGGTATTTCCCAATAATACCAAGATTCAGGAGAATGTATAGTAGCGATGTGGATGCTAGAAATTTGACTTGGCATCATGATGATAGGACCAAAGATGGAATGCTAAGACACCCTGCTGATTCACCCCAGTGGAAGACATTCGATGCCAGACATCCAGAATTTGGCAACGATCCACAACACTTGCGTCTTGCACTCTCAACTGACGGGATGAATCCGTTCGGTATCCAAAGTACCAACCACAGTACATGGCCAGTAATTATGATGATTTATAATCTTGCACCGGAGTTGTGCATGAAGCGCACTTACATGATGTTGTCTATATTGATATCAGGACCCAAACAACCTGGTAACGACATAGATGTATATCTGGCTCCTTTGATAGAGGACTTGAAACTCCTGTGGGATGAGGGTGTTGATGTGTATGATGCTTATAGAAAGGAGAATTTCAAGTTGAAGGCCATGTTGTTTGGAACTATCAATGACTTTCCCGCTTATGGGAATGTATCTGGATATAGTGTGAAGGGGGCCGATGCATGTCCTTGGTGTACCACGAACACAGATCACATTCGTTTATGTCATTGTAGGAAGACTGTTTATATGGGGCATAGAAGGTGGTTGGAGCCAACACATGAGTATAGAAGAATGGCCGATGCATTTGATGGCACAATCAAGGAACGTGGAGCACCAGGTTTATTGTCAGGTACGGATGTATTGAACGAGATGAAGAATGTCAACATACAATATGGAAAACACTTCGCAAAGAGTCTCCCAACTAGAGGCTGGAAAAAGGAATTAATTTTCTTTCAATTGCCCTATTGGAAAGAGTTGTATGTCAGACACTTCATTGATCTAATGCATGTTGAGAAGAATGTTTGTGCTAGTTTGCTCAATACTCTGCTTGCTGATAATAAGTCCAAGGATGGTTACAATGCAAGAATGGATATGGTTGATATGGGTATAAGAGCAGAATTGACACCTCAGTATGAAGAAGGTAAACTACCGAAATTACCTCCTGCTGCACACACCTTGTCCAAGAGTGAGAGAAAAGTTCTTCATCAAACACTAAAGGATGTGAAAGTACCTGAAGGTTATTCGTCCAACATACAAGGACTTGTTTCAGATGATGGCGTGAAATTGATGAATCTGAAATCGCATGACTATCATGTCATCATGGAGAATTTATTGCCCATTGCAATACGTTCTATCTTGCCTGAAAATGTGCGCATAACCATAACAAAGCTTTGTTGGTTCTTCAAGGCAATGAGTAGCAAAGTCATTGATCCTAGAAAATTAGGTGTTTTTCAGAGACAGATTGTGGTGACGCTCTGTGAGCTTGAAATGTATTTTCCTCCTTCGTTTTTTGATATAATGGTTCACCTAACCGTTCACTTGGTACACGAGACAAGGATGTGTGGTCCTTCTCGTATGCGATGGATGTATGGGGTTGAGAGATATATGAAAGTGCTGAAAGGATATGTGATGAATATGTTCAGGCCTGAGGGATGCATTGCAGAACGTTATTTAGTAGAAGAAGCAGTCGAGTACTGGTCTGAATTTATTCCTAATATCGATGCAATTGGACTTCCAAGTACCCGGTACACCAATAGAATGGATGGTGAAGGCATTACAGGTGGTCAACCTGTAAGTGTTAGTATGGAGGAGCTAATACGGATGCACTTGTGTGTACTTCACAACACGGTCGACGTGCTTCCTTTTATTGACTTGCACATGCAAGAACTTTCTGAGTCATTCCCCACCAGAGATAGATCATGGATTGAAGCTGAGCATAATCGCACGTTTGTTGGCTGGTTCAATGGTTATGTTGCAAATATGTTGTCACAGAATAAAGAATCAGTGAAAGAAAGAGTTAAGTGGTTATCCAGATTGCCTGATAGGCATGTGTATTCATACAAGTGTTATCTTATTAACGGATACACATTTTATACCAGAGATCATGATGCCACAAGTACAATGCAGAATAGTGGGGTGTCCATTACTGCAACTGCATGGAATCAGTCGAATACCACTTACTTTGGACAAATTGTCAATATTTGGGAACTCGACTATGTTGGTTGACTTGAAGCGATTTTACTAACTTCTACTAGTCGCTCACCCGCAAGCGGACGGGTTCACTGTAGTAAGAGTAAGTATAATGACCAAGTAGTATCGAACCCAAGGGATGGTGTATATGCGAATAGATCCCTGAAGATCTACGCGTCGTAGTTAATATGAGTGTATGTTTTTGGATTTTTTAGAAAGATTAATTAAAACTAAAATAAACTAATTAAACTAAAATACTAAAGCAAACGAATTAACTAAGGGTTGGATTCAAATAAGAGATGGTGATGCTTAGGATAGGAATCCCTACGTATACTAACGGAGCAGGTACATAATCAAAATTACTGTGACACACAAGAATTAACCTAAGTCTAAGAATGCAAGGTGAAAGCTCAAGATTCTAAACCCTAATACTTTACCCTAACACTCGACTTCACTAATCTACTAACAAGTTAATAGATTGTGATCAATTAATGAGACCCTAATTTAACTAAGGTGATGCGGTCGTCCTCCTTCGCTAAACCGGTAGATGAATTAACATTTCCTAAACCTTCTCGTTAAGACTACTAATTGTTATTGAGTGATGCGGTCGTCCTCTCTCTAACACTTTCGTACGAAATTCAAAGGTAGAGTTAAGATTAATTATATGAATTCATTAACCAAGAGAATTAAAACCTAACGTCACGAATTACCCTAATTACGTACCCACATCCTACTTCTACGAGTTCATCCTAACCCAAGCATGCAAGAGTTTTAGCCGGACATGGTTATAACAAAAATAAAAGCAATAGAAGAAACAACGAACATAAACATAATTAATTCAACAAAGAAAATAATAAACATAAACTAGGGTTTGAAAGAAAATAAATACGAAGAACTGAAATTTGAATTGATAAAAACTAAGTTTAAAGCGTTAAAAGTAATCGAGCTAATTAAAAGAAACTAAGAAAGAAAAGAAACTAAGAATTCGTATGAAAAACCTCAATGAAACGTAAAATAAAGCTTGCTCCTCTCCTTCCTCTCCAAAAACTAAGTCTAAAATTATTTCTAAAGTTCGGGTATTCTTCAAAACGTGTTTGGAAGAGGTATATATAGGCACGGGTCGAAATGGGAGTTAATGGGCCGAAAAAACGCATCCGGAGGCCAAAATATGGAAGTGCTCGAGCAAAAACACGCTCGAGCAGCCCCATTTGAGCATATAGGTCGAATGAAACAGGTGCTCGAGCGCTCCCGCTCGAGCTGGTCGAGCGGCGAAACTTTTCTGCCATTTTTCGGTCATTCGAGCAACACGCTCGAGCGCTGGCGCTCGAGCGGCTCGAGCGGTCTTCGGCTGCTGTGCACTTGTTCGTAAAATCTTCATATCTTCTCAACCGGGAGTCCGTTTTGGCCGATTCAAAGTCCTACGAACTCCTCTTTTCGCCCTCTATCCATATATGAAAACCAAAGAGACAAATTAATAAGTTTATAAAAATGATACTCATTTGACTCCAAACACTAATCGAAAACACTCAAAATATGAGCAAATCGGGCACCAAAACAGAACAATTTCACGCCTAATCAACCCCCCCAAACTTACCATGTTGCTTGTCCTCAAGCAACGAAATAATAAGTCAAGTGAAATTGTTAGGAATGAATCAAGAATCAAATCATGCAAGTAATTGAACTCGAGCTTCAAAGATCGATCACACGTATACTAACTCACCCCCTTCATCATACTCATGCAACAACAACAAGACCCACCAAGATCAAACATGGATGTGCACTCAACGATGTGTTTCACTCCCTCACAAGTGTATATCAATGATAAAGGACTCACTCAACAATCAATCACACATATCGGCAGCCATAGGCTTGTAAGCACTCTCAACTCCGACCATACTCTAGAAATCAATGCCGAATCAAAAAGGACTTTTCTCAAGGTTGTAATGTAGGCTCTTTGGACAGGTGGGATAACAATATATGTAAGTGACTCAAGTGAATGGAGAATAGAAAATCAAACTTTGGCACTTCGAGATTAGGAACAGAATACTTCAAACATTTTCAAACAACACTCTTTCAATTCCTCTTTTCTCAACACTTCAATTTTTTTTCTAACTCTTTTCACTTTTTTTTTCACTCACTTCACTTTCTTTTTCTCTTTTTTTCGCACAAACACATGAGCTCATTTTTTTTTCTTTCCCACAACTCAAATCTCATTCACCACTCAACCATCATAATTCCCTTTTTCTCAACTCAACTCAATCCCTTCAACCTTCACACTTTTCCTATTCTCCACTCAAATTGGGACAAAAAGGCTTAGAAACTTGGAATAGTGTTCATATGTGCTAGCAAATAAAATAGGCTTTAGGCTCAAATGGGCTAACAAGGAATTCAATGTCATTGGTAAGGAAAATTTTGGCTAAGTGACTCAAATAAATCAAAGATGGCCTAAGATCCTATTCGGCATATCAAACTAGACACAATCAAGAAGCAAGAGCACACACAAGTTCTAGCATCCTCTAAGGTGATGATTCACTCACAAACGAAGAGATTAAATCATGCATTTAAATCTCGTAAGGCTCAACTCTCACGGCTTTCACATCCATGCTAGTCCTAGTGCATTCTCACTCTCATCACACAAGTACTCAAAAGAAAAATTCACGAGCATACAAGTTCTTTCTCAAATCAGCTCAAACTCAAACACTCACACAAAAGAATTTCTAACTCACTCTTACAACTCACTCTACTCATCAAATCATACTCAAAGATAGCAATCAATAAGCATAAGATGATTGATAGGCATGAAATATGCAATCGCGAGTCAAATCAAAATCACCCCAAGGAGTATCTCAACTAACCAATAACCAATCAAACTCAACTCAAAGATAAGGGCGTGCATGCATGTGCAATGTAATCATAAAACAAATAAAAAACTCCACCCCCCCAAACTTCGACCTTGCTAGAGGTCTAAGTTTGGGGTTGTGGGTTACCTCAACCAAATAATTCAATTTCTCTCAATAGCTTTGCACATTCCCTTGTCTCAAGTTGGTTCCTTCAATCTCCACTTCTTTGATACCTTTACTCCTTTAGAGACAAGCCTACAAGCAACTTACTCAAATACGAGGTTAAACATACGACTCAACAACATCCTAGTAACATAAAAGGAAAATAACTAAAAACACTCAAAAGCAAATAAAAAAAATGGGTTGCCTCCCATTCAGTGCTATTTTTAAGGTCCTCATGCCGGACCTAGCTCAAAGGAGCTTATGGGACATCATACTCAAAGTTACCTCCCTCACTCTCATAAGAGTGGTGTTTGAACTCCTTTCCTTGATCCCCCACCATCATGAAGTCCTTTGCTTCCTCTCCCACCTCAAGTGGTATAGGTCTCAACTCCTTCCCACCTTTATCTGGAGGAGTCTTACTAAACAATTTCTTAAGTTTGGACTTTTTCTTCTTAACTCCTCCTTTCCCTTCTAACTGGACCACGTCCACTTTCTTCACCTCTTCATCCTTCAACTTCTTCACTTTATCCCTATCAAAATAATCAAGAACATACTGCTCATGGGTTAAATTATTGAGTGAAGGAGTATAAAATTCATGAATATGAGAAGGATTAGGGATAGAAGGTGTGTCTTCAACACGAGGATCAATTGCATCCATGCAATACAAGCTCTCATCCTCCTTCGGGTGCTTCATGGCTTCATATAGAGAGATCTTCACTTCTTGATCGTCAACCTTCAGCGTAATCTTCCCGTTTGCCACATCTAGCACCATCCCCGCCGTAGCTAAGAATGGTCTTCCCAAGATCAGGGGAACGTGCTCATCTTCCTCCATCTCTAGCACTACAAAGTCGGCTGGAAAAATGTGATCTCCAACTCTCACTAGGACGTCTTCAACCACACCTTGAGGTCTCGTAATAGACCGATCGGCAAGTTGAAGCGTCATCATTGTGGGTTGAAGTTCAACACCTTCCAACTTCTTGAAAAGCGACAGTGGCATCAAATTAATGCTCGCCCCGAGGTCGCACAACGCTCCCTTCTTGATCCCGTTCCCAATGTCACATAAGATCGTGAAGCTCCCGGGATCCTTCAGCTTCGGTGGGAGCGCCTTGTGCACTAATGCACTCACCTCGTGGTTCAGCTGCACCAACTTTGGCTCATCCACTCGCCGTCTTTTCGCGATCAAGTCCTTCAAAAACTTCGCATAGTGCGGCATCTGTTCCAAAGCATCAGAAAAAGGAATGTTAATGTGAAGTTGTTAAAAAACATCAAGAAATTTAGCAAACTTTTCATCAAGCTTCTTTTTCATGAAGCGCTGTGGATACGGGACTGGTATCACAGATTTGGGTACCCCCCATTCATCTCTTTCTGTTTCTTTCACTTTATCCCTTGCTTCCTTTGCCTTCTTCCACTTTGGAACTCTCTCAACCTCCTCGCTTTCCTTGCCCTTCTGGGACTCATCCATATCTTTATGCTTCTCAATCCCTTCACTTTCAATCCCCTTCTCAACTTGAGGCGTCTCAGAATCAGCAGGCATCTGAGGACCTTCATAGTTGGTTCCACTTCTTAGCTGGATTGCCTTGCACTGCTCTTTCGAGTTCCCCTCCGGCATTCTATTCACTGACTTTGCAATCTGGCTCATCTGGAACTCTAAAGAAGTGAACCTTCGATTGTTCTCTTGTTGAGTTCTAGTCCACTCAACGTTCATCTTCTGGAGCTCTTGATCACGATGATCACCCTTCTTGTGCAACTCCTTCACATCGTACTCCAAGGATGACAACCGCTTGCTCCCTTCCTCCACCTTCTGAAGGATCGCTCTCAACCTCTCTTCGGTTGATGCACCGCCTTCTCCACCAGGAGGTTTAGACCCCGGATCAACACCTACAGGAACAGTAACACCAGCTTTTGGGTTAGCATAAGAAAAGTTCTCATTCTTCCTCCATGTGTTTTGAGGAGGCTGCTGGCCTCCTTGAACTCCTTGTGTGTTCCTCCATTGATTTTGAGGTGGCTGAGGGCCTGGAAGTACAAATGGTTGGCCATAAGAAGGCCTTCCATACTGATTACCACCTTGGTAGCCATTCTGATTGTAATACGGACCTCCCATGTAATTGGCTACCTCTTGCTGTCCACTTGGTTGGTCTACTCTCTCATTCTCTACTGCATGCTCTCCACCCAAACTCTTCCCCAACTCGAGATTGTTGATCTTTTCCATCATGGCCATCAGCAGCCTTCTCGTTCCTTCTCCCTCTTCAACCTGATGCACTCTCTGAAAATCTGCATCTCCACTCCAAGCACCGGCATTCGTGACAATGTTGTCCACGATTTCCCTACACCTCTCTATGCCTTGGTTCAAGAATGCTCCACCCGCACAAGCGTCTAAATAGTCTTGCCCCGCCTTGTTGGCACCACTGTAGAAGAATGCCATAATATCCCCCTCATTGTACCCGTGCTGCGGGCACTCAATCAACATGTTTGAGTATCTCTCCCACGCTTCGCGTAAATCCTCTCCGGACTTCTGGCGAAAGGACGAGATCTCAATTCTAGTCTTGATCGTCCTAGATGGAGGGTAGAATCGCTCGAGGAACAGACGCTCGAGCTCGGCCCAAGTGGTTACACCTCCCCGCGGGAGCGTATTATCGTACCACTCCTTGGCTATTCCCGTCAATGAGAATGGGAACAACCTATGCCTCTTGGCATCTTCAGACATGCCATTATAATTAAATGTTGAGGCTATCATGAGAAAGCTCCTCAAGTGAGTGTGAGGGTTCTCCTTCCCGATCACCCCTTTGAACTGATTCTCAGTAAGCAGCTTTAAAATCCTCGGGGATATCGAGAAGTTGTTCGCCTCAATGGGAGGTAAGGCCACTCCATCATAGTACCGCTGTGGCTGTGCTGCAAACCTCCCTCTAATAGCCATATTGTGATCTACGTTCTGAGGAACGTGTTGAGGATTAACAGCTGGTACGGGTACTTGTTGGGGTGGTGGTTGGTAAACAGGTGGTTGGTTGTAGACAGGAGGTGGATGATATGGATATGGTGGGTAAGGATAAGGTGGGTATGGGTAATGTTGGTATGCTGGGTTGTTAAAAGGGTTATTTGGGTTTTGTGGGTAAGCAGGGTTGTTATGAGGATTATGGACAAGGTTCTGAGCTGGATTCCCTACGTTTTGTGTATCCGGATTTAGGCTCTGGCTATCCCCTAATGGAATTTGATTCTGGTTACCACTAACTCCAGTGCCTTCAACTCGGTCTACTGCCTGATTGAAATCGTTGGCAGCATCGTCCAACTCATTATTGATATCTATTGGTTCCTTTCCTAAGTCGGCAGCGTTCATCCTTCTCAAGAAGGCTCGGTTCCTTCTGGCTATTGTCTCAGGGTCCAACGGTATTCTCTCTTCGCTTGTATTGCCTTGTGAGCGTGTTTTCATAAACCTGGCACACTAGCAGAAGGGTCAAAACGCAACTGCCGATTGAATAAAAAATAAAAATAAAAACAGAAATTAAATCACCCACTACTAACTACTAAGCTATCTACAAGTCCTATTCAAAAGGCATATAACGCCATCCCCGGCAACGGCGCCATTGACTTGGAGCGATTTTACTAACTTCTACTAGTAGCTCACCCGCAAGCGGACGGGTTCACTGTAGTAAGAGTAAGTATAATGACCAAGTAGTATCGAACCCAAGGGATGGTGTATATGCGAATAGATCCCTGAAGATCTACGCGTCGTAGTTAATATGAGTGTATGTTTTTGGATTTTTTAGAAAGATTAATTAAAACTAAAATAAACTAATTAAACTAAATTACTAAAGCAGACGAATTAACTAAGGGTTGGATTCAAATAAGAGATGGTGATGCTTAGGATAGGAATCCCTACGTATACTAACGGAGCAGGTACATAATCAAAATTACTGTGACACACAAGAATTAACCTAAGTCTAAGAATGCAAGGTGAAAGCTCAAGATTCTAAACCCTAATACTTTACCCTAACACTCGACTTCACTAATCTACTAATAAGTTAATAGATTGTGCTCAATTAATGAAACCCTAATTTAACTAAGGTGATGCGGTCGTCCTCCTTCGCTAAACCGGTAGATGAATTAACCTTTCCTAAACCTTCTCGTTAAGACTACTAATTGTTATTGAGTGATGCGGTCGTCCTCTCTCTAACACTTTCGTACGAAATTCAAAGGTAGAGTTAAGATTAATTATATGAATTCATTAACCAAGAGAATTAAAACCTAACGTCACGAATTACCCTAATTACGTACCCACATCCTACTTCTACGAGTTCATCCTAACCCAAGCATGCAAGGGTTTTAGCCGGACATGGTTATAACAAAAATAAAAGCAATAGAAGAAACAACGAACATAAACATAATGAATTCAACAAAGAAAATAATAAACATAAACTAGGGTTTGAAAGAAAATAAATACGAAGAACTGAAATTTGAATTGATAAAAACTAAGTTTAAAGCGTTAAAAGTAATCGAGCTAATTAAAAGAAACTAAGAAAGAAAAGAAACTAAGAATTCGTATGAAAAACCTCAATGAAACGTAAAATAAAGTTTGCTCCTCCCCTTCCTCTCCAAAAACTAAGTCTAAAATTATTTCTAAAGTTCGGGTATTCTTCAAATCGTGTTTGGAAGAGGTATATATAGGCACGGGTCGAAACGGGAGTTAATGGGCCGAAAAAACGCATCCGGAGGCCAAAATATGGAAATGCTCGAGCAAAAACACGCTCGAGCGGCCCCATTCGAGCATATAGGTCGAATGAAACAGGTGCTCGAGCGCTCCCGCTCGAGCTGGTCGAGCGGCGAAACTTTTCTGCCATTTTTCGGTCATTCGAGCAACACGCTCGAGCGGTCTTCGGCTGCTGTGCACTTGTTCGTAAAATCTTCACATCTCCTCAACCGGGAGTCCGTTTTGGCCGATTCAAAGTCCTACAAACTCCTCTTTTCGCCCTCTATCCATCTATAAAAACCAAAGAGACAAATTAATAAGTTTATAAAAATGATACTCATTTGACTCCAAACACTAATCGAAAACACTAAAAACATGAGCAAATCGAGCACCAAAACATAACAATTTCACGCCTAATCATTGGTCATCGTGAACCAATCTTCGATTGTAGTTGGGTGAGGATCCCAAATGGGGTCTAAGTTGAAAGTTCTGGGTTCGTACGTGTTGATTTGAAGAATGTGGGATACAGAGATGACTCTTACATAATGGTCAGTCAAGCTCAACAAATTTTCTATGTTCCCGACCCAGTTAATAAGAAATGGTCAATTGTGCTTCTATCAAACAAATTCAACCATAGTTACCAGATCAACGACCACGTCGATGAAGGTTTTGATGATCCTTTTCAGAATTTCACTCATTCTGTACCCTCTTTCGATGATTCTGCAAATCCACGCCCGTACCAGAGAACACTTAGAAAAGAGGATGAATATAACAATCCGGATCTCGTTAACATTCATGGTCATGAAAGAGAAAAGTCAACAAAAAAACGAAAAAGAAAAATCAATCCTAAAAAAATGTACGACTTTATTGAATTTAGTTTTTCCTGCTTTATTAAATGTTGTTTCTTTTGGTTATTGAATATATTCTTTTCTGTTTTACAGGACCATGTCTTATTTGCCCCATCCCGGAGCTGATGAAGATGTATCGGAGTCGGCTTCCTGGTACTCAAGACCCAGTGACCCTTGAAAAAGTGGACTGGAAAAACATTAAGGTAAATTTACAATTTTTTTATTAAATTAATTAATAGAAAATAATCGTAATTGTAGTATGTGACTATATATAATTGTTAATCAATAGGTTCTGAGGCAGCGAGATAGCGTACACTGTGGACATTTTGTGTGCTGCTACATTGAAGATATAATCATCACTTCCCGTACGACCATTCCCAACAATGTAAGTCGATTTATTGATTTATTTAAATTATTATTGATTGAATAAAATTTCGCACAATATATCTAATTAACTTTTTAATATTTGTAGTTTGTATATGAACGTCCACTGGCTTGTTACCCCACTAGCAGAATGGAGAAATGGAAATTAGATTGGACGGGGTATTTGTTCAACCAATTCTTGAATTATATGTTATAGTATTACTTTTGGTAGTAGACATGTAAATTAAATATTACTCTTTAATGATATATGTATTTCATATTTTTGGTATATTTAATTGGTTTTTATGTTTATTAATTCGTGTTTTGGTGTTGAAAATATATATATATATATATTATAAATTATAAAACAGGTTTATAAGAAAACTTAAAAATTAAATAAAAATAAAAAATAATTTTAATAGCGGTTAATAACCGCTATACATTAATATAAATGCATGAAAAGGGATATATTAAAATAATTTAAAAAGACAATATATAGCGGTTAATAACCGCTATATAAAGGAATTCTATATATAGCGGTTGATAACCGCTGTATATGTTTGAACTTTATATAGCGGTTTATAACCGCTGTATATGTTTGTACTTTATATAGCGGTTTTTAACCGCTGTATAAGCTCGATATTTTATATAGCGGTTCCTAACCGCTCTGTGAGCTTATATAGCTGCCACTTATATAGCGGTTTTAACCGCTATATTAGTAAAAAAATAAGCGCTATATAAAACGTTATTTGTACTAGTGTTATAAGTTTATTGTTTTTTTTATTTGTTTAAATAATGTGTTGTTTATTGATATATGGTGGGTCATAGGTTGATTTTTTGGTAAAGTAATGACAAGTTGTGAAAAAGTAAGGTTAAATTGTATCAAACTCTCTTGTGGTTTGAAATATCGACATGAAACACCAACGTACTTTAAAAACTGCTTGAAATCCCCTTGTAGTTTTATAAATATAGCATTAAGCCCCCAATTCTCTTAAGTTTAACAGTAGTGTGTAATATAATTCACGCACGCTTCATGAGAATTTTTGTGACTTTTTTTAATTTTTTTTAATATATTGACACAATTATCCCCCCATTAACTAAATTTAATGCTCCTTCTATTATGGATTTTTTTAAAGTTTTTTTTAATCTTATATTTTTATATTGTTAATTTATTTAATAATTATTATCTATAAAATAGTATAAATAGACGAGAAGTGAAAAAGTACTTTTAAAATTAAAGTCCTCTTTTAGTTAGAAATATTAAGAAAAATACAAATAAAAAAATAATAGAAATTGGAACTTACCCTGAACACTTCTCGTTCAAAAGAAAATCAGCAACAACAATTTTTTTTTTGATCGAATCTTTGTATGTTCATAATAAACATATATTTTTTTAAGAAATTAACATATTTCTAAAAAAAAATTGTATAAATTTTAAAATTTTACTTGGAGATAAACTCAGTTTGTGTTTAGGTGTTTTATGAAAGAACGTAAACAAGTCAAAAGTATATAATAGGTCATACGGGTTAAAAATTAACATTATTAATTATTTTTTTAAGAAAAAAAGGTGATCTTGCACTATATTTATAAAACCACAAGAGAATTTCACGCAATTTTTAAAGTATTGGGGAGCTTCATGCCAATTTTCCAAACCACAAGAGGATTTGTCGCAATTTACCCGAAAAAGTAAAAAGTAGTTGTTTAAGAATTTTTTTATTTATTAATATATGGAGTGTTGTTTTTGTTTTTTATGAAATAAAAACATACACTGGGATATTCAAAAAAGAAAAGTATAAAACTTATAGTGGGGCAGAGAGAATATTAAAATTTGACTTTATTTTTTTGTGTGAAATGATTCATAAACTAGCACAAATGAACACTTATCCAATTTAAAATGTTAATGCGTCATGTCCAATTTATGTTATCACACAAAACTTTTTAAATTTTTTTTAATCATGATTATCCAATTTCGCAATATCAAGCACTATATATATATATACACACATATATATATTTTAAGTTTAAAAATACGTTAAAAGGAAGGGGTGGTTACCTAGAGGTACACTATAGAGGGTTTTATTGCCTAGAACTTGTAATTGCCTTTTCAGTTTTCAAGCAATACATTGTAGTTGGGTGTAAATTCGTGAACAATACACTGTTCACTAACATTGATTTGACAACTTCAACAACTGTATCATTTTTTTATACTACACCATTTTTTAGTGAATCATAGTGTAACTTTATATACCATTGATATGTTGAGTATACTACACCGTTATTTTTTATACTACACCATTTTTTATTGTAATATGTTGTAACTTTATATACCATTGATATGTTGATTATACTACACTGTTATTTTTAATATACTACACCATTATTCTTTATACTATCGTGTATACTATAGTTATATTCAGTGCACTATAATGGTTATTCTTTATACCATTTTGAAGCAAAAACTCGAAGCAAATCCAAAGCAAAATGAAGCAAAAATTGAAGCAAAATCAAAACAAAAAACTGAAGCAGTCAACATATCATCACTTTCAACCCTCTTCATGAATAATAAACTACAAAACTCCGTAAGGATATCACAATATTCAAAATCATAGCCACAAAAGTACAAACTTCCACAAACAAATCTTAACTCTTTCTAAAAAAAAAAAAAAACGGTCCCTGCAAAAATAATTCATTCCTCTCTCAGATTGACGGCTCCGGTGGACGGCGACACCAACATTTTTACTGTCTTTCTGAAAGAAAAGAACCAAAGCCAAAAATCAAATATTTGTCTCTCAAAGAAAGATCAAAGCAACCAACAAATATCAAAGAAACCCAAAAAAATCGAGGTAAAATCAATGAAACCCCCAAAAGTTAAAGCAAGATTGAATATCATTGTACTGCAAATCAGAATTCTAAAAATCAAACAAAATTAAAATTTCAAATATATATCACAAATCTCCAAAACAGCATAGAAATCAGGGGGTTCACAAATCTCCAAAACAGCATAGAAATTAGAGGTTTACAAAATCATGAGAGTGAAATTACCCTTCCAGTTGGATCAACCTCTACGAACTCGGAATCCTCTGAAAATTACCCTAGCCTCTCCACCATTTCCGGCGACAGCTTTTCCGCCGGATTCTTCTCCTCCTCCCGCCGGAAATTAAACCCCAAATATATGAAATGAATTGACCTAAAAATTAAAATCGAGCGCTGAAAAATTCAATGGGAGTGAAATTACCCTTCCAGTTGGATCAACCTCTACGAACTCGGAATCCTCTGAAAATTACCCTAGCCTCTCCACCATCTCCGGCGAAAGCTTTTCCGCCGGATTCTTCTCCTCCTCCCGCCGGAAATCAAACCCCAACCCCAACATTAGAAGCTCGTCGTTGGCACGAAAACCCTAGATCCGTCGTCATCAAAACGAAACCCTAGATCCGGCGGTGGACATTCGAGAAAAGGAGAGCGTGAGCCTGCATCGTTGGTGCTTGGGACGAGGAAGAGCTCCGGTGGGCGGTGATCGAGCACCTTCCGTCGCGTTTGTGACACGAACGAGGAGGAATCCACATCCCTAGATCTTGTCCGGCGGAGTCATAGCTAGATTTGTTGGCGGGGTTGAGGTGGGGGGCGCGTGGTTGTCGAATTAGTTGGCGATGGAGAGAGACGATGGTGGTCGGGTTTGATGGCGGTGGAGAGAGGGGCTATTTTTTTGCTTCCATTTTGGATTTATGTCGTGAGAGAGTGGCTGAGATTATGAGGGAGATAGTTTTGAATTAAAGTATGAGAGAGAAAGGAGGGAGGTGACTTGTTATAATAATAATAAAAGGTACAAGGGCAATTTTGAAAAACTGGTGAAAATTATGTAGTGGTTTAAAATGAAATGTACCTATTTTAAACTCAAAATGTAATTGATGGTGTAAGGGAATAAGAGATGAAATTGTGTAATAGGAGACAATTATTTCTAAAAGGAATCATTTCCGAGAACCAACCACTGAAAATTAAAGAAAAAATGGCATACAATCGAAATATATTGAGTGGAACTGAGAAATCAACATGTCTCAAAAGATGGTGAATTTCATCCCAGGATCAAACTCTTCTAGTTATAAGTATCGCATAAGTCGCTTAATATATTTTCATGCGTATTATGACATTTTAAAATTTAAAAGTACGATTAAATAACTTACGAACGTATTTTTTAGAAACCCAAAATGAATTTCATCATATTAATTAAGTACAATAACTTTAAATGTTGCGTGCTGAAACTAAATTAGTTCGAATCAACCCAAATCAAGATAGTTGACCCGATTTGACCTGAATTAATTTGACAGAATTTGGGTTATCTTAGCATAAATTTGCGACTTTTATTATTGTCTTTAAATTAAATTCTCAACCTGAAGATTATTCTGCCACACTTGAATTTTTTTATTTCCACTAGCAGGATGTTTGGTTAACAACACTTTAATGGCAAGGAAAATAAAAATTTATTTTCTATTTATATTCCCATAATATAAATGATATGTTGTGGGAAAGATCGTTTCAATGGTGATTGTATTGCTAATGTCATGTACCAATTTTGAAATATAAATGGACAACAAATATTTATTGGTGGTTGTTGATGGAGGAATAAGGGAGTGATTGAGGAGAATGATTGTAAGAGGGAAATAGGGTAATCAAAATGGAGTAGTGATTACCTTATTTAGAGGGGTAGATAATGATTTTATTCTAATAAATCATCATAATTACACTAATTTTTAAACTCATTATCATTACTATTAAATAGTTGCCCACCAAACACTCCTAGGTTATGGAGTATTGGCTTAAAAAAGATATTTACAAGTGTAAATTTCAAGTTAAGAAATGAACGTAATTCATGGTGAATCTCTAAACCTGTATGTCGGTCTCATTTTTGCGCCCATTCATGTACATACTTCTTTGTTGATGCAGTGTTTGATCATTATCGGAAGGAAATTTAGTTTTCTTTTACGGACTTTTGCTCGAGAACCAAGTAGTCATTTTTAGTCCAATTTTTTTTAGCATAAATAACTCTTTGATTTATTGTAACTTATAACACATGAAATAGATCTCGTGTCTTAAAAGTGGTGGGAAAATGGTATTTTTAATCCCAAAAGAATGATACAAAACACTTTTGGTACTTATAATGTGCGAAAATAGTCCTTTTTTTTTTTTTTTTACAATTTTGGTCCCGTACGTTAATTACCAGGACCAAAAGTACAAATTTGCCCTGTTCTTTTGAGACAAAAACTATAATTTATTCATTCTCTTGAAACTATAACTATACACTATACCGATCCTAATCTCTTGGGTCCAAAAGTGTTTAGAAAAATTACAGGACTAAAAGTGATAAGAAAATGATCATTTTGAAATGGACACATTTTTTTGGGACCAAAAGTGCAATAAACCTTAATAGTGGTTTTAGATGTAGTCATTTTGTATAAAGTGGAACAACTACGTTGTTTACATTCTCGTTTCTATGAATTTCACCATAATTGTAGTATCAATTCCTAACACATTGCCTAGTCGAGTTCATGATTTTCAAATCGTTGAACAACTTGTTAGAGAGGAAACATGTCGCAAATTGCACCAATAAGAAAAAAAGATTTACATAAAGCTAAAGGAGTTGCAAGTCCCCTTAAAATTGAAAGATTCCTTTGGCCCTATACTACCCAAAAATAAACTAATATCAAATTTGTTGCAGTAGTTACGACTAGAATAAACTGAGTACTTTGTTGTTTCCCACCCTAAATTAATTTAAATTTAAGTAATAATTATGAATCAGTATGTAAAAAAATAATAATATGAAAGATAAATTTACTAGTGCAGAGAAAATATAATGTAAAAAAAATAATGTTGTTATATTCTAATTTATGAAAATATTGATTGAGCAAGAGGTGGAATAATTTTGATAAATAACAATTAAATTTTTGGGACCGAAATAATTATATTCATTTAAGTACTCCAAAACAATCGAACAAAAATAACCTAAGCAACAAAATCAATTAAACTAAACTAAACTAAATTGATTATGAAGATACTCATGTATACCCATAAATACTGTGTAGTATTCGTAACCATCACTAGATCTCCATTGAGATTCCAATGTCTTGAAAGAAAGAACCAACTAAAAATAGTAATATATGAGACAATTGTTGAATCGAGCCGACACTAAACGTTAAAAACACATTTTAATATAGTGATGCAACTTGCAAGTAATTAAGTAAATCACATGGACGTTTGGACCACCCTGCAGCTACGAATTCTTACCTTTCTTAGGATTATTTATTTATTTATTTATTGAATTAATTTTGCTTTCTTATATGTTTCAATTTTAAATTTTTGTTTTTGTTTTTGGGTCAGAAATTAAAGTAAACTTTACGGGTAAATTGCAAGGATGGTCCCATGAGAATTCGTACTTGACAGATTTGGTCCCATGTTCTTTTTTGGTCCCATTTTTAGCAGAAAAGGTCCCATCCGTTAAAAAATTTAATAGTTTCTTATGTAAAACTGGAAGGAAAAACCTTTTCAACTTGATTTTTGGAGGAAAATGGGTCAGCTTTTGCTATTAACAATCATTTTAATGTAAAATGCAAGTATGGAGGTGATTCTGCTACTTTAGTATTTCCTCTCCGCTGCATTTTCTTCTAATCCTCCAGCAAAGTTGGTCGATTGGGGATGATTTTCTCTCTGCCAGATTTCCTCTCATGCTCGTTAATCCGTTACTTTTTGACAGAAAAATCGTATGGGACTATTTGCGCTAAAAAAAGGACCAAATTCATGAGGACCAATTCTCATGGGACCATTTCTGCAATTTCCCCTAAACTTTACTAATCAGGAATTTGAATTTTCTTTGAACCGAGTTTTAAAAGAATAACAATATATGTATAAAATAGGTACATGGGGTAAATAATAAATAGTATTGAGGGTGGTGATAAAATAGATATATGGGATTAATAATTAAGAGATATCAATATAACAGTAATTTTATCATGTCTTATTACTGTATCTTTTCTAGGTTAAACATTTTTAAAGACAAGATTATGTCATTCTAGTGAAAATGGTTTATGCATAAACCATTGAAAGATATTAGTTGTTTCTATTTAGGAGTATTAGTTGTTTTCACTAAAGAGTATTAGTTGATTTATACTGAAGAGTATTAGTTTATTTTCACTAAACAACTAACACTCTTTAGTGAAAACAATTAATACACTTTCATAGAGTGATTAAAAACCAATATCACACTAAACAACTAACACACTTTAGTGAAAACAACTAATAGACTTCCATGATTCATATATAAACCAATATCACTCTATTTGATTAAAAACTTTTAACTAGAGAAGTTATAAATCAATATCACTCTATTTGATTCATATATATAAATTCTTGTAGTGTATTAAGACTATAAATTGTGAAAATAAATATATGTGGCATTGAGAAGAAAAACCTGAAAAAGAGAAGTATTAGACAGTGGTGGATCCAGAATATAAAAATTTGGTATACACAATTAGTATAATACTCCCTCCGTACCAAAGTTTGCTACATTGCTAAAAAGGTTTGTCCCATACCCAATTGCTACATAAATTTTTGGCAAAAAAATAACAATACTTTTTAATATTATATCCTATATACGCTCCTAACAAAAAATATCTACTTTATCACTTTAAATCAAGGGTGCAGAAGTCCGCAAACGCTAGGCGGACGGATCTTGACCGCCTAGTTTTTTTTTTTTTTTTTTAATTTTCAACATGCAAAATCAATACAATTAACATAAAGTCATAGTCATAAATTAAAAAAAAATAAGAATTCAAAGGTTAAAACTCAAAATAAATGTTTCATCAATGAACTGACAATAACCAAATTAAGTGGTACGATAATCAGATGGTTGCTCATCTCCATAAACACGATCATCATCTCACACACAAGTCACAATTGAACATCGTTTTGAATCTAATTAATTGTGTTTTTTTAGTTTTAATCATAAAAAGCAAAGGTAATTGCCTAGACCGACTTGGCCACCTAGACGGCGCTTGGACCCCTGAACGAATTTTTAGGCGGATTTAGGGCAAATCGGGACGGCCGGCGCGGCCGACTTTCACATCCATGCTTTAAATACTACTCCCCCGTCCCCAAAATTTTGTTCTGTTACTTTTTGCACGATTATTAAGAAAGTTGATATAAAATGTAAAAAGTAAGAATATTGTGTTACATAAAATACAAAATAAATTATTTTGAAGATATTATTTGTATATGTTGAAAAATTTAGATAAAATTTATTATTTTCATTTTAGGCAACAAAACCATTTTTAAGGAATAACCTAATAAGATAATCAGGACCATTTTTTTTTAGGGATAGATGAAATAATAAACAACTCTTTTCTTAAAACCTGTGCAAACAATAATATGATAAACAACTATATATAAGTACTAAAAATATTGTATAAACATAAGATGGACAATGTAAAAGCTTGAAAACATAATATATTAAAAATTAGAAATAAAAACATTATTTATATAAAGTAAAAATCAAAATCGGTCTCGATGAGTAGAGCCCGCTCTGGGGTGGTGGCGCCGCACATGGCCCCACCCTAAAGAGGGTCGCCGTTTAAATTATAGTATATATATATATATATATATATATATATATATATCAGTTATATAAT
The DNA here is from genome assembly GCA_947034835.1 of Ballota nigra. Classification (NCBI taxonomy): domain Eukaryota; kingdom Viridiplantae; phylum Streptophyta; class Magnoliopsida; order Lamiales; family Lamiaceae; genus Ballota; species Ballota nigra. The sequence goes on along the minus strand of OX344727.1, from coordinate 6,050,129 downwards.
TTAATTTGTCCCCTATTTCCTTGACTTTATATCTAGCCAAGTTGATTCCACACGTTCATGTTGAGTTGTCCATGGGATACAGATCGCGTGTTCTCAAACCTCCACTTTTCACCTTCTAACCAAATACACACTCTAATTCGTGGCCCATCCCCTTAAACTCTTCTAACCAAATAACCAAACTCTTCTACCTATATATTCCTGCCATCCCTTAAATTCCCAAAACTTTTTTTTTTTATTATCTACAAATCTTCAATGATTATATGAAATCATTAATATCTTAATTTTAATCATTATTTCAATTCGTTCTTCCTGTTCAAACAATAACCTTTTTGCGTTAACATATTGCTACACCTTTAGTCTAATCTTCAATTCTTCCATCAATCTTCACCCTTTTTAATCTCTTTTTCAATTATTCTCCTGCATCTTAAGTATGTCGATGAAAAATTTGAAAAAAATCGTGTTTTATCTAGTAAGGTTTTCAATTTTTATTTATAAATTTTACTTGATCACTTCATAATTTTTTTTAAGGAATCACTTCATAATATACTACCCCTACTGTCTACCAAAAGTTCTAGGAATTTATTTTTTAAGAGTATGTATAGAGTGAAATTGGTTCATAAATAAATCATTAAATGATATTAGTTGTTTTCACTAAAGAGTATTAGTTATTTCCATTGAAGAATATTAGTTGTTTTAATTGAAAAGTCTTAGTTTGTTTTCAGTAAATAATGTATATTTTTCAGTAAAAATAACTAATACATTTCAATTAAAACAACTAATACCCTTTAGTAAAAATAACTAATATCCTTCAATAGTTCATGCAAGAACCATTTTTACTCTATAGTATGTCATTTTTAAATAATCCTGCTGCCTTGCATCACAATCGTTAAAAATAAAAATACAATTGTAAAACATAAAAATATAGTACTCATTATTAAATTATCCTTTATAACTAGTGAGTGATAACTAGAAGTCAGTTGATGGTAGCAATTTGCATTCCTTATCTCGACTTTTTAAGTTTGCAGAAACTAAATACATCCATTTAGATATGAATATCTATGATTTTATAATTTCTATTCAATATATATTCCCCCTGTGGAATTGGCATATTTTTTTTTATTTAAACATTCCACGCCAATTTATACACTATCTATAAGGAGAAACATTAATTTGGGTGCACATTTACAAAAATATACACATATTTATTTATATATCCTTATTTTATCATTTTTCTTATTCCACGTGCAATCCCTAAAAATGCAAATACTCCTGGAACAGTGGGAGTAGAACTTATTATGTTAAATAGTTAATCCATGAAGATCTTTTACAAACCGATTAAAGGAAAATAGAAACAAAAAATTTAGAGCTCATCTGGCCAAACTTATTTGAAACAACTTATAGGCTTTAACATAGTTTAAATTACAAATTGTCCCATAACTTTTTGACAAAACATATTTAGTCCCAAATTCTCTAATAAAGTTCAATTTTGGTCCCAAATCGGTCGGAAAAGACAATACTACGTCGTTTTAAAGTTCAAAATTGAGAATTTATGGCAAGAGTGTTGATGGGGCGTCCATATGCGCTAATTATATTTTATTTATTACTTTCTTTTAGAATTTTTTAAATATATATTATGTGCAATAAAATTGTAAAAGAAAAGAAAAAAATAAATATAAATAGTAGCCGTAAACGCTACATCAGCACTCTTGCCGGAAATCACCAGAATTTGGACTTCAAAGTGAGATTTGGGACCAAAATTGGACCCTGTAAAAAAAAATTGGGACTAAATCTGATAAAAAGTTAATTTTGGGACCAAATCTATTTTGTCAAAAAGTTATGGGACGATTTGTAATTTAAACTCGGCTCTAACATGTTATAAGTTATTTTAAGAGCTTATAAGATGTAAATTTTAAGTAGCTTATAAGTTGCTAAAGTGTTTGACTAATACAATTTATAAGATCTTTGATACTCCCTCCGTCCCAAACTCGTTTGCTACATTGCCAAAAAGGTTCGTCCCATACTCATTTGCTACATCTATTTTTGGCAAAAAAGTAACAATACTTTTTAATATTATATTCTCCATACATTAATAACCAAAACATCTACTTTATTACTTTATCACTTTATCATCACTTTATCACTTTAAATACTAATAAACAATTCTTTTCTTAATAACCGTGCAAACAGTAAACGGGAATTTGAGTTTGGGACGGAGGGAGTAATTTATAAGGAATATTTTTTAATGTTAATATAAAATAATATTTTGTATATTTATTATGTTGAGTTAGAGGTGAGTGAGGGTGGGGAAGAGATGGGGTGGGTCTAAGGTGGGGTGGCTGAGGGGTGAAGGTGGTTAGCTCCGGTCCAATTTAATTTTTTACTTCATATAAGTTGCAAGGATTTTATTTTTTGATCTTATATAATTGTTAATCTTATTTTGGCAAAAACTTTGAAGGTTTTATAAACTCTTAAGCAATTTAATAACAATTGTAAAGAGCTTATAACCTCAACCAAACAAACTCTTCATGTTCACAAACATTTTTGAATTGAAAAAAAAAAAACTTCAATATAATTTAAATTCCGACAATAGTAAATTGAACTTGAAGTTATGATACATAAATAAACCCAACTCATGCCTTTTTGTTCTCAAGTTGACACATTAGTCTAAATAGAGATGCTATTAGGGACACCCTCCCCTGTGACACCAGGTGTAGAATATGGTTTTAGAAGGTTGTAGGGTACTATCCCTGCCCCTGCTCTGTTCATTAGCTTTTCATTTGCATTTCTAGCATCAATGGTCTTTTCAATATTCTTCATTTCATTACTAAACCGTTCGAATGCAACGCTAATTACTTTATTGCCCTCCCAATACGCCGGAATCTTATCCCCGATGTACTCCTCATCAGGAGAATGGTTCGACAGAACATCTAAAATAGTCATCACCAACGTTGCTTGAGATTGCGAGGGGAAACATTCTAACAAGAACTTCTCAGGGTTTTCCATAAATAGTTCCTTTTCGGCATCGCTAGGATCTTCAGTAGGCATTTGTGTTCTAGCAGCGGTAGGCCTATTTGGAAAGTATCCTCCGAAATCGAATTGGCCAAAGTTCACGGCCGCGTGGTGGCCCGACGCCACCCAGATAATGATCGTCAGGATTCCGATGAGGTCATCTGGGGTTTTAAGGTCGGGCCACCAGGGCTCGTCTTTCTTGTCGGCATGGCCTACTTCTCGAATCTCCGTCCACCAGGATTGGAGCTCGTGGTCGGATTCAACGAGGTTTGATTTCGGATAGAAGAAGGTGACGTAGTCTGTGACCCACTGTTTGATGGCATCCCATATAAGCAGACCATCATTAGCGTAAGGATAGTCTTCGATTGTTAACTTTAGGCCATGCTCTGAAGAGGGGTCCTCCACAGCCATTCCCCTGTCAAATTAATATATATAATGTAATTGCAAATGACAATTAATTTCTTTGAAACATTTTGGATCTTTGAAACATTTTGGACTTAAATCGGTGGTAAAAAGTGATACGAGGTCGTTTTGAATTTCGAAATTGGTGATTTCTGAAAAGGATGACGTGGTGTCCATATGTTGATTTTTCCTTTTCTTTTAGAATTTTTAAATAAACATGATGTGTAATAAAATTGTAAAAGTAAAAAAATATCAAATATAATTAACACCCATGAACGCCACATCAGCACCTTTGTCAGAAATCACCAATTTCGGACTTAAGTGATATCGTCGTTTCGCTTTTTACCTCTGATTTAGGACCGAAATTGAGACCAAATCTGATAAAAAGTTAGTTTTGGAACTAAATTTATTTTGTCAAAAAGCTATAATTTAAACTCAGTTGTAAAGTATTAGCTAGTTTCACCTATTGATTAAATCAGCAGGAAGAGCCTCCAAATTGAATTGCCATAGCTGGTCATATGCAACAGAGCTCAACTCGATGGAGTACTTTCCGGGGAAGAAGCCCTTCTCGATGACGCCGTCGGCATTAATAAGTTTCTGACGGGCCAACGCATTGATCTTCATGGTGTACCGCAAATGTGGATGCAAGAGTTTGTAGATGGGGTGCATTGTACTCAGTTGTCTGTTGGTTGCAATAATGTAGGGCTCCGTGCAACAATGTGTCCTTAGCCAGTGACTAACTAACTGATGAACGCCCGCGTCGTGGGCAAGAACGTGAGCCTTAGCCATCCTCCATAGCCAAATGCTTGTCGGGTCCCAACTCGGCTTGAAAACCCTCTTCCACTGCTCCTTCCCTTTTAACGGCGGCCGAGTTAGCTCGATCGCGATGGGCCTTAACGTCCCTTTCGGCATTAAGAAAAATAATGCCCTTGATCCGTATAGTGTTGTGCCCTTAAGCTCTCTTACCTTTCCCACGTAAGGTAATAGCAAGTCATTGTAATCTAAGATAAACAGCTTCTTTTGTTTCAACGCCTGCAAAAACAAGAAAAAACTGATATTGGATTCTACATCCAAAAATTTAAGAGTATGTATAAAGTGAAGTTGGTCATGCATGAATTGTAGAAGGGTATTACTTATTTTCATTAAAGAGTATTAGTTGTTTTCACTGAAGAGTATTAGTTGTTTATACTGAAGGGTCTTAGTTTGTTTTCGGTAAACAACTAATACTCTTTAGTGAAAACAACTAACACCCTTCAGTAAAATCAACTTATACTTTTTATAAGTGAAAACAACTAATACTCTTCGATTATTCTTATATGAATCATTTTCACTCTATACTTTGTCAAAATTAAATTTGTTGATATATGTATTAGAGATATAATTGCATGCCTCCTCTAATGTGCATAAGCCTTTGATTTCTTGTTCCACAAGCTCAGTTGTGATGGCTGATTCAGGCGGCCCATAAACCTTAGGATCGAGTTTACTCTTCAGCGGCCATTCCTATTAATTGTATAAGTTAGCACTTACGTATATATAAATTCTCTATTTAGAGAAAAATAAATATTAAGTTAGCACATATACCGTGACCAACTTGATGCACAATGGATTGAGACCTGCTAGGGTTTGTCTACCAAATTCAGCATCTCTAAACCAAACAAACCTATCTCCTGCATTCACATATATATATATATATATATATATATATATATATATATATAAGTGTTAGATATATGGTTAGTGCATCTCTAAACCAAACAAACCTATCTCCTGCATTCATATATAATATATATATATATATATATATATATATAAGTGTTGATATATGGTTAGTGAGAATTGTTTTTTAGGATCGTAATTCACTAGTACAAATTAGACCTTAGAAAGCGGTTGAATTTCCACTTAGAAAGCGGTTAAAACCGCTTTCTAAGAAACAACTATGTTAGTCTAAGAGAGCGGTTAAGAAACCGCTGTGCAAGGTAGGAGCTAAGAGAGCGGTTCTGAACCGCTCTCCAAGAGGAAGAACTAAAAGAGCGGTTAAAAACCGCTCTCCAAGTGCCACACTAAGAGAGCGGTTAATAACCGCTATCCAAGCCTCACTCTTAGAGAGCGGTTAAAAACCGCTCTCCAAGAGCCTTTTCTATTTTTTTTTATTTGTTTAGACAGCGGTTATTAACCGCTGTCCAAGATCTTTTTTAATTTTTTTTATTTATATATATATTAATAAACCTGCTTTTTTAACCGTTTTTTTCAATTATATATATATTTTATTCAATTAAATATATATTTTTTTCAATTAAATAATAAACCTGCTAATATATACAAAATTACCAAAACACATATACTAATAATTTATTCGTAACATCAAATAAATATAATATAAGATCCAATAACATGAAATATTAATTCATCACAAATTAATATATATATATGATGCTATCAAAAGTTATAATAATGTTACAAGAATCGATTGTAAAGATACCCAATCCAATCCATCTTCCATTTCTCCATTCGAGCGTTGTTGTAAAAAGGGATCCGAGGCCTATGCACAAACTGCAAATTACATAGAAAATTTAATTAAATAATAAACATTTTTTATTCAATCATATTTAAAATAAATCGATAATCGACTTACTTCTTCAGGAATGGTCGTCCGAGAAGTCAAGATTATATCTTCAATGTAGCAACACACAAAATGTCCACAGTGATTGCCATCTTGCTGCCTCGGAACCTATTGATTAACAATTACAATCATGTACTATAACTATGATTATTTTCTATAGATTTGCTAATTTTCTAAAGTAACTTACCTTAATGTTTTTCCACAGCACTTTACTAATATTGGTGGTATCTGATTTTTTACCTGGAAGACTAGTCTGATACATTGCCATCACACTATATAATTATTTTAAAAAATAAATATACGTTAGAGTCAGTTCATCTTAAAAGTAAAACAAATCATAATATGAGAATATTAAAAATTAACTTACGTACCCTTTCTAGCATCCACACCGCTACTATACATTCTCCTGAACCTTGGTATTATTGGGAAGTACCACATCACCTTCGCTGGAGATTTATTCTTCAGATATCTCTTCTTCCCACACTTGGGACATTCATCGAGGTCTTCGTACTCCTTCCGAAATAAGATACAATCACCCGGGCAAGCATGAATTTTCTGATGTGTTAACCCGATGGACTTAAGCATTTGCTTAGCCTCATATGCTTTCGTAGGCAGTACATTTCCATCGGGCAATAGACCACTAATTGCTTCCAGCATACTTGAGAAGCACACATCAGATAACTCATGTGCTGCTTTTAGGTTGAACAATATCAACACAGCTGACACTTTTGTTGCCTTCTTACACCCGGGCCAAAGGGGTAATCCAGCGTCATCCCTTAATTTTTCAAACATATAAGGGTGATCTCGCAGATTGGTGTCATCCCCACTCGATGTATCAACATTCGGTACATCTCTGAAACTATCCTCATCCACTGTATCTTCAAACCTAAAGTCAGTTCTTATGTTGCTAGAGCTACATCCATCTCTTCCCTCACCATGAAATGTCCAAACGGTATATGTTTTATCAATACCGTGACACATCAAGTGGTCAAACAAACTTTCTCGACCACTAACAGTTTTTCCATTCATACATTTCCAACACGGACATAGAATGTATCGATGGTTGGTGCAGTGTCTAATTGCATGATTACAAAACTCTTCCACCCCATTCCTATACTCCTCTGATAATCTATATGCCCGAACCCACTTTCGATCCATATAGAACTAGAGATGCCTATATAAATTAATCGAAAAGCACACGTATTGAGTCTATATATAATTAGTAATTCAACTCTATTTACAACTACTACTGTTTTGTAAAATTTATTAACCTCTAGCTAGGCATGCTATAAGTCCCAAAACATTCTAAAATTCTAACATGCTATAAATCCCAAGACACTCTATAAGTCCCAAGACATTCTAAAATTCTAACAAGCATTCTAACAATTTCAAATAAAATTATAACATATTAATCCTAACATGCATTCTAACAATTTCATCTAAAATTAATTCTAAAGCCTTCAATTAATTAACAATTCTAACCCTAACAATGCTTCATAAGAATCATCTTATGAGCTCAATTAAGTATATACTAGGATCATATTTATTACTCACCAATACCATAATCAAGTATATATATATATATCATAATCAATTACTCATTGTCAAACTTATTTTGAATTCATACCCTAACTCATGAAGTCAAATACAAACATAATTCTTGGTCATCAATCTCAAAATAATAACTATTACCTCTCCTTCAACTAAACTTTTTTTTTTTTTTTTTGTTGTCAAACAAATTAAGACAATACGTCATTCCAAAATGGAGTCATATTAATTAGCCAAAAGTCGACTAATTAATTGCGTACACACATTTAGCTATTTTTATAACTTGTAGATATAAGTTAATTAACTAGAAATAATTTAAACACAATTATCTAATACAAATATAAGTTAATTAACTAGAAATAATTTAAACACAATTATCTAATACAAATTCATCAATTAGATTAATATACACCTAATAATCTAATTATTATCTAATACAAATTCATCAATTAAATTATCTAATAACTAAAACTAGAAAAAAATAGAAAGAGAAATTTACCTGGCGGCGGCGGCGAGGCGGCGGGCTGGGACGGCAGCTGGGACGGCGGGCTGGGACGGCGGAGGCTCGGCGGCGGCTGGGACGGCGTCGCAGAGGAGCCTCGGCGGCGGGCTGCGTCGCGAGGTGGCGTCGCGAGGTGGCTGGCGTGGGAAGAGGCGGCGGAGTCGAGAGGCGGCGGAGGAGATGGCACGGCGTGGGAATGAAGAGGAAGAAGAAAGGAGAGAGCGAGAGCGACGTGCGTGGTGAATTTAGGGATCTGAATGTGGGTCAAAGGGGGTAAAAGAGGTCAAACACCTAGAAAGCGGTTAATAACCGCTCTCCAAGTAATTATCTAAGACAGCGGTTCTTAACCGCTATCCAAGAACCACCTAGATAGCGGTTTTGAACCGCTCTTTAAGTTACCCCTTAGACAGCGGTTTTTAACCGCTGTCTTAGCTTTCACCTCTTGCACAGCGGTTTAAAACCGCTTTCTTAGTTCAAATCTTGGACAGCGGTTTATAACCGCTGTCTTAGTTGTTGTTTTTTTTTTTTTTAAATAAATTTTGTAAAACCGCTCTCTAATCTCTCACTTGGAGAGCGGTTTTTTTAATGGCTGTCCAAGTACATCTATCTTAGTTCGAATTTGTAGTAGTGATTTTTTTAGCCTCACAACCATAATTTTTACTCCCTCCGTTTCAGAGGAATTTAGACACTTTTTTTATTTAAACGTTTCACATCAATTTGCACACTACCTAAAAATGAAATATTGATTTACGTTCATACTTACACAAATATACACATGCTGTTACTTTACACATTTTCTTAATTCACGTGCAATTCCAGGGGTGCAAATTCCCCTGGAACTGAGGGAGTAAAAGTTGTAAAATTTGGCCAAATTGAACCCGATTTGCGTTGATTAAAAGTGATTTTTTTCCATATTTTAATATTTTTTTTTTTTTAATTTATCAGCCTGGAAAGTTACGGGAAAAAACAATCAATTTTAGGAAGTTGGTAATTATGAAATACGTAGTAACTTACTCTGAAGAAGTGCTGGTCTCTCAAATCTAAGCATCGCTTCACCGGCGTCGAACAAAAACTTAATAAGCTTAAGTATGAGGTTATCAGTGTGAATATCTGGGAGCACAATTCCTTCATCGAAAAGTAAATCAATGGCGGTGAAATTTGGAAATCCATAGCTGGTGTTGGTGACAAATGATTCGAGTTGTGGAATAAGTGCATGAAGCACCGAGTATACAGTTTTTGTTGTGAAAGAAAGCTCCTTCACTTCTGAAAATTCTTCATCTCGAGGCACGTACACACTCTCACTCTCTCTCCTTGACTCTGTCTTTGGATCTGAATACATAAAAAGTAAGAATATTGTGTCAAGTTCAGCACAAAATAAATTGTTTTAAAAATATTTTGTGTATATATTGAAGAATGTAGGTAAAATTTATTATTTTCATTTCAGAAAATAAAACTATTTTATGTGGACGGTGGGAGTATTATAAAACTCTGATACATTTATAACCTGTTTATACATAAACAACTTCTGTATATTTTTTTAGTTGAAGAACTAATATCCTTTAATAAAACAATTCATACCTCTAACTCATATTCTTTAGTGAAATTAACATGTACTCTCCAAAACAATTATTATTTTTTAATAAATAATATATACTCTTTAAAATGATTTATATATGAATCGATTTCACACAATATTTTGCCTTGTAATTTATATGCCATTCCTTTTCAAAGTAAAAAAAAATTTACAACTTGCTTTGAATGAATATTTTGAGTGCTCCTTTTTCTCTTAACGGTTAATTGCAGTTAAATTGCAATATTCTCATGTTTTTTCAATTGTAACTTATATTTTTTTATAAATTGGTAATGTGATATGGAATCACGTAGTTAAGTTCTACTGTTGTTACAGTGTATAAAATTGAAAAAAAAAAATTAAAAGGTTGTAATGAAATTGAAATAATAATATTATTTTGTGAATTTATTTGTATACATTTAAAATAAATTTGTTTTGACTGTCACGTTAACAAAAATATAATGTAATGACCTATTTTTAAAAGGTCATTGTATTTCTAAACTATATCAAATATTTTCACTGGACATTTTAGTTTAATTATCAATTGTAATTGTCGATGAAAATAATTGATACTGTTTAAAAATATATTTGAATTGCACGATACCCTGCCTGAAATATATTACCTTCTGTAGTTGGTGGGCGGCCGGTTCTGCAGCGGCGGGGATAGGGGTGTTGGGCACCCCCGAGAACGGGGCGGGCCAAATCTTTGGCCTTAGCGGGATCGCCAAGATCGTTGTACACATCATAATCGTAAATTCTATCATTGTACTTGCGCTCACCTGTCCCATCTCCCCGCAAACTTACTAGATCTTCATCCCTCAGCTCTGTTAGTCCATTTGGAGTTTGGGATGGTAAGTATGACTGCAAGTGTACATCAACTCCATGTTAATATATTTCATTCTCATTAAAAAAAAAAAAAAAACATAATTGATTAAAAAAATTGAAATCTCAATTTTTGTTTCGAAGGATAGCTTAACTATTTTTTGTTTAAAAAATTATTAATTCTTGTTTACACAATACATCTGGTATAGAAAATGCACGAATTTTACTGATTAATTAGTACGATGTTTTCCATTAAAATATGACGAATCAACCAAAATTTCAATGCTATTAAGATCGAATTCCAACAAAAGAATGTGTTTATGACGAATATTCAAGAGTCTTTATGAAACAAGAAATAAATATATTAAGGGTTTAAAAAAGAAATAGTTTAGGGGCCTAATAAAACAAGAATGCTATAGTCTAAGAGTTTCTTAAAACAAAAATTAGTGTAGGGACGTTCCAATTCATAATAGTTTAAGGGTCTTTTGATGCGCTATGCCCCATTTTCTTTTAATAAATCTCCATCTGACATATGTTTTCAAAATATTACTTGTTTCACTAATTTTTTTTTTGTTAATAATACTCCCCCGTCCTTTATTAACTGTCTTATTTTATCCATTTACCCAAACCAATTTTTTCATTTATTAGGGTTTTAAAAGATTTTACACTCTTATTTATTACACTTATTTTATTACAAGATGTTGATTACATCTACTATTTATTAGGATCATTAATTATTGGAAAATTTAGTTAAACTATACATTGATATTAGTAAAGTAACTATTAGAAAGAGACATATTAAAAGGGATGGAGGGAGTAATAATTAAAAGTGTATATTAGTTTGATTGATTGTATGGTGCAGTGGATACATTAAAAGTAAAGTCTTATTAATGTAATCCAACGAAAACTACTATTTCCTTTCTGAAAAATTGGCCATGCTTTTTTTGCATTTGGTTTAATACAATATGTTGGAGGGTATTATAAGGTTTTCTGAGGTTTGTTTTTTAATAAAATGATCGTTAATGGAAAGTTTTTCACATACTTTCCATAGGCAAAAACATGTATGAGACCGTCTCATGACATAAGACCACACAAATTAACACCTATCCCTACCAAAGTGTTAATAAGCCCATGCCCTAGTTACACTCATTTTCATTGTCTCATGCCATGAGACGGTCTTATACAAGACCTACTCCTTTCCATATTTTATTACAAAATGGACCTAATAAAACCATGTAATATTTTCCAACATATTGCATTAAATCATGTGAAAAAACATGACCAATTTTCAGAGATGGACGAAGTATATAACAAGAGACATGTGTAATTAAATAATAAATAAATTACCTTGTCCGTGAAAAAAATTCTCTTCTGAGGTTTACTAGATTTGGGATAAATCCATGAATCACAAGTCATATGGAGTGGGCCCGTTGAGAAGTCAATCACAATGTTCTTTATGTACGCTTCTTGGTGGTGTTCGTTCTCAATTAATACCGCACCAATCTCACCAAAATTTTCTGGGATTTCAAAACTCGCCTCGAAATAAGTCTCCCACTCAATAATATTATTTATTTTCCCATCTTTATTCTCCATTTTCTGTACAGACTCTCGACTATTAATCCACTTTCTCTTCGCATACGTTTTGATTGTAGCCTTCTTCTCTCCGGTATCTTCAAAAAAAAAAAAAAAAAAAAAAGGATCAGTTGGTCTCTGGAAACCCAATCATTAAAACAAAAAAAAACAGTACTCCAGCATTCCGGAAATAATGTAAATGAATTAATTCTATATCTCCCTACAATAAAATACTTTTTTTTTTTTTTCATAATATTATAGCAAAAAAATTCAGGATTCGATTCCCGCTAAAATCAACTCCCTTATATCAAATAGTACACTCATTTGGAGATGAAATTCTTTCCCCAAAGACCAACCAAAAATGGCTTTGATAATCATTTTAATTAGTGTAAATTAGTTAGGTTACAGGGTATATTTATGAATGAGTTAATTGCACTTGGGTTCCAATAGAATGTATTCATTTTAAAATGGCTCTTTTTTAGGCACTTATAGTTTCATAGTTTTTTTATACACTTTCGGTCCCAAGAAAATATGATAATTGTAGTTTGGGTCCCAAGATAATGAGTAAATTGCAGTTTTGATTCCAAAACAATTGAGTAAATTTGCAGATTTGGTTCTAAAATTTAACGGATGAGACAAAAATTGTAAAAAGAAAATGACCAATCACACATAGATATCAAAAGTGTTTTGCTCCCGTGTTCTCTTGGTATTGAAAGTGCAATTTTTCCATTTATGCAACTTTTATAATAATGTTTATCGAAATTGTGCAACACTTTTTGGGTTTTATTTATTAGCTATGGAAAAAATTAGAAATATTAAAATATTACAAACAAAACATCATATTTGAGCTGATGGGTAAGTTTTATCTTTTTTATTATCCTGAGGAATCTCAAACCAGAAGTCTAACCACACAGTACAATGTACATAATAGCCTAACTGAAGTGAGAGAGTATATACAAGTCAAAACGTAAGTGTTCTAAAATTTCTTTTTATAGTTTTCTAACTTTTCTACTATTTGTTTCTTTTTTTGTTTTTTTACTGCTTATATTATTACAAAATCCAAAAAGAAAAAAAAAAGGGACCACCCAGTTGTAATAAACGGTGTTTCAGCCTCTGATCTTTTTTTAGAAAAAACAACACCAAAGCATCGTACACCACATCTTGGCTTTGAAAGCCAATCTAAAAATGAGGAAGATCTAATACTAGGTAACTACGAACACAACCTAGCTTTTATTTCATCCCGGCCTTTTTCATGTTTGAGGATCTTCCCTCAAAACCATATTCATAGAGTTGAAGCGATTTTCCTCGAATTATCTAATCCCGTTTTCTCATATATATTGATTTATTCTCGCTAAATCTTAGTTGTACGGTGTTTATATACATTCCCACTATATAATGCACGATAATTAATTGTTAGGAATTCTTTGAGTATCAATGTTATGTAGACCAAATTACAAATCGTTCCATAACTTTTAAACAATACAGACCTTTTATTAAATTTTGTCCCAAATTTCCTGACAAAATTCAATTTTGGTCTCAAATCATATGTCTTTATTATATTTGATTTTTTTTTATAATTTTATATATTACACATTAAATATATATATATATGTATATATTTAATTTTTTAAAAAGTATTTTTATAAATTGTACCAATTATATATTTTTATTTTTAAAAAGTACTTCAATACGATATTGTTTCATTTTTTCGACTGATTTGAGACCAAAATTGGACCTTGTCAGAGAAATTGAGACTAAATTTGATAAAAAGTTAAACTTGAGACTAAATATATTTTGTCAGAGAGTTATGAGACGATTTGTGAGGCAATTTCAATGTGCATATACATTATAAATGATTAAAAAATAATTATCTTTTAAATAGCGATAGTGCATGTATATATATAACAGTGTTATTCGAAAGAAGGATTTCACAATAGACCTACTCATAATATATACATATACTACAAGAAAAATGATCTTTAGTGATAGTAATCCTGTCATTGTTGTTTCTCTAGTTAAAAGTCTTTAATGACAGGAAACAACCTTTAATGACATTTAATGACAGGATCCTATCATTATATGTTGTTTTCTGTTGTTAAAAACTTTTAACTAGAAAATTAATAGTGACATGTCATGACAGGATTGTTATATGTGTATGTCTTGTAAACATATGAAGTGATTTTTTTCAAAAGAAAAATCACAATTAGGTGTGTTTTGAAATATTGAAAACTGCTTCCAAAAGTATTTTTTTTTCAAAAAACTATCTCTCACTAACTTCTAGAAAAAATATATTTTTTCAAGCAATTTTCAGTGTTTCAAAAACACACCCTTGATTACTTACTAGGGTCGAGGTATGCAGCCACAAATTCGAGGAGAAAAGTTCTATCGAAGTTGACAATGTCCTCCCAGGTTCGGATAAAGCTGAGGCTGGCAAGGGCGCCAACGAACGTTTGGACCACCGTGATAACGGCCGTAACGGTGGTGGGTTTGGAGCTCCGTACGTCTAATTTTATGGGGCGAGGCTCCGTTTTCTGCAAAAGGGCTGAATTAATTTTGCGAGGCATGCGGCAGGGTAAAGAAATGGGAGCAACATAATTAATTGGGAGAGTAGAGATGAAAGGACTGTGCAACGGAATTAGGGTTTGAGTGGAAGAAAAGTTGTTGAATTTATTTTTCAACATTTTTGTACGTGAATATAGTTTTTGTAACTATTTGTTAGTAAGTTGAAGAACCGATCGATATGCAAAACTTCGAAGTCTGAGTGACATATATATATAAGCAACATGCATGTGAAATGTGCATGCTAGCTAGGATATAATTGAGATTTCATAAAGAAAAAAAACACATGTGAAATGTGAATGCTAGGTCGGAATATAATTGAGATTTCATTGAGAAAAAATATAAACATAGAATAGGTTTTATATGAAATTTGTTTATAATAGACTTAAAATAAAACTATTTTAAAACATCGAATATTTGACCATGAATATCGATAATCTTATCAGGTAATTTGAGTTCAAGAAAATTTACGACAATTACAATATAATACCACATATGCCCAAATTAATGATACCCCTAATGAAATTATCAATACTCTTGATTAAATATTAGATACTTTAAAACAATTTCAATAGAAACACTCCCATTTACATTAAATTTAAAAATATATTAACATATACTTCAAGAATTTTTTATTTTTTGTTTCTTTTTTAAAGAAGGGCGTGATCCACATTGATTTGCTACTTACCTCTCACAACCCAAAAACGACATCCCTCTCATATTTCATTAGGGCAAAGTATTATTAAAAAAAAGGTTTGTGATAAGTTAGGTATGAAAATATATTAAAGTATCGAATATTTAACAAAGAGTATCGATAATTTCACCAGGAGTATCATTAATTTGGGGCGGAAGTATTATATTGTAATTGTAGTAAATTTTCTTGAACCCAAATTAATAATATTCCTGTTGAGATTATTGATACTTCTGATCAAATATTCAATACTTTAAAACAATTTTATGATAAACTTATCATGAACGATTTTCATATAAAACTTATTCTTTCATCAATTATATATGTCCATTATTATGATATTTAATTTTTCTGTGTGATGTACTATTTGGATATTAATTTTTTTAATGTGAAATTTATGGTACAGTAAAAGTATTTTAACTAAAATTATTTTAAAGGATCCGGCTAAATACCCGTCCATACATTATAGATACACCTCCTTCAAAATTTTATTAATTTATTAGAATTTTTGAATTACACATATAATCTTGATAATTAAAAAAACAAAACAACTAATATTCATATGCACACATATTTTCGCGATTATATTCTGCAATATTTATCATCATTAACGTGAAAAATACATATTCACATTGTCACCACCAGAGCGCGATCAATCGACACCACAACTATTACTCCATCTGTCCACTAAGAGTATGCTCAGACAATTTTTTTTATAACAATCTTCTTTCCTTTACCATTCAATCATAATTTAATTATTTCACGTGTCATTGATTTTACATTCACAAAAAAACCATTTAATTCATAAATGGATCACACGATAACTTAAAATACACTTACATTACATACTTTATATACGTTTTTTCTAAAACCTGTCAAAAGTTAATGTGCATACTTTTAGTGGCCATTGGTAGTTCATATTTTTCAATGAGAATTTGAAGAATATGTATGGGAGGGTTTCAAAACACACATATATATTTTTCTTTATTATTTATTCCATAGATTCGTAAAGCTTAATTTTGAATGTTAAGTGTTGTTTATATTGTGTACTTTTGTGCACGAAATGTTAGTATTTTTGGTATATTAACGAAGTTGGAACTCACATAATTGTTGAAAATTTGCATTTTTAGTCCCATAGAAATGTTTCTAAAATACTTTTGGTCCCATGTTTCAAAAGTTGTTATTTTTTATTCAAAAATGGTCTCAATCATTAAATAAAAGAACTAATTTTGGGACCAATTTTGCTATCTTGGGGACCAAATGTGTTGAGTGACAATTGAGAGATTATTTTGCAAATTAAAGAACTATTTTTTTTTTGGCATAAATATATGTATGTGGGGACCAATCCATAAAATTTGGGACCAATCCATAAAATGGCAGTTTGCACACCTATATATATATAGTATAGAGTGTACGAGGAATTCTTATGATTTTTGGGAAGGTGTGCAATGAAACATGTGTTTTTAATGTTTTATTTTGTTTAAAGGGTGTATTCGTATTTTTCATGTAAATTTTTTTTAGCAGAATTTTTTTTGTATTGTTTAAGTTTTTTTTTTACAAACCCTACAAAAAAAATCTTATTTGCAGAGGGAATTTAAAGAGGGAAATGAAGCCCTCGGCATTAAAGAGGGAAATCCCGAGCAAATATTTTGAACGAGGGAATTCACGAGCGTACAATTTTCCTCACCTGCAAAGAGGGAACTAGCGAGTAAAGTGTGGTCCCACGAGCATAAGATCGACGAGGGATTTAATTAGGGAAACACCCTCTGCAAATTCACGAGGGCTTTATCCCTCGCCCAGGTCTGACACGGTCAGTTCACGAGGAAAATTTTCCTCACCAACTTTGGATTTTGTTTTACGAGGAAAATTTCTCTCACCAACTTTGAATTCCGCTTCACGAGGATTTTCATTCCGTCACCAATTTAAACTATTTGTTAATGTTGTATAAAATGTGGGTAATGGATTTAAATATAGGTTAGACACACCGAAAAACGATGTTATCTTTAAAGATATTAATTCCTCCCACTCAGGTGTAAATGGTTCTCAAGAAATTAACCTCCAAGATACAAAATCTATTCTACGAAAATTCGATAGTTACACTCTAACGAATTTCAAAAGCAGAAATCGTAAGTGTATAAAATAGGGATAAAATATTAATAGGAAGAAAGAAGAATAAATCACAGAAGAGAGAAAACTTTTTCTATTTTTCAATGAATCAAACTTTGAGAATGCAGATTTATTTATAGACTCCGAAAGTTTGCAGCCGAAAGACGTGACCCTTAATTTTATGAAAGAAGAACTTGTAAGCATAAATTTAATTTATGCATGGATCTTGAAACTTCATGATTTTCACATCCATAAATTTATAGATCATGAATTAGAATACCAACTTTGAGCAGCCATAATAATTCTTCTAATAAAATTGCATTTCTCTCTCTTGTCCTCCCTTAATCACAGGATATAAATTTACGTGATAGAATAAATCATTATAGAGATAATCTGTGTCTTTTATAGGCAGAAAGAGGAGTAATTTCTTATTCTCCAAGAACTAGTTTCTTACCCTTCAAGAAACTTATTCTCCAAGAAATTACTCATATGATAACTTAATCACACGGTCTATCAACGTGTGAGACTCGTTCTGATCTTTTTCTTACTGACCAAATATTATTTAAGCCTTAATATTAGATATTTGAATCAATAATTAAATATCTAATTTATTCATTAGGTGGCACATGGGCCACAAAATCTTACATTCTCTCACTTGGTCCATGTGGCAGAAATACTTTCATGGTTTATATAATAACCTAATGTGCACGTCATATGGTCTCTTTATTGGCCAAATCATAATATAAATATTAAGTATATACTAACACGAGTCATGGCGGTTTCATATTATTTAGTCAACATGGTCTCTTCCATGTACCACAATATTAGTTTTCTACTTAATACGATTCATAAATGGAAAGTTTAATAATAGATCATTTAAGTGTCTCGATTAAAGACCATATCTTGTTAAACATTATGTCAATCATTCATGTATACATTAATGACAAAACAAGATATTATTTAGTATCAGAAACAAAACAAAAGAGCTCAGAGTGTCAAATACAAATCATAAATTCATTTAGGCTTTTCAATAATGCTCATTCTTTCGACATGCCCAACAAATGTCTTTGGAGGCAATCCTTTCATTAATGGGTCAACAATCATAAGATTGGTGCTAACATGTTCAATTGACACATTTTGTTTCTTAACGTCCTCTTTAACAGAAAGATACTTCACTTCCATATGTTTAGCACCTTTGGAATACTTGTCGTTCTTAGAGAAGAACACTGCTGCGGAATTATCGCAGTAATTTTCAGCGGCTTGGCAACACTGTCGACTATTCCAAGTCCTAAAATAAAGTTCCGCAACCAATTCCCTTGAATTGTGGCCTCGAAGCATGCCACGAATTCAGCTTCCACAGTGAATGCAACAATTACAGTCTACTTCACACTCTTCCGTACGATTGCTCCCCCAGCTAATAGGAACACATAACCAAATGTGGACTTTCGTGTGTCAACACATCCATGTAAGACAAGGCTTCAGTTGCATTTATTTAATAATTAAATACAGCGGGTTCTTCTATTTTTGAGAAGAAAATAGAATTACAATACATATCACATGGGGTTATAAATATTTTGTAATACTATAACTTTTCACTTTTTTATAAAAATGGTCCCGAAAAAAGATAAATGCACAAATTTTATTTTTATTATTTTTCAAATTTTTACAATTTACGTTCCAGACTTACCGAAAGCGAGAAAACGCCTTTGCTTTTTGACATGTGTCGGACTTGTTAACATTCAACTCAAACAAGAATGTTGACTAGGTTATTAATAAATAGATTTAATGTTTTGGAAGGTTGAGTTGAGAAGGATTTTTATGTTTTGATCCAAAAAATTGGGAATAATTTCTGGAGATTTTCAGGTTTGATTCACATTCTTATAACGAATGGTGCCGAAAATCTCCAAATTGAATTTGCATGTGTCAGCTGCATGTCAAAAAATGATGGCATTTTGTTAATCCGGCGAAATTTGGAACGCAAATTGTACAATTTAGAAAAAAGAAACCAAATTCGATATTGTATCTTTCTTGGGTCCATTCGAAAAAATGAAAACTTATGCGACTAATTGTTTGCAAAAACTAACTTATAAGTAGAATTGATTATTCTTTTTACAATGTTTGCAATCACTATTTTAAACATTTAAAATTAATTTTGCCAATTTGAGATTCTCTAAAATCCATTCTATCTCAACTACCCTACTAATAACTACCCCACTACAAATAAAAGAGATTTTTTTTTCAAACATATTACTTCCCGAATTTAATTTAAAATCATTTTATTTCCAAATACTCAACACTTTTAAATTTACTATAAAAATCAAATATATCATTTCTTCAAAATGAGTAAAGTTCAATACACACCCTAAAATTATTGGCAAACTATTATATGAAAATAATTCATGATAAGCTTACCATGTTAAATATTTAATCAGGAGTATCAATTCTAATCTGGAGTATCATTAATTTAGGTCAGTTATATTATATTCTAATTATTGTAAACCAATTTGAACTCAAATTAATGATACTCTTGATGAACTTTATAATATTCATGATCAAATATTCAATTCTTTAAAACAATTTCATAATATATTTATCATCAACTATTTTGATTTTAAACGTATTCAAAAATGTTTCTATCCCCATATCACATGTTTGAATATATATTTCGATTTTAGTTCACAAAACACGATCAAAATCCTATCAACCAACCAGCAGCCCACGTTTTTTATTTAAAGTTTATTCTTAAGACAAGACAAAATTTTTGCTAGCTTGTCTTTAGGACCATCTAACAATACGACGTGCCCGGACGTATTTTCTCAATATTCGAGGGTCTTGCTAAGTTTTGTATTTATCTTTTTGGTTCCATTTCATTATAAGTTTTTTTATTCCATTTTTTGTTAACACCTTCTATATTTTTATCTCCACAAGCACTCTTTTATTTAAATCTATTATACTCAATTATCATCACTTTTGCTTTTATATCTTGTTTTTTTCTATCTTAAATCACATTATTATATTAAATTTTTTATTATATCACTTAATTTTATTTTGAAAAGTAATCGTAAATTTATTAGGGGACGAAGGGAGCAGGACCTACGGCTAGTTTTTAGAGTGAATTATTGTTTGTTTGTTTTGTTTGCAAATATAATTTTTTTTTATATTTTGTTTTGTATTGTAATAAAGATTGTTATTTTTTGTGGGCATGATCGAGCCATATGAAAAGAGATTTCATTTTGCCGACATGAATTTTGTTATCTCCAAATTTTCTAATGAAATTGAGTACGACCACCGTAAAATATCTCCCCCTCCTCCAAAATATATTTACCATCCTTGTTTAATATTTTTGGTATAATATTGTAAACTTTCTATTTAACTTGTTGTAAGGATCGGAGTATAATACTTTTTGGTTTACATTTCAATATAATTTAGTAACTAAAACTGAAAAATCTCACCCAAAATAAAAAATGAACACAGTAGAGTCGATTATTATTCGTCTTTTCGTGTTCATGATCACCAGTGTCTCTCGACGCAACCACCTCTGAATTAAAACGATGGAATTAATTTCAGAATTAACACTTTGAAGATTATTTGTTTATAACATTCTTGAGAAAAATACAATTCAAATATTAAACTCGAGTATTTGTTTATTTTCTAATAACTCGATGCGAATTTAAAATCAAATACAAATCACATTTATTGTTCGAAAACTATTTCATTCCAATTCAACATACGAAATAATTTCACAATTACGAATAAAAAACTGTGGTATTCAGTTCGAGTCGTTTACGGCCCTATTTTTGATCGAAGTTGGCGAATCCGATTTGCTCCCAAAATAAAATTTATACCATATTAGATGAGAGTCAACTTTAGTGTGTTCTTTTATAATTTCAGGATAGCGTTTTTATTATTATATATGTATATTAAAATGAACTTTTCAAATAAAATATTAAACTATGAGCTGCCTAACTAAATGCCCATGTTGTTGGATAAGGCCGTAAGAGCTTAGAATAATCCTAATGGGTAGAAATTTATATAAAAAAATACAGTTATTATATATCATTATTACATAAGTAATATATATCTAACTGAATATTTAATCAAATATTTATGAATATCATGATTTTGTACTTGTATTGAATACTAACTGAGTAAAAAAAAATTAATACTCATATTCGAATCATAAATTTCCAAATACCAGTACCAAATTTCAAATACAAATTGAATACCGAATCTAGTCAAAAGTATTTGATTTTTTTTCAACCCTACCAAAACATATATTGGTAAATAACTATATGGAATTTATTTTGATATATATAACTCCAAATAGTATTTATTTTTTTAATTCGAAATTTCAAGTCTTATTTATATTTTAATACTTTAAAAATTATACTATTAATTAATTCAAAATAAAATTTTCAATTTTTTTATTTAGGATGAGTCCGCCCTGAACCAGAACACACCCATTTCCATCACTTGGTATACTCGCTCTTTCAAAGCACTCCATCCACAAAAAGATATTTCAACATCCAAATCCTCAAAATCGGCATCAATGGCTTCCCCACTCCAATCACAAATGTTAATGAAAATGATGGATTACCATGATTTCCAATCCAATCACAAATGCTAATGAAAATGCTAACTGACGAGGGGGCCCTCGCCCTCGTTTCGGCCCTCGTGTAAGGACATTTTTTTTGCCCCTCGTCTCGCCTCTCCTTAACACCGAGGATAAATCTCCCCTCTTTAATTCCACCTTCTAAACTAGCTTTTTTTATTTGTAATATCTGATATATCTAGGATAGAAGAAGGAAACACTTTCAGAGATCACAAGTTTGAACTTTTAGACGAGGCGTAGTTTTTTCATGGTATCAGAGCCAGCTCACGTCCGTACAAAGATCTGAGTTCAGTTTCCACTGAGAGCAACTCTACCGTACCCATATCAAATTGTCCACTCATTGGGCTTCCTGAGAGGGAAAAATTGAATCCGAGTGTAGAAAAAATAATTAAATAAATTAATTTCGCCTCTCTATGACTTTTAGAGAGACCGAATTCTTTCATGAGCTATTAGTGATGAGAAAAGGAAAAAACTAAATGAAACCACCTCGGAAGTGATGAGCTGCCCCACCGTTTTCCGACTGGTGGTGCATTCGTGCGTGTGACGAAGCGGGAACGTAAATCAGTTGATTCTAAGAATACCCGAATAAACGCAAATGTGATTAAAGTGTTAATCCATTGATTCCTATGAATACTAGAAGAACAACAATAATAACACGAAAATGGATAAAATCCAATATTTTAATATTCAAGAAACAACTTATTAACAACGAATGACATTGCTCCTATATATTTATAATACTAAACTGACTTAGAGGACAAGAAATATAATAAATAAATATAAATCTAATCTAATTAATTAAATAAAATAACAAATGAAGTATAATCTTTTTTATTCTCCAAATCTTCATATAATAATCCCAGACCGTTATCAAGATCCCGTCTCCATCATTCTCTCCCTCTTCGAAACGATTCGTCCTCGAATCGAAACTGATCTCGTCTCCAGAGGAATAAAATAATACCACTAAATATTTGAGCTAAAAAATATCAGTAGTACGTGATCCAAAATCTTGTGCCGGTAGGCAAAATTGAATTTTGAAAAATTGCCCACAAAATAACTATCACTATTAATAAAATAAGGGTTAATTGCAAATAAATCATGAACTTTATAGTTTTTCTCAATTGCATCATGAACTTGTAAAGTTTGCAATTTAATACGCGAACTAATTTACTATTGCAATTTCATACGTGGTGTAAATTTTCGGCAATATTTTTTTCTTACGTATTAGGCGAAGGCCCCAACAACAATACGTATGACACTACATTAGATGTCGAATCTACAAAAAATATATATTTTTTCAATATTTCAAAATGCTTTTAAAATTAAAAATCTCAGGCCAATGCTTTTTAAATACCAAATCGTAGTTGCAGACATGTTTGATAAATATATACTAATATTTACAAAAGTTTTCATTATGTAATTAATTTGAAAACCGTTTCAAATTTTAAATTTACTAAAAAATGTGGCATGGAATTTTTTAATTTAAAAATGTTTTAAAATATATAAAAAGGAAAAATAAATTTTTTTTTTTGCAAATTTGACATCCGACATGGGGTTGCGACATAACTTCAGTGATAATATAAACTCAATTATTATAAAGAGGAGTGGTTTTACGTGAGACAAGTTATAATTTGAAATGATAGTGCCTTAATATTTTGAAATAAATATGTATTTGTATTAGTTTGTGAATACACAAGAATTACCTATAATATATGTTGTATATATTAACATTCATGGTTAAAACAATTATATATGAAACAAATATAAAATTTCATGACATTGTAATAAAAAATATAAGTTGCATTGTTTTGCAAATTAAAAAAAAAATTATGTGAAATTTAGCATTCAAGCAGAAACTTTTCAAATTATAATAACATATGCAATTGAAATGTAAAGATAAGGGGTCTGGTTACCTACAAGTAGTAATTGCAAAATTGATCTATTTTCACTACAATTGTTTTTTTTAAATATAGGGCAAATTTATGCATATATGGCAAATACGAATTTGAATAGTGTAAATAGGGGAGTTAGAAAAGTGTTTACGTATATAGGGTTGATTGTTTCTAGGGAGACCGATCAACTAGGTAGATCGCGCCCCTAAGTAGCGATCAACCAAAAAGCTCGCCATGTCATAGATCACTTCTGTGGGAGGCGATCTAGACGACAAATTATGACAAATTTTCGAAAATTTCTCATTTTTTTATACAATCGATTTGAAATTAAAAAAATGACTAACATGCTTAGGGAAAATACGATGCCGGCGGTGGGTGGAGAAGAAAAGGTATGAACGTGGGGGTGGTGGGGAGGGGAGGACCGGAGAAGAAGAAATAGAGAAATGATGTGTGGATGAGTGGGGGAGAGACGAGCGGAAGTAAATTTATATTCATTTAAAATTTAAATCTTATCACTTTTTCCTTAAATTTCTTGCCTCAAGGAATAGGAGATCACAATCTCTGATATTCTAATCCGAACCCAAGATTTTCTCAACTAAATCTTGCTCCTAATTCTTTTATTTAATATGGCTACCCTCACCAAGTAAACTACAGCAAAATAATTTCTCCCTTCAGCTTATATACCCGCAGAACATATACACACCACTTTATTTTGAGCCTTAAAGATTTCAGAGAAAAATCCCTTTATCTATACCCACCTGAGAGTTCGATTCCGAGTTCAGAGTTCGTGAGAGTAGTATCCACTTTTCTCAGCAAGTCATTGATTGACGTCAACTCATTTTTTTTTGGTGTCAAAACAGTAATTAATTTTCCTATATCCCTCTGCATATGCTCAGTTTAATTTGTTAAATTATTACTTTTAATCAATCTCTTGTGTCGTGAATCTAAGAGCAGTGGTGAAATTATTATTGCCAAACCTTTCCTGAAGAACCCGAATGTGTGTTTGTATATTTAAAAGACATGGAGAAGTGGTATATATACCTTAAATCAAGTAATATTCCTTTGAGAAGATCAAGTTTCCAAGATGTTGATAAGTGGTTTGAAAATCATTTATTTATAGATTAAAGCTATTAGAATAATTAAGTTGGCGGCCTTCTTTATTGGCTTGGCTTGATCGCGCCCACGGTAGGCGATCAACACCCTTGGTTGCGCTTCCAACAAGCGATCTATCCTATAAACGTAAACAATTTTATGGCATCCCTATTTTCACCATCCAAATTCAAATTCACTCTATATATAATTTTGACGTGGTGTAGTGTAATTTCGTGAACAGTGTAAAGACACTTTACACTGTTTACTGACATTACTTTACACTGTTCACTAACATTGATTTGACAACTGCAGTAACTTTATCAATATGTTTATATTATACTGTTTTTTTAGTGTACTATAGTGCAATTGTATATACCATTGTTATGTTGAGTATACTATATTGTAATTCGTTATACTGTAGTTATATTCATTATACTCAACTTTTTTTAAACTATAGCTATATTAAATATATTATAGCATTTATTCTTTATATTATAGTTATTTAATGTTGTAATACCCCGTCCCGTTTTGCACCTTTTAATTTCATAGAAACCTTAATTATATAATTTTATATTATTATTATCTTTGTTTCTTTTAATTTTATTATTTTTGTGTGCTATTGTGTAATTTAAATTTATACCCTACTTATAAAATTCCAAAATTCGTAGAAAGAAATCGAACCTTTCGAACGAATAAGGAACTTCGAGAATTAAATTAAAATCGAGGTTTTCGATCCGTATAATTTATTAAGAATAATTATAATGTCTTAAAAGAACTAATTAATTAATCAAATTTCAAGAAAGAAATATTAATCTTACGTTTTGGGCCAAACAGGTGTTAGTAGTACAAAAGGATTCAAAATCTTGTTTCATTAATTCATGGCCACAAGTTAATTAAGAGTATTAAAATTAATTCATTAAATTAATTAGACTTATTCTCTATAAGAAGACACGTCCCTTTCCTTTCTTTGGATCAGTTCCAAGGAAAAAAATATCCCACGCGTTTTCTCTTTTCTCTCTCCTAACAACGCGACCCCTTCCTCCTCCCTTCGAAGCGGCGCCGCCGTCCCGCCACCAGCGCGCCGCCGCCGCTGTCCTCTTCGCTGAACACCACGAGGCCGCAACGCCTCTCGCCTGCTCCCCCCTCCCTCATCTTTTCCGTCGACAGCGCCGCCACCGGTCGTGTCGTGCTGCCTCTGCTCCGCATCCTCCCGTCGCGAAGGACCGCCGCCGCGTCGCCCGGACTGTCACGCCGCCGTCTCGATTCCAGCGAGCCGCCGCTCCTCTCCTCTGCCGCCGTCGCGCTCCATCGATCTGCACCGAGCCGCCTCCAGCGACGCCGCCCTAGTGTCGCGCCGCCTTCGGCCTCCGTCCAGCGCCGCTGCCCTTCGCCGTCGCATCCCAGTCCGGCCGCCGCCGTTTCTTAATTTTTCCTCTTCCAATAACACCTCCTTGGATCGCTGTTTGATTTTGGGAGAACCAAAACGATGCCGATACGCTGTCAAAATTAACCCACAAGTCTTCGAATGACGCCGTTAGGCTCGTAAGAATTTATAAACTTCTCTTTATTTCTCGTCCTAGTTAGAATAGGAATTGGACAGTTTTGGATTGGAGAGTTTGTAAATGGACTTTTATTGTTAAATTTCTACTAGTGTTATTGGAATAACTATTTAGTATTGTTGGTTTGGGAATTAAGTATTATTGTTTTGGTTGGATGATGCTATTGAATTAGTTGGTTAGTATTATTTGGAATAGTGGTTTAGTATTATTATTTTAGTTGTTTTGTATGGTTGATATAGTTGTCTAAGTATTATTAGATTGATTGGATTAGTATTATTGGATGAATTACTTTGGTATTATTGAATTAGCTGTTTTGTATCATTGAAATTGTTGTATATTGTTATTGGATTAGTTGGATGATATTATTAGAATGGATGAATTAGTATTGTTGTTTTAGTTGAAGAGTATTTTTGGATTAGTATTTTTGAATTAGCTGAATGATGATGAAATTAATTGTAAGTAATATTAGTTGAGTTTTTGGAGACAAAGGGAAACTCGTCTTCCCCTTGTGCGACTGTTAGAGAATTAGGAACGAAAAGATAAGTCGAGTTATATCCAAAATTAATATCAAATGAAAAAGAGTATTTTTGGGAAAATTAATATAATTCCTTTGTTTTTAGAAGTATTACTAAAGTTAGAAAAGAAAAATATTTTTATAAACTTCTTAGAAAGTCTAAGTTTAATTAATAAGTTTTAAATAAGAAGTTTTTATAAAATATGAATTCTTATATTTTCTTTCTTAAAGGGCCTTTGTTAAGGACACCCCTGAATTCAGTAAATACACCCCCTTGTTACACCACTGCTTTCAGCAAATACACCCCTGTTACACCACTGCTTTTAGTAAATACACCCCCTAATACACCTCCTCTTAAAAAGGGGTGTACTTATCAATTTGAAATCAACCTTTGAAAACTTTAGTTTTCAATAGTTTTCTAAAGACAACGATCTACTCAATCCTCGAGTTTCACACTCTTAAGCTTTTCAAATTCAAAAAGTCAATCTTTTAATCGGAATACTCCTTATTAGGATTCTGTACTTTTCGGGACACGCACGAAGGACTCGACCGTCTGCATACACAATATTCTCGGGACTCGAAACAATCAGGTGGGTGATGATCGGTTGATTGATCTGCTCATAATACGTTGTGCTGGTATACTCTGAACTCGACTAAATAAATCAAAAACAATTAATCCAACATAAATGTAAACCCTATTATATAATTGTTTGAATTATGTGATGTATTTATATATGATACCAAATGTCTATTGTTTTACTTGAATTAATCACCATTGCATGATATAAGGGCATTTTGTGAGCATGAATCTGTTTGAGTATGAATTATGTGAATTCTCCCCACAATTTGAAATGACAGTTTTATGGAAAAGAGGAAAGCGAGTAATTATTGATTTGATGTGCAGCAGTTTTGTTTGTGGATTGACACGTATGGCCATGAGTGATAATATGTCAGATTCATGGTCGCTGATATTATTTGTGGTGGCCATGAGTGATAATAATTATTCAGATTCATGGTCACATGAATGGATGATTTGTTGGTGAGAAATGGTTTGGGGGAGATTCACAATATGTGAAAAATGATTTTGGCAGATTAGGCCGTTATTTGAAAATGGTTTTGGGCTTTGCCCCTTAATGTGAATAAACTTGTGATTATATGATGTGAAACCTGTCATGCCCAATTAATTATTACGTGATCTTGTTACTTCTGTGGTATATGTTATTCATATTTATTATGTCAATTGCTTAAATAAATTATATACTTTATCAATGAGTATAATTTAATATACTTCGGATTTATCAATCCCATGACGTTACAAATCACCCATACGTGAGAATTCAAATCTCACGCCCCCTTTTTACAACCATTGCAGATTAAGATGTCGTGGAGCAAGGACAGAAATAGAGACGACACGGAGTTCCCCACTTAAATAAAATGATACTTTTGATATTAAGTTTTATATATATGTGTGTGAGAAATATATTATAAATATTATTCTACTAATTTCTTCCGCTGCATAAAACTCATCTCTGATTTTATCCCTTTTTATATCAAAAATTTTACAGTTCGTATTTTTAGTCACAAGTGGCACCTCAAATCTTAGATATTTATGTATTTTGGATTCGGGGCGTTACAAATGTAATATAGTACTGTATTTTCAGAATGGAGTACATTATAAGACTTATTTTTTACACTATAGTTATATTCAATAAATGAAGTCTCCCCGTCCCCACTTCGATCCATGGGTCGGACCTCCATGATAAAAAAAAAGAGTATACTAAGACTATTATTCATTATATTATAGTTATATTCAATATAATTTACATTCAAAAAATTGAGTGTACTATAATTGTTATTCATTATACTATGGTTATATTTAATATATTATACAATAAAATAATTATACTATACAATAAAAAAATATACTATTCAATAAATGGTGTTTCCTCATTCGCTCTTTTGATCCCAATAAGTAAGCCATTGTTGATCATCAATAACTGCTTGAGACCATTTTGTCCGCCTTAATTGAAGCATATCTGTCCAAGAAAATATCAAAAAATTCATCACCAATATTAACCCAAATCACTTACAAAAAATGCAAAATAGAATCATTAAACCCGATTTACAAATTAGAAGCTCATTTCAATCAACTAAGTGTTATTTTCAAGGTTCCATGCCTCAGTGCCCAAAAAATTGAACCGAATGAAGAAATGTAGATGAAATGTGCCGATTATCCAAACTAATAGTTCTTTGAAATTGGGGAATTTAGTCGAAATGTGTCCTTCCCACATAGCTAAAACGATATATCTCCATTTTCATTGTCCAAGCAAAGCCCAATCAGCAGAAAATCAATAGAGGATTAAAAACTTCATCGGAACTTAAACCCCAAGAAAATCAATGGGAAAAAACTTGTTAATATTCCCTAATAAAAGCTCTTAACACTTTCTCTGATACCAAATGAAGCTTGCTGAAATCACAGCTAAAAAACATATAGCATGAAATAGGGAAAGCCTTAGACTAATAACTATAAATTCATTTAACAGCATAAGGACACATATAACAAGATATAAGAGAAGTAATTCAACACCCAAGTACTGAATCAAGTAAATCCGCAGATCTTATCATCACAATGCCATCAAATACATATTAGCTCCACATATATAGAAGGTGATATAAGAGAATCTGCTACAATCTCTACTATGCATATATGACAAGCATATGCATCACACAAACCTTCCCAGGTTTCTCCATACATCAAATGCACCTCTTAAGCAGTCATATCAAGACGCAGGGAAAAAAATATAGAATCCATTCGGGAAACCCATCAAAACCCTAGATCGCACCGTCCACCATCAGAAACCCTAGATCGCGCCGTCCACCATCAGAAATCCAAGACGACGGTGGTGTCGTTGCTAAAAAAACCTAGATTAGAAATAATGGTGGTGGTGGCTTCGTCGATGATGGTGGTGCCAGCATCGCACATCTCTAAAAGAGCTCGGCGTCTTCTCCTAAGCGGCGGCGGTGGCGCCCTCATTGTCACAAAAACCTAGATCCGCGATGATGGTGCCAGCAGCGTTTGTCGGCCCCATCAGAAAGTGGAGGAAGCAGTGAGTCGCCTCCCTCTCTGATAACCTCCTCCTCTACTGCTGGACACCACTCAGAGCCGACAAACGGAACAACGCGCCGCCGCTCCTCCTCTGCCAGAAAATAATTGCTCTCGACCGTCATAATTGAGAGAGAGGAGGAATTTTTTTTGGATTGTGAGTAATGAGATGATAGAGAGAGTGGGTGGTGGTGATAATGGAGGAGAAAGAGTGCAGATTTGAATTAAAGTATGAGAGAGAAGGTGGAGGAGGAGATAAAGTATCAAATATGGTTGAGTGTAACTGAAATGTACCATTTGTAAACTTAATTTGTAATTGAAAGTGGAAGGAAATTAGAGTTGATATTGTGTAGTAGAGGACAATTATTTCAAAAGATAATGGTGCAGCAAACCTCGGAATCGAATCTTCAATCCCATTGGTAAAGGCACACATTACATACCATCATACTGTTGAAAATAATAAACTAGACTAATTAAATGAGTCAAAATTATAGATAAACATTGTTGAATACATGTATGAGATTAATTAGAAGTTCATGCATTAGAATTAATTATGGTTCATGCATTTTTTATAGATGCATTATGGGTATCACCTATAAATACCCCATGTATTCATCATTTTGTATCAAGTCACAAGAAAATTAAGTTGAGAAAATTCAAAATAGTTTCCTCCACTCTTGAGTTTTATACTATTGTAGAAATTCATACTCTTCAATTTCTAACAAATTGGTATCTAGACCCTCCTTGTGTTTGGAGACAAAGCTTGAAGAAATGTCGAATGGAACTCCATTTGTCGTTCCATCTCTCACCAAGGATAATTATGATAATTGGTGCATAAGGATGAAGGCTTTGCTTGGAGCCTATGAAGCTTGGGATCCTGTGGAAAATGGTGTTGATGAAAGTGAAGCATCCGCCAAGAAGAAAGACCAAAAGGCACTTACCCTCATCCATCAAAGTTTGGATGAGAAGATGTTCGAGAAAGTCGTTGCGGCAACTACTTCCAAACAAGCATGGGAAACTCTTCAAGCTTCATTCAAAGGCGTTGATAAAGTTAAGAAAGTACGTCTCCAAACATTAAGAGGGGAGTTTGAATCTCTACGCATGAAAGATTCCGAATCTATTTCGGATTACATTTCAAGAGTTTTGGCTATCACGAATCAAATGAAAAGATATGGAGATGACATGAAAGATGATCGCATTGTTGTGAAAATTTTGAGATCTTTGGATCCAAAATTTAATTACATTGTGGTTGCCATCGAAGAATCTAAGGATTTAGACACCATGACCGTTGATGAACTTTCCGGTTCGTTGCAAGCTCATGAAGAGAGATTGTTGAAACCAGTTCAAGAATCAGTTGAATAAGCCTTGAAGGCAAAGTTATCTTTGAATGAGACAAATCAAGACACATCACAAAGAGGTCGAGGACGTGGAGGATTTCGAGGACATGGTCGAGAATGTGGTCATGGAAGAGGTGGACAAGGTGATAAACACACCTCAAATAATAATTATGAGACGGGTCAAAACTCCAATCAAGGAAGAAATCAAGGAAGAGGAAGAAATTGTGGAGGAAATAGGCCAAACCAATCAAGGTATGACAAATCCGAAGTTGAGTATTTTTCTTGTCATCGTCTTGGTCATTTTGCTTGGGAATGTAGAAGTAAAGTGGAGGAGAAAAATAACTCTGTGAAAACAGCAATGTAAAAGAAGATGGAGATTGTACTTTACTTCTGGCATGCAAAACCAATCAAGATGAGAATGAGAATCAATGGTACCTTGACTCTGGTGCAAGTAGTCACATTTGCGGAAGGAAAAATTTGTTCGTGGAACTTGATGATTCAACCAGAGGTGATATAACTTTTGGAGACTCTTCAAAAGTTCAAGTAAAGGGAAAAGGTACGATTTTGATTCGTTCAAAAGATGGAAGTCATCAATTAATTTCCAATGTGTTTTATGTGCCGGCCATGAAAAGTAATATTTTGAGTTTGGGTCAATTATTGGAGAAGAATTATGATATTCATTTGAAAGATCAATGTTTGACAATGAAAGATGAAAATGGAAGGTTGATTGCTAAGGTGCCTATGACAAAAAATCGAATGTTTTTACTTAACATTCAAAATGGTGTTTCTATGTGCTTGAAATCTTGTTTCAAAGATTCATCTTGGCTA
Source organism: Ballota nigra (assembly GCA_947034835.1). Lineage (NCBI taxonomy): Eukaryota > Viridiplantae > Streptophyta > Magnoliopsida > Lamiales > Lamiaceae > Ballota > Ballota nigra. The sequence continues at coordinate 6,017,791 of OX344727.1, read as the reverse complement.
TAGCATATGAGATTTAGGCATCTAAATTTTGATGGGCTAAAAATGATGAGCAAAGGAAGCATGGTGAAAGGTTTACCTTCTATAGACCATCCTAATCAACTTTGTGAAGGATGACTTTTTGGCAAACAAGCAAGAAAGAGCTTTCCGAAGGAGTCTGAGATGAGGGCTCAATATCCATTGGAGTTGAAACACTCGGATGTGTGCGGACCAATCAATCCATCATCATTTGGTAAGAATAAATATTTTGTAATTTTCATTGATGATTATTCTCGAAAAACTTGGGTATATTTTTTTAAGGCAAAATCGGAAGTGTTTGGAACCTTCAAAAGGTTCAAATTGATGGTGGAGAAACAAAGTGGCTATCAAATCAAAGCTCTTCGGTCCGATAGAGGTGGAGAATTCACATCAAAAGAATTCAAGATTTTTTGTGAGCAACATGGTATTCATCGTCCCATGACGACTCCGTAATCACCACAACAAAATGGAGTGGCGGAGAGGAAGAATCAGACCATTCTCAACATGGTGAGGAGCATGTTGAAGAGCAAGAATATGCCAAACAAGTATTGGGCTGAAGCTGTCTCTTGTGCAGTCTACTTGATGAATCGGTGTCACACTAAAAGTGTTCGTGGTATGACGCCTCAAGAAGCTTGGAGTGGATACAAGCCAAGTGTTTCACACTTGAGAGTTTTCGGAAGCATTGCCTACACTCATGTTCCTGATAAAAAAAGAACCAAACTTGATGATAAAAGTGCAAAGTATCTCTTCATCGGGTATGATCAAAGTTCTAAAGGCTACAAGTTGTACAACCCAATCAATGGGAAGGTTGTCATAAGTAGAAATGTGGAGTTCGATGAAGAAGGTGTTTGGGAATGGAATACTACGAAGAAAGAAAGTGGATATAGTCCTCTCTTTGATGATGATGAGAAAGAAGATGACATCACACCGCCAAATACTCCACCAACACCACAACCACAAAATGCACAAATTGAGGAAGCAAGTTCGAGTGAAGGGCCTCGGAGATTTAGAAGTTTAAGGGACATTTATGATGCCACCGAAGAGGTAAACTTGAGTGACTTTACTCAATTTTGTTTACTTGCAGAAACTGAGCCCGTAAACTATGATGATGCCGCTCGAGATGAAAAGTGGAGAAAGACCATGAATGAAGAAATAAAAGCAATCACCAAAAAATGATACGTTGGAGCTAGTATCATTACCGAAAGGCAAAAACACCATTGGAGTGAAGTGGGTGTACAAAATAAAGAGAAATGCACAAGGCGAGATTGAGAAATACAAATCAAGATTAGTTGCAAAGGGGTATAAGCAGAAGGCCGAAATTGACTATGATGAAGTGTTTGCACCCGTTGCCCGCCTTGAGACAATTCGATTAATCATTTCTCTTGCAGCATAAAACCATTGGAAAATTCATCAAATGGATGTAAAATTCGCCTTTTTGAATGGATATTTGGAGAAAGAAGTCTACATTGATCAGCCTTTGGGTTATGTTGTTCCCAACGAAGAAAAGAAAGTGTTAAAATTGAAGAAGGCTCTTTATGGCTTGAAGCAAGCTCCTCGCGCTTGGAATAACAGGATTGATAAATACTTTCAAGAAAATGGCTTTATCAAGTGTCCATATGAACATGCTCTCTATGTAAAAAACTGATAAAAATGGTGATATGTTACTTGTTTGTTTGTATGTGGATGACTTGATTTTTACAGGAAATAATCCAAAGATGTTTGATGAGTTCAAGAAAGTCATGACTAAGGAGTTTGAGATGACGGACATTGGCATGATGTTCTACTATCTTGGGATTGAAGTGAAGCAACGAGATGATGGCATTTATTTCTCAAGAAGGATATGCTAATGAAGTTCTCAAGAAGTTCAAGATGGAGAAAAGCAAGCATGTAAGCACGCCCGTGGAGTGTGGAACCAAGTTGCATGTAGATCAAGATGGTGAGTGTAATACCCCGTCCCGTTCTGTACCTTTTTTCTTAAATTAGAAGCCTTATTTTATTTTTCTTTCTTTATTTCTTTTAAATTTATTTATTTTTGTGTGCTATTTGTGTATTTAAATATACATACCCTTTTTATAAAATTCCTAAATTCGAAGAAAGAAAACGAATTCTTTGAAACGAATAAAGGACTACGAGAAATTAATTATTCAAATTAAATTAAAGATTTCGATCCGTTTAACTTTTTGAGAAAAATCAAAATACAATAAATTATTAATTGAGTTTAAAAACTGTATTAATTTCTGAATCGGGGTTTCACTCGTGAACCAAACGACCCCTAAAACGTATCAGTTGGGAACGAAAATACTCAAATTCTTGGATAAGTTTTAAGGGAATAGATAAGATTAGGAAAGGAAGGAGTATAAAAGAGTTTTTGTCTCTCTCCTCATTCATTTCTTATCCACGCACAAGAAACAATTCTTCCTCTCTCAAAATTTTTCCCCTCCGTCGGCTTTTCCTCCTCCGTCTGCCTCCTTCCCCTCCTCCGGCGAACGCCGTCGCCGCCCAGCACCCACCGCCGCGAGCGCCGCCCACCTCTCGCCCTCGCCGCACGCCGTGTCGCCGCTGGAGCTCCTCCCGACCCAGCGCCGCCTCCCACCGCCGCGACGGCTCCCCCGCACGCTGCCGTCGCCCAGCGCCGTCGAAGCTCAGCCGCCGTCGCTCACCGCCGAAGCTCCTCCGCGACCGCGACCCAGCTTCCCCTGCTCTCCGTCGCTCTCGCTCTTCCTCCGTACGAAGCGCCGCCGCCTCGAAGCCGAAGCTCCGCCGCACCGCCGCCGCCGTCTCCCGTAAGTTGAATTCTCTTCTCTTTTATTCGAAATTCTTTCCGTTTAAAATTCGATTTCGAACATCGGGTTATTTCAATTTCTAACCGAAGCCTTATTTTTGTTATTTTCCGTTCGATTTTGATGCCGTTGAAACCGGTTGCTATTGCCAAATTTCTGGAAATTTCGATCGATGCCGTTAGGCTGTTCGATTCGTTTTTCCGATTTCCCGAACGACGCCGTTAGGCTGCCCAATTTTCGTGAGCAAATTCCAAGTTTCAAAACGACGCCGTTAGGCCGCCCGTTTAACGTCTTGAACTGAAGCTCGTAAGGTTTCTACCTTCGTTTTTCTTCTTGGGTAGATTTTGGGTTATGTTGTTATTTTTGATTAGGAGCTTGGGACAAGAAATGAGAAAAAACTCACTGTTATTTTAGTTAGATGATTAGTGTTAATTGTTAACTTAGTTAGTATTATTGATTTTGTCCACTTGTATCACTCTTTAGAAGTAAGACTTTTGGATAGTCGTTTTTCTTTGTTTTATCTCCTTCACAAACCATGAGATTGGAAATTTGTAGTTTAGTATTTTTAGTAATAGTGGTTGAATGTTGAAGTATTATTGTTTTAGATGTATGGTATTGATGACTTAGTTGACTAGTATTTTTCTTGTGAATGTTTAGTGTCATTGTTTTAGTATTATGATGTTATTAGCAAAATCCTTTAGTATCCTTGTTTTGATGTTTTTAAGGGTAAAACACTTTTGAGTAATTTTCGTAAACAAATGGAAACTCGTCTTCCCCTCGTACCCCTGTTAGAAATTAAGAACCCAAAGATAAGTCTTTTAATAAGTTAGAAAAGAGAAGTTTTATATTCAAGTTTTCGTTTAAAAACAAGAAATAAGAATCTTAAGAAAGAAAAACATTTTCTTTAATTTTATTAAGTAATAATCTTTTTTCTAAGTATTTTTCCAAGTTTAATAATTTTATTTTTCCTTAAATGGCTTTTTTTTAGAACACTACCGAATTCAGTAAATACACCCCCTGCTACAGCACTGATTTCAGTAAATACACCCCCTGCTACACCACTGATTTCAGTAAATACACCCCCTGTTACACAACTGTTTTCAGTAAATACACCCCCCTGATACACCTCCTCTTAAAAAGGAGTGTACTTACCAATTAAAAATTAACCTTTGAAAACTTTAGTTTTCAATAGTTTTCTGAAGACAACAATCTACTCAATCCTCGAGTTTCACACTCTTAAGCTTTTCAAATTCAAAAGTCAATCTTTTAATCGGAATACTCCTTATTAGGATTCTGTACTTTCGGAACACGCACGAAGGACTCGACTGTCTGCCTACACAATATTCCCGGAACCCAGAACAATCAGGTGGGTGATGATCTGTTGATTGATCTGCTAATAATAACGTCGTGCCGGTATTTCCTGAACTCGATTAAATTAAATCAGAAATATCTAATCCAACATAAATGTAACACCTATCTATGTAACTGTTTGGATTATGTGATATAACTATATATGTTATATATACTGCCCGTTGTTTTGTGAATCGATCATCACTGCATGAGTAAACAACTTACGTGAGCATGAATCAGTTCGGTTATCAGTCAAGTACTTTTCTTTGTAAAGTTTATTGAGTCAGTTTTGTGGAGAGTCAATATGTACGGAGTCGGGATCGAGTTTTAAATCCGACCTCCGGGGCAGCTGTCGGGGACGCCCTCGAAATCAAGGTTGTTGAGCAAGTAGATCTGGTCCCCGGTCAACTGTCGTTTGACGCACTGGGAAGAAGGCCATTGATACTTGCTTATTTTTTAGGGATGTTATAAGGTTGGATGATGTGAGCTTGTGTGGTTGGATGAAGTAAGTTTTGTTGGAGTTGAAAAGAGTAACTTTGTTGATTTGTTGGAGTTGAAAAGAGTAACTTTGTTGGAAGTGGAATGATTGTACGTTTATGGTTTGATAGTTGTGATAATATGTGATATGACTTTGGGCTTTGCCCTAATGTGAACCAACTTGTGTTATTTCAATTATATTATACGAAATATGCTTAAATGCCGTTTAAACTTTATAATCTTTTATATACGTCAACTGATTAAATAAAATAAACACTTTATCAATGAGTACAACTTAATATATTTCGGATTTACCAATCCCATGATGTTGCAATCACCCATAAGTGAGAATTCAATTCTCACGCCCCTTTTTCCTAACCCCTTGCAGATTTCAATTACGGGGAGCAAGGACAGTGACACAGAAGACACAAAGTCTCCCATATGCTTAAAATATTATTACTAATACAATGATGCCTATTATTTCTATTCCCAAATAAATGTTATCGCTATTTCCATGCAAGACGATACTCTTACCGTGTGTTTCAAATATCCAAATTCAGTGTGTATTATTCTGAAGATACAGAACCCTTTACCTATCTTTATATATATACAAATACTCTTACGCTATAATATTTCTTCCCACTTATCCGCTACATGAAACTTCTCTCTCAATTCAGTTATATTCCCTTCAAAAATTTTATAGTTCGGACTTTTGATCACAATAACACTTCGAATTCGATATAATTTATATATATTGGGTTCGGGGCGTTACAGTGAGAAAGTTGATCCAACTTTGTTCAAGAGCCTCGTTGGAAGCTTGCGGTATCTAACTTGTACGAGGCCAGATATTCTTTTTGGCGTTGGCCTTGTGAGCCGCTACATTGAAGCTCCAACTACTTCGCATTTGAAAGTTGCCAACAGAATACTTCGATACATCAAAGGTACAATTGATTATGGCATCTTGTACGCTTTTTCTGATGATTTTAATCTTGTTGACTATTGCGATAACGATTGGGCTGGTGATGTTGATAATCGGAAGAGTACGACCGGGTTCATTTTCTTTATGGGAAATTCAGCTTTTACTTGGAATTCAAAGAAACAACCTATTGTGACTCTATCTACTTGTGAGGCTGAATATGTTGCTGCTACTTCCTGTGTTTGTCATGCTGTGTGGTTAAGAAGTTTGTTGAAGGAATTGAAATTGGCACAAGAAGATCCGACGAAAATTTATGTTGATAATAAATTTGCAATTGCTTTGGCAAAGAATCAGGTGTTTCATGAGAGGAGCAAACATATTGATACTAGATATCATTTTATTCGAGAATGCATATCAAAGGAGGAAGTGAAGCTCGAGTACGTGAAGTCACAAGATCAAGTTGCGGATATCTTCACGAAACCATTGAAGTTCGATGTCTTCAAGAAGCTACGTTTTTCACTTGGAGTAATTAATCTAGTTTAAGAGGGGATGTTGAAAATAATAAACTAGACTAATTAAATGAGTCAAAATTATGGATAAATATTGTTGAATACATGAATGACCTTTGAACTCTTGGTCAATACATGTATGAGATTAATTAGAAGTTCATGCATTAGAATTAATTATGGTTCATGCATTTTGTATAGATGCATTATGGGTATCACCTATAAATACCCCATGTATTCATCATTTTGTATCAAGTCACAAAAAAATTAAGTTGAGAAAATTCAAAATAGTTTCCTCCACTCTTGAGTTTTATACTCTTGTAGAAATTCATACTCTTCAATTACATAGAGAGCATGTTCATGTGGACACTTGATAAAGCCATTTTCTTGAAAGTATTTATCAATCCTGCTATTCCAAGCGCGAGGAGCTTGCTTCAAGCCATAAAGAGTCTTCTTCAATTTTAGCACTTTCTTTTCTTCGTTGGGAACAACATAACCCAAAGGCTGATCAATGTAGACTTCTTTCTCCAAATATCCATTCAAAAAGGTGGATTTTACATCCATTTGATGAATTTTCCAATAGTTTTGGGCTGCAAGAGAAATGATTAATCGAATTACCTCAAGGCGGGCAACGGGCGCAAACACTTCATCATAGTCAATTCCGACCTTCTGCTTATACCTTTGCAACTAATCTTGCTTTGTATTTCTCAATCTCGCCTTGTGCATTTCTCTTTATTTTGTACACCCACTTCACTCCAATGGTGTTTTTGCCTTTCGGTAATGATACTAGCTCCCACATATCATTTTTTGTGATTGCTTTTATTTCTTCATTCATGGCCTTTCTCCACTTTTCATCTCGAGCGGCATCATCATAGTTTACGGGCTCGGTTTCTGCAAGTAAACAATATTGAGTAAAGTCACTCAAGTTTACCTCTTCGGTGGCATCATAAATGTCCCTTAAACTTCTAAATCTCCGAGGCCCTTCACTCGATCTTGCTTCTTGAATTTGTGCATTTTGTGGCTGTGGTGTTGGCGGTGTGATGTCATCTTCTCTCTCATCATCATCAAAGAGAGGACTATATCCACTTTCTTTCTTCGTAGTATTCCATTCCCAAACACCTTCTTCATCGAACTCCACGTTTCTGCTTATGACAACCTTCCCATTGATTGGATTGTACAACTTGTAGCCTTTAGAACTTTGATCATACCCGATGAAGATATACTTTGCACTTTTATCATCTGGTAAGGTACTTATAAGAAATTTGACATAAAAAATAGAGATTTTTGCACTTTTGGTAGGACTTGTACTATTTTGAAATGAGTCCTACTCATTTCACATTTATTCCCATACGAATTTTTACTTGTACTATTGGTCCCAAACGTTACAAAACTTCAATAATTGGTCCTAAAAATTGACGGACACTAATGGACGTTAATGGAGTACAAACTTGGTCCCATAGGATATGTTAATCTTAATTAAATGCTTGTTAATCAATTTTGGTGGGAAACTCTTGCAGATTTGGTCCTATAGAATAAAAATACTCACATTTTTTACATATTAAAAAACACTCTAGTAATATAAGTTGATTAATTTTACACCTCTCTATAAGTTCAGAAATTTAGATGAGATGAGATGAAATTTCTTATGATATCAATTTAGTTAGGTTATGCAAGTATATTTATGCAACTTATAATAATGTTTTATTGAGTAGTACATGTTTCATTTCCAAGAAGTAGCAAGACATATTGATGGCAATAGTTGTATTGCATTGAAATTTAATTGAATTGTGCATGCAGGATTTAATAAAAAAATGTAAGGAAAATAATTAAATTAATTAATTTTACAATTCTCTGTAAGTTCGAATTTTTAGATGGAATAAAATTCTTTAATAGTATCCGAGACAAAAGGCTCACGCCCGAACAAAGAACTTGAAAGATTTAATTAATATTCTCATGTCATATTCCTGATTTCTTGCGTTTGGCTTTTTGTGTCTGATTTGTGTAAATTATATTTAGCATAGAAGAGGAGATTTTCTTTCCTTATTTTTGGCAATACCCTTAGTAGAATATCATATTATAATATATTTTCAAACCTCTCTAAGGTGATGTGTCAATACCACCTTATTCCAAGGATGAGGCGGCATGACTCAAATTTCTCCATTTCGAAATATTGCGCTCTCATTGAAGGTGGTTTAAGTTTTGATCTCAACCATTCATTTTATATCATTACATCTAAACCATTAATTTGTAACTAGGGTTAATATAATTATTTATCATTTTCATTCGCCCATAAGCCGTCTCTCTCTCCACTTCAATCTCTATCACACCGCCACACTCCTCTTCGATCTTTTTCATAGCGCCGCTTCCGCCCCCTCTCCAATCAGCGCAGACCAGCCGTGGATTTCAGGTTATAACTTTCTCTGTTATTTTTTTCTTTTTATTTCTACTCATCTCACGGTTCATTTTTCTTAATTTGTTTCATTTCCTAACGCCCTTACGATGCTGGCTTACTAGCCGCTGTCTGCCATGACTCTGCCCCAGTCTTATTCTCTACACACGCCGTCTCATTCCCAGAATCTTCCAAAGGTTAGGGGTTTTTTTTAATTCACATTGTTTTGCGAAATTATCTTCGGTTTTAAGTTTTCTCTGTGTATTAAGTCGTTCCTCCGCCTAGCCCAGCCGTGCAAGGTATGTAGGCACCGCCTCGCTGTTCTACTCCCGCCACCTCAAATTGCATGGGATACCGCAGCCTTGAACCAAATGTATGATGCTGATTTTTTATAGTATTTTTCTTGGTATTAAGTTTTTTTCTTCTCGCCTCTTATTTTAGTTTTTGTCATCCTCCATTGAACAGTCTAGGTACCGCCTCCATGTCCTCTAAGATGTAAAACAAATTTTTTTTCCACAGTTCAACGATTTTCTTACTTAGATATTTTTAGAATTTATTTTTGCAAAATATTTATATATGCTAATTTTTGTAAGAGGATATTGAAATATTTTGCAAAAGATATTGTCACGTAAAAGATGGCAAGATTCCAAAAAATTATTGTCATCCAATACCATATCTCACCATGGATAATGGATTGTAACAATATATATATATATATATATATATATATATATATATATATATATATTTTTTTTTTTGACAAAATTTTACTATCCAAAGTATATTGTCACTTAAATAGAACATTATTCCCAAAAAATCTTGTCAAGAAATGCAATATCTTACCATGTATAATACAATAATAGATATTTTTGGAATAAATATTTTACAATATATTTATATATGCTAATTTTCTAAGAGGATATTGAAATATTTTGCAAAAGATATTGTCATGTAAATGGTAGCAAGATTCCCAAATAATCTTGTCATCTAATACCATATCTTACCATGGATAATAGATTATTACATTAATTTATTTTCTTGGACAAAATTTTATTACCCAAAAGATATTATCACTGAAATAACACATTATTTCCAATTTTTTTTGTTCATGATATACAATATCTTACCATATATGATATTATGATACTGAAAGTTAGCAATATATTTTATTTAATTTTCAATTTTTTAATATTTAAAAAAATACATATACATGAAAATTTTAGGAGGGAATTGATTTTTTTTTTAAATAATTCAAATTGAGGTTTAATATTATATCGAAATTTCAAGATATTTAAATTAAAAATATTTATACTTATAATTTGAAAATAAAAATAATATTTTTTTCAGACCGCGAAATTCGCTGGGATACACACTAGTAGTTGTGTATATGTAACCGTATTATTGTCGATGTGGATAGAGAAAATCATTCAAAAGCCAGTCTGGGTGTTCATGATTTTCGACTGATCCTGAGTTCGATTCCCCCGTTAAAAGCAACTCCACCATATTAAAATATTCATTTATTTGGCCTCTCCAAAAGTGGAAACAACTAATACCATTTAGTGAAAACAACTAATACTTTTTAATGAAAACAACTAATACTCTTCAATGGTTCATGTATGAACCAATTTCACTCTATACATACTCTTCACACTAATATAATGCACGATACTTAATGCAGAGTTAAATTACAAATCTTCTCATAACATCCAGTCAAAGCATATTTAGTTTCAAAATTAACTTTTTATCAAGTATAGTCTCAAATTTACTGATAAAATCCAAGTTTGGTCTCAAATTATCCGAAAAAAATAAATACGACATCCATTTGAAATCCGAAATTGGTGATTTCCGACAAGAGTGATGATGTGACATCCATATGTGTTAATTATATTTGATTCCTTTTCTTTTATAATTTTATTACACATTATATATATTCAATTTAATATATATATATATATATATATATAATTTTTTAAAATATTTTTATAAATTGTAACAATGGTGTATTTTATTCTTAAAAAGTAATTCAAAACGATATTGTTTCACTTTTCCGGCTGATTTCAGACCAAAATTGGATATTGTCAGAAAAATTGAGTCTAAATTTGAGACTATATCTATTTTGTAATAAAGTTATGAGACGGTTTGTGATGTAATGCATATACATTATAAATGATTAAAAACTAATTGTTTTCTAAATAGTGACAGTGTGTGTTTATATATATATAATACTACTCGAAAGAAGGAGTTCACGGTGGACCTACTCATAATATATACAAATATGTACATCTTGTTAATTAATTCTAGTTATGGGGTGTTTTGCAATACTGAAAACTACTTCTAGAAGCATTATTTTTCACAAATTATCTTTCACTAACTTAAAAAAAAAAACCTTCTAGAAGCAGTTTTCAGTACTACAAAACAACCCCTTAATCACTTATTAGGGTCGAAGTCTGCAAACACAAATTTTGAACCAAACTGATATTTATAGGAAGGACAAAACTAAAATGCTATTTATCACTAAAATTGAACCAATTAGTAATAATTTCTAAAAAAACTAACACAGTTTAAGACGGTTTATGAAGACATTGTAAATTGGGTGGTCTGCCGTTCATGCCAAAGTTGACCTTTGGAATTTATGACAAAAATTTACAGTAGTATATTGCGACGTTTAAAAAAACAATAGTAGACCCTTAGTTTTATGGCGATTTTTTCCATTTTCTACGTCTGAAGGACCATCTTAAGACAATGTTTTAGTGCAATGGGATAATAAAGTGGATAAAATATTTAAATTTAAATCCCTCAAGTTTAGATTAAACGGTAGATAATGTAAATGTCATGATTTTAATGACAATTATATATATATAGACAAATTCGAGGGTGGATCCAAATCATGCACTTGGATTTTCAAAATACATACAAACACATCGAACTGTGTTTTTTTTTTTTTTACAGCTGGGGTATTACTGATACCTTCTTGGGGTATTGCCGATGTCTTATTGGGGTATTACTGATTACTTCTTGAAGTGTTGCTGATTTTTGCTTGAAATATTTTTTTCAAAATACAAGTACATACCATGCACTCAAGTGCACACTATAACTACTCATATATATATATATATATTTATACACATACATACATACATACATACATACATACATACTGCAAATGTCATGATTTTAATGACAAATCTATATATATACTTAAAAACTTGTTTATTCTATTGGATTGAGGATAGGGTAATGTGTATTTGGCCCAAACAAATTAAAAAAAAATTGAAGCTCATATTTCACTTCTCTTTCCCCTCCCCCACGTTGTCACTGTTAAGGAAAGATAGTGCAATCATTTGTGATTAACAATTCCGGACTCTCAGGGATTTAATTATAAGAATCATCTCCATTAATTTGTAATTCCCTTTTGTTCTAAGGGATTAATTAGTTTGACTTTTTCATATTTGTAATCTAGTATAGGTGTATATATTGTTGTATCTCTATTCAATAAAATCTATCAATACAGAAGATTATTCTTCTATATGGTATCAGTATAGGTTTGATCCAAAATAGAGCCTAATTTTCTTTTGCGCCGCCTATTCTCTTCCGGTCCATTTTCAACCATGTTGACGGATTCCACCTGATGTAGGCTCTGCCAGAGTTGGCATACCACATCAATCACAAAGAAAAGAAGTCACTTGTCAAAATAAAAAGCTCTGCTCAGAGATTGTAGATATAGGTTGCAAAGCTTACAACAAGATTGGTTTAAGAGATATCCGAATAGATGCCTATCATAAATAGGAATCGTAGGAATAAACGCCCAATATAGGCTCTGCTAGAGCTTATTTACCGCATCAGTTATAAGGAGAGACGATATTTGGAAAGCTCTGCCCAGAGATCATGAAAATGATCCACAGAGCTTTAAATGATAAGCGGTCTAATGGAGACTCAAGCAATCCCTCACCATAGTTGAGACTCCATGAGAGATGCCCAATACTTTTGGAATATATCTCTCCAGAGCCTATTTAGGCTCTGGAGTTTACAGCAATAAGCGAGAGAATGAGCCAAGAAATAAGCATTAGTCAGTCATAAGCTCCTCAGGAACAGGAAGTATTATCCTCTCCCTACATTACTTGAATAAATGGAGGAAGAATACAAAAGATATCGTTTTTGTAAGCTCTGGGACTGAGGCCCAAAAAGGACAATTTTGTCAGGATTTAGTTGTACCATAGGAGGCAAGACAGGCATGCCCGAGGACATACGTCAGCCTCTGGGATGCCCAAACCTCCAAGTGGTCCCAAGAATAATTAGGGCAATAGAGACGAGATTACTGTTTTGCCCTCACAGATCAAAGGTATAAATACTTGTCTCATTCTTCTTCAAAAGTTATTTTCACTCTAAAACTCACTCATACATTTAAGCTTTCAGCTATGGCTTTTCTTCCATAGCAAGTTTGCTGACTTAGGCATCGGAGGGTCGACGCCGGAGCCCTCTCCGGCCCGACTTTGTGCAGGGAATCCACCGGAGATTCAAGCTGTCGCTTGAGGCTTCCACACCAAGCTCCAGAGATCTTTTTCTCAGCCTTCTGTACTGTATTCTTGGTTTAACAGAGAGGCTCTCAGGTAATATTTCATCAAATACCTGTTTGATTTGTGTTGATCTTTAGTTTGCACTCATCATCACCGCCAATACCACCGTGAATACCACAACAACTCCTGTACCTCCTCCACCCCCGCCAAACGTTCCTCTGACCGCTCACCACCATTTACCCATAAAACTCAGCTACTTAAATTATCCTTCATGACGTCTGCACTTGGTCGCCCTCCTCGAGGACATGACCTTCTGGGATTTATTGATAGCACAGTTGTCTGCCCACCACTTGATCCTAGTGGCGCGAATACAGTAATCATGGCCAGCTGGATCCACCAAGATCAACTCCTCCTAGTGGTAATCTTTGGCTCCCTTCCATCTGATGTTCTCCTCCCCGTCTCCACTGTTCTTACATAGGTTGAGACATGTGCGATTTTGACTCGGTTATTTGCGAGTTGCTCCCGTTCACGGGTGAATCAATTGAATAGTGAATTGTTCTGACTCTCCATTGGAGCACATTCAATTACAGAGTATCTCCACCACGTCAAATCCAAAGCTGATAAATTGGTGTTAATTGATCAACCGACAAGTGATGATGATCTCACACTTTTCATTATTAATGGCTTGGGCCCCGATTATGGTAATATTGTAGGTACCATTCGAACGCGTGAGACACTGCTGAATCAGCCTCCCGTTAGCTTGTGGCAATGGAAAACTCTGCCCAACAATCACGCAATCATTCTAACAGAAACCGTGGTGGATAAAATAATCAATATCATCAAATCTATCAAGGTCGTGGCTCTAGTTCAGGCTTCTCTCCAAGTTGTAGTCACTCGGGATTCAATCGAGGTGGCTCCCAGCAGCGTGGTAGTATTTCCACTTCCAATCGTCAACCAATTACCTGTTAGCTATGCGATATCCCTGGCCATTCGGCCCTTACTTGTTGCCAACCACATCTAACAGCAAACATGGCAACTTCACCAATCTCAAACTCATCTCCGAATAAGTGGCTTGTCGATTCGGGTGCCTCCCACAATCCGATCTCAGCAACTTATCCATTCATTCTGAGTACGATGGCACAAATGAGGTTCACATAGCAGATGGTTCGATTTTGCCTATATCTCACACCGGTACTTCTATTTTACAATTTCCTGACCGTAATTTTATCTTGAATGATGTGCTTTGTGTACCTACTGCTCGCTAAAATTTACTTTTGGTTAGTAAATTCACTAAGGCTAATGATGTTTTTATGGAATTCTTTCCCTCTTATTTTGTGGTGAAGGATCGACTCACGAGGGCGCCTCTCGTTAGAGGTTAGTGCAGTGATGGCATTTATCATTTACCTTCGGGATCTAGCAGATTGGTATCTGGTTCAAAGTCAGAATTTACTGGGATTTGTGCTTCCTCTACAGACTGACATGCACGACTTGGCCATCCATCATCAGTGACTACAAACCTTATTATTAATAAATTTAAGTTACCTGTTTTGGATAAGTCCCTACTTTTGGGCAACAATTGTGTTTTTTGCTATCTGAGCAAATCTAGCAGACTTCCATTTTCTGCAAATTCATTTACTGCTTTGCACCCATTACATTACTTAATTGTAGATGTTTAGGGTCCAACCCATGTTGTGTCATTGGATGAGTCTAAATATTTTTTTGCTCATTGTTGACTTGTTTACACGATATAGCTGGATATTTTCCATTACTGCTAAGTCGCAAGTTGCTTCTATTTTTCCACAATTATGATTGTGGGTAGAAAATCAATTTGGGCATAAAATAAGAAATTTTTATTCGGATAATGGTGGGGATTTTTGCATTGCGATCATTTCTTATTTCATGTGGCATTAGTTGTTAACCACAACACCCCATACTCCTCAACAGAATGGTATCTCTGAACGTCGCAACTATCATATTTTGGAGGTTGGCAAAGCCTTCTTACTCACTCTAAATTACCACCCATTTTTTGGTCACTTGCATTACAAACTGTTATATATCTCATAAATAGAATGCATACACCCGTTCTTGGTAAATGCAGTCTGTTTGAATTATTATATGGGTCGCCACCTAATATTCGAAACTATGTATATTTGGTTGTCTTTGTTTTCCGTGGTTACGACCGTATGTTTCAGGGAAGTTAGGTCCTCCTTCAAAGCCATGCTTATTTGTTGGATACTCTACAACTCAAAGCGCTTATCGATGCTACGATATTGAGACAGGGAAAATTTTCTTGTCTCGTCATGTTCGCTTCATGAAAAATAATTTTCCAGGCCTTTCAAGTGATACACCTTCCCTGTCTGAAGAGAAAATTGGTTTATTACTCTTCCGTTGTCTGACCCTTTGCCTTCAGCTATTGGGCCAACTCCCTCATCATCCGGTCCATCTGCCACAAGTCTGCCTAGTTCCGCTCCTTCATTTGCGGCACATCCCATAACCTATCAACCACGGATCAGGTTTATCTACCTATGCCACCTGTTATAAAGGCATCCTCTCAAACCTTGGTTGTTCCAGAAGCACAAGCTGCTCCTTCTGTAGAATCTCCGCATCGAGTTCATCACATGAGAACTCGCAGCCAGAATAACATTTATAAGCCCAAGAAACTTTATGCAGCTACTAAGCATCCGCCTCCAGATCATGAGGAACCCACTTTTGTCAAGCAAGCTATGGTCATTCCTTATTGGCGCTCTGCTATGGCAGATGAATTCACTACCCTACAATGTCATGGCACTTGGGAATTGGTACCTCCACCTGTTAGAGGTAATATTATTAGCTGCAAATAGGTTTTCCGCAAAAAGAGAAAGTCAGACGGAATGGTCAAAAAATTCAAAGCTCGTCTAGTTGCAAAGGGGTTCCACCAACGTCCGGGAGTAGACTTTAATTTCAGTCTAGTTATTAAACCCGCTACTATCCGTACGATCCTCACTTTGGACTTGAAATTGAATTGGCTGCTACGACAACTTGATGTTAGCAATGCCTTCTTGCACGACAACTTGGATGTTCCTGTTTATATGTCACAACTTCTGGGATTTAAGGATCCATCCCATACGTCCCATGTATTTCTTCTTCAGCGCTCATTATACGAGCTTCGGCAAGCACCTCATGCTTGTATGAGTCTCTTTGCTCGACTCTTCTTTCTTTTGGACTCCAACGGTCCAAAGCCGATTCCTCTCTTTTCACTTTGCATCGAGAAAATGTTAAGTTGTGCGTCTTGGCATATGTTGATGATCTTATACTTATAGGATCAAGCTCTACTCTTATTCATTAACTCACGTTGCATCTCCAGTCATGTTTTGCCGTTAAAGACTTGGGTCTGTTATCCTATTTTCTTGGTGTTGAGGTTGCTACTTGTAAAGAAGAATTATTCTTATCTCAACAAAAATATATCGTTGACCTCATACTCCACCACAAAATGGATGGAACTAAGCCTCTTTACACACCTATTTCGTCTAAAGAACTACTTATCTCGGGTTCCGTTGATGCAACAGAGTATCGAAGTGCTATTGGGGGTTTACAATACCTTGCCATCACTCGTCCAGACATTACCTTCACAGTTAATAAACTTGCTCAATACATGTCTTCTCAATCTCTGAAGCATTGGTGCTTAGTGAAGCGTTTATTCCGGTATCTAAATGGCACCTTGCATCATGGTCTTTTGCTTCAACACTCTGATGACTTATCTCTTAAAGCCTTTTCAGATTCTGACTTTGGTGGTGACCTCTCGGATGGCAAATTCACCTCTGCCTACATTGTCTTTCTTGGCTCTTCGCCCATCTCGTGGCGATCTTGTAAACAACATGGAGTGGCTCGATCATCTATAGAGGCCGAGTATCGCTCTCTTGCAACAACAGCCTCTGAAATATGTTGGGTACACCAATTATTTTGAGATCTTGGCATTCCATGCCCTCGTCCACCAACCATTTTATGTGACAAAATGGGTGCTACACTCCTCGCTCTAAATCTCGTTCAACATTCAAGGATGAAGCACATTGCAATCGACCTTCATTTTGTTCGTGACTTAGCTTTGAAGGGTCTCCTCACAGTCTCGTATGTAAATACTCAGGACCAACTGGCTGACCTTCTCACCAAACCTTTATCTCGTGCTCGTTTTGAGTTTTTACGTTCCAAAATCTCCATTGCTGATGACATCGATTTTGCGGGGGCGTATTAAGGAAAGATAATGCATTCATTTGTGATTAACAATTCCGGACTCTCAGGGATTTAATTATAAGAACCATCTCCATTAATTTGTAATTCCTGATGCTAAGGGATTAATTTGTTTGACTTTTCCATATTTGTAATCTGGTATAGGTGTATATATTGTTGTATCTCTATTCAATATAATTTATCAATATAGAAGATTATTCTTCTATAGTCACTGTATCTTAAATTGATAATGTAATTCACAATTGATTTCAATCTTCTTATTGATTGATGCTGATCTAAATTTGTTTTGATTGGCTATAAATATTTGGGAATTGCTATCTTTTGAGGTGTGGCGTTCAAAAGAGTTATTGAGAGAAGTTCCATAAACTTAGTGGTATTCGTTGGAGAGGGGGATAAGGGGTTTGGTTCGTGTGCCAATCGGAACGAGAAAACCTGAGCCCGGCGTTTTAACCCTGACTTTCACGGCGGCCGCGACTGCAAAACCCAATAAATTCACAAGTTATCTTAATTATTAAATTATATGAGTGGTAGATTGGACATCTTACTGGCTATTGGATGTGAACAATAAAAATACGATTATAAAACTGTTGGGATGTCTTGAACCCCCTGCACTGAGCTGGTCGTTGGGATATTCTACTATCACGGTGTATGTTATGTTTGAGCTCGTTTGGAGTTTTGAGTTTGTTTTCGAGGCCTTGTCTATTAAAGGTTTATAAATACCCTTATTATTGACCTTGGTCATTTTGTACTCTAAAAATGTTGTGATCTCATAATAATATACGGATCCTCTTTTATGGTCGTGGACGTAGCCAACACACCGTTGGTGAACCACGTAAATCGGTATCGTTTTCTTTTGCGTTTATGATTCTTTTTCACATCTCATTATAACAAAAACATAAAAGTATGGTGTACATTAGATTTACTTTTTTTAAAATCATTATTAAATTGTAAAATTAAGAAATTATTATAAATTTATTTTTCACCTATCCATAATTATTATCCTTTTAACTATTGAGTTATCTGTTGGAAATAAGGATGAGTGAAAATTAATTTGAATGGATTAATGGAATTTAATCCGTGAACTTTGGACTAAATTTTGGACAGATTTGGGTTTAATCCAGAAACTGGACGTGTCTAGATTCATCCTGTATATGAGTGAGCTGAAGAAAATATGAAAAACATGTGAGACCTTAGCATTTATTTTTGTTATACTTTTCTCATGCTTTAATGGTGTAAATATGTGTATACATTGTGTATGCTCAAGAGAGACGTACGTGCATATATATATATATATATATGTGTGTGTGTGTGTGTATTGCATAAATATATATCACTACTACATTTTTGCAAATAGATAACAGATAATATCTATTATCTATGAGCGAAATGGTCAGTTATCTAGGAGGGTGTTATTTATGCTTCTCCCTCATAGATAACAATATCAACCAATAAAATATCTGTTATCTATGAGCACTCTGCTTATCATATCTCGGTCATATATAACTATGTAAATTTGTTTTTCTAATTATACATATATTCGTTATCTATTCCAGAAAAGATAAATGAATAAATCCGTTATCTTTTATAATTTATTTATAATTAAATAAATATTTATATTTTGTCCATTTTTTTTAATTCCTGAAATTAAAAAATTAAATATACACAATAAAATTGCAAAATATCCCAACATTAAATTTTTTTTATCAAAACATTCATCTCAATTGTATCCAAAAGTTAAACCTACATATTGAAAGAAAATATGTAAAAATATGTGACGAAATTCCTATTTGAAAAACTTCATGATTGTTGGCAATTGGAAGTGAAACAAGTTTGTCTTCATTTTGGCTAAAACGAACTTAGGTTGCGGAATGTCTAGGTTCGTGTTATGACTCACAAGTGACTTAGCATTCTTTGCATGAGAGGTCCTGCAGAGCCTATAAATAGGCATGCATATTATTGCATTCATATACCCAAAAAAACATAAAAAAAAAAAAAAAACAACGGATAGAATCAATTTCTGCATACACTCTCTCCTTGCTACAAAAGCATATATTTATTCTAGTACTATCCTCTCCTCGCGTTCTTTTCAGTTCGCCGAGGCCTTTATTCATGTGGTGCTACACAATAAAGGTCGAGAGTCGTTTTACCTTTTAAAATATTACGTCGTAGGCTAACCGGGCGTATTTGTTATGCGGGAAAAGAGTTTCCCTGGACTTGACTCGCACTATATTTTGGAAATATTTGGATTCCAGTTAGAGCATTCATTGCGTAGTGGCAAAGAGTTACCCAATATGTTTTCATTGACATTTAAACGAAAAATCCAATTCCAATGTTCGTTATGTTGGAGAGATACTAAAAAAAAAACAAAAATAAATTATTTCTTTATAATTACTTTTATAATTTTACTTTTATTATTTCATTGTTTATATTGTAAAATTTCAACATGATAAAACTAGAAGTCATTTGATGGTCAGAGCAATTTGCATTTCTCATCTCGACTTTTTAATAAAGTACATCCATTTATATATGAATCTCCATAATTTTATAATTCCTATTCAATATATAACGTATTATGTTAACTAGTTAACCCATATATGAAGATTATATACCGATTGACTAATGTTCACATACATTTTTTAATGGAAAAAAGAAAACTTCAATATTTAAATTACGACAATAGTTGACTGAACTTGAAATGATGACACATAAATAAATCCAACCCAAACCTTTTTCTTTTCAAGTTGACACATTAATACATGAAGGATGATCTAAATAGAGATGCTATTAGGGACACCCTGTTCTGTGACACCAGATTTAGAATATGGTTTTAGAAGGTTATAGGGCACTATCCCCGCCCCTGTCTTGTTCCTTAGATTTCCATCCGCATTTCTAGCTTCAATAATCCTTTCGATTTTCTTCACTTCACCACTAAACTGTTCAAATGCAGCACTAATTACTTTATTGCCCTCCCAATATGCCAGAAGCTTATCCCCGATGTACTCCTCATCAGGAGAATGGTTCGACATATTGATAATGTGAGGGGAAACATTCTGACAAGAACTTTTCAGGATTTTCGATAAATAGTTTTATTTCGTATATCGGGTCTTGAAGATTCCTGATTTGCCACGAGTAATCATCGAATGTGATGGAAGTGGTGGAGGTTGTGGCGGGGCAGGAGCTTCAGGTGAAGGCACCGGAGCTGGAGAGTCCGGAGAATTTGGAGGCAACAGTGCATCAGGGCCATCAACGAGTGATGGAACCGAAGAGACATCGTCAGCACACAAACAACAATGATTATTGGGTGGTGATGGAGCCTGCACCACCGAAGGGGAAGACTGAGGAGAAGCAGTAGGGCAGAGAAAAATCGGTTCCACGAAGCTGGAAAGATCCAATGTAGAGGGTGTGGAAAATGTTGGAGCAGCGGAGAATGGAAAAACACGTTTCTTATTTAATGTAAAAGTCAATCATTTACTCTTAACCAGTTGGCAAGAGGAACAAATACCCAATGTAGGAAAAATAGAACTAACAGATAATTTACATAGCTTATTCAAAAGAGAAATAGTTTTAAATGGAACATGTCCTAAATGTAAATGCCACAAATCAAAGGAAGCCTTCAAAACTTTATTATTCAAAGCAGCAAGCAAAGCTGGATGACCACGATCCAAAATATAGAGTCCCTGCTCACATCTACCTTGAGCCAGTACTGCCTTTGTTGCCCAATTCTGAATAGTAAAAAACTAATTAGAATAGACAACATCAACCGGGTAATCCGCGGTAAGCTTGCTAATAGACAATAAATTCTTTGTGATATGCGGAACAACCAGAACATCCACTAAGCGAATATCACGAGATAAAGAACGTGTACCAATATGAAAAATATGTAAAGCATTGCCATTACCAACAATTACACGACCATTACCAGAGTCGAGATTAGATGTCTGAGAGGTCATGTGAGCAGATGCACTTGTGTCAACTCGGAAATTTTGCAAGAAGTATTAAATGCCTGAGCAAGTTGAGCTGTAGGTGGCTAGGAAGCAGCGCGGGCTTGCAAATATTGGGGACACTTATCCGCATAGTGTTCTCCACGAAAAATCTGGCAACGTTGCACATAGGATTTACGAAAACCACGGCCACCAGAAGTGCCATCACGATCACCAGCACGATGAACATTGGTCGAACTGCCACGGTTATTACCCAAGGAACCACGAGAATGATTCTGGCTAGACTGGGGAGGCGGTCGAGAGGAGCCTCCATTACGGGCAGATTGCCCACCACGATCTGCCGCAAGAAATGCAACCGGAGCAGAAGACGATTCCTCTATATTACGAGTAAAAATATCAAATTGTTGTGCTAGAAGGTTGCGAAATGAGGGAAGTTCATCAAGAGCCATCCTAGTATCTAAGGAACCAGTGGCTTTTGTCGGCCTCATCGACGGAACGACCGATCGAAGAATGTTGATCGCATAGTGATTTGAATTTTCATCCGTATTCGGCCACAGAAAGCGATCCGCAACGGAGAGTGAGTAATACCTCATGCAATTGGTTTGCCTGGGAGGAGGAAAAATGAGAGAAGGCCGCCTCGAGAGCCAACCAAGCCATGCGCATGGTGGTGCAACCAACCACCTCCGCCATTGACTCTTCTGTAAGAGTAGAATAAAGGATGCTTAGGATTTTCTGGCCCTTCTCTTGCCAAGCAAGGAAGGCCAGATTTAGAGTCCCGACGGAATCCGTCGTAGTAGTGGCAGGTGGTGCAACAACAGAGCCATCAATATGGCTGATCAAAGAAAAAGCACCAAGCATAGGAATAACTTGGCTTTTCCAAAGTAGGTAGTTAGATGAAGAAAGTTTAATGGTAACCATGTGTACCAACGTAGCGATTGGTACAGGATCACTTGAAGTATTTGCAGTAGCCATCGGAAAAAATAGCAGGCGAGGGGGACTAGGTCGCCGGAAATAGTTCGTCGGGGGGATTCGATTACCATGAGGGCGGTAGGGAAAACCGCGTACGGAAAGGGAGAGGGAATTAGGGTTTTGGTGAGCGACTTGATACATGTGAAAACTGATTTAGTTCACTGTAATCATGGTGAAGGGTTTTGCGGTATTAATAGTCAAAGATTTACAAAAGCGTTCTTTTCAGTTCGCCGGAGCCTTTATTCATGTGGTGCTACACAATAAAGGCCGAGAGTCGTTTTTACCTTTTATAATATTATGTCGTAGGCCAACAACATTAGCTAGGACGTATTTGTTATGCGGGAAAAGAATTTCTCTTGACTTGACTCGCACTATATTTTGGAAATATTTGGATTCCAGTTTGAGCGTTCGTTATTCCGTGGTAAGGAGTTACTCAATACGTATTTTTATTGATGTTTAAATGGAAAATCAAGTTCCAGTGTTCGTTCTGTTGGAGAGCATAAATAAACCATTTGAATCTCCATGATTTTATTATTTTTATTCAATATATTACGTATTATGTTAACAATTAACCCACATATAAGATCATTTACCAATCGACTAAGGTTCACAAAGTTTTTTTAATGAAAAAGGAAAACTTCAATATTTATATTCCTGCAATAGTAGACTGAACTTGAAATGATGATACATGAATAAACCCAACCCAAACCTTTTTCTTTTCAAGTTGACACATTAATACTTGAATGATGATTTAAATAGAGATGTTATTAGGGACACCCTCTCCTGTGACACCATATGTAGAATATGGTTTTAGAAGGTTGTAGGGTATTATCCCCGCCCCTGTCCTGTTCCTTAGATTTCCATCCGCATTTCTAGCTTCAATGATCCTTTCAATTTTCTTCACTTCACCACTAATTACTTTATTGCCCTCCCAATATGCCGGAAGCTTATCCCCGATGTACTCCTCATCAGGAGAATGGTTCGACAGAATATCTAAAGTAGTAATCACCAACGTTGCTTGATAATGTGAGGGGAAACATTCTAACAAGAACTTTTCAGGATTTTCAATAAATAGTTTCATTTCGGCATCACTCCAATCTTCATTAGGCATTTCTCTCCTAGCAGCAGTAGGCCTATTCGGAAAGTATCCTCCGAAAGTTTACAGTCGCGTGGTGGCCTGACGCCACCCAGATGATGGTCATCAGGATTCCGATGAGGTCATCTGGGGTTTTTAGGTCGGGCCACCAGGGCTCGTCTTTCTTATCTGCATGGCCTACTTCTCGGATCTCTGTCCACCAGGATTGGAGCTCGTGGTCTGATTCAACGAGGTTTGATTCCGAATAGAAGAAGGTGACGTAGTCTGTGACCCACTTTTTTGATGGCATCCCATATAAGCAGACCATCATTAGCGTAAGGGTAGTCTTCAATTGTTAGCTTCAGGCCATGTGGTGAAGAGGGGTCCTCCACAGCCATTCCCCTGTCAAATTTATATATAAAAAGTAATTGCAAATGAAAATTAATTACTTTGAAACACATATATGAAGTTGTACATGTGCGAGTTTCAATCATAAATTGTCTCATAACATTTTGATAAAATGGATTTAGTCTCAAAATTAATTTTTTATTAGATTTAGCCCAAATTTATCTGATAAGGTCCAATTGTGATCCCAACCAGCATTGAAAAGTGATACGACGTTGTTTCATAGTCTGAAATTGATGTGTTGTCCATACGTACTAATTATACTTAATTTTTCTTTTCTTTAAGGATTTTAAATAAACATGATGTGCAATAAATTTGTAAACGGAAAGAAAAAATTCAAATATAATTAGCACCCATGAACGCCACATCAACACTCCTGTGCGAAATCACCAGTTTCACACTTAAAGTGATGTTGTCGTTTCACTGATTTAGGACCAAAATTTGACCTCGTCATAGAAATTGGGGTTAATTTAAACTCAGTTGTGTTTTACCTGTTGATCAAATCAGCAGGAAGAGCCTCTAGATTGAATTGCCATAGCTTATCATATGCAACAGAGCTCAACTCCATGGAGTACTTTCCGAGGAAGAAACCCTTCTCGATGACGCCATCGGCATTAATGAGTAACTCTCGGGCCATATGGTGCATCGCAAATGAGGATGCAAGAGTTTATAGATGGGGTGCATTGTACTCAGTTGTCTGTTCGTTGCAATAACGTAAGGCTCCGTGCAACAATGCGTTCTTAACCAGTGGCTGACTAACTGATGAACGCCCCCGTCGTGAGCAAGAACGTGAGCCTTAGCCAGCCTCCATAGCCACATGCTTGTTGGATCCCAGCCGCAACCCGGCTTGAAAATCCTATTACATTGCTCCTTCCCTTTTAACGATGGTGTAGTTAGCTCGATTGCGATGGGCCTTAATGTCCCTTCCATCGTTAAGATAAAAAATACCCTCGATCCGTATAGAGTTGTATTAGTAAGCTCTCTTACTTTTTCCACGTAAGGTAATAACAGGTTATTGTAATAAAAACAAAGAACTTCTTTTTTTTCAACGCCTGAAAAAAAAAAGTGATATTGGATTATACATACAAAAATTAAATTTGTTAATGTGTATAAGCCTTTGATTTCTTCTTCCACAATCTTATTTATGTTGGCTGATTCAGGGTGCCCATACTTTGGATCGAGTTTACTCTTCAGCGGCCATTCCTATTAATTGTATATGTTCATTTAGCACGTACGTATATATAAACAAATTTTATTTAGAGAAAAATAAATATTAAATTAGCATATATACCGTGACCAGCTTGATGGACAATGGATTGAGACCTGCTAGGGTTTGTCTACCAAATTCAGCATCTCTTAACCAAGCAAACCTATCTCCTGCATTCATATAAGTGTTTATATAAGGTTAGTAAGAATTGTTTTTTTATTTTTTATTTTTAAATTTATTTTGAGCACCAGAACCATAACTTTCAAAAGTTGCAAAATGAGTCCAAATTCAGCCCGATTTGCGTTGATTCGTGGTGATATGTTCTCAATTCGCCACATTTTAAGGCCATCATGACATTATAAAAGTACACAAAGAGTATGCGCAACTACCTGAGGTTCATTATCCTCGTCGGCAGATTTCACCTAGCAAGTCCAAACGTACGACGTCGTTACGACAAAAGAAGAGACTCGGCCTAGACTCGGTCTCTTTGCCAAAACCAAACCTTTGAGCTTATTTATATCAGCCGAGTTGAGTATGAAAGTGGCACGGACCTGGTTCGTGGGAACCAGGAATGATTCTAATTTTGAAGAGTCGAAAGGAATGGTTTTAATTGCATTCTAAAATATAGCATCTACCCGGAGTGGGTCTTTAATCACTGATATATAAAAAACTGGCAGCACCGATTGGGTGACAAATTTCTCACCCAATTTGTTGATCGAAGCCCACACCGATGTGAACACGTAAATCGCACTCGCATCACCGAGGCTATGGTGATAGGCAATGACGATGCAAATGCTCCGACCCGGAAACAGGGTGACCTGCAGGGCGAAAATAGGGACTATTTTGTAATCGGGCGGGTCCTCTTTTACGGGAGGCATTTGGGGCACGAAATCGTAGAATTGGTCAGCATCCCGGGCGTGCTTCGCGATGAGCTCGTGAAATTGCGGGTTGACTCGGCGATTGTTAGTGAGATCGAGTTGCCAGCGAGGTAACGAAAAATGGGCATTTTGTTGGTGGAGGGTGAGAGGCGTTATCTCTAAATCTGGTGGATATCTTCCAAACTATATGGAAGTGTGAAGTTAGAAGATCTGTTCTTGACCTTTAACAGCTGGAAAAGCCAAGAGAGTTGACAGTTATTCGGTTACAAAAAGTATTTATGCAAAGCTGTTACAGTTTTAAGTGTTGTTTGGTGCCAACTTCAAGAGGTCATAACTTTCTAACCACTTGGAGGTTTTAACTAATTCAAGTTGCAAGATGAAGAGCACGAGGCAGAGTACAACTCGCAACTCATAACTGCTCAAGGGTGTCTCGGTTGATCGTATATATATTAGCTCCAAGTTAGAGAAAAGTCAGATTTTCACTTGATAGCTTTTATGATATTTTAGAGTGCTATATTCATTTTCTTATCTGATACTCTGGTGAATATCATTGTAACTTTGTAGTTCTTCTTCAACATAGTGAAAGGGCCTCACAAAAGTGGATGTAGATCTATTGGATCGAACCACTATAATCCTTTGTGTTCTTACTTTCTTCATTTGATCTTCATTCTTCATCTCAACTGCTGATTCTTAAGGTCTACTGATCTTAAGAGTCTACTGTTATCAAAGTATACTGATCGTACTCGTCCTCTACTGAGTTTTCAAGAGTAGATAATCAAGCTCTTGATCCTAATAAATTGGCGCCGTCTGTGGGAAACCATACCAAGACAGGAAGCAAGAATGAGTGGCTCAACAAAGTTTGACATTGAGAAGTTCTCTGGAAAATCTGACTTTGGGTTATGGAGAATCAAGATGAAGGCCCTCCTGGTTCTGCAAGGATTGGCTGAAGCCATTGAAGAATCTGGAAAGCAAGAAGAAGAAGAGACAAGTAAGAAAGCAGCAGACAAGACCAAGATCAGAGAAAAGGCACACAGTGCCATTATTTTGTGCCTTGGAGACAAAGTTCTAAGGGAGGTGGCTAAGGAGAAAACTGCAAAGGAGGTCTGGGACAAGCTCTCAAGCTTGTATATGGTGAAGACATTGGCTAAGAGGTTGTACATGAAACAGAAACTCAATGCATTCAAGATGACAGATGACAAACCCATCCTGGAGCAGCTGGATGATTTCAATAAGATTCTGGATGACTTAGAGAACATTGAAATCATGCTGGAAGAGGAGGATAAGGCCCTTATCTTATTAAGTTCTTTGCCTAAGTCTTATGAAAACCTGAAGGACACCATATTGTTTGGAAGACAAGAAGCAATTAGCCTTGAAGATGTGTTTGGCTCTTAAGTCTAAGGAATTGCAGAAAACATCTGAAGCTAGTAGCAGTGCTAAGTTGAATGAGAGTTTGACAGTGAAAGAAAACCATTCAAAGAAGAACTTCAAGAAGTGGACTAAAGATAAAGGCAAAAAACCTGAGAAGAAATCATCAGAAACCTCTAATGATGGTGAAGGCAGGAAGTGTTATCACTGCCATGAGACTGGACATTTCAAGAGGAATTGCCCAAAGTGGAAGAAGTCGTCGAAAATTTAAGGTAGTTGCTGAATCTGGGAAGGATAAGAAACAAGTAAATCAAGCAGTAGAAACTGAAGACTCCACAAGCTTTGAACTAGCTGAAGTACTTTCCATCACCACATCAGAGGAGAAGAGTGAGTGGATTCTGGATTCAGGTTGTTCATTTCACATGTGCCCTGTGAAAGAGTGGTTCACTGAGTTCAAACACCAGAATGGTGGATCAGTCTTGCTTGGAAATGACCACACATGCAAAGTAAGAGGAAATGGCTCTATAAATTTGAAGATGTTTGATGGTGCTGTCAGAACTCTGAGGAATGTAAGGTATTTACCTGATCTTAGAAGGAATCTAATATCTCTTGGCATGCTAGACAATATGGGGTACAAGTTTACTTCTGAAAATGGTGAATTTGTAGTTAACAGAGATAATCATACTGTTATGAAAGGAACTAGAAGAAATGATCTGTATTTCTTGCTTGGAAGTACTATTGCTGGTAGGATTGATTCTGTTAATGAAAAGGACATCACATTGTTGTGGCACAACAGGCTAGCTCATGTGAGTGAAAAGGGCTTACAAGAGCTAGCCAAACAAGATCTGTTAGGTGGAGATAGAATCTCAAAGATTGATATTTGTGAACACTGCATATATGGGAAGTTTAGCATTGTTTCTCATACCACAAAAGGATGAAATTTAGCATTGTTTCTCATACCACAAAAGGATGAAATTTAGCATTGTTTTTCATACCACAAAAGGAATCCTTGACTATGTATACTCAGACTTGTGGGGACCCTTAAAGAATCCCACAAGGAATGGAGGAAGATACTTCATAACCTTCATAGATGATTACTCAAGGAAGGTATGGATATATGTATTGAAAACTAAATCTGAAGCATTAAGTAGTTTCAAGAATTGGTTAGCTGAGGTGGAGAACATCAGTGGAAAGAAGCTAAAAGTTCTAAGAACTGACAACGGGCTAGAGTATCTATCTGAAGAATTCACAACTTTCTGCAAGGAGAGAGACACAGAACTGTACCTAGAACTCCTCAACAAAATGGAGTTGCTGAGAGAATGAATCAAACCTTGTTAGAAAGAGTGAGGTGTATATTGGTAGCTCTAGATTACCCAAGTCTTTTTGGGGAGAAGTGGTAACTACAACAGCTTATCTCGTAAATAGAAGTCCATCTACACCACTGAAGTTCAAAACACCTAAGGAAGCCTGGTCTGGACACAAACCTGACTTCTCAAACTTAAGAGTATATGGGTACAAGGCCTTTGCTCATACAAGGCAAGACAAGCTATAACCAAGAGCTCTCAAGTGTGTGCTGATTGGATATCCTACAGGAGTAAAAGGATACAAATTGTGGTGCATTGAGAAGGGAAGTGAAGGTGTATCATAAGCAGAGATGTAACCTCATACCTCTTAAGGTGACTGAAAATGTAGGTTCTGGAGAGACTCAAGATAGTACTACACATTTTGAGGTGGAGCCACATGATATAAGAAGATATGCTCATGAAAATCAAGGTGATCATGATAGTGATCAAGGCAGTGAGACTGAGTACCAGGATTATCAGTTGACAAGGGATAGAGTCAGGAGGCAGACTCATCCACCACAGAGATTTGGACATGCTGATATGGTTTCTTTTGCACTGTGTGTTGCTCAAGATGTGGAGCAACATGAACCTAAGACTTACTCACAGGCTGTTAGCTGCAGTAAAAGAGAGAAATGGATTGTAGCTATGGAACAGGAGTTACTTTCTCTTGAGAAGAACCAAACATGGGAGATAGTGGATAAACCTGTGAACAAGAAACTTGTAGGGTGCAAATGGATATTCAGGAAGAAAGTGGAAGCTATGAAAGGGGGATCCATAAGATACAAAGTAAGACTTGTTGCAAAGAGCTTTACTCAGAGAAAAGGGATGGATTTTAATGAGATATTCTCACCAGTAGTGAAGCATTGCAGCATAAGGATTCTTCTAGCCTTAGTAGCACAATACAATCTGGAATTACACCAGATAGATGTCACCACAACCTTTCTTCATGGAAAGATAGATAAACCTATCCATATGAAAATTCCTGAGGGAGTGAACATACCTGATGCTGTGAACAAGGTGTGTTTGATCAAGAAGTCACTATATGGACTTGAGAAAAGTCCAAGACAGTGGTATCTCAGGTTTGATGAGTTTATTACATCAGTAGGATTCGCAAGGAGCAAGTATGATAGCTGTGTTTACTTCAAAGATGGTTTCAGATTGAAGACTTACTCGCTGCTCTATGTGGACGATATGCTTATAGCAAGTGAAGATGAAGAAGAAATTAATAAGGTGAAGAAACTGCTCAAAGCAGAGTTTGAAATGAAAGACCTTGGGATAGCAAAGATGATTCTAGGAATGTAAATAAATAGGGAAATAAATGATATTAATCTTAGTCAAGGCTCATACATGAAGAAGGTGCTTGACAGGTTCAGAATGAGTCAAGCTAAACCTGTAACAACTCCACTTGGACAACATATAAAGCTGTCAATTCAGCAAAGTCCTAAAGATTCTAGAGAAAGATCTTACATGAGCAAGGTTCCTTATGCAAGTTCAGTGGGAAGCCTAATGTATTCCATGGTATGCTGCAGGCCTGATCTTACACACTCCATGAGTATAGTGAGTAGATACATGAGTGATCTCGGAATAGGACACTGGGAAGCTGTGAAGTGGATTATGAGGTATATTGTTAGCTCTGTTGATAAGGGATTGAAGTTTCAGAAGTGCACTGGAAATGAAGAAGCATTTATTGGATATGTTGATTCAGATTATGCAGCTAATGTTGAAACAAAGAAGTCCTTAACTGGATATGTGTTCACTTTGTTTGGAACAGCAGTGTCTTGGAGATCAACACATCAGTCTAATGTTGCTCTATCCACTACAGAAGCTGAGTTTGTAGCACTTACAGAAGTTGTTAAAGAGAGTCTTTGGCTAAAAGGGATCCTGAAGGAATTGGGACTTTACCAGAGGAAGGTCACAGTGTATTGTGACAATCAGAGTGCCATACATCTGGCAAAATATCAAGGCTACCATGAAAGAACAAAACGCATTGATGTAAGGTACTATTTTGTAAGGGACATGGTGGAGAAAGAGATGGTGCATGTAGCTAAAATAGCTACTGAAGACAATCCTGCAGATGGATTCACAAAGGCATTGCCTAAGGCAAAGTTTAAACTTTGTCTTAGGCTTATTGGAATGCATTAAAGCACTAGTTAGTGCTTCTCTTGAGGGAGCAGTGGTGAAGGCCTTTTAAGAAGGTGCTATTTTCGATTTAGAGCTAAAGGTGGAGATTTGAGAGGTGTTATCTCTAAATTTGGTGGATATCTTCCAAACTATATGGAAGTGTGAAGTTAGAAGATCTGTTCTTGACCTTTAACAGTTGGAAAAGCCAAGAGAGGTTGTTAGGATATAGATTAGATGTTTTGAAGATGTTAAAACAAGAACTTAATAGGACTAGCTGAACCTAATAGTCAGCTACAAATTAGTCTAGGTCTAGAATAGGTCTTTGGTTAAGGGGGAAGAAATCTGTGCAGACCAGATGAGGTGACCAAAGAAGGTACCAGAGAAGGTACCAGACGAGGTACCAGATGAGGTACCAGATGACGTGACCAGAGAAGTACCAGAGAAGGTACCAGACGAGGTACCAGATGAGGTACCAGATGAGGTGACCAGAGGAGGTACCAGAGAAGGTACTAGAGGAGGTGACCAGATGAGGTGTCCAGACCAGAGCAGACGAGTCACACGAGGAGTCTGACTAGAGGAGTCTGACCAGAGCAGTCTGACCAGAGGAGTCTGACCAGAGGAGTCTGCCAGAGGAGTCTGACCAGAGGAGTCTGCCAAAGGAGTCTGACCAGAGGAGTCTGTCAGAGGAGCCTGACCAGAAGACCCCAGACCAGACGAGTCCTGACCAGATGAGGGAGACGGATTAGTTCACCCACATGGAGGCTGCGTATAATCTGGAGACAAGGAAATCTAGGAGTTTCAATGATGGAGAAGAAGGCAATCTGAGAGTCAACTGATGGAGGATTTGATTGATTGATTGAAATCAACTAATCAATCAATACAATCAATCTTTGATTGATTATATCCCTCCAATTATAGTTGTTTGAATTGCTAGCTCTCCAACGGCTAGTTAATTCCTACAACTATAAATAGGAGTGTTTTGGTTGAGTTCATAAGAGAGACATAAGAGTCGGGCAAGAGCACAAAGCACACGAACTCTTCCACTCACTCACTTTGTCCTTTCAAGTTTATATACACTCTTTAGGAGTTATAGTTGGACCATTCACACAATCCTTATCTGTATAGATAGATTGGTGTAAGGCTTAGATCGTAAGATTGAAGCAAGTTGTACGAAGGAGCTGGTACTTTCCAATTCCAGTGGTCAGTGAGTAAGTTGGTTGGAGAGTGAGAAAGACACCTTTAGAGAAAGGGAGAGTGGACGTAGGACAAGTTGGTCCGAACCACTATAAATCCTTTGCGTTCTTTATTTTCTGCACTTTAGATTTCTGCATTTTCTCTTAGCACTTTATTATAAGGGTTTTCATTAAAAATAAACTCAAAACGCTTTCCGCTGGATAACCTTTTTGGGACCAACAAGTGCTATCAGAGCAGTGTGTCCTAAAGACCACTGTTTTGAAATTATCTCGGTGGTCACCAGGGCAGATCCATTTTTTTTTTAAAACCCAAATATTTGTTGTGCTAACATTTTTTGCAGAAATGGGCTCGAAGAGAAGCAGTCAAAGAAACACTAGGAGTTACTCCAAAAGGAGCTTCGCAGATGAGGAAGAAGAGATATCCACTTCTAGTTCATCATCCAATTATGGACCAGACGAAGAGATATGTCTTGTGACAGATGAGGTATGCAATCGAACTCCCTCTTCTTCTTCTTATTCTTCTTTTTCTGAACAATCAGAGGAGTCTTATACGCAAACTCTGCTATTAGATCTCCAAAAATCTATACAACTTTGTCAAAAATTGGAAGATGAGAACTCAAAGCTAAAAGCAGAAAATCATAAGCTTTCACAATGTTTAGGCAACTCAGCTAATCTACCAGCTGAACAAAATCATACACTAGTTGAAGAGTCTTCTGACTTGACAACCAGGTGTATTGAATAAGTTAAGATGATAGAAAGGTTGGTTGTTGAAAACATTGAGAAAGACAATGACTATAACCTGCTAAAAGCTAAATTTGATGAACTCTTCCATCAAAACAAAATTGTAAGAGAAGGTGAGGACAAGCTCAAGATGAGATTGGAGCAGCTGACTACAACAAACAATGTTGTGTCACACATAGTTGCCTCATCTCAAAGAGAGCATGATAAAACAGGCCTTGGTTATTCCAAACCTGAACCCTCACATGTTCATAAAGAAGAACAGCCTAGAAATTTTATTGATAAAGGCAAGAGGTCAGCTGACCAGGCAACTCACCCTAATGGGCAGATGAGTTCTAAAACTCAAAAACCCAAAAGGCAGAGGAAGAATTTTAAGAAGGGTTATACCCAGAATAAAAGACCCCAGCAAGGCCAGCAGAGTAGAAGAAAGTCTGGTTCTTCTAAAAAGAGGCAGAACCAGATGACTCCTACTCACCTGCAGAAGACTTTCAAGTCATATGCCAGACCAGCTGGAACCTTTGATGGTTCTAGTAAGACTTATCCTTATCAAAAGAATTTCAAGTCTTTTATATTAAGACTTATTCCTTCTACTAGACAAGCTCATAAGAGAAGAAGAGCCTCTAGAAGAAATAACCATGTCGAAGCTTCTTATGTTCAGTGTGTTTTTGTGGATATATATGGAAGAAAGATAAGATCACCTGATTCAAAAAGGGATGATCTATTCTTGTGGCTTCCTAAAAATTGTGCTAACCCCCCTTGACCCAAAAGGGTACCAAAAACTTGATTGCCTGCAGATACACAAAAAGACCAGCTGATATTTTGCCCCAATATCAGATGAGCATATTTTAAGGGGGAAGATCAGTTGACCCAGCCTGCTAGATTCTTTATCTTGTTATTTCAAACGTTTCTTGTCTTGTTTTATTTAAGTTCTTTCAGTTTTAACATCATCAAAAAGGGGGAAATTGTTAGGATATAGATTAGATGTTTTGAAGATGTTAAAATAAGAACTTAATAGGACTAGCTGAACCTGTTAGTCAGCTACAGATTAGTCTAGGTCTAGAATAGGTCTTTGGTTAAGGGGGAAGAAATCTGTGCAGACCAGATGAGGTGACCAGAGAAGGTACCAGACGAGGTACCAGATGAGGTACCAGATGACGTGACCAGAGAAGGTACCAGACGAGGTACCAGATGAGGTGACCAGAGGAGGTACCAGAGAAGGTACCAGAGGAGGTGACCAGATGAGGTGTCCAGACCAGAGCAGACGAGTCACCAGAGGAGTCTGACCAGAGGAGTCTGCCAGAGGAGTCTGACCAGAGGAGTCTGCCAGAGGAGTCTGACCAGAGGAGTCTGTCAGAGGAGCCTGACCAGAAGACCCCAGACCAGACGAGTCCTGACAAGATGAGGGAGACAAATTAGTTCACCCACATGGAGGTTGCGTATAATCTGGAGACAAGGAAATCTAGGAGTTTCAATGATGGAGAAGAAGGCAATCTGAGAGTCAACTGATGGAGGATTTGATTGATTGATTGAAGTCAACTAATCAATCAATATAATCAATCTTTGATTGATTATACCAGTCCAATTATGGTTGTTTGAATTGCTAGCTCTCCAACGGCTAGTTAATTCCTACAACTATAAATATGAGTATTTTGGTTGAGTTCATAAGAGAGACATAAGGATCGGGCAAGAGCACAAAGCACACGAATTCTTCCACTCACTCACTTTGTCCTTTCAAGTTTATATACACTCTTTAGGAGTTATAGTTGGACCATTCACACAATCCTTATCTGTATAGATAGATTGGTGTAAGGCTTAGATCGTAAGATTGAAGCAAGTTGTACGAAGGAGCTGGTACTTCCCAATTCCAGTGGTCAGGGAGTAAGTTGGTTGGAGAGTGAGAAAAACCCCTTTAGAGAAAGAGAGAGTGGACGTAGGACAAGTTGGTCCGAACCACTATAAATCCTTTGCGTTCTTTATTTTCTGCACTTTAGATTTCTGCATTTTCTCTTAGCACTTCATTCTAAGGGTTTTCATTAAAAATAAACTCAAAACGCTTTCCGCTGGATAACCTTTTTGGGACCAACAAGTGGTATCAGAGCAGTGTGTCCTAAAGACCACTGTTTTGAAATTATCTCGGTGGTCACCAGGGCAGATCCATTTTTTTTTTAAAACCCAAATATTTGTTGTGCTAACATTTTTTGCAGAAATGGGCTCGAAGAGAAGCAGTCAAAGAAACACTAGGAGTTACTCCAAAAGGAGCTTCGCAGATGAGGAAGAAGAGGTATCCACTTCTGGTTCATCATCCAATTATGGACCAGACGAAGAGATATGTCTTGTGACAGATGAGGTATGCAATCGAACTCCCTCTTCTTCTTCTTATTCTTCTTTTTCTGAACAATCAGAGGAGTCTTATACGCAAACTCTGCTATTAGATCTCCAAAAATCTATACAACTTTGTCAAAAATTGGAAGATGAGAACTCAAAGCAAAAAGCAGAAAATTAGAAGCTTTCACAATGTTTAGGCAACTCAGCTAATCTACCAGCTGAACAAAATCATACACTAGTTGAAGAGTCTTCTGATTTGACAACCAGGTGTATTGAACAAGTTAAGCTGATAGAAAGGTTGGTTGTTGAAAACATTGAGAAAGACAATGAATATAACCTGCTAAAAGCTAAGTTTGATAAACTCTTCCATCAAAACAAAATTGTAAGAGAAGGTGAGGACAAGCTCAAGATTAGATTGGAGCAGCTGACTACAACAAACAATGTTGTGTCACACATAGTTGCCTCATCTCAAAGAGAGCATGATAAAACAGGCCTTGGTTATTCGAAACCTGAATCCTCACATGTTCATAAAGAAGAACAGCCTAGAAATTTTATTGATAAAGGCAAGAGGTCAGCTGACCAGGCAACTCACCCTAATGGGCAGATGAGTTCTAAAACTCAAAAACCCAAAAGGCAGAGGAAGAATTTTAAGAAGGGTTATACCCAGAATAAAAGACCCCAGCCAGGCCAGCAGAGTAGAAGAAAGTCTGGTTCTTCTCAAAAGAGGCAGAACCAGATGACTCCTACTCACCTGCAGAAGACTTTCAAGTCATCTGCCAGACCAGCTGGAACCTTTGATGGTTCTAGTAAGACTTATCCTTATCAAAAGAATTTCAAGTCTTTTGCATTAAGACAAGTTATTCCTTCTACTAGACAAGCTCATAAGAGAAGAAGAGCCTCTAGAAGAAATAACCATGTCGAAGCTTCTTATGTTCAGTGTGTTTTTGTGGATATATATGGAAGAAAGATAAGATCACCTGATTAAAAAAGGGATGATCTATTCTTGTGGCTTCCTAAAAATTGTGCTAACCCCCCTTGACCCAAAAGGGTACCAAAAACTTGATTGCCTGCAGATACACAAAAAGACCAGCTGATATTTTGCCCCAATATCAGATGAGCATATTTTAAGGGGGAAGATCAGTTGACCCAGCCTGCTAGATTCTTTATCTTGTTATTTCAAACGTTTCTTGTCTTTTTTTATTTAAGTTCTTTCAGTTTTAACATCATCAAAAAGGGGGAAATTGTTATGATATAGATTAGATGTTTTGAAGATGTTAAAACAAGAACTTAATAGGACTAGCTGAACCTGTTAGTCAGCTACAGATTAGTCTAGGTCTAGAATAGGTCTTTGGTTAAGGGGGAAGAAATCTGTGCAGACCAGATGAGGTGACCAGAGAAGGTACCAGACGAGGTACCAGATGACGTGACCAGAGAAGGTACCAGATGAGGTACCAGATGAGGTGACCAGAGGAGGTACCAGAGAAGGTAACAGAGGAGGTGACCAGATGAGGTGTCCAGACCAGAGCAGACGAGTCACCAGAGGAGTCTGACCAGAGGAGTCTGACCAGAGGAGTCTGCCAGAGGAGTCTGACCAGAGGAGTCTGTCAGAGGAGCCTGACCAGAAGACCCCAGACCAGACGAGTCCTGACCAGATGAGGGAGACGGATTAGTTCACCCACATGGAGGCTGCATATAATCTGGAGAAAAGGAAATCTAGGAGTTTCAATGATGGAGAAGAAGGCAATATGAGAGTCAACTGATGGAGGATTTGATTGATTGATTGAAATCAACTAATCAATCAATATAATCAATCTTTGATTGATTATATCCCTCCAATTATGGTTGTTTGAATTGCTAGCTCTCCAACGGCTAGTTAATTCCTACAACTATAAATATGAGTGTTTTGGTTGAGTTCATAAGAGAGACATAAGAGTCGGGCAAGAGCACAATGCACACTAACTCTTCCACTCACTCACT
Source organism: Ballota nigra (assembly GCA_947034835.1). NCBI lineage: Eukaryota > Viridiplantae > Streptophyta > Magnoliopsida > Lamiales > Lamiaceae > Ballota > Ballota nigra. Next base: position 5,981,083 of record OX344727.1, on the reverse strand, counting down.
TTGTCCTTTCAAGTTTATATACACTCTTTAGGAGTTATAGCTGGACCATTCACACAATCCTTATCTGTATAGATAGATTGGTGTAAGGCTTAGATCGTAAGATTGAAGCAAGTTGTACGAAGGAGCTGGTACTTCCCAATTTCAGTGGTCAGTGAGTAAGTTGGTTGGAGAGTGAGAAAGACCCCTTTAGAGAAAGAGAGAGTGGACGTAGGACAAGTTGGTCCGAACCACTATAAATCCTTTGCGTTCTTTATTTTCTGCACTTTAGATTTCTGCATTTTCTCTTAGCACTTTATTCTAAGGGTTTTCATTAAAAATAAACTCAAAACGCTTTCCGCTGGATAACCTTTTTGGGACCAACAAGTGCTATCAGAGCAGTGTGTCCTAAAGACCACTGTTTTGAAATTATCTCGGTGGTCACCAGGGCAGATCCATTTTTTTTTAAAACCCAAATATTTGTTGTGCTAACATTTTTTGCAGAAATGGGCTCGAAGAGAAGCAGTCAAAGAAACACTAGGAGTTACTCCAAAAGGAGCTTCGCAGATGAGGAAGAAGAGGTATCCACTTCTTGTTCATCATCCAATTATGGACCAGACGAAGAGATATGTCTTGTGACAGATGAGGTATGCAATCGAACTCCCTCTTCTTCTTCTTATTCTTCTTTTTCTGAACAATCAGAGGAGTCTTATACGCAAACTCTGCTATTAGATCTCCAAAAATCTATACAACTTTGTCAAAAATTGGAAGATGAGAACTCAAAGCTAAAAGCAGAAAATCAGAAGCTTTCAAAATGTTTAGGCAACTCAGCTAATCTACCAGCTGAACAAAATCATACACTAGTTGAAGAGTCTTCTGATTTGACAACCAGGTGTATTGAACAAGTTAAGCTGATAGAAAGGTTGGTTGTTGAAAACATTGAGAAAGACAATGAATATAACCTGCTAAAAGCTAAGTTTAATAAACTCTTCCATCAAAACAAAATTGTAAGAGAAGGTGAGGACAAGCTCAAGATTAGATTGGAGCAGCTGACTACAACAAACAATGTTGTGTCACACATAGTTGCCTCATCTCAAAGAGAGCATGATAAAACAGGCCTTGGTTATTCGAAACCTGAATCCTCACATGTTCATAAAGAAGAACAGCCTAGAAATTTTATTGATAAAGGCAAGAGGTCAGCTGACCAGGCAACTCACCCTAATGGGCAGATGAGTTCTAAAACTCAAAAACCCAAAAGGCAGAGGAAGAATTTTAAGAAGGGTTATACCCAGAATAAAAGACCCCAGCTAGGCCAGCAGAGTAGAAGAAAGTCTGGTTCTTCTCAAAAGAGGCAGAACCAGATGACTCCTACTCACCTGCAGAAGACTTTCAAGTCATCTGCCAGACCAGCTGGAACCTTTGATGGTTCTAGTAAGACTTATCCTTATCAAAAGAATTTCAAGTCTTTTGCATTCAGACAAGTTATTCCTTCTACTAGACAAGCTCATAAGAGAAGAAGAGCCTCTAGAAGAAATAACCATGTCGAAGCTTCTTATGTTCAGTGTGTTTTTGTGGATATATATGGAAGAAAGATAAGATCACCTGATTCAAAAAGGGATGATCTATTCTTGTGGCTTCCTAAAAATTGTGCTAACCCCCCTTGACCCAAAAGGGTACCAAAAACTTGATTGCCTGCAGATACACAAAAAGACCAGCTGATATTTTGCCCCAATATCAGATGAGCATATTTTAAGGGGGAAGATCAGTTGACCCAGCCTGCTAGATTCTTTATCTTGTTATTTCAAACGTTTCTTGTCTTGTTTTATTTAAGTTCTTTCAGTTTTAACATCATCAAAAAGGGGGAAATTGTTAGGATATAGATTAGATGTTTTGAAGATGTTAAAACAAGAACTTAATAGGACTAGCTGAACCTGTTAGTCAGCTACAGATTAGTCTAGGTCTAGAATAGGTCTTTGGTTAAGAGGGAAGAAATCTGTGCAGACCAGATGAGGTGACCAGAGAAGGTACCAGAGAAGGTACCAGACGAGGTACCAGATGAGGTACCAGATGACGTGACCAGAGAAGGTACCAGACGAGGTACCAGATGAGGTACCAGATGAGGTGACCAGAGGAGGTACCAGAGAAGGTACCAGAGGAGGTGACCAAATGTGGTGTCCAGACCAGAGCAGACGAGTCACCAGAGGAGTCTGACCAGAGGAGTCTGCCAGAGGAGTCTGACCAGAGGAGTCTGCCAGAGGAGTCTGACCAGAGGAGTCTGTCAGAGGAGCCTGACCAGAAGACCCCAGACCAGACGAGTCCTGACCAGATGAGGGAGACGGATTAGTTCACCCACATGGAGACTGTGTATAATCTGGAGACAAGGAAATCTAGGAGTTTAAATGATGGAGAAGAAGGCAATCTGAGAGTCAACTGATGGAGGATTTGATTGATTGATTGAAGTCAACTAATCAATCAATATAATCAATCTTTGATTGATTATATCCCTCCAATTATGGTTGTTTGAATTACTAGCTCTCCAACGGCTAGTTAATTCCTACAACTATAAATAGGAGTGTTTTGGTTGAGTTCATAAGAGAGACATAAGGATCGGGCAAGAGCACAAAGCACACGAATTCTTCCACTCACTCACTTTGTCCTTTCAAGTTTATATACACTCTTTAGGAGTTATAGTTGGACCATTCACACAATCCTTATCTGTATAGATAGATTGGTGTAAGGCTTAGATCGTAAGATTGAAGAAAGTTGTACGAAGGAGCTGGTACTTCCCAATTCCAGTGGTCAGTGAGTAAGTTGGTTGGAGAGTGAGAAAGACCCCTTTAGAGAAAGGGAGAGTGGACGTAGGACAAGTTGGTCCGAACCACTATAAATCCTTTGCGTTCTTTATTTTCTGCACTTTAGATTTCTGCATTTTCTCTTAGCACTTTATTCTAAGGGTTTTCATTAAAAATAAACTCAAAACGCTTTCCGCTGGATAACCTTTTTGGGACCAACAGAGGTGACAGTTATTCGGTTACGAAAAGTAGTTATGCAAAGTTGTTACAGTTTTAAGTGTTGTCTGGTGCCAACTTCAAGAGGTCATAACTTCCTAACCACTTGGAGGTTTTAACTGATTCAAGTTGCAAGATGAAGAGCACGTGGCAGGCTACAACTCGCAACTCATAACTGCTCAAGGGTGTCTCGATTGATCGTATATATATTAGCTCAAAGTTAGAGAAAAGTCAAATTTTCACTTGATAGCTTTTATGATATATTAGAGTGCTAGATTCATTTTCTTAGCTGATACTCTGGAGAATATCATTGTAACTTTGTAGTTCTTCTTCAACATAGTGAAAGGACCTCACAAAAGTGGATGTAGATCTATTGGATCGAACCACTATAATCCTTTGTGTTCTTACTTTCTTCCTTTGATCATCATTCTTCATCTCAACTGCTGATTCTTAAGGTCTACTGATCTTAAGAGTCTACTGTTATCAAAGTCTACTGATCGTACTCATCCTCTACTGAGTTTTCAAGAGTAGATAATCAAGCTCTTGATCCTAACGGAGGGATTAGGGTAAAGTTTGTTACCGGCAACCGGGAGGTAGTATTTGAGAGTGAGGGAGAGTGGTTGTTTGAGTTTGGGAACCAGGGTTTGTAAGAAGTGGGTGTTGGTAGAGGGGTGGTCATAAAAGGGGAGCTAACGGATGGGGTGGAAAGGAAGCCAGATGAGCCCGAGGAAAGTCAACGGTAGTGAGAGCTCGGCGGCGGCACCGGGCGATGGAGGAACTTGACAGGTTTCTAGTAATGTCGTAGTCATGGTTAATGCTGATTTTGCATTAGGTGTTGAATAACTTGCCTCACCAACAACTCTGATCTGCTGTCTAACGTTGAACTTGCTTCATCTAAAATAAGAATAGATGGGTTTTGATACACAGCTCTTGCAATAGCTAGCCTGAGGAGGGAGGAGGTATGCAGATGATTATTAGATTAATGAGATCTAAATTAAAAAATTTACAAAATCACCCCTTGCCTTTGTCTTTGGCCTCCACTAAAATGTGTGCCCCTGGGTCCAACACTGCTTTCATACCCATCTGGAAGACATCTGATGAACTCATCTGCATTTGCACTCTCAGCTGCAAATTTAACTCTCTCCATATCAATACCACCTAACACATCCTTGTACCCAATGTTCTCAGCAATACTCCCGCTAAAAAGTACCTGATAAATGATTGTTCACAACTTTATCTGATGAAATCAAAACTGAACATACCCAGCTCATCTATCTCACTTACCGAATCTTGTGAGACAAGACCAACATGTCTCCTTAAGCTCTGAAATTTAATATTTTCAATGTTGCACCCATCTATCAATATTGAACCTGCCAGAATGGAAATAGCAAATTCAGACACATTAAAGTATGGAAGATAAATGACAAGACAGCAGGGGTTACCTGAAAGAGGCTCATACAGGCGAAGTAGAAGTTTCACAAGAGTTGTCTTGCCTCCTCCTGATGGACCAACAAGGGAAATTGTCTCCCCAGCTTTGATATGGAGATCCACCCCGTCCAACACAAGAGGACTTGTATCTCCATTAGAAAATGATAGCCCTCAAATTTCCACTTCCCCAGTAACACACCCTAACTCAGGGATTTTATAGTGGTTCGGATATAACGATCCTACGTCCACTCTCCCTTTCACCAAAGAGGTCTCACTCACCAACCAACTTACGTACTACTGGAATTTGGAAGTACCAGCTCCTTCGTACAGTGGTTTACTACAACCCTTCTATGTGATGAATAGGTTGAGTAAAATTTCAACTACAACTCCTAAAAGAGTGGATATAATACTTGTATTAACAAGGTAAGTGTATGGTGAGTTCGTGTGTTTCTCTAACTTTTGTGCTCTCTTGCCCGTCTTATTTGTATTGAACTAATCACCATGCACTCCTATTTATAGGTGTCAAATAACTAGCCGTTGGAAGCTAGAAATTCAAACATCTACAAATAAAGGAATATAATCAATCATCTTGATTGATTATATGATTGATTGGTTGACTCCTTATTTGAATGATTCTTCTTTGATCTTCAACCAATCTTCCTTGATATCAGTTGACTTCCCTTTCTTGACTCTTCTTATCTTTGGATCACAAGATCTTCTTAGTAGAGTAGTCTGGTACACCTCTTCTTGTCTACCTCGTCTTGTCTCTCATCTGGTCCTCTGGTGTTTCATCTGGTCCCTCATTTGGTCAGAACTCCTCTGGTCATAACCCATCTGGTCAGAACTCCTCTACCTCATCTGGTCTTCTTGTCCAGGACTCCACTTGTCCAAGACTCCTCTTGTCCAAAACTCATCTTGTCTAAGACTCCTCTTGTCCGGGACTCCTCTTGTCCGGGACTCCTCTTGTCCGGGACTCCTCTTGTCTGGGACTTCTCTTGTCTGGGACTTCTCTTGTCTGAGACTTCTCTTGTCTCAGACTCTTCTTGTCCGGGACTTCTCTTGTCTTGTCTAATTCCATTCCCCCTTAACCTAAGACCTATTCTAGTCCTAGACTAGTCTGCAGCTGATTAACAGGTTCAGCTGCTCCTATTACAAGTTCTTGTTTTAACATCTTCAAAATATCTAATCTATATCCCAACAATGACTATTGCCAATCTGCTTTAAATATAAGTGGGAGGAATTATTAGGTTAGTGTAGGTTGACATTAGATGTCACGTAGAGCTACACTAGACATGCCTGATGTATACTAAAAAGCAGACTTTTAAGTATAAGTGGGAGATTGTTAAAGTTATACGTGAAAGTATGCTTTTACTTTGTATAACTCAAGTATTAAACACTTTATTTTATGAGAATAATTCTTTTATCAAATTTGCTTTAAATATGAATGAATGTTAAATGTTTATTGCAACTCATTCTATTTATAGTACAAGTTACATTGTAGTTAATGTTGAGATACCAGATCACGGAAGATCACATTAACGAGTTCCTTCTAACTAAACGTACAAATTCACGGCCCAGGTGGAATTGAACAATCCGCTGCAAAAGGTCGATGTGTATATCTCAGATTGGCCTGTCTTGCCAAGATATTACACTAGCACATTTAGTATGTGTTGAAGAGGACCTACAGCGAGGATACATTCTTCTGTTCTGAAATATAAAGAATTAGACATCAGTGGTTATTGATTTCTTAATCTCCCTCACTTAAATAGGATCGTGTGTGATTAATTGTTATTGCTTTGATTCATGTTGGGTGAGAATCATCGTGACTTCGAACCTTGTGTTTTGGGCAGTAATATTAATCATACGACGGTTGCTAAGGTTTAATACGGAGAAATGTGTGCGAGTACGACTCGTGTGATTTGTCCCCTTGGTGGGCTCAGAAGTTTTATCTTACCAAATCTTGCAAGTGAAGAATTAGTTTCTTCGGTATGGATAATAATGTTGAGATGTCTTTGCTCCAAGGTAAAAGATATTAATTAATTTAGAGCTATTCAGAAGCTCAATTAATTAATGGACTAGATAATCTTAAACACGGGAAATAATAACCAGGAGCCCATATTATCATAATATGGATTAAGATGGATAGTGCAATATTAATTTATTAGTGGCATTATTTAATATTAATGGGCTGAATAATATTGAGGCCCAATATTGTTATTTAGTTGCCCATTGGAGGTCCAATCTTAATTCTCCTAAAGACCCCTCAAGTAGCCCAATAATAATAAGATGATTAAAATAAAAGAAAATATTATTGCTGATTTTATCCTAATAAATTAGAAAATTATACATATGGTGGAGAAAATATTTTGTTGAGTTTCTTGAAAATATATTATGGAAGATATGTATTCTTGAAAACCAAGATTATCTCATAAATTCAAGAAGATCCAAATCTTGCATTCTTAGCCATTAATTTCAAAATTATATGTGGATTAGGGAGGTTTAGATTTTTGTGGAATATTTTATTATGGAGAAAAGAATATATGGGATATATTCAAGATTTCTTGAGGTCCAAGAAAAAAAATTCTCTCCCTTATTCCTTGTAATTTTCGACCAACCCCATATCTATATATAGGGGATGATTATTTCATCTCCAGTTTACAGATACACAATTCCATGAGTTGGAAAAATCAAGAGCAAAAATATTTTCTTTCTTCCTTATTATATTAAAATTATTCGTGAGCGCTTCCCACCGGTGAACGGATAAGACGAAATGGAATACTTGAGAAGGTTTTTACGGTTGATAGGATCATTAAGCTTGTTCCGTTGATCTCGGTTGGACGTCGCTTCAAGAGGTACGTTTTACGTGAAATTCTTAGTTTTTCAACCGTAGAATTTTACGTGTTTACATGTTAATTATTTGTTGGTATAATTATTATTTGAATTAATTTAGGATTAATTCATGCTAGTAATAATTAGATTTAAATTCATATTTAAATTTCATCCAGAATAGATCAGGGCACCCCGAATTTCCCCAACATAAACAAGACACCATCATCAGCTGTAGACTTCAAAACACCAGATGAAGTCTAGTATGGAAAACTATCCAATTACTCAGATCTCAAGGTGTTTGGATGCCAAGCCTTTGTGCACATCAGACAAGATAAGTTGGAGCCTAGGGCCTTAAGGTGCATCTTCATTGGTTATCCTATGGGAGTGAAGGGTTACAAACTCTAGTGCTTAGAACAAGGACATACGAGATGTATTGTTAGCAGGGATGTAATATTCAATGAAGACGTGATAGCTTATGAGCAAACTGGTGATGCTCAGGATTTAGATGTAGATATAACCACTGTCACTACATTAGTTGAGCTAGAGGAGGCACAGGCCAAACACAACCTCAAGAAGATGATGATCTCAATAATGAGCAGGTTTTAGATTTTGAGGAAGATCGAGACATCATGGAAGAAGATGTTACTGAAGCTCAAGACCTCAAAAATTACAGCCTCACAAGAGATAGAGCCTGCAGAAGGGAGATTCATCCACCAAACAGATTTGGTCATGTTGATATGGTTTCATATGCACTGGTAGCTGCTGAAGAAATAGAGTATCATGAACCATAGAGCTTCAAGGAAGCTATTGCTAGCAAGGAGAAAGATCAGTGGATGGTAGCAATGATGGATGAACTACAATCACTTGAGAATAATGTAACCTGGAAACTCATAGATAAGCCAAAAGGAAAGAAAGTCATTAGCTGTAAATGGGTGTTCAAGAAGAAGATTGAATGTGCTGGAACTGAGCAAATAATATACAAAGCAAGGTTAGTAGCAAGGGGTTTCACTCAGAAGGAAGGTATTAATTTCAATGAAGTCTTTTCTCCAGTTGTTAAACATTGCTCCATTAGTCTGTTGCTTGCAAAGGTGGCTCAAGACAATCTAGAATTACAACAATTGGATGTCAAAACTGCATTCTTGAATGGAGATTTGGTTGAAGACATCTACATGAGACAGCTTGAGGGTTTTGTACTTCCAGGAAATGAAGACAAGGTATGTTACTTGAGAAAGTCTTTATATGGACTTAACAAAGTTCAAGACAGTGGAACAAGAAGTTTAATAGTTTCATGAATGAGATTGGTCTTGAGAGGTGTAGGTATGATAATTGTGTTTACTTCGAGAAACGTGAGAATCATATAGTTACATATCTATTGATCTATGTGGATAACATGGTTATTGCTAGTAAAAACATGAAAATGAATGACATGCTGAAGGGCAATCTGAGTTCAAAACTTGAGTTGAAGGGCAATCTGAGTTCAAAACTTGAGGTGAAGGACCTGGGAGACGCAAAGAAGATTCTGGGAATGGACATTTATAGAGATAGAGCTGCTGGAACTTTGTTCTTATAAAAAAAAAATTACCTGACCAAAGTTCTCAAGAGGTTTAATATATATGAGGCCAGGGCTTTGACTGTACCTTTGGGACAATAATTTAGACTTTCAGTGACTTAGTCACCAAGGACCAATGATGACAGAAAGAAAATGACTAGTGGAGTTAGCAGTATTATGTATGCTATGATATGTAGCAAGCCTGATTTATCTCATGGAATATCTGTGGTGAGCAGATTCATGGTAAATCCTAGTAAGAGCCACTGGGAGGCATTAAAGTGGACTTTTAGGTACTTGAGGGGGTCACTCAATACTGGATTGATGTTCAAAAGATCTGAGGCAGGAGGAAATCTACTTGAAGGGTATGTTGACTCGGATTTCGCTGGAAACATTGACACAATGAGGTCACTATCAGAGTATGTTTTTACACTATGTGGATCAACAGTAGTGTGGAGAGTTGTACAACAGTCAGTGGTAGCCTTATCTACAATTGAGGAAGAATATATTGCATTAACTAAAACAATCAAAGAAGCAATGTGGTTGAGAGGTATACTGAAAGATTTTGGCATCATTCAATGCAATGTTGAGGTATTTTGTGATTACCAAAGTGCTATTTATCTAGCTAAACATCAGGTTTTTCATGAGAGGTTAAAACACATTAATGTTAGCCTTCACTTCGTTAGAGATATGATTGCTAAAGGTGTTGTGATTTTCAAGAAAGTTGCAACAGAAGATAATGCAGCAGACATGTTCACTAAAGTTCTTCCAAGCTCGAGGTTTATCCATTGTATGAGCTTAATGAACTTAGTGACATAGGATGTTCCTTGATTTGGACATGAAGCTGGGAGGAAGTTATGGACAATATGCACTGAGGAGGAAGATTGTGAAGAAAGTATCACTGCACTTACCCATTGGTTAGTTTGCTAAACTGTAGAGTTTGAACTAAAAAACTGTAGAGTTTGAACTAAAGGGCTGAAGAGTTTGAACTAAAGACTTAATAGCTTCAGAGTTTAATATGGCTGCAGACTTGATAGCTGAAGAGTTAGTTGTAGAGTTTGACAGCTAAAGAGTATCAAATGGGTGCAGATAGCAACTTGAGGAGTGTATTCAATATTGACAGTTATTTCCAAAACTGAATAACTGTTAATTTATTTTGGGACAATGGTGAATTCAATGATGGCAAATCAATACCGACTTAAGGTCAATTTAGTTATATATATTGGGCATGTGTGTGCAAGGCATATACAACATTAACAGTTTTCATTCTTCAATTCGACGAGAGCAGTTAAATTTAGGGAATTATAGTTTTTTAGAGAAATTCATCACTTGGTGAAAAGAGCTTCTAAATTGAGTGTTAATCTGTAATCGTTGACGTTGTTAGTTGCATTAATAAAGTATTTTGATCCTCCTCATGGACGTAGATCGTTAAGATCGAACCACATAAAATCCTCCGTGCAATTTTGAGTTTGTTCCTTTAATTGTGTTGTACTTGTGCACATTCATTCGTTTGTTCTCAACAACTCAGAAACTGGATGTGTCCAGATTCATCCTGTGCATGGATGAGCTGAAGAAAATATGTGACAAAATTTCTATTTGAAGAACTTCATGATTTTTGGCTATTTGGGAGTGAAATTAGATTATCAATATTTTGGCTAAAACAAACCCAGACTGTAAAAATGTCTAGGTTCGTGTTATGAATCATAAGTGACTCAACATTCCTTGCATGAGAGGTCCTGCAGAGCCTATAAATAGGGATGCATATCATTGGATTCATATACCAAAAAAAAAAAAAACATCACAAACATCGAATAGAAACAATTTCTGCATACACTCTCTCCTTGCTACAAAAGCATATATTTATTCTAGTACTATCCTCTCCTCGCGTTCTTTTCAGTTTGCTGGAGCCTTTGTTCATGTGGTGCTACAGAATAAAGGACGAGAGTCGTTTTAACTTTTAAAACATTACATCGTACGCCAACAACACTAGCTAGGACGTATTTATTTTGCGGGAAATGGGTTTCCCTTGACTTTACTCGCACTATATCTTGGAAATGTTTTCAATAGCAGTTGATGGTCCCTGAATACTTTCGCAAACACTGAAAATATGGGAATTTAGGAGATTTTTTTTTAAACTGAATAGGTTCAGTGAGGGATACTCAAGTCACTGCATTGCTGAGAGTCAGAGGCATCAAGTCAGTGGTGACTCGAGGACTCAGTCTCTCAACAAGACAGTGACTCGAGAGGTTACACTTCAAGTTACTGCATTACTTAGAGACTGAGCTACAAGTCAGTGCGGAGACTTGGAGACTCATGCTCTAAGCAACGCAGTAACTCGAGATACTGAACTCTCGAGTGCGTTCTTAAGCTTGTCAGTGAGATTGATTCTCCCTGACTGATTTTCTCTTTGAAATATACTCAGTGAGCATATACTTTAAAACGTTTATCAAATACTTAAGAAACACAAGAAGTTTAACGTGGTTCAGAGACTCAAGCTCCTACGTCCACAATCTTGATTGAACAGGAGAATCCACTAAGGATTGGCTTGTTTTTAACGTGCCAAGGTGCACCCAGATCAATACACATGACCTTGCTTTCTTTCTTCCTAACTCACTAACTTCAACCAACAAACCTGATATATAAGTTTTTGGTTTCAGTTTGGTTTTCTCCAACTAGGTGAGGTTTTCCCTTACAATGTGTTAGCTTCAAGCTAAGATTGGAAAAACCTCTTTAAGCTAAGAGTTACAAGCTTGACACTCAATGAATATATGTGAAGACCCTATTGGTCAGTGTCGTGGGTGTAGGAGTGCTCCCTTATATCTCCCTTAAACTGCACTAACACTCTTACACCCTCACAGCTCGTAGGTGTAGATTTTTCTCCTCTCACACACTTGAACATGCATCTATAAGCTTGTATTTATAGTGTGGATTCAAATGTAACCATTGGAGGGAATCACATTTCAATCCAGACAATTAATAGGTTCACCTACTTTCTTGGAATGCGGCCTTGTCAGTGTCGGATGTGCTGTCTTGACTTGATTGGTCCACGTGGATTGAATCCAACGGATCTTTGGTTCAGTGAGCTTGATCAGGGCGCACTGACTTCCGATGGATTATCCTCCACTGACTTGATGATCTTCAGTAGACACAGCTGTCTTCAGTGTAGTTGTCCTTCAGAGACTCTTCAAGTTCTCTCCAAGAAGTTTGTCATAAGGCTGAATGACAAACTTCCCTGACCACAGTAGCCTGACTCCTTCAGGACCTACTTGGTACAGCACTGATCCTCCTGATCATGCTCTTCACTGAGTAGTCCACTGACTTAGCTTAGATCAGTCAGGTTTATACTCCGTGGGACATCCTTCAGGCTTCTCTTCAGGTTCAGGTCTTCTGCAATGGCTTCAGTCAGTTCTTCTTGTGATGTTATCTTGATTTCCTCAGACTGTGTCAGTGAGTTCCCCCTTGTTGAGTTCCCCCTCAACTGAGTGCTTCCTCAACTGAGTTCTTCTCAACTGATAACCTGTTCAACTGAAAAACAAACTAGCCTATCCTGAAACTATAAGATACAGTCCTGACTGCTTCAAACCTATTACATGTGGTTTTGGAAAATCATCAAAACTAAACATATCCCAACAACAGTGTTCGTGGAGTTAAGGATTCCAGTTCGAGCATTCGTGGTTCCATGGTAAGGAGTTGTCCAATATGTGTTCTCGTTGGCATTTAAACGGGGAATCCAGTTCCAGTGTTCGTTATGTTGGAGAGATACTCGAAGAAGTTAAAATAAATTATTTCTTTATAATTTCTTTTGTAATTTTACTTTTATTATTTTGTTAGTTATATTCTAAAATTCCGACATTATCAAACTAGAAGTAATTTAATGATCAGAGCATTTTGCATTTAGATATGAATCTCGACTTTTTAACTAAGTACATTCATTTAGATATGAATCTCCATGATTTTATAATTCCTATTCAATATATAACGTATTATGTTAACTAGTTAACCCATTTATGAGGTTCATTCACCGATCGACAAATGTTCACAAACTTTTTTTAATGAAAAAAGAAAAACATCAATATTTATATTACGACAATAGTATACTGAACTTGAAATGATCATAGTCATACATAAATAAACCCAACCCAAACGATCTTTTCAAGTTGACACATCAATACTTGAATGATGATCTAAATAGAGATGCTATTAGGGACACCTTCTACTGTGTCACCAGATTTATAATATGCTTTTAGAAGGTTGTAGGGTACTATCGCCGCCCCTGTCTTGTTCATTAGCTTTTCATCCGCATTTCTAGATTCAATGATCCCTTCAATTTTGTTCAATTCACCACTAAACTGTTCAAATGCAGCACTAATCACTTTATTGCCCTTCCAATATTCTGGAATCTTATCCCCGATGTACTCCTCATCAGGAGAATGGTTCGACAGAAGATCTAAAGTTGCTTGATAATGTGAGGGGAAACAGTCTAACAAGGACTTCTCAGGATTTTCGATAAATTGTTTCATTTTGGCATCATCGCTCGGATCTTCATTAGGCATTTCTTTTCTAGCAGTAGTAGGCCTATTCGGAAAGTATCCTCCGAAATCGTATTGGCCAAAGTTTACGGCCGCGTGGTGGCCTGACGCCACCCAGATGATTGTCGTCAGGATTCTGATGAGGTCATCTGGAGTTTTTAGGTCGGGCCACTAGAGCTCGTCTTTCTTATCTCTGTGGCCTACTTCTCGTATCTCCTTCCACCAGGATTGGAGCTCGTGGTCGGATTCAACGAGGTTTGATTTCAGATAGAAGAAGGTGACGTAGTTTGTGATCCACTTTTTGATGGCATCCCATATAAGTAGACCATCATTAGCGTAAGGATAGTCTTCGATTATTAACTTTAGGCCATGGGGTGATGAGGGGTCCTCCACAGCCATTCCCCTGTCAAATTAACATATATATAATATTAATTGCAAATAACAATTAATTACTTTGAAACACATATATGAAGTTGTACATGTGCGAGTTTAAATCACAAATCGTCCCATAACATTTTAATAAAATGGATTTAATCCCAAAATTAATTTTTTGTTAGATTTACTCCCAATTTATCTGATAAGGTTCAATTTTGATCCCAACCAACATTAAAAAGCGATACGATGTCGTTTCATAGTCCGAAATTGGCAATTTCCGAATGATATGCTAATTATATGCAATTATAGTCAGAAATCACCAGTTTCAGACATAAAGTGATGTCGTCATTTTGCTTTTTACAGCTGATTTAGGATCGAAATTTGACCTCGTCATAGATATTGAGACTAAATCTGATAACAAGTTAATTTAAACTTAGCTGTAAACTACTCTCGTTGTCCCGCTATAACTTTCTTGTTTCTTTTTGTTTATTTGTTTAAGAAAGCGTATTGCTTATTAATATATGGTGAACCATATGTTAATTTTTTTGTAAAGTAATGGCCTAATGGGGAGTTGTGAAAAAGTAAAGATTAGTTGTTTACAATGTATTTATTTATTAATATATGGAATTTTGTTTTTTATTTTTTATGGAATAGAAAACTTACAGTGGGACGGATGGAGTATTATGTAGTTTTACCTGTTGATTAAATCTGCAGGAAGAGCCTCTACATTGAATTGCCACAGCTTATCATATGCAACAGAGCTCAACTCGATGGAGTACTTTCCGGGGAAGAAGCCCTTCTCGATGACGCCGTCTGGCATTAATAAGTTGCTCACGGGCTTCGCGTTGATCTTCATCGTGTACCGCAAATGAGGATGCAAGAGTTTATAGATGGGTGCATTTACTCAGTTGTCTCCGTGCAACAATGCGTGCTTAACCAGTGACTAACTAACTGATGAACGCCCCCGTCGTGAGCCTTAGCCAGCCTTCATAGCCACATGCCTGTCGAATCCCCAGCGTTGTAGCTCGGCTTGAAAGCTCCCTTCCACTGCTTCTTCCCTTTTAACGGCGGCCGAGTTAGATCGATCGCGATGGGCCTTAACGTCCTTTCCGCCGTTAAGAAGAATAACGCCCTCGATCCGTATAGTGTTGTGCCCTCAATCTCTCTTACCTTTTCCACGTAAGGTAGTAGCAAGTCATTGTAATCTAAAATGAATAGCTTCTTTTGTGTCAAGGCCAGAAAAATAAAACAAGAAAAAACTGATATTGGATTCGAGTATGTACAGAGTGAAATTGGTTCATGCATTGAATCATACCAGGGTATTAGTTATTTCCACTGAAGAGTATTAGTTGTTTACACTGAAGGATCTTAGTTTGTTTTCAGTAAACAACTAATACTCTTTAGTGAAAACAACCAACACCCTTCAATGAAATCAACTAATACTCTTCGATGATTCATGTACGAATCATGCATTTTCACTCTATATTTTGTCAAAATTAAATTTGTTGATATATGTATTAGAGATAATTGCATGCCTCCTCTAATGCGC
Organism: Ballota nigra; assembly: GCA_947034835.1. Taxonomy (NCBI): domain Eukaryota; kingdom Viridiplantae; phylum Streptophyta; class Magnoliopsida; order Lamiales; family Lamiaceae; genus Ballota; species Ballota nigra. The sequence continues at coordinate 5,965,843 of OX344727.1, read as the reverse complement.
ATAAGCCTTTGATTTCTTGTTCCACAAGCTCAGTTGTGATGGCTGATTCAGGGGGCCCATAAATTTTTGGATCGAGTTTACTCTTCAGCGGCCATTCCTATCAATTGTATATGTTCATTTAGCATTTACGTTTATATATACTAATTTTATTTAGAGAAACATAAATATTAAAATAGCACATATACCGTGACCAACTTGATGCACAATGGATTGATTCCTGCTAGGGCTTGTCTACCAAATTCAGCATCTCTTAACCAAGAAAACCTATCTCCTGCATTCATATAAGTGTTAATATAAGGTTAGTGAAGAAATTTGATATTTCAAGGACCGTAGAACCATAACTTTTAAAAATTGCAAAACTAGGCCGAATTCAGCCGGTCGATTTGCATTGTTTCGTTGTGATTTGTCCTCCATTCGCTACATTTTCGCTACATTTTAAAGTTACTCTTTTTAGTTTGTTAGCCAGAAAAGTTACAGTTCTCATTTTGTCATCTTGGAAAAACAATCTATTTTATGAAGTTTGTAATTTTGAAATGGTAAATTAATAAATTTTCTTACTCTCAAGAAGTGCTGGTATCTCAAATCGAAGTATAACTTCAACAGCTTTGTTCAAAGACTTCAAAATTTTAAGTATGAGTTTATCTGGGAGCACACCATCTACATTAAAAAGTAATTAAATGGCTGTGAAATTTGGAAATGCAGAGTTAGGGTTTTTGTCGAGGTCTGGAAGAATTGAATGAAGCTTCGAGTATACAGCTTTTGCCGTGAAAGAGAAGTCCTTCACTATTGAAAATTCTTCATCTCGAGGCACGTACACATTCGTACGCCTTGACTCTGACATTGGATCTGCAACGACACATTAATTTGTTCATACATAAATCATTTTCGTATACTTTTTAGTTAAACAACTAATACTCTTTAATAAAAATAATTAATGCTGTTTAGTGAAACAATTCATACCTTCAACTCATATTTTTCAGTAAAATCAATTTGTACTTTTCAAAATAATATTTTATAATAAAACAACTTATATTTTTTAAATAGTTTATGCATGAACCGGTTTCTCTGTACTTTGCCTTGTCATTTATATGTCATTCCTTTTAAAAAGAGCAAGTAAAATAATAATTTACAACATGCTTTGAAAATTTTGAGTGCTTTTAGGGCTAATTGCAATTAAATAGCAATATTCTCATTTTTTTTAAGTATAACTTATATTTTAAACAAATTTGTATTGTGATGTGCAATCACATAGTTAAGTTCTATTAATGTGACAATGTATAAAATTGAAAAAAATTAAATTAAAAGGTTGTAATTAAATTCAAATAAAGTAAAATTTTATGAATTTATTTGTAATATTTAAAAGAAAATGTAATTGTCACATTGGTATAAGTTAATTGTCATAAAATAGTCATATGATCATATTTTACAAAGTCAATGTGTTGGATTATAAATATTAAAAATATTTGTTGTAACTGAAAATAAATCATATTTTTTATTCAATTAACCATTTGTAAAACGGCAACTATATTTCATTTAAATAACTACACACAAATACATGTATAAAAACAAAAAAAAAAACACACATACACACATATATATAATGTGATTAAGTATCTTGTGCAATAGATGCACTATGCAATGCAACCTTAGTGTATTTCTAAATAATATCATATGTTTTTACAGTTTAATTACTAGTTATAATTGTCAATGAAAAATAATTGAAACTGTTTAAAATTATAATTGAATTGCACAACACACTGACTAATATATATTACCTTTTTTAGTTGGTCGGCGGCCGGTTCTGCAGCGACAGGATAGGGGTGTTTGACACCGCCAAGAACAGGCCGGGCCCAATATTCGACCTTACCGGGAACGACATTATCGGAATTGCCAAGATCGTTGTACACATCATAATCATAAATTCTATCAAATGGCTTGCGCTCACCTGTCCCATCTCCCCGTACACTTACCAGATCTTTATCCCTCAACTCTGTTAGCTCACTTGGAGTTTGAGATGGTAAGTATGACGGCAAGTGTACACCAACTCCCATGTTCGCACTACAAAAATAATATTGTTTTGCGACGGAAAACTTGCGACTGACAATTATCCGTCGCAAATTTCATGCATTTGCGACGGATATTGGAGACCCGTCGGAAAAAAAGACAATTTGCGACGGAAATAAAAAACCGTCGCAAACTGCACTGTTTTGCGACGGCTTGTCCGTCGCAAAGTGTGGGGTCCATTAACTTCGTTGCATACCGACAAATTTTGCGACGGATTAGCTGTCGCAAATTTCAATTTCATATTTGAGACGGACGTGTCCGTCGCAAAACGACCCGGTAAAAAATACCCGTTGGGGAAACGGTCCACTTGACTATTTTGCGACGGATATTGCCGTCGCAATGTTTAACTTCGAATTTACTACGGCCTATTCGGTCGCAAATATTGACCCGACCTTTCGGGAAACGTCGCGTTGACTGATTTGCGACGGATCGTTCGTCGCAAAATTTTAAATTTCAGCCGTCGCAAATACTAAAAAAACGACGTCGTTCAGGTGTTTGGTGGTGGCAATTTGCGACGGACAGGCGTCCGTTGCAAATTTTTTCGCCTTATATAAAGCACAGCGCAGCCGGCGAGAAGAGTAAGAGGAAGAAGAGGAAAATAATTTTATTTTTAAGTTTATATTATATTTTTAATTTTAGTAATTTTAGTTGTTTGATTTTAGTTGAATTATTTTAGTAATTTGTTAATTTTTAATTGTTAAGCATGTTTAAATAATATTACAAAATAATTTTAGTTGATTGATTTTAGTTGAATTGTTTAATAATTTTACAAAATAATATTAGTAAATTGATTTAAGTTTAATATATAATTTTACAAAATAATATTTATAAGTTGTTTGATTTTAGTTGAGTAGGTAGTTTAATGATTTTAAATAATATTAGTTGTTTGATTTAAGTTTAATATATAATTTTACACAATAATATTAGTTGATTGAATTTAGTTGAGTAGGTAGTTAATTGATTTTAAATAATATTAGTTGTTTGATTTTAAATAATATTAGTTGTTTGATTTAATTTTAATATATAATTTTACAAAATAATATTAGTTGATTGAATTTAGTTGAGTAAGTAGTTTGAATTATATTAGTTATTTGATTTTAGTTTAATGATTTTAAATAATATTAGTTGCTTGATTTAAGTTTAATAATTTTACAAAATAATATTATTAGTTGTTTGATTTTAGTTTAGTTGAATAATATTAGTTGATTGATTTTATTAGTTGAATTTAAAATTATTACAGATGAACCCAGGTCAAGATAATTTTCTCACTGTCATCATAGTCGACAACAAGTAAGTATTTTTTAATGAGTTATGTATACTTTTAATTATATATATTAATATAATTAACTTGATTTTTTAATTTTGTTGTCAGAGACTGCTTCCAGCCCATGAGACTAGCTCAATCGTCTCACAAATCATTAGGATGAGACAGTTTGAGTATGGTGCCCACTCGTGGAGTCAAGTGTCCGATCAAAAGAGGATGGAGTACTTTGATGACTTCAAGGTATAATAAATTTATTTATTATGATTTTAATTTAACTTTTAATTTTTTAATTTATTCGTTAATATTCTATTTTAATTTATTTGCAGAGGCGGTGCGTTTGGGACCCTGCCAACGATAGTATTATGTACCAATTGTTCTGTGCGAAAGCGCAAGAACGGTACAAAAATATTATCTACGGCCTGAAGAAGCGGTGGGAGCGTGGGGATCGGGTGGAGTTGGGTCGAGCACCAGATGGACGATCGATATGGGATGGTTTGGTGGATCACTGGAACAGTGAACCATCATTCAGAAGATCATGAAGAGAGAGAGAGAGAGAGAGAGTCAGTTTGAACAATTTATTTATGTTTTTTGAACAATTTATTTATGTTTTTTGAACAATTTTTGTAGCATCATTCCCGGTCACAAGGTTTCCGCCATTATTACAGAGATAATGAGGGATAATCTAGAGGAGAACGCAATGAAGTTCAAACTCATCTCGTCACAGCGGAAGCAGTACTACTTGGATGAGTTTCGGGTATATATATGCAAATAAGTTGATTTAAAAATATTTGCATATATATACCCGAAACTCGTCCAAGTAGTACTGCTTCCGCTGCGACGAGACGAGTTTGAACTTCATTGTGTTCTCCTCTAGATTATCCCTCATTATCTCTGTAATAATGGCGGAAACCTTGTGACCGGGAATACTTAGATTCAGTGTTAATTAATTAATTACTTGTAGCAAACATATACATGATCTTAGATCATGTTGTTCTATTATTCATTTATATACCTCGTGAGTTTCATTTAAATGGTCACAACATATATAAAAATAAGTGAGAAACGAAAATGAATTAATTTGGTGAATTTTGAAAAAAAAAAGAGTCAATTTGGATACATATACAATTAATTGTGTACAAATGAACGAATTATAAATTTAAACGGGAGTTGAAATAAATAAGTTTACCAAAAAAATATTAAATAGTCACAAAATTTATAAAAACAAGTGAGAAACGAAAATGAATTAATTTGCTGAATTATGGAAAAAAAAAGAGTCAATTTGGATATATATACAATTAATTGTGTACAAATGAACGAATTATAAATTTAAACGGGAGTTGAAATAAATAAGTTTACCAAAAAAATATTAAATAGCCACAAAATTTATAAAAACAAGTGAGAAACGAAAATGAATTAATTTGGTGAATTATGGAAAAAAAAAACGAGTCAATTTGGATACATATACAATTAATTGCATACAAATGAACAAATTATAATTTTAAGCGCACTACAAAAAAACCTTTATTTGCCGAGGAAATTTAAAGAGGGAAATGAAGCCCTCGATATTAAAGAGGGCATTCCCGAGCAAATATTTTGAACGAGGGAATTCACGAGGGTACAATTTCCCTCGCCTACAAAGAGGGAACTAGCGAGTAAAGTGTGGTCCCACGAGCATAAGACGAGGGATTTAACGAGGGAAACACCCTCTGCAAATTCACGAGGGATTTATCCCTCGTCCAGGTCTGACACGACCGGCTCACGAGGGAAATTTCCCTCACCAATTTTGGATTCCATTTCCCGAGGGAAATTTCCCTCTCCAACTTTGAGTTCCTCTTCATGAGGGTTTTCATTCCCTCACCATTTTAAACTATTTGTTAATTATCATGCATGCATTTATATATATATATATATATATATATATATATATATATATATTAAGTGTACATATATATGTATAATTAAGTGTACGTATATAGATATATATAATTAACTTGTTCAATTATTTAAGTATTAATTGTTAATTTTATATATATATAGATAATTTTGTGTATTATTATTAGATATTAGATAATTAATTAGTGAAAATTAATTAATTTTATTACAATACATACATGCATGAAGGTATAAGACCGATTAATTAATTAATTTGTCTAAGTAAATAGTTGTTATACTTGTGTAGTATTATAATTAGATCATTAGTGGACATTAATTAAATGATTAATTTTGTTAATATATATATATATATATAGTTGATTAATATATATATATATATATATATATATTATATTAATTATGGAAATGAATTTGGTTTATTTTGATGAAAAGAATTATACATGTTGAGTGGAAGGAGTGGTGATCGATGATGAATAATTGTTGTTTGTTGTAGAATATGTGTTGTAAAATATATACGATCGGCCACCCCATAGGTTTCACCGACCCCGAGCCCTAGTGGAAGAAGGTGTTTTCATTTGTATTTAACAAATACATGTTAGTAAATAGTGAAAAAGATTATAAAAAGATATTTATTTTATAGTTTTATTGAATTTTATAATAAAAAAAGACGAATATAAGTGTTTATATTGATACATAGTGAAAAAAAAAATTAAAAATTATTTTACAACTTTATTGAATATATTTTAATAAAACAATCATATGAGTATATATTGATATATGTTAGTAAATAGTGAAATAAAATATAAAAAGTATTTATTTTATATTTTTATTAATTTTTTTAAAATTAAAACGATCAATATATGTGTATATATGTACACATATTAGTAAGTAGTGAAAAATAATTTAAAAAATATGTATTTTATAATTTAATTGATTTAAAAAAACGATCATTTATATATATATACGCATATTAGTAATTAGTGAAAAAGAATTTAAAAAGCTAAATATAAATGTACACATATTAGTAAGTAGTGAAAAAGAATTTATTGATGTGTTCATTAAAAATATTTTAATATTATAAATAATAAAAATAATATATACAAGTGATAGTTTAATTTTATATGTAATAATAATTTACATATAAAGTATAACAAACAATTAATATTAATTAGTATGATATTTAAAATATATAACACAAAAATATATGAAATATATATATTACACCCTAAAACATAACAAGTAAATAGCCTTGTCCAAGTGGCACGGCGAAATACGCATACATGGAGGTCGTGTGTTCGAAACTTGAGGGGGGCGAATTTCACCAAATTAAAGTTAAGAGTGGGATGGGAGGGTGCTAGCCTAGCGGATCCGCGGGGGAGGGGTTGTGCTTGAGGTTGTGAGTTCGAAACCCACAAAATTTCAATTTTTTTCGGAGGGAACAACACGAGGGAAGTGCACGAGAGAATTTCCCTCGCCACGTCAGCCGAGGGAAAATTCCCTCGCCAATGCCCGCCTGTCACGTCAGGGTTGAAGAGGGATTTAATTCCCTCGCGCTCTGTTCCCGAGGGCATTAAAGAGGGATATTTCCCTCGTGCCCCGTTCCCGAGGGTTTCATTCCCTCGTTAAAACCCTCTCCATTTTTCGAGGGATTCGTTTTTTCCTCGTGTACAGATTGACGACGAGCATTTTTTAGAGGGAATAAATCCCTCTTCAATACCCTCTCTATCTTCAATTCCCTCGTTAAAACCCTCTCCAAAACCCTCTTTAAATCAGCTTATTTTTGTAGTGGCGGGAGTCGAAATAAATAATTTTACAGAAATAATAAAAATTAAATGACCCCAATATTTAACCCGTCGCAAATTAAATGACTACAGTCCGTCGCAAATTCTGTTTAACCCGGCCGGGTCTGACCCGCCACTTTTGCGACGGATTTATCCGTCGGTAATTTGCGACGGACGGCGATATCCGTCGCAAAAATTAGCTACGAGTGTTTTAAGGACGGATTTGTGTCCGTCACAGAAGCCGTCGCAAAACACTGTTTGCGATGGATTTTCCGTCGCAAATTCCGTCGCAGAACAGTGTTTTTTTTGTAGAATTCATATATTCTCATTCTCATTAAAAAGAAAAAAAAAATGCATAATTTATTAAAATATTCTAAACAATCAATTTTTGTTTCGATAGACAACTTAACCTGTTTTTTGTTTCAAATATTCTTTAATTATTAATTCTTGTTTTCACAAGAATATGGTATAGAAAATTTACGAATTTTGCTGAATTAATTAGTATAATATTTTTCATTAAAATGTGGCAAATAAAACAAAATTCCAAAACTATTAAAATCGAATTCCAACAAAAAAATGTGTTTATGACGGATTTTCAAGAGTCTATGAAACAAGAATTATATATATTAAGAGTAAATAGTTTAGTGGTCTAATGAAACAATAATGTAATAATTTAAGAGTTTTAAAAAAAAAAAAAATCAGGGACCTTTCGATATAGTTTAAGGGTCTTTTCATGCGTTATATGCCCTTTTTTATTTAATAAGCCTCCATCCGACATATGTTTTCAAATATTACTTATTTCAGTAAAAAAATATTAATAATTATAATAATTAAAAGTGTATAAATAATTTGAATCGATTGTATGGTGCTGTGGATACATTAAAAGTAAAGTCTAATTAATGTAATCCAATGAAAACTATATATCAAGAGACATGCATGTGTAACTAAATAATTAATAAATTACCTTGTCGGTGAAAAAAATTCTCTCCGGAGGTTCACTAGACATGGGACAAATCCATGAATCACAAGTCATATGGACTGGGCCCGTTGGGAAGTCAGCCAGGATTTTTTCTTATTTATTTTTATTTTCTTTGACCTGCTTAACCACAATGTTTTTTTTTATGTACGCTTCTTGGTGGTGTTCGTTCTTAATAATTACCGCACCAATCTCACCAAAATTTTCTGTAATTTTAAATTTATCTGTTTCGTAATAAATCTCCCACTCCATAATTTTTTTTTTTTTCTCATCATTATGCTCCGGTATATTTACTCATCACTAGTCCGTGCTCTCTTTGCATGCACTTTGATATTGGTCTTCTTCTCTCCTGTATCTTCAAAAATATAAATAAAAAAATGATAAGCAGATTAATGGTTGGTCTTGGAAACCCAATTATTTAAAAAAAAAAAAAATCTAAGTATCTCAAGGAAATAATATAAATGAATTAATTCTACGCATTTCTACATGTTCGAACTTTTAAAAAAGATTTAATTTTTTTTATGGGGTATCAGAGCTAAAAGATTGTGAATTCGATTGTTCACTCATTGGCAGGTGAATTTCTTTCACCAACGACCAACCAAAAAATGACTTTGAAAATCATTTTAATGTAAATTAGTTTGGTTAATGTATATTTATGCAACTTAAAATAATTTAATTTTTGGGCTTTATTAGCTATTCGAAAAATTAGAGATATTAAATATTACAGAAAAAACATCATATTCAAGCTGATGCATAAGTTTATCTTTTTTATTATCCTGAGGAATCTCAAACCAGAAGTCCAAGCACAAGACAGAGCACTTAACTCTAATGTTAAATCATATGACTGTTTTAATTAATTATTATCATTCATATGTATTTATATATATATATATATATATATATATATATATATTAATCATTTTAAAACCTGGGCGCTTGTTTTGAGTTAAACAATAAGAATAAGAATATAAATCTGTATTTTTGGCTCTCGGTTTTTTTATATGTTGGATGAATGATTGTCTCAATTTGTGGTTACATTAATAGTTATGTTCTAATTTTGAAAAAAAAAGACAAAAATAATTATTAGCATGGTGACATTCATAAGGAGGCAAAAATGTCATAAAATAATAATAATAATTACCTTATTAATCTGAGAGGAAAGATAGTATATATGGATTTTTTTTCATTCTTATTTCCGTTATTTCTTTTTCTAAATCAAACGGTATCTTATGGATATATATATATATCTATAACTATATAATACAAGCTTCATTGTCTTTTATAGGTTTAGGCGGGAAACCATATTGGCCGTTGATCATCTTTCTCTGATTCGATCTCTGCCGTCCGTATTTGATTGTGTTGTTATTATGGTATGTTTGATTTTATTTGTTCAATCAATTCCTAAAATTTTGCAGACGTTTTGGTTTAGGATTCACTATTTATATCCCACATTTCTCTTGAATTCTATTCATTCTCCCTTGCAATTTTTATCATCTCTTTGGTATTGTGGTCCGTTGCTTCCAATGTATCCGTGCAGAGTCTGAGCAACTCCAGAGCAGCGTTGCATCCGGAGAAAGTAACGAACGTCGTTATGGCTAGCGATAGAACCACTTCTTTCACGAGAAAGAGCAGCTCGATTACCTTCAGCTCCACGACAATCGGGTCTTTACCGAACCCGCGAGAAGTAAAAAATAGGCGGCCATATGTGGTCCAAGTTCTAAGAAACGAAGCCCCGGCTGATCACGCCTTTCACCCTGGCTTGTGTGACCCTCGTGATGCCTCTCTTTCTTGCGTAGAGCTTGACGAGATGGTTGTAGTAGTTATAGTATTCAAGTATCATGTTAAAAAAAAAGATTGAGTACATGGTTGTAGTGATCTAACTGTATTAATGTTCATGGTTGTAGTGATCTAATTGTCCAATTATTTTTAATTTCACATGTTTCTTGAAATTAGAGATATTTAAGTAATTCACTATTAATTTGTAAATGTATTCTACTTGATTGGTGTAGCCTTTTATTTAAATCGTATAATTTTTGTTGGTTAATGAATATCATATGAAAACAGTAAAATAGCATGTGAAGATAATATGTCTAAAAAATCGTGTCAAGATTTAAATTTCTTAGTTATGATTTCAATATATATATAATTTCTCACGTTAATAGTGATTTTATGACCTCCGAATTTAATAGCCTTGGTATGTCAATTTTCTCGTGTTTTTGGGAAACTAGAGCTCTTTAAATTGGTTATGCTCAATTTTGAGATTTATACGTAATCTTTATATTTTGCTATATTTACGTTTAATTAGTCAACTTTTGACGAATTTAAAAAAAAATAAAATATATATATATATATATATATATATATATATATATATATATGTAACATGAAATATCATATCGTGTATGGTGTTTGTGTAAAAAGATCGTTTTGATAAAAAAAAATAGTGTAGTGTATTTAAATTTCCATGGTTGATTTTGATAATTGTTAATTGGGATTGTAATTAAATTACCACGTCTTAAAAATTCTGAATTTAATTAATTTAAATTTTTTTGATCGATATTGTATTTTTCATTTGTCGTGTAGATGTATGTGTCCCATAATCTAATCCAAATTATAATATATATTAAAAATCTTATGCCTTTGATATTGATGATCGATGATGTGTTAGTGTGTCGTAAATATTTTTGCCAAAAAAAAATGACATACCAATTATCATATATATATATATAACAATTTACGGATTGATATATATATTTTTTTCGTAGTTTGCAGAATTTTTTTAGTAAACATATAAAATAATATAAATAAAAGTGTAATTTAAAACAAATATGTGTCCAGATATATTATATAATAATTCAGTATTAATATTACTAAACGTAAATTCATTATATTAAATTACAAAATAACTAATAATTTAATATAAAAAATTAATTATCAAGAAATAAACGTGTTTTGCCATTGAATTAATGCTACATTAATCCTTTGTTCCATTTTCCTAAATTCATTCAATTAACTTGCGTAAATTTTGCTCATTCTAATAAGAATTTATAATCTATATACTATTATATAAAGCAATTGACTTAGTCTAATAACATTTAGTATTAAAATTACACTCACATCCCATAAAATTAGGTATCAAATCTTCTTTATTATATACACCATTTGACTTAATCCAAAGAGATAAAAGCACGTTTTCTTATAATATAGAGAAGTATAATAGAATACATAATATCTATTAAGGACTTAATCAAAGATTCTACTAGATTTGTTAATAGTTACGGTAATTTACAATGTAATAGTTTTTTTTCCTTCATAATTTTAATTTACAAATTTCACAAATAAGAACATAATTATGGTATTAGATGAAACCAATTAATGACTTGCATAATTTACTTTATCGAGATTTTAGGTTGTCATCAACAAAGATTGAGTGCATGATATTTATATTTTTAAATAATTCACACAATTTCAAAAAAGAAAAGATTTTTTTTTTTGGTAAAGTATACAGTGAAAATGATTCATACATATGTATTAGTTGTTTTTACTTAAGTGTAGTAGTTTTAAAGGGTATTAATTGTTTTTACTAAAGGGTATTAGTTGAAGGGTACAAAGAGTATTAGTTGTTTAACTAAAGGATATTAATTTATTACACTACAGGGTATTAATTACTACACTAAAAAGTATTGCAAAATGATTCATCTATAAACTATTTCAATCTATATATACTTTTTTTTATTGATTAGAAGATTTATTATTTTATTTGGATGTTAAAGTTTAAAGACAATTCACTCTCTGGTTATCATGACCCGAGGTAAAAAAAAAATCATTTGTTTTTTTGGTGGGTTTGTAACATTATTAAAATAAAGTTTATTTTTTTATATTTTAAAATAACATTGACTTTATTATATATAACTTTTATAAAAATGAAAAAAATTATTTTTATTTTTATTTTATGTAATACTAATTAAATTACTTTCACATTAAACTCTGTGTAAATAGTAAATAATGCATTTAATTTTGGTCAGAGTGAGTATTAGATAATCAGAAGTTGAATTTTAAATTTTTATTACGTGATTACAAAATCTTACATCAGTACACGTTTGTGTTAGATAAAAAAAATCACAAATCTTTTTTTTCATATTTTATTATTTCAAACATGGAATGAAAATACTTCAACTCACTTAGTAATTTTGTAGGATAAATAGTCTTATTTTAGGCTGTCCTTTGTACATATTAAATGAGGGTAATGTTTTTTGTGAACAATTATTGCATTGAAATTGGTTTGAAGAGTATTACTTTTTATTATTTAAGAATAGTATAGGCTTATATTATAAGGTAGTATTAGTTTTGAATGATATTATGTAGTGTCTTGAAGAACTAAAAATAACTTCTAAAAGTATTTTTTTTAAATGCTACCTCTCACTAACTTTCGAAAAAAAGTACTTCTAAAAGCTAATTAAATGTTCCAAAATACCGATTTATTTTTTTTCATTGAAAAATATTAGTTATTTTTTACTATAAGATATTAATTGTAAATCAATTTCACGATAAAAATGGTTCATGTAAAATCAATGTTATATAAAATTCAATATGAAAATATAATATAATTGGTTCAGCTTAATCCAAGATTTTAATTTGACTAATTAAAAGAATATTTTAATTTCTTGCTCGGTAAAGTAAATAAGATGTCAACTAAAGAAGCATATTTACTCTTTTGCTAACAGACAAATTAAATTCACAATTTAAATGACAAGTGAACCTAAAACTAAAGTGAAACATCATTAGAATTGTCTCTGTATGTATGTATATACATATACAAAAATAATTATATTAATAAAAAAATGTACAGTTTTATGAAGAATTAGATGTATAATTAGTAGAAAAAAAAATACATTATTACAATTCTGTGTTGTAATTTTTTTTTAATTTATAACATGTAAATATCTAATGCAGTTATTCAGTTAAATACATACTCCATCCATCTCAATTATACGAAAATGATCATGTACCCACCGGTGGACACAAACTTATATGTCACCATGTATATGATAATGACACATAATTAGATGATCTACTATTATTTAATTGAATACTTATTTGTGCTTATATATCAATCACATTCGTGGTGGACATATAAATTTGTGGTCATTGGTGGACGTATGATATTTTCACCCATTTATACAGGTTGATTAGATTTTTTACAAAAACTAGAAAAAAAAAAACAAATTAGAAAATTAAAATTTCAATTACAACCTATTGAATAATTACTATGATTTCAAAACATATTTAGTGCATCTTTTAAATAAGAATATAATAGTAAATTGACGACAAGAGAAATTAGTCTATATGTTAACCAACCTACATAATTGAGGCATTTATAAAAAAAAAAAATTACTTTATATAGTTGAGACAGTTGAAATATATTTTATAATTAATTTTTTTCTTTAAAATTACTAATGTAACTTTATAGAGTAGGTTTTGCATTAGTCCATCTAATACCAGGAGATGGTGGGATGGACATAAATTGGGCATATTACATTAACACTTTAACAAGGGTGTGTGTTAATTTGTGTTGTCTCATGTCATTAGACAGTCTCACACAATTTTTTTTCATCTTTATACATTAATTTCAATGATTATTTATTTTTTTGGGGATTATGAACGAAAATATTATCCAAAATCTTTGCTCACTGAGTTTATTGCTTCTCATTTTCTAATTTCATTGACTCTTGCTCCTCTATTTTGTTTATTTGATACCATAACAATAACATGTCAGAATCGGAAAAAGAAGTTGGAGACTATGGGTATATTACAATCTATATATAGATACAATCTACATAACACAATAAATTTAAAGATATGATAGTCATAACAGAATTGCTAACTTCATGTTTTTCTATTGATGAGGTTGATCTAATATATTTGGAAAAATAAAAAAAAGATGTTTGAAGATTTGACAAAGTTTATTGATGAAATCTTATATTATTTTGTATTTAAATGACTAATTTCAAAGTGAAAAATTAAGAGGGTTGAAACCAAAGTTGGGTAAAGTTAAAGTACCCAAAATTTACTTTATCCTAGAATATTAATGTGATAGTCTTATGTTCTTTGTATTATATTATTTTTTATTTCTTTTTGTTTGAATAATGATGAAAATTTTCATTGAATCATGTGTAGAAAATTTAAGTCTTTCTCCAAATGTTTCTACTGAAATCAAATTAATCATTTTTTAATATGCTATTGAAGGAAAATTAGAATTTGCGAATGTTGACGAAATTGTTGATTTTTATGTGAAGTCCAATAATACTGAATTTAAACGTTGTATGTTGGGATTTATATTTCTTTGGATATGTCGGGTGTAAAATATTTTGGAGAAAAACTTAATTTTATTATGTTGGAGTAGGTCAGAACTGAAAAAATTATTCTTGGTTTATTATGTAATCATCTTTATTGGTGACATGAATCGTCTCATGCATCACATTACCACAATTTGATATAAATATATTAGAAGTAATGCAATGCTTAATAAATAATAAAATTATTTTTAGGAAGTATGCAAAAAGAGTATGTTAATGTGGACTGAATAAAATAATTAAATTATTAAGGATTTATTGAAAAAATCACACTTTTGACAACTATATCCTGTCTTTGTAAAATTAAACAAACAAAAAAGAATTACACCCCTTTCCATTCTTATTCACGTTTTTCGAACATCAAAATCTAGGACTCATTTTTTTTAATTAAACCAGGAAAATTATGTTAATTTTCCAATTAAAAGTTAATTTGCACGCAACGTTTGGATAAGGGTTTTTTGTCAGGGGAAAGAGGGAAAATAAAAACAAGTAATTCTTTTCAGACCAGAAGTAGCAGGATGGCAAGCACAAATGTGCAACAGACTATGACTCTACCATTAACCTTTCTTTTGGGTATTTTAAGAGAAAATGACACGTTCAAATATGACTTTTTGAGCAAACTGGTATGAGGATTGAAGGCCAAATATTTGGGTATAATGTGTGCATAAATCTGGTAAGATTTCATTGAAAGGGGCTAATGAATACTATCACTTGATGGTAATATTGTTATTTAATATATGTGAATTTTAGTTTAAAAATATTTCGGGGTATGTTTAGGAATTTTGGGGATTTATATGTCACGCCCTTTTTTAAATTCAAACTAATTTATAGAAGTTTTTAGTAACAAAAATAATGGGATGTTTGTAAAGAATGTATCACATATCTTTTGTATATCATTAATATACTGTTAAGTATTTTATTTTGTATCACTTAAAAATTACATGTATGTTGAAAGTAATAATTAATTTAATTGAAAAAAAAACTCAAATTAATAAAACATTTGTTTATTATATATGCAAAAAATTTAAGAGAATATATTTTGATGAAACAATGATTTTTCACACACACACACACACACACATATATAGTTAAAAAATTGTTATAATGTTAATGATTTTGTTATAAAAAAAATGTTATAGGTTTAGTTAATGGTTAAAAAAAAAATTGAAAATTTTTTGCATTAAAATTTTAAAATATAATTGTAAAATTAGTTAGCTATATTCTGTTTATATTTTTTTACTTCCTAATTAACTGTTTGTAACGTGTTATTATTATAGATTGGTGCAAGTGTATCTGATATCAAAGCACCCAAATTTATCAGTCTATCTTTATCAGAAATAAAAAAGAAAGACTGGTAAGTTTATACATTATTTTCTCTCAGATGTATTTATTTTTGTTTTTTTAGTGTGTTATAAGGATTTTCTTTCTTATATAATTTTTTTATCTTATAGCCTATACTAACTGCATTCTGGGAAAAACACGTAAAAAATTATTAAAGATTTTACCCATATGTTGAAGTTAGGTGTCAAGACAGATGTTGGACTGTTACTTTCAAGAATGATCATGGTTGTTATCTAATATCGGTTGGATTCAGGAAAATGATTAACTATCATGTTACAAATATTTTATGTTATTTTTAGTATTGAGGCATATATTTTTTTTTTGACAGTATTGATAGTAATCCTTTTAAAAGGATTATTCTAATTGGTTTGATTTGATTACCAATTTTTAATTATTAGTAGGGATTCATCTCATTCTTTTAACCAATAAAATATTTTTTACAAAAATTCAATAAGTCATACATTTATATTATGTGTTTGATCTTGACATTTATTTATTTTTCTTCTTCAAAGAAAATGTATTATTTTAAAAAAAAGTTATATAGTAGATTATTGTTTAAAGTATTTTAAGTATAGCTTAAAATTGTGTGAGATTGTCTCTTGGAACTAGATAATATAAATTTAAATACACCTACGTTGAAATGTTAGTGTGATATGTTCAATTCATATCCTATCACAAAAGTCAATTTTATATGGAAAAGACTAATTATAAACTTATCATAAAATTATTTTAAAGTATTGGATATTATAAATAAAATATATAAAATTTAATAAGAAGTAACGTTAATTTGAGTCCAAGAAATTTTTTTAGTTATATTATTTTAAAAAAAATTGTATATTTTTACTTTTATAATAAATATGTGTTCATTATTATAGTTTAAACAATGTAACAAATTCCGGCCGTGCGAAGCACGGGATTTACGATCACTAGTATATATATATATATATATATATATATATATAGAGAGAGAGAGAGAGAGAGAGTGAAATTGGTTTATATATGAATCACTGAAGGGTATTAGTTGCTTTTACTGAAGAATATTAGTTGTTTTTATTGAAGGGTATTACTGGTTTACATTGAAGAGTTTTAGTTCATTTTCACTGAGCAACTAAGACTTTTTAGTGTAAATCAGTAATACTCTTCAGTAAATACATCTAATACTCTTCAATGAAAACTACTAATACCCTATAGTGATTCATATATAAACCAGTTTCATGTTGGAATATTACACAATTACAAGAACAAATATAACACAATAAACATCCTAGATGCGGAAATTCTAGGACAACAACACGCTCTATTATCAAGGATTAGTGGATTTGGTGAAATACCTGGATCCATAGCAATATTTTGTATAGGAAGAGCCTCACCAATGCAACATGAGCGAAGGGATGGTTTTATGGCCTTCCTCAACTAAATCTCCGTATGGATCCTTCGTTTTCCCTCTTGATGGGGAGAGTAGAAAACTATATGCGATTAAGTGTGTTGGGGGCCATAACCAAGATGTTCTTTATATAGTGCTCAATCAGAGTTCTCACAATCCTCATAATTGAGTCCTACATGGTATCTACTCATAATTCCATATCAATTTCAATAATCATTGGCTTCACCTATAATTAGATCACTCAATTTAAGCCTAATTACAATTATGAATGACTAATATGATTGCATAATATATGTTGCCCATATATAGGAAATAATAATTTCCTAACAATCTCTCACTTGGGCTACATATTAACTTTAAGCAATCATATTTCCTTATGTGCACAACTTTATGCCATTCATTCTTTGACTATTGCCTTACAACCTCATCCATCTCATATACTAGAAATGAAACTATCACAATTTTCATCACGTCATATATTGTGACTAAACCATGATAATCAGCATACTAGTACACTCAACGACATAGATCAAATATGGTGAGCAACATGGAAATTTCATGCGATGTGATCTTAACCATGCCTATTTCCAATTGACCCAACTTTAGTCTTTATCGAGATCAACATATGCAATGTAAAACATCACATACAAACACATGATGAGTTCAGGTATACATAACCATCAAATTTATTCTGCAGAAACAAAGAAAGTCAAAAGAAGAAAACACATAGAACATTAACTCCCACTAAACTAAGGTAAAGTCTTGAATAACTCCCATATGAGCAGTATGCTCGTGAAATAGTTTTGGTGTTACTGCCTTAGTTAAGGGATCTGCTAGCATAGAATCCGTCCTCATATGTTCTATGGAAATTTCTTTGAAAGTACTCTTCAATGGACTCAAGGAACTTCTTTGCATTTTCACTCTCAGTAATGGAGCCCCGAAATGCTTCCGGAATGGATCGCCTCATGATCATCAAACTCATTCGGTTAGATCGATCCCATTTCTCAATTTTGACCTCTTTCGGGTCATCCTCAGTAACAATGGGTCGATCAGACCGAAGAGCCAGATCGAAATCCATACAACCGAGAACGATCTCTATGTTCTCTTTCCAAACCTTGAAATTTGTCCCATTCAGCTTTGGGATGTTATTAACTTGAGCAGACAAATCGTTAGCCGTAGCAACAGAAACTGAAGAGGGAACAATTATAAGCATACTCACATAAACTTATATGTCATAAAACAAATAAGACATAAATGGATAAACAAATAAATTGGGGATTCAAGCAAGATACCTAGTACAACATTAACCTTCGTCGGAGGATAAAAAATTAATTGTAAGTGGTAATCTTGGTGCAACGATCAAGCACTAATAATAAATTCGGTCAAACAAAAATCTATCGAAGGACGGACTAATGTTCACATGAAAAAAATAGTAATTATTACGTGCTTATCATCACAGATGTATTTGTTACTCGGCCAAGTTGCGTCAACCCGAAGGGCCGATCTCAACATGCATAAATAACTTTACACCAACAACTATGTAATTTTAATAAAATCGCTCTCGACAACAGAGGTTGCGAAGGCTACTTGTTGTTTTGATTGATTAAATTAAAAATTAATAGACTAAAAAATAATTAATATTAATTGAATTGAATTTTTTTTTTAATCAAATGACATAAATGCCATGTCCCCTATTTAATTTCATTAAAGTCTAGAAACCAAATTAGACCTTAATCTAATTTGTGTTATTTGCACAACAACACAAAACTTTAACCAAATTTTATTAAAAGTAATAATAACAATAAAAGGCTTGTAAGATTGCTCATGCTTATATGCAACATAATTTCTTTAAATTCTTTAATAAGTATCAGGAGTTAAATTCCAATAAATTAATTAGCTATCCATAAATCCCAATAATAAAGCAGTGAAGACTGCTCTGATATCACTTGTTGGAATATTACACAATTACAAGAACAAATATAACACAATAAACATCCTAGATTGGAAATTCTAGGACAACAACACGTTCTATCATCAAGGATTAGTGGATTTAGTGAAATACCTAGATCCATAGCTATATTTTGTATAGGAAGAGCCTCACCAATGCAACATGAGCGAAGGGATGGTTTTATGGCCTTCCTCAACTAAATCTCCGTATGGATCCTTCGTTTTCCCTCTTGATGGGGAGAGTAGAAAACTATATGCGATTTAGTGTGTTGGGGGCCATAACCAAAATGTTCTTTATATAGTGCTCAATCAGAGTTCCCATAATCCTCATAATTGAGTCCTACATGGTATCTACTCATAATTCCATATCAATTTCAATAATCATTGGCTTCACCTATAATTAGATCACTCAAATTTTTTTTTTTTGATAAGATCACTCAATTTAAGCCTAATTACAATTATAAATGACTAATATGATTGCATAATATATGTTGCCCATATATAGGAAATAATAATTTCCTAACATTTCACTATATATATATATATATATATATATATATATATATATATATATATAAAAGGACTTAATATTCTAAAAGGATGCAACGTTTTGACTTAATTTCAATTATGACACGATCCTACATTTTAAATTATTGCAAAGAACATCTACATTTTTAAACTATGACATATTTTTTTTCACTAAAATGAACACTATTCGATAATGGACTAAAAACCAAGTGGAGCCGAACCAAAATATAAATTAAATTCAGTTACTTTTTGTTCGGTTCAATATTTGTTATCAATTTAAAATGATTCACTATTTCGGTTAAAGGTAAAATACAATAGCCTAACTGAACTTAGAGAGTATATATAAGTTAAAACGTAGGTGTTCTAATTTCTTTTTATAGTTTCCGTCTTTTCTACTATTCGTTTAATTTTATTTTACTGCATACATCATTACAAAATCCAAAAAAGATAAAAAGGGACCATCGAGTTGTAATTAACGTCATTTCAATACTCTGGTCCCGTTTCCTTATATATCATGATTTATTCTTGCTAAATCTTAGGTGTACGGTCTCTATATACATCCCCACTAATATAAATGCACGATAAAAATATTCTCTGATCACTGTAATGTAGAGTTTAAATTATAAACCGTTTAGTCAATATAAAGTCATTTTGAAGTCCTCGGTAACTTTTGCGGGGGTGATGATGTGATATTCATATGTTAATTATAATTGATTCCTTTTAATTTCTTTTATAATTTTATTATACATTATATAAATTTTTTTATATATATTTATATATATAATTTTTTTTAAATATTTCTATAAATTGTACCAATGATATATTTTATTCTTAAAAAGTTCTTCAAAAAGATATTGTTTCACCTTTTTTCTGATCGATTTGGGATCAAAATTGGACTTTGTAAGAAAAATTAAGAATAAATTTGATAAAAAGTTAAAATTTTGGACTATACTATTTTGTTATAAAGTTATGACACGATTTGTGATGTACATATATATATATATATATATATATATATTTCAGTACTACTCGAAAGAAGGTATTCACAGTAGACCTACACCTAACTCATAACATATATAGAGGTGTACGTCTTGTTAGCATACATGGTGATTTAAAAAATAAATAAATTATAGTTAGGGGTGTTTTGAAACACTAGAAATTAATGCTATTAGGGATAGTATTTGACCGTGTATATTTGGTACATATATAGTCTTGTATTTATAGAATAGTATTTCCTTGATTTTCTCCTTAATTATAGGATGAGATTGTTGTATCATTTGACTATATATTTTTGTAAAGTTCTGAATAAACTTCATCTGTGATATTCCAATCATCCTTTCATGGTATCATCCGCTCAGTAAAAGATCCTACCCTACTCTCTCTTCTTCCGCCGCCTATTTTCTCGTTCTTCACATAGAGGACTGGGTCTCCTCCTCTATCTTCATCGTTCAATCCCTCCGAAAAACCCTAGTTTTTCCCCTCTCTTCCTCCTCTCAATCTGTCATGGCCAACACCACCATGGATCCGCTAACTATTGCCACAATGTTGAACAATGTGCAAATCAAACTGGAGATGTCCACCTTCCTGATGTGGCGTCGCCAGATAGTCGACATGGTCGAGTGTTTCTACATCATGGACGTCCTTGATGGCTCGACCGTGGCTCCGTCCCCCACTATCACTGCCGCCGATGGCTCCACTTCTCCCAATCCGGCGTTCAAGGGTTGGAGATTGAAGGACAAGAAACTTCTCAGTGTAATCTACACCTCCCTCACGCCAGATGCGGCTTCTGAAAATTTTTAGTGTGAGACTTCCCACTCCGCTTGGGTTGCACTCCAGGTTGCCTACTCTGATTCATCTGCTTCTCACACTCACTCCCTTCGTGAAGAGCTTCTCTCTTTTCGCAAAGGCGATCTGTCTGTCAATGATTATGGGCGAAAGTTCAAGGCTATTTGTGATCAGTTATCCGCCATTGGTCGTCCGATCGATGAGGAAGACAAAGGTCACTGGTTTCTGCGGGGGCTTGGTCTTCCTTTTGCGACTCGCTTGGCGTTGGATTCAATCCTGAAGTTTCGAGATCTCCTTCATCAGGCCCGTCAGTTTTGAAGTCATGCTTTGTGCCATGGAGGTCGGCCATCCCTCCTCTGCCGCGTTCACGACTTATCACGGTCCTACAAAATCTGGTGGTGGTCACTCCTCTACCAAAGGAAATTCTGGTGGCACCACGTCCTTAAACCAGAATAATTCTCGATCCTTCACTCAGTCCAACAGCCAGGGACAACGCCAGCAATTTAATAACAATCGCAGTGGGCAGAATTCCAACACTGGTCGATGCCCTCCTCGTTGCCAGATTTGTTGAGGGGAGCATTACGCTGACAAATGTCCAAAATTTCTCGCTGGTCAGTCTGCTATGAACTCTGCAAACCTCGCTCAGGCCTTCACCTCTGCTTGTAATGTTTCAGACCCTACTCCTGATTGGTACTTGGACTCCAGCGCCTCCGCGCGTATGACCAATCAGACTGGTGATCTCGACTCTTTTGAGCCATATACGGGTAACAGTTCTGTTGTTGTTGGTGATGGGTCGTCTTTAAATATCTCTCATATTTGGTCGTCTAAATTATCTGGTGATGTGAATTTATTGGATGTTTTAGTTGTTCCACATATCACGAAAAACCTGCTGTCCATCAGTAAATTAACTGCCGACTACCCTGTCAATGTTGTGTTTTCTGATCGATTTTTTGCAGTTCAGAATCGGGTCACAAAGAAAGTTCTGGCTCAGGGTCGGTGTGATAAAGGGTTGTACTTGCTTGATCGAGGTGCTCCTGTTTTAGTTGCTGCTTTAAGAAATAAGGACTTGAAGGCCAGTTTTGAGTTATGGCATTTACGCTTGGGGCATGTCCCGCTATTTAATATTACTTTGTTGCAAAAATTAGGACAACTTTCTGTTACCTCTTTATTGTCAAACCCTACTATTTGTTCCTCTTGCCAGTTGGCCAAAAGTAAGAGATTATCTTTTGTTTTAAATGATAAATGGGCTGATGCAGTCTTAGATTTGATACATTGTGATTTGTGGGGTCTAGCACCCATTGCTACATCTGACGGTTACAAATATTACGTTGTGTTTGTGGACGATTACTCTCGTTTTTCGTGGGTTTATCCTCCTCAGGCTAAATCGGATTTTTTTGGTGTTCTGGTGAAGTTTCATGCCTTTGTGTGTAACCAGTTTACTAGATCCATAAAGATTTTTCATAGTGATGGGGGGACAAAATTTGTAAATTCTTGGGTTCGTGAATTTTTTTCTGTAAAGGGTGTTCTTCGTTGTCTTTCATGTCCTTATACTCCGCAGCAGAATGGACGTGCAGAGCGTAAACATAGACATATTTCTGAAGCAGGTCTTTCGATGTTATTCCATGCTCGTGCTCCTGCCTCTCTGTGGTTTGATGCTTTTGCCACAGCTCCCTTCAACAGTTCTCCCTAACAAGTCGCCTTTTGAGCTCATGTTTGGCTCAGTTTCGAATTATGCAAATTTCAGGCCTTTTGGTTGCCGTGTCTTCCCATTTCTTTGTGATTATGCTGAGCATAAATTGGCGCCTCGTAGTAGGCCATGCATTTTTATTGGATATAGCTCGATGCACAAGGGTTACCATTGTCTCGATCCAGTCTCTTCACGTGTTTTCACAACCCGGCATGCTCAGTTTGATGAGTTGTGTTTTCCTTTTGCCAGTGATAAGCCTTCATCGTCGCTCTCAGACTTGGAGATTTCGACCTTTCTTGATGGTGCAATCATTCCTCCGGCCCCTCAGCAGCGTTCCGATCTTCCATGTCCTTCGGCTATTCCATCTCAGCCACGTATTATACTGGACGAACTTGATCAGCCTATTGTTTCGGTTCCAGACGCCCAGGAGCTTGTACCGGAGCAGCCACCACCTATTGCCAACCAGTCGGCTCCGACCTCGGTCCCTACTCATCCGATGATTACTCGTGCCAGGGCTGGTGTGTTCAATCCTCGTTATCCTGTCGACCTCTCTTCCACAGCTCTTCTATCGGCGCTTGTGGCCTCCTCTGAGCCTCGAGGTTTTAAGTCTGCAGCCAAATCTCCTGCCTGGCTCTCCGCTATACAGGAAGAAATCGATGCCCTTCATCTGAATAACACTTGGGATTGTGCCTCGTCCTCCTGGCACAAACATTGTTGGTTCGAAATGGGTTTTTCGTACCAAATATCATGCTGACGGCTCCATTGAACGTCACAAAGCCCGTTTGGTGGCTCAGGGTTCTACTCAAGTTCCAGGTGCTGACTTTCTGTTGGAGTTATACGTGAAAGTATGCTTTTACTTTGTATAACTCGTGTATCAAACACTCGTTTTATGAGAATAATTCTTTTATCGCATTTGCTTTAGATATGATTGAATGTTGAATATTTATTGCAAACCGTTCATAATGGTACTAGTTACATTGTAGTTAATGTGGTGATACCCGATCACAGAAGACAACATTAACAGTTTTCTTGTAACTAAACGTACATTTTCACGGCCTAGGTGGAATTGAATAATCCGCCGTGAAAGGTCGATGTGTAAGTCTCAGATTGGTCTGTCTTGACTAAGAGATTGCACTAGCACATTTAGTATGTGTTGAAGAGGACCTACAGCGAGGATAAATTCTTCTATTCTGAAATGTGAAGAATTAGACCTCAGTGGTTGTTGATTTATTAATCTCCGTCACTTAAATAGAACTGCGTGTGCTTAATGGTTACTGCTTTGATTCATGTTGGGTGATAATCATCGTGACTTCGAACCTTGTGCTTTGGGCAGTAATATTAATCATACGACGATTGCTAAGATTTAATACGGAGAAACGCGTGCGAGTACGGCTCGTGTGATTAGTCCCCTTGGTGGGCTCAGAAGTTTTATCGTACCAAATCTTGCAAGTGAAGAAATAGTTTCTTCGGTACGGATAATAATGTTGAGCTGTCTTTACTCCAAGGTGAAATATATTAATTAATTTAGAGCTATTCAGAAGCTTAATTAATTAATGGACTTGATAATCTTAAACGCGGGAAATAATAACCGGGAGCCCATATTATCGTAATATAGATTAAGATGGATAGTGCAATATTAATTTATTAGTGGTAATAATTAATACTAATGGATTGAATTATATTGGGGCTCAATATTGAAATTCAGAAGTCCATTAGGAGGTCCAATCTTAATTCTCCTTAAAGGCCTCTCAAGTAGCCCATTAAGTAGCCCAATAATGATAAGGTGATTAAAATAAAAAGAAAATAATATGCTGATTTTTTCTCTTAATTTTCAAAAATTGTATATTTAGGAGAGAAAAGATTTTGTTGATTTTCTTGGAAAGATATTATGGAAGATAAGTATTCTTGGAATACAAGATTATCTCATATATTCAAGAAGATCCAAATCTTGGATTCTTATCCTACAAATTTCGAAAATTACAAGCTTATAAGGAGAGTGAGATTTTTGTGGAATATTTTATTATGGAGAAAAGAATATATGAGATATATTCAAGATTTCTTAGAGACTAAGAAAAGATTTTCTCCAGGCCCATAAAGCCTACAATTTTCGTCCACTACTTCTTATAAATAGGGGGTGATTATTTCATCCCCAAGTACATAATTCCATGTGTTGGAAAAATCAAGAGCATAGATATTTTTCTTTTTCCTTAGTTATTTAAATTATTCGAAAGCATCTCCCACCGGTGATCGAATACGGCGAAAGGGAAATACTTGAGAAGGCTTTTGGGCTGATAAAGCGCGTACGTGTTTGTCCCGTTTTATTCAAAGGCCAAGTTCTACGAGAGGTACGTAAGTCACATATTTTATTGTTTATTACGCCATAGATTATATGTGAATTAATTCAACATGCATGATGTTAAATTGGTTGTTGGAATTATTATTTGAATTAATTAGGATTAATTCATGCTAGTAATAATTGAATTTAAATTCGTATTTAAATTTCATCCCGAATAGATTCCAGGCACCCCTATTTTCCCAACACTTTCATCATACTTTTAGCCCAGTTGTCAAGGCATCCACTGTTCGTGTTGTTCTTGCTCTTGCAGTTCGTTTTCAGTGGTCCCTTCATCAGCTTGATGTAAAGAACGCTTTCCTCCATGGGGTGCTTCCCAAACTAGTTTTTATGGCACAACCTCCAGGATTTGTTGATTCTCACTTTCCTGATCACGTTTGTCATCTCAAGAAAGCGTTATATGGCTTGAAGCAAGCTCCTCTTGCTTGGTACCAGTGGTTTAGCACTTTTTTTACTAAGTTTGGGTTTACACCAGAGTCGTTATGACTCGTCCTTATTCTACCTTCTCAAGGGTAAATCCATCATTTATCTCCTTTTATATGTTGATGATATAATTATCACAGGTAATGACGAAGCACTGTTGAAGACGTTCACTGCTCGCACCCACAAGGAATTTGCAATCAAGGATCTGGGTCATCTGAATTATTTTCTCGGTCTTGAGGTCTCTTATACACCTGAGGGTCTTTTTGTGGGGTAAGCCAAATATGCTCATGACATTTTGGAACGGGCGAATTTGCTGGATTCTAAGCCTGTTGCCACTCCCTTGGCCGCTGGGGAGGTCATGGTTAGTGATGGATCTCCATTTTCTGATCCCACGTTGTACCGCTCGTTGGTTGGAGCTTTATAGTATTTGATGATCACTCGCCCTGATCTGTCGTATACTGTTAATGTCGTCAGTCAGTTTCTTCACTCACCTACTGATGATCACTTCAATGCTGTCAAACAAATTCTCCGCTATGTAAAGGGCACAGTTCATTTTGGCTTATCCTTTACTAGGCGTTCTGATTCTTCTATCTTGGGTTATTCAGATGCGGATTGAGCTCGTTGCATTGAAACCCGTCGCTCCACCCATTGGTGGTAATCTTGTTTCTTGGAGTGCAAAGAAACAACCCACAGTGGCTCGATCGAGTTGTGAGTCTGAATACCGAGCCATGGCTAATGCTGCTGCAGAGATAGTTTGGCTCATTAATCTTCTTGGCGAACTCAAGATTACACCTCCTTCCCGTCCAGAGCTCCTTTGTGACAATAAAAGCGCTATCTTCCTCAGTCAGAATCCAGTCTCTCACAAATTAACGAGCTAAGCACATTGATCTAGACTATCATTTTGTTCGTGAACAAGTGTCTACAGGAAAGATTTCTACACGTTTTGTCCCATCACATTTGCAAGTTGCAGATATCTTCACCAAAAGTCTACCACATCCCGCTTTTGAGCTTCTTCGGTCCAAGCTCTGCGTTTGTCTTTACCCCACGCAACGCTTAGGGGGGGGGGGGGGGGGGATATTAGGGATAGTATTTGACTGTGTATATTTGGTACATATTTAGTCTTGTATTTATAGAATAGTTTTTCCTTGATTTTCTCCTTAATTATAGGATGAGATTGTTGTATTATTTTGACTATATATTTCTGTAAAGTCTCTGAATAAACTTCATCGGTGAATAAACTTCATCGATCGATATGCAAAACTTCGAAGTCCGAGTGGCATATATATATAAGCAACATGCACGTGAATTAATGTGAATGCTAGGTAGGGATATAATTGAGATTTCATAACGTAAAAAGACATGCATGTGAAATGTGAATGCTAGCTAGGGATATAAATGAGATTTCATAGAGAAAAAAGACATGCATGTGAAATGTGAATGCTGGCTAGGGATATAATTGAGATTTCTAGCATGCATATATAATTGAATAGTATTTTTTTAAATACTAATTTACAAAATAAATTTCAATTTTGTTAATATATAAATTATTATTATTAAGTGTTTGCCTTATTTTAAATATAATTCTAGATTTTATTTAGTTATTCTAAGCTTTTAAAATTACTTTTAATCTGTTAAATTATTTTTAAATAATAAGAGAATCCAATTTTGTCACCTAGGTATAAAATTATTCCAACAAATTTAATTTAATAAAGCAAATTATTTGGGATCTTTTGCAAAAAAATTAAAAATTATGGGATGAAAAATGTTGTCGCCCTGCCACCTAAAGTGTGGGTGTCATCGGCAATTATATCGCCCCAAAAATTAATTTTTCATAATTTTCTTGGTACTTTAGGACTAAAAACATAAGATCTTCCCAAAATTAGAATTGAATTAATTAAGTTGATTTTTAAGAGATTTTGTGCAAAAAAAAAAAAAAAAAAAAGCCATGACACGAAAAATGATTTTACCCACCCACATGACATGCATGTAATAATATAATCCCCACTTCAATTTCAGATATCTTTTCTACATATTTTAACATGAAACTTGTCTATACGGTCTACCAATACAAAAATTGTATCGGTATATGGTTTTTTTTGTTGGGTGATGGTGGGAGTTGAAAGGGTGTTTAACGTAAAACTAGCTAGCATTTACTTATGTGATGCACAACTTTGAATATTGATAAATTTGAGCACAAAATGAATTTTGATGGAACTTTAATTTAAGTTAATTATTATGTTCATGAAAGTACAATTTGAATTAATGAAAGTGGAGATTTTTATCTTAATTTTACTAATATATGAATTTTATGAGGTAGTTTTCTTACTTATTCTACTTCATCGAATTGTATGAGATAGCCATGTATTTAAGACTATCTCATAATTATTAGATCAAAAGACTTACTAAATTTTTAGCAAGGGATATTCAAATGTAGTAAATTATAAGGCAGAAAATAAAGATTATTAAAAAATTTGTGGACTCGTCGAATTTAGAGAGAGAAAATATCTCTTGTGAGATTTGGATGATTGGACAAATTTCTACCAAATCTCCTATCATTTATGTTCATATATGAAAACAATAATTTCAAGAACGCGGAAAAAATGAGTACGGAATTTATATATAATAATAGGGTAAGAGACGATATATGTAGCAGAAATATATTGGATTGGGGACCATTTTTACCCCTTTAAAAAATTTAGGGTAAGAGACCATATATGTAGAATTATATTCGATTGGGGGGACCATTTTTACCCCTTTAAAAAATTTAAAGTTTTCAACACTACCCTATATATATATATATATATATATATATATATATATATATATATATATATATATATATATATATATATATATATATATATATATATATATATATCAAGTGACTATGGTTTTAACGAAACAATTAGAAAATTCACATTAAATTTAAAAATACTAATATATTAACATACTTCAAGATTTAAAAAAAAAAGAGAGAGGGGGGGGGGGGGGGTGATCCAAATTGAGTGGCATACCTCTCTCACAAGCCTAAAACGGTATCGCTTTCATATTTCATCAATTATGTCCATTGTGCTAATATTTAATTTTCCCGTGTGATATGTACTATTGGAATATTAATTTTTTAAATGTAAAATTTATAGTACACTAAAAGTATTTTAAAGGGTCCGCTAAATACCTCTTCATACATTATAAAATATCTCCTTCGATTTTTCGTTAATTTATTAAAATTATTGAATTACACATATAACCTTGATGATTAAAAAAACAAAAACAACTATGTCACCACTATATAGTTAATTCTAGATTTTATTTAGTTATTCTATATAGTTAATCCAATTATGTCACCTAGGTATAAAATTATTCCAACAAATTTAATAAAGCAAATTATTTGGGATCTTTTGCAATAAAGTTGAAAATTATGGGATGAAAAATATTGGAGGCCCTGCCACCTAGCGTTAAGTGTGCGTGTCATCGGCAATTTTGTTGCGAGTAGGGATATTTGCACCCCCACCATTTGATTGTTCACCCCCAAAGTTTTGTTCCAATTTTTTTTTTAGAACATTTGTCATTTGTTCGAAAATACGATTATAACATTTGGATATTTTTGTGAGGGGTGAATAATTTTCTAGTAATTTTTTCGAACAAATGACAAATGTTCTAAAAAAATTCTAGAACAAAAATTGTGGTGGGGGGGGGGGGGGGGGGGGGGGGGGGTTGAACAATCAAATGGTGGGGTGAAAATATCCCTACTCTTTTGTTGCCCCCAAAACTAATTTTTCATGTGGTTAAAAATTGTATTGTTTTGTAATTTTCTGGCTATTTTAGGACAAAAAATATAAAACTCTCCCAAAATTAGAATTAAATTAATTAAGTTTATTTTATAGACATTTTCGCACCAAAAATGAATTTATCCCACGTCCGCATGACATGTAATAATAATCTGGAAAAAAATCCACCTTCACAAACTTAAAATTTAGGTTCTCCTTCAACTTCAAAATATATTTTGACGAGTTCACTGGATAAGTGGTATCTCACTCTGCTTTCTAAATGTATATTTCCACAAACTGATGTGCCATTTGCAACTAAAATAATTAAATAACAGATGATAGGATCAAACCATGAAACTTATTTTTAATTGTATTTGTAGTATGTGTGTGTTTTTTTTTTTTTTTGGAATTTTTGAATATTGAATTTTTTTTAGTGCAAAATACATTGTGATAAAAAAATTATATTTAATTAATTATTATGCTCATGTAAAATAAATTTACTCATGCAATGCACGGTTAATTTGAATATTAATAAAATTTTAGTGCAAAATGAATTGTGTTGGAAATTTAAATTAAATTAATTATTACGTTCATGTAAAATATATTTTAAATTAATTAAAGTGGATTTTTTTTTCTTTTACTAATATATACTCCCTCCGTCCCAACTTTTTTTTTCACATTTTCTTTTTTTGGGCGTCCCAACTCTTTTTTCGCATCCTTATAAAGGATATAATTCATAATTATAAAAGTCAATAAAATACATTTTATTATTTTACTTTAGACACACATACTCATTTTTCTTAAAAATTGTGTCATGTACTACTATGAAAAAAGATCCGGGATGGAGGTAGTACATTTTATAGGGGAGAGTCTTTTATCATAAGTAGTGGTGCTCTAACTATTAGAATTGTTATATTTCGTTAAATTTTATGAGATAGTAGTATACATAAGACTATCTCATAATTATTAAATTAACTATATAATTTTAATTCTCATCAGACATATTAAATTTTTATAAAATGATATTCAAATGTAGTAAAATTATAGAGAGAGAAATATCACTTGTAAGATTTGGATGATTGAACAAATTCCTACCACATATCCTATTATTTGTGTTTATTTGATATGGAAACGAAAATTTCAAGCACACGGAAAAAATGAGTATGTAATTGATATAGAGATATATGAAGTAGAAATATATTGGATTGGGGACCATTTTTACCCCTTTAAAAAATTTAAAGTTTTCAACAGTACTCGATATATGTATATGTTTATGTATATATATATATATGTATATGTATATGTATATGTATATGTATATGTATATGTATATGTATATGTATATGTATATGTATATGTATATGTATATGTATATGTATATGTATATATATGTATATACGTATATATACATATGTATACATATATATCAAGTGGCTATGGTTTTAACGAAGTAATTGGAAAATTTACATTAAATTAAAAATTAATATTAAACATACTTCAAGATTTTTTTTTTTTTTTAATGGGACTTGATCCAAATTGAGTGGCAAAATTGGGCACTAATATTTAATTATATCAGACATTTAAGCAAGCCAAATTGATAATATGACATTACACATCACCATCAGTACAAAATAATTTCTGTTTAGTCACGAAGATTTGCGACGGCATACATATCCGTCGTTAATCCAAGTTTTTGCGATGTATTAGCAACGGATGATGACCAGTTGTCGTAGATGCTAAAGATTTGCGATGGAGAGACACATCCGTCGTAAATTTTGATGTTTTGCGATGGATAATACCGTCGCAAAATAAGGGACCTTCGGACTTCATGTTTTCCGCCAATTTTGCAACGGAATGTCCGTCGTAAATTACAAAGTTGAACCCTACGACGAATTCTCTCATCGCAAAATTGACCTGTTTGAGCGAGATCTTTCGGAAAACGGTGCGACTTAAATGTGGCCATCCGATTTGCGACGGAAAGGGCCGTCGCAAAATTTAATTTGAGAATTTGCAATGGACTTGCTCATCGCAAACTCGACCCATTTGACCGAGACCTTGCAGAAATGGTGAGACTTAAATGTGGCAGACCGGTTTGCGATAGAAAGGGCCAATGCAAAATTCCATTTGAGAATTTGTGAGGACTTGTCCATCGCCAACACGTAAAACGATGCAATTTTTGTTGTAATTCGGCAAGATTTGCGACGGATGCCTGCCCCTCACAACATTTTTCCCTAGTTAAGCAGTTGTTCAACGATATATGTAGACGGGAAGAGAGGAAGAAGAAGAAAGGAAAAAAAAAGGAATGTCGAAGAAGGATAGAGACGTCGCCATAGACCCAATCCGTCCCGGTTAAAGTGTTCGTTTCATCATCCTCTACACAATAACCATAACTTTTTTTACCGTTTAAATTTGCTGATAAAGTATGTTAATTTGGTGATTTAGTATAATTGTATCGTTTATATGTTGAGTATATATATGTTATTGTTTTAGTTTTATTGAATAATTTATATGTTGAGTATGTTGTCGTTTTAATTATTGAATCGTTGTATTATTGAATTATTGCATGGTTTAGATTTTTAATATTTTAGGATATTTGTTTAGATTTTAAAGCATGTTAATCATATGATTTAGTATAATTAATTATTTATATGTTGGGTATTATTGAATAATTTATATGTTGACTAGTTTCTGTTTTAATTATTGAATCATTGTATGGTTGAGTATGATTCAGTATATATGTTGATTGTTGTTATATTGCATGGTTTAGATATTTAATATTTTAGGAGAATTGTTTAAATTTTTATATATGCTGATTGTTGTTATATTGAATGAGTATGTAGGAGAATTGTTATAATATTTAAGAGACTTGATATGATTTTGGACTATATATGATTGAGTAGTATTGCAATTTAGTACCGATTTACTATGATGATTATGTTAGGAGAGTGGTATGATTAGGTTAGTTAAGTTCATAGATTTTAGCTTAGTATTTCGAATAATATTATAAGTTTTAATATTTTAGTTTAGTAGTTTTATTTTAGTATTATTGAATTCTGTTACAAGTGAGTGGACAAGACAGTTGTAGTAGCAGTTAGCCCCCAAGGGATCAACAGGGGGTCTGTTACTGTTAGTATCCTAGAGACAATTCTTTGTAAGGACATAATACTAAGATGATATTCAGTTAATGGTTTAATATTATTGATTGATTTAATATTAAATGTATGGTTTTACACTTATCTGAATATTATGTTTGATTGTTTGCATTATTCATATTTGTGTTCCCTTGAATCAATATTGTCATTGAGTGAGTGAAAACTCAGATGACTTAAGTATGATTCTTAAATAGCCCCGATCAATGATAATCAAGAATAGGATATTGATGATGCAATGGATATTGATGTGAGATCTGCATTAAACTCTATGGGAGAGTGTAGTAAGATCTCACTTACTACGAGATACTAGATATCTCATAATGGATGCACAAATATATACCTTAGAGGGTATTGGTATACCCATTCGAGAAACCGTTTGATGTAATTCCACATAATGTGTCTACGGGTGTCTTAATTTGTGGGAGCGATGTGATACTCCTATGACTTGAGGTCAATACGCACGACATGTGTGGAGTGATGGACTTTGACCATGATCGACCCTTGCACCCTCCAAGGGTAGATATGACATGGATTGAGTTCATCACGAAGTGCATGTGCGTGATAGTTGAGCCAAGAATATGATTCATTCCTCAATATGGATTTAAGAGAGAATACTCGTCTTCTCATCATAATTGGATCTAAAACATCGGCCGGTGCACGTCGACTTGGACTTTGTGGTCAAGTGTGACACGAATGATCAATTGGTGATTCGAGATAATATGATTAAGTTATTTGAATAGACACTTCATTATGTTCAAGACTTAATCGAGTATTCGCGAATGAAATGAAGATATCACAATAGCCTACAGTATTACAGGTAGTCGCAGATTTCCTCGCAACGTACCTCGTATATTGAGAATGTCTGATTTATTGTCTAGGGTTCAATTAAGATTGTTAGTTTGACTAATCACTCGATATACGAGGGTCTATGGGTCACACAACAAGCAATGACAATTCACCGATTATAGTTGGTTAATTAAGTATTATATTAGATATAATATTTAATTTATGGAGAATATAATAATAATTATATTTTGAATTAATTATTATTATTATTATTTAATTAAATTGGATTTAATTAAATATGAAATCTCAATAATAATATTTGGAATATTACTCCCTCCGTCCCTTAATAACTGTCCCATTTTATCCAAAATGGTGTCCCTTTTTAATTGTCACTTTGTCAATACCAATGCATATTTTAACCAATTTTTCCAACAATGCCCCTAATAAATAGTAGAAGTAACCAACATCTTGTAATAAATAGGAGCAATAAATAAGGGTATGAGTGTCTTTTGATACCCTAATAAATGAGAAAATTGGTTTGTGTGAATGGATAAAATGAGATAGATAATAAGGGACGGAGGGAGTATTATACAAGAATAATAAATATGGTAAAGATATTATTTACGGGCTAGGCCCAATATCTTGCTTAGGAATTAAGCCAAGTTAATCCATATAAATATGTATCCTAGGGGAATTCTAAAAACACACAAGAAATATAATTTCTCCATAAAATCTCTAGTTCGAATTTTCCTAGCAAGGTCGTCTCGAGATTCAACGCTGGCACCTTGGTGCGGATTGATGAATAGCTGTTGCGTGGATACCATAGTAGAGGATTCCGCGTACAAAACGATGTAAGAATTTTTGTTTAAGATTTTTCGTATTTAATTATGCAATTAACTGTTGGTTGATGGTGAACATTTTTTCCGCTGCACATGTTTTACGTGTTTACGTGCCTATAAAACCCAACAGTGGTATCATAGCTTAGTCACTTGATTAATTGCTAAATTGAATTTATTTTATAATTTTTTTTAAATAAGGGCACGGTCAAAAGGGATTGACCGCACCCTTCTTGTTGATTACTTGGTGGCCGCTTGTTTTGAAAAGGGGAATAAACCCTTTTGGATTTTATCTCCCTCGCGTCGCTTGTTGCTGTCTAAACCCTAGTGGCACCGCTTCGATAGCGGCTGAGTGCGGTGTAACGGCACTGGAGGTCACGACAAGGTGTCGAAACCTCGCGCCTCCTGCACTCGGCCGCTGCGCCCGACGGCGGCTTCCCATTTTTCTCTGCTCGTGATCGAAGCGCGATGCCGCAGCGACTGGCCGTGCCTCGCATCTCGCGTGACCGCTCGCGACTCCCAGCGGCGACGACGCCTCTCGTCCTACAATTCTGCTTGATTTGCAGTGGCGCTCCACCGTCTGTGATGATTTTCTCCCTTTGACCAATTTGATGCGACGGAGGCGGCGCTCTTGCGATGCTGTCACCACCGAGCAGGCGACGCGACAGTGATTGTAGCACTGCCCCTTGTGCACGATCTTCGTGACGAACTCTTGATTCGTGCTGTCGTTCGAAGCACACCGCCTTCTCTGGAAGTGGTACGATGGCGTCAGCGCTCTTATGCTTGTGCTATTTTTCAACTCGTGATGTGTATTGCGAATTGGTTTTCTGAACCAATTCGATTGTTGTTCTTTGACTTAAATTGGATGATGTTGGTGAATGATTCATGAATCTTGAAAATTTTAGGGTTAATTCGTAAGAATTTTTCGGATTGGATCTGAAACGGTTGAGGCGATGATCTAGAAGGGCTATTTTGCAAATTTGATTTGAGACAGGCCCCTTGGTGCAATTTTGGATATTGCACCTAAGCCCACTAAGTTTTAACACATAAAATTAAATTTGATTTAATTAAAATTAACAAGATTTAATAAAATTTGTTTAAAAGAAACATATTAGTTGGACTAATGATGAGACCTAATAAACGAGAAATTTTATTAAGACGTTTAATTGGTAAACAATTTTGAAATTGGATTTCAAGTATTGGTTTATAAGAATTAAACGAATTTTTAATTCCCACTTGGTTGACATTAGATGTTAATGCATTTTATAGTCCGTTTTCTTGCTTTGGGTAGGCGGTGCCCAAATAATTATCGGACCGTCGTATGTGTTTGGGTAGACGGCGCCCAAGTAAATATTAGTCCGTATAAAATTATGTTTGAGTTGGCGGCGCCCAATAATTGCTCAAATGTGATATAGATTAACATGTGGATCTCGATTAAGCAATTAATACCCCGGATTTAAAATGATCCTCTCTAAAAAATGGTTTTTTATTAAGTTGAAAAATGTCTTCCATTAAAATTAAAAGTAAACCGGAGATTTCGTTCTAATGAGTATTTAAGGCACCCCAGTCTTTTGCTCGGATCTACATCTAACGGGAATTTTATAGAGACACGATTATCGCCACTTAATAGTTGTAAACCAACTTAATTCTGTTTCACCAGCCCCAGCAGTGAAACGAGAATTAGGTGACATCTGATTGAACTAGGTTCAATCAACTAGGAATTGCGTGAGACAGTTGGTTTAGAGACCTACCACTTCTGTTGTTACAATGATCAGCCCCAGCAAATATTGTAATAGTAGGAACGTGGATCCTAGTCCATCACAATTTATATTAGATATAAATTCGTACTCTTCCGATGAGGTCGTTGAGTACGTGAAAATAATAGAGGCAAAATAAATAAAAGACCATGTTTATTTTGATTGTTGAATATTGATCATAGGAATTACGTGTGTTAATTCCCATTTTATTTTATTTTCTAGGATTGTTGAAATGAATAACTTGTCATTTAGAAGTGTTTTGGAAACAAACAAATTGGCTGGGCCAAATTCTCTGGACTGGCACCGAAACGTGTGTTTGGTGCTTAGGCAAGAAAAGATTGAGTACGTGTTAGATACACCAATCCCTATTACCCCTAAGGCTGGTTCTGAGGAAGCCGAAACGTTTGACGCCGAAGCTCAAAAGAAGCATCAAGATGATGCTTCCCAGGCTTAGTATGTTATGTTGCTCGGCATGACTCCCGAGTTGCAAAGGCAACACGAGAAGATGCTTCCCTATGAGATGCATAGACATCTGAAGGATCTCTTTCATTCTGAGTCTCGTTCCGAGATTTACGAAGTGATGGTAGATTTGTTTAGATGTCGGTTTTCTGAAGGAGGAAAAGTCTCCCCTCATGTATTGAAGATGATAGGGCTAATCAAGAAACTTGGTCGGTTGGGCATTGAGCTGCAGACCAATGTTGTTGTTTATGCCATTCTCCAGTCGCTACCCGATTCATAATTGAGTCTCGTAGTAAACTTCAATATAAATAAGATGGTATCGACCATGTCGGAGCTTCATAACTTGCTCAAGACTTTTGAGTCTTCCACTACAAAGGAAAAGCCCGTGCTCATGGTGGGCACTTCTACTTCCTCTGCCCCTAAAGGAAAGAAGAAACGAAGAAGCAAGGCTAAGAAAGGCTCTAAGCGTAATTTCCTCAAGCCGAAAGGTGGGATTCAAGAGAAGGAGCGGGTGGATAAGGATGTATACCTCCACTGTAAGCAGAAGGGACATTAGAAGAAGGATTGTAAGGTTCTAGCAGCTGAAAAGAAGGCACAAGGTGCTTCAGCCACTAGAACAGGTATGTTTGTTATTGAGATAAACATGTCCACAAATGATTTTAAATACTGAGTATTGGATACCAGTTTTGGCTCACACATTTGTACGAATGTGCAGGGGCTCAAGGACAGCAGAGCAGTTAGACTGGGTGAAGTCGCCCTTCACGTTGGGAATGGAGCAAGAGTTGCTGCTGAACGTGTTGGGACTTATGTTTTAGACTTACCTTCTGGTTTTAGACTTGAATTGAATAATTGTTATTTTGTTCCGTCTATTACTCGTAACCTTATTTTTGTTCCTATATTAGACATTAAGGGAGTTTCCTTCAGTTTTGCAAATAATACTTGTTATTTTCGCTTAATGGTGATGTTTATGGAAATGCTCCTCTTGTGAATGGTTTATACTTGTTACATTGTGGATATAACGTTCTTAATATACAAAATAAAAGACTCAAGCTTAGTAATCATGAAAAACCCGTCTTACTTGTGGCATTGTAGACTTGGTCATGCGAATGAGAAAATAATCGCAAGGTTAAAAAAGTTAGACTACTTAACCTTATTTGACTTGGAGTCATATGGTGATTGTGAATCTTGTCTCATGGGCAAGATTCACAGCGATATTTGTTGACCATTGCCCACTCTAGTTAGGGGCCAATTCGGCTACTTCATCACCTTTACCGACGATTACTCTAGATTTGGATACGTGTATCTCATGAAACACAAGTCCGAATCCTTTGAGATATTCAAGGAGTACAAGGCCGAAGTAGAGAAGTGTCATGGTAAGAGTATCAATACTCTTCAATCGGATCGAGGAGGTGAGTACCTTAGCTATAAGTTCATGGATTACTTGAAGCTTCATGGGATCCAGTCACAATGGACTCCTTCCAGAACACCTCAGATGAACGGTGTGTCCGAAAGGAGGAACTGAACCTTGTTAGATATGGTAAGGTCCATGATGAGTTTCTCCTCCCTTCCAACATTCTTATGGGAACACGCATTACAAACCTTAATCTACATCTAAGATTTCGTCCAAATCAATTTAGCAGACTCTATACGAGTTATGGCATGGCAAGAAGCCATCCTTTCTACACATCAGAATGTGGGGTTGCCCGCAGTTATGAAGAAAATGCTAACTTATAAGTTGGAATCCAAAGGTGAAAAAGGTTATTTTGTAGGATATCCTAAGGAGACTAGAGGATATTATTTCTATCTACCGGAGAAACAAACAGTGATTGTTTCTAGGCAGGCTAAGTTCCTAGAAGAGGGGTATGTCTTTAAGGAACAAAGCCGTAAGAAGATAGAACTTGAAGAAATTCAAGAACCATGAATTAACATAGAGACTGATGATTTGTCAAAGCAACATGACAAACAATCAGTGGGAGCATTTAGCGACTCTCATGGTGGAAGTTTATCACTAGGTGATCCTCTTTCAGCCAGTGGGTGCGTAATTGGAGTTGCATTGCCTTCGCAACAGCCTCCAAGTAGGTTGAATGAGAATAACATAGTTCAAACTCCCGCCCAAGAGGCATCTAAAAGTGTTGCTCTTGAGGACTCTCCGGTCAATGATGAAGTCGCTGCACTATAAAATTTTCACGATTAGAATGTACATCCTGCACAACCACAACTCCGTAAGTCAAATAGGATTCGTAATCCACCCAATAGGTATTATGGTTTTCTCGTGTAGGAATATGACGACATGGAAATACCAGATAAAGACGAACCTAAGACTTACACTGAGGCAACATTAGATGTTGAGTCAGAGAAGTGGCATGAAGCCATGAAATCCGAGATGGACTCGATGTACATCAATCAAGTTTGAGACTTGGTTGAATCGCCAAAGTGGGTAAAACCATAGGTTGTAAGTGGGTCTTCAAGCGGAAGAACGATGCAAATGGCAAGGTACAAACCTACAAGGCTAGGTTGGTGGGGAAAGAGTATAGTCAACACGAAACATTGATTATGACGAGATCTTCTCGCCAGTTGCAAAGATCAAGTCCATTCGTATTTTACTTGCGATAGCGACACACTATGATTATGAGATTTAGCAGATGGACGTCAAAACATCCTTCCTCAATGGAAATATTGATAAGGACATGTTTATGACTCAATCGAAGGGTTTTATATCTAAGCCAAAATCTAATCTTGTATGCAAGCTTAAACGATCCATCTATGGATTGAAGCAAACTTCTAGGAGTTGGAATATTCGATTTAATGAAGCTGTCAAATCTTTTGACTTCATCAGAAATCCAAAAGATCCTTGCATTTATTGTAAACGCAGCGGAAAGAGTATTGTCTTTATAGTCGTATATGTCAATGACATATTGATTATAGGAAATAGCATCCCGCTGATGCAGTCCGTGAAATATTGGTTATCAAAAACCTTCATGATGAAGGATCTTGGTGAAGCATGCTACATCTTAGGGATCAAGATCCATAGAGATAGATCCAAGAAGATGCTAAGGCTGACACAATCCACCTACGTAGATATAGTGTTGAAGCATTTTACGATGGAGAACTCTAAGAGAGAGGTCTCTTCTGGCAAATCATGGGATAAAACTGTCGAAGAAGGATTGTCCTTCTAGCGAAGTTAATATCGAGCACATTGAAAGTGTGCGTGTGTTATAAAGTACAGATGTTGTAACGGATGTTAAAGCATACACTACGACAATCTGGAAAATCAGAGATAAAACGTGTACAGCGGAAGACTTAAACACACAATTGCAAGATGGAATACTTTTTAACACAAACTATATAAAATAGCTTGTGCTAGCCTTACGCAATGGTTCAAAATTACATTTTCCTTAATCGATTCTTAAGCCTAATTAGTTAATGTGTACTATATGCTTAATCCGAATTAATTATACTGGTAGGACTAATGTTTTAAGGGTACTCTAATATTTATTTTTTAGTTATGCTTATAAACGGTTGGTTTGAGTGGAATTCTGCTAATCATGACTTGCCTTATTGCATCATGTGACCCAAATATAAGATGTTTCATTATTTTAAAATAAAAATGCAGCATTATCCAAATTAATTGATATATATATATACACACAAACTTAATGTAAAATAAGAAAATATTTTTTACTGCGGAAATAATAATTCAACAATAAAAGAAATTACAACTCGACTAACAGATTACAGAGTGAGAGAAAATAAAAATAAAGAAAAGAAGCAGCAAAGGTGACGAGTCGAGGAAGCCCTCTTCCTGCAAGACAAAATTTCCCCGGTAGTGCTCTTCGGTCTCGGAAATTTGTCCCCAAAGGTAAAATGTCACAACGTCTCCAAGAGTGTAGCACCACAGGTCTTGGAGCTCCGGCGAATGAAACGAGCGCTTCGAACTGGACTGGCTCTTAAGACTCTATATGCAGAGAGACATAGAGAGAGAAGAAGATTTCTGATTGCGTGACCAGGCAAATGCATGAGGACGCTATTTATAGGCGAACCTCCACTCAATGCAGAAGGAAAAACCGCGTGGGCATTAAATGCGGACGCATTTTCGTTGGTGGCAAGAGTTGACCCAGAACGCGTAACGTCCCACGAATTTAGCACACGTGTTTTATGTGCTCTTATGAAGTATAGTCCGGTTTGACTTTTCTAACCGGGTGGGTCTCTGATCCGAATCGACCCAAACTTTGTGGACCTGATATCCTAATTTTTGTTCTCCAAAAAATTAGATACCCACTGGGCCCAAGGCCCAAAGTCCAATTGCCAAGAACCAAGACCAAGTCCAAGGCCACGGGCTCGGGCTCGGGCGCGGCGCGGCTCGGCTCGGCGCGCGCGCGCGCGTGTGGCAATTTTGATTGACTAGCAATCAACTACAATTTATTATACTTCATTATTCCCATACTAATATCATGTATATTAGTATTCCAAAAATCCAATGTGGGATGAATTAAATGACTCATTTAATTCCCAAATTAGGTGTTGAACCTTTCGACTTTCCAATTCAATTTCTCACTCACCGAAAATCGGTTTTACGAGTATGAATACACAATTCTCATCTACTCCAAGAGTAGAACGCACTTGTAACAATTAATTTCCGAGAAATTAATTTCAACACCAAGAATTAATTGGTCAACTATTAAAGTCTCAAATAAACTTTAATACCAATTAATTATAAAATAATACCACCAACCAATTTTCTCTAACAATCCCCCACATGAGTGGAAATTGAACCTATAGACATGCAGACTCACAGTCCAGTTCAAACACAAAATATTACTGTATTTGGATAGGTAGTTTGTGGCTTTGAACCTTCCATAGTCAAGCATTACCGAGTACACCGGCAGCCTGGTGGACACATTGCCTTGAACCATTCCGCCTTGGTGTGTACTTAGACAGTAGTACTGACACAATAATATTTCTACGCTAATTTCTTGTTCTCACGTTTTTGTCCGTTTCGGCCATGGACACCCTTTGGATTCATAAGTGTTTAATATCCACTGATATTTGAGGCGACCTCTCACCTCACACTTACATAGGTGAACTCCTCTTGAGTATCCCGTAATACTCCGTCCCCCACATGGACTTAGGATTCATTAAAAGTCGTATAGACTTAGCCTGTACCACACACGGGTTCTCACTTGGTGTACTGTCCTATAAGGAATGGTCGGGTTACCAAGTGCATTCCCTAACTTCCACAGCTTAGTTTTCCCATTGAACCAAGATCTTGGGATCTCCAGTCAACTTGGTTGGGTTACCACTGTTTCAGCTTACTTTGTGGATTTTAGACCCATTCCTTCTGACAGTTTAGACAATTGATCTCGATTTATACTCTTAGTTAACAGATCCTCAAGATTGTCCTTAGACCTCACATAGTCTATTGACATTACACCACTTGAGATCAATTGTCTCACGGAATTATGTCTACGACGAATGTGTCTAGACTTTCCGTTATACATGTCACTTAAAGCCCTACCAATTGCGGCTTGACAGTCGCAATGTACCATTATCGTAGGTACGAGTTTATCCCAACATGGAATATCCTCGAGGAAATTTCGAAGCCACTCTGCTTCTTCACCAGCTATATCTAAAGCTATGAATTCTGATTCCATGGTGGACCGGGCTATGCATGTTTGCTTAGTCGATCTCCAGGACACAGCCGCTCCTCCTATAGTGAATACAAATCCACTAGTGGAGAATGACTCTTTAGTGTCTGAGATCCAATTAGCATCGCAGTACCCTTCAAGTACAGCAGGATACCTAGTGTACTGTAGCCCAAAGTCGAGAGTATACTTTAAGTACCTCAAGACTCTCCTGAGTGCATTCCAATGCTCATTGCTTGGATTGCTTGTGAATCTACTGAGTTTATTCACCGCACATGCTATATCGGGATGCGTACAATTCGAAATGTACATTATGCTACCGATAACTCTAGCATATTCTTGTTGAGCTACAAGACTACCTCTGTTTTTGCTCAAATGCACACTCATGTCCAAAGGGGACTTTGCAGGTGGATCATCAAAGGCATTGAACTTCTTTAGCACTTTCTCTACATAGTGAGATTGTGTTAAAGATATACCATTTGATGTCCTACTGATCTTGATTCCTAGAATCACGTCAGCAACACCCAAGTCTTTCATGTCGAAGTTTCGACTTAACATGCGTTTCGTACTAATGAGTAAATCATGATCATTACTCATAATGAGCATGTCATCAACGTATAGACACAATATGACAAACCCTTTCGGTGTACTTTTCACGTACACACATTTGTCACACTCATTAATACGAAAGCCATTTGATAACATGGTGCTATCAAATTTCAAATGCCATTGTTTTGGAGCTTGCTTAAGTCCATACAACGACCTCACTAGTTTGCACACCTTTTTCTCATTTCCAGGTGCTACAAACCCTTCTGGTTGATCCATATATATATCTGTATCCATTTCACCATTTAGAAACGCAGTTTTAACATCCATTTGGTGAATTTCGAGATTGTGCAAAGCAGCAATCGCGATTAGCACCCTAATGGAAGTAATCCTCGTTACCGGTGAATAGGTATCAAAGAAATCGTACCCTTCGATTTGTTTGAACCCTTTGGCCACTAAGTGGGCTTTGTATTTTTCAACTGACCCATCTGCTTTATACTTTCTTTTAAGGATCCATTTGCATCCTAAGGGCTTGCAACCTTGTGGGAGATCAACCAACTCCCACGTGTGGTTTTGCATGATAGAGTCGATTTCACTGTTAATTGCCTCTTGCCAGAGCGGAACGTCTGGCCTAGA
Source organism: Ballota nigra (assembly GCA_947034835.1). Classification (NCBI taxonomy): domain Eukaryota; kingdom Viridiplantae; phylum Streptophyta; class Magnoliopsida; order Lamiales; family Lamiaceae; genus Ballota; species Ballota nigra. Next base: position 5,922,483 of record OX344727.1, on the reverse strand, counting down.
TAGAGCATCTTTGATAGTCCTTGGTTCTTCTTCCAACACGTAAGTGATGAAATCGGGACCAAAGGTTTTAACTATCTTAGCTCTCTTGCTGCGTCGTAACTCGCCACTATCTTGAGTGGATGGACCGGCATCATTATCAACCTCCTCATTACGAGGTCTTTTGGTTGATATCTCATCTTCCTTGGACTTGCAAGGAAAGATATTTTCGAAAAACACAGCGTTTCTCGACTCTATATAAGTGCCTTCTGTCATATCGGGAACTCCTGATTTGTGAATTATAAACCGATAGGCACTACTGTTTAATGCATACCCAACAAATATGCAATCAACTGTTTTAGGGCCGATTTTAATTTGTTTAGGTAGAGGCACTTCAACCTTTGCTAAACACCCCCACACTTTGAGGTATTTATATGACGGTTTCCGCCCCTTCCACAATTCATAAGGAGTAGCATCTTTACTCTTATGTGGAATTTTGTTCAAAATGTGGTTAGCCGACAGAATGGCTTCTCCCCACAAGTTTTGCGGTAAACCGGAGCTAATAAGCATAGCATTCATCATCTCTTTGAGTGTTCGGTTCTTTCGTTCCGCAACACCATTAGATTGAGGCGAGTAAGGAGCAGTAGTTTGAAGTATGATTCCGGATTCGGAGCATATCTTCTCAAACGGTGCTACATACTCTCCTCCTCTATCACTACGAATCATTTTGATTCGTCTATTCAACTGGTTTTCCACTTCACTTTTGTATAGTTTAAAAGCATCTAACGCTTCATCCTTACTGTGTAAAAGGTAAACATGGCAAAACCTTGTACTATCATCTATAAAAGTGATGAAGTACTTTTTCCCACTTCTAGTTTGTACGAATTTTAAGTCACACACATCAGTGTGAATTAATTCTAGAGGTTCTGAGTTCCTTTCAACCGAAGGGAAAGGTAACTTTGTCATTTTAGCTTCTACACAAACTTCGCATTTGTTATTTAAATCGACATTTTTTATGTCTAGTAAATTTAAGCTTACTAGTCGTTTTATCGATTTAATGTTTACATGTCCCAATCTGCAGTGCCATAAATCTGAAAACTCAGCGATATAAGAAGAAGTAGAAGCTTCTTTATTCATAACAGATTTCCCCTTGGGGTGTACAACAATGGCACTCATCTTAAACAGACCATCGTGGACATACCCACGACCTAAGTACACTGAGTAATTGCTAAGAACAACCCTATTAGACTCAAATACAAGTTTGAAATTATTCTTCACTAGTACAGAGCCAGAGATGAGGTTCCTGCGAATGTCCGGGACATGCAGGACATCTCTCAGTGTGATGTTCTTCTCACTGGTCAGCTTCAGAATAACGTTGCCAACCCCAGCCACCTCAGACGTGGCTTGATTCCCCATGTGCAGCTTTCTCCCATTGGCTGGCTCATAGGTCGAGAAAGTATTTCTGTCAGAACAGACATGACAGGTAGCCCCCGTATCAATGAACCATTCCTTTGGGTTGCCCACGAGGTTCACTTCAGTGGTCACCGCAGCAAGGTCCTCTTCAGTGAACTCTCCTTCAACCACATTCGCATTGGACTGCTTGCCTTTGCCTTTGTCATCTTTCTTCGGGGCCTTGCAGAATCTTGCAATGTGGTTCGGCATTCCACAGTTGTAACAATCACCCGTAAATTTGGGTCGAGTTACAACTGGTTGTTTGCCTTTGTCAGAATTTTGCCTCTTACGCTTCTTTGACTCCATCAAATTAGCTTTGGCATCTTCCTGACCCTTGTTCCTTTCCAGCCCACCTTCGCGAATCTGAAGTTTGCCTATGACCTCTTGCAAGGTCGTACTCTTCTTCTTCAGCTTCAAGTGGCTTTGAAACTCCTTCCAGCTTGGAGGCAGTTTCTCAATGACTGCAGCGGCTTGGAAATCGTCTGGCAGTATCATTCCTTCTGCAGCAATGTCATGCAGAATCAACTGGAATTCTTGGACTTGTTCAACGATAGACTTCGAGTCCACCATCTTGAAGTTCAAGAACTTCCCAACCAAGTACTTCTTAGTACCGGCATCCTCGGCCACATATTTGGCCTCCAAGGAATTCCACATTTCCTTGGCCATTTTGCACTTCTGGTAGACACTGTACAAAGCATCTGCCAGACCACTCAGAATGTAGTTCTGAGCATAGAAGTCGTGTTCCCACCAGCGGGCACGAACTTCCTCATTCTGCGCATCGTTCTCAACGACAGCAGGCGGGTCCTTAGTAAGGAACCTCGCCAACCTCAAGGTGGTCAGAAAGAACAGCATACGTTGTTGCCACCTCTTGAAGTTCTTACCCAAAAATTTTTCGGGTCTCTCACTTTGGACCACAAAAGGTCTCGAATTGTCAAAGGGGAAAGGGCTCACCACTGAGGGATTAGAAGATTGCCCAAAATGGACAGTTACATGGGGAACGGGGGTAGTGGCGCCCTGGGGAGTGGGGTTACCAGGAGGACAACAGTGTTTCCCTGGTTAGCAGACTCCGAATTGTTATTTCCGTCAGTCATTTTGAAAACAGAAAAGAGTTTTGTCTTGCGATTGTAAAATAAGAAAATATTTTTTACTGCGGAAATAATAATTCAACAATAAAAGAAATTACAACTCGACTAACAGATTACAGAGTGAGAGAAAAAAAAAAGAAAAGAAGCAGCAAAGGTGATGAGTCGAGGAAGCCCTCTTCCCGCAAGACAAAATTTCCCCGGTAGTGCTCTTCGGTCTCGGAAATTTGTCCCCAAAGGAACCTCCACTCAATGCAGAAGGAAAAACCGCGTGGGCATTAAATGCGGACACATTTTCGTTGGTGGCAAGAGTTGACCCAGAACGTGTTTCCGTAAATCACGCTGGTAACGTCCCACGAATTTAGCACACGTGTTTTATGTGCTCTTATGAAGTATGGTCCGGTGACCCAAGAACAAGACCAAGACCAAGACCAAGACCAAGTCCAAGTCCAAGGCCAAGGCCACGGCCACGGGCTCGAGCGCGGCGCGGCTCGGCTCGGCTCGGCGCGCGCGCGCGTGTGTGGCAATTTTGATTGACTAGCAATCAACTACAATTTATTATACTTCATTATTCCCATACTAATATCATGTATATTAGTATTCCAAAAATCCAATGTGGGATGAATTAAATGACTCATTTAATTCCCAAATTAGGTGTTGAACCTTTCGACTTTCCGATTCAATTTCTCACTCACCGAAAATCGGTTTTGCGAGTATGAATACACAATTCTCATCTACTCCAAGAGTAGAACACACTTGTAACAATTAATTTCTGAGAAATTAATTTCAACACCAAGAATTAATTGGTCAACTATTAAAGTCTCAAATAAACTTTAATACCAATTAATTATAAAATAATACCACCAACCAATTTTCTCTAACACTTAATTAGAGTCCTATGAAATCGAGATTGATGAATTGATTAGAAACTTTCGAGCATCCAACTACTAGTAAAATTAAATGTCTTATGAGTGTATTAATAATAAATATACGAAATAGATGATAATTTAGATAACTAGTGACATATATGTGACTAATCTCCTAGACGAGAAACACTATCAAGGATTCATCATAATCGAAGATTATCGAACTCGTACTAAAATCTGTACTGACAAAAAATTGAACCGAAAAAATCGTGGATTTTTTTACTTTAACTGTACCAAAACCGAACCGAATATTTTTTTGGTATGGATCTGAATATTACCAAATTAACCGTACCGGAAAACCGAATGCGACCGTATCGTACCAAACTGTACCGAACCGAATAACCGAATTAAATATGTATTAAATTCAATTTTTATTTATTATTTATTTATTAAATATTATTATAATATTATTGAATTCAAGTACAACTATACGAGAGCATAATTTCTCTTTCTTTTTCGAATATAAACGCTATATTATTTATCTTATTAAGTTCTTAAAATATTAACTTATATTTAGGTGTATATCAAAATGATTTAAAATTAATTTTTTATTCTTTTAATTTCATTGATCATTATATTCTTTTTTTACAAAAACTTGGATATGGTGTAACCTGTGTCAAGAATTACAATCAACATGATCTTAATATTGCACTTTTCATTCACAAGATATTTCAAAAGATATTTTTAATATATATATATATATATATATATATATATATATATATATAATATTATATACTCTATTGGTGGTGATTTGCGTTGATTTTTTAATCATCAATTGTCATATAATATGTTATATTTGAGCTTGTAATGATATATGTTTGATTGTGATTGAAGTTGTGTAGTATTCGTGTGAGTGTGCATGCATCAATATGTTTATTTTAAGAAAAATGATTATAAAAAGGATAGAATTATAAAAAAAAATAGGTAAACAACCTGTTTCTCCGTTCTATTCCGTACCGATCAGATCTGATCCATTTGTTACCGAAAATAAAATATTCATACCGTACCATACCAAAATTTCGGTACGAGCACGGACACACAAATTTTAAAATAAATGAACATTGGCACGGACACGGATATTCTTAAATATCCGTTCTGGTCCGTAGCGTGAACAGCCCTAACTATGGTGGTTAATAAAAATACAAAATGATCAATGATTCTATTTATTTTTCCTTCTAAACAAGGAAATCATTATCATTTTGATTATCATTCTCCTCGTTCAATAGTTTGTAAGCATAAATTTAATTTATGTATGAATCTTGAAACTTCATGATTTTCACATCCATAAATCTATAAATCATGAATTAAATAAGTAGAGTACTAACCTTGAGCAGCAATAATAATTCTTAAGATGAAATTATATTTCTCTCTCTCAACCTCCATTAATCACAGAACATAAAACTTAAGTGATAGAATTAATTCATTGGTTGCAGGAATAATTTGTATCTTTTATAGGCAGAGAAAAGAGTAATTTCTTATTCTCCAAGAATTAGTTTCTTATATTTCAAGAAACTACTCAAAAGGTAACTTAATCACACTGTCTATCAATATGATAGATTCATTCTGATCTTTTCCTAATTGACCATATCAAATATTATTTAAACCCCAATATTAGATAATTAAGTTAATAATTAAATATCTAATTAATTCATTATGTGGCACGTGGGCCACAAAATCTTACATTCTCCCACTTGGCTCATGTGGCAGAATACATCTGTATGGTTTAAATAATAACATAATGTGCACGTCATATGATATCTTTACTGGTCAAATCATAATGTCAATATTAAATATATGATGACACGAGTAATGACAATCTACATCATTTACTCGACATAGTCCCTTCCATGTACCACAATGTTAGTTTTCTACTTAATATGACTCATAAATAGAATATAGTAGATCGTTTAAACGTCTCGATTAGAGATCAAATTCTATTAATTAAACTTTATGTCAATCAATCAATGTATACATTAATGACAAAATAGGACATTGTTCAATATCAGAAACAAACATAAAAGAGCTCAAAGTGTCAAATACATATCATAGATTCATTAAGATTTTCAATAATGCACATTCTCTCGACATGTCCAATAAATGTCTTTGGAGGCAGTTCTTTCATTAATGAATCATCAATTAACACCTTTTATTTCTAAACTTCTTCTTGGACGATAAAATACTTCAATTCCATATGTTTAACATATTTGGAATACTTGTCATTTTTAGAGAAGAATGTTGCTACATAATTATCACAATAAGTTTTCAGCGGCTTGACAATACTGTCGACTATTCCAAGTCCTGAAATAAGATTATGTAGCCAATTCCTTGAATTGTGACTTAAAAAATATGCCACAAACTCAACTTTAATGCAGCAATTACAGACTGCTTCACATTATTTATTGTGATTGTTCCTCCGCCTAATAGGAGTAAACAACTAAACGCAGATGTCAATACATTCATCATAATCTGAACCTGAATATCTAATCATCTCTAGAAGATCAAATCTCCAATAAATAAACAAAATGAATATCTTTCATTTGTTCACGTTCCAATTCATTATTTGGACATTACTTAAGGTTGAAATTGTCTCCCTTCTGGATTGGAATGATGCTTAATGAGCATTTTTCCATCCTAAATATATCATGAACTTTATTTATGAGTGTATTTTGAGATAACTCTAACACTCATTGTGATTTATCCCGGAATATTTTCATTTCGTTCACATAGGCTGCCCCTCTTATATCTTTCATTTCTTAGATAAATATTTCTTGGTTACATCATACCAAGATCATTCGTTAAATCAATATACAAAATAAATAAATAAATAAATTATCTTGCTCCCACTGACCTTGAGATATATACACCGATTAACAGTATTTTTCTTAAATCTAAAGGAAGTAATGGTATCATTGCACTTCAGGTACCATTGATGGGAAGCTTGCTTAAGTCCATAAATTGATTTCTATAATTTACACACCATGTGTTTGTTTCCTTCAATGGAAAAACCTTCAGGTTGATCCATATATTTCGTTCACTAAATTCTCATTCAAAAAAGTCGTTATAACATCCATTTGATGTAACTCTAAATCATAATGATCCACCAAAGCCATAAAAATTCTAAGGATTCCTTTAGAGACACCAGTGAAAATGTCTATTTATAATCAATGTCACTTGAGTAAAACCTTTGGCAACAAGTCTAGCTTTATATATTTATATATTGTCATTTGAGTCTTGATTTGTCTTAAAGATCAATTTACATTCAACTCTTTTGCAACCTTATGGAAATTCTATAAGATCCTAAACTTCATTGTGAGCCATATATTACAACTCTTATTTCATAGCATCTAACTGCTTAATAGAATTAATTTTTATGGCTTTTACAAAATGAAAATGGATCATGCTTCTTGTAGATAAACCACATGCTCTTCAAAAAAGTAGAGTTATCTTTCTGAATTTCTTAATGTTATTTGTTGTGGTTCATCTACCATAGATTCTTTATTGAGAGTGTTGTCGTTTATATGTTGTTCTTGTAAATTGTCTAGCAGTTCAACAACAACAAGTATAACAACATGAGGAGAAGTGTTGGGCAGAGAAGTATCAACCCTTTACTTCTTAAATGACCACATTTTCATAGATCTACACTCCCACTGTTTTCACCATTATCAATGAACCTGACATTCCAGTTTCAACAATTCTCATACTATGATTAGAACAGTAAAACCTATACCCTTTAGAATTTTCTTGATAATAAATAAAGAAACCACTTATAGTTCTTGGATCCAATTATTTTAATGTGGAATGTACATTCTTAATTCTGTTAGGCAACACCAAGCATGCAAGTTTCCTAAACTAAGTTCCTACCCGTTCACAGTTCAAAAGAAGTTTTAGGAACTGCTTTGCTAGGGACCCTATTTAACACATGTACAACAGTTTTCAATGTATATATCCACAAGTAAGTAGGTAAGGAGGAATTACTTAACATACTCCTAATCATATCTTTTAGAGTACAATTACTTCTTTCTGCTACACCATATTATTATGGTGTACCTGGCATAGTGTATTGAGCACAAATATCACACTTTTCAAGGAATTTAGTGAACAGATATGGGAATTATCCCGATTCATTATATTTTCCATAAAATTCACCATCTCTGTCAGACCTAATATTTTTCACTTTTCTATCCAATTGTCTTTCAACCTCTGTAATAAATACTTCTAAAGCATTTAAAGATTGAGACATTTCTTGAAATAGATATAGATAACCATAATGTGGAAATTATCAATAAAGGCGATGGCATATATTTCAAGAAGTTGTATGCTTCTTATGGCTCTCTCTTTTGTGTGTGTTGTTTTCTTTCTTTTAATACAATTTACATAAATACCAAGATCAGTAAAATCCAAATAATGAAGGATTTCATTCTTTACTAATCTTTGTCATCTTTCATTGGAGACATGCTCCAAACTTTTATGGCACAAATAAGCTAAATTTTCATTGACTAAACCACATTTAGTTCCAACCTTATGATGCAAGGTTAAAGAAGTTTAACAAAAATAATTTGCTTAAATCTATACAAGCCATTAATTAAAGATATTAGAGCCAATAAGCAAATTTTGTTTTAACAAACTAAAACGTCTATTTTCAAATTTCAAATTTCAAATAATATCCAACAGAATCAAGTTTGGATAAGGAAACTAAATCAAGGGTAATAGAAGGAACATAAAGAGTTTCAAACAAATCTAAGTGATGCTCGATATCTAGAATCAAATCATAAATTCCAATTACTTCAGCTAAAGCTAATACTCGATTACCCATATAGAATTTATGATTCTGGTCGTAATGCATCCCTGCATAATTTTCTGAAACATGATTGGTATAGCCAGAATCAAGCAACCACATATTACTAGGAACTTCAGCCAAGTTAGATTCGAAAAATAATGCATTAAATATATATCGGCCAATTTAAATTCCTAGATATTTATTTTCAAATGAGGCCTTACATTTATAATAATTTCTCTTCAAGTGTTTAGGCTTCTTACAAAACCGACAATTGATATTGTCATGTTCCTATGGACATAGGACTCATTTATCTTAAGCGGCCCTTTGCCCCTTTCTTATGACTTTCTTACAAACATCTTAATCATTTCATTGACATGTTTATTAATGATATGCGTACCATCAAACTTTATGATGGTTGACGTATCAGTTAATGTCATATTAAGGGAGTTATCAGCAATCCAAAAATATTTTTTTACATGTGCCAAAAAAAAAAATTATTCAACACTTTCAGTTTGAGGAATTATAGACTTAATATTATCATGTACACTCATTCGCATAAACATAAGACTCAGTTTGTTCGATTTTACCCAAGAATCATAGGCAAACCTTTCACCAGCATTTTTAGTATCATCCATAACAGACTTCTCAACTTCAAGTGCTGGATAATAATTCAAAACACCAATGTGAAATAAGTTTAGTTTATTCAACAAAAGAAGTAAGCGAATGAAGAGCGACAACAAGAATAGGTTAATTAAAAAACATTAATGCTTTAAAATACTTAAAACAGATTCAGGATCGAATAATAATAAATGTACAATGATGTTCACCTTTGGGTGATACATCAATATACAATCATAAATATAACGATGTTTGAAAATATTTCATAATTTGATAATTGTATATGATCATCTAAAATTCTTTTGTTATCTTTGGATATACAAAAGGTCTCACATTTATTTTCGTAATTTATAAAGACAAGTGAATAACCTTTGGGTGATTCTTAGGGCCTTATAATTATGAAATTTAATTATTCATAAATTATTTAAATCAAGCATCACCTTATTATGGATAATTAAAATTAATTATACAATTTTAAATTTATTAGACTTTCTGGTTAGACCACTCTGGTGATTAACAAACCAACATTAAATAAATTAAAATCGCATAATGATGATCATCATTATTTAATAAGATTAACATAAATTATTCCATTACATAAAACATATAAAATGAGATGTATAATCTTATTATATAGTTGTAAAGATTAAGCAGGATTTATAAAATTAATTTCATCATAAACTTTCACCGAACTCTTAGTCAAAACTAATGGACAATCGTCCAAATAAATAATAGAACTGGACTCCTTAATATTCGGTATTTTATTTTAGGTCAGACAAAAGATTTTATTAAAGGAAATAAAAAGACACAAGGAATGCCACAGCAATACACCAGGTGCAAGAACCAGAAAGCATCAAACTACTAGCCTAGGAGTTTCTAACCAAATTTTGAGAGAGGAATTACGGTGAATCAATTTTCTCACCAACAACCAACTCCATACTTTGCTTCTCGCCTCTTCAAAACTATTAGACGCCTCAAATTGAGAACCTTCAAAAATTACTTTGTTCCTTGCCTTCCATATAGCCCACACTAAGCATTCCCATACCGCAATACCTATTGGTTTCTCCTTCTTCCTCCTAAGAAGCCCTGAAAAATCAGGAAATGATCTATCACCTTATTAGGAAGGGTCGTAGGGATACTAAACCATTCCACGCAAACTCTACGAACCACGTGCATCTGATGAAGAGATGTTCTGCTAATTCGCATTCATTTCCACATAACACACACCTCAGATCTGTCCCTCCATCAAGTATTCCCCTTCTTGCTAAATTATCTTTTGTTGGTAGCCTGTCATGTAATAATCTCCATGTCGTAGCAGCTACTTTACTCGGAACCGCCTTGCACTACAACTTCTCAAATTCCTCTCTTCTTGAAACCTCATTTGCGTTGTTGGGAAAATAGGGGTGCCCGGGAACTATTCGGGATGAAATTTAAATACGAATTTAAATATAATTATTACTAGCATGAATTAATCCTAATTAATTCAAATAATAATTCCAACAACAATTTTATCATCATGCAAATTGAATTAATTCACATAAAATCTATGGCGGAAAAACTAAGAGATTATGTGACTACGTACCTCTCGTAGATATGGCCTTTGATTATCACGGGACAATAACGAACGCGCTACCAACCCAAAGACCTTCTCAAGTATTTCCCTTTCACCTTGCTTGATCACCGATGGGAAGTGCTTTCAAGCAATTTAAAATAACAAGGAAGAAAGAAAAAAATAGTGTTGCTGATTTTATTTTTTCAACGCTGTGAAAAAGTAAACTGGAGATGAAATAATCATCCCCTATATATAGGTGAGGGGTGAACGAAATTTAGGTGAAAAAAAGGGAAGAGAAAATCTTTTTCTTGGCCTCCAAGAAATCTTGAATATATCTTATATATTCTTTTCTCCATAAAAAAATATTCCACAAAAATCTCACCCTCCTAATATATGCAATTTTCGAATTTTAGGGAGATATAATACTAGATTTGGATCTTCTTGAATTTATGAGATAATCTTGTATTTCAAGAATACATATCTTCCATAATATCTTTCCAAGAAAATCAACAAAATCTTTTCTCTCTCTTAAACCTAATTTTCGAAAATTATTAATAAAAATCAGCAATAATAATTTTCTTTTATTTTAATCACCTAATTATTATCGGGCTACTTAATGGACTACTTGAGGGGCCTTAAGGAGAATTAAGATTGGACCTCCTAATGGACTTCTGAATTTCAATATTGAGCCCCAATATAATTCAGCCCATTAATATTAATTAGCACCACTAATAAATTAATATTGCACTATCCATCTTAATCCATATTACGATAATATGGGCTCCCGTTATTATTTCCCGCGTTTAAGATTATCAAGTCCATTAATTAATTAAGCTTCTGAATAGCTCTAAATTAATTAATATATTTTGTCTTGGAGTAAAGACATCTCAACATTATTATTCGTACCGAAGAAACTGATTCTTCACTTGCAAGATTTGGTACGATAAAACTTCTGAGGCCACCAAGGGGACTAATCACACGAGCCGTACTCGAACGCATTTCTCTGTATTAAATCTTAGCAACCGTTGTATGATTAATATTACTGCCCAAAGCACAAGGTTTGAAGTCACGATGATTCTCACCCAACATGAATCAAAGCAGTAACCATTAAGCACACACGGTCCTATTTAAGTGACGGAGGTTAAGAAACCAATAACCACTGAGGTCTAATTCTTCACATTTCAGAACAGAAGAATTTATCATTGTTGTAGGTCTTCTTCAACACATACTAAATGTGCTAGTGCAATCTCTTGGCCAAGACATACCAATCTGAGATGTACACATCAACCTTTCACGGCGGATTGTTCAATTCCACCTGGGTCGTGAATTTGTACGTTTTAGTTACAAGGAAACCGTTAATGTGATCTTCCGTGATCGGGTATCACCATATTAACTACAATGTAACAAGTACTATATATAATGAACTGGTTGCAATAAATATTCAACATTCAATCATATCTAAAGCAAATGTGATAAAAGAATTATTCTCATAAACAAGTGTTTAATACATGAGTTATACAAAGTAAAAGCATACTTTCACGTATAACTCCAACAATTTGCACCGGCCTTTTCCATCCGTATTTGTTGATATGCTGAGCTTGTTGAATATCTCCCTCTTTTCTCCAAACTCCATAGCCAGCTGTCTTTTTCGTCCTCCACCAACCTGCACGAATTTACTTTCACAAGGAAATCGTTAAACAAATTATACTCCCTCTCAAACAACAGTCTTCTCCACCTCCATTCCCAACTCCAACCCCCCCTCCCAATAACCCATCTCCTTAACCATTTTCTCCTTATCAACACTTAAGTGAAACAATCTAGGAAACAAGCTCCTAAGCGAAGAATCCCACACCCATACCTCATTTCAAAAACTAGTATTCCCCCCATCCCCTACCCTCTTCACCAGGCTCTCAACAAACCACCTCTACACAACTTTCGAACCTAATTCAATTATCTTCTTCCACCATCCCGAACTCTCCCTCCCCCCACCCTCACACCTAACTCCACCCTCTCTCACTACTACCCTGCCATGTAACGACTCAATGACCCTAACCCACAGATTCTCCCTCTCCACCAATGCTCTCCAAGCCTGTATAAATCAGTGTCACATAGTTCATCATTGGTGACAACATATGATTAAAAAATAATAGTGAGTTGCATTCCACTAGATTGGTTTCATAGTTTATCTAAAATGTGTTTTCTTTCACATTTATTAGGTAAATATAAAATTTCATTCCCACTGTGTGTGTATAAATAATAATGTTGGCACATGTTTCCTTAAAACTTAACAAGGTTCGATTAGCTCTTGATGCATATAAAACTTCATTGATTTTAATAAGTGTATTGTTAGACATCAAGAATTTGGCAACATTTCGCCCTTTTTAAGAAATCTCACATTCTGTTGAGTTTCAATTTGAGTTGAATGATTTACTTTTCATTCAATGCTTTATCACGTTACATCGTGAAAGGGTTATTTTCGAATCACGTATACTAATGTACGTGTATAATAAATTCAAATAATTTATTACTTTGAATAATATTTAAATTTATTAATGAACCAACATCATTGAAAGTATGGTCTTGTACAAAAAAAATCTAACTCAAAAGTCATTGTTGGTCTAATTAACTTTAAGACCAAAATATCTGGCCAAATAAATTAAGACATTATGTCTGAGTAACCTTCTTGAAAAATGAGAAATTTATAAGTAAATCAATCAAAATCAGAAGTATTCATTAATTGGCAAAGTCCTTGTTGCCATTGAAATCAACAATTGTGAGGTAAAATTTGAGAGGCATTCCTCATATTTTATATAATGGCATCTTGTTCTTTAGATCTTCATACCTCATATTGTTGGTTGCTACTTTGTGCTTGTATCACAGGTTTATATGTTATCACTATAATTGTTAGGAGTATCATAATCTCCTTAACATCTTCCAAGGGAGATTCACCACTACTCCGCATGGTGCATCATGTTCGTATGAATTAATACATTATGTTCCATTTTCTTTAGGATTCTTTCAGCTATTCCATTAACTAAAATTAACCTCGAAAATTTTCTTTATCCTAAAGGCAGGAGAACGACATGTGTCTTAGCCACTTGCAACATGTTAATCAACTTAGTGGGGAAAGTTGAGAGTTTTTTCTTTATATTATACATCTTCTGTGATTTCCTTTTCATAAAAAGTAAAGTGTGTTTTAAAGCGCAACATATCCTTATGGAAATTCGAGACCCTCATTTAGTGAAGCAAATGGAATTAATTACACCGAATCGACAGTTTTGAAATGAAAGATATTTCTAAAATATCATTTCAAAATATACCACAATCCTTTGGGTGTTATAAATAGAAGATACATTCAACATAAAATGGAGTCTGATATGTTGCCTAAAAAATATTAGGGCATTAACTTTGATCTTGCTAGACGGTTCTTTGTCTTTTGATCATTAGATGGTTTGATTGTGAAAATATGATCCTTCCACAAAGTAATTTTCCACATTCGAAATCTAATGATGATACTCACCTTCTTTTGAGTCCAATATTTTGTAAATAAATGGAAAATAATTTTACAAGCATATCAATATTGATTTATTTTTCAAGAATGTGAGTGTGTATTAGATCTTGAGACCATGTGTCACATAATTTTTTTTTTTTTTATGTTTTGTGAAAATACTTTATCTCATTGATTTGTACTAATAAATATCATTCATAAAATTTCTTTATCATGGAGATATTCAATTACGAACATGTATACACATAAATTGAGTATATATATCACATATGACATTAATATAAAAAAAAACAAGTCATCAAATTCTTCACTGTGAATTTAGGTGAACCACATGAGTTGCAATTAATTAATAATAGGAAAACAAGGATTTCTCACGTAAATCCTAATTTCTACAGCAAATAATTCACAAGTCTTTGCTACGACAAGCACTGTTAATTGCTGATTTTTTATTTTAAATAAGTCTTTTTATCAGAGCGGAACCCTACAGTAAGGGTTCCTATACGTCAAGTGGTAGATACAGAGACTCATCTCGTGTTGAGCGCAAATTCAATATAGGGATAGTTCCATCGACTTTAGGCATGTCTCCAATGGGTAGAAATAACCAGATAATTAATATCAAGTTCAAAATAAAACTTAATACTGAGACAAGTTAGTAAAAATTAAACCAAAACTACCTACCAAACTCCATGAATCGTTATAAAAATTAACCATATTTGAGGAACATAAAATCAATTAACCAAAACAATTCGGAATATTCACAGAACTTCTGAATTGATCTCAAATTCTATCTTACAAGTGGCAGATTAATCAATATCATGAATTCGTATACATGCAATCATTAAAAATCATATTTGAACTATATGTTTCAATCAATTGAATAATAATAAAATTATAAGAAAAGTTCAAACTTTTGAAGTCTCAATTCTATCATATATCAATTAATTAATATGCTGCCAACTATACTAACAAATTAGTACTCATCCATAAAATTATTTCACTTTATCGTATGATTAATCATTATTTTAATATATACCTAATGGCAACACCACCAATTACAGTAAACCAACATAAGCATAAAATTAAATCTATTTTAATTTCTAAATCAATAAATGAATCAACTTGTATGTACACATACAAACTCACAGAAAGATTGAAAAGAAGAAAAAAAAATTGGACTTATAGCAGTAAAACATACCGATTAGTCTTTTCTTCTAACCTTATTCAATTACCGCGGATCTGTAATTCATCCGTGCATCTTTTCTTCCAATATCAGAAACTTCGTGCGTGGGATGAATTTGGGTTCTCGTTTCTATAATCAGATCCAAATACTATTGATGGAGAGATTGCAAAATTCTAAAAACTAATTGGGCAGGACATTCGTGCTGATAACATGTTTTAGGATATAGAGAAATAAAGAGAAGAATAGAAGAACACAGATTTGTTGACCCAATTCGTCAGGAATGACTACGTCTGGGGGCGTACCAAACCAGGAGATAATTCACTATTTGTTGTGTGTGAGATCCCTTTGTATAGGTTACAATCTAGGATTTTAGATGAGTACAAAGAATATAATGAAATGACTTTATTTAACTTTAATGATTTAGACTACCGTTAAATTTATAATTCATTTATTGTTATGTATTTAATTGTATATGTATTCAAATTGAGTTTAAACAAAAAAAAAAGAAAAATTATCTAATTATTTCCTTTTTGTTCTAAATTATTTATTTAAATATTTCACCATATTTTATTTTCTAAATATATTGATTTAGACTACCTATAAATTTATAATTGTTCATTTTTATGTATTTTATATATGTATTTAAATTGTGCCATTTTTTAAAAATACGTCTAACTTATTTATTTTTAATTTGTTTATATAAAGTTCAAGCGGTTTTTATTTTATTTTTGTAAATATAATGATTTAGACTACCTATTAATTTTTTTTATGCATTTAATTGTATATGTATTCAAATCGAATAATTTTTTTAAATGCATCTAATTAATTCAATTTTGTTTCTAATATATTTATATAAATATTTTCACCAACTTTGTTTGTATAAATGCTCCAAAAATACAATTTTATCTAAATAAAAACATAAATATTATTCAAATAAAAATAAAAAATTATATTCAAATAAAATAAAATTGTTCAAATTTATTTAAAAGACTATCTAATCATCTGACTCAAATTCTGACGGGTCCTCGGCCTTCTCCTAGTTCTCCTCATCCTCATCCTCATCCTTTCCGACCTAAGTACTGCTATAACTTCCAATGTTAGGTATACTATAGGTGGTAACCCAAATTCTTCGAGACCATCAACATTCACTGCTTCATTAGGTCCATCTCCTGTCTCTCCCTTTGCCTCTCATTCCTATCCCTTTCCCTCGCTCGTCTCTCACTCTCTCGACAACCTTCGTCATTTTCTCCTTTTGCTTCCTCACTTCCTGCAACTAATGATATAGCTTGTAGTAGGGGTGAGAGTTAATGGAAGACTAGGAGGACAAAGTAGACGCACAGGATCGTAGGACGATTTTACCATACCCGCCTAACCCAATGAGCCACCTCTTTATGGCCTACGGTCTTCAAATAAATTAGATCTTCATCAATCGGGGCAGAGGAGGGGATACTCCCCAAAGGCCTCAGCCTGACTAGCATCATGTGTTTGGTGTATCTGGACCTCTTTTATGGCCTCGTTCATCCTCATTTGCAAATTAACTATAATTTATTTAATATATATATATATATATATATATATATATTTGAAATTGTTGATGTTAGGTCAATGTTGTCCAAAATGTTGCAACATTTTCCGCAACATCAGAATTCACCCTTTCTCCTAACACTAACTTCATTTGTTTCAATGTTGTATTTAATGTCTAAACATGCAGGATGACGACATGACAGTTACCAGGTCAGGTAGTTGCAGTTTATAGTGAGTTATTTAAAGATAAGCATGGGTAGTTATCAAGATCATGGAGCTTAGTG
This sequence comes from Ballota nigra, assembly GCA_947034835.1. Lineage (NCBI taxonomy): Eukaryota > Viridiplantae > Streptophyta > Magnoliopsida > Lamiales > Lamiaceae > Ballota > Ballota nigra. The sequence continues at coordinate 5,905,601 of OX344727.1, read as the reverse complement.
GAAGACGGTTTTACATCATGGGAAACCATAATTTTCAAGTGTTCACATGCTAGATTCGAAGTCTATAAATACCATATGCATGAGACACATTCAAGTGAGGAAATTGAGATACCTTATTTCGGGTTTTCTCCATCGTGAAGAGTTCGAGATATCTACTTTACATTTAGAGTGTAGCTATTTCGAATTACTCCTTTGTTATTTTAGAAGTGTTTTATTTCGACCTTTGAGTAGGTTCTTTGGTTTACACTTTTAGAATTATAGGCTTTTGATTGTATACGTAGGGTATATGATCTTGATGTAAATTCCTATAGTTGGTTTTTACTTTGTCTTTGTATCACTACTCGTTATAGTGAAGTTTCAGCATGAGGCATCATAGATTATTCAATAATAATCTATGATAAAGTTTTGATATCCCGTTTGCAAATTTTATATTCTGTTTTTCAAAGTCTTCCGCTGTGTATGTTATCATTTATATTTCAACACCTTCGACAACATTCTGGAAAAACACCCGTACACACCCTTCAATTGGTATCAGAGCAATCTGATATCATACACTTGGACTATCAATTGGCACCAGAGCCATAACTAGATATACTTAGTTAGATCTTATGTCTTTAAGTGTATAAATTTCGTTTGCAATGGAATATCCACTTACCCCCGCTTTAAAACCTCCGATTCTAGATGGATCGAATTACGCGTATTGGAAATCTAAGATGAGAATGTACATCAAATCCCTTGATGTACAAGCATGGAGAAGTGTACTCTCCGGATGGACACAACCCAGGACTCCAGTTGATAATGATAACGAAGCACGAATCAAGCGAGAGCTTGATTGGACGAACGAAGAAGTAATCCTGGCGAATTATAATTCGAAAGCCTTGAAAGCCATATTTACATCAGTTGATGTATATATGTTCAAGTTGATTTCGAATTGTGTTTATGCAAAAGATGTTTGGGATCGATTGCAAGAGCATTGTGAATGACCCGAGAATTTTCAAAGGACCAAGCTTCGAATGCGTGATACCAAGTTCGAAAATCTGAAAATGAAGGAAGATGAAACCATTTCATCTTACTATGGAAGAATCAGTGAGATTGCTAATGAATCTCATTCGCTTGGTGATCCAATTTCCAATGTCAGGTTAGTTCACAAAATTCTAAGCACTCTTCCTAAACATTTTGATGCTACGATATGTGCTATAAATGAAACTAAATATATAGATCTAATGAGTCTAAATGAACTTGTGAGTATTTTGACCACATATGAGATAAATATCTTTCAAAATGATGATGTTTCTGATCTTATTGACATTTCTAAAGTTTCTGTAAATTCTGATCAAATTAAAAATGTTGCACCAAATGTTACAACATTTGGTACAACATTACCAGGAAAGATCAGATTAGCAGAATATTCAAATGCATCAGAAAAAATTCCACCTTCCAAAATCTTGAAAAATCATCCATCAAATTTGATTATAGGTGATATTACTTCTGGAGTTCAAACTAGAAAAAGGAGAGTAGATTTCAAAATTATTTAATGATTATGGAATTGGATATAATATGTTAATTGTTTTATGTGATGCTACATGTTTTAATTAATATACCTATGAATTCTTTGCAACATTCATTGGCTGAGCATATGAGTATTACACATCATTTTTTTAGAGATCTTGTTGAGAAGGAAATTGTGAGGTTAAAATATATTTGCACTGAGAAACAAATTGCTGATATTTTCACAAAAGCCCTTTACTTTGAGAGGTTTTCATCACTTAGTAAATCTCTTGGTTTATACACACGCTGAAAAATTTATTGTTGTGTTGTGAAAAATGTTTCGACATTTGACACAACATCAGAAAATTCTTAGTAAATTTTTCTAAGTATTATTTCTATTTGATCTTTGATTAACTCTTTGGTGTAATAGTTGTTTGAACCTGAAAAAAATGTTTATATATCTGGACACACATCATTGCATGCTAAAGTTTGAAAAATCACAATAAGATACTTTAATCACTGAGTAACTATGAGACACGGAGATCGCTACTACGATGTACTCTTTTCAAAAGGTGATTAAAAATGTATCAACTTGTTCATAATCCACTGAACTCGATCTCTCACCTGGAACTTATGATCGGTTCCAGGAGCTATGTCCCCAGAAGCAAGACAACGGAGTTCGGCAAGAGTGAATAATACTCAAGTCACTGCATTGCTGCGAGTCAGAGACGTCAAGTCAGTGTGATGACTTGAGGGCTCAGTCTCGTAGCAAGGCAGTGACTCGAGAGGTTACACTTCAAGTCACTACGTTGCTAAGAGGCTGAGCTACCAAGTCAGTGAGAAGACTTGAATGCTCATACTCTTAACAACACAGTGACTCGAGATACTAAACTCTCGAGTGCGTTGCCTGATCTGGTCAGTGAGAGAATTCTCCCTGACCTGAATACTTAACCAAAATTATCTTTTAACAATGCTCTCAGTGAGCAGATTTTCACAACACTTTAGTAAATACTTTAAATGAAACGAACGCTTAGTTTAACGTGGTTCAGAGACTCAAGCTCTTACATCCACGGCCTGATTTAACAGGAAATCTACTAACTCGGGATTCTTGTTTTTAACGTGCCAAGGTGCACCCAGATCTATACTCCAGATCTTTCTTACTTCCTCACTTCCTTACTAACAACTTACTACCAACAAACCTGACAATGGTTGTGGTTTCAGTTGGGGTTTCTCCAACTAGGTGAGGTTTTCCTTTACAGTGTGTTAGCCTAAAGCTAAGATTAGGAAAACCTCTCTAAGCTATAAGTTACAAGCTGAACACTCATTTGTGTATATCTATGAACTCTAAAGTTCAGTGTACAAGATGTGAATCGTGCCTCCTTATAACTCCCATATACTGCACTTAAACACTCACATCTTCACAGCTCGTAGATGTTGATTTTCTCCTCTCACACACACTTCACACGCAGCTATGAGCTTGTATTTATAATGTGGATTCAAATGTAACCGTTGGAGGGAATCACATTTGAATCCATCACTTTTCTCGGAATGCGGCCTTGTCAGTGTCAGACATGTTTGACTTGACTTGATTGGTCCACGTGGACTGAATCCAACGGATCTTTGACTCAGTGTGCTTGATCAGGGCGCACTGACTTCAGTTAGCATATCTTCCACTGACTCTGACGATCTTCAGTTAGACATACTTGTCTTCAGTGTAGTTGTCCTTCAGGGACTCTTGAAGATCTCTTCCAAGAAGTTTGTCATAAGGCTGAATGACAAACTTCGCTGACCACAGTAGCCTGACTCCTTTAGGGCCTACTTGGTGCAGCACTGGTCCTCCTGATCATGCTCTTCACTGAGTGGTCCACCTGACTTAGCTTAGATCAGTCCGGTTTACACTCAGTGGGACATCCTTCAGGCTTCTCTTCTAGCTCAGGTTACTGGCATGGCTTCAGTTAGTTCTTCTTTGTGTAATCTTGATATCCTCAGGCTGTGTTGCTGAGTTCCCCCTCAACTGAGTGTTCCTTCAACTGAGTTCTTCCCAACTGACAGCCTATTCTACTGAGAGCTAACCTAGCCTGACCTGAAACTAAAGATACAATCCTGACTGCTTTCAAACATATTACATGTTGTTTTGAAAAATCATCAAAACTAAAACATATCCCAACAATTTCTCCCTTTTTGATGATTCCAAAACTTCTAACCAAATGATTTTCTATTACAAGAATGATGTTAGAACACAGGTAATAGTTTGAAATATGCAGGAATTCCCATAGTTTAAAACATTTAAGATCTGTTCGGTTGACCATTTTTCTTAACAAAACTGGATCAGTGGTCATGTGAACAACCCGCTCTGATACCAATTGATGGTCCCATTTTCGAATACCAAAATGGGAATTCAGGAGCAAATTTTTTTTTAAAAACTTTCCTCAGGGAGTTCAGCAAGAGTGAATAATACTCAAGTCACTGCATTACTGCGAGTCAGAGACGTCAAGTCAGTGTGATGACTTGAGGGCTCAGTCTCGTAGCAAGGCAGTGACTCGAGAGTTTACACTTCAAGTCACTGCGTTGCTAAGAGGCTGAGCTACCAAGTCAGTGAGAAGACTTGAATGCTCATACTCTTAACAACACAGTGACTCGAGATACTAAACTCTCGAGTGCATTGCCTGATCTGGTCAGTGAAAGAATTCTCCCTGACCTGAATACTTAACCAAAGTTTTCTTTTAACAATGCTCTCAGTGAGCAAATTTTCACAACACTTTAGTAAATACTTTAAATGAAACGAACGCTCAGTTTAACGTGGTTCAAAGACTCAAGCTCTTACATCCACGGCCTGATTTAACAGAAAATCCACTAACTCGGGATTCTTATTTTTAACGTGCCAAGGTGCACCCAGATCTATACTCCAGATCTTTCTTACTTCCTCACTTCCTTACTAACAACTTACTACCAACAAACCTGATAATGGTTGTGGTTTCAATTGGGGTTTCTCCAACTAGGTGAGGTTTTCCTTTACAATGTGTTAGCCTAAAGCTAAGATTAGGAAAACCTCTCTAAGCTATAAGTTACAAGCTGAACACTCATTTGTGTATATCTATGAACTCTAAAGTTCAGTGTACAAGATATGAATCGTGCCTCCTTTTAACTCCCATATACTGCACTTAAACACTCACACCTTCACAGCTCGTAGGTGTTGATTTTCTCCTCTCACACACACTTCAAACGCAACTATGAGATTGTATTTATAATGTGGATTCAAATGTAACCGTTGGAGGGAATCACATTTGAATCCATCATTTAATGGTTTCAACCACTTTTCTCGGAATGCGGCCTTGTCAGTGTCAGACATGTTTGACTTGACTTGATTGGTCCACGTGGACTGAATCCAACGGATCTTTGACTCAGTGTGCTTGATCAGGGCACACTGACTTCAGTTAGCATATCTTCCACCGACTCTGACGATCTTCAGTTAGACATACTTGTCTTCAGTGTAGTTGTCCTTCAGGGACTCTTGAAGATCTCTTCCAAGAAGTTTGTCATAAGGCTGAATGACAAACTTCCCTGACCACAGTAGCCTGACTCCTTCAGGGCCTACTTGGTGCAGCACTGATCCTCCTGATCATGTTCTTCACTGAGTGGTCCACCTGACTTAGCTTAGATCAGTCCGGTTTACACTCAGTGGGACATCCTTCAGGCTTCTCTTCTGGCTCAGGTTACTGGCATGGCTTCAGTTAGTTCTTCTTGGTGTAATCTTGATATCCTCAGGCTGTGTTGCTGAGTTCCCCCTCGCTGAGTTCCCCCTCAACTGAGTGTTCCTTCAACTGAGTTCTTCCCAACTGACAGCCTATTCTACTGAGAGCTAACCTAGTCTGACATGAAACTAAAGATACAATCCTAACTGCTTTCAAACCTATTACATCGTTGTTTTGGAAAATCATCAAAATTAAAACATATCCCAACATAATATGCTTCAGTTATCATGACTAATACACTATGAAAATATAGTCTCAACATTCAAACATGCATATGGTCATATATGCAACAAAATATTCAATATAGAAATTCCAAAATATTCAAAAGATGTATTCTATATGCAGACATTCATCCAACTACATAAACCACAACGAAAAAGAGGTCATCATAAACCAACAATCTCCATAACTAAAATAAGAAGAAAAAAACTACAATCATAAAATTTTACGTAAACATCAACTACAACTTCATTCGATTCCTTCAGCATCCTCCGATTTTTCTTTTCCCCTAGTGAACTTCATCCAGTTTAATCAACAACATAGCAACTTCCTTTTTTTTCCTTCTCAGCTACCTTCTGATTATTTTCTTTCCTCTTCTCAACATGCCATCAAAGTTGACTTGTCTTTGTAAAATTTTCATCTCTCTGAACATAGCAACTTGACTTTTCTTAAGCTTGCTCAAAAGTTTATTAGACAACACATTGACATCTCTCTGAACATCAACTAATATATCTTGTAATTCCTGCAAAAAAAACAAAAACATATACATATGAAACAGTAAAAGTGATCCAATACTCTTCCGTGCAGGGGAATAATACTCTATGTAATATCATTTATAAAGTTAAGTACCAACGAATACTCTTCACAAAAGGGAACAAATACACTTTAATGAAGAGAACTAATACTCTTTAGTGAAGAGGACAAATACTCTTCAGTGAAGGAGGCTGATACTCTGTAAAATTATTTATACGTGTACCGACTACTACTCTTCAGTTTAGAGAACTAATACCATTCGGTAAAAAAACTAATACTCTTCAGTAATGCAGACTAATATTCTTCAATGAAGGGTGTTGATAGGCGAACAACCGGGCAACAAGATTAGGAATAAAATTATTGATCTTATTAGATTAACAAAACATTAAAAATAAGCGGTTAAGAGAAGGACGAACAACAGGGAATAAGGCCCTAGGAGGCGAGCAGGAGGGACAGTTGATCAGGACGGAAGAGGCGAGCAGCAGGGACAAATGTCTATATGAAGGCGGCGAGCAACTTGTCATAAAGAACATTACAAGGTAGCGAACAACAAGAACAAGAGGATCCAGTCTCAACAAGAGGCGAGCAGGCGAGCAACTTGGGTTATAAAGGTTTCCAACACCCAATGAAGACATACAGACGAGTAGCTGGTCACCAAGAAGAGCAGCTGAGTGGTTCCAAAGACCAAGTACAACATTGGGAATTCCAAGAGTCACTAACTTTAGATATAGTCCATGTGTCTTAACACTCGGCACCCATTCATTGGGCAATAGTTTAGATGTTGTACAAGTGTCCTAACACTTGGCAAAATCCCAATGGTTAAGCCATCAAGATGGAGACACCTAGCCTCTTTGTATGCCTATAAATACCCCTTCATTTGCATGAAGGGGGGGGGGGGGGGGGGATTTTCACATAATAAAAAAGTAGCCCAAACTCTTGTCAATTTATTTCTTGTATTATATTTAACTAAATTCCATAATCTAAGATCTTGTTTGATGATCTTAATGAGGAAAAACAGCCACTAATCATCTTTGATTGAGAAAGGTCATCAACAATTGGCGCTAGAAGGGGGGGGTTCGAACCTTCGTTTGTTAAAGATTGAAGGAGTTTCTACAAAAACTCATCGGAAATTGCAATATTCCGGCAACAAGTCGCCGGAAACTGAGATTTGTAAGTAAGTTTAAGTGTTTTTGGGTGATAATACACAAGACCTACAAACTTGAATGCATGTATGTGAGAATAAGGGTTTGTAAACAACCAAATTCTCATACACAAGGCTAGTTGTTGATTGGTCAAAACATCCACAAACACAAGATCGTCTTCAAAGAAACATTAAAATTTGGAAAATGGTGCGATCACAAGAACCACAAGAATCGAGCAATCAACCGTCAAACAAGTCACGAACAAGGGTATCATCAACCGGAGGACATGCAAGAACGGTACGAGCGATGTCCCAACAAAATGTTCAAGTCACTATTGACAATCTTCCCCCGGAAGTAGAAGCATTGGCTCAAAACCCAGAGGAGTTGGCCAAAACAATAGCCGTTCTGCAATCCTTGCAACGGCGACAGGAAGTCGCAGGACCATCAAAGGCCCGGGAGGCGAGCAACCGGGCAGCAGGGCACAGACCATCCAAAGCCCCGGAGGCGAGCAACCGGGCAACGGAGCAAAGAACAAAACAACGAGAAGATATAAGAATAGAAGAAGTCGATAGTGAACAAGTGAGAGGAACTAAGGGCAAAAGACCAATAAGTGAGCGACTAGGAAGTCGGGGAGAGTCCACTCCAGCAACGGGTGAGGAGTCGAGCAGCGGGGACACAAGGAGTATAAGCCACTATCACACAAGAAGGGCAAGTTATCACGGAACGCATGGGGAGGATCAACTGAGAGGCGAGGAGCGAGCACCAAAACAAACACACCCTGCTGCTCGCCGCTCAGTACACAAAAGGCTGAGAAGATCAGCCTTTGGGCGAATAGGTCCCAATTGAGCCAGTAACATCGCTAAGCACGCCACTCAAGAGAAACGTCCCGTTAGCAAGGGACTGCGTCATGAAAAGGTCATTGAATCCAATCATGACGAACAGCCTTCTAGTGGAAAAACGTCTCCAGATGAGTGGCAAGCTTTGAAGAAAGCGGTGGAAGAGATGCAAAAACAATTGGAGGACAAAAAAGGCGTAAGGTCGACGATATTGCCATCATCACCCCTGTCCCCGGCTATCCTCAATGCGCCGGTACAAAATAAAGTACAATTCCCAGCCATTAATTTGTATGAAGGAAATTCAGACCCGAAAGTACACCTATCCAAGTATACCGATTACATGATATCGGTAAAAGCATCTGACGCAACTCAATGTCGAAATTTTCCGTTGACTCTTGGTGACGGTCCTCACAGATGGTTCTTCGCACTAGCTCCGGGCTCCATCAATTCGTTCATGCAACTCAGCAAGGAGTTTCTCTCGCAGTTTTCCACTGTCGGATCTTACCTTACGCAGAGACATAGGTTGGTGGATCTGAGGCAAGGAGACGAGGAGTCTGATAGAGCCTTCCTTGAAAGATTCAACAAAGTCTAAGATAGTGGCAGTTATGGCAGGGCTTAAGAAGGGGACAGATCTGTGGAAGGAGATGCATCTAGCTTTCCCTAAAACTTACTCCGAATTCAGGCACAAGGCTGGAGTGTACATTTCGATGCAAGAAACTCTACAGAGAGAGCTGGGAGACAAGGCTGATACCAAGAAATCGGGAAAGAAGTCAGGAGGGGAATACAAGGCCCCTAAGAACATGAAAGCTTTCAATGAAGGGTCCGAACTGAAGGAGAAGTTGAACCATGTCATATCCACATCAATTGAGGCTGTGTACAACAACGTGAAGGATAAGGATATGTTGTCTGAACCCCGTAAGATACGACAAGAACGAGGAAAAATGAACCCCAACAAATACTGTGCATACCATCAGACCATTGGTCACTTCACGAGTGAATGCCAAGATCTCTTGAAACAGTTATGGAGATTTTACGAAGAAGGAAAGTTATCAGAATTTGTGAAGCGACAGCCGGGAAAGAAACCAAGGGTGGTGATATCCTCCGGCTCGGAAGATGATGAGAGCGATGAACAGCCTAGCAGGAGGGATCAAAAAAGGAAGAAAACGATGACAGCCCCAGCCGAATCCGTCCGAGAAATCTTAATGCTTGAGCCATCCGGACCGGTAGGGGGCTGTTCTGATGGTAGGCCACCGATGTCTAAAAGAAAGAGGAAAGTAGAGTTGAGGGCGGTAGCTCAAGTCAGAGAAGTCGGGGTAAACCAAGCTACTAAAAAGACAGGCGAGTTGGTGTTTTCTGAGAAGGACTTAGACGGGATACTCACCCCACACAATGACTTACTAATCATCTGTGCTAATATCATGGGGGCCCGAGTTCACCGTTTGCTTGTGGACACCGGCTCCTACACAAACATCTTGTTCAAAAGCACACTAGATCAGATAGATGATTGTGAGGGGTATATAAGGGAATGTGATCATAAGATAGTAGGATTCGGAGATGCTGTAACCATTCCTTTAGGATTAGTTACGTTGTCGGTTGAACTTGTATCGACCGAGAATCCCGAAAGGAGACTGACTAGAATGGTAGATTTCTTAGTTGTAAATCAGCAGTCTGCCTACAACGGGTTTCTTGGTCGACCTTTCATAAAAGAATTCAAAGCGGCCGTTTCGATGTACTACTACTGTCTTAAATTTCCAACTCCAAAAGGGTCAGGTACGGTTAAAGGTGATCAGAGGAAAGCCAGAGAATGCCTCCTGCAACTTCAACCCACTAACAACAGAATACCCATGATGGACGAGCAGCCGAGCAGCAGGGACGAAGGTGAACCCTCCATCCTAGATGAAATCATGGAGTCCGTCGACACTGAAATGATGGAGGTGGACGACCAGCAGGGTGTGGACGAGCAGGAGGGCATTGGCGAGCAACGGGGAAGAGAGGCCGTACCCGAATTAAATCAGGTTGAAGATTTGGAGCCAAGATTGGGGGCAGAACCAATGATCAAGGATGAGATCAACCTTGAAGGGCCCATTATCGATCCTCGATGGAAATACCAAAAAAGGAGAGCAACCCCGGTAGAGGAGTTGGAGGCAATAAGAGTTGACCAGAATCGAGAAGACTTGGAATTATTCATTGGATCTGAGCTCCCTGAGCCATACAGATCCAGAATGGAAGAGTTCCTCAAATCCAATCTCGATGTATTCGCATGGTCACACGCTGATATGGTAGGCATCAGCCCTGAGCATGCCTGTCATAAGCTAAATATTTATCCAACTAAGAAACCGGTGAGACAAAAAAGAAGAAAATTTGGGCCCGATAAATATGAAGCATTGGACGTCGAAGTGAAGAAGCTACTCGATAATGATCTCATCAAAGAGGCCTTGTGTCCTAGATGGGTAGCAAACCCAGTGTTAGTGAGGAAATCAAATGGTACATGGAGGTTAAGTATCGACTTCACTGATCTGAATGCCGCTTGCCCTAAGGATAACTTCCCACTACCTCATATTGACCAACTGGTGGACAACACGGCGGGGCACGAGCTCCTTACCTTCATGGACGCATTTGCCGGGTATCATCAAATACCAATGCACCCAGACGACCAGGAGCACACAGCGTTCTACACCAATAAAAACTTGTTATGTTGGAAAAGAATGTCGTTCGGGTTGATCAACGCAGGGGCCACGTACCAAAGACTCGTTAACAAGATGTTCGATGAACACATCGGTAAAACAATGGAAGTGTACGTGGACGATATAGTCGTAAAAAGCCCGAGAAAAGAAGATCATTTAGAACACCTTGAACAAATATTTGAGATACTTCGAGCGTATAACATGAAGCTAAACCCAAAGAAAAGTAGCTTCGGGGTACACTCGGGAAAGTTTCTTGGACACCTGGTCAGTCAGCGTGGTATTGAGGCGAATCCGTCGAAAGTCAAAGCAATCATGGATATGCAACCACCAAGGTCCGTTAGGGAAGTTCAACGACTAAGCGGATGTCTAGCAGCCCTAAACAGGTTCATTTCCAGGTCCGGAGACAAATGCCGACCTTTCTTTGATGCCATTAAGAAAGGACGGTTCCAGTGGACGGATAATTGCCAACAAGCGTTTGAGCAGTTGAAGGAGTATCTGAGTGATACTAAAATCCTATCAAAACCTGTCTCCGGAGAAAAACTGTACTTGTATCTAGCCGCATTAGAGGTGGCCATCAGCTCAGTCTTAGTTCGAGCAGAAGGAAAATTCCACTTGCCAATTTACTACGTGAGTCAGGCCTTGCATGAGGCAGAGATTAAGTATTCGCCCATGGAAAAGTTAGCCTATGCACTGGTAATGAGTGTGAGAAAGCTAAGGTCGTACTTCTTCCATCATCAGGTGGAGGTCTTAACAACTTTTCCATTAAGGAAAATCTTACAAAGGCCTGACACTGCTGGTCGCCTCCTCAAGTGGTCGCTCGAAGTAAGCCAGTTTGGAATATCCTATGCACCTCGAACAGCGATCAAGGGTCAAGCGTTAGCCGACTTTATTGTCGAATTAACATTCCCTCAAGATCCGACGAGAGGTCATAATCATCCGTGGCACATGTACGTAGACGGATCATCAAATAACACAGCAGCAGGAGCTGGGATAGTGTTGATCAGTCTGGACGAACAAGTATTCACTTCAGCCGTAAGATTTGAGTTCATGGCAACAAACAACGAGGCGGAGTACGAAGCATTGATAGCCGGGTTACGACTAGCTCTGGCGATTCCCAGCTGATAGTCAACCAAGTCCGTGGGGAATATGAAGCCAAGGATGAGAACATGGCCTTATATCAAAAGATCGTTGCTCACCTGGCTTCGCTTTTTGAGCAAATTTATATCGAACAAGTGCCAAGAGACAACAATGCGCAAGCAGATGCACTTGCTCGTTTGGCCACTAGCATGGGACCAGCAAAGCTTTCAGAAGTCACCATCACAAGAATTTCTAACCCGTCCACCGGTGACTATAAGATCAATCAGATCGAAGAAGAATTGACAGAGGATGATTGGAGGACACCGATATATAGATACCTCAAAGATAACACAGTACCTGAAGATTCCCAAGAAGCATCAAAGGTAGCCAAGCGAGAAGCAAGGTTCACAATCATGGATAACCAACTCTACAAGAGAGGATTTTCACTGCCCCTATTAAAATGCCTAGCAAGGGGGCAAGGTCAGGAAGTTCTGAAAGAAATACACGAAGGAGTATGCGGAAATCACGTAGGGGGGCGGGCACTGGTATACAAAACATTAAGGCAAGGTTACTACTGGCCAACTCTGTTACAAGACGCAATCAGAATTGTAAAAACATGCCACAGGTGCCAGCTGTTCGCTCCCAACATACATAAGCCCCCAACGGAGCTGATTTCGGTAAATAGCCCATGGCCGTTCTCAAAGAGGGGGATAGACATCATAGGACCTTTCCCAACGGGAAAGGGAAATGTCAGATTTGCAGTAGTAGCCGTGGACTATTACACGAAATAGGCCGAAGCTGAAGCACTAGTAACGATAACACAAGAGAAAATGATCAATTTTATCTGGAAAAGTATAGTGTGTCGGTTCGGAGTTCCACAAGCAATAGTGACTGACAATGGAAGGCAATTCGAAGGAAAAAAGATAAGAGATTTCTGCAAAAAGTGGGGTATCAAGAAGCATTTTTCAACACCATATCATCCACAGTCTAACGGACAAGTCGAGGCAGTTAACAAGATAATCAAGTATATCCTCAAAATCCGTCTGGTGGATAAGAAAGGCAAGTGGTCGGAAGAACTGCCCGAGGTACTTTGGGCATATAGAGTATCACATAGAACAAGCACTGGAGAAACACCGTTCGCTATGGCATTCGGTACAGAAGCAGTTATACCTATAGAGCTCAAATACCAACTGAGAGGGTAGCCGAGTTCAATGAACAGGAAAACAACAAGGCACTAACTGCAGAGATGGATCTGATCGACGGAAAAAGAATCTCAGCAGAAATAAAAAACGAGATATACAAAAGAAGGATTGCAAGGTACTATAACTCGCAAGTAAAAATTAGAGAATTTGAAGTCGGAGATCTGGTGCTCCGAAAAATCCTAGCAACACCTCCAGGTGTATTTGGACCGACTTGGGAGGGCCCATTCAAGATAACTCAAAAGTGGCACAACGGCACATATGATCTTGAAGACATGGAAGGCAACTCGGCCCAATACACCTGGAACGCGGCTTTGTTGAAGAAATATTATCAATAATTAGGAACCCAATGTAAAGTTTTTCGTGTCGTTTATATTTTTGTAAGGTGTAAGATCGATGAAATTTTCACACTTTTTTGGGCAAAATATGTAAATAGATAAATGGTTGTTCGGTGAATTATGTGCATAAGAAAGCAAAAGGTGTTAAAACCCAACTGTTCGCCAAGCAGAAAAACTGCTCGCCAGAGACAAACAAGTATAAAAAATACAAGTCCAGGATGAGGCGAGCAGCAGGGTCCATGAGACTCAGAAGCCCCACCTGATCGCCCCCTCACAGAGAGTTGCTCGCCAAAGATACTAAGTGCATAAAGCACAAGTATGGTGGAGGCGAGCAACAGGGCACATATCAACACATAGTTGCTCGTCCCGAAGCTGAATGCACTTAAGCACAAACACAGCAAGTGGCGAGCAACAAGGCATAGAAAGAAGCATGATAATGGGTTAAGTTCTTTAAGAACCAAATAGACCCATACATGAACCACGTACATAAATTTGCAAGGAAAAGTATTTTACTTTCAACTTAAGAAAGAAATACTTAAGCAAAAATTAAATAGAGGGCGAATAAGAGGCGAACAATAAAATAAAAGTGCAATCTTCATTCATTAGCACCAAAATTACAAAAGATGAGCGTACAATCGTTACTCTACTACATTAACTAAAAGGGCAAAAAATAGGATAAGCTCTAAGTTTCGGAAGCTGGCTGAGCAGTTGGTGCCGGAGGATCTTGAGGAGGAGGAGGTTGAACATCTTCCACATCGACCCCAGAGGCCTGCTGCTCGCCTACGGCTGCGGAGGAGCTTGTCTCACCAAGAGGATTCAGAAGAAGGGGGCCCAGGGCTTCAAAGATTGTCATGTCCCTATCCGCCTCCACTCTCTCCTTAGGGGCTATTATGCGGACGTCATCTTTGAAAACACCCAGGTTAACCCCCATCTCTCCTAAATCAGCCACTGGGATTTCAAAGCCAGGAGCCAGAGGGTTGTCAGTAACATAGTCCGTGAAGTCTTTAATGGTCGAAGTCATCACGTCTAGACCGTTATCCAAAGCGTACTTCACATTTCTCACACTATCAGCATACGCACAGATATACCCAAGATTGGTATTATCGGTAAGGTCTTGCACATATGTAGTGTAAGAGATGGCACGTTTATTCTTCTTTTCCAGCTGGTCGACGTGGACCTTCAAAGACTCCACTCTTTCCACCAGACCCACCCGCTCGGTCTCCAGGACTTGCAAACGATCAGTAGCGACACCCAAATCCAGTCTAAGCTTCTCTGAAGCATTAGACGCTATCATCTCCCGGTCCTCAGCAGCCTTTACCTCCCGCGTCCATGTGAGCTTGGCTCTCTCAAAGTCAGCCTTCATCTTAGCCAACTCTTCATCTTTCTTCTTCAGCTCCTCATCCTTCTTCTTCAATTGAACAAGTTGAGCATCACGATCTGCTTCAACCTGCTCGATCCGTCGCCCCAGACCGCGATTTGTTCGCTCTAACTCGATGGCCTGATCCAAGACTCGTTGAGCTGAGATTGATTGATGGCTCGCGTTATAGCTCAATAAACGAGCGTTATCACTAAGGCTTTGGCTTTGAATGATTTCCTCGCCGGTCTTGGTCCACGAGCGGGGAACATACTCCATGGCTCTGAGGACGTGGGAGTCCTTAATCTTATGGGGCGCCGGAGGGGACTTCACACAGCTAAACTGGTGAAGTACTTTTGAGCGACCAGGATAGTCGTTTTTCCGGTACCTGTTCGAAGAAAAAAGCCGTCAGAAAACAAAGTCAAAGGAATAAACAATCAAACTGAATGGGAAGGTACTTACTCCCTCATTTTTACGGGGTCGTAGCCCAAGTACGAGTTGTCAGGGGATGAGCTCCTGCCCTGACCGGCGATTATCGCGCCAACAACTTGCTGCTCAGTTACCTCCTCCACCGGCGAGGAGCGAGCAGTAGACTTACCCACCTGAGAAGGACCCTGTCCTTTTGTCCGTTTGGAACGGTCATCTCCCCGGCGATGAGCAGTTTCCTTAGCAAGTCTTTTCTTGCTCTTCGTGTCTTGGGGAGGCGACGAGGAGCGAGCAGGTGGGCGGGGAACGGGGGCAGGAGCCTGAGAAACAGGGGGAGGAGCCTGAGGAGCTTCTTCTTCCTCGTCTGCTTCAGCCCTAAGTCTGATCAAGGAAGTGCAAGGATCGAACTTTTTCTTCCTTAAAGGTTGATTGGCTGCCATTTGCTTAACCCGGCGCACGAGCAGGTGGTAACTCTCGGGAATAGGGGGAACAGCGACCGTTACCCTTTGAGCTAAAACAAAACGAAAACACAAAGAATTAAAATAACATACATAATACCGGTGTTATATGCCTAAATATAAGTGGGAGTAAATGTGGATTTTATATGGCTAAAATAGGCAAAAACATCAAATAAAAGCTATGAGATCACAAAAAGCCAGGAATGATCTCATATTCTAATGATTAGCTGATAATGATTGCAGAAAGTAAGAAAGCGATAAAATGCGAGAGGGATTGCCAGGGTTTGTTGGGCCCTGGACTTAATGATTTTTCTGTGTATATTCACTTGTTTTTTGGAGCCCTTAATAGCTCTCTATATATAGTATACATGGGGGGTACAAAAGGGAATTTAGGGCCTGCAGCAAGGTGCTCTGTCCTCCGTATTGTGCTGTCCTGCGGGTACAGAGTACGAACCAATGAGATTTTGGCAGCTTGATTGGTATCAGAGGCGCGGTTATTCCTTGGCTCATGACACCTGGATGATTTTGTTCTTATCCGATCAGGGATGTCTTAATGCCTTTATTGCCAGCTCATCCATATTTTTGCAGGTCCTACGAAAATGGGTGTATTTACTAGCCATTTGAGTGTATGAAAGATGTGAATGATCAACCCGGGATGACCGATCTCCTTGGATGGATTCTCACTCTGGATTCTCTGATCATCCATTTTTGGGTGTATTTTCCATCAAGATGGGTGTATGAGGAGTTGTTCATGGTGGCCATACAAAAATAGTGGGGCGTATTTGTTCTCGTGATAAATATGGTTACAACATTTGCCCCCCAGTCTGTCTCCTATGTGTAGTAGGAGAGGGACTGGAATTCGTGCTTGACTAAATTTGAATCTCCGGGAACATAGTACTTGACGGGGGCGGCCGACCAAGGTTGGCCGTGCCATAACAAAATAGTAGCCTGATCTGGGATTTCTTTGCATTTAAAAAGTGGCTGATTTGGGCCCAAAATATTACAATAGGGGTGAGTTGGCCCAAAAAGAAAAAAAAAATGGCCTATCTGGGCCTTCCTGGTCAAGTGAATTAAAGAAGGGAGATTTTAAATGATGAGAATGACTGACTAGCCATTTGGCCGACCTGAAAAAATATCATCACATTTTAAAAAGGGAGATTTTTTTTTTTTTTTTAAGTAGGAATTGGCCGACTTGGCCATTTTGAACTTGGGGGATGGTAATTAAAGGGCTGACTTGGGCCTGAGGCAAGCCCACTACCACCTCCTTTTTTTTTTTTTAAATAATGAAGAATGACCGACCTGGGCTTGGGCGCCAACTCCTTTGGCTGAAAATACTTTGGCCGATCTGGCCTGCCTCTTTTTTTTTTTTTTTTTTTAAATCTGGCCGAGCTGCCAAATAGAAAAAGCTGACTTGCAGCAGTGAAATAAAGTCAGTCGACCAACACGCCTCCACCCACTCTTCTTCTTCTTCTTCTTCTTTTTTTTTTTTTTTTTTGGTTGAAAGAAAGGAAATTAGTATGTTTGACTGACTTGCCTAGGCTGAATAGGCCCATCTCCTATATAGGCTGAATAGGAAAGAGTAGACTTGAGACTTGACTTGGCCATTTGGCCGACCTGGGAATTGGTTCCCCTTTACTTTAAATCCCTTGGCCGATCAGGCCTGCTTTCCCCTTTTTTTTTGTTTTAATGAATTGACCGATCTGGCCTGATAAAGGGAAAAATAACGTGGCCTGGCTAACCAAGAAGTTGGTTCCCCCCTTCCTTTAAATTATTTGGTTCTCAAATTTGAAATCAAAGGTTCAAATATTCTCACAAAAGGGGGAAATCAAGACTGAAATTTTTTCTCCTCCTCCTCCCAAAAAAAATATCAGCGGTCGAAAGGCTTTGAGAATGAGAAGCACATCTTGTTTTCTTTCTTCATCTTCTATACACCATTGACAATGGCAGCAACTTCTAAATGGTAAGCAAAATATTCTCTTCTCATTTATCCTTCAATTATTTTCAGACAAGAGGGGGAAAATGTATCCTTCCATTGGATTGATTTTTTCTTTTCCTTTTTCCAAAAATGCAGTAGTCGACTACTTCAAAGGTGAGAACAAAACTTCCTTTCGTCTTCTTCAATATTTTCTTCAGTTTTTTTTTTTAAATGGTACGGTATAGAGGTGGGGGTAATTCACGGAAGAGTGAAGGGAATGTAGGCCGGTCGGGCAGCGGTTCTTTGGGCGGTGTGACGCCGGGACGCGCGCCCGGTGGTGGGGGTAAGGCCGCGGGGCCGCTCACCCATGGGGCGGGTATTGGGGCAGCGGTAGTGGGGTGGGGCGCTGTGCGCCGTGGCTTGACGTCGGGTGCGAGTGCACTAGGCAAGGGTGCGGCGCGTGAGGGTTGTGCGTCCGACGCCGTTGAGCACGTTGGTGTTAGTCGTCGTTTATCTTTTGGTGAGAGTAATTCCGGTAGTGTTTTTCGGCCTAGGATGATTTTTGGGAAATATTGTCCTATTGATGATGATGGTTTAGGAACATGTTTTCCCGCCGTTGGGCGGTTGGTTGATAGTCAAAGGGTAAGTGATGATTGTCAAAGTAGTGATGTTGGGGAGTCTTTAGATGATATTATGGAAGAAGATGAAGTGGGTGATTTTTCTGTTGAATGTGAAGAGGAAATTGAGATTATGGGGGGGCTTGAAAAAGGTAGTCTTGAGGAGGGGTCAAACAGAAAACCCACTTCTAAGCAGAAATTTGAGATAGCATACAGAATATGAAAGGAGTATGTGGATGGGTTAGTAGGGGTACCTTTAACCTTTGATTTTGCTGATTATCTTGAGACACACCCGTACATGCTGCCCCCTCGGGATCCTGAAATAATTCGACGTGCTACCCCTACCGAGAATGATTGGTGGATGTCAGGGTGTAAAAGTGTGGTTACTGCTCGTAAACTGGCTACATGGAGACTTAAGTAGGATGTTCCACAAGATGTTGACCTTTTTGTACCGGAACCGGGAGAGCGGGCGAACCAGCCTCCTGGGGGGATGGTTGCTATTAGTTTCTCCATAATGCAGGCCGGCCTTCGTTTCCCCCTACATCCGGCGATCTCCCGTCTCCTCAATTTTTGGGGTTTATCACCGCTCTAGATCCATCCGAATGGATGGTTGCAGATATTAAGTGTGATGACCCTGTTTGGCCTCCACCGCCTTTATCGCTTGCCAAACCCGGGTGAGATGACTAGCATGTTGAAGATTATTGGTGAGAAAAATCGGTTTGGTAATGTGTATCTTCAGTCCAAAGGAGCTAAGCTTATTGGCGGCTTGCCAACCAAATCTCGTCTATATTGGGATAGATGGTTCTTTGTGAGTGGGGCTTGGAAGACCACATCCGGTGGGGTTGAAGTGGATATTCCCACTGAGCCGCGTGTGAAACAACCAAGTAAGATTTTTCAATTTGTAATGGAAATACGTACTGATCTAATTTCCTTTATTATTTTTGCAGGTTATGATTTTCCCTCAGGAGATGATCACAACTTTGATTTCTTGGTAGTCCGTGGGAAGATTTTGCAGTTGCCGCTCAGTGAACGAGATCAGTCCGTATTGAATACCCCTGAGTCTCGATTGAACGCACGTCTCTTCAGATTTCCGAGACATCTTGTGGAGTTTGGTCTTTCAGGCTCAGAATTCCCCACTTATCAAGATTGTCCTCCTGCTCTCCAGATCAAAATTCCTAAAATGTTGTCCATGCTTGGAGGTGCGACAAAGAAGAAGAAGAAAGGAGCTTCTCGTGAGAAGCCGTCAGCCCCCGAGTCCAGGCCGATCGTCCTGCAGGACACTTCAGCTGAGAAAGAGGCCGGCGGGGATGGCTCTGATCTGCATACGGTAGGACCGGACCATGGGGGATCGCCTGGGATTGGCACATCATCCCCAATTTCGGGGAGGAAGAGAGTTCGAGAGGATACCGGGGAGGCCGGGCGGCAGGGGGAGGCTTTGAGCTGGTCGCTCGTCGATCTGACTGATCTTCCAACCCCTGAACATGATCGACCACAACTTGCCCCCCGAGCCGATCCTACTAGGGACGCTTTTGATCGCACATTCTTTGGACGCGACATGGCTAAATTTCAAAAGTAAGATTCTCAAATATATATTGTCTTCTATTGTTACACGGATGTATGAATATTCTCTTTTGTTGCTTGTATACTTTGTCTAAATATATACTTTTCCATTCTTCAGGTTGGTCAGAGAAGACCCCGGCCATCCACCACTGGTCTTGGACTATATGTCCTCTCGCACTCCTGATTCTTTTGCGGAGATGCCCGACCACCTTAATAGGTCATTGAACTCTATTCCAACAGCTTGGACTACGGAACTGGAGGATATTGCCGATCGTCGGCCGGACGATGCCTTTTCAGCAGCCAGTGCTCTCGCTAGTCAGACTCTATCCATGTTCCATCGGGCCGAGAGTCGGCATTATTTTAGACTTTCTCAACTCCGGGAGTTGGAATCACAGCTTGTGAAGGAGAGAGAAGAGAAGAAGGTGCTGGAGGGTAGATCGGCCGCATTGGAGGGTGAGATTGCTTCCTTCTTGAAGGAGAAAGAAGAGTTGGCCCTGCAGGTCGAGAGGGTCACGAAGGAGAAAGATGAGTTTGTTGCCCGGGCTGAGGCAGCCGTGAGAGAAAAAGAGGCTATGTCCGCTCGGGTCGAGGAGGTCGCCAAAGAGAAAGATGATGCGGTATCTCGAGTAGTGTCGCTAGAGGCTATAGTAAAAAAACTCAACTATGACCTTGAGGCTGTCCAGAAGGAGCTGTCTGAGGCTAAAGAAAAATTGGAGGAGGTAGACACTGATGACCCCGCGAAGAAACCCGAGTTTTTTGCGGATTTTTGCTACTATATGGCATATGCTAATGCTATCCGGGATGCGAAGAAAGCTCAGCTTGACTCTACTTGCTTTGAGGCTTCTCTCAAAGACTATGCTGGGAAGCATCCCCTTCATGAGAGTTTTTATCTTCATATTCTGGATTTGGAGACTGTGCACGGAGTTAGCCTCTCTTGGTATCCTGATCGGTCAAAGCTGCTTCTGCCTGGCCAAGACATCCCTGATGATGACGAGGTGTCCTCCCTGCTCGTGGATGGTCAGCCCAGCGTGGATGTGGAGGTGGGAGATAGGCAGGACATGGTGTGATTGGCCTTGGCCACCTTTTTATTGTTGAACCTGATGTAGTTGGCTCCGGCCCTTTTCATTGATGTAATCCGTTGTACTCCTTTAGTGTTTATGTTTTGCATTTTTATTTGTTTGTTTTGAGCTTAGATTTAGATGATAGACCGATCATTTGAAATCTGTCCATCCTGCACTAAGTGTGGTGGGTCAATTCCTTGAGTGAGCCCACACTT
Organism: Ballota nigra; assembly: GCA_947034835.1. NCBI lineage: Eukaryota > Viridiplantae > Streptophyta > Magnoliopsida > Lamiales > Lamiaceae > Ballota > Ballota nigra. The sequence goes on along the minus strand of OX344727.1, from coordinate 5,884,726 downwards.
TGAACTTAGATTTTGGGATAGGCCGACCATGTAAGGTCTGTCTATCTTGTACTAAGTGTGGTGGGCTGATTATTTGTAATCAGCCTACACATTGAACTTAGATTTTGGTGGTAAGCCGACCGCAAAGTCTGCTTACCCTATACTAAGCGTTGTTGGGTCGGCCATTTAGGCAACCCATACTTGAGAAAAAATTCGGACGACCACTAAATGAGAAACTTTTAGGGAAAATAAAAACTTAGACTTGACAGTCCTTCATTCAATCACGTGATTTTCTTAATACAATAAACTACTGATAGTACTTTTTCAAGTGTACCGCATTCCAGGGGTATTGGTCCGGAGTGCCGTCCGGGTGTTCGAGCTCATATGCTCCTTTGGTGAGCCACTTAGACACCCTAAATGGGCCCTCCCAGTTCGGGCCAAATACCCCTTTAGGGCCTTGAATCTTCTTTAGTACTAGATCCCCGACCTTAAACTGTCTCGTCTTGACTTTAGAGTTGAAAAATTTCTCAGATTTTTGCTTGTAGGCGGCATTTTTGTGTTCGGACGCAAGTCTTCTTTCCTCTAGCATGTCCAGGTCCACCCTTAGAGCAATGTCATTATCTTCATTAATTGTTTGGGTAGTTCTGTGACTTGGGACGACGACTTCAGACGGTATGACCGCTTCGGTGCCGAACGCCAAAGCGAAAGGGGTCTCGCCCGTGGAATTTCTGGTTGTCGTTCGGTATGCCCATAGCACATCTGGGAGCTCGGCGGCCCACTTTCCTTTCTTCTCATCAAGCTTAGCTTTGATGGTATGCTTCAGGATTTTGTTAACTGCCTCAACTTGACCATTCGTTTGTGGGTGGTACGGGGTGGAGAAGAGTTTCTTGATCTTCCACTTTTCACAAAATTGAATCAACTCGAGGCCCTCAAATTGTTTTCCATTGTCAGATATGATCACTTGAGGAAGCCCGAAACGACAGATTATATTTTTCCAAATGAATTTGATGATATGTGACTGGTCAATCTTGTTGAGGGGTTCCGCTTCAGCCCATTTCGTGAAATAATCTACTGCTACCACTGCAAATTTGCGGCCACCCGGCGCAGTGGGCATTGGACCAATTAAGTCAATGCCCCACTGCGCAAAAGGCCAAGGACTATACATTGAGGTCAACTGCTCTGGTGATAGCTTGATGTTCGGCCCCAAAATTTGGCATTTGTGGCATGCCCGGGCATAGGCAACTGCGTCCCTACGGAGGGTAGGCCAAAAGTAACCTTGCTTGATGGTCTTATGGACGAGCGCTTGCCCTCCGGTATGGTTCCCGCACACCCCATCATGGATCTCAGATAACACTCTTTGGCCCTCTTCGGGTGTGATGCATTTAAGTAAAGGTAAACAAAAACTTCGCTTGTAAAGTTGATCATCAATGAGAGTGTACCTGGCCGATCGTAACTGTAGTTGTCTAGCCCGTACCTTGTCCTCTGGTTGCTCTCCAGTCTTTAGGTATTTGATGATCGGGGTCATCCAGTTCTCTTCAATATTGAGGACAAGTGCTAGAGCTGCCCTATCGATGGTCGGCGCCTTGAGTGTGGTGAGCTGGATATTTGAGAAATCTGCTGCTCCCTCCGCAGTTGCGAGCTTGGAGAGGGCATCAGCTTGTGAGTTTTGTTCACGCGGGACTTGCTCGATGAAGACTTGGTGGAAATTTTCACATAGAGTAGCGACAAGCTCTTGGTACTTGGCCATTTGCCCACCTCGGGCCTTGTATTCACCTTTGACCTGGTTGACCACCAATAGGGAGTCCATGAAGATGTGTAGGCGGCAGACTCCAATGGCGATGGCGAGCTCCAAACCGCCGACCAAGGCCTCGTACTCTGCCTCGTTATTAGTCGCGGCAAAGTTGAAACGAACCGCATAGGTGAAACATTGACCATCTGGTCCGGTTAGAATTATCCCAGCGCCCGCACACGTGTTTGTTGAGGAGCCATCTACGTGAAGCTTCCAAGGGGGGTGGTCCACCCTTGAAAGTTTTGGGGGAAAAGTTAATTCCACCACAAAATCAGCAAGGGCCTGTCCTTTGATGGCCGTTCGCGGAGCGTATGTGACTCCATATTGGGCTATCTCAAGGGACCATTTTAAAAGTCTCCCACTAGTGTCTGGTCTGTGTAAGATTTGCCTTAGTGGGAGGGTGGTTAGCACTTCCACTTGGTGGTCAAAGAAGTAAGGTCTTAGCTTTCGGACACTCATTACCAAGGCATATGCAAGTTTTTCAAGTGGGGTGTACCTGAGCTCGGCATCATGGAGAGCCTGACTGACAAAATAGATGGGGAGGTGATCTTGACCCTCCGCCCTCACGAGCACGGCACTGAGAGCGACCTCAGAAGCGGCCAAGTAGAGGAAAAGTTTCTCTCCTGGCACTGGCTTGACAAGGATTTGAGGGTTAGAAAGATACTCCTTTAATTTGGCGAAAGCAATCTGGCTCTCCCTATTCCACGAAAATTTTCCGTTTCTGATGGTGGTGAAGAAAGGTTTACTCTTATCACCGAGCCTGGATATGAATCTGTTTAGAGACGCTAGGCACCCGGTCAAATGTTGTACCTGTTTGATGCTCCGCGGCTCCTGCATGTCGAGGACTGCTTTGATCTTCGAAGGGTTAGCTTCGATTCCTCTCTGGCTCACAATGTGTCCAAGAAACTTTCCTGACTCGACCCCAAAACTGCATTTCTTGGGGTTTAACTTCATGTTGTAAGCTTTAAGGATGCTGAACGTCTCAGCGAGGTCTCTCAAGTGATCCTCCTTTTCCAAGCTTTTCACGACGATGTCATCGATGTAAACTTCCATGGTCTTCCCAATTTGATCAGCGAACATCTTGTTCACCAATCGCTGGTAGGTTGCCCCGGCGTTGATCAGACCGAAAGGCATCCTCAACCAGGAAAACATGTTTTTCTCAGTATGGAAAGATGTGTGTTTTACATCCTCTACCGCCATAGGGATCTGATGGTATCCTGCAAAGGCATCCATGAATGACATCATTTCATGGCCAGCTGTGCTGTCCACCAAGTGGTCTATATGCGGCATTGGAAAATGGTCCTTTGGACAAGCAGCATTAAGGTCGGTAAAATCGATGCATAGCCTCCAGGAGTTATTTGCCTTTTTAACCAAGACTGCATTGGCCACCCACTGTGGCTCATCCTCGGCTTTCTCAATTAATTTGTTGTCGAGCAGTTTCTTGACCTCTTCGGCTAGAGCTGCATACTTGTCTGGACCGAACTTTCTCCTTTTTTGGTAGACTGGACTCTTCCTTGGATCAATTTTCAGACGGTGGCATGCATGTTTTGGATCAATACCAACCATGTCTTGGTGAGACCAAGCAAATACGCCTATGTTTTCCTTGAGAAACTCTATCACTGCCCCCCGCATTTCAGTTGGGATCCGCGAGCCAATTAACACTTCTAGCTCTGGTCTTGCGGGGTCGACTGGAATGTGTTCAAGATCTTCTATAGCAGTTGCCTGCTCATGACTTCGTCGATCTTGTGTGTCGAACCTGGGGTCCAAGTCGAGCTCCGTGGGCTCAAAACCGATCCGTGGCTCAAGGTCATCTCCTTGAGGGGGATTCTGGATTGCAGCTCCGGCAGGGGTGTGGTCAACCATTGGGGTATCAGCATGGTCGGCCAGAGGCCTGTCTAGATCCATCATGTCTTGGTCGGCCTCTGCTGGGACGTCGGTGGGCTCGAGGTTTGCTATGTTCTGAGAAATTAAATCATTTGCGGAAATTAAAATTGGACAAGTATAGTTCAAACATTTCTTTGCCATTGCCTGATCACCTTTTACAGTACCAACCACCCCCTCGGGTGTTGGGAATTTGACACAGTAAAAATAAGAGGAAACTACAGCTTCAAAGGTTTCTAGAAATGGACGACCTAGGAAGCCGTTATAGATACTCGGCAGGTCAACAATTACAAACTCTAGGGGCCTAGTGATTCTAACACTAGGGTCTGAGCTACAGATGAGCTCGACAGACAGCTTAATTCTTCCGTAAGCAGCTACGGTTGCATCCCCAAATCCTCTCAGTTGTGTGTCAAAAGGTTTGATGAAACTAGCCAAGTCACCCAACTGATCCAGTGCAGACTTAAAAATGATATTGCAGAAACAACCGTTATCAACTAGAATCCGGTGAACTTCTTTTCCCAAGATTTTGGTAGTGACTACCAAGGCGTCCCCCTTGGGGTATAGTATTCCTTCTCGATCTTTGTTGGTGAAGGTAATTTCTAAATTTTTGTGGATGGTCGGCTCTGGAGGTTTGACGATGTTCACATTGGCAAAGGCTCGGAGCTCTGCTTTTCGCTTCCTGTTGGACAGGGTAGACACTGGGGCTAGGCCTCCCAGTGTTCCTCCGCTTGCTTGGATCATGCTCACTCTTCCTCCAGCATTCATTGGGGGGAGTGGGTCATCCTCGTCATCCTCCTCTTCGTCAACTGCGGCAACAGGACGTCGGGGTCGGCCATCCTCTTCCCGACGGGGGGGCCTCTGGTCGTTCCGTGGGGCCGGTCTCTGGACTAGGTCGTTCAGACGCCCTTCCTCAAACAGCCTCCATAGCTGCTTGAGGAGATCACGGCATTGGCTCGTATTATGGCCTATACTGTCGTGATAGGCGCAGAACCTCTTAGGGTCTAGCTTAGATCGGTCCCCAGTGTAGGGCTTGGGCCTGGGAAGGATATCTTTATGCTGGATGGCACTGAACACGTTGGCAGGTGATCGCTTCAACTTTTGTGTGAGGTGCACCTCCACATCCTCAAAAGACTTGAAATTTCTGGGTGGTTTGGCCACCCTCTTTGCCTTTGGGACACCCTTCGAAGTAGACTGTGAAGCCTCCGCCTCTTTGTCTGTTGTCTCCGTTTCACCAAGCCTGAGGGCGAGTAACTTCTTACGGGAAAGGAAATCTGCAGCTCTAGACCGGAACTCTGCGTAAGTTTTCGGGATGTCCTTGGTCACATGTTTGAACATGGGAGACTTTTCGTGGAAACCCCCCAAAGCGGAATGGAGAGCAAGTTGGTCGCCTACGGGTTCGCCAGTGAGAATGACCTCATCCACCCGATCTATGTACTCCTGGTCCGTCTCCCCCTTTTCTTGCCTGATGCGCATGAGCCTATGCCAATTCTCAGGGCGCGCTATCTTAGCAGCGAAGTAGGCTGAGAATTGGCTGCTCAACATAGCAAAAGAGTTGATTGACCTCGAGGGGAGGGAGACGTACCATTTGTGCGCCAGATCTCCGAGAGTGAGAGGGAAGAGACGACACTTTGTGGCATCAGTGGCACCACGACCGGTCATGTAGATCCGGTACTTGCTTAGGTGAGTTTCTGGGTCGGTCTTTCCCTCATAGAGAGGAGTCGGGGGAGGTGCGATCTTCAGCTGTACAGGGGCAAGCTCAATGTCCACAGCTAGTGGTTCATTTTCTACTGTCACCCCCTTTGGACGGTTCTGGGCCTCCAAAAGGGTGCGCATTTCATCAAGTTGCCTCTGCATTTCCGCCATGGCGTGGTTTTGTCCTTCCGGCTGATTTCTGGGAATGACCGGCCCGAGGCGGTCATGCACGGCTCCACGCGGTCCATCGTGGTGGTCAAGCACGGCTCCGCGCGGACCGTCGTGGGCGAGGAGACCACTTTGGGAGAAGCTTATCTTCCTTCTTGCCGAGTTGGCGGGAGCCAAGCTAAACTCGGCCAGTCTTTTGGGAGTTTGGTAGGCGGAGCTCCTAGTGCAGGACATGGTCTCCGTGTCGGGGTGGCCAGATTGGCCACTGGGACGCCATGATGAGTCTGACCCCAAACGACTAAAAACAATGCGAGAGTGGCTTTGTTCAGAGTACCGACTCCTGTAAGACCCAGAGGAGGCGGAGTGAGGATGACTCTCCCCTTGTTGTTCAAAGACTTTCGCCTTTCCCCGGGCGGACCTTGTTCCATACCTCCTCCTCGAGGCGGAGGGAGTGCTCAGGCTAGTGCGCAACTCTCTGGTTTGTCTGCGGGCCAAATCCGCTCGTTGAGGAGTTACGAAATTTCGGGCAGGAGTCGGTTGAGATTCCTCTGGGTAGCGTATTGGCGATGCCCGGGCTTTTTCGGATCCTCCGGCCGATCTCCACATAGCGGCCTCCTGGGTGGTCGGAGCGGCCATGGGATTTTGGACCGCACCTGATTTTGGGGTAGTTGCCTTGGAAGTAGCAGTAGTTTTCTCCATAGAGACTTGAGAAGTGATGAAAGGTTTAAAGACTTGAAGATATGAAGATTTGGGAACAAATTTCTGAAGAACAGTGAGTGTTCTTCAGGGTTTAAAGATTTTCTGGGTTTGATCACCCTTCTTCTAGCGCCAAATGTTATATGCCTAAATATAAGTGGGAGTAAATGTGGATTTTATATGGCTAAAATAGGCAAAAACATCAAATAAAAGCTATGAGATCACAAAAAGCCATGAATGATCTCATATTCTAATGATTAGCTGATAATGATTGCAGAAAGTAAGAAAGCGATAAAATGCGAGAGGGATTGCCAGGGTTTGTTGGGCCCTGGACTTAATGATTTTTCTGTGTATATTCACTTGTTTTTTGGAGCCCTTAATAGCTCTCTATATATAGTATACATGGGGGGTACAAAAGGGAATTTAGGGCCTGCAGCAAGGTGCTCTGTCCTCCGTATTGTGCTGTTCTGCGGGTACAGAGTACGAACCAATGAGATTTTGGCAGCTTGATTAGTATCAGAGGTGCGGTTATTCCTTGGCTCATGACACCTGGATGATTTTGTTCTTATCCGATCAGGGATGTCTTAATGCCTTTATTGCCAGCTCATCCATATTTTTGCAGGTCCTACGAAAATGGGTGTATTTACTAGCCATTTGAGTGTATGAAAGATGTGAATGATCAACCCGGGATGACCGATCTCCTTGGATGGATTCTCACTCTGGATTCTCTGATCATCCATTTTTGGGTGTATTTTCCATCAAGATGGGTGTATGAGGAGTTGTTCATGGTGGCCATACAAAAATAGTGGGGCGTATTTGTTCTCGTGATAAATATGGTTACAACAACCGGCGAGCAGCCGGGCTCAGGCGAGCAGCAGGGGTGGGGGCGAGCAGCAGGTATAGGTCGAGCAACAAGGAGAAAATCAAGAATTATGTGAAGTTACCTTCAGGGATCTCCGCCTGTGCTTCCAAGTGATGAGCACTGGTGGTGAGCTGAGCGTGCTTGCGGCAGTGTGCTTGGGAGAGATGATCAACACTCCGATCTTTAGCGTCCCGCAGAGAAATTAGCGCAAGGACGTATAAAAACTCTTCGCTCAAATCCGGATGCCCCCACCTCAAGATACGCGGACCTGCAAAACAAGGAAAAAGATTAAAATTAGTTCACCTAAAAATTCGATGAACTAAGAATTAAGACATACGCCGAATTTCGCCGAAATGTGTAGGGGAGTCTATACGTCCTGGTCCTCCCGAAAAATCGGAGGACGCCCGCCAATCGCCGCCAATATAGAGAAATTGCCTATGCCAACCTTTGACCTTATTAGACACCCCTTCAATTAACTTAACACCACTACGGGCTTTGATGTAATACCAACCAAGCCCGTCTTCATTAACGGCTGAAGAGATGGTTAGTGCGTAGTGTATCTCCGCCGTGCTGATCTTATTCCGGTATCCCTCCAACCCGAAAAGGGTTATAAAGGCCAACAAACTACTCCAACCGTTTGGAGTAATCTGGGTGATTGCCATATTTATGTCCTTCAGGAATCGCCCGATCACTGGGTGTAAGGGAAGCGGGAACCCCGTGTTGAGTATGTCAAGGTTGATGGCAGTACAGCCTGGAGGTGGGTCGTCAGCTCTCTCTCCTGGTTGAGGGGCGTACAAATGAATATCATACGGAATGCGATAGCGAGACCGTATCCGAACTAAATCCTCCTCTAAAACCGCACTGGCTACCTTACTCGCTGTGTATGTCGATGGACGAGTTTCCATAATGGGTCGAGCGGGAGTAGGAAAAGTTCTGTGATACTTGTTGGCGTAGTCAATCCAATCTTGCTTTCGGACTACAGCTTTAGGAATAAGAGACTCGGGGTTGGCCTTGAAACGGGAAAATTTATCTCTCGAAGGAACTCCCATGTAACTCCCACTTGCTCGCCCCCTGACCCAGCTGCTCGCTGCTCGCTCCCTGCCTGATGCCCACTGCTCGCTCCCGTGTCTCCGGGAAGACTCATCTCTTCTATTTCGGCAGCAACCTCAGAAGAATCTTCACCCAAATCCGAGGTAGTTCCTTCTCGAGCAGAGGAGCGAGCAATGGGGCCTTGGACGTCCTGCTCGCCCGAGCTTTCCACAGCATAGAAGGAGTCAACGGAGCGAGCAATGGAGCTCGCCTCAGAGCCCGTCTCTTCATCAACGAGCAGGGTCCTAGGGTTTCGCCCAGCTGCTCGCCGGAGCGAACGGCGAGGAACAGGGACTGACGGTTCATCTTCCATGGGCCTTTTTCCCAGATTTCGCCCAACAAATTCAACAGATGGCGTGTTGCTTGAGGAGGGTGACGTTATTTTCGAATTTTTTTTAAAATTCCCCGTACAAATCAAACGATAAAATTTGACGAAGGAGTGAGCAATCACGACGGCGACACGTCGACGATACGACGGTGGCGATGCGGCGGCGTCAATGGCGGAATAACAAAAAGAAGAACGAAAATTGCGAAATTGAAAGAAAAATGCAAGTAATAACAAGGGTAAACAAGAAAAATCAAAGGATTCTTCACCTTTGATTTGGATGAAATTGGTTGTAGAATCGAAGAAAACAACGAAAAGAAAAGCTCAAGAACTCTTCAATGGCGGTTTGCTTGTGAGAAATCGAAAAAAGAAATAAAATGGAAGAAGGAAGCTATTTATAGATATGGATCTGGGGGCGAAATGGAGAAAAGTGAAAAATTGAGGCCCCTAAATGCAATTATAGGGGCGCACGCGTGCGCAGACCGCGTCGCTTCGTATTCCGTGCCTCGGGAAGCGAAACGACGCAAGTCCAAGGGTCACTCCTCGCTGGTCGCCTCCCGGAGTTCCCGCCTAAATATTTGAAAACCTGCCGCTCGCTCCCTATAAAGAAGGAACTCATTTTCCCCGTTGCTCGCCTCCTATTGGATAACACAGCTGTAGTTTGACAAAAAGGATAAAATCTATCCTTATATGCCAAACTAGGGGGCATTGTTGATAGGCGAACAACCGGGCAACAAGATTAGGAATAAAATTATTGATCTTATTAGATTAACAAAACATTAAAAATAAGCGGTTAAGAGAAGGACGAACAACAGGGAATAAGGCCCTAGGAGGCGAGCAGGAGGGACAGTTGATCAGGACGGAAGAGGCGAGCAGCAGGGACAAATGCCTATATGAAGGCGGCGAGCAACTTGTCATAAAGACCATTACAAGGTAGCGAACAACAAGAACAAAAGGATCCAGTCTCAACAAGAGGCGAGCAGGCGAGCAACTTGGGTTATAAAGGTTTCCAACACCCAATGAAGACATACAGACGAGTAGTTGGTCACCAAGGAGAGCAGCTGAGTGGTTCCAAAGACCAAGTACAACATTGGGAATTCCAAGAGTCACTAACTTTAGATATAGTCCATGTGTCTTAACACTTGGCACCCATTCATTGTGCAATAGTTTAGATGTTGTACTACACTTTAATGAAGAGAACTAATACTCTTTAGTGGAGGGGTCAAATACTCTTCAGTGAAGGAGGCTGATACTCTGTAAAATTATTTATACGTGTACCGACTACTACTCTTCAGTTTAGAGAACTAATACCATTCGGTAAAAAAAACTAATACTCTTCAGTAATGCAGACTAATATTCTTCAATGAAGGGGACCAATACTTCCTCAAATTATTTATACAGTTAAATACAGCTACTTCTCTTTAGTTGATTTTACATCTGATCATATTTGTTGATCAGATAACACTTTAATCAAACAATGAATACCATTAGGTCTAGATTGGGCAACAAAATCACTGAATGAACAAAAAAAGGGAAAATAATGTGTAAATAACAAGTAATACTTTACAATACATAGATCAAATTCTATAAAATAGATGAACGGATACCTTTCTAACCCTCTTGCAGCCGAACTCCTATCAAGCTTCTTTGTCTTCTTACTAGAGCCACTGCCTCTCAATGAAAGATGCTTCGTCCTCACCTCCAATTGAAATATGGCTTCAAGCTTCTCCAATCAAAAGAATCTAAAAAAATTAATAGAAAAATAACTATTCATCAAACTTATATAAATATTAAGGTTTAATTGAAAACTATAGGGTTTAGAAAACTCAAGGAAAGAAGAAAAATGTTAACACGAGTGAAATCGCCGTGTAAACCGCCACTAAAGGACCGTGAAACCACCGCAAATCACCACAAAATAGTTGTGAAATCGAAAAATTGGCGTGAAATCGTCAACAATACCACCGAAACAAAAAAAAATAGCATGAGAAGAAGAAAACAAAAAAATATACAAAGTAGAAGAGTGACAATCGAAAAAAGAAGGAAGAAATCGAAGAAGTGAGAACATACCTGAGCTTGAAGGAGAGAACATGGTGAATTTGGGGAGAAGCAGAGCGTTGAAATGGAGCGTGAAATGAAAAATTAGGTAGAGGAATTAGTATTTATTTGACCCGTTAAAGATCCATTTAAAATATGGATCTGAGTTTATTTAAAAATTCATTTCACTGTATACTTTGTCATACTAAATTATTGAACATGTTTATGTCTTGTGTAAAAGAAAATGTGAATTACATACATTTAATTTATTATTTTTTAAAATTATATATATATATATATATATATTATATATAATAAAATATAAATATATAGACGTATCCTCAATAAATTGCCATCTTTAAAATTTTATATTCTCAAACTCATATCGTATAGCATTTTCATTGTAAATACAACATGTGGCTGTCATACTTCCTTTAATTAGGTAAATTAGCACCAAGTGGTTCACGAGACTAGCTACTTATTTATGTTATTCAATGTTGTTGCGCAGCCATGCAGAAACGTCAGACTTGGCAGAGTTTAAAATAATATATTTACGAGGGAATTTCTAAAGATTAAACTAATTTTATTGCCTTGGCTTCAATTTTCTTATAACAAACATTGAATGCTAAGCACTAATATCTACCACCTGCCAATAGTACCATTTTTTTTATATATTGGAAATTCGGTACCAGGACGACTAATCCTTGAATCCCAATATTACCATTTCTAATAGTTCCGCCGGTTAATTAAATTAAACCGATGGACCGTAGGTAATTGGAGCCTAGGCCTATAATATCGGTTCATGTATAGGACTTGGATCTGGATCATGTGTTGTACAGGACCATTCTGTGCACCACAAATATATAGTTAGATCAATTGGTCTAATCCTATAAAATCAAATATATGGTCAAACCAATTGGTCTAACTATGTATTTGTACTGCACAGGACGCTAGTGTACAACACCGAATCCAAATACTCATGTATAAAGGAACAGAACCTCCTTTTATTTCATAGACTTGTTTGACTTGTTTGATTACTATATTTAAAACATTATAAATTTGTATTTTCCAATATTTAATTATATTGTATTTAAAATATTATAAATTTGTGTTTTCCAATATCTAATTATATTGTAATTATAAATAATTATCTTGAGAAACAAACAAATAGTTTATATGGAATAAGTGGGTGTTTGACTGAACTTTATAAGCACTACTAATTAATGTGTTTTGCAAAATAAAATGTTTAACAGTTTATAAAATCATAAAATAAGTTCCTACCAACTTATAAACGGTAAAAAAAATTATGTTTTAATTTTCCAGCTTATTTTCCTAAACACCTCCACCCTACCCCCAAATTACCCCACCCCACCCCTCCTTTCCCCCGCTTTCACCCACCTCTACCCTAACATAAAAAAAATTATATTAAAATTAAAATTTAAAAAATATTTATTTAAAAAATTCAAAAATCTTATAAGTTGTATTAGCCAAACACTTTAGCAACTTATAAGTTGCTTAAAAGTTACAATTTATAAGAAATTAGAGCTTATAAGATGTTCCAGATAAATTTAGCCCAGCGGACTCTAAAACAATAGTAAAACAAAACAAAAATTTAATATTCTAACTATAATAATTTTCCATGTCTTGCATTTCTTTGTGCTATTTTTTATGTTGCAACATTTTATTTTAAGGATCTAAAATTATGGTGGTCTTGAATATTTTTTAACATTTGACATGTCATACATCTTCACTATGAGACATAGAATGAAATACAAAAAATAACACGGATAAAAGGTATTATGAGAATGATATTTACATTGAAACTTGTTTGAAGGGTATTAGTAGATTGCACTAAAGATATCAAGGGGTATTAACTGTTTTCACTAAAGATATTAATTTTTTCAATATAAGATATTAATAAATTATTATTAATAGTAATAATTACCGTAAATATCATTCGCTGTTGCTGGGTATACATGATACTTTGCCAAATGCTTAAACCAACCAACCCCCTCCCCATCCCCCTCTCGTCTATAAATATGTATGTTAGCAGGAAAAAATGGGAGGGATATAAATCAATAATGAACAACAACAAAAAGGGGCTGTTCGTTGCTCCCCTCGACTCCCCCACCATTAACGGGTAATTAATTAATATTGATTGTTATGATCATCTAAATTAATTAGGCATTAAATACTTCGACTTTGACTCCCTATTGATTATTGTATGACGTGGCAGGTTGGAGATGCAATCAAGTACATCAGCGTCCACCACAACAACCGCCGCGGCGGTTCCAACGACGGCGACCGTGGGCGGGATGAAGACGAGCGTGCACGTGACGGCTCTCGACGGCATAGTGAACGTCAACTCGCTCTTTACCATGGCCATCTTCATCGGCTTCTCCCTCACCGTGCCGGAGAACGCGACGGCGGCGGAGCGGTCGGAGTGCACCACCAGCCGGAAAACGGTGCGGCGGCTGATCGTGTTTGAGGTGGTTTCGTTCAGTTTCTTCCTTTTCTCATCACTAATAGCCCAGAGTCTGAAGCTGGCAATAAACCTGCTCAACAATATGGACCCGGGCGACCCGCACAAGGCGGACATGGACCCGGATTACCTGAAATACGGGCTGTTCGGGTCGGCCATCGGGTCGGTTCTGGGATGCTCGTTCCTGATGCTGTCGATAGTGGATTTTATTCGGGTGAAGCTGGGGGATTATTCCTGTGGGGGCGCCCCGGTTTACGCGGTGGTGATCCTGGTTGTTTTTGTGGGGTCCGCGCTGGTGGTTTATGTGACTACCGCTGTGTATGCTTCCTTCTTTGTTGAAGTTAGCAGTAAAGATTCCTCACAGAAGCTGAATTAATTAGTGCTGGTTACTGCAGTTTTTGACAAGATTAATTGATATGTTATTTAGTGTATTATATATATAATTCTAGTATTGTTTAATGAGTACGTATAGAGTGAAATTGATTCATAAAGAGTATTAATTGTTTTTATATAAGGGTATTAGTTGTTTTCACTGAAAAGTCTTAGTTTGTTTTCACTGAACAACTAAAACTCTTTAGTGTAAACAAGTAATATTCTTTCGTTAAAATAATTAATACTCTTTAGTGAAAATATTCTTCAATGATTCATGTATGAACCAGTTTCACTCTATACTTTGTCTTGTTTAATGATACGATGTAATTTGCTCCATAAAAAATGGATGGTTTATTCTGATATTAATATTTGAAGTGTAGGGTGAATTGGTTTTATTTCATATTCCAATGCTTTTTAGTAATTAATTTATGTAATATTGTGTAAATAATAACTTTCTAATAGAAAATAACAATCTTGATTATCTAGGACATGAGATGAAATCTAGAAGATCCTATGCTCTTTTGCTAATTAATCTATATATGCCTGACAAAAGAAAAATCTATGTATATATTATATATATGTATGATCGATCGATGATTCGTCTAGTTTTTTAAGGGCAAAATGCAACTTTGTAGCAAAAAGGCGAAATCATCGCCTCAAAATTCCCACCTCCTGGTCCGTCAGGAATGGTGGAGGTGGTAAACAAAATGCAACTTTAATTAACTAGACTATTGATGTTTATTAATTGTTGAAATCTGGGCTTGATATCTCGGATTACTATCTGAAACTTTAATACATCATTAATTTTCTAAATTATTCCTGGTAATTTGTTCCATTTTTTTTAAAATCGATAAAGTGCCAAATTTATTTCTACCACGAAAGGATTACAAAAGCATGAGCAATATCTTTACATAAAAAATACACCAATAGCAAAACTACTTCTATAAGAACAAAAAAACTAAGATTCAAACTCCCACTACTAATCTAGGATTTTTTGACCAATTTTGGAAGTTATAGGCTTTCCACCTCTTCTTCCTATCCACGAACCAATTCCAAATTCGTGCTTTCAACTCGTCAACTATCTTTTCGAGTGAACCTTCCATTTGCTAGAAAACCATCCTGCTTCTCCATTTCTATATCAACCAAATGATGCATTCTAAAAACTCATGGCTACAATTTGTTTATTTGATTTTAGAAAGGAAAAATTGATAAAAATGCCCTTATATTAACTATAATGATAAAAATGTCAATTATATTTTTCACTTGTGAAAATGCCCATTATGTTTTCAAAACTATAGGTGAAAATACCCTGTAACCGGCTACAACCAGTTTATAACTGGTATACACTGACATGACGATTTTTTTTATGAAAATGTCCTTTATATTTCTATTATTTGATGAAAATGTCCTTTTGTTTTTAATAATTAAAACTAATGATTAAAATATTAAAATAATAAATAAAATTATAAAATGCCCTAAAAATATTAAAATAAATTTGTTTTTAGACCAAATGATACAAATCCACAAAGAAATAAGAAGCTTCGATCGGCTACCTCTTCCAAGCTTTGATATTGTAATTGCATTGGTGAATTCTGCATTGTTAAAAAAGAGATGGAGGAACCTTTGTCCTCCAAGTGATATTGTTTATTTTTCTAATAAAAAAATAATTGAGATTCTTTGAAGGGTTATTTGAATTGATAATTCTAGAATTTGATTTTACAATCTGATTTTCTCCTTGGTTTTTCAGCAAGTTGTGTCAGAGCCATAAGTTTTGATATTATTTTGTGTATTCTGGACTTAAGTAATTTTACTAAACCGCGTTTTAGTTTGAGTTAGGGTATTATTGATTATTTCTTAGAGTATTACTGATTACTTCTTTTAGTATTATCGATATTTTCTTGGAGTAATTTTTTATTTTTTATTTGTAAAATCCAAGTCCATATCATACACTTAAATGAACACTAAAACTACTCTTTTATTAAAGCCTTACCAACACAAAATCAAAAGCTAGGTATATTTTCCATCTATTGTAACAAAAAATAGGAATGAAAATAATGCCAATTAAACATGGTTTAAATTATTGTGAAAGGATTTCACAAGTTTGTAATTTAATCCTACAAAGTCGTCAAGTCTCCGCTTAAAAAAAAAAAAGAATAGTCGCTGCATGGATGGCTGCTAATTAACAAATTAAATACTAATAAAAAAAGTTTATGAAGTCCTATCTGTTTACTGGTGTTTATTTACCTAACACTTGATGAAGGCATGCATTTAATTCATAGGAATGTGAATTTATAATATTTTATGCATTAATTAGGTTCATTTGATGGTAAGTGGATTTGACATTATTGTCTTTCTTGAATACGCTAAGTTAATCGAGTCGAGAAGCTATTCGTGCATATAAATTTTTTACTTGAAAAATAAAGTTGAATCAAATCTATTGTGTTTCGAGTTTAGTAATATTTTGTGTGAACCATTTTCAATTTATACTAATTTGTTCCCATACGGATAATTATAATATTATATATATATATATATATATATATATATATATATATATATATATAATATTTTTTATGTCGCTATTTTTTCTTGATGGGGAAAAATCCATATTCACATTAAACATTGATCATATTTGCAACTATTCCTTTTCGTCATTTCCAAACGCAAATCAAATTTTCAACGAAAACGAGTCCTACTAAATTATATTGCACTTAGCTTGTCTTAACGTCAATTAATTAAATTCCAGTAGCTTAGTTAAAAAGTGTTAAGTTTCAAAGTAAGATAAACGAGCAAAGATTTGAAAAGTAAAATTAAGGAGTAAAGTTTATAATATTTGTAGGAATATTCACTACAAGAAAAACTGGTTTTAGTGACGGTAAAAACCGTGGCTAAAAGCTAAAATACTCTCACTAAAGACTTTTAGTGACAGGAAATCTCCTGTCATGACCTCTAATTACTGCTTCTCTAGTTAAAAGTCAATAGTGACGGAATATAGTCCCGTCACTAATAAGTATATAACTAGAGTAAATATACCCTCACTAAAACAACTTTAGTGATGGAAAATCCGGTCACTAATACAAATATTTACCCTCACTAAAAGAACTTTAGTGATGGAAACACTACAAAAAAGAAGGAGATTAGCGACGGGTTTTTTGCGACGGTCAGAATTTCCGTCACAAATTCAGTGAATTTGCGACGGCTTTTTGTAAGCCGTCGCAAAAAACGACAATTTGCGACGACTTAGGAAGTCCGTCGCAAATGATAGTAATTTGCGACGGAAAAGCCGTTGCAAACACTAGGGCCCACCGCCTTCGTCTTGAACCGGCTACATTTGCGACGGAAAGGTCGTCGCAAATTTCAATTTTGAGTTTGCGACGGGCAATTCCGTCGCAAAACATACCCGTTTAAAGGTGACCGTTCGGGAAGCAACCCGTTTGACTGATTTGCGACGAAACATGCCGTCGCAATTTTAAACTTTGTATTTGCGACGGACAAAAGCCGTCGCAAAGCTTACATTTGTATTCGCGACCTTTCGGGAAACGGCCCATTGACTGATTTGCGACGGAATTTCCGTCGCAAATCCGAACCGTTTTACGCGTCTTATTGGGAAACGTTGCGTTGACTGATTTGCGACGGAAAAGCCGTCGCAAATCAGTGAAAAACGGCGTCGTTTTGCGTTTGACGGGCAAAATTTGCGACGGACAGGCGTCCGTCGCAAATTTTTTTTCCACTTATTTATACAGAACCGCCGCTTTACAGGCGGAGAAAGAGAGAAAAGAAGAGGAAAAAGAGAGGAAAAGGAAGGAGAAGTCGGGTGCCGTCGCTGTAGAGCCAATCCGTCCACACCGAGTTCTCGTTTCGTCATCTTCTACAAATAAACCGTAAGTTTTCTTCATTTTTGACGTTTAAAATTTAATTTTAAAGTATGTTTAGAGAATTGATTTTAGTTGAATTATTTGAATTATATTAGTAATGAATTGATTTTAGTTGATTTAGTTGATCGAATTTTAATTTAGAGCATGTTTAATTTTTTTTAAGTGGTATTAAATTGAATTAGTTGAATTGTTTGAATTATATTAAAAATAAATTGATTTTAGTTGAATTAGTTGAATTATA
The DNA here is from genome assembly GCA_947034835.1 of Ballota nigra. NCBI lineage: Eukaryota > Viridiplantae > Streptophyta > Magnoliopsida > Lamiales > Lamiaceae > Ballota > Ballota nigra. The sequence goes on along the minus strand of OX344727.1, from coordinate 5,867,241 downwards.
ATTTAATTAGTTGATCGAATTTTAATTTAAAGCATGTTTAATTTTTGTTAAGTTTAGAATTGAATTAGTTGAATTGTTTGAATTATATTAGAAATGAATTGATTTTAGTTGAATTAGTTGAATTATAATTTAATTAGTTGATCGAATTTTAATTTAAAGCATGTTTAATTTTTGTTAAGTTTAGAATTGAATTAGTTGAATTGTTTGAATTATATTAGAAATGAATTGATTTTAGTTGAATTATAATTTAATTAGTTGATCGAATTTTAATTTAAAGCATGTTTAATTTTTGTTAAGTTTAGAATTGAATTAGTTGAATTGTTTGAATTATATTAGAAATGAATTGATTTTAGTTGAATTAGTTGAATTATAATTTAAGTTGATCGAATTTTAATTTAAAGCATGTTTAATTTTTGTTAAGTTTAGAATTGAATTAGTTGAATTGTTTGAATTATATTAGAAATGAATTGATTTTAGTTGAATTAGTTGAATTATAATTTAATTAGTAGATCGAATTTTAATTTAATTTTAAAGCATGTTTAATTTTTGTTAAGTTTATAATTGAATTAGTTGAATTGTTTGAATTATATTATATATAAATGAATTGATTTTAGTTGAATTAGTTGATCGAATTTAATTAGTTGATTGAATTTTAATTTAATTTTAAAGCATAATTAATTTTTGTTAAGTTTAGAATTGAATTAGTTGAATTGTTTGAATTATATTAGAAATGAATTGATTTTAGTTGAATTAATTAGTTGAATTATAACGGTTAATTTTAAAGCATGTTTAGAAATAGTTGAATTTGTTAAGTTTAGAATTGATTTTAGTTGAATTGTTTGAATTATAATAGTTAATTTTAAAGCATGTTTAGAAATAGTTGAATTTGTTAAGTTTAGAATTGATTTTAGTTGAATTAGATTAGTTGATCGAATTTTAATTTAATTTAAAAGCATGTTTAGAAATAGTTGAATTGTAGAGCCGAATTGATTTTTTTTCGAATTTTGTTATAGATGAGCGGACAAGGCAGTGGCAGTGGCAGTCAGTCGAGGAGAGCGAGGAGGGAGGAGACGACGGGCCTCACTGAGACCCGTGGTTCCACCTATTTTCAGACCGAGGTCTCAATCAGAGACCTCTACACAGCCTGGTGCGGGCTCCTCCTCCTCACAGCAGACTGCTGAGGGCTCATCCTCCTCCAGACAGCATCCGGTTGTTGAACCACGGATGACTGTTCAGCCCATGGTTCAACGTAAGTTTTAATATTTTATACTAAATTTTTTATTAATTAAAACCTAATTATTTTACTAACTTTGAAGTTTTAATTTTACAGTTGGATTCCTGGTCATGAGGCTACTAATCAGGTTTTCCGGTCCATCCTTGGATGTGGATTCGAGCCCACCGCTTACACCTGGAGGCTAGTGTCTGATGCAAAGAAAAGGACATACTTCGAGGAATTTAAGGTATTAATTTAATTTATTAATTCACCGTTTATTAATATCAAATATATTAACATATATTTACATTTAAATTGTAATTGCAGAAAGAATGTGTCTGGGCACCGGAGCACGATGACCAGATGTGGAAGAATTTCGAAAAATATGCGGCGGAAAGGTACAAAGACCTCCTTTTTAGAATGAGGGAGAAGTGGTACAAGAAGGGAGAGGCGACCGACCTGGGGACTGACAGTGAAAACCGGCCGATTTGGGACCAATTCCTCCGCTACTGGGATTCCCCTGAATTCCAAGAGAAGTCGGCGAAAAACAAGGCGAATCGGCGTAGTGACCCTGATGGAGAAGGGATGGCGAGACATCGGGCCGGTTCTCGGTCCATTTATGAGCACGGGTTGAGATTTGTAAGTTTCGTCTTTAATTTTGTAGTTTTTGAATTTATATTATTTTTTTCCTAATTTTTTATGAGTGGTATTAATTTTTACTATCTTTTTTTATAATTAGGCGGCGGAGCTAGGACGCGAGCCCTCTCATTTTGAGAGATTGCAGCTCGCCCACCCACTCGTCGAGGAGACTGGGAAGTCTACCTACGGCCGTACTACCGAGATCCACGTAAGTATTATTTCAATATTAATAGTATTATTTTAATTTTTAAAATTAAAAGTATTATTTTATATTTTGTGTTCAATTTATTTAATTTTTTGTATAATTAATTTGCAGAGAAAGATGCTCGAGGACCTTGCCTCCCAGCCTCAGCCTGAGGAAACGGCAGAGGGGTCGGGGTCGATGCCCCCCACACAGCCTTCTGTTGACGTTCAAAATGAATTGTACTTCAAGAACGTCAAGGCTAAAAAGGGGCGGTTCGCTGGATTGGGCAGCTTCGGAAAGAACTTTTTCCGACCTCGTGGCTCAGGCTCATCCTCCTCTCAGTCTTCCATCGACTCTCATCCCAGTGAGGTCGAGAGGCAGCTTGCCACGGTGGTGGAGCAGATGAAGAACATGCAGAGGCAGCAGCGAGAGAAGGAAGAGTATGAGAGGCAGCAGCGAGAGGCGCACGACCGGTATAATGCCGAGGTGGAGCGGTATCGGGTCGAGGTGCAGGAGTATACATCCGCATTGCAGGCGTGGTGGCAGATATTCACCTCTGATTCAATGCCACGAGCGCAAATGCCTGCGCCACCGATGCCGCCGATCCCGCCGACCCAGCCACCGATGCTGCCGATCCCGCCGACCCAGCCATCGATGCCGCCGATTGTTAACCTGGGCGAGGATGAAGAGGAAGACGGATTTAATTCCGATTGTTAAAAAAATTTGATTTTTAATAACTATGAAGTACAATTTTTTTTTTAGTTTGAATTGTCACTTTAATTTAATTTTTGAATTGTTACTTTAATTTATAATTTTGTGAATTTATTAGTTTGAATTTACTTTTATTTAATGGACACAACATTTATAAAAACAAGTGAAAAACAAAAATGAATTAATTTGGTGAATTATGAAAAAAAACGAATCAATTTGGATACATACACAATTAATTGCGTACAAATGAACGAATTATAAATTTAAGCGGGAGTCGAAATAAATAATTTTACAGAAATAATAAAAAATAAATGGCCCCAATATTTATAAAAACAAGTTAGAAACGAAAATGAATTAATTTGGTGAATTATGAAAAAAAAACGAGTCAATTTGGATACATACACAATTAATTGCGTACAAATGAACGAATTATAAATTTAAGCGGCAGTCGAAATAAATAATTTTACAGAAATAATAAAAATTAAATGGCCCCAATATTTATAAAAACAAGTTAGAAACGAAAATGAATTAATTTGGTGAATTATAGAAAAAAAAAGAGTCAATTTGGATACATATACAATTAATTGCGTACAAATGAAGGAATTATAAATTTAAGCGGGAGTCGAAATAAATAATTTTACAGAAATAATAAAAATTAAATAGCCCCAATATTTATAAAAACAAGTTAGAAACGAAAATGAATTAATTTGGTGAATTATAGAAAAAAAAATGAGTCAATTTGGATACATATACAATTAATTGCGTGCAAAATAACGAATTATAAATTTATACGGGAGTCGAAATAAATAATTTTACAGAAATAATAAAAATTAAATGGCCCCAATATTTATAAAAAAAAGTTAGAAACGAAAATGAATTAATTTGGTGAATTGTAGAAAAAAAAATGAGTCAATTTGGATACATATACAATTAATTGCGTACAAATGAACGAATTATAAATTTAAGCGGGAGTCGAAATAAATAATTTTACAAAATAAAAAAATAGTTGGGCAAAATATTTTAATAAACAACTTAGATACGAAAAGAAATTAATTTGGTGAATTATTAAAAAAATGAATTAATTTGAATACATATACAATTAATTGCATAAAAATAAACGAAAGTAGCTTGTGCCCTAGTGGCGCGCGCCCCCTCCTCTTGCACAAGAGGTCCCGTGTTCGATTCCCCTTGGACGCAAAAAATGGATTAATTGTTCAAGGCCTAATAAGACTAATATAGAAGGTGGGCCACATATAAAAAGAGATGGGCCGGTTGGCCCAGTGGTCCGCGCCCGCCCCGGCCGCCTCGGGTGCCCGGGCTCGAACCACGCGAGCCACTTTTTTTTTGTATAGGCTCGGTAATTTGCGACGGCCAAATTCCGTCGCAAATATTGAATTTTGCAACGGAAAACAACCCGTCGCAAATTATAACAGAAAAAAATAAAAAAAATATATATAAACATTTGCGACGGAATGTGGCCGTGGCAAATGTTGTTGACCCGAAGGGGTCTGACCCGAAATATTTGCGACGGAATACTGTCCGTCGCAAATTCTGTGTGACCCGGCCGGGTCTGAGCCGCCGATTTTGCGACGGATTTGTCCGTCGTTAATTTGCGCCGGAAGGCGAAATCCGTCGCAAAAATTAGCTACGGCTGTTTTAGGGACGGATACGTTTCCGTCGCAGATACCGTCGCAAAATACTGTTTGCGACGGATTTTCCGTCGCTAATTCCGTCGCAAAACAATGTTTTTTTTGTAGTGAAAATCCCGTCACTAATACAAATATTACCCTCACTAAAAGAACTTTAGTGATGGAAAATCCTGTCACTAATACAAATATTTACCCACACTAAAATAATTTTAGTGATGAAATATCCTGTCACTAATACAAATATCTGCCCTCACTAAATTAATTTGTCGTGACAATATAATCAAGTAAGCTTAATAACACAAAAATAATAAACCCGCAAACATCAACAAAACAAACATATTATTCAATATTTCAAACAAGTATAAAGAATCTAAATCTTGAAACATTCAAAAGCATTCAATGTAAGAAATCTCTACAATTAACATTCTCAAAATTACAAAACTATTCACGAGCAACTTCACGAAAAGTGTAGCATCAATACCTCTATCACCTGTTAAATATTAAAAAACGGTTATGATTATGGAATGAAAATCAATAATTGAATATGTACTGATGGTTCTAATCAAATTAAATAAAAATGAGTCCATAACAGATGAGATGAAAATCAAGAATTGAAGTGTATAAAATTCCCTAGTGAATGCTTCTAATAATCATCATATAACAAGATTTCAAGGTATAATGAGGTCCTCAACCACCAAAAACTAACTACTCTTCTAATCCATTTTAACTTGATACATGCATATCAAACTTGTGCAATATGAGTAATTCTTAAACAGATTTTTGCTCAGTGCACCATTTATGTGACCAACATGCTTTGCCTAATGCAGAAGATAAGGTTATTCATGAATTCCCACAAAATAAGAAAGAAGATATAACTTAAACAGTCTATTACCTGAGCGTTCAACTGTTAGAACAACAGGATGCTTAGAGGAGAAAAAATCTATTTTAAGTTCCTGTGGAGAAATTATCAAAGCAATCATTATAATTGTACAATAAAATAATATATTTAAACAATACAAATGAACTAAAATCCCAGCTCGTGTCACTCAGCATTGCTTAAGTGCTAGTTTCCACAATAAACACAAATAGTAAGTCTACAGGTCATCTCCTTTTGTTCAATTTCTTTTAGAAACCTAACATACCATTTCACAATTGTTTACACTTGGAAAAAGTATACTTTAGTACTCAAGAGACGGACAGTGAAAATTTCTGTTATCACAAAGTGCTCAGTTTCTGATAAACGAATGGAACAAGATTTTATACAAACTAACATGCTTAAACTTGTATTATAGTAAGCCCATTTGTACATACGTAAACTAATTTATCAGAATTATCAAACAGTTTAACTTCAGTTAATTATTCAGCATCCTCGAGCGGATTGCTAATCTAATCAAAGTAAGTTAATCAATCAAACGGATTCTAAAATTGCACTAAATTTACAAAAGAAATAAATCAACTCTGCTATTCTCAGTAGCTGTAACCAGCCACATACTTTAATCAAGATTTAAACAACCTATATCATCACAACATACATTAAAGCTCTTATATTTAGTCAAACCAAACAGTGAATGAAAGAAACAAAACACTAAATAAAGTCAATACCTTGTTAAATGTCAGCAGCTGGCGTGCTTCCTTCTGTAGGTAATTCAATTAATTCATTTTCAATTCGATCCAACCTAGCTTCAAGTCCATCCATACGTTCCCTAAGCAACCAATTCTCTTCCTCTTTTGCACTAAGCTTTTCCTCTAGTTCTTTGGCATAGGCTGATTTGGAGTCATAAAAATTTTTGCGCTTCACTCCACCTCCATAACCATATACGTTACCATGGCGCTGTGGCCCAAAACATTTTTCGACAAGCTCAAGATTTGAAAGTGATGGATTAGATTGAACTGTTTTCACAATTTCATCCTATAAAGGTTTATAAAATATATGATCAACAAACAATGATAAAAAAAATTATGCTGGAAAGTAAACCAATGATACTTACATATTTGTCTTTCTCTTTTTCCACAATAAATTTTCCATTTTTGCTCCTAGTCTCGAAGAAAATTACTCCCAAATCAGGATTTTTAGAATCTTTACCTCCCTATATTTAGTTTGATAAAAACAACAAAACCAAAAAATAAATGTAAAGTTATGATATTAATTAGTACAAAACACAAATATTTCTGGAATTTTACTACCTTTTCATATATGATTTCCCTATGTGGCTTGCTTCTGGTGAGATGAGGCATACATACATCTGATTTAGATCGATTCTTAGAATTTCGCTCACTGATATCCTGCATATGCAAACATACAATTACTTAATTATAAATATTAACAAAAAATTGGATTGCTGTTAGAAAGACAGTATCCTAAGGCCTTCCTATCCTAGAGAATTTTAGAAAATTTCTTGAAATTATCTAGTGTCTGGGTATTATTTTTCTGGTGTCGCGTAGTCCTGATAATATAGTTCACGATTTTGTCAAGAACTCAAGTGCTATAAGCTCCTGTGCGAAACTCATGTCAAGATGAAATGGACAGAGTAGCATACTGTATGTTTTAATATACACAGTTTAGCATACTGTTTTTAATAAATTAACACAATTTAGCATACAGTTCCTGAAATAGACAAGATTTAGCATACTGTTTTAATAAATTAAACTACACAATTTATATTAACAAGTCAAAAACACTGTACAAGTTGCACCAAAGGAATAATAGCATTAATTGTCTGAAAGTCTAAGCCTAAAAATTATTTCTCAAAAATATATCATACCTGAAACTCCTTGGTCAAAAATTTGTTAGTAACAAGCCACTCCCAGTCTTTAACATCCATCCCAGGCGGAACCTTTTTAAGAGCATTGATCTTATTTTTGTAAGTCTTTACATGATCTCTATACAAGTTTGACCTCCAAGCTCCCCACAAAATACCCATATGCTCCAAGGTATGCTCCCGATATAATTCAATATTTGGATTATTGAAACATTCCTGCAATATTTTAATATGTCACCATTAATGGAAAAAATTGTCACTAATTTGTATATTCATGACGATATTAACTAATATGTCACGATACTAATTGGTGACAATTTTAAAAATAATTGATGACGATATTCAACGTTACCAAAAATATATTTACATGACGATGTTTTTTTTTTCTTCATTAATTATTCAAAATAATTAGTGACAAATTATATCGTCAAAAAAGTTATTGGTGACAATTTTAATAATAACTAGTGACAATATTCAATGTCATAAGAAAAATATTTTCATGACAATGTTATTTTTCGTCATTAATTATTTAAAATAATTAGTGACAAAAGAATTTCGTCTCAATAAAAATTGGTGACAATTTTAATAGTAATTGGTGACAACATCCTATGTCATCAAAAATAAATTTTCATGACGATGTTATTTTCTGTCATTAATAATTCGAAATAACTAGAGACAAAAAAATTTAGTCACAATAATAATTGATGACAATTTTAATTATAATTGGTGACGATATTATTTTTTGTCATTAATTATTTGGAATAATTAGTGACAAACTTCTATCGTTGCAATAATAATCAAAGACAATGTCATAAAAAGTACTATATTTTAGTGACAATGATATATTTCATTATTAATTTTTTTGGAAAAGTATGTATAGAGTGAAGTTGGTTCATATATGAATTAATAAAGAGTATTAGTTGTTTTCAGTGGAAAATTTTAGTTGTTTTCAGTGACAAATATTAATTTATTTTGAGTAAACAACTAATACTTTTCAGTAAAACAACTAGCACCCTTCAATAAAAACAACTAATACTCTTTAGTGAAAATAACTAATATCCTTCAATAATTTATGTATGAACCATTTCCACCTTATACTTTTGTCTTTTTGGAATAATTAGTGACAGGATGCCTTCATCGCGACAATAATTGGTGATTATATTCATCATCATATAAAATATATTTTAATGAAGATATTATTTTTAGTCATTAACTATTCAAAATAATTAATTACAAAATTATTTTCGTCACAATAATAATTGGAGACAATATTTAATAATATATTTTTACAAACCTTAACATCACTAAAAATAAAAATATGACCAGACAATTTTTGTCATAATTATTCAAAACAACTTTTTTGTTACAATAATAATTGGTGAAGTTATTCTTACAATAATAGTTTGTGAAGTTATTCGTTAATCAAATTTTTAAAATATTGGAGATTATAAAAAAAATCATAACAATATTTTATGAGTATGTCTTGTATGAGATCATCTCATGGCATGAGACAATGAAAATGAGTGTAACTAGGGTATTAACTCATTAACACTTTGAGACGGTCTTATACGTGTTTTTGCCAAAATTTAAATGAAGCACTTTAACATTAGGAAGCTAATACCTTTCAATAATATAACTATATAAGTGACATCTTTTAACATTACAATATATACTTTGAGTGGCAGAATTGTTTTACCGCTTTAAACTTGTTCATACAAAACTATATTAGTCATTGAATTAAGGCAAAAATTTGTATGAGTCTGTCTCTTGACATGAGACAACAGAAATTAACACCTACCCCTACCAAAGTGTTAATAAGTCAATGTCCTAGTTATACTTATTCTTATTGTCTCATGCCATGAGACGGTCTCATACAAGACCTACTCTTAAATTTTTGAAAGGTATTACACATAATGCTAAAAGATATCACTTAAATTATTAAAATGTACTAATGGTAATGCTAAAAGGTATCATTTAATTGCTGAAATGTACTAGTCATAATGTTTAATGGTCACTTAATTATGAAAAGGTGTTAGTCAACTAAATAGCGTCATTTAAACTATTAAAGGTATTTATCACATCAATTCAATTTCATGATGAAACTTGATATATATAATACCAAGTCCTAACTCATAATCACCAACACATTAAAAAATCTAAGACGGAAGAATTAAAAGCATAATTGCACCTAGCCTTGCATATAGGTCAGCACCATTTCCTTTGTCACATGTACAAATTCGGGAAGATAATATCATTTTGAACCTATAAGCATTAGATTGTTTGATTGAACTACTTATATTTAATTCAAGAATATATCATGTGTATAAATTGGATGAGATATAAATTGGACATAACACATTAAGACTTTAATAAAAATAGGTGTTACTTGTGTTGTTTTATGACATGAGACGGTCTCAAACAAGTTTTTACCTTAATTTAAAGTTTTCCATAGCCCAAATACTTGAGTAAATTTCAAGGCAATATTTTCTCACATCATGGAAAAGAAAAGGCCGATTCCAGAAGCAACAAGCGATGCAAGACCTCTTCTCCATTCTAAATTATGTGGAGTACATCATAGATCTGAGTTTCTGTCTTCTGTGCAGTTTGCTAAGTCTTCAAGACAAAAAAGAGGTATAATTTCCTAATAGATCATTTTAGGACGATATATAATTTGAACTGAAAAAGAAAAATTAAAAAGCAGTATCATAAAATATGACAATATAACTCATGTAAACCAACACAAATCTGGAAAACTGATGCTAATGTGAATACCATACCATCGTCTAAACTGAATGGCCTGCTCGAAATTTGAAGTCCATTTTTTCTGAAAATTACCCAGAAATTCCCTGCAAATAGCCGAATCACACAAATCAGATCCATCTGAGTTATGATTCTCTCAATTTGCTAAAGAGAAATAATTAAATTAATTAATTTCACACCCTTCTACAAGTTCGAACTCTTAGATGAGGCGGAATTCTTTCATTTGCTACCACCTATTGGAAATGGGTTATGTCTGAATTTTTTTTACTAGTATAAAAATGGAGGAATTTAGAGCAACAAACATAGGGGGCCTTCTACAATTCTACCTTGCGAATGATTGTTAGCTGAACCTGAAAATTAAGACTAAAAGATAGAGAGCACTTTAGTATCCAGCAAACAATTTTTGCAACAAACCAACTTTGTTATAAAAATAACATTACTCAAAGCAGAACATTTTTGGTTCTGAAGATAACATAATGTATATGATAATCCACTTAATTTGCAACAAACCAACTCTGTTATAGAAATAAGCATCAGTTCCTCCCTCTATCATACTTTTAAGAAAAGACTCAAACTTCACTTGTATACTTAGAAAATAGAATGAACAGTTTACATTGAATGTCATTTTATATCCATGACCTACGCCAGAAGAAGATTGGTGGTTGTCCCTTAGTTTTGCTTGCATTCTCAATTAAAAATCTACCACAAAATTTATTTTCTCTAGGAGCAAATAATGATATCCACCTCTAATTTAAGGGGGCGCTTGGTTAAGAACTCTTCAGTGGTAATGAGAATGAGATTGAAAATTAGGGGGCGCTTGGTTAGCCACTCTTCAATGATAATTGGAATGAAATTGAAAACTAGTGTAATTATGATAGTTAATGAGAACAAAATCACTACCACCTCTCCTAAATAAGGTAATCACTACTCCATTTTAATTACCCTATTCTCTTCCTACAATCATCCTCTTCAATCAATCCTCCATTCCTCCACCAACAACCATTTGTGTTCTATTTCTATTCCAAAATTGGGGCATGCCACTAGCAATGGAGTCACAATTGTAACAATTCTTTCCCAACATATGATTTTTATTATGGGGGCATAAATGGAAAATAATTTTCATTCTCATTACCATTGAAGAGTTGCTAACCATAATGAGAACAAAATCACTATCTCTCCTCCTAAATAAGGTAATCACTGCTCCATTTTGATTACCATATTCTCTTCCTACAATCATCCTCCTCAATCACTCCCCTCTTCCTCCACCAACAACCATTTGTTGTCTACTTCTATTCCAAAATTGGGGCATGACACTAGCAATGGTGTCACCATTGGAACACTTCTTCCCCTAACATATCATTTTTATTGTGAGGGCATAGATGGAAATAAATTTTCATTCTCATTACCATGGAAGAATGGCTAACCAAGCACCCCCTAAGTTAAGTTTTGATTGAAAATGTCTTGAATTTGTATTCGATAAGAAAATTTTAAAATTGGGATACTTGATCTCAAAACTTGGTTTGTTCTGAACTTTTCTGATATGGGGTATATGAAAAGATGTTAATTAAGATTGAAAAATGCAATCGAAGTACTAGAGTAATAACTTGCAAAGAAAAGATTATGATAACATGCTTAAATGATATATTTACTTGAAACTCTGTGATTGAGGCTTTTTTTTCTGAGTTGGGGCGAGCGACGAGCATGCAAAATCTACAAAAATGGCAAGCATTAACCAGCTTTTTAGGCCATATATATAGAGTGTTGGTTACAGAAAAATTTACTTTTCTGCTAGGTTGATGCACTTTAAACTGCATCCTGGTTGTTTTTTCTTCTCATTTTCAATTTATGCACAACTATTCTTGGACCTGAAATCCAAGAAAACGAGCTACTTGATCATCATCTAGTGACATAAACAAATGAAAACTGCATATAATTTGTGTGAATATGTCATGGAAGTAACAACAACAGACAGGCCTTTAAGCATTTATCACCACGTTGGCACGTTTAATTACCTAAGAAGTTCGGCCACATACAAGCACCACTTAATCAACTAAATAAATGGCATCGAAAGCTTTAGGGGAATTGAATACCTCATCAGGTATTTGAGATTTTACATGTTATGAATTCAATGCTTGCCAATTGCTCCTGAAATCAATTATAAGCAATTAAGTTAGCACCACCACGATACATATACACATATATATATATATATATATATATATATATATATATAAATATATTTGAATGTAGTTTAGATTTGATGATGAGGATGGCGGACCTGGCCGTGTAAGTGGGTTTCCGGGGTCATATGCACTGGCGAAGGAAGGGGTTGGGGTGGTGTTAGAGGCGTTGAAAAAAGCAGAGAGAGTAAGGGAAATTGAATAAACATATCTTGAGAACAAAAATTGTATAGATGTTTGCTGATTGTGGAAACGGCACACAGAAGACGACTTAAAATCGTGGCAACTTGGTTTTCCTTTTCATCTTGGCGGGTTATATTTTGGTGTCCCGCCTTTTCTTTTAACTTAAGCCCTAGCTAGTAGTTTTAAGATACTACTCCTATAATATCAATATCATTAAAAATATAATATAATAATATTATATAAAATCTAATTTATACTGAAATTTAGGAGTACAATATACAAAAAGAGGATCAATCTAATTAAAATATTCTATAGTTGACCATAAATTTATGTTTCATTTTAATTTTGTATAGTTTTAGACTAGTTATTTTGGGAATATCAATTGTTTTATTAAAAAGTATTAGTTTTACAAATTATTAAAATGTATTAGATATTTTAAACTCAATTAATTGCAAATTTCAAATTAAATTATCACATTTTGTTTAATTACAATTTAATCTAGAACTTTGAGTAATTGCAAATAAATCACTACTTTTAATTATTGTTACAAATTAAATTTTTGGCCAGTCACCTTTGTGTCCATTTATGTCGTGGCTTGGTCACATGGCACCCGTTCATGCAAATTAATATGTGTGTCATGTTGGCGAGTCACGTCTCACACGAGCACAAGCGTAGTTGCTCATAAGTTTAGTTTGGTTTATACATGAATTATTGAAGGATATTAATCAATTATATTAAAGAACATTAGTTATTTTCACTGAAGAGTATTAGTTGTTTACACTGAAGAGTTTTAATTTGTTTTCACAGAATGAGTATTAACTGGGTATGTTAAAGAGTATTAGTTGTTTTTACTGAAGAGTATTAGTTGTTTACACTGAAGAGTTTTAGTTTGTTTTCATAGAACAACTAAGACTCTTCAGTGAAAACAACTAATACTCTTTAGTGAAAATAATTGATATCCTTCGACGATTCATGTATGAACCATTTTCACTATATACTTTGTATGGTGAAAATGGTTCATACATGAATTGTCGAAGGATATCAATTATTTTCACTAAAGAGTATTAATTGTTTTCACTGAAGAGTCTTACTAGTTTACACTGAAGAGTCTTACTTGTGCAGTAAAAACAAACTAAGACTCTTCAGTGAAAACAACTAATACCCTTAAGTGAAAACATCTAATACTCTTTAGTGATAACAACCCCTTCGATGATTCATGTATGAACCAATTTCACTCCATACATAGAGTGGAATTAATTCATACATGAATTATTCAAGGTTATATTAGTTGTCTTCACTAAAGAGTATTAATTATTTTCATTAAAGGGTATTACTTATCTACACTGAAGAGTCTTAGTTGTTCAGTGAAAACAAACTAAGATTCTTCAGTGAAAACAACTTACACCCTTCAGTAAAAACAATTAATACTCTTTAGTGAAAATAACTAATAATCTTCAATGATTCATGTATGGACCAATTTCACTCTATATGAAAATGATTCATACATGAATTAATGAAGGGTATTAGTTATTTTCTTTAAAGAGTATTAGTTGCCTAGTTGGTTTCACTGAAGAGTATTACTTGTTTACACTAAAGAGTCTTAGTTGTTCAGTGAAAACAAACTAAGATTCTTCAGTGAAAACAACTAATAACCCTTCAGTGAAAATAACTAATAATATTCTTTAGTAATAACAACCAGTATCTTTCAGTGGTTTATGTATGAACCATTTTCACTCTATACATACTCTTTTTTTTTTGACAGAAAATATGTGTCATTTTAAGGACAAGTAATATATATTATCCTTATATGACTAACATGTGTTTTCGTAAGGGTTAATATCACATATCTGTTTTTATAGTAATACACATTTGTCTATATAGTAACACATCTAAGAGCAAGTTTTTCTATTCTACATTGACATAATTTTTTTTTGGAAAAATCCACTAGAGCGACTTGATCTTGTTCGGCTCGTCCAATATCCGCGAGAATTTTGTCCTTTCTTTAAATTTGCTAATAGTACGTAAATTTTACAAGAATGGTGAAATATTATATTTTACTTTAAGAAATTTATAATAGTATACATAACGTAGATAATCATTGTTCACTTTGTAGTTTTGTAGACACGCATGGTGAATAATTTATATATTCCAGTCATAAAATTATTTTAATTTTAAAATTAAATTTATTATAAACGTTACTTTATTATTATTTTTAACATATTTATTGATAACTTGTGTTCTGTACTAATTTCTAACAAAAATTATATCTTAAAAAAATTAGTGGCCTGTTTTTTTAGTTTTACACCCCTCACGTCAAAAGAAGTATTGGATTTCATTAAAAAAGTTATGATCAAACAAGCAAGAATTTTTTGGCAAAATATAGAGCGAAAATGTCTCATACATTTAAAGGGTAATAGTGTTTTTCATTAAAAGGTATTAGTTGTTTTCACTGAACAATATTAATTTTGGAGAGTATTAGTTGTTTTCACTGAAGGTATTAATTTAAGGGTACGGAGTTTAATAGTTGTTTAACTAAAAAATATTAATTTATTACACTAGTAGATGTTAGTTGATTACATTAAAAGTATTGCAATATATAACCCTATCTCATTTTATTAGGTGCCAAAAAAATAAAAAATTAAGAGGGACCTTTCAAAATTTGGTTAGGAAAAAATTAAATTTTTTGAATCTACTTGAGGAAAAATTATTTCCCCTTCTTTTTATTTTCACACGCATAAAATATTGTATATGCGAAACCCTTTTAAGAAATGAAACAATGATGTTGTAGGTTACAGCCATGACACCGTCGTGTTATGAATAATTATACGGCTTCAGATGGCGGTTCAGTATGGGCATCACGGCGATCTTCTTCGACTGGCTTAAGCGATGCTCTGTTGATGCGGATGGAGAAGACAAAAACGATGAGGAGGCGTACGGTCGGCTTCTAATAGTAACTACATTTCCTTTCTTTCGTTATCAACACCTCAACTCTAGTCGCCGCTAATCATAGTCGATATGAATAATTTTGCGCCGAACATTTGCATATGATCGTGATCCTTACGGTTCGTTCTGTAGAAGAATCATATTTTGGTTTTATTTGTTTGAATATGTATGAAATTTTATCCATGATTTCTTGTTGATTTTAGGAAATCTCTTTGATTTTGAGTATTAGGCAGTTTAAATTCACCCGAAAAAAAAATTTGTTTTGTGAATTTAGTCTAGACTGGGGATTTGATCCCAAAATTTTGGAAGTTATTAGGGATTTAGAGAACATTAAAAACAAGAAGATTAGAAACAATTTGTGTCCATAAATAGCCAAAATCCAATTTCATAGAGACTCCAGGTCCTTATTTGAAATCTTTCTCTCCAGATATTGTAAGAAATATCACTTTTGAGTGGAGAATTAGTTCTTGTTTCTTCATTTAAACTAGTTCATGTTTCTTTATTTGATTTTCAGTAATAAGAGCTCGAATTTTTTTCCAACATAATTATTGTCCAGTATAATAGCCAGTAGGTATGAAAATTCTGTAGTGCTTTTTGTTATATAATTTAAGATTAGGGATTTATCAATTCTTTCATTAATTGTTCTAATGGTGTTTCACTTGTCTCAATTGCCGGTTCTAATGGTGTTTCACTTATCTCAATTGTTGTGTACAGTGCGCACGGAGTTAAATTTAAGTGACTGAAAATACCTATGTTCATCTTCTTTGCCGAGAGAATTAATGTGCTCGGCATATCGGGGAGCTCATTATTGGGTTAGTAACATCTGCTCAATCATCACCCCGTATGTGTTTTCCTAAGGTTAGTGCTAAATTGTGGATGCTGGTTTATGTTAAAGCGGTAAATGCCCTGCTTCATAGTGAATAGGTTTCTATAGGATTATTTTGGAGACCTTTTATGTTGAGTTGGTTCACAAATGGGTGGATCCCAATATGCTAAACAAATTATGCTCCTCTTGGCATCATAAAGTTTTCGAATCTTGTGGTAAATCCTTGAAAATTTCCTCATTTTCTTATGCAGATTTGAAAATATTCTAATTCTATATTCTTTTGTGGAATACAATAGCCATCATGAAGCAGATAGTGTATTATAGCCTACTTCTGTCTTAGTTAATGTAAAGGATAATGGCTTTATATATTTAGAACATTGCTAGTTCTGACTGTCTTTACCCACACACATGAAGGTAAAATAAAAAAAATAAAAACCTCATTTTAATGCCTTATATAATATATGTGTATATGTGTGTTATGTATCAATAATTTAAATTTTAAAAGAAATATGCATCAAGCTCATGATTAGCCAATGATATTCACCTAATGAAATATGCCTAGTTACTGGTTTAGCTTCTTGTGTTGTGGAACCACATGATAAGTATTCCAATAAGAAGTTAATGGACCATCATAAGAAGGTATTGTCACCGTGACAATGATCAAGAAAAAAAAAGATGTGTAGTAGAACTGGATTATACTAATTGGTTGCCTCCTGAAGATAATTGACTTCACTAACAAAGTATCACATATTTCTTATTTTTGACCTTGAACTCATTTTCATTTTTTAACGGCTTATGTTGTTGATCGTGATTGCTGTCTCCTTTTGTTCCTAGTGCTTATACGGTCGATATAGAGAATCATACGACCATTATGGACACAATTATGGTCTGAATAGTGAGGAGAGGTATGCTGAGATGGGTGAACTCAAGACAAAAGTGTACGGTTTTGAAGATCAACTCTTTGAGCAAAGTGCCTAAATGATGGTCTTGAAAGGCCAACAACACAAGTTTATGACTATTTTAACTGATAAAAGGTTGGACCTTTAAGATATTTGCAAGCTTGACTTCATTTCTTATGAATAATTAATTTGAGCATTTAAATTCAATATTAATATCAAATATTATGTAATTCTTAAGCATTTCTCTCAAATATAATTTACTAATATAAATTTGAAAAAATGCAGGTGTTCGTTATAGAAGCGTGTCTTCCATTGTTATAGTTTAGAGAAAGGAAGAGAACATGGAAGATAAGATTAAGGAGAATATTTTTTTTCATTTTATAGGAGTAATATTTTTTTCTATTCTATTTATTTTACTCGTAATGTTTTGTACAGTTTAGTTCGTTGTATTTCTTTTTTGCTATACACATTAAATTTATGATCTTTAATTTAGTTTATAGCGATATATTTTTTCAATTATAAATATATTTAAATGTAATCATTTCTTGACAAATTATGTTTCACAAAAAAAAAAAAATTCAATTATTGAAAAGATATTGTCACTTTATATTAATATATAGTGACAATATATGTTGTCACTATATTTAAATTTTTTGTGATGATTATCATCTTCGTCACTAAAAAATAATTTATTATAACAAAATAAATTTGTCACTATTTCTACATCATCTAGTGACAATAAAAATTGTCATTAAAGTACTACTATTTTGTGACGAATTGTGTCGTCATTATATATATACATATAATGACAATAAAAAAAACTATTATAATAGCGTAATTGTTTCATGACAAAAAATATAATGTCATTGTATCTAAACCTTTAACGACAATTATCATATTAGTCACTAGATAATACTTGTTATGACAAATATAATTCATCGCCATTTCTACACTTTTTAGTGACCACAAAGTTTTTGTCGTTGAATGTAACTTTTCTATGACGCATTGTGTTGTCATTATATAGATACATATTATAACGACCAAAATTTTGTCACTAATTTTTTATTCTTTGGTGACGAATTACATAAAATATGACGAATTAGTTAAGTAAATTGTGACGGAAAAAATGTCACTAAAATTTGACAAAGTTGGCGGTTAATGGATAATCGTCACTAATTACTAAAATTTTAGTGACAATAAATCAAATTTGTCATATAAAGTTAAACTTTTAGCGACGAAAACCACAATTAGCGACAAAATTTAATTTCAAATGTGACGCTTTATTTGTCACAATAGATGATATGATATTGTGACGATGACCTTTAGCGTCATAAAAAATAACTTTTAGATGACGAATTTAAATAACGTCGTATTTACCAAATACGACGCACTTTTAGCGACGTTCTTTGCGACAAAAAAAAATCGTCACTAAACACCTATTGTGACGAAAACTGATGTTTTTATGACAAATTTTGTCGTCGCGATTTCTCAAATTTAATTTTTGAATTGTTACTTTAATTTATAATTTTGTGAATTTATTAGTTTGAATTTACTTTTATTTAATGGACACAAAATTTATAAAAACAAGTGAAAAACGAAAATGAATTAATTTGGTGAATTATGAAAAAAAAACGAATCAATTTGGATACATACACAATTAATTGCGTACAAATGAACGAATTATAAATTTAAGCGGGAGTCGAAATAAATAATTTTACAGAAATAATAAAAAATAAATGGCCCCAATATTTATAAAAAGAAGTTAGAAACGAAAATGAATTAATTTGGTGAATTATGAAAAAAAAAACGAGTCAATTTGGATACATACACAATTAATTGCGTACAAATGAACGAATTATAAATTTAAGCGGGAGTCGAAATAAATAATTTTACAGAAATAATAAAAATTAAATGGCCCCAATATTTATAAAAACAAGTTAGAAACGAAAATGAATTAATTTGGTGAACTATAGAAAAAAATGAGTCAATTTGGATACATATACAATTAATTGCGTACAAATGAACGAATTATAAAGTTAAGCGGGAGTCGAAATAAATAATTTTACAGAAATAATAAAAATTAAATGGCCCCAATATTTATAAAAACAAGTTAGAAACGAAAATGAATTAATTTGGTGGATTATAGAAAAAAAAATGAGTCAATTTGGATACATATACAATTAATTGCGTACAAATGAACAAATTATAAATTTAAGCGGGAGTCGAAATAAATAATTTTACAGAAATAATAAAAATTAAATGGCCCCAATATTTATAAAAACAAGTTAGAAACGAAAATGAATTAATTTGGTGAATTATAGAAAAAAAATGAGTCAATTTGGATACATATACAATTAATTGCGTACAAATGAACGAATTATAAATTTAAGCGGGAGTCGAAATAAATAATTTTACAGAAATAATAAAAATTAAATGGCCCCAATATTTATAAAAACAAGTTAGAAACGAAAATGAATTAATTTGGTGAATTGTAAAAAAAAAAAAATGAGTCAATTTGGATAGATATACAATTAATTGCGTACAAATGAACGAATTATAAATTTAAGCGGGAGTCGAAATAAATAATTTTACAAAATGAAAAAAAATAGTTGGGCAAAATATTTTAATAAACAACTTAGATACGAAAAGAAATTAATTTGGTGAATTATAAAAAAAAATGACTTAATTTGAATACATATACAATTAATTGCATAAAAATAAACGAAAGTAGCTTGTGCCCTAGTGGCGCGCGCCCCCTCCTCTTGCACAAGAGGTCCCGTGTTCGATTCCCCTTGGATGCAAAAAATGGATTAATTGTTCAAGGCCTAATAAGACTAATATAGAAGGTGGGCCGCATATAAAAAGAGATGGGCCGGTTGGCCCAGTGGTCCGCGCCCGCCCCGGCCGCCTCGGGTGCCCGTGCTCGAACCACGCGAGCCACTTTTTTTTTGTATAGGCTCGGTAATTTGCAACGGCCAAATTTCGTCGCAAATATTGAATTTTGCGACGGAAAACAACCCGTCGCAAATTATAACAGAAAAAAAATAAAAAAAATATATAAACATTTGCGACGGAATGTGGCCGTCGCAAATGTTGTTGACCCGAACGGGTCTGACCCGAAATATTTGCGACGGAATACTGTCCGTCGCAAATTCTGTGTGACCCGGCCGGGTCTGACCCGCCGATTTTGCGACGGATTTGTCCGTCGTTAATTTGTGACGGAAGGCGAAATCCGTCGCAAAAATTAGCTACAGCTGTTTTAGGGACGGATACGTTTCCGTCGCAGATACCGTCGCAAAACACTGTTTGCGACGGATTTTCCGTCGCTAATTCCGTCGCAAAACAGTGTTTTTTTTGTAGTGAAAATCCCGTCACTAATACAAATATTACCCTCACTAAAAGAACTTTAGTGATGGAAAATCCTGTCACTAATACAAATATTTACCCACACTAAAATAATTTTAGTGATGAAATATCCTGTCACTAATACAAATATCTGCCCTCACTAAATTAATTTGTCGTGACAATATAATCAAGTAAGCTTAATAACACAAAAATAATAAACCCGCAAACATCAACAAAACAAACATATTATTCAATATTTCAAACAAGTATAAAGAATTTAAATCTTGAAACATTCAAAAGCATTCAATGTAAGAAATCTCTACAATTAACATTCTCAAAATTACAAAACTATTCACGAGCAGCTTCACGAAAAGTGTAGCATCAATACCTCTATCACCTGTTAAATATTAAAAAACGGTTATGATTATGGAATGAAAATCAATAATTAAATATGTACTGATGGTTCTAATCAAATTAAATAAAAATGAGTCCATAACAGATGAGATGAAAATCAAGAATTGAAGTGTATAAAATTCCCTAGTGAATGCTTCTAATAATCATCATATAACAAGATTTCAAGGTCTAATGAGGTCCTCAATCACCAAAAACTAACTACTCTTCTAATCCATTTTAACTTGATACATGCATATCAAACTTGTGCAATATGAGTAATTCTTAAACAGATTTTTGCTCAGTGCACCATTCATGTGACCAACATGCTTTGCCTAATGCAAAAGATAAGGTTATTCATGAATTCCCACAAAATAAGAAAGAAGATATAACTTAAACAGTCTATTACCTGAGCGTTCAACTGTTAGAACAACAGGATGCTTAGAGGAGAAACAATCTATTTTAAGTTCCTGTGGAGAAATTAACAAAGCAATCATTATAATTGTACAATAAAATAATATATTTAAACAATACAAATGAACTAAAATCCCAGCTCGTGTCACTCAGCATTGCTTAAGTGCTAGTTTCCACAATAAACACAAATAGTAAGTCTACATGTCATCTCTTTTTGTTCAATTTCTTTTAGAAACCTAACATACCATTTCACAATTGTTTACACTTGGAAAAAGTATACTTTAGTACTCAAGAGACGGACAGTGAAAATTTCTGTTATCACAAAGTGCTCAGTTTCTGATAAACGAATGGAACAAGATTTTATACAAACTAACATGCTTAAACTTATATTATAGTAAGCCCATTTGTACATACGTAAACTAATTTATCAGAATTATCAAACAGTTTAACTTCAGTTAATTATTCAGCATCCTCGAGCGGATTGCTAATCTAATCAAAGTAAGTTAATCAATCAAACGGATTCTAAAATTGCACTAAATTTACAAAAGAAATAAATCAACTCTGCTATTCTCAGTAGCTATAACCAGCCACATACTTTAATCAAGATTTAAACAACCTATATCATCACAACATACATTAAAGCTCTTATATTTAGTCAAACCAAACAGTGAATGAAAGAAACAAAACACTAAATAAAGTCAATACCTTGTTAAATGTCAGCAGCTGGCGTGCTTCCTTCTGTAGGTAATTCAATTAATTCATTTTCAATTCGATCCAACCTAGCTTCAAGTCCATCCATACGTTCCCTAAGCAACCGATTCTCTTCCTCTTTTGCACTAAGCTTTTCCTCTAGTTCTTTGGCATAGGCTGATTTGGAGTCATAAAAATTTTTGCGCTTCACTCCACCTCCATAACCATATACGTTACCATAGCGCTGTGGCCCAAAACATTTTTCGACAAGCTCAAGATTTGAAAGTGATGGATTAGATTGAACTGTTTTCACAATTTCATCCTATAAAGGTTTATAAAATATAAGATCAACAAACAATGATAAAAAAAATTATGCTGGAAAGTAAACCAATGATACTTACATATTTGTCTTTCTCTTTTTCCCCAATAAATTTTCCATTTTTGCTCCTAGTCTCGAAGAAAATTACTCCCAAATCAGGATTTTTAGAATCTTTACCTCCCTATATTTAGTTTGATAAAAACAACAAAACCAAAAAATAAATGTAAAGTTATGATATTAATTAGTACAAAACACAAATATTTCTGGAATTTTACTACCTTTTCATATATGATTTCCCTATGTGGCTTGCTTCTGGTGAGATGAGGCATACATACATCTGATTTAGATCGATTCTTAGAATTTCGCTCACAGATATCCTGCATATGCAAACATACAATTACTTAATTATAAATATTAACACAAAATTGGATTGTTGTTAGAAAGACAGTATCCTAAGGCCTTCCTATCCTAGAGAATTTTAGAAAATTTCTTGAAATTATCTAGTGTCTGGGTATTATTTTTCTGGTGTCGCGTAGTCCTGATAATATAGTTCACGATTTTGTCAAGAACTCAAGTGCTATAAGCTCCAGTGCGAAACTCATGTCAAGATGAAATGGACAGAGTAGCATACTGTATGTTTTAATATACACAGTTTAGCATACTGTTTTTAATAAATTAACACAATTTAGCATACAGTTCCTGAAATATACAAGATTTAGCATATTGTTTTAATAAATTAAACTACACAATTTATATTAACAAGTAAAAAACACTGTACAAGTTGCACCAAAGGAATAATAGCATTAATTGTCTGAAAGTCTAAGCCTAAAAATTATTTCTCAAAAATATATCATACCTGAAACTCCTTGGTCAAAAATTTGTTAGTAACAAGCCAATCCCAGTCTTTAACATCCATCCCAGGCGGAACCTTTTTAAGAGCATTGATCTTATTTTTGTAAGTCTTTACATGATCTCTATACAAGTTTGACCTCCAAGCTCCCCACAAAATACCCATATGCTCCAAGGTATGCTCCCGATATAATTCAATATTTGGATTATTGAAACATTCCTGCAATTTTTTTAATGAGCATAGAATATATTAGCACAAATTGGTAGGTAAGAATATAAACATACCTTAACTGCCTCCCACATATGTTGCTTTTCTGCATTTCCAATATCATTCCTTGACTGCACTTGTACAGGGCAAATGTGGTGGTCACGCACAATTTTCCCCAAATGTCTTGACCAAGCCTCATGATTTTTGTTGACTGGACGATTGTTGAAAAATATAACATCAAGCTTTTCACCACTTCTCAATGAAGCAACTTTCTTGTTCTTGTTCCCTCCTCTAACTTTATTTTTCTCAGTGAGTGTTGTTTCATACCTTGCACAAATTAAGAGCCCTTTATGACTTTTCACCCCTGGGTAAATTTGACGAGAGTTCCTGTAATGATACTTCTTCAGCACCTGAGAAATGATGTCAGTTACAAACTAAAGTCAGATTGAAATTGGTTCCCTATTATACTCATTCATTTGAAATAAGCTTCATTTAAATCCAAGTATTATAGAACTCACAATAGTATTATAGAACTCACAATAAGTCCACGTATTCCAAGTATTATGGACGGAGGGAGTATTTTTTTTTCGAATGTTTAAATACATCACTATATATATAGTAATCTCAATATGACTAACATGTTTTTGTAGGTATTAATATAAATGAACAGAAAGTTGACTACTTTATCAAACACTTTGTAACAGGTTTAAAACATTTTTCAGGCAGGAAAACGGCAGAGGAAGGTAGCCTTTCTATGGGTGCATTCATAATACATATATTTGTGTGTGTGATGCGGCTAACTAATTAAGCACACATTAATTTTACAGAATATATACTTAGGCTTAAATTCTCATAGAAATCATTAACTCCTGCAAAAGAAATTACATGATCAGATTAAGTTTATATATACACAAATATTTGTGTATCATGTGGTTTGAGTGTTATGATTGCAGGGGATGGCTGATGTTGTAACAGAGAAACTGCTATTACATTTAAAGCCAGCTAGCTTGTAATACCCCGTCCCGTTTTATACCTTTTATTTTTCTAGAAAGCCTTATTATCCTTATTTCTTTTAATTTTATTAATTTCGTGTGCTACTGTGTAATTTAAATATATACTCTATATCAAAATCTCAAGTTCGAAGAAAGAAATTGAATATTTCAAACGGATAAGGGACTACGAGAAATTAATTATTAAAGTTTAAAATTATGTTTTCGATCCGTATAATTTATTGAGAATAATTAAAATACAATAAAATATTAATTGAATTTTAAAACTGTATTAATTTTTAATTCGGGATTAAACTCGTGAACCAAACGACCCCTAAACCGTAATAAGTGGGAACGAAAATATCAAAGAATTTTACTTTCATTTCTAGCCACAAGAATTATCCTTTTATTTTCCTTTTAAATTAATTAATTAAAAAAATTTCCCTTATAAATATAACCGTGCCCTTCCCCATTTCAGAGTACAATTTTTCCCAAAAATCCTCTCACTCCTCTCGTCTCTCTCGCCCGCAGCCAAACGCCTCGCCCCTGCCTCACTCTGCCGGCGACCACCGCCTCGCGCCTCCCTGCTTCCGGCGACGAGCGCCGCCAATAGCCCAGTGCTCAGCGCCTCTGTCCCCTCCGCCTCACGCCTCTTCTCCTTCCGGCGACGGAGCGCCGCCGCCGCCTGGTCTCGCCCAACGCCGCCGTCGTGAGCGATGCCGCACCACCGCCTAGGGACGCCGTCGGCCACGCCTCGCCCTGCTCCGCCGTGCCAGACCGAAACCGAAGCCGTCCTCCTCCAGTAGCAGCCTCGGCGACCGCCGCCTCAGCACGCAGCACGCAGCACCGCCCCTCGCCAA
The DNA here is from genome assembly GCA_947034835.1 of Ballota nigra. Lineage (NCBI taxonomy): Eukaryota > Viridiplantae > Streptophyta > Magnoliopsida > Lamiales > Lamiaceae > Ballota > Ballota nigra. The sequence goes on along the minus strand of OX344727.1, from coordinate 5,842,231 downwards.
TCGCGCCAAGCCGCGCCTCCGTCTCCCTCCAATCGCCGGTCACCGTCGCCCATCTTCGAGCGTCGCCTCCACCACCAGAAACCGCCGCCGTGCCTCTCCCAGCCACGCCGCTGTCCTCCGCCTCCTCGAACGAAGCGCCGCCGCTCCCGTGCCGTCGAAGCCCGGAGCCAAACGTCGCCTCTTTAATTCTTCTTCCAGTAAGTCTATGCAAAAGCCCCTTTCAATTCCAATCTTTGAAGCTTAATTCAATTCCATCCCGTAACCTTTTCCGTTTAAATTTCCGATCAAATTGACGCCGTTTGAACCGGTTGTTGTTGCCGGAATTTTTGGAAATTCCAACCGACGCCGTTAGGCTATCCAATTCACTTTTTCGAATTCCCGAATCACGTCGTTATGCTGCCGAAATTATCCGACAAATAATCGAACACTTTTACGACGCCGTTAGGCCGCCCAATTTGGGACTCGTAAGAATTACTAGCCCCTTCTCTATTTCTCGTATTAGTTAGAATAGAAAATCGGCACGGTTATGAGTTTTGTAAACTTTGAAGTTTTCTGTTTAGAGACTATAAGATTGATGGTGGAGTTTTGATGTTGTTGATATTAGTATTATTGAAATTGTTATATAGTGTTAGTTGTTAGGTTTGTTGGTATTGGTTTTGTTGATTAATATTGTTGAATTAGTTGTTTAGTGTTGTTGATTTAGCTGGTTGGTATTATTGTATTAGTTGGATAATATTATTAGATAGATTAATTAGTTTGGTTTGGTTTCCCCTGCTATTGTTTGAATTGGGGGCAAAGAGAAGCTTCTTCTTTATTTGAGAAAAAGACTAATACAGTTAGATTATAAAAGTAGTACTTTTGATTATCAAAATTATCATATTAGAGTTTTAGAAAAAGGAACAAAAAGATAAGTTTAATAAGGGAATTTTTTATTATAAAATATGAATATTTATATTCAAGAATTCTTTTAAAATAAGAAATAGAAATCTTAGAAAAGAAAAAACCTATTCTTTTGTCTTATTAATACTTTTTAAATAATTATATTATTAAGTTTTTCCAAGAATAATATTAATTATGAATATACTTTTAATTTTTCCTTAAAGGGCCTTTATTAAGGAAGCCCCTGAATTCAGTAAATACACCCCCTTGTTACACCATTGCTTTCAGCAAATACACCCCCCTGTTACACCACTGCTTTTAGTAAATACACCCCCCTAATACACCTCCTCTTAAAAAGGGGTGTACTTATCAATTTGAAATCAACCTTTGAAAACTTTAGTTTTCAATAGTTTTCTAAAGATAACGATCTACTCAATCCTCGAGTTTCACACTCTTAAGCTTTTCAAATTCAAAAGTCAATCTTTTAATCGGAATACTCCTTATTAGGATTATGTACTATTCGGGACACGCACGAAGGACTCGACTGTCTGCCTACACAATATTTCCAGGACTCAGAACAATCAGGTGGGTGATGATCTGTTGATCGATCTGCTAATAATACGTTGTGCTGGTATACTCTGAACTCGACTAAATCAATCTAAAACAACTAATCCAACATAAATGTACACCCTATTATATAACTGTTTGAATTATGTGATATAATTATATATACTTTTTATGGATGGTTTGTGTTTGTTGATTATATGAACTAATGACGATTGCATGAGGCAAGGGCACTTTGTGAGCATGAATCTTTTGAGTATGAACTATGTGTATTTCTCCCCATGTTTTGAAATAATAGTTCTGTGAGGAAAAAGGAAAGCTGGTATTATTCTTGCGGAATGACGCGTATGGCCATGAGTGACAATAGGTTAGATTCATGGCCACTGATACTTATTATTGCGGTATGACGCGTATGGCCATGAGTGACATATGTCAGATTCATGGTCACTGGTAATTATTTTTGTGGAATGACACGTACGGCCATGAGTGATAATAGATCAGATTCATGGTCGCTGATATTATTTATGATGTTTTGGAAGAGATTTACTATATGTGAAAATGATTGGGGGCTTTGCCCCTTAATGTGAACCAACTTGTGATATTTCAATTATGTGATGTGAAACCTGTTGTGCCCAACTGATTATTATGTGAACTTGTTATTTATATGATTTATGATGTTCGTATTATTATATCAATTGATTAAATAAATTATATACTTTATTAATAAGTATAACTTAATATATTTCGGATTTACCAATCCCATTACGTTGCAAATCACCCATACGTGAGAATTCAAATCTCACTCCCCCCTTTTAAAACCCTTGCAGATTATGATTTCGTGGAGCAAGGACGGTATTAGAGACGACACGGAGTTCCCCACTTAAATAAAATGATACTATTGATAATAAACTTTATATATGTGTGTGAGATATATTATAAATATTATTCTACTCATTTCTTCCGCTGCATAAAACTCATCTCTGGTTTTATTATCCATTTTTATATCAAAATTTTTATAGTTCGTATTTTAGTCACAAGTGGCACCTCGAATCTGAGATATTTATGTGTTTTGGATTCGGGGCGTTACAGGTGGTATCAAAGCTTAGGTTCAAACTTTCGGACCTAAATTCAAATCTTTGTTTTCATCAAACCAAAATTATGCTTCTTTAATTAGATTTTCTTATCATGTAAGTATAGATCACTAATTAAATCACTTGAAGGGAAATGTGTCTCCTATTACCGTCTGAAGCTCCTCGAAGGTATGTTCTTATTTTATTTTTAAAAGTGCCAATAAGTTTATAAACTTGCGATAAGTTGACTTTCATAACAAAACTCCAATCAAAAGATCGAGAACTCAAAACAACACCCACGAGGTGTAGAAAAACCACGAAATATCGTTTATGTTACTATTAAAATACTATATTTTGTGAATTGCATAGACTTATAAATTTCATAAATGTTATTATGTGACTATTTGAACTTTTATGCTTTAAATATTTAAATTATGTTTCTACATGACTAAAATTTTGACTAGAAATTTCCTTTGTATGTTAGAATCCACCTAAGATAAATTGTAGCTTGGTACTTAGAAGACTTATTTTCATATTCAGATATGACGTAAGTAGACTGTCCCACATAGAAGTCGAGACTCTTATAATATATATGTGTTATGAAATTGGTACTTGGCAATGTGTGTTACTTGCTCTATATTGAATGTCATATTTTATCTGATTATCACTTAATGACACATTACTAGTTCTTAGAATACTGTGCGAATGTGAGCACTGTACCATTGGGGCCCCAATGCGCAGCTGGTGAATTATGTACCACACGTGTTTTCAGTGAACGTTGTGTGTTAATTTGGTTAATCCGGTTATGTTTTTATAACTTTCTCACGCCTATACATATCGTAACAATATTATTCTTTTCTCTAGACTACCAATAGAATGACAACAAGAAAAGCCCCACGTACTAGGTGATATAGGACCATTAAACCTCATGAAAATATATATATATATATATATATATATATTATGGGACCTAATTCCAAAAGTTGAAATAGTTAGAAAATTCTGCCATACTCTACATACCCTAATACGGTTTCAAGTTTCACCACCCATTGTGTTAGTTCAATAACTTTGACATGTAGAGGAAGGAACCACTTGAAGATGAACATATGAGTTTTAGTCGAGCAATACCTAGAAGCTGAATTTCGGGGACGAAATTCCCGTTAAGGGGGTGAGGATGTAATACCCCGTCCCGTTTTATACCTTTTATTTTTTCTAGAAAGCCTTATTATCCTTGTTTCTTTAAATTTTATTAATTTCGTGTGCTACTGTGTAATTTAAATATATAATCTATATCAAAATCCCAAGTTCGAAGAAAGAAATCGAATATTTCAAACGGATAAGGGACTACGAGAAATTAATTATTAAAGTTTAAAATTATGTTTTCGATCCGTATAATTTGTTGAGAATAATTAAAATACAATAAAATATTAATTGAGTTTTAAAACTGTATTAATTTTTAATTCGGGATTAAACTCGTGAACCAAACGACCCCTAAACCGTAATAAGTGGGAACGAAAATATCAAAGAATTTTACTTTCATTTCTAGCCACAAGAATTATCCTTTTATTTTCCTTTTAAATTAATTAATTAAAAAAATTTCCCTTATAAATATAACCGTGCCCTTCCCCATTTCAGAGTACAATTTTTCCCAAAAATCCTCTCACTCCTCTCGTCTCTCTCGCCCGCAGCCAAACGCCTCGCCCCTGCCTCACTCTGCCGGCGACCACCGCCTCGTGCCTCCCTGCTTCCGGCGACGAGCGCCGCCAATAGCCCAGTGCTCAGCGCCTCTGTCCCCTCCGCCTCACGCCTCTTCTCCTTCCGGCGACGGAGCGCCGCCGCCGCCTGGTCTCGCCCAACGCCGCCGTCGCGAGCGATGCCGCACCACCGCCTAGGGACGCCGTCGGCCGCGCCTCGCCCTGCTCCGCCTTGCCAGCCCGAAACCGAAGCCGTCCTCCTCCAGTAGCAGCCTCGGCGACCGCCGCCTCATCACGCAGCACCGCCCCTCGCCAATCGCGCCAAGCCGCGCCTCCGTCTCCCTCCAATCGCCGGTCGCCGTCGCCCATCTTCGAGCATCGCCTCCACCACCAGAAACCGCCGCCGTGCCTCTCCCAGCCACGCCGCTGTCCTCCTCCTCCTCGAACGAAGCGCCGCCGCTCCCGTGCCGTCGAAGCCCGGAGCCAAACGTCGCCTCTTTAATTCTTCTTCCAGTAAGTCTATGCAAAAGCCCCTTTCAATTCCAATCTTTGAAACTTAATTCAATTCCATCCAGTAACCTTTTCCGTTTAAATTTCCGATCAAATTGACGCCGTTTGAACCGGTTGTTGTTGCCGGAATTTTTGGAAATTCCAACCGACGCCGTTAGGCTGTCCAATTCACTTTTCCGAATTCCCGAATCACGTCGTTATGCTGCCGAAATTATCCGACAAATAATCGAATCCTTTTACGACGCCGTTAGGCCGCCCAATTTGGGACTCGTAAGAATTACTAGCCCCTTCTCTATTTCTCGTATTAGTTAGAATAGAAAATCGGCACGGTTATGAGTTTTGTAAACTTTGGAGTTTTCTGTTTAGAGACTATAAGATTGATGGGTGGAGTTTTGATGTTGTTGATATTAGTATTATTGAAATTGTTATATAGTGTTAGTTGTTAGGTTTGTTGGTATTGGTTTTGTTGATTAATATTGTTGAATTAGTTGTTTAGTGTTGTTGATTTAGCTGGTTGGTATTATTGTATTAGTTGGATAATATTATTAGATAGATTAATTAGTTTGGTTTGGTTTCCCCTGCTATTGTTTGAATTAGGGGCAAAGAGAAGCTTCTTCTTTATTTGAGAAAAAGACTAATACAGTTAGATTATAAAAGTAGTACTTTTGATTATCAAAATTATCATATTAGAGTTTTAGAAAAAGGAACAAAAAGATAAGTTTAATAAGGGAATTTTTAATTATAAAATATGAATATTTATATTTAAGAATTCTTTTAAAATAAGAAATAGAAATCTTAGAAAAGAAAAACCTATTCTTTTGTCTTATTAATACTTTTTAAATAATTATATTATTAAGTTTTTCCAAGAATAATATTAATTATGAATATACTTTTAATTTTTCCTTAAAGGGCCTTTATTAAGGAAGCCCCTGAATTCAGTAAATATACCCCCTTGTTACACCATTGCTTTCAGCAAATACACCCCCCTGTTACACCACTGCTTTTAGTAAATACACCCCTCTAATACACCTCCTCTTAAAAAGGGGTGTACTTATCAATTTGAAATCAACCTTTGAAAACTTTAGTTTTCAATAGTTTTCTAAAGACAACGATCTACTCAATCCTCGAGTTTCACACTCTTAAGCTTTTCAAATTCAAAAGTCAATCTTTTAATCGGAATACTCCTTATTAGGATTCTGTACTTTTCGGGACACGCACGAAGGACTCGACTGTCTGCCTACACAATATTTCCAGGACTCAGAACAATCAGGTGGGTGATGATCTGTTGATCGATCTGCTAATAATACGCTGTGCTGGTATACTCTGAACTCGACTAAATCAATCTAAAACAACTAATCCAACATAAATGTACACCCTATTATATAACTGTTTGAATTATGTGATATAATTATATATACCTTTTATGGATGGTTTGTGTTTGTTGATTATATGAACTAATGACGATTGCATGAGGCAAGGGCACTTTGTGAGCATGAATCTTTTGAGTATGAACTATGTGTATTTCTCCCCATGTTTTGTAATAATAGTTCTGTGAGGAAAAAGGAAAGCTGGTATTATTCTTGCGGAATGACGCGTATGGCCATGAGTGACAATAGGTCAGATTCATGGCCACTGATACTTATTATTGCGGTATGACGCGTATGGCCATGAGTGACATATGTCAGATTCATGGTCACTGGTAATTATTTTTGTGGAATGACGGTACGGCCATGAGTGATAATAGATCAGATTCATGGTCGCTGATATTATTTATGATGTTTTGGAAGAGATTTACTATATGTGAAAATGATTGGGGGCTTTGCCCCTTAATGTTAACCAACTTATGATATTTCAATTATGTGATGTGAAACCTGTTGTGCCCAACTGATTATTATGTGAACTTGTTATTTATATGATTTATGATGTTCGTATTATTATATCAATTGATTAAATAAATTATATACTTTATTAATAAGTATAACTTAATATATTTCGGATTTACCAATCCCATGACGTTGCAAATCACCCATACGTGAGAATTCAAATCTCACTCCCCCCTTTTACAACCCTTGCAGATTATGATTTCGTGGAGCAAGGACGGTATTAGAGACGACACGGAGTTCCCCACTTAAATAAAATGATACTATTGATAATAAACTTTATATATGTGTGTGAGATATATTATAAATATTATTCTACTCATTTCTTCCGCTGCATAAAACTCATCTCTGATTTTATTATCCATTTTTATATCAAAAATTTTATAGTTCGTATTTTAGTCACAAGTGGCACCTCGAATCTGAGATATTTATGTGTTTTGGATTCGGGGCGTTACAGGTGGTATCAGAGCTTAGGTTCAAACTTTCGGACCTAAATTCAAATATTTGTTTTCATCAAACCAAAATTATGCTTCTTTAATTAAATTTTCTTATCATGTAAGTATAGATCACTAATTAAATCACTTGAAGGGAAATGTGTCTCCTATTACCGTCTGAAGCTCCTCGAAGGTATGTTCTTATTTTATTTTTAAAAGTGCCAATAAGTTTATAAACTTGCGATAAGTTGACTTTCATAACAAAACTCCAATCAAAAGATCGAGAACTCAAAACAACACCCACGAGGTGTAGAAAAACCACGAAATATCGTTTATGTTACTATTAAAATACAATATTTTGTGAATTGCATAGACTTATAAATTTCATAAATGTTATTATGTGACTATTTGAACTTTTATGCTTTAAATATTTAAATTATGTTTCTACATGACTAAAATTTTGACTAGAAATTTCCTTTGTATGTTAGAATCCACCTAAGATAAGTAGTAGCTTGGTACTTAGATGACTTATTTTCATTTTCAGATATGACGTAAGTAGACTGTCCCACATAGAAGTCGAGACTCTTATAATATATATGTGTTATGAAATTGCTACTTGGCAATGTGTGTTACTTGCTTAATGACACATTACTAGTTCCTAGAATACTGTGCGAATGTGAGCACTGTACCATTGGGGCCCCAATGCGCAGCTGGTGAATTATGTACCACACGTGTTTTCAGTGAACGTTGTGTGTTAATTTGGTTAATCCGGTTATGTTTTTATAACTTTCTCACGCCTATACATATCGTAACAATATTATTCTTTTCTCTAGACTACCAATAGAATGACAACAAGAAAAGCCCCACGTACTAGGTGATATAGGACCATTAAACCTCATGAAAAAAAAAAAAAATATATATATATATATATATATATATATATTATGGGATCTAATTCCAAAAGTTGAAATAGTTAGAAAATTCTGCCATACTCTACATACCCTAATACGGTTTCAAGTTTCATCACCCATTGTGTTAGTTCAATAACTTTGACATGTAGAGGAAGGAACCACTTGAAGATGAACATATGAGTTTTAGTCGAGCAATACCTAGAAGCTGAATTTCGGGGACGAAATTCCCGTTAAGGGGGTGAGGATGTAATACCCCGTCCCGTTTTATACCTTTTATTTTTCTAGAAAGCCTTATTATCCTTGTTTCTTTTAATTTTATTAATTTCGTGTGCTACTGTGTAATTTAAATATATAATCTATATCAAAATCCCAAGTTCGAAGAAAGAAATCGAATATTTCAAACGGATAAGGGACTACGAGAAATTAATTATTAAAGTTTAAAATTATGTTTTTGATCCGTATAATTTGTTGAGAATAATTAAAATACAATAAAATATTAAATGAGTTTTAAAACTGTATTAATTTTTAATTCGGAATTAAACTCGTGAACCAAACGACCCCTAAACCGTAATAAGTGGGAACGAAATTATCAAAGAATTTTACTTTCATTTCTAGCCACAAGAATTATCCTTTTATTTTCCTTTTAAATTAATTAATTAAAAAAATTTACCTTATAAATATAACCGTGCCCTTCCCCATTTCAGAGTACAATTTTTCCCAAAAATCCTCTCACTCCTCTCGTCTCTCTCGCCCGCAGCCAAACGCCTCGCCCCTGCCTCACTCTGCCGGCGACCACCGCCTCGCGCCTCCCTGCTTCCGGCGACGAGCGCCGCCAATAGCCCAGTGCTCAGCGCCTCTGTCCCCTCCGCCTCACGCCTCTTCTCCTTCCGGCGACGGAGCGCCGCCGCCGCTTGGTCTCGCCCAACGCCGCCGTCGCGAGCGATGCCGCACCACCGCCTAGGGACGCCGTCGGCCGCGCCTCGCCCTGCTCCGCCGTGCCAGCCCGAAACCGAAGCCGTCCTCCTCCAGTAGCAGCCTCGGCGACCGCCGCCTCAGCACGCAGCACCGCCCCTCGCCAATCGCGCCAAGCCGCGCCTCCGTCTCCCTCCAATCGTCGGTCGCCGTCGCCCATCTTCGAGCGTCGCCTCCACCACCAGAAACCGCCGCCGTGCCTCTTCCAGCCACGCCGCTGTCCTCCGCCTCCTCGAACGAAGCGCCGCCGCTCCCGTGCCGTCGAAGCCCGGAGCCAAACGTCGCCTCTTTAATTCTTCTTCCAGTAAGTCTATGCAAAAGCCCCTTTCAATTCCAATCTTTGAAGCTTAATTCAATTCCATCCCGTAACCTTTTCCGTTTAAATTTCCGATCAAATTGACGCCGTTTGAACCGGTTGTTGTTGCCGGAATTTTTGGAAATTCCAACCGACGCCGTTAGGCTGTCCAATTCACTTTTCCGAATTCCCGAATCACGTCGTTATGCTGCCGAAATTAACCGACAAATAATCGAACCCTTTTACGACGCCGTTAGGCCGCCCAATTTGGGACTCGTAAGAATTACTAGCCCCTTCTCTATTTCTCGTATTAGTTAGAATAGAAAATCGGCACGGTTATGAGTTTTGTAAACTTTGGAGTTTTCTGTTTAGAGACTATAAGATTGATGGGTGGAGTTTTGATGTTGTTGATATTAGTATTATTGAAATTGTTATATAGTGTTAGTTGTTAGGTTTGGTGGTATTGGTTTTGTTGATTAATCTTGTTGAATTAGTTGTTTTGTGTTGTTGATTTAGCTGGTTGGTATTATTGTATTAGTTGGATAATATTATTAGATAGATTAATTAGTTTGGTTTGGTTTCCCCTGCTATTGTTTGAATTAGGGGCAAAGAGAAGCTTCTTCTTTATTTGAGAAAAAGACAAATACAGTTAGATTATAAAAGTAGTACTTTTGATTATCAAAATTATCATATTAGAGTTTTAGAAAAAGGAACAAAAAGATAAGTTTAATAAGGGAATTTTTAATTATAAAATATGAATATTTATATTCAAGAATTCTTTTAAAATAAGAAATAGAAATCTTAGAAAAGAAAAACCTATTCTTTTGTCTTATTAATACTTTTTAAATAACTATATTATTAAGTTTTTCCAAGAATAATATTAATTATGAATATACTTTTAATTTTTCCTTAAAGGGCCTTTATTAAGGACATCTCTGAATTCAGTAAATACACCCCCTTGTTACCCACTGCTTTCAGCAAATACACCCCCTATTACACCACTGCTTTTAGTAAATACACCCCCCCCCTAATACACCTCCTCTTAAAAAGGGGTGTACTTATCAATTTGAAATCAACCTTTGAAAACTTTAGTTTTCAATAGTTTTCTAAAGACAACGATCTACTCAATCCTCGAGTTTCACACTCTTAAGCTTTTCAAATTCAAAAGTCAATCTTTTAATCGGAATACTCCTTATTAGGATTCTGTACTTTTCGGGACACGCACGAAGGACTCGACTGTCTGCCTACACAATATTTCCAGGACTCAGAACAATCAGGTGGGTGATGATCTGTTGATCGATCTGCTAATAATACGTTGTGCTGGTATACTCTGAACTCGACTAAATCAATCTAAAACAACTAATCCAACATAAATGTACACCCTATTATATAACTGTTTGAATTATGTGATATAATTATATATACCTTATATGGATGGTTTGTGTTTGTTGATTATATGAACTAATGACGACTGCATGAGGCAAGGGCACTTTGTGAGCATGAATCTTTTGAGTATGAACTATGTGTATTTCTCCCCATGTTTTGAAATAATAGTTCTGTGAGGAAAAAGGAAAACTGGTATTATTCTTGCGGAATGACGCGTATGGCCATGAGTGACAATAGGTCAGATTCATGGTCACTGATACTTATTCTTGCGGTATGACGCGTATGGCCATGAGTGACATATGTCAGATTCATGGTCACTGGTAATTATTTTTGTGGAATGACACGTACGGCCATGAGTGATAATAGATCAGATTCATGGTCGCTGATATTATTTATGATGTTTTGGAAGAGATTTACTATATGTGAAAATGATTGGGGGCTTTGCCCCTTAATGTGAACTAACTTGTGATATTTCAATTATGTGATGTGAAACCTGTTGTGCCCAACTGATTATTATGTGAACTTGTTATTTATATAATTTATGATGTTCGTATTATTATATCAATTGATTAAATAAATTATATACTTTATTAATAAGTATAACTTAATATATTTCGGATTTACCAATCCCATGACGTTGCAAATCACCCATACGTGAGAATTCAAATCTCACGCCCCCCTTTTACAATCCTTGCAGATTATGATTTCGTGGAGCAAGGACAGTAATAGAGACGACACGGAGTTCCCCACTTAAATAAAATGATACTATTGATAATAAACTTTATATATGTGTGTGAGATATATTATAAATATTATTCTACTCATTTCTTCCGCTGCATAAAACTCATCTCTGATTTTATTATCCATTTTTATATCAAAAATTTTATAGTTCGTATTTTAGTCACAAGTGGCACCTCGAATCTGAGATATTTATGTGTTTTGGATTCGGGGCGTTACATAGCTAGCAAGTTAGAGCTTGGTGAGTAAATCACTGCCATTACATTAATTTTTATGTACAAATCACTGCTATTATATTAATTTATGTACAAAACTTTCAGCATTAATGTGATTATTATACTATCCTTCAAATATTTTGGTTTACCATAATTTGAAAAATATTTCAATGAGAAAAACCACGCAATATATTATGCAAACAAACTGGAATCAGGAAATATTCCAGAATCATGAAACTCCATGAATTAACTTAAGATCATGAGGATCATAAAATGTACAGAAATCCAAGACCAATACCCGGAAAAGTTAAGATCAACACAATTGAATTCTTCTCTCCTAAAAGAGACAGAGACAGAAAAAAAAGGAGAGGAGAAAGCATTGGAAACATTTTTTACTTAACTTTTACACATCTCTCTACTCCACATAGCATCCACCACACCCAATTTTACTCAACAGTGAAGCAGAAAAATAAAATCATTACGAAAATTAGAACATTTATTATTGACCTTCACTTTCCCAAATATTTTGGTTTTATTTAAGCTGACTTCAAATATATGTTATTAAGCATTGATGTGATTATTATATTATCCTTCATAGATTATTATATTGTTCATCAGCACATTGAGGATGCAAATCCATTACTATATCATCACAAAACTATTTCGACAGGCAATTTACTATCAAAATAACCAAATCTATATTGTTCATTAGCACATTGAGGATGCAAATTTCCATTACTATATCATCACAAAACTATTTCGACGGACAATTTACTATCAAAATAACTAAATCACAATCTGTTGTCAATCTCAGAAAAATAATTTCAACGAAAATTAGCCTATTATGAAATATTTCTCGCATAAACATCCAAAAATTTAGTAAATATTAAATAAAATTTAGTAACTACAGAGGAAGAAGATACCTGCGTAGAATCCTCCGCCACATTGTTGTAGATCTTCCCTCGACTAACTCTTTTCCACAGAGAATCCGCCCAAACGTTCGATTGAATTGCCTGAGTGCCTCAATGTGTACCGAATTTATCCTTAGCTCTTCGATCCGTACCGAATTTCTCCTAAGCTCTTCGATCCGTACCGAATTTCTCCTAAGCTCTTCGATCCGTGCCAAATTTCTCCTTACTACTTCGATCAGTACCGAATTTCACCATAATGTTCTCCGTGCAGTGAGAGTCCCCGCCATTCCTTCGCGCTAAATTCTGAAAGTTTTCCCCAATTTCGATCAGTACGGAATTTCAGCGTAGCTCCTTCAATTGCTTCTTCGTAAGATAATCTCAAATTGAACCATAATCTTCAGCTCCGTGCAGTGAGAATCCCAGCCATTCTTTCGCGCGAAGGTTTTCCCCAATTTTTTTTAATGCGTGTGATATATTTTTTAAATATGATTTTCAAGTATATTAACTCCTGCCAGTAAAAAAAACTTTTAATGACAGTATATTATTTGTTAGAACTAAAAATGGACAATTAATGAGGGTAATTTAAAACCCTCACTAAAACTAACCTAAAACACACATTTAGTGAGGGTAATACATCCCTTCACTAATAATTTTGTCACTAAAGACCATATTTCTTGTAGTGATTGTTTGGGTGAAATGCCTAATAAACAAAGATGACTTTAAGTCATTTTTTGACTCTATTATTTCGAACACGTACTTCATTGACAATATGTCAATATTAATCTGTCCAGCTCATGTTTTAGTTCACCCGCGGTAGGTACTTAAAAACAGAAATAGTTGAAAATATATTTATGTAATTCAAAAGGAAAGATTTACATAAGCAAGTTAAGTAACCAATTGGTTACTTAAATTATTAAATTTAATAATGCGATTATCTCTTTTCTTCAAAAAAAAAATGATTATTTTATATTATCTCCATTTGCATAATTATACTCCAAGGAGAAAGTTTGGCATTTAAACCAATTTAGTATCTTTTTGCCTTTATCGAAAAAGTCCTCTAACTATTGACTTTATTGATTTAGTCCTGCATGTATTTAAAATTTGCCAATTTAGTTCCAATTGTCCGGAAAACGTACAAAACGACATCGTTTTAGTCACGTGCATGTCACATGCGTGCGTTTTCCAGCGGAAAATGATGACATGGATCTTTTCGTACATGTGGCATGCTGAGTGGTTATTTTTACCTATTAAAAAATTGAAAAAATAAATAAAACTTCCAACACTTTAAAAATTTAATTAAGAAAATTAAAACATCCAATTGCTCATCCAAATCCGCAAAATCCGACCGCATCAATTATTATTTCAAAAATCTGCAAATAGATCTCAAAATCTTCAACCAAATCTTGGTGGGTATCATCTGCATCGCTCAAAATCTGATGGGTCACTCAAATCCTCAACCAAAGTGCACAAAATAAAATTGTTAAACCTTGAAGAGGAGAGGCGAAGGAGTGGTGACGTTGGCTTTCACTCAAATTCGTCACTAATAAGCAGGGCACGAAGGCCGCACCCGCTGTGCGGTGGTCGTGGACGGCGAGGAACCCAACTGTGTTGCTCGATTGAGATTGCAGACATTCATAAGGTTTAAGATGAATTTGCTCAAGAGTTGGGTTAATTTTGGTGTTACGAAGTAGAATTTACTCAGTGTTAATTTAATGTAGATTTTCTGATTTTGAAACAATATAACTCATATTTGGGTGTTACATATCCTCATTTTACCCTACGGCGAGATCCAATTCTTCTGATTTTGAAACAAGTAGAACTCAGATTTGCTTCAGATTAATTTGGGCGTTCTTTAAGAAAATGGATTCAAAGAGGATAATCATATGACGAAGAGATAGTAGCAGCCGAACGTTGTTGGGTAACTCGCCGGAGAAGATAACGTCGGCGCAGAGATGGTGGTTGAGGGTTCTTCAATTATTTGGTGATAATAAATTCATTTTATTATTTTTATCTAAAATTTAATGATGTGGTATTTAATACTCCCTCCATCCCTAAGTTGTTTACCCCTTAGGGTTGGACACGGGTATTAATGTATGAGTTGTTTATTATTATTGTGTGTTGTAAAGTACATTTATTATAAGGGTAATATAGTTAATTTATCAAAAGGTGATTGCTTTATTACAAAAAGTAACAAGAGATGTGGGCCCAACAGTGACATTGTGTAGTAAATAAGAGATGCTTTTAGGGGTGTGAGTTAGAAATATGGTGATGTGTTATTTCTATTTTAGGAAAGGGGTAAATAACTTTGGGATTGACCTTTTGGGAAAAATGGGTAAACAACTTAGGGACGGAGGGAGTATAATAAATATGTCCACATGTTTTAATTTAATTGGTAAATTTGTCCACACAGTATAAAAATAGTCGCGTCAGCAACATTAGCCGGAAAATCAACGCACATGATCGACACATGTTCAAAACGACATCGTTTCGTGTGTTTTCCGGTCAATAGGACTATATTGATGAATTTTGCATACATACAGGACTAAATCAATAAAGCAAATAATTAGAGGACCATTTCAATAAAGGTAAAAAGAGGACCAAATTGGTTTAAATCCCGAGAAAGTTTTAGTGTTACCCAAGTGCAATACTATATACTTAGATTTAAAAAATTCAATTATAAAAAGTATGAAAAATACACACTTCAGTGTGAACTGTATTTTTTTAATTATAAATAATCCAAGTAATAATCAACAATACTCAAAGCAATAATTGATAATATCACGACCAATAAACTAACAATAACCCAATTATATAGTAACAATACCCTACCTAATAATCAATAATATTCTAATGTTTTTTTAATTACATATTTTTAATTGAAAAGGTCAAAAGTGAATGTAGAAATAAGCTTAAATCAGAGTGCATGTTGTTGGGTGTATTCTAAAATTTGTGTATTTTAACTATTGTGATTAATTTTCGAGGATGTAAATCAAATAATCTATCTAATTCATAGAGCCAAAACTTCTAGATAATTATATATCATCTTGGCTTGGATGAAGTTACATAGAGGCGCTTGGTTAACAACTGTTCAATGGTAATGAGAATGATGAGATTGAAAATTAGTGTAATTATAATGGTTAATAAGAACAAAATCACTACCTTCTTTCCTAAATAAGGTAATCAATACTCAAAATCTATTCCAAAATTGGGGCATGACTCTAGCAATGGAATCACAATTGTAACAATTCTTCTCCCAACATATAATTTCTATTGTGAGGACATAAATGAAAAATAATTTTCATTTCTATTACCATTGAAAATAATTTTCAATTTAGCTCACAGACGATAATATTATATATCCAGTAAAAAAAAGTAAGCTGTAATGAATAATGAAGACTATTTAACTAGCTTATTTCCAAGAACAAGATCCTGAATATATAGTGTACCATGCAACTAATTCACATAAAACCTATTCACTTATAAAATCAAATGAACAAATTTTCAAGATTAAAAAGGTATTAGCTCCACTTGGAACCACCCACCCCACCCTAAAACCACCTCATCCTTCATCCGCATCCACCCACTTTTACCTTAACAAAAAAAAAAGTTATATTAAAAATTAAATTTAAAAGATATATTACAAATTCTCACAAAAATGTTTAAGTTTTATTAGTTAAACATTAGCAACTTATAATTAATTTACTTAAAAATTATATCTTATAAACTCTTACAACTACATATAAGATATATTTAAAATAAATTATAGTGAAACGGACTGTAATTTAAAAAATTCATGATGTATTAAATTTTCAGATAGTGATCCGAGATGTCAGTCAGCAATATTGGCCCAAATCAAAATAGTTCAACAATTAATAAACATCAATAGTTTAGTTAAATTAAAGTTGCATTTTGCTCTTAATTAAAAACTATATGAGTTATCAATCATACATAGAATAATTAGCACTGTTATAAATTAAGTAGATTTATTATACTAAATCCAGAAGAATTGATGTGAACATTACTAATGGGCTTTATAACTTAAACAGGCTTTAGGATTAGATTAAGGTTTTTCTATTATAAATAGACCTATGTACTCAATATTGTATACACACGTATACACAGATATATTAGTGAAAACTTCTGGCTTGTTACGCCCCCATACGTATTCGTTATCGACGAACTGGGTAAATAAATATGCGTCTCTATTTTGCGCTTACGATTTACAACACATTATCAGCACAAGTCTCTGCCCGAAGCTAATCAGTATGAATCTCAATTTATTTTTCAATAACATGATAATTAATTATCGTATTGAATTTTTTATCCATGTGTGCTATGATTTTTCCGTGATTAAATTATTCATTGCACCTGTATTTTTGTTAGCAATTATTATTAAACGGATCGAAAAATAATAATAATAAAATATATTCGCCAACGGCCGGACGCCTGCCGCCGCCGCGAGCAAACGGGCCGCCGCGTGCAGCGACACTGCAAACATCCAAGCCGTCGCGCAACGCCCACGGCGGACGCCGCCGCGAGCCATCAGGCCGCCGCGCGAACTGCCGCCTCGAACCGTCCATGGCTGCCACCGCGAACGCTGCCGCTGAGCGCCCGAGGCCGCCGCAAGCCTCCGAACGTCGAGCCTCCGCTGCTCTGCCACCATTGCGTCGAGCCTCCGCTGCTCCGCCGCCACGGCGTCGAGCGGCGGCCGAAGGCCGCGCACCGCCGGGCGACGACGACCGTAGGTCGCATCGCCACACGGCGGCTCAGTGCGCGCCTTGCGCCACTGCCTGAAGCTCGCCGCAGCCTCCTTCCCGTCTGCAAAATTCCGCGTAGCACTCCCCCCTCCCCCCCTCTTCTTGGGGCAAATAGGCCCAATGCTAATTGGGCCAATCACAAAAAAATTTTATTTTATTTGGGTCTGAAGCCCTTTTCATGGGCTAGAACAAAAATTTTTAAATTTAATTTTTGGGCTGTTGGGCCTTATTATTTATTTGGGCCTCTTATTAATTTTTCTTAATTCAATCTATGCCCTCAATTCAATTTATCAAGTTTCGAAAAATACTTGAAAATTAAAAAGTAATAATTCTTTACATAATAATTAAGCTCAAAATTTTTGGAATTACTTTTTATAATTAGTTCTCGATAAATTATTATTTTATATGCTTAATTGTTATATGCGCATGCTTTTATGATTAAATTATCTTGCATGCATTATTATTTTTGCACATAATCCTCATTTTATAGTCAGCATATATTGTCTGGGTAGGCGGCGCCCAGTACTTGTCGGACCGTAAATTATATTTTCGGTAGACGATGCCAAATTCTTGCTACTATGTGCTTGAAAGTGATCAAATAAATCCTTATTTCCCCATTGTCAACAAAAGGTCACAAAACTCACCATGTCACTTTAAATATTATAGTGAGATTTTTTGATATTACCAAAAGAGAATTTGTTGAGCTTGCTCTTGATGGTAGTAATTACCTGACATGGGCTCTAGATGTCAAGATCCATCTAGACTCAACTGAGTTGAGCGGAGCAATTATCGAAGGTTCAAAATCCACTAACACCCAGAAGGCAAAAGCATTGATTTTTCTCAGACATCACCTAAATAAGGATCTGAAAAATGAATACCTGACTGAAAAGGACCCCGTAGCATTGTGGAAGTCCCTGCAGGACCGTTTCCAACAACAAAATGATATACTCCTCCCTCAGGCACAATACAATTGGTTGAACCTCCATTTTCAAGACTTTAAGTCTGTAACGGAGTACAACTCAACCTTGCATCATATTGTATCCCTGTTAAAGCTATGTAAGAAAGCTATAACTGAGGCCGAGTTGATACAGAAAACTCTGTCAACATTCCACGCTAGCAACGTTGTATAGGGCCAAGAATTACACTGTACACTCTGAGCTAATTTCTACACTTCTAGTGGCAGAAAAGCACAACCAACTTCTTATAAAAATCATAACTCGAGACCGGTTGGCTCACAAGCAGTGCCTGAAGCACATGCTATAGCTCCGGGAAGTACAAGTGGTCACAAGCATGGAAGGGGGAGAGGAAGTAAACGAACTCGTGACAAAGGCCGAGGTCGTAGTAAATCTGGTGGTCCAGGAACCTCGAACGACAATCAAGCTCAGAATCGTGGAAAGGGTATACCCAACACGAATTCCGCTCCAAAAAAATCTGTCTCTCAAGACAAGGTTGAGCAGTATTGCTACAGATACGGCGGATACAAAGGCCATTGGTCTCGAATGTGTCATACTCCCAAGCATTTGGTTGAGGCTTATCAAAAGCAGCAGAAGGACGACAAGAGGAAGGCCCCTAAAGTAGAATCTCACCATGCCAGCCTGCCTGAAGCATAATTTGACCATGACAACGACGATCTCATGGGCATAGAGTTTAAAGACTATGGAGATAACGAGTGATTGTAATATTTGATCATTTTAGTACTTTACTTTTTAGTTAAGACCTTTTATTTGGATCCTGTCTTTCGGATATTTTTATTTTCATATTTGATTATGACATTTATGGTTTAGCTTAGATATGTTTACTTTAATATATGTTATCCATTAAATTTATTTTGGATATTGTTATTCTTATACATGACTTGTAAACATATCAGCTATTAGATTTGGGTTTTTTCCTCTGGGATGATGGATTCAAATTGTGATTTATGTTTGGTAGATAGCGCCACTACACACACAATCTTAAGAGATAGAAAGTATTTTCATAACTTGGTAGAAAGAAAGGGGAGTGTAACTACGGTAGCCAATGATAACATAATGATAGTGGGCTCCGGAAGAGCCTCCATCATCCTCCCCATGAGTACCGAACTCATAATCGATAATGCTTTGTTGTTTCCACAATCGAAGTGTACCCTTCTCAGTTTTAAAGATATAAGAATTAATGGCTATCACATTAAAACTGAAACTGAGAATAATAATGAATACCTTTTGATGACTATTACTCGAGGTAGCCGTAAATAAGTTATTGAAAAACTTCCCTCCATCTCTTCCGGATTGTACTATTCCTACATCCGGCCGTCCAATCTCCATCTAGCCATAAGTATGAAATTTCACGACCCGAACTCTTTTAAATTATGGCATCAACGGTTAGGTCATTCTGACAAGACATATACGTTATGTCGTAATGTCCAAGGGGGAGTGTTATAAATCCAGTAGATTTATTATACCAAATCCAGAAGATTTGATGTGGACATTACTAATGAGCTTCATAACCTAAACAGACTTTAGGTTTAGATTAGAGTTTCTCTATTATAAATAGACATATGTACTCAGTATTGTATATACACGCAAACACAAATATATTAGTGAAAACTCCTGGCTTGGTACCACCCCAAACGTAGTCGTTATCGACGAACTGGGTAAACAAACCTGCGTCTCTATTTTGCGCTTACTATTTACAACAAGCACAATTAAGTGCATAGGATCTTCTAGATTTCATCTCTAGATAATCAAGATTGTCATTTTCATTAGAAGTTATTATTAATATACACATTACATATATAAATGTATTACTTAAAAGCCTTGGAATATGAAATAAAACCAATTCACCCTACACTTCAAATAATAATATCAGAATAAACCACAGTTTTTTTTAGGGCAAATTACATTATATCATAAGACAATGCATTAATTAGTTATATAGTGTAAACTCACAAAGTTACCCTCAAATTTATAGGGTAATTATTTTTTGTTCTACTTAAAGAAAAAGTGTTTTCCCCAAAAATATATTTGTAACACAATTGACAAAGGGTTAGAACCAGGTTGGCACGGTGCCAACTTTTTTACTAATTATTTCATTAATTTTGTTTGGATAAAAACATTTTGTTTTAAAATAAATAAAAAAATAATTATCCTATAAATTTTGGGTAAATACGTTGGTTTCCGATTGTATATATTTAAGACACTAAATACCATAATAATTAATCTTTCGAAAATTGCTCTGATCCAGCTTCGGTGACTAATCTATGCTGCTAACTTGAACGAAGAAGGAAGCATACACGGCCGTAGTCACATAAACCACCAGCGCGGACCCCACAAAAACAACCAGGATCACCAACGCGTAAACCGGGGCGCCCCCACAGGAATAATCCCCCAGCTTCACCCGAATAAAATCCACAATCGACAGCATCAGGAACGAGCATCCCAGAACCGACCCGATCGCCGACCCGAACAGCCCGTATTTCAGGTAATCCGGGTCCATATCCGCTTTGTGCGGGTCGCCCGGGTCCATATTGTTGAGCAGGTTTATTGCCAGCTTCAGACTCTGGGCTATTAGTGACGAGAAAAGGAAGAAACTGAACGAAAACACTTCGAACACAATGAGCTGCCTCACCGTTTTCCGGCTGGTGGTGCACTCCTTCCGCGCCGCCGTTGTGGCGTTCTCCGGCACGGTGAGGGAAAGACCAATGAAAATGGCCATGGTGAAGAGCGAGTTCACGTTTACTATGCCGTCGAGAGCCGTCACGTGCACGCTCGTCTTCACTCCGCCCACGGTGGTCGCTGATGTACTTGATTGCATCTCCAACCTGCCACGTCATAGTTGAAGTATTAATGCGTAATTACGTAATTAGCATCATCAGAAAAATCAATACTTTCACAATAAGTATCGTTTTAATTATTTTTTCATATTTTTTTCCGATTTACTGAAATTCAAATTCAAAATATAGGAGATATTTTAGAGATTACACAAATCTGCTTAGATATATTATTAAAATATAATATAATTTTTAGAAATTTAGATTGTATATATATGTCAAAATTTTTAAATTTTAATTTAATACGAAATTTTTAAAAGGAAACTTATTTTTACATGGAAGGAGTGTTAATTACTACTTGTCAATGGTGGGGGATTCGGGGGCAGCAACGAACAGCCCCTTTTCGTTCTTGTTCATCATTTTCTTATATTTTTTCTTGCTAACATACATATTTATAGACCGGGGGGCAAGACATGGAAAATTGTTGTAGTAAAAATATTAATTTAGTCCATACAAACTATTCCTTCGTAATTACTAATAATTTCAATATAATTAAGGGGTGGAAAGCACAATATATATTTTTATCACCCTGTGCACTCATGGAAAACAAGTCTTTGAAATAAAAGGAGGTTATGTTCCTTTAAAACATGAACCGATATTATAGGCCTAAGCTCCAATTACGGTCCATGTGTTTAATTTCAGGGAAAATTGTTTTTTAGTTTAAGGGGTAGCAAAATAAGGATTACAACTTTTCGTATTGACAAAATGAGGATTATAGCTTTAAAATCCAGCAAATTGAGGACAAACCAACTTGAATCAATGCAAATCGGGCTAGTTGGCCCAATTTTGGGCTAGAATTCGGGTCCAAATCGGGCAAATTTGGCCATATTTCGGACTGAAATTGACCTTTATCTGCAATTTTTTTAAAAGTTAAGGTCCTTAAATTATCAATCTAAAAAGTTACGATCCTCATTTTGTCAATCTGAAAAGTTACAGTCCTCATTTGCTAGCCCGGAAAGTTATGGTCCTCATTTTGCCACCTCCCTTAAATTATGATCCTGAAAAACAAGTTTCCTCTAATTTCATGAACCAGTGAAACTATTAGAAATGGTAATATTGGAATTCCCGGACTAGTCAGTACTGTACTAAAAATACCTAAAAAGAAAGGTACAATTGGCATAGTATGAGTAAAGTTGATCGTAGAGTATTATTAATTTGGGTTCAAGAAAATTTGCAATAATTAGAATATAATACCATCGACCCAGATTAATGATACTCCTGATGAGATTATCGATACTTCTGATCCAAATATTCAATACATTAATATAATTTTATAATAAATTTATCATAAACTATTTTCATACAATACTTCGTCAGGTGGTAAATATTAGTGCTAAAGCATTCAATGTTTCTTGTAAAAAAAATTGAAGTCTTGCCAAGACAATAAAATAATGATTCTTGTATGAAAATTGAAGCCATGCCAAGAAAATAAAATTAGGGAAAAAAGAAAAAAAAAAACATATTTATCTTCAAATTTATAAGACAATTATTATTTAACCTATTTTTTATTTTTAAAAAGATATTTTTGTCCAAACAAGAATGACAAAACAGTTTGGAGGTGTTAACCGTTTGCCAACTATTTTGCTAATTTCCTTGAGTCTATTTTTTTTTTCTAAGTTGGGCAAAAAATAATTGTTTTATAAGTTTGACGGCAATTTTGTGAATTACACACAAAATTAATTTAACCTTTAGAAATACCCTCATAAATATAAACAGACTCTGTCAAGTCTGACGTTTCTGCATGGCTGCGCAACAATATTTGAATAACATAATGAAGTAGTCTCGTGAACCACTTGGTGCTAATTTACCTAATTAAAGGAAGTATGTATGACAACCACAGGTTGTATTTAATTACATCGCTTATAACTTATAAGCAATTATTGCAGGGTTAATTAGCTTATTGGTAAAATTATAATGTTAGCTAGCGCCAAATAATATTTTATTTCTTTGTTTTTTAGTGTACTAGTTGTATACACGTGCGTTGCACGTTATATGTAATTTAGTTAAAAAAAAATAAAAAAAAATATTTGAAAATCAAGATTTCAATATTCTAATTTTTCAAGAAAACTGTGTAGAGGCTTCGCTTATACACATATATGTGATTCACAAGGATTTTTCAATGAATTTAACATAAAAATAATTTTTAAGAGAGATCGAAAAATTATCTGTCACGTGATCTTCTACATTCAAGTATAATTTTTAGGTTGTCAACATCATCATGGTATCTTATTTGATGTAGGTGTGTTCTTAAATTTTATTTCATAATTTTTTAAACGATTTATGAATTATAAATATTTTGTTTAGATTTTTTTAGTTTTTAATACAAAAAACTCTAATTTTTATATTGTACTGGTTTTAAATTTTGTTTTTTAGTTTTAAAATTGAAAGATATATATCATAATTATAATTTATTAAATTCTTTTCTTGATTAAAGAAATTAAGCAAGTTTTTTTTTTTTAATTAAATATCCTAGATTCATCTATGATTGATATTGCCACGTTTGTTAGTATATATGAGAAGTTGGAGAATTGGAAAATAGAATAGTTGATTAATAATACTATTCTTGGATGAATAAAAAAAGTTTTTATAAGCATCAATAACAATGTCAATTTTAAAAACACTGTATTAATAAATCAATTTGTATAATACTCTTCCTATAAAAATTAATAGTTAAAACTATCTAAAGTTTGTAATTAATAATTTTCAAAAGCTCTCCTATATAAAAGAAGTTATTTTGAAGATTGCTCTCGTCAAGTGTATGTGACTGTTAACATCAAAATTAAGAAGAATGAGATATTGTTAACATATAGAAAACTTGAAGTATTTGAATTTTGAACTTGAGCCCAATAATAATCCACTAATAAACATATACCCCACAACTAATTAACTACGACCTCCTTGTTTCTATTACATCTCTCACCAACCCTCTCAGCTTTTCTGGTATGATTGTTGCTTAATTATTATGACACATTGTATCAGAAGAAGTCTTCATTTTATCTTTTTTGAGCACATTATGCAACTTTCTGAGTTACTTCATCAATCATTAGTCCATCTCCTTACGTTGGTCGCACTTAAAACCAAACACTTCACTAGAAAAACAGAGAATATAACAAATTAACATTTACTGTGAAATTAATCAAATTGAGATAACTATTCGACATATTTTACAATTGAAAATAGAGAGAGCTAGATATATACGAATGGACGAACTCATATTCAAAAAAATTAAATTTGAATTTTGAATTATTAATTGCTACCACTCATGACAAATTAATATTTTTTTTAGTGAAACTAATCAAATCAAAGAGAACTATTCTACATATTTTGCAATTGAAAATAGAGAGAGCTACAATATCTGAACATATGAATGAACGAACTCAATGTCAGAAAAATTAAATTCGAGTTCTGAATCGTTAATTGCTACCACTCATGCTATTACGATAATCTATAAAATAGATAAGCATAATTTATATTATTATTACCGAAATAGAAAAATATTGAGCTGACTTCATATAAAAATGGAGGAGTACCCGACAAAAATGATCGTAGGGCTTATTAGTCTATACTATATTAAAAAGTGAAACATAAAATAAATGAATATATGTAGTTGGGTGTAATAGTAAAGATTAAAATATGCTAAAGACAAAATTGTCCAAAAATATTTCTCAACCTCTTGTCACTTTTTAATATAGTATAGATATATAATACTTCCTCCACCCCCAATTTGATTGTCTCTTTGTTTTTAGCACGGATTTTATGTGATGATTATTTTAGTGATAAATTTATTTTTTAATTGCATTATAATAAACTAGGCAAGGGAGCACCTCAATTATTGAGGTGTTCACCCAGATTTTCAATAATAATTTGTGTAGTAAAATAAAAGTAGAAAATATTTTAGGTAACAAAATATTATTCAATATATATATATATATATACATATATATATATGTATATATATATATATAATGTATGTAATTGACCAATCCAATATTCATGTACAAAACTATATAAGAAGTCATATAAAATGCTGATTTTGCCTTCTTCTGTATGTTCTCTAACACATTTTAGCCTTTGCTATGTACATGGGAAAAATAGCATTTGGGCATCTACTCTAACGCAAAGTAAAATTTATAAGATCACTACTACATAAAAGATAATAGACAACGGGTATTATTCGTTGTTTATTAGATTAAATGTCTGTTGTCTATTAAGATGTAGTTAAAGACACCCCTATTTGACAACGGATTATGTCCGTGGTGTTGTCTATCAGAATTTTGACAGCATGCGGTATCTCAATAACCAAATGTCTGTTGTCTATCAGAGGTTTAACAACGGATCAATTCTTAATAGACAACGGTGACACTCCGTTGTGTATCAGAATTTTGACAGCGTGTCACATCTCAATAGACAACTGATACTGTCCGTTTTGAATCAAATTTTTTACAACACATTTCAACAACAGAGTTATATCAGTTATCTATTGCTTATAACACAACATTATTCAACAACAATTTTTATTTGTTGTCTGTTATAATTTCTTACAACAAAATTCTACAACGATTTATGTATGTTGTTTATTATATTTTCCACAATACAAATTTACACACACACACACACACACACACATATATATATATACATATACATATACATATATATATATATATATATATATATATATGTATGTATACCAAAAAAATTTAGATCATAATCTGCATTTAAAATTTCAAAACCATAATTTTCATCTCTATTCCATTACATAAACTATACCCATAATACATAATACAGATCATAATCTGTTCCAAACATAATATGTTAAAAAATACCATTGTTTACATCGAGTCAAAATTATCAAATAAATTTGAATAGAGGCTCAAGTCTTAGTACCCCGTTACATGCAACCCTGGTTTCATCAATTTGAGCTGTAGTGTAACTCCTCTCTTTGAATTGTGAAATAACATAGATTTTAATTGTACTTACATTATGCAAAATTCAAAAAATAGACAAATTTAAGAAACAATAGTTTAATATTACCAGATATTTCATTGAATCCGTATCAACTCCTCCATCAAACAAAATGATACTCCTCATAAACCGCTATACGAAAAACCCACATTGCTTTAAATCCGGTTGCCTATGAGCGTAGTTTAAGAAAAATGCAAAAATTCAGAACTTGTTTAATTAGAATGCTTGCTAGCTATTCAAATCTTTAACATACCTTGATTATTTCCCATACTGGACCTTTCTTTTTGGTTTTCTTGCCATCATCTTTGCATTAAACATTTCTATGGCCCTTCATAAGTAGAATAAAGTTAGTAGACATTATCATAATAGCTATGGAATAATAATAAGAGTAACACGGACATACATGTTAACAACTTCTTTCCATGCATCATCAATGATGCCATCTTAAAAAGGATCAAATAAATAAATTTCCACTTTGTGTGGATTTATGATTGTCAGAATCCAATTTCCTCAGCGTATAGACTTGTATAATAAGTGAATGCAAATAATTTATCAAAAAGTTTAATTATTAAAGTGGTTTCTCACTTACACTACGTTTTATGGCACGACACACAATTGATTATGTGGTATTCCCACAAGCCTGTTTGTGAGAAATCGTGCCCTTTTTTAGATTTGATTTTCAACAAACTTTTTGTCATTATTTGTTGATGGCATATGTCTGACACCAGAGGGATCCACAAACCTAAACCTATCAATATTCTTCTTCAACTTGTTATACATGGTGTTTAATGTTTATTTTAGATTAAGGACTATATGTTTCTTAGGTGTCCTTAAAAGGGAAAAATAATTAGAAGCTTATAAGATTTCAAAACACATAGGTATACAAGCATGCCTAAATAAGGAATTTCCATTTTTAAGTAAACTTGTTCGCATTATAAGCTTTTGGTAAAATCTATATAAAACGCTAAGTAAAAATGCAAGTCCCTATCAGACCAATCTATAAACTTTTAAGAAGATTTCTAAAATGTCGATAATTAAAGTAAATAAGAATGTTTGAACCCGTATTTTTGTGAAGAATTTTCTTGCTTAATTAGAAAATCATGCTTAAGATAATTTTTCTATTAGTAATGGTCATATTTGTATACTAATACGTTAGAGTATTTTGATGACAACTTTCAAGGTTTTTGTGAAGTTTAAATGTCCTACCCAAATTTTTAAAAAGGATATATACATGTAAATCAGTCTTTTGGTAAGTAAATATTTTGATGACAATTAGCTGTGAATCTCAGTATATTTGCAACTTCTTACCCCCACAGCTAACGCCAAACAGAGTCCGGCAATCAGCGCTTCATACTCAGCTTCGTTGTTTGATGCCATGAATTCAAATCGAACGGATGAGGTGAATACTTGCCTGTCTGGGCTTATCAACACTATCCCGGCCCCTGATGCTGTATTGGTTGATGAACCATCAATGTACATGTGCCATGGGTGGTTATGTCCTCTCGTTGGATCTTGCAGGAAGGTTAGTTCGACTATAAAGTCGGTTAACGCTTGTCCCTTGATCGTTGTTCGAGGTGCATAAAATTTCCCGAATTGGCTAATTTCCAGAGACCACTTTACAAGACGACCAATTGTGTCAGGTCTTTGTAGAATTCGCCTTAACGGGAATGTTGTCAAAATTCAACCTGATGATCGAAGGAATATGGTCGGAGTTTTCTAACACTCATCACCAGTGCATAAGCCAACTTCTCCATTGGTGAGTATTTGATTTCTGCTTCGTGCAAGGCTTGACTTACATAAAAGATGGGTAAATGGAATTTTCCGTCCGCTTTCACAAGAACTGAGCTGATCGCCACCTCTGATGCTGCCAGGTACAGGTACAACTTTTCTCCTGGAGTTGGTTTTGCCAAAATTTTGCTGTCGCCGAGGTACTCCTTCAATTGCTCAAATGCCCATTGACAGTTGTCCGACCACTGAAATTTTCCTTTCTTAGTAGCATTAAAGAAGGGTCTGCATTTGTCACCGGATCTTGAAATAAATTTGTTTAGGGCTGTTAGGCACCCGGTGAGCCTTTTTACTTCCTTGACTTTTCTTGGTGGTTGCATATCCATAATCGCCTTCACCTTGGTTGGATTGGCTTCAATGTCTCGTTGACTGACCAGATGCCCTAAGAACTTTCCAGAATGAACTTCGACGCTGCTTTTTTCTATGGATTTAACTTCATGTTGTAAGCTTGGAGTATCTCGAATGCCTGGGTTAAGTGTTGTAGATGATCCTCCTTCCTCGGACTCTTGACGACGATATCATCCACGTACACTTCCATTGTCTTGCCAATATATTCATCGAACATTTTATTGATAAGTCTCTGATATGTGTCTCCTGCGTTAATCAACCCAAACGACATCCTCTTCCAACACAACAGGTTCTTGTTGGTATAGAATGTTGTGTGCTCCTTGTCGTCGGGGTGCAGTGCAATCTGTTGATATCCTACGAATGCGTCCATGAAAGTAAGGAGTTCGTGTCCGGCTGCATTGTCTACTAGTTGGTCAATGTGTGGAAGTGGAAAGTTGTCCTTTGGGCAGACAACACTTAGATCTGTGAAATCAATGCACAACCTCCACGCCCCGTTTGGCTTTCGCACCAACACCGAATTTGCCACCCATTTTGTACATAGAGCTTGATGTTGGTCCCACTAGTCAGTTTTTAATATAATGCGGAAGCTTAAAGAAAAACCTTTATCAAGATCTTTTTATCAAGAGCACAAATATAAATAAAATATAAATGAAAGCAGTAAATAACACAAGATGTATAGTGGTTCGGATATAACAATCTTACGTCCACTCACCCTTTTTCAAGGGGCCTTACTAACCAACCAACTTACTCACGAACACTGGAATTGACAAGTACCAGCACCTTGCTTACACACTTTAGATCTAACTTCGATCTAAAGTATATTCAACTACAACCTTCTCTATCAAGATGAACAAGTTGAGTTTAATCTCCAACTACAAACTCCTTATGAGTGAATATGAATCAAGAACTATAAGAGTGCTAATTGCTTGAGAATACTAAGGCTTGAGTATGATCTTCGTGCGCGTAACTAGAGCTTTTCTGCATACTGGCACTCTTGTATTTATAGAGGTGATTAGGGTTTAGCCGTTGGAGAGATAATCTAATCAGATCTCTATTTATGGAAGCTTCAACCAATCAATTCCCTAATTGATTGATTGGGTTTGTGAGATCCTTGGATTGATATCTTCATTCTGACTTTCCAATCCGATCATGGTTGACTTTATTTGAATTACCAAAGGTCAAATGTTTCCATTGCACAACTCTGATCTTTCCAGAGTAGGCTAAACCAGATACCAGATGACCTAGAGGTCCTCTGGTCTAGAGTCGGTTAAGAACTAGATTACTCAGTAGAATCTAGAGATGATTCTGAGCATTTTTGGATTCACCAGACTCGTCTGGTCTGGGGAAAGGTCTTATGCCTCTGGTCTGAGCATCTCTGATGAAGTCTTCTGGTGACTCTTCTGGTGAAGTCTTCTGGTTTGGCAGTTCTCCCTAGACTAAGTCCTAATCTAGTTTCTCATCTGGGTAACAGGTCCAGATGGTCCTATTACATCTTCTGGTTTGTTTAACTTATCAAAACTAACAATATTTTTCCTAACACTTGTCGTATAAGATCGTTGTCCAACAACTTCTTGACTTCTACATCGAGTGCTTCATATTTGTCGTGCTCGTACTTCCTCCTCTTTTGCTGGATTGGTTTTTTCGTTAGATCAATGTTTAGCTTATGGCAGGCATGCTCAGGGCTAATGCCTACCATGTCGGCATGCAACCATACAAACACATTGAGATTAGGTTTAAGAAACTCTTCCATCTTTGATCTGTATGGCTCTGGGAGCTCGGATCCGATGAAGAGTTCTAAGTTCTTTCGATTTGGGTCGACTTTTATTGCTTCCAACTCTTCAACCGGAGCTGCTCTTTATTTTTGCCCTTTCCAGCGAGGATCAATGATAGGCCCATCCACGTTTAACTCATCTTCGATCATCATTGGTTCAACACCTAACCGTGGCTCAATATCTTCAACTTCATTCTGAGCAAGCATGATTTTCTCGTTTTTTTCTCTACTCTGCTGCTCGTCATTGCCCTCATGCTCATTTCCACTCGGCTGCTCGTCCACTTCCATCACCTCCGTATCAATGGACTCCATAATCTCATCGAGGATGGAAGGTTCATCTTCATCACAACTGCTCGGCTGTTCGGCCATCATGGAAACTCTGTTTTCTTTTGGCTGCAATTGCATGAGGCATTCATGAGCTTTCTTTTGATCACCCTTAATCGTGCCTGCACCTTTCGATGTGGGAAATTTAACACAATAGTAGTACGTTGAAATAGCTGCCTTAAATTCATTTAAAAAGAGACGACCAAGAAACCCATTATTGGTGGACTGCTGATCTACCACTAGAAATTCTACCATCCTAGTCAGTCTCCTTTCCGAGTTCTCGGCCGATATAAGTTCGACTTATAATTTAATTATTCCTAAAGGAATGGTTACATCATCTCCAAAATTTAGGATCCTATGATTACAGTCTTCCATGTATCCCGCATAATCTCCTAGCTGATCCAACGTGCTTTTGAACAAAATATTTGTGTAGGCGCCTGTGTTGACAAGTAGGCGGTGCAATCGTTTACCCATGATATTTGCGCAAATGACCAACGAGTCGTTGTGGGGAGTGAGGACTCCATCCAAATCTTTTTCAGAAAAGACTAAGTCTACCGTCTATTTGGTCGATGGGTTTACTCCGACTTGCTTTATCTGTGCCACCGCCCTTAACTCTGCCTTTCTCTTCCTCTTAGATAAGGAGGTCTTCCGTCTGAGCAGCCACCAACAGGACCAGTTGGTTCGAGTACCAAAATTTCATGAACTGGCTCTGCAGGGGCTGTAGGGACTATCCTCCCTTGCTTGTTCACCCTGCTCGGCTGTTCGTCACTATCATCGTCATCTAAGCTGGATGGTGTTGCTGCTCTAGGCCTTTTCCCTGGTTCTTTTTTCACGAATTCGGACAACTTCTATTCCTCATAGAACCTCCATAACTGCTTCAATAGATTTCGACATTCACTCGTAAAGTGGCCGATATTCTGATGATACGCGCATTATTTCTTTGGGTTCAACTTTCCTCGCTCTTGTCTAATTTTTCGGGGTTTCAGATAACTTATCCCTGTCTTTGACGTTATTGTAAACTGCATGTACAGACATGGTAAGTACTTGATTCAACTTCTCCTTTAATTTAGCTCCCTCGTTAAATGCTTTTATATTCTTTGGAGCTTTGTAATGTATTCCACATGACTTCTTTCCCGATTTCCTTGGATTTGTTTTATCACCCAACTCTTTTTGGAGTGCCTCTTGCATTGCAACGTGAATTCCAGCTCGGTGCCCGAATTCTACATAGGTCTTGGGATAAGTTAGGTGCATTTCCTTCCAAAGGTCGGTCCCTTTCTTCAAGTCGGCCATCACAGCTATTATTTTCGTATCCTCGCTGACCATCTCACCCTCGAAGAGGATTTTATCGAATCTTTCGAGGAACTTCCTGTCCGATTCCTCGTCTTCTTGCTTAATGTCCGCCAACCGATGCTTTTGAGTTAAATATGACCCGACGATAGAAAAGTGAGACAGGAATTCCTTGCTTAGTTGCGCAAAGGAGTTGATGGATCCCGGAGTCAAAGCCGAAAACCATCTGTGTGGTCCGTCTCCAAGGTGGAGCGAAAAGTTTCGGCAGTGGGTGGAGTCTGTAATCCCCATTAAAATCATATAGTCCGAATACTTGGTGAGATGGATTTTAGGGTCAGAAGTCCCTTCATATAAACTGATGGCCGAGAACTGTATCTTATTCTACACTGGTGCATTCAGAATTAACAAGGAGAACGGAGATGATGGCAATACATTCAAGCCAACTCCTCTTTGGGACTCCAACTATTTCTGTAAATCCTCGATTGTTTTTTTCATTGCCTGCAACTCATCCAGAGGTGTCCTCCCATTGGAAGACTGTTTGTCGCGATCAACTTCAATGACTTCATTGTGGTGCATTCGCTCGCCAACAGGGCGCTTTTCCTGAGTTGCTTGCCTTGCCACGTTGCTAGCGCCATTGGGTCCCAATCGACCAAAAGCTGACCTCCGTATCCTGTCTGTTGGAGAAATTGGGGTGCCCGGAATCTATTCGGGATGATAATTAAATACGAATTTAAATTCAATTATTACTAGCATGAATTAATCCTAATTAATTCAAATAATAATTCCAGCAACAATTTTATCATCATGCAAGTTGAATTAATTCACATAAAATCTATGGCGGAATAAACTAAGAAGTTATGTGATTTACGTACCTCTCGTAGAATTGGCCTTTGAATAATACGGGACAATCACGAACGTGCTTTATCAACCCAAAGACCTTCTCAAGTATTTCTCTTTCGCCTTACTCGATCACCGGTGGGAAGTGCTTTCAAGTAATTTAAATAACTAAGGAAAAAGAAAAATATATGTGCTCTTGATTTTTCCAACACATGGAATTATGTAACTTGGGGATGAAATAATCACCCCCTATTTATAAGATGGAGGTGGCCGAAATTTACACATATTTTGGGCTTGGAGAAAATCTTTTCTTAGTCTCTAAGAAATCTTGAATATATCTCATATATTCTTTTCTCCAAAATAAAATATTTCACAAAAATCCCACCCTCCTAATTAACTTGTAATTTTCGAAAATTATAGGAGTGAATCCAAGATTTGGATCTTCTTGAATATATGAGATAATCTTGTATTCCAAGAATACTTATCTTCCATAATATCTTTCCAAGAAAATCAACAAAATCTTTTTTCTCCTAAATATGCTTTTTTCGAAAATATCAATGAAAAATCAGCAATATATATTCTTTTTATTTTAATCACCTTATCATTATTGGGCTACTTAATGGACTACTTGAGGGGCCTTAAGGAGAATTAAGATTGAACCTCCTAATGGACTTCTGAATTTCAATATTGAGTCCCAATATAATTCAGCCCATTAATATTAATTATTACCACTAATAAGTTAATATTGCACTATCCATCTTAATCCATATTACGATAATATGGGCTCCCGGTTATTATTTCCCGTATTTAAGATTATCAAGTCCATTAATTAATTAAGCTTCTGAATAGCTCAAAAATAATTAATATATTTCACCTTGGAGTAAAGACAACTCAGCATTATTATCCGTACCGAAGAAATTAATTCTTCACTTGCAAGATTTGGTACGATAAAACTTCTGAGCCCACCAAGGGGACTAATCACATGAGCCGTACTCGCACGCGTTTCTCCGTATTAAATCTTAGCAACCGTCGTATGATTAATATTACTGCCCAAAACACAAAGTTCGAAGTCACGATGATTCTCACCCAACATGAATCAAAGCAGTAACCATTAAGCACACACGGTCCTATTTAAGTGACGGAGATTAAGAAATCAATAACCACTGAGGTCTAATTCTTCACGTTTCAGAACAGAAGAATTTATCCTCGCTGTAGGTCCTGTTAAACACATACTAAATGCGCTAGTGCAATCTCTTGGTCAAGACAAGCCAATCTGAGATATACACATCGACCTTTCACGGCGGATTGTTCAATTCCACCTAGGTTGTGAATTTGTACGTTTAGTTACAAGGAAACCGTTAATGTGATCTTCCGTGATCGGGTATCACCACATTAACTACAATGTAACAAGTACTATTTATAATGAACTGGTTACAATAAATATTCAACATTCAATCATATCTAAAGCAAATGTGATAAAAAGAATTATTCTCATAAACAAGTGTTTAATACATGAGTTATACAAAGTAAAAGCATACTTTCACGTATAACTCCAACAATCTCCCACTTATACTTAAAGTCTGCTTTTTAGTATACATCATTATGCATGTCTAGTGTAGTAGCTCTACGTGACATCTCATGTCAATCTACACTAACCTAATAATTCCTCCCACTTATACTTAAAGCAGATTGGCAATAGTCTTGACTCCCATTCCATCCACATATCTCTCGAATGTATTCTGAGGCAGACCCTTTGTGAATGGATATACTAGGTTGTCCTCCGACATTTATCTTTGCCACCTCTTTATCTCCTCTCTTAACGATTTCTCGTATAAGATGGTGTTATCTTTCAATGTGTTTGCTGACCTTGTGGGCTCTCGGTTCCCTTGAATTTACAACTGCTCCAACATTATCACAATGGACAGTGATTATGCTGGGTAAATTCGGAACAACGTCCAAGTCCACTAAGAAGTTCTTGAGCCAAACCGCTTCTTTTGCTGCTTCATAAGCAGTTACTTATTCGGTTTTCATGGTTGAATCGGCGATGCATTTATGCTAATCGCTTCTCCATGTCATGGCTCCTTCTCCCATGCAAAACACACTACCCGAGGTAGATATTCTGGATTCTATATCTGATTGGAAATTTGAGTCTGTGCATCCCATGGGAATTAGACTGTCTGACTGTTAAATCAGCATTCCATCGCTAGTTCTTTTCAGAAACTACAGAATGCATTTAATTGCAGTCCAATAAGCTTTCCCGGGGTTACTTTGATATCTTGCCATCATGCCCGAGGCAAAAGCAGATATTCGGTCTCGTACACAATATTGCATACATAAGGCTTCCTACGCCCGAAGCGTATGGAACGCCTTTCATGTCATCTATCTCCATATGTGTCTTAGGGCTCATTTCTTTAGATAGATGGATTCTGTGCCTAAAAGGTAGAAAACCTTTCTTGGAATCTTGCATGCTGAAACGCTTCAAAACAGTGTCTTTGTATGAAGCTTGCGATAAGCCCAACATCCTTTTCTTGCGACCTAGAGTGATCTAGATCCCAAGGATGTGACCAGCTTTCCCTAAATTCTTCATATCAAGCTGATTTGACAGCCATACCCTTACGTCTGACAATACCTTTACATTGTTTCCAATGAGCAGAATATCGTCTACGTGTAATACTAAGAATACCACCGCAGTTCCGTCACACCTTTTATACACACAACTTTCGAACTTGTTTTGATCAAAACCCATAAGACTTAATAACTTGATCAAAATACTGGTTTCAAGTACGCGATGCTTGCTTAAGTCCATAAATGGATCTCTTAAGCTTGCATACGAGGTGCTCTTGGCCTTTTTCAATGAAACCTTTGGGCTGTTGCATATAGATATCTAACTCGTCATGACTTCCGTTAAGAAAAGCGTCTTGACATCCATTTACCAGATCTCGTAATCTAGGTGCGCAACGATTGACAAGAGAATACAGATGGACGCGAAAAGGTCTCCTCATAATCGATCCCTTCTTTTTTAGTATACCCTTTGGCCACTAGCCTTGCTTTGAAGGTCTCAACCCTTCCATCCGGTCCTCTTTTCCTCTTGTACACCCACTTGCATCCAATGGGTTCTACCCCATTGGGTGGTTCGA
Organism: Ballota nigra; assembly: GCA_947034835.1. Classification (NCBI taxonomy): domain Eukaryota; kingdom Viridiplantae; phylum Streptophyta; class Magnoliopsida; order Lamiales; family Lamiaceae; genus Ballota; species Ballota nigra. The sequence goes on along the minus strand of OX344727.1, from coordinate 5,806,753 downwards.
CCAACTCCCAGACTTGATTATGATCCATCGAACCCATCTCTGCTTCCATTGCCGTTTGTCATGACTCTGCATCTTTGTCTTGGATTACCTCGTCGTATGTCCATGGGTCCGATTCATCACCGGGAATCAAATTCGAAGATTCTCCTATTCCCATGAATACCTCGGGTTGCCTAGCAATCCTCCCACTGCGACGGGGTTCCGGTTGTGAAGGTGTGACGTGTGGTATATCATCTTGTATACTTGGTATATGAGTTTGCCCTCTTAATTCGCCTAAGGTAATCTCACTTCTGGGCTTTCCATTGTTCATATAGTCTTCTTCCAAGAATTTAAAGTGTGTACTAAACACGGTCTTTTGATCCTTGGGACTATAGAACATACACCCCTTCGTTCCCATGGGATATCCTATAAACAACTTTAATTCCGAACGTGGATCCAATTTACCGGCTTCCTTATCTAGCACATATGCCGGACACCCCTAGATTCTCATGTGTCTCAAACTGGGCTTACGCCCGGTCCACAATTCTATTGGGGTTTTAGGAACCGATTTGGATTGCACCAAGTTTAGAATGTAAGTCGTTGTTTCCAAGGCATTACCACAAAACGACTTGGGTAAATCTGAATAACTCATCATGGACCTGACCATTTCTAAAAGAGTCTGGTTCCTTCGTTCCGCCACACCGTTCTATTGAGGGGTTTTCGGTGTGGTCAATAGGGATACAATCCCTTCATCCGGTAGGTAGTTCAAGAATTCATCGCTAAGGTATTCGCCTCCACGATCAAATCGTAGAAACTTGATACTTCTTTCCCTATGCATCATAAGGTAGATGTATCCATATCTCGAGTTATCATCGAAAATGACAAATTACTCATACCCCTTCTTGCTATGATCGTTATTGAACCACACATATCGGTATGAACGAGTTCTAACACTTTGGTGGCTCTATTCCCCTTGGCTCCAAATGCCCTCTAGGTCATTTTACCCTCTAAACAGGATTCACAAGTTAGAAATGACTCAACTTGAAATGACTCCAAGGATTTATTTTTCACCAATCTTTGTATCCGTATTAGATTAATATGACCTAATCTAAGATGCCATAGAAGTGTTTCATTCATGTCCGAAGAATGCTTCCTTTTATTACTCGAAATAATTGATGTGTTATTAGATTCAATTTTGTGAGTGGTGTGCCCAAATAATGGTATAAAGATCATCCATTGAAGTTCCGGAACAGATAAACTCAATGTTTCAAGAAATAATAACATCCTTATTAAAAGAAACTGGGTATCTATTCAAAACAGTTTAGAAACTGAAGATTGAGTTCTTTCTAAACTTGGAACATGAAGAACGTTTCTCAAGACCATAACTCTATCTTCAAAAGATAGGCGCACTTCTCCCACTGCTTCAGCTGCCACTCTCGTAGCATTGCCCGATGTGATGGGGATCTCACCTCCGTTAAGTTGTCGGGTTAGCTTGAACCCATGAAACAAATGTGATCTGTAGCTCTCGTATCCACTATCCACGAATAGACAGCATACGCCACTTCACAAGTTTCGACGACTAGGGTGTGTGAATTACCTAACTTTCCTAGCCTCTTAGGCTTGGAACAGGCAGACCTCCATTGTCCTCTCTCACCGCAACTAAAACACTTCCCCTTCGATGCTAGCCTTTGCATTTTCCTTTCGCAACAGTTGGATTTGCTTGGATCCGGCCTTTGGTCCTCTTCCTCTTCTTCCCTTCCTTTGGGACCAAAAGAGGTAGACGGACCATTAGTCACCATAGCACTAGACTGGTGCTCCATTATCGCCTCCACCAAAACTAAAGCTTGCAAGAGCTCGGACAAACGACTTTTCCGTTCATTCATCTGACAGGTCAGATGAAACTGCTCAAAGCTTCTCGGTAGAGAATGATATATGAAATAAACCTGAGAAGGGACATCAACATCCGAACCAAGTACTTCCAACTTGTTAAGGTATGCCATTATCTCGAGAATGTGCTCCCTCACGGGCGTTCCTTCCACCATTTCCAACTTGACCGAGTCGTGTTTGGTGAACTGATTAGTCATGGGATTCTGATGTGAAAACATCTCTTCAAGGTTTTCCATGATTTCAACAGCAGATACAATGTCTTCATGAACGCGCCTCAAATCCTCAGACAGAGATGTCAAGATGATGCACTTCATGTGTTCATTGTCACGCTTTCAATCATAAACTACATTTTCCCATTGCTTGACTTATCATTAGGCTTGCCGGGTATATTAACGTGAATAACCCAATTGTGCTTTTGTGCAGTAAGGATAAAATTTAAATTACATTTCCAATCAATATAATTCTCTCCAGAAAGTTTGTTATCTTTAAGTATACTAAACAATGGATTAAAAGGTTGCGACATGATGAACTGAGAATAAAACATACATTCATATCAATATCTAGAAAAATACGAAATTATCACATAATTCGATCACATCAATTATATTGAAACCTTAAAACAATATAATCATGCATCAGCCAACATCTTGAAATAATTTAAATGCGCCACGAGGGGTGGTCTATACATTTAAACACATTCAAGCGGATCACAAACTTGTAAGTTACAAATCCTTAATTCAAAATTAATAGTTGGCTCCCATTTTGACCACATAAAAACTGACAGGGACTCCGAGGTGAGTAAGTTAATATCAATTTCTTATGCCTAAGTAATAACCATAATTAAATACAGGATTATTATTTCACTTTGAGCAAGCCACTCGTGGTGAGGGTTAATACCGCCACTAGTAATAATCCACAATCATCCTTTCGGAATTTATTCATGTGAAATCCGTCTTTTTGGCCGATCCGAGGGGGGAATGTATTCCAAAAAGACTTCACAAATAAATAAATTATGGAGGCCAAATTAATCCAATTTTAATATCCAGAATAAAATTGCGATTAAAGAAACATACTTAGTAATTTTTGAAAGTAAGGTTTTTCTTATACAATTAAAATCATGCAAACACATATTAACAGAAAATAATAAGTGCACGAAATAAAGCATCCATCAAAACAAAATTAAACACATTGGAGCACTCAAATCCAATTGTCACGGTTTAATTTCTTCACATCTTGATGCGAAATATCGTCCTTGTTGCTTTCCATCGTTCGTCTCGACACGCTCCCACTTGAATATATAGAAACACTTCATAAAAACAACTTCGTTTGGGGTTCGGGACGACGTTTAAAATCACACAAAAAATCGAGAACGAAAATAAAAAAATTCACGGCCCGAGATACGGCTTGCGTCGGCCCACGGAGGTGGGCCGCGCGCCTCTCGGCCACGGCCCCCGAGCGCCGAGCACCGAGAGGCCTGGCCTCACGCGCGCCCGTACAGTGTCGGCACCCATCGTGCACGGCGCCGTGCGCCTCGTGCACGCTGTGCACCGAGTTTCGCCGTTCGTTCTCCTTTTTCACCCCGTGCATGATTTTACGTCCATGCATGCACCACGCATGCATGCGTCGTCCGGGTACGCCGTCTTTAATTCTTTGTTCCGTCTTCGTCTCGATCCGGTTACAATTTATTTACAAAAAATAAATATTAGATCTAGACTAGTCTATTATAATGATCAAATAAAAATAAAAATAACTAATCTACTCGTGGATTTTCTCACGAGAAAAACGAATTCGAACGAATCGAATTAAAAACAATTAATTCTCACGCATGAAAAAAATAACATTAAAACCATGACAATTGGATACCTGCAAAAAAGATCTAGCAATTCATTATCCAATTTCAATTTAATGTCAAACAATTTAAATTCCAATTTAAAGATACGAGCCCGAAACCGTGGCTCTGATACCAGTTGTTGGAGAAATTGGGGTGCCCGGAATCTATTCGAGATGATAATTAAATACGAATTTAAATTCAATTATTACTAGCATGAATTAATCCTAATTAATTCAAATAATAATTCCAACAACAATTTTATCATCATGCAAGTTGAATTAATTCAAATAAAATCTATTGCGGAATAAACTAAGAAGTTATGTGATTTACTACCTCTCGTAGAATTGGTCTTTGAATAATACGGGACAATCACGAACGTGCTTTATCAACCCAAAGACCTTCTCAAGTATTTCCCTTTCGCCTTACTCGATCACCGGTGGGAAGTGCTTTAAAGTAATTTAAATAACTAAAGAAAAAGAAAAATATATATGCTCTTGATTTTTTCAACACATGGAATTATGTAACTTGGGGATGAAATAATCACCCCCTATTTATAAGATGGAGGTGGCCGAAATTTACACATATTTTGGGCTTGGAGAAAATCTTTTCTTAGTCTCTAAGAAATCTTGAATATATCCCATATATTCTTTTCTCCAAAATAAAATATTCCACAAAAATCTCACCCTCCTAATTAACTTGTAATTTTCGAAAATTATAGGAGTGAATCCAAGATTTGGATCTTCTTGAATATATGAGATAATCTTGTATTCCAAGAATACTTATCTTCCATAATATCTTTCCAAGAAAATCGACAAAATCTTTTCTCTCCTAAATATATTTTTTTTGAAAATATCAATGAAAAATCAGCAATATATTTTCTTTTTATTTTAATCACCTTATCATTATTGAGCTACTTAATGGGCTACTTGAGGGGCCTTAAGGAGAATTAAGATTGGACCTCCTAATGGACTTCTGAATTTCAATATTGAGCCCCAATATAATTCAGCCCATTAATATTAATTATTACCACTAATAAATTAATATTGCACTATCCATCTTAATCCATATTACGATAATATGGGCTCCCGGCTATTATTTCCCGCGTTTAAGATTATCTAGTCCATTAATTAATTAAGCTTCTGAATAGCTAAAAAATAATTAATATATTTCACCTTGGAGTAAAGACAGCTCCACATTATTATCCGTACCGAAGAAATTAATTCTTCACTTGCAAGATTTGGTACGATAAAACTTATGAGCCCACCAAGGGGACTAATCACACGAGCCGTACTCGCACGCATTTCTCCGTATTAAATCTTAGCAACCGTCGTATGATTAATATTACTGCCCAAAACACAAAGTTCGAAGTCACGATGATTCTCACCCAACATGAATCAAAGCAGTAACCATTAAGCACACACGGTCCTATTTAAGTGACGGAGATTAAGAAATCAATAACCACTGAGGTCTAATTCTTCACGTTTCAGAACAGAAGAATTTATCCTCGCTGTAGGTCCTCTTCAGCACATACTAAATGTGCTATTGCAATCTCTTGGTCAAGACAAGCCAATCTGAGATATACACATCGACCTTTCACAGCGGATTGTTCAATTCCACCTAGGTCGTGAATTTGTACGTTTAGTTACAAGGAAACCGTTAATGTGATCTTCCGTGATCGGGTATCACCACATTAACTACAATGTAATAAGTACTATTTATAATGAACTGGTTGCAATAAATATCCAACATTCAATCATATCTAAAGCAAATGTGATAAAAAGAATTATTCTCCTAAACAAGTGTTTAATACATGAGTTATACAAAGTAAAAACATACTTTCACGTATAACTCCAACACTGTCATGGACTGATGAGCGAGCAGCTGTGCGTGCCTGCTCTTCATTCCTCTGGGGAGCTTCTCTCCTATTTTTACGTTTGCTTCCGAGCCTTTCCATAGCACTTGTATGATGGGTATCTTTGCTTGCATCCTTACTCGATTCCTTGGCACCTCCAGGAGTGGATTCTCTCTTGCTTCCCAATCGTTAACTGACTTGGGCTTTTCCTTTATTCTGACGGACTTGAGCACTGTCCGCCTCATCTGCTCGCCCATCTTCCCGCCTTTTTGCCCGTTGCTCAGCTGATCGCTCGTCTTTCGGAGCTTTCGACGGTTCGGCCTATTCTTGCCGTCTTTGCAACGCTTGGAGCACGGCTATTATTTTTGCCAACTCCTCAGGATTCTGGATGATAACTTCGATCTCCGGAGGGAGAGTATCAATGGTGACTTGCACGTGTCTTCGGGAAGTTGTCCGGATTGTCCTTGCATGGTCACCCGTTGATGAAACCCTAGTTCGTGATTTATGACTCGGGTGTGTGCTTGAAGATTGATGCTCTTGCGATCTTGCCATCTTTGAATGTTGAATGTTTGTTGAAGAGGATTTGTGTTTTTATAAACTTTTATCCAAGAACAACTAGTCTTGCATATATGAATTTGGCTATTTACAAACCCTTATTCACATATGCATGCATTCAAGTCCTTAAAATGGATATAGAGTACCACAAATTGCTTACAAAGCTGTTATTTCCAGTTTTCGGCGATTTATTACCGGATTCCGACCACAATTCCCAGATTCCGGTGAATTTGCACAAATTCTCCTGAATTCTTCAACCAACGGAGGTTCGGACCCTTCTTCTAGTGCCAATTGTTGATGACCTTGAATCAAGATAATGAATTAGTGGCTGTTTAGACTAAGAAAGATCATCAAACAAGACTAAGATACTTGGATTAATACAAGTGAGCATTGAGGATTTTAAATTGCAAGAGTTTGGTCTATCTTTGAATATTTGAACTTATATTTTTATTCATGAGAGGAGGTATTTATAGGAGTACAAGCAAGTAGGAGGTGTTATCTCCTTAGCCACTCTAACATACTCATTGACAAGTGTTAGGACACTTATTTATCCCTAAGCTATCATATTTTGTACAAATGACAAGTGTTTAAGGCACTTGTTTGCTTATAATACAATGCTAAAATAGTGGGATTTGTGGTTGTTCTTTGAAATACTCAACTGCTCACATGTTCGTCCATGTGTTGGGTATTTGAACCTTCTCCCCTTTAGTTGTTCGTTCAACTCTTCTTGACTTATGACTAACTGCTCGCCTGGTGGTCTGATGCTCTGAACAGCTGCTCGTCCTATCATAAATTACGCTTCTTATGTACAACTGCTCGCCACTATATATTTTTATCTTAGTCGGCATTATTATCACTAATATCCATACTTTAGCGCTTAATCTCATGCTCGACTTCTCGCCTATCAACAATGCAAACAATCAAACATAATATTCAGATAAGTGTAATGTCATATATTTAATATTAAATCAATCAATAATATTAAACTATAAATTGAATATCATCTTAGTATTATATCCTTACAAAGGATTGTCTCCAGGACACTAACACTAACATAATGATCACTAGGCATAAACGATCTGAAAAATTAGGTTTTAATTGACTGATTAGAATTTTTAAATGGGTATCTATGTTGTATTATATTGTCTATTGTATACCATGAAAAAAATGACTTGGAATTGTTGTGTGTAAATTTGGTGTTTGTGGTAACAGGTGATTGAAAATATATTATTGAATTTGATTCGTTAATTCATTTGAGTTATATGAAAATGTATACATGTTGAAGAGTAATAGGTTGTAATGATATTGCTTTTCCCTTGTTGAGTAGTGAATATATTGGTTGTATTTTGAAAATAGATATTTGAAATCTGTTCAAAAGAGAAAAAAAAGTTCGTATTAGCTCTGTTGTGAATGAAATGATCTGATGTTGCAGGAATCGACTATAGGAGTTGACTTCTTTCCACAAACAGTTGCTGTGAATTATGAGACTGTAAAATTTGAAATATGGGATACAACAGATCGGGGGAGATATCACAACTTAGCCCCAAAGTATTATAGAGGAGATGATGTGGACTGGCCAATATCGTCTAGAATAGCACAAATCAAGTGGGTGTGTACTTCTTAACATATTATCAAGCACATATTTAGTCAGTGTTAACTTTAATGCTTTTTTTATCAAGTGCGTCAATTTCTTGATATCATGGTAATAATGTTTTTCCTTTTATCCTGTAGGCTTCATTTAACTGTGCAATAAAAAAAAGTTCAAGAGCTTCAGGCTCTTAGTCGTAGAAGTTGGTTGCTTTAGTTTGTCTTTTCTGTTTTTGCCTAGGGGATTCATTTTAATATTGGGTTGAGATGCTTTCTCACATTATATATTCATCTTCATGAAAAATTAGCAAAATGACAATTTAAAAAACTTATATTTTTACCAATACAGCTCCTAAACTTTTGGTTGGAAAGATTTGTTTTGTGAAATAGAAGAAAGATTTTACTTCAACCATATATCTTATATTGTCATGTTCTATAAAACTTGTGGATAAAAAATTGTACGTGCAATGTGTTCTTTTATTAGGAGCATGAAGATACTACCCTGCTTATGTTTGCAAAATTTATATTATATACAATCATATTTACCATCGGTTTTAAGAGGTTTGTATTCTAATATCTACAAAATGGTTAACTGTCTTTTGTCTATAGTTTAATTTTATATAAATGTTATCTTATTCATAACAAATTTCAAATAGTGGGAAAAGACTTGGTTTGCTATTGTTGTAAGTTCATCCATCCACCATGCGTGATGCGTCCATTAAAGATTGAAAGTTTATTAGATTGCAGCAATGAATAATGATATAATACTTCCTTATTTCTTAGTTTCCTTGCATCCTTTCTTTACTAGCCGGATGAACTCTTGATGTCCTGATAATATGTACATATGTAAATGATAGGAGATCATTTTGGCAGTACATAATGAGTTCTTCTATGAAATGTTCGAATTCGCGGTATCTTGAGGGGTTGTATAACTAATACACCACCAAATCAGTTAGCTGAATACATAGTATTTGGAGTGTCATCTTATAAATTTTACTTTGTGTTAGAGTAGATGCCCAACTGCTATTTTTCCCAAGTACATAGCAAATGCTGAAATGTGTTAGAGAACAGACAGAAAAAGGTGAAATCAACATTTTATATGAAGTTCCAAATTTTAAAGACTTGCTATATAGTTTTGTACAAGAATATTGTATTGGTCAAGTACATGCATCATTGTATATTTATTGAATAATATTTTGTTACCTAAAATGTTTCCTTCTTTTATTTTAATATTGTTACACAAATTAATATTGAAAATTTGGGTGATATATATATACTAGTACATATCCCCGCGAATTTCGCGGACTGGAAAAAAATATTATTTTTATTTTTAATTTATAAATATAAATATTTTTTATTTTAAATATCTTGTAATGTCAATATAATATTAAAATTATAATTATAATTCGACGAACAATAAAAAACACTAAACATGAAATAAATAAAAAATTTGAAAAATTCTAATTAATTCACGCATTCCATCTGAAATTATTATAACACAACTGTCTGAAAATTTCTTTGTAGACTACATTTATTGTGTACTTGAACGACCTTCCATTAGAATCAAGACATAGAATTTTCAATCCTATTTTACTTTTAACTCTCTAGACTGCAACATATAATTGTCCATATGTAAAAACTGGTTTTGAAAGTTGCACACCAATAGTGGACAAAGATTGGTCTTGATTTTTATTTTATAGTCATTGCAAAACACAAAAGAACCGGAAACTTACTCCTCTGAATTCTAAAAGGCAAAGTATCATCAGAATTGGTCAGGGTCATTTTGGGAATATATACCTTACTCCCAATATTTCTTCCAGATATGATTTCAGCTTCCAGAATATGATTTTAAAGTTCTGTAACAGCCAATCTGCTGCAATTACATAGTCCTGGCTTTTGATCAATATTCTGAGAAGCATTACGGGGACACCAACCTTCAATATCAAACGGTGGTGCGGAAGTCCGAAACACTTGACTGAGTTCAAGTAATCAATACAAAATAGTTCTCCACGACCACCAGGTCTATACTCGGATCTACAAAGAATATCAGAACTCAAATACTATTTTGTTTCACCAGGTATGATAGACAAAACCTTCTCATTAATGCATTCCACTTCTCTGTGAGTTGGAGAAAGTATTGTTATATCCTCAAAATAACTACGCCTGCGAAAATTTTCTGAAATTGAAGAGTATATACTTTCTATTATGGCAGCTACATGATCAACTACATCATAAGTAAAATTTTCTTCAGGAATCTGAATATCAGCAAACCCATCTCTGCTATTCCCAAGTTTATCATCTCCAACTTTCAAAATTCAATCTGAAAACTCAGATATCTCATCAGAAGTAGATGGAGTTAGACACATGTATTATGGTCTGCGACTTTAATAAGCAATTAATTTAAGTTTTTAATTTAACATTGTATGCTTAAGTCGGCATACACATGTTACGCATCACAAAAATTATTATGGTCCGCGGGTATTTTCTTGGTATGCTCTAGTACATTATGAATTCTTTTTAAAATTTAATATGATATTATATCATATTTTATATAGATATTAAGTGTAAAGAAAATAATAAAGAAAAATAGAGCAACATCAATATTATTTGAAAACATTAATAATAAAGATACTGAAATATAGAACACAACTGTCTGGAAATATAGAACATATACTAAAATAATTGTGGCAGCGCAGACATACTCAAATTAAAATCAATTTTAAAAAAAATATAGTCTAGTATGAAATGATCCAATCTTCATTAAACCGAACACTCCAGACAGATCCACATTGACATACATTTTGGTAGCCATGATATCATTTGTGAGACATTTCTCTGGAAAAAAAAAAGTTTACTTAATATAATTATATGTATTAATAATAATAATTTCTGTTTAATATAAAAGTACCAATTCCCATTTGGATGGATGATTTTTGAATATCCAAGAATAATTATCACGGGAGGATCAGGTTCTCGCACAACATAATTTATAAATTGTTCACATAAATCTCGCTCCAATATATATTTCATAGTCGTACCTCTATAAAAAAAATTGAGTCCAGTAAAATGAATACTTATATCACATTAACAAAAAGAAAAATTGTTACCTCTCATCTTCAAGTTCAAGTTCTATTGTCCTGTATATGATATCACCATATCCATGGATTGTTTCAACTTGTCCAATGTAAACCACATGTGCAAGGATATCTGGAAAAAAAACATAAATGAATTTAATTTTATGTGAATAAAATATTAAATAATTTTACTCAAAATATAAAAAAAAAACTTACCTTGAAGAATTGAATCTTCTTCATAAGTCTAATTAAGTATATCTTGAAATGTAACGAACAGGCCTCATAATAACAGATTCACTACTTAGTCATTTGAGTTGAACAAAGAAATTCAAAGCAGAAGTTATGTTTGGTGAACCTTATGATATTAGAATTTGGAGCAATTCTAATATATTGTAAAATATACTCCTTCCCCTCAATCACAACATTCTCATACGTAGGCATAAGATTCTTAGGAATAAAAGCATGAATTCTCGTACCCTGCAAAACTAATTTAACTATATTAATTTCATAAATTTTTTGACAATAAAAAATAAATGTAAATGTGTATGCATCAAATAGCAAAAACATAATTTTTTTAAAAGGATGAAATGTATAATTTGTTAAAATTAACATGTATATCTAACAATATCATCACCATGCCGAGATTCCCCCCCCCCCCCTCCCCCCCCCCCCCCCATAGTATGAAGATGCAACATAAAAAAAGGTAAAAGTTTAACTTTAAACATAGATTCACACATTTCGAATCTAAATGTAACATTTGACAAAAGAGATGTCACAATTAAAATGGAACAGTGTGTAGATGTTTGTGTGGTAACAATTGATTAATATGTTGGTACTTATAATAGAAAAATTCAATGATAAGAATTACATTTAAGCGCCAATTCGAATTATTTAAAAAAAATTAATCCTCTCCTTAACATTTCATGTATACGTGTATTTTGAAAAAAAATTATTAAATAAATAAATAAAATTTAAAAAATTGATAACTTTAAGTGACATAGTATTATTCATGGTAAGATATTGTATATCATGGTAAGATTTTTTGGGAATAATATGTTATTTCAGTGACAATATCTTTTGAGTAGTAAAATTTTGTCCATTTTTTTTTATGTTACAATCTATTATCCATGATAAGATATGATATTGGATGACAAGATTATTTGGGAACTTGCCATCTTTTACTTGACAATATCTTTTGCAAAATATTTTAATATTCTCCTAGAAAATTAGCATATACAAATATTTTACAAAAATAAATTCCAAAAATATCTATTATTGTATTATACTTGGTAAGATATTGTATGTCATGACAAAAATTTCTGGAATAATATGCTATTTCAGTGACAATATCTTTTGGGTAATAAAATTTTGTCCAAAAAAAAATATTACAATCTATTATCCATAGTAAATATGATATTAGATGGCAAGATTCATTTGGAATCTTGTCATCTTTTACGTGACAATATCTTTTGCAAAATATTTCAATATCATTCTACAAAATTAGCATATATAAATATTTTGCAAAAATAAATTCCAAAAATATCCAAGAAGAAAATCGTTGAATTATGGAAAAAATATATGTTTGCATTAATTTAATGTTTAAAAGAAAATTCATTATTATATGATAATATCTTGTTTCTAATGATTAAAATATATTCAGATTCATCGTATGTTAAAGATACTTTTAAAAGTAATAGTACTTAAACTGTTAGTTAATAAACTAACTAATATATCTAGAATACCAGAAACATGAATAACATAACTTTAAACACTACAATAATGCATACTCCCTCCATCCCAAACTCGTTTGCTACATTGCCAAAAAGATCTGTCTCATACGCGTCTGCTACATCTATTTTTGGCAAAATAGTAACAATAATTTTTAATATTATATTCTCCATACACTAATAATAAAAAACATCTACTTTATTATTTTATCACTTTAAATAATATAAACAACTCTTTTCTTAAACGTGTGCAAATAGTAAATGGAAAAATGAATTTGGAATGGAGGAAGTACTTATTAAGAAATAGTACCACTTGTTATTAGGAAAGTACCATAGAAACATATACATATGATAAAAGTGTTGAATGTTAAACAATGAAATAGTTTAATCTTCCCATTTTAACTTATATCAAGTAAACATGAGAAAGAATTATACAATGATATTATATCCAGCATTAAGAATACAGTACAAAATACAGATGCCATCAGTAGCAATTCTTTTGAAAGAGAGTCTCCAAATGATAGTATACAGAGCAGCAACACCAGGACAAAATGCTAATAGAATCATTGTATTCCACAATACGAAATCGAGAAACAAAACTACAAAATGGACACTAAGACACAATTGTCAACTATCAACAGTCGCTAAGATAAATTAGACAATTTTTTCAGTGTTGTAATGTCCTCTGTTTGATACATTGGCGATCATAAGAAAGGTACGCCTGAACTGAGTGGTCATACCTGCAAAACCACAACAACCATGAACCTATTAATTTGACACTTTGTAGCAAACAATATGATATCAATTGTGCGCTTTTCAAGAATATAGAACAAAAACAAAGAGTAAACATAATTTATAATGGACCTATTCATACATAAACCAATTCATTGTTTATCTGCACCACAAAATTAAAAATACCCCGTTAAAAATCATGCTGAAATTTCTCAAAGATCACAACTTTAACAATTCCAAACCATGAGTAAGAATTAAAGCACAATGAGCAATAATTTTAAATCCGAACCATGGAATCAGGCGAATTCTTTGTGAGCTGAGCACCAAACAAACAGTAAATTGAAAAATGGGAAAAGTAAAGCAAAATGAACAGCCGAACATGAGCTCAAACAAAGTAAAAATTAAAGAAACTTGAGATACCCTAATCAAATCGGCAAATGACAAATCAGCGATACAAAGATATACATCAATAGCACAGAGTACATTTCAGAGTAGAACGGTATGAGAGAAGAAGACAAACCTGATCCTTAATTCTTCGATACTCCATCAGCCCTCCATGTGCTGTTCAGATTTGATAATTGTACGCTATAATTTGAGTGTTTTGGAGAAATTTTTTAGGACTGAAAGTTGGCAAATATCTAAAATCTGAAATTGACTATCAATAGGGAATACAATTACTGGGTATATTATTAATACACATTCAATCAGTACACTCCCAATTCATATACACAAAAGAAAAAAAAATGAAAACACAAAGCATAATATATATTATTACTATCAATTACCATATTAGTGTGCTCAGATGTTCCAGAAGCAATATTAGTGAGAACCTAATCAGCCTCAAACTGCAGTATATTAGAGAAAGTAAACATGTCCATTATTACTGGAAACACAATACCCTTAGAAAAATAATTCGAACACATATAGATAATATTAAATATACCTGAAGTTGTTAATGATGTTAGAGAAACAATACAAAGAGAATGATTCAGAGTCGTACAAAAGCGTTAATGATGCTAGATCCTCATAAATAAATATGAAAATTAATTAAAATGGGGCGGAGATGTTACCTATCGCCTCAGAAGTGGGATTACCTAAAACAACTGAGGTCATATTTGTGATGGGAGAATGGAAGAAAAGTAAATTAGATTACGTCAGAATTGGGATTACCTCAGAAGTGGAATTACATGAACTCGCTATTCAGAGTTGTGATGGTCTTGATAATTAGATTACCTAAATACTCGGGTTATGGGCAGTCCACTGGAAAGGTCGGATTACTTCTTTAAACTGCTACTTATTCTTTTGCTTACTACTTTGTCATCAATGGGACTCTATCCTATTGATTGCTAGTGAATTTGATATTCCCTTTGGTAATAGTGTTGCTTAAGAAGTTAACACACGTAGTGCTTCGTGAAGGGACTTCACACTACATGTTATCGCCCAAAATGAAGAAGCCAGTTCCACTGCACCATTTGCATTCAATGTGTCCCTTCGACTCGCATGACTCGCATGTCAAAAAAAGTAAGGCAAGTGACCTTTTTTTTAGAGCAATATGAATAAGGCATCTTAAACTTTCATAAGCATATAAAGTGGTAAACTGGAAGAGTTTCCAAGTTATGCAGGCTAAGCATGCACATATTAGAAAGTCTCTTTTGACTACCTTCATGGTTTAAAGGTTTTTGCCGGACTATGTTAAGACAACATAGTATAATTTGCAGTCCACCCTGAATAACATCAAACTCTTACCTACATATTTCCAGTTGGAAACTAAAGCCAAAATACAACATCTCAATTTTTTTGAAAGCAAACTCAAGAAGAAATTAACCATACCAGTCTAAGTAAGTTGGTCTCCACTCAAAATTCTTTCCTGCAAATGATAGAAGAATGTCAATTAACTAATTTGCAACCCATACACGTTGACCCTCTTACCCCTCTTATACAAAGCAACAAAAGATTATAATAAAAAAAAAATTTACAAACCCCTTCTTCATTCCAAAATAGAATAAAATAAAATTATAAACCTTCGCAGAGGAATCTAAAGGAGAGTGTGTTCTACCCAGATTTCTCGCCACTTGCAGGCGCTTGCGAATTAACCCTCGTTGCAGCCTCCCATGGCCGACAACCTAGATGTAACGCTTGTTAAAAAAGAATAATATAATGCTTATCTCACCTAAATGAAATAGCGGAAGGAGGTGGGAGATTCATGGCAGGAACCCTTATAGACACGACGATGGAGCAGCGCACGTTGACAACATTTTAGGATCCTGTTCTGGAAGCGATTTCTTCATAGGAGAAGCAACTCGATTTCGGTATTCTGGGATGACGCCGCCCCTGGAATCGCCGGATACCGAATTTGTTGACGATTAGAAATCGCCGCACCTTGATTCGCCGATTGGATAGGAGGCAGGACGACCGTGTCTGGTTCGTATGCCGATTGGAGAGGATGCGACGCGATTTCTGGCTCCAGCGGCTGGTCTGCGGGCCGGTTGGGGAAGAGGTGGAAGTGTGGCGCTGTGAAACGGAGGAAGAGAAGACAGACACGGGCGGGGGTTTGAGATTTTTCTTTTACTGTGCGAATGAAAATATTAAACAATTATATTAACCCTAATATAAATCAATGATTTAGATTTAATGATATAAAATGAATGGTCGAGATTAAAACTTAAACCAACTTTTAATGAGAGCACAGTATTTCAAAATAGAGAGATTTGAAACATGCCACCTCAATCTAAAAATGTGGTGGTTTTGACACATCATTTTGGAGAGGTTTGGAAATATATTATAATAAGATATATATATGTGATCAACAATTGTTCTTTTAATACAAATTTGAACCAGCTGTTTGCGGAGGGTGGAATGCTTTTTGATGTCTTTGCCTATTGATCAATAATTGATCTATACGAAACAAAGTGCAGATATAAACAATAACAGTATACTATATTTGTTTTTGTTTAACTAATTAGACATAGCCTTTGGCATTATTGAATATTAAGAATTCAGTTAGTTGAATTCATTAATTTAATGCATGCTGCTTTAGACCACGGGGTTATAATATATATATATATATATATATATATATATATAATTTTTTTGAAAATAAAGTTATACTCCCTCCGTCCCCTAATAATATTCACACTTGTGTGGGCACATGTTTTAAGAAAAACTGTTTTATTGACTTTTTGAACCAATGAATGAAGAGTATTTTGAATTAAAGTAAGTAGTGTGAAAGTGTTTTATTTCCTTTTTTGGGGTGTGAATATTATTGTGGGACATCCCAAATAAGAAAGTGTGAATATTAAGAGGGGACGGAGGGAATAACTGATATTGTTTGTTAACTTTCTTTCACTTTCAGATGTACCTAACGTCCGACATTTTTTACTCCTTTCACATGCGTCAATCATTTACAATGTATTATTCTCGAAATATATTATTTTCCCCATCTTGGAATCACATTCATGTTTATTTTTATTTCAACGTCTCATAATTATATTCACTTCTAAAAAAATTCTTTAATAAAGAAATTTTATTTTATTAAAAAAATATTTAACCCACACACACTCACATTTTATTTTAAAAATATGTCATCTTTACTGTGAAAGTAGTTATAGGATGAAATATTATATACTTGAGTCAAAAATGGCAGCCAACTTTTAACGAACTTATTTTTTTCTTTTTGTCACATTTGGTGTTTTTTCTCCGCCCCTATAAATAAATATAAGGCAAAATGTATTTTTAAGATTTTAAATTAAAAATTTTTATTTCGAAAGATTCTTAAATTATTTATTTATTTAAAAAAAATCTTAAACTATTGATTTTTTTATGAGGTCCCTAAACTATTAACTTTTATTTCAAAAGGTCCTTAAACTATTTCTTTATTTTAGAAAGTTCTTAATCTATTGATTTTTGTTTCACGAGGTCCCTCGAGATGAAACATACCTTTTGAAATTGGAGAATTGAGAGACATTTTAAAAGACTGAAAAATATAATGTATGAAACTAATAAATAATAATGATATTACTTAACATTTATGTTATAATGAGTCAATAAATTTCGTCAATTTTTTTCCTGAAGGACCTCGTGAAACAAGGATTCAATAGTTCACGGACTTTTTAAAATAAATTAATAGTTTAAGGACCTTTCGAAATAAAAATTAATAGTTTATGGATCTCGATCGTGAAACAAGAATCAATAGTTCAAGAAGTTTGTAAAATAAACAAATATATAGTTTAATGAACTTTCGAAACAAAAATTCATAGTTTAGGGACCTAAGTATGTATTTTGCCTAAGTATAATACATCGATCAACTGATCTTCCGAAGAGGTAACGTAGAATGAGTAACTGGCGAAGAGGGAGCACGATACAACGTAATATCCATTGATTTTTAGAATACCCGGATAAACACAAATACGACTAAAAGTGTTAATTTATTGATTGACACATGAATATTAGGATAAAGAGATAAAATACAATATATTTCAATATCATCAAACAACTGAGTAACAATGAATTACAATACATAATTAATTAAATAGCAAACGACCTACTAAAGGTAACTATAATTCTAATCTAATTAAATCAAATATCAAAGGAAATAAAACAAATAAATATAATCTTCCTAATATGTTTGATTCTCCAAATCTTCGTATAATTATCCCTGCTCGTGATCTCATCTCCATCAGTAACAAATCATGTTAATAAAAACAACTAGAGTTTACATCACAAATCGTATCATAATTTTCTGACAAAATAGATACAGTCAACTGACAAAATAAGTCATTTTTGTAATATATTTTTGGATTAATATCAGTTTTGGTCACTAAATTTCTCTCGTCATCAAAACTAATAACTAAACTAAAACTTTTTTAATCATTTTTTGTCCGGACATCAGTTGATCGTTAGTCAACTAATGAAATGAGACATTGATGGTGCAAAATGTAATTTTTTGAAACTATTCATTTAATAAATAAAAGCTAATTTAAACAATAAATAGACAAAATTTAAGGATTTTTTTATTTTAATAATTTACATTATTTTAGAAGTTTCTGGTTTTATAAATAAATTAAATTATTACATAAATTTTGATTTTAATAAAATGAATTATTAAAAATAAAAAAATATATCTAAAAATATTAAAAAAATTTAAAGAACATTTAAAATTATAAATGAAACCTAAATATTAATTTAACAAATTAATTTTAAAAAAAAAATACTCCAATTAATCCCTCCATAAAAAATATCCAAATACTCCCTCCGTTCCATAATTTGTATGTTAAATTAATATTCTAGATTTTATTTATAATTTTGAATATTTTTTAAAATTATTTTAAATATTTTTAGATAATATTTTTTATTTTAATTAATCCTTTTTGTTAAAATCTAAAATTTATATAATAATTTTATTTTACTAAAATTGGAAACTTCTAAAATTTATATAAATAATAAATTTATTAATGATTTCTAATTTATTTTTTAAACTATATTTAAATTTTAAGTTTTATTTATTAAGTAAACAGATTTAAAAAAATTACAATTTGCACCCTAAATGATTTATTCTGTTAGTTGACTAACGGTGTACTTACGTCCTGACAAAAAATGATTTTTAAAAAAAAAGCATAGCTTATTACAAACTTTTAAGATGAGTGAAACATAGTGACCAAAACTTAAATTGAGGTAAAATTTGCTGATCAAAATTGATATTAACTCTTTAATTTTTTTATTTTAAAATCTTAAAATAATTAATTTAAAAGTTCTAATATTTAAAATTCATTAAAATCAGATATAATCAAACAATTTATCTTTGATAACTTTCATTACAAAAATATTAATTAAAACAAAATCTATATTATAATTAAATGAGTTTAGTGATTTTTGTAGGGAATAAACAAGGAAATATGCAAAGTTTTTTTTGTAAGCTGTTACTTTTGTAAATTAATGAATTTTTAGTAGTTAGGATTCGGATAATGGAATTTTTTTATTGATAAAAAAAATTGTTAATTCGAAATGCTTATTTACGTTATAAAATTCTTACATCTACTAAGAAGCTAGGTCTGTTTGATCTGAGTTGATATAAATAATTAACAAAAGTTAATTAATACGTATGTAGAGAAGTTATTTATAATTAATGATTGAACATCATAAATTAGTAACGAATACATCCAAATAGGGAGCTGTCGTGCTATTAAATTAATCTGCACAGTTTTCATATTAGTTGAACATATACAAATTTCTCGCATTTGAAAAAAAGCAGCATTTTAATGGCTTATGCTGCCGTAATTAATCTTAGCAATACGATTTGGTGCCTTGTAAAATTTTCACGGCGAAGAAGACGGTGAAGGAGATAAAGGAGGAGTACGATAACGAGTTTGATGTATACCCGTTGCCACAAGAAGAAGACGAAGACGAGGACGAGGACGAGGACGAGTCTTCAATAATTGGTTTTGGTGGGAAAGGGCGAAAAATGGTTGGATCTAACTCGGAAGTGCTGATCACCAAAATCAAAGATCAGTTGAATATAGGTTACAAGTCTAGTGAACTTGGTGTTGTCTCGATTGTTGGGGTGGCAGGCACAGGCAGAAGTTCTTCCGCCTGGACTCTTTTTCGTAATGCGTCAGCTCCTTCTTTGCATAAGCTACGCGCTTTGGTATGTGTAGGTTCAAACTACGAGTTCAGAGCTATACTTCTCAGTATTCTTTCTCAAATTGATGATAGCAATGATCACAACTTGCTTGATTCCGGAGGAGAGGAGAGGAGAGAATATATGAGTATCTGAACACAATTTTAAAGGGTGGAAAATATTTCATTGTGTTGGATGATGTGCGGGAGACGCGAGTGTGGGAATACTTGAGAAAACTATTTCCGGACGAGAATAACGGAAGTCGAATTCTGCTCACGACTCATCTGGAGGAAGTAGCTGTATTTGCTCAGAGTTTCAGCGTCCATCGAACGCATGTATTACACAGTGAAGAAAGTTGGAATGTTATATCTCGAGTGTTATTTCCTAATCAGGAGAGATGTCCTCCGGAACTGGAGAAAGTTGGAAAGAAGATCGCCAAGAATTGTAAAGTCCTCCGGATTCAAATTGATTTATAATTTGTCAAATTCATGCTTTTAAATTCATTATCTGAAAATAAAAACACATAACTAATTTGTTTAGTCATATTACTTTTAATCAATGGGATGCAATGATATTTATTTCATTTTTTACTCTAAAATGGAAAACTGCTTTTGACTAAAGAAATTGTAAAATTAATTGTTTGGGACAAGGAAATATCACATAGTAATGGTCTATTACAAGATTAACTTGAGAATATATCTAAAATTACAATATGTCAATACTGAGCGTGGTCTGAGAATGAGAGTACAAAAACACCTATGGATAGGGAAATTAAATAAATTTTTACTATTTAGTATCTCTCTATAAATTCATATTTTTAGATGTATTAAAATCAAACACGTCTTGAGTTTGATTTCCGCTGAAAATGACTCCACCTATATTAAATTATCCATTCATTAGGCTCCTCTTCCAGAGGAAAAATTGATAATATCCAATCTATGTGTGAAGAGGAGAGTTAGAGAAATTAAATGAATGATTTGATTTCATACATCTCTACAAATTAGACTTTTAGATGAGATAAATTTTTGCACTCATAATTGACAAAATTAACAAAAGAGATTCACAAAAAATGGAGATAGGAACAAATGTTACTCATATTAGTAACTCCCTCCGTCCTTGTGCAACATTTACTGTTTTATTAGTTTTAATATAAGAGTTGTATATTGGTTTTAAATAGATAATATGATTTTTTGTCGAAATTTATTTTATCATTTTAAAATAGAGGTAGATTAGCATATGAAAAGACATATATGATGTAATATTGAGATATTTTGGGGTAGCATTAAAACATGATAAAATAGACGCATGGTCGACTCTTAATTAAACAACACAAATTATAGCATGCACTTGGATTTTAAATTCAATTTTTACTTCACTTTTGTTTTTTTTTTTTAAATACACACAAATACATTGAACTATAATTTAGTCAGTTGTGGTATTACTGATTAGTTTTTGAGGTATCACTAATTACTTCTTGGGTATTACTAATTTTTGCTTGAATATTTTTTTCAAATTCCAAGTGTATACCATGCACTCAAGTGTACACTACAATTACTCATTAAATTACAATGATAATAATCCTTGTAAAAAAAAATTGAGGCACTTACTAGTAGGTGTATTTATATAAGAGCTAATTACCACCAAGTTGGTAGACTTTTAAAACTTACATCTAGGTTAACTTTTTATAAATGTATAATACTCACACTACCCTTTGTTTTACTTCTATTTACTTTTCAATGTTCATGATTTGACATATATTTTTTTAACTTTTGTAGATAGTAAATAATAATGTAAAATGATAATAACTATCATGGTACAATTTGTAAACGTAGTTTACAAACAGTAATTCTACTAAACCCATCTATTCTTGCGACAAAATCCCATAAGTTTTTCCCTTCAATAATCCATTCGTTCCCATTTTGAGAACTGATAGCCACAACATCTCCTTCCCTTTGTCCTTCCTCTTCTCAACAAGTGTGTGAATCACGTCCGCATCTCCTTCTTTCTGAAATTTTTCAGTGATTTGTCTTCGATTATGTGCAGCATCTTTCAATACCACCTTCAGCAAAATCCAAAATACAAACCAACCATTTGTAATCCATTAGCATACATTTTTAATATATAAATAAATGCTCAAAAGTAAAACCTATAACATGTAAAAAAAGACCCACTTAAAACTTAAAACAGAACCATGCAATCCATTAGAAATCACCCCAACACTATAAAATCAAACACATTTTTTTTCACCCTATTTTCGACAGAAAATTGAACCCAAGTAAGAAACAAAACACAAGCTTTAATTCCTCAAACCGATCAAGATACATTACAAGAACACACAAAAGAAAGATGAGTTAGAGCAGAAAATCAAGATCTTCATAAAAGTTAGAGAGGCAAAATGCTATTCAATTCAGATAATTACCAGACAGTAGACACAGACTTTGCGACGGCTCCCAGGGAGGCATGGCGGCGCTGCAACAGGTGGTGGCGGCGTGACTCCAGGCTTCGGCAAACGATGGATCTACAACAACAGCTCGGACGAACCAACAACAGCGCAAAATGGCTCCGGTGAATGAGGGATCTACAACAGATCGGGGACGACAGCCGTGCTGGAATGGCAAACTTGAAAGCGCGACGGCTGGCTGACCTCCACGGCGGTGGCAGGTGGCTGGAAACGCGACGATGGTGCTAGATCCGAACGCGAGATCCCTCTAGTTTCCCAGCGCCGCCACCTCTCTCCAGTAGCGCGTCGCCGCCACCTCCCTCTATTTTTCCTAGCGCCGTCGCCTCCCTCCAGTAGCGTGTCACCGCCTTCTCCCTCTATTTTTCCCAGCGCCGCCGCCTCCCTCCAGTAGCGTGTCACCGTCACCTCCCTCTATTTTTCCCAGCACCGCCGTCTCCCTCCAGTACCGCGTCACTGCCACCTCCCTTTATTTTTCGCAGCACCGCCGCTTTCCTCTAGTAGCGCGTCGCCGCCAACTCTCTCTATTTTTTCCAGCTCTGCCGCCTCCCTCCAGTAGCACGTCACCGCCTCAGGGGAATCCGAAATTTGAATTTAGAGAGAAAAGGGGGAGTAGGTGAGAGAGTGGCCAAGAAAGAAGTGAAATGAGTGGACGTGAGTGGTCTGATTTTATGGGGAAAAGGGATGGACTTTTCTTTTTTTTAAACAATAATAAAATATAAACAATTAAAAATCTGAGATTGGGGAAGGGTAGTTTAGGATTTTTATCCAAAAAAGTATACATACTTGTAAGTTTCAAAAGTGTACCAACTTGATAGTAATTATGAATAAAAAACTTAACCTAGTAATCATTTTCGCAAAAAAATTGTGGTCAAATTGTCCTATTTATAGACAACTATGCAAATACTATTAAATAATTATAAATGTAAATATGATCCACCAATGAAACCATCTCACACAAGTTTATCTTTACTTTACTTTTGTTATATTTTATTTTTGTAGATTTTGAAAATGATGGGAGACGATTATTCTATGCTCCCCCCAATAATGATGAAGGCGCTTGGATTACCTTATACAATTTATTATATTTGGGAGGACATATACATATTCCACGTGAATGTTGCAGTAGTTGGTATGGTGGGTATTGGTAAGACTGCTATTGCCAGGGAAGTTTTTGACGACTCATGGACTTTGCGTTCTTATGACCATCGTGTGTGGCTCACCCTAGGTCCAAAATATCAACTCGAAAGAATGTTGATGGATATTCTAGCTCAATTAGATCCTAACATTGACAAAATGCACACAAAAGATGTTGAGAGTGTGGTTAAGCTTTTAACCTCAATATTTTCTGGTAAGAGATGTTTCATTGTGTTGGATGATGTATTGGACAAGGATCCCTGGTCCTACTTGAGCAAGCTTCTAAAAGTCCTTAAATGTGAAGTCTTGTTGACAACCAGACTGTCAGGACTAGCTCGAGAATATTTTGGTGAATCTGGTAGAGTTCATGAAATGCAGTTGATGAATGAAGAGGAAAGTTGGAGTCTTCTTCGAGAAGGAGTATTTGGTGAAGAGTCGTGGCCTCGTGAACTTGAGAAACCAGGAAAGCTGATTGCCAAGAATTGTGAAGGTCTTCCTCTCATGATTGTCACGGTGGCTGGTCTCCTATCTAAAGCTGGTGACAAGACCCCAGAATACTGGAACGAGGTTGCAGAGAATAAAAATTCAGTATTCGAGCTAGCATATCTCAAAACATCAAATATTTTGTCCCCAAGCTACAAGAACCTCGACTTGGAATTTAGAGCGTGCTTCCTATACATGGCAGCATTCCGTGTAAAGTACGAGATCCCCATCTCCAAGATCTTAAGGCTATACACTGTTGAAGGAATTATTCCATCTGGATCCTGGAATTTAGAGAATTATTACAACTATTGGGAGGATCTTGGTGGGAAAAGTCTTGTGTGGACTTTTTTCAGTGACAAATATAGCACTTGTCGTCTCCATTCCGTGTTTTGGCACTTTTGTGTTAGAGAAGCTAGAAATGACAAGTTTTTCCATGTCATGAAAACTAGAGGAGATGGTTTAGCAGAGGATATTGTAAAACAACGTCGATTATGTGTTCAAAATAATGTTTTATTCGCCATCAAAGACGTGCACGACTCAATGGCATCCATTTCAGCAGCTCGTTCTCTCCTCTGTTTTGGTCCCTATCATCCATATCAAGTACCAATATGTCTCGAGTTGAAATTATTGAAGGTACTTGATGCACTCAATATCCGATTCTATGAGTTTCCAGTTGGAATATTCGAACTTGTTTTGCTGAGATACCTTGCGCTTACCTATAACGGCGAGCTCCCTGCTTTTATATCCAAACTTTGGAATCTTGAGTTCTTAATCATTCACCAACATATGAGTATCAAATTCCCTAGATACTTATCGTATCTACCTATCGAGATTTGGGAGATGAAAGAACTGAAGCATCTCCAGGTCCCGGGAAGTAACCTCCCAGATCCTCCTAATAATAGCAGCGCTATCTTGGATAGACTCTCAACACTTGTAGATGTGAGAGCGGAGAGTGTTACCAAGAGCATTCTTAAAAGAATCCCCAACTTAGAGACATTGGTGATTCGCATTGATCTGGCGCCTGATCATGCATCCAAGCCCTTGTTCTCCTTTGATCCTATTTCACACCTCAAACGTCTAGAGAAGCTTGAATGTGTTGTCATAAACCCTGTGGTAGTTGCCATGGCTGCTCCATTGTCCATGTTGACATTGAGTCTTAAGCAGTTGAGTTTGAGTGGATTAGGATATCCGTGGGAAGACATGAGGCAATTGCATTGTTGCCGAATCTTGTAGAGCTCAAATTACAATGCTATGCCTTTCAAGGAGCAAAGTGGGTAATGCAAGAAGGGGATTTTAATCGCCTTTGTTATCTTTCACTTGAAGATACAGATTTGGTAGGGTGGAGAGCTGATGATAGCTGCTATCTCCTATCCCTTCGCGACCTACGCTTTAGGCATTGCTACAAACTGAAGGAGATCCCTTGGCAAAGTATTCCACGTTCTTGTAAAACTATGTTGGTTGATTGCAACCCTACGGCTTCAGAGAAAATGCCACAAAATGATTGCCAAATTATTTGTTCGTGGCTCAAACGTGGCAAACTCTAAGCAGGATTCAGTGTTGATTTGTAACAACAATATCTAATATTTCATCTTAAATTGTTCCAGCAAAAGGGAGGAGAAAACTTCTAGTCATAGCTTGTTTATCTATTTAATACTTGTCAATTGTCATGTATTTATTTTCTAGAAGCAATAAATTTGTGGTGGTTGATGCACAATATATGGTTTATTAATATGAGGGTTGTTTTGCAATTAACAAGTGTTGAACTTGTATTAGTATAAATAGCTTAATTGTTATTAGCTTTGTAATGACTGGCTGAATTTTTATGATTGAAATAAATTAGGCCTTTATAGTATCTCCCTGTTTCCTTCATCATTCGAATTATTTTTTAATGCCCATCAACCAATACAGGCTTAATGCCCCTTCCATTCATATGCATCATATTTTACATAAAGAGATCAGGATATATCCCTCTATCTAACGTTCTGTCAAAAGCCTTTTCCATGTATCCAGCTCGACTTTGAGGCTGCTAATAAGGTTTGTGCAGCAACACTAGTTTGGTAAATGGTAATAGTCCTTATCTCAACAATCGAACAAATAATTTGAATCCATCTGCTGCCATTATCTTGATCAAAAATGCCTAAAGCCGAACTAGTATAACAACAGTTAGATCCCTTAAAATGCAGACTCACAAGATTGGTCAAGTGTTGAATTCAATCCAACTTGCAGCCTTGTGTTTCGTAGCACGCCATTTTCTGATCATCTTATCCAGCCGAATCCCCCGACTCCCGACTCCATTTTCGCCGTATATCCTAGACAAGATCGAGTAGACTGCAGGATGATCATGTTCCAATTTGAACATTCCAGTGGCCGCAATCTCACCAACCTCCACACACGAGTGCAACCCACATCCCCCTAGCAACGCCCCACATCAGGCTCAAACGGCATTCCTTCTATTAACTCCACCGCCTTTTCTAGC
The DNA here is from genome assembly GCA_947034835.1 of Ballota nigra. Taxonomy (NCBI): domain Eukaryota; kingdom Viridiplantae; phylum Streptophyta; class Magnoliopsida; order Lamiales; family Lamiaceae; genus Ballota; species Ballota nigra. Next base: position 5,780,365 of record OX344727.1, on the reverse strand, counting down.
TCCCCTGCCCTACCGTATAAGTCCACCATGCACGAATAATGTTCCATCTCTCCACCAATTCCATACTCAGCTTGCATCGAGTCGAAAATCTCTTCCCCTTCTTTAACCATTCCTCCGTGCACACATGCCGACAGAACATTGATGTACGACACTTGGTCGGGAAAAAACCCGCTCCCCACCATCCGATCGAATCCAAGAATCACATCCTTTTCACTTAGCCTATCATAAACTGCCCTTGCTTAATTCACTAGTGATTCTGTGTTTCATAAACCCATTAATCATGATACTCCAAGAAAAAGCATTTCTCTTAGGCATTTGATCGAACACCTTCCTGGCATCAGCTATCAACCCAAATTCGATATTAACACATTGCAGGGGACTACATCTTTCACTAAGATCTCACCAAACGGATCACAAGGCCATGTAACTGTGGAATCGAAACACCAAACTCTGTGTTCAGAAATGCGCTCATAAGTACAGCAAAAGTAAGCTCATCAGGCCTCGAACCATTTCCCATCATATGTAGAAAATGGTGGTGAGCTTTTTGTGGGTTCTTTGCATCGCGGAAAGATGAAAGCATGGTGTTCCAAGAAACGACGTCTGTTTGCGGCATTTCGTCGAACAGCTTCTGGGCCTCGGTAATTTGGTTAGTTTTGATGTATCAATTGATCATAGAGTTCCAACTTCCAAGAGATAGTGATTCTGGAGTGGGGGTATTCGTCGAACAATTTCTGGGCATCATTGAGATTCCCGGCGCGCACATAATTGTTGAAATTAACGGTCGAGATTATATAACTACGGAAGTAAGAAGCGCGAAACAGATGGGGTGGAGAACTTGGTGGGCGCATTTTACTATTTTGACCAAAAAAATAAAAGTACTTAAAACAGTTTTTAATTGATTTATGACTAAATTCTTATGTTGCTTTGTCTTTTCAATAATGAGAGTGTGATATTAAAAAAAAAAAGTAAATAATTTTTCTTTTTTAATATGAATATCAAGGGATGGTGTTGTTCAAATGAAAATAGCATATTAATACACGTTAGTTTTAATTGCTAAATAAAAGAAAAAATAAATATCATATATAATACGTTAAAAAATGTCAATTTAAAGAACTAGATTACACACAATCTTGTACAAGAGCGTGTAAGCATAATTACCCCTCATCAGAATGGTTATTCTGATTGCCTCTAAGATTAACCATTTCCAAATCGGGTAGAAATTTAAAGACCTGATGATCGTATCTAAAGTCATAATCCAAATCTATGAGTCGAGTAATCATCAAACGTTGTTAATCAAGCCTATAGAAGAAAGCTTTGTAGAAACCAGGTGGCTTAGCCCACCTGGCCACCAAGTTCCTCACTCTAGTGAGTGGCCCGGGTTCGATTCCCTCTGGGAACGAATTATGGGAGTTATAAGGAGAGCTTGAAAATTTCTGGGTGTATTTGGGGACTTGGTGAATGAACTAATCTAACTACTAACAACCAACATTTAGTAGGGACAATTTTGTATATCGTTCCTCGGATATGTGGATTTTAAGGACGTTATTTTCATTAGTCAGTCAGTAGAGAAATTATGCAATAGACACGGCCGAAGGACTATTTGATTTGTCTATGAACTCGTTAGTAAAATTGGAAGATAAGCTCACACCATTTACACATCTCCATTCCAAAAATTGCCTCAGACCTGAGTCAACAAAACATACATATATACATATTAGAAAGACAATTATATTTATAACTATATAAAATTAGAAAGACAATTTCATATACAATATATATCATGTGTCGCACTTGTAATTCATTAAAGCTATAATGTATTAAAAGGACCCTAAACTATTAATTTTTATTTTAAAAAGTTCTTAAATTATTTTTTATTTTAAAAAACCCTTAAAATATTAATTTTTGTTTCATGAGGCCTCTGGCCAAAAAAATTCATGAATTTTGCTGGGTTGGTATAATGTATTCTATAAAAAAAAAAAGGACGAATCAACAAATTATAATGATTTTAAAATCGAATTTCAAAAAAAAAATGTGCCTTGATGGATTTAAAAAAAAGAGTCTTATGAAAAAAAATATATATACTTTAAGGGCTTTTAAAAAAAATAGTTCAAGGGTCTTTCGAAACAAATATTATATACTTTAGGGCTTTTTAAAATAACGAAAATAGTTCAAGGGTCTTTCGAAACAAAATTTGATAGTTTAGGGGTAATGCATTATGCCTTTATCAAAACAACATGCATGCATACGTATTTAAAAAAAAAAAGTATGTATAGAGTGAAATTGGTTCATACATGAAATAATTGAAGGATATTAGTTGTTTTCACTAAAGAGTATTAGTTATTTTTACTGAAAAGTGTTAGTTAGTTTGTTTTCACTTAACAACTAATATTTTTTTTAGTGAAAACAACTAATACTCTTTAATGAATCATGTGCGAATTTTTCACTCTATACTTTGTAAAAGAAAAAAGGACATCTCATACATTATTAAAAAAAAAAATTCATGTAATTTTTGTTACTAATCTTTCAAAATAACACCACAATTTCACATATACTCCTATATATGTACATACCCGCATGACAAGGATGATAACCGTATATATGTAAATACCCGTATGTCGAGGATCATATATATATATATATATATATATATATATCAAGTTAATTACGTTGGTAATTTTCAAATAAAAAAGACAATTTCATATATATATATATATATATATATATATATAATGCGTACTCACCCATATGGCAAGGAGAACAATCGAACAATTTTGTAGCGCAAATTAGCCGGCGTGGATCTGAGCGCCGTTATTCCAACTCCTGCGGTTTCATATTCGAGTTGTGGATTTGGAAGACGCGCCCACTGCTGAGTCGTTGGCTTGCATGCAAAGTAGTCGGTGTTGAATTTTGATTTAGAACTCATTGTGAATAAGAGAAGAGCAAAGGATATCATCTATTAATTCAATATGCGTTACAATCTTGTGAGCTTATCAAAGCCTATATATACAAGTGAATGAAATAGGATGTATCATCTAGAATCATCTATTTCCTAACTAATTCGGTTATAACTGCTATTGGAATCAAAGTGGACGTTTGTGCGTAGCCGTGAGACACACGAATCCGTCAAGTTGGTTGTAACAAACTTGTTGCATGCATTCATACCATGCATCTATGCATGCATGCATGTTAGTAGTATATGGATGATTTCTACACCCCCTCCTCAAGATGAAGCCGGGCAAAAAGGACGTAGTTGCATCTTGGAACGGAAACTTAAGAAAGAAGGTCCATGTAGCCCTTTAGTGAACACATCCGCTAGTTGGAGGGAAGAAGAAATGTGATGCAAACTAATCAAACCTGTCTTATAAAGATCCCTAACTATGTGACAATCTATATCAATGTGTTTTGTGCGTTCGTGGAAGACCGGGTTCTCAACAATGTGTTTTGCGGCTTGACTATCACACCATAGTTGAATAGGAAGGGAAGACTTTAGAAGGAAGTTCGTAGCTAAATATGAAATCCATTGCAACTCAAGAGATGTGGTAGCTAATAAGGCCCTGTATTCAGCCTCTGCTGAAGAACGGGAAACGGTGTTTTGTTTCTTCGTTTTCCAAGATATAAGAGAGGAGCCAAGAAACACGCAATAACCAGTAAGGGAACGTCTTGTATCTAGGCATGAACCCCAATTCGCATCACTATATCCATGAATTGTGAAGTGTGCTTGTGAAGAATAAAACAACTTGAGATCTAACGTACTACTGAGATAGCGAACAACTTGAAGAGCAGCGCCCCAATGAGAGGATCTTGGGAGGTTAACAAACTGACTTAACCGTTGGACCGAGTATGTGATGTCGGGTCTAGTAAAATTAAGGTACAATAATCTTCCAACGAGCCTTCTATATCTGTCTGGTTCTTGAAGTAGATCTCCTCCTGTTGAGGTGAGGTGAAGACCAGGTTGAAATGGCAAAGTAGAGGGCTTGCAACTATCAAGACCAGTGTTAGTGATTAAGTCCTGAATGTATTTGTGTTGAGAGAGATAAGTGCCATCAACCCCCCTAGCTATCTCAACACCAAGGAAGTACTTAGCAAAGCCTAGGTCCTTAATAGTGAAAACCCTGTGTAAGTGTGACTTAAGCAGCTCAATCTGGTGTAAAGAAGAACCAGTGATTAATACATCATCTACATAGACAAGGAGACTGAGAAACACTTCTTCTGTATGCAAGATAAAAAGGCAGTGATTATAAGCAGATTGTTTGAAACCATAGGCAAGGAGTATCTTACAAAACTCAGTATTCCATTCTCTGGATGCTTGCTTGAGACCATATAAACTCTTCTTCAGCCTGCATACCTGACCTGGAAGAGCTTTGGTGTATCCCAGAGGGGGCTCCATGTAAACTTCATCTGATAAGTGACCATGGAGAAAGGCATTATTGATGTCTAATTGGCAAAGTGGCCACCCTTTTCCTGTTGCAAAAGCAATAAAAAACCTGATAGTGACAAGCTTAGCTACTGGAGAAAAACTGTCTTCATAATCAATTCCATACACTTGGTGATAACCCTTGGTCACCAATCTAGCCTTGTATTTGTCAACAGTGCCATCTGATTTCAACTTCAATTTGTAAACCCACTTACAACCAATTGGAGACTTGTTAGCAGGACAATCAACCAGGTCCCAAGTCTCATTAATTTCAAGAGCATTAAGCTCATCTGCCATAGCCTAATCCCAATGTGGATCACCCAAAGCTTGAGAATAAGTACTAGGCTCGTTGGATTGGTGAATATTAGTTAAAAACAGTGATATGAGGGTGTGTATAATAAGGAGTTAGTGGATAAGGTATTAGTAGATAAGTGAGGAGAGGAGTCAGGATTACCTTTGAATTGCTCCATGGCTTCTGGGCAAGTACTTGAAAGTGTACATGTGGAGACAAAGTCATTCAACCAAGATGGTGGAGTAATGGATCTAGTTCTGGTTTGTTTTGTATGGGAAGAGGGACCAGTCTCATGAGAAAAGACAGGAAAAACAGTAGAATCTGCATCAGGTGAGGTAGTATCTGAAGGTGGAATATGAGTGAGTGGAGTGGACTGATCAAAACAGAAAGGAAAAATGTCTTCAAAGAACTTTACATCTCTTAAAACAAAGATAGTGTGAGTATCAAGATCATAGAGTTTTAAACCCTTGTAACCAGATTCAAAACCAAGGAAGACTGACTTAATAGCCCTTGGAGTAAACTTTGATTTTGTAGGATGTGTATCTGTAGCAAAAGCAAGGCAGCCAAATGTCCTTAAAGAATCATATGCAATAGGTTTCTTGTATAGAATGGTGTAAGGGGAAGACCAATTGAGAACATGAGAAGGCAGTTTGTTTATGATATGAGCAATATGAAGGATTGAGTATGGCCAGAAGGATAAAAGTAAATTTGATTCAAACATAAGAGCTCTTGCTATATTTAGCAGCTGTCTATGCTTTCTCTCAACTACACCATTATGTTGTGGAGTATATACACATGATTTTTGATGTATCATTCCATGTTTTTGGAAAAGATCTTGGCATTCAAAGCTCAAGAATTCAGTACCATTGTCTATTTGGATAACCTTGGGTTTAGAATCAAACTGTGTGTTTATCATTGTTATGAAAGTGTTCAAAATTGCTACAATCTTTCCTTTATTGGACAAAAGATAGATCCAAATGGCTCTGGAAAAATCATCAACTAAGGTAAGGAAGTATGGGGTGTTTGTTAAAGAAGGATGGTTATATGGACCCCAGATATCTGCACGAATAAGCTCAAATGGGGCCTTTGTTTGGGTAATATGGGTTGGAAATGACAATCTGGCCTGCTTTGCTTTGTGACATACAGTACATGGATCAAATATAGAAGAATCAGTAGACTTTATTGAAGAGAATGTATCAATATGTTTCAATACATAAAAGGAAGCATGACCTAATCTCTTATGCCAGATTTCAACAGAAACTGAATTGGCACATATGGAGTTACAAGAGAGATATAATGAAGATGTAGTGGAAGGTTGGAGAATGTACAACTTTCCAAGTAACTTTCCAGTAGCCAGTGAAGCATTATTCTTGGGGTCCTGTAATTGGCAAGATGTAGAAGTAAAGGTACATATTAGATCAGTGTTTTCAAGTATGTATGGGACTGATAACAAGTTATATTTAAAAGATGGAACATAGAGAACATTTGAAAGTGTCAATGAGTTGGAAATTGTGATTGTTCCAGATTGAGTGACCAGTTGTTTACTCCCATCCGGGAGAAGGGCAGATATAGGTGTCTTTAGGCTTGTTAAAGGTTTGTGAAATGAATTAGGTTCAAAGCACATATGTCTGCTAGCACCAGTATCAATAATCCAAGTTACCTTTTCCTTATTTTCATGCATGAGTGAGAAACCACAAAGTTCAGGGATGGAGGTACATGCATACTCCACTAAGTGTGCATGAAAATGTTCATCTGGCTTATTCAAATATTTAGTTACTTCCTGTTGAATCAACGCTGCAATATCAGATGTCACCTCCTTGGCACCAGATGATTTTATCACCGGATCTTCAACACTACCTTGTGCAATTGCCTTCCTTACATCAGTTTTCTTCTTAAACCATTCTGGATATCCATGTAATTTGAAACAGGTTGTCACATCATGCCTTCTTTTCCCACAGTGAGAGCACATCAACTGGTCTTTCTCTTGCCTAGTTCTGTAATCTGTGGCTCTATAATCTGATTTCCTCTGTATTCTCTTTATTTTTAGTACATAGCAGACTGAGTACCATCAGTAGGAAGTGAATTTCCTTCAGAAATATCACCCAAGATTTGCCTCTGTTGTTCAACTCTAATAACCATTGAATATGCCTTGTTCAAGGATGGCAAAGGATCCATCATCATGATCTGATTCACAGAGTTCTTATAGTTGTCATTTAGTCCCATTAAGAACTGAGTAAGCCTTAATCTAACACTTTTATAATGCAACTGCTCATCAATGTCACAGCTACAGTTTCCACATTCACACCCAATAACTTGATCAAAGTCATCAAGTTCATCCCAGATTTCTTTCATTTTCCCATAGAATACTGCAATGCTATCATGTCCTTGCTTAAGAGTATTGATTCGTCTTTGCAACTGAAAGAATTTCGTTCCATTAGCTGAACTAAACCTATCACAGATATCATTCCAAAGGATGTAAGCTGCTTTTGCAGAAACAAATGTGTTATAGAAATCCTTTCCTATTGAGCTTAGAATCCAACCCACAACTAAACAATCAACCTTTTTCCATAGGCTATAATCAGGTGATCCTCTAGCTGGAGCTTCAATACTTCCATCTATAAATCCAAGTTTTGATTTTTCTTCTAAAGTTATCTTCATAGATTTTTGTCATGAATTGAAATTCATACCATTAAGAGGTTGAGACACCAACACAAGTCTAGGATGCTCCGATCCATGCACCACATACGCTGGAGGGATTGATCTATCATGTTCCTCATCACGATCATTTGTGAAAGCCGTTTGCCATATGTTCGCCGGAGCAGCCGCCGGATTATTTCTTCCTCGCGCCATGAATCAGAACCGGCGCTCTGATACCATGTTGAATTTTGATTTAGAACTCACTGTGAATAAGAGAAGAGCAAAGGATATCATCTATTCATTCAATATGCGTTACAATCTTGTGAGCTTATCAAAGCCTATATATACAAGTGAATGAAATAGGATGTATCATCTAGAATCATCTATTTCCTAACTAATTCGGTTATAACTGCTATGGGAATCAAAGTGGACGTTTGTGCGTATCCGTCGAGTTGGTTGTAACAAACTTGTTGCATGCATTCATACCATGCATCTATGCATGCATGCATGTTAGTAGTATATGGATGATTTCTACAGTATCATTATAGGCTACTCTCTCGTAGCAGCAAATCCCCAAATTGCACGTCGCTAAAAGCTTCATCTTATCCTCCCCCAAACCCATTTTTGTGTTGCCGTTGTCTTTCCGTTGGTTGATGCACATAATCCTCGATGCAAATTTGTGGCCTAAATTTGTTTGAATTATATAACCGGACAAATTGTTGGTTCTATCGCAGTACGTAGACATGAAATCTGGATCGTAAATGAGTTGCTTCCATGATTTGCAAACAGTCTTGCATGCATCCAAAGCATGATTTGCTTCCATGAGTATTCTTTTACTGCTTTCCCTTATTTTGAACATATTGTTTCTCATATTTTCAACAATGCAAAGATGCCATTTTTGCAAAAAATTTCTACTTGTTATATTTTATCCAAGCATCGACTTATTTATCGAATGCTTTAACACTATAAGAAAATAAAAATTTGTCTACAAAACTAGAATTGCCTACAGAATTCCTACAAAAATTCATTGTGAAATTGCCTACAACTTGCCTACAAAATTTTCAAATCATGTACTCACTTTATCAACCTATAAGCAATTTGCCTACGAAATCAATTTGCCTACAAAGTAAAATTCCTAGGCATTAATTACCTACAAGCAATTTGCCTACAAAAATTTACCTACAAATACTTTGTCTACAGGAGAATGAAAATGCCTATATAATTAGTTATTTTTGTAGGCAAATCCGTAGGCAATCACCACTAAAAAAAAAAAAAAAAATTGTTGGAAATTTTGTAGCTATATTAACAAATTTCATAGGCAAATTTATGTTTTGTTGTAGTGTAATCGAGACACGCCGTTTTCCTCTTACGTCGTCGGAATGCATGGATAATGTAGGGCTCTCTGCATATTTTTAAGTGACAAAATATAGAGTGAAAATAGTTCATACATGAACCAATGAAGGATATTCGTTATTTTTATTAAAGCGTATTAGTTGTTTTCACTGAAGGGTATTAGTTGTTTTCACTGAAAAATTTAGTTGTTTTAACTGAAAAATTTAGTTGTTTAATAAAAAAAAACTAAAACTCTTTAGTGAAGAAAACTAATAATCTTTAGTGAAAACAACTAATACTCTTTAATAAAAACAACTAATACCCTTCAATAATTCATGTATGAACAAATTTCACTCCATACATATTTTTTTTCGGTTGGAACTGGATTCTTGGTACTTATGAACTTGCTTCCAAGGTATTTGAGAGTTTGAGAATTAAAATATCATTTGTTAAATGTTATGTCAGGTTAAACAATAATATGAAGAAGGGATTTTCAAATTATTGCGAGCACAGAAGGAACATTAGCTTATTAGATGTTTGTTTTTCTTTCTTTTTAGTACTCATTTGGTCCCTTACTAATTTTCTTTAAAATTGTTTAATATATATTATTATTATATCAATATTTATCTAAAATCTTAATCGTAAAAATTTATATATTTATATAAAATTACATATTTGAATACTAAAAATCTTGAATCGTTACTTGGAAAAAGTTATTATATAATATAATAGATAGATTAAAAGATTAGAATTTGTATGATTTTTTCAGATTTAATCAATATTCCTTAATATAAGATACAATTTATTATATGCTACTATATAAGAATCAATTTTAAGGAATTAACAATTTATACAGATTTGTGTATTTAATTAATATCTTTCAATCAATATCTCATATCTAATATTAATATTATTAAATTTAATATTACTCCTTTAATGACTAAATTGTTTTCTGCACAAATATAATATTCTTTTACTGATTAATCTTTTATTTGATATTGTTTAGAGTCAATTCATTAAAAAAAAATCCGAAAACTTTTAGAATCAATCAATCAAATTTAATATATAACATAAATTCAATTAATTTTGAAAGTGAAGAATAATAAAATAAATTTGATAGAAAATCTGAATGGAAAAGATAATGATATGCATGTGAGAGGAAGGCATCGTAGGGTGGTTCGATACGGTATATCGTAGTATTTAATTCACCATATATCGTATCGAAAATATCGGTATATAAAAAGTCATAGTATTATCGTACTGAAAATTTCGGTATACCGTAGTTCGATATATATACCGAAATTTCGGTATATTATTGGTATGATTTTGGTATACCGTTTTGGCAAAAACTTTGTTAAATAAACTACTAATAAATGAAAAAAAAAAACTATATACCGCGGAGAAAAAATATGAATTATATTTTGCAAATAATTCTCCAAAGAGAAAATATATTTCACATTTACTCTACATATGTTGTTACTGTTGTCATGAATTTACTCACTAGACAACAACTGGAATAAGACTAATTTTTGGTTTAAATAGAGATTTTCAACGTTTTGGATTCAATATTCGACCACCGGTGTTTTTTTTTTTTTTTTTAGCGGAATGAGATTGAGAGAATCAACCTTGGATTGCGTTAGAGGGTAGGAATTGAAGGAGGTAGGAAAGTGATAAGCATACCTCTTGTATAAGGATAAACTATGTGCTTATGGTTTATATTAATTAAGAAAAATAAGTAGATTGTGCTCTTTTTAAATAATAAGAGTGATTGACCTTCTACATTTTTAATAATAAGACTACCATCTAATAATTTATAATGCTACAATATTAAATATTATTAAAATTATAAATTAATTTCGGTATTTCAATATATACCTCGGTATGCCACTTTTCATACCGTTACCGTACCAAAAATTTCGGTACACCAAACTTTTCGGTAAATTTAATATTTTTGGGTACGACAGGCTCGGTATACTGAATTTTTTGGTATTTTTCCTAGCCCTAGGTGTACATGTAAATAACATTTACCACATCTAATCCGGTAAAAACTTATACAAGCAGGAAATAGGGGGCATTTGTAACCCAATTTTTATTTTAAAAAAAAAAATATTACAACCAAACTCTATTTAATATATTTCACGAATCAGGGGAAAAAAAAATTGAAAAGTCATATAATAAAAAATACCAATTCATATAATTGAAAAAAAAAATTAATATTAACTTCAATCTACAAACTAATAAAAAGTAAAGATTTTTTTATATTTTTTGTAATATTAATATTAAAGGATGGTGTTGTTCAAAAGAAAAAATGAAAATATCATATTAATACATTTTTAGTTTTAATAGCTAAATAAAAGAAAAAATAAATACCACATAATTCATTAAAAAAAAAGAAAAAAATTATAAAAATGGTTTAAAAAAGGACTCTAATTACGAATTGGTTCAAAATATTTGCACAGACACATATTTTAAACTTTTATGCAAATATTTTTTATGCATCTGTGCAAATATTTTGAACCAATTTGTAATTAGATTGCCTCTTTTGTACTAATATGTAAACGCCCCTAAAAATGACAATTTAAAGGACTAGAGTCTAGATTACGTAAAATCTTTTGGAAGAGCGTGTAAGCACAATTACCCCTCATCAGAATGGTTATTTTTTATTGCCTCTAAGATTATACCTTTTCCAAATCGAATAGAAATTTAAAGCCTTGATGGCCGTATCTAAAGTCATAATCCAAGTCTATGACTCGAGTAATCATCAAACGTTGCTGATCAAGCCTATAGAAGAAAGTTTAGTAGTGTGTCTTGATAAACACTAATTGAGTACATTTGAACTTATCCAAATTTTTAAAACTCTTTTTGTCCTAATTTGAGTGGAGAATAAGAAAAGTTGTGAATGAGAAAGGGATCGAGTTGAGTTGAGAAGGAGAATTATTAATGGTTGACTGAATATGAGGAAAGGTGTATTGAAGCTTTGAGTTGTGGGGAAGAACAAAAAAAAAATTGAGAATGAGCAAAATAAAATATGAACTCGTAGAAGTAGGACGTTGGTACGTAATTAGGATAATTCGTGATGTATAGTTTTAATTCTCTTAATTAATTGAATTCTTAAAATAATCCCTAGAATTATCTTGGAATTAAGTACGAAAATTGTTAGAGAGAAGACGACCGCATCACTCTTTAATAACGAATAGGCTTAATGAGTGGGTTTTTGAAGGGGTTTATAATCTATTGGTTTATCTAGGGAGGACTACCGTATCACCTTAGTTAAATAAGAGCCTCAATTATTAAGTACAATCCATATAATTTGATTAGTGGATTAGTGAAGTAGGTTAATAGAACTAAGTATTAGGATTAATTCTTGAGCTTTTATTCTTTCAATCTTGTGCTAGATTAGGGAAGTTGATTGTCTAGTTTTAGTACACTTAGGATTATTACTTGCACATCGCGATTATTTTAGTTATTGTACCAACTCCGTTTGTATACGTAGGAATTCCTATCCCGAGCATCATCATCTCTTATTTGCAAAAGTTATTTAGTTAATTTCGTTGATAGCATATAGTTAGTATAGGATAGTTTAGAATTAATAAAAATTCCAACATTGTATTCATATTAGCTACGAGACGTACATCCCCAGGGATTTACTTGCATACACACTTTCCCTTGGGTTCGATATACTTGGTCCATATACTCGCCCATACTACTGTGATCATATACTCTTGTGGGGTAACTATTAGTCAAGCTAATAAATTGCGTTAAAGTCAATGGCGTCGTTGCCGGGGATGGCGATGTATGCTCATTGAGTAGGACTTGGAGATAGTTTAGTAGCCAGTAGTGAGTGCTTTTATTTTATATTTTCTTATTTGTTAGTCAGTTGCGTTTGATCTTTCTTGTTGAGTACTCAGGTATATGAAACACGCTCAAAGGGAGAAACGAGCGAAGATAGAACAAAACTAGACCCTGAGACTATTGCAAGGAGAAATTGCGCTTTTTTTTAGAAGGATGACTACCGCAGGTGAAGAGAATATAAATCGTGATTTCAGCAGAGATTTGGATCTCGCAGCTGAAGAGCATGAACGGAATGTGGGATGGGTTGAAGGTGCTAATGGAGTCAATAGCCAAAAGCAAACACCTCATGGGGAGAGCACCAACCAAAACCCAACTCCACAGACCAAGAACAATCCCGCTGCAAACCAGAATCTCGTCATCAACCAAAATCAACAAAACCACAACCCAAATAACCCCTTTAGCAACCCTGTCTACCAACACAACTACCCACCTTACCCATATTATCCACCCTACTATCCCCCACTACCTACTTATAACCAACCAAACATACCTCTACCGTCTGTTTACCCTCAACCTGTTCCTCAGAACGCTGACCCTCCTGGTATGGCAATTAGAGGCAGATTTGAGGCTCAGCCTCAACGGTATTACGATGGAGTAGCTATGCCGCGAGTCGAGGTAAATAACTTCTCTATTGCTCCTGGAATTCTAAAGATGCTTACTGAGAACCTATTTAGGGGAGAAGTAGGGAAAGACAATCCTCACACTCATTTGAGGAATTTCCTGATGATGGCCTCAACCTTTAATCAGAACGGGATGACTGAGGATGCGAAGAGGCTCAGATTGTTCCAGTTTTCTCTAACTGGAATAGCTAAGGAGTGGTATGATAACACACTCCCACGAGGTAGTGTGACTACTGTTGGGAAAATAGGGGTGCCCGGAATCTATTCGGGATGAAATTTAAATACGAATTTAAATACAATTATTACTAGCATGAATTAATCCTAATTAATTCAAATAATAATTCCAACAACCAATTTAACATCATGAATGTTGAATTAATTCACATATAATCTATGGCGGAAAAAACAAGAAAATATGTGACTTACGTACCTCTTGTAGAACTTGGCCTTTGAATAAAACGGGACAAACACGAACGCGCTTTATCAACCCAAAAGCCTTCTCAAGTATTTCTCTTTCGCCTTACTTGATCACCGGTGGGAGATGCTTTCAAGTAATTTAAACAACTAAGGAAAAAGAAAAATATTGTTGCTGATTTTTTTTCAACACTGTGAAACTGTAAACTGGAGATGAAATAATCATCCCCTACTTATAGGAGAGAGCTCTTGGAATAGGAGAGAGAAAATCTTTTTCTTAGACTCTAAGAAATCTTGAATATATCCCATATATTCTTTTCTCCATAAAATATTCCACAAAAATCTCACTCACCTTATAAGCCATACAATTTTCGAAATTAATGAATCAAGAATCCAAGATTTGGATCTTCTTGAATATATGAGATAATCTTGTATTCCAAGAATGCTTATCTTCCATAATATTTTTTCAAGAAAATCAACAAGATCTTTTCTTGCTCCATAGAAACAATTTTCGAAAATAAGGAAAAAAATCAGCATTATTATTTTCTTTTTATTTTAATCACCTTATCATTATTCAGCTACTTAATGGGCTACTTGAGGGGCCTTTAAGGAGAATTAAGATTGGACCTCCTAATGGACTTCTGAATTTCAATATTGAGCCCCAATATAATTCAATCCATTAATATTAATTATTATCACTAATAAATTAATATTGCACTATCCATCTTAATCCATATTACGATAATATGGGCTCCCGGTTATTATTTCCCGCGTTTAAGATTATCAAGTCCATTAATTAATTAAACTTCTGAATATCTCTAAATTAATTAATATATTTCACCATGGAGTAAAGCAGCTCAACATTATTATCCTTACCGAAGAAACTGATTCTTCACTTGCAAGATTTGGTACGATAAAACTTCTGAGCCCACCAAGGGGACTAATCACACGAGTCGTACTCGCACGCATTTCTCCGTATTAAATCTTAGCAACCATCGTATGATTAATATTACTGCCCAAAGCACAAGGTTCGAAGTCACAATGATTCTCACCCAACATGAATCAAAGCAGTAACCATTAAGCACACACGGTCCTATTTAAGTGACGGAGATTAAGAAATCAACAACCACTGAGGTCTAATTCTTCACATTTCAGAACAGAAGAATTTATCCTCGTCGTAGGTCCTCTTCAACACATACTAAATGTGCTAGTGCAATCTCTTAGTCAAGACAGACCAATCTGAGCCTTACACATCGACCTTTCACGGCGGATTGTTCAATTCCACCTAGGTCGTGAAAATGTACGTTTGGTTACAAGGAAACTGTTAATGTTGTCTTCCGTGATCGGGTATCACCACATTAACTACAATGTAACTAGTACTATTATGAACTGTTTGCAATAAATATTCAACATTCAATCATATCTAAAGCAAATGTGATAAAAGAATTATTCTCATAAAACAAGTGTTTGATACACGAGTTATACAAAGTAAAAACATACTTTCACGTATAACTCCAACAATCTCCCACTTATACTTAAAGTCTGCTTTTTGGTATACATCACGCATGTCTTAGTGTAGTAGCTCTACGTGACATCTCATGTCAACCTACACTAACCTAATAATTCCTCCCACTTATACTTAAAGCAGATTGACAATAGTCTTGACTCCCATTCCATCCACATGTCTCTCGAATGTACTCTGAGGCAGACCCTTTGTGAATGGATATACTAGGTTGTCCTCTGACATTTTTCTTTACCACCTCTTTATCTCATCTCTTAACGATTTCTCGTATAAGATGGTGTTTTCTTTCAATGTGTTTGCTGGCCTTGTGGGCTCTCGGTTCCCTTGAATTTGCAACTGCTCCGACATTATCACAATGGACAGTGATTATGATGGGCAAATTCGGAACAACGTCCAAGTCCACTAAGAAGTACTTGAGCCAAACCGCTTCTTTCGCTGTTTCACAAGCAGTTACTTATTCGGCTTTCATGGTCGAATCGGCGATGCATTTCTGCAAATCGCTTCTCCATATCATGGCTCATTCTCCCATTCAAAACACACTAACCGAGGTAGATATTCTGGATTCTATATCTGATTGGATATTTGAGTCCGTGTATCCCATGGGAATTAAACTGTCTGACTGTTAAATCAACATTCCATACCAAGTTCTTTTCAGAAACTAAAGAACGCATTTAATTGCAATCTAATGTGTTTTCCTGGGATTACTTTGATATCTTGCCAACATGCTCACGACAAAGCAGATATCCGGTCTCGTACACAACGTTGCATACATAAGACTTCCTATGTCCGAAACGTATGGAACGTCTTTCATGTCATCTATCTCCACTTGCGTCTTAGGGCATGTTTCTTTAGATAGATGGATTCCGTGCCTAAAAGGTACAAAACCTTTCTTGGAATCTTGCACACTGAAATGCTTCAAAACAGTGGCTTTGTATGAAACTTGTGATAAGCCCAACGTCCTCCTCTTGCGATCTCGAGTGATCTTGATCCCAAGGACGTGACCGGCTTTCCCTAAGTCCTTCATATCAAACTGATTTGACAGCCATAACCTTACGTCTGATAATACCTTTACATTGTTTCCAATGAGCAGAATATCGTCTACGTATAATACTAAGAATACCACCGCAGTTCCGTCACACCTTTTATACACACAACTTTTGAACTTGTTTTGATCACAAAGCCATAAGACTTAATAACTTGATCAAAACACTGGTTACAAGTACGCGATGCCTGCTTAAGTCCATAAATGGATCTCTTAAGCTTACATACGAGATTCTCTTGGCCTTTTTCAATGAAACCTTTGGGCTGTTGCATATAGATATCTATCCCGTCAAGACTTCCATTAAGGAAAGCCGTCTTGACATCCATTTACCAGATCTCGTAATCTAGGTGTGCAGCGATCGACAAGAGAATACGGATGGACTTAAGCATAGCTACAGGCGAAAAAGGTCTCCTCATAATCGATCCCTTCTTTTTTAGTATACCCTTTGGCCACTAGCCTTGCTTTGAAGGTCTCAACCCTTCCGTCTGGTCCTCTTTTCCTCTTATACACCCATTTACATCCAATGGGTTCTACCCCATTGGGTGGTTCGACCAACTCCCACACTTGATTATGATCCATCGAACCCATCTCGGTTTCCATTGTCGTTTTCCATGACTCCGCGTCTTTGTCTTGGATTGCCTCGTCGTATGTCCATGGGTCTGATTCATCGTCGGAAATCAAATCCGAAGATTCTTCTATCCCCATAAATCTCTCGGGTTGCCTAGCAATCCTCCCACTACGACGGGGTTCCGGTTGTGAAGGTGTGACGTGTGGTATATCATCTTGTATACTTGGTATAGGAGTTTGCCCTCTTAACTCATCTAAGGTAATCTCACTTCTGGGCTTTCTTTTGTTCATAGTCTTCCTCTAAGAATTTAAAGTGCGAACTAATCACGGTCTTTTGATCCTTGGGACTATAGAACATACACCCTTTCGTTCCCGCAGGGTATCCTATAAACAGCCTTAATTCCGAACGTGGATCCAACTTACCGGCTTCCTTGTCTAGCACGTATGCCGAAAAACCCCAAATCCGCAAGTGTCTTAGACTGGGCTGCACTCGGTCCACAATTCCATTGGGATTTTAGGAACCGATTTGGATGGCACCAAGTTTAGAATGTAAGCCGCCGTTTCCAAGGCGTTATCCAAAACGATTTGGGTAAATCCAAATAACTCATCATGGATCTGACTATTTCTAAAAGAGTCTGATTCCTTCGTTCCGCCATACCGTTCTATTGAGGGGTTCCCGGTGCGGTCAATAGGGACACAATCCCTTTGTCCGACAGGTAGTTCAAGAATTCATTGCTAAGGTATTCGCCTCCACGATTAAATCGTAGAAACTTGATACTTCATTCCCTATGCATCATAAAATAGATGTATCCATATCTCGAGTAATGATAAATTACTCATACCCCTTCTTGCTATGATCATCATTGAACCACACATATCGGTATGAACGAGTTCTAACACTTTGGTGGCTCTATTCCCCTTGGCTCCAAATGCCCTCTAGGTCATTTTACCCTCTAAACAGGATTCACAAGTTGGAAATGACTCAACTTGAAGTAACTCCAAGGATTTATTTTTCACCAACCTTTGTATCCGCATTAGATTAATATGACCTAATCTAAGATGCCATAGAAGTGTTTCGTTCATGTCTGAAGAATGCTTCCTTTTATTACTCGAAATAATCGATGTGTTATTAGATTCAATTTTATGAGTAGTGTGCCCAAATAATGGTATAAAGATCATCCATTGAAGTTCCGGAACAGATAAACTCATCATTTCAAGAAATAATAACATCCTTATTAAAAGAAACTGAGTATCTATTAAAAAACAGTTTAGAAACTGAAGGTTGAGTTCTTTCTAAACTAGGAACATGAAGAACGTCTCTCAAGACCATAACTCTATCTTCAAAAGATAGGCGCACTTCTCCCACTGCTTCAGCTGCCACTCTCGTAGCATTGCCCGATGTGATGGGGATCTCACTTCCATTAAGTCGTCGGGTTAGCTTGAACCCATGAAACAAATGTGATCAGTAGCTCTTGTATCCACTATCCACGAATAGACAGCATACGCCACTTCATAAGTTTCGACGACTAGGGTGTGTGAATTACCTAACTTTCCTAGCCTCTTAGGCTTGGAACAAGCAGACCTCCATTGTCCTCTCTCAATGCAACTAAAACACTTCCCCTTCGATGCTAGCCTTTGCATTTGCCTTTCGCAACAATTGGATTTACTTGGATCCGACCTTTGGTTCTCTTCCTCTTTTTCCCTCCCTTGGGACCAAAAGAGGTAGACGGACCATTAGCCACCATAGCACTGGATTGGTGCTCCATTATCACCTCCACCGAAACTAAAGCTTGCAAGAGCTCGGGCAAACGACTTGTCCGTTCATTCATCTGACAGTTCAGATGAAACTGCTCAAAGCTTCTCGGTAGAGAATGGTATATGAAATTAACCTGAGAAAGCACATCAAAATCCACACCAAGTACTTCCAACTTGTTAAGGTATGCCATTATCTCGAGAACGTGCTTCCTCACGGGCGTTCCTTCCACCATTTCCAACTTGACCGAGTCATGTTTGGTGAACTGATTAGTCATGGGATTCTGATGTGAAAACATCTCTTCAAGGCTTTCCATGATTTCAACAGCGGATACAATGTCTTCATGAACGTGCCTCAAATACTCAGACAGAGATGTCAAGATGATGCACTTCATGTGTTCATTGTCATGCTGTCAATCATCAACTGCCTTTTCCCATTACTTGACTTATCATTAGGCTTGTCGGGTTTATTAACGTGAATAACCCAATCGTGTTTTCGTGCAGTAAGGACAAATTTAAAATTACATTTCCAATCGATATAATTCTCTCCAAAAAGTTTATTAACTTTAAGCATATTAAACAGTGAATTAAAAGGTTGCGACATGATGAAATGAGAATAAAACATACATTCATATCAATATCTAGAAAAATATGAAATTATCACATAATTCGATCACATCAATTATATTGAAATCTTAAAACAATATAATCATGCATCAGCCAACATCTCGAAACAATTTAAATGCGCCACGAGGGGTGGTCTATACATTTAAATACATTCAAGCGGATCACAAACTTAAAAGTTACAAATCCTTAATTCAACATTAATAGTTGGCTCCCACTTTGACCACATAGAAATTGACAGGGACTCCGAGGGGAGTAAGTTAATATCAATTTCCTATGCCTAAGTAATAACCATAATTAAATACAGGATTATTATTTCGCTTTGAGCAAGCTACTCGTGGTGAGGGTCAATACCGCCACTAGTAATAATCCACAATCATCCTTTCGGAATTTATTCATGTGAAATCCGTTCTTTTGGCCGATCCGAGGGGGAAATGTATTCCAAAAGAAATTCACAAATAAATCAATTATGAAGGCCAAATTAATCCAATTTTAATATCCGGAATAAAATTACGATTAAATAAATATACTTAGTAATTTTCGAAAGTAAGGTTTTTCTTGGACAATTAAATTCATGCAAACACATATTAACAATTAATAATAAGTGCACGAAATAAAACATCCATCAAAACAAAATTAAACACATTGGAGCACTCAAATCCAATTGTCACGGTTTAATTTCTTCACGTCTTGATGCGAAAAAACGTCCTTATTGCTTTCCGTCGTTCGTCTCGACACGCTCCCACTCGAACAACAACACTTCATCAAAACAACATCGTTTGGGGTTCGGGACGACGTTTAAAATCACACAAAAAAAATAGAACAAAAAAAAATTCCACGGCCCGAGATACGGCGCGCGTCGGCCCACAGAGTGGCAGCCGAGGTGCTGAAGCGTCGGCTGCCGAGCGCAGAAGCGCTGCATGCCGAGCACCGAAGCGCGCGCGCTTGCGCGGTGTCGGCCACCCGTCGCGCGCGGGTCGTGCGCCTTGCGCACCCCGTGCGCCGGGTTTCACCGTTCGTTCTCGTTTTCCTCACCCCATGCATGATTTTACGTCCATGCATGCGCCACGCATGCATGCATCGTCCGGGTACGCCGTCTTTAATCCTTCGTTCTTCGTCACGATCCGGTTACAATTTTGTAACTAAAATTACACTGTTACTCAGGTGCAAAAAAATATTAAAAAATGAACAGGGTGACCTTCTTTATCAAATCTTCATCTTGTTCATCCTGTACCAATTAGACCCTGCACACACACAATTACATATTTAAAATATGAAAAATCCACATATTTATAACTAAAATTACATAGTTATTGCTCAGGTGAAAAAAAAAAAATGCACTGGGTAGCCTTCTTCATTATATCTTATTAGACCCTACACACACTCGTTATTCACCCAAAACTGCAAACAAATAGTACATATTTACTTCTCATGAGTTGGACCAAAAATACCAAATTGTTCCAAATTAACAATACTTGACTAAAATCACTATCAGAATCAACAATACTTGGATCTTTACTAAATAATTTGAAAAGGGGATAGCAATTAATTTGCAAAGCAAAAATTGAAACCCTAACCTGCATCATATAGAATCCGATCTGAGCTAAGTGGCGATGGCGGAGACTCTGGTCCAAGGCGCGGCGGCACCGTGGTTGCGCCGTTGGATGCTTTCTCCACTCTCCATGGTCGGCGCCGGAATTCATAGATCTGGGCCACTCAAAATCGCGCAATAACAAGTGTGTAAGGGGTGGATCTGGGTTTGCCGGCACCGGGTGGATCTGGGTTTGCCTTCTCCACTCTCCATGATCGGCAATGTCGGCTTCTCTCTCCACTCTTCGCTCTAAAATCACCGTCAAATGGGTTTTTCGGTGTTGAGAGGGAGTTGTGCCGGATTTTTGTTGTCGTCGGAAGGCGGAGGCGGAAGCCTCCATCGTCGTCGTCGTCATTAAAGCACCACAGTGGTGTTTCAGGCCGAATTTTATTGTGAGAGAGAAGGGGGGGATAATTATTTGCAGAGAGATGGGGGAGGAGAGAGAAGCAAAAAAAAAAATGGATGAGAAAAGAGTAGGATGCGTGGGGTTTTGGGTGGGGGTGGGGGTGGGGGGTGCGGCGTGGATTGATTTGGGGAATTGGTGGGGCTGATATATTTAATTTGGTGAGTCCCATATTTTGAACCACAATGCATTTTAGATAAAGTTTTGAACTAAAGACTAAATACTAGAGTAATCTTGAACCTATATGTAATAATAGTTGATTTTTAGTCTTTTGTTGAATAATAAAATTGAAAAGTTAGATTAAATTTTCTGATTAGAAATGCATCTAAAACGTATGACATCATTAAATAGTTCCAATTAGGTGTCTTAAACAAATTTTACCATAATTTTTTGTTAAATAGTTTTTTGTGTCTCTGTGTAGAGTTATTATTTTTTATCATCGTGTATCTTAGGTTATGCCCAGTTTTAATCATGTACATTTTTATTTTATCAGTTTTTATCCTGTATGTTCTACTTTTACAATTTATTGCCTTTCTTTGTCCAATTTTACTGTATGTTTTTTTTTCAATTTTAGGCCAAAATGACTAAAATTGAAAATATAACAAAATACATGACTAAAATTAGGCACGATCTAGGTTACATGAAGATTACTAATATTAACTCTCTCTAGGTATATTTTCGTTGTTATAAACACCAATGTTAGAAATGATGTAAAAAAACAAAATAAAATAAAATGATATTAACAGAAAAGTTTAGATATGTTAATCAACCAATAATTGTAGAATACTTGTACAGAGGAGGTTTTTTTCCTCGATAAAGTTGTGACTTGGACCTATGACCTCTCGGTCATAGATAGTGAAACTCTAACCACTTGAGCTAATTCGTCCATTTGTACAAATGAGTGTATTACAATAAGTTGCACCTAATATATATTTTTGTCAGCAATCTAATACTTATAAATTTTATGAGTAGGTCTTGTGTGAGATCATCTCACGGTGAAACGGGGCATAAGTTGACAATGATGCATTAACACTTTAGAAAAGATGAATTTTAATTATTTATGCTAGTTTGTGAACTGACACACAAGTGTTATAGAAAGTTTACATGTATGTGTGTGTGTATATATATATGTCTATACATATATATGTCTATACATATATATATATACATATATATACATACAAATATATATATATATATATATATATATATATATATATATGATATATGAGTAGGTCTCTTGTGCACCAAATGCACTGTGTAACTCAAGTTTATTTCTAAAAAGATACATTTGTTAATACTGAAAAGTCACACCAATAATTACTATGAAGTCTCTTTTTAAGAATTTACTTTTCAGTAATACCAGTTATGACTTTTCGGTAATATCAATTATAACTTTAAAAAATACAATTGAAATTGCACGCCTTTAAGCTGTAACCTTGTAATTTTCCTGCATAAACACTTTGCCCTGGTGGTTGTTTAAGGTATATTGTTTTATTTTATTATCGCCGCCTTAATGGTCGACTAAATTACTTGTATTGAATCATGACCTAACATACCTATTCTCTACTTTCATATGCATCTAGGAACTTATTTCTATTGAATTTGTATGTTGTTATATCAAAGGTAGCATTGGTTTAACCAGTAGGTATGAGCTTCCTTAAAATTTATAAGTTAACTGTGTGGGTTTGTCCTTGTTGCCATTTTGCCAAGATTAGGCGCAGGCGTTTCTGAGTGTAAAAGCTTTTTTCAGGTGAACTTATAAAGTAAGAGGATTTCTCAGTCAGATCCTATTGTTTGTAAAAGAGTCACTGGATACTATTGATATAATAAGATGTACGATCCGATGGTATAAGATGTAATCCATACCATATTAATTTTTATCTTTAATTATATTTTGATTCTGATCAAAATTAATATGAATAGGAATCTGTCAGATTTCATGATGCAGTCCTACTCTAAATCTCCTCTAGTCTTCAAGAATTCTTATATATATATATACACAATTTTCATGATTTGTAGTAGCTTTATTTCCTTATCATATGTTTCTTCCAAAGTTTATATTAATATGTTCCTAACATTCTTTTGTTTTTTGGGTACAGATGGCGAGCAAAGGCCTCTTTCCAAAAATTTTAGCTCCACAACTCTCTGCAGGATTATCTATGGGTGCGGGTGCTACAATTATAGCTGAGTTTGGTGTAGATATGTATGCAGCAGGGGGGTCAGCTGCAACTAGAAGCGCCGCAAACCACGATGGCTGCATTTCCAGCAGCAACATTTGTGCTGTCAGTTACTAATCTATATTTCCAGGCTTTGATCATATCCGGGAAATTCACATTCTTCCCATTAGCAGCAAACTCGTCCGTGAAGGCAGCAAGACTAGCAAGATTCCCCGCATTCACATTAAGGATGTTGCCTAATCCCATCTCCATCCTCCCCACCCTCTCGGCCAAATTCCCACTAGTTTCAAAATTTTGCCGCTTTAGTTCCTCCAAGTCCTTGTCCGTTTCAGCTTGTTTTCGCTTCAATTCCACAAGCTGCTCATTTATTGCAGAGTTTGTATTCTTCAGCTTGTGGATTTCCACATTCAAGTCAATAATTAACTTATTCTTCTCAGAAATCCTTTTGCCAAGGGTTTCCTCTCCCATTTTTTCTCTATCAACCTCCTCATTTAAGCTTGTTACTTTTTCTGCCAACTCGTGGCACTTACTTTGACTCTGTTGGAGCTTCTCTTCTTTCTGAGGCAACCGGGTCCGAATACGACTATGACTGCTCCATATCAAGACTAAGACATTGCTAACCCCTGGGAGTTGGTCTCGGATTAGAATGCTCCTTTCTTAGTCTCAGATTAGAATTAAACCCACAAAGTGCAATCAATATTTTATATGAACGGTGAGTTATGGATCCCCACATTGCTGGAGACAAAGTATGAATAAATAGACATTGCTGAGATGGAAGTGCAATTATATATTTATCTACTCCTCTGGACCACAACAGTTGTCTAGAAATGCAAATAGATGGAATATTATGTTATTGAATCGTATGTTTGGCTAGTTGTGTGGGACTTGTTGGTCATGCTTCTTTGAACCATTATTTTTTTAGTACTCCCGTCCCAATTTTGTTTACCCATTTCATTATTTACCTCCTTCAAACACTTCTAAATTACACCTCATTCTACTAATAATTACGTTGAAAAACATCTTTATTTTGTTTCATGCACTTAAATTGAATAATACGCAATCATAAAAAAATCATTTTACTCATTTAAATACTACAAATTAAGTCTCACATTAAAGTCAACAAAAGTCAAATGGATAAACAAAATTGGGACTGAGGTAGTATTGGATATCTTCTCAAAAATATAATTTTTCTTACATTGTGTCCAATGTATTAACTAATTTGAAAATTTCATTCTCAAATTATTGTTTGAGAATTTGATTCTCTCACCAAAATTTATGGTGTAGCCGTGTTGTTTTTTTTTTTTTTTTGTAATATAACCTATTGCGGAAATGAGTACAAGGGTGTTTGGCCATTACAAATAAAATACAATGTCAAAGCTAAGCTATTACAAGCTTCCCAAACAAAATTATGGATTACCAGACTAATCAATTAAACTAAACAATACTCTTGAGTAGCATCTTACTTTGAGCTATTTCAATTAGCCGAGTGTATCATAAAGACACGCGGAGAATGATGACAACAACACTGCACATACATCTACACAGTTAGAGTGTCGAACCCGAAAATCTTAACCATCACGAACGATAATAATGTCGTCCAAGATTGGATAGATCTCGTCTGAGTAGGCTTTGAAGTGGGGATAATCCCGGGATGGAGCTATATGATTTGATTGACTTTAGGCATGGACCCAGGAAGCAGAGCCTAATGAATGATTAGAGGCGGAGATCGACTGGGTTCCCCTTCTGTTCTCTCTGACAGGCAAGTACCATATGCTTGGCTCAATGCATTCTCCAATTTTCGCATTGCACACACCTACTGGGAAATTTAATTCATGATGTGTTGCTTTAGAGATAGGGGTGTGTCTCGAACACTGTACGAACAAAGTAAATATGAAACGAATTCGTATGAATATATCGAGTTAAGGAAAATCATTTTCCCGCAAGAATAAATACACCCCGTATAGTGCTCATGGTATCGTACGTATGAGTCTCCAAAGGTAAAACGGTTTAACAGTTTATACCGGCAGCACCACCGTGTATAAACTCTCGGCGAACGAAATCGGAATTTCGAACTGAACGAAATAAGTATATGCGAAAGGCTTTCTAAACTCTAAGATTCGTAGGCTGAAAGGTGAGTACGAAAGTCTGAATATGAAGGGGTATATATAGGCGGAAATCTGCACTGCAGATGAGGACGATTAATTGAGAAAATCGTGGGATAACTACGAAATCAGTGGATAGAGACGTAATCTCTTTCTTGGGGAGCAAGAACAGAATATTCCTCCGAATATTTCAATTTTAAATCAAATTCGAAATCTGGAGTGTATTAATCATTCTGTGAGTGTATTAATCATATTCGTGGGCCGACCAAAATCCGATGGGCCTCCCAAACTGATCCGGCCCAAAAAGGTATTGGGTTTTTTCATATTTTTGGTACTCTAAAAATATAGGTAGGCCCCAAAGTCCACCCAAAGCCCAATTGCCAAGAACCAAGAACCACGACCCGGACCCGATCCCGGGCACGGGCGGGGCGGGGCGCGCGCGCGCGTGTGTGTGTGGTTCTTGGTTAGGGTCCCCATGTACCAAGTTGAAGAACATGAACATTTTCCTTCTTATATCCAAGGAACACTTCTTGCAAGTTTCCAATGTGGGATGGAACTCAATCTTTCCATTCTCATGAGCTATTCAACACACATGAATAATTATCCAACTTCCCAAATTAATTTCTCACTCACCGGAAATCGGTTTTGAGATATTAAATATACCACGTTCATCTACTCCGAGAGTAGAACAACCTCATTAATTTTGTTTTCCAAAAAATTAACATTTTCATTCCTAAAAAATTAGTTAATATATAACCAATTTCCAACAATCCCCCACATGAGTGAGAATTGCACCTATACAGAGTCAGGCTTGTTCGTTCAGCTTGATTGAGACCTCATTGCTTCCGATTAAGTAGACAATGACTTTGAACTTTCCGTAGCCCGACACCATCGGGTATACCGGTGGCTTAGTGGACACGATGCCTTGAACTAATCCTCCTTAGTATATATCTTACAGACAATGCAGACACAAGTCTGTCTCGATTCCGATTTGTTCTCACGTTTTTGTCCATTTTGGCCCTGGACGCCCTTTGTATTCATAAATGTTTGGTCGAAGCGGCCCTCACTTCTCATTTATATAGGTGATCTCCTTTCGAGTATCTCGTCATACTCAGTCCCACTTAGACTTGTAGGAATCATTAAAAGTCAATGACGTATCCTTTACCACAACTCACGAATCTACTAACACTTGACACAGTGCTGTCAGGAATGGTCATGATTTTCAAGTGTTGTACAACTAACATTCACAACTTAGTTTTCCCTTTTGAACCAAGTTCTTGGGATCTCCAGTCATCATGGTTGGGTTAACACTGCTTCAGTTTTATTTGTGGATTTTAGACCCATTCTCTCTATCAGCTTATTCATTTGATCTCGGTTCAAGCTCTTCGTGAGCGGATCCACTATGTTATCAATTGATCTTACGTAATCAATTGTTATAATACCAGTTGAGATCAAATGTGTAACGGAGTTATGTCGACGACGGATATGTCTCGACTTTCCGTTGTACATACTGCTCAAAGCTCTACCAATAGCAGCTTGACAGTCACAATGTACCATTACAGATGGTACCGGTTTGTTCCAACAAGGAATATCTTCTAAAAAGTTATGAAGCCATTCAGCTTCTTCACCAGCTTGATCCAAAGCGATGAACTCAGATTCCATAGTGGAATGGGCAATACACGTCTGTTTTGTGGATTTCCACGATACAGCTGCTCCTCCAATTGTGAATATATATCCACTAGTTGAGAACGAGTCTTTGCTATCGGATATACAATTAGCGTCACTGTACCCTTCAAGTACAGCTGGATGTCGCGTGTAGTGTAGCCCAAAATCAAGAGTATACTTCAAGTATCTCAGGACCCTTTTCAGAGCTTTCCAATGTTCGTGACTTGGATTGCTTGTGTACCTGCTCAGTTTGTTCACAGAACATGCAAGATCAGGACATGTGCAATTTGTAATGTACATCACACTTCCAATGATCCTTGCATATTCTAACTGATTCACAGGTTCACCTCTGTTTTTCTTCAGATGAACATTTTGTTCAAGTGGAGTTTTAGCAGGTGGATCATCAAATGCATTAAATTTCTTCAAGACTTTCTCAACATAATGAGATTGTGTTAAAGATATTCCATTTGAAGTTCTTTCTATTTTGATTCCTAAAATCACGTCTGCTGAACCCATATCTTTCATGTCAAAATTTTTCTTTAACATGTTTTTCGTATTAACGATCACTTTTGAATTGTTACCCATGATTAACATGTCATCAACATACAAACATACAATAACAAATTCATTTTGTGTATCTTTCACATACACACACTTGTCACATTCATTAATTCGAAATTCATTTGACAACATAATATTATCAAACTTCAAGTGCCATTGTATAGGAGCTTGCTTAAGTCCATACAACGACCGAACAAGTTTACAAACCTTTTTCTCGTTCCCGGGTACAACATAACCCTCTGGTTGATCCATGTATATTTCAGCATCTATTTCTCTGTTAAGGAAAGCAGTCTTTACATCCATCTGGTGTATTTCAAGATTATGCAAAGCAGCAATCACGATAAGTACACGAATGGATGTAATCCTTGTGACCGGAGAATAGGTGTCAAAGAAATCATACCCTTCTCTTTGTTGAAAACCCTTTGCAACTAAACGGGCTTTATACTTGTCAATGGATCCATCTGCTTTGTACTTTCTTTTATGGATCCATTTGCATCCTAAGGTCTTACAACCTTTAGGGAGGTCAACCAACTCCCATGTATGATTTTGCAGAATCGAATCATATTCACTGTTTATTGCTTCTTTCCAGAGAGGTGCATCTGGTCTGGAAAGAGCTTCTTTGATAGTCCTAGGTTCTTCTTCTAACACATACGTGATGAAGTCTGGACCATAGGTCTTATCAATTCTAGCTCGTTTACTGTGTCGGGGTTCTTCACTCCGCTGAGTAGAAGGACCTGCAGCTTCACTTGATTCCTCATGAGTTCGCTTATTTGAACTCACTTCTTCTTTGTCCCTACACGGGAACACATTTTCAAAGAAAACAACATTCCTTGATTCTATTGTAGTACCTACTGTCATATCGGGTATTTCCGATCTGTGAATAAAAAACCGATAGGCACTACTATTGAAGGTGTATCCTATAAAGATCCAATCGACCGTCTTAGGTCCGATTTTCACTTGTTTAGAAAGCGGCACTTCAACCTTAGCCAAAGACCCCCACACTTTGAGGTATTTGTAAGATGGTTTGCGATTTTTCTACAACTCATAAGGTGTCTTATCTTGAGTCTTAAGTGGAATTTTATTTAAAATGTGGTTAGCTGACAGAATATCTTCCCCCCACATGTTCTGAGGTAAACCCGAGCTGATTAACATTGTGTTCATCATCTCTTTCAAGGTTCGGTTTTTCCTCTCCGCAATACCATTCGATTGAGGTGAGTAAGGAGCTGTCATTTGATGTATGATATCGGATTCCGCACATAATTGTTCAAAATGAGTCACATACTCTCCACCTCTATCACTACGAATTGCTTTAATTGTAGTGTTCATTTGATTCTCTACTTCACTTTTATAATTTTTAAAAGCTTCAATAGCTTCATCTTTACTTCGTAGCAAGTAAATGTAGCAGAATCTTGTGCTATCATCAATAAAAGTAATAAAATACTTTTTTCCACCTCTAGTTTGCACAAACTTTAAATCACATACATCAGTGTGAATTAATTCTAGAGGAGTAGTGTTCCTTTCAACTGACTTAAATGGTAATTTAGTCATCTTTGCTTCTACACAAATTTCACATCTTTTGGATGTATCAACATTCTCAATTTTAAGTAAATCTAAATTTACTAAACATTTTATAGATTTTAGATTATAATGTCCTAATCTAAAATTCCATAAAGAGGAACACTCAACGATATATGCAGAAGTAGAAGCATTCTCATTGATAATAGTGTTTTTGCCATCAAGGCTTACAGTCATGATAGACATCTTAAAAAGGTCCTTCTCGAGGTAACCTTTTCCTAGTAAGATGTCAAACTTGCTAAGTACAACGTCATTTGACTCAAACACTAGCTTAAACTGACTACTAACTAAAAGAGACCCCGAAATTAGATTCTTCCGGATGTCCGGGACATGCATCACATCCTTCAGCTTGAGCTCATTTCCCGAAGTCAGATTGATTACTACCATTCCTACATCAGCCACTTCAGACGAGGCTTGGTTCCCCATGTAGAGCTTTCTCCCCGCAGCAGGAGAATAGGTGGAGAAGGCAGATTTCTCCGAGCAAATGTGGCAAGTGGCACCTGTGTCCACGAACCATTCTTTCTTGTTGTCCACCATGTTGACCTCGGTCACTACAGCAGACATATCCATCTCCGTGAGCTTTCGTTCTACAACGTTCACGGAGTTCTTCTTTCCCTTGTCTTCCTTCTTGGGCTGACGACAATCAGCGGCCCGATGAATGGGTTTGCAACAGTTGTAGCACTTCCCACTGAATTTCTTCGGGGCAGGAGCAGCAGCAACAACCTTGCCTTTTCCTTTGTCGTCTTGACGCTTCCTCTTCTTCGATGGTTCACTTTTCTCCATCAGGTTCGCCTTTGCCTCGATAGAAGCAAACGAACCCTTCTTCTCTCTTTTTTTGTTATCTTCCTCGATCCGGAGTCGGGTAACAAGATCCTCCATGGTCACTTGCTTTCGCTTGTGCTTGAGGTAGGACTTAAACTCCTTCCAAGATGAAGGCAGTTTGTCAATCACAGTGGCAACCTGAAAGGCTTCAGGCAGCTTCATCCCTTGTACTGCAATGTTGTGGAAGATCACTTGCAGCTTTTGAACTTGTTCGACAACAGATTTGTTGTCCTCCATTTTGAACTCGTACAAAGTGGAGAAGACGAACTTACTAGTTCCCGCCTCTTCGGTTTTTTACTTCTTCTCCAAAGACTCCCACAAGGCATTGGAAGTCGGGTATTCATCATATACATCATTGAGGGCATCAGACAACTCATTCAGGATGTAATTCCTACACAGATAATCATCATAGATCCAAGTATCGTATGCGATCCTTGTTTCCCGATCAGCATCTTCTGCGGGTACGCTCGGGCAATCCTCCTTGACATATTTCACCAAGGAGATGGTGGTCAAGTAGAAATGCATCTTCTTTTGCCACCTCTTAAAGTCATTACCCGAAAATTTTTCGAGTTTCTCTCCTTTCACCACAGCCGGCCTAACAGTCCCCGGGAGGAAGGCCTGGTTGGTTGCCAAGAAGGGATTGGCCCCGACATTTCCTACGGAAGGATTGCCACCGAAGTTTCCCCCGAAAGGATTAGCACTTGAGTTTCCCACAAAGGGATTAGTGCCAGAGTTTCCCACGAAGGGATTGGCTTTGAACCACTCATTAAGAATGCTTCCAAAGTTTCCAAATTGAAAAGCAGAAGAGGGATCAGACTTACCCGTAGGTACAACAGGAGAGTTAGATGCATTACCTGCATCTTTGGTAGGAGTAGCTTGCGGTGAACTCATATCCATCTCGTTGTCGGAATTGTGGTTCGACATGGCAGTGATTCGAAACAGAAAGTATTCAGTCTTGCGATTGTTGTTTTAGAGATAGAGGTGTGTCTCGAACACTGCACGAACAAAGTAAATACGAAACGAATTCGTATTAATATACCGAGTCAAGGAAAATTCTTTTCCCGCAAGACTGAATACGCCCCGTATAGTGCTTACGGTATCGTGCGTATAAGTCTCCAAAGGTAAAACGGTTTAACAGTTTATACAGGCAGCACCACCGTGTATAAACTCTCGGCGAATGAAATCGGAATTTCGAACTGAACGAAATAAGTATATGCGAAAGGCTTTCTAAACTCTAAGATTCGTAGGCTGAAAGGTGAGTACGAAAGTCTAAATATGAAGGGGTATATATAGGCGGAAATCTGCACTGCATATGAGGACGATTGATTGAGAAAATCGTGGGATAACTACGAAATCAGTGGATAGAGACGTAATCTCTTTCTTGGGAAGCAAGAACAGAATATTCCTCCGAATATTTCAATTTTAAATCAAATTCGAAATCTGGAGTGTATTAATCATGTTCGTGGGCCGACCCAAATCCGATGGGCCTCCCAAACTGGTTCGGCCCAAAAAGGTATTGGACATTTTCATATTTTTGGTACTCTAAAAATATAGGTAGGCCCCAAAGTCCACCCAAAGCCCAATTGCCAAGAACCACGACCCACGACCCGGACCTGATCCCGGGCGCGGGCTCGGGCGCGGAGGGGCGCGCGCGTGCGGTTCATGGTTAGGGTCCCCATGTACCAAGTTAAACAACATGAACATTTTCCTTCTTATATCCAAGGAACACTTCTTGCAAGTTTCCAATGTGGGATGAAACTCAATCTTTCCATTCTCATGAGCTATTCAACACACATGAATAATTATCCAACTTCCCAAATTAATTTCTCACTCACCGGAAATCGGTTTTGAGATATTAAATATACCACGTTCATCTACTCCGAGAGTAGAACAACCTCGTTAATTTTGTTTTTCCAAAAATTAACATTTTCATTCCTCAAAAAATTAGTTAATATATAACCAATTTCCAACATATGCACGTGATCATTTCACTATTCGAGGAAGAGGATTCTTTCATGAATCAGTTTGCTTTTCTATGTGTCTTTAATTCTCGCTCAACAAGTATTAAAGAGTATTAATTGTTTACACTAAAGAATGAAGATCTTACTTCGTACACAAATGCTCTATACCTATCACATTTATATTGTACTTCATATTTTTTCCCTATACTAGACCTACCACGTTTATACTATACTTTGTATTTTTTTCAATACTATACATATCACATTTATAGTGTACCTATTACATTTATACTATACCTTAATTTCACCCAAAAAAAGACACCTCATAATTTATTTTGTGATATACCGGAAGTTAATTTAATCCCAATTAAAATTTAATAGGGCTCTGATACCACTGCTGATATCTAGAAATTAGTAATATGTGATATTGTTGTGTTTATATGGAAATTAGAATATATTTTTGGTAATTTGTATTAGTGGAGAAACTAGAAAACAGAGGTTGGAAGCAGGAGACTTTTGGTTATTATTTGGAAATGCTTCGTGTAGTTTTCATCCACTAAGTTTACAATATTGGCAGTATATATATGTCGCTATGTCGGCTGCATTAAGCCTCAACCACCTTAATTGTGTGGATAACAATTAGTCCTTCAGAACTCTTTATTTCTACTACCTTCCATTCTAGATTAAGACTATATGTGTCTACATATTTTATTTCTTATGTAGGAGTTCTAGACTATTCTACATACTACATTGTTACAACAATCCTTCTATCTACCCAATTCCTTTCACACAACTAGATTCATCTAGAATTTTTTTATTTTATAAATGTCACTTATTTGCTAGATTTTTCTAGAAATGTGGATCACTTTCTAATATTCTTAAATTTTGCGACGTAAATATTGCCCCTCGTTAAATTTCATCACAAATCGCTAGTTTTTTTGTAGGGTTTGTGAAAAAAATCAATCTCATCTAAATGTTCGAACTTATAGAAGGGTGTGAAATTAATTTATTTAAATATTTTCTTTTACATTCCCCTCACTCATGACCGAACTCAATTTTTCCTCTTCGGGGAGACCAATCATTGAACAATTTAATATGAGTGAAGTTGCTCTAAACGGGAATCTAACTTGGGATCTTTATCTGGGCGTGAACCTTTTGACTCCGATACCATTAAAAAAAAATTACATCATCTAAAAATCCGAACTTATAAAAAGATGTGAAATTAATTCATTTAATTATTTTCCTTTAAAGTTTGATTCTAAAAAAATGAGTTTATGGTAATCTTTTGAAATTCTTGGTCACTTAATTTATTTTTAATATTTTAGGTCCCAAGAAAATGGATAAATAAGATAAGTAAACCTAGCAGGACTTCAGGAGCAATAATATAAGTTCGTACCCACCAATAATGTTGTTCGTGCTAGTGATAGAGAGAGATGGCATGCTATGCAGCTCTGCTTTCTCTGTTCCACACCTCAAACAACATCAAAAATCATCATCGCCCTCCAATTTCTTTTGACCAACCACAGCTTCATTCCCTCAACCAAAAACCTCACTTTCTTTCTACATTTTCTTGAACGTTATTCCACCGGTGAATTAGATAGCCGAATTGCCGCTGCAGCTTATCAAGCTGAAGATGTAATCGAAATCTACAGGCGAATACATCATACCAGTTGACTGGCACAAAGGTCTAGAGAAAGTGATAGAAGAGCTTGATCTGATCAAGAAAGAGGCAATGGAGAAGATGAAGGGATCCCAACATCATCATTTGCGTACGAACTCTTCTGTTTCCACGGCTTCTTTCGCGGGACAGAGCAGGGCGGAGTTCGATGATGTCTTAACCAACAATGTTTTGGATAAGCTGACCGGACAACAAAGTGGTCTCCAAATCATCCCCATTGTGGGTATGGGTGGAATTGGTAACACCACTTTTGCCAGATATATATACTCAAATCCACTTCTTGTGCAATACTATGATATTCTTGCTTGAGTTACAAATTTCCAAGAATATAGTAGGGGAAGCATTTTGCAACATCTTTGTCAGGAAATCAATGGGGGAAAAAATGATTTGAGTGAAGATGAAATAGGAGAAGCAATGTACAAAAGTTTAAGGGAATTTTTTTTTGGTCCTATAACTTTAACTCTTTTTTATTTTCGTCCTACTGACTTTAAAATTTTGATTTTAGTCATGTATCTTTACCTCTTTTTTATTTTCGTCCTGTAACTTACATATTTTTTTTATTTTGTTCCTACAACCTATAACCCTTATAGGACTAAAATATAAAAAGGGTAAAGTTACAGAACTAAAATAAAAAAAGTGGTAAAGTTATAGGGTTAAAATCAAAATTTGAAAGTCAGCAGGACGAAAAAAAATATATATATAAGTTATTGAACTAAAATCAAAATTTGAAAGTTAGTAGGATGAAAATCAAAAGGAGGTAAAGTTACAGGACGAAAAAAATCATTTTCCCAAAGTTTAATGGGGAGGAGGTATTTGATTGTGATGGATGATATATGGAATATTGAGGCTTTTGATCAAGTTAAGTCTTTTTTTTCCAAATGGTGATGGCAGAAGTAGAATTATGATAACCACTAAATTGTCAAATGTGGCTTTCGAGTTAAGTGGTTCTCATGACTTTCAAATGCAATTTTTAGATGGGGATAAGATGGTTCTCATTAATTTCTTTGTTCTCTCTCCTTTGGAATATCCAAACACTAATAGTACACGTTATTTCCATAACCAACACGCCTCTAATGGTACCATCGGAAATTTGGGAGATGCCTCTACTTAGACATGTCAGGCTCCACGATTTGGAACTTCCAGATCGGGAACACAACTTTGTCTTAAAAAACTTGCGCACACTTTCATGTGTAAGGAATTTAAGACTTAGTGAAGACGTGGTTAAAAGAATACCCAATGTCGAGAAATTGAAGTTGATACACCGAAATACTGGAATTGATTGGAAGGATGAGTTGACGGATTTCGATCTCATTAATCTTGGTCGTTTACACAAACTCAAATCCTTAAATCTTTCAATTTACCCCGACCGTGATATTTGGACTAAAGAAATACTGGGATACGGACAGCACCCATTTTCCACGCCTTGAGCATCTTAGTCTTGAAGGTTTGGAAAATCTGGACAAGATTCCTTCGACTCTAGGACTAGGAGACATACCAACGCTCAAGTCGATTCACTTAAAATATTGTAGCAAATCTGCCAAAAAAATCTGCAAAAGGAATAGAAGAGGAGAATGGAAATGAAGACCTTCGAGTCGTAATTGGTAAGACATAATATCCTTCTTCTTTTTTCCATTCAATTTTTTTAGGGGCATTTACATATTGGTTAAAAAAAATAACTATATTTACAAATAAGTTCAAAGCATTTGCACAAACGCATAAATATTTTTGCACAGAAGCAAAAAAAAAAAGTGTATGTGCAAATTGTTTTGAACCTATTTGTAATTAGAGACACTTTTTGGAATTATATGTTGTAATTTTCCTTTTTTTTTTTCTTTTTTTTTTTTACAACTCGGACCACATTTTTTTCCGCAGCATCATTCACCCTTTTATTTACCAGGTTAATTTTTTTCAATATAAGATATACTTTCCGTATTCCCCGTATAAAGAAAAAGAGGTAATCTAATTGTTTTCCTGCAGCGTTTATAATTAATTAAAATGGCCAAAAGTTGTGTTGTAACTAAATAAAAAATTCATGTTACTCCATTCTTAATCTTTTGTTGTTTGTTGTTGTTTCAAGGAATTGACTTCTGTTTTGTATTATTTGCATGTCTTGATTATTGTAGGAGGGTTAAATTGTATTTTTTTTTTCCATGAAATAGGTGGTCTACAAAAATAGTCCCCTTTCCACTACCAAAAAAACATAAAATTGTCTACGGATATTGCCAATATGACTACGAAATTTCCAACAAAAAAATTCGTAGTGGGGATTACCTAAGAATTGCCTACAAAAACTTCTAATTGTATAGACATCTTCCTTCCCCACCTACAGAAAATTTTTGTAGGCGAATGACTTGTAGATAATTATACCTAGGGATTTTATTTCATAGGCAAATTAATTCCGTAGGCAAGTTGTTTCTAGGTTGAGAAATGTGGAAGCTTTCATAATTAGAAAATTTTGTAGACAAATCGTAGACAATTCATATTACGAACTTTTTTGTTAGAAAATTTTTGTAGGCAATTTTTTATTTTCTTGTAGTGATCGTTGAAAGCTTTCGCCATTTTTGGTCTCGTAGTCTTATTCGGCATTTTTGGTTTCAAGAAAAATGAAATTTTATAAATTGTAGTTTTAGTCCCTAAATGTTGCAGTTTTGGTCCCAAAAATTAATGTGAATGACCAAATTTGCAAAAATTGAAAACAAAAAAGAACATGAGACCAAAATTCTTTTTGAAAAATTCTCATGGGACCAAATTTACAATTTTCCCATAGTTGGAGGTGCCCCATAATGGACGAGAGACGATTTTATATAAGTTAACAAAGTATATGTTCATCTTTATAAGACTTGAAATCCCAATAAAATCTTTGATTAGTGGCTCTGCATTCACTACAAAAAATGACCTAATTTGCGACGGACTTTTGACAGTTTTGCGACGGATTTCGTCAGTTGGTCAATTTTGACAGATTTTGCGACGGCAAGAGAAGCCTGTCGCAAATTTGCAACAAACTTTAGCGATGGAGACATAAAACGCCGACGTTTTGCACCCATTTGCGACGGACGCCGTCGTAAATTCTAAGCAAAACATTTGCGACGGACCACATTTCCATTGTAAATTCGGTCGGGTTACATTTTGCGACGGCTTTCCGTCGCAACTTTTAAATTCAAATTTGCGACGGACCACTTTTCCGTCGCAAATTTGAGCGGTTGAATCTTGTCAGGCGGGTTGGTGACCAATAATTGACCCAGGTCGTCGCAAACTCTGTCTGCGACGGAAAAGCCGTCGCAAAATATTGAATTTGCGACGGAAATTAAGGCCGTCGCAAATTTGCGCAGATTTATAACAGTCCACTTCCTTTTCCTTCCCTTTCACTTTCACTCACGAAAAAAATAAGAAATGATGCGGTTTTCATTGTTCTTCATGTATAAATTGTGTATTTGTCATTGCCTTCAACCTCACCATACGTATTTGTCATTGCCTTCAACTTCACCGTACGTTTTCACATTTTAACCGTTTAAATGTCATATTTTTATTGTTTCAATTTTTTAGTACACTATTAGGTAATGAGAATGATATATGTTTATTTGATGGGTTTTAGTATGATTGATGATATATGTTTATTTGATGGGTACGTTAATTTTAGTTTGTGTGATATTTATACCTTTTTTTAGTCGAAACTCTGCTCAATTTTTCTGTACACTATTAGATAAATTGTGTGATATTTGTTTATTTGATTGATTTACTATGATTGATATATATGGTTGTGTTGAATTGATTTTTGTGAAGGAAAATTTTGTATATCCTTATTTTTAGGCAAACTATGCCCAATTTTTTACAACTCATGTGATATTTACTTTTAATCTGTAACAGATGCAATTTCCAGATCGTGGTTGGATGTACTCAATACCTAGAATGATATGAGGAGGCATTAACTCTGCCTTTTGCAATAAAATTGATGAGTTTATTGAGTTTGCACTACAACATCCATGCAGTATGGATTGTATGGGTAATATTAGGTGTCCGTGTAAAGACAGAAGATGCAGAAATATGAGATTCTTGAATGTTGATGAGGTTAGAACTCATCTTGTGATTTCTGGTTTTGTTCCCCGTTATTACAACTGGACCAGTCACGGTGAACAACGGTGGAATGTTGACATCGAAATCGTAGAATACTGGTATACTGGGTGGAGCGGTGGTGAAAGTTCTGATGTTGGTGGTTCAAGTTATGTTTCGTATACTCAATTTGAACCACAAATAGAGGATGAACCTAATAGATATCAGATGATGATTGCAGAATCTGTTTTGGATGGTCAACCACAATTCAATGAAAGACCTATGGAGGAGGAACCAAATCATCGGTCAAAGAAGTTTTTTTATATGCTTAAAACCGTTGATCAAAAGCTGTAAACATGCAGTAGGCCGCCCAAGACCACGGATTCGATCAGGTATGTGTCTGGGTACTGAATCACTACTTATGTCTATGTGTCTCATATAAATAAGTAAAGCATATATAAATTAATTATTTCAGGTGATTCGTTATTGTATGAGGTTACAGTCACTGATTTGATGAAGACAACTGAGGCGGGTGCAATGGAGCACAATAAACGCATCCAGGGTGGTTGGAAGAAGAGAAGTATCTTTTGGGACTTACCTTATTGGAGCAAGTTGTTGATTCGACACAATTTGGATGTGATGCATATAGAGAAGAATGTTTTCGACAACTTGTTTCATACGGTCCTGGGTACTGAAGGGAAGACCAGTGACACTTCAAAATCCAGAGATGAGTTGAGGCTCTTCTGTTCTCGTGCTTCCCTACACAAGGATGAGCAGACAAGAACATATCCCCAGGCCTCTTACACAATTAGTAAGCAGAAAGGAAGAATTTGTGTAAGTGGGTGAAAGAGTTGAGCTTCCCTGACAATTATGTGTCGAATTTGGGAGACAGAGTTGACACAGAAACCGGAAAGGTGTCTGGAATGAAGAGTCATGATTTCCACGTGTTCATGCAACGACTCTTACCTATTGCATTTCGGTACTCAATTTCCAAGAATGTATGGAGTGTCATCACGGAATTAAGTCTCTTTTTCATACACTTAACGGTATCAACGATTACAGTTGAGGACATGAGGCGTTTGGATGAGGAGAACCCTGTTATTCTATGCAAACTTGAGCGGATTTTTCCACCCAGCTTCTTCGACTTGATGAAGCACTTACCCGTACACTTAGCGTACGAAGCCTCAATTGCTGGTCCCGTACAGTATCGATGGATGTACCCTTTTGAGAGGTAATTCTATACCATTTTTTAGATCGACTTTTAAGATCAATACTGAATAAATTTTCTAACACTTCTTGTTTTAGGTATTTGCACAACTTAAAGCTCAATATTGGAAATGCGGCCCACAACGAAGCATCAATTGTTAATGCATACCATACTGAAGAGGTTGGAGCATTTTGTTCTTACTACTTCGGCGATCAAGTTCAAACCAGAATAAAAAATGTGCCTCGCAACTAAGATGACCGTGGAGTAGACCATCCCCTTCGTGATGTTGAAGGTATGTTATCTGTATTTTTGCATCCGGGTCGAACAATGGGTAAGGGCACCAAACGACCGTTCAGGGGCAGTATTGAAGAGGAAACAATACATTCATATATTTTGATGAATTGTCCCGAAGTCCAACCGTATATAGAGTAAGTAATTTAATTTTATAGTTGAGTTTTTTTACAATATGTATACTGTTGATATCTGAAAAGTAATTAATTTCTTTTTTCTGATATATAAGGATGTTCTGTGAGTATAAGCGTCAAGTAGAACCAGATATCACAGATGCAACAGTTTTTCAATCCATCCGCAATTATTTTATATTTTGGTTCTAACGTTACGTGAGTATCACATAATTATATGACTTTTACCCTATAACAAATATGTTATTATTTTTATACATGATAATTTAATATTTACAGGGACAAAGTGGCCTACTTAATAACAACCCACATCTTGAAGCTCTGAGCAAAAGGCCACTACGTAGTGTGGTATCATACCACGTATATTACGCAAATGGATACAAATTTCATACTAAAGCGTATGCTTCAACGAAATCGACTACAAACAGTGGTGTTTGCGTTACCGGTGCAAACTACAACGAAGAACCCATCGATTACTATGGAGTGCTGCAAGAAGTAGTTGAAATAGAATATTCGGGTTGGCCGAAGAGGACGATAGTGTTGTTCTTGTGTGAATGGTATGATCCAAAAAACCAAGGAACAAGAGTCGACAAAAACTACAAGATTGTTGATATCAACACCGGAAAGAAGTTTTCGACGGCATACAATCCCTATATTTTTGCAACGCAAGCATCTCAGGTATATTATTGCAAATACCCCGGATCAAGTAGGCCCAACTTGAGGACAGTTTGCAAAGTGAAGGCAAGATCATTGGTTGAAGTTTCTAATCCGTCAAACAAAGACGGTGTAGAACCAACAGATCCATTTCAAACAGAGATACAAGAGGCTCAAACAGAGGTTGATCAAGCAGGTGTGAATATTTTTGTCGACTTACTTGCTGCAAATCCAGAAATGGTAATGATTGAAAGTGATCATGAGGATGATGGACAAGAGCGCGGTGAGGAGGATGACGAGGAAGAAGACGACGATTAGAATTACTAAATTATTGTATATATAACAAGTTAGAAACTAAAATGAATTAATTTGGTGAATTATAGAAAAAAATGAATCAATTTGGATACATATACAATTAATTGCATACAAATGAACGAATTATAAATTTAAGCGGGAGTCGGAATAAATAGTTTTACCAAACTAATAAAAATTAAATGGCCACAACATTTATAAAAACAAGTGAGAAACGAAAATGAATTAATTTGGTGAATTATGGAAAAAAAATGAATCAATTTGGATACATATACATTTAATTGCATACAAATGAACGAATTATAAATTTAAGCGGGAGTCGAAATAAATAATTTTACCAAACTAATAAAAATTAAATGGCCACAACATTTATAAAAACAAGTGAGAAACGAAAATAAATTAATTTGGTGAATTATGGAAAAAATGAATCAATTTGAATACATATACAATTAATTGCATACAAATGAATGAATTATAAATTTAAGCGGGAGTCGGAATAAATAATTTTACCAAACTAATAAAAATTAAATGGCCACAACATTTATAAAAACAAGTGAGAAATGAAAATGAATTAATTTGGTGAATTATGGAAAAAAATGAATCAATTTGGATACATATACAATTAATTTCATACAAATGAACGAATTATAAATTTAAGCGGGAGTCGAAATAAATAATTTTACCAAACTAATAAAAATTAAATGGCCACAACATTTATAAAAATAAGTGAGAAACGAAAATGAATTAATTTGGTGAATTATGGAAAAAAATAGAATCAATTTGGATACATATACAATTAATTGCATACAAATGAACGAATTATAAATTTAAGCGGGAGTCGAAATAAATAATTTTACCAAACTAATAAAAATTAAATGGCCACAACATTTATAAAAACAAGTGAGAAACGAAAATGAATTAATTTGGTGAATTATGGAAAAAAAATGAGTCAATTTGGATACATATACAATTAATTGCGTACAAATGAACGAATTATAAAATTATGCATTGTCGAAATAAATAATTTTACAAAATAAAAAAAATAGTTGGGCAAAATATTTTAATAAACAACTTAGATACGAAAAGAAATTAATTTGATGAATTATAAAAAAAATGACTTAATTTGAATACATATACAATTAATTTGCATAAAAATTAACGAAAGTAGCTTGTGCCCTAGTGGCGTGCGCCCGCTCCTCTTGCACAAGAGGTCCCTTGTTCGATTCCCCTTGGGCGCAAAATTGGATTAATTGTTCAAGGCCTAATAAGACTAATATAGAAGGTGGGCCGCATATAATAAGCAATGGGCCGGGTGGCCCAGTGGTCCGCGCCCGCCCCGCCCGCCCCGGGTGCCCGGGCTCGAACTACGCGAGCCACTTTTTTTACGACAGAAAACAGCCCGTCGCAAATTCTAACAGAAAAAAATAAAAAAATATATATATAAACATTTGCGACGGAATGCAGCCGTCGCAAATGTTGTTGACACGATCGGGTTTGACCCGAAAGATTTGCGACAGACTATTGTCCGTCGCAAATTCTGTGCGACCCGGCCGGGTCTGACCCGCTGTTGGTCCCACTAGTTTGATAAATTGCGGAAGCTTTCAAGTAAATGCCTTTGGCAAAGTTCTTTTCACAAGAGCACACTAAAATAACCAAGAAATTAAATGCAGAAAACCGTAAAAAAAGACCGGATATATAGTGGTTCGGATCTGAATATCCTACGGCCACTCTCCCTTGATCAAAGGGGTCTCACTATCCAACCAACAACCAACTTACTTACTGGAATTGGGAAGTACCAGCTCCTTCTTACAAACTCTTTAGATCTAACTTCGATCTAAAGACAACAGCCTTCAACCTTATCTTGTAGATGAACAGGTTGAGGTCCAACTACTCCTTAAGAGTGAATATGTAAGTATGAAAAAAATAAGAGTGCTATGCTTGATAATCAAGAGCTTGGAATGTATCTTCGTGCGCGTAGTATTCTCTCTAGCCCATTTTCTTGAGATTGCACTCTGTATTTATAGAGGTGATTTAGGATATAGCCGTTGGAGAGCTAATCCAATCAGATCCTCTATTTAGGAAGCTTCAATCAATCAATTCCCTAATTGATTGATTGGGTTGGTGAGATCCTTGGATTGGTTGACTTCAAACTTTCCAATCCTGATCTTGTTGACTTGATTTGAATCACCAACGGTCAAGTGCTTCCAATGCCAAACTCTGATTCACCCCAGAGAAGGCAATACCAAACACTAGGCAACCTTGATGTCTTCTGGTCCAGATCTGGTTAAGAAACAGAATGCTCATCAGATTTAGGAGATGATTCTGAGCATCTTTTGTTTCACCAGACTCGTCTGGTCCGGACTCGTCTGGTCTGGGGAAAGGTTCTCTGCCTCTGGTCAGTCTCATCTGGTGAAGTCCTCTGGTGGAGTCCTCTGGCGAGTCTTCTGGTGACTCTTCTGGTGGCTCTTCTGGTGAGGTCTTCTGGTCTGGCAATTCCCCCTAGACTAAGTCCTAATCTAGTTCATCATCTGGCTAACAGGTCCAGATGGTCCTATTACATCTTCTGGTTTGTTTTAACTCATCAAAACTATACAACATTTATCCTAACAATTTCCCCCTTTTTGATGGAGTTAAAACACAACCAGAACTGATCAAAACAGAAATACTTGAGCATAAAAGCAAATAAAGAAGATAAGACCTTAGAATAGATCTTATCAGGCAAATAATTAAGACAACAAGGAGTTGTCTTTTGAACAGAGAAGATATGATATTTCATTAATAATAAGGACAAAAGTGATTACAGATTACAATGCAATTCTAGTCCTATTCTAAGCATATCTTCTGTTCTCCTTGGGCACCAGAAACCAATCAAGAAACCTGTCTTGAATGGCCTTCAACTCTGCAGAAGATGTTGGAGTGAAATTTGCCAACACCTTGTTCTTGTATAGCTTCTTCAGTTCAGCCCAATCAACCTGGTCCCCTATCATTGGAGTGTTGAGATAATGAAACTCAGGGGCAGTGACCTCCAGGTTGAAATCTATGGTAGAGTCCATTAGCTGCTTGTACAGACTTGCATCATATGCCTTCATCCAAGAATGGAATGTCCTGTTGATGAGTGCATCATCCTCTGGTGGAGACCTTTGGATATAGTGTTGAATGAACCACAAGGTCTTGGCTTCTCTCCACTTCTCTATCAGAGGGACAGGCACAGCAGAGTCAAAAGACCCATATCCTGAGTGGCAAAATCTCCATCACTTCAACAGGAGCTTTCCTCTTCTGGCTGGATCCACTGGCACCAGAAGAGATGCCAGCTTCTCTGCTCTTCTTATTCTGTCTCCTAACATATCTGAGCCTCTGCTCTTCATCTATGTTCTTCCTTATTCTGGCTTGCCTCTCATCAGGCGTCTCCTCACGAAATCTCTTCTCTGCTTCCTCCACAACTTCTTCTAGGAAGCTCTTCTTCACCTTCTTGATCTTCTTCTTTGCAGGTCCAGAGATTTGGATGGGATCCTGCTCTGCTTCAGACTCCTCTTCTGCTGCCAGCTGCTTTGCCATGGAAAGAG
The DNA here is from genome assembly GCA_947034835.1 of Ballota nigra. Taxonomy (NCBI): domain Eukaryota; kingdom Viridiplantae; phylum Streptophyta; class Magnoliopsida; order Lamiales; family Lamiaceae; genus Ballota; species Ballota nigra. The sequence goes on along the minus strand of OX344727.1, from coordinate 5,736,554 downwards.
ACTTGAGCTCTTCCTTCTTCTTCTTCTGCAGCTCGGCCTGGGCCAAGGTGTTCTCCAGCAGGTCCAGACGAGCACCATGGCTGAAGAGAGTCTCATTCATGGTCTTTGCCAGATCAGTTCTGGCCTTCTCTTCCCCCTTTTTAACTTCATCAATAAGGGGCTCCACCACCTGCCTAATGAGATCAGGCAAGGCAGTGTTGGAGAAAGAGTGAAGATCACGCAGCTGCTTTGCTTCCTCCAGATAAACTTTTGATTCCGCAACCAGCTTCTCCTGCTTCTCCAACATCTCCTGGAGGGAGTCCTTAAGTTTAGCAGTTTGTAGCATTTGGGAAGCCATCTCAACCTTCAGCAGAGAGATTGGCCTCAGCTGCTCCAACACATGCTCCTGGAGCTGCTTCTGGCTGTGCATAACATCCAGCTTAACAAGAAGTCCATTTGCCTTGAAGGAGGCTTTGGCAGCTGCAAAGGTGGACTTAATCTGCTTCAAGAAGATCCTCCTCTCCTGCCGGATCTGGTGCTCAATCATAGCAGGGGCCATATGTTGAATCGCCTTGGAAAAACGCCCAATCTGCATGATCTTCTCATTGAAGAAAGTCTTCATCTTTTGCAGCACGGCAGGAGTGACATCAAAGTCCTCCTCATCTGAGTAGAGCTCTGGAGGGAATGTGAAGTGAGGGCCAAATTTGTATGAGGGGCCCTCAGGAGAGATCATAACTCCTCTCTGGATGAGCTGAGTGTGAATCAAAACCTTCGCTGCTACGGGTGTCTCCAGCTCAGCTGGGTTCTGGATGTTCAGCTTTTGTTTGAGTTCAATCTCCCAGGCAGTGAAGTTGGAAGGACCCATTTCCTCAAGCAATAACATGAGGTCCTCCACATCTTCAAGTCTGGCCTTGCTCCAGACTTTGGCATCAGTCAGCTCTGCCATAAGGGGTAAGTGCTCCAACAAAACAGAGAAATGCTCTCTTAGCCAGAGCTGAGCACTTACACTCATACTCTGCCTAATGGGACCCATTTCTGCAGATGAGAAAGTGAAGGGTTTGGGCCCAGAGGCAGAGGAGGATGGTGCTAAGACCTCCGGCTCCAGTGAAGCATCCTCATCTTCACTATCATCGCTGGACAAACAGGTGGGAGAATGAGGGGCGGGGAAACCCAGAGCCATAGAGATGGATGGGTCCTGCTCTGTTTGAGATTGGGGAGGGGTAGAGTTTTGAGAGGTAGAGGTAGAGGGGAGGTGTTGTTCTGCACCAGAAGAAGTAGATGGGACTTCTGGTATAGAAACAGGGATGGTAGTTTGAGAGGTGGGAGAGGGAGGTAGGGGAGGTTCAGCACCAGAAGTGGATGGTACCTCTGGTAAAGGGGCTGGGGGAGAAGGATTTATGTTAAGGGGTGTTTGGAAAGGTGGGGGAGAATGTGTTTGGGTAGGTATGGTGGAGGGAGTGTATATAGGGGTATCAGGTAGGGTCTGCTCTGGTGAAGCAATGGGGGCACCAGAAGCAGTAGATGGGATTTGGGGAGGGTTTTCTGGGGGAGAGGTTGATGGGGAAACAAGATTTATGGGGTTAGAGGTAGGGATAGGTGGGTTTACCTCATCAGATTGGACTGGAGCAGTGGAGTCCTGCATGATTCTGGCAGCTTCATCAATTGCTTGCTCCAGAGCATCTCCAAGATTAGAGCCAGAGTCTGAATCTTGAAGAATGGCCTTCTTGGCCCTAGATGTCTTCTTTTGAAGGGGCTCAACTTTTTCTTCCTCCTCCTCCTCTGATGGCTCATCCACCAGGAGTGTCCTTGGAACCCTTATGCCGGTTCTTAGTTTCTTGGCAGACACCTTCTTGGCCTCATCTGGCCTCTTCCTCTTAGCTGCGCCAGCCTTCTTGGCAGCTTCTTCACTATCACCCTTCTTCTTCTTCAATACATCAAGAAGGGGAATCTGGTCCTCCTCTGAGGAACCAGAGAAAGCGATGGTTGAGGAACCAGTTGCTTCAGCAGGCTTCTTCTGGCCCTTCTGCTGCCTCTGCTGCTTCTGCCCCTTAGCAGGTGAGGGCACTGCTTGAAGAGGAGGGGCAGGGATGGCCTGCTCACCATCAGAATCAGGATGGCCATGAAGAGGACCATCCTTAGATAACAGAATCTTGGACTTATGGAAGCCCTTACACCAGGAATCTCTCCACTTCTTCTCTGGAAAGATTGAATCCAAGATTAAGGTGAGCTTTGTGCCTAAGGACACATTGGCATTAAAGAAAAATTATTGCTCCCCTGGCTTGCTGGGACACTCTTCCTTCTGCACTTTCAATTTGTTCTTCCTCAACACTCCCCAGAAGAACTCTGCCCAATTACATTGGACACCATCCAATATGGCCCTCATAACACAGAGCCTGCCAATAAAGATGGCATCTGTGCTATGGCTCTCGCACATCAAAACCTTCACAACGATGTCAAACAGCACTTTGTACTTATGCCTTAAATGTTTGTCCAAAAATCCTTTAGTCAAGTTCTGACATGAGGATCTGGCAAAAAGCTTGAAGGATTCCAACGCTTCTCCTTCATTGTACTTCAATGGGTCCACACCTTCCGCTGAAATATTGTCAAACAAACTACAAAAATCAGCCTTTGAGAAGACGACATCCTCCTTATCAATCTTGGAGGAAATATGATCATCATGGATCTTCATGCGGACTAGAAACTGGGCAGCATACCCATCCACAGTGTGCAAATCCTTGGGGATTTTGGAAAGTAACTCCTCCACTCCAGATCGCCTGAGCAATTCCAAAACCTCGAGCGTCGCTGGGTTCTTGGTGGAATAGAAGTCCACCACCATCTCCGACTTCAACTTCTTGCAAACGTATTCTGGATCGAAATTACACTTGGGTGCCATTGCTGTGAGAGAGACAGATAGAGAGAGAGAAACTTGCAGAGAGAAGTTAGGGCTTTGAAAAATAAGGAAACGTGAAAGGACAGATTGAAAAGAAAATTGATTTAAATAGGGCAAGACGCGTGGCTAGATCAATTAATAAAGTGTGAACGCGTGTAATTGCCAAATTTAAATTAGGGAACAAAATCAATTTTTGAATTGATTAACATGTTGCACATTGATTAAATCTGATGGCCAAGATTAAAAGGCAAAATACAGATTTAATTTGGTGCGTAGGCGTGGTCATTGGGACTGGGCATAAAAGGGTTTTGTGGCAGTCAAGAGAAAAAGCGAAATAATTGCCTAGGCCCTATACCCTAGTCTTAAATACACTCTGAAGTTGAAACGTTTTGGGTGTATTAAGTAATTTGAAAAGTGTATCCCAATGATCAGAGGCCAGAGAAGTAAAAGCATACATATCACCTGATATTGTAACCAGATGATACCACAGCTAGTCTGGTGTTACATCTCATCTGATGAAACTCATCTGGTCTGGTCAGAGAAGACTCTGGACTGCTTTTGAATCTGGTTCTGCACTTCATCTGGGATGTACCTCGTCTGGTACAAGCCTAATCTGGTGCTTATCTCATCTGGAGATGTAACTTCCCTGATATATCTAATCTGCAGGCATGTTAGTCTGGAAATAAATATACAAAGTAAAAGAATGAAACAAAGGATACTTCTCTGATGTTCCCCCTAAAACAAATCTGTCTCTGGATCCAATAGGCCTAACTCTAATGCCAACTCTCTGAATCTGGACTCAGCCAATGGCTTAGTCAGAATATCTGCTCTCTACTTCTCTGTTGCAATCTTTTCCATCCTTATATCTCCCTTCTCAACATGATCTCTGATAAAGTGATGCCTTATATCAACATGTTTCCACCTGGTATGAAGAACTGGATTCTGGGTGATTGCTATTGCACTATTGCTATCACAGAAGATTGGAATATCCGTGGCTCTAATTTGGTAGTCCCTAAGCTGTTGACTAATCCAGAGTAGTTGTGAACAACAGCTCCCTGCAGCCATATACTCTGCTTCTGTGGTTGATGTAGCAACTGAAGTCTGCTTCTTAGAAAACCAAGATACCAATTTATTTCCTAAAAATTGGCATGTTCCACTTGTAGACTTCCTATCTATTATGCACCCACCATAATCTGAATCCGAATAACCACTCAACTCTAAGTTGTCATCTGCAGGATACCATAACCCCAAATTCACTGTACCTTTAAGATATTTTAATATCTTCCTAGCTGCTTCCAAATGACTTCTCTTGGGATTTACTTGAAATCTGGCACACACACCTACAGCAAAGGTAATATCTGGTCTACTTGCAGTCAGGTACAGAAGAGAACCAATGAGTGTTCTGTACTGAGTCTGGTCCACACTCTCTCCAGACTCATCTGGATCCATGTTGAAATTTATCATCATAGGAATCTTGGCTGCCTTGCTAGATCCTATTCCAAATTTCTCTAACATGTTTCTGATGTACTTTGCCTGGTTTATGAAGATTCCCTTCTCTGTTTGCTTTACCTGCAGACCTAAAAAGTAATTCATTTCACCCATCATAGACATCTAAAACTGGCTCTGCATGAGATCACCAAACTTCTCACACAGCTTCTTGTTAGGGGATCCAAATATAATGTCATCAACATATATTTGGACCAGAAGGATGTCCTTTCCTTCTTCTTTCCTAAACAAGGTCCTATCAATCTTACCCTTAGTAAAACCATTGTCCAGAAGAAACTGAGATAGAGTGTCATACCATGCTCTGGGTGCCTGCTTCAGCCCATAAAGAGCTTTCTTAAGCTTAAACACCTTGTCACCTTGTTCAAAACCAGGAGGTTGTTCCACATACACTTCCTCAATGAGAATCCCATTAAAAAAGGCAGATTTCACATCCATCTGGTATACTTTGAACTTCATGTGAGCAGCATATGCTAAGAACAATCTGATGGCTTCTAGTCTGGCAACGGGTGCAAATGTCTCATCATAGTCTATTCCTTCAGACTGAGAATAGCCCTGAGCCACTAGCATTGCCTTGTTCCTAGAAATGACATCATTCTCATCTTTCTTATTCTTGAAAACCCACTTAGTGCCTATCACCTTTTGATGTCTTGGTCTGTCTACCGGCTCCCAAACATCCTGTCTGGTGAATTGATTCAACTCCTCTTGCATAGCAACAATCCAATTTGAATCTTTCAGTGCTTCCTTGATATTCTTGGGCTCAATCAAGGATACATAGCAACTGAATAAGGCAGCTAAGTTAAGAGTTCTCCTAGTCTGGACACCCTTAGTTGGATCTCCAATTATCAGGTCATTGGGGTGATCAACCAGGGTCCTCCTTCCCGTGGCCTTACCTGATTGACCATCCTCTGCAGTACCTTGGTGAATAGCACCATCTGCAGAAGAGCTTCCCCCTACAGGAGTTCCAACCTCCTCTGGTTCTGCTTCTTGTGAAGACTTCTTCTTCAGAGAACCAGAAGATGGGTCACCATCTGAATCTGAATCTGAGTCTGAATCAAGAATAGGTGGATTGACCTTGATTACTCTGGGAGTGGTCTGATTCTGGGTCTCTCCAGAAGACTTTAATTCCACCTTGCTCTCAACAGCAGATTCATCAAAAACAACATGGGGTGTTTCCTCCACACAAAGTGAATTCTTATTAAAAACTTTGAATGTTTTACTGGTGCTGGAATATCCAAAAAATATTCCATCTGCCACTTTAGCATCAAAGGTTTTTAATTTAGATTTCCCATTGTCATGGATGAAACACTTACATCCAAAAATATGAAAATATGAAACAGATGGGGTTTTACCTTTCCATACCTCATATGGAGTTTTACTATGTCTCTGGGCAATTAGGCATCTATTCTGTGTATAGCAGGCTGTATTGATGGCTTCTGCCCAAAACCTTTGTGGTGTGTTGTACTCTGCCAGAAGAGTTCTTGCAGCTTCCTTAAGGGTTCTATTCCTCCTTTCTGCTACTCCATTTTATTGAGGTGTTCTGGCAGCAGATGTCTCATGAAAAATCCCATGTTCTTTACAATACTCTGCAATGTATGAATTCAAGAACTCTGTCCCTTTGTCACTTCTGATCCTGACTATGCTCTGGTTCTGCTCATTCTGAATCTGCTTGAAGAATTCTGGCAGCTTAGTGATAGTTTCATTTTTCTTAAACAAGAACACTACCCAAGTGTATCTTGAAAAGTCATCTACTATCACCAAGGTGTACTTCCTTCCACTGAAACTAAGAGGAGAAACAGGTCCAAACAGGTCCATGTGAAGTAGTTGAAGTACTCTGGTTGTGGTTGTGCTCTGGACATCCTTAAAGGAGGTCTTGGGTTGTTTACCCTTCTGGCATGAACCACAAACCTGATCCTTCTTAAACACTTCATTAGGAAGACCTCGAATAAGACCTTTTCTGGCAATCTTATTCAGTGTTTTGAAGTTAAGGTGGCTCAATCTCTTGTGCCATAAACAGCTATCTTCTGCAGATCCTTTAGCAACCAGGCAAGCATTTCTTGGGCAACTGCTAAAATCTGCAAGATAAATGTTACCCTTCCTCAAGCCTATAAGCAAAATGTCATTATAATCAGAAGAAAAGACAGTGCATGAATCACTAGAGAACTTCACTGAGTATCCCCTGTCACAAAATTGAGATACTGAAAGCAGATTATGCTTGAGTCCTTCAACGTAGTAGACTTCATCTACAGATACTCCATTGAAAGTCAACTTTCCAACTCCTCTGGTGACTCCATAGTTGTTGTCACCAAACATCACTCTTGGCCCATTCATTGGCTTGAAATCCTGGAGATGATCTTTCTAGAATGTCATATGCTTGGAACATCCACTATCAATGTACCACACATGTTTGCTTGAAAGTCCTTTCTCCAATGGGCTCTTATCCTCCTGCAGAGAAATCAATTAGGTCCCCTACTAGAGCTGGGTCCTGATTGGTTAGTTGCAGGTTTTGTAGGAATCCAAAGATAAAGATCATCCCTTACTGGATGAGGAGATCTTATCTTTCTTCCAAATCTATCTACCAGCACATGACCTCTTACAATGACATATTGAGCTACTGGTCTGATCAGAACACCTTTCCTATAAACAGGTCTGGTGTATCTTTTCTCAAATCTGGCTTTTCGAATAGCCTGCCTTAAAGACATGGTCTTAAAGGTCTGGTTGTAAGGGTACATCCTAGAAGAACCATCTCTGGTGTCATAGCTACCCAGATCAGTTGGTTTTCTATAGATGGGTCTGGAAGACCTCCTCTGGTTTTGAAAATTGGATCTATTCTGATGATGAAATTCCTTCTGAGTATTCCTGTTCTGAAATCTTCTTTGAGCATAACTCCTTTGAGATCCCTGAGTCTGATTGAGGTTCTCTGGTTCAGTATATCTCCTTTGATATCTCCTATTCTGATTAGGTTTCCTCTTAGAGTTTCCCTTTTGAGGTCCCCTAATTTGCTTAGGTTCCACTCTGTTAGGTATCCTCTGAGGTCTCCTAATCTGGTTAGGCATCTGAACAGAACCATCAATCTTCATAGATTCTCCTTTCTGGCGTTTGTGCTCTAAGATTTCCTCTTCCAGTTCAGTGAACTCATTTGGAACTACATCTATATGGTCACCAGAGTAATCATTGATCCAAATAGGATTTTTAACTACTCTGTAACCGTTAGGATCCTTTTCATCCCAGATTTCTACCAATTCACTAGCTCTTTGAGACAACTTGCCTTTATTGCTAAGAAATTTAGTGGATCTGGTTGTAATTCCAGAATAACCTAAACCACTCTTATCATTAATGCGTTGAGAAGTCTTTGTTATGATAGATACAATAGATGGTATCTTAGGAGCTTCTCTGGGCATGGGTATCTCCTCTATGGTTTGCTCAACTTGTTTTCCCTTGATAAGAGTCTGGTATTTAGCTCTTAGTTCATTGAACTTATCTTCCTGAGATTCTCTTTCCTTCATGAGTTGATCTACCAGAGTATCTCTTTCTGTGGTCTTTTTCTGAAGTTCAGAGACTTCTTTGGAATGATCTTTCATGAGTTCTATGGTGGATTTTTGCTCATGAGATAAGGATTGAACTTCAGCTTTGAGCCTACCATTCTCTTTTTCAAGTTTTTGACATAATTGAACACAATTTTGGAGATCTGATAGCATTTGTTGCATATCAAACTCTCTGGAGTTACCAGATGAATGAGATGATTCAGTGTATTTGGAATTAGATAAGCATAGGGTAGTTTCATTTACCTCAGTGATGTCTGCCATAAGACATACATCATCATCTGATCCAAAATCAGAAGAAGAAGAAGAAGAAGAAGAAGAACTGGAACTTGTATCTTCCTCCTCTGCTTCTGCCAGTAGTGCTCTCTTGTCAGCATATCTCCTATCTCTCCTGAGTCTTTTCTCTTCTCTTTCTCTAGGAGTCAATTGAGTACAATCATAGCTGTAGTGACTAGGCTTGTTGAAGGTGTAACAGGTGTTATCTCCTCTGGGACTGGGACTTGGATCTCTCCTTCTCTGGTTGTACTCTGCTCTGGCTGGACTACTTTCTCTCCTTTGGTAGTCTGGTCTGCCAGAACTGCCATCCCTCCTCTGGTAATCTGTGTTGGTCCCAAAAAATATCCAGCGGAAAGTATTTTTAAGTTTATTTTTAAGAAAACCCTTTAAAGAAATGCTAAAAGAAATTGCAGAAATTTAAATGCAGAAAATAAAGAACACAAGGATTTATAGTGGTTCGGACCAACTTGTCCTACGTCCACTCTCCCTTTCTCCAAAGGGGTCTTTCTCACTCTCCAACCAACTTACTTACTACTGGAATTTCAGAAGTACCAGCTCCTTCTTACAACTTACACCAACCTTATCTAACAAGATGAACAGGTTGAGTAATAATCCAACTAAACTCCTAATAGAGTGTATATAAACTAGAAAGGACAAAGGTGAGTGATTGGAAGAGTTCGTGTGTTCTTGTTGTGTGCTCTCGCGCGACTCTTCTCTAATGAACTCATCAAAATCACTCATATATATATAGTTGTAGGAATTAACTAGCCGTTGGGAACTAGCAATTCAAACAACCATAATTAGAGGAATATAATCAATCAAAGATTGATTATATGATTGATTAGTTGACTTTCAATCAAGCAATCAATCAGATCCTCCATCAGTTGACTTCCAGATTGCCTTCTTCTCCATCAAGGATCTCCAAAGTCTCCTTGTCTACAGATTACTACGAAGCTACAGGGAGGGTGAACTAATCCGTCTCCCTCATCTGATCTGGTCTGGTCTCATCTGGTCAGGTAACACTTCAGCTCTGGTCCTCTGGCAGACTCCTCTGGTGACCTCATCTGGTAGACCTTCTCTGGTCACCTTCTCTGGTAGACCTTCTTTGGTCACCTTCTCTGGTAGACCTTCTCTGGTACCTTCTCTGGTCACCTTCTCTGGTCACCTACTCTGGTAGACCTTCTCTGGTACCTCATCTGGTACCTTCTCTGGTCAGCACAGATTTCTTCCCCCTTAACCAAAGACCTATTCTAGACCTATACTAATCTGTAGCTGACTTTCAGCTAGTCCTATTACAAGTTCTTGTTTTAACATCTTCAAAACATCTAATCTATATCCTAACAATCTGATCTCCCAGAGCTGCTATCTCTTCTTCTCTCTGGAGTTCTGAATCTGGTCTCCCTTGAGTCTCCAGATTTTCTCTCTTTATCTGCAGCTTTGAAGGAACTCTTCCTGTCTCTGGTAGATTCCTTCCAGTGCTTTTTGTACCTGCCATATTTTGAGCTCATTTTATCAAGTTTATGGGTTAGGAGAGCTACCTGTTCCTTGAGACTCAAATCATCTCCAGGAGACTCCTTTGGTTTGTCATCTGTCTTAATGGTAGAGGAGAAGGCAACTCCTTTCTGACCAGAAGAGGAAACCTCTTCTGTTTGATCCTCCTCTTGAAGATCAAATTCGTATGCTTTAAGATCAGATAACAGAAGATGATGATCCAGAGTGTTGAGATCTTTGCTATCTTTAATCACAGTCACTTTGATTCTCCACCTGCTGGTTAGCAGTGTTCTAAAAAACGGCCTAGTCGGCCGACTAGTCGGCGACTAGTCGCTAGTCGGCCCTAGACCGTTCCGACTTTAGTTAAAACGTCTAAAAAGCGGTCCTGTAATTAGTCGGCGACTAATCGAATTAGTCGGGATTAGTCGGCGACTAATCGGACTAGTCGGCGACTAATTTGATTAGTCGTCGTATAATCCATTTTTTATCTAAATAAGTAATAAATTAAATATTTAATTCACTTTTTTTATTTTTTAACCTAATTATCAAAGTTATCCCCCACGGACGCTAAACGTCAGTGCACCTCCACCACCGAACGGCCCCAACCCTCCATGCTGCTCTCCCAGCCTTTCCATGGAATTCGATGGCATCTTTTTATTTATATTATTATGCATATTTGCTATTTTATTGAGTTTGAGTTCTATGGTATTACTTAGGGTGATGATGTATTACTTATAATTTTAATATTGAAGTGTGGTGGTGTTTTTTTATGTATTTAATGTTTATTTATTAAAAATATAATTATTTTATTGATTTAGGTGGTTTCGACTAGTCCCCGACTAGTCTCCGTCTAGTCGCTCTAGTCGCTAGACCCCAGTAGACCGACCGACTAGCGACTAGCGACTTTTAGAACACTGCTGGTTAGTGAACGCAATATATTACTATTTATTTCCTTTTCAGAGTAGGTCTTACCTAAGGCACTAGCCTTATTGAGGAGATTTGTGAGGTGCATATCCAGCTGGTCAATGGTCTCGTCTGGTTTCATTTTGAAGGTGTCAAACGAGTGATGAACAGCTTGGAGTTTGTTATCCTTGATCTTCTCTGTTCCTTCACAGAGCAGGGCAAGTTTATCCCACATCTCCTTGGCAGTGGCACAGGTTCTGACCTTCTCTATCACCTCCTTAGTGAGTGTGTTGATGATCTCAGTTCGTGCCACCTTGTCCAAATTATAAAGTTTTCTTTCATCATTGTCAAGCTCGTCTTTCTTCTTGAGGATTCTCTGTCTGGGAACTCTGTCCTCAGCAGTTTTCTGGGCAGTTTCACTTGTTTCTTCTCTGGACTCTGACCTGCCACTATCAATAGGAGTCCAGTAAAATTTGATTGGGCCACTCTCTACCACATCCAACATGCGGTGATGAATAGCTCCAAGATGATTACTCATCATGAAGCTCCAGTGGCTGTAATCCTCGAAAGAGAATTCTGGTAACTTACGGCTCTTGTAAGAAGATTTTGCAGACATTTTTACTAAAGAGATTTAACAAAAATTTAACCAAAGCACAATAAAGAGCAATAGATCTGCCCGGTGACCACCAAAAAACTTTACAAAGCAGTGGTCTTTGGACACACTGCTCTGATACCACTTGTTGGTCCCACTAGTTTGATAAATTGCAGAAGCTTTAAAGTAAATTCCTTTGGCAAAGTTCTTTTCACAAGAGCACACTAAAATAACCAAGAAATTAAATGCAGAAAACAGTAAAAAAAGACCGGATATATAGTGGTTCGGATCTGAATATCCTACGTCCACTCTCCCTTGATCAAAGGGGTCTCACTATCCAACCAACAACCAACTTACTTACTGGAATTGGGAAGTACCAGCTCCTTCTTACAAACTCTTTAGATCTAACTTCGATCTAAAGACAACAGCCTTCAACCTTATCTTGTAGATGAACAGGTTGAGGTCCAACTACTCCTTAAGAGTGAATATGTAAGTATGAACAAAATAAGAGTGTTATGATTGATAATCAAGAGCTAGGAATGTATCTTCGTGCGTGTAGTATTCTCTCTAGCCCATTTTCTTGAGATTGCACTCTGTATTTATAGAGGTGATTTAGGATATAGCCGTTGGAGAGCTAATCCAATCAGATCCTCTATTTAGGAAGCTTCAATCAATCAATTCCCTAATTGATTGATTGGGTTGGTGAGATCCTTGGATTGATTGACTTCAAACTTTCCAATCCTGATCTTATTGACTTGATTTGAATCACCAACGGTCAAGTGCTTCCAATGTCAAACTCTGATTCATTCCAGAGAAGGCAATACCAGACACCAGGCAACCTTGATGTCTTCTGGTCCAGATCTGGTTAAGAAACAGAATGCTCATCAGATTTAGGAGATGATTCTGAGCATCTTTTGTTTCACCAGACTCGTCTGGTCCGGACTCGTCTGGTCTGGGGAAAGGTTCTTTGCCTCTAGTCAGTCTCATCTGGTGAAGTCCTCTGGTGGAGTCCTCTGGCGAGTCTTCTGGTGACTCTTCTGGTGGCTCTTCTAGTGAGGTCTTCTAGTCTGGCAATTCCCCCTAGACTAAGTCCTAATCTAGTTCATCATCTGGCTAATAGGTCCAGATGGTCCTATTACATCTTCTGGTTTGTTTGAACTCATCAAAACTATACAACATTTATCCTAACACTCGCCAATTTTGCGACGGATTTATCCGTCGGTAATTTGCGACGGACGGCAAAATCCATCGCAAAAATTAGCTACGGCTGTTTTAGAAAAGGATACGTGTCCGTCGCAGAATCCGTCGCAAAACACTGTTTGCGACGGATTTTCCATCGCAAAATAGTGTTTTTTTTGTAATGATTATTTATTGCTCTCCACATGTCCTTAAAATAGAGCAACAACCTAATTAGTTTTCGAGGATCATCGATCTAATGTTCCATTTTTCATTTTGAATCGTAAATTGAATGGATTGTAATAAATTGAGATATACCTTTCTCTTAATATATAAGCAGAAGCTGACTCGGATGATGAAAAATATGTTGATTGGATGATGAAGATCAAGCCGTGAATGTATTCTATACCTATTTTCTTAGTCTGTCAGTTTGCGTACAATTATTCCTAGTTTGTAATTTGACTTCTTTGATTGTGAGGATTACAACATATTTTCTTTTGTTTCAATTTGCATTGATGAATAAATGTGAAGCGTCCTGTGCAGCACAAATACATAGTTAGACCAATTGGTCTGACCCTATAAAATCAAATACATAGTCAGACCAATTGGTCCGACCCTATAAAATCAAATACATGGCCAGACCAATTAGTCTAACTATGTATTTATGTTGCACAGAACGCTTCTATACAACACCGGATCCAAATCCTATAAAATTATACTCACTCTTAATGTGTATAAATGGAAATAGACTTATTTTACTTGATCGCTACAAACAGATGCTTTTACTTAAAATAATTACAAAAGTGCACACCAATCAACCAGAAATTTGAAATTATTATATAAGTAATTATCTTTTTTTGGATTCATCTAGCAGCGTTATGACCCTTGATCTTACATTTGCTACAGGTGATAATAATTTGTTGTCTTTTCATTTATTTTTCTTTATCACCAGTCTCCAATCTCCTCTTTGTTTGTTGTTTTCCTCTTTTGGGCCTTGTACCAAAATTAGGGGGCAAAGGGACTCACCCCACAATGCCTCATAGTTGATTCATAGGATAAGATACACATATGCCTTTAGGTATTTCTCAACAATATAAGCCTCATCCACAAAATCCACGGGGTCTAGGCCTTGACTAAGAATTGCACAAATTGCATCAGTACATGGTATTCCAGTAAGCTACCAACCTCTGCAAGAGCATGACTTTTGATGCAAACCAACCGTGTACGGACTATTATCATAGTAGGATATTTGATAGTGGTTATGATTGCTCTTAATAGATATTCAGGCGACTCCTTGTCCATATTCCCCTCCAAAATGATTTGTATCCTAGGACACAATTTCTTATTCCATTTAATGGTAGCTAATCCCCTGTTCTTCTGCACTATTTTCATCAAATGCTCCCTAATCCATTCGAACATGGTAATAATGGATTTGCTACTTGCCTCTAGAATGTTAGAGTTGAAGGATTCACACACATTATTCAATAGCATATCATATTTAGGTCTTTTAGAGAAAAAGCCTTAAACACATAGTTGGGGGCTTATCAATGAACCATCCCCAAGCTGCTTCATTCAAATCTCGTTCATCCTTTAATTGAACTCACCATGTGTGGTACTACAAGCAGCTTTCCAAACAACATGTTTCAAGGCTTGTCCTCTATACCCATCCATCTTAAAATTATTGTGTAAATGCCTAACACAAAACCTATGTTATAAGCCTGGGAAGACAGAGCGAAATGCTTGAATCAAATATTTCTATTTATCAGACAAGAAGGTTGTTTTCTTCAGTCTTTAGAGACAAATCTCGCTTCAATATAGTAAGAAATCACTCTCAATTATCTCCATTTTGTTTTTCAACTATAGTATAAGCAAATGGAAAAATAATTTTTTTTTTTATTAGGCAAATAAAGTTCTATTACTCAAAAGAGATGGCATAAGACATGCCTACACAATTACCTCACACATTTTTATAGCACCATCCAAATTTTAGAATACCAGTCTAGGACAAGCAAACCAATCTTTCAAAAAAGAGTTACAATGAATTATTTGTTTTACTAGCATCCAACTCCACAACCTGCTTTCGATTTCATCAAACATCTTATCCTCCTCGTACTCCACTCCCTCATAAATAAATTTATTCTGTATCTTCCAAAGTACCCAAACAAAACACTCACAGCTTGTAATCCCAAGAATCCTTTCATTCTTCTCCCGAAAAAGCCCCAAAAAAAGAAGAAAGTGATCAATGAATTTATTTGGTAAAGCCGTGTGGATCCCAAGCCATTCCACCAATTTATCCCATATTCTACGAGCCATCGTACACCTAATGAAAAAATGCTCAGTCGATTCATCATCAATTCCACAAGCAGTACACATCACTTCTGTTTCATCTCTAATTAACCCTCTCCTTGCTAGGTTGGCTCTTGTTGGAAGCCTATCATGAAGCACTCTCCAAGCCATCACTGCAACTTTTAAGGGGACAACTTTACTCCATACTTTCACAAATTCCTCCCTCTTCCTTAATCCCCAGTTTATTTCGATCTTCCTCAAGCTCAAGTTGTTGTACGCGGAACTCGGTGTATATCTCCCCTCCTTCTCCAGGCTCTAGGACCATCTATCCTTCTCATTCTGTTAACCTGCACAAATTCAATCTTGCAATAAAATCGTTAAACATCGAATACTCTCTCTCGAACAACTCTCACCTCCTATTCCACTCCCACCTCCAAACCCCCCTGCCCAATACCCAATTTTATTTATCTTCCTCTCTTATCTCTACTCAAATAGTAAAGTCTCGGGAATTGATTCTTAAGAGACTCACTCCCTACCCATGTATCTTTCCAATGAAATGTATCACTCCCATTAGGGGTGGAAATAGGTCAGGCCACTCGACAGGGGCCTACGGCCTAGCCTACTAAGGGCCTAGCCTATTTATTAAACGAGTCGGGTCAAGGCTTATTAAAATGCCTATTTATTTAAGTAGACTAGGCTCAAGCTTTGTAAAAGGTCTTAAAAACCTAACAGGTCGGCCTATTTAAAATGATTTACTATATATATATATATATATATATATATATTGTTATTAAATATTTATTTTATATATTTTATTGAATAATATGGTCAAGTCATAATAAATATGAACCGTGAAAGGATGGAAAATAATTTCAAAACTACGATTTTCATATTAAATTTTTCAAAAATTTCAATTATATTTTTGAGTTGATGCTAACAACTTTGACCTGACACGACAGTAGTAAAAATAGACATAAATAATTTTAGACTATTTTAAAAATATGTAAAAAAATTGAATTTTTAATTATTGAATATAGTATAACTTGAATTTTAATAGGCTTCTAAAAAGGCTCGTAGGCCTTACCTGTTTAGTTAAAAAGGTCAGGTCGAGCCAATAAATAAGTCTATCATAGTTAATAGGACAGGCTCAGGCTATGCCTTTATGAAGTAGGCGTAGACTTTTCAATGTAAGGTCTGGTCTGGCTTGGCCTACTTCCACCCCTAACTCCTATCCCCTAATTTTTTCACCAAATTTACTGTAAACCATCTAATCCCCTCTTTTGATTCAATCTCCAACACATCTCTCCACCATCTTGACCCCACCCCCCTTCCCTCCCACCTTAATCCTCCCTCACCCTCACTTTGTCATAAATGGATTCTACAACCCTCACCCATAAATTCTCCCTCTCAACTAAGAAACGTCAAACCCACTTTCCCATTAAAGCCCTGTTGAACACCCCCACCTCCCCTACCCCAAGCCCCCCCCCCCCCCCCACATATTTTGGCGCGCAAATCAACTCCCATTTTAACCATGCAATTTTCCTCTCCTCCACACTCTCCACCCCCCCCCCCCCCCCCCCCCCCCCCACCCCCCACCCCCCCCCCCCCCAAAAGAAAATTCCTAAATAAAGCATTTAGCTTCCAAAGAATTTTTTGGGTAACATAGAAAGATAGATGATAGATGGGTAATGACGTTAACACTGCTTTTAGAATGGTAATTCTACCTCCGAGAGAGAACTTTCTACACTCGAGCGACTTCAATCTCATATTCACCTTGTGAAGAAGATGACTCCACTCCGCTACACTGCTCTTATTTATCCCCACTCTGATTCCCAGGTAAGTGAAAGGGATAGATTCTCTTGTACATCCCAATGTGTTTGCCATTTGAGCAAGTCGATCCTCTTCCATATTTACCCCAATTTGGCTGCTTTTATGAAAGTTAATGTTCAACCCAGATGTCAACTCGAAGTTCCTGAGAATTGATTTAATGGCCCACGCGTTCTTCACCTTATCCGAAGCCACAAAGATTGTGTCATCCGCGTATTGCAACAAAGGCGCCTTCAACCTGTCTCTACCAAGTTCAGCCACTTCCAATAACCCATTATCCACAGCCTTGTTCACCATCAGGTTCAAGCCTTCTGCAGCAATAAGAAACAAGTACGAAGATAGTGGATCGTCTTGTCGAAGACCTCTCTCTAGTTGGAATTCACCATTGGGGCTTCCATTGATTAGAACGTTGTCAGAGGCAGTCGAGATGCACTCAAGAATCCATTTCCTCCTTTTATGGCAGGAATTAAGAGTATAGTGAAAAAAGATTATTATTTCCCCATGTTTACTTTTCAAATGACACCCATCAACCCCGATAATAGGTCTATACCCATTTACAACAACCCCCCCCCCCCCCCCCCCCCCCCCCTTTTAAAGCATCAAAGCACACATATAGGCAACTAAACCTTGTCACCCCATTATCTGAGAGATCGATCTATTGTTAGATCATTTAGGCGGTGTATTCTTACACCTTATACCCGATTGAGATCTTAAGACTTACTACAAGTTATGGTGAAGATTTCACCATGAAGCATCATAGACTATTTTAGCCTATGAAAAAGTTTTGAATTTTTTTGTAAAGTGTTTTAAGTCTTCCGGTGGTACGTTTTATGTGTTGTTGTATATGTTGTCAACATTTTACACAACACAATTTCAAAAAATACCACACACACTTTCAAATACAATTAATGTTCTTTAATGAAAGAATTAATAAAGTCCAATATTTATATCTTGTAGTATTTAAAATAAAAAAAAACTAGTATGTAAGTAAAAGAAAATAGTACTCCTTAATGAAAATAACTAATACCCTTCAATGAAACAACTAACACCCTTTAGTGAAACAACTAGTATCCTTCAGTGAAACAATTCATTCATGATCCTTGTCGTCTAACACAAAGTCCAATTAGTATTTAAAAAACAAACTAGTATGTAAGTAAAAGAAAATAATACTCTTTAATGAAAACAACTAATACCCTTTAGTGAAACAACTCATTCATGATTCTTGTCATCTAACACCTCCGACTCAGGCGTCTTTGGATTCGTCTTCCGTAACACCAATTTTTTATTGTTGTTAGTTGTTGAAACTGGTGATCCATTTTCCGGATCTAGTAATCGCTCCTCCAAAAATCCATGAATATCTCTGCTTTCGTTTGAGTAATCGTCTGCTGGAATCCAACAAACCGTTTGTATATATCTCTTAGGATTTGTAGTACTCGATGCTATTGGCTGTATATAAAAAAAAAATTGAAAATCATTTAAATGCTAGTTGAATATCTCCATTTATTTTTATTCAAGAGGCTGAACTCATATAAAATAACACAAATTCTAGAATGCACTCAAGTGCAATTTTAATTTTGATTTTTTAAAATAGAGTGTATTTTTTCAGTTGGAATAGTATTAATTATTTCTTGAAATTTTACTATTTTTGTTTGAAGTATTTTTTTCAAGTGCATGCATGCACTCAATAGCACACTAGAACTACTAAAAAGGAATATATATATCTTCATACACATAGATGGAACATGAAAAGTAATTTGAACGTGATATTGACCTGTTCTTTAAATTCGGTTGCACTCTTTGATGCAACAGCGACATTACTGTCCTTCACAATTACGAATAACGGTGAGTAGTGGAGAGGTGCAAAATTGAACTGAATATAGTTGGAAGAGAGAAATTCAAAATTTTAACTATCCTTCAATACAAAGTGTCATAATAACAGTTGCACGCAACATAAATTTAACAAAAAAAACTTCTTAGTTGTAGCACCCATAACAACTCGCACTATAAGAAAATAAAGAATTTAACTACAAAATTAGAATTTCCTACAAAATTTTTCTAATAAAAACTTATGAAATTTTCTAATTATGAAAGTATATACATTTCTCAACCTAAAAACAATTTTGCTTACGGAATTAGGTATAATTACCTAGATGTCATTTGCCAACAAAAAATTACCTACATCACAATTTGCATCCGTGGACAATTTTTTTGTAGGTGGGGAAGGAAGATGTCAATAGAATTAAAAAAATTTATAGGCAATTTGTAGGTAATTTCCACTACGAATTTTTTTGTTAGAAATTTTGTAGGCAAATTTATGTTTCCTTAAATTAGTAGGAAATCTTACTTGTTCCATATTTTCATCGACGTCATTCAGTGCTTTTCTTTTTGACGATGCCGTATCCGATCCAAGAACAGCCTGGATAAGAATATAATAGAATTAGAGGTTGTTTGAATCCCAACAAAATTCAACACACTAAATTACCTTACATCAAAGACACTGGTACGCTGTCGTTTCACGGCAGATTGGCGATTGAAATACTTTTGTGCGTGGCTAGCAATTTGCGAAGGAGTTCTTGATTTAACAAACTGGGCAGCTATCCCTTTCCAGTCGCCTTTTCCCAGTACGTCCAAACCTTTTAAGAACTTTTTATGCTCGTCGACCGACCACGACGATGTCTTAAGTTCGGCCGAATTGTTGATTCTTAAGGTAGTGTCGACATTCTCGTCGCTGCTGTCCATGCCTTATTATAAGCAAAAACCCCTCTTTAATCTTGCTGCCTATAATTGAGCATATGAGAAAAATAATCTTCATGATTATACTAATTCCCGCTCATGATATGTACTGGATATTTTATAGGTTATGAATTCCTCGTCAAGTCGGATATTTTCCTAATATATATCTTTATAATATTCCCCATGTTTTAGGGAATTTAAATCTTTTGATTTTGAGTTGTCGCCAACACACCAGATTAGTATTAATTTCCTCAACTAATTCACTAATATAGTAGAATGAGTAAGGGTCGAATCCATGAGAAACGGTATAATTTAATTGATTAAATTTGTATAGCAAAAGCAATAAAGGGGGGAATTGGTTGATTGGATTATCATAGAAAAAACATGCCAAAATATTAAAGAAGAAGTAATATTATGAGAACCAAATAAAAGAAAAGTCTAGTTCTCGGACAGTTGCCTCCTAAACAATTTAATTGACTCGATCAAAAATATACGAAATCCCTAATTCTACTCGAATCTTGTCCCTAAACCAGTGGTATGACCAAACTAGTTCGAAATAATTCTTAATTTTAATTAATTATTAGGTACGACCCCCAATTAACCTATTCAAATAAATAATCGTATTCGAGATTCAATGTATTGATGCATTAACGAACCAAAATAATAGGACAGACTAGACTATGAAACCGGAACGTCTGAATTATACAATCTAGATTTCGTTATCTCTAGGGTGATCTGCTCTATTTGCTACTCCAATAACACGATTATAACAATTACGGATTATAACTGTAATTTAGCTAGATTTAATTAACCAATAGATTCAGGTAGCTAATCCAATTAATTAATTAATTAAGCATGCATCGCATAAATACAAATAACGAAGAAATCGAGTAAAACCAAAAAAATGGGAGTAGGTCTTGGATGAGACTGTCTCATGGCATTAGACAATGAGAATGAGTATAACTAGAGTATTGACTCATTAACACTTTGATAGGGTGGATGTTAATTTGTGTTGTCTCATGCCATTAGACGATCTCATACAAGTTTTTGCCAAAAAGTAGTAATTAATTAAAGAGTATTAAATCATCTAAGGTTCAACGTTTCCTCAAACTAGAATAAAAGTCCAGCCACTAAACATGGCTATAAAATAAAACATAAGAATAGAGATACCGAATGTCTTCTTTCTACTACAGCTCACGTGCGAAATCTGCTTATGATTGCTGCTGCGTTATCTTCTCCCTTTTATATATGCTTAGTAAATCAAGTAGATAAACTCTAATCTAATCAAATCTAAGAGATATATATTATCAATCTGCTTCTCCACGTTTATCTTTTTTTGTAGATGGGCCAACTCCTATTTGGGCTTTGGTTTATTAAAACAATCAGGAGTTGGGCTGGTATTTTCGCACAAGTTCGCGTAATAATTTTGTTTCGCCCATATCTAACTCTCGAATTTCGATTCACTTGATTCTTTTTTTGTTGCGATCCTCTTCTCGAGAAGCTTCACATGATTCAAATCTCTTCTCCATATCTTATCAGTATTGGTCTCAATAATTTTTTTACTCAACTCAAAAGTTCTAAAATACCCTGAAATTAATAGAAAAATGCACCATTAATTAAAGTATCGAGACTATAATAGCATAAGTCGCACAATTACGAATAAAATAAAGAAATATTGTTATAAAACAATCAATTAAAGCACACAAAATAACACAATAATTACGATTTATCATTTGGGTGGTTGAATTTATCCTATTTATGAAAATAAAATAAAAGTTATTTAGTTTTATAACTTGTTCATATTTCGGTTTGGTCCCAAAAAATTAATATTTTTTATAATAATAAACTGAACAATCGATATGAATTTGGGTTCTTGAAGTTTCTAATTCACATGAAGATTGGAGAATTGAAATGCATTTCACCTTACCTCGTTTGGATTGTTCGCCGGAGAGTTCGAGGCCTAAAGATCCGCCGCCCACTAGCACCAGTTCCACCCACCGCTCACCGTCGGAAGAATTCGCCCAATTGTCGCAGCCGCTTTGATTTGTTTTCAGTAAAAAAAGAATTTGGGTAGATGGGAAAAGAACTGCTTCGATATATTAATTTATTAGTTGAGCTCGAACTCAGCTCGTGTGTAAATTTTTAAGCGCGTGAATAGCTCAAACTCGGCTAAAAAAAAGCTCGTTTTCAAATTAATCAAGCATAATTCGAGCTCGAGCTCGAAAGGCTCGGTAAAAAAAAACTCAGCTCAAAAAACTAATTAAAATTTTAAAAATTATACAAAAATAACACATCTAAACTATGTCTAATTAAAAATATAGTTGTCCATGATAATAAAAACATCACCCAAGCAAAGACCAACACCTAATTCGGAAGCTAAATAAAGACAATTAATGGTTTAAAATAAATTTATCACAAATAACACACAATAATACTATGTTACATGCTTATGGATATTTTATTTAAATATTTATATAAAAATAAAAAAGTAATTAAACGAGCCTGTTCGCGAGCTTATAAACGAGTCTATTCGCGAGCTTATAAACGAGCCTATTCGCGAGCCTGTTCGCGATATCCGTAAACAAACCTTTTCGCGAGCCTGTTCGCGAGCTTTCGAGCCGAATACTACGAAATCAGGCTCGAGCTCGACTCGTGAAACTTAACAAACAAACTCGAACGAATATTTTTCGAGTCGAGACCCGAATAACTTATGAACGGCTTAGTTTGATTACATACCTTAACTATGAGACCCCTTCTCATTAACTCAAATGATCAATACAAAATTTGGTCATTTGGGGTCAAGTTCATGGTAAGGTGATTCGGAACCAAGACGGTAGTCCACACGGGAACATGTAAGAATTAGTTCGTTATCTTTCCGCCCTTTAAGAATTGATTGATGGACATCATTTCTCATTGATTCAATCATACAAAATTTTCAATTCGCATGGTTTTTTTTTTTTTTAACGTTCACTCTTATCTTAGCTGCACCTTTTCCATGCATGTTAAACGGAGTGACTCTAATTTATTAAATTTTGTGTTCTAAAATTGTAGACTGAACGGATTATGGATTAATCCATTGATGGTGAAGATCTACCCCTAACTCTAATGAACTACATATTAAACAAGTCACTAACGGATTAAATAAAAAAGTAAAGTCAAAATAACTAGTAGTACATCATAACATGATGAAATTTGTATTTATCATATAATATTAATAATATATAATAAATATTATTATTGTCCTAAAAAGTGTACCTAGACGGTTGGGCACAAGTTTAATAAAAAAATAGGTAAAGTTAAAAATATTGTAGGATATTGTGAAGTCCATGTATGAATAAAAAGATTGTTTGTAAGTGTCAAATAAATGACATTATAAGTAATTAAGTGATGGTTAAAAGATAAAAATGAAGTGATTGTGTTTAAAAAGAAAATGAACATACATATAATGCAAGTGAACATACTTTTAAACTAATAAAGTATAATTCATGTGTTGTTAATTGAATCCAATTAAAGACATCAAACAAATAAAACAAAAAATCAAACATTTATGCTGAGATAAAAATTATTTAATTACACAAAGTTTATTCTTATGTAAATGAAATCTTATCTTCTAATTCATTTCATCTAAAATATATGTAACAATAAAAATAAATTATTAATATAGTTATCATATATTAAAAATTTGGAAATACTCTTTTGTCCTATAATAAAATTCACTTTGTTTTTTTACATTCCACAATCATTTTCCCATCTTTAAAATGGAAATAACACACTCTCACAATATTATTTTATATTCAAATAAAATTTTTAAATATTCATTTTTCAGCAAAAAAAAAAATTAAAATCGTGTTCAACTATATGTGAAATTTAATAGAATATAAAATGAGTATTAAATATTGGAGTGTTCCTAATCCATTAGTACCATATAGAACTTTAAATTATATATTTAGATCAAAATGATCCAAGTTTAAAAGGAAGGGTGCGGCTAAATAAACCCCCGAAATTGCTATATATACCCAACTACTAAATATACCCCATTAATAATAAATATAATAATAAATAAAATAATAAAAACTACTAAGCACACCCCATATTTTGACTATCATATCCTTTAGCTTTAAAATCAAAGAAACATATTTTCCCAAGAAACATGGTATTTGCCATAAAAAAAAAATGAAGAAAGACACATATTTTTTCATCAAACTTTGTTTTTCATCCAAACATGTGTCCATCAATGATTTTTTTTTCTTAATCTCAACTTAGTTGCGTATGACTTCACCCCTTATAGGATTTCATTTGTAATGGAAAATATGAAAGTGTTCCAATGCAATAGAAACTATATACACGCAGATATTGGGGCAGATAGTCCCTACCTCTACAAAGAATTAATCTAACAATTATACTGGAAAAGATTGTTGGTTGTTGAGAAAATTGAAAGAGGCGAAAGTGAAGAAGATTAATTATTCATGATGTAGATTCAAGCAAAACTTGAAATTTTTCTACATTCTCTGTTATTATAAGATGGAGAAGAATTCACCGATAACAAAGTCATTAATAATCTCTTTCCTTATCAACGACATTGCTTTTCTTTTTTTTATAATGAAGAAGACAATGAGGTGGAGAAAGTGAAGAAGGACAATGGGTAGTTTAATAATTTAACATAAGGTTAATTTAGACTAAAAATATTTTGGGGTATGTATAGAAATCTCGGGGGTATATTTAGCCGCGCCCTTAGGAAAACTAGATCTATAGCTAACCCTAACTTCTCTCATTTAAACAACCAAATAAAGTAATGATTGAAAATGGTTCATACATAAATTAATGAAGAGTATTAGTTATTTTTACTAATGAATATTAAAGGGTATTAATTGTGTTCACTGAAAAGTATTAATTGTTCAGTAAAAACAAACTAAAATATTTCCATGAAAACAACTAATATCTTTTAGTCTTTCAGTAAAAATAACTAAATCTCTTTATTATAAATAACTAATTATATCCTTCGATAGTTTATGAATAGTTTACCTTTCATCTGCCTTTCACATTATCTCACGTATTATACTTTTAAATACATGATTTCAGATGAATAGATTATAAATGTAATACTTGTTGACAGGCAAGCTACATTTCCTATAAGGCGAACAAGATTAAACAAATTAACTATCCAATAAACATGTTTAAACAAGTCAAACCAAGCCAGGCCGAGCTGGAATAGCCAGGCGAGCTACTCCAGCTAGGCGAGCTACTTCAAAGCAAAGGCCACCCGAGCCCAGATAAGACTCAAGCGAGCAACTTTAGCCAAAGTGTCAGGGCAGAAGATAAAACGACCTACAAAATCAAGCTAGAGACTCCTCAAGGACAAGTCCAAAGAGACGAACTGCTCTTAAATACGAGCTAATCCAACTTAGATGATAGAAATTAGCTTAGATAAGGTCAAATAGTCAACTCCACATGTGTCAAGCATGCACACATGGGAGAGCAAAGGTTAAGCCACCTTCTACTTGGAGGACTTGTATAAATACCTTGATTTTTATTAAATAAAAGTAAGTACAAATTCACAAATACATCTAAACTTTGCCCACACACACTCATCGAATTCACTATTTACGGTAGTGGTCAATCACACGTAATTGTTTGATGATCTAATTAGCGAATAAAAACAACCACTAATCGACATGACTATAAACGATCGTCAATAAGTTGGTGCTAGAATAAGGGTCCGAACCTCCGATTAAGTGTGATTAGCAAGAATTTCAAGTTTAAAACTTGAAGAGTTGAAGAAGTTCTTGAGTTCCTTTTGAAAACTCAAGCAAGAGTGTTCTTGGTTTTCTTGGTGTTCTTAATTTGAAGATTTGAACATTTGAAGATTCATACAACACCCAAGCTAAGGATGTCTCAGTCTCGTGAAACGCAATACTCCCACCTTTCCAGGAGGGCCTCACCCACCAGGGGCTCCTCAGCTGGCCGGCGAGCTCAAACAGCTCGGCCTGTGGTGAATAACAGGCCAGCAGCCAGTCAACTTATGCCCCAAGAGTTAGAAGTTTTAGCTCGTAATCCAGACGACCTAGCTCGCACGATAGCAATGCTTCAAGCATTGCAAAAGCAGCAGGGACAGCCTGGACCTTCTCATGTTAGAGCAAGGCATAGCCCAACTGAAGCTCAAAGGCATGAGAAGGTTCGGGTTGAGCATCCTAACGAGGCAGATAGTGCTCAAACCTAGAGAGTAAAGGGCAAAGCCAAGCAGCTCGATGAGCTCGCTAGCCATGGGGAGTCCACCTCAAGCCAGGCAGTGGGGGCCAGCCATGGGACTACACGCCAGAGCGTGCGGGATAGACTTGGTCGCCCAGACCATCACGGAGAAGGAGCTCGACCTAGAGCTGAAGTAGGTGTTGGAGTTATACGTGAAAGTATGTTTTTACTTTGTATAACTCGTGTATCAAACACTCGTTTTATGAGAATAATTCTTTTATCACATTGCTTTAGTTATGATTGAATGTTGAATTTCTATTGCAAACCGTTCAATATAAAGTACATGTTACATTGTAGTTAATGTGGTGATACCCGATCACGGAAGACAACATTAACTGTTTCCTTGTAACTAAACGTACATTTTCACGACCTAGGTGGAATTGAACAATCCGCCGTGAAAGGTCAATGTGTAAGGCTCAGATTGGTCTGTCTTGACTAAGAGGTTGCACTAGCACATTTAGTATGTGTTGAAGAGGACCTACAGCGAGGATAAATTCTTCTGTTCTGAAAGGTGAAGAATTAGACCTCAGTGGTTGTTGATTTCTTAATCTCCGTCACTTAAATAGGGCTGTGTGTGCTTAATGGTTACTGCTTTGATTCATGTTGGGTGAGAATCATTGTGACTTCGAACTTTGTGTCTTGGGCAGTAATATTAATCATACGACAGTTGCTAAGATTTAATACGGAGAAACGCGTGCGAGTACGGCTCGTGTGATTAGTCCCCTTGGTGGGCTCAGAAGTTTTATTGTACCAAATCTTGCAAGTGAAGAATTAGTTTCTTCGGTACGAATAATAATGTTGAGCTGTCTTTACTCCAAGGTGAAATATATTAATTAATTTAGAGATATTCAGAAGCTTGATTAATTAATGGACTTGATAATCTTAAACGCGGGAAATAATAACCGGGAGCCCATATTATCGTAATATGGATTAAGATGGATAGTGCAATATTAATTTATTAGTGGTAATAATTAATATTAATGGGCTGAATTATATTGGGGCTCAATATTGAAATTCAGAAGTCCATTAGGAGTTCCAATCTTAATTCTCCTTAAGGCCCCTCAAGTAGCCCATTAAGTAGCCCAATAATGAAAAGGTGATTAAAATAAAAAGAAAATATATTGCTGATTTTTCTATATGATTTTCGAAAATTGCATATCTTGGAGAGAAAAGATTTTGTTGATTTTCTTGGAAAGATATTATGGAAGATATGTATTTTGAAATACAAGAATATCTCATATATTCAAGAAGATCCAAATCTTTGGATCTCTTCATAGAATTTTCGAAAATTATAAGCCTATTTAGGAGAGTGGGATTTTTGTGGAATATTTTATTATGGAGAAAAGAATATATGAGATATATTCAAGATTTCTTAGAGTCTAAGAAAAGATTTTCTCCAGACCCATAAAATCTTCAAAAAATTCGACCACTACTCTATAAATAGGGGATGATTATTTCATCCCCAAGTACGTAATTCCATGTGTTGGAAAAATCAAGAGCATAGATATTTTTCTTTTTCCTTAGTTTATTAAATTACTTGAAAGCATCTCCCACCGGTGATCGAGTAAGGCGAAAGGGAAATACTTGAGAAGGTTTTTGGGTTGATAAAGCGAGATCGTGTTTGTTCCGTTTATCCAAAGGCCAATTCTACAAGAGGTACGTTAATCACATATTTACTTGTTTATTCCGTCATAGTTAATATGTGAAATTAATTCAACATGCATGATGAAAATTAGTTTTTGGAATTAATATTTGAATTAATTATGATTAATTCATGCTAGTAATAATTGTTTTTAAATTCGTATTTAAATTTCATCCCGAATAGATTCCGGGCACCCCTATTTTCCCAACAGTAGGTCGGCCCGACCATAATCCAGCTCGCCAATTAGTCCATGAGAGACTGTCCAGGTTGGCTTTTGGCCGCCTAGGTCCGAATGGGGCGGAGAACCCCAGGAAGCCAGCACATAGAAATCCCCCTCCAAGTGAGGGACTGCGACGAACTGGTTGTCACGCACCATTGTTTGTTGAACAGCCTCCAAGTCACGGGGGGTCCCTCGATGAGTGGGTGTCAATGAGGAAGGTCATTGAGACCATGCAAGGCCAGCTGGATTTGCAAAGGGATTTCGGGGAAACTACCCTTCCTTCCTCTCCACTGTCTTCGATAATTTTGAAAGCCCCGATTTAGAAGAAAATATACGAGGGAACGGCGGATCCCCGGGTAGTATTCCGACTATATGATTTCCACGGGAGCTAGTGACGCTACCCAATGTCGGAACTTTCCCCTAACACTCGGGGATCGTGTACATAAATGGTTTTTGGCTTTGCCGCCGGCTTTCATTCATTCATTTGCCCAACTGGGCAAAGAATTCTTATCACACTTCTCCATGGCTGGGTCTTACCTATCCCAGAGGTATCGTCTATCCGATCTGAAACAAGCTGATGACGAATCAGACCGGTCATACTTAGAAAGGTTCGATAAGGTCCTGCTGGAAGGAGAATCTGTAAGCGAGGACACCAAGATTGTGGCTGTCCTAGCTGGATTGAAAAAAGGCACTGAACTCTGAAAGGAAGTACATCTTAAGTGCCCGAAAACTTATGCCGGGTTCCGCAAGCGGGCGGGAGTCTTCGTCTCCATGCATGAAGCACTGCAAAAAGACATGGGAGACAATAAGACAAACCCGAAGAAAAGCACGAAAGAATCCGGCGGAACTAGCTATAGGGTCCCCAAGAACATGAAAGCTTTTAATGATGTAATATATATTATATTAATATATAAATTTTTACGATTAAAATTTTAGATAAATATTGATATAATAATATATATTAAAAATATTTAAAGAAAATTGGTAAGGGACCAAATGAGTACTCCGTTTGGTTTGAGGGATTGCCTGAGATTGTCTTTATAATCTCAGGTAATCTCGTATTTAGTTTGAGGGATTGCACATGACTATGGTCCTGGATAGACTAGAACGATTATCTCGTGTACAATTCGATCCAGAAAATTTAGTTCTAGTCTAATTTTTCTGATTCTAGTCTATCCGTTTTCCGATAGTCATTCTAATCCAATCCTAGCTAATTCAATCATATCCCGTAAACCAAACAATCCCTAAGATTAAGGGACCACATCTTTGCATCGCGGAAAGCTGAAAGAATGGTATTCCAAGAAACGAAGTCTAATTTGGTTAGTTTTGATGTTTCAATAAAAAGATACAACACAATTAAGACCACCTGATTATATTCTTATATTCTCAGATCAGATAAGTTTTTAACCAACAGAAAGAAAGGGTAATATAATAAAGTATCAGAAGAACTATCATATAGTATCAATTAACAATATCTAAAGAATATATATATATTAAAAACAAAAGGATATATGTATAAATGAGCGAGTTCCCCCGATATACATTATCTTATCATAGATACTGAATACAATATATATATTTAAGGATACATATCTAATCTAATCAAAATTTTCTTAATCAAACCTTTACAAGAAAATCAGAAAAATACTCGAATTTGATCAGTAAAGAAAAGATCTAACCCACGGGAAAAAAATATTATTAGGGGATAGAAGTTTTGTGCGGGATTTTATTATGATAGCATGGTGTTCAAATATACGAAATATCTAAAATATCTAATCTAATCTAGATTTTCCTAATCAAGATAGGAAAAAAGAAAAGATATACTAAAACAAGGCTGACCTAAATTAAATAGGACTAAAATTAAATCTATATATACACCTACTTTCCTTCCATCAAACATCACAATTATAATCTGAAATCATGGAGATGGAACCCGATATGATATACGAAATTCTCACTCGATCATCGTTAACAACATTGGATGCATGCAAGGCCGTTTGCAAACCATGGAAGCAACTCATATACGATCCAGATTTCATGCCTACGTACTGCGACAGAACC
Source organism: Ballota nigra (assembly GCA_947034835.1). Lineage (NCBI taxonomy): Eukaryota > Viridiplantae > Streptophyta > Magnoliopsida > Lamiales > Lamiaceae > Ballota > Ballota nigra. The sequence continues at coordinate 5,707,187 of OX344727.1, read as the reverse complement.
AACAGTTTGTCCGGTTATATAATTCAAACAAATTTAGGCCACAAATTTGAGTCGAGGATTATGTGCATCAACCAACGGGAAGACGAGAAAACGATAAGATGAAGCTTTTGGCGACGTGCGATTTAGGGATTTGGTGCTACGAGAGAGTAGCCTATAATGATAACGCCAACTTTGCATGCAAGCCAGCGACTCAGCAGTGGGCCCGTCTTCCAAATCCCCAACTCGAATATGAAACCGCGGGAGTTGGAATAACGGCGCTCAGATCCACGCCGGCTAATTTGCGCTACAAAATTGTTCGATTGTCCTACTTGTCATATGGGTACGCATTCTTTTTTATTTGAAAGTTAGCAACGTAATTAACATGATTTTTTTGCAAAATTATACTATAATGTTGTCTTTTTTAATATATATGCATGTTTCTTTGGTTTTTTTATGAATTACAATAACTTTATACAGTTATAAATAAAAGGGAAGGTACGATACTCACATTAAAACTTGTTTGAAGAGTATTAGCAAGTTATACTAAAAGTATAAGTGAATTGCACTAAATGTATCAGCTCTAAAGGGTATTAGTTGAAGTGGTATTAATTATTAACATTAAGGGTATTAGTTGTTTCAACATAAAATATTTGTAATAAATTGTCCGATTATCATCCTTGCCATACGGGCAAGTACGCATTATATATATATATATATATATATATATATATATATATATATATATATATATATATGAAATTGTCTTTTTTATTTGAAAATTAGCAACGTAATTAACATGATTTTCTCGCAAAATTATAGTGTGATATTATCTCTTTTATACGTATAAATATTTATAGTTTAAGGACTTTTTAAAATAAAAAATAATTTAAGGAATTTTTTAGTTTAAGATCCTTTTAATACATATAGCTTTAATGAATTACAAGTGCGACACATGATATGTATTGTATATGAAATTGTCTTTCTAATTTTATATAGTTATAAATATAATTGTCTTTCTAATACGTATATATGTATGTTTGTTTTGTTGATTTAGGTCTGAGGCACAATATAATTTCGAGATATTTGATTCGGAATTTTGGAAATGGAGATGTGTAAAAGGTGTGAGCTTATCTTCCAATTTTACCCATGAGTTCATAGACAAAACAAATAGTCCTTCAGCCGTGTCTATTGGAGAATATCTCTACTGGCTGACCAATGAAAATAACGTCCTTAAAATACATGTATCCGAGGAACGATATACAAAATCGTCCCTACCACTAAAAGCCGAAAACAAGCGATATAGATGTATGCGTTTGTTCGAATGCGAGGGAAATCTGGGATTCTCTTGCATCTTCGATGACGAAGAGCCGGGTACCATCAAACTATGGGTGTTAGAGGGCGGCAAGTGGATGTCAAGGGTTAGTCTCGACATCACCAGCCTTGGTAATGTCGATTTTATGACTCATGTGGAGTACTACACTAGCCAACTAGTGTTCATCAAGACACTCTACAAAGCTTTCTTCTATAGGCTTGATCAACAACGTTTGATGATTACTCCACTCATAAACTTGGATTATGACTTTAGATGCGGCCATCAAATTTTTAAATTTCGATCCGATTTAGAAATGGTTAATCTTAGAGGCAATCAGAATAACCATTCTGATGAGGAGTAATTATGCTATACACGCTCTTGTACAATCTAGTCCTTTAAATTGTTATTTTTTTATTTTTTCTTTTATTTGGCAATTAAAACTAACTTGTATTAATATGCTATTTTCATTTGAACAACCCCATCCTTTGATATTAATATTAAAAAAGAAAAATTCTTTACTTTTTTTTTTTTTAATATCACACTCTCATTATTGGAGAGGCAAAGCAACAAAAGAATTTAGTCATAAATCAATGAAAAGCTGTTTTAAGTGAATTTAGTCATAAATCAATTAAAAACTGTTTTAAGTACTTTTATTTTTTTGGTCAAAATAGTAGAATGCGCCCACCAAGCTGTCCAGCCCGTCTGTTTCACGCTTCTTACTTCCGTAGTTATATAATCTCGACCGTTAATTTGAACCATAAGATCAACAATTATGTTCGCGCCGGAAATTGTTGGACGAATACCCCCACTCCAGAAACACTATCTCTTGGAACTCTTTTATCAATGGATACATCAAAATTTACCAAATTACAGAGGCCCAGAAGTTGTTCGACAAAATGCCCCAAAGAGATGTCGTTTCTTGGAATACCATGCTTTCAGCTTTCCGCGATGCAAAGATGTGGTCCCCCTGCAATGTATTAATCTTAGAGTACTCATTTAGTCCCTTACCAATTTTCTTTAAAATTGTTTAATATATATTATTATTATATCAATATTTATCTAAAATCTTAATCGTAAAAATTTATATATTAATATAAAAATACATATTTGAATACTAAAAATCTTGTGTCGTTACTTGGAAAAAGTTATTATATAATATAATAGATAGATTAGAAATTGGAATTTGTATGTTTTTTTCAGATTAAATCAATATTCCTTAATATAAGATACAATTTATACATATGATGAGAAATGGTTCGAGGCCGGATGAGCTTACTTTTGCTGTACTTAGCCCATTTCTGAACACAGAGTTTGCTGTTTTGATTCCAAAGTTACATGGCATTGTGATCCGATTGGGTCTTGATATTACTCCCTCCGTCCACGAGTAAGTTTCTCACTTCTTTTTGTTGAATGGTTTAAGAAAGTGTATTTGTTTATTAATATATGGTGGGCCACATGTTGACTTTTGGGATAAAGTAATGAATAGTGTTGAAAAATAAAGTGAATGAGTGACATTTTTGTAATATTGTGTGAGTTTGAAGGTTAAAGTTTATATATAATAAAGTGTTGTTATTTCTATTTATGGAATGAGAAACTTACTTGTGGACGGCCCGAAAAGAAAAGTGGGAAGTTTACTTATGGACGGAAGGAATAATATTTATCTGGGTCTACATTTTTTTTTTTTTTTTTTTTTTTGAAAGGTCTGGGTCTACATTAATGAGAGGATACATTGGGTTAAGTGGTTGTGATGGTTTTCGTAAAGTGTTTGATGAGATCTTAGTGAAAAATGTGGTCCCCTGCAATGTGTTAATCTTGGGTTACATTGAATTTGGGTTGATAGATGATGCTAAGAAGGTGTTCGTTTTAATGCCTAAGAGAAATGCTTTTTCTTGGAGTATCATGATTAATGGGTTTATGAAACACAAAATGACTAGTGAAGCAAGGACAGTTTTTGATAGGCTAAGTGAAAAGGATGTGGTTTTTAGTGAAGTTTGGTGTTACTTTTGATGTGATTCTTGGAACTGCCCTGGTCGATATGTACGGAAAATGTAGGGATGTAGATGTTGCGTTTTGTGTATTCGATTCGATGCTGATGAAGAATCTCGTGTTGTGGAATTCGATGATTGGGGTCTTTGCAAGACACGGGCTTGTAGATAGGGCGTTGGGGGAGTTTGATCGGATGGTGGGGAGTGGGTTTTTTCCCAATCAAGCCTCGTACATCAATGTTCTGTCAGCATGTGTGCACGGAGGAATGGTGAAAGAAGGGGAAGTGATTTTCGACTCGATGCAAGCTATGTATGGAATTGAAGCAGAGATGGAGCATTATTCATGCATGGTGGACTTATACGGTAGCGCATGGGAGCTAGAGAAGGCGGTGGAGTTAATTGAAGGAATGTCGTTTGAGCCTGATGTGATTGTTTGGGGCCGGTTTGCTTGGGGCGTGTGTGGAGGTTGGTGAGATTGCGGCAACACGAATGTGCAAACTGGAACATCATTATCCTGGAGTCTACTCGATCTTAACTGGAACATCATCATCAGGGAGTGGAAATCTGGTATTGAGCACATCCAGGTTGATCGCCGTACAGCCTGGAGGGGGGCGATCAGCTTGTTGTGACCGTTTCGGACCACAAGTCGGATCCGGCCGGGAGAAAGCCGGGAAAGGCAAGAAGATACCCAGAGGTCGGGACCGACCTGGCCAGTCTGTATCCGACCTCAGCGGGCTCCGACCACGAGTTTCCGACCTCGAAAGCGAGGCCGGAAACCTGCTTGGGACGCCTGTCAACGTTTATCGCAGCCACATTGAAGTCCGGCCGTGGCCGGACCGGCCCGGCTACGACCAGTGAAGTCCAGCGGAGGTCGCCCGGACGCGACCAACCAGCTGGAAGAATCTCCGACCTCACTATCCACCAGGAGGCCGGCCTCCGATCACTCAAGGCCCTCGGCCGGCAAGAGAGATCTGGAGCACGTGATAGAATCAAGTGAGACCCTCCCCCAAGAGGGAAAAAGGCCGCCTCCGTACTCAGAGACTCAGAGAATATTCCATCCAAATGAGGAAATTCGCCAGAGAATCGTCCTTTTTGGACACGCGTCAACACCCTAGTGGCCGGCCACCTACAAGCCATGACATATCAGAGCCCGCGCGTCCTCAGAGGCAGGAGACATTTAATGCACCTGTCCCCCAAGAGGCCGAAAATGACCAACATACCCCTGTAGTGAGAAAACTATAAATACCTCCACATTTGTAATGTAAAAAAGGTTGAATCTCTCTCAGTATAATCAATACACATACTCATTCAAGTCCAGGGACTAACAACCCTTGGCAATTCTTGGTGTTCTTAGTGTTCTTATGCATTTATTGCCTTTCTTTACTCAAGCATTCAATTTAGCATTTAAGAACCCAATCATTTGATGTTTTTACCAAAACTCTTATAAATAGCCAGTTAACCCCAGCAACAAATATTTGGTAAACAACATTTGGCGCTAGAAGAAGGGTGCTCTAACCCATCAAACTCATATTTTCTTCACCTCTCTTTGAAGAACACCCACTGTTCTTCAAATCTTCATATCCTCAAATCTTCAAGCCTTCAAACCACAAACTCCCTTTTTTCCTGAAAGCAATGGATCCCCAGAGATCATCCCATGCCCACGGGAAAGCCACACGCATGGCCTCCCCGATTCGTTTTCAGGAGGAACCCCTCCCATCCGAGGGTCGGGGTTTCCTTACTCCTTACCAGGCCGGGTCGGGAAGACGCCGCCAGGCGGAAGAGGCGAGGGGGTGTCGGAGCACCACCTCTGCCTCCAAAAAGAAGGCCCAAGATCGCGCTCTCAAGGGTAAGGCGAAAGCCAGAGAGCACCAGGGCAAAAACCAGTGTCGGGCGAACCCCATCTCCGCCCGTTCGCGAGACTCCGCCCATCCGGTTTTCGACCGTTTGGGAACGACTGACCCGTCGTGGTATCCGAGCCGCATTCCCAGTTACGACACTGGGTATAGAGACACTGAGTCCGTCTCCAACTCTGGGAGCACGGCCCAAATGCCCCACAAGAGGGCGGCCGAGGTCAGCCTGACCCCGGCAAACTCCTCTATTGGCCACAATACGAGTCAGTGTCGTGATTTCCTAAAGCAGCTTTGGAAGCTGTTTGAGGAAGGGCGTCTGAACGACCTCCTTCAGAGGCCAGCCGGCCGCCAGGACCACCAGCAGCAGCAGCAGCAACCGCAGCGCCACCCTCGAAGAAACGAGGAAGGCGGCCGGCCTCTCAGGCCGGTCGCAGCTTTGGAAGAGGATGATGACGAGGACGACTTCCTCCCGCCCATGAATCCCGGCGGTCGGGTCAACATGATCCAGGCCGGCGGGGGGAACCTAGGCGGCCTCACCCCCATCACGACGCAGTCCAACCGGAAACGGAAAGCAGAGGTCCGGGCGGTGACCAACGTCAACTTGGTCACGCCCCCAGAGCCAAAGATTCACAAGGACTTGGAGATAACTTTCTCCAACCGGGATCGGACAGGGGTGTTATACCCGAAGGGCGATGCGTTGGTGTTTGCCGCCCGGATTTTGGGCAAATAGGTTCAACGAATACTGGTCGACAATGGGTGTTTTTGCAATATCATCTTCAAAGCAACCCTAGACCAGCTCGGGGACCTTGTCAACTTCATCAGGCCAATCGACCTTCAGCTGAAGGGATTCGGGAACGCGACGGTCGCTGCGTATGGAAGGATCAAGCTCTCTGTCGAGCTCATCTGCTGCTACAATGAAGAAGTCAAGATAACTAGGCCTTTAGAGTTTATTATCGTGGATCAGCCGAGTTCCTATAACGGCTTTTTAGGTAGGCCATTTTTAGAAGTTTTTGAAGTAGTTGCTTCCTCCTACTACTACTGTATCAAATTTCCCACCCCCGAGGGGGTGGTCGGCACCATTAAAGGTGACCAGGCAATAGCAAGAAGATGTTTGAATTATTCCTGTTTTCATTTATTTTCAATATGCAACAACCAAATGCCGGACGGGCCACACTCCAACTCTGAAACTGCCACTCCGGCCGCAGAACCCATCACGGAGGTCGGATCCACATCGGCCGACCCCCAGCCTATGCAGATCGACGATCCCGAGCCAAGGATCGGTTTCGAACCATCCGAGCTCGATCTCGACCCCAGATTCGATGCTTCTGACCGGTGGAGTTATGAACAAGCTACGACCTTAGAGGAATTGGAACACATTCCGGTCGACCCCTCGAGGCCGGAATTGGAAGTTCTGATCGGCTCTCGCATACCGGCCGAAATGCGGGGGGGAAGTGATCGAATTCCTCAAAGCCAACATTGGAGTCTTTGCCTGGTCTCACCAAGACATGGTCGGGATAGACCCAAAGCACGCATGCCATCGTCTAAAGATCGACCCCAACAAGAGGCCGGTCCATCAGAAAAGAAGGAAGTCCGGCCTGGAAAAGTACGAAGCTTTGGCTGAAGAGGTCAAGAAGTTACTAGACAACAGGCTCATCGAACAGGCCCGGGACGAGCCCCAATGGGTCGCGAATGCCGTCCTGGTCAAAAAGACAAACAATGCCTGGAGGCTATGTATAGACTTCACCGACCTCAACGCAGCATGCCCAAATGATCATTTTCCGATGCCGCACATTGACCACCTAGTGGATGGCACGGCCGGCCACGAGATGATGTCCTTCATGGACGCTTTTGCCGGCTACCATCAAATCCCCATGGCCATCGAAGACATCAAGCATACCTCATTCCACACGGAGAAGAACATATTCTCTTGGCTCCGGATGCCTTTCGGTCTGATCAACGCCGGCGCAACCTACCAGCGCCTGGTCAACAAGATGTTTGCAAATCAGATCGGAAAGACCATGGAGGTCTACATCGACGACATTGTGGTGAAAAGCTTGAAGAAAGAAGACCATCTCAGGGATCTAGAAGAGACTTTCATGATCCTCAAGGCCTACAATATGAAGCTAAACCCAAAGAAATGCAACTTTGGGGTGGAGGCCGGCAAATTCCTGGGACACATCGTCAGCCAGCGCGGGATCGAGGCCAATCCAGCCAAGATCAAAGCCGTCCTAGATATGCAAGAGCCAAGGACGATCAAACAAGTGCAACGCCTGACCGGATGCCTCGCCTCTCTCAACAGATTCATAGCCCGGCTCAGGGATAAAAGTAAGTCTTTCTTCTCGACTATTAAAAATGACAAATTTTCTTGGGATAGGGAAAGTCAAGTAGCCTTTGCAAAACTAAAGGAATATTTGGCGAACCCACAAATCTTAGTCAAGCCAGTCCCAGGGGAGAAGCTTTACTTATATCTTGCGGCCTCCGAGGTTGCGCTAAGCGCGGTACTAGTCCGGGCGGACGGTCAGTACCACCTACTGATCTACTTCGTAAGCCAAGCCCTGCACGACGCCGAGCTCAGATACACCCCGCTCGAAAAGCTAGCTTACGCTCTGGTCATGAGTGTAAGGAAGCCAAGGCCTTATTTCTTCGACCACCAAGTAGAGGTCCTCACCACTCTACCCTTGAGGCAAGTCCTACACCGGCCGGACACCAGCGGCAGGTTGTTGAAGTGACCGGTAGAGATAGCTCAGTACGGGGTCTTATACGCCCCAAGGACGGCCATCAAGGACCAGGCCCTGGCCGACTTCATAGTAGAATTAACCTTCCCACCCAAGTTCACAAGAATCAACCACCCCCCTTGGAAACTCTATGTGGACGGATCGTCAACTAATACTTGTGTCGGGGCCGGTATCGTCCTGATCGGCCCGGAGGGCCAAAATTTCACCCATGCAGTCCGCTTCAGCTTCCCGGCCACCAATAACGAGGCCGTGCACCCCCGTGCACCGTTTTTTTCGCCGTTCGTCCTCGTTTTCTTCACCTCTTGCATGACTTTACGTCCATACACGCGCCACGCTTGTATGCGTCGTCCGGGTACGCCGTTTTTAATTTTTCGTTCTTCGTCACGATCCGGTTACAATTTATTTTTTTTACAAAAAAATAAATACTAGATCTAGACTAGTCTATTACAATGATCGAATTAAAATAAAAACAACTAATCTACTCGTGGATTTTCTCACGAGAAAAACGAATTCGAACGAATCGAATTAAAAAACAATTAATTTACACGCATGAAATTAACAACATTAAAACCATGACAATTGGATACCTGCAAAAAAGATCTAACAATTCTACTATCCAATTTCAATTTAATGTTTAACAATTTAAATTCCAATTTAAAATTCAGAGCCCGAAACCGTGGCTCTGATACTAGTTGTTGGGAAAATAGGGGTGCCCGGAATCTATTCTGGATGAAATTTAAATACGAATTTAAATACAATTATTACTAGCATGAATTAATCCTAATTAATTCAAATAATAATTCCAACAACTAATTATCATCATGCATGTTAAATTAATTTCACATATTAGCTAGGCGGAATAAACAAGTAAATATGCGATTAACGTACCTCTTGTAGAATTGGCCTTTGGATATACGGGACAATTGTAATCTCGCTCTATCAACCCAAAGCCTTCTCAAGTATTTCCCTTTTCACCTCACTTGATCGCCGGTGGGAGACGCTTTCAAGCAATTTAATAAACTAAGGAAAAAGAAAAATATATATGCTTCTTGATTTTTCCAACACATGGAATTAATTACTTGGGGATGAAAATATCACCCCCTATTTATAAGCATAGTGGCCGAAATTTTTAGGTTTATTGGGCCTTGGAGAAAATCTTTTCTTAGACTCTAAGAAATCTTGAATATATCTCATATATTCTTTTCTCCACAATAAAATATTCCACAAAAATCTCACTTAGCTTATAAGGTTATTATTTTCGAAAAATATGAGAATGAAATCCAAGATTTGGATCTTCTTGAATATATGAGATATTCTTGTATTCCTAGAATACATATCTTCCATAATATCTTTTCAAGAAAATCAACAAAATCTAATTTCTCCTACACATGCTTTTTTCGAAAATTTCAAAGAAAAATCAGCAATATAATTTTCTTTTTATTTTAATCACCTTATCATTATTGGGCTACTTAATGGGCTACTTGAGGGGCCTTAAGGAGAATTAAGATTGGACCTCCTAATGGACTTCTGAATTTCAATATTGAGCCCCAATATAATTCAGCCCATTAATATTAATTATTACCACTAATAAATTAATATTGCACTATCCATCTTAATCCATATTACGATAATATGGGCTCCCGGTTATTATTTCCCGCGTTTAAGATTATCAAGTCCATTAATTAATTAAGCTTCTGAATAGCTCTAAATTAATTAACATCTTTCACCTTGGAGTAAAGACAGCTCAACATTATTATTCGTACCGAAGAAACTAATTCTTCACTTGCAAGATTTGGTACAATAAAACTTCTGAGCCCACCAAGGGGACTAATCACACGAGCCGTACTCGCACGCGTTTCTCCGTATTAAATCTTAGCAACCGTCGTATGATTAATATTACTGCCCAAGACACAAAGTTCGAAGTCGCAATGATTCTCACCCAACATGAATCAAAGCAGTAACTATTAAGCATACACGGTCCTATTTAAGTGACGGAGATTAAGAAATCAACAACCACTGAGGTCTAATTCTTCACCTTTCAGAACAGAAGAATTTCTCCTCGCTGTAGGACCTCTTCAACACATACTAAATGTGCTAGTGCAATCTCTTAGTCAAGACAGACCAATCTGAGCCTTACACATCGACCTTTCACGGCGGATTGTTCAATTCCACCTAGGTCGTGAAAATGTACGTTTAGTTACAAGTAAACTGTTAATGTCGTTTTCCGTGATCGGGTATCACCACATTAACTACTATGTAACATGTACTATTTATAGAACGGTTTGCAATAGAAATTCAACATTCAATCATAACTAAAGCAAATGCGATAAAAGAATTATTCTCATAAAACGAGTGTTTGATACACGAGTTATACAAAGTAAAAGCATACTTTCACGTATAACTCCAACAGTTACAACCTTATGCGAGAAATTTCATCAAGTTTTCATTGAGCAAATCCCAAGGGAGCACAACACCCAGGCCGACGCTCTTTCCAAACTTGCAACCGCGGAGGGAGCTGCCGACCTCGTCAATATTCAACTTTCCACGCTCGGAACGCCCACGGTCATCCGAGCACAAGTGGCGACCGTTCTGAGAACGGAAGAAAATTGGATGACGCCGATCATAAAGTATCTCAAGACCGGCGGGCTCCCAGAAGATAGAACTCGGGCACGGCAACTACAACTCCGGTCATCAAGGTACACCCTCATCGACGATCTTTTATATAAGAGAAGCTTTACCCTTCCACTCCTAAAATGCATAACCCCGGAGCAAGGCCGGACCGTTCTGGCCGAGATCCATGAGGGGGTGTGCGGAAATCATGCCGGAGGCCGGGCCCTAGCCCACAAAGCGATTAGACAAGGATATTTCTGGCCGACCTTGAACTTCGCGAGGTCATGCCACAAATGTCAGGTATTGGGACCCAACATCAAACTGTCCCCCGAGCAGCTCTCCTCCATGTATAGCCCTTGGCCTTTCGCCCAGTGGGGCACCGACCTGATCGGACCGATGCCCACTGCGCCCGGGGGCCACAAATTCGCCGTCGTGGCCGTCGACTATTTCACAAAGTGGGCGGAGGCTGAGCCACTCAACAAGATCAGCCAGACTCAAATCATCAAGTTCATTTGGAAAAACATCATCTGCCGTTTCGGCCTACCTCAAGTGATCATCTCCGATAATGGGAAACAGTTTGACGGTCTCCAGATGATTCAGTTTTGTGAAAAATAGAATATCAAGAAGGTGTTCTCTACCCCCTACCACCCGCAGACGAACGGCCAGGTAGAGGCCGTAAACAAGATCCTCAAGCACACTATCAAAGCCAAGCTTGAGGACAAGAAGGGGAAGTGGGCAGCCGAGCTACCGGACGTACTCTGGTCATATCGAACGGCCACAAGGAACTCAACGGGCGAAATACCTTTCGCTTTAGCTTTCGGGATCGAGGCTGTCATTCCTTCAGAGGTCTCCCTACCAAGCCACCGGACGGCCCAGACGATCACCGAAGACAATGACACCGCCCGGATGATCAATTTGGACATGTTGGAGGAGAGGAGACTCAATTCCGACCTCCGAAATGCGGCCTACAAGAAGAAATCCGAAAAAAATTTCAACTCCAAAGTGAAGGCCAGACAATTCCAGGTCGGGGACCTCGTCCTCAAGAAGGTTCAAGTACCAAAAGGGGTATTCGGCCCGAACTGGGAGGGTCCGTTCAGGATATCCAAATGGCTCTCCAAGGGAGCTTACGAGCTGGAACTCATGGATGGAACTCCAGACCAATACCCCTGGAATGCAATTCACTTGAAGAAATACTACCAATGATTTTGTACTATGTATTCAAAGTCCTTATCAATACAAAAGCTCTTCGCACAGCTGTATCTTATTTCAAGCACCGGGCTCAGTTCAAAAGCATATGCCGACCGTATCGAGGTCGGCATATCACACTTGAGCTCGGAAAAGCCACTTAAGGCCATCCAAAATCCGAGCCCAGTTCAAAAGCATACGCCGACCGTATCGAGGTCGGCATATCACACTTGAGCTCGGAAAGGCCACCCTAGCCACTTTAAAAGCCGAGCTCGGTTCAAAAGCGTATGCCGACCGTATCGAGGTCGGCATATCACACTTGAGCTCGGCAAGGCAACCAAGGCAATTCCAGGAGCCGGGCTCAGTTCAAAAGCATATGCCGACCGTATCGAGGTCGGCATATCACACTCGAGCCCGGGTCAAAATCTCATTCATACTTAGTAAAATTTATAACATTGTGACTAGTGTAAATAAACGAAAGAGCAAAGATGGAAAGAAAACAGACTTTCATTTCAGGAGACCGGTCTGAAAGCCGGGAAGAAGTACAACGAGTTAAAACAAGGTAAATTCGGTCGGAAGTCGGTTACATTCGAAAGCAGTAAAGAAAAGCTAAGACATGGCTAAATCAAGGGTCGCCCGCTCCGGCCGCCGAGCTCGCTTGCTCCCCAGTGCCGGCCACAAATGCAGCAACTTCTTCAACACAAGCCTCCGCGACACTTGCGACCGCTGCCTGGGAACCCTCCGGATGGGCCTCTTCTCCCCCGCCCTCCTCTTCTTCTTCTTCGTCGGCGGCCGGGGGTCCCTGGCCCGGTTGGACCAACCTATGCCGGTGTGGAAACCAGGAAAGGTCCACCACCAGCTCAGTCTCCAGGTCGAGGATGGGAAACCAGTAGCCCTCATTGACCGGGTTCTTGGCAGCATACTCCCGGAAGTAATCCTCCAGGGACTTGGTCTCAAGACCGGCCTGGCGTGCAACCCGGATCATGCTGGCAGCAGCCATATAGAAGCAGAACTCGGAGAAGAGCGCCGGGTTAGCGGTCGGATCCTCCGGATCGTATGTCGGCCGGCTAAGGGAGGTGGCCAGTTCTTCAGCTTTCTTTTGGAGCTCCCTCTCCAACTCGGCCTGCCGGGCAAGGGCCTGGTCGGCGTCCCCCCGGGCTCGATGCGCCTCCAACCGCAAATCGGCACTGACGTCCTCCATCTCGGCCACCCGGTTCCGGGCATCGGCCAGCGCCTTGTACGCCATCTCTGCCCGACCGAGAGCGTCATCCTTCTCCTTCAAGATGGCCTCCATCTGGCCGACCGCGTAATCCCTCTCCTTTTTTAGCGCAGCGTTCTCGCTCTCAAGCCCGGCCTTCTCCTCCCGAGCTCTGGTCAAGTCGGCCTCTAGCCTCCGCACGGTGCTGAGGGTACTGTTGAACTCGCTCTCCACAAGATTGGCCATGATGGTCACCTGGCTAACGAGTGCAACGCAGGCCCGACCGGTGTATCGGGGACGACGATCAGCGACGTCGGCTAACTCCCGCGTCCAAGCTTGGGGCAAAGAGTTCACCGACCAGCTCATGTACTCCGGCATCTCCACGATAGAACCCGGGGCCCGGGAAGAGAGAAAATCCAACACCATTGGAGGAAGGTCGGAGTTGTTGCGGGTCAGTCTAGACAAAAAGAGAGAACAGGTCAGAATCGAATAAAAATGCCTTAGGAAAAATCTAAAGCCAACAGACTTACACTTGGAAACGGGCGGGATCACGACCAAAGTAGGTCATGTCGTCTTCCCGGCCGGGAACGGGCGCCGCACGGGCCGCATTTTCCGCCCGACCGCCCCAGGCGGTGTGTCGTCAGAAAGGATGATGGGGGCCGGACTCGACCCACGCTGGCCGGTCTCCTCGTCCTCAGTTTCCTCCCGAGCCCTCTTTCGGCCGGTGAGTTGGGGGGAAACAGGAGCCTCCGTAGCAGCGGCCCCGACGGCCGGAATCGACTAGAGGGGGAGGGGCTCTTCAATTATGATCCTGGTCCGGGCGCCGGTTCCTTTCTTCTTCTTCACCCCTTTGGCCGTCTTCTTCACCGCGCAGGCCCCAATCAAAGAAAACATCTCCGGGCAGCTTTCAAGGAGTTCTGGCGGGCACTGCCTCACGATCGGGAAGTCGGGCACTGCAATGATGAGATACGAAGTGTTATAAAAAAAACAAACAAACTAAAGGCTGGGACCCGGTCCCGCCCTGGTACTTACCCGTCAATCTTAGGTGACGCGGAAACTGGAAGAAACGGCCTAAAATTCGGGATTGTCGGGTCCGGAGGACGGCTTGATTCCTTTCCGCGGCCGGCAATGACAGAATCCGCTCTCTTACAACCGCAAAGTCGAAATTCAGCTCCCGGTAGGAGGGACAAGGATAACCTACAAAGAGAAGTAAGAAATTAGATCAGTACTCTTAATCCAAATTTAAGCAAAAAATTCTTTACTGGGATTCTTGAGGCGGATGTCGGTCGGCACATCGATCTCCGTCCCATCCGGATACCCGGTCTTCCATGCCCCACTGACGAAAAACCACTTCCTCCGATCGTTCCGACCTTTGCTTGGTAGGCCGGTCACCAGCTTCTGTCCTTTGGTTTGAATGTAGACCTCACCGGTCCAACTCTTTTCACTCTGGATTCGGTAGAGATATGTCATTTCCCCAGGGGTCGGCATCCGGTAGAGCCGATTCTTGCCAAACAGGACCATGACGCTCACAATGATCATCCACGTATTCGGGAGCAGCTGGATGGGCGCCTGGTTCCAATAGTTCAACAGGTACGAGACGGCCGGATGAAGCGGAAAGCGAAGTCCAACCTCCATCATATCTTGGGTCACGGCCACCATCCCGCGAGGAGGCTGGTCCGCCCGTTCATTCGGTTCGGGGGCATAGAGTTGGACATCGTAGGGAATTTCCCAGTCGGCCCGGGCATCATCAAGAAAATGCTGGGTCATTTTGCTCTGAATCTGTCCAATGGTCCACCTGCGAGACTCCTCCAGGTCGGCTATCCGGATGGTGGCCCGATCGCGAACGGTCGGCCCCCTCGGGAAATGATCCAGATACTTCTCATAGTCGAAGGAGAGAGACTCGACCTCATCCTTCCTCTCCACATATTCCGACCACAGACGAAAGGCCTGTCTGACCTGGTCCCGCCGGTCTTGGCTGACACTCCGACCAACGGCGGCCGGCCTCTCAACCTCTTCAGAATCAGACCCGAGGCCTCTCCCGCACTCCCGAGCCTTTCTTTAATCATCTCGGCAGCGAGATTTTTGAGGAGCAAGTTAGTGGCCCGGTCGTCGCCCTCGTCGCGGCCACCTTCTTCCTCGTCTTCCTCCAGGAGGTCATCCAGCGGATCCCTATCCCCCCGGGCCGGACCACCTCTTCATCCTGGGATCGTTCCGTAGCCAAATGAACTCTCTCCCGGGCACCTTCACCCAATAGTGACCGTCCCGAGCGTGGGAATAGGGCATCTAAACCATCGTCATCATGCGCCCAGATAGAGCCCGCCAAACGGGAAGGAGAGGCACCACTCCCACCGCGAGAGCTTCCTCCCTCGTTGAAAAGGCGCCGATTGGCACCACCACCTCCTCCGCCGCTAGAGGAGGCGCCACCTCTCGGCCCAGGCGGAGGACCCGCCCACCGTCGCACCATTGTATAAACAAAAAGAGTCGAGATACAAAAATTTGAAATTTACCTTCAGAACACCAATCGACGTCGTGCAAAGCTTGTCACCGCCGTGAGAAGTTCGCCGGAAATCGCCAAAGAGCAGCTCCAAATCGCGAAAGAGTAGAAACCCTTGAGAGTGGAATGACTCCCCTACTTATAGGAAATGGGTAGGGACCTATTTCGAAATAAAATCCTAGGCTTAGGGGCCTAGGTGCAAGAAGATGAAGAGACGGTTTCAGCGTCAGACGTCTCGTACATTACACGCATTAAATGCGCGTGATTCGAGGAGATCAAATCATGTCACGTGCATCAGACTTTAATGCGCGTAATCCGAGGCGTCGCCTGACGTCATGCGCAACTTTTTAGGCAAAACAGTACAACGCACGTCCTTCCAGTTATCACGAAGCCATCGGCCGACCTCCGACCACCCCGGGCAGATCCAGACCGGCACCTACAAAAGACGGAAAACGACCACCTCGCCCCTCATCAACTTTGAGAGACGAGTTGGGGGGCAATTGTTGTGACCGTTTTGGACAACAGGTCGGATCCGGCCGGGAGAAAGCTGGAAAAGGCAAGAAGATACCCAGAGGTCGGGACCGACCTGGCCGGTCTGTATCCGACCTCAGCGGGCTCTGACCATGAGTTTCCGACCTCGAAAGCGAGGCCGGAAACCTGCTTGGTACGCCCGTCAACGTTCATCGTAGCCACATTGAAGTCCGGCCGTGGCCGGACCGGCCCGGCCACGACCAGTGAAGTCCAGCGGAGGTCGCCCGGACGCGACCAACCGGCTGGAAGAATCTCCGACCTCACTATCCACCAGGAGGCCGGCCTCCGATCACTCAAGGCCCTAGGCCGGCAAGAGAGATCTGGAGCACGTGATAGAATCAAGCGAGACCCTCCCCCAAGAGGGAAAAAGGCCGCCTCCGTACTCAGAGACTCAGAGAATATTCCATCCAAATGAGGAAATTCGCCAGAGAATCGTCCTTTTTGGACACGCGTCAACACCCTAGTGGCCGGCCACCTGCAAGCCCTGACATATCAGAGCCCGCGCGTCCTCAGAGGCAGGAGACATTTAATGCACCTGTCCCCCAAGAGACCAGAAATGACCAACATACCCCTGTAGTGAGAAAACTATAAATACCCCCACATTTGTAATGTAAAAAGGTTGAATCTCTTTCAGTATAATCAATACACATACTCATTCAAGTCCAGGGACTAACAACCCCTGGCAATTCTTGGTGTTCTTAGTGTTCTTATCCATTTATTGTCTTTCTTCACTCAAGCATTCAATTTAGCATTTAAGAACCCAATCATTTGATGTTTTTACCAAAGCTCTTATAAATAGCCAGTTAACCCCAGCAACAAATATTTGGTAAACAACACAGTTGTCTCTCCCTTTTTTGGGGCATAGAGGAAGATGTCGTACGGGATCTTGTATGTTGATCGAATGCTCTCCAGATCGTCCTCAGTAATAAGACTCGCAATCCTGCTCGCCGCGAAGCTGTTCGCAACATACTCCTCCCATTCGTTGTCACGAACAACTCCTTCGGATATTTGAGACTCAGAAGTGACCTCAGGCATGGGAAAGTTTATTTCCCTTAAAAATTCCTATGTTACGGCTAAAGCGGGTTGCTCGCCTTCAGGTTGTTCGCCTTCGGCCTCAATTTCATAGACCACTTCTTCAGAATCTTCTCCAAGGTAAAAAGATGTATCTCCTTCGGTGCGGGGGCGAACAAATTGTTGGTCCACAACTTGCTCGCCGGAGCTATCAACTGCGTACGTCTTAACTGAGCGAACAACCGAGCTCGACTTGGAACCCGTTTTCTCATCCATTAGTAGGGTTCTAGGGTTCCTTTGAAGGGCTTAGCGAACATAATGGCGCGGGGGAGTGGCCTCCTCAACTATAGGTCTTTTTTTTCGGATTCCTCCCAGAGAGAGTTGTACTCGAACAGGGGGATGCCATTTTTTAAAAAATGAAACGGGGATACAGATTTTGAGAAAGAATATACTGGAAAAAATAAGCGACGACACGAAACAAGGAAGGACAGAAATACGATGGCGACATAGCGGAGATGCGGCGGCGATACGGCGGTTCGTTCAAAGTGATGAACACAATGCGAAATTGGAAAATTGAAAGAAAATCAAAAGAATGAAAGGATAAAATCAATAGATTACCTTGAATACATGAAGTAATTGCCAAGAATTTTGAAGAACTTGAAGGTTAGAAGAAAGCTTGAAGGTCGACAATGGCAGAAATTCGAAAAGAAGGAAAAGAATGACGAAGAAGAGATATCTATAAGAGGGAGTAGGGGGTGAATTTACAAATTCGGGAAGATATGTGAGCCCTTATTTGCAATTTAGGCGACACGCGTGGGCGGCGGTTGACGTCACCACCGCCCACGTCGCTTCGAGTCTCGTGCCTCGAAAGATGAACCACCAGTCCAAGAGTTGTGCACTGTTGTTCGCCAGAAACTCCTCCTCAAAAGTTCAAAATTTTGTTGCTCGCTCCAGTCATAAAACATCATTCGTCAATTGTGGCTTGGGCTCAGTTAGTTGATTCTCATCCTGACAAAAGATCGAGTCAGGGGGCAATTATTGATAGATGAACAACCAAGCAATGAGATTAGGCACTAAAATAATGATGATAATGGTGATTAAGGCAAAATGACAAAGTGGCGAGCAATTGTGCGCATAAACATAAATTTATTAAAAAGACGAGCAGCTGGTCAAAAGTGTTAAGCACTCAGGCGAGCAGCTGGTCAAAGGAGCAAAAGAAGCTGGACGAACAGCTAAGAAGAAAGGTTTAAACACCTACTTTGAAGGCATGCAGGCTAGCAGTTGAGCACCTCGAAAAACAGCCACAAATTCCACTATCTTAGCATTGTATTAGAGGCAAACAAGTGTCTTAACACTTGTCATTTGTATAAAATATAATAGCTTAGGGATAAACAAATGTCCTAACACTTGTCAAGTTGTAAATTAGAGTAGCTAAGAGAGTTACACCTCCCACTTGCTTGTACCCCTATAAATACACCATCATATAAAGGGAAAAATAGGTCCAATTATTCAAAAACTTGCCTAAACTCTTACAATTTAGTTTCTTGATCTTTATTTACATAAATCCAGCACATTAACCCTTGTTTGATGATCTTTTAAGCCTAAAACAACCACTTATCCACATATTAGAATTAAGGTCATCGACAGATTGGTAGCTTCATGTGAGGCATCAAGCATTAGAACAAAGTTTAAATTTTTTTTATCTTATATGCATCGCATCAAAAATACCATGTTTTAAGAATAAGTTAACCACACATTATGACTAGTTCTTACATGAGTCTTTATATAGAGTTTTATACGGAGGTGTAAAACATGGAAAAAATAAGCTCATTATAAGTTGGATTTCATTTATATGAAAAACTAGAAAAAATATATATTTCTTATATATGAAGAAACCTTAATAACATTATCTTATACATTTTGGTGTAAACAACGTCAAACACACAACTGTTGAATGAGAATAATATATATGAAAGAGATTTTTATCTACTAATTAATTTCAAGGTTCAATGAGAATAAAATTTTCTTTTTTACTATGTAACAATTTTATCTTTGACAAAGTTTTATATGAAAATAGTTCATGATAAGCTTATCATTAAACTGTTTTAAAGTATCAAATATTTGATTAAGACTATCAAAGATCTCTTTAGGAATATCAAAAATTGCGGTCAGCGATATTATATTATAATTGTTATGGATTGTTTTTTATCTCAACTTTTAGTACTTTTGATGAGATTTTTTTATAATCTTAATCAAATTTTGTATGCTTTAAAATCGTTTTATGATAAACTTAGAACTATTTTCATATAAAATTAATCTTTTATTTTTGGTAATTTAACTACAATATATTTGGGATACATATCATAAATGCAATAAAAAGGAAATTAATAAAAATAAAAATATTTATTAATAACAATAATAATTTTGCGAGCAATAACAATAATAATAATTTCATAAATTCTTAATTATATATATACTAATAATATATATATTAAAAAATACAATAATAGTAATAATTCCAATGAATAATAGTTATAAGACAAAGTATAGAGTGAACTGGTTTATACATGAATCATTAAATGGTATTAGTTATTTTTATTGAAAAGTATTAGTTGTATTTACTGAAGAGTATTACTGATTTACACTAAAGAGTCTTAGTTGTTCAGTGAACTAAGACTCTTCAGTGTAAACCAGTAATACTATTTAGTACAAACAACTAATGCTCTTCAGTGAAAATAACTAATCCCCTTCAGTGATTCATATATAAATCAATTTCACTCTATACGTACTCTAGTTATAAAAATAAAATAAAATCGGCAACCAACAAAATAATGTAAAATAATTTTACACAAAATACTTAAATTTACTTTTTAAATACATTCAAACAATGCTTAAATTTCATTTTCTATCAATATCAATTATAAAAATATTATTCATTTCTCTTCTTCATTTCTTTCGATCATGATTTCATTCCATCTGAACAATTATACTCTTATATATACAGATGTTTGTTTTTAAAATATACAATTAACTTCGTATTGGGTTTTTTTAAATGAAATTTTGTCTGTTATATATTTAATTAAAAATTAATAGTGTTAACTCGTAATTTTTTTGGATATTATCAAGTGACATTTTAGATATCTATGC
This sequence comes from Ballota nigra, assembly GCA_947034835.1. Lineage (NCBI taxonomy): Eukaryota > Viridiplantae > Streptophyta > Magnoliopsida > Lamiales > Lamiaceae > Ballota > Ballota nigra. Next base: position 5,687,150 of record OX344727.1, on the reverse strand, counting down.
TGGGTAACTTGTTTTATTTAGAACCAACCAATTCCATTTTGATTTTGTAGATAAAATTAGGATATTTCAATTTGTATACTACCATTCCTTTCTCCTCGTGATATAACAATTATCCTCATTAGCACTACTATAGATTAAATTGACACCGTGTGCTTGCCCTTGATTTTAGGATAGTAAATAGTGTTGCAAACATTAATACACAAAGATAGTGTTGTAAAAATGCATGTTTGTGTACGTTAAAGTTGAGACTCATGTGAGCTAAGCTCAAATGATGAGATAATTTTCTATTTAGATTGTAGTCATCCAGAAATTAAAATTTTGAATATTAAAGTTCAACTTACATTGTATTAACATTTTTTTTATTAACATCTTCTTTTTTTTTAATAAAAAATGGAATAGCTATAAAACTCACGTTTAAGGGGAGATTCCTAATATTGAGCAACACTTATATTTACACTCTTTGTCTCGTTTTAGGTTATTTAAAATGAGACGAAAAGGAGTATCATTTATACCGTACAACGAGTGGTGCAATTAATTAGTACACAATTAATGTTGTTTAATATAAAAAAATTAATATTACTGAACAGAGAAATTGAAAGAATTTAATCTCATCTAAAAGTCCGAACTTGTAGAGGTGTGATATTAATTCATTTAATTATTTCTCTTACGCTTTCCGTCACTCATGGGCCGGAATTTCAACATTCCCTCTTTAGGAGACCCAATAAGTGGACATTTTAATATGAATCTTTGTATTGGTCTCAACGGGCATCAATCTCAGGATTTTTGTATTGGCGTAATTCGTTTGGCTCTTATACCATGAAAGAATCTCAACTCATTTAAAAATTACATGAAAGAATCTAATCTCATCTATAAATACGAACTTACAGAGAGATGTGAAATTAGTTCATTTTATTAAATTTTGACATAGTGATTTTATGGTGGCTAGCAATAAAAGAAAGAGTGGAGTATTTATAAGTGTAAAATACTCTTCTATATTACTCATAGCTATCACCATTTTCTTTTATTACTCGTAGCTCTAAAAATAATGGGTCCATTATTTTCAATTCAAAATTTGCAATTATGCTACCATTTCTTTACACAAATTCAATCACATTTACAAGAATACATGGTCAAACTTATTACAACTCTACCATTAATTTATCTCTCTACAACTCTACATTCAATTCATTTGTAGAGAGAGAATTTGAAAAGTATGGAGAATTTTTTTTTTCTCCCATCGTCTTCCTCATCAATGGGATAAATATTTATCTCTCATCATCTTCCTCGCGCACAAAGATTATGCACCAAACACCAAAAAAAAAAGGAAACACTTGTGCACAAATATTATGATCCCGTACATAAAATTATGCTCCTCATTTTGAAATTTGCAACACCAAAAGGAATCATTTCAAATCTCAATTCATAAACACCAGAAATGCAAGAAATGGATATACCAATACCAATACACATATGTCTTTTTTCTTCACAGAATAATGTACATCGATTCTAGGAATGAAACATATTGAATTTAAATATATTTTTTAGAACATGGGGGGGGGGGGGGGGATTCAATCATCAATATCACAAAAAATAAAAAGAGAATAATATATTAGCATCGTAGTAGTCAGAGCCAAATATGAACGGATCCACTCTAGATCGGTACACGTATTTCTTAGATCTCTGAGATCTAGTGGTCGTCTGACTTTAATGCAAAATACTAGCTATACTAGTAGTTACCCCACAAAAATATGGGATCCCTGTAGTATGGGCGAGTATAGGGACCAAGTAGTATCGAACCCAAGGGAAGATTTGTATGCGAATAGAGCTCTGGAGATCTATGTGTCGTAGTTAATATGAGTGAATGTTCGGTTTTAGGAAGGGAATTAAACTAGTCTAGATTCTACCACTAATATTGCAAGTAATGAAATCAAACGAATAACTAAGGGTTTTAATAAAATATGAGATGATGATGCTCAAGATAGGAATCCCTACGTATGCTCACGGAGCTGGTACGATAACTAAAATAACCGTGATGTGCAAGTATTAATCCTAAGTGTACTATAACTAGGCAATCAACTTCCCTAATTTAGCACCAGATTGAAAGACTAAAAGCTCAAGAATTAACCCTAATACTTCGTCATAACAACCCACTTCACAACCCACTAAACAAGTTATATGGATTATGCTTAATTAATGAGACTCTTATTTACCCAAGGTGATGCGGTCGTCCTCCCTAAACCGGTAGATTATAAACCCCCTCTATAACCCTATCGTTAAGCCTAGTCGTTATTAAAGAGTGATAAGATCGTCCTCTCTCTAATAACTTTCGTACTCAATTCCAAGATAATTCTAGGGCTTATTTTAAGAATTGAATTAATTAAGAGAACTAGCAATAAATATCACGAATTATCCTAATTATGTACCAACATCCTACTTCTACGAGTTCATCCTACCCCAAGCATGCAAGGGTTCTAGCCTAACATGTTGAATACGAAAACAAAAGCAACTGGACTAACAATAAACATAAACATGATGAATTTAGTTAACGAACTCAAAAACATAAACTAGGTTTTAAGCAATAAATTCAAGTCTCAAAAACGAATCTCAATTAGTAATAAAAGCTAAGTCTGAAAGTATTAAGTATCGAAGAAAGAAATATGGAAAGAAAACTCTAATCTATGAATTCGTAGTCCAAAAACCTCGATTACACGTGTAAAATCTCTTGCTAAACTCTCCCAAGCTCCTCTCTATCAAATTCTATCTCTAAGTATGAAGTGGTGTCCAAAAACGTGCTCAGGACGAAGTATATATAGGCATGGGCCGAAAAAATCCCGCAAAACACCCTACTCGAGCGCCTAGTGCTCGAGTGATTGCACTCGAACACTTGAATCATACCGAACATGAAAAACACTCGAGTCCCTTTACTCGAGCACTAGTGCTCGACCCACGACTACTCGAGCGCACTGCTCGAGTGCTTGAGCACTTAGTACTCGAGTAATGCCTACTCGAGTGCAATCATCCTCCAGAAACTCTCGTGCTCGACCTCATGTGCTCGAGCACGTGCTCGAGTTGAATCCACTGGAGCACCCTACTCAAGTGTTTGAGCACTTTGTGCTCGAGTCTACTTGCTTGAGCACCTCCAACTAACACTTTTACTTGCTCGAACTAATATTTTTCGTATTTCTTTAATATCTTCTCATCCGGGCGTCCGTTTGAGTCGATTCAAAGTCCTACGAACTCCATTTTTCGCCCTCTATCCATCTATGAGCATCAAAGAGATAAATTTATTAGTTCATAAAAATAGTACTCAATTGACTCTAAATACTCATCGAAATCACTCAAAACACGGGCAAATCGAGCTATAAATTCTAACAATTTCACGCCTAATCATCGTCGGCGCTGCAACAATGAGGAGGTGAGGCGGCGGCCATGGCGTAGGCGGTGGTGCCAACGGAACGACAACGTTTCAGATCGCATGCCTTATCCTCTGTTTGTTGATTTGTTAAGCTCTGCTCCCTGAAGAGAGAATTGTTGCTGCCATCGTGTGTTTTATGTGCAGCCATGGAGTTTGGACATTTAGAGAGAAAGATGGAAGAGTGAGAGAGAGTCGGCCATGGCGGTTTGACAGTTAGAGAGAGATGAAAGAGTCAAACGAAAAATTGAATTGCAGGAGGAACTAAAAGAGGGAAAAAAAAGAGTGAGAGGACATGGATAGAGAGGTAATGTGGGTCCTGATGATAGTGGAAACTAATAAAAAAAAGTGATGAGAATCGAAAGTATTAATGTAGTAATAGTATGTATCATTGAAGAGTATTAGTCGTTTTTACTAAAGAGTATTAGTTGTTTTAACTGAAGAATATTAGTTGTGTGCATTGAAGAATCTTTGTTTGTTTTCCAGTAAACAGCTGATACTCTTCAGTAAATGCAACTTATTGATTGCCAAATTCGTTAAAGCACAAATTCGAACTCACTCGCAAGTGTACGAGATCGTTGTTATAGTAAGGCAAATGACCAAGTAATAAAATTATCGAACCCAAGGGAAGCAATTGGTTAGCTAAGTAGATTCACGTTGATATGCAAGGAAATTTAAAGGACAAGATCGGGATGATTACGCTACGGCAAACAAGGAAATTAAAAACAAGCAAGAAATAAAAATCTATCTAACTTCAAGACGAAGTGCAAGGGTATTTGATATGCCCTAAATGGTTTCCATTATGTGATCCTTAGGTTCAAATATTGAATTATGCCAAAATCTCAATTGTTCATGGATTATAACAAGTAACACTTCACCTAAACATTCAACAGACTATCAAACATTTAAGGCTTATTGACGGTATCCTACGTTCTAACTCTCTCTCGACGAGTTAGCACGAGATACACGCATCTAAGCACTATTTGCTCATACACGAAGGTTTCATCAAATCAATGTAACTTTCGTCTACACTAAAGTGAATTCACACATCAATATGAACAATTCATGCTTAGAGCAAAACTAAATTTCAATCAATAAGGATATAATTCCACAAACAATCAAAATTAGGCATAAATCAACAACCCAAACCTAATTCTCACATAACTTCCACTATTTAAGACATAAGAAGGGAGTGATGCTTAGGATATCTTCAACCTAGTGAAACTCAAGTAGGATTGTCAAGCCAATTCTATGCATCAATTTGGATTTACTAGGAGACCTCACCAATTACATAAACAACAATCCAAGCAATTGATATCTAATGATGGGGTTCTTTGCGATTAACTCTCTCTCGACGAATCAAACGCAAAATAGACGCATTCAATCATAAATCTCACACTCATTTATCTAATCATGCTCATGTAACTCTCGTCTACGCTAAACATGCCTCGACAAACAAGCTACAAGAGATCAACAATCAAAGCTCAATACAAATCCATCATTAGAAGCAAAATACAAATATCAACATAGAATAGGCAAAGAGCAATCTCAACTCAAGATTTCACATGGTATCTAACATCCCAAGCATCAAAACAATTAGCTCATGGTTTTAAAATGAAAAACCATAGCTAAACAAGAACAAACTAATAAACACATAGCTAAATAGAAATAAAATTGCATTAAAATGGAAAGAAGTCACCTCTATGGAGAGATTTAGCTACCATACTTGAAATTGAACTTAAATCTTCGAAATCTTATGCTAAATTACTCTAATGATTCAAAGAAAAATAAAAACCTAGAAAAGAAGGTGAAATTGAACTATTCTAGTGTGTGGAGTGTGTGCCCCCAAAGGGGTGTATGGAATGTGTGTCTCCGGTGTGTTTTGCATACTTAAAAATCTGAGAAATGAGGGTATTTATAGTGTGAGATGAGGGCTTGAGACGAGTGGGTCGAAAAATGGGTCGAAAATACAAAAATAGGGCAAATTCGGACCTTGCACGACCCGGATGGTCGTGCATAACTGCACGACCGTGCATGCTTGAAAAATATGCGTAGCTGCTAAACTTGGTCTTCAAGGTCGATCTGACTTGCACGAGGATGGCTTAATGAGGTGGGAAAACGCGCTTTTCTAAATTCTAATTGATAAAAGTGCTGAACATTTTTGTTGCATTTCTTACTTTTTCCGTGGGTCCCGCAACATCTTCTCTCCCCTAGACATGGCACGTGGGTATGGTCAAGGAAGTGGGCCCCAACATGCCAGTTGCATCTTCTCTCTCTTCGTCCAAACTGCAAGTGCAACAACTCATTTCCGGCAAGCGGTGCGAGAATTCCGGCGATGGCATGAACGAGGCCTTTCCAGCACGGCTGCATCGAGACGGTGGTGCGGCTCTGCTTCGAACTCCGGCGATGGACAGCTTCGACTATCCACTTCCAGCGACGTGAGCTTTTCCGGCAAATTCCATTGATGCCGACGCAGTGGCTTCAGGTGTCGTGCTCTCGGCGGTTTGCTACTCTTGGCGTGAGCAGCTCCGATTCCGGCGACCTTGCTGGTGCGAACTCCGGCGTATCGAACTCTTTCCGACGCGGTGGTTCTCTCGGGTGAATTCCGGCGTCAACGGGTTCCGGCGAGAGCTTCGTTCCAGGCGTGAACGTGAATAGTGGCGTGGCTTGTACATTGTGGCGTGTCCATTGATGCTCCCCTCTCAAGCTTTCTCTCTCTTGTTGCCATAGAAAATGGCCTTTGATCCATAGCTGGGCTCAAATATATTTAACTTTGGGCTTCCACATGCTAAAGTAAATGGGCCGTGACTTTAATAAATGGGTAGCAATTTTAATTGCTGGCCCAAAAGAATTTCCTCCAATTTTCTTCTTTTCGATTCATGTCTCGATTTCTTCTCGACCTCAAATTGCACGTGTTTCCTTCTAAAAACCTCTATTTTCTGCAAAATACACATATCTCGACAATTAAGCGTAAATGGTTCAATTAATGCAAATAATCACACGAAACTCTATAAAATAGACAAATTAAATGCACGAATTTCAAGCAATATTCACACTAATCACTTATAACCTTCAGTGAAAACAATTACTCCCTTCGTCCCAAACTCGTTTGCTACATTGTCAAAAAGGTCCGTCTCATGCTCGTTTGCTACATCTACTTTTGGCATAAAAGTAACAATATTTTTTAATATTATATTGTCTATACATTAATAACCAAAAACATCTATTTTATCACTTTAAATACTATAAATAATTCTTTTCTAAAAATTCGTGCAAACAGTAAATGAAAAAATGAGTTTGGGATGGAGGGAGTAATATTTTTTAGTAAAAACAATTAATATTTTTCAATAATTTATGTATGAACAGTTTTTACTCTATTTTGCCATGCTGGAGAGTAATTAATTCTAAAAGAAACTCTAAGGTGGGTTATCACCTTCAATTTGAACACAATTACACACGTGTGTACGCATTAGTGAGGATCTACACGTGGTAATCACCAAGTATTTTTACAGCACTTCTGGATGTCTCTTTCAAGACCAATGCCTTATCCTAACATCATTCGTAAATTTCCGCTGGAATGCCACCGAATTTCGGCATTTAAGGCAATCCAGAAAATTGTAAGAAAGGTCCCAATTTTTAAATTTAAATGCAACACAAGGAACGTGACGGAATGTCCTCATCCTCTAAAAAGATACCAATGGATATATGCATATCTATTGAACTCAAAATATGTGGGGTCATTAAAAGAGATGATTGATTTCGCCCAATCATTGTTTTTTCTACTTTTAACATACAAATCAAAAGTGATTTCAGCTTATATTTGGATATTTTTCAAAATTTTAATTAAAACCGAATGAATTTCATCAAGTTTAGAAGTTCAAATTAAAAAAAAAAAAAAGTGAAATTAATTTATTATATTTTTTTCTTAAAAACTAATATTTGGGAATTAATAAAATGTTTTTACTAAACCCTTGCCAGAAAGTAGATATTCTTAGTTATTTTATAATTATATTCTAAGAAATTTGACTATTAGAATAGTTGTTGTTAATATAAAGTTTAGGATAAATTTTTTGGTGAAGTTTGTTTCTAATATGGAATTATATTCATACTAACATATTAATTTAACTTACAAACAAAAAATATTAAATTATATTAATTCACGAATTTTTGCCTCAATCTCAATTTAATCATGACTTTTAATATTTTTATGAAAATTCACCAACTATTTTAATTGTTTCAATTTAATACGTAGTTTGCATTTTCAACAAAAAAAAAAAATTGACTCGTGAGGGTGTGATAGTGTTTGGATTGGAAATTTATCTATATAGATAAAATCGTTTCAGAGAGGGTAAGAGAATATCCGACATGTGGTTGGAAAAATCATAATCATAATTTAAAAATGTGTACCAAGTTGGAAAAAATAAAGATGTGATGAATTTTCATAAAAATATTGAAAGTCGTGATTAAATTGAAATTGAGTCTAAAGGTCGTGAATTAATATAGAATTAATTACTTTTTATAAATTAATATCTTGACATTTTATATATTTAAACGTCTCAAACTATGTGGATAAATGCTAAGGTATTTATTTATAAGCATAATAGTATTACTAACTAAGTCTTATAAATAACTCATTCCGTCCACAAAATATAGACTTGGTTGTCTTATTGGGTCGTCCACAAAAAATAGTCATGTTGCCTAAAATGGAGAGAATAAATTTTATATACTTTTTCAACATACACACATAACATTTTAAAAATAATTTATTTTGTACTCCCTCCGTCCACCAAATTTTTACCCACTTTCCTTTTTGGGTTGTCCACCAAATATTTACTCATTCTTTTTTTGCAAATAAACACCACTCACAAACAAATAAATGGGTCCCACAATACCCACCACAATACTCTTACTTTATCTATTTTTATCTACTTTTTCAATAAAATATTAATTTCATTAAAAATTGTACCCAACAATAAATGGGTAAAAATTTCATGGACGGGGGGAGTACTTGATTTAACACAATATTTTTATTTTTTATATATTATATCAACTATTTTAATAATCATGATAAAAGTAATAAGCCCAATTTTTATGGACAGAGAAAATAATAAATACTCCCTCCGTCCCCTCTTAACTTTCATAGGTGGTGTGGCACAAATTTTAAGAAAAACTGCTTTATTGACTTTTTCAACCAATGAATGAAGAGTATTTTGAATTAAAGTAGGTAATGTGAGAGTGTTTTATTTTCATATTTGGGGTGTGAAAGTTATTGTGGGACGTCCGAAAAAAGAAAGTATGAAAGTTAATAGGGGACGGAGGGAGTATAATAGTAACAATTTTATTGTAAAAGATTCTGACAATTGTGAGAATATTATGGGAATAAATAGAAAAGGAAAAAGAAAAATGAGGTGGATGCGGTGGGTGCACGTCAAGAGAGTGAAATACAGGGAAATTCTCCTTCACACGTAATGGCATATGTTACCACAATCACTCTATCACTTTTCTTCCATTTTGGCATATCTTCTCTTTGCCTCTCATTTGTATTTGTATGTTGCCAAAACACGTGAGAGATTTCCAATTTGTAAATTAGCGCCACTTCATCACACCTCTCTTTCTCCCCCCTCCATGTGGAGACTGCCGACTTTGCTTCCTCCTTCCATGTCGATACAATTTTCATTTTAGATTTGATTAATTGTAAATAAAATTACAAATTACAATTTAATCTAAATTTTTAAATCTTTGCAAATAAAACTATAACTTAAAATTTAGTTGCAATTCAAACCAACAAACAATTTTTTTATTATTTGACGAGATAATTATTAATTAATTGTATCCACTTATGGATAGAATTGATAAATAATTATCCTTTATTCATGGGACAATTAGTCCAACTCTTTTCATGTGTTAATTATCTCTATGATATTTATCCCGGACCGATATCACATAAACCAAACACTTGATTGAATGAAATTTTAATTATCAATCTCTTCTAATCCCACGAAGCAAACATACCCTAGAATATAACATATTAACAATTTAAACTCCTATTGATAGAGATTATGATTCGGACCCACTTATTATAGCTGCCCATACTTCCAGAGAGTGTTCAAGATTCTTTCATACAATACATTAACCAATTATCGGTTTCCAATGTGTTGGAGCTCATTTTGCTCTCAAATTTATTCGAATAAAATTTGAACACTACCTCCAAAAGAAAAAAAGAGGACGGTCGATATCCTTCCATCAAAATTCGTTATTGTATAGCTCTGATTTCATATTTTCGTTTATGAATCAACCCAAGTATGTATACAAAAATTAATAAACATTTAACACAAAAATTAGTATCCAATCATCTTATACATGAAATATAAACTCCTGCCCAACAAAACTAGTTCTACCCTGCCATTCAATAAAATTAGTCATATTTAAAAAAAAAAAAAATTACAATCTCTTGTATATTTACACACATAAGCAAATAGGTTTAATTTTATTGAACGGATGAGTAATACTTTTGTAAGCTGTTGTAATATTTACGTCTATTAACTCTATCGTACACTAATGTTGCAGTCACGCATAATTTAGCAAATAAATATACCAACATATAACGATAGAGTAATTTTAAGTACAAATTATTCAGTGGAACAATTTCATTTCGTTTTAAGGAGAAAAAAAGGTTTTGTCACGATGTTATTTATGTTCCAATTTATATTTGACTGTTTCGATTTTCTCCATCCGTTTTCCAACAACAACCAAATCAATTAATTAATGTAGGAATGGAGATATTTATATAATTGCAATTTCTTTAAGATAAATTAAAACATATGCAGTATAAATCATTTTCAATTACAAATCTTTGCTTTAATTTTTTAGTTGCATAATGTTAAATGAGTTATCAGGTGAAGTCAAATTAAATGTAGAGAAATTTTGTGTGAAAATGTTTATATAGAGAAAAAAACTCTAATTTAATATTCATATTATTTTCAAATATAGTTGAAGTAAAGCTCAATAAACTCATAAAACATATAATATGATAAATGGAATTGCTTCTGATAAATTCTTTTACTAAATGTATTTTTTCTCACCCACTGATTAATCGTTATCAATTTTCGATTTTATTTTTATTGGGATTTTACCGTTCATATCAATTTTCAAATGTCACTTCTTATCCAATATCCTAACAAGAACGTAATAGAGCATGTCCACCGATTTCCATGTCTTAGAAACAATCCAGAAAATGTTTTCGCAGGTGAGTCAATGCCTATATTTGATGCATATCCACATTAATTTTAATTATCATGTGCCAAGTGTCCTCTCACAAATCTCCTGTAGATAAATTTTTAAAGGAAAATAATTATTTACCAGATATAATTGTATTAATAGTAATAAAGTAAATTTTAAATATACCTACTGTTGGGATATGTTTTTAGTTTTGATGTTTTTCCAAAACAACATGTAATAGGTTTGAAAGCAGTCAGGATTGTATCTTTTGCTTCAGGTCAGGCTAGGTTATGTCACAGTAGAATAGGCTGTCAGTTGAGAAGAACTCAGTTGAGGGAACACTCAGTTGAGGGAGAACTCAGCAACACAGCCTGAGAAATCAAAATGATATCAAGAAGAAAAGACTGAAGCCAAGTCAGAGACCTGAACCAGAAGAGAAGCCTGAAGGATGTCCCACTGAGTGTAAACCAGGCTGATCTAAGCTAAGTCAGGTGGACCACTCAGTGAAGAGCATGATCAGGAGGATCAGTGCTGCACCAAGTAGGCCCTGAAGGAGTCAGGCTACTGTGGTCAGGGAAGTTTGTCATTCAGCCTTATGACAAACTTCTTGGAATGATCTTCAGAGAGTCTCTGGAGGACAACTACACTGAAGACGATTCAGTCTACTGAATATCATCAGTCAGTGAAGGAGGAACCTACCTAAAGTCAGTGGGTCTTGGTCAACCCACTGAGTCAAAGAGCCGTTGGATGCAGCCCACGTGGACCAATCAGCACAAGGCAGCAAATCTGATACTGACAAGGCCGCATTCCAAGAAAAGTAGGTGTACCCTACTGATAGTCTGGATTCAAATGTGATTCTCTCCAACGGTAACATTTGAATCCACACTATAAATACAAGCTCATAGCTGCGGTTGAAGTGTGTTGTGTGTGAAGGAGGAAAATCAACACCTACGAGCTGTGAAGGTGTGAGAGTTTAGTGCAGTTTCAAAGGGAGGCATAAGGAGGCACGTTTCACACCTTGTTCACTGACCATTAGGGTTTACATATATACACAAATGAGTGTTCAGCTTGTAACTCATAACTTAAAGAGGTTTTCCTAATCCTAGCTTCAGGCTAACACATTGTAAAGGAAAACCTCACCTAGTTGGAGAAAACCAAACAAAACTAAACCCTTTCATAGAATGTTAGGCTTGTAGTGAGATGAGGAGAGGCAGCCCAGGGAGTGGCGTGAGTCCAGTTGTAAGTGCACCTTGGCACGTTAAAAATAATAATCCCAAGTAGTGGATTTCCTGTTAAATCAGGTCGTGGATGTAAGAGCTTGAGTCTCTGAACCACGTTAAACTGAGCGTTGTTTATTGTTTAAGTACTTGCTAATTATTTGTAGTGTATGCTCACTGAGTGTACTTGGAAAGGTTGAAAAGGAAATTAGCTAAGTATTTCAGTCAGGGAGAATCAATCTCACTGACAGGCTTAAGCAAGCACTCGAGAGTTCAGTCTCTCGAGTCACTGCCTTGTTACGAGACTGAGCTCGCATGTCAATTGCACTGACTTGAGTGCTCTGACTCGTAGCAATGCAGTGACTTGAGTGTTCTCTCACTGAACTCGTTCAGGGTGCAATGCGAGGTTTTTAAAAAAAAATGTTTTGCTCCTGAATTCCCATTTTTCCCTTCGAAAACGGGACCATCAATTGGTATCAGAGCCCATTTTGCCCTTGAGTGGATTTCCTGTTAAATCAGGCCATGGATGTAAGAGCTTGAGTCTCTGAACGACGTTAAACTGAGTGTTATTTATTGTTTAAGTACTTGCTAATTATTTGTAGTGTATGCTCACTGAGTGTACTTGGAAATGTTGAAAAGGAAATTAGCTAAGTATTTCAGTCAGGGAGAATCAATCTCACTGACAGGCTTAAGCAAGCACTCGAGAGTTCAGTCTCTCGAGTCACTACCTTGTTACGAGACTGAGCTCGCAAGTCAATTGCACTGACTTGAGTGCTCTGACTCGTAGCAATGCAGTGACTTGAGTGATCTCTCACTGAACTCGTTCAGGCTGCAATGCGAGGTTTAAAAGAAATGTTTTGCTCCTGAATTCTCATTTTGCCCTTCGAAAACGGGACTATCAATTGGTATCAGAGCCCATTTTGCCCTTGAGTGGATTTCCTGTTAAATCAGGTCGTGGATGTAAGAGCTTGAGTCTCTGAACCATGTTAAACTGAGCGTTGTTTATTGTTTAAGTACTTGCTAATTATTTATAGTGTATGCTCACTGAGTGTACTTGGAAAGGTTGAAAAGGAAATTAGCTAAGTATTTCAACCAGGGAGAATCAATCTCACTGACAGGCTTAAGCAAGCACTCGAGAGTTCAGTCTCTCGAGTCACTGCCTTGTTACGAGACTGAGCTCGCAAGTCAATTGCACTGACTTGAGTGCTCTGACTCGTAGCAATGCAGTGACTTGAGTGTTCTCTCACTGAACTCGTTCAGGGTGTAATGCGAGGTTTTTAAAAAAAATATTTTGCTCCTGAATTCCCATTTTGCCCTTGAGTGATTTCCTGTTAAATTAGGCCGTGGATGTAAGAGCTTGAGTCTCTGAACCACGTTAAACTGAGCGTTGTTTATTGTTTAAGTACTTGCTAATTATTTGTAGTGTATGCTCACTAAGTGTACTTGGAAAGGTTGAAAAGGAAATTAGCTAAGTATTTCAGTCATGGAGAATCAATCTCACTGACAGGCTTAAGCATGCACTCGAGAGTTCTGTCTCCCGAGTCACTGTCTTGTTACAAGACTGAGCTCGCAAGTCAATTGCACTGACTTGAGTGCTCTGACTCGTAGCAATGCAGTGACTTGAGTGTTCTCTCACTGAACTCGTTCAGGGTGCAATGCGAGGTTTTTTTAAAAAAAAAATGTGTTGCTCCTGAATTCCCATTTTGCCCTTCGAAAACGGGACCATCAATTGGTATCAGAGCGGGTTGTTCACATGACCACTGATCCAGTTTTGTTAAGAAAAATGGTCAACAAAACAGATCTTAAATGTTTTAAACTATGGGAATTTCTGCATATTTCAAACTATTACCTGTGTTCTGACATTATTCTTGTAATAGAAAATAATTTGGTTAGAAGTTTTGGAATCATCGAAAAGGGGGAAATTGTTGGGATATGTTTTTAGTTTTGATGATTTTCCAAAACAACATGTAATAGGTTTGAAAGCAGTCAGGATTGTATCTTTTGCTTCAGGTCAAGCTAGGTTATGTCACAGTAGAATAGGCTGTCAGTTGAGAAGAACCCAGTTGAGGGAACACTCAGTTGAGGGGGAACTCAGCAACACAGCCTGAGAAATCAAAATGATATCAAGAAAAAAGCACTGAAGCCAAATCAGAGACCTGAACCAAAAGAGAAGCCTGAAGGATGTCTCACTGAGTGTAAACCTGGTTGATCTAAGCTAAGTCAGGTGGACCACTCAGTGAAGAGCATGATCAGGAGGATCAGTGATGCACCAAGTCGGCCCTGAAGGAGTCAGGCTACTGTGGTCAGGGAAGTTTGTCATTCAGCCTTATGACAAACTTCTTGGAATGGTCTTCAAGGAGTCTCTGGAGGACAACTACACTGAAGACGATTCAGTCTACTGAAGATCATCAGTCAGTGAAGGAGGAAGCTACCTAAAGTCTGTGGGTCTTGGTCAACCCACTGAGTCAAAGAGCCGTTGGATGCAGCCCACGTGGACCAATCAGCACAAGGCAGCAAATCTGACACTGACAAGGCCTCATTCCAAAAAAAGTAGGTGTACCCTACTGATAGTCTGGATTCAAATGTGATTCCCTCCAACGGTAACATTTGAATCCACACTATAAATACAAGTTCATAGCTGCGGTTGAAGTGTGTTGTGTGTGAAGGAGGAAAATCAACACCTACGAGCTGTGAAGGTGTGAGAGTTTAGTGCAGTTTCAAAGGGAGTGGCGTGAGTCCAGTTGTAAGTGCACCTTGGCACGTTAAAAACAAGAATCCCAAGTAGTGGATTTCCTGTTAAATCAGGCCGTGGATGTAAGAGCTTGAGTCTCTGAACCACATTAAACTGAGTGTTGTTTATTGTTTAAGTACTTGCTAATTATTTGTAGTGTATGCTCACTGAGTGTACTTGGAAAGGTTGAAAAGGAAATTAGCTAAGTATTTCAGTCAGGGAGAATCAATCTCACTGACAGGCTTAAGCAAGCACTCGAGAGTTCAGTCTCTCGAGTCACTGCCTTGTTACGAGACTGAGCTCGCAAGTCAATTGCACTGACTTGAGTGCTCTGACTTGTAGCAATGCAGTGACTTGAGTGTTCTCTCACTGAACTCGTTCAGGGTGCAATGCGAGGTTTTAAAAAAAAATGGTTTGCTCCTGAATTCCCATTTTGCCCTTCGAAAATGGGATCATCAATTGGTATCAGAGCCCATTTTGCCCTTGAGTGGATTTCCTGTTAAATTAGGCCGTGGCTGTAAGAGCTTGAGTCTCTGAACCACGTTAAACTGAGCGTTGTTTATTGTTTAAATACTTGCTAATTATTTGTAGTGTATGCTCACTGAGTGTACTTGGAAAGATTGAAAAGGAAATTAGCTAAGTATTTAAGTCAGTGAGAATCAATCTCACTGACAGGCTTAAGCAAGCCCTCGAGAGTTCAGTCTCTCGAGTCACTGCCTTGTTACGAGACTGAGCTTGCAAGTCAATTGCACTGACTTGAGTGCTCTGACTCGTAGCAATGCAGTGACTTGAGTGTTCTCTCACTGAACTCGTTCGGGGTGCAATGCGAGGTTTTTAAAAAAATATGTTTTGCTCCTGAATTCCCATTTTGCCCTTCGAAAACAGGACCAACAATTGGTATCAGAGCGGGTTGTTCACATGACCACTGTTCCAGTTTTGTTAAGAAAAATGGTCAACCGAACAGATTTTAAATGTTTTAAACTATGGGAATTTCTGCATATTTCAAACTATTACCTGTTTTTCTGACATTATTCTTGTAATAGAAAATCATTTGGTTAGAAGTTTTGGAATCGTCAAAAAGGGGGAAATTGTTGGGATATGTTTTTAGTTTTGATGATTTTCCAAAACAAAATGTAATAGGTTTGAAAGCAGTCAGGATTGTATCTTTTGCTTCAGGTCAGGCTAGGTTATGTCACAGTAGAATAGGCTGTCAGTTGAGAAGAACTCAGTTGAGGGAACACTCAGTTGAGGGGGAACTCAGCAACACAGCCTGAGAAATCATAATGATAACAAGAAGAAAAGACTGAAGCCAAGTCAGAGACCTGAACCGGAAGAGAAGCCTGAAGGATGTCCCACTGAGTGTAAACCAGGCTGATCTAAGCTAAGTCAGGTGGACCACTCAGTGAAGAGCATGATCAGGAGGATCAGTGCTGCACCAAGTAGGCCCTGAAGGAGTCAGGCTACTGTGGTCAGGGAAGTTTGTCATTCAGCCTTATGACAAACTTCTTGGAATGATCTTCAGAGAGTCTCTGGAGGACAACTACACTGAAGACGATTCAGTCTACTGAATATCATCAGTCAGTGAAGGAGGAACCTACCTAAAGTCAGTGGGTCTTGGTCAACCCACTGAGTCAAAGAGCCGTTGGATGCAGCCCACGTGGACCAATCAGCACAAGGCAGCAAATCTGACACTGACAAGGCCGCATTCCAAGAAAAGTAGGTGTACCCTACTGATAGTCTGGATTCAAATGTGATTCTCTCCAACCGTAACATTTGAATCCACACTATAAATACAAGCTCATAGCTGCGGTTGAAGTGTGTTGTGTGTGAAGGAGGAAAATCAACACCTACGAGCTGTGAAGGTGTGAGAGTTTAGTGCAGTTTCAAAGGGAGGTATAAGGAGGCACGTTTCACACCTTGTTCACTGACCATTAGGGTTTACATATATACACAAATGAGTGTTCAACTTGTAACTCATAGCTTAGAGAGGTTTTCCTAATCCTAGCTTCAGGCTAACACATTGTAAAGGAAACCCTCACCTAGTTGGAGAAAACCAAACCAAACTAAACCCTTTCAGAGAATGTTAGGTTTGTAGTGTGGTGAGGAGAGGCAACCCAGGGAGTGGCGTGAGTCCAGTTGTAAGTGCACCTTGGCACGTTAAAAACAAGAATCCCAAGTAATGGATTTCCTGTTAAATCAGGCCGTGGATGTAAGAGCTTGAGTCTCTGAACCACGTTAAACTGAGCGTTGTTTATTGTTTAAGTACTTGCTAATTATTTGTAGTGTATGCTCACTGAGTGTACTTGGAAAGGTTGAAAAGGAAATTAGCTAAGTATTTCAGTCAGGGAGAATCAATCTCACTGACAGGCTTAAGCAAGCACTCAAGAGATCAGTCTCTCGAGTCACTGCCTTGTTACGAGACTGAGCTCGCAAGTCAATTGCACTGACTTGAGTGCTCTGACTCGTAGCAATGCAGTGACTTGAGTGTTCTCTCACTGAACTCGTTCAGGGTGCAGTGCGAGGTTTTAAAAAAAATGTTTTGCTCCTGAATTCCCATTTTGCCCTTCGAAAACGGGACCATCAATTGGTATCAGAGCCCATTTTACCCTTGAGTGGATTTCCTGTTAAATCGGTCCGTGGATGTAAGAACTTGAGTCTCTGAACCACGTTAAACTGAGCGTTGTTTATTGTTTTAGTACTTGCTAATTATTTGTAGTGTATGCTCACTGAGTGTACTTGGAAAGGTTGAAAAGGAAATTAGCTAAGTATTTCAGTCAGGGAGAATCAATCTCACTGACAGGCTTAAGCAAGCACTCGGGAGTTCAGTCTCTCGAGTCACTGCCTTGTTACGAGACTGAGCTCGTAAATCAATTGCACTGACTTGAGTGCTCTGACTCGTAGCAATGCAGTGACTTGAGTGTTCTCTCACTGAACTCGTTCAGGGTGCAATGCGAGGTTTTAAAAAAAAATATGTTTTGCTCCTGAATTCCCATTTTGCCCTTCGAAAACGGGACCATCACCTACAATTTCAAACTGCATTATCCCAGGCAATGATGCAGAATCTAAATAGTTATCAGTCGACTCGACTTTGGTGTAATCCATCTAGACGGGCTAGACATCCACTGAATTATTATTATTATTTTCCTTTTGAAACGACGTCGTTTAAAAAATTTCACCTACTTTAATGTAAAACATGTTTTTAATTATCTAGTTGCATTTGGAAAATGCAGTTATGATGTTAACTTATTTTATATTTTTATTTGTCATTGAATGTTTATTAATTTGTAGTTTCTATATATATATTGTTATCAATTGAATCATTAATTTATGCAATTACATATAACAAAAAAAATTAAGTCATATTTAAATTGTTATCAAATAATTTTTTGACTATATTAGTGAAATATAAAGAGTAGAAAATTAAAAAACGCGCACCAATTAATCCCGTCTAAGCACCTTAGAGTCGGGCGTTCCAAATTCGTGTGCCTAGCCATTTTCGACCTCTACATTTATTATGCATATTAGTATAATTGCTACTTATTTTGAAATATGTGTTTTAAATATAAGTTAATCTTTTGTACATCATGCAACTCAAATTCATATTTTAAATATTATGGTAGTATTTACTGAACATTTAGGATTAAATAAAATAAATATTTTTCACTGGACAATCTAGTAATCAGCCTAATTGTTTAATGTAAACTACTATAACTATTTAGAAATGCATTTAAGTTACACGGTGCACCTGGTGCACTTAAGGTCTTGGCTTTAAATATATAGTTTAGTTAATTTAACGTTAATCATTTTAGATTTGTAAGACGTTCAATTCTTGAAATTTACCAGTCCATATAGAGCCTTGCACTGAATTGAGATGAATCCTTCATTAGTGGACGGTAGATTATAACACATTAATCAATTCTTTGGTATAATACCGAGTATAAAAAAATAAAAATTGTGAGACCCTTTTTTTTCATATGCACCAGGTGCACGATGCACTTACTCAACAATTGAAATTATTTACACTGAAAAGTATGTTTACATTACACTGAAAATCGATTTTCAGTGTAAATTTTTGGTGTAATCTAACCACATTTTTCAGTGTGATCAAATTATATTTTTCAATGTAAACAGATTCATTTATTGAGTGAGTGCACCATGTAGTGAGTGTACAATAGAATTGCTTCTTCTTTTTTTCAATTGTATATATTTTTATCATGTATCCACCACCGACATGTTTTGAAGTGTTTTGACCTGGAAACGTGAGACATATTTGGCATTTGAATTTGAGTAGATTGACTGTGACACTAACGTGTGGAATTCGTAGTTGATTACACAACACCCACCAAAATTTAGGCGAGAGGACCGACCTGGGCCAAGTTAAATAAAAGGGGATATCCTTTCACACATACTCTCTATTTTGAATATTGTGCAGGTATAAAGGTGCAAATTATCATTATTTAAAAAATATTGATTTTTAAACCGTAATATTTTGTGTAATAATGATACTGATTTTTAAACCGCAACATTTCGTGTAATAATGATATTTGAGAAGAGTTTAAAATTTATCCACTGTATAAAATTAAGCTTATTCAATAATATCATTACACTTATTAATAATACTACTATTTTTATAAAATAATATCATAATATTTCACATGCATAAGTACATTGAATTGTGTATATTATATTAATTTATACGTATAATAATATTATTAAGAGTCTTTGAAACAAAATTTGATAGGTTAGAAACTTTTTAATGTGTAATGTCTTAAAAGAATTCACATCAAGTTGAGATTACATAAAAATTGGCCAAAACCCCAGGATTGGTTTAGTGGTGAGGCTTGAAATTTAAGAGAGTAATGCTCTAAGTCTCAGATTCAAAATTAACTAGGTCGATCAATTTCTAAGATGAATCAGTGAATTATAAGTCCCCTGAATTAGTCGGTTAATAAGCAGAATATAAATAAATAAAAAACAAAAAATTTGGCCAAATTTTAGCCAGCACTTCCCTCTTTTCAACTTGTCATAATCCACACAACAGAAGTAACCGAATCGCCACCGATAACCAAGTGGATAAGGATAATTCCCAACTATTTCACTTCTCTACTAACCTCTCCTCTCTACTCAGCAACTTCTCCCACCCACATATCCTAAATTCCTACCACCAAACCTTCCTACTATAAATATGCGATGCCCACCTTTTCCACTCTTAAAAGGTCATCATCACACAATACTATACAATACAATACTACTACCATATCCACAAACAAATAATACCACCACACTCATCTCATGGAAAAACAGGCTTGGATCAGGGGCTCCTGCTTAGGCAGAGGAGCCAACGCAACAGTAAACGTCGGGGTCCAAATTTCTAACGGCCGTCTCTTCGCCGTCAAATCCGTCGACTTATCCTCCGCCTCGCCGTCACAAATCGATTCCTTGGAAAACGAAATCTCCATTCTCAAATCAATCTCCTCCCCTTTCATAGTCAACTACCTCGGCGACGACACCACCGCCGAGGGCTCTCCGGCGACCTCCTTCCGCAACCTCCACATCGATTATCACCCTTCCGGCACCGCCGCTGACGTGGCATTTTCAAATCGCCACGAGTCAACAATCGCCGACTACGCCTGGTGCTTAGCTTCCGCACTAAGCTACCTCCACAAGATAGGGATTACGCATTGCGACGTCAAGGGTAAAAACGTCCTTTTAGGCGACGAGCCTGGATCCGCCTCCGCCAGGCTCGCCGATTTCGGATCGGCGACGGAGTCGCCGCTCGCCGGCGGAGTCTCGTCTCGGGGAAGTCCGCTGTGGATGGCGCCGGAGGTGATTCGCGGCGAGCGGCAGGGGCCGGAGTCCGATGTGTGGTCGTTAGGGTGCACGGTAATCGAGATGGTGACCGGAAAGCCGCCGTGGGAAGCGGAGGCGTACTCGGTTTACCGAATCGGCTTCTCCGACGAGCTGCCTCGATTTCCGGCGAGGCTTTCGGATTTGGGAATCGATTTTCTGGAAAAGTGTTTAAGGCGGGATTATAGAGATAGGTGGAGCTGCGATCAGCTGCTGCAGCACCCATTCCTTACGATGAGGTCGCGGAGGAATACGCCTTCTCATTCGTCGCCACGTAGCGTGTTGGAGTGGTTCTCTACCGATTTCCACGAGGAAGAAATGGAGGAGGAACAGGGGATTATTAATTTGGGGGCGGATGGGAGGATAAGGGAATTAGCGTCGGGGACAGGGGCAAATTGGGAATTTGATGATGGTTGGGTGGTGGTGAGGGGGTCGACGGAAGAGGGAGAAGGGACTCGTTCGGAATATTTTGAATTGAGTGGGGGTATGGTTGGTTCTGAATATGCGGCGCCAACTGGGTCGATGAATTCGAATGTGAATTCTGTTTCTTTACCAGAACATAGGTACAGCCAAGGAAACGACGTCGCACGGCAATATAACGAACCACAGCATATTTTTGACGACAATAATATCATACCTCCTTCTGGAGATTCACTAGTAAAAAGATTGTATGACGGCAGAATATTTTCATTTGTATCTGATTTGTACATATTTCGATGTTTTATATATTACCTTTTCGGCCCAATCTTGAATTTAAATCTTGAATTTTACTCCCAAACTTGAATTTGATTTTTAGCTAGCCGTGCCTGCTTTTTTTAACTTAATTTTCTAAAATAATGAAATAAGATACGTGCGTGAATGATTCAACCTTTATTATTTCATTTCATCTAAAAATTTACGTTCATTCATATTTTTCGAGGCACATGTATTAAGAACATCTGTCTTTTTCTTTATGATTTGAAAGATAAGGAAAATATCATCGATAATTTTATTAATCATGTGTACAAGAATATATATACACAAAGATAAAACAATCTCATCCTATAATTAAGGAGAGGATAATGAAGATCTATTCTAAAATAAAAAAAGAATATTAACTAAATATACACGGTCAAATACTACCCTTATTACCCCTCTTCAAGCGTTGTGTGGGGTGAAGACAAACGCAAAGCTTGGACCGAAGAAACTCAAAAGCTGGACGAGGTAGACTCTTGGTAAAGATATCTGCAATCTGTAAATGAGACGGAACAAAACGTGTAGAAATCTTCCCAGAAGATACCATCTCACGAACAAAGTGATAGTCCAAATCAATGTGTTTAGCACGTTTGTGAGACACTGGATTTTGACTAAAGAAAATTGCACTTTTATTATCACAAAGGAGCTCCGGACGAGAAGATGATGTAAGCTTGAGTTCACCAAGAAGGTTAATGAGCCAGACCATTTCTGCAGCAGCATTCGCCATAGCCCTGTATTCAGATTCACAACTAGATCGAGCAACTGTGGGTTGTTTCTTTGCACTCCAAGAAACAAGATTCCCACCAAGAAAAATGGAGTAACCATAGGTGGAGCGGCGTGTTTCAATGCAGCGAGCCCAACCTGCATCTGAATAGCCCAAGATAGAAGAATCAGAACGTCTAGTAAAGGATAACCCAAAATGAACAGTCCCATTTACATAACGTAGAATTCGCTTGACAGCATCGAAGTGAGCAATGGTCGGTGAGTGAAGAAACTGACTAACAATGTTGACAGCATAGGACAGGTCGGGGCGAGTAATGGTCAAATACTGCAAAGCTCCAACCAAAGAACGGTACAAAGTAGGATCAGAAAATGGAGATCCATCACTAACCAAGACCTCCCCGGCAGCAAGAGGAGTGGCAACAGGCTTAGAATCCAGTAAATTTGCCCGCTCCAAGATGTCATGAGCATACTTGGCTTGCCCCACAAAGAGACCGTCTGAAGTATAAGAGACTTCAAGACCGAGAAAATAATTCAGGCGTCCTAGATCCTTAAGTGCAAATTCCCGATGAGTACGAGTAATAAAAGAACGAAGCAAATCCTCGTCATTACCTGTGATAATGATATCATTAACATATAAGAGGAGATAAATGACAGATTGACCTTTGAGAAGGTAAAATAAGGACGAATCAGAACGACTTTGGAGAAAGCCCAAAC
The DNA here is from genome assembly GCA_947034835.1 of Ballota nigra. Lineage (NCBI taxonomy): Eukaryota > Viridiplantae > Streptophyta > Magnoliopsida > Lamiales > Lamiaceae > Ballota > Ballota nigra. Next base: position 5,664,553 of record OX344727.1, on the reverse strand, counting down.
TTAGCAAAAAAGTGTTGAAACACTGATACCAAGCTAGAGGAGCTTGTTTCAAGCCATATAACGCCTTCTTGAGACGACAGGCATGATTAGGGAAGCGAGGATCAACAAAACCCGGAGGTTGAGCCATGAAGACAGGTTTGTGAAGGACCCCATGAAGAAAGGCGTTCTTCACATCAAGCTGATGAAGAGACCACTGAAAGCGAACTGCAAGAGCAAGAACAACACGAACAGTGGAAGCCTTGACAACAGGACTGAACGTATGATGAAAATCAGCACTGGGAAGCTGAGTAAAACCCTGGGCCACCAAGCGGGCTTTATGTCGTTCAATAGAGCCATCAGCATGGTATTTGGTATGAAAAACCCATTTCGAGCCAACAATGTTCGTGCCAGGAGGGCGAGGCACAAGATCCCAAGTATTATTCTGATGAAGAGCATCGATTTCTTCTTGCATTGCAGAAAGCCAGGCAGGAGACTTTGACGCAGATTTAAAACCTCGAGGCTCAGAAGAGGCAACAAGAGCTGATAAAAGAGTCGTGGTAGAGAAATCAACAGGATAGCGCGGCTTGAACACACCAGCCCGGGCACGAGTAACCATAGGATGAATGGGTGCCGGGACAGATGGAGGTGCAACCGGTGGGGAAATCGGTGACATCGGCACTGGATCATCCGGAACTGGAGAATCCGGTAATGGTGGGGCGGGTACTGGGTCAGGTTGCTCATGCACAGGCGGTATGAAATCTGGCTCATCCAAAATGACTCGAGGCTGAGGCGAGACAGTAGTATAGGAGCGATGTGGAAGAACAGCAGGAGAAGACAGCGGGCCATCCAAGAAGGTTGAAACCTCCAGATCAGATATTCCCGAAGAAGGTAAGGACCGAGCAAATGGAAAACACAGCTCATCAAACTGGGCATGACGAGTTGTAAAAACTCGCGAAGAGACTGGATCGAGACAACGATAACCTTTGTGCATGGAGCTGTAACCAATAAAAATGCAGGGTCTACTACGGGGTGCCAATTTGTGATCAGCATAATCACGAAGAAACGGAAATACCCGACAACCAAACGGCTTAAAGTTGCCATATTTTGGAGTGGAACCAAACAAAAGCTCAAACGGAGATTTGTTGGACAACACTGCAGAGGGAAGGCGATTAATGACATAAACCGCCGTGGCAAAAGCGTCAAACCATAGAGAAGCCGGAGCATGGGCATGAAATAGCATCGAGAGACCTGCCTCAGAAATATGCCTATGCTTACGCTATGCACGGCCATTCTGCTGTGGAGTGTAAGGACAAGATAAGCGATGTAAAATACCATGCACAGAGAAAAAAATCACGAACTTTTGAATTAACGAACTCTGTCCCCCCATCACTTTGGAAAACCTTAACAGTTGTAGAGAACTGATTGCACACAAAGGCATGAAATTTCACCAAAACATCAAAAAACTCAGATTTCGCACAAAGAGGATAAACCCATGAGAAACGGGAGTGATCATCAACAAAAACAACATAATATCTGTAACCAGCAGAAGTAGCAATAGGGGCTGGACCCCACAGATCACAGTGTATCAAATCCAAAACAACATTAGCCCGTTTATCATTCAAAACAAAAGATAATCTCTTACTCTTAGCTAACTGGCAAGAGGAACAAACAGTAGGGTTCTGCAACAACGAAGTAACAGAAAGTTGTCCTAACTTTTGCAATAAAGTAATAATAGAAATTGGGACATGCCCCAGGTGTAAGTGCCATAAATCAAAACTGGCCTTCAAACTCTTATTTTTTAAAGCTGCAACCAATGCTGGAATACCTCGATCAAGCAAGTACAACCCTTTATCACACCGTCCCTGAGCCAGGACTGCCTTTGTGACCCGGTTCTGAATCGCAAAGAAACGATCAGAGAAAATAACATCAACAAGAAAATCAGCAGTTAACTTACTGATGGATAACATATTTTTTGTGATGTGAGGAACAACTAAAATATCCAATAAGTGTACGTCATTAGATAATTTAGAAGTACCAATGTACGAAATATTTAAAGCAGACCCATTACCAACAATAACAGAGCCGTTACCTGTATAAGGCTCAAAAGAGTCAAGAGCCCCAGTCTGATTGGTCATGTGTGCCGAGGCGCCAGAGTCAAGATACCAGTCAGGAGAAGGGTCTGAAACGTTGCAAGACGAGGTGAAGGCCTGAGCAAGGTGTGCAGAATTCATAGCAGATTGAGTGGCCACATACTTGGGACATTTATCAGCATAGTGCTCCCCTCGACAAATTTGACACCGCGGCGGACGACGACTGGAGTTATTATTCTGGCCACCCCTAGAAAAAGAGTGCTGGCGTTGGTTCGAATTGGAGGGACCCGACGAGCGTCCCCCGCCATGCGAAACCTGAGGCTGGCCACGAGAAGGACCCTTGGAGGACGAGCAGCCGTCGACAGGCTGTTGTCCTTTCGAAGCCGTGAAAGCAGCAGTGGACGAGCTTCCGGCCTCCATCGCGCGAAGACGTCCCTCAAACTAACGCTAAAGAGCTTTTTATCCTTCAGTCTCCAAGCCTTGAAATCCGGATTCGGAGAGGAAGTACCATCGGAAGCAGTGATGGTAGTAGCGGGGGCTTCAACTGAACCGTCGAGAATGCCCATGATATCAAAACATTCGGCCATATCTACTATTTGACGGCGCCACATGAGAAAGGTGGACATCTCCAATTTGATGTTCACCATGTTTAGCATGGTTGCAATCGGAAGGGGATCGGTGGGAGCGGAAGACATGGTGGTTATTTCGACAGAAAAAAAAGGGCGAGAGAATAACTAGGGTTTAGAGGGGCAGGCGTGAGATCGGCCGAGAAAAAAGAGAGACGCGTGGGATCGCGCCGGAAGGAAAGCCGGAAAGAGAAGGAAGACCGGTCCTCTTTCGGTGCAAGGAAGAAGGAAACGAACGGAGGAAGCGGAAGATTAGGGATAGGATCTTTTACTGAGCGTGTGATACCATGAAAGATGAGGAAAATATCATCGATGATTTTATTAATCATGTGTACAAGAATATATATACACAAAGATACAACAATCTCATCCTATAATTAAGGAGAGGATAATGAAGATCTATTCTAAAATAAAAAAAGAATATTAACTACATATACACGGTCAAATACTATCCTTATTATGATTCATATAATTCATGGGTTAACATAGTTACATAAACTTTATGTGGAATGGAAAATATAGAAACTCCCTAATATCTTCTTAATAGAGAGAATAGAATGTCTTCTGAATAGAGAGAATAGATTTTATAAAGAAATGTAGAATTAATTTATTTATATTAATTTGCTAGCACTTTGTCAATTGCGACTGAATTTTCCGACTCTATTTTTTAGATTCAGTCTCTAATTTTTTTAAGATGTGTCTCATCGAGTGAACAATTTATTAAAAGTCATTACACTACAAAAAAGACGGTATTTAGCGACGGGAGATTTGCGACGGACTTATGTCCGTCGCAAATTATGTCATTTGCGACGGAATTCTGGCAGTTTTGCGACGGAATTCGTGAGTCGGTCAATTTTGATCGATTTTGCGACGGATATAGTAAGTCGTCGCAAATTTGCGACAGAATTTAATGACGGAGACATAAAACGCCGACGTTTTATTAAATTTGCGACGAAAGTCGTCGCAAATTTGCGACAAAACATTAGCGACGGACCACATGTCCGTCGCAAATTCGACCGGGTTACAGTTTGCGACGGCATTCCGTCGCAATTTTTAAATTCAAATTTGCGACGGCCCCTTTCCCGTCGTAAATTTGAGCGGTTGAAACTTGCCAGGCGGGTTGGTGACCAATAATTGACCCGTGTCGTTGCAAATGAGGTCTGCGACGGAATAGCCGTCGCAAAATGTGCAATTTGCGACGGAAATTAAGGCCGTCGCAAATTTACGCAGTTTTATATCAGTCCCTTCCCTTTTCCTTCCCTTTCACTTTCACTCACGAAAAAAATAAAAAATTATGCGGTTTTAATATGTTCTTCACGTATAATTGGTGTATTTGTCATTGCCTTCAACCTCACCGTACGTATTTGTCATTGCCTTCAACTTCACCGTACGTTTTCACATTTTTAACCGTTTAAATGTCATATTTTTATTGTTTCAATTTTTTAGTACTCTATTAGGTAATGAGCATGATATATATTTATTTGATGGGTTTTAGTATGATTGATGATATATATATATGTTTATTTGATGAGTACGTTTTAGTTTGTGTGATATTTATACCTATTTTTAGTCGAAACTCTGCTCAATTTTTCTGTACACTATTAGATAAATTGTGTGATATTTGTTTATTTGATTGGTTTACTATGATTGATATATATGGTTGTGTTGGATTGATTTTTGTGAAGGAAAATTTTGTATATCCTTATTTTTAGGCAAACTCTGCCCAATTTTTTACAACTCATGTGATATTTACTTTTAATCTGTAACAGATGCAATTTTCAGATCGTGATTGGATGTACTCAATACCTAGAATGATAGGAGAAGGCATTAACTCTGTCTTTTGCAATAAAATTGATGAGTTTATTGAGTTTGCACTACAACATCCATGCAATATGGATTGTATGGGTAATATTAGGTGTCCGTGTAAAGACAGAAGATGCAGAAATATGAGATTCTTGAGTGTTGATGAGGTTAGAACTCATCTTGTGATTTTCGGTTTTGTTTCCCGTTATTACAACTGGACCAGTCACGGTGAACAGCGGTGGAATGTTGACATCGAAACCGTAGAATACTGGTATACTGGGTGGAGCGGTGGTGGAAGTTCTGATGTTGGTGGTTCAAGTTATGTTCCATATACTCAATTTGAACCACAAGTAGAGGATGAACCTGATAGATATCGGATGATGATTGCAGAATCTGTTTTGGGTGGTCAACCACAATTCAATGAAACACCTATGGATGAGGAACCAAATCATCGGTCAAAGAAGTTTTTTTATATGCTTAAAACTGTTGATCAAAAGTTGTTTCCTGGTTGTGAGACTGAGACGCAGTTGTCATTCAATGCTCAAATGTTGAACATCAAAACTGAAGGTAAGGTCAGTCAAAAAATGTTCAATCAATTTGCTAAATTGTTCAAACGAGCTCTACCTGAAGACAACACGGCGCCTGATAATTTCTATCAGAGCAAGAGGCTCTTGAAGGATATGGGTCTACCCTTTGAGAAGATTGATTGTTGTACAAACGGTTGCATGTTATTTTGGGATGAGGATGAGGATGAGGATGAGGATCATTGCAAGATGTGTGGTCACCCACGGTACAAACCATGTGGTCGTACAAAAAGTAAGAAGAAAGTGCAGTTCAAGGCTTATAAGGCAATGTATTACCTTCCCATCACTCCTCGTCTGGAGAGGTTGTATCAGTCTAGTGCCACGGCTAAAGACATGACATGGCATGCTGAGGAGTGTTCTGGTGAGAATTCTGGAGAGATGCGGCATCCTGCAGACTCGGAGGCATGGAAACATCTTAATAGGGAGTTTCCAGATTTTGCAAGGGAGACGAGAAATGTGAGGTTAGGCTTGTGCGCGGATGGTTTTGCTCCATTTGGAATGCACGGAAAAAAGTATTCATTATGGCCTGTGCTGTTGACCCCGTACAATCTACCTCCTTGGTTGTGCATGAAGCCTCAACATATATTTCTTAGTATCTTGGTGCCTGGACCACACAACCCCAATCATAAATTGGATGTATATCTCCAGCCATTGATTAAAGAGTTGAAATCTTTGTGGTCTACGGGGGTGGAGGCCTACGACGTTCATAGGAAGCAGAACTTCACGATGCGAGCTGCACTTTTGTGGACCATTAGTGACTTTCCAGCATTTTCTATGTTGTCTGGGTGGTCAACAGCAGGAAAACTAGCATGCCCGTATTGCATGGATGGTTCTGATGCATTCTATCTTCCGTTGAGTAGAAAAGTGTCATGGTTCGACAACCATCGCAAGTTTCTTCCTCCTGATCATCCCTTTCGGAGGAACAAAACAGACTTTCTAAAGGGTAAAAATGCAGTAGGCCGCACAAGACCACGGATTCGATCAGGTATGTGTCTGGGTACTGAATCACTACTTATGTCTATGTGTCTCATATAAATAAGTTAACCATATATAAATTAATTATTTCAGGTGATTCGTTGTTGTATGAGGTTACAGTCACTGATTTGATGAAGACAACTGAGGCGGGTGCAATGGAGCACAATAAACGCATCCAGGGTGGTTGGAAGAAGAGAAGTATATTTTGGGACTTACCTTATTGGAGCAAGTTGTTGATTCGACACAATTTGGATGTGATGCATATAGAGAATAATGTTTTCGATAACTTATTTCATACGGTCCTGGGTACTGAAGGGAAGACCAAAGACACTTCTAAATCCAGAGATGAGTTGAGGCTCTTCTGTTCTCGTGCTTCCCTACACAAGGATGAGCAGACAAGAACATATCCCCAAGCCTCTTACACAATTAGTAAAGCAGAAAGGAAGAATTTGTGTAAGTGGGTGAAAGATTTGAGCTTCCCTGACAATTATATGTCGAATTTGGGAGACAGAGTTGACACGGAAACCGGAAAGGTGTCTGGAATGAAGAGTCATGATTGTCACGTGTTCATGCAACGACTCTTACCTATTGCATTTCGGTACTCACTTCCCAAGAATGTATGGAGTGTCATCACGGAATTAAGTCTCTTTTTCAGACACTTAACGGCATCAACGATTACAGTCGAGGACATGAGGCGTTTGGATGAGGAGATCCCTGTTATTCTATGCAAACTTGAGTGGATTTTTCCACCCAGCTTCTTCGACTCGATGGAACACTTACCCTTACACTTAGCGTATGAAGCCTCAATTGCTAGTCCCGTACAGTATCGATGGATGTATCCTTTTGAGAGGTAATTCTATACCATTTTTTAGATCGACTTTTAAGATCAATACTGAATAATTTTTCTAACACTTCTTGTTTTAGGTATTTGCACAACTTAAAGCTCAATATTGGAAATGCGGCCCACATCGAAGCATCAATTGTTAATGCATACCTTACTGAAGAGGTTGGAGCATTTTGTTCTTACTACTTCGGCGATCAAGTTCAAACCAGAATCAGAAATGTGCCTCGCAACTACGATGGTCGTGGAGTAGACCATCCCCTTCGTGATGTTGAAGGTATATTATCTATATTTTTGCATCCGGGTCAACCAATGGGTAAGGGCACCAAACGACCGTTTAGGGGCAGTGTTGATAGGCGAACATAAGTCAATAAATGGCGAACGTAAGTCAATAAATGGCGAACAAAGATTAAAGCTACATTAAGGATTATGAAGAGCCAACCTCAAATCAAGGGTGATCAACAAAGAAAATCAAGTTGGGGTGCATCTACCAATTTTAGAGGTGAATAAAGTGACGAACAACTCCCTGACGAACAACTAATGGGCGAACAGGTATTTAGACCCGAGACCAAGAATAAGCCAACTGTGAAGTCATCAATGACGAACAACTTGGTCAAACCATGATACAACAAACAGCCAAAGAAGTGTGTACAAGTGAACAAAGGACAAAGATCCCAAAGCCATAAGGCGAACAACTTCAAAAGTACACCCTCAAGAGGCGAACAACTTTCAGTTGAAGGGTCATCAAGATCATACAAGCCGACCTAGGCGAACAACAATGAGTCCGAGATAAGACTCAAAAGAAGACTTTGTAACTAAGATTCAGCTTAGATAAGGTCAAACTAAGGGCAAAGGACATATGTCAGGCATGCAAGCTAGGGAGACCAAGAGTCAGTAGCACCTCATGCTTGCTAGCCTCTATAAATAGTTGTTCTCCAGCTGTGAAATACAAGTTCAAATTCATAAATACTCCCAACACACACAAACACACCCAAAAACTTACACATACACGAAATAAGTCCAATTTCGACTACCGAATTTACAAATTCGATAAATTCATCGCCCGATTTACCATTTACGGTGGTAATCAATCACACGCTATTGATTGGTGACGTAAAAACATTAAAACAGCCACTAATCCTTACGATTAGATTCGTTCACCAACAGGCAGTATTGAAGAGTCAACAATACATTCATATGTTTTGATGAATTATTCTGAAGTCCAACCGTATATAGAGTAAGTAATTTAATTTTATAGTTGAGTTTTTTACAATATGTATATTGTTGATATCTGAAAAGTAATTAATTTCTTTTTTCTGATATATAAGGATGTTCTGTGAGTATAAGCGTCAAGTAGAACCAGACATCACAGATGCAACAGTTTTTCAATCCATCCGCAATGATTTTATGTTTTGGTTCCAACGTTACGTGAGTATCACATAATTATATGATTTTTACCCTATAACAAATCCGTTATTATTTTTATACATGATAATTTAATATTTACAGGGACAAAATGACCTACTTAATAACAACCCACATCTTGAAGCTCTGAGCAAAAGACCACTACGTAGTGTGGTATCATACCACGGATATTACGCAAATGGATACAAATTTCATACTGAAGCGTATGCTTCAACGAAATTGACTACAAACAATGGTGTTTGCGTTACCGGTGCAAACTACAACGAAGAACCCATCGATTACTATGGAGTGCTGCAAGAAGTAGTTGAAATAGAATATCCGGGTTGGCCGAAGAGGACGATAGTGTTGTTCTTGTGTGAATGGTATGATCCAGGGAACCAAGGAACAAGAGTCGACAAAAACTACAAGATTGTTGATATCAACACCGGAAAGAAGTTTCCTGCGGCATACGATCCCTATATTTTTGCAACGCAAGCATCTCAAGTATATTATTGCAAATACCCCGGATCAAGTAGGCCCAACTTGAGGACAGTTTGCAAAGTGAAGGCAAGATCATTGGTTGAAGTTTCTAATCCGTCAAACAAAGACGGTGTAGAACCAACAGATCCATTTCAAACAGAGATACAAGAGGCTCAAACAGAGGTTGATCAAGCAGGTGTGAATATTTTTGTCGACTTACTTGCTGCAAATCCAGAAATGGTAATAATTGAAAGTGATCATGAGGATGATGGACAAGAGCGCGGTGAGGAGGAGGAGGAAGAAGAAGAAGAAGAAGAAGAAGAAGAAGAAGAAGAAGAAGAAGAAGAAGAAGAAGAAGAAGAAGAAGAAGAAGAAGAAGAAGAAGAAGAAGAGGAAGAAGAAGAGGAAGAAGAAGAGGAAGAAGAAGAGGAAGAGGAAGAGGAAGAGGAAGAGGAAGAGGAAGAGGAAGAGGAAGAAGAAGAGGAGGAAGAAGACGACGATTAGAATTACTAAATTATTGTATATATAACAAATTAGAAACGAAAATAAATTAATTTGGTGAATTATGGAAAAAAAACGAGTCAATTTGGATACATATACAATTAATTGTGTACAAATGAACGAATTATAAATTTAAGCGGGAGTCGAAATAAATAATTTTACCAAAATAATAAAAATTAAATGGCCCCAACATTTATAAAAACAAGTGAGAAACGAAAATGAATTAATTTGGTGAATTATGAAAAAAAAAACGAGTCAATTTGGATACATATAAAATTAATTGTGTACAGATGAACGAATTATAAATTTAAGCGGGAGTCGAAATAAATAATTTTACCAAAATAATAAAAATTAAATGGCCACAACATTTATTAAAACAAGTGAGAAACGAAAATGAATTAATTTGGTGAATTATGAAAAAAACGAGTCAATTTGGATACATATACAATTAATTGCGTACAAATGAACGAATTATAAATTTAAGCGGGAGTCGAAATAAATAATTTTACCAAAATAATAAAAATTAAATGGCCACAACATTTATTAAAACAAGTGAGAAATGAAAATGAATTAATTTGGTGAATTATGAAAAAAAACGAGTCAATTTGGATACATATACAATTAATTGCGTACAAATGAACGAATTATAAATTTAAGCGGGAGTCGAAATAAATAATTTTACCAAAATAATAAAAATTAAATGGCCACAACATTTATTAAAACAAGTGAGAAACGGAAATGAATTAATTTGGTGAATTATGAAAAATAAACGAGTCAATTTGGATACATATACAATTAATTGCGTACAAATGAACGAATTATAAATTTAAGCGGGAGTCGAAATAAATAATTTTACCAAAATAATAAAAATTAAATGGCCACAACATTTATTAAAACAAGTGAGAAACGAAAATGAATTAATTTGGTGAATTATGAAAAAAAAAACGAGTCAATTTGGATACATATACAATTAATTGCGTACAAATGAACGAATTATAAATTTAAGCGGGAGTCGAAATAAATAATTTTACCAAAATAATAAAAATTAAATGGCCACAACATTTATTAAAACAAGTGAGAAACGAAAATGAATTAATTTGGTGAATTATGAAAAAAAAAGAGTCAATTTGGATACATATACAATTAATTGCGTACAAATGAACGAATTATAAAATTATGCATTGTCGAAATAAATAATTTTACAAAATAAAAAAAATAGTTGGGCAAAATATTTTAATAAACAACTTAGATACGAAAAGAAATTAATTTGGTGAATTATGGAAAAAAAATGAATTAATTTGAATACATATACAATTAATTCATACAAATGAACGAATTATAAATTTAAGCGGGAGTCGAAATAAATAATTTTACAGAAATAATAAAAATTAAATGGCCCCAACATTTACAAAAACAAGCGAGAAACGAAAATGAATTAATTTGGTGAATTATAGAAAAAAAACGAGTCAATTTGGATACATATACAATTAATTGCGTACAAATGAACGAATTATAAAATTATGTATTGTCGAAATAAATAATTTTACAAAATAAAAAAAAATAGTTGGGCAAATTATGTGCGACCCGGCCGGGTCTGACCCGCCATTTTTGCGACGGACTTATCCGTCGGTAATTTGCGACGGAGCTCCAAAATCTGTCGCAAAAATTAGCTACGGCTGTTTTAAAAAACGGACACGTGTCCGTCGCAAATTCCGTCGTAAAACAGTGTTTTTTTTGTAGTGTTATTTAGATAATATGGGTGTTAACCGTTGACTTAATTTTTTAATTTCTTTTTAAAGTCTCATCGAATGAAAAATTAATCAAATGTCCATTTTGGTGAAGCAAACAATTTATCAAAATAATTTAATATGAGTTTGAATTACTTCCCGCGAGTTTTGACGGGTGCTGAAATGCAAACCATGAAAATACATACAATGAAGACCACATAATAAAGGATGTCAAGAAAACCAAACACTTGACTATAAATTAAGAAAGAAGTGACAATATTCAATCGGCTGATACCATCTTTCATATTCAAGTTACATATGCCATAACAGCAAATTAATTTAATATTGTTATGATTGAAGTAACAATTAAAAAGCATAGTTGTAATTAAAAAAAATATAAAGAATAACGTGGAAAATGATGATTTGAGAAAATCTTATCAATCATTGTTAATGGTAATGATGCACAAATTTTGTATAATAAAAGGAATCAATTGGCGGTCTTGAAAGACAACACAAGAAAAAAACAAGTAATATTAGACAAAAAGAGAATCTACTTATAGGCAGCCAAAATTAACCGATCAATATCGTAATCATTACTAACTAAAGTATCAACAACATTTGAAAGACATACATTGGACCTTTCCGCTAGGAGAATTTCTTGAACCACAATAGATGAATCCCAAGTAATTCCTCCTACTTATAAATACACTTAATTAAACACAAATTCACATGAGCATATAAAAATGAAGAAACCACAACGAGTAGTGCTTGTTCCCTTCCCTTACCAAGGCCATATCACCCCAATGCTTCAAATGGGAGCCGTTCTCCACTCGAGGGGCTTCTCGATAACGCTCGCCCACACGGAGTTCAACTCCCCGAACCCTCTCGACTACCCTCTCTTCGACTTCCAACACCTCCCCGACCAACTGGCTGGCTCTGACACGTCCTTCTACAACATGCTGGAAGTCATATCCGACATGAACGCCAACTGCAAAACTCCGTTCCAGGAGCTCCTCGTCCGGATCATGGACGAGGAGGAGCGTGTGTGCGTCATTCACGACGCCCTCATGCACTTTGCTGACCACGCGGCTAAGAATCTCGAGATTCCAACCTTGGTGTTGAGAACAAATAGTGCTGCCTATATACACTCCTCTCATCTCACATTGCAGCTTCTAGAACAGAAAGTACTTCCCGTGCCAGGTAATCGCTAGTAAATGTAGGACAATATGTTTATTGAGATTAGTAAATTTTGATTTTGTAAATTTAGGTCAAATTAATCCAAAATAACACAAATCGGACGAACATGCATTTCACTCGCGATTTAGTCTCTTCCAGACCCAATTTACAGTTGATAGGAGAGGGTCAAGCCATATACTATTCGCTTTCGACCAAATTCTAACGATACATACTCCCTCCATCCCAAAATTACTTGCACGCTTCCATTTTTCTTCCGTTGCAAATGGGGTTGTATTAATACATTTTGCTATATAAAATATACTACAAACGACATTAATCATTAACGTCACAAGTAGTATATTTTATATAAAAACATAATAACCACGATGCATAAATACAATCTCATTTGTGACAAACGGCAATTGGAAGTATACAAGTAATCTTGAGACGGAAGTAATACTAATTATTTTTCCTTGTCTTTCGAAGCCCGTCAATTTGGTATCCTTGATTCCTTATTTCAAAATCCACAACACAAAATTTTCAAATTTTTATCTTCGATTAAATGTTCATTGTGATTCCAAGGCGATTTTTGGTGCAATATGTGTGCAACATGTGACGTTTTAGTTTCAATTGAAGTATTTCAGATCAATTAGGTCTAAATTTGCAATATGTATATATATATATATATATCAGTCTGCAAATATAATATTCTACAATTGCTACCATAAGTTACGGGCCTAAAAAAATATTCCAAAAAAAAAATTCTTATTTTGTCCTAGTTCTAAACTAATCATTTCTAACCAATCACAGAATCTCGACTCGATGATCAAGTGCCACGAGTTCAACCTCTCAAATTCAAAGACCTACCCCTTCCCGCGACTGAACAAATCTCCGAAATCATACAAGACTTCACGCGCAGTTACATGGACATAAGATCATCATCAGCAGTCATATGGAACACCATGGACATGCTCGACCACACGCCGCTACAAAAACTTCACCATCATCACCGCGTCCCATTCTTCTCCGTCGGCCCTCTCCACAAAATCGCGCCAACTCTACCAACCAGTCTAACGCACGAGGATGCGAACTGCCTAGCGTGGCTCGACAAACAAACCCCCAATTCAGTCATATACGTCAGCTTAGGTAGTGAAAGAATTCCGCCTCATCTAAAAGTCCGAACTTGTAGAGAGGTGTGAAATTAATTTATTTAATTATTTCCCTTTACATTCCCCCGGACTCAACTTTTCCCCCTTTGGGGAGTCCCAATAAATGGACAATATAATATGGATGGAGTTGCATTGGGAATTAAACCCAAGATCTTTGTCCGGGCGTGAGCCTAACAACTTTTCCCCCTTTGATAACATGAAAGAATTTCACTTCATCTAAAAGTCCAAACTTATGAGAGATGTGAAATTAATTTATTTAATTATTTTCCTTTAACAGGTAGCCTAGCAACAATAGACAAGAATGACCTCATTGAAATGGCATGGGGACTAGCCAACTCCAATCACCCCTTCTTATGGGTAGTTCGAGCTTCTTTAATCAACGGTTCGGATTGCATGGATTGTTTACCCCAAAAATTCTTTGAGATGACTAAGGGAAGAGGGTGCATAGTGAAGTGGGCCCCACAAAAGAAGGTTTTGGCACATGGTTCCGTGGGCGGCTTCCTGAGCCACTGTGGATGGAACTCGACTCTGGAGAGTATGTCCGAGGGGGTTCCTATGATATGCGGGCCCCATTTTTCGGACCAAATGGTGAACACGAGGTACCTTGCGAATGAGTGGAAAGTAGGATTGGAATTGGAGAGTTTGGAGAGGGTTTGCATTGAGAAAGCTATTAAGAAAGTGCTTGAGGGTAAAGAAGGGAAGGGAATGAGAGAAAGAGCAGTGAAGATGAAACAAGAAATTGAGGTGGGAATAAACAAAGGAGGTTCTTCACACAAGGCACTCAATGACTTAGTAAACTTCATCACATCATTTTCCTTGGAAAAATGAACGACTTAGATACCGAAATGAAGCTCGATTTATTGTTTTAAAAATTGAAAGAATATTACTACATTCATTCTGCTTTTGTTTTCTTTTCTTGTGAAGGGGCAAGTGATCTACAAATTATGTAGAACAAATTAAGTGCGCTGTTTCTTGTAGTTGAGAGGATCAAGTATCAACGTAGTTGTTTTAATTTGTGTAATTTTAATGCATTTTTGAAAATTTGCGATTTGATTTGAAATATTCTTTGTAATTTGATATGTATCATTTAAGATGTCACTTTGTCACTTGAAAATTTCACCTTATTTCATCGAAATATAATGACATGTATAATTTACGTTCCATTAATTTATTTAGAATAATACAAAATTTTCTCAGCATTAGCAGGACTTAGAGCTCGTTTGGTTAAGCTTATTTGAAACATCTTTTAAGTTGTTTTATGAGCTTATAAGATGTAATTTTTAAGTAACTTATAAGGTGTTAAAGTGTTTGACTAAATCTTTAGGAAATTATAATTAATATTTTTTTAATTTAAATTTAATATAAAATATTTTTTATTATATTTTTTTATGTTGAGGTATGGGTGGGTGGGATTGGGGGAGGGGTGGAGAGGGGTGATTGGGGATGAAGGTGGTAGGAAAATAAGTTGGGAAATCTCAATTTATTTTTTTACAGCGTATAAGCTGTTAAGAGCTTATTTTATGATCTTATAATTTGTTACACATTTTATTTTACCAAACACATTGATAGTGCTTTTAATTGTTTTAAAAAGCTTATAAGCCCAGTCGAACAGCCTCTAATTGAATACACAAAATGTAATTGGGGGTAGCACTCTCACTCTTTCTAACTCTGTACATCTCTTTTTTTGTGTTAACCACAAAATAAGATGAACAGACCACTTAACAAAACCTGTCAAATGGACCGGGCCAAGCCAACCTAGTACTGACCCATTAGGCCGCGAATTTTTTTCTGGGCCGGACCCATTTGACAGCTTAAATTGAAATTGGGCATTTAAAAGAGTTGTTTTGAATATTTCTTATTTGTGCTTTTTGCTTAAGTCGTATCACTAAAGACCACGGTTATTAGCACTAGCCTCTTTGTTAAATACATTACCAGGATGAATACACTATCCAATTTTCCGAAATTTTGAAACAGTTTCGGAAAAGAATTCCGAAAATTAACAAAAAATTCGAAAAAAACATTCGAAATATTGTATTTTCCATTATGTTCGAAAAAATTATTCGAAAAAATGAAAGAATTTCGAATTTTTTTCGAACAACAAGTAGTGTATTCATCTAGGTAGTGTCTTTAACTAAGAGGCTAGTGCAAATAACCTGGGCCATCACTAAATTGGGTTAAAACATACTCCAATTATCTTAGTGCAAATGTGCTATAAATATATGTGCGTAATCGGGAAAATTACAAAATGATACAATATCAAACCACTATTTATAAGATAGTACAATGTTCAAATAATATGTTCTAATGTTTAGTTTTTTTTTTTCGCATATGTTCAATTATTTTATACCAATGTATAAAAAGCAGTTTGGTATTGTATTATCTTGTGTATTTCTCTGTGCAATTTGATTCAGAACTAGGGTTCTTTTTGTATGAAATAATAATTAAAAAATATATATAAAAAATTTATTGGGCCAACCCAAAAAACCAGGTCAAGCCCGACTCGAGCTCAAGTGGCCCAACAGGCCTATCGGGCTAGGCCAAGATAGTCCGGTTCTTTTCGGGTCTATAATTTTGAGGCCCAATCCATTCTTAAAATTAGGTTTTTCGTGTTGGCCCAATTAGGCGGGCCCATTTTGACACTTAGTCTTAACACATCCCATAGGAGAGTACGAGTAGGAATGACAAAACGGCCCGCTCCGATTGGGTCAGGTCTGCCCCTTCCTGAAAATGGGGCAGGTCCGCCCCACCCCGCACGTGGGACAGATCGGGTATGGGTATGTATATTGCCCCGCTCCGTCCCGCCCTGCCCCACAATCTATTTAATATATACATATAAATATATCTCTATTAAATTATATATATATATATATATATATATAATTAAAGGTCTCTCATAAATATATCAACAAACGTGCATATTAATTATTTACTCAATTGATTCAATTCTATCATTCAAATTAACATAATGACATCCATAAATTAATATATTTTTTACTAATATATATTAAACCCTAAGTTTACAATTAATTATGTCATTCACATATATATTTTGTTAATTTTGGACTCGTAATTATCTTGAATTTGTTGATTAGACTTATTGTCATTTTTCACTTGAGATTGTGATGAATTTGTGGTTTCATGGTTATGTTTATTATTTAATTTAATTGTAAATTTAATTTTAATATACATGTGCTTATATTTTAAAAAATATATATTTTCTTGAGATAAGAATGGGGCGGGGCGGACCTCCCCCTTGCAGGGCGAGCATGGAGCACAAAATGCCGCCCCGCAGCCGGGCACGGGACGGGTCGACAGGGAATAGGCGCGGGGCGGGTCTGGGTACTTAGGTACTCACCCTGCCCCGCCCCATTTCTACCCCTAAGTTCGAGAGACTGACGTTAAAATGAAGATTGGAGTAGGCCCATTGAATAAGGCCCAAGGGCGAAGTCCAAAAGATGGGCCAAACCCAACAACCTGAAAATTAACATGAAATATGCAACTGGCATTGCTAAATTCTCATACAAGACGAGCTCAACTTTTTTATATATATACACAATGAAGACGAAAAAGATTCATTTTATTCAGAAGCATCAATTATTATGAAGATTTGCCCGCACCATCCCCAGTATAAAACTAGTTTTTATTTTTCATCTTACATTCTCACTAAAAAATGTAGGATGCATCTTAATAAATCCATTCTTGGGGGAGTATTTGCGTCTCTTCATCCTTATTTGGCGCCCAAATTTGGAAATTGGGATTTCTATTTCCTTGGTTCTTTGATTTGCTCCATTCATCTGCAAACCATAAAACCACACATTAATTAAGTCTGGACACTAATGTCATTCACTCATGTTTTATGATTTATGGATTTATTGTCTAAAGATTAATATGACTCAAATCTTTATTTATTTTTATGATTTATGGATTTATCAAACCCCATTTTAATTATTGTTTAAAGATTAATATTACCCAAATCTTATCATTTTTAATTATTGTTTAAAGATTAATATGACTCAAATCATATAATAAAGATATGTCAGACTGTCTCACTCAATACTCCCTCTAATTTATCACATGTACACAGAGATGGTCTATGCTTATTCAATTAATCTTTATTTAAAAGAAAAATTAATTTTCAAATCCAATTTATTATTATCTCATGTAGTATAATTGTTTAAGCAAAATGTACCTCTGGGAGATGCAAGATGAGGTGGGGGTGCAGAATCTGAAAGCCTGTTAAAATGGAGCTCAAGCGCCTCTAAAACTCTTGTAGGTATCAGAACCGTGGATAAACCTGTATATATGAGTAGTTGACAAAATTTATTAATATTGATTAATTGATAAGGCAATAAATAATTAAATCAATAAATTTATGTGTCATACAGGGATAAACCTAATTTCATAGATAAAAAGAAGGGTGAAACTGATTTATACTTGAACCATTTGAAGGGTATTATTCGTTTTGGGTTTTAAAAATTCGAATTTAGATCTTGGAATTTAAAACTCATTCTAGTTTGAGTTTTAAAATTAGATTTTTGAAATCATAATTCCACAACTTTATAAGTAACCTATACAACACTCTTTTATTTTTATGTCATAAAATTAAAACATACCCTACTCAAAACCCAAAAAGAACACAGATTTTAAAATCCAGCGGATATTAAAAACCGCAAATTTTAAAAAATCGATTTTTAAAAGTCACTTAAAATCCAAAAAGAACATAGCCTAAAGATATTAGTTTTGGAGGGTGCAAATAAAGAATATATATGAGCTGAAGGGTATGGATTGTTTCACTAAAGGATATTAATTGTTTTTACTAAAGAATATAAATTGTTCTACTAAAAGTATTGTAAAGTGGTTTATGTACGAACAAATTTCACAATATACATACTCACAACTTTTCCTTTTACATTTCGTCCATTTGGAACGAAATTCGCATGCAATAGTAATATCGTACTAGTATTAATTAATCTATTGAATAAGGGTCATTTTCATGGCACAATATATTATTATGAGTTCAAAAGCATACTATTTATATTGAGTACTCCCTCCGTACCTAAAAAAATAGTTCTGGTTGCCTTATTAGGCCATCCTAAAAACATAGTCTTGTTGCATAAAATGAAAATAATAAATTTTATCTACATTTTTCAACGTATACATATAATATTTTTAAAATAATTTATTTTGTATTTAATGTGACACAATATTCTTATATTTTACATATTATATCAATTTTTTAATAACTGTGCAAAAAGTAACATGCTTATATTTTGGTGACTGGGAGAGTAATTCATTTTGCAATTTAATATAAACTTTAAAAATAAAGAACATATTTGAACCTACTTTGTGAGGTCGCTTTTGAATTAGGTGACTAAAGGTGCCCAACGAATAACTGGGAAATCTACCTAGAGAGAGTTGAGCTTTCAAAGAATCAGAAAAGGACCCTTCATCCATAATTTCACATGCCTAATATATCAAAAATCAAGTAGAGCCCCTCTAATTATAGTACTCATTCATTAATTAATTTCTACACCTTTCCTTGTTTATACTGTGAGTAATTATATTTTCAACCCTTCCACAGTAGGTCTTCTATTCTTTCCACATAATGCCTATACTATTCTTCCCACATAATGCCTATATTTCCTAAAAGATATGTACGTTAATGATGTCTTTCTTGGACTTATTTGTTAGATAGCACTCCTCTATTGAAAAACAAATTTGGTGCAACGTAAGCACAATATATAAAATGACAAAGTATTATATAAAAATAGTTCATAATAAGTTTATCATAAACAATTTTAAAATATTACTCCCTCCGTCCCACAACACATTGCGGGGCTACTATTCCTCTCGTGTTTTTTTGCGAGTGAATTTTTTATTAGTATTTAAAATGATAAAATAATTTTAAAATTACTTTATAATAGAGAATAGGTAGATCTATCATACCCTACCTTAAAAATTATTTTATCATTTCAAATACTAATAAACAACTCGCTCGCTAAAACACGAAGATAAAGTGAACTCCGCAATGTGTTCCGGGACGGAGGTAGTATTAATTTTATCAGAAGTATCATTAATTTCATTAGGTGTATCATTAATTAGGGTCAGTGATATTATATTTTACTTGTAAAAAAAATTGATCCCAGATTAATGACACTCCTGATAAAATTAATGATACTTTAAAATAATTTCATGATAAACTTATCATGAATCATTTTCATATAAAACCTACTCATTTAATAATTAAAGACATAATACATTAAACCTTAAAAAAAAGACATAATACATTAAAAGACCCTTGAACTATCACATTTTATATCGAAAGGCCCTTATAATATATATATATTTTTTTTTTTGAAATTTTTTCTAAACTATTAATATTTGTTTTCCGAGGTCTTTGGTAACGAAAATTCACTGATTTTGCTGAGTTATTTTAATGTTTTCATTAAAATATGAAAAAAAAACAACAAAATTCAATGTTATTAAGATCGAATTTCAACAAAAAAATATATATATATACTTGAAGGGTTTTTTAATAAATAAAAAATAATTTAAAAGTCTAATGAAACAAGAATATATAGTTTAACGACTTTTAAAAAAAATTAATTTTGAAATCTTAAAAAAAATTAATTATTTGGGAGCTTTTTAATACATTATGTCTCAAAATTAAAATCGTATTCAATATATATTCATTCAAATATTTCTACCACACAGTCCACACTTCGCATGCATATGAAACATGTGTTAATATCAATGTGTAACTTGTTCAAAAATATTTTATCCGATTGCAATTTAGATTATACAAAATTGATCCATTGTAACTTAAACTCAACTATTATAGTAATTTTTTTGTCACACGTGATTGAGCTAGTAGCCACAAAGATAGAAATTAAACATTGCAATCGATCTATTTCGTATAATATACTGTCTCAATTTTAAAAGTATATTTATTTATTAATATATAGTGAGTCACATGTTAACTTTTATTAACTATTATATAAAGTGTTGTTTTTATTTTTTTATGGAATGATAAACTTATAATGAAATGTCCAGAAAATGAACGTAAAAAGTTTATAATGGAACTGAGGAACTACGATGGAACCGGATTAAATAAATTATACAAATTGCATATTAATAAGATGTTTATAACAAATGTTGCAAATTATTAAGCATCAACATTAAAAATGAGACATCATAAATATACTTAAAATCTTGAAATTGGGGATGTCACAAGAAGCATTCCAAATTCCAACTACTATAATTGTTAACATTCCTTTTTTTATTAAAGTAATATACTCCCACCACAAGTATGAAAGGTCGAATTTATATATATTATAATATTCTTATAAAAATAATTATAATAATGGTACCTGATTTCTTTTTTTGCTCATCTGAGTCCTTATTAGCTCCACGAGGCAAGAATACCCCGGTCCCAGAAGTCCCATTTCTGGATCCGGATCCTCCGAGGAATACAGCCCGCATACCCGACCTGACCCGCCCGTTTCTCACGTTTCCCTCTCTGTATCGCGCATAATTCCGCTCTGTTTTTTGAAACTGCATCTGCTGAGTCAACTCACCTCCGTTAACTCGCGAAACAGGGCATTGTTTGGTAACAGAAACTTGATTTTTCATCTGCGAAACCAGCTAAAAAAAAACACAGAATTAGGTAACCGAATATTTTTCCTCAAAACATTGAAATCGAAATTAGTAACTCAAATTCCAAATGCGTAGTTACATCGAGGCATGAATTCCGATTCCGATCCGGGTGACTCGGAGCGGAATCGGCGACCGAGTTGGTTTTTTCATCATCTTCGTCTTCCTGAAGCATGCACTCGGCCATTTGACGACTCAACTCGGCGACGAAATCGCCGTCGTCGCTCTCCGACGAGTCCAACTCGGAACCAAAGGACGAAGAAGACGAGTCGAAATTCGAACTCGTGCTCCACTCGTCGCATTTCCGAGTCAAATTCTGCTTCTGCGGCTTGAATAAATCGGCATAAAGCAGAGTTTTCCTCCCCTCCAAATCATTCCACATTTCTCTTGCGCTAAACCCTTGGAACAAATATTTTGATGAATCAATAGAAATTTCTGGAATAAATAAGAGAGGAAAGAATGGTTGCAACAGTTGGGAGTGCAAATAAGGAGATCACGTTCTATATATACACACTTTTTATATATATATTTTATATGTGTTTATAATATATAAATAAAGTACATTAATTGTGATATTTGGGGGTGGGTTTGTTAATTTAATTAAGTAATTGTTTCTGTTGTTGGGTTTAGTGGTTAGACATATATATGTTGTCTAACCCAACTGCCATTTGTTGGGGTTTGAATTTAATTTCAAAACTTAATTTGTTGCTAACCCAACATTACTTTATTTTTAATTAGAATGTTGAATCTTTTTATAACCGATCCATTAACCAATTTGTTATTCTAGTATTTTTTTTTTTTTTTTTTACGTGAAGTTGTTGCACCTATTTAACCATTTGTAAATGAATTTAGTTAAATAATTAAATGAAATAATTTCACACTCTTTTATAAATTTAAATTTTTGATGTGAAATTATTTTATGGTATCAGAGTCATAAAGGCTCACGTTGGGAGCAATTCTAATCATATTAAGTTGTCCACTCACTGGGTCTCCCCAAAAGAGGAAAAATTGAATCATATTCATTAATAAAAGGGGTATAAGAGAAATAATTAAATTAATTAATTTTACACTAGGTGAAATTCTTTTATGGTATTAATTAATCGATTAGAAGAAATTCTTTGGATTGAGTAAGTGTAAGACTAATACAGTTTGGTCTATCATTTGTGTCACATAAAAATTTATCTTTTTAAGTTATAATTATAATTATTATATTTAACTAATTAAGAATGTTTTATTTGTTTTTAAAAAAAAAGTAATTTGATTACTCCCCAGTCATAAATACTTTGCACAGCTGACTTTTCAAAAATTTTAATAAACAAGAAAGTTAACTCATAGAATTTAAATGGATAAATTAGGTTTTGTGAGGGTTTATTGTTCATTTTTAGTGAATGAAACAGAAGAAATATATTTTTGTGCGTAATTATTAATGAAATAAGATGTAATTTAGAAATTTTCGTAGGAATGAACAGTTGCACAAAATATTTTAAGATTGGGGTAGTAATAACCTATAAATAGTGAAGAATTTTAGATGAAAAAATATGCGTATTGATGTTTTAGATTAATAATAAAATTCAAAATTAACACATGTAGATAATGTTAAAGAGTTGGTCTTGACTCTTGAATAAAACATTTTATGGTTCCAAAATGGTACTCAACTATCACTTTATAACATACTGATAATTAATATTTCCAATAGCAAATTAATATATTTTAATAAATCAATTAATTCTATTTCAAAATGTACACAAAATACAAACTATTGCACCTACAAGACTTTGCTAATGTTAAAATATAAATAAAAAATATTGGTAGAAATAGTTACCAAGTTATAGTTAGAGTTAGTTTGGGATGTTAGTCACCTACATGTTGACCCATTAGAGCTTTTTGGTTTGGGTGGGTGATGAATTTGCCACAATGCTGATTCTAATGTAATTCCACCAATAATTTTTTGACTAATGATCGGCCCCCCTGAATTTTAATATTTTTACATTATACATATGTGAATGAAAAATAAATTAATCTAAGCCGTCATTTTATATGAATTCGTGATTAAAAATATACATTATATTATAATTCAAAAAAATTGCATAGAATTAATTTATTTAGTTATTTTCCTTATACTCTCCCCTACTCATGGGCCAAGCTCAATTTTTTCCTCTTTTGGGAGGCCCAATGAATCTACAATTTAATATGGATGGAGTTGTTTTTTGCGGAATCGAATCAGAATCAGTCTTTTGCATGAAAGAATTTTGTCTCATCTAAAAGTCTGAACTTGTAGCTAGAGATGTATAAAATTAATTCATTTAATTATTTCCCTGACAATTCCTTTAAAATAAAACCAATTTTAACGGTAATTTGGCATGTATTTGTGCATAACCAATACAAGACAATGAAGAATTCTTGCCAACTTTCATCTCATTTTAAAAGTTCAATATTTCCAAGTTAAATGCGAGGATTTGTATACACTTTCAAAGTGTGATGATCCAACTTTATATATGTAGCAAGTTCAAACAATCTAAAAAAATGAGGTTGGATTTAACACTACTCCTATTCTTCATATAATTAAATATCCATTTTTTATATAAACGACTAAGTTTTAAGAGTTCGTCTCCTTATCTTAAGCTCTATAAAATATTTATAGTATAAAGATAAGAAAATCATCTTTAAATGAGATTCTAAATCTGATATACTTAAGATTCAATGTGATGCATGCTTGTATAATTCATATATATATGGTGCCAATTATTGTTCTCAATATATGTGCTACATGAGTGGATGACCACTTATAAGATTCTCATGTATGCCACCTAGCTAGCTACTCTTGAGGTAATGGATGCCTTTTCTTTTAAATTTGATCATACAACCCAATGTTATGATTGACTATAATCAATCATTACAAAAATTATCTACAAAAGAATTCCAAGTAATCAAGTTGAAACATTATATATTTTGAAAGTAAGAAGTGTGTTGTATAGAATATAATTTTCTCATGAGGAAGAGGAAACAATCATAGCATTATAATTTGGATAGATAGAATAGAATGGTCTACATTAAATAAATACATCGTAAATCTTTAAATAATTTTATAAGTACATTAAATATAAGACGAAATGAAATAGTTTACATGAAATTACTATTTATATCTGTCTATGGGCTTGATCCCATAAATATGTCTAGAGTTAATTTGTAACTAGTGTAACCTAACTCTTGAAGTTAATGATCAATTTGATCAATATTTTTTTGACAAAGTTTTATGTAAATTTCGTATTTTGTGTGAATTTTTATATATGTGATAGTTGTTTCATTGAATAATATTAATTTAGTAGTATTGATTGTTTGCCAAAATATATCATTCGAGATCACTAATTACAAGTGTTTAGGTTAACCCTAGTTACAAATGAACCCTAAATATTTTTTACTCTAAATTTCATATTTTTGAACGGATATAATGTGTGTCAGGTGTGATCTTGCGTGAAATTGGAGATTTTCTATTTTTCACTCAATTTAGCATTTGTTCGGTTGAGTTATAAGCTCATAATTATGAGTTTTTATAAGCTCTTTTAATTATGAGTTTTTATAAGCTCTTTCAAAGTATTTGATAGAATAAAATGTCTGCTCATAAAATTTTAAAATAATTTTTTTACCACTTATAAACTATCTCAACTTTTTTTTTTTTTAAATCTTTTAAACAAAAATTTATAAGTTTCACCTACCAAACATTTAAGAACTTATAAACTATTAAAAATTATTATATCTTATAAATCCTTGAAACAACTTATAAAATATGAGTCTCACTACTTAAACCCCAAATTCCACTAAACAAACCCCATATTTTTAAAGACAATAATAGACATATATAAAATGACTAAGTAGTCCTTATATAAATATGGATAAATTATCTTCTAAGTTTTATTGACTTTAATTGACTTTAGTTTTTAAGTTATTTAATTTAAAAATTAGTACATAAAATTAAAATTGATAGAATTTTATTTTCCTTTAAAATATTTGAAAAATCTAAAAAAAGTTAGAATTAAATCTGAAAAATATTTACCAAAATTGGATAAATATTTAAATAATAAAATTATATGAAATTTAGAAACTCAATTATAAAAATCTTTAAAATTTGAAAAGTTAATTTTTAAAAAAAATTAATTATGTCTTCCAAATAATTCAATAAAAAATAAATCTAATTTTTTAAGAAAATTAACTAAATTAAAAAAAAAAAACCTTCAAAGCTAAATAAAAATTAATTAATTTTTAAGTTAAATATTTGCGATGATTGAATTGGTTTTTATAAAATATTTTTCTGATTTTATGTGGCTCTAACTTTTTCCTTTTGATGTTTTTTTTTTATTTTTTATTTGATTTTTTGAAGATTTATTATTTTTTTTATTATTTAAAATTTACATATTTTTTTATTTTCAGATTTTATTTAAATTTTTTCAATTTAATTTATTTTTTAAAACATTATTTATATTTTATTTATTTTTAAAATATTTTTTAAGAATTGATTTTATTAATTTTTGTAATTTACATATTTTTTTAAATTTTGTTGATTTTTCAAAATATATTTAAGTTTTTAAGATTTTTTTTTTTAAATTTCGATCAAAAGTTAAAATATAAGAAGGAATAAATATTTTTTCTTGAGAAGAGACAATTATTATGAGAATATGAAATAGAAAGTGTTATTTTTTATTTTGATATGGTTGGGATATCAAATGGACATGTAGTATATAAGCCCTTGTGAGGCTTGTAGAAATAAATGGACAAATGTGCGCCCAAGGGGAATCAAACTCACGACCTCCGGGTAGACCGGAAGAGGTGTGAACCATTAGGACACATGCTATTCTTGTTCATTTATTTGCATTTAATTGTATATAACCTCAAATTGACTCTCGTTTCTTTTAAAATTCCTCAAAGTCAATCTTTTTTGTTTCTAATTCGTTTATATATATGTATTTACTAACTTTTTTTATTAATTTTATAAATTTAATATTTTAGACTATTCTAAATTATTAATTTATTCATTTTTATTTATTTAATTGTATATAATTCCAAATCGACTCTCGTTTTTTTTTTTAAATTCATCAATTAATTTCTTTTTATTTCTAATTCTTTTATATATATATATATATATATATTTACTAACTTTTTTTTATTAATTTTATAAATTTAATATTTTAGACTATTCTAAATTATTAATTTATTCATTTTTATTTATTTAATTGTATATAATTTCAAATTGACTCCCGTTTTTTTTTTAAATTCATCAAATTCAATCCTTTTTGTTTCTAATTCGTTTATATAATTCCAAATTAACTCTCATTTTTTTTTAAATTCATCAAATTCAATCTTTTTTTTCATCAACAATAGTAAATAAATAGATAAATTGTTCAAAAAATATAAATAATAAAATTGTTAAAAAAATATAAATAAATTGTTAAAAAAAACATAAATAAATTGTTCAAACTGACTCTCTCTCTTCTCTCTCTCTCTCTCTCTCTCTCTCTCTCTCTCTCTCTCTCTCTCTCTTCATGATCTTCTTCTGAATGATGGTTCACTGTTCCAGTGATCCACAAAACCATCTCATATCGATTGTCCGTCTGGTGCTCGACCCAACTCCACCCGATCCCCACGCTCCCACCGCTTCTTCAGGATATAGATAATATTTGTGTACCGTTCTTGCATTTTCGCACAGAATAATTGGTACATAATACTATCGTTGGCAGGGTCCCAAATGCACCGCCTCTACAAATAAATTAAAAATAGAATATTAACGAATAAATTAAAAAAATTAAAAGTTAAAATAAAATCATAATAAATAAAAAAAATTTATACCTTGAAGTTATCAAAGTACTCCATCCTCTTTTGCTCGAACACTTGACTCCATGAGTGGGCACCATACTCAAACTGTCTCATCCTAATAATTTGTGAGACGATTGAGCTAGTCTCATGGGCTGGAAGCAGTCTGTGACAACAAAATAAAAAAATCAAGTTAATTATATTAATATATATAATTAAAAGTATACATAATTCATTAAAAAATACTTACTTGTTCTCGACTATGATGACACTGAGAAAATTATCTTGACTTGGGTTCATCTATAATAATTATAAATTCAACTAATAAAAGATGATGCTATATAATAATTTATTTATTCACACACACATAATTTCACATACGCGCATAAAATCTACACACTATAAAAGATGATGCTATATATAATCTACTTATTCACACGCATATAATAATTTACTTATTCACATACGCATATAACAACGATTTACTTATTCACAAAATATAATACAAACAATTAAAATAATAAATATGATTCATAGCGAAGAAAGTATTTTTTGAAAGAGATGCCTATTTTACAATTTACTGTACTATTATAAAAATGAAATTCAACAGCTCAATAGTCGGTGAAAGAGGCAGACAAGAGATTAAAAAAATTTGTGATTTATGCTCTCAAAATGTCCTCTTCAAAGAAAAATAATAATTCAAAACTCACTAATTTGAACAACTAAAACCCAGTGTAAATGTAAAACAGCATGCAAGTATTTATGCATTAAATTGTCATACTCAAGTGAATTCAAGACTAACACTAATTAAACTGTTGAACCACTCACAAAATCTAAACTATCTAATTAAAAGTTGAATTAAATTATCACACCCCCTAAATATAACCGTAAAATCAATTGAATTTGTTGGTTTTTAAACTATGTACGTAATTGTCAGCATTTTGTAATATCTTGAAACGGCAAGATGTCTTTCGACCACAAAAGTTAATATATAGTCCACCATATATTAAAATTAGAGTTATAATAATTTACTTATTCACATACGCATATAACGATTTACTTATTCACATACACATAATTTCACATACGCGCATAAAATCTACACACTATAAAAGATGATGTTATATATAATCTACTTATTCACACGCATATAATAATTTACTTATTCACATACGCATATAACAACGATTTACTTATTCACAAAATATAACTTTAAAAAAAAGATATATAATCTACTTATTCACAAAATATAACTTTAAAAAAATTAAACGATTAAAATAATATGAAAACTCACGGCGTCGGCGGCGGAGAAGGTGGCGGCGGCGACGGGGGTAGGTGATTAGGCGTGAAATTGTTATGTTTTGGTGCCTGATTTGCCCATGTTTTGAGTGTTTTCGATTAGTGTTTGGAGTCAAATGAGTATCATTTTTATAAAATCATTAATTTGTCTCTTTGGTTTTCATAGATGGATAGAGGGCGAAAAGAGGAGTTCGTAGGACTTTGAATCGGCCAAAACGGACTCCCGGTTGAGGAGATATGAAGATTTTACGAACAAGTGACGGATGCTGAAAAGTGCTCGACCACATAGGCTCGAGCGCTCCGCTCGACCACCTGTTTCATTCGACCAAAACAGCTCGAGCGCCCCGCTCGAGCGTGTCCTAGCTCGAGCACTTGCCTATTTTTGCCTCCGGATGCGTTTTTTCGGCCCATTAACTCCCATTTCGACCCGGTGCCTATATATACCTCTTCCAAACACGTTTTGACTGATCCCGAATTTTAGAAATCACTTTTAGACTTAGTTTTTAGAGAGAGGAAGAGGAGAAGAACGAGCAAGCTTTACTTTTACGTTGTTGAGGTTTTTCGTACGAATTCTTAGTTTAATTTCGTTTCTCAGTTTCCTTTCCTTAGCTTGATTACTCTAAACGTTCTAAACTTTGTTTTTATCAATTCAAATTCAGTTCTTAGTATTTATTTCTTTAAACCCTAGTTCATGTTTCATCTTTTCTTGGTTCAATTTACCATGTTTATGTTCGTTGTTTCTTCTATTTCTTTTATGTTTGTTAAAGCCATGTCCGGCTAAAACCCTTGTATGCTTAGGGTAGGATGAACTCGTAGAAGTAGGTTGTGGGTATGTAATTAGAGTAATTTGTGACGTTAATTTTAATTCTCTTGGTTAATGAATTCTTATAATTAATCTTAACTTTACCTTTGAATTTCGTATGAAAGTGTTAGAGAGAGGACGACCACATCACTCAATAACGATTAATAGTCTTAACGAGAGGGTTTAGAAAGGGTTAATTCATCTACCGGTTTAGCGAAGGAGGACGACCGCATCACCTTAGTTAAATTAGGGTCTCATT
This sequence comes from Ballota nigra, assembly GCA_947034835.1. Taxonomy (NCBI): domain Eukaryota; kingdom Viridiplantae; phylum Streptophyta; class Magnoliopsida; order Lamiales; family Lamiaceae; genus Ballota; species Ballota nigra. The sequence goes on along the minus strand of OX344727.1, from coordinate 5,635,383 downwards.
AATTAAGCGCTATCTATTAACTTGTTAGTGGATTAGTGAAGTCGATTGCTAGGATAAAGTATTAGGGTTAGAAATCTTGAGCTTTCATTCTACGATCTTTTACTTAGGTTAATTCTTGTTTGTCACGATTACTTTGATTATGTACCTGCTCCATTAGTATACGTAGGGATTCCTATCCCGAGCATCACCATTTCATACTTGCATACACACCTTAGATACTTAGTTTAATTTTCCTTTTGCATTCGTAGAGTAATTTAGTTTAGACTTAATTCTTTTAATTTTCAATCCCCAAACATACACTCATATTAACTACGACGCGTAGATCTTCAGGGATCTATTCGCATACACACTTTCCCTTGGGTTCGATAATACTTGGTCCCTATACTTGCCACTACTACAGTGAACCCGTACTCTTGTGGGGAAGCTACTAGTAAAAGCTAGTATATTCGCTTCAAGTCAATGGCGCCGTTGCCGGGGATGGCGTTGTATGTCTTTTGAATAGGACTTGTCGATAGCTTAGTAGTTAGTAGTGAGTGACTTATTTTCTGTTTATTTTTATTTGTTCAGCAGTTGCGTTTTGATCCTTTTGCTAGTGTTTCAGGTTTATGAAAATACGCTCACAAGGCAATACGGGCGAAGAAAGAATCCTGTCAGACCCTGAGACGATAGCCAGAAGGAACCGAGCTTTCTTGAGAAGAATGACTACTGCTGGAGACAAAGACAACATGAATCTGGATGGAGATGGGGACTTAGACAAAATAGCTGCAGAGTATACTGTTTTAGTGGAGCAGGCGGTTGGAGTTGAGAGCAGTAACCAGCAAAAACCCATAGGGAAAGCTCAGAACCAACTCCCAAACCCGCAAAACTCAATCAACTCTACACATACACAACCCCAAAACCAGAACCAAAACCAGATTATCCACCAAAACCCACAGCAACCATTTAACAACCCTGCTTACCCACCAAATAATCACCCTTACCCTTACCCTTATCCACCATACCCGTATCCTCATTACCCATACCCACCACCACCTGCTTACAACCAACCACCAGTTTATCAACCACCACCAGTCCAACAAGTACCCATACCACCAGTTGTTCCTCAACACGTTCCGCAGAATGGAGAGAATATGGCTATTCGGGGGAGGTTTGCAGCGCAGCCGCAGAGGTACTACGATGGGGTGGCGTTACCTCCTGTTGAGGCGAACAACTTCTCGATTTCCCCGGGAATTCTAAAGCTACTTATAGAGAACCAGTTCAAGGGGGTGATCGGGAAAGAGAATCCTCACACACATTTAAGAAGTTTTCTAATGATAGCCTCCACCTTCAATTACAATGGCATGTCTGAAGATGCCAAGAGACTTAGGCTGTTCCCATTCTCATTGACGGGAATAGCTAAGGAGTGGTACGATAATACGCTCCCACGGGGAGGTATTACCACTTGGGTCGAGCTCGAGCGTCTGTTCCTCGAGCGATTCTACCCTCCATCTAGGACGATCAAGGCTAGGATTGAGATCTCTTCCTTCCGCCAGAAGCAAGGAGAGGACCTACGTCAAGCGTGGGAGAGATACTCAAACATACTGATAGAGTGCCCGCAGCACGGGTACAATGAGGGTGATATTATGGCATTCTTCTACAGTGGTGCCAACAAGGCTAGGCAAGACCATTTAGACACTTGTGCGGGCGGAGCGTTCCTGAATCAAGGCATAGAGAGGTGTAGAGAGATCGTTGAAAACATTGTCACGAATGCCGGGGCTTGGAATGGAGACTCAGATTTTCAAAGAGTTCATCAGGTTGAGGAAGGTGAAGGAACGAGAAGGCTATTGATGGCCATGATGGAGAAGATTAACAACCTTGAGTTGGGGAAGACCTTGGTTGGAGGGAATGTAGCAGAGAATGAGAAGGTAGACCAACCAATTGGACAGCAAGAGGTAGCCAACTATATGGGAGGTCCTTATTACAATCAGAATGGCTACCAAGGTGGTAACCAATATGGAAGGCCCTCTTATGGCCAACCATTTGTACCTCCAGGACCACAACCGCCTCAAAATCAATGGAGGAACACACTTGGGTACCAAGGAGGCCAGCAGCCTCCTCAGAACCAATGGAGGAAGAACGAAAATTTTTCATATGCTAACCCGAAGGCGGGTGTTACAGTTCCTCCAGGTGTTGATCCAGGATCGAAGCCTCCGGGTGGAGAAGGCGGTGCCTCAACTGAGGAGATGTTGAGAGCCATCCTACAGAAGGTGGAGGAAGGAAGTAAGAGGTTGTCATCCTTGGAGTACGATGTGAAGGAGTTGCATAAAAAGGGTGATCAACGTGATCAAGAGCTCCAGAAGATGAAAGTTGAGTGGAATAGGACTCAACAAGAGAACAATCGAAGATTCACTTCAATAGAGTTTCAGATGGGGCAGATGGCAAAGTCATTGAATAGAGAGCCTGACAAATACCCTCAATGCCTGAGGGTAATCCTAAAGAGCATTGTAAGGCTATCCAGCTTAGAAGTGGGACTAATTATGAAGGTCCCGAGATGCCTGCTGATTCTGAGACGCTCAAGGAGAAAGATGAGATAGAAAGGAAAGAGGTTGAGAAGGATAGAGATGAAATTGAGGAGAAGAAAGTTGAGAAAGAGGTTGAGGATGAAGGCATTCAGAGAAGTAAAGATATAGATGAGTTCCAGAAGGACAAAGGCATTGAGGAGGTTGAGAGAGTTCCTAAGTGGAAAAAGGCAAAGGAAGCAAGGGATAAAGTGAAAGAAACAGAAAGAGATGAATGGGGGGTACCCAAATCTGTGATACCCGTCTCGTATCCACAACGCTTTATGAAGAAAACGCTTGATGAGAAATTCGCTAAGTTCCTTGATGTTTTTAAACAATTGCATATTAATATTCCTTTTTATGATGCTTTGGAACAGATGCCGAATTATGCCAAGTTCCTGAAGGACTTGATTGCGAAAAGACGGCGAGTGGATGAGCCGAAGTTGGTGCAGTTGAACCATGAAGTGAGTGCACTAGTGCACAAGGCGCTGCCCCCAAAGCTGAAGGATCCCGGGAGTTTCACGATCCTATGTGATATCGGGAATGGAGTTAAGAAGGGAGCGTTATGCGACCTTGGAGCGAGCATCAATCTTATGCCCTTGTCGCTTTTCAAGAAGTTGGAAGGTGGTGAACTTCAGCCGACCATGATGACGCTTCAACTAGCCGATCGGTCTATTACTCGACCTCAAGGTGTAGTTGAAGACGTCCTTGTTAAAGTTGGAGGTCACATTTTTCCAGCAGATTTTGTAGTGCTCGACATGGAGGAAGATGAGCACGTTCCTTTGATTTTGGGAAGACCGTTCTTAGCAACGGCCGGGATGGTGCTAGACGTGGCAAATGGGAAGATCACGTTGAAAGTTGATGATCAATAAGTGAAGATTTCCCTATATGAAGCCATGAAGCACCCGAAGGAGGATGAGAGTTTGTATTGCATGGATGTCATTGATCCTCGTGTTGAAGACACACCTTCTATCCCTAAACCTTCTCATATTCATGAATTTTATAATCCTTCACTTAATTATTTAACCCATGAGCGTTATGATCTTGATTATGTTGATAGGGATAAAGTGAAGAAGTTGAAGGATGAAGAGGTGAAGAAAGTGGGCGTGGTCCAGTTAGAAGGGAAATGAGGAGTTAAGAAAAAGAAGTCTAAATTCAAAAAGTTGTTTAGTAAGACTCCTCCAGATAAAGGTGAGAAGGAGTTGAGACCTATACCACTTGAGGTGGGGAAGGAAGCAAAGGAACTCATGATGAAGGGGCATCAAGGAAAGGAATGCAAACACCACTCTTATGAGAGTAGGGGAGGTAAATTTGAGTATGATGTCCCATAAGCTCCTTTGAGCTTGGTCCGGCATGAGGACCTTAAAAATAGCGCTGAATGGGAGACAACCCATTTTTATTTGCTTTTGAGTGTTTTTAGTTATTTTCCTTTTATGTTACTAGGATGTTGTTGAGTCGTATGTTTAACCTCGTACTTGAGAGTTTATTTTGTAGGCTTGTCTCGAAGGAGTGCCAGATAAGTAAAGATTGAAGGAACCAACTTGAGACAAGGGAGTGTGCAAAGCTATTGAGAGAAATTGAATTATTTGGTTGAGGTAACCCACAACCCCAAACTTAGACCTCTTCGCAAGGTCGAAGTTTGGGGGGGGGGGGGGTGGAGTATTTATGTGTTTTATGACATTGCACCGGAGCACCCCTTATCTTTGAGTTGAGTTTGATTGATTATTGGTTTGTTGAGATACTCCTTGGGCTGATTTTGATTTGTTTTGTTACTCAATATTTTATGCCTATCAACCATCTTATGCTTGTTGATTGCTATCTTTGAGTATGATTTGATGAGTAGGGTGACTTGTGAGGTTGAGTTAGGAGTTTTATTGTGTGAGTGTTTGAGTTAGAGTTGATTTGAGAGAGAACTAGTATGCTTGCAAGTTTTCTTTTTGAGTATTTGTGTGATGAGAGTGAGAATTCACAAGGACTAGCATGGATGTGAAAGCCGTGAGATTTGAGCCTTATGAGATTTTGATGCATTAATTGATCTCTTCGTTTGTGAGTGGATCATCACCTTAGAGGATGCTAGAACTTGTGTGTGCTCTCACTTCTTGATTGTGTCTAGTTTGATATGCCGAATGTGATCTTAGGCCATCTTTGATTTGAATGAGTCACTTAGCCAAAAATTTTCCTTACCATTGATATTTGTCCCTTGTTAGCCCCGTTGAGCCTAAAGCCTATTTTATTTGCTAGCACATTTAAACACTATTCCAGTTCCTAAGCTTTTTGTCCCAATTTGAGTGGAGAATAGGAAAAGTGTGAATATTGAAGGGATTGATTTGAGTTGAAAAAGGAGAGTTATTGATGGTTGAGTGGTGATAAAATAAGTGTGTGAATGAGATTTGAGTTGTGGGAAAGAACAAAAAAAAAATTGAGAATGAGCAAAAGAAAAATTGAGCTCATGTGTTTGTGCGAAAAAGAAAAAAAAATGAAGTGATTGAAAAAAAAATGTGAAAAAGTGAGAATGAGAAAAATTGAAGTGTTGAGAGTATGGAATTGAAAGAGTGTTGATTGGAAATGTTTGAAGTATTCTGTTCCTAATCTCGAAGTGCCAAAGTTTGATTTTCTATTCTCCATTCACTTGAGTCACTTACCCAAATTGTTATCCCACCTGTCCAAAGAGCCTACATTACAACCTTGAGAAAAGTCCTTTTTGATTCGGCATTGATTTCTAGAGTATGGTCGGAGTTGAGAGTGCTTACAAGCCTATGGCTGCCGATATGAGTGATTGATTGTTTGAGTGAGTCCCTTAATCATTGATATACACTTGTGAGGGAGTGAAACACATCATTGAGAGCACATCCATGTTTGATCTTGGTGGTTCTTGGTGTTGTTGCATGAGTATGATGAAGGAAGGTGAGTGAGTATACATGTGATTGATCTTTAAAGCTCGAGTTCATTTACTAGCATGATTTGATTCTTTGACTCATTCCTAACAATTTCACTTGACTTATTATTTCGTTGCTTGAGGACAAGCAACATAGTAAGTTTGGGGGGGGGGGGGGTTGATTAGGCGTGAAATTGTTATGTTTTGGTACCTGATTTGCCCATGTTTTGAGTGTTTTCGATTAGTGTTTGGAGTCAAATGAGTATCATTTTTATAAAATCATTAATTTGTCTCTTTGGTTTTCATGGATGGATAGAGGGCGAAAAGAGGAGTTCGTAGGACTTTGAATCGGCCAAAACGGACTCCCGGTTGAGGAGATATGAAGATTTTACGAACAAGTGACGGATGCTGAAAAGTGCTCGACCACATAGGCTCGAGCGCTCCGCTCGACCACCTGTTTCATTCGACCAAAACAGCTCGAGCGCCCCGCTCGAGCGTGTCCTAGCTCGAGCACTTGCCTATTTTTGCCTCCGGATGCGTTTTTTCGGCCCATTAACTCCCATTTCGACCCGTTGCCTATATATACCTCTTCCAAACACGTTTTGACTGATCCCGAACTTTAGAAATCACTTTTAGACTTAGTTTTTAGAGAGAGGAAGAGGAGAAGAACGAGCAAGCTTTACTTTTACGTTGTTGAGGTTTTTCGTACGAATTCTTAGTTTAATTTCGTTTCTCAGTTTCCTTTCCTTAGCTTGATTACTCTAAACGTTCTAAACTTTATTTTTATCAATTCAAATTCAGTTCTTAGTATTTATTTCTTTAAACCCTAGTTCATGTTTCATCTTTTCTTGGTTCAATTTACCATGTTTATGTTCGTTGTTTCTTCTATTTCTTTTATGTTTGTTAAAGCCATGTCCGGCTAAAACCCTTGTATGCTTAGGGTAGGATGAACTCGTAGAAGTAGGTTGTGGGTGTGTAATTAGAGTAATTTGTGACGTTAGTTTTAATTCTCTTGGTTAATGAATTCTTATAATTAATCTTAACTTTACCTTTGAATTTCGTATGAAAGTGTTAGAGAGAGGACGACCGCATCACTCAATAACGATTAGTAGTCTTAACGAGAGGGTTTAGAAAGGGTTAATTCATCTACCGGTTTAGCGAAGGAGGACGACCGCATCACCTTAGTTAAATTAGAGTCTCATTAATTAAGCGCTATCTATTAACTTGTTAGTGGATTAGTGAAGTCGATTGCTAGGATAAAGTATTAGGGTTAGAAATCTTGAGCTTTCATTCTACGATCTTTTACTTAGGTTAATTCTTGTTTGTCACGATTACTTTGATTATGTACCTGCTCCGTTAGTATACGTAGGGATTCTTATCCTGAGCATCACCATCTCATACTTGCATACACACCTTAGATACTTAGTTTAATTTTCCTTTTGCATTCGTAGAGTAATTTAGTTTAGACTTAATTCTTTTAATTTTCAATCCCCAAACATACACTCATATTAACTACGACGCGTAGATCTTCGGGGATCTATTCGCATACACACTTTCCCTTGGGTTCGATAATACTTGGTCCCTATACTTGCCACTACTACAGTGAACTCGTACTCTTGCGGGGAAGCTACTAGTAAAAGCTAGTATATTCGCTTCAAGTCAGTAGGAGAATGAATTTTACGAGTATGTGTATGGAGGGATGATATTTATAATTTTTTTAAAAAGGATTAGGCGGTCGCTATGCTCCGATACTTGGTCTTCTTGACCGAAACGGACGGTTCAGGTTGACTAGTTTTTGGTTTGCGACCGCCAAGTCGCCCGCATTAATGGCCTTCAACCGTTACCGTACCGGGTCAAACGTTACAAGTCTGCGACCGCCAGGCAGCAGTCGCTGAGTTTAAATTTGAATTCAGCGACCGATAAGTCGGTCGCTGATCAGGCGGTAAAAAGTCTTGGTTATTTTTTACTGGCTTTTGAGTTTTAGCGACCGTTTAGGTGGTCGAAGGCGGTCGCTAATCATAGATTTAGCGACCGACTTTTTAGGCGGTCGCAAATATTTTTAATTTGAGACCGGTGGTTTACTTCGGTCGCTAATTTATTGTTTTGAGACCAATTTCGTGGCGGTCGCTAAATTCGGTCGCTAAAACGCGAGTTTTTTGTAGTGTAAGTTAATCAGTCAAATATATGGACCCTTACTTTATTTTTTTTATCGGTAAATGTTAGTAGTTAGATTAGTTCACCAAATTCTCAAATACTCCAAGAAATCTTCATGTCCACCTTATAATTCTCATAATTCGTTCCCAAAGGGAATCAAACTCGGGTTACTCACTAGAGTGAGGAACCCGGTGGCCAGGTGGGCTAATCCACCTGGTTAAATGGACCTTACTTTAATTTATTTTGGATCAATATAAGTGACACGTCTGTGGATACACCATATCCACACACGTATTACTCCCCCATCCTAAATCCTAATTATATAGACTTTTTCATTTTAATGAATGTCTCAATTATATAGGCATATTTTCATAATATTTTTTAACTCATTTACTAATATAATACTATATATTATTTATGTTTAAAAGCATAACACTTAGAGATTATAACAAAAATTTACGTAAACTTTCTATTTAATAAAATATCTTAACCTAAAGTGAAAATTTTGATCAGTCTATATAATTAAGACAGAATGAGCAAATGAAATCTGCATATTTTTTTTTCTTTTCCCTTAAGAAATCAATGAACAAATTAATTTGTGAATAACTCGTGACAAATCTTAAAATAATAAATTGGCTGGAAAATGATAAATTTCCAATTTCCTAGGTTCACGTGTGCATGTGACATCGGGACTAGTTCAGTCCCTGAAATGCTTGACTTGTTGCGTAGTTTGATTTCTTCATGACCAAGTTCGCCGCAACTTCTTCAAACCATGCAATGATTAATTTAATCACTTTTAATATGGTGTAGTATCTATTAATAAACTATTTCCTCCGTCCCACTCTAAGTGTCTCACTTTCCTTTTTTTGTTGTTCCACACTAAGTGTCTCATTCCATAAATGGAAAAAACAAAACTCTACTAAATATAAACTTTAACCTTCAAATTCACACAATATTACCAAAAATGTCACTCATTCAATCAACTTTTCAACACTATTCATTATTTTATTAAACACTATTCATTACTTTTTAACACTATTCATTACTTTTCCACCATATATTAATAAACAAATACACTTTCTTAAACCATTCAACCAAAAGAAATGAGACGTTTAGACCGGGACGGAGGGAGTATTATGTTGGAGTAAATTTCGTTAATACATGAATTAATAAAGGGTATTAGTTATTTTTATTTAATAGTATTAATTGTTTTTATTAAACAATATTAGTTTGTTTTTAGTAAACAACTAACACACTTTAGTATAATGTTGTTACCCAAAATACGTATCTAAACGTGGATTAATGTGGCTTTTGGATGAGTAACGGCTATGTGATTTGTGATTATAATCGGTTATTAGAGGCTTGAGGCCTTTAATGTATTAAATGTAGAACAGAGATAATAAATGCAAGAAGATTTGCCAAGTCTATTTATGACTTGGGCTTTAATGTTGTTCGTGTCATTTATTGTGGTTCGAACCCATATTTATAGTCCAAAGGCAATCCTTTCGACTGACCTCTTGATGGACAGGTACAACTCAGCAATTAATGCTGGGCCAGGCCCATACTGGGTTAGTGAGGAATATCTTCCGTATTGTGGATCTTAGTCCAATTACAATTGGCCACGTGGAAAAGAAATCGTATCTTTCCTAAGGTCGTGGGATATCCTTACACAAGTATGGCCTCCCCTGTCGAGTCGGTCGCGATCTCTGGTCCTGGTATTGGGAATTGGAAAGATCTCCTGATAGCGTCCAAATCTCCCCAACGCCGGTCAAGACTTGATGCCTGACTGTCTCGTCCTTCACGATGACGTGTGACTCATTATACTGGATCTCTTCCTTGCCTCAGGTGGTAGTCTTTGTCGAGCATGGTCGTCCGTGTGCCGAGGCTGGGTACCTTCTGTGTGGAACGCGACCCTGACGTTATTCACGCCGGGGACGAGACCGGACAGATGATCATGAATGTCGAGATGAGGGCTATGCTTATCCCCTTCTCTTGGCGAATACGCATGAAGCGCCTCTACTCGTTCTCGTCTTGATGGATTTTATCCGTCACACAACAATTGCCCCTCGGCTTGCCTCGATATGCTCGTCGAGGCAAGGCAACTCCGGTGTGACGAGGGAAATCCAAAAGGTTGGTTTTAAACACATGTGCTCCTCGGGAAGGCGCGATAAGTCTTCTCCCGAGGGGATGCCTACGCGTAGGTTATGATGGCTACTTCATAGGAAAGCGGCGTGAGCGAAAAGTACGCGCTCACCCAAACGTCGCGACTGCTCAGGACGCGCGTTCGTGGGTGCGACGCGTTTGCGGAGTGGCCCTCGTATTATCTTTTAATTCGCCTGGGCCCCGTGAATTTGAAAAGTCTTTTGCTTTCAGGTCCCTCCGTCTCCTCTATAAATAGGAGGGACCCCTCATTTTTCGAAGGATCTCTTCTTCGCGCTCATCTTGCGTTGTTTGGAAAGTTTCGGATTTCCAGACGAATCCGTGCGTTTCACTTCCGGATTGTCTTTGTGGGTAAGTTCACATTTCATATTCCTCTCCTTTTCCTTTCTGCCTTCCTTTTCTTTTCGGATCAAGAGGAAAAAATGACCGAATCTTCTTCTCCCGGTCATGGCCAAGGGGTTGGCGAACTCCGGCAGCGCCTGCAAGAGGGGGTTAGTGGCCGGAACCCCTTCGCTCTCAGTGATGATGATGGCCTCGATGCGGTTTTCCGGCGTGCCCCGGGGGTGTCTGGGGCGTCTTCCTCCCAAGCGGGCGCCGCTCCGTCCATATCTGGTGCGGACCCTGGTCGTGATGGGGGCGCCAACGAACCATCCCGGCGCGATCTACCCACCGAAGCTACGCGTATCCTCCAGGATTTGGAGGCCCGGGACCGATTAGAGGCGGTAGAGGCCGAGACGGCGGCGAAACAGGCCGAGGAATTGGCCTTTTGGCGGAAAAGGGCCGAAGAAATTGAGCGCGGCCATCAGCTGTGGGCAGCCTTTGTAGATAGGAGGTCGGGACCGGGGCCCGATTTCATTTACGACTACTATCGGGCCTCCCATAATTATGTGCGGCCTGATCGTCAGCCATTCGAGTTCTTGACCCCGTCCACGTCGAGATTCCACTGGAATGGTATAGCCAACAAGGTACCTGAGAGAAATCTCAAGGATTGGCGGCGTACCTTCCAGGTCCCCATTGATGTTCACTTTCATGTCCCGGAACCTGACGAGAGGGCCGATCAGCCGCCGCCAGGGATGGTTGCCGTGTCCTACGACATCATGGATGCGGGACTCTGTTTCCCCCTACACCCGGCCCTGACTAACCTCCTTAACGCTTGGGAGGTGGCTCCGCTTCAGCTCAGTGTGAACTCGTGGCGCGCCTTGGTCGGGACGTATATCCTATTTGGCCTTTATCGCCTGTACCGTATGCCTACCGCTGGCGAGATGAAGTATCTATACGGCCTTGCGAAAGAGTCCAGCAAGAATGGCCTCGTCCACGTCAAACACCGCCATGAGAAACTTGTCTATGACTTACCGTCCAAGGTTCACGTCAAAGACGAGCATTGGTTCTGGGTGTCGGGGAGGTGGAAATCGGGTCGCGGCAATGTGGATGTCGACATCCCCACTCGATTCGCACATAAGAAAGCTAGTAAGCCATTGTATATTCTTTTGATCGTCTTTTACTGATCTAATGCGTCTTCTTGTTGCAGGTTACGTGGTGCCGAGAAGGGAAGAGCTTCCGTTCGACTTCCGTCTCGTTCTTGCGAAAGTTAATTTGGTGGACTACCGGGATCGCCACTATCGGACGCTTCTTACTGAGAGGAAGAGATTGGAGTCTCGCTTCTTTAGTCCGCCCCGTCATCTTCAAATCCCTCCTCGTAAGTTTATCTTAAAACTGTCTTCATGACCTGTTTTGATTCTGTGGATTCTAATCTTTCTTGTTGGGTGGCAGGCGACTATCCCGTTTACCCCGCTTGCCCCCCGGAACTGATCATGGAGATGCCCGATCCCCTTGCCCGGATGAAAGCTCTGGTCGGCAAGAAAAAGAAAGGGACGAAAAGGTCATTGCCGATGCCTGCCCCACAGGCCCCTCCTGCGGTGATTCCGACTGTTGTCGCCCTCTCGACAGTGTCCATTGCTCCGACGGACGAGGATAAGACCCCTTCCCCACCGGCCAAAAAGGGGCGACACTCTGACGAAGCCGGGGAAATCGGGGTGGCCCATTTGCCTCCCGCGACGAGGTCTGGCCCCGGCAAAGGGGCCTCTGTGGTTGACACTGGGAGCCCGCCGTGGCATTCTGGTGTGATGTCGTCTCGATCCTTCTTAGGTCGAGATCCTCACAGGGTGGCCTGGTAAGACTCTTTACTTGTTTCTCATAGGTCGAGTCTTCGTTCTTTTGGGGACTTATGACGCGTTGTTTTTTCAGTAGCATGGAAGACGATCCCGCGCCCTCTGCACAAGTTCTCGATTTCGTCGGGTCGAAATTCACCGAGAGCTTCGATGACCTTCCCGTTTGTCTTCGCCGGACGATGCGCTATGTTACTCGTGCTTGGGATATTGAGTTGGATGATACCGTCAAGCAGAACACGGGCAACTTCAATCTCTACCTTGCCCAGGCCCTTCAGCTGAAGGCGGCTGTGGTGATGAGTCAAGCTCTGTGCCAGAAAGAGGGCGAAGCTGACCGTAACTCCCGGGAGGCCGAGAGCAAAAAGAAAGTCTTCGAAGAACTTAAAGCACGGGTGGCCTTCTTGGAGGGAGAGGTGGAGGCCGGCAAGAAAGCGACAGCCGAGGTGGCTGTCCTCTCCGCCAGACTTAGGTCGCTAGATGAGAAGACTTCGACTCTTGAGGAGAAGTTGCACCGGGAGGCAGCGTCTTCGGCCAAACTGGCGGATGAGAAAGCCGAGGCCGAGAGGAAGAAAGGGGAAGCCGAAGAGAGGGCTCTTGTTGCTGAGGCTGAGGCCAAGAGGATTAGCTAGGAAGCGACTCAGATCCGAAATGAGCTTGCCACGGCGAAAGAGATGGTGGAAGAGTTCAAGAAGAAAATGGCTCTTTCCCCGGAGGAATACGATGCCCTGACCGATCCGGCACAGACCACCAATTATTCATATTATTTGGCGATGTCGGATGCGATCCGGGTGTTGTACAAGGCTGGTCGTCCCTTCGACGAGCTGGTCCAGTTCTTCCGCGAATACGTCCTTTCCCATCCACTCCACGGCGATATTTACGTTGGATGCCTGGACCTGGAGAAAGAGATGGGAATTGACCTGGGTTGGTGGCCAGATCGCTCCCGGCTGTTGATGCCCGGGGAGAGCCCTCCTGATCCCTCCGACGATGGGGACGAAGATAAAGATCAATCCGTCCCCCCTCGTGAAGAAGCTCTGGTCGACCCTCCTCCCTCTGCCGTTGCCGGTCTGGAGGCCTCTGATGATCCCGCTGCCGCTGAAGCGCCAAATCCAGAGTAGATTAGGCCATTTTACTTTTAGTAATATCACCCTGTAATTGCCCGTGGGGGCCTTATGTGGAATTCTCTTTTATAATGAAAACTTTTTTCTTCTCGTCTCTTGTCGTAACTCTTAATACTTTTTGTACTTAGATAAAATATGGCTTCTTTATCATGGTTGCGGTAGTGTACTCGTATTTTGAGTTGATTCTCTCAGTACGAGACATTCTTGTGCTCGTCGAGAGCTTGAGCTCGTCGAGAGACTTGGTTGTGCTCGTACTTTGGGTCGAAGCTCTTAGTACGAGACATTCTTGTGCTCGTCGAGAGCTTGAGCTCGTCGAGAGACTTGGTTGTGCTCGTACTTTGGGTCGAAATTCTTAGTACGAGACATTCTTGTGCTCGTCGAGAGACTTGGTTGTGCTCGTACTTTGGGTCGAAACTCTTAGTACGAGACATTCTTGTGCTCGTCGAGAGACTTGGTTGTGCTCGTACTTTGGGTCGAGGCTCTTGGTACGAGACATTCTTGTGCTCGTCGAGAGCGTGAGCTCGTCGAGAGACTTGGTTGTGCTCGTACTTTGGGTCGAAACTCTTAGTACGAGACATTCTTGTGCTCGTCGAGAGCGTGAGCTCGTCGAGAGACTTGGTTGTGCTCGTACTTTGGGTCGAAACTCTTAGTACGAGACATTCTTGTGCTCGTCGAGAGACTTGGTTGTGCTCGTACTTTGGGTCGAGGCTCTTGGTACGAGACATTCTTGTGCTCGTCGAGAGCGTGAGCTCGTCGAGAGACTTGGTTGTGCTCGTACTTTGGGTCGAAACTCTTGGTACGAGACATTCTTGTGCTCGTCGAGAGCGTGAGCTCGTCGAGAGACTTGGTTGTGCTCGTACTTTGGGTCGAAACTCTTAGTACGAGACATTCTTGTGCTCGTCGAGAGCGTGAGCTCGTCGAGAGACTTGGTTGTGCTCGTACTTTGGGTTGAAACTCTTGGTACGAGACATTCTTATGCTCGTCGAGAGCGTGAGCTCGTCGAGAGACTTGGTTGTGCTCGTACTTTGGGTCGAAACTCTTAGTACGAGACATTCTTGTGCTCGTCGAGAGCGTGAGCTCGTCGAGAGACTTGGTTGTGCTCGTACTTTGGGTCGAAACTCTTAGTACGAGACATTCTTGTGCTCGTCGAGAGACTTGGTTGTGCTCGTACTTTGGGTCGAGGCTCTTGGTACGGGTCTTTAACTATACCGCCTTAGAAGGCTTGTATGTTAGCGCTCGCCTGAGTTTTACCTCGTAAGTCTTTTGCCCCTTTGAGATCGTGTCTCGTCCGGGGACTTTTGTGCCATTCCGACATAGTTGGAGAGATTGGTCTTAGGTGCTTGGCCTGAGGCCTTTGGAACGGAAACGAAACTTGGTTCTTCATTGCTGATATGAACGAAATGATTACATTTTGTTTTATTGGTAGTACTTTCTAAGGTTGGCGGCGTTCCACGTGTAGCGATCGGGGATGCCATTTAAGTGTTCCAGCTCGTATGCCCCGTTTGCCACAAATTTAGCTATTCGGAAAGGTCCTTCCCATCTTGGCCCGAGGGGGGCCTTTGCGTTAGGTTGAATTTTCTTGAGAACGAGGTCCCCCACGGAGAAACGCCTGACTTTGACCTTCGAGTTGAAGAATCTCTCCGACCTTCTTTTGTAGATCGCATTTCTCGTGGCCGATGTGAGTCTTCGTTCTTCCAAGACGTCTAACTCGGCTCTCCTGACCTCGTTGCTCTCCTCTGAGACTGTGTGTGATGCCTTTTGAGTTGGGACTAGTATCTCAGCGGGGATGACGGCCTCTGTTCCGAAATCCAAAGCGAACGGGGTTTCACCTGTTGCGTTCCTAGACGTCGTTCTGTAGGACCACAGAACTTCGGGGAGGGTCGAGGCCCAATTTCCCTTGGCCTCGTCCAACTTGGCCCTTAGGGTATGTTTGAGAATCTTGTTGACTGCCTCCACTTGTCCATTCGATTGAGGATGGTATGGGGTGGAGAAACTTCTCTTGATGTTCCATCTTTCGCAGAACTCCATTATTTCGGCCTCGTCAAATTGTTTTCCGTTGTCCGAAATTAGGGTTTGAGGGAGGCCGAAACGACATATGATGTTCCGCCAGATGAACTTGGTGATCTGCGCCTGGTCGATCTTGTTTAAAGCCTCCGCCTCGGCCCACTTGGCGAAGTAGTCTACTGCGACGACCGCGTATCTCATCCCCCCAGGCGCAGTGGGCATAGGGCCGATAAGGTCTATCCCCCATTGCGCGAAAGGCAAGGGGCTGATCATTGAGGTTAAGGTTTCCGGGGCTATTCTAATGTCCGGGGCCGTCGTCTGGCATTGGTGGCATGTTTTGGCGTATGTAATTGCATCTCGCCGTAGGCTAATCCAGAAGTACCCCTGCCTCAAAGTCTTTTGATATAGTGACTGCCCCCCGGCGTGATTTCCGCAGACCCCTGCGTGAATCGCGTCGAAAACAAGCCTTCCCTGCTCCGGGGTGATGCATTTGAGGAGGGGGAGGGTGAAACTTCTTTTGTATAATTGGCCATCGACGATTGTATATCTTGTGGCTCTGAGCTGTAATTGCCGAGACTGGATTCTATCTTCTGGGAGGATGCCGTCCTTCAGGTACGCGTAGATCGGGGTCATCCAGCTTGGGGGTTCATCTTCGATCATGCCTACCAGGTTTTGATAGATTGACGGGGTTTTGAGCCTCGTTAGATTGACGTTTGACAGGTCTGCTGCCCCCTCCGAGGTGGCCAGCTTGGATAGAGCACCGGCCTGTGAATTTTGTTCCCTTGGAATTTGCTCAATGTATATCTCGTGGAACTTTTTGCACAATTCCATGGCCCGCTCGTGGTATTTGATCATCCGTTCTCCCCGTGCCTCATATTCGCCGGTCAGCTGGTTTACTACCAATAACGAGTCCATGAAAATGTTCAATCTTTGGACTCTCACTGCTATGGCGAGGTCGAGGCCTCCGATGAGAGATTCGTATTCTGCCTCGTTATTCGTAGCAAGAAAAGCAAATCTGACGGCGTTAGTGAAACATTGCCCGTCTGGGCCTGTTAGGATGATTCCGGCCCCAGCGCAAATGCTCGTCGAGGAGCCATCCACGAAAAGCTTCCATACGGGGTGGCTTACTTTGGATGGGTGCGGTGGGTACGTGAGTTCGACCATGAAGTCGGCCAGCGCCTGCCCCTTGATTGCGGTACGAGGCACGTAGGTGACTCCGTACTGGGCCACTTCTAAAGACCATTTGATTAGTCGTCCGCTTGTGTCGGGTCGATGGAGGATTTGTCGGAGGGGCAGTGTCGTCAAAACTTCCACTTGGTGGTCGAAGAAGTAGGGCCGTAGCTTTCTGACACTCATGACCAGCGCGTAGGCGATCTTCTCCAATGGTGAGTACCTCGTTTCGGCCTCGTGTAGCACTTGGCTCACATAATAGATCGGTAGATGCTCCTGCCCCTCGGCCCTTACTAATACGGCGCTCAGAGCGCTCTCGGATGCGGCCAAGTATAGGAACAACTTCTCTCCCTGAACTGGTTTGACTAGGATCTTGGGGTTAGCCAAATATTCCTTCAGCTTGACGAATGCCAGTTGGCTCTCTCTGTTCCACGAGAACTTTTTATTCTTGATAGTGGAGAAAAAGGCTTGCTCTTGTCGCCTAATCTCGAGATGAACCTATTTAGTGCGGCCAATCGTCCCGTCAGCACCTGGACTTGGCGTATCGACCTCGGCTCCGTCATGTCGATGATCGCTTTAATTTTGGAAGGATTCGCCTCGATGCCCCTCTGACTGACGATATGGCCGAGGAACTTTCCTCTCCTAACGCCGAAATGGCATTTCTTCGGGTTTAGTTTCATGTTGTAGGCCCGTAGAATTGTAAACGCCTCGGCGAGGTCATGAGGGTGATTCTCCTTTTTGATACTTTTAACCACGATGTCGTCTATGTAGACTTCCATCGTCTTCCCTATTTGCTCGGAAAACATGGTATTGACCAAGCGTTGATATGTTACCCCGGCGTTCTTCAGACCGAAAGGCATCCTCGTCCAAGAGTACATGTTTTTCTCGGTGTGAAACGACATATGCTTGATGTCTTCGGAGGCCATGGGAATTTGATGATACCCGGCGAATGCATCCATAAAAGACATCATTTTGTGTCCGGCCGTATTGTCGACTAGGTGGTCGATGTGCGGCATTGGGAAATGATCCTTGGGGCATGCCGCGTTCAGATCCGTGAAATCGATGCAGAGCCTCCAGGTGCCGTTCACTTTTTTGACGAGGACCGGGTTTGAGACCCATGGTGGTTCGTCCTGTGCGGGTTCGATCAGCTTGTTTTCCAAGAGCTTCCGGACCTCGACGTCTAGGGCCTCGTATTTTTCAGGGCTGTACTTCCTCCTCTTCTGGGCGACCGGCTTCCTACTGGGGTCAATCTTCAAATGATGACACGTGTGCTTTGGGTCGATGCCGACCATATCTTTGTGATCCCAGGCGAAAACATCGCGGCTACCTCTGAGGAAGTCCGAGATTTGGCCTTTCAAATCGGATGGGATGCTAGACCCCATAGTTACTTCGAAACCTGGCCGGGCTGGGTCTAAAAAAAGTTTGTCTAGCTCTTCGTCCGGTATGGTTTCTTTTGGATCTGAGCGCTCTTCACGCGGGTCGAACTCGACCGTGATAGGCTCGAAATCAATCCTTGGGTCTAAAGGGTCGTCGCATACTTGGACGAGATTGCCGCCGGAGGTCATTGCGTCCTTGGTGTCCCGTCTTGATGGAGGACCGAGGTTGGTTACATGTGACTTGGGGCTATGTGCGGAATTTAAAAGGAGACAAGGGTAATTCAAACATTTTCTAGCCATTTTTTGGTCCCCTTTTACCGTGCCAACTAAGCCCTCCGTAGTGGGGAACTTGATACAGTAAAAGTAGGATGAGGCAACCGCCTCGAAAGTTTCAAGGAAAGGACGACCTAAAAAGCCATTATAGATATTTGGCTGATCGACTATTACAAAATCTAGCTGTCTAGTTATCCTTGTTTCTTCCTTCTCGTGGCAGTTGAGCTCCACGGACAGTTTGATTCTTCCATAGGCCTGGACGGCGGTGTCTCCGAAACCTCGGAGCACGGTGTCGAAAGGTTTGATGAACGGGGCGAAGCTTCCCATCTTGTCGAGAGCTGATTTGAAGATGATGTTGCAAAAGCAACCATTGTCTACCAGAAGACGATCGACGATGATTCCGAGGATCTTGGTAGATATGACGCGGGCATCATTTTTTGGGCATAGAACCCCTTCCCGATCGGCGTTAGTGAATGTGATCACAGAAGTTTTGGAAATGGTTGGCTCAGGCGGGGAGATGGTGTGGATATTCTCAAAAGCCCTAGTCTCGGCCTTCCTCTTGCGATTCGACATGGTTGAGATCGGGATGAGGCCTCCTAGAGTCCCCCCCCCCTGGAGCATGTTCACACGTCCTCCCTGACGGAGTGGTGGTACCTACATATCCTCATCATCGCTTTCTTCATCTTCGACATATGCGACGGGATGGCCTTGCCTCGGAGCCTGCTGCTGGCGTGGCTGCCCCCGTTCCTGCTCGGGGTTGTGAGGGGCTGTCTCGGCCGGCTTTTTGACAAAGTTATTTAACTTTCCGTCCTCGTAAAGCTTCCAAAGCTGCCGGAGGAGGTCTCGGCATTCGCTGGTATTGTGCCCTGCGGCGTCGGGGTACGCACACCATTTGGCTTTGTTGACTCGTGCTTTAGGGTTGATGACCCTTGGTTTCTTCAACAGGTCATCGTGTTGGATCGCGTTGAAAATAAATGCCGGGGACTGGGCCAAAACCTGGAGCAGCTGCTCGTCTGTCTCGTTGGCCCATTTCTTGAACGTCTCGGGCGCCTTGCCACTTGTCTGACGTGGCCCGGACGTGCTCTTCCTTTGGGGGGAGGCTTTAGGCCTTTCCCCTGCCTCGGTTTTTGAGGCCGGGGCTGTCACCACGGCCTTTGGTGGCCCCATCCGCTGTGCTAGGAGCTTCTGGCGCATGATCATTTCCCCGGCTCTTCCTTTGAACTCTGCGTAAGTCGCGGGGAGGCGTTTAGAGAGGTGCCTGGACATAGGGGAGAATGCTGCGAAACCGTTCAGGGTGGCATGGAGGGCGATCTCGTCGCTGACTGGTTCGCCTGTGAGGATAATCCCATCGACGCGGTCGACATATGCCTCGTCGGACTCGTTGTCCGCCTGCTTGATACTCATGAGCCTATGTCGCCCCTCGGGCCTGGAGATCTTTGCCGCGAAGAAAGTCAGAAACTTTTTGCTCAGATCGGCGAAGCTTGTGACGGAGCGGGACGGTAGATTGGCGTACCACTTGTGTGCCAACTCCCCCAGTGTGAGGGGAAACAGACGACTTTTTGTATCGTCCGTTGTACCTCGGCCGGTCATGTAGATCCGGTATTTGCTGAGGTGCACCTCCGGGTCGGACCTTCCCTCGTATAGAGGGGTTTGGGGAGGGGTGACCTTCGTTTGAACGTAGGTCTCCTCAATCTCCTGAGACAGGGGCTCCTTGCCGACGTTGGATCGCTTGGATGGAGAATCCTTGGCCTCCAACTTGTCTTCCATTTCGTTTAGACGTTGCTGGAGGGCTGCGATCAGGGCGCCTTGACTGCCCTCGGCTCGGAGAGTGACCTCGGGGCCCAGGCGTTCATGAGCCGAGACGCGACGTATGAGATTTGGGATCGGGGAGCTTTGCGCTCCCTCGAGTTGTCTCCTGACGGGAATGTGCAGCCCCGCACGTGCATCCATGTGGGCGGCTTTGGTATGGCCGGGATGTCTCGAGGATATTGTGTAAGACTCGGATTCTGAGCTCGGCATCGTTTGATCCCATGATTCGCTGCCGAGTCGGCTGAAGACTGACCTGGAGCCCGAGGCCCTTGACCGGGTGGGTTCGGTCAAGTCCTGGTCCATAGAGAGATCGACGAGAGCCTCTCTCGGTGGCCGGGTGGATCGCGAAGGGTTCTTCCTTTTGTTGGATGAGGGCGGGGTCTGTATGCCTAGGCTCCTCCTCATCTCCCTTGCTCGTCGCTGGAGCTGTTCAATAACAGTCTCCACTTTCTCGAGGGTGCTCAAATCAGCGGCGATGACAGGTATATCCCTTGTTTGCCGGATAGGGGTGGATGTTAGCTCCGCACCAGCCGTCTCCTGGGCTGGGCGAGACGTGCCTTCGCCAGCATCTTGGTTCGCCATCTTTCTAGTTTGACGAGGATGATTTACTTTGATGTATAAGATTGACACTCCCTTCTTCTAGCGCCAATTGTTGTTACCCAAAATACGTATCTAAACGTGGATTAATGTGGCTTTTAGATGAGTAACGGCTATGTGATTTGTGATTATAATCGGTTATTAGGGGCTTGAGGCCTTTAATGTATTAAATGTAGAACAGAGATAATAAATGCAAGAAGATTTGCCAAGTCTATTTATGACTTGGGCTTTAATGTTGTTCGTGTCATTTATTGTGGTTCGAACCCATATTTATAGTCCAAAGGCGATCCTTTCGACTGACCTCTTGATGGACAGGTACAACCCAGCATTTAATGCTGGGCCAGGCCCATACTGGGTTAGTGAGGAATATCTTCCGTATTGTGGATCTTAGTCCAATTACAATTGGCCACGTGGAAAAGAAATCGTATCTTTCCTAAGGTCGTGGGATATCCTTACACAAGTATGGCCTCCCCTGTCGAGTCGGTCGCGATCTCTGGTCCTGGTATTGGGAATTGGAAAGATCTCCTGATAGCGTCCAAATCTCCCCAACGCCGGTCAAGACTTGATGCCTGACCGTCTCGTCCTTCACGACGACGTGTGACTCATTATACTGGATCTCTTCCTTGCCTCAGGTGGTAGTCTTTGTCGAGCATGGTCGTCCTTGTGCCGAGGCTGGGTACCTTCTGTGTGGAACGCGACCCTGATGTTATTCACGCCGGGGACGAGACCGGACAGACGATCATGAATGTCGAGATGAGGGCTATGCTTATCCCTTCTCTTGGCGAATACGCATGAAGCGCCTCTACTCGTCCTCGTCTTGATGGATTTTATCCGTCACACAACATATACCAATTAATATTTCCTAGTGAAAATAATTAATATTTTTTAGTGAAAACAACTAATATTTTCCAAAGGTTCATGTATAAACTATTTTCACTCTATAATGTCTCACCATTTATATTTTACCTCATAAATAATGCATAAATAATCATGTGTCCATCGATGAACACAAACTTATGTGTTCATCGCAAATGTAATAATGACACATAAATAGTGAACCCACTATTATTTTAAATTACACAAATTCTAGCATACATTTGGATTTTAAGCTCAATTTTGACTTCAAATTTGTTTTTTTAAAACACATACAAACACACTGAACTGTGTATTTTTTGGCATTTAGGGTATTATTGTTTACTTCTTGGGGTATTATTGATGAGTTATTGGAATATTGCTGATTACTTCTTGAAGTATTGTTGATGTCTAATTCAGTTTTTTTTTTTTTTTTCAAAATTTAAATAATAATGTGTTTATCCATTCCTATGGTTAAGTATCCCTGCTTGAGTCCAAAGAAGTTAGTGCATATATAGTTTTACTCCTTAAGAACACTTTATTCAATCCACATTAAGACGAGAGGGTTTAATCATATTGTGGGGTTGAGTGGAACATTGTCATGAGAATTAATGTACCTTTCACGTATTTGCATTGAAGAATGTTAGTTGCTAGTATTTCTTTACCCGGCTTATGTGTTATCATGTTTGGCCTAGTTGATCTATTAGTGCGGAATTGACATTTATCCTCATCCATATCGACATGAATATCTTTTATATTGGTACATTAAATGGGGACAAAAGTTGCCAAATAATGCAAATGTATGGTTATCATTTTCGAACCCTCAACCCTCTTTTTTTTTTTTCACACACTACAATAAAATACAAAATTACCTATAAAAATTATCAATATAGCTACAAAATTTCCAATAAAAAAATTTATATTAGAAATTACTTACAAAATTTTCTAATTATATAAGCATTTTTATTTCATACCTATAAAGAATTTGTCTACGAAATTTTTGTAGACAAATTGTTTGTACCTAGGAATTTAATTTCGTAGCCAAATTGATTTCGTGGAAAAAATTGTTTATGGATTGAGGAGTGAAGGTGCCTACATGATTATATAATTTTATATGTAAATTGTATGCAATTTCTACTACGTGAAAAATTTCATAGACAAATTTTTTTTGTTAGTGCCACTTTTATAAATTACTACTTGAAACACAGGAATTATCTTTCTTTCATCCAATAATGCAAAACTCTGTCTAAGTGGACACTTAGTCGGTGCCTAAGCACTGGGCGGTCGTTGATCAATCCGATTTTAGTATAATCCGTTTAGGTGGACTAGAAGTTCATAGTTTTTTTCCGGACGTAAGCTACGCTATTTAGGGAATTCAACTTAATTTGATGTGAGAATGTGTTTAATTGTCTTGTTGGACAATATCAATTTGAAAGTTGGAATTATATTTGGAACTAACTTGTGTGTATTAATTTTTTCAATGTGTAATTCATATATATATATATATATATATATATTGATAGTTGTCTCTTTAATTATTGATTTATGCAGTTATATATACTTGAAAAATTAAATTGTATATAAATTGAATTATCAAATTATTTTTCTACTATACTGGTGAGATGTATTGGTCAAATAAATAAATAAAAATTCATACTGACTAGTCCCCGCAAATCTCAGCCTAGACAGTTTAAGAACTAGGTGGTCCAAATATGTTGAATTAGCAATTTTCGACTTCTACACAATTACTTTTGACGATTATCATTCAAACATTTATTGCCAAACCTTAAAAAAAAAAAGCATTTATTGTTAAATCAGTCGTTAGACTAAAATTTGATATTTAAAGTGACATGCCACTATAAATAATTATGTTCAAATTAAATACTGAAAATAACCTGCCATCAACTCGCTTTTCTAATTTGACGGTCATTAAATGAAATCATAAAAATAACATTTTTATAATTTTCTTTTGTATTCATAACTACCTCCTATATTTCTATTTTTTTGAATATTATAAATGTAATATCTAATCGATAAATACGAGCTTGTCTGTCCCCAATCTTAAAACCGTGAAGTTTAGCATCTTAGTCCTTACATTTTAATATCAATAAATTTAAAGCATTAAGTAATAATTTTAGCATCCAAGTCATGATACATGAGCTAAAGTTACTAGAACGATGAACCAAGAAAATGCCTGAGCAAGGATGATTATGAAGAGGATCTTGATATCTTCAAAAAAATGCATGAGCAAGGAATTACTAGTATAAAATTTGTAATTTTGTCAAGGCCTCGAGGAGTAGAGTTACTAGAGTCGCTTGGGATTTGTTTCTGTTGTAACCGGACGCAAGAAAGATGCATAAAACGAAAAAAAGGTGATACAGATTTATGTGATTTATTAACGTTGTGGTAGCTACGTTCACGAGGAAAAGTAAGAATTATGTATTATTATACTGATCAGATCGATTACAGAATACAAAATAATATAAATCAAATGATAAAAAAATTATAAACAATTCCCGACTAGCTCTGTGGAGTGGTTAAAGGATCCCAATCATTTCCAATTTGGCAATTTGTAATCTTGTTTCTCGATGAAAAAAAAAAAAATTGTTTGGTTAGTGTTACATTTGGGTTTCATTGCCATCTTCATAATATATAATGGCCCCTCCGTTTTTTCTTCCTTTTCTAATAGTGTCTTAACCTTAGTATGTAATAAGTGTCTTTGTGCAACTCCCATATTATTTTAAAACAATCGCTTTTATTTTCACTAAACAATTAAGGAACAATTGTTGTCTAAGTACATAGATTAGTAAAGTATTCTTGTAGAATACATGGGCCAAAATAAATGATTCTAAACTACATTGACCCCTTAATAATGGTCTATGATACCCCTAATTCCCACAACTCATCTTCCCCTACCCTGCAGCTCGCCCATCACGTCACTGAAGCTTCCTCATTCAAATTTCAAAATTTTATCAAGCTATATACCAGATGCTCCATCAACGTTCCTCACTCTGCTTTCAACATTCAAATTCCCTCTCATCCAAAAGGGCCCCCGCTGCATTTCTTCACAATTACCAAATATTATGATCGATTTACCTCAATTTAGCGAAGACTCGTCTTATTCCATTGTTCTCAATGTGAAACATGAGCTCGAGTCCAAATTGATCATGGTTAATGGCTCCTCCTCTTTTACTATGTTTGCAGACCAGGTGAGGGGTACTTGGCCGAATCTTGTTATTAGCAATTGCAAGTTTCATTATTCGGTTGGTTGTCTTATTAATTGTCTTTTTGCTTCGGATTCTGATCTCAGAAATTTGATTGTGTATTGTGAATTGAAGGGGGAGAAATTGGTAGATATTTGTTTAAATTTCGAAGAATGCCCTGCTAGTGGTAGTGTGCATCTTGATTCTTTAGATGATTCAATCCCCAGTTATGATGTATGTCCATCTTCAGAGAAGAAGTCTTTGTTAAGTCGGGATTGGGGGAATTTAATTGATGGTGGAGTTGGGATGGTTTTTAAAGGTGGTTCTGGTGATTTTAAACGTCAACTTATTTTGTATTCTACTTCCAAATGTTTTGAGTTTCGATTTATTAGAAATGAGAAGAATTATGTTAATGTTGTTTGCAAGGAGGCTGCCACAACTGATTGTGCATGGTTTATAAAAGCGAAGGTTGATCGTATCACGGGTTCGTTTGTTGTATGGAAATTGAATCTTGTTCACAATTGTCATTCTAATATGCTTTGTAACGAATATAAGAGGTTGACCCCTGCAGTTATTTCATCATTTGTTGGTGATACGGTTAAGGCTAATCCCAATATGAATGGAATTGATCTCCTTAAAACTGTAAAACAATTTTATGGTGTAGATATTCCTTATTGGAAGGCTTGGCGCAGCTTGTATTTTGCTAGGATCCAAAATAATGGCGATTTTGCAGAGTCATACTCTAATTTAGGGTTGTATTCCAAAGCTATTTTGCAACGAAATCCCGGCAGCGTGGTTGATTTGGAGAAAAATTGTTTAACTAATTGTTTTGAACGCATATTTGTTGCACTTAAGGCTTCTATTGATGGTTTTGCAAGTTGTCGTCCTATGT
This sequence comes from Ballota nigra, assembly GCA_947034835.1. NCBI lineage: Eukaryota > Viridiplantae > Streptophyta > Magnoliopsida > Lamiales > Lamiaceae > Ballota > Ballota nigra. The sequence goes on along the minus strand of OX344727.1, from coordinate 5,610,198 downwards.
TATTCATCGATGGAACTTTCATAAAGGGACAAGCAAAAGGCACATTGTTAGTTGCAATTGCTAAGGATGGAAACAATGGTAATATTGGCTAAAATATTCATTTTTATAAAATGTTAATGTTTAGTTTACATTTTCTTATTGTTAACTAACTCATATAATCCGATTTTCAGGATTGTTTCCAGTGGCCTTTGCTCTAGTTTCCGCAGAAAGCGCTGATAATTGGGTATGGTTTCTTGAAAAACTTCGTTCCATTATCATACACGATAAAGAAGTGTTCTACTTATCCGATAGGAACGTTGGTCTTTTGTCCGCATTCTCCAGTGTTTTTGACAAACCTGTCCATTTCTTTTGTTTGTACCATCTTGTTCTAAATCTAAAAGTCCGATTTTCTAGGGGTATTTCTTCGAGCCAAAGGTCGAAGTTGGTAATAACCTTCAGGGAGTGTGCTTATGCTCCCAATGTTCGTTTATTTGATGCTAAACTGGAAGAATTCTTACATCTTGGTGGGGACCTTGCACGAGATTTTTTTTCTCAATTGCCATATGAAAGATGGGCAGTTTCACATTCCCCACACTCCACTCGTTACGGTGAAATGACGTCAAATGCCGCTGAATTATTTAATTCTTGGATTCGTCAATTCCGCGAGCTTCCTGTGGTCCGTATGATAGATAGCATTATTTCGAACATTGATTGTTTGTTTGTAGAACGGAGATGCGAGAGCAAAGAATGGACAGGGTTGTTATGTCCTGTTAAGCAGCACACCTGGCTTGAATATGGTGAAATAAGTAAGGCATGGGTGGTTAAGGAGTGTTCATCAAATGGGCAGTTTATAGTGGAGGCCACCACGTCCGTTATTTTTTATTTATCGTTGTCAATTTGCACGTGCTATCAGTGGCAAGTTACGGGGTTCCCATGCTGTCATGTCGTAGCAGTTATTCGTAAACGGAGCTCATCCATTTACCAACATATCGCCCCTGAATTTTTTGTTGATAAATATGTTCAGTGCTACCTTCAAAACATCTATCCTGTACCACAGACAGAAATGCTAGAGGTTGCTCCACTGTGCGAAGAAGACGTTATTCTACCCCCCATTTTGAAGCGTCAATATGGTAGACCGAAGAAACGAAGAATTGCTTCTAACGACGAGTCAAGTAAAAGCAAAAAAAAAATGGTGCACCCTTTGCGAGAAGATGTCTCTGCATGCTAGCCTTACGTGTTCGTTGAACAAGCGTCCATGATTAGGCGTGAAATTGTCATGATTTGTCACTCGAAATGCCCTTGTTTTGATTGATTTATATGTGTATTTAGAGTCATTTGAGTATCATTTTCATAAACTAATGAATTTGTCTCTTTGATGCTCATAGATGGATAGAGGGCAAAAAGAGGAGTTCGTAGGACTTTGAATCGACTCAAACGGACGCCCGGATGAGAAGATATCGAAGAAATAAGAAAAGTATTAGTTCGAGGAAGCAAAAGTATCATTGGAGTGCACAAGCAAGGAGCACTCGTGCACATAGTGCACGAGCAGACGTGTATTGAGCTCGAGAAGGTACAACTCGTGCACCTAGTGCACGAGCACTCGTGCAGTGCGCACGAGCTATCGCGGGTCGTGCACTAGTGCACGAGCAAAGGAGGTCGAGCACTTTTAGCTCTCTGGACGAATTGGAGCGCTCGAGTCGGGTGAGCTCGTGCACAGTGCACGAGCGTACGTGATTTTTGGCCCATTAACTCCCGATTCGAACCGTTGCCTATTTATACCCCGTAGGATCACGTTTTTACAGAGAACTGGACATAACTTGAAACCACGACATACCACTTGATACGATATTACTTTTAGAGTTAGATTTTGGAGAGGAAGAGACGAGCAAGCTTTACTTTACGTTTAATCGAGGTTTTAGTATGAATTCTTAGTTTATTTTCGTTTCTTAGTTTCTTTTCGTTAGTTCAATTACGTTAAACACTTTAAACTTCATTTTTATTAATTAAATTTCAGTTCTTTGCAAGTATTTCTTTAAACCCTAGTTTATGTTTGATCTTTTACTCGTTCAAATCATTATGTTTATGTTCGCCACTTCTTCTATTGCTTTTATTATTGTCAAAACCATGTCCGGCTAAAACCCTTGCATGCTTAGGGGAGGATGAACTCGTAGAAGTAGGTTGTAGGTACGTAACGTAATTAGGGTAATTCGTGACGTTAGGTTTTAATTCTCTTAATTAATGAATTCTTAAAATCAATCTTAACTTTATTCTTGAATTTCGTTCGAAAAGTGTTCGAGAGAGGACGACCTTATCACTCTTTAACAACGAGTAGACTTAATGAGAGGGTTTAGAAAGGGTTAATTAATCTACCGGTTTATCTAAGGAGGACGACCGCATCACCTTAGTTTAAATTAGGGTCTCGTTAATTAAGCACGATCTATTAACTCGTTAGTGGATTAGTGAAGTCGATTGCTAGGATAAAGTATTAGGGTATGAAGTCTTGAGCTTTCATCTTACAATCTTTAACTTAGGTTATTTCTTGCGCGTCACGGTTATTCTGATTATTTACCTGCTCCGTTAGTATACGTAGGAATTCATATCCTAAGCATCACGATAACTTATTTGAAAACACATCTTAGTTAATTCGTTTAATTTATTCTTTAGTTTAATTAGTTTATTTTAGTTAGAATTAATTCTTTGAAAAATCTAAAAACATACATTCATATTAGCTACGACGCGTAGATCTTCAGGGATCTATTCGCATACACACTTTCCCTTGGGTTCGATAATACTTGGTCCCTATACTTGCCCATACTATAGTGAACCCGTACTCTTGCGGGGAATCTACTAGTAGAAAGTTAGTATTTTCGGTTCAAGTCAGTCCACAACATCAGTCATAATATAGGTACATATTATTTATGAACTGAGCATTCTAAGCATGAAATATCGTTCTAAGCATTTCACTGCATGCAACAAATATATTAGCATTCTCATGTACCCTAATTAACTATTTTTCTAAGCATTCACAGTGTGCATATTCATACATATTACCATAACAAGGATCCTAGCAGTATTGCAATGCAAATCATAGCAAAATTGGCAACGAATAAAGTTGGAAGTGTGATTTTGTAGGTTTGTTGCATTACATCCTGTGCTCCCTTACTTTGAACTTCGCCAAAATCATCTCCTACTATTGGTGCACACCAATTACTCCAATCATGTTCTTCACAGCTATAGAATAACCTTCCCGGGTTCCAATCAGTTTCCGACACCTTGATCGTAGTACGTCGACCGCATTTTATACACCCTGTTTTTTTGTACACAAGGTATTTCTTTGATGATTGCAGATTGCCTGAGCTAGACATTTCTTTGTGGTGGAATTTTTATTTTTTGGGAATGTTTTCTAAGCTTGGTCGACACCATATATATAAGTAAATCCTCCAACGACTCTATAAGGAAACCCCCAACGGCTATTTTTTATTTCTGTATAAGTTATACCTTGCATATTGAGGTACAATTCAATATGATCCACTTTATATAATCCATTATGTACAATTTATATAATTGTAATACCCCTTTATTTATATAATTATTTATTTTAGAATATACAATTCAATACTTGTACATTAAAAATTAAACAAAATGTCCAGTATTTAATGTACAATATTTGAGAAAAATAATATACAATTAATTACATATACATATACATCAAAATATACAATTTCTTGTAATGTACATTACTTCAAAAAATACATCACCATTAATTGATATATAATTGTAATATATAATCAATTGAAATGGCCCATGTAAAGGTGTTCTTACAGTTCCTCAGAAAAATAATATACAATTGATTACATATACTTATACATTAAATATACAATTTCTTCTAATGTACAGTACTTCAAAAAATAACTCACCATTAATTGATATAAAATTGTAATATATAGTTCAATTGAAATGACCCATGTATAGTTCAATTGATATATAGTACTTAAATAACTCATTGGCCTTAAATGGGACATATCCGAATATTGCATTATAAAATATTGTTGAATATTGAATTATAAAAATACTTATATTTTTGTGATTTATATAAAAAAAATATTTTAAAGTTGTATACTTGTACATTTCTTAAAATAATAGGTCATTTAGTACAATTTTATTGAACTATATTAAGTACACTTATTTTCACGTATATTTTTTAGGTTGGACACTTATTTAAAAAGTAAATTTTTGGTTGGACAACTTCAAAAAAAAAAAAAATATACATCACCATTTATTAATATATAATTGTAATATATAGTTCAATTTACAGTTCAATATACATTTACTGCCCTTGAAAAGTTGTACTTAAATAACTTATGGGCCTTAGCTTCAATATGCATATATCTGGATATAATTAATATATAATTGTAATATACAGTTCATAATAGTTGTACATTTAGAACAATTTGGAATTGGAACATGCAATTGAAATGGCCCGTGTAAATTTGTACTTAAATTACGTACAACTGGGTCTTATATATTAAATATACATATATATCGTGCAATTTTCGATTATAAAATATTGAATATATCAACCATACATATATCTGAATATTCAACTTGTTAAATGTATATTTTTCTTATACTTGTACATTGGAATTGTACATTAATGAAAATGATGGAACATTTCACCAATATACACACTGGATATTTTTTTTTTATCATGATATGCCATTTATTTCAAATTTATTAAATAATTAAGAATATAATTTGTTTTAAAATATCTAATCCCAATCATTATTTTTTTATAATTAGGTCATATTTTGTAAAATGTAAATTTAGTATTTTTTATTTCTCAAAATATTAGGTCATTTAGTACAATTGTATTACAATTATTAACTGTAAATGTAAATTTACACTTTACATAAAGATTTTTTTCCTACATTTCATGTATAAACTGGTCGGTTTTGTGGGACATACTGTATAATTAGTTAATTTCCAAGTTTATGACGGGACATTCATCAATATATATACCGGAGGATTTTTTTCACTAAATTATATAAGTGATACTACATTTTTTAAAAATAATGATTGTAATAAATTATTTACTTAAAATTGTAATTAATTATGTGATTAGTAAAATATGTATTGTATATACCTAAAAATTATATATTACTAGGCCCACAAGAATTATACATGTTCATTTAAGTAATGGCCCAATGAATCATTCCAGAATTTTTTTTTAGCTAATTAAAAGGCAAACCCAATTTGTCCAAATCGATCAAATCTTTTATAAGATCACAGCTAAGATATTCAGTACATTGGGAAGAAAGAAGCTACGCTCTGTCAAATTGATTGTGACAAGCTAAAGCCACTATTTCAAAGTCTCGAAGAACCAAAATCTTGCATTATTGACCATCCAACCATGGCGAATGAAGAATGTGAAGTTCGAGAGCTACCGGAGGACATGAGGATCGAGATTATTATATCTCGCTGCCGTGTTGTTGATCTCTTGGAGTTTAAGAGGGTCTCTCGTTTTTGGAATGAGCTAATTAATAGTTGTTTCTTTGTGAAGAAACATCTAAAGAATCAGATTCATCAGAATCGACATATTTTCTTCTTTGAGAGGAGCATGGGTAGCTTTAATCTTGCATATGAAGAATCTGCCCCTCGAATGCCAAATAAGAGAATTCTCTATGATGGAGACCGACAAACAGAGTATGTGGCCACATGCAATGGTTTGGTTTGCATGTGTAATCTACAAGACCAGTACACCTTGTACAATCCCATGACTACGATGAGCATTTCGGTTCCGAATCAAAAGGTCAACTTTCCTCCTGGAGGTACTTGGGCGATTACTTTTTTTGGAATGGGGTATAACGAGGCTGAAGATGATTACAAATTGGTCAGGATCTCAATGTTCAACAACACTGAATTGATTACGGAGGTAAGTGTTTTCTCCCGTAATACTCGGTAATGGAGCCAAATCAGTAGTTTTCCATACGATTATCCGGTTGGAGAACCCGGGATATTCGTTAATGGAAAACTCTATTGGCAGATAGCAACAAAGGGTGTTTGTTCTCTAGATATTGCTAATTGGACTTACCGTAAAATTGCATTTCCTATTTGTGCATCTGTGGGTTTCTTTGGGTACGGTATGGTAGGTTTAGATGATAAAACTCTAGCTCTGCATTCTAGGTTGATCAACCCTGTGCAGGCTCAGGATCTGTGGCTTTTGAATGAAGGGGATGTTTGGGTTCATTTCAGAATTATGGTTTGGCATGTTGTACCCATGTACCGTAGGTTTGTTGATGTCCAGCCTCTATTCTTGATGAAGCCCAATAATGTGTTGATAATGTGTCGAATTGATCCTAGTGGAGACTTTGAGATTTTTGATTTAAGGGATGAATCGTTTGTACTAGTTTAATCAAATGGGATAGAAGAAGGATATTGCAAAGCCTTTGGGTTCACTGAAAGCTTGGAATCCCCATTTCCCTTTGGTATGTAGAAGATGTACTTGGAATCCCCTTTTGCTAGCATTAAGATTAGTATATGGATTTTTCTTACACACATATAGGTTGTATTAAGTATCTAAGTTAATCCTTTTTGTTTAGAATATATTTTTGTTAAGCTTATGCTTTTGTTAGAATGAAGATGCTTAGATGATGAACTTGTGATAGGATGTTTTTTTAAGGCTTTATGAATGTACACAAGTTTATTTTATTAAGCATCTAATTAAGCTTTGGTATGTAATGGGAAGAACTTGTATCCCCCTGTTCTGTTAACAAACTTGCGAATGATGGATGCAATTATTTATGCTATCTAAGGGTATTTTGTTTACTAATGTTTATACAAGTTTGTCTCTACATTTGTGGGTTGTATTATGGTTATGTTATGAGGCATTATTTCTTGTTTAATGATAACATAGTAACTATTATGATTGTAAGTATTGATGAATGTTGCCCACTATCCTACATCAATGTTAACATTTGTCACTAATGTTCAAATTGCATATGATTAGTACAAGTATATATTAATGGTGATGTGGTAAACAAATGTATGTTGTATAAAATGTATTAAATGAGGAGGCAAATGAAGCCCATTTGTATAAAGCCTTCTCCAGTCAAAATTAAAGTGGGATATAAAGACCAATGTAAAATGTCTATTTACAATTGCATGTAAAAATTGTATATTGTAATTGTATATCGTAATTGTATATTGTAATTGTATATTTAAAATCGTATATTATTTTTTGGGCTTATATTATATTAAGCCCATGTGAATTAATGTTGACCAAATAGGCTCACTTTCCATGGATTCAAAGTTAACTTAATGTTGAATAAATCGTATAACAATCAAATTAACTTAATATTGAATAAATCGTATAACTTAATGTTGAATAAACTGCGATTTTTAAACTGCAAATTTTCAAAGTGTTTATAAATTGTATATTTGGCTTGTATTATTTTGCCGTTAGTATATAAAATAATTTCACCAAATATTTGAATTGGATTTGTGAATTGAAGACACATAGGACCACTATCGGGCTATTGGGTTGAGCACTCTCAATATTTTTTTTTAAACAATTATAACAACTATTTGGCTGAAAAGTATATTGTATATTACAATTATATAATAGCCCAATTCGAATTGTATATTACAATTATATAATAGCAGGACATAAAAAATTGTATATTTAAACTGTATATTTTATATTTGTGTAAGTTAATGGTATTAGTTTATTAATGAGTAGTTATCAGCTCAAGGCAAATAAATTTTGATAGCTCAAGCACAATAACGATTAGTATAAATAGACCAATTGGAACTGTATATCATCCTATTATTTTATCCAAAAAATTGTATATTTATACTTTATATTCCGAATTGTTTATAAATTGTATATCTTATCTTGTATTATTGGGCCGTTGGTATATAAAATAAATTTGGCATCGATGTATAATATGTATTTGTGAATTGAATTTGTGAATTTGTATTTGTAAAAAAAATTGGTCTAGAATTTGGTTATTGTATATAGGTCCAATATCGGGCTATTGGGCTGAGCACAACTCAATATATTGTTTTTAAACAATTATAACAAACAATAAAAACTATTGGGTCTAATTCGAATTGTATATAATAAAATCATTGTAATGAAAAATTGTATATTTAAACTGTATATTTTAAATTTGTGTAATTAATGGTATTAGTTGAGAAATGAGTAGTTCAAGCCCAATGAGTAGTTATCAGCTCAAGGCAAATAAATTTTGATAGCTCAAGCACAATAACGATTAGTATAAATAGACCAATTGGAACTGTATATCATCCTATTATTGTATCCAAAAAATTGTATATTTATACTTTATATTCCAAATTGTTTATAAATTGTATATCTTGTCTTGTATTATTGGGTCGTTGGTATATAAAATAAATTTGGCATCGATGTATAATATGTATTTGTGAATTGGATTTGTGAATTTGTATTTGTAAAAAAAATTGGTCTAGAATTTGGTTATTGTATATAGGCCCAATATCGGGCTATTGGGCTGAGCACAACTCAATATATTATTTTTAAACAATTATAACAAACAATAAAAACTATTGGGCCTAATTCGAATTGTATATAATAAAATCATTGTAATGAAAAATTGTATATTTAAACTGTATATTTTAAATTTGTGTAATTAATGGTGTTAGTTGAGAAATGAGTAGTTCAAGCCCAATAACATTAGTATAAAAAGACCATTTGGAATTGTATATCATCATATTATTGTAATGAAAAATTTGTATATTTAAAGTGTATTTTCAAATTGTTTATTTTGGCTTGTATTATTAGGTCGTTAGTATATAAATTAAAAAAACTTTTTTGGTCTAAAATTGCCTAAAACTTATTTTTAATATTTGTAATGAGAATTTTACTAAATGGCCCATTATAAAATGTACAGCTTTTTCTGGAAATATATTTCTTAATATAAATGTACAAAATAAAATTGATTATATAATATTAACTAAAATATACAATGTCATCCATAAATGTACATTTTATACACTCATGTACAACTAAAAAATCAACATTACTGTATATTTTCAATATAATCTTTTGGTAAAGTATGGGGACAGTTAAGATTGTCAAGCATTATTTCACAAAATTTTCATCTCTTGAAAAACAATACTTCACTAAAATATCCCAAGTTACACCACACTTGACATATTAGTCATTACAAACACTTTCAAGTTTAACAAACATAAATGGTGTTCATATTATCTAGTCTTCAGTTTCTGGCATGAAACCATTTTTGCTCTATATTCAGTAGCGTTTTTATTACTAAATGTACCTTTACCCAATTCCCTTCCACACACAATGTCTTCAATATGCTGGCATACCACCAAACCACAATCTAAAGTCCCCACCACTTGCTGCAAACAAGATTCACTATTTGCTTTTATAAATGGAGCTTGTATTAGTCGGTGCTTAGGGTACTTTTTCGCAAAGATTTCCTTCAGTTTGGATTCAACATAATCAACCTGCCAGCATTTTGGACAAAATGATTAGTGAACTTTAAATTTGTACATTTTGGACAAAAATTTAGTTCATACTCCAAATTCTAACTTACCACAACAGATGAACCCAACAAATGGGGGTCAGTCAGTTCACCCCTTCTTGGTCGTAAAGAATTATAAAATTTCCACGAGCAAGTATTAAGATTCAATTTTAATAGGGTCCAATGATCTCCTAACCCCTGAGTTCTACCTCCCCCAGTGGATTCCTTCACCAGAAGTGGAAATAGCAAAACATCCGACATTCACACTTCTCTAACTCGTCATCCACACATTTTTTAACCAGTTTTGCTCTTCTCTTTTCTGGCTTTGGAAACAAAAGATCCTAAAAGCATGCCCAAACAATTGATAAACGTACAAAGTTCATTTATTGAATAACTAAACAATGTCAGAATTAATTAACTTACCCATATTGTAGAGGTAAATATATGTATACTTTTGCTTGTTGAGGTTTCACCATATTTTCCTTTTACTAACTCCATCCAAGAGTCAATCATCTTCAACAAAACAGTGGGCATTTAAGTACCATTTAATTTAAATATATAAATAACAAATAACTTAAATAAAGGTTTCAGATATTTACCGCAGTTGATATACGGTCATTGTGGAGGAGCTTAATTATTTCGGCCATGCTAATTCCTGACATAGATCCCTGCCCCTTCCATACAACAGCCCTGTCACGAAGATCAAAATATGAATCAACAACAATGCCATGAAAATAAATATTAAGGGAAAGTAAAAATATTAAGATACCTACCTTTTCCCTGCTTGATCCCACAATCTACACAATTTGTCTATAATATTTGCACCAACTTTTCTAACTGCCGGGAACTCTTTCTTCAACTTCAATTTCCCAAATCTACCGCCATCATCAAAAGCGTCATCCGCATCGCCAATTTCAACAATTTCACGTGTACTCGGTTGCGGTGTAATTTCAATTGATTTTTGTCCAGCGAACTCCGTTCTCTCTTTAACCCTTATAACCATTGTGCTCGGTTCTTGTAAACGTTGCGTAGGCTTCTTTCTTGTCACTGGAGTTTTAAAAGCTTCACCATTATCCACATGATTATCAATTTCCTCGTATATGTTATGAAGCTCTTCATCGCTGTTGCTCCCCCAATTCAACTCCTTATTCGCGTCCCGTTTCTTCTCACTATACAGTTGCTCTAATAAATCAACCTCTGCCAAATCTGACTCTCTGTACACACGTCTTCTGAGTTATCTTTCTTCGTCGTTTCGTGACAATCTTGATATTTCTTTTCCTTCTCAACTGCCGCAACATCTTTTTGTAAAACTTGCTTCTTTAACTCAGTCAACTCCTCATCTTTCATGGCGACTGTCCTTTTAAAGAATCCAATCTCCATGTCCTTTTGATCTATTGTACTTTTCAAGACATCAATCTCCAAATCCTTCGAACTCACGGTCCGTTTCAAGGCTTCAATATCCAAATCTTTCAAACTCATGTTCTGCTTCAAGGCTTCAATCTTCGTATCCTTCGAACTAACGGTTCTTTTGTAACGTCCCCACTTAAAATAGTACGGAAAATATGATGTGGCACAAGTAGGAACGTTACTAAAATAGTACTTTGTATTAAAATATACACACGCCACACATCTACACAGCGGAAGTAGTAAATAAGTATGACCGTAGCTTAAGTTACAATCCAAAATTCAAAATATTGTTCTTAAAACATAAATTTTTTAAGAAGACTCCACAGCCCGCCGAGTTCATTCGTCCACGTAAGAATCCACAACATCTGTAAAAATTTAAAAGTGGAAGGGATAAGTGTTTGTAAACACTTAGTGGGAAATCTCTTGTTAATTGCACAAACTAAACATCAATTGTTTATAATATGTGAGCCCCTGGAATTTCACCGGGTATTTTCTTGGGTGGCGCGACCGACCCGTGGTGCCGGAGCGACCGGACTATCTCATTTGCCAACATATAGTTGGACTATCTAAGGGGCCAGTCGATAGCGGGCCAGACTCAAAATATTTAACATTCAACATTTAATAAGTGCAATTAAAATAATAATAAAATACTCGGTAAAGAGTGAAGTGATTCCCCACCTTGCAGGTTTGTACCTACAAGTAAAAAATTTACAATAGAAACATTGTTTCTTATCCCTTCATTTTTTAAATAAATCGTAAAATTCACATATTATACTCGTACGATTATAATGACTTGAATTCAAATCTCAATATATACTCAAATATTGTAACTAAAACACAAATATCAATTAAGTGCGTAAAATCATCAAATAACAAGTTATAAATAGATATCGACCATAAAAATGTAAACGGACCATTTCGAACCTTTCTTATACAAAATTTCAGTTTTTGGCAGTTTATACGCCTAACTTTATAAATTCATATTAAATCATCTATACGTCCAAAAATTATGAAATTTTAACAGTAGATTCCCAACTTCATGAAATTTATCAACATACTTTGGTTTTCTATAAAAACCTAACCGATTATCCTCAGATCATAGCAAACTTCTACTGTTGCTGTTACAGAGTCCAAAACCCTAGTTCAACTTTGAAAAAAATCACCATACATCGAATACTATTCCAATAGCTATGAAATTTAAAATATAAGTTCCATCACCAGTCTAATTTCACATATAAATTTTTCAGAATTTTCCACCAAAGGAATTGGTCAAAACGAAGTTTATACAAAAGTTGGTCCAGAAATTCGGTTTCATGCATACATGAAGAACATATCATCTTAAATTCACTTTAAACCATATAATTTTATGATTTCTATTTCTAAAGTATAGATAATCAAGTAATAAATATGATTTTGTTCATAACATATGAAGAAATTGAATCAAACATTCAAAATATGAAGTAAAACATATATAACATGCAAATCACTTATCATAACTTATTTTCCTATCATTTAATTCATATTTCATGCATAAACTCCATACTAAAACTTAAATAATCACTTATTCAAGAAGAGGAACTTACTTAGAGATTGGTAGCTAAAAGAAATTCCATCTCCTTCCTTTTCAAATTCTAAGTGTAAGAATAGTAGTATTTGTGCTAATTTTTTTTTTTTTTTTTAACTTTTGCTTATAAATATTTTTGCATGAATGGTCATATATTTATAGTAGGAGCCAACCTTGGAGGCTACTCCATCCCATTTAGCCGACTTTGAAGAAGATTATGGAGTAATCTTGTAAGTCGTTTAATTTACACATGTCAACTTGAGATTAGTAACTAATTTTGACTTTTCTTCTCTTAATTTGACTTTAACTCTTGAAGCTTCATCAATTTTACTAATCTTTCTCTAAATGGCCGACATTCATAGAGATTTCAAGAGAAATCTTGTATCTTGTGGTCATGACACATGTATGCTTTGAATTTAATAAGTAAAAATTATAAAGTCTCAAGAATAAGCATGTATTGAGCAAATAATACGTTAATTGTAAATATCGAGTAATTAAAACACATAAACGTGTCTTTGCATAAATTTGGATGTAAATGTGTCACATAGATTCATGAAGAATTATAAAGTATTTAGTATAGCAGATAAGATCATGAAAACCTAGGGTATTACACCTTTTCAACTCTTCAATCTCCAAATCATTTGTATACACAGCCCTTTTCAAGTCTTCACTCTCCAAATTTCTTTTTAATTCCTCAATCTCCAAGTCCTTGTCACTGATTTTTACCCGTGCTTCTTCTAGCTGCATCCTAAGTACATCCATCTTGTTATCACTCTTATTTGTCCTCTTATCTTTACCCAAACCATAACTCACAGCCACATCCACCATGTTTTCAATACTCTCGATATGTTCTTCCATTTTTTTTTATGGAAGTGTGGTTGAGTGTAACTGTGTCCCCCACAAATCCCACGATGGGCTTCCGAGTACTGGTTCAAAAATCCCCGCTGTTTTTGAACTCTCAGTATTTGGTTCAAATGCTTCCAGGTTCTGCCTCACTAGTGTTACCAACCTTATTGTATTGAAAATTTCATCTTCACTTCTGATTTAGCTTCCTCTGTATCAGCACTATCCGTATCACTAAGCCCTTCAGAATCTTCCTCGGACTGTGAACTTGTCTCCCAACTCTTCAACAATTTCTGGAAAATATGTCTCTCGCGTTCAGTTGTTTGCAAAATTTCAGTGTGTACCTGGAATAAAGATGGAAAGTAGAATTTTCAATGTTAATCAATATCAAACATCTATTTTTGATAATTCTAAGTCAAATGGAATAAAAAATACCTCAAGTTCTGCCACATTAATTTTTGAAACCTTCTTCTTCAGTGCATTCAAATCCCACTTTAAAAAACGAGGACAAACATCTATATTTATCGGATTAATCAATGTTGTGTGCTCGCACAACCAATACTGCAAAAAAACAATACGACTCATAATTACAACTTACATAAAAGGCTGTGCAGTATATACAAAGGTTATGCAGTATATGCAGTATCTTACAGGTATCAACATGGCACAACCTCCTGCAGCCAAGTTCCTTGTGGTCTTTACTTGGTGCTTTAACATGTCCGCTATATAAGAACACCAATTGTACTCACACATTTTCTCATACTCCTCAAATAATATGGTTAGGTGAGTAGCAATAGCAGCATTCTGATTAGGTGCCAGTAAACAGGCTAACATATAGCAAAGTGTTATCCTTACAGTGTCCCTACAACTCTCTGCACTAACCTTTGTCACAAAAAATTTCAACTTCTCATAGATCATCCTCTTCACTAAAACTAATGGCCCATTACTCTTTTTAATTTCAACCCCAAAACATCTATTAACCCAATCTGGGTATTCAGAAACAATAGACTTTAATTTTATACATTTCTTACCACTAACTACACCAAAGATCAACTGAACATCTCGACTACTTATTAACAATTTCTTCCCACCTATGCAAAAAGTTTCAGTCTTTTTATCAAAAGACAATATTACTTCCCTGATGTTCTCTTCAATCTTGACGCATCTCCTTTTCAATACCTCCCCCTCTGACTCAATTACAGATTTGAACAACAACCAAAAAGGGGTCTTCTTCATCTCCTTGATATGGATACTTTTATAACTAATCCCCTTCAGTTCCTTGATGAATGTTCGGAGGTTACTCTGATAGTAAGTCGTATTCTTTTTTACAACTACATCAGCTAATACAACAATATAATATTTAGGCTATAATATTTAGGCCAAAAACATTCATAATTGTTACTATCTAGAAACTAAATAAGTAAATAATTAAAAAACATACCCAAGTGGTCTCTAAGTATTGTTTTCTTTTTTTTATACTTGCCTCTCTTCACACCTTTTCTGGTACACTGCGAATCCGTGTCTGAATGATCACCTTCCTTTTAATGTTGGATTAACATATACAAAATCCATATCTACAGTCACAACACCAACAAAATCTAGGTTCAGATAATCTATAGCTATATAATCTCAAATGATTATTTGCATAAATAAAATTGAAAACTGGAAAATTACCCGTATCTGATTCTGATTCTTGCGTTTTTTTTTTTTTTTACCTAAAATTGTGATGTTTTTGTTATAATTCACAACAAATGCTAAAAAACACAGTAGTTAGGGCACAAAAAAGGACGTACCTTTCTCTGGGGTTCTTCTTTTTTTGTTCCTAACTTCTTCGCCGATGGTATCTCTGCCTAAATCGACCGGCGACGACATATTTCGCTTCCGATCAACCACCATTTTCGCTTCCGATCAACGGTAATAGTTTAGAAAGGAGTTTTCGAAAATTTTGTGTGCTGTGAGTTTTGTGAAGTGGGGGGAATTAATTTACTGTAATAGTTTTCTAATTTTTGAAATGAGAGAAGTTGCTATTAAGGTTAATTTTATTTTTTGGTTGATAGGACAGCTGAGAGGATTGAAACCGTGTCCTTTTTTCACAGCATATGGGGTTCTTTAGTCCATTCCCCATTTTTTTAGATCACACTTTTTTTACCAAATATCCCATGTAGTTTAGCCTAAAGGGGTATAAGCCCCACGTACCTCTCAGTTTTTCCCCAACAATTAATTAGGTCATGTTTGGTTAGGGATGGCCCCAATAGGGATGGCAATGGAACGGATCAGGGCGGATATCTCAATATCCATGCCTGCCCCACGCCACCGCCCCGCCGCCCCGCCCTGCTCCATGCTCCGCTGCGGGGCAGCATTTTGTGATCCATGTCTGCCCCGCGCGGGGCAGATCTGATCCGCTCTGCTCCATCTCATTCAAGTTTGTAAATTTTTAAAATCAATATATTAAAAAAAAAACCTGAAATTTTAAATTTGAAAAAAACTAAACATTAAGTACTATGGTTTCATAATATTATTACTATATTTAATTGAATATAAAATTAAATTTATATATATTATAATATTATATATATATATATATATATATATATATATTTTTTAATATTATATGGAGCGGGGTGGAGCAGAGCGGGGCAGAGCAGAGCAACAAATATAGAGATCCATGTCTGATCTGTTCCGTGAGCGGGGCGGGGCTGATCCAATCAGAGCGGACCGGAGCGGATCATTTTGCCATCCCTAGGCCCCAACCAGACGAAGATATATTGTTCTCATCCCATCGATTTTCACTAAACAATTAATTACTTTTATCCATAATTTTTTTCATTTCATGCACCGTTATCCCTAAAACCAAATAGGATCGTAGGATTGTTAAATCCTAATTGGCTCTAACTGGTTACTGATAACAAAGGTAACTGAAAATGCATGTGAATTACACCATGCATTGCATTTACGAATTCATCTGTTCTAGCTTTTAGAAGAATGTCTTATTGGGCTTTTAAATGAAATAGAGTAAATATGTAAATTTTGGGCTGGGCTGGGCTAGGCTAGGCTGGGGCATATATTTTCCTATTTTTCGTTGCCCAGGTTAAATACAATCCCATGTTTTATGAATACACCCCACCTAAAAAAATGTTAGGATTTTTTTTCAGAAAAATGTAACAATTTTCGAAAAAAAAAATCAAAAAATTCATATATTTAGTTTTTTTTTTTTTTTTTTTTTTGCATTTTCGGAAACATTTTCCGAAAATTGTCAAAATTTTCGGATTTTTTTTCTAAACACTTTTTAGTGGGGTTGTATTAATAAAAGATAGAACTTATATAATCTTGCCCTTTTCGTTTCCAAATGTGTATCCTGAATAGCGATTTTACCCGTTTTACCATCCTAGTGGTAATTCTAAGATGATTTTATCTATCTTTCGAACTCAATTTTGTGATTAAAAAAAAAAAAAAGACCGACTATATACCCTTCATATTTATTATACCCACAACTATTTAATCTACCCATCTAATTTTAAAATTTTATTAAATACACCCCCTCTAATATATATTACTCTTACTCTTAATAATATTACTTCAAAAAATTTATATACCCCCACTCTTCACGGTAGCAATCCAAGCCTCACGAAAGCAGCAACATCCAAGCCTTCCCCTCCCTTGAGAGAACAATTCAACAATATTTGGTCGAAATACAGATAATGTTTCCAAAAAAATTGTCGAAAAATTACAAATTTCGGCAAACAATTTTTGAAAACCTGTTTCCACAAGATGTTGCTGAAATCCTAACCACAAACAATTTATCAAGCACAAACTCTATCTCCCCTTCCTGTTCTCTAATTGATTCACTGGTCCAAGACTTTAATTTTATTTTCCCTTTAAACCTTAAAAATTATGATTCGGAAACTTGAGATTATATTTTTTTTTCTTTGAACATTAAAATTACGAAGTTGGAAAAAGAAAAGTTCCCTTTAAACCTTAAAAATTATGAATTGGAAACTTGATTAAATTTTTCTTTGAACATTAAAAATTAAGAAGTTGGAAAGAAATATAGTTCGTAAATCGGTTTGCCAAATGGGAAGAACATAAAAAAGTTGTGCTGAATATACAGGATTTGATGAAAATACGTTCTTCAAAATCACAAGCGAAGCACATGTCAGAAATGGGGAGAAATTTAGCATGAAAATTTTATCAAATAATTTATGTGTAAAAAATTGACAGTTCATATAGTTTGGTGCGTCAAAAAACAAATTGGTGGTTTAAATGTCATTTCAATAAAAAGACATAAAATATATTTCTAATAATATCATTAAACGAACCCAGCACAAAATAATTTTTTTATTAAATATTAATATATCTAACCATAGCATTCCAAGTCCTACCTAAAATAGTAGTAAAATACAACCTCATAATATAACCTCATTTTAAAACACATCAATTCAAATATATTTTAACTTTCACAGCTTATAAACTACAGTACAAATATTCGGAATCGGAAAATGAAGCCGAACATGAAATCCAACATCCCCATACTTCTCTTTTAAGAACTATTTTTCAAGAACATTCAACAGAGATGACAAATGGTAATCCACCATTTACTGCATAAAAATTACTTTGGCCTCTAAAATAGAAAAACATAAAATTACTATTTGGTAGCGATATCAATATGGTAAGATGAAAGATAAAACATATAATAGTCTCCAGTTTGAAGAATACCATAGAAGTGAGACCTCCAAATCCTTTTATAAGGTGAATAATCATTTATCAGAGTAGAGAAAATAATTCACAGAGATGCACACATCACCTGATACTACTCAATCCAAAGCCTATATGATGCCCATGATCTTGTTTTAATCTTCCAACTGTGAAACAATACTAACAAAGACTGCATAGCCTTGGCACATGTCTGGTAAAAGGCAGTACTCATTCTTCGCATGGTACGTAGCCATTAAGCCTGCACGTTTGTGTCCAGGCGAGGTGGAGTTAGATACACATAATTCCATTCTCTTAAGTGTACATGTACTTTGACATAATAAAAGTAACAGTATGTGGATAATATTCTTGATCTGTTCATATGATAATTTCGTAAACGGACCTCAACCATCACATTGAGCTCATTAACAATTCTCTACAACATAATTTCTAAAAATGTAGTTACTAGCACTAGAAAAATGTCAGGAGGAAATGTCTTCAAATTCACCTAACAGAAATCTATAGCACAACTTCAAGAGTGGCACAAAATAACAAGGGACCTGAAGCAGAATTAAGGGGCTTTCGCTTCATAATTCTTCAATGAAAATGAATATAATGTAGTTGTAGTGACTAATGAGAATAAAAGATGATCAACTCACTTTCATCATACTTGTACGAGACAATGAGACTCAAAGTAAGTTAATCATTACCCTATTTTGATTAACTATAACTATCTCCTTCCCTACAATCATTTATCCTCAATTATTCTAGTATTCATCAACCAACAATTATTTTTTGTCTCAACTTATTCCAAGATTAGAGCAATAAACCAACATATAACCATCATTTTCATTGCAATTCACTATTCGATGATTCTCCTAATCATTACCAGTCTATCGAATCAGAATGCCAAGTCACAACATATTTACTACCTATACAAACCAAAGGCACTGGTGTGCTATTCAGAGCTCAATTTGATCAAAGCTCGATCGATTGTCTAAGGATGCTTACTTAAACAAACAAATCAAACACAAACTTGACAATGTTTGAATTGTTAGCTTGTGCTGTTGGTGGGCTTGCGGCAACCAAGCTCATACAGTTCAAAATTTATGAACTCTGCAGTTTTAACTTGTGATAAATATTATAAAAGTATTTAATAAGACATAATTATTTGTATAAAATTATGGATCTTAGTAAAAGGTGTTCAGCATTTTTTTTATATTTATTAAACTTGTTTCGACTATATTAAGCTTGTGAGTTGGTTTCATGGTTAATGGTGTTGCAAATCCCTGTTGAGCGACTCTGTCTTAGAACTCCTCATATTTCCCTGCATACTCTTCTCTACTATCACCTTAAATCCTATCTTACCAAATGCTTCTACCATATTTTAGTTAACTAATCAACACCACTAGTCCAAGACATGCAGCACAAGATCTATTTCTTTATACACAACTAACCAAATCAATGTAGAGTAAATCTAACTAGCAGTAGCACTAGCAGTGCCTAAGTTTTATGGTAGTGCCAAGAATATGAAATTATATTACTATTACTTTCTACAATAGAGGACCTTCAGACCTAGAAGATTCTAAACGCAATAAAATCTTCAAATATTATTTTCCTAAAGATACTATATTTACATGTAGGAAAAGGAAAACCAGCTTTCTTCTATAACATGCAAAATACACCTAGTACATTGTCTTCTTCAGATTTTACACCTGTTGAGCTGCAAGTAATATATAAACCTGGGGCGACTACAATGGGTGTTTATAATTTCAGAATACGCTAGGGATTCTTAGAAAATAGACCATATCTCATGGATGGTTCTTATAATCTGCCATTAACATGATTTAGAACTCTATTCACACAGGGCGGACCTAGAGTACAATTTCTAGATATGTTTAGAGATTGTTATAGCACCTTTAAAATACATTGTTTCTTAAAGAAGAAATGTTAGGAATATAAGATAGGGAGCCCTAACTTAACCCAAAACCATGGTCAAAGGTCAAGGATTGACTCCCACTTATATACCCTTCCACACTTTCATGTGGAACCGATGTGGGATCGTAACAATCGACCCCCTTAAAGCCGGACGTCCACGGACGGCACACTCCGGGTGGCAACCCATATGCCAAGGCCCACTTCACGGGTGGCAACCCCCCTTGGGCCCACTTCTGTGGTGGCAACCCCTGGGCCCACCATCGGGTAGCTCCATTCCGCAGTCCGCCCGAACTTTTCCCACAGACGGCGCCAATTGTTAGGAATATAAGATAGAGAGCCCTAACTTAACCCAAAACCATGGTCAAAGGTCAAGGATTGACTCCCACTTATATACCCTTCCACACTTTCATGTGGAACCGATGTGGGATCGTAACAAGAAAGAAATGAGGTTTATAGATAGGTAGTAGTAACACGAAATCAAATGAAAGAACAAAACGCCAAAAATATGATGTCGGAAGTGAAAATATACCGTAGCCAGCAGTTTGCACATCAAAGCCCTCATCCTACAGCAAGACAAAATACCATGGAACTTGAGAAAACCTGTTTTTCTTTTCTTTTTTATTAAAAAACAAGGCAGATACAAGAAAGAGAGTTCCTACCTTTAATTCCCGAATCAATGGCAAGGTACCAGTAATAGAATAGGGTTTCACATGCCCAACCACTTCTTCAGTAGCTTTACATAGTACATGGAAGCCACGAGAATCAAGATTGCAAGCCACTCCGGACGATGCTTCATCAAAGGTAATAGTCAACCTAAAAGACAACAAAAAAAGAATTTAATGAATAACCATATAAATCTTTATCAAAATAAGAAAATGCTGAAATTATGGAACTGCATCAAAAACTCTACGGGGCCTACTCTTTGAAAAAATCAATCTTATTAAACGGAAAATCATACTATGAGCTTGCTGAGATTTAGTAAAACAGTACTGCCATCCAATATTTGAAAGAAGAAAAACCCACCGTCCCCTGAGGTTCTCATCAGGTAAAACATATTTTGAAACAGGTCCCCGAGTCTCCAGCTTTTCTATGCCAGTATTCAGGTCTTCAACATATTCTTGAAGTTTCTTCATTACATCAGTTACACTGGAGATAGGTAAGATTGTAACCCAAAAGTAAAAGTGACTGAATAGGTCAAACACTCATAAATTAGCCAAATTAAAAGAGTAAGAATTGGTACCTATAAAATGGAGTCAACCTGCAATAGTAAAGAGAAAAATTTAGAAGTCAATGATAATGCTAAGGACTTGTATAATAGCACTTCAATGAAGCAAACATAACCTAACATCTCCACAAATTGTACAGTCAGCTGGAATTTGATTGATGCCACCTCCTGGATCTGTCAATAATATGAAAGTTTAAGAAGCAAGCTAATGCACAAAACAATTAATCATGATTATAGCAAGTTACATATTTTATGTTCCAGAACTTACAACTCCACTGAGTTGGTTTCATGGTTGATGGTGTAGCAAATCCATATACTTCTTCATTTGGATGGGGAGGAAAGTCTTTATAGAAACGTGACTGTATTACTTTAAATGCCTCCATAGCTAGCTCAAAAGGGTTTATAGCCTGCATAGATTCAAGAAAAGGATTATCGAAAAATATAAATGTATTACAAACAGTATCTATATTAATATTTTTATTATTTACGCAATCACACATTGAACTTTAGCCTCACAAATGTATGAAATCTCTGTAACTCGGGAATATTTTGTTGCTTCGTTCATGAAATAAGAAATCATATTAAAACCAAGATATATCTGAAAATTTGTCCTCTAAAACAAATTACTTTCAGATAGACTCCTCACATCCAAATACGATATAAGAAAAACCGTGGTCAATTTATTGTCCGCCTCTTCAATGATTCTTTTATACTGAAGGGACCCCAAAAAGGAAGTACCTTGTGGGCTAGACCACTGTGAAAAAGCTTTCCGGTGGTATGAAGCTTCCATGGTATCATACCACCAGTACCAATGCAGGGCTGTTTATCTGCAGTATCAATCCAAAACCTGAAAGAGAGAAAACGACCACTCATAAGACAATTTTTCATAGAAATTATGTGAATATACTCAACTTTCAAGTTCAATTGAAAATCTAAAAATGGTTGATAATACATACAAAGGTCCCTGCTTTAATTTGTCAAGTAACCCGTCCTTCACTAAGGCATCAACCCCTACTCCAGGTATAGATGAATTCTCTTCACTTGCAATAAACACAGCAACCACAGTAGACTTCAATGGAGGCTTTGTCTCCCCCAGCTTCCTCATTAACTCAGCTACTAGAGCAACATGACCCAAACAATCAGTAGTTCCACGCCCTCTAAGTTTATCGCCATCAATACTCATTGTAAAAGGATCAAAATCCTGCAGTACGTTTTTCTTAAGATAAAGTTCCAACAGAACATCAAAGCATTGTAATCACGCAAATGAAATAGAGCACAAGATGGGTAAAAAAATGCAAGACACTTTAGCCAATTCACTTAAAATTATAGCCAGGATATTGTCTAAATTGATGCAACTTTGGCAAATTTGTGAGATAAGTGCAAAAGTCACTAATAAATCATAATGAGTTCAAATTCCAATATATGTGTCTTCACATCACCATACTTGACACCTTATTATACACCTATTTCACAAATTGATCAAAATTGCACCCAATATACCAACCGAAATGGCAAAATCTGGCAATAATTTGGACTTTGTTTGGCTATAAGTCCCAGAACAAACCTAACAGGCTGACACCACTTTCGATCAATTCCAGAAACCGCAACAAAAAGTAACAAGCTATCCAAAAACACCACCAACATACAATCGCATAATCACTGAAATTCCCACAGAATTTTTCACAGACGGGGAAAATTAATTCAGTTACCCAATCAGAGGGGTTGGCCGTGACGACATCCATGTGCATACCGACGAATGACAAAATTTCCCCCGGCTCAGTTCCAGGATACTCGACGATGAGATTTCCCCTCTTTGGCTTGTAGGCGACATGGTTGATAACGAGTGGACCGCCGCCGGTGTCGGTACTGAATGGGCGGAGAACATCGAGCACGTGATTGACGATTCTGTCCTCCTCCGGGATGAGGTCCGGCGGGTTGTTCTGCACGTACTTTGACTCGCCGATCAGCTTCGTCAAAAGTGCGACGAAGGAGTCCTTGTTTAGGTCTCCAAGTATCTGCTTTACATTTGAGGCGGCCATTTTTGAGTGTTAAGATTGCTCAAGAAATAGGCGTTTATATTTATATAGTGGAGTGGAGTGATCCATTTTTTGGGTATTTGGATCGGATGCTCTAATATAAGAAAATTCAGACTCCGGTGAACAATTTGTGGAGATAAGTCACAAAAGGGTCAATTAACAATTTAATCGACAAAAATGGAATAACTTAAAAAAGTGGTTAGAGTATCATTAGATAATAAATTTGAATTATCATTTGCCCGAGTCAAAAAACATAAAATTCATCAGCTTAAATTGCAGATGCTTCTTTCGACAAACTTAAACAAGTGATATATTGAATTGTTCGTGTCTCCAAATCCGTCAAGTTAGTTGCTCCATTGACTCATTTCGTATGCTACAACTATGCGAATTTAAATTTTTGTGATTCATTTATATCAATTGGCGATTGCCTTCATCCCAACCGAATTCGACAATTTTATATGGTGAATCGAAGGTCAAAAAATATATCAAATTTTTCGTCTCTCCAAAACTGTCATTTTGATAAATGGATCATCTTTTGATGCGCCTAAAAAAATCAGAAAAGAGCCAGAATACGACCTCGATTCCCAATATGGGCTTGGGCAACATAACACAATACTTTTCTGAATAATTTTCAAATGTTTTCCAGTGAACTGAAGGACGAGTCATATATAAAATGATGGGCTTGCATAGCCAAACATTTGATATATGATTTGGGTAAACTATGACCTCGTTTCGCGAACGGGCTTGACAGAGTAATCTAATACTTCCCTGGTTAATTTCAAGTTATTTTCTAAGTGAATTGAAGTGCGAGTCACATATAAAAACGTCGAGTTTGGAGAGACGAATAATGGGATATATGACTTGACCTTTGTTTCGCTGGAAATTACCAAATTTTGGCGCAAAGAAAGTTATATGAATGAATCACTAAAACTTTAACTTGTAAATTTGTAGTACAAAAAATGATCAATTGAAGTTACCAATTAATGGGCTTGGAGAACAAACAATTTGATGTATCTTTTGTCCTTGGATTCGTTGGAAAATTGTGAGTCATCAAGAAAGAATGATGAATTTTATTTTTTTTCCATCAAAATTGGTAACTAGAGTGCATAAATTAGGGTACATTTTTCTTAAGGACCGTAACTTTTCGGGTTGTAAAAATAAGGACCATAAAAATTAGAACTGTAACTATTTTAATTTGGCATTTAAGGATTGTACAATTCGCAAATTAAGGCCAAATTAGCCCAATAAACCAAAATCAGACCCAAATTTAACTTGAATTCAGGCCAAAACAGTACACATTTCAGTCCAGATGGGGACAATTAGCCCAATAAACCAAAATCAGGCCCAAATTTAACTTGAATTCAGGGCAAAACAGCACACATTTCAGTCCAAATGGGGCCAATTAGCCAAATTTGTGTTGGTTCAGGTTGATTTGTTAGGAAGGGTTTGGCAAGGAAGTTGCCAAAAAAATATAGGGTATCTTGCATATATATAAAAAAAAAACGCCGTACCGTATGTAGAACAATTTAACGTTGAATATTGACTCCCCCAAAATATGGACGGATCTAATTCCTCGGTCAATTCCATGAACACCATTGTATTTCATCTAGGTTTAAATGTAGCAAGCGATTAGGATTCTCATTTGCAATCACATTCAATGTATCAAGGCAATTCACAACATTAAGTGTTGTCAAATTAAAATGGACGAAATGAATTTTTTTTTTCTTCAAAATTTTCACTCACAAACTTTAAGGGGAAAATGTTGTTCGTGGTTGTGTTTTAAGAACAATATATTTTCGGGCTTGTAAAAGTGGGACAATATGTCTTTGTGTTTGTGAAAGTATGACAATAAGTTTTTGAACTTGTAAAAGTAAGATAATATATGTTTAAAAAATCAGTAAAGGTAGAATAATCGAACCCAAAATAGAAGCCCGAAATACACTTCTCACGAGCTCAATTGTTCTACTTTAATTTACAAGCTTGAAAGATTATTGTCCTATGCTTTTACAAGCACAAAAACATATTGTCCTACTTTTATAAACCCAAAAATATATTGTCCTACTTTTACAGGCTAAAAAACATATTGTCCTTAAAACACAACCATCTCTTACCTTTAAAAAAAAAAAAAAAAAAAAACCCCCCAAACCTAAAATTCCTATATAAGTGTGTGTGACTAGAATATGGAAACAATCCCTAACATATGTTTTGCCTTATATAATTTCCTTATCGTAAAAGAGACCAACACTTAAGCCAAAGAGTTTCTTTTCTTGCTTTCAAATAACTTGCACGCCACTCCACTCTCCAACCAATCAAGAACAACACAATATAATCATACATTCCTAAAAACATAGAGAAAAAAAAAGTTCTCCAAATTACTACATGGCTACAAGCATACACATAACCGCCTTAGACGGAACCCTAAACGTCAACTCTCTCTTCACCTTAGCCGCCTTCGTCGGCATCGCCTTCAACCCGGCCGACCCCAACACCAGCCTCGTCACCTCCGCCGCCTGCTCCGCCACCTCCGCCGCCGGCCACCATTTCGTGGAGTCTCACGTCTACTCCTTCACCGCCTTCCTCTTTTCCAGCCTCATCGCCTCCGGCCTTAAACTGGCCATCAGGACACGAGGGACAAATTTGGAAATGCACGGCGGAGGGCACGTGATCAACTTGCGGCTGCTGCAAGCTGGGATTTTGGCGGCGGCCGCCGGGACGGTGTTCGGTTGTGCTTTCCTGACGGTGGCGCTGGTGGATTTGGTGCAGATTAAGTTGGGGGTTTTGGGGTGTTGGGGGTGGCACACGGTGGCGGCGGTTTGTCCGTTGGTGGTTTTAGTGCCGTCTGCTCTTCTCGTATATGTGTTCCTTCTCTTTTATGCCTTTATTAGATAGTACTCTAATTTCCAAGGTTTGAAAAACAAGATAGATTTGAAAATGAAAAGACGAGAGCTATGTTTCATGGGTATACGGTGAGATATATATGTGTCGAGGATACAAAATTTAAAAAATTGTAGGATGCAATTCTTTGAGAATAAATTAGTTTATTTACATTTTATTATATATAATACTTAAATATATATTTAATTTTTAAAAAAGTTGCAAATTAAATGTATGTAATTCGCATTTTCTTTAACGCAAAACGTAAACATGTTCAATAATTTAGTATAATTAAGTAACAAAACATCAATTCAAATTTCATTAGTCCAATATATGCGTCATAATTGTGATTCAACCTAAAATGAGTGTTACATTGTCAACTTAAATTATAGGGTTAAATACAAATAAAATTACGAAATGATTTTTATCAATTACAATATGAACTTTTTTCTTTGCAATTTAATGCATCAATTTTTTATATTATGCAGTTTGAAATATCTGAAAATTTTCCTACAACAATTATGAAAACAATTATTTTTTAAAAATGAAAATATTGTCTCTAAATATATTTTTAAGTCATGTTTTTAAAGTTAAAAACATATTTTAAGGAGATTATTCACATTAAAAAAATTATAATTTTATTTGTTAATATTTACGCGGAATATATGTGACATATCCAACAATCATGTTATTTAATTGTTGATGGAAAATTTTCAATATTTATAATTGCAAAACTTAAAAAAATTGGTGCATTAAATAGCAAAAGAAAAAAAAAGTTCATGATATAATTGATGAAAATTATTAAGTTCGTGATTTTTTTTTCAACTACTCCTAAATTATACTCCCTCCGTCCACGAGTAAGTTTCCCACTTCTTTTTGTTGAATGGTTTAAGAAAGTGTATTTGTTTATTAATATATGGTGGGCCACATGTTGACTTTTGGGATAAAGTAATGAATAGTGTTGAAAAGTAAAGTGAATGAGTGGCTTTTTGGTAATATTGTGTAAGTTTGAAGGTTACAGTTTATATATAATAGAGTGTTGTTATTTCCATTTATGGAATGGGAAACTTACTCGTGGACGGCCCGAAAAGGAAAGTGGGAAGTTTACTCATGGACGGAGGGAGTATTGCATTGAGAGGTTCTATAAATTAAAATGAATGAATGAAATAAAAAACGTGGACGGCAGGATTCGAACCTGCGCGGGCAAAGCCCACATGATTTCTAGTCATGCCCGATAACCACTCCGGCACGTCCACCTCAGATACTGATTAAACGATAATGAGAATTATGACTATTAGTGTTTTTTTCTTAAATCCCAACATTCCCAAGTTACTCAAAACGCGGATCGCTTGGGTGTTTTTTACGATTTAATCAGCTTGCACTTCATGTAAAGATTTTCTAGTAAGATTTAATCAGTTGCACTTCATGTAAAGATTTTCTCGTGAGATATAATAAAAGGGGATGTTTGATTTGGGATTAAGAGGATTTTGAAATTTAGTGTGTTTTTGTTTTGAGATTTAAGTAGTTAGGATTTCATTTTGTGTAAAAGTTAATGATATTATATTATCGTAGGAGAGTAATTTTAATGATTAGATGATTGTGTAGTAATTAATGTGTTTATAGGTATTTATAGGAGAGGAAGTGAAAATCCTATTTTAAAATCACAAAGAACAGTATTTAGATTTTGAAGTCCAAAACTTGAATTTCAAAAATCAAACATTCTCTAAGAGAAAGCTAGTAAAATTGTCCTTTATTTGAGGGGCAATTTTTTTTTTTTTTTTTTGTTCTATTATTTTAAAAACATATATTTTGCCTTTTTTTTAATGGTAAAATGTCAAGAAAGTCATTCTCAAGTTCACTCTTAAATTTCCTCAATTTCTGCCTTGTTATTCCAAACTTTCTGTTTTCTATCGTATTCCTTCATGTTCACCGCATTGCTACCTTCTTTGAGCGTTATTTTGTTGTCGCCGCCGTCGTCAACTGTATATTTGAATTGTCAATCAAATGACAATTGTATTTTTTTTAATGGTCAATCTAAAAGGATTTTTTTATATTTTACATTTAAAAAGAGCAAAAAGAAAAGTGTAAAAAAAGGGCTAATATAAGATGTTTTCCCAAGATTTAAAGGTATATATTAAAAAATTGCAGTAATCTCAATTCTATAGCAAGCACCAACGAAATGTAAGAAAAATGAATGTTTCGGCAATTAGCTCGCAAATAAGCTCGGTTAGTGTTTGTTTATGTGTATTTATGTCGTTAAACAAATATTAATGGACAATATTATTGACCTCATTTAATAAAAGTAAAATATTGTATGAAAATAGTTCATGATAAATTTATCATGAAACAATTTTAAAGTATCATTAATTTCAACGAGAGTATCATTAATCTCATTAGACTAATGATACCCCTAACAGATTTAATGATACTCCTGATGAGATTAATGATACTCTAAAATTCTTTCATGTTAAGCTTAATTATTATGGAGCGTTTTCATATAAAACATATTCTTTAATAAATGAATAGAGCTTGGATGCTAGATTGCTCGTTTGTTAAAAGCTTGTAGACAAGCGTGTTTTAGTCGCTTAAAGAGCTCCTTTGATAATTAATATTATTATTTAATATATTAAAAGTTATTTTGGTTAGTTTGTTTGTTTACCCTTCATAAATAATCTCCTATTATACTAATAGTGAGTTTAACAAGATGATGTGTCGTCATGTTATTCATTTGGATGATGTGTCGTTTTCTCATTAAGTGTGATTTCTTTTAGATGATGTGTTATTATCCTATTGGTTTATGTTATATATGTGGCATCCATGTGACATATTAAGTTCAATTTAAAAAAAAAAAATTGTAATAACAAAGGTTTGAACCTTGAATCTATTGTGTATGTTTCAAGTTACTTGCCACTAAACCAATTCATTAATCTTTGAACATTTTGAACAATTATTTAACTTAAGTCTATAAATCTATTTACTTATGAATCTCAAATTTGTGAACATTTTACTTTAGACTTTAACAAGTCTAATTATGTGAAATCTAATATTCGATTAACTTATTCATTCTGTATTAAAAGCAAAATAAATTTATTTGATGTATTTTATATTATCCTTTTGTATTAACTAATTATGTGTCGAATGTTTACGTGTCATCTATTTCGTCCATGTGTGGCTTATGTGTTGTCTATGTGGCCTTATATAATAAGGAATCTAATAATTAAAAAAAAGGTATGTAAATGGATTTGAACCCTACACCTCATGAGCAATTGTTATGATGTTTACCAGTTTAGTCATACGACGAGTTTTTATGAAATTTGAATATTTATTGTTATAACTTGAGTGCATAAAAAATTACGTACGAATTTTTATTTATTTAACTACATTTGAGGATATTTTATATATAAAAATCTTAATGTATTAATAATTCAATCAAGTAACTTAAATATATTTAATTCTACAGTATTATTACTAAATTGATTAATAAATTTAAAAAAATCTAATTATGTGAAATGTCAATGTTCAATTAACTTATTTTTATATTCTCAATGTATTTGAGAATATCCAATTTAGAAAAAATTTATTTGTAAAAAATTAATTAATGGAATTAAGAATATTACATAATTTTAATTTATTCTATCAATTAAGTGATTAATTATTTTTTGTTTAAATCTAATTATTTGAAATTTTATCATTTAATAGATAAAATTTTATTGTCTAGAAAACATAATAAACCAAAATTATAATTATTTGATTTTGTATATCTTAAATCAAATTTGATATGTCAATTTCTATTGATTTAATTGTGTTTAACATGTGACATTATGTTTGTGTAATAATGTTGTCTCTAATTAAAAGAAATGCAATTACATGGATTTGAATCTTGCACACATATATATTTTATTTATTTTAAATAGAAAAGTCGTATTATAACCCACTAATAAATTTATATTATTAACTTTTTTTTTAATTCTGAAATGCTTATTAGTTTATTTAATATTATATAATTTAAATGACATATATATATAATATTTTTTACATGTACAATATATTATTTATATAATTTATAGATTTAACATATTTGAAAAAAAAATCCTTAAAATATAAGTATTAAAAATATAGGGTTAATTCAATATTAATTCATGATCAATAAGCTTAATTTTAATTTAATCACAACTTTCAATAATGTTATAGAAATTCACCAATGTTTAATTTTTCAATCAAATATATGACTTGCACTTTTAACAAGAAAAAAAAATGATGCATGGGTGTGTGTTATTGTTTGGGTTAGAAATCCCCCTACATCGAAAAAATCGTCTTAGTGAGGAAAGGATAGGTATGTGGTGCATAGTTGAGAAAAATATATCATAATTTAAAAGCGTATACCAAACTGAAAAAAAAAAAAGTACATGAATTTTAATAAAAATATTGAAAATTGTATTTAAATTGAGATTGGGCCTAAAAGTCGTGGGTTACTAAGAAATTAACCAATATTTTTATGCATACATATTATTTAAATATGTTTATTATATAATATAATTATACTATTTTACGATGATCAAGTTTATTTAAGTGTATATAATGCATATGTAATTAATTTTAAAAAAATCTAATGTACAGTATATGTGTGTATTAAAATAGATTGAATTAATAATGCGATGATGCGTCAATAAAATACAAAATTTTAAATTAATTTTGCGAACAACCCGCGTAAAACGCGGGACACTAATCTAGTTAATGTTATTTTGGTGTTCACAAGCGTTCATGAACGAAATGATTACATGTTAATTGTTAAACGTTTTTGCCACAAACTTTAACAATTAAGTACCAGCAGAGCTAGTTGATCGAGATTTTAAAAATCAGTCTTCGGATTTTGAAGTTTTAAATTGGTTCGTGATTTTGAAATTCAGTACGACGCTAATAAACCACATCATTTTCTCATACAATATCTTATACCTGAATATTTTTAAAACATCATTCACAATATTTAATTACAAACCTTGATAATAATCCAAAATTATCAGCACCACATGCAGAGTAATTCGAGACTATTAAAGAATTTTGTTCATCTAAAAGTTCGAATTTATAGAAAAGTGTGATTGTCTGGGCGTGAGCCTTGCACCAACTATTATGTGCTATATTTTTCTCGCACTGAGTTATGGTGGCCGGGAAACAATTCACATTTTTTTATATTATCTGTTATTTATTAATTAAGGATATATATCAACGTTTTTGTGGGATAGATTTAATCCTAGCCAATAGTTAAATTAATCACTTGGAATCTTTTCATTCGACTCTTTTCTCATTGGTTGCGTTTAAATTCGAGAATTTGATTTATAAGGAGGATGGAAGGGAAGAGGGATGGATACAAAAAATTTGCTCCGTGGCCAAATTGTATGAGTAATACTCCATAACCATGTTAAAAAAAATGATAAAGTTAATATATATTACATTATCAATGACAATACTCAAAATAAATTATTCAATTACAATATTTTTCTACTATTCTTCATACTTTGAATCATTGCATTATATATAGTTTTATTGTTAACATTTTGATATTCACCATTTTCAACATATCTTACTAAACAATCATTTAAAAGTCTAGCGCTCATCTAATTTTGAAGTGAATTATTAATGATCTTCATTGTCGAAAAAGTTTTTACCATTGTGATAGTGACAATTAGTAAGATCAATGTTAGCTTAATTAACAGATAAATTAATGGACAAACAATATGCTTCCTTGTGGTGACCATCATTTGAGATACCACATTGGTTCCTTCTACCCCAACAAATTTTCCATCCAAGCACATATCAAATTAAAGTTCTCAAGTTGACCTTCAAGTTCATAAAGAAAAACTTCAGAAATTTTAAAAGAATATATTTCTGCAAGACGAAATAGCTTCTTTTTTGTCAAAGGCGGATTATGAATCTCTAGAATTAAAACATGTCATGCATAAAAATAATTCTATGTTCACTTCATCAAAATGACGATCTAGCTCTTGAAATTGTTCGTCAATCAGAAAACAAAATAGATCAGCTCGAAATTAGTAAAAATTAGTCATATTTTTCCCATGACTTGACCTTCCTTGAGGTGCAGATAAATATTTCATGATCACTACACCTATCCCATCTTTGCCACAAAATTATGAAGTTTCAGTTAACAAACTCTCCTAAGCATCATCTCTCATTACTTGCAAACGACTTTTTGATACTTTCTCATATCTTGATCATTTCTTTATAGAACTTGTGATAAATCATGTGTGATCCCTAAAATCTTTCTCATAAGATGTAACACAAAGATAAATAAAAAAAATCACCATTTTTCGCAAATCAAATGATTTGACCATTTGAGAATCATCATTACCCTTCTCCTTAACATACCCAAATACATTAACAAATGAAGAAAATAAAATGCATCAAGTTTAAAAGAGTATCATAATGAGAACTCTAACGGGTGTTTTTCGATCTGTAACACCCCTAAATTTTTCATTTTAGTTATGCATTAAAATTTTCATTCTTGTCATCAAGATATTTCACATGTTCATGAAAATAATAGCTTATTCATATTTATTAAGATTTTATAAAGGATATATTTAGTTTAACTCGCACTCTCAAATGTATCAGGTGCACGGTGCACTCTTTCAATAGTTGAAATTATTTACACTGAAAATATGATTAGATCACACTGAAAATCAATTATTATTGTAAATATTTTAGAATCTAACCACACTTTCCAATGTAATCAAATCATTTTTTCAGTATAAACAGTCTCAACTATTGAGTGAGTGCACCATGCACCAAGTGCACAAGAGAGTTACTCCTAGTTTAGTTCTATATTAATATATATATATATATATATATTTAGTGATATAAAATATGAGTAATTCTCTTGTGCATTTGGTGTATGGTGCGTTTACTCAACAGTTAGGTTTGGTTACACTGAAAAGTATGATATTATTATACTGAAAAGTGTGGTTAGATTAAAGTGAAAAGTTTACACTAAAAATCGATTTTCAGTATAAACTTTTCAGTATAATCTAACCACACTTTTCAACATAATCAGCCTACACTTTTCAGCGAAAACAACTTAAACTATTGAGTGAATGCACTATACACCAGGTGCATATGAGAGTGCCCTATAAAATATTTATTATACGCATTATGATATTCCCAAGTATTTTAAAATTTGTTTTACCGAGTCTTTGGTTTTTAAATGTTAGAAACCCACGTCAAATATGAGAGTTTTTTTTTAAAAATAATTTGAAACGTTCAATCTTATCAAAATTTTCTCCCCCAAATTTCTCCTAAGTTATTGACTTCAAGAATTTCTCTTATGATTTTCTTCCCCAAGTTAAGAATTCAAAGTTTTAAAATTCACGTATCAATCGTGATAGCCTTCTAATAATTATTTATCCCAAAGATTCTCGCCCCTTTTAATACTCGATTTTCTCAAAATCAAACAACATAAACTTCACTAGAATTATTCCGAGAAAAATATGTCTTACTATATTTTTTCTTTCTTCGTAGATGGCCAAAAAACTGTACAAGATACCTATCGCTCTTTTTTTTAACAAGTTTAACGCAACAATCTTCTATAAGGTATAATCTTATTTCCTTTCTTGAAAATTGAGAATCTACTTTTTGAGAAAAGATTTCTGTAAGGCTGTATATGTATGAAGACATTTAAAATGTAAGAAATTTAAAAAATTATAGATTTAAAATGACATAGTTTTGCTTGGTATTTGAAATTCGTTGAATTTGAACTAGAGTCAAAGTTGAATTTGAAATTCACCAATTTAAATATCTTACCAAACAAATGAAGTGAATTTAAATTGTCGCTCTAGTTACAATCTATACATCCATTTCTAAGATCACCTTCATATATCCCGTTCCCATAAGCCAAGAGAGTGTTTCGTTCCAATTCATCACTTCTCTTTATTTAGGACTCACTCGACCATCTTTTATTAGTGTACAATATGTCACAAAGTCACCTACACTGTTCTTCAGGATCATACCCGTTCAACCTCTCCCGTGTCGTAAGAAAAAGTTGCGTCAATATTTAGGTTATAGTAATTCAATGGTGGTCTATGTCACTATATGCAACCATTAACAACAACAATAATAAACCAAATATTAAGAATTCACAAAACTATTATAATCAAATTTAATGTCATATCAAATAAATCAGAATATCTAGATCGGTGGTGGCCCTGAGGTGGGGCGGGAGGGGCGATCGCCCTGGGCCCAAGGTTATAAGGGGTCTACTGTTATTTATATGAGTATGTATATTTATTGATGAAAATTTTGATACGTTAAAAAGGAATTAATGAACGTCTTATAAAGTTGTCAACAACGAATTTATGATTTTTTTTATCAAATGTGAAAAAAAACTTGATCAAAGATGTGTGTAACTAGAATGATTAATGAAAAAACTAATAAAAGTCTTAATAAATTGTCAAAAATGAATTAATGAAAAGTTTTTGACAATGTAAAAAAAATTGATAAAAAATCTTTAATTTGAATTGAGGGAAAATCTTTATAAGTTGATGTTGATAAGTTGTCAACAAAAAAGAATTGACGAGTTCATCCTTTGCAACAAAGTACTCATGCAAATATTATTAACGAATTTCGTTTTGAACATTGAAAATTCTTTAAACAATAAAATTATTTTAGATATTGATTCAACTTATTTATCTTGTAAACAAAAAAAATTATAGGTAACTTTTTGGTAAAACAATACTTGAAATTCAATATAATGTTTAGGTAACTTTATATGTAACTTTAATCTGTGAACACTTCATTGTTATAAATGTATGTATGAATCAACAATGTTGAAAGAAATGTTAAATGAATTAGGAACTTTATGTAAGATGTTGTTTCTCAAAATACTACATAAACTTATGTTACAATTTTATTTTTTCTATTCATTATGGATATATTATATGCGCAATTTTTTTTCTTCGACAGGGGCCCATTTTTTCATATTCGCCCCAGGCCAAAAGAATGACAGGGCCGACTCTGATCTAGATGACCCTTCATTGAGTGGGGTCCAATACTCATTTTAACAATATTTTTTGTTCCCACTTATTTTAAAATTGGAGCAAAATAAGAAGGAGCAACAAATTAACACGGGAGCTTGTGAAATAAACACGTTCAAGGGCGTATGAAATAATTTGTTCACAAGCTTGTTGAAAGATTTATTTGTCACCTCATAAACAAACATGTTAGTGAACACATAAACAAATATCACTGTAAAAAAAATTGACATTTAATAATAAAAATAATACTATTATTATGGTTTCTCTAAATAAAAATATTTAATAATAAAAAATAAATTTTACTGATATTATCCAACCTGTGAAATTTAACGAACAATTTCAAATAGTTTGGATATAACTTAAAACGTATTTACATATGATCACATTCCGAGGGAATCACTCAAATGAATTATATGACACCCTTCCTTATTATGATCATGTTAATTCTTAATATTATATTATTATTTTTCAATTTATTTTATTTGTTGTTTTTGAATTCGGATAAAATTAAGGAATATAAGTTTTTGACTGATTTACCTTCTAGAAAAAGAGAGAAAAGAGAGGGTGGATGTGTAAAAAAAAAAAGGATACATGTTTTAGGGGTAAATTAGAGATACTCTATTAAACATGTCAAAATAGAAAAAAAGACAATCAATTTAAAACAAAATTTAAGCCCAAAATGAGAAGGAATAAATATTAAATTTAAACACCTCCTTAATATTTCCTTAAATTTCTCAAAATCAACAATTGATATACTACACTAAACAATTCATGTACAACAAATTCAATGAAAAAGTTTTAAGTATGAGGATTTGAACTTCACATTCAAGTAATATTTGTCATGATAAATAATTGGGTGAATTGTGGAAGGTATAAAATTGAACCGTTCAAAATTTTATTTATCACCAGGTACAAAGTATAATAAGCATGTGTAAGTTCAACCCTTGCTCAAAGTAAGTTTAATAGAAAATTAAAATCATTTGAAATTGATGATTGTTCCAAAAAAAAAAAAAAAATTGTGTACTTGAGAGGCAGTTTCCCTATGTAATATTCAAGTATATTTTAAAATTATATTAATTATTTTAACAAAAGATATTACTTCACAATATATACTGTTTAATCAAATTATATGATCGAATGATGTTAGTTGTGTTTGCCACCAAATATTACTCTTGGTTCTTAGTATTTATATCAAGTAACTTGTCACAAATAATAGGAATTGGACGGGCAGATCGATTCATTTATTCCACTTTTTATATTTTATTTGGTGTTTTACATATTGAATTTTTAACATATAAATTCAGCATTATGGTAGTTTGTTGAATATTGTTAAAAAAAAATTACATGTCAACCATCCAAATAATAAAATGCAAATAAAATACAAAATAGAACCTAAAAAGGATGATTTCATTTGTTATAGGAGACCTAGTTTGAGGGGAAGGTTGTATTGTATACTTTGCTCTAGAAATGGGAGGTCACTAACATTCCAATAATCCCATTCCCACCCTGGCTTACCAGTCTGCCACTCTGTCCACTGCCAACTCCTTTGTTTTTTTGTCAACTCCCCTTCATTCCTACAATCAATCATCCTTAATTATTATTTAAACCCATCAAGAATCTTTTATTTATAAATAATAAATAAATAAACCCCGAGAATCTCCACCTCCCCCCAACAAAAGGACCGCATATCACATTTAACAATTTTGGAAAAACAATAGTAAATTAGTCCTTTCCCTCATTCATATACGACTCACATTTCCTGTTTCACACATTTTCTTCCAGAATACAATCTCTTCCCATCGTTTTCTCCTCTTTTCTCTCGCGTTTTTTCGCTTTGATTTCTGCGCGCACATCGTTTGAACAGGACCTCTCCTTTGCGGTAAGACGTGGAATGCTCATTTGATCTTTCGATTTGGTTTTTGGCGTTTTTCGGTTTTTTTGTTCCGTTTTTAGGTTTGTGTTGGTGAGTTTGGGTTTATGTGGGGATCGGAGTGGTCAGATCTGGTTGTTTTCAATCGGCGATTTTTGGTTTAACTTGTGCGTTGTGCGTGTAGGTATGTGAGGGAGTAGACGGAGGAAAAAGAGGAGGAATTATTGATTGATTATTGTATAGCAGAGTAGAAAAGGGTGATGGCAAGTAGAGTGGATCACGAGTACGACTACCTGTTCAAGATCGTGTTGATCGGCGACTCAGGAGTTGGGAAATCCAACATTCTTTCGCGTTTTACCAGAAATGAGTTCTGTTTGGAGTCCAAATCAACCATTGGAGTTGAATTCGCCACCCGAACTCTTCAGGTGATTTATTGGAATTTTGTTTTTTCTATTGTGATATATACTTTTTTGATTGCTGATTGTTGGAATTTAGTCCTTCAGATGCAATGTTGGATTCCATAGGAATTTATTGAAATGCTAGTTACACTGGATCGATGATAAAGCTGTCAATTCCTATCGTTTAATGGAATTTGTTTTTTGTGTTTGTTGAATGAGATTATACTAGTTGTTTATGTACTACCATTTCTTGCTGGTTGAAAACATTGATCATTAGCTTAATGAGGTTTAGACTGAGCTTCTGAGTGAATTTCTTTTTTTATGAATTATGTTAAACTCTGACATTTATGTCGAAATGGTGTTTGATGGGGACTTAAATTATTAGCAGGGTGGTCTTAGTCCTTGTATGCCACATTTACATGTAGTTGAATTTATTCAACTGTTTTAAATCAGAATTGGGATATCATTGGACTCACCAATTGAGTTTTGTATGATACGAATGATACACTTTGAATTAGAGAGATCTGATTCGGATGATTATAAAATTCTTCAGAAATATCTATCCCAGTCAATAGGAACAGGCTCTCTCTTTATTCTTTATAATATCAAAGTTGCTTAAAATGATTCAGATTCATGTCCTTTACCCTTCTGAGTCTTAGATACACACCTCAAGATAATCATCCCTATCTTGTTAACCACTCAAGCATTGAATCTTAGGAAGTGTTTGGTTCATAATTCTTCGAAGGAAATGATAATGAAAATGAATATAGGGTTATTGTGATGGTTCCATACTTCGTACGAGTAATGAAACTCAAAATAAGTAAATCAATACCCTATTTTGATTTAACTATCTCCTCCCCTATAATTGTATCTCATCCATTATTGCATTATTCCTCAACCAACAATCAATATTTGTTCCGACTTATTTTAAGACTAGAGCAATGCACTAAAATGTAAATATCGTTCTTATTGTAATTCTTATTCAATGAGTCTCATTACCATTCTCATTGAAGAATTTGAACTAAGCGCCTCCTTAGTGTTACAATTGGGTCTTATGCATAATCCTTTTGTTTAGATATACGTGCTGTGATGGTAAATACATTGAAACTTGACTGCATTCACATCGGCGCTGATTTCTCTTTACGATATATACAGATAGAAGGGAAAACTGTGAAAGCCCAAATATGGGACACTGCAGGCCAAGAAAGGTATCGAGCAATTACAAGTGCGTATTACAGAGGAGCTGTTGGTGCACTTCTCGTTTACGACATAACCAAGAGGCAAACCTTTGACAATGTCCAAAGATGGCTCCGTGAGTTGAGAGACCATGCAGATTCCAACATTGTTATCATGATGACGGGAAACAAATCTGATCTCAACCATCTCCGAGCAGTTTCAGAACAGGACGGTCAAAATTTGGCTGAAAAGGAAGGGCTCTCGTTCCTCGAGACATCAGCACTGGAGGCACTCAACATTGAGAAGGCATTCCAAACTATTTTGACAGAAATATACCACATTATTAGCAAGAAGGCACTGGCAGCACAGGAAGCTGCTGCTTCAAGTGTTGTACCCGGTCAGGGTACAACCATCAACGTCGGGGATTCGTCTGGAAATGTGAAGAGAGGCTGCTGCTCTACTTGATAGAGCAGATGAAAACTTTTGTTCTTGTTCTCTTTTATATTTGTTTCTTTTTCCAGAGGTCTTGTAGAATACTACTACTTGGGTGTGAGTGAAAAGGTGCTGGTGAAGATTGAAAATCATTTAGTTATTGTTTATTAGGGTAAATGTGTTATGTCAGAATGATGAATTATTGCTAATTTTTGTTTCCTGAATTTGACTTTATACTGGGAATGTTGGGTGAACTATCAACTTATTTCAATGGAGTTGAGGGACACAGGTGGTTTTGTAAGGGTTACTATCTTTATTTGGACACTCTTGTGGTGTACCTTTAGTCTACCTTTTATGGTTAATAAACAGACATGTTGACTGTTTTCTCAAATATTATTCTCATATATCAAGCCATTGATGTTGGGTCAATTCATACAAAGGCATTAATTGCTCGATGTAACCACTTGTTTTGAGCTAAGCGCACCATGTGAATGATAATTAAATGGCAAAAATTTGTGAGAGACGGTCTCGCAATAAGATGATTCACAAATTAACACCTATTTTTCTCAAAGTGAATGTCATTTCCAAGTAATGTTACGTTTCACTGTGAAATAGTCTCACACAAAACCTACTCAAATTAAAGCGAGTGTTTGCAATGTAGAAAATAATGGAATTAAACCCCATTTTTGAGAAATTAATCATTCGTCTTTTAAGTGAGTGGTATCCTATGTTGCACGAATTTTCAAAAAATACTATTTCCTCCGTCTCTTTTTAAATTGCTCAAAACTATGAAAAATTTGTTTTATCCTATAAAGTTAACCGTTTACAAACATCCTTTATTTACAACTCACGTCACTCCATTTTGGAATATACCATTAAACAAAAACTAAACTCCGCTAAATAAAGTAGAAATTACCAATATACCCTCAACTTTATCCATTCTTAGGGATGTAATCAAACCAAGCCGTTCGCAAGCTATTCGGGACTCGGCTCGAAAAATATTCGTTCGAGTTCGTTTGTTAAGTTTCACGAGCCGAGCTCGATTATTTTATCGAGCCGAGCTCGAGCCTGACGGTATTCGGCTCGAAAGCTCGCGAATAGGCTCGTTTACTGAGCTCGCGAACAGGCTCGCGAGCAGGCTCGCGAACAGGCTCGTTTACTGAGCTCGCGAATAGGCTCGTGAATAGGCTCGCGAATAGGCTCGTTTACTGAGCTCGCGAATAGGCTCGTGAGCAAGCTTGTTTAATTAATTTTTTTTCTTTTTATATAAATATTTTAAAAAATATATCCATAAGAATGTAATATAGAGATAAATTTATTATGATATTAGTATTATTATGTGTTATTAGGGACAAATTTATTATTATGGAGTATGGACTATTATGTTTTTAAGTAGACGTAGTTTAGATGTGTTATTTTTGTATATT
This sequence comes from Ballota nigra, assembly GCA_947034835.1. NCBI lineage: Eukaryota > Viridiplantae > Streptophyta > Magnoliopsida > Lamiales > Lamiaceae > Ballota > Ballota nigra. The sequence continues at coordinate 5,569,778 of OX344727.1, read as the reverse complement.
TTTTTAAAATTTTAATTAGCTTTTCGAGCCGAGCTTTTTGAACCGAGTCTTTCGAGCCGAATTATTCGAACTCAAGCTCGAATTATGCTTGATTAATTTGAAAACGAGCTTTTTTCGAGCCGAGCTCGAGCTAAGCTCGTTTACTTGGTTAACGAATATTTCACGAGCCGAGCTCGAGCTATTCGCGAGCCTAAAAATTTGCAAACGAGCCGAGCTCGAGCTCAACTAATAAAGCTCGAGCCGAGCTCGAGCCTATAAAAACCCAAACGAGCCGAGCCGAGCTCGAGCTTGATGGTATTCGGTTCGGCTCGGCTCGTTTACATCCCTACCCATTCTACTATTAATATATATATTTTTTAATTGAAACTTGCATTATTTCATATGAGCAATCTAAAAAGGGATAGGGGGAGTATAATGCAGTATCGGATTCGCACCAGCCCTTAAAAAGGGTGAGATTCTTGAATTTGCAAATCCGATTTGCAACGTGGTGAATCCAGCTAACGGATATTCGAATTCGCTACATGAATCCAACTTGTTAAACATTAAATTAATTATTCCAAATAAATTTTATTATGTAAATTTAAATTGGCAATGTGAAACGCATTTTATTGTTCCTTATAATTATTATTTTAAATTATATGTTTACGTTTTGGGTGAGAGAAAATGTAAATTAGTTATATTTGATTTTTTAAAAGTTATATTGGTTTTTTTTGGGTGCTATACATAATAAGATATAGATAAATAAATGTATTATTGACGAGTTGCACCCTAATTTTTTTTCAAAATCCGTATCCCCAAACCCGTAGCATATCGTCCCTGCACTCGTGTCTCCGCACCCCTGCACTCGTGTCTCCGCACCCTGCAACATAGGTGAAATCTAATACATCTCATTCTACAATCAGTCCATTCTCATGCCTCTCTAATATACCAAACAACCCCCACCCTTTTTGAAACGTTTTAGAGTATATCCTAATAGATTGCCGAAATTGGATCCCTCTCATTTTGAAACATTTTAGATTCTTAAACAAAATTGCAATTGTACTGTCCAAGTCAAACCCCTTTGTTAAAAGGTAATCTAGTCATTTTATGTCTCAGCAAACAGATATATGATGGCCAAGGGAACTTTCAAATCAAGCATTGCAACTTCATTTTGGGATCAATAAATATCAAATATCTTGTTCAATCTGTACCGTTACATGATGAATTCCGAATGTTTTTTCACAATACTCCCTAACATCATGCAGGATTTCATCATGACAAACTTCAGGTCCAACCACAACATGACAGGATAAAACATGCTTCCCTAACGTGATGGCCCAAACATGAAGATCATGAACATCACGAACTCCATGGATGAGCTTAAGACCAGTTTCGAGACGGCTGGTATCAATATCGCTCGGAGCCCTCTCCATCAGCACATAAAAGATATTCTTCAGCATAGGCAAAGTGGTGCTCAGAGCAACAACAGAGAAGATAAGCGTGCAACCCAGATCCACCATTAACCATTCCGGTTTGACCCATATAATGGATCCAGCAACCATTACACCCACGGATTGTATGAGATCGGTCACCAGATGCAAGTAAGCCCCTTGGATGTTAATGTTCGACATTTCAGCCCCTTCATTACGACTTGATACAAGCTTCGTAGTTTCTTGGTTTCCTCCACATGATTCTTCGATGGAATGACTATGACCATCTTCCTCACATGTATTGTGAGAATGGCCATGATGATGATGGTCTTCCTCATTAGGAATGGATACAAGCTTCATATTTTCTTGGTCTTCCATCTCATGGCTGTGAGAATGGTCATGATGATGATGGCCATGATGATGACCATGATGATGGTGGTCATGACCGAGCCATACAACCAGGATAAGATTAACCAGGAAACCAAACGCAGCAATTGCGAACATGAGTTTACCATTCACTTGTGTCTGTTTGATGATAAGCCTTTCGATTGCTTCATAGATTAGAGTGGCTGAGATGAGCCATATCAGCTGGACAGATAAAAGGGCTCCTATAACTTCGAGACGATTGAATCCAAAAGATTGTTGAGGCGTTGCTTCCCAACCAGATACCCAAACCGTGAAAAGAGAAATGGAGAATCCAGCAATGTCTGATAATAAGTGAGCTGCATCGGTAAGAATTGCTAAGCTGTTGGCTTTCAGACCTCCAATGATCTCGATTACCATGACTATAGTGTAAAAGACTATAAGCCCACAAAGTTTGATCGATGTTTTTGATCGTTGAGCTGCGTCGGACTTGCTATATTCTTGCTTCAAGAATGGACAAGTGGTGCTGCATGAAAACTTGTGCTTTAGGGGGAGAATAACCATCTCATTTTCAGAAGCTCTTTGTGTATCTATCTCCACTTGCAAAGGTTCAGTTGACTCAAAGTTCCGATTTTCCATCTGCAAGGACATTCATGGATAGAACAGACTATTTTTAACCTCCAAAAAGTAAAGAAATATCCCAAAAAGACCATTTCAAAGAAAGTAGTATTCTTGCTGCCATAATATTGGTCTTAATACTTCCATGCTACAAAATTTAAACGATAACAATACGAGGACTGCATGAAACTCAAAAAATCCAAGAACAAAATCTCCAAATTAGAAATGGGCAAATCTAACATTAACATTACATAAGCATTTAACTATTCCTATCTCATATTCTCATTAATGGCAATTGGTTTGGGCATTATTCCAAATGCAGATTTCACAGAAATTTTTACATATTTTGGGAAAGGAACAAGTTATTTAGCAATTACATAAGTAACTACAAATGCAGATATTCTTTTCACACGGGTTTGAAAGAATTAGCAGTAACCTACCCAAATCTCAAAAAGCATAGACTAAAGAAAAATACTAACCCAAACTCTAGCTTCTTCACTATAATGAAAATTTCTTACCTCAATGCCCCTTCCTTTACCCTCAAAACCTTGAGGAATGAGGGGCTGAGATCCCAACAAACTGGTCAAACTTCACAATTCTTCAGTTGCAGCCATATTTGAAACTTCGAAAACCAAGAAAAAAAGTTAATCCAATTAATTCAATATAAACTGAGAAAGTGATAATCATTTAATCAACACAATCGGATCATAGAAAAATCAACATCACACAAACAAATGGGTTTTGGAGAGAATCGGGGGTTACATACATCATAAATCTTTCTCAAAACAAAAAATGCATAAATTTCAGGAATTGGAAATGGCGCAATTAACAACTTCGGAAAGGAAAAGGATTGAACGGTTCAAACAGAAGTCAACCGATGCCACATTCCTAATATAATAATCAGCAAAAACACAAATTCCTCTTTTGTCATTCTGCGTAAAAGTTAAGTAATACCAGACAAAAGATCATTCGAATACCTTTTTACCATCTCTCCGGAGGAGGGGTAGGAATAACCTAATCGAAGCAATTTGATGAGATCGCATGCTATCTGCATTTATATTGACCAGATATTCCGATATCTGCATCGCAGAAATGTAATTAGGGTTTAATTCTTTTTCAAGGGTCGTAATATTCCCCCTTTTTGGATATGGAATGAATGAGGCGTATTCTTACTGCTGAATTATTAAAGCTACTTTTCTGTTCGGATTTTTTTTTTTAGGCAATAAATACAGAATGGAAATTTGATTAGGTGATAATTGAGTTTTTAAACCAGGTAATAATTAGGTTTGAATTTGAAGATTTGCAAATAGTGAAAATGGGATTAAATATTGACTCAACACTTGGCTTAATATTGCAATAATTAGTTCTTTTATTTTCAATGCCTTGATTTTGAGGATTAAGAAAAAATATGTAACGCAATAATTTGGGTACCTCTTAGAATCTTGATACAAATACTCATATAAATTTATATGGAATTAATGACAAAAGTATAGAGCGAAAATGGTTACTTAAGAGTATTAGTTGTTTTTATTAAAGGGTATTAGTTGTTTTCACTTAAGGGTATTAGTTGTTATTGAAAACAAACTAAGACTCTTCAGTAAAAACAACTAATACTCTTCAATGAAAACAACTAATATTGTTTAGTGAAAATAACTAATGTTCTTCAATAATTCATGTATAAACCAATTTCACTCTATACATACTCCAAAAATATTGAGTAAAAATGGTTCATACATGAATCATTGAAGGATATTGATTGTTTTCGCTAAAAAATATTAGTTGTTCAGTTAAAATAACTAATATTCCTCAATAAAAAAAACTAATATTTTTTTATTGAAAACAAATAATATTTTTCAATAATTTATGTATAAATCAATTTCACTTTATACACATTGTACTAATTAATTCACATCTCAATTCAATTCAATCTAATCGATTCCAAATAAATATAGATCGTCATATTAATATTTGGTTTATTTATTTTAAGGTGATTTACAATATATAAATTCACACAGAAAATTATTGTTTTTTTTTTTTTTGAGGCGGATTGACCTCATATTATGGGTTTGCAAACCAACATGCTTTGGATATGGATTGCATGATTTAGATACCTGTCCAAATTAAGATACGAAAATGGAATTATCACTTGTCTTATGTTTTCGTTATGTATATATACCGTAAAATTTAAATGCAAATGTATTTCTAAAGAGTTAGTTCTGGTTTTTATTGAAAAATTATAGAGTAGTTGTTAAATCGTAACTAACTCTAATTTTTTAGTGAAAACAATGACGATTTTTCAGTGAAAGCAAAAATAACTCTTTAAAAATGCATTTGAGTCTATAATTTGAATGGAAAATTGTTTTAAGTCCAATTAAATGTTGTCATTTAATTGTTGACAGCGATTTATGACGGATCTCGCTGCCGGGTTCCTAGCGGGTAGGATTTTATATTAATGATGACAGAGAGCAATAAATGCGAGAGTAAATGAGCTCTCAAGTATGTCTTTGCAATAAATGTGTTGTGTGTTACAAATTGGCATTCAAAGCCCTACTTATAATGTTCAAAGTGGGGGTTCCCCAAGCTTGGTAGGTGGACTGTGGGCCCCTCCTGCTCCTAGCTGGAAGGTAATGAGTGGCTACAGCCTCCCCTACGAACCAATGAGGAGATGCCATGTGGCACTGTCACCCCTGAGGTGATTGGACCTGGCCTCAACTACCCTCTTTGACCCTGTCACATCCTCTGGATTGATGGCACTCGACGTCCTCACACAGCTGGCGCGGCCTGGTGTCGGGTAGACGGGTACTCGGGTACCGGGAAGCGAGTCCGGACGAAAATGCCCCGGTGGGTCATTTGCGGGAAGGCGGGTAGAGTACCTGCACAGAGGCTCGTCGCTGGCCGCCCGATATACGGGCGGGTGGATTATAAGTACCCTTCCCGGCCGATCCCAGAGGTTTATGTCGGGCAGCGTCTGGGTTCCTGTCCGTCTTGTCTGACCGGCCGGAGGACTGTTCTCCTCCGAGCCCGCCACAGCAGTGGGTCTGTATCTGATACCCGATGGGTCGGGTAGTAAAATATCGGGTGTAACAATTGCCCCACCAGCCCGACATCGGGGGCCGCAGTCGCCGGGTGGCGGGCTGGTCGAACTGCAGACCATTTTGATTTCGAATTTGAATTTTGGGTGTGACATTTCGATTTCCAAGACGACGCCTCGTCTGCTGCGCCTGCTGACGTCACGGGATGGCGTGACTGATGCGCAGAAATCCAGGGGTCACGTCCGCCGAACCTGCTCCCCAACCGTTGCGCGCGTGACCCCCACGCGCCCCCCCGAACTTTGTTTTATTTCATTTTCGACCCCGTTTTTTTGCCGTTTAGTCCCTCCTTTTTCTTCTATAAATAGGGGCTCCCAGCCCATTTTCTCATTTTCCCACTCTTGCAAACTCGTGCCCCCCTTAAGGATTTTTAAGTTTTCCGGCGAGTTCCTCAGATTCCGGCGAACTCTCCATATTCCGGCGGTCTTTTCTGCGTCCCAAGGTAACTTCTTGCTCCTTTCGTCGACACTCCTTCTTACTTTATTTTCGTTATGAGCGACTCCGTCGAGAGCCTCGGCGCCGCCGATGCTTATTATTTCCGCCGCCGTGCCGTCGCCGATGCCGAGAGGCCTTTCCAGCCGGCCGGGGAAGGAACGTCCCGCGCCGCCGCCAGAGAGGGCGAGGGCAATTCCACGGATGTGGATGCCTTCGCGGACGATTTGGAGGGGATGAGTCCCCAGCGAGAGGGGGAAGCCCTAAGCGTTTCCCCGGTCTCCGCCTACCCGCCCCGGGCCGAAGATTTCTTATTCGAGCGGGAAGCCGTGCCCGACCAAATTGACTATGCGGACAGCCGGCTAATCGGGTTCGACCATTCGAAGTACATGAGCCGGTTCGTGCGGAAGCGCCCTCCCCGTTCATATCTCGAGGCTCAGGATACCGATTTTGGGGCCTCTCGCCGCCCCAGCTGCCTTCCCCCGGACGCCGACGTGAAGGAGTTGTACTGGACCTTCCAGGCGCCCTCCGATGTCTTTTTCTACGCTCCCCGGGAGAATGAACGGGCCGACCAGCCTCCGGAAGGCCTTATCGCCATAAATGCGGACACCCTACACGCCGGGCTCCGTTTCCCGCTTCACCCGGCCATCTCCGAGCTACTCGCGGCCTGGAATCTGTCGATCACCCAGATCACCCCGAATGGGTGGAGCTACATCCTGGGGGCAATGGTCGCTCTTGGTCGGCGCGGGCTGCACCGTATGCCCACCCCGTCCGAGCTCAACTACCTATACTACACCGTGGCCTCGGTCGGGCGGATGAATCATGGGTATTACTCCGTGAAGCCCCGGGGTGGAGATGCCATTGTCTTCGGCATCTCGCCGAAGGTGACGCACTGGCAGGAAAGGTGGTGGTGGGTCGGCGGCGCCTGGGAGAGCGTTGGCATAGACGGGCACACCATCCCGGTTCCACGAGAATATCGGGAGCGCAATCGTCGAGGTAAACACTGACTTTTTCTTCGTTTCTTAGTACTGATCTAATTCTTCTTTCATTGTGCAGGTTGCTCGGTTCCAAATCAAGCCGACCTGACCGACGATTTTAGGCAGGCGCTAGCCTTGGTGAGATCCGAGAGCGTGGACAACCGCGACGTCGAACTTCTCAACGACGACGAGTACAGAAGGCTCTCCGGACTCCAGACTTTCCCGCGCCATTTGGATTTCGGTGGTAAGATTCTTTTCCTGCCCGACTCTCCTTATACTCGTTCTCGCTGCTCGATTTCTGATCTTGTCCCTTTTCTCGCAGAGCAACGCTTCCCGGCTGAATCTTCCACGCCATCGACCTCCCGGGCCGATTCCCCGAGGCCCGCAGCCGAGGCCGGCCAGGCTACCATCCCGATCGTGAACGTCGAATCGTCCGAGGAAACCGTCGACATGGCGCCCAAAAAGAACGCCCTGGCCAAGCTGGCGAAGCGGGGAGCCGTCCGTGCCGCAGGGGTGGTGATTCGCAGCCCGCCCGCGGCCCCGGTGCCCCCGACATCCTCCTCCCCGATAGACGGGCAGCGCCCGTCCAAGCAGGCCCGGGTCGAGGGCCAGACATCTGTTGATCCGGCCATGGTGACGGTCAATCTGAACCCGACTTCTGGCGGGCTCGTGGCCGGCACAGTCGAGGCGACCTTAGGGGGCCCTGCCTCCCCTGCCCGCGACCGCAGCGACTTCTCATTCCTCGGCTGGGGTAATAACCTCACGTAAGTATTATGCTTTATTCTCTAAGTTTTCTAGCCGTTTTCGCGATGTAGGATTTTTTCTTAACATGTCTTCTCTTCCCGTGTTCACGCAGGCCGGAGCCTCTGCCCCCGCCCGAGGTTCTTCAATTCCTGCGCTCGCAGGAACCTCCGTACTCGGAGGCCGTGCCCGAGACTTGGCCGGAGGAACTGCGCCGCGCCGTGCTCAACCTTCCCCGGTCCTGGACCCTCAACTGCCAGAAGGCTGCGAGGACCGTCCCGCTCGCCGATCGGATGAGGGCGGCAGCCATCCGTACCTCCCGCAACGCCATCGCCATGGAGGGCATCATGCTCGAATACGAGCGGGAGATGCGGACCGCCTCCTCCTACCGGGCAGCCTTCCAGACGAAGCGGGACGAAGCTACCCGCCTGGAAGAGGAGAACAAGAAACTCCGGGAAGAGCTGGAGGCCTCCCGAGCGAGTTGGGCTGAACTGGAGGGGGTCCTCGAGGAGGAGAGGAGGAAATGCGCCGAGGCCGAGGCGAGGACGGCCGAAGAAGTCCGCCAAGCCAAGGATGCTCTCTTGGCGGAGGCGGAGAGACGCCTGGAGTCCGAGCGTGCCCGATTGGCCGCTGAGGGCGAGTCGGCTGGGTCCATGGTTTACATCAATGCATACGCCGACTCGATTCGCTCCCTACTCCGCCAAAATCCCCAGGCCGATTACTCCGGGCCTCTGGCCGATTTGAAGAGTTATGTCGAGTCCAATCCTCCCTCCTCGGACTATGATATTACGCTCAAGGACCTGGTCGATCGCGGGCTGGATTTGTCTTTCCTTGGCGACCCGGCGACCTTCCTCTATCCGATCGCCGACGAGGAGGCGAATGAGGACCTGGGGGCGGTGGACGAGGCGCATCCATAATTTTCTTTTCTTTTGTTTTTGTTAAGTTTGCTGGCCGCTGGCCGTCTTGTACTCTCTCTTTTCCTCTAATGAAATTGCTTTGCCCTTCATTTCGCTTGTCTCCTTGAACTTTTAGTTTTATCGGCCGGGTAAATAACGTAGTCGGGCAATAGAATTAACCAAAGAATTAATTAATGAGCATCTCGTGCCCGGCCGTGCTGTCCACCAGGTGGTCGATGTGTGGCATCGGGAAGTGATCTTTTGGGCAAGCTTTGTTTAGGTCCGTGAAATCGATGCACAATCGCCATGTGTTGTTGCTTTTCTTGACGAGTACAGCGTTGGACACCCATTGAGGCTTGTCGTCGGGGTCGATCATCCCGATGAGTTTGTTGTCGAGTAGCTTTTTGACCTCGGTGGCAATGACCGCGTATTTGTCTGGGCCGAATTTCCTTCTTTTCTGTGAGATCGGCTTGCGGGATGGATCGATGTGTAGTTGGTGTGAGCATACGGCTGGATCGATCCCGACCATGTCTTCGTGGGACCATGCGAATACATCTAAGTTCTTTTCTAAAAAAGCGGTCATCTCCGCCCGCATCTCGCCGGACATTGACGAACCGAGTTGAACACTTACTTCTGGCCTACTCTTCATCGTGACCGAAATTAATTCTTCGATCGGACTGGCTCCCCGCTCGCCGTATCGTGGATCGTCGATCTGCCCTGTTAGAGTTTTGTCAATTTCCATGGGCTCGTACCCGAGCCTTGGCTCCAGGTCGACTTGGATGTTCTCAAAAGTTTGCGAATCTTCTTCCATTGGGTGGGCAGTGGGTGGGATTTCTTCATCTATTTCCATGTCTCCCTCCCCGACTGTGCATACATAATCTAGATTTACACAACTTGAAATAACATCGATATACGCCAAACATCCGCGTGCCATTTTTTGATTTCCCTTAAGAGTCCCAACCTTCCCGGAGGGGGTTGGGAACTTGATACAATAATAGAAGGCTGAGGCGGCGGCTTCGAACTCGTGCTCGAATGGCCTGCCGAGAAACCCGTTATAGGTTGACGGCTGGTCGACAATGATAAAGTCGAGCTGTTTCGAAGCCTTAACCTCAGCGTCTATGCTAGAAACTAATTCTACGGCTAGTCTAACTATCCCGTAGGGTTTTACAGTGGCGTCGCCGAAGCCTTTGATGACCTGGTCGCATGGCTCCACATACTTCTCAAAGGAGCTGTCCAGCTGGTCGAACGCGGTCTTGAAGAGAATGTTGCAGTAGGCTCCGTTGTCGACAAGCATGCGATGGACAGTGACGCCCATGATGTTGACGGATACGACCAGGGCGTCGTGGTTCGGGTAGATGACCCCGGTGCGATCTTCCTCCTTGAAGGCGAGGAGGTCCGTCTCTCTTGCCGTCATGTTGACCGGCAAGGCGATCTGGTGGACGTTGTCCATTGCCCGCAGCTCGCTCTTCTGCCTGCGGTTGGACAGCGAGGTGGTGGGTGCGAAGCCGCCCACCGGGGAGAGCATGTTGACTGCCCGGCGAGCTTGATGTTCTGGCATCGGTGGGCATATGAGGGCTGCCTCCCGGTTTGGCTCTGCAGGGCGGGCAGCGGCATGAGTCTCCGGTCTGGCCGCCGGTCTCTTCACGAACTCCTCTAGCTTCCCCTCCTCGAAGAGTCGCCAGAGCTGTTTTAGGAGGTCGCGGCACTCACTGGTGTTGTGCCCGACGGTTTGGTGGTAGTGGCAGTATTTGTTGGGGTTGAGCTGCACCCCTGGCTTGTGGACCCATGGCCGCGCCTTGGGCATCATATTTTTGTCCCGGATCTGCACATAGACGTATTCCGGGGTGGCCGACAGTTTTTCGGCCAGCTTCACTTCGACGGAATCGAAGGGCTTGAAAGGCTGGGGAGCCCGGTAGGAAAAGTTCCTCCGGCTTGATGTGGTGCCCGTCGAGGCGCGTGGTTTCTCCTTCTCGGCAGGGGCGCTCTCGCCCAGCCGTTGTGCCAGGATGTCCGCATTGTAGATGATTTTTCCGGCCCGCTGCCGGAACTCCGCGTAGGACTTGGGGTAGTCCTTGTTCATTGACTTCCATAGCTTGGTTTTTAGGCGGAGTCCGCCTATGATCCCGACGAGCTTGACCTCGTCCCCTACGGGCTCACCCTCCATGATGATGCGATCTACCCGGTCGATGTACGCCCGGTCAGTCTCGTCTTTTCCTTGGGCCAGGTTGGCCATGCGGTTGGCGCCGGCCATCCGCGGTGCCATCGAGGAGAAGTGTTCCAAGAACAGTTCCCCTAGTTGGTGGAATGAAACCACCTTCCCCGCGGGAAGCGAGGAGTACCATCGGTGAGCCCTGTCCCCCAAGGTTAGCGGGAACATCCTGCACTGGGTGGCATCCGTTGCCCCCATTGAGATCATGTAGGTGGAATATTTGCTGAGATGGGTGACGGGGTCCGTCTCCCCGTCATATTGGCCCACGGCGGCCACGTTGATTTTTGGTTGGGCCGGGGCCCGCACCAAGATGTCTGCGAGGGGCGAGTTGGGCATGTAGGGGACATGATGTTGCCCGTCCCGCCTCTCGAGCTTGGCCTCAAGGTCCGAGACCTTTTTTAGGATGGCGGCCATGGCGTTGTCGGCCGCGGGGGGAGAACGGGGACGAGGGTTGTCCCCCAAGCGGTCACGGACCGACGGCCTCGGGGCCGTGTCGTTGTGACGCCTGGGAGATCGTGCCTGTTCTCGCTCCCGGGGCCTGGAGCTGGCGTTGGATTCACAAGGTCGGGCAACTCCCCGAGCCTGGGTTCCCAACCGGGAGAAGACCGATCCCGCCGGTCGGCGAGAAGCCCGCTGTGAGTCGGCCTCCTCGTCGAGGCGCCTCTTTAGATTCTGAGGCCGGGGGTTGCTGGCGGCCCTCCTGGCCGCTTCTTGCTCCTGCCGGGGCTGGCAGGTGGCCCTGCTTCGGGCTGGCTCCTTTCCTGGTCGGTGAGTGCGGATAGGAGCGGCGTCGATCTCGGCCTGACGGCGCTCGATCATGGCCCTTGCGGCCTGGAGGTCCTCCGGAGTCCTTATGGCCGACAAGAACTCGAAAGGACCCTGAAGGGTCTCCGCCGTGGCCGGAGCCGGAGTGGCGGTTTCGCCGACGTCCTCGACTTGCTGCTGGGTTCGTGTGGCCTTCGAAGTGGTCATTTTTTGAGTGATAGTGGATGGGATTTCGTTCGAGGTGACTAGATAAATGAAACCGAGTGTACTTCGATATTAGTCACCCTCCTTCTAGCGCCAAAATGTTGACAGCGATTTATGACGGATCTCGCTGCCGGGTTCCTAGCGGGTAGGATTTTATATTAATGATGACAGAGAGCAATAAATGCGAGAGTAAATGAGCTCTCAAGTATGTCTTTGCAATAAATGTGTTGTGTGTTACAAATTGGCATTCAAAGCCCTACTTATAATGTTCAAAGTGGGGGTTCCCCAAGCTTGGTAGGTGGACTGTGGGCCCCTCCTGCTCCTAGCTGGAAGGTAATGAGTGGCTACAGCCTCCCCTACGAACCAATGAGGAGATGCCATGTGGCACTGTCACCCCTGAGGTGATTGGACCTGGCCTCAACTACCCTCTTTGACCCTGTCACATCCTCTGGATTGATGGCACTCGACGTCCTCACACAGCTGGCGCGGCCTGGTGTCGGGTAGACGGGTACTCGGGTACCGGGAAGCGAGTCCGGACGAAAATGCCCCGGTGGGTCATTTGCGGGAAGGCGGGTAGAGTACCTGCACAGAGGCTCGTCGCTGGCCGCCCGATATACGGGCGGGTGGATTATAAGTACCCTTCCCGGCCGATCCCAGAGGTTTATGTCGGGCAGCGTCTGGGTTCCTGTCCGTCTTGTCTGACCGGCCGGAGGACTGTTCTCCTCCGAGCCCGCCACAGCAGTGGGTCTGTATCTGATACCCGATGGGTCGGGTAGTAAAATATCGGGTGTAACATTAATGAAATCAAAATACAGTAAAAATTTAATTGTCATTTAATGAGAATTTAATCACGAAATTGAGACGTAATAAGACACTTTATGAATTAAAGAGCGTAGATATGAAAAATTAATTGTCAGTTAATTATCGCACATTAAATATTTTGTGTGAGTAATTCAACTATACAATCTTAATCGGGGATTAGGTTGGCTAAGCAGAACTAATTCAGGTCGCGAGTTTGCATTTGAGTTGCACGAACGTGGACGTCCATGACATCCAATTTCATTGACATTTCAAAACGGATTGTAATTGTCAGATACATGAATACATCGCATTAGTGTAATTAATGACGACATTATATCATAAAATAAAAATATTTTTTCATGAATGACATCAACTATAATTATGAGCGCGAACTAATGTTCTTTATGTCTCAGTAAGGGTCCAGCTATACACCCCTTCAATATTTAAAAATACACATATATATATATATATATATTATAAACTATCTAGTTTACCATTTAAAAAAAATCATTAATTTTAATACATCTCACCTGTGAATCATTCACCCCACCCCACCCTTCTTTCCTTCCCAATTCCCCAACCTCGCAATAATTCCCCAACTCTAGCAGACCAATTCCAACCCCTGCAAACCAATTCAAGCCCCTCAACAATTTTTCAGCAGGAGCATTCTATCGCAAAGCATCAAGACAGTGCAGGTGCACTTCGTCTTTAGTTTTTTTTTTTTAAGTTCCACCAACGGAATAGAAAAATAAATGGGCATTCCGTCAAACAAGTAATGATTATTCAACTGTTGTGATAAAAAGAAACATCAAATTTTTAATTTAATATCCATTAAAATCTTATATTATAAAAGTAGAACTACCTACCCCAAAATGCCACCACGTGTAGTTTTGCATATGCAACCACATATTATCGTGTTATTTAAAAAAACTACAATTACTCTGAAGCTCACAGTAATTAAAGAAATGCTCATACAAGAAACAATATATTGCCTTTTCCCCCTTCTAACGCATCGATGCAAAAATAGCAAAGGAGGCGAAGAGACAGGTCGATGATCTCTTTTTTCTCCACTCTATACTTTTCTTAAAACGCTCATATGAAAAACAATCACTTCTTGGGTGAGTCGTCTGATGTGCGCCTTACGTTCCCTTTGATTATTAATAAAACCTCATCAAATCCTTCCAATTTTAGGTAATATGGATTATCATATTATTTGTTTCATAATCATTTGAAATTTTATGAAAAGGCTAATGTGCGTATAAGTTTAGGTGAAGTTTTCCTTTTCTTCTGTATTTGTTAATACTCCCTGAAAATAGTCTTGGTTGTCTTATTAGACCGTCCCCAAAAACTAGTCTTGTTGCCTAAAATAGAAATAATAAACTTTATCTACACTTTTTAATATACACAAATAACATTTTTAAAATAATTTATTTTGTACTTGATGTGACACAATATTCTTACTTTTTACATATTCTATCAACTTTCTTAATAATCGTGCAAAAAGTAACAGGACTACATTAATTCCTATTGGAAATGGAGAGCCACAAACCTATTTAAGAATGAGGGAGCTACAGAGAGCAGGATTGTCGAAGCCACCAAATCAAGAATATAAAGCTGGATTGAATTTAAAGATTTAAATTGCTATGCTTTTGCTTTCTGTGGCTGGGTGTTGAATCCCTGATCATACTCATTCATTTTGGTTCTTTGTACTTTCTGTGATATCTCATTTATTTTTTAAAATATATTTTTATTTCACTTATTAAAAAAAGAAGACAAAATGTAGTAACTATTAATGTTTGTCTTTGAGCTTAACTTGGCAATTGTGATTATTGTTACTAGGTTTATGATGCAGAAATATAGATTTGAGTGAAGCAAAGTAACAATGTTGTCTTAGTTGCTTGAAGTTGGAAATTGAGTTGGCCTTTGAATTAATAAGCTAATTGATATTCATGTTTGAGAAATATAGATTTGAGTGAAGCAAAGTAGCAATGTTGTCTTAGGAAGAATTATCTACGATTTGTCTACAAAATTTTCATATAATAAAAGCTTCTATATTTTTCAACCTAGAAAAAACTTGCTTACGGAATTAATTTACCTACGAAATGGAATCCCTAGATAATTACCTACAAATCATTTGCCTACAAAATTTTACCTACAACACAATTTGTCTACGGAACTTCCGTTGGCCAATTTTTTTGTAGGTGGGGAAGGAAAATGCCTATACAATTATAAATTTTTGTAGGCAATTCGTAGGTAATCTCCACTATGAATTTTTTTGTTGGAAATTTTGTAGCCATATTGACAATTTCCGTAAGCAGTTTTATATTTTCTTGTAGTGTTATATTAATTACTAAATAATAGTATGCCTATATTTTTTCCCTTGGAGAATGAATTATATAGTTTCAAACTATTATCGACGTTCATCCGGTCTCGAATCACCTCAAACTATATGTCCAAAATTATTTCACAACGACAACTATGAAAACAACCAAATCATGATTTACTTCCTCCACCCAATCCTGTCGGGCTAGGGGTGGGGGCCCTGGGGGTGAGGGCTTCGCCTTTTGCTACAAGGTTAATGAAACTTTCAAGGAAACTGTCTTCTACCTAGAAATGCGGGTGCAAGAGCCAATGATAACCACAAGCAACTAAAATAATTATCCAATATATGATTTTATTATTTTACAAACTAAAAAGAAATTACAAGAGCACGGGCAAAATTTAGTTAAAGAAAAAGTGATGAAATTGCATGGCAGCCACTTACACATCGATGTTTCAAACTTTAATTAATGTAAAATAAGTGTAGTAGCATCACCAATTAATTTGTAGTGCTCATTGAAAACAATGAATAAATTGAATTTTTGGTTCAAGAGAATGAGAAATATTAAAAATGGTCTATTTTTTTTTTTAACATTTTTAATTCCATAGTTTTTCTTCGACAATTTTAATACCAAGAGATTGCGGTTTTGGTCCCAAGAGAATAAGTAGATTGCACTTTTGGTCCCAACAAAATGGGGTTGAATTGACAGTTTTAGTCCTAAAAGTTAATGGATGAGACAAAACTGCAAAAAATAATCATTTTTGCACATAGGTACCAAAAATAATTTGAGTTCATTCTCTTGGGATAAAAAATTCCTGAAAACAATGGAATACAAGATATAACTAATAAAAAAAGGATCTAATTGTTAGCTAGTAAGTTAGAAAAACATAAAAAAATGTATATGCAGATTCAAAAAATTTACTTCTTCAAAACAATTAAAGTAAAATGTCATTAACATTGAGTAAACATAAACGAAGAAATTAAAGATATAATTAAAATGTATAGGATAGAAAATATTGAAATTGTTCATACCATTCCACAAAGTCTAGTCAATACGAGGAGGCTTAATAAAAGAGTTGTCCATTCATATATTTCATACCACAACACGCTACTTGTGTTGAACAAACAAAATACATTCTCCATTCGTTCACGTCCTCATCATATCTAGCAATATAATTCTCATAACGAGGACCAACTAAATTACATGCAAATATGAAGACTCTAAGTGGATCAATGCATGAGACAGAAGCGCACCAAGGAATGTATTTCATATGGGGCAACTCAAAGAATGCTTTTGTATAAGGTTTGTACATGAAAATCGCCCACCTTTCTTTAGGGTGGTACGTAGGAAAAGCGGTGATCAACCAACCCCCGGGATTTAAACCAAAATATCTTATTGTATGACAATCGAAAACCCTGTCGAGACCCTCCACTTGTTTCTTAGTTTTAAATGCTTTGTTGGAAGTAGGATTGAATATCTTACATTTAAGACGCCGACGTTTTCTCACCCACTCAAGATCGTAGAGTCAAACCACTTTCTCGTGTTTAATCATCCTATCTTTGGGAACACGAGCACGCCGCCAATTCTTACAAACTGCACGGAACCGTATTAAGTCCACAACATTCGACAGTTTCCCAGGACGGACCCTACACTATCTTGCTCAAGATCGCTCCACATTCTTGTTTCTTCATCTAATTTTGTTTTTACAATTTTCTTTATACGTTCCCCATGTGGAGTGGAGTGAAGACACAAATATCAATGCTAGTCTTTTTTATTTTCCAACCTAATGATCCACGAGTAGGTTTTATATGAAAATGCTTCATAATAAGCTTAACATGAAACAATTTTAGAGTATCATTAATTTTATCAGGAGTATCATTAAATCTGTCAGGAGTATCATTAGTCTGAGTTCAAGAAAATTGTTTTCAATTTTCAATTTTCTTGAACTCAGACTAATGATACCCCTGATGAGATTAATGATACTTTAAAATTGTTTCATGATAAGCTTATCATGAACTATTTTCATATAATACCTTGCCATGATCCACATATATATATATATTGCAATTTAATATATTCCATTATATGGGTTCGTGTAACTATATATACATAATTTAGGGATTAATGTATATGATCTATTCCTTTTATATATAGTATAGGAAAAATATTTTCTCTTGTATGTGGATTGTACGTAGTGCCTTATATTATTCTAATTTAGGTAATGTCTATGATCTCTTCCTTCGACATACCTATGATAATATATATCTTTCTGAAATTATATATAAAAGGAAGATATCATATACATTAATCCCTAAATTAAATAATAGCATGAGTGTATGAGACTATATTTCCAAAATTATATATAAAAAGAAGAGATCATATGCATTAATTCCTAAATTATATATTGACATCACATACAAGAGAGAATGATCGATTTCCTAAACTCTATATAAAAGGAAGAGATCACATACACTCCCTAAATTATATATATATATATATATATATATATATATATATATATATATATTATGTCATTAAATAATTCTCTCTTGTATTAAATAAAAAGGGGTTAGTTGTTGCGTGATCTTGGGTCTCCACATGGGGAACGTAATAAAGAAAACTGTGAAAGCAAAAGATGAAGAAACACCACCACCGCCACCGTGGAGCGATCTTGAGCAAGATTTGGTAGGGTTCATCATGGAGAAACTGTCGGATGTTGTGGACGTAATACGATTCTATGCAGTTTGCAAGAATTGGCAGCGTGCGCATATTCCCAAAGGTAGGATGATTAAACACAAGAACTTCATTTGGTTCTACCATCTTGAGTGGATGGGGTGTTGTCATCTTACACGTAAGATATTCGATCCTAATACCCGCCGAACATTTTAAACTAAGAAACACGTTTCTCAAGAGTACTACAATTTTTGTGGAATAATATATTTTGGTACAGATGGGAGGTTGTTGATTGCCGGTTCTCCTAAGAACAACTCTAGAAAAGAGTGGGATATTTTCATGTACAACCCTTATATTAATGAATTATGTTGGTGTTCTTCCATTTTATTAATTTTGAGCACATAAATTCCCCTTACAATTGCAAAAAAGTGTGAAGAAATTGAAACGAGAAGAATATGACATTTTAAAGTTTGAACGTCAAATACATAGCTGGTTATTTCTAGCTAGCCTTAACATTCAGAAATTTTTTTTTGGGCCCGCAACTTATGGGGTGGCAAAATATGTAACATAACTTTTTTAGCTGACAAAATGAGGATCATAACTTTTCAAGCTGGCAAAAATGAGGATTCTAACTTTTTAAATTCGCAATTCAAGGATTGTATCTTTTAAAATTTTACAAATAAAGGTCAATTTCAGCCAGAACTAAGGCAAAATTGGGCTGATTTGAACTACAATTCTAGCCCAAATCAAGCCATTGAGCCCGATTTACATTATTTGAGTTGGTTAGTCCTCAATTTGCCACATTTTAAAGTTATTGTCCTCATTTTGCTAGCCCAAAAAGTTATGGTCCTCATTTTGCTACCCCTTGAGTTATGGTCTTAAATAAATAATTTTTCCTAACATTCACTTGACTTAATTGTTTTCCAATCCACATGGTGGGAAATAACGAATAGTTATATAATATGTATATATATATATATATATATATATATATATATATAAAAGTTGAATTTATGATTATAGATGTTCGATCAAGTGTTTTGGAAGAAGCTTCAGCCCATTTTCAGTGGGATTTGCTAAGTTGTCGAGTGAATAAGCCCCTAAGATAACTTAGACCCACCCCCTTCCCCTGGCCTGAATGGTCCTATAAAAATGAGGATTGTCCCACTTTTTGGACAGGGGCTAGAGTGTAGTCTTGAACCACAATCATATCAATCAAACAACTGATCAATATGAAAATGGTTCATCAAGGTTAAATCTATAAGCAAACATGCCCTAAGTGTATGCTTCATTTTTTTTTTCTTCTTCTTTTATTTCTTTATCTCCATTCCTTTTGTTTATCCAAATAAAAGAAACACATGAGGTCTACTATTCTTGTTAATTAAAAAATATAGTAGGTCTCTTATGCATAAGTACACCGACAACTCAAGTAATTTATTTAACCATTAAGCCATGTATGCTTAAAGAGGATCCTCGTAATTATAATTTTGAATATATATGTCGCAAATCTTATTAAACTATATTTCTAAACCTCTATAAGATGATGTGTCAACACCATATTTTTCTTAAGCTGATGTGTCACCTCTCAAATCATATCATTTCGAAATACTGCTCTCTCATTAAAAGTTAGTTAAACCTTTTATCTCGACCATCCACTACAAAAAAGACGGAGATTAGCGACGGAAATTTTGTGACGGCCAAATATCCGTCGCAAATTCAGTGAATTTGCGACGGATTTTACTAAGCCGTCGAAAAAAATGAAATTTTGCGACGACTAAGGATGGCCGTCGCAAAGTTTTGTAATTTGCGACGGAAAAGCCGTCGCAAACACTATGGCCCACCGCCTTCGTCTTGAAACGACTACATTTGCGACGGAAGGGTCGTCGCAAACTTCAACTTTGAGTTTGCGACGGTCCATTCCGTCGCAAAATATACCCGTTTAAAGGTGACCGTTCATGAAGCGACCCGTTTGACTGATTTGCGACAGATAAGGTCGTCGCAAATTTTAACTTTGAGTTTGCGACAGACCAAAGCCGTCGCAAATCTTACATTTATATCCGCGACCTTTCGGGAAACGGTCCTTTGACTGTTTTGCGACGGAATTTCCGTCGCAAGTACGAATCGTTTTTACGCGTCTTCTCGGGAAACGGGCGTTGACTGATTTGCGACGGAAAAGCCGTCGCATATCAGTAAAAACAACGTCGTTTTGTCTTTGACAGGCGAAATTTGCGACGGATAGGCGTCCGTCGCAAATTTTTTTACAATTATAAATACTCTCCTCGCGAAGCAGACGGATCCTGCGAGAAAAAGGAAGAAGTGGAGGATCCTGCGAGAAAAAGGAAGAAGTGGAGGAAAACGAAAGGAAAAGGAAGGAGAAGTCGTGAAAAGGAAGGCGTCCGTCCCCACCGAGTTTTCGTTTCGACATTTTCTACAAATAAACCGTAAGTTTCTTTATTTTTACCGTTTAAAATTTAATTTTAAAGCATGTTTAGAGAATTGATTTTAGTTGAGAATTGATTTTAGTTGAATTGTTTGAATTATATTAGTAATGAATTGATTTTAGTTGAATTAGTTTATCGAATTTTAATTTAAATCATTTTTAAATTTTTGTTAATTAAGTTTAGAATTGAATTAGTTGAATTGTTTGAATTATATTAGAAATGAATTGATTTTAGTTGAATTAGTTGATCTAATTTAATTAGTAGATCGAATTTTAATTTAATTTAATTTTGCATGTTTAATTTTTGTTAAGTTTATAATTGAATTAGTTGAATTGTTT
Organism: Ballota nigra; assembly: GCA_947034835.1. Classification (NCBI taxonomy): domain Eukaryota; kingdom Viridiplantae; phylum Streptophyta; class Magnoliopsida; order Lamiales; family Lamiaceae; genus Ballota; species Ballota nigra. The sequence goes on along the minus strand of OX344727.1, from coordinate 5,549,501 downwards.
GAATTATATTAGAAATGAATTGATTTTAGTTGAATTAGTTGATCTAACTTAATTAGTAGATCGAATTTTAATTTAATTTTAAAGCATGTTTAATTTTTGTTAAGTTTAGAATTGAATTAGTTGAATTGTTTGAATTATATTAGAAATGAATTGATTTTAGTTGAATTAGTTGATCTAATTTAATTAGTAGATCGAATTTTAATTTAATTTTAAAGCATGTTTAATTTTTGTTAAGTTTAGAATTGAATTAGTTGAATTGTTTGAATTATATTAGAAATGCATTGATTTTAGTTGAATTAGTTGATCTAATTTAATTAGTAGATCGAATTTTAATTTAATTTTAAAGCATGTTTAATTTTTGTTAAGTTTAGAATTGAATTAGTTGAATTGTTTGAATTATATTAGAAATGAATTGATTTTAGTTGAATTAGTTGATCTAATTTAATTAGTAGATCGAATTTTAATTTAATTTTAAAGCATGTTTAATTTTTGTTAAGTTTATAATTGAATTAGTTGAATTGTTAAATTATTACAGATGAACCCAGGTCAAGATAATTTTCTCACTGTCATCATAGTCGACAACAAGTAAGTATTTTTTAATGAATTATGTATACTTTTAATTATATATATATTAATATAATTAACTTGATTTTTTAATTTTGTTGTCACAGACTGCTTCCAGCCCATGAGACTAGCTTAATCGTCTCACAAATCATTAGGATGGGACAATTTGAGTATGGTGCCCACTCGTGGAGTCAAGTGTCCGAGCAAAAGAGGATGGAGTACTTTGATGACTTCAAGGTATAAAAAAATTATTTATTATGATTTTAATTTAACTTTTAATTTTTTAATTTATTCGTTAATATTCTATTTTTAATTTATTTGCAGAGGCGGTGCGTTTGGGACCCTGCCAACGATAGTATTATGTACCAATTGTTCTGTGCGAAAGCGCAAGAACGGTACAAAGATATTATCTACGGCCTGAAGAAGCGGTGGGAGCGTGGGGATCGGGTGGAGTTGGGTCGAGCACCAGACGGACGATCGATATGGGATGGTTTGGTGTATCACTGGAACAGTGAACCATCATTCTGATGAAGAACAATTTATTTATGTTTTTTGAACTATTTATTTATGTTTTTTGAACAATTTATTTATGTTTTTTGAACAATTTTTGGTGAAGACATTCCCGGTTACAAGGTTTCCGCCATTATTACAGAGATAATGATGGATAATTTAGAGTAGAACGCAATGAAGTTCAAACTCGTCTCGTCGCAGCGGAAGCAGTAATACTTGGATGGGTTTTGGGTATATATATGCAAATATTTATAAACAATTAGTTGGTTAAAAATATTTGCATATATATACCCGAAACTCATCCAAGTAGTACTGCTTCCGCTGCGACGAGACGAGTTTGAACTTCATTGCGTTCTCCTCTAGATTATCCCTCAATATCTCTGTAATAATGGCGGAAACCTTGTGACCGGGAATGATGCTACAAATAGTATTTCAACAAAGATATTACTAATTCAGTGTTAATTAGCATAATTACTTGTAGCAAACATATACATGATCTTAGATGAATTAATTTGGTGAATTTTGAAAAAAAAAATGAGTCAATTTGGATACATATAAAATTAATTGCGTACAAATGAACGAATTATAAATTTAAGCGGGAGTCGAAATAAATAATTTTACAGAAATAATAAAAATTAAATGGCCCCAATATTTATAAAAACAAGTTAGAAACGAAAATGAATTAATTTGGTGAATTGTAGAAAAAAAATGAGTCAATTTGGATACATATACAATTAATTGCGTACAAATGAACGAATTATAAATTTAAGCGGGAGTCGAAATAAATAATTTTACAAAATAAAAAAAATAGTTGGGCAAAATATTTTAATAAACAACTTAGATACGAAAAGAAATTAATTTGGTGAATTATAAAAAAAAAAGACTTAATTTGAATACATATACAATTAATTGCATAAAAATAAACGAAAGTAGCTTGTGCCCTAGTGGCGTGCGCCCCCTCCTCTTGCACAAGAGGTCCCGTGTTCGATTCCCCTTGGACGCAAAAAATGGATTAATTGTTCAAGGCCTAATAAGACTAATATAGAAGGTGGGCCGCATATAAAAAGAGATGGGCCGGTTGGCCCAGTGGTCCGCGCCCGCCCCGACCGCCTCGGGTGCCCGAGCTCGAACCACGCGAGCCACTTTTTTTTTTGTATAGGCTCGGTAATTTGCGACGGCCAAATTCCGTCGCAAATATTGAATTTTGCGACGGAAAACAACCCGTCGCAAATTATAACAGAAAAAAATAAAAAAAAATATATAAACATTTGCGACGGAATGTGGCCGTCGCAAATGTTGTTGACCCGAACGGGTCTGACCCGAAATATTTGCGACGGAATACTGTCCGTCCCAAATTCTGTGTGACCCGGCCAGGTCTGACCCGCCGATTTTGCGACGGATTTGTCAATGTTAATTTGCGACGGATGGCAAAATCCGTCGCAAAAATTAGCTACGGCTGTTTTAGGGACGGATACGTGTCCGTCGCAGATACCGTCGCAAAATACTGTTTGCGACGGATTTTCCGTCGCTAATTCCGTCGCAAAACAGTGTTTTTTTTTGTAGTGATCCATCTCATCCAATTATATCTAAATCATACATTTATTCATCCAGGGTTAATATAATGATGTATGTTCTTTATTCTCATAAGTACATTCTCTCTCTCTCTCTCACGTGACTCGGCCCATTCCCTTTCTGTCGCTACGGCGAGGTGGCCGGTCAAATTATTCAGCGTCTTCATCCGGCAACCTCGAACTGCATCGGACCACCGCTCCTTGATTTTTCTTTATATATATAATATTGATTTTTCATCCTCTCTTCTTCTCTTGCACCATTGTCCCTTTTTTCTTAGGCTATTCAGGAACTACCACCTCCTCATAGATCTCCTTCTTCGAACTGTATCAAAACACCTCACGCCGCCACATTGGGTAAGAGATCAATTTTTTAAATCTAATTGAATTATTATTTTTCTTGCATATGGATAAATTCTTGATATGACGATCTCAACCCAGAGCACCACGGTATTGGAAACGGTCTCAAGGCCCCAATTTATCGAGATAATTTGGATATCGACAAAGGGGGATTTTTTCTTTGATTTTTAGGAATTATTTATTTGTAAAATATAAAGTTGTTATTTATGTATAATATATTATAATTCCGAATTAAATCTAATCAATGAAAACAAAATGTTTACGTGTAATATGGAACCTACTTTTAAACAATAAATTAATACAAGCAAATCATTTTTCACTGTTGAACGAGTTTTTCTTGAATTTCTTAGGAATTATTTTCTTGCAACATATTGATATATGTGAAATTTATAGGAGGGAATTCAAAATATATAGAAAAGATATTTTCACCGAAATAGTGTATGATGCCCAAAAAATCTTGCCACCAAATATTGTTGGGGTTATACGTGAAAGTATGTTTTTACTTTGTATAACCTATGTATTAAACACTTATTTATGAGAATAAATCTTTTACCACTATTGCTTTATTTATGAATGAATGTTAAATGTTTATTGTAAATCATTCAATATATAGTATGTGTTACATTGTAGTTAATGTGGTGATACCATATCACGGAAGATCACATTAACAGTTCATTGTAACTAAAAGTAAAAATTCACGACCTAGGTGGAATTGAACAATTCCCCGTGAAAGGTTGAGATTTAGTTCTCAGATTGGTCTATCTTGACCAAGAGATTGCACTAGCACATTTTGTATGTGCTGAAGAGGACCTACAACGAGGATAAATTCTTTTGTTCTTAACGGAGAAGAATTGGACCTGAGTGGTTATTGATTTCTTAAACTCCATCACTTAAATAGGACCGTGTGTGGTTAATACTTATTGATTTGATACCTGTTGGGTGAGAATCATCGTGACTTTGATACCTTGTATTTTGGGCAATAATATTAATCATACGACATTTGCTAAGATTTAATACGGAGAAACGTGTGCGAGTACGACTTGTGCGATTTGTCTCTTTGGTGTGTTCAGAAGTTTTATCGTACCAAATTTTGTAAATGAGAAATTAGTTTTTTCGGTATGAATAATAATATTGAGTTGTCTTTACTTCAAGACACAAGATATTAATTAATTTAGAGCTATTCAAAAGCCTAATTAATTAATGAACTAGATAATCTTAAATACGGGAAATAATAACCAGGTGTCCATATTATCGTAATATGGATTAAGGTGGATAGTGCAATATTTATTTGATAATGGTATTAATTAATATTAATGGGCTGAATTATATTGGGGCTCAATATTGAAATTCAGAAGTCCATTGGAGGTTCAATCGTAATTCTCCTAAAAGCTCCTCAAGTAGCCCAATAAGTAGTCAAATAATAATAAGATGATTAAAATAAAAGAAAAATATAATTGCTGGTTTTTCTTTGAAAATTTTGAAAATAACATATATGGAGAGAGAAAAGATTTTGTTGATTTTCTTGGAAAGATATTATGGAATATATGTATTCTTGGAATGCAAGATTATCTCATAAATTCAAGAAGATCCAAATCTTGGTATTATCATCATAATTTTTGAAAATTACTATGTAGTTGAGGATATGAGATTTTTGTGGAATATTTTATTATTGAAAAAAGAATATATGAGATATATTCAAAATTTCTTGGAGATCAAGTGTTGGGACATTGTCAGTTTTGATTAAGATCCCAAAGCCCCTGAAGAGATGATTGCCTTAATCTGTCTTTGTCAGGTTAGTCTTGGTTAGGATTAGTACTTAGTCATTTTACACTTCACAGGTACTCAGTGAGAGGAGAACTCACTGGAGACAATCAAGACTCAGAGCCTGAAGACGAAGAGCACCATCCTGAACTTATGGCAGTCTTCTAAGCTGGCTGAGTAAGTGTCAGTGATGAAGAGTATGACCCTGAGGTCATTACTAACTCAGTTCTGAAGGGAACAGGTTGTCACTGAATTAATGGGAAGACTTGGAGTAGAGCCAAGCAATGCAAAAGGAATTTCAGCGTCAGGACAAGACCGGTGAGCTCAAGACAAAATGAACTTAATAAGACAAGCCTGAAGCTCAGGAATAAGTTCTGACATTCTCACCAACCTGATGACGTGGACCAATCCGAGGAGGACACGCACGTACGGAACCTGACATAAAGACTGAATTCAGACTGCATATTCAACGGGCAAGCATTTAATATGCATTTAATGCAAATACCAAATCCATGCAAGGACGGCTGCTGCATGGAGATATGTCCGTTTGAAGCCTCTCTACATAGATGGCTAGAAGGCTATCTCTCCAACGGATAGTTATTCAAACCACCTATAAATACAGAAGGCCTTGAACCCATTCAAGGTTACGGGAAATTTCCAAGCCAGAAATTACTCAAACTCTCAAGCAATCAAAGCATTCAGCCTTTAAGAGAAACACTCGAAACCTTCTAAATTTCCCAAGTGTTTCTCAGCAACTGAGAGTTATTCTGTATTCCAAGAGCTAATTAGAATTATCTTAAGCTTAGAGAGATTATCCAATCCTTAGCATAGCTTTGCCTTGTAAGGATAATCTCAACTTAGTTGGAATCCAAACTGAAACCAAAACCCTAAGTTAGGCTTGTTGGGAGTAAGTCGGTTAGTGTGATAGTAAGAGGAGTTTGTATAGATCAGTGAGGTAACTGATCTTGGTGCACCTTGGCACGTTAAAAACAAGAATCCCTTGAGTGGATTTCCTGTTAAGTCAGGCCGTGGACGTAGGAGCTTGAGACTCTGAACCACGTTAAACTCCTTGTGTTCTTACTGCTTTGACTTTGTGCATACTTGCCATATTACCTGTTCATTCATTGCATTCAAGTTTATCAGGTCTGAATCAATCAACTTGATCCTCAAAAGAACACTGCCCTACTAAACACTTCTCAGTTTTGAGTAAAACAAGTTTTCAGAAAGCAAACTAAACAAGACTTTAAACTATCAGGGCTCAAACATTTCCGCACTGAACTTGAACTGATAGTTAGCCAACTGACCCGCACCAAGTGTAGTCAGTGGGTGTATTATCAGCTCCTAGTTCTTTACCACTCTGAGTGAAGGGGACTCAGTCAGTTTTAAGTTTGAAAATTGGTATACGTGTATTCCCCCCCCCCCCCATACACGTATTCCTCAGTCTTGTACCGGGACCAACAAGTGGTATCAGAGCAGTGGTTCGAAAGACCACTGACTTTGAATACTAATAGTTTCAGAGGAGAAACTGTTGGTGGTCACTGAACAGATCTGAGTTTGCCTTTCATAAAACTTGCATCATCATCATGACTTCGAGGAGACTTGAAGCTTCGTTACCTGAATTTTCTGTATCTAACTTTGTCTATTGGAAGTTCAGATTAGAGGCACATCTAGATGCCATCCATGACCAGATGCCGCGTGTACTCAGGGAAGGACCGATCAAGATCACTATTCCTAACGTCAGAGGACTGGGATACGATGATCTTGCGATTGGCGTGCAGGTTCCTAAGGAGAGGAAAGACATGACCAACGATGAAATCAAGATGGTGGGGCTTGACAACGTCGCCAGAAACATCATCTTGCATACGGTGCCTTTCGAGGAGTCAGCCAGGCTGATGAACCTAAAGACGGCAAAGGAGGTTTGGGATGAGCTGACCAGGATGTGCGAAGGGTCAGAAAAGATAAAGGAGAACAAGAGGAATATTGCCATTCAGAAATTCGAAGCGTTCGAGATGCTGCCTGATGAGAGCATAGATCAGATGGAGTCTAGATTCATCAAGTTGATGAATGAGTTGGTGATGTTGGATAAGGATGTCCCAAGGAGAGATGTTGCTTCAAAAATCCTGAATGCCCTTCCTGAGAGATGGGACAACAGTGTAATTATGCTTAAGAACACTCAGGATATGAGTAACATAACTTCTGCTTTACTTTTTTCAGAGCTAAAAGCGCTTGAATTTGATCTTAACAAAAGAAAGAAGAAAGTTCAGTTAGAAGAGGAAGGGAAGGAGAAAACTCCTGAGAAAAGTGTGGCGTTCAAGGCCAGGTCTGAACCTGTTGAGCCCTCATCAAATTCTTCATCAAAGTCACTGATGGAGATGAGCAGGGAAGAACTCGCTGAGGAGTACAGCCTGATGGCCAGACGATTTAACAAGCTCAATTCCAGGTTTGGTCGTTATAAAAAGTTTTATCAGGACTCACGTGACAGGAAACCTGAAGGAACCCACCAAAGCTCTAGGAGATATGAGGAGCGAAGGAACACTGACCAGAGGAGAGAACGTGGTGATGAAAGGAGATATTCTGAACCAAAGCCTGAAAGAAGAGACGAACAGAGACGTACTCGCGATGATAGATATCCAACCAAGGCTGAAAGCTCACCGAGAACCAGGGAACCTGACTCAAGGAGGAACCCTGAACCAAGAAAAGAAAGAATAAGTGAGCAGGTAGCATGTTACAACTGTAACAAGATTGGTCACTATCAGTACGATTGCCCGGAGCTGAGTGCTAGGGAGAGAGAGGAAAGGAGAGCCACGAGGGATCTAAGATCTGCTGATCGGAGGGCTATGGTAGCTGAGGATGCAACAGACTCTGATGGCCTCACTGAAAGGTCACCTGAACTCTTCTCGGATGATGAGTACGATGATGTCTGCCTAATGGCTAGGGATGAGCCTGAGGTAACATCAAATTCTGTTTGTGCTTCCTACACTGGTCAAAATCCTGAGCTCGGCTCAGAGTCAGTTAGAGAAATGAACCTTCAGATCTGTCTTGATCAATTGATGGTTGATTTCTCCAGACTGCAGGAAACTAATGTCTTCTTGGTAGAGGAGAACAAGAAATTGAGTACTGAAGTTCAAAACCTGAATGAACAACTCACTCAGTCTGATCTCAAAGAATCAGCTCAGATTGTGAGACTAACTCAGGAAATTGATATGATCAATTCTGAGCGTCTCCCAAGAGAGAAAATTCTGAAGGAACTGGCTGAGGAAGAGCTGAAAGCACTTAAGAGTAAGTTTGATGACCTCTTTACCAGACATGAAATCCTGAAAAAGAGTGAGGACTCTCTCAAGAAAAAGGTTGCAGCAATGAATAAATCCTCAGTGGCTAGAGAGGAAATAAATAGCAACCAGATACTTGGGAACAAGAAAAAGGGACTTGGATATGTTCCTGAGAAATCCTCACAAGGTCAGTCTCATGTTGCTTCAGGGAGCAACACTGAGAGGGTATTTGTTCAGACAGGCCAGAGTGCACCTAAGGTTGTGCTCCAGGCCCGTCAAACTGATAAGGGCAAAGAAACCGTTGACACAGTCAGGGTTGCTCCTAAGGTAGCTAAGCCAAAACCCAAGGGAAAAGTGAAGCAACCTACGGAAGCCCCTGAGAGCTCAGGCCAGGGAAAACCTCAGCGAAAGCAGAGGAAGACTCAGGCCAAGAGCCCTCAGACTGGTCAGCGAGGGTACCATCATGCTTGGCAATACCAACAGGGAAGGCCAAACATGATGACACCCCCGTGGTTTTGGCATCCTGAGGCCTTTAACTGTTTTCCATTCCTTCACTTGCCTAGGGGGAATAGAAATCAGGGTCCTTATCAAGAACAAGGCCCAAGACCTGCTGCACCCAGACCAAGGAAGAACAGGAAGCCAGCCCAAAAGGCACCCACTCAGGCTCCTGCGAAGCCTAAGTCTAGCACCCATACACCATCTTCCTCTCAGGCTAAGAAGAAGAAAGTTGTGTATGTCGATGTTTCAGGGAGACAGATTCACCACTCTGAGGCAATCAGGGTTGTGAAGCAAGTCTGGATCCCGAAAGGTACAGCTGACACAATAGGACCCAACACCCAATGGGTACCTAAAGCCTGATTTGCTTACAGGCGGCTGTGGATCACAACAAGAGGAGAGAAGACTCAATCAAAGCTGTTTGGTACCTAGACAGTGGTTGCTCAAGGCACATGACTGGAATGAAGAGTCTTCTCCAAGAATATCAGGCTAAAGATGGTCCACAGGTAACCTTTGGTGATAACTCAAAAGGTGTTACTAAGGGTTTTGGTGTTCTAATTATAGGTACAGTCAGAGTGGAAAATGTGTCCTTTGTGGAAGGACTGAAGCATAACCTGCTGTCAGTAAGTCAATTCTGTGACAAAGGGCTCTGTGTTGAGTTCTCATCGAATAAATGTTCAGTCAAGGACAAATCAACACAAGTATTTCTATCAGGTATAAGGAAAGGTAACGTCTATCTCGCTGATTGGAGCAGCACTATTCCTAATACTTGTCTTGTTGCTAAAAGCTCTCTAGAGCTCAGTTGGTTATGGCATAAAAGATTAAGCCACCTGAACTTCAAGATTCTTAACAAAATTTCTAGACAGTCACTTGTTGATGGTCTACCTAATGAAGTTTTTAGCAAAGATCACGTGTGCAAAGCTTGTCAGGAAGGGAAGCAGGTCAGAGCGTCATTCAAAGAAAAGTCTTCCTACTCCACTGACAGGATACTTCAGCTCTTGCACATGGATCTATTTGGTCCCATAACACCTGTGAGTATGAATGGTAGAAAATATACCCTTGTGGTTATTGATGATTATTCTAGATATACTTGGGTTATTTTTTTGTTGAATAAGAAGGAAACACAGGTGAAGCTTCCAGAGTTGCTCAGAAGACTCAGCAATGAGAAAAACCAGTCCATTACTAAGATCAGATCTGACAAGGGCACTGAATTTATAAATTCATATATTTCTGACTTTTGTAATGAACTTGGTATAGCTCATGAGACTTCTGCAGCTAGAACCCCACAACAGAATGGTGTCGCTGAAAGGAGGAATCGGACACTGAAGGAAGCTGCAAGGACCATGCTGGCTGAGTCAGGATTGCCCAAGAAGTTTTGGGCTGAGGCAATCAACACTGCATGCTACACTCAGAACAGATCCATGCTGAACAAGCAACATGCTCAGACCCCATATGAGACATGGAACAAAAGAAAACCTCGTATTTCTTACTTTCATGTGTTTGGTTGTAAGTGCTTCATCCTCAACAATGGGAAGACCCAGTTGAAAGCCTTTGATAGCAAATCTGATGAAGGAATATTCTTGGGATATTCTGAAATTAGCAAAGCCTTCAGGGTTTACAACTGTAGGACCCTCGTTGTGGAAGAATCACCTCATGTTGTCTTTGATGAATCTGCTAATGAGTCTAGGGCAAAGGTGCTGAATCCTGACACTGAGGAGGTCACGAGGAGAGTGACAAGGCTGAGCCTGAAGAATCAACCTGATCCCAAGATCAAGACTGTGCCAATCCCCAGATGGGATGATGATGACGATCAGGATGATGAACCAAGTGCCACTCCTAAACCCAGCACATCAGGGATTGTTGAGCCTCAGACAGAGGAACAGGCTCAACCTGAGGTAAGTGCCGTCTATGAAGATGCTGTTGCAGCTGAGACGGCTCCTGAGTCACCTCATCAAGAGGGAATCAATGTCCCTGACATTGAGCTTGTTAATCCCTTTGGTATAGACTCAGGATCATACCCTTCTGTTCAATTTCCTGAATTTTATGAGCCTGTAGACACTAACATTGCAGGTACTTCAGGAACAACTCCTGGCAAAAGAACATGGTTAGAAGATCATCCCATTGATCAAATTACTGGTGATCCAACTGAGGGAGTCAGGACCAGACGGTTTCATGGTGAGAGTGCACTGTTCTGTTGCTTTCTCTCTGAGCAAGAGCCTCAGAACATTGAAGAAGCTCTCACTGACTCGAACTGGATCATTGCCATGCAAGAGGAGTTGAATCAGTTCACAAGGAATCAGGTTTGGGAACTGGTAGATAGACCTAGGCATCAAGGAGTGATTGGTACCAAGTGGGTCTTTAAGAACAAGAAGGATGAGAATGGTGTTGTGGTAAGGAACAAGGCTAGACTGGTTGCAAAAGGGTATTGTCAGTCTGAAGGAATAGACTATGATGAGACTTTTGCTCCAGTGGCTAGATTGGAAGCTATCAGGTTGTTCCTTGCCTATGCGACATATAAGAAGTTCAAGGTGTATCAAATGGATGTCAAGAGTGTATTCTTGAATGGTGTACTCAATGAAGAGGTATATGTTGAACAACCTCCCGGGTTTGAGGTTGGAGATAGAGTATACCATTTGAAGAAAGCACTCTATGGACTTAAGCAAGCACCAAGAGCTTGGTATGATACCCTCTCTCAATTCCTGACTGATCATGGGTTCAAGAAGGGAACAGTGGATAGGACATTGTTCAGGATCACTGAAGGTGATGACATTCTCTTGGTCCAAATTTATGTGGATGACATAATATTTGGATCACCAAATCATCAGTTATGTGAGAAATTCTCTAAACTGATGACTGGTAAATTTGAGATGTCAATGATGGGAGAGATGAACTTCTTCCTAGGATTGCAGGTCAAGCAGACTGATCAAGGTATATTTATTAATCAGGCCAAGTACACAAGAGACTTGATTCATAAGTTTGGTGTTCAGAACAACAATCCAGCCAGGATCCCAATGAACACAAATTGGAAGATGGATCCTGACACTGAAGGGACTTCAGTGAATCAGGCTGAGTATCGTGGGCTGATAGGTTCTTTACTGTACCTGACTGCAAGTAGGCCTGACATTACGTTTGCAGTTGGTGTGTGTGCTAGGTATCAGTCTGATCCCAAGAGAAGTCATTTGGAGGCTGCTAAGAGGATACTTAAGTATTTGAAAAGAACAGTTAATATGGGACTATGGTATCCTTCAGATGACAACCTTGAACTGACAGGGTATTCAGATGCAGATTATGGAGGTTGTAGGATTGATAGGAAATCAACCTCAGGGACATGTCAGTTTTTGGGAAGTAAGTTGATCTCGTGGTTTAGTAAGAAGCAGAATTCAGTGGCAACATCCACAACTGAGGCTGAGTATATGGCTGCAGGGAGTTGTTGTGCTCAGATCCTATGGTTGAGGCAACAGTTGAGGGACTACCAAGTATTTGCTAATCAGGTTCCAATCTATTGTGATAACAATAGTGCAATAGCAATCACTCAGAACCCAGTACTTCACACAAGGTGCAAGCATGTGGATATTAGACACCACTTCATTCGAGATCATGTGGAAAAGAAAGATATTAGGATGGAAAAGATTCACACTGATAGGCAAAGAGCTGACATCTTGACTAAGCCCTTGGCTGAAGCAAGGTTTATGGAACTGTCAGTGGAATTGGGACTCTTAGATCCGGGAGAGCAGTCAGTGTAGGGTTCTAGGGGGAACTCAGGCCAGACTCGACTCAGCGAGGTATCAGGGTGCTACAATGTCTCCCTGACAGGTATGGGTTCTAACCTGACTCTTGTGAATCTCAAGCGTCTCCCTGAGTCATTCGTCCTGAAAATCTTTATTAAATGCATTCCGTTTTCATTAAAAGCGCGCCTTTTTATATTTAAACCCACGCGCACGGAGCATTTAATGCTACAGTTACTTTTTCATATACGTGTCCATTTTATACGGAATATGACTGACTTGGGGTTTTAATTAAAACTGAGATTAATCCTGGCCTCTCATTTCAAAACCTTTCGAATTCAGGAATCAATCTCAACCCCACGTTTGAGTAACTGACTTAGTCTTATCAATCAAGGGTGCCAATTGAGGTCTTTACGCAAACACAACGCACAATTTGCACACTGAGTTTTCTCTTGCTCAAACACAGAATTTCTAAAACCTCTCTTTAAAAAACAATGGCATTTCTTGATTCCGACTGGACAACCGACAAGATCGTCGATGTTGTTGATAAGAAGCTGGTACACATGGAGCAAGTCATCTCCATGGAAGGTATCTGTCTAACGGTTGAGGAAATCAAACCCGTTTTTAAATGGATTTCCGACGCCGGGTTGGAGACATACTTCACCACCCGCCCCTCTTCTGTACTCCCAAGAACAGTGGTGGAAGCGTATTTTAACATGTTCTTGCAGAAGGGAGAAGTCTTCACAAAGGTGACTGCGCTAAAGCCGACGGGAGAAAAGAACGGCGACGGAGAGCCTCTCTACGACTCGGAGGTGGTCACCATCGATCTCAGGCAGGCGGTGAGGGAAGTCTTCAAGCTGCCATTCTCAGGCATCAACCCCAGGACTTACAAGGAAAACTCTGAGGGAGAATTCCTTGGGAAATGGACCAAGTCAGGGTCTTCGGAGTTCAGGGCCCGTCAGAACAAGAGCACTCTGAAGCCGGAGTACAGGGCTCTGGTGGACTTGGTGTCCAAGATTGTGATGGGAGCAACTGGCTCTCACGAGCAGTTGAGTCTGCCCAAGCTGAGGCTCATGGGAGCAATCGCTGATGGAGTAGAAGCGAACTGGGAGCAGTTCTTCCTCGATCAACTCCATCAGGCGGGATTGGAGAAGATCACGCGTGACAAGGAGAAGAAGCACATATCCGTCAGTGCCATCTTGCCATTTGGCACAAGATTGTCCATGCTGATTGCTCATGCGTGCCATGAGTACACTTTTGACTTTGAGGACAACCTTTCCTCAAAGAAGGTAATGTTTTCCTCACTGAGTGACACCTATTCAGTGCTAGGGCTGACTGATCCCAATGTGAAAGCAAAGGGTCAGGCCAGAAAGCCAGCTGGGAAGGCCAAGAGAGTGGCCACCAGCCTCATTGAAAAGGTGGATGAGCTCCTTGAGAGGAGTAAGGAGGCTGAGAAGGCTGTTGCTGAAGAGGTGGAGCAACCTGAGGTGGGCGTGGCTGAGAAGAAAGAGAGGAGGGTGAAAATCGTGCTGTCAGGGAAGAGCACGAAGTCAGGGACTGAGTCAGATCCCAAGAAGGCCGGGACTGAGGCTGAGGGAACTGATGATGACGTCAGTAAGGAGGGCGCTCAGGGAGAGAGGCCCCTGAAGAGACTTAGGAGGGGAGTAAAGAAGTCTCCTGCTAAGAAACTTCCTGAGTTGAGTGAGAGGGAGAAGTCAAGCTCTCCTGGAGCCTCTGACTTAGAGGAGGTAAGAAAGACTGTTGAGACGGCTGAGTCATTGCAGCCTGAGACAGCACCCACTCAAACACCCCCACATCCTGAAACCCAAACACCTTCCATCCCTGACCCCACACCTCAAACTCCCCAACTCCCCCAACCTTCAGTGCCAAATTACCCTACTGAGTCAGTGCCCTCAACCTCACCTACAATTGAGCCTGACCAGTTAGCCGAGCCAAACCTTCCCAACCCCTCAGATTTTCCCTCATACCCCAACCCCAAAGACTGTCCCAAATCTATTTCAGCTGAAGAGGATGAGTTCCTTGAAATAGAGGAGGAGGAGCTGGATGAGCACATGGCGGGAGGTATACTAGAGAATACGCTCAGGGGGAATGCCACGGAGTGGGCAGGAAAGTGCTGGCCTGGGCTGTACAAATATACTGAATTGCTGGCATATGTGGTGGAGCTCAAAGTTTGGTTGGACTTCAAACAATCAAACATGCAGGAGCAACATATGCTGGTGGACGCTCGCGGCTGGGAGCATTGGGAGACGGAGGAGGCCAAGATTTGCTCATTCTTTGGCCTGACAAGCTGGCTTCAACTCTTGAACTTCGATAACCTGAAGCAGCTTGTGGCTGAAATGATGGCCAAAAGCAAGGCTGATCTTCTCTCCGTTGAAGAGAAGGAGGATGATGAGGAGGATGATGACGCCCAAGGTGGAGCTGTGGAAAAGGCAGTGGAGGAGACTGCTAGAGAAGTTGATGAGATGGACTCTGAGCCTCAGGCTCAGGGGGAAGGTGATAAGAACACTGGTGCCAAGGGTGGACCAGTGGCTGAGGATGTTGTGAACATCTCAGCTGCCAATGAGACATCTGTCGATGAAGGGATTCCCTGCCCTGAGACACGAGAGGATGATGTTGAGGCATCCAAGGAGACTCTCAGTTCCGAAGGACAAGTTCCTAAGGTTCAAGTTAGCTTAGCCGAGCCTGAGGAGGCGGCTATGACTACTTCACAACTGCCTTCAGTGCACCTTGAAGAAGGGACTGATGTTGCAGGGGCTGACAAGGGAAAGCAGCCAATCACTGATGAGGCCGCTGATGATGAAGATGTGATCATAACCGGGGTCGGCCGTGCTGAATTTACAAGCATAGTGGAGGTCAAACAGGAGAAAACCTCGGAAAATCTAGCTGAGCTTCAGGAGGAAGTAATGAGGCTACGTGCTGAAAAAGATGAAGACTCCAAGGCTCTGGCGAAGCACATCAGGTGGACAAAGTCAGCTTACAACACCCTTGCTAACAGGGAGCTGATCTTGTTAAAGCGCACAATGACTGACACGGCCAAGTCAGTGAAGAATGAGAGGAAGCGTACAAAGAAGATACTCAGAAACACTCTCAAGAAGCTTGAAGAGAGGGATGCGATCAGGGATGAAAAGATGAATCAGGAAGTGGACAGGCTTGCAGTTCAGACTGGAGCTAT
Source organism: Ballota nigra (assembly GCA_947034835.1). Classification (NCBI taxonomy): domain Eukaryota; kingdom Viridiplantae; phylum Streptophyta; class Magnoliopsida; order Lamiales; family Lamiaceae; genus Ballota; species Ballota nigra. The sequence goes on along the minus strand of OX344727.1, from coordinate 5,534,056 downwards.
TGTCACTCAGGCCTTGAAGGACTCAGCGTCCAAATTGGAGCTGGAGTCAGGGAAGCTGGATCGCACCTCTCAATCAGTGGCGAACGTTTTGGCTAAGGCCACTGAGGAGTCTGCGAAGATACTAACTGAGGTTAGCAGAGTCAGCGGTGAGTCCTTGAAAGTGGAAGAAAGGATCACCAAGGCTGAACAAAGTCTCCAACTCTCTATGGAGGTCTTTGAGAAGAAAGTCAATGCTGCCATCAGTTCCGTATCTTTTGCAGGGACTGGGATTTCAATGGGAGTTGAATTATTGAAGGAGGGAATCAACGATGTCCATTCCCTAGCCTCCTTCGTAATCAACAGCGGATCTGACGCATTCCCATCTGAGGCCAATGATGATGCCAAAAAGGGGGAAAAGAAGAAGAAAAGATCCCGCCCTGAGGCATCTGAGGCAGTTAGTCAAGGAGAGACCGTCCTAGCTGATCCTGAAGCCAATCCTGATGGAAATAGTCTAAGGGTAAGGAAGTCAGCTAGGTTAGCGGCCGTGGAGAAGGAAGGAGAACAATTAGTTGCCAAGCTGAGGGAGGAGGCAACAAAGGCAAAGGCTAATGAACCTTCAAAGCAACAACCTGAGCCAGTCCAAAGATCGTCACCCATGAGCTCAAGGAAGAATCCCATCACTTACTCAGGTGAGTTAGTTGCGGAGCTATGTGCTGAAGCATGGGGAGATCAACCTGAAAAGACTGAGGCTATGCGCAGAGCTGAAATTGCTCAGAAGGAGAAGATGCGCATTTTGGAGAAGAAGGTTGAAAAGCTGACTGACATCAATGAGCTTCAACAACGCGAACTAGATGATGCAGTGATCAGCTTGCTAAGGAGGAAGAAGGCGAAGCCTGAGCCAAGGAAGTACAGGAAGAAGCCAACAGCTAGGAAAGCAACAATTCTTCAAATCAGTAGGCCAGTATCAGGAGCAAGGGAAGCTTTTGTTGATGAGTTCGTCTCAGAGACTTTGAAGGAGTTTTGGACTGATGCAAGGGATGAATTTGTCAGGCTATGGTTTGTTGTGAAGAAGTGGGGCGACACTGACGATATTGATGCCCACTTCACTGACTATATGATGGACAATCATCCTGAGCTATTCCAGAAGATCTTGGAGGAGGCTGAGGCAGCTCAAGTCCAAGTGAAGGCTCCTGAGTTCACCATTCGAGCTCCTCCCTTGATTCCTGGAACTCAAAAGCATGACACTAAGGCCATAATGATGGAAGTCTTGAAGATAGCCAGAGCTGAAGGATATGTGAACCAACCTGGAAGACTTGACGAGCTAAAGGCAAGAGTTTATGCAGGATATGGACTCAAGCCTGAAATGAGATTAGTCTAGGTGTTCATAGGCTTCTTTGTAATAGATTAGATTCATTGTAATCATTTCCACATCTATCAATGAAATCTATTACTCTTGCCCACAGACAAAAACTCATTGTCTTTTTGGCTTGTTTAAATTCTGTACTTTATCAAGAATTGCTCTAACACTGTCTTATCTTATAGATAGGTTTGTCTTGTTTCCTCTAAGTGTTTTGAGGATCTTTTCAGTGTTTTGGCATCATCAAAAAGGGGGAAATTGTTGGGACATTGTCAGTTTTGATTAAGATCCCAAAGCCCCTGAAAAGATGATTGCCTTAATCTGTCTTTGTCAGGCTAGTCTTGGTTAGGATTAGTACTTAGTCATTTTACACTTCACAGGTACTCAGTGAGAGGAGAACTCACTGGAGACAATCAAGACTCAGAGCCTGAAGACGAAGAGCACCATCCTGAACTTATGGCAGTCTTCTAAGCTGGCTGAGTAAGTGTCAGTGATGAAGAGTATGACCCTGAGGTCATTACTAACTCAGTTCTGAAGGGAACAGGTTGTCACTGAGTTAATGGGAAGACTTGGAGTAGAGCCAAGCAATGCAAAAGGAATTTCAGCGTCAGGACAAGACCGGTGAGCTCAAGACAAAATGAACTTAATAAGACAAGCCTGAAGCTCAGGAATAAGTTCTGACATTCTCACCAACCTGATGACGTGGACCAATCTGAGGAGGACACGCACGTACGGAACCTGACATAAAGACTGAATTCAGACTGCATATTCAACGGGCAAGCATTTAATGTGCATTTAATGCAAATACCAAATCCATGCAAGGGCGGCTGCTGCATGGAGATATGTCCGTTTGAAGCCCCTCTACATAGATGGCTAGAAGGCTATCTCTCCAACGGATAGTTATTCAAACCACCTATAAATACAGAAGGCCTTGAACCCATTCAAGGTTACGGGAAATTTCCAAGCCAGAAATTACTCAAACTCTCAAGCAATCAAAGCATTCAGCCTTTAAGAGAAACACTCGAAACCTTCTAAATTTCCCAAGTGTTTCTCAGCAACTGAGAGTTATTCTGTATTCCAAGAGCTAATTAGAATTATCTTAAGCTTAGAGAGATTATCCAATCCTTAGCATAGCTTTGCCTTGTAAGGATAATCTCAACTTAGTTGGAATCCAAACTGAAACCAAAACCCTAAGTTAGGCTTGTTGGGAGTAAGTCGGTTAGTGTGATAGTAAGAGGAGTTTGTATAGATCAGTGAGGTAACTGATCTTGGTGCACCTTGGCACGTTAAAAACAAGAATCCCTTGAGTGGATTTCCTGTTAAGTCAGGCCGTGGACGTAGGAGCTTGAGACTCTGAACCACGTTAAACTCCTTGTGTTCTTACTGCTTTGACTTTGTGCATACTTGACATATTACCTGTTCATTCATTGCATTCAAGTTTATCAGGTCTGAATCAATCAACTTGATCCTCAAAAGAACACTGCCCTACTAAACACTTCTCAGTTTTGAGTAAAACAAGTTTTCAGAAAGCAAACTAAACAAGACTTTAAACTATCAGGGCTCAAACATTTCCGCACTGAACTTGAACTGATAGTTAGCCAACTGACCCGCACCAAGTGTAGTCAGTGGGTGTATTATCAGCTCCTAGTTCTTTACCACTCTGAGTGAAGGGGACTCAGTCAGTTTTAAGTTTGAAAATTGGTATACGTGTATTCCCCCCCCATACACGTATTCCTCAGTCTTGTACCGGGACCAACATCAAGAAAAGATATTTTCCTCCCCTATTCCATTAGGAAAAATCGGCCCCTACTCCTATATATAGGAGATGATTATTTCATCTTCAGTTTACAAGTTCCATGAGTTGGAAAAATCGAGAGCAATAAATATTTTTTCTCTTCCTTTATATTATTAATTGTTCGGTAAGCGCTTCCTACCGGCGAATGAACAAGGTTAAATAGGAATACTTAAGAAGGTCTTTCGGTTGATAGGATCGATTCGCTTGTCCCATTCTTCTATATGGACGTCGCTTCAAGAGGTACGTATTCACGTAAAACTCCTAGATATTCCGCTATAGAATTTTACGTGGTTTTATTCATATGCATGAATTATTTTGTTGTTGAATAATTATTATTTGAATTAATTAGGATTAATTCATGCTAGTAATAATTGAATTTAAATTTAAATTTAAATATTATCCCGAATAGATCCGGAAACCTCGATTTCCCAACAACTGGTATCAGAGCCACGATTTCGGGCTCTGATCTTTAAATTGAAATTTAAATTATTGAACATTAAATTGAAATTGGATAGTAGAATTGCTAGATCTTTTTTGCAGTTATTCAATTGTCATGGTTTTAATGTATATTTTATTCATGCGTGTGAATTTTATTTTTGTAATTCGATTCTTTCGAATTCATTTTTCTCGTGAAAAAATCAACGAGTAGATTAATTGTTTTTTTATTCGATCAATGCAATAGACTAGTCTAGATCTAGGTTTAGTTGTTTTATTTTGTAAATAAATTGGAAGTGGATCGGAACGAAGACGGAGACGATGAATTAAGAACGGCGTACCGGATGATGCATGCACGCGTTGACGCATGTATGGACGTTGATCATACAAGGGTGTAGGAACGAGCATGGACGGCGCGACCCGGGCGCACGGCGTGCGCGGCTCGCAAGCAGCCCGTGTGCGACCGAGCGCAATTCACCCGCGGTAGGGAGTTCTCGGTGTTGCAGCCCACCTCGTGGGCCGATGCACCCCGGGCCTCGGCCCACACAACCGTGTTGCATGTTTATTTATTTTTTTGTACGGTGTCGGACATCGTCTCAACCCCAAACGAAAGATATTTTGATGAATTGTTGTTGTTTGAGTCTGAGCTTTTCGAGGCGAACGATGAAAGCTGCTAGGATAATTTCTCGCATCAAGACATGAAGAAAAATTAAACCGTGACAATTTAATTTGAGTGCTCCAATTTGTTTTTTTTATGGATGTTTTATTTTCATGCATTTATTATTCGATAATATGTGTTTGCATGTTAATTTAATTGTCCTAAGAAAAACTTTACTTTTGAAAATTATTAAGTATGGATTTTATAATTAATAGATAAATTTATTCTGGATAATAAAATTGAATTAATTTTTTACCTCTATAATTTATTTATTTGTGAAGTCTTTTTGAAATACATTTCCTCTAATGGATCGGCCAAAAAGATGAATTTTACATGATTAAATTTTGAAAGGATGATTGTGGATTATTACTAGTGGCGGTATTAACCCTCCTAACGAGTGGTTATTACTTAGACATAATAATTTTGAAAGCGAAATAATAATTTTGTATTGAATTATGGTTATTACTTAGACATAAGAAATTGATATTAACTTACTCCCCAACTGAGTCCCTGTCAACTTTTATGTGGTCAAAGTGGGAGACGACTATTAATTTTGAATTAAAGGTTTGTAATTAATTGTTCTTGTTTGTAACCTGCTTAAATGTGTTTAAATAACAGACCACACTCAAAGTGACATATTTAAACTATTTTAAGATGTCGGCTGATGCATATTACATTGTTTTAAGGTTTCAATATAATTTGTGTGATCGAATTATTTGATGATTTCGTGTTTATCTAGAAATTGATACGAATGTATGTTTTATTCTCATTTCAACATGTCGCAACCTTTTAATCTACTGTTTAATACTACCTCCGTCTCGGGTTTTATTTCATTGTTGACTTTGCACAATATATAAGAAAAAGTGGAGTGTGTGAGTGTAAAATTAAATAATAAAATAATAAAAGGTGTTTTATTGACTTTTGTGAGTATAAATGATTTCCTTTTTAAGGATGTGAAAAAAGAGTTGGGACGTCTCAAAAAGGAAAATATGAAATAAAATCCGGGACGGAGTGAGTATGTTTTAAGTTAACAAACTTTTTGGAGAGAATTATGTCTGATTTATTGTCTAGGGTTCAATTAAGACCGTTAGTTTGACTAATCGCTCGATATACGAGGGCCTATGGGTCATACAAAAAGTAATGACAATTTACCAATTATAGTTGGTTGATTAAATATTGTATTTGATATAATATTTAATTTATGGAGAATATAATAATAATAATTATATTTAGAATTAATTATTATTATTATTATTTAATTACATATGAAATCCCAATAATAATATTTGGAATATTATTATACAAGAATAATATATGGTCAAGATATTATTTATAGAAATATATCTAGGGAAATATAATCCATAGAGATTATATCTTGCTTAGGAATTAAGCTAATTTAATCCCTATAAATATGTGTCCTATGGGAATTCCGAAAACACACAAGAAATATAATTTCTCCATAAAATCTCCAGTTGGAATTTTTCTAGCAAATTCGTCTTGAGATTCAACGCTGGCATATCGGTGCGGGTTGGTAGAAAGTCGTTACATGGGTACCATAGTTGAGGATTCCGCGTACAAATCGCTGTAAGGATTTATATACATTTTATTTATCCTTTATATTTTATATAATACAACCATGTGCAGATTCGTTGTTGGTGAATCGTATTCTTCCGCTGCACCGAACATGGTGTTCATGCCTCTAAAATCCAACAGTGGTATTAGGGCTACAATTTTTTTTAATTGGTTGTATAATATTATTGTTATTATTCGTTAGTGAATTATATGCGCATATTTTCAAAATCTTGTTTTGCCCAAAATCCATATTCACGGTCGTGTCTTCATAAGTTGCAAAACAATTGGATTGTTTTTGTCCAACTTTTCCACTTGTTAAAGTTTTTCTTTGTTAAATCTTTTGTTTTACATACTAAAAATTGATTTATCTAAAAAAAAAAAGGAATTTAAGTGCAAAGCGTATTGGATACGCATACACTTCACAAATTTTCATAGCAGTTGGAAAAGTCAATTATGGCTATTGTAAATAAGTGCGTAAAAAAAAAAAAAAAAACGGGATTTGTTCACCCAATTTGTCGGGAATGACTACGTCTGGGGACGAGCCAAGCTAGGAGTTTCACTAATATTCTTGTGTATATGCTATTACAATTATGAGTACAATTGTCTATTTATAAGAATAAAACACTAGTCTAAGATATGAAGCCCATTGGGTTATTGGTCCATTAGTAATGTCCACATCAAATCTTTTAGATTTAGAAAAATAAATCTTCTAGATTTACAACACTCCCCCTTGGACATTACGACATAACATAAAGTTTTGTCATAAAAACTCCACGTGCTATGTATCAGCCAAATAATAAGTTAGGGAGGAATGTAATCGATCTTCTAGATCAAATCTCCTAGATTTATTTCGGGGTTACCGCTCCCCCTGAAGACAACAACACTTTGAGCCTTTGCATCCCAATACCACGAACTTACTTTTCAAAAGTAGATGTAGGTAAGAACTTAGTAAATAGATCTCCTAGATTGTTACTAGATTGCACCTTTTGAATGGTAATCATGTCACTCTTCTGGAGTTCGTATGGGTAGAAAAACTTAGGTGAAATATGTTTCGTCAGGTTTTCCTTGACGTACCCATTACTCATTTGTGCGATGCAAGCTGCGTTATCTTCAAATATAACGGTGGGAGGTGTATCGCCTTTAGCGATACCACACAAGTCACCAATGTGTTTTACCAAGGACCTTAACCAAACACATTCTTGTGCGGCTTCAAATAAAGCTATTATCTCTGAGTGGTTTGAAGATGTGGTAACCATAGTTTGTTTAACTGATCTCCATGAGATCGCGGTACCACCACAGAGAAAATTGTAACCAGTTTAGGATATGGCATTGTGGGGATCAGACAAATATCCAGCATCCGCATACCCTACAAAGATTTTGTCTTGGTTCTTACAGTAAAACAATCCAAGATCTTGAGACCCTTGGAGGTACCGTAGAACATGATTAACACCATTCCAATGTCTCCTTGTAGGAGAAATGCTACGTCTCGCAAGCAAATTGACAGTAAATGCAATGTCCGGCCGAGTGCAATTTGCGAGATAGAGCAATGCTCCAACAGCACTAAGATAAGGAACTTCTGGCCCCAGAATTTCTTCTGAATCTTCTTTTGGTCTAAATGGGTCCTTATCCACTTCGAGGGATCAGATAACCATAGGTGTGCTAAGTGGATGAGATTTATCCATGTGAAATCTCTCCAATACATTCTTTACGTAGGTCGACTGATGTATAAGAATTCCTTCTGGGAGGTGCTCGATCTGCAGGCCGAGGCAGTACTTGGTTTTACCCAAGGCTCTCATTTCGAATTTGGCTTTCAAGATTGAACTGACTTCTTCAATCTCTTTGCATGTACCGATTATGTTCAGGTCATCAATATAGACGGATATGATGCAAAAACCATTTTGCAATTTCTTCGTGAATACGCATGGGAAAGCTTTATCGAATGTGTATCCCTTCTTCTGAAGGAATTCACTGAGTCGGTTGTACCACATGAGGCCCGATTGTTTCAGACCATACAACAACTTCTGCAGTTTTATTCTATACATACTGCGATTTTCACCATCCCTCATCTGAGGAATGTCAAATCTAACGGGGATTTTCATATAACTGTTGGCATCAAGCGATCCGTATAATTACGCGGTTACTACGTCCATTAATCTCATTTGGAGATTCATTTTAACAGCCAAAGATATCAAGTAGCGGAATGTTATTGAGTCCATGACGGGAGAATAAGTTTGATCGAAATCAATCCCGGGTCTCTGCGAAAACCCTTGAGCTACAAGCCTCACTTTATACCTCTCCACAGTATTGTTCTCATTTCTTTTTCGTACAAATACCTATTTATATCCTACGAGGATAGCGCGTGTGGGTGTACGAACGATAGAACCAAATACTTGTCTTTTGTTAAGCGATGCGAGCTCTGCTTCAATTGCCTCTTTCCATTTAACCCAATCGGAGCATTTTCGACACTCAACGATTCTTTTGGGTTCTGGATCTATATCATTTATAATAGAAAGAGCAATTGACGCTGCAAATGTGTCATCGACAACAGTAATATTTCTATTATATTTCTCTCCCGTATCTGTGAAATTTACAAGGACTTTGACGTTTATGTCAACCAGACCCTCCTCATTTCCCATTGTATTTGGGTCTGGTTGTTACACGGTCCTAGTGCATTGAATATTTTGTGCACGTGCTTCATCACTAGGACGCTTGTCTCCTAGAGACTTTGAGTTATCTAGACGAATCTCTTCTAGAGATTTTACATTCGACTGACCAGATTTGCTAGCCTTTCGTTTAGGTGTATTACTATCTCTTGAGGGTCCTTTGTGCTTCTGGCGCGTGGGGGCATGAGTACTTGTTTTGCTTGGGACCTCAACCCTTTGGGGAGCATTTACTGCAGGTATATGCGATTTAGTTACACCTCTATGGTCAGTGAACGCGTCTGACAGATTATTTGCTAGATTTTGCAAGTTAATGATTTTCTGAACTTCTAGTTCAGATTGGCTAGTGCGTGGATCTAGATACTAAAGATTACTTACGTTCCACGTAAGCTCCCGACATTCATTCAATTTTGAATTCTGATCTCCCCCTAATGCTGGGAAGTAATCTTCATCGAACGTGCAATCAGCGAACCGGGCCGTTAATTGATCCCCGGACAAAGACTCGAGGTATTTCACAATGGATGGAGAGTCAAATCCAACGTAAATATCGAGTTTCCTTTGTGGGCCCATAGAGGTCCACTTTGGTAATGTTATCGGGACATATACCGCACATCCGAAAATACGCAGATGGGAAATGCTAGGTTCTTTCCCACGCACTAACTGTAGGGGGAATGATCATTATATGCAGTTGGACGGATTTGGATTAAGTGCGATGCATGTAGGACTGCATGCCCCCAGCATGAAGTGGGTAGTTTAGAGTTCATAAGTAATGGTCTCGCGATAAGTTTGATACGTTTTATTAGCGCCTCAGCAAGACCATTTTTGACATGGACGTAGGGGACCGAATGCTCCACTTTAATTCCCAGGGCCATACAGTAATCTGTAAAGTCCTTTGAGTTGAACTCAGCAGCATTATCCATGCGAATCGACTTTGATTGGATAATCCGGGAATTGAGCTCTAAGCTCGATAGTTTTCGCAATAAGCTTCGCAAAGGCTTGATTGCGGGTGGACAGCAAACAGGCATATGTCCACCTAGTGGAGGCATCAATAAGGACCATGAAATAACAAAATGGTCCTGATGCTGGGTGAATCGGTCCGCAAATGTCTCCTTGAATTCGCTTAAGGAAAACCGGAGACTCTAGTCCAACTTTAGTGCACGACGGGCGTACTATCAACTTACCCTTACAACATGCATCCCAAATAAATTCATCAACAGGAGGATTCTATTATTCGAAATATTATGACAATTTGAATTAGATAGAATCCTACGTATCATAGTTTGTCCTGGATGATCTAACCGCTGATGCCACAATTTAAAAGAATTTGGGTCATGGAATATCATACTCATAGCTAGATGGGAACTAGACGGCCGGATGTAAGAATAGTACAATCCGGAGGAGAAGGAAGTTTTTCTATAACTTGTTTACGGTTACCTCGAGTAATAGTCATCAAAAGGTATTCGTTATTGTTCTCAGTTTCAGTTTCAATGTGATATCCGTTTATCCTAATGTCTCTAAAACTGAGTAGGGTACGCTTAGATTGTGGAAACAATAAAGCATTATCGATTATGAGTTCGGTACCCATGGGGAGGACAATGGAAGCTCTTCCGGAGCCTACTATCAACGTACTATCATTGGCTATTGTAGTTATACTCCCCTTACGTTCTATCAAGTTATGAAAATACTTCCTATCTTTTAGGATTGTATGTATGGTGGCGCTATCTACCAAACATAAATCACTATGTGCGTCCATCATGCAAGAGAAAATTGTCCAAACCTAATAGCTGATATGTTTACAAGCCATAAATGAGAACAACAATATTCAAATAAATATAATGGACAGCTATTTAAGGTAAACACATCAAAGCTAAAATAATAGTATCATCCATAAAATAAAATGAAGTATCCGAAAGAAAGGATCCAAAAATATAAAATTCTCTTATTAAAAAACAAAGTACTAGAATTAATCAAATACGCAAATCACTCATCATCTCCAAAGTCCTTAAGCTCAATGCCCATAGGATCTACGTTGTCTTGGTCAGGGTCTGCTTCAGACAGGCTGGATGGTGAGATTCAACTCTAGGAGTCTTCCCATTATCGTCCGTCTGCTGCTTTTGGTAAGCCTCAACCAAGTGTTTGGGAGTGCGACACGTGCGAGACCAATGTCCCTTGCATCCGCATCTGTAGCAGGACTACTTAACCTTATCTTGATTATCAGATTTTTGAGTAGCGGGATTCGTGTTAGGTGCAACCTTTCCACGAGCCTGAGCTTGATTGTCATTCAAGGTACCTGGACCACCGGACTTACTACAACCTTGGCCTTTGCTACGAGTTCATTTACTTCCTCTCCCCCTTCCACGCTTGCGACCATTTGTACTACCTTGAGCTGTAGAATGTGCTTCGGGCACAGCTTTTGAGCCAATCAGTCTCGAGTTATGATTCTGCATAAGGAGTTGGTTGTACTTTTCTGCCACTAGAAGTGTAGAAATTAGCTCAGAGTGTACAATGTAGTTCTTAACTCTATACTGCTGCTGGAGTACAAGGTTGCTGGCGTGGAAAGTCGACAAAGTCTTCTGGATTAAGTCGTCCTCAGTTACAGTTTGCTTGCATAACTTTAACTGAGATACAATACGATGTAGGGCTGAGTTGTACTCCGTTATAGACTTAAAGTCTTGAAAACGGAGGTTCAACCAATCGTATTGAGCCTGAGGGAGGAGTATGTCATTTTGTTGTTGGAAACGGTCCTTCAGGGACTTCGACAACGTTCCGGGGTCTCTTTCAGTGAGATATTCATTTTTCAGGTCCTGATTAAGATGATGTCTGAGGAAAACCAGAGCTTTCGCCTTCTGGGCATCAGTTAATTTTGAATCATCGACAATCGCACCGCTTAGGTTGGTTGAGGCTAGATGTATCTCAACATCTAGCGCCCATGTCAGGTAGTTACTACCATCAAGAGCAAGCTCAGTGAATTCTCTTTTGGTAATATCAGACATGATACACTATAATTATTAAAGTGACATGGTAAGAGGTGTGACCAAATTTATTGACAACGGAGAAACGAGGATTTATTTGATTATTCAAGAGCACATAGAGACGAGTATTGGGCGCCGTCTACCTAAAATATAAATTACGGTCCGACAAGTACCGGGCGCCGTCTACCCAGGCATAATATGTGGACTATAACGATATAAACTATGTGCGAGAAAAATAATTCACGTAAGATAATTAAATCATAGATACATGCAAAATAATTTATTATGAACGATAATAACATGAAAATAATTTCAAGAAAAAATTACGACTTAATAAACATGCATATTCATGAGGCTAAATATTTCATGTATATTAATGAAATTTAACGAAATATTTTTAGGATTTTAAAATAAATTAATTAGAATTTTGTGTTATCCTAAAACGAAACTGAAATTAGATTAAAATTTTAAAAATTTTTAGGGAGAATGGTGCCACGTGCGAAGGGCTTGCGCCGCCTCGATGTCGCGCACAGAGGCGCGTGGAGGCGGCGAAGGAGCGACCGACAGCACACGGGAAGCGCCGCGCGGATGACAACGGGCAGCACGAACGGCGGTGGACGGTGCACAGGGAGCGCCGCGCTGGCGGCGGATGTCGCGCCTGGTGGGGGCGGCTGCTGGGCAGCGGGCGTCACGCTGGGCGGCAGCGGCGGCTGGGTGGCGGGCATCGCGCTGGGCAGCGGCTGCGCTGCTGGAGGACGACAGTCGTTTATCTTCGGGCGGCGGCCGTTGCTTGTTCGATTCTCAATTTGAAATTAATCCAATTCGAAACACGATTTGATTCAATTAATTACAAGAATATAAACAAATTAAATTAATAATTTTAGAGCATATAAATCATGTAACGCATGGATTAAATAATTCAGTACAGGGATTAATTCATATGATTTGTAGAGAATTAATTTTAGGGCTTACCGTTTAATCTCGGGCAGAGTCTCGTGCTGATAACGTATTGTAAATAAGTGCGTAAAATAAAAAAGAATTTGTTCACGCAGTTCGTCGGGAACGACTACGTCTGGGGGCGAGCCAAGCCAGGAGTTTCACTAATATTCTTATGTATGTGCTATTACAATTATGAGTTCAATAGTCTATTTATAAGAATAAAACCCTAGTCTAAGATATGAAGCCCATTGGGTTATTGGTCCATTAGTAATGTCCACATCAAATCTTCTAGATTTGGAATAATAAATCTTTTAGATTTACAACAATGGCCACCGGATTAAGTGAAAAGCGTATTGGATACACATACACCTATCAAATCTTCACAAGTATCAGAGCAGAACATGATTGATAGGCAATCACCATGTGTTTCGCCTGAAATGCCATCTCCATAAAGTTGTTTGATGGCTCTCTGCTGTATGGCGGTGAAATCCCACTGTCGATATCATTCGCACAAAAATAATCGTTTTAGTCCACGATCTGGGATCTAAGGATCTATTTTAACCGTCGCAATAAACACACAATCTTCTGCAATTAAGTGCGAGCAACGTTGATCCACTGTGTACCAGGCCACGCGACTCGCTGTGAGTTGCAAGCTTGCTAGTCAAGTGGTGGCGTGAATCGACGGTAATGGGCGGCTATGACTGGCTTTTAAGCCGGTGGCGGTGGCGCTACCGTTTGAAGCTTCTCGGACGCTGGGATTTAGTCACAAATTATCTGGGCGCGACTGAAATCGACGACATCCAGCGGGACTGGGCGTCAATTGCGGCGGCTGGAATCATGTCTGCATCTGAAAAGGGATGTTACGTCGGGGTCTCGCGATCGACGGGGGTACACCGGTGGCAATGACCGTTCTTCCAGAATAGGGACAACTTGTTTTTCCCAGTCGATATTGGATTGGGGGCCTGAGTTGAGAATTTGATTCTCCCAGGTCCTTATGTGCATTGATAGATTAATTGTAAACCAGCCCCTGAACTTTGTTAAATTCCAACTAGTTATTAAAGTCTTATTTGGCTTAAGGGAATTTCAGATTTTTGAAAATAAATAAGATTTTTATCTTTAATTGAATTCTGAAAATTAAAATTAATATCTATTTGTTTGAAGAATTTTGAAATTCAATTTTAAAATAATGGGTTGTTTTGGTTGGACCAAATTGCTGTTAAAATTTAATCTATTAATAATTTGGGCAAAATAATTTTGAAAATGACTTTAGAAATTGAACAAAAACTTGGAGCTTGTTGGTGTTTCTAATTTTAGCAATATTTTACCTATGAATAATTAATTGTTAAACACGTTTATTTGATTTACGTGTTATTAGATATTTTGCATGTTTATGTGATTTATGTGCTAAATATTTAATATATGCTTTATTTATGCAAATTTAAATTTTGAAATAAAGCATGAGAACTTGATTAGTTGCTCCCTACTTCTATAACTGCTTATGCGAATCGAAATTTACCTTATTATTTATATAGTCCCGCATTAAATTATTTGGGTAGGCGGCACCCAATATTTGTCGGACCGTATTAAATGTTTGGGTAGACGGTGCCCAATATATGTTTGTCCGCACATGTCATGTTTGGGTAGGCGCACCCTATAATTGCTCAAATGTGATATAGATTAACATGTTGAATCTCGATTAAGCAATTAATACCCCGCCTTTAAAATGTTCCTCGCTAAAATATGGTTTTTCATTAAATTGAAATATGTCTTCCATTAAAATTAAAAGTAAACTGGAGATTTCATTCCAATGAGTATTTAAGACCCTAGTCTTTTGCTCGGATCTACATCTAACGGGACTTTTATAGGGACATGTTTGTCGCCGCTTAATGGTTTTAAATCAACTTAATTCTGTTTCACCAGCCCTAGCAGGGAAACAAGAATTAGGTGACATCCGATTGAACTAGGTTTAATCAACTAGGAATTGCGTGAGACAATTGGTTTAGAGACCTACCAGTTTTGCTGTTGCAATGTTTAGCCCTAGCAGTCATTGTAATGGTAGGAATGTGGATTCTGGTCCATTACAATTTATATTGAATATAAATTCGTACTCTTCCGATGAGGTCGTTGAGTATGTGAAAATAATGCAGACAAAATAAATAAAAGGCCATATTTATTTTGATTGCTAAATATTGATTGTTGGTCCCACTAGTTAGATTAATTGCGGAAGCTTAAGTTAAATGTCTTTCAAATTCTTTTTACAAGAGTACACAAAGCAACAAGAGAATAAGTAAATGAAAGCAATAAAGAACACAAGATATATAGTGGTTCGGATTTGAATATCCTACGTCCACTCTCCCTTTTATCCAAGGGGTCTCACTATCAACCAACTCACTTACTTACTCACTGGAATTGGGAAGTACCAGTTCCTTCTTACAAACTCTTTAGATTTAACTTCAATCTAAAGATCAACAGCCTTCAACCTTATCTGGTAGATGAACAGGTTGAGGTTTCAACAACTCCTTAAGAGTAGATATATATTATGAACGACTAAGAGTGCTAAGAGTGATTGTTAAAGGCTTAGATGAACTTATGCGTGTATGATGTCTCTCTTTTCTAGAGCTTTTTCTTGAACTGCACTCTTGTATTTATAGAGGGGATTAGGAAATAGCCGTTGGAGAGCTAATCCAATCAGATCCTCTATTTAAGGAAGCTTCAATCAATCAATTCCCTAATTGATTGATTGGGTTGGTGGGATCCTTGGATTGATTATCTTCAAATACTTTCCAATCCTAATCTTGTTGACTTGATTTGAAACACCAACGGTCAATAGCTTCCTCTGCCTAACTCTGATTCTCTCCAGAGAAGGCAAGACCAGACACCAGGCAACCTCGGTGTCTTCTGGTCATGATCTGGTGAATAACCAGAGTACTCAGTAGAAACAGGGGATCAAACTGAGCATCTTTTGTTCCACCAGACTCGTCTGGTCCGGACTCGTCTGGTCTGGGGAAGGTCCTCTGCCTCTGGTCTGATCTCATCTGATGAAGTCTTCTGGTGGAGTCCTCTGGTGGGGTCTTCTGGTGACTCTTCTGGTGAAGTCTTCTGGTCTGGCAGTTCCCCCTAGACTAAGTCCTAATCTAGATCATCATCTGGCTAACAGGTCCAGATGGTCCTATTACATCTTTTGGTTTGTTTTAACTCATCAAAACTAACAACTTTTATCCTAACAATTTCCCCCTTTTTGATGGAGTTAAAACACTACCAGAACTGATCAAAACAGGAAACTTAAGCAAGAAAACAATGAAGGGATAAGACCTTAGAATAGATCTTATCAGGCAAACAATTGAGACAATAAGAGGTTGTCTTTTGAAACAGAGAAGATATGATACTTTCATTAATGATAAGGATAAAATGATTACACAATACATTGAAGTTCAAGGTCCTAGTCTAAGCATATCTTCTATTGTCCTTGGGCACCAGAAACCAGTCAAGGAATCTGTCTTGAATGGCCTTCAGCTCTGCAGAAGATGTTGGGGTGAAATTCAGCAACACCTTAGTCTTGAACAATTTCTTCAACTCAAGCCAATCAACCTGGTCCTCTATCATGGGAGTGTTGAGATAATGAAACTTAGGGGTTGTGACCTCCAGGTTGAACTCTATTGTTGAATCCATCAGCTGCTTGTAGAGCTCTGCATCAAAACTCTTCATCCACGAATGGAAGGTTCTGTTGATAAGTGTCTCATCCTCTGGTGGTGGCCTCTGGATATAGTGTTGAATAAACCAGAGAGTCTTGGCTTCTCTCCACTTTTCAATTAAGGGCACAGGCACAGTAGAGTCAAAGGACCATTCTATCCTGAGAGGCAGGATGTTCATCACTTCAACAGGAGCCTTCTTCTTCTGGCTTGAACCACTGGCACCAGAAGGAACACCAGCTTCTCTGCTCTTCTTCGTTTGCCTCCTAACATATCCGAGCCTCTGCTCTTCATCTATGTTCTTCCTAATCCTTGCCTGCTTCTCCTCTGGAGTCTATTCTTTGTATCTCTTTTCTGCTTCCTCTACAACTTCTTCTAGGAAGCTTTTCTTGACTTTTCTGATCTTTTTCTTTGCAGGTCCAGAGATTGCAATTGGATCCTGCTCTGCTTCAGACTCCTCTTCTGCAGCAAGCTGCTTAGCCATAGTAAGAGATTTGAGCTCCTCTTTCTTCTTCTTCTGCAACTCTGCCTGGGCCAAAGTGTTCTCTAGCAGGTCCAGACGAGCTCCATGGCTGAAAAGAGTGTCATTTGTGGTCTTCGCCAGATCAGTTCTGGCCTTCTCTTCCCCCTTTTTAACTGCATCAATAAGGGGCTCCACTACCTGCCTAATGAGACCAGGCAAGGCAGTGTTGGAGGAAGAGTGAAGATCACGAAGCTGCTTTGCCTCCTCCAGGTAGGCTTTAGACTCCGCAACTAAGCTTTCCTGCCTGGCAAGCATCTCCTGGAGTGAATCCTTCATCTTAGCAGTCTCCAGCATTTGAGTGACCAACTCAACTTTAAGCACCGAGACAGGCCTCATCTGGTCCAGAACATATTGCTGGACCTGCCTCTGGCTCTCATGCACATCCATCTTTAAATAAAGGCAGTCAGATTTGAATGCAGCTTTGGCAGAGGCAAAGACATCTTTAATTTGCTTCAAAAACTTCCTTCGCTCATCTTTAATCTGATGTTCAACTAGAGCAGGTGCCAAGTGCTGCATTGCCTTGGAGAATCTGCCAATGAGCTGGATTTGTTCATTGAAGAACAATTTCATCTTCTGGAGGACAGCAGGAGTGACCTCAAAGTCTTCTTCGTCTGAATATAACTCTGAGGGGAAGACAAAGTGAGGCCCAAACTTGTAAGAGGGGCCCTCTGGAGAGATCATGACACCCTGCTGGATGAGTAGAGTTCGAAGCACAACCTTCGCTGCCTCTGGTGTCTCTAGCTCCGCAGGATTTTGGATATTTAGCTTCTACTTCAGCTCTATCTCCCAGGCAGTAAAGTTGGAGGGACCCATTTCTTCCAGCAGCATCAAAAGGTCCTCCACATCCTCCAGTCTGGCCTTGCTCCAGACTTTGGCATCAGTAAGATCAGCCAAAAGGGGTAAGTGCTCCAGAAGAACTGGGAAGTGCTCTCTTAGCCAGAGCTGAGCACTCACACTCATACTCTGCCTAATGGGACCCATTTCTGCAGATGAGAAAGTGAAGGGTTTGGGCCCAGAGGCAGAGGAGGAAGGTGCTAAGTTAGCAGGCTCAAGTGAAGTTTCCTCATCTTCACTATCATCGCTAGTTGAACAAGTGGGAGAAGGGGGAGGGGCAGGGAATCCCAGAGCCATAGAAATGGTTGGGTCCTGGTCTGTATGGGTTTGGGGAGGGGTAGGATTGTGGGAGGTGGAGGTGGAGGGAATGGGTTGCTCTGCACCAGAAGAAGATGGGATCTCTGGTACAGAGGGTGGGATGGTAATTTGTGAAGTGGAAGTGTTTGGAAGGGGAATTTCTGCACCAGAAGAGGTTGATGGCACCTCTGGTACAGAAACTGGGGGAGAGGGGTTTGTGGAAAGATGTGTTTGGGAATTTGGAGGAGAAAGTGTTTGGGTAGGAATGATTGAGGGAGTATATACGGGGGTATCTGGTGTGTATATAGGAACACCAGAAACAGATGGAGTGGGTTGAGTTTGGATATCTGGTGGGGAAGTAGTGTGGGTAACAAGTTTAACAGGATCAGAGGGGGGAAAAGAAGATGGGTTGGAAGGGTTTACCTCTGCTGAGTCAACACCAGCAGGCACAATATGCTCTGGAGCATCCTCCATCATCAGAGAGGCTTCATCAATTGCTCTTTCCAGGGGCTCTCCAAGATCAGATCCAGAGTCAGGATCTTGTAAAATGGCCCTCTTGGCCCTGGGCTTCCTCTTAAGAGGCTCAACCTCTTCTTCCTCTTCCTCTTCCTCTTCCTCCTCTGACGGCTCATCCACTAAGAGGGTTTTCTTGGGAACTCTTCTGCCAGTCCTTTGCTTCTTGGCAGAGCCTCTCTTGGCCTCCTCTGGCCTCTTCCTCTTGGCTGCTCCAGCCTTCTTAACAGCTTTATCATCTCACCCTTCTTCCTAAGCACGTCAAGAAGGGGAATCTGGTCCTCCTCCGAGGAACCAGAGAAGATAACTGTTGAAGAACCAGTTGCTCCTACAGCCGTTTTCTGGGTCTTCTGCCTGTGCTGCTGCTTCTGCCCCTTTGCAGGTGAGGGAATGGCTTGAATGGGAGGGGCAGGGATGACTTGCTCACCATCAGAATCAGGATGGCCATGAAGGGGACCATCCTTGGAAAACATGATCTTGGACTTATGAAAGCCCTTGCACCAGGATTGTCTCCATTTCTTGTCTGGTAGGATCGAATCCAGGACTAGGGTGAGTTTTGTGCCCAATGAGACATTAGCATTGAACACAAATTGTTGCTCTCCTGGCAACTGGGGGCATTCTTCCTTTTGAACTTTCACCTTATTTTTCCTCAGCACCCCCCAGAAAAACTCAGCCCAGTTACACTGGGCACTATCCAAAATGGCCCTCATAACACAGAGCCTGCCAATGAAGATGGCATCTGTGCTATGGCTCTCACACATGAGAATCTTAACAACAATATCAAATAAAACCTTGTATTTCTGACGAAGATGCTTGTCCAAGAAGCCCTTAGTGATATGTTGGCATGAACTTCTGGCAAACATCTTGAAGGAGTCCAACGCCTCTCCTTCTTTGTACTTCAGTGGATCCACACCTTCCGCAGAAAGGTTACCAAAGAGACCACAGAAGTCTGCCTTCGAGAAAACAACATCTTCGGAATCAATCTTGGAAGAAATATAGTCCTCATGGATCTTCATCCGGATAAGGAACTGAGCAGCATAGCCATCCAAGGTACGCAGATCCTTGGGAACCTTTGAGATCTACTCCTCCAGCCCAGAACGTCGGAGAAGCTCCAAAATCTCCAAAGCGGCCGGATTCTTAGTGGAATAGAAGTCCACCACCATTTCAGTCTTGAGTTTCTTGCATACATGGTCTGGATCGAAATTGCACTTGGGTGCCATTGCTGTGAAAGAGAGAGAGAGAGAGAGAGAGACTTGCAGAGAGAGAGTTAGGGCTTGAAAAGATATGAAACGTGAAAGAACAGATTGAATGAAATTTTGATTTAAATAGGGCAATACGCGTGTCTTGATTAATAAATAAAATGTGAACGCGTGTAATAGCAAATTTAATTTAGGGAACAAAATTAATTTTTGAATTGATTGACATATTGCACCTCGATTAAATCCGATGGCCACGATGAAAGGCGAGATACACACTAGACATCTGATGGTCTAGGGGTTAGACATGTAGGTGATTGACTCTAGTCCAAGTGGGAGATTATTAGTGTTAGTGCCCTAGAGACAATCCATCAAAAGGACATAATACTAAGATAATATTCAGATTTGGTTTAATATTATTATTGGTTTAATATTAAATGTATGACGTTACACTTATCTGAATATGATGTTTAATTGTTTGCATATATTCTTATTTGTGTTCCCATGAATTACTACTGTCATTGAGTGAGTGAGAACTCAGATGACTTAAGTATAATTCTCAAATAGCCCCGATAAAGGATTATCAAGAATGAGATATTGAAGATGCAATTGAGATTGGTGTGCGATCTGCATCATACTCTTAGAGAGTGTAGTAAGATCTCACTTACTACGAGATACTGAGTATCTCATGATGGATGCATAGATACCTTAGAGGGTATTGATATACCCATCCGAAAAACTGTTTGATGTAATTCCACATAATGTGTCTACGGGTGTCTCGGTTAGTGGGAGCGATGTGATACTCCTCTGACTTGAGGTCAATACGCACGACATGTATGGAGTGATGAACTTTGACCATGACCAATGCTTGCACCCTTCCACGGGTAGATATGACATGGATTGGGTCCATCACGAAATGCATGTGCGTGGTAGTTGAGCCAAGAATAGGATTCATTCCTCAATTTGGATTTAGAGAGAATACTCGTTTTCTCATCATAATTGGATCTAAGTCGTCGGCCGATGCACATCAACTTAGACTTTGTGGCTAAGTGTGATATACTTGATCAATTAGTGATTGGAGATAATATGATTAAGTCATTTGAATAGACACTTCATCATGTTCAAGACTTAATCGGGTATTCGTGAATGAAAGAAAGATATCACAATAGCCTACAGTATTACAGATAGTTGCAGATTTCCTCGCAACATACCTCGTATATTGAGAATGTCTGATTTATTTTCTAGGGTTCAATTAAGACTGTTAGTTTGACTAATCGCTCGATATACGAGGGCCTATGGGTCACACAACCAGTAATGGCAATTTACCAATTATAGTTGGTTGATTAAATATTGTATTGGATATAATATTTAATTTATGGAGAATATAATAATAATTATATTTAGAATTAATTATTATTATTATTTAATTAAATTGGATTTAATTAAATATGAAATCCCAATAATAATATTCGGAATATTATTATACAAGAATAATATATGGTCAAGATATTATTCGTAGGAATATATCTAGGGAAATATAATCCGTAGAGATTATATCTTACTTAGGAATTAAGCCAAGTTAATCCCTATAAATATGTGTTCTATGGGAATTCCGAAAACACACAAGAAATATAATTTCTCCATAAAATCTCCAGTTGGAATTTTTCTAGCAAATTCGTCTCGAGATTCAACGCTGGCATATCGGTGCGGGTTGGTAGAAAGCTATTATGTGGATACCATAGTTGAGGATTCCGCGTACAAATCGATGTAAGGATTTATATACATGTTATTTATCCTTTATGTTTTATATTATACAACCATGTGCAAATTCGTTATTTGTGAATCGTATTTTTCCGCTGCGCCGAACATGGTGTTCGTGCCTCTAAAACCCAACATTGATAGAGTTCATCATGGGGAATCTGTCAGATGATGTGGACGTAATACGACTCTGTGTAGTTTGCAAGAATTGGTTGTGTGCACATATTCCCAAAGATAGGATGATTAAACACAAGAACCTCATTTAGCACTGTCATCTTGAGTGGATGGGGGTTCGTCATCATACATGTAAGATATTCAATCCTAATACCCGCCAAACATTTAAAACTAATAAACACGTTTTTCGAGAGTACTACGATTTTTTTGGAATAATATATTTTGGTTTAGATGAAAGGTGGTTGATTGCCGGTTCTCCTAAGAATGACTCTAGAAAAGAGTGGGATATTTTCATGTACAACATTTATATGAAATTGTTCCTAGAGTTGCCCCGTATAAATTATAATCCTTGGTGTTCTACCGTCTCAAGCATTATGATTAGTGTGAAAATTGCTCGAAATTCGTATATTTTATTTGCCTATTTTATTGGATTGCGTGTGATTATTTGGATTTAATTGATTATTTGTGCTTAATAGTCGAGAAAGACGTGTTTGCTATTTTTGCAGGAAAATGTGATATTTTTAGAAGCAAATACAAGCTTTTTGATTTTATGAGGAACAAGTCGAAAAGAAAATTGAAAGAACAAAGCAAAATGGGCAAATTGAGAAGATAACAAATTGGGCTTCATTTTTATTCAATAATTTTTGGCCCAAGAAATCAATTATAGCAGACCATTTCCTAATTAAATAGCTAATTGAGGTTGTAAGTTAGATGCAGGACTCATGAAGAGTTGGGAAGCAAGCAGCTACAAGTTTAATATTTTGATGGGTCCCATGTGAATTTAAAATATGGGAAGCAACTTTGACCAAGGAAAGAAGAGAAGAGACCAATTCCTTCCACTACAGAGAAAATGCAAACCCACATATTTTTAAATTCAAAAAGTATAGCTCACACCCACTTACACCATTCAACGCCGCCGAAGCTGTTGCTCACGCTTAAAACCGCTCGGCCGGAGTTCGACATGCTTTTCACTAGCACCGAAAATTCAGAGCTCGCATCGCCGGAGACCACCACGCCGGAGCTGAAGCTATTCACGCCTGGGAAGATTGAAGCCGAAATTGAGGTCGGTGCCATGAATAGAGCTTGGAGTCGTCAGTATTAATGAAGAAAACACTGGAACTTCGAAGAAGAGAGAAGCAAGAGGCGGAGCTTGGCTCGGCCGAGCTGAAGGAAGCCTGACCGAGCCTATTTCATGCAATCCGAGAGTTCAATGTCGAAGCTAATCTCTCGGTATGATGGTATTCGTCTCGCCCGAGCCAAACACTGCAAACCGAGAGGAATGCGTGGCGAGTCGGACTGAGTCGCGAGCGAATCAAGCACGAGTTAGGGGTGAGTTGACCGAGTTCTAACCGAGTTGGAAGCCATCTGTGCCTATTTCACTGAGTTGTGCCGAGTTGGGGTCAAACTCGAAAATTCAGTATTTTTCAAGGGATTAAAGCGTTCTGCAAACCTCCCTCGAATAGCCATATTTTGATCTGCGTTCTGAGGAACGTGTTGAGAATTAGCAGCTGGTACGGGTACTTGTTGGGGTGGTGGTTGGTAAACAGGTGGTTGATTGTAAACTGGAGGTAGAGGATACTGGTATGGTGGGTAAGGATAAGGTGGGTATGGGTAGGGTGGATAAGGTAAGTTGGGATGTGGGTAAGCAGGGTTGTTATGATGATTCTGGACAATGTTATGAGCTGGGCTATTTTGGTTCTGAGTATCCGGGTTTTGCCTCTGGCTTTCTCCTAACGGATCTTGATTCTTACTGGTATTGCCATCCGTGCCGTCAACCCGGTTCAATGCCTGATTGAACTCATTCTCGACCTTATCCAACTCATTAGTGATGTCCATCGGTTCTTTCCCTCCGGCAGCGTTCATCCTTCTTAAGAAGGTTCGGTTTCTTCTTGCTATTGTCTCAGGATCTAACGGTAACCTCTCTTCGCTCGTATTGCCTTGTGAGCGTGTTTTCATAAACATGAAACACTAACAAAAGAATCAAAACTCAACTGCCGGATATGTACGAAAAATAAAAAAACAGAAAAGAAAAATCACTCACTACTAACTACTAAGCTATCTACAAAGTCCTATTCAAAAAGCATACAACGCCATTCCCGGCAACGGCGCCATTGACTTGAAACGAATACACTAGCTTTTACTAGTAGTTTCCCCACAAGAGTACGGGTTCACTGTAGTATGGGCAAGTATAGGGACTAAGTATTATCGAACCCACGAGATGGAGTGTATGCGAACAGATCCCTGAAGATCTACACGTCGTAGCTAATATGAGTGTAATGTTTTTTTTTGTTTTTGAAAGATTAATTAAAAGACTGAAATAAACTAATTGAACTAAAGACTTAAAGAAGACAATTTAACTAAAGGTTGTTTTCAAATGAGAGATGTTGATGCTTAGGATATGAATCCCTACGTATACTAACGGAGCAGGTACATAATCAAAATAACTGTGACGCGCAAGAAATAACCTAAGTAAAAGAATGCAAGGTGAAAGCACAAGATTCTAAACCCTAATACTTTACCCTAACACTCGACTTCACTAATCCACTAACAAGTTAATGAATTGTGCTTAATTAATGAGACCCTAATTTAACTAAGGTGATGCGGTCGTCCTCCTTCGCTAAACTGGTAGATGAATTAATCCTTTCTAAACCCTCTAGTTAAGTCTACTCATTGTTAAAGAGTGATGCGGTCGTCCTCTCCCTAACACTTTTCGAACGAAATTCAAAAGTAAAGTTAAGATCAATTTTAAGAATTCATTAATCAAGAGAATTAAAACCCTAACGTCACGAGTTACCCTAATTACGTACCCACAACCTACTTCTACGAGTTCATCCTACCCCAAGCATGCAGGGGTTTTAGCTAGACATAGATTTTACGTAAATAATAGCAATTAAATAAGTGACGAACATAAACAAGATAATTAAGACGAAGAAGAGATTAAACATAAACTAGGGTTTAACGAAATAAAAGAATAACTGAAATTCACTCAAGAAAATAAGTCTCAATGTGCTAAAAAACGGAAATATAACCAAAAGAAACTAAAAAGTACGATCGAAATTCGAATTCGTAATGAAAACCTAAAAAACGTAATCGTAAAGCTTGCTTCTATCCTTCCTCTCCAAAAACGAACTCTAAAACTCTAAAAATATCAAGTGAAGTGTGTCCTCCTCCAAAAACGTGCTTTAGACGAATATATATATGCAACGGGCCGAATCGTGAACTCGTGGGGCGAAAAACGCCTTTTAAAATGCGAAAAATGGAGGCGCTCGAGCATAAGTGGTCGAGCGGATGTGCTGGTCGAGCGAAGGCGCTCGATCGCCAAAAATCTTCTGGAAAAAATAGAGCGCTCGACCTCTTAGCTTGAGCGGGGGCGCTCGAGCAATGGTGCTCGAGCGGCCCTCTTTCTTCTCAACTAACACTTTTCTTCTTCAACACTAACACCAATCGTATTCTTTCGATTTCTTCTCATCCGGGATCCGTTTGAGTCGATTCAAAGTCCTACGAACTCCGTTCTTCGCCCTCGATTCACCTATGAGCATTTAAGAGATAAATTCATCAATGTATAGAAATAATGCTCAATTGACTCCATATACTCAACAAAGTCGGCCAAAATTAGGGTATTTCAAGTGACGAATCATGACAATTTCACGCCTAATCAACCCCCCAAACTTACCATGTTGCTTGTCCTCAAGCAACGAAATAACAAGTCAAGTGAAATTGTTAGGAATGAGGCAAAGATTCAATCATGCAAGCAAATGAACTCGAGCTTCAAAGATCAATCACACGTATACTCACTCACTTCCTTCATCATACTCATGCAACAATAACAAGAAACACCAAGATCAAGCATGGATGTGCACTCAACGATGTGTTTCGCTCCCTCACAAGTGTATAACAATGATAAAGGGACTCACTCAATCAATCAATCACACAAATTGGCAGTCATAGGCTTGTAAGTGCTCTTAACTTCGACCATACTCTAGAAATCAATGCCGAATCCAAAATGACTTTCTCAAGGTTGTAATGTAGGTTCTTTGGACAGGTGGGATAACAATATGGTAAAGTGACTCAAGTGAATGGAGAATAGAA
Source organism: Ballota nigra (assembly GCA_947034835.1). NCBI lineage: Eukaryota > Viridiplantae > Streptophyta > Magnoliopsida > Lamiales > Lamiaceae > Ballota > Ballota nigra. The sequence goes on along the minus strand of OX344727.1, from coordinate 5,508,616 downwards.
AATCAAACTTCGGTACTTCGAGATTAGGAACAGACTACTTCAAACATATTCAATCAACACACTTTCAATTCCAATTCTCTCAACACTTCAATTTTTTTTCTCACTCTTTCACTTTTTTTTTTCAATCACTTTTTTTTTCTCTTTTTTCGCACAAACACATGAGCTTTTGTTTTCTTTTGCTCATTCTCGCTTTTTTTTCCACATCTCATAACTTCATCACACCTTCATCTCATATTCACTCAACAAACAACATTTTCCTTTTTCAACTCAATTTAATCCCTTCACATTCACACTTTTCCTATTCTCCACTCAAATTCGGACAAAAAGGCTTAGGAATTGGAATATTGTTCATATGTGCTAGCAAAAAAAATAGGCTTTAGGCTCAAAGGGGCTAACAAGGGATTCAATGTCATAGGTAAGGAAAATTTTGGCTAAGTGACTCATAAAAATCAAAGATGGCCTAAGATCCTATTCGGCATATCAAACTAGACACAATCAAGAAGCAAGAGCACACACAAGTTCTAGCATCCTCTAAGGTGACGATCCACTCACAAACGAAGAGATTAATTCGTATATCAAAATCTCATAAAGCTCAAATCTCACGGCTTTCACATCCATGCTAGTCCTAGTGAATTCTCACTCTTATCACACAAGCACTCAAAAAGAAAACTTGTAAGTATACTAGTTCTCTCTCAAATCCACTCTAACTCAACTACTCACACAAAAGAGTCCCTAACTCAAATCTACCAATCTACTCTACTCATCAAACATGCTCAAGAATAACAATTAATAAGTAGAACGGGTCAATAAGCACAAAATAAATCAGATATCTCACTAAGTTCAATCAACAAGCACAACCCAAAATTCTGAATACAATTCATCACAAGCCATTAATCAGTTCAAATCACTCAAACAATGAAGCTCACTCAAGCAAAAAGAAGAAAAGGAAAAAAAAAATAAAGGAAAAGAAAAAAACAAAGGAGCAGAAACTGGGGGAACTCCCCGTGACCCTCAAGCATCAGGAGGCGGTGGTGGGCGATAGCTAGGGTGGTCCGATCCTAAATGGGAGATAAAGAGTGCCTCCATCCATCTCCTCAAATCAGACACCTCGGATCGAACCTCCTGAAACTCTCCTCGTACACTCATCGCTTTCGTGTACCACTGGTTTTGGGTAGTACGAAGATCCGTGACTTCGGTTTGCAGGTCCCGAATGTCGGTCCTCATACCATCCCATTCACTCTGGGTCGGGTGCCATGGTCTCGGTGACTGCACCTCAGGTGACTCCACTCCCAACTCTTGTGGCTCCTCGTCTGCATCCTCACCCGCAGCTTCACCCTCCTCGTACTCTTGCTCTTCTTCTTGGAGGTCTGCTACTCCACTCGATCCGGCACCGCTCATGCCTTCATCCCGGCTTCTCTTCGAAGGCCTCGCATCTCGGAGCCCTCGACTATCCACATCATGAGTATACTTAACACTCAAAGCTAAGTGCCTCTCTCCGTTCATCCCCAGGTTTGCCATCTTCTTCCCCTTTAACATTACAAGCTTGTCATTTGGGAGAGGGAAGATATCATCTTCCTTGTATCGAATACAAAAACTCCCCATCCAATGCTCAAACATAAAGGTACGGCTCAAATGATCAAAATCTAAATCTCCCCCGGGAATAGGAGCTGCACATGGCACACATCCTAAATGCTTCATGAACACCGAGATTAGACCTCCTCCTCTTACCCTTGAGGTCTTGGACCCGAGCTTGAATGCCGCCTCGTAGTTGTGCTCCACGAAGTCCCGTCCAAAATCGTGATCCTTCACATACAGAAGACACCACATTCCGTAGAGTTCCTTACTCGTCACGGTCCCCGTCTCAGAACGGGCGTAGATGGTGTTTCCCAAAATCTGCTCCAAATACCGAATCACTGGGTTTCGGATCGCAGAGAGCTGAGCATTTTGAGCCTTGTATTCACCGGCCATCCCTCTCGTGATGTCTTTCCAGAATCCGTTCGCGCTGTACGACTTCGACACACGGTTGGGCCTTGGTAGAGAAGGGAGCCCAAGTGCTAAGTTTACATCTCTGATGTCACAATGCTGCATCTCATTTCTGTAGTTGAACTTGAACGAGTATTCATTCTTCTTTTCAATGGTGGCCAGGAACTGCTCGGTCAGATCAGCGTGGGTGTCCATCGTGAGCAATATCTCGAGGAACTTATGCATTTCGTTTCTGTCAAAGATTCTCCTAATTTCTTCCTCAATCCCGACATCCTGCATGAAACGCACCACCGGCCTTCGGGTTTTCACTACCTTCCTGGTTACCAGACTCCACCGGTAGGCTACATATTTCCAATTCCTTGCAAAATCAAGCCCGCCCCATCGAGAGGGCAGCAGCTGTCTAGTGGCCAAATCGTTGGTAAGAACCTCCAACTCGGCCATGCTCAAGATCTTATCTTCGTTCTTCTTTGGGGTCATTGTACCTAAGAAGAATATAAAAGGGATTTTCACAACATTCTTGAACTTCAAAGCAATTTATCACTCTTTCATACTCGAGCATTTCCAAGGACTCCAAATCAATTCAAACTTCAAAACACTTCTTAAGTTCAAAGCAATTCTCAAAGAGTCTTAATTCACTTTCATAAAGCTTCCCTAACCAAGTTCTCGAGCAACAAACACTTAAGCCATGCTTTTCATGCAAAGTTCTCAAGTACTCAACAATTAATTCCTCCATTTCAACCCAACAGTGCCTACAATCGAGTCTATCATGAAGTAACATTACCCCAAAATTGTGTAATTTACATGCTCAAAACTCAATTCCTAATTATTCATGCTCAATCAATCTCAATTCACAATAATTTCATCTCAAAATGCAAAACCCATATCATTTCCTCAAATTCCTACTTTCTCACTCTAGAAATTCACTCATTCTACACATTCAATCATGAAATTGAAAGCAAAATTAGCAAACCCATAGCATATTATCCACATTCATGAACAAGGAATCAAGAATCAATGAGTAATTGCAAAAATCCCCAAAATTCGAACTCAAGAACCCTAGTTCATCAATTCATGCCTAAATCAAGCTTCAAACAATGAATTGAAAGACAAAAGAGAGAAATTACATACCTTTCTTGAGGATTTAAGTGAAATACGTGAAGAAATCGAATGAATTCGGGAGTAAATCGTGAAAAACGCTCGAAATCGCACGAATTCGCCCAAAATCGCCCCTCCAAGTGTGTGAAAGTGTGTGAAATCGTGTGGAAAGGACTATTTATAGAGTGGGCAAAACGGAGGCTAAAACTGAGAGGCGCTCGAGCAGAGCCCCGCTCGAGCAGGGTGGTCGAGCGTATGCGATGGTCGAGCGAGAGCGCTCGAGCTTAGGTGCTCGAGCGCCAAAAACCTTCTGGTCAAAATAGCGCTCGACCTCTAAGCTCGAGCGGGGGCGCTCGAGCAATGGTGCTCGAGCGGCCCTTCCTTGCAAATCAACATTTCGACTTTCAAACCCCGATTTAAGCACACCAAACGCGCTCGAAACCATCCTCAAACATATTCAAGCATAAACTAACCTTGAGAACTCCTCGATTTAAGCCAGGTCGCTCATTCGACCGAGGAGTTGGGGCCTCTTCCAAACGTTCAAATCACCGATCCAATTCACGCCGAACTTAAGCAACCACACTCAATTCGATCCATCCTCACTCAAACATCGATATTTTCGAAAAAATTGACGAAAAATTTGACCAATTTTTCATTAGAATTTCGTGTACGAACCCGAAGTACGAATACACACCCCCCAAACTTTGTTCTTGCTAAGCAATAACAAAGTTTGAAAAGAATGAGTACGTACGAGTAAGTACACCAAATTCTTATGAACTCGACTCACTATCAATGCAAAGTAACGAACGAAAAGACACATCACCTCCCAAACTTTGACTTCGCAAAGAGGTCGACGTTTGGGGTTCGGTTTACCTCAACTCCAAAAATCGAATGCTCTCCTACTCGAAACGTGTTCAACTTCATGACTTTCTTCCTTAAGCTCTCTTGCTCCGATCAATCTCCACTAAGCAAGCCTATACCAAATAAACTCTAACACACGAGGTTAACACTTACGATTCACAAAAACGACTAAAACAAGAAAACACATAAAAACAAGTAAAAATGGGTTGCCTCCCATTAAACGCTAGTTTTACGGTCCTAATGCCGGACCGAGATCGAAGGAGCTCACGGGACTTGAGACTCTAAAATACCTCTCTTATTCTCATAAGAGAAGTTAAAGAATTTCTTCACTCGATGTCCGTTCACCATGAATTTATGTCCATCATCCTTCTCGACTTCAAGGAATCCACTCTTGTGCACTCCCCTCACAATATACGGCCCGTTCCACTTGGACTTAAGCTTTCCACCAAACAGCTTCATCCTCGAATTGAATACGAGGACTTGATCTCCCACTTTGAACTCATTTTTCCTCAATCGTGCATCATGCCACTTCTTGGTCTTCTCCTTGAAAATTCGGGCATTCTCGTAGGCACTGTCTCGAAACTCCTCTAACTCATGCAATTGGAGTAATCTCTTCGCACCAACCAAGGCACTATCAAAATTCAGCTTCTTTATCGCCCAATATGCCTTATGTTCCAACTCCACGGGCAAGTGACATGCCTTTCCAAAAACCAATTGATATGGTGACATACCAAGAGGAGTTTTGAAAGCTGTCCTATACGCCCAAAGTGCATCATCAAGCTTCATCGCCCAATCTTTCCTACTGATGCTCACCGTCTTCTCAAGGATCTCCTTGATTTGACAGTTTGAAACCTCTGCAAGTCCGTTAGATTGAGGATGATAAGCAGTAGAGATTCGATGACTTACCTCGTATTTTGACAGCAGCTTTTCCATCCATTTGTTCACAAAGTGACTTCCCCCATCACTAACCAAAGCTCTTGGAACTCCATATCTTGCAAAGATGTTCTTTCTCAAGAACTCGATAACCACTCGTGAATCATTCACTCGAGTCGGGACAACTTCAATCCACTTCGAGACGTAATCAATGCATACGAGAATGTACAAGAATCCATTGCTAGGATGAAATGGACCCATGAAATCAATCCCCCATACGTCAAATATCTCGACTTCCATGAACACGTGCATCGACATCTCGTCCCTCTTAGTAATGGAGCCAAAACGCTGGCACTTCTCACACCTCTTAACCCATTCCATGTAATCTCTCAAAAGGGTTGGCCAATAAAAACCAGACTGAAGTACCTTCCTTCCGGTCTTTTCTCCACCTAAATGTCCTCCATTATGATGTTACTCCACTCCTCTTCGGGCACACACCTTCTCAACACATGATCAATCCCTCTCTTGAACAAGTAGGGATCATCCCAAATAAACTCCCAAACTTTCTTCAAAAATGCCTTCCGATGCACCGAGTCTATCTCAACGGGCCTCTCCACTTGCTAAATAGTTAGCATAATCTGCAAACCAAGGCGTCTTCCCTTCAACTCGATACACAGGGATGTCTCCTAAGCCAAAGAGCTTCTCATCCGGAAATTCATCGTTCACCTCTCGATCCTCCACGGTGTTCTCCTTGGTGAGCTCCAATCTCGAAAGGTGATCTGCTATCACATTCTCACATCCCTTCTTGTCTCGAATCTCTACATCAAACTCCTGGAGTAGCAAAATCCATCGAATGAGATGGGGTTTTGCATCCTTCTTACTCATAAGATACCGAATCGCTGCGTGGTCCGTATATACAATTGTTTTCGTCCCTACTAGGTAGGGTCAAAATTTATCAAAGGCATACACGACCGCCAACAGCTCCTTTTCGGTCGTAGTGTAATTCACTTGAGCAGAATTCAGCATCTTCGAGGCATAGTAAATAGCGTGAAAACGCTTCTCACGAATTTGCCCCAAAGCAACCCCCAATGCAAAATCACTAGCATCACACATCAGCACGAACGGGCTAGACCAATCCGGTGTCACAAGTATTGGGGCATTCACCAACGCTTCTTTCAACCTATTAAAAGCCACTAAACACTCATTAGTAAACACAAAAGTGACTTCTTTTTCAAGAAGCCGCAAAAGCGGTTTAGCTATTTGTGAAAAGTCTTTGATGAAGCGTCTATAAAAACCCGCGTGTCCTAAAAATGACCGAATCCCCTTCTCGGTCGAAGGTGGTGGAAGCTTCTCAATAGCAATCACTTTCGCCTTGTCAACTTGGATACCTTTCGAGGACACATGATGTCCAAGTACAATACCCTCTCTCACCATGAAGTGGCACTTCTCCCAATTAAGCACTAAGTCCGTCTCTTCACACCTGCTCAACACAACTTCAAGATTGATTAGGCATTTATCAAACGACTCCCCGTAGATGGAGAAGTCGTCCATGAAAACCTCCATAATCCTCTCAATCAAACCATGAAAAATCGCCATTATACACCTTTGAAAGGTGGCGGGTGCATTACACAACCCAAACGGCATCCTCCTAAAAGCAAAAGTCCCATAGTAGCAGGTGAAGGTGGTTTTCTCTTGATCCTCGGGGGCTATCATGATCTGATTATACCCCGAGTACCCATCTAAGAAACAGTAATACTCAAAACCACCTAATCTATCAATCATTTGATCAAGGAACGGTAGAGGAAAGTGATCCTTACACGTTGCCTTGTTCAACTCCCTATAATCAACACACAACTGCGAATCCGTCACTAATCTAGTGGCTACCAATTCATTAGACTCCGTCTTAATCACCGTGGTACCCCCCTTCTTAGCAACTACGTGTAATGGACTCACCCATGGACTATCAGAAATAGCAAAAATCATGTTGCTATCTAACAACTTCAAAACTTCCTTATGAATCACCTCTTGAATTATCGGATTAACTCGACGCTGATTTTGCACTATCGGTTTTCTACCCTCTTCTAATCTAATCCTATGCATGCAAATCGAAGGGCTAATTCCCTTAATATCCGCGATCGACCATCCTATAGCAGATTTGTGCTTACGAAGCACCACTAAAAGTCTCTCTAGCTGATCATCAGATTAAAGGGCAGATACAATTACCGGATATTTGTCGGTATCATCCAAGTAAGCGTACTTGAGGTGGTCGGGAAGTGGCTTCAACTCCTTTTTCACCTCCAATGGTGGTGCTTTATCGAACATCTTCTCAAAGGTTGACTCCTCGGCTTCCAAGTCATCCTCATCCTCTACTTTCTTCATCTCCAAGAACTTGACATCTTTATTGTCTTTCAAGCTGTCAAAATAATCAAGATCATAAGAATCATAAGATAGATCGTCAAGGATAGGATAATCAAATTGATGCATATAAAAAGAGCAAGGGTCTAAAAGTGTGTCTTCAACACAAGTGTCCGTGATGTCAATGAAGTGGCAACTCTCATCTCCCATGGGGTATTTCATAGCTTCGTAAATAGCTATCTTCACTTCTTGATCATCAACTTTGACCGTAATCTTTCCATTCGCTACGTCAAGCACCATCCCGGCAGTAGCTAGAAACGGCCTCCCTAAAATCAGCGGGACATGCTCATCCTCTTCCATCTTGAGTACTACGAAGTCGGCGGGAAAAACGTGATTCTCCACCGTCACTAGAACATCCTCCACTACTCCTTGGGGTCTCGTGATGGATCTATCAGCAAGCTGGAGCGTCATCATCGTGGGTTGAAGTTCGCTCACCTCTAACTTCTTGAACAGCGAAAGAGGCATCAAATTAATGCTCGCCCCGAGATCACACAAGGCTCCTTTCTTGATCCCGTTCCCGATATCACAAAGAATGGTGAAGCTCCCGCGATCCTTCATCTTGGGAGGAAGCGCCTTGTGCACTATCGCACTCACCTCGTGGTTCAAGTGCACTAACTCAGGTCCGTCTACTCTCCGTCTCTTCGCTATCAAGTCCTTCAGGAACTTGGCGTAGTTAGGCATATGTTCCAAAGCATCATAAAAAGGAATGTTAATATGTAGCTTTTTAAAAACATCAAGGAATTTAGCAAACTTTTCATCAAGCTACTTTTTCATGAAGCGTTGTGGATATGGGACGGGTATCACAGATTTGGGTACCCCCCATTCATCTTTCTCAGTCTCTTTTGCATTCTTCCTTGCTTCCTTTGCCTTCTTCCACTTTGGAATTCTCTCGATCTCCTCTATCTCCTCTTCAGGCTCTTTGATCTGATGAGACTCATCCACATCTTTATGCTTCTCAATCCCTTCATTTTCAATCCCCTTCTCAACTCCTACCTCCTCAATCTCATCTCTAACTGCCTTAGGCTCTTTTCCTTCTATCTCAACCTCTCATTTGGGCGTCTCAGAATCAGCAGGCATCTCGAGACCATCATACTTGGTCCCACTTCTCAACTCAATAGCCTTGCAATGTTCCTTTGGGTTATCCTCGGGCATTGAAGGATACTTCCCAGGCTCTCTCGGCTGAGACTTTGCAATTTGACTAATTTGATACTCGATAGAAGTGAACCTTCTGTTGTTCTCTTGCTGAACTCGATTCCACTCTATGTCTCTCTTTTGGAGTTCTTGATCTCGATGATCGCCTTTCTTATGCAACTCCTTCACATCGTACTCCAAAGAGGACAATCGCTTGCTACCTTCCTCCACCTTCTAAAGGATAGCTCTCAACATCTCCTCGGTTGATGCACCACCTTCTCCACCAGGAGGTTTAGACCCCGGATCAACACCTGCAGGAACTGTAATACCAGCTTTTGGGTTAGCATATGAGAAATTTTCATTCTTTCTCCATGTGTTTTGAGGAGGCTGCTGGCCTCCTTGATACCCTTGTGTGTTCCTCCATTGATTTTGAGGTGGCTGAGGGCCTGGAGGTACAAATGGTTGGCCATAAGGAGGCCTTCCATACTGATTTCCACCTTGTGGATACCCGCCTTGTGGATAGTTAGGCCTTCCCATATAGTTGGCCTCTTCTTGCTGATTCGTGGGTGGGTCCACCTTCTCATTCACTGCTACATTTCCTCCAACCAGATTCTGCCCCATCTCAATATTGCTGATCTTCTCCATCATTGCCATCAACAGCTTCCTAGTACCCTCATTCTCCTCCAACTTGTAAACTCTCTGAAACTCAGGATCCTCGTTCCATGCACCGGCATTCGTGACAATGTTGTCCACGATCTCTCTACATCTCGCTACCCCTTGGTTCAGAAAAGCTCCACTCACACATGCATCTAAATGGGCTTGGCCAGCCTTGCTGGCTCCACTATAGAAGAATGCCATAATATCTCCCTCATTGTACCCGTGCTGCGGGCACTCGATCAGCATATTTGAGTAACTCTCCCACGCTTGGCGTAAGTCCTCTCCTGACTTCTGGCGAAAGGAAGAGATCTCAATTCTTGCTTTTATGGTTCTCGATGGAGGTTAAAATCGCTCGAGGAACAGACGCTCGAGCTTGGCCCATGTGGTTACACCTTCCCGTGGGAGCGTGTTGTCATACCACTCTTTAGCTATTCCCGTCAGTGAGAATGGGAATAGCCTAAGCCTCTTGGCATCTTTAGACATGCCGTTATAATTGAATGTGGAAGCTATCATGAGGAAACTCCTCAAGTGAGTGTGAGGATTCTCCTTCCCAACTTCCCCTTTGAACTAGTTCTCGATAAGCAACTTAAGAATTCCCGGGGAAATTGAGAAGTTATTTGCCTCAACAGGAGGCAATGCCACTCCATCATAGTACTGTTGTGGTTGTGCTGCAAACCTCTCTCGAATAGCCATATTTTGATCTGCGTTCTGAGGAACGTGTTGAGGATTAGCAGTTGGTACGGGTACTTGTTGGGGTGGTGGTTGGTAAACAGGTGGTTGATTGTAAACTGGAGGTGGAGGATACGGGTATGGTGGGTAAGGATAAGGTGGGTATGGGTAGGGTGGATAAGGTATGTTGGGATGTGGGTAAGCAGGATTGTTATGAGGATTCTGGACAATGTTATGAGCTGGGCTGTTTTGGTTCTGAGTACCCGGGTTTTGGCTCTGGCTTTCTCCTAACGGATCCAACTCATGCAATTGGAGTAATCTCTTCTCACCAACCAATGCACTATCAAAATTCAGCTTCTTTATCGCCCAATATGCCTCATGTTCCAACTCCACGGGCAAGTGACACGCCTTTCCAAAAACCAATTGATATGGTGACATACCAAGAGGAGTTTTGAAAGCTGTCCTATACGCCCAAAGTGCATCATCAAACTTCATCGCTCAATCTTTCCTACTGATGCTCACCATCTTCTCAAGGATCTCCTTGATTTGACGGTTTGAAACCTCTGCAAGTCCGTTAGATTGAGGATGATAAGCAGTAGAGATTCGATGACTTACCTCGTATTTTGACAGCAACTTTTCCATCCATTTGTTCACGAAGTGACTTCCCCCATCACTAACCAAAGATCTTGGAACTCCATATCTTGCAAAGATGTTCTTTCTCAAGAACTCGATAACCACTCGGGAATCATTCACTCGAGTCGGGACAGCTTCAATCCACTTCGAGACGTAATCAATGCATACGAGAATGTACAAGAATCCATTGCTAGGAGGAAATGGACCCATGAAATCAATCCCCCATACGTCAAATATCTCGACTTCCATGAACACGTGCATCGGCATCTCGTCCCTCTTAGTAATGGAGCCAAAACGTTGGCACTTCTCACACCTCTTAACCCATTCCATGCAATCTCTCAAAAGGGTTGGCCAATAAAAACCAGACTGAAGTACCTTCCTTCCGGTCTTTTCTCCACCTAAATGTCCTCCACATGGCAAGGCGTGGCAATGCCTTATGATGTTACTCCACTCCTCTATGGGCACACACCTTCTCAACACATGATCAATCCCTCTTTTGAACAAGTAGGGATCATCCCAAATAAACTCCCAAACTTTCTTAAAAAATGCCTTCCGATGCACCGAGTCTATCTCAATGGGCCTCTCCATTTGCTAAATAGTTAGCAAAATTTGCAAACCAAGGCGTCTTCCCTTCAACTCGATACACAGAGATGTCTCCTAAGCCAAAGAGCTTCTCATCCGGAAATTCATCGTTCACCTCTCGATCCTCCACGGTGTTCTCCTTGGTGAGCTCCAATCTCGAAAGGTGATCTGCTATCACATTCTCACATCCCTTCTTGTCTCGAATCTCTACATCAAACTCCTGGAGTAGCAAAATCCATCGAATGAGACGGGGTTTTGCATCCTTCTTACTCATAAGATACCGAATCGCTGCGTGGTCCGTATATACAATTGTTTTCGTCCCTACTAGGTAGGGTCAAAATTTATCAAAGGCATACACGACCGCCAACAGCTCCTTTTCGGTCGTAGTGTAATTCACTTGAGCAGAATTCAGCATCTTCGAGGCATAGTAAATAGCGTGAAAATGCTTCTCACGAATTTGCCCCAAAGCAACCCCCATCGCAAAATCACTAGCATCACACATCAGCACGAACGGGCTAGACCAATCCGGTGTCACAAGTATTGGGGCATTCACCAACGCTTCCTTCAACCTATTAAAAGCCACTAAACACTCATTAGTAAACTCAAAAGCGACTTCTTTTTCAAGAAACCACAAAAGCGGTTTAGCTATTTGTGAAAAGTCTTTGATGAAGCGTCTATAAAAACCCGCGTGTCCTAAAAATGACCGAATCCCCTTTTCGGTCGAAGGTGGTGGAAGCTTCTCAGTAGCAATCACTTTCGCCTTGTCAACTTGGATACCTTTCGAGGACACATGATGTCCAAGTACAATACCCTCTCTCACCATGAAGTGGCACTTCTCCCAATTAAGCACTAAGTCCGTCTCTTCACACCTGCTCAACACAACTTCAAGATTGATTAGGCATTTATCAAACGACTCCCCGTAGATGGAGAAGTCGTCCATGAAAACCTCCATAATCCTCTCAATCAAACCATGAAAAATCGCCATTATACACCTTTGAAAGGTGGCGGGTGCATTACACAACCCAAACGACATCCTCCTAAAAGCAAAAGTCCCATAGTAGCAGTTGAAGGTGGTTTTCTCTTGATCCTCGGGGGCTATCATGATCTGATTATACCCCGAGTACCCATCTAAGAAACAATAATACTCAAAACCACCTAATCTATCAATCATTTGATCAAGGAACGGTAGAGGAAAGTGATCCTTACACGTTGCCTTGTTCAACTCCCTATAATCAACACACACACGCCAACCCGTCACTAATCTAGTGGCTACCAATTCATTAGACTCCGTCTTAATCACCGTGGTACCCCCCTTCTTAGCAACTACGTGTAACGAACTCACCCATGGACTATCAGAAATAGCAAAAATCATGTTGCTATCTAACAACTTCAAAACTTCCTTATGAATCACCTCTTGAATTACCGGATTAACTCTACGCTGATTTTGCACTATCGATTTTCTACCCTCTTCTAATCTAATCCTATGCATGCAAATCGAAGGGCTAATTCCCTTAATATCCACGATCGACCATCCTATAGAAGATTTGTGCTTACGAAGCACCACTAAAAGTCTCTCTAGCTGATCATCAGATAAAAGAGCAGATACAATTATCGGATATTTGTCGGTATCATCCAAGTAAGCGTACTTGAGGTGGTCGGGAAGTGGCTTCAACTCCTTTTTCGCCTCCAATGGTGGTGCTTTATCGAACATCTTCTCAAAGGTTGACTCCTCGGCTTCCAAGTCGTCCTCATCCTCTACTTTCTTCATCTCCAAGAACTTGACATCTTCATTGTCTTCCAAGCTGTCAAAATAATCAAGATCATAAGAATCATAAGATAGATCGTCAAGGATAGGATAATCAAACTGATGCACATAAAAAGAGCAAGGGTCTAAAAGTGTGTCTTCAACACAAGTGTCCGTGATGTCAATGAAGTGGCAACTCTCATCTCCCATGGGGTATTTCATAGCTTCGTAAATAACTATCTTCACTTCTTGATCATCAACTTTGACCGTAATCTTTCCATTCGCTACGTCAAGCACCATCCTGGCAGTAGCTAGAAACGGCCTCCCTAAAATCAGCGGGACATGCTCATCCTCTTCCATCTCGAGTACTACGAAGTCGGCGGGAAAAACGTGATTCTCCACCGTCACTAGAACATCCTCCACTACTCCTTGGGGTCTCGTGATGGACCTATCAGCAAGCTGGAACGTCATCATCGTGGGTTGAAGTTCGCCCACCTCTAACTTCTTGAACAGCGAAAGAGGCAACAAATTAATGCTCGCCCCGAGATCACACAAGGCTCCTTTATTGATCCCGTTCCTGATATCACAAAGAATGGTGAAGCTCCCGGGATCCTTCATCTTGGGAGGAAGCGCCTTGTGCACTATCGCACTCACCTCGTGGTTCAAGTGCACTAACTCAGGTCCGTCTACTCTCCGTCTCTTCGCTATCAAGTCCTTCAGGAACTTGGCGTAGTTAGGCATCTGTTCCAAAGCCTCATAAAAAGGAATGTTAATATGTAGCTTTTTAAAAACATCAAGGAATTTAGCAAACTTTTCATCAAGCTTCTTTTTCATGAAGCGTTGTGGATATGGGACGGGTATCACAGATTTGGGTACCCCCCATTCATCTTTCTCAGTCTCTTTTGCATTCTTCCTTGCTTCATTTGCCTTCTTCCACTTTGGAATTATCTCGATCTCCTCTATCTCCTCTTCAGGCTCTTTGATCTGATGAGACTCATCAACATCTTTATGCTTCTCAATCTCTTCACTTTCAATCCCCTTCTCAACTCCTACCTCCTCAATCTCATCTCTAACTGCCTTAGGCTCTTTTCCTTCTATCTCAACCTCTCATTTGGGCGTCTCAGAATCAGCATGCATCTCGGGACTATCATACTTGGTCCCACCTCTCAACTCAATAGCCTTGCAATGTTCCTTTGGGTTATCCTCGGGCATTGAAGGATACTTCCCAGGCTCTCTCGGCTGAGACTTTGCAATTTGACTAATTTGATACTCGATAGAAGTGAACCTTCTGTTGTTCTCTTGCTGAACTCGATTCCACTCTATGTCTCTCTTTTGGAGTTCTTGATCTCGATGATCGCCTTTCTTATGCAACTCCTTCACATCGTACTCCAAAGAGGACAATCGCTTGCTACCTTCCTCCACCTTCTGAAGGATAGCTCTCAACATCTCCTCGGTTGATGCACCACCTTCTCCACCAGGAGGTTTAGACCCCGGATCAACACCTGCAGGAACTGTAATACCAGCTTTTGGGTTAGCATATGAGAAATTTTCATTCTTTCTCCATGTGTTTTGAGGAGGCTGCTGGCCTCCTTGATACCCTTGTGTGTTCCTCCATTGATTTTGAGGTGGCTGAGGGCCTGGAGGTACAAATGGTTGGCCATAAGGAGGCCTTCCATACTGATTTCCACCTTGTGGATACCCGCCTTGTGGATAGTTAGGCCTTCCCATATAGTTGGCCTCTTCTTGCTGATTCGTGGGTGGGTCCACCTTCTCATTCACTACTACATTTCCTCCAACCAGATTCTGCCCCATCTCAAGATTGCTGATCTTCTCCATCATTGCCATCAACAGCTTCCTAGTACCCTAATTCTCCTCCAACTTGTAAACTCTCTGAAACTCAGGATCCTCGTTCCATGCACCGGCATTCGTGACAATGTTGTCCACGATCTCTCTACATCTCGCAACCCCTTGGTTCAGAAAAGCTCCGCTCGCACATGCATCTAAATGGGCTTGGCCAGCCTTGCTGGCTCCACTATAGTAGAATGCCATAATATCTCCCTCATTGTACCCGTGCTGCGGGCACTCGATCAGCATATTTGAGTATCTCTCCCACGCTTGGCGTAAGTCCTCTCCTGACTTCTGGCGAAAGGAAGAGATCTCAATTCTTGCTTTTATGGTTCTCGACGGAGGTTAGAATGGCTCGAGGAACAGACGCTCAAGCTTGGCCCATGTGGTTACACCTCCCCGTGGGAGCGTGTTGTCATACCACTCTTTAGCTATTCCCGTCAGTGAAAATGGGAACAACCTAAGCCTCTTGGCATCTTCAGACATGCCGTTATAATTGAATGTGGAAGCTATCATGAGGAAACTCCTCAAGTGAGTGTGAGGATTCTCCTTCCCAACTTCCCCTTTGAACTAGTTCTCGGTAAGCAACTTAAGAATTCCCGGGGAAATTGAGAAGTTATTTGCCTCAACAGGAGGCAATGCCACTCCATCATAGTACCGTTGTGGCTGTGCTGCAAACCTCTCTCGAATAGCCATATTTTGATCTACGTTCTGAGGAACGTGTTGAGGATTAGCAGCTGGTACGGGTACTTGTTGGGGTGGTGGTTGGTAAACAGGTGGTTGATTGTAAACTGGAGGTGGAGGATACGGGAATGGTGGGTAAGGATAAGGTGGGTATGGGTAGGGTGGATAAGGTAAGTTGGGATGTGGGTAAGCGGGATTGTTATGAGGATTCTGGACAATATTATGAGCTGGGCTATTTTGGTTCTGAGTACCCGAGTTTTGGCTCTAGCTTTCTCCTAACGGATCCAACTCATGCAATTGGAGTAATCTATTCTCACCAACCAAGGCACTATCAAAATTCAGCTTCTTTATCGCCCAATATGCCTTATGTTCCAACTCCACGGGCAAGTGACATGCCTTTCCAAAAACCAATTGATATGGTGACATACCAAGAGGAGTTTTGAAAGCTGTCCTATACGCCCAAAGTGCATCATCAAGCTTCATCGCCCAATCTTTCCTACTGATGCTCACCGTCTTCTCAAGGATCTCCTTGACTTGACGGTTTGAAACCTCTGCAAGTCCGTTAGATTGAGGATGATAAGCAGTAGAGATTTGATGACTTACCTCATATTTTGACAACAGCTTTTCCATCCATTTGTTCACGAAGTGACTTTCCCCATCACTAACCAAAGCTCTTGGAACTCCATATCTTGCAAAGATGTTCTTTCTAAAGAACTCGATAACCAATCGGGAATCATTCACTCGAGTCGGGACAGCTTCAATCCACTTCGAGACGTAATCAATGCATACGAGAATGTACAAGAATCCATTGCTAGGAGGAAATGGACCCATGAAATCAATCCCCCATACGTCAAATATCTCGACTTCCATGAACACGTGCATCGACATCTCGTCCCTCTTAGTAATGGAGCCAAAACGTTGGCACTTCTCACACCTCTTAACCCATTCCATGCAATCTTTCAAAAGGGTTGGTATTACCATCCGTGCCGTCAACCCGGTTCAATGCCTGATTGAACTCATTCTCGACCTCATCCAACTCATTAGTGATGTCTATCGATTCTTTCCCTCCGGCAGCGTTCATCCTTCTTAAGAAGGCTCGGTTTCTTCTTCCTATTGTCTCAGGATCTAACGGCAACCTTTCTTCGCTCGTATTGCCTTGTGAGCATGTTTTCATAAACCTGAAACACTAACAAAAGAATCAAAACGCAACTGCCGGATATGTGTGAAATAAATAAAAAAACAGAAAAGAAAAATCACTCACTACTAACTACTAAGCTATCTACAAGTCCTATTAAAAAAGCATACAACGCCATCCCCAGCAATGGCGCCATTGACTTGAAGCGAATACACTAGCTTTTACTAGTAGTTTCCCCGCAAGAGTACGGGTTCACGGTAGTATGGGCAAGTATAGGGACCAAGTATTATCGAACCCACGAGATGGAGTGTATGCGAACAGATCCCTGAAGATCTACGCATCGTAGCTAATATGATTGTAATGTTTTTTTTTTTTTGAAAGATTAATTAAAAGACTGAAATAAACTGATATAACTAAAGACTTAAAGAAGATAATTTAACTAAAGGTTGTTTTCAAATGAGAGATGGTGATGCTTAGGATAGGAATCCCTACGTATACTAACGGAGCAGGTACATAATCAAAATAACTGTGATGCGCAAGAAATAACCTAAGTAAAAGAATGCAAGGTGAAAGCTCAAGATTCTAAACCCTAATACTTTACCCTAACACTCGACTTCACTAATCCACTAACAAGTTAATGAATTGTGCTTAATTAATGAGACCCTAATTTAACTAAGGTGATGCGGTCGTCCTCCTTCGCTAAACTGGTAGATGAATTAACCCTTTCTAAACCCTCTAGTTAAGTCTACTTGTTGTTAAAGAGTGATGCGGTCGTCCTCTCCCTAACACTTTTCGAATGAAATTCAAAAGTAAAGTTAAGATCAATTTTAAGAATTCATTAATCAAGAGAATTAAAACCCTAACGTCACGAGTTGCCCTAATTACGTACCCACTACCTACTTCTACGAGTTCATCCTACCCCAAGCATGCAGGGGTTTTAGCTAGACATAGGTTTTATGTAAATAATAGCAATTAAATAAGTGACGAACATAAACATGATAATTAAGACGAAGAGATTAAACATAAATTAGGGTTTAACGAAATAAAAGAATAACTGAAATTCACTCAAGAAAAGAAGTCTCAATGTGCTAAAAAACAGAAATATAACCAAAACAAACTAAAAAGTATGATCAAAATTCAAATTCGTAATGAGAACCTCAAAAACGTAATCGTAAAGCTTGCTTCTCTCCTTCCTCTCCAAAAACGAACTCTAAAACTCTAAAAATATCAAGTGAAGTGTGTCCTCCTCCAAAAACGTGCTTGAGATGAATATATATGTGCAACGGGCCGAATCGTGAACTCGTGGGCCAAGAAACGCTTTTTAAAATGCGAAAAATGGAGGCACTCGAGCAGGCCTGCTCGAGCGGAGGCGCTATAGCATAAGTGGTCGAGCGGATGTGTTGGTCGAGCGAAGGCGCTCGAGCTTAGGTGCTCGAGCGCCAAAAATCTTCTGGACAAAATAGAGCGCTCGACCTCTTAGCTCGAGCGGGGGCGCTCGAGCAATGGTGCTCGAGCGGCCCTCTTTCTTCTCAACTAACACTTTTCTTCTTCAACACTAACACCAATCGTATTCCTTCGATATCTTCTCATCCGGGCATCTGTTTGAGTCGATTCAAAGTCCTACGAACTCCGTTCTTTGCCCTCGATTAACCTACAAGCATTTAAGAGACAAATTCATCAATGTATAGAAATAATGCTCAATTGACTCCATATACTCAACAAAATCGGCCAAAATTAGGGTATTTCAAGTGACGAATCATGACAATTTCACGCCTAATCAGGGTGTCAAAATATGGACCATAAAATATTTAGCTGACAAAATAAGGATCGTAACTTTGCAAGTTGGCAAAAATGAGGATTCTAACTTTTTAGATTCGCAATTCAAGGATTGTATCTTTTAAAATTATACAAATAAAGGTCAATTTCAGCACGAACTACGGCCAAATTAGCCTGTTTTAAAAGCTTTGTTGTAAATTTGATTGAATACCTTACATTTAAGACGCCAATATTTTCTCACCCACTAAAGATCGCAGAGCCAAACCACTTTCTCGTGTTTAATCATCCTATCTTTGGGAATACGAACACGCCGCCAATTCTTGCAATCTGTACGGAACCGTATTACGTCCATAATATTCGGAAGTTTCCCCAGGATGGACCCTACAATATCTAGCTCAAGATCACTCCACATTCTTGTTTCTTCATCTAATTTCATTTTCACAATTTTCTTTATTACGTTCCCCATGTGGAGTGGAGTGGACACACCAATATCAATGCTAGACTTTTTTATTTTTCAACCTAATGATCCTTATATATATTCATTTTGCAATTTAATATATTCTATTATATGAGTTCGTGTAACTATATATATAATTTAGGGATTAATGTATATGATCTATTCCTTTTATATATAGTATAGAAAAAATATTCTTTCTTGTTTTTTGGATTGTACGTGCTGCCTTATATTATTCTTATTTAGGTAATGTCTATGATCTCTTCCTTCCACATACCTAAGAGAATATATATCTTTCCTAAACTATATATAAAAGGAAGAGATCATAAACATATACCCCTAAGTTATATAATGGCATCACATAAAAAGAGAGGATGAGAATATATTCCCTAAACTATATATGAGGATGGGAATATATATCCTAAACTATACATAAAAGGAAGAGATTATATACTTTAATCCCTAAATTATATAAATGGAATCACATACAAGAGAGAATGATCAATTTCCTAAACTCTACATAAAAGGAAGTGATCATATACATTAATCCCTAAATTATATAATAGCATGAGAGAATGAGACTATATTTCCCAAATTATATATAAATGGAAGAGATCAAATACATTAATTCCTAAATTATATATTGGCATCACATACAAGAGAGAATGATCGATTTTCTAAACTCTATATAAAAGGAAGAGATCATATACACTCCCTAAATTATATATATATGCCATTAATTAATCCTATCTTGTATTAAATAAAAATGGGTTAGTTGTTGCGTGATCTTGGGTCTCCACATGGGGAACGTAATAAAGAAAACTGTGAAAGAAAAAAAATGAAGAAACACCACCACCGCCACCGTGGAGCGATCTTGAGCAAGATTTGGTAGGTTTCATCATGGGGAAACTGTCGGATGTTGTGGACGTAATACGGTTCTGTGCAGTTTGCAAGAATTGACAGCGTGCACATATTTCCAAAGATAGGATTATTAAACACAAGAACCTCATTTGGCTCTGCTATCTTGAGTGGATGAGGGTTCGTCATCTTACATGTAAGATATTCAATCTTAATACCCGCCAAATATTTAAAACTAAGAAACAAGTTATAGAGTTTGAACGTCAAATACGTAGCTGGTTATTTCTAGCTAGCCTTAACATTCAGGAAAAATTATTTTTTCGGGCCCGCAACTTAGGGGGTGGCAAAATATGGACCATAACTTTTATAGCTGTCAAAATAAGGATCATAACTTTTCAAGTTGACAAAAATGAGGATTCTAACTTTTTAGATTCGCAATTCAAAGATTGTATCTTTTAAAATTTTACAAATAAAGGTCAATTTCAGCACGAACTACGGCCAAAATGGCCTGTTTTAAATGCTTTGCTGGAAGTAAGATTGAATATCTTACATTTAAGACGACGATATTTTCTCACCCACTCAAGATGGCAGAGCTAAACCACTTTCTCGTGTTTAATCATCCTATCTTTGGAAATACGAGCACACCGCCAATTCTTAAAAACTGCACGGAACCGTATTACGTCCACAATATTCGGCAGTTTCCCCTGAATGGACCCTACAATATCTTGCTCAAGATCGCTCCACATTCTTGTTTCTTCATCTAATTTCGTTTTCACAATTTACTTTATTACGTTGCCCATGTGGAGTGGAGTGGAGACTGACTTGGTCGGAGTTTTCGAAAAAATAATTTTCCTACTCCCCCGCAAGAGTACGGGATCGTCGTAGTAGTGAAGTAGACTAGGACCAAGTAGTTATCGAACCCAAAGGATTTAGGAATGCAGTGGAGCCCTAAAGTTGCACGTTGGCATGGTACTATAGTGACGAGCAAGTAGGCATACGAAAAATTAAACTAAGCGAAAATTAAATCTAGAAAAGCAATTAAAACAATTAAACTAACTTCCGATTAAAGAAGTGCAAGAGAGAAATGCTTCGAGTGTCTTCACAATATAATCAACTAGTGTGTTTGACAAATCTACAACCTATCATTGCCTTTTTCTAGATGTTGCTAAGAGCGATCACAAAAGTGTGTAGACCAATCCCTTTTGAGGCCTAGGTGAACAACGTGGACTAACTAGCAATTCCTAATTATGCCCCATAAGCTCCTAAGATCGTGAATATCTAAAAACACGCGATGCATCTCTAGAATTCCCCCTTCACTAAGTACCCGAATTATCAAATTAAGATACCTAATATCTAATGATGGGGGATCTAGCAACCGACCCCCTCTCGGGTAACCGATTACTATTTAACTCAAATTAATTAGTCAAAACTTTCACCTAAATACCAATCATGCATATCCAACTCTCGTTGCAACACACAAAATTAAATACATAAGCTAATAAAATCAACTAATTAATTGAGACATACAAAGCCCATCAATAGAAACATTCACATCAAGAAATAAGCATAATCAAAGCTATAAATCCATCAACACACTAATTTCATACATTGATTCAACACTCAAAGCAAACAAAATTAGCCCATGGTTCTAGAAGAGACACCCATGGCTAACAAGCTAAAATAACAACTAAAAATGAAATTACACATTAAAACTTGAATTAAAAGAAAGATATCACCTCTTGTGATGAAATTTGGAAATACAACTCTTCAATAGCTTCAATCCTTGCTTGAAATGTAAAAACAACTAATGAAATATAAATCTAATCTAATCTAGAAATTAAAAGAAAAATAAAAGAAAAGAAAACTAAAAACTAGGGATTAGGGTTCTTGTGTGTGATGAGTGTTCTTCTCAATAATCTAAGAAAATGGGGTATATATAGTGGGGGAAGAAGGCTTGAAACGAATTTGCAAAGGAGCCCCTCAAAAATGGTGAAATTTCGAATTTTTTTCAAAATTTCGTGCGCAACTCGACCGAGTTGGCTCACTCGATCGAGTGGCTCGGTCGAGTGCGCCTTTAAAAATCGTTAACGTTTTCTCGCCCCAGGCTACTCGAGCGAGTAGCTCGACTCGACCGAGTGGCTCGGTCGAGTAAGGCAAATTGGGCTCGAGCGCACTGGAAAAACCGACATTGACTCGCACGAGTCACTCAACTCGACCGAGCAACTCGGTCGAGTACGCTTTTCAAAATCGCTCCCGCTTTTTCCCCAGGCTACTCGAGCGAGTAGCTCGACTCGACCGAGTGGCTCGGTCGAGTAGCCTGTGTTGCCGCGCTTCCTCATTTCTTTGGGCCGGTTTCTTTGGGCTTTTCCTTTTTCTCCCACTTGGGCTTGCACCTTGGACTTCAAATGGGCCTTTTAATTATGCTTTCCAATTTAATCCTTGGCCCAATTCTTTTTCTTCTACAATTTTACTCGTTTTCTTCTCGATTTTTCTCCTCGCTCGACCTCACAAAATTATAGGCTCGTATTTTCTTCTAAAAATCATTCAATTTCCTGCAAAAATAACAAAAATGCCTTTCTCGACAATTAAGCACAAATGGTCAAATTAATGTAAATAAATGCAAGAAATCCAATTAAATTTGGCAAAAATAGTACACGAATTTCGAGCAATTTTCACACTAATCAGAGACACCAATATCAATGCTAGTGTTTTTAATTTTCCAACCTAATGACCCATGTGTCTATATATATATATATATATATATATATATTCTTTTTACAATTTAATATATTTCATTATATGGGTTCGTGTAACTATATATATAATTTAGGGATTAATGTATATGATCTATTCCTTTTATATATAGTATATGAAAAATATTCTCTCTGGTGTGTGGATTGTACGTGCTGCCTTATATTATTCTTATTTAGGTAATGTCTATGATATCTTCCTTCCACATAACTAAGAGAATATATATCTTTCCTAAACTATATATAAAAGGAAAAGATCATAAACATATATCCCTAAATTATATAATGACATCACATACAAGAGAGGAAGAGAATATATTCCCTAAACTATATATGAGTATGAGAATATATTTCTTAAACTATATTTAAAAGGAAGAGATTATATACATTAATCCCTAAATTATATAATGGAATCACATACAAGAGAGAATGATCGATTTCCTAAACTCTACATAAAAGGAAGAGATCATATACATTAATACCTAGATTATATAATAGCATGAGAGAATGATACTATATTTCCAAAATTACATATAAAAGGAAGAGATCATGTACATTAATTCCTAAATTATATATTGGCTATAATGATCGATTTCCTAAACTCTATATAAAAGGAAGAGATCTTATACACTCCCTAAATAATATATATATATATATATATATATATATATGCCATTAATTAATTATATCTTGTAGTAAATAAAAATGGGTTAGTTGTTGCGTGATCTTGTGTCTTCACATGGGGAACGTAATAAAGAAAACTGTGAAAGCAAAACATGAAGAATCACCACCTCCGCCACCGTGGAGCGATCTTGAGCAAGATTTGGTAGGGTTCATCATGGGAAACTGTCGGATGCTGTGGACGTAATACGGTTCTGTGCAGTTTGCAAGAATTGGCGGCATGCGCTTATTCCCAAAGATAGGATGATTAAACACAAGAACCTCATTTGGCTCAGCCATCTTGAGTGGATGAGGGTTCACCATCTTCCATGTAAGATATTCAATCCTAATAACCACCAGACATTTATAACTAAGAAACACTTTTGTCGAGAGTACTACGATTTTTGTGGAATGATATATTTTGGTTCAGATGGGAGGTGGTTGATTGCCGGTTCTCCTAAGAATGACTCTAGAAAAGAGTGGAATATTTTCATGTACAACCTTTATATGAAAGTGTTCCTAGAGTTGTCCCGTATAAATTACCGTCCTGGTGTGCCACCGTCTCAAGCATTTATACACGTAGAGTTTTTATTTTAGCATTATAAAATAGTTGGTTGTTGCAATGAGAATTACATTGCTATAAATAAGGGTTTGTTCGAAGGATGGATGACGAATTATGTGGGTGCAACACAAGTAAGGTGTTGTGGTATGAAATATATCAACAAACAACTCTTTTGTCTTTTTAGAGATGGTATTTTGAGAAGATATGTTTAGCGGTTGGATCTTGGACAGGACTTCGTCACGGTGAAGGCAGCTATAGGTTAGGTGGTCCTAAGAAACGGTTGTACTTAGGTAACACCATTGGGGATTATTTTGTGTCGTGTGAATTTAACCTCAATAGTCGGGAGTTGTTGACTTTTGATTTCTATTGGTCTAGAATTAGTTGGATTAAAAGTGATATGCCAGCTTTGTAGTTATTTGACAGCACAAACGAATTCTCAAATTACACTTTTTACTCTTTTCAAGATATATCTTACGGCAAAAGGGAATTCGTTTTTATTCAGCATCCTCATATTGGTCAGACATTGTATGGTATCAACAATTTCACTATTTTCTATTTATTGATATCGTTAATTTCTTCGTTTATGTTTTCTCAATATTAATGCAAGCGAGCTATATACTTATTTTCCTAACTTACTAGCTAACAACTTATATCTTGTAATCCATTATTTCCAGTGTGCACTACATATTAATTAATTGGTGATGCAATTACACTCATTTTGCATTAATTAAAGTTTTATAGATCGAAATGTAAGTGGTTCCCATGCAACTTTTCCTTTAATTCTCCCATACAATATTTAGATTTTTGGCGAATTAATTAATGAATTATGTTGGTGTTCTTCCATTTTCTTAATTTTGAACACATAAATAACCCTTACAATTGCTAAAATGTGTGAGGGAATTGAAACGAGGAGAATCTCAAATTTTAGAGTTGGAACTTCAAATATGTAGCTGGTTATTTCTAGCTAGCCTTAAAATTAA
Organism: Ballota nigra; assembly: GCA_947034835.1. Classification (NCBI taxonomy): domain Eukaryota; kingdom Viridiplantae; phylum Streptophyta; class Magnoliopsida; order Lamiales; family Lamiaceae; genus Ballota; species Ballota nigra. Next base: position 5,484,269 of record OX344727.1, on the reverse strand, counting down.
GGAAAATTTGTTTTTTCGGGCCCGCAACTTAGGAGGTGGCAAAATATGGACCATAATATTTTTAGCTGACAAAATAAGGATCGTAACTTTTCAAGTTGGCAAAAATGAGGATTCTAACTTTTTAGATTCGCAATTCAACGATTGTATCTTTTAAAATTTTACAAATAAAGGCCAATTTCAGCACGAACTACGACCAAATTAGCCTGTTTTAAATGCTTTGCTGTAAATAGGATTGAATATCTTACATTTAAGACGCCGACATTTTCTCACCCACTCAAGATCGTAGAGCCAAACCAATTTCTCGTGTTTAATCTTCCTATCTTTGGAAATACGAGCACACCGCCAATTCTTACAATCTGCACGGAAGCGTATTACGTCCACAACATTCGGCAGTATCCCAATGATGGACCCTACAATATCTTGCTCAAGATTGCTCCACATTCTTGTTTCTTCATCTAATTTCGTTTTCACAATTTTCTTTATTACGTTCCCCATGTGGAGTGGAGTGGAGACACAAATATCTATGCTAGTCTTTTTTATTTTTCAACCTAATGATCCATATATATATATATATATATATATATATATATATATATATATATAATATATTCCATTATATGGGTTCGTGTAACTATATATATAATTTAGGGATTAATGTATATGATCTATTCTTTCTTAATTTTTGGATTGTACGCACAGCCTTATATTATTCTTATTTAGGTAATGTCTATGATCTCTTCCTTCCACATACCTAAGAGAATATATATCTTTCCTAAACTATATATAAAAGGAAGAGATCATAAACATATATCCATAAATTATAAAATGACATCACATACAAGAGAGGATGAGAATATATTCCCTAAACTATATATGAGGATGATAATATATTTCCTAAACTATATATAAAATCAAGAGATTATATACATTAATCCCTAATTTATATAATGGAATCACATACAGGAGAGAATGATCGATTTCCTAAACTCTACATAAAAGGAAGAGATCGTATACATTAATCCCTAAATTATATAATAGCATGAGAGAATGAGACTATATTTCTATATATAAAAGGAAGAGATCATATACATTAATTCCTAAATTATATATTGGCATCACATACAAGAGAGAATGATCAATTTCTTAAACTCTATATAAAAGGTAGAGATCATATACACTCCCTAAATTATATATATATACATGTATATATGTTATTAATTAATTCTCTCTTGTATTAAATAAAAGAGGGTTAGTTGTTGCGTGATCTTGGGTCTCCACATGTGGAACGTAATAAAGAAAAACTGTGAAAGTAAAAGATGAAGAAACACCACCACCGCCACCGTGGAGCGATCTTGAGCAAGATTTGGTAGGGTTCATCATGGGAAAACTGTCGGATGTTATGGACGTAATACAGTTCTGTACAGTTTGCAAGAATTACCGGTGTGCGCATATTTCCAAATATAGGATGATTAAACACAAGAACCTAATTTGGCTCTGTCATCTTGAGTGGATGGGGTTCGTCATCGTACATGTAAGATATTCGATCCTAATCCCCGCCAAACATTTAAAACAAAGAAACATGTTTCTCGAGAGAACTACGATTTTTGCGGAATAATATATTTTGGTTCAGATGGGAGGTGGTTACTTATCGCTTCTACTAAGAACGACTCTAGAAAAGAGTTGGATATTTTCATGTACAAATTACCATCCTTGGCGTGCTACCGTCTCATGCACTACTACACGTAGAGTTTTATGTTAGCATTATAAAATAGTTGGTCGTCGTTATTAGAATTACATTGCTATAAATAATGGTTGGTTCGAAGGATGGAGGACAATTTATGTGGGTGCAACACAAGTAGGGTATTGTAGTATGAAATATATCCACGAACAACTCTTTTGTCTTTTTGGAGATGGTATTTTGAGAAGATATTGTTTAGCGGATGGAACTTGGACAGGACTTCGTCTCGGTGAAGGCAGCTATAGGTTTTGGTGGTCCTAAGAAACGGTTGTGCTTAGTTAACACCGTTGGGGATCGTTTGGTGTCTTGTGAATTTAACCTCGACAGTTGGGAGTTGTTGACTTTTGATTTCTTTTGGTATAGAATGGGTTGGATGAGAAGTGATATGCCAGCTTTATAGTCATTTGGCAGCATAAACGAATTCTCAAAATTACTATTTTTACTCTTTTCAAGATATATTATACGGCAAAAGGGAATTTGTTTTTATTTAGCCCTTCTCATATTGGTCAGACTTTGTATGGTATCAAAAATTTCAATATTTTTTATTTATTGATATTGTTAATTTCTTCGTTATGTTTTCTCTATGTTAATGCAAGCGAGGTACATACTTCTTATTTTTCCTAACTTACTAGCTAACAACTTATATCTTGTACTCCATTATGTCCAATGCATACTACATATTAATTAATTGGTGATGCAATTACACTCATTTTGCATTAATTAAAGTTTTATAGATCGAAATTTAAGTGGTTGCCATATAACTTTTCCTTTAATTCTTGCATACAACATTTATATTTTGGTCGAATTAATTAATGAATTATGTTGGCGTTCTTCAATTTTCTTAATTTTGAGCACATAAATTCCTCTTAAAATTGCAAAAAAAGTGTGAAGGAATTGAAACGAGGAGCATCTGACATTTTAGAGTTTGAACGTAAAATACGTAGCTGGTTATTTCTAGCTAGCCTTAACATTCAGGAAAATTGTTTTTCGAGCCCACAACTTAGGGGGTGGCAAAATATGGACCATAACTTTTTTAGCTGACAAAATGTGTAACGTAACTTTTCAAGTTGGCAAAAATGAGGATTCTAACTTTTTAAATTCGCAATTCAAGGATTGTATCTTTTAAAATTTTACAAATAAAGGTCAATTTCAGCACGAACTACGACCAAATTAGCCCGTTTTAAATGCTTTGCTGGAAGTAGGATTGAATATCTTGCATTTAAGACGCCGACAGTTTCTTACCCACTCAAGATCGTAGAGTCAAACCAATTTCTAGTGTTTAACCATCTTATCTTTGGGAATTCGAGCACGTCGTCAATTCTTGCAAACTGCACAGAACCGTATTACGTCTACAACATTTGGCAGATTCCCAAGGATGGACCCTACAATATCTTGCTCAAGATCGCTCCACATTCTTGTTTCTTCATCTAATTTCGTTTTCACAATTTTCTTTATTATGTTCCCCATTTGGAGTGGAGTGGAGACACCAATATCAATGCTAGTCTAACAATATTTTCTATTTATTCAGGATATCGTTAATATCTTCGTTTAAGTTTTCTCAATATTAATGCAAGCGAGCTATATACCTAACTTACTAGCTAACAACTTATATCTTGTACTCCACTATTTCCAATATGCACTACATATATTAATTGGTGATGCAATTACACTCATTTTGCATTAATTAAAGTTTTAAGGATCGAAATGTAAGTGGTTGCCACACAACTTTTCCTTTAATTTTCCCATACAACATTTAGATTTTGGCCGAATTAATTAATGAATTATGTTGGTGTTCTTCCATTTTCTTAATTTTGAGCACATAAATAACCCTTACAATTGCTAAAAAGTTTGAAGGAACAGAAACGAGGAGCATCTGAAATTTTAGAGTTTGAACGTCAAATATGTAGCTGGTTATTTCTAGCTAGCCTTAACATTCAGGAAAATTTATTTTTTCGGGCCCGCAATTTAGGGGGTGGCAAAATATGGACCATAAATTTTTTAGCTGACAAAATGAGGATCTCAACTTTTCAAGTTGGCAAAAATGAGGATTCTTACTTTTTAGGTTCGCAATTCAAGGATTGTATCTTTTAAAATTTTACAAACAAAGGCCAATTTCAGCACGAACTACGGCCAAATTAACGTGTTTTAAATGCTTTGCTGTAAATAGGATTGAATATCTTACACACCAACATTTTCTCACCCACTCAAGATCGCAGAGCCAAATCATTTTCTCGTGTTTAATCATCCTATCTTTGGGAATACGAGCACGCTGCCAATTCTTGCAATCTGCACGAAACCGTATTACGTCCACAACATTCGGCAGTTTCCCCAGGATGGACCCTACAATATCTTGCTCAAGATCGCTCCACATTCTTGTTTATTCATCTAATTTCATTTTCACAATTTTCTTTATTACGTTCCCATGTGGAGTGGAGTGGAGACACCAATATCAATGATAGTCTCTTTTATTTTCCAACCTAATGATCCATATATATATATATACGGATTTGATATAATGCCCACCGGTGGGCATAAACTTATATGCCCACTGCGAATGTGATAATGACACGTAAAAAAATTTAAGTAATCAATTAAATAGTGGGGCCCCTATTTAAATTTGCTTTCGTGTCATTATCACATTCACGGTTGGCATATAAGTTATGCCCACCGGTGGGCATTATATCAAATCCGTGTATATATATATATATGTATATATATATATATATTCATTTTGCAATTTAATATATTCCATTATATGAGTTCGTGTAACTATATATATAATTTGGGGATTAATGTATATGATCTATTCTTTTTATATATAGTATAGGAAAAATATATCTCTTGTTTTTTGGATTGTACGTGCTGCCTTATATTATTTTTATTTAGGTAATGTCTATTATCTCTTCCTTCCACATACCTAAGAGAATATATATATTTCTTAAACTATATATAAAAGGAAGAGATCATAAACATATATTCCTAAATTATATAATGGCATTACATACAAGAGAGGATGAGAATATATTCCCTAAACTATATATGAGGATGGGAATATATATCGTAAACTATATATAAAAGGAAGAGATTATATATATTAATCCCTAAATTATATAATGGAATCACATACAAGAGAGAATGCCGATTTCCTAAACTCTACATCAAAGGAAGAGATCATATACATTAATCCCTAAATTATATAATAGCATGAGAGAATGAGACTATATTTCCAAAACTAATATAAAAGGAAGATATCATATACATTAATTCCTAAATTATAGATTGGCATCACATACAAGAGAGAATGATCGATTTTCTAAACTCTATATAAAAGGATGAGATCTTATACACTCCCTAAATTATATATATATATATATATGCCATTAATTAATTCTATCTTGTATTAAATAAAAATAGGTTAGTTATTGTGTGAAAGCAAAAGATGAAGAAACACCACCACCGCCACCGTGGAGTGATCTTGAGCAAGATTTGGTAGGGTTCATCATGGGGAAACTTTCGGTTGCTGTGTACGTAATACGGTTCTGTGTAGTTTGCAAGAATAGGCGGCATGCGCATATTCCCAACAAATAGGATTATTAAACACAATTACCTCATTTGGCTCTGCCATCTTGAGTGGATGGGGGATAGTCATCTTACATGTAAGATATTCAATCCTAATGCCTACCAAACATTTATAACTAAGAAACACATTTCTCGAGAGTACTACAATTTTGTGGAATAATATATTTTGGTTCAAATGGGAGGTGGTTGATTGTCGGTTCTCCTAAGAATGACTTTAGAAAAGAGTGGAATATTTTCATGTACAACCTTTATATGAAAGTGTTCCCAGAGTTGCCCCGTATAAATTACCGTCCTTGGTATGCTACCGTCTCATGCATTTATACGCATAGAGTTTTTATTTTAGCATTATAAAATAGTTGGTCGTTGTTATGAGAATTATATTGCTATAAATAAGGGTTGGTTTGAAGGATGGAGGACGAATTATGTGGGTGCAACACAAGTAGGGTGTTGTGGTATGAAATATATAAACGAACAACTCTTTTGTCTTTTTAGAGATGGTATTTTGAGAAGATATTGTTTAGCGGATGGATCTTGGACATCACTTCGTCTCGGTGAAGGCAGTTATAGGTTAGGTGGTCCTAAGAAATGGTTGTGCTTAGTTAACACCGTTGGGGATCGTTTGGTGCGTGTGAATTTAACCTCGACAGGCGGGAGTTGTTGAATTTTTATTTCGATTGGTCTAGAATGAGTTGGATGAGAAGTGATATGCCAGTTTTGTAGTCATTTGGCAGCACAAACGAATTCTCAGATTACACTTTTTACTCTTTTCAAGATATATCATACGACAAAAGGGAATTCGTTTTTATTCAGCCTCCTCATATTAGTCAGACTTTGTATGGTATCAACAATTTCAATATTTTCTATTTATTCAGGATATCGTTAATATCTTCTTAAGTTTTCTCAATATTAATGCAAGCAAGCTACATACTTCTTCTTCTTTTTCCTAACTTACTAGCTAACAACTTATATCTTGTACTCCATTATTTCCAATATACACTACATATATTAATTGGTGATGCAATTACACTCATGACTTGAACCGAACTAACTAGATTTAACTAGCAGTTACCCCACAAGAGTATGGGTTCACTGTAGTATGGGCAAGTATAGGGACCAAGTATTATCGAACCCAAGGGAAAGTGTGTATGCAAATAGATCCCTGAAGATCTACGCGTCGTAGTTAATATGAGTGAAATGTTTTTGGTTTTTGAAAAGAGAAAATAGTCTAAACTAAATTACTCTACGAATGCAAAAGGAAAATTAAACTAAGTATCTACGGTGTGTGTTTTCAAATATGTGATGGTGATGCTCAGGATAGGAATCCCTACGTATACTAACGGAGCAGATACATAATCAAAATAACCGTGACGTGCAAGAAATAACCTAAGTATAAGATTGTAGGATGAAAGCTCAAGAATTAAACTCTAATACTTTATCCTAACAATCGCCTTCACTAATCCACTAACAAGTTAATAGATAGTGCTTAATTAACGAGACTCTAATTTAACTAAGGTGGTGCGGTCGTCCTCCCTAGATAAACCGGTAGATTAATTAACCCTTTCTAAACCCTCTAGTTACGTCTACTAGTTGTTAAAGAGTGATACGGTCGTCCTCTCCCTAACACTTTTGTACGAAATTCAAAGGTAAAGTTAAGATTGATTTTAAGAATTCATTAATTTAGAGAATTAAAACTAAACGTCACGAATTATCCTAATTACGTACCCACATCCTACTTCTACGAGTTCATCCTACCCTAAGCATACAAGGGTTTTAGCCGGACATAGTTATAACGATAACAAAAGCAATTGAAGAAGTAACGAACATAAAAATGATGATTTGAACTAAGTAATTACTAAACATAAACTAGGGTTTAAAGAAAATAAAGGCTAAGAACTAAAATTAGATTAATAAAACAAAGTCTCAAGTATTCAAGAACAAAGAACTAAAGGAAAGAAACTAAAAAAAATCAAATCCGAACTTTGAATTCGTAAGTAAACCTCGGTTACAAGTGAAAATTAAGCTTTCTCGTCTCTTCTCCTCTTTCTCTCTCTAAAAACTAACTCTAAAAGTGATGTGATATGTAGTGGGTCTGTGATCCTCTTCAAAAACGAGTTTGGAATGAGTATATATAAGCGTCGGGCCGAAAAAACGCATCCGGAGGCAAAAATAGGATAGTGCTCGAGCAGCACCAGCTCGAGCGGGGGCGTTGGAGCATGACAGGTCGAATGGTGCAAGGGGTCGAGCACTAGCGCTCGAGCTGGTCGAGTGCCGAAATTTTTCTGTAAGTTTTTGGGCGTTCGAGCAACATGCTCGAGCGGTGGCGCTCGAGTGCTCTAGCTCGAGCACTTTTCAGCAGCAGTACACTTGTTCGTAAAATCTTCATATCTCCTCAACCGGGAGTCCGTTTTGGCCGATTCAAAGTCCTACGAACTCCTCTTTTCGCCCTCTATCCATCTATGAAATCCAAATAGACAAATTAATGATTTTATAAAAATGATACTCATTTGACTCCAAACACTCATCGAAAACACTCAAAATATGGGCAAATCGGGCACCAAAACATAACAATTTCACGCCTAATCTACCCCCCAAACTTACCATGTTGCTTGTCCTCAAGCAACGAAATAATAAGTTAAGTGAAATTGTTAGGAATGAGTCAAAGAATCAAATCATGCAAGTAAATGGACTCGAGTTTCAAAGATCGTTCACACGTATTCAAACTCATACCCCCTTTATCATACTCATGCAACAATTGCAACAAACACTAAGATCAAACATGGATGTGCACTCAACGATGTGTTTCACTCCCTCACAAGTGTATAGCAATAATAAGGGACTCACTCAAGCAATCAATCACACATATCAGCAACCATAGGCTTGTAAGCACTCTCAACTCCGACCATACTCTAGAAATCAATGCCGAATCAAAAAGGACTTTTCTCAAGGTTGTAATGTAGGCTCTTTGGACAGGTGGGATAACCATATGGAATAAGTAACTCAAGTGAATGGAGAATAGAAACTCAAACTTTAGTACTTCGAGATTAGGAACAGAATACTTCCAACATTTTCAATCAACACACTTTCAATTCCCATACTCTCAACACCTCAATTTTTTTTTAACTCTTTTCACTTTTTTCAATCACTTAATTTTTTTTCTTTTTCAAACATACATATGAGCTTTTTTTTTTTTTCTTTTGCTCATTCTCAAATTTTTTTGTTCTTTCCCACAACTCATATCTCATCACACCCTTCTTTTATCACCACTCAACCATCATAATTCCTTTTCTCAACTCAACTCAATCTCTTCAACATTCACACTCTTTCTATTCTCCACTCAAATTGGGACAAAAAGGCTTAGGAACTTGGATAAGTGTTAGAATGTGCTAGCAAACAAAAGGCTCAGGCTCAAAAGGGCTCACAAGGGATAAGTGTCATTGGTAGGCTTATTTTGGCTAAGTGACTCAATCTAAACAAAGATATCCTAAGATCACATTCGGCATATCTAACTAGACACAATCAAAAGCGAGAGCACACACAAGTTCTAGCATCCTCTAAGGTGACGACTCACTCACAAACGAAGAGATCAATTCATGCATCTTAATCTCAAAAGGCTCAAATCTCACGGCTTTCACATCCATGCTAGTCTTAGTGAATTCTCACTTTCATCACACAAGTACTCAAAAAGGAAAACTTGTAAGTATACTAGTTCTCTCTCAAATCAACTTTCACTCCCATACTCACACAATAAAGTTCCTAACTCACCCTTACAACTTAACTCTACTCTCCAAGTCCTACTCAAGAATAGCAATCAACAAGCTTAAGAGAATTGATAGGCATGAAATATGTTGTAGCACATCAAAGCAATATCAGCTCAAGGAGCATCTCAATACACACTATATAACCAAACTCAACTCAAAGAGAGGATGTGCGCCTGTGCAATGTAACCATAAAACATATAAAAACTCCACCCCCCCAAACTTCGACCTTGTGAAGAGGTCTAAGTTTGGGGTTGTGGGTTACCTCATCCAAATAATTCAGTTTCTCTCAACAACTTAGCACACTCCCTTGTCTCGAGTTGGTCCCTTCAATCTCCACTTCTTTGGCACTCCTTCACCCTTAAGGCAAGCCTACAAAATAAACTCTCAAGTACAAGGTTAAAACTTACGACTCAACAACACCCTAATAACATAAAACTTTCAAAAGCAAATAAAAATGGGTTGCCTCCCATTCAGCGCTATTTTTAAGGTCCTCATGCCGAACCGAGCTCAAAGGAGCTTATGGGACATGATACTCAAATTTACCTCCCTTACTCTCATAATAGTGGTGGTTGAATTCCTCTCCTTCATTCCCATTCATCATGAGTTCCTTTCCTTCCTTCCCATCCTCAAGGGGTGGGCTTCTTAGCTTCTTCTCACCTTTATCTGGAGGAGTCTTACTCATCAATTTCTTGAGTTTGGGCTTTTTCTTCTTAACTCCCCCTTTCCTTTCCAACTGGACCACGTCTACACTTTTCACTTCTTCATCCTTCAACTTCTTCCCTTTATCCCTATCAAAATAATCAAGATCATAATGCTCATGGGTTAAATTATCAAGTGAAGGATCATCAAAATCATGAATATAAGAAAGATTAGGGATAGGAGGTGTGTCTTCAACACAAGGATCAATGGCATCCATGCAATAACAACTTTCATCCTCCTTCGGGTACTTCATGGCCTCATATAGGGAGATTTTTATCTCTTGATCATCAACCTTCAATGTAATCTTCCCATTTGCCACATCTAGCACCATCCCTGTCGTTGCCAAAAACGGTCTTCCCAAGATCAAGGGCACGTGCTCATCTTCCTCCATGTCAAGCACTACAAAATCGGCTGGGAAAATATGATCTCCAACATTAACAAGGACGTCTTCAACCACACCTTGAGGTCGAGTAATAGACCGGTCGGCAAGTTGAAGCGTCATCATTGTCGACCAAAGTTCTCCACCTTCCAACTTCTTGAATAACGACAAGGGCATAAGATTGATGCTCGCCCCAAGGTCGCACAACGCACCCTTCTTAACTCCATTCCCGATATCACATAAGATCGTGAAACTCCCAGGATCCTTTAACTTTGGGGGCAGTACCTTGTGCACTAATGCACTCACCTCATGGTTCAGCTGCACCAACTTGGGCTCATCTACTCGCCGTCTCTTTGCAATTAAGTCCTTCAGGAACTTGGCATAATTCGGCATCTGTTCCAAAGCATCATAAAAAGGAATGTTAATATGCAATTTCTTAAAAACATCAAGGAATTTAGCGAATTTCTCATCAAGCTTTTTCTTCATGAAGCGCTGTGGATATGAGACGTGTATCACAGATTTGGGTACCCCCCATTCATCACGCTCGGTCTCTTTCACTTTCTCTCTTGTTTCCTTTGTCTTCTTCCACTTAGGAACTCTCTCAATCTTCTCAATGCCCTCCTCTTCAGGCTCTTTGCTCTCTTGGAACTCATCCATATCTTTACTCTTCTGAATGTCTTCACCCTCAACCTCTTTCTCAACTTCTACCTCCTCACTCTTTTCTCCTTCTATCTCAATGTCTCCTTGGGGCGTCTCAGAATCAGCAGGCATCTGGGGACCATCATAGTTGGTTCCACTTCTTAACTGGATAGCCTTGTAATGCTCTTTCGGGTTCCCCTCCGGCATGGAAGGATATTTACTCGGCTCTCTTCCCAATGATTTTGTAATCTGGCTCATCTGAAACTCTAATGAAGTGAACCGCCGGTTGTTCTCTTGCTGAATTCGATTCAGCTCTACATCTCTCTTCTGGAGTTCTTGATCACGCTGATCACCTTTCTTATGCAGCTCTTTAACATCATACTCCAAAGAGGACAATATTTTGCTTCCTTCATCCACCTTCTGAAGGATAGCTCTCAACATTTCCTCAGTTGAGGAACCGCCTTCTCCACCCAGAGGCTTTGAACCTGGATCAACACCTGGAGGGACTGTGATTTCGGCCTTCGGATTAACATATAAAAAATTCTCGTTCTTCCTCCATTGGTTCTGAGGAGGCTACTGGCCTCCTTGATAGCCTTGATTATTTCTCCACTGATTTTGAGGAGGTTGTGGACCGGGTGGTACAAATGGTTGGCCATAGGAGGGCCTTCCAAGTTGATTGCCACCTTGTGGATACCCGCCTTGATTGTAGTAAGGTCCTCCCATATAGTTGGCTACCTCTTGCTGAATTGGGGGCTGGTCCACTTTCTCACTCACTGCTACATTCCCTCCAACCAGATTTTGCCCAACCTCAGTGTTACTTATCTTCTCCATCATAGCCATCAACAGCTTCCTCGTCCCTTCACTCTCCTCAATCTGATATGCCCTCTGAAATTCTGAGTCCTCATTCCACTGCCTGGCATTTGTCACAATATTGTCAACGATCTCTCTGTATCTAGTTGTACCATGGTTCAGAAATGCTCCATTAGCACATGCATCAAGATGGGCTTGACCAGCCTTGCTGGCTCCACTATAGAAGAAAGCCATGATATCTCCCTCATTGTACCCGTGCTGCGGGCACTCAATCAACATGTTAGAGTATTTTTCCCACGCCTGACGTAAGTCCTCTCCTGGCTTCTAGCAGAAGAAAGATATCTCTATCCTTGCTCTAATGGTTCTGGAAGGAGGGTAGAATCGCTCGAGGAACAGACGCTCGAGCTCGGCCCATGTGGTTACACCTCCCTGTGGGAGCGTGTTATCGTACCACTCCTTTGCCATTCCCGTTAAAGAGAATGGGAACAGCCTGAGCCTCTTGGCATCTTCAGACATGCCGTTATAATTGAACGTGGATGCGATCATCAGAAAACTCCTCAGATGTGTATGAGGGTTTTCCTTCCCAACCTCCCCCTTAAATTGATTCTCGGTAAGCAGCTTTAGAATTCCAAGGGAAACTGAGAAGTTGTTTTCCTCTACAGGGGGCAATGCCACTCCATCATAGTAACGTTGCGGCTGCGCCGCAAATCTTCCTCGAATAGCCATATTCTAATCGGCGTTCTGAGGAAAGGGCTTAGGAATAACAGGTGGTACGGGTACTTGTTGAACTGGTGGTGGTTGATAGACTGATGGTTGGTTGTAAACAGGAGGTGGAGGGTACGGGTATGGTGGGTATGGGTAAGGATAGGGTAAGTTGTTTTGTGGGTATGCAGGGTTGTTCTGAGGATTTTGGACAATGTTATGAGCTGGAATATTTTGATTGTGTGTACCCGGGTTTTGGCTCTGGCTTTCCCCTGACGGATCTTGGTTCTTACTGGTATTGCCTTCAGTGCCGTCAGCCAGGTTCACTATCTGATTAAACTCATTTTCAACATCATCCAACTCATTAGTAATTTCCATGTTATCTTTCCCTCCCCCGACAGCGTTCATCTTTCTTAAGAAGGCTTGGTTTCTTCTTGCTATTGTCTCAGGATCAAGCTGTATTCTCTCTTCGCTCGTATCTCCTTGCGAGCGTGTTTTCATAAACCTGAAACACTAATAAAAGAATCAAAACGCAACTGCCGAACACGTATGACTTAAACAGAAAAATAAAGCACTCACTACTAAATACTAAGCTATCTACAAGTCCTATTCAAAAGACATACAACGCCAACCCCGGCAACGGCGCCATTGACTTGAACCAAAAATACTAACTTTCTGCTAATAGTTTCCCCGCAAGAGTACGGGTTCACTATAGTATGGGCAAGTATAAGGACCAAGTATTATCGAACCCAAGGGAAGGAATGTATGCGAATAGATCCCTGAAGATCTACGCGTCGTAGTTAATATGAGTGTGATGTTTTTGGGTTTTGAAAAAGAATTATAATAAAATAAAATTATCCTACGAATGCAAAAAAAAAAATTAAACTAAGTATCTAAGGTGTGTTTTCAAATAAGTGATGGTGATGCTCAGGATGGGAATCCCTACGTATACTAACGGAGCAAGTACATAATCAAGATAACCGTGACGTGCAAGAATTAACCTAAGTAAAAAAATTGTAAGATGAAAGCTCAAGAATTCAAACCCTAATAATTTATCCTAACAATCGACTTCACTAATCCACTAATAAGTTAATAGATAGTGCTCAATTAAAGAGACCCTAATTTAACTAAGGTGATGCGGTCGTCCTCCCTAGGTAAACTGGTAGATTATTAACCCTTTCTAAATCCTCTCGTTAAGTCTACTAGTTGTTAAAGAGTGATACGGTCGTCCTCTCCCTAACACTTTCGTACGAAATTCAAAGGTAAAGTTAAGATTGATTTTAAGAATTCATTAATTAAGAGAATTAAAACTAAACGTCATGAATTATCCTAATTACGTACCCACATCCTACTTCTACGAGTTCATCCTACCTTAAGCATACAAGGGTTTTAGCCGGACATGGTTATAACGATAACAAAAGCAATTGAAGAAGTAACGAACATAAACATGATGATTTGAACTAAGTAATTACTAAACATTTAAATAAATTAAAGGCTAAGAACTGAAATTAGATTAATAAAACGAAGTCTCAAGTATTCAAGAACAAAGAACTAAAGGAAAGAAACTAAAAAAAAATCAAATCCAAACTTTGAATTTGTAAGTAAACCTCGATTACAAGTGAAAATTAAGCTTGTTCGTCTCTTCTCCTCTTTCTCTCTCTAAAAACTAACTCTAAAAGTGATGTGATATGTAGTGGGTCTGTGATCCTCTTCAAAAATGAGTTTGGAATGAGTATATATAAGCATCAGGCCGAATCGGGAACTCATGGGCCGAAAAAATGCACCCGGAGGCAAAAATAGGATAGTGCTCGAGCAGCACCAGCTCGAGCGGGGGCGTTGGAGCATGATAGGTCGAATGGTGCAAGGGGTCGAGCACTAGCGCTTGAGCTGGTCGAGTGCCAAAATTTTTCTGTAAGTTTTTGGGTGTTCGAGCAACATGCTCGAGCACTTTTCAGCAGTAGTACACTTGTTCGTAAAATCTTCATATCTCCTCAACCGGGAGTCCGTTTTGGCCGATTCAAAGTCCTACTAACTCCTCTTTTCGCCCTCTATCCATCTATGATATCCAAAGAGATAAATTAATGATTTTATAAAAATGATACTCATTTGACTCCAAACACTCATAAAAAACACTCAAAACATGGGTAAATCGGGCACCAAAACATAACAATATCACGCATAATCAACTCATTTTGCATTAATTAAAGTTTTAAAGATCAAAAATTGGTTTTGTGCAGTTTGCAAAAATTGTTTTTCGGGCCCGCAACTTAAGGGGTGGCGAAATATGGACCATAACTTTTTTAGCTAATAAAATGAGGATCGTAACCATTCAAGTTAGCAAAAATGAGGATTCAAACTTTTTAGATTCGCAATTCAAGGATTGTATCTTTTAAAATTTTACAAAAAAAGGTCAATTTCAGCACGAACTAAGGCCAAATTGGCATGTTTTAAATGTTTTGCTGGAAGTAGGATTGAATAACTTATATTTATGACGCCGACATTTTCTCACCCACTCAAGATCACAGAGCCAAACCACTTTCTCGTGTTTAATCATCCTATCTTTGGGAATATGAGCACGCCGCCAATTCTTGCAAACTGCACAAAATCGTATTACGTCCACAACATTCGGCAGTTTCCCCAGGATGGACCCTACAACATCTTGCTCAAGATCGCTCCACATTCTTGTTTCTTGGTTTTCACAATTTTCTTTATTACGTTCCCCATGTGGAATAGAATGGAGACACCAAAATCACGCCTAGTCTTTTTTTATTTTCCAACCTAATGATCCATATATATATATATATATATATATATATATATATATATATATATATATATATATATATATATATATTTGCAATTTAATATATTCCATAATATGGGTTCGTGTAACTATATATATAATTTAGGGATTAGTGTATATGATCTATTCCTTTTATATATAGTATAGGAAAAATATTTTCTCTTGTATGTGGATTGTACGTGCTGCCTTATATTTTTCTTATTTAGGTAATGTCTATGATCTCTTCCTTCCACATACCTAAGAGAATATATATCTTTCCTAAACTATATATAAAAGGAAGAGATCCTAAACATATATCACTAAATTATATAATGGCATCACATAAAAAGAGAGGATGAGAATATATTCCCTAAACTATATATGGGGATGTGAATATATTTCCTAAACTATATATAAAAGGAAGAGATTATATACATTAATCCCTAAATTATATAATGGAAGTGAAAATCCCTCTCGCTCTGGTATTGATGAATCACATACAAGAGATAATGATCGATTTCCTAAACTCTACATAAAAGGAAGAGATCATATACATTAATCCCTAAATTATATAATAACATGAGATAATAAAACTATATTTCCCAAATTATATATAAAAGGAAAAGATCATATACATTAATTCCTAAATTATATATTGGCTTTACATACAAGAGAGAATGGACGATTTCCTAAACTCTATATAAAAGGAAGAGATCATACACATTACCTAAATAAACATTTAAAACTAAGAAACACATTTCTCGAGAGTACTACAATTTTTGTGGAATAATATATTTTGGTTCAGGTGGGAGGTGGTTGATTGCCGGTTCTCCTAAGAACGACTCTAGAAAGAGTAAGATATTTTCATGTACATCTCTTATATGAAAGTGTTCCTTGAGTTGCCCAGTATAAATTACCGTCCTTGGTGCGCTACCGTCTCATGCATTTACTACACGTAGAGTTTTCTTTTTAGCATTATAAAATAGTTGTTTGTTGTTATGAGAATTACATTGCTATAAATAAGGGTTGGTTCGAATGATGGATGACGAATTATGTGGGTGCAACACAAGTAGTGTGTTGTGGTATGAAATATATCAACGCACAACTCTTTTATCTTTTTAGAGATGGTATTTTGAGAAGATATTGTTTAGCGGATGAATATTGGACATCACTTTGTCCCGGTGAAGGTAGCTATAGGTTAGGTGGTCCTAAGAAACGGTTTTGCTTAGTTAACACCGCCGGGGATCGTTTGGTGTCGTGTGAATTTAACCTCGACAGGCGGGAGTTGTTGAATTTTTATTTCGATTGGTCTAGAATGAGTTGGATGAGAAGTGATATGCCAGTTTTTTAGTCATTTGGCAGCACAAACGAATTCTCAAATTACACTTTTTACTCTTTTCAAGATATATCATACGACAAAAGGGAATTCGTTTTTATTCAGCCTCCTCATTAGTCAGACTTTGTATGGTAACAGCAATTTCAATATTTTCTATTTATTCAGGATATCGTTAATATCTTCTTAAGTTTTCTCAATATTAATGCAAGCGAGCTACACACTTCTTCTTCTTTTTCCTAATATACTAGCTAACAACTTATATTTTGTACTCCGTTGATGATATATTTAATAATTAAAATATATATTATCAAGTCAATCTATCAATCACACATTAATCTATTTTGGAGTATGGACATTGAACTATTATGTTATTTTAGTACTTGACTAAATCTTGGATGTTATTTTTAATTTTTTTATGGACTTTTAGTTTATTAGGATGTTAATATACTTTTGTAAATGATTTATGAATATGTATTGTTGTTTTATGGACTTTTATCAGATATTTTTTTATTATTTGGCCCTAAAATGTCTAAAAAAATTCAAAAAAGTAGTACATAGTATATTACGGTTATTTTGGTCAATAACCGAACCGAAATATTTTGGTTCGGTTGAAATTCGTTTTAGTGCTATTCGGTTCGGTTTTGGTTACCGGCTAAGAGTTTTTCGGTTAATTCGGTTTTTACTATTCGATTCGGTGACCGAATAACCGAATGCTCACCCCTACTCTTTGATTCCTGAAATGTTAGTTTCCACACAATACAATATAAAGATAAATTTGACATCATCAAAATAAAATAGAGAGATTATTAGGACATAAATATCCTAACAAAGTGGTATCAGAGCCACGGTTTTGGACTCCATAATTTAAAATGTAATTTAAATCTATTTACATTAAAATTGAAATTGGATAATAGCTATTCAGGTCAGAGACTTCCTAGCCACCCTCAGCCGTCAGGCCGTTTGCCACCAGCGGCCAGAGACTTCCTGTCCATTAGGACACCAGTCACCAACAGCTAGAGACCTCCCGATCATCAGGCCGCTAGCCACTAGAGACCTACCGGCAGTTAGGTCGCCAGAGGCTAATTATAGTTAGAGCTCAACAAATGTAATTGAAATCTTAAAATAAAGGGTCAAGATCATTTGGGTCCTTTATAAATAGTGGTTCATACCCCATTGTTAAAGGATCCCCCATTCATTAACACACACATACAGTATATACAAAATACACATTCAACTATTCAAGTGAAGAACTCAAGGGTTCTTCCCCCATTGTTCATCTATTTACATTTTATTGTTTGATAAATATCATCTAACAGACACCACAAATATATCCATACGAAAATATATGTCAACACTATACAACATTTCTCATGCACAAATCAAAAGTTTACATAATAAATATTTTACAATGTTAAAAACCTACTTAGATTTCCTTTATTTTGTCCACTTGATTTGGATCCCCTACCATTTCTATCAACATGCAACAATAATTTACCTTTTCAAAAGATTGCATTATTGATAATTTACGTAGATGCCATAGTAATTTCATACTTGGCCATGATGGGAGTAGTGTCCTTATACCAGTATGAATTTACTCCACTTGAAGTATCTCCCGACCCACTCTCTGAATTACTCTGTGGTTTGAGCACACCAGTTCCTATTGAAAACAGGTAATGGAACGGCTTTGATGGTGGCACTATATCCACTCCTCCCTCTAGCATCCTCACCACAGCACTCATCGGTGGCCTCGCCTCCGGTGAATCTTGAGCACACCAGAGACCCACCATACCCATTCTCACCGCCTTCATTCTATCCTTCTCCTCAATCCCACAAGTCTCTGTCAACGCCATCAACTCTCCTTTCTCAAACTCCTCCCACACTTTCTTAGGGAACCAATCCAAACTCTCATCGCTACCAACCACTCTCGTATGCTTTCTCCTTCCCATTATCTCAAACAGGAGGATACCGAAGCTATAGACGTCACATTTGTGAGTTATTGGAAAGTTATTCAGCATGAACTCAGGGGCCGCGTACCCTGGAGTTCCTCTAAATCCACCTGTGATGCTAACATGAGTATCATCCCTATTACAGAGCTTCGCCAGCCCAAAATCTGCAGCCTTGGGGCAAAAATTCTCATCCAGAAGTACGTTCCCAGGTTTTATATCATAGTGAACGATCCTGTGTTGGCACTCCTCGTGCAGGTACGCTATTCCCTTGGCAGTTCCAAGTGCAATTTCATGCAACTTTTCCCACTCCAATACTTGATTCTCACTAAATAAGTGTCTGTCCAGCGATCCATTTTCCATGAATTCATACACGAGGGCACTTATATTTTGATCATAGCAAAAACCATACAACCTCACACAATTTATATGATGAGTTCTTCCAATTGTACCAACCTCAGCCATGAACTGTTGCTCAACATGCCCATTTGGGGTTCTGTTCAGAATTTTCACCGCGATCTTGACCCCATTTGGGAATACACCCTTATACACTTTCCCAAAACCTCCGGAACCCAACACAGTGTTGTAGTTCTCTGTAAAAGAATAGAGCTGCTGCACGGAGAAACGGACGGGTTTCTCCTGAGCCAATTCATGGAAGAATTTCTCCATTGTTGGGGCATCAACATCCCAAACTTGAATCGTGGTTGAAGGCGGTGGTAGAGCGAGTTCTGCTCGGAGATTTGACAATAGCCTCTCTCTTGCTTTTTGTTTGCAAAATGCGGACATAACCAAAATCCCAGCAATTATTAGCATGCTCAGGATTATAACTGCAACACGTAGGAAATGTTAATTGGTGAGATTGCCTGCATTATCAATATCAAAATCTGAAAATTACTCCCTCAATTCTATTATTATTTGCACACTTTATTTATTCGTCCATCCCAAAATAATTTGCACACTCCAAAAAAAGAAACATTGATTTGCATGCACACTCACAATAATATACACATATTTACCCATATGTCACTATTTTACTTAACAAATGGTTTTTTCTTAAAATGTGTGCCGTCCCAACTTGCAAATAATGCCGGGACGGAGGTAGTACCTTTTAGGACATCATTTTATGGATATTTGTGAAATTAGGACACTATCTTTTTGAGCTTGCAAAATTAGGATACTATATTTACATTCTTGCAAAACAAGGATACTATTTTTTATATTGGACAAATTTCTAAAATGTGGGCCAAATAAAACCTGAATATGATGTCTCTAGTTGGACCGAACTTTATAAAATTTGACCTAAATTTGCCAAAATCTAGAGATAGCATTGTAATTTTGCAAGTCCGTAAAGTTTCCAAATCAAAGTAGAGAGTGTTTCCCGTGAAATGATTCGATTGAAAACTTACTCCAGGGTCTTGCTGCATCACTGATACCTGGTTGTGGAGAAAAATCGCGACTTGGCGGTGGAGGAAAAATGAATGAAGTAGACATGCTAGAGCTTTTAACCTGAATTTTTCGGAATCATACAGGGAGAAATGATCAAATAATCCGTCTTATCTCATAATCTACCGGGCCAGAAAAAAAAAATCAAATTGGATCGATTAATTACGTTTTGTAAATTTTATTTAGAATTTGGTTTCTTATATAACTAGTGTGTTTCGATTTTCAATTAGTAGTCGAAATATCAAAAATATTATTTATGTATAATACTCCCTCCAATTCATTTTTTATTGATCCTAAGAAAAAGACACAGATTTTAATAAAATGTTTGTTTATTAGTATTTGTGGGTAGAAAATAAATTTTAGAATGATTATTTTATAAATTTATAAATGAAACATTATATTGTTAAATTTAACATCCATACTTATTTTACATGTTTTATATAGGATTAATTGCAAAAAAAATTTTTTTATAATTTTTATGATTTTTATCAATTACAATATTAACTTTTTTTCTTTGCAATTTAATATACTAACTTTCTAAGTTTTGCAATTTAAAACATTTGATAATTTTTCGACAACAATTAAATGACGTTCCAACCCGAAATGTAATATAAGTATCCACATAGATGCCAATAAATAAAATTATTTAATAAAAAATAAAAATAACGTCTTTAAAATACATTTTTAAGTTATATTTTAAAATTTTAAATGTATTTAAAGGACCTTATTCTCATTATATAAAGGGTTAATCACAAAAAAAAAATCACAAATTTTATAGTCTTTATCAATTACAATATGAACTTTTAAAATTTGTAATTTAATACACGAACTAATTTATTATTGCAATTCAATATATGATATAAATTTTTGGGGATACTCTATACATTGTGTAAATTTCCAGCGATTTAACACTACGTGGCAGCCTAAAACCCGTCACACACTACATCAAATACCAAATCTAAAAGAAAAAAACTTTTTTTTTTATTTCAAAACATTATTTTTATAAGATATTGCTCAAATACGGTTTAATAATTGTGAAAGAAATTTTTAAAAAAAATTCTAGTATTTATACAAGTTTGTATGATGTGAGATATTTTTTTCTGCATAAACTAGACAACATCAACATTTATGATCCATTATTAATAAACATGTTTGAACAATATTTTATAAAATAATTTTTTTGAAACATTAAAAAAGTAAAATTTTGCAGATTTGACATCTAACATGACGTGTGACGCGTCTTTGGTGTCGGCTTCAACTGCCACATAAGCATACATATTTTCAGAAATTTACACTATGTATCGAATTGCAATAATAAATTAGTTCGTGCATCGAATTACAAACTTTAAAAGTTCATGCTGTAATTGATAAAAACTATAAAGTTTGTGTTTTTTTTTTTTTTTTGCAATAAACCCTAATAAAAATTTATTATTTTATTTGTTGCCATCCACGTGGGATCTATATATCCAAAAATCATGCATGCCATTTAATGGATAACGGAAAATTATCGGATGTTTCAAATTACAAAACTTATAAAGTTGATGCACTAAATTTCAAGGAAAAAAAGTTTGTGTTGTAATTGATAAAAGTCATAAAGTTTGTAATTTTTTTTTTACCGTTAACCCTTTTATATATATCTAACCAAGAACAATAAAAAAAAAATAGAAAAAATATGCATCATGAAAATTTATGATTCAACTTTAAAATCTTCAACGTCTAAACAAAAAATAATAATAATAATACGATTGTGTGTTTCAGATAATTTTGAACATTATGAAATAAGAAATGAGCTAAATACAAATATAAGCTTTGCAAAATTTAAATTTTCATAGAAATGAACCAAAATGCCAAATGAATCCAATTATACAGCAACACTAATTCAGTTAGTTTTGGTACGATTCCGTTCCCTACAAGAAAATAAAAATTTGCCTACGGAATTAGAATTACCTAGAAAAAAAATTCAACAAAAAAGTTCGTAGTAAGAATTGTCTACGATTTGTCTACGAAATTTTCTAATTACGAAAACATCTACATTTCTCAACCTAGATACAATTTGCCTACGAAATAAAATCCCTAGGTATAATTACACTACAAGAAAATTGATCTTTAATGACAGAGATCCTGTCACTATTGTTTTTCAAGCTAAAAGTCTTTAATGACATAATCATAATTTTTAGTGACAGGTCCTGACATTAAAGATCATTTTTTTGTCACTAAAAACTTTTAACTAGAGAAGGAATAGTGATAGGATTTTGTCATTAAAGGTCAAGTTTCTTGTAGTTTTACCTACAAGTCATTTGTCTACACTAAAACTTGTCTACGATATTTTCGTAGGCAAATTATTTTATAGGTGGGAAGAAAGATTTCTATACAATTAGAAATTTTTGTAGGCAATTTTCACTACGAATTTTTGTTGTTAGAAATTTCATAGCCATATTAACAATTCCCATAGACAGTTTTAAGTTTTCTTATAGAATTTTATATATTAATATGATTAAGTAATTTAATTCTATTCGATTGAAAAATATAGTCAAAATCGATTGAATTAACTGAATGTTATCTCTAAAATTAATGCGACTATATCGGTTACTCCGATTATAAAAATAAAAAGACTTCTTACATCAAAACCATTATTCCGAAAATCACATTATTTTATTCAGATTAAATGATTTTGATATAGATCGAGAACTTGAATCTAATGTGTTTTCTCCTTCTTTTAACAACATATATACGCCATCAAAACATGAGACAAACTTTTCTATAAAATTTGTTCATAGTATAAAATTGAATTCAGGCAGTAGTACAATATTTTATTCAATAATATTATAATATTCATTTCATTATATCACTATACTAATAAGGTAATATCATGATATTCTTACGTATAAACATGTTGAATTGTGTAGATAAGTGCTGCAACATTAACTTATAAGAGTAGTAGTATTAATAAATAAATGTTACAGTATTACTTAACTAATATAATAATAATAATATCAATTTCATATAATGAACAAATTTCAATGGAGAATAACATAAAATGACAGGGATAGAGTTCTTTTAATTACGTCCCATAATTTTTTACCTTTTCCAAAAACTTCCCAAAAAATTATTTTCTCCAAATACGTCTCAATTTTAGGCTAAGTGTTCATTTTTCCTCCCAAAAAAAATTAATATCTCCAAGTACATCCCAAATTTTGGCGAAGTGTTAACTTTACGTCCCAAAAAAGTTAATTTCTCCTATTACATCCCAATTTTTGGCTAGGTGTACAATTTACTCAACCACATATCGACCACGTTTTGTCAATTCTGATAAATTTGGGACGTAAATTGTACATTTAGACAAAAATTAGAATGTAATAGGATAAATTAATTTTTTTGGGACGTAACTAGTACACTTAGCTAAAAATTGAGACGTAATTGGAAAAATTACTCCCTCCGTCCCAGCATTATTCGCACTTTTACTGTTTTCTCGTGTTTTAGCGAGCGAGTTTTTTATTAGTATTTAAAATGATAAAGTAATTTTTAAATTATTTTATAATAGAGGAGAGATAGATCTATCAAACCCTACCTTAAAAGTTATTTTATCATTTCAAATACTGATAAACAATTCGCTCGCTAAAATACAAAAATAAAGTTAGTGTGCAAATAATGCTGGGACGGAGGGAGTAGCATTTTTGGAAAGATAAATAATTGTGGGACTTAAAAGAACTCTATCCCTAAAATGACATGTATATATACAGAATCAGAAAAATTAACTAAAATAAAGGGTTAATATCAATTTACAACCTATATTATAATCGGATAAAAGGAATTGTACAGGTTGTAAATTGATAAAATGTTATAGTGTAGGTTGCAAATTGATATTAATCATATATATGTTTAAGTTATGTTTAAAATTAGTATTTTCATGATATAAATTTATTGTGAGTTTGACTATATATTTGCTAACACCAACTTATATATTGTTTATTACAACTGTTATTGTTTAACCTTTTGTATTAAACACATTAAAAAAAACAATTTGTATTATAAATTTTCATTTTGGTTTTATTTTCCCCCTGTACTCCTGAAGGTAAGCATGTTCTTATAAAATATACTACTGTTATTGTTTACTAACTTTTTGTATTATAGATTAAAAAAAATTGTATTATAAAATTTCATTTTGGTTTTATTTTTTGGGTGTACTCATATTTCTTAACGTAAGCACGTTTTAAAAAACATAATGTTTGCAAGTATATTTATATAAGAAAATTAATTATTTCAAACAATAATTTTAAAATTTATCTTCGACCCCGCTGAATTTTTATTAGTTATTATTTATTTAATTAGTGAAACTCGAGAATTTAATAAATTATTAGGTGATTAGGGTGGGGTTGGCCGGGTTGAGGTGAGAAAGTGGATCATGTGGATAAATATAACTAAATATATGTATTGTTAATATCAATTCGCAACATATACTATAACCTTCTATCAATTTGTGATCTGTACAATATTTTTTTTATCTAATTAATTGCAACCTATTCTAGTACTAAATTTAACAGATTACTACCTCAAGGTTGCAATTTGATAATTTTGTAAGATAAAGTATAGAGTGGAAATGGTTCATACATAAATTATTAAAGGGTATTATAGTATTTTTCACTAAAAAATATTAGTTGTTTTAATTGAAAAGTATTATTTGTTTACACTGAAAAGTCTTAGTTATTCTGAGAAAACAAACTAAGACCCTCAGTGAAAATAAATAATACTCTTTAGTCAAAACAACTAATACTCTTTAATAAAAACAACTAATGTCCTTCAATAATTCATGTATGGACTATTTTCCCTCTATACATACTCATTTTGTGCAATATAAATTGCAATTTTAATGATTTTTTTTTTTTTTTGTCCAACGTGTAAATTGGTAAAAGTGTCAATTTACAAGTTGCAATATTAATACTAAAATAAATAACCTTTTAGGGGCTTCCAGTAGCTTGGCATAATCTATGTAATTAATCTATCAAAAGACAAAAGGCTTTGCTAATACGCGTCTGCAATCCGTATCATTTTCTATATGTTCTGTTCTGTTATAAAAAAACAGGACTCAAAGCAAGTGATGTTTGCACTGAAGAAAAGGGAATCTCCAGATAAATACAAAGCTCATAAAAAAAACGATGTTGGGATGTCGTAATCCCTTAAGCGGATAGTTGGGTGGGGGACTTAAATACGGCCGTTTGGTTTGAGGGATTGTCTGGGATTGTCTTTATAATCCCAGGTAATCTCGTGTTTAGTTTGAGGGATTGCACATGACCATGACCCTGGATAGACTAGAACGACTATCTCGTGTACAATTCGATCCAGAAAATTTGGTTTTTGTCCAAATTTTCTAGTTCTAGTCTATCCGTTTTTCGATAATCGTTCTAATCCAATCCTAGCTAATCCAATCCTATCCCGTAAACCAAAAGGCAAATCTCTAAAATTAGTTAACGGCATTTAACAAAAAGCCATAGCAATTACCTGTATTACTTGTCTTCAGATCTTCTGCAATGGCTCTAAGTTCATGAATGAAAGAAAGGCTGTGTAGAGAAAATCAATTCTAGTGTTGATAGAATTTACAGATAATTCTAATTTATACAAAATTCTACTCCACACACAATGATTTTAAAGAGAGAGGGAGAGCTTCGTCTTTCACACCAGGTAGGTCATGCGTTTACTTGGACAAATTAACTAGTCTGTGATGACTGATGATCTGTTTAAGGATAAGTAAATTGTATTTAATTATACTTCAAACTTATCACCTGGCCGGCATTCATTAATTGAAATGGACAACGATAAGGGATGACCTGTTGAAAGGAATATTAGAAAATGACTGAGAAACAATTGACTTGAACACAGCTGAAAACAAACTTTTTTAAGGATCAGGTATCACACCTAAACACACATGGATCGATATGTGATCCAGAGGTCAATAAAAGTACATAATTATAAACCTCCTATATATTCGAGGGAATCCTAACCCTTATTTTTAACCCCTGACTTAATATTTCCATAAAATTTACACAAATAATGTTCACATGCAAGTGGAATCGAACCCTTGTGTTTGGATGAAATGATAATGATAAGATAGTCAAATATGATTGGCCTAATGGATTAGCCTCATCAGTTATGGGAGAAGTCACTGTGTTCAATACTTGTGAAGAGCAAATTTTAGTTGAGGTTTTCTTAGGTTAGACACGCTATCGAGTTGACTGATATCAGTAACGGTCTATAACCCTTTAGATTTAAAATCTAATAAAATTTAATGGTTTAAATTTGATAATCTGCTTCTTGTTGAGTTAATCATGTAATTTTCTAACGAATTGCATCGAGTAGTATCGAATTGTTTCGTATTATTCCAATATTATATTAAATTTAATAGTTCAAAAATATGAAATTATTAATTTACAAATTTATCCTTATTTAATTTATAATAAAAACTATTCTAATTAATTTTTAATGGGAAAATGGTCAAATAAACCCCTGAATTTATATGTGGGGATCAAATAGACTCCTGAACTTTTATTTTTGTATGTCTAAATCCTTTTTCTTTAACATTTAGATCAAATAAACTCCTAACCTTATAAGTGAGGATCAAATAAACCCCTAAACTTTTTTTTTTTGTTACATTTAAACCCCCTCTCTTTAACAATGAGATCAAATAAACTCCTAATATTATATGTAAAGATCAAATAAACCCCTTATTATATATATATATATATATATATATATATATTTTAATTTTATTAACATTATTAATTCTTAATAGTTTAGTAATTATACTTTTAATCCTTTAAATTAATGTCAATTTTGGTCCGCCATAGATAGAATCGTCGAACATAATTACAACATGAGACATACGTATATTATTTATTGAAAAAAAATAGTTCTAACATTTTTAAATTTTTTGGAAGTGTTACTTTATTATAATATTTTGAATCAAACTTGGAGAAAGTCTGCAACTAACCATTCCTACCTCAATATCAATCGCCGACAATAGCCTCTCGCCGATCACATGCCATTGCCGACAACCAAATGGGAAAAGTCGCCAGCCCAATGCCCACCACAGCGTGGAGACAGCCTCCGTATCGACAACAACCATCGCCGACAACAACGTGGAGACGCACCACTGACTTGAAAACAAAATACTAATTTGACTAGTAGTTACCCACAAAAGTATGAGATCATTGTAGTATGGGCGAGTATAAGGACCAAGTATTATCGAATCCATATGAAAGTGTGTATGCGAATACATCCCTGGAAATGTATGTCTCGTAGCTAATATGAATGTAATATTTTGGTTTATGCTAATACTAAACTATATTATACTATTTATATGGTAATAATGAAATTAAACTAAACTAACTTCTGGTTTGAAGTGCAAAGATGATGATGATGTTTGGGATAGAAGTTCGTACGTATACTAACGGAGTTGGTACAATAACTAAAATAATCGTGATGTGCAAGTTATAATTCTAAGCGTACTAAAACTAGGCAATCAACTTCTCTAATCTAGCACAAGAATTAAAAGAATAAAAGCTCAAGAATTAATCCCAATACTTAGTTCTATCAACCTACTTCTCTAACCCACTAATTAAATTATATGGATTGTGCTTAATTATTGAGGCCCTAATTTTACTAAGGTGATGCGGCCGTCCTCCCTAGATAAACTGGTAGATTATAAACCCCTTCAAAAACCCTCTCCTTAAGCCTATTCGTTATTAAAGAGTGATGTGGTCGTCTTCTTTCTAATAATTTTCGTACTTAATTCCAAGATTATTCTAGGGTTTATTAGGAATATTCAATAATTAGGAGATTCAAAACTATACATCATGAATTATCCTAATTACGTACCAACATCATACTTCTACGAGTTCATTCTATCATAATCAAGCAAGGGTTCTAGCCTAACATGGTGGTTTGAAGAACATAAGCAATAACAAGAACTGTAGTCATATGCATAACTAAATAACGAAAGAATTCAAGAGCATAAACGAAAGATAGAATCAATAACTTCAAGTCTCAAAATAAATCTTTATAAATCCGGAAAACCTAGGTTTAATAGTCTCACGTACTCAAAAAATAAAGAATAAAAACTCACCGATTCAAAAGAAAGGTAATTAATCTATGAATTCGTAAGTTGAAACCTCGATTACTCGTTCAAAACCTTGCTAAATACTTGAATTCTCCTTCTCAAGCTCTTCTCCTTCAAAAGCTATGTCTAAATATGTGATAGTGTGTAAAAATAAGCATGGACGGGGTATATATAGGCATTGGGCCGAATTTGGGCGAAATGGGCCGAACCTGCTCGACCGGGGCTCCAGCTAGGCGCTCGAGCAGCCTTCACTCGTGCAGTCTTCTATTACAAGACCAGATAGCGCTCGATTGCGGTTAACTCGAGCGCCTAGGCTCGAGCTTTGCTCTCTCGAGCGGTTCTTCTTCACTATCGCCCGTGGGGCGCTCGACCAACATAAACCCGAGCGGGTGGCCTCGACCAGGCCCGGCTCGAGCGGCTCTTCTCCACAATGAACCACGAGCGCTCGACCTCTTCCTAGCGGAGCACTTAGTGCTCGACCTATGCCCACTCGAGCGGTTCTTGCCTACAGAATATGGTGGGCGCTCGAGCTAGGATGCTTTAGCACTAAGTGCTCGACCTCTTCGTAGAACTCGAGTGCTTCCTCCTTTTGAGCTAAGTGACACTTTTCTTCGCATAAACTAATACTTTTCATATTTCTTCAATATCTTCTCATCCGGGAGTCCGTTTGGGTCGATTCAAAGCCTAAGAACTCCGTTTTTCGCCCTTTTTCCTGTTGTGAACACCAAAAAGGCAAGTTTATGAGTTTATAAAAATATTACTCAAATGACTCTATATACTCATAAAAACACTCAAAATATGGATTAATCGGGCACCAAAACATCACATTTTTACGCCTAATCAACGCCCCCAAACTTACCATATTGCTTGTCCTCAAGCAATGAAATAATAAGTCAAGTGAAATCGTTGGGAATGAATGAAAGTACCAAATCATGCAAATAATTGTTTTCAAGTTTCAAAAATCGGTCACTCACACACAAACTCATCCCCTTCATCCTACTCATGGAAAATCAATAAAAATTCAGTAAATCACACATGGATATGCTCTCGGTGATGTGTTTCACGCTCTCACAAGTGTTTATCAGTAATTAGGAACACTCTCAATCAATCAATCACACAAATCAGTGACCATAAGCTTGTAAGCACTCTCAACTTCGACCACATACTAGAATTCATGTCAAATCAAAAAGGACTTTTTCAAGGTTGTAATGTAAGGCTCTTTGGACAGGTGGGGTAACTATATAGGATAACTGAGTCAAGTAAATGGAGAATAGAAAATCAAAGTTTCGGTACTTCAATCCCGTTGGAAAAGATCACTTCAAATATATTCATAAACTGTGCTTTCAATTCCATCTAATTTTCACACCTCAATTTTTTTTCCTCCTAACTCTTTTCACTTCTCTTCCTATTTTTTCCTTTTTCACACTATACATGAGCTCATATTTTCTTTTGCTCATTCTCAATTTTTTTATTCTTTCCCACTACTCAAAAACTCATTACCTCCTTTTCTCGTACTCACTCAACCATAAACAATTCTACATCCTCAACTCAAACACCTCTTTACATTCGCAACTTTTCCTATTCTCCACTCAAATTGGGACAAAAAGAGTTTTAAGAATTAGATAAGCTCAAATGTGCTAGTAAATAATAGGCTCAAGCTCAAACGGGCTAACAAGGGATTAATGTCATTGGGAGGCTTATTTTGGCTAAGTGGCTTATCAATTCAAAAATAGCCTAAAATTATTTCCAGAATTTCATACTTGACACAATCAAGAAGAGAGAGTACCCACAAGTTCCAGCACCTCTAAGGTGAAGATCCACTCACAAACGATGAGATCAATTTAATGAACTTTAATCTCTTATAAGGCTCAAATCTCACGGCTTTCACATCAATGCTAGACCTAGTGAATTATCATCACTACCACACAAGTATTCAAAAGAAAAGTTCGTAAGTGTACGAATTCCCTCTCAAATCCACTCTAATCACTACACTCACACAATCTAGTCCATAACTCAACTCCACAAATCACTAACTTATAATTCACACTCAAAGATAGCAATCAATAAGCACAAGAGAGTTAATAACCATGAAAGTAATAGTAGCACCAAATCTTTTCATAACAACAGCTCAAGTGCCTATCAATGCACAATATATAACCTATCTCAACTCAACGAGAGGGCGTGCACCTGTGCAATGTCAATTATACCTCTCAAATGCACCGGTGCAAAATATATAAAAACTCCACCCCCCCAAACTTCGACCTTGTGAAGCGGTCTAAGTTTGGGGTTGTGGTTACCTTATTCGCATAATTCTAGTGGCACTCAACAACGTGGCAATACTCCCTTTTTGTTCTCTTGAAGAACTCCATGCTACCTTTACATCATTAATATAGTCCTGCACTAAAAACTCTCAAGAACGAGGTTAAAACATACAACTCAAAACAAAACACTAAAAACTAAAATCACTCAAAAGCAAGTAAAAGTGGGTTGCCTCCCACTCAGCGCTATTTTTAAGGTCCTAATGTCGGACCGAGCTCGAAGGAGCTCATGAGACATGATACTCAATGTTACCTCCCTTATTCTCATAAGAGCGGTTGTAGAATTTCCTTACACTATGCCCATTCACCATAAATGTCTTCTTCACCTCTGGTGGTCGTTTCACTTTCTTTTTTGCTTTCTAGGGAGGTGCCTTATCAAGCAACTTCCTGAATTTTATCTTCTCAACATCAACTCCTCCTTTTCCTCCATGTGGGCCACGTCTACACTTTTCAGTTCTCCACTCTTCAATTCCTCTTTGGCTCTATCCCTGTCATAACAATCAAGATCATAACGCTTATAGGTTACATCATCAAGTGAATGATTATCATAATCATGAATATAAGATGGATGAGGGTTAAGATGTGTGTCATCAACACAAGTGTCAATAACATCAATGGAATGACAGCTCTCATCTTCTTTCGGGTGTCTCGTTGCCTCATATAGGAAAATCTTTATTTCTTGATCATCAACCTTCAATGTGATTTTCCCATTCGCCACATCCAACACCATCCCGGTCATAGCTAAGAACGGTCTTCCCAAAATTAGGGGCACATGCTCATCCTCCTCCTTATCGAGCACTACGAAGTCGGTGATAAAGACGTGATTCGCCACCTTAACAGGGATATCCTCAATTACATCTTGAGGTCTTATAAAAGATCTATCGACAAATTGGAGAGTCATCATCGTGGGTTGAAGTTCACCCCCATCCAACTTCTTGAACAACGACAACGACATCAAATTAATGTTGGTCCCAAGATCGCACAACACCCCCTTTTTTATTCAATTCCCGATATCACACAAGATAGTGAAACTACCGGGATCCTTCATCTTCCGATGAAGCACCTTGTGCACCATAGCACTCACCTCATGGTTCAGCTGAACAAGTTCGGGAACATCAACTCTTCTTCTCTTTGCAATCAAGTACTTCAGGAACTTAGCATATATCGGCATCTGCTCTAAGACATAATAAAACGGGATGTTAATGTGCAACTTCTTGAAGACCTCAAGAAACTTCACAAACTTCTCATCCAATTTCTTCTTCATATCGCTGAGGATAAGGAACTAGAATCACGGACTTTGGCACACCCCACTCATCTCGTTCCATTTCCTTGATATTCTTCTTAGTCTCTTTTGTCTTCTTCCACTTAGGAACTCACTCTTCTTCCACAATCTCTTCTTCCATCTTTTTTTTCCCATCATCCATCTTTTTCCTCTCGCTCTCTTCTTCAACCTCTCTATGGGCTTTCTCTACATCAGCAGGTAGTGATGGACCATCGTACTTGGTGTCACTTCTCAACTCAATCGCCTTGCATTGCTCTTTCAAGTTACCTTCCGCATAGAAGGGAATTTACCCGACTCTCTAACCAAGGATTTTGCGATCTGGCTATTCTGAAACTCTATCAAGGTGAACCGTCTGTTGTTCTCTTGCTGTATTTTATTTAGGTCCATGTCCCTCCTCTGAAGATCTTGATCCCTCTGATAATTTTTCTTGTTCATCTCCTTCACATCATACTTCTAAGAGGACAACCTCTTACTACCCTCTTCCACCTTCTGAAGAATAGCACGTAACACTTCATTGGTAGAGGCATCGCCTTCTCCCCCTGGGAGTTTCGAACCTGGATCTACACCTAGAGGTACAGTTATTCTAGCTTTCAGATTGCTATAGGATAAATTCTCGTTCTTCCTCCACTGATTCTGATTCGATGGCTGACCTCCTTGATATCCTTGATTATTCCTCCACTAATTCTGAGGAGGCTGTAGTCCCGGTGGTACAAACGGTTGACCGTAGAGAGGTCTTCACTGCTGATTTCCACCTTGTTGGTACCCGCCTTGGTTGTAGTTAGGTCTTTCCATGTAGTTGGCCTCCTCTTGTTGGCATCCTGGCTGGTCCACTTTCTCACTCATTGCATTATTACCTCCACTCAAACTCTGCCCAACCTCTAGATTACTGATCTTCTCCATCATAGCCATGAGCAGCTTTCTCGTCCCTTCACTTTCTTCCATCTGATAGACCCTCTGATAATCCGGATCTTCATTTCATTGTCCAGCGTTCTTCACTATGTCTTTAACTATGCCTGCACTCAGCTGCACTATGGTTCAGGAATGCTCTATTAGCACATGCGTCGAGATGGCCTTGAGTAGCCTTGCAAGCCTCACAGTAGAAATATGCAATAATATCACCCTTGTTGTACCCGTGCTGCGGGCACTCAACAAGAATGTTGGAGAATCTCTCCCAAGCCTAACTCAACTCCTCTCCTGGTTTTTGCTTGAATGAAGAGATTTATTTCCTTGCCTTTGCCGTTCTAGACAGAGGGTAGAAACGTTCAAGAAATAGACGCTATAGCTCAACCCATGTGTTGGTGATCAAATTGAATCGGGGGGATTAATGATTGTTTTAGTTCGGGTTAAGATCACCAATCAATTACGTGTGATTGATTACTGACTTGAAGCGAATATACTAACTTCTACTAGTCGCTTCCCCGCAAGCGGACGGGTTCACTGTAGTATGAGCAAGTATAATGACCAAGTATTATCGAACCCAAGGGATGAAGTGTATGCAAATAGATCCCTGAAGATCTACGCGTCGTAGCTAATATGAGTGTAATATTTTTTTGGGTTTTTTTGAAAGATTAATTAAAAGACTAAAATTATCCTAGGAATGCAAAAAGCAAAATTAACCTAAGAATCGAAGGGTTGTTTTCAAATGAGAGATGGTGCTGCTTAGGATAGGAATCCCTACGTATACTAACGGAGCAGGTACATAATCAAAATAACTGTGACGCGCAAGAAATAACCTAAGTAAAAGAATGCAAGGTGAAAGCTCAAGATTCTAAACCTTAATACTTTACCCTAACACTCGACTTCACTAATCCACTAACAAGTTAATAGATTGTGCTTAATTAATGAGACCCTAATTTAACTAAGGTGATGCGGTCGTCCACCTTCGCTAAACTGGTAGATGAATTAACCCTTTCTAAACCCTCTAGTTAAGTCTACTCGTTGTTAAAGAGTGATACGGTTGTCCTCTCTCTAACACTTTTCGAACGAAATTCAAAAGTAAAGTTAAGATTGATTTTAAGAATTCATTAATTAAGAGAATTAAAACCTAACGTCACAAGTTACCCTAATTACGTACCCACAACCTACTTCTACGAGTTCATCCTACCCCAAGCATGCAAGGGTTTTAGCTAGACATAGGTTTTACATAAATAATAGCAATTTAATAAGTAACGAACATGAACATTATAATTAAGACGAAGAAGAGATCAAACATAAACTAGAGTTTAACGAAATAGAAGAATAAATTGAAATTAAATCAATAAAAGAAGTCTCAATGTGTTCAAGAACAAAGATATAAAGAAACGAACATAAAAAGTAAGATCGTAATATGAATTCGTAGCGAAAACGTATGAAGTGTTTAACGTAGTCGAATTACTGAAAAGAAACTAAGAAATGAAAAGAAACTATGAATTCGTATGAAAACCTCAACAAAATGTAAACGTAAAGCTTGCTTCTCTCCTTCCTCTCCAAAAAGAACTCTAAAAGTCAAAATCTATCAAGTGATATGTGGTATCCCTCAAAATGAGCTTGAGACGAGTATATATATGCAACGGGCCGAATCGTGAACTCATGGGCCAAAAAATGTCTTTTAAAATGCCAAACATGAAGGTGCTCGAGCAAACCCGCTCGAGCGGTCGCGCTCGAGCATGGAGCTCGAATGACACAAGTGCTCGAGCGGTGGCGCTCGAGCTTCTCGAGCGATGAAAATCTTCTGTATGTTTTGGGCGCTCGAGCGCTAGTGCTCGAGTGGTTCACTCGAATGACTCCCAAAATTGCTCCAATTAGTACTTTTCTTCTTCAACACTAACATCAATCGTATTCCTTCGATATCTTCTCATCCGGGCATTCGTTTGAGTCGATTCAAAGTCCTACGAACTCCGTTCTTCGCCCTCGATTCACCTACGAGCATTAAAGAGACAAATTCATCAATGTAGAGAAATAATGCTCAATTGACTCCAAATACTCGACAAAATCGGCCAGAATTAGGGTATTTCGAGTGACGAATCATGACAATTTCACGCCTAATCAACCCCCCTAAACTTACCATGTTGCTTGTCCTCAAGCAACGAAATAACAAGTCAAGTGAAATTGTTAGGAATGAGTCAAAGGATCAAATCATGCAAGCAAATGAACTCGAGCTTCAAAGATCAATCACAAGTATACTCACTCACTTTCCTTCATCATACTCATGCAACAATAACAAGAAACACCAAGATCAAACATGGATGTGCACTCAACGATGTGTTTCACTCTCTCACAAGTGTATATCAATGATCAAGGGACTCACTCAAACAATCAATCACACATATTGGCAGTCATAGGCTTGTAAGCGCTCTTAACTCCGACCATACTCTAGAAATCAATGCCGAATCAAAAAGGACTTTCTCAAGGTTGTAATGTAGGCTCTTTGGACAGGTGGGATAACAATATGGTAAAGTGACTCAATTGAATGGAGAATAGAAAATCAAACTTCGGTACTTCGAGATTAGGAACAGACTACTTCAAACATATTCAGTCAACACACTTTCAATTCCATACTCTCAATACTTCAAAAAAAAATT
Organism: Ballota nigra; assembly: GCA_947034835.1. Lineage (NCBI taxonomy): Eukaryota > Viridiplantae > Streptophyta > Magnoliopsida > Lamiales > Lamiaceae > Ballota > Ballota nigra. The sequence goes on along the minus strand of OX344727.1, from coordinate 5,449,191 downwards.
CTTTCTCACTCTTTTCACTTTTTTCAATCACTTCACTTTTTTTTTTCTTTTTTTTCGCACAAACACATGAGCTCATTTTTTTCTTTTGCTCATTCTCAATTTTTTTTCTCTTTTTCCCACATCTCATAACTTCATCACACCTTTCTTTTATCACTTCTCAACCATCATAAATCCTTTTCTCAACTCAATTCAATCCCTTCACATTTACACTTTTCCTATTCTCCACTCAAATTGGGACAAAAAGGCTTAGGAATTGGAATAGTGTTCATATGTGCTAGCAAATAAAATAGGCTTAAAGCTCAAAGGGGATAACAAGGGGTCAATGTCATTGGTAAGGAAAATTTTGGCTAAGTGACTAAATTAAATCAAAGATGGCCTAAGATCATATTCGGCATATCAAACTAGACACAATCAAGAAGCAAGAGCACACACAAGTTCTAGCATCCTCTAAGGCGATGATCCACTCACAAACGAAGAGATCAAATCATGCATCAAAATCTCATAAGGCTCAAATCTCACGGCTTTCACATCCATGCTAGTCCTAGTGAATTCTCACTCTCATCACACAAGTACTCAAAAGAAAAATTCACAAGCATACAAGTTCTTTCTCAAATCAACTCTCATTCAAACACTCACACAAAAGAGTCCCCAACTCAAATCCACAAATCACCCTACTCATCAAGTCATACTCAAAGATAGCAATCAACAAGCATAAGATGATTGATAGGCATAAAATATGCAATAGCGATTCAGATCAAAATCACCCCAAGGAGCATCTCAAGACACCAAATAACCAAACACACTCATCGATAAGAAAGGGGGTGCTCCGGTGCAATGTAACAAGAAACATAAAAAAAACTCCACCCCCCAAACTTCGACCTTGCGAAGAGGTCTAAGTTTGGGGTTGTGGGTTACCTCAACCAAACAATTCAGTTTCTCTCAACAATGTTGCACACTCCCTTGCTTGAGTTCCTCTCTTTTGGATAGCTCCATGATTCCTCAACTCTCTCGAGACAAGCCTACAAAATAAAACTCTCAAGTACGAGGTTAAAACTTACGATTCAACAACACCCTAATAACATAATAGAACACTAAAAATACTCAAAAGCAAATAAAAATGGGTTGTCTCCCATTCAGCGCTATTTTTAAGGTCCTCATGCCGGACCGAGCTCAAAGGAGCTTATGGGACATCATACTCAAATTTACCTCCCTTACTCTCATAAGAGTGGTGCTTGCATGTCTTTCCTTGATGCCCTTCCATCATGAACTCTTTGACTTCCTTCTCATCCCCAAGTGTTATGGGTCTCAACTCCTTCTCACCTTTATCTGGAGGAGTCTTACCAAACAATTTCTTGCGCTTGGACTTTTTCTTCTTAACTCCTCATTTTCCCTCCAACTGGACCACGTCCTCACCTTTCACTTCTTCCTCCTTCAACTTCTTCACTTTATCCCTATCAAAAGAATCAAGATCATAATGCTCATGGGTTACATTATCAAGTGAAGGATTAACGAAATCATGAACATGAGAAAGATTAGGGATAGGAGGTGTATCTTCAACACGAGGATCAATTGCATCCATGCAATACAAACTCTCATCCTCCTTCGGGTGCTTCATGACTTCATATAGGGAAATCTTCACTTCTTGATCATCAACCTTCAACGTAATCTTCCCATTTGCCACGTCTAGCACCATCCCCGCCATCGCTAAGAACGGTCTTCCCAAGATCAGGGGCACGCGCTCATCTTTCTCCATCTCTAGGACCACGAAATCGGCTGGAAAAATGTGATCTCCAACTCTCACGAGGACGTCTTCAACCACACCTTGAGGTCTAGTAATAGACCGGTTGGCTAGTTGAAGCGTCATCATTGTGGGTTGAAGTTCTCCACCTTCCAACTTCTTGAAAAGCGACAACGGTATCAAATTAATGGTCGCTCCGAGGTCGCACAACGCTCCCTTTTTTATCCCGTTCCCAATATCACAAAGAATGGTGAAGCTCTCGGGATCCTTCAGCTTTGGAGGAAGCGCCTTGTGCACTAATGCACTCACCTCATGGTTCAGCTGCACCAACTTCGGCTCATCCACTCGCCGTCTTTTCGCGATCAAGTCCTTCAAAAACTTTGCATAGTTGGGCATCTGTTCCAAAGCATCATAAAAAGGGATATTAATATGCAATTATTTAAACACATTAAGGAATTTAGCGAATTTCTCATCCAGCTTCTTTTTCATGAAGCGTTGTGGATATGGGACGGGTATCACAGATTTGGGTACCCACCATTCATCTTTCTCGGTCTCTTTCACTTTCTCCCTTGCTTCCTTTGCCTTCTTCCACTTAGGAACTCTCTCAACCTTCTCAATGACTTCCTCTTCAAGCTCTTTACTTGCTTGAGTGCTTTCACCCTCAACCTTCTTCTCAACTCCCATCTCTTCAATCTCATCTCTTCTTGGGGCATCTCAGAATCAGCAGGCATCTGAGGACCTTCATAGTTGGTTCCACTTCTTAACTGGATAGCCTTGCAATGCTCTTTCGGGTTTCCCTCCGGCATGGAAGGATACTTACCCGGCTCCCTATTCAATGATTTTGCAATTTGGCTTATCTGGAACTCTATTTAGGTGAATCGCCTATTGTTCTCTTGCTGAATTCGATTCAGCTCTACATCTCTCTTTTGGAGTTCTTGATCACGCTGATCACCTTTCTTATGCAACTCCTTCACATCATACTCCAAAGAGGATAATCTCTTGCTACCTTCCTCCATCTTCTGAAGGATAGCTCTCAACATCTCCTCAGTTGAGGAACCGCCTTCTCCACCAGGAGGTTTTGAACCTGGATCCATGCCTGGAAGAAACTGTAATACCCGTCTTCGGGTTAGCATAAGAAAAATTCTCGTTCTTCCTCCATTGGTTCTGAGGAAGCTGCTGGCCTCCTTGGTACCCTTGTGTGTTCCTCCATTGATTTTGAGGCGGCTGTGGACCTGGAGGTATAAATGGTTGGCCATAAGAAGGCCTTCCTTGAAAATTTCCACCTTGTGGATACCCATTCTGATTGTAATAAGGACCTCCCATATAATTTACTACTTCTTGTTGAATTGTGGGCTTATCCTCTTGCTCATTCTCTGATGCATTCCCTCCAACCATATTCTTCCCCAACTCAAGGTTGTTAATCTTTTCCATCATGGCCATCAACAGCCTTCTCGTTCCTTCACCTTCCTCAACCTGATGAACTCTTTGGAAATCTGCGTCCACATTCCAAGCCCCGACATTCGTGACAATGTTGTCCACGATCTCTCTACACCTCACTATTCCTTGATTCAGGAATGATCCACTAGCACAGGAGTCTAGATGGTCTTGCCCAGCCTTGTTGGCACCACTATAGAAAAATGCCATCACATCTCTCTCATTGTACCCGTGCTGCGGGCACTCTATCAACATATTTGAGTATCTCTCCCACGCTTGACGTAGGTCCTCTCCTTGCTTCTGGCGGAAGGAAGAGATCTCAATCCTTGCTTTGATCGTTCTGGATGGAGGGTAGAATCGCTCGAGGAACAGACGCTCGAGCTCGGCCCAAGTGGTAATACCTCCCCGTAAAGCGTATTATCGTACCACTCTTTAGCTATTCTCGTTAATGAAAATGGGAACAACCTAAGCCTCTTGGCATCTTCAGACATGCCATTGTAATTGAAAGTGGAGGCTATCATTAGAAAACTCCTCAGATGTGTATGAGGATTCTCCTTCCCGATCACCCCCTTGAACTGGTTCTCTGTAAGCAGCTTTAGAATTCCCGGGGAAATCGAGAAGTTATTTGCCTCAACAGGAGGTAAAGCCACTCCATCGTAGTACCGTTGCGGCTGCGCTGCAAACCTTCCTCGAATAGCCATATTCTGATCTGTGTTCTGAGGAATGTGCTGAGGATTAGCAGCTGGTACGGGTACTTGTTGGGGTGGTGGTTGGTAAACAGGTGGTGGATTGTAAACTGGAGGTGGAGGGTACGGATATGGCAGATATGGATAAGGTGGGTATGGGTAAGGCGAGTAAGGTAAGTTGTTTTGTGGTAAGTTAGGATGTGGGTAAGCAGGGTTGTTATGAGGATTTTGGACAATGTTATGAGCTGGGCTAGTTTGGTTCTGAGTACCCGGGTTTTGGCTCTGGCTTTCTCCTAACGGATCTAAATTCTTACTGGTATTGCCATCAGTGCCATCAACCCGGTTCAATGCCTGATTGAACTCATTCTCGACATCGTCCAACTCATTAGTAATGTCCATTGGCTCTTTCCCTCCTCCGGCAGTGTTTATCCTTCTTAAGAAGGCTCGGTTCCTTCTAGCTATCGTCTCAGGGTCCAACGGTATTCTCTCTTTGCTCGTATTGCATTGTGAGCGTGTTTTCATATACCTGACACACTAGCAGAAGGGTCAAAATGCAACTGCCGAATGAATAAAAATAAAAATAAAATAGAAAAGAAAGTACCCACTACTAACTACTAAGCTATCGACAAGTCCTATTCAAAAAGCATACAACGCCATCCCCGGCTTAACTGGTATATGAATTAACCATTTCTAAACCCTCTAGTTAAGTCTACTCGTTGTTAAAGAGTGATACGGTCGTCCTCTCTCTAACACTTTTCGAACGAAATTCAAAAGTAAAGTTAAGATTGATTTTAAGAATTCATTAATTAAGAGAATTAAAACCTAACGTCACAAGTTACCCTAATTACGTACCCACAACCTACTTCTACGAGTTCATCCTACCCCAAGCATGCAAGGGTTTTAGCTACATAGGTTTTACATAAATAATAGCAATTGAATAAGTAACGAACATGAACATTATAATTAAGACGAAGAAGAGATCAAACATAAACTAGGGTTTAACGAAATAGAAGAATAAACTGAAATTAAATCAATAAAAGAAGTCTCAATGTGTTCAAGAACAAAGATATAAAGAAACGAACATAAAAAGTAAGATTGTAATATGAATTCGTAGCGAAAACGTATGAAGTGTTTAACGTAGTCGAATTACTGAAAAGAAACTAAGAAACGAAAAGAAACTAAGAATTCGTATGAAAACCTCAACAAAACATAAACGTAAAGCTTGCTTCTCTCCTTCCTCTCCAAAAACAAACTCTAAAAGTCAAAATCTATCAAGTGATATGTGGTATCCCTCAAAACGAGCTTGAGACGAGTATATATATGCAACGGGCCGAATCGTGAACTCATGGGCCGAAAAACGCCTTTTAAAATGCCAAACATGAAGGTGCTCGAGCAGACCCGCTCGAGCGGTCACGCTCGAGCATAGAGCTCGAATGACACAAGTGCTCGAGCGGTGGCGCTCGAGCTGCTCGAGCGTGCAGATTCTTCTGTATAATTGGGGCGCTCGAGCGGTGGCGCTCGAGTTGCTCGAGCGATGAAAATCTTCTGTATGTTTTGGGCGCTCGAGCACTAGTGCTCGAGTGGTTCACTCGAATAACTCCCAAAATTGCTCCAATTAGTACTTTTCTTCTTCAACACTAACACCAATCGTATTCCTTCTATATCTTCTCATCCGGGCATCCGTTTGAGTGATTCAAAGTCCTACGAACTCCGTCCTTCGCCCTTGATTCACCTACGAGCATTAAAGAGACAAATTCATCAATGTAGAGAAATAATGCTCAATTGACTCCAAATACTCGATAAAATCGGCAGGAATTAGGGTATTTCGAGTGACGAATCATGACAATTTCACGCCTAATCAATTACCACCGTAAATGGTAAATCGAAGATTTGGGTTATGGGAGTGTAAATACGAAAGTCGAAATCGTACTTGTTTCGTATGTGTGTACATATAAGTGTGTTAGTGTGTGTTTTAGGAGCATTTGTGAATTTAAACTTGTATTTCTTAGCTGGAGAACAACTATTTATAGAGACTAGCAAGCAGGAGGTGTCCAAGACTCTTGGACTTCCTAGCTTGCATGCTAGACATGTGTCCTTTGACCTTTGTTTGACCTTATCTAAGCTGAATCTTAGTTACAAAGTCTTTTTTGGTCTTGTCTCGGACTCATTGTTGTTCGTCCAGGTCGGCTTGATTTGTCCAGTAGGACCTTTCAGTAAAAGTTATTCGCCTTTTGAGGATATGGCTTCAAAGTTGTTCGCCTATATTTCTTGTTGAGCCGAGCTTTGGAATCTTGGTTCTTTGTTCGTCTACATACATCTCTTAGGCTGGTAGATACACCACCTCTTATCATTGTTGCTCGTCATCAGTGGCTTGGCGGAATGTTCATGTCTGGTCTTGGATCTTAAAATATGTTCGCCAGTATGTTGTTCGTCACCGGAGTTGTTCATCACTTTATACACCTCTCGGACTGATTCGCACACTCCCCTTTTATTTTCTTTGTTAATTTCTTATTAAGACCTTAATTTTTGTTCGCCCAACTCTGATGGATGTTCGCCTATCAACAATTGCCCCCTATCCAGACTAGATGTTGCCTCAGACGAGCAATATTGTGACGAGCAACTATAGTTGGGATACCTTCTTAGTAGTGGTCTGGACGAACAACCTTACATGGACGAGCATCATCGGGGCCGTCGGTACGTCTCCCCAGGCTCTGGGGGGTACACGATGATGACGTGGGTGGCATGATTACACGCTGCCCACGCGCGAGCAATCCCTAGGCCACGCGCTTTAAAGTTTGCACATAGGTCCCTGGATTTTTTATTGTGCTCGAAAATGACCCCGTCTTTCTTCAATCTAATCCAAATTTTGAGGGAAATTACACCTTTTACCCCGTTTTTTACTTCAGTATAAATTTGGATGGGAATTGAATTATTTCCCACTTCTTCCTCTCTTTAATTTTCCGGCAACCCTCTCCTTCTTCCGGCAACCTCTGAATTTACTCCGGCGACATTTATTGTTACTTCAAGGTACCAAGCCATCCTGCCAAGCTCCTCCTGTTCGATTATTAAACTCCAGATTCCTATGGAGCGCTTCATCGTGAGCCCCAAATGTATTTTTAAAATAATACAAGTGGGACTAATTTTAACTTTTCTTTTCTTTTATGCAGGTCCTCGGCTTTTGAAGTGGGCGAGCCAAGAAGAGGAGATCAACTCTGAGTTTCTCTTCACATCCTGCCTCGTTTCTCTTCACAATATCTCTGAGAGGACGGTGGAATATTTGAATTAGGATAAGTGTAAAAAAGCTGCTCGTCTTTACACCTATTCTCATCATTTGGAGGCCCAAGCCGAAGTGCCTCCTGGTAAGGTTTTAAGTTCCTGCCCCCATTCCTGTTCGTCTTTAACATACTCCTACTCGCCTAACTTCTTTTTTTTTTAACCGAGCAGGTGACTATTGCCATCCCTCCTAGTTTTTCTCTCTTAGAACAAAGGGTGTTCGAAATGGCGCCGTCCCGAAGATGACGGATGAAAGGAGATCCCCCTTCAAAGGTTCTGGCCATGACCAATAAGACCTCTGCCGCCAAGCAGAATCCAAGGACAGCTCTCCCGCCGAGCACGTCACCGACTCCAGCCCCCGTCTCCTCTCCACACGGCCATAAAAGATTAAAGAAATGAGATGGTTCGTATGTGTCTCAACCACCTCCCACTGCCGATAAAGGAAATTCCAAGACAGGTGGATCTTCTGTTCGTCAGCCTACCGCTGAAGTTGCTCGCCACGCTCCTATCGAGGAGAGAGGAGGGAAAGCGGGCAAGGATAGGCATACTCCTCCCCGTGGACCCGAGGACATCACCTATCTAGGTTGGGACGGAGCCAAATTTGCCGAGTAAGGATTCTTCTTGAAACTCTTCAATGAATTAAATAAATTGGGAAATTTCTAAGTCTCAAAACTTCTTTGTTCGCAGGTATCGGCCTAACGACCATCCAGGGCGAGCAGACACAATCCACCAGTATGCATGCTCTAAAACCCCGGCGAACATTCGAGATATCCCAGATGATCATGTTCGTCGGGCGACTGAACTGGTTGCTCGTGCCTGGTCAAGGCCGCTGAATAAGGCCGTCCTCGCCCAAGGGGCCATTGATAACTTTCACTTGTCAATGGTGCAAGCCGCTAACTCCCTCGTATCTGCTCAACGGGGAATGGCTCAGGTAGTGGAGCTGAAAGAAGCTGCTCGTCATCACGCTGCCACTGTTCGCCAACTCACTGAGGAGAAAGATATGATGGCGAACAACTTCACTAGCCAGATTGCTCGGCTTAACAACCAGCTCAAGGTAGCAAATGACATCGAGAAGAAACATACAGAAGACTACCAGCTGGTGTCTACCGAGCTTAAAGAAAAGAAGGTCGAGCTACTCTCTTCCCAGGATGAGTTGGAGGAGGAGAGGAGAAAAAAGGAAGAGGCCGAAACCGAACTTGCTCGTCTGAAGGAGCAAATGGCTGAGATGGCCACGAGAGACCAGATCGAACAAGAATTCCAGCTTTGGAGTGGCCCTATATCCAACCTGGGCTATATCTGTGCATATGCCGACTGCATCCGTATGGCCCACTCCTTTGAAGTTTTGGATATGGTCGTCGAGCTGGTCAAGGATCTTGTTGAATTCGTCGAGCATTACCCTCCTCCCAACGGCATTGAGCTTCAAGGGATATGGTGGACTATGGAATCAAACTTGACAAAATTGATCCCAGTATCACCATCACTCGTCCCCCTGCCCCTGTTGAAGACGAGCAGGATGCTGCTGCCGTGGGCGAGCATGGTGCTACTGCCGAGCAAATTATCCAAGAGCAGGAGCAGAAAGCAGCTGAGGACTTGGTTCGGGACATGATTGTTGATCCTCTTGCAGATCAGACTCAAGACCTTCCTCCCGCCGAGCAGCATTAAATTCAGGACTTAGACTAGTCTTTATTTTGTAATAGTTGCTCGCTCTTTTTGTAGTACACTTCTTCTAGAATCCTTGTACTATTTTTTAGGCTCAATGCCTTTTACTTAATGAATGTCTTTCTCTTGTTCGCTCATTTTATTTTTATATGTTAATTGCCTTTATATTTTTATTTTAATGCTTTTGCAATTATAACATATAATTTTGGGCTTTGTTCGATTTGAACTTTGCCTTTTGATGGAATCGGGGTTTAGCCTTAGGTTCTGTCCATTTAAAAAACGAACAACCTTTAAGTGGCTTTGGTCCTTTAAAATGGACTTGTACCTCGAGCTTTGGACTTTTCTTTCAACGAACAACTATATATACATTGTAAAAAATTTACAAGTATTGTAAGACTGCTTGTTACCAACATATACAACCTGACGAACAACTTTGAACACTAACCAAAACATGCTCGCTTATAATATTTTTGCCGAGCAACTTTATCTAAAATTAAAAAAGTTGAAACAGCACTAGACTATACAATGTGCCGAACAACTTTTCATTTTATACCTAGCAAAATTTTCAAAAAATTAGGCAAGTTTTTGGTTTGCCTTACTTGGTTCACTTGCCCCCCAAGACATTTGTTCGCCTAATCAAGAACTTGTTCGACTCATTGATAGTACTTCTTTAGATGTACAACGTTCCAGGAGTATTGGGCCGGCTTGTCTTCCATATCTTCGATATCGTATACACCATTAACGAATTTTTCCGTTATACGATACGGGCCCTCCCAAGTTGGTCCCAATACACCTGGAGGTTGGGCGAGCAACTTTCTTAGAACCAAATCTCCAACTCTGAATTCCCTGAGTTTAACATGGGAATTGTAGTAGTGTTCTGCTCGCTGCTTATAGGAAGCATTTGTTAGCTCGGCACTTAATCTTTTTTCTTCCAGCAAATCCATTTCAGTAGCTAGAGCAGAGTTATTCGCCTGCTCATCAAAGTTGATCGTCCTGATTGTGTTGGTCTTTAATTCGATTGGTATCACAGCTTCTGTTCCGAAAGCCATTGCAAAAGGTGTTTCTCCGGTGCTTGACCTGGGAGAAACTCTGTATGCCCATAAGACTTCCGGAAGTTCTTCAGACCAACTGTTTTTGCTCTCCGCCAGCCGTACTTTTAATGTATGCTTGATTATCTTGTTCACGGCTTCGACTTGTCCGTTTGACTGGGGATGATAGGGCATAGAATAATGTTTTTTGATCCCCCACTTTGTACAGAAATCTCTCAACTCTTTCCCATCAAAATGCGGACCATTGTCTGTCACAATGGTCTGTGGAACCCCAAAACGACAGACAATGTTCTTCCAAATAAAGTTGATCATTTTCTGTTGCGTAATTTTTACCATGGCCTCTGCTTCCGCCCATTTCGTATAATAGTCAACTGCCACGACGGCAAATCGAACATTTCCAACACCTGCCGGGAAGGGACCAATAATATCCATTCCCCATCGTGCAAATGGCCATGGGCTGTAAACTGATACGAGCTGCTGGGCCGGGGTATGAATATTTGGGGCAAAAATTTGGCATTGATGACACGTTTTTGCTTTCTTGATCGTGTCCTGGCGTAAAGTCGGCCAATAATAGCCTTGTCTGATAGTTTTGTACGCCAAGGCTTGCCCCCCAGTGTGATTTCCACATACTCCGGCATGTATTTCTTCGAGTATTGCTCGTCCTTGCCCCCTAGGCAAACATTTGAGAAGTGGGATTGATATTCCCCTTTTGTAAAACTGCTCGCCCACCAGAGTGTATCTGGCGGCTTGCTTTGTTAGCTTGGCAGCTTCAAAAGGGTTGTTTGGTTTTTCCCCACTTTTCAAGTATTTGACTATACTTGTTCTCCAGTCTTCTTCTTCATTTGTTTGTTCTTCGAGTTGGTTGACATTATAACTTGTTGTTGATGGGTCGTTTATTTTTGTAATTATAATATCAGCCAACTCTGCTGGCCCTTCGCTTGTTCCTAGTCGGGCCAATGCATCTGCTTGTGTGTTGCTTGTCCTCGAAATTTGCTCAATGAAGACTTGATCTAGCATGGACATCAGGTAAGCAACAATTCGCTGATACTCGATCATATGATCGTCTTTCACCTCGTATTCACCTCGGACTTGGTTCATAATCAATTGTGAGTCGCCGAATATTTGTAACCGTCTGACACCTACTGCAAGGGATAGGTGGAGACCAGCAATGAGAGCTTCATATTCAGATTCGTTGTTGGTTGCCATGAAACCAAATCTGATCGCCGAGGTGAATACTTATCTGTCAAGACTGATCAGAACTACTCCTGCCCCCGAGGCTATATTAGTCGAAGATCCGTCAACATAAAGATGCCAGGGGTAATCAAGTCCTCTCATCGGATCTGGCGGGAAGGTTAGTTCAACTATAAAGCCGGCTAACGCTTGCTCTTTGATCGTTGTTCGAGGAGCATAGGTTACTCCGAATTGGCTAATCTCTACTGACCACTTTAGCAGTCGACCAGCTGTGTCGGGGGATGGAGAATTTGTCTGAGTGGAAAAGTTGTTAGCACTTCAACTTGATGATAAAAAAAGTATGGCCGTAACTTTCTCACACTCATGACAAGTGCGTATGCCAGCTTTTCAGTTGGGGAGTATTTGGTCTCCGCTTCGTGCAAAGCTTGGCTGACGTAGTAAATGGGTTGATGGAATTTGTCGTCTTCTCGCACCAGAACAGAGCTGATTGCCACTTCTGACGCTGCCAGGTACAAATATAACTTTTCTCCTGGGACGGGTTTTGATAGAATTTTAACATCTCCCAGGTAGTCCTTAAATTGGTCGAACGCCTTTTGGCAGTTGTTAGTCCATGTGAACTGTCATTTTTTTATTACTTGGAAGAATGGACGGCATTTGTCCCCCGATCTGGATATGAATCGATTCAATGCTGCTAGGCATCCTATAAGCCTTTGTACTTCTTTTATCGAACGGGGTGGTTGCATATCCACGATAGCTTTGACTTTTGTTGGATTGGCTTCAATCCCACGTTGACTAACAAGATGGCCCAGGAACTTTCCAGAATGGACTCCAAAGCTGCTTTTCTTCGGGTTTAGCTTCATGTTATAATGTCGAAGAATATCGAACACCTGGGTCAAATGCTGAAGATGATCTTCTTTTCGGGGGCTCTTGACTACGATATCGTCTACATAGACTTCTACCGTATCTCCGATTTGTTTGTCGAACATCTTGTTCACCAACCCCGGTATGTTGCTCCGGCATTGATGAGGCCGAAGGGCATTCTCTTCCAACACAACAAGTTTTTGTTCGTATAAAATGCTGTGTTTTCTTGATCGTCTGGATGCATTGGAATTTGATGATACCCGGCAAAGGCATCCATGAATGTTAGCATTTCATGACCTGTTGTGATGTCCACCAATTGGTCAATATGAGGGAGAGGAAAGTTGTCCTTCGGGCATGCTGCATTCAGGTCTGTAAAGTCTATGCATAGCCTCCAGGTCCCGTTTGGTTTCCTCACAAGGACTGGGTTTGCTACCCATTGTGGACAGAGTGCCTGTCGGATTAGGTCGTTGTCTAACAACTTATTTACCTCTTCATTCAAAGCCTGATACTTGTCTGGGCCATATTTTCTTCGTTTTTGATGGACAGACCTTTTTGCTTGATTGATGTTGAGCTTGTGACAAGCATGTTTTGGATCTATTCCCACCATGTCTGCATGAGACCAAGCAAAAACATCTAGATTTTTTTATGAGGAACTCTTTTATTCGGGATCTGTAAGGCTCGGGGAGCTCAGATCCTATGTATAATTTGAGATCCTTGTTTTCAGGATTAACTTTGAACGCCTCCAGTTCTTCAACTGGAGTTGCTCGTCGTTTTTGTCCTTTCCAACTAGGATCAAGCATTGGTTCCTCAGGGTTGAAATCATTTTCGATGTTCATTGGCTCTGCTCCCAGGCGGGGATCTAGATCATCTGTTGGTCTTGACTCGTTGTTGTTAGTCAACACCTGGCCCTCCAAGTCATCTGGTGAGTGTTGCTCGTCACCACCCCTTTGTTGTTCGTCGGAGTGAATTTCTTCATGGGTGGTGATAAGTTGTTCGTCCAACACTTTCTCGTCATGGTGTTGTTCGTCTGTATCCATGTGGTCTTCCTCGATGTCCATCATGTTCTCCAGTATTGATGGTTCATTAGCAGGATAACTGGTGGTGGCTTCCATCATGGATACCAGTGCGTGCTTTGCCTGCAACTGCAGGAGGCATTCCCGAGCCTTCCTTTGATCTCCCTTTATTGTTCCTGCTCCGCTTGCTGTAGGGAACTTTAGGCAATAATGGTAAGTTGAACATACAGCTTTAAGTTCATTCAGAAAAGGTCGACCAAGAAACCCGTTGTAGGTTGATTCCTGATCGACGACCAAGAAATCAACCATTCTTGTTATGTTTTTCTCGGGTTCCTCGACCGTTACAAGCTGAACGGACAACCTAATTTCCCCTAACGGGACTGTTACAGCATTTCCGAAGCCAAAAATTCTGTGATTTGAAGCTCGTATGTAGCCCGAGTAGTCTCCAAGTTGGTCGAGCGTCTTCTTGAAAAGAATGTTGGTGTAGGCTCCGGTGTCCACCAACAATCTATGCACTCTGGACTCCATGATCTTAGCACAGATCACGAGCGAATCATTGTGGGGGGTCAAGATTCCCTCCAAATCCTTTTCAGTAAAGGTCAGTTCTGCTGTTTGCATGATGGATGGTTTAACCCCTATTTCTTGTACTTGGTCTATCGCCCGCAATTCAGCCCTTCTTTTTTTGTTTGAGATTGGCGGTCGTCCATCAGAATATCCTCCCGCCGTTTCCACGGATTCCATCATTTATAGGTCCCTCTAGTGGACGAGCAGCAACGGCCGGAACGGGTCGCCCGGGTTTATTATTTTTCTGAGGTTGATCATCCTCATCGTCGAAGTTGTTCTCCCGGGCTCTCTTTCCAGGTTGTCTTTTAACAAAGTCGGAGAGTTTCCCCTCCTCGTAAAACCGCCACAACTGTTTAAGCAAATCTCTACACTCGCTCGTAAAATGTCCCACGCTTTGATGGTAGGCACAGTACTTGTTGGGGTTGAGTTTGCCGGTATCTTGACGGATCTTCCGTGGAGGGGAGAGCAACTCCTTCTCCTTCACATTTTCATATACAGCATGGACTGACACTGTTAGCACCTGGTTCAACTTTTCTTTAAGCTCTGTCCCTTCATTGAATGCCTTCATGTTCTTCGGGACTCGGTAGCCTGTTCTGCCAGGTTTCTTGTTGTTCTCCTTGGGATCGGCTTTGTTCTTTCCCAAGTTTGATTGCAAAGCCTCATGCATGGAAATGAATATGCCGACTTAATTTCTGAATTAAGCATAACTTCTTGGGCACTTCAGATGTACCCATTTCCATAGTTTTGATCCTTTCTTCAATCCAGCCATAACAGCGATACTTTTTATGTCTTCGCTAACGGGCTCTCCTTCCAACAGCACCTTGTCGAACCTTTCCATAAACGCCCGATCCGACTAGTCGTCATTTTGCTTCAGGTCCGATAACCGGTGTTTTTGGGACAAATATGATCCCGCCGTTGAGAAATGGGAGAGGAACTCTCGACTTAGTTGGATGAACGAGTGGATATTGCCGAAAACTATTTGTGCACTCGATCCCCCAAAGTTAATGGGAAGTTTCGGCATTGGGTGGTATCGCTGGCTCCCACAGAGACCATATAATCTGAATACTTTGTCAGATGAACCCTGGGATCAACAAGGCCATCATACTGTATACTTGCTGGGAATTGGACATTTTTCTGAATCGGGGCTTTCAGAATGATAGATGATAGGGGCGAGGATGGTAAGCTGGTCGTCCCCACTCCTCTTTGTTGGTCCAATTGTCCCTGCATGCTCTCCACAGCCTTTCTCAGGCTTGACAACTCATCCAAAGATGCCCCCTGGCTTGGAGGCTGTTCGGCGAGCAAAGGCACAAGCATTTCTGCTCGTCGTAGTCCCTCACTCGGAGTGGACATGTCCTGGAGGTACTTTCTAGGGTTGCTCGCCGCATTTGGCCCCAGGCGCCTAAAGGTAGATTGGGAGAGTCTTTCATGAATTGATGGGCGAGGTTGTTCAAATGTTGCTCGTCCGTGTTCCGCCCCTTGGCGAGCAGCTTTCTTCTGTTGTTGGGATTGGCCAAGTCTGTCCTAGGAACTGGAACGAGTTGTCCCATGGCTCGACATTGTTGTTCGCCCACGAGCAGATTCAGCTTGCTCCTCTCTTCGGTCGGCCACCCTGGCTTTGCCTTTATCCCGCCTGACCTGGGCGCTGTCCACCTCGTGTTGCTCGCCCCTAACAGACCTGGCCCTAACAACTTCCAGGGGTTTATCCTTAGGTCTTGCTTGTGAAGGTCTATTATGTTCTTGCTGTCTTTGGAGAGCTTGGAGAGCAGCAATGGTCTTAGCCAGTTCGTTAGGGTTGTTCGCTAGGGCCTTCATTTCAGGTAGGAGGTTATGAGTTATGGCCGTACGTTGCGATCTATTCGCATGTCTGGGTTCACGATCCTGGTGGTCAGCCGATGAAGCTCGAGTAGGAGATGCTCTCCTTGATAAGCGTGAACCTTGTGTTTCCTTGGACTGAGGCATTTCAATTTAAATTGTCTTCAAATTTTATAGTGAAGAACACCAAGAATACTTTTGCTTGAATCTTCAAATATTTCTTGAGGTTTTCTTCAAATCTTCAAGTTTTCAGCTTGAAGTTCTTGATTAATCACACTAAATCGGAGGTTCGACACCCTCCTTCTATCGTTAATTTGTTGGTGATCAAATTGAATCGGGAGGATTAGTGACTGTTTTAGTTCGGGTTAAGATCACCAATCAATTACGTGTGATTGGTTATCACCGTAAATGGTAAATCGAAGATTCGGGTTATGGGAGTGTAAATACGAAAGTCGAAATCGTACTAATTTCGTATGTGTGTACGTTTAAGTGTGTTAGTGTGTATTTTAGGAGCATTTGTGAATTTGAACTTGTATTTCTTAGCTGGAGAATAACTATTTATAGAGACTAGCAAGCAGGTGGTGTCCAAGACTCTTGGACTTCCTAGCTTGCATACTAGACATGTGTCCTTTGACTTTTGTTTGACCTTATCTAAGTTGAATCTTAGTTACAAAGTCTTCTTTGGTCTTGTCTCGGACTTATTGTTGTTCGTCCAGGTCGGCTTGATTTGTCCAGTAGGACCTTTCAGTAAAAGTTATTCGCCTTTTGAGGATATGGCTTCAAAGTTGTTCGCAAAGTTGTTCGCCTATATTTCTTGTTGAGCCGAGCTTTGGAATCTTGGTTCTTTGTTCGTCTACATACATCTCTTAGGCTGGTAGATACACCACCTCTTATCAATGTTGCTCGTCATCAGTGGCTTGGCGGAATGTTCATGTCTGGTCTCGGGTCTTAAAATCTGTTCGCCAGTATGTTGTTCGTCACTTTACACACCTCTCGGACTGATTCGCACACTCCCCTTTTATTTTCTTTGTTAATTTCTTATTAAGACCTTAATTTATGTTCGCCCAACTCTGATGGATGTTCGCCTATCAACACCATGTAGTCACACCGTCCCATGGAAGTGTGTTATCATACCTTTCCTTAGCTATTCCGGTCAGAGAGAACTGGAACAATCTGAGCCTCTTTGCATCTTCTGACATCTCATTATAGTTAAATGTTGAGGCTATCATCAGGAAATTCCTCAAATGATTGTGGGGATTATCTTTCCCTACTTCTCCCTTGAATTGGTTCTCCACAAGCATCTTCAAGATTCCGGGAGATATAGAGAAATTATTAGCCTCGATTGGTGGCATAGCTACTCCATCGTAATACCGTTGAGGCTGAGCCTCAAATCTTCCTCTAATTGACATACCGGGAAGATCTGCATTCTGGGGTATTTATGGTTGGTAGATTGGGGGTGGAGGAATCTATGGTATTTGTGGTTGGTTATAAGTAGGTTGTGCAGGGTAATATGGTGGATATGGATATGGTGGATACGGGTATGGGTAAGGTGGGTTGTTATATTGGTAGACAGGGTTGTTGAAAGGGTTATTTGGGTTTTGGTTCTGGTTTTGGTTTAGTGCGGGATTGTTTTGGTTCTGTGGGATTAGGTTTGAGTTTTAGCTTTCCCCTTGGGGTGCTTGCTTTTGAGTAATAACTCCATTAGCTCCTTCAACCCGTTCCACACTCTGATTGAACTTTTCTGCGTCCCGATCCAACTCTCCGCCTAAATTCAAATTTATATCTTCACCACCGGCAGTAGTCATCCTTCGTTGGAAGGCTCTATTTCGTCTTGATATGGTCTCAGGATCTAGTTTCGTTCTATCTTCGCTCGTTTCTCCCTTTGAGCGTGTTTTCATATACCTTAAACACCAAATGATATATCAAAACGCAACTACCTAATGAATAATAAAAGAAAGTAAAAATCACTCACTACTAGCTACTAAACTATCTCCAAGTCTTACTCAATGAGCATACACCGCCTTCCCCGGCAAGGCACCATTGACTTGAACGTAAAATACTAGCTTGACTAGTAGTTACCCCACAAGAGTATGAGATCACTTTAGTATGGGCGAGTATATGGACCAAGTATTATCGAACCCAAGGGAAAGTGTGTATGCATATAAATCCCTGGAAATGTATGTCTCGTAGCTAATATGAATGTAATGTTTTGGTTTATGCTAATACTAAACTATATTATACTATTTATATGCTAATAATGAAATTAAACTAAACTAACTTCTGGTTTGAAGTGCAAAGATGATGATGATGCTCGGGATGGGAAATCCTACGTATACTAACGGAGTTGGTATCATAACTAAAATAATCGTGATGTGCAAAATAATCCTAAGTGAAATAAAACTAGGCAATCAACTTCCCTAATCTAACACAAGAATTGAAAGAATAAAAGCTCAAGAATTAATCACAATATTTAGTTCTATCAACCTACTTCACTAATCCACTAATTAAATTATATGGATTGTGCTTAATTATTGAGGCTCTAATTTAACTAAAGTGATGCGACCGTCCTCCCTAGACAAACCAGTAGATAATAAACCCCTTCAAAAATCCTCTCCTTAAAGAATTCAAGAGCATAACTGAAAGATAGAATCAATAACTCAAGTCTCAAATTAAATCTTTATAAATCCAGAAAACCTAGGTTTAATAGTCTCACAAACTAAAAAAATAAAGAATAAAAATTAATTGGTTCAAAAGAAAGGTACTTAATCTATGAATTCGTAAGCTGAAACCTCGATTACATATTCAAAACCTTGCCAAATACTTAAATTATCCTTCCCAAGCTCTTCTCCTTAAAAAACTATGTCTAAATATGCGATAGTATGTAAAAATAAGCTTGGACGGGGTATATATAGGCATTGGGCTGAATTTGGGCGAAATGGGCCGAACCTGCTCGACCGGGGCTCTAGCTCCAGCGCCTAGCACTTGGGCAGCCACTCGTGCAGTCTTCTACTCCAAGACCCGATAGCGCTCGACCATGGTTAACTCGAGTGGCTCCACTTCTCTATTGACCGTAGGGTGCTCAACCAGGCCCCGCTCGAGCGGCTCTTCTCCACAACGAATCACGGGCGCTCGACCTCTTCCTAGTCGAGCACTTAGTGTTCGACCTATGCCTATTCGAGCGGTTCTTGCCTACAGAATGTGGTGGACGCTCGAGCTAGGATGCTTGAGCACTAAGTTCTCGACCTCTTCCTAGCACTCGAGTGCTTCCTCCTTTTGAGCTAAGTGACACTTTTCTTTGCACGAACTAATACTTTTCGCATTTCTTCAATATCTTCTCATCCGGGAGTCCGTTTGAGTCGATTCAAAGTCCTACGAACTCCTCTTTTCGCCCTCTTTCCTATAATGAACACTAAAAGGCAAATTGACGAGTTTATAAAAATGTTACTCAAAAGACTCTAAATACTCATAAAAAACACTCAAAATATGGACTAATCGGGCACTAAAACATCACAATTTCACGTCTAATCAACCACTCCTGCCTCAACAACCCATCGGCAACAACACCCCATCTCCGACAACAACGTGGAGATGCTCCACTATCGCTGAAAACAGCCTATCATAGACATCATTGTCATTCCTCTCTATCTACCTCAAAAACCAATACTAGTCCGACGATCATTATAGGTAGGCGGAGCAACTTTTTTCCCTTTGATACACCATTGATTTAAATTTATGGAAGTTGTAATTGTTATCTCTGAAACTAAAATTAAAGCATGTGTGATTTTTTAGTAATAAGTAAAGGGTACTTTATTTCTTGATTAATGTAGCTCTTTGGCTATTTTCTTTCTTGTTGATGCATATTTGGTGGTGGCTTAATGATAGTCGTTGTATGTACACATATTTTGTATTTTTTGGGTTTATGGTTATATAGAACATGTTTGGTTTGAAAATTAAGGGTAAGCATATACTACCTTATTCTTCCTTCTTCAAGGACTCTACTCCAAGACCAATAGCCCGGATATCAGTATTTATAGTTTTCTAACATTGGAACTTTTTGTACTGAAGTTATTCATTTTGAAAACATTTGTTGCCCTGATACATTTTGTCGACCTATTAATTTGTTATTTTTGAAAATATTGCCTCAAAGCTGTCTTAATTTTTATTTGGGTAGAAATTCGACAGCATGAGTATGGACATTTGAGAAAAAGACAAAAGAAGAGTCATGAAAAAGTTGCAAACAATAAGGGGAGAATAAGGAAGAAGAAACTACCTACATTAAATGTACAATAACTTTGCTATGCTCAGTTAAAATATGTGGAGGTTTAAAATTATGATTGTATTCTATACTAGAAAGGTACAATAAATTCATGATTTTGAAGGGTTTTTTGTGGGTATGTTCTTGGTTCTTGTGAATTATAGTTAGAGTATTATGTTTGGTTTAATTGTACTGATGAGAGTTCCTTTAAGCTGTGATAGAAGTATGTTATTTTATACTCATAGCCTTGAATAATATGAAGGCCCAAAAGGGGGTGAGGGAACCACTTCTGTGGATGATAATCTTGTAGAAGCACAAGTACAAGTGGAAGCTTCTTCTTCCTTTTTATCGCCGACTTTAGTTTTTTTTTTTATATGGATGAATGAATGACTTGATATGTAAATAGATTAGATTATTGTACTTGATCAAAAATATTGTCTAAGTAGAACGTAGAATCCTTTTCATTTGTTAAGATAAAATTGATTAGATTTGACTAGTATTCATATAAATGTATCGATTTTTATCTTGGAAATACGAGAATACATGGTGTTATGTGGTTTTTCAATTTTTTTTTAATTGATAGCCTACACTTAATATTGTGCTTGATTTTGTTGAACACGTGGAAAATAGAGTGATTTGAAGATATGAGGCCGAGGTGGGGTAGGTAAGAGGTTATTAGTGCACATAATGTCATTACTGCGATTATAACGACACACATGTCATTATTTATTTTTCAAATTCACAAGGGCAATATTTTCTTATTTACGGATGCTTCACATTGCAACTGTGATAACGAGCATGTTTCGAAAGGTGTTCGACATATACATAGACATCAGTCTTCATAGGAACATGTTTTCATTTGTAACGATGCGCACATCACTTTCGCTTTCTAAATTTCGATCACATGTCATTATTTGTTTCCCAAATTCACAAGGGCAATATTTTCTTATTTACTGATGCTTCACGTTGCAACTGTGATAATGAGCATGTTCAGAAAGGTGCTCGACATATACATTGACATCAATCTTCATAGCAACATATTTTCATTTGTAACGATGCACGCATCACTTTCGCTTTCTAAATTTCGATCAAAATCGAGATTCCATTTTCCAGGATATCGTTATTTAACAATCTTTACGAGGTTATTAGTGCACATAATGACTAACATGTTGTTATATAGTTTTCGAATATGATAATGCATCATTTATTTATATAAACCTCTACTCACAAAATTAGAATGTTGCAAATATATTTATCCATGGTTTAAATTATATATCGTGAAAATACTTAAAATAAATCCTCAATAATAAATCAGAAATCTAGAAATAGTTAAATCATATACTCACAAAAATATAAATAAATGATAACATTATTCAATCCAATAATATTATTTCAAAGGGACAAAACAACTAACAAGGTTTTTACAAATTAGACAAAAAAAGAAAAGAAAAAACAAAAGCAATATCTTCACCCTGGAGTGCTATTTGAAAATCGTTCAACGAATTCTACTATTCATCGCCAACCTTCAAGGGCATTCTAATTCCTGCAAATATTACAAAGTAATATTTTGCGTATAGTAAATTGTTCGAGAATATAATAATAATCAATAACAAATCAAATAACTTTAAATACTAAAAATGTATCCCAGCTAAACTCATCTAGTTCTCACTTGAACATAACAATAATCGTTGAGGATAACATTTGAAAAATATTTTTATCACAATTGCCAACCCAACAACTAAAAGTTCAATGCAACAAGCCACTGATAGATGAATCTATTCCATATGAGTTCAATAAATTATAACCCAATATGAGACAATATAATTTTACAAAGGCAAACACAAACTAAGTAATAATTATTAATATATGAATTTCACAAATATCATAACTAAATACTACATACGAATCGAAACGATGCTGAAGTTGCCACACATTCATATGTACATTCTTTAGACATTCAAGTTTAAATTGTCATAAAGACGTTTAAATAGGTCTTTTGAAGTTGCCTTGTTTGAAATGTAGTTATTAAGTGAACCGAATGTTTCTTCAATTTCATCACTTTGATGCTCTCTTTACTTTCATGTTTTATTTTATTCTCTAACAATCCCTCATATTAGTCGTTCTTGAATCAAGGAAAAAGAAAGTGATAATGTACGGTCAAACATACTTAACCTTTTACAAGTGTGAGTTGGTCACTCGTAATAAATTGTACCGATTAAATATTTATGTGATTCCTTCAATTGGTTGGCCAATGTGCATTTCTTAAAATAAAATTCTAATTCACTCAACTATACCATTATAGACTCTAAAACACATATTATCATCACAAAGTAAATCCATGAACATTAACTCATATTCTCTGAGGTTTGATTATTTTTATGTATTATTGGAGAATATTCGTTATATGATACTTGAATGGGGGGTTATGATGTTTAATTCCAACTATTCATAACAAAGCCAGTCTTTTTATGTAAAAAAAAATAACAAGAAACAAATAATGCTTAATATACCTCTAATGAATTTCTTTCACTAATGTATTGCTCAAAAGTACAACTGGTGGAATCATAGTAATAGCTAATCACAACCACTTAGACTCTAATATAGTGGTTTTGGGAATGATTATACATGAGTTTGATGATTTCACTCTCAGTTGGTGTTTCAATGTTGAGATTTTTTATGGGTATTTTGACAAACACTTGGCGGGTCTAAATATTATGCTGAAATTTGTTGATCTTGTTTGAATTAAAATGAGTCAATACCAAGTGTAGTGTCATCTCATAGTTTTGTAAAAACACAATCCCCAAATGGAAAGTCTCAATGTCATCTCATAGTTTGGTAAAACTTAATCTCTAAATAAAAATTCCTGAGGAACAAAATTTGGGCAAAAGACGAGGACATGATGTATCAAAATCAAGAAGTTACAATTGGTCAAATTATATGAAAGAAATAGATTAATTACCAATTTCCTTCAAATTGGAAAATTCAAGTCAAATGGGGCATATTTTTATCCGAACGAATTAAAAATACAACTTACACGTGGAAGTGGCGGTCTAAACACAGTTGCGGACGTATAACGTTGTGGTGTGAGAAGAAGTGTGCCCTGTTAGACTTGTGGCGGTGGAAGCGGCACCTGCGTACAAGGGTTAGAGGCGCAGATGTACAGGGGCTAGAGGCACCGGCGTATGCCGAGGCTGGATTCACCGAGAGCATTGTCGGACGGGGGAGGGGCGGTGGCAGAATATTTTTTCGGGGAACAGAAGGTTGTTTATGGAATTAGAGTTCAATTCTAGACGGTGGGGGACTTTTAATATATATGTATTATAATTAGTTTATGAATAAATATAAAAAATAATCATTTATGTAATACTACACGGAGGAACTTGCACACCTCCGAGGGCACACTTTTTAAGAAAAATGCACTTTTTGAATAAAGTAGTGGCATATGGGTAAATATGTATATATTTTTGTGAGTGTGCACGCAAATCAATATTTTCTTTTAAAGGGTGTGCAAGTTCCTTTGGGACGGACTAAAAAGAAAAGTGGGCAAGTTCCTCCGGGACGGAGGGAGTATTATATAAAAAGGGTAGAAGAGTAAATTAAAATTTACAATTAAAAAATTTATAAAATAATATATTAACACAACAGGTAGAAAGTCAGTGCGATATAGTGCGATGACACGTGGCACAATTATAGGCAGTTACTGATATCAATCAACTCGATAAGATGTCTGACATAAGAAAAATCCATTTTTGTTTTATTGCTTTTCCTTTTTATTTTTTATCACGGCTATTTACACCTACAAATTTACTTAGTATACACATTTCTAACTTAACCACCATATATTTTGACTACATTTATACCTCCTTAAAATTTACAATTATAACCCTAATTAACTTTAACATCACTCAACTAAATATATATACGCCCACCAATTTATTTTTTAATTAAATATAAAAAATTGCATACTCCACCCTCATTTGAATATATTAATACCATTTAATATTGTATGTATATTATTTATACTTATCTCTTTTTTTTTATTATAGTAATGGTTTTACTGTTTGTGAAAGAGCACTTGTGTACGCAAAAAAATAGTGATTAATGTATTTTTTTGCGTGGTTTAAAAAAATTATGTGGGTTTATAAAGCATGAGTATTTAATAAATAATATTTATTTTATTATATAATGGTATATTAGTACATTTTATTAATAATATTTTTTTCAAAATAAGAGATGGGTGAACAAAGTATTTTTGTGTTGGTGAATAGCCCCACCTTTTTTTTACGTTATTTGTGTGATCTTATTCGTTCTTCCCATTTTTTTCTTTTCCCGTGAGAGATGTGAAAGCTATTGTGATAGTTTTTTTTTCCTTAAAGTTATTTATATGTTAGTTTAACATTTTAGTTATATCTTAAATGTAATGTTTTGCTTAAAATTAGTGTAACTTTTCAATTAAAACTAGCTAGTGTAGCGATTCATTTATATCTAGTGTAACTTTTTAGTTAAAACTAGTCTAACTTTTCAATTATATATAATGTAGCGTTTCATTTAAAGTTAGTTTAACTTTTCAGTTAAAACGTGTGTAACATTTCAGTTAAATATGGTGTAGCTTTTATATTAAAAACAGTGTAACGTTTCACTTAAAACTAGTGTAACATTTTAGTTAAAGCTAACGTTTCGGTTATATGTCGTGTATCTTTTCAGTTATATGTAGTGTAACGTTTCACTTAAAGTTAGTGTAATTTTTCAGTTATATGTAGTGTAACATTTTAGCTATATATAGAGTAACTATTCAGTTAAAATTAATGTAACTTTTTAATTAATTTATTGTTTAAGATTCTTAGGCAGGATAATTATTCATAATAATTTTCCACAACTCTTCAAATGTAGAAAATAAAACAACCACAATTTTTGAAATTTTTGAAACTTGTGTGGATTTCAGTACCAATTTAGTTCACCAACACAGAAACAATTTCTGAACCAATTCTATTACTGCAGATATTATTTTTCAAAAAAAGTTATTATTAACTATATTTTTGTACGAGTTACCTAAGAAACATAATGGGTCCGATACAAGTCATCACCAACATAAAAACCTTAAATAAGCAAACCCAAAAGAGAAGAAAATGCCTAAACAGGGGAGAAACATATGCTATTCATCGAGAACATTTCTAGGACACAGTAGCCAATCTTGTAAATCAAAATCAACAACAATAGCAGTAGTGAATACAACTTGAACTTTACAATCTTTCCGTTGTGCTAATTCATCGGGTCTTGTAGTCTTAAATAGGGGAACCCATTTACAATCACGACGTCGGTGACATTGCCGCTGTTTACCATGATAGTAGGGTAGGGGTGAATGCACCGATTACATATGAGACCAAGCAAAATTTATTTATTCATTTATTTTCAAATTTTTTGTATTTCAAAAAACTCCATCCAAACTCAAAATTTTCAGCTATAACACGGTTAAATGGGATGCACGTTCACATAGGGACTGTAAATTAAAGTGAAGACAAATTAAGATAGTGATTGGAGGCCTATATATTAAAAGGGAACAAATCCATACTTTACATTTTTCTTCATGATCTCCCAACAGTTAATAATGAAGATAATCTAAACCAACTCTATCAACAAAGGCGGAGCCAGGAATAAAAAATAGGGTGAGCTAAAATAAATATTGTGAAAAAGAAATACAAGTCAATTTTTTTTATATCACTATAAAGTAAATTTATTAAAACAAAAAATGTTCAACTCAAAAGGTTGATGAGCTTCAGGAGAAAATTGTAATTTTGGTACCTAAGATTTTTCCAATAACGATATTTATCCCACATTTTTCTTGATTCTTATTTTTATTCAAATATGGTTCCCATGTTAATATTTAGGACCAGCCAAAACAACAATTTGTTCATTCTCTTAGGACAAAATATGTTGAAATATATCGGGATTTTTTTTACCGTTTTACAAACCAGTCATTCTTTTGGTGCAAAAAGTATAATTTACCCAGACATTCAAGAGTAAATACACAAGCACTAAGTTATTTCAATCACTTCAAACCTTTTTTTCTATCAAAATTCAAAATAATCCAAAAAAATCAACCATTCTATAAAAAGGCCTAATCATATATTTTTTTTATAAGATTAAACGAGTAAGTATTATTTTGTAACAATGAATTCAGTGACTAACTAGTAACTAGTGGTGCGTGTCCATCTTTTCTCAATTATTAATGGGCTAATATATAATATTTTTTATTTTTTTTAATATATAAAAAGAAGTATTCCAAAATTTGGGCTAACTAGTGGCACGTGCCCAACCTTTACATGGCTCCATTTTTGCCTATCGACTCTTCTTTTCTCTTTGCATTCTTACTTCTCAGCGCCACCTTGCCAGGGATGCAACCCTTCCGAATTGGCGACTGCATCTTTACGAGCTAACTCGAAAAAAATTAAAGTTAGTAATTTGAGTATAATAATTCCTCTGCTATAATATAAATTATTCCAACAAATTATGAAATAACAGTCTTACTCTGTAAAACTAATCAATATCAATCATCACTTATTTATATTTCGTTGCACTATATTTTTCAATATATCATTTAGCAATGAACTAAATTCCCTTCAATAAAAAAAGTCGGACTAATAAATCCTTAATTATACACCTTTTAACACTCATGAACAATTTTTTCAATTAAATTTGTACTATTCAGCAGAGATAATTTAAATCGTAATAGAGGGAGTGTATAATTTTCGCACCTGATATTTATGTTTTATATATGTATGTATAATTATTTAGTTAATTAAATGAAGTTGTAGAATTTAATAGATGTGTGTGAATTTTAAAAGTATATACTTCAATTTTTATAATGAATGAATTGATGCATGTTTTTTTTACTTAAAGAGAGACGATGCTTGTCACTAGTTCAGGTCGATGATTATTTCGAACCAAGTTTTCAATCCACTTTGGTTATCTGACCCAACCCAAGTTTATGAGAGTTGGAGAAATTTGTTATTTAATTATTATTAATGAAATTGTGAAACACTCATGTTTAATAAATTAAATAATTGATAAAAGTTTAATTTTCGGGAAATTAAACGTCGTATGAAAAATATGCTCCCTGAGTAGATGATTGTGGTATCACTAGTACAAAAAAGGGCTTAGAGAGCGGTTATATTTAAACTTAGAAAGCGGTTAAAACGCTTTCCAAGAAACAACTATCTAAGCTAAGAGAGTTGTTGTTAAACCGCTGTGCAAAGTAGGCGCTAAGTCTGCGGTTTAAAACTGCTGTCCAAGAGAAATTGAATTTCGGTGAGTGAAAAATTAATATACGAAGTTTAAGCGTCACAAGCACTTTAATAGTATCTTTGGTTTTAAAGGTTAATAACTCCTTATTGTAAAAAGTGAAGAGTTATTAGCTCCTTATTAATAGGGATAAGTGATGTTAATATCAAAACCATAATGTCTTAGGATATATTCCTATTGGGCACGCGCACGCGCGTGCTGTCTCCGCCCACCCGGTCGAGCCGAGCCCATTTTCAACATGCTTACTTTTGTTCGTTGGAACTTTTACACTTTGTGGTGCAACTAGTGTAAAAGACAAAGTCATTTTTTTCTTTTAGAGCATTACGTCGAACCGTGTGCACTAGTCAGGATATATTTATTTTGCGGGAAAATGGATTCTCTTTACTCGACTTTACTCACCTACGTTTGTGTTTCAACTGTTCAGGAAAGTTGCTGATTGAAGTCCAAAAGATTGAAGTTGTTCTTTATTGAAGAAAAATAAAAGTCGTAATTTTCTTTTATTTTGTAATTTTATTTTTCCCGGTCACTTTGTGATGTAAATGCGTCCATGCAAAGCCATGCAAGAAAGGTGGATCCTTTAATACTTCAAGATGAACCAATTATAAGGGCAAGAACTAAGAAGATAAAAGAAGCTATGATGATTCTTGTTGCTGAAATCAAAGACAAAGCCCAAGTTGATTCTTCATTGGACCAAATGGTGAATATTATTCAAGTTGTTGGGCTTTATACCAAGAAGAGTTGGACTTACATCATATCAAAATTGAAGGTCCAACATGGAGGAAAATAAGTCAATTTTCGTCACTATGCCCAAGGCCTAAAATAATGACATTTTATTTTGGTCAATATAAGTTATTTAGGTGTTTAAAAAGTCCAAGAGTCATTACCTACCATCAAGTGTCCTTATGGGGGTTATATTCTTATTTTAAATATTTTTTCAAACATGTTGTAGGTTAGTAGATGTTACAATAGGTTACTAGTTTTATTGTCTTTAAATGTATTCAAAAGGCCAATTAAGTGTCATGAAGGTGACAGCCACCTCAAGAGTCATTTGTAGGCTATAAATAGGTCATTTTGATCTCTTTGTAAAGGCACCTTTGATTGCATACGAATTTAAGTATATTATTTGTGTTTTTGAGATATTCTTATTGTGAGTGTATCAAATATTCAAGAACTTATCAAGATTTTGAGCATGATCTTGTGGCATTCAATTGTACCGAGGTTCTTGGCTCATTCTATATCCAACGGGTCGAGGTTTTCTAGCTCTAAGTAAGATCAAACCAGATATACGACTTGGGTAGATTCGCTACTTATTTATACGTTGGGTTCTTAGATTAATATATCTAACGGGTCATTCGTCTCTATCCACATCAGTTTGGTATCAGAGCAATCAGGTATTAATCTGATTATCTTTATATTCATTGTTTTCTTCTTCGTTAAAAAAAATTGTACCAAGTGAAAAAAAAAATCAAAGGTAAAAAAAAAGTGTAAAAAAAAGTCGTACCAAGAAAAAAAATATACCAAAGGTACAAAAAAATATTTTAAAAAAAGAGGAAAAAATTATTTTTTGTTGTTTTAAAAGTTATTAGAATTCCTCGTCTCTTCATCCTTTTAAAGGACTAAGGGATAGTTGAACGCTACTTGAAATTGTTCGGCTTGTTTAGTACTTGAATTTGAGTGGTAAAAGGCTAGAGTGGTGAGTTCATTAGAGTGGAGGTAAAAGCCAAATGAGTTATACATGAAAGAATTGTGAGAAATTTTTATTTTGAGTGATACACGAGTGATCGTGAGGCACGTGGAAGAAAACCAACAAGAAGCTTTCACTTTATAAGCCATGCAACAACAATTTGTAAGGTTTGGAGCAGTTCTTCAAACCATCGCAGGTCGGTTGGAAGTATTGGAACAACCTACTCCAACTAAAGGAAGAAACTCTGTTGCCAATCGATGTGACACGGAGGTGGAATTGGAAGAGGGCGATGGTGATTTGGTTGCTCTTCACCAATTTGAATCGAGGAGAGGTAGGAGGCAAATTGATGAAGTGGATCGAAATTTGGGGAGCATCAAAATGCACATCCCTTCGTTCCAATGAAGGAGTGATCTAGAGACTTATTTGGAGTGGGAAAAGAAGGTAGATCATTTGCGGCTGTTGAGTTCACCGATTATGCTATAGTTTGGTGGGATTAACTCATTACAAATCGGAGGTGTAACGGAGAAAGACCGATTGCTACATGGACTGAAATGAAAGCAATCATGCGTAAGAGATTTGTACCCTCTCATTATTTTCATGAATTATATCAAAAACTCCAATCTATAATTTAAGGTACTAAATCCGTGGATGAGTACTATAAGAAGATGGAGATTGCCATGATTAGGGAAAATGTAGAGGAAGATCGTGAGGCAATCATGGCTCGTTTTTCAAATGGGCTGAATAGAGAGATTGCTAATATTGTGGAGCTTCAACATTATGTGGAGCTTGAAGACACGGTACATACAACCATCAAAGTAGAGACACAACTAAAGAGGAAGGGTTCATTTCAAAGGAGTTACCCTCGTAACTTTCAATCTTCAAACAAGGTGAAAGATGGGTCATCTAAGGCGGCTTTTGGAAGTTCTTCAAAGTCACAAGGTGAGGTGTCAAAGGCCAAGTCTAATGAGGTTGACAAGGGAAAATGTATTATTTCCACACATTCTCAAAGTCGTGATATCAAATGCTTTCGTTGTCATAGATATGGACATATTGCATCCGAATGTCCAAACAAGAAAGTGATGATCCTAAGAGATAATGGGGAGATTGAGTCGGAAGTTGAGAGTGACGAAGATAGTGAATAGCAAGTTGAGACTTTCCCCTTGAGTCCAGTGAATTTTTGGGAGAACTTTTTGGTGGTGAGAAGAGCTTTAAACATGCAAGCAAAGACGGATGAAGCGGAACAACAGCGGGAAAACATCTTCCACACAAGGTGTTTGGTTCGAGAAAAGGTATGCATGTTTGATGATCCCATTGTAAAACCTTTTTTATTTGGGTATTTAGGATAAACTTTTGTTTTAACACGTATGTGCACTGAAATACTTTGTAAATGAGTGGTCAGTGCAGTGCTTAAGTATGTCAGGATGATTGATTCGATCCTGACTTAAATACTTAGCTATTTTCCTTTACTCCAGTGTATGCATGACAGTCTTAATAACAAGTACATAAGCAAATCAGTAAAGCAATACAGAACATAAGAATGTAAAGTGGTTCAGAGGCTCAAGCTCCTACATCCACTATCCTGATTTAACAGGAGAATCCACTAAAGGATTGACTTATTTTTAACGTGCCAAGGTGCACTCTCAACTGGACTCACACCCATCCGCGGAGCAGCCTCTCGAACTGGCCTCATATCCCTCTTCTCTCAGGGACTGTCTCTCCACACCTAACTTCAACCACTAACTCTAACACTCGGGAAAGGGTTTGGGTTTGGTGTTGCCTTCTCCAACTAGGTGAGATTTTCCCTCGCATGGTTGTAGCCTGAAAGCTAGGATTGGAAAAATCTCTCTAAGCTTAGGATGTATATGATAGGCTCGAGTATACAAACTAGAACACTCAAATATTACTATGTAGAACTCAGAGCCAGTGTTCTTGATGGAGATGGTGCCTCCTTATGCCTCCCTTAAACTTGCACTCTCTCTCACATCTATTCTCTCCTCTTCAAAGTGCAGCTTGAGTTTGTATTTATAGTGTGGATTTGAATGTTACCGTTGGAGAGAGTAACATTCCAATTCAGACTATCTCTGGAGTGAAATTATCTTTTTTCAGTGAAGTACGACCTTGTCAGCTTTTATCAGATTCATTACCTTGTCTTGACTGAGTCTAACGGCTCTTTTATTCAAGGTACTTGATTAGGGTAGTCCTGACTTCAGACGACTTGTCTTCAGCTGACTTTAAAGTCCTCTTAGGATATCTTCAGTAGACTTGAAGTCTACTCAGTGGACTTAAAGTCCACTCAGGAGAGTTGATATAAGGCAATTTGTCAGCCTCTCATTCCTCAGTAATCTGACTCTTTCAGGATTTACTAGGCACAACATTGATCCTCATGATCATGCTCTTCACTGAGTAGTCCACTGACCAGCTTAGAAAGTCAGGTTTATACTCAGTGGGATTTCCTTCAGGACGGTCTACAGGTCTTTAGGAAACTTGAGTTTGTTTCCTCTTAGATGGCTTATGGCTTCTTCAGGTTTATGTGTCCGCTGAGTTCCCCCTCAACAGAGTAAGTGTAAACTGAAAACAAACTATCAAAACCTGAACCTTTACAAAAAAATCCTGACTGCACACATTCTATTACAAGTCGCTTTGGAAAATCATCAAAACTTAACATCCCAACAATGTTAATTGTTGATGGTGGTAGTTGTACTAATGTTGCTAGTATGGAAATGGTGGAGAAACTTGGTTTAATTACCTCGAAACATCCTAATCCATATAAACTTCAATGGCTTAATGAATGTGGAGAAATTCAAGTGACTAAATAAGTTTTGGTGTCTTTTTCTATTGGAAAATACAATAATGTAGTTTTATGTGATGTGGTACCCATGCATGCAAGTCATATTCTTTTTGGAAGACCATGGCAATTTGATAGGCGAGTGGTGTATGATGGATATCTTAATCGGTTCACCTTGAAGCATCAAAATAAGACCATCATGCTTGTATATTTAACTCCACAACACGTTCTTGTTGATCAAATCAAGATGTCTCAAGCAAGGAGAGCACGTGAGGTTGAGGAAAAATTTTGAAAATGTGCAACAAAACGTGAGCAAAAAAAAAGCGGAGAGAAAAACAAGAGGGATTATTTGAGTGTTTCCGAGGGAGAAAAGAAATTGGATGGAAGTGAGGACACAAAAAGAGTGGATTTCTTTGTAAGTGGGAGTGAATAAAAGAGAGCTATATTTGAAAAAAAAAGAGTGTATTGGTGATGGTACTTAAGGAATCCTTCTTGAGCACTAACGACATAACATCTTCTTTGCCAAGTTCCTTTGTAACTCTTTTGCAGGAATATGATGATGTCTTTCCGGAGGAAGAACCACATGGTTTACCACAGTTAGGAGGCATTGAACATCAAATTGATTTCACTCCGGGAGAAACACTTCCAAACCGACCAGCTTATAGAGCTAATCTAGAGGAAACAAGAGAAATTCAAAGACCAGTGGAGTTAATGACTAAAGGCAAGGTTCAAGAAAGCATGAGTCCTTGTGCTTTTCCGGTGATCTTGGTTCCATAAAAGGATGGAACATGGAGAATGTGCACAGATTGTCGTGCCATCAATAAAATCACGGTGAAGAATCACTATCCCATTCCTAGGTTAGATGATATGCTTGATGAATTGTATGGTGCTGTGTTGTTTTCTAAAATTGATTTGAAAAGTGGTTATCATCAAATAAGGATCAAAGAAGGAGATAAATGGAAAACTGCTTTCAAAACAAAATATTGTTTATATGAGTGGTTGGTAATATCATTTGGCTTAACTAATGCAACAAGTACTTTCATGAGATTAATGAACCACATTTTGCGTGATTTCATAGGAAAATTTGTTGTTATCAACTTTGATGATATCCTTATTTATAGCAAAAGCATGGAAGAACATTTTGATCATGTGCGAGTTGTGTTAGACACCTTAAGGAATGAATCTTTGTATACTAATCTTAAGAAGTGTTCTTTTTACATGGATAGAGTTGTTTTTCTTGGTTTTGTTGTTAGTGCCTGATTAGGCGTGAAATTGTTATGTTTTGGTGCCCGATTTGCCCATGTGTTGAGTGTTTTTTATGAGTGTTTGGAGTCAATTGAGTATCATTTATATAAACTGATGAATTTGTCTCTTTGGTTTTCATAGCTGGATAGAGAGCAAAAAGAGGAGTTCGTAGAACTTTGAATCGGCCAAAACGGACTCCCGGTTGAGGAGATATGAAGATTTTACGAACAAGTGTACTGCTGCTGAAAAGCGCTCGAGCGAGAGCACTGGAGCGACAGCGCTCGACCGATTGCACTATTCGAGCTACATGCTCGAGCGCCCCTGCTCGAGCTGCTCGAGCACTATCCTATTTTTGCCTCCGGATGCATTTTTCGGCCCATGAGCTTCCGATTCGGCCTGACGCTTATATATACTCATTCTGAACTCATTTTTTAGGATAACCAGAGACCCACTTGATACGAGAGTACTTTTAGAGTTAGCTTTTGTAGAAGAAGAGACGAGCAAGCTTTAGTTTTACGTTTTCGAAGTTTTGTTTACGAATTCATAGTTTGTTTTTGTTTTTCTTTAGTTTCGTTTCTTTAGACATTTGTTCTTGAATACTTGAGACTTCGTTTTATTAACTTAATTTCAGTTCTTAGCATTTATTTCTTTAAACCCTAGTTTATGTTTGATAATTTCTTAGTTAAAATCATTAGGTTCATGTTCGTTACTTCTTCAATTATTTTCGTTTCCGTAAAAACCATGTCTAGCTAAAACCCTCGCATGCTTGGGGTAGGATGAACTCGTAGAAGTAGGTTGTGGGTATGTAATTAGGGTAATTTGTGACGTTTAGTTTTAATTCTCTTAATTAATGAATTCTTAAAATTAATCTTAACTTTACCTTTGAATTTAGTTCGAAAAGTGTTCGAGAGAGGACGACCTTATCACTTTTTAACAACGAGTAGACTTAATGAGAGGGTTTAGAAAGAGTAAATTAATCTACCGATTTATCTAGGGAGGACGGCCGCATCACCTTAGTTAAATTATGGTCTCGTTAATTAAGCACTATCTATTAACTTGTTAGTGGATTAGTGAAGTCGATTGTTAGGATAAAGTATTAGGGTTTTAATTCTTGAGCTTTCATCTTACAATCTTTAACTTAGGTTATTTCTTGCGCGTCACGATTATCTTGATTATGTACCTGCTCTGTTAGTATACGTAGGAATTCCTATCCTGAGCATCACCATCACATATTTGAATACAAACCTTAGTAAATTCGTTTAATTCATTCTTTAGTTTAATTAGTTTACTTTAGTTTAGAATTAATTCTTTAAAAAATCCAAAAACATACATTCATATTAGCTACGACGCGTAGATCTTAGGGATCTGTTCGCATACACTCCTTCCCTTGGGTTCGATAATACTTGGTCGCTATACTTACTCATACTACAGTGAACTCGTACGCTTGTGGGGAAACTACTAGTAGAAAGTTAGTATTTTCGGCTTAAAGTCAATAGTATCGTTGCCGGGGATGGCATTGTATGTCTTTTGAATAGGACTTGTAGATAGCTTAGTAGTTAGTAGTGAGTGCTTTACTTTTCTGTTTTATTCTTACGTGTTCGGCAGTTGCATTTTTATTCTTCTGTTAGTGTTTCAGGTTTATGAAAACACGCTCGCAAGGTGGTACGAGCAAAGAGAGATTACAGCTAGATCTTGAGACAATAGCAAGAAGAAACCGAGCCTTCCTAAGAAGGATGAACGCTGCCGGAGGAGAGAACGAGAACATGGACATCACTAATGAGTTGGATGATGCTGCAAATGAGTTTAATCAGACAGTAGACCGGGTTGACGGCACTGGGGGGAATACCAGTCAGAACCAAGTTCCGTTAGGGGATAGTCAGAGCCAGAACCCGGGTACACAGCACGTGAACAATCCAGCTCATAATCTTGTCCAACATCCTCAGAACAACCCTGCTTACCCACATCCTAACTTACCACAAAACAACTTACCTTATCCCTACCCATACCCACCTTATCCATATCCACCTTACCCGTATCCTCCACCACCTGTTTACAACCAACCACCACCACCCCAACAAGTACCCGTACCACCTGCTAATCCTCAGCACGTTCCTCAGAACGCAGATCAGAACATGGCTATTAGAGGAAGGTTCACGGCACAACCGCAGAGGTACTATGATGGAGTGGCATTGCCCCCTGTAGAGGCAAATAACTTCTCGATTTCCCCAGGAATTCTTAAGCTGCTTACCGAGAATCAATTCAAGTGGGAGGTTAGGAAGGAGAATCCTCATACTCATCTGAGGAGTTTTCTTATCATAGCATCCACATTCAATTATAACGGCATGTCTAAAGATGCCAAAAGGCTCAGGTTGTTCCCATTCTCTTTGACGGGAATAGCAAAGGAGTGGTATGATAACACGCTTCCACGGGGAGGTGTAACCACTTGGGCTGAGCTCAAGCGTCTGTTCCTCAAGCGATTCTACCCTCCATCTAGAACCATTAGAGCAAGGATAGAGATCTCTTTCTTCCGCCAGAAGCAAGGAGAGGACTTACGTCAAGATTGGGAGAGATACTCCAACATGTTGATTGAGTGCCCGCAGCACGGGTACAATGAGGGGGATATCATGGCGTTCTTCTATAGTGGCGCCAGCAAGGCTGGTCAAGCCCATCTGGACGCGTGTGCTAGTGGAGCTTTCCTGAACCAAGGTACAACGAGGTGTAGAGAAATCGTTGACAATATTGTCATGAATGCCGGGGCATAGAACGAGGATCCAGAATTTCAGAGAGCTTGTAAGTTGGAGGAGAATGAAGGAACGAGGAAGCTGTTGATGGCCATGATGGAAAAGATAAACAACATTGAGATTGGACAAAGTTTGGTTGGAGGGAATGTAGCAGTGAGTGAGAAAGTGGATCAGCCCACAATTCAACAAGAGGTAGCCAACTATATGGGAGGACCTTACTACAATCAAGGCGGGTATCCACAAGGTGGCAATCAATTTGGAAGGCCTTCTTATGGCCAACCATTTGTACCTCCAGGTCCACAGCCGCCTCAAAATCAATGGAGGAACACACAAGGGTATCAAGGAGGCCAGCAGCCTCCTCAGAACACATGGAGCAAGAGCGAGAATTTTTTATATGCTAATCCAAAGGCCGGAATTACAGTTCCTCCAGGTGTTGATCCAGGTTCAAAGCCTCCGGGTGGAGAAGGTGGTGCCTCAACTGAGGAGATGTTGAGAGCTATTCTTTAAAAGGTGGAGGAAGGAAGCAAAAGATTGTCCTCTTTGGAGTACGATGTGAAGGAATTGCATAAAAAAGGTGATCAGCGTGATCAAGAACTCCAGAAGAGAGATGTAGAGCTGAATCGAAGTCAGCAATAGAACAACAGGCGGTTCACTTCATTAGAGTACCAGATGAGCCAGATTGCAAAATCATTGGGAAGAGAGTTGGGTAAATATCCTTCCATGCTGGAGGAGAATCTGAAAGAGCATTGCAAGACGATCCAGCTTAGAAGTGGGACCAACTATGATGGTCCTCAGATGCCTGCTGATTCTGAGACGCCCCAAGGAGAGATTGAGATGGAGGGACAAGAACATAAGAAAGATGGAGGTGAGACAGTTGAGGAAGAAATTGAGATAGAGAGCAAAGAGCCTGAAGAGGAAGGTATTGAGAAGATTGAGAGAGTTCCAAAGTGGAAGAAGGCAAAGGAAGCAAGGGAGAAAGTGAAAGAGACCGAGCGTGATGAATGGAGTACCCAAATCGGTGATACCCGTCCCTTATCCAAAGCGCTTCATGAAGAAAAAGCTTGATGAGAAATTCACTAAATTCCTTGATGTTTTTAAGAAATTGCATATTAACATTCCTTTTTATGATGCTTTGGAACATATGCCGAATTATGCCAAGTTCCTGAAGGACTTGATAGCGAAGAGAAGGAGAGTTGATGAGCCCAAGTTGGTGCAGCTGAACCATGAGGTGAGTGTGTTAGTGCACAAGGCACTTCCCCCGAAGTTGAAAGATCCCGGGAGTCTCACGATCTTATGTGATATTGGGAATGGAGTCAAGAAGGGAGCGTTGTGTGACCTTGGAGCAAGCATAAATCTTATGCCATTGTTGTTTTTCAAGAAGTTGGAAGGGGGAGAACTTCAGCCGACAATGATGACGCTTCAACTTGCCGACCGGTCTATTACTCGACCTTAAGGTGTGGTTGAAGACGTCCTCGTGAAAGTTGGAGATCACATTTTTCCAGCCGATTTTATGGTCCTAGAGATGGCGAAAGACGAACACGTGCCTTTGATCTTGGGAAGACCCTTCTTAGCTACGGCCGGGATGGTGTTAGATGTGGCAAATGGAAAGATCACGTTGAAAGTTGATGATCAAGAAGTGAAGATTTTCCTATATGAAGCCATGAAGCACCTGAAGGGGGATGAGAGTTGTTATTGCATGGATGTCATTGATCCTTGTGTTGAAGACAGACCTTCTATCTCTAACCTTTCTTATATTCATGATTTTGATAATCCTTCATTTGATGAGTTAACCTATGAGCATTACAATCTTGATTATGTTGATAGGGATAAAGTGAAGAGGTTGAAGGATGAAGAGGTGAAAAAGGTAGACATGGTCCAGCTAGAGGGTAAAGAAGGAGTTAAGAAGAAAAAGTCCAAACTCAAGAAATTGTTTAGTAAGACTCCTCCAGATAAAGGTGAGAAGAAGTTGAGACCCCTACCACTTGGGGATGAGAAGGAAGCAAAGGAGCTCATGATGGAGGGGCATCAAGAAAAGGAATTCAACCACCACTCTTATGAGAGTAAGGGAGGTAATTTTGAGTATCATGTCCCATAAGCTCTTTTGAGCTAGGTCCGGCATGAGGACCTTAAAAATAGCGCTGAATGGGAGGCAACCCATTTTTTTTTACTTTTGAGTGTTTTATGTTATTAGGGTGTTGTTGAGTCGTAAGTTCTAACCTAGTACTTGAGAGTTTATTTTGTCGGCTTGTCTCAAAGGAATAAAGGTATCATGGAGTTATTCAGATTGAAGGAACCAACTCGAGACCAAGGAGTGTGACACGTTGTTGAGAAACTTGAACTATTTGGATGAGGTAACCCACAACCCCAAACTTAGACCTCTTCACAAGGATGAAGTTTGGGGGGTGGAGTTTTTATGTGTTTTATTGTTACATTGCACAGGTGCACACGTCTCTTTGAGTTGAGTTTGGTTATTTGAGTCTTGAGATGCTCCGTGAGCTGTTATTGCTTTGATGTGCTACTATATTTCTTGCCTATCAATCATCTTAAGCTTGTCGATTGCTATCTTTGAGTGTGACTATTAGTTGGTGAGTTGTGAAGTTGAGTTAGGAATTTTATTGTGTGAGTGTAGGAGTTAGAGTTGATTTGAGAGGGAACTCTTATGCTTACAAATTTTTCTTTTGAATACTTGTGTGATGAGAGTGAGAATTCACTAGGACTAGCATGGATGTGAAAGCCGTGAGATTTGAGCCTTTTGAGATTTTGATGCATGAATTGATCTCTTCGTTTGTGAGTGGATCGTCACCTTAGAGGATGCTAGAACTTGTGTGTGATCTTGCTTCTTGATTGTGTCTAGTTTGATATGCCGAATGCGATCTTATGCCATCTTTGTTTTGTTGAGTCACTTAGCCAAAATTTTCCTTACCATTGATATTTGTCCCTTGATAGCCAATTTGAGTCTTAAGCCTATTTCATTTGCTAGCACATTTAAACACTATTCCAAGTTCCTAAGCCTTTTTGTCCCAATTTGAGTGGAGAATAGGAAAAGTGTGAATGTTGAAGGGATTGAGTTGAGTTGAGAAAAGGAATTATGATGGTTGAGATGTGATAAAAGAAGGGTGTGATGAAGTTTTGAGTTGTGGGAAAGACAAAAAATTTGAGAATGAGCAAAAGAAAATATGAGCTCATGTGTGTTGTGAAAAAGAAAAGTGTGGTGATTGAAAAAGTGAAATGAGTTTGAGAAAAGAAAAAATTGAAGTGTTGAAAGTAGAGGAATTGAAAAGTGTATCACATGAAGATGTTTGAATTATTTTGTTCCTCGTCTTGAAGTATTGAAATTTGATTTTCTATTCTACATTCACTTTAGTCACTTACCCCATATATTTTCCCCATCTGTCCAAAGAGCCTACATTACAACCTTGAAAAAGTCATTTTTGATTCGGCATTGATTTCTAGAGTATGGTCGAAGTTGAGAGCGCTTACAAGCCTATGACTGCTGATATGTGTGATTGATTGATTGAGTGAGTCCCTTATCATTGATATACACTTGTGAGGGAGTGAAACACATTGATGAGTGCACATCCATATTTAATCTTGGTGTTTCTTGTTGTTATTGCATGAGTATGATAAAGGGGGGTGAGTTAGTATACGTGTGATCGATCTTTGAAACTCGAGTCCATTTACTTGCATGATTTGATTCTTTGACTCATTCCTAACAATTTCACTTGACTTATTATTTCGTTGCTTGAGGACAAGCAACATGGTAAGTTTGGGGGGGGGGTTGATTAGCATGAAATTATTATATTTTGGTGCCCGATTTGCCCATGTGTTGAGTGTTTTTTATGAGTGTTTGAGTCAATTAAGTATTATTTCTATAAACTGATGAATTTGTCTCTTTGGTTTTCATAGATGGATATAGGGCGAAAAGAGGAGTTCGTAGAACTTTGAATCGGCCAAAATGGACTCCCGGTTGAGGAGATATGAAGATTTTACGAACAAGTGTACTGCTGCTGAAAAGTGCTCGAGCGAGAGCACTCGAGCGCCAGCGCTCGACCGATTGCACCATTCGAGCTACATGCTCGAGCGCCCCTGCTCGAGCTGCTCGAGCACTATCCTATTTTTGCCTCCTGATGCATTTTTTCGGCCCATGAGTTTCCGATTGGCCCGATGCTTATATATACTCATTCTAAACTCATTTTTTAGGATAACCAGTTTGATACGAGAGTACTTTTAGAGTTAGCTTTTGGAGAAGAAGAGACGAGCAAGCTTTAGTTTTACGTTTTCGAGGTTTGTTTACGAATTCATAGTTTGGTTTTGTTTTTTTAGCTTCGTTTCTTTAGACATTTGTTCTTGAATACTTTAGACTTCGTTTTATTAACTTAATTTCAGTTCTTAGCATTTATTTCTTTAAACCCTAGTTTATGTTTGATAATTTCTTAGTTAAAATTATTATGTTCATGTTCGTTACTTCTTTAATTGTTTTCGTTTCCGTAAAAACCATGTCTAGCTAAAATCCTCGCATGCTTGGGGTAGGATGAACTCGAAGAAGTAGGTTGTGGGTATGTAATTAGGGTAATTCGTGACGTTTAGTTTTAATTCTCTTAATTAATGAATTCTTAAAATCAATCTTAACTTTACCTTTGAATTTAGTTCGAAAAGTGTTCGACAGAGGACGACCTTATCACTCTTTAACAACGAGTAGACTTAATGAGAGGTTTTAGAATGAGTTAATTAATCTACCGGTTTATCTAGGGAGGACGACCGCATCACCTTAGTTAAATTAGGGTCTCGTTAATTAAGTACTATCTATTAACTTGTTAGTGGATTAGTGAAGTCGATTATTAGGATAAAGTATTAGGGTTTTAATTCTTGAGCTTTCATCTTACAATCTTTAACTTAGGTTATTTCTTGCGCGTCACAAGTATCTTGATTATGTACCTGCTCCGTTAGTATACGTAGGAATTCCTATCCTGAGCATCACCATCACATATTTGAATACAAACCTTAGTTAATTCGTTTAATTCATTCTTTAGTTTAATTAGTTTACTTTAGTTTAGAATTAATTATTTAAAAAATCCAAAAATATACATTCATATTAGCTACGACGCGTAGATCTTCAGGGATCTGTTCGCATACACTCCTTCCCTTGGGTTCGATAGTACTTGGTCGCTATACTTACTCATACTACAGTGAACCCGTACGCTTGCGGGGAAACTACTAGTAGAAAGTTAGAATTTTCGGCTTAAAGTCAGTGCCAATGGGATTGAAATGGATAAGGATAAAGTCCAAGCTATTTTAGATTGGTAGGTTCCTACTATCATTGCACAAGTAAGAAGTTTTCATGTCTTGCTAGTTTCTATCGAAGATTTGTTAGAGACTTTAGCACCATTGCTGCACCACTAAATGAAATTGTGAAAAATGATGTGGGTTTTAATTGGGGAGAAAAGCAAGAACATACATTCAATCTTTTGAAAGAAAAACTCACTACTGCTCCAATTCTTGGATTGCCTAACATTAACAAAAACTTTGAACTTGAATGTGATGCATCTAGAGTAGGTATATGAGTT
This sequence comes from Ballota nigra, assembly GCA_947034835.1. NCBI lineage: Eukaryota > Viridiplantae > Streptophyta > Magnoliopsida > Lamiales > Lamiaceae > Ballota > Ballota nigra. The sequence goes on along the minus strand of OX344727.1, from coordinate 5,408,338 downwards.
GTTTTGATGTAGGATGGAAAACCAATTGCATACTTTTAGTGAGAAGTTGAAGGGAGCTCAATTGAACTATCCAACGTACGATAAGGAGTTGTATGCTTTGGTGAGAGCATTGGAAACGTGGCAGCATTACTTGTGGTCTCGGGAGTTCGTTATTCACACGGACCATGAATCTCTCAAATACCTCAAGGGGCAAGGTAAGCTTAGTAAGAAGCATGCTAATTGGGTAGAATTCATTCAATCATTTCCATATGTGATTAAGTATAAAAGGGGTAAAGAAAACATGTTGCTGATGCATTGTCTAGAAGACATACTTTGATCACTACATTGAGTTCTAAGCTGCTTAGTTTTAAGTTAATTAAGGGAATGTATGTTGATGTTGGTCCCGGTATAAGTCTGAGTGATACGTGTAGGGGGGAATACACATATATAAATTTTCTTTCTATAAAACCTTACTGAGTCTCCTTTACTCAGAGTGGTGTTGAATACTGAGTAAATAATGAACCTACTAACTGCACTGAGGCAAGTAAGTTGGCAGACTGTCTATTTATGTTCAGTGCGGAATGTGTGAGCCCTGAAAGATTAAAGACTTGTTATAGTTTGCTTTCTAAAAACTTGATTATCTTTTTATGAAGCCGTGGTTAGAAGGGCAGTGCTCTAAATTTAATGATCAGGCTGATTGATTCAAGCCTGATAAAACATGCAATGAATGACTTAAGCAATAAAGCAGTAAAGACTCTGGGCAGTTTAACGTGGTTCAGAGACTCAAGCTCCTACGTACTGATTGAATAAGAGAATCCACTAAGTATTGACTTGTTTTTAACATGCCAAGGTTTACCAAGACCAGTCTCACTGACCCTTACTTCATTCTAACTCACTAAACAACTTCCACCAACAAACCTATCACTGACTAGCTTTAGGGTTTTGGTTTCAGTTTGGATTCCAACTATTTGAGATTATCCTTACAAGGTAAACCTATGCTAAGGATTGAATAATCTCTCTAAGCTTAAGATATTTCTACAGTGGAATACAAAATAACTCTCTAACTCAAGAAATAATTGGGAAATTAAAGGTTTTTCGAGTGTTTCTTTGAATGTTTTGATTGCTTTGAATGCTGAGAGTTTGAGTAATTTCTGGCTTTGAAATTTCCCGTAACCTTGAATGAGTGCAAGGTCTTCTGTATTTATAGGCAACTCTGAATTCTATGCGTTGGAACTTTGTTGGAATAGTTCAAAGTAAGAGACAACCGCGAATTCAACAATTGAGGCTGAGTACATAGCTGCAGCAGAGGCTACCAAAGAAACTGTCAGGATAAAATAGTTCTTAACTGAATTAGGGGTAGTTTCGAGTGCCAGTAGTCCAATAAAGTTGTATAGTGATAACACTGGTGCGGTTGCGCAAGCAAAGGAACTGAGATCCAACAATAGAAACAAGCATGTACCGAGGCGTTATCACTTGATAAGAGAGATAATCACTAACAAGGAAATAGAGTTAGAACACATTCCCACAGATGATAATTTGGCTGACCCATTCACCAAGGCTTTGAGTGTTCATGTACACACTAAACATTTTGCAGCAGCACACAACAAACAATGGCAGTTCGCTGATTATAGTAGGTTGATTAAGTATTATATTAGATATAATATTTAATTTATGGAGAATATAATAATAATTATATTTAGAATTAATTATTATTATTTAATTAAATTGAATTTAATTAAATATGAAATCCCAATAATAATATTTGGAATATTATTATACAAGAATAATAGATATGACAAATATATTATTCGTAGGAACATATCTGGGTAAATATAATCCGTAGAGATTATATTTACGGGCTAGGCCTAATATCTTACTTAAGAATTAAGTCAAGTTAATCCCTATAAATATGTGTCTTATGGGAATTCCTAAACACACAAGAAATATAATTTCTCCATAAAATCTCTAGTTCGAGTTTTCCTAGCAAGTTCGTCTCGAGATTCAACATTGGCACCTCGGTGCGGATCGATGAATAGATGTTGCATGGATACCATTGTATTTAATTATACAATTAATTATTCGTTATTGGTGAATAATATTTCCGCTGCAAATGTTTACGTGTTTACGTGCCTCTAAAATCCAATAATTAATTAGTGCTAATCAATCAACATACACCAGAAGGGATTTGTTTTACTACCTTAGGAGCTCATGGGGTTAATAAATGTTTTTTATTCTATGTGTATCGGCCTAGACCTTAAAATGGATTGGTCTACACACACACATGTGATTGCTTTTAACAAACATATAGAAGAATCATTGATTAGGTTGTAAATTTGCCAAACGCACTGGATTACATAGTGAAAACGCTCAAAGCATTTCTCTATCTTGCATTTTGTTGTTGAAAGTTAGGATATAAAATAAAAACTTGTGTGAGACCATCTCATAATACGAGACCGGGCAAACTAAAAAAAGTGATAGGATAATAATAAAATGTGACAATGTTTTTAAAGAAAAGTGATAAGTCATTTTTAACAAAAATATTATCACTTTTTATTAGAATTTTGTCACTTTTTAAAAGTGACAACTTTTGAATTAATAAGTGACACATTTTAAGTTAAAAGTAGATCAGATAGTATTGGTCATATATTATGAGACGGTCTCATACAATACTTACTCGGGGTTTTCTTAGGTCAGGCACCCCATCGAGTTGTCTGATATCAGGTATGGTCTATTAACCATTAGATCTAAAATCTAATGGTTTACAATTGATGTCCTGCAGCCAGTTGAGTTAATAATCTAACTTTCTATCGTTTTGCATCGAGTACTATCGAGTTGTGTCGTCTTATGGCACTATTATAATGAATTTAATAATTTAAGAAATATAATTATTCATTTACAAATTTGTCCTTTTGTATTAAATATTGAATAGTTCGTACATTATCTAGGGTTTAATTTTCTTCCCACCCACATGACTTCATTATACATCCAGCGTCGCCAACTTTGATTTGCCTTGTCGTCAAATGCACGAGCTTCTCCATTCATCATCCCTTTCGCCGTCGATCTAGCTCGCAGTTGTTGGCCTTCAAATTTAGATCGGTGTGTTGGTTCTCTCTCACTGTCAAATTCTGGATTTCGGCTATCTTTCTCTCTCACAATCCAATTTGGCGATCCTTGGATATAAGATTAATTAGAAGTTTTTTGTTATTTCTTGTGATTTTGAATGGGTGATGTTTAAAAAAATGATTAATGTTGTTTACTCTTTAAATCATCTTGGTTTGTGGAAATCGTTCTTGGCCATATAGAACAACAAGCATATTACAAGTTTTGATCTTTCAACGAATTATGACTTGCTTATGTACCTATGGGATCCTCAAGTTCTAATGTTTGTACCAAAATGTGAACTAAATTTCTAGTTCCTGCATCATTTTTTATTAACTTTTTTTGTGATAAAAAAATGTAATGTGAAATGAGAAATTGTTCATTCTCCATCTTGCATGGATATTCATTGTATTAATCAAATAACATATGAATTATAAAAGTAGAGCTTGATATGTATGCATCATTGTGCTTCTGTTTAAGTTTTATCTCCCGGGCCTTTGTAGCTCTGTCTTTGAACCCATCTCTGTTGCATTTAATTTTAATTTCCTAACTTGGTAAAATACATGAAGATATGATTATCAATAAGGATTAGTGTGAGGCACAAATGTGTTGACCATAATTTATCTCATTTGTTTTAATTTTTAATCACTACAATATCACATTTTTAATATATTTTGATGGACAAAAAAAGTTGGAGAAAGAGATTCCAAATATTTCATATTTGTGTTGTCTTCCTCAATCCACCATAGAAAAGGGGAAACAAATATCTGCTATGCAACAACTATAAGAGTCTTGAAATGTATGTGTGTTTTTGTCCCTCTCTTTGTGTGGATGTGAGTGAGAGGGTTGGAGAGAGATAGAAATTGGAGTATATATATCCTTCAACAATTCTGAGACGACCAAACAGGTAAAGGTTACTTGCCATGATCATTTAATTCACCAATTCATTTTCGTTGCACTCTTTCAACTCCATTTTTTAAAATTTGATGTAATATAGCTATGATTGTGTGGAACCTACTAACATGAGTATACATGGAATATTCCAATTGATTTTGGAGAGCTTAGAAGTTTCTATTCACATACATACAAATTCTCTAACATTATCAGTATCATCGATTGATAATTCACCTTTCGACACCCTTCAATGGCTGAAGACTCTTGAAAACAATAATGACTTGAGGAATTATGTAGAAAAATGCTTAGATGTTGGAGTGCGGGATATATATTTTACCATGAACTTGCATATTGATGATGATTGCTTCCCACCTCGAGTGTGAGAAACAGAGTATTCCTCTCTCTTCTACACTCTTCCTTTATCTTTTTTGAATGGGGCTATTCATTAGATTCAATACTCCTGAATTTATTTTGATGGGGTTGTAACACTTACAGTATATTTTTTTTATAGTTCTCGCTTTGGTTGTGTTGATACATTAGTACTATGTTTTAAAGAATTTTTTTTGGTAATTTGTTGGATGTGCATTAATGTTAGGCCTAATTTTGAATCTTGAGTTGCATCGGGATATGACGGGGGTAGGCCTTTCGTGATCGCCTCGAATCGGAAGTCCTTGAAGCTCTCATCCATTCTATCCCTTTCGAGTCACGTGGCCTTGTGCTGGAAGCGACATAACAACTACATGGGGCTGTGAAGGACTCATTTTGGAAATAACCACAAGTCTTGATTATTTGATCTACTGATGTGTATCCCCGCAAATTTCACGGACTGGAAAAAAATGTTATTTTTATTTTCAAATTATAAATATAAATATTTTTATTTTAACTATCTTGTAATTTCGATATAATATTAAATGTCAATTCGAATTATTTAAAAAAATTCAATTCCCTCCTAAACATTTCATGTATACATGTTTTGAAAAAATATATTAAAAAAATAGAAAATTTTAAAAAAAAATTAACTTTCGGTATCATAGTATTATACAGGTAAGATATTGTATAGCATGACAAGATTTTTTTAGAAATAATGTGTTAGTTCAGTGACAATATCTTTTAGGTAGTTAAATTTTTGTCCAACAAAAATTAATGTTATAATGTATTATCCATGGTAATATATGGTATTGGATGCCAATATTATTTGAGAATCTTGCCATCTTATACGTGACAAAATCTTTTGCAAAATATTTCAATATCCTCTTAGAAAATTAGCATATATAAATATTTTGCAAATATATTTATTCCAAAAATATCTATTATTATATTATACATGATAAGATATTGCATTTCATGGCTAGATTTTTTGGGAATAATATGCTATTTCAGTGACAATATCTTTTGAATAGTAAAATTTTGTCAAAAAATATTACTCCCTCCGTCCAATATTAGTAGGCCTACTTTTGGGGCAGTTATTTTTTGTCATAAGTTGGAGGGTATTATGAGGTATTGTGAGGTTCATTTATTAATAAAAGTATTGTTTATGGAAAATATGATACTTATATTTTCCATAAACAATAACTTTATTGATAAATAAACCTCACAATACCTCATAATACCCTCCAACTTATGACAAAAAATAACTGCCCAAAAAGTAGGCCTACTAATATTGGACGGAGGGAGTACAATTTATTATCCATGGTGAGATATGGTATTGGATGGCAAGATTCTTTGGGAATCTTGTCATCTTTTACGTGACAATATCCTTTGCAAAATATTTCAACCTACAAAAATTAGCATATATAAATACTTTGCAAAAATAAATTCCAAAAATATCTAAGTAAGAAGATCGTTGACTGTGAAAAAAATTTCTATTTTACATTTTAGAGGACATGGCGGCAGCGTCGAGACTTTTCAATGGAGGATGACAAATGCTGAAAAAGGAGGCGAGAGGAAAAAAACCTAAGACCAAGAAAAATACTATAAAAATCAGTATCATACCTTCGGTTCAAGGTCGCAGTATTCGATGTGGTTTATGGCGGCGATAGTAGAGCAGTGAGACGACGCCGGTTTGTAAACAATCTGATAGGAAATGGATAACGGAGTGATAAAAGAATAGAGGAGAAGCGGTGGCGATTCAGTATTTACATACCTTGGATTTATCCCTATTTTGCATATCCACTTTCAATGCGCTAGACGGAGTCCACGATAAATGTCGTCACTTGAATCATCGGGCTAGACGGAGAAGTCACCTGAAATTGGTTCAGAGTAGGCACAATAATCGATCAAGTCGGAGCAACAATAACACGTAAGCAATATTGGTGACGATGATGTCGGCTGTAATAGTGGAGGCGGCGCCGATAATGGGGACTTGTGTGCGATACTCTTAATAAGAGATTAATAAAACATAAATATAAAATGAATGGTTTAGATTTAATTTTGTGAGATAAATGGTCGAGATCAAAACTTAAACTAACTTTTAATTAGAGCGCAATATTTCGAAATGAAGAGATTTGAGATATGCCACATCAGCCTAAGAATAAGGTGGTGTTGACACATCATCTTGGAGAGGTTTGGAAATATATTATAATAAGATATTTTTTTGTTGTTATTTATACATTGCAAGTGAAGTGTTGGGACAATGTCAGTTTTGAGTTGATTCCAAATACCCTGAAAAGATGAATTTACCTAAGTATTGTAATAGTCAGGCTAGTCTTGATATGCTTTGTTAATTTAGAATATTTTATATTCACATGTATACAATGAGAGGAGTACTTATTGTTGACATTCAAAACTGAAGCCTGAAGAACACAAGAGTACCATCACTGAACTTATGGTAGTCTATCTAAGTTGGCTGAATAAGTGTCAAGATGAAGAGCATGATCCTGAGATCATTGCTCACTCAACATGAAGGGAACTAGACTACACTGAGTGAATTGAGAAAAGACTTGGAGTAGGATCCAAGCAAGCAAAAGGAATGTCAGCACTGGAAAACGTACGTAGATGAGGACAAGTCTGAACTTAGTAAAGACAAGTCTAAACTGAAGAATGAGTTCTGAAATTATCACCTACCTGATGACGTGGACCAATCAGAGGAAGACAAGTCATGTACGGACACTGACTTGAACCTGACATCCCTGCACATTTTCAACGGGCAAGCATTTAATGCATTTACCAAATCCATGCAAGGATGACTGCTGCATGAAAATTATGTCCGTTGAAGTATCCTACAAGAAATATGACTAGAAGGTTATCTCTCCAACGAATAGTTTTTCAAAATCATCTATAAATACAGAAGACCTTGGACCCAAACAAGGTTACGGGAAATTTTGAGGCCATAAATTACTCAAAGCTCTCAGCGTTCAAAGCATTCATAGCATTTAAAGAAGCACTCGAAAAACCTAGAATTTCCCAAGTGTTTCTTAAGTAGAGAGTTTATTCTGTATTCCAGTGAGCGTAGCATACATATCATAAGCTAGGGGAGAGCAAAGTTTGGTTAAAACTGAAAAACCGAGCCAAACTGAGCCGAAATATAAATTTGGTTCGGTTATTTTGGTTTTCGGTTCGGTATCGATTTTAAATTTTAGAAATTTTGGCTTTTGGTTTCGGTTATGTATGTAAAGATACCAAAATAACCGAAACCGAACCGAAATGCTAGTGATATATATAAGTATCTAATTTCTAACCCTATTTACATTTACTCATTTCCAAATTTACTGTTGTCGTCTCTTCTGGTCTTCTCTTCCCTATTCTTTAATTTTTTTTATTGTGGGTTATCTCTTTTGGTTGCAATCTATTAATATATATTGGGTTTAGACTGTTAGCAAGTTATAAGCATAAAAATATGGTTCAATTTAAAAGTCCATTATATTTTGGTTTTTCGGTTATTAACCGAAACTGAACCGAAATTTTCGGTTTTGGTATTTTCGGTTTTAAGAAATTTCGGTTCGGTTTTGGTTAGTTTTATATATAATTCAGTTTATTTCAGTTATTATTTTTCGGTTCAGTAACCGAACCGAGCCACACTCTTCCCTATCTTAAGCTTAGAGTGATTATCCAATCCTTAACATAGGTTTGCCTTGTAAGGATAATAACAAATAGTTGGAATCCAAACTGAAAACAAAACCCTATCAGTTAAGTTTGTTGGTGGAAGTTAGTTAGTAGGTTAGAAGGAAGAAGGGTCAGTGAGACTGATCTTGATGCACCTTGGTACGTTAAAAATAAGCCAATCCTTTAGTGGATTCTCCTGTTAAATCAGGACCGTGGACGTAGGAGCTTGAGTCTCTGAACCACATTATCTTGTTGAGTTCTTTACTTGCTTTGATATTACTCTTAATTGTTTATCATTGTTTAAGTCATTCATTGCATACTTTGTCAGTGCTGAACCAATCAGCCTGACCTAAACTCATAGCACTGCCCTTCTAACCACGGCTTCGTAGAGAAAAATCAGTTTTCAGAAAGCAAAGTATTAACAAGTCTTAAAATCTTTCAGGGCTCACTTATTTCTGCACCTGAACATAAATAGATAGTTGACCAACTGACTCGCCTCAGAGCAGTTAGTAGGTTTATTATCTATTCAGTATTCAACACTTAGACTCTGAGTAAGGGGACTTAGTGTAGAAAAGAAAGAAAATTTGTATACGTGTATTCTCCCCCCATACACATATAACTCAGACTTGTACGGGACCCAAGGATGAAAATATCCAAAATTTTTCCCGATATATCCATTTTTTGTGGTCACGATATTGATACTGGGGGGTAACTATATTTCCATAATATCCGTAAAAAATGATATATATTGGTATGCAAAATCAATTTCGACTATATTTTTGTGCAAATTGAGCACAATATGGGTAAAATATCGGTAAATATCAAGAAAGTATCGAGAAAATATCCGTAATTTTGATAAATACCACAAATGTAAAAATTGGTTAATTCTATTGTAAATTTTATGTATTAAGAGTTTGTTATTAAATTTTTATAATTTTTTCAAATTTATTCGATATCGATATATCCATCGATATTTTCACAAATTTAAGGTCTCAATATATTTAACGATACCAATATTTTCAACCTTGACGGGACCAACATGAAGTGATCATTCCTAACAAAATAAAAAGTTCAAATTTGATACAACTCGTGTTTTGAAGTTCAACGACGACACTCCAGTAAGCCAATTAGCTTCTATTTCGACTATTCAAGATAAATACCTTATTTTTTAATATATATTTCTTAGTGTTTCCATGATAAGGATTTGATGTACAATATAATAATTAAATCATTCTTACCATTCTTCTGGAACTCAATTGAACCCTTGCAAACTTGTATAGCTTAATTGTTGGCAAAATAGAAAACAAAAGAATGTATGGAGTTAATTGTCCACACTGACATATCTTGATAGAAACATTAAAAAAAATTCAAAAAAAAAATTAAGGAACTAAAGAAACCTTGGAAAGTGAATGGAAGAGTGAAAATTATTCATAATGTGAAGAAATCAAGGTTTCAAAAAAGCTTCAAAAAGAGTAGATAGGTTTCAGAAGATGAGTACAGTAACTGTGTACTTTTTAGTTTAAAGAGAAAAGATAACAATTTTTTTAAAGGAAGGTGCCGAGCACGACCCACTAGTCGTTATATAGTTTTGTAATATGTTATTTCTTTTATTTTATTTATTTATGCACGTTAAATATTGTAAGCAAGTTTCGATAGCCATGTAGAACGAACGAGTTTATTAGTGCACAATAAGGCACACATTTAATTATAACGATACACAAGTCGTTATAAAGTTTCCTAATATGTTAATGTTTTTGTTTATTTTTTATGCACATTTTACATTGTAATTGTGGTAACGAGAATGCTACGGTGGCCGTGTAGGAAGTACGAGTTTATTAGTGTACATAATGACACACCAGTCGTAATATAGCTTTCTAATGTGTTAATGTTTCTATTTATTTGTTTAATGCACGTTTCACATTATAATTGTGGTAACGAGCATAGACGGTGGTCGTGTAGAAAGTATGAGTTTATTAGTGCACACAATTAGTAGTTAGAAGTTAGTTTACCAAGCCCCCAAGTACTCCAAGAATTCTCCAAGCCACCTTATAGCTCCATTAATTCGTTTCCAAAGGGAATCGAAACTGGATCACTCACTCAAGTAAGGAACCCAGTGGCCAGGTGGGCTAAGCCACCTGATTAAAAGTATTGTACATATATTAGTTATCTATTCAAGAAAAGATAATTATCTAAATATGTTATCTTTTGAGAAAAATATCAATTATCTATTATAAAACAAATATTTATATTTTGTCAATTTTTTTAATTGCTGAAATTATATAAAATTAAAATGTACCTAATAAAAAGACAAAACAAAATTTAATAAATTCATAATCAGTTTAAAAGTTGATATATTCATAAAATTGTCAAGCATCCATACATTAAAAAAATCATATATTCTTTAAATGCTAGCTACCATAAGTTTCAGTAAACACAATCATCTACAATGAGTCATTTGAAAGTCAAGAACACTTCAATTCAATTATCAAGAAGACTTCTAAAAGTCAATTTCTTGCTCCGCGCTCCATTTGAAAGTTACGCTGTAAATATAGACATATATAATTAATTCTGCTCAATTCTATATTAATCCATATAAATGAAATTAAAAAATACACTTCTAATCTTTTGTAACTCAAAAATATTACATTTAATCCTTCTGTCCCGCGATTAATTTCACACTTGTCTTATTTGAACGCCCCACAATTACTTTCACACCCCAAAAAAGGAAACAATTTTCGCTCACAAAAGCCAATAAGTGATAAAATTGCCATTATTTTATTTAGTTGTCAGTAAGTAGTTCACCAAATCCCTAAATACTCCAAGAATTCTTTCCCAAATGGAATCAAACCTGGGTCACTCACTAAAGTGAGGAACCCAGCGGCCAGGTGGGCTAAGCCACCCTATTGATGGAGTATTCTATATAAATGAAATAAAAAACCGAGCAACCTAGACAAGTATAACTCCCATCACCAACAACTAAATTTAATACAAGATTCTCAATTCACAGTGCAATATAAACTAGAAACAATAGACCTCTCATTGACTCATTCCTATGAGACGAGCAGTAAAAAAGAAGGATCATGTTCTTGGTAGGAATTAGTACCAATCAAATACATTAACATATTCTCGATTGCAAAACATCATGATTTATGAATGTGAAATAGTTGCAAACATAGAGCATACCATCAAATACATATCAGGAGTTTGAAGTTTACATTTTTTTGACGAAGTGTAAGATAGCTATGGTGTTCAAAATATTCATTTGAAGTGAAGGACCCATCTTGTTATGCTCATGCTTATTATACCTTTAACCTTTCTCTCTATAACCTTTACATATACCGCACAAACGTAAAACAGAACAAGATTAAAGTATTGAGATCAATATTTGAAAAAAAAAAAATCAGCAATTCAGTAAATAATTGAATCAAACATCCTACCATATTATTCCTATTTCATAATTAGAATTTGTGTTCTTCCAATGTTAGAATAACCTACAATATACATTTTCAAGCATCTCAAATACAGAGTCTGGAAAGAAGTTTCCAAGCACTCAATAAATGTTTCAAGTGCAAAAGAGCAAAGTCTTGTACCCTTACCACTCTAAGCATAAATAGAATATTGTAATCGTAGTATGAATGACAATACATGTGTATGTATGCATCCTAGCCCTAGATAATAGATGTGAACAAAACAGAGGAGACAAAGGCATGGAATGCTATAAATTAACCTCCAAGAGATCAGAGAGAGTAATCTTACCCGAGTTATTGCGGTCGAACTTGTTGAACTGATCATTCCCAATCTCATTGAGCTTGAAGATCACATATTCTAATTTACTGCCAAAAGTAAGCAGGGGTGCATTTGTTAATCAAATTATCAAACACAGGTTCTAGATTGTGTAGAAAGTAGGTTCAAATTTGAGAATTATAAATGAATAGTTTTTCCCTTCTTCATATGTGCAAATTGACTTAGATCGTTCATTCAGTATAAACAATGCTTAGTATTGATAAATGCAAGAAGAAAAAGTTATACACAGTTAGAAATGCAAGAAATAGTAGTATTATTTAGGAAAAAATACAGCCCAATACACCCTTTAGAGTCCATAATACATTTTAATAGTTAAGCTAAAAATAGTTTCTAACTAATACTTTTCTAGAGTCTTTTAATACACACAGCTCGACTGAATTGTGCACCCCATTTTTCAGCCTAAAGTACAACTAGCCGTCAATCAATCCTAGACTCTACAATAGTAGCCCTTCTCTCTCCCTGCAGTTTTCGATCAATTAGGAATGAATTCAAAATTCGAATTTCACTTTAGATATCATAGGGTTTTTTCTGTTTTTCCATTTCGAAAATCCCATCTCCATTTCCCATATCAAATATGATCATCTATTCAAGACAAAATTGATCATTCTATCACCATCTTCGGTGGATTCTCGCAACGACGCTCCCCCAAGAACGAAACCCTCACGTCGATGCAATCGGAGCGCCAACTTTTCAGATCCAAGCAGCGAAGGCACCACAAAATCGATGTCGCCTCCCAGTATTTTGATGGGCTAGAAGCTCGCCGAAGTACTACACGGTGTTGATGGGGATGGTTATTGCGAAGCAACTGTTGCGCGAATGTAATATCTCTCTCCCTTCATCTAATTTTTATGCTTCACTAAGAAATTGAAGATTTAAGATGTTAATGAGACCAGGGCTTGCATTTATGAAATTTGGGGAAAATGTGTATGTTATTATTTCTTGTATTTCTTTCTGGGGTTGTATTATTCAGTGATGTAAATGTTGAATAAACTCCATTCAATTCCTAACTTTTGCTATCCATGAGGAATTTTGGTGAAATGAAGGAATAGATGGAGAAGAAATTTTTATGGGCAAAAAAATTTATTAATATAATTGAGTCGAAGGTGTTCAAAGAATTTCCTAAAAGAAAAATTACTTGATTTTGATGAGAATGGAAAATTTACTGCTTGTAATAGGAGAAGATTGTAACAGAGGTGTTTAAGTTGCTCTTAATGCTGAAGTCTAGGTAATCTGCATTTGGGTATGCCAAAGCAAAAATTGGTATCAAACATTTTTTTTCCAAGACTAAGGTAATCTATACATTATACTGAGAGGGTAAAAATGTTAAAATATCTATAAACTTTCAGAAGAAGCCTATGGATAATTATGAAAATATCTATGAACTTTCACTTAATCCTCAAAGGTATCTGTTATGATGACATGTCACAACATCAGAACAGGCTTCAGCAATGGTTATGCTCCAGTCCCAGTTGGACTAACTTGAAATGGAACGTTTGGCTTAGACGAAAGCAGAGCACACGCAGTCCCTCATCGACATAAATATTGGTAGCCAAATACGCTCTTATGTGTTTCATTTATGCTTTCTAACAAATGTAGTCATTTGGTATGTGTCTAGAGTAGTCCTGATTTTAATTTCTTTGCTTCTCTCACCAGAACATAATCAGGAATCTGAAACCTCAAAGTCATTACGATGATCCTTAACCATTCTGTAAGTAGAGTCAACATAATTATTTGCTTTAGTTGTTTTAAAAGTTTGTTTTTTCAAAAGTATTGATAACACTTTTTTTTAGGGAATTGACTTCAATTGTTTAATATTCTGGTGGTCTAAAAATGATAATGACATGAATGAACTTGAATTAGTTAAATTGTTTGTAGTTTATGGAAGAAACTTTAAATCTTGTTAAACTAATTATTATGCCACCTTGCTAATTGCTCATTTTATAGAAACAAGTTTTATGATGTTGATGTTTAATACATCTGCTATTACTTGCTCTGTTCCCAAACAAACTAGATGTAATTCTTCGTTTGAATTGATATCATGTAATTCTTGATTCAACTAACTATCTGACCTTTGCCCTTTTTGCTACTATAGAAATTGCAACATGTATCATATGTCGTGAGGAAATGACTATAGAAAAAAAAAACCTTATATGTGGACATCTTTTTCATGTTCACTACCTCAGATCATGGTTAGAAAGGCAAAACATAATATGTGTTAACTCGTTTAATAATATGTGTTTGCAGATTTTGACTCCATTCTCTATCGGCTTTGCAGTCGTCCTCGTTCACTTGGAAACTATCCCCGTCATCAGAACCGACATCAACCCCGTCTCGTAGCCTTGGTGCAAATATGATCTACAACAAATACTATAGTTGGGATTGCAATGTGAGTCCAAATCTATACAGATTTTTCAAATAAAGTATTTTTTAGTTATATATTCGACTAACATGGCGTTTTCTTGGGTGTTATTACAGTGGGTTTTCTGGGTTGGACCTTTCATTGGAGTTCCCATTGATGCTCTCTATCACTAAGTTATTATCAAAGCATTCCCATTTATGTTTGATTTTTGTGTAAAGATGTTGGATCATATAGTGCAAGCGATATGTTAAAGATGTATTCAAATGAAGGATCCTTGATATGCTTCTCTCAAATGGTTATAATGAAAAAAGTATATTTTGTAGTTTATGGGATGAACTTTTGCTAATGGAAAATATCACGAAGGAGAATCTGATTATTTATTTGCTTGCTCTGGTTCAGGACGCTATGGCTGCACTTTGGGCGTTTGGTATACTATCCCAGTCCAAGAAGAACGAGATTAAAGCTGATAAGTGGAATGATGCTTCAAAACTAAAGTCTAACTAAATTGATTGCATTCAACTTTTTTGTTTCTTTTAGTGTAATTAGGAATCTGAAAGAATTTTGATGCTGTTAAACATTGTATAAGTTGTTTATAATTGTTCAATTCAATATTCTAGCATTTGAAAGTCTGCAAAAGAAGTGTCTGATTCTTACAATGTTAATACCATGTACACAAAATTAATTGAATTACATTCTCTATAGAGGGAAACAGAGCAAGCATGAAAAGATGATTTGCCTTAGAATTTTTTGTCAGGCTAGTCTTGGTTAGGTTTTGTACTTAGTTATTTTACACTTCACAGGTACTCAGTGAGAGGAGCACTCATTGATGACAATCAAGACTAAGAGCCTGAAGGAACAAGAGCACCATCCTGAACTTATGACAGTCTTTCTAAGCTGGCTGAGTAAGTCTTAGTGATGAAGAGTATGACCCTGAGGTCATTACTAACTCAGTCCTGAAGGGAACATGATGATACTAAGTTTATGGGAAAGACTTGGAGTAGGGCCAAGCAATACAAAAGGAATGTCAGCGTCAGGACAGAGTACTGTACGAGAGATAAAAAGAACTCAATAAAGACAAGCCTGAAGCAAAGGAATGAGTTCTGGCATTCTCACCTACCTGATGACGTGGACCAATCCAGGGAGGACACGCACGTACAGACCTGATATGAAGACTGACTATAGACTGCAATTTCAACGGGCAAGCATTAAATGGCGCATTAAATGCAAATACCTAATCCATGCAAGGATGGCTTACTGTATGCAGATAGATCCGTTGAATACCCTACAAAGATGGTGAGCTAGAAGGCTATGTCTCCAACAAATAGTTTTCAAATTCATCTATAAATACAGAAGACCTCGAACCCATTCAAGGTTACGGGAAATTTCCAAGCAAGAAATTACTCAAACTCTCAAGCACTCAAAGCATTCAGCGTCCTAAAAGAAGCACTCGAGACCAGTTAAATTTCCCAAGTGTTTCTTAGTTGAAGAGAGTCATTCTGTATTTCACTGAGCGTATTAGACATATTCTTAAGCTTAGAGTGATTATCCATCCTTAGCACAACCTTGTCTTGTAAGGATAATCACAACCTTAGTTGGAAACCAAACTAAAACCAAAACCCTCTAGTTAGGTTTGTTGGTTGAGGTTAGAAGATTTAGTGAGGTAGTAAGGGAGTATAGGCCAGTGAGGTAGTTGATCTTGGTGCACCTTGGCACATTAAAAACAAGCAATCCCAAGTAGTGGATTTCCTGTTCATTCAGGACCGTGGACGTAGGAGCTTGAGTCTCTGAACCACGTTACTTCCTTGTGTTCTTTACTGCTTTGAATATTGTTCATAATTGGTTATTCATTAAATCATTCATTGCATTATCTTTATCAGGCTTGAACCAATCAACCTGATTATCTAATCGAACACTGTCCTAATAATCACCATTTCAGAATAGAGTAATCAAGTTTTCAGGAAGCCAACTTTAAACAAGACTATAATCTTTTAGGGCTCGCACATTTCCGTACTGAACTCAAGTTGATAGTTAGCCAACTGACCAGCATTATGTGCAGTCAGTAGGTGTGTTATCAACCCTGAGTTAAGGGGACTCAGTCTTGCAAAAGATTCAAAAGGTTGTATACATGTATTCTCCCCCCCATACACGTATCTCTCAGTCTTGTACCGGGACCAATAACAAGCACGAGTATTTACATGATATAAATGATATAATTGATAGTGCAAGCATGAATAGTATAGTGCACACACTAACAGTATAGTGCGAGCACTAATAGTATAATGTGAGCACTAATTGTATAGTGCGAGCACTAATAGTATAATGCAAGCACTAACTGTATAGTGTGAGCACTAATAGTATAATGCGAGCACTAACGTAGTTATTGTGAGCAATACTATAGTGCAATCACTAAAAACAAAGTTAATGCAAACAATAATACTACAATGTTGACAATAACAATACTATAGTATATCTTTTAGAGCATAACTCCAAATTTCTTGCAATTTCCTAACATCAAATACAAAATAAAACTCAATATCTTTATAAATTGCAAATTTTTTATTCCAATTGAGAGCACAAGGGGTACTCAAACCCTTATAATAAAATTCACCTCATATATTATTCCACAATATATAATTACTTTAATGAAAACAGGGGGAAAGGTATCAAGATTACATTCCAGACTTACAAACCAAATCTTTGTTCCTGCCTTTTAAAGCATTAAGTATGTATTTCCATTATAATCATATATTAACTTAAAAATAGTATATTTTTTAGATTGTAATACTAGTATACATGACCTTCAGGCACTCATCCCAAAATTTGGGAAAATTAGAAAATAAAAGAGACCCACAAATAGCTTGTGCATCCGTCATTCTTCCTCTAGGATCCTTGTTCAGAAGATGTTTAACAAAGTTCTTTGCATCAGCGGATGGAGTGGGCTAAGCAACTTCATAAGTTGGTTCATCTTTAACAGCGACACGAAAGATGTTAAAACCCAGATCGAGCCCAAAATGGACAACTGCCACATAGAAAATATATGTTAATCACCACAGCTGGGTTTGAAAAACTATACTTGAAAAACAGGGTACTTTTCACAACAAACTATAGTTTCCCTTATTTTAGGCAAAATTCATGATTACCTATATAAAGTAACTAATAACAAGAGGCAATTAGTTACACAAATGCAATTCCAGATGTGTTTAATCAAGAGGTAATTAATTAATCCTAAAATTTATACACAAATGCAATTCCAGATACCCACAATCATAGATACCACAAAAGGACATGCAAAAGTACCTGAGAAACATGTAAAGTACTACAACAATAACAATAGTACTGTTACACTACTATAGTACTGGTATATTAACTATACTCCAAGTACTACTTTAATATATTAATACCAGATCATTAGAGCGAAAATAGAAACAATTTTATGAATAAAATATTCAAATTTTTAAAACAAAAAAACCTTCTTCTTTTTTATGTCGATTAACCTTTGAACACCATTTATTTTTTGCGAGAGGATCATCCTCTATCTCCAATGAATCGTTGTTCTCAGTATCCATTCTCCTTGTCTTTGCCATTCTAAAAAATATCTCAAAATCCGACAAAAAATAAAATAAAAGATAATTAAAATTAGTCAAAAGGAAGTGGTACGACAATGAGTAAACCCCCAAAAAACATCTATTTGAACTTATTTAGCAAAGGAGTCGGAAAAAAAAACCCTAGATTTTTCGTCTATTTTAATCTCAAATCTTTTTTGGAACCCCGATGTATGAAATGTTGTAATACCTCACAAAAAAGAACAACTACGCAGAATGGACGATAGATTCTGGGTCTTTGTTACAGTGCTAAGTTCATCGAAACCTGGGAACTGTAGAAATATTTTTTTTTCAGTCTAGGACAAATATTCAAAGGAAGAACTAATCTTCCCTGTATACAAAATGGAAATTAAACGGTATTAACATTACCAGTGAATAATGACAACAATTTCCACCTGAAATTTCGACGAGGATGAACAGTAGAGAGCTTTCTGGGAGAATGTGTCGAAAATTGTGTGGTAAAGTGGGGGGAACCGAAAAGGCGTTTCATTGTTATTTTGAAATTTTTAAATGAATATCTGTATTAAAAAATCATGGCTTACTATTTTTCATTTTTTTATAGATTTTTTGAAATGGGACACATCAAATCAAAGTCATCTTTTAGTTTGGATGTATTAAAATGCAAAATGTACCCATTAGAAACTCAAAAAGTAAAAACAACTTTGTAGTATTTTCTCTTAATATATTGTACCTCTTGGCTTCTCCCCCTATTATTTAAAGTGGGATAAACAAAACAAACCTAATAAAATCATTGTGATTATATAATATCAGCAACAAGCAAATCTTTGTTGAAATTTTCTTCAATAGGTTGTGCTTTGAGTACAACAAACATTCCCTCTCTTCTTTTCTGGTGTTCCGCGAAGGTTGAATCGAACGGTGGCTGCGATCTGGAACAATGGTGGGAGCGGTTGTAGGGTGGGCGATAGAGGCAGCAGTATAGCTGGCGGTGGGGGTGGCGGTGCGCATATGGGAATAACAAATAGCAGAAATTGAATATATGTGTTTTAGTTAGGCACTTTCAAATATTCAATTTTCAATTCTTATTATCCGCATCGTCGTGCGGGGGAGATGGCCGTGAGACGGGAGGGAGTTGGGGGAGTGTCGGTGGGAGCAATCGGCGGCGGCGGCATCAGACAAAGAAGTGTGTCGATCAATTTTATGAATTCAAAATAAATGATTTTTGAGTATAGACGGTGATTTTGTATGTTGATTTTAGTTTTATCTAATTTAAAGATTATAATTTGAATTAATAATTGGAAAATAATATTAATCAATGTTATTTTAATTAAAAAAAGGGCATAATAGTAATTTAAAAATAAAAAATTAAAATTAATTTAAAAATGATATATTAACTCAACATGTAGCAGGTCAGTGCGACACAATACGATGACATGTGACACAATTATAGAGCATACCCGATATCAGCCAACTCGATATGTTGCCTGATCTAAGAAAAACCCTACTCACTCAGGATTTAATTGTTTAATTACTTTCTAAAGTTAATTTTGCTTAGTTTAATTTCAAATGTTAACTTGCTTGTCACTATAGTACCATGTTGGCGTACAACTTTGGGGCTCCATCACACTTCTAAATCATTTGGGTTCGATAACTATTTGGTCTAAGTCTACTTTCACTACTGCGACGATCCCGTACTACTGCAGGTGGTAGGAAAATATTTTTCAAAAACTCTTACCAAGTCAAAAATAGGCTGAAATTATTAGATTAATTAATAATAATAGTTAATTATAGTTGGTGTTAGTAAAATTCTCTTTTTAAAAAAATTAAATAATTAATCAACATGCTCATGCTAATAAAAATATTAGTATTATTATTAGTGTTGTTGGAGGATAAAAAGTCAGCCAAATTAGTAGTCATGTTATTTAAATAGTTGTATAGAAATTAGATAAAGCTGAATATTCATTGTAACCCTAGATTTTGAATTCAATCAAACCCCTCTCTCTCTCTCTCTCTCTCTCTCTCAAAAGTGGGGAATAATAGAACTGAAGAAGAGGTGGGAGAGGGAAGAGGGTCCAATCCAGTCCCAAAATCACTGTAGCATACAGAATCAACCACTCGGGGCCAACGGATTTCGCTTTTCGACGATCTTTTCTTGTTTCATTGATGTTATTCTCATCGATTGTAGCCATTAATCGATCTATTTACTGTTCATTTTGCATGAAGTTTAGTCCTTGCTACCACATAGGAGTTGCAGCCCCTTCCCCCAATACCCCCGAAGCTTAATTTGACCTGTTGCGGAATCTGTATCTACTGTGTCTATCCAACCCTTTTGATGTCCCTTTCCTGTTTATGACGACAAGGAATTGAGCCCCGACGATTTTGAGTTTTTCTTTCCTATTTTGGCGTTAATTTGGGAATCTAGGGTTTGTTCTTCTGTTCGAGAGCTTTTTGGAATCGGAGGTCAAAGAGAGGGGATAGAATGTCGGGCAACGGGCAGGGGATAGAGCCTGCCGTCTTGGATGACATCATCAATCGCCTGTTGGAGTTCCGGAACGCGAGGACTGTGCGCCAGGTTCAGCTCTCGGAGAATGAGATCCGTGTTCTCTGCAGCACATCGCGTGAAATCTTCCTCTCACAACCTAATCTCCTCGAGCTCGAAGCGCCTATCAAGATCTGTGGTATTCATTTCCGTTCCTTTTCCTTTTTCCCTTTTTGTTCTTGGTGGTGATGCACCAGTGCTTGTTATGTGTGTTTGCATGTGTTCCTGGCTTGCAAAAGTCTTTCGTCTGTTGAGTGTTTCTTAGAAAGAGGAGAAGAAAAGTTCTTTATCCAACTGAACAATGTGTTTCACAAGCTGCATAACTGGGTCATTGAAGTTTTTCTACTATTAGTTGTTACATGGCTGCCAAATATGAATTAAGTAGCGTGTTATAAGCGCCCAGTTTAGTTCTGGGTTCATAAGTCATTAGTCATCAAAGTTGATCTAGAAATATTTTTGTCCTTCGTACCAACAATGTTGTATAGCTGAGTAAGTCGTTCTTAGATAACATTTAGAGGAACTGAAGAATGGACAAAATTCTGGGGCTCTTCTGATTGCGGACAATAGAGTCTCGTATCAAAGCTAAGAAACCTGTATTAAGTTTCAGAACTAGGGTTTATTGGGAGTTTTCAACTATACTCTTGCTCAATTTAATTATTGGACTTCCAATGCATTACTAAAAGTCTAAAACCACTGTTGATCATGCAGAATTTACACTTAAGACAAGACACCTGACGTAAAGGATAATAATTATATACAGTCTACCTTTGCTGCTGAAAGTTATATCCAATTATCTGAACCTGTCATATATCAAAGCATTTGCAGGTGATATTAGCAAATTATACAACACAACATCTCATGTAGTGTTGATCCATTATAACCCGTCATATAATATATTGGCTACTCTGAGAGGGAAGAAACTTAAATAAAGTCTATATTATGCGCCTAATTTTACCCCTTTGCATAGTTATTTAAGGGCATCCCGCGAGGGCGGGGCGCATGTGACTCGAGGAATTGCAGGTTTTGAATCTGATGCGACATAGTTAATGGGGCACACACTCTTTGCGACTTTCACTATGCGCCTGAGAGGCACGTCATTTGAACTTATTAATTTTGACCTAGGGTTTAAAACTAAAACTTGGTAAAATTGAAGAAACGGCCCTCCATCTTTTGATTCTCTGATGCCCAACATATTCCGATTTCCATTATGCCCCCACCAGTCAGTTCGGAGAACAGCAGCCATTGCTCTGGGCTCCGGCACAGTCGCTGGTTGTGCTGTTATCAAGGTTCCCCTTATTTTTTGGTAATCCTTCCTTTGAATCTACTCTGACCTCCGTCGTGCCTCCACCAGTCGATTTTGAACGGTCGATGTTGTTGCTCCTGCGGCGCAACCTGCTCGCACTGTTGTTTGGTTCTTTTTTACTTCTGAACTGAATCTTGTCGCTTACGTTTTTCTTTTTTACGTTAAAAATTATTTCCCTTTAGTGAAATTTTCAAAAGCTTTTACTCACAACATTGATGATATACATTTAACAGCTTAAGATCTGTCGTGGGTTGCTGCAGATTACTTTCATGCACTTTTAACAGTTCCAATCTCACCATAACGTCTCTTACGTTTTTTACGCAAAAAAACTATTTCCCATTTTTGATTAACTATTGCCAACACACAACATTGATGATATACTTTTTGTTGACCCGCAGCAAACGAAATATGGCTCTTCTTTAAGTTATCACTATGTTGGCTGTATTAGTTTCAATGAAGATTTCTGTCTTTTGGTGAAGCCAATTTGGATGTCTTGTTCTACTAAGCATATAACTTTTCTTCAGCCTCCTTATATATCTTTGAAATTGCTTACCAATCGATAAAACCTTTTCAACTGATGGCCAAGATTATTCTGGAATAATCTATTGTCTACTTTTTTGGGCATCAAGAGAGCCGTTAAGCTTGCACAAGTTGATGACTGGAATTAATCATTAATTGCTTACACTGAATGCAATTTGTTTTTATTGGTAATTCCTGCTTCTCTTCATCGGACCACGCAAAGCAAAGATTCTTCAGCAATAGTCAACATATATCCCATAGCTGAAAGAAACATAAAAATTATTCTGCTCGTCTTTAGCATTCACTTGGTTAAAATGAAAATTTGCATTTGTCTGTCAGATCCTTGCCTTTTGATAATCAGAATGAACATTTTGGTTTTATAGAAGTTATAATTTTTTTTAAAAATTAATCTGAGCAAATTGTGATTTAGTTATGTGCTGTTGAATTCCAGGTGACATTCATGGGCAATATGGAGATCTTTTAAGGCTTTTTGAATATGGAGGATTCCCTCCAGAGGCCAATTATTTGTTCTTAGGTGACTATGTTGATCGCGGCAAACAGAGTTTAGAAACAATTTGCCTTCTTCTTGCCTACAAGATCAAATATCCTGAGAATTTCTTTCTCTTAAGAGGAAATCACGAATGCGCTTCTATTAATAGGATATATGGATTCTATGATGAATGCAAACGCCGTTTCAATGTCAGGCTATGGAAAGTTTTCACTGATTGCTTTAACTGCCTTCCTGTGGCAGCTCTTATAGATGATAAGATACTTTGCATGCATGGTGGTCTGTCTCCTGATCTGACAAACTTGGATCAAATAAGAAATTTATCTCGTCCAACTGATATTCCTGACTCTGGTCTGCTTTGTGATCTACTTTGGTCCGATCCTAGTAGAGAAATGAAAGGCTGGGGGATGAATGATAGGGGAGTCTCATACACATTTGGTCCAGATAAGGTGGCTGAATTTCTCATGCAACATGACATGGACCTTGTTTGTCGAGCTCATCAGGTATGAGTATTTTTTGTTTTATAGAATTCCTTATTTGGTAATTCTTTGTCCGCTTATTAGGTGTTTGCTTGAGCAGGTTGTGGAAGATGGCTATGAATTCTTTGCTGATAGGCAGCTAGTTACGATATTTTCAGCTCCCAACTATTGCGGTGAATTTGACAATGCCGGAGCTATGATGAGTGTTGATGAGAGTTTGATGTGCTCGTTTCAGATTCTAAAACCAACAGATAAAAAGCGATTCTTGTAAAACAAGTTTTGGTAACTGTTTTTCGGCGCTTTATGAATATCCAGGTCCGTTTAATATTTTATTCTGTTGCATTTTTTGGATTTTGACATCAGCCGGCATTACAAGCAGTTTCTAGCTCTTGATATATACGTCACTGGCATTATCTGCCACTATTCTGTTTCCTCTGGATTATTATTGTTATTATATATATATATATTTTTTTAAATCATAGCATCCCAGGGGGAAAATTAATGCCTTAATTTACAAGGAGTTATATTAATGGGGGAACATAGCCTCTTTTGCTTATCAATCAATATCCTTTCTAGGAACAATTTTGTTTATGCTTTGCATTTGATTCACAGTTTGGATCCTCTAATCCTTGTTTATGCCTTCTCTTATTCTTGGTTATTGAGTCAATGCTCAAGTTAGTTTCATATTTTTACTCTCTCCAATTAAAATCTTCTTAATGAAAGAAGAATCATTCATGTTTTTGCATTTTTGGCCTGTGATCCCACTGATATAATCCCAGAGTGAGATTTCAATAATAAAAGATTTTGTACCTCAAATGTGCATGTTTTTTCTGGCATTATATTTCAATTAACACAGTAAAATTTTTATTATTTTCAAGTTCTATGTGCATGAATGTTTTCTTCACAAACTTTTTTTTTTTTTTGGCCTGTGATCCCAATGATATAATCCCAGAGTGAAAGATTCAATAATAAAAGATTTGTAACTCAAATGTGCATGTTTTTCGAGCATAAATACTTCAATTAAATACAGCAAAAGGTCATTATTTCAAGCTCTATGTGCACAAATCTTTTCTTTCACAAACTTTTCTTTCCATTCAGTGCTGAAATTTACACTATATTTTCATTGCTCTTCATTTCCGTCTGTGAGTTCCTTGCTCGTGTCTGAATGTTAAAACATTGGTCAAACGATTTGTTTCCATGAAATCTTGTAATCTTGTTGGTGTAGAGCCAACTTTCTTATGAAGCAATTCAATAACTTGAGAGGTAAGCAGGTAGCAAATCAGAGTTAATGCTTTTCTTTTTGGCATTAACTTGTATGAGACGTCCGCATACATGAGACACTCGTATGTGACTCGTGTTTTTGGGGCTCCAATGCAATCATATTTTAAAGGAGGAATTGACTTAAATACTAATGTGGAGCACCATCTCATGTATTAGACTGTCTCACACTGGAGTCCCTATTTCTTTTTTTACTTTTAAAATCTATTTAAACTTACAATAGCAATGTCTATTACCCTTTTAGATGTAAATTGTAATTATAAAAATTGTACTCCCTCTGTCCCAAAGACTTTTCATATTTATTTACTATTTTCCTCATGTTTTAGCGAGCGAGTTTTTCATTAGTATTTGAAATGATAAAAATAATTTTTAATGAGACATATAATAGAGAAGAGATAGATCTATCATACCCCTTTTTTAAAATCACTTTATCACATCAAATACTAATAAAAACTCGCTTTCTAAAACACGAGAAAAAAGTAATGAAGAGTGTTTGGGGACAGAGGGAGTAATAATCTGCTGCTTTTCTTTATTCACATAAGATCTACAATAATTCAATTGCTATGTGTATATGCAGCTGTGTAAAGTGGTGAAAGTTTTGTTAAAATTATATGTGTAGCATGATGCATCTATATATTAAATGGCAAGTTTTGTAAAGTCGTTTTGGTAAACAATTACTCCCTCCGATTCGATTTTGATTGTCCATAGAATAATGGCACGAGTTTTAATAAAAAGAGTTGTTTATTAGTATTTGTGGGTATAAAGTAGATTTTTAAAAGGGGTAAGAGTTGTTTATTAGTATTTGTGGGTATAAAGTTGATAAAGTAGTGGCATGAGTGTAAATAAATAATGTTTTTAAGGGGTAAGTTAAAAGGGGTAGTGTTTGCTTTTTGCTATTTTGGGTAAAGCTGTGTAAAGTGAAGTTTTCTTAAAATTAACGTTCACATACCTATATCAAATGGTAAGTGTTAATTAATTTTAATAAAAAGTACAAATATGCTCAAAATATTCTCACCCAAGTATCAATCTTTAAAATTCTAAGGGTAATCTTGGTAAATAAGTAACTTTCTCCTAGATACTGAATTATATTAAAATTCTTTTAATCTATCCGGTCTTTCAGTAAATGATGTAAAACACACCCTGCTTTGAGTTTTTATTTATGATCATCTCAATTATGTGTTTGCTCTACGTTTTTAATAATCATCAGTAATGACAATTATTAATGGCTTTTAGAATCAAGGTTTTACCACAGTAATGTTTTGAAAATTTTATTTTTCAGTGGTATGAGTAAGATTTTTCTGGTTGTAGAAAAATAGAAGTCAATTTCGAGTTGACACTTGAAGTGGACCCATTTTAGTTCAGTATGTTATTCTATGTTGAACTCACTGTGTTGAGTCATAAGAACTGTGAAACTCACTGACTTGGTTGCAAATATGTTAGTAAATTTATGAAAGTGACCTCGTCGAAATGGGAATGGAACCTGTTAGATGTGGTGATAGGGACCTGCTTGTTTTTTTTGTTTTGTTTTTTTATTTCTTGATTTCCAAGAACTTGATAATCTTCCCAACCCTTGTTATTGCATCATATCTCGTTTTGTATCTAATTGTGACCCCAGGTGTAGTCTTCATATCTCATTTTCTGTTATAATTTTGCATTGCCATTGGCTGAAAATTCTCTCTACTTCAATTCACCTCCTTGTTTTCTGCCTTTCTGCTCTGTTCGTATAATATGCTTAACGCCACTTGATGCCTATGATGTGTTCTTATTGCACATGTTACTGCTATTTGTAGAGACCATAAAGTTTTGAGTTTTATCTGGTATAATCTGATTCTTTTATAGCTAGTGCAAAGCCTTAGAGTGGTGATTTATATGATTTTATTGGCCATTGATTAACTTCTGACCGAGTTATGAACTTTGGTATATTTTCTTTTGAGCAATACAGTTCAGTGAAAACAATTACTATTGTTTGTTTTTTTCTCTGTTTGTGGTGTTCCTGATTCTTGATTATTCATCTACAGATAACTACTGGAAATCGGGACCGCGAATCTGGTTAGTGGTTACTAAGCGTAGTGCATTCTGAATGTATTAGGATCTTGTTAAGGTATTGTTTCCTGAGGTGGAGACTGATTTTGAGGCAACTGGTGAGCAAGTCGCTCGGAAATGTTTCTATTTTTATTCGACGCAATTTATAATTCGACCGTGTAAACCCGATTGTTTTGTAAATTGCGTTGGAATTATAGATTTGTTACTCCTTCTGGGTTGCCTACCTGTTGAACTCTGTTATGATGAAAATTTGTATCCCCTTACTATTTTGGTAATGACCTGCTGCTGTGAAGGTCTCCTGATATTGAACGCTTTTCTTAGTGACATTTCTTTGTTGCATTGCATATCCTGTTTATATTTGGATACTATTATAACTACATATGATTATTGTTGTATTAAGGGTCTGTTCTTGGATCAAGATTTGTACAGTCAGAATCGTGTTTTTTTTAAAGCTGGTATCAGTATCATCCATTTTTTTCAAAAAGATGAAAATGAAAAGAAGAAACTATTCTTGTGTCTCTATAGCACTTGCAAACGCCCCCTAAATGGTTTATCATTTGCGATAACTCCTTAAGGGCTTGTTTGTTTGGGATTCACACGGAGAAGATATAGACTTTACTTTTTTATTTCTCTATAATTATATATATATATTTAATTTGATTGTATCCTATTAGATTTTAAATTACAGATTTGTTTTCATGTGACGTTGGTATGTAAGTGGTGGACCTTATATCATTTTCGGAGATGTATACTCATGTATAAATAAATTGGATTTTAAGTTTGATTTTAATTTTAATTTTAATTTTAATTTTTTAATTAGAAATATATATTTATAAAAAAAAAAAGTTAGAGTATCATTGATTACTATTTATATTATTGTTGATTAATATTTGAGTTATTATTGATTATTGCTCATGATATTATTGATTATTAATTGAGTTATTGTTAATTATTGTTTGAAATATTGTTGATTATTATTTGGGGTATTGCTGACTAATGAAAACACAATTCACACTAATATGTGTATTTTTTATACTTTTTTAGTTCACACTAAAATGTGTATTTTTTTATACTTTTTATAATTGAATTTTATGTACTTTGCTGCATACTAAATATACGCTTTAAAAAAAAAAAAGTTATGTCTTTATTATACTTCTCCTCCGATTTTTTTTTTTTTTTTTTTTTTTTTTTTTTTTTTTTTTTTTTTTTTAATTCAGGGAGAAAAAGTGAACAACATACAAACTTCTCAAAAAAAATCTCGTTAGTTGTCGCAATTAACTGAAATTTCTTCCAGAGTGAAAGGAACAAGTGAACTGCTACGATTAACTGAAAAAAAATTCTCGTTCATTGTGGCAAGAAAAGCTGGATTGAGGAGAAAATATTCAAAGTGAACCCGAATTTAATGTTGCAAATCCAAACTCTCCAACCAAATTATCTTACACCCTCACACCACCGGCGCCGCCGCGATGCCGCCGCTTTCCACCAGTCTCCCACCTCTTCTACGTCGCTCACGGCCCCCATTTCTACCGCCAACAAGAACCCTCTAATCCAATCCCTCTGCAAAAAGGGCCAATTGAAGCAAGCAATCCACTTGCTATCACACGAGCAAACCCCTACGCAGCAAACGTACGAGCTTCTCATACAATCTTGCGCCCGGAAAAAGAGTCTTTCACACGCGTTTACCGTCCACAGGAACCTTACCGAGAATGGGTTTCATCAGGATTCCTTCCTGGCCACGAAGCTTATTGACATGTACGCGG
Organism: Ballota nigra; assembly: GCA_947034835.1. Classification (NCBI taxonomy): domain Eukaryota; kingdom Viridiplantae; phylum Streptophyta; class Magnoliopsida; order Lamiales; family Lamiaceae; genus Ballota; species Ballota nigra. The sequence goes on along the minus strand of OX344727.1, from coordinate 5,380,173 downwards.
AAGTCGACTCCATTCAAGACGCCCGCAAGGTGTTCGACGAAATCACTGAGAGAACAATTTATGTCTGGAATGCTATTTTTCGTGCTTTATCTCTGTCTGGTTACGGAGAAGAGGTTTTGAGTTTGTACAGGAGAATGAACAAGATTGGAATGCCCTCTGATAGGTTCACTTACACATATGCGCTTAAAGCGTGTGTCGTTTCGGAGAGTAAACTCTCTTCGCCATGGAAAGGGAAGGAGATTCACGCACATGTTTTGCGACATGGGTATGAAAGCCATGTCCATATTATGACTACTTTAATTGACATGTATGCGAAATTCGGGTGTGTGGAGAATGCCAAGCTTGTATTCTCTTCCATGCCTGTGAGAAACCTGGTTTCTTGGACAGCAATGATCGCGTGTTTCGCAAAGAACGGAAGGCCTTTAGAAGCATTAGAGCTTTTCCATGAGATGATGCTTGAGAATGGTGATATAATGCCTAATTCAGTCACCATGGTGAGTGTTCTTCAAGCTTGTGCTGCTCTTTCTGCTTTGGAACAGGGGAAGTTGGTACATGGCTATATACTTAGGAAAGGCCTTGATTCAATTTTACCAGTTATGAGTGCTCTTCTAACTATGTATTCTAGATGTGGTGATCTTCGATTAGCCGAAAATGTTTTCCATCAGATGAAAAGGAGGGATGTAGTTGCTTGGAATTCTTTGATTTCAAGTTATGGGATTCATGGCTTAGGGTCGAAAGCTCTTGCGGCTTTTCGAGAAATGGTACAATTAGGCATCTCACCTAGTCAAATATCTTTCATTAGTATTTTGGCAGCTTGTAGTCATTCGGGGCTCGTTGATGAGGGCAAATCGTTATTCGATTCCATGGTTAAAGAGCATGGAATTCAACCTACCGTGGAGCATTACGCTTGTATGGTTGATCTTCTTGGCAGAGCTAACCGATTGGATGAAGCTGCTAAACTGATAGCGGATATGAGGGACGAACCGGGACATATAGTTTGGGGCGCACTTCTCGGTTCATGCAGGATTCACCGCAACGTTGATTTAGCAGAGAGAGCAAGCAGAAGGCTTTTCGAGCTCGAACCAAGAAACGCGGGGAATTACGTGCTTTTGGCTGACATTTACGCCGATGCCAAAATGTGGGACGAGGTGAAAAGAATGAAGAAGCTTTTGGTATCTCGGGGCCTACAAAAGGTGTCGGGTTGCAGCTGGATCGAAGTTAAAAGGAAAATCTACGCACTTAAGTGTGTCGATGAGTTGAATCCTCAGATTGAGCTTCTACATGCTTTGCTCGTAAAGTTGTCGAAGGAAATGATGGAGAACGGTTATGTTCCAGTGACGAAAGAAGTCCTTTACGATGTTGACACCGATGAAAAGCAACGTTTACTGTTGGGACATAGTGAAAAACTAGCAGTTGCATATGGTTTGATAAACTGCAGTAAAGGAGAAACCATCAGGATTACCAAGAATCTGAGATTATGTGAAGATTGTCACTCTTTCCTTAGATACATATCCAAGTTTGCGAATAGGGAGATTTCGGTTAGGGATGTTAACCGCTTCCACCATTTCAAAGACGGGGAATGTTCGTGTAATGAATATTGGTAAATGTTGAGGAATCTTTGATTCTTATCATACCATACATGCCCTTATGAGAACTAGGCTGAAGAGACAGGGGCTCACAGGTATATTTCTAATTGATTGCTCATCTGATCAATGTATACACTCATAATTAGTCATTCTAATGTTACAAAGTTTGTACTCTTGGACCCTTAAACATGAACATCATTCATATTTATTGATGTGAATAACACAAATTTGCTAGATTGCGTGAATTTCGCCTACATTTACTCGTATATCTGTGTTAATGTTGCTCGGGAGCATGAGTTGTTGCCGTTGTTGAAACATTGCTGTGTTAATGTTGCTCGGGAGCATGAGTTGTTGCCGTTGTTGAAACATTGCTGCTTGGGAGCATAAGCTAATAAAGAATGACAAAGTATAGAGTGAAAATGGTTCATGTATGAACCATTAAAGGGTATTAGTTGTTTTCACTGAAAAATATTAGTTGTTTACTGAAAACAAACTATGACTCTTAAGTGAAAATAGCTAATACCGTTCAGGGAAAACACCTAATACTCTTTAGTGAAAACAACCAACACTCTTTAGTGATTCATGTATGAACCAATTTCACTCTATACATGCTGAAACATTGCATTTGTACCACTATTCAAGAAGTTTTCAGGAAATACACACAAGGGCATACATGGTAACCCACCCTTTATATTTTGGCTCCATAAAAAAACCAGACCATTATATATAGAACTACATGTGTATCAGTGTATGTACATATAATCCTGTTCTTTTTTATCTTTTCTTTTTTCCTGTCTCATGTGGGTGTTTGGTCAGGCAAGATTCTATATCACAATTCTGTTTTTGTACCAATTGTATTAAAATTATGTGTTTAAAAAGATGTTGGAAATAGTAAAACTGGTGCTCAGGAAAATTTAAAGGTTAATTGCAATAGATTCGTGGTGGGTTTCCTTCCAAAACCAATCTTTGGAAACTGAATTAGGATTTTTATCCATGATTTAATTTTTATCCATATTTGAGTTGAATAACGATTTCGCAATTTGGTGAGATATGGATATGATGATACTGCATGATTGTTCATTGCTCGAATAGTTAATATATGTGATTCTTATATTCTTTTTGAAACGCTGGTAAAATTCTAGAGCAGGTCTCATACAAACCAGTTCACGTGGACTATTTTTTTCGAATATCACTGTTATGCATATTTATTATTATTACTGTTTACAAAAATGCTTGTTTTTTAAACAGTGGTAGTGTGTATACATAACAATAATAATATATTCGAAGAAATCGAGTTCATGTGAACTTCGAGGTTTTTGTCAAAATTCTTATATTCTGATAGATAAATGAATAAATTAATGAATTTCCAAAAGAAAAAACACACTTTCCTATATTATTTTGTATATAATTTTCGCGTAATGTCTTTCTTTCAAGAAATATAAAAAAAACTAAAGTTTGGTTTGTATATTGGGTAGGTTTTGTATGAAAATAATTTAATTACATAAAGGGCGTGCTTGATCGTACATAAACTTTTATTCTATGTATACAGATGCTCTATACACACATATTAATTTTATATTTTACTCAACACATTTACCCCTCCCACTATAAACCTAATTTATGTACACACAATTTCTCACATACAATACATATATCAATGCAATGACCAGAATTCGTGGAGAAACACCTGATATTGGTATGTAATATGTACATTTACATAAGAGATTTAAAAAAAACCGAATTTGTGGCTCTCTTTTCTTGTGCAACTCTCACTTGATAAATGGAATCAGTGTCGTTTACGTGTTTTCTTGTCTGTATTCATATAGGATGAATTTGATTTTAGGTTGATCTTTTAATTTTTTAGAGTTGAAGCATGAATGTGATGAACTCTCAAACTGATAATTCTTGAATTCCTAGAAACTGGAAAAATAATTTCGAATTATCCTAGTAACCAGCTTGGTAGCTGTGGCACAATAGATAAAATAGATTACTTTTTCTGATGCTTTATTCCTCATCCTAGCATGACTTTTATACTACCTTATTGATAAAAATAAATACAGAATTGCATTAATTAAAACCAAATCATAAGGAACTTTCCATCTTGTGTAGGTCAACTTTGAATAGCCTCAACAATCCATCAACCTTCTCGTCAGCCTTAGAATACTCCTCCTTGATTGTTTCAGCAGTCAATCAACCTTCTCATCAATCTTAGAATCCCCCTTATTTCTCCTTGAGTATACCTTGATTATGGGTGGTTTAGTATCCGTTACTGGAATCTCATCATCACCCCCTCCGTCAAACCTAACCTTGTCCTCAAGGTTCAAGTGTGGAAACTTCATGCATAGTTCTTCTACGTTATCTCAGGTTGCATCTTCTTTTGCCAAATTCTGCCATTGAACTAATGCTTCTTGCTTCATTTTGCCTTTGTGTTCTTTCCAACGGTAGGACAATATATTCATCGGAATGTACACTGGGGTACCCTCGGCTGAATAGGGAGGCAGGGTCGTTCTTGCTGTGTGAGCATCTCCAATTTTTCGACGAAGAAGGGAGACGTGAAATACTGGATGTATCTTTGATTTAGGGGGTAAGTGGAGCCGACATGCCACTTTGTCAATGCGCTCTTGCACCTGAAAAGGACAAAATAATCTGCTTGCCCCTTTTTGGTTGATCCTTTTGTAGATAGACTGTTGGCGATATGATTGTAGTTTGAGGTATACCCAATCACCTACTTCAAACTCTTCTGGACGACGTTTGACATCGCCATATTGACACATTCTGTTTTGCGCCGCCTCCAGATTATATCTTAGCTCTCTAAGTAGGTTATCTCTATCTTGGAGTTGCACATCCACCTCGTGTACAGCCGTCGAACCCGCGTCGTGAAAAGATATGGGTACGGCTGGCCTTCCATATACTATCTCAAACGGGGTCATGTCAATCCAACGTTGGTACGTCGTGTTGTACCAATACTCAGCCCATGCTAGATGCCTTTCCTATTCCTTCGGTTTCGTAGATGAGAAACACCTTAGGTACTGTTCCAGGCAGTGCTTAACCACATCCGTTTGTCCATTGGTCTACGGGTGGTATGTCGAGCTCATATATAGCTGAGTACCTCATATTTAAATAGCTCTCACCAAAACGTGCTAGTAAACACTCGATCCCTGTGTAATACGAACTTCGTAGGAATACCATGTAACTTTACCACATTCCTCATGAAATTATCAACAATTTCCTTAATGGTGTAAGGATGACTGATAGCTATGGAGTGTGCGTATTTCGAAAGTTGGTCGCATCCTTCCCTTTTGATCGGGGAAGACCTGTTATGAAATCCATGGATATTTCACTCCAAATTTATGTCGGAATAAGTAGTGGAGAGAGCAAACCTGCTGGACTTCGACTATCATACTTGTTTCTTTGGCATATTTTGCACACTCGGATATGGTCTACCACTGATTTTTTAGGCCCGACCACTCAAACAATTGTTGCAGCCGTTTGGTCGTACGTAATACCCCAGAATGGCCCCCATAAGCTGATTCGTGGAATTCTTAGACTAATCGGTTCCGCAATGGGTCTTTCAGAATGAGTATCTTTCCTTTTCTTGCTAAACATCCATCCCTTATTGTTAATCCTTCCACGTCACCATTGCCCTTCCGCAATTTTTGCAACTTTTCTCCTAGTTCTTCGTCCATCTCCGTCGCAATAACTATTTCCTCCCAAACTCCATTGACGGGCGTTAGGGCTGGGTTGGTACGGTATACCATACCGAACCGAACGGTATAATATAATTCATACCGTTACCATACTGAAATTTTCTGTATACCAAAAATTCTGGTATGCTAAAAATGCATACCTTATACCGTACTAAAAATTCGGTATACTATACTGTATCGAATTTTTCGATATATACCGTTAGATACCGAAAATTTGGTATACCGTTTCATACTGAAATTTCAGTATACCGTTTCATACCGAAATTTCAGTATACCGTTCTATACCGAAATTTCACAAATATAACTTGTACAAAATATGAATGTACGTCACAATAATCCAAAAATATGAATGTACGTCACAATATATAAATTCACATCACAACAATCCAAAAATACGAATTCACATCACAAGACAACAATTCACGTCCCAACAATTAAACACAACAAATATGAATGTACGTCACAATATGAATATAACCTGTACAAAATATGAATGTACGTCACAATAATCCAAAAATATGAATGTACGTCACAATAATCCAAAAATATAAATTCACATCACAACAATAAAAAAATACGAATTCACATCACAAGACAACAATTCACGTCCCAACAATTTAACACAACAAATATTAAAAATAATAATTCACATCGAAAATATTTGGAGCCAACTACTTACACACTTCACACCAATCTGCATAAAACTCCATAATAGTAGGTCGTGGCCTTGTGGATTTGCCATCTGCGAGAGCCTGCCGACTACAAAGTAAAAGGAAAAGATTGCAATGAGACATGAAATAATCAAAATACATAATTTAAAAGGAAATAATGTAAATGGATCGCTTGAAGCCAACATTAAATTTTTCCACAAACAATACCTATACTTTTTCCACGGATATAAACTTCAACAAAATTATTAAAATATCACTTCAATTAATAAAAAATATAAGTCTAACCCCTATACTATCAAATTATGTTCCTATATTAAGAATCTAACATATCACTTCAATTAAAATTTCAATTAATAAATATAAAGCTAAACCCCAATGCTATTAAACACCATCTCAAAGTAATAAATAAATAAAATCTCACTTTTCAATTTGAGGCCGGGGTGAGAGTTAGATCTTGATTGATATTTGCAGCTGTAAAAAAAACATTAGAAATTATTAATACAATTTATACTAAATTAACAAAGGTAAACATGATTTCAATTTAATAAGATAAAATAAAACTATTACCCTTTTCAATTTCTTCAATTTCCTTTTATAAATCAAGATCATCATCTGTTGGATCCTTATAGAAGTTGATCTCCTCTGCTCTTAGCCAATCACTAGTGCACACCAAGGCTTCTACCATTTTAGGACTCAAACTACTCCTAAAAGGATCCACAACTCTTTTACCCAAATTAAAGACGGACTCACTAGCAACAGTTGAGCTTGGAACGACAAAAATATCTTTGGCAATTGTAGAAAGAAGTGGATACTTGTTTTCATTTTCCTTCCACCACTCCAAAAGATTGAATGATTGATTAGATCGTTTTTCCATCTCACCAGCTAGGTACTTATCCACTTCATTAGATATCTCTTGAAGTTGTTCAACTTCATTTTGTGCTTCCACATCCTCGAATAGTTCATCACAAAGACCACCACCGCTACTAGTACCATCTCCACCATCATAATCTATTTTCACACTCTGTCTCTCACTATTAGAAGTATCATTGATTCCCTTATACTCCAACCATGGAGTTACCAAGTTTTTTTAACCAAATTAATGAACCCTGCGATCTTTGTAGAAGTACCTCCCTATTTCTTGACACTGACTTCGACTACCTGAAGTTTGTTTCGTGGGTCCAAAACATTAGCAACAAAAATCAAAGGGTTCACATCTTTCCAATTCCCCCAATACTTATCAAATTTTAGCTTCATTACACGAGCAACCTTTTGAAGAGAGGGATCAGAATCATCATTGATCTTTTTCTCTATCTCAATTTGTAATGCAACCATTGATTGATAGGTTAATTAAGATGTAGGAGTTTTTTATGCACTTAACTCTAAAGTGGCATCATAAAACTTCTTCAGAAAGTGCACAAAAGCTTTTGCATTCTCCTCATTTGGAGGCCCTGTCCTCTCTTTACCCTTTTCATTCTTTTCACAAAAATAATTCGTAAAATGAACCCATTCATCAGCCATCCTATCAAACACCCTCCTGTATTTCAATGCAACTTCAAGCATTTTATAAGTTGCATTCCACCCTTTTGACATCCATATGTACTGTCGATGTACTAGTAAATTTGGCCAGCAAAGCAAACTCCCTGAATTTATTCAATCTTGAAGGAGAAGAATGAATAAAATTAATAACATTCCGGTAACACAAGTAAGAAGATCAAAAAGAGGAGAACGACTCTTGATGAACTGCTGGAGAAGGAAGAGGGGTCTATTTATGGAGATGCGGTAAAGAAACTGGAAAGGGAGATTCAAGTGCTGGAAGCCCAGGAGGAAATTTTTTGGCATCAAAGATCGAGGTATACTTGGTTAACGGCCGGAGACAGGAACACAAATTATTTTCACCGGAGGGCGTCGGAGCGAAGAAGACATAACTCTATATGGGGATTGAGGGGGGTTGATGGGAGCTGGTGCACGGAAGTGAAAGGAATTGAGAAGATCATCACGGACTATTACGGGAAGCTTTTTACCACCACTTCTCCCTCTACAATGGAGATGGATATGGTGCTGGGGTGTGTTTAGGAGGTGGTGTCTAGGGAGATGAATGACTACTTGGGTACGCCTTTTACGAAGGAAGAGGTGGAGAAAGTGGCCTTTGAGTTGAACGCGTCCAAAGCCCCGGGTCCAGACGACTTTCCATCCTCATTCTATCAAAAGCATTGGAAGACAGTGGGAGTTAAAACGGTGGAAGCTTTTCTTAGCGTGCTTAATAAACAAGAAGACCTTGAGGGGTGGAACAATACTACGATAGTACTGATTCCAAAAGGAAAAAACCCGGAGACTCTCAAAGACTACATGCCCATTAGTTTGTGCAATATCAGCTATAGAATCTTGGCGAGAACCATAACCAACCGCTTGAAGAGAGTGATGGCGGAGATTATTGATCCCTCACAAAGTGCTTTCGTTCCGGGACGGCTAATTTCGGATAACATCTTGATAGCGTATGAGTGTATGCACTGGATGCGGAACAACAGAAGCAGGGAGGGGTATGCGGCGCTGAAATTGGACATGTCAAAAGCTTACGATAGGGTCGAATGGGGCTATCTTGAAAGAATTATGTTGAGGCTGGGTTTTATGAGCGATTGGGTGAACTTGATGTTGAGGTGTGTAAGGTCGGTCTCGTATAGTTTCAAGATGGATAGCAATATCTTCGGGAACGTAATTCCCTCTAGAGGGTTGAGACAAGGAGACCCCCTTTCTCCTTTCTTGTTTGTGTTGTGCGCTCAGGGGATTTCGGCGGTGATTAACCAAGCTGTTCTTAATAAGGAAATCAGGGGCATTTCAGTGGCTAGAGGGGGGCCGACAATAGCCCAACTGTTCTTTGCGGACGATAGCCTAGTTTTTGTTAAAGCGACGGAAAAGAACAGCAGAAAGCTCAAAGAATGCCTCTCATGCTATGAAGTGGCGTCGGGGCAGAGCATAAATTATGACAAATCTTCGATCACCTTTAGCCCCGGGACAGCAAACCAGTGCAAAAATAAGGTGAAGGAGATGTTTGGGGTTCGTATTAAACAAGGTCATGAACTTTATTTGGGACTCCCCACCTTCACAATCAAGAAGATGAGATTCCAATTTTCTTACCTTAAAGAAAGGGTGGCCCAAAAGATAGAGAACTGGAAGAACAAAGATTTCTCCGAAGGTGGCAAAGAAGTTCTTATAAAGGCTGTAATTAATGCTATTCCCACATACGCGATGTCGTGCTTTAGAATCCCCTTGTCAATTTGCCATGAAATTGAAGGGATGATTGCGAGATTCTGGTGGGGAGGCGGTGCAAAGGAGAAGGTAATTTACTGGAAAAGCTGGGAATCTCTGTGCAAGCCGAAAGATGAAGGGGGGCTGGGATTCCGTAAGATGACGCTTTTCAATAAGGCCTTGCTAGCGAAGCAGATTTGGAGGATGATACGGGACCCTGATTCACTGGTAGCGAGGGTCTTCAAGGCCAGGTACGGTAAACATGAAGATATTATGGAAGTGGATATTGGTCCCAATCCCTCCTTCATTTGGAGGTCGTTTTGTTGGAGTCGGGAGCTTTTGGAGGAGGGCCTTAGATGGAGAGTCGGCAGTGGGGAAAAGATAAATATCTTTAAGGATGCTTGGGTTGTCGGCCTTGAAGGGGGGAGGATAAGATCAAGAATTGCGAGCGGCTCAATGGTCTCTCGCTTCATTCAGGACAACGGGCAGTGGGACGAAAATCTGGTTAGGATGGCATTCCTACCTTATGAAGCTGAAGCTGTCCTCAGCACGCCTATAGGGGATTCGACTAATGGAGGCATACGATACTGGAAAGTGGAGCCCAAAGGTGTTTACTCGGTCAAATCGGGGTATAAACAAGCGATGATTTCCGAGAGAAGAAAGCAAGGAAAGCCGGGCAGTTCGGATAAGACTGAGGAAAGGAAGTGGTGGAGCAAAATTTGGAGCTTGAAGATCCCTTCTAAGGTCAGAATCTTCATGTGGAAGGTAGCTAATGACATTATCACTTTGGAAGGTAATCTAAACGCACATCATGTGCCTGTGTCGCCGTGTTGCTTCTTATGCGGCAATAACTTTGCGGACACGAAGCACTGCCTCTTTTTATGTTCCTGCAGCAAGCATATTTGGAAAGAGATGGGATTATGGGCTTCGATGAAGGAGGTGGGCCACTACCACATTAAGGACTTCATTGAATACCTTTGGAGAAGGACCAACACAGGTAGCTTTGAAGAAGTGGTGATGACGGCTTGGGGTATATGGAGGGAGAGGTGTAACACAAAACATGGCAATATAACTAGAGAAAAGATGATTGCTAAAATGAAGGGGTGTAACGTGGGTTGGGTTTGGGAATTTTTGGAAAGCTTCAGGAAAGCCAATCAAGGTAACGGGAATTCTCCTTCACTTAGAAGAAACGACAGCGGTGCGGAAGGGGAGGAGATGGAAGATTATGATGCGATGGTCTGGGTGGATGCTGGATTCAACGAAGATAAAGGAAGATATGCATTGGGATATGTGATTACCGGAATGGAGGGGTATGTGGTTGGGGCTGGATGTAAGAGAATTCCGTACTCTCAGTCGGTTCTTGACGCAGAGTTGTTAGCTATTGGGCACGGGATTGAGAAGGCAATGGAGCAGAACTTCAGGAAGATCAAGGTGATCTCGGATTCGCTAGGAGCTGTGGACATACTTAATGATTCTGCGGAGGTGAGGAGTCCGGAAGGAATAATAGTTGAGGAGATAAGGAAGATGATTGCCGATGGTCCTGTGAAAGCAATTCTCCACACCCCAAGGGAGAGGAACTTGATGGCCCACGAATTAGCGAAGTATGCGATGCACTCTCCGACTTCTCACGACTGGAGCGGAGTAGATATGCCGAGTTGGCTAAAAAATCTTGTACCCAATATGTCCTGTAATGTTTAATGTGTAAGGGGTATCTGTTTGTAAAAAAAAAAAAAAATTAACAACATTCCTTATGGATTTAATTGAGACATCAAGTTCCTTTAAACCATCCTTGACAATCAAGTTAAGTATATGACAAACACACCTTAAATGCAAGTATTTTCCTTCAAACAATAAAATATTTTCACTTTTCATTCTTTTCTTCAAGTAATCGATAACAGTAACATTAGAAGAAGCACTGTCAACTACTATCGAAAACACCTTTTCTATACCCCACTCTCTCAAACATACCTCAACCATCTTACCAATTTCTTCCCCAACATGACTAATGATTTTTGTGAAATTAATTATCCTTTGATGCAATTTCCAATAACTATCCAAAAAGTGAGCTGTGACAACCATGTAATTAAGGTTTTGAATGGATGTCCAAGTATTAGTGGTGATGTTCACCCTTTGATCACAAGTAATACTTTTTATCTTACTTTTCTCAACTAAGTACAAATCATACACCATACCTGCAACTTTCTTTCGATCAGGGATTCTAAACCTTGGTTGTAATTCATGCACAAGCTTTATAAATCCCTTCCCTTCAACAGCCCGAAATGACATCTCATCGCTGATCACAAACTCAGCAACCTTGAGTTCACACCGTTTTTGATTAAAAGAGTGAGAAATCAAAGAACTTCCGCCCCCATATTCTCATTAGTCAATACAAACTGACTTTTCTCACTCTCGGGCCCTCCGTATAGTGGACTTGACTTGCATCTCTTCACTAAGTGGTTATTCAACCCACTAGTACTTCCACAATCCGCTGGGATCTCAAGTTTACAATAATTGCATATTCCTATTTGTTGAAGTCTCTCATCACTCAACTTTCTAGATCCTTTTTCGCAATGCATCCAATATTGACTTCTTGGTTTTGGAACTACGGGAGGCTTTGTGGAATCTTTTCTTCCTCGTTTTCAACTTGTAAACTCATCACATGCTTCAGATTCTATCGTATTTGGTATTTCAGATGGACTTGGCAAGGAATGAAAAGATTCAGATTCCATCCTAAAAACAAAGAATGAAAACATTAAAATGTGAATCCTTGCACCAAGTTTGCAACGGAATAATCCTTGCACCAAGTTTTGCATAATTATGTATAATAGAACATTCACTTTATACTTAAAAAACACTTATATGAGAGAGACTAGCCTTAATTAATGTATAATGATATTTAAATTATTTCCTATTTTAATTTGTTTTAGCACCTGCTATAATACCTCTGCTATAATTGTTAGTGTTAGTGTTAGTGTCCTAGAGACAATTCTTTGTAAGGACATAATACTAAGATGATATTCAGTTTATAGTTTAATATTATTGATTGGTTTAATATTAAATGTATGACTTTAAACTTATCTGAATATTATGTTTGATTGTTTGCATTATTCATATCCGTGTTTTCTTGAATCGATACTGTCATTGAGTGAGTGAGAACTCAAATGATTAAAGTATGATTCTCAAATAGCCCCGATCAAGGATCATAAAGAAGGGGATATTGATGATGCAATAGAGATTGGTGTGCGATCTGCATTATACTCTATGGGAGAGTGTGGTTAGATCTCACTTACTACGAGATGCTAGGTATCTCATAATGGATGCACAAATACCTTAGAGGTATTGATATACCCATCTGAGAAACCGTTTGATGTAATTCCACATAATGTGTCTATGGGTGTCTCGGTTAGTGGGAGCAATGTGATACTCCTCTGACTTGAGGTCAATATGCATGACATGTGCGGAGTGATGGACTTTGACCATGACCGATATTTGCACCCTCCAAGGGTAGATATGGCATGTATTGAATTCATCACGAAGTGCATGTGCTTAATAGTTGAGACAAGAATAGGATTCATTCCTCAATGTGGATTTAAGAGAGAATACTTGTCTTCTCGTCATAATTGGATCTAAGACATCGGCTGATGCAAGTCGACTTGGACTTTGTGGCCAAGTACGACACGAGTGATCAATTAGTGATTTGAGATAATATGATTAAGTTATTTGAATTTACACTTCATCATTTTCAAGGCTTAATTGAGTATTCGCGAATGAAAGAAAGATATCACAATAGCCTATAGTATTACAGGTAGTTGCATATTTCCTTGCAACGTACCTCGTATATTGAGAATATCTGATTTATTGTCTAGGGTTCAATTAAGACCATTAGTTTGACTAATCGCTCGATATACGAGGGCCAATGGGTCACACAACAAGCAATAGCAGTTTACCGATTATAGTTGGTTGATTAAGTATTATATTAGAAATAATATTTAATTATATTTGAAATTAATTATTATTATTATTTAATTAAATTGAATTTAATTAAATATGAAATCCCAATAATAATATTTGGAATATTATTATACAAGAATAATAAGATATGGTAAATATATTATTCGTAGGAACATATCTAGGGAAATATAATCTGTAGAGATTATATTTACGGGCTAGGCCCGATATCTTACTTAGGAATTAAGCCAAGTTAATCTCTATATATATGTGTCTTATGGGAATTCTTAAACACACAAGAAATATAATTTCTCCATAAAATCTCTTGCTCGAGTTTTCCTAGCAAGTTCATCTCGAGATTCAACGCTGGCACCTCGGTGCGGATTGGTGAATAGCTGTTGTGTGGATACCATAATGGAGGATTCCACATACGAAGCACTGTAAGATCTCGTGTTTAAGATATCTCTTATTTAATTATGCAATTAACTGTTCGTTGTTGGTGAACGATTATTCCGCTGTGCATGTTTTACGTGTTTACGTGCCTCTAAAATCCAACAATAACAACTCTTCATGCTTTTGCTATAAGGGTCTGCTTGGTAGGGGTGAGTTGGGTGAGAAATAAACCAACTCACCCCTTATTATGTGTTTGTTAGGTTTGAGTTCTTGGAGCTAGAACCCGGTACAATAGCCGACCCGCTCTTCCTACTACCTAGCATTCACTCCAAAACATTGTTCTATATGGCAATATGGATCTCACCAATTTGGTGGTATTGTGAATCTCACTTCGATTTACCAAAGTAATTACCTGAGATCAAATATTAAAAAACACACTAATTATTTCCACCATTACCGAGCATGGGTGAGGCAGCGCAAGGCTGGCGGCGTCGAGTGAGACGACGTGAGTGTCGGGCGAGGCGGCACAATTTACTGTGGCGCAAGGCTCAGCGGCACATGGCAGTGATTGCATAGGGCGAGGCGGTGCAAGACAAAGCGGCCATGATGGTGAGATCCGGTGAGGTGGCACAAGGCACGACAGCCATGGCGGTGAGATCCGGCGAAGCGGCTGAGCACGATCGTTGCTTCAATTATTAATTTCAGCCGCAAGGATTCTTGTTTCAAAACTTAATTGATGTTAAAATTGGAAATGATGATTTCGTTTTCTTGCGTGCACAATCATTTCGATCAATTTCAATTGAAGAGGAGAGGATGATTTCTAGGGAGGAGAGTGAGCTTTTAATTCGATCAATTGTGAGATTATTGAGGCAGAGGAGAGATTTTAGGGAGGAGAGAGAGAGAGAGGGTTTCTAGGGAAGTGAGTGAGTGATTATTGGAACAAATTAGGTTAATTAAATGAATCAAATAAAATTTTAATTAGGTTAATTGTTGTTAATATTTTTCTCAACCACTTAAATAAAATTATATCAATTTAACTACATTATACCAAACACACATATTAAAATAATAGATATTTTAATATACCATATCAAACACTATTAAATAATACAAATCTCACTCTTTTGATACTAAATTAGTAACTATCTACTAGTCCTTTAACCGCTACCAAACGGACCCTAATAACAAAAAGAAAAACTAATACTCCCTCCGTCCATTATTATTTGCACACTACCTTTATTTTCGTATTTTAGCGAGCGAGTTGTTTATTAGTACTTGAAATGATAAAGTAACTTTTAAGGTATGGCATGATAGATCTATCTCTCATCTATGATAAAGTGACTTAGAAATTACTTTATCATTTTAAATATTAATAAAAAACTTGCTCGTTAAAACACGAGAAAACAGTAACTGTGCGAATAATGGTGGGACAGAGGGAGTAATAGTTAAGACTTAAGAACTAATGCAGTAGTTAAGACTTATTCATGCCTCTGCTATAATAATAGAAATGGAAACCCCTGCCCCCACCTCACATCCCCACCAGCACCTGCCCAACCCCCCCTCCCCACGCCCAGCTCCCCCATTTATTATAAAACTCCATTCCATTCAAATTAAGCTAAAACTAATCCAAAAAAGGAAACTCCACCTTCTACCTCTAGTTCACATCACATTTATGGTCTACTAATGGGAATAAAAGAATGATAGAGTCAGCTAATTGTCTTGCCTTACGATTAAAATTTCTCAAGCTTTTTATCACTCGCAGCCAAGTTAGAACAACATGAACATTCCAATTTCAAGCAACAAAACCCATAAATTACACACTTGAAATAACACAGACCAATGTTTAGAAAACTTGACATAAAATTCTAATAATTAGCCCCCAAAAAGTAAATGTGCTTCGATAGAAAACAATAAGAAGACCTTAATGGCTAGAGAATTGCTCAAGATAAAAGCCAGGGCAGAAACAGCAGCGGTGTGCCGTCGTGAGAGGCAGAGGCGGTGCGGTCCGGTACTCTAGTTCGTCTGAATATTTTGAGAAAGGGTTCAAAGGGAGGCGGGGGAGTTTGGACGCCAATTACCCTTGGTGGTATTAGTAGGTTAGGTTAAAAAAATTTGACATGAATATTTTAATCGTAATATTCCTGCCTAAATTAAAAAAAATATATTACTCCCTCCGATTCGATTTTGATTTTTACTTTCAAAGTGACACGAATTTTAATAAAGGAGTTATTTATTAGTATTTGTGGGTATAAAGTTGATAAAGTAGTGGCATAAGTGTAAATAAATGATGTTTTTAAGGGGTAAGTTAAAATGGGTAGTGTTTGCTTTTTGCTATTTTGGGTAAGTGGAAAACAAAAAAAAAACCTTCATTTTATGGTAATATGGATAATTAAAAATGAATAGGAAGGAGTATTATATAGGATCGGTACAGTATATATTGTATACCGAAATACCGTGGTATATAATTTTCTATACCGTTATCGTACCGAAATTTTTCGGTAAGGTATCATACCGTACTGAAATTATCGGTATACCGAAGTTTTCGGCAAATTTGATATTTATTGGTACGGTAAGTGTGGTATATCAGTATTTTCGGTATTTTTCCCACCCCTAACGGGCGTAGAGACTGCTAAAGCATCGCAATTTTTGTTGGCTCCTCTCCTTGAAAGGGCGTCAACAACATTATTATCTTTTCCCCAGACGATAGACAATTTCATAGTCAAAGCCCACTAACTTGGCAATCCACCTTTGTTGCTCAGGGGTAGTGATTCTTTGTTTGAGGAGATATCGCAGGCTCCAATGGTCCGTAATGATATTAAATCGCCTTCCTACTAAGTATGGTTGCCATGTCCGTATTACCTCAAGAATGACCTGCATCTCCTTTTCATAGATGGACCAAGATTGTTTAGAGATGACTATTCCTTTACTGAGGTACGTAATGGGTCTTCCATTTTTGGGATAGGACTGCCCCGATGCATTAGTCTCTATCATAAAGTCTGCTTCAAAATTGGGAAGGGCCAGGATTGACGTTGAACTCATTGCTTTCTTCAATTTTTCGAAAGCTGTTTGTGCTTCGTCCCTCCATTTGAAACTATTCTTCTTTGTGAGATTGTGTAGGGGACGTGCAATCTCACCAAATCTAGGGCAGAACTTACAGTAGTATCTAGTGAGCCCAAGGAATCCCCTTAGCTCAGTGATGTTCGAAGGTGTGGGCCAAGCTACGACCGCTTCTATCTTCTTCTGATCCACTCGTATCCCTTCATATGATATGAAGTGGCCCAAGTATTCCACTTCCTTTACTCCTAAGAAACATTTGCTGGGCTTGATTACGAACATGTCATCTCTCAAAATTGTTAGGACCAAATGAAGATGTTCCTTATATTCATCTCAAGTGTTGCTATAATAGCCTGAAATGTTGAGGGGGCATTACTTAACCCGAACGTCATGATTAAGTACTTATAATGGCCATTATGAGTGCGAAAAATAGTTTTGTAGATGTCATCAGGGTGCATTCTTATTTGATGATACCCCACCCTCAAGTCCAACTTTGAGAAGTAGCAAGCTCCATGTAGTTCGTCGAGCATATCATCGACTGTAGGGATGGGGAATCGATCCTTGATTGTAGCTGCATTAAGGGCTCAGTAATCTGTACAAAACCGCAAAGTTTGTCTTTCTTCTTCACCAATAGTACGGGTGAAGGAAAATGACTTGTACTGTGGAGAATCAGCCATGTCTTTAGCATTTCTTCGACCTGTTTTTCTATCCCCTCCTTCTGAAAGTGTGCATAACGATACAGTGCCACGTTCACCGGTTTATTTTCATCATGCAGGCGGATCCTGTGGTCAAACTCTCGTGTGGGAGGTAATATCTTCAGTGGTATTGTGACCCCTTCAAATTCATCCAACAACCTCTTGATTTGTTCTGCTTTTCTCTCTTCTAATTTTTCCCCTTCGTTATGTACTCCGAGTGAAGATAACAAGTACAATTCATTTTCTCTTGCTCTTTTTCTGCCCAGCCTTCCCCAAACTCCTGATGATCTGTTGTGCCACAAATTACCATTTCACGGGGTTGAGTGTAACCAACTGCTCGTAGCAGTATCTGATGTCTCCATACCAGAAATTTATAGAGTTTTCTTTGCATTACTAATGGACTGATCATTTCCAGCCAAGGCATGCCTAATATTATGTCTAATTTCCTTACTGGCAAAGCATGCAAAGTAAGGTGAAAACACATTTCTTGAATGGTAATTGGAACATTATAATACCTTACAGTACATATCATTGTCTTTCCATCTCCGATTACCACATTTCGTGGTTGGCATCCTCGGGTTGCAGTTAAATTTAGTTGTTCCGCCAGCTTTGCTGTAATAAAATTCAACGTGACTCCACTATCGACCAACATTCTTACCGGCCACCCTCTTAATCTCCCATCGAGTCTTAGGGATTCTACTGGTCCTCCATGGTGTGTATCAAAGTTTGGCAACTTGTTGTTGCTTTGCTCGTCCTTGAGAAAATCAAGGTCGAGTTTCTCTATCTCCTTAAACGGATCATCATCGTACTTGGGTTTGGTGTCCATGTCCTCCCTTCCCTCCCCGGAATCAATGGCAATCAGGTTCAATGTCCTCGTATTTTGGCACACATGGTTCCACGTGTATTTCTCATTACACGTGAAACAAAGCCCTGCTTGCTTCTCCTATTTATCTCCTCATGGGTCAGCTGTATCTTACCCTTGCCCATGGTGGGTGTGGAAGTGTTGGAATTTGGTGTGGTAGTGGATGACGGGGGAGTGCCCCATGGTTTTTTTGGAAATGTGCGAGTCGAGTTGGATGAACATCCCCTAAATGGATTCGACATTGCTCTCATTGCCTGTATTTGTTCATCCTTCTGAGTAGCTAGTACAATAACTTCTTGCAAGTTCCTAGGTTTCCACATTCGTATCTCTGAGGCTATTTCTAGCTTCAGTCCTGCCATGAAAGCTCCCATTAGCGCGCTTTGTGGCCAATGAGGTGCCCTGTTCATGAGTTTCTCAAACTCCTTTAGATAGTCTCGAAAGACCCCGGTTTGTCTCAACTTGCTTAGCGACTCATTTGCATCTTCAATTTGAGAAGTTCCAAATTGAAGTAGTAATCCCTTTATAATTCGTTCGCACGTGATCTCAATGTGGTTGTTGGTGTTCTCATGCCATCTCCACCATTGATGGTCATCCCACTCCAAATAGTAAGATGTAATTTGTACACAATCCTTCGTTCGTACTTCTTTTAACTCGAAGTACTATTCCGCTTTGAATAACCAATTGATTGGGTCATCCCCATGGAACTTTGGGAAGTCCATTTTAACTCCACTGGGCCTATGATCGTGTGACCTTTCCGTATGACGACTCCGTATTGACTCTTTAGACTCTCTTTATGAGCTTTCAACGTTCTCTTCACTTTCTGCTTCAATGTCAGTCTCGGACCCATCTGGTCGGAAGGGATTCGGATAAGTGGCAAAAGGGCTGTCTTGCCACCTCATGTTTTCACCCCTATTTGGTTGTTGGCGTCGTCCTCTAATTTCAGATGACCATTCTTCTCTCCGCCTTCTGAAGCGACACATGCCTTATTCCTAGTCGATAATGCCAGAAAGGTGTGTTTCCCTGCTGCTGCGTCGGTTCCGGTGACCTCCGCTCTCATTTTCTCGATTTGAACATTCCACTCGTTGCACTGATATTGCTTGCAACGTATTGCTCAGTTGGGTAATGGTATTTTTAATCTTGGCAAACCTTTGTCTATTTGACACCATTGTAGCGGAAACGTGTTTGCTCGTGACCTTACTCTGAGGCCAATTGATGAACTCTCAAACTGATAGTTATTGAATTCCTAGAAACTCAAAAAATAATTTCGAATTATTCTAGTAACTAGTTTGGTAGTTGTGGCACAATAGATAGAATAGATTATTTTTTCTAATGCTTTATTCCTCATCCTAGCATGACTTTATTCTACCTTATTGATTAAAGTAAATATAGAATTGCATTAATTAAAACCAAACCATAGGGAACTTTCCATCTTATGTAGGTCAACTTTGAATAGCCTCAACAATCCATCAACCTTCTCGTTAGCCTTAGAATATTTCTCCTTGATTGCTTCAGGAGTCAATCAGTCTTAGAATCCCCTTTATTTCTCCTTGAGTATACCTTGATTATGGGTGGTTTAGTATCCGTTACTGGAATCTCATTGGGATGTGTACATAATGTATAATTTATTACTCATTTCAAGTGGTAGGAAACTTGGGTGGCTTTAATATAGTATGGGTATCTTGTATTTTGATTAAATTTGGTAGAATTTGTTGAAAATGGTTGAGAAATCATGAGTCGTGCTGGTTTATCGACGATCTGCCTCTGGACGACCAGTTCCAGCTGACCACAAGGTTTTTCAACCAGTTTTGGCTGAACAAAATGTTTGTCAACCAGATGTGGTTGTCCACCATCTTTTTTTGCTAGATTCCACAATATTTATTTCTTTTAACTTGATGTACCTACGTTAATTTTTTTTTCGTGTAGTGTATAGAATAAGGTCCAGTGCGTCCAATAGAACATTGTGGAAACACGAAACACAGTTGAACGATGATCCACTACCGTCCACCCTAGTATTTAAAGTTGAACAAGAACCACAACATGATGAGACAACCACGGTGCAAGGGATTATGTATGTGGTGGAAGAAGATGAATAATAAACCATGAAGACTATTTGTTAGGATTTGAATGAATTATGTTGGTAATTTGACTGATTGTTAGGATTTGTATTATTTTGAACTCTAGTTGGTAAATGAACTAATTGTTAGACTTTGATTCGTAATTGAGCATTTGTTGGTAATTGACATTTAGGATTTTGATTTGTTGTGTGATTGCATTTGTTGTTTGATTGTGAATTACAGTTTCATGTGGTTGAACAGAGTAGTTAAATCATGCATATATGTAAATTTATTCAACAACATTATAAATTTGTAAATCTATTCAATAGCAATATAAATATGTATGCCCATTAAAATTGAAATCAACAACACTCTTATTTGATCATAATTGTCATATTCTACAACAAAAATAAAAAAAACCCTCGACCCTTTAGATAAATTCCTTCCCCAGCAGACCTCATCACAACAAAAATAATATTGTGTTGTCTGGTCACTTCAAGTACCTAACTTATTAATTCTTCTCAATTATTGAATAAGTTGTTATTGGTGAAAACCTCCGTGTAATCCAAGACAATTTAATTGCCAATGATATTACCTACTTGCCTCTCCTCGATGGACATCGTGTTAGAATCCGACAAAGAACACCACAACAAATTGGATGTTAATGTGTCGACCACATTAATTGACATTCTGAAAAGTTTACCACGTTGAAGTGACACTTTAATAGTTTGACAACTACTAAGTGATGTTTTTAAAAGTTTGACCATTACCGAGTGACATTAGAAAATATCTACCATACTGGTCGACAAAATAAAAAGTCGGTCCTAATTGGTCGATATTTTAGCAATTAAAAGTCGTGAATTCTAGAAAAAAGCACGAAAAAGTTGAATGTGAATGAAAGAAATGTACTAGAAAGCTTACAAAATATTTCCCAACGCACTTGTTCTTCACACTATGCATCTTCTTCAATGCATTTCATATGATTTTTTAAGTTTTAAATTCTAGGAGTTAAGATTTATGGGTGTTTATGGCGTTTTTGAATTTTTATGAATGAAATATGTATATAAAGTAACATATATATGAAATATAAAGATGATGTGTGATCTTGGGTGTGTGGAGTAAAATATGTATAAAAAAATATATAATTTGAACATATGAAGGGTCTAATTGTTCATTTATATTTGGGTAATTTTGTCAAAAAATATTTCGTGTGTGTAGAGTGATTAGGCGTGAAATTGTCATGATTCGTCACTCGAAATACCCTAATTTTGGCCAATTTTATCGAGTATTTGGAGTCAATTGAGCATTATTTCTATACATTGATGAATTTGTCTCTTTGATGCTCGTAGGTGAATCGAGGGCGAAGAACGGAGTTCGTAGGACTTTGAATCGACTCAAACGGATACCCGGATGAGAAGATATCGAAGGTATACGATTGGTGTTAGTGTTGAAGAAGAAAAGTGCTA
This sequence comes from Ballota nigra, assembly GCA_947034835.1. Lineage (NCBI taxonomy): Eukaryota > Viridiplantae > Streptophyta > Magnoliopsida > Lamiales > Lamiaceae > Ballota > Ballota nigra. Next base: position 5,358,494 of record OX344727.1, on the reverse strand, counting down.
GTTGGAGGAATTTTGGGAGCATTCGAGTAAACCACTCGAGCACTAGCGCTCGAGCATGTTGCTCGAGCGCCCAAAACATACAGAAAATTTCTAGCGCTCGAGCAGCTCGAGCGCCACCGCTCGAGCGTGTTGTTCGAGCGCCTCAAAACATGCAGAAGATTTTCAGCGCTCGAGCACTTGTGTCATTCGAGCTACATGCTCGAGCGCGACCGCTCGAGCAGGCCTGCTCGAGCACCTTCACGTTTTGCATTTTCAAAGGCGTTTTTCGGCCCATGAGTTCACGATTCAGCCCGTTGCATATATATACTCGTCTCAAGCACGTTTTTTAGGGAGACCACACTTCACTTGATAGATTTTGACGTTTAGAGTTCGTTTTTGGAGAGGAAGGAGAGAAGCAAGCTTTACGTTTAAGTTTTTGAGGTTTTCGTTGCGAATTCATATTACGATCTTACTTTTTAGTTTCGTTTCTTTATAGTTTTGTTCTTGAACACGTTAAGACTTCTTTTCTTGAGTTAATTTCAGTTATTCTTTTATTTCGTTAAACCCTAGTTTATGTTTGATCTCTTCTTCGTCTTATTATTATGTTCATGTTCGTTACTTATTCAATTGCTATTATTTACGTAAACCCTATGTCTAGCTAAAACCCTTGCATGCTTGGGGTAGGATGAACTCGTAGAAGTAGGTTGTGGGTACGTAATTAGGGTAACTTGTGACGTTTAGTTTTAATTCTCTTAATTAATGAATTCTTAAAATTAATCTTAACTTTACTTTTGAATTTCGTTCGAAAAGTGTTAGAGAGAGGACGACCGTATCACTCTTTAACAACTAGTAGTCTTAACGAGAGGGTTTAGAAATGGTTAATTCATCTACCAGTTTAGCGAAGGAGGACGACTGCATCACCTTAGTTAAATTAGGGTCTCATTAATTAAGCACGATTCATTAACTTGTTAGTGGATTAGTGAAGTCGAGTGTTAGGGTAAAGTATTAGGGTGTAGAATCTTGAGCTTTTATCTTGCATTCTTTTACTTAGGTTATTTCTTGCGCGTCACAGTTATTTTGATTATGTACCTGCTCCGTTAGTATACGTAGGGATTCCTATCCTAAGCATCACCATCTCTTACTTGAACACAATCCTTAGTTAATTCGTTTCTTTCACTCTTTAGTTTAATTAGTTTAATTTAGTTTCAATTAATCTTTTAAAAAAACCCAAAAAACATTACACTCATATTAGCTACGACGCGTAGATCTTCAGGGATCTGTTCGCATACACTCCATCTCGTGGGTTCGATTATACTTGGTCATTATACTTACTCATACTACAGTGAACCCGTCCGCTTGCGGGGAAGCGACTAGTAGAAGTTAGTATATTCACATCAAGTCATAGAGCAAATGTCCATGTTCAATTAGTCGCACCTTTACATAAATTACTATCTAATTTTTGAAACTCTTTGTCAAATACCCGATACTTTTGGTTAAATATTTGATACTCTAAATGTTATTTTTGAAGATTTGATGCTTTAAGCTTAATATTATAATACTGTAAATTTTTTTTATATAAAACATGAATAATTTACATAGTTAAGAAAATGATTATTGTGATGAAAATGATTATTGTGATATTCTTGAAAAATAATATGATACAATTGATCCTAATTCTTGGTATTTTGGTGAGATTTTTAACACTATTAATTAAATATTTGATTGTTTAAAGCTTTCAAAATAATTTCATGTTAAGAATATTTTCATTTAAAACTTTGCGTCACATGTTCCACTTTTAATTATTTATTTCGAAAAACTTTACACACATATTTATGTATGCATGTGCATGACCGTCATTTCTATGAAGCTATTGAATACTGGTCGATTTAAGTCAATAAATATTTCCAAATTTTTTGTGGACTAATTTTTATAAACAGAAATTTTATAAGAAAATGGTTCATGATAAGCTTACCATGAAATAATATTAAAGTATTATTAATCTCATCAAAAGTATTATTAATCTGAGTTCATGAAAATTTACAACACTTACAATATAATACAACTGACTTAGATTATTGATACTCCTAATGAGATTAATGATATTCCTGATGAGATTAATGATACTTTAAAATTGTTTTAATGACAAACTTATAGAAAGTTCCAGTGGTTGATATCAGATTAGTCTAATACCAATTTGAACGAGTGTATGGGTGTTTTTCCAAAAATATATAAAAAATATTGGAACATAAAAGTCAATATGCACAATGGAAGACTTGAAAAACAGATTACAAACGGAATTCAAAACTTTTCATAGACTATAAATAGTCTATGAGTGTCTCACGACAAAACTTCACTATAACTAGTAACGATATAAACAATAAATCAAGATCTAAGCTTGAGAGCTAAACACAAGGTGAAGTATACAGTGCATACCACCAAAAGATCATCCCTAAACGTATGAAACTAACCTACCCTCAGGCCTATCACAACACTATAGAGAATACAATTGTTGAGTAGAATGTTTAGAACATCTACCAACATAAAAGAAAAGACAACCGAACCTAACCTAAATACTATAATGCGCGCGATAGAATAATCTCGTTTGACTTGCCTTGTTGTGTTCCATGCTTGCTCTATTTATAGGCAACAAATTCAGCATGTACACAAGGAATAATCATGGTTTTCCATGATGTAGAACCGTCCAGCACTAAGCTTCATGATCTTTGTAACGACCCATGTTCATTCTTAATCTTCTCACTCTAAAAACTGCAACCGTTTGACTTAGTAACTTCAAAGTCGTCAACATGCATGTTTATACATTAAGAACAACATTGAAACAAACAGATTTAACATCAACTTAATGACATTTCATTGCTTGAACCAAATTAAAGTAACATATAATAACAAAATTTAAACTAAAATTCCTCTAAGCACAAAAACAAGGTGCTTAGGCCAAAACAAAAATAAGCAAACTTAAACAACCTAACAAACTATAGTTTAGAGCAAAATATAAAATCAAATGAAATCAACCCAACAATCTAATTGTTCAAAGCAGAAAACAACTAAATAAAAAAATCGGAGCAAGAAACAAAAACTAACTAAATCAGAGCTTAATACGAGGATTAAATATATTGAAGTAAGGAGAGGATTGTGATGATAATTTGTAAATCAGATGCATCTTCAAAAGTCTACATAGACTCTCCCTACCTCCATTCTCCCCCTGTCTTGAAGCTCTCTCACTCAAAGTCTTCAAAGATCTCCATGGAGATATTACAATTCTGGATCTCATTCAACATGAACTGGATCAACTGGATTCTGAACTGGAACGTGAGCTTAAAAATCTGGACACCTTCTGCCATCTCCTCAGTCACCACTCCACTCGGACCAGTTTCACTCCTATTCTCACTAACTGGATCAGCATCAGGACCTACTTCCCCTATTAGAGTAGAAAACAACTTTTCTCAAAAGTTCTTTTGGACTTTCATATCTTCAATGAGAGACTGCATGATAGTAATAGATCTCTACAAGGAATCAATCTATTGAACAGTGTAGTTAGAAGTTAAAGAAACATAAGTAATTGAAGAATCACAAGCAATGTTGGCAGATGTGTTATCAACATTCGGAGGAACATTTGGTGCAGGATCAGCTGGAACTTATTGTTCAACTTGTTGAGCATGTAACGACCCTAAAATTGAAATTAAGATAACAATAATTTTTTTTAAACATGAATTAATGTAAGGGAATGTTATTACTCATTAAATTAGTAGCAACGGAAATAATAATATAATATGCTCTTAAAGAAAATTTACAATAGTAAAAAAATTATTTTAATAGACAATAAAAATTCCAAGTTCAAAGCATAACTAAAGAGTGTTGCACTTTCGAGATTGAGGGCTCACGTCATCTTCAATCCTCCCGCTCGTTCCCACCTGAAAAGGAAAGGGGTGAGCGTTCTAAAACACTCAGTGGGTTCACTCGATTGCCCACTCAAAAATCATATAAAATATTGAAATAAAAGTCACATACATGATCATCTTATACCATATTTAAAGACAATTCGTGGCATATTTAATAAAGAATCATAGAGCATTTTCAACATCATGTATTAATATATATAGTGTATACTTAATATGTAATACACATAAGAGCACATCAATCTTGTTGGGGCACGCTTTACCCCGCTCGAGCATCTTGTTTGGGAGCGACCCGAAAGTGATCTTTTGATCAAATCTTGTACGGTTTTACCCGTGATCTTATCATAGCTATTACGGTATTATCCGCATATCATACACATTGTACAGTCTCAACCGTATATCATACACATTGTACGGACTCAACCGTATATCATACATCTTGTCCTTAGAGCATCATATATATATAGATAATCATGTATCTATAAAGCATACATCTTCACATTTGATCATGCATACATGTAATCATTTGTATATCTATAAAGCATACATTCCGCATTTCAACAGATCATATACGACAATTCACATATAAAATTTAAAACAATAAATCATATGATAGAAAAGTAGACAATGAAAGATCCACTAAGAGTTACCCCACCCAGTAGTTTGCACGGATTAAGCGGTATCGTATCCTCCTAGTTCCAAAACTCTTTCTACTTCTCGATCCCCCATTTCTTCCACAAAAGTAATATCTCTTAGTTTTAATTATATGAGTGATAATAATAATTTAGTTAGTGTGTGTGATTGAGACGATAAATTAGAAATTGTGAAAATATGAGTAAAAATATAAGACAATGATTTTGTACTAAAATACTATACATTTTGCTCAGGTTTTGGGGCTCCCTACAAGCTAATATAAACTGATATATTTATAACTTTTTATAGAAAAATAGTAACTTGCAAAATTTTTTATAAAACGCCACTAATTCGTCTAAAATGGATGAAAAATGAACGTTTTAGGTACATTAGAAGTTCTGAGGAATATAAAAAAATAAAATAAAATGTAACTATTACCTTCACGTCTCCTCTTCCACCACCACCACCAGAAACGTAGATGACACCAACATCTATCATAGGTGGCGGCAGCGTGGTGGATGTGAACAGAAAACTGGAGAGAGAAGAAGATTGAAGTGAAGTGAGAGAAGATAAATATAAAAACTCATTTTTAAAACTTTGACCAAGCATATCTGGAGTTATATAACTCTGATTTGAAAAATGAAAGATGTTCTAGAAAGCTCTCGATTCCAGCTTTCCAACAAGACTTAAACCAAAAGATTTAGATAAATGAGCAAAGAGTTATGAGTTGTAGAATTTGGTCTTCCTAAATAGCATCCCTCCAACTTCAATCTAGCATTACTAGAGTTATACAACTTCAAATTGCAAATGAAAAGATGTTTTGGAAAGCTTATAACAGCAGCTTTCCAATGAAACTAAAATCAAAAGATTTAAACCAACGAAAATAGAGTTATGATCTTTAGAAGTTGGTCCGCCTATAATAGCATCCCCCTAACTTTGACCGGCGATAACAGGAGATCTAGAACTCCGATTGAGAAACGGAAAGATGTTCCAGAAAGCTATTAATGTCAGCTTTCAGATGGTACCAGCCGATTGTTGATCGGACACAGGAAAGTTTACCGGAAAGCTACTGAAAGTGCAAACATTTTTGTGTGTGTGTGTGAGTTTGTGTGTGCAAGATGCGCGTGTGTGTGTGAGGATGACTTACTCTATAAGTGAAGTGCTGAAAGTGTACAAAAGTGGCTGCTAACCCTTATTTATAGAGTCCCTCAAGGCTAGGGTTCCTTCCTTATTGGACCCTTAACCTATCTTTAATGTGAGTTTCTCCCCTAATTAAGTTTTAAGGGAAAAATGTCTTATAGTTCTAAGCCCACAATAACTTTATTATCTCCAAACATTAGTCATATAATAAAATAAATTGATTAATGATACAATAAAGTATAATATTTTATATCATGTAATTTATTTTTCTTATTCTTCAATAATTATACAAATATTTTCATATGAAAAAATAAAATAATAAGAAGAATAATAATAATAATAATACGACCCTACTTATGGAGTTTTTTCTTTGGGTTGTTACACCCTTTCTCCCTAAAGAAAATTTCGTCATCGAAATTCAGAAATTTACCTTGTTGCAAAAAATGAGGGAACTTTGCAATGATTTCGCTTTTGAGTTCCCAAGTGGTCTCATCCTTGTTATGATGATTCCACTGAAATTTGACCATACGAATTTCATGATTACGAAGTTTTTTATTTTGATCTTGTGCTCTAGTATGGCAAATTGTGATTCCTCGTAAGGCAAAACTTTCTTAACTTCAAGTTCTTCATGGTGGATTACGTGACTTGAATAAAAAACATACTTCCTCAACATGGAAACGTGAAAAAAATATTGTGCACTCCAGATAGGTCTGGTGGTAATGCAAGGCGATAAGCAACTTCCCCTACTCGTTCTAAGATCTCATATGGTCCAATGAATCTTGGTCGCAGTTTTCCCTTTTTCCCAAAACGGATAACACCTCTAATGGGTGACACTTTTAGAAGAAAAAAAATTCTCCGACTGCGAACTCTAAATCCTTCCGTCTTTGGTCAGCATAGGATTTTTGTCTATCCTGAGCTGTCTTGATCCTTACCCTAATTTTATCTATAGCTTCAACAGTTCTTTCGACAAGTTCGGGTTCTAGGATTCTCTTTTCTCCACCCTCATCCCAATACAAAGGTGATCTACACTTTTTCCCATAGAGTTCTTCATAAGGTGTCATTCCTATAGTTGCTTGGAAGGTGTTGTATGCAAAATCCACTAGGGGCAAGTAATCCTCCCACTTTCCTTCAAAATCTAAAACACATGCCCTTAACACATTTTCTATTATCTAAATAGTCCTTTATGATTAACCATCTGATTATAGAATAAATGTGGTGTTACAGTTAATCTTAGTTCCCATATCCCTATTCAAGTTGTGCTAAAATTGAGATGAGGACCTCATGCCACGATAAAAAACTATCGATACGGGGACTCCATGAAGTTTCAACACCTCTTCGAGATATATGTGGGCTAGATTATCCATATTGGAAGTCATCTTGATTGGTAAAAAGTGAGTCGACTTAGTTAAACAATCAATAATAACCCTAATTGTATGGTTGCCCCGGGTTGACCTAGACAAACCAATAACGAAATCCATTGTAATGTGTTCCCACTTCCACTCTGCAATTTCAAGTGGTTGTAGGAGACCTTTGGGTCGTTGATGTTTCACTTAGATTTGTTGACAAGTTAAACATCTTTGGACAAATAAAACTATACTCTCCTTCATGTTCCTTCCACAAAACATTTCTTTTTAAGTCTCTATGCATTTTTTTAGTTCCCGGGTAGACGATGTGTGGGGTGTTGCATGCTTTTTCTAGGATTTCTCTATGAATATCCTCATCTTTTGGAACACATATTCTTCTTCTATACGATAGTGCCCCATCGAAGTCTATGTTAAAAAAAAAAGAAAAAAAAAAATCTTCGTTGCACCATTGATGACCTTATCCCTCATCTTCTCCAAAAATGCATCTCTATCTTGAGTCTCAATGATCCTTTCTCATAATGTAGGCTTCGTTACAAAATATCGTCATAATAGTATTAGGGTTTACAGGTGGTATTATGACTTCCAACTCCATCTAGCTAAATTATGTTATCAGCTGCTATTGAATGATCAATAAGCAAACTACATTTCCCCTATCCTCACGACTAAAAGTGTCAGCTACTACATTGGCTTTTCCCAGGTTGATACAAGATAGCACAATCGTCGTATTTAACAAATTCTAACAACTTTTTATATCTCATGTTCAACTCTTTTTGCTCGAATAAATATTTGAGACTCTTATGAGCGGTGTAGATTACACATCTCCCACCGTAAAGGTAATGTCGCTATATTTTCAAGACTTGAACAACTGTAGTAAATTCTAAATTACGTGTAGGGTAAATTTTTTCTCATGTGTCTTTCATTGTCTCAAGGCATATGCCATCACCCTTCTATGTTGCATCAAAATTCAACCGAGCCTAAGTTTATAAGCATCACTATAAATAACGAATCCTTTAATACCATCAGGTATAACTAGGACGACAACCATAACTAACCTTTCTTTAAGCTCTTGTAAACTATTCTCACACTTTTTTTTCTATTAAAACAAACTCCCATTTGGGTAAGACAAGCCAGGGGTACTAAACTATTTGCAAACTTTCTAATGAACCCTCTTTAATATCTGGTTAAACCAATGAAATTATGAACTTTGCTTATGTTAGTCAACGTCCTCCAAGTAGTAACTACATTTATCTTGGTTGGGTCTACTTCCATGTCTTCATAGTATGACCAAAAAAAGAAATATTTTATCCAACCAAATTTCATACTTCCTAAATAAGGTTAAAAAAATATCTTCTCATGAAGAGTATCAAATGTGATCCTTAGGCATTCCTTATGCTGTCTCCTGTCATGAGAGTAAATCAACATGTAGTCGACGGAAACAATAATTCTTTTTATCAGGAAACAAATTATAAACTTGGTCCTTGAGATCCATAAATAGCACGGGTGCATTACTAAGCCTGATGGGCATGACCACAAACTCGTAGTGCCCATAACGCATCCTAAAAGTAATTTTAGGTATACCTTCCTTCTTAATCATCAATTGGTGGCAACCCAAATATAAATCAATTTTTAAAAACACACTTGATCCTCTAAGCTGGTCAAATAGGTCCTCACTCTATGGGAGCAGGAACTTATTCTTTATTGTGAGTTTGTTCAACTCACGGTAGTCAATGCACATTCGAAACATCTCATCCTTCTTCTTGACAACTAATATCGGAGCTTCTCATAGAGATACAATAGATCACACCAATTCTTTATCAAGAAGCTCTTGTAGTTGCCCCTTTAACTCTTGAAGTTCTTTGGGCACTATGCAACATGGTACCTTTAATATAGGTGCAGTTCCAGTGAGAAGGTCGATTGTAAACTCCACTTGTCGGTTCGGGGGTAAACCTGATAAGTCTTCAGGGAAAACATCCCCGTACTCTCTCTCTTTATTGACATCTCATCTAAGGACTTCTCTGGTGGCTTAGTGTTTGTCTTATGTACATACTAAACTTCTACGCCTTACCTTCTTACCAATTTGACCGCCTTAATTACCGATATAGCTTGAGGCATAACCATAGTCTTTACCCCAACTAATGTAAACTCTTCCTTGATATTTCTTTCTCATGATACTTGATTGTAATGTGGTTGGTTTTGGAGCCAATCCACGTCTAAAATCACATAAAAAACCTTCATTTCAATGATGTGTAGGTCAACCCATAAGGCTCTATTTTCAGAGTCAATTTTGACGTTTTTACACAGTTTATCAGTTACGATAACCCTATCAGAAGGTCTACTAACTCCTAAACTAGCATTGATAACGTTGATGTACTTGCTCCTTAAAAATTCATACAACTTAGTAGATATAAAAGAGTGTGTGGCTTCTGTTTCAAAAAGTGTAAGAGCAAGTATACTTAAAACGGGTAACGTATCTATCATGGTTCCAAGTTTCTTAACTGCTTCTCTTATAGTCGTTGATATTGTCTTGGTCTTTCCAACATTTGGCACATGTTTTTCTTCAAACTTAGCTAGTTTGTTGTTAGTCTGTGGTGGTTTCCCCTACCTCTTCCTACTAGAAGCTTTAGTGGGTTTCTTAATAGTGTTGTCCAACTTCAGATCTATAAGCAATTCCATGAGCCCGCTCAACTACTTCACCATTTATCATAGCTCCTTATCCAACGAGGATACAACCAATTTCTGGTATTAACCCCCTTTCAAAACAATGAACTTTCCTTTCCTTAAAGTCTACCATGGGGGTGACGTAACACAATAGTTAGGTAAATTTTTCTCGTACTCCATCACTTTCTTAGTCCATTACTCGAGATACATAGATTTTTACCTCTTTCTTGCAATAAGAGCATGATAATTAGTTCGTATGACCACATCCTTGAAGCCATTCCAAGTCACATGGCTCCTACCTTAGCTGAAATTCGAGCCCTCAATTAGTTGGAAAATAACAGACGAGACTTATTGTACACTCAATGTGGGTGAAGTGTTACGCTTTTTTTCTACTAAAGTTTGGTGGTTGAAACCGTTGAAAGGTGGTGAACCATAGAGAAAGACATATTGTAATTTATTTTTCATACAAATTTGTATAGCATCAGAGAGTTTTCTTCTCTAAAAAGCCGAAGAAGATGTGATATGAAGTGTATCGTTCTTATCTAATTTATTCGAAATAAATTATCAAAATTCGTGCTCTAGGTTGGACTCATTGATGTCTCATGAGTTTTTTAATATAATAAAGTTAATAAACTCAAATAATATTCTATAACCTGATTATTAAAGTTCGTTAATCTAAACCTACCATAGATGTACTACTACCAATACATGCATGCGACCTTAATTTCACGAGCACACACTGCCGCGGTCAGCTGCTCAGTGACAATGATCAAGCAATGATATATCAGTTTATAGTGACATCACATGGGCGGTAAGACTTATATGGCCTCTAGCATCTAATGTTATTAAAATCTCTAAAGCAGAGCATGAGTCCTAGTTTGTCTCAAAATTGTTCAAACTTCAACTACATATTCACTCACAACATAACATAAGTGTTGGGATATATTAGTTTTGATGTTTTTTCCAAAACCACATGTAATAGGTTTGAAGCAGTCAGGATTATATCTTTTAGTTTCAGGTCAGACTAGGTTGTCTCTCAGTAAAACAGGTTATCAGTGGAGGAAGAACTCAGTTGAGGAAACATTCAGCTGAGGGGTGATTAGGCGTGAAATTGTTATGTTTTGGGGCCCAAATTACTCATGTTTTGAGTGTTTTCGATTAGTGCTTGGAGTCAAATGAGCATTATTTCTATACATTGATAAATTTGTCTCTTTGATGCTCATAGGTGAATAGAGGGCGAAAAGAGGAGTTCGTAGGACTTTGAATCGACTCAAACGGATGCCCGGATGAGAAGATATTGAAGAAATACGATTGGTATTAGTGCGGACGAGGAAAAGTATCATTTGGAAGGATTAGAGATCACTCGAGCGCATAGCTCGAGCGCCACCGCTCGAGCGCCTTACTCGAGCGCTTAAAACATACAGAACCATTCTTGCGCTCGAGCAGCTCGAGCGCCACCGCTCGAGCGAATCGCTCGAGCGCCCAAAAACATACAGTGAAGATTCAGCGCTCGAGCAGCTCGAGCGCGACCGCTCGAGCGAATGCGTCATTCGAGCTACACTGCTCGAGCGGGACCGCTCGAGCGTTTTGCTCGAGCGCCCATATACTTTTGCCTCCGGATGCGTATTTTCGGCCCATTAACTCCCGTTTCGACCCGGTGCCTATATATACCTCTTCCAAATACGTTTTAAAGAGGACATCAGATCCCCAACTTTTAGACATCACGTTTCATAGAGTTTTTAGAGCGAGGAGGAAGAGAAGAGACGAGCGAGCTATAGATTTACGGTTTTGAGGTTTTTGCTTACGAATTTACTTTACGATTTCACGTTTTAGCTTCGATTCTTAATAACTTTTGTTCTTAAATACGTTGAGATCTAGTTTTTGTTAATTAATTTCAGTTTAATCTTTTACATATTAAAACCTCAGTTTATGTTCGTTCTTTTCTTCGTTTTCGTCATCATGTTCATGTTCGTCTCTTGTTTAATTTCTATTGTTTACGTTCAAACTATGTCTAGCTAAAACCCTTGCATGCTTAGGGTAGGATGAACTCGTAGAAGTAGGTTGTGGGTATGTAATTAGAATAACTTGTGACGTTAGGTTTTAATTCTCTTAATTAATGAATTCTTAAAATTAATCTAGATTTCACTCTTTAGTTTCGTTCGAAAGGTGTTAGAGAGAGGACGACCGTATCACTCTTTAACAACAAGTAGACTTAACGAGAGGGTTTAGGAAAGGTTAATTCATCTACCGGTTTAGCGAAGGAGGACGACCGCATCACCTTAGTTAAATTAGGGTCTCATTAATTAAGCACAATCTAGTAACTTGTTAGTAGATTCGTGAAGTCGAGTGTTAGGGTAAAGTATTAGGGTTTAGAATCTTGAGCTTTCACCTTGCATTCTTAGACTTAGGTTAATTCTCGTTTGTCACAGTTATTTTGATTATGTACCTGCTCCGTTAGTATACGTAGGGATTTCTATCCTAAGCATCACCATCTCTTATTTAAATCCAACCCTTAGTTAATTCGTCTGCTTAGGTATTTTAGTTTAATTAGTTTACTTTAGTCTTTTAATTAATCTTTTCAAAAACCCCAAAAACATCACACTCATATTAACTACGACGCGTAGATCTTCAGGGATCTATTCGCATATATACACTATCCCGTGGGTACGATATACTTGGTCGTTATACTTACCAATACTACAGTGAACCCGTTCGCTTGCGGGTGAGCGATTAGTAGAAGTTAGTGTAGTCGCCATCAAGTCAAGGGGGAAACTCAGTGAGAGGGAACTCACTGGCACAGCCTGAGGAAGTCAAGATGACATCACAAGAGATCGACTGAAGCCATGTCAGAAGACCTGAACCTGAAGAGAAGCCTGAAGGAAGTCCCATTGAATATAAACCTGACTATTCTAAGCTAAGTCAGTGGACTACTCAGTGAAGAGTATGATCAGGAGGATCAGTGTTGTACCTAGTAGACCCTGAAGGAGTCAGGCTACTGAGGTCAGGGAAGTTTGTCATTCAGCCTTATGACAAACTTCTTGGAAATATCTCCAAGTGTCTACTGAAGGACAACTACATTGAAGACATTCATGTCTACTGAAGATCATCAAGTCAGTGGAGGATAAGCCATCTGAAGTCAGTGTGCCCTGATCAAGCACATTGAACCAAAGAGCCGTTGTATTCAGTCCACATGGACCAATCAAGTCAAGACATCATCCGACACTGAAAAGGCCGTATTTAATGAAAAATAGGATTCCTTACTGATAGTCTGGATTCAAATGAGATTCCCTCCAACGGTAATATTTGAATCCACACTATAAATACAAGCATCCAGCTGTGGTTTCAAGTGTGTGATAGGAGAAATCTACACCTACGAGCTGTGAGGGTGTGAGAAGTTTAGTGCAGTTAAAACGAGGTATAAGGAAGCACATCTCATACCTAGGGCACTGACCATTAGGGTCTTCACATATATACTTTGAGTGTCCAGCTTGTAACTCTTAGCTTAGAGAGGTTTTTCCAACCTTAGCTTGAGGCCAACACATTGTAAGGGAAAACCTCAACTAGTTGGAGAAACCCAGACCAAACAAAACCCTTTCCAGAGAAGTGTTAGGTGTTAAGTGAGGTGAGGAGGAGGAGAAAGAAGTTAAGCTAAGGTCAATAGTTGTATTGATCTGGGTGCACCTTGGCACGTTAAAAATAAGCCAATCCTTAGTGGATTCTCCTGTTAAATCAAGACTGTGGACGTAGGAGCTTGAGCCTCTGAACCACTTTACATTGAGTGTTATTTACTATTTTTAGTATTACTTAAGTACTTGCTAAACGATTTGAATGTATGCTCACTGAGAGTATTTCGAAAGAAAGAAATGAAAATTAGCTAAGTATTTTAGTCAGGGAGAACCAATCTCACTGACAAGCTTAAACACGCACTCGAGAGTTCAGTCTCTCGAGTCACTGCCTTATTTAGAGTATGAGTCCTCAAGTCACTACACTGACCTGAGAGCTTAGTCTCTAAGCAATGCAGTGACTTGAGTGTTAAAGCAGAAAAAAATTGTGTTTTCTCCTAAATTCTCATTTTGGTTTTGGAAAGAAATCAGGGACCATCAATAAGAACATATTCATGTCAGACCAATCACCATATATAATATATATGAATTTAAACATACCAATTTTAAGCGGTGGACTGAAGTTGGATGTGAGTCTCGTCTCGAAGTGTGATTTCGTAAGAACTTTCAACTTTCAAAAGATATTTTATCAAAAGTACTAGTGAGCAAGTCTTCAGAAAAGTAGAGCTGCTCTGATACCAAATTGTAACGACCCTAAAATTGAAATTAAGATAACAAAGATTTTTTTAAAACATGAATCAATGTAAGGGAATGTTATTACTCATTAAATTAGTAGCAGCGGAAATAATAATATAATATGCTCTTAAAGAAAATTTACAATAGTAAACAAAATAATTTGAATAGACAACAAAAATTCCAAGTTCAAAGCATAACTAAAGAGTGTTGCACTTTTGAGATCGAGGGCTCACGTCATCTTCAATCCTCCCGCCCGTTCCCACCTGAAAATGGAATGGGTGAGCGTTAAAAAACACTCAGTGGGTTCACTCGATTGCCCACTAAAAAATCATACAAAATATTGAAATAAAAATCACATACATGAATAATCTTATACCATAATTAAAGACAATTAGAGGCATATTTAATAACGAATCATAGAGTATGTTCAACATCATGTATTAATATATATAGTGTATACTTAATATGTAATACACATAAGAGCACATCAATCTTGTTGGGGTACGCTTTACCCCGCTCGAGCATCTTGTTCGGGAGCGACTCGAAAGTGATCTTTCGATCAAATCTTGTAGGTTTTTATCTGTGATCTTATCATAGCTATTACGGTATTATCAGCATATCATACACATTGTACGGTTTCAACCGTACATCATACACATTGTACAGACTCAGCCGTATATCATACATCTTGTCCTTAGAGCATGCATATATATATTATATAGATAATCATGTATCTATAAAACATACATCTTCACATTTGATCATGCATACATGTAATCATTTGCATATCCATAAAGCATAAATTTCGCATTTCAACACATCGTATATGAAAATTCACATTTGACATTTAAAACAATAAATCATATGATAGAAAAGTAGACAATAAAAGATCTACTAAGAGTTACCCCACCTAGTAGTTTGCACGGGTTAAGTGGTATCGTATCCTCCTAGTTCCAAAACTCTTTCTACTTCTCGATCCCCAATTCCTACCACAAAAGTACTATCTCTTAGTTTTTATTATATGAGTGATAATAATAATTTAGTTAGTATGTGTGATTGAGACGATGAACTAGAAATTGTGAAAATATGAGTCAAAATATACGACAATGAATTTGTACTAAAATACTATACATTTTGCTCAAGTTTTGGGGCTGCATACAAGCTTATATAAACTAATATATTTATAACTTTTTATAGAAAAATAGTAGCTTGAAAAATTTGTGATAAAACGCCACTGATTTCGTCTAAAACGGATGAAAAATGAACGTTTTAGGTACATTAGAAGTTCTGAGGAATATTAAAAAAATAAAATAAAATGTAACTATTACCTTCACCTCTCCTCTTCCACCACCACCACCAGAAACGTAGATGACACCAACAGCTATCATAGGTGGCGGCAACGTGGTGGATGTGAACAGAAAATGGGAGAGAGAAGAAGATTGAAGTGAAGTGAGAGAAGATAAATCTAAGAACTCATTTTCGAAACTTTGACCAAGCATATCTGGAGTTATATAACTCCGATTTGAAAAAGGGAAGATGTTATGAAAAGCTCTCGATTCCAGATTTCCAAAAAGACTAAAACCAAAAGATTTGGATAAATGAGCAAAGAGTTATGAGCTATAGAAGTTGGTCCACCTAAATAGCATCCCTCCAACTTCAATCTAGCATAACTAGAGTTATACAACTTCAAATTGAAAAAGAAAAGATGTTTTGGAAAGATTATAACAACAACTTTCCAATGAAACTAAAATCAAAAGATTTGAACAAACGAAAATAGAGTTATGATCTTTAGAATTTGGTCCGCCTACAATAGCATCCCCCCCAACTTTGACCGACGATAACCGGAGATCTAGAACTCCGATTGAGAAATGGAAATGTTCCCGAAAGCTATTAATGTCAGCTTTTAGGTGGTACCGGCCGATCATTGATCGGACACCAGAAAGTTTACCGGAAAGCTACTGAAAGTGCAAACATTTTTGTGTGTGTGTGCAAGATGTGTGTGTGTGTGTGTGTGTGAGGATGACTTACCCTACAAGTGAACTGCTGAAAGTGTGCAAAAGTGGCTGCTACCCTTATTTATAGAGTCCCTCAAGGCTAGGGTTCCTTCCTTATTGGGCCCTTAACCTATCTTTAATGTGAGTTTCTCCCTTAATTAAATTTTAAGGGAAAAATGTCATATAGTTCTAAGCCCACAATAACTTTATTATCTCAAAATATTAGTCATATAATACAATAAAGTATAATACTTTATATCATGTAATTTATTTTTCTTATTCTTCAATAATTTTACAAATATTTTCATATGAAAATAATAATAATAATAATAATAATAATAATAATAATAATAATAATAATAATAATAATAATAATAATAATACGACCCTACTTATGGAGTTTTTTCTTTCGGTTGTTATAGAGCATCTGGATCTTTGTAAGGAAGATCAATAACCATAGTACATTGGATATTCCAAAACTAGCAGTATATTCACTAATGGTTTCTTCCCTAAGATTTCTCTCAAATTCCTTATTTTCCAATCAAACATGGGTATGGAAGCAGACCCTTCCCTTGGATATCCTAGCATATGATAAAACATTTTTGAATATGGCCTGACCCAAGTTGAATTTCTTCATATGACCAATTTTATACATCAAGATATTTTGTTCCTTAATCAAAACCGTGATGTTTGATGAAGGTAACCAGTTATACACACATAACTTATGCAAAATAGAATAAAGACTTGTCAATTTGGCAACACTTAATATGTTTGCCACAACAATCATCAATTTGCCACCAAATTTGCCCATAGTATATCTTCAATCATTAAACCCAAATCTTAATTTAACGGGAATATTCTCTTAAAATATTTTTAATTTAATTAAATCTATTTTCATAGTTTCGACTTGAGCAATTCAAAATTAGGCAATTTTTTTAAAAATTAAACTTAATTCGGAAATCACCCCAACACTTTTGGGCAATATTTTTGTGATATTGGAGGATTTATAAGTGGTTTTGGAGAATACTAAATTCGTATTATCATGCTTCATTTGCAGTTTTGCGTAGTTATGTCTGTGTTTTTATTCATATCTTATTGTATTTTAATTAGTTTCCAGTTATGCTTTTAATATTAAAATTTTATATTAGATAATATTAACAGTAAATTTAAAATCAACACACAATATTATATTCACTAAAAAATAACATAAATCTATCTTTGCCGCCATATTAGCCTCTCTATTGGGTGTGCTCCAAGCATTCGGATTGGGAATGCTTTAATGAAAATGTCTAAATGGGTAAAACAGTATATGGGATCTACTTAAATAAACATAATTTACATGACATCATGCTTGTAGTGAATCAAAGTGGAACATTTGACACGTGAATGCATGTAAAATAATAATTTCATAAATAGTGAATCATTGCCTATTTAAGATCTCATTTGGTTTTCTTGCCGGGATTGAAAGGACAAAATTCATAGACTACGGTTACATTGTTCACCGATAAATCGTACATTTTGATTGGAGAATCACAATTTCTTTTAAGAGAGGAAATGCATTTGTTAATTAAGAAATTAAAGAAGATAAATATAAACTAAAGTTAACTATATACTCTAATAATATATATATATATATATATATATATATATATATATATATTCCATCTTAACCTATATATAAAGGGAGAATACAGATAGGCCGAGCAGTTTTCTTCCAGTTGCCGGTTACCAAAGGATATGCCATAGTTGTGTACATGTACCTCTCCTTCCACATGTCCAGCGGGGAAGTTAACCCGTATAATCTATCTCTTTTTTTCTTTTCTTTTTTCGCCATCAATCAAACCCCCAAATTCTCTCAACTGTTTTTCCTCTCCACTCCGTTACGGTTCTCTTGCTTATGCTGGTTTTCCCCATATCTGATCGATTTTGATGTTTGTTTTCCTTCTCATTTCTTCATTCTAACGGTAAGAAAGGTATTTTCTTTATCTAATTATACTTGTTTCTTGATTCTAATTTTTTTACAGTATTTTAGATGTTTCTCTCTGTCTTTCCACCGCAAAGTTTTTTGCTAGTGATTTTGAGATACAAGTTTCTTTGAATTCAAATTTTAACTCTAAATACATGTGCTATTTGATTAGTGTTAAATGGTGAAGAGGGGATGTTATATGCAGTATGCCTACCACATGGTTGATGAAATTTTTCAGTGAAATCCTTTTACACTCCATTGTTCACACTTTGTCTCTCTTTCTCTGTATAAATTTTTAATATCTTGTAATTCGTATGCAAGTTCTTTGGGCTAACCAAAGTGTTGCAAAATTTGTTATTAAATTCATTGGTGGCGCTGCCTAATGTGTTCTCCATACTTGTGGTGTAGAGGACAAAATATTTGCAACTCTATGCAAATGTTTGATTGTAGAATGTTTGATTTTAATGCCTGATACTCTATTTAATCAGGGAGACTCCAAGTATTAGTTTTTAGAAGATGGACTATATATTAGAGTAAATTATATCATTGCCACCATACAGGGAATAGAAAATGATGCACAGTTGTATCTTAACCTATTTTATGCAGTAATTATTGATGATCGATTCTAATCACGTGGATTAGTGGCTATTTTTAATCGTTAATTGGATCACCAAATAATTACGTGTGATTAATTACTACCGTAAATAGTAAATACGATAGATCGGGTTTAAGAAAATGTAAATACGAGTATTGATTTCGTATATGCGTGCAGATTTAGGTGTATGAGTGTGTGTAGGCAAAGTTTGGTTGTATTTATGAATTTGTACTTACTTTTATTATTGAAAATTCAAGGTTTTTATACAAGTCCTCCAAGTAGGAGGTTGAATGACCTTTGATCTCCCATGTGTGCATGCTTGACACATGGAGAGTTGACTATTTGACATTATCTAAGCTAATTTCTATCCTCTAAGCAGGATTAGCTCGTATTAGTAAGTTGTTCGTCTCTTTTGGACTTGTCCTTGAGGAGTTCTTAGCTTGATCTTGTTGGTCGATTAGCTTTCTATCTTGACACTTTGGCTAAAGTAGCTCGCCATGGTCTTAATTGTATTTGGAAGGTTCTTACTTTGATGTAGCTCGTGTTGACAAAGCAGTTCGCCTAGCTTGAGTAGCTCGCCTGACTGCTCCAAGTCGGCCGGGCTTGACTTAACTTGCTTAACCTTGCTTCTTGTGGGGTTAATTAATTAAACATGTTCACCTTAGGTGTATTGTAGCTCGTCTATCAACAGTAATTTGAAGACCATTTTTGAAACCAAACACATCATAATGTCTGTTTATAGTAAAATATAGTTTTAATTTTTCTAAATTACTAATACTCTTTAATGTTCATTAACTGATACTTTGATTCTATACAACAAAATTTAAGCGGTTCAAATTTTGAAGTACTGCTTTGAGGCTATATTTATAGGGAAAGGGAGCAGACGACTCTAAAATATTAAAATATTAGAGTAACTTCTACGCTCAAATAGTGACCAATGATATCTTAGCAACAACACAACTTGCTCTCACGAAAAACTATAGGGCATACAAAGAGAATAACCCACAATTATTTGAAAAAACAAAGTGTTCAAAATGAATTAGCAATTGGATTATTATCCATATTTTCTTACTTTTATTTATTCTATGTTTGGTATATAACTTGATGTGAGATATTCATTGTAATGTTGTTTTCTTAACTTAGCTGTTAGGGGTTAATTGTGATAATTGTGTTTGTAAATTCAATTAAGAAATTTATCAAGTTCTTACTATTCTGACCAATTGTTTAACATTTGAAAGCAACTTGCAGCTACTGATGTCAGGAAGAATCAAATATTTTGCTGACAATTCACAGTAATTCCTTGCCTATCTTCTTGCTACAAAAAGTTTCTAAGACATCTCTTTACAGGTTTCTACCAAATAAAGTTCTTGGGTATTTTTTGATTTTTAAAAAATATTATTGTATGCATTGAAGAAGAAGACCATTGGCAATGGACCTTAATTCAAATATTTATGAATAATTTTCAGCCTAATAAAGTATTATTCCAAATCCTTCATATGACGTTTCTTTATAGGTTTCATTATTCACTAAAAAAAAAACACTGTTTTGCGACGGAATTAGCGACGGAAAATCCGTCGCAAACAGTGTTTTGCGACGGGATCTGCGACGGACACGTATCCGTACCTAAAACAGCCGTAGCAAATTTTTGCGACGGATTCAGCCATCCGTCGCAAATTAACGACGGACAAATCCGTCGCAAAATCGGCGGGTCAGATCCGGCCGGGTCACACAAAATTTGCGACGGACAGTAGTCCGTCGCAAACTTTTCGGGTCAGACCCGATCGGGTCAACAACATTTGCGACGGCTAAATTCCGTCGCAAATGTTTTTATATATTTTTTATACTTTTTTGTGTTATAATTTGCGACGGGCTGTTTTCCGTCGCAAAATTAAATATTTGCGACGGAATATGGCCGTCGCAAATTACCGAGCCTATACAAAAAAAAAAGTGGCTCGCGTGGTTCGAGCCCGGGCACCCGAGGCGGGTGCGGACCACTGGGCCAACCGGCCCATTCCTTGTTATATGCAGCCCACCTTCTATATTAGTCTTATTAGGCCTGAAACAATTAATCCATTTTTTGCGTCCAAGGGGAATCGAACACGAGACCTTTTGTGCAAGAGGAGAGGGCGCGCGCCACTAGAGCACAAGCTACTTTCGTTTATTTTTTTGCAATTAATTGTATATGTATTCAAATTAAATCATTTTTTTTATAATTCACCAAATTAATTTCTTTTCGTTTCTAAGTTGTTTATTAAAATATTTTGCCCAACTATTTTTTTTATTTTGTAAAATTATTTATTTCGACTCCCGCTTAAATTTATAATTCGTTCATCTGTACGCAATTAATTGTATATGTATCCAAATTGACTCATTTTTTTTCTACAATTCACCAAATTAATTCATTTTCGTTTCTAACTTGTTTTTATAAATATTGGGGCCATTTAATTTTTATTATTTCTGTAAAACTATTTATTTCGACTCCCGCTTAAATTTATAATTCGTTCATCTGTACGCAATTAATTGTATATGTATCCAAATTGACTCATTTTTTTCTACAATTCACCAAATTAATTCATTTTCGTTTCTAACTTGTTTTTATAAATATTGGGGCCATTTAATTTTTATTATTTCTGTAAAACTATTTATTTCGACTCCCGCTTAAATTTATAATTCGTTCATTTGTACGCAATTAATTGTATATGTATCCAAATTGACTCATTTTTTTTCTACAATTCACCAAATTAATTCATTTTCGTTTCTAACTTGTTTTTATAAATATTGGGGCCATTTAATTTTTATTATTTTGGTAAAATTATTTATTTCGACTCCCGCTTAAATTTATAATTCGTTCATTTGTACGCAATTAATTGTATATGTATCCAAATTGACTCATTTTTTTTTTAAAATTCACCAAATTAATTCATCTAAGATCATGTATATGTTTGCTACAAGTAATTAGTTAATTAACACTGAATTAGTAATATCTTTGTTGAAATACTATTTGTAGCATCATTCCCGGTCACAAGGTTTCCGCCATTATTACAGAGATATTGAGGGATAATCTAGAGGAGAACGCAATGAAGTTCAAACTCATCTCGTCGCAGCGGAAGCAGTACTACTTGGATGAGTTTCGAGTATATATATGCAAATATTTTTAACCAACTAATTGTTTATAAATATTTGCATATATATACCCAAAACCCATCCAAGTAGTACTGCTTCCGCTGCGACGAGACGAGTTTGAACTTCATTGCGTTCTACTCTAAATTATCCCTCATTATCTCTGTAATAATGGCGGAAACCTTGTAACCGGGAATGTCTTTACCAAAAATTATTCAAAAAACATAAATAAATTGTTCAAAAAACATAAATAAATTGTTCAAACTGACTCTCTCTTCTCTCTCTCTCTCTCTCTATCTCTCTCCCTTCATGATCTTCTTCAGAATGATGGTTCACTGTTCCAGTGATCCACCAAACCATCCCATATCGATCGTCCGTCTGGTGCTCGGGTAACTCCACCCGATCCCCACGCTCCCACCGCTTCTTCAGGCCGTAGATAATATCTTTGTACCGTTCTTGCGCTTTCGCACAGAACAATTGGTACATAATACTATCGTTGGCAGGGTCCCAAACGCACTGCCTCTGCAAATAAATTAAAAATAGAATATTAACGAATAAATTAAAAAATTAAAAGTTAAATTAAAATCATAATAAATAAATTTTTTATACCTTGAAGTCATCAAAGTACTCCATCCTCTTTTGCTCGGACACTTGACTCCACGAGTGTGCACCATACTCAAATTGTCTCATCCTAATGATTTGTGAGACGATTAAGCTAGTCTCATGGGCTGGAAGCAGTCTGTGACAACAAAATTAAAAAATCAAGTTAATTATATTAATATATATATAATTAAAAGTATACATAATTCATTAAAAAGTACTTACTTGTTGTCGACTATGATGACACTGAGAAAATTATCTTGACCTGGGTTCATCTGTAATAATTATAAATTCAACTAATTCAATTATAAACTTAACAAAAATTAAACATGCTTTAAAATTAAATTAAAATTCGATCTACTAATTAAATTAGATCAACTAATTCAACTAAAATCAATTCATTTCTAATATAATTCAAACAATTCAACTAATTCAATTATAAACTTAACAAAAATTAAACATGCTTTAAAATTAAATTAAAATTCGATCTACTAATTAAATTAGATCAACTAATTCAACTAAAATCAATTCATTTCTAATATAATTCAAACAATTCAACTAATTCAATTATAAACTTAACAAAAATTAAACATGCTTTAAAATTAAATTAAAATTCGATCTACTAATTAAATTAGATCAACTAATTCAACTATAATCAATTCATTTCTAATATAATTCAAACAATTCAACTAATTCAATTCTAAACTTAACAAAAATTAATTATGCTTTAAAATTAAATTAAAATTCAATCAACTAATTAAATTCGTTCAACTAATTCAACTAAAATCAATTCATTTCTAATATAATTCAAACAATTCAACTAATTCAATTCTAAACTTAATTAACAAAAATTTAAAAATGCTTTAAATTAAAATTCGATCAACTAATTCAACTAAAATCAATTCATTACTAATATAATTCAAACAATTCAACTAAAATCAATTCTCAACTAAAATCAATTCTCTAAACATGCTTTAAAATTAAATTTTAAACGGTAAAAGCGAAGAAAACTTACGGTTTATTCGTAGAAAATGTCGAAACGAGAACTCGGTGGGGACGAACGCCTTCCTTTTCCTTTCGTTTTCCCGACTAGGAGAGTATTTATAATTGTAAAAAAAATTGCGACGGACGCCTATCCGTCGCAAATTTCGTCTGTCAAAGACAAAACGACGTCGTTTTTACTGATTAGCGACGACTTTTCCGTCGCAAATCAGTCAACGCACCGTTTCCCGAGAAGACGCGTAAAAACGGTTCGTATTTGCGATGGAAATTCCGTCGCAAATCAGTCAATGGACCGTTTCCCGAAAGGTCGCGAATATAAATGTAAGATTTGCGACGGCTTTGGTCCGTCGCAAATACAAAGTTAAAAATTGCGACGACAAATTCCATCGCAAATCAGTCAAACGGGTTGCTTCATGAACGGTCACCTTTAAACGGGTATAATTTGCGACGGAATGGACCGTCGCAAACTCAAAGTTGAAATTTGCGACGACTTTTCCGTCGCAAATGTAGTCGTTTCAAGACGAAGGCGGTGGGCCCTAGTGTTTGCGACGGCTTTTCCGTCGCAAATTACTAAAATTTACGACGGACATCCTTAGTCGTCGCAAATTGTCATTTTTTTCGGCGGCTTAGAAAAATCCGTCGCAAATTCACTGAATTTGCGACGAATATTTGGCCGTCGCAAAATTTCCGTCGCTAATCTCTGTCTTTTTTGTAGTGATTCTTGACCAATGTTTTTCTGAAACTGCATATCTATTATCAATGATAGTACTTTGAACCTTTCAAATGGGCTTTAATAACCAACAAATCTATTTTATGTTTCTTATTTGACAGCCTTGTGCATTCTTGGTGATTTTGGTCTTTTTAGTTATTTCTTATTATGTTTCCTTTTATCTTTTTATCTTTCTTCTACCAAGAATCAAGGAAGTCTTACTAATTGAATTACTAACAAGGTATGAAGTTCCAAAGGCTCAAATTCTAAGTTACAATGTTCCTGATACAGCTTGGATCGTGTTCAGAATTCCATTTTTTAATCAACAATTTAAAAATCGCATTAGTCTGAGTAAACACCTCAAATTTTGAGGTGCACCATAACTAGTACTATATAAAAAAGGGAATCCGCCTAAATTGGCCAGTTTCCCTCCGGTATCCGATTACAGTTCTAGGTGTCCACAAGAAATTATATACGTGTCATTTTCTCATATCTCTGTATTCTCTTTTTATTAATCACATATCTCTGTATTCTCTTTCTCCCTTTTCAGAACTCCATCCATCCCCGTCTTCCCCACGCCGCTGTTACACAAAACGAGCTGCTCGTGAGCTCGGTTCGGCTCGACTCGTTAGAGTAAACGAGCTCGAGCTCGAAAAATACTCAATTACTTAACGAGCCGAGCTCGGCTCGACTTATTAGGCTCGATAACTAAAATTTTTGTTATAATTTCATTAGGCTTGGCTCGACTCGATAGGCTCGTTAGACTCGTTAACGAGTCGAGCCAAGCTCGTATTATTACTCGTTAATGCTAACGAGCCAAGCTCGGCTCGACTCGATAAGAGCTCGAGACGAGCTCGAGTATTACTCGAGCTTGCTCGGCTCGAATAACAGCACTAGCCTGGCAATATACTCCCTTTTTACCCCCTATTTGTGCTCTTTCTTTTCCGCGTCTTCCTCGCACGCTTCGCCTAGAAACCTTTTGTAGTGCACCAATGTACTTAGGGATTTTTCATTCCTTTCCGTTCTCAAAGAAAGGTAATTTGTTGTGATTCTTCTTGCTCTTTGATACCGCCTGATTTTCTTCTTTCTTCTCACACTTTAATTTATCTGTCTGCTTTCATTATTGCCGTCTCTCACTTCTAGTTAAGTTGTGGTTTGCATATATTAGGGTTCTTAATTTCCTCCAACGATTCCCAGTCAATTCCCACTGGGCGTTTCTTAAATTTCTTTCCCAGGTACAAAGGATACGTAGTCTTATGATTAGCAACTTGAAGTTACTTTTCGGTAACACTCTGTTAATCTCATAAGCACAAATTTGATTCAGGTTATAATTAATGATTTCCTTTTGCTTGATTTTGCAGCAAACAAGGAACACACTCCAACTGTTTAAAGAAATGCACACACCCAAGGAATGAAAGAAAAACGGAAATTTTGAACACAAGGATGTACATGCTTTGATCGTAAATGATATTCGCCACTAGGAATCGAGATGTGTACGGATTATAACATTTTCAGAAATTCCCAAATGTAAGATCTAACTCTCTTAATCACTAAAATTAGAAACCAAATTCTCTCTCTCTGAAATCTTGTATCTCTTCACTCACTCTCAATACATGGTCTAATTTTGTCTAGCTTATTTTTTAATTCTATGAATTGATTTGGTGCCCAGCTGTGAATGCTATGATAACCTACTCCCATTCTGTTGTAACTTCCTTGTGTGCCAAGTATGTGCTCTTAAGTGCTGGAATTTGTTATGGTAAGTTGTAGAAGTCAATAAGCTCATTGACCTAGCATGGTATCCAGGATAAATTAGCCACTTTAGCCATTATTGGGCTGCATGATCACTAAATGCTCGTTCCCTAAAAATGAAAGGGGACAAACATTAACCAAGTACCTAATGAAACCCCCATGAGTCCAATCAAAAGAAAAAAACATAGGTTAATACTCAGATTCAATATTGTAAAATTTGAAGAGGGCAGAGTGCAAGATACTTAAAAAACATGAAGACTTGACGGGAAGGTCTAGATGCACTGAAGAACATCTAATTCTTACTAAAAAATCTCCCTCTTTTAGTTTTCTTCTTTTTAGAGATGCATAGATTTAAATGACCTCCTAAGCTCCCCAAAGCTCTTCATTTACCATCAATATATATCAAGGTTATAAATGTCCGGCATTTTTTATTTTGTTTACCAAAGTTCCCCATCAATCTCCCCTTTAAATAAATTAAAGCACTATAAAAGAACCAAGCCCTACCTTCAATATTTAGATAGGTTTTGTATAATAATTCACACGCTAATTAAAATAATTAGCGTTTGAAATAAACTTTGTTTCTCTATCCACTGCAGAAGCTGACAGGCCTGCTACTGGGAACAACTAAAATATATCTATTGCTCTAGATTAAGGTATGTGTTTGGGTGAATTTTTTGGGCCTAACATTGTGCTGCACTTTTGTGCTGTTTCTCATTCACTCAATATTTTTAGATGATAAGAGTATTTATGCTTTAATTTTGTGTTGGTTGAAGGACCTTACGATTTAAATGTTGAATATGGCATGTTCTCACATATGTATCTCCATATCATATAAAATAAATACATTACGACATCTATTCCTAGACAATCTAATTAAATAAGTGGCAGAAATTCAAAGAATTGATCTCAGTATGTTACCTACATGAATTGTCGGATTTTCACGGAAACCCAACATGAACTTTGCACATGTTATGAGATTTTTTGTTTAATTAAATAAGTGCTTATACTTTTTTTAATGATGCCCAATTTAAGCCTAACCATTGTTATGCACTTGTGCGCCTATGTCTCCAGTTTTGGCATTTGAAAAGTTTGTGGTTTTTATGTCTACTGTAGGTATAATAGAATGTACTGAAGTTGTTGAAAAGAATCCCAGATAGATGTCTTTTTTGCCTTTCTGTTATAGAAGTGTGCTATGTGACTGATTGGAGCAGGGATTGCACAAATTGAAGCTATTTTCTTTTATTTTTAGCTGTAACAATTTGTAGCTTATCACAATTATTGACCTCCAGGCTCCATCCAAGTCAAATCCTATTATCTGGTGTTAATTAACATAATTAACATATTTTGGAATTCATATTTTTCAGTTTTATGTTTCTGAGTTATGGTATTTTAATGATATGTTTCCCAAATACTTCAAATCAACAAGAATACTGTGTGCTGATTTAAGGACATTTAAGTAACAGGAAGAGCTATACCCAATTGAGTTAATGGTGTGTAATTAATATTGTTCATAAAACAAAGCACTAAAATCTGGGTGGTCACCTCAAGGATTGAGGTGCACACCATGACTAGTAATCTATACTAATATAATAACAAAATAGTCTAAAAATAGAAACTGATTATAAAGTCATACCAATTTTTTTTTCTAATTTTGACAAATATGATATTTAATATTTTGTGTTGGGATATGATTAGTTTTGATGATTTTCCAAAACAACATGTAATAGGTTTGAAAGCAGTCAGGATAATATCTTTTGTTTCAGGTCAGGCTAGGTTAGCTCTCAGTAGAATAGACTGTCAGTTGAGAAGAACTCAGTTGAGAAAGAACTCAGCGAAGGGGAACTCAGCAACACAGCCTGAGGATATCAAGATGACACCAAGAAGAACTAACTGAAGCCATGCTGTAACCTGAATCAGAAGAGAAGCCTGAAGGATGTCCCACTGAGTACAAACCTGACTGATCTAAGCTAAGTCAGGTGGACCACTCAGTGAAGAGCATGATCAAAAGGATCAATGCTGCACCAAGTAGGCCGTGAAGGAGTCAGGCTACTGTGGTCAGGGAAGTTTGTCATTCAGCCTTATGACAAACTTCTTGGAGAGATCTTCAAACAGTCCTTGAAGGACAACTACACTGAAGACGTTCAGTCCACTGAAGATCACCAAGTCAGTGAAGGATGAAGCTACCTAAAGTCAGTGGGTCTTGGTCAACCCACTGAGTCAAAGATCCGTTGGATCCAGCCCACGTGGACCAATCAGCACAAGGCAGCAAATCTGACACTGACAAGGCCGCATTCCAAGAAAAGTGGTTGAAACCATTAAATGCTGGATTCAAATGTAATTCCTTCCAACGGTTATATTTAAATCCACATTATAAATACAAACTCATAACTGCGGTTTGAAGTGTGTGTGAAGTAAGAAAAATCAACACCTACGAGCTGTGAAGGTGTGGGTGTTTAAGTGCATTGTATGGGAGTTATAAGGAGGCACAATTCACATCTTGTACACTGAACATTAGGGTTCATATTTATACACAAATGAGTGTTCATCTTGTAACTCTTAACTTAGAGAGGTTTTCCTAATCTTAGCTTTAGGCTAACACATTGTAAGGGAAAACCTCACCTAGTTGGAGAAAACTCAACTGAAACCATAACCATTGTCAGGTTGTTGGTAGTAAGTTGTTTTGTGAGTTAGTAAGGAAGTGAGCAAGATCTGGAGTAGCTGATCTTGGTGCACCTTGGCACGTTAAAAACAAGAATTCCAGTTAGTGGATTTCCTGTTAAATCAGGCCGTGGATGTAGGAGCTTGAGTTTCTGAACCACGTTAAACTAAGCGTTGTTTATTGTTTAAGCACTTGCTAATTATTTGTAGTGTATGCTCACTGAGTGTACTTGGAAAGGTTGAAAAGAAATTAGCTAAGTATTTTAGTCAGGGAGAACCAATCTCAATGACAGGCTTAAGCAAGCACTCGAGAGTTCAGTCTCTCGAGTCACTGCCTTGTTAAGAGCCTGAGCTTGCAAGTCAGTTGCACTGACTTGAGTGCTCTGACTCTTAGCAATGCAGTGACTTGAGTGTTCCACTTACTGAACTCAGTCAGGGTGCGATGCAAAGTTTTAAAAAAATAAAAATTGCTCCTGAATTCCCATTTTGGTATTCGAAAACGGGACCAACAATTGGTATCAAAGCGGGTTGTTCACATGACCACTGATCCAGTTTTGTTAAGAAAAATGGTCTACCAAACAGATCTTAAATGTTTTAAACTATGGGAATTTCTGCATATTTCAAACTATTACCTGTGTTTTGACATTATTCTTGTAATAGAAAATTATTTGGTTATAAGTTTTGGAATCATCAAAAAGGGGGAAATTGTTGGGATATGTTTAGTTTTGATGATTTTTCAAAATAAAATGTAATAGGTTTGAAAGCAGTCAGGATAATATCTTTTGTTTCAGGTCAGGCTAGGTTAGCTCTTAGTAGAATAAGCTGTCAGTTGAGAAGAACTCAGTTGAGAGAACACTCAGTTGAGGGGGAACTCAGCAACACAGCCTGAGGATATCAAGATGACACCAAGAAGAACTAACTGAAGCCATGCTGTAACCTGAATCAGAAGAGAAGCCTGAAGGATGTCCCACTGAGTACAAACCTGGCTGATCTAAGCTAAGTCAGACGGACCACTCAGTGAAGAGCATGATCAAAAGGATCAGTGCTGCACCAAGTAGGCCATGAAGGAGTCAGGCTACTATGGTCAGGGAAGTTTGTCATTCAGCCTTATGATAAACTTCTTGGAGAGATCTTCAAACAGTCCTTGAAGGACAACTACACTGAAGACGTTCAGTCCACTGAAGATCATCAAGTCAGTGAAGGATGAAGCTACCTAAAGTCAGTGGGTCTTGGTCAACCCACTGAGTCAAATATCCGTTGGATCCAGCCCACGTGGACCAATCAGCACAAGGCAGCAAATCTGATACTGACAAGGCCGCATTCCAAGAAAAGTGGTTGAAACTATTAAATGCTGGATTCAAATGTAATTCCTTCCAACGGTTATATTTGAATCCACATTATAAATACAAGCTCATAGCTGCGGTTTGAAGTGTGTGTGAAGTAAGAAAAATCAACACCCACGAGCTGTGAAGGTGTGAGTGTTTAAGTGCATTGTATGGGAGTTATAAGGAGACACAATTCACATCTTGTACACTGAATATTAGGGTTCATATTTATACACAAATGAGTGTTCAGCTTGTAACTCTTAGGTTAGAGAGGTTTTCCCAATCTTAGCTTTAGGCTAACACATTGTAAGGGAAAACCCCACCTAGTTGGAGAAAACTCAACTGAAACCATAACCATTGTCAGGTTGTTGGTAGTGTTGATGGACGAGCAGAATCGTCATATAGGCGAACAGGGTTAGCACAAAGCGCTTAAAGATTAATGCAAAATTGACTCAAGATACACCTAAGATATCTGGCGAGCAGAACCTGAATGCAACACCAAGGAAAATGAGACTAGCAAAATCAGACTAAAGACTCCTCCAGGACAAGTCCAACATGGCGAGCAACTCTTGACAGCGAGCAAGTCCAACAAGAAAAGGATAGAATTTAGTCTAGATAAGGTCAACTTAGTCAAAGGCCAGATGTCGTGCATGCAGGCCTGGTAGGCCAAAAGTCACGACACCTCCTGCTAGGCAATTGTCTATAAATACTTAGATTTTTTCAGCTAATAAAACAAGCACAAATTATTATACACGTCCAAACTTCGATTACGAATCTAAAGCAGCTCGATTAACTTATAATTGAACTTAAACACGTAAGCTTTCATACGATTCTAATCCACCTAAACCCGAAAATCCGTATTCACTAATTACGTTAGTGATCAATCACACGTAATTGTTTGATGATCAATTAACCATTTAAAACAGCCATTAATCTTCAAGATTAGAACTGATCGTCAACAATTTGGCGCTAGAAGGAGGGTTACGAACCTTTGAATCATTGAAAACACGAAGGTTAGCTCAAAATCAAGGAATAAGTTTGAGCTTTTGAAGGAAAAATTCAAGAACACTAAGAACAACACTTGATATCCTCTGTGAACATGCCTCAATCACGAGAGACACAACGTTCACAACATATAACCCGGGATTCACACTCTCGGATGTCCCAAGCTGGTAGGCGAACAGGAGCGAGCAGAAATGACCAAGAAAATCAGACCAATGTTGCTCGTCAGTTGATGCCACCAGAGTTGGACGCCTTTGCTCGCAACCCCGACGAATTGGCGCGCACAATTGCCATGCTCCAGGCTTTACAAAGGCAGCAAGCCCAACCTGGCCCTTTATATGTGCGAGCAAGGTGTAGCCCCACAAAGATTCGTGAACATGAAAAGGCTAGGGGGGATCATTTAAACGAGGCAGACAGTGCCCATGCTCGTAAGGCCAAAGGCAAAGAAAAACAGCACGTCGAAGCCGCCAGTCAGGGAGGTTCGACTCAGAATCCGGTCATGGCAGGGAGTCAGGGCACATGCTAAAGTGCTCTTGAAAGATTGGGTCGTCGTGGCCGGGGAATCATGGAAATCCATCCCACTGCAGGAACAGCTCGCCCAGCTGCAGTACCTGCTCGCCAATCAGTCCATGACAGGCTGACTAGGTCAGCTTTTGGTCACCTTGGCCCAAACGCAGAGCCCAATCCTAGGAGGCTAATCCAGGGGGTTCCCGCTCCCAATGAGGGACTGGAGCGAACAGACGGCTGTGCGCCTCTGCTCGCCGGACAGCCTCAAAGTCAGGGGGGATCCTTGGAAGAGCTCGCCTCCATAAAAAAGGCCATAGAGAGCATGCAGGGCCAGCTAGATCAACAAAGAGGATACGGGAACACAACTCTTCCAATCTCACCTCTATCTGTGGTGATTCTGAAGGCCCCAATTCAGCAAAAGATTCAGTTTCCGACAAGTATCCAATATGAGGGCACGGCGGACCCCCGGGTGCATCTGATGAAGTATACCAATTATATGGTATCAATGGGGGTAAGTGACGCAACACAATATCGCAACTTTCCTTTAACTCTGGGGGATCGTGTCCATAAATGGTTTTCAGCTTTGCCACCAGCTTCAATTCATTAGTTTGCCCAACTGGGCAAAGAGTTCTTGTCCCATTTCTCTACGACCGGGTCTTATCTATCCCAAAGACATCAATTATCCGACTTAAAACAAACTGACGATGAGTCGGACCGATCGTACCTGGAAAGATTCGACAAGGTCCTATTAGAAGGGGAGTCTGTCAGTGAAGACACCAAGATTGTGGCCGTCCTGGCTGGGCTCAAGAAGGGGACCGAACTCTGGAAAGATGTACACCTAAGATGCCCGAAGACATGAATCAGCCGAATTTCTGGATCGGGCGGGCGTCTTTGTCTCCATGCATGAAGCCCTGCAAAAGGACATGGGAGATAAAGGAGAGCAGAAAGAGGGTGCGAAGAAGCCTGGAACTGGTTATCGAGCTCCCAAGAAAATGAAAGCATTTACTGAAGGAACGGAGCTGAAGGACAAACTGAACCACATTCTTACCGTATCAATCGATACAGTTTACAATAGTGTCCGGGACAAAGAATTGCTCACACCACCCCGTAAAATACGTCAAGATACAAGCAAGTTGAACCAGAATAAATATTGTGCCTACCACCAGAGCGTGGGACACTTTACAAGCGAATGTCGTGACTTGATGAAGCAGTTGTGGCGTTTTTACGAAGAGGGAAAGCTATCCGAGTTCATGAAAAGACAACCCGGCAAAAGAAACAGAGACGAAGATTTTGATGAAGAAGACCAGGAACAGGCACCTCATCAGAATCGAGCTGGGCGACCAGCTCAGGCGCCAGCCGGAGGACCAGTTCCAGACATCCAGATGATGGAGCCTGCAATGCCCATAGGTGGTTATTCTGATGGACGACCACCAATTTCTAATAAAAAAGGAAAGGCAGAATTACGAGCAATCGGTCATGTACAAGAAATGGGGATTATTCCACCTACCATGCAAACATCGGAATTAACTTTTACCGACAGAGATTTGGAAGGAGTACTGACCCCTCACAACGATTCGCTTGTGATATGTGCCAAGATTATGGAAACAAGGGTGCATAGATTGCTGGTGGATACTGGAGCCTACACTAATGTCCTTTTCAAAAAGACGCTTGACCAAATGGGAGATTATGCAGGCTACATCAGAGACACAAATCACCGTATTCCGGGGTTCGGAAATGCTGTGACAATTCCGTTGGGAATAGTAACTTTTGCTATGCAACTTGTGACGGTCAAAGAGCTCGAGAAAAATATCGCAAGAATGGTGGATTTCCTGGTCGTTGATCAAGAGTCAACATACAATGGATTCCTGGGTCGACCTTTCTTAAACGAATTCAGGGCCGCGTGTTCAACTTACCATTATTGCATAAAATTCCCAACAACAAGTGGAGTTGGCACGGTAAAAGGAGACCAGAGAAAAGCTCGAGAATGCCTCCTGCAAATCCAGTCAGGACAAGGATAAGTATCTATGATGGAAGCGTCAATCAGTCAACTTGAGAATGAACCCTCAATTTTGGAGGACATTCTCGGAGCTCAAAACGATAAGATGGACATAGACGACCAACCTTCGCCCGCGGGCGACCAAATGCTGCAGGGCAGCGAGCAGAACATGCCAGAAGTAATGTTACCCCTCGTAGCCGACAGTCCGTGTCCGAGTAACGACCAGGGGGCCCGACTTTGGTGGCCGAGTCTAACCCAGATCCCGCGAATGATTTTGACCCCCGGTTGGGTATTAGCCCATGAACATCGAGGATGAGCTAAGTCCGGAAGGACCAATAGTTGACCCTCGATGGAAGGGGCAGAAACGACGGGCAACTCCAGTCGAAGAATTGGAGGCCATCAAGATTGATCCTGCACGTGATGGTCTTGAACTTTACATCGGGTCTGAACTCCCCAAGCCTTACAGAACTCGCATGACGGACTTTCTGAAGGCTAACTTAGACATCTTCGCATGGTCCCATGCGGACATGGTGGGAATTGATCCAAAGGATGCTTGTCACAGATTGAATATCAACCCTGTCCGAAAACCTATCCACCAGAAACGGCAAAAATATGGACCAGACAAGTATCAAGCTTTAAACGAGGAGGTCAAAAAGTTACTGGACAACGACTTAATTAAACAAGCGTTGTGTCCACAATGGGTTGCAAATCCTGTTTTGGTACGGAAGCCGAACGGAACCTAGAGGCTATGCATAGATTTTACAGATCTTAATGCAGCATGCCCGAAGGATAACTTTCCGCTCCCACACATCGATCAACTAGTGGACAGTACTGCCGGTCACGAAATGTTCACATTCATGGATGCCTTCGTAGGATACCACCAGATTCCAATGCACCCGGATGACCAAGAAAATACGGCCTTTTATACTAACAAAAATTTGCTGTGCTGGAAGAGGATGTCGTTTGGCCTGATCAATGCTGGAGCAACCTACCAGAGGCTGGTCAACAAAATGTTCGACGAACATATTGGGGAGACGGTGGAAGTATACGTCGACGGCATAGTCGTCAAAAGTACACAGAAAGAAGATCACCTCCATTATCTTTCCCAGGTGTTCGACATACTCCGAAGATACAATATGAAGTTAAATCCAAAGAAAAGTAGTTTTGGAGTATATTCCGGGAAGTTCTTGGGCCATCTGGTCAGCAAACGCGGAATCGAAGCTAATCCAGCAAAAGTGAAGGCGATCGTCGATATGGAGCCACCACGTTCTGTCAAAGAAGTGCAAAGGTTAACCGGTTGCTTAGCCGCTTTAAACAGGTTCATATCACGATCAGGAGACAAGTGTCCTCCAATTTTTGAGGCTATAAAAAAGGGCAACTTTGCCTGGACGGAAACCTGCCAGAAAACCTTTGACCAATTGAAAGAATATCTTGGGGATGTAAAAATTATGTCAAAACCCATTCCCGGTGAAAAGTTATATTTATATCTGGCAGCATCTGACACGGCCATAAGTTCGGTGTTAGTTCGGGCAGAAGGCAAGTTTCACCTGCCAATTTACTATGTCAGCCAAGCCTTACATGATGCTGAGATGAAATACTCACCGACCGAAAAGCTGGCATATGCTCTTGTCATGAGTGTCAGGAAGTTAAGACCATACTTTTTTTTATCATCAAGTCGAAGTATTGACAATTTTCCCACTCAAACAAATACTACATCGACCCGACACCGCTGGCCGTCTTTTAAAATGGTCCATAGAGATAAGCCAGTTTGGCGTGACATATGCACCTCGAACCGCGATTAAGGGACAAGCGTTAGCCGACTTTATAGTCGAGTTAACCTTCCCACAAAATCCAACGAGAGGCTGGATCACCCATGGCATCTTTATGTGGATGGTTCGTCAACAAACCTAGCCTCGGGGGTAGGAATAGTGCTCATCAGTCCCGATCGGTAAGTATTCACTTCAGCAGTCAGATTCGAATTCATGGCCACCAATAATGAAGCTGAGTATGAGGCCCTCATTGCAGGCCTTCACTTATCATTAGCTGTTGGAGTAAGACGACTCTAGATTTTCGGAGACTCCCAACTCATTGTGAGCCAAGTACGAGGTGAATATGAGGCCAGAGACGAGCAAATGATCGAGTATCAACGAATAGTTGCTCACTTGGTATCTCTATTAGATCAAGTTTTTATCCAGCAGATACCACGAATGAGCAACACACAAGCTGACGCCTTAGCAAGATTAGCAACAAGCGATGGGCCAGCAAATCTGACGGACATTGTCATTACCAGAAAAGTCCAACCATCAACAATAGACTACGAAGTAAACCAAGTAGTCGAACACAACAACGATGATGATTGGAGAACTCCTATAGCCAAATACTTGAAAGACGGGGAGTTGCCAAGCAACTCATTTGAGGCTGAAAGAATCAAGAAACAAGCAACCAGATATACTCTGGCAGATGAACAACTTTACAAAAGAGGCTTTTCACTCCCGCTACTCAAGTGTTTGTCTAGGGGGCAAGGAAGGACGGTTCTGGACGATGTACATTCTGGAGTTTGTGGAAGTCACACTGGGGGGCAAGCTTTGGCCTACAAAACTGTAAGGCAAGGTTACTATTGGCCAACCTTACGAAAATATGCAATCCAGTTAGCCAAAGCCTGCCACCAATGCCAGATTTTTGCTCCAAGTATTCATGTTCCGGCCCAGGAGCTCGTATCAGTTTATAGTCCATGGCCATTTGCAAGGTGGGGAATAGACATTATTGGTCCTTTCCCAGCAGGAGTGGGAAATGTTCGATTTGCTGTCATAGCAGTCGATTATTACACAAAGTGGGCAGAAGCGAAGGCCATGGTAAAAATTACACAGCAGAACATGATCAACTTCATATGGCAGAACATTGTCTGTCGCTTTGGAATTCCACGAACAATTGTGACAGATAATGGCCCGCAGTTGACGGAAAGGAGTTGAGAGACTTCTGTACAAAGTGGGGGATCAGGAAACACTATTCGACTCCCTATCATCCCCAGTCAAACGGGCAAGTTGAAGCTGTAAATAAGATCATCAAGCATACATTGAAAATACGCCTGGCAGAAAGCAAAAGTAGCTGGTCAGAAAAACTCCCAGAGGTCTTGTGGGCATATAGAGTTTCTCCCAAGTCAAGCACCGGAGAAACGCCTTTTGCAATGGCTTTCGGAACGGAGGCTGTAATACCAATTGAATTAAAAACCAGCATAGTCAGGACGACCAGCTTTGATGAACAAGCAAATCACTCCGCTCTAGCCACAGAAATAGATTTGCTCGAAGAAAGAAGATTACATGCTGAGCTAAAGAATGCCACGTACAAGCAAAGAGCAGAGCGTTATTATAATTCCCAAGTCAAGATAAGAAAGTTCGAAGTTGGTGATCTTGTTTTAAGGAAAAAGCTTGCCCCACCTCCAGGCATATTTGGCCCGACTTGGGAGGGCCCATACAGGGTAACAGACAGGTTACCCAATATAGCATATGACATAGAGGACTTAGATGGCAACTCGGCCCAATATTCCTGGAATGCAGCTAACTTAAGAAAATACTTTCAGTAGGCGACCAGTTTTGCCTCATGAAAGAGTAAAATTGAGTTGGGCGAGCTACTAAGTCCGTTGGGCGAATTGGAATGGCAGAGATACAAGATGGATCCAAAAACTTGCCTAATTTTTTGAAATTTTCACCAAGTATAAGTGGTCGAACAAAGTTGAATTGGGTCAAGTCTGGTCGCGGGCTAGAAGGCCAGTATCTTGTATGGTTTTATTTCCTCTTGAGAGTTTAAAGATGCCTTGACAAATTGTATAGTAGTCGAACAACTTTGACTCCTGATGTAAATTATATTTTTTAATGGTTAGGAGTTTGACATTGTTTCTGTCGAGCAGGTCCAACCTAGTTAGTACAGATTTACATTCTTGGTCGCGTTTGATACTTGTAATTTTTAATATTTGTTCAATGTTAAGTTGTTCGTTTAAGCAGAAATGCAAGCTCAAGGCACAAGTTGATTATACAACCAAGCCCTTTAAAGGCTGTTCGTTTTTAAATGAACATAGCCTAAGGCCAAAAGCCCATCAAATTCTAAGGCCAAAAAGTTCTTAAGGAACAAGGCCCAACTACATTAAGATTGTTAAAGCATAAATAAAAATGCAAAGAATAATTAATGTAAGATAAAAAAGACGAGCAGTTGAGCAAAATAGTTTCATTGAAGATAAGGCTTGATCGCCCAAGAAAATTACAATGAAGACGAACAACAATAAAAAAAAAGAAAAAAGAAGAGAGTACAAGTCCCTAGTTAATCCTGTCCGCTAAGATCCTTGCCCGGCAGGAGGGGGAATGTTATCATCTTTAGGATCCTCCAAAGGAGAGCCGGCGAGGGCAGGATCGATGGGGACCTCTTGGGACAGCTCGACAATTAGCCCCTCGGCGTCAGCTCGCTCTTGAAGAGCTCTCTCACTTTGATCGGCGGGTTGGTTTTGCTCGCCCTCGGCAGCATCGCCCTCTTCTTCTTCCTCGTCCTCGGGAGGACTTGTGATAATTATTTCAGGGCCGATGAAGTCGAGCTTGACCCCATAGTCAGGCAGGTCGCCAATTTGGAAAGTTGTGCTCGGGGCTGGAGGGTTTGATTCGACGAAGTTGCAGAGCTCCTTGCCGATCTCCTCAACGACTGCGGCAACTTTAAATTCGTGAGCAATTCGAATGCTCTCAGCATAGCCTGCCACGTAACCCAGAATTGAGCCCACCTCCATCTTAGGAATAAGTTCCTCTTGGGTAATGGAGTTGCCGAGCTGAGATTCAAGGTCTGCAATTTTGGCCGTCGCCTCGGTCGCGAATTTCTCTGCGACCTCCTTCTGCTGCTGAGCGCGAGCAAGTTCTGTTCGCATCTGCTCGACCTCGGCCATTTTGACCTTCAGTTCCTCGGAGACTTTGACGTGCAGGTCCAGAGCACGCTGCTCGCTAATTTGATGAGCTTTGGCTTTATTCTCGAGGTCGGCGACAATTTTCTTCGCCTCTGCCTTAGCATCATCCCGCTCCTTGGCAATACGGCTAACAATGGCCGCATGCTGACGAGAATCCTTCTCGAGATCCTCAACCTGGTCGACCAGACGCTGCACGGCCGCCAGGGTGTTGCCCGCCTCAACGAGACACAGACGGCCGTTATCGCAAGGCGTCTGTGTCTTGACGGTCTCGTTCAGCTCCTTAGTCCAGCTGCGAGCAACGACCTCGGAAGCGCGGCGGACAAAAGAATCCGGGATCTCGCGGAGGTTGGTTGGCACCTTTGAGCAGGCAAAACGGTGAACCATTTTAGATCGCCCAGGGTACTGCTCGGGTAAGTAGCTGGAGGGAAATCCTCAGTTAGTAAGAGAAAATAGAAGAGAAAATGCTAAGTGTCCTGGGCGAGGAGAGTTGTACCTGTCAAGACGACCCTTGTCCCAACCAAGGTAGGTGGGGTCGGCTGAAGGACCAGATCCTTCGCGAGTAATGGCGACCAGAGCTAGCTCGCCGAGACGCTCCACAGAGGGAGTTTGCTCGTTGTCGCCTTCAGATGGCCGGACAGCCACAGTCACTTTTTCTTGAGCAGTCTTTGCTCGTTTGGCCGTTTTTTCAGTATCAGAGACGGGGGTGCCGTCTCCATGAAGAAGCCTCTTCGTCCTTGGAACTAGAGTCTTAGGTGGACTCGCCACTGGGGCAGGTGGCTGTGCCGAGCTTGACCCTCCGGCTTGTCTCGGATCGCCTTTTCCACCCTTAGCCGCTAGGGCAATAATCTTCGAGAGGGGATCCGACTTCTTACGTCCTATTTTAGTCGGCATCTCCCAGACGCGGTTATCAAGCTCGAGGAAGGAAGGGTGAAGAGCGACGGTGACGAGCTGGTCTGCGAGAAAGAAGTGCAAAACAGGTCATTTAACACCAAGTATAATGCCGAACAGATCTGTTCGCCCGATAAGAAAAGATACTTACCCTCTGGGATACGAGCTAGAACCTCAAGATTGTGAGGATAAGTAGTAAGATGGGCAACTCGCAGTGTATCCTCGGAGAAAAGATGGCCAATACTGCGATCTTCTCGGCGACGAAGGGCGATCAAACACGCAACGAACAAGAATTGATCGTTGATGCTATTCTTTACAGTTCGCCACCCCAAGTTTTTGGGACCTGAAACAAAGGAAAAAGAGAATCAAAATTAGTCTAACCACTTCAAAGTTATAGAAGAGGTAAGACTCACGCTTTAATTCCCTAAACTCCGCCGGGGTCTCAATTCGTTCAGGACCCCTTGAGGAGCGAGCAGAAGCACGCCAGTCGCCTCCGACCCAGAACCAGTCATGCTTCCAGTCTCGCACCTTCCCAGGGATGTCCTCAACCAGTTTCTGGCCTGGTCGCGCCTTCAGATAGTACCAGCCCGCCTCTTCCCCAGTGCATCCAGTGATCGTCATCAGGTAGCCAACTTCTTCGGCGGGCAGCCTATTGGGGTATCCCTCCAGGGCGAACATAACCATCAGAGCCATCAAATTTATCCACCCAACGGGAGTAAGTTGGGTGATAGCCAAGTTCACGTCTTGAAGGAATTGGCCGACCAGAGGATGTAACGGTAGAGAAACTCCAGCATTTAAGGTAGCGAGGTTGATCGCCGTCAATCCACGTGGTGGGCGATCAGCTCTGTCGTCCACCAAAGGAGCATACATCGGGATATCGAAGGGAATCTTGTAAACCCTCCGAATCCCAGGCAAGTCCTACTGGGTAACGGCAGACACGATACAGCTCGCTGTGAACTCAGTCGCTTTAAGTTTCCGTACCCCGCGAGCAGGAATGACGAATCGGTTTGAGTGCTCCTTTTCATACTCGTCCCAGTCTACACGGCGAGCAACCGCGACTGGAACTCGATGCTCGATCAGCCTGGGCGCAGGAAAGTTGATATCTCTTAGATAGGCCCAGGTTAATTCGTCGAGGTTCACCGGCTGAAGTACCTCGACCT
Source organism: Ballota nigra (assembly GCA_947034835.1). NCBI lineage: Eukaryota > Viridiplantae > Streptophyta > Magnoliopsida > Lamiales > Lamiaceae > Ballota > Ballota nigra. The sequence continues at coordinate 5,318,301 of OX344727.1, read as the reverse complement.
CTTCGTCCTCGTCCTCGTGGAGATCGAGCTCGTTTCCTCCAAGAGATGGCGAGCAGGATTTGCTCGCTCCTCCCTTTCCCCGGAGGGATGAGCTCCAGAATTAACGGAGCGTGCAACCGAAGCCGCCTCGGGATCGGACTCCAGGTTAACGATGGGAGGATTCTCTTCGGCGGGCCGTTTTTCCGGGTTTTGGGGAGGGAAAGATCCAGTCTCGGAGTGCGACGACATCCAGTAAGGGGAAGTAAAATTTTTTTTTGAGTGTTTTGCAGATTCCGGCGAGGGAAAACTCGGCGGTTTAGGACTTTCCACGGCGGAGTAGGGATGTTTATGTAACAAGGACACACACAACGCAAGAAAAGAAGAAAAAAAAAGAAGAAAGCGAAGAAGAAACTACCTCGAAGTCGTTTGAAGGTCGCCGGAAACTGGAAACGTTCACCGGAAATTTGAAAAAGGGAAGAAGAAGAGATTTGCGCTCAATAAACAATGAAAATGACAAAAAATTGCGAATTTTTTCTTTATATAGTCTCTGGAAAAATGGGGTTCCGGGCGAGCAAGTTAAGGAATCAAAGGACTAAAGTGCAATTTCTGGGCGCGTGCAGCACCTGCCCGACAAAGCGGGAAGGCGCGTCACCTCGGGATCGTGTGCGTGTGGGCGGCAACAATCATTCCGCCCACGTCATACCTCGAGCCGTACCCAGACCTTGGGATCCCAACAGTCACCGGCCCAAGTCTGCTCGACCAATGTTGTCCACCCGTGAAAAGTTGCTCGCCCCCGCGACATTCTTGCTCGCACCAGTGACACTTAAAAGTTGCCAACACAAAAAGTGCTCATTCACCATCTTCACAATTTATTGATCGGCAAGGGGGCAATTGTTGATGGGCGAGCAGAATCGTCATATAGGGGAACAGGGTTAGCACAAAGCGCTTAAAGATTAATGCAAAATTAACTCAAGATACACCTAAGATATCTGGCGAGCAGAACCTGCATGCAACACCAAGGAAAATGAGACCAGCAAAATCAGACTAAAGACTCCTCCAGGACAAGTCCAACATGGCGAGCAACTCTTGACAGCGAGCAAGTCCAACAAGATAAGGATAGAATTTAGTCTAGATAAGGTCAACTTAGTCAAAGGCCAGATGTCGTGCATGCAGGCCTGGTAGGCCAAAAGTCACGACACCTCCTGCTAGGCAATTGTCTATAAATACTTAGATTTTTTCAGCTAATAAAACAAGCACAAATTATTATACACGTCCAAACTTCGATTACGAATCTAAAGCAGCTCGATTAACTTACAATCGAACTTAAACACGTAAGCTTTCATACGATTCTAATCCACCTAAACCCGAAAATCCGTATTCACTAATTACGTTAGTGATCAATCACACGTAATTGTTTGATGATCAATTAACCATTTAAAACAGCCACTAATCTTCAAGATTAGAACTGATCGTCAACAGGTAGTAAGTTGTTTTGTGAGTTAGTAAGGAAGTGAACAAGATCTGGAGTAGCTGATCTTGGTGCACCTTGGCACATTAAAAACAAGAATCCCAGTTAGTGGATTTCCTGTTAAATCAGGCCGTGGATGTAGGAGCTTGAGTCTCTGAACCACGTTAAACTAAGCGTTGTTTATTGTTTAAGCACTTGCTAATTATTTATAGTGTATGCTCACTGTGTGTACTTGGAAAGGTTGAAAAGAAATTAGCTAAGTATTTTAGTCAGGGAGAACCAATCCCACTGACAGGTTTAAGCAAGCACTCGAGAGTTCAGTCTCTCGAGTCACTGCCTTGTTAAGAGCATGAGCTCGCAAGTCAGTTGCACTGACTTGAGTGCTCTGACTCTTAGCAATGCAGTGACTTGAGTGTTCCACTTACTGAACTCAGTCTGGGTGCGATGCAAAGTTTAAAAAAAAAATTGCTCCTGAATTCCCATTTTGGTATTCGAAAACGGAACCAACATTTTGACATAATTAATGTGCAATTAATTAGTAAATTATTTTTTTCATTGTATTTTTTTTAAAAAGACTATAGAAAAATGTACAATTAAATTTTGTTTGATTATTTTCTTTTACATCTTTTTTTTTTTTTGCTCTAATTATTGTAACTTATTATATTCTAATATTGATTTTAGCAATAAAAAATTTGTAGCAAAACATTTTGTTTATGAAGGACTTTTTGTGAGATGAGCTCATATATGAGACAGTGTTTCACTAAAAAATTTAGGTTATTGTCTTCTTTAAAGAATAGTTGACTTGAACATCATAAACGTACGAGTCATATAGTATAGTAAATGTGGTTTGTTTAATGTATAAGACCATCTATCTGTTGTGACCGTTCCAGACCACGTGTTGGATCCGACCGGAAGAAAGTCGGAAAAGGCAACAAGGAACCCGGCCGGCCAGAATCCGGCCTCAGCGGGCTCCGACCACGAGTTTCTGGCCTCGAAAACGAGGCCGGAAACCCGCTTGAGACCCTCGTCCATGTCCGTCCCAGCCACGTTTCAAGTCCTGCCGTGGCCGGACCGGTCCGACCAAGAGCAGTGAAGTCCAGCAGGATCGCCCAGACGCGACCGACCGGCTGGAGCAATCTCCGACCTCGCTGTCCGCCAGGAGGCCGGCCTCCGATCACTCAAGGCCCCCGGCCGGCAAAAGAAATCTGGAGCACGTGATAGAATCAGGCAAGATCCTCTCCCAAGAGGGAAAAAGACCGCCTCCGTACCCAGAGACTTAGAGAATATTCCATCCAAATGAGGAAATTCGCCAGAGGATCGTCCTTTTTGGACACGCGTCAACTCCCTAGTGGCCGGCCACCTGCAAGCCCTGACATACCAGAGCCCGCGCGTCCTCAAAGGCAGGAGACATTTAATGCACCTGTCCCCCGAGAGGCCGGAAATGACCAAAATACCCCTATAGTGAGAAAACTATAAATACCCCCACTTTTGTAATGTAAGAAAAGGTTCAATCTCTCTCAGTATAATCAATACACATACTCATTCAAGTCCAGGGACTCACAACCCCTGGCAATTCTTGGTGTTCTTAAGTGTTCTTATGCATTTATTGCTTTTCTTCAATCAAGCATTCATTCTAGCATTTAAGAGCCCAATCATTTGATGTTTTTACCAAAAGCTTTCATAAATAGCCATTCAATCCCAGCAAAATATATTTGGTAAACAACATTTGGCGCTAGAAGGAGGGTATCTAACCCATCAAACGCATATTTTCTTCATCTCTTTGAAGAACACTCACTGTCCTTCAAAGCTTCACATCCTCAAACCTTCAAACCTTCAAACCTCAAACTCCTCCTCTTGAAAGTAATGGATCCCCAGAGGTCATCCCATGCCCACGGGAAAGCCACACGAGTGGCCTCCCCAATTCGTTTTCCGGAGGAACCCCTCCCATCCGGGGGTCGAGGTTTCTTTACCCCTGACCAGGCCGGGTCAGGAAGACGCCGCCAGGCGGAAGAGGCGAGGGGGTGTCGGAGCACCACCTCTGCCTCCAAAAAGAAGGCCCAGGCTCGCGCTCTCAAGGGTAAGGCGAAAGCCGGAGAGCACCAAGGCGAAAGCCAATGTCGGGCAAACCCCGTCTCCACCCGTTCACGAGGCTCCGCCCATCCGGTTTTTTACCGTTTGGGCACGACGGACCCGTCGTGGTATCCGAGCCGCGTACCCGGTTACGACACTGGGTACGGTGACACCGAGTCCGTCTCCAACTCTGGGAGCACGGCCCAAATGCCCCACAAGAGGGCGGCCGAGGTCAGCCTGACCCCGGCGAACTCCGCCAGGCGCAAGTTAAGCTTCGCCCAAAGCGGCCTTTTGGGACGCGGAGTCCCTCGCGCGGCCGTTTTCGATCGTATCGGCCCCCTAGCCGACGTGGGCGACCAGCTGGCCGAAACCCCCAGTCCAGAAATCGTCAAGTTGCAAAAGCAACTGGACGAAATGAAGGCGCTCCTCGAAGCGCAAGGCCAAACCAAGGCCCGGCCAGTCGCCAGCGAACCTCTGGCGGTCGATATTGAGCTCGCGCCGGTCCAGCTCAAGATCGTCCCCCCGCCAACTCCTCCCTACGAGGGAAAAACAGATCCTGAGACTCACCTGAGCAAATTCCGGATCTATATGACCGGGCGTGGCGCGACAGACGCCACGAAGTGCAGGCTTTTTCCCCTCACCCTGGGCGATCTCGCCCACAGATGGTACGTGTCCCTCCCGGCACGGTCCATTGACTCGTTCGCCACTCTAAGCGCCCAATTCTCATCTTACTTTGCGGCCAAGATTGCCCGGCCGGAAAGCTGGCACCGCCTGATGCGGATCCGCCAGGAGAAAGAAGAGTCCGACGAGGACTACGTGGCCAGAGTGGATGAGGTCATGCTGACCGGCGAGGCGGTAAGCGATCAACTGGCTTTGCACGCAACCCTGGGGGGTTTCCACGGCCGATCTCCTATGTTCAAACATCTCACCAAGGATTTCCCTAAAACCAACGCCGAATTCCGCGCCCGAGCCAGCGATTACCTGGCTCGGAGGAAGCTTCTGGCACTAAGGTTGGGGGAATCCGAGCCAACCCCAAAGGAGACGGAGGCGGCAGCCCAAACCTCCCCCAAGAACGGCCCAAAGGCCAGAAGGGTGGCCAAGCCGCCCGGCAACTTCAAGTCCTTCGAGGACGTTGAGGTTCACCTAACCCAGGCCATGAGGCAGTCCCCCGCGCATATCTTCAATGCGATTCAGCACCGGGACGTGCTTCCCAGGCCAAGGCCCTATTCTGGAGACCGGTCCCGGCTGGACCCTAAAAAGTTCTGCGCTTATCACGACTCTATTGGCCACAATACGAGCCAGTGTCGTGATCTCCTAAAGCAGCTTTGGAAGCTGTTTGAGGAAGGGCGTCTGAACGACCTCCTTCAGAGGTCAGCCGGCCGGCAGGACCAACAGCAGCAGCAGCAGCCCCAGCGCCACCCTCGGAGGAACGAGGAAGGCGGCCGGCCTCTTAGGCCGGTCGCAGCTCTGGAGGAAGATGATGACGAGGATGACCTCCTCCCTCCCATGAATCCCGGCGGTCGGGTAAACATGATCCAGGCCGGCGGAGGGAACTTAGGCGGCCTCACCCCGATCTCGACGCAGTCCAACCGAAAACGGAAAGCAGAGGTCCGGGCGGCGACCAACGTCAACTTGGTCACGCCCCCAGAACCAAAAATTCACAAGAGCTTGGAGATAACTTTCTCCAACAAGGACAGGACCGGGGTGCTGTTCCCGAAGGGCGATGCATTGGTGATTGCCGCCCAGATCCTGGGCAAAGAGGTGCAACGTATTCTGGTCGATAATGGGTGCTTTTGCAATATCATCTTCAAAACAGCCCTAGACCAGCTCGGAGACCTCATCAACTTCATCAGGCCAATCGACCTCCAGCTGAAGGGATTTGGGGACGCAACGGTCGCCGCGTACGGGAGGATAAAGCTCTCCGTGGAACTCATCTGCTGCTACAACAAGGAGGTCAGGATAACTAGGCCGCTAGATTTTATAATTGTAGATCAGCCAAGCTCGTATAATGGCTTTCTGGGTAGGCCCTTTTTAGAAGTTTTTGAAGCCGTTGCTTCTTCCTACTATTACTGTATCAAATTTCCCACCCCCGAGGGTGTGGTCGGCACCATTAAGGGTGACCAGGCAATGGCTAGAAGGTTTTTGAACTATTCCTACTCTTACTTATTTTCAATTAGCAACAACCAAACACCGGACGGGCCACACCCCGACTCTGAAACGGCCATTTCGGCCGCAGAACCCGTCGCGGAGGTCGGATCCACATCGGCCGACCCCTAGCCTATGCAGATCGACGATCCCGAGCCAAGGATTGGTTTCGAACCATCCGAGCTCGACCTCGATCCCAGATTCGATTCTTCTGACCGGCGGAGCTATGAACAAGCTACGGCTTTAGAGGATCTGGAGCACATTCCGGTCGACCCCTCGAGGCCGGAACTGGAGGTACTGATCGGCTCTCGCATACCGACCGAAATGCGGGGGGAAGTGATCGAATTCCTCAAAGCCAACGTTGGAGTCTTTGCCTGGTCTCACCAAGACATGGTCGGGATAGACCCAAAGCACGCATGCCATCGTCTAAAGATCGACCCCAACAGGAGGCCAGTCCATCAAAAAAAGAAGGAAGTTCGGCCCGAAAAAGTACGAAGCTTTGGCTGAGGAAGTCAAGAAGTTGCTAGACAACAAGCTGATCGAACAAGCCCGGGACGAGCCCCAATGGGTCGCGAACGCCGTCCTGGTCAAAAAGACAAACAACGCCTGGAGACTATTATAGACTTCACCAACCTCAACGCGGCGTGCCCAAAGGATCACTTTCCGATGCCACACATCGACCACCTGGTGGACAGCACGGCCGGACACGAGATGATGTCCTTCATGGATGCCTTTGCCGGCTACCATCAAATCCCCATGGCCGTTGAAGACATCAAGCACACCTCATTCCACACGGAGAAGAACCTACCAACGCCTAGTCAACAAGATGTTTGCAGATCAGATCGGAAAGACCATGGAGGTCTACATCGATGACATTGTGGTGAAAAGCTTGAAAAAAGAAGACCATCTCAGGGATCTCGAAGAGACTTTCAAGATCCTCAAAGCCTACAATATGAAGTTGAACCCGAAGAAATGCAACTTCGGGGTGGAGGCCGGCAGATTCCTGGGACACATCGTCAGCCAGCGTGGGATCGAGGCCAATCCGGCCAAGATCAAAGCCGTCCTTGACATGCAAGAGCCAAGGACGATCAAGCAAGTGCAACGCCTGATCGGATGCCTCGCCTCTCTCAACAGATTCATAGCCCGGCTCGGAGATAAAATCAAGCCAGTCCCAGGGGAGAAGCTTTACTTATATCTCGTGGCCTCCGAGATCGCACTGAGCGCGGTACTAGTCCGGGCAGACGGTCAGAACCACCTTCCGATCTACTTCGTAAGCCAAGCCCTCCACGATGCCGAGCTCAGATACACCCCGCTCGAAAATTTAGCTTACGCTCTGGTCATGAGTGTAAGGAAACTAAGGCCTTATTTCTTCGACCACCATGTAGAGGTCCTCACCACTCTACCCCTTAGGCAAGTCCTACACCGGCCGGACACCAGCGGCCGGTTATTGAAGTGGTCGTTGGAGATAGCTCAGTACGGGGTATCATACGCCCCAATGACGGCCATCAAGGGTCAGGCCCTGGCCGACTTTATAGTAGAACTAACTTTCCCACCCAAGTTCACAAGAATCAACCACCCACCTTGGAAGCTCTATGTGGACGGATCGTCAACTAATACTTGTGCCGGGGCCGGTATCTTCCTGACCGGTCCGGAGGGCCAAAATTTCACCCATGCAGTCCGCTTCAGCTTCCCGGCCACCAACAACGAGGCCGAGTATGAGGCTCTGGTCGGGGGCCTTGAGCTCGCAATCGCAATCGGAGTCTGCCGGCTGCATGTTTTCATGGACTCCCTGCTCGTGGTCAACCAGATCAAAGGAGAGTACGAGGCCCGGGGGGAGCAAATGATGAAGTATCTCGACCTGGTCACAACCTTATGCGAGAAATTTCATCAGGTTTTCATTGAGCAAATCCCGAGGGAACACAACACCCAGGCCGACGCGCTTTCCAAGCTTGCAACAGCGGAGGGAGCAGCCGACCTTGCCAACATTCAACTCTCCACGCTCGGAACGCCCACGGTCATCCGAGCACAGGTGGCGACCGTTCTAAGCACGGATGAGAATTGGATGACGCCGATCGTGAAATATCTCAAGACTGGCACACTCCCTGAGGACAGGACTCGGGCCCGGCAACTGCAACTCCGGTCGTCAAGGTACACCCTCATTGACGATCTTTTATATAAGAGAAGTTTTACCCTCCCACTCCTAAAATGTATAACCCCGGAGCAAGGCCAGACCATTCTGGCCGAGATCCATGAGGGGGTTTGCGGAAATCATGCCGGAGGCCGGGCCCTAGCCCACAAAGTGATCAGACAAGGATATTTCTGGCCGACCTTGAATAAGGACGCCGTCAGCTTCGCAAGGTCATGCCACAAATGCCAAGTCTTGGGACCCAACATCAAACTGTCCCCCGAGCAGCTCTCCTCTATGTATAGCCCTTGGCCTTTTGCCCAGTGGGGCATCGACCTGATCGGACCAATGCCCACTGCGCCCGGCGGCCACAAATTCACCGTCGTAGCCGTCGACTATTTCACAAAGTGGGCCGAGGCCGAGCCACTCAACAAAATCAGCCAGACCCAAATCATCAAGTTCATTTGGAAAAACATCATCTGCCGTTTCGGCCTACCTCAAGTGATCATCTCCGATAATGGGAAACAGTTTGACGGTCTCCAGATGATCCAGTTTTGTGAAAAATGGAATATCAAGAAGGTTTTCTCCACCCCCTACCACCCGCAAACAAACGGCCAGGTAGAGGCCGTAAACAAGATCCTCAAGCACACTATTAAAGCCAAGCTCGAGGACAAAAAGGGGAAGTGGGCAGCCGAGCTACCCGATGTCCTCTGGTCATACCGAACGACCACAAGGAACTCAACGGGCGAAACACCTTTCACTCTAGCTTTCGGGACCGAGGCCATCATTCCTTCAGAGGTCTCCCTACCAAGCCACCGGACAGCCCAGACGATCACCGAAGACAATGACACCGCCCGGATGATCGACTTGGACATGTTGGAGGAGAGAAGACTCAATTCCGATCTTCGAAATGCGGCCTACAAGAAGAAATCCGAAAATTTTTTCAGCTCCAAAGTGAAGGCCAGGCAATTCCAGGTCGGGGACCTCGTCCTCAAGAAGGTTCAAGTACCAAAAGGGGTATTCGGCCCGAACTGGGAGGGTCCGTTCAGGATTTCCAAATGGCTCTCCAAGGGAGCTTACGAGCTAGAACTCATGGATGGAACTCCGGACCAATACCCCTGGAATGCAATCCACCTGAAGAAATACTACCAATGATCTTGTACTATGTATTCAAAGTTCTTATCAATACAAGGCTCTTAACACAGCTCAATCTTTTCCCAAGCACCGGGCTCAGTTCAAAGGCATATATGCCGGCCGTATCGAGGACGGCATACCACACTTGAACCCGGAAAAACCACTCAAGGCCATCCAAAAACCGAGCCCAGTTCAAAGCGTACGCCGACCGTATCGAGGTCGGCGTATCACACTTGAGCTCGGAAAGGCCACCCTAGCCACTTTAAAAGCCGAGCTCGGTTCAAAAGCATATGCCGACCGTATCAAGGTCGGCATATCACACTTGAGCTCGGCAAGGCAACCAAGGCAATCCTACAAACCGGGCTCAGTTCAAAACATATGCCGACCGTATCGAGGTCGACATATCACACTCGAGCCCGGGCCAAAATCTCATTCATACTTATGAAAATTTACTTCGACAGGTATAAGAAAGCGAGAGAGCAATAATAGAACAATAAAATTCAAGGAAAATCTAAATTATATTAAGCCAAAACCGGTCTGGAAGCCGGAAAGTACAACATTTTAAAACAAGACAAATCCGGTCGGAAGCCGGTTACATTCAGAAAAGCAGTAAATAAATCTAAGTTTGAGCTCAAGAGCCGCCCTCCCCGGCCGCTGGGCTTGCCCGACCTCCGGCCCCGGCCACATAATCGGCCACCTCATCGACCAAGGCCTCCACCACAGCCCCGTCTCCGCCCGGTGCCTGGGGCCCCTCTGCAGGGACTTCCTCTTCCTCGTCTCCTTCTTCCTCATCACCGGCCGGCGGGTTCTCGCCATGCTTGAACAATCTGTGCCGATGGGGGAACCAAGAGAGGTCCACCCCATAGTCGGTCTCGAGGTCGAGGAAGGGGAACCAGAAACCATCGCTGACCGGGTTCTGGGCAGCGTACTCCCGGAAGTAGTCTTCCTGGGGCTTGGTGTCGAGGCTGGCCTGGCGCCCGGCCCGGATCACATTGGCGGCGGCCACATAGAAGCAGAACTCAGAAAAGAGTGCCGGGTTCTGGGTCGGATCCGCAGGGTCGAAAGCCGGCCGGCTCAGTGCAGCGGCCAGTTCATCATTTTTCCTTCGGAGCTCCTTCTCCGCCTCGACCTGCCGGGCAGCAGCATGGTCTGCATCCCCCCGGGCACGGTGCGCCTCCAACCGCAGATCGGCGAGGGAGTCCTCCATCTCAGACACGCGGTGCCGAGCATCCTCCAGGGCTTTATAGGCCATCTCCGCCCGTCCCAGTGCGTCGTCCCTCTCCTTCAAGACGTCATCCATCTGTCCGACCGCGCCATCTCTCTCCCTTTTGAGCTGGGCAACTTCGCTCTCGAGACCAGCCTTCTCCTCCCGAGCACGGGTCAGGGCAGTCTCGGCCATCCGGAGCGACCGGGAGGTCTCGGTGAGCTCATTCTCCATCGCGTTGACCACGATGGCCGCCTGATTAATCAATGCGACCCCGGTCCGGCCCACGTGCCGAGGTCGGCGCTCGATGATATCGGCGAGATCCCGCGTCCAAGCCTGGGGGAGAGAATTCGCAGCCCGGCGCATGTAGTCCGGCATCTCTACAGTTGAGCCCGGGACGCGGGAGGAGAGGAAGTCAAGCACCATAGGGGGGAGGTCGGAGTCAGTTCGCGTCAGCCTAGGCAAAAGAAAACCCAAGTCAGGTACAAACGAAGTTATCTAAGAAAAATAAGAATTTGTCAAAAGACTTACGCTTGAAAGCGAACCGGGTCGCGACCAAAATATGGCCGGTCATCCTCCTGGCCGGGATGATGCGCCGCCCGGGCCACAGTTTCCGCCCCTACCGGCCCAACCCCAGGTGGGGTATCGTCAGACACGTCTACCCGGACCGGACTGGACCCGTGCGGGCCAACCTCCTCACTCTCGTCTACCTCACGAGGCCTCTTCCGACCAGTAAGTTGGGGGGAGGCAGTCGCCCCAGAAACAGCAATCCCCACGGCCGGCACAGACTGGAGGGGGAGAGGGTCATCAATTACGACCGCGGTCCGGGCGCCGGTCCCTTTCTTCTTTTTCGTACCCTTGGCCGCCTTTTTCGCCGCGCAAGATCCCATCAGGGCAAACATTTCCGGGCAGCGATCGAGGAACTCACGGGGGCACTGCCTAACGACCGGAAAGTCTGGCACTGCAAGGTCAAATCCCGAGGTGCTTAAAAAAAACATAATAATAATAACTTATGGACCGGAGTCCGGTCACCCATTTTTCACTTACCCGTCAACTTTATATGATGGGGATACTGGAAGAATCGGCCGGCGATCCTGGTTTCTCTCGTCCGAAGAACTGCTTGATTCCGTTCCGAGGCCAGCAGGGAGAGGATCCTTTCTCTGACGACCGCGAAGTCAAAATTCAACTCCCGATCAGTGGGGCAAGGATAGCCTGCGAAGGAAAGTAAAGATTAGATCAGTACCTTTTTCAAATATAAAGTAAAAATTCCTTACTGGGGTGTTTAGGGCGGATATTGGTCGGGACGTCGATCTCCGTTCCGTCAGGATACCCGGTTTTCCAAGCCCCGCCAACAAAGAACCATTTTCTCCAGTCGTTCCGACCTTTACTGGGCAGGCCGGCCACCAGCTTCGGCCCTTTCGTCTGTATATAGATTTCACCGGTCCCACTCCGCTCACTTTGAACCCAATAGAGATAAGTCATCTCTCCAGGGGTGGGCATCCGGTAAAGTCGGTTCTTGCCGAACAGAGCCATAACGCTCACAATTATAATCCACGCGTTCGGAAGAAGCTGGATGGGCGCCTGGTCCCAGAAATTCAACAGATAGGAGACGGCCGGATGAAGAGGGAAGCGCAATCCGACCTCCATCATGTCCTGGGTCACGGCCACCATTCCACGCGGAGGCTGGTCTACCCGTTCGTTTGGCTCCGGCGCGTAAAGGTCAACGTCGAAAGGAATCTCCCATCCGGCCTGGGCGTCGTCGAGGAAACGTTGGGTCACCTTACTCTGAAATTGGCCGATTGTCCACCTATGGGACTCCTCCAGGTCGGCTATCCGAATAGTAGCCGGATGACGGACAGTCGGCCCTCGCGGGAAATGGTCCGAATATTCCTCGTAATCATACTCAAGAGATGCGACGTCGTCTTTTCTCTCCACGTACTCCGACCATAGGCGGAAAGCTCGTCTGGCCTGGCTTTGCCGATCTTGGCTCGCGCTCCGACCAACGATGGCCGGCCTCTCTTCCACTTCCGTATCTGACCCCGAGGTCTCAGCCGCCATTCTGAGCCTTTCTTTAATCTGCTCGGCTGCGAGGTTTTTTCAGTATCTGGTTGTTGGCCTGATCGTCGCCGCCCCTACGGCCACCTTCTTCCTCATCTTCCTCCAGGAGGTCATCAAGTGGGTCTCTGTCCCCCACAGGCCGGGCTGCTCCTCCCACACCGCACGTCTCGGTCGCCGCGGGAATCCCCTCCCGGACACCCTCGCCCAGCAGTGACCGTCCCGGGCTCGGGAATAGGGCATCCAAGCCATCGTCGTCGCGCGCCCATATTGAGCCCGCCAAGCGTGAAGGGGAAGCACCACTCGCGCCGCGAGAGCTTCCCCCCTCATCGAACAGGCGCCGATGAGCTCCGCCGCCTCCTCCGCCGCTGGAGGAAGCACCTCCTCCCTGTCCAGGCGGAGGACCCGCCCACCGTCGCACCATAATAGAAGAAAGAGTTTTGAGGTACGGAAAGTTAAAATTACCTTCGAAACGCCAATCACCGCCGTGCAAAGTTCGTCGCCGCCGTGAGAAGCTCGTCGGAAATCGCCTAAGGAACTGCAGCAAAATCGCAAAGAGTGAAAACCTTTGGAAATGAGGTGACACCCCTATTTATAGGAAATGGGTGAGGGCCTATGTCAAAATAAAATCCTAGGTATAGGGACCTAGGTGCAAGAATTTGAAGAGACGGTTTCGACGTCAGACGCCTCGTACATTGCACGCATTAAATGCGCGAGATTCGAGATGACCAAATCATGTCACGCACGACAGCTTTCAATGCGCGTAATCCGAGGCGTCGCCTGACGTCACGCGCACCTTTTTAGGTGAAATAAGTACAACGCACGTCCTTCCAGTCTTCGTAAGGCCGTAAGCCGGTCTCCAACCACCCCGGGCAAACCAAGGTCGGCACCAACACAAAACGGCAAACGACCACCTCGCCCCACACTAACTTTGAGCGACGAGCTGGGGGGCAATTGTTGTGACCGTTCCAGACCACGTGTTGGATCCGACCGGAAGAAAGTCGGAAAAGGCAACAAGGAACCCGGCCGGCCAGAATCCGGCCTCAGCGGGCTCCGACCATGAGTTTCCGGCCTCGAAAACGAGGCCGGAAACCCGCTTGAGACCCTCGTCCATGTCCGTCCCAGCCACGTTTCAAGTCCTGCCGTGGCCGGACCGGTCCGACCAAGAGCAGTGAAGTCCAGCAGGATCGCCCAGACGCGACAGACCGGCTGGAGCAATCTCCGACCTCGCTGTCCGCCAGGAGGCCGGCCTCCGATCACTCAAGGCCCCCGGTCGGCAAAAGAAATCTGGAGCACGTGATAGAATCAGGCAAGATCCTCTCCCAAGAGGGAAAAAGGCCGCCTCCGTACCCAGAGACTCAGAGAATATTCCATCCACATGAGAAAATTCGCCAGAGGATCGTCCTTTTTGGACACGCGTCAACTCCCTAGTGGCCGGCCACCTGCAAGCCCTGACATACCAGAGCCCGCGCGTCCTCAAAGGCAGGAGACATTTAATGCACCTGTCCCCCGAGAGGCTGGAAATGACCAAAATACCCCTATAGTGAGAAAACTATAAATACCCCCACTTTTGTAATGTAAGAAAAGGTTCAATCTCTCTCAGTATAATCAATACACATACTCATTCAAGTCCAGGGACTCACAACCCCTGGCAATTCTTGGTGTTCTTAAGTGTTCTTATGCATTTATTGCTTTTCTTCAATCAAACATTCATTCTAGCATTTAAGAGCCCAATCATTTGATGTTTTTACCAAAAGCTTTCATAAATAGCCATTCAATCCCAGCAAAATATATTTGGTAAACAACACTATCTATCATAATAATTTATTTGAGGTGGGATAATAATAATAGGGGATACAAATTCAGTAGTGATTAGGTATATTATACTGCTCGATAGATTGTATTAAGAAGTTTTTTTTTTCTCTTTTCAATCCATAATAAATCTAAGGGATAGGAAGCTAAAATAATTTATTGTTGATTTGAGCATACAAAAATACATTCTGTACCGATACAGGGGTAATAAATTCAAATTCATTTTAATAGTATGCCCTATCAAGCAACTTATAAAGATAAAATAATGTCATAATACATGTGGGCAACACATATTTTTTATGGAACACTTATTAAAATAATATTTATAAGTACATTTTAAATATAATATAGGGATATTTTAAACTATTAAAAAAATATTATTAATACTGTACATTTATAAAATACATTGTACTTTTATTTTTGGTGTATAAGTTTCATGTAAGACTATATATAAAGTGTGGAATCATCTTAAATGTACAAAAAAAAAAAGCATCATAAGTGTCGATTTGCACAAACTGGAATCATCATTAAATTACACATTCTTTAAATTTGCACGAATAATGTCATCGTTAAAAAAAAATATTACAAAATTTCTATATCACATAAGTTTAAGAATTTAGGAGGTACAAAACTATGTAGACAAAAACTTATATAAGAAGATGTGCATGAGATGAATTTATCATGTTTTAAAGGTGATATAATGTAAATACAAAATTGAAAACTCATCTCATATATGAAATTGTCTCACATGTCAAGAGTCAAGACTCTTTTAAATATATATTATCTATTTAAATTAAAAAAAAATTATAATACACATTGCACGTATATCAACCGTGCATCGCACGGGTAAAATACTAGTATTTAAAAAGAGAAAAAAAATGTGATACGGTTTCACTTATATTTCATTAGATAACTTTAACTTTTCAAATTTGAAGACTTAAATTTGTGAGACTAGACACTCATCAATTGTTCAATAATCAAATATCTCAAGGTACACAAAAATATGAGGAATACCCAATCTGCATGATATTATGTGTCTTGGTCGATTGTGATCGATCTATTTTTTACGTGTGAATATATTTACTTTTATATATATATATATATATATATATATATATATATATATATAACCTTTAAAAGCGACAAATATTTTTGCCTTCTTTTTTATAACAACTCTTTTTTGCTAAAAAAACAAATGACAAAACTGTTTTGTCAAGCTTTTTGGAAAAAAGAAATTGCAAAAGGGCAAAAAATAGTTGTTTTAAAAACGCGGGCAAGAAAAATTTCTCTTATGAAATTTAGGACAAATTAGTTTTTCTCCCATATATATATTGTATGCATTAAGTGTACTATACAATTCAAGTGTAATTTTAAACGGTATTAATTATTTTTATTGAACAATATAATATTAGTTGATTGATATTAATTTATTAATTGTTTCATTGAACATAATTAGATATCCTTAGTAGACATTATTAGCAATTGAACAATGCAATAGGTGTAAACAAGACTTACTTATATCATACTAACTTAAGTGGTACGTACATTAAAAAAAAATCCTTTAATTACTATACGGTGAAATATCGTTTCTTTCAATTTCCCACTGAATATGATTTTTGACTTTATTTTCTTGAATTTTTCCATATATAATATATTTGAAAACAGGTTAAAAACGCGTTAGTCGTTGGATTCCAAAGCAAATTTCAATTATATATATAAAAAGCCATGTTATTTAATCCTTTTAAATATTCTGAATCCATTGACTTCAATTCTTATATCGGCGTCAATGGATTTATTTTCTCAACTTGTTTGTCGTTTCGGCCTATTAGAACATGCTAAAAAGAAATTCTTTACCATTTGCAAATAAATTATACATATATATATATACGTGTGTAAATATATATGTAATGAGAAGTTGATAAGTAGCAGCAGAGCTTGGATAAAGAAAGCTTTTGATCCGTGCGGTAATTTTAAGGGTGAGTCACATATAAGCACACTTCTATAGTTTTAATTGCAATATACTCCACCATTTTTCCTTCATTATCAATCACCACACTTTGGTGGGCCACCACCACAAAAGTTCCAGCAAACCCCCCCCCCCCCATCTCCCCCCCCCCTCACCCGTCCCCTCTCCCTCCCTCTTTCTCCCTCTCTTAATTGATTTGACTTGTTTTGCAGGTTTTTTCATATTTTTTTTTTATTTCTGTTTTTATTCTTTTTCTTTTCTTTTTGTATTTTTGAATTTTAGGTTTGTGATCCTGCAACCACTTTTTTATTTATTTTTCTTTTATCTTTTTGAATTTACACACATAAAAATAAAAAATAAATGCACAATATCATTAACAATAAATATTTTTTCTTATATAAAATTCTAAAAATTACATTTCAATATAGAATTACATTTATAAAATTTAAAATTACACTGAAACAAAAAATACACTTTTCTTTTGTTACATAATTACATTTATTTCTTTTTTTTTTTTGCTGCATAATTGACAAGAAATTGAATATCCTTTCATGTCTTCATGCTCCCATTCTTGAACATGCAAAAATACAACTTTGCATAACTGAGATAAACATTTGAATATTTGCAAAAAGAAAATGTTGCATAATACAAAAAAATTGTTGAATAATTCAAAATTTGTTTGCATACCCATTTAGAATTTTGGTATAATAGGTCTTTTCCGATCTAATACTATCAGCAACAACATTCCCAACAAATATTCCTATCTTCTCCATTGTCACCAACAACAATAAGAATATCAACAAATTTACTGATGCAAGTTTACAAATTTATAAATACACCAATATCCATGAGTTTTTTTTAGCGGAAATTACACAAAAATCAATAAAAAAATTGCAGAAATTAATCCTAAGAATATCAACAGGTTTTCTGGAAATTCAGCTAACCCCTTCTCTCAAAACATCCAAAAAATTCAAGAACTCCAAATTCAAGAACTCCTATTAATTATTTCCCCTGAAAGTTTTCAATTTATTCAATTTCATTACACATGTACTGCTACACTAAATATCAAATTAAAGGGAAATTAGGAATTCCTTGCATACATTTCTTTGACAATCGTGTTCGTCTCGCCACTGAAGCCGATCGAATTGAGCGCCGTCCCCACCGTCGGCGGAAATAGATCCGAACAGATCCGTGGCGGCATTGGATATGTGACAAACAAATCTGTGAGGGGTGGGGGGGACCGAATATCATGCAGACCGGAGAGTGGTGGGAGTATGATTAGGCGTGAAATTGTCGGAATTTATAGCTCGAAATGCCCGTGTTTTGATTGATTTATGAGTATTTAGAGTCATTTGAGTATCATTTTCATAAACTAATGAATTTGTCTCTTTGATGCTCATAGATGGATAGAGGGCGAAAAGAGGAGTTCGTAGGACATAGTGCACGAGTTGTGCTCGAGCAAACACAGATTTGACCCATTAACTCCCGATTCGACCCGTTGTCTATTTATACCGCTTCCGAACACGATTTTGAGTACCACTTCACGCATAAAGTTAGTTTTTGGAGAGAAAAGAGCACTGAGAGTTCGAGCAAGCGTATTTTACTTTTAATTGAGGTTTTTACATTACGAATTCATAGTTAATTTGGATTTTGTTAATTTTATCTTTTGTTCTTCAATACTTGACACTTGAGACTTCGTATTTTCTCTTTAATTCAATTTTCGTTCCTAGAATTAATTTCTTTCTTATAAACCCTTGTTTATGCTTTTTAGTTATTTAATTCAAATCGTCATGTCTATGTTCGTTGCTTGCTTAATTACTTTCGTTATCGTTAAAACCATGCTAGGCTAAAACCCTTGTATGCTTGGGGTAGGATGAACTCGTAGAAGTAGGATGTTGGTATATAATTAGGGTAACATGTAATGTTTAGTTTTAATCCTCTTAATTAATGAACGCTTAAAATAAATTCCGAATTTACCTTTGAATTTAGTACGAAAATCGTTAGAGAGAGGACGACCTTATCACTCTTTAATCATGAGTAGGCTTAACGAGAGGGTTTAGAAGGGGTTTATTAATCTACCGATTTATCTAAGGAGGACGACCGCATCACCTTAGTTAAATTAGAATCTCTTTAATTAAGCACAATCTATTAACTTGTTTAGTGGATTAGTGAAATCGATTGTTAGGATAAAGTATTAGGGTTTAATTCTTGAGCTTTTCATCTTACAATCTTATACTTAGGTTATTTCTTGCACATCACGGTTATTTTGATTATGTACCGACTCCGTTAGTATACGTAGGGATTCCTATCCTGAGCACCACCCATTCATATTTGCACACAAATCTTAGTTAATTATTTTCATTCATTCTTTAGTTTATTTAGTTTATTATAGCTTAGATTTAATTTTTCTAAAAAATCCAAAAACACGCACTCATATTAATTACGATGCGTAGATCTTCAGGGATCTATTCGCATACAACCCATCCCGAGGCACGATATACTTGGTCGCTATACCTGCTTATACTACAGTGAACCCATACGCTTGCGAGGAAACTACTAGTAAAAAGTTAGTATTTTCAGTTCAAGTTAATGGCGTTGTTACCGGGGATGGCAATGTATGTCATTTGAATAGGACTTGAAGATAGCTTAGTAGTTAGTAGTGAGTGCTTTATTTTTCTGTTAATTCTTACGTGTTCGACAATTGCGTTTTGATTCTTCTGTTAGTGATTCAGGTTTATGAAAACACGCTCGCAAGGAGATACGAGCGAGGAGAGAATACCGCTAGATCCTGAGACAATAGCAAGAAGAAACTGAGCCTTTTTAAGAAGGATGAACACTGCTGGAGGAGGGAACGATAACATGGACCTTAGTAATACGTTGGATGACGCTGCAGCTAAGTTTAATCAGGAAGTAGAGCGAGTTGAAGGCACTGGAGGGAATAACAGTTAGAATCAAGTCCCGTCAAGGGAAAGCCAGAGCCTAAACCCGGCTACACATAATCAAAATAATCCAGCTCATAACCTTGTTCAACATCCTCAAAACAACCCTATCTACCCACAAAACAACCACCCATATCCACCATACCCATACCCACCATATCCTTATCCACCTTACCCGTATCCTCTGCCTCCTGCTTACAATCCACCTCCAGGTCCGCAAGTACCTCTACCACCCATATATCCTCAACATGTTCCTTAGAACGCTGATCCGGGTATGGCAATCAGAGGAAGGTTTGCAGCACAGCCGCAACGGTATTACGATGAAGTGGCATTGCCTCCGATAGAGGAAAATAACTTCTCAATTTCCCCAGGAATCCTGAAGCTACTTATATAGAATCAATTCAAGGGGGAGGTCGGGAAGGAGAATTCTCATACTCATCTAAGAAGTTTTCTGATGATTGCCACGACTTTCAATTATAACGACATGTCTGAAGATACCAAGAGGCTCAGGCTGTTCCCATTCTCTTTAACGGGAATAGCAAATGAGTGGTATGATAACACGCTCCCACGGGGAGGTGTAACCACATGGGCCGAGGTCGAGCATTTATTCCTCGAGCGATTTTCCCCTCTGTCTAGAACGATCAAAGCAAGGCTAGAGATCTCGTCTTTCAAGCAGAAGCCAGGAGAGGACTTACGTCAAGCTTGAGAGAGATACTCTAACATGCTCATTGAGTGCCCGCAACACGAGTACAACGAGGGGGATGTCATGGCTTTCTTCTACTATGGAGCCAACAAGGCGGGTCAAGGTCACCTTGACGCATGTGCTAGTGGAGCATTCCTGAACAGTGGTACAACTAGGTGCAGAGAAATCGTGGATAACACAGTCAAGAATGCCGGGCAATGGAACGAGGACCCAGAACTTCAGAGAGCATATCAGCTGGAGGAGAATGAGGGAACGAGGAAGCTGTTGATGGCGATAATGGAGGATATAAGCAACCTCGAGATGGGACTATAATGAGTGAGAAAATGGACCAGCCCATAGTGCATCAAGAAGAGGTCAACTACATAGGAAGGCCTAACAATAATCCAGGAGGGTATTGATTAGGCGTGAAATTGTCATGATTCGTAGCTAGAAATGCCCAAGTTTTGGTCGATTTTATTGAGTTTTTAGAGTCAAATAAGTACTATTTCTTTACATTGATGAATTTATCTCTTTGATGCTCATAGGTGAATTAAGGGCGAAAAACGGAGTTCGTAGGACTTTGAATCAGCTCAAACGGATGCCCGGATGAGAAGATATCGAAGAAATACGAAGGGTATTAGTGCGCGAGAAGAGAAGTGTTAATTGAAAGAAGAGAAGGGCCGCTCGAGCAAGACCACTCGAGCGCCTCCACTTGACTTCGTGCACCGTTCGACCAGTGCCTCTCGAGCGCTTCCGCTCGAGCTCAACAGCTCGAGCGCCTCTGACTTACAAAACGTTTCCTCCGCTCGAGCTCAACACCTCGAGCGCCTCTGCTCGACCGCCTGCTCCACTCGACCATCAAGCTCGAGCGCCTCCACTCGAGCGGGATAGCTCGAGCGCCTCTGAGAGCAAATTTCCAAGTTCGTTTTTCCGGCCCATGAGATCCCGATTCGGCCCGATCCTTATATATACATTTCCGAACACGTTTTGGAGGATGGATCCACGAACCATCACTTACCAAATTACTTTTAGACTTAGTTTTGAGAGAGAGAAGGAGGAGAAGAGACGAGCAAGCTTTACTTTTACGTTTTTGAGGTTTTCTTTACGAATTCACATCACAGTTTTACTTTTTAGTTTCGTTTCTTCAGATCTTTGTTCTTGAACACGTTGAGACTTCGTTTTATTGATTTAATTTCAGTTTATTCCTTTATTTCTTGAAACCTTAGTTTATGTTTGATCTTTTCTTCGTTCTAATCATTATGTTCATGTTCGTTATTTTTTCAATTGTTATTGTTTACGTAAAACCCATGTCTAGCTAAAACCCTTGCATGCTTGGGGTAGGATGAACTCGTAGAAGTAGGATGTGGGTACGTAATTAGGGTAATTCGTGACGTTTAGTTTTAATTCTCTTAATTAATAAATTCTTAAAATCAATCTTAACTTTACCTTTGAATTTCGTACGAAAGTGTTAGGGAGAGGACGACCGTATCACTCTTTAACAATTAGTAGTCTTAACGAGAGGGTTTAGAAGGGGTTAATTCATCTGCCAGTTTAGCGAAGGAGGACGACCGCATCACCTTAGTTAAATTAGGGCCTCATTAATTAAGCACAATCTATTAACTTGTTAGTGGATTAGTGAAGTCGATTGTTAGGATAAAGTATTAGGGTTTAAAATTTTGAGCTTTCATCTTGCATTCTTTACTTAGGTTATTTCTTGCGCGTCACGGTTATTTTGATTATGTACCTGCTCTGTTAGTATACGTAGGGATTCATATCCTGAGCATCACCATATCTTATTTGAAAACACATCTTAAATTCTTAGTTTAATTTTCTGTTTGCATTCGTAGGATAGTTTAGTTTATTTTAATTAATTTTTCCAAAAATCCAAAAAACATACACTCATATTAACTACGACGCGTAGATCTTCAGGGATCTATTCGCATACACACTTTCCCTTGGGTTCGATAATACTTGGTCATTATACTTACTCATACTACAGTGAACCCGTCCGCTTGCGGGGAAGCGACTAGTAGAAGTTAGTATTTTCGCTTCAAGTCGGGTAACAACAAGGTGGTAATCAATTTGGGAGACCTCTCTACGGCCAACCATTTGCACCACCCGGTCCACAGCCTCCTCAGAACCAATGGAGAAACAACCAAGGATACCAAGGAGGTCAACAAGCGAATCAAAACCAATGGAGGAAGAACGATAATTTTGCTTATGCCTATCCGAAGGTCGGAATCACAGTTCCTCCAGGTGTTGATCCAGGTTCAAAACCCCTGGGTGGAGAAGGCGGTTCCTCAACTGAGGAGATGTTGAGAGCTATCCTTCAGAAGGTGGAGGAAGGAAGCAAGAGATTGTCCTCATTGGAGTACGATGTGAAAGAATTGCATAAGAAAGATGATCAACGTGATCAAGAACTCCAAAGAAGGGACATTGATCTAAATAGAGCTCAACAAGAGAACAACCGCAGGTTCACTTCTATCGAGTATCAAATAAGCCAAATTGCAAAGTCTCTAACAAGAGAGCCGGGCAAGTATCCCTCAATGCCTGAGGAAAACCCAAAGGAGCAATGCAAAGCTATTGAGTTGAGAAGTGGGACCAAATATGATGGTCCCCAGATGCCTGCTGACTCAGAGACGCCCCAAGGAGAGGTTGAGATAGAAGAAAAAGAGCCTGAGGAAGTTAGAGATGAGATTGAGGAGGTAGAAATTGAGAAAGGGGTTGAGGGTGAGAAGTGGGACCAAATATGATGGTCCCCAGATGCCCGCTGACTCAAAGACGCCCCAAGGAGAGGTTGAGATAGAAGAAAAAGAGCCTGAGGAAGTTAGAGATGAGATTGAGGAGGTAGAAATTGAGAAAGGGGTTGAGGGTGAAGGCACTCAGAAGAGTAAAGATATGGATGAGACTCAGAAGGGTAA
Organism: Ballota nigra; assembly: GCA_947034835.1. Taxonomy (NCBI): domain Eukaryota; kingdom Viridiplantae; phylum Streptophyta; class Magnoliopsida; order Lamiales; family Lamiaceae; genus Ballota; species Ballota nigra. The sequence continues at coordinate 5,295,801 of OX344727.1, read as the reverse complement.
AGACCTTGAGGAAGGTATTGAGGAGATTGAGAGAGTCCCAAAGTGGAAGAAGGAAACTATTGAGTTGAGAAGTGGGACCAAATATGATGGTCCCCAGATGCCTGCTGACTCAGAGACGCCCCAAGGAGAAGTTGAGATAGAAGAAAAAGAGCCTGGGGAAGTTAGAGATGAGATTGAGGAGGTAGAAATTGAGAAAGGGGTTGAGGGTGAAGGCACTCAGAAGAGTAAAGATATGGATGAGACTCAGAAGGGTAAAGACCTTGAGGAAGGTATTGAGGAGATTGAGAGAGTCCCAAAGTGGAAGAAGGCAAAGGAAGCTAGGAAGAATGCGAAAGAAACTGAGAGAGATGAATGGGGGGTACCCAAATCTGTGATACCTGTCCCATATCCACAGCGGTTTATGAAAAAGAAACTAGATGAAAAGTTTGCAAAATTCCTTGATGTTTTTAAAAAGCTACATATTAACATTCCTTTTTATGATGCTTTGGAACAGATGCCCAACTACGCCAAGTTCCTGAAGGACTTGATAGCGAAGAGACGGAGAGTGGATGGACCCGAGCTGATGCACTTGAACCACGAGGTGAGTACTATGGTGCACAAGGTGCTTCCTCCCAAGTTGAAGGATCCCGATAGCTTTACCATCTTATGTGATATCGGGAGCAGGATCAAGAAAGGAGTTTTGTGTGATCTAGGGGGCGAGCATTAATTTGATGCCTCTTTCGTTGTTCAAAAAGTTGGATGGGGGTGAGCTTCAACCCACGATGATGACTCTCCAGCTTGCTGATAGGTCTATCACTAGACCTCAAGGAGTGGTGGAGGATGTTCTAGTGACGGTGGAGAATCATATTTTTCCCGCCGACTTCGTGGTACTCGATATGGAGAAGGATGAGCATGTGCCACTGATTTTAGGGAGGCAATTTCTAGCCACAGCCGGGATGGTACTTGATGTGGCAAATAGGAAGATTACGGTCAAAGTTGATGATCAAGAAGTGAAGATAGCTTTTTATGAAGCTATGAAATACCCCATGGGAGATGAGAGTTGTCACTTCATTGACATCATGGAGACTTGTGTTGAAGACACACTTCTAGACCCTTGCTCTTTCTATGTTCATCAGTTTGATTATCCTATCCTTGACGATCTATCTTATGATTCTTATGATCTTGATTATTTTGACAGCTTGAAAGATAATGAAGATGTCAAGTTCTTGGAGATGAAGAAAGTAAAGGATGAGGACGACTTGGAAGCTGAGGAGTCGACTTTCGAGAAGATGTTTGATAAGGCGCCACAATTGGAGGCGAAGAAGGAGCTTAAGCCACTCCCGGATCACCTCAAGTACGCCTACTTGGATGAGACCGAAAAGTATCCGATAATTGTATCTGCCCTTTTATCTGATGATCATCTTGAGAGACTTTTAGTAGTGCTTCGTAAGCATAAATCTGCTATAGGATGGTCGATTGCGGATATTAAGGGAATTAGTCCTTCCATTTGCATGCATAGGATTAGATTAGAAGAGGGTAGAAAAGTTATAGTGCAAAATCAACGTAGAGTTAATCCGGTGATTCAAGAGGTTATACATAAGGAGGTTTTAAAGCTGTTAGATAGCAACATGATCTTTGCAATTTCTGATAGTCCATGGGTGAGTCCGTTACACGTAGTTTCTAAGAAAGGGGGTACCACGGTGATTAAGACTGAGTCTAATGAATTGGTAGCCACTAGATTAGTTACGAGATGGTGTGTGTGTGTGTTGATTATAGGGAGTTGAACAAGGCAACGTGTAAGGATCACTTTCCTTTACCGTTCCTTGATCAGATGATTGATAGATTAGGTAGTTTTGAATATTATTTTTTCTTAGATGGGTATTCGGGGTATAATCAGATCATGATAGCCCCCGAGTATCAAGAGAAAACCACCTTCACCTGCTACTATGGGACTTTTTCTTTTAGGAGAATGTCGTTTGGGTTGTGTAATGCACCCGCCACCTTTCAAAGGTGTATGATGGCCATCTTTCATGGGTTGATAGAAAAGATTATGGAGGTTTTCATGGAAGACTTCTCCGTCTACGGAGAGTCGTTTGATAAATGTCTAATCAATCTTGAAGTAGTGTTGAGCAGGTGTGAAGTGATGGACTTGGTACTAAATTGGTAGAAGTGTCACTTCATGGTGAGATAGGGTATTGTTCTTGGACATCACGTGTCCTCGAAAGGTATCCAGGTTGATAAGGCAAAGGTGATTGCTATTGAGAAGCTTCCACCACCTTCGACCAAGAAGGGGATTCGGTCATTTCTAGGACATGCGGGATTCTATAGACGTTTTATAAAAGACTTTTCACAAATTGCTAAACCCCTTTCGCGGCTTCTTGAAAAAGAAATCGCCTTTGAGTTTACTAACGAGTGTTTAGTGGCTTTTAACAGGTTGAAAAAAGCATTGGTGAATGCCCCGATACTTGTGACCCCGGATTGGTCTAGCCCGTTCGTGCTTATATGTGATGCGAGTGACATTGCGATGGGGGTTGCTTTGGGGCGATTTCGAGAGAAGCGTTTCCACGCTATTTACTATGCCTCGAAGATGCTGAATTCTGCTCAAGTGAACTACACTAGGACCAAAAAGGAGCTGTTAGCGGTCGTGTATACCTTTGATAAATTTCGGCCCTACCTAGTAGGGACAAAAATAATAGTATATACGGACCACTCAGCGATTCGGTATCTTATGAGCAAGAAGGATGCAAAGCTCCGTCTCATTCGTTGGATCCTATTACTCCAGGAATTCGATATTGAGATTCGAGACAAGAAGGGATGTGAGAACGTGATAGCCGATCACCTTTCGAGGTTGGAGCTTACAAAGGAAAACACAGTGGAAGATCGAGAGGTGAACGATGAATTTCCGGACGAGAAGCTGTTTGGTTTAGGGGATATTCCGGTATATCGAGTTGAAGGGAAAGCACCTTGGTTTGCTAATTATGCTAATTATCTAGCAAGTGGAGAGTTACCGGCGGAGATGGACTCGTTGCACCGGAAGGCATTTTTTAAGAAAGTTCGGGAATTTATTTGGGATGATCCGTACTTGTTTAAAAGAGGGATTGATCATGTGTTGAGAAGGTGTGTGCCAGAGGAGGAGTGGAGTGATATCATTAGGCATTGTCACGCCTTGCCATGTGGAGGACATTTGGGTGGAGAGAAGACCGGAAGGAAGGTGCTTCAATCTGGTTTTTATTGGCCAACTCTCTTGAAAGATTGTATGGAATGGCTTAAGAGGTGTGATAAATGCCAACGATTTGGCTCTATTACTAAGAGGGACGAGATGCCGCTGCACGTATTCATGGAAGTCGAGGTATTTGATGTATGGGGGATTGATTTCATGGGTCCATTTTCTCCTAACAATGGATTCTTGTACATTCTCGTGTGCATCGATTACGTCTCGAAGTGGATTGAAGCTGTCCCTACAAGAGTGAATGATTTCCGAGTGGTGATTGAGTTATTGAGGAAGAATATTTTTGCTAGATATGGAGTCCCAAGAGCTTTGATTAGTGATGGGGGTAGTCACTATGTGAACAAGTGCATGGAGAAGTTGCTGTCAAAATATGAGGCAAGTCATCTAGTCTCTACTGCTTATCATCCTCAATCTAACGGTCTTGCAGAGGTATCGAATCGTCAAATCAAGGAGATCCTTGAGAAGACGGTGAGCATTAGTAGGAAGGATTGGACATTGAAGCTTGATGATGCGTTGTGGGCATATATGACAGCCTTCAAAACCCCTCTTGGAATGTCTCCTTACCAATTAGTTTTTGGAAAGGCATATCACCTGCCCGTGGAGTTGGAGCATAAGACGTATTGGGCAATCAAGAAGTTGAATTTTGATAGTGCCTTGGTGGGTGAGAAGAGATTACTTCAATTGCATGAGTTGGAAGAGTTTCGAGATAATGCCTATGAGAATGCCCGAATTTTCAAGGAGAAGACTAAGAGATGGCATGATGCTCGATTGAGGAAAAAAGAGTTCCAAGTAGGAGATCAAGTCCTTGTATTCAATTCGAGGATGAAGTTGTTTGGTGGAAAGCTCAAGTCCAAGTGGAACGGGCCGTATGTTGTGAGGAAAGTTCATAAGAGTGGATTCCTTGAAGTCGAGAAGGAGGATGGACATGGATTCATGGTGAACGGGTATCGAGTAAAGAAATTCTACAACTTCTCTTATGAGAATAAGGGAGGTATTTTAGAGTCTCGAGTCTCGTGAGCTCCTTCGAGCTCGGTCCGGTATTAGGACCTTAAAACTAGTGCTAAATGGGAGATAACCCATTTTTACTTACTTTTATGTGTTTTGTTCGTTTTGTCGTTGTGTGAATCGTATGTGTTAACCTCGTTTGTTGAAATTTTTGGTGTAGGCTTGGTTCGTAGTGCTTGATTCGAGTAAGTGAGCTTAAGGAGAAGCAATTCATGAAGATGTAGAGACGTTGAGTAGTAGAGCATTCGATTGTTGGTGTATGAGGTAACCCGAACCCCAAAACATAGACCTCTTGGCGAAGGCGAAGTCGAAGTTTGGGGGGTGGTGTTTTTGTTGTTCATTGATTTGCATTGATAGTGAAGTTCATGAGAATTTAGTGTACGTACTCGTACGTACTCATTCTTTTCAAACTTTATTATTGCGTAGCAAGAACAAAGTTTGGGGGGTGTGCATTCGTACTTCGAGTTGTACACGAAATTCGAGTGAAAATTTGGTCAATTTTTTTTTCGAAAATATTGATGTATGAAGTGAGTGCAAAGTGAGGAGAATGTGATTTAATTAGGTGATGGTTTGGTTCGTTGAAAATCACATTGGAAGAGACCCCAACTCCTTGATCAAATGAGCGATCGGGCTTAAATAGAGGAGTTTTCCAGGTTAGTACTCGTGTTGGTCGTAAATTCTAGCAATTCGGATCGAAAGGGTTGAAATTCGAGCTTGGGAAGTGGATGTGCTCGAGCAGCCTTGCTGGAGCACTAAGTGCTCGAGTGGTCGTGCGTTATGCTCGAGCTTGGCTAGGTCGTGCACTCTTTTCACGAGTACTCGTGCAGAGTGCTCGAGCGGAATCAAGTCGTGCACTTAGTGCACGAGCTCGAGTACTCGTGCACTTTTTGGTCACTGGAACTCTGGGGGCGCTCGAGCGGAATCTACTCGTGCACCTAGTGCTCGAGCAATCGCACTCTCCGGATTTTGATGCCCTAGTTCGAATTTCCCACCCTATAAATACATTTCACACACTTTTCACACACCACACACACCCTAGGTGCGATTTTGGCTGCGAAAAACTCACTCTTTGCACCAAGTTCTCCACGTATCATTCAATTTCTCCCACGAATTCCTTCGATTCTTCAATAAAAGGTATGCATTCTCTCATTCTTTTCATTCAATTCGTAGTTTAGGCTTGGATTTGGCATGGATTGAGTATGAGAAAGTAGGGTTCATGTGTTCTTGAGGAGAATTGGGGATTTTCACATTTCTTGTCGGTTTTTGCTTCTTTGTTGATAAATGATGCCTCTTTGCTATGGGTTTATGAATTCAAGCTTCAATTTTTAAATTGCATGAGTGCATTGTGTGTATTTCTAGAGAGAGAAAGTAGGAATTGACATGGGTATTGTGAAATTTGGAATATTGAGATTTAATTGAGAAGTGAGAGTGATGAATAGAGTCTTGAGCATGTAAATTGCATGTATATGTGATGTTACTTCATGATAGTCTTGTTGTTTTGGAGTTCTTGTGAATTGGGAAAGAGTTTGAGAATGGTAAATTAATTTGAGATGATGATATCACCCGTGTGTGAAACCTTGTACACCATTGATGAAATTTGAGCTTGAAAAGGTTATGTGACTTGATTGTGATTTTCTTGGGCATTCATGAGTGTGTTTGGTGAATTGTTGTGATGCATTAGGTAATGACTCCTCCAAAGAAATACGAGGATAGGTTTGTTGAGGGGGATGCGTTGCTAACTTTGACTGCAGAATTGACGAGGAAGGGATTGATGCCCTCTCGTTGGGATAATTTAACATATGGGGAGAGATGGTTTGCTCACGCCTATCGGTGGAATTTGGTTGCTGGGAAAGTGGAGAAGACTCGGCGACCTTGCGTTGAGTTCATGAGGCAGTTGGGAATCGAAGAAGAGATCAAGAGAGTTTTCGAGAGGAACAATATGCTGGAATTTTACTAGATTTTGGTCTCCATGAAGACTCACCAAGACTTAGTGGAGCAATTCTTAGCCTCAGTGAAGATGCAAGGGGATGACACTTTCCGGTTCATGATAAGGAATGAGTGGCACGCCTATGAGATAGGGATGGTGAATACAGCCTTGCACTTACCCCAACCAAGTGACAGGAACACCATATCGGGTAGGTTCAAAGCTGATGAATTCTGGTAGCTTATCACCGGAGGTTTAGCTGGAAAGTACTCTTCGAGGACGGCCCGAGCTTCTTCCATCAGGAATCCTGTGATCCGATACCTTGAAAGAATCCTAGGGAACACCATCTATGCTCGGTCTGAAATGGGCACGGTGACTTCGAAAGAGTTGTATGGACTGTGGTGCTTGCTTCATCAAAGGGAGCACGACTTTAGTAAAGATTTCCTAGAGATGCAGATTGAGGCCCCATACAAGTGTGGGACGAAGACTTCTAGGATACGAGGAGAAGGCCTCATTTGTGCTTTCTTGGAAAGCCTGGATATCAGACCGATGGCAGCTCCTTGTGATGGAAGAGATATCGATTTTGAGCATATGTATCACACGTGGATGTGTGAGCATTGGAGTGGTAAATATTGCATGAGACTTCGAGATGATGAGCTGTTCCCGATGCCTAATGAGAAGTTGGTGACCTTGAAAGGTTTGAAGAAGGAGAATATACAGATGGATGGTTCGCACCACATAAAGGTAATGGAGAAATTCAAGGCAAGATTGGAGAGCTGCGGTTTATGGAATCAAAGGCCAAAGAAGAGGCATAGGAGTGCAGCAGGAATGAGTGGAGCCAGATCCAGTGGAGTTCGGGACCTCGATGAAGAAGAGGAAGACGAGTATGAAGAAGGAGGGAATACACCTGAGGAAGAAGAGGCCGATGTTGGTGGAGGAGGTCAAGAACCTCAAGAGATGGAGGTTAAGGCACCTGAAGTGTCCACTCCCGAGCCGTGGTACCCAACCCAGATTCAGTGGGATGGAATGAGGACTGATATTCAAGATCTGCGAACCGAGGTTACGCATCTTCGCACAACGCAGAATCAGTGGTACACGGACGCTACGAGTATGCGAGGGGAGTTTCAAGAGGTCCGGTCAGAAGTTTCGGATTTGTGAAGATGGATGGAGGCACTCTTTGTCTCCCACTTAGGATCAGATCACCCGAGCTACCGCCCGCCACCGCCTCCTGATGCTTGAGGATCATGGGGATTCCCTCAGTTTCTATTTCCTTTTTCTTATCTTATCTTTTCTTTTCTTTTCTTTCCTTATTTCTTGCTTTTGAGTGTGAACTGTTTGGTTTGAGTGATGTGGTCGATTATGGGGCTGTGATGGAATTGTTATTCAAACTATCGGGTTTTGATTTGTGTTGAACTCATTGAGATGATTGAATTATTTTATGCCTACTAACCCTTGCTACTTGCTGATTGTTATTCTTGAGTATGATTTGATGAGTATTGATGAGTTGTGAAGTTGAGTTAGGAATGTTGTTGTGTGAAGTATAGGAGTTAGAGTTGCTTTGAGTGGGAACTAGTGTACTTATGAGTTTTCCTTTTGAGTACTTCTGTGAGGAGAGTAAGAATTCACTAGGACTAGCATGGATGTGAAAGCTGTGAGTTTTGAGCCTTTCGTGACCTTAGAAGATGCTAGAACTTGTGTGTGCTCTCGCTTCTTGATTGTGTCTAGTTTGATATGCCGAATGTGATCTTAGGCCATCTTTGATTTGAATGAGTCACTTAGCTAAAAAATTCCTTACCAATGACATTGATCCCTTGTTAGCCAGTTTGAGCCTTAGCCTATTTTATTTGCTAGCACATTTTAACACTTATCCAATTTTCTAAACCTTTTTGTCCCAATTTAAGTGGAGAATAGGAAAAGTGTGAATGAAGAGGGGGATTGAGTTGAGTTGAGAAAAGGAATTATGTTGGTTGAGATGTGATAAAAGAAGGGTGTGATGAAGTCTTGAGTTGGGGGAAAGAACAAAAATTTGAGAATGAGCAAAAGAAAAAAAAAAGAGCTCATATGTATGTGTGAAAAAGAAAAGTGTGGTGATTGAAAAAGTGAAATGAGTTAGAGAAAAAAAAATTGAAGTGTTGAAAGTAGAGGAACTGAAAATTGTATTGAATGAAGATGTTTGAAGTATTTTGTTCCTCGTCTTGAAGTACCAAAGTTTGATTTTCTGTTCTCCATTCACTTGAGTCACTTATCCCATATAGTTATCCCACCTGTCCAAAGAGCCTACATTACAACCTTGATAAAGTCCTTTTTGATTCGGCATTGATTTCTAGAGTATGGTCGAAGTTGAGAGTGCTTACAAGCCTATGGCTGCTGATATGTGTGATTGATTGATTGAGTGAGTCCCTTAATACTGTTATACACTTGTGAGGGAGTGAAACCACATCGTTGAGTGCACATCCATGTTTGATCTTGGTAATTGTTGTTGTTATTGAGTTAGTACACGTGTGAACGATCTTTGAAACTAGAGCTCGATTACTTGCATGATTTAATTCTTGATTCATTCCTAACAATTTCACTTGACTTATTATTTCGTTTCTTGAGGACAAGCAACATGGTAAGTTTGGGGGGATTGATTAGGCGTGAAATTGTCGGAATTTATTGCTCGAAATGCCCGTGTTTTGATTGATTTATATGAGTATTTAGAGTCATTTGAGTATCATTTTCATAAACTAATGAATTTGTCTCTTTGATTCTCATAGATGGATAGAGGGCGAAAAGAGGAGTTCGTAGGACTTTGAATCGACTCAAACGGATGCCCGGATGAGAAGATATCGAAGAAATACAAAAAGTATTAGTTCGAGGGAGCAAAAGTATCATTGTAGTACACAAGCGAGAAGAACTCGTGCACTCAGTGCACGAGTGGTCAAGCATAGTGCTCGAGCTGACCTTGGTCGTGCACGAAGTGCACGAGTGCTCGTGCATGGTGCTCGAGCAGGTTCAAGTCGTGCACTTAGTGCACGAGCTAAGGAGGTCGTGCACTTTTTGGTCTCTGGAAGTTCAGGGCGCTCGAGTGGAATGCGCTTGTGCACATAGTGCACGAGTTGTGCTCGAGCAAATGCGGATTTGGCCCATTAACTCCCGATTCGACCCGTTGCCTATTTATACCCCTTCCGAACACGATTTTGAGTACCACTTCACGCATAGAGTTAGTTTTTGGAGAGAAAATAGCACTGAGAGTTCGAGTAAGCGTATTTTACTTTTAATTGAGGTTTTTACATTACGAATTCATAGTTAGATTTGGATTTTATTAATTTTATCTTTTGTTCTTCAATACTTGACACTTGAGACTTCATATTTTCTCTTTAATTCAATTTTTGTTCCTAGAATTAATTTCTTTCTTATAAACCCTTGTTTATGCTTTTTAGTTATTTAATTCAAATCGTCATGTCTATGTTCGTTGCTTGCTTAATTACTTTCGTTATCGTTAAAACCATGCTAGGCTAAAACCCTTGTATGCTTGGGGTAGGATGAACTCGTAGAAGTAGAATATTGATATATAATTAGGGTAACATGTGATGTTTAGTTTTAATCCTCTTAATTAATGAACGCTTAAAATAAATTCCGGATTTACCTTTGAATTTAGTAAGAAAATCATTAGAGAGAGGACGACCTTATCACTCTTTAATCATGAGTAGGCTTAACGAGAGGGTTTAGAAGGGGTTTATTAATCTACCGGTTTATCTAAGGAGGACGACCGCATCACCTTAGTTAAATTAGGGTCTCTTTAATTAAGCACAATCTATTAACTTGTTTAGTGGATTAGTGAAGTCAATTGATAGGATAAAGTATTAGGGTTTATTTCTTGAGCTTTTCATCTTACAATCTTATACTTAGATTATTTCTTGCACATCACGATTATTTTGATTATGTACCGACTCCGTTAGTATACGTAGGGATTCCTATCCTGAGCATCACCCATTCATATTTGCACACAAACCTTAGTTAATTATTTTCATTCATTCTTTAGTTTATTTAGTTTATTATAGCTTAGATTTAATTTTTCTAAAAAATCCAAAAAACACGCACTCATATTAATTACGACGCATAGATCTTCAGGGATCTATTCGCATACAACCCATCCCGAGGTACGATATACTTGGTCGCTATACCTGCTTATACTACAGTGAATCCGTACGCTTGCGGGGAAACTACTAGTAAAAAGTTAGTATTTTCGGTTCAAGTCAGAGTGGTGGTGTAGATGATGTGTTTGGGCCACAGATCGGAGATTAGTTGTCTTGCGAGCGCGGCGGTGATGGTGGTTGCCATATCCGCCTAGATCTGTCGTCTCCGTGGTGGTTGTGGGGTTGTGGTGGTCGTTGGGGGTGTGGTGGCGACGGCGGTCGGATCGCCATGGAGGTGGTGGTCTTCACCACCATCCATGGATCGCCGCGGCCGCTGGGTGGTTTTGTGGTGGTGGTGGTGGGTGGTGGTTTTTGCGGTGGCCGGTGGGGGGCGGCGAGAGGCAGAAGAGAGAGAGAGAGAGGAAGGAGATAGAGAGATGAGGCTGGGTTGGGGGGTGTGATTTTGGTTACGGGAATTCTAAACTAAGGGAAATAATGGCATGAGGGGTGTGGTGTGGTGTGGGGTGGGGTGGGGTGTGGGGTGGGGACCGGTTATATTAAAAAAAATATAATAATACCTCAGTGGGACCCACTAAAAGATAAAAAGAGTGGTTGTGTGTAATAAAGTGTGCCTATTTGTAATAAAGGGAAGTTGGTAGAACTTTGCTCAATTATGGGTAAAATAGTGTGCCTCTATTAAATTATTTCTAATTTTAATTAATTCTTTCAAGTAATATACGAGATTTGGCAACATTATTTAGCTTATAAATTCCTAATGTGATAGTTCCGGGGATATCTCAATCTTTAGATATTTTTAATATACTAGATTGCTTGTGATCTTTTTTCATGAGTTGATGATAGAGCTTTGAATTAAAGGCAAAATAATTAAATAAGAATTTACAATTTGGATCCCTTCAAGTAGGCAAAACTCAAAAGTAAATCAAAATACTTGTCTTAAAATTTAGCTTGAAAAGTTTGAATATGTGAATCTATTGTGCAAATCATGATTCTTGAAGAAACTAGCTTGGGAAAATGTTTATGCTTCTACTTATAGACAGATCTTGATTGCGAGGAGTTGGGCCCCAACTTTTACAATATAATGTATATTGAGTTTGGACTCAATTTTTTTGTTTGTCCTTTTTAGGAGACCAAATATGTTTATATGGAGTATGTAGTCTCCCTTCTATTTATCTAGTGTTAATCTATATTCTGTAGTCGCTCTCTTGTAACATAATAAAATTATCCTCTTTTTCTGTATACATAATCAACTTATTATTAGTGAACCATGTAAATTAAGAGTGTTTCTTTTAATTTTATATATATTTTATTGGGAAAAATATCTGACATCGAAATAACAAGGGAGAAGCATGCATCATCTAAAAGTTCGAATTTGTAAAGAGGTGTGAAATTAAGTCATTTAATTATTTCCCTTACACTCCCCCTCATTCATGGGCCGAACTCAACTTTTCTTCTTTGGGGAGGCCCAATGAGTGGACAATTTAATATGGGTGGAGTTGCTCCCAGCGGGAATTGAACCCAGGATCTTTTGTCCGGGCATGAGCCTATTGACTCTGATACCATGAAAGAATTTCGCCCCATCTAAAAGTCCGAACTTGTAGAGAGGCGTGCGATTAATTCATTTAATTATTTCTCTTACAGTATATAAGGATGGACAATTTTTTCCTATTCATATGAGATTTTTTGGGGAATATTAAAAAATCCATGCGGATTTGGTTTAAAGCGGACAATATCATATAAATGCAGAGATTGATTAAAACAAATATGTGTACTTTCTTTATACATTTTCATCCTATCAGTTTTGCTCTGTGTCAAGGTTTAAATCTCAGAAAAAACCAGGAGTAATGGCCTCAGATAGGGAAAATTTTGGCCTCTCCGGGCCAACATTCCTAAGAGCCATTGATTGGTAAAATCTCTATCCCTCTTATCAATCTGTTTTCTAAGACCTTGACAATTTTGATTACTTATAATGTACACCTCATGAAAATATCGATTTACTTACGAAAATTGTCAAAATGGTAACGAAATTTCCAACAATAAATTTTATAGCGGGAATTACCTGCGAAAGTGCCTACAAAATTTTCTAATCATATATGCATCTTCGATACTTACATACAAATAATCTACCTGTAAAATTTTCGCAGACAACTTGTTTGTAGGTAACTAATTACCTAAAAATTTGATTTCGTAGGAAAATTGCTTTTAGGTTAAGGAATAAAGAAGCCTACATGATTAAAAAAAATTTGTAGCTAAATCGTAAGTAATTCCACTATAAATTGTTTTCGAGGCTCAAGTTAAATGCAATCCCATCTCTTGTGAATACATTCTACCCAAAAAAATGTTCGATTATTTTTTTTTCGAAAAATTCGACAATTTTTTAAAATTTTTCCGAAAATTAAAAACACTAAAATAAGCATTTTCTGAAAATTGTTATGTTTCCGAATGTTTTTTGGTTGGAAATTGGAATATATTAACAAAAGATGGGACCATGTATAACCTGACTAGTGTGTATTGGAAAATTTGGTAGCATATCTTTATTTTCGCATTCATGATTGTTTTGTTAAGAACAACTCAAACTAACCGGCAGGGCCCCCACAATGGTGGATATGCCTGGATTTCAAATTGGAACAAGTTTTGATGGACCCAACGACCAATCCTACTTCGGGGTTATCTATGAATTCTACCCCCTTTATCAACTCAACTATGTACGCCAAAGCCCCCGCAATACGTAGTCGCATTCCTAATTGATGGACTATTTCATGTTTATGATCATTTAATTGTTGATTTGATTGGTGGAATCTCAAATATAATAACAACACTTTGTCCAACTATCTAGTGTTCATAGATTATATTCAAGGGAAGCAACTACACAATTTTCTTGACAAATGCTACTTCTTCCGTCCCAAACTTATTTTCCCATTTACTGTTTGCACGGGTTTTAAGAAAAAAAAAATGTTTATAATATTTAAAGTGATAAAGTAGATGTTTTTGGTTATTAGTGTATGAAGAATACAATATTAAAAAATATTGTTATTTTTTTGTCAAAAGTAAATGTAGCAAACGAGTATGAGACGAACCTTTTTGACAATGTAGCAAACGAGTTTGGGACGGAGGGAGTATATTTTATCCAATCCACAACAAAATATTTTTACCAGAAAATAATAAAATGCCTTAAATGTCCACAAGTAAATGTACTCACCTACCAATTCTTTTTGAAAGTTTAGTCTTCATTCTCTCCTTCAAAACTTAACAAACTAGAAATATTCTCTCTATTCCCATAAAAGTATGCTATTTTTTACATTAATTTTTTTTATCATTCAATCATCACTTAATTATTTCATATACCACGTTAATTTTACATTTACAAACAACCACTTAATTCATAAATAGATCACACAATACACTAAAATACCTTTACTTTACATACATTATCTACGTTTTATCAAAAATCAATGAACATACTTTTAGTGGACATATGGAGTATATGGTAAACTATTCTTGCCATCTCGGCAAATGTAAGTTAATGCTTGGTTCAGTTCTTCAAATGATAACGAAATCTCTTTTCTCTTGACACTCTATATTAAGGGAATAATTGTCTCCCGATGGCTATCCTTTGTATTGTGCTCTTAGTTCTTAATTTTTTTTGAGAGGTGTTATCTCTAAATCTGGTAAATATCTTTCTAATCATATGAAAGTGTGAAGTTTGGAGATCCGTTCTTGAACCCTAACAGCTGGAAAAGCAAAGAGAGTTGACAGTTATTCGGTTACGAATGGTAGTTACGCAAAGCTGTTACAGTTACAAGTGTCATCTGGTGCCAACTTCAAGAGGTCATAACTTCCTAACTGCTTGGAGGTTATAACTGACTCGAGTTGCAAGATGAAGAGCACGTGGCAGGCTATCACTCTCAACTCATAACTGCTCAAGGGTGTCTCAGTTGCTGATATATAAACTAGCTCATTGTTAGGTGAAAGCAGATTTCAACTTGTTAGCTAGAGTGATATTTTGAGTGCTAGATTCTATTTTCTTAGCTTATACTCTGGAGGATATCATTGTAGTTCTGTAATCTCTTCTTCAACATAGTGAAAGGCCTCACAAAGTGGATGTAGATCTATTGGATCGAACCACTATAAATTTCTGAGTCTTGTGCTTTTGAACTCTACTGAAATTCTCATCAGTTGAGTTGCTTTCGTTTTTGAACTCGTCTGATAGCTCTTAAGGTCTACTGATCTTAAGGTCCGCTGATTCCAAAAGTCTACTGATTCCAAAGTCTGCTGATCTTGTTTAATTCATCCCTATTCAAGAGTGTATTCTAGCTCGCGAAACCTGACAAATTGGCGCCGTCTGTGGGAAGAAGCTAAACAAGGCAAGAAGCAAGGATGAGTAGCTCCACAAAGTTTGACATTGAAAAGTTCTCTGGGAAATCTGACTTTGGGCTTTGGAGAATCAAGATGAAGGCCCTTCTGGTTCAGCAAGGATTGGCTGAAGCCATTGAAGAACCTGGAAAACCCGAGGAAGAAGAAACGAGTAAGAAAGTGGCAGAAAGGGCCAAGATCAGAGAAAAGGCACACAGTACTATCATTCTGTGCCTTGGTGATAAAGTTCTGAGGGAGGTTGCTAAGGAGAAAACTGCAAAGGAGGTCTGGGACAAGCTTTCAAGCTTGTACATGGTGAAGACCTTGGCTAACAGGTTGTACATGAAGCAGAAACTCTATGCATTCAAGATGGCAGATGACAAACCCATCCTGGAGCAGTTGGATGATTTCAATAAAATTCTGGATGACTTAGAGAATATTGAAATCATGCTGGAAGAGGAGGATAAGGCCCTTATCCTGTTAAGTGCTTTACCAAAGTCCTATGAAAACCTGAAGGACACTATACTATTTGGAAGGCAAGATACAATTAGCCTTGAAGATGTGCAGTTGGCCCTTAAGTCTAAGGAACTGCAGAAAACATCTGAAGCCAGTAGTAGTTCCAAGGTGAATGAGAGTCTGACAGTGAAGGAAAACCATTCAAAGAAGAACTTCAAGAAGTGGCCTAAAGATAAAGGCAAGAAACCTGAGAAGAAATCATCAGAAACCTCTAATGATGGAGAAGGAAGGAAGTGTTATCACTGCCATGAGACAGGACATTTCAAGAGAAACTGCCCTAAGTGGAAGAAGTCATCAAAGTTTAAAGGAGTTGCTGAATCGGGGAAGGACAAGAAACAAGCAAATCAAGCAGTAGAAACTGAAGACTCCACAAGCTTTGAACTAGCTGAAGTACTTTCCATCACCACATCAGAGGAGAAGAATGAGTGGATTCTGGATTCAGGTTGTTCATTTCACATGTGCCCTGTGAAGGAATGGTTCACTGAGTTCAAACACCAGAATGGTGGATCAGTCTTACTTGGAAATGACCACACCTGTAAAGTAAGAGGAACTGGCTCTGTAAACTTGAAGATGTTTGATGGAGCTGTCAGAACTCTGAGAAATGTGAGGTATGTACCTGATCTTAGAAGGAATCTCATATCTCTTGGCATGTTAGATAACATGGGGTACAAGTTTACTTCTGAAAATGGGGAATTAGTAGTCACCAGAGATAATCATACTGTTATGAAAGGAACTAGAAGGAATGATCTCTATTTCTTACTGGGAAAGACTGTTACTGGTGGTACTAATTCTGTAAATGAAAAGGACAACACACTGTTGTGGCACAACAGGCTAGCTCATGTGAGTGAAAAGGGCTTGCAAGAGTTAGCCAAACAAGATCTCCTAGGTGGAGACAGAATCTCAAAGATAAATATATGTGAACACTGCATATATGGGAAGTCTAAGAGGATGAAATTCAGCACTGCTTCTCATACCACAAAAGGAATCCTTGACTATGTACACTCAGACTTGTGGGGACCATCAAAGAATCCCACAAGGAATGGAGGAAGATACTTTATTACCTTCATAGATGATTACTCAAGGAAGGTATGGATATCTGTATTGAAAACTAAATCTGAAGCATTCAGTAGTTTCAAGAATTGGTTAGCTGAGGTGGAGAACATCAGTGGTAAGAAGTTAAAAGTTCTAAGAACTGACAACGGGTTGGAGTATCTATCTGAAGAATTCACAACTTTCTGCAAGGAGAGAGGCATTGTAAGGCACAGAACTGTACCTGGAACTCCTCAACAAAATGGAGTTGCTGAAAGGATGAATCAAACCTTGCTAGAAAGAGTGAGGTGTATGTTGAGTAGCTCTGGATTACCCAAGTCTTTCTGGGGAGAAGTGGTAACTACAGCAGCTTATCTCATAAATAGAAGTCCATCTACTCCACTGAAGTTCAAGACACCAGAGGAAGCCTGGTCAGGACATAAACCTGACTTCTCCAACTTAATAGTCTATGGATGCAAGGCCTTTGCTCATATAAGGCAAGACAAGCTGGAACCAAGAGCTCTCAAGTGTGTACTGATTGGATATCCAACAGGGGTAAAGGGATACAAACTGTGGTGTATTGAGAAGGGAAGTGAAAGGTGTATCATAAGCAGAGATGTAACCTTTGATGAAAACAGTTTACCTCTTAAGATGACTGAAAATGCAGGCTCTGGAGAGAATCAAGATAGTACTACACATCTTGAGGTGGAGCCACAGGATATAAGAAACTATGCTCATGAGAATCAAGGTGATCATGAGAGTGATCAAGGCAGTGAGACTGAATACCAGGATTATCAATTAGCAAGGGACAGGGTCAGGAGACAGACTCATCCACCACAGAGATTTGGACATGCTGATGTAATCTCATATGCACTGTATGTTGCTCAAGATGTGGAGCAACAGGAACCTAAGACTTATACACAGGCTATTAGCTGCAGTGAAAGAGATAAATGGATTGTAGCTATGGAGCAGGAGTTACTTTCTCTTGAGAAGAACCAAACTTGGGAGATAGTGGATAAACCTGTGAATAAGAAACTAGTTGGGTGCAAATGGATATACAGAAAGAAAGTGGAAGCTATGAAAGGGGGATCCATAAGATACAAAGCAAGGCTTGTAGCAAAGGGCTTTACTCAGAGAGAAGGGGTGGATTTTAATGAGATATTTTCCCCAGTAGTGAAGCATTGCAGCATAAGGATTCTTTTGGCCTTAGTAGCTCAATACAATCTGGAGTTACACCAGATGGATGTCACCACAGCCTTTCTTCATGGAAAGATAGATAAACCCATCCATATGAAAATTCCTGAGGGAGTGAACATACCTGATTCTGCTAACAAGGTTTGTTTGATTAAGAAGTCACTATATGGACTTAAGCAAAGTCCAAGACAGTGGTATCTCAGGTTTGATGAGTTTATCACATCGGTAGGGTTCACAAGGAGCAAGTATGACAGCTGTGTTTATTTCAAGGATGGTCTCAGATTGAAGACTTACTTACTGCTCTATGTGGATGATATGCTTATAGCAAGTGAAGATGAAGAAGGAATCAACAAGGTAAAAGAACTGCTCAAATCAGAGTTTGAAATGAAAGACCTTGGGATAGCAAAGATGATTCTGGGAATGGAAATAAAAAGGGACATGAATACCATTCATCTCAGTCAAAGCTCATACTTGAAGAAGGTGCTTGACAGGTTCAGAATGAATCAAGCTAAACCAGTAACAACTCCCCTTGGACAGCATATAAAGCTGTCAATTCAGCAAAGACCAAAGGATATCAAAGAAAGATCTCATATGAGTAAGGTTCCTTATGCAAACTCAGTGGGAAGCCTAATGTATTCCATGGTATGCTGCAGACCTGATCTTACTCACTCCATGAGTGTAGTTAGTAGATACATGAGTGATCCTGGAATAGGACACTGGGAAGCTGTGAAGTGGATTATGAGGTACATTGTTAGCTCTGTTGACAAGGGATTGAAGTTTCAGAAGTGCACAGGAAATGTAGAAGCATTAGTTGGATATGTTGACTCAGATTATGCAGCTAATGTTGATACTAGGAAGTCCTTAACTGGATATGTGTTCACTTTGTTTGGAACAGCAGTGTCTTGGAGATCAACACACCAGTCAAATGTTGCTCTATCCACTACGGAAGCTGAGTTTGTAGCACTTACAGAGGCTGTTAAAGAAAGTCTTTGGTTAAAAGGGATTCTGAAGGAGTTGGGACTTTATCAGAGAAAGGTCACAGTATATTGTGACAATCAGAGTGCCATACATTTGGCAAAACATCAAGGCTACCATGAAAGAACAAAACACATTGACGTAAAGTACTACTTTGTACGGGATATGGTAGAGAAAGAGATGGTGCATGTAGCTAAAATAGCTACTGAAGACAATCCTGCAGATGGATTCACAAAGGCATTGCCCAAGGCAAAGTTTGAACTTTGTCTCAGGCTTATTGGAATGCATTAAAGCATTGGATGGTGCTGCTCTTGAGGGAGCAGTGGTGAGGGTCTTTTGTTAAAGGTGCTATTGTTGATTTAGAGCTAAAGGTGGAGATTTGAGAGGTGTTATCTCTAAATCTGGTAAATATCTTTCTAATCATATGAAAGTGTGAAGTTTGGAGATCCGTTCTTGAACCCTAACAGCTGGAAAAGCAAAGAGAGTTGACAGTTATTCGGTTACGAATGGTAGTTACGCAAAGCTGTTACAGTTACAAGTGTCATCTGGTGCCAACTTCAAGAGGTCATAACTTCCTAACTGCTTGGAGGTTATAACTGACTCGAGTTGCAAGATGAAGAGCACGTGGCAGGCTATCACTCTCAACTCATAACTGCTCAAGGGTGTCTCAGTTGCTGATATATAAACTAGCTCATTGTTAGGTGAAAGCAGATTTCAACTTGTTAGCTAGAGTGATATTTTGAGTGCTAGATTCTATTTTCTTAGCTTATACTCTGGAGGATATCATTGTAGTTCTGTAATCTCTTCTTCAACATAGTGAAAGGCCTCACAAAGTGGATGTAGATCTATTGGATCGAACCACTATAAATTTCTGAGTCTTGTGCTTTTGAACTCTACTGAAATTCTCATCAGTTGAGTTGCTTTCGTTTTTGAACTCGTCTGATAGCTCTTAAGGTCTACTGATCTTAAGGTCCGCTGATTCCAAAAGTCTACTGATTCCAAAGTCTGCTGATCTTGTTTAATTCATCCCTATTCAAGAGTGTATTCTAGCTCGCGAAACCTGACATTTTTTTTGCAAATTATTTATTCTTCTAGCTAGTTTACCATTTTTTTTTTCGAATTTATGCTCGTACAAAAATCTCTAATAATTTTTTAAGAGTAGTTTTAGTGTATATCCAAATATGTATATAAAACACACACAATTTGAATCAGTAATATCCAAACAGTTTTTAATAAACTTCAAACAATAATTAGTAATATAGCTATAAAGACATTTGGGAGAGTAAATAAAAACTAAAGTTAGACTATCATCAATTATTAAATTCTGAAGAAAATAGTTGTTGTGCTTTAGAAAACGACAACGGATAGAATTTGTTGTCGTATTCTTTATTATATACTCCCTCCGTCCCGGAACTTATTTCACGTTTTCCATTTTTGGGTGTCCCAACTCTTATTTCACACTCTCAAAATGGAAATAAATTACACACACACAAGTCAATAAAACACCTTTTTATTATTTAATTATTTAATTTTACACTCACACACTTCACTTTTCTTAAATATTGTGTCAACCCCACATATGATATAAATTTCGGTACGGAGGGAGTACTGTTTTGTTCCACTTGGCATTCTACCTGCTGAATTTTTAGTCCATAGATCCAGCATTATAGTGGTTTATTTGATATTTTTTAAAAATTTCACAACACAAACACAAAGTAAAACATAAGAGGTGGGAAAGATGATTTCATTTAACTATAACATTACAACATTAATGAATACTTACCATGTATTGTCCAGTACGTTGTAATTACAACAAAATTTGATTCATGGTCACATACGCTATCATTAATTACAACTGTACCACAACGTACGGTCTTGACGACCACGTATCGATTTTTAAAGACAGTGTGGGGTCCATGATTCACTCTCTTTGCATCTCAATTAACTATTTCTACTGTCACTGATTAATGTCACAACTAATGTTATTTGAATATATAGTATAGAAAAGAGTATATATATATTATCTATATATAATTGCATTAAATATTCGACAACCAAAAAAATACAGATAAAGACTTGTCACAGCTAAAATCAATGCTGACCCATCAATCCAATTAGACCAAAAACCCGTTTAACTAAATTTATTTTGAATATCGTTTTGCTTTAATATTTTATAAGTTGTTTTAAAAATATCTATAGAATATAATTTCTAAATAGCTTAAAATTAGTTAAAGTGTTTGAGTAATAATACTTATAAACTCTTTGATATTTCCTCTGTTCAGAAGTAAATTTCTCACAACTTTTTGTTGTTTTATTTAAGAAAGTGCATTTATTTATTAATATATAGTGGGTCAAATGTTGAATTTTGACGTAAAGTAATGAATAATGCTGAAAAGTGAATGAAATGATTGACATTGTGATAATATTGTATGAATTTGAAGGTTAAAAATTATATGTAGTGGGGTGTTGTTTTTGTCATTTATGGAATGAAAAACTTTTTGTAGGACACCCCGAAAAGAAAAATAGGAAACTTATTTTGGAACAGAGGGAGTACAATTTTACTACCAAAACTACAATTTTACACCATATTTGGACAGAAACTACAATTTACATATTCTCTTGGTACCAAAACTGCATTTCTTGTGAGACCAAAAGTATCGAAAAACTATGGTACTAAGAATATTGAAAAAATGATCGTTTTGAAATGGACCCATTCTTTTGAGATAAAAATGCAATTTACCCCATACATCACACCAATTAATAAACGTCCGATTGATTTTTGAAGATGGTCTGAGTTCCATTGCTCAATCTCTTTGCATCCCAATTAGCCAACTGTCAACTGACCAATAAGACAATTGGATTTCTTTTAATTTAATAAATGTGAATAAGTTATCAATGCAATTGTCTTATCGTATTACTTTGATAGCTGAAAACTATCAATTTCAGGAACTGGTGTAAACTTAGCAGTTTGAGGATTGTATTTGAATGCGACAATTTCCTTATAACATAAATAACTGACTTTTTGTTGCAACCGAAGGCAAATTCGATCCATTGCGCCAATACCGAATCAAATTCAGTTCAAATACTTGCTGGGCATTAACGCGCGAAGCCTTGTGCATATAATCCCTCTGTGAATCGATGTATACAGTTACAATTTCATGAATTAGAGTTCTAGAGTGAGTTTTTCATTCTGAGAGAGGAACTTCGAAATTGAGTGATTCTCTGTAAACATTGATACTCTATTGTCATATAGTGAAAGCCTTGATCCTCCCTGTGGACGTAGATCTTGTGATCGAACCACATAAATCACTTTGTGTTGTTTCCAATTTTAGTCCTTTCAATTTTCTGCGCTGCTATTGTTTTCGATTCAATCTTGTAAAATTCTTAACAAATTGGCACCGTCTGTGGAAAGTTGAATCGAGATGACGATGCTGAAACTTGAGGTGGACAAATTTACGGGGAAGAATGATTCCGGACTGTGGAAAATCAAGGTGAAGGCCCTATTAATACAACATGGCTTGGGGAACGCTTTCTTGACAGATGAGCAGTAGGCTTCTGCGCCCAATCTTAATAGGAAAGGGGAAATTCTGGAGAGAGCTCA
Source organism: Ballota nigra (assembly GCA_947034835.1). Classification (NCBI taxonomy): domain Eukaryota; kingdom Viridiplantae; phylum Streptophyta; class Magnoliopsida; order Lamiales; family Lamiaceae; genus Ballota; species Ballota nigra. Next base: position 5,273,860 of record OX344727.1, on the reverse strand, counting down.
TAACGCTGTAATTTTGTACCTCGGAGATAAACCATCGAGGGAGGTTTGCAAGGAGAAAACGGCTGTTGAGGTGATGAACAAACTTGAAGGCTTATATCAAACTAAGTCTGTCTCTAACAAAGTGTACATGAGGCAGAAACTTCTTGCATTCAAGATGAAGGATGACAAGAACTTGAATGAGCAGTTGGGTGAATTCAATAAATGTATTGATGATCTTGAAGATTTGGGGGGTCAGTTTTGGAAGAAGATGATAAAGCATTGATGTTGCTCAACTCATTGCCAAAGTCTTTGGATAGTTTCAAAGATGCATTGTTATTTGGAAGGCGGGGTCAATTGAGTTTTGATCAAATATAGACTGCTATCAAGATAAAGTTTATGCAGTTGAATGGAGATAGATCCTCTAATGACAAGAAGCCTCAAAGTGAAGGAGAGGGCCTAAATGTCAAGTACAAGAACAAGAAGAAATCAAACAAATCAAAGAAGTTCCAGGATCAAAAGTCCGAATTAAAGGGTTCTTCTGGATTTGTGGAGATGAGAAAATGCTTCTCTTGTCACAAGGTTGGACATCTGAAGAAGAATTGCCCAACAAATAAGAAGGACAAAGAAGAGCAGAAGACAGATGTCATAATTGCTGAAGAGGGCTATGAGACTGCAGAGGTCTTGGCAATCTCAGATACTGGAATGCAAAGTCAGTGGGTACTGGGTTCTGGCTGTTCTTTCCATATGTGTCCTCATGCAAACTGGTTTCAAGATCTGAAGAGAATAGATGAAGGCCATATTTTTCTTGACAATGATCAATCATGCATGGTGGAAGGGATATGATCTGTTAAAATAAGAATGGCAGATGGATGTGACTTTCAAATTACCAAGGTGAGATATGTACCTGATCTCAAGAGAAACTTAATATCTCTCGGATTATTGAATGCAGCAGTATGTGAATTTAACACTCAAGATGGCTCCATGTTGGTGACCATGAATGGAAGGGTGTTAATGACAGAAAATAAAATGAATGACTTATACATATTGATGGGAAGTTCCATATCTGGGTCTGTTGATCATACCATGAATTTTGAGGATGCATTACTACAGCACATGAGGCTGGGCCATATAGGTGAGAAAGACTTGAATAAGATATCCAAGATAAAGGTTTTTGGTGCAGTAACTGAGATAAAACTGAAATTCTGTGATCACTGTGTACTTGGCAAGGCCAAGAAGCTATCATACCCAAAGGGCACTCACAAAACTGAGGGGATTCTTGACTACATCCATTCAGATATATGGGGGCCAGCTTGAAACTCGTGGAGGAGGTAGGTATTTTATGACCTTGATAGATGATCACAACAAAAAAAGTCTGGGTGTATGTCATGAAACAAAAAAGTAAAGCTATTGAGAAATTCAAGGAATGGATCATTAAGCATGAAAATCAAACTGGGAAGAAGGTGAAATACCTAAGGACAAATAATTGACTTGAGTATCTCTCAGAAGAGTTCAATCATTTTCGCAAAGAAAAGGGCATCACAAGACATAAGACATCACCATACAACCCTCAACAAAATGGACTTGCAGAGAGGATGAATAGAACTTTCCTTGAAAGAGTAAGATGTATTCTTGCAGATGCCAAGCTACTAAATCATTCTGGGGAGAGGCAGTAAGTACAACCTGTTTTCTGATAAACAAATCACCATCTTCAGCTATTGAGTTCAAGATACTAGATGAAATCCAGTATGGAAAACTATCTAATTACTCTGAGCTAAAGGTGTTTGGCTATGAAGCTTTTGCTCATATTAGACAGGACAAGTTAGAGCCTAGAGCACTAAGATGCATCTTCATAGGTTACCCAAGGGGTGTCAAAGGTTATAAAATGTGATTTTTGGAACGTGGACATAAGAGATGTATCATCAACAGAGATGTCATCTTTAATGAGAGTGTGATATGGTACAATCATACTGGGGATGCCAAAGACCTTGATGGAGATATCATAACTACCACTACATCTGTTAAAGTAGAGCAAGAAGATGCAGGTCATCCTCAACATCAAATACAAGATCAACCTGAAGATCAAGGTACAGGGTCTGAGGATGAATAGGAATTCCCAGATGAAGACATCATGGATGGCCAAGATCTCAGAAATTATAGTCTCACCAGAGATAGAGTTAGAAGGGAAATACTTCCACCAAGCAGGTTTGGTCATGCTGATTTGGTATCATATGCACTAGTGGCTGCTGAAGAAATTGAATATCAAGAACCTCAATCATTCAAGGAAGTTGTTGCTAGCAAGGAAAATGATTACTGGATGATAGCATTGATGGAAGAGCTTCAATCACTTGAAATAAATGGGACCTGGAAACTAGTGAACAAACCAAAAGGGAAGAAGCTTATCAGTTGCAAATGGGTGTTCAAGAAGAAAATTGAGTATGGAGCAACTGAACAAGTGAGTTACAAAGCAATGTTGGTAGCTAGAGGCTTCACACAGAAAGAGGGGGTTGATTTCAATGAAGTGTTTTCCCCAGTGGTAAAGCACTGCTCTATCAGACTATTACTTGCAAAATTAGTTCAAGATGATCTTGAACTGCAGCAGCTAGATGTGAAAACTGCTTTTCTCAATGGAGATCTAATAGAGGACATTTATGTGAACCAACCAGAAGGCTTTATATTACCAAGAAATGAAGGCAAATTATGCTATCTGAGAAAATCACTTTATGATCTCAAGCAAAGTTCCAGACAGTGGAATAAGAAGTTTGATGGTTTTATGAAGGAGATTGGTCTTGAAAGATGCAAATATGATAATTGTGTCTATTTTGAGAGGCAAGATAGGCATGTGATCACTTACCTACTAATCTATGTGGATGACATGCTTATAGCAAGCAAGAGCATGAAGAGGATTGAGTTATTGAAGGGAAAGTTGAGCTCTAAGTTTGAGATGAAGGATCTGGAAAATGCAAGGAGAATTCTTGGGATGGATATCTACAGAGATATGACTGTTGGGTCATTGTTCTTATCCCAGAAGAATTACACCAGTAAGGTACTTAAAAGGTACAATATGCATGAGGCCAGACTTGTATCTGTTCCTTTAGGGCACCAGTTCAAACTTTCAGTAAACCAAGCTCCTAGAACAGATGATGAGAGGAGAAAGGTGGCCAAGATACCTTATGCCAGTGGTGCATGATGCATAATGTATGCTATGATATGCAACATACCAGATTTGACATATGGGATCTCAATGGTGAGCAGGTTTATGGGAGATCCTGGGAATGATCATTAGGAGGTACTGAAATGGATTCTGAGATATCTAAAAGGTTCACTCAACACTGGTCTGATGTTCAAAAGATATGAGACAGGAGGATGTCCACTTGAAGGGTATGTTGACTCAGATTTTGCAGGGAATATTGATACAAGAAGGTCTATATCTGGATATGCCTTTACTCTATATGGGACTGTAGTAGTATGGAGAGCTATGCAACAGAGTAGCTCTATCCACAACTGAGACCGAATACATTGCATTAACTGAGGCAATCAAGGAAGCAATGTGGTTAAGAGGCATATTGAAGGATTTTGGGATTATTCAAGGCAGTTTTGATGTGCTATGTGACAACCAAAGTACCATTAACCTAGCTAAGCATCAGGTTTTCCATGAGAGGTCAAAGCATATTGATGTTAAGCTGCATTTTGTAAGGGACATGGTGGAGAAAGGTGTTGTCATTGTGAAGAAGGTAGCATCTGAGAATAATGCAGCTGATATATTCACAAAGGTCTTATCAAGTTCTCAGTTCCATCGATGTATGAGCTTGATGAACCTTGTGGCTTGGAATGTTCCATGATTTTGACATGATATGGGGGATGTGATAGACAATATGCAATGAAGAGATTTGTGAATAAGGTATCAATGCAATTGTCTTATAGTATTACTGTGATAGTTGAAAACTATCATTTTCTGGAACTGGTGTGCACTTAGCAGTTTGAGGAATGTATTCAACAGTTTCCTTATAACAGAAATAACTGACTTTCTGTTGCAATTGAAAGCAAATTCGAACCATTGAGCCTATACCGAATCCAATTCAGTTCGAATACTTGTTGGGCATTGACGCGCGAAGCCTTGTGCATATAATCCCTCTGTGAATTGATGTATACAGTTACAATTTCATGAATTAGGGTTCTAGAGTGAGTTTTTCATTATGAGAGAGAAATTTCGAAATAGAGTGATTCTCTGTAAACATTGATACTCTATTGTCATATAGTGAAAGCCTTGATCCTCCCCGTGGATGTAGATCTTGTGATCGAACCACGTAAAACGTTTTGTGTTGTTTCCAATTTTAGTCCTTTAAGTTTTCTGCGTTGCTATTGTTTTCGATTCAATCTTGCGAAATTCTTAACATTAAATAAAGTAAAATTCAACAGGATGTGTGAAAATATAGTTCGAACTTATATAAAAATGTAAAATTAATGCATTTAATTATTTTCCATTGTACCGTGAAAAACACATTTATAGACGATTAATATTCCTGTACAAATTAAAGAGCACACTGTAGATCCTAATATATAATCGCATTAATATGACACCTAAAAAGGTACAACTTTTGACTGTATATAATGATCACATTATTGCGGTATACGTTCAGAAAATAAAGTTTTGTCTATAACTAAAATCAATGCTCACCAATAATTAAATTATGAAAAATATGTTCAAAGCACATGGGCTCTGAACTATATTTATATTTGTAACACGTGTGATACTATTTTGAGAATTCAATACACACAACTATTTTTTTCAGTTTAAATATTAAACGCATGTGATACTATATATATATTTCATGGGTTCAATCACTCATACTAGAAAATTTTCCATGAAGAATACTAATACTAAAAATAAAAAAATGGCGAAAGAAGAAGAAGAGCCAGTTAGCCCTACTTCCCGATTGATGCATGCAAAAGAATTCAATATCTGTATAATAGTGGTGTTTGGTTTCAACACAACGATCGATCCCATCTTATACAAGAAGAGCGTCCAGCAAACTTTCTTAAAGAATCCTCGTTTCAATTGCATCCTCGTAAGTTGAACAGCGTGTTTTTCATTTCATATTTTATTTTAGAGTTAAAAATCAATTTCCACAATAAGTCCCAAACATTTTGAGATTTTCAATTTAGTCCTGTAATTTATCAATCGGTCGAAATTTGGTTCGATTTTTGCCTGAAAAATCGGAAACAAGGTCGTATGAAACGACATTATTTTTTATTTTCCATTGAGATAATATGACTTCGTTCCGGATAAAATCGGACAAATTGGTAAGTTATGGGACTAAAATTGAAAATTTTATGGAAAAATTCAAAAGTTGTGTGATGAAATTGAATTTTAACTCTTTTATTCTAGGGAAAATGCACTTTTTAGCCTTTAACTTTGGTGGACTTTGGTTTTCATCCTATTAACTTTGGACTTTTGAATCTTGTCCTGTAACTTACAAAATTTGCATTTTTTGTCCAGTTACTTGCTATACCAAGTACCTCTTCCGGTAAATCTGACGTGACATTTTGAATTTCATCCTATAACTTACAAAAAATTAGTGTCACGTCAGATTTGCCGGAAGAGTTGCAGGTAACAGGACAAAAATACAATTTATTATAAGTTATAGGACGGAATTCAAAATTCCAAAGTTAGCAAGACGAAAACCAAAGTCTACCAAAGTTAAAGGACAAAAAAATATATTTTCTCTTTATTTATTTTATCAGCACATGATTATCATTTTTTGAATTGGAATAAGGTTGAGAAGAAGGGGAAATGTTGGTGGAAACGAACAAATGTAGACATCGATAACCATGTAATTGTTCCGCATTTGGGCCATGATATGGAAGTGGATGATAAATATGTCGAGGACTTCATATCGGATCTGTCGAAAATACCCCTGGATATGACAAAGCCACCGTGGGAATTCCACATTCTTAACGTAGAAACATCGGACGCAAAGGCCGTGGCGATATTCAAGCTTCATCATGCAATGGGCGATGGAGTGTCTCTCATGGCTCTAGTGCATGCATGTTCTACGAAACTCTCCGATCCCGAGTCTTTACCGGTTTTGCCCTTGCCCAACAAAACGATTAAACCTCATAACTCCGGGTTGTTGAAGAGGTTAATTGTCTTGGTTTGGACAATGTTTGCAGTTATTTTCTACGCTTTGGTTGATCTTGTACTATATCTTGCTACGGTTGTGTTCTTGAAAGACAGTGAGAGTACTCCGATTAAAGCACCGGGAGGAGCCGTGCTTCCTTATAAGAGATTCGTGCACCGGATAGTTAGTCTTGATGATGTTAAGCTCGTCAAGAAAGCCATGAATGTGGTACGTTTTTGTAAGGGAAATAATTAATGAATTAATTTCACACCCTTCTACAAATTCGGACATTTAGATGAGACATAATTCTTTCATGGTATCAGAGCCACAAAGATTCTGAGTTCGATTCCCGCTGAGAGTAACTCCACCCATATTAAATTGTTCATTCATTGGGCCTCCCCAAAGAGGGAAAAGTTGAAAGGTTGGCCCATTAATGAGGGGGAGTGTAAGGGAAATAATTAAATAAATTAATTTCACACCCTTTTACAAGTTCAGACTTTTAGATGAGGCGGTTTCGATTTTGAAATATTTTGAGCTCAAGATCGGTAAATAAAAAAGAAGTTCAATGTCAAACTACTCCAACTCTATGCTCTAGTTAATTGAAATATTAAACGAGCTTAAACATAAAATTGGAAGCTCGTAATATTTTAAATTAGCTTGAACAATTAATATATAATTTTATCTCATCTAAAAGTTCGAATTTGTAAAGAGGTGTAAAATTAATTTATTTAATTATTACCCTTACGTTTTCCTACCTATGGGCCGAACTCAACTTTATCTCTTCCTGTGGGCCCAACAAATGAACAATTTAATATGGGTGAAGTTGCTCTCATCGGTAATCAAACTCAGGATTTTTGTTCGGGCATGAGTTTTTTGGTTCTGATACCATAGAAAAAATTTCATTTTATCTAAAAATCTGAATTTATAGAGAAATCAACTCATTTAAAACCCTATTTTTTGAGCCAACTCTTTGTATAAGTTTGATAAAAAGCTCGCCGTTGGTCAACCTTGAAATTTCGACCCATTTAGCGAGTCACGTCACCCTAACACATACTTTGATTAGCTATTTTTTTGCGGACAAGATCCTCTCTTACATTTCGATATTATATGTATTTAAAGGCGATACCGTGGGACAACGGGTACTTACAATTGTACACCCATAATAAAAAACACTACCTTAGTTATTTTCTTACAACATCAACGAAATATAACATTTTTCGATTTGAAATTCAAAATCCCCCCTACATGTATTGTGTTGAGATTGGGGCGTCTGGTGCAGGCCCACATTTTTTTTCTTATAAACTAATCTCATATTTTTCAATATTTCGATGTAAAATAGTTCGTACATGTGAAATTCATCCATCAATATATTCAACACATTATATGTATCATTTCATACATAGGATGAAACAAAGTAGAATAGTGAATTTAAAACTAAAATAACTTTTAACTGTTGTTATATATACCAACAGTCACTGTTCTGTTGTGCAACGAATGTATTGTGCTAATGTATATTCAAACAGTGACATTTGTGTTCAGTGAACCATTTTATATATATTTGGTAAACTCATGTAATTATTCATTGAGAACATTTAGTAATGTTTAAAAATACACGTGAATTGCACAGTCGTTGATATATATATATATATACCCACATACTTTTCCTATCCAACTATTTTGATATTGTTCCAGAGCATTAATGATGTTGTAGTAGGAGTCACAGAAGCTGGCCTCAGCCGTTATCTCAACACAAGATATGGTGAACCCTTTTAATTTCAATTATGTATTTACTTATTTTTCCAATTTTTGAAATATTTTATTTACTCTGTAACTCCATATTCTAAACAGAAAACAATGGAGAAAATGGTGAGAAAATCATCAAGAGGAGCACTAAATCATTACCAAGAAATCTACTGCTTAGATCAACTCTTATGTTTAACCTAAGATCAACTCCAACTATTGAGGTAATCATTATTAGTACTCCTTCCATCCCAATTAAGATCGCTAAAATCAAAATAACACATGTTTCATTAAAAGAACTGTCGATTATTCCTTATGTTCCTCTATAAATTAACCATTTTTCTATTTTATTCTGTTTTATTATAAACTCTTCATTCCCTTTTTGGCAACCTACTTTTTACTTGTCATTTCCCATTATATTTAGCATTAATACACTATTTTTTTCCTATCCCATCACCTGAACAACAACTATTATTTTAACACTTCCTTAATCTGTGTGCCCAAAATTTAAGGAAATTAAATTTATAGTGGTACGGAGGGAGTAATATAAAAATGCGTAAAATTGAAGGTATAATTGTCATTTCTACTTTATTGAAAGGAGGTTAGTGTATTGCTTAAGAGTGTATTGAAAAATGTAGGAATATAAGGTGTAAGTAAGTGATCTTTGTAAACAGAATTCTTTCATGGTATCAGAGGCATAAGGCTCACGCCCAGACAAAGATTTTGGGTTCGATTCCCGTTGAGAGCGACTCCACTCATATTAAATTATCCACTCATTGGGCCTCCCCAAAGAGGGAAAGTTGAAACTTCTGCCCACGAGTGAGGGGGAGTATTAGAAAAATAATTAAAATGAATTAATTCTACAACTCTCTACAAGTTCTTTGAACTTTCAACTTTCTCTCTTTGGGGAGGCCCAATGAGTGGACAAATTAATATGGGTGGGATAGCTCTCAGCGGGAATCGAACCCAAGATCTTTGTCCGGGCGTGAGCCTTATGACTCTAATACTATAAAAGAATTTCGTTTCATCTAAAAGTCCAAACTTTTAGAGAATTGTAGAATTAATTAATTTAACTATTTTCCTAACAGAGAGGCACTAGTACAAATAAAGTTATATATAGCGGTTATTTTCAAGCTAATACAACGGTTAAAAACGCTATGTAAGTGGCAGCTATATAAGCTCACACAGCGGTTAGGAACCGCTATATAAAATATCGAGCTTATACAGCGGTTAAAAACCGCTATATAAAGTATACCTTTATACAGCGGTTAATAACCGCTATATAAAGTCTACCCTTATACAGCGGTTAATAACCGCTATATATAGTATAACTTTATACAGCGGTTATTAACCGCTATATATTGTCTTTTTAAATTATTTTAATATTTTTATTTTTCATGCATTTATATTAATGTGTAGCGGTTAATTATTAAAACCATTTTTTATTTTTATTTAATTTTTAATTTTTATTATAAACCTGTTTTATAATTTATACTATATATATATATATATATATATATATATATATATATATTCAACACCAAAACACGAATTAAATAAACATACAAACCAATTAAATATACCAAAAATATGAAATACATATATCATTAAAGAGTAATATTTAATTTACATGTCTACTACCAAAAGTAATACTATAATGACATATAACTCAAGAATCGGTTGAACAAATACCCCGTCCAATCTAATTCCCATTTCTCCATTCTGCTAGTGGGGTAAGAAGCCAATGGACGTTCATATACAAACTACAAACATTAAAAAGTTATTAATTAGATATATTGTACAAAATTTTATTCAACCAATAATAATTTAAATAAATCAACAAATCGACTTACATTGTTGGGAATGGTCGTATGATAAGTGATGATTATATCTTCAATGTAGCAGCACACAAAATGTCCACAGTGTATGTTATCTCACTGCCTCGGAACCTATTGATTAACAATTATATATAGTCACATGCATACTACAATTACGATTATTTTCTATTAATTAATTTGATAAAAAAATTGTAAATTTACCTTAATTTTTTTCCAGTACACTTTTTCAAGGGTCTCTGGGTCTTGAGTACCAGGAAGCCGACTCCGATACATCTCCATCACACTATTATTATGCATAAAAAATAAAAATACATTACATATCCTCTATTTTGCTAACTAATTAATTGATCAAATAAATCCTCTAATAGTTAGCATACTAAAAATATCCTCTATTAATTAGTTAGCATACTAAAAATATCCTCTATTAGTTAGCATACTAAAAATATCCTCTATTAGTTAGCATACTAAAAATATCCTCTATTTTCAACACATACAAGAAACCCACGTTTGCAAAAAAAAAAAATCAAATCAAATGCTGAATTTCCTCCCAAGAGAGTGCAGAGCAAGAGAAGCCTCATTTCCTCTATGTAATCCTTACTTTCTATCACTACTATTTACTCATTTCATCATATTAGTGAACTCTGACAATATATTCCAGTCTATCGATGAAATAAAGAAAGGTAAACTTGGTATACAAGGACGAAATAGCAGCCTAAGGCCAAACCGGCCACAGAGTGTACTTTTTCGTGTAAATTCAATCTTGCAAGATATAACCGAATTAGCTGTGAAGCCACAGGATACAATTTCAGCATTATAGTAATACACAAGTCTAACATATCAATGAAGAACAATGTAGTCATGTAGAGGTAAGCAAATCTTCATCCCATATAAATATAGGTAAGTTTTATTTCTCATTGCAGTTCCATAATTTCCTAAACTTAATACGGCGTTCTCACAATAAGTCCAATAAAACAACTTGAAAGACTAATAAGTGCCCCTAATTTATATGATGGCAACAGACAAATTCATTCAACTTAGTGACACCAGAAAGAGAGCATGAATGATTAAAAATGAAGAATAAACCCTAGAGAAGAAACTCGAAAGACAATGCAATTACATGAAACTTACCCAAATTGATTTGGCGTGCGGCTGTGGAGAGGAGAGCGTCGAGGGCGGCCGTGGAGAGGAGAGGCGTCGACGGCGGCCGTGGAGAGGAGTGGCGTCACGACGGCGGCGCTGGGAGGGGCTGCACGGCGGGGCTGTCGTACGTCCAAAGAGAACCACGTAAATCGCGGCGCCGGGGGAGGGGCTGCACGGCGGGGTCAGCGGAGGCGCCGTTGGGATGCGAGAGGCTACACGGTGGGGGCGGACGGCGAACACGGCGGCACGACTAGGGATTTGGGGTGAAATTCAGTCGAGATTTAATTTGGGGGCGGAGTTATATATAGTACTGGTATACGAAAAAAAAAAGAAATTATACAGCGGTTTTCAACCGCTATATAAGATTTATCTTATATAGCGGTTCTAAACCGCTATATATGTCCATCCGCAGCGGTTTTTAACCGCTATATAAGATAAATCTTATATAGCGGTTATAAACCGCTGTATATTTTCTTTTTTAAATTTTTTTTTTGTAACCGCTGTATATAGCTTTACTTATACAGCGGTTATTGAAAATGGTTGTATATGTGCAGCTGTGTATGCCCAATATTGTAGTAGTGAGGGTAGAGTTACCTCTTTTTTTTGCCATTTTGAGTATGTGAAAAGAAAACCTTCTGTTTTTTAATTTTTAGCAAATCTAAAATGAAACGAAGGGAGTATCGTATAATTATGTCTTTATATTGAAGTACATAAAGTGAAATTATTGATTAATTACAAAATTTTATTGGAGATGATGGAGAAAGAGGAGTTAAATGAAACTTGGGGCAATGCGATAGGCATGGCTATTCTTCCTTTGACTATTTCTCTACAAGACGATCCATTGGCCCACATTCGTCGAGCAAAATCCAACATGGATAAAAAGAAACTTTCACGTGGACACAAAATTACTGCCCTTGCAATGGAGATATTGACGATGTTGTTCGGAACCAAGGTAAAATCAGATCAACGATGCTAGGTTATATTCTAGCGTTAAATTGCATTTTTGGTCCAAAGAAAACGAGTCAATTTCAAAACAATAATTTTAGTCCGGTAAATTTTTTCAATACTTTTTGTCCCAAGAGAATGAGTAAGTTACACTTTTGGTCCCAAGAGAATGATATAAAATTGCTGTTTTGAGCCTGAAAATTAAAGCATGTACCAAAATTGAAAATAAAGGGATCATTTTCTCGTATAGGTACCAAAAATATTTTGGACCCATTCCATGGGACTAAAATTGAAATTTTCCATATATTCTAATGCTACATACTTCGACAATAGCACGTAATTTCATTTTGATTTGTGAAAGCGAGTTTTCTATTGCAGATGTTATTACAAGTACAAAATAATATTATATCATCATAATATTGTGCTTCGAATATTGTAACTTATAAGTGATTATTAGGTAAATATGGTCATAAAATGAGTTTAAATTACAAATCATTCCATAATTTTATGAGATTAATTTTGTATGAGATTTAGTTCCAATTTCTCTGACTTGTATTGTAGAATGTTGGATGATAAGCTTGCCACTGAGTACTTCTGGTACTCTAATAAGTTTTTTTTTTTTTTTTTTTCCGACAAAAAAGAGTCCTAATTTCTTTGACCGGTCCAATTTTAGTCTCAAATCGACGGTAAAAGTCAAAACGACGTTACTTAGAAGTCCGAATATGTCTATTTCCACAAGGGTGCTGATCTGGCGTTTATGTTTGCTACTTATAATTAATTTTTTCTTTTATTACACTATCATATATATTTAAAAATCCTAAAAGAAAAAAAAAATCATATATAATTAGCACATATGGACGCCACATCAACACCTTGTCATAAATCCCCAATTTTGAACTTCAAAACGATGTCGTATTGACTTTTCTAGCCGGTTTGAAACCAAAATTTGATTTTGTTAGAAAATTATGGGATGATTTGTAATTTTAAAATATATAGAACTTATAGTTACATGCTTTTATTTCTCCCTTCACAGTTTGCAGCTACATTAACGAGGAGAATTTTTGCAAATACTACATTTACTTGCTCGAATGTGATGGGCCCAGATGAAGAGGTCAAATTCTTGGGGCACCATTTGGCTTACATTTCTCCTTCGGTTTATGGGGTTCCTCAGGTAGTGTATTTAACAAAAATGCTAGTGCAGATAACTGTGGCCATTCACAAATCGTCCTCTTTCGTTATTGGAACCCAATTTTAGTCCATTTTCTATTTTACTTTGTCAATTTTTATCATTTCAGAGTCAATTTTGGTCATTTACATCGTAAAATTTCAAGTTTGACTAGAAAATTACCATAATTTTTATTTTGGCCATGAAAACGGCGCCTCCACTCATTTAAAACGTCTCTTATCCAAGAAGCAAAAATCCTCAATCAATTTCAAGTTTCGATTACATCTCCCTCGTGAATCGCAAATTCTATCAATCCTCGTCGCTAATTCCAAATGGTTTATGGCGAGTGGAGGGTTGCGGCCTATATTATTATTTTCCTCTTGTCGAACCCGTCATTTTGATACATTATTTTAGCCATTCTGTATGGTACAACATATTTTCGGCCTTTTGGGGTAAAAATTTAAATTATACAGTGAAAAGGATTTAATTTGTTTTGATGTCAAAAGAACCACAATTGATAAAATAAAAATAAGGATAAAATCTTAGTTTGGCCAAAATTACATGACCATTTAGAAATTATCTCAACCTGCAGAACCATTTTATATTTGGGGAAAATTAAATTTTTAGGACACTATCTTATAGCAATTTGCAAAATGAGGACACTTTCTTTACGGGCTGACAATTTTAGGACACTTTCTTTTAAATTTTGCAATTTCAGGACACTTTCTTTATAGGCTGGCAATTTCAGGACTCTTTCTTTTAAGTTTTGCAAATTTAGGCCAACTGATACTAATTACGGGCCAAACGGGCTTGATCCTCCAGCTTGACTGCTTCGTAGACGTCATATCACTAAAATCCTTCCACATTATTAAAATATTTGACGAATTTAAAATCTAAAAAAATCTGGACAATTAAAAATCTGTTTATCATACTTTGCGCTCTGGGATTAGTATTCAAGCCCTTGCTTGTTCTCTCCGTTGCTTTCACCATTCTTGACTGGTATGTAAATAATTTTGAGAAATTAAAAAATGTAATTGTATTTTCCATTCCAATAGAACTTCCGTCTCACCTTTTTTTTTTTAAATAATTTTGATCCCATGAGAATTTTTCAACCAAAATTAGTGAAATTGGAATTTTGCAAAATTGATTTTTTTTTATTTGCGGGGAGAGTTGGGATTAGGGCTCCAAATTTTCGTTTGGCCCGAAATTAGTATCAATTGGCCTAAATTTGCAAAATTTAAAAGAAAGTGTCCTGAAATTGCAAAATTTAAAAGAAAGTGTCCTAAAATTGCCAGCCCGTAAAGAAAGTGTCCTCATTTTGTAAATTGCTATAAGATAGTGTCCTAAAAATTTAATTTTCCCTTATATTTGGATATAATGATATTACTTTTTTTTTAAGTACATATGTATTTATTTGTTAATTTTGTGAACTTTGACGCATGCAGTCACTGGTCATCCATTACCAAAGCTATGCTGGTAAGCTTATAATTTCAATAGGTGCTGATGAAAAGTTGATCCCAAATCCTCATCAACTTTGCGATGATTTGGTCAAGTCTCTTGGAGATGCTACAGAAGCTGTAATAAAAAACGGGGTTTCTCAATGGTGATCATAATGTGTGAGGGAAAATTTACGTGCGACCGTCTTATTGTACTATTGGTATCACTTTTCAATAGAAAATTTATCACTTTTTAAATTAATGTACTTAAAATAATACTTTTTTTTTTCGAAAAGTATAATTTACCTTAAAAATTGATAATCTTTCTATTAAAAATGATACTATCAATCGCACAGTTAAATAGTCGCACACATGACTTTCTTTGTTCGGGATGATTTTAGGTTTGCAAGGTATTATTGTAATAAAAGTAGATCTTGTATGAGACGGTCTCATACAAGTTTTTGCCTTGTAATAAATATCACAAGCTCGAAGAGATGATCGAAATTCATTGGTGTTATGTGAGTAATATATGATCTAGCAACTTATAAATGTCCTTGGCATTTGTAATAAGAAATAAACTTGCGAGATAAAATTCAATCTCAAGTTTTTTTGGTAAAATTAGTGCATGTTTGGTAATATTTTAGTAATTTATTTTAGTTTAGATGGATTTTGTTACTGGTTCCTTATTTTAATTTTGTTTATAGATTTTTCGTTCTTGAGCCATGGAGGCACACCAACTTGAATGCTGCAACACAGTGGAAGGCGACAATCATGTTAAAAAAAGTGGTGATGAACTGTTGTTTCTTTAGTGTCTAGGGATGTATTAAAATTTATATTTTATTATGTGTGAAAAGGGTAAAATAAGTAGTTCATTAAATGTGGAGGTGTGTCTCCTTATGTTGGAGGGGTATATAGCTGGACCCATTCAAATGGATGGGCTGAGTATGTAAACACACTCAGTGGGGTCTAGCTGTTCAGAGTTAAATATAAAACAGATAGTCAAACACATCAATGCAAACATGAATACATTGCCACACTGAACTGTCTCATATTTGATTGAGCGTTGCGGGCCTTGCCAAGGCCGTTTAATTGACCCCGGTGATTCCCGAGGACAACTTTTATGGTCCCGGACCCATGAAACTAGTCCCTGACTATCTGATTTCATAACACGGAATATAATGGAACATAACACGTAGCAGACACATTCAACAAATCACGTAAAACATTTAACAGTGAACAACATGCTCTACTAACAACTGTAGAGATAATTTAAATAGAAACTCCACTATAAGCAAATTAATTTTGCACCCAATTAAATGGTGACGCTTGTATAAATCAAATATTAATATCAAATTAAATTTACTATTTTATTTTGAGAATTAAATTAAAATAACTCTCGAATTAAATAGTTAAACTTGATATTAAATGTACACGGTACAAGTCGGTTAAATTTCGTGAGTTTTCAATACCCATATTGGGTAATAAATACAGTTTATTTACCATAAGATAGAAAATAAAATGATATCTCGTAAGAAAGGGAAGCGACCTAAATTAATCAAATCAAATCTAATTAATTCGCAAATCAAGTCAATCAAATGACACATGCTAATCAGACGACGCCACGTGGCCTTGCGAGAAAGGCAGGTCTTCCACTCTCCACCCTATAAATAGTGTCCTTATTCATTCATTTCCATCATCGAGCATTCAGACGATCGAACAAGCGAACAAACCCTCTACAACCGTTCTTGGATATTCAAAGCGTTCTTCATCAGATTCGAAGTATTCTTCGTGGAAAGCAATCAGAAACAGCCTCCGATCCGAAATCAAGGTCCAGAGCCCCTCCGATCAGGCCTTTCTCCTCGAAAATTCGAAGAAGCTTCAAAGGCGTTCTTCTCAGAAATGACATCCGATCCGAGATCAAGGTCCAGAACCCCTCCAATCTGGCGTTTCTCCTTGAAGATTCAAAGGCGTTCTTCGCACAAGTCCTTCACAAACAGCCAGACCAAGGTCCAGCACCCTTCCGATCCGGCATTTCTCCTTGAAGATTTGAAGAATCTTTGACTATTGCGCAAATACTAGCTTTACTAGTAGTTACCCCACACGAGTATGGGATCACAGTAGTGTGGGCAAGTATATGAACCAAGTATTATCGAACCCAAGGGAAAATTTTTATGCGAATAAATCCCTGGAAATCTACGTCTCGTAGCTAATATGAATGTAATGTTTTGGTTTATAAACTGACTCGAAAATATATTAAACTATCTATATGCTATCAATGAAATTAACTAAATAACTTTTGGTTTTAATGCAAATATGAGATGATGATGCTCGGGATAGGAATTCCTACGTATACTACCGGAGTTGGTACAATAACTAAAATAATTGTGATGTGCAAGTATTAATCCTAAGAGTACTAAAATTAGGCAATCAACTTCCCTAATCTAGCACTAGATTGAAAGATTAAAAGCTCAAGAATTATCCCTAATACTTCATCCTATAAACCTACTTCACAAATCCAATAATCAAATTATATGTGTTGTGCTTAGTTATCGAGACTCTAATTTAACTAAGGTGATGCGGTCGTCCTCCCTAGATAAACCGGTAGATTATAAACTCCTTATAAAACCCTCTCCTTAAGCCTATTCGTTATTAAAGAGTGATACGGTCGTCTTCTCTCTAATAATTTTCGTACTCAATTCCAAGATTATTCGAGAGTTTATTAGAAGCATTCAATAATTAAGAGAATCAAAACAAAACATCACAAATTATCCTAATTACGTACCAAAATCTTACTTCTACGAGTTCATTCTATCCTAAGCATGCAAGGGTTCTAGCCTAACATGGTGATTTGAATAACAAAATCAATAACAAGAACGATAATTATATGCATAATTGAATTAACAAATGAAATCAAGAACATCAACGAAAGAATAAATTCAAGTCTCCAAAGTAATCTTAATAAATCCTATTAAAACTAGGTTTAGAAGTCTCAAGTATCAAGAAAACAAGAACAAAAACTAATCGGTTCAAAAGAAAAGTAATTAATCTACGAATTCGTAAGCTAAAACTTCGATTACACGTTCAAAACCCTTGCTAAACTCTTCCCCAAGCTCTCTCCTTCAAAAACTATCAAATCGTATCAAAGTATATCTCAAAATATGCTTGGCTGGGTATATATATAGTGTTGAGCCGAAATTGGGTGAAATAGGGCCGGATGCGCTCGAGCTGGGTGGTTGCTCGAGCGCCTAGCGCCCGAGCGCTGCTCGGTCGAGCGCCTCAATCTTCCAGCATGAAACCACCGCTGGAGCCCCTTTACTCGAGAGCCTAGCGCTCGACTCGAATCCAGTCGAGCGCCTAGCGCTCGACTTAGGCTCGCTCGAGTGCTTCTCCTTTCCAGTGCATAAGGGCCGCTCGAATCTTGGGTGCTCGACCACTTCTTCCTTTTGAGCTAAGTAACACTTTTCTTCGTTCGAACTAATACTTTTCGTATTTCTTTAATATATTTTCATCCGGGCGTCCGTTTGAGTCGATTCAAAGTCCTACGAACTCTATTTTTTGCCCTGTTTCCTAATATGAGCATAAAAGAGACAAATTTATAAGTTTATGAAAATGCTACTCAAATATCTCCAAATACTCATTAAATATACTCAAAACATGGGCAAATCGGGCTACAAAACATAACAATTTCACGCCTAATCAACCCCCCCAAACTTACCACATTGTTTGTCCTCAAGCAATGAATTAATAAATCAAGTGAAATTGTTAAGAATGAATCAGAGTGCCATATCTTGCAAGTAATAGTTTTCAAGCTTCAAAGATCGATCACTTGCACACAAACGCACCCCCTTCATCCTACTTATGGATAATGAAAGTTCCAAAGGTATGATATCAGATTGCTCTGATACCAATTGAAGGTGTGCGTGTGTTAGACAATATAGATGTTGTAACGGATGTTAAAGCAATCACTACAACAATCTGGAAAATCAGAATATAAAACGTGTACAGCGGAAGACTTAAACACACTATTGCAAGATGGAATACTTTTTAACACAAACTATATAAAATAGCTTGTGCTAGCCTTACGGCGAAACGTTCACTATAATAAGATTAGTGATACAAAAGTTGTGTGAAGAGTAAAATTGTTCACAACGGAAACAAGACTCGATAACATCTATCAAATCTAAATTGGCTAAGTGTATAACACTATACACCGTCAAAGTTGATATCACACTATATCTATGATCTCACTATCTATGGATATAGGTTCGACCGCAAGTTATACAAGAAGAACTCTACTTCTAAGTATAACATAAATGTTGGAATAACTGCCCTATCACCTTTAAACTCAGGATCAACACTAGAGTAGGTGTACTCGTTTACTCCACACTTGGTACTGAAAACTTCAGCTTCTATTTATAGATGGAAGTCTTCAATCCGAAAATAACTTCTTCATGTAACCGCTCCATGATCTTCATGTAATCCCACGTCCTTATCTTTATTCCTGATTTTTTCATGATGCAACCGCTTGATTCAGATTGTTCTAAAATGTCCTGGATAAGTCTGGATCGTGTAGGCCCTTGTAGATCCTTCTAGAAGCCGTAACCACTCATGTTGCAACCAATGCTTGCAACATTCACTGCAACATTGAGTATTCCAGAAACTTGTAGATCCTTCTAGATCTTCATCCTGCATGTTAAAACATCTAAGACAACATTTGATCATAAAGTGTTGGTTAATGAGAAGAAAGGGCAAATTCATGTTGTTTCAAAGTAAATAGTGAATACTTCACTACCAACAACATTAACTATATAATCAATAAGAATCACTAAAATTAAACATGGATGTGCTCTCGGCGATGAGTTTCACTCCCTCACAAGTGTTTAGCAATAATAAGGGACTCTCTCAATCAATCAATCAATCTATCAATCAATCACACAAATCAGTAGTCATAGGCTTGTAAGTACTCTCAACTCTGACCATAAACTAGAATTCACGCCGAATCAAAAATGAATTTTTCAAGGTTATAATGTACGGCTCTTTGAACAGGTGGGGTAACTGTATAGGATAAACTGACTCAAGTGAATGGAGAATAGAAAATCAAAGCTTCGGTATGTCAATGCACAGAACAGAATACTTCAAATATCTTCATACAAAGCACTTCAATTTCATCTACTCACAACACCTCAATTTTTTTCTTCTATCTCTTTTCACTTTTTTTCTCAATCACTGCACTTTTTTTTTTCTTTTCTCCACACAATATATTAGCTCATATTTTCTTTTGCTCATTCTCAAATTTTTGTTCTTTCCCACAACTCAAAACTTCATTACACATTTCCTCATATTCACTCAACCATTAATAATTCACCTTCTCAACTCAACTCGGTCCCTTTCCACTCATAACTCTTCATATTCTCCACTCAAATTAGGACAAAAAGAGTTTTAGAATGTGGATAAGTTCAAATGTGCTAGCAAATAAATAGGCTAAGGCTCAAATGGGCTAACAAGGGAAAAATGTCATTGGTAGGCATATTTTGGATAAGTGACTTATCAATTAAGAAATGGCCTAAGATCATTTTCGATATTTCAAACTAGACACAATCAAGAAGCGAGAGTACCCACAAGTTATAGCACCTCTAAGGTGAAGATCCACTCACAAACGATGAGATCTATTTAATGAATTTTAATCTCTCATAAGGCTCAAATCTCACGTCTTTTACATCCATGCTAGACCTAGTGACTTCTCACTTTTTACCACACAAGTATTCAAAAGGAAAATTTGTAAGTGCACAAATTCCCTCTCAAATCCACTCTACTCACAACACTCACATAATCAAGTTCCTAACTCAATTCCACAAATCACTAACTCATAATTTACACTAAAAGATAGCAATCAATAAGCAAGAAGTGTTAATAGGCATGAAATAAATACTAGCACCCAATCTGCTCACAAAATACCTATCAATGCACAATATATAACCAAACTCAACTCAACGAGAGGGTGCGTGCCTGTGCAATGTCAATCAAACCTCTCAAGTGCGTCGGTGCATATGTATTACCATAAAACTTATAAATACTCCACCCCCCAAACTTCGACCTTTTGAAGCGGTCTAAGTTTGGGGTTGTGGTTACCTCATACGCATAATACCGGTTGACATATAGAAATATAGTTCACTCCATTTTCTTGAGTTGCTTTTCTCGTCACTCATTGGAAATTCATGCATCCTCGAGACACGCCTACAATAAAAAATACTCAAGAACGAGGTTAAAACATACGAACACAAAAACACTCAAACATTAACAACACTCAAAAGCAAGTAAAAATGAGTTGCCTCCCACTCAGCGCTATTTTTAAGGTCCTAATGCCGGACCGAGCTCAAAGGAGCTCATGGGACATGATACTCAATGTTACCTCCCTTATTCTCATAAGAGTGGTTGTAGAATTTCTTTCCTCGATTCCCATTCACCGTAAATGCCCTTCCACCCTCCTTCTCAACCTCAAGGAATCCACTATGGAATACCTTCTTCACCTCTGATGGTGGCGTTGATTTCTTTTTAGCTCTCCATGGAGGTGCCTTGTCGAAAAACTTTCTGATTTTTGTCTTCTTCGTATCCACTCCTCCTTTTTTCTTCACTTGGGTCACATCTACACGCTTCACTTCTTCAAACTTCAATTTCTCTTTTTCTTTGTTCCTATCAAAATAATCAAGATCGAAAAGATCACAAATTACATCATCTAGTGAAGGTTTATCATAATCATGAATATAAGATGGGCAATGGTTAAGGAGTGTGTCATCAACACAAGTCTCAATACCATCAATGGAATGAGAGCTCTCATCTCCTTTCGGGTGTTTCATGGCCTCATATCGGGAAATCTTTATTTCTTGATCATCAACCTTCAACGTGATTTTCCCAATGGCCACATCTAACACCATCCCGGCCGTAGTTAAGAACGATCTTCCCAAAATTAGGGGCACGTGCTTGTCATCCTCCATGTCAAGGACTACAAAATCATCTGGAAATACGTGATCCGCCATCTTCACAAGGACATCCTCAACCACACCTTGAGGTCTTATGATCGACCTATCGGTGAGTTGGAGAGTCATCATCGTGGGCTGAAGTTCACCCACGTCATTGTTGGGAAATTGTATAGACTTATTTTTTATTAAGATGCCAAAAGGTTCCTCCTAAGTCATTTGTAAGTAAAGTATTCAGTAGAGTTAGAATAGAGTTAACCAGTTTAAATGTTAAGGAACTAAAGTGCGTTTACTAATTCAAGGAGTGTATCTAATAGTTGAAGAAGTCCGCTGATGAAGAAGTCCGCTGATGAAGAAAGTCCGCTGAAGATGAAGTGATCTGAAGAAAAAGTCTAAGTCATGAATGTTTTCTAAGTACATTCACACTAAGACCAAATACCATCAGATGAGGATCAAGGTCCACTGATGTGAACTAACAAAGCACATTCAATGCTAAACACATTAAAAGCTGTTAGTTAATCTGGCTGGAACAAGGCAAAATGAATTTCAGTAAAGCTTGCAATAAATGAAGGAATAAGAAAGTTCTCTCAGAGGAGTTCCACCTTAAAGCAAGACAGGATTCTGAGCAAGTGAACTGAATGGACCAATGAGAAAATGACATGTAGGTGTACTCTACTGACAGCCGACCTGTCACAGACTGACAAGTACCAAAAGTCTTTCTCTAGCTTTCTCCAGAAAGTTGGTGAACAGGCATGGTCTTTCAGCCGCTTCTTGACAAGACTTTAAGCTAAAAAAGAGTCGTTTGAACCAATCAGATACAAGAGACTTACTTGAGAAGATTCAACTCCAACGGGAAGATTTTCAAGTAGGTCTATAAATACAGAAGGTCGTGCCCATTTCTATGCACGGGAAACTTAACAAGAACAAGCATTCTCTACACTCATAAACATACTACGAAGCACTCGAAATCATCTTTGTTTCCCAAGTGTTTCATATTTGTAGAGAGCATTTCAAACCCTCTGTAACCGAGCTTATAGTTATATCCAAACCTTAGAAAGAGATAATCCATCCTTAAAGCCTTGTGCTTAACTTGTAAGGATTATCTCACAAACAGTTGGAACCAAACCCTACTCAAAACCCTACCCCAGAGTTAGGTTGAGAGTTAAAGTTAAGAGGTGTTAGTAAGATGATTGTTGTTATCAGTCTGAAAGCTGGTTTGTTTTGGGAACTAGGACCTGGAATTATCCTAGTGATCAAATATCCTTAGAGAGGATTAATTTGATCAGTGTACCTTGGCACTAGAACACAATGAATTCCAAGTGAAAGGGATTCTCCTGTTTAATCAGGATAGTGGACGTAGGAGATTCTTCTCTGAACCACTTTACATCTTGTGCATTTACTTTATGATATTTCTCTAAGTGTGTGTTATTCAATCAAGTTTTATCAAGCAAAACGAGGTTTTCATAAGGGCTCACTAATCTACATCTGAAAGCTAATTAGATAGTAGTTCAACTGAAAGTCTTGAGCTTTCAGTGGAGCTGATATCTCAGTAAGCTTTCATAAGTAAATCTCAGCAGACTTCAAAGTCCACTGACGATCTACTGTCTTGAGTAATCTGATAAGTTTTGAAAAGAAGTTTGAATCTGTAACTACAGGTGTATTCCCCCCCCATACACCTGTTTTAACTCGTTTCGGGACCAACACCCCCGTCCAACTTCTTAAAAGTGACAATGGCATCAGATTAATGTTGGCCCCAAGATTGCACAACGCTCCCTTTTTAACTCAATTCCCGATATCACACAAGATTGTAAAACTACCAGGATCCTTCAACTTCGGAGGAAGCGCTTTGTGCACTATTGCACTCACTTCATGGTTCAGTTGCACAAGTTCAGGCACATCAACTCGCCTCCTTTTAGCAATCAAGTCCTTCAGGAACTTGACATAGTTCGACATCTGCTCCATAGGTTCATAGAGGGGTATGTTGATGTGCATTTTTTTGAAAACCTTAATAAACTTGGCAAATTTCTCATCTAACTTCTTCTTCATGAACTTACGGATATGGTACCGGAATCAAGGATTTGGGTACACCCAATTCATCACGCTCGGTCTCCTTCATGTTTCGCTTTGCCTCTTTAGGTTTCTTCCATTTAGGGAACCATTCTTCCTCTACCTTTTTCTCAAATTCCTCTTCTAATTCCTCTCTCCCCTTCTCGATCTCTCTATGGGCTTCCTCCACATCAACAGGTAGTAAAGGACCGTCATATTTGGTACCACTTCTCAGATGGATCGCCTTACATTGCTCTTTCGGGTTACCTTCAGACATAGAAGGAAATTTACCTGGCTCTCTAACCAACGATTTTGCGACCTGGCTAATCTGATACTCCATGGAAGTGAACCGTATGTTATTCTCTTGCTGAATTCTATTCAACTCCATATCCCTTCTCTGAAGTTCTTGATCTCTCTGATCACTCTTCTTGTTCAACTCCTTCACATCATACTCCAGAGAGGACAACCTCTTACTATTCTCTTCCACCTTCTGAAGAATGACACGTAACATCTCATCAGTGGTAGCACCTCCTTCTCCACCTGGGAGTTTCTCACCTGGATCTACACCTGGAGATACAGTTATTCCTACTTTCGGGTAGCTATAGGAGAAATTCTTGTTCTTCCTCCACTGATTCTGATTAGGTGTCTGACCTCCTTGGTATCCTTGATTATTCCTCCACTGATTCTGAGGAGGCTGTGGACCCGGTGGTACAAACGGTTGACCGTAGGCAGGTCTTCCCTGCTGATTACCACCTTGTTGGTACCCGCCTTGGTTGTAAATAGGCCTTCCCATGTAATTGACCTCCTCTTGCTGGCATCCAGGCTGATCCACTTTCTCACTCATCGCATTACCTCCACCACTCATACTCTGCCCAACCTCTAGATTACTAATCTTCTCCATCATCGCCATCATCAACTTTCTCGTCCCCTCACTTTCTTCCATCTGATAGACCCTCTGATACTCTGGATCTTCTTTTCACTTCCCCGTATTCTTTACCATGTCTTCGACTATATGCCTGCACTCAGTTGCACTACGGTTCAGGAATGCTCCATTTGTACATGCATCGAGATGGTGCTAATCCTTCTCGCAAGCCCCACAATAGAAATAGGCAATAATATCTCCATCATTGTACCCGTGCTGCAGGCACTCAATAAGCATGTTGGAGAATCTCTCCCAAGTCTGACTCAATCCCTCGTTCGTTCTCTGTTTGAATGAGGAGATATCCTTCCTCGCCTTCATCGTTCTAGATGGAGGGTAGAAACACTCAAGAAAAAGATGCTCGAGCTCAGCCCATGTATTCACACTCCCCTGTGGGAGTGTGTTATCATACTACTCCTTAGCTATTCCAGTTAGAGAGAACTGGAATAATC
This sequence comes from Ballota nigra, assembly GCA_947034835.1. NCBI lineage: Eukaryota > Viridiplantae > Streptophyta > Magnoliopsida > Lamiales > Lamiaceae > Ballota > Ballota nigra. The sequence continues at coordinate 5,249,107 of OX344727.1, read as the reverse complement.
TGAGCCTTTTTGCATCTTTCGACAACCCATTATAATTAAATGTTGAAGCTATCATCAGGAAATTCCTCAAGTGAGTGTGAGGATTATTTTTCCCTACTTCTCACTTAAATTGATTCTCAACAAGCATCTTCAAGATCCTAGGAGATATAGAGAAGTTGTTCGTCTCCACTGGTGGCATAGCTACTCCATCATAATACTGTTGAGGCTGAGCCTCAAACCTTTATCGAATTGTCACACCAGGAGGATCAACGTTATGGGGAACTTGCGATTGGTAAACTGGTGGTAGAGGTACATGTGGAATATGTGGTGGATTATAAGTAGGTTATGGAGGGTAGTATGGTGGATAAGGATATGGTGGGTATGGATATGGGTAAGGTGGGTTGTTATATTGGTAGACAGGGTTGTTGAAAGGGTTATTGGGTTTTGTTTTTGGTTTTGGTTTAATGCGGGTTGTTTTGATTATGTGGGATCGGGTTTTGGTTTTGGCTTTCCCATTTGGGTGCTTGCTTTTGACCATCAACTCCATCAACACCCTCAACCCGTTCCACAATCTGATTGAACTTTTATGTATCTCGATCCAATGCTCCGCCTAACTCCAAATTCATGCCGTCACTACCAGCAGTATTCATCCTTCGTTGGAAGGCTCTATTCCTTCTGGCTATGGTCTCAGGGTCTAGCTTCGCTCGTTTCTCCCTTTGAGCGTGTTTTCATATACCTAAGACACCAAAAGAAATATCAAAACACAACTACCTAATAAATAATAAACAGGAAATAAAATCACTCACTACTAGCTACTAAACTATTTCCAAGTCCTACTCAATGAGAATACATCGCCTTCCCCAGCAACGGCGCCATTGACTATTGCGCAAAATACTAACTTTACTAGTAGTTACCCCAAAAGAGTATGGGATCACAGTAGTGTGGGCAAGTATATGGACCAAGTATTATCGAACCTAAGGGAAAGGTTGTATGCGAATAAATCCCTGTAAATCTACGTTACGTAGCTAATATGAATGTAATGTTTTGGTTTATAAACTGACTCGAAACTATATTATACTATCTATATGCTATCAATGAAATTAAATAAATAACTTTTGGTTTTAATGCAAATATGAGATGATGATGCTCGGGATAGGAATTCCTACGTATACTACCGGAGTTGGTACAATAACTAAAATAATTGTGATGTGCAAGTATTAATCCTAAGCGTACTAAAACTAGGCAATCAACTTCCCTAATCTTGCACTAGATTGAAAGACTAAAAGCTCAAGAATTATCCCTAATACTTCGTCCTATCAACCTACTTCACAAATCCAATAATCAAATTATATGGGTTGTGCTTAATTATCGAAACCCTAATTTAACTAAGGTGATGCGGTCGTCCTCCCTAGATAAACTGGTAGATTATAAACTCACCCTTTCCTTAAGCCTATTTGTTATTAAAGAGTGATACAGTCGTCTTCTCTCTAATAATTTTCGTACTCAATTCCAAGATTATTCGAGAGTTTATTAGAAGCATTCAATAATTAAGAGAATCAAAACTAAACATCACAAATTATCCTAATTATGTACCAACATCCTACTTCTACGAGTTCATCCTATCCTAAGCATGCAAGGGTTCTAGCCTAACATGGTGATTTGAATAACAAAAGCAATAACAAGAACGATAATCATATGCATAATTCAATTAACAAATGAAATCAAGAACATAAACGAAAGAATAAATTCAAGTCTCCAAAGTAATCTTAATAAATCCAGAAAAACTAGGTTTAGAAGTCTCAAGTATCAAGAAATCAAGAACAAAAACTAATCGGTTCAAAAGAAAAGTAATTAATCTACTAATTCGTAAGCTAAAACCTCGATTACACGTTCAAAAACCTTGCTAAACTCTTCCCCAAGCTCTCTCCTTCAAAAACTATCTAATCGTATCAAAGTATATCTCAAAATATGCTTGGATGGGTATATATATAGTGTTGGGCCGAAATGGGGTGAAATAGGGCCGGATGCGCTCGAGTTGGGTGGTTGCTCGAGCGCCTAGCGCTCGAGCGCTGCTCGGTCGAGCGCCTCAATCTTTCAGCGTGAAACCACCGCTCGAGCCCCTTTACTCGAGCTCCTAGCGCTCGACTCGAATCCACTCGAGCGCCTAGCGCTCGACTTAGGCTCGCTCGAGTGCTTCTCCTTTCCAGTGCATAAGGGCCGCTCGAGTCTTGGGTGCTCGAGCACTTCTTCCTTTAGAGTTAAGTAGCACCTTTCTTCGCTCGAACTAATACTTTTCGTATTTCTTCAATATCTTCTCATCCGTGCGTCTGTTTGAGTCGATTCAAAGTCCTACGAACTCCATTTTTCACCCTCTTTCCTAATATGAGCATAAAAGAGATAAATTATATAAGTTTATGAAAATGATACTCAAATATCTCTAAATACTCATTAAATATACTCAAAACATGGGCAAATCGGGCTACAAAACATAAAAATTTCACGCCTAATCAATCTTCAAAGGCGTTCTTCGCACGAGTCCTTCACAAACGGCCTTCGATCTGAGATCAAGGTCTAGCACCCCTCCGATTTGGCGTTTCTCCTTAAAGATTCGTAGGATCTTAAAGAACATTCTTTCCATCCGTTCGAAGATTCAAAGGTCGTTCTTCACCAAATTTAAAAGTGTTCATCTCGCCTTCGAAGGCATTCATCCCCCAAATCTCCAAAATAACATTTAATCCAAAGTAAGGCGTTTCACCCTTGGATTAATGTTATAAATTCAAATCTAATCTCAAGCGAAGATTGAGACGAGGACTTCGCCCGAAGATCATCCAAGTCAAGGTCAACACCGAATAGAAGAATCAGAGGAGCAAATCTTGAGTCTAGGACCCCTACAAGTTTTCTCGGTTCGATCCGATTAAATTCAAGTTGTAAACCATTTTCATGTTTATTATTATTAATAAAACAAAATTTGTATTTACAAATTTGGCGCGCCCAGTGGGACATACTCTACCTCTCATCCCTTCTCTTTTCAAGCAAGCTTAACTATCATGACGATGGATGCTTCAACTATTGAGGAACGACTCGCAAGTCTGCTCAAAGCTGTTGAAGGGCTTACCCAACACGTCAAGAATAAAGACATCCAAATCTCCATCCTGATGAATAGGGTGGATGGCGGCGATGCATGCCCTGTTAAAGGAAAGCAAGTTGAGGGCCCCAACGATGAGGAGACCTCAACCAAACATCCTGAAGTAAATGCTAAGGAGCTACAAATCTCATCTGATAGAGGGATCCAAGTTGATCAACTCAAGGAGTTCATACTGGAGATAGTAAAGGGTAAATTTGATGACTGTTCCAAATTGTCCTGCACTTACACCAAACCTTATACCAAGAGGATTGACGACTTGAGGATGCCAGCTGGCTACCAACCCCTGAAGTTCCAACAATTAGACGGTGAAGAGAATCCGAAGCAACATGTTGCTCACTTCATGGAAACTTGCAATAACACCGGAACATACGAAGATCACCTAGTCAAGCAGTTTGTCTTCTCCTTGAAAGTGAATGCCTTCGACCGGTACATCAACCTAGAGGCTAACTCCATCGACAGTTGGGATTAAATGGAGCAGGAGTTTCTGAACCGATTCTATAGCACACAAAGAATAGTTAGCATGATCGAGCTAACAAATACTTGCCAAAGGAAAGATGAGCTCGTGATCGATTATATTAATAGATGGAGAAACTTGAACCTGAATTACAAGGATCGATTGTCTAAGACTTCCGCAATCAAGATGTGTATCCAAGGCATGTAGTGGGGTCTCTGATATATTCTCCAAGGTATCCAACCGCGAAACTTTTTAAGAGTTGGCCACAAGAGCTCACTACATGGAGCTAAGCATGACTGCAAGAGGAGTCAAAGGACCACAAACACAAAAGTCTCGCGACAAGACTTATGTCAAGTCTTCAAGTAAAGAATACATAACAGACCTTCCCCGTGATAGGGGGCAAAGAAGGTTCACTCTGAAAGTGTTGCGTCAAAAACAATATCCTTTCTTAGACTCTGACGTCTTCAGGATATTCGATGACTTGATGGATGCAGAGCTCATTGAATTGCCTAAGATGAAGCGGCCAGAGGAAGCTGAACGTATTGATGATCCAAAGTACTGCAAGTACCATCGTTTAGTGGGCCACTCAATTGAAGACTGTTTTAACTTCAAGGAAAAAGTCATGCAATTGGTCGAGCAAGGAGATATAGTACTCGAAGAGTCTATCTAAATTTCTCCAAATAGATGCTCCTTGATAAGAGCATAAACTGTCTGTGAAGCTCCTTAATATGAGTGAAAACTATCTCAAAGTCCCTCAAATCCATGCTCCTCGATACGAGCATAAACTGTAAACTGTCTGAAATACTCCTTGACAAGAGACAAAACTGTCTGACGCTCTTAAGCCGGAGATCAAATTGAAGTCTACATCAAATTCATTCTCCTTGATGAGAGAATAAATTGTCTGAAGTTTTCAAGATGGAGATCAAATTGAAGTCTCCATCAAATCTATTCTCCTTGACAAGACAATAAATTGTCTGAAGTTTTCAAGCCGAAGATCAAATTGAAGTCACCATCAAATCCATTCTCCTTGACAAGAGAAAAAACTGTCTGAAGTTTTCAAGCCAGAGAACAAATTGAAGCCTCCCTGAATCAAGTGATGCTCCTTAATACGAGTATAAACTATCAAACAAATTCAAAATATACTCCTTGATACGAGTATAAACTATCTAACAAATCCAAATCAAATCTCCTTGACACATGAGTTTAAACTGTATGTCACTCCTAGCCACATGAGTATAAACTATATGGCACCCAAATCAAAATAATTTTTATTCTCGAACTACGTTATGACTTAATCCTCTCTAAAGAGGTACGTATACAACTTAGACATCCTCTAAGTTCAGTGATTATTTTAAACCCAAAAGCATATGGAAGCGCAAAATGCCTTCGTGCTTCATTCACTCCAAGTCAATACGATCGTGAACAAAGCACGAGATGGCATTTGTAAGCAAATTAATTTTGCACCCAATTAAATATTGACGCGTGTACAAATCAAATATTAATATCAAATTAGTTTACTATTTTATTTTGAGAATTAAATTAAAATAATTCTCGAATTAAATAGTTAAACTTGATATTAAATGTACACGGTACAAGTCGATCGAATTTCGTGAGTTTTCAATACTCATATTGGGTAATAAATACAGTTTATTTACCATAAGATTGAAAATTAAATGATATCTCGTAAAAAAGGGAAACAAACTAAATTAATTAAATCAAATCTGATTAATTCGCAAATAAAGCCAATTAAATGACATCGGCTAATCAGATGGCGCCACGTGGCCTTGCGAGAAAGGTAGGTCTTCCACTCTCCACCTTATAAATAGCGCCCTTGTTCATTCATTTCCATCATCGAGCATTCAGATGATCGAGTAAGCGAACAAATCCTCTGCAATCATTCTTGAAGATTTAAAGCGTTCTTCATCAGATTCGAAGCGTTCTTCGTGGAAACCAATCAGAAACAACCTCCGATCTGAGATCAAGGTCCAGAGCCCCTCCGATCCGGCGTTTCTCCTTGAAGATTTGAAGAAGCTTCAAATGCGTTCTTCTTAGAAACGATATCCGATCCGAGATCAAGGTCCAGAATCCCTCCGATCCGACGTTTCTCCTTGAAGATTCAAAGGCGTTCTTCGCGGCTTCAAGGCGTTCTTCGCACAAGATCTTCACAAATAGCCAGACCAAGGTCCAGCACCCCTCCTATCCGGTGTTTCTCCTTGAAAATTTGAAGAATCGACAAAGGCATTCTTCGCATGAGTCCTTCACAAACGGCCTCCGATCTGAGATCAAGGTCCAGCACCCCTCCGATCTGGCATTTCTCCTTGAAGATTCGAAGGATCTTCAAGAACATTCTTCGCATCCGCTCGAAGATTCAAAGGATGTTCTTCACCAAATTCAAAGGCGTTCATCCCGCCTTCGAAGGCATTCATCCCCCAAATCTCCAAAATAACGTTTAATCCAAAATAAGGCGTTTCGCCCTTGGATTAATGTTATAAATTTAAATCCTATCTCAAACGAAGATCGAGACGAGGACTTTGCCCGAAGATCATCCAAGTCAAGGTCAACACCGAATTGAAGAATCAGAGGAGCAAATCTAGAGTCTAGGACCCGCACAAGTTTTCTCGGTTCGATCCGATTAAATTCAAGTTGTAAACCTTTTTCGTGTTTATTATTATTAATAAAATGAAATTTGTATTTACACCCACCTCGTATGAATGTCGTGGATGAAAAGAATGCAATAACTCAATAGCCTAAACCTCACGTTTACCGTCACCTAATATAGATAATTAAACCTACTAAGAAAATAACTGAAATAAATCCCGGAAATAATGTAAATCCAACTTAAATTGCTTTGTCAAATCCCTGTTAATTTAACGCATTAATCTTTAACCAAAATACTAAAGTAAATAAATAATCCTATTCTACAACCCACAGGTAGAACTTACTATTACAACCTCCTAAATCAAATTCCAAAGCCCACGTGATCAATTAAAACCTTACGCAATTTACTATATAATTAATACATTGAATGGTTAAGGAATTCTAATATATATTAAATATGTACATATATACTCACCGAACATGAATTGTTGCTCAAAAATAACCGAGTAATTGATAAAAAGATTGTAGAGATTGCATCCCCCCTTTTCGTTTCAAAGTGAAGAGATATTTAAAATCTTAAAATCGAATTTCAGTGAGTGAGAATTAATATATGAAGTTGAAACGTCACAAACATTTTAATGGTATTTAAAGTGTTAAAGGTTGAATAATTAACTTGAGAAGTTAACTATCCCAAATTAGAAAAACTGTAGAGATTAACTCCTTATTAGTAGGAATAAGTGATGTTAATATAAAAAATATAAGGTCTTAGAAAATATTCCTATTGACCACACGCACACGTGAGCCCGTGCCCGGGTCCGTGGTAATTGAATTTTGGGTGGACTCTAGACCTTGGCTTGGTCTGCAGGATATTTCTTTTGTGCTACGGAAAAACAGCCCAATTGAAGGTCTGACCCAATCTCCAGATAAGCCTGATTGCTTATCGATGATAGCATATCTGGTGTATTAGATAAACTATCATGGTAGGGCATGAAAGGTGGCAATGTGGAGTAATTCGTGGCATAGCGTAAGACAAGGCTTGACTTAAGGAATGTTGTCTGCGAGCATATGTGGACGTGAGTTTCGACTGGATTTGTGATGTCGGTTACAGGAGGGATTTACGCCCTCATTAATCCGAATTAAATCCAATTTAACTCAACTTTCCTCGGTTACAAGTGGCTTGAAGCCTATAAATAGGGCGTCTCATTTCATTTAACATACAACCGAAAATCCAACCAAATATTCTTGTCCCCTGCATGCATATATTGTTTTCTATAAATTTTGCATGTTTCTCAAAAGTGCATATAGAAATCAGTCCAGTTTTCGACGTTCCTACTTTTGTTTGGAACATACGGCAAACCGTGTGCACTAGCCAGGATGTATTTGTTTTGCGGGAAAATGGATTCTCTTGACTCGACTTTACTCGTTCTTCTTGTGAATAATTCTTTGATCATGGTTGCGGTTTGTTCAAGTTTGTGTTGGTGAGTTTTACAGTCCGGTGTGCAGTTTTATCGGAAGAAAATATTATTTATATTTCCAGTTTATTAAATAATTGTAATTCTCATTTTTTCAATTATTTATGGCCCGCTTGTTTGGGGTGATGATTATAGTGTAATGAGAATGATTCCATTAGTGGTGTTTGGTATTATCAATACATTGTAATAAGATTGAAAATGAGTTATAATTTACCTATCAAATGATTTCCCATTCATTACCCTCAACTCGAATGACTCTTCAATTACTTTAAACCTATTACCCTATAATCATCACCCACAACCAAGCGGGCTCTTAATTTTTGTTAATTATTTTTTATGTCATCTGTAAACCATCGTTGGTGCACAATATAACACTACAAAAAAATTGCGTTTTAACGACCGAAATTAGCGACCGCCTTCAAATCGGTCTAAATAATGTATTAGCGACCGAGGAAGACCACTGGTCTCAAATTAAAAAAATTTGCGATCGATACAAAAGTCGATCGCTAAATCGAAGGATTAGCGACCGCATACGACCGCCTGGACAGTCGCTAAAACTCAAAAGTCGGTCAAAATTAACCAACGCTATTTACCGCCCGATCAGCGACCGCAAAGGCGGTCGCTGAATTCAATTTTGTAATTAGCGACTGCCTTTAAGCGGTCACAAACTGGTCAGTTGACCCGTTCTTGGAAACGGGCAATGGTCATTTATTGCTGGGTTATTAGGCGGTCGCTAATAAAAAATTTGGTCATTCGGGACCGCCCAAATCTGCGATTAGCTACCGCCTTAGGTGGTCGCTAATTTTTTTTTTACCCTTTTTAGGCACAGGCCATACTCACTTTCGGCACCACTTCAAAAACACCACAGCCGCCGCCTCAGTCGAGCAATCCGTTCCGATCAATACCCTTGTTGCTTCCCCGTCTACCTAATAATCGTAAGTTTTTTAAACTTTAACTGTTTATTATCTTTGTATATCATTTTTTTTAATATATATGATTGATATACATGAAGTTAGATATATATATATATATGTTTATATATATATATATATATATATATATATATATATATATATATGTTTGTATGAATCATGCATATTTGTTTATGTTTGTATATGTTTGTATATTTGAATCATGCATACATTAAGTTAGATATATATATATATATATATTAGATATATATATGTTCGTATATGTATGATTTTATATGTTTGTATATATTTTTTTAAATCATGTATATAAATGTTTAGTATTTTTAAGTTAGTTGGTATGTTAATATATATTAAGTTAGTTGATATATATTTAATTAGTTGATTGATATGTTTAGATATGAATTTAGTTGATTAATATACGTAGATATACGTAGGTATGAATTTAGTTGATTGATATGTGTAGGTATGAATTTAGTTGATAGGTATATGTAGGTATATATGAATTTAGTCGATTGATATATGTAGGTATGAATATAATTAGTTGATTGATATGTGTAGGTATGAATTTAGATGATTGGTATATGTAGGTATGAATTTAGATTATTAGTATATGTAGGTATGAATTTAGTTGATTGATATGTGTAGGTATGAATTTAGATGATTGATATTTGTAGGTATGAATTTAATTAGTTGATTGATATGTGTAGGTATGAATTTAGATGATTGGTATATGTAGGTATGAATTTAGTTGATTGATATGTGTAGGTATGAATTTAGTTGCTTGATATGTGTATGTATGAATTTAGTTGATTGATATATGTAGGTATATATGAATTTAGCTGATTGATATACGTATGTATGAATTTAGTTGAATGTGTATAAATATAATATGTTATGCTAATCTGTTGAATTTATAATTATTACATATGAGCTCTCAAGATAAACCTGATCGGAGTGGGGGACAGGGTCGGTGGAGGGGGAAGAGGAGGTTGAGGTCGTTGAGACCGGTGATCCCGGAGGTTCGACAGGTCCCGGAGATGACACCATCCTCCTCACAGTAGTCTAGTGCTGCTGGCTCTACTTCTGTTCCCGGATCTACGACTTCACGGCAGTATCCCCCATTGGATAGCCGTCTCACTGTTGTCCCTAGCGACAACATGTAAGTATTTTTAGATAATAAATTAAATAATTTTGTTTATATTCATTAATATTAATTATTAATATTAACTTGATTTTTTTTTATGTTACAGTATGCTTCCAGGCCATGAGACTAGCTCTCGCGTCTCAGAGGCCATTAAGAAGGTCCCGTTCGAGGTTAGTACCTCCTCGTGGTCCATGGTGTCCGAGCGAAAGATGAGTGAGTACTTCGAGGAGTTCAAGGTATATTTATTATGATTTTAATTTTTAATACTTTATTTTGAATTAATTTGATAATATTTTATTTTTAATTTAATTGCAGAAACTGTGCGTCTGGGACCCTGATTTTAAACATGATTAAAAATTGTACCCAACTATATGCGCGATGTTATGAAACAAAAAAAAAATATGAAGAAAAAACAAGATGACAATGTAAGAAGTAAATGTTAAGGTGAAGATATATATGGAGAATAAAATTGTATTTATCAACTTTTCATGCTTACAAAATGAAGGTGACACCACCTATTTATACACATGCATTGATCCTTCTAGGATCCTTTGGAGTCCAAATGAATAAATGCATTAATATTGTGAAAGCAAAAGGACACCCCATAATTCATGTAATTATTTGAGTAATCAAAAGGACATCCACTATTTTATTATTTCATAACACTCCCCCTTGGATGTCCGTTGTCACACAAATAATATGTCTTGTTAAAAACCTTACTAGGGAAAACAAACCCATTGGGACAAAAACCCTAGTGAAGGGAAAAATAGTACATATTACTTATTACAATAATTCACCCCCTGATTCAAATATTATTTAAAATCCTTTAACAGTCGCATTCCAAAACGCTTCACCAATTTTTCAAATGTTGTCGTCGGTAAATGCCTTGATAAATAAATCTACTAAATTTTCATTTAATTGGATTTGTTGCACATCAATTTCATCATTCTTTTGTAACTTGTGAGTAAAGAAGAATTTTGGTGAAATATGTTTTGTTCTATCTCCTTTAATATATCCCTCTTTTAGCTGGGCTATACAAGCTGCATTATCTTCAAATAACACAATTGGAGGATTTTCATTGTCATGTGACAACCCACAATTTTTCGGGATATAATTGGTCATTGATCTTAGCCAAACACATTCTCAACTGGCCTCATGTATCGCTATAATTCAGAATGATTCGAAGAGGTGGCGGCAAGCGATTGTTTCGTAGACTGCCATGAAATTGTGGTACCGCCACATGTAAATACATATCCAGTTTGAGACCTTGCTTTATGTGGGTCTGATAAATATCCAGCATCCACATAACCAAGTAATCCAGGTCGAGATTTATTAGAATAAAATAGGCCAAGATCAATTGTTCCTTAGAGATAGCGAAAAATGTGTTTTATACCATTCCAATGTCGTCGTGTAGGAGATGAAGTAAATCTTGCTAATAAATTTACTATAAATAATATATCTGGTCTTGTACAATTAGCAAGACACATAAGTGCACCAATAGCACTGAGATATGGTACTTCAGGACCAAGAATTTCTTCATCCTCCTCTCGCGGTTTAAAAGGATCCTTATTAGGATCAAGAGACCGAACGACCATTGAGGTACTTAATGGATGTGTATTTTCCATGTAGAACCGCTTTAATACCTTCTGGGTATAAGTAGTTTGGTGGACCAAAATTCCACTTTCTAAATGTTCAATTTGCAAACCAAGATAAAATTTAGTCTGTCCAAAATCTTTGATCTCAAATTCTTTCTTCAAATATGAAACTGCACTTTGGAGCTCTTCAGGAGTCCCAATTAATTTGAGATCATCAACATATATTGCATTATTACAAAATTTGACCCATTTTTCTTTATGAAAATACATGGGCATATTGGGTCATTGGTATAACCTTCTTTAACTACACATTCAGTAAGTCGATTATACCAAATGAGTCCAGACTGTTTGAACACATACAAAGACCTTTGCATTTTGATAGAATAAACTTCTCTTGGGTTTGATTTACACGCTTTAGGCATGCTGAATCCTTCAGGAATTTTCATATAGATATCATTTTCAAGACTAATGTATAAATATGTAATGATTGCATCATTTGATGCGTTCCCAAATTTTCGTATTTTCTGCCAGAGATATTAAATAGCGGAACATATTTTATACATAACAGGAGAATATGTCTGATTAATATCGGGTCTCTGCGAAAATCCTTGAGCTACTAATCTCGGTTTGTATCTCACCATCATGTTATTCTTATTTTTATACAAATACACATTTCAGGGTGTACGTATAATAAAATCAACACTTTATATTATTTAGCGAGTCTAGCTTTGCCACAATTTGCTTCATACTTCTTCACCTAGTCAAAGTGCTTCTGGCACCCAACGTAGGTACTAGATCCAGATTTTTATTAATGATAGTAAAAGCAATAGTGGACACAAATATATTATCGACAATGATAATATTGTATTGTAAGTTTCTCCTGTATATATTTATATCAACCAGATCTTCATTATTTCCCATGATATTTTGATCTGGTCGTTTCGCAATCCTAGTATTTAGATTATTTTGTGCACGTGCTTCATTACTAGGATTTTCGTCTTCAGGACATATCTCTTCAGGAGATTTCAGGAGTGACTTGATATTTAGCTAGCTTTGATTTACCACGGATTTATATCTTTCATGTTTAGAGGTCATTTACGTTGTTGGCGTATAAATAAATATACTTGATTTCCTTAGAACCTCTATACTTTATAGAGCATATACTGCAAGTATATGCGACGTAGTCACTCCTTTATGATTGATATACACATATGGCGGATTATTTACTTAATATTGTAAATTAATTATCTTTTGAACTTCCGATTCAGTTCGACTAGTGTGCGGGTTTAAATATTGAAGATTTTTTTCCTTCAGGGAAATTTCTCGACATTCATTATTGGATTCTTCTCTCTCCCTAATGCCGGGAAATGATCTTAATCAAATGTGCAATTAGCCAACTGATTTGCTAAGTTTGTTGTGTGGTGGTGATACATATACTTACATAACTAAATATTCCCAGATGGGAAATGATTGTTATTTTAAACACACTAGTTATATAGGGGAGTAATTATTTTCTTCAGAAATGAGCTCTTCAGGAGCATCATCTTCAGAGTCAACCTCTTCAGGAGGCTAAATTTTCTCACTATGTGTGAGTCCTTCATTTTTCTTTGATTCGTCACATTTATTTAATCCTCTTTTTTCGAGGATTTTTATCTTTCAACCAAGAGGTCTTCCACGTTTCAAGCGTGCTTCGGGATCATTATCACTTGGTATTTGTTCTTCAGGGACATCAATCTTCTTCGGAACATATTCTACATAAATATGTGATTTAGTAACTCTTCTGGAGTCACCGAAGGCATCCAGTACTTGACTTATAATTGGATGCAAATGTATAATCCTTTGAACTTCAGTTCGCATTCTTTTGTTCATGGATATGGAAATTCAATGTTATTTTCCAAATGATTTCCTTTATCGGTTGATCTTTAAAATTCAAAGAATTTGAGACATGAGAGACAATAGTGTATTACATATAACAAGCGTAGTTCTTACAGGGAGAAAAACAGTGGCTCTTCTGGAGCCATAATTCAAGTTTGCACTACCATTTACAGTATTAACATTCGTCTCCCCCTTTTCTAAGTGAGAAAATATTTTCTATTTTAAGTATGGTGTGTGTAGAAGCATAATCAACTAAACAAATATTACCATCATTGTTTTGTCCAATATATAGCATTCATTCTTCTTCAGTAAGAACATAAATTAGAAATATAAGTACTAGTCAAGAATTTTAACTAAATTGTGCATTTATATTGTGTTCCTAACCATAAAGAAAATAGATTTATGTCAGTGCATGCTTCATAGAAATCAATCGAATTGTTTGGCTCTAGATTAACTTCTATTTATTTTTATTATGCGTGATTTACGAAAATTAAGTCTAATCAGAAAAGATTATTCTCAAACATGCTAACATGAATTTTGGAAGAATTAAACCATAAATATAACAATATTTAAAACTATTTTCAGCTACATGCAACTAAAACAGTAAAACTTAGTTCTTGTTCAAGCATGTCATTTTCGAAGTTGGAGCTATAATGCATACATCAAATTTTCCTTATGATTCTAGCATGATCTTAAGTGATCTAAACATGAAATATCAAACATATTAAACAAGTAAGAATCATGGTTGGAACAAAGTAGATCATATACCCCATCAAATATGAAATGATATAAATATTGCTGAAAATTTCGTGTTTTTGCACTTCAAATTCAAACATGATTTTGATGATTCAACGAGAGACTTTCACAATTTCTCGTGAATGAAATCTTAAAAAAAAAATTCTCAATATTGCTGCTGCAGAAGCATATTTAACATGAAAAGTAGAGAATGTTTTCTCTAGTACATCATTATCATTGTGGTTTCACCACATAACTTTAATTCCAAAGTATTTTAGAACATAACCGAATTATATTTATTAACAGATTAAATCTCGAAGATGTAGGTGGAGACAATCATTCTAGGCTTTTGGAAGGATGACCATCTCCAGGTGGTCGTCCTTTTCTTTTAGATCACCCAGAAAATATAAGTGGATCTTTTTCTATTATGATGAACGAAAATCACTTCTTTGGTACTATTAGACATTTAATAATCTCAATTAATACAATTCCAATTTAAAGCTATATCAGATATACATATCAAACCGTCATTTATATTATTACAAAAGAAAATATTTAGAGTTTAATTATCGAAAACATGAAATTTAATTTCCTTTACTGAAAACTCTTTCTTTTAACCATTAAAGTTGACTCAACCATATTGTTATTATTATTATTTTTTAATCTTAAACATTCTTGAAAGTTATTAATATTAAACATGATACCACAATGGTATCAAGTATATTGAGTTTGCATATATCAAACAAGTTAAAATTACACAAAACACTAATCCTAAGTACACTAAACTTTCAAACATCTCATGCAGGACTCCTGTCATTACTACTTTTTTTCATACGATACTCATTATATGTGAATATCCAAGTATTTAAATATGTTTTATTTCATTCCATTAAATCAATAAGAAATCCAAATATTATAACTCTTAATTCATTAGCACTAAAATAATCTTAATTAAATCAAGAGGTGCAAATTCTAATTTTGTGAGATTAGTCATACTAAAAACAAATAGAGAAAGGAAAAAGTATTACCTCAAAATTGATTAAGTATATAATATACTCTTGCTTGAATATCTTCAATATTGCTTAAGGTAGAAAATCTTGCTGATAACGTGTTATGAAACAAATAAAAATATGAAGAGAAAACAAGATGACAATGTAAGAAGTAAATGTTAAGGTGAAGAAATATAGGGAGAATAAAATTGTATTGATCAACTTTTTCATGCTTACAAAATGAAGGTGACGCCACCTATTTATATACATGCATGGATCTTTCTAGGATCCTTTTGAGTCCAAATGAATAAATGCATTAATATTGTGAAAGCAAAATGACACCCCCATAATTCATGTAATTATTTGAGTAATCAAAAGGACATCCACCATTTTATTAATTATTTCATAGCACGAGATAAGATTTGAATTTTAAACTCACCTAAAAATATTTGTTGATAAGAAAGAGCCAAATTGAGGGACGCATAAATGAAAATCTTACATATTTAATATATATATTCTTTATAAAAATCTCGAGACATATGAAATTATCTATAATTTTCGTTTATAAAACTCAATATTTGAGTATTGTGGGATAAAATAAATAATTAACTTGTTGTAAATCCAGTAGATTTAATATACCAAATCCGGAAGATTTGATGTGGAGATTACTTATGGGCCTAAAACAGGCTTTAGGGTTTAGATTAGGGTTTCTCTATTATAAATATATCTCTGTACTCAGTATTGTATACACACAGAAATATTAGTGAAAACTCCTGGTTTGGTACGCCCCCCAGACGTAGTCGTTATCGGCGAACTGAGTAAATAAATCGGTGTCTCTATTTTGCGTTTATATTTTACAACACGTTATCAGCATGAGTCTCTATCCACAGTTAATTGGTACGAATCTCGATTTATTTTTCAATAACATGATAATTAATTATCTTATTAAATTATCGTTTCAATTTCTAGATCCTTATGTGCCATGAATTTATGTATCTCTGTTCACTTAATTTATACATTGCATCTATATTATTGAATATGCAATTGTTAATTCATTGGATCGGAAAAAAAGAAAAAAAATTATGCCCTGCCGGCCGAGCGACGACCACGCACCACCGACGTACGGCCGTACACAGCGGCCATGCTTAGGCCTAGAAGCACCGAGCAACCGCCGCGCACCAGCACCGACGGCCGTGTTGGGAAATAGGGGTGTCCGAAATCTATTCGGGATGAAATTTAAATACGAATTTAAATCTAATTATTATTAGCATGAATTAATCATAAATTAATTCAAATAATAATTATACCAACAACAAATTAATCATGCATATAAATATATTCACGTAAAATTCTACGGCGGAAAAACTAAGAATTTACGCGATTACGTACCTCTTGAAGCGACGACCGTTGAGAAGAACGGGACAAACTAATTGATATTATCAACCAAAAGACCTTCTCAAGTATTCCCCTTAGTCTTGCTCGTACATCGGTGGGAAATGCTTAACGAACAATTTAATAAAACAAAATAAAGAAAAAATTTATTGTTGCTGATTTTTTTCAACACATGGAACTGTAAATTGGGATGAAAGTATCACCCCCTATTTATAATTGTAACACCCAAGAAATACAATCACCATAAGATATTAAAATGCACAAGTTATAAAATACGTCTAACTTATTAAAATTATTATTTTTCACAAGAATTTATGATAAGATAATTATGTATATAATATAAGATAATATTTTTATTAGGTATTTTATTCTCTCTTTAATTAATAACAAAGTTTAAAGAGATATATTAAAAATATGCGTATAATATTTACGTACGCAAGGATTTGAATGAAATATTTATACTAAGTGATTTCTCTTCTTCATGTTTAAGTCATTAAGTATACGTGCCTGTACATATTAGCTACCCATCTTACTTAGGTTGTTTGTTTAAAAAAAAAAGAGAGGAAAAGAATAGGACTTAGTCCTTAATTAGCGTGAATCCTACAGTCCTTCGTAAATAAGTTCTTTTTATTTTCTTCTTATCGTTACTCTCTTAAAATAAATAAATAATCATGTACCTTCTCAAGGATTCAAATAAACCCTACTAATTCTTTTGGTTACATTTTAGTATGTTGGGTCTTTATTTATTTTGAAACAAGTCCTGCAACTTTATTAGTTAAATATTTTATATCACGACTTGAGTTCATTTTTCCGCTATCGGTAGAAATTAAAATTTTATTTCATTGGTTTAATTGTAGTCTTGAAAAAAAAATTTGATTCTTGAGTAGATTTTATTCAAGTTAAATGTCAAAATACTTTCTAAAAATCGGGTCGTGACAATAATGGGGAATTTCGAAAGTTAGGCTTGGAATAAAGTGGGGAAAATCTTTTTCTTGATCTCCAAGACATCTTGAATATATCTCATATATTCTTTTCTCCATAATTAAATATTCCACAAAAATCTTACCTCCTTATCTTATGCTAATTTTTTAAAATTAGAGATAAGAATCAAGATTTGGATCTTCTTGAATTTATGAGATAATCTTGTATTCCAAGAATACATATCTTCCATAATATCTATTCAAGAAAATCAACAAAATCTTTTCTCTCTCATAATTATCAAAAAATCGAAAATATCTATACAAGAAACCAAGTAGGAGATTTCTTGAATTATTGAGATAGTCTTGTAATCCAAGAATACTTATCTTTATTCTATAAAAAAATTCAAAGAAAATCTTTCTCCCCTAAATCTTGTATTTTTCGAAAATTTAAGAAAAAAATACGCAACAATATTTTTCTTTTATTTTAATCACCTTATAATTATTGGGCTACTTGAGAGCCTTTAGGAGAATTAAGATTGGACCTCCAATGAGCTACTAAACTACAATATTGAGCCCCAATATTATTCAGCCCATTAATATTAATTAATACCACTAGTAAATTAATATTGCACTATCCATCTTAATCCATATTACAATAATATGGACTCTCGGTTATTATTTCCCGCGTTTAAGATTATCTAGTCCATTAATTAATTAAGCTTTTGAATAGCTCTAAATTAATTAATATCTTTCACCTTGGAGTAAAGACAACTCAATATTATTATCCGTACCGAAGAAACCAATTCTTCACTTGCAAGATTTGGTACGATAAAACTTCTGAGCCCACCAAGGGGACAAATCACATGAGCCGTAACCGCACGCGTTTCTCCGTATTAAATCTTAGCAACCGTCGTATGATTAATATTAATGCCCAAAATTCAAAGTTCGAAGTCACGATGATTCTCACCCAATATAAATCAAAGCAGTAACCATTAAGCACACAAGGTCCTATTTAAGTGACGGAGATTAAGAAATTAATAACACTGAGGTCTAATTCTTCACTTTTCGGAACATAAAAATTTATCCTCGCTGTAGGTCCTCTTCAACACATACTAAATGTGCTAGTGCAATCTCTTAGTCAAGACAGACCAATCTGAGATATACACATCGACCTTTCACGGCGGATTGTTCAATTCCACCTGGGTCTTGAATTTGTATGTTTAGTTACAAGGAAACCGTTAATGTGATCTTCCGTGATCGGGTATCGCCACATTAACTACAATGTAACACGTACTACTTATAATGAACTGGTTGCAATAAATATTCAACATTCAATCATATCTAAAGCAAATGCGAAAAAAGATTTATTCTCATAAATAAGTGTTTAATACATGAGTTATACAAAATAAAAGCATACTTTCACGTATAACTCCAACAGGCTGCGCACCACCGCGCGTCGCGCACCAGCGCCACCTCCGAGTGTTGTGCACCACAGACGGTCGCGCACCACCACACGCTGCCAGCACCTTTGCCGCACCGCGCGCCTCCCTGTTGCTCCGCTGCCTCGCAACATTGAGCGACGGTCGCAAGCCGCGTGCTGCAAGGCAATAGCGGCCAATACCGTGCCGCCACGCAGTGGCCGAGCACGGGCCTGACTGCGCCACCGCCCTAGAGCAGGCCAGCTGCTGCCACCAGCCATTGAGGGGTTCCCGGTGTGGTCAACTGGGATACAATCCCTTTTCCCAATATGTAGTTCAAGAAATCATCGCTTAGGTATTCGCCTCCACGATCAGATCGTATAAGCTTGATACTTTTTTCCCTATGCAACATAAGGTAGATGTATCCATATCCCGAGTAATCGTCAATGAAAGTGATAAAATACTCATACCCCTTCCTTGCTATGATCGTCATTGGACCACACATATCGGTATGAACGAGTTCCAACACTACTGTGGCTCTATTCCCCTTGGCTCCAAATGCCCTCTTAGTCATTATACTCTCTAAACAGGATTCGCAGGTTGGAAGCGGCTCAACTTGAAGAGACTCCAAGGATCCGTCTTTCACCAACCTTTGTATCCGCATTAGATTAAAATGATCTAATTTAAGATGCCATAGAAGTGTTTCGTTCATGTCAGAAGAACGCTATCCTTTATAACTTGAAATAGTCGATGTGTTATTAGATTAAATTTGTGAGTGGTGTGCCCAATTAATGGTATAAAGATCATCCAACAATGTTCTGGAACAGATAAACTCATCGTTTCAAGAAATAATAACATCCTCATTAAAAGAAACTGAGTATCTATTCAAAACAGTTTAGAAACTGAAGGTTGAGTTCTTTCTAAAACTAGGAACATGAAGAACGTCTCTCAAGACCATAACTCTATCTTCAAAGATAGGCGCACTTCTCCCACTGCTTCAGCTGCCACTCTCGTAGCATTACCCGGTGTGATGGGGATCTTACTTCCACTAAATCATTGGGTTAGCTTGAACCCATGCCAAATGAAACAAATGTGATTAGCGGCTCTCATATCCACTATCCACGAATGGACAACATACGCCACTATACAAATTTCGACGACTAGGGCGTGTGAATTACCTAACTTTCCTAGCCTCTTAGGCTTGGAACAGATAGACCTCCAATGTCCTCTCTTACCGCAGTTAAAACACTTCCCCTTCGATGCTAGCCTTGGCTTTGCCTTTCGCAACAATTGGATTTGCTTGGGTTCGACCTTTGGTTCTCTTCCTCTTCTTCCCTCCCTTGGGACCAGAAGAGGTAGACGGACCATTAGCCACCATAGCAGTGGACTGGTGCCCCATTATCACCTCCGCCGATACTAAAGCTTGCAAGAGCTCGGGCAAACGACTTGTCCGTTCATTCATCTGACAGTTCAGATGAAACTGCTCAAAGCTTTTCGGTAGAGTATGGATTATGAAATTGACCTGAGAAGGAACATCAAAATTTGCACCAAGTACTTCCAATTTATTAAGGTAGGCCATAATCTCGAGAACGTACTCCCTCACGGGCGTTCCTTCCACCATTTCCAACTTGACCGAGCCATGTTAGGTGAACTGATTAGTCATGGATTTCTGATGTGAAAACGTCTCATTAAGGTTTTCCATGATTTCAACAGCGGATACAATGTCTTCATGAATGCACCTCAAATCCTCAGACAGAGATGTCAAGATGATGCACTTCATGTGTTCATTATCACGCTTCCAATCATAAACTGCCTTTTCCCATCGCTTGACTTATCATTAGGCTTGTCGGGTATATTAACGTGAATATCCCAATTCTATTTTTGTGCAGTAAGGACAAAGTTTAAATTTGCATTTCCAATCGATATAATTCACTTCAGAAAGTTTGTTAACTTAAAGTATACTAAACAGTGGATTAAAAGGTTGCGACATGATGAAATGAGAATAAAACATACATTCATATTAATATCTAGAAAAATACGAGATTATCACATAATTTGATCACATCAATTATATTGAAACCTTAAAACAATATAATCATGCATCAGCCAACATCTCGAAACAATTTAAATATTCCACGAGGGATGGTCTATACATTTAAACACATTCAAACGGATCACAAACTTTAAAGTTACAAATCCTTAATTCAAAATTTATAGTCGACTCCCACTTTGACCACATAAAAATTGACAGGGACTCCGCGGGGAGTAAATTAATATAAATTTCTTATGCCTAAGTAATAATCATAATTCAATACAGGATTATTATTTCGTTTTGGGCAAGCCACTCGTGGTGAGGGTCAATACCGCCACTAGTAATAATCCACAATCATCCTTTCGGAATTTATTCATGTAAAATCCATCTTTTTGGCCGATCCGAGGGGGAAATGTATTCCAAAAAGAATTCACAAATAAATAAATTATGGAGGTCAAATTAATCCAATTTTATTATCCACAATAAAATTGTGATTATAGAAACATACTTAGTAATTTTTGAAAGTAAGGTTTTTCTTGGACAATTAAAATCATGTAAACACATATTAACAAATAATAAGTGCACGTAAAAAAAAATCCATCAAAACAAAAAATAAAACACATTGGAGCACTCAAATCCAATTGTCACGGTTTAATTTTCTTCACGTCTTGATGCGAGAAATCGTCCTCGTTGCTTTCATCGTTCGTCTCGACAAGCTCCCACTCGAACAACAACACTTCGTCAAAAACTTCGTTTGGGGTTTGGGTCGACGTTTGAAATCACAAAAAAAAGAACAAAAAAAATTCACGGCCTGAGATCCAGCGCGCGTCGGCCCACGGAGGTGGGCCGCGCGCCTCTTGGTGCCACGACTGCCAAGTGCTGAGCGCCGGGGGGGGAGTCAGCGCCTCGCACGCACGCGCCGCCCGACACCCGTGCTTCGGCTTTCGCCGTTCATCCTCGTTTTCACCCCATGCACGATCTACCTCTATGCACGTGCCACGCATGCATGCGTCGTCCGGGTACATCGTCTTCAACTCTTTGTTTTCGTCTTCGTCTCGATCCGATTACAATTTATTTACAAAAAATAAATAAATCTAGATCTAGACTAGTCTATTACATTGATCAAATCAAAATAAAAATAACTAATCTACTCGTGGATTTTCTCACGAGAAAAACGAATTCGAACGAATCGAATTAAAAATAAATAATTCACATGCATGAATAAAATAAACATTAAAACCATGACAATTGGATACCTGCAAAAAAGATCTAGCAATTCTACTATCCAATTTCAATTTAATGTTAAACAATTTAAAGATCAGAGCCCGAAAATCGTGGCTCTAATACCAGTTGTTGGGAAATAGGGGTGCCCAGAATCTATTCGGGATGAAATTTAAATACGAATTTAAATCTAATTATTACTAGCATGAATTAATTCTAAATTAATTCAAATAATAATTATACCAACAACAAATTAATCATGCATATGAATATATTCACGTAAAAATTTTCGGTGGAAAAACTAAGAATTTACGCGATTACGTACCTTGAAGCGACGACCGTTGAGAAGAACGGGACAAACTAATTGATACTATCAACCAAAAGACCTTCTCAAGTATTCTCCTTATCCTTGCTCGTTCACCGGTGGGAAGTGCTTAACGAACAATTTAATAAAACAAGGAATAAAAAAAAATTTATTGTTGCTAATTTTTTTCAACACATGGACTGTAAATTGAGGATGAAAGTATCACCCCCTATTAATAATGGGGAATTTCGAAATTTGGGCTTGGAATAAGGTGGGGAAAATCTTTTTCTTGATCTCTAAGACATCTTGAATATATCCCATATATTCTTTTCTCCATAATTAAATATTCCACAAAAATCTCACCTCCTTATCTTATGGTAATTTTTGAAAATTAGAGATAAGAATCAAGATTTGGATCTTCTCGAATTTATGAGATAATCTTGTATTCCAAGAATACATATCTTCTATAATATCTATTCTAGAAAATCAACAAAATCTTTTCTCTCTCATAATTATCAAAAATTCGAAAATATCTATACAAGAAACCAAGTAGGAGATTTCTTAAATTAATGAGATAATCTTGTATTCCAAGAATACTTATCTTCATTCCATAAAAAAATTCAAAGAAAATCTTTCTCCACTAAATCTTGTATTTTTTTGAAAATTTAAGAAAAAAATACGCAACAATATTTTTCTTTTATTTTAATCACCTTATAATTATTGGGCTACTCGAGGAACCTTTAGGAGAATTAAGATTGGACTTCCAATGAGCTACTAAACTATAATATTGAGCCCCAATACTATTCAGCCCATTAATATTAATTAATACCACTAATAAATTAATATTGCACTATTCATCTTAATCCATATTACGATAATATGGGCTCCCGGTTATTATTTCCCGCGTTTAAAATTATCTAGTCCATTAATTAATTAAGCTTCTTAATAACTCTAAATTAATTAATATCTTTCACCTTGGAGTAAAGACAACTTAACATTATTATCCGTACCGAAGAAACTAATTCTTCACTTACAAGATTTGGTACGATAAAACTTCTGAGCCCACCAAGGGGACAATTCACACGAGCCGTACTCGCACGCATTTCTCCGTATTAAATCTTAGCAACCATCGTTTGATTAATATTACTGCCCAAAACACAAAGTTCGAAGTCACGATGATTCTCACCCAACATGAATCAAAGCAGTAACCATTAAGCACACAGGGTCCTATTTAAGTGACGAAGATTAAGAAATCAATAACCACTGAGGTCTAATTCTTCACATTTCATAACAGAAATATTTATCCTCGTTGTAGGTCATCTTCAACACACACTAAGTGTGCTAGTGCAATCTCTTAGTCAAGACAGACCAATCTGAGATATACACATCGACCTTTCACGGCGGATTGTTCAATTCCACCTGGATCGTGAATTTGTACGTTTAGTTACAAGAAAACCGTTAATGTGATCTTCCGTGATCGGGTATCACCACATTAACTACAATGTAACACGTACTTCTTATAATGATCTGGTTGCAATAAATATTCAACATTCAATTATATCTAAAGCAAATGCGATAAATGTTGGAGTTATACGTGAAAGTATGCTTTTACTTTGTATAACTCATGTATTAAACACTTATTTATGAGAAGATCACATCAATAAGTACATGTTACATTGTAGTTAATGTGGTGATACCCGATCACGGAAGATCACATTAACAGTTTTTCTTGTAACTAAACGTACAAATTCACTAACCAGGTGGAATTGAACAATCCATCGTGAAAGGTCGATGTGTATATCTCAGATTGGCCTGTCTTGACCAAGAGATTGCACTAGCACATTTAGTATATGTTGAAGAGGACCTACATCGAGGATAAATTCTTCTGTTTTGATATGTGAAGAATTAGACCTCAGTGGTTATTAATTTCTTAATCTCCACTTAAATAGGACTGTGTGTGCTTAATGGTTACTGCTTTGATTCATGTTGGGTGTGAATCATCGTGACTTCAAACCTTGTGCTTTGGGCAGTAATATTAATCATACGACGGTTGCTAAGATTTAATACGGAGAAACGCGTGCGAGTACGACTCGTGTGATTTGTCCCCTTGGTGGGCTCAGAAGTTTTATTATACCAAATCTTGCAAGTGAAGAATTAGTTTTTTCGGTATGGATAATAATG
Source organism: Ballota nigra (assembly GCA_947034835.1). Lineage (NCBI taxonomy): Eukaryota > Viridiplantae > Streptophyta > Magnoliopsida > Lamiales > Lamiaceae > Ballota > Ballota nigra. Next base: position 5,224,721 of record OX344727.1, on the reverse strand, counting down.
TTGAGCTGTCTTTACTCCAAGATGAAAGATGTTAATTAATTTAGAGCTATTCAGAAGCTCAATTAATTAATGGACTAGATAATCTTAAACGCTTGAAATAATAACCGGGAGCCCATATTATCGTAGTATGGATTAAGATGGATAGTGCAATATTAATTTATTAGTGGTACTAATTAATATTAATGGGTTGAATTATATTGGGGCTCAATATTGAAATTCAGAAGCCCATTGGAGGTCCAATCTTAACTCTCCTAAAGGCCCCTCAAGTAGCCCAATAAGTAGCCCGATAATAATAAGGTGATTAAAATAAAAGAAAATTATTATTGCTGATTTTTTGCTTATAATTTTCGAAATTTATAGATATGGTAGAGAAAAGATTTGTTGATATTTTTGGAAAGATATTATGGAAGATATGTATTCTTGGAATACAAGATTATCTCATAAATTCAAGAAGATTCAAATCTAGTTTATTTCTCCCATGAATTTCGAAAATCTCATATATTAGGGAGGTGAGATTTTTATGAAATATTTTATTATGGAGAAAATAATATATGAGATATATTTAAGATTTCTTGGAGACCAAGAAAAAGATTTTCTCTCCCCTATTCCATATGAAAATTTCAAAATTTCTAGTCCTATATATATGAGATGATTATTTCATCTCCAGTTTACAATTTCACAGTGTTGAAAAAAAATCAGCAACAATATTTTTTTCCTTTCCTCCTTGTTATTCTAATTGCTTGTGAGCACTTCCCACCGGTGAACAAGCAAGGTGAAAGGGACATACTTGAGAAGGTCTTTTGGTTGATAGCACGATAGTGATAGTCCCGTTATTATCAAAGATCATATCTACAAGAGGTACGTAGTTACATAATCTCTTAGTTTTCCGCCATAGATTTTATGTGAATTAATTCAACATGCATGATGATAAAATTGTTGTTGGAATTATTATTTGAATTAATTAGGATTAATTCATGCTAGTAATAATTGAATTAAATTCATATTTAATTATCATCCCGAATAGATTCCGGGCACCCTTTTTTTTCCTAACAACTGGTATCAGAGCCCCGATTTCGGGCTCTAGTCTTTAAATTTGAATTTAAATTATTTGACATTAAATTGAAATTGGATAGTAGAATTGCTAGATCTTTTTTGCAGGTATCCAATTGTCAAGGTTTTAATGTTTTTTTTTCATGCGTGTGAATTGATTGTTTTTTAATTCGATTCGTTCGAATTCATTTTTCTCGTGAGAAAATCCACGAGTAGATTAGTTTATTTTATTTTGATTTGATCATTGTAATAGACTAGTCTAGATCTAGTTTTATTTATTTTTTTGTAAATAAATTGTAACCGGATCGAGACAAAGACGGAAATGAAGAATTAAAGACGACGTACCTGGATGACGCATGCATGCGAGGCGCGTGCATGGATGTGGGATTATGCACGTGGTGGAAAACGAGGACGAACGGTGAAACCCGAAGCACGGCGTGCGCAAGGCGCACGGCGCCGTGCACGACGAGTACCGGACACAGAGCACGGGCGCACGCGCGAGGCATTGCCTCTAGGCACTCGGTGCCTCGGCTACAGTAGCCGAGAGGTGTGCGGCCCACCTCCGTGGGCCGACGCGCTCCGGATCTCGGGCCGTGGAATTTTTTTTCTCGTTCTTATTTTCTTATTTTTATGGTGTGATTCCAAACATCGTCCCGATCCCCAAACAAAGTTATTTTTGATGAAGTGTTGCTGTTCGAGTGGGAGCGTGTCGAGACGAATGATGAAAAGCAACGAGGACGATTTCTCGCATCAAGACGTGAAGAAAATTAAACCGTGACAATTGGATTTGAGTGCTCCAATGTGTTTTATTTTTTGTTTTGATGGATGTTTTATTTCGTGCACTTATTATTATTTGTTAATATGTGTTTGCATGATTTTAATTGTCCAAGAAAAACCTTACTTTCAAAAATTACTAAGTATATTTTTTTTAATCGCAATTTTATTCCGGATATTAAAATTGGATTAATTTGGCCTCCATAATTTATTTATTTATGAAGTCTTTTTGGAATACATTTCCCCCTCGGATCGGCCAAAAAGACGGATTTCACATGAATAAATTCTGAAAGGATGATTGTGGATTATTACTAGTGGCGATATTGACCCTCACCACGAGTGGCTTGCTCAAAGCGAAATAATAATCCTGTATTGAATTATGGTTATTACTTAGGCATAAGAAATTGATATTAACTTACTCCCCTCGGAGTCCCTGTCAGTTTTTATGTGGTCAAAGTGAGAGCTAACTATTAATTTTGAATTAAGGATTTGTAACTTTTAAGTTTGTGATCCGCTTGATTGTGTTTAAATGTATAGACCATCCCTCGTGGTGCATTTAAATTGTTTCGAGATGTTGGCTGATGCATGATTATATTATTTTAAGGTTTCAATATAATTTATGTGATCGAATTATGTGATAATTTCGTATTTTTCTAGATATTAATATGAATGTATGTTGTATTCTCATTTCATCATGTCGCAACCTTTTAATCCACTGTTTAATATACATTAAGTTAATAAATTTTCTGGAGAGAATTATATCGATTGGAAATGTAATTTAAATTTTGTCCTTACTGCACAAAAACACAATTAGGTTATTCACGTTAATATACCCGACAAGCCTAATGATAAGTCAAGCAATGGGAAAAGACAGTTTATGATTGGAAGCGTGACAATGAACACATGAAGTGCATCATCTTGACATCTTTGTCTGAGGATTTGAGGCGCATTCATGAAGGCATTGTATCCACTGTTGAAATCATGGAAAGCCTTGAAGAGATGTTTTCACATCAGAAACCCATGACTAATCAGTTCATCTAACATGACTCGGTAATGTTGGAAATGGTGGAAGGAACGCTCGTGAGGGAGCACGTTCTTGAGATTATGGCGTACCTTAACAAGTTGGAAGTACTTGGTGCAGATTTTGATGTCCATTCTTAGGTTGATTTCATACCCCATTCTCTTCTGAAAAGTTTTGAGCAGTTTCAACTGAACTGTCAGATGAATGAACGGACAAGTCGTTTGCCCGAACTCTTGCAAGCTTTAGTTTTGGTGGAGGTGAAGCACCAGTCTAGTGCTATGGTGGCTAATGGTCCGTCTACCTCTTTTGGTCCCAAGGGAGGGAAAAATAGGAAGAGAACCAAAGGCCGGACCCAAGCAAATCCAATTGTTGCGAAAGGGAAAGCCAAGGCTAGCATCAAATGGGAAGTGTTTAAACTGCGGTAAGAGAGGACATTGGAGGTATGCCTGTTCCAAGCCTAAGAGGCTAGGAAAGTTAGGTAATTCACACGTTTTAGTCGTCGAAACTTGTGAAGTGGTGTATGTTGTTCATCCATGGACAGTGGATATGAGATCCGCTGATCACATTTGTTTAATTTTTCATGGGTTCAAGCTAACCCGATGATTTAGAGGAAGTAAGATCCCCATCACACCGGGCAATACTACGAGAGTGGCAGTTGAAGCAATGGGATAAGTGCGCCTATCTTGTGAAGATAGAGTTATGGTCTTGAGAGACGTTCTTCATGTTCCTAGTTTAGAAAGAACTCAACCTTCAGTTTCTAAACTGTTTTGAATAGATACTCAGTTTCTTTTAATAAGGATGTTATTATTTCTTGAAACGATGAGTTTATCTGTTCCGAAACATTGTTGGATGATCTTTATACCATTAATTGGGCACACCACTCATAAATTGAATCTAATAACACATCGACTATTTCAAGTTATAAAAGGAAGTGTTCTTTCTGATATGAACGAAATACTTCTATGGCATCTTAGCTTAGGTCATATTAATCTAATGTGAATACAAAGATTGGTAAAAGACGGATCCTTAGAGTTTCTTCAAGTTGAGCCGTTTCCAACTTACGAATTCTGTTTAGAGGGTAAGATGACCAAGAGGGCATTTGAAGCCAAGGGGATTAGAGCCACAGAAGTGTTGGAACTCATTCATACCGATATGTGTGGTTCAATGACGATCATAGCAAGAAGGGGTATGAGTAATTTGTCATTTTGATGATTATTCGAGATATGGATACATCTACCTTATGATGCATAGGGAAAGAAGTATCAAGTTTCTACGATCTGATCGTGGAGGCGAATACCTCAGCGATGAATTCTTGAATGACCTATCGGACGAAGGGATTGTATCCCAGTTGACCGCACCGGGAACCCCTCAACAGAACGGTGTGGCGGAACGAAGGAACTAGACTCTTTAGAAATGGTTAGGTCCATGATGAGTTATTCAAATTTACCCAAGTCATTTTGGGGTAATGTCTTGGAAACAACGACTTACATTCTAAACTTGGTGCTATCCAAATCGGTTCCTAAAACCCAGTTAGAATTATGGATCGGGCGTAAGCCTAGTTTGAGACACATGAGTATCTAGGGGTGTCCGGTATATGTGCTAGACAAGGAAGCCGGTAAATTAGATCCACGTTCGGAATTAAGGTTGTTTATAAGATATCCCATGGGAACGAAGGGGTGTATGTTCTATAGTCCCAAGGATCAAAAGACTGTATTTTGTACACACTTTAAATTCTTGGAAGAAGACTATAGAAACAGTAGAAAGCCCAGAAGTGAGATTACCTTAGGCGAATTAAGAGGACAAACTCCAATACCAAGTGTACAAGATGATATACCTATCGTCACACCTTCACAACCGGAACCCCATCGGAGTGGGAGGTTTGTTAGATAATCCGAGAGATTCATGGAAATAGGAGAATCTTCGTATTTGATTCCCAGAGATGAATCAGACCCATGGACATACGACGAGGCAATCTAAGACAAAGATGCAGAGTCATGTCAAACAGCAACATAAGTCTTGACGGGTTAGATATCTATATGCGATAACCCGAAGGTTTTATTGCGTAAGGTCAAGAGCATCTTATATGCAAGCTCAAGCGGTCCATCTTTGGACTTAAGCAAACATCTCGTACTTGGAACCAGTATTTTGATCAAGTTATTAAGTCTTATGGGTTTTGATCAAAACGAGTTCGAAAGTTGTGTGTATAAAAAGTGTGACAAAACTGCAGTGGTATTCTTAGTACTATACGTAGACGACATTCTGATAATCGAAGATGTTGTAAAGGTATTGTAAGACGTAAGGGTATGGCTGTCAAATCAGTTTGATATGAAGGACTTAGGGAAAGCCGGTCATATCCTTGAGATCAAGGTCAATCGAGATCGCAAGAGAAGGATGTGGGGCGTATCGCAAGTTTCATAAAAAGACATTGTTTTGAAGTGACACAACATGCAAGATTCCAAGAAAGGTTTTGTACCTTTTAGGCACGGAATCCATCTATCCATAAAAATATGCCTAAGACGCATATGGAGATAGATGACATGAAAGGTGTTCTGTACGCTTCGGGCATAGGAAACCTTATGTATGCAATGTTGTGTACGAGACCGGATATCTGATTCTGCCTCGGGCATGATGACAAGATATCAAAGTAACCCCGGGAAAGCTTATTGGACTGCAATTAAATACATTCTGTAGTTTCTGAAAAGAACTAGCAATGGAATGCTGATTTAACAGTCATATAGTCTGAATTCCCATGGGATGCACGGACTAAAATTTCCAATCAGATATAGAATCCTGAATATCTACCTCGGGTAGTGTGTTTTATATGGGAGAATGAGCCATGACATGGAGAAGCGATTTGCTGAAATGCATCGCAGTTTCGACCATGGAAGCCGAATAAGTAGCTGCTTGTGAAGCAGCGAAAAAAGTGGTTTGGCTCAAGTACTTCTTAGTGGACTTGGACGTTGTTCCGAATTTACCCAACACAATCACTGTCTATTGTGATAATGTCGGAGCAGTTGCAAATTTAAGGGAACCGAGAGCCCACAAGGCCAACAAACACATTGAAAGAAAATACCATCTTATACGAGAAATCGTTAAGAGAGGAGATAAAGATGTGACAAAGATAAACGTCGGAGGACAACCTAGTACATCTATTCACAAAGGGTTTGCCTCAGAGTACATTCGAAAGACATGTGGGTGGAACGGAAGTCAAGACTATTGCCAATCTGCTTTAAGTATAAGTGGGAGGAATTATTAGGTTAGTGTAGGTTGACATGAGATGTTACGTAGAGTTACTACACTAGATATGCATGATGTATACTAAAAAACAGACTTTAAGTATAAGTGGGAGATTGTTGGAGTTATACGTGAAAGTATGTTTTTACTTTGTATAACTCATGTATTAAACACTTATTTATGAGAATAAATCTTTTATCGCATTTGCTTTAGTTATGATTGAATGTTGAATATCTATTGCAAACCGTTCAATATATAGTACATGTTACATTGTAGTTAATGTGGTGATACCCGATCACGGAAGATCACATTAACATTTTTCCTTGTAACTAAACGTACAAATTCATGACCCAGGTGGAATTGAACAATCCGCCGTGAAAGGTCGATGTGTATATCTCAGATTAGCCTGTCTTGACCAAGAGATTGGACTAGCACATTTAGTATGTGTTGAAGAGGACCTACAGCGAGGATAAATTCTTCTGTTCTGATATGTGAAGAATTAGACCTCAGTGGTTATTGATTTCTTAACCCCCGTCACTTAAATAAGACCGTGTGTGCTTAATGGTTACTGCTTTTATTCATATTGGGTGCGAATCATCGTGACTTCAAACCTTGTGCTTTGGGAAGTAATATTAATCATACGATGGTTATTAAGATTTAATACGGAGAAACGCGTGCGAGTACGGCTCGTGTGATTTATCCCCTTGGTGGGCTCAGAAGTTTTATTGTACCAAATCTTGCAAGTGAAGAATTAGTTTCTTCGGTACGGATAATAATGTTGAGCTATCTTTACTCCAAGGTGAAAGATGTTAATTAATTTAGAGCTATTCAGAAGCTCAATTAATTAATGGACTAGATAATCTTAAACGCGGGAAATAATAACCGGGAGCCCATATTATCGTAATATGGATTAAGATGGATAGTGCAATATTAATTTATTAGTGGTACTAATTAATATTAATGGGTTGAATTATATTGGGGCTCAATATTGAAATTCAGAAGCCCATTGGAGGTCCAATCTTAATTCTCCAAAAGTCCCCTTAAGTAGCCCGATAATAATAAGGTGATTAAAATAAAAGAAAATAATTATTGCTGATTTTTTGCTTATAATTTTCAAAATTTATAGATATGGTAGAGAAAAGATTTGTTGATTTTCTTGGAAAGATATTATGGAAGATATGTATTCTTGGAATACAAGATTATCTCATAAATTCAAGAAGATCCAAATCTAGTTTATTTCTCCCATGAATTTCGAAAATCTCATATATTAGGGAGGCGAGATTTTTATGGAATATTTTATTATGGAGAAAAGAATATATGAGATATATTCAAGATTTCTTGGAGGCCAAGAAAAAGATTTTATCTCCCCTATTCCATATGCAAATTTCGAAATTCCTAGTCCTATATATAGGAGATGATTATTTCATCTCCAGTTTACAGTTTCACAGTGTTGAAAAAAAAATCAGCAACAATATTTTTTTTCCTTTCTTTCTTGTTATTCTAATTGCTTGTGAGCACTTCCCACCGTTGAACAAGCAAGGTGAAAGGGATATACTTGAGAAGGTCTTTTGGTTGATAGCACGATCGTGATAGTCCCGTTATTATCAAAGACCATATCTACAAGAGGTACGTAGTCACATAATCTTTTAGTTTTCCGCCATAAATTTTATGTGAATTAATTCAACATGCATGATGATAAAATTGTTGTTGGAATTATTATTTGAATTAATTAGGATTAATTCATGCTAGTAATAATTGAATTTAAATTCGTATTTAATTATCATCCCGAATAGATTCCGGACACCCTTTTTTTCCCAACAATAAAAGATTTATTCTCATAAATAAGTATTTAATACATGAGTTATACAAAGTAAAAACATACTTTCACGTATAACTCCAACAGGTTGCGCACCGCCGCGCGCCGCGCGCCAGCTCCACCTCTGAGCGTCGTGCACCACAAACAGTCGCGCACCACCAGCGCCTTCGCCGCGCACCTCCCTGTTGCTCCGCTGCCTCGCAGCATTGAACGACGGTCGCAAGCCGTGCGCTGCAGGGCAATAGCGGCCAATGCCGCGCCGCCACGCAGCGGCCGAGCGCGGGCCTGACCGCGCCGCCGCCCGAGAGCAGGCTGGCTGCTGCCACCAGCCACAACCAGAACGCCTTCTCGTGCTGGCCTTCCTCCTCGCTACCGTGCCCCGCTTTCTCTATTGGGCTTGCAGCCCAAACCTTTTTAATTATTTTAATTGGACCATTAATTCATTTGGGCCTTTTATTAATGAACTTTTTATTATTTTTCATTATGAGCCCTTAAATTAATTTATTTGGATCAATCCTTTTATGATAATAAAAAGTAATAATTAGTTGCATATTGATTAAGCTCAAATTATTTAGAATTAATTTTAAAATTAGTTCTCAATAAATTATTATTTTATGTTCTTAATTACTATATGCGCATGCTATTTATGATTGATTCTCATGCATGCATTATTACTTTTACACATAGTTCTTATTTTATAGTCCACATAAATTGTCTGGGTAGGCGGGGCCCAGTACTTGTCGGACCGTAAATTATGTTTTGGGTAGACGACGCCCAATTTTTGCTCCTATGTGCTTGAACATGATCAAATAAATCTTTATTTCTCCGTTGTCAACGAAAGGTCACAAAACTCACCATGTCACTTTAAATATTGTAGTGAGAATGTCTTATATTACCAAAAGAGAATTCGCTGAGCTTGCTCTTGATGGCAGTAATTACCTAACATGGACTCTAGATGTTGAGATACATCTAGACTCAACTAAGTTGAGCGAAACCATTGTCGAAGGTTCAATATCCACTAACGCCCAGAAGGCGAAAGCGTTGATTTTCCTCAGGCACCACCTGAATCAGGACCTAAAAAATGAATACCTCACTGAAAAAGACCCCGGAGCGTTGTGGAAGTCCCTGAAGGACCGTTTCCAACAACAAAACGATATACTCCTCCCTCAGGTACAATACGATTGGTTGAACCTCCATTTTCAAGACTTTAAGTCTGTGATAGAGTACAATTCTGCCTTACACCGCATTGTATCCCAGTTAAAGTTATGCAAGCAAGCTATAACTGAGGCCGAGTTGATACATAAAACTCTATCAACATTCCACGCTAGTAACCTTGTACTCCAGCAGCAGTACAAGGCCAAAAATTACACTGTCCACTCTGAGCTAATTTCTGCACTTATAGTAGTAGAAAAGCACAACCAACTCCTAATGAAGAATCATAATTCTAGACCGGTTGACTCACAAGCAGTGCCCGAAGCACATGCTATAGCTCAGGGAAATACGAGTGGTCGTAAGCGTGGAAGGGGGAGAGGAGGTAAACGAACTCGGGGCAAAGGCAGAGGTCGTAGTAAATCTGGTGGACAAGGAACCTCGAACGACAATCAAGCTCAGAATGGTGGAAATGGTGTACCCAACACAAATTTTGCTCCACAAAAATCTGAGTCTCAAGGCAAGGTTGAGCAGTCCTGCTATAGATGCGGATACAAAGGTCATTGGTCTTGCACGTGTCGCACTCCCAAGCATTTGGTTGAGGCTTATCAAAAGCAGCAAAAAGACGACAAGTGGAAGGCCCCTAAGGTCGAATCTCACCATGCCAGCCTGCCTGAAGCAAAATATGACCATGACAATGAAGAACTCTTGGGCTTGGAGCTCAAAGACTATGGAGATAGTACTTTATTTTTTATTAAGACCTTTTATGCGGATCCTGTTTTTGGATACTTTATTTCATCTTTGGAATGCCATTTATAATTTAGCTTTGATATGTTTACTTTAATATATGTTATCCATTATATTCTTTGGATATTGGTATTCTTATACATGGCTTGTAAACATATCGGCTATTAGGTTTGGGCCTTTTTCTCTGGCATGATGGATACAAATTGTGATTTATGTTTGGTAGATAGCACCACCACATACACAATCTTAAGAGATAGGAAGTATTAATTTTCATAACTTGATAGAAAGAAAAGAGAGTGTAACTACGATAGCCAATGATAATATTATGATAGTGGGTTCCGAAAGAGCCTCTGTCATCCTCCCTATGGGTACCGAACTCATAATTGAAAATGCTTTATTATTTCCACAATCGAAGTGTACCGTTCTCAGTTTTAAAGATATAAGAACTAATGGCTATCACATTAAAACTGAAACTGAGAACAATAATGAATACCTTTTGATGACTATTCCTCGGGGTAGTCGTAAGCAAGTTATTGAAAAACTTCCCCCTTTCTCTTCCAGATTGTACTATTCCTACATCCGGTAGTCTAATCTCCATATAGCCATGAGTATGAAATTCCATGACCCGAACTCTTTTAAACTATGCATCACCGGTTAGGTCATCCAAGACAAACAATGGTACGTAGAATTTTATCTAATTCCATTGGTCATAATATTTCAAATAATAGAATCCCTCCTGTCGATGAATTTATATGTGATGCATGTTCAATGGGTAAATTAATAGTGCGTCCGTCGCGCACCAAGGTGGGACTTGAATCTCCAGTTTTCCTTGAACGGATTCATGGAGATATTTGTGGACCGATTCACCCAGCATCAGGACCATTTCGGTATTTCATGGTCTTAATTGATACCTCCACTAGGTGGACATATGCTTGTTTGCTGTCTACTCGCACTCAAGCTTTTGCCAAGCTTATTGCGAAAACCATTGAGCTTCAAGCTCAGTTCCCAGATTATCCAATAAAATAAATTTGTATGGATAATGCTGCTGAGTTTACCTTAAAAGCCTTTACCGATTACTGTATGGCACTGGAAATTAAAGTGGAGCATTCGGTTCCTTACGTCCACACCCAAAATGGTCTTGCTGAAGCGCTAATAAAACGTATCAAATTAATCGCTAGACCATTACTTATGAACTCAAACTTACCCACTTCATGCTGGGGGCATGCAGTCCTACATGCATCACATCTGATACAAATCCATCCAACTGCATACAATGATCATTCCCTCTACAGCTAGTACGTGGGAAATAACCTAACATTTCCCATCTGCGTATATTTAGATGTGCGGTGTATTATCCGATAACATTACCGAAGCGTACCTCTATGGGCCCACAAAGGAAGTTAGGTATTTACGTTGGATTTGACTCTCCATCCATACTGAAATACCTAGAAACTTTGTCCGGGAATCAATTAACGGCCTGATTCGCTGACTGCACGTTCGATGAAGATCACTTCCCGACATTAGGGGGAGATCCGAATTTAAAATTAAATGAATGCCGGGAACTTAGGTGGAACGTAAGTGATCTTCAGTATCTAGATCCACACACTAGTTAATCTAAACTGGAAGTTTAGAAGATCATTAACTTGCAATATTTAACAAATAATCTACCAGACATGTTTACTGACCATATAGGTGTGACTAAATCGCATATACCTGCAGTAAATGCACCCTAAAGGGTTGAGGTCCCAAGAAAAATAAGTATACATGCCCCATACGCCAGAAACGTAAAGGATCTATAAATGATACAAACACACCTAGAATGAAAGCTAGCAAAACTGGTCAGTCAAGCTTGAAATCTCCAGAAGAGGTTCATCCAGAAAACTTAAAATCTACAGAAGAGATTCATCCAGAAGACGAGCGTCCTAGTAATGAAGCATGTGCCTATAAAATATTCAACGCACTAGGACTGCGGAACGACCAGACCCTGATACACTAGGAAATAAAGAAGTTCTGGTTGACATAAACATTGAAGTCTCTATGAATTTCAAATATACATGAGAAACTTATAATAGAAATATTACTGTCGTCGAGAACACATTTGCAGTGATAATTTCTCTTTCCATTATAAATAACGATCTAGATCTGAACCCAAATTAATAGCTGAGTGCCGGAAGCGCTCAGATTGGGTGAAATGGAAAGAGGCAATTGAAGCAGATCTTGCATCGCTAAATAAAAAAAAAAGTATTCGGCTCTATCGTTTGTACACTCGCGCGTGTTATTCATGTAGGATATAAATGAGTTTTTGTACGAAAATGAAATGAAAATAATACTGTGGAGAGATACAAAGCGAGGTTGGTAGCTCAAGGATTTTTGCAGAGACCCGATATTGATTTCAATCAAATCTATTCTTCTGTAATGGATGCAATAACGTTCCACTACTTAATATCTTTGGTAGTTAAACTAAATCTCCAGATGAGATTGATGGACGTTGTAACCGCATATTTATATGGATCACTAGATGACGACATCTATATGAAAATCTCTAATGGATTTAAGATTCCCCAGATGAGGAATGGTGAAAACTGCAGTATGTATAACATAAATTTGCAGAAGCCATTGTACGGTCTAAAGCAATCAGGTCTAATATGGTACAACCGACTTAGTGAATTCCCCCAGAAGAAGGGATATACAAATGATATAGCTTTCACATGCGTATTTATAAAGAAATCGCAAAGTGGTTTTTGTATCATATCCGTATATGTTGACGATCTAAACATAATCGGAACATGCAAAGAGATTGAAGAAGCCAGTTCAATCTTAATATGTGAATTTGAAATGAAAATCTTGGGTAAAACCAAGATTTCCTCGGCCTGCAGATCGAGCATCTCCAAGAAGGAATCCTTATACACCAGTCAACCTACGTGAAAAAGGTATTGGAGAGATTTCACATGGATAAATCTCATCCACTCAGCACACCTATGGTTGTCCAATCCCTCGAAGTGGATAAAGACCCATTTAGACCAAGAGAAGATACAGAAGAAATTTTGGGGCCATAAGTTCCTTATCTTACCGCTGTTGGTGCTTTACTCTATCTCGCAAACTGCACTAAATCGGATATTGCATTTGCAGTTAATTTACTTGCGAGATATATCGCTTCTCCTACAAGGAGACATTGGAATGGGGTTAAGCATGTCCTACGGTATCTCCAAGGATCTCAAGATTTTGAATTGTTTTACCCAAGGAACCAAGATAAAACCTTAGTAGGTTACGCGGATGCTGGCTACTTGTCTGATCCTCACAATGTCGTATCCCAGACTGGTTATATTTTTCTCTGTGGTGGTACCGCAATCTCATGGAGATCGGTTAAACAAACTATGGTTACCATATCTTCAAACCACTCAGAGATAATAAATTTGTTTGAAGCCTCACGAGAATGTGTTTGGTTGAGATCATTGGTAAAACACATTGGTGACTCTTGTAGTATCGCTAAAAACGATACATCCCCTATCGTTATATTTGAAGATTACGCAGCTTGCATTGCACAAATGAGTAATGGGTGCGTCAAGGGAAACCTGACGAAACATATTTCACTGAAATTTTTCTACCCATACGAACTCCAGAAGAGTGACATAATTACCATACAAAAGGTGCGATCTAGTGACAATCTAGCAGATCTGTTCACTAAGTCCTTACATACCTCTACTTTTGAGAAGTATATTCATAGTATCGGGGTGTGAAAGCTTAAAGGGTTGTTGTCTTCAAGGGGAGTGATAACCTCGAAGTAATCCTGAAGATTGGATCCGGAAGATCAATAATTGCACTCCTCCCTAGCTAAACATTTTTATCGCTACCTAGCATGTGGAGTTTTTCTGACTAGACATATACGTCGCGTCGTAATGTCCAAGGGGGAGTGTTGTAAATTCAGTAGATTTAATATACCTAATCCGAAAGATTTGATGTGGACATTACTTATGGGCCTAATACCCTAAACAGACTTTAGAGTTTAGATTAGGGTTTATCTATTATAAATAGATCCCTGTACTCAGTACTGTATACACACAAAAATATTAGTGAAAATTCCTGGCTTGGTACACCCCCAGACGTAGTCGTTATCGGCGAACTGGGTAAACAAACCAGTGTCTCTATTTTGCGTTTATATTTTACAACAACTAAAAGTTTGGATTTGGCTTAAGTGAGATAAGGACTATAATTTTAAAAGATGCAAAATATTTATCTGGGAATTAAAATAGGGAATAAAATATATTTTCTAGTGAAAAGAAATATGGAATGTGTATCTCTAATAAAAATCTCAAGATTTAATTTTGAATTAAAGAAAATCCTATTTATATAAAATGATGATTTTCGAAAAATATTATTTGTTAAAACTTGTGAGATAAAAATAATCTATATTTTTAATAAAACTCAATATTTGAGATAATGCAAACTAAAATAAATATATAGCTAGAAAAATATGGGTTGTTACATTCTCCACCACTAATTATAATTTCGTCCTCGAAATTCTGTAATTTATCAACACTTACGATCTTCACTTGGTTCTTAATCAACTAGTCTATACCCAATGTACTATCGAATTCTTTCATTTCATCAAATGCAAATCTTCAAAGTTATTTCCATCAATATTCAAAACATCAAAGTCTTTCATTTCATCAAATGCAAATCCTCAATGTTATTCTCATAAATATGCAAAACAACAATTATTTTCAACTTATCGACTATAATTGTCCTTATGGTATACTATCCTCAAGATCTTCAGTTGTACTATTTTCCTCATAAATTATATAATATTCCTGAATCTTCAATGCTCTAGAATAATACTAATATCATCTATTATCACATTTTGTAAATCCTGATGCGGGGTTCTATAAAATGTAAAATGCATGTCATATGCTCATGGAAAAATCATAATTTATGTGGTAAATATATATAAATGTTCAGGTATACACTTTGATCATGAAATATTTGAACATACATAGTAACATAGTCATAACATGAAATAAAATTCATAATGCATGTACCTCGAAATAATCAATTAGAAAATTATGGGTGCTACATCCTACCCCTCTTAGAAAAATTTTGACCTCGAAATTAAGAATATAATTGGTGATGAATGCACGAATACTTTGAAATGAAAATTTTCATGAAAATAATATACTTCGTCGCATTGATTTTGACAAAAAAATAACTTTTAATTGAAACAAGAAATGTAGTATGTAATTCTTGTACCTTAGAGAGTTAAATCGGGAGGCGATGATGGACGACTTTTACTTTTAATTTTTTCTCATTAATCAATACACTTTAAATAATTTTGACTGTAAACTAAATTTTTAAGCAAGTCTACAAGAACGTAGTCTTGCTCTGATACCACTCTATCACGCCCCAATTTTCATAGAAATATTTTTAATAAAAACACTTATTAAATTACAAATAAAATGGCGTGAACTAAATTTTGAATATGAAAAATCATTTAAAAAGCAGCGAAAGACTTGAAAATTAAATCAAACACTCAAAGACAATTTAATCCTCTAAATCAATGTACCAAAAGGTTGTCTAAATGGTGGAAAACTCCACAAATAAAAAAATGCTAAAAAAATAAATTGTTTTGCATGTTACTAAATAAAATAGTAGAAAGACATCCACCGCTCCTCCTCGCCACCAACTCCTCAATTTGAAAAATGTTAAAATGGATGAGGTGAGTATGCAAACACACTCAGTGGGGTCTAGCTGTTCAGTATAAAAGATAAAACAGATAGTTAAACACATCAATGCAAACATGAATACGTTGTCATACTGAACTGTTTCATAACTGACTGAGTGCTGCGGGCCTTACCAAGGCCATTCAATTGACCCTGGTGATTCCCGAGGACAACTTTTATGGTCACGGACCCGTGAAACTAGTCTCTGGCTATTTGATTGCATAACATAGAATATAATGGAACATAACACGTAGCATACACATTCAACAAATCACGTAAACCATTTAACAGTGAACAACATGCTCTACTAACAACTGTAGAGATAATTTAAATAGAAACCCCACCTCATATGAATGTCGTGTATGAAAAGAATGCAATAACTCAATAGCCTACACCCCGCATTTACCGTCACCTAACATAGATAATTAAACCTACTAAGAAAACTAGTGGTGTGCCTACCCGTGCGTTTCACGGAAGTTCTTTTTTTAGTATTTTTTTTAATATAGTCATTTAGGATTTTTGTGTTTAATATTTTGCAAATGTCACCACTTATTCACACAATAGGTTATAACTAAAAAATTATACAATCTTTTCTAATTATGCATGAGTGCATCATATTTTTTTTATTCTAAATATATATTTATAAAAAATGAACTATTTTTTAATTTATTAATTGAATTTGAGTCGATCCCAAATTATGTCCAATATCTCTCTCTATATATATATACTAATAGAGTGTTTTGTTTGTTGATGTGTCAAATAGTGATTACTTTTGCTAGCGTGTCGTTTGTAGGTTGATAATAGTCATATGTGTTATATTTTGGTTGAGTGATATTTTTTATGTGTTATTGTATTATTGTTTGAGGTTATAAATATTACAATTAACTTTTGTGTCATGCTCAAATATAAAATTAGTATTGATTTAAAAATAAAATCATATTTTCTAGTTATATTGCAAAAAAATTTACTCACCTCAAACAAAAAATATTTTTTAAACTCAGTTTCACTTCTCTTGCAACTTTTTCTTTATTTACAGATTTTAAATAAAAAAATGGTTTGATTTTTTTTTTTTAATTTGACAAAAGGGTTTGGTTGTTTGGATTTATTAAAATTAGGGATGTGTTTAATCTCAATTAAAAAAGAAAAAAAAGGCACAGATATAAAAAATAAAAATAAAAAATTGAAGTGTGTATTTTATCCTCGCCAATAAGATAAGGGGCTTATTTGATATTTTTCTCAATAACAAATGAGTATTTCAAGTACTAACAGAAATCACCAGATCTAAACCTTTGTAACCTGAAAATGAACTATTTCAAAATATTATTAACATCCAAAAATAATAAATTTTCGATACAATAATAACAAAATATAATATCGTCATTGAAATCGAGCAATAAAATAAATGAATCAATATCAACTGCTGGAATAATATTATATTTAAGGACCGTAACTTGGGGGTGGCAAAATGAGTACAATAACACTTCAAGATGGCAAAATGAGGATTGTAACTATCCAAGCTGGGAATTTAAGAACAATAATTTTTAAAAGTACGAATCTAGATCATTTCAGCCCAAAACGGGTCCAAATTCAACCCAGATACTCGCAAATCATGCAAATTGTCTTCAATTCATGACTTATAAAAGTTATTGTCCTAAAATTGTTCGTCCGGAGATTTAAAGCCCGAAAATCATTCTTGCTCCGACATCAACATCATTATCTATTTTTTTTTAAATGAATCATTTATAATTCAACACTTATATCAAATTTAAATCAAGTTTTAGTGAGACAAAACATGTGATGATCAATGTCACCAATAAACCTGCATTCACAATAAATAGGGTAAAATTCTTCGGTTCTAAAATATTTCAAAATAATAAAGTATGATTCTTCTCTAAAAAAACTTTACACCCGACACGAGTATATGCAAAAAAAGAAAATAAAAAAAAAGATGTAAAACATATTATATCTATAGCTTCAATTAGAGTTGAAAAAAATACATCCAAAAAAATATAAATCTCAACAAACGCCGTATAATTTTATCATATTGTGTTTCACTAATAGCTTAAATGATTTCATCAACAATTAACTAATTCTAATTTATCATGTACAAGATGATATTAAATTTTTGTACATCTCATAACTTGACACCAAATTGATTATATTCCCGATTGATTACCCGTTTTGGTTTTGGTCCTGTAAGTTTTAATATATTTTGTCGATCCATTTATCGGTATTAGTAGGTTACCTTTTCGGTTGCCCCATAACAAGAAAAAAGGTCTAATAATACATTAGTTTTAATACACTTCTAAAAAAATGTAGTCAAAGTTTTTCTATTGATACACTATATTTTCCAATTCTTTAAGTACACTAATGTGTAACCTATTAATACATTATTAACTAAATGCCATAATAGCATACAATTACAACATTTTGGCTAGTGTCGTATCATGTATTTAACTACTTACACGGAACCTATTAATACACTATTAAATAAGTGTTATAATACAACATGCCATATTTTGGCTAGTGTCGTATCATTTTTTTAATATTTTTTTACATTCGCATTATAATTAAACTTGAGTCTAGACACAAAAAATTATAAAGTGGCAATAGGAAATTCTACTCATTTTTAAATAAGTTTAAGAGTATATGTAAAGTGAAATTGATTCACATATGAATTATCGATTGGAATGAGTTGTTTTTACTGAAGAGTATTAGTTGTTTTCAGTTAACAACTACGACTCTTCAGTGAAACAACTAATACTCTTCAGTGAAAACAAATAATAATCTTTAGTAAAAAAAAAAAAAAACTAATACCCTTCATTGGTATATATATGAACTATTTTCGATACTCATTATCAAATATTCGATACTTTAAAATAGTTTTATGATAAATTTATCATAAATAATTTTTATATATAACCTACTCTTTTTAAATAATAGGACATTCTATTAATTCAGAATTTAAACGTATACCATATATTGTCAATAATATACATATCTTCTTCACTTAATCAATCATCTATTTTTTATAATTTAATAATCTCACTATCCAACTACTTTTTCCCTATCAAAACATACAAAATCCACTCTCTCAAATATAAAAATAAATAAATAATATACATACTTTACAATTCAAGGATTTACTACTTATAGCCCCAATCATCAAATCCCAAAGCAAGTCTGTAATTAAGGTTTCGAGCCGTCTTTTCCTTTTCCTAATCATTAAATATTTTCATTTCTCAACTTAAAAAATATGAGTATGTATAAAGTGAAATTGGTTTATATATAAATTATTGAAATTATTAGTTATTTTCACTAAAGAGTATTAGTTGTTTACACTGAAAGATATTAGTTCTTTTACTAAAGAGTCTTAATTTGTTTTCAATATACAACTAATACTCTTTAGTTAACATAGTTAATATTCTTCAATGAAAACAACTAATATTCTTTAGTAAAAACAACTAATACCCTTCTATGTAACATGTATAAACCATTTTCACTCTGTACTTTGTCTAAAAATATTTGCCTACAGAATTAATTTTTCTACGAAATAAAATCCCTGAGTATAATTACCTTCACGTCATTTGCTTACAAAAATTAACCTATAACACAAATTTGCCTATAAAATTTCCGTAGACAAATTATTTGTAGGAGGGAAAGGAAGATTCTTATATAATTAGAAATTTTTGTAGGCAATTCTTAGACAATTCCCGCTACGAGGTATTTTTATGAATAATCTTAATTGTTTTCATTGAGCAATATTAGTCGTGCACCAATTGCACTATGCACCTAAGTATTACTCTAGCTAAGATTAATTTATGCCAAAACTACTCCTCCCCTTACTTAAACGATATTTTGATAAATGACAATATAATAATATTATTATATTTTACAATTTTACACTAGTATACTTACATCTTATGTTATTACTTTACACATATTTACATTTATTAATTAAATTTGTGTATTTGGTTTTGGATGACAAATATTAAAATAAAAATTACTTTTGGTTTAGGATGACAAATATTAAAATAAAAATTATTTTTGGGAGGAAGGGAGCATTATTTAGTCACACTAAATTTTTTTACAATGTAATTAATGTATAAACAAATTTCTCTTATACCTACAATGTTGAAAAATACATTTCACTATAATTATACGAATTATTTACATTATTTTGAATAAACCAACATACTCTATATCTATTGAATTTATAAGTTACTTAGGCTTTTTAAATGTTACCACCACCATTTAAATGTAACCACCGCCTTATAATTAAAAAAAAAAACAGGAAGCAACCCGCCAATAATTAAAACAAATTGGGCCACTAATCACGATCTATTAGTTCCAATTCTCTAGGCTTCCTCCAATATTCATCTCTCATTAGATGATCAAAACCTCCTCTCTCGCTAAAAACCTTCTTAATCCTCTCTCGCTGAAATCCTGTAATTTCTCAATCAATATCCTCTCTCGATCTCCCTACAAAACGAGTCTCGGTGATAACCCTTCCATTAATTACTTTATGTTCCTAATTTTCGAGATTAATAGTTCAGTTTTGAGGGATGATGGTTGTGCAAAATCGATTTTATTGAATTAATTCGTATCTCATTTTCTTTTTTGACAGGGGCAAGTTTTGGGTTTACAGCCTGTAGAATGAGGTATTTCAATTGACGAGATGATTGTGCTTAATTAAGGCGGTTCTTTTACTAACTTTTCTACTGGGTTTTATAACAGAGAATAAACAATAATATCTATAGCAATCCTAGACATTAATATGATGTTTAAAAACATAACTAGTGAACTTCTATTGACTGAACTTTTCTTTGGTTAATTATCTTTTGTTTGATTTGTGTACTTATGGACAAATAGCAAATACATGACTTATCTTTGTTACTAATTGCATATTGGAGCTCATATGAAGCAAAGGTTTGTTGTGATTGCTTAATATAAAAAAATTTAGAACTTGTATCTACTATTTTTTTTTTTTTTATTTAATTTCAGGAAGTAAGCAAGAGAAACAAGAAAGCTAGAGCTAAAAAAACCATGAAGCAAATAACTGGGAAACGATCATTTGCCCAAGTTCAAAATAAATTGGTATTGAAATTGTTGCTGTTTTTTTATTTTCGCATATCTTAATATCTATTTAATTTAACAATTTATATTTTAAAAAAAGGAATTAGGACGGCCCCCAAGTCGCTATGAACTATTCGGTGCGTGTTTTGTTAAACCGAATGAAGAATCAAGTGATGATACTTCAAGAAAATTTGTAAGTCTACATGACAAAAATTATTTATTATTTCATTAATGAAAAAAATGACAACTCTTGATTGTTTGAATTCATAGTTGGAAATGCAAGAACACAACAATCAAGTATCTAAAGATCCAATTGGTCCGAATGATGTATTTGCCCAAACCATGGGACCGGATCCACCTGGCCATGTAAGGATGATGGGTAAGGGATCTGCCCATCAGATGTATGAGGTGAATTTCCTAGGGGTACATCCAACCGCATCTTGATGGAGCAACAATCACGAATAACAGAACTGGAAACACTTATAACACAACAAAGGTGTGGCGATTCATAAGTGCCCTCTATGCAACATGGACTATCGGTGAAGTCTTTTTTATTTTTTATTATCTCTTATCAATTGAAGCATGTCAATATCATGTCTTTGTGGTCATATGAGTATATTGTATTTGTTTTTCCTTAAAAGGTTGGTGCTCGTATTTCTCTCAAAAGCTTATTCGATCCCAAAAAAACTTGTAGCTAAAGGGTGCATTCATAGTATCAATCCATGTTCTGAAGTTGGGGGCCAATTATTGGGATCAAAATGGTGTGAAGTAAATGTGAAAGTTGTGCTTGATCCTGTAGAAGACTTGATTAGACCTTACGGTAATCTTCAGAAGATTGCACATGCACTTGGAGAAATGATTGTTTGGCCTCGTAACTTGGTATAAAATTTTATTTTTCTAACTCTCATCATTAGTAAAAGTTTGTGTTTGCAATTTGATTCTTTAACTAATTTATTTATAATTTATATGCAGGTTACACCTAGTGCAGATTAATTGCTACTATAATATCGATTACAATGATTTTGCATTAAGTAAGTATCTTTCATGCTTTCGTTCAGCTGATATTGATTGGAATATATATTTTAAATTATTTTTCATGTTGTGTAATAAGTGCATGGAGTTTCATAAATTACCTACATACTTGTTTCTATTAAACACAATGAATACTAAGCATGGAATTAATTGTAGGTTGGAAGCCTCAGGATATCTACTATTGAGAGAGAGAACATGGCGAATTATTGAAGCCCCAAGATTTTGAGGATGCATGATGCTCATTCTATTGTAATTTCTCACTGTTTAGTTTTGATATCACTATATTATTATTGTGCAAGTAATCTTTAAGATTTCGTGTAGACATTTACTTGAATTTAAGAATGATGACTTATTAATATTTTTAGATGAAGTTTAATGTCATTTGGGATTGAGAATTCTCATATAGTTTTTTATTTGTCAACTTAAAATGTTGATTACACATTAATTTGTACAACAATTTTTTAGGTATTTAAATTCCTCATTCGGAAAGGAAAATATAAATATTTTTTAATATAATAATATTATTTTTAAAATTATTATGCTTTCCAAATATGAAGTCTCTCAAGACAATAACTATTGTCATAATGTAATAATTAAAATGCCAATTGTGCTTAATTATGTTGACATTAAGAATGACGTGGGCTTTTTTTAATATATTATAAAATTATATAATTAAAATATATTAAGATTGATGTGGATATAATAATTTTTTTATATATAATAAAATTATATAATTACAATATATACGACACTTTCATATGTCATATAAATTATGTTCATTAAATATGTATGTGTACTTATAGTTCACTTTTTACTACATTTGTTAATGTAGTTATAAAGCATATGTAAAAAATGTGGGTGTACTTATAACATAATTTTTACGACATTTAGAAATGTAATTATAGCATCTTACCTATTGTTACATTATTTTAAACGACACTAATTATAAGTGTACATATAGGTGAAATGTAATGATAGGTAATCAATCACTACATTTTAAAGTGTCCTTTTAAATTATTTTTCTTGTAGTGCCCCCATGTGGATTTATTTTTTCTTTTTCTTTTTCTTTCTTGTAATATGTGATTTTTTTCAGGGAAAAAAAAGGTCGGGTCGAGTTTTTCTCCTACAATTATTGTTCATCTTCTTCTATATATATACCCTCCCCTGATTGTTGTTCTTTTTCTTAATCTAAATCTTTCAACCCCACCCCCCTCCAAACCCAGAATCAATTATTCGTTTCGAAATCCTTTTCAGATTCATTCCCAAATTAAAATTGAACTCAACCATAAAAAATAATTTGTAGAGCATCGTCACCTTTATACAATAATCCGAGTTATGTGAAATATTTTAGGGTTACAGTTTATCTTCATAAAAATCAACGAATGAAGACGCTCAAAAGTTTATTAATTTATATAGGAATTAAACCCTTATTGTGAAGACCCAAATTTTCCAGCAAGACCAAGACGGTGATGATGTTTTATGGCGGAGACCCATATTTTCAACTTTGCGATTACATTTTTTAGATAAACAAAAACAAAATTCATTTGTCACACATTTGTATAATTCATT
This sequence comes from Ballota nigra, assembly GCA_947034835.1. Taxonomy (NCBI): domain Eukaryota; kingdom Viridiplantae; phylum Streptophyta; class Magnoliopsida; order Lamiales; family Lamiaceae; genus Ballota; species Ballota nigra. Next base: position 5,201,539 of record OX344727.1, on the reverse strand, counting down.
TATAAGTTGACATTATATCAAAAGAAATGCACATTTACTTTGAAGAATAAATTAAACAAAAAAACTTATTGTATCAACATAAACTTAATATTACTGTAAATGCCATGAATCAAGGAATAATGAAAAATAATAAATTTTCAATATAATAATAATAAAATATAATATCGTCGTCGAAATTGAGCAAAACAAATAAATGAATCAATGTCAAGTATGCGAATAATATTTTTAAAAAGGTCGTAAATTAGGGGTGGCAAAATGAGGACTATAACACTTCAAGCTGAGAAAATAAGGACTGTAACTCATTGAACTGCAATTTAAGTACAATATTAATCCAAATTGGAATCACACAAATAAGCCCAAATTTTAGGACAAATCGGGCAAAGTAGCCAAGTTTGCTTTGATTCAGGCTGGTTTGGCTTCAATTCAAGCATTTTAAAAGTTATTATCCTTAAATTTTCACCTGGATACAATCCTAATTTTGTCATCACACCTATGTTACGGTTCTTAAAAAAATTATTCTTTGTCAACGAAAATTGATTTTGCTCCAACATCAATACCATTATACTTTTTTTTTTATTTTTTTTTATAATTTTTATGCAATTTTAACTCTTATAACAAATTTAAAAATCAAGTTTTAGTGAGACGAAGCATGCTACAGTCTGTGTCACCAGTAAAAATGTATTCACAATAAACCGAAGAAAATTCTTCAATTATGAAATACTTCAATATAATTAAAATATGATTCTTCCCTAAAAAAATTTACACCCGACAATAGTATATGCTAAAAAACCAAACAGTTCATTGATTTTAGATATCATTTGGAAGATTTTTTTTAATATATGACAACTACTTTAATCATATTATTAGATACATATCAACTTCAAATCATGTCCAAGTGCACAATTGATTTAACACCTACTTTATTAGACATTTTATTATGTTAATCCTTCGGTAGTGTTTGGAGGAAGAAGAGTATCAAGGCGGTGGATACAATCTGAGATGGCGCGATGGTGCACTAATGAATAGAAATAATAACGACCGCACACAAAGTAACACTTGCAGCGCCGGGTCTACGAACGGTTGTCATAGTGGTTGGCATGTGAAATTTGGAGTGAGAGAGGGGGGAAGGTTTTTTTTATTCTTTGTTGAAAGTTCTAATCTTGAGGGTTCTAACGGCAGCTCTTGAAGTTCCAATAGAGGCAGTGTTTTCCATGACAAATGGAGGTCATAAAGGCAATGAGAGTTCTAATGAAGACAGTGGTGACGATGATGACGAAAAGAGAAACCCAAAATGGTGGTGCGGCGTAAACAGATCGACGATGGCAAAGAAGGATATGATTATTCGTGTCACCAATTAACCCGCATTCATAATAAAAGGGAAAAAATGCTCCAGTTCAGACATTCTTTAATATAAAGGACTATAACATTGACATTTACAAAGAAAAAACATAACACAAACATGTTTTATACCGATGGATTAGAGAGGTATGGGTGTGGACATGTTTTGTGGTTGTATAAAATTAAATGAAATTGGTAGGTGAGTATTTTTAGTGATGTGGTGTGAACATTATATATTAAATATAATTATAATATTATAGTGAGTAAATTTAGAAGTGGTTGAACTTCATAACATAGTGGGCATAGATAGTTGCGTTCTATAATAATCTTCATACCTAAATTATTGAGACGTCCAACAATGATTTCACAACCCAAATATGAATATAAAACACTCTCACAATACCTACTTTATTTCAAAATATTCTTCATTCATTGGTCCAAAAAATCAATAAAAAAAATTAAAAAAAAAATAAAGTGATAAAAGAGGTGGGTGAACTCAGTAAAATAGTTGTTGTAGATGGTTGCGCCGTATGATTTTTTGATGAATCGATGTACAGCCCAAGGACTGACTAATCTAGGGGAGCAAGTTCCACCCTCTAATATATTTATTTATAAATAATTTCATATTTAATTTGACAATTAATAGTTATTTAAATACTTGATTATAAATAATTTCATATTTAATTTGACCATATTTAGGAGTATGTATAGAGTGAAATTGGTTTATATATGAATCACTGAAGGGTATTAGTTATTTTCAATGAAGAATATTAGTTGTTTTTACTGAAGAGTATTACTGGTTTACACTGAAGAGTCTTAGTTCATTTTCACTGAACAACTAAGACCCTTTAGTGTAAATCAGTAATACTTTTCAGTAAATACAACTAATACTCTTCAATGAAAATAACTAATACCCTTTGGTGATTTATGTATAAACCAGTTTCACTCTATATTTGTCTTTTATTAGTACATGATTATCATATTTCTTATTCGAATAAGGTTGCGAAGAAGGGGAAATGTTGGTGGAAACGAACAAAAGTAGACATCGATAACCATGTAATTCTTCGGATTTTTTATCATAATTAATATGGAATCAAACGATGAATTTGTTGAGGATTACATAACAAATTTGTCAAAATACCACTCCTTGCTTATAAACTAATCCCACTTCTTACATGTAAAATTCATCCATTAATATATATTATATAATGAACATATTATGTATATCCTTTCATACATAAGATTAAACAAAGTGGAATACTGAATTTAAAAAAAAAAATATATATATATATATATATATATATATATATATATGGTCTAAAAACTACTTCCTCCGTCCAGGAATAAACTTCTCATAATTTTTTGTTACTTTGTTTAAAAAAGTGCATTTATTTATTAATATATAGTGTGTCAGATATTGACTTTTGAGGTAACGTAATGAATAGTGTTGAAAAATGAATGAAATAATTGACATTGTAAGATTATATATAGTGGGATGTTATTTTTGCCATTTATGGAATGATAAAATTTTTGTGGGACACCCCGAAAAGAAAAGTAGGAAACTTATTTTAGGACAAAGGGAGTACAATTTTACACCATTTGAGACAAAAACTGCAATTTACATATTCTCTTGGGATCAAAACTGCATTTCTTGTGAGATCAAAAGTATCGAAAAACCAAATTAGCCAACTGCCAACTGCCAACTGACCAATAAGACAATTGGATTTCTTTGGATTTCTTTTATTTTTTTAATAAAGTGAAATTTAGTAGGATGTGTGAAAAAGTTCAGTCTCATTTAAAACTCCAAACTTATATAAAAATGTGAAATTAATGCATTAAATTATTTTCCATTTCACTGTGAAAGCACATTTGTAGACAATTAATATTCTTGTACAAATAAAGAGCACACTGTACGTCCTAACCTAGGGGCGGCGGAGTCTTCCACAGGGTTGAGGGGGCTACAGCGCCCCCCAAACTTCCGGCTAAATATGTATATAGTATTAGGTAAATATTAATGACATCTTAATATACCCTCCAAATATAATTAAAAGAATTCCAATAATCCAATTAAAACGACTAAAATATTATAAATGTTTGTTCTTTCTCTTAGTTGTTCCACTAGAATAATAACAATCTCCACATTATTTATTTGAGGAGTATGTATAAAGTGAAATTGGTTCATATATAAATCGTCAAAGAATATTAGTTGTTTTTACTAAAAAAATTTAGTTGTTTTCACTGAAGGGTATTAGTTGTTTTCACTAAAAGAGTCTCAGTTTGTTTTCAGTGAACAACTAAGACTCTTCAGTGTAAATACGTAATACTCTTCAATGAAAACAACTAATACTATCAATCACTTTACAACACTTTTTAGTAGAACAACTCATAACTTTTTGTAAATATAATTAATATTTTTTACTAAAAAACGCATACCCTTTATACTTTTTGACTCCAATTTTTAATGAAAACTTGTACCCACCAAATTTACAGTATTTATCTTGGTTTGTATGTAATTATATGTCATAACAATTTAATATATGTAAAATTGAAATAATAGGGATAAAATACATCGAAATGATATATCTTAAATAAAATAGTAAAAAAATTAAAATGACATGTAAAAAAAAATAGAGAGTAGAAATTTTGATTGATACGTCTGATTTTTATTTCTAGCCCCCACATTACTTAGGTGTATGTTCAGAAAATAAAGATTTGTCTATAACTAAAATCAATGCTCACCAATTAATAATTAAATAATGAAACGGTCATGGGCTCTATTTGTAACACATGTGACATTATTTTGAGAATTCAATTAATACACACAACTATTTTTTTCAGTTTAAATATTAAACGCATGTGATACTATATATATATATATATATTTCATGGGCTCAATCACTCATACTAGAAAATTATCCATGAAAAATATTAATACTAAAAATAAAAAAATGGCGAAATTAGAAGAAGAAGAAGAGCCAGTTAGCCCTACTTCCCGATTGATGCATGCAAAATAATTCAATATCTGTATAATAGTGGTGTTTGGTTTCAACACAACGATCGATCCCATCTTATACAAGAAGAGCGTCCAGCAAACTTGCTTAAAGAATCCTCGTTTCAATTGCATCCTCGTAAGTTGAACAACGTGTTTTTCATTTCATATTTTATTTTAGAGTTAAAAATCAATTTCCACAATAAGTCCCAAACATTTTGGGATTTTCAATTTAGTCCTGTAATTTATCAATCGGTTGAAATTTGGTCCAGCTGTTGCCTGAAAAATCAGAAACAGGGTCGTATGAAACGGCATTATTTTTTATTTTCCTTTGAGATCATATGACGGAGAAAATAAGATAAAATCGGACAAATTGATAAGTTACGGGACTAAAATTGAAAATTTTGCGGAAAAATTCCGAAGTTGTGTGATGAAATTGAATGTTGACTATTTTATTTTATCATTTTTTGAATTGGAATAAGGTTGAGAAGAAGGGGAAATGTTGGTGGAAACGAACAAATGTAGACATCGATAACCATGTAATTGTTCCGCATTTGGATTTGGATGATGATATGGAAGTGGATGATAGATATGTCGAGGACTTCATATCGGATCTGTCGAAAATACCCCTGGATATGACAAAGCCACCGTGGGAATTCCATATTCTTAATGTAGAAACATCGGACGCAAAGGCCGTGGCGATATTAAAGCTTCATCATGCAATGGGAGATGGAGTGTCTCTCACGGCTCTAGTGCATGCATGTTCTACGAAACTCTCCAATCCCGAGTCTTTACCGGTTTTGCCCTTGTCCAACAAAAAGATTAAACCTCATAACTCTGGGTTGTTGAAGAGGTTATTTGTCTGGGTTTGGACATTGTTTGCAGTTATTTTCTACACTTTGGTTGATCTTGTACTATATCTTGCTACCATTGTGCTCTTGAAAGACAGTGAGAGTACTCCGATTAAAGCACCGGGAGGAGCCGTGCTTCCTTACAAGAGATTCGTTCACCGGATCGTTAGTCTTGATGATGTTAAGCTCGTCAAGAAAGCCATGAATGTGGTACGTTTTGAAATATTAATTTTTGAGCAAATAAAAAAGAATTTAATCTAATCTACAAGTTCGAATTTGTAGGGAGTTGTGAAATTAATTAATTAATTTAATTATTATCCTTACGCTTTCCCTTACCCTATGGGCCGAACTCAACTCTGCCTCTTCCCAACAAATGAACAATTTAATATGGGTGAAGTTGCTCTCATCGGTATCTTTGTCCGGGCGTGAGTCTTTGGCTCTGATACCATGAAAAATTTCTATCTCATATAAAAGTCCGAATTTAAAGAAATATGTAAAATTCATTAATTTATTTATTTATTTTCCGCGCACACGGGACTCATTTAAAATCCTATTTTATGAGCCAACTCTTGGTATAAGTTTGATAAAAAGCTCACCGTTAGACAACCTTGCAATTTTTTACCCATTTGGCGAGTCACGTCACTCTAACACATACTTTGATTAGCTATTTTTTGCGGACAAGATCCTCTCTTACATTTTGATATTATATGTATTTAAAGGCGGATCTACCGTGGGACAATGGGTACCTACAATTGTACACCCATAATAAAAAAAAGGGAAAATGATTTTTTCGTCCCGTAACTTTACCTCATTTTGATTTTCGTCCTGCTGACTTTCAAATTTTGATTTTAGTCCTGTAACTTTACTTTTTTTTTATTTTCGTCCTACTAACTTTCAAATTTTTATTTTAGTCCTGTAACTTTATCACTTTTTTATTTTAGTCCTATAAGGGTTAGTAGGTTGTAGGACCAAAATAAAAAAAAATATATAAGTTATAGGACGAAAATCAAAAATTGAAAGTCAACAGGATGAAAATAAAAAAGAGGTGAAGTTACAGGACTAAAATCAAAATTTGAAAGTTAGCAGGACGAAAATAAAAAAGTGGTAAAGTTATAGGACAAAAAAAGTAATTTTCCCTAAAAAAAAAACTACCTTAGTTATTTTCTTACAACATCAACAAAATATAACATTTGTTCGATTTGAAATTCAAAATCCCCCCTACATGTATTGTGTTGAGATTGGGGCGTCTGGTGCAGGCCCACATTTTTTTTATTATAAGCTAATCTCACATTTTTCAATATTTCGATGTAAAACAATTCACATGTGAAATTCATCCATCAATATATTCAACATATTATATGTATCATTTTATACATAGGATGAAACCATGTAGAATAGTGAATTTAAAACTAAAATAATTACTTTTTTAACTGTTCGTTATAAATCCCAACAGTAAGTCTATTGTGCAATTCAAATGTATATTTAAACAGTGACATTTGTTTTCAGCGAACCATTACAATTGGTAAACTCATGTAAGTATTCAATGAGAACTGATAATGTTTATTAAAAGGGAAAATTACAACATGGTTCCAAAAAGTGATTCTAATTACAAATATGTTGAAAACATTTTGCACAAACACATTTTTTTTGCTTTTGTGCAAATATTTTTATGCATCTGTGTAAATGCTTTAAACCTATTTGTAAATATAATCATTTTTTTGAACCAATATGTAAATACTTTATGTTTAAAAATACACGTGAGTTGCACGGTGGATGATATATACATGACAAAAGCTTGTATGAGACCGTCTCATTGCATGAGACAACACAAATTAACACCTACCCCTATCAAAGTGTTAATGAGCAAATGTCCTAGTTACACCAATTCTCATTGTCTCATACGATAAGACGGTCTCATACAAGACCTACTCTCTCTCTATATATATACACACACTTTTCCTATCCAAATGTGAAGATTCTGACACTGTCGCCATATAAATGTTGATATTGTTCCAGAGCATTAATGATGTTGTAGTAGGAGTCACAGAAGCTGGCCTCAGCCGTTATCTCAACACAAGATATGGTGAACCCTTTTAATTTCAATTATGTATTTACTTATTTTTCCAATTTTTGAAATATTTTATTTACTCTGTAACTCCATATTCTAAACAGAAAACAATGGAGAAAATGGTGAGAAAATCATCAAGAGGAGCACTAAATCATTACCAAGAAATCTACTGCTTAGATCAACTCTTATGTTTAGCCTAAGACCAACTCCAACTATTGAGGTAATTATTGCCATCTTTATTAGTACTCCTTCCATCCCAATTAAGATCGCTAAAATCAAAATAACACATGTTTCATTAAAAGAACGGTCTATAATTCCTTATGTTCCTCTGTAAACTAACCATTTTTCTATTTTATTCTGTTTTACTATAAACTTCTCATACCCTCTCTTGCAACCTACTTTTTACTTGTCATGTCCCATTATATTTAGCATTAATACATTTTTTTATCTTTTTCCTATCCCATCACCCGAGCAACAACTATTATTTTAACACTTCCTTAATCTGTGTGTCCAAAATTTAAGGACATTAAATTTATAGTGGTACGGAGGGAGTAATATAAAAATGCGTAAAATTGAAAGAATTTCGTCTCATCTAAAAGTCCGAACTTTTAGAGAGTTGTAAAATTAATTAATTTAACTATTTTCCTAACAGAGAGGGTATAGAGTTACTTTTTTTTTGCCATTTTGAGCATGTGAAAAGAAAACCTTCCGTTTTTGAATTTTTAGCAATCTAAAATGAAACGAAGTGAGTATCATATAATTATGTCTTTATATTGAAGTACGTAAAGTGAAATTATTGATTAATTACAAAATTTTATTGGAGATGATGGAGAAAGAGGAGTTAAATGAAACTTGGGGCAATGCGATAGGCGTGGCTATTCTTCCTTTGACTATTTCTCTACAAGACGATCCATTGGCCCACATTCGTCGAGCAAAATCCAACATGGATAAAAAGAAACTTTCACGTGGACACAAAATTAGTGACCTTGCAATGAAGATATTGATGATGTTGTTCGGAACCAAGGTAAAATCAGATCAACAATGCTAGGTTATATTCTAGCGTTAAATTGCATTTTTGGTCCAAAGAAAACGAGTCAATTTCAAAACAATAATTTTAGTCCGGTAACTTTTTTCAATATTTTTTGTCCCAAGAGAATTAGTAAGTTACACTTTTAATCCCAAGAGAATGGTGTAAAATTGCTGTTTTGAGCCTGAAAATTAAAGCATATATGGACCAAAATTGAAAATAAAGGGATCATTTTTTCGAATAGGTACCAAAAATATTTTGGACCCATTCCTTGGGACTAAAATTGAAATTTTCCATATATTCTAATGCTACATACTTCGACAATAGCACGTAATTTCATTTTGATTTGTGAAAGCGAGTTTTCTATTGCCGATGTTATTACAAGTACAAAATAATATTATATCATCATAATACTGTGCTTCGAATATTGTAACTTATAAGTGATTATTAGGTAAATATGGTCATAAAATGAGTTTAAATTACAAATCAACCCATAATTTTCTGACAAAATAGATTTGATCCTAAAATTAATTTTGTATGAAATTTAGTTCCAATTTCTCTAACTTGTATTGTAGAATGTTGGAGCCTTGTGTTGGTCTCTTTTCTTTTGGATGGTAAGCTTTACACTGAGTACTTCTGGTACTCTAATAAGTTTTTTTTTTTTTTTTCGACAAAAAAAAAAGTCCTAATTTCTTTGACAGGTCCAATTTTAGTCTCAAATCGACGGTAAAAGGCAAAACGACGTTACTTAGAACTCCGAATATGTCTATTTCCACAAGGGTGCTGATGTGGCATTTATGTTTGCTCCTTATATTTGATTTTTTCTTTTCTTTTACAATTTATTACACATCATGTATATTTAAAAATCCTAAAAGTAATAGAAAAATCAAATATAATTAGCACACATGGACGCCACATCAACACCCCTGCCATAAATTCCCAATTTTGAACTTCAAAATGATGTCATATTGACTTTTCTGGCCGATTTGGAACCAAAATTTGATTTTGTTAAATTATTTGGGGCCAAATCTGATAAAAGTTGATTTTGAGACCAAGGCTATTTTGTTAGAAAATTATGGGATGATTTGTAATTTTAAAATATATAGAACTTATAGTTACATGCTTTTATTTCTCCCTTCACAGTTTGCAGCTACAATAATGAGGAGAGTTTTCGCAAATGCTACATTTACTCTCTCGAATGTGATAGGCCCAAATGAAGAGGTCAAACTCTTGGGGCACCATTTGGCTTACATTTCTCCTTCTGTTTATGGGCTTCCTCAGGTAAGTCTAACCTGCAGGAGATAAATTCACAAAGACACAGGTTTTTTGCACTAGCCTCTATGCTAAATTACACTACTCAGTGTTCGGAATTTTTTTTACTTTTTCGAATTTTTTTTTTGAATATAGTGTATTTGAAAAAAAAAAGTCGATGGTAGTGTAATTTAACAAAAAGGCTAGTGCAAATAACCGTGGCCATTCACAAATCAGCCTCTTTCGTTATTGAAACCCAATTTTAGTCCATTTTCAATTTTACTTTGTCAATTTTGATCATTTCAGAGTCAATTTTGGTCCTTTACATCGTAAAATTTCAAGTTTGACTAGAAAATTACCATAATTTATATTTTGGTCATGCCGACGGCTGCCTCCACTCTCATTTAAATCTTCTCTTATCCAGGAAGCAAAAATCCTCAATCAATTTCAAGTTTCGATTACATCTCCCTCGTGAATCGCAAATTCTATCAATCCTCGTCGCTAATTCCGAATGGTTTATGGCGAGTGGAGGGTTGTGGCCTATATTATTATTTTCCTCTTGTCGAACCCGTCATTTTGATACATTTTTTTAGCCATTCTGTATGGTACATCATATTTTCGGCCTTTTTGGGGTAAAAATTTAAATTATACAACGAAAAGGATTTGTTTTGATGTCAAAAGAACCACAATTGATAAAATAAAAACAAGGATAAAATCTGAGTTTGGCCAAAATTACATGACCATTTGGAAATTATCTCAACCTGCAGAACCATTTTATATATGGATTTAATAATGATATTACTTTTTTTAAGTACATATCACTACAAGAAAATAAAAAATTGCCTACAAAAATTTCTCAACAAAAAAATTTGTAGTAAGAATTGCCTACGATTTGTCTATGAAATTTTCTAATTATGAAAGCATCTACATTTCTCAACTTAGAAACAACTTGCCTACATAATTAATTTGCCTACGAAATAAAAGTCCTAGGTATAACTACCTACAAGTCATTTCAACACAATTTGCCTACGGAATTTCGGTAGACAAATTATTTTGTAGGTGGGGAGGAAAATGTCTATACAATTAGAAATTTTTGTGGGCAATTCATAAACAATCCTCGCAAAAAAAAATTTTGTTGGAAATTTCGTAGTCATATTGGTAATTTCCGTAGACAATTTTATATTTGTTTGTAATGTATGTATTCATTTGTTAATTTTGTGAACTTTGACGCATGCAGTCACTGGTCATCCATTACCAAAGCTATGCTGGTAAGCTTATAATTTCAATAGGTGCTGATGAAAAGTTGATCCCAAATCCTCATCAACTTTGCGATGATTTGGTCAAGTCTCTTGGAGATGCTAAAGAAACTGTAATAAATTAAAAACGGGGTTTCTCAATGGTGATCATAATGTGTGAGGGAAAATTTGAGTGCGACCATCTTGTTGTACTATTGGTATTACTTTTCAATAGAAAATTTATCACTTTTTAAATTAATGTACATCAATTTTTGCCTTAAAATAATACATTTTACATATTTTTTTTTTGAAAAGTATAATTTACCTTAAAAATTGATAATCTTTCTATTAAACATGATACTACCAATCGCAAAGTTAAATAGTAGCACACATGACTTTCTTTGTTCGGGACGATTTTAGGTTTGCAAGGTATTATTGTAATAATAATCACAAGCTCGGAGAGATGATCGAAATTAATTGGTGTTATTAGAGGTGTTCACGGTACGGACCAAAACGGATATTTAACAATATTTGTGTCCGTACCAAATTCGTATCAAAATTTTGGTACGGTGCGGTATGCATATTTTATTTTTCTGTACGGATCGAAGCGGATTTTTGGTTACAGACGGACCGGTACGAAACGGAGCGGAGAAACGGATGTTTTACATTTTTTTTTACCATTCTCTCCTTTTTTGAATCATTAAAAAAAATTGATGCATGCACACTTACACGAATACTACACAACTTAAACTACTATCAAACATATATCATTACAAACTCGAATATAACACAATATATGATAATGGATGGTAAAAAAATTCACGTAAATTACCACCAATAGAGTATTTAAAATACAATACATAATATATATATATATATATATATATATATATATATATATATATATATATATATATATATATATTTAATATCTTGTAAATAAAAAGTGCAATATTAAAATCACGTTGATTGACATAAGGTACGCCATATCCAAATTTTTATAAGAAATGAATATATTTGAACAATGAAATTAAAAGAATAAAAAATTAAATTTAAATCATTTTGATATACACCTAAACATATATTAACGTTCTAAAAATTTAATAAGACAAATAATATAGTGTTTGTATTCTAAAAAGAAGGAAAAATTATGATATATTTTACTTGTACTTGAATTCAATAACATTATTTGATAAATAATAATTAAAATTTAATACATATTTAATTCGGTTATTCGGTACGGTACGGTTCGGTTGCATTCAGTTTTTCGCTACGGTTAATTTGGTAATATCCAGATCTGTACCAAAAAAATATTCGCTTTGGTTTCGGTACGGTTAAAATAAAAAAAGTCCAAAATTTTTTCAGTACAATTCTTTTTCAGTGTGGATTTTGGTACGAGTTCGGTAATCTCCAAACTCCATGAACAGCCCTAGGTGTTATGTGAGTAATTAATATATAATTTAGCTACTTATAAATGTCTTTGGCATTTGTAATAAGAAATAAACTTGCGAGATAAAATTCAATCTCAAGTGTTTTTGGTAAAATTAGTGCGTGTTTGGTAAATTTTTAGTAATTTTTTTTGTTGTTTAGATAGATTTTGTTAGTTGTTCTTTATTTCAATTTTAATTATAGATTTTCCGTTCTTGAGCCAGTGGAGGCACACCAACTTGAATGCTGCAACACAGTGGAAGACGACAATCATGTTAAGAAAAATGGTGATGAACTGTTGTTTCTTTAGAGTGAAAGGATGTATTAAAATGTATATTTATTATGTGTGAAAAGGTAAAATATGTAGTTAATTAAATGTGGAGGTGTATCTCCTTATGTTGGAGGAGTAATAGCTGGACCCATTCAATAAATACAAGTGGGCTAATACATATAAATTAGTGGCCTAACTGCACTAAGCCCACCAAATTATGAGTGATTTTGCACTTAAATCATCCAACTATATTTCTTTGCATTGATACATATAAACTATCAAATTTTGGCATATAAACCCCTAAACTTAATTTTCATGCATTCTAACATATGAGGGATATTTTTGTAAAAAAAAAAAAAAAAAAAACATTTGGTGGCAAACAGAGCAAAGAAGTGGACACACGAGACGGAGAACGACGTCAAGGTCTGGTGGACACGTGAGACGGTGTACGATAACGGGAAGAGGTAGACGACAAAAGTGGTGGAGAATTTTATGTATTTCTCATTCCAATTATAACAAAATTATGAAGAATTTTGATAAAAATGTTTTACTAAAGCACATGCGCTACAATATATATATATATTTTTTTTTATTTTTTTTTTTGGGGAGGAGGGTTGCTCAAAAATTAGGTTTGGTAGTTTATGTGCCAAAATTCAACATCTTGTATATATTAGTGCAAAGTAACGTAGTTTGGTGGTTATGTGCAAAACCATTAATAGTTTGGTGTATTTAGTGTAAGTAGACCTGAACTTGTAAACAATAACATCTCCAACCCTCTACCCAATATTAGGTATAAACTAGTGTTTCTCCCGTGTGATGTACGGATTAAATAATATAATGCGAAATTGCATAATGAATTATATAAAAAAATTAAATAAAATTTATTTAATCCATAAACCAATTAATATGTAAAAATTATTTGTATATTATGTGAGTATTACAATTGTTTAATTAATTATAAAATTTTTAATTATGTATTAAATTCACAACTAAAATTTATAAAATAATTTTAATATTTAACAAAACTTATATAGTCTAAATAAAAATGATTTAAATTCAATCCATCATATATAGTTAAAGTCAATAAAAAAACTTTAAAAATAATAAAATAAATATTTCAAATATGATTTTTCTTTTTATACATGCAATATATATGTTATTATGTTAAACTAATAATGTTCAAAAGATAATTTATTTGATATATAGTATGTTGAAAATATATAGATTTAAAATTAATAGTTTAAAGAATTTTGAAATTATTGGTGCAAAATAACACAAAAAAAAAAGGTTTTTTTTTTTTTTTAATAAGAAGTAACAAGTGAAAACAAAAAAAATATTTAAAAAAGAAACGAAAAAACTACTAACTCGGCTTCTCTAGGAACAAAAATAATAAAAATGAATAAATAAAAAGGATAATATTGCTTCTTGAGGCCACAACGTGAATTTGTAGGAATTACATCCAACGATGGAAATGCTCTGAATAGAACATATGTATACTACGTGAATTTTGTGGGTGCAAGTGTGACTCGTATCATAAATATTACTACTAATACACAGTTAATGTTTGTATTATCTATATAGAATAGTATTAAATAATCGATGATATGCTAGATGTGGCTACACTGAGATAATATTTTAAACCAGACAAATTTTAGGGTCCATTCAAGTGCATAACATGCACTTTGATTTTAAACTAAATTTTGACTTTGATTTTGATTTTTTTAAAATACACACAAACACACCGAATTGTGTATTCTTTTGCAGTTGAGGTATTACTGATACCTTCTTGGGGTATTACTAATGTCATCTTTGGGTATTATTGACTACTTTTTGAGGTATTGCTAATTTCTGCTTGAAGTATTCTTCGGGTACAAATCACTGGAAAATCCTAAGCGGGTAAGATTACTAAAACCTAATAACTGAAAGTAATAAATGTGATAGTGCTGGTGCTCTCAAGTGAGATCTTTTCTCATCAATGAATTATGTGTTACAAATGAGCATTTATGACTCTATTTATAGTTTACAAGGTTGGGGTCCTAGTTGTGCAACCATGATTGACTATGGCCTCCCCTACGGGCCAATGAGGGTAGGCCTCGTGACCTTGTTGAGCTCTACTGACGAGACTCCTCCTCCTGGCCCTACTATGCCCTTGTCAAATCTGCACGTTCGATGGACAACACTGGTCTAGTAGCTGACTTTGTCAGACGGCTAGGTTCGGGGCGGGTAGCGGTCAACCTCGATATGACTTTTCCAAGAAGACCCATCCGGATAGCGAGGAAGGGTAGCATATTTCACTGTGTCCGCTGCTCGCCAGCTGCCCAAGCCGGCCATAGCGACTTCCTCTCAGGGCCAATCCACTTCAGTGCTCTACCCGGTATTCGGCGTCCACCGGGTCGGGCCTTGAATTGGCTACTCGTGTGTGCTCGCCGCCTAGGTGGCCGATCCTCGTCAGGCCACGTGGCCTCGGTTATTACCGGGTGTAACACATGTTATGCACTCAAGTGCACACTAAAACTACTCCTTAAACAATACAAGGGTACATTTAACTAAACTTATTTGAAACATCTTATAAGCTCTAACATCTTATTTTAGAGTATTTCTAGTGTGCACTTGAGTGCATGATATGTACTTGAATTTAAAAAAAAATATATACCAAAAAAAAAACCAGCAATACCTCAATAAGTAATTAGTAATAACCCAGGAAGATATCAATAATACCCCAAGAAGACATCAGTAATACCCCAATTGCGAAAAAAAAAATACACAATTCGTTGTGTTTTTGTGTATTTTGAAAAAAATCAAAATTGAAGTCAGAATTGAGTTTGAAATCCAAGTGTATGCTAGAATTTGTGCTTGTTTTAATAGTTTATATAAGATATACATTTTAAGTAGTTTGTAAGTTGTTAAAGTGTTTGACTAATACAATTTATAAGATCTTTGGTAATTTATGATAAATATTTCTTAAATTTTAAATTCAATCTTAATTTTTTTTCCACAATTTATAAGTTGTACGAAATTTATTTATTGATCTTATAAAAGGTTAAATATTTTATTTTATCAAACATTTTTTTTAAGGGTTCTTACAAACTTTTAAACAACTTATAAAAATTAAACACATTTGGCATATGAAGTAAACTTTTCACAAACTTATTAAGTTTGTGGCTTTGATGACAAAAAATATCATTAGATTTAAATTAGTGATTAAAAAAATCAAAAATATAAATTCAAACAATTTTCACTTTAACTTTTAAACAAAACAAGATCACATGTAATTTTTTTTTTCATGGTTTAAAGGGCTTTCTATGTAAATTTTGGGTATCCTCATATTTTAATGTTTTACTTTCATCTAATTTAAATTTATGCAGATGAAGAGTTTAGTTCATAGTATGCACTTGGATTTTAAACTTAAATTTTTATTTTGATTTTTGTAAACACATACAAATGTACAGAACTGTGTATTGTTTTTGAGTTGGAGTATTACTGATTAGTTTTTGGTGTATCACTGATTATTTTTTGAGGTATACACTAATTTTTCGCTTGGGTATTTAAAAAAAAAAAATTCAAGTGCATACCATATATTCAAGTGCACACTATAATTACTCGAAGTGCTTAATTGCTTTGAGAGACATGATTGATAAATAATTATCTTTTGTTCGATAATTAGTCCAATCTTCTTTCTGTATCAATTATCTCTATAGTCACTTAACCCGAGTGAATATCATATAAAATAGATGTATAATTGAATAAAATTAAAGTATTAAATATCTCATAAGTCCACAAAGCAAACGTACCCACAAGAGATTGCGTTCCGCATTACCATCTATTGTCACAATTTGCGTACGTGGTCAACTATTGATCACGCGTATCAAACTAAGAACTTTAATAAGTTCATCAATTATATCACATCAATACTTGTCCAGCGTCAATTAATTCCACCAATTCAAACGTTTTTACGAGGTAAACTCTTAATCAATCCTATTTAAAAAAAAATTGATATTTAATTTATTAATAATAATAGTGAATAAGCATAATAATTGTAGGTATATAAATAAACTATTTTAAAAAATAGGCCACAAAATATTTGAAAAAATTATTGGTCTGAATAGACCGACACATTGGCCTTTTTGGACACTCTCTTGTATCATATTTATAGTAACAGCATATTTGAAAAAGAACAGAAAACTCGCATATTTTAAGAGGATCGAACGTGGTCAAATAAATTTTCTCAAATTGCGGCAAAGCAAAAAGAAAAAAAGAAAAAAAAAATCGCGTTCAGGTATATTATTATAAATTTATAAGAGTAACTATGCGTTACAAGGTTTTACAGAAACACATATTTATCTTTATTACTAAAAAGATATATATTTATTTTTGTAGGGACAAATATGTATTTCCTATTATGTCCTTCATATTTTTAAATTTAGTATTTGTTTTGTGTTTGTATTGATTGTGTTCATGTAATAACAATCTTTCTCCACACAATAACATTTTTGTGTTCATTTAGTAACATATTTTAAAATATTTTACACATGTTACTTTAAGAATATATATATATATATATATATATATATATATTACTTGTTCTTATATTAATTAACACTTATATTAATACAATTTGAAAGTGGGTTTTTATCATTTAACTTTGTGCGGTTTTTTTTTTAAATATCTATTTAAACTGGTTCGATCTAATTGTTGATAGGCGAACAACTTTTGATATTAGACGAACATCATTATGGCCCAAATACTCGAATTATTAAGCCAATTAAGGCACGTGTGACAACAAGTGTGATGTAAGGGTGGTGTCAAAATCAATCAGTGGTGTGCCATACGCGCACAAGAATTACCTGGCGAACAATTGCACCGAGAATATACAGAGACAAGTCCAAGATTGAAAGAAACACGAGACCAACATGGGCGAGCAACTCATGTTCGCCCACAGGAAGACGAGAACAACTTTCCAGCAAGAGAATAAGACAGAAATCACCATGATAAGCCAGGACGAACAACTCAAGTACGAGATAGACACAAAAGAAGACTTTGTAACTAAGTTTAGGCTTAGATAAGGTCAAACAAGTCAAACAAGACACATGTCAAGCATGCAAGCTTTGAAGTCCAAGAGTTTTGTCCACCACCTACTTGGTGGTTTGTATAAATAAGTTGGTTTCCATTTATAAAAATAAATTCAAAATACACAAAAATCTCCCTACACACACTCATACACCTCGAAACACACACATATGAAGTAAATACGTAATTAATACACGTATTTATGATTTTCTATTATCGATCTATCGTATTTACTATTTACATTAGTAATCAATCACACGTTATTATTTATCTCATTAATAATTAAAAATAACCACTAATTCGCTCGATTAAAATCGATCATCAACAAATTGGTGCTAGAAGGATGGTTCAAACCTCTGATTCGTTAGATCCTCAAGAAATTCAATTCAAGAACTTGAAGATTCAAAGGTGTTCTTGAGTTTTACTTCATAAATTCAAGAAAAGTGTTCAAGGTGTTATTGGTGTTCCTCATTAAAAAATTTGAATATTTGAAGATTCAAACAAAATAATATAACCAAGATGCCTCAATCAAAAGAGACACAACTCTCTCATCCTTCAGCAAGGATCATGCCGACAAGGGCCTCTTTGACTGGTCGACAAGCACAAGAACCACGGCCAACAAATAAAGCTAGACCATCGGCCTTGACTAATGTAATGCCTTTGGAATTGGAGGCCTTGGCTAGCAACCCTGATGAACTAGCTCGCACGATTGCTGCATTGCAAGCTTTGTAAAAGCAGCAAGAACAGCCAGATCCCTCACAAACAAGAGTCAGGCTGAGGCCAGTGGATACACAAAGACCCAAACCAGCTCGCGATGAGCAACTCAATGAAATAGATAGTGCCCAAGTATAGAGGGCAAAAGGCAAGGCCAAAATGAATGAGAGGTTGGAAGGCCAAGATGAGTTCACACCTAGTCGAGCAGCTGAGTCAAGTCATAGGACTTCATGTCCCAGTGTTTTGGAGAGGCTGGGCAGACCCCAATCATGTCAAGAAGTTGCTCGCCCTAAAGCAGCTGAAAGGCAAACAACTCCCATACCAGCTCGCCCCTCAATTCATGATTGGCTATCTAGAGCCGCCTTCGGATGCTTGGGTCCAAACGGGGTGAGCAACCCTATAAGGCCAGCCCACGAGGTACCCCCTCCGAGTGAGAGACTACGACGAGCAAAGAGTCATGTATCTCTGCTCGCCAAATAAACTCCGAGTCAGTGGGCATCTTTAGATGAACTAGCCACCATGCGAAGGGCCGTTGAGAGAATGCAAAGTCACTTAGACTTGCAAAGAGGAATTGGGGCGACCACTATACCTTCCTCACCATTATCATCCATAATTTTGAAGGATTCAATTCAGAAAAAATTTAGTTCCCAGCAAGCATCCAGTATGAGGGGACAGCGGATCCCCGAGTCCATTTGATGAAGTGTTCTGACTATATGATCTCTATGGAGAACAGTCATGCAACCCAATGTCAGAATTTTCCCCTAACTTTGGGGGACCTAGTTCACAAATGGTTTTCTGCCATGCAATCGTCATTGATTCATTCTTTTGCTCAGTGACTTGAAGCGAAAATACTAACTTTCTACTAGTAGCTTCCCCGCAAGAGTACGGGTTCACTGTAGTATTAGTAAGTATAATGACCAAGTATTATCGAACCCAAGGGATGGAGTGTATGCGAATAGATCCCTGAAGATCTACGCGTCGTAATTAATATGAGTGAAATGTTTTTGGATTTTTTTTGAAAGATTACTTAAACTAAAATAAACTAAGTAAACTAAAATACTAAAAAAGACGAATTAACTAAGGGTTGTGTTCAAGTGAGAGATGGTGATGCTTAGGATATGAATCCCTACGTATACTAACGGAGCAGGTACATAATCAAAATAACTGTGACGCACAAGAAATAACCTAAGTAAAAGAATGCAAGGTGAAAGCTCAAGATTCTAAACCCTAATACTTTACCCTAACACTCGACTTCACTAATCCACTAACAAGTTAATAGATTGTGCTTAATTAATGAGACCCTAATTTAACTAAGGTGATGCGGTCGTCCTCCTTCGCTAAACTGATAGATGAATTAACCCTTTCTAAACCCTCTAGTTAAGTCTACTCGTTATTAAAGAGTGATACGGTCGTCCTCTCTCTAACACTTTTCGAACGAAATTCAAAAGTAAAGTTAAGATTAATTTTAAGAATTCATTAACCAAGAGAATTAAAACCTAACGTCACAAGTTACCCTAATTACATACCCACAACCTACTTCTACGAGTTCATCCTACCCCAAGCATGCAAGGGTTTTAGCTAGACATAGGTTTAACGTAAATAATAGCAATTAAATAAGTAACGAACATAAACATGATAATTAAGACGAAGAAGAGATCAAACATAAACTAGGGTTTAACGAAATTAAGAATAAACTGAAATTAACTCAAGAAAAGAAGTCTCAACGTGTTCAAGAACAAAAATATAAAGAAACGAAACTAAAAAGTGAGATTGTAATATGAATTCGTAACGAAAACCTCAAAAACGTAAACGTAAAGCTTGCTTCTCTCCTTCCTCTCCAAAAACGAACTCTAAGGTGGTGTTTGGTTAAGGATGGGCCCATCCGGGTGGGGATGGGCCATCCCCCATCCCATTCAATTTTGGATGGGCACATCCCATTCCCCATCTCACAAAATCCCATACAATCACATCATCACTTTTTTATTCATCCACTCATTCTCTTTCCTACTTTTTTTTAATCACTTTTTCATCCATCCACCAATTCTCTCTCCTACTTTTCTTTCACCCACTTATTCTCTCTCATAACTCCAATAAATATTAAGAATAAAATAATACTATCACTCATCATCACAATTATTACCACTAACTAACAATAATAAAATAATACAACATCACTATTGATTTGACATAAAGTTTCATCCAACTCTATTTCTCCATCTTTAACCAAACACAGATTTACTATTCACTAGGATTACCCCATCCATCTTTTTCCATCTCCATCCCCATCCCATCCACCACCATCCTTAACCAAACAGAGCCTAAAGGTCTAAAAAATACCAAGTAATGTGTGGTCTTCCAAAAACGTGCTTGAGACGAGTATATATATGCAACGGGCCGAATCGTGAACTCGTGGGCCGAAAAACGCCTTTTAAAACGCAAAAATTGAAGGCGCTCGAGCATATAGCTCGAATGACACAAGTGCTCGAGCGGTGGAAATCTTCTGCATGTTTTGGGACGCTCGAGCAACACGCTCGAGCGGTGGCGCTCGAGCTGCTCGAGCGCTCGAACTTTTCTGTATGTTTTGGGGCGCTCGAGCAACGTGCTCGAGCGCTAGTGCTCGAGTGCTTTACTCGAATGCTCCCATAATTCCTCCAACTAGCACTTTTCCTCTTCAACACTAACACGAATCGTATTCCTTCGATATCTTCTCATCCGGGCATCCGTTTGAGTCGATTCAAAGTCCTACGAACTCCGTTCTTCGCCCTCGGTTCACCTACGAGAATCAAAGAGGTAAATTCATCAGTGTATAGAAATAATGCTCAATTGACTCCAAATACTCAACAAAATCGGCTAAAATTAGGGTATTTCAAGTGACGAATCATGACAATTTCACGCCTAATCAACCCCCCCAAACTTACCATGTTTCTTGTCCTCAAGCAACGAAATAACAAGTCAAGTGAAATTGTTAGGAATGAGTCAAAGAATCAATCATACAAGCAAATGAACTCGAGCTTCAAAGATCAATCACAAGTATACTCACTCACTTTCCTTCATCATACTCATGCAACAATAACAAGAAACACCAAGATTAAACATGGATGTGCACTCAACGATGTGTTTCGCTCCCTCACAAGTGTATATCAATGATCAAGGGACTCACTCAAACAATCAATCACACATATTGGCAGCCATAAGCTTGTAAGCGCTCTTAACTCCGACCATACTCTAGAAATCAATGCCGAATCAAAAAGGACTTTCTTAAGGTTGTAATGTAAGCTCTTTGGACAGGTGGGAATCAATATGGTAAAGTGACTCAAGTGAATGGAGAATAGAAAATCAGACTTCGGTACTTCGAGATTAGGAACAGACTACTTCAAACATATTCAATCAACACACTTTCAATTCCAATTCTCTCAACACTTCAATTTTTTTTTCCTTTCTCACTCTTTCACTTTTTTTTTCTTTTTCGCACAAACACATGAGCTCATTTTTTTTCGTTTGCTCATTCTCAATTTTTTTTCTCTTTTTCCCACATCTCATAACTTCATCACACCTTCTTCTCATATTCACTCAACAAACAACATTTCCCTTTTTCAACTCAATTCAATCCCTTCACATTCACACTTTTCCTATTCTCCACTCAAATTGGGACAAAAAGGCTTAGGAACTTGGAATAGTGTTTAAAATGTGCTAGCAAATAAAATAGGCTTTAGGCTCAAAGGGGCTAACAAGGGATAAACATCAATGGTAAGGAAAATTTTGGTTAAGTGACTCAATAAAATCAAAGATGGCCTAAGATCCTATTCGGCATATCAAACTAGACACAATCAAGAAGCAAGAGCACACACAAGTTCTAGTATCCACTAAGGTGACGATCCACTCACAAACGAAGAGATTAATTCATGCATCAAAATCTCATAAGGCTCAAATCTCACAGCTTTCACATCCATGCTAGTCCTAGTGAATTCTTACTTTTATCACACAAGTACTCAAAAAGAAAACTCGCAAGCATACTAGTTCTTTCTCAAATCAACTCTAACTCAAACACTCACACAAAAGAATTCTCAACTCAACTTCACAACTCACCCTAATCATCAAATCATACTCAAAGATAGCAATCAACAAGCATAAGATGATTGATAGGCATGAAATATGCAATAGCGACTCAGATCAAAATCACCCCAAGGAGCATCTCAAGGCACCAAATAACCAAACACACTCAAAGATAAGGGGTGCTTCGGTGCAATGTAACAAGAAACATAAAAAAAAACTCCACCCCCCAAACTTCGACCTTGCGAAGAGGTCTAAGTTTGGGGTTGTGGGTTACCTCAACCACACAATTTATTTTCTCTCAACAACGTATCACACTCCTTCGTCTCGAGTTGGTTCCTTCAATCTGAGTAACTCCATGATACCTTTACTCCTTCGAGACAAGCCTACAAAATAAACTCTCAAGTACGAGGTTAACACTTACGATTCAACAACACCCAAATAACATAAAACTCAAATAACTAAAAACACTCAAAAGCAAATAAAAATGGGTTGCCTCCCATTCAGCGCTATTTTAAGGTCCTGATGTCGGACCGAGCTCAAAAGAGCTTATGGGACATGATACTCAAAATTACTTCTCTTACTCTCATAAGAGTGGTGGTTGAATTCCTTTCCTTGATGCCCCTCCATCATGAGCTCATTTGCTTCATTCTCATCCCCAAGTGGTATAGGTCTCAACTCCTTCTCACCTTTATCTGGAGGAGTCTTACTAATCAATTTTTTGAGTTTGGACTTTTTCTTCTTCACTCCTCCTTTCCTCTCCAATTGGACCACATCCACACTTTTCACCTCTTCATCCTTCAACTTCTTCACTTTATCCCTATTAAAATAATCACGATCATAATGCACATGGGTTAAATCATCAAGTGAAGGATTATAAAATTCATGAATATGAGAAGGGTTAGGGATAGGAGGTGTGTCTTCAACACGAGGATCAATGGCATCCATGCAATAACAACTCTCATCCTCCTTCGGGTACTTCATGGCCTCATATAGGGAAATCTTCACTTCTTGATCATCAACTTTCAACGTAATCTTCCCATTTGCCACGTCTAGCACCATCCCCGCCGTCGCTAAGAACGGTCTTCTCAAGATTAAAGGAACGTGCTCATCTTCTTCCATCTCGAGCACTACAAAGTCGGCTAGAAAAATGTGATCTCCAACTCTCACGAGGACGTCTTCAACCACACCTTGAGGTCGAGTAATAGACCGGTCGGCTAGTTGAAGCGTCATCATTGTCGGCTGAAGTTCACCACCTTCTAACTTCTTGAAAAACGACAAGGGCATAAGATTTATGCTCGCCCCTAAATCACACAGCGCTCCTTTCTTGATCCCATTCCCAATGTCACATAAGATGGTAAAGCTCCCGGGATCCTTCAGCTTCGGTGGAAGCGCCTTGTGCACTAATGCACTCACCTCGTGGTTCAACTGCACCAACTTCGGCTCATCCACACTCCGTCTTTTCGCAATCAAGTCCTTCAGAAACTTTGCATAATGCGGCATCTGTTCCAAAGCATCATAAAAAGGAATGTTAATGTGAAGTTGTTTAAAAACATCATGAAATTTTGCAAATTTTTCATCAAGCTTCTTTTTCATGAAGCGCTATGGATATGGGACGGGTATCACAGATTTAGGTACTCCCCATTCATCACGCTCGGTCTCTTTCACTTTCTCCCTTGCTTCCTTTGCTTTCTTCCACTTAGGAACTTTCTCAATCTTCTCAATGCCTTTGTCCTTCTGGAACTCATCCATATCTTTACCTCTCTTAGTGCCTTCACCCTCAACTCCTCTCTCAACTCCCATCTCCCCAATCTCATCTCCATCTTTCTTATGTTCTTTCCCCTCTATCTCAACATCTCTTTGGGGCGTCTCAGAATCAGCAGGCATCTGGGGACCTTCATAGTTGGTTCCACTTCTAAGCTGGATAGCCTTACAATGCTCTTTAGGATTACCCTCAGGCATTGAAGGGTATTTGCCAGGCTCTCTATTCAATGACTTTGCAATCTGGCTCATCTGGAACTCTATAGAAGTGAACCTTCGGTTGTTCTCTTGCTGAATTCGATTCAGCTCTACATCTCTCTTCTGGAGGTCTTGATCACGCTGATCGCCTTTCTTATGCAACTCCTTAACATCATACTCCAAAGAGGATAATCTTTTGCTTCCCTCTTCCACTTTCTGAAGGATAGCTCTCAACATCTCCTCAGTTGAGGCACCGCCTTCTCCACCAGGAGGTTTAGAACCTGGATCAACACCTGGAGGAACTGTAATCCCAGCCTTTGGGTTAGCATATGAGAAATTCTCATTCTTTCTCCATGTGTTTTGAGGAGGCTGTTGGCCTCCTTGATACCCTTGTGTGTTTCTCCATTGATTTTGAAGTGGCTGTGGGCCTGGAGGTACAAATGGTTGGCCATAAGGAGGCCTTCCATACTGATTTCCACCTTGTGGATACCCGTCTTGTGGATAGTTAGACCTTCCCATATAGTTGGCCTCTTCTTGCTGATTCGTGGGTGGGTCCACTTTCTCGCTCACCGCTACATTCCCTCCAACCAGATTCTGCCCCATCTCAAGGTTGCTGATCTTCTCCATCATTGCCATCAATAGCTTCCTAGAACCCTCATTCTCCTCCAACTTGCAAACTCTCTGAAACTCTGGATCCTCGTTCCATGCACCGGCATTCGTGACAATGTTGTCCACGATCTCTCTACATCTCGTTATCCCTTGGTTCAGAAAAGATCCACTCGCACATGCATCTAAATGGGCTTGGCCAGCCTTGCTGGCTCCACTATAGAAGAATACCATAATATCTCCCTCATTGTACCCGTGCTGCGGGCACTCGATCAACATGTTTGAGTATCTCTCCCACGCTTGGCGTAAATCCTCTCCTGACTTCTGGCGGAAAGAAGATATCTCAATTCTTACTTTTATTGTCCTTGATGGAGGGTAGAATCGCTCGAGGAACAGACGCTCGAGCTCGGCCCATGTATTTACACCTCCCCGTGGGAACGTGTTATCGTACCACTCATTGGCTATTCCCGTCAGAGAGAATGGGAACAGCCTGAGTTCTTAGCATCTTCAGACATACCATTATAATTAAATGTGGATGCGATCATCAGGAAGCTTCTCAAGTGAGTATGAGGATTTTCCTTCCCTACCTCCCCCTTGAATTGATTCTCGGTAAGCAGCTTGAGAATTCCTGGGGAAACCGAGAAGTTGTTTGCCTCAACAGGTGGTAAAGCCACTCCATCGTAGTACCGTTGCGGCTGTGCTGCAAACCTTCCCCGAATAGCCATATTCTGATCTACGTTCTGGGGCACAGGCTGAGGTACAACAGGTGGTGCGGGTACTTGTTGAACTGGAGGTGGTTGGTACATAGGTGGTTGGTTGTAAACAGGAGGTGGAGGATACGGGTAAGGTGGATACGGATATGGTGGGTATGGGTATGGTGGATATGGTAAGTTGTTTTGTGGGTAAGCAGGGTTGTTTAGAGGATTTTGGACAATGTTATGAGCTGGGCTATTTTGGTTCTGAGTACCCGGGTTTTGGCTCTGGCTTTCTCCTAACGGATCTTGATTCTTACTGGTATTGCCATCAGTGTCATCAACCCGGTTCAATGCCTGATTGAACTTATTCTCGACATCATCCAACTCATTAGTGATGTCCATGGGTTCTTTCCCTCCGGCAACGTTCATCCTTCTTAAGAAGGCTCGGTATCTTCTTGCTATTGTCTCAAGACCTAACGGTAACTTCTCTTCGCTCGTATTGCCTTGTGAGCGTGTTTTCATAAACCTGAAACACTAACAAAAGAATCAAAACGCAACTGCCGAATATGTATGAAAAAAAAAACAGAAAAGAAAATCACTCACTACTAACTACTAAGCTATCTACAACGCATACAACGCCATCCCCGGCAACGGCGCCATTGACTTGAAGCGAAAATACTAACTTTCTACTAGTAGCTTCCCTGCAAGATTACGGGTTCACTGTAGTATTAGTAAGTATAATGACCAAGTATTATCGAACCCAAGGGATGGAGTGTATGCGAATAGATCCCTGAAGATCTACGCGTCGTAATTAATATGAGTGAAATGTTTTTGGATTTTTTTGAAAGATTACTTAAACTAAAATAAACTAAGTAAACTAAAATACTAAAGAAGACGAATTAACTAAGGGTTGTGTTCAAGTGAGAGATTGTGATGCTTAGGATATGAATCCCTACGTATACTAACGGAGCAGGTACATAATAAAAATAACTGTGACGCACAAGAAATAACCTAAGTAAAAGAATGCAAGGTGAAAGCACAAGATTCTAAACCCTAATACTTTACCCTAACACTCGACTTCACTAATCCACTAACAAGTTAATAGATTGTGCTTAATTAATGAGACCCTAATTTAACTAAGGTGATGCGGTCGTCCTCCTTCGCTAAACTGGTAGATAAATTAACCCTTTCTAAACCCTCTAGTTAAGTCTACTCGTTATTAAAGAGTGATACGGCCGTCCTCTCTCTAACACTTTTCGAACGAAATTCAAAAGTAAAGTTAAGATTAATTTTAAGAATTCATTAACCAAGAGAATTAAAACCTAACGTCACAAGTTACCCTAATTACATACCCACAACCTACTTCTACGAGTTCATCCTACCCCAAGCATGCAAGGATTTTAGCTAGACATAGGTTTAACGTAAATAATAGCAATTAAATAAGTAACGAACATAAACATGATAATTAAGACGAAGAAGAGATCAAACATAAACTAGGGTTTAACGAAATTAAGAATAAACTGAAATTAACTCAAGAAAAGAAGTCTCAACGTGTTCAAGAATAAAAATATAAAGAAACGAAACTAAAAAGTAAGATTGTAATATGAATTCGTAACGAAAACCTCAAAAACGTAAACGTAAAACTTGCTTCTCTCCTTCCTCTCCAAAAACGAACTCTAAAAGTCTAAAAAATATCAAGTAATGTCTGGTCTTCCAAAAACGTGCTTGAGACGAGTATATATATGCAACGGGCCAAATCGTGAACTCGTGGGCCGAAAAACGCCTTTTAAAACGCAAAAATTGAAGGCGCTCGAGCAGGCCTGCTCGAGCGGTCGCGCTCGAGCATATAGCTCAAATGACACAAGTGCTCGAGCGCTCGCGCTCGAGCTGCTCAAGCGGTGGAAATCTTCTGCATGTTTTGTGGCGCTCGAGCAACACGCTCGAGCGGTGGCGCTCGAGCTGCTCGAGCGCTCAAATTTTTCTGTATATTTTAGGGCGCTCGAGCAACGTGCTCGAGCGCTAGTGCTCGAGTGCTTTACTCGAATGCTCCCATAATTTCTCCAACTAGCACTTTTCCTCTTCAACACTAACACCAATCGTATTCCTTCGATATCTTCTCATCCGGGCATCCGTTTGAGTCGATTCAAAGTCCTACGAACTCTGTTCTTTGCCCTCGGTTCACCTACGAGCATCAAAAAGGCAAATTCATCAATGTATAGAAATAATGCTCAATTGACTCCAAATACTCAACAAAATCGGCCAAAATTAGGATATTTCAAGTGACGAATCATGACAATTTCACGCCTGCTGGGCAAGGAGTTTCTCTCCCACTTCTCCACAGCTAGATCATATCTTTCTCAAAAACACCGGTTGTCTGACTTAAAACAATCTGATGATGAGTTGAACTGGTCTTTCTTGGAAATATTTGATAAAGTATTGTTGGAAGGAGAATCGGTGAGTGAAGACACCAAGATTGTGGCCATGATGGCCGGGTTAAAAAAGGGTACATAACTATGGAAGGAAATGCATCTCTCATGCCCTAAGAACTATGCAAAATTTCGTAATTGGGCCGACATCTTTGTCTCCATACACGAAGCCCTACAAAAAGACATGGGAGACAAGACGGACCTAAAAGAAAATCCAAAAAAACTCGGCGGAACTGGCTACCGAGTCCCAAAGGGACAGAGTTGAAAGACTAGCTCAACCAATTGCTTAGCGTATCCATTGATACGGTGTACAACAATGTAAAGGAGAAGGACTTGCTCTCCGTACCAAGAAAAATCCGCCAAGAGGCTAGCATGCTCAACCCAAACAAGTATTGTGCCTACCACCAAAATGTGGGACACTTTACTAGTAAGTGTAGAGACTTGCTCAAGCAACTCTGGTGATTCTATGAGGAGGGCAAGCTGTCAGACTTCGTCCGGTGAACACCTGGTAAAAGACCCTGGGCGAACAACAATTAAAGCTCTGATGAGGATGATGACGAATAACCCCTCAAGAGCAACTAACCTGGACGACCGGCCCCCAATGCAGCAACATGCCCACCAAGAGAGATCCTGATGTTGGAGCCGTTAGGACCAGTCGAAGGATGTTCAGATGGGCGAACTCCAATTTCTTAGAGAAAGAGAAAAGCAGAGCTACGCGCAGTAGCTCATGTTCAAGAAGTGGGAGTCAACCCTGCGGTCAGGCAACTTCCAGAGTTGACTTTCAACGAAAAAGATCTAGATGAAATCCTTACTCCCCATATTGATTCCCTCATTATATGTGCTACTATCATGGGGATCAAAGTACATCTCCTGTTGATCGATACGGGAGCATACGCCAATATCATCTTCAAGAATACGCTCGAACAATTAGGAGATTATACGAGCTACATTGAAGATTCAAATCATAGAATCTTAGGATTTGGTGATGTTATAATTATCCCACTTGGGATAATTAGGTTGTCTGTCGAACTTGTATCAACCGAGGACCTAGAAAGGAGATTGACTTGAATGGTAGAATTTTTTATTGTAGATCAACAATCTACCTATAATGGGTTCCTTGGTCAACCTTTTTTTAATAAATTCAAAGCAGTTTCAACCTACTACTACTGTATCAAATTCCCAACCTCAAAGGGTGCAGGTTCATTGAAGGGAGATAAGAAAAAAAGCAAGAGAATGCCTCCTTCAACTCCAAGAAAGTAAAAAAATAGTCTTGATGATGGAGGTATCCACCAGTTATCCAACAAATGAACCATATGTCTTGAAAGATATTCTCAATTCCAGAAGAGCCCATGGAGTTGGACGAACAACTCCCCACCCCGGGCGAACAACTTTCACCTCGGGGGGAGCAACCTACACAAATATGGGAATCTGAAACACTTGACGAGCAGCCCATGAATGTTGACGAACAACCCTTGGTCAACGACTTGGAAGGCCCAGCACCGGCGAACAACTTTGAGCCAAGGCAAACAAATGACCTAGAACCCCACCTGGGTATTGAACCAATGGACATCGAGGACGAGCTGAACCTTGAGGGGCCAATAATAGATCCGCATGGAAAGGACAAAAATGATGAGAAACTACAGTCGGAGAACTGGAAGCTCTCAAAGTCAATCTTGAACGTGACGATCTAGAACTCTACATTGGATCTGAGCTCCCTAAGCTTTATAGAACCCAAGTAAGTGAGTTCCTCAAGGAAAATCTCGATGTATTTGCATGGTCATATGTAGATATGGTGGGGATCGATCCAAAAGATGCTTGTCACAGACTCAACTTTAATCCAACAAGGAAACCGGTCCACCAAAAAAAGGAGGAAATACGAACCAGATAAATACCAAGCCCTCAATGAAGAGGTAAGAAAGCTGCTCGACAACAACCTAATTGGGCAAGCTCTTTGCCCACAATGGGTAGCAAACCTGTTGGAGTTATACGTGAAAGTATGCTTTTACTTTGTATAACTCATTTATTAAACACTTATTTATGAGAATAAATCTTTTATCGCATTTGCTTTAAATATGAATGAGTGTTAAATATTTATTACAACTCGTTCAATATATATTGTATGTGTTACATTATAGTTAATGTGGTGATACCAGATCACGGAAGATCACATTAACAGTTTTCCTTGTAACTAAACGTACAAATTCACGACCCAGGTGGAATTGAACAATCCGCCGTGAAAGGTCGATGTGTATATCTCAGATTGGCCTGTCTTGACCAAGAGATTGCACTAGCACATTTAGTATGTGTTGAAGAGGACCTACAGCGAGGATAAATTCTTCTGTTCTGAAATGTGAAGAATTAGACCTCAGTGGCTATTGATTTCTTAATCTCCGTCACTTAAATAGGATCGTGTGTGCTTAATGGTTACTGCTTTGATTCATATTGGGTGAGAATCATCATGACTTTGAACCTTGTGCTTTGGGCAGTAATATTAATCATACGACTGTTGCTAAGATTTAATACGGAGAAACGCGTGCGAGTACAGCTCGTGTGATTTGTCCCCATGGTGAGCTCCGAAGTTTTATCGTACCAAATCTTGCAAGTGAAGAATTAGTTTCTTCGGTACGGATAATAATGTTGAGTTGTCTTTACTCCAAAGTGAAAAATATTAATTAATTTAGAGCTATTTAGAAGCTTAATTAATTAATGGACTAGATAATCTTAAACGCGGGAAATAATAACCGGGAGCCCATATTATCGTAATATGGATTAAGATGGATAGTGCAATATTAATTTATTAGAGGTATTAATTAATATTAATGGGCTGAATTATATTGGGGCTCAATATTGAAATTCAGAAGCCCATTGGAGGACCAATCTTAATTCTCCTAAAGGCCCCTCAAGTAGTCCAATAAGTAGCCCAATAATAATAAGGTGATTAAAATAAAAGAAAATTATTATTGCTGATTTTTTGCTTATAATTTTCGAAATTTATAGATATATATGGTAGAGAAAAGATTTGTTGATTTTCTTGGAAAGATATTATGGAAGATATGTATTCTTGGAATACAAGATTATCTCATAAATTCAAGAAGTTCCAAATCTAGTTTATTTCTCCCATGAATTTCAAAAATCTCATATATTAGGGAGGTGAGATTTTTATGGAATATTTTATTATGGAATGAGATATATTCAAAATTTCTTGGAGGCCAAGAAAAAGATTTTTTTCTCCCTATTCCTAAGCAAAATTTCGTTCACCCCTCTCCTATATATAGGGGATGATTATTTCATCTCCAGTTTACAGTTTCACAGTGTTGAAAAAAAATCAGCAACAATATTTTTTTCTTTCTTCCTTGTTATTTTAAATTTTTCGTGAGCGCTTCCCACCGGCGAACGAATAAGGCAAAATGGATGTACTTGAGAAGGTCTTTTGGTTGATAGCACGTTCGTGGTAGTCACGTTGTTATCAAAGACCATATCTACAAGAGGTACGGAATTACGTGAATTCCTAGTTATTCTGCTTTAGGTTTTCATGTGTATTCATTTAATATGCATGATGATAAAATTGTTGTTGGAATTATTATTTGAATTAATTAGGATTAATTCATGCTAGTAATAATTAAATTTAAATTCGTATTTAAATTTCATCCTGAATATATCCGGGCACCCCCATTTTCCCAACAACTGATATCAGAGCCACGGTTTTGGGCTCTGATCTTTAAATTGGAATTTAAATTGTTAAAATATTAAATTGAAATTGGATAGTAGAATTGCTAGATCTTTTTTGCAGGTATCCAATTGTCATGTTTTTTATGTTTGTTTTTAATTTCATTCATGCGTGTGAATTAATTATTTTTAATTCGATTCATTCGAATTCGTTTTTCTCGTGAGAAAATCCACGAGTAGATTAGTTGGTTTTATTTTGATTTGATCAATGTTATAGACTAGTCTAGATCTAGATTTTTTATTTTTTGTAAATAAATTGTTACCGGATTGAGATGAAGATGGAAATGAAGAATTGAAGACGATGTACCCGGACGGTGCATGCATGCGTGGCGCATGCATGGACGTGGATCGTGCATGGGGTGAAAAACAAACACTGATACTGAAACCCGATGCACGGCGTGCGTGAAACGCACGGAGCTGTGTACGACGAGGCGTCGAGCAGCCCGGGGTGCGGCGAGAGGCGCGGCTGCCCGTGAGTGTTGTTTGCCCATCTCGGGGCGCCGAGAGGCACACGGCCCACCACCGTGGGCCGACATGCGCCAGATCTCAGCCCGTGCTATCGCATTTTCGTGATTTTTTTTTATTGTGTGATTCCAAATGTTCTCCCGAACCCCAAACGAAGGATTTTTTGACGAAGTGTTGCTGTTCGAGTGGAAGCTTGTCGAGACGAACGATGAAACCAACGAGTACAATTTTTCGTATCAAGACTTGAAGAAAATTAAACGGTGATAATTTGATTTGAGTGCTCCAATGTGTTTTAATTTTTATTTTGATGGATGTTTTTTTTCGTGCACCTATTATTTGTTGATATGTGTTTGCATGATTGTAATTATCCAAGAAAAACCTTACTTTTGAAAATTACTAAGTATTTTTTTTTATCGCAATTTTACTACGGATAATAAAATTGGATTAATTTGACCTCCATAATTTATTTATTTGTGAAGTCTTTTTGGAATACATTTCCCCCTCGGATCGGCCAAAAAGACGGATTTCACATGAATAAATTCCGAAAGGACGATTGTGGATTATTACTAGTGGCGGTATTGACCCTCACCGCGAGTGTCTTGCTCAAAGCGAAATAATAATCCTGTATTGAATTATGGTTATTACATAGACATAGGAAATTGATATTAACTTACTCCCCTCGGAGTCCCTGTCAGTTTTTATGTGGTCAAAGTGGGAGTCAACTATTAATTTTGAATTAAGGATTTGTAACTTTTAAGTTGGTGATCCGCTTGAATAGGTTTAAATGTACAGACCATCCGTCATGGCGCATTTAAATTGTTTCGAGATGTTGGATGATGTATGATTATATTGTTTTAAGGTTTCAATATAATTTATGTGATCAAATTATGTGATAATTTCATATTTTTCTAGATATTAATATGAATGTATGTTTTATTCTCAGTTCATCATGTCGTAACATTTTAATCCATTGTTTAGTATACTTTAAGTTAACAAACTTTTTGGAGAAGAATTATGTCGATTGGAAATGTAATTAAAATTTTGTCCTTAATGTACAAAAATATAATTGGGTCATTCACGTTAATAAACCCGGCAAGTCTAATGATAAGTCAAGCAATGGGGAAAAACAGTTTATGATTGAAAACGTGACAATGAACACATGAAGCGCATCATCTTGACATCTCTGTCTGAGGATTTGAGGCGCAGTCATGAAGATATTGTATCTGTTGCAAACCTTGAAGAGATGTTTTCACATCAGAACCCCATGACAAATCAGTTCACCAAACATGACTCGGTCAAGTTGAAAATGGTGGAGGGAACGCCCGTGATGGAGCACGTTCTCGAGATAATGACATACCTTAACAAGTTGGAAGTACTTGGTACGGATTTTGATGTCCCTTCTCAGGTTGATACACCGTTCTCTACCGAAAATCTTTGAGCAATTTCAACTGAACTGTCAGATGAATGAACGGACTAGTCGTTTTCCCAAGCTCCTGCAAGCTTTAGTGGAGGCGATAATGGAGCACCAGTCCACTGCTATGGTGGCTAATGGTCCGTCTACCTCTTCTAGTCCCAAGGGAGGGAAGAAGAGGAAGAGAACCAAAGGCCGGACCCAAGCAAATCCAACTGTTGCGAAAGGTAAAGCCAAGACTAACAAAGAAGGCAAAGTGTTTTAACTGCGGTAATAGAGGACATTAGAGGTCTGCCTGTTCCAAGCCTAAGAGGCTAGGAAAGTTAGGTAATTCACATGCCCTAGTCATTGAAACTTGTGAAGTGGTGTATGTTATCCATTCGTGGATAGTGGATACGAGAGCCACTAATCACATTTATTTTATTTTGCTTGGGTTCAAGCTAACCCGACGACTTAGCGAAAGTGAGATCTCCATCACACCGGGCAATGCTACGAGAGTGGCAGCTGAAGCAGTGGGAGAAGTACGCCTATCTTTTGAAGATAGAGTTATGGTCTTGAGAGACGTTTATAATGTTCCTAGTTTAGAAAGAACTCAACATTCAGTTTCTAAACTGTTTTGAATAGATACTTAGTTTCTTTTAATAAGGATGTTATTATTTCTTGAAACGATGAGTTTACCTGTTCCGGAATATTAATGGATGATCTTTATACCATTATTTGGGCACACCACTCACAAATTTAATCTAATAACACATCGACCATTTTGGGTAATAAAAAAAATGTTCTTCTGATATGAACAAAATACTTCTATGACATCTTAGATTAGGTCATATTAATCTAATGCGGATACAAAGATTGGTGAAAAATGAATCCTTGGAGTCATTTCAAGTTGAGCCATTTCCAACTTGTGAATCCTATTTAGTGGGTAAAATGACCTAGAGGGCATTTGGAGCCAAGGGGAATATAGCCACCGAAGTATTAGAACTCATTCATACTGATATGTGTGGTACAATGACGATCATAGCTAGAAGGTGATTGAGTATTTTGTCACTTTCGTTGACGATTACTCGAGATATGGATACATCTACCTTATGATGCATAGGGAAAGAAGTATCAAGTTTCTACGATCTGATCGTGGAGGCGAATACCTCAGCGATGAATTCTTAAACTACCTATCGAAAGAAGGGATTGTATCCCAGTTGACCGCACCGGGAACCCCTCAATAGAACGGTATGATGGAGAGAAGACACCAGACTCCTTTAGAAATGGTCAGGTCCATGATGAGTTATTCAGATTTATCCAAGTCATTTTTGGGGTAATGCCTTGGAAACAACAACTTAAATTCTAAATTTGGTGCCATCTAAATCGGTTCCTAAAACTCCGACAGAATTGTGGACCGGGTGTAAGCCTAGTTTGAGACACATGAGAATCTTGGGGTGTCCGACATACGTGCTAGACAATGAAGCTAGTAAATTGGATCCACATTTTGGAATGAAGGTTGTTTATAGGATATCCCATGGGAACGAAAGGATGTATGTTCTATAGTCCCAAGAATCAAAAGATCGTATTTTGTACACTCTTTAATTCTTGGAGATAGAAAGCCCAGTAGTGAGATTACCTTAGGCGAATTAAGAGGGCAAACTCTTATACCAAGTGTACAAGATGATATACCTGTTGATGTTAGGTCAATATTGTCCATAATGTTACAACATTTTCCGCAACATCAGAATTCGCCCTTTCTCCTAACACTAACTCCGATTGTTGCAATGTTGTCTTTAATGCCTAAACATGCAGAATAATATTGTGGCAGTTACCAGGACTGGCGGTTGCAGTTTAGAGTGAGTTAATTAAAGCTGCAACATGGGTGGTTATCAAGATCATGGAAGCTTAGTGATGGGCAGTTCTACATCATGGGAAACCATGATTTTATGTGTTCACATGTAAGATACAAACTCTATAAATACCACACGCATGACACATATTCAAGTGAAGAGTTAGAGATACCTATTTTACATATAGAGTGTAGCTATTTCAGATTACTTCTTTGTTATTCTAGAAGTGTTTTATTTCGACATTTGAGTAGGTTATTTGGTTTACACTTCTAGAGTTATAGGCTGTTGATTGTATACCTAGGGTATATGATCTTGATGTAAAATTCTACAGTTGGTTTTTACTTTGTCTTTGTATCACTACTCGTTATAGTGATGTTTCGCCATGAGACATCATAGATTATTTAATAATAATCTATGATAAAGTTTTGATATCCGTTTGCAAACTTTATTTTCTATTTTTCAAAGTCTTCTGCTGTGTATGTTGTCTCTTTTATTTTAACACTTTTGACAACATTCTGGAAAAACACCCGTGCACACCCTTCATTTGGCACCAGAGCCATAACTACATATACTTAGTTAGATCGTGTGTCTTTAAGTGTGTAATTTTCATTTGCAATGGAATATTCTCTTACCCCTGCTTTAAAATCTCCGATTCTAGATGAATCAAATTATGCATATTGGAAACCTAAGATGCGAATGTATATTAAATCCCTGGATGAACGAGCATGGATGAGCATTCTGTCAAGGTGGACTCCACCTAGAACTCCAGCTGATGAGGATAACGAAGCTCGAGTCAAACGTGAATTGGATTGGACCAATGATGAAGTAACCTTGGCCAGTTACAATTCGAAAGCCTTGAACGCTATTTTTACATCAGTTGATGTATCTATTTTCAAACTAATTTCGAATTGTATATCTGCAAAGGATGCTTGAGATCATTTGCAAGAGCATTGTGAAGGATCCGAGAGTGTTCGTAGAACAAAGCTACGAATGCTAGGCACCAAGTTCGAAAATCTTAAGGAGAGAAGATGAAACCATCTCTTCCTACAACGAGAGACTTTCTGAGATTGCCAATGAATCTCACTCTCTAGGTGATCCAATTTCGAATACCAGGTTAGTTCATAATATACTAAGGACTGTTCCAAAACATTTTGATGCTAAAATATGTGCTATAGAAGAAGCTAAGGATACGGATACTATGAGTCATAATGAATTGATCAGTATTCTAAAAACCTATAAAATAAATCTTGATCAAAATAATGAGTAATTTGATAAAAAAAAAGTTTATGTTTTCAACGGTGAAACTTCTTCAAAAATTGAAAAACCTTCATTTGTAACTGAAGTTGATTCTGATTCTGAATGTGTTGATTTATATGATGACAATCCTGAGGATATTGCTTTTCTAACAAATCAGTTTAAGTCTTTTCTAAAGAACATAGCTAATAGGTTAAAAGGGAATATTCAACCAAAAGTAGAAATTAACAATAATCAACAAATGCCTGAAAGAAGAAATAGATTTGATGAAAACAGAAGATCAGGTAGTAGTAGTAGTAGCAAACCTAGGTATGATCCTGAGTATAGAAAGTCAGTAAGATGTGATGCTTGTACTGGTTATGGTCACTATGCAAATGAATGTGCCAACACCTTGTTAAAAAGGAAACTGAATTTTAATGCTACTTTAAGTGATGAATCAGAAGATGAAAATGAGTCTGGGAAGAATGAAGAATGTGTTTTCTCTGCTAGATTTATTTATGATGATACCTTTGATGATCATCTGGATGATTATTATTCAGATGTTGACACAAATATTCCATCATTAGTCAAAACATCTGGTGATAACAGACCAGATATGAACTGTTTTACAAGTTCTTTTGTGGAGACAGGTATTTCTTCACTGGATTCAGCAAGTTGTACTCTATGTTAAGATAACATTAAGGAGATTGAGTCACAATATATATTCTTAAGTCAATGACTCTAGAAAATTATGAATTGAGAGAATCCTTAATCAAGCTTGAAGTAATTCTCACAAGGAAGGACATGGAACTTGAGAAGCTGAAAAAGGAACTTAAAGGTTCAACCTTGAACTTTAAAAAATTTACCAAAGGCACTGAAATTCTAGACAATGCCTTGGTACATGGTAATTCTGGTAAGAAAGGTCTTGGATATGTTGGTTTGTCTGATAAGTCTAAAGTTAGTAATGAACATATTAAATTTGTAAAATCAGAAGCAGTTCCCATAAACACTCCTGATTCTACAAATAAATTGTTTGAAAAAACTAGTGATTTTTTATTTCATTACTGCTATAAAAAGGGACATATTAAACCTTACTGCTGGAAATTGAAAAGAGATTGTACTGCTAAATTTGTGTCACCAAATTTGTCACCTCATCTAAAAGAACATGTTTAAAAAACAAACTGGGTTAGTAAGTCAAAAAGTTGTAATGTTGTGTATACTTTATTAAAAGCTCATGCACCTGGTACGTGGTATTTTGACAGTGGTAGCTCTAGACATATGACTGGTAATATTGATTTTTTGACGGATTATAGACTAGATGCCGATGGTCATGTGATTTTTGGAGGTGGTACTTGTAGTGCAGTCATAGGTAAGGGTACTTTGAATGTTCCAGGATTCCCTAAATTGACGAATGTATTGCATGTTGATGGTTTGATTGCAAATCTAATTAGCATAAATCAATTATGTGATGATGGCCTACATGTTGATTTTGATAAGGATTCATGCTATGTGAAAAATGAGAAAGGTGAATGTCTTATGATTGGTCATAGGTCCGTGGATAATTGTTATGTAATTGATACCCCTAAAACTTGTAACAATGTGAAATCTGATGAAAGTTTCTTGTGGCATCAAAAACTTGGACATACACATTACCAAAATATTCTGAAATTGATTAAGACAGGTGTTGTAAATGGTCTCCCTAAATTACAGCTGAACAGGTCAAGAGTGTGTGGTCCATGCTAAAAAGGTAAGCAAGTCAGAATGTCACATAAAATGTTGACTCATTGTTCTACACAAATTTTTTTTGAACTCCTTCATATGGATCTGATGGGTCCAATGGAAACTGAAAGTATAGGTGGGAAAAATATTCTTTTGTGTTGGTTGATGACTCTTTAAGATATACCTGGATTGAATTTCTTAAAGAAAAATCTGAAACCTTCTCTGTGTTTAAAAATCTGTATAAGAAATTCAAAAATATTTTCAATTCAAAGATTAAGAAAATCAGATATGATCATGGAAGAGAATTTAAAAATTGTGAATTTACAAAATTCTGTGAAGACAAAGGTATCTTACAAGAATTTCCTCACCCAAAACACCACAGCAAAATGGTGTTGCTGAAAGAAAGAATAGGACTTTACAAGAAATGGCTAGGGTCATGCTAGTATCAAAGTATCTTTCAAATAGATTTTGGGCTGAAGCTCTTAACACTGCATGTCACATTTCTAACAGAGTCTATCTGTGATCAGGAACTACAAAAACCTCTTATGAAATTCTTAATAACAAAAAACCAAATGTTAAGTACTTTCATGTGTTTGGTTGTGTTTGTTACATTTTAAATGATAGAGAACAGTTGCACAAGTTCGATTCAAAAAGTGATAAAGGATTCTTTCTTGGTTATTCAAGAAATAGCAAAGCCTATAGAATCTATAATTTAAGAACTGATACTGTGCAAGAATCTGTTAATGTGGTTTTTGATGGTAATGCTAGTCTTGCAGGTCCAACCATAGAGGATGATAGGACTGGAATTATTGATGTTCCAATGAATTCTTCAAATTCCGGTCAGGGTAAAGATGTTGTTCAAAATGTTCCAACAACTAAAACAACATCTGAAAAATCAGAATGTCCTGAGAATTCATTTGAGTACAATAAGGTTCCATCTACTAGAATAATTAAAGATCATCCTGCAGAACAAATTATTGGAGAAAAATATTCTGGTGTTCAGACAAGAAGAAGAATGGGTATTGTAAGCAATCTGGTAAGAACTATCTATATGTCTTCCATCTGCAACAAAGTAGGTTATGAGTGTTATCATTCTTTAATTGAGCCTAAAAATGTTATTGAAGCTTTGAAAGATGAGAACTGGACAAATGCTATGCATGAGGAACTAAATCAGTTTGAAAGGAATAATGTGTGGACTTTAGTACCTAGACCAGAACATTCAAATGTCATAGGCACTAAATGGATTTTTAAAAATAAAACTGATGAATCTGGTAACATTTTTAGAAACAAAGCTAGATTAGTGGTGCAGGGATACACTCAGGTAGAAGGAATTGATTTTGATGAAACTTTTGCTCCAGTTGCTAGAATTGAATCTATAAGATTATTACTTGCAATTGCATGTTTTCTGGATATTAAGTTGCACCAAATGGATGTTAAAGCTGCTTTTCTAAATGGTATTTTGATTGAAGAAGCCAATGTAGAACAACCAAAAGGATTTGAAAATCCTGACTTCCCAGACTATGTGTATAAATTGAACAAAACCTCATACGGTCTCAAACAAGCTCCTAGAGCTTGGTATGGTAGGTTAACATATTTTCTTGTTAATTTTGGTTTCATTAGAGGTGAGGCTGATAGGACCTTATTTATCAAACAAACTGAGAATGACATCATGATTGCCCAAATATATGTTGATGATATTGTGTTTGGCTCTACAAGTGACAAAATGATTGAACTATTTGTAAAAGAAATGACAGCCACTTTCGAAATGTCAATGGTTGGGACTTAAATTTTTTCTTAGCTCTTCAGATTAAACAAAATAAAAATGGTGTATTCTTTTCACAAAGTAAGTATGCAAAGAATCTTGTTAAGAGGTTTGGACTTGAAACTACAAAACCAATGAGAACTCCTATGGGTTCAACACAAAAGCTGTGTAAGGATGATGTTGGACACTGTGTCGATCCAACTCTATATAGATCTATGATAGGAAGTTTACTTTACTTAACCTCAAGCAGACCAGACATCATGTTTAGTGTATGTTTGTGTGCTAGATATCAGGCTAATCCTAAAGAATCACATATGTGTGCTGTAAAAAGGATCATTAAATATATTGCAGGAACTTGTGATCTAGGAATCTGGTATGGTAAGGACACTAATTGTACATTAATCGGTTATAGTGATGCAGATTGGGCCGAAGACAGTGATGACAAGAAGAGTACAAGTGGAGGTTGTTTCTATATGGGAAACAAGATGGATCCTGACACTGAAGGGGCTTCAGTGAATCAGACTGAGTACCGAGGGCTGATTGGATCACTATTATACTTAACTGCGAGCAGGCCTGACATTATGTTTGCAGTTGGTGTGTGTGTTAGGTATCAGTCTAACCCCAAGAGAAGTCATCTAGAGGCTGCCAAGAGGATACTTAAGTATTTGAAAGAGACAGTCAATATGGGACTATGGTATCCCTCTGATGACAACTTAGAACTGACAGGGTATTCAGATGCTGATTATGGAGGTTGTAGGATTGATAGGAAATCAACCTCAGGGACATGTCAGTTTTTTGGAAGTTAGTTGATCTCGTGGTTTATTAAGAAGCAGAATTCAGTGGCGACATCCACAACTGAGGATGAGTATATGGCAGCAGGTAGTTGTTGTGCTCAGATTTTATGGTTGAGGCAACAATTGAGAGACTACCAAGTGTTTGCAAATGAGGTCCCAATTTAGTGTGACAATAATAGTGCCATATAAATCACTAAAAACCCAGTGCTTCACACAAGGTGCAAGCATGTGGATATTAGGCATCATTTCATTCGAGATCATGTGGAGAAGAAGGATATTAGGATGGAGAAAATTCACACTGACAGGTAGAGAGCTGACATCTTGACTAAGCCTTTTGCTGAAGCAAGGTTTATGGAACTGTTAATGGAGTTAGGTCTCTTAGATCCGGGAGAGCAGTCAGTGTAGGATCTAGGAGGAACTCAGGCCAGACTCGACTCAGCGAGGTATCAGGGTGCTATAATATCTCCCTGACATGTATGAGTCCTATCCTGACCTTTGTGAATTTGAAGCGTCTCACTGAGACTTCCATCCTGAAAATCTTTATTAAATGCATTTCGTTTTCATTTAAAGCGCGCCTTTTGATATTTAAATCCACGCGTTGCGGAGCATTTAATCTGTTCAGTTACTTTATCATATACGTGTCTGTTTTATACGGAATTTGACTGACGTGGGAAAATGATTGATACGGAGATTAATCTTGGCCCTTCATTTCAAAACCTTTCAAATTCAGGATTAATCCCAACCCTACGTCTGAGTGACTGATTCAATCATATCAATCTAGAATGCCATTTGAGAAATTTACGCAAACATTCAATCACAAATTTCTCAAGATCCTAAATTCCTTCAATGGCATTCAAGGATACCAACTGGTCTACTGATAACATTGGGGATGTTGTCAAGAACAGGCTGGTTAACATGGAA
This sequence comes from Ballota nigra, assembly GCA_947034835.1. Lineage (NCBI taxonomy): Eukaryota > Viridiplantae > Streptophyta > Magnoliopsida > Lamiales > Lamiaceae > Ballota > Ballota nigra. The sequence continues at coordinate 5,159,701 of OX344727.1, read as the reverse complement.
CACATCATTTCCATGGAGGGAGCCTGTCTTTCGGTCAAAGATATTCTTCCTGTTTCGACTGGATCTCCAAGGCAAAGCTGGAGATATACTTCACCAAGAAACCCACCTCTGTGCTTCCCAAGGCAGTGGTGGAGGCGTACATAAACATGTTCATCCGCAAAGGTGACTTATTCACTAGGGTGATGGTGCTCGTGCCCACGGGAGAGAAAGACAAGGATGGAGAGGAGTTGTGTAATGTCAAACATTGCGACATTAAACTGAGGAAGGCCGTGAAGGAGGTATACGGACTTTCGTGCTCTAACATGAATCCCAGGATGTACATGGAAAACAAGGAGGGTGAGCTCCTTAAGGCCTGGACGAAGACTGGCTCACCAGAATTCAGGGCGAGGCAACATAAGGAAACCCTGAAACCGGAGTACAGCGCGTTGATTGATGTGGTCTCGAAGATGATCATGGGAACTACTGGGTCTCACGAGCAGCTCAGTATGCCCAAGTTGAGGATCATGGGAGCTCTAGTTGATGAGGTAGAAGCTAAGTGGGAGCAATTTTTCCTCGACCAACTGAGTCAGGCCGCAGTAGATAAATTGAAGAATGATGAGGCCAAGAAGCATATTTCTGTGGGAGTCATCCTTCCTTTTGGGACAAGACTATCAATCCTGATCGCTCACGCCTGTCAGGGTTATACATTTGATATGGAGGATGACTTGTCTCCAAAGAAGATAATGTTCACTTCTGCTGGTGATATATATGCAATTTTGGGCCTACCTGACCCTAATGCACCTCCTAAGGGTCAGAGGAAGAAGCAAGATGCAAAAGGCAAGAAGGGAGTGCCTAGCTTGATGAGAAGGTGGATGAACTGCTCGAGCAGAGCAAGATATCAGAGGCTGAGGCTGCTACTGAGCAGGCTGAGAGGGAGAAAGAGAGGGAAGAGGCTGAGAAAGCGCTGCAGGAGAAGAAGTCTAAACTTAGAGTGGTGCTGAAGAGTCAGGCCACTGCTAAGGGAATGAAGAAAGGGACTGAGTCAGTCTCCAAGAAGGCCATTTTAGAGGCTGCGGAAACTGACAATGCCGTCAGATCAGGGGGAGAAGAGAGAGAAGATAGGCCCTTAAAAAGATTGAGGAAGGGTCCTAAGAAATCTCCGGCGAAGAAACTGAGGGAAGTCAGACCGGTAAGGGAGGAGTCAAGCTCTCCAAGAGCCTCTGACTTGGAGCAAGTGAGAGGAACAATTGACTCAGCTGAACTGTTACAGCCTGAGCTCACGATCAACCCCAATCCCACTGAACCAGAACCCACAACCAACCTCTTTGAACCCATCCATGAATCGCCTACTCTTCCCAAAGAAACTCCCATCCCTGAAATCCCTAACCCTGAACCTACCCCAACCTAAATTGAGTCAGAGCCCATCATTCCACCCAACACTGAGCCTGACCATAATCCTGAACCAAACACTCCATCACCCAACCCTGAAGACTTCCCATCCTATCCAAATCCTAAAGACTGTCCTTCTACCTCAAAAGATCCGAAGGAACCCTTTATCTCAGAAGCTGATGAGTTTGTTGATATAGCTGAGGAGGAGGAGTTGGATGAAGGGATGCTGGCCAATATGTATGAATGCACTCTCAGGGAGAAAGCAAGTGACTGGGTGAAAAAGTGCTGGCCGAAGTTGAGCAAATACAAGGAGCTGTGTGCTAATGTTATTGAGCTAAAAGTTTGGCTGGACTTCAAGAAGTCCAACATGCAGAAGCAGCACATGTTGGTGGATGCCAGGGGCTGGGAACATTGGGAAAATGAGGAGGCCAGGCTATGCTATTACTTCAACATATCCAGCTGGCTTCAACTGCTTAACTTTGAAAACCTGAAGCAGTTGGTGGAGAGCATGAAAATAGCCCGGAAGGAGGATTATGAGGATGAGCCTGAAGGTGAAGATGATGAGGATGAAGGAGCTGCTGGAGGAGCAGATGAGAAGGAAGTGGAAGATACTGTGAAGGAGATAGATGCAGTAGACTCTGAGCCTAGTGCTCAGGGGGAAGGTGAGAAAGGGACAGCGTCCAAGGGTGGAGCAGTTGATGAGACCAATAAGGTTGGTCATCTGCCAATGACACATCAGCCGGTGAAGGGATTCCCTACCCTGAGGCAAAGGAGGATGATGTGGAGGCACCTAAGGGGACTCCTAGTTCTGAGGGACTTGTTCCCAAAGTTCGAGTTGGCTTAGCTGAGCCTGAGCAGGCGGTTATGACCACTCCACAACTGCCTTCAGTGCACCCTGACGAGGGGACTGGTGAAGCAGGGGCTGCCAAGGAAAAGCAGCTACAAACTGACGAGGTCGAGGAGGATAATGATGTGATTTTCGCTGGGATACAAAGAGCTAAGTTCAAAAGTATCGTCGAAGTGAAGCAGGAGAAAACGACTGAGAACTTGGATGAACTTCAAGCGGAAGTGATGAAGCTCAGGGCTGAAAAAGAAAAAGATGCTAAGGCCCTTGCAAAGCACATCAGGTGGACAAAATCAGCCTACACCGCTCTTGCCAACAAGGAGCTAATTCTGTTAAAATGCACAATGGTTGGCACGGCCAAGTCAGTGAAGCAAGAAAGGAAGAATATGACAACGTTGCTCAGGCAAACTCTGAACAGGCTGGATAAGAAAGAAGAAAAGAACGATCAACAACTGAAGGAAGCAGTGTAGCATCTTGCATCTCAGGCTGTAGATCTCTTCACTCAGGCCCTTAATGACTCAGCGGCCAAGCTAGCGCTGGAGTCAGGGAAGATTGCTAAGTACTCAAAGTAAGCCTCTCAGGAGTTAGCCAAAGTCGTCCAGGAATCTGCCAATGTGATGTCTGAGGGTACCAGAATCAGCGCTGAGAATGCTAAAGTTGAGGCCAGAATCACCCAGGCTGAACAAAGTCTTCACACCAACATGGAGATCTTTGAGAAGAAACTGAAAGCTACAATCACCAGTGTTTCATACGCTAGAATAGGAATCGCTTCAGGGGTTGACATGTTGAAAGAAGGAGTGCAACAAGTCCAATCATTAGTTGTCTTCGTTGTCAACAGTGGTCAAGAGGTGTTCAAGGAAGTGCTACCACCTCCTACTGCCAAGGATGATGCCAAAAAGGGGGAAAAGAAGAAAAGATCCCGCCCTGAGGCATCGGAGGTAAACCCTGAAGAAGATGTTGGGCTTATGCGATCTCCCAGAAAGTCAGCGAGATTAGCGGCTGCGGCGCAGGCTAATGAACCTTCAAGTAAGCAAGTCCAAGATCAGATCCCATCCATCCCTGAAGAACATCAAGAGCACTCATCCCTGAACACACGGAAGAACGAAATTTCCTTTGATGCCAATGAAGTGGTAACCTTGTGTGAAGAGGCATGGGGTCTTCCCCATGAAAAGAGTGAGGCTCAGCGCAGAGCAGATATTGCGGAAAAGGAGAAGATGCGCATTCTGGAGAGGAAAGTTGAAAAGCTTTCAGAGCTGACTGAACTCCAACAAAGGGAGTTGGATGATGGGTTGATCAGTATGCTTAGGAGAAAGAAGGCGAAGCCTGGGCCAAGGAAGTACAGAAGGAAGCCGACAGCCAGGAAATCTACTTTACTACATGTTAGGAAGCCAGAGATTACAGTAAGGGAAGCTCTCATAGATGAGTTCATCTCAGAGACACTGAAAGAGTTCTGGGTTGATGCGAGGGATGAGTTCATTAGACTCTGGTATATGGTGAAGAAATGGGGCGACACTGAAGACATCAATGCCCACTTCACTGACTACATGATGGACAATCGTCCTAAACTTATTCAGAAGATCTTGGAGGAAGCTGAAGCAGCCAATGTCCAAGTGAAGGCCCCTGAATTTGTTACTCGTCCACCACCCTTAATCCCAGGAACCAACAAGCATGATTCAAAGGCAATAATGACTGAAGTTCTGAAGATTGCGAAGGCTGAAGGATATGTGAACCAATATTCAAGACTTGAAGAGCTAAAGTCAGAGTCTATGCTGGTTATGGACTCGTGCCTGAGATAAGATTAGTCTAAGTGTTCACTACCTCCTTGTAATAGATTAAGATCATTGTACTCAATTCATATATTCATCAATGAAATCTATTACATTTGCCCACAGACAAAAACTCATTGTCTTTTTTGCTGTTATTTAAATAATGTACTTTATCAAGAACTGCTCTAACATGGACTTTTCTTATAGAATAGGACCTTATCTCCTCTAAGTGTTTTGGGGATCTTTTCAGTGTTTTGGCATCATCAAAAAGGGGGAAATTGTTGGGACATTGTCAGTTTTGAATAAGATCCCAAAGCCCCTGAAAAGATGATTTGCCTTAGAATATTTTAGTCAGGCTAGTCTTGGTTAGGTTTTATACTTAGTCATTTTACACTTCACAGGTACTCAGTGAGAGGAGCACTCACTGATGTCAATCAAGACTAAGAGCCTGAAGACACAAGAGCACCATCCTGAATTTATGGCAGTCTTTCTAAGCTGGCTGAGTGAGTCTCAGTGATGAAGAGTATGACCCTGAGGTCATTACTAACTCATTCCTATAGGGAACAGATGATACTGAGTTTATGGGAAAGACTTGGTGTAGGGCCAAGCAATGCAAAAGAAATGTCAGCGTCAGGACAAGACCATTGTACGAGAGACAAAAAGAACTGAATAAGACAAGTCTGAAGCAAAGGAATGAGTTCTGACATTCTCACCTAGCTGATGACGTGGACCAATCCAGGGAGGACACGCACATACGGACCTGACATGAAGACTAACTTCAGACTGCATTTTCAATGGACAAGCATTAAATGGAGCATTAAATGCAACTACCTAATCCATGCAAGGACGGCTTACTACATGCAGATAGATCCGTTGAATACCCTACAAAGATGATGACCTAGAAGGTTATCTCTCCAACGGATAGTTTTTCAAATTCATCTATAAATACAGAAGACATTGGACCTATTCAAGGTTACGGGAAATTTCCAAGCCAGAAATTACTCAAACTCTCAAGCACTCAAAAGCATTCAACGTTCTAAAAGAAGCACTTGAAACCGGTCAAATTTCCTAAGTGTTTCTTAGTTGAAGATAGTTATTATGTATTCCACTGAGCGTGATAGATATATTCTTAAGCTTAGAGTGATTATCCATCCTTAGCATAGCCTTGTCTTGTAAGGATAATCACAAACTTAGTTGGAAACCAAACTGAAACCAAAACCCTCTAGTTAGGTTTGTTGGTTGAAGTTAGAAGTGTTAGTTAGAAGAATGAAGTATAGGTCAGTGAGGTAACTGATCTTGGTGCACCTTGGCACATTAAAAATAAGCAATCCCGAGTAGTGGATTTCCTGTTCAATCAGGACCGTGGACGTAGGAGCTTGAGTCTCTGAACCACATTACTTCCTTGTGTTCTTTACTAATTTGAATATTGTTCTTAACTGCTTATTCATCAAGTCATTCATTGCATTAGCTTTATCGGGCTTGAATCAATCAGCCTGATCATAAATTTGAACACTACCCTACTAATCACTACTTCAGAAAAGAGTAATCAAGTTTTCAGAAAACAAACATTAACAAGACTATAATCTTTCAGGGCTCGCACATTTTCGCACTGAACTCAAGTTGATAGTTAGCCAACTGACCAGCATTCAGTGCAGTCAGTAGGTATGTTATCAACCTTGTGTTCTTTATCACTCTGAGTTAAGGGGACTCAATCTTGCAAAAAGAAAAAGAAAATTTGTATACGTGTATTCCCCCCTCCCATACACGTATGTCTCAGTCTTGTACTGGGACCAACTAGGGTAATTTCAAATTTATATACTTATTGAATCAAGAAGCCGCTCTGCTTGACCATGACAAGATTCACATCTGTCATTATATAAAATTATTCAAACATGCTATATAATGAGAAATAGGGTCATCAATACAAAATTACCACAGTAATCTAAACCGTATATAACACTTTCACTTTCAGGAATTTAAATGAATGATTCAACTAAAAAATTTAGCACACAGCCTAAATGTTGATCAGCAGAAAAATGATAAGTCGGTACAAAGGGACTTTAAAAGGGATATTCTATTTGTTAAACAATATATCAATCAGATGTTCTTGAATACGATTATAGGCGATAGGTTCTAAGACTATAAGAGAAAATGAAAAGGTTCAATTAAGAGACGGTGGAACTGTCTATCCTTAGCAACCCTGCCAAATCCGCTCAATATTTTACTTACCTAGCTACTTATGAACTTTCACAATCCCACATATGTCATGAGAGCTTACGCTGACAAGAAATACAAAGAAATTTCTTCTGACATCAATAAGTTGAAAATTAAAAATAGCAAACTATATCTTATCAAGCAATATGTTTCTCTTGGATAAGTAATCAGGTTTTCACTAAGTGAAAGCCTTTAGAGCCTAAAATTCTTGGATAACAGAGAATCTTTGCATAATAGAACACAACAACTTTGAGGCAAAAATGTTTTATCAATAGCGATCAAGAGGCGGCGGTCATGTGCGAGCCAGTGGCAGCGACATCGATCGAGAGGCAACGGCGGCATCGATCGAGAGAGGCGGCGGCGGTATCGATCATGAGAGAGGGGGCGGCGGAAGTGATAGAGAGATGGACGGTCGAGAGAGAGGCGGCGACGGCAGATCGAGAGAGAGACGGGATAAGAGGGCAAAGGGAAGGCGGCGTGAGAGGCAATGGGAGAGGTCTGGAAAGACCGCTTTGACGGAGAGAGAATGAATGATTCTTTCTTTAATAAATACAATCTTGCAATTTTTTTTAACGGTCCAGATCAGTTTTTTATAAGTTTACGGTGGAGATTAAATTCTAAGGGAAGATTTAATAAGGATGCAGAGATTTTGAAATAGAAAGCAATAAATATTGCCACGTATGCTAAGATTGTTTTATCTATATTAAAGTATAGATTACTTTTTTTAATCTAATTGGCCCAGTACCTTTTCAACCCCACAAATCGATCATTAATTATATGGATCTATCTATGCATATATTTCATATGCCAATCGCAGAGAGGAATTTCAAGATAGATTTGCTCATTTTAATTATGCATCAGCATTATGGATTTGATAAAGAAAAGAATTGAATTCATATAAAGTAATAGAACAAAGGTGAGAGCACTTAGACAATGAAGGGGTAAATATTTTTATAATTCAACTTTATGATGAACACAATGTAAATAAACATTTAAAAAACTATTATTTAATATTTAGCGACTACTCCATACTCTTACATTCCACATCAATAATATATAGGTTAACTTGTACTAATAATATTTGTTTAGTATAAAAGTATGGAATTACATAGTAACTAAACACAACAAAGAGTCAACGGAGGACTAATTTATTTTCTTCAATAACTTGTATACTTTCAATATGAAATTGGTGAAGGAGGAGGTTTTTTGCTGCCTGTTTTTGAACAAGGATGACCACTGCCTGCGGGTTGTTGATGACCACGGACATCCCCAACCCCTCTAAGTAAACGTGGTGAAGGGGGAGGTTTTTTGCTGTCTGTTTTTGAACAAGGATGACCACTGCCAGCGGGTTGATGATGATCGCGGACATCCCCAACCTCTCTAAGTAAACGTGGTGAAGGAGGATGTTTTTTGCTGCCTGTTTTTGAACAAGGATGACCACTGCCTGCGGGTTGATTATGACCGCGGACATCCCCAACCCCTGTAAGTAAACATGGTGAAGGAGGAGTTTTTATACAAGGATAAATACAGCCTGGGGGGTTCCTACGAAGAATGCGGCCATCCTCAACCCCTCTAAGGAGATGAGTTGGGTGGTCGTGGTGTTTAGGTGGATGAGCTTGATGCCCGTGGTGTTTAGGTAGATGAGCACGGTGCCAACGGAGATTTTTGTTTGAGTCAACAATGGTCCACAATTTCTCCTGTTCGTCAAAGACATCATTTTCACTTATATTAGAAGTCAACGATGATGAATCATCTTCTAAATTATGTGCCATAGATGTGGGCACGGTGATTAGAGCCAAGAGGCTAAAGAGAAACAAAGGAGAATATGTGCGAGACATTTTTTTCCAATTACTTAGATGTGAAAAAAAAATATCATCTAAATTTATAGTGTATGAATTTGTTTGCAACATTAATCTACAATAAATTACTATTGATCTGCATTACTAAATGAGAAATCTAACCTGAATATATTTTAATGATTTGAGATTAAATGAGAAATCCAAAATTAAGTGATATCTTGAATTAAGAATCTATATTTTCAGATTTTGAAGCATGTGTATAGTATAAATATTATATCATAGCATTCATTCAGTAATATTATTACTCTTATTAACTAATACTTATAACATTTTGCACTATGGTATTAGTTTATAAGTATAATTTTATCACTAAATGAATGGTATAGTATCACTAAATGAATGATATGATATCATTAAATGAATGTAATGATAACATTTTAATCTATGAACAAGTTATTTTTAAGTTAATTTTATAGTAGAGTTTGCCTTTGACAAATAATTATAGTTAATTTTTCTTAGTTATATTTCTATCCACAATTAAAACAATCGAGATTTAAGAAAGTATTGTAGTTTCAAAACACCATGCGTGATTTTGAATGATTATGGTAAAATTCATTTGTTCTAGAGAGCTTTCTATAACATTTGGTCAGAAATATTTGTTAGGTAATTAAATAAATGAATTAATTTCACACCTCTCTATAACTATAAATTCCGATTTTTAGATAAGATGAAATTCTTTCATAGTATCAAAGCCAAAAAGAATAGCTCACACATATTGGGTCTGATTCCTGCAGAAAGTCAACTTCACTCATATTAAATTATCGAGTCATTATACCCTCTTCTCAAAGTGGAAAGTTGAGATTCCAGTAAATAAGTGAGGGGGGTTAAATAAATGAATTGATTTTATATCTCTCTATAAATTCGCAGTTTTAGATGAAATAGAATTCTATCAAGACCAAATGAAAGATAATAGAAGTATTACAAATGATATAATTGAAATAGAAAAAATTGGGAATCTTTTTTTTTTTTACATAAATTGTTGATAATAAAGGGTGATTTAATGTAAATAAGAATAAAGCGTGTGAAAATAAATTTGAGGATTAATGAAGATTCCTACATGATTAGAAATTTTTGTAGACAAGCAGTAGATAACCCTCAATATTTATGAACAAAGTCGTTTTCTGTGGAAATTTTGGTAGCCAATTTTTTGTTTTCTTGTAGTGAAAGATAAAAAATAAATATTTTTATTTATTTATTTATTTACCCAATAATTATTATTTAATTCTTAAATGTTAACCATAATATATCTAAGATGATTTCACAATTTGAAGAGTATTTTATTAATTTAATTTGATTTATTTATAAAATATTGAAAAATTATGATAAATATTTTATCAATACATCTATTAACATTTTAATAATAAGATTGATTATTATATATTTTATTTAAGGGTTAATTGCAAATAAAATCAAAATCTTATCGCAAATTGCAATCTAATCTAAATTTTTGAATCTTTGCAAACAAAACCCCAACTTAACATTTGGTTGTAATTCTAACCAAAAGACTAATACCAATCATCCTGCAAATGATGATTATTTATGCATTTTTATTCGAACCAATCTAAACATATTAATAAAATTAATTATTCATTGTTAGATAAGTGAAACATATTAATACAATTGACTTTATTTGCAATTAACCCGTTTTTCATCCTAACAATCTTCCTCTTTTTGATGATGTTAAAACCATAATAAAAGTTAAATAAAACTAAACTTGAAAGCACAAAAAGAGATTTTAAAATAGATCTTATGGAGTCATCTGTCAACAAGAGGTTATCTTTTAAAATAGATCTTATGGAGTCATCTGTCAACAAGAGGTTATCTTGCGAAACAAGAATATGAAAATTTAATTAAGATTTTTCAAGGAATTACAAATTATAGAATATATTTCTATCAGTTAACTTCTGGACTTCAACTGTATCTTGTCTTCAGTATTCTGCCTTATTTATGAATGACAACCAATCCAGAAACCTATCTTGGATGGCTTTGATCTCTTCATGGCTCTTAAGGTTGGCTCCATCCATGATTGACGTCAAGAAGAGTATGTTAGGTTCCACCAAATCTATCTTGTCTTCCTTCATAGGCATGGACAGATATTATAGTTCTTGTGTAGTGACCTCCACTTTGAATCCATAAGTGGATGCCATCAAATCTTCATATAATTTCTTCTAAAGTGACTGCATCCACTCATGGAAGACTGGGTTCAACACTTCTTCATCTTCTGAGGAGGATTCTGGACGTAGAAGTTGATAGAATTTGGTCTTGCAATCCATCCATTGGTCTACAAGTTAGAGAGGGACTGTGAGGTCAAAAGAACCGTCTATTATATCTGGAAGCACAAAATGTGTGTTTGCCTCAATCCTTTCTTTCCTTTTGCTGCTTCTGGTTCCTATCTACTTCTTCTTCTGCCTCAACACATACTACCTCTTGTGCTCTTCATCTAGATATTTCCTGAACCTAGCCAACCTCTCTTCTGGAGTCTCTTTTCCTTCAACCTTCTTTCTTTCTTCAACAATCTGTGCCAGAAGACTTGGCGTTGGTTTCAGTTTCTTAGCCGCTGACTCTACTTCTGTCTCCTCCTCGGCAACAGTTAATTACTTAGCCATAGCCAATAATTTCAACTCTCTCTTCCTCTTCTGGTTGAGTTATACTTGAGCTATGTTGTTTTAAATTAAGTCCAGCCTGTTGATGAAATCTCCTCTGGCCACTTCAGAGTTGTTTATAATTTCAGTTCTGGTCAACTCTTTCCCCTTTTAACTTCATCAATGAGGGGCTCCACAATGTGTTTACACATGTTGGACAATTCCTATTTCTCCTAGATTTAGGTGAAACATACCTTGTTATTTGTTGATAAGGGCCTTGTTGTCCATTCCCCCTTGGCATGTGGGGTTCAGGATAATAGTTATATGCTTCAGGATGCAAAAACCAAGAAGGTGCTATCATACCAGGCCTTCCCTGATGGTATTGCCAAGCATGGTAATACCTCTATTGACTAGGTTGAGATCTTTTGGCCTGAGTATTTATCTGTCTTCACTGAGAATTACCCAGACCGGAGTTCTCAGGAGCCTATTGAGTTTGTTTGATCATTCCCTTAGGTTTTGGTCTAACATTCTCAGGGGCTTGCCTGACTAAGTCAACAGGTTCTTTTCCATTGCAAGATTGGTGTGCTTTGTACACAACCTTCTTTGTACTTTTCCCACCTTTCACAAACATCTGCTAAGTGTTGCTCCCTTATGGAACATGAGCCTGTGTAACGCCCAGTTTTCCAAAGTGAAGATTCGATACTCTAAAAGTCCGAGTCTTCACTTAGTGATAAAAAAATCTGAACTAATTTTTTTTTGTTAAAAGTCCTATTGACAACATCTCATAGACAGTGGAAGCATATAATTTGTATTTGAAAAGTGCAGTTATATTTTCTTTTCAAAGAGAAGACATACAAGGACCTTTTAAAAAGATTTGGCAAAAATATAGATAATTAATGTTGGGACAATGTCAGTTTTGAGTTGATCCCATAACCCCTGAAAAGATGAATTTGCCTAAGTATCATTTGGTCAAGTTTAGTCTTGATAGATTAGATCAGGTTTAGAATATAATTTATTTTACAAGTATTTAGTGGGTGAGAACTCACTGAAGTCCAACAAGACTATGAGCCTAACGATGCAGAGCACCATCACTGATATCATAATCGACTTTTCTAAGTTGGTTAACTATGAGTCAGGATGAGGAGTCTGATCCTGAGATCATGACCTACTCAGCAGACTTGAAGGAGTCAGCCTACCCTGAGTATTTGGGAACACTTGGAGTATAAGCCAATCAATGACAAAGAGAATGTCAGGATACGACAAAGTTGGAACATGTACTTCGTAAGGATGAAGACAAGACTGAACTGGAGAATGAGTTCTGATATTCTCACCTAACTGAAGATGTGGACCAATCAGAGAACGACAACTCATGTACGGACCTGATAAAAGCTTAACAGTTCCTGCATATTTTCAACGAGCATGCATTTAATGCATATACTTAATCTATTTAACTGACGGCATAGTGTACGACATATGGCTATTGAACCTCCAACGGATAGTTTTTCAAAACAATCTATAAATACAGAAGACCTTGCCCCAAACAAGGTTATGGGAAATTTCGAAGCAAGAAATTACTTAAACTCTCAAAGCATTCAAGCATTAAAAAAATCACTCGAAGAACCTATAATTTCCCAAGTGTTTCTTCATTAAGTCTAGAGTCATCTGTATTCCAGAGCTTAGCATATACATATCAAACATAGAGTGATATTTCATCCTTCGCATAACTCTGTCTTGTAAGAGTTATCTCATTAGTTAGAATATTTATGAACCAAAACCCTAAGGCTAAGATTAGTGATAGGTTTGTTGATGAAGTGATTAGAAGAGGATTAGAACTCAGTGTAATTCTAGGGAACATAGAGAGTTGATCACTGTGCACCTTTACACGTTAAAAATAAGCTAATCTTTAAGAGTACGTTTATTTTGGAATTTAGGTGTGTGGGAGAAGTCATGTCTTTGAAATCTTAGGATCTGAAAATCTTGATGAATAATATAAGTATGTGTTTGTTTTGAGATTTTAGTAGGGTGGAATTTTGATTTATGTCAAATCAATGTTTATTAGTGATAGATGTATTATTTTATTATATTGTGTAAGAGAAAAGTAGGAGAGAGATTGGGTGGATAATAAAAAGTGATGATGTGATTGTATTTAATTATATGAAAAATAGTAATAGGTTTATAGGTATGGATTGAGTTTGAGATTTGAAAACCTAATTTTAAATCTCAAACTTGTTTAATCAGGATCGTGGACATAAAAGCTTGAGTCTCTGAAGCACATTAAACATTGTGTTCTTACTGCTTTGAAATTGTTATTTAAACTATCATATCATATCCTCATTGCATATTTCATCAGGCCTGAATCAGTCAGCCTGACTATATAATTCGGTGTACAGTCCCCAACCACGAATTCTTAACTAAAGGATAACTCAGTTTTCAGAAAGCTAAAACAAGTCTAAATCTTTCAGGGCGCACACTTCTGCACTCAGGCTTGATAAGATAGCTACCCAACTTATATGCTTCAGTAGGTGTGTTATCTGACCGTAGCCTCACTAAGCACTTAACACTATCCTTGTTTGGATACTGTGACTAAGCCTCTAATATACTGAATCGCAGTGTCATCCTTAGGCTAGCTGAGTCAGTGTTAAGGAGAACTGAATTTTGAAAATGATTTGACATACGTGTATCACCCCCATTAAGTTTGTAAACGAATCGAATCGAAGCGAATATCACAGTATTCGATTCGTATTCGTGAAAGTATTCAAATATTCGTATTCGATTATTATTCGAATAGTAATATCGATTCGAATTCGATTCAAAATTAATATTCGAAGTATTTGATTCGGTTCGAGTATTCGATTCGAATTTTTATTTTATTATCTTTTAGACATAATCTGTGTAATTCTTAAACGATAAAATTTAACACAAAATTAAAATGATTTTTACACATAATGTCTTCAATTATCACTTTGGTAAATTTCCACCGGACAAATGCTCCACAATGGTGCTAAAACAAAATACAGTTTAAACAGCTATCCGAAAAAAAAAATCTAAATAGCTATGGAGAACAACAAAGAATGAAAAAATAACAATAGATCTGTCTTTCTCCCAAGCATCTAAACAACTAAGAATATGAAAAAAAATAGATTTATACATTTACAACAGAAATATAGATGAAAAAGTATGTGAGCTAATTATAACTGCAATGCCTCTTTTACATCCAAATGCTCGTCGTTACATATGATTGAGGAAATAAATAATGGAAAAATTAAACCTACACGCCAAGAAAATAAACAGATAGGATGACGGGCAACGACTGGCGGGATGAGTGAGCGACAACAATTGGGGGATGAGGGAACAACAGCGACGGAGACGATGATGGATGACGGGGATGATACCAGACAACGGGGATGATGACGAATGATAGGGACGACGGCGGAAGGCGTGAGGGGTGAGGAGGAGAGAGGATAAGGTAGTGTGGGTAGACATGGATTATGTTTCAAATTGAAATAGGGTTTCTGACTTTTCCTTTCTTTGCTTTTTATGCACCATCATCTTTTATCTTGAATTTTTTTTAATACCTATTGGGCCTTATATTCTTTTGGGCCATTGTTATATTTAATATGGACTAATTCATAAATTTATAATTGGGCTTAAGAAAATATATTAATATATAGATATTATAATATATATATATATAGTTTATCGAATACTTACGAATATCAAATTGAATATCATAATTTTGTATTTATATTTGATTACTAATCGAATCGAACCGAATATTTGTAATTGAATTCTAATCACAAAATTTCAAATACGAATATTAGATTTCGAATTCGAATACCGAATTGAACCAAAATTATTTGATTCATTTACAACCCTAACCCCCATACACATATTATAGACTTGCTCGGGACCAACAATTAGATTAAACATCATACATTGCTACCATCGAGGGATTATATAATTGTCTGTCACCTCAGCACACAAAAGTCAATATAAACATTGTTACTTAAAAGTCATGCTTAATTAACACAAAACCAACAAGACCCGTATCACTCCTCTACTGGCATGAATTCCCCGTTATCTTGACCTGAAAAATATTTAAAATAAGGGGGTGAGATTTTAATTCTCAGTGTGGGTGACCTGTATGCTACTATACAGATTGGCAGTTCGCAAACATATCATTTTATAAAAAATAGTTTCCTTTCTTTCTCATATCATATAGCACATAGGTTCGCACGAAAGCATCATGGTGCCTAGACAAATACGCACCATTTTAGGGACTATTCCTCATATAGCCTGTCGGCTCACCCGAAGACATCATGATGCATAGCTACACAAGTCAGACCACTATGTATCATTTGAGATAACTCGTCTGTAGGCATCATGGTGCTTAGCTACAAAAGCCGGAAAACTACATATCATTTAAGATACCAAACATCATGTAATAACCATGTAACCCGACCCAAAGGTCAAAACATGTTCATTCGCATACACTAACAGTCCATATTGCATTCAAGGAAATACAGTAAATTTCACCCACCTTAAATGCTTTCCTTTCATAAAACTTGTTGTAGGATAAATACCCCCAACCATGACCTCGCCTATGGGGCGATGTAGGGATATGACTTGGGCAAAGTCGCAAGCAACCACGCACCGCTATATCGATCAAAGGAAAAAGGCGAGCTAGATATGAGCTAGCCCGGGAAACCAAAGAGGCGGCCCCACGATGTCGTCTCTGACCTCGCTAGGCAAGCGAGGTAGCCACCTAGCGGGATCCATTCTTGGTATGGGAAGCGACCTAACTCATGTACGAACGCAAGGACGATAATAGAATAACTAGTTGCAGAGCCCGGAGTTGGCCATACCACGGAGGCCCAGACAGGGCAACAGACAACAAACAAAAGAAAGGATTGCAGGGTGCCTAGCACATCATTACCCGCAGGACAGCTGTAGGCCATCCATTGGAGAAGGATAACTTGTTGCAGCCCTGGATTGGAGGTGGTTATCCCCCAAGACAGCAGGTGGCATGTTGGGACAATGTCAGTTTTGAGTTGATCCCAAATACCCTGAAAAGATGAATTTACCTAAGTATTGTAATAGTCAGGCTAGTCTTGTTAGGTTAGAATATTTTATATTCTCAGGTACACAGTGAGAGGAGTACTCATTGTTGTCATTCAAGACTGAAGCCTGAAGAACACAAGAGCACCATCACTGAGCTTAAGTTATTTTTTCAAAGCTGACTAACTAGGCGTCAGGATGAAGAGCATGATCCTGAGATCATTGTTGTTAGGATAAAAATTGTTAGTTTTGAAGAAGTTAAAATAACTAGAAGATGTATTAGGACCATCTGGACCTGTTAGCCAGATGAGAATTTAAATTAGGACTCGACCAGAAGACTTCACTAGAAGAAGATCATAACAGAGGCAGAAGACTTTCCCCAGAACCAGACGAGTCCAGAAGACCAGACGAGTCTGGTGAAATAAGAAAAGTCTTAGAATCATACCCTGAATCTAAGGAACTCATCACTTTACTACTCTGGTCTGGACCAGAAGACCTCTGGGTCACCTGGTATCTGGTCTTAGCTTTTCAATCAGACCAGGAGTTGACCAAGGAAGTTCTTTTACCGTTGGTGAAGTTAATGCAGTCAAAAGATCAGGATTGGAAAGTTAATGAGGAATCAGTCCAAAGAATCTCACCAACCCAATCAATCAATTAGGGAAATTGATTGATTGAAACTTCCCTTTTCAGGGATCTGATTAGATTAGCTCTCCAACGGCTAAACCCTAATCCTCCCTATAAATATGAGAGCTACTGGAAAGGACTTATACACGCGTGAAGAACACATTCAAGCATTCTATATTCTTGAGTATTCCAGTGCTCGTTACGCACTCATACAAATCTACTTTTAAGGAGTTTTTAGTTGGAACAATACTCAACCTATTCATCTATCTAGATAAGGTTGTTGTGTTAAGTGGATTAGATCGGACTTGATCTAAGTTGTAACAAGGAACTGGTACTTGTAAAATTCCAGTAAAGTGAGTAAGAAGGAGAGTAAGAAAGACCCCTTGTTAAAGGGAGAGTGGACGTAGGATTTGATATCCGAACTACTATATATCCGGTGTTCTTTACTGCTTTATTTATTTTTCCTACACATTATCTTTGAAGGCATAAAAGGTTTTAGATTAAAGTTATTTGCTCAAGTTTCCGCATTTCTCAATAGTCAAGTATTGCTTCTAGTGGGACCAATAATTGGTATCAGAGCAGTGTTTCCTAGACCACTTCTTTGAGGAGCTTTTGGTGGTCACCAGGGCAGATCCGCTGCATATTTTACCTTGAATAAAATATTTTCATTCATATCAAAATGTCTTCAAAATCTGTATCTAAGAGCCATAAGTTGCCTGAATTTTCATTTGATGATTATAACTACTGGAGCTTCATGATGTTTAATCATCTTTGAGCTATACACCACCGCATGCTTGATGTGGTAGAGAATGGCCCTATAAAAATTTACTGAACTCCTATTGATAATTGCAGATCTGATGCCAGAGAAGAAACAAGTGCAGATGGAGAAAAGGGTACTGGAGACGCCAGACCTGCAAGGCAAAGAGTTCTGAAGACTAAGGATGAGCTAAACAATGATGAAAGAAAGTTGCATAATCTGGACCAGGTTGCCAGAACTAAAATCATCAACACCCTCACCAAAGAAGTCATTGAGAAGATCCGACTGTAATACTGCAAAAGAGATGTGGAGCAAGTTGGCTTTACTATGTGAATGGACAGAGAAGATCAAGGACAACAAGTTGCAGACTGCCCAACATTCCTTTAACACCTTCAAAATGAAGCCAGATGAGACCATTGACCAGCTGGACATGTGCCTCACAAATCTCCTTAACAAGGCTAGTGCCTTAGGTAAAAATTACTCTGAAAAGGAAATCAATAATAAAATTTTAAGATCACTAACAAGAATGTGGAGGATCAAAGTCACTGTCATCAAGGATAGCAAGGATCTTAACTCTCTAGAGCATCATATGCTCTTCTCTGATTTGAAAGCATATGAATATGATTTACAAGAGGAAGATCAGACAGATGAGATCTCTACCTCATCTGGTCAGAAAGGTGTTGCATTTTCTTCTACCATCAAGGCTGATGAACAGGTGAAAGAACCAGCGGCAAATGACCTAAGCCTAAAAGAACAGGTAGCACTTTTAACCAGGAAACTGGAAAAGATGAGTTCTAAGTATGGCAGGTACAAGAAGCATTGGAAGGATTCTACCAGAGACAGAAGGAGTTCCTTCAAACCTATAGATAAAAAAAGGTCATCTGGAGATTCTAGGGAAACCCAGTTCCAGTCACCAGAGAAGAGGAGAGATTTCAGCCCAAGGAGAAGAGATAGCAGCTCTGGTAGATCATATTTTAGGAGGAGAAAAAGCAGTCCAGGCAGACCAGATTTCAACTCCAGAATGAGAGATTCCAGTCCCAGTCCCAGAGCAGGAGATAACACTTGCTACACTTGCAACAAGCCAGGTCACTACAGTTATGATTGTCCTTAACTTACTCCTAGAGAAAGAGAAGAGAAAAGGATCAAGAGAGATATGAGATATGCAGACAAGAGAGCACTGCTGGTAGAAGCAGGGGAGGAGGATAATAGTTCCAGATCTTCTTCTTCTGACTTTGGATCAGATGATGATGTTTGTCTCATGGCAGACACAACTGAGGTACAAGAATCTACTTTATGCATTTCCAACTCTAAATATACTCAATCCTCTCACTCATTTGGTACCTCAAGTGAGTCTGATATGCAACAAATGCTATCAGATCTCCAAAAATGTGTTCAACTCTGTCAGAAGCTTGAGAAGGAAAATGGTAGGCTCAAAGCTGAAGTTCAGTCTTTGTCTCATGAGCAAAAATCCACCAGAGAACTCATATGTAACCATGCCCAAGAAGTTTCAACACTTCAGGACAGAGTTACAGAAAGAGATAATCTGCTGAAATAACTCATGAAAGAGAAACACTCTAAGGACAAAGAAATTGATGAACTTAGAGCCAAATACCAAACCCTTCTCAAGGGAAAACAAGTTGAACAAGTTATAGAAGAGATACCTATGCCCAGAGAAGCTCCAAAGGTACCAACTACGGTGTCTATTATAACAGAGTCTTCTCAGCGCATACATGACAAGAGTGTTTGGGATATTCTAGAGCTGTGAAAACTCATAAGTATGTCTATAACAAAGACAAGTCTGTAAGAGCTGGTGAAGTTGTGGAGGTCTGGGATGATGAAAATGATCCAAATGGACAAGGTTATAGAGTACTCCTAAATCCAAAAAGGGATGACTCTGCTGACCATGTGGAGTATGCTCCTGAAGGATATCTGAACTGGAAGAAGAATACTTAAAGAGTAAATCTCAAAACAAGGACTCTAATAAGATTAAAGGATCTGATCAAAGTAACTCTCAAAGAGTAAGACCCAAACAAATTGAGGGACCTCAGAGTAATCCTCAAAGAGTGGAACCTAAACAGCTTAGGGGACCTCAGAGGAGATACTCTAATAAGAGGGACTTCAATCAGAAAAGGGGACCTCAGAGGAGATACTATGATCAAAGAAACTTTAATCAGAACAAAGGACCACATAAGAGATTTACTCGGAGAAGGCAATACCAGAATAGATACTCTCATAAGTACTATACTTACCAGAGAGGTTCAATCATCAGAACCAGAGAAGGTCTTCCAGACCCATCTATAGAAAGCCAATTGATCTGGGTGATTATGACACCAGAGATGGTTCTTCTAGGATGTATCCATATTACTAGACCTTTAAGACCATGTCCTCGAGACAAGCCATTCCCAAGGCTAGATTTGAAGTGAGATACACCATACCAGTGTTTAGAAAATGTGTTCTCATTAGTCCAGCAGCTCAATATGTCATTGTAACAGGACATGTGTTGGTAGATAGATTTGGAAGAAAGATAAGATCTCTTCATCCAGCAAGGGATGATCTTTATCTTTGGATTCCTAAAAGGAAAGTGACTAACCGATCAGGACCCAGCACCAGTATGGGACCTAATTGATCTCTCCGCAGGAGGACAAGAACCCATTGGAGAAAGGATTTTCAAGCAATGGTGTTTGGTACATTGATAGTGGATGCTCCAAACACATGACCTTTGTGAAAGATCATCTCGAGGATTTCAAACACTTGAATGGACCAAGAGTAATGTTTGGTGATAACAATTTTGGTATCACCAGAGAAGTTGGAAAGTTGATTATCAATGATGTCTCTGTAGATGAAGTCTACTATGTTGAAGGACTCAAGCATAATCTGCTTTCAGTATCCCAATTCTGTGACAATGGATACTCAGTAAAGTTTTATAGTGACTATTGCACTGTATTCAATTCTTATAATAATGATATTTTATTAGTTGGCTTGAGGAAAGGTAATATTTATCTTGCAGATTTCAACAGTTGTCCAAGGAATACTTGCTTGGTAGCTAAAGGATCAGCAGAGAACAGCTGGCTTTGGCACAAGAGGATGAGTCATCTGAATTTCAAGACACTCAACAAGATTGCCAGAAAAGGTCTAGTTCGAGGTCTTCCAAATGAAGTTTTTTAAGAAGAATCAGACTTGTGGTTCCTGCCAGAAGGGAAAGCAACCCAAAGCTTCATTCAAAGATGTCCATAGCACAACCACAACCAGAGTTCTTCAGTTACTTCACATGGATTTATTTGGACATGTCTCACCTCTTAGTTTTCAGTGGAGGGAAATACACCTTGGTGATAGTAGATGATTTTTCAAGATACACTTGGGTAGTGTTCTTGTTTAAGAAAAATGAAACTATCACTAAGTTGCCATAGTTCTTCAAGCAGATTCAGAATGAGCAGAACCAGAGCATAGTAAGGATCAGAAGTGACAAAGGCACAGAATTCCTGAATTCACACATTGCAGAATATTGTAAGGACAAAGGTTTATTCCATGAAACCTCATCTGCCCGAACACCTCAGCAAAGTGCAGTGGCAGAGAGGAGAAACAGAACACTTAAAGATGATGCAAGGACTCTGTTTGCTGAATATAACACCTCAAAGGTTTTGGGATGAAGCCATCAATACAGCTTTTTTCACCCAGAACAGATGCCCCATTGCCCAGAGATATTGTACGACATCATATGAGGTATGGAAAGGTAAAACACCATTTGTTTCTTTGTTTCATGTTTTTTGATGTAAGTGTTTCATTCATGATAATGGGAAATCCAAACTATAGACCTTTGATGCTAAAGTGACAGATAGAATATTCTTAGGATATTCCAGCACCAGTAAAGCATACAGAGTCTTTAATAGGAATTCACTTTGTATGGAAGAAACACCTCATGTTATTTTTTATGAATCTACTCTTGAGTGCAAGGTGGAGTTGAAAGATTTATCTCCAGAAGAGACAAAGGATTAGACAACTTCCAGAATTATCAAGATCAAGCCACATGTTATTGATTCAGAGTCAGATTCAGATTCAGATGGTAACCCATCTTCTGGTTCTCTGGAGTAGAAGCCTCCACAAGGAGCAGAACCAGAAGAGGTTGGAACTCATGTAGGGGGAAGCTCTCCTGCAGTTGATGATAATCATCAAGGCACTGTAGTAGATGGTCAATTAGTCCAGTCCAAGGGAAGGAAAAGCATGGTTGATCATCCCAAATAGTTAATTATAGGAGATCCAACTAGTGGTGTCCAAACTAGGAGAACTTTGAACTTAGCTGTCTTATTCAGTTGTTATGTTTCCTTGATTGAGCCCAAGAATATCAAGGAGGCACTGAAGGATTCAAATTCAATAGTTGCTATACAAGGGAAATTGAATCAATTCACCAAACAAGATGTTTGGGAGCTGGTAGACAGACCAAGACATCAAAAGGTGATAGGCACTAAGTGGGGTTTCAAGAATAAGAAAGATGAGAATGATGTCATCACTAGAAACAAGGCAAGGCTGGTAGCTCAGGGGTACTCCCAGTCTGAAGGAATAGACTATGATGAGACTTTTACTCCTGTTGCCAGACTAGAAGCCATCAGATTGTTTCTAGCATATGCTGTTAGGATATAGATTAGATGTTTTGAAGATGTTAAAACAAGAACTTGTAATAGGACTAGCTGAACCTGTTAGTCAGCTACAGATTAGTCTTGGTCTAGAATAGGTCTTTGGTTAAGGGGGAAGAAATCTGTGCAAACCAGATGAGGTGACCAGAGAAGGTGACCAGATGAGAGGTGACCAGAGGAGTCTGATCAGAGGAGGTGACCAGATGAGGTATGGACCAGAGGAGTCTGCCAGAGGAGTCTGACCAGAGGACCCTGACCAGAGGAGTCTGACCAGAAGACCTCTTCCAGATAAGGTTCAGAGCAGAAGTGTTACCTGACCAGATGAGACCAGACCAGAAGACCCCAGACCAGACGAGACCTGACCAGATGAGGGAGACGGATTAGTTCACCCACCTTAGAGGCTGCGTGTAATCTGGAGACAAGGAGATTTTGGAGATCATGTTGGAGAAGAAGGCAATCTGGAGAGTCAACTGATGGAGGATCTGATTGATTGCTTGATTGAAAGTTAACTAATCAATCATATAATCAATCTTTGATTGATTATATCCCTCCAATTATGGTTGTTTGAATTGCTAGCTCTCCAACGGCTAGTTAATTCACAACTATAAATAGGAGTGCTTGGATTAGTTCATGATAGACAAGAGTCGCGCGAGAGCACACAACAAGAACACACGAACTCTTCCAAACACTCACCTTGTTCATTAATGTTTATACACTCTTTAGGAGTTTCAGTTGGATCTTATAATTAACCTGTTCATCTTGAAAGGTTGTTGTAAGTTGTTGTACGAAGGAGCTGGTACTTCGCAATTCCAGTGGTTAGTGAGTACGTTGGTTGGAGTGAGAGAAAGTCCCCTTTGGAGAAAGGGAGAGTGGACGTAGGACAAGTTGGTCCGAACCACTATAAATCCGGGTGTCATTTACTTTTCTGCAATTTAGATTTCTGCATTTTCTTTTAGCACTTAATTTTAAAAGGGTTTTCATTAAAAATTAAACTCAAAATGCTTTCCGCTGGATAACCTTTTTGGGACCAACATATGCTGCTCACATGAAGTTCAAAGTTTACCAGATGGATGTGAAATCTGTCTTTCTTATTGGAATTCTCATTGAGGAAGTGTATGTTGAACAACCTCCTGGTTTTGAACAAGGTGACAAGGTGTATAAGCTTAAGAAGGCTCTTTATGGGCTTAAGCAGGTATCAAGAGCATGATATGACACTTTATCTCAATTTCTTCTGGTCAATGGTTTTACTAAGAGTAAGATAGACAGGACCCTGTTTAGGAAAGAAGAAGGAAATGACATTCTTCAGGTCCAAATATATGTTGATGACATTATATTTGGATCCGCTAACAAGAAGTTGTGTGGGAAATTTGAAAATTTCACACAGAGCCAGTTTGAGATGTCTATGATGGGTGAGATTAATTATTTCTTAGGTCTTCAAGTCAAGCAATCAGAGAAGGGAATATTCATCAATCAGGCTAAGTACACCAGCAACACGTTAGATAAATTTGGAATAGGATCTAGCAAGGTTGCCAAGATTCCTATGTTGACAAATTTTAACATGGATCCAGGTGAGTCTGGAGTGAGTGTGGACCAGACTCAGTACAGAGCCCTTATTGGTTCTCTTTTGTACCTGACTGCAAGCAGACCAAATATGCCCTCTGTTGTAGGTGTTTGTGCAAGATTTCAAGTTAATCCAAAGAAGAGTCATCTGGAAGCAGCTAGGAAGATTTTAAAGTATCTTAAGGGAACAGTTAATCTGGGATTGTGGTACCCTGCAGATGATAAATTTGAGTTAAGTGGATATTCAGATTCAGACTATGGTGGTTGCAGAATAGATAGGAAGTCTACTAGTGGTACATGTCAATTTATTGGGAATAAGTTGGTATCTTGGTTTTCTAAGAAGCAGACTTCAGTTGCTACTTCAACCACAGAGGCAGAGTACATGGCAGCAGGGAGCTGTTGTTCACAACTACTCTGGATTAGTCAACAACTTAGGGACTACCAGATTAGGGCTAAGAATATACCCATATTTTTTTATAGCAACAGTGCAATTGCCATTACCTAGAATCCAGTTTTTCACACCAGATGCAAGCATGTTGATATAAGATACCATTTCATCAGAGACCATGTTGAGAAAGGTGATATAAGGATGGAGAAGATTTCAACAGAGAAGCAGAGAGTGGACATTCTATCTAAGCCTCTGGCAGAGACCAGATTCAGAGAGTTAGCATTTGAATTGGGGTTATTGGATCTAGAGACAAATTTGTTTTAGGGGGAATACCAGAAGAGTATCCTTATTTTATTTAAATTATTTTTTTCTTTAATATTGTTACCTATCTGCAGATCAGATATACCAGAGGTGACACATCTCCAGATGAGTCATACATACCAGACTACTTGCAGTTTCTTCTGGATACAATACCAGATGATAGACAAAATATACCAGAGGAGTGATATCTCCAGATGAGATGTGACACCAGATTACTCGTGGTATCATCTGGTTATTATACCAGATAACAGGTAAGTATTTACTCTTCTGCATCTGATCATTGGGATACACTTTCCAAATTACTAAATACACTCAAAACGTTTCACATTCTAAGTGTATTTAAAATCGGGTGTGGGCCAGGGCAATCGTTTTGTTTTTCTCTTGACTGCTCCAAAACCCCTCGAACCCAGTCCCAATGACTGCGCCACGCACGTCACATAAATCTGTATCTCGCTAAATTAAATCATAGCCATCAGATTTATTCAAAAGTGCAACATATAAATCAATTTATTAATTGATCCTATTTTCCCAAATTAATTTCAATTCCACGGGTATTTCTCTTTTATAAACTAAAAAAAAATTCATCTGTCTCTTCACGTATTCAAACCCAATCTCTCTCTGCAAAAGTTTTTCTCTCTCATTTTCTCTCAAGCACTCTCAACAATGGCCACTACATGCAACTACGATGCCGCCTACATTTGTGAGAAGCTCAAGTCCGAGATGGTGGTAGACTTCTACTCCACCAGAAACTCTGGTGCGTTGGAGAATTTGGAGCTCCTTCACAAATCTGGACTGGAATCGTATCTTTCCACGATTCCCAAGGGTTTTTACACCCTTGATTCTTATGCTGCCCACTTCTTGGTACGATTGAAGATCTATGAAGGCGAATTGATTTCAAAGGTCAATGAAGAAGGGATGGTTATCACCAGAGCCGATGTCAGCAAGCTCTTCGGCAATTTATCCATGGAGCGTGTGGATCCCCTTTCTTACAAGGAAGATGAACAGCTTGAATCTTTCAAGATGTTTGCAAGGGCCTCTTGCCAGAATGTTACTCGAGGCTTCGTTGACAAGCATCTGAGCCAGAAGTACAAATTGATTTTCGACATTGTGGTGAAGATTTTGATGTGTGAAAACCACAGCATCGATGCCCTATTCTCCAGAAGGCTATGTGTGATGCGTGTGATCTTGGACGGTGCCAAATGTGATTGGATCACATTCTTCTGGAATGTGTTGAGGAAGAACAGAGTGAAGGTCCAGAAGGAGCCGAGCAAGGTGACTCAGGGAGAGTTGCAGTACTTTTTCAACGTCAATATCTCATTGGCTACCAAACTCACAATTCTACTGGATTTCTACTTCCCACAGAAGGCCTGGGATGTAGATGGGTGTAAAAAGTTTGGAAAGGCCAATATTCTATTGAACAAGGATGGTCCTCTTCAATGGCATCCTGATTCTGATGGGGATGATGTCATCTCCGCTCAGCCCCTCCAGGCTGTGCCCTCTCCACCCAAGGGCAGGAAGGCAGAGAAGAAGAAGAAGAAGACATGAGGGAGTGCCTCACAAAAGATTGCACTTTCCATTTCTTCAGAGGAGGATCAGTTGTCTCTCACCTCTGCTCTGAAGAAACAGAAATGAAACGAGGAAGGTTCTCAAGTGATTTCACCTAAGTCTAAAAGGAGTGCTCCTAAGAAAAAGAGGAGCAGGAGAGTTGTAGGAGGAGACGTTGGAGGCTCCTCAGGGCAGAAATCGAAGAAGCAGAAGAGGGCTGAGAAGACGTCTCTTCTGGTGGATGAGGCAACAGAAGAGGATGAAGAAGAAGAGTGGGAGGTTCCTCTTAAGAAGAAGTCCAGGACCAGAAGGGCCATCCTGCAAGAACCAGAGACGGGTTCCTCTCTGGGTACATCTTTTGATAACCAGGCAGAAGAGCATGCCGACCAGGAGACTGAAGTTATCTCCCCGGTGCTGCCCTTCCCTATGCAGATGACTCTTTGTCTGCACCTGCTCTGGTTCCAGCTGATGTTGCCTCAGTTGAGGTAAATTCTTCTCCCCTTTCCTCTATTAATCTTGTTTCCCCTTCCCTGTCCCCACCTGAAGCACCACAAAAAGCCACTGGTCTGGTTGCTACCCATTCTGCATCTGCACCAGACCCCCTCTAATCCAAACACTCCCCAACCACAGAATACCCAAACACCTTCCCCACCCTCAGCCTCACAAAAAGTCTCTATACCAGAGGAGAATCCAATACCTATTCCCTCTCCTGGTACAGAACAGGCCTCATCCACCTCACATCAAACACCCCCTTCCACCTCTACTCAAACATCCCTTAACCCTTCCCCTTGCATGGCTCTGGGGTTCGTTGCCCCTCTAGGCTCCCCTGCAAGTTTAAGTAGCGATGATAGTAAGGATGAGGCTGCCTCACTTGAGCCTGGTAGCCGTGCCCCAACCTCCTCTGCCCATAGGCCCATTCTATTTGCCTTCAACGATCCAGTTATAGGTCCTATCAGGCAGAGCATGAGCAAATGTGCTCAACTCTTGCTCAGGGAACACTTTCATATGCTCCTTGACCATCTCCCTCTTCTGGCAGATCTCACTGATGGCAAAGTATGGAGCAAAGCCAGAGAAGAAGATATTGAAGATCTCATTCTGCTGTATGACGAGATGGGTGCATCAAACTTCTCCAGGTGGGAGATGGAAGTGAAGAAGAAACTGAATATTCAATATCCCTCTGAGTTGATGTCTGTGAAATCAGCCAGAGTTGTGATTAGAACTCTTCTGATCCAGAGGGGAGTTATGATCTCCCCTGCAGGCCCCTCTTACACTTTTGGGCCTCACTTCACTTTTCCTCCAGAGCTATACTCAGAAGAGGAGGATTTTGATGTCACTCTAGATATGATCAAGAAAATGAAGCTCTTCTTCAACACTCAGATCTAGGAGATTAGCAGGTTCTTCAAGGCAATCCAACACAATGGGCCAGACATGATCAAGCTGCAAATTAAGGAGGAAAGAGAAATTACTCAAGCAGATCAAGTCTACCTTTACCTTTGCCAAGGCTGCCTTCAAGGCAAATGGGTTCTTTCTCAAGTTGGACATTATCAAGAGCCAGAATGAGCTCCAGGAGCATGTTTTGGAGCAGATGAGACCAGTCTCTGTTCTCAAAAGATCTATGGCTACTCGGATGCTTGAAACTGCCCAAATGAAGGATGAGTTGAGGCAGATGTTGGACAGGCAAGAAGCTCTGGTAGCAAAGGCCAACTATTATCTTGAGGAGGCCAAGAAGCTGAATGTCTTGCACTCTTCCTCCTCCACTGAGTTGCCTACTCTAATCAGGCAGGTGGTTGAGCCCATTCTTGATGATGTTACAAGAGGGGAAGAGCTGGCCAGAACTGAATTGGCCAACTCCACCTCTGAGACTCTGTTCAACTACTCTGGCAGATTGGATCTTCTGGAAAGCACCCTGGCTCAAGCAGAGATCAACCAGAAGAAGAAGGCAGAGCTAAAGTCTCTTGCCACGGCCAAGAAGTTGACTGCAGAGGAGTCTCAGGAGTCAGAGCAAGAACCAGAGGTTAGCCCAGCCAAGAGAAAGCTGAAGAAGGCTAAGAAAACATTCCTGGAAGAAGTTGTAGAAGAAGCAAAGCAGAGATTCCAGCAAGAAGAGAAGAGAGCAAGAATAACGAAGAATATAAATGAGGAGCAGAGAAGAAGACATGTCCATAGGCAGAACAAGAAAGCTAAGGAAGCTGGAGGAAGTAGCAGTGGCAACATTAAGAAGAAGAACCAAATTGAGGTTATGTCTCAACTGCCACTTAGGACAGAAGGGTCCTTAGACTCTACTGTACCTATTCCTCTGATCAATCAATGGAAGGATGCCAAGACTCTATGGTTCATCCAACACTATATTCACAAGCCACCACCAGAGGATGAAGCTCTCATCAACAAGACATTCCATGCCTGGATGAAGGCTTATGATAGAGACTAGTATGAGCAGCTGATGTAGTCTACCATTGAATATAATTTGGAGGTGACTGCTCCAGAATTTGAGTATCTCAACACTCCTCTGGATGGTGACCAGATTGATTGGACAGAGTTGAAGAAGCTTTTCAAGACCAAAGTGATGCACAACTTCGACCCTCCCAGCCAAGCAGAGCTCCGAGTTATTCAAGACCGCTTCCTGGACTGGTTTCTTATTCCCAAGAAAGGCAGAAGATATGCTTGATGGATAGGAAAAACTTTGTAATAGGTAAACATCTCTGATCTTTAATGAAAGTTTTCCTATCTCTGTTTCTGCCAAAGACAACTCCTTGTTGTCTATTGTTTGCCTGGTGAGATCTATTCTAAGATCTCATCCCTGTTATTTTTCAGGTTTATCTATTTTGGATTCAGTTCTGATTTTTGTTTTAACTTCATCAAAATGGGGGAAATTATTAGGATAAAAATTGTTATTTTTTAAGAAGTTAAAACAAACCAGAAGATGTAATAGGACCATCTGGACCTGTTAACCAGATGAGGATTTAAATTAGGACTTAGTCTAGGGGGAACTGCCAGAATAGAAGACTTCATCAGAGGACTCAACCAGAAGACTTCATCAGATGACTCGACCAGAAGACTTCACCAGAGGACTCGACCAGAAGACTTCACCAGAGGACTCGACCAGAAGAAGATCAGGATAGAGGCAGAAGACTTTCCCCAGAACCAGACTAGTCCAGAAGACCAGAAGAGTCTGTGAAATAAGAAAAGTCTTAGATTCATACCATGAATCAAAGGAACTCGTCACTTCACTACTCTGGTCTGGACCAGAAGACCTCTAGGTCACCTGGTATCTGGTCTTAGCCTTTCAATCAGACCAGAAGTTGACCAAGGAACTTCTTTTACTGTTGATGAAATTAATGCAGTCAAAAGATCAGGATTGGAAAGTCAATGAGGAATCAATCCAAAGGATCTCACCAACCCAATCAATCAATTAGGGAAATTGATTGATTAAAACTTCCATTTTTAGGGATCTGATTAGATTAGCTCTCCAACGGCTAAACTCTAGTCCTCCCTATAAATATGAGAGCTACTGGAAAGGACATATACACGTGCGAAGAACACATTCAAGCATTCTATATCCTTGAGCATTCCAGTACTCTTTACGCACTCATACTGTTAGGATATTTTTGTCCTAAGAATTTTCTTGTTTGATTTTGATAATGTCAAAACATATGTTTGTATTGTGGAAACTAACATTGCAGGTACAAAGAGAAATGAAGAGTTTATGAGAAGAAAATTCTACATCTGCAAGGTTTAATCTACAGACCCTACAGCTGGTTTAAGACAAGTCTACATCTGTGAAATTCAAGATAAGTCCACAGCCGAAGAGTCTACATCTGCAGAGTTAAAGACTACAAGCTGTAAACTTGAGATTAGTAGGACTAATTAAGTGTAGTACAATCTGTACATTCACTCAGTTAGTTTGAAATATCTCAGTGTTTACCAGAGCTAATTACTAGTCAGTAGAAACAAGTGTTTCAGTGATTAAAAGCTCTTTGAGCAGTCATCACTAAAAGATAACTTGTACTACTTAAAGGACAGAGCTATATAACAAGAAGCTTTTATTAGCTGAAGTCAAAGCTGGAGGTGAAAATATTTCAAATTTTCAATCCCTCCAACGGCTAGAGGACCCCTCAAGACTCCTATAAATAGGAGAGGAAACCTCAGAGGAACAATAACAACACCAAGCTCTCAAACGCACCTGCACAATATCTACAGCTTTCAAAGTCTACAGCCCTTCAAAGATAGAAGTTTAGGACTTAAAAGCTAGGATCATTGTCTTGTATTTAGTTGTTGTTCCCTCACTATACATACACCTGTATTCTACTTAGTGTAGATATCATTCTTAGTGAGTGTTTAGCTAATAACTATTTTATTAACTTTAAAAGAAAACCTAACCTATCAAACCTAAAGCCGCAGAATGACATGGGAATCAAAGGTCGATCCCATGTCAAGTCTGCGGCCGGAACCCGAGAAAAAACCCTTGCTAATCAAGGGAAAACGGAATTCCTCTACTTTGGAATAATAACACGGAAAATGTCCTTGTTCATGTCAAAGTACAATAAATGTTCGATGAAATCCGGGCAATTGCCCAAATAAAAGCTAGTAGTCCTCCTCTTTGCAAGAATATCCGCATCTTGGTTTCCTTCACGGAAAATATGTGTGACACGTAACTCCATCTCCTCCCTAATCGAAATACAAGTATCCCACCAAGGTCGAACTCTCCAAGAGATCACCGACCTTCTGTCTTGTAGAACCTTTGCAGCCAAAACTGAGTCCATCTCGATCCAAAGCCTCCTCCATCCCAATCTATGAGCAATCATGATCGCATGAAGTCCCGCAATAATCTCCGACTCATAAAATGTACCCTTGCCGATTTGAGTAGTGAAGGCGGCAACAAAGAATCAGCAATTGGTACGGAAGACGCCACCAACAAAAATGAAACCAGATGCACTATCGAAACTACCATCCATATTAGCTTTGTACCAACCTGCAGGAGGAGGTCGCCAACGGAAAGACACCGCCTGCTGTTGTGGCCGGGGGCGCAACAGAATCCGGAGCTGGTTTAGGACTGTCAAATCCGCTATGGAATTAGAAGAATGGCCAATATTAAAATGCTCACCCTCCTTTATCAATGCTAACAACTCAGCCTTCGAGCGAGCAACCGAGGGCCTGAAATCTTCATGGCATGCTTTATTGCGGGTAGTCCAAACTAGCCAAATCAAAGTGACAATCACCAGTCTCCATAAATTTTGAACCTGCTGTGAGAACTTCAATTGAATAACCTGTACCACCACATCCAAGAAACCATTATCGAAGCAAAGAGTAACATAAAAAATTCTCAATATCTCATGAAAATGAGATTTTGAGAAATGACAAGATGTAAACACATGATCGCAATCATCAACACCATTATCACATAAAATACAATCACCCATAGTGAAAGGTAACTTCCCCAGAATAGCTCTCCAAACAGCTGTGCTGCGGCACTGAGGAATAAAAGAGCTCCAAATCCAAGTAGCCCAAGTAGAGTGTAAAAAAGGGGATTTGAGCATCTCGTAAGCAGCTTTTGCTGTGAGGATGCCGCTGCTAGTATCCGGCCAAACTCTGGCATCCGCACATACCACATGATTATTAAGGATATCCACAACTATATTTGCATATAGAACCACAAATCTCTCATCGAAGTGCCACATCCCATCAAAATAGTAGTCGCATATCTCACTCGTAAGGGTGCAAGCAATATCCTGTGGTAAACCAATCCTCTCTGAAATCCTGTATCCCAGCCAATTATCATTCCAGAAGTTAAGATGAGATTCTTGTCCCACCAGCCATTGCGATCGATCAAGAATAGTTGAAAGATGCAAACGAATCCCAGACCAAATAGAGGAGGACTGCCTGAAACTCCTCGGAGTGTTTAGATCTGAGTGAGATTATTAGTTTATCTGAGTGAATTTGTGTTTCTGCCTAGATTAGAGTGATCTGAGTGAGAATTCTAAGTCTAAGGGGGAACAAATTTGTGTCCGAGTGAAGTATCTTAGTGAATTTGGCACCTTTGTGGTGTAACAGTGGATGTAGGAGGATTACAACACCTCTGAACCACTATAAATTTTGTTTATTGCTTATTGTTTAACTCTTGCATACTTATACTTATCTATTTCATTATTTGGTGCATCATTCAT
The DNA here is from genome assembly GCA_947034835.1 of Ballota nigra. Lineage (NCBI taxonomy): Eukaryota > Viridiplantae > Streptophyta > Magnoliopsida > Lamiales > Lamiaceae > Ballota > Ballota nigra. The sequence goes on along the minus strand of OX344727.1, from coordinate 5,128,026 downwards.
ATTCTTCATACATTGATTGCTTGATTTTTCACCTTACACACTTTACTTATTTCCGCTACACAAAGTGTTAAAATACTCAGAAGTATTACAACACTAACTTTGATAAGTGTTTGAAAAATACAGACTTTGCATTTAACAAGTCTGCAGTTGCAAACTTTAATTTTTTAACTCTACAGCTGCAAAGTTTGAACTGTATAGTTTAAAAGTTTTAAAATTTATTTTTAAAAATCAAGGTCTATTCACCCCCACCCCCCCACCCCCTCTAGACCTTGACAAACATTTTGGGACCAACAAGTGGTATCAGAGCAGTTGGCTAGCCACTGCTTTGACCAAGTTTTTCAAAAGTTTTTCAAGCCAGATCCAAAAGTATTTTTGAAAAATAACCTCTGCATTTCTCTATGGCTCCTAAAATGATGAAATCTAAAGTGCCTATGTTTTCTACAAATGAATATGATGGTTGGAAGATAAGGATGCAAGCACACCTATCTGCTATGAATGATGAGATGTGGTCCATAATTGAAGATGGCCCAATTGTGATAGAAATGGCTATCACTGCAGCTGATCAAACTGGTTTAGCCCAAAATGAGTGGACAGATGAAGACAAGAGGAGAGCAAACCTCAACAATGTGGCTAGAAACACTATTTATCACTCCCTAGATAAAATTGTGTTTAGCAAGATAATAAGTTGCAAAATTGCTAAAGAGATATGGGAAAAGCTAGAGATGATATGTGAAAGAACTGATCATATTATGGAAAATAGGCTCATGATAGTTGTCCAAAAATTTGAGAACTTCAAGATGAAATCTAGAGAAACTCTTGAAAAGTTTGATTCAAGATTCATTGAGATACTCAATGAGCTTGAACTACTTGAAATGGAGTACTCACAAAGGGAAAAGAACATGAAAGTTCTTAGAGCCCTACCCTCTGAGTGGGATATGAAAATGGTTGCCATGAGGGAATCTAAGGATCTATCCAAAGTATCTACATTTGAATTGTTTTCTGACCTCAAAGTCTTTGAATTTGATATTGACAGGAGAAAAGACAAGGACTCAACTAGTTCAAAAGTTATAGCTCTTGTAGCTGCAGAGTCTAATCCAACTGCAAAATCAGATTCAGAAAGTGATGAGATGGCCCTACTAATCAATCAATTCAAGAAATTTGCCAAGAGAGCCAACTGGAAGAAGAATTCACCTAAGCAAGAAGGTAAGTCAAGTAAACCAGCTGCTAACTCCAACTATCTTTGTTATAATTGCAAGAAAACTGGACATTTCATCAAAGACTGTCCCTATCCTGAAGCAAAGAAGTACACTGAAGAGGAGAAAGCTACAAGAATAGAAAAGAAGAAAAAGTTGGATAAAGAAAGAATAAGAGCACTACTATCCGAGTTTGAAAAGACTCAGGAAGAAAGTCCCTCTTCTTCTTCTCACCCAACTGTAGAGTGTGAGTCCACAGATTCTGAGGACAATGAAGCATTAATTTGTCTTATGGCAAAGGATGAAGAGGTACAATCCTCATCCAGTTCTTTACCTGAAAAGGATTCTTCCAGTGATATGATTCACTTGCTCCAAAAAGGTTTTGAAGGACTGCTTCACATAAGAAGTGATTATGATGAACTCTTAATAGAAAATCAGAAGCTAAAGCAAAAGATTGAAAAACTGCTTGTTGAAACTTGTGAAAACAGACACAAGCTATCCTCAGTGAATGACTTGCAAGAAGAATTTGATTATCTAAAGATGAGTCATGAAGAACTTTTTGAAGAAGCTACCTGCATAATTGCCGACTGCATAGATCTCAAGAATGAAGTTACAAAGAAAGACAACATTATTCAAGATGTTGAAGCTGAGAGAGATTATTTCATAAAAAGATTGGAATGCTATGGTAAATCTTCTAGAAAGCTAAAAGCAATGCTTTTACAACAAAGACCTTCTGGAGATATGACAGGCATTGGTTACCATCCATGTGAACAAGAATTCGAGAGAGAAAGCATTCTACTACAAGAACTTGAGGAACCAACTGTTCAAAGATTAGTCAAAAAATCTATCTGATGAGAAACAAAGGAACATTATTGACATTATCTATGGAAAGAATGAAGATAACAAGCATCTGGAGGAAAAGATCAACTTGTACACAGATAAGATCACAACAATCTGTAAAGAAGAAACTTCGAGTCAAACTTTACAGACAACAACTGTGCAGTCGGAAACAGTTGTAGATTTCAAAAGGAAAGAAAATTTTAACAAATTCTGGAATGGAAAGAAGTCTACAGATGACAAGAAAGTTGCTCAGGAAGTTTCCTACAAGAAAGGCAAAAGACCAACTATAACAAAACCAACTTGGGTGGTTAAGAATGTCACTGGGGGAGATCCAAATCTTTGGATACCTAAAAACTAATTTTTCACATACTGTAGGGACATTTGACAACCACTCCAAAGGAGATATGGTATATTGATAGTGGTTGTGCAAGACACATGACAGGTAATAAAGAAGCATTTTCCAACCTTAGAGAACTAAATGGACCTAGAGTAGTTTTTGGTGATAATGCCAGTGGAACTGCCAAAGGTTCAGGTTCAATAAGAAGAGGAAATGTTCATATCAATGATGTATATCTTGTGGATGGATTGAAGCATAACTTGCTCAGTGTGAGTCAATTTTGTGACAAAGGCTACATTGTAGACTTTACACCTAACTCATCCATGATTAAAGATGTTGAAATCAAACAAGTCAAACTTTGTGGTACTAGGAAAGGAAATGTGTATATAGTTGAATGGAGCTCAACTGAAGAGAATGTTTGCTTTATTGCCAACAACTCTACAGATACAAGCTGGCTTTGGCATAAGAGACTGAATCACATAAATTTCAAAACCATGTGAAAAATAAACTTGTAAGAGGTCTACCAGAGACAAAATTTAAGAAAGATCATCTTTGTGATGCATGCCAAAAGGGTAAGCAAACAAAGAAGACTTTTAAGAATAAGATCTTTGATGACTGAAACAAGGTTTTAGAACTGCTTCATATGGATCTCTTTGGACCCATAGAACCAGTTAGCATTAGTGGGAAAAAGTATACTCTAGTAGTTGTAGATGATTACTCAAGATTCACTTGGACTGTGTTCCTAAGGAAGAAGAGTGAAACTCTACAGAGATTGCCTGAACTCATGAGAAAGATTCAAAATGAGAAAGGATTAAAGATTGTAAAAATCAGGTCTGATAGAGGAACTAAATTTACAAACCAAGTTATTGAGGAGTTTTGTTCTCTCCATGGAATTCATCATGAATACTCTGCAGCCAGAACACCTCAACAAAATGGTGTGCCTGAAAGGAAAAATAGAACTCTAAAAGAAGTTGTTAGGACCATGTTAGTAGAAGCTCATTTACCTAAAAGGTTTTGGGCTAAAGCTACCAACACTGCTTGTTACACACAAAACAGGTGTTTAATTAACAAGCCACATTCTAAGACACCTTATGAATTATGGAAAGGATTTAGCCCCAACATATCTTATTTTCATATCTTTGGATGCAAATGCTACATTTTGAATAATGGGAAAGATTATCTGAAGACATTTGACCCTAAAGCAGATGAAGGATTCTTTCTTGGATATTCAATAGTAAGCAAAGCATTTAGAGTATTTAATAACAGGACTATGCTCGTGGAAGAATCTACACATGTTGTATTTGATGAACCACACATTGCAGACAGAGAAAATCAAAAGATCATTAAAGATCTACAAAAAGAAGAAAACTCTACAGATAGAACTCTACAGCCATATGTAATAGTTAAAATTCCAATACGAGTAACTGAACAAGGCAACAGAGAATCTTCTAAGGAGTTACCAAGGACTGAAGATCACTTGAATGAAACATGTCAGGACAATCAAGATAATATTCCTTCAGTGGAAGAGTTAACTGAAGAACTAAATGAATCTACAGTTAACAACTCTACAGCTGAACAAAATATTATCCATGACCCTTTGAATATGAAATGGCTTAAAAACCATCCCCCTGAACAAGTTATTGGAGAAGTAACTGATAGAGTAAGGACTAGAAGACAACAGCAAGAAGCTATGTTTGCAAGTTTTCTATCACAGATAGAACCATCAAACATAGAAGAAGCTCTTATGGATGTCAATTAGATACTTGCCATGCAAGAAGAACTGAATGGATTTGAGAGAAATCAAGTTTGGGAATTAGTTCCCAGACCAAGCTCCAAAAAGTTATTGGTACAAGATGGGTATTTAAGAACAAGCTTGATGAAGAAGGAGTTGTTACAAGAAATAAGGCCAGACTTGTAGCACAAGGATACTGCCAAGCTGAAGGAATTGATTTTGATGAATCATTTGCACCAGTTGCAAGATTAGAGGCAATAAGGATTTTTTGGCCTATGCTGCTCATATGAAGTTTACTGTATACCAAATGGATGTAAAGAGTGCATTTTTTAATGGACTTTTGTCAGAAGAAGTCTATGTAGAGCAACCTCCTAGTTTTGAAGACTCTACAGATGGAGACAAAGTCTACAGATTTAGGAAAGCTTTATATGGATTAAAGCAAGCCCCCAGAGCATGGTATGATACACTATGTGATCATTTGATCAAGAATGGTTTCAAGAAAGGAACAGTGGATAAGACCCTATTTAAACTCAAACATGGTGAAGACATATTACTAGTTCAGATTTATGTTGATGACATTATTTTTTTATCAACCAATGAAGAATTATGTGAGAATTTTTCACATCTTATGCAAGAGAAGTTTGAGATGAGCATGATAGGAAATCTAAATTTCTTTTTGGGATTGCAAGTAAAGCAAATGGATGAAGGAATCTTTATAAACCAGGCCAAATACACTCAAGATCTGATCAAAAAGTTTGGAATGAGTTGTTCAAAGCCTACATTTATTCCTATGTCCCAATCAACCCTGTTGGATAAAGATGAGAATGGAAAAAGTGTGGATATTACATTGTATAGAAGATTGATTGGATCTTTGCTCTACCTTACAGCTAGCAGACCAGATATCATGTTTGTTGTGGGTGTATGTGCTAGATTCCAAGTCAACCCCAAGGAATCACACTTGAATGCTGTGAAAAAGATAATTAAGTACATCAAGTCTACCCAAAATCTTGGATTATGGTATTCAAAAGAGGGTGGAATAGAACTTAAAGGCTACACAGATTCAGATTTTGCTGGATGTAAAGTTGACAGAAAGAGTACTAGTGGGATATGTCAATTTCTTGGACAAAGACTAGTCTCTTGGCATAGCAAGAAACAAAATTCTATTGCACTATCTACAGCTGAAGCAGAATATATTGTTGCAGGAAGTTGTTGTGCACAAATGTTGTGGATGCAATACCAACTGAAGGATTATGATATTGAATCAAAGAACACTGCTATATTCTGTGACAATACAAGTGTAATTGCTATCACACAGAATCTTGTTCTACATTCAAGATCAAAACATATTGATGTGAGATCACTTTATTAGAGATCGTATTGAAAAAAAAAATATCAAAATGGAAAAGATCCATACAGATCTTAATCTTGCAGATATCTTTACCAAGCCCCTATGTGAATCAAGATTCTCTACTTTGAGAGGAGAATTAGGAATGTTAGAGTTATGAGAAAATCACTCAGGAATAAAGTATACAGTTGAAGAAATTCTCAATAGGAAGTCAAGAAGTTATGATAAGTTATTCAAATGTAAGCTTAAAGGATGCAGATGCAAACTTAAGTTTACAGATGCAAACTTTGATCAACTGCAGATTATTCTAGTTGAAGAGTTTTAACTGCAAACTTCAAACTGTAGATTTAACCTTTGACTTGTACATTCTTAGTTAATAAATGCGTACACTACTAAATTCCAAACATTTGTACTTGACTGTACACAGTGTTTTTGGATTTATTGTTCCAGGTTTTTAATTGGTAAAATCGTACTAGACAGTGTACATTTATTCATTGACTTTTAAAATTGGATTTAATTTATTTCACTTTTAAGCCGTTGATCTTTTAAGTGAGTAAATACTCCAAACATTTTAGACCGTTGATTTCCAAAATAATAGGAAAAACCGTTTTCTCAACGTGAACTTTTTCCTTGAGCTTTGTGCAAGTATAAATACGAATCCTTAGCACAAAATTGGTTCATTTTGTTTACTTTCGCTTGAACCCCTTTCGCATTCTAAACTACAAACTTTGAACCAAAGCTTACTTCATTTCAAAACACCAAAAATAAAGAAGATACTCTTTGGATCTTTGTTCGATTTCAATGCCCTAATCAAAGCTCTTGATAAATCCGAAGTAATGGCTCGCATTTTTCGACGCATCAAGACCCAAGGCTTAGAATATGTTCTAACCAACAGACCCGAAGGTTATGATGATGTTTTACCTCGTAAATTCTATGAAACTGCATCATACACCGAAGGAAGGAACTACATCGCTACTAACATTAATGGAGTTGACGTCAAGATCATTATCAGACTCATCAGTGAGGCCCTAAAGATACCATATGGAGGACTTCACTTCACTAAATTCAACTTCAAGGATGAAGACATTGTGTATTACAACAAGTTCACTGGTGGTTTAGATCTATATGAGAACTGGAGTAGGCATTTTAAGAAGAACAAGCTTTCAAAGGAGTACGTCTACCTATATGAGGTAATGGACAAATCCCTTCTCAATAGGACAGGTAGTCATGATGATGGTCCTGAGATTGCTTGGGATTTAATGCTTGCATTTGATAAAGGAGTTAAGGTAGATGTGAGCTCGTTGATTTTTAATAGAATTGTCTATAATGTGTTAAAAGCTGGAAAGACAAAAGGTTTTGGATTATTTTTTAACTACATCTTGAAATACCTTGGTATTCCATTATTTCAAACTCATGGTCCTATACCCATATTTGTACATAGAATCATTGGGTTAGGAAAGTTCAAAAGAGGTGTTGTAGATGCACCATTGATTGCTAAGAAGAAATAGAAGAAACCCAAAGAAGCAGAAACCTCTAAGCCCCATGTTGTTCATCACTACAAATCTTAAGCTAAGAGAAAGCTGGAGTTGGTTGAAGATGAAGATGATACTGTTATTCTCAACAACAAGGAAATTTTTAAGGAAAAGAAGACATTCCAAGGAAGCAACAGAGTCTACAGCTCAGATGACTAAGTCTACAGATGCAGACTTAGAAACTGCGGCTAAGACTTTTGAGAATAAAGAAACTGCATCTAAGGAGACTTAAGCCATTGTAAGCTCTTCACCTGCAGAGATGCCAATTAGTGTTATTTAAGAAAGAGTGAAGGAGTTGGTGGGTGCAGAGTCTGGAGATATTGATATAGAGGATGAACAGTTATCTGCAGTGCATGTTCAAGAACTGCAGAGATATGAAGAATGGAGAGATCTCAGAAACAGGATAGATATTCTCAAGAAGAAAGAAGCAGAAGAGTTCATATAGATTCAAGAATGGAGTAATACTTCAAATATTGAGGAACTCTTGGATAACAAATTTTTCTTCAAGAAAATTGCTGAGATGAAGAGAGAACAGATAGAGGAAAGAAAGACCCTAGAAGTTAGGAAGGGTCAAGGGAAAGAAGTTGTTATTGAAGGACCAAAAGAGAAGCCATTGAGCAAGTCTGCAGCCAATGCTCTAAGAGTAGTACTTGCCAATGAAAATGATGATCAAGCTATAATCCCTGGAGCAGAATTATTGTCTGCAGCTGGAGATGAAGAGATCTCGGATGAGGAAGACATGCCCCAAAATGAAGGATTTTTAAGTGGAGAAGGTGGAAGTTCTGCTGTGCCACCTAGTCCCCCAATGGAAGACTTGTCAAATCTTAACACACTTGTAGAAGGAGTACAGATTGCAGCTGAAGCTGGGAAATCTATTGTTAATCAAGAGAGTGTGATGGAATAAGAAAAATCTAAAGAAAATGAAGATGAAGCTGAAAAAAATGACAAATCACCTTGCAAAGATGATGATTTAATGAAAAGTGATGATGAGGATGATGCTGGAGATGGAGGTTTACCACTTGCAAGGAGGCCAAGCTATTGCAAATACTTCATTTGAAGTAAATGCAAGTAAGGGAGAACCTACAGACCAGGTTGTTCAAGAGTCTACAGATGGGACTCAACAGTTGTTATCTACTAGCAATCTAGGTAAGGATTTAGAAGCTTTTAAAGCCCAATCCGCCATCATTATTTTAGATTGTGCTGACCCATCTACCCCTTTAGGTGAAGAAAATATAAATGAGAAGGACTTCGATGATTATTTGAAGGAGTTGGCCACACCAGATGTGCCCACACCTTTGAATTTGAAAAGGAAGACACGTGCTCCTCGTATGTCTGATCCTAAGGACATCTGAAATCATTTTAAGGACATCTGAAGGAGAAGAGGAAGACATCTTTGAGGATGAAGTTGTAAACAATAAAGAAATTTTAAAGAAAATGACCACTATAGAGACTACTGCGGAAGATATGTCCAAAAACATCAAAGATGAACTAAGGAGAATTCCAGAGCACATTGTATCTAAGAAGATCAAGGAAGGTTTACAAGACATGCTAACCAAGCTGTTTGATAAGGCAAAAGAAGAAAAACTGCAGATTCAGGAGAAATTCAAAGAATCAATTGAGAATCTGGTTAATATACATTTAACCATGAAGAAAGAGCTACAGCGGAAGGATGAGATGATTGGAGAATTGAAAAATGCTCTTGGAAAGGTATTAGACGACAACAAGCAGTTCAAGCAAGCTATTGATTGCATAAACAAGAACATGAGCTCACTAGCTGCTAATTCAAGTCAGATGGAATCCAACCTAAATGCAAAGATGGATACCCTCCTTGGATATTTTTTTGATGGCAAAAAGGGGGAAGATGATGTAGTATACATGGATTTAATGGAGAAGTCTGATGAAAAAGAAGCTCTTGACAAAGCCTTGTCCAATATCCAAGATCTTCAAGGAAACTTTGAAAGAGAACTAAATCAAGCCTTCAAATCTGGATTTGAAAAGCCAGTAGGAGGAGTTCCCTTGTTTGCTAAGCCTGAGAAGAAGCCTCAAACCCAAGGACAATTATACAGAGGAAGAATAATAAAGATCCCACAAACTCAAAACCAGAAGCACATGAGAAGATGGGAATCAAGGGTTATCCAAAGGAGAGAGGCTAGACTTCAAGTTGCAAGAGTGCAAGAAAGGAAGATACAACCTCTCTCAGTTTTCACTCAAAAACTGTTAGGAAACATTCAGAGTCAAGAGTTTGAGAATCCTACAGTTGTGAAATCTTCATATGAGACTGCTTCTGTGCCTGTAGACCTGGTTTCAACAGTTGAGGTAAAACCTGCAGCTGAAGTGGTTGAGGAGTCTACAGACACAATTTCAGAAGATGAGAATCTGGTGGAGGAGACCAAGAATCTTATGGAGGAATTCAGAAAGATTGGTCCTCTCCATCCGCTGCTCAAAAAGCATGCCAGTCTTTTAGACAGATTCAAATTGTTCAAAACCTTGAAAGGTCAAGGTACTCCTTATACAGGTGACAATGCTAAATTGTTAAGGAAGCTTGGAGGAGGAGCTCAGAAGAAACAAGCTGTGAGAAGAAAGAAGATGCCCAGAACTCTATCCCCAAGATCACAAGCAAGGAAAGCTAAGATTGAATTTGAGATGTTGAAAGCTTATGAAGAAGAAGATCTGAAGAATGAAGCACTCATTGTGCAAGGAATCATCCCTGAGAGTCCTGAAAGGGATGATTCTGATGAAGATGTTGACCCCAAACACAGGAGAAGGTAAAAGTGTTGAAGCCTAGTTTGATTTAGGAATAATTGTAATAGATCAATGATCATGTAATGACTTTACAGATGAATACAATTCTCTTTATATCTTCTAGATTCTGATTATCTCTTTATACAATTTAGTTTTTTTTTCATTATTTTGTTTGAAGGTTTTCCCATCATCAAAATAGGGGGAAATTGTTAGGATATTTTTGTCCTAAGAATTTTCTTGTTTGATTTTGATAATGTCAAAACATATGTTTGTATTGTGGAAACTAACATTGCAGGTACAAAGAGAAATGAAGAGTTTATGAGAAGAAAAGTCTACATCTGCAAGGTTTAATCTACAGACCCTACAACTGGTTCAAGACAAGTCTACATCTGTGAAGTTCAAGACAAGTCCACAGCCGAAGAGTCTATATGTGTAGAGTTAAAGACTACAAGCTGTAAACTTGAGATTAGTAGGACTAATTAAGTGTAGTACAATATGTACATTCACTCAGTTAGTTTGAAATGTTTCAGTGTTTACCAGAGCTAATTACTAGCCAGTAGAAACAAGTGTTTCAGTGATTAAAAGCTCTTTGAGCAGTCATCACTAAAAGACAACTTGTACTACTTAAATGACAGAGCTATATGACAAGAAGCTTTTATTAGCTGAAGTCAAAGTTGGAGGTGAAAATATTTCAAATTTTCAATCCCTCCAACGGCTAGAGGACCCCTCAAGACTCCTATAAATAGGAGAAAAGACTTCAGGGGAACAATAACAACACCAAGCTCTCAAATGCACCTGCACAATATCTACAGCTTTCAAAGTCTACAGCCCTTCAAAGATAGAAGTTTAGGACTTAGAAGCTAGGATCATTGTCTTGTATTTAGTTTTTGTTCCCTTACTATACATACCCCTGTATTCTACTTAGTGTAGATATCATTCTTAGTGAGTGTTTTGATCTGAGTGAGATTGAGAGTGTATCTGCCTAGATTAGAGTGATCTGAGTGAGAATTCTAAGTCTAAGGGGGAACAACTTCGTGTCTGAGTGAAGTATCTTAGTAAATTTGGCACCTTTGTGGTGTAACAGTGGATGTAGGAGGATTACAACACCTATGAACCACTATAAAATTTTTTTACTGCTTATTGTTTAACTCTTGCATACTTATACTTATCTATTTCATTATTTGGTGCATCATTCATATTCTTCATACATTGATTGCTTGATTTTTCACCTCCCACACTTTACTTATTTCTTAAAATACTCACAAGTATTACAACACTAACTTTGATAAGTGTTTGAAAAATACAGACTTTGCATTTAACAAGTTTGCAGCTGCAAACTTTAATTTTTCAACTCTACATCTGCAGAGTTTGAACTGTATAGTTTAAAAGTTTTAAAATTTGTTTTTAAAACTCAAGGTCTATTCACCCCCCCTAGACCTTGACAACCTTTTGGGACCAACACATACAAATCTACTCTTAAGGAGTTTTTAGTTGGAACAATAAGCAACTTGTTCATCTATCTAGATAAGGTTGTTGTGTTAAGTGGATTAGATCAGACTTGATCTAAGTTGTAACAAGGAACTGGTACTTGTAAAATTCCAGTAAAGGAGAGTAAGAAAGACCCCTTGTCCAAGGGAGAGTGGACGTAGGATTTGATATCCGAACCACTGTATATCCGGTGTTCTTTACTACTTTATTTATTTTTCCTACGCATTATCTTTGAAGGCATAAAAGGTTTTAGATTAAAGTTATTTGCTTAAGCTTCCGCATTTCTCAATAGTCAAGTATTGCTTCTAGTGGGACCAACAATTGCTCACTCAGCCTGAAGGGAAAAGAACTACATTGAGTGATTTGGGACAAGACTTGGAGTAGGATCCAAGCAAGCAAAAGGAATATCAGTGATGAGCCATGTACAAAGAAGAGAACAAACGAACTCAGTAAAGATAAGTCTAAACTAAAGAATGAGTTCTGACATTCTCACCTACCTGCTGATGTGGACTAATGAGGAGAAGATAAGTCATGTAGGGCAACTAATATGAACCTGACATCCCTGCAGATTTCAATGGGCATGCATTTAATGCATTTACCTAATCCATGCAAGAATGGCTGCTGCGTGAAGATATGTCCATTTGAATTATCCTACACGTAAGGTGATTAGAAGGCTATCTCTCCAACGGATAGTTTTTCAAGTTTGCTTATAAATACAGAAGGCCTTGCACCCAAACAAGGTTACGGGAAGATTCAAAGCTAGAAATTACTCAAGACTGACAAGCATTCAAGCATTCAAACCCTAGAATTTTCCAAGTGTTTCGTATTTTCTAGAGTCTATTTTGTATTCCACTGAGCTCATTATACACATCTTAAACTTAGAGTGATAATCCATCCTTAGCATAGGTTTGCCTGTAAGGATTATCACACATTAGTTGGAATCCAAAATGAAACCAAAACCCTCAGTGTTAGGTTTGTTGGTGGAAGTTAGTTAGTTGGTTAGAAGGAGGAGAACTAGAGCTCTTACTATAGGGATCAGTGAGCTGGTCATTGTGCACCTTGGTATGTTAAAAACAAGTCAATCCTTTAGTAGATTCTCATGTTGAATCAGGACCGTGGATGTAGGAGCTTGAGTCTCTGAACCACGTTAAATTGCTCTGAGTTCTTTACTTGCTTTAATATTGTGCTTATATTCATTGTCATTGTCATTCATTGCATACTTTGTCAGTGTTGAATTAATCAGCCTGACCATCAAACTCATTGCACTGCCCTTCTAACCACAACTTCATAAGAAAAAACATTCAGTTTTCATAAAGAACTTAAACAAGTCTTTAAACTTTCAGAGCTCACACATTTCCGCACTAAGACATAAATAGATAGTTAGCCAACTGACTCGCCTCAGTGCAGTTAGTAGGTCTATTATCCATTCCGTGTCTATCACTACTCTGAGTTTAGGGGACTCAGCTTTGAAAAGAAAGTTGAAAATTTATATACGTGTATTCCCCCCATACACGTATCATTCAGACTTGTACGAGACCAACAAGTGGTATCAGAGCAGTGGTTCAAAAGACAACTGACTTTGAATACTAATAGTTTCAGAGGAGAAACTGTTAGTGGTCGCTCAACAAATCTTTGTCTGCATTTTCTGAAAACTTGCATCATCATGACTTCTAGGAGGCTTGAAGCTTCTTTGCCTGAATTCTCTATCTCTAATTTTTTCTATTGGAGATTCAGGTTGCTTGCACATTTAAATGCTATCCATGACCAGATGCCGCATGTACTCAAGGACGACCCCATCAAGATAACCATTCCAAATGTCAGAGGGCTAGGATATGAGGGTCAACCCATTGGAGCTCCAGTGCCGAAGGAGAGGAGCCAACTGACCAATGATGAGATCAAGATGATAGGACTGGACAACGTGGCTAAGAATATCATTCTTCATACGGTATCATTAGAGGAATCAGCAAGGTTGATATACTTAAAGACCGCGAAGGAGGTTTAGGATGAGCTGAATCAAATGTGCGAGGGATCTAAGAAAATCAAGGAGAACGAGAGGAACATAGCCATTCAGAAATTTAAAAGCTTCAAGATGATACCAGAGGAAACCATTGATCAAATGGAGTCGAGATTCATCAAGATGATGAATGAGTTGGTGATGCTAGGGAAGGAAGTCCCTAAGAGAGAAGTTGTTTCTAAGATCCTGAACTCTCTCCCTGAGAGGTGGGATAACAGTGTGATTATGCTTAAGAATACTCAGGATATGAGCAACATTACTTCAGCTTTACTATTTTCTGAGCTCAAAGCTTTGGAATTCGACATGAACAAGAGGAAGAAGGTAGTAGTGGTTGAAGAGGAGGAGAAGGCTCCAGAGAAGAGTGTGGCATTCAAAGCCAAGTCAGAACCTACAGAATCTCCATCAAAGTCACTGATGGAAATAAGCAAGGAAGAGCTAGCTGAGGAATACAATATGATGGCCAGACGGTTTGAGAAGCTGAATTCTAGGTTTGGTCGTTATAAGAAGTATTATTAGGATACAAGAGATAGGAAAACTGATGGAAGCCACAACAGTTCTAGAAGGTATGAAGACCGGCGGAACACTGACTAGAGACGCGATCGAGGTGAAGAAAGGAGGTATTCTGACCCGAAACCTGATCGCGAGGAGATAGACCAAAGACGTGCTTGTGCAAACAAGTACTCAGGGAAGATTGAAAGCTCATCAAGATAAAGGGAACCTGACTCAAGAAGGAACCCTGAACCAAGAAGAGAAAGAGGAGATGAGCCAACAACATGTTACAACTGTAACAAAGGTAACCATTATCAATATGATTGCCCAGAGCTGAGTGCAAGGGAAAGAGAAGACAGGAGGGCCAAGAGAGACCAGAGGTATGTGGGTAGGAGAGCCAGGCTCGCTGAAGACACATCAGAATTGGATAGTCCTGGGGAGAGGTCGCCTGAACTCTTTTTCGATGATGAGTACGATGATTTGTGCCGTATGGCTGGGGAGGAGCCTGAGGTAAATTCTAACTCTGTGTGTGCTTCTAACACTAGTCAAAATCCTGAGCTTAGCTCAGAGTCAGTTAGAGAAATGGACCTTCAAATCTGTCTTGATCAATTGATGGTTGATTTCTCCAGACTACAGGAAACTAATGTATTCTCGGCTATAGAGAATGAGAAATTGAGTATTGAAGTTGCTTCACTGACTGATCAATTGACTCAGTCAGATCTAGTCAGCTCAAATTGTGAGGCTAACTCAGGAGATTGACATGATTAACTCTGAGTGCGCTCCAAGAGTGAAGATTCTTAAGGAATTGACTGAGGACCAACTAGTCAAGCAGAATGAGTTGAAGGTACTCAAGAGTAAATTTGATGACCTTTTTGCCAGACATGAAATCCTAAAAAAGAGTGAGGATGCTCTCAAGAAGAAGGTAACAGCAATGAATAAATCCTCATTGGCTGTAGAGGAAATAAATAGCTGCCAGAAACTTGGGAATGAAAGATTTGGGATTAGCTTTGATCCCAAGAAATCCTCACAGGGCCAGATTCATGTTGCTTCTGGGAGCAACAGTGACAGGGTGTTTTTCAGGCAGGCCAGAGCACGAGAAGGTTGTGTTTAAGGCCCGCAAAACTGATAAGGGCAAGGAAATTATTGAGACAGTCAGGGTTGCCCCCAAGGTTGTAAAGCCAAAACCCAAGGGAAAGGCTAAGCAACCTGAACGGGCCCCTGAGAGCTCAGGCCAGAAAACTTCTCAGCGCAAGCCGAGGAGAGATCAGGCCAAGAGCACGCAGACTGCTCAGCGGGGATATTATCATGCTTGGCAATACCCTCAGGGAAGGCCAAATATGATAGCACCCTCATGGTTTTGGCATCCTGAAGCCTATAACTGCTTTCAGTTCCCTCACTTGCCTAGGGGGAATAAGAAGCAGAGCCCTCATTAGGAACAAACCCCAAGGCCTGTTGGAGTTATACGTGAAAGTATGCTTTTACTTTGTATAACTCGTGTATCAAACACTTGTTTTATGAGAATAATTCTTTTATCGCATTTGCTTTAGTTATGATTGAATGTTGAATTTCTATTGCAAACAGTTCAATATATAGTACATGTTACATTGTAGTTAATGTGGTGATACCCGATCACGGAAGACGACATTAACAGTTTACTTGTAACTAAACGTACATTTTCACGACCTAGGTGGAATTGAACAATCCGTCGTGAAAGGTCGATGTGTAAGGCTCAGATTGGTCTGTCTTGACTAAGAGATTGCACTAGCACATTTAGTATGTGTTGAAGAGGTCCTACAGCGAGGATAAATTCTTCTGTTCTGAAAGGTGAAGAATTAGACCTCAGTGGTTGTTGATTTCTTAATCTTCGTCACTTAAATAGGACCGTGTGTGCTTAATGGTTACTGCTTTGATTCATGTTGGGTGAGAATCATTGTGACTTCGAACTTTGTGTCTTGGGCAGTAATATTAATCATACAATGGTTGCTAAGATTTAATACGGAGAAACGCGTGCGAGTACGGCTCGTGTGATTAGTCCCCTTGGTGGGCTCAGAAATTTTATTGTACCAAATCTTGCAAGTGAAGAATTAGTTTCTTCGGTACGAATAATAATGTTGAGTTGTCTTTACTCCAAGGTGAAATATATTAATTATTTTAGAGCTATTCAGAAGTTCAATTAATTAATGGACTTGATAATCTTAAACGCGGGAAATAATAACCGGGAGCCCATATTATCGTAATATGGATTAAGATGGATAGTGCAATATTAATTTATTAGTGGTAATAATCAATATTAATGGGCTGAATTATATTGGGGCTCAATATTGAAATTCAGAAGTCCATTAGGAGGTCCAATCTTAATTCTCCTTAAGGCCCCTCAAGTAGCCCATTAAGTAGCCCAATAATGATAAGGTGATTAAAATAAAATGAAATATATATGCTGATTTTTCTTCTATTTTTTTCGAAAATGAGAAATCAAGAGAAGAGAAGATTTTGTTGATTTTCTTGGAAAGATATTATGGAAGATATGTATTCTTGGAATACAAGAATATCTCATATATATTCAAGAAGATCCAAATCTTGGGATCTATACTTGTATTTTTCGAAAATTACCTCTTTGTGAGGAGAGTGAGATTTTTGTGGAATATTTTATTGTGGAGAAAAGAATATATGAGATATATTCAAGATTTCTTAGAGTCTAAGAAAAGATTTTCTCCAAGCCCAATAAACCTCAAATTTTCGGCCAACACACTCTATAAATAGGGGATGATTATTTCATCCCCAAGTACATAATTCCATGTGTTGGAAAAATCAAGAAGCATAGATATTTTTCTTTTTCCTTAGTTTATTAAATTGCTTGAAAGCGTCTCCCACCGGCGATCAAGTGAGGTGAAAAGGGAAATACTTGAGAAGGCTTTGGGTTGATAGAGCGAGATTACAAGTGTCCCGTATATCCAAAAGCCAATACTACGAGAGGTACGTTAATCGCATATTTACTTGTTTAATTCCGCCTAGTTAAATATGTGAAATTAATTTAACATGCATGATGATAATTAGTTGTTGGAATTATTATTTGAATTAATTAGGATTAATTCATGCTAGTAATAATTGTATTTAAATTCGTATTTAAAATTTCATCCCGAATAGATTCCGGGCAACCCTATTTTCCCAACAACTGGTATCAGAGCCACGGTTTCGGGCTCTTAATTTTAAATTGGAATTTAAATTGTTAAACATTAAATTGAAATTGGATAGTAGAATTGTTAGATCTTTTTTGCAGGTATTCAATTGTCATGGTTTAAATGTTGTTAATTTCATGCGTGTAAATTAATTGTTTTTAATTCGATTCGTTCGAATTCGTTTTTCTCGTGAGAAAATCCACGAGTACATTAGTTGTTTTTATTTTGATTCGATCATTGTAATAGACTAGTCTAGATCTAGTATTTATTTTTGTAAAAATAAATTGTAACCGGATCGTGACGAAGAACGAAGAATTAAAAACGGCGTACCCGGACGACGCATACAAGCGTGGCGCGTGTATAGACGTAAAATCATGCAAGGGGTGAAGAAAACGAGTACGAACGGCGAAAAAAATAGCGCACGGGGGTGCACGGCGCACGCCGTGCGCAACGGGGGCTCGGCGCCGCGCGCACGCGTGGGCGCGCTTCAGGCGCGGGCTGCAGCGCCTCGGGTGCGCCTCGGTGCGCCTCCGTGCAGCGCCTCGGGTGCGCCTCGGGGCTGCGCTTCGGCGCGCTTCGGGCAGCGCTTCAGCGCTTCTCGGGCCGGGAAGCGCGCGGGCCCACTTCGTGGGCCGACGCGCGCTGTATCTCAGGCCGTGGAATTTTTTCGGTTCGTGTTTTTTTCCGTGTGATTTTAAACGTCGTCCCGAACCCCAAACGATGCTGTTTTTGAAGAAGTGTTGCTGTTCGAGTGGGAGCACGTCGAGACGAACATCGGAAAGCAACAAGGACGATTTTTCGCATCAAGACGTGAAGAAATTAAACCGTGACAATTGGATTTGAGTGCTCCAATGTGTTTAATTTTTGTTTTGATGGATGTTTTATTTCGTGCACTTATTATTATTTGTTAATATGTGTTTGCATTAATTTAATTGTCCAAGAAAAACCTTACTTTCGAAAATTACTAAGTATGTTTTTATAATCGCAATTTTATTCCGGATATTAAAATTGGATTATTTTGACCTCCATAATTTATTTATTTGTGAAGTTTTTTTGGAATACATTTCCCCCTCGGATCGGCCAAAAGAACGGATTTCACATGAATAAATTCCGAAAGGATGATTGTGGATTATTACTAGTGGCGGTATTGACCCTCACCACGAGTGGCTTGCTCAAAGTGAAATAATAATCCTGTATTTAATTATGGTTATTACTTAGGCATAGGAAATTGATATTAACTTACTCCCCTCGGAGTCCCTGTCAGTTTCTATGTGGTCAAAGTGGGAGCCAACTATTAATTTTGAATTAAGGATTTGTAACTTTTAAGTTTGTAATCCGCTTGAATGTGTTTAAATGTATAGACCACCCCTCGTGGCGCATTTAAATTGTTTCGAGATGTTGGCTGATGCATGATTATATTGTTTTAAGGTTTCAATATAATTGATGTGATCGAATTATGCGATAATTTCATATTTTTCTAGATATTGATATGAATGTATGTTTTATTCTCATTTCATCATGTCGCAACCTTTTAATCCACTGTTTAATATACTTAAAGTTAATAAATTTTTTGGAGTGATTTATATCGATTGGAAATTTTTTTAAAAAATTTGTCCTTACTGCACGAAAACACAATTGGGTTATTTATGTTAATATACCCGGCAAGCCTAATGATAAGTCAAGCAATGGTAAGAGGCAGTTTATGATTGGAAGCGTGACAATGAACACATGAAGTGCATCATCTTGACATCTCTGTCTGAGGATTTGAGGCACGTTCATGGAGACATTGTATCCGTTGTTGAAATCATAGAACACCTTGAAGAGATGTCTTCACATCAAACCCATGACTAATCAGTTCACCAGACATGACTCGGTCAAGTTGGAAATGGTGGAGGGAACGCCTGTAAGGGAGAACATTCTCGAGATGATGGCATACCTTAACAAGTTGGAAGTACTTGGTGCGGATTTTGATTGATTTCATATACCATTCTCTACCGAGAAGCTTTGAGCAGTTTCGTCTGAACTGTCAGATGAATGAACGGACAAATTGTTTGCCCGAGCTCCTGCAAGCTTTAGTTTCGGTGGAGGTGAAAATGGAGCACCAGTCTAGTGCTATGGTGGCTAATGGTCCGTCTACCTCTTTTTGGTCCCAAGGGAGGGAAAAAGAGGAAGAGAACCAAAGGCCGAATCCAAGCAAATCTAATTGTTGCGAAAGGCAAATGCAAAGGCTAGCATCGAAGGGGAAGTGTTTTAGTTGCGGTGAGAGAGGACAATGGAGGTCTGCCTGTTCCAAGCCTAAGAGGCTAGGAAAGTTAGCTAATTCACACACCATAGTCGTCGAAACTTGTGAAGTGGTGTATGCTGTCTATTCGTGGATAGTGGATACGAGAGCTACTGATCACATTTGTTTCATGGGTTTAAGCTAACCCGACGACTTAACGGAAGTGAGATCCCCATCACAGCGGGCAATGCTACGAGAGTGGCAGCTGAAGCAGTGGGAGAAGTGCGCCTATCTTGTGAAGATAGAGTTATGGTCTTGAGAGACGTTCCTCATGTTCCTAGTTTAGAAAGAACTCAACCTTCAGTTTCTAAACTGTTTGAATAGATACTCAGTTTCTTTTAATAAGGATGTTATTATTGCTTGAAACGATGAGTTTATCCGTTCCGGAACTTTAATGGATGATCTTTATACCATTATTTGGGCACACCACTCACAAAATTGAATCTAATAACACATCGATTATTTCGAGTAATAAAAGAAAGCGTTCTTCGGAGATGAACGAAACACTTCTATGGCATCTTAGACTAGGTCATATTAATCTAAAGTGGATAGAGAGATTGGTGAAAGACGGATCCTTGGAATCATTCCAAGTTGAACCGTTTCCAACTTGTGAATCCTGTTTAGAGGGTAAAATGACCAAGAGGGCATTTGGAGCCAAGGGGAATAGAACTACGGAAGTGTTAGAACTCGTTCATACCGATATGTGTGGTTTAATGACGATCATAGCAAGAAGAGGTATGAGTAATTTGATGATTACTCAAGATACGGATACATCTACCTTATGATGCATAGGGAAAGAAGTATCAAGTCTCTACGATTTGTTCGTGGAGGCGAATACCTTAGCAATGAATTCTGGAACTACCTATCGGAAGAAGGGATTGTATCCCTGTTGACCACATCGGGAACCCCTCAATAGAACGGTGTGGCGGAACGAATGAGCCAGACTCTTTTAGAAATAGTCAGATCCATGATGAGTTATTCGGATTTACCCAAGTCGTTTTGGGGTAACGCCTTGGAAACAATGACTTACATTCTAAACTTGGTGTCATCCAAATCGGTTCCTAAAACTCCAATGGAATTGTGGACCTGGCGCAAGCCCAGTCTAAGACACTTGCGGATTTGGGGTTGTCCGGCATACGTGCTAGACGAGGAAGCCGGTAAATTGGATCCACGTTCGAAATTAAGGTTATTTATAGGATATCCCATGGGAACGAAAGGGTGTATGTTCTATAGTCTCAAGGATTAAAAGATCGTGATTAGTTCGCACTTTAAATTCTTGGAGGAAGACTATATGAACAAAAGAAAGCCCAGAAGTGAGATTACCTTAGACGAGTTTAGATGGCAAACTCCTATACCAAGTATACAAGATGATATACCACACGTCACACCTTCACAACCGGAACCCCGTCGTAGTGGGAGGATTGCAAGGCAACCCGAGAGATTCATGGGAATTGGAGAATCTTCGGATTTGATTCCCGGCGATGAATCAGACCCATGAACGTACGACGAGGCAATCCAAGACAAAGACGCGGAGGCGTGGCAAACCGCAATGGAAACCGAGGAGGGTTCGATGGATTATAGTCAAGTGTGGGAGTTGGTTGATCCACCTAGTGGGGTAGAGCCCATTGGATGCAAGTGGATGTACAAGAGGAAAAGAGGACCGGACGGAAGGGTAGAGACCTTCAAAGCAAAGCTTGTGGCCTGTGGCCTGTAGCTATGCTTAAGTCCATCCGTATTCTTTCGTCGATCGCTGCGCACTTAGATTACGAGATCTGGCAAATGGATGTCAAGGCAGCTTTCCTTAACGGAAGTCTTGATGGGATCTATATGCAACAGCCCAAAGGTTTCATTGAAAAAGGCCAAGAGCACCTCGTATGCAAGCTTAAGAGATCCATTTATGGACTTAAGCAAGCGTCGCGTACTTGGAACCAGTGTTTTGATCAAGTTATTAAGTCTTACAGGTTTGTGATCAAAACAAGTTCAAAAGTTGTGGGTGTGACGGAACTGCGGTGGTATTCTTAGTATTATACGTAGACGATATTCTGCTCATTGGAAACAATGTAAAGGTATTGTCAGACGTAAGGGTATGGCTGTCAAATCAGTTTGATATGGACTTAGGGAAAGCCGGTCACATCCTTGGGATCAAGTTCACTCAAGATCACAAGAGGAGGATGTTGGGTTTATCGCAAGTTTCATACAAAGTCACTGTTTTGAAGCATTTCAGCATGCAAGATTCCAAGAAAGGTTTTGTACCTTTTAGGCACGGAATCCATCTATCTAAAGAAATATGCCCTAAGACGCAAGTGGAGATAGATGACATGAAAGACGTTCCGTATGTTTCGGACGTAGGAAGTCTTATGTATGCAATGTTCTGAACGAGACCGGATATCTGCTTTGCCGTGGGCATGATGGCAAGATATCAAAGTAACCCCGGGAAAGCACATTAGATTGCAATTAAATGCGTTCTTTAGTTTTGAAAAGAACTTGGTATGGAATGCTGATTTAACAATCAGACAATCTAATTCTCATGGGATACACGGACTCAAATTTCCAATCAGACATAGACTCCAAAATACCTATCTCGGGTAGTGTGTTTTGCATGGGAGAAGGAGCCATGACATGGAGAAGCGATTTGCAGAAATGCATCGCTGATTCGACCATGGAAGCCGAATAAGTAGTTGCTTGTGAAGTAGCGAAAGAAGCGGTTTGGCTCAAGTACTTCTTAGTGGACTTGGACGTTGTTCCGAATTTGCCCGACAAGATAACTGTCTTTTGTGACAATGCCGGAGCAGTTGCAAATTCAAGGGAACCAAGAGCCCACAAGGCCAGCAAACACATTGAAAGAAAACACCATCTTATACGAGAAATCGTTAAGAGAGGAGATAAAGAGATGGCAAAGGTAAATGTCGGAGGACAACCTAGTATATCCATTCACAAAGGGTCTGCCTCTGAGTACATTCGAGAGACATGTGGATGGAATGGGAGTCAAGACTATTGCCAATCTGCTTTAAGTATAAGTGGGAGGAATTATTAGGTTAGTGTAGGTTGACATGAGATGTCACGAAGAGCTACTACACTAAGACATGCGTGATGTATACTAAAAGCAGACTTTAAGTATAAGTGGGAGATTGTTGGAGTTATACGTGAAAGTATGCTTTTACTTTGTATAACTCGTGTATCAAACACTTGTTTTATGAGAATAATTCTTTTATCGCATTTGCTTTAGTTATGATTGAATGTTGAATTTCTATTGCAAACAGTTCAATATATAGTACATGTTACATTGTAGTTAATGTGGTGATACCCGATCACGGAAGACGACATTAACAGTTTACTTGTAACTAAACGTATATTTTCACGACCTAGGTGGAATTGAACAATCCGCCATGAAAGGTCGATGTGTAAGGCTCAGATTGGTCTGTCTTGACTAAGAGATTGCACTAGCACATTTAGTATGTGTTGAAGAGGTCCTACAGCGAGGATAAATTCTTCTGTTCTGAAAGGTGAAGAATTAGACCTCAGTGGTTGTTGATTTCTTAATCTTCGTCACTTAAATAGGACCGTGTGTGCTTAATGGTTACTGCTTTGATTCATGTTGGGTGAGAATCATTGTGACTTCGAACTTTGTGTCTTGGGCAGTAATATTAATCATACGACGGTTGCTAAGATTTAATACGGAGAAACGCGTGCGAGTACGGCTCGTGTAATTAGTCCCCTTGGTGGGCTCAGAAGTTTTATTGTACCAAATCTTGCAAGTGAAGAATTAGTTTCTTCGGTACGAATAATAAGGTTGAGTTGTCTTTACTCCAAGGTGAAATATATTAATTAATTTAGAGCTATTCAGAAGCTCAATTAATTAATGGACTTGATAATCTTAAATGCGGGAAATAATAACCGGGAGCCCATATTATCGTAATATGGATTAAGATGGATAGTGCAATATTAATTTATTAGTGGTAATAATTAATATTAATGGGCTGAATTATATTGGGGCTCAATATTGAAATTCAGAAGTCCATTAGGAGGTCCAATCTTAATTCTCCTTAAGGCCCCTCAAGTAGCCCATTAAGTAGCCCAATAATGATAAGGTGATTAAAATAAAAAGAAATATATATGCTGATTTTTCTTCTATTTTTTTCGAAAATGAGAAATCAAGAGAAGAGAAGATTTTGTTGATTTTCTTGGAAAGATATTATGGAAGATATGTATTCTTGGAATACAAGAATATCTCATATATATTCCAGAAGATCCAAATCTTGGGATCTATACTTGTATTTTTCGAAAATTACCTCTTTGTGAGGAGAGTGAGATTTTTGTGGAATATTTTACTGTGGAGAAAAGAATATATGAGATATATTCAAGATTTCTTAGAGTCTAAGAAAAGATTTTCTCCAAGCCCAATAAACCTCAAATTTTCGGCCAACACACTCTATAAATAGGGGATGATTATTTCATCCCCAAGTACATAATTCCATGTGTTGGAAAAATCAAGAAGCATAGATATTTTTCTTTTTCCTTAGTTTATTAAATTGCTTGAAAGCGTCTCCCACCGGCGATCAAGTGAGGTGAAAAGGGAAATACTTGAGAAGGCTTTGGGTTGATAGAGCGAGATTACAAGTGTCCCGTATATCCAAAGGCCAATACTCGAGAGGTACGTTAATCGCATATTTACTTGTTTAATTCCGCCTAGTTAAATATGTGAAATTAATTTAACATGCATCATGATAATTAGTTGTTGGAATTATTATTTGAATTAATTAGGATTAATTCATGCTAGTAATAATTGTATTTAAATTCGTATTTAAAATTTCATCCCGAATAGATTTCGGGCACCCCTATTTTCCCAACAAGGCCCGCTGCACCTAGGCCTAGGAAGAACAGGAAGTCAGCCCGAAAGGCATCCACTCAGGCTCCTGTGACTCTGAAGCCTGACACTCATACACCAGCTTCTTCTCAGGCTAAGAAGAAGAAAGTTGTGGATGTGAATGGGAGACATATTTACTCCTCTGAGGCTATCAGGGTGGTTAAGCAAGTCTGGATCCCAAAAGGTACAACTGACACCATAGGACCCAACACCCAATGGATACCTGAAGCCTGATTTCGTTGCAGGCGGCTGTGGTTATAGAAGGAGGAAAGATGACTCAATCAAGGTTGTTTGGTACCTAGAGAGTGGTTGCTCAAGGCACATGACCGGAATGAAAAGTCTCATTCAAGATTTTCAAGCTAAATATGGCCCACAGGTAACCGTGGGTGATAACTCAAAAGGATTAACTAAAGGTGTTGGTACTTTGGTGATTGGTATAGTCAGAGTTGAGAATGTTTCCTATGTTGAAGGACTAAACATAACCTTTTGTCAGTGAGTCATTTCTGTGTCAAAGGTTTTAGTGTTGAGTTCACATCGAATATTTGTTTAGTGAAGAACAAACCAATACTTCAGGTGCTTCTTACGTGTATTAGGAAAGGTAATGTTTATTTAGCTGATTTGAGCAGCACTATTCCTTATACTTATTTTATTGCTAAAAGCTCTTCAGAGCTCAGTTGGTTATGGCATAAAAGATTAAACCATATGAACTTCAAGATTCTTAATAAAAAATTTAGACTTTCACTTGTTGAAGGTTTACCTAATGAAGTTTTTAGTAAGGACCATGTGTGCAAAACTTGTCAGGAAGGGAAGCAGGTCAGAACGACATTCAAAGAGAGAGCTACCTTCTCCACCGACAGAGTTCTTCAGATTTTGCACATGGATTTGTTTGGCCCTGTAACACCTGTGAGTATGAATGGTAGGAAATATACCCTTGTGGTCATTGATGATTATTCTAGGTATACTAGTGTTATTTTCTTGTTAAATAAGAAGGAAACACATGTGAAGCTTCCAGAGTTGCTCAGGAGACTTAGCAATGAGCAGAATCAGTCCATTGTGAAAATTAGATCTGACAAGGGCACTGAATTTATAAATTCATATATTTCTAACTTTTGTAATGAACTTGGTATAGCTCATGAGACTTCTGCATCTAGAACCCCACAATAGAATGGTGTTGCTGAAAAAAGAAACAGAACACTGAAGGAAGCTGCCAGGACCATGCTGGCTGAGTCAGGATTGCCCAAGAAATTTTGGGCTGAGTTGATTGCTATACTCAGAATAGATCCATTTTGAAGAAACAACATGCATAGACCCCCTACGAGACATGGAATAAGAGGAAGCCTCGTATCTGTTATTTCCATATATTTTGGTGTAAGTGCTTCATCCTCAACAATGGAAAGACCCAATTGAAAGCTTTTGATAGCAAGTCTGATGAAGGAATATTCTTAGGATATTCTGAAATCAGTAAAGCATTCAGGGTTTACAATTGTAGGACCCTTATTGTGGAAGAATCACCACATGTTGTGTTTGATGAATCTGTCACTGAGTCGTGTTGGATCCTGACTCTGAGGAGGTCACAAGGAGAGTGACAAAGCTGGCTTAAAGAATCAACCTGATCCTAAGGTCAAGACTATGTTTATTCCAAGATGGGATGATGACGAAGATCAGGATGATAATTCAAGAGCCACTCCTAAGCCCAATAATTCAGGGGTAGTTGAGCCTCAGCCTGAACAGGCTCAACCTAAGGTAAGTACCGTCAATGAAGATGCGGTCGCAGCTGAGACGGCTACTGAGTCACCTTATCAAGGGGGAATCAATGTCCCTGACTTTGAGCTCATCAATCCCTTTGGTGAAGACTTAGTTCCTTTCCCTTCTGTTCAATTTCCTGAATTTATAGAACCTGTAGACACTAACATTGCAGGTACTTCAGGAATAACTCCAGCCAAGAAGTCATGGCTAGAAGATCATCCCATTGACCAGGTCATTGGTGATCCAAGTGAGGGAGTCAGGACCACGCGGTTCCATGGTGAGAGTGCTCTATTCTGTTGCTTTCTCTCTGAGCAAGAGCCTCAGAATATAGAAGAAGCTCTCACTAACTCAAACCAGATCATAGCCATGCAAGAGGAGTTGATCAGTTCACAAGGAATCAGGTTTGGGAACTTGTAGATAGACCTAGGCGCCAAGGAGTTATTTGTACTAAGTGGGTCTTCAAGAAAAAGAAGGATGAGAATGGAGTTGTGG
This sequence comes from Ballota nigra, assembly GCA_947034835.1. Lineage (NCBI taxonomy): Eukaryota > Viridiplantae > Streptophyta > Magnoliopsida > Lamiales > Lamiaceae > Ballota > Ballota nigra. Next base: position 5,101,755 of record OX344727.1, on the reverse strand, counting down.
TAAGGAACAAGGCAAGGCTGGTAACTAAGGGGTATTGTCAGTCTGAAGGTATAGACTATGATGAGACCTTTGCTCCAGTGGCTAGGCTAGAAGCAATCAGGTTGTTCCTTGCATATGCAACTTACAAGATGTTCAAGGTGTATCAAATGGATGTGAAGAGTGTCTTTCTTAATGGTATACTTAATGAAGAGGTATATGTGGAACAACCCCCAGGGTTTGAGATTGGAGACAAGGTATACCACTTGAAGAAAGCACTGTATGGACTTAAGCAAGCTCCTAGAGCTTGGTATGATATCCTCTCTCAATTCCTGACTGACCATGTGATGGAATCCACCGGTGAAGGTGGTCCGTCCCCAAGATCGTTGTTGGGATACCAAAACGTATACGATTATGTAAAAACCTAAACATGCATCTAAAGACGAGTTTAGATTTGTTACCCTTGAAGACCGAGGCATTGATTCCACTAGAGATCTTCTAGTCTGTCTCCCAACCTCATTCGAACACCGAGTGGACAGCAAGCTATCGAACGTGGAGCAAAAGTACCTCCTGATCGTCTACCCAAAAACCTAATCGCCGTTTTTTGTTGTTGCTCATTTTTTAGAGTGTTAGGGTTCCAAAGATGAAATTGAGGTCTTTATATAGACTCCTTAGATTTCGTGGGCCAGACTAGGGATCTGTAGTAGGTATAGGGTTTGGGCTCCTCACGGACCCAAATACTCTTATGTTTAGCCCAGAACATTTATTTGGCCCATGAATATTAATTCATTCCAGTAGAGAATTAATGTTGCACTCTCGTCCTATCCCGAACCGAATCAGGGCTTCTATTAGACTCTATAATTCCCCGTGTTTAAGATATTGCACGTCCATTAATTATTAAAGCTTTTGACTGCTTTAATTAATTAATATCTATTATTCCTTGAGTAGTACCACTCAACCTTGTTGTCGTACGGATATAATCTACTTGCAGGGTTTAATACGACAATCCTTTATGAGTTTTTCTCAAGGGGACATCATCAACATGGATCACCAGGACACGGTGCCCTAATGCCAATAAATAGACATCATGCAAACGATGCCACCACCCAAAATACATAGTGTGTTGAATCTATCAAGATTCTCACCCATGGTAAATCAAAGTAGTGAACAAGCGCTCCACACATCTAGATATCACACTTAGGGTTAAGAATTACAAGAGTCACCAAGACCTTTAGTTCTTCATGACAGTCAGAATAGAAGAACATGTCTTAACTGTGATCCATTCAATACGACATAGCGTACTAGTATAAACTAATGGCCAAGACAAGCCACCAACAAGTTCATACTACAACTTATACCAATAGTTATGTCCAGAACTATCTCAGTTGTGAATATTGTTTATATCTTATAAGGGACCATCAATGTGATCTTCTGTGTGACTACAAACCCACCACATTATCTACAATATAAGATAGCAGACATACAAGCAATTCATAAGAATGCAATAATGTGAAAAACCATTTATTTCAGATAATAAGGAAATCGAATATATCCATAAAAGCCCAACAAAATTTTGCTTTATAGTATACACCAAAAAAAGTGGGCTCACATTTTATTTTCTCATAAGCCTCGGGGGAATATATTCTAGCACCACCACCATGACCATCGGCCGCTGCTCACCAATCGCCCCCAATGAAGAAGAAATGTTGCTTCCATTCTTGTATCTTGTTTGACGCTCCTTCAACCACCTTCAGACCCAGATGAGCCTTCAAGTAATAGTACACTTTCTCCACGGCCAAACAAGTTGTGATGGTCATCATATAGTTGACCTCATCCGAGGTGATTCGGTCGACATAACCCTCTAAGGAGAAAACTTATAAACTAATATCATAGTGCGAAATGTTATAAGTATTAGTTAATAAGAGTAATAATATTACTGAATGAATGATATGATATAATATTTATACTATAAACATGCTTCAAAATCTGAAAATATAGATTCTCAATTCAAGATATCATTTAATGTTGGATTCTCATTTAATCTCAAATCATTAAAATATATTCATGTTAAATTTCTCATTCAATAATGCAGATCAATAGTAATTTATTGTAGATTAATGTTGCAAACAAATTCATACACTATAAATTTAGATGATATTTACTTCCTTTTTTTCACATCTAAGTAATTGAAAAAAAATGTCTCGCACATATTCTCTTTTGTTGCTCTTTAGCCTCTTGGCTCTAATTACCGTGCCCACATCCATGGCACATAATTTAGAAGATGATTCATCATCTAATATAAGTGAAAATGATGTCTTTGACGAAGAAGAGAAATTGTGGATCATCGATGACTCAAACAAAAAGCTTCGTTGGCACCGTGCTCATCCACCTAAACACCACAGCCCTCATGCTCATCCACTTAAACTACGAAATGGCCGGAATGTGAGAAGATGCCGGAGAAGCTAAGGAATCGCCGAAAAATATGAGAGTCGCCGGAATTTTTAAACAAGGGCGGGCAACTCCTGATCGCCCACGGGAAAATAAATTGTAACCGGATCGTGACGAAGAACGAAGAATTAAAAACGGCGTACCCGGATGATGCATACAAGCGTGGCGCGTGTATGGACGTAAAATCATGCAAGGGGTGAAGAAAACGAGGTCGAACGGCGAAAAACGGTGCACGGGGTGCACGGCGCACGACCCGGGCGCGACGGGAGGCCGGCGCCGCGCGCACGCGCTCGCGTGCCTCAGGCGCGGCCTACGGCGCCTCGGGGCGCTCCGGGCGGCGCCTCGACGCGCCTCCGTGCAGCGCCTCGGGGCTGCGCCTCGGCGCGCCTCTTGCAGCGCTTCGGTGCTTTTTGGGCCGGGAGGCGCGTGGGCCCACTTCGTGGGCCGACGCGCGCCGTATCTCGGGCCGTGGAATTTTTCAGTTCGTGTTTTTTTTATGTGTGACTTTAAACATCGTCCTGAACCCCAAACAATGTTGTTTTTGATGAAGTGTTGCTGTTCGAGTGGGAGCACGTCGAGACGAACGTCGGAAAGCAACAAGGACGATTTTTCGCATCAAGACGTGAATAAATTAAATCGTGACAATTGGATTTGAGTGCTCCAATGTGTTTAATTTTGTTTTGATGGATGTTTTATTTCGTGCAATTATTATTATTTGTTAATATGTGTTTGCATGAATTTAATTGTCCAAGAAAAACCTTACTTTCGAAAATTACTAAGTATGTTTAATTTAATCGCAATTTTATTCCGGATATTAAAATTGGATTAATTTGGCCTCCATAATTTATTTATTTGTGAAGTTCTTTTGGAATACATTTCCCCCTCGGATCGGCCAAAAGAACGGATTTCACATGAATAAATTCCGAAAGGATGATTGTGGATTATTACTAGTGGCGGTATTGACCCTCACCACGAGTGGCTTGCTCAAAGCGAAATAATAATCCTGTATTTAATTATGGTTATTACTTAGGCATAGGAAATTGATATTAACTTACTCCCCTCGGAGTCCCTGTCAATTTCTATGTGGTCAAAGTGGGAGCCAACTATTAATTTTGAATTAAGGATTTGTAACTTTTAAGTTTGTGATCCGCTTGAATGTATTTAAATGTATAGACCACCCCTCGTGGCGCATTTAAATTGTTTCGAGATGTTGGCTGATGCATGATTATATTGTTTTAAGGTTTCAATATAATTGATGTGATCGAATTATGTGATAATTTCGTATTTTTCTAGATATTGATACGAATGTATGTTTTATTCTCAGCTCATCATGTCGCAACCTTTTAATCCACTGTTTAGTATACTTAAAGATAACAAACTTGTTGGAGAGAACTATGTTGATTGGAAACGTAACCTTGACATTGTCCTAACCGCTCAACACCATAAATGGGTGCTTACCACTCCTAAACCCCAAGAGCCTGCCGAAGATGCCACGAAATCGGTCAAGAAAGAGCATAAGAGTTGGTTTGACTCCGATGAGATGGCTAGGTGTACTATTCTGGCTTCAATGTCAGATGTGTTGCAACACCAACACCAACACATGGAGACCGCCTCTGAGATAATGCAAAATCTTGAAGCGATGTTTCAACATCAGAACCGTACGGCTAGGCAAATCACCATGCGAAAGATGCTTTCGTTGAAAATGGTGGAAGGTACGCCCGTAAGGGATCACGTTATCGAAATGATGGGTTATCTCAACAAGTTGGAAGTACTTGGTGCGGAATTTGACCTCCCTACTAAGGTCGATTTCGTTCTCCATTCTCTACCAAAGAGCTTTGAGCAGTTTCAATTGAACTATCAAATGAATGACCGGGCAAATAGTTTGCCCAAGCTCTTGCAAGCTTTGGTATCGGCGGAGACTCTAATGGATCACCAAACTGTTGCTATGGTGGGAAACGGTCCGTCTACCTCTTCGGGTTCCAAGGGAGGGAAGAAGAGGAAGAGAACGAAAGGCCAGACCCAAGCAAATCCAACCGTTGCGAAACCCAAGGCAAAGGGAGAAGGAGGTTGAAAGAAAGCTGCTAAGGGTAAGTGCTTCAATTGTGGTGAGAAGGGACATTGGAGGGCGACCTGTTCTAAGCCTAAGAAGGCGGGAAAGAAAGGTAAGTCTCATGCTTTAGTCGTTGAAACATATGTTGCGGCGTATGCTGCCCACGTTTGGGTAGTGGATACCGGGGCAACTGATCATATTTGTTTCACTCTTCAGGGGTTCCAGCAAACCCGGCGACTTAGCAAGAATGAGATCACAATCACTTTAGGGGATGCTACGAGAGTGGCAGCCGAAGCAGTGGGAGTCGTGCACCTATCTTTTGAAGATAGAGTTTTAATTTTAGAGATGCTTTATACGTTCCGAACTTTAGGAAGAATTTAATTTCGGTTTCTAAGTTGTTTTTTTATGGATATTCAGTTACTTTTAATAAAGTTGTTACTGTTTCTTTTAAGAATGATGTTATCTGTTATGGAGCGTTGGTAAACAATCTCTATATGATTAAGTGTGCACACCACTCAAATAATGAATCTAATAACACGTCGATCATTTCGAGTAATAAAAGAAAGCGTTCTTCGGAGATGAACGAAACACTTCTATGGCATCTAAGACTAGGTCATATTAATCTAAAGCGGATAGAGAGATTGGTGAAAGACGGATCCTTGGAATCACTCCAAGTCGAGCCGTTTCCAACTTGTGAATCCTGTTTAGAGGGTAAGATGACCAAGAGGGCATTTGGAGCCAAGGGGAATAGAGCCACGGAAGTGTTAGAACTCGTTCATACCGATGTGTGTGATCCAATGACGATCAAAGCGGGAATGGGGTATGAGTATTTCGTCACCTTCATTGACGATTACTCAAGATATGGGTACATTTACCTTATGCGGCAAAAGTCTGAAACTTTTGATAAATTTAAAGAGTTTAAGGCCGAAGCCGAGAAACATAGGGAAAAGAGTATCAAGTTTCTACGATCAGATCGTGGAGACGAATACCTCAGCGATGAATTCTTGAACTACCTATCGGACGAAGGGATCGTATCCCAGTTAACCGTACCGGGAACCCCTCAACAGAACGGTGTGGCGGAACGAAGGAACCGGACTCTTTTAGAGATGGTCAGATCCATGATGAGTTATTCGAATTTACCCAAGTCGTTTTGGGGTAATGCCTTGGAAACGGCGGCTTACATTCTAAACTTGGTGCCATCCAAATCGGTTCCTAAAACCCCAATGGAATTGTCGACCGGGCGCAAGCCCAGTCTAAGATATTTGTGGATTTGGGGTTGTCCGGCATACGTGCTAGACAAGGAAGCCGGTAAGTTGGATCCACGTTCAGAATTAAGGCTGTTTATAGGATACCTGGCGGGAACGAAAGGGTGTATGTTCTATAGTCCCAAGGATCAAAAGACCGTGATTAGTACACACTTTAAATTCTTGGAGGAAGACTATATGAACAATCGGAAACCTAAAAGTGAAATTACCTTAGAAGAATTGAGAGGTCAAACCTCGATACCAAGTATACAAGATGATGTACCACAAGTCACATCTTCACAACCGGAACCCCATCGTAGTGGGAGGGTTCCTAGACAACCCGAGAGATTCATGGGGATAGGAGAATCTTTGGATTTGGTTCCCAGTGATGAATCAGACCCATGGACGTACGACGAGGCAATCCAAGACAAAGACGCGGAGGCATGGCAAACCGCAATGGAAGCCGAGATGGGTTCGATGGATCATAATCAAGTGTGGGAGTTGGTCGAACCACCCAGTGGGGTAGAACCCATTGGATGCAAGTGGGTGTACAAGAGAAAAAGAGGACCGGACGGAAGGGTAGAGACCTTCAAAGCAAGGCTTGTGGCCAAAGGGTATACTCAGAAAGAAGGGATCGATTATGAGAAAACCTTTTCGCCTGTAGCTATGCTTAAGTCCATCCGTATTCTCTTGTCGATCGCTGCGCACCTAGATTACGAGATCTGGCAAATGGATGTCAAGACGGCTTTCCTTAACAGAAGTCTTGACGGGATAGATATCTATATGCAACAGCCCAAAGGTTTTATTGAAAAAGGCCAAGAACATCTCGTTTGCAAGCTTAAGAGATCCATTTATGGACTTAAGCAAGCATCGCGTACTTGGAACCAGTGTTTTGATCAAGTGATTAAGTCTTATGGGTTTGATCAAAATGAGTTCGAAAGTTGTGTGTATAAGAAGCGTGACGGAACTGCAGTGGTATTCTTAGTATTATACGTAGACGGTATTCTGCTCATTGGAAACAATGTAAAGGTATTGTCAGACGTAAAGGTATGGCTGTCAAAACAATTTGATATGAAGGACTTAGAGGAAGCCGGTCACATCCTTGGGATCAAAATCACTCGCGATCGCAAGAAGAGGATGTTGGGCTTATCGCAAGCTTCATACATTGACACTGTTTTGAAGCGTTTCAGCTTGCAAGATTCCAAGAAAGGTTTTGTACCTTTTAGACACGGAATCCATCTATCGAAAGAAATGAGCCCTAAGACGCAAGCGGCGATAGATGACATGAAAGGTGTTCCGTACGCTTCAGCCGTAGGAAGCCTTATGTATGCAATGCTGTGTACGAGACCGGATATCTGCTTTGCCGTGGTCATGGTGGTAAGATATCAAAGTAATCCCGGGAAAGACCATTGGACTGTCGTAAAGTGCATCTTGAGGTATCTGAAAAGAACTCGTGAACGGATGCTGATTTACCAGTCAGATAGTCTAGTTCCCGTAGGATACACGGACTCGGATTTCCAATCAGACATGGACTCTAGAAGGTCAACCTCGGGTAGTGTGTTTTTCATGGGAGGAGGAGCCATTTCATGGAGAAGCGTTAAGCAGAAATGCATCGCCGATTCGACCATGGAAGCCGAGTATGTAGCTGCTTGTGAAGCAGCGAAAGAGGCAGTTTGGCTCAAGAACTTCTTAGTGGACTTGGACGTTGTTCTGAATTTGCCCGACAAGATAACTGTCTTTTGTGACAATGCCGGAGCAGTTGCAAATTCAAAGGAACTGAGAGCCCACAAGGCCAGCAAACACATAGAAAGAAAATACCATCTTATACGAGAAATCGTTAAGAGAGGAGATATAGAGGTGGCAAAGATAGCGTCGGGTGATAACCTAGCTGATCCATTCACAAAGGGTCTGCCTCAGAGTACATTCGAGAGACATGTGGATGGAATGGGAGTCAAGACAATTGCCAATCTGCTTTAAGTATAAGTGGGAGGAATTATTAGGTTAGTGTAGGTTGACATGAGATGTCACGTAGAGCTACTACACTAAGACATGCTTGATGTATACTAAAAGCAGACTTTAAGTATAAGTGGGAGATTGTTGGAGTTATACGTAAAAGTATGCTTTTACTTTGTATAACTCATGTATCAAACACTCGTTTTATGAGAATAATTCTTTTATCACATTTGCTTTAGATATGATTGAATGTTAAATATTTATTGCAAATTGTTCAATATATATATAGTACATGTTACATTGTAGTTAATGTGGTGATACCCGATCACGGAAGACAACATTAACAGTTTACTTGTAACTAAATGTACATTTTCACGACCTAGGTGGAATTGAACAATCCGCCGTGAAAAGTCGATGTGTAAGGCTCAGATTGGTCTGTCCTAACTAAGAGATTGCACTAGCACATTTAGTATGTGTTGAAGAGGACCTACAGCGAGGATAAATTCTTCTGTTCTGAAAGGTGAAGAATTAGACCTCAGTGGTTGTTGATTTCTTAATCTCCGTCACTTAAATAGGACCGTGTGTGCTTAATGGTTACTGCTTTGATTCATGTTGGGTGAGAATCATTGTGACTTCGAACTTTGTGTTTTGGGCAGTAATATTAATCATACGACGGTTGCTAAGATTTAATACGGAGAAACGCATGCGAGTACGGCTCGTGTGATTAGTCCCCTTGGTGGGCTCAGAAGTTTTATTGTACCAAATCTTGCAAGTGAAGAATTAGTTTCTTCGGTACGAATAATAATGTTGAGATGTCTTTACTCCAAGGTGAAATATATTAATTAATTTAGAGCTATTCAGAAGCTCAATTAATTAATGGACTTGATAATCTTAAACGCGGGAAATAATAACCGGGAGCCCATATTATCGTAATATGGATTAAGATGGATAGTGCAATATTAATTTATTAGTGGTAATAATTAATATTAATGGGCTGAATTATATTGGGGCTCAATATTGAAATTCAGAAGTCCATTAGGAGGTCCAATCTTAATTCTCCTTAAAGGCCCCTCAAGTAGCCCATTAAGTAGCCCAATAATGATAAGGTGATTAAAATAAAAAGAAAATATATTGCTGATTTTTCTAGTAATTTTCGAAAATTAAGAGGTGTAGATTGAGAAAAGATTTTGTTGATTTTCTTGGAAAGATATTATGGAAGATAAGTATTCTTGGAATACAAGATTATCTCATATATTCAAGAAGATCCAAATCTTGGATATTCTCTCTACAAATTTCGAAAATATGGCCATGAAAATAATAGTGAGATTTTTGTGGAATATTTTATTATGGAGAAAAGAATATATGAGATATATTCAAGATTTCTTAGAGACTAAGAAAAGATTTTCTCCAAGCCCATGAAGCCTCTAATTTTCGGCCACCACCCCTCTATAAATAGGGGATGATTATTTCATCCCTAAGTACCTAATTACATGTGTTGGAAAAATCAAGAAGCATAGATATTTTTCTTTTTCCTTAGTTTATTAAATTGTTCGATAGCATCTCCCACCGGTGATAGAACAAGGCGAAGGGAAATACTTGAGAAGGCTTTTGGGTTGGTAAAGCGTGAACGTATTCGTCCCGTTTATTCAAAGGCCAAGTCTACAAGAGGTACGTAGATCACATATTTACTTGATTATTCCGCTATAGTTAATATGTGAATTAATTCAACATGCATGATGAAAATTAGTTGTTGGAATTATTATTTGAATTAATTAGGATTAATTCATGCTAGTAATAATTATATTTAAATTCGTATTTAAATTTCATCCCGAAAAGTTCCCGGGCACCCCTATTTTCCCAACAGAAATCACCAAGACAAACAAGGACGAACAACTCCAAGGACGAGATAGACACAAAATAAGACTTTGTAACTAAGTTTAGACTTAGATAAGGTCAAACAAGTCAAAGAACACACATGTCAAGCATGCAAGCTTTGAAGTCCAAGAATTTTGTCCACCACCTACTTGGTGGTTTGTATAAATAAGATGATTTTCACTTATAAAAATAAGTTCAAATACACAAAAATATCCCTACACACACTCATACACCTCGAAAAACACACACATACGAAGTAAATAACTAAACACTTAATCAATACACGTATTTACGATTTTCTATCTCCGATCTATCGTATTTACTATTTACGGTAGTAATTAATCACACATTATTGATTGATGATCAGATTAACAATTAAAAACAACCACTAATTCGTTTAATTAAAATCGATCGTCAACACTATTTAGGATACACAATTTTTTTAGACTATATATTACCCATTAGGATACACAATTTCTTTTATTTAGACTATATTACCCATTTTGATTCGTAAAATATTTATATAATTGTTAAACGTTTTTCCAGGCGGATGTTGATTACTTATTCATTAATTATATACTCATTAATTATTTTCAGTTCTACACTCCTACCTAGCTAGAAATCTCCTACAATCTCCGCACAAATAAAGAGCTAAATCCTAGCACAACCTACTCAAATTAACTCAAGGGGTAAAATACCAACTCCTAAAGTATAGCTATTATTGTGAAAGAAGGTTTAAATGGATTTATCGTGAAAGATGATTTAAATGGATTTATGATGTCCACGTTATAAAGAGCACTTTAGGTGAAATTGATCGATGTTAGTTATTTTTGTTGTTTTAATTGAAGAGTATTAGTTTATTTTTAATAAATAACTAATATTTTTTAATTAAAACAACTAAGGGGGCGCTTGGTTAACAATTCTTCAATGGTAATGGGAATGAAAATTTATTTGCATCTATGCCCTCATAATAAAAATGATATGTTAGGGGAAGAAGTGTTCCAATGGTGACACCATTGCTAGCGTCATGCCCCAATTTTGGAATAGAAGTTGACAACAAATGATTGTTGGTGAAGGAATGGGGGAGTGATTGAGGAGGAGGATTGTAGGAAGAGAATAGGGTAGTCAAAATGGAGTAATGATTACCTTATTTAAGAGGAGAGGTAGTGATTTTGTTCTCATGAACCATGCTAATTACATTAATTTTCAATCTCATTCATATTACCATTGAAGAGTTGTTAACCAAGCGCCCCCTAATATCATTCAATGAAAACTAACAACAAGTAATACCTTTATTAATTAATGTATAAATCATTTTCACTGTATACTTTTGTCCGTTATAAAACATGCATAGGCTAATAGGCATCCCAATTATAAGTTTTACGAATAATTATCTTGTGTACTTGGTGCATGATGCACTCACTCAACAGTTGAGACTGTTTACACTGAAAAATATAATTTGATTATACTGAATAGTGTGGTTAGATTACACTGAAAAGTTTACACATAAAAATGATTTTTAATATAAACTCTTTAGTGTAATCTAACCACACTTTTTAGTGTAAACAACTCCAATTATTAAGTGAGTGCACCGTGCACCTGATGCATATAAGATTGTGCAAAGTTTTAATTTGAAAAAATACTAGTCTACACATCTAAATGAGTTCATCACTAAATCAAAATTAATTATATTCATGACAATCAAATTCTCAAATAATTTAATATATTCTAAAAAATATGCTTATTATTTTTTTAAAAAATTGTTTTATTTTAAATCTCTATTTTCTAAAAAAATTATCTTGAAAAACAAATCAAATTTTATATGTAAAAAAAGAAAGAATATATTTAAGTTTAAAATAAAAAAATATAGCCTTTAAAAAAAACTATGTTTGACTAGGGATGATAAGAAAATCCAAAATCCAATTTTCAAAGATAAACAATGAAATTCGGTTAATTAGATTCAATTAATTTTATTAAAATTCAAAACGAGATTTTAATTTATTTATTTTGATTTTTTAGTCGGTTAGTTTTCAAAATAGCCGAATTAACCAAAATATTTTTTGTGTATAAATTATCAAAATAATTGTATACACCCAAATCTATAGCATGCACTTGGATTTTGGGTCAAATTTCAAGTTAAGTTTGGCATTTCAAAGTTTATTAATTGGATTCAAAATCCAAATACATAACCTCTACTTAGGTGCACAGAAGAATCACTAAAAAATTATATATACTTTTAGTATGACTTTATTTTTTATATATTTATATGTCGAACATTATATCGTTAAAATTTTACATTTGTATCATTTATGCCATTTTTTATTATTATTTTTACCTCTAAATTATGCACAAACTTCTTTTAATGAATGTCTAATCAAGAAGATATAATTAACAAACCATTTGTACCACTATAAGCTTATTTTTTCATTTTGATCTGTCACATTATAAACTTCTCATTCTCTTTATGACATCCTACATTTTTTTTTCTTGCATTAATACATTATTTTTATTTTTTATCTCTTTTTCTATTATACCATTTGCACTTATTATTTTAGCACTTGTCTTAATCCATATACCCAAAATTTATGAGAATTATATGGAAGGGCGGAGGGAGTACTTTGAACTCTTACGTTTCATATTACAACTTTCAAATATTTTCATATACGGAGGGTTACTTCAAACTCTTACATTTCAACTTTCAAATATTCAAAGTTAATACGTAAAACAATGACGTTGATTAAAAGTTGGAAACAATTTTGAACCTCGTGAGATTAAAAATAAATATATAAAATAACTCGATTCAAATATTAGGATATGCAAAATTTTATTTTTCTCCAAATTAACCGGCCGCATTAATTTGGTTCGATTTTTAAAATTCAGTTTTATTATGGTTTTATATATACATGAATTGATTAATTCAGTTCGATTTGAAAAATAAACATAGACCGAATTAATCGCATATTCTCCCAGTCCAAATATTATAGTCAAGTAGCTTATGTTAAAAAAAAAAATAGTAGGGTCCACAAAAATTGTGCTCACTTATTTCATTTGGGTACAATCTAAAAAATAGATAAAAAGAAGGGTATAATAGGTATATAGTGGAGTTCATTTATAAATAAAGTGATTATATGTGAGTGCAAAGATAAAACAATGAATAACTCTCTTATGCACTTGGTGCATGATACACTCACTCAATCGTTGAAAATGCTTACATTAAAAAATATGATTTGATTACACTAAAAAGTGTGGTTATATTACACTGAAAAGTCAGTGTAAACTTTTCAGTGTAAAGTAATCATACTTTTCAATGTAAAGTGTAAACAACACTAACTGTTGAGTGAGTGTACCGTTCACTTGGTGCATATGAGAGTTTCTAAAAAAATTATATAAAAGAACTGAACTCACTTTTTGAGAACAATCAAATAAGAAAAGTACACATAATTTTGGTGGATATATGTATACTAACTTCTTAAATATATAAATTTTGAGCAACTTGCGTGTAAACTTTATTTTACGTTCAATTATGCAAATTTTAAAAAGAATAAAAAAAACTCGCATATTTTAAACATTACAAACATATATTTTTTTTAAATTGCGCCAATGAAAATAGGAAAACCCTCACTCTCAAATGTATTTTTATAAGGACAATCATATGTTACTAGCTCTAATAAAAACAAATATTTGTCTCTATAATAACTATGAGGATAAATATATATTCATAAGGAGCAAAATATGTGTTTCCTAATATGTTATTCATGTCTTCATATTTAGTAGTGTTTTTTTTTTCTTGTTTGTATTTATTTTGTTCACATAATAACACTATCTTTTCTTATAAAGTAACAACCATTTTCCCTATACCTTGTATGTGTTATAAGGAAAAAAAAAATTATAAGAACAAATAATAACATATACATATCATTACAAGAACACATATTTGTCATTATAGTAACTCAATTGGGGAACGAGTTTTTGTGCTTTGTCTTTGCACAATTTTTTTGTAAAACTACGCTTTACTCGGGCCGACCCAATTAGAACCCGAACTCAACCATAATTTCACGAATAAAAATATTTATACAAGTGTTTGCCATAAATTTTTTGTACATTTAGTGTATGATGTATTCACTCACCAGTTGAAACTGTTAACACCAAAATATATAATTTGATTACTCTGAAAACCGTGTAATCAACCTACACTTTTCAGTGAAAACAACTTCAATTGTTGAGTTAGTGCACCGTGCACCAGGTGCATACGGGAGTGCGCCAATTTTTGGCAGAGTTTAAGATATTCTTTAAAAATTTACTCTCTCCGTCCATGAAATATAGTCCTGGTTGTTTTTTATTTGGTTGTCCACGAAAAATAGTCATGTTGTCTAAAATGGAAATAATAAACTTTATCTACATTTTTCAACATACACACATAACATTTTTAAAATAATTTATTTAATACTTGATGTGACAAAATATTCTTATATAACCGTGTATAGAGTAACGAGACTATATTTCATGGACGGATGGAGTAATATTTAATGATTTTGAACCATTAACATACAATGACACAGGAGCGAGTATAAAATAAGAGGCAAGAGGGTCAGGCCACGAGTGTAGATTCCCACTTTACAGTCTGTCTGCCATCTTCCAATGGACCCGTCGTCGTCTTCTTCCCTTCTCTCACTTCTCAGTCACTAGCTCTCTCTCTCTCTCTCTCTTTACAAATATCACCTCCACCGCCACTCTCTCTCTCTCACTCTGCAAGTCAAACTGACCGTCATTTTCAATGGCTTCAATCGCCGACTCTGCTTGGACGGTAACTACTTCAATTTCATGCCCTTGATTTGATCTCTCCTTTGAAATCTATTTCACTTCCATTCTCGATTCAATGCGTGCTATTTCTCCCCAATCTCACTTGGTTGTATGGATTGTTTGATTTTTAACTAATTTACGCAGTTTCTGTGGTGAAGGAGTGGCCGTTGTGAACAGTGCATGTGTCTGAGTTGTACCGGTGCCATTAAATTTTGGATGATTAATAGTTTGCAACTAGAGTGTTTTATGTGTTTATTCTCTGTGCATTTTTGTTATTTGCATGACGAAGAAACAGTAATTGCATTTCCTCGCAATCAAGTTTTCTACTGGTTGAACTTTAAAAGTGGCTTCCAGATGCGTGTTTCTGGATTTAGCGCAATTAAGGCTTAAATGTATTGAGACATGCCAAATTGTTAAATCAAGGCGGTTTAGTGTTGCTTGACGCTCTATCTAGGGGCACTGGTAGATGATTGATTTTAGTCATAGAATGATGAAAGTGCTTTTGCACATAGCAATGATGGATGATGATACATCCCATCATTGGCTAATTGATTTTACGCTTGACACATTATCTACGCAATTACTCGTAATGATTGGAGGAGATGGAAAAAGTTTTTTGCTTATAAATTTTGGAAAAAGAAAACACTGAGTTTAATATTATGAATTTTTATATATTTGTTGTGTGTGTTTTACTCATGATTATGTATGGTTTAGTTTTAATAACTATTGGTGCATCTATCCTACTATTTTAATTTACAATGACATTGTTGCAGTACCTCATCACCCATTTTAGTGACTTTCAACTGGCTTGTCTTGGAAGTTTCTTTCTTCATGAGAGCATCTTTTTCTTGTCCGGGCTACCATTTATATTTCTGGAAAGGGCTGGATGGCTGAGCAAATACAAAATTCAGGTCTCTCTCTAGTGACTTGACTCCATTGATAATATTATGTCTTGGAGAATGACTGTCTTTCTGCCAACATGACTTTACAACCATAAGTAAATTTGAATTCTAACGTTCTTTCCTTACCTTTGACTCCCCTTGTCCTGAAAAGTAAGATAACAAAATAAGCAGATAATATTTGTCTCTTCATCAGTTGATGCAATTGATATGTTGCCTTTTCTTATTATATTTGTTGCATGTCCAATTTACTTTTAAGTTGTACTTTGTGGAAATGAACGCTTATTCCCATATTTCACATAAAGATATTAGTCCTACAATATACATCTTGACTTTTTTAGGTTGAACATTAACAGAAAATGTTCTGAAAAATGGGAAATGAAATGCTAATTTTTTCAAATATAAATCTTCTATCCACCAATTGTAAGTGCTCAAGTGCCTTATAGGTACTTACTGATGAAGTCCATTTTTCCTTTGAACTGTACCAAAAAGCAGGACCCTGCCCACGTTAAAGGTGAAAGCAAGAGTAACCTTGACGTGTTGTTATTCTGTGATCATCATTGCTATTGGTGGACCATCCATCTTAATCACACCTATAGTTTACAATCCTTGAAATGAATCCGAAAGCCAATGATCGACATTTTACTATTTCTATTCTCTCCCATTCGTCAAGTAGATTGCACATGAATTCACGTTATGAATTGGGATATATTTCACAGTAATTTTTCGAATAGTGGTAACACAGAGACCGTCAACAGAAAAAAAGATCTCAGTTTGTTCAAGTTCCCAACAATTGACTTTTCAATTTTCTCTTCTCATAATTCCATACCCGTACTTTTTTGAAAAAATTCCATACCCGAACTACATATTTTTTTCATTCTTGTCTTGTTAGCCAACCATTGGTGAAACACAGATCTCTGGGAATGGACTGAAATTTTTACTTGAATTTGAATTTTCGAAAACCCATTGTCTTATGTGCAAATAGTGAAGCATAATAAGGCGTGGACTTCTTCTGTTATTAGACACACACGCACACTCTCACTGACTCTGCACTTAACAGGGGGAAACAATAGGCACAAATGACAATTTTTTTTCTTGGTTGGTGCAGACGAAGAACAACACACCTGCTGCTCAAGAGAAATGCATCACTCGCCTATTGCTCTATCACTTTTGTGTAAATCTACCTGTTATGATTATATCCTATCCTGTCTTCAAACACATGGGGATGCGAAGTTCTCTTCCATTGCCGTCCTGGTATATTCAGGTTCTTTATATGAAGCTTGATTTACCATATTGATACTCTTTAGCAACTTATCTAGCAAAATAAATCTTTTAAAATCTTATATGGTGTTAAACCAATATATTTAATGTACTTTTCACCAATTGCCTTACAATTGATTTTCCTGTAACAAAATTGTTAAATGCCCTTATAACATCAATCAGTCTGCTTAGCATTTGTTTTTTTGAAACTTTACTGCATCAAGTATAGCCTCAATCCTTTAGATAAAAAAAAAACATGACCTGGCTAATTTACCTGCAGTTTGATGATCTCATTGTCTTAATAATTTTCTGAACGCTTTAAACAAACAAAATCATGCATTTTGTCAAGGTGTCAATTATATTAGACCAATCCTCTGAATAAATATAAGTTTATTTAGGGCTGTGGAATGATCAATCACTATTGCTGTTTTCTCGCACTAAATTCAAATCAACAATGAAACGTCTGAGCAGTTGATATATTAAAGCCAAAATAGAACCTTTGTGCTGTCTAAATCGTTACTCTCTTTTTGGCAAGATGCCTCGTTAAGTTGCAAAAGTATTGTATTCACTGATCTTCTGGAATTAAATCATGAGAGTTGGTTCTGCAGGAAAGTAATGTCTACTCAGATTCTATTTTACTTCATTCTGGAGGACTTTGTTTTCTACTGGGGCCACAGGATCTTACATACAAAATGGCTTTACAAGCATGTCCACAGTGTCCATCATGAGTGAGTAACATCCAGCCCGTGCTCCTTCAAAGCTACCTTTTATCCCTTGGTTGCAGGAAATATCTTCCCTTTGCTTAATGTCCTTACTAATATCATTGGAACTGTGCAGATATGCAACACCTTTTGGCTTGACTTCTGAATATGCTCACCCTGCTGAGATTCTGTTTCTTGGGTTTGCTACAATAGTTGGTCCGGCCATCACTGGTCCTCATCTGATAACTTTATGGTTATGGATGGTACTTAGAGTCCTCGAAACAGTTGAGGCACATTGTGGATACCATTTTCCCTGGAGTCTCTCAAACTTCTTGCCTTTATATGGGGGGTCTGTACTTTCTTATCTCTTACTCGTGTAATATGTGATTATATTATTTTTAGAACATCTACAAATCTGAAATCTCTTTTCTGGATTCTCAGTGCTGATTTTCATGACTATCATCACCGACTGCTGTACACGAAGAGTGGCAACTATTCATCAACTTTTGTTTACATGGACCGGTGAGATTTTGTACTGCTTGTGGACTTACATTTCCCAAGTTGGGTCTGCATTATTTTTGTTAAATATGGCAATCTTTGATGATGATGCATTATAAAGAAGAAATAGTGAATAAAACCTTGCACATTATGAAATCTGCAAATTTCTAAACATGTAAAAGATAGCTAGGTCACTTGATTTCCCCATCAGAAAGTGAAGCGTAGCCTGGCCTCATTTGACCTTTAACCTACTTCATGAAGTGGGAAACCTAATTCACTACTCTATTTTAGTTGAGCATGAGCATGTGAGAGAAAATTGAATGTGCTAATTTGTTCTGTAATTCTATTTTTCTGGGCAATAGGGTAAAGCCCTCGAAACTTTTTTTCTAACTTTAGAATCTCGGATCAGGCCACAAGTAGGCCCACAACGTAATACACTCAGGCATTGTGTGACATATCTGATGGCCATGTACAATAGAAACCCTTTGGTTACTGCTTTTTGACTTGAATGAACTGGTGGTGTGAGGCCTTGGTTTGTTTGTATCACTTCCTAATTATTTCTGTAGTTTGCTGTCATACATTTTCTCAGTACATCAGAGGGCTATCCTTGACCTTGAAAAATTAATCTGCTTGAAAATTTGATAATCACTATAGGCACATTTGCTTTGTCTGATATGGAGTGATATACTAAAATAATATCGGGTAATCTTGCACAGTTGAAAGGGGTTTATTTTATCTTTCCTGTACCTGTTTCCCTCAAATTTCATTAGTTACAGAGTAATTGCATCTCTTTCATTATGTGACCTATCACCTATGTGATGAACATTTTTTTAGCATGGCTTGAGAAGAGTGAATGTCATGATTCTACTGTAGTTATGTTGCATAATATTTCTCCTTCTTGATTGTAACATGCATTGACGATTAGTTAATGGTGCACTGAGATTTCTTTTGCTCGTTTTCTACTTTTTCCAGGATATTCGGAACTGATAAGGGTTATCGAAAGTTGAAGGAGCTTAAGAGTGAGGGAGCTGAGGCCTCCCCTAAGGAAATGTAAAAGTGACAAGATATCTTCGCCTTATTTGAGCATCGTCTTAACTGGTTAATTTCTGGTTCCTCATCATCTTGTGTGCAATTGTATTTTATGTCCAATTGCTGCTACAGTTAGAATTTTTCTGTTCTGTGGAATAAATTCATGGCTTGTTATGGATTTTGTTCCAGCAACTGTAACTTCATGAATGAAATTCCACACTTAATATTCATTATTATGTTCTCTCATTGCACAGCAAATCATGATGTCTCGTGGGTGAAATTCAGTTAGTGCATGCATGTTGTGATTATGTGAGTCATCTGAAAATAGATTAGCTCCATGCTATTTGATTTGTAGAAGTGTAGACTAGCAATCTATATTTCTTAATCCTGATATCATTTTATTGAATAATGACATTGATGATTTTTGTCCTAAACCCATTTTTTGCGACTAATAGTGTTGATTTTGTCACTAAGTGGAATCTACCCAATATATAGCATGCTTAAATTTGGCTCTAATAAATACGTTTTAAAGATGGTTTTGCGTGAGATCATCTCCTGGCGCTACTGCTCTTCCTATCTGGGTCTCGACTTCTTCCTCTTCGCTATATCCTTGTAATCTTCTTCATTTTCTTCTCAATTTGAGTTTTGGAAATACCCCTTCAAATCTTGGTGTTTTAAGTAGCAATTCAAATACTGTGCCCAAATAAAGATTTCAATGACAGTCTTAAGGTTTTTGTGCTAAAAATACAAGTTGCGGAGCCTTATTGGATAGAAGAAAGTTCCTTGCAACATTGTGGCTTCGTCTTGTTGCTGGAATAAAAACCCTCTCAATTTTATTTTATTTTTGTTTTGTTGTCTTGTTATCTCGATTTCTTTTCTTTCGTGGATTTTTTTTAATACCACTGCAGCTTAATTTTAGGGGGCGCTTGGTTAAGAGCGCTCCAATGATAATGAGAATGAAAATTTATTTTCCATTTATGCTCCCATAATAAAAATGATATGTTGGGGGAGGATTGTTCCAATGATGGTTGCATTGCTAATAGCAGTAGACGACAAATGTTTGTTGGTAGTTGTTGGTAGAGGAATAAGAGTATTGATTACGGGGTTTGTACAAGAATAGCCTAGTCAAACCCCTCATATACAAAAATAGCCTAACTTATCCATTTTATACAGAAATAGCCTTTCTTTTTATTAAATAATATAAAATTATACTTAGTTTATATATTTATTAAATTATAAAAATATCCTCACCGTATTCACTCATCTACACCTTTCATATCTATTTTTCATTCATTCATTCATCCTTTTACAACACTCAATTTTTTCTTTTTCTTCATACAATGGTGATGTAAAGCTTGAATTGAAGGTAAGAACATGTTTTCTTTGTTTAGTTTGTTAGTATTTGTTATTTTATAGTTGATGAACCATTTTTATTATAGTATTTATGATGGACAACTTTTTTAGCTATTTGTAAACCGTAATCGCGCAGGAGATGTTCAGTTGTTCAGTTATTAAAAAAAGTAAATAGTTGTTCAGTTGTTCAGTTTTTAAAATTAAATAGTTGTTCAGTTGTTTAAGTTTTTAAATTTACATAATTGTCCAGTTGTTCAGATGTTTAAATTATTTAATTGCTTAGTTGTGCAATTATTTCGAGATCAATTACCGATGGTGGAGAGACGAGTATTAAGTTGATGTAATATTGTAGACTTAAAATTTATATTATATTGAATGTGAACAATTAGGTATCGGCATTACGGTGTTAAACCTTTGGGTATTATTTTATTATATGCGTAAATTTGACTTGTTTGAACAATCATTTTTTTTAAAATTATGTTTAGTTTATTCTAAGCTGTTTTTTTTTTTTTTTTATGTCCAGTTGTTTAAACAACTCAGTTGTTGAACAACTCCGTCGTATATCGATAGAAATATTGAACAACTCCGTCGTATATCGCTAAAAAATAAGTTTCTTTAATTGTTTAAGGTTGAAAACTCAAAATTAATGTTTTCGCTTGAAATAAGTAATTACTTATTGATTTGAACATTTGCATGAACAAACTTAGTCGCATTACTACCCCAGACATTTGAACAACCAAGTTGTTTCACCAAACAAATATTGAACAACTTCGTCGTATACCGCTAGAAAATAAGTTTTCTTTAATTTTTTAAAGTTAGAAACTCAAATTTAATGTTTTCACTTGAAATAAGTAATTACTTATTGATTTGAACATTTGTGTGAACAAGCTTAGTTGCATTACTAACCCGCACATTTGAACAACCAAGTTGTTTCACTAAATAAATTTTGAACAACTCCGTCGTATATCGCTATAAAATAAGTTTTCTTTAATTTTTTAAGGTTGGAAACACAAAATCAATATTTTCACTTGAAATAAGTACTTACTTATTGATTTGAACATTTGCGTGAACAAACTTAGTCGCATTACTACCCCGGACATTTGAACAACCAAGTTGTTTCACCAAATAAATATTGAACAACTTTGTCGTATACCGCTAGAAAATAAGTTTTCTTTAATTTTTTAAAGTTGGAAACTCAACATTAATGTTTTCACTTGAAATAAGTAATTACTTATTGATTTGAACATTTGCGTGAACAAACTTAGTCGCATTACTACCCCGGACATTTGAACAACCAAGTTGTTTCACTAAACAAATTTTGAACAACTCCGTCGTATATCGCTAGAAAATAAGTTTTCTTTAATTTTTTGATGTTGGAAATTCAAAATCAATGTTTTCACTTGAAATAAGTACTTACTTATTGATTTGAACATTTGTATGAACAAACTTAGTCGCATTACTACCCCGGACATTTGAACAACCAAGTTGTTTCACCAAACAAATATTGAACAACTTCGTCGTATACTGCTAGAAAATAAGTTTTCATTAATTTTTTAAAGTTGGAAACTCAACATTAATGTTTTCACTTGAAATAAGTAATTACTTATTGATTTGAACATTTGCGTGAACAAACTTAGTCGCATTACTACCCCGGACATTTGAACAACCAAGTTGTTTCACTAAACAAATTTTAAACAATTCCATCGTATATCGCTAGAAAATAAGTTTTCTTTAATTTTTTAAGGTTGAAAACTCAAAATCAATGTTTTCACTTCAAATAAGTACTTACTTATTGATTTGAACATTTGCGTGAACAAACATAGTCGCAGTACTACCCCAGACATTTGAACAACCAAGTTGTTTCACTAAACAAATATTGAATCAATGTTTTCACTTTGAAAGAAGTAATTATTCATTGATTTGAACATTTGTATGAACAAACTTTAATAAAATAAAATCAACCCGGTTGTTTAACAACCCTGCTGTTGAACAACTCAGTTTTAAACAACTCCATTGTATATCATTGAAAATAAGTTTTCCCTATGATTTTTTCAGCCTTAAAAGTCAAAAATTGATGTTTTGTCACAAAAAAAAAAGTAATTACTAATTGATGGAAACTTTTATATGAACAACCTTATTAAAATAAAATCAACCCGGTGTTGAACAACTCTGTTGCTGAACAACTCAGTTTTAAACATCTCCATTGTACATCATTGAAAATAAGTTTTTCATATGATTTTTTCAATCTTAAAAGTCAAAATTGATGTTTTGTCACAAAAAAAAAACTAATTATTTAGTGATCTAACTTTTACATGAACAACCTTGACAAAATAAAATCAATCCGGTTATTGAACAACCCTGTTTTAAACAACTCAAATGCATATCAATGCAAAACTAGATACTTGAACAAATGTAAACAAATTTAAGCAACTTCATCATTAAATATTCATCCACTCCATTTACAAAATACATTGGAACATAATGTTAAATTTACATGATCATAATAGCAAATTTACATATTCTAATGACTATGTAATCTGCAACAAATTGTACATATGTCCAACTCATCAAAAGGTTGCATCTGGATCGCTGATTACACCTAAAAAGTCATCTTTTACTGTGTTAATTCAAAACTGTAGGAGAATATAATATTAGAAGTAGTAATTTCCATAAAACAGAAAATCCAAAAAAGTAGTAGTAATTTACATTAGTTATAAAATATACTTACCTATGGATCAAAATATCCAGAAAAGATATCTGCTGTTAATTTCTCCCTCCATTCTTTCATATAATCTGGACGAATAAGATCAACATCTTTTCCAGCAAGCAAAAACTCAATATATTTCACGGTAAACATACCACAATCGGATCTGCATTAAATTGAGTGTTAGTTTTAGAGAAAAAAATATTACTCAAACTTGAGAAATATTCCAAAATACTAACCCGTTAAGTTGTTTAGGACAACTCATTTTTTCGATGCTAAGATTTTTCATACCATAACTCTCATTCAATTTTGCGCATATCAATTTTTGTGACTGGAAATATTTTGTATCATCAAAACAGAAAATTATGAATATAGAATCATGATCAACAAACTAATCACATTTTGATAACTGATAAAACAGTAAAAAGCTACAATAAAATGAACCAAACAAACTCCAATCTATCCCAAAATTCACCAGAAGTTAATTATCTCCGATTGAAATGAGGCAAATTTTCTGTTGTGGTATAAGAATTTCGTCACATTTTCTGTTGTTTTGATTATGAATCACACTGAGCTCAAGAACACTTTTGGAACTTTTAAAATTTGACATAAGCGAAATAGTTGAGCTTAAATTAATTTGTTTAACTAGCTTAGACCCCAATGGAGCTGAGTATGTGTATAAATATATAAAGCATTGCATATCTATGGGTGACAGTACGCATGTTGTCATTTTCCAATCTATGAATGATTCTTTTCCCACAATTTTTTTCACTTTGTGTGAGGATAATAAACTACTATTTGTGGATTATAATGGCATATGGAGCATTCATTGCTTTGGTAATTCAAAGTTTTTGTCTAAAAAATTTGATATAAAAAACTTGCAGAGGTAAAATTCGATGCCCTAATTTAAAAATTCAATTAGAAAATCTCAAAATTCAAAATACATAGAAAGCTAACCCTTGATTTTCGGTCAAATATTCTGTCGCCGCCGTTTTCTGGTCGATATTCCACCGTCGCCGCTTTCCGGTCAGTTTTCGTCGTCACCTTTGCTTTTCGTGCCGTTTGCCGCTGCCGTGATTGTGAGTGTCACAAAATGATAGGAGAAAACTGGAAATAAGGAGTGGGTGACACCGCCGTTGCCGCCGTTTTCCGATCAGTTGTCGTCCCTGCCACCGTTTTCTGTGTCGTCATTGTTGCTGTAGAGTGAAGGATAAAATGGTAGGAGAAAATTGGGAAAGGAAGACCTTTTGAACGAATTTGTATTCTGCCTTTTTTTTCTAAATTAATTTTATTAAAGGTTTAAGTTGGTCAAATGAATTGTGGACTAAAAATGTATATCAGTCGGGTTATTCGGCTATACTTGATATATCCCACTATTGATTACCCTATTAAGGAGGAGAGATGATGATTTTGTTCTATGAACCCTCATAATTACACTAATTTTTAAACACATTTTCATTACCATTGAAGAGTTGCTAACCAAGCGCCCCATTAATGAACCACATAGCCTACCGTTCTGGCCGTCTCTTCACCAATGTCATTTTTCTATCCTCCGTTTTTGTCAGTCACAACTCAATAATTTGTTATTTTACTGTCGAAGTTACTTTTTATCGTGAACAAATACATTCTTCAAAAAACACACTATCTCTGTTTAAAAATATTTTTTACACTTTTTTTTTCTATTCCACAATACCTCCACACCTTTTGAAAACTCTTTATAAACTTCATTATCATAATATCCTTAAGTTTACACAAAATATCATTACTTTTGAATTTACACATATATCAATCCAATACATTTCTTTACTTTATACTTTAAAGTTTATCTCATTTATTCATTCTCTTAAAATGTGTGTTATCTTACTTGTGAAAGGTATTTTAGGACGAAGTAAGTATTATTTTTTGGTAAAAAATTTAAAATACTCACATTCAACTTTTTAAAGTTTATTTTATTCATTTTAATTTTAAGAAATCTTTTATACCCATTTTGACATGAAAATACCTTAATACCCTTATTAAAAAATTATGGGCGGGGCTATTCACCCACACAAAAATACTTTGTTCACCCATCTCTAATTTTAGAACAAATATTATTAATAAAAAAAATACTAAAATGCCCTTATATAATAAAATAAATAATATTTATTAAATACTCTTGTTTTCTAAACCCACATAAAATTTTTAAAACCACGCACAAACATACATTGCTCACTATTTTTTCGCCCACACAAGTGCTATTTCACAAATAGTAAAACCATTAATATAATCAGATTAATATACAAACAATATTAAATGATATTAATATTTTTCTTCTATAAATTCATTTACATGTGTAAGGAAATTAAATGAGTCTTCTTCATATGGTTGGGGGAGGGAGAGTGGTGTTGGGAATGCCGGAAAAAAAAGGGACGCGATAATGGTGGTTTTGAATTGGGATGTAATTCGGGGGGGGGGGGGGGGGGGAGTTTGGCCGGGGGCGGTATGAGGGTGATTTAGGAGGGCGAATAACGAAAATGAGGGTGAAGTGTGCAATTTTTTTAAATTTAAATTATAAATTAAATTGGTGGGTGTGTATATATTTAGTTGAGTGATGTAAATGATAATTATGATTATAGTTGTAAATTTTAAGGAGGAGTACTAAGAAAAAATAAAATATAGCTAAAATATATAGTGGTTTAACTTAGGAGTGTGTATACTAAGTATATTTGTAGGTGTAAATAGTTGCACCCAAATATTATTTTATCAACATGGCCCACCAGATCCCCACTACCCCAAATGGTGGACATATTAACTCAAAAAAAAAAAATTGGTACCAAGCGGGATGAAAATATGGCTTATCGCAAGTAATATCACAACTTTAAATTTAAAGAAATATTGTATGTAATATCGCAACCTTAATTTCAGCCTCTTTCATCAAGTAAGTTGAATTTCAAAGAATTTTAACATCACAAGCCAATATCTTAGAACAATCAGCATTCACTTGATCTGCAGCTTCTTTAAAATTTTCTACTCTAACAGGTGAAGCAGTCCAATAAACAACACTCTCACGAATTTTTCGAACAACATCATGAATCACTTCAAGACCATCTCTCATAATCAGGTTCAACATATGAGCACAACATCGCATATGAAGTTCTTTTCCTCCCAAAATAAAAATTTTCTTAGGAATCTTACTTGGTATAAGATTGAGCATGACATCATTGGTCGAGCAAATATCGACAATGATTGTTGGCACTTTCTCAACAATATTCCAACTCATAAAAGACTCAACAAAAACACCAGCCCTCACCTCAGCTGTATGCTGTATGTGGTGCAGGCACATATACAAACCTAAATTGAATAAATAAAGGTCAGATATATATATATTTTGTAAGTATATCAAATAATCAAAATGTAATATTATAGAATTATACATACCTCAAAATGATATTTCTAAGAATCCATGAATCATCAATGTACTATCTTATAATTGCCATGAAACCTTCTTAGAATTGTCCGATGTCCACATGTCGGTTGTGATTGCAATTCGACTCTTAAGTTTCTCCAACATCTTGTAACACTTTATCTTTTAAGCATTATAAAGCTTCAAAATATCACTCTTGAGTGTATTTCTTGAGATCATGGTAAAACACGATTGAAGACTTGCAGAGTATCTTTGAAACCCAACGTGGTCCACAATGCTAAGAGGGTAATCGTACATAATAAACATACTAGCAAGTTTATGTCGGGATTCCTCTTGGTTGAAAATTTATGTTGTAAGTGCTTCATCACCAGGTTTCCTGTTCATCATCAACACACTTTAACGAATATCTATTTTTCTTGGTCACTTCTTGCAAGTTTTATCATAATGCTTTTTCAAATGAGTTATCCCATGACTAGGTGGAGCTTTCAGACGAGCCTTGCAGTAGTTATACTCATCATATTTAATATTCTTAAGCATTACTCTTGTAGAGTGGTTCCATACCTCTGATGTATGCTTCCTTTTCAAACCACTTTGAGCTCAGTATCATTATTTTCACCATCCTCTTGACCTTCTCCAGAAATCATCTCCGTTGGAGATGGGATAGAATTAGTATCTACCGACTCCATATATTTTCAAAAAAATAGAGTTATTAGTAGTTTAAAAAAATATGAAAAAATACAAACTAATACTCAAATAAATCATATTGTTCAACAAACTTATACTCAAATTAAACTACAATAACAACAGAAAAAAAAAACACCGAGAATCCGAGATTCATTCATTATACAATACAAATCATCATATTATAACTCATCTAATTATTTTCCTCAGCTAATAACTCAATTAATCAGATTATAATTCAAGTAATAACAGCGAAATGCACAAATTTGCCTCAATTAATAACTCAATTAATCAAACTATAACTCAATCAATAACTCAATGAAAATCTTTAAAAGCATATTCAACTATCACAATTGATATTGTTGACTTAAAATCCCAAAATAAAATGCACAAATTTGGATGATACTCTCTGCATAACTTTGATTATTGTTCTCCGATAAAGCAGGGAAGGAAGCGCCGGCGGCTGTGTGGAAAGAGGAGAAAAAACAGCGGTTGGTGGGAAGAGCCGAAGAGGAGAATTGGAGCATGGGAGGAGGTGGTGTCAGCGGCCGTGTGGCTTCGGCTGAGGCGGAGGGGCCAATTTCGTGTGACGGCAGACATGCTTGGAGTTAGGACGAATGGACAATCTGCGGAAAAGGGAAAACAATTAAATGAACCCTAGATTAGAATGGTAAGTATAATTGTATAATATATTTTACTATTTATAATTATTATTAATATTATATATATATATTTAAATTGCAAGTATTATAGGCGGGGCGGGTCCAGCTAATACCTGGACCCGTCCCAAACCCCGTCGGATTCTTGGTCAAATAGGTCCAAACTCGCTCTGGAACCCATTTGACCGGGTTTTTACCCGACCTATACGGGGCGGGTTCGTTACGGGTCCGGGTTTAAACCCAGCCCGTTGTCATCTCTCTCTCTCTCTCTCTCTCTCCTCTACCGCCACCACAACCGTACAATATATAGTACGTGTTACATTGTAGTTAATGTGGTGATACCAGATCGCAGAAGATCGCATTAACAGTTTTCTTGTATATAAAAGTAAAACTTCATGACCTAGGTGGAATTGAACAATCCATCGTGAAAGGTTGGAGTTGTTAAACGAAACGAGCTGCTCGTGAGCTCGGCTCGACTCGGCTCGTTAAGGCTCGACTCGACTCGACTCGTAGTGTTAAACGAGCCGAGCTCGAGCTCAAAAAATACTCGTTTACTTAACGAGCCGAGCCGAGCTCGGCTCGCGAGCTGCTCGATAGGCGCGAAGTATAGAGGGCATTTAAGTAATTAATATTAATTAGGTTAGGATTCATAATTATCACTATGACTCATTTAACTCTACTGCTCACTTCATTCATCCTTACGCAGCCCATATACTACCAGTAACCAAACCCTCAAATTTTCAGCGCCACCGCCCACCGCAGCGCACCGCCCACCGTCGCGCACCGTCCACCGCAGCGCACCGCCCACCGCAGCGCACCGCCCTACGTCCTCCGTTGCCGTGCAGATGCCTACTCCCATCTCAACCAAACCCCAAACTTTTCAGCCATCACCGCCAACCGCACCGCCAGCGCACCGCCCATCTGTTTTGTTAGCGTTGAGATTCAAATCTGCTACTGCTCTCTTTTCTCTACCATAAACTCAAAACTTAAGATCTGCTAATTTTTTCTTCTCAAGATCGGTAATTTTTCCTAATATATTATTCTAATGTTTTTAATAGCTTCGGTAAATGAAATTTTATTTGATTTGTTTGAAGTGTGGACATTAATTTGCTTCTAAACACCCAAGGATTTATATTGTTCGATGTTTTGAACCTGGATTTTTTATTTCTGTATCCAGGATTTTTGATTTGCCTCTTTTGATTTGATTCACTAAAATTGAAAAAAGATGCATTAAAAAATGGGTTGGTGATTGGGGTTCGAAAAAATTTCCATTTTCGAGCTCGAACTCGATAGAGTCAAGCTCATCTTGCTAAACGAGTCGAGCCCGAGCTCGAGCTCGAGCTCGAGTTTAATAATTTAATTTTCGAGCCGAGCCGAGCCTTATTTCGAGCTCGGTAGCTTTATCGAGCGAGCTCGAGCCGAGCTCGATACACAGTCGAGCCGAGCTCGAGTATCCACTACTCGGGCTCGCTCGGCTCGTATAACAGCTCTATGAAAGGTTGAGGTGTAGTTCTCAGATTGACTTGTCTTGACCAAGAGATTGCACTAGCACATTTTGGTTGTGCTGAAGAGGACCTACAGAGAGGATAAATTCTTCTGTGTTAAACGAAGAATAATTAGACCTCAGTGGTTGTTGAAGTCTTCATCTCTGTCACTTAAATAGGATTGTGTGTGATTAATACTTATTGCTTTGATTCATGTTGGTGAGAATTATTGTGACTTCGATACCTTGTGTTTTGGGCAATAATATTAATTATACGACAATTGTTAAGATTTAATACAGAGAAATGTGTACAAGTACGTCTTGTGTGATGTGTCCCCTTGGTGGGCTCAGAAGATTTATCATACCAAATCTTGCAAGTGAAAATTAGTTTTCTGGTATGGATTATAATATTGAGTTGTCTTTACTCCAAGACACAAGATATTAATTAATTTAGAGTTATTCAGAAATTCAATTAATTAATGGACTAAATAATCTTAAACACGGGAAATAATAACAGGGAGTCCATATTATCATAATATGGATTAAGATAGATAGTGCAGTATTAACTTAATAGTGGTATTATTTAATATTAGTGGGCTAAATTATATTGTGGCTCAATATTGAAATTCAGAAGCCCATTGGAGGTCCAATCTTAATTCTTCTAAAGGCCCCTCAAGTAACCCAATAATAATAAGGTGATTAAAATAAAAGAAAAATATTGTTGCCTATTTTTTTCCTATAAAATTTCGAAAATAATAAGAGTAGAAGGAGAAAGATTTTCTTTGATTTTTTTATGGAATGAAGATAAATATTCTTGGAATACTAGTTTATATCATTAATTTAAGAAATCTCCTACTTGGCCATCTTATTATGAAAATTTTGAAAATATTGGAAATTAGGAGAGAGAAAGATTTTGTTGATTTTCTTGAAAAAATATTACGAAAGATATGTATTTTTGGAATACAAGATTATCTCATAAATTCAAAAAGATCCAAATCTTGATTCTTGGACAACTAATTTTTTAAAATTATCCATAAAAATAAGGAGGTGGGGTTTTGTGGAATATTTATTTATGGAGAAAAAAATAGATATATTCAAGATTTCTTGGAGATCAAGAAAGAGATTTTCTCATACTATTCCTAAGCCTAAAATTTTTTACCACTATCTATTATAAATAAGGGGTGATAATTTCATCCCCAGGACAGTTCCATGTGTTGGAAAAATTAGAAATTCACAAAGGTGGTGCAACATATTTTTCTTATTCCTATTTATTTAATTTATTCGTGAGCACTCCCCACCGGTGAACGAGTAAAGGGCTAAAGGAATACTTGAGAAGGCTTTTGGGTTGATTGTGATACTGTCCCATTTCTACTCAAAGGTTGTCACTCCGAGAGGTACGTAATCGCAACATTCCTAGATTTTCCACTATAGGACTTTCATGTGATGGTTTTGTATGCATGAGATAACTTGTTGTTGGTGAATTATTATTTGAATTAATTAAGATTAATTCATACTAGCAATAATTGTATTTAAATTTGTATTTAATTTTTATCCCGAATAGATCCGCGCTAAGATTTCCCCAACAGGCGATTATCTGAAACCGAAGAATAGATTAACAAAGAGACAACTAACAATGGCCGCAACAAATCAGAGTCGATGGAGGTTGTCATTTATGTCGGTGGTGGCTGGGGAGGAGGGTGGAGAGAGGGAGAGGGGCCGCTCCATATGAGATCCGTCCGATCCTTTTAAATCCTTCCAGATCACGCACCATTGTGCTCGAATCTGATGTCGTCATGCAAAAATCTGACGATGTTGTGCACAAATTTGCCTCCTCCGTGCAAGAATCAGACAACACTATTGACGGAGACGAGATTGTGATAATGATTTGGGATTATATGAAGATTTGGAGAATCAAGAAGACTATATCTCCTTTGTTATTTTATTTAATTAGATTAGATTATATTTATTTATATTTGATTATTATATTTCTTGTCCTCTAAGTTATTTATTATTATAAATATGAGTCTCGGGATTATTGTAATTTAGTTTATTACATTATGAAAATATTGGATTTTATACCTTTCGCGCATTTTATTGTTGTTTTTCAAGTATTCGTTGAATCAGTGGGATCAACACTTTAATTGTGTTTTATGTACATTATGAATATACTCAGAATCAATGAATTTACGTATGTATATCCAGAGTCAATAACGACTCCTATGATACCTCTCAAATGCAGTTCCAGGCATCACGATATTGCTCTCCTCAGGAGCAATTAACGATTGTTGCTCAAGAATTAGAGGTTATGCGATGTCAACAACTCGAGTTCTTGGACCGCGTAACCCACTGTCTATCTTTCGATCACCACCATAAATCCACAAACAAAGTTCACCAATACACATAACAACTCCAAAAATTCCAAAACCTTCGACAGGGGATACGAACGATTAAAGCCTATTCGGTGGAGTTCATTCACATCCTTCGTCAAATTGACATTCACGAATCACAAGAACACTTGGTGACGCGCTACATAGGGTGCCTACAATTCCAATTTCAAGAGAGACTTCGCGTGTTACACCCCAAGTCATTGTTTGATGCACATGAATATGCAACCAAACTTGAATGTATGTTCTCCCTCCGTCAGTCCGATGACAGAGTTCCATCATCTGCTGGCTAGAGCCCCACCAATCGCCCACCCATAGATCGGTGACCGTGTGCTCCAATTGCTCCAGAATCAGAAACCTCCGCCACTATCACCGAGCCATTTGAAATCAAACCGCTAGCCTATTTGCTATCATTCGTCATACGCCGAACAACGATTAGCGATATATAATTCTATTCAAACGGAGGAAGCCTGAGCTCCTCGAGGAAATTCATGGTGACAAAGAAGACGGTGTGGACTATGGTGGTCTATTTAATCTCGATGGGTCAAGTTCTCATGATGGGCGATTTGAGCATTGTTGTTATGATTGTTCTTAACAGGAGATGAGTAGGTCTTGTATGAGACCGTCTCATGGCATGAGACAATGGGAATTGGTGTAACTAGGGCATCGGCTCATTAACACTTTGGTAGGGGTAGGTGTTAATTTGTGTTGTCTCATGTCATGAGACGGTCTCATACAAGTTTTTACCCACGGAGATTATAGCCGATCAAAGCCATTGATTCCTGCTTTTGTAGAACAACGCAATAAAGGTGCATATGGGCCTATTGCCCTAACTCACCAAGTTGGGTCTTTTGTTTTGAATGGGCCTAAGGATGATTATAGCTACATACAACTTTGGCTAGACGAATTAGGCAGATGCAAATAGTTGGACCTTATAACTTCAAATGTAAATTTGGACCAACTCATACTAATGGTCGTTTTAGGTTCAAGGATTGCTTTGGGAATTTTAGCTTTGATATTCACATGGCTGAACAATTTGATCCTAGTATTGAGGTTACGCGAATTAGCCTTGGATATTATGATGGGCCATTATTTTTTACGGAACCTTCCGATTTTGAAGAGAAATTTTGTTCTGATTATAATGGGCCAGCAATTTTTGACGAAGAACTCATTGCTGATGAGCCACCCGTATTTTATCTTTTCTTCCTATATGACACTGAGCACAAAGATGAACTGTGCCACAATTTTGATACGGATCTTAATGGTAATGTCGTTTTTCCCTCGCAGAATAACTATAATTATTTTATTAATAATGGTAGTTATTTTGTTTGTAATTTTTCGAGCCTGCCTACTGCCTACCGCCTCAAAACTTTAGGACACGTACGCACTGCTGACATTTTCTAGGTCAAATATTTAGAGGTATTATTTTATCCTTCCGTAGACGAGATCGAGTGCGATTCGAGGATGAATCGTTTCGAAGAGGGAGAGAATAATGGAGAGGAGATCGTGCTAACGATTTGGGGTTATTATATTAAGATTTGGAGAATCAAGAAGATTATTTTTATTTATTATATTTCCTTTATTGTTGAGATTTTATAGATTTGTTAGGATTCCAATTCTAGTATTTATAGGGGCTATGTAATTAATTATTATTCAGTTGTTGAATGAATTAAAATATTGAGTTTAATTCCCTTTCGTATTTAATTTTTATTGTTCCAGTATGCATGCGTGAATTAATGGATTAACGATTTTAATCGCATTTACGTATTATCAGGGTATCCTCAGAATCCACGAATTTACATTTGTATCGTGCTCCCGCTGTTGGTATTAATACGATGCTTTCATGTGCTGCCATCTGCTGGAGCTTCTTCATCGTCAACTGTGTTCTACCATTTTCGCATAGATTAAGGCTCATGGCCTTACTTAAATCTGTAATTTTGATTTCTTACCTTGAATCTCAATAATTTTGTGTGTTTTTGCCACGAGGTCCATATTTTTCGGCCCATGAAGTCCTCGCCTGATACGACTCGACAAAAGATTGAGAAGGTAGGCGATGTTTGAATTCCACAAATTTGGTAGAAATTGTGTTTTTGTGTGTTTGATATGTGAGATTAGGTGGTGATTTCGTGGAAGATGATGAAGTAGATGGTCTCCGCACGGCTGCTGGATTTTTGTGTAGGTGTAGAATTTTTGTGCACGAGTGCATAACTTTTGTACGCGGGTGCATACTTTTTGTACACGGATGCAAAAAAATTATGCACGCGATGGGAGACGAAAGGTCATTTATTCTTAGCAAAAAATTCTACCGAAGAAGACCCAAATTTCTGGCCAAGATCTATTTTACAAATAAAAATATCTTGTTTTTTAAATTCACTCTATGTAGATGAATTGAATGTAGGGTTGCAGATAGATGAATTAATTGTAGAGTTATAACAATTTTGAAAATGTTTTTTTATAAATATGGTTGAGTTTGTGTAAAAGGTGTTGTAGCAGATATAATAAGAAATGAAAAAGCTGTCAAATCAGTTGGAATAGGTTGCATGGTACGGCTGGGGTAATTAAGGGCAAAATTGGCTTTTCAAAACTATTTTAGAGCTATTGGTAATAAATCTAAAGTGTGATAGCTAGAAGTAATATAGAATAGTATTATACACCTATAAGTATCCCACTCTTATTATAACATGTTATTATGCATATATTCCATTTAAAATCACAATAAAATGACATGTTTAAAACAAACATATGAATAACAGACTATAGAAACGTTGTTTGGTGTAAACAATTAACAATATAATACTCACTATGTGCCACAAAGATAGACTTAGTTTCCATTTTCATTTTGTTAGTGTTAGTGTCCTAGAGACAATTCATCGAAAGGACATAATACTAAGATAATATTCAGATTTGGTTTAATATTAAATGTATGGCGTTACACTTATCTGAATATGATGTTTGATTGTTTGCATATATTCTTATTTGTGTTTCCATGAATCACTACTGTCATTGAGTGAGTGAGAACTCAGATGACTTAAGTATGATTCTCAAATAGCCCCAATCAAGGATCATCAAGAATGAGATATTGATGATGCAATTGAGATTGGTGTGCGATCTGCATCATACTCATTGAGAGTGTAGTAAGATCTCACTTACTACGAGATACCGGGTATCTCATGATGGATGTACAGATACCTTAGAGGGTATTGGTATACCCATCCGAGAAACCATTTGATGTAATTCCACATAATGTGTCTACGGGTGTCTCGGTTAGTGGGAGCGATGTGATACTCCTCTGACTTGAGGTCAATACGCACGACATGTATGGAGTGGTGAACTTTGACCATGACCGATGCTTGCACCCTTCCTCGGGTAGATATGGCATGGATTGGGTTCATCACGAAATACATGTGCGTGGTAGTTGAGCCAAGAATAGGATTCATTCCTCAATGTGGATTTAGAGAGAATACTCGTCTTCTCATCATAATTGGATCTAAGTCGTCGGCCGACGCACATCAACCTAGACATTGTGGCTAAGTGTGATATACTTGATCAATTAGTGATTGAAGATAATATGATTAAGTTATTTGAATAGACACTTCATCATGTTCAAGGCTTAATCGAGTATTCGTGAATGAAAGGAAGATATCACAATAGCCTACAGTATTACAGGTAGTTGCAGATTTCCTCGCAATGTACCTCGTATATTGAGAATGTCTGATTCATTGTCTAGGGTTCAATTAAGACCGCTAGTTTGACTAATCGCTCGATATACGAGGGTCTATGGGTCACACAACAAGTAATGACAATTTACCAATTATAGTTGGTTGATTAAATATTGTATTGGATATAATATTTAATTTATGGAGAATATAATAATAATTATATTTGGAATTATTTATTATTATTATTTAATTAAATTAGATTTAATTAAATATGAAATCCCAATAATAATATTTGGAATATTATTATACAAGAATAATAGATATGATAAAGATATTATTCGTAGGAACATATCTAGGGAAATATAATCTGTAGAGATTATATTACGGGCTAGGCCCGATATCTTGCTTACGAATTAAGCCAAGTTAATCCCTATAATATGTGTCTTATAGGAATTCCGAAATGACATAAGAAATATAATTTCTCCATAAAATCTCAGTTTGAATTTTCCTAGCAAATTCGTCTCGAGATTCAACGCTGGCATATCGGTGCGGGTTGGTAGAAAGCCGTTACGTGGATACCATAGTTGAGGATTCCGCGTACAAATCGATGTAAGGATTTATATATCGTTATTTATCCTTTATGTTTTATGTTATACAACCATGTTTTAGATTCGTTGTTGGTGAATCGTGTTTTTCCGCTGCGCCGAACATGGTGTTCGTGCCTCTAAAACCCGACACATTTGTCCTACAAAAATAAGATTGTTACTATATTTAAGATATCATTAAATTTGTATTTTCATCTTTGTCCCTATTTATTATATCAGGTTACGAGTAATTGTCTTGGAAAATAAGAAGTTATAGGAGCTAAATGAGAAAACAAAGTGAAATTTTAATCTTCCAACTATAATAACTCTCGTCTTTATCTAAACAATTTGGTACTAACTAATCATATTAGAGTAATCATGCATATAATTATGTGCATGTCAATTATATGAGTAATTTGATTGGTATGACTGAATGGATTTACAGCTGAATGGAATGAATCCAGAAACGAAATAAATATGGAAAATGAATGACCTAAGAATGACAATTGCCATGACTAGTATTGATTGAGAATAATTAAGTAATGAAAAAAGCATTCTTTAATTAATTCCACACATAAAGGAATAAGAAAAGATATGGTGAGTGAGAGGAATCATAATTCTTTATTTTGGGAATGATCATTCCTTAAGAAATGATGATTCCAATTTAATAAAATATACCAAGCATAAGATATGGAATTGATTAAGGAATGTTGATTCAATTCTAAGCTTATTACCTCATACCAACCTAGGCCTAAGACAAAATTTATTCTTATGATAAATTTACAATCACTACAAACAAACAAAAATACAAATTCTAGCATACACTCAAGTGCATGACAAACATTTGGATTTCAAGCTCAATTTTGACTTTAATTTTGATTTTTTTTTTTTTAACACAATAACACGCTGAACTGCGTGTTTTTTTTTTTTTTTTTTTTTTTTTTTTTTTTTGCAATTGGGTAGTAATGATTACTTCTTTGAGTGTTTTTCAAAATCCAAGTGTATACTATGCACTCAAGTGCACACTAGAACTACTAAAAAAATTATGTTTGAGTGATTTTTGTGTGCACTTAAGAGCATAGTGTGCACTTGAATTTTGGTCTAATTTTAAATTAATTTTGACTTGGACCTGAAAGCCCGGCCTGGCCCGGTCAATTTTTTTTTTCAAATAAAATTACCTAAAAGCTAAAATTTAAACAGACCAAAAATATCACTTTGGTACGCAACATCATAAATTAATTTATATATGATTGATTGAATTGCAAAAAGGTGTTCTAAGCGCAACCAAAGTTAAGACATATTAGTAAGAAAATGAATAATTAGGGATATAAATGAGCCGAGTCGAGCCGAGCCGAATACTGTCAAGCTCAAGCTCGGCTCGTTTGGATTTCTTAGGCTCGAGCTCTGCTCGTGTGTAAATTTTTAAACTCGCAAATAGCTCGAGTTCGGCTCGAAAAAAGCTCGTTTTCAAATTAATCAAGCATAATTTGAGCTCGAGCTTGAATAACTCGGCTCGAAAGGCTCGGTTCAAAAAGCTCGGCTCGAAAAGCTAATTAAAATTTTAAAAATTATACAAAAATAACACATCTAAATTATGTCTAATTAAAAACATAGTTGTCCATGATAATAAAAAAACATCATCCAAGCAAAGACCAACAACTAATTCGGAAGCTAAACAAAGACAATTAATGGTTTAAAATAAATTTATCCCAAGTAACACACAATAATACTATGTTACATGCTTATGGATATTTTTTTAAATATTTATATAAAAATAAAAAATTAACTAAACAAGTCTATTCGTGAGCTTATAAACGAGCTTATTCGCGAACCTGTTCGCGAGATTCATAAACGAGCCTATTCGCGAGCTCCGTAAATGAGTCTATTCGCGAGCTTTCGAGACGAATACCATCAGGCTCAAGATCGGCTCGATAAAATAATTGAGCTCGAAATTGGGCTCGAGCTCAGCTCGTGAAACTTAACAAACGAACTCGAACGAATATTTTTCGAGTCGAGACCCGAATAGCTTGCGAATGGTTTGGTTTGATTACATCCCTATGAATAATTAATATTGATGACCTCCATTAATAACTAATATGGCATTGGTTGGATTCAAGTATTAATTATTGTTGTCCTTTATTGTTAATTGATCGAGATCTATCAGTTTGTTTAATTGTTGTCCTTTATTTTTCCCTTTTTCATTCCTCTCTAGGAAAAGGGTTATAAATTGGGACTTATTAAAAGACTTTTATTGTTATTTAGAGTAGTGCCGCCCTTTCTAAGCCATCGATGCCCTTTCCGAACACAGGTATACACTAAATTAAAGTATTAGGTATTGTTTTTTAATGTACTGGGTTTGGTAATTGGTTTTTTTTTTCGAACACAGGTATATTGTATACATAAAATTAATGTACGTGGTATTGTTTTTTAATGTACTGGGTATTAACGCAGGGAATTCTTACATTTTTTTAAAATAAAAAAGTCATTTTGGCCTAATGGCCCGCATAGGACTAGGATGGGCCTTTAAAATAGAGGTATGATTGATACTAGGCCGGGTCCAACCCAGTCCGTAAAATGTGGGAGCACAGTAGGCCAAAATTAGTTTTAATTTAATTTTGAGTATTTTAAACATTTCATAATTATTTTGAAGGAAGAATTTCATAGGATGGCCTAAATTTAAGTAATTGTCTCAAAATAAGATCCAAATTAGCAATTGTCTCAAATTAGGGTTTTATTTTACATTTTTTCTCAAATTTGGATATATATTAAAATTTAGAGTCTCACCCTAAGAATACTTAACCGTAGAATTAACGTTAATCAAAATTCCCAAATGGAATCCCTTCATCATAAAAATACTCAAAACTCTTTTGTTCATTAAAGCGACCATCGTCGTCATCATCATCATCGTCTAATTAACATCTACCAGTAGAAAAGTTTAACAATGAATAATATTAAACATAGTAGCCTACAATTAATTTCCTAATACACATAGATAAATTAAAGAGAACACAACTTAATTGATAGATCGATTTTTCCCTATATGCAGTAGATACAAAACGGTGAAAGGAATAAACATGAATTTTGATTATACAAACAATTACATATGCAATAAATCAATGTTCTCAGATTCTATTGGCTTCTTTCGATAATTAAATTACACGATGAAAGAAAAGAAAACTAAAAATAGATGATCAATGCTTCTTTGGTCACCTAAACTTAAGATCAAATAATTGATGAAAGATCTATATTCTTCATGAATGCAAAGGAAAAAAAGTTATGGCCACTGCAACAAAAACTGAACAAGAAACGAGGATGAATAAATTGACAATAAATTAGAAATTTTTTTGCAGATTTATTTGTCGTGAAAATAAAAAATAGTGTAGAGGGAGAAAAGAATGTGAATCTTGATTGACATTACTTACACCGTGAAATATTCTCAGGCTGAGACTCAAAATTTTAAAGAATACCCTGATTCGAGAAAATATATAAAATAAAGCCTTAATTTTAGACAATAGTTAATTTGGTCCTTATTTTGAAACAATACTTTAAATTTGGGTCTTCCTGCGAAATTCTTCTTATTTTGAAATTAACATTCAATTTATTTAATGGGCTATAAAAAGTTAAAATTAATTTGAAATCGGACTCAAAATTCAAGGGCATACGAGAAGTTGTGTTTATATTTATAAAATTCGAGTAAAATTTGATTTGAAAAAAATTACGATATTTTGCTACTTATCCGCGATATTTTACAATTTTTATTCTGTTTTGCTATTTATCCGCAATATCTTGCAATATTTTCACGATACTCGGTAAAAAATACATTTTACTCCAATATCCATATTTCAATCTCAAAATTTATGATATATCCACGATATATCTACATATTTCACAATATTTTTATCCATGGTACCAAGGGGTATCCAATTCTTCATTTCAGTATCATTAGGTACCAAAAAAAGAAAAAGATCAAGTATTAAAGAAGTTGGTACTTAGTGGTACCGAAACCAAGGATTTGGTACCGAATTACAGTCTGTACTGAAATTAGAGTACCAGGTCATTGGTTTTGGTACCACTACTAGGTGCCAAATTGAAATTTTGCATTAGGTATGAATGTGTATTGAGGCCAATGTGGTGGATGAGTGAGTCTCAATTTCAAGACTTGTAATCTTTTATACCAACTTCTAAAGGATATTTATGTCTCAAAATTGTAAGTGGATATAAAAGATTTTTTGCAATTGAAGTGGTAAAATAAATTTAAGAAGTTGAAAGTGTTAGTGTTCTAGAGACAATCCTATTGTGTGGACATAATACTAAGATAATATTCAATTTTGGTTTTAATATTATTATTTATTTAATATTATATGTATGACATTATACTTGTTTAAATATTATATTTGGTTGTTTGTATTTATTTTTATTTGTGTTCCCATGAGTCATTGTTGTCACTGAGATTGTGAGAACTCAGATGACTTAAGCATTATTCTCAAATAGCCCCGGTCAAGGATCATCAAGAATAGGATATTGATGATACAATTGAGATTAGTGTGTGATATGCATCATACTCTTAGAGAGTGTAGTAAGATTTCACTTACTACGAGATACTAGGTATCTCATGATGGATACACAAATACCTTAGAGGGTATTGATATACACATCCGAGAAATCATTTGATGTAATTTCACTTTATGTGTCTACGTGTGTGTCTCGGTTAGTGGGAGCGATGTGATATTCCTTTGACTTGAGGTCAATACGCACGACATGTGTGGAGTGATGAACTTTGACCATGGCTGACGATTGCACCCTTCCATGGGTAAATATGGTTTGGATTGGGTTCATCACGAAATGCATGTGCATGGTAGTTAAACCAAGAATATGATTCATTCTTCAACGTGAATTTAGAGAGAATACTCGTCTTCTTATCATAATTGGATCTAAGTCATCGGCCGATGCACATCAACTTGGATTTTGTGACCAAGTGTGACATGAGTAATCAATTAGTGATTAGAGATAATATGATTAAGTTATTTGAATAGACACTTCTTCATGTTTAAGACTTAATTGAGTATTCGCGAATGAAAGGACATTATCACCATAGCCCTTGTTTAGTTACAGGTAGCTGCACATTTTCTCACAACGTACCTCATATATTGAGAATATCTTATTTATTTAATAAGGGTTCAATTAAAACCGTTAGTTTGACTAAATATCACTGGATATATAAGGGATTATGGGTCACACAACAAGTAATTTCCTTCGCAGATTAAAGTTGGTTGATTAAGTATTAAATTAAATTTATTATTTAATTTATGGAGAATAAATAATATATTAATTTAAAATTAATTATTATTACTATTTAATTAAATTAGATTTAATTAAATAGGAACCACATTATAATATATGGAATATTATTGTAGGATTTTATATAGATAGGGAAATCAAATCTATGAGATTTGACTTGCAAGATTAGAGATTATATTTCCTAAGCTTAATAGCTTAAGATTCAAGCTGGGTTTTCCCTATAAATATAAGACTTTAGGGATTCATTATTTATGACTTCAATGACTTCATAATTTCTCCATAAAATCTCTAGTTGAATTTTCCTAGCAAATTCGTCTCGGGATTCAACACTGGCAAATCTGTG
The DNA here is from genome assembly GCA_947034835.1 of Ballota nigra. Lineage (NCBI taxonomy): Eukaryota > Viridiplantae > Streptophyta > Magnoliopsida > Lamiales > Lamiaceae > Ballota > Ballota nigra. The sequence continues at coordinate 5,060,471 of OX344727.1, read as the reverse complement.
CGGATTTGTGAACGTGAATTGCGTGTATACCGTAGTTGAGGATTCCGTCTTCGAAGCACTGTAAGGATCTATATTGTTTACTCATCCTTTAAGTTTTGTGTTATACAACTATGTATTCAATTCGTTGTTGGTGAATCTATAACTTTCGTTGCATCGAATATGGTGTTCGTCCCAACAAAACCCAACAAAAAGTGGATATTTTACACAATTGTTAGTTATTTTTTAACTTAAAATTGTAAGGGAAAAATATTTTTTTCGTCCTTTAACTTTATCACTTTTTGATTTTCATCCTAATGACATTCAAATTTTGATTTTCGTCCTATAATTTATAAACTTTTTTTTATTTTGGTCCTTTAGCTGCAATATCAGGTTACATAGCCGGTAATAGTGACGTGTCTTCTATTTTTTAATTTTTTTTATTATAATTAAAAAACCAAACTGGAACAGTTTAGATGTGACCATAATTTTTCTTTTCTTTTTATCATTTATTATATATTTCATCTTCCGTCCCCTATACTATATGTCTGACTTGAAGCGAACTACACTAGCTTTCTACTAGTAGCTTCCCCGCAAGAGTACGGGTTCACTGTAGTATGGGCAAGTATAGGGACCAAGTATTATCGAACCCAAGGGATGGTGTATATGCGAATAGATCCCTGAAGATCTACGCGTCGTAGTTAATATGAGTGTGTTGTTTTTGGATTTTTTTGAAAGATTGATTAAAAGACTAAATTAAACTAAGTAAACTAAAATAATAAAGAAATCTAATTAACTAAGGGTTGTGTTCTAATGAGAGATGGTGATGCTCATGATAGGAATCCCTACGTATACTAACGGAGCAGGTACATAATCAGAATAACTGTGACACACAAGAATTAACCTAAGTCTACGAATGCAAGGTGAAAGCTCAAGATTCTAAACCCTAATACTTTACCCTAACACTCGACTTCACGAATCTACTAACGAGTTACTAGATTGTGCTTAATTAATGAGACCCTAATTTAACTAAGGTGATGCGGTCGTCCTCCTTCGCTAAATCGGTAGATGAATTAACCTTTCCTAAACTCTCTCGTTAAGTCTACTCGTTGTTAAAGAGTGATACGGTCGTCCTCTCTCTAACACCTTTCGAACGAAATTCAAGAGCGAAGTCTAGATTAATTTTAAGAATTCATTAACTAAGAGAATTAAAACTAACGTCACAAATTACCCTAATTACGTACCCACAACCTACTTCTACGAGTTCATCCTACCCTAAGCATACAAGGGTTTTAGCCGGACATGGCTTTAACAAACATAAAAGCAATAGAAGAAACAACGAACATAAACATAATGAATTGAAGAAAGAAAATATGAAACATGAACTAGGGTTTTTAAAAGAAAATAAATCTGAGAACTGAAATTTAATTAACTCAAACGAAGTTTCAAAGTGTTTAAAGAAATTAAACTAACGAAAAGAAACTAAGAATTCGTACGAAAAACCTCAACAAAACGTAAGTAAACTTGCTTCTCTCCTTCCTCTCCAAAAACTAAGTCTAAAAGTGATTTCTAAGTTCCGGGATCCTTCAAAACGTGTTTGGAAGAGATATATATAGGCAACGGGCCGATTCGTGAACTCGTGGGCCGAAAAATGTAAGTTGGAGAAATTGCCTTGGAAGCGCTAGAGCAGACCCGCTCGAGCGGGTCGCTCGAGTTGTTGTGGTCGAGCGGATCTGGTGCTCGAGCGGGGCGCTCGAGCTCTCTTGGTCGAGCGGTTCTGGTGCTCGAGTGGGGCGCTCGAGCTACCTCCCTCGAGCGGTTCTGGTGCTCGAGCAGGGCGCTCGAGCTCTCTTGGTCGAGCGGTTCTGGTGCTCGAGCGGGGCGCTCGAGCTACCTCCCTCGAGCGGCCCAAACGTTCTGTATGTTTTTAGGCGCTCGATCTACTTCACTCGAGCGGGGCGCTCGATCTACTTCACTCGAGCGGGGCACTCGAGTGACGATGCTCGAATGGGTCTTTCTTCCTTTGCAACTAACACTTTTCTTCACATGTACTAATATCAATCATATTTCTTCGATATCTTCTCATCCGGGCATCCGTTTGAGTCGATTCAAAGTCCTACGAACTCCGTTTTTCGTCCTCGATTCACCTATGAGTATCAAAGAGACAAATTCATCAATGTGTAGAAATAGTACTCATTTGGCTCTAAAAACTCAATAAATTCGACCAAAACTAGGGCGTTTCTAGCTACGAATCATGACAATTTCACGCCTAATCAACCCCCCAAACTTACCATATTGCTTGTCCCCAAGCAATGAAATAATAAGTCAAGTGAAATTGTTAGGAATGAGTAAAAAAAATCAATCATGCAAGCTAATGAACTCAAGCTTCAAAAGTCAATCACCCGTATACTCACTCACTTTCTTTTATCGTACTCATGCAACAATAACAAGAAACACCAAGATCAAGCATGGATGTGCACTCAACGATGTGTTTCGCTCCCTTACAAGTGTATAACAATGATCAAGGGACTCACTCAAACAATCAATCACACAGATTGGCAGCCATAGGCTTGTAAGTGCTCTTAACTTCGACCGTACTCTAGAAATCAATGCCGAATCAAAAAGGACTTTTCTCAAGGTTGTAATGTAGTCTCTTTGGACAGGTGGGATAAAAATATGGATAAGTGACTCACGTGAATGGAGAATAGAAAATCAAACTTTGGCACTTCGAGATTAGGAACAGAATACTTCAAACATTTTCAATCAACACTCTTTCAATTCCACTTTTCTCAACACTTCAATTTTTTTTCTAACTCTTTTCACTTTTTTTTTTCAATCACTTCACTTCTTTTTTTTTTCGCACAAACACATGAGCTCAATTTTTTCTTTTGCTCATTCTCAATTTTTTCTCTTTTTCGCACAAACCTTTTCCTTTTTCAACTCAATTTACTCCCTTCACATTCACACTTTCCTATTCTCCACTCAAATTGGGACAAAAAGGCTTAGAAATTGGAATAGTGCTCATATGTGCTAGCAAATAAAATAGGCTTTAGGCTCAAAGGGGCTAACAAAGGATCAATGTCATTGGTAAGGAAAATTTTGGCTAAGTGACTCATTAAAATCAAAGATGGCCTAAGATCCTATTCGGCATATCAAACTAGACACAATCAAGAAGCAAGAGCACACACAAGTTCTAGCATCCTCTAAGGTGACGATCCACTCACAAACGAAGAGATTAAATCATGCATCAAAATCTCATAAGGCTCAAATCTCACAGCTTTCACATCCATGCTAGTCCTAGTGAATTCTCACTCTCATCACACAAGTACTCAAAAGAAAAATTCACAAGCATACAAGTTCTTTCTCAAATCAGCTCAAACTCAAACACTCACACAAAAGAATTTCTAACTCACCCTTACAACTCACTCTACTTATTAAATCATACTCAAAGATAGCAATCAACAAGCATAAGATGATTGATAGGCATGAAATGTGCAATAGCGAGTCAACTCAAAATCACCCCAAGGAGTATCTCAACAAACCAATAATCAATCAAACTCAACTCAAAGATAAGGGTGTGCATGCATGTGCAATGTAACAAGAAACATAAAAAAAACTCCACCCCCCCAAACTTCGACCTTGCTAGAGGTCTAAGTTTGGGGTTGTGGGTTACCTCAACCAAATAATTCTGTTTCTCTCACTAGCTTTGCACACTTCCTTGTCTCAAGTTGGTTCCTTCAATCTCCACTCCTTTGGCACTCCTTTGAGACAAGCCTACAAGCAACTTACTCAAATACGAGGTTAAACATACGACTCAACAACATCCTAATAACATAAAAGGAAAAAAAAACTAAAAACACTCAAAAGCAAATAAAAATGGGTTGCCTCCCATTCAGCGCTATTTTTAAGGTCCTCATGCCGGACCGAGCTCAAAGGAGCTTATGGGACATCATACTCAAAGTTACCTCCCTTACTCTCATAAGAGTGGTGTTTGAACTCCTTTCCTTGATGTCCCTCCATCATGAGTTCCTTTCCTCTTTTCTCATTCCCAAGTGTTATGGGTCTCAACTCCTTCTTTCCTTTATCTGGAGGAGTCTTACCAAACAAGTTCTTGAATTTTGACTTCTTCTTCTTAACTCATCCTTTTCCCTCTAGCTGGACCACATCCACTTTCTTCACCTCTTCATCCTTCAACTTCTTCACTTTATCCCTATCAGAATAATCAAGATCATAATGCTCATGGGTTAAATAATCACGTGAAGGACTAACAAAATCATGAGTATGAGAAAGATTAGGGATAGAAGGTGTGTCTTCAACACGAGGATCAATTGCATCCATGCAATACAAGCTCTCGTCCTCCCTCGGGTGCTTCATGGCTTCATATAGGGAGATCTTCACTTCTTGATCATCAACCTTCAATGTAATCTTCCCATTTGCCACGTCTAGCACCATCCCCGCCGTAGCTAAGAACGGTCTTCCCAAGATTAGGGGCACGTGCTCATCTTCCTCCATCTCTAGGACTACAAAGTCGGCTAGAAAGATGTGATCTCCAACTCTCACTAGGACGTCTTCAACCACACCTTGAGGTCGAGTAATAGACCGGTCGGCAAGTTGAAGCGTCATCATTGTGAGTTGAAGTTCTCCACCTTCCAACTTCTTGAAAAGCGACAAGGGCATGAGATTGATGCTCGCCCCTAAATCACATAGCGCTCCTTTCTTGATCCCGTTCCCAATGTCACATAGGATCGTGAAGCTCCCGGGATCCTTCAACTTCGGTGGAAGCGCCTTGTGCACTAATGCACTCACCTCGTGGTTCAGCTGTACCAACTTCGGCTCATCCACTCGCCGTCTTTTCGCTATCAAGTCCTTCAGAAACTTTGCATAATACGGCATCTGTTCCAAAGCATCATAAAAAGGAATGTTAATGTGAAGTTTTTTAAAAACATCAAGAAATTTTGCAAATTTTTCATCAAGCTTCTTTTTCATGAAGCGCTGTGGATACGGGACTGGTATCACAGATTTGGGTACCCCCCATTCATCTCTTTTTGTTTCTTTCACTTTATCCCTTGCTTCATTTGCCTGCTTCCACTTAGGAACTCTCTCACTCTCCTTACTTTCCTTGCCCTTCTGGGACTCATCCATATCTTCATGCTTCTCAATCCCTTCACTTTAAATCCCCTTCTCAACTTGGGGCGTCTCAGAATCAGCAGGCATCTGAGGACCTTCATAGTTGGTTCCACTTCTAAGCTGGATCGCCTTGCAATGCTCTTTCGGGTTCCCCTCCGGCATTCTATTCACTGACTTTGCAATCTGACTCATCTGGAACTCTAAAGAAGTGAACCTTCGATTGTTCTCTTGTTGAGTTCTAGTCCACTCAACATTCATCTTCTGGAGCTCTTGATCACGTTGATCACCCTTCTTATGCAACTCCTTCACATCGTACTCCAAGGATGACAATCTCTTGCTACCTTCCTCAACCTTCTGAAGGATCGTTCTCAACATCTCTTCGGTTGAGGCACCGCCTTCTCCACCCGGAGGCTTTGAACCCGGATCAACACCTGCTGGAACAGTAACACCAGCAGTGTTTTGAGGAGGCTGCTGGCCTCCTTGAACTCCTTGTGTGTTCCTCCATTGATTTTGAGGCGATTGTGGCCTGACTTTAAGCGAAAATACTAGCTTTTACTAGTAGCTTCCCCGCAAGAGTACGGGTTCACTGTAGTATGGGCAAGTATAGGGACCAAGTATTATCGAACCCAAGGGAAGGTATGTATGCGAATAGATCCCTGAAGATCTACGCGTCGTAGTTAATATGAGTGTATGTTTGGGGATTGAAAATTATTAAATCTAAATTATTCTACTCTACTAATGCAAAAGAAAGAAATGAGTTAACTATCTAAGGGTTTTGTCTCAAATATAAAAGGGTGATGCTCGGGATAGGAATTCCTACGTATACTAACGGAGTTGGTACGATAATTAAAATAATCATGACACACAAGAAATAACCTAAGTTTAAGAATGCAAGGTGAAAGCTCAAGATTCTAAACCCTAATACTTTACCCTAACACTCAACTTCACTAATCTACTAACAAGTTAATAGATTGTGCTTAATTAATGAGACCCTAATTTAACTAAGGTGATGCGGACGTCCTCCTTCGCTAAACCGGTAGATGAATTAACCTCTCCTAAACCCTCTCGTTAAGACTACTAATTGTTATTGAGTGATGCGGTCGTCCTCTCTCTAACACTTTCGTACGAAATTCAAAGGTAGAGTTAAGATTAATTATAAAAATTCATTAATTAAGAGAATTAAAACTAAACGTCACGAATTATCCTAATTACGTACCCACATCCTACTTCTACGAGTTCATCCTACCCCAAGCATACAAGGGTTTTAGCCTAACATGGTGGTTTGAATAATAAAAGCAATCACAAGAACAATAATCATATGCATAATTAAATTAACAAAAGAAATCAAGAACATAAACGAAAGAACAAATTAAAGTCTCTAAAGAAATCTATATAAATCTGAAAAGCTAGGGTTTATCGTCTCAAAGAATAAAGAAAGAAAGAATTAATCTAATACGTTCAAAAGAAATACTAAAACTAAGAATTCGTAAGCTAAAACCTCGATTACAACGTATAAAACTCTTCCAATCTCCCTCCCAAGCTTTCTCCTCGCTCAAAATATGTAAAAATATGTGTTCGTATGTTGTGATATGCTTGGAAAAGGGTATAAATAGGCTTGGGATCGAATTTGGGTGTTCATGGGCCAAAATACGCGTCAAGATCGAGTAGAGGTCGAGTAAAACTACTCGACCTGTTGCAGCTCGAGTGCCCGAGTAGTGACTACTCGAGCGACTCAGCTCGAGTACTTTTCGGCAGCTGTACACATGTTCGTAAAATCTTCATATCTCCTCAACCGGGAGTCCGTTTTGGCCGATTCAAAGTCCTACGAACTCCTCTTTTCACCCTCTATCCATCTATGAAAACCAAAGAGACAAATTCATCAGTTTATAAAAATGATACTCAAATGACTCCAAACTCTCATAAAAAACACTCAAAATATGGGCAAATCGGGCACCAAAACATAACAATTTCACGCCTAATCTACCCCCCCCAAACTTACCATGTTGCTTGTCCTCAAGCAACGAAATAATAAGTCAAGTGAAATTGTTAGGAATGAGTCAAAGAATCAAATCATGCAAGCAAATGGACTCGAGCTTCAAAGATCAATCACACGTATACTCACTCACCTTCCTTCATCATACTCATGCAACAACAACAAGAAAAACCAAGATCAAACATGGATGTGCTCTCAACGATGTGTTTCACTCCCTCACAAGTGTATATCAATGATGAAGGGACTCACTCAAACAATCAATCACTCAAATTGGCAGCCATAGGCTTGTAAGCATTCTTAACTCCGACCATACTCTAGAAATCAATGCCGAATCAAAAAGGACTTTTCTTAAGGTTGTAATGTAGGCTCTTTGGACAGGTGGGATAACAATATGGGCAAAGTGACTCACGTGAATGGAGAATAGAAAATCAAACTTTAGCACTTCGAGATTAGGAACAGAATACTTCAATCATTTTCAATCAACACTCTTTCAATTCCACTTTTCTCAACACTTCAATTTTTTTTTTCTAACTCTTTTCACTTTTTTTTTCGCACAAACACATGAGCTCAATTTTTCTTTTGCTCATTCTCAATTTTTTTTTTCTTTCCCACAACTCAAATCTCATTCACACCCTTATTTTATCACCACTCAACCATCATAATTCCTTTTTCTCAACTCAACTTAACTCAATCCCTTCAACCTTCACACTTTTCCTATTCTCCACTCCAATTGGGACAAAAAGGCTTAGGAACTTGGAATTGTGTTTAAATGTGCTAGCAAATAAAATAGGCTTTAGGCTCAAAGGGGCTAGCAAGGGATACATGTCATTAGTAAGGAAAATTTTGGCTAAGTGACTCACTCAAATCAAAGATGGCGTAAGATCACATTCGGCATATTAAACTAGACACAATCAAGAAGCAAGAGCACACACAAGTTCTAGCATCCTCTAAGGTGACGATCCACTCACAAACGAAGAGATTAATTCATGCATCAAAATCTCATAAGGCTCAAATCTCACGGCTTTCACATCCATGCTAGTCCCAGTGCATTCTCACTCCCATCACACAAGTACTCAAAAGAAAAATTCACAAGCATACAAGTTCTTTCTCAAATCAGCTCAAACTCAAACACTCACACAAAAGAATTTCTAACTCACCCTTACAACTTACTCTACTCATCAAATCATACTCAAAGATAGCAATCAACAAGCATAAGATGATTGATAGGCATGAAATATGAAATAGCGAGTCAAATTAAAATCACCCCAAGGATTATCTCAACAAACCAATAATCAATCAAACTCAACTCAAAAGATAAGGGCGTGCATGCATGTGCAATGTAATCATAAAACAAATAAAAAACTCCACCCCCCAAACTTCGACCTTGCTAGAGGTCTAAGTTTGGGGTTGTGGATTACCTCAACCAAATAATTCAATTTATCTCAATAGCTTTGCACGCTCCCTTGTCTCAAGTTGGTTCCTTCAATCTCCACTCCTTTGGCACTCCTTCGAGACAAGCCTACAAGCAACTTACTCAAATACGAGGTTAAACATACGACTCAACAACATCCTAATAACATAAAAGGAAAAAAACTAAAAACACTCAAAAGCAAATAAAAATGGATTGCCTCCCATTCAGCGCTATTTTTAAGGTCCTCATGCCGGACCAAGCTCAAAGGAGCTTATGGGACATCATACTCAAATTTACCTCCCTTACTCTCATAAGAGTGGTGGTTGCATTCTTTTCCTTGATGCCCCTCCATCATGAGCTCTTTTGCTTTCTTCTCATCCCCAAGTGTTATGGGTCTCAACTCCTTCTCACCTTTATCTGGAGGAGTCTTACCAAACAGTTTCTTGAAATTGGACTTTTTCTTCTTAACTCCTCATTTTCCTTCCAACTGGGTTACATCCACACTTTTCACCTCTTCATACTTCAACTTCTTCACTTTATCCCTATCAAAATAAGTCAGATCATAATGCTCTTGGGTTAAATTATCAAGTGAAGGATTATAAAATTTATGAATATGAGATGGATTAGGGATAGGAGGTGTGTCTTCAACACGAGGATCAATGGCATCCATGCAATACAAACTCTCATCCTCCTTCGGGTGCTTCATGGCTTCATATAGGGAAACCTTCACTTCTTGATCATCAACTTTCAACGTAATCTTCCCATTTGCCACGTCTAGCACCATCCCCGCTGTAGCTAAGAACGGTCTTCCCAAGATCAGGGGCACGTGCTCATCTTCCTTCATCTCTAGGACTACAAAGTCGACTGGAAAAATGTGATCTCCAACTCTCACGAGGAAGTCTTCAACCACACCTGGAGGTCTCGTGATAGACCGGTCGGCAAGTTGAAGCGTCATCATTGTGGGTTGAAGTTCACCACCTTCCAACTTCTTGAACAACGAAAGAGGCATCAAATTTATGCTCACTCCGAGATCGCACAACGCTCCTTTCTTGATCCCGTTCCCAATATCACAAAGAATGGTGAAGCTCCCGGGATCCTTCAGCTTTGGAGGAAGCGCCTTGTGCACTAATGCACTAACCTCGTGGTTCAGCTGCACCAACTTCGGCTCATCCACTCGCCGTCTTTTCGCGATCAAGTCCTTCAAAAACTTTGCATAGTTGGGCATCTATTCCAAAGCATCATAAAAAGGAATGTTAATATGTAATTGTTTAAAAATATCAAGAAATTTTGCAAATTTTTCATCAATCTTCTTTTTAATGAAGAGTTGTGGATATGGGACGGGTATCACAGATTTAAGTACCCCCCATTCATCTCTTTCTGTTTCTTTCACTTTCTCCCTTGCTTCTTTTGCCTTTTTCCACTTAGGAACTCTCTCAACTTTCTCAATGTCTTCCTCTTCAAGCTCTTTGCTCTGATGAGACTCATCCACATCTTTATGCTTCTCAATCCCTTCACTTTCAATCCCCTTCTCAACTTGGGGCGTCTCAGAATCAGCAGGCATCTGAGGACCTTCATAGTTGGTTCCACTTCTAAGCTGGATCGCCTTGCAATGCTCTTTCGGGTTCCCCTCCGGCATGGAAGGATATTTTCCCGGCTCTCTATTCACCATCTTTGCAATCTGGCTCATCTGGAACTCTATAGAAGTGAACCTTCGATTGTTCTCTTGTTGAGTTCTAGTCCACTCAACGTTCATCTTCTGGAGGTCTTGATCACGTTGATCACCCTTTTTATGCAACTCCTTCACATCGTACTCCAAAGATGACAACCTCTTACTTCCTTCTTCCACTTTCTGAAGGATAGCTCTCAACATCTCCTCGGTTGATGCACCGCCTTCTCCACCAGGAGGTTTAGACCCCGGATCAACACCTGCAGGAACAGTAATACCAGCTTTTGGGTTAGCATAAGAAAAGTTCTCATTCTTCCTCCATGTGTTTTGAGGAGGCTGCTGGCCTCCTTGAACTCCTTGTGTGTTCCTCCATTGATTTTGAGGTGGCTGTGGGCCTGGAGGTACAAATGGTTGACCATAAGAAGGTCTTCCATACTGATTTCCACCTTGGTAGCCATTCTGATTGTAATACGGACCTCCCATGTAATTGGCTACATCTTGCTGTCCACTTGGTTGGTCTACTCTCTCATTCTCTACTGCATGCTCTCCAACCAAATTCTTCCCCAACTCGAGGTTGTTGATCTTCTCCATCATGGCCATCAATAGCCTTCTCGTTCCTTCACCCTCTTCAACCTGATGCACTCTCTGGAAGTCTGCATCCACACTCCAAGCACCGGCATTCGTGACAATGTTGTCCACGATCTCCCTACACCTCTCTATGCCTTGATTCAGGAATGCTCAGCCCGCACAGGCGTCTAAATGGTCTTGCCCCACCTTGTTGGCACCATTGTAGAAGAATGCCATAATATCTCCCTCATTGTACCCATGCTGCGGGCACTCAATCAACATGTTTGAGTATCTCTCCCACGCTTGACGTAGGTCCTCTCCTTGCTTCTGGCGGAAAGAAGAGATTTCAATCCTCACTTTTATAGTTCTTGATGGAGGGTAGAACCGCTCGAGGAACAGACGCTCGAGCTCGGCCCAAGTGGTAATACCTCCCAGTGGAAGCGTATTATCGTACCACTCTTTAGCTATTTCCGTCAGTGAGAATGGGAACAGCCTAAGCCTCTTGGCATCTCAGACATGCCATTATAATTGAATGTGGAGGCTATCATGAGAAAACTCCTCAGGTGAGTGTGAGGATTCTCCTTCCCGATCACCCCCTTGAACTGATTCTTGGTCAGCAGCTTTAAAATTCCCGGGGAAATCGAGAAATTGTTCGCCTCAACTGGAGGTAAAGCCACTCCATCATAGTACCGCTGTGGCTGCGCTGCAAACCTCCCTCGAATGGCCATATTGTGATCTACGTTCTGAGGAACGTGTTGAGGATTAGCAGCAGGTACTGGTACTTATTGGGGTGGTGGTGGTTGGTACACAGGTGGTTGGTTGTAAACAAGAGGTGGATGATATGGGTATGGTGGGTATGGATAATGTTGGTATACTGGGTTGTTGAAAGGGTTATTTGGGTTTTGTGGGTAAGCAGGGTTGTTCAGAGGATTATGGACAAGATTCTGAGCTGGATTGATAACGTTTTGTGCACCCGGGTTTTGTCTCTGACTATCCCCTAACGGATCTTGGTTCTTACTGGTGTTGTCTGATTAGGCGTGAAATTGTTATGTTTTGGTGCCCGAAACGCCCTAGTTTTGGTCGAGTTTATAGAGTATTTAGAGTTAATTGAGCATTATTTCTACACATTGATGAATTTGTCTCTTTGATGCTCATAGGTGAATAGAGGACGAAAAACGGAGTTCGTAGGACTTTGAATCGACTCAAACGGATTCCCGGATGAGAAGATATTGAAGAAATACGATTGGTATTAGTGCGGACGAGGAAAAGTATCAGTTGGGATGAGTTGGAGGTCACTCGAGTGACTAGGTCGAGCGCCACCGCTCGAGCGCCTAAACGTGCAGAACTTTTCTTGCGCTCGAGCAGCTCGAGCGCCCAAAACATACAGTGCATTTTCACCGCTCGACCGGCTCGAGCGGAACCGCTCGAGCGATTGTGTCATTCGAGCTACACTGCTCGAGCGGGACCGCTCGAGCGTTTTGCTCGAGCACCCTTGGATTTTTGCCTCCGGATGCGTATTTTCGGCCCATTAACTCCCGTTTCGACCCGTGCCTATATATACCTCTTCCAAACACGTTTTGAAGAATCCCCGACTTTTAGAAATCACTTTAGACTTAATTTTTAGAGAGAGGAAGAGGAGAAGAACGAGCAAGCTTTACTTTTACGTTGTTGAGGTTTTGCATACGAATTCTTAGTTTCTTTTCGTTTCTTAATTCCTTTTCATTAGTTTGATTTCTTTAAACACTTTGAAACTTCGTTTTAGTTAATTGAATTTCAGTTCTCAGTATTTATTTCTTTAAACCCTAGTTCATGTTTCATATTTTCGTTCTTCAATTCATTATGTTTATGTGTGTTGTTTCTTCTTTTGCTTCTATGTTTGTTAAAACCATGTCTAGCTAAAACCCTTGCATGCTTAGGGTAGGATGAACTCGTAGAAGTAGGTTGTGGGTACGTAATTAGGGTAATTCGTGACGTTAGTTTTAATTCTCTTAATTAATGAATTCTTATAATTAATCTGAACTTTACCTTTAAATTTAGTACGAAAGTGTTAAAGAGAGGACGACCGCATCACTCAATAACAATTAGTAGTCTTAACGAGAAGGTTTAGGAAAGGTTAATTCATCTACCGGTTTAGCGAAGGAGGACGACCGCATCACCTTAGTTAAATTAGGGTCTCATTAATTAAGCACAATCTAGTAACTTGTTAGTAGATTCGTGAAGTCGAGTGTTAGGGTAAAGTATTAGGGTTTAGAATCTTGAGCTTTCACCTTGCATTCTTAGACTTAGGTTAATTCTTGTTTGTCACAGTTATTCTGATTATGTACCTGCTCCGTTAGTACACGTAGGGATTCCTATCCTAAGCATCACCATCTCTTATTTGAATCCAACCCTTAGTTAATTCGTCTGCTTTAGTATTTTAGTTTAAATTAGTTTATTTTATTTTTAATTAATCTTTCTAAAGAAATTCAAAAACACACACTCATATTAACTACGACGCGTAGATCTTCAGGGATCTATTCGCATATACACCATCCCTTGGGTTCGATAATACTTGGTCATTATACTTACTCTTACTACAGTGAACCCGTCCGCTTGCGGGTGAGCGACTAGTAGAAGTTAGTAAAATCGCTTTAAGTCAATGGCGCCGTTGCCGGGGATGGCGTTATATGCTTTTTGAATAGGACTTGTAGATAGCTTAGTAGTTAGTAGTGGGTGATTTATTTTCTGTTTTTAATTTTATTTCCATTCATTGGGCAGTTGCGTTTTGACCCTTCTGCTAGTGTGTCAGGTTTATGAAAACACGCTCACAAGGCAATACGAGCGAAGAGAGAATACCGTTGGACCCTGAGACAATAGCCAGAAGGAACCGAGCCTTCTTGAGAAGGATGAACGCTGCCGACTTAGGAAAGGAACCAATGGATATCAATAATGAGTTGGACGATGCTGCCAACGATTTCAATCAGGCAGTAGACCGAGTTGAAGGCACTGGAGTTAGTGGTAGCCAGAATCAAATTCCATTAGGGGATAGCCAGAGCCTAAACCCTGATACACAAAACATAGGGAATCCAGCTCAAAACCTTGTCCATAATCCTCATAACAACCCTGCTTACCCACAAAACCCAAATAACCCTTTTAACAACCCAGTATACCAACATTACCCATACCCACCTTATCCTTACCCACCATATCCATATCATCCACCTCCTGTCTACAACCAACCACCTGTTTACCCACCACCACCCCAACAAGTACCAGTACCTGCTGCTAATCCTCAACACGTTCCTCAGAACGTCGATCACAATATGGTTATTCGAGGGAGGTTTGCAGCGCAGCCACAGCGGTACTATGATGGAGTGGTTTTGCCTCCTGTTGAGGCGAACAACTTCTCGATATCACCGGGGATTTTAAAGCTGCTGACCGAGAATCAGTTCAAATGAGTGATCGGGAAGGAGAATCCTCATACACACTTGAGGAGCTTCCTCATGATAGCCTCAACATTTAATTACAATGGCATGTCTGAAGATGCCAAGAGGCTTAGGCTGTTCCCATTCTCATTGACGGGAATACCTAAGGAGTGGTACGATAATACGCTTCCACGGGGAGGTATTACCACTTGGGTCGAGCTCGAGCGTCTATTCCTCGAGCAATTCTACCCTCCATCTAGGACGATCAAGGCTAGAATTGAGATCTCGTCCTTCCGCCAGAAGTCTGGAGAGGATTTACGCCAAGCGTGGGAGAGATACTCAAACATGCTGATTGAGTGCCCGCAGCACGGGTACAACGAGGGAGATATTATGGCATTCTTCTATAGTGGTGCCAACAAGGCGGGGCAAGACCATTTAGACGCTTGTGCGGGCGGAGCATTCTTGAACCAAGGCATAGAGAGGTGTAGGGAGATCGTGGACAAAATTGTCACGAATGCCGGTGCTTGGGGTGCGGATGCAGATTTGCAAAGAGTGCATCAGGTTGAGGAGGGAGAAGGAACGAGAAGGCTATTGATGGCCATGATGGAGAAGATCAACAACCTCGAGTTGGGGAAGAGTTTGGTTGGAGAGCATGCAGTAGAGAATGAGATAGTAGACCAGCCCAGTGGACAGCAAGAGGTAGCCAATTACATGGGAGGTCCGTATTACAATCAGAATGGCTACCAAGGTGGTAATCAGTATGGAAGGCCTTCTTATGGCCAACCATTTGTGCCTCCAGGCCCTCAGCCACTTCAAAATCAATGGAGGAACACACAAGGAGTTCAAGGAGGCCAGCAGCCTCCTCAAAACACATGGAGGAAGAATGATAACTTTTCTTATGCTAACCCAAAAGCTGGTATTACTGTGCCTGCAGGTGTTGATCCGGGGTCTAAACCTCCTGGAGGAGAAGGCGGTGCATCAACCGAGGAGATGTTGAGAGCCATTCTTCAGAAGGTGGAGGAGGGAAGCAAGCGGTTGTCATCCTTGGAGTACGATGTGAAGGAGCTGCATAAGAAAGGTGATCAACGTGATCAAGAGCTCTAAAAGGTGAATGTTGAGTGGACTAGAACTCAACAAGAGAACAATCGAAGGTTCACTTCTTTAGAGCTCCAGATGAGTCAAATTACAAAGTCAGTGGATAGAATGCCGGAAGGGAACCCGAAAGAGCATTGCAAGGCGATCCAGCTTAGAAGTGGAACCAATTATGAAGGTCCTCAGATGCCTGCTGATTCTGAGACGCCCCAAGTTGAGAAGGGGATTGAAAGTGAAGGGATTGAGAAGCATAGAGATATGGATGAGTCCCAGAAAGAGGAAGGGGTTGAGAAGGGAGAGAGAGTTCCTAAGTGGAAGAAGGCAAAGGAAGCAAGGGATAAAGTGAAAGAAACAGAAAGAGATGAATGGGGGGTACCCAAATCTGTGATACCCGTCCCGTATCCACAGCGCTTCATGAAAAAGAAGCTTGATGAAAAATTTGCAAAATTTCTTGATGTTTTTAAACAACTTCACATTAACATTCCTTTTTATGATGCTTTGGAACAGATGCCAAATTATGCCAAGTTCCTAAAGGACTTGATTGCAAAAAGACGGCGAGTGGATGAGCCGAAGTTGGTACAGCTGAACCACGAGGTGAGTGCATTAGTGCACAAGGCGCTCCCGCCGAAGCTGAAGGATCCCGGGAGCTTCACGATCTTATGTGACATTGGGAACGGATCAAGAAGGGAGCGTTGTGCGACCTCGGGGCGAGCATCAATCTCATGCCCTTGTCGTTTTTCAAGAAGCTGGAAGGTGGTGAACTTCAACCCACAATGATGACGCTTCAACTAGCCGACCGGTCTATTACTCGACCTCAAGGTGTGGTTGAAGACGTCCTTGTGAGAGTTGGAGATCACATTTTTCCAGCAGACTTTGTAGTGCTAGAGATGGAGGAAGATGAGCACGTACCCCTGATCTTGGGAAAACCGTTCTTAGCTACGGCGGGGATGGTGCTAGACGTGGCGAATGGGAAGATCACGTTGAAGGTTGATGATCAAGAAGTGAAGATCTCCCTATATGAAGCCATGAAACACCCGAAGGAGGATGAGAGCTTGTATTGCATGGATGCAATTGATCCTCGTGTTGAAGACACACCTTCTATCCTTAATCCTTCTGATATTCATGATTTTGTTAGTCCTTCACTTGATTATTTAACCCATGAGCGTTATGTTCTTGATTATTTTGATAGGGATAAAGTGAAGAAGTTGAAGGATGAAGAGGTGAAGAAAGTGGACGTGGTCCAGTTAGAAGGGAAAGGAGGAGTTAAGAAGAAAAAGTCCAAACTCAAGAAATTGTTTAGTAAGACTCCTCCATATAAAGGTGAGAAGGAGTTGAGAGCTATACCACTTGAGGTGGGGAAGGAAGCAAAAGGGCTCATGATGGTGGGGCATCAAGGAAAGGAGTTCAAACACAACTCTTATGAGAGTGAGGGAGGTAAATTTGAGTATGATGTCCCATAAGCTCCTTTGAGCTCGGTCCGGCATGAGGACCTTAAAAATAGCGTTGAATGGGAGGCAACCCATTTTTTATTTGCTTTTGAGTGTTTTTAGTTATTTTCCTTTTATGTTACTAGGATGTTGTTGAGTCGTATGTTTAACCTCGTATTTGAGTAAGTTGCTTGTAGGCTTGTCTCTAAAGGAGTAAAGGTATCAAAGAAGTGGAGATTGAAGGAACCAACTTGAGACAAGGGAATGTGCAAAGCTATTGAGAGAAATTGAATTATTTGGTTGAGGTAACCCACAACCCCAAACTTAGACCTTTAGCAAGGTCGAAGTTTGGGGGGGTGGAGTTTTTTTTATTTGTTTTATGATTACATTGCACATGCATGCACGCCCTTATCTTTGAGTTGAGTTTGATTGATTATTGATTTGTGGAGATACTCCTTGGGGTGAGTTTGCTTTGACTCGCTAGTGCATATTTCATGCCTATCAATCATCTTATGCTTGTTGATTGCTATCTTTGAGTATGATTTGATGAGTAGGTTGAGTTGTAAGGGTGAGTTAGAAATTCTTTTGTGTGAGTGTTTGAGTTTGAGCTGATTTGAGAAAGAACTTGTATGCTTGTGAATTTTTCTTTTGAGTACTTGTGTGATGAGAGTGAGAATTCACTAGGACTAGCATGGATGTGAAAGCCGTGAGCTTTTGAGCCTTATGAGATTTTAATGCATGATTTAATCTCTTCGTTTGTGAGTGAATCATCACCTTAGAGGATGCTAGAACTTGTGTGTGCTCTTGCTCCTTGATTGTGTCTAGTTAGATATGCCGAATGTGATCTTAGGCCATCATTGTTTTTATTGAGTCACTTAGCCAAAAATTTCCTTACCAATGACATTGAATCCCTTGCTAGCCCCTTTGAGCCTAAAGCCTATTTTATTTGCTAGCACATATGAACACTATTCCAATTCCTAAGCCTTTTTGTCCCAATGTGAGTGGAGAATAGGAAAGTGTGAATGTGAAGGGAGTGAATTGAGTTGAAAAAGGAAAAGGTTGTTTGTTGAGTGAATATGAGAAGAAGGTGTGATTAAGTTATGAGATGTGGGAAAAAGAGAAAAAAATTAAGAATGAGCAAAAGAAAAAAATGAGCTCATGTGTTTGTGCGAAAAAGAAAAAAGTGAAGTGATTGAAAAAAGTGAAAAGAGTGAGAAAGAAAAAAATGAAGTGTTGAGAGAAGTGGAATTGAAAGAGTGTTGATTGAATATGTTTGAAGTAGTCTGTTCCTAATCTCGAAGTGCCAAAGTTTGACTTTCTATTCTCCATTCACTTAAGTCACTTACCCATATTGTTATCCCACCTGTCCAAAGAGCCTACATTACAACCTTGAGAAAAGTCCTTTTTGATTCGGCATTGATTTCTAGAGTATGGTCGGAGTTGAGAGTGCTTACAAGTCTATGGCTACTGATTTGTGTGATTGATTGATTGAGTGAGTCCCTTTATCATTGTTATACACTTGTGAGGGAGTGAAACACATCGTTGAGTGCACATCCATGTTTGATCTTGGTGTTTCTTATTATTGTTGCATGAGTACGATAAAAGAAAGTGAGCGAGTATACGGGTGATTGACTTTTGAAGCTTGAGTTCATTAGCTTGCATAATTGATTTTTTGACTCATTCCTAACAATTTCACTTGACTTATTATTTCATTGCTTGGGGACAAGCAACATGGTAAGTTTGGGGGGGTTGATTAGGCGTGAAATTGTTATGTTTTGGTGCCCGAAAGGCCCTAGTTTTGGTCGAGTTTATAGAGTATTTAGAGTCAATTGAGCATTATTTCTACACATTGATGAATTTGTCTCTTTGATGCTCATAGGTGAATAGAGGACAAAAAACGGAGTTCGTAGGACTTTGAATCGACTCAAACGGATGCCCGGATGAGAAGATATTGAAGAAATACGATTGGTATTAGTGCGAACGAGGAAAAGTATCAGTTGGGATGAGTTGGAGGTCACTCAAGTGACTAGGTCGAGCGCCACCGCTCGAGCGCATTGCTCGAGCGCCTAAACGTACAGAACTTTTCTTGAGCTCGAGCAGCTCGAGCGCCACCGCTCGAGCGAATTGCTCGAGCGCCCAAAACATACAGTGCATTTTCACCGCTCGAGCGATTGTGTCATTCGAGCTACACTGCTCGAGCGGGACCGCTCGAGCGTTTTGCTCGAGCACCCTTGGATTTTTGCCTCCGGATGCGTATTTTCGGCCCATTAACTCCCGTTTCGACCCGTGCCTATATATACCTCTTCCAAACACGTTTTGAAGAATCCCCAACTTTTAGAAATCACTTTAGACTTAATTTTTAGAGAGAGGAAGAGGAGAAGAACGAGCAAGCTTTACTTTTACGTTGTTGAGGTTTTGCATACGAATTCTTAGTTTCTTTTCGTTTCTTAATTCCTTTTCATTAGTTTGATTTCTTTAAACACTTTGAAACTTCGTTTTAGTTAATTGAATTTCAGTTCTCAGTATTTATTTCTTTAAACCCTAGTTCATGTTTCATATTTTCGTTCTTCAATTCATTATGTTTATGTGTGTTGTTTCTTCTTTTGCTTCTATGTTTGTTAAAACCATGTCTAGCTAAAACCCTTGCATGCTTAGGGTAGGATGAACTCGTAGAAGTAGGTTGTGGGTACGTAATTAGGGTAATTCGTGACGTTAGTTTTAATTCTCTTAATTAATGAATTCTTATAATTAATCTGAACTTTACCTTTAAATTTAGTACGAAAGTGTTAGAGAGAGGACGACCGCATCACTCAATAACAATTAGTAGTCTTAACGAGAAGGTTTAGGAAAGGTTAATTCATCTACCGGTTTAGCGAAGGAGGACGACTGCATCACCTTAGTTAAATTAGGGTCTCATTAATTAAGCACAATCTAGTAACTTGTTAGTAGATTCGTGAAGTCGAGTGTTAGGATAAAGTATTAGGGTTTAGAATCTTGAGCTTTCACCTTGCATTCTTAGACTTAGGTTAATTCTTGTTTGTCACAGTAATTCTGATTATGTACCTGCTCCGTTAGTACACGTAGGGATTCCTATCCTAAGCATCACCATCTCTTATTTGAATCCAACCCTTAGTTAATTCGTCTGCTTTAGTATTTTAGTTTAAATTAGTTTATTTTAGTTTTAATTAATCTTTCTAAAAAAATCCAAAAACACACACTCATATTAACTACGATGCGTAGATCTTCAGGGATCTATTCGCATATACACCATCCCTTGGGTTCGATAATACTTGATCATTATACTTACTCTTACTACAGTGAACCCATCCGCTTGCGGGTGATCGACTAGTAGAAGTTAGTAAAATCGCTTTAAGTCATTGCCCTCAGTGCCGTCAACCCGGTTCAACCCCTGGTTAAACTCATTCTCGGCATCTCCCAACTCATTATTGATGTCCATTGGTTCTTTCCCTAAGTCGGCCGCGTTCATCCTTCGTAAGAAGGCTCGATTTCTTCTTGCTATTGTCTCAGGATCTGCAGGTAACCTCTCTTCGCTCGTATTGCCTTGTGAGCGTGTTCTCATAAACCTGAAACACTAACAGAAGAATCAAAACGCAACTGCCGAATATGCACAAAATAATAAAAAAAAACAGAAAAGTAAAATCACTCACTACTAACTACTAAGCTATCGACAAGTCCTATTCAAAAAGCATACAACGCCATCCCCGGCAACGGCGCCATTGACTTTAAGCGAAAATACTAGCTTTTACTAGTAGCTTCCCCGCAAGAGTACGGGTTCACTGTAGTATGGACAAGTATAGGGACCAAGTATTATCGAACCCAAGGGAAGGTATGTATGCGAATAGATCCCTGAAGATCTATGCGTCGTAGTTAATATGAGTGTATGTTTGGGGATTGAAAATTATTAAATCTAAACTATTCTACTCTACTAATGCAAAAGAAAGAAATGAGTTAACTATCTAAGGGTTTTGTCTCAAATATAAAAGGGTGATGCTCGGGATAGGAATTCCTACGTATACTAATGGAGTTGGTACGATAATTAAAATAATCGTGACACACAAGAAATGACCTAAGTTTAAGAATGCAAGGTGAAAGCTCAAGATTCTAAACCCTAATACTTTACCCTAACACTCGACTTCACTAATCTACTAACAAGTTAATAGATTGTGCTTAATTAATGAGACCCTAATTTAACTAAGGTGATGCGGTCGTCCTCCTTCGCTAAACCGGTAGATGAATTAACCTCTCCTAAACCCTCTCGTTAAGACTACTAATTGTTATTGAGTAATGCGGTCGTCCTCTCTCTAACACTTTCGTACGAAATTCAAAGGTAGAGTTAAGATTAATTATAAGAATTCATTAATTAAGAGAATTAAAACTAAACGTCACGAATTATCCTAATTACGTACCCACATCCTACTTCTACGAGTTCATCCTACCCCAAGCATACAAGGGTTTTAGCCTAACATGGTGGTTTGAATAATAAAAGCAATCACAAGAACAATAATCATATGCATAATTAAATTAACAAAAGAAATCAAGAACATAAACGAAAGAACAAATTAAAGTCTCTAAAGAAATCTATATAAATCTGAAAAGCTAGGGTTTATCGTCTCAAAGAATAAAGAAAGAAAGAATTAATCTAATACGTTCAAAAGAAATACTAAAACTAAGAATTCGTAAGCTAAAACCTCGATTACAACGTATAAAACTCTTCCAATCTCCCTCCCAAGCTTTCTCCTCGCTCAAAATATGTAAAAATATGTGTTCGTATGTTGTGATATGCTTGGAAAAGGGTATAAATAGGCTTGGGATCGAATTTGGGTGTTCATGGGCCAAAATACGCGTCAAGATCGAGTAGAGGTCGAGTAAAACTACTCGACCTGTTGCAGCTCGAGTGCACTACTCGAGTGCCCGAGTAGTGACTACTCGAGCGACTCAGCTCGAGTACTTTTCGGCAGCTGTACACATGTTCGTAAAATCTTCATATCTCCTCAACCGGGAGTCCGTTTTGGCCGATTCAAAGTACTACGAACTCCTCTTTTCACCCTCTATCCATCTATGAAAACCAAAGAGATAAATTCATCAGTTTATAAAAATGATACTCAAATGACTCCAAACTCTCATAAAAAACACTCAAAATATAGGCAAATCGGGCACCAAAACATAACAATTTCACGCCTAATCAACCCCCCCAAACTTACCATGTTGCTTGTCCTCAAGCAACGAAATAATAAGTCAAGTGAAATTGTTAGGAATGAGTCAAAGAATCAAATCATGCAAGCAAATGGACTCGAGCTTCAAAGATCAATCACACGTATACTCACTCACCTTCCTTCATCATACTCATGCAACAACAACAAGAAACACCAAGATCAAACATGGATGTGCTCTCAACGATGTGCTTCACTCCCTCACAAGTGTATATCAATGATGAAGGGACTCACTCAAACAATCAATCACTCAAATTGGCAGTCATAGGCTTGTAAGCACTCTTAACTCCGACCATACTCTAGAAATTAATGCCGAATCAAAAAGGACTTTTCTTAAGGTTGTAATGTAGACTCTTTGGACAGGTGGGATAACAATATGGGCAAAGTGACTCACGTGAATGGAGAATAGAAAATCAAACTTTAGCACTTCGAGATTAGGAACAGAATACTTCAAACATTTTCAATCAACACTCTTTCAATTCCACATTTCTCAACACTTCAAATTTTTTTTCTAACTCTTTTCACTTTTTTTTTCAATCACTTCACTTTTTTTTTCGCACAAACACATGAGCTCAATTTTTCTTTTGCTCATTCTCAATTTTTTTTTCTTTCCCACAACTCAAATCTCATTCACACTCTTATTTTATCACCACTCAACCATCATAATTCCTTTTTCTCAACTCAACTTAACTCAATCCCTTCAACCTTCACACTTTTCCTATTCTCCACTCCAATTGGGACAAAAAGGCTTAGGAACTTGGAATTGTGTTTAAATGTGCTAGCAAATAAAATAGGCTTTAGGCTCAAAGGGGCTAGCAAGGGATACATGTCATTGGTAAGGAAAATTTTGGCTAAGTGACTCACTCAAATCAAAGATGGCGTAAGATCACATTCGGCATATTAAACTAGACACAATCAAGAAGCAAGAGCACACACAAGTTCTAGCATCCTCTAAGGTGACGATCCACTCACAAACGAAGAGATTAATTCATGCATCAAAATCTCATAAGGCTTAAATCTCACGGCTTTCACATCCATGCTAGTCCCAGTGCATTCTCACTCCCATCACACAAGTACTCAAAAGAAAAATTCACAAGCATACAAGTTCTTTCTCAAATCAGCTCAAACTCAAACACTCACACAAAAGAATTTCTAACTCACCCTTACAACTCACTCTACTCATCAAATCATACTCAAAGACAGCAATCAACAAGCATAAGATGATTGATAGGCATGAAATATGAAATAGCGAGTCAAATCAAAATCACCCCAAGGAGTATCTCAACAAACCAATAATCAATCAAACTCAACTCAAAAGATAAGGGCGTGCATTCATGTGCAATGTAATCATAAAACAAATAAAAAACTCCACCCCCCAAACTTAGATCTTGCTAGAGGTCTAAGTTTGGGGTTGTGGATTACCTCAACCAAATAATTCAATTTGTCTCAATAGCTTTGCACGCTCCCTTGTCTCAAGTTGGTTCCTTCAATCTCCACTCCTTTGGCACTCCTTCGAGACAAGCCTACAAGCAACTTACTCAAATACGAGGTTAAACATATGACTCAACAACATCCTAATAACATAAAAGGAAAAAAACTAAAAACACTCAAAAGCAAATAAAAATGGGTTGCCTCCCATTCAGCGCTATTTTTAAGGTCCTCATGCCGGACCAAGCTCAAAGGAGCTTATGGGACATCATACTCAAATTTACCTCTCTTACTCTCATAAGAGTGGTGGTTGCATTCTTTTCCTTGATGCCCCTCCATCATGAGCTATTTTGCTTTCTTCTCATCCCCAAGTGTTATGGGTCTCAACTCCTTCTCACCTTTATCTGGAGGAGTCTTACCAAACAGTTTCTTGAATTTGGACTTTTTCTTCTTAACTCCTCCTTTTCCTTCCAACTGGGTTACATCCACACTTTTCACCTCTTCATCCTTCAACTTCTTCACTTTATCCCTATCAAAATAAGTCAGATCATAATGCTCTTGGGTTAAATTATCAAGTGAAGGATTATAAAATTTATGAATATGAGATGGATTAGGGATAGGAGGTGTGTCTTCAACACGACGATCAATGGCATCCATGCAATACAAACTCTCATCCTCCTTCGGGTGCTTCATGGCTTCATATAGGGAAATCTTCACTTCTTGATCATCAACCTTCAACGTAATCTTCCCATTTGCCACGTCTAGCACCATCCCCGCCGTAGCTAAGAACGGTCTTCCCAAGATCAGGGGCACGTGCTCATCTTCCTTCATCTCTAGGACTACAAAGTCGGCTGGAAAAATGTGATCTACAACTCTCACGAGGACATCTTCAACCACACCTGGAGGTCTCGTGATAGACCGGTCGGCAAGTTGAAGCGTCATCATTGTGGGTTGAAGTTCACCACCTTCCAACTTCTTGAACAACGAAAGAGGCATCAAATTTATGCTCGCTCCGAGATCGCACAACGCTCCTTTCTTGATCCCGTTCCCAATATCACAAAGAATGGTGAAGCTCCCGGGATCCTTCAGCTTTGGAGGAAGCGCCTTGTGCACTAATGCACTAACCTCGTGGTTCAGCTGTACCAACTTCGGCTCATCCACTCGCCGTCTTTTCGCGATCAAGTCCTTCAAAAACTTTGCATAGTTGGGCATCTGTTCCAAAGCATCATAAAAAGGAATGTTAATATGTAATTGTTTAAAAATATCAAGAAATTTTGCAAATTTTTCATCAAGCTTCTTTTTAATGAAGCGCTGTGGATATGGGACGGGTATCACAGATTTGAGTACCCCCCATTCATCTCTTTCTGTTTCTTTCACTTTCTCCCTTGCTTCTTTTGCCTTTTTCCACTTAGGAACTCTCTCAACTTTCTCAATGCCTTCCTCTTCAAGCTCTTTGCTCTGATGAGACTCATCCACATCTTTATGCTTCTCAATCCCTTCACTTTCAATCCCCTTCTCAACTTGGGGCGTCTCAGAATCAGCAGGCATCTGAGGACCTTCATAGTTGGTTCCACTTCTAAGCTGGATCGTCTTGCAATGCTCTTTCGGGTTCCCCTCCGGCATGGAAGGATATTTTCCCGGCTCTCTATTCACCATCTTTGCAATCTGGCTCATCTGGAACTCTATAGAAGTGAACCTTCGATTGTTCTCTTGTTGAGTTCTAGTCCACTCAACGTTCATCTTCTGGAGGTCTTGATCACGTTGATCACCCTTTTTATGCAACTCCTTCACATCGTACTCCAAAGATGACAACCTCTTACTTTCTTCTTCCACTTTCTGAAGGATAGCTCTTAACATCTCCTCGGTTGATGCACCGCCTTCTCCACCAGGAGGTTTAGACCCCGGATCAACACCTGCAGGAACAGTAATACCAGCTTTTGGGTTAGCATAAGAAAAGTTCTCATTCTTCCTCCATGTGTTTTGAGGTGGCTGCTGGCCTCCTTGAACTCCTTGTGTGTTCCTCCATTGATTTTGAGGTGGTTGTGGGCCTGGAGGTACAAATGGTTGACCATAAGAAGGCCTTCCATACTGATTTCCACCTTGGTAGCCATTCTGATTGTAATACGAACCTCCCATGTAATTGGCTACATCTTGTTGTCCACTTGGTTGGTCTACTCTCTCATTCTCTACTGCATGCTCTCCAACCAAATTCTTCCCCAACTCGAGGTTGTTGATCTTCTCCATCATGGCCATCAATAGCCTTCTCGTTCCTTCACCCTCTTCAACCTGATGCACTCTCTGGAAGTCTACATCCACACTCCAAGCACCGACATTCGTGACAATGTTGTCCACGATCTCCCTACACCTCTCTATGCCTTGATTCAGGAATGCTCCGCCCGCACAGGCGTCTAAATGGTCTTGCCCCGCCTTGTTGGCACCACTGTAGAAGAATGCCATAATATCTCCCTCATTGTACCCATGCTGCGGGCACTCAATCAACATGTTTGAGTATCTCTCCCACGCTTGACGTAGGTCCTCTCCTTGCTTCTGGCGGAAAGAAGAGATCTCAATCCTCGCTTTTATAGTTCTTGATGGAGGGTAGAACCGCTCGAGGAACAGACGCTCGAGCTCGGCCCAAGTGGTAATACCTCCCAGTGGAAGCGTATTATCGTACCACTCTTTAGCTATTCCCGTCAGTGAGAATGGGAACAGCCTAAGCCTCTTGGCATCTTCAGACATGCCATTATAATTGAATGTGGAGGCTATCATGAGAAAACTCCTCCGGTGAGTGTGAGGATTCTCCTTCCCGATCACCCCCTTGAACTGATTCTCGGTCAGCAGCTTTAAAATTCCCGGGGAAATCGAGAAATTGTTCGCCTCAACTGGAGGTAAAGCCACTCCATCATAGTACCGTTGTGGCTGCGCTGCAAACCTCCCTCGAATGGCCATATTGTGATCTACGTTCTGAGGAACGTGTTGAGAATTAGCAGCAGGTACTGGTACTTGTTGGGGTGGTGGTGGTTGGTACACAGGTGGTTGGTTGTAAACAAGAGGTGGATGATATGGGTATGGTGGATAAGGGTATGGTGGGTATGGATAATGTTGGTATACTGGGTTGTTGAAAGGGTTATTTGGGTTTTGTGGGTAAGCAGGGTTGTTCAGAGGATTATGGACAAGATTCTGAGCTGGATTGATAACGTTTTGTGCACCCGGGTTTTGGCTCTGACTGTCCCCTAACGGATCTTGGTTCTTACTGGTGTTGCCCTCAGTGCCGTCAACCCGGTTCAACCCCTGGTTAAACTCATTCTCGGCATCTTCCAACTCATTATTGATGTCCATTGGTTCTTTCCCTAAGTCGGCCGCGTTCATCCTTCGTAAGAAGGCTCGATTTCTTCTTGCTATTGTCTCAGGATCTGCAGGTAACCTCTCTTCGCTCGTATTGCCTTGTGAGCGTGTTCTCATAAACCTGAAACACTAACAGAAGAATCAAAACGCAACTGCCGAATATGCACAAAATAATAAAAAAAATAGAAAAGTAAAATCACTCACTACTAACTACTAAGCTATCGACAAGTCATATTCAAAAAGCATACAACGCCATCCCCGGCAACGGCGCCATTGACTTTAAGCGAAAATACTAGCTTTTACTAGTAGCTTCCCCGCAAGAGTACGTGTTCACTGTAGTATGGGCAAGTATAGGGACCAAGTATTATCGAACCCAAGGGAAGGTATGTATGCGAATAGATCCCTGAAGATCTACGCGTCGTAGTTAATATGAGTGTATGTTTGGGGATTGAAAATTATTAAATCTAAACTATTCTACTCTACTAATGCAAAAGAAAGAAATGAGTTAACTATCTAAGGGTTTTGTCTCAGATATAAAAGGGTGATGCTCGGGATAGGAATTCCTACATATACTAACGGAGTTGGTACGATAATTAAAATAATCGTGACACACAAGAAATAACCTAAGTTTAAGAATGCAAGGTGAAAGCTCAAGATTATAAACCCTAATACTTTACCCTAACACTCGACTTCACTAATCTACTAACAAGTTAATAGATTGTGCTTAATTAATGAGACCCTAATTTAACTAAGGTGATGCGGTCGTCCTCCTTCGCTAAACCGGTAGATGAATTAACCTCTCCTAAACCCTCTTGTTAAGACTACTAATTGTTATTGAGTGATGCGGTCGTCCTCTCTCTAACACTTTCGTACGAAATTCAAAGGTAGAGTTAAGATTAATTATAAGAATTCATTAATTAAGAGAATTAAAACTAAACGTCACGAATTATCCTAATTACGTACCCACATCCTACTTCTACGAGTTCATCCTACCCCAAGCATACAAAGGTTTTAGCCTAACATGATGGTTTGAATAATAAAAGCAATCACAAGAACAATAATCATATGCATAATTAAATTAACAAAAGAAATCAAGAACATAAACGAAAGAACAAATTAAAGTCTCTAAAGAAATCTATATAAATCTGAAAAGCTAGGGTTTATCGTCTCAAAGAATAAAGAAAGAAAGAATTAATCTAATACGTTCAAAAGAAATACTAAAACTAAGAATTCGTAAGCTAAAACCTCGATTACAACGTATAAAACTCTTCCAATCTCCCTCCCAAGCTTTCTCCTCGCTCAAAATATGTAAAAATATGTGTTCGTATGTTGTGATATGCTTGGAAAAGGGTATAAATAGGCTTGGGATCGAATTTGGGTGTTCATGGGCCAAAATACGCGTCAAGATCGAGTAGAGGTCGAGTAAAACTACTCGACCTGTTGCAGCTCGAGTGCACTACTCGAGTGCCCGAGTAGTGATTACTCGAGCGACTCAGCTCGAGTACTTTTCGGCAGCTGTACACATGTTCGTAAAATCTTCATATCTCCTCAACCGGGAGTCCGTTTTGGCCGATTCAAAGTCCTACGAACTCCTCTTTTCACCCTCTATCCATCTATGAAAACCAAAGAGACAAATTCATCAGTTTATAAAAATGATACTCAAATGACTCCAAACTCTCATAAAAAACACTCAAAATATGGGCAAATCGGGCACCAAAACATAACAATTTCACGCCTAATCATGGCCCTGGAGGTGCAAATGGTTGGCCATAAGGAGGCCTTCCATACTGATTTCCACCTTGGTAGCCATTCTAATTGTAATACGGACCTCCCATGTAATTGGCTACCTCTTGATGTCCACTGGGCTGGTCTACTCTCTCATTCTCTACTGCATGCTCTCCACCCAAACTCTTCCCCAACTCGAGGTTGTTGATCTTTTCCATCATGGCCATCAGCAGCCTTCTCGTTCCTTCTCCCTCTTCAACCTGATGCACTCTCTGAAAATCTGCATCCACACCCCAAGCACCGGCATTCGTGACAATATTGTCCCCGATCTCCCTACACCTCTCTATGCCTTGATTCAGGAATGCTCCGCCCGCACAGGCGTCTAAATGGTCTTGCCCCGCCTTGTTGGCACCACTATAGAAGAATGCCATAATGTCTCACTCGTTGTACCCGTGCTGCGGGCACTCAATCAGCATGTTTGAGTATCTCTCCCACGCTTGGCGTAAATCTTCTCTAGACTTCTGGCGAAAGGACGAGATCTCAATTCTAGCCTTGATCGTCTTAGATGGAGGGTAGAATCGCTCGAGGAACAGACGCACGAGCTCAGTCCAAGTGGTAATACCTCCCCGCGGGAGCGTATTATCGTACCACTCCTTGGTTATTACCGTCAATGAGAATGGGAACAGCCTAAGCCTTTTGGCATCTTCAGACATGCCATTGTAATTGAATGTGGAGGCTATCATGAGAAAGCTCCTCAGATGCGTATGAGGATTCTCCTTCCCGATCACCCCTTTGAACTGATTCTCGGTAAGCAGCTTTAAAATCCCCGGGGATATCGAGAAGTTGTTCGCCTCAACAGGAGGCAAAGCCACTCCATCATAGTACCTTTGTGGCTGCGCTGCAAACCTCCCCCGAATAGCCATATTGTGATCTACATTCTGAGGAACGTGTTGAGGATTAGCAGGAGGTACTGGTACTTGTTGGGGTGGTGGTGGGTAAACAGATGGTTGATTATAGACTGGGGGTGGAGGATACGGGTATGGTGGGTAAGGATAAGGTGGGTATGGGTAATGTTGGTATACTGGGTTGTTGAAAGGGTTATTTAGGTTTTGTGGGTAAGCAGGGTTTTGGTTCTGGTTTTGGGGTTGTGTTTGTGCAGAGTTGATTGTGTCTTGTGGGTTCGGGTGTGGGCTCTCAGTTCCCCCTATGGGTATCTGCTGATTATTGTTGTTTCCATTGGCACCATCTGCCCGTTCCACAAGAGCAGTATACTCTACAACTATTTTGTCTAACTCCCCAAGTCCATCAGAAATCTTGTCTTTGTTTCCCGCGGCAGTAGTCATTCTTCTCAAGAAGGCTCGGTTCCTTCTAGCTATTGTCTCAGGATCTGCAGGTAACCTCTCTTTGCTTGTATTGCCTGTTTTCATAAACCTGAAACACTAGCAGAAGGATCAAAACGCAACTGCCGAATAAATAAAAATAAAACAGAAAAGAAAGCACCCACTACTAACTACTAAGCTATCGACAAGTCCTATTCAAAACGCATATAACGCCTTCCCCGGCAACGGCGCCATTGACTTGAAGCGAACTACACTAGCTTTCTACTAGTAGCTTCCCCGCAAGAGTACGGGTTCACTGTAGTATGGGCAAGTATAGGGACCAAGTATTATCGAACCCAAGGGATGGTGTATATGCGAATAGATCCCTGAAGATCTACGCGTCGTAGTTAATATGAGTGTGTTGTTTTTGGATTTTTTTGAAAGATTGATTAAAAGGCTAAATTAAACTAAGTAAACTAAAATACTAAAGAAATCTAATTAACTAAGGGTTGAGTTCTAATGAGAGATGGTTATGCTCATGATAGGAATCTCTACGTATACAAACGGAGCAGGTACATAATCAGAATAACTGTGACACACAAGAATTAACCTAAGTCTACGAATGCAAGGTGAAAGCTCAAGATTCTAAACCCTAATACTTTACCCTAACACTCGACTTCACGAATCTACTAACGAGTTACTAGATTGTGCTTAATTAATGAGACCCTAATTTAACTAAGGTGATGCGGTCGGCCTCCTTCGCTAAACCGGTAGATGAATTAACCTTTCCTAAACTCTCTCGTTAAGTCTACTCGTTGTTAAAGAGTGACACGGTCGTCCTCTCTCTAACACCTTTCGAACGAAATTCAAGAGTGAAGTCTAGATTAATTTTAAGAATTCATTAACTAAGAGAATTAAAACTAACGTCACAAATTACCCTAATTACGTACCCACAACCTACTTCTACGAGTTCATCCTACCCTAAGCATACAAGGGTTTTAGCCGGACATGGCTTTAACAAACATAAAAGCAATAGAAGAAACAACGAACATAAACATAATGAATTGAAGAAAGAAAATATGAAACATGAACTAGGGTTTTTAAAAGAAAATAAATCTGAGAACTGAAATTTAATTAACTCAAACGAAGTTTCAAAGTGTTTAAAGAAATTAATCTAACGAAAAGAAACTAATAAACGAAAAGAAACTAAGAATTTGTACGAAAAACCTCAACAAAACGTAAGTAAACTTACTTCTCTCCTTCCTCTCCAAAAACTAAGTCTAAAAGTGATTTCTAAGTTCCGGGATCCTTCAAAACGTGTTTGGAAGAGATATATATAGGCAACGGGCCGATTCGTGAACTCGTGGGCCGAAAAACGTAAGTTGGAGAAATTGCCTTGGAAGCGCTCGAGCAGACCCGCTCGAGCGGGTCGCTCGAGCTGTTGTGGTCGAGCGGATCTGGTGCTCGAGCGGGGCGCTCGAGCTCTCTTGGTCGAGCGGTTCTGGTGCTCGAGCGGGGCGCTCGAGCTCTCTTGGTCGAGCGGTTCTGGTGCTCGAGCGGGGCGTTCGAGCTCTCTTGGTCGAGCGGTTCTGGTGCTCGAGCGGGGCGCTCGAGCTACCTCCCTCGAGCGGCCCAAACGTTCTGTATGTTTTTAGGCGCTTGATCTACTTCACTCGAGCGGGGCGCTCGATCTACTTCACTCGAGCGGGGCGCTCGAGTGACGATGCTCGAATGGGTCTTCCTTCCTTTGCAACTAACACTTTTCTTCACACGTACTAATATCAATCGTATTTCTTCGATATCTTCTCATCCGGGCATCCGTTTGAGTCGATTCAAAGTCCTACGAACTCCGTTTTTCGTCCTCGATTCACCTATGAGTATCAAAGAGACAAATTCATCAATGTGTAGAAATAGTACTCATTTGGCTCTAAAAACTCAATAAATTCGACCAAAACTAGGGCGTTTCTAGCTACGAATTATGACAATTTCACGCCTAATCAATGTCCTATCCCATGTGTCATCTTCCATAGGAAGCCGCACCGCCGGCTAGGAATGGCAAAACAGCCCGCCCCGAGGTCGCCCCGCCCTGCCCCGCCCCGGTTGGACCAGGTCCGCCCCGTCCTGAAAATGGGGCAAGTCCGCCCCGCCCTGCACGTGGGGCAGATCGGGTATGGGTATGTATATTGTCCCGTCCCGCCCCGCCCCGCCCCGCAATCTATTTAATATATACATATAAATATATCTCTATTAAATATTATATATATATATATATATATAAAGGTCTCTCATAAATATATCAACAAACGTGCATATTAATTATTGACTCAATTGATTCAATTCTATCATTCAAATGAACATAATCACATCCATAAATTAATATTTTTTTATTAATATATATTAAACCCTAAGCTTACAATTAATTATGACATTCACATATATATTTTGTTAAATTTGGACACGTAATTATCTTGAATTTGTTGATTAGACTTATTGTCATTTTTTACTTGAGATTGTGATGAATTTGTGGTTTCATGGTTATGTTTATTGTATAATTTAATTGTGAATTTAATTTTATAATATACATGTGTTTATATTTTAAAATATATATATTTTTCTTGAGATAAGAATGGGCCGGGGAGGACCTACCCCGTGCAGGGCGGGCATGGGGCACAAAATGTCGCCCCGCAGTGGGGCACGGGGCGCGGGGCGGGTCTGGGTACTTAGGTACCCGCCTGACCCACCCCATTGCCATCCCTACCGCCGGCCGCCCCAATTCATAAATACCCAAAATTCCAAAATGGAAAAAAAAACCACAGATCTGAGATGAATAAAAAAATCAAGTATACAAACCAATCGACTCTGATTCGGAATTCAATTCCCATGATGTACGCGAGATTCACAAGATTTGCACCACCAATTCACCAAAATCGCTCACAAATATGGCCCAATTTACAAGCTCTAGTTCGGATCCAAGCTTTGCGTCATCGATCTGGACTTGATTTTCATGAATCGAGACTCACCTGCAGCGGTAATGTCTGCCCACGGCGGTGCGGATATCCTTTGGTCATCAAATGGATCCTACTGGGGAGAAATGGGGAAATTGTTCTACATTGTTGAGGCAGTTTGCGAGTCAATCTCCATGTATTGGGACCCACCTGCAGCGACGATGGCCACCCACGGCAGCGCCGATATCTTCAGGTCGCCGAACGGGAAAGTTAATTGCGTTGTTTTGGAAGTTGAGAGTGTGAATTTCGTTGATTGTAAAATAATGGCTTCGAATGTCACGTCACTTAAGTAGTTACAGTTTGATTTTTTAAATAAAAATTATATGCCACATCACTATTACCAGCTGTGTGACCTGACAGGTCATAGGACCAAAAGCAAAAAAATTGGTAAGTTACAGGACTAAAATTAAAATTTGAAAGTCAGCAGGATGAAAATAAAAAAAATGGTAAAATTAAAGGACAAAAAAAAAAAACAATTTTCCCAAATTGTAATCCCTCCATCCCACAAGAAACATCCCCATATGTACATTTTGGGCATCCAATCAAAAGTTCCTCATTTCATATTAGGAAAGCACATTACTCTACCCATCAAATAATTATCCATACATTTCGTTTTATTTACATCTATTGTCACTTCTTTTACTCTTCATACTCCACTTTATTGTCTCTCTTCAGTTAGTATTATTACAATTAACTATTGTAACAATACTCCTTACACTCCACAGAATGTCACCATGAAAAGTTTTTTATTGGACGGAGGGAGTATCACTTTCCACTTGAAAAATTATCACTTTTCGTTTATATGTTCAATATACATATCACTTTCACTTTTTTAAAATTATTTTACGTGTAAAATATAGATTTTTTTAATGTATTTATACATATTCAAACATATAACTTTGATCTAGAAAATTATCACTTTTCGTTTAAAATATTATTTCATACATCCCCCCAAATTTATTATCACTTACATTTTTAGTCAGTTTCTCAATCTATTTTTATGCCCTTTTTAAAAAATATTATTTTATTTTCACACTCACAAACAATCAATTTAATTATTAATGGACCCCACATTATTTGCTTTAACCTACTTTTTTCTTAAAATTTGAGCTCATTCCAATGTGAATAGATTTGGGGAATAGAGTGAGTATCATATTTTTTTTAAAATACTCGTTCCATCTCGTGTGAACTTGCACACTTTTCTTTTTGGGACATCTCATGCTAACTTGCACACCACAAAAATAGAAAACCTTCCATAAAATCCACTCTCGTACAATATTCACAATATTACACAAAATTTTATTATTTTTAGGCCCACACATATATACTATACAACTCATTTCTTTACTTTATACATAAAAATTTACGATATTAACCCTCAAAACCACACTCATTACTAATTTCTCTTATTTTATTGGCCCATCAAATAGTACAAGTTAATCCAGGACGTAGAGAATATCATTTTTTTATGTGTTACACATTTTGCGTATAACTTTGAACCATAAACTGCCACTTTTTATTTAAATATTAAGTATAATTTTTCGTATAAAATATATCACTGTCGTGCATTAGTAATCTTTTAAATATATACCTTTGAGCTAAAAAAAAAAAAAAAACCATCAATTTTCACTTAAATCATTATCATTTTTCAATTCTCAACTAATGGACGAGATTCATTACTAGTGGGTAGGGATGTCTACTAAATTGGCAAGATTTTATCTTCTAATTAGGTTCAGATGTAGGAGTGGCACTTCATGTTTTTGTTTTGTGTTTCCTATTGATACAATAACGACATGATATAAGACTAAACACGAAAAAGACACATTTCTTTCAATAGGGGACATTGCTTGATAGAAAATCCCAACATCCCCCTCAAACAAAGGACATTTGAACTCCTATGTTGATCCACCCCAACTGCATTTTAGTTTTTGTTTAATGAATTGTCATTAGTTCAACCTTACATA
Organism: Ballota nigra; assembly: GCA_947034835.1. NCBI lineage: Eukaryota > Viridiplantae > Streptophyta > Magnoliopsida > Lamiales > Lamiaceae > Ballota > Ballota nigra. The sequence goes on along the minus strand of OX344727.1, from coordinate 5,025,791 downwards.
AGTCGCCCCTCCCCCACACAGCCTTGTTCAAGTCTAACGAGCTGCGTTGCATGGCCCAAGATAGTATGGATTGTTTCCAAATTACGACACTACGTTGTTGTATATTAGTATATTTACATAATATAATTATTTGAGAAAACTCTTTGTGAAAAGACATTTTCAGTGAAAGGTTGTAACAATTTGGTTCAACGTGATTATTCGGTGAAGTAATACCATTTGGTGAGTAAGAGTTGCAACTCTTAGGTTCACTGAAACTCTTGAGTAGAGTAGCAACCTTTCGATGCAACCCTTGGACATCTATAAATACTTGAGATGTGTGGGCCTTTGTGATAATCACTTAAATTGAATTGAAGTTGAGAATTAGAGTTTCTCAATGCACTGAAAAGTCGAGTCTCTCTATATATAGTAATCGAGTCTTATATTTTGAGTTTGTTCATACACTTGTGATTTATGCTTCTGAAATTCGTTAGAGTGTAACTATCGAATTTCCGTGAAATAGGTTTTGTATCCTGGAAGGTCAATTCCTTGTGAACCATTTACATCAATGTGGGAGAAATTAATACCTTTAGAGGTAGCATCGTTTTTCGGTGTGTCTGGCCTATCATTAACTCCATTACCTATATATATATATACAACTCTTGGGAATTAAAGTATGATTCAACTCTCGGAGAATTAAATCATGCTTTAATACCAATTTTTTAATATAGTAATTAGACTCCCACACACCAACACGGATTTTTTCTAACGTGTTTTTGTTTTCACTCATATGTGTCCTGCGAACTTTGCAGAGAGTCATCCATGCTAAAATTACTCCGGTTCTAGAACGTTTAATCTTAAAATTCTTTCACAAGACACAAAAGAAAGAAAATGCATTAACATGAATAGTACTCCCTCCGTCCCAGATCAGTTTTCACACTGATCTGGGCACGGTAATTAAGAAAAGTCACTTTTTGGGGGGTGGGTAGCCCTCAAACTACTTTTCAATGATGGAGGTTTTACCTTTAATAAAGGTGGATTACTTTATGTTAATCAAACATTCAAGTTGTACAAATACATGAGAATGAATTTAAAATTAAATAAAAATACATTTTAAATACACAAATTAAAATAATTAAAAAAACGAAAAATAAAAAAACAGAAAATTAAAAAGAATCCTAAATTTGGCTTCCCTCCTAAAATTCCAAATACTTCTAAATTCAGCTATTACAATCATTTCAACTTTTCCAAAAAATTTAAAGCACTTCCCACCTAATTTTTTGGAGTTTCCCACCTAAATTTAAAACAGGCTATAAATACAACATTTAGCCATAATTAGTCATAAATACATCATTCAATTCCAACCCTTACATAGAATTAATGGCTAGAAAAAACAGAAGAAGCACTGATCTAACTCCATCAGAGAAGAATTTAATTGCTCAAATCCTCCTTGCAAACAACAAAGATGGTCAGATTCCAAGAGGTAAGCTAGATGAAATTTCTGCATCATTTGGAGTTCATAGAAGGACAGTGCAATATGTCTGGAGTGCTGCAAAAGAACAGAAAATACAAGAAGGCCTTATCATGTTTTCAAATGGTAAGCAAGGATTACCTCATAACATCACAAGCAAAGTACAACTTGATTTGGATGTTATGAAGGCAATCCCATTTGAACATAGAACCACTATAAGAAGGTTGGCTAGAGAGATGCACACTAGCAAAAGCACAGTGGCTAGGTGGGTGAAAAAAAAGGAAATCTTACCTCATACTAATGCCATCCATCCAGAAATTACAGCCACAAACAAATATCAAAGGATCAAGTATAGCTTGGATCAATTGGAAACTGAAGTTGTCAACAACAAACTGAAGTACAATCTCATGCAAAACACAGTCCATATTGATGAGAAGTGGTTTTTCTTGCAAAAGGCAGCTATGAGATGTTACAAGGCTCCAGGAGAAGTGATCCATACAGAGCTTGTAAAAGCAAAAGGTACATTCCAAAAGTTATGTTTATGAGTGCAGTTGCAAGACCACAATTCTCAAGTGATGGCCAATGCACCTTTGATGGGAAAATTGGAATTTTCCCATTCACAAGACAGGAGGGTGCCCAAAGAAACTCTAGAAATAGAGCAAGGGGCACACTAGTTACAAAACAAATAGACTCAATCACCAAAGAGGTTATCAAGGGGTGTCTAATCAATCAAGTAAGTCTCCTAAACTGGAAATTCATCATTTAATGCATCAACTATCAGAACTAATTCATCATTTAGTTTGAATTTCCAAGTTGGTGACATTACATGGGTGTTTCCAAGTTTGAATTCATCATTTTGTGTGTTTTATTTCAGATTATTCCAGCAATCAAGGCAAAATGGCCAGCAGGTGCAAGCAAAAATATATTCATACAACAAGACAATGCAAGACCTCATATAAATAACTTGGACCCTGAGTTTAGAGCAGCTGCAAGCTCAGATGGCTTTAATATTATTTTAGTGTGTCAGCCACCCAACTCACCTGACACTAATATCAATGATTTGGGTTGGTTTAGGGCTATTGAATCCTTACAAGTTGACACAAGATCATACAATGTGGATGATTTGGTGAAAAATGTTATCCTATCATTTGAACAACTTACACCTAGTACACTTAACAAAGTCTTCCTAAGTTTACAGGGGTGTTTGACTGAAATACTCAAGGTTAAAGGACACAACAACTTCAACATACCTCACATGCAAAAGGATGCTTTGATCAGACAAGGGACACTACCAGAAAGTCTTGAAGTGGATGTGGAGCTTGTAAAAGAATGCATAGAATATCTTCAAGAAGTTGGACAGATTGATGTTGCACAAAACACATTTTCAGCACTATTGTTCAATCTGGGGTATGCTTAGTGAAGGGGCAGAATACTTTAGTTAATTTTTGAAGCATGTTTACAACATAAACATTGGGGCAAGTAGTGCTTAGGCTGTAAACATGCTTATTTTGCACATTTTCAGGACAGGAATTCAGTTTAGGGTATGTTTAGTGAAGGGGCAGAAAACTTTTGCACATTTTGCATGTAATGAAAGACCCATCCTTTTGTTATTAAAAGAAGAAAAGCACTTATGATAGTCCATCAAATAAGAATTGATCATGAAATCAATTCCCCCTCAGAAAATTATCATCATGGGGTCTCAAATCAAGCCTCCAAAATAAAGCAAATGTTCAACATTCACTTCTATGGTGGCATTGATCACACTACAGCCCATACAAAATACACTCAGCCCAAATAAGACACATAATGGCCACAAACAGGGGATAAGCATGAAATCCAACCTCAAATTGACCCTACACATGACATTCAACCTCAAATTGACCCATACACATGAAATCCATCCAATATCAGAAAAAAAATCATCATATACAGGGGATACACATGCATATAAAGGCCAATAACAGGGAATACACATGCATAAGAGTCACAAACAGGGGATACACATGCAATACATCCTCAAGTGACCAATAAGTACAACATCCAACCAATATCAGAATGGATCACCACCTTCCAGTAATAAGCATGAAATCCAGCCTCAAATGACCCATAAATACAACATTCAACCTCAAATTGACCAATAAACATGAAATCCAACCAATATCAGAAAGGATTCATCACATACGGGGGATAAACATGCATATAATGGCCAATAACAGGGGTTAAACATGCATAAGAGTCACAAACAGGGGTTAAACATGCATATAATGGCCAATAACAGGGGTTAAACATGCATAAGAGCCACATCCAGTAGTAAGCATGAAATCCAGCCTCAAATGACCCATAAATACAACATTCAACCTCAAATTGACCCATAAACATGAAATCCAACCAATATCAGAAATGATTCATCACATATAGGTGATAAGCATGCATATAATGACCAATAACAGGGGTTAAACATGCATAAGAGTCACAAACAGGGATTAAACATGCATATAATGGCCAATAACATGGGTTAAACATGCATAAGAGCCACATCCAGTAATAAGCATGAAATCCAGCCTCAAATAGTTACCTACGCATGGCTGGACACCAGATACATGCGAGTTCAAACCAACAGGTCTTCAAGTCCATCTCCGACAACCTCTTTGCCTTTTTCTTCTCCGTGGCCTCCTCGAGCTCAGTCTCAGGTACAAAGCTCGAACCGGAATCCTCAGAATCCGGCACATCAGCCCACTCCTCAGACTCCGGCCCCATATCCACTTCCTCAGAATCGGGAACAACCTCGCCTTCCTCATAATCCGGAGACACAGCCGCAACCAAGTCATGCATATTGTAATTTTCCATCGAAACTGAGTAGATAAAAGGGAATCGAGTTGAAAACCCTTAATATGGAGCGAATCGAAGGGAATCGAGTAAAAACCCTTAATATGGAGCGAATCAAGGGTAATCGAGTCGAAACCCCTTAATATGGAGCAGATCGAAGGTAATCGAGTCAAAACCCCTCAAGAAAATGGAAATCGAAGGGAATCGAGTCGAAACCCCTCAAAACCAAGCAAATCGAAGAATACTCGAATCGAAATCCCTCAAAACTGAGCAGATCGAAGGGAATCGAGTCGAAATCCCTAAAAACTGAGCATATCGAAGGGAATCGAAGAAGAGGAAAGGTCAGCGTGTATGGGCTGAGTGTATATGTATGTGCTGAGGGCGGGGGGAGGGGGGAAGCAAGTGAGAGAGTGGGCTGGGTGGCAATCGGAGAAGAAGAAAGCTCGGAGGTGGGTGTCGATGGAAGAAGATTCGAGAGAGAGGGAGGTGGGTGCCGATGGAAGAAGGTTCGAGAGAGAGAGAGATAGAGAGGCGGATGCTAGGGTTAGATGTATTTGTAGGTATATGTATGGGCTGAGAGTATGTATGGGCTGAGAGTATGCATGGGCTGAGTGTATTTATTTTGGGCTGAGTATATGTATTTTGAGCTGAATGTATTTTGGGCTGAGTGTTTTTTGGGCTCCATATTTTTATTTTATTTTTATACGTATTTTATACGGTTCGGGTGTATTTTATACGGTTCGGGTGTATTTCATACGGTCCGGGTGTATTTTATACGGGTTGGATGTATTTTTGTTATGTCTAATTGGCTTGGTTTAGTTTAACTAGTTACTTAATTATTGAATGTGTGTTAATTGTGTAAGAAAAGTAATGGCATATGGGTAAATAAATTGAAAAAAAACTTTCCATTTTTTGGTGTGAAAACTGATATGGGACAGACCAAAAAGGAAAGTGTGAAAACTGATCTGGGACGGAGGGAGTATAAATCAGTTCCTTTTAACTTTTTCCAACTCAAAGCCTCGTGATCTTTCAATAACAGTGAAAACTTTGTCTCTTTCAAAGTTCTAATATGATCTTCCAATATCTTCCAATACCAGTAGAGACAGTAGACTTTATTTGATTGAAAGCTCCCATGATTATACAGAACCATTTGTTTAGAGTCAAAATACCGCAAAATACTCGGAAATAATTTTTTTTTAAGGCCAATAGGTTAGGGGGTAGCAAAAGAAGGACAACGGGTCTTCGGGCTGGCAATTTAAGGACACCAAATTTAAAATATTGCAATTTGAGGTCAAATTGGTCCGAATTGACTCTAATTGGAGCTAATTCGGGCCAACCTGGCCTCAATTTGCAAAATTTTAAACCTATGGTCCTTAAATTGTCAGCCACAAGACCTACCGCTACCGTCCTTCTTTTACTACCTTTCATTACAAGATTTTCACGTTTTAACAACGAAAAAATTATGTTGCTAATCAATGAATTTGCATTTAGTAACGGATTTACAACGAATATTTTTCATTGTTATTCTGCTCGTTGTTAAATGTGCCAACGAAATAGTATCCCGTTAGTAAAAAATACCGACAGATTATCAACGGATTACCAACAAAAAATAAAATATTTATTTATATGACCAATCTGTTGGTAAAACGGTTAGTAAACATAATCCGTTGCTAAATTATTGTGGTAATTTTTTATTCCGAAACATTAATTAACCCTTGATTTCGAGATATTTTATACACATTGCACCCGTCCAACACCACTTTGAGACATAACTATTACCTTTATAAATATAAGTATATGTATTAAAAAAATTAATACAAAAAATAAATTTTTCTTCCTCGTACCAACCCCACGCCCCAATCATTTTTCACCCAAAGTTTAGACTGTAGTCCCTACCCACCCCGGCCCTCACCTCGACCGTCCAACCCCAAGTTGTTTACCGTCAATGGTGTTGAGGTAGAATATCGTGAACTACACATAAGCAACAGACTTGGTTTTAGCCGATGGAGGGTCATATTCCAAGCACGTGTATAAAATAGCCCGAAGACCTGTGGTCCTTTGATTAGGCGTGAAATTGTTATGTTTTGGTGCCCAATTTACTCATGTTTTGAGTGTTTTCGAATAGTGCTTAGAGTCAAATGAGCATCATTTCTATACTTTGATAAATTTGTCTCTTTGATGTTCATAGATGGATAGAGGGCGAAAAGAGGAGTTCGTAGGACTTTGAATCGACTCAAACGGATGCCCGGATGAGAAGATATTGAAGAAATACGATCGGTATTAGTGCGGACGAGGAAAAGTATCACTTGGGAGAAGTTTTGAGATCACTCGAGCGCCTTACTCGAGCGCCACCGCTCGAGCGCCTTACTCGAGCGCGAAAACATACAGAACCATTCTTGCGCTCGAGCAGCTCGAGCGCCACCGCTCGAGCGAATCGCTCGAGCGCCCAAAAGTAACAGTGTCATTTCAGCGCTCGAGCAGCTCGAGCGCGACCGCTCGAGCGAATGCACCATTCGAGCTACACTGCTCGAGCGGGACCGCTCGAGCGTTTTGCTCGAGCGCCCCTATACTTTTGCCTCCGGATTCGTATTTTCGGCCCGTTAACTCCCGTTTCGACCCGGTGCCTATATATACCTCTTCCAAACACGAAAAAAAGAATCCCCAACTTTAGAAATCACTTTTAGACTTAGTTTTTAGAGAGAGGAAGAGGAGAAGAACGAGCAAGCTTTACTTTTACGTTGTTGAGGTTTTTCATACGAATTCTTAGTTTTCTTTTCGTTTCTTAGTTTCTTTTCATTAGCTTGATTACTTTAAACGTTTTAAACTTCGTCTTAGTTAATTAAATTTCAGTTCTTAGAATTATTTTATTTTAAAACCCTAGTTCATGTTTCTTATTTTCTTCGTTCAATTCATTATGTTTTTGTTTGTTGTTTCTTCTATTGCTTTTATTTTTGTTATAACCATGTCCGGCTAAAACCCTTGCATGCTTGGGTTAGGATGAACTCGTAGAAGTAGGATGTGGGTACGTAATTAAGGTAATTGGTGACGTTAGTTTTAATTCTCTTAATTAATGAATTCATATAATTAATCTTAACTCTACCTTTGAATTTCGTACGAAAGTGTTAGAGAGAGGACGACCGCATCACTCAATAACAATTAGTAGTCTTAACTAGAAGGTTTAGGAAAGGTTAATTCATTTACCGGTTTAGCGAAGGAGGACGACCGCATCACCTTAGTTAAATTAGGGTCTCATTAATTGAGCACAATCCATTAACTTGTTAGTGGATTAGTGAAGTCGAGTGTTAGGGTAAAGTATTAGGGTTTAGAATCTTGAGCTTTCACCTTGCATTCTTTTACTTAGGTTAATTCTTGTTTGTCACGATTACTTTGATTATGTACCTGCTCCGTTAGTATACGTAGGGATTCCTATCCTGAGCATCACCATCTCTCATTAGAAAACAACCCGTAGTTAATTCGTTCTTTTTCATTCTTTAGTTTACTTAGTTTAACTCAGTCTTTTAATTAATCTTTCAAAAACCCAAAAAAACATTACACTCATATTAACTACGACGCGTAGATCTTCAGGGATCTATTCGCATACACTGTCCCTTGGGTACGATATACTTGGTCGTTATACTTACCAATACTATAGTGAACCCGTTCGCTTGCGGGTGAGCGATTAGTAGAAGTTAGTAAAATCGCTTCAAGTCAATGGCGCCGTTGCCGGGGATGGCGTTTTATGCTTTTTGAATAGGACTTGTCGATAGCTTAGTAGTTAGTAGTGAGTGCTTTCTTTTCTGTTTTATTTTTATTTTTTTATTTTAGTTGGCAGTTGCGTTTTGATCCTTCTGCTAGTGTGTCAGGTTTATGAAAACACGCTCACAAGGCAATACGAGCGAAGATAGATTACCTGCAGATCCTGAGACAATAGCCAGAAGGAACCGAGCCTTCTTGAGAAGAATGGCTACTGCCGCGGGAAACAAAGACAAAATTTCTGATGAACTTGGGGAGTTAGACAAGATAGCTGCAGAGTATACTGCTCTTGTGGAACGGGCAGAGGGTGCCAATGGAAATAGCAGTAATCAGCAGATACCCATAGGGGGAACTGAGAGCCCACACCCGAACCCACAAGACACAATCAACTCTGCACAAACACAACCCCAAAACCAGAACCAAAACCCTGCTTACCCACAAAACCCAAATAACCCTTTTAACAACCCAGCATACCAACATTACCCATATCCACCTTATCCTTACCCACCATACCCATACCATCCACCACCAGTCTACAACCAACCACCTATTTACCAACCACCACCCCAACAAGTACCCGTACCAGCTGCTAATCATCAATACGTTCCTCAGAACGTAGATCATAATATGGCGATTAGAGGGAGGTTTGCAGCGCAGCCACAGCGGTACTATGATGGAGTGGCTTTGCCTCCTGTTGAGGCAAATAACTTCTCCATTTCCCCAGGAATTTTAAAGCTGCTGACCGAGAATCAGTTCAAAGGGGTGATCGGGAAGGAGAATCCTCACACACATCTGAGGAGCTTTCTCATGATAGCATCCACATTTAATTATAATGGCATGTCTGAAGATGCCAAGAGGCTTAGGCTGTTCCCATTCTCATTGACGGGAATAACCAAGGAGTGGTACGATAATACGCTCCCGCGGGGAGGTATTACCACTTGGGCCGAGCTCGAGCGTCTGTTCCTCGAGCGATTCTACCCTCCATCTAGGACGATCAAGGCTAGAATTGAGATCTCGTCCTTTCGCCAGAAGTCTGGAGAGGATTTACGCCAAGCGTGGGAGAGATACTCAAACATGCAGATTGAGTGCCCGCAGCACGGGTACAATGAGGGAGACATTATGGCATTCTTCTATAGTGGTGCCAGCAAGGATGGTCAAGCCCATTTAGACGCCTGTGCGGGTGGAGCATTCCTCAACCAAGGCATAGAGAGGTGTAGGGAGATCGTTGACAACATTACCACGAATGCCGGTGCTTGGAGTGGAGATGCAGATTTTCAGAGAGTGCATCAGGTTGAAGAGGGAGAAGGAACGAGAAGGCTGCTGATGGCCATGATGGAAAAGATAAACAACCTCGAGTTGGGGAAGAATTTAGGTGGAGAGCATGCAGTGGAGAATGAGAGAGTAGACCAACCCAGTGGACAACAAGAGGTAGCCAATTACATGGGAGGTCCATATTACAATCAGAATGGCTACCAAGGTGGAAATCAGTATGGAAGGCCTTCTTATGGCCAACCATTTGTGCCTCCAGGCCCTCAGCCACTTCAAAATCAATGGAGGAACACACAAGGAGTTCAAGGAAGCCAGCAGCCTCCTCAAAACACATGGAGGAGGAATGATAATTTTTCTTATGCTAACCCAAAAGCTGGTGTTACTGTTCCTGCAGGTGTTGATCCGGGGTCTAAACCTCCTGGTGGAGAAGGCGGTGCATCAACCGAGGAGATGTTGAGAGCGATCCTTCAGAAGGTGGAGGAAGGGAGCAAGCGATTGTCATCCTTGGAGCACGATGTGAAGGAGTTGCACAAGAAGGGTGATCAACGAGATCAAGAGCTCCAGAAAATGAACGTTGAGTGGACTAGAACTCAACAAGAGAACAATCGAAGGTTCACCTCTTTAGAGCTCCAGATGAGCCAGATTGCAAAATCAGTGAATAGAATGCCGGAAGGGAATCCGAAAGAGCAGTGCAAGGCGATCCAGCTTAGAAGTGGAACCAATTATGAAGGTCCTCAGATGCCTGCTGATTCTGAGACGCCCCAAGTTGAGAAGGGGATTGAAAGTAAAGGGATTGAGAAGCAAGAAGATATGGATGAGTCCCAGAAGGGCAAAGGCATTGAGGAGGTTGAGAGAGTTCCTAAGTGGAAAAAGGCAAAGGAAGCAAGGGAGAAAGTGAAAGAAACAGAAAGAGATGAGTGGGGGGTACCCAAATCGGTGATACCTGTCCCATATCCACAGCGCTTCATGAAAAAGAAGCTTGATGAGAAATTCGCTAAGTTCCTTGATGTTTTTAAACAATTGCATATTAATATTCCTTTTTATGATGCTTTGGAACAGATGCCGCATTATGCGAAGTTTCTGAAGGACTTGATTGCAAAAAGACGGCGAGTGGATGAGCCGAAGTTGGTGCAGCTGAACCACGAGGTGAGTGCATTAGTGCACAAGGCGCTTCCACCAAAGCTGAAGGATCCCGGGAGCTTCACGATCCTATGTGATATTGGGAACGGGATCAAGAAGGGAGCGTTGTGCGACCTTGGAGCAAGCATCAATCTCATGCCCTTGTCGCTTTTCAAGAAGTTGGAAGGGTGTGAACTTCAATCCACAATGATGACGCTTCAACTTGCCGATCGGTCTATTACTCGACCTCAAGGTGTGGTTGAAGACGTTCTAGTGAGAGTTGGAGATCACATTTTTCCAGCCGACTTTGTAGTGCTAGAGATGGAGGAAGATGAGCACGTACCCCTGATCTTGGGAAGACCGTTCTTAGCTACGGCGGGGATGGTGCTAGACGTGGCGAATGGGAAGATTACATTGAAGGTTGATGATCAAGAAGTGAAGATCTCCCTATATGAAGCCATGAAGCACCCGAAGGAGGATGAGAGCTTGTATTGCATGGATGACATTGATCCTCGTGTTGAAGACACACATTCTCTCCCTAATCCATCTCATATTCATGATTTTGTTAGTCCTTCACTTGATTATGTAACCCAGGAGCGTTATGATCTTGATTATTTTGATAGGGATGAAGTGAAGAAGTTGAAGGATGAAGAGGTGAAGAAAGTGGACGTGGTCCAGTTAGACGGGAAAGGAGGAGTTAAGAAGAAAAAGTCCAAACTCAAGAAATTGTTTAGTAAGACTCCTCCAGATAGAGGCAAGAAGGAGTTGAGACCCATAACACTTGGGGATGAGAAGAAAGCAAAGGAACTCATGATGGTGGGGCATCAAGGAAAGGAGTTCAAACACCACTCTTATGGGAGTGAGGGAGGTAAATTTGCGTATGATGTCCCATAAGCTCCTTGAGCACGGTCCGGCATGAGGACCTTAAAAATAGCGCTGAATGGGAGGCAACCCAATTTTATTTGCTTTCATTTATTTTTAGTGTCTTTTTATATTATTAGGGTGTTTAGAGTCGTATGTTTAACCTCGTACTTGAGAGCTTTATTTTGTAGGCTTGTCTCTAAAGGAGTAAAGGAACCAAAGAAGTGGAGATTGAAGGAACCGACTTGAGACAAGGGAGTGTGCAAAGCTATTGAGAGAAACTGAATTGTTCGGTTGAGGTAACCCACAACCCCAAACTTAGACCTCTAGCAAGGTCGAAGTTTGGGGGGGTGGAGTTTTTTTTATTTGTTTTATTATTACATTGCACCGGAGCACCCCTTATCTTTGAGTTGAGTTAGTTATGTGGTGCCTTGAGATGCTCCTTGGGCTATTATTAATTTGTTTTGTTACTCAATATTTTATGCCTATCAATCACCTTATGCTTGTTGATTGCTATCTTTGAGTATGATTTGATGAGTAGGGTGAATTGTGAGGCTGAGTTAGGAGTTTTCTTGTGTGAGTGTTTGAATTTGAGCTGATTTGAGAAAGAACTTGTATGCTTGTAAATTTTTCTTTTGAGTGCTTGTGTGATGAGAGTGAGAATTCACTAGGACTAGCATGGATGTGAAAGCCGTGAGAGTTGAGCCTTACGAGATTTAAATGCATGATTTAATCTCTTCGTTTGTGAGTGAATCGTCACCTTAGAGGATGCTAGAACTTGCATGTGCTCTTGTTTCTTGATTGTGTCTAGTTTGATATGCCGAATGTGATCTTAGGCCATCTTTGATTTAATTGAGTCACTTAGCCAAAATTTTCCTTACCAATGACATTGATCCCTTGTTAGCCCCTTTGAGCCTAAAGCCTATTTTATTTGCTAGCACATATGAACACTATTCCAATTCCTAAGCCTTTTTGTCCAAATTTGAGTGGAGAATAGGAAAGTGTGAATATGAAGGGAGTGAATTGAGTTGAAAAAAGGAGAAGGTTGTATGTTGAGTGAATATGAGAAAAGGTGTGATGAAGTTTTGAGAGGTGGGAAAAAGAACAAAAAAAATTGAGAATGAGCAAAAGAAGAAAAAATGAGCTCATGTGTTGTGCGAAAAAGAAAAAAAGATGATGAAGTGATTGAAAAAGTGAAAAAGAGAGAAAGAAAAAAAATCGAAGTGTTGAGAGAATTGAAAGCGAAAGTGTAGTGATTGAATATGTTTGAAGTAGATCGTTTTTAATCTCGAATTACCGAAGTTTTGAATTTCTATTCTCCATTCACGTGAGTCACTTTACCATATTGTTATCCCACCTGTCCAAAGAGCCTACATTACAACCTTGAGAAAAGTCCTTTTTGATTCGGCATTGATTTCTAGAGTATGGTCGGAGTTGAGAGTGCTTACAAGCCTATGGCTGCCAATATGTGTGATTGATTGATTGAGTGAGTCCCTTAAACACTTTTATACACTTGTGAGGGAGTGAAACACATCGTTGAGTGCACGTTCATGCTTGATCTTGGTGTTTCTTGTTATTGTTGCATGAGTACGATAAAAGAAAGTGAGTTAGTATACGTGTGATCGATCTTTGAAGCTCGAGTTCAATTACTTGCATGATTTGATTCTTGATTCATTCCTAACAATTTCACTTGACTTATTATTTCGTTGCTTGAGGACAAGCAACATGGTAAGTTTGGGGGGGTTGATTAGGCGTGAAATTGTTATGTTTTGGTGCCCAATTTACTCATGTTTTGAGTGTTTTCGAATAGTGCTTAGAGTCAAATGAGCATCATTTCTATACTTTGATAAATTTGTCTCTTTGATGTTCATAGATGGATAGAGGGAGAAAAGAGGAGTTCGTAGGACTTTGAATCGACTCAAACGGATGCCCGGATGAGAAGATATTGAAGAAATACGATCGGTATTAGTGCGGACGAGGAAAAGTATCACTTGGGAGAAGTTTTGAGATCACTCGAGCGCCTTACTCGAGCGCCACCGCTCGAGCGCCTTACTCGAGCGCGAAAACATACAGAACCATTCTTGCGCTCGAGCAGCTCGAGCGCCACCGCTCGAGCGAATCGCTCGAGCGCCCAAAAGTAACAGTGTCATTTCAGCGCTCGAGCAGCTCGAGCGCGACCGCTCGAGCGAATGCACCATTCGAGCTACACTGCTCGAGCGGGACCGCTCGAGCGTTTTGCTCGAGCGCCCCTATACTTTTGCCTCCGGATTCGTATTTTCGGCCCGTTAACTCCCGTTTCGACCCGGTGCCTATATATACCTCTTCCAAACACGAAAAAAAGAATCCCCAACTTTAGAAATCACTTTTAGACTTAGTTTTTAGAGAGAGGAAGAGGAGAAGAACGAGCAAGCTTTACTTTTACGTTGTTGAGGTTTTTCATACGAATTCTTAGTTTTCTTTTCGTTTCTTAGTTTCTTTTCATTAGCTTGATTACTTTAAACGTTTTAAACTTCGTCTTAGTTAATTAAATTTCAGTTCTTAGAATTATTTTATTTTAAAACCCTAGTTCATGTTTCTTATTTTCTTCGTTCAATTCATTATGTTTTTGTTTGTTGTTTCTTCTATTGCTTTTATTTTTGTTATAACCATGTCCGGCTAAAACCCTTGCATGCTTGGGTTAGGATGAACTCGTAGAAGTAGGATGTGGGTACGTAATTAAGGTAATTGGTGACGTTAGTTTTAATTCTCTTAATTAATGAATTCATATAATTAATCTTAACTCTACCTTTGAATTTCGTACGAAAGTGTTAGAGAGAGGACGACCGCATCACTCAATAACAATTAGTAGTCTTAACTAGAAGGTTTAGGAAAGGTTAATTCATTTACCGGTTTAGCGAAGGAGGACGACCGCATCACCTTAGTTAAATTAGGGTCTCATTAATTGAGCACAATCCATTAACTTGTTAGTGGATTAGTGAAGTCGAGTGTTAGGGTAAAGTATTAGGGTTTAGAATCTTGAGCTTTCACCTTGCATTCTTTTACTTAGGTTAATTCTTGTTTGTCACGATTACTTTGATTATGTACCTGCTCCGTTAGTATACGTAGGGATTCCTATCCTGAGCATCACCATCTCTCATTAGAAAACAACCCGTAGTTAATTCGTTCTTTTTCATTCTTTAGTTTACTTAGTTTAACTCAGTCTTTTAATTAATCTTTCAAAAACCCAAAAAAACATTACACTCATATTAACTACGACGCGTAGATCTTCAGGGATCTATTCGCATACACTGTCCCTTGGGTACGATATACTTGGTCGTTATACTTACCAATACTATAGTGAACCCGTTCGCTTGCGGGTGAGCGATTAGTAGAAGTTAGTAAAATCGCTTTAAGTCATCCTTCTTTTGCTACCTCCCCAACCTACTGGCCTAAAGAAAAAAATTATTCCCCAAAATACTCATTTTTTATTTTAAAAAATTATTTTACCCGCATCAACTTTAAAAAAAATTATACAAAATTCATTTTAAAGGACCAAAACACCCCTACAAAATAGGTATAAAAGATTTAACAAATTTGAGTTGGGTCTCACCTCTCCTCATATCCACCCCTCCACTTCATTTTCATCACTTAAACTTCAATTAAAACTACTAATTTTTTAACATCACAACTTAAATTCAATTACAATATTATTAATATTAAAATGCACTATACATACACACAAATATACAATAAAAATATTGTAACTAATAATATGTTATTAATTAATATTGTAAATTTAGAAATTTATTGTAATATTTAGAGTAATTATTAAAGTTTAATTGATATAAAGATAATGTGGGGTTGGGGGTGTTAAGGGGGTCATTAACATGATGAAGTGACTAAATAATAATATTGTGGGCCATATGGATAAAAAATATTGTTTGAAATTGAAAATAAATAGAAAAAATTATTTATATTTGAAGTAGGTAAAATAAATCCTTAAAAGTTGAAAATGGTATTTCAAAGTCTCTTTTCATCTCTACTTTTATTTTTTTACAAAATCAATAATATACATTTTTTTTATCATATATATGTAGCATGTGAATATATATTATATATTAATTATATAAACTAAATAAATATTTACACATTAATAAATGTAGTACTATATTAATAACTGCATGTCACAATCCTACCATTTTGTAGACAAAAAATAATTAACTGCACGTCACAATCACTTGACCGACGATTTAAATTTGGAAAATAATAAAATATATTTCCTCTGTATGCTTAAATCATTAAAAAAAATATATCTCATATTTATTTGCTACATCTATTTTTACAAATAAAAAAACAATATTTTTAAGACAAAAATTTATATGAGACCACACAAATTAACACATACACTTACCAAAGTGTTAATAAGACAATGCTCTAGTTACACGAATTCTTATTGTCTCATGTCATGAGACGGTATCATACAAGACCTACTCTATTTTTAAATACTACTTCCTCCGTTCCAAATTCATTTCTCATTTACTATTACGGATTTTAAGAAAAGAGTTGTTTATAATATTTAAAGTGATAAAGTATATATTTTTAATTATTAGTGGAGAATATAATATTAAAAAGTATTGTTCTTTTTTTGCCAAAAAGTAGATGTAGCAAACGAGTATGGGACGAACCTTTTTGGCAATGTAGCAAACGAATTTGAGATGGAGTATATTCTTTATACATTTTTATTAAAAATATTTATTTTACCATTTTAAATACTAATAAACGACTATTTTAAAATAAGAAACAGATGGAACAGGGAGTACAAATTTTTTTTATATAATTATAAAACAGGCCCGTAAAACTCCACCTTAAGGAAAGGCCGAATTAAAACCTCCCACTAGAGAAAATACAATCTAACATTTCTTGATTTTAAGAAAAAGAAAACCAACATTTTTCCCCTTCTTTTTTCTATCTTAAGAAGAAAAAAAGAAAAAGAGAAAATGACCAAAAAAGCCGAAATTAGAATCAGAAACGGAAGCGCACATGTCACGTGGCCTTCCTGAGATCAATGACCACTACACTGACGTTGTCACTGCTTCTCCGCGCCAGAGCCAGCTTTGTCAACAGCGTTGACGCATCGCTGCACGCCTTATCGGACCTCTCCCCCTCCGGCGACCGCGCCACCGCCACCGCCACCGCCGCCGCTTTTAAGCACATCCGCGCCACCCCGCACGCCGTCTCGTTCGACACCACGTCCCACAGCCCATCGCTCGCTAATATCAAACACTCATCCTCCTCGCTCCGTTCCGTCACCGTTACTTCCGGCTCGCAACTCACGTACGGCTTCAGATAATTGTCGCCTGAGATTACCCATTTAATTAATTATCTAAATTTAGTTATAAGGTTTATTTTTATTTTTATTTAAATTTAATGGCACTAAATCCACTAAAGTATAGACGATTTTGTATCTAAACCACTAAACTATATTTAATTTTCAGCCAAATAGGACTTGGATCATGCATAAATTTAATTTTCAGCCAAAAAGGACTTGGATCGTGCATGGACACAAAGAGACTATATTAAACAGCAGTGATGATGAGTTATGTTGAGTCAGGTGTATTTCTCGTTTCAACTGAAATAAAATTATAAAAAATTACAATTTGGTAATTTATGTGCAAATCCGTTAATAGTATGGGGCATTTAGTGCAATTATGATTTAGGGGCAAATTCGTCAATAGTTGGGTGGATTTAGCGCAATTATGTCTTTTAATTAGTTGATGCTTACCGATGGCTCGGGACATGGCGAGAACTCCGAGAACCCGAGCGCCCTCCCAGTAGATTACCCGCCCGCCCGCTTGTTGTATCCGGTTTAGCTCGTCGGGTCGATCCGGCTATAATCCCATATTATGAGAAATTAGGTCCAAATTCAATTTTAGGCATCTATTTCTATGTTTAGACGACTCACTTTGTGGTCGGTGGAGAGAGGGACGGCCTTGCCGCCGCGGCAGAGCACCGCCCTGGAGTCGCCGCAATTAGCGACGACGATTTTCTGCGGAGTGACGACGGCGACCACCGCCGTGGAGCCGACGGCGTCGCACTCCGGCGTCTGGAGTTCGCAGCGGCAGGTGATGCTCATGTCATCAACGACGTCGTTCTCGTTCCATGCAACGACCTCCTTGTCCATGCGGGAGAAGCTCCGCTCCATCACGCGCTGCCACCGGCTCTCGCCGGGACCGTCGAGGAGCAGCTCTTCCTCCACCACCTCGTGGAGCCGCTCCTTGCACTTTGTCGCCACCTGAAATTAAATAACCGCCGCGCAATTCAAATTAAGCAGCAACAGATTTTGATTCGTGATAATTAATTAATAATTAATTCGATTTATACGCACGTGAGAGCAGCCGTGGCCGTCGTAGACGCCGTAGTAGTGTAGAGCCGGAACGGTGTCGTTTCGGCAAAACGAAGGGTGAATCGCCACCGCGTCCTCCATGTCCCGCCGCCGTCCGCATATGGAGGAGATCCCAAATTTAGGCAGCGCATCGCCGAAATTCAACGCCGGAGCCAGGGGAACAGAGTTGCAGTCGCTCTCATTCCCGATTTGACCTCCACAATCACCACCAGCAGAATAATCAGAAGCGCAATCGTAATCCCTAGGCAAGCAAAGCTCCAAACGACGCCGTTTCACCCCCGGCTCCACCCTAACACGGCGGAGCTCCATTCTCCGCCTCCTCGCCGCCCTGCTACTACCCTCGCACGAACCGTCGCTCTCACTCACCACACCGCGGCAGATCTCCGCCATCCCATCCACCACCAAATATGTGTATATATAACAAACAAACAATCAATCGATCGATAGATCAATGAAGGCGTTGGTTGATAAATTGAGAAAAAGGAAAAGAATGGAAAAGTGGTAAATAGTACGAAGGTAATGAAGGGGGGCGTCTGGGGGTTCCACCCGTCCGTTGAAAGCGAACGCGTGCCTTTAGGCGGGGCAGTACGTGGACGAATGGGAATGCCCCAACGCATGGGTGGAAATTTCGTACTCGGGGGTGGGGCCCGGCGATTGGTTGTATGGCGACATCTGGGTAGCATCCGGCCCCTCGTAGGGTGGCGGAGGACACGTTTCAGCTCATCTAGGTTGGATGGGACGTTCTTTTGAATTTCCCTTTGTACTTGGCCTTCCATTAACACGCCCCCAGATCCTTTAAACGGAACTTTGATTGCAACGCTTTGATTCCAGTATCAATAAAGTAAAATTGGTTGATACTCCAACGTTCAGCTATTGTGTTCCCATTTTGCCATTTTGGTCCATTTCACTATAAATTTCTTATATTTTATTTGGAAATTAACTATTCCCTCCGTCCACGAAAATTTTACCCGCTTTCCTTTTTGGTCCGTCCACCAAATTTTTACCCATTCATTTTTTGGCAAAAATTAGCCCACTAAATTATTTTCTAAACCCACTTAATACACCCCAACCCACTAAAACACCACAGCCCACCCTAATAACCTCTATCACCTACTCTGCGTCCCCTCACTTCTCCCTCACTCTCTCGATTATTCCAGGGTTTTCTCACTCTCTCTTATCCGTCTCCCTCTCTCTCTCGATTATTCTAGGGTTTTCTCACCCTCTCTCTTACCCGCCTCTCTCTCTCTCTCGATCTATATCACTTTTCCACTTATATTCCATGGATTCGGATATTGAATCATTTGTTCCCGAATCTGATATGACCGATTTTAATGGCGATTTGGGGTGTTTGGTGGTGGCCGATTCTTTTGACGATTCGGCTCTTGGATCTCCGACGGTGGGAGATTTTGGCGCCGATTCGAGTCTCTGTTCTCCGGCGTTGGTCGATTGTAGTGGAGAATCGACCTTTGGTTCTCCATACATGTCCAATATTGCTCGATCTGACTCACCCTTTGTCGATTGGCCCCTCTTTTCTCAGAACGTGGTAAATTTTGCCGATTCGCCGACGGTAGCAACTGGTGCTGCTTCGGCGGCGGTGGACGATGGTGGTTCTCCGCCATTGGTGGCCGCTCCTTTGCCTTGGCCGAAAGATGATGATTTTGCTCGGATTTTTGGAACTCGATGTACTTGTGCATCACTTGAACTCCGTCAATTTGCTGCTGATTTGTATTGCATGTGGATTCCAGGAGCTAAATGCTTGCTTAAAAGGTCTTCTCTGATATCCCTTTAGATGTATTCTGTTTTGGTTAAAATTTGGGGCTGTTTTCATTTTCTGAGGAATTCCAGTGATGATTTATGTGATTTTTGAGGTGCAATGTGAGTTTTGTCATCACTTTGAGCATGTTCTTTGTTTGGAGACACTTATACTCCTATGCATGAACTGTTTTGGTAAAAATTTGGGGCTTTTTTCATTTCCTGAGGAATTCCAGTGATGAATTATGTGATTTTTTAGGTGAAATGTGAGTTTTGTCATCACTTTGAGCATGCTCTTTGTTTGGAGACACTTATACTCCTATGCATGAATTGTTTTGGTAAAAATTTGGGGCTTTTTTCATTTCCTGAGGAATTCCAGTGATGAATTATGTGATTTTTTAGGTGAAATGTGAGTTTTGTCATCACTTTGAGCATGCTCTTTGTTTGGAGACACTTATACTCCTATGCATGAACTGTTTTGGTTAAAATTTGGGGCTGTTTTCATTTTCTGAGGAATTCCAGTGATGATTTATGTGATTTTTTAGGTGCAATGTGAGTTTTGTCATCACTTTGAGCATGCTCTTTGTTTGGATACACTTATACTCCTATGCATGAACTGTTTTGGTAAAAAATTGGGGCTTTTTTCATTTTCTGAGGAATTCCAGTGATGATTTCTGTGATTTTTGAGGTGAAATGTGAGTTTTGTCATCACTTTGAGCATGCTCTTTGTTTGGAGACACTTATACTCCTATGCATGAACTGTTTTGGTTAAAATTTGGGGCTTTTTTCATTTCCTGAGGAATTCCAGTGATGAATTATGTGATTTTTTAGGTGAAATGTGAGTTTTGTCATCACTTTGAGCATGATTTTTGTTTGGAGACACTTATACTCCTATGCATGAACTGTTTTGGTTAAAATTTGGGGCTGTTTTCATTTTCTGAGGAATTCCAGTGATGATTTATGTGATTTTTGAGGTGCAATGTGAGTTTTGTCATCACTTTGAGCATGCTATTTGTTTGGAGACACTTATACTCATATGCTTGAACTGTTTTGGTTAAAATTTCGGGCTGTTTTCATTTTCTGAGGAATTCCAGTGATGATTTCTGTGATTTTTGAGGTGAAATATGAGTTTTGTCATCACTTTGAGCATGCTCTTTCTTTGGAGACACTTATACTCATATGCTTGAACTGTTTTGGTTTAAATTTGGGGCTGTTTTCATTTTTTGAGGAATTCTAGTGATGGTTTCTGTGATTTTTGAGGTGCAATGTGAGTTTTGTCATCACTTTGAGCATGCTCTTTGTTTGGAGACACTTATACTCATATGCTTGAACTGTTTTGGTTAAAATTTAGGGCTGTTTTCATTTTTTGAGGAATTCCAGTGATGATTTCTGTGATTTTTGAGGTGCAATGTGAGTTTTGTCATCACTTTGAGCATGCTCTTTGTTTGGAGACACTTATACTCATATGCTTGAACTGTTTTGGTTAAAATTTGGGGCTGTTTTCATTTTTGAGGAATTCCAGTGATGATTTCTGTGATTTTTTAGGTTAAATATGAGTTTTGTCATCACTTTGAGCATGCTATTTGATTGGAGACATTTATACACTTATGCATGAATTGGTGTTTGTGATGCTATTTGAGTAATTCCAGTGATGAATATTGTGATTTTTTAAAACATATGCATGAACTTTATACAAAAAGAAGATTTCATTAATATAGAGTCAAATACAAAAAGGATGACTCAACATGTTTACATCTTAAACAACCCATCTACTTGGGATTTGTTTAACTGGTAAACATCAAAATATTTGCAAAAGATGTTTCCTACCTACCCTAAAACTTAATACCCCAATTCTGAAATGAGTGTATTAACATCAAATGGGGATGCAGTTTCATTCATATTTTGCCTCAAATAGTCAATGCATTCTTTCACAAGGACTTCTTCAACTTGTAGATTTTCTGGTAGACACTCTTGCCTAAGTAATCTTTCTTTGTTCATATGTGGCACCTTATAGTCATTGTGGCCCTTGCATGTCATGATCTCCACCAAGCATCCTTGTAGGCTTAAGAACACATTGTTCAAAGTGATGTGTGTTAGTGAATCAAATGCATTAGTAACATTCATAACAAGATCATCACAATTGTAAGAAGATGTCTCATCTTGTAAACTTTGAATAGCTCTAAAGAAGTCCAAGTCATTGATGTTAGTGTCTGGTGAATTTGGTGGCTGACAAACTAGTTCAATGTTAAATCCATCATCTCTTGCCACAGCCCTAAAATCACTGTCACAGTCTTTCAAATGTGGTTTGGCATTATCTTGCTGAATATGTATGTCCTTGCTTGCATTTGATGGCCATACACTCTTAATCCTTGGTATAATCTGCAAAAGAATGTAATGTAACCAACAAAGTAAATAAAACACAATCTTTGTTATGGATACTTACTATGTTTACAACTACATGATGAATATTTTCTGATAGCTTTTGTATTTGTGATCATACCTTGTTGATTAAGCAGTCCTTTATCACCTCTTTGGTAATTGAGTCTATGGGTTTTGTCTCCAAAGTTCCCTTGCTTCTGTTCTTGCTGTTTCTTTTGGCTGCCATATGTGATGTAAAGGGAAAAATTCCAATTTTCCCATCAAAAGTGCATTCACCATTACTTGCATACCTTGGCCTAGCCACTACACACATGAACATGAGTTTGGTAATGTACCTTTTGCTCTTACAAGTTCTGTATGGCTCTATTTCACCTGGGAGCAGATAGTATCTCTCATTCTCTTTTGTGATGTAGAACCACTTCTCATCAATATGAATTGTGTTGTATATGGACTTGAATTGTATGATGTTAAGTGCTCTATCATAAATCAATGCATTGATGCTGTAAGATAGTCTAGCCAACTTGTTTGCAGCTGTTAATATGGGTTTGATGGCATTGGTATGGGGTTTGATCAGCCCCCTTCTAACCCAAAGATGAACTAAGCTTTTGCTCACATTCATCTCTCTTGCAATTCTTCTATAAGTTGTTCTCATTTTCAATGGTATGCTCTTCATCTTCTCAACATCCATCTCAAGTTTATCTTTATGCATGCTCCATTTTGTTTTGTGAAAAATAACAGCCTTACCTTCATTCATTTTGGCTTTTGTTGCAGACCAAATTCCACCAATGGTCTTCCTTGTGACTCCAAAGATAGCAACAGCCTGGCCGATTGAGCCCCTCTGTAACTCACCATCTTTGATATTCCCTATAAGGAACTGTGCAATCCTTGTTCTCTCATCAATAGACAGATTAGGCTTCTTAGTTTTCATTTATGGAAGTGTAGGGTATTGAATGCTGATTATTTGATTAGACTTTGTGTATTTATTGAACTAAAAAATGGGTGGGAAAACTGAAAGTTTGATTTTGGAGGGGATTTTTGGATTTTGATCCCATCAATGAACAGTGTATGTCAGTGAAGGCAGCTTGGAACTCCCTCCTCAGCCGAAATGGAGGGAGTACTTAATGTATTGTTGCTTTTTGTTAATTCTTGATTACTATTCACACTTTATGCTTTTAGATTATTTTATTAGTTTTCCTTAAAAACTGTGTTGAACAGTATATGGGTAAAAAAATCATGGACAGAGGGAGTAATAATATTATATTCATCCATTTTATTCATATTCATTCATTTAACCACATTACATTTTATTCTCTTCTCTCTCCATCAGATCACTTGTGCTATATTTATATTTAATTATCTTTTTTAAATGGTGTATCCAAAATAATGGAAACATAATATCGGAATAGAGGGAGCACATAATTACACGAATATGAGTTGTTCTGTTAAGTGAAAACAACTCGTTGATGCATGAACAAATTTTACTCTATATTTTGCCTTTTGATCCTCAAATCTCTCGTTTTACCCATATTACCAAAAGGACCTCTTGATTGAAATAAAGTAAAAAGTACTCTCTAAAAGGACTAAAAATTCATTTGACTGAAAAGTTATGCAAAATTATAAAACAATTAGTGGATGCAAATAAATCACAAGTGAAACTATCTTAAATTTCTCAAGTAAGTAAGAATGTTTTTAGTCTTTTTTTTTTTTTTTTTTTTTTTACAAGTATTTGATAATAATTCAAATCATGTGACAAATTTCGTGGGGAATTTTGGTCATTTATCCAAACTAGAATTATATCACAATCATTTAGAACTATCTTTCAATCTTATACCCTTTTCAAGTTTCAACTCACTCTCGTCTCAAAAAGTACTTCTCCCATCTCCCATCTCCCACCACTTTCTCTACCAGGGGGCGGATCTTTGGCTTTAGCCTAATGCATTTCTTCCACAAATCCTGGATTCCTTATGTAGCCAATTATTTAGCATGCCAACTCATCATTCACATTATTAATTTTAAAAAAATATTTAAATAAAAAAATATATGAATAAATATATGGGGGGAAAATCCAAGTTTTCCTCTCTCTTCAAGATTTCCATCTTTCTTCCTAACAAATTTGCGCCAAGACTTTGCAATTTCATGTTCTCTTCCTTCATTCCAAATAAGCGCTCAAACTTTCATACCAAGAGCGAAATATTTTCAACAATTACTTCGCCTATGTGACAAGTTCTTATATTCGTCAACAAAACTGAAAAAAAAAATAGATTTTCAAGTAGATGTTGACAAAATACCTTTCGAACACATTTTTTTAAGGGGTGATGGCATAAATGATTTGGTTGTACCACATTTCAAGATCAAAACACATGATATGAAAAATAAATTCATTCATTCAAGAGGATGATTGTCTCATAGATGCATCACAATTTATTAAAGATTTGTACACGTACAAAGATCTTTTCAATGATTCACCAGCCTTCAAATTTAATTGTATTTTCACCATTGATTGTTTATATGAAAAATATATAATTCATTAAATTTTAGATCCGCAGGTACTCTAGCTGTAGGAAAAAATGATTTTTTTTTCTTTTTAGTTGTAAGTATGAAATCTTCCTGCGGGTTTACAAAGGAAAAATACTGATTTTTTTTTGTTCTTGAATATGAGATATTTTCACATATATGCTATGTATAACTGTTTGAAATTTATAATTTGATTTTAGTTCTTGGTTTGATTGGCGCTGATTTGGGATGAAGAAATAAATTAAAAATAGAGAAAAATCTTGAAGAGAGAGGAAAATCTGAAGTTTTTTTTTCCTATGTATTAATTTATATATTTTCAATTTAAATATTTTTTAAAATTGATTATATGGATGATAAGTTAGCATGTCAAATCATTAATCTAGCTATATATATTGTATGTGTTAGTTTAATTCGACTCAATTTTTTTCTTTTTTAAACAATCTAGATCAACCCAAATTTATAAACCCAATCAAAATGTGCAAAAGTAAACTAAACTCTGTACGTCACAACATACAAGTATACAACATGGCTCCACAACATTAAACCTATATATTTTTTGTCTTCTATTAATAAAGTATAAAATATTTTCCCTTCTAAGAAGAAATCTATTGAAACAATCTAAGTCCTTTAACTCCAAGTCTTTCTTTTAATTTTGAGTTACAAATAAGACCCCACATAATTCATGCTATTTTTCTCGAACTCTCAATGCCCCCTCAGAAAAAAATACATTTGCAATTTTACTATTTTCTTCTAAATAATTTTCGAAACTCGATACATGGACAAGTTGTAAATAGGAATTGAATTCAAGACCGCATTAAGCAAAGTCAATCTCCCACCAATTGAGAATCTTAGATTTTCCCGTTTCTCCCATTTATTCTTTATCTTTTGGACTACATCGCCCCACACATCCGCTAATTCGACGAGAAGCCAACTTTTATTCCCTGATAGAAGGGAAATTTTCCTTTTATGCACACCAAGGGTGCAGAAGTCGGAAAATGCTTTGTGGACGTTTCTTGGCCGCCTATAAAATCCGCCTAGGTTTTTTTTAAACCGCCTCTCGTACACGGTTTTTATCATCAATTCCCAAAATTACTTTCATGTTTCCTCATATGTCTCTCTCTTAAATGCGTGAAAACTGGAAATCCTTTCCCTTCTCTCTTCTCTCTTCGCTCGCCCCTCCTTTTCGTCGCCTCCATTCTCCCTCGTTGGCCGACGGTCGCTTCCTCACTCAAGGCCACCGATCGACGTTGCCTTCCTGAAAATTGGAGCACCACCACTCTCTCCTTCCTTTTCCTCGATCGAGTGAGCGGCGAGCGGGCGCCTTAGGGAGTTCGTGTACAACCACCTCGTCTCTCTCAAATGGAGACGCCGCTGATCTTCCCTTCGCCACCACTGGTCCTCTCTTCCCTTCTCTCAAACGGAGGTGCCACCGCCAGCCCTTTCCTTCCTTCGAGCACGACCATCGATCGCCACATCACGATGAGAATTTGAGATTTAGGGTTTCATTTCATAGGCGGCGCCTGGACACCTATACTTTTTTTAGCCGATTTACCCTAAATCGGGGAGGCCGGCGGCCGCTTTTTGCGTCCCTAATGCACACCAACTCCCTTATCATGTTACTCAGCTCGCCATTGGGAATATTAACACAATAAATAGAGCATTTATTTAGATTCATGCTCATTTCCGAAGTTAATTCTCAATTATTCAGAAAGCATTTAAAAAATAAACACTCTCCATCTTCGCTTCTCCCAAGAAGATAAAAAATACACGAATCTTCATTTTCCCAATCATAGCTAGTACATATAATCTCATCTTTGTTGCCTTATTCATCATGAGTGATAGGTCTTCTACTGCTATTAGAAAAAGAAACAATGACAAAAGGTCGTGTTGTCGAAGACCACTCTCCAACTTAAACTCTTCGGACGGACCATTCACCAAAATGGAGGCACAAGCTATTCACTCCATGATCCATATAATCCATTTTTGGTAAAAAATTGAAGCCCCTCAACATCCTTCTCAAATACTCTTAATCCACTGGATCGTATGCTTTCGCGAAGTCTATTTTGTAATATATTCTTCCTTGTTTGCCATGTCTCACATCCTCTATTGCCTCGTTAAGAACCACCACACTATTATGAATTATACGGCCGCTTCTTTCTTAGGTAGAAGAATGATAACGAAGGATTTAACCCCTTCGCAAGCTTTCCCTTCTCATGAAATTCTTTCATTATATTCATGAACTCAACCATTTTCACCTTTTGGACCTTCTCCAACAGCTCATTTTGTTTTCTTCTCTTGTTTATGCATTTATGGAAAAACCTCGAATTTGTGTCACATCCTTGCAATCATTTTGTTTCTTGATTTTTGAAGTAATAAGTTGTCCTTGTAATTTCCTAGTTTCTCTTGATTGTCATCAAGGCCGAAGATATCATCAATCAAATCCATCTTACAGATTGCCAAACATTGCTATATTCCATAATTTTAAATCTTCTTTCAATTTCTTATTCTTTTTTACAGCATAACTCTTCCATTTCTCTTTGACAAAACTCTTGAAATTTCAATGATTGAAATAAAAATCGGCTTATGAATTTAGAATCTATGAGTTGTTTAATGTCTTTGTTCAAATGATCGGTAACACAAAATGTAAACCACCATCAACCGGAAGAGGAGAGGATCAGTTGCTGAAAATTACATAGGGGAAACTTTCTTTAAAAAAATCGACAATTTTGAGTAGGAAGACAAAATATAGAGTAAAAATGGTTCATACATGAATCGTATTAGTTGTTTTCACTGAAGAGTATTAGTTGTTTACTGAAAATAAGCTAAGACTCTTTAGTGAACACAACTCTTACTCTTTTAGTAAAAACAACTAATACGCTTTAGTAAAATCAACTAATATCTTTTAATAATTTATGTATAAACCAATTTCACTTTATACATGTTCAGTAGGAAAGTAGTATAGAAGTCTACCACTACCCCAAGAAAGAGGAAGAATGCATTATGAGTGTAAAAATTCTCCGAAAAAGTATAAATGGAGGTCTACTCCTTCGTGGGAAGGGGAATGAGATGTGGTCTCATATTGCAATTCTCACCTTTTTTTTTTGTTTCTTTTTGCCTATTTTTTGTTATTCAATTTGTGAGTTAAATTTTTTATTTTTTTAGTTCCATATTGCTTTTTTTTCAATAATATTTTGTAAAAAGTATTTTAACATTATTTTGTTTATATAACTTATATAATATAATTAGTATTTAATTGTAGAAATAAAATTTATAGATAAATATAGTTAAAAGAATAAATATGGACAGAATAAAATATATAATTTGATAATAGGTTTTTGGGATAGGATCTACTAGAGGAGGAATGAATTTTTTTTATGAGGTAAATCTATGAAACTTTTGAGGTAATATACGTGGCAATTTTCTTTTCTTAAAATTATTCATTCATATCATAGATGCTTAGAACTAAAAATAGCAAGTGTGGGGAGGGGGAGGAACTACTCTTACCTCACTATCCTATTTATAGTAAGTAGGTGTTAAGCACTATGCCTCGTATTACCTCACTGAATATTCAAGAGTAGTGTGTATATTAAGGTATCCTATTAAATATTATTATTATAATATACATATTTATATAATACTATAGTTTTGTGTTCAGAAACGCAGGAGGGTAGTTAAAGGTAAAGTCAGATGTATCATGATTTTTTTCCTTCTTATCTTAGTGCATGAGTCATGACATGTGTGATCTTATTTTCAGGTTCATGTGATTCTGATGATGTTTTATCTGGAATGCTACTCATCACTCATATTGTAGTTTGCAGTAAGGAGTAATTGAGGAGAAGATAATGTGGCATGTAAAAGGTAAAATAGGTGAGAAGTATTTCCTTCTTGCTCCTTTCCAAAAAAAAAAAAAAAAATAATAGTATTTTTTCAGATTTTTTATTTAATAAAAATAGTTAATAATAAAATATGATATATTGTTTGATGGTGATTCTCACGTATTATGATGTATTTGGATGAATATAAATTTTTTGAAGTAAAGTTATGATAAGTTTGTGGTGACACATATTTAGCTAATAGATGAATGAATACCAACAAAAATGTGTTATTATTGGTTGCAGCTGGTCATGGCACCGCACATTGATCCGACACGTCACCTTCTCCAACACAGTAACATGCTTGACTCAACAAGAAGTTCTAGGGCGTCTACAACTCTTTGGATCGTGATCGTCTGGGTTCTATGGAACACAAGGAACGAAGCCATTTTCAACGGGATGGAGCAAAATGTTTTTAGAGTATTTTTAGAAATCAAGTCGAGGGTTTGGACATGGATAGGAGCAAGTCTTTCCCAGAATGGAATAGAAATCCGAGATTTTGCTGTCTAGATCTTTAATAGAATGGAGCAAGCTTAAAAACTGATTTTATTGTAAGGGATAAAGTACCCCTTGTTCTCCAATTCTTTATAATAAAATATTTCTTTTATTGTTAAAAAAAAAAAAGAATACCAACAAAAATGTTGTATGGATTTCATGTTAAGTAACAAGAGTAATATATTTAGTTACACCTCTTAGATGAATAACACATAAAACAAGAAAGATGT
This sequence comes from Ballota nigra, assembly GCA_947034835.1. Taxonomy (NCBI): domain Eukaryota; kingdom Viridiplantae; phylum Streptophyta; class Magnoliopsida; order Lamiales; family Lamiaceae; genus Ballota; species Ballota nigra. Next base: position 4,996,892 of record OX344727.1, on the reverse strand, counting down.
ATAACAAATAAGGGCGATAACCTTGGTTAAATGACTCCTCTTAATGTCCGTATAAAGTGTAATGAAATACATTACTCTCATTTTCCCCAAATATATTCTCATTTGTGTTTTAAGTCCGTTTCCTCAAATTTATTCTCATACCTTTAAAAGAAACTAACAATCACTTTATTTTTTAATAGACCCACAATATTTTTACTTTATTTCATTTTTATTAAAAACTCGTATCCATTTCATTGGGTATAGATATGGAGACAGAGGAAGTACATCATTGTGTAACATAAAATATCAAGCGAAAGAAACATGCTTCATTTAGAATGGCATAAAAAGTGGGGATAAAACTTGTCACCTTACATGAGAAAGCTTCATTCACACTTTCTTTAGCCTTAGCAACATGTGTGGCTTTTCACTCACTCTTCCAGAGACAAAACCGATAAAACGATAAGTATAATTCATAAATAATGAAAAATTATTTATCTAAAGCATTTATTGTTATGCACATTTTTAACAAACATTACAACATCAAAGATTCACAAAAAAACCATGCTAACAATAGGGTAACACAGCTTCAATATACCTGAATGTACCATCTATACATCTCTATGTAGGAAAGTACAAATTCTGGACAAGATGTTATCTGAATACAATCTCAAAAGCTGTTTATACTCTTAACGCTCAACTCTAGTCATCGTCGATGTAGATGGTCTCCTGCTTAAATAAACCACCAAACACCTTCCTCGTTTCTTTCTTAGGCTCCGTTACTTTACCTCGAGGTTTAGGAACGACCTTCGATTTAGAGGGAGGGGGTTTTCGAGCAGGACTTTTCATAACTGCCTTGAAAGAAGGCAGAGAACGAGCCTTAGCCTGTCCTCTCACCGTAGCAACTTGCACTTTCTGTTCCTCCTCTTCGGGCTTTTGAACAGCGGATTTGAGCTGTGAACTCAAGTTTTCCCACGAAATGCCTGATGTGAAGCCTTTGGCTTTATTCAAGAAGTTCTCAACTGATTCTCCAGCAGCTTCTGCTGATAGACTGGTGGCCGGAGCTTCTTCCTGTTCGGGCTTTTTCGCCTCTTTCGCAGGCTTTTTTGCTGCTTCACGAGCTTCTTCTGATTCTCTTAAAGCTTCTTCCTCAGCTTCGGCTTTTGCAAGGGCCTCTAAGTAGGCTTTTCTTCTGCCATCCTCTGGAATTGCACTGCAAGCAACCACCAATGTGTAAAGAGAAGTTGGAAAATGAATTTGGAATTTTGACACATGACCTTTTTTTATATATATAGAGATAGTAAAAGTCTTCAGAAACGATCATGGTAACATGATACAGGACAGTGATTACCTGAAAAGTTCATCAACTGTCTTTGAAGGTGCTGATGGATCAGCAAAGACCTCAACAACCTGAGCATTGGAAAAATGATGGATCAATGACAACGTAGCATCATCGTTTTCTTGCAATTGTCTTTGATGAGAAATTATATACATTTGATCGTTCAACTATTATACAGCACTAAATTTAAATCGAATAAACACGATATTTTTCAACAGAATGACTTTGGACAATTTGCTCTGTAATGGAAGCATATGTAGACCATATGAACAGACTAATTTAAAAAAGAGAACTATTTTCTTCTCCCTCACACTTGTTTTGCCCACATAAAAATTACCTTATTTTCTGCAACTGCAGTATTGGAGAAAACATCAGCCACCAGTGAAGCTATCTTTGTTCTTGAAACCTGTTCCCCAGGAAAACAAATTAATAACAATAAATAAATAGTTCATGAGGAACTAAATCATTGTTAAGATCAAGATTTAGTCTTCTCCAGAAGCAGTCATATAACACAAAATTTTAACAACACAAGCACAGTTTTACATTCTGTTACTTAGATTTTTTCAAAATGAAAAAGATATTGCATACATTACATTACTTTGTAGTCGTTCGAGCCAGCACTTCCTTCAGCAGAGACAACAAGATTGTAAGAACTCTCGGGCAAGAAATCTTCGGTGAGCTTGGTTTTTATGAGCGTGTAGCTGACATCAGTCTTCACCACATTTTGGAGAAACTCGGTAATCGTCAAGGGCTGAGATTTCGCAAAGAGGTTATTGAAGAAGGACGTGATCCCATCAAGGACGTTATACGTAGAGGTATCCACAGAAGCGTCATCGTAGACTATAGCCACATGGCTGACCTTGGCCAGCTGTGCAGCCTCGATAACTTGCAGGGCATCAGATGTGGATACTTGTGAACTAGGGCCGTCCTCAGCTGCCCCGATGGTGACCACGACTTTGCTAGCATTTCCAATTGCTTTTGCAATTGACTCTGCATCGCTAAAGGTGGAAGCAACAGCGTTCAGCCTCTTTGATTCATCATTAGAAATTATCTGTCATGATAATAAGATACTAAAATTGAGTTGAGTATTATTGAAGGACTTAAATGCTCATACTCCCGTTGAATGCAGCATCAGTTCTAAGGAAAATCATCTACATTTACAACGCAAAAAAAAAAAAGAGCCTCATCCAATTACTACATACAATTGTTTTTCTACCTGGAAAATGGCACCAAACTAGGAACTATTTCAATAATCTCATTTCTAATTCTTCAGTGTAACTCTTCTAGATCAGTATATGTGTGGCACTAGAGCTTAGGGTTTGACTAAACCCTAATAGCTCGTATAACAACAATTAACTAAGTTTTCGTTCCAATTAGCTCGTGAACGCAAATAACGGGAGTGATATAGCGAAATACCTTGTAACTAACAGCAAGGCGAGCCAACTCCTGTGCAGCACCGAGATCAGGAACTCCAGCTCTCACACTGAAACCTTCCCGGAGAAGCGTTTGTGCAATGCGGATCCCCAACTGCCCCGTCGCACCGGCGACGAACACAGTTCCGGTGTCCTTCCGCCTCTGCCCGAAACTCAACCCCTGCGATGGATTCGACACCACCGGAACCAGCGACTTCACATCAGGCAATTTTCCGAAATCAAACCGGAACGGACTCGAATTCTCCCCTCCTTCGTCGGAACTTTTGGCGAAAGGCGAAAAGCTTCCCGCCTTTTTGGCGAAAACAGTTGGCCGGTGATGCCTGAGAGAGGTCCTCGAATGAGGAGCGGTGGTTAGGAGGAAGGAATTCGAAGTGAGAGTTGGCGCCATGAAGGATAGAGAAAAGAGGAGAGAGAAACAAACGGAATGGATGAATCTGGCCTGATTTCAATCTCCCTTCATTGTTTGTGATCCATTCATATCATGTTTTATCCATTCAGGTTTTGAAAATGCATCTGAGAGAGCCACAGAGTGATTCGTATTTCGGTTGGGGAAGATTTTGTGTTTTTTGGGATGGGGGATGTAGAATGTCGCCCAATCAGAGTGCGCCATTTGGCGCTGTTTTATCTACATAAGAATATTGCTAACCAGATATATTCATTTCCAATATCCAATTATCCACCCACTTTTACAAATTGGATTTATTTACAATTATGGAATTTTTGTCCTAAGTTACATTCCAAATTATACGCATATTGCAATGCGCGATTATGAAAATCATTTTTATTTAATTGAGGGGATCCGGTTTGATCTTTTAAAAAATTAAAATAATAATAACTGTGATTGTTGTCATAAACATATTAATCGATAACAAAAATTTATGTCAACTTGATTTTTTGAAACAGAAAACATACTCTTAATCAAATAAAAAAAATAGTTGGAAGTCGAATTTTCTTTTTATGTTTTAATTAACCACCTGTTAATAAATTTGGGTCGAAATTCTAAAAAGCTAAACCAGCGGGGGAACTAAAATAAGTGAACAACGGTTTCAAACAGCCGTTCCAAAATTAAAAAATGTCAAATCGACGCCTAACCGGTGAAAATCCGTTTCCGGTAGTTTTTCACTTCACTTTTATTTTCAACACATAATCCCAAAATAAATTCAGAAGATTTGATTCGAAAGATCAATAAAATATATTGTAAAATAAAGAGCGCAAACAAGAACACCAATTTGTTTACTCAGTTCGTCATGAATGACTATGTTTGGGGGCATACCAAACCAGGAGTTTTCCACTATATTTCTGTGTGTTTACAATACTGAGTATATGGATGTATTTATAATAGAAAAACTCTAATTTAATCCCTAAAGCATGTTTAGGTTATTAGGCCCATAAGTAATGTCCACATCAAATATTCCGAATTGTGTATATTAAATATACTGAATTTACAACACTCTTCCTTGAACATTACGTCACAACATATATGTCTCGTCAGAAAAACTTCAGATGCTAGGTAGCGATAAAAATATTTAGCTATGGAGGAGTGCAATTATTGATCTTCCGGATCCAATCTTCAAGGTTGTTTCGATGTTCTTACTCCCCCTGAAGACAACAACTTTCTAAGTCTTCACATCCAAATACCATAAACATATTTTTCAAAAGTAGAGGTAGGTAGGGACTTAGTGAACAGATCTGCTATATCGTGATTGTCACTAGGTCGCACATGTTGTATGGTAATTGACTTGAAGCGAATTACACTAACTTCTACTAATCGCTCACCCGCAAGCGGACGGGTTCACTGTAGTAAGAGTAAGTATACTAGCCAAGTATTATCGAACCCACGAGATGGAGTGTATGCGAACAGATCCTTGAAGATCTACGCATCGTAGTTAATATGAGTGTAATGTTTTTGGATTTTTTGAAGAATTAATTATGAACTAAAATAAACTAATTAAACTAAAGAGCGAACTAAACAATTTAACTAAGGAGTGTTTTCAACTATGAGATGGCGATGCTCAGGATAGGAATCCCTACGTATACTAACGGAGCTGGTACAAAATCAAAATAACTGTGACGCGCCAGAAATAACCTAAGTAAAAGAATGCAAGGTGAAAGCTCAAGATTCTAAACCCTAATACTTTACCCTAACACTCGACTTCACTAATCTACTAACAAGTTAATAGATTGTGCTTAATTAATGAGATCCTGATTTAACTAAGGTGATGCGGTCGTCCTCCTTCGCTAAACTAGTAGATGAATTAACCTTTCCTAAACCCTCTAGTTAAGTCTACTCGTTGTTAAAGAGTGATACGGTCGTCCTCTCTCTAACACCTTTCGAACCAAATTCAAAAGTAAAGTCTAGATTAATTTTAAGAATTCATTAACTAAGAGAAGTAAAACCTAACGTCACAAGTTACTCTAATTACGTTCCCACAACCTACTTCTACGAGTTCATCCTACCCTAAGCATGCAAGGGTTTTAGCTAGACATAGGTTTAACAGAAATAACAACGATTAAATAAGTAACGAAAAAGAACATGATAATTAAGATGAAGAAGAAATCTAACATAAACTAGGGTTTAATGAAATAAAAGAATAAACTGAAATTAAATTAATAAAAACGAAGTATGAAGTGTTTAACGTAGTCGAATTACTGAAAAGAAACTAAGAGACGAAAAGAAACTAAGAATTCGTATGAAAACCTCAACAAAACGTAAACGTAAACTTCCTTCTCTCCTTCCTCTCCAAAAACGAACTCTAAATCTCGTGTGTGTGTCAAGTGGTGGTCTGAAACGAGTTTGTAAAGAGTATATATAAAGATCGGGCCGAATCGGGATCTCGTGGGCCGAAAAACGAAATTTGGAAAATAAGCCTCGGAAGCGCTCGAGCTGTCCCGGTCGAGCGGGGCGCTCGACCCTTTGAGCTCGAATGAATTGCTTGGTCGAGCGGGGCGCTCGACCTACGTTGGTCGAATGGTTCAAGAGCTCGAGCGGGGCGCTCGAGCTGTGCCCCTCGAGCGGCAAAAACTTTCTGTAAGTTTGGAGCGCTCGACCTACGTTGCTCGAGCGAGGGTGCTCGAGTGATGGTGCTTGAATGGCCTTCCTTCCTTGCAACTAACACCTTTCTTCTCACGTACTAATACCAATCGTATTTCTTCGATATCTTCTCATCCGGGCATCCGTTTGAGTCGATTCAAAGTCCTACGAACTTCATTTTTCGTCCTCGATTCACCTATGAGTATCAAAGAGACAAATCCATCAATGTATAGAATTAGTACTCATTTGGCTCTAAAAACTCAATAAAATCAACCAAAACTAGGGCGTTTCTAGCTACGAATCATGACAATTTCACGCCTAATCAACCCCCCCAAACTTACCATATTGCTTGTCCTCAAGCAATGAAATAATAAGTCAAGTGAAATTATTAGGGATGAGTCAAAGAATCAATCATGCAAGCTAATGAACTCGAGCTTCAAAAATCAATCACCCGTATACTCACTCACTTTCCTTTATCATACTCATGCAACAATAACAAGAAACACCAAGATCAAGCATGGATGTGCACTCAACGATGTGTTTCGCTCCCTCACAGTGTATATCAATGATTAAGGGACTCACTCAAACAATCAATCACTCAAATTGGCAGCCATAGGCTTGGAAGCGCTCTTAACTCCGACCATACTCTAGAAATCAATGCCGAATCAAAAAGGACTTTTCTCAAGGTTGTAATGTAGGCTCTTTGGACAGGTGGGATAACAATAAAGGGTAAAGTGACTAAAGTGAATGGAGAATAGAAAGTCAAACTTTGGCACTTCGAGATTAGGAATAGAATACTTCAAACATGTTCACTCAACACCCTTTCAATTCCATACTCTCAATACTTCAATTTTTTTCTTTCTCACTCTTTCATTTTATTTTTTCAATCACTTCACTTTTTTTTTCTTTTTCGCACAAACACATGAGCTCATTTTTCTTTTGCTCATTCTCAATTTTTTCTCTTTTCTTTTTCCCACATCTCAAAACTTCATCACACCTTCTTCTCATATTCACTCAACAAACAACCTTTTCCTTTTCAACTCAATTTACTCCCTTCACATTCACACTTTCCTATTCTCCACTCAAATTGGGACAAAAAGGCTTAAGAATTGGAATAGTGTTCATATGTGCTAGCAAATAAAAATAGGATTTCGGCTCAAATGGGCTAACAAGGGATTCAATGTCATTGGTAAGGAAAATTTTGGCTAAGTGACTCAATAAAAACAAAGATGGCCTAAGATCCTATTCGGCATATCAAACTAGACACAATCAAGAAGCAAGAGCACACACAAGTTCTAGCATCCTCTAAGGTGACGATCCACTCACAAACGAAGAGATCAATTCATGCATCAAAATCTCAAAAGGCTCAAAAGCTCACAGCTTTCACATCCATGCTAGTCTAGTGCATTCTCACAATCATCACACAAGCACTCAGAAGGAAAATTTGTAAGCATACGGGTTCTCTCTCAAATCCACTCTAACTCAAATACTCACACAATAAAACTCCTAACTCAACCTCACAACTCAACTCAACTCATCAAATCATACTCAAAGATAGCAATCAACAAGCATAAGATAGTTGATAGGCATGAAATATGCAATAGCGAGTCAAATCAAAATCACCCCAAGGAGTATCTCAACAAACCAATAATCAATCAAACTCAACTCAAAGATAAGGGCGTGCATGCATGTACAATGTAATCATAAAACAAATAAAAGAAAAACTCCACCCCCCCCCCATACTTCGACCTTGCTAGAGGTCTAAGTTTGGGGTTGTGGGTTACCACAACCAAATAATTCAATTTCTCTCAATAGCTTTGCACACTCCCTTGTCTCGAGTTGGTTTCTTCAATCTGAATAACTCCATGATACCTTTACTCCTTTAGAGACAAGCCTACCAAATAAACTCTCAAGTACGAGGTTAAACATACGACTCAAAATAACTCCCTAATAACTAAAAAAAAAACTCAAAGCAAACAAAAATAATGGGTTGCCTCCCATTTAGCGCTATTTTTAAGGTCCTCATGCCGGACCGAGCTCAAAGGAGCTTATGGGACATCATACTCAAATTTACCTCTCTCACTCTCATAAGAGTGGTGTTTGAATTTCTTTCCTTGATGCCCCTCCATCATGAGTTCCTTTGCTTCCTTCCCCACCTCAAGTGGTATAGGTCTCAACTCCTTCTTCCCTTTCTCTGGAGGAGTCTTACTAAACAATTTCTTGAGTTTGGACTTTTTCTTCTTAACTCCTCCTTTTCCCTTCAACTGGACTACGTCCACTTTCTTCACTTCTTCATCCTTCAACTTCCTCACTTTATCTCTATCAAAATCATCAAAATCAGAATGCTCATGGGTTAAATAATCAAGTGAAGGACTAACAAAATCATGAATATGAGAAGGATTAGGGATAGAAGGTGTGTCTTCAACACGAGGATCAATGGCATCCATGCAATACAAACTCTCATCCTCCTTCGGGTGCTTCATGGCTTCATATAGGGAAATCTTCACTTCTTGATCATCAACCTTCAATGTAATCTTCTCATTTGCCACGTCTAGCACCATCCCCGCCGTAGCTAAGAACGGTCTTCCCAAGATCAGGGGCACGTGCTCGTCTTCCTCCATCTCTAGGACCACAAAATCAGCTGGAAAAATGTGATCTCCAACTCTCACGAGAACGTCTTCAACAACACCTTGAGGTCGAGTAATCGACCGGTCGGCAAGTTGAAGCGTCATCATTGTGGGTTGAAGTTCACCACCTTCCAACTTCTTGAACAGCGACAAGGGCATGAGATTGATGCTCGCCCCTAAATCACATAGCACTCCTTTCTTGATCCTGTTCCCAATGTCACATAGGATCGTGAAGCTCCCGGGATCCTTCAGCTTCGGTGGAAGCGCCTTGTGCACTAATGCACTCACCTCGTGGTTCAGCTGCACCAACTTCGGCTTATCCACTCGCCTTCTTTTCGCAATCAAGTCCTTCAGAAACTTTGCATAATGTGGCATCTGTTCCAAAGCATCATAAAAAGGAATGTTAATGTGAAGTTGTTTAAAAAATCAAGAAAAATTTTGCAAATTTTTCATCAAGCTTCTTTTTCATGAAGCGCTGTGGATACGGGACTGGTATCACAGATTTGGGTACCCCTCATTCATCTCTTTTTGTTTCTTTCACTTTATCCCTTGCTTCATTTGCCTTCTTCCACTTAGGAACTCTCTCACCCTCCTCAATGCCTTCCTCTTCAAGCTCTTTGCTCGCTTGAGTGCTTTCACCCTCAACCTTCTTCTCAATCCCTTCACTCTTTATCCCCTTCTCAACTTGAGGCGTCTCAGAATCAGCAGGCATCTGGGGACCCTCATAGTTGGTTCCACTTCTAAGCTGGATCGCCTTGCAATGCTCTTTCGGGTTCCCCTCCGGCATGGAAGGATATTTTCCCGGCTCTCTATTCAACGACTTTGCAATCTGGCTTATCTGGAACTCTATAGAAGTGAACCTTCGATTGTTCTCTTGTTGAGTTCTAGTCCACTCAACGTTTATCTTTTGGAGCTCTTGATCACGTTGATCACCCTTTTTATGCAACTCCTTCACATCGTACTCCAAGGATGACAACCTCTTACTTCCTTCCTCCACTTTCTGAAGGATAGCTCTCAATATCTCCTCGGTTGATGCACCGCCTTCTCCACCAGGAGGTTTAGACCCCGGATCAACACCTGCAGGAACAGTAATACCAGCTTTTGGGTTAGCATATGAGAAATTATCATTCTTCCTCCATGTGTTTTGAGGAGGCTGCTGGCCTCCTTGAAATCCTTGTGTGTTCCTCCATTGATTTTGAGGTGGCTGAGGGCCTGGAGGTACAAATGGTTGGCCATAAGAAGGCCTTCCATACTGATTTCCACCTTGGTAGCCATTCTGATTGTAACACGGACCTCCCATGTAATTGGCTACCCTTGCTGTCCACTTGGCTGGTCTACTCTCTCATTCTCTACTGCATGCTCTCCACCCAAAAATTCTTCCCCAACTCGAGGTTGTTGATCTTCTCCATCATGGCCATCAATAGCCTTCTCGTTCCTTCTCCCACTTCAACCTAATGAACTCTCTGAAAATCTGGATCTCCATTCCAATCCCCGGCATTCGTGACAATGTTGTCCACGATCTCTCTACACCTCTCTATGCCTTGATTCAGGAATGCTCCGCCCGCACAGGCGTCTAAATGGTCTTTCCCCGCCTTGTTGGCACCACTGTAGAAGAATGTCATAATATCCCCCTTATTGTACCCGTGCTGCGGGCACTCTATCAACATGTTTGAGTATCTCTCCCACGCTTGACGTAGGTCCTCTCCTTGCTTCTGGCGGAAGGAAGAGATCTCAATCCTCGCTTTTATAGTTCTTGATGGAGGGTAGAATCGCTCGAGGAACAGACGCTCGAGTGTTAGGATTTTATCTGCAATTATAGAGAAATTGAAAAACGGAACAAACGATTTGGTTACCCAGTTCGTCTGTAAAGACTACGTCTGGGGGCACTACCAAGCCAGGAGATATACTATATTTTCGGTGATGCAATTACAATGAGTCATATGAGTATATATAAGAAACCTGGGCCAAAACCCTAAGCCCATCCAACCAAAAATTCGGCCTTTTGAAAAAGGCCCAAAAAAATTATTTCTGGGACGTGAAGCAGTCGAGCAGGCTCCATAACTCAACATCGAGCTCAGCCCATGTGGTTACACCTCCCCGTGGGAGCGTGTTGTCATACCACTCTTTAGCTATTCCCTTCAGTGAGAATGGGAACAGCCTAAGCCTCTTGGCATCTTCAGACATGCCATTATAATTGAATGTGGAGGCTATCATGAGAAAACTCCTCAGGTGAGTGTGAGGATTCTCCTTCCCGATCACCCCCTTGAACTGATTCTCGGTCAGCAGCTTTAGAATTCCTGGGGAAATCGAGAAGTTATTTACCTCAACAGGAGGCAATGCCACTCCATCATAGTACCGCTGTGGCTGCGCTGCAAACCTCCCTCGAATAGCCATCTGATCTGCGTTCTGAGGAACGTGTTGAGAATTAACAGCTGGTATGGGTACTTGTTGGGGTGGTGGTTGGTAAACAGGTGGTTGATTATAGACTGGAGGTGGAGGATACGGGTATGGTGGGTAAGGATAAGGTGGGTATGGGTAAGGTGGACAGGGTAAGTTGTTTTGTGGTAAGTTAGGATGTGGGTAAGCAGGGTTGTGATGAGGATTTTGGACCATGTTATGAGCTGGGCTGTTTTGGTTCTGAGTACCCGAGTTTTGGCTCTGGCTCTCTCCTAATGGATCCTGATTCTTGCTGGTGTTGCCCTCAGTGCCGTCAACCTGGTTCAATGCCTGATTGAACTCATTTTCGGCATCCTCCAACTCATTAGTGATGTCCATCGGTTCTTTCCCTCCGGCAGCGTTCATCCTTCGTAAGAAGGCTCAGTTTCTTCTTGTTATTGTCTCAGGATCTGCAGGTAATCTCTCTTCGCTCGTATTTCCTTGTGAGCGTGTTCTCATAAACCTGACACACTAGCAGAAGGATCAAAACGCAACTGCCAAACGAATGAAAATAAAAATAAACAGAAAATAAAGCACTCACTACTAACTACTAAGCTATCTACAAGTCCTATTCAAAAAGCATACAACGCCATCCCCGGCAACGGCGCCATTGACTTGAAGCGAATTACACTAACTTCTACTAATCGCTCACCCGCAAGCGGACGGGTTCACTGTAGTAAGAGTAAGTATACTGGCCAAGTATTATCGAACCCACGAGATGGAGTGTATGCGAACAGATCCCTGAAGATCTACGCGTCGTAGTTAATATGAGTGTAATGTTTTTGGATTTTTTGAAGAATTAATTATGAACTAAAATAAACTAATTAAACTAAAGAGCGAACTAAACAATTTAACTAAGGAGTGTTTTCAACTATAAGATGGCGATGCTCAGGATAGGAATCTCTACGAATACTAACGGAGCTGGTACATAATCAAAATAACTGTGACGCGCCAGAAATAACCTAAGTAAAAGAATGCAAGGTGAAAGCTCAAGATTCTAAACCCTAATACTTTACCCTAACACTCGACTTCACTAATCTACTAACAAGTTAATAGATTGTGCTTAATTAATGAGACCCTGATTTAACTAAGGTGATGCGGTCGTCCTCCTTCGCTAAACTAGTAGATGAATTAACCTTTCCTAAACCCTCTAGTTAAGTCTACTCGTTGTTAAAGAGTGATACGGTCGTCCTCTCTCTAACACCTTTCGAACCAAATTCAAAAGTAAAGTCTAGATTAATTTTAAGAATTCATTAACTAAGAGAATTAAAACCTAACGTCACAAGTTACTCTAATTACGTACCCACAACCTACTTCTACCAGTTCATCCTACCCTAAGCATGCAAGGGTTTTAGCTAGACATAGGTTTAACAGAAATAACAACGATTAAATAAGTAACGAAAAAGAACATGATAATTAAGATGAAGAAGAAATCTAACATAAACTAGGGTTTAATGAAATAAAAGAATAAACTGAAATTAAATTAATAAAAACGAAGTATGAAGTGTTTAACGTAGTCGAATTACTGAAAAGAAACTAAGAGACGAAAAGAAACTAAGAATTCGTATGAAAACCTCAACAAAACGTAAACGTAAACTTCCTTCTCTCCTTCCTCTCCAAAAACGAACTCTAAATCTCATGTGTGTGTCAAGTGGTGGTCTGAAACGAGTTTGTAAAGAGTATATATAAAGATCGGGCCGAATCGGGATCTCGTGGGCCGAAAAACGAAATTTGGAAAATAAGCCTCGAAAGCGCTCGAGCTGTCCCGGTCGAGCGGGGCGCTCGACCCTTTGAGCTCGAATGAATTGCTTGGTCGAGCGGGGCGCTCGACCTACGTTGGTCGAATGGTTCAAGAGCTTGAGCGGGGCGCTCGAGCTGTGCCCCTCGAGCGGCAAAAACTTTCTGTAAGTTTGGAGCGCTCGACCTACGTTGCTCGAGCGAGGGTGCTCGAGTGATGGTGCTCGAATGGTCTTCCTTCCTTGCAACTAACACTTTTCTTCTCAGGTACTAATACCAATCGTATTTCTTCGATATCTTCTCATCCGGGCATCCGTTTGAGTCGATTCAAAGTCCTACGAACTCCGTTTTTTGTCCTCGATTCACCTATGAGTATCAAAGAGACAAATTCATCAGTGTATAGAATTAGTACTCATTTGGCTCTAAAAACTCAATAAAATCAACCAAAACTAGGGTGTTTCTAGCTACGAATCATGACAATTTCACGCCTAATCAGTAATTACGTCACTCTTCTGGAGTTCGTATGAGAAGAAGAATTTTGGAGAAATATGTTTCGTTAAGTTCCTCTTAACACACCCGTTGTTCATTTTGTGCAACACAAATTGCATTGTCTTCATCGATTACAGTGGGGAATGTATTAATAGATCTCCATGAGATCACAATATCATCACAAAGAAAAATATAACCAGTTTGAGTTACCATAGAATGTGTTTAACATCATTCTAATGTCTCTTTCTGGGAGAAGCGATATATCTCGCAAGCAAATTTATTGCAAATGCGATGTCCGGACTTGTGCAGTTTGTAAGATAGGGTATGCACCAAGTAGCGATTAGATAAGGAACTTTCGGTCCTAGAATATCCACTGTATTTTCTTTGGGCATAAATGGGTTCTTATCCACTTCAAGGGATTGAACTACTATAGGTGTACTAAGTGGATGAGATTTATCCATGTAGGATCTCTCAAATAACCTTTTCAAGTAGGTTGACTGGTGTATAAAATTCATTCGTCCTTTAGGGAGATATCATATTCATTTTTCCTTCGGAGAAATACTCGAATTAATTTTCCTTCCGGGAAATACTTTAATTTTCCTTCAGGGAAATTCTCGAATCAGCAGGTCGAGACTATACTTGGTTTTATCCAAGATTTTCATTTTGAATTCAGCTTTTAAGATTGAAGTGGCTTCTTCAATCTCTTTGCATGTTCCAATTATATATAGATCATCAACATATATGGATATAATGCAAAAACTACATTGCGATTTTTACGCAAGGGAAAGCTATATTGTTTGTATGTTCCTTCTTCGGGAGGAATTCACTAAGTCGATCGTACAATATTTGATCCGACTGTTTCTAGATCATGTAATGACCTTCGCAGTTTTGTACTATACATACTACGGTTTTCATCATTCCTCTTTTGAGGAATCTTAAATCCATCAGGATATAAATATTGGTATGTAATAACCATATAAAATATGTGTTTTGCAAGGTCCATTAACTGCATTCTATTTTAGCTGTCAGTGATTAGCGGAACATTGTTCATTCATACCAGAAGAATATGTTGGATCACAAACAATCATGGGTCTCTGTGAAAACCATGGGTTTCTGCGAAAAACCCTAAATCTATTAACCTAGCTTACCACCCTTCTTTTGGTTTTCTTGTAAACATTCATTATCCTACAGGGATAACTTTTCGAGTGTACGTATGAAAGAACCAAAACTTATTAGCGAGTTTAGCTCTGCCACACTTTTGCTTCTTCATTATTGCACCCAAATCAAAGTGCTTCGGGCATTCAACTTTAGGTACTGGATCCAAATTTTAGAAAGAGCAATTGTGGACACAAATATATTGTCGACAACGAATTTATATTGTTTCTCCAGTATATATTTATTGATCTCATATTAACCAGATCATATCATTTTCCTTATGTATTTGATCTGGTCGTTCCGCAATCCTAGTATTAGATCATTTTGTGCACGTGCTTTGTTACTAGGATTCTTCATCTTCAAGACGGATCTCTTTTGGAGATTTTGAGTCTTGTAGACGTATCTCTTCTGGAGATTTCAAGTTTGGCTGACCAGTTTTGCTAGCTTTCGTTTGAGGTGTGTAGGTTTCTTTTATAGGTCCTTTACGCTTCTGGCGTGTGGGGCATGTATACTCGTTTTTCATTTGGACCTCTACACCTGTGTGGTCAGTAAACTTATCTGGCAGATTACTTGCTATACATTGCAAATTACTTATCATTTTGAACTTCAAGTTTAGTTTAACTAGTGCATGAGTCTAAATATCGAGGACCTTTTTCCTTCAGGGAAATTTCTTGGTCTTTTTCCTTCAAGCAAAATATCTCGATTTGTTTCCTTCGGGGAAACTTCTCGGCATTCATTTAATTTTTTTGGTTTCTAATCTCCCCCTAATGCCGAGAATGGACTTTTCATCAATTATGCAGTCAGCCAACAGGGTTGTTAACGCGTTGTGGTGGTACGCGTACTGCACGATAGAATGTTCGCAGGTGGGAAATGATGTATCTTTTTTGCGCACTAGTTGTAGATTGGAGTACTAATGATATGCAGTGGATCGGATTTGAACTCGAGTAGCTACATGTAAAATTCATTCCCCTAATATGTAGCTAAGTTGGAATTTTTGCAATAACGGTCTAACGATTAGTATGATGCATCAAATTAGAGACTCAACTAGACCATTGTGGTGTGGACGTAAGGGACTTAACGCTTCACTTTAATTTCTCAATGTCATATACTAAACATCGAATGCAATCAATGTGAGTTCACTGGCATCATCCATTCGAATGGATTTAATTTGATAATTTGGGAAATGAGAATTAAGCTCAATAGTGTTGCAATAGGCTTGACAAAAGCGTGATTGCAGGTGGATAACAAGCATACATAAGACCACCGTGTGAAAGCATTAATTATGGCCATTAACTATCAAAATCGTCCTCATACTAGGATAATCAGTCCACAAATATCTCAAAGAAACCATTCTAAAAATGGGAGATTTACTTCCAACTTTAGTACAACTCAGTCGTACTCTAAATTCACCCTTTGTACATGCCATAAATTTATTTATGAAAGGGGTTGACGTGTCATAGCCAATGAACTTAAACAAAATCCGACATATCATATTATTATTTTAGATGGACTAACCGCTCATGTTATAATATGTATGAATCTAAATTGGATTTTAAGACCAGATCTACAACTCTTCAGGAGGTTGGATTCTGTTAATAAGGTCTTTCACACTTCAGACGTGCTTTAGATTCATTGGCATGTGTTATTTTGTCCTTCAGGGACATAAATATTAATCGGGAATATTCTATATAAATATGAGATTCAGTAACTCTGCTAGAGTTGTTAAAGACATCCGGTAATTGAGTTGTAATTTTTTTTTTTTTGCAAATATTAATCATGACAAAGCATATAGTCATAACATGCATAAAAATCACAAAATAATGACACTGTGTATCTTGACAACTCATAGTCGTTAATGTCATGTCACAGACAATATTCATGTTTGCTTCAGGCAAACTGGTATGCTGAGATTCGCTTGGAGAATACTCAATCTCGACCATCTCAATAATTATTTGGCATCGACCATAATTTTCATCTATCGATATTTTCTACTACCGATTTTATTCAAATTTTGTCGATGAATACAATTCTTCAAGGATTTTTATAAACGGCAATAAATATAATCTTTCAGGGATTTTTATAAACAATTGATATCTTGTTGAGATGGTATCAGAGAATTTAATCAGTGCATCTGCCTTCTGGGCAAAGATGGGGTCAAAATTTCATTACATTTGTCCCAAATGAAACAAGACGAATCTCAAAGCCTAAGTCAGTATACTAATAATGTTCAATTATGTAAATCACTCTTTGTCTCCAAAATCTTCGAGCTCCAAGCTCAAAAAGATCATCGTTGTCTATGTCAAAATCTGCTTCAGACAAACTGACATGGTGAGATTCACCCTGAGGGGTCATGTCCTTGTTGTCCTTTTGTATATTTCGATAAGCCTCAATCAAGTGCTTAGATTTGCGAATTTCTTCCTTTCCATGCTTACGCCCACTCAGGCTCCTTTGAGCTACAAGATGTGTTTTGGGCACTGCTTCTGAGCCAACCAGTCTAGCATTGTGATTTCTCATCAGGAGTTGGTTGTGTTTTTCTACCACTAAAAGTGCAGAATATTAGCTCTGAGTGAGAGATGTACTGTTGTTGAAGTACAAGGTTACTAGCATGGAATGTTGATAACATTTTATGCATCAACTCTGTCTCGGTAATTTGCTGCTGGCATAATTTTAACTAAGATACAATACAATGCAAGGTAGAATTGCACTCCGTTATAGATTTAAATCTTGAAAATGGAGATTCAACCAATCGTATTGTGCTCGAGGGATTATATCATTTTGTTGATAGAAACAATTCTTCCGGGATTTCCATAAAGTGCTAGGGTCCGTCTCAGTAAGGTACTCATATTTCAAGTCATGATTAAGGTGGTACCTGAGATAAATCAACGACGTTTCCTTCTGGGCATTAGTGGATTTTGGACCATGGATAATTATCCCGCTTAATTAGGATGAGGCTAGATGAATCTCAACATCTATGACCCATGTCACGTAGTTATTACCATCGAGAGCAAGCTCAGTGAATTCTTTCTTAGTAATACCAAGCATTATGACTACGTTTTGAATGGACATGGTAAGACATACGATTTTAATTTTTATTTAACAAGGGAGAAAGAGGAGTTACTTTACATGCTCAATCACAAAGGGAGCAAATATTGGATACTGCCTACCCAAACATGATTTACGGTCCGTCAAATACTGGGTGCCGCCTACCCAGACAATATATGCGGACTATAACTGATAATGTAAATTTAATTCACATAAATAGGTATACAAGTAGGAGCAACTATTCAAATTCAATTTTTTTTTTTAGTCTAAGCTCATGTTTGCTTCAGGCAAACTTGTATACGAAAATTCAAGGCTTTTGTTTGAGTGAATTAAATTAGCAGCATGCACACAAGGATTTTCACATATATCCTAATTTCTACAACAAATAATTAACAAGCATGTGTTGCGGCAAACAATGTTAAATGCTGGAAAATATAAAAGAAGGAATTAAGTCTTTTACCAGAGCGGAACCCAACGATAAGGGTTCCTAAACATTTGTTGATGGATTCGGCTAACATCGGGCAGTAGGCGGAGCAACCATACGGGTATCAAATCCAAAAGAAAGCTCAATACGAAATAGGTTAGTAAATTCCAAGAGACGATTTAAATTTTATGCGCATGAATAATTATACAAGTATGAGCAATTATTCAAGTTCGCATGCTTTATTAAAATTATACAAATAAAGTGTTTATTATTTAGCACATAAAATTTATGTCTTATTTGATTTATTAAGAATAGAGTTTAGGCTAAGGATTTTGGGTTTAATATTTTTGGCCCAAGATATATTAATAGTAAAGGCCCAGGTTAATTAATTAATTTTCCCAAGGAAATAAAAGGGGCCAGGTTAAAAAGTTTTAAAGGCCGAATATAAGAGGCCCAAGTTAAATTAATTAAATGAAACGAAAAAAGCCCAGGTATTAATTAACGGCCCAAAACAAAAGGGAAGACCCAGTTTAATTTGTCCGATCGCTGGAATCACCATGGATACGGCCATGAAGGTTCTGTCGCACACGTCAGTGCCGAAACCGCCGACTAGCCACGAGTTATACACCAAACCCGCCATTCTCCAAATTTCTGGCAAGTTGCCGATTTGTTCCGAATAGCCGCCGGGGAAGATATTATATTATCGGAGCTTATATATCTTCAGGGCCAAATTATGAATAGGGAAGCGGAGAAGACGTTACCATACATGAATCTAACACCTCAACTTTCACATGCGAGATATGCATAGAACCAGATTATTAATTTCATTTTCTCAAGTTATTAATTCACAAGTTTCGCGAATGTTGCTGTTTTTCACTATGGGTGTTACGTTCGTTCTTCTCTGACTGTGAGCCGCTTACATGGTTGCGCTGAGTCTGACTGTGAGCCGCTGTTCTCGTTGGTTGCCGATCTCTTCGGTGATGGACTCTCGTCGAGCTAACGCCCTCCCTCCCTCCGATCGGATCGAAAGGAGCGACGATGCCTGGAAGGTCGTCTCCTTCATCTTGCACCAATTCCATCGCCGTCGGTTTCAGCGGTGGCAGCGACGCAGGCCGCAGCACGGCCAAGCGCCAATGACGTGCCGGAAATGGCGCACCTAGCGGCGCGGTCGTTGTGATGCTTGACTAGTCGGCGATCCCCATCTTCTGCACCATCGGTTTCGGCGCTGGCGTGTGCGACGGAAAGACAGCAGCGATGCGGCCGAGCAACGTGGCGGAACCAGTTCGTCATGAATTATTACGTCTGGGGGCGTACCAAGCTAGGAGTTTTCCACTATATTTATGTGTGTTTACAATACTGAGTATATGGATGTATTTATAATAGAGCAACTTTAATCTAATCCCTAAAGCTTGTTTAGGTTATTGGACTCATAAGTAATGTCCACATCAAATCTTCCGAATTTGGTATATTAAATATACTGAATTTACAACAAGTTTCAATTTCCAAAATCTCTAAATTTTATTTGAATTGAGTCATTTGAAGTGCAAGGATTCGAAAATGAATGGATTATCTTTTGGATTTGGTATATTAAATATACTGGATTTACAACAAGTTTCAATTTCCAAAATTTATAAATTTTATTTGAATTGAGTCATTTGAAATGCAAGGATTCGAAAATGAATGGATTTCTCAAATTCATAAATTTCACATAATATAATTTTATTAGGTATTTATAATTTCTCAATTTTAAGCTAGAATTATAGCTAAAAATTTGATATATATCCATTTGAATATTTTACTCAAAACAAGTGGAGTGGATTTGAATAGTTAACTTATAATACATAACTCAAATTCCTCCGTTCAAACACAATCTAACAAAATTTTGAATCCAGTTCCAATTCATATAGACAAACCACCAGCTTAACCAGCAATTGTGGTTTTTCCATGCACCTTGATTCGTTATCCAAAAAAATATATATATATTATCAAGTGTTGATTGCATTGGCCTAATAATAGTATCAACAGTAACCTATGTTGCTCGGACATGGGTACGTGTCCGCATGTCCGACTCCCAAATTCTAAATATTTAGGATATGGGGACTCAGCTACAAAAGTGTAATTAGAACCCGAGTATAGGAACACGTTTGTTGATATATAAAAATAAATTAAAAAAATTAGACTTATGCATGGGAATTGAGAAATAAAAAAGGAATAGGTTGAACTAATTGCTTAGTTATAGGGAACTTATTTAGGCGTGGGATTTATTTAAGAATTAAAAATTGAACTGATTGCATAATTTTAGGGGAATTTAAAATGGGAAATCAAAAAGACTAATTTTTTGGTATGAGGAGATTGAAAAGTTGAAAACGAGACCTAGTCAAACCTAAACCTAACCCTTCTTCTCCCTTATGCGCCGTGAAAACGAGACCTAATCAAACCTAAATGCAACCCTTCTTCTCCCTTCTCCATGAGTATGCGCCGCACTAGCATCTGTAACTCTCAATCTTCAATTCTTCATCATCTTCCCTTATCAACCCCTAATATTTGGATCCCCTTGTCTACAAATTAGATTTTTAGATCTCGCAAGTTTAAACTAATCGCGGCAGAGACGTGTCCCTTTTCAAATTGGCAAGTCGGACACATGTCCCGTGTCGGTGTCATACCCGCCGGACACGGGTACACCGGCCAATTTGAAGTGTCCGAGCACCACAGCCGGTAACACTTTATGAAGTTTCATTTTCATGGTTAATAAAAAAAAAAGAGAAATAATAAATAAATAACAACAAACCGTAAATACTATCCTGACACAAGTTTATGATTCAAAGGACGCACAAAATGAAATACTCCTTTCATCCCATAAAAAATTTCACAAGTTTTCACTTTTTTTTTTGGTCGTCCGTCCTATTTTCACACCCCATAACTTGGTGATGTTTATGTAAAGTTAGGAGTATGAAAGCTTTTTATAAGATGAACGGAAAGAAAAGTGAGTTTTTTACTGGGCACAAGGAGTAAAATGAATGACAGAGAGTTATCAAACGGAATAACTCAACTTCTTTTGGAAATTAAGTATCTCAATTCTCCTGTGTCGCTCTTCAAAATTAATTATAGAAAAAATGCACATTGAGTTGGGGGGTACAAATACACTACATTTAGAGGGTGTTTGGCTAAGCTTATTTGAAACATCTTATAAGCTCTAACATCTTATAAGTTGTTTTAAGAGCTTATAAGATGTAATTTTTAAGTAGCTTATAAGTTGCTAAAGTGTTTGACTAATACAACTTATAAGATCTTTGATAATTTATAACAAATATTTTTTTAATTTATAAAAAATAATTTTTTTTCTATTTTTTATCTTGAGGTGGGGTGGGTGGGGGTTGGGGAGGGGTGGGGTGGTTCCAGGGTGGGGTGGGTGGTTGTGGTGGAGGTGGTTAGAAAAATAAGTTGGGAAATCCCAACTTATTTTTTTACAGCTTATAAGATGTTAGGAGCTTATTTTATGATCTTATAAGCTGTTAAACATCTTATTTTGCCAAACACATTAGTAGTACTTATAAGCTCTTAAACAGCTTATAAGATGTTTTAAGGAGCTTATAAGCTCAGCCAAACACCCTCTTAATTAGGATAGTCAACATTACTATAATCACACAAGAATTTTCTGTTGTTAATTTAAAAGGACAGTATGTGAGACCAAGTAGAGTTGTTAATACAAAAAAAAATTCTAAGTTGAAAGAAATATACACAAACCAAAACCAGATTCACATGTTTTTTGTTCCCCCATTCCATTTAACATGGTTATCAATGAGTCAATACTACCACATCGTCTTTAACTAAAAACAAGTAACATTTTACAATTTTAAGATCAAACTCAGCCAAAGTTATAAGTGTTAAACCAATCACAAAGATACACATTACCTTACGAAACTCAATCTGATGATCAACTTTAAACGCCCCTTCAGCACTGAATCATCTTACAATTTCGAAGGAAGAACCTGTACCTCGTCCAAAATGTAGAATATCCTGCATTGGAACTTAATTGAATCTCAGCAATTCAATAGTCCTACATAAGATCCACAACTTTTTACCACAACAAATACAACTAAATCTCCATTAACATCCATGAAGCAGTTTTATCAACCAAAATCCATGATGCCCCAAGAGTGTCAAAAGTACAATGAAACTGAGAACTAACAAGATAACCATCTAGAGAAAGGATCGTTGCTTTTTCAAAAATATGAATGTGAAAAGGTAATTCATTAATCCATGTGCATGCAAAGCAGCAAAACCTATATACGGGCAGACACAAACCACCTAATGTGGGAATGTTAAAAGATGAGAAAAACGATGTCAAGTAGCTCAAGAGTCACAACTCATTAGCAACGGTAAACAGGCTTTCCTCAAAAAGCAATATATAATACAAACTAAGAAAAGCTAAACTCAAGCAGTTTTAGACTACTTGACCAATAAACTGAAATACAAATGTCACCATGGCAGCTGCTATATCACTTCTGGTGTGTAATTACTTGGGAACCACCCTCAAGCTGCCAACCACGTAGAGCTAATTAGTACTTCAACAGACTTTACATGAACTAACTATTTATTCGCCAATTAAAAAAAATATTCGATAGAAATCAACTGAAAATAAAAATAAGAAAAAATAAATCACCTGTTCGAATGTCCAAACTAAGTAGCTGTGAAAGATCTGCTCAACCAAGTCATCTAGGTGGTACTACATATCTATCAATTAATCAGAAAGCTCCTTTAGTAACAAAGTCATAGTTAAGAGAAAAACTGTCAAGACCTTCATGATTATATCAATCAGCTCAAAAATTGAAAAGGTTAGATTAGTCAGGAGTGAGAGCCTCAGCTTTCTTACTCACATTTAACAAAACTGCAACTCAGGTAGTAAGTGCAATACATGGAACAATACAAGTCAAACATGACAGGCCATAGCCAGGCAATAAAATGATTGATATGCAAACAACTTATATTGAAGAAATAACAAATACATTCCCAGCAAAGGGAAAGACTTGTATTACCAGAAATTCTAGCAGGAAAGTCAGCATAAAGTTTCACTCAAGATACTACCGCAGGAAATCCTCATTTTCCAATCAGCTGCCACCAGTAAAGACAGATCACATTAAAAGATATCAAGAGTACATTCATCCCAAACTATGCAATGTCTAGTGACAAAATAAGATAACAGAAACATGATAGTATCAAATGACAGTAAAATATTCTAGAGCCTCATATCATTCAGTTTCCAAAGCCCTTTTTGGCTCGAAGGGACTCAAGTGCCTTCTCACGAAGCTCGATCTCAAGCCTTTTTTGGTCAGATGCTGATTCCTTATTGTTGCTTGCTCGTGACTCTCGCTTTTTAATACTTTCTTCTTCAGAACGATCTTCTGCACGATCAGCATCACTTGACTTCAACTTTGGCTTCTCTCCACGTCTTTCATCCCTTCTGCGGTGTTTCTCTTCCCGCCTTCGACGACGCTCCTCCTTTTTCAACTTCTTTTCTTCTTTTTTCCTTCTTTTGGCGTCCTTCCTCTCCTCATAAGAATCATCGCTAGAATAATCATCTGATTCTACATCTCGTATTTCCGACTTCTTGTGCTTCCTCTTTTCATTGACTTTAACTCTGTGCTCATCGGATTCCTTAGCGGGAGATTTCGCTAGACCATTCTTATCAGACTTCCTCGGCAACTCCGACAAATCTTCCAATTCTGGAATCTGATAACCGCCCTTACTATCATCTACCCGATCTATTTTCTTATCCTTAGCCCGATCACCATGATCATTTGATTCCTTACCTGTCAGAGGCATACTAGCAGTTTTAGAAGTTGATAAGTCTGGTCGTCCACGGTGTTCTTTATGGTCTCTGGTATCACGTAGTCTGACACTGTTCACAGAAATATGCAAAATATACATCAAACATGGTCAATTACAGAATACCATAAGGGGAAAAAATGGTAGTATCAGAAACCTGTTCGGAAGTTGGGTCTTTCTTGACTTCGTTCTATCAGCAGGACCATTAATATCAACACTATCGATTGGATCCTTATGACGTACGGGCATTGGAGAAGTTTTCCCTGAGGACCTATGTCTGGGCTCTCCTCTCTCCCTAAGGGCAAGAAAATTTTCTGAATTCAGAAGGTGTAAGATAATAGGAACGGAGCTCATAATAAATGTTAAAAGAGTAAACTTAAACCTGCTAGATAAATTGCTCTCGTCATCCACACCTGTCCTAGAACTTTCACGATGAGATTTAGGCTCCACATCTTTTCTCAAAGTGCTTGGACTCCCAGGCTGAACATTTCTTCCCCTCGCATGGTGAGGACTACCACGAGGACTCAACGGCCTAAAAAAATTAAACTTCATATGCCTATCAAAAAAAAAGTCGAGGAACGTGAGAAGATGTATTGATTGACATTTATACCTTCGCTCTTCACTGTCACTTCTCCCCCTGGAAGCATCTGATCCAACTGGGGAGTCCTCCATAGAAGGTGACATCTTACGTGGTTTTCCATGTCCTTCACTTCGATCCAGCATATCCCTCTGCGGTGACCTCAGAGATACAACAGGCCTGCGTTCCACAGAATTATTTCTTTTACGGTTCTCAGCAGGGAGTTCATCTCTTTCATTGGGAGAAGCACGACGAGCAGAAGAATACTTCCCATGCCTTGAGCACAAGTGAGAAGAAATTGTAGGAGTGAAAAGAAAATTAATATCAACCTCATAGCAAAACTCATAAGAAGCAAAAAAAAAAAAAACTAATGCTCTTCATGTCATATGCTTGCTAAAGCTATATAAAGTTTATGGGACCTCACTAGACAAGCCAGTCATAATTGAGTTTCACAACAGGAATATAGAGGAAACAATCATTCTAAAACAATTACACTCGAGTATACATGCACAAACATATCAGAATAGGCTCCATAGTTAAGATGCATTCTAATTAGTGTTCATAATTGGGCCTGGATGATAACAGATATACAATTCTTAGAAATGATTTGACATTACAGTGATGATAATAGTCTGGACAAATTAAGCAAAAGATTTGTTTAAATAACCAGTCCATTGCATACTTAAAAATTTTAATATGATGACAAAAAATAATCTCAATCTTATCATTGATTTACTTCCATTGATTAATAGTTGAGACCCAGAAAAACATAAGATCCCCCAACATTCACCCCAGCAAACTGATGTCCCCTAATGTGAAATTGAAGGGGGGAGATGAATTAGGGTAGTAGGTCAAACTTTGGCAGAAGGGGATGCAACTTCCATGAGATAGGATAAAAAATTTGAATGTATGGAGTTTGAGAGGTAAAAATGGGACTGATGCAGAGTATATGAGGCAGTGCCAAGACTGACAGATGGAGTAGAGAGTAGGACCTGTAGGGGGTGAGGGTGCAAAGAGAGACATAATTGAGCTATGTAACCAAGGATACCGAAGGTAGAGGTGGCAGTGCTAAGCTGAAAACTGTGGATTGCATTTTGCAGGGCTCGTTTCTAACTTCCAGTGGTCTGGCTCCCAAATGGGCTTCATTGAAGGGAAGAGGAAGATGGGTTTTACAGTAAATTCAAGGGGGAATTCAAAAGGACACTATTGTCAATTCCATGCAATGTAGCTAGTAGGATATGCATCACTCAATTTGTCCCAAAAATTATGAAACTCGACCGGGCTCCACGTTTATTAAACGTTCCACCATCACGCAAAGAACATATTTATGAATTATTAGGTGGGACAAAAAATATCCAACCAACTCATTGCAAGTAAACACACCCTAAGGGAAAAGAAGACATGTTAGAGAAAGAATAGGTCTATCCTTCATGGAAGTAATTCTTAATTAAATTTATGTGTTATAATTTACATCAAAACAGCCAAACATTCTCTTCAAAAATTGAGCATCGCTGCACGTGCTGCATGCTAGGACACCATCAGCCATTCTAACACTATCTTTGCTTCACAAATTAAATGTCAAAGATAGAACATTGACTAGCAATAAAAATCCTATGGTTATTTATTATGGAAACAAAGATTTATTGAATAAAATTATAAAAAAAATTGTCCGAAGAATATGTCTACCACTTTTTACTTGACCAAAAAAGATGTCAGTTAACTACAACATATACGCATGCAAAGTACCTAGAGAAATCATGCCAACTATAGGCAGTGAATAAAAATCAACACTTGTGGACTGAAGGCAGACAACAAATTAAAGTACCTGGTTCTTTCTCCAGGAGATTGTATAGGTGATCTCACACTTCGCATTGATCCTCTCCTTACTGGTGAAAGAGAACTGCGACGAACATGTGAGGGAGAACTTGATTCTTGTCGAGGAGATATTCCACCTGGAGTGGTGGATCTTTTTCTACCATGCATGGAGGACCTACGTTGATCTGGAGATACAGATCTCGACAGAGAACGTTGGTGCCGTCTCCTTGCAGGAGATGGTGAACGGTGGCGTGGAGACGGTGAGCGGCGCCGTAAGACAGAACGTATCCTGCGCACTGGGGGTGATGCACTACGATGAACTGGAGAAGGTGACCTTTGACGAATCGGAGATGGTGACCTGAGACGCACCGGAGATGGAGATCTTCCTCTAATAGGAGAGAGTGATCTGCCTTGCGCAGGAGATGGGGATCTGCGTCTTAATGGCGTCCGAGACCTATATTTCATTGGTGATCTCCGTATCGGTGTTCTCGACCTACGCCGCATTGGTGATCTGCGCCACACAGGGGATCTTGACCTACGACGGAAAGGGGATCTTGACCTGTGCGGCCGTGGGGAATGAACCCTATATCGTGCAGGGGAAGGAGACCTGCGTCGTGAATGAGATCTCGATCTTCGTCTTAAGTGCGATGATCTACGCCATGGTGAAGGAGAGCGTCGAATATTATGCCTCCGACGAGGCGTCAGAGATCGCCTTTGTGCAGAGCGATCTTGTCTTTCTGGAGAAATGGAGCGACTTCTTGATGGTGGACTCCCAGAAATGCTTCTTGACCTCCGCCTTTCACTATGCAACAAGATTAGAGGTTAATGTCATAGAAGAATGGCATACATACTCATGCTACTATATAGGAAACCTAATCTGAATTACACTACACTTTGGAGGTTGTAAATCATAAAAAGATGACATTGAAAATCTTCTCACTTTTGAGTAACTTCTAAGGTGTGCATGTTTATGGTTTCTCACCCCGGATTTTGATTTAAAATCCAAACCTCATTTGACAATCCCCTTTTGGTATAGGATTTTGAAATTCTATAAATTCTACCCTATAGTACCTATAACACACCTATTTCAATTTTTTCACACACAATTTTCGATACACAATAAATCATCATCATCAACTTCTATAATTATTATCTACCCAACTCAACACTCTCTCTCATTCTTTTCATACTTTAAAATAATCAATCATTACACAACCCCTCAATCATTTCTAGATAAATTATTACAATATAATAATTCTAACTATCACCAACTCTTTCAGAATCTTAGACTATCAAATCCCACAAAATTATATTCCCACACATATACAAAATCCAAATACACCTATTACTAATAATGAAATCTAGATAATAAATATTACGTCCAATGAAATCCCTAAACCCAAACAACCCTAGAGGAAGGACTTTTGTCTGCTCAAAAGAACGAAAAGCCAATTTTAAATTCATATTGCGTCAATAAGAGAATACTCATCAAGGATGAACAGATTTTTATAGTTTAACGTGATCACCATACATACCGTGAAGATGGGGATTGGTAAGGGGAACCTGGAGACTGTGAACCCCTGTGAAGATCAAATGCATATTAGTCTTAAATAGCACAGGACAGCAAGCACAGCATCTGAGTAGTCAAAGTAGATAAGACACAGTAGTTTCCACTACCAAAAACTAATTACTAGTTTTGTGAAAAGTTACAAGAGGGAAATGGAACTGGAAGCTAGGAAATGTCATTTTAGAGGAGCAGCATTCATCATGAGGTTCCAAACCCTTCCAAAAAAAACTACTGCACAGTTATCCCGAGAAAATAAACAAAGGATCAAACAGAACTGGACAACTCCTTTAAATGTCTTCTTGATAAAGAGTGTGTGTGTGTGTGTGTCTTGATATATACTTGCATCTGTATTTCCAATCAGAAGTTAACAGACGGAACAAAGTTTTTCTTTTCACTTCACCAATAATTCTTTAACCTCTCTGACATCAGCAACCCCTATAAACGAGCAGAAGAGATACAAACAAGAGTCTTGGCCGCACGATGAAAAGCTTACATTGTGAACAACAGTAATCTTATTAACTAACTAAATCAAAGGAAATGTAAACAGTAGACACAAACAAAAATATTATAAGCCAAGATTTATAATGCATTTATACCTTACTTCAAATTAATTTTACAGCGCCAAAGTGCTAAGAAAAAGCAGAGTTATCAATCATGGAGATCAGCACTAATTTAAATTTTCACAAACAGCAATCTAGTTAAAGTTAAGAAGACCATAGATGCAACTCCTGCCTAAAAAGATATACTCTAAGTTGAAGGTTGCAGGTCACAGGAAGAAATAAATGGCAGAAGTCAGATCTCTGCAAAATAGAATGGCTATGCCTCTAATCTAAACCATCACAAAATTGGAAACTATTCCTAGCACATATCAATAGAATTAAGATGGTGCAAACAGTTCAAGAAACCTGTTCCTCTGGAATAACTACTTTTAGTAATTGTAGTATCAAATACGTATTTTTATGGGATAACTCCTGCTAGAACTTATGGGTACCACTCTCCCATTAAATATCTATATCCATGTTTAGTAGAAAATGGTTAAAGCTATAACTATCTCTGTTACAATAAAAATTATGCAAAAAGTGTTATGCATGATTAAAAACTAACTTATAATAGCACTCGTTTGGTGTCTCTTTCTATGGCTAACTAGCAAAATTCTTCAATTTAAAAATTGATGCCATTATCAATTTCTAATCGGTAAGTACCCAGATGATCATTCTAAACAGCATTGGACCAAAAGATTCAGTTGAAATAGAAACAGTCTGAGCAATACTCCAAGCTAGAAAAATGAGGCAAGAAAATGAAAGCCAATCAGCCCATATCCTTGCTTCGGCTGATCATCATCGTGAAGATTAATGGCATATGAAAGAATGAAAAGATTACGACCTAAGGATATTCAAGGTCCTCTAATTAGAGGGAAATCTACTATTTAAAGCACTCCATATCTACATAAAGTCAATACCAATTAACTCAAAAAAATTATTAACTGTGACGGTCCATACTATATTTGAAAACGGTTAAATGTACTTTTACTAGTACCTGCTGCTTCTTCTCCTGCCATTTCTCCTGTATCGTTCTTTATCAGCTGCTGACTGGACGGAAACTCCACCATCATGCTTCACATTAGGCTTCAATTCACCATTCTTATCTCTTGGCTGTGCACCATCACCATCCTACAGCAGTTTGAGGTAAAGGATATGAACCGAAATAATTGCAGAAGCAGAAGCAGCTGAATGCAATGAAACAGAAACACAAGTTAAGGAAAAAAGATCTAGTTCTATACGATCAAACTCTTGCATGGAAAAGATTGTAGTTACCATCTTTGCTCTCTCTTCCTCAAGTTCTTGGTTCTCTTTCTCTTTCTTCCTTTGAATTTCATTAGTTATACGATCTGTCTCTGCCTGCAATTTCAAGAAAAGCATAAGTAGATCATAATAAAGCAGTAAATACAAGCAATAGAAGATCTACTTCTACAATGGCAGAAAAGCACAAGACCAACCTTCTTTTTCTTAGTTTCCTCTTCTTTTGCATCCAAAAACTGTTGGGGGACACCACTAACATTTTGTTGTGCACTGAGAAGAAGTACCCAGAGCTCTTTCATAAACTTCCCAGTATTTCTCTCCATAAATCCAGTAAGTGAAATCTGTACTTGCTTCCCATTAACTGCCTGCATCCAATGAAAAGCAAGTCCTTGCTTATAAACAAGCCAGACATAATTACATGATGATTATTCCACCTGCTCCCACCCCAACAAAATTGAAGGACAAAAAAAGAGTTGCGGATTGACCGACTAATTTTCATGTTAAGACAAAAGAGTCGTGATCTTGGCATGGAGAACAGTGAGCCTGCACTTCATACCAACAAATTGTATCGTAGGATAAGCATCAAATTCTTCACTTCAAAAATAAGACTAGCTGCTATTATTTTATGAGAACCCAGAAATAGAAGAACAACTGATTAACAATTAACAAAGTAAATTACCTTCCCCTCTAAAAGGCCATAGATAAAATTGATAAGAACTTCATCTTCAAACCCGATTAGCTCAGTAACACGTTTTGCAATCCATGGCTTCATAACATCTAACTTCACCTTTGTCATGTCCACCTAAACGTGAAGATTTTAATCAAGCCAACAGGAAAAATCAAACAGCAAACACACAAATCTCCAACCACACAAATTAAGGCAAAATGAGAAACATAATAAGTTTGGCACCACTCTCATTTCATGACATCATAACATTAGTAATTTCCAGGTTGCTAATACTAAAGCGGCACTGTATTTCACTAAAAATTTGCTAAATTCATAACATCGTCATCTACCATCCATCACTTTCGCAGGTATATTCTCATACAATAATCAGCAAGTATAGTTAACCAATAAATAATCCCTGAGAAAAGGTTAAATCATAATATGGCGAAGGAAATAGATATCCAGGAATCTAACCAGATTTTCCAATTCAGGGGCGAATTTCTGAGACTTAAGTAGCTTCGCTTGCTTGTTCGAGAAGCGTGTGTCCTGATCGGCAGAAGTGCCCTACATTTAAAACAGAAAATTAAACGATAATTCAGAGGCAACATCTGATTCGAGTGAAGCATTCAAAAAAATCAAGATGCGAGGACGCAATTCCCAATTGAAACGAATCAGAGGACGAAGAAGATGATGTACCCTGAAAAATCCGCCCGACATAGTTTCTAGGGTTTGCTCTGGTTTCAGAGTAGAGAATATAGGCAGTGGGGTTATGGGTGAAACCGTTTGTGAAATGCGCTCGCTGTTTGCATTCGCCCTATGGAATAAATATCAACGACGTCGTTGAGGGGAAGTGATTTTTTTTTTCTTTTTTCAGAAAAATGGTCAATAAATAGGACCCTCAACTTATCTACCATAATCAAATAAACCCCTTACATTTTGTTTTGGTCATCCAACCCCTCTATCTTTTCAATAAGGATTAAATACCCTTCAAAACTTAAATTCAAATGAAACAACCCTTTTGTAAAAAATGAAGAGATCGACGTTTATTTTTATGGCATTCTTTCTCTTATGAGCCTGTTTGGTAGCCGAGAAAGACCCATGAAATAAACATAATTAGACCAAATCCGACGTTTGGTATCCTTTAAACCTTTTCACGTTGGCCCTTGAAATGTTCGGCCCGTGAAATTAATACACGAAAATCACTGTAGCTCTGTGTAAGCCCCATCGCTTCTCCAGCTACAGAATTGTTTTCTTGGCAAAAGTTTTCCCAAATTAATTTTGATTTTAACACAACCAAATTCCTAAAACTCATTCTACCCTTGTTCTTCCTCTGTTCTTTTCGAAATCGACTCCATCTATAATATTGGATCTGCCAGTGTTCGTCATCAATAAGGAATCGAATATGATCACCCACAACGGCAAAATCGTTACCCATCGTAACACTCCACTTATATCCACACAAGAAATCACCAACCCCAGCCCTGGATCTATTCGAGAATTTAGTTGGAGGTCGATGCCAGAAGCTACGCACAGCAAGATCGAACCTAGCTAACAAAGTCTCAAACCCTTGGTTTTCACGATCTGATCCAAAACACAGCTTGGTAATTATACCCAATCTCGTTTTTTTTCAGTTGTTGATGTTTTTGCTATGGCATGTAGATTCTTTGTTTGCATGCGTGTTCCCATTAATGAGCCCCTTTTTTTTTTTAACACTGATTTATTTTATTTTGTTCACTTATGTGAAGCAGTAGCTTACAAACTCTTTTTTAGTTTTCTGGGCTTTAAGGTGTTGTTGATGGGTGTTCAAAGATTTTGTCATGTTCCTCATAATAGATGTTCCCCTTGTGTTGTGATAATTATTGATCTGGCATTTGTGAATTATGTTTGATGTTAATGAAGTTTTCCATCACTACTATTGAATTATGTGAACGCTAGGGCATATTTTATTCTTACTGTGAATGAACCAAATGACTATTTTGGCTAGTTGTAAGTGGCATTTTTCTAGACAACTAATGTGGATCAATTTATCAATGTATAACAACACATATTCAAAGTACATTTATGTGGATTATTGATTCTTTTGTACCAATGCAGTTACCGGAATACGTCTTCGAACGGTAATCATGTTGACTCCGACCATGAGAAAACGTCTTATTATCTTTTATATAATTGAAGAACTACTTCACCAACGAATAATGATACTCTTAATGGTACATTTTTTCCTACAAAAAGTCAATATGAGGGTATGAAGACCACTCCCACACGACTCAACTTGATTTAAGTTCAAAAAATTTTTATAGAAAATGACTCGTGCGCACGTGCGGTTTTTTTTTTAATATTTGAACAAAAACAAACTAGTTGAACACTTCAGAAATGACGACGACTCCTCATAATATAATATAATTAAAAATTACAAACAATACACAGCTCAAAATACAACTCCACGGTAAGGCCCAACAGGTCGTCATCTATGTACACAGCCACTCAAAACCACGCAGGAACTCCATAGCTTGTCCAGTAGCACCACAACATCACAACTCATTGGAATTACCTACAATGCATAAACTACGTGAGATTTACAAATTCCAGTAAGCAGAAATTATGCATGATGTGGTGTTCATCTCAAAATCCTCACTATGCACAATGCACTCTCATTCAAAAACACCAATATATTTCTGAAATACTCGTTAAGGGCCCCTGACTCACTATTATGCACCGGCACAATCATCAACATCAATAAAAATATAATCAAGTGGCCACAATAAATATGATCCGATGGGAGTCCATCATCTTGTGGCCATCGAGGGCCCCCCCATCGCGCCCCTCATGTCCACCAAGAAGTAATCTCCTACACGTCGACTCACACGTGTTGGGAAAATAGGGGTGCCCGAAATCTATTCGGGATGAATTTTAAATACGAATTTAAATACAATTATTACTAGCATGAATTAATCTCAATTAATTCAAATAATAATTCCAACAACTAATTATCATCATGCATGTTGAATTAATTTCACATATTTAACTAGGCGGAATTAAACAAGTAAATATGCGATTAACGTACCTCTCGTAGTAATGGCCTTTGGATATACGGGACACTTGTAATCTCGTTCTATCAACCCAAAGCCTTCTCAAGTATTTCCCTTTTCACCTCACTTGATCGCCGGTGGGAGACGCTTTCAAGCAATTTAATAAACTAAGGAAAAAGAAAAATATCTATGCTTCTTGATTTTTCCAACACATGGAATTATGTACTTGGGGATGAAATAATCATCCCCTATTTATAGGTGGTGTTGGCCGAAATTTTGAGGTATATTGGGCCTTGGAGAAAATCTTTTCTTAGACTCTAAGAAATCTTGAATATATCTCATATATTCTTTTCTCCAAAATAAAATATTCCACAAAAATCTCACACTCCTAATTATGGGGTAAATTTCGAAAATAATAGATGAAAAACCAAGATTTGGATCTTCTTGAATATATGAGATATTCTTGTATTTCTAGAATACATATCTTCCATAATATCTTTCCAAGAAAATCAACAAAATCTTTTTTTCTTCTTATCTTGCAATTTTCGATTTTTTTACTTAGAAAAATCAGCATAATATATTCTTTTTATTTTAATCACCTTATCATTATTGGGCTACTTAATGGGCTACTTGAGGGGCCTTAAGGAGAATTAAGATTGGACCTCCTAATGGACTTCTGAATTTCAATATTGAGCCCCAATATAATTCAGCCCATTAATATTAATTATTATCACTAATAAATTAATATTGCACTATCCATCTTAATCCATATTACGATAATATGGGCTCCCGGTTATTATTTCCCGCGTTTAAGATTATCAAGTCCATTAATTAATTGAGCTTCTGAATAGCTCTAAATTAATTAATATATTTCACCTTGGAGTAAAGACAGCTCAACATTATTATTCGTACCGAAGAAACTAATTCTTCACTTGCAAGATTTGGTACAATAAAACTTCTGAGCCCACCAAGGGAACTAATCACACGAGCCGTACTCGCATGCGTTTCTCCGTATTAAATCTTAGCAACCGTCGTATGATTAATATTACTGCCCAAGACACAAAGTTCGAAGTCACAATGATTCTCACCCAACATGAATCAAAGCAGTAACTATTAAACACACACGGTCCTATTTAAGTGACGGAGATTAAGAAATCAACAACCACTGAGGTCTAATTCTTCACCTTTCAGAATAGAAGAATTTATCCTCGCTGTAGGACCTCTTCAACACATACTAAATGTGCTAGTGCAATCTCTTAGTCAAGACAGACCAATCTGAGCCTTACACATCGACCTTTCACGGCGGATTGTTCAATTCCACCTGGGTCGTGAATTGTACGTTTAGTTACAAGTAAACTGTTAATGTTGTCTTCCGTGATCGGGTATCACCACATTAACTACAATGTAACATGTACTATATATTGAACGTTTTGCAATAGAAATTCAACTTTCAATTATATCTAAAGCAAATGTGATAAAAGAATTATTCTCATAAATCGAGTGTTTGATACACGAGTTATACAAAGTAAAAGCATACTTTCACGTATAACTCCAACAATCTCCCACTTATACTTAAAGTCTGCTTTTAGTATACATCACGCATGTCTTAGTGTAGTAGCTCTACGTGACATCTCATGTCAACCTACACTAACCTAATAATTCCTCCCACTTATACTTAAAGCAGATTGGCAATAGTCTTGACTCCCATTCCATCCACATGTCTCTCGAATGTATTCAGAGGCAGACCCTTTGTGAATGGATTTACTAGGTTGTCCCCGACGCATATCTTTGCCACCTCTTTATCTCCTCTCTTAACGATTTCTCGTATAAGATGGTGTTTTCTTTCAATGTGTTTGCTGGCCCTGTGGGCTCTCGGTTCCCTTGAATTTGCAACTGCCCCGGCATTGTCACAAAAGACAGTTATCTTGTCGGGCAAATTCGGAACTACGTCCAAGTCCACTAAGAAGTACTTGAGCCAAACCGCTTCTTTCGCTACTTCACAAGCAACTACTTATTCGGCTTCCATGGTCGAATCTGCGATGCATTTCTGCAAATCGCTTCTCCATGTCATGGCTCCTTCTCCCATGCAAAACACACTACCCGAGGTAGGTATTTTGGAGTCTATGTCTGATTGGAAATTTGAGTCCGTGTATCCCATGGGAATTAGATTGTCTGATTGTTAAATCAGCATTACATACTAAGTTCTTTTCAGAAACTAAAGAACGCATTTAATTGCAATCTAATGTGCTTTCTCGGGGTTACTTTTATATCTTGACATCATGCCCACGACAAAGCAGATATCCGGTCTCGTACACAACATTGTATACATAAGACTTCCTACGTCCGAAACGTACGGAACGTCTTTCATGTCATCTATCTCCACTTGCGTCTTAGGGCATATTTCTTTAGATAGATGGATTCCGTGCCTAAAAGGTACAAAACCTTTCTTGGAATCTTGCATGCTGAAATGCTTCAAAACAGTGGCTTTGTATGAAACTTGCGATAAACCCAACATCCTCCTCTTGGATCTCGAGTGAACTTGATCCCAAGAATGTGACCGGCTTTCCCTAAGTCCTTCATGTCAAACTGATTTGACAGCCATACCCTTACGTCTGACAATACCTTTACATTGTTTCCAATTAGCAGAATATCATCTACGTATAATACTAAGAATACCACCGCAGTTCCGTCACACCTTTTATATACACAGCTTTCGAACTTGTTTTGATCACAAACCCATAAGACTTAATAACTTGATCAAAACACTGGTTCCAAGTACGCGACGCTTGCTTAAGTCCATAAAATGGATCTCTTAAGCTTGCATACGAGGTGCTCTTGGCCTTTTTCAACGAAACCTTTGGGTTGTTGCATATAGATCCCATCAAGACTTCCGTTAAGGAAAGCTGTCTTGACATCCATTTGCCAGATCTCGTAATCTAAGTGCGCAGCGATCGACAAGAGAATACAGATGGACTTAAGCATAGCTACAGGCCACAGGCCACAAGCCTTGCTTTGAAGGTCTCTACCCTTCCGTCCGGTCCTCTTTTCCTCTTGTACACCCACTTGCATCCAATGGGCTCTACCCCATTAGGTGGATCAACCAACTCCCACACTTGATTATAATCCATCGAACCCACCTCGGTTTTCATTGCGGTTTGCCACACTTCCGCGTATTTGTCTTGGATTGCCTCGTCGTACGTTCATGGGTCTGATTCATCGCCGGGAATCAAATCCGAAGATTCTCCAATTCCCATGAATCTCTCGAGTTGCCTTGCAATCCTCCCACTACGACGGGGTTCCGGTTGTGAAGGTATGATGTGTGGTATATCATCTTGTATACTTGGTATAGGAGTTTGCCCTCTTAACTCGTCTAAGGTAATCTCACTTCTGGGCTTTCTTTTGTTCATATAGTCTTCCTCCAAGAATTTAAAGTGCGAACTAATCACGGTCTTTTAATCCTTGAGACTATAGAACATACACCCTTTCGTTCCCATGGGATATCCTATAAACAACCTTAATTCCGAACATGGATCCAATTTACCGGCTTCCTTGTCTAGCACGTATGCTGGACAACCCCAAATCCGCAAGTGTCTTAGACTGGACTTGTGCCCGGCCCACAATTCCATTGGGGTTTTAGGAACCGATTTGGATGGCACCAAGTTTAGAATGTAAGTCGTTGTTTCCAAGGCGTTACCCCAAAACGACTTGGGTAAACCCGAATAACTCATCATGGGTCTGACTATTTCTAAAAGAGTTTGGCTCCTTCGTTCCGCCACACCGTTCTATTGAGGGGTTCCCGATGTGGTCAACAGGGATACAATCCCTTCTTCCGATAGGTAGTTCAAGAATTCATTGCGAAGGTATTCGCCTCCACGAACAAATCGTAGAGACTTGATACTTCTTTCCCTATGCATCATAAGGTAGATGTATCCGTATCTTGAGTAATCATCAAATTACTCATACCTCTTCTTGCTATGATCGTCATTGAACCACACATATCGGTATGAACGAGTTCTAACACTTCCGTAGTTCTATTCCCCTTGGCTCCAAATGCCCTCTTGGTCATTTTACCCTCTAAACAGGATTCACAAGTTGGAAACGGTTCGACTTGGAATGATTCCAAGGATCCGTCTTTCACCAATCTCTCTATCCACTTTAGATTAATATGACCTAGTCTAAGATGCCATAGAAGTGTTTCGTTCATCTCCGAAGAACGCTTTCTTTTATTACTCGAAATAATCGATGTGTTATTAGATTCAATTTTGTGAGTGGTGTGCCCAAATCATGGTATAAAGATCATCCATTAAAGTTCCGGAACAGATAAACTCATCGTTTCAAGCAATAATAACATCCTTATTAAAAGAAACTGAGTATCTATTCAAACAGTTTAGAAACTGAAGGTTGAGTTCTTTCTAAACTAGGAACACGAGGAACGTCTCTCAAGACCATAACTCTATCTTCACAAGATAGGCGCACTTCTCCCACTGCTTCAGCTGCCACTCTCGTAGCATTGCCCGATGTGATGGGGATCTCACTTCCGTTAAGTCGTCGGGTTAGCTTAAACCCATGAAACAAATGTGATCAGTAGCTCTCGTATCCACTATCCACGAATAGACAGCATACGCCACTTCACAAGTTTCGACGACTAAGGTGTGTGAATTACCTAACTTTCCTAGCCTCTTAGGCTTGGAACAGGCAGACCTCCATTGTCCTCTATCACCGCAACTAAAACACTTCCCCTTCGATGCTTGCCTTTGCATTTGCCTTTCGCAACAATTGGATTTGCTTGGATCCGGCCTTTGGTTCTCTTCCTCTTTTTCCCTCCCTTGGGACCAAAAGAGGTAGACGAACCATTAGCCACCATAGCACTAGACTGGTGCTCCATTATCACCTCCACCGAAACTAAAGCTTGCAAGAGCTCGGGCAAACGACTTGTCCGTTCATTCATCTGACAGTTCAGATGAAACTACTCAAAACTTCTCGGTAGGGAATGGTATATGGAATCAATCAAAATCCGCACCAAGTACTTCCAACTTGTTAAGGTATGCCATTATCTCGAGAACGTGCTCCCTTGCGGGCGTTCCTTCCACCATTTCCAACTTGACCGAGTCATGTTTGGTGAACTGATTAGTCATGGGATTCTGATGTGAAAACATCTCTTCAAGGTGTTCCATGATTTCAACAGCGGATACAATGTCTTCATGAACGCGCCTCAAATCCTCAGACAGAAATGTCAAGATGATGCACTTCATTCATTGTCACGCTTCCGATCACAAACTGCCTCTTCCCATTGCTTGACTTATCATTAGGCTTGCCGGGTATATTAACATAAATAACCCAATTGTGTTTTCGTGCAGTAAGGACAAATTTTAAAAAAACATTTCCAATCGATATAATTCTCTCCAAAAAGTTTATTAACTTTAAGTATATTAAACAGTGGATTAAAAGGTTGCGACATGATGAAATGAGAATAAAACATACATTCATATCAATATCTAGAAAAATATGAAATTATCACATAATTCGATCACATCAATTATATTGAAACCTTAAAACAATATAATCATGCATCAGCCAACATCTCGAAACAATTTAAATGCGCCACGAGGGGTGGTCTATACATTTAAATACATTCAAGCGGATCACAAACTTAAAAGTTACAAATCCTTAATTCAAAATTAATAGTTGGCTCCCACTTTGACCATATAGAAATTGACAGGGACTCCGAGGGGAGTAAGTTAATATCAATTTCCTATGCCTAAGTAATAACCATAATTAAATACAGGATTATTATTTCGCTTTGAGCAAGCCACTCGTGGTGAGGGTCAATACCGCCACTAGTAATAATCCACAATCATCCTTTCGTAATTTATTCATGTGAAATCCGTTCTTTTGGCCGATCCGAGGGGGAAATGTATTCCAAAAGAACTTCACAAATAAATAAATTATGGAGGCCAAAATAATCCAATTTTAATATCCGGAATAAAATTGCGATTATAAAAACATACTTAGTAATTTTCGAAAGTAAGGTTTTTCTTGGACAATTAAATTCATGCAAACACATATTAACAAATAATAAAAATTGCATGAAATAAAACATCCATCAAAACAAAATTAAACACATTGGAGCACTCAATTCCAATTGTCACGGTTTAATTTCTTCACGTCTTGATGCGAAAAATCGTCCTTGTTGCTTTCCGACGTTCGTCTCGACGTGCTCCCACTCGAACAGCAACACTTCTTCAAAAACAGCATCGTTTGGGGTTCGGGACGACGTTTAAAAACACACGGAAAAAAAACACGAACCGAAAAAATTCCACGGCTTGAGATACAGCGCGCGTCGGCCCACGAAGTGGACCCGCGCGCTTCCCGGCCCGAGAAGCGCTGGAAAAGCGCCCGAGGCGCGCCGAAGCGCAGCCCCGAGGCGCGGCCGAAGCGCTGCACGGAGGCGCGCCGAGGCGCCGCCCGGAGCGCCCCGAGGCGCTGCAGCCCGCGCCCGAGGCGCGCGCGCGGCGTCGGCCTCCGTCGCGCACGGCGTGCGCCGTGCACCCCCGTGTGCCATTTTTTTCGCCGTTCGTCCTCGTTTTCTTCACCCCTTGCATGATTTTACCTCCATACACGCGCCACGCTTGTATGCGTCGTCCGGGTACGCCGTTTTTAATTCTTCGTTCTTCGTCACGATCCGGTTACAATTTATTTTTACAAAAAAATAAATACTAGATCTAGACTAGTCTATTACAATGATCGAATCAAAATAAAAACAACTAATCTACTCGTGGATTTTC
The DNA here is from genome assembly GCA_947034835.1 of Ballota nigra. Lineage (NCBI taxonomy): Eukaryota > Viridiplantae > Streptophyta > Magnoliopsida > Lamiales > Lamiaceae > Ballota > Ballota nigra. Next base: position 4,957,138 of record OX344727.1, on the reverse strand, counting down.
TCACGAGAAAAACGAATTCGAACGAATCGAATTAAAAACAATTAATTTACACGCATGAAATTAACAACATTAAAAACCATGACAATTGGATACCTGCAAAAAAGATCTAACAATTCTACTATCCAATTTCAATTTAATGTTCAACAATTTAAATTCCAATTTAAAATTCAGAGCCCGAAACCGTGGCTCTGATACCAGTTGTTGGGAAAATAGGGGTGCCCGAAATCTATTCGGGATGAATTTTAAATACGAATTTAAATACAATTATTACTAGCATGAATTAATCCCAATTAATTCAAATAATAATTCCAACAACTAATTATCATCATGCATGTTGAATTAATTTCACATATTTAACTAGGCGGAATTAAACAAGTAAATATGCGATTAATGTACCTCTCGTAGTAATGGCCTTTGGATATACGGGACACTTGTAATCTCGTTCTATCAACCCAAAGCCTTCTCAAGTATTTCCCTTTTCACCTCACTTGATCGCCGGTGGGAGACGCTTTCAAGCAATTTAATAAACTAAGGAAAAAGAAAAATATCTATGCTTCTTGATTTTTCCAACACATGGAATTATGTACTTGGGGATGAAATAATCATCCCCTATTTATAGGTGGTGTTGGCCGAAATTTTGAGGTATATTGGGCCTTGGAGAAAATCTTTTCTTAGACTCTAAGAAATCTTGAATATATCTCATATATTCTTTTCTCCAAAATAAAATATTCCACAAAAATCTCACACTCCTAATTATGGGGTAAATTTCGAAAATAATAAGATGAAAAACCAAGATTTGGATCTTCTTGAATATATGAGATATTCTTGTATTTCTAGAATACATATCTTCCATAATATCTTTCCAAGAAAATCAACAAAATCTTTTTTTCTTCTTATCTTGCAATTTTCGATTTTTTACTTAGAAAAATCAGCATAATATATTCTTTTTATTTTAATCACCTTATCATTATTGGGCTACTTAATGGGCTACTTGAGGGGCCTTAAGGAGAATTAAGATTGGACCTCCTAATGGACTTCTGAATTTCAATATTGAGCCCCAATATAATTCAGCCCATTAATATTAATTATTACCACTAATAAATTAATATTGCACTATCCATCTTAATCCATATTACGATAATATGGGCTCCCGGTTATTATTTCTCGCGTTTAAGATTATCAAGTCCATTAATTAATTGAGCTTCTGAATAGCTCTAAATTAATTAATATATTTCACCTTGGAGTAAAGACAGCTCAACATTATTATTCGTACCGAAGAAACTAATTCTTCACTTGCAAGATTTGGTACAATAAAACTTCTGAGCCCACCAAGGGAACTAATCACACGAGCCGTACTCGCACGCGTTTCTCCCTATTAAATCTTAGCAACCGTCGTATGATTAATATTACTGCCCAAGACACAAAGTTCGAAGTCACAATGATTCTCACCCAACATGAATCAAAGCAGTAACTATTAAACACACACGGTCCTATTTAAGTGACGGAGATTAAGAAATCAACAACCACTGAGGTCTAATTCTTCACCTTTCAGAACAGAAGAATTTATCTTCGCTGTAGGACCTCTTCAACACATACTAAATGTGCTAGTGCAATCTCTTAGTCAAGACATACCAATCTGAGCCTTACACATCGACCTTTCACGGCGGATTGTTCAATTCCACCTGGGTCGTGAATTGTACGTTTAGTTACAAGTAAATTGTTAATGTTGTCTTCCGTGATCGGGTATCACCACATTAACTACAATGTAACATGTACTATATATTGAACGTTTTGCAATAGAAATTCAACATTCAATTATATCTAAAGCAAATGTGATAAAAGAATTATTCTCATAAATCGAGTGTTTGATACACGAGTTATACAAAGTAAAAGCATACTTTCACGTATAACTCCAACAACACGGTGAGGATCCATCCCTCTAACGGCCTAGCGAGGTCCATCACCAAACTTGACCCACTGTCCGTTCAGAAGTCCCCTCTACAAACATGCACACAATATAACGTATAAGACGGTGGCCCACGCTAGGTAACCTACACTAGGTTTCCCTAGGTCGCTCCTTCCCAGGTCGCCCCTTCCATCCCCAGTGCATAATCAGTGGTCAACCACACCAGTTTATAAAAACATACTTTTATTTTACTGCATGATATGCATGATGTAGTGCAACCAATGATATATCACAAAATTCACAAACTGTTGAACTCACAGGTTCAATCCACATCAAATATTGAGCTCATAGGCTTATTCAAAATAATCACTTTATATAAGTCAATATCACATATAATTCACGTGTCGTCATTTAAACATAAATAATTCACAAAACACTATGTTTATGCATTGTAGTTGCAAATGAATTTCTACTTACCTCGAATCTGATAAATGGGGATACTCGAACTCTTAAATCATCTTATCTACTCCAACTATCAAATCTAATAAAATTACACTCAAATTATAACCAGTACAATTAACAATAAATTCTCATTAATTTTTTTACTTATATCTACTTGTAATTTATAAACTGGCATGAGATTCTTACAATCTTTAATCAATTTGATTCCTCAATTATTTTTCAATTAAGTGTTATAAAGGATCTTAATACTATTTCATCAATAATACAACATTATTAATAAAACATTCACCACGGATATGATTAGTATAACAACTGAATCATCAAGTTTTTTTATCCCACCTAATTTCTTGAATCCTTTTATTTTAAATACTAAAGGAACCAAATATTGGACTCTAAATTTAAAGCTTCATGATTAACTAATAAATCAAATAGATTTAACCATCAATTCAAGTTATGCTTTAACTTCATCAATTTCTGCATTTGAGTAGTCTTCTCCCATTAATCTCATCCTACAGGATCACCACAAAGTTTCATTCTCTTTAATTCTATATTCACCAATCGTATATCCCTTTTTTAAAATTAAATTCAATTTATAAACTATAAGGTTGTATTAAAGAAACTGCAACATCTACTTATCCAATTTAATCAAGTAATTACACATTATTTCCCCTTATTGCAAGAATCATACTGTAGCAAAGATATTTAAAGAAAAACTATAACTAAATTACTTATCTCTCAGGTATGAAAATATTAAGAATTCCCTCATTTTAATCTCCCTCCTACCTTTTTACCAATAACTAAAATAATTTCATTATTAGAAACGTACTAATAATTACCTGAATAGGATTCCTCGGCCAGTGATTATTTTCTCCAAGGCGAAACGTCTACATCCTCTCTTCGTCTTACCATATTGTATTTTATTTCATTTGTGAATATAATTCGTCTTAGGGTACTTTGAAAGCCACCGCCTTTCATAGCACATATATTTCTATTAATCATTCACGACACATGTACAAAATACGTGGATAGCATACAAGTCACACCTCTGCCTAAAACTATCATCTATAATTAATACCAAATACTATGTTCATATATTATCTATATAATAATATTATATTATTGCTAGCCTACGTACCACATACCTATGTAAAAGGTTAAGGAAATCAAGTTTTAATAATATTATTATATTAATATATATTAATACCTCCTAACATGTGCTAATCATATCATATTTTCATTTATAAGACTTGTGTGGGTGTGTATTATTCACTTACTTTCATCAAATATAATTTAATTAACATTTCTAATTATCAAATTATGTACTTTCTTTCACTCAAATATCCGTAAGTCCCAATAATTTATTATAGAATTTTCTCCCCTTTAAACAAGTGAAGGCATAATACATTCTTCAATATTTAATAACAAGATAAAATAAAGCAAAATCACAAATAACACATAAATGATATGAAATGTAATCGAATTATAAATAACACATAAATAACATAAAATGCACATGTTGCATAAAATATCTTGGCCAACGAGTATTGAGAAGCTCGGGTATTACAATTTGATTATTCTATATTATAATAAAGTCTCAATTATAATGCAATGGTTCTATTACCACTAAATATATAAGAGCATGCAAATAATTCAATATTTAAAAGCCAAATAAATTATCAAGATCGCAAATAGCACATAAACTACATGAAATAAAGTAAAATATAAATAACACGCAATATAAAGTATATTGGTCAACGAGTAGCGAATTTATTTCATTTTTATTTTAAATAGTACTATCAACCATAAAATAATTTGCATTATCACTTAAATCTCGTTAATAATCTTAAAGTTTCGTCATCAATAATTATGTAAAATAATAAATATTTCTCAATTACAAATACAAGATAAAATAAAGTGGAGTCATCAATAGAACATAAATAATACAAAAATACACGAATTATATTAATCTATGGGTTGCAAAAAGTTTGGGTCTCACATATAGAGATGTTAAACGGGCTAACCCTAACCCTATAAGGCCGACCCTAATGGGCTTCGGGATAAACGGGTTAGGGTCTTATTCGGTTCACTCTTAACGGGCCTCTAATAATTAAGACATAACCCTAACCCTAGCGGGCCTCGGGTTAAACGGGCCACAAACGGGTTATGTCGGAAAAAAAATTCAACACAAAATTTAAAATAGTGGCTATAAAATGTTAATAAATTTAAACATTGTTCATAAATTCATTAAAATTACATAAAAAAAAATTCAACATAATTATAAAAATTCAAACATCAATACTTAAAAGGTACAAAACACCAACACGTAATAGTTCAAACATCAATATGTAATTCATAAACTGATAGATGATGAAATTGGAAAAATGTGAGTATATTAATATTTTAATTAATAGTAATAATTAATACACTTATTATATAATATAATTAATTTAAAAAGTGTGTATATATATATAATATATAAACAATTAAACATAATTATAAAAATTCAAACATCAATACTTAAAAAGTACAAAATACCAACACTTAATAGTTCAAACATCAATATGTAATTCATAAACTGATAGATGATGAAATTAAAAAAATGTGAGTATATTAATACTTTAATAGTAATAATTAATACACTTATTATATAATATAAATAATTCAAACAGTATATATATATATATATATATATATATATATATATATATATATGACCCGGGTTGGCGGGCTAGCCCGTTTAGCCCGCGGGCTAATAGGGTCGGGCCAAAAAGGGCCCGGATTTAAATGGGCCTCTTAAACCATGGCCCTAACCCTGCATTTTTAGGGTTAAACGGGCCGGCCCATTTAGTCCGACCCGGATTAACATCTCTACTCACAGAGAATGCTACACCATATCTCATGTTAGATCGAATGTCAAATCAACAACTCGTTTGAATAGGCTCAGCTTTCTTAGTGACTCTGCTTGTGTACAAAATTTACGAATGGACCGTAACACATTTGCACACCTATGTGTGCTAATAAGAGAGTTTGGAAGGTTAGTTGATGATAGGTATGTGTGGGTTGAAGAACAAGTTTTCATGTTCTTGAGTGTCTTGGCTCATCACAAAAAGAATAGCATAGTTAAATTTGATTTTCATAGGTCTAGTCAAACCGTTTCACACTATGTCCACCGTGTCCTTAAGGCAATTTTTAAACTACATGATTTATTTTTTGTTACACCCACGCCCGTCCCTAAAGACTCAACACATCAAAGATGGAAGTGGTTTAAGGTACGACGATCTAAGTCTTCTATTTTTTTTACATGTTCTAGGTTTTATGTACTACCTTAATGTTGAGTTTACACATTACAATCTGATTTTTTTACATAGGGTTGCCTTGGAGCATTGGACGATACGTGCATAAATCTCCACGTCCCTATTGCTGTTAAATCACGCTTTAAAACACGGAAATGACACATATCTACTAACAGTTTTAGGTGTATGTGATCAACAAACGAAATTCATTTATGTACTTCCAGGGTGGGAAGGGTCGGCGGCAGATTGTCGTGTCCTTCGCGATGTTGTTCTAAGACCACACGGACTAAATGTCACTAAAGGTAAATAATATATTTCTTAGTTGTCATATCAAACCACGTATGTTCCATGCATAATTATTTTAAAAAATAAGTTACTAAATCTAACTTCGATTTTCTAGGGTACTACTACCTTTGTGGCAATGGTTATTTGAATAATGGGGGGTTTCTTGTCCCATATATATGCCATCGATATCATCTGAAAGAGTGGGGTCCATCCTTCCAAAGACTAATAAATCATCAAGAGCACTTCGCTGCGACATACATGAGCCCGCAATGTTATAGAACGTGTTTTCGGGGTATTGAAGATGCGTTTTGGAATCCTTAGAAGTCCAGTGTATTACACGGTCAAAATGCAAGTACAACTTATAATGGCTTGCTTCTTATTCCATAATTACATTCATTCTATGATGACCGTTGATCCTATCGAGAGGCAGTGAGATGATGAGCCCAATCAACAGACATATCTTGATGGAGAAAATGTTGAATATGTTGATGGAGTTGAGACTTCTGTAGATTGGACTAATATAAAGGATGCGTTATCCATGTTCTTGTGGGATGAATACCAAGCTAGATCTTAGGCTTTTATTTCATTGTTGGTTGAATTTTAGACTGAAATTTGAACTCCTTATTTCGTGAATTTCATTGTGTACTTGTGAGTTATGTTTTCTTCCCTGTTGTAATCCACTTTATTAAAATATTCCCTTATGCGAGACTTGTCAATATACCAACACAGCTTGGGACTTGTAAAATTTCTTCTTTTGTTATTTATCTTATGTATTTTATTTTATTTGTGAAAAGAACATGAAACTAATGTGCGACCTCCTACTGTACACAAGGGGCAGAGAATTAAAAGGCCAGATTGTTGGGCGTGTTGTAGGCCCTGTTGTTCATGAGATTTTTTGCAGAAAAAGAGCTTTTATTCAAGTGTTGACCTACTGTATTTCCAAAAGCCAAAAAAAATATGGGCCAACAACTTTTTCAGATTAACATGCATTGATTGTAACACAACATTGTAGTTGGAAGGCTAGCTTAAATTTAAAATAATATCTATGATTGATAGCTTAACTTTACAACTTTCTTGTGAACTCATGTGAACAAATTTTTTGGCATTAAGTGATGGAAGTGCATCTTGGACTTCATTATAGCCTATACTACTCACTGACCATGGTGTGTCATATCAACATTTGTCTACCTTTTGAAAAACTTGTCATATAGTAAATAATTTTGCAGTGCTATTATGAACACACCTCTATATAACCCCTTTGCTATATTACAACTCATTGCAACTAAAAAAAAGTCTTTAAATAAAATATGGCTCCTATCAGAATACCACCACAAAATGAAATTTTCTATGATGGAGTGTGGACATACGAGATGGAATCATGCTTTGTTAACACTATAGTTCAAAAAAATATCGAGGTGATTGGGATAGATGCAATACAGTTAACTATCATCATATTACCATCGCAATTGGCAACGCCAGTGACGTTTTTTTGGATAAACTTCTCCTATGAAGAAGCACAAATTCATCTTGCATTTCTTTCAGAGAGATATGAAACTTTCAACAAGTGCTTAGTCACCAAGAAGGTTTATGTGGATCAATCAAACAAAATTATTTCTAGCAAGAAGCTCTGGCGATAAACAATCAAGGTTTGATTAGTGTGTTTTCATTTCGAATATGTTAAATCTCACATGTTCTGTTTGATTTTTATTATGTATTTCTTGGGAGCATGATCCATCTGTTTGAGCATATTACCGTGAGCCTGACCCATTTCTTTCATCAATGACACTCTCGTTCAATGAGGATGATGCACTTGGCCCCAATTGAATATTGTTGAATTGATCAACGTTAGCGATCACATATCACCGGTTGTTCCCAATACTCGTGAACGTCCACGGATCAATGAAACTATTGTGGTCTCAAATTCTGATAACGAGGAAGTTGATTCATCTATCCTTCCTACATGTGGGCATCGTCAAAGGAGATTATTTGATTCTCCGGACTGATCATGCACTCCACAATCTCTTGAGGATTATCTGGTATATGCACCAGTCCGAGCATGGGATGATGTGATCGACCATAGTTTTCCCCACACAATGTATTTCCACCGAGACCCGCACCAAGTATGAGCTCGACTACTGGGAATTGGATAGCTCATGTGCTTCGGGAAATCTGTACAAGTGGTTCTCTTTATCAGGTAGAAATGATTAAGTTTGTGGGTTATATTCGTATAATGTATGGTTTAGGGTTTCATTTTCCATGTTGGCTTAATGTAGGTTTCACGTTGATTACTACTTATGTATTGTGCTTGAATTCATCTATGTATCGTCCACTACCTAGTAATATTTATTGTTGAATGTTGTATGTTTGAACTTGGCTATTATTGTTTTGGTATACATTACTTTTCGTCAAGTATAATTTTTTAACAATTAAGTATAAAGGTATTCAATATATTCTTAATTATGCTTGAAGTTAAAAGGTTACTAGGTTCAAAACTAATTAGGCTTGAAATTAGTCTTGAATTTATTGTGTTGGCTTAAATGAGTCTATAAATTAATTAGTCTTCAAATTAATTAAGCTTGAAATTAATTAGTCTCGATGTTTTCGACTTTCTGAGGCTAGATCAGATTCCCAGTTATCAATGTGTACAGTTCATGCCTAAGATCACCAAATTCAAATTAGAATCCATGTTAATATCTAAACATTAATAAATAACTGAAAACACATATATTAAGCACAGTAGTATAATCCATTCACAAGAGAAGTTGAAGATGATTTAGTTATTCTTGAACAAACAACAGTGTGCACACAATCTGAATTCTGAAATTGAATAAAAAGGACAAAAACAACCATGTCTAGAAATTAAGAGAACCCAAGCACAATAACTGAGAAATTGAAATAAAAAACTGAACCCAATCAAAGCTTCGAATGCAAATCTGACAAGAAACTAAACCAGAAGCGAAATTGAAAATGAAATAGATCAAAATCTGATTAAAACTCTCAAGATTCAGACACTTAATAATATCATTGAGACCGCGTATCCATCTCCAACAATTGAAAATCTCAAGTACAGAATTCCATAAAAATCTCAAGCGCAAAAATCTAATCCAGCAAGCATAGATGGAAATAGTGTTCAAAGTTATAATGTCTGCAAATTATAAAAGTCCAGCAAGCATAGAAGTAAATAGTCCAAAATACAATGTCAAACTCTTAGGTAGCACATATGTTATCTTTGTGGAATAATTCAACACAATAATCCTTTTTATACTTCGCACACCTCCTCGAATCAATGTCATGAATTGGTTTTCCAAAGACCAAACACTCGAACATCTTTACAGCCATAACATCATAGTCACTATGATTAGATTGTTGTGGAGTTTCTCCATAACTTTCGACAGCCCACGTCTTCTTATTCGACACAGCTGGATCATGTACATCGAACACTCTCTCCTGACGGCAAATGCTAGGTAAAACCATGGCGAGTCAACAAAAATCGATGCTTGTCTTGCTGGAGGACGAGAACCGTATAGAGAATCGTACACCACTATTGTTTGCTCCATTATTTGCATCTCGTACAACACCCAGTGAGCATTGTTAATGTTTGCAACTCCATAAACATAATCTGCCAAAGGCCACGACATACCGAATCCGTTGATCGGGAGAGTGCCTTCTATATGTGCTAATGCAGTCTTTGCATGATCTAACCACAACTAGTTTGCATTACACTTCTTGTGCGCTTTTTCCTAAGTGTCGATAATCCCAAAAGTAAGCTTTGCCTAAAATTGACATAAACACGCTTATTGAATATGCATAACTTGAAGCTGAGATATTTAGGGTGGGCCTTACCATAAAATTGAGATCAACGAATGTCGTCTTCATACGTTTATCCAAAGGTAAGTATTTCCCCACTTTGCTCATAATCAAGTGCATCAAAGCATCGACGTTCTATGTAAAAAAGATTAAAATTATATTTCTTCTTCGTTGTTGTGATTCATCATTGTACTTGCCTGAGTATTTTGTTTCTTCTTCGCTGGCTGATTATGAACCATCTTCATCCCCAATGTTATCAGCTTCCTCCTTGATGTCATCTTCATCCCCAACATTATTAGTTTCCTCCTCAATGTCATCTTGTTCTTCGTCAATGTTTTCATTTCCCATGCTTTCACTTCTGTCTCCAGAATACCTTAACTTCATCGTTACCACTATCGTCGGCCGATTCAACATCATCTTGACCCCCCTGAAGACTATTCTTTATAGATACCATCAACTTGTGCATCTTTCTTTGATTGTTGTTCAGTGTTTCAAGATGCTTCATAACATGTTTCCTCCACTCCATTTCATCATCCATCAAAGGACCCTTTTTTTATGTCACTCTTTTCATGACCAACACCCGTACTAGTGGAAGCACCATCATTCATCTTACATTTCCTTGTTCGAGTACATGATGAAGGTTGAGTTGGTTCGCGTGCAATCAACTCCAACTACTTGACTACAATTTGATAAGCAGGGGTGTTGACTTCCGCTCTTGAAGCAACCAAATGTTCCATCACTGGCATCTACATGTAATAAATTCATGGGTTATTGTAATTAAATATAGACGAACATTTTAAATGAATTAGAATGCAACTTAAATGTAAATGACTTACTTGTTCCGCTGATCGATCCCCTTTCTTAAGAATTGGGAAACAATATGTTGTAAGCTCATTGAACTGAATAATTCCAGTTGCACTCCAATGAAGCATGCGAGGAGTCGATGCACAGGACTTTTTAAACCGTGTTGTACATAACTTGTTCACACAAGGCACTGCTTCATATGCCCATATTTGTAAGGCCCATCTAAAACCATAAACATTAATGTGGCATCTCCACCCACTATCTTTGATTTGAGCCCTGATATTATTCACACATTTTCTATTACCCATACAAGCCCCAAACTCACTAACTAAGAAGTCGAAGGTAACACGACCCCAAGGATAGGTATTGGATTTGATTAGATCATCTGCAAGACGAATGTACTATCATTTAATTTTTTTACTAGTGTGGCCCCTTGGTATCAAAATACCAAACAATACCCACAAAAGTGCTAACTTGAAGCTGAGATCTTTTGCCCCTTTACGACAGACCTTAAAAAAAACAACCTCAATGTCTTTGACTGTCACAATTCTCTTACTCTTGAATACAGTTTTGTAAATGTTTAGTTCTTGCGGATCGATATCTTATCACCAAAATGTAGCCCGGTGATTAACACAAACTCCTTCGGCCAAAGTGGGCTCTGTTGTTGTTAATGTGGAAGACAAGATCGTTTGTGAATTGTGCATGAGAATCCTACTTAAAAAGGAGATGAAGATACAACTGCCCTAAATCTAGAAACTGGCCAAAACACGACTCCCTGAAGCGCTTTTGATTTTGAGCATCTAGATTCTCGATTATCTGTGAAATAATACCCAAATCACCCCGAGAACAGTATCTTGCAGCAAAGTACTCGTCAAAAGGGACCATGGCCATCTAATCCATAATAACAAGACAAACAAATTAGCTATAATCACAATCGAATTAATCATTGACTAAAAATAACATCAGAAACAACACATCTCCACCATATTCTATTTTGCTCAAGAAATTTACACCATATGAATTGAACCAGAGATAGTTTTCCCTTTTTAATTAACACATTCATCAACCCTAAACTCAAAATCAGAAACACGGATAGAGTAATTCATAATTACATATTGACACATGATCAAAATACAAACAAAGTAATTCACAATTACAGAATTAAAGAGGCAGAGCAAAATCAAACCTTGGTCCCTTGTTCTCACCGGCTGAAAGGAATGAACTCGAAGGTGGGGTTGGGAGCTCAAAAACATCGTCAATGGCGGAAGGTTCCAGAAGGTTTTTAAATCCTCTCCACAATCGCCGTCTCTTTTCTTTTCTTTTTTGTGGAATATAAAAAAATTCTTCATTGCCTTTAGAAACTGGTACTCTAGGTTATATTTTAGCGGGAAATTAAAAGGCCCAATGGGCCATGAAATGGGCCAGGATGTATGCCATCAATGCTATTTTTATTTTCAAATCTATTAGACCATAAATTATCTAAACCTAATCAATTACCATAATTTTTTTTTATTTGGTCAATTTAATATAAAAAGGATTGTATTATAAAATTTATGTTTAAGGTATTACTCAAGTTTTTTTTTTATAAATTAACGTATTTGTTATGTAGTTGCATATAATATTGAGATTAAATATTGATTAATACGAACTATTAGTTATCGATTCAATTATTAGTTATAAGTTATAACTAAGCTAGCGCTTGGTTATTTTATATTTTTTTTCTCTTTCCGTAATTTTAATTGAATAAATCGAATATGATTTAAAGTAATTATACATTAGTTTAACTTTTTGTTTCATTTTCTAGTTAGCTTATTTTCATTTTTTAAGTTTTAAAATTTAATTTTTATTTGTGGTATGCACGTTGAAAATAGCACAAAAATATTATGGAAAATAATTTGTTCAAATGTGTGAGTTGCTCATATTTTATTTTAATCCTATTGATTTTTACAAATTGAAAATAGTCATGTGACTTTCAACTGTACATATTTTAGTTTTGTGGTCGATTATATGAGATGAGACATCTAATTGATGTTGAAGTGACAGATTTATCCACGTGACAGAGTCTAATAGATCAGTTGAATATTTTACCTCCTTCAATCGATTACTAGACAAAAATACATTGTAGAACTTTCAATTTGTGAAAGATGTTATAATTGAAACCAAAATAAGAATCTAGAAGACTACAAATTGACGTTTTAACACTTTGATAAGAATGGATGTAAATTTATATTGTCTCTATCCATGTGACGATTCACGTAAATTTTTGCCTTTAATATTACAAAGTGTACAAAATTTTCTTTTTAACTAGAATATTAATATTATTTATATTTTTATATGTATATATGTAAACTCACGTATTATTTTCAAAACTTATTTAAACAATTTGTTTGATATTTATTTTTTAAATACTCAAATTTAATATCATACATTTTTGTGATATGCATAAGGTTCAAATAAATATCATATATTGGGATTCTGTATTAGTCTAATATTTATATGTTAGACTTTGCATATTATTTTAATATTCACAATAAATATTCTAAAAATTTGTGATATATATAATCTAAATGAGCATCATACATTAAGTTTGAGATTCTATATATTTTCTTCCGGATAATCTTAAATAAATTATCTATATTGCTTCAAAATAAATGTTCATTTGACTATATATTTTTCAAGAAGTCCAGTATTTTTTATAAGTCAACGTTTAATGTTATAATATATAATAATGTGTATAGATGAGACGGAAAATATGAGTAAGTTTAAGTGTTTAAAAGATTAATCAATTTGAGGTTGAAATGAAATATTAATTTTCAATCATAGGTATGCTTGGTTCTAAAAAGAATCATCCTTGTTGGTACATGTTTGAATGATATGTTGGGAATTTTACAATGTAATTAACGAAGTAATAAAGTAAAATTATAAAAGAAATTACAAAGAAATAATTTCTTTAATTGCTTTGATTAACTCTCTAACCAAATTTCTTACAATAATGGTGGCATGTGAATTTATTTGTTCTTTATGTGGGTTAATAAATTTTAAGATCTTCAAAAATCTAATACTTAAAATCTAGTATACAATGAGTTATATAATAGAGATTTCAATTTTCGGATGTTTAAACCCTGGATAAGTCAATAGCCCCAATTATTGCAATTATGTTATTTAAACATATCAGTGTGGAAAGGTCATCAACGTATTCCAACAAGTATTCAACATGGAATTATTATCACGTTTATGAGGTAGTATTCAAATGTAATTTCCTTGTAATCAATATCTACCCCACAACATATAGATTAAACAAGTCCAAATAAGATTGGATTGAAAAAATTAGGGTGAGTCACCTAGAGGCACAATTCATGGAGTTTAATTGCATGGAACCACCTCAATTTCCCTACATTACAAGAAATCACATTTTGTGGGGCCCACAACAAAAAAAATCAGCAAATCCCTCTGTTTTATGTCAGACAGTGTCTGTTTTTCATAGATTCTGTCTTTTTTTTTATTCTAAATTTGCTGAAACTTTTTCAAATTTTCTTTTTTTTTCTTTTTTTTTTTAAATTTTGAATTTCAGATTTGTTGGGATATTTTCATTCCCAGTAATTGCACCAAAAAATAAATGCACCAACAACAATTTTATTACCAACAATTTGAAATTTACATATTTAAAAACTAAAATTACATATATGGTTGCAGAAAGGTAAAAAAATTATTTGCATATATGGTTGCAGAAATGCAAAATTTATTTGCATATATGTCCTCAACTTTGCAGAACCTTCTCTTTTACTTTCAGCTCCATTCCTATTAAAATGCCTGTAAATCAAAACTCAAAACTCAAAGATCACATTCCAAATAATAGAGATCATAGAGAAATATCCCCCAAATAATTCCAACATAGAGATCAAAGAGAAATATCCCCCAAATAATTTCAACAGTAAATCAAATATCCCCTCTTGCATTTCACTAGGGCTGAATCCAAAAAAATAATATTTATTCAAATAATCACTTATTTATTCATAGAGATATTTTGCCAAGATTTGAGCCCCTTGTGAAAATAATACTTATTCAAGGGCTAAAATTGAAAAAACCTCTCACTTGACTTACCTTTCAGAGACGGCGGCCATGCGCGACTCCGGCGAGGCGATGACACGACTCCTGCGAGGCGGTGGCGCGACTTTAGCGAGGTGGCAGCGGCGCTCCTACGTCGGCAGAGGCGCGTCCCCGGGTTTGGGCTGCTACAAATCTGTTACAAATCGGAGGATCTAGGTAGATCATAACCAGAAGCGGCGATAGATTTTGACGGCGGTCGAGCAGACGGGGGGCGGTGGGATCAGACAACGGTGGTCTGGTGGGCGGTGGTGGTTGGGTGGGTGGTTAGGGCCAGGGGGCGGTGGGGGGCTTGGGACGGGTGGGGGCAGGTGGCGGTGGGGGGCAGTGGGGGGCTTGGGGAGGGTGGGGTGTTTGGGGTGCTGGGGAAGTGAGAAGATAGAGAAAAGAGTGAGAAAAAATTGTGGGGATAATGGGGTGGGGGGATTTGTATGACCGAGGGAAGTGAGAGAAAAGAGAGAGAAAATAATTTAATGTTGAAAATGAGACCCATCAGAAAAGTGTAAAGTGTGTCTTTTTTTAAATAAGTTGTGGCTTTAGGCAATGTAGGGAAATTTGGGAGGTTTGGTGCAATTAGGGTCTAAAAAGTGTGCCTTGAAGCAATCATTTCAAAAAATTATACACAAAATATACCAGAATCATTCCCATAGTTACTACTCCCTCCGTCCTGGTCTAAACTTTCCACTTTTTTTTATTGAATGGTTTAAGAAATTGTATTTGTTTATTAATATATGGTGGGTCACATATTGACTTTTGAGATAAAGTAATGAATAGTGTTGAAAAGTGAATTGAATGAGTGAAACTTTTGGTAATATTGTGTGAATTTGAAGGTTAAAATTTATATGTAGTAGAATGTTGCTTTTTCCATTTATGGAATGAGAAACTTAGTGTGGGACGACCGGAAAAGGAAAGTGGGAAGTTTACTCCGGGATGAAGGGAATAATTCATATCAGATACACAATTTTTAACATCTAGCCCCAATTACAAATTATAATAAAAATGTCATAGGGGGATAAAGATACACAAAAGTACTCATAACTAGTAGTTGAAGTTATTAAATATACCATGAAGTTGAGGGATGCGTTTAGACAAAAATGGTGTTCAAAATACTGACACATAGATTAGTTAAGTTGTCAAACCCACATAAAAATTCTCCTACACTTCCAAATTCCCACTAAGGAGACAATGTATGTATCGTGCCCTGCTGTCATTTTTCATTCTCATGAACATCTCCAAGCATAGAGGATTCTTTGCAAGAATATGACCAACAACAACTTTGTCATCATCGCAAATTTCAGGCATTCCATCCATCACATTGTACAACTCCTTCCGAGTATTGCCTAAACTTGCACAGTATCTTATTGCTCGGATAAGGTTGTCCATGCGAAGATCGGAGGATTTGTTCATCTGCACCAACACAACACACAATTTATCAGTTGGGGACGCAACTAGATTCATTCTTTTCTTACCAACATTCTTGCTTCCAGTTGGCGTATTCACTCGAGGTGCCTCACTCTCAACATCCATGTCAACCGGGCCTTCTTCGCAGTCAAATGCAGAGGGATTTAGGTAATTTTCGCCACCTAGAGAAGTGTCTTCGTTCCTAGTACATTATTCGCTATCAACTCCAAATATCTCATTCCAATGTGCGTACAACGTTCAGGCTTTGTAACGCATGTGGAGTGCATTTAGATCAACCTTTTTTCATGAAACAAAATTCGATATTAGTTGGTGATAATTATGAGAGCAAGAACAAGACCACTGAAGTCCAAACTTAAACAATGACGACCATACAATATCATTCCATTTGAACTCCACAACTACAATCTACCATTCTCATATATCGGTTGTGAGTTAGCATCATGAACAAAGAATAAATCCATTCAATCTAAACCGCCTACAACTCAAAGAATAAACTTGAAGTTGACCCTAAAGCTTAGTACATAAAGTTATTCCTATAGGGGCAACATAACACCCAATGTTGTTACCAACATAATAATTATTGTTGTAATTTTCATCATGTGTAATTTTCAACAAGAATATGCCATATAAGAAACAAAAAATTTAAAAACCATACATACAAACCATTACCTACAAATGACACAAATAACATAGAACTCAATGCCAAAAAAATTACAAACCAGAAAGATCATCAATCCACAGGTATATGCCATATGAGTATAGCAAAAAAACATATAAAAATCAGTGATATTCATTAGTGTAATCCGCTTAGGCAGACAAGATATTCATTATTTTATTTTTTCTACCTTGAAACGACATCGTTTGGAGAATTTCAATTAATTTGATAAATGTGTGATTGTTTAGTTGGACTATTTGCATATGGAAGTTGATAATATTTTGTTAACTTGTTACTACAAAAAAACTAGTCATATTAAAATACTATCAAATGATTCTTTACTATATTGCTGAGGTATAGAGGGTAAAAAATTGTATATAAAAAAAAAACTCCCAACGACTACTCCCCGACTAGTCCCCGCCTAGGCGCTAGGCGTTCCAAATCGCCCGACTAGCGATTTTCGACTTCTACACCCTTGATAAAAATATTATAAAATCTTATAATAATATATTTTCAAACCTCTCCAAGATGATGTGTCAACACCACCTTATTCTTAGGCTGATGTGGCATATCTCAAATCTCTCCATTTTGAAATACTGCGCTCTCATTAAAAGTTGGTTAAACTTTTAATCTCGACCCTTCGTTCTATATCATTAAATCTAAACCATTAATTTATATCTGTATAATTAATGCAAATAGATATTTTTTCTATTTTCTTATTTAGTTATTTTTGGAATTTATTATAAATCATATTTTTTTCAAACCTTAATGTAATTAAATATGATCTACTTATTGAATGAATATAAATTTATCATCTCTAAGTTTGAGTTAGTATATATAGTATAATATAATGTTCGATTATTTTTTCCTAAAATAAAAGGAATATTGTTATATATTCCAAAGAATATTCTTATGTGATATATTTTTATTATGGACATGATATAATACTGCATGCATTTTTTTTTTATTATAAATAAGAGCATATTGTATTTCATTTTTTCACATCAAAGTTTCATTTGTTCCACTCTTTTGCTGAGATTTCTCCCATCAATTGTTGGTTAGTAATATATCTATTGTTATTAGTATATTTATTTTATAATTAAATTCGTCATTTTAAGTGCTCACAATTTGATTAAGTTTAAATATCAATATCAATATGAATGTAATAATGATTGTTGATTTATACTCTACATCGTTCAGTTTAAATATTCTTCATGTGCAAAAATAATATATTTAACTATATCATATATTTTTATCTAAATAATTCTGATGGTTTAATTGTTGTAATTTAAATCTCATTTTAGATTTCAAGAGTATGACACCTCAATTTTCTCTGATTTCTAATATCAAGAGTGAGAGCCAAAAATTGACCGTTAAAGTTAGAATTGAAAAAGTTGGACAAAGTTTTTTAATAATTTTAATAGAGACAATATCTACTTGTTGGAGTTATACGTGAAAATATGCTTTTACTTTGCATAAATCGTGTATCAAACACTTGTTTATGAGAATAATTCTTTTATCACATTTGCTTTAGTTATGATTGAATGTTGAATATCTATTGCAAACCGTTCAATATATGGTACATGTTACATTGTAGTTAATGTGATGAATCCCGATCACGGATGACAACATTACCAGTTTACTTGTAACTAAACGTACATGTTCACGACCTAGGTGGAATTGAACAATCCGCCGTGAAAGGTCGATGTGCAAGGCTCAGATTGGTCTGTCTTGACTAAGAGATTGCACTAGCACATTTAGTATGTGTTGAAGAGGACCTACAACGAGGATAAATTCTTCTGTTCTGAAATGTGAAGAATTAGACCTCAGTGGTTGTTGATTTCTTAATCTCCATCACTTAAATAGGACCGTGTGTGCTTAATGGTTACTGCTTTGATTCATGTTGGGTGAGAATCATTGTGACTTTGAACTTTGTATCTTGGGCAGTAATATTAATCATACGACGGTTGCTAAGATTTAATACGGAGAAATGTGTGCGAGTACGGCTCGTGTGATTAGTCCCCTTAGTGGGCTCAGAAGTTTTATCGTACCAAATCTTGCAAGTGAAGAATCAGTTTCTTCGGTACGGATAATAATGTTGAGCTGTCTTTACTCCAAGGTGAAATATATTAATTAATTTAGAGTTATTCAGAAGCTTAATTAATTAATGGACTTGATAATTTTAAACGCGGGAAATAATAACAAGGAGCCCATATTATTGTAATATGGATTAAGATAGATAGTGCAATATTAATTTATTAATGGTAATAATTAATATTAATGGATTGAATTATATTGGGGCTCAATATTGAAATTCAGAAGTTCATTAGGAGGTCCAATCTTAATTCTCCTTAAAGGCTCCTCAAGTAGCCCAATAATGATAAGGTGACTAAAATAAAAAGAATATATTATGCTGATTTTTTGATGTAATTTTCGAAAATAGCATATCTCGGAGAGAAAAGATTTTGTTGATTTTCTTGGAAAGATATTATGGAAGATAAGTATTCTTGGAATACAAGATTATCTCATATATTCAAGAAGATTCAAATCTTGGATTCTCTTCATACAATTTTCGAAATTTACAAGCAATAATAAGGAGTGTGAGATTTTTGTGGAATATTTTATTATGGAGAAAAGAATATATGAGATATATTCAAGATTTCTTAGAGGCTAAGAAAAAATTTTCTCCACCTCTAAAATATTCAAAAATTTCGGCCACCACCTATTATAAATAGGGGTGATTATTTCATCCACAAGTACATAATTCCATATGTTGGAAAAATCAAGAGCATATATATTTTTCTTTTTCCTTAGTTATTTAAATTGTTCGTTAGCATCTCCCACCGGTGATCGAATAAGGTGAAAGGGAATACTTGAGAAGGCTTTTGGGTTGATAAAGCGTGTACGTGTTAGTCCCATTTATTCAAAGGCCAAGTTCTACGAAAGGTACGTTAATCACATATCATCTTGATTATTTCCGCTATAGATCATATGTGAATTGATTCAACATGCATGATGTTAAATTGGTTGTTGGAATTATTATTTGAATTAATTAGGATTAATTTATGCTAGTAATAATTGTATTTAAATTCATATTTAAAATTCATCCCGAATAGATTCCGGGCACCCCAATTTTCCCAACAACTGGTATCAGAGCCACAATTTCGGGCTCTGATCTTTAAATTGGAATTTAAATTGTTAAACATTAAATTGAAATTGGATAGTAGAATTGCTAGATCTTTTTTGCAGGTATCCAATTGTCATGGTTTTTAATGTTGTTAATTTTTCATGCGTGTGAATTAATTGGTTTTAATTCGATTCGTTCGAATTTGTTTTTCTCGTGAGAAAATCCACGAGTAGATTAGTTGTTTTTATTTTGATTTGATCATTATAATAGACTAGTCTAGATCTAGTATTTATTTTTTTGTAAAATAAATTGTAACTGGATCGTGACGAATAACGAAGAATTAAAGACGGCGTACCCGGACGACGCATACGTGCGTGGCGCATGCATGGACGTAAAATCGTGCATGGGGTGAAGAAAATGAGAATGTACGTCGAAACCCAGTGCACGGGGTGCAAGGCGCACGACCCGCGCGCGACGGGTGGCCGGCGGCTCGCAAGCGCGCGCGCGCGCCTCGGGGCGCGGCCAGCAGCGCCTCGGCGCCTCGCCAGCAGCGCCTCAGTGCCTCGCCTGCAGCGCCTCGGCGCCTCGCGTGCGGCGCTTCGGTGCCCGGCACGCAGCGCCTCAGCTGCTTGGCCGAGAGGCGCGCGGGCCCACTCCGTGGGCCGACGCGCGCCGTATCTCGGGCCGTGGAATTTTTTTCAGTTTCGTTTTTTTCGTGTGATTTTAAACGTTATCCCGAACCCCAAACGATGCTGTTTTTGATAAAGTGTTGCTGTTCAAGTGGGAGCGTGTCGAGACGAACGACGGAAAGCAACAAGGACGATTTTTTGCATCAAGACGTGAAGAAACTAAACCGTGACAATTGGATTTGAGTGCTCCAATGTGTTTAATTTTGTTTTGATGGATGTTTTATTTCGTGCACTTATTATTATTTGTTAATATGTGTTTGCATGAATTTAATTGTCCAAGAAAAACCTTACTTTCGAAAATTACTAAGTTTGTTTAATTTAATCGCAATTTTATTCCGGATATTAAAATTGGATTAATTTGGCCTCCATAATTTATTTATTTGTGAAGTTATTTTGGAATACATTTTCCCCTCGGATCGGCCAAAAGAACGGATTTCACATGAATAAATTCCGAAATGATGATTGTGGATTATTACTAGTGGCGGTATTGACCCTCACCACGAGTGGCTTACTCAAAGTGAAATAATAATCCTGTATTTAATTATGGTTATTACTTAGGCATAGGAAATTGATATTAACTTACTCCCCTCGGAGTCCCTGTCAATTTCTATGTGGTCAAAGTGGGAGCCAACTATTAATTTTGAATTAAGGATTTGTAACTTTAAAGTTTGTGATCCGCTTGAATGTATTTAAATGTATAGACCACCCCTCGTGGCGTATTTAAATTATTTCGAGATGTTGGCTGATGCATGATTATATTGTTTTAAGGTTTCAATATAATTGATGTGATCGAATTATGTGATAATTTCGTATTTTTCTAGATATTGATATGAATGTGTGTTTTATTCTCAGTTCATCATGTCGCAACCTTTTAATCCACTGTTTAGTATACTTAAAGATAACAAACTTGTTGGTGAGAACTATGTTGATTGGAAACATAACCTTGATATTGTCCTAACCGCTCAACACCATAAATGGGTACTTACTACTCCTAAGCCCCAAGAGTCTGCCGAAGATGCGAGCAAGGCGGTCAAGAAAGAGCATAAGAGTTGATTTTGACTCCGATGAGATGGCTAGGTGTACTATTCAGGCTTCAATGTCAGATGTGTTGCAACACCAACACCAACACATGGAGACCGCCTCTGAGATAATGCTCAATCTTGAAGCGATGTTTAAACATCAGAACCGTACAGCTAGGCAAATCACTATGCGAAAGATGCTTTCGTTGAAGATGGTGGAAGGTACTCCCGTAAGGGATCACGTTATCGAGATGATGGGTTATCTCAATAAGTTGGAAGTACTTGGTGCGGAATTTGACCTCCCTACTAAGGTCGATTTCGTTCTCCATTCTCTGCCGAAGAGCTTTGAGCAGTTTCAGTTGAACTATCAAATGAATGACTGGGCAAATAGTTTGCCCGAGCTCTTGCAAGCTTTGGTGTCGGCGGAGACTCTAATGGATCACCAAACCATTGCTATGGTGGCAAATGGTCCGTCTTCCTCTTCGGGTCCCAAGGGAGGGAAGAAGAGGAAGAGGACGAAAGGCCAGACCCAAGCAAATCCAACCGTTGTGAAACCCAAGGCAAAGGGAGAAGGAGGTGGAAAGAAAGCTGCTAAGGGTAAGTGCTTCAATTGTGGTGAAAAAAGACATTGGAGGGCGACCAGTTCTAAGCCTAAGAAGGCGGGAAAGAAAGGTAAGTCTCATGCTTTAGTCGTTGAAACATATGTTGCGGCGTATGCTGCCCACGTTTGGGTAGTGGATACCGGGGCAACTGATCATATTTGTTTCACTCTTCAGGGGTTCCAGCTAACCCGGCGACTTAGCACGAATGAGATCACAATCACTTTAGGCGATGCTACGAGGGTGGCAGCCGAAGCAGTGGGAGTCGTGCACCTATTTTTTGAAGATAGAGTTTTAATTTTAAGAGATGTTTTATACGTTCCGAACTTTAGGAAGAATTTAATTTCAGTTTCTAAGTTGTTTTTTTATGGATATTCAGTTACTTTTAATAAAGTTGTTACTGTTTCTTTCAAGAATGATGTTATCTGTCATGGAACGTTGGTAAACAATCTCTATACGATTAAGTGTGCACACCACTCAAATAATAAATCTAATAACACGTCGATCATTTCGAGTAATAAAAGAAAGCGTTCTTCGGTGATGAACGAAACACTTCTATGGCATCTTAGACTATGTCATATTAATCTAAAGCGGATAGAGAGATTGGTGAAAGACGGATCCTTGGAATCACTCCAAGTTGAGCCGTTTCCAACTTGTGAATCCTGTTTAGAGGGTAAGATGACCAAGAGGGCATTTGGAGCCAAGGGGAATAGAGCCACGGAAGTGTTAGAACTCATTCATACCGATGTGTGTGGTCCAATGACGATCAAAGCGAGAATGGGGTATGAGTATTTCGTCACC
This sequence comes from Ballota nigra, assembly GCA_947034835.1. Taxonomy (NCBI): domain Eukaryota; kingdom Viridiplantae; phylum Streptophyta; class Magnoliopsida; order Lamiales; family Lamiaceae; genus Ballota; species Ballota nigra. Next base: position 4,934,165 of record OX344727.1, on the reverse strand, counting down.
TTCATTGACGATTACTCAAGATATGGGTACATTTATCTTATGAGGCATAAGTCTGAAACTTTTGATAAGTTCAAGGAGTTTAAGGCCGAAGCCGAGAAACATAGGGAAAAGAGTATCAAGTTTCTATGATCAGATCGTGGAGGCGAATACCTCAGCGATGAATTCTTGAACTACTTATCGGACGAAGGGATCGTATCCCAGTTAACCGCACCGGGAACCCCTCAACAGAATGGTGTGGCGGAACGAAGAAACTGGACTCTTTTAGAGATGGTCAGATCCATGATGAGTTATTTGGATTTACCCAAGTCGTTTTGGGGTAATGCCTTGGAAACGACGGCTTACATTCTAAACTTAGTGCCATCCAAATCGGTTCCTAAAACCTCAATGGAATTGTGGACCGGGCGCAAGCCCAGTCTAAGACATTTGCGGATTTGGGGTTGTCCGGCATACGTGCTAGACAAGGAAACCGGTAAGTTGGATCCACGTTCGGAATTAAGGCTGTTTATAGGAAACCCTGCGGGAACGAAAGGGTGTATGTTCTATAGTCCCAAGGATCAAACGACCGTGATTAGTACACACTTTAAATTCTTGGAGGAAGACTATATGAACAATCGGAAGCCTAAAAGTAAAATTACCTTAGAAGAATTGAGAGGTCAAACCTCGATACCAAGTATACAAGATGATGTACCACACGTCACATCTTCACAACCGGAACCCCGTCGTAGTGGGAGGATTGCTAGGCAACCCGAGAGATTCATGGGGATAGGAGAATCTTTGGATTTGGTTCCCGGTGTTGAATCAGACCCATGGACGTACGACGAGGCAATCCAAGACAAAGACGCAGAGTCGTGCCAAACGGCAATGGAAGCCGAGATGGGTTCGATGGATCATAATCAAGTGTGGGAGTTGGTCGAGCCACCCAGTGGGGTAGAACCCATTGGATGCAAGTGGGTGTACAAGAGGAAAAGAGAACCGGACGGAAGGGTAGAGACCTTCAAAGCGAGACTTGTGGCCAAATGGTATACTCAGAAAGAAGGGATCGATTATGAGGAGACCTTTTCGCCTGTAGCCATGCTTAAGTCCATCCGTATTCTCTTGTCGATCGCTGCGCACCTAGATTATGAGATCTGGCAAATGGATGTCAAGACGGCTTTCCTTAACGGAAGTCTTGACGGGATAGATATCTATATGCAACAGCCCAAAGGTTTCATTGAAAATGGCCAAGAGAATCTCGTATGCAAGCTTAAGAGATCCATCTATGGACTTAAGCAAGCATCGCGTACTTGGAACCAGTGTTTTGATCAAGTGATTAAGTCTTATGAGTTTGATCAAAACGAGTTCGAAAGTTGTGTGTATAAGAAGCATGACGGAACTGCAGTGGTATTCTTAGTATTATACGTAGATGATATTCTGCTCATTGGAAATAATGTAAAGGTATTGTCAGACGTAAAGGTATGGCTGTCAAAGCAATTTGATATGAAGGACTTAGGGGAAGCCGGTCACATCCTTGGGATCAAGATCACTCGCGATCGCAAGAAGAGGATGTTGGGCTTATCGCAAGCTTCATACATTGACACTATTTTGAAGCGTTTCAGCATGCAAGATTCCAAGAAAGGTTTTGTACCTTTTAGGCACGGAATCCATCTATCGAAAGAAATGAGCCCTAAGACGCAAGCGGAGATAGATGACATGAAAGGTGTTCCGTACGCTTCAGCCGTAGGAAGCCTTATGTATGCAATGCTGTGTACGAGACCAGATATCTGCTTTGTCGTGGGCATGGTGGCAAGATATCAAAGTAATCCCGGGAAAGACCATTGGACTGCCGTAAAGTGCATCTTGAGGTATCTGAAAAGAACTCGTGAGCGGATGCTGATTTACCAGTCAGATAGTCTAGTTCCCGTAGGATACACGGACTCGGATTTCCAATCAGACATAGACTCAAGAAAGTCAACCTCGGGTAGTGTGTTTTGCATGGGAGGAGGAGCCATTTCATGGAGAAGCGTTAAGCAGAAATGCATCGCCGATTCGACCATGGAAGCCGAGTATGTAGCTGCTTGTGAAGCAGCGAAAGAGGCAGTTTGGCTCAAGAACTTCTTAGTGGACTTGGACGTTGTTCCGAATTTGCCCGACAAGATAACTGTCTTTTGTGACAATGCCGGAGCATTTGCAAATTCAAAGGAACCGAGAGCCCACAAGGCCAGCAAACACATAGAAAGAAAATACCATCTTATACAAGAAATCGTTAAGAGAGGAGATATAGAGGTGGCAAAGATAGCGTCGGGTGACAACCTAGCGGATCCATTCACAAAGGGTCTACCTCAGAGTACATTCGAGAGACATGTTGATGGAATGGGAGTCAAGACTATTGCCAATCTGCTTTAAGTATAAGTGGGAGGAATTATTAGGTTAGTGTAGGTTGACATGAGATGTCACGTAGAGCTACTACACTAAGACATGCGTGATGTATACTAAAAGCAGACTTTAAGTATAAGTGGGAGATTGTTGGAGTTATACGCGAAAGTATGCTTTTACTTTGTATAACTCGTGTATCAAACACTTGTTTATGAGAATAATTCTTTTATCACATTTGCTTTAGTTATGATTGAATGTTGAATATCTATTGCAAACCGTTCAATATATGGTACATGTTACATTGTAGTTAATGTGGTGATACCCGATCACGGAAGACAACATTACCAGTTTACTTATAACTAAACGTACATGTTCACGACCTAGGTGGAATTGAACAATCCGCCGTGAAAGGTCGATGTGCAAGGCTCAGATTGGTCTGTCTTGACTAAGAGATTGCACTAGCACATTTAGTATGTGTTGAAGAGGACATACAACGAGGATAAATTCTTCTGTTCTGAAATGTGAAGAATTAGACCTCAGTGGTTGTTGATTTCTTAATCTCCGTCACTTAAATAGGACCGTGTGTGCTTAATGGTTACTGCTTTGATTCATGTTGGGTGAGAATCATTGTGACTTCGAGCTTTGTGTCTTGGGTAGTAATATTAATCATACGACGGTTGCTAAGATTTAATACGGAGAAACACGTGCGAGTACGGCTCGTGTGATTAGTCCCCTTGGTGGGCTCAGAAGTTTTATCGTACCAAATCTTGCAAGTGAAGAATCAGTTTCTTCGGTACGGATAATAATGTTGAGCTATCTTTACTCCAAGGTGAAATATATTAATTAATTTAGAGCTATTCCGAAGCTTAATTAATTAATGGACTTGATAATTTTAAACGCGGGAAATAATAACCGGGAGCCCATATTATCGTAATATGGATTAAGATGGATAGTGCAATATTAATTTATTAGTGGTAATAATTAATATTAATGGATTGAATTATATTGGGGCTCAATATTGAAATTCAGAAGTCCATTAGAAGGTCCAATCTTAATTCTCCTTAAAGGCCCCTCAAGTAGCCCATTAAGTAGCCCAATAATGATAAGGTGATTAAAATAAAAAGAATATATTATGCTGATTTTTTGATGTAATTTTCGAAAATAGCATATCTTGGAGAGAAAAGATTTTGTTGATTTTCTTGGAAAGATATTATGGAAGATAAGTATTCTTGGAATACAAGATTATCTCATATATTCAAGAAGATTCAAATCTTGGATTCTCTTCATACAATTTTCAAAATTTACAAGCAATAATAAGGAGTGTGAGATTTTTGTGGAATACTTTATTATGGAGAAAAAAATATATGAGATATATTCAAGATTTCTTAGAGGCTAAGAAAAGATTTTCTCCACCTCTAAAATATTCAAAAATTTCGGCCACCACCTATTATAAATAGGGGGTGATTATTTCATCCCCAAGTACATAATTCCATGTGTTGGAAAAATCAAGAGCATAGATATTTTTCTTTTTCCTTAGTTATTTAAATTGTTCGATAGCATCTCCCACCGGTGATCGAATAAGGTGAAAGGGAATACTTGAGAAGGCTTTTGGGTTGATAAAGCGTGTACGTGTTAGTCCCGTTTATTCAAAGGCCAAGTTCTACGAAAGGTACGTTAATCACATATCATCTTGATTATTTCCGCTATAGATCATATGTGAATTGATTCAACATGCATGATGTTAAATTGGTTGTTGGAATTATTATTTGAATTAATTAGGATTAATTTATGCTAGTAATAAATGTATTTAAATTTGTATTTAAATTTCATCCCGAATAGATTCCGGGCACCCCTATTTTCCCAACACTACTTGGAACTCATTTTGATCGATGAACAGGTATTATAACGTTAAAGTTTATTTCAAATTTTGTAATGTTTTTTATATTAATTAATTTCTTACCGTATACTCTCAATAACTAATAATGTTGATTAATTTATAAATTATTCAATATTGAATTGGAAATTGATTATTATTAAATTATTAGTCTAAGTAATTTTATTCCATAATTATTATTAATTTATGTGAATTTTAATTTTTTTAAAATTATTTTGTTTGTAGGATATACCTATAGGGTTTAGTGAAGGGCGCGGGCCACAGCTAAACAAACCCCATAACTTATTGTATATACCTCGAAATTTTTTAGACAAAAATACTCTTATATTAAATGTCTACAGAAAATAAAAAAATATTTTTTCAGTATGCGAAATTCGCGTGAGTACACACTAGTACTCAAATATTACAAAAATAATACCTTAACGATGACTTTCCATTGATCGTCATGGCAATCAATCATACCAGTTTTGGGGTTGAGGCCTATTCCAGAGTAGGAGTCCAACATAGTGAGGAGAGATCTATGAGTTTTTTTTCCAAATCGTCAACCTTGAAGTTATGTGTGGATTCACACGGATGTCCGTACCAGGAGTCGAGCTTGTATTCCAGCCTGCAACTTTAAAAGGTAGTCAATCTTAAACTCATTCTCCGACGTCCATCCACTAGTCACGAGTTTCTTCATTAGATCGGCCAGGACAACTTCTTCAACCGGAGTCCAAGTCCTCCTGCACCTGTCAGTTTTTCCACCCTTGTTCTTCAACCTGAAACTACTGCTATCTCCACTCTCCATTTTCACTCTCTACGACAACACATCGGTGAAATAAAACATGGTCATCAATGGTTGAAAATAAAAATTCATCAAGCAAGAAGGAAGGTGATTGGAAAAATAAATGAAAACACTACTTGAAGCTAAACCAAAACAAACAAAATTTTCCTTCTCTGTCGCCGATGTGTGGTGCGTGGATATCGTCAATGGGATATGAAACCCTAGGTTGGATGAAAAAAAAAAGTGAAAATGAGGGGGTATATTTTCGGTCTTGGCAAATTAATCGAGGGTATAATTGTCCCAATTTGTTTCCTGAAAGTTTGATTCTCGACCATCAAACAATAGAAATGAATTTTGAATCTACTTTAATTGATGTTTTCGGTTCTACCAAATGGTAGCATCTATTTCTACATTTGACTATAAAATGCAAGATTTCTACCTTTACTGGGCCGCATCTTGAAACCGTTTAGTACGACCCATCTCGGTTCTTTTCACATCAGGGCTACCAAACGGCCCCTATACCTACTTTCCTTGTTGCACTCATTCTTTCTCTCTCGTCTATCTTCCCAACACGTTTTTTGAGTGGTTAATTCCCAATTTTCTATCGCATGTTTTATTAATTAGAGAAAGTAGATGATTGATGAGATGTAAGTGTGGGAAACTTGACATTATTATGAGTAAAGGGAGAAGTTTATTAATTCGAACACCCATTATTTCTAGGCACCCCTTTAAGCGTCGATTGGAGTAATTCCAGCGATTTCAAACCCTCAAGTAATCCTCTGCTATTCCTTGGTCCGAATTATCGTGAATCAAACCTACATCATGACGTTGGCAATTTTGAGGCCAAAAGACAATGGCGTAATATCTAGCAACATTAATTCTCCAACTTTCATATCATCTTCGCCGGTAAAAATGGAATCTTGACCGGTTGCACCATAGATAGTAACCTCATCTGGTTTATACTTCTGGATTTTTCCGATGAATTCTGCAAAAGTTATTGGGCGATAATGGGTTTCACTAATTTATACATAATTGAATCCCTAAAAAAATTATCCACATGTTCCATAAATTTTAAAAACAGTATATGTATCAAGTTCTCAATCCATACAATGTTATCGGCGGCGGTGTCATTTACTAATATGAAAACTTACCATGGGTCTCACAGGTAACAAATATTAACACTGTTACATTCATATTGACAAGGGATTTATATGTTTGATTTTAAGATGGTGGAGGGTTTATTTGTTTTGAATGAGAAAGATGAAGGGAATGGATGAACGAAAATAAAGATCGAAGGTTTATTTGATCTCATGATAAAACATAAGGGTCCGATTGACCATTTCCCTTCTCTTTTAGAATAAACCTACTAAGTGAGTGTTTGCAAACTATCTTTGTAATTAGAATCACTTATTTTTTTAATAATCTATTTTAAAGTGTGTATAACTAAAACATCAAGTGATGGTCCCGTTTTCGAAGGGCAAAATGGGAATTCAGGAGCAAATATTTTTTTTTTTTTTTTTAAAACCTTTTTCCTCAGGGAGTTCAGCAGGAATGAGAAATACTCAAGTCACTGCTCTGCTCAGAGGCTGAGTTACCAAGTCAGAGAGAAGGCTTGGAGACTCATGCTCTGAGCAAGGACAGTGGCTTGAGATGCTGAACTCTTCGAGTGCGTTATCAAATCACAGCTTGCATCCTGACTGAGTTCAGTGACGAAATACTCAAGTCACTGCGTTGCTGAGAGTCAGAGCGATCAAGTCAGAGATGAGACTTGAAAGCTCAGGCTCTCAACAAGGCAGTGACTCGAGAGACTGAACTCTCGAGTGCCTTGCCTGATTTAGTCAGTGAGATAAAATCTCCCTGACCTGAAATGCTTAACCAAAGTTCCTTTTAAACAATGCTCTCAGTGAGCAGATTTTCGCAATACTTTAGAAGAAAAGACATTCCAAATAATAACACTTGGTTTAACGTGGTTCGGAGACTCAAGCTCTTACATCCACGGCCTGATTTAACAGGAAATCCACTCCTTTGGATTCTTGTTTTTAACGTGCCAAGGTGCACTTACAACTGGTCTCACGCCACTCCCTGGGCTGCCCTTCTCCTCACTTACTACCAACAAACCTGACTAGAGGGTTTTGGTTTCAGTTAGGTTTTCTCCAACTAGGTGAGGTTTTCCCTTTACAATGTGTTAGCCAATAGCTAAGATAGGGAAAACCTCATTAAGCCTAGAGTTACAAGCTGAACACTCTTTATGTATATATTTGTGAACTCTCAAGATCAGTGTATAAGATGTGAGTAGAACCTCCTTATATCTCCCATGCACGTATACTACTACTCACACTTTTCTCAGCTCGTAGGTGTTTGTTTTCTTTTGATTTTCTTACAATAATCTACCAACACAACACACTCTAACAACAAGCCATGAGCTTGTATTTATAATGGGGATTCAAATGTATCCGTTGGAGAGGAAATACATTTGAATCCAGCATTAAATGGTTTCAACCACTTTTCTTGGAATGCGGCCTTTGTCAGTGTCAGAGTTGCTGCCTCGTGCTGATTGGTCCACGTGGCCTGGATTCACGGATCTTTGACTCAGTGGGTTTGACTAAGACCCACTGACTTTAGGTAGTTTTCTCCTTCACTGACAAGATGATCTTCAGTTGGACTGACTCGTCCTCAGTGCAGTTGTCCTTCAGAGACTGTTTGAAGATCACTCCAAGAAGTTTGTCATAAGGCTGGATGACAAACTTCCCTGACCACAGTAGCCTGACTCCTTCAGGGCCTACTTGGTGCAACACTGATCCACCTGATCAGGCTCTTCACTGAGTGGTCCACCAGACTTGGCTTAGATCAGCCTGACTTGCACTCAGTGGGACATCCTTCAGGCTTCTCTTCAGGTTCAGGTCTTCCTTCAATGGCTTCAGTCAGTTCTCTTGAGATGTCATCTTGACTTCCTCAGGCTTTATCAATGAGTTCCCCCTCACTGAGTTCCCCCTCAGTTGAGTTCCCCCTCAACTGAGTGCTTCCTCAGCTAAGTTCTTCTCACATTACAACCTGTCTAACTGAATACACAAACTATCCTGACCTGAATCTAAAGATACTATCCTGACTGCTTTCAAACCTATTACATGTTGTTTTGGAAAATCATCAAAACTAAAACATATCCCAACATCAAGCATTTAAAATCTATTTTGAAGAAGTTGCAAAAACCTGTTTTTGGATTATGGAGAATTGATTCTCATGGGACTCATGACATCTGTACCTCTCAAATTAAAAAAACATTATTGATTTTTTTACAAATCACTTTATCTCAAAACACTCATCACTTTAAATTTTACTACAAATAATTATTTAATATCACTTTTGATTTTGTAATAGAGTTTCAAAACACATCCTAAGTAGTTCCCAACTTCGACTTCCTGTTAATTTATTTTGGTGAAAATGTAAGATTTTGTGGTCCACGTGTCACATGATAAATTAATTAAACATTTAATTATTGTTTTAAATATTTAATGTTAAGGTTTAAATATGACTTTATTAATTTGTAAAAAATTTGAACGAATTTCACACGTTGATAAACCGTGTGATTAAGTTACCTTATGACCAATTTCTTGGAGAACAAGTTTCTTGAAGAATATGAAACTATTTTATGGAGAATAAGAAACTACTCTTCTCTCTGTATATATAAGACACATATTATCTCCATAGGGTGTATTTACTTTGAGTGATAGGGTTGGATAATAATTAATTATCTAACCTCATTGATGGTTTACTTTGAGTGATGAACTAACTTTTTTAATCCCCTAACCCGGGGATAACCCGGCTATTTTCATAACTGCATGGATACAAAATCACACAAAAATAGGTGTGATAATTTATTCAAATTTGGGGATATGATATGTAATTACTAAAATACCCTTTATACCATTAAAATTTTCCTATTTTCTCTCTGCAGTATGAATCATGCTCTTAACTAATCCCCACATATTTATGGAAAAGTAAGAAGACGTCTTCTTCTTCAAAGTTCTTGGCGGCGGTTTCAAATCAACAATTTCATAAAGGTTCATTATCAATAAAAATCACCATTTTTCATCACTTCACCGCAGGGATAAAATAATTTCAACAAAGGAATTATATGCCAATCATCTTCAGAGAAAGTCCAATTCCTTCTTAGTTTTGGTGAGTAAAAAAGGACAATTGAGAACAAACTATTGGTACAGAATCCAATTTTTTTTGTTCTTGCTTATATCTTGTTTCCCGGACTCCATTGAAATTTTAGTGTGTTTGATTTTGTTTAACTCATAATTCTACGTTAATGGCATGCAGATTCAATCGCTGAATTACCTTTCATCTACTGAGTTATTAGAGTAAATTATTGTGGATTCATGTTTTGCGATTGTACCTTTTTTTCTTTCAATTTAACTTGACAAACTCCATTGGCAAATCACAATTGGATCGGAAACCGCTGGTTATGACGGAAGAGAAGATTAAGGGCAAAAAAGAGAAGATGATTCCACGATCACAAATGACGGAATCAACGAATTGTTGCTGTCAATTTTCAACCATATAGATGTCTTATCTCTCAATTTGGGCAATTGAATTATTTATTTTTTTTACAAAGGATATGTTTGTAATTTAATATATTTTTGGATTTCTACCAATATTGAAAATATAAAAATATTTAAATTCAATTGTATCATATACATCAAAGTAAATATAAAATAAGATAATAAAAACTAAATGTAAACTCTTATTTGATATCATCTAGTCATATCTCATATAATCCTTATTTCTGAAGTAAACGTACCCATAGTGAATTTATTTTATCACGTAAATTTTATATTATGTGATTAAGTGAGGCCAAGAGAGAGAAATACAATTTCATTATTGAGTAAGTCTCTTGTGCACCAGGTGCGTGGTACACTGAAATTTTTTCAGTGTTATCGGTTTTCAGTTTAATCAACCCACATTTTTTAGTGTAAACAACCTAAATTGTTGAGTGAGTATATCGTGCACCAGCTGCATAAGAGACCTTGACCTAATTATTATGGCTGCTCGTGATTAGTAATCCTAATTATTTAATTTATATCATAGCATGGTTTAGGGGTTCATAGTTTTCCATTCTTTATAGATATTTATGATCCCAATAATTTAATGAAGTAATAATATTTTACGAATTCAATTTATGCGATAGTAAGTTTTATATGAAAATAGTTCATGATAAACTTATCATGAAACTGTTTTAAAGTATTGGACATTTGACCAGGAGTATCGATAATCTCACCAAAAGTATCATTAATTAAGATTCAAGAAAATTTATAACAATTACAATATAATACCACTGACGCAAATTAATGATACCCCTGGTGAGGTTATTGATACTCCTAATCAAATATTCAATAATTTAATGCAATCATGAACTATTTTTATATAATACTTTATCTTTATGCAATCATGTAAATTAGATTAAATTCTATTTCAATTAGTATCACTTTTATTATCGGATAGTTTTTTTTCCGTATCTTGAAATCGAGAATTCGATAATATATTGTGAGAATTGTATTTTTTGAAAGCTTTTCAATATTATTGTCAATTGCCTAATGAATATGCAATCACAAGTATATTGGTTATCAACATAGATAAATTTGATGCTCCCACAAAAACTATCAAAAGTTTGTTGTTAAAGTATATAAAAAAAATTTAAAGATAAAGTTATACCACTGTGCACCACAATTTTTTTTATATCTTACAAAGAAAAAGAATAAGCGGGGTGTTAGAAAAAAATGTTGTTAGTTTTGATGAGTTAGAAAATAAACCAGAAGATGTAATAGGACCATCTGGACCTGTTATCCAGATGAAGAACTAGATTAGGACTTAGTCTAGAGGAAACTGCCAGATAAGAAGACTTCACCAGAAGAGTCACCAGAAGACTGCATCAGAGGACTCCACCAGAAGACTTCTCCAGAGAAGATCAGATCAGAGACAGAAGACCTTTCCCCAGATCAGACGAGTCTGGTGAAATAAAAGTAGCTTAGAATCATCTCCAGATTCTAAGGGAAAAACTGTTTCTTAACCGACTCTGGACCAGAGGACCTCTGGGTCATCTGGTGTCTGGTTCAACCTACTCTGGAAGAATCAGAGTTGTGCAAAGGAAGCATTTGACCGTTGGTGTTTTGAATGAAGTCAACTTGATCAGATTGGAAAGTCAAATGAAGATAGCAATCCAAGGATCGCACCAACCCAATCAATCAATTAGGGAATTGATTGATTGAAGCTTCCATAAATAGAGATCTGATTAGATTAGCTATCCAACGGCTAAACCCTAATCACCTTTATAAATACAAGAGTGTCAGTATGAAGAAAAACTCTAGTTACGCGTGTTGGAGTTATACTTGAAAGCATGCTTTTACTTTGTATAACTCGTGTATTAACAGTTTCCTTGTAACTAAACGTACATTTTCACGACCTAGGTGGAATTGAACAATCCGCCGTGAAAGGTCGATGTGTAAGTCTCAGATTGGTCTGTCTTGACTAAGAGATTGCACTAGCACATTTAGTATGTGTTGAAGAGGACCTACAGCGAGGATAAATTCTTCTGTTCTGAAATGTGAAGAATTAGACCTCAGTGGTTATTGATTTCTTAATCTCCGTCACTTAAATAGGACCGTGTGTGCTTAATGGTTACTGCTTTGATTCAGGTTGGGTGAGAATCATCGTGACTTCGAACCTTGTGCTTTGGGCAGTAATATTAATCATACGACGGTTGCTAAGATTTAATACGGAGAAACACGTGCGAGTATGGCTCGTGTGATTAGTCCCCTTGGTGGGCTCAGAAGTTTTATCGTACCACATCTTGCAAGTGAAGAATTAGTTTCTTCGGTACGGATAATAATGTTGAGCTGTCTTTACTCCAAGATGAAATATATTAATTAATTTAGAGTTATTCAGAAGCTTAATTAATTAATGAACTTGATAATCTTAAACGCGGGAAATAATAACCGGGAGCCCATATTATCGTAATATGGATTAAGATGGATAGTGCAATATTAATTTATTAGTGGTAATAATTAATATTAATGGATTGAATTATATTGAGGCTCAATATTGAAATTCAGAAGTCCATTAGGAGGTCTAATCTTAATTCTTCTTAAAGGCCCCTCAAGTAGCTGACTTGAAGCGACTACACTAGCTTCTACTAGTAGCTACCCCGCAAGAGAACGGGTTCACTGTAGTATGGGCAAGTATAGGGACCAAGTATTATCGAACCCAAGGGATGGTATGTATGCGAATAGATCCCTGAAGATCTACGCGTCGTAGTTAATATGAGTGTGATGCTTTTGGGTTTTTGAAAAATTAATTAAAAGACTGAAATAAACTAAGTAAACTTAAATAACAAAGCAGACGAATTAACTAAGGGTTGGATTCAAATAAGAGATGGTGATGCTTAGGATAGGAATCCCCACGTATACTAACGGAGCAGGTACATAATCAAAATAACTGTGACAAACGAGAATTAACCTAAGTCTAAGAATGCAAGGTGAAAGCTCAAGATTCTAAACCCTAATACTTTACCCTAACACTCGACTTCACGAATCTACTAACAAGTTACTAGATTGTGCTTAATTAATGAGACCCTAATTTAACTAAGGTGATGCGGTCGTCCTCCTTCGCTAAACCGGTAAATGAATTAACCTTTCCTAAACCTTCTCGTTAAGACTACTAATTGTTATTGAGTGATGCGGTCGTCCTCTCTCTAACACTTTCGTACTAAATTCAAAGGTAAAGTTAAAATTAATTATATGAATTCATTAACTAAGAGAATTAAAACTAACGTCACGAATTACTCTAATTACGTACCCACATCCTACTTCTACGAGTTCATCCTAACCCAAGCATGCAAGGGTTTTAGCCGGACATGGTTATAACAAAAATAAAAGCAATAAAAGAAACAACGAACAAAAACATGATGAATTGAATAAAGAAAGTAAGAAACATAAACTAGGGTTTGAAAAGAAAATAACTACTAAGAACGGAATTTGAATTAACTAAAACGAAATTAAAAGCGTTTAAAGTAACGAACTAATGAAAAGAAACTAAGAATTCATATGCAAAACCTCAACAAAACGTAAAATAAAGCTTGCTCTTCTCCTTCCTCTCCAAAACTAAGTCTAAAATTATTTCTAAAAGTTGGGGTTTTTTTCAAAACGTGTTTGGAAGAGGTATATATAGGCACCGGGTCGAAACGGGAGTTAATGGGCCGAAAATACGCATCCGGAGGCAAAAGTATATGGGCGTTCGAGCAAAACGCTCGAGCGGTCCCGCTCGAGCTGTGTAGCTCGAATGACGCATTCGCTCGAGCGGTCGCGCTCGAGCTGCTCGAGCGCTGAATCTTCTCTGTATGTTTTTGGGTGCTCGAGTGATTCGCTCGAGCGGTGGCGCTCGAGCTATGCGCTCGAGTGATCTCTAATCCTTCCAAATGATACTTTTCCTCGTCCGCACTAATACCAATCGTATTTCTTCAATATCTTCTCATCCGGGCATCCGTTTGAGTCGATTCAAAGTCCTACGAACTCCTCTTTTCGTCCTCTATTCACCTATGAGCACCAAAGAGACAAATTAATAATTTTATAAAAATGATACTCATTTGACTCCAAGCACTAATCGAAAACACTCAAAACATGAGTAAATTGGGCACCAAAACATAACAATTTCACGCCTAATCAGTAGCCCATTAAGTAGTCCAATAATGATAAAGTGATTAAATTAAAAAGAAAATATAATGCTGATTTTTCTTTTGTAATTTTCAAAAATTTAGTTCAATTAGGAGAGAAAAGATTTTGTTGATTTTCTTGAAAAGATATTATGGAAGATAAGTATTCTTGGAATACAAGATTATCTCATATATTCAAGAAGATCCAAATCTTGGATTTTCCCATATAATTTTCGAAAAATACAAGTCATTAAGGAGGGTGAGATTTTTGTGGAATATTTTATTATGGAGAAAAGAATATATGAGATATATTCAAGATTTCTTAAAGACTAAGAAACGATTTTCTCCAGGCCCATAAAATATTGCAATTTTCGGCCACTACTCTTATAAATAGGGGGTGATTATTTCATCCCCAAGTATATAATTCCATGTGTTGGAAAAATCAAGAGCATATATATTTTTCTTTTTCCTTAGTTATTTAAATTACTTGAAAGCATCTCCCACCGGTGATCAAGTAAGGCGAAAGTGAAATACTTGAGAAGGTTTTTGGGTTGATAAAGCGTGATCGTGATTGTTCCGTTTATTCAAAGGCCAATTCTACAAGAGGTACGTAAGTCACATAAATTCTTGTTTATTCCGCCTAGATTTTATGTGAATTAATTCAACATGCATGATGTTAAATATGTTGTTAGAATTATTATTTGAATTAATTAGTATTAATTCATGCTAGTAATAATTGAATTTAAATTCGTATTTAAATTTTATCTCGAATAGATTCCGGGCACCCCTATTTTCCCAACAACGCGCACGAAAATACTCTCAAGTTTTTACTATACTCAACAATCTAGCACTCTTAGGATATTATTACTCATCTAGTCATTAAGGAGTTCATAGTTGGAATCAATACTCAACCTGTTCATCTTGATAGATAAGGTTGGAGTGGATTGTACTTTAGATCGAAGTCAGATCTAAAGTGTGTAACAAGGTGCTGGTACTTGTCAATTCCAGTGGTTGTGAGTAAGTTGGTTGGTTAGTAAGGCCCATTGCAAAAGAGAGAGTGGACGTAGGATTTTAACATCCGAACCACTATATATCCCGTCTTATTTATTGCTTTCCTAATTATCTCTTGTCTTGTTTGTGTTCATTAAAAATGTTTTTATAAAAGTTTATCTATCTAGCTTCCGCATATTCTCAAGTACTTACTAGTGGGACCAACAAGTGGTATAAGAGCAGTGTATCCTAGACCACTGCTTTGAAGAGCTTTTAGTGGTCATAGGGCAGATCCATTGCTTTGAAAATCTTTTGCATAAAATCTTTTATCTTTTCTAAAATGTCTTCAAAATCTGCTTACAAGAACCGTAAATTGCCTGAATTTTCTTTCGATGATTATAGCCACTGGAGCTTCATGATGAGCAATCATCTTGGAGCTATTCACCACCGCATGCTTGATGTGGTTGAGAGTGGCTCCATTCAATTTTACTGGACTCCTATTGATGATGGCAGATCAGAGTCCAGAGAAGAGACTAGTGTTACTGCAGAGGAAAGACCTGATGGTAGAGTACCCAGGCAGAGAATCCTCAAGAAGAGAGATGAGTTGAATAATGATGAGATAAAGCTATACAACCTGGACCAGGTAGCCAGAACTGAGATTATCAACACCCTCACCAAAGAAGTGGTCGAGAAGGTAAGAACCTGTGGTACGGCCAAAGAGATGTGGGATAAATTGGCTCTGTTCTGCGAGGGAACAGAGAAGATCAAAGACAACAAGCTTCAGGCTCTTCAACACTCATTTGACACATTCAAGATGAAGCCAGATGAGACCATTGACCAGCTGGACATCCGTCTCACAAATCTCCTCAACAAGGCTAGTGCCTTAGGTAAAACTTACTCTGAGAAAGAAATTAATAGCAAAATTTTAAGATCACTAACAAGCAGGTGGAGGATCAAAGTCACAGTCATCAAGGATAACAAGGATCTCAACACTCTTGACCATCACCTTCTACTATCTGATTTGAAAGCCTATGAGTATGACCTACAAGAAGAAGATCAATCAGAGGAGATGTCTTCTTCTGGTCAGAATGGAGTTGTTTTCTCCTCAACCATCAAGACTGAAGAAAAAGTGAAGGAGTCTTCTGCAGATGACATGAGCCTAAAGGAGCAGGTAGCACTCTTAACTAGAAAATTTGACAAAATGAGCTCCAAGTATGGCAGGTACAAAAGACACTGGAAGGAATCAACCAGAGACAGAGACAGGAAGAGTTCCTTCAAGTCTGCAGACAAAGAGAAGTCATCTGGAGACTCAAGGGAGACCAGATTCAAGTCACCAGAGAAGAGGAGAGATGGCAGCTCTGGCAGATCAGACTACCAGAGGAGAGATAGTAGTCCAACCAGACCAGAGTACAACCCCAGGAGAAGAGATCCAAGTCTCAGTCCCATAGGAGACAACACTTGTTACAGTTGCAACAAGCCAGGCCACTACAACTATGATTGTCCTCAACTTACTCCTAGAGAAAGAGAAGAGAAGAGAAGAGACTCAAGAGAGATATGAGATATGCAAACAAGAGAGCATTGCTGGCAGAAGCAGAGGAGGAGGATACTAGTTCCAGTTCTTCTTCTTCTTCTTCTGATGACTTTGGATCTGATGATGATGTATGTCTCATGGCAGACATCGCTAAGGTACAAGAATCTACCTTGTGTTTATCTAATTCCAAATATACTCAATCCTCTCACTCATCTGGTATTTCCAGAGAGTCTGATATGCAGCAAATGCTATCAGATCTCTATAATTGTGTTCAATTATACCAGAAACTTGAAAAGGAGAATGGTAGGCTCAGAGCAGAAGTTCAATCTTTATCTCATGAGCAAAAATCCACCAGAGAACTCATTAGTGATCATTCCAAAGAAATCTCTAAACTTCAGGATAAGATCACAGAAAGAGATACTCTGGTAGATCAACTCATAAGAGAAAGAGACTCTAAGGAAGATGAGTTCAATGAACTTAGAGCCAAATATCAACCTCTTATCAAGGGAAAGCAAGTTGAACAAACCATTGAGGAAGTACCTATGCCCAGAGAAGCTCCAAAGATACCAACTATTGTATCTATTATATCAGAGTCTTCTCAGTGTATTAATGATAAGAGTGGTTTAGGATATTCTGGAATTACTACAAGATCCCATAGATATCACTATAACAAAGACAAGTCTATAAGAGCTGGTGAATTAGTAGAAATCTGGGATGAAAAAGATCCTAATGGTAATGGTTACAGAGTAGTTCACAATCCTAGATGGAATGAGGATTGCTCTGCTGATCATGTAGAATGTAGTCTAGAAAAGTTAACTGAATTGGAAGAGAAAATCTTAGAGACTAAACTTCAAAATGGGGAACTAATGAAAATTGATGGTTCTGTTCACATTAAACCTCAAAGACTAAGACCTAATGAGATTGGAGGACCTCAGAGGAATCCTCAAAGAGTGGAACCTAAGCAGATTAGGGGACCTCAGAGGAGACACTCAAGAAGGAGGAATTTCAATCAGAATAGGAATTCTCAGAGAAGAAACAATGGACAATAGAACTATCATCAGAACCAGGGACCCCAAATGAGGTTTTCTCAGAGGAATCGATTCCAGAACAGATACACTCAAGGGAACTATAATCACCAGAAAAGGTCTAGCTCTCATCCGAACCAGAGACCCATCTATAGAAAACCAACTGATCTGTGTAGTTATGACACCAGAGATGGTTCTTCAAGGATGTACCCTTATAACCAAACCTTTAAGACCATGTCTTTGAGGCAGGTCATTCCAAAGGCCAGATTTGAAGTGAGATACACCAGACCAGTGTATAGGAAATGTGTTCTCATCAGACCAGCAGCTCAATTTGTTATTGTCAGAGGACATGTGCTGATAGATAGATTTGGAAGAAAGATAAGATCTCCTTATCCAGCAAGGGATGATCTTTATCTTTGGATTCCTACAAAAATTGTAACTAACCAATCAAAACCCAGCACTAGTAGGGGACCTAATTGATCTCTCTGTAGGAGGACAAGAGCCCACTGGAGAAAGGACTTTCAAGCAATGGTGTTTGGTACATTGATAGTGGTTGCTCCAAGCACATGACATTTGTGAAAGATCATCTCCAGGATTTCAATCCATTGAATGGGCCAAGAGTGATGTTTGGTGACAACAACTTTGGAGTCACCAGAGGAGTTGGAAAGTTGATCATCAATGACGTATCTGTAGATGAAGTCTACTATGTTGAAGGACTCAAGCATAATATGCTTTCTATATCCCAATTCTGTGACAAGGGATACTCAGTGAAATTCTCTAGTGATTTTTGCACTGCATTTTTCTCTAATTATGATGATATTTTGCTTATTGGCTTGAGGAAAGGTAACATTTATCTTGCAGATTTCAATAGCTGTCCAAGAAACACTTGTCTAGTTACAAAAGGATCTGTAGAGAACAACTGGCTTTGGCACAAGAGGTTGAGTCACCTGAACTTCAATGCACTCAACAAGATTGCCAGAAAGGGTCTAGTTCAAGGTCTTCCAAATGAAGTGTTCAAGAAGGATTAGGTTTGTGGTTTTTGCCAGAAGGGTAAACAACCCAAGACTTCCTTCAAGGATGTCCAGAGCACAACCACAACCAAAGTACTTCAACTACTTCACATGGACCTGTTTGGACCTGTTTCACCTCTTAGTTTCAGTGGGAGGAAGTACACCTTGGTGATAGTAGATGACTTTTCAAGATACACTTGGGTAGTGTTCTTGTTTAAGAAAAATGAAACTATCACTAAGCTGCCAGAGTTCTTCAAGCAGATTCAGAATGAGCAGAACCAGAGCATAATGAGGATCAGAAGTGATAAAGGGACAGAGTTTTTGAATTCACACATTGCAGAGTACTGTAAGGACAAGGGAATTTTTCACGAGACATCTGCTGCCAGAACACCCCAACAGAATGGAGTAGCAGAAAGGAGGAACATAACTCTTAAGGAAGCTGCAAGAACTCTTCTAGCAGAATACAACACACCTCAGAGATTTTGGGCAGAAGCCATCAACACAGCCTGTTTCACCCAGAACAGGTGCCTCATTGCCCAGAGACATGGTAAGACACCATATGAGGTATGGAAAGGTAAAACCCCACCTGTTTCATTCTTTCATGTTTTTGGATGCAAGTGTTTCATCCATGACAATGGGAAGTCCAAATTAAAGACCTTTGATGCTAAAGTGGCAGATGGAATATTTTTAGGATATTCCAGCACCAGTAAGGCATACAGAGTCTTTAATAGGAACTCTCTTTGTGTGGAAGAAACACCTCATGTTGTTTTTTATGAATCTACTCTTGAGTGCAAGGTGGACTTAAGGAATCTGTCTCCAGAAGAGATACAGGATCAGACTACTTTCAAGGTCATCAAAGTCAAGCCACCTGTTATTAATTCAGAGTCAGATTCAGATTCAGATGGTGACCCATCTTCTGGTTCTCCGGAGCAGAAGTCTCAACAAGGAGCATAATCTGAAGAGGTTGGAACTCCTGTAGGGGGAAGCTCTCCTGCAGTTGGTGATAATCACCAAGGTACTGCATTAGATGGTCAATTAGGCAAGTCCAAAGGAAGGAAAAACCTGGTTGATCACCCCACAGAGTTGATTATAGGAGATCCAACTAAGGGTGTCCAGACGAGAAGAACTCTTAACTTAACTGTCTTATTCAGTTGCTATGTGTCCTTGATTGAGCCCAAGAACATCAAGGAAGCACTGGAAGATTCAAATTGGATTGTTGCTATGCAGGATGAGTTGAATAAATTCATCAGACAGGATGTTTGGGAGCTGGTAGACAGACCAAGACATCAAAAGGTGATAGACACTAAGTGGTTTTTCAAATATAAGAAAGATGAGAATGATGTCATTACTAGAAACAAGGCAAGGCTAGTGGCACAGGGTTATTCTCAGTCTGAAGGAATAGACTATGATGAGACATTTGCTCCTGTTGCCAGACTAGAAGCCATTAGATTGTTTTTAGCATATGCTGCTCACATGAAGTTCAAAGTATACCGGATGGATGTGAAATCTGTCTTTCTTAATGGGATTCTCATTGAGGAAGTGTATGTGGAATAGCCTCCTGGTTTTGAACAAGGTGACAAAGTGTATAAGCTTAAGAAGGTCCTCTATGGGCTTAAGCAGGCACCTAAAGCATGGTATGACACTCTTTCTCAATTTCTTCTGGGCAATGGTTTTACTAAAGGTACGAATGATAGGACCTTGTTTAGGAAAGAAGAAGGAAAGGACGTCCTTCTGGTTCAAATATATGTTGATGACATTATATTTGGATCCCCTAACAAGAAGCTGTGTGAGAAGTTTGGGAATCTCTGCAGAGCCAGTTTGAAATGCCTATGATGGGTGAGATGAATTATTTCTTAGGATTGCAGGTGAAGCAGACAGAGAAGGGAATCTTCATCAATCAAGCAAAGTACATCAGAAACATGTTAGAAAAATTTGGAGTAGGATCTAGCAAAGTTGCCAAGATTCCTATGGTGACAAATTTTAACATGAATCCAGATGAATCTGGAGAGAGTGTGGACCAGACTCAGTACTGAGCACTTATTGGTTCTCTTTTGTATCTGACTACAAGCAGACCAGATATTACCTTTGCTGTGGGTGTGTATGCCAGATTTCAAGCTAATCCTAAGAGGAGTCACCTGGACGCAGCTAGGAAGATTTTGAAATATCTTAAGGGAACAGTTAATTTGGGGTTATGGTATCCTGCAGATGATAACTTTGAGCTCAGTGGATATTCAGACTCAGATTATGGTGGATGCAGAATTGATAGGAAGTCTACTAGTGGTACATGCCAATTTCTTGGAAATAAATTAGTATCTTGGTTTTCTAAGAAACAGACTTCAGTTGCTACATCAACTACAGAAGCAGAGTACATGGCCGCAAGTAGCTGTTGTTCACAAATACTCTGGATTAGTCAGCAGCTTAGGGACTACCAGATTAGAGCTAAGGATATTCCAATAATTTGTGATAGCAACAGTGCAATAGCCATTACCCAGAATCCGGTTCTTCACACCAGATGCAAGCATGTTGATATAAGACAACATTTCATCAGAGACCATGTTGAGAAATGGGATATAAGGATGGAAAAGATTGCAACAGAAAAGCAGGGAGCGGATATTCTCACTAAGCCTTTGGCAGAGACCAGATTCAGAGAATTAGCCTTTGAGTTAGGATTATTGGATCCAGAGACAGATTTGGTTTAGGGAGAACATCCGAAGAGTATCCTTTGATTTCAATAATGCCTCTTTTATTATTTACCCTTATCACTACCATTTTTGCAGATAAGATATACCAGAGAAGTTACATCTCCAGATGAGCCATGGACCAGATAACCTAAATCATGTCTTTGGTCCATACCAGATAACAGACAAGCTTCACCAGATGAGATGTAACATCAGAGCACTTGTGGTATCATTTGGTTGCAAAACCAGGTGACGGGTAAGTTTTTACTCTTCTGTGCCTGGTCATTGGGATACACCTTTCAAATTACTAAATACACACAAAATGTTTCATATTCAGAGTGTATTTAAAACTAGGATCGTGGGCCTAGGCAATCATTTCACTTTTTCTCTTGACTTCCACAAAATCCCTCGAACCCAGTCCCAATTACTGCGCCACGCACACAATTAAATTTGTATCTTGCCTAAATTCATCTTGGCCATCAGATTTAATTAAAGTGCAATATGTCAATCAATTGACAAATTGATTTTGTCCCCTTAATTTAATGTTAATTCCACGCGTACACATTTCAATTAATTTCAAATACATACGTACATTTCTCTTATAAACTGATATATTTTTTCATTATGTCTCTTCATATTTTCAAATTCTCAAACCCTAACTTCTCTCTGCAAAAGCTTTCTTCTTTCTTTTTCTCTCTCTCATCAGAAATGGCGTCCAAGTGTAACTTCAATCCAGACTATGTGTGCTCGAAACTGAAGACAGAGATGGTGATTAGGCGTGAAATTGTTATGTTTTGGTGCCCGATTTGCCCATGTTTTGAGTGTTTTTATGAGTATTTGGAGTCAACTGAGTATTATTTTTATAAACTCATCAATTTTTCTATTTGGTTTTTATATATGGATAGAGGGCGAAAAAAGGAGTTCGTAGGACTTTGAATCAGCCAAAATGGACTCCTGGTTGAGGAGATATGAAGATTTTACGAACATGTGTACTGCTGCCGAAAAGTGCTCGAGCTCAATTGGCCGTGCACTCAGTGCACGAGCTCCTCTAGTCGTGCACTTTTCACACTCTGTAAGTTTTGGTGCACTTGCTCGTGCACTTAGTGCTCGAGCTCTACACGAGCTTACGTGATTTTGGGCCCATTAATTCCCGATTCGACCCGTTGCCTATTTATACCCCTTCTGAACATGTTTTTGAGAACCACTTCACGCATAGAGAGATTTTAGAGAGAAAAGAGCACCGAGAGTTCGAACAAGCATAGTTTACTTTTGATCGAGATTTCTACGTTACGAATTTGTAGTTTAGTTTTGGATTTGATTATTTTGATCTTTCGTTCTTTGAAACTTGATACTTGAGACTTATTATTTTCCTTTTAATCTGATTTTATTCTTAGACTTCAATTATTTCTTAAACCCTTGTTTATGTTCTTGAGTTATTTAATTAGATTAGTTATGTTTTCGTTCGTTGATTGCTTATTTACTTTCATTATCGTTAAAACCATGCTAGGCTAAAACCCTTGTATGCTTGGGGTAGGATGAACTCGTAGAAGTAGGATGTTGGTACATTATTAGGGTAACATGTGATGTTTAGTTTTAATTCTCTTAATTAATGAACGCTTAAAATAAATTCTGGATTTACCTTTGAATTTCGTACGAAAAGTGTTAGAGAGAGGACGACCTTATCACTCTTGAACAACTAGTAGGCTTAACGAGAGGGTTTGGAAGGGGTTTATTCATCAACCGGTTTATCTAAGGAGGACGACCGCATCACCTTAGTTAAATTAGGGTCTCTTTAATTAAGCACAATCTATTAACTTGTTTAGTGGATTAGTGAAGTCGATTGATAGGATAAAGTAGTAGGGTTTAATTTTTGAGCTTTTCATCTTACAATCTTTTACTTAGGTTATTTCTTACACAATACGGTTATTTTGATTATGTACCGGCTTCGTTAGTATACGTAGGGATTCCTATCCTGAGCATCACCCATTTATATCTGCAAACAACCTTTAGTTAATTAGTTTCATTCATTCTTTAGTATAATTAGTATAATTTATTTTAGAATTAAATTCTTAAAAAAATAAAAAATATACACTCATATTAAGTACGACGCGTAGATCTTCAGGGATCTATTCGCATACATTCCTTCACTTGGGTACGATATACTTGGTCACTATACTTGCTGATACTACAGTGAACACGTACGCTTGCAGAGTAAATTCTAGTAAAAGCTAGTAAAGTTTGGTTCAAGTCAATGTCGCCGTTGCCGGGGAAGGCGTTGTATGTCTATTGAATAGGACTTGGAGATAACTTAGTAGTTAGTAGTGAGTGCTTTATTTTTCTGTTTAATTCTTATGTGTTCGGCAGTTGCGTTTTGATTCTTCTGTTAGTGTTTCAGGTTTATGAAAACACGCTCACAAGGAGATACGAGTGAGGAGAGAATACAGCTTGATCCTGAGACAATAGCAAGAAGAAACCGAGCCTTTTTAAGAAAAATGAACACTGCCGGTGGAGATACCGACAACATGAACATCAGTAATGAGTTGGATGATGTTGCAGCTAATCAGGAAGTAGAACGGGTTGAAGGCATTGGAGGGAATAACAGTCAGAATCAAGTCCCATCAGGGGAAAGCCAGAGCCAAAACCCGACTACACATAATCAAAACAATCCAGCTCACAACCTTGTTCAACATCCTCAAAATAACACTGTCTACCCACAAAACAACCCACCTTATCCTTACCCTTACCCACCATATCCTTATCCACATACACATATCCTCCACCTCCTGCTTATAACCAACCACCAGTTCCGCAAGTACCTATACCACCCGTCTATCCTCAGTACATTCCTCAGAACGCTGATCATAATGTAGCAATCCGAGGATGGTTTGTGGCACAGCCGCAACGGTATTACGATGGAGTGGCATTGCCTCCGGTAGAGGCAAATAACTTCTCTATCTCCCCAGGAATCTTGAAGTTACTTACCGAGAATCAATTCAAGGGGGAGGCCGGGAAGGAGAATCCTCATACTCATTTGAGAAGTTTTCTTATGATTGCCTCAACTTTCAATTATAACGGCATGTCTGAAGATGCCAAGAGGCTCAGGTTGTTCCCGTTCTCTTTAACTGGAATAACAAATGAGTGGTATGACAACACGCTCCCAAGGGGAGGTGTAACCACATGGGCCGAGCTCAAGCGTCTGTTCCTCGAGCAATTCTACCCTCCGTCTAGAACGATTAGAGCAAGGATAGAGATCTCGTCTTTCCAGCAGAAGCCAGAAGAGGACTTACGTCAGGCTTGGGAGAGATACTCTAACATGCTCATTGAGTGCCCACAACAGGGTACAACGAGGGGGATACCATGGCTTTCTTCTACTGTGGAGCCAACAAGGTAGGTCAAGCTCACCTTGATGCATGTGCGAGTGGAGAATTCTTAAATTATGGTACAGCTAGGTGTAGAGAGATCGTTGATAACATTGTCAAGAATACCGAGCAATGGAACGAGGACCCAGAATTTCAGAGAGCATATCAGTTGGAGGAGAGTGAGGGAACGAGGAAGTTGTTGATGGCGATAATGGAAAAGATAAGCACCATTGATATTGGGCAAAATCTGGTTGGAGGGAATACGGTAGTGAGTGAGAAAGTGGACCAACCCACAAGTCAGCAAGAGGTAGTCAACTATATGGGAGGCCCTTATTACAATCAGAATGGCTACCAAGGTGGAAATTATCAAGGGCGACCAACTTATGGGCAACCGTTTGTACCACCAGGTCCACAACCTCCTCTGAATCAGTGGAGAAACAACCAAGGCTATCAAGGAGGCCAACAGCCTCCTCAGAACCAAAGGAGGAAGAACGAGAATTTCTCATATGCCAATCTGAAGGCTGGAATCACAGTTCCTCCAGGTGTAGATCTAGGTTCAAAACCCCCAGTGGTGAAGGCGGTTCCTCGACCGAAGAGATGTTGCGAGCGATCCTCCAGAAGGTGGAAGAAGGAAGCAAGAGATTGTCTTCATTGGAGTATGATGTGAATGAGTTACACAAGAAAGAAGATCAGTGTGATCAAGAACTCCAAAAGAGAGATGTGGAGCTGAATAGAATTCAGCAAGAGAACAATAGGCGGTTCACTTCGATGGAGTATTAGATTAGTCAGATCGCAAAATCATTGGGTAGAGAGCCGGGTAAATATCCTTCTATGCCTGAGGGGAACCCGAAAGAGCAATGCAAGGCGATCCAGCTAAGAAGTGGAACCAAATATGATGGTCCTCAAATGCCTGCTGACTCAGAGACGCCCCAAGGAGAGGTTGAGATAGAAGGAAAAGAGCCTGAGGAAGTTAGAGATGAGATTGAGGAGATAGGAGTTGAGAAAAGGGTTGAGGGTAAAGGCACTCAAAAGAGCAAAGAGCCTGAATATGAAGGCATTGAGGAGATTGAGAGAGTCCCAAAGTGGAAGAAGGCAAAGGAAGCAAGGAAGAATGTGAAGGAGACCGAGCGAGATGAATGGGGGGGGGTACCCAAATCAGTGATACCCGTCCCATATCCGCAGTGCTTTATGAAACAGAAGCTAGATGAGAAGTTTGATAAATTCCTTGATGTATTTAAAAAGCTACATATTAACATTTCTTTTTATGATGCTTTGGAACAGATGCCCAATTACGCCAAGTTCCTGAAGGACTTGATAGCGAAGAGACGGAGAGTTGATGAGCCCAAGTTGGTGCAGCTGAACCATGAGGTGAGCGCGTTAGTGCACAAGGTGCTTCCCCCGAAGTTGAAGGATCCCGGGAGTTTCACAATCTTATGTGATATTGGGAATGGAGTCAAGAATGGAGCGTTGTGCGACCTTGGAGCGAGCATTAATCTGATGTCATTGTCATTATTCAAGAAGTTGGAAGGTGGAGATCTTCAGCCGACAATGATGATGCTTCAACTCGCCGACCGGTCTATTACTCGACCTCAAGGTGTGGTTGAAGACGTCCTCGTGAAAGTTGGAGATCACATTTTTCCAGTCGATTTTGTGGTGCTCGAGATGGAGGAAGATGAGCATGTACCTCTGATTTTGGGAAGGGCTTTCTTAGCTACGGCCGGGATGGTGTTAGATGTGGCAAATGGGAAGATCACGTTGAAAGTTGATGATCAAGAGGTGAAAATTTCCCTATATGAGCCCATGAAACACCCGAAGGAGGATGAGAGTTGTTATTCCATTGATGCCATTGACCCTTGTGTTGAAGACACACCTCCTATCTCTAACCTTTCTTATAGTCATGATTTTGATCTTCACTTAATGATTTAACCCATGAGCATTATGGTCTTGATTGTTTTGATAGGAATAAAGGAAAAGAGGAGTTGAAGGATGGAGAGCTGAAAAGTATGGATGTGACCCAGTTGTAGAGGAAAGGATGAGTTGAGGTTAAGAATAAAAAATCAAAGAAGTGGGTACCTCCGTGGAGAGCGAGAAAGAAGAAAGTGAAACCACCGCCCGCGGTGAAGAAGGAGGATGGGAAGCGAGTAAAAAACTTAGACATCTTCTCTTATAAGAATAAGGGAGGTAATTTTGAGTATCATGTCCCATAAGCTCCTTTGAGCTTGGTCCGGCATGAGGACCTTAAAAATAGCGCTGAGTGGGAGGCAACCCACTTTTATTTACTTTTGAGTGTTTTATGTTATTAGGGTGTTGTTTTGAGTCGTATGTTCTAACCTCGTATTCCAGTGAGTTTCTTGTAGGATTGTCTCGAGGGAGTAAAGGTATCATGGAGTTATTCAGATTGAAGGGACCAACTCGAGACAAGGGAGTGTGTCAAGTTGTTAAGAGAAACTGAATTACTTGGATGAGGTAACCACCACCCCAAACTTAGACCGCTTCACAAGGTCGAAGTTTGGGGGTGGAGTTTTTATATGTTTTATGGTTACATTGCTCAGGTGCACACCCTCTCTGTGAGTTGAGTTCGGTTATATATTGGGCCTTGAGATGCTCCTTGAGCTGATAATGCTTTGATGTGCTACTACATATTTCATGCCTATCAATTCTCTTATGCTTGTTGATTGCTATCTTTGAGTGTGAGTATGAGTTGTGAAGTTGAGTCTGAGTCTGAATTATGTGAGTGTAGGAGTTAGAGTTGATTTGAGAGGGAACTCGTATGCTTGCGATTTTTTCTCTTGAGTACTTGTGTGATGAGAGTGGGAATTCACTAGGACTAGCATTGATGTGAAAGCCATGAGATTTGAGCCTTTTGAGATTAAGATGCATGAATTGATCTCTTCGTTTGTGAGTAGATCGTCACCTTAGAGGATGCTAGAACTTGTGTGTGCTCTCGCTTCTTGATTGTGTCTAGTTTGATATGCCGAATGTGATCTTAGGCCATCTTTGATTTGATCGAGTCACTTAACCAAATTTTCCCTACCAATGACATTTATCCCTTGTTAGCCCGTTTGAGCCTTAACCTATTTTATTTGCTAGCACATTTTAACACTTGTCCAAGTTCCTAAACTCTTTTGTCCCAATTTGAGTGGAGAATAGAAAAAGTGTGAATGAGGAGGGATTGAGTTGAGAAAGGTGAATTGTGATGGTTGAGTTGTGATAAAGAAGGGTATGATGAAGTTTTGAGTTGTGGGGAAGAACAAAATTTTGAGAGTGAGAAAAAGAAAAAATGAGCTCATATGTATGTGTGAAAAAGAAAAGTGTGGTGATTGAAAAAGTGAAATGAGTTAGAGAAAAGAAAAAAATTGAAGTGTTGAAAGTAGAGGAATTGAAAAGTGTATTGCATGAAGATGTTTGAATTATTTTGTTCCTCGTCTTGAAGTATTGAAATTTAATTTTCCATTCTCCATTCACTTGAGTCACTTACCCCATATAGTTACCCCACCTGTCCAAAGAGCCTACATTACAACTTTGATAAAGTCTTTTTTTATTTGGCATTGATTTATAGAGTATGGTCGAAGTTGAGAGTTCTTACAAGCCTATGGCTGTTGATATGTGTGATTGATTGATTGAGTGAGTCCCTTAATATTGTTATACACTTGTGAGAGAGTGAAACACATCGTTGAGTGCACATCCATGTTTGATTTTGGTGGTTCTTGCTACTATTGCATAAGTATGATGAAGGGTGTGAGTTTGTATACGTGTGAACAATCTATGAAACTTGAGCTCGATTACTTGCATGATTTAGTTCTTGATTCATTCCTAACAATTTCACTTGACTTATTATTTCGTTGCTTGAGGACAAACAATATGGTAAGTTTGGGGGGTTGATTAGGCGTGAAATTGTTATGTTTTGGTGCCCGATTTGCCCATGTTTTAAGTATTTTTTTATTAGTGTTTGGAGTCAATTGAGTATCATATTTATAAACTCATCAATTTATATCTTTGGTTTTCATATATGGATAGAGGGCAAAAATAGGAGTTCGTAGGACTTTGAATCGGCCAAAACGGACTCCCGGTTGAGGAGATATGAAGATTTTACGAACATGTGTACTGCTGCCGAAAAATGCTCGAGCTCAATTGGTCGTGCACTCAGTGCACGAGCCCCTCTGGTCGTGCACTTTTCACACTCTGGAAGTTTTGGTGCACTTACTCGTGCACTTAGTGCTCGAGCTCTACACGAGCTTACGTGATTTTGGGCCCATTAATTCCCGATTCGACCCGTTGCCTATTTATACGCCTTCCGAACACGTTTTTTAGAACCACTTCATGCATAGAGATAGATTTTAGAGAGAAAAGAGCACCGAGAGTTCAAACAAGCATAGTTTACTTTTGATCGAGGTTTTTACGTTACGAATTCGTAGTTTAGTTTTGGATTTGATTATTTTGATCTTTCGTTCTTTGAAACTTTATACTTGAGACTTATTATTTTCCTTTTAATCTGATTTTATTCTTAGACTTCAATTATTTCTTAAACCCTTATTTATGTTCTTGAGTTATTTAATTAGACTAGTTATGTTTTCATTCGTTGATTGCTAATTTACTTTCATCATCGTTAAAACCATGCTAGGCTAAAACCCTTGTATGCTTGGGGTAGGATGAACTCGTAGAAGTAGGATGTTGGTACATAATTAGGGTAACATGTGATGTTTAGTTTTAATTCTCTTAATTAATGAACGCTTAAAATAAATTCCGGATTTACCTTTGAATTTCGTACGAAAAGTGTTAGAGAGAGGACAACCTTATCACTCTTTAACAACTAGTAGGCTTAACGAGAGGGTTTAGAAGGGGTTTATTCATCAACCGGTTTATCTAAGGAGGACGACCGCATCACCTTAGTTAAATTAGGGTCTCTTTAATTAAGCACAATCTATTAACTTGTTTAGTGGATTAGTGAAGTCGGTTTATAGGATAAAGTATTAGGGTTTAATTCTTGAGCTTTTCATCTTATAATCTTTTACTTAGGTTATTTCTTACACATCACGGTTATTTTGATTATGTACCGGCTCCGTTAGTATACGTAGGGATTTCTATCCTGAGCATCACCCATTTATATCTGCAAACAACCTTTAGTTAATTAGTTTAATTCATTCTTTAGCATAATTAGTATAATTTAGTTTAGAATTAAATTCTTAAAAAAACAAAAAACATACACTCATATTAATTATGACGCGTAGATCTTCAGGGATCTATTCACATACATTTCTTCCCTTGGGTACGATATACTTGGTCACTATACTTGCTGATACTACAGTGAACATGTACGCTTGCGGAGTAACTTCTAGTAAAAGCTAGTAAAGTTTGGTTCAAGTCAGATGGTCGTTGATTTTTACTCAACACGTAACTCTGCCGCCTTGGAGATATTAGATTGAAGATCTAATCTCTGCTATTCCGAAGAACTCACGCACTCTGAATCACTATGCGGCTCAGTTCCTGGTGTGTATGAAGATATCTGATGATGAGATTTCCTCCAAGATCGACAAAGAAAGAGTGGTTATTTCGAAGGATGGGTTTAGCAAACTTTTGGAGACTTATCAATTACTGGTGTAGATCCATTGAAGTACAAGGAGAACGAGACGATCGAGTCGTTCAAGATCTTTGCAAGGTCCTCTTTAAGGTAAATGTTCTAATGTGTGAAAATCACAGCACTGATGCTATTTTCACTGGGCGTTTACGTGTTATGAGGGCTATTTATGACGGAGTATAGTGCAATTGGACATAGTTTTTCTGGAATGTGTTGAGGAAGAACAAAGCAAAGGTCCAGAAGGAAGCTTGCCCAAATGAGCCCGATGAGTCGCAGTTTTTCTTCAATGCTAATGTTTCGTTGGGAATGAAACTTACTCTTATTTTGGATCATTTGCTGCCAGAGAAAGTGTGGAAGGCAAATGGTTGCAAAAAGTTCAACAAGTCCAAGATCCTTTTTAACAAGGATGGACCTTTTCATGGGCATCCAGACTCGGATGGAGAAGGAGCCATCCCTGCCCAGCCTCTGCAAGCCATTCCTTCCCCGGGCAAGGGAAAAAAATCAGGGAAGAAGAAGACCGGAGCCCCTGCTCCATCAAAGTTGGTTATTTCTGGTTCTTCGGAGGATAACCAGATCCCTATTTCATCTGCTTTCAAGAAGCAGAAAGGTGGTGAAGAAGGGCAGGTGTCTTCACCTAAGGCCAAGAAAGCTGGTCATGCGAAGAAGAGGACCAGGCAAGAGGATGAAGGAGTTAGCAAGACTTCTACGAAGAAGATGAAGAAGCATAAGAAGGCGGAGAAGAAGTCCCTCCTTAGGGATGAGCCTACAGATGAAGAAGAATCTGAGGAGGTGGCTCCTCTCAAGAGGAAACCAAGGGCCAAGAGAGCCATTCTTCAAGATCCTGACTCCAGCTCCTCTCTGGATACCTCTCTGGACCAGGCCCTTGAAGAAGCAGCACAACCTCAAATGGAGGAGGACGTGTCCTCACCTGCTGCTGCAGAGGCCCCTGTGTCTGCTTTTGTTCTATTCCAACTGATGTTGACTCAGTCGAGGTAAATCCCTCCTCTCCCTCTTATATAAATCTTATCTCTCCATCTCTTCTCCCCCAGAAACCCAAGCCCACTCCATACCATCTGATTCTGGTGCACAATCATATGTACCAGAACAGACTCCTCCTCAACCAAACACTTCCCTTCTCTCTCAAACAGCCTCCCTCACTCAAACTCAAATACCTTTACCTACTAACCCTTCACCCCCACAAACAGCTTCTGTACCAGAGGTGCCCATTACCTCTTCTGGTACAGAACAACATTCTTCCTCTACTCAAACTCACCCCTCTACCTCACAAAACCAAACACCTATCCCTCCCCCCACTCAACCTGACCAGAATCCCTCCTCTTATATGGCTTTGGGATTCCCTGGTCCTCCTCCCTCTCCCACAAGTTCAATTAGCAATGATAGCGAAGATGAGGATACTTCACTGGAGCCTCCTAACTTAGCCTCATCCTCCTCTTCTCGGGGGCACACACCCTTTACCTTTAATGACTTAAATATGGGCCCCATTCTACAGAGCATGAGTGTAAGTGCTCAGCTCTAGCTAAGAGAGCAATTCCCAATTCCGTTGGAGCACTTACCCCTCCTGGCAGACCTGACTGGCGGGAAAGTCTGGAGCAAGGCTAGACTAGAAGATGTTGAGGATATTGTGCTCTTGTTGGATGAGATGAGCACCTCTAGTTTTGCTCAGTGGGAGATTCAAGTTAAGAAGAGGCTGAATGTGCAGAATCCTGCAGAGCTCGAATCTCCAGCCTCTGCTAAGGTGGTTGTCAGAACTCTACTAATTCAACGGGGAGTGATGATCTCTCCAGAGGGCCCCTCCTACACCTCTGGCCCTCACTTCTCCTTCCTCCAGAGTTGTACTCATATGAGAAAGACTTTGATGTCTCTCCTGCTATGCTGAAGAAGATGAAACTGTTCTTCAATGAACAAATCAAAGAGATTGGCAGATTCTGCAAGGCCATGCAACATATGGGGCTAGTGATGATAGAGCACCAGATCAGGCAGGAGATGAAGCATTTTCTAAAGCAGATCAAGGCCACTTTTGCCTCTGCTAAGGCCTCTTTCAAAGCAAATGGTCTCTTCCTTAAGCTGGATATCATTGACAGCCAGAGACAGCTTCAAGAGTATGTTCTGGACCAGATGCGACCTGTCTCTGTGCTTAAGGTGGAAATGGCATCTCAGATGTTGGAGACATCCAAGTTGAAGGACTCCCTGCAGGAGATGCTGAGCAAGCAGGTGCGCCTGGTGACTGAGGATCGGTGATTAGTGTGATTTTTGCTCGTAATTTGTGCATTTAATTTGCTAATTTTATTGAATTTCTTGCAGTTATTTACATTAATTTGACGCTTAATTGTCGAGAAAGGCATTTTTGTTATTTTTGCAGGAAATTGAATATTTTTAGAAGAAAATACGAGCCTATAATTTTGTAAGGTCGAGCGAGGAGAAAAGTCGAGAAGAAAACGAGAATATTGTAGGAGAAAAGAGGAATTGGGCCGAGATGATTTTAATTAGCAAAAGAAGGCCCAAGGTGTTGGCCCATTTGGAGAAAAAGGAAAAAAGCCCAAGATTCGGCCCAATTAATGAAAAGCGGAGGCATTACAGGCTACTCGACCGAGCCACTTGGTCGAGTAGACCAACTCGATCGAGTAGCCTGGGAAAAGTCGGCAGCGATTTTAAAAAGCGCACTCAACCGAGTGCTTGGGTCGAGTCGAGTGACTCGTGTGAGTCATGGTCGGTGTTAACAGAAGACTCGGAAGGATTTTGCCTTACTCGACCGAGCCGCTTGCTCGAGTCAAGCTACTCGGTCGAGTACCCTTTGGCGAGAAAGTGAAAAACGACTTTTGAAGTCGCACTCGACCGAGCCACTCGGTCGAGTGGATCAACTCGGTCGAGTTGCCTGCATTTTTTTGGGAAAATTCGAAATTTTATTATTTTTGAGGGGCTCCTTTGCAATTTCGTCTCAAGCCTTCTTCCCCCACTATTTATACCCACATTTTCAGATTTTTAGGGTATGCAACACAAACACACACACTTCACCATGGAAACACCCTCTCACACAAATTTTCTCATCAATTAGATTAGCCCTAGCTTTAGATTTTCAATTTTCATAGAATTAGCTTTCAATTTCAAGTAAGAGTGAAGAATTGGTTGAAATTTCATACATTTGTAAACCCAAGAGGTGATTTCTTTCCTTTTTATTGCAATTTTATTTCTATTTAGCTATGGGTTTATTATTGTGTTCTTGTTTAGCTATGGTTTTTCATTTTGAAACCATGAGCTAATTGTTTTGATGCTTGGGATGTTTGATACCATGTGAAATCTTGAGTGGGGATTGCTCTTTGTCTATTCTATGTTGATATTTGGATTTTGCTTCTATTGATGGATTTGTATTGAGCTTTGATTGTTGATCTCTTGTAGCTTGTTTTTCGATGCATGTTTAGCGTAGACGAGAGTTACATGAGCATGTTTAGATGAATGAGTGTGAGATTGATGATTAAATGCGTTTATTTTACGTTTGATTCGTCGAGAGAGAATTAATCGTAGAGAACCCCATCAATAGACACTAATTGCTTGAATAGTCGTTTAGGTAATTGGTGAGGTCCCCTAGTAAGTCCAAATTGACGCATAGAATCGGCTTGACAATCCTACTTAAGTTTCACTAGGTTGAAAATTTCCTAAGCATCTCTCTCCCCCTTGCACTTCGTCGTTTCGAAGTTAGTTAGATTTCGTTTCTTGTTTGTTAGTTTGCTCGCTTTTAATTCACTTGTTTAGTAGCGTAATCAAACCAAAAAACTTTTATTAGTACCTTCATGTCAATTTTGAAATTACTTCCTAAGAACACTTCCCACCTCCTGTGGGTTCGATAATTTTAACTTGGTCCATAGCCTTAATACAACGAACTCGTTCACTTGCGAGTGGTTCAATTTGTGCTTAAACGAAATTGGCTAACAAGTTTTTGGCACCGTTGCCGGGGAGGTGACGTGTGTTCTTAGTTGATTTAATTTCGTTGCGTGTTGTTAGTTGTTATTTCTTTCATATTTTATTCGTTGTTCTTTTTCTTTCTTTTCGTTTCTCGAGGTAGGTTTGATACGTGGTATTGGTGTAGGTGTATGAACACGAGATCTAGTGGGACACAACTCATTCCGATAGATTTGGAGATTGAAGCCACGGCTAGACGAAACCAAGGAAGAAATCGTTGGAGAAGAGGAAATCAAAATATGGAGGTAAATGAAGTCAATATGGGTGAAGGAAGTCATAATGGTGATGGAGCACCGGTGAATGAGGGGTTCGTAGCGAATGATGGAAACGGAAATGGGAATCCACAAGTAGCTCAAGGAAGGAATGAAGGGAATGACCTTCATCAAAGACAAGTTCAAGGGGGAAACCCGTTCCATCAATTACAAAATGTCCAACCCTATCCACATTACCCATATAACTACCCTCCACCTCAAAATCAACAACATCCTCACTACCAACAACCACATAACTATTACCCGTACCCGCCTCAATATCCACTAAACTACCTTTATCCCTATCCGTACCCTATTCCTCAAATGCCAAATCCACCTCAAAACAACCCGAATCATCAACCCGTCTACCAACCCAAACCAAATCCCCAAGATCGTGAGCCGCTCCTCAAAGATTTTTATGAACCTAAGATGAAGGAGTTTTATGATGGAATAGCAAGGCCGCATATTGTAGCCGAGAAGTTTGAAGTGAGCCCCGCATTGCTACGTATGTTGAGAGAATCACAATTTGATGGATCAAATGAATGAGAAGATCCCCATGTTCATTTGGGTAACTTTATGGAGGTTTGTGACACTGTGAAATATCCCGGTGTTTCACACGACACTAAGATGCTACGACTCTTTTCGTTCACATTGAAGGGGAGGGCCAAGAAATGGATACAAAATATGAACCCTATAGCAAATACTTGGGAGGATTTGAGTACTCAATTCTTGAAGAAGTTTTACCCCCCGTCCAAGGTTCTAAAGGCACAAGAAGCGATCACAAAATTCAAGCAATTTCATGGGGAATCAATAACCGATGCTTGGGAGAGGTACCAAAGCTTGCTATTGGCTTGTCCTCAACATGGTCTACCCGAGGTCCAGACTATCTTATACTTCACCATAGGGCTTAATGAATGGGATAGAAATCACCTTAACTCAAGTGCCGGTGGATCCGTATGGTCGAAAACTGTGAAGCAAGTGAATGAGATAATCGACAACATAGCTGCAAATGACTCATTTTGTAGTTCAAGTGGAGGAGGAAAAAGAGATAAAATTGCTGCTTTAGAAGAACAAAACGATGGTTTGAAGAGTGTCATGATGGCTTTGATTGATAAATTGGGGAACCTAAACCTTCCTTCTTCTCATGTGCAAGTTGGGCAAGTGGAAGCAAGCCCTAATATTCCGTCATCGAGTGAAGAAGTGAACTATATGGGAAGACAACAATTCCAAGGAGGGTTGCAAAGTCAAAAACCGTACCAAGCACCACCGTTTCAAGCAAAGTTTCAAGGAGTCTCTCCTCCCAATAATGTGTACCATCAAGGAGGATCTTCAAATCAACCATGGAGGAAACATGAAAATTTCTCATATGGGAACCCTAGAGGAGCAATTCAATTACCCACGGGGGTAGACCCGGGGTCCAAACCTCCAAATCACGAAGGAAAAGGGAATACCGATGAGACTCTTCAATTAATGTTGAAGAATATGGAGGATATGAATAGGAGAATGGAGGAATCTAATCGGAGGATGGAAGAGAATAACCGGAGGATTGAGGAGGTTGGTCAAAGATTGGAGGAGTCGGATAAGAAGAAGGAGATTAGGTTGGAGCAACATGATACTCAATTCAAAGCTCTCGAATATCAAATTGGACAAATCGCAAATGCCTTGGGTCCTCAATTGAACAAAGGAAAGTTTCCATCCAACACCGAGATAAAACCAAGGGAGCATTGTCAAGCCATAGAGTTGAGGAGCGGAGCAAGGTATGAAGGACTTTCCATGCCACCACTAGAGGATGAAAGTGAAGGTGAAAAATCACATGATAGCGTTAAGGGGAAGCAAGAAGAGGAGGATAATGAAGAGGAGGAAGAACATGAGAAGAGACGTTTGGAAAAAGGGAAGCAAAAAGTGGAAGAAACCGCGAAAGAAGAAGTCATCCCTAAATGGAAGAGAGTCAAGATGGAGAAAGAAAACAAGAGCAAGGTTGAGGTGGATGAATGGGGGGTACCAAAATCTTTGGTACCGGTTCCATTTCCTCAACGGTTCATGAAGAAGAAGTTAGATGAAAGATTTGGAAAATTCCTCGATGTGTTCAAGAAGCTTTACATCAACATCCCATTTTATGAAGCCATCGAACAAATGCCAAGTTATGCGAAGTTTTTGAAGGACATATTGGCAAGAAGACGGAGGGTGGAAGAACCGGAAATGGTAAAGTTAACTAAAGAGTGTAGTGAACTTCTTCAAAGGAACTTACCCCAGAAAATGAAGGATACGGGGAGCTTCACACTCGCTTGCGATATGGGGAACGGAGTGGTGAGAAATGCATTGTGCGACCTTGGTGCTAGTATCAATTTAATGCCTTTTTCGATATTCAAAAGTTTGAGTCAAGGAGAATTGGAACCAACCACAATCACGCTTCAATTGGCGGATGGGTCGACCACAATCCCCAACGGTTTTGTTGAAGATGTGATTGTCAAGGTAGACAATTTCACATTTCCTGCGGACTTCTTTGTGATGGAGATGGAAGAAGACAAAGACGTCCCATTAATCCTTGGTCGACCATTTTTATCGACCGCCCAAGCGGTGATAGATGTCCACAAAGGGAAGCTCACCTTGAAACTAAATGGAGAGGAGATCAATTTCTCCATTAATGCTTCGTTGAAATATCCCATTGATTAGGCGTGAAATTGTTATGTTTTGGTGCCCGATTTACTCATGTTTTGAGTGTTTTCGATGAATATTTAGAGTCAAATGAGCATTATTTCTATACATTGATAAATTTGTCTCTTTGATGTTCATAGATGGATAGAGGGCGAAAAGAGGAGTTCGTAGGACTTTGAATCGACTCAAACGGATGCCCGGATGAGAAGATATTGAAGAAATACGATTGGTATTAGTGCGGACGAGGAAAAGTATCATTTGGAAGGATTAGAGATCACTCGAGCGCATAGCTCGAGCGCCACCGCTCGAGCGCCTTACTCGAGCGCGCAAACATACAGAACCATTCTTGCGCTCGAGCAGCTCGAGCGCCACCGCTCGAGCGAATCGCTCGAGCGCCCAAAAACATACAGAGTCATTTCAGCGCTCGAGCAGCTCGAGCGCGACCGCACGAGCGAATGCGTCATTCGAGCTACACTGCTCGAGCGGGACCGCTCGAGCGTTTTGCTCGAGCGCCCATATACTTTTGCCTCCGGATGCGTATTTTCGGCCCATTAACTCCCGTTTCGACCCGGTGCCTATTTATACCTCTTCCAAACACGTTTTGAAGAACCCCCAACTTTTAGAAATAATTTTAGACTTAGTTTTTGGAGAGGAAGAAGAAGAGCAAGCTTTATTTTACGTTTTGTTGAGGTTTTGCATACGAATTCTTAGTTTCTTTTCATTAGTTCGTTACTTTAAACGTTTTTAATTTCGTTTTAGTTAATTCAATTTCAGTTCTTCGTATTTATTTTCTTTTTAAACCCTAGTTTATGTTTCTTACTTTCTTTATTCAATTCATTATGTTTATGTTCGTCGTTTCTTTTGTTGCTTTTATTTTTGTTAAAACCATGTCCGGCTAAAACCCTTGCATGCTTGGGTTAGGATGAACTCGTAGAAGTAGGATGTGGGTACATAATTAGGGTAGTTTGTGACGTTAGTTTTAATTCTCTTAATTAATGAATTCATATAATTAATCTTAACTCTACCTTTGAATTTCGTACGAAAGTGTTAGAGAGAGGACGACCGCATCACTCAATAACAATTAGTAGTCTTAACGAGAAGGTTTAGGAAAGGTTAATTCATCTACCGGTTTAGCGAAGGAGGACGACCGCATCACCTTAGTTAAATTAGGGTCTCATTAATTAAGCACTATCTATTAACTTGTTAGTGGATTAGTGAAGTCGATTGATAGGATAAAGTATTAGGGTGAGAAATCTTGAGCTTTCATTCTACGATCTTTTACTTAGGTTAATTCTGGTTTGTCACGATTACTTTGATTATGTACCTGCTCCGTTAGTATACGTAGGGATTCCTATCCTAAGCATCATCATCTCTCATTAGAAAACAACCCTTAGTTAATTCGTCTGCTTTATTATTTTAGTTTACTTAGTTTATTTTAGTCTTTTAATTAATTTTTCAAAAACCCAAAAACATCACACTCATATTAACTACGACGCGTAGATCTTCAGGGATCTATTCGCATACATACCATCCCTTGGGTTCGATAATACTTGGTCCCTATACTTGCCCATACTACAGTGAACCCGTTCTCTTGCGGGGTAGCTACTAGTAGAAGCTAGTGTAGTCGCTTCAAGTCAATGGCGCCGTTGCCGGGGATGGCGTTGAATGTTTGAATAGGACTTGTAGATAGCTTAGTAGTTAGTAGTGAGTGATTTATTTTCTATTTTTATTTTTATTCCCATTCGTTAGGCAGTTGCGTTTTGATCTTTCTGCTAGTGTTTCAGGTTTATGAAAACACGCTCACAAGGCAATACGAGCGAAGAGAGATTACCTGCAGATCCTGAGACAATAGCCAGAAGGAACCGAGCCTTCTTGAGAAGAATGACTACTGCCGCGGGAAACAAAGACAAAATTTCTGATGAACTTGGGGAGTTAGACAAGATAGCTGCAGAGTATACTGCTCTTGTGGAACGGGCAGAGGGTGCCAATGGAAATAGCAGTAATCAGCAGATACCCATAGGGGGAACTGAGAGCCCACACCCGAACCCACAAGACACAATCAACTCTGCACAAACACAACCCCAAAACCAGAACCAAAACCCTGCTTACCCACAAAACCCAAATAACCCTTTCAACAACCCAGTATACCAACATTACCCTTATCCACCTTATCCTTACCCACCATATCCATATCATCCACCACCAGTCTATAACCAACCACCTGTTTACCAACCACCACCCCAACAAGTACCCGTACCAGCTGCTAATCCTCAATACGTTCCTCAGAACGTAGATCATAATATGGCGATTAGAGGGAGGTTTGCAGCGCAGCCACAGCGGTACTATGATGGAGTGGCTTTGCCTCCTGTTGAGGCGAACAACTTCTCGATATCACCGGGGATTTTAAAGCTGCTGACCGAGAATCAGTTCAAAGGGGTGATCGGGAAGGAGAATCCTCACACACATCTGAGGAGCTTTCTCATGATAGCCTCAACATTCAATTATAATGGCATGTCTGAAGATGCCAAGAGGCTTAGGCTGTTCCCATTCTCACTGACGGGAATAGCCAAGGAGTGGTACGATAATACGCTCCCGCGGGGAGGTATTACCACGTGGGCAGAGCTCGAGCGTCTGTTCCTCGAGCGATTCTACCCTCCATCTAGGACGATCAAGGCTAGAATTGAGATCTCGTCCTTTCGCCAGAAGTCTGGAGAGGATCTACGCCAAGCGTGGGAGAGATACTCAAACATGCTGATTGAGTGCCCGCAGCACGGGTACAATGAGGGGGACATTATGGCATTCTTCTATAGTGGTGCCAGCAAGGATGGTCAAGCCCATTTAGACGCTTGTGCGGGCGGAGCATTCCTCAACCAAGGCATAGAGAGGTGTAGAGAGATCGTTGACAACATTGTCACGAATGCCGGTGCTTGGGGTGTGGATGCAGATTTGCAAAGAGTGCATCAGGTGGAAGAGGGTGAAGGAACGAGAAGGCTGCTGATGGCCATGATGGAAAAGATCAACAACCTTGAGTTGGGGAAGAGTTTGGGTGGAGAACATGCAGTGGAGAATGAGATAGTAGACCAGCCCAGTGGACCGCAAGAGGTAGCCAATTACATGGGAGGTCCATATTACAATCAGAATGGTTACCAAGGTGGTAATCAGTATGGAAGGCCTTCTTATGGCCAACCATTTGTGCCTCCAGGCCCTCAGCCACTTCAAAATCAATGGAGGAACACACAAGGAGTTCAAGGAAGCCAGCAGCCTCCTCAAAACACATGGAGGAGGAATGATAATTTTTCTTATGCTAACCCAAAAGCTGGTGTTACTGTTCCTGCAGGTGTTGATCCGGGGTCTAAACCTCCTGGTGGACAAGGCGGTGCATCAACCGAGGAGATGTTGAGAGCGATCCTTCAGAAGGTGGAGGAAGGGAGCAAGAGATTGTCATCCTTGGAGTACGATGTGAAGGAGTTGCACAAGAAGGGTGATCAACGTGATCAAGAGCTCCAGAAGATGAACGTTGAGTGGACTAGAACTCAACAAGAGAACAATCGAAGGTTCACCTCTTTAGAGCTCCAGATGAGCCAGATTGCACAATCAGTGAATAGAATGCCGGAGGGGAACCCGAAAGAGCAGTGCAAGGCGATCCAGCTAAGAAGTGGAACCAACTACGAAGGTCCTCAGATGCCTGCTGATTCTGAGACGCCCCAGGAAGAGATTGAGCCTAAAGGAGATGAAGTTGAGAAGGGAAGGGATTGAGAAGCATAAAGATATGGATGAGTTCCAGAAGGGCAAAGGCATTGAGGAGGTTGAGAGAGTTCCTAAGTGGAAAAAGGCAAAGGAAGCAAGGGAGAAAGTGAAAGAAACAGAAAGAGATGAATGGGGGGTACCCAAATCTGTGATACCTGTCCCATATCCACAGTGCTTCATGAAAAAGAAGCTTGATGAGAAATTCGCTAAGTTCCTTGACGTTTTTAAACAATTGCACATTAACATTCCTTTTTATGATGCTTTGGAACAGATGCCGCATTATGCGAAGTTTCTGAAGGACTTGATCGCGAAAAGACGGCGAGTGGATGAGCCGAAGTTGGTGCAGTTGAACCACGAAGTGAGTGCATTAGTGCACAAGGCGCTTCCACCTAAGCTGAAGGATCCCGGGAGCTTCACGATCCTATGTGATATTGGGAACGGGATCAAGAAGGGAGCGTTGTGCGACCTTGGGGCGAGCATCAATCTCATGCCGTTGTCGCTTTTCAAGAAGTTGGAAGGTGGTGAACTTCAACCCACAATGATGACGCTTCAACTAGCCGATCGGTCTATTACTCGACCTCGAGGTGTTGTTGAAGACGTTCTAGTGAGAGTTGGAGATCACATCTTTCCAGCCGACTTTGTAGTGTTAGAAATGGAGGAAGATGAGCACGTGCCCCTGATTTTGGGAAGACCGTTCTTAGCTACGGCGGGGATGGTGCTAGACGTGGCGAATGGGAAGATCACGTTGAAGGTTGATGATCAAGAAGTGAAGATCTCCCTATATGAAGCCATGAAGCACCCGAAGGAGGATGAGAGCTTGTATTGCATGGATGCAATTGATCCTAGTGTTGAAGACACACCTTCTATCCCTAATCCTTCTGATATTCATGATTTTGGTAGTTCTTCACTTGATAATTTAACCCA
Organism: Ballota nigra; assembly: GCA_947034835.1. Classification (NCBI taxonomy): domain Eukaryota; kingdom Viridiplantae; phylum Streptophyta; class Magnoliopsida; order Lamiales; family Lamiaceae; genus Ballota; species Ballota nigra. The sequence continues at coordinate 4,892,729 of OX344727.1, read as the reverse complement.
TGAGCGTTATGATTTTGATTATTTTGATAGGGATGAAGTGAAGAAGTTGAAGGATGAAGAGGTGAAGAAAGTGGACGTGGTCCAGCTAGAGGGAAAATGAGGAGATAAGAAGAAAAAGTCCAAACTCAAGAAATTGTTTAGTAAGACTCCTCCAGATAGAGGCAAGAAGGAGTTGAGACCCATAACACTTGGGGATGAGAAGAGAGCAAAAGGGCTCATGATGGTGGGGCATCAAGGAAAGGAGTTCAAACACCACTCTTATGAGAGTAAGGGAGGTAAATTTGAGTATGATGTCCCATAAGCTCCTTTGAGCACGGTCCGGCATGAGGACCTTAAAAATAGCGCTGAATGGGAGGCAACCCATTTTTATTTGCTTTCATTTATTTTTAGTGTCTTTTTATATTATTAGGGTGCTTAGAGTCGTATGTCTAACCTCGTACTCGAGAGCTTTATTTTGTAGGTTTGTCTCTAAAGGAGTAAAGGAACCAAAGAAGTGGAGATTGAAGGAACCGACTTGAGACAAGGGAGTGTGCAAAGCTATTGAGAGAAACTGAATTGTTTGGTTGAGGTAACCCACAACCCCAAACGTAGACCTCTAGCAAGGTCGAAGTTTGGGGGGGTGGAGTTTCTTTTTATGATTACATTGCACATGCATGCACGCCCTTATCTTTGAGTTGAGTTTGATGGATTATTGGTGCCTTGAGATGCTCCTTGGGCTATTATTAATTTGTTTTGTTACTCAACATTTTATGCCTATCAATCACCTTATGCTTGTTGATTGCTATCTTTGAGTATGATTTGATGAGTAGGGTGAATTGTGAGGCTGAGTTAGGAGTTTTCTTGTGTGAGTGTTTGAGTTAGAGTTGATTTGAGAAAGAACTTGTATGCTTGTGAATTTTTCTTTTGAGTACTTGAGTGATGATTGTGAGAATGCACTAGGACTAGCATGGATGTGAAAGCCGTGAGATTTGAGCCTTACGAGATTTAAATGCATGATTTAATCTTTTCGTTTGTGAGTGGATCGTCACCCTAGAGGATGCTAGAACTTGCATGTGCTCTGGCTTCTAGATTGTGTCTAGTTTGATATGCCGAATGTGATCTTAGGCCATCTTTGATTTAATTGAGTCACTTAGCCAAAATTTTCCTTACCAATGACATTGATCCCTTGTTAGCCCCTTTGAGCCTAGAGCCTATTTTATTTGCTAGCACATATGAACACTATTCTAATTCCTAAGCCTTTTTGTCCCAATTTGAGTGGAGAATAGGAAAGTGTGAATATGAAGGGAGTGAATTGAGTTGAAAAAGGAAAAGGTTGTTTGTTGAGTGAATATGAGAAAAAGGGTGTGAATGAGATTTGAGATGTGGGAAAAAGAGAAAGAAAATTGAGAATGAGCAAAAAGAAAAAATGAGCTCATGAGTTTGTGCGAAAAAGAAAAAAAAAAAGTGATTGAAAAAAAAAAGTGAAAGAGTGAGAAAGAAAAAAATGGAAGTGTTGAGAGAATTGAAAACGAAAGTGTATTGATTGCAAATGTTGAAGTGATTCTGCTCCTAATCTCAAAGTGCCAAAGTTGATATTTCTATTCTCCATTCACTTTAGTCATTTACCCCATATTGTTATCCCACCTGTCCAAAGAGCCTACATTACAACCTTGAGAAAAGTCCTTTTTGATTCGGCATTGATCTCTAGAGTATGGTCGAAGTTGAGAGCATTTACAAGCCTATGGCTGCCAATATGTGTGATTGATTGATTGAGTGAGTCCCTTAAACACTTTTATACACTTGTGAGGGAGTGAAACACATCGTTGAGTGCACATCCATGCTTGATCTTGGTGTTTCTTGTTATTATTGCATGAGTACGATAAAAGAAAGTGAGTGAGTATACGGGTGATTGATCTTTGAAGCTCGAGTTCGAATACTTGCATGATTTGATTCTTGATTCATTCCTAACAATTTCACTTGACTTATTATTTCGTTGCTTGAGGACAAGCAACATGGTAAGTTTGGGGGGGTTGATTAGGCGTGAAATTGTTATGTTTTGGTGCCCGATTTACTCATGTTTTGAGTGTTTTCGATGAATATTTAGAGTCAAATGAGCATTATTTCTATACATTGATAAATTTGTCTCTTTGATGTTCATAGATGGATAGAGGGCGAAAAGAGGAGTTCGTAGGACTTTGAATCGACTCAAACGGATGCCCGGATGAGAAGATATTGAAGAAATACGATTGGTATTAGTGCGGACGAGGAAAAGTATCATTTGGAAGGATTAGAGATCACTCGAGCGCATAGCTCGAGCGCCACCGCTCGAGCGCCTTACTCGAGCGCGCAAACATACAGAACCATTCTTGCGCTCGAGCAGCTCGAGCGCCACCGCTCGAGCGAATCGCTCGAGCGCCCAAAAACATACAGAGTCATTTCAGCGCTCGAGCAGCTCGAGCGCGACCGCACGAGCGAATGCGTCATTCGAGCTACACTGCTCGAGCGGGACCGCTCGAGCGTTTTGCTCGAGCGCCCATATACTTTTGCCTCCGGATGCGTATTTTCGGCCCATTAACTCCCGTTTCGACCCGGTGCCTATTTATACCTCTTCCAAACACGTTTTGAAGAACCCCCAACTTTTAGAAATAATTTTAGACTTAGTTTTTGGAGAGGAAGAAGAAGAGCAAGCTTTATTTTACGTTTTGTTGAGGTTTTGCATACGAATTCTTAGTTTCTTTTCATTAGTTCGTTACTTTAAACGTTTTTAATTTCGTTTTAGTTAATTCAATTTCAGTTCTTCGTATTTATTTTCTTTTTAAACCCTAGTTTATGTTTCTTACTTTCTTTATTCAATTCATTATGTTTATGTTCGTCGTTTCTTTTGTTGCTTTTATTTTTGTTAAAACCATGTCCGGCTAAAACCCTTGCATGCTTGGGTTAGGATGAACTCGTAGAAGTAGGATGTGGGTACATAATTAGGGTAGTTTGTGACGTTAGTTTTAATTCTCTTAATTAATGAATTCATATAATTAATCTTAACTCTACCTTTGAATTTCGTACGAAAGTGTTAGAGAGAGGACGACCGCATCACTCAATAACAATTAGTAGTCTTAACGAGAAGGTTTAGGAAAGGTTAATTCATCTACCGGTTTAGCGAAGGAGGACGACCGCATCACCTTAGTTAAATTAGGGTCTCATTAATTAAGCACTATCTATTAACTTGTTAGTGGATTAGTGAAGTCGATTGATAGGATAAAGTATTAGGGTGAGAAATCTTGAGCTTTCATTCTACGATCTTTTACTTAGGTTAATTCTGGTTTGTCACGATTACTTTGATTATGTACCTGCTCCGTTAGTATACGTAGGGATTCCTATCCTAAGCATCATCATCTCTCATTAGAAAACAACCCTTAGTTAATTCGTCTGCTTTATTATTTTAGTTTACTTAGTTTATTTTAGTCTTTTAATTAATTTTTCAAAAACCCAAAAACATCACACTCATATTAACTACGACGCGTAGATCTTCAGGGATCTATTCGCATACATACCATCCCTTGGGTTCGATAATACTTGGTCCCTATACTTGCCCATACTACAGTGAACCCGTTCTCTTGCGGGGTAGCTACTAGTAGAAGCTAGTGTAGTCGCTTCAAGTCACCCATGGAGAAAGAGGAATGTCATGCAATTGATGTCATTGACTTATGCCTCAAAGAGGCTTGGGAAGAATCTTCTTACAATCTCTTAACTAAAGATTATGTACTTCCTATGCCTAATTGCCATTCTAATGAAATGTTTGTCTCTTGTGATGATAGGTTTATGAAGGATGAAGAAGAGGATGAGGCACGATCTTTGGAAGATAGGGAAGTAGAGGAGATCAAACAAGCAAGATTGAGTACTCCATCTCTATTCATACCCGTTCCGGGGAGTGAGCCAAACGAAGAAAAGAAGAATAAGCTAAAGGACCTTCCGGAGCACCTCAAGTATGCCTACTTGGATAGTGAAGGACTCCTACCGGTAATTGTTTCATCTTCTTTAAGTTCGTGTGAGTTAGACAAGTTATTGGATGTCCTTAGAAAACACAAAACTGCCCTAGGTTGGAGCATAGAGGATCTTAAGGGAATTAACCCGGCTATTTGCATGCATAAGATAAGGTTAGAAGAGAATTGTAAACCGGTTGTACAAAGTCAAAGGAGAGTGAATCCTATACTTCAAGAGGTCATTAGGAAAGAAATTTTAAAACTCTTAAATGCCAACATGATTTTCCCGATTTCCGATAGTCCATGGGTATCTCCGTTGCATTGTGTGTCTAAGAAAGGGGGAATGACTGTAATTACCACTGAAACTAATGAAGTGATAGCCACTAGGGTAGCAACGGGTTGGCGAGTTTGTGTTGATTATAGGGAATTGAACAAAGCCACTCGAAAAGATCATTTCCCTCTTCCTTTTATTGATCAAATGTTGGACAGGTTGGGTGGTTTTGAGTACTATTGCTTTCTGGATGGTTATTCGGGGTACAATCAAATCATGATTGCCCCTGAAGACCAAGAGAAAACGACCTTAACATGCACCTATGGAACGTTTGCATTTAGGAGAATGCCCTTTGGGCTTTGCAATGCACCGGCTACGTTCCAAAGGTGCATGATGGCCATTTTCCACGGGTTGATAGAGAATGTGATGGAGGTTTTTATGGATGATTTTTCTGTGTTTGGTAATTCTTTTGACTTATGCCTTAACAATTTGGAACTCGTTCTTGAGAGGTGCCAAGAAACAAACCTCGTCCTTAATTGGGAAAAAATCCATTTTATGGTTAAGGAGGGGATCGTTCTTGGTCACCATGTGTCTTCTAAGGGTTTGCAGGTTGACAAAGCGAAGATTGTTGCTATTGAGAGGCTTCCTCCTCCTACAAATGAGAAGGGAATCCGATCGTTTTTGGGTCATGCAGGATTTTATCGTCGTTTCATCAAGGACTTCTCTAAGATTTCTAAACCTTTGTCTCATTTATTAGAAAAAGATACTCCTTATGTGTTTTCTGATGAATGTCTTGATGCTTTCAGGAAGTTAAAGGAAGCATTGGTGAGTGCTCCGACTTTGGTAACTCCCGATTGGAGAGAGCCGTTTGTGTTAATGTGTGACTCAAGCGATTATGCCATGGGAGTAGCTCTAGGGCAAATGCGTGAATGCCGCTTTCATGTCATATATTATGCTAGCAAAACATTCAACTCGGCTCAGTTGAATTACACGACCACTGAGAAGGAACTTCTAGCCGTGGTGTATGCTGTGGATAAGTTTCGACCTTATTTGGTGGGGGCGAAGACCACAGTGTACACCGATCACGCAGCCATTCGTTATCTGATGAACAAGAAGGATTCCAAACCAAGGTTGATTCGATGGATACTACTTCTACAAGAATTTGACCTAGACATCGTTGATAAGAAAGGAAAGGAGAATTACATAGCTGACCACTTGTCCCGATTGGAGAGAGGAAGGTGCATTGGAGGACAAAGAGGAAGTTAAGGAGACATTCCCGGATGAGAAGCTCTTTCGATTGGAGGAAACTCCCATTTGGAAGGTCGAGAAGTGTGCGCCTTGGTATGCCGACTATGCCAATTTTTTAGCAAGTGGAGAGACACCGCCCGATCTCAACTCATACGAGAGAAAAAAGTTTTATAAAGATGTTAAGAAGTATATTTGGGACGAACCATATCTTTTCCGAAGAGGTGTTGATTCATTGATTAGGAGATGTGTGCCACAAGAAGAATGGGAGAGTATAATTCAACATTGTCACTCACTTCCGTGTGGTGGACATTTCGGGGGTTTGAAAACTGCTTCAAAGGTGCTTCAAAGTGGTTTCTTTTGGCCTACAATTTTCAAAGATTGTCATGAGTTTGTGAGAAGATGTGATCGTTGTCAAAAATTGGGTGGGATCACAAAGAGAGATGAAATGCCCTTGAATATCTTCGTGGAAGTTCAGTTATTCGATGTATGGGGACTTGATTTCATGGGACCATTTCCACCATCACACGGATATCTTTACATTCTAGTAGGAGTGGATTATGTTTCAAAGTGGATAGAGGCAATACCAACAAAGGCGAATGATGCTAAGGTGGTGATAGCTTTTCTAAAGAAGAATATCTTTACTCGATTTGGGGTGCCACGAGCTTTGATAAGCGATGGAGGAAGTCATTTTGTGAACAAATTGATGGGAAGCCTCCTTGCAAAATATGATGTGAAGCACAAAGTCTCTACCGCTTACCATCCTCAAACTAATGGCCTAGCGGAAGTGTCCAACCGGCAAATCAAGCAAATTCTCGAAAAAACGGTGAACCCAACAAGGAAGGATTGGGCAATTAAGTTGGATGATGCTTTGTGGGCGTACCGAACGGCTTTCAAAACACCGTTGGAGATGTCCCCTTATCAATTGGTATTTGGGAAGTCGTGTCATTTGCCGGTGGAGCTTGAGCATAGAGCTTATTGGGCAATTAAGAAATTGAACTTTGATAGTGGATTGGTAGGGGAGATAAGGTTGCTTCAATTGAGTGAGCTTGAGGAGTTTAGAGAATCGGCATATGAGAATGCAAAAAATTTCAAAGAGAAGACCAAAAAATGGCATGATGCAAAGCTCAAAAAGAAGGAATTTGAAGTGGGAGATGAAGTTTTGGTGTTTAATTCACGTTTGAAACTTTTTGCGGGGAAGTTGAAATCCAAGTGGAGTGGCCCGTTCAAAGTTAAGGAAGTCTTTCCTAGTGGTTATCTTGAGCTTGAAAGCAAAAATGGAAGTCGCTTCAAAGTGAATGGTCACCGAGTGAAGTACTACTTTAGTCCTTGTCAAAAGGACGGGGGAGGTACCAAATCTCTTCAAGAGGTTTGAACTCGAACGGGTTCCGTCCGGCATAGGACGATAAAAATAGCGCTAGATGGGAGGCAACCCATCCTTTTTCATTCTTGTTTATTTGTCGTTATTTTTATTGCTTTATTTTGTTTTGTTAGTTTATTTGTGTAGGTGGGCTTGCTCTTTGTGTGAAGGAGGTGTTTTTGCTCTCTAACGAAGGGGAAGTACTCAAGTTGATGGGGTCGTGTGTTGGGGCTCGGTGAGAGTTCGAGCTTTATAGAAAGACGTGATTGAGGGAACCTTGAGGTACAACACCTTCTTAAAACTTAGACCAAAGTCTAAGTTTGGGGGGGTGTTTGTCTTTTTATGCATAATTTTTAATTGCACCGATGCACCCCCATTTGACTAGAGCTTAGTGGAAATTATTTTTGTTAGGAATTTTGGATTTAATTGCTAATACATACTTGTACATGAGTTTTGTCTTTGCATATGAAGAATTGAAATTTGATATACGTGCTGAGATTTGAGGGTGGAATGCTTTATAAGGGGTTTTGTGAGCTTAATGTCGAATTTTTGTGTGGCTTGCTTAATTTGTTGAATTGCTTGGTGAGTAGTTGGTTGCAAATCTCATTGTGACACTATTTTTCCAAACTTTTAATTGCAGAGCAATGAAAAAGTTTGGGGGGGTATGTTCGTTTTACAAGTCCATTTGCACCAACTTACTGTGCTAAAATTTTGAAAATTTGTGCTTAATGGTAGGCTTATTGAATATCTTTGAGTATATTCTTTGGAGTTGTGATTGTGTGGCTTGGTGTCGAAAATTATTAGATGGTGATTGTTTGGTTTTTGAGATCTAGTTGAGCTTGATGGTATTGATTGAGACATGCTTGCTTACTTGTTCATGTGACGATTATGCTTGATTTTGTGCTCGATCCATGATTAGACAAGCCCGTGAGCTTTAGAGCCTTTAGACTTGCATATTTTGGGTCTAAGTTCTTTCTTGTGAGTATCGTTCATGCTTGTGTGCTCTAGAACTTGCCAATTGTCTTGTTTGAGGCTACATTGAGTGTGAAATCTTTGAAAGTGATATGAGGCCATCTTTGATTTGAATAGTCACTTAGCCAAATTTTCCATACCAAATGAATTTTTTCCGTAGTTAGCCCTTTTGAGCCTAATGACCTAATTTTTTGGCAACCTACAAATTTTAGCCTAATTATCCATTTTGTGAGCTTAATTTTTCCTATGAGCTAGTGGAGCTTGAATATGGATAGTGAGGTTGAGTTGTGCTTTAATGTGAATTTGGTGGATGAGTTTGTGTGAAGGTGAAAAGAGTGAAAAAGAGAAAAAGATGAGTTGAAAAAAAAATTGTACGAGAAAAGATTGAGTTGGTTTGTGAAAAGGAAAAAAATTGTGAGAAAACTCTCTTGTGTACAAGAATTTGGTAGAGTTACAAGTTCAAAAGAGGTGTTTGATGGTTAATAGTGAGGATGTGCTTGAAAAATGAGAACTAGCAAATTGTTGGAGTTTGGAAATTAGAGTTGCAACTTGATCACTTGCAACTTTGTCTTGAGAATTTTAGATGTGTCTATGCGTCTTTATTTCTCGCTCCACTAGTTTACGAGTCACTTTTTCCCAAAATTCTCCACCTTAACCAAAGAGCCCAACATTACAACCAAATGCAAAGCCCTCATTGATTCTTTGATTGATCACTTAGAAAGTAGTGGAGAATTTAGAATTTTGGCAAGCCTATGGTAGTGCATTTGTGTGAATCGATTGTTGAGAGTAAACATTCATTAATACACTTTTGAGTGATGAGTGAAACACTTACTTGAAAGGAAAATTGTGAATTGAGCACTTGATCTTGCATTGATTTGAACATGACTTGTGAACTTGCTAGTTGATTTTTGGTACTTAAGAGCTTGATTTGATTGAAGGAATTTGACAATTGCTATTTATTCTTTTTGACACTCATTTCTCGCAATCCTCCCACTTGTTTATCTTTTTCGTTGCTCGGGGACGAGCAACACTTTAAGTTTGGGGGGGTGATTAGTGTGATTTTTGCTCGAAATTTGTGCATTTAATTTGCTAATTTTATTGAATTTCTTGCAGTTATTTACATTAATTTGACCATTTGTGCTTAATTGTCGAGAAAGGCATTTTTGTTATTTTTGCAGGAAATTGAATATTTTTTAGAAGAAAATACGAGCCTATAATTTTGTGAGGTCGAGCGAGGAGAAAAGTCGAGAAGAAAACGAGAATATTGTAGGAGAAAAGAGAAATTGGGCCGAGATGATTTTAATTAGCAAAAGAAGGCTCAAGGTGTTGGCCCATTTGGAGAAAAAGGAAAAAAGCCCAAGATTCGGCCCAATTAATGAAAAGCGAAGGCATTACAGGCTACTCGACCGAGCCACTTGGTCGAGTAGACCAACTCGATCGAGTAGCCTGGGAAAAGTCGGCAGCGATTTTAAAAAGCGCACTCGACCGAGTGCTTGGGTCGAGTCGAGTGACTCGTGCATGGTCGGTGTTAACAGAAGACTCAGAAGGATTTTGCCTTACTCGACCGAGCCGCTTGCTCGAGTCAAGCTACTCGGTCGAGTACCCTTTGGCGAGAAAGTGAAAAACGACTTTTGAAGTCGCACTCGACCGAGCCACTCGGTCGAGTGGATCAACTCGGTCGAGTGGATCAACTCGGTCGAGTTGCCTACGTTTTTTGGGAAAATTCGAAATTTTATTATTTTTTAGGGGCTCCTTTGCAATTTCGTCTCAAGCCTTCTCCCCCCACTATTTATACCCACATTTTCAGATTTTTAGGGTATGCAACACAAACACACACACTTCACCATGGAAACACCCTCTCACACAAATTTTCTCATCAATTAGATTAGCCCTAACTTTAGATTTTCAATTTTCATAGAATTAGCTTTCAATTTCAAGTAAGAGTGAAGAATTGGTTGAAGTTTCATACATTTGTAAACCCAAGAGGTGATTTCTTTCCTTTTTATTGCAATTTTATTTCTATTTAGCTATGGGTTTATTATTGTGTTCTTGTTTAGCTATAGTTTTTCATTTTGAAACCATGAGCTAATTGTTTTGATGCTTGGGATGTTTGATACCATGTGAAATCTTGAGTGGGGATTGCTCTTTGTCTATTCTATGTTGATATTTGGATTTTGCTTCTATTGATGGATTTGTATTGAGCTTTGATTGTTGATCTCTTGTAGCTTGTTTTTCGATGCATGTTTAGCGTAGACGAGAGTTACATGAGCATGTTTAGATGAATGAGTGTGAGATTGATGATTAAATGCGTTTATTTTACGTTTTATTCGTCGAGAGAGAATTAATCGTAGAGAACCCCATCAATAGACACTAATTGCTTGAATAGTCGTTTAGGTAATTGGTGAGGTCCCCTAGTAAGTCCAAATTGACGCATAGAATCGGCTTGACAATCCTACTTAAGTTTCACTAGGTTGAAAATTTCCTAAGCATCTCTCTCCCACTTGCACTTCGTCGTTTCGAAGTTAGTTAGATTTCGTTTCTTGTTTGTTAGTTTGCTCGCTTTTAATTCACTTGTTTAGTAGCGTAATCAAACCAGAAAACTTTTATTAGTACCTTCATGTCAATTTTGAAATTACTTCCTAAGAACACTTCCCACCTCCTGTGGGTTCGATAATTTTAACTTGGTCCATAGCCTTAATACAACGAACTCGTTCACTTGCGAGTGGTTCAATTTGTGCTTAAACGAAATTGGCTAACAATCAGGCATATGTTGAAGAAGCTAAGAAACTCAGAGACCTTCACTTTTCTTGTAACACTGAACTGCCTGCTCTGATTAGGCAGGTTGTAGAGCCCTCCTTGATGAAGTCAAAAAGGGGGAAGAGAAGGCCATAACTGATCTGACAAAGAGTACAAATGAAATTCTATTCAATCACTTTGGTCGTCTGGACCTGTTGGAGAATAATCTTGCTCAAATTGAGCTGCAGAAGAAGAAGAAAGATGAGTTTAAATCTCTTGCTGTGGCTAAGCAGCTAACAACAGAAGATGAGAACCTGGACTCTGAACAGGATCCAGTGACTATTCCTGGTCCTGCTAAGAGAAAGATCAGGAAGGTGAAGAAGAGCTTCCTGGAAGAAGTGGTAGAAGAGGCAGAGAAGAGATTCAGAGAAGAAACTGAAGAAGAGAAAGTTGCTAGGATAAGGAAGAATATCGATGAAGAGTAGAGACTGAGATATGTTCGAAGGCAGAACAAGGAGGCAAGAGAAGCTGGTCTCCCTCTTCCTAGTGCAAGTGGAAGTTCAAGCCAGAAGAAGAAGCCCATTGAAGTGATGGATGTCCTACCTCTCAGGACAGAAGGATCTTTTGATTTGACTGTGCATGTTCCGTTGATTAACCAGTGAAAGGATGCGAAGACTCTCTGGTTCATCCAACACTACATCCACAGGCCTCCTCCAGAAGACGAAAACTTAATCAACAGGACCTTCCACACCTGGATGAAGACCTACGACTCTGATCTTTACAAGCAACTGATGGATTCCACCATCCAATTCAATCTGGAAGTGACTGAACCTGAATTTCACTATCTCAACACTCCAATGAACGGAGACCAGATTGATTGGGGGGAACTCAAGAAGCTGTTCAAGACCAAGGTACTCAAGGACTTCACCCCATCCAGTTCTGCAGAGCTAAGAGCAGTTCAAGATCGCTTTCTGGATTGGTTCCTCGTGCCCAAGGATGACAGGAGATATGCTTAGAATAGGAACCTTGCCTTGTAATTTGTAATCTCTTCTGATACATTAATGAAATATTTCTATCTCTTCTGTTTGAAAGACAACTTCTTGTTGTCTCATTGTTTGCATGATAAGATCTATTTTAAGATCTTGTCTTACTGTGCTTTTCATGCTTATCTTTTGATCAGTTCTGGTGTTGTTTTAACTTCATCAAAAAGGGGGAAATTGTTAGGAAAAATGTTGTTAGTTTTGATGAGTTAGAAAACAAACCAAAAGATGTAATAGGACCATCTGGACCTGTTAGCCAGATGAGGAACTAGATTAGGACTTATTCTAGGGGGAACTGCCAGACCAGAAGACTTCACCAGAGGAGTCACCAGGAGACTGCATCAGAGGACTCCACTAGAAGACTTCTCCAGAGAAGATCATATCAGAGGCAGAAGACCTTTCCCCAGACCAGACGAGTCTAGTGAAACAAAAGTAGCTTGGAATCATCTCCAGATTCTAAGGGAAAAACTATTTCTTAACCGACTCTGGACCAAAGGACCTCTGGGTCATCTAGTGTCTGGTTCAGCCTACTCTGGAAGAATCAGAGTTGTGCAAAGGAAGCATTTGACCATTGGTGTTTTGAATGAAGTCAGCTTGATCAGATTGGAAAGTCAAATGAAGATAGCAATCCAAGGATCTCACTAACCCAATCAATCAATTAGAGAATTAATTTATTAAAGCTTCCATAAATAGAGATCTGATTAGATTAGCTCTCCAACGGCTAAACCCTAATCACCTCTATAAATACAAGAGTGCAAGTATGAAGAAAAGCTCTAGTTACGCGCACGAAGAATACTCTCAAGCTTTTACTCTACTCAGCAATCTAGCACTCTTAGGATATTATTACTCATCTACTCATTAAGGAGTTCATAGTTGGAATCAATACTCAACATGTTCATCTTGATAGATAAGGTTGGAGTGGATTGTACTTTAGATCGAAGTCAGATCTAAAGTTTGTAACAAGGTGCTGGTACTTGTCAATTCCAGTGGTTGTGAGTAAGTTGGTTGGTTAGTAAGGCCCCTTGCAAAAGGGAGAGTGGACGTAGAATTTTAACATCCGAACCACTATATATCTCGTCTTATTTATTGCTTTCTTAATTATCTCTTGTCTTGTTTGTGTTCATTAAAAAGTTTATCTATCTAGCTTCCACATATTCTCAAGTACTGACTAGTGGGACCAACATGGGGTGTTTGTTTGTTGACTCTCACCCCACTTTCTTTAATTTAGATCTAAATTATCTTTTGTGTTTTTGGATTTTAGTATATGACTTAGATGCAAAATACTAGTTATACTAGTAGTTACCCCACAAGAGTATGAGATCCCTGCAGTATTGGCAAGTATAGGGACCAAGTAGTATCGAATCCAAGGGAAAATGTGTATGCGAGTAAACCCCTGGAGATCTATGCGTCGTAGTTAATATGAGTGTATGTTCTGGGATTGGAAATTGTATTATACTACTCTATACTAATAATTAAGTTAAACTAAATAGCTTGATCTGAATGCAACTAAGGATGATGATGCTCAAGATAGAAATTTCTACGCATACTAACGGAGTTGGTATGATAACTAAAATAATCGTGATGTGCAAGTAATAATTCTAAGCGTACTAAAACTAGGCAATCAACTTCCCTAATATAGCACAAGATTGAAAGAATAAAAGCTCAAGAATTAATCCTAATACTTAGTTCTATCAACCTACTTCACTAATCCACTAATCAAATTATATGGATTGTGCTTAATTATTGAGGCCCTAATTTAACTAAGTTGACGCGGTCGTCCTCCCTAGATAAACCTGTAGACTATAAGCCCCTTCAAAAATCCTCTCGTTAAGCCTATTCGTTATTAAAGAGTGGTGCAGTCGTCTTCTCTCTAACAATTTTCATACTTAATTCCAAAATTATTCTAGGGTTTATTAGAAATATTCAATAATTAAGAGAACTAAAACTAAACATCACAAATTATCCTAATTACGTACCAACATCCTAATTCTACAAGTTCATCATATCCTAAGCATATAAGGGTTTTAACCTAACATGGTGATTTCAAGAATAAAAGCAATAACGAAATTAATGATCATAAACATAATTGAAAGTATGAACGAAATCAAGAAATTCAAGAACATAAACTATCTATGAAAGCAATTGAATAAAATCTGGAAAATAATCTCTAAAATCTGAAATTAAGGTCTAAGTATCAAAGAATTCAAGAAACGAAAAGAGAAATAAAAATCGTGCAAAGTATTAATTGTTCTAACGAATCCGTATGATAAAAACCTCAATTACAAGCTTGAAATCCTTGCCAAACTCTAAAAATAACGTTCTCAAGCTCTTCCCCTTTGAAAAATAAGTGTAGATATGTGTAGATGTGTAAAAATAGGCTTGAAACAGGTATTTATATGATTCGGTGCAAAAACAGGGCAAAATCTGCTCAGGGCGCTCGACCTGGGCCTTAGGTCGAGCACTAAGCGCTCGAGCGGGCTTGGTCGAGCGCCAAAATGCAACAGAAGTCGCAGGGCGCTCGACCTGGTGGTGGTCGAGCACTAAGCGCTCGAGTGCCTCCAGGTCTAGTGTTTTTCGGCTGCTGTACACTTGTTCAAAAAACCTTCATATCTTCTCAACCGGGAGTCCATTTTGGTTGATTCAAAGTCCTACGAACTCCTCTTTTCGTCCTCTTTTCAACTATGAACACCAAAGAAATTAATTCATTAGTTTATAAAAATAGTAATCAATTGACTCTAAATACTCATCGAATTCACTCAAAACACGGGCAAATTGAGCCATAAATCATAACAATTTCACGCCTAATCAGTATAAAATTTTAAATTGTCTAGAAATTATATTCTATAATACCTATAATATAATGCATCTGGTTTTTTTTAAATACATATTTCAATACACTATTAATCATCTATCGCAAAATATTTAATTAGAGTTAATATCAAATTGCAACCTGCATAATTGACATTTTATTTATTTGCTGCTTATACAATTTTTTTTATCAAATTGCAATCTATACTATACAAATTTGATATTTTGTAACATATATTATAAAAAAATGGGGTAGTTACATTTTGGTACTTTTGGACCCCTATATTACAATTTAATTTCTTACTTTTTAGAAAATGCAATTTGATTCAAAAAGTGGGGATGACCTCACTTTTTTCCCCCTTATCACTAGACTTTCCCATCCCCCAATGCCCCCATTTCTCCAGCCCCGTCCCACCCAGCCCCCACCCCTCTCCCAATATCAACCTCATGATTATATTCCCATCCCTGATGACTCACACCACCTCATTGTGCACTCAAATTTTCTTTATTTTTATTTTTCCACAGTTTTTTCTGCAATTTTACAAATTTAATATCTTTTATTAATTTTTTTTATTTCTTTTCATTTTTCGCACATTTTTTTTCTAATTTTACAAATTTAATACCTTGTGTTAATGTATTTTTTATTGAATGTTCAAAATTTATGTGCAAAAATCATTTGCGTTCAATAAAAAATTAGTGCAAAACACCCGTTCAAACTACTTGTGTAAGAGATATTTGCATTTATATAACATATATTCATATCTAAAATCCTATACAAAAACTTTGTGCAAAGAATCATTTGCCCACAAAAGATCTGTTTAAACAAAATCACACACAAAATACTTGTGCAAAAGACTTGTTCAAACTACATGTGTGTTCGTATACAACATATTCATATCTAAAATTTGACCACCGTCTCCATCTTCAACTCTTGATCACATTTATTGCGTGTTATCTTCATCTTCATTCTTCTTCCCATCCACTATCACCCTAAGCTCAAGATCTTCATTTCATTAAAAAAACAGATCCAATAAGTATTCAACTAAAAAAAAAACAGATTCAATTTGTTATTAACCAATACTCCCCTCAATAGCTATTCTTTCGTGTGATGAGAAACCAGTCTTAAAATTACAGTTTTAGTTTTAACAATCCTATTGATTTCTTCTAAAGATTCCAACAGTATCTCTAGCTCATTCATATCTCCTTCACATATGTTGAGAATAAACCGTAAGATCTAGTGCATTTAAATTGCAGTTTCTATAAACGAAAACCAACAAAGCATATATGACTTTTGGAAAATAAGATCCAATACTTGGATAAGGAAATAATTAGGCAGTTCAAGGTATGAAAAAGATATGTTACAAAGTAATCGACAAAAGTTAATATTTAACACAATTGGTCATCAACTATGGTCGACTGATAAAACAATTTTGTTGTAATTTTCTGGACACAACACAAATCCACAACATCCAACAAATATATACCCACACATAGCAAAACATGCACGCATACACACACAAAGCGCACAAACACAAACAAAAAAACACATACTCCAGATATTTTCTGGACAACACAAATCCAGAACTTTTACACAATCAAAAATCAAAATAATTGGAAATCACAGATTTGGTCGTTGGAAATTACAAAGAGACGTTGTATCATATATAAGAGCGCAAAAAATTACAGATCGGAGGCCAAAATTACATACTGGAGCTAGAAATTACAGATCCATTATGTAAAAAAAACCCTAACCTACATCATATGGAATCAGATCTGGGTTGACCACGGTGGCGGTGGCGCCGTGGTCGCTCGGCCAGTACCAGCGCCTTCTTTGCGATCTAATCCATCACAAGGAAAACCCCCAACTGTCGCGATCTCTCCATCAGATTTATTTATCACCGCCGAGATCCTTCCATCATCCCTCTGTCGCCGCCACCTCTCACTTCGATCTGGACGATGGCCTCGCAAGCTGGACGGAAAGATCCTCAAGAGGATATGTTTTGGAAATCTGCGGCTGCATCCTCACACTGTCCAACAAAATTTGGATCGAAACAGATCCGAAAAAGTGGCCTTGAGGAGCTGGGCTTCCTGAGTAAACAAAGGCGATGGGTTAAGTGGCGAAATCTGGAGCGGCCGATTTTTAGGGAGAGAGAAAATTTCAAAAATTGGAGAGAGAGAGGCGTGAGAAATGAAATATGAGGGAGAGAGAAAGTGTAATGAGGGCAGGGGAGAGAGAAAAAGGGGGTGGGGTGATTAGGCTTGAAATTTTTATGTTTTGGTGCCCGATTTGCCCATGTTTTGAGTATTTTCGACGAGTGTTTGGAGTCAAATGAGTATCATTTTTATAAACTTATTAATTTGTCTCTTTGGTTTTTATAGATGGATAGAGGGTGAAAAGAGGAGTTCGTAGGACTTTGAATCGGCCAAAACGGACTCCCGGTTGAGAAGTTATGAAGGTTTTACGAACATGTGTACAGCCAGCGGTCGAGCGCCTCGCTCGACCTCTTGACCCGCTCGACCACCAAGCTCGAATGGGGCGCTCGAGCTGCACCTGCTCGAGCGTTTTTGCGTGTTTTTGGCCCAAAATCGCCCAAATTCGTCCCAAAGCCTATATATACCCCTTCCAAGCATATTTTCACATATCACAACATACCAACACATATTTTGAGCGAGGAGAAAGCTTGGGAGGGAGATTGGAAGAGTTTTATACGTTGTAATCGAGGTTTTAATTTACGAATTCTTCGTTTTAGTATTTCTTTTGAACGTATTAGATTAATTCTTTCTTTCTTTACTCTTGGAGACGATTAAACCTAGTTTTTCAGATTTATATAGATTTCTTTAGAGACTTTAATTTGTTCTTTCGTTTATGTTCTTGATTTCTTTCGTTAATTCAATTATGCATATGTTTATTGTTCTTGTGATTGCTTTTATTATTCAAACCACCATGTTAGGCTAGAACCCTTGCATGCTTGGGGTAGGATGAACTCGTAGAAGTAGGTTGTGGGTACGTAATTAGAGTAACTTGTGACGTTAGGTTTTAATTCTCTTGGTTAATAAATTCTTAAAATTAATCTAGACTTTACTTTTGAATTTCGTTCGAAAGGTGTTAGAGAGAGGACGATCGTATCACTCTTTAACAACGAGTAGACTTAACGAGAGGGTTTAGGAGAGGTTAATTCATCTACCGGTTTAGCGAAGGAGGACGACCGCATCACCTTAGTTAAACCAGGGTCTCATTAATTAAGCACAATCTATTAACTTGTTAGTGGATTAGTGAAGTCGAGTGTTAGGGTAAAGTATTAGGGTTTAGAATCTTGAGCTTTCACCTTGCATTCTTTTACTTAGGTTATTTCTGGCGCGTCACAGTTATTTTGATTATGTACCTGCTCCGTTAGTATACGTAGGGATTCCTATCCTACGCATCACCATCTCTTATTTGAAAACACACCTTAGTTTATTCGTTTCTTTCATTCTTTAGTTTAATTAGTTTAATTTAGTTTTAATTAATCTTTCCAAAAAACCCAAAAAAACATTTCACTCATATTAACTACGACGCGTAGATCTTCAGGGATATATTCGCATACACACTTTCCCTTGGGTTCGATAATACTTGGTCCCTATACTTGCCCATACTACAGTGAACCCGTACTCTTGCGGGGAAGCGACTAGTAGAAGTTAGTACAATCGCTTCAAGTCAATGGCGCCGTTGTCGGGGATGGCGGTGTATGCTTTTTGAATAGGACTTGTAGATAGCTTAGTAGTTAGTAGTGAGTGCTTTCTTTTCTGTTTTATTTTTATTTTTTATTTATTCGGCAGTTGCGTTTTGATCCTTCTGCTAGTGTGTCAGGTTTGTGAAAACACGCTCACAAGGCAATACGAGCGAAGAGAGGTTACCTGCAGATCCTGAGACAATAGCAAGGAGAAACCGAGCCTTCTTGAGAAGGATGAACGCTGCCGACTTAGGGAAAGAACCAATGGACATCACTAATGAGTTGGAGGATGCCGAGAATGAGTTCAACCAGGGGTTGAACCGGGTTGACGGCACTGAGGGCAACACCAGTAAGAACCAAGATCCGTTACGGGATAGTCAGAGCCAAAACCCGGGTGCACAAAACGTGATTAATCCAGCTCAGAATTTTGTCCATAATCCTCGGAACAACCCAGCTTACCCACAAAACCCAAATAACCCTTTCAACAACCCAGTATACCAACATTACCCATACCCACCATACCCTTATCCACCTTACCCATATCATCCATCTCCTGTTTACAACCAACCACCTGTGTACCAACCACCACCCCAACAAGTACCCGTACCTGCTGCTAATCCTCAACACGTTCCTCAGAACGCAGATCAGATGGGTATTCGAGGGAGGTTTGCAGCGCAGCCACAGCGGTACTATGATGGAGTGGCATTGCCTCCTGTTGAGGAAAATAATTTCTCTATTTCCCCGGGAATTCTAAAGTTTCTTACCGAGAATCAGTTCAAGGGGGTGATCGGGAAGGAGAATCCTCACACTCACCTGAGGAGTTTTCTCATGATAGCCTCCACTTTTAATTACAATGGCATGTCTGAAGATGCCAAGAGGTTTAGGATGTTCCCATTCTCACTTACGGGAATAGCTAAAGAGTGGTACGATAATACGCTCCCACGGGGAGGTATTACCACTTGGGCCGAGCTCGAGCGTCTGTTCCTCGAGCGATTCTACCCTCCATCGAGAACGATTAAAGCGAGAATTGAGATCTCTTCCTTTCGCCAGAAGTCTGGAGAGGATTTACGTCAAGCATGGGAGAGATACTCAAACATGTTGATTGAGTGCCCGCAACACGGGTACAATGAGGAGGATATTATGGCGTTCTTCTACAGTGGAGCCAACAAGGCGGGGCAAGACCATTTAGACGCCTGTGCGGGAGGAGCATTCCTGAATCAAGGCATAGAGAGGTGTAGAGAGATCGTGGACAACATTGTCACGAATGCCGGTGCTTGGAATATGGATGTAGATTCCCAGCGAGTGCATCAGGTTGAGGAGGGAGAAGGAACGAGAAGGCTGCTGATGGCCATGATGGAAAAGATTAACAACCTCGAGTTGGGGAAGAGTTTGGGTGGAGAACATGAAGCAGAGAATGATAGAGTAGACCAGCCAAGTGGACAGCAAGAGGTAGCCAATTACATGGGAGGTTCGTATTACAATCAGAATGGCTACCAAGGTGGTAATCAATATGGAAGGCCTTCTTATGGTCAACCTTTTGTACCACCAGGTCCACAGCCTCCTCCTAATCAGTGGAGGAACAATCAAGGAGGCCAACAACCTCCTCAAAACACATGGAGAAAGAATGAGAATTTCTCATATGCTAACCCAAAGGCGGGTATTACCGTTCCTCTGGGTGTTGACCCAGGTTCAAAGCCTCCGGGTGGAGAAGGCGGTGCATCGACTGAGGAGATGTTGAGAGCGATCCTACAGAAGGTAGAGGAAGGAAGTAAGAGATTGTCATCCTTAGAGTACGATGTGAAAGAGTTACATAAAAAGGGTGATCATCGTGATCAAGAGCTCCAGAAGATGAACGTTGAGTGGACTAGAACTCAACAAGAGAACAATCGAAGGTTCACTTCTATAGAGTTCCAAATGAGCCAGATTGCAAAGTCATTGAATAGAGAGCCTGGCAAATACCCTTCAATGCCCGAGGGTAATCCCAAAGAGCATTGTAAGGCTATCCAGCTTAGAAGTGGGACCAAATATGATGGTCCCGAGATGCCTGTTGATTCTGAGACGCCTCAAGCTGAGATGGGGAAAAGAGAACACAAGAAAGATGGAGGTGTTACTGTTGAGAAGGGGGTTGAAAGTGAAGGGATTGAGAAGCATAAAGATATGGATGAGTTCCAGAAGGGCAAGGAAAGTGAGGAGGTTGAGAGAGTTCCTAAGTGGAAGAAGGCAAAGGAAGCAAGAGAAAAAGTGAAAGAAACAGAAAGAGATGAATGGGGGGTACCCAAATCTGTGATACCAGTCCCATATCCACATCGCTTCATGAAAAAGAAGCTTGATGAAAAGTTTGCTAAATTTCTTGACGTTTTTAAACAACTTCACATTAACATTCTTTTTTATGATGCTTTGGAACAGATGCTGCATTATGCAAAGTTTCTGAAGGACTTGATTGCGAAAAGACGGCGAGTGGATGAGCCGAAGTTGGTGCAGCTGAACCACGAGGTGAGTGCATTAGTGCACAAGACGCTTCCTCCAAAGCTGAAGGATCCCGGGAGCTTCACTATTCTTTGTGATATCAGAAAAGGGATCAAGAAGGGAGCATTGTGCGACCTCGGAGCGAGCATTAATTTGATGCCCTTGTCGCTTTTTAAGAAGTTGGAAGGTGTTGAACTTCAACCCACAATGATGACGCTTCAACTTGTCGATCGGTCTATTACTAGACCTAAAGGAGTGGTTGAAGACGTTCTAGTGAGAGTTGGAGATCACATTTTTCCAGCTGACTTTGTAGTGCTAGAGATGGAAGAAGATGAGCGCGTGCCCCTGATCTTGGGAAGACCGTTCTTAGCTACAGCGGGGATGGTGCTAGACGTAGCAAAGGGGAAGATTACGTTGAAGGTTGATGATCAAGAAGTGAAGATCTCCCTATATGAAGCCATGAAGCACCCGAGAGAGGATGAGAGCTTGTATTGCATGGATGCAATTGATCCTCGTGTTGAAGACACACCTTCTATCCCTAATCTTTCTCATACTCATGATTTTGTTAGTCCTTCACTTGATTATTTAACCCATGAGCATTATGATCTTGATTATTTTGATAGGGAAAAAGTGAAGAAGTTGAAGGATGAAGAGGTGAAGAAAGTGGATGTGGTCCAGATAGAAGGGAAAGGAGGAGTTAAAAAGAAAAAGTCCAAACTCAAGAAACTGTTTGGTAAGACTCCTCCAGATAAAGGTAAGAAGGAGTTGAGACCCATAACACTTGGGGATGAGAGGAAAGCAAAGGAACTCATGATGGAAGGGCATCAAGGAAAAGAATGCAACCACCACTCTTATGAGAGTAAGGGAGGTAAATTTGAGTATGATGTCCCATAAGCTCCTTTGAGCTTGGTCCGGCATGAGGACCTTAAAAATAGCGCTGAATGGGAGGCAACCCATTTTTATTTGCTTTTGAGTGTTTTTAGTTATTTTCCTTTTATGTTACTAGGATGTTGTTGAGTCGTATGTTTAACCTCGTATTTGAGTAAGTTGCTTGTAGGCTTGTCTCGAAGGAGTGCCAAAGGAGTGGAGATTGAAGGAACCAACTTGAGACAAGGGAGTGTGCAAAGCTATTGAGAGAAATTGAATTATTTGGTTGAGGTAACCCACAACCCCAAACTTAGACCTCTTCGCAAGGTCGAAGTTTGGGGGGTGGAGTATTTATGTGTTTTATGACATTGCACCGGAGCACCCCTTATCTTTGAGTTGAGTTGATTATTTGTGTCTTGAGATGCTCCTTGGGCTGATTTTGATTTGTTTTGGTTACTCAATATTTCATGTCTATCAATTCTCTTATGCTTGTTGGTTGCTATCTTTGAGTATGATTTGATGAGTTGATGATTTGTGGATTTGAGTTAGGGACTCTTTTGTGTGAGTGTTTGAATGAGAGTTGATTTGAGAAATAACTTGTATGCTTGTGAATTTTTCTTTTGAGTACTTGTGTGATAAGAGTGAGAATTCACTAGGACTAGCATGGATGTGAAAGCTGTGAGATTTGAGCCTTATGAGATTTTGATGCATGAATTAATCTCTTCGTTTGTGAGTGGATCGTCACCGTAGAGGATGCTAGAACTTGTGTGTGCTCTTGCTTCTTGATTGTGTCTAGTTTGATATGCCGAATGTGATCTTAGGCCATCTTTGATTTAATTGAGTCACTTAGCCAAAATTTTTCTTACCAATGACATTGAATCCCTTGTTAGCCCCTTTGAGCCTAAAGCCTATTTTATTTGCTAGCACATATGAACACTATTCCAATTCCTAAGTCTTTTTGTCCCAATGTGAGTGGAGAATAGGAAAGTGTGAATGTGAAGGGAGTGAATTGAGTTGAAAAAGGAAAAGGTTGTTTGTTGAGTGAATATGAGAAGAAGGAGTGATGAAGTTATGAGATGTGGGAAAAAGAGAAAAAATTGAGAATGAGAAAAAGAAAAAAAAATGAGCTCATGCGTTTGTGCGAAAAAATGAAAAAAAAATGAAGTGATTGAAAAAAAAAAGTGAAAAGAGTGAGAAAGAAAAAAATCGAAGTGTTGAGAAAAGTGGAATTGAAAGAGTGTTGATTGAATATGTTGAAGTAGTCTGTTCCTAATCTCGAAATGCCAAAGTTTGATTTTCTATTCTCCATTCACTTGAGTCACTTTACCATATTGTTATCCCACCTGTCCAAAGAGTCTACATTACAACCTTGAGAAAAGTCCTTTTTGATTCGGCATTGATTTCTAGAGTATGGTCGGAGTGAAGAGCGCTTACAAGCCTATGGCTGCCAATTTGAGTGATTGATTGTTTGAGTGAGTCCCTTGATCATTGATATACACTTATGAGGGAGCGAAACACATCGTTGAGTGCACATCCATGCTTGATCTTGGTGTTTCTTGTTTTTATTGCATGAGTATGATAAAGGAAAGTGAGTGAGTATACGGGTGATTGATTTTTGAAGCTCGAGTTCATTAGCTTGCATGATTGATTCTTTGACTCATCCCTAATAATTTCACTTGACTTATTATTTCATTGCTTGAGGACAAGCAATATGGTAAGTTTGGGGGGGTTGATTAGGCGTGAAATTGTTATGTTTTGGTGCCTGATTTGCCCATGTTTTGAGTATTTTCGACGAGTGTTTGGAGTCAAATGAGTATCATTTTTATAAACTTATTAATTTGTCTCTTTGGTTTTTATAGATGGATAGAGGGCGAAAAGAGGAGTTCATAGAACTTTGAATCGGCCAAAACGGACTCCCGGTTGAGAAGTTATGAAGGTTTTACGAACATGTGTACAGCCAGCGGTCGAGCGCCTCGCTCGACCTCTTGACCCGCTCGACCACCAAGCTCGAATGGGGCGCTCGAGCTGCACCTGCTCGAGCGTTTTTGCGTGTTTTTGGCCCAAAATCGCCCAAATTCGTCCCAAAGCCTATATATACCCCTTCCAAGCATTTTTCACATATCACAACATACCAACACATATTTTGAGCGAGGAGAAAGCTTGGGAGGGAGATTGGAAGAGTTTTATACGTTGTAATCGAGGTTTTAATTTACGAATTCTTCGTTTTAGTATTTCTTTTGAACGTATTAGATTAATTCTTTCTTTCTTTACTCTTGGAGACGATTAAACCTAGTTTTTCAGATTTATATAGATTTCTTTAGAGACTTTAATTTGTTCTTTCGTTTATGTTCTTGATTTCTTTCGTTAATTCAATTATGCATATGTTTATTGTTCTTGTGATTGTTTTTATTATTCAAACCACCATGTTAGGCTAGAACCCTTGCATGCTTGGGGTAGGATGAACTCGTAGAAGTAGGTTGTGGGTACGTAATTAGAGTAACTTGTGACGTTAGGTTTTAATTCTCTTGGTTAATGAATTCTTAAAATTAATCTAGACTTTACTTTTGAATTTCGTTCGAAAGGTGTTAGAGAGAGGACGACCGTATCACTCTTTAACAACGAGTAGACTTAACGAGAGGGTTTAGGAGAGGTTAATTCATCTACCGGTTTAGCGAAGGAGGACGACCGCATCACCTTAGTTAAACCAGGGTCTCATTAATTAAGCACAATCTATTAACTTGTTAGTGGATTAGTGAAGTCGAGTGTTAGGGTAAAGTATTAGGGTTTAGAATCTTGAGCTTTCACCTTGCATTCTTTTACTTAGGTTATTTCTGGCGCGTCACAGTTATTTTGATTATGTACCTGCTCCGTTAGTATACGTAGGGATTCCTATCCTACGCATCACCATCTCTTATTTGAAAACACACCTTAGTTTATTCGTTTCTTTCATTCTTTAGTTTAATTAGTTTAATTTAGTTTTAATTAATCTTTCCAAAAAAAACCCAAAAAAACATTTCACTCATATTAACTACGACGCATAGATCTTCAGGGATTTATTCGCATACACACTTTTCCTTGGGTTCGATAATACTTGGTCCCTATACTTGCCCATACTACAGTGAACCCGTACTCTTGCGGGGAAGCGACTAGTAGAAGTTAGTACAATCGCTTCAAGTCATGGGGTGGTAGTGCGGTAGGGGGAGGGGGTGGGGGCTGAACATTTTCTTTGTGGGTGGGGGCCATATTTTGAACCAAAGTGCTATTTATTAAAGGTGTAGAACCAAATTGTAGTATAACACTTAAGAAGGAAACATTTAGTAATAATCTCATAAAAAAATTGACCATTTGCAACCTAAATCTTATTTCTCTAGTATTTTTCCGGTCACATCAAAACTATAATTGTCCATCTTATTATGTGTGTGTGTGTATATATATATATATATTAATATAAATGTGTTCATTTAAATACTTCGATGCTACGAAACAATGTTAAATTCAATTATTGATGAATAATATATATAATATGTAAAATATATATTGAAAAAAAATAAAAAATGTAAATATTTATATTAAAAATAACAATTAAACAACATATCCAACATGAATGAAAAATTATAACCCTTGTATGGCCATAGACCACTAGAAAAATAAGAACTAGTTGGAAACTGATGATTTTTTTATAGTACAAGTTGTAAATTGATAAAAAAAAAATCTATAGTATAGGTTTCAATTTGATATTAACTCTTTTGGTTATTATTATCTACTCAAATCAATACTCACTCTCCTACTAGTCTACTTACACACCTTCTCCCGTACTTTACACACAATTTTTCAATGCACAATTATTTATCACATTCTTTTTAAAATCCTAACCTATCAAATCCTGCAAATTCTGCACTCCCAACCATATAGTAATTCCAAATCAATGATGCAGAAAATCAGGTTAGGTGACCACCTGCCTACTCGATTTTGATGAAATCGGTGGTTGTAGGTTTTCTAGGCATCTCTTGATGATTGGTAACAATAAAAAAGAAAAGTTGAGAAGTTAAAAGAAGCAAATTGCAAACCCTTAATTCAAACTGAACAGAGAGCCGAACTTGATAAAAATAAAAAAGAAGGGTTTTCTTCTTCCCATTATCATCATCCATGTTCCCCCCACTCACATCCAGCCGCTGCTCGGGCTGCCGGTGTTTACCCAGGCCTGCCGTTGTCCATCCTTGCTTCAGGCCATCTGTCGCCCGTCCTCACTTCCGCCAAACCCAAACCATCGCACACGCCACCCTTTCCCTGCCGTCATGGATGAATCCAAAAATATTACATGACGGGGGTACAAAATAAATTAAATTAGAAAATTTTACATTACATAACAATACAAATCTATTATAATTGAAACTACAATCATAAATTGAAATTATTTGCATGATTAAAAAGAAATTCGTTAGCATTTGCACGATTAATTTATTATCAATACTAAGCAAATTAAAACACTTATATTTCAATATAGTCACTATCATTCATTCATTCATTGATCTTTCATCCGATTGCATAGACACATATGATATACTTTGCAGAAATACTCTTTTAAATTGTAGTACTGAAAATTGGAAGAATTAATGCAAGTGAAGAAAAGAAATATGTAAAATATAATTTGTAAATAAAATGGTAAAATACAAGTATAAAAAAAGCATATAGCTTATAATATAATACAAGTATCAAAAATACAAAATTAAGAGTATAATATGTAATTTTTAATATAATTATAATACTACCAAGACGAATTAATGCAAATTCCCCCGATATAGTACTCTCTGATTTATATTTCCTAGTTAATATAAGCGATATTATAGTAGTAGTAAAAAAATAAAATACTTGGGGGGGCCACATTGGGTAATGTAAATCCATCTCTGTCTATCGTCGCTCGCACCGCCAAGCCTCGCCGTCCTTATGTCATCTTTACTCGTGCCAATGGCACCGACGCCAACGCTTAAAGACAAAACAATGTAGTAGCAATAAAATATTGACATGTTTTTTTCTTGACATTGGGCGGATGACATGCCCAATGTCAAGCCAATATTTTATACTTTCAAAAGTCACTTGTCATTCTAAGATCAGTTGTTATAATTTTTTTAATATAATTAATTTCGTCTAGATATTGAGCATAATGTGTGGAAAAAATATCAAAATTCGTAAAATAAAATTATTTACAAATAGAGTCCAATATCGAAATATTTTGAAAAAAAAAATTCTCTATTCGACGCCTATGTCTTGTCAATACCTATATAATGACAAAATATTTTAAGCCTATGTGGCATATCTACCGATAAGTTATTTCTACATCTTTTTCTTCTCCTTAATTCACTCTTTTTGTTTTCATCTCATCCATCCATTACTTTGGATTAATCTATATGATCTATTTTCTTACAATTGTCCTATAAATTCATAACCTCTTGAGACTTTTTCAGTCATCTAATTTCATTCATCCCTAACAATATCACATTTTTCTTTCATGCTAACTTTTTTTTCTTTTTTATTATTTTGATGCAGATAACTTTTGGATCGTTCGTGTCCATTCATTCAGTTTCTCTTTTTTGCTTTTGTTCTTTCGATATATGTTTTGATGAACATATTGTGTTGTAATTGTATATCGTCTATGTTTTCTTTCAATATTTCATTGTACCACAATCTCTTTCAATCATATTTACATGACCGTTAATCCCCATCATTCGATTATCCTATTCTTTCTCACTAATATTGATTTTTATTTTTAATATTTTGATGAAGATATTGTGTTATATTATTGCAGATCGTGTACGTCATACTTTAATGAAGATCCTCAACTTACTTCATTGTCTTGATCCAAATGCATAATATTTTTGATAGCATCTATCGTTACGATGTTACATCAATACCCTTTTCAATTGAGTCGTTGTTCTCCATATTTCTTCTCGCAAATAAGATATTCTACTTCTGGGTGTGCGGATTTAGTAATGGTTACACCAAGAAGAAATGTCACATGGATCCGTGTTTTCGTTTTCATTTTTCAATTGAATTGTTATTTGATTTTATTGTTTTTAAACAATATAAATTATATAGATATATGTAATATATTATAATATTCAGTAATGAAAAATAATTATTGATTTAGTCTTACGTAAATTTAGATTATTTTTTAAATTTGGATTTAATGAATAATTATATATCTCTATATAAATATTACAAATTATAATTAGTTCTAACCCTGGATACATGGCAGTAATTTAGATTGCCTTTTATATTTGAATTAATACTTAATTATTTATCCTTATATAAATAAAATGTATTATCATTAATAATTCACCTTGATTATATGGTATGTAGTAGACATGTATCCTTAATAATTATACTAATCCTTGGTAATTTCTAGAAGAATGACAATGACGAGCTAAAACATTCCATACATATATGTTTTGATTTTTTTTTTTTAAATTAAAGTGTATCAAGATATATATATTATAAATTACGATTATATTTGAGGAATTTTAATTATTATTTTAATTAAAGTGTATCAATATATATGTTATAAATTACGATTATATTTGATAAATTTTGATTGCTACAAATGGTAACTGTTAATGTATTTGAAAATAATTATACCAAATCTAAGTAACAGGAATGCTTAATATATTAGTAATTAAATTTTTTTCCGCAAAATTTATATATTCTTTTGTAGTTTCAACCTTCTTTGATCCTATATTTAATTATGAGATGTGAATTTTACTTTGGATTGTTTGAAGTCGAGCTATTTTTTTGGCTGATAATCGTGCCATAATTTTTGCTGAAATCGTGCCACATTTATAGGTATGCAGAATATTATCGTGCCAAATTTATAGATTATTGTTAGTTGAATTTATCTATGGCATGTTTAAAGATAGTGCAGAATAATATCTATTAGTTAATATCATGCTAAAAAATTACAAAATTGTCATTTCATTAATTATAATGCAGAATAATATGTATTGGCTAATATCATGCCCAATTTTTAGCTAAAATTTAAATTATAAATGATATTTAACATTTATTGAATTTTATTTAGGGTATGTTGACCTTTTTTTTTTATTTAACTTCAACTTATGGTTTATTTAAAAATTATCTTTCATTGAATCACAATTCATACTGAACACTTAATTGTACCTAAATTAAATAAATTAAAAATTCTAACACCTTATGGCATACCATTTCATACTCAATGAAAATTTAAAACACAAGTACAAGTTATCTTAGCCATGGAGTAATTTTTGTATTCAATATAATTAAATATTAAATTGATTATCATAATTTAGAGATTTCCAAACATCATGGCTTAATGTACGCCAATTTATATAGTTATTACAATATTATATATTATAGTACTCCCTCTATCCCAAACATAATTATTGCATAGAAATTACTCCTCTCCTTTCTCAATCAATATTTTCATAAATGACAATACATTAAAAAAAATTCAATTATATTTTCTCTAAACTAATATACTTACATCTCATGTTATTACTTTAAAATGTGTGTTTTCTTAGTCAATATATTGTGTCTTTCTTAATCTCATTGATATATTTGTATCTTTAAGACTCTTTATTGATTGTATCTAATTTATCTTTTAGACCTTAAATTGGCAAAATAAATAAATGTATATGCAAGAAAAAAAAATAACTAATGCATGTGAATTTCTAATTGGATCTATGTATAGTGCAATTAATTAGATGTTTATTGTGTGATGCAATTTAACGATATTCATTGAAAATATTATGAATGTTATAGTTTTGTCCTGTAACTTTTCGAATTGCTAAAAAAAATATTGAGGGACCAATATCAAACATATTCAATATGGACTTCCAGTTATATGCTCATGGTGTGATGCAATTTAATGATATTTATTGAAGATATTGTGCATGTTATAGTTTTGTCCTATAACTTTTTAAATTACTATAAAAAAATATCGAGTGACCAATATCAAACGTTGAGGATATATTAGTCAGTTTTACTTTATTGAAGGGAGTTTAGTTTAAAAATTGCTAAATGATATATTGAAAAAATTAGTGCAGTGAGGGATAAATAATGGATATTTGGAAATGATTAGTTTAAGAGAGTAAAATTATTCCATAGTTTGGAATAATCTAAATTGTAACGGATGGAGTATCAAATAATATTTTATATTTTATATATTTTTTTCGTAAAATACTTAAAAAATCAAAAAAATATATTTAAATCAACATTTTTTATACATATAATTTTTTTTCAGCTCACGAAATTCGCGAGGTCTTATCTAGTTTGTAATACCCCGTCCCGTTTTATACCTTTTATTTTGCTAGAAACCTTAATTATATAATTTTATATTATTATTATTATCTTGTTTCTTTTAAATTTTATTATTTTGTGTGATACTGTGTAATTTAAATATATACACTATTTCAAATTCCCGAATTCGAAGAAAGGAATCGAATCTTTCAAACGAATAAAGGACTACGAGAAATTAATTATTCAAAGTTTGAAATTATGTTTTCGATCCGTTTAATTTATTGAGAATAATTAAAAGACAATAAAATATTAATTGAGTTTAAAACTACTTTAATTTCAAATTTCAAATTAAGTGTGAACCAAACAACGCCTCTATTATTACTAGGATCTTAAGAAATCTTACTTCCTTTAAATCTCATCCACACACTATTCTCCTTCCTTTTAATTAAATCATTAATCAAATATATTTCCTTCTATAAATAAAGGACGCGTCCCTCTGAAATCCAAAAAATCAGTTTCCAAAATTTCATCCTTAGCCAGAACGCGTCATTTCCTCTCTCTCCTCCTCTGTCGTCGGAGTGCCGCCGCTCCCTCTCCGATCGCAACGCCGCCTCGCATCGCCTCCAGCCACCAGGGCCACTGCCGCGCCTCGCCCTGCTCCGCCGCCTTCAGCCTCCCACCCGCGACGCTCATCTCCAGCATCGGCACCTCCGTCTCCAGCCGCGACGCCAACGCCTTCTTTTCCTCCTCCAATCGGAAATCGCCGCCCTTCCCGCCGAGCGAAGCTCTCCGTCGTCGCCCCTTTTAGCTCCGCCGCTCAAACCCAGCGCCACCGCTCCATCTCCCGCTCGCGGAACGCGCGAGCGCCGCCTCCCCTGTTCTCCGTCGAAGCCGCGCCGTCGTGCGACGCCCTCCCTTCGCTGCCGCTCGTCTCGCCCTCCGTCGCGGAGCCACCATCGCGCCGTGCTTCGTTTCCCCCTTTGCCTCCGTCGATGCCTTCCGTTAGATTTTCCTTTAGGTGAGTTTGGTTTATTTCGTTTCCAATTCCCGTATTAATTTAACGAAATTCTATTCGATCTAATTCTCTTTTTATTCAATAAAATTATGCTCGATAAACCACTCATAAGCAAAGACTCACTTTTTGTTTCGTTCTATGCTTGATTGAGGTGAAGTCTTCATCTCCGACCTTTTTCCGATAAAGCCGTTGCCGGAAATTCTGGAAATCCCGATCGACGCCGTTAGGCCGTTCATTTTATTCGACGAGTCACCGAACTACGCCGTTAGGCTGCCCGGTTTGGGACTCGTAAGATTGCTAGTCTTTTCCCTTTAATTTCGTTGTAATTGGATTAGGAACGAACTGTTTTAATTTCAAGGTGTTGAGACTTTGGAAAGGTTGAAATATTTATCTTTTGGAGCTTGGTAGATGGAGTTTTTGTTATTTCCTGATGTGGGGAGATTGAATTAGTTGTTTTAGTAGTATTATTGTTTTAGCTGAGTGGTGATGATGTTAGTTGTGTATAGTACTATTAGTTTTGTTTAGTTCCCCTGCTACTGTTCGAATTAGGAGTAAAGGGAAACTTTATCTTCTTTAAAATCTTGTTCTTATTGTTTGAGAAAAAGACTAGTACCGTTAGATTATAAAAGTAATACCTTTGGTTCTCAAAATTATTATTAGTTGAATCTAGAAAAAGGAACGAAAAAGATAAGTCAAGTTATATTCCAAATTAATAACAAATGAAAAGGTGGAAAATAATATAATTCCTTTGTTTTAAGAAGTATTACAAATCAACTTTAGAAGTAATATTAATATTAGAAAAGAAAAGTACTTTTTATATTTTGTCTTAGAAAAGCCAAAGTCTTTAATAAGTTTTAATAAGAGGTTTTTATAAAATATGAATTCTTATATTTTTCTTTCTTAAAGGGCCTTTGTTAAGGACACCCATGAATTCAGTAAATACACCCCCCTTGTTACACTACTACTTTCAGCAAATACACCCCCTTGTTACACCACTGCTTTTAGTAAATACACCCCCCTAATACACCTCCTCTTAAAAAGGGGTGTACTTATCAATTTGAAATCAACCTTTGAAAACTTTTTCTAAAGACAACGATCTACTCAATCCTCGAGTTTCACACTCTTAAGCTTTTCAAATTCAAAAGTCAATCTTTTAATCGGAATACTCCTTATTAGGATTCTGTACTTTTTCGGAACACGCACGAAGGACTCGACTGTCTGCCTACCCAATATTCCCGGAACTCAGAACAATCAGGTGGGTGATGATCTGTTGATCGATCTGCTTATAATATGTTGTGCTGGTATACTCTGAACTCGACTAAATCAATCTAAAACAACTAATCCAACATAAATGTACACCCTATTATATAACTGCTTGTATTATGTGATATAATTATATATACCTTACATGGATGGTTTATGTTTGTTGATTATATGAACTATGACGATTGCATGAGACAAGGGCATTTTGTGAGCATGAATCTGTTTAAGTACGAATTATGTGAATTCTCCCCACAATTTGAAATGACAGTTTTATGGGAAAGAGGAAAGCGAGTAATCATTGATTTGATGTGCAGCAGTTTTGTTTGTGGATTGACACGTACGGCCATAAGTGATAATAGGTCATATTCATGGTCGCTGATATTATTTGTGGTGGCCATGAGTGATAATAATTATTCAGATTCATGGTCACATGAATGGATGATTGGTTGGTGAGAAATGGTTTGGGGGAGATTCACAATATGTGAAAAATGATTTTGGCAGATTAGGCCGTTACGTGAAAATGGTTTTGGGCTTTGCCCCTTAATGTGAATCAACTTGTGATATTTCAATTATATGATGTGAAACCTGTCATGCCCAATTAATTATTACGTGAGCTTGTTATTTCTGTGATATATGTATTTCATACTTTTATATCAACTGCTTAAATAAATTAATTACTTTATTAATGAGTATAATTTAATATACTTCGGATTTACCAATCCCATGATGTTGCAAATCACCCATACGTGAGAATTCAAATCTCACGCCCCCTTTTTACAACCCTTGCAGATTATGATTTCGTGGAGCAACGACAGTAATAGAGACGACACGGAGTTCCCCACTTAAATAAAATGATACTATTGATATTAAGTTTTATATATATGTGTGTGAGAAATATTTTATAAATATTATTCTACTAATTTCTTCCGCTGCATAAAAACCCATCATCTCTCATTTCCGTTATATTCCTTCAAAAAATTTATAGTTCGTATTTTTAGTCACAAGTGGCACCTCGAATCTGAGATAATTATGTGTTTTGGATTCGGGGCGTTACATAGTTTGAGATAAATCTTTGATGAGAAAAATTATGATGCATCATATGAAAGAATAAATGAGATACATACCCAAATTCTGTTAACAAATCTAGAATGTTATGTAAATTTTATATACCTTTTTACGCAATAAAATATACCACAAATTGATTATACATATTATGTATCTTATTATAATATATTTTCAAATCTTTTTAAGGTGATGTGTCAATACCACCTTATTCTAAGAATGGGGTGGCATGTCTCAAATCTCTCCATTTCGAAATATTGCGCTCTCATTAAAAAGTTGGTTTAAGTTTTGATCTCAACCATTTATTTTATATCATTACATCTAAACCATTAATTTGTAGCTAGGGTTATATAATTATTTATCATTTTCATTCGCCCATACGTCGTCTCTCTCTCTCTCTCCTTCTATCTCTCTCACACCGCCATAATCCTCTTCGATCTTTTTCACAGCGCCGCTTCCGCCCCCTCTCAGCGTGGACCAGCCGTGGATGTCGGGTTATACCTTTCTCTGTTATTTTTGCCTTTTCATTTCTACTCATCTCACGGTTCATTTTCTCAATTTTTTATTTTGTAACGCCCTTACGGCGTTGACTTCCATGCCGCTGTCTGCCATGACTCCACCCTAATCTTATTCTCTGCACACGTCGCCTCATTCCCAAAATCTTCCAAAGGTTAGAGTTTTTTTTTTAATTCACAATTTTTTGCAAAATTATCTTCAATATTAAGTTTTCTCTGTGTATTAAGTCGTTCCTCCGCCTAGCCTAGCGTCGTGCAAGGTATGTAGGCGCCACCTCGCTGCTCTACTCTCGCCGCCTCAAACCGCATCGGATACCGCGGCCTTGAACCGAAGGTATGATACTTATTTTTTATAGTATTTTTCTTGGTCTTAGGTTTTTTCTTCTCGCCTCCTTTTTTAGTTTTTGCCATCCTCCATTGAACAGTCTCGATGCCACCGCCATGTCCTCTAAGATGTAAAATATATATTTTTTCCACATAGAATTTCATATCAAAATCCAAATTTTAGGTTATGTCTCAATTTAAGTACTCATTTTAATAGTGTCTCAAAACAAATCTCAATTTTTACTTTTTTCTCAATTTAAAGCTTGTTTTGAATTCTTGTGTCTCAATTCAAGACTCAACAAACAATTATTTTATAAATTAAATCCATTCAATATGAAAAAAAAAATTAGAGACATTCATTATAAAAAAAACTTAATTAATTTTAAAAAATATTAACCTTTTATTAATATAATGAAAATTTGTAATTTTTTAATATCATCGTGTTAATTGAATTTAAAATTTTAATTTATTGTTTAAAAATTTGATAATTAGCATTTTGAAATTAAGAACTAAAACTAACATTTTTCATATACGCTGGGAAAAGATTATACGGGAAAAATATTAGTTGTCATATTTTTTAAAATACTAAATTAATACACGGTGATAACAAATAAAAATTAGAAATATATATTATATTAATAAAAAAGTTAATTTTTTATAATTAAAGTTTTTTTTATAATTTAAGACGAATGTCTCTAATATATTTTTTGTATTGAATGAATTTAATTATTTGTTTGGTCTTTTTTTTTTTGGTACTCGGTATCCGGCTCATTGGCCGACTAATCCGGGGGACCCATAACCCACCGTCCAACAGCGGGGGGCCCCATTTCAAGTCAGAGCATAACTCTGTATGGACTGGCCCTGTAAGCAAATTAATTTTGCACCCAATTAAATGATGACACGTGTACCAATAAATATTAATATCAAAATAATTTATTATTTTATTTTGAGGATTTAAATAAATTAATTCTCAAATTAAATAATTAAATTTATTGATATTTAATATACATGTACAAACTTGCCAAAAATACGAGTCTGCAGTAATTAATACGGTTGACTTAGTGCCCAAGAAAAAATCAAATCGTATCTTGCATGAAGAAGGAAAGAATTAATGAGAATCAACTAAATCTGGAAATTGACCTATAAAAGCCCATCAAATCGGCATCGGCCAATCATAAAGTGCCACGTGGCACCATAAAGAGGGAAAGTTTTCATCTCCTCACCCTATAAATAGGGTCCTTCATTCATTCATTCATTTTACACACACATTCAGACAGACAGAAGCACAAGGAATTCAGAAGTTCAAGAGCTTTTGAAGATTCAAAGCGTTCTTCGTCAAATTCAAAGCGTTCTTCGTAGGAAGCGATCAGAAACGGCCTCCGATCCGAGATCAAGGTCCAGCACCCCTCCGATCCGGCGTTTCTCCTTGGAGATTCAAAGGCGTTCTTCGCAGCTTCAAGACGTTCTTCACGCAAGTCTACCATAAACAGCCTCCAATCCGAGATCAAGGTCCAGCACCCCTCCGATCCGGCGTTTTTCCTTGAAGATTTGAAGAATCTTCAAAGGCGTTCTTCGCACAAGCCTACCATAAACGGCCTCCGATCCGAGATAAAGGTCTGGCACCTCTCCGATCCGTCGTTTCTCCTCAAAGATTCAAGGGACGTTCTTCACCAAATTCAACGGCGTTCATCCCACCTTCGAAGGCGTTCATCCCCCAAATTCCAAAAATAACGTGTAATCCAAAATAAGGCGTTTCGCCCTTGGATTAATGTTATAAATTCAAAGATCAACCTCAAACGAAGATCAAGGCAAGGATTTCTCCCGAAGAACATCCAAGTCAAGGTCAACACCGAAGAGAAGAATCAGAGGATCAAATCTAGAGTTAGTCAATCCGCACACAAGTCTTTCGGTTTAATCCGAATAAATATAAATTGTAATCTTTTTCGTGTTTATTATACTAGTGATCGTAAATCCCGTGCTTCGCACGGTTGAAATTTATTATATTGTTTACACTATAACAATGAACACATTTTAATTATAATACTAAAAAAATATATAATTTTTTTAAAAGAAAATATATCTATACTATATTAAAAAGTCTCAAGCACCTGAGAAACATTTTTGGACCATAATACCCTCAACATATTTTTTTACGCGCAAATAACCCCCCAAACACCCCCCAAAGTCCAAACAACACCGAAATCACCCGCATGTGCTCAGCCCATCTCCCCATCCCCTCTCGGCTCTCTCTCCCCTCCCCAGTCCCTTCGGCGTCTCAGGCGCAACCCCTGGCCGATTTCACCTGCGGCTCAGGCGAAGCGCCGGTGCTCATCCCATCTCCCAATCCCCTCCCTCCCCTCCCCAATCCCCCCCCCTCCGTCTCTTCGGCGGTTTAGGCGCAACGCCGGCCCGATTTCACTCGCGGCTCAGGCGAAATGTCGGTGTTCATCCCATCCCCTCCCTCCCCTCCCCAATCCCCCCTCCTCCGTCTCTTCGGCGGTTTAGGTACAACGCCGGCCCGATTTGACCCGCAGCTCAGGCGAAGCGACGACGCGATTTCATCCGACCTAGAGTTAGATCTTGCTGATGTTGAACCCTGTCTACCAGGACCTAAAAGGTATTCTTCTTGAAATGTCCTTTTCTTTTTTTACTTATAAAATAAGCCGATAGTGTTCTTTGAACTGACTCCCGTACTACCACGATTGATGGTTTGGATGTGGCTCGATGGGGAGTCAGAGGAATTGAAGGAGAGGCAGCGCTGCTTGGTCAGGTACCTATGTTACTTTTGCATATATGCAGTTATTTATATATATGATTTTGTGGATTCATGATACCCTCTTTTGCAGTATTCCGTTCTCTCTGGATGACCTCTCCAAATCCATGCCACAATTAGACGTAGCTGATGTCGAACCTCCCCCTTTAATCCGTGAAAACTCAGGTTTTGTATTTTTATACATCAACGATCCGATTCATAATATGCTTGGAGTTTGCCATAGATCCAAATAGGAAAGCATGCTAATATTTTGTGCATACATTTCGATTGTAATTGTATTGGGACACCATCATCAAATACAATTTCCCGAGTACTAAACATAGCCCCCTTTTACAAGTACTTTTGTGCATAATATTCTTTAAGGTATGCCTGATTGTTGTGTTCTGGATGTAGGTGCGTAATGAGAAAGCAAAGAAATACTTATTGGATATGAAAAAAAAAAGCGCACAGTGCCATTTAGTGAGAAATTTTCAAGGGTAGATCCCTTGGCTCTCAAATTGTTGCAAAGGTTGTTGGCATTTGATCCAACGGGATCGGCCAAATGCTGAAGAGGTACTAGCTGCCTGACCAAATCATGCCACTTCAATAACTTTTCGTGTATCTTCCAATGTCTTATTTATTTCAATCAGAAAATTTGTTTATTTATATTTGCTATCTTGATACCGATATTGGTTTATTTTGCTGTTAGGCATTAGCTGATCCTTACTTCAAGGGGTTGTCTAAAATAGAGAGAGAGCCATCTTGTCTGCCAATTTCGAAATTGGAATTTGAGTTTGAACGGAGAAAAGTTACTAAGGAAGATAGTAGAGGATTAATATTTCGTGAGATATTGGAGTATCATCCTCAATTATTGAGGGATTACATGTCCAGAAATGGTGGCACAAGTTTTGCCTATCCTAGGTTTGGAACTGTAGCATTTCAACTTTCCCACATGATTCTCAACATTGATATGATTCTTGGGGCTGTATGTAATGGTTTTCTTTGTGTTATCCAGTGTCATTGGCCATTTCAAGAAGCAATTTGCCTATCTTGAGGAAAATATTGGCAAAAGTGGGCCCGTGACTCCTCCCGAGAGGAAGCATGTTTCTCTTCCAAGGTCAGATTTTATTTCTGATCTGTAGTCATACTTTATTTGTTGGTGTGCTTGGCAGCTCTCTCTGCTGCCTCTGGTTTGCAATAGTTCTCTTACTCTAGCCTAAATGCTACTGTTATTTGCACTATTAAAACAAAATATTGCTTGATTGTTAATGCATTTTTTTTTCTGATCAAAGAAACACCTCATTGCCTGATTGGGTAGGCCTTGTATTATATATTTGTACTAAGATCAATGTAAAAACTACCACTAAAATTTGGCCTTCGACGCTTTTTAGTTACTTATACTGCGTAGATGTTTGTTTCTTTTATAACTATAACCTATCTTCTCACTCTTGCGAAAAAAAATATTGATGTCATGCAAAAAATGAGAAAGCCCCATCTTGAAAATGATTGTAGTAGGCTCAGTTCGCAAAATACATATTTATATGAAGGTGGTGTTTGTAATTTATAAACTTATAGCAGTAGTTTATGTAATATATCAAACCTTAAGGACAGATTTTTGTTAAATCCTAACTCTTGTATGTAAATAATTTCCTTAGTGGAGAAGCTTTAGAACAAGCGGAGAAAGTATAACATTCCACATCCATTAGACTGAAAAAAACCAAATAATGAAAAAAATTACCTATCGCTGAGCCTGAGGGCTAAGCAAAGAACAAATGTGGTGCATTGATCTTTATATCTACTTTGCTTAGAACTTTAGGAACTATATTGAGTTGAGATTTTTGTAGCTGTCTCTTAAGTTAATTATACCAAAAAGCATGTGACATCCCTCCATCCCATTTTACTTGATGTTTTAGTAAATTTCTTCCCCATATTTTAGAAATTCAAGAGGAAAATATGTTCAGTCTTCCAATATTACCCTCATATTAATATTAAGAGAGAGAAAGAGCTCCATTTTAGGCACACTTTTCCTGAGTAATTATTGTATACTACTCCCTCCAATTCAATATACATATAATTTTAGACCAATGCACAAATGTTAAAATAATCATCGATTTTCTACTATTCCCTTAATTGCTTTGAGATTCTACACAAGACTTTAATACTATTCAAGATGTTTATAATGACTCTTAAGGGTAAATTAGGAAGAAACATAATTAATTAACATTGAAAAGTGTAAGACGTCATGTAAATTGCAAATTAAGTGAATGGTCAAAACATCATTTAAAAAGAATTGGAGGGATTATTAAATCAGGATAGTTTGGTCATTTTATACTACTTAATTTGTGTGAAATCTTCTAAAACATCGAGTAAAATGTGTTGGAGGGAGTAATAGGTTTATTGTTTGGTATGAATTAACAGTACAAATATTTTTTCTTTTTTTGGGTTTCTATTTTCTTTTAACGGATTTGAGGTTTTTATTAATGCATGTCTACTGTAAATTCGTGCACCATTCCTCCCAAAGCACAAACAAATAGTTGTGTATATGATAACCGGCAAATTGCAGGAGATACGTCCACTGGTGCCGTTTCAGGGAATATATCAAAGATTTCACGGCCACCACCGCGGGTGCCTAATGGTATAACAGAATTCTCACCTTGAAGTCTCCTATTTGTACTGTTAGTAACCCAATTTACGAAACCATATCATTTGAAAGTGGTGTATTTGATGTTACTCTTGGAAGAGTAGATATACACCACTGTAACTGAGCTCAGATAACAAGTTATATAGCAACTTGGTGTGTTTGTTTTATATTTCTGAATGTCGTAATGTCCAAGGGGGAGTGTTATAAATCCAGTAGATTTAATATATCAAATCCAGAGACACATATTTTTGTCTACTCACTCACTCCCCTCCCCAATCCCCCCTCCTCCGTCTCTTCGGCGGTTTAGGCGCAACGCCGGCCCGATTTCACTCGCGGCTCAGGCGAAGCGCCGGTGTTCATCCCATCTCCCCATCCCCTCCCTCCCCTCCCCAATCCCTCCTCCTCCGTCTCTTCGGCGGTTTAGGCGCAACTTTTTGCACTTTTAGACCCGCAAAACTTAGACCCGTAAAATTTAATTTTTTTGCAAATTGTTGGGCCAACGCAGCTCAAATGTGTGAAAGGTAAACGGGCCTAAACGTGCAAATGTAAAAGTAATAGTCTTTCAATTGTTAGACTGAAAACATATTTTTCTTCAATTGCTACTCCCATGGTTTCGATCCAAAATAAAAAATAAAATAAAATTATTCTCTAAAGAAATATGTACTCTGTTTCAAGAAATTGAGAGTACTAAAATTTTCCTGTTTTTGGCAGAGATGATATATCAGCCATTTCACATGGCAGATTCAAATCAAGGTTAAGAACTTGGATGCCATCATTAAATGTTACAGTAAAAGAAAAAGTATACACAAATATTTTGATAAATTTTATTCATTACCTGGGAATCGTGATTTTTTTTCTTTGCTCCGGATAGGCTTATGTTGCAACTTGCAATTCTACTTTCATCCATAACCAAAAGTAAAGTAGAACTATGATGCACTTGAATAAGTACAACTACAAACAAAATACTTGTCTTCCTCAATCTTACAGGGTTATTATTTGAGGTATTTAATGCTTTTAATACATCTGGCTTTCAAAGGTACAGCAAGGAAAAGACAAGCAGCCCCATATTTTGGGTCAGGGCAGGAGTTTCAAGACATTTACAAGTATAAGGTAGCAAATTTGATGTAATTACATGGATTGCTGCAGATTCCTTATGCAGTCTTTTTATGCATATCACAACACTTATTTTAATTAACTCTTGCATTCTACAAAAGGCAATTGCTATGACCCTTGATTTCATTTGAGCAGCTACTCTTAAACTTGGTTATATATGTGCTTAGTTTCCTGATCTGGGTTTAGTTTTTTCTCTTTCCTCAAGGTGAAAATAATTGGCAAAAAATTTAGATCAAGCATAAGGATAAGTTGGCCATTTACAATCAATCTGACATTGCAAAAGAATACCATGATAAGGTACGTCTTCCATTTTCTGCTTTATTTTCGTTGTCATTCTTCTGGCTTAAACAAAATTGCTAAATGAGAAATCATGTGCAATGATTTCCACATATATATAAAATTGGATTTTGATTGATTTGAGGTTTTCATTAATTCATGATCTGGTAATTTATCGCAATATTTTGTGGATTTTGTGTTTATGGATTTTATTTACAACTCTTTTGTAGGAGTTTCATGGACAGGGGAAGAACACAAACTATTCTTTATCGGATTGAAAAAGGGTGGAAAAGGGAATTGTCTCTCATGGGCAGATTCATTTCGCACTCTCAATAGGAATTTCCAAACATCATACGAGAGAGTTAATCAAATCAAGCAAAAAATATGTAACAAAAAGAAATTGTATATAAGGAGATTCTGATATTAAAAAAAATGTTTTCAAAAACATGAAGGGAAACATTTTATGGAAAATTTCATAGTAAAAAAAAAATATGATACATACACAAAATAAGTACACGTACAAACTAAAATATGACAACCACATTTGAATTATCAAAGTATTGTGAATTATCAATATATTGTAATATACGATAAGACCTTTTGGTAAAACAACGTACCAAAAATTAAAAAAGTCACTCTGAAAATACACACTTATGGACATTAGCTCTCAGTGACAAACTCAAACTTATTCATCTACTTATTCTATCAACTAATGCTCTCACACAAAAGAGCACAACACCCACGTCAACTAAACCAGTCAAGAAAACAACAACGTGCAACGCACGTTGCAGCAACCTAGTAACTAAAAATGTTCTTAGACTCAAATTAATATTAGTTCTCATTATATTTTTATATTTTATTTATAATATCCAACACTTTAAAACAAATTCATGATAAGTTTATAATTAATCATTTTCATATAAAATTTACTCCTGGGATAGGATATAAATTTGACACATCACACTAATATTTCAACGTAGGTGTATTTAAATTTCCCAATATAATTATTTATATATTTTTGTTTTATATTTTACAAATATCACAATTTCTTCACACTAAGAGGAGTGTATTCAATTGAGATTCTATTGGATTTTTTGGACTTTAGAAAGTCTGTGGATTTAGAAAATCTATAGACTCCATGCAGAGTTTGACCGACTTTTGTTATTGATTTACTTGGATTTTCATAGACTTTACAGGATTGTGGAATACACTTTTTTTTTATTGATTTACATGGATTTTCATAGATTCCGGCGCTGGAACCATTGATGCAAAGGTATATGGAACACACTTGTATATAAAAAAAAAGTTATCCAAATTGTTTAGAAAAAAAAATATGTTAGTTAAAAAAAATACATTATTATTTTCATCTTCATTTCCATCACCGTTATACCTCGTCCTCATTAGAAGTCTCTGGTTGTTAAAAGAGATTTTGGAGAGTAAAATTTATTTATATTTTTTAAAGAGTAGACTTGGCAGCGGGGCGGGGAGTTCCGATCCGTGGGATTGACTTGAAGCAAACTACACTAGCTTCTACTAGTAGCTACCCCGCAAGAGTACGGGTTCACTGTAGTATGGGCAAGTATAGGGACCAAGTAGTATCGAACTCAAGGGATAGTGTATATGCGAATAGATCCCTGAAGATCTACGCGTCGTAGTTAATATGAGTGTAATGTTTTTTTGGGTTTTTGAAAGATTAATTAAAAGACTGAATTAAACTAAGTAAACTAAAGAATGAAAAAGAACGAATTAACTACGGGTTGTTTTCTAATGAGAGATGGTGATGCTCAGGTTAGGAATCCCCACGTATACTAACGGAGCAGGTACATAATCAAAGTAATCGTGACAAACAAGAATTAACCTAAGTAAAAGATCGTAGAATGAAAGTTCAAGATTTTATACCCTAATACTTTATCCTATCAATCGACTTCACTAATCCACTAACAAGTTAATAGATTGTGCTTAATTAATGAGACCCTAATTTAACTAAGGTGATGCGGTCGTCCTCCTTCGCTAAACCGGTA
This sequence comes from Ballota nigra, assembly GCA_947034835.1. Lineage (NCBI taxonomy): Eukaryota > Viridiplantae > Streptophyta > Magnoliopsida > Lamiales > Lamiaceae > Ballota > Ballota nigra. The sequence continues at coordinate 4,850,048 of OX344727.1, read as the reverse complement.
GATGAATTAACCTCTCCTAAACCCTCTCGTTAAGACTACTAATTGTTATTGAGTGATACGGTCGTCCTCTCTCTAACACTTTCGTACGAAATTCAAAGGTAGAGTTAAGATTAATTATATGAATTCATTAATTAAGAGAATTAAAACTAACGTCACCAATTACCTTAATTACGTACCCACATCCTACTTCTACGAGTTCATCCTAACCCAAGCATGCAAGGGTTTTAGCCGGACATGGTTATAACAAAAACAAAAGCAATAGAAGAAACAACGAACAAAAACATAATGAATTGAACGAAGAAAATAAGAAACATGAACTAGGGTTTTAAAATAAAATAATTCTAAGAACTGAAATTTAATTAACTAAAACGAAGTTTAAAACGTTTAAAGTAATCAAGCTAATGAAAAGAAACCAAGAAACGAAAAGAAAACTAAGAATTCGTATAAAAAACCTCAACAACATAAAAGTAAAGCTTGCTCGTTCTTCTCCTCTTCCTCTCTCTAAAAATTAAGTCTAAAGTGATTTCTAAAGTTCGGGATCCTTCAAAACGTGTTTGGAAGAGGTATATATAGGCACCGGGTCGAAACGGGAGTTAATGGGCCGAAAATACGCATCCGGAGGCAAAAGTATATGGGCGCTCGAGCAAAATGCTCGAGCGGTCCCGCTCGAGCTGTGTAGCTCGAATGATGCATTCGCTCGAGCGCTGAATCTTCTCTGTATGTTTTTGGGCGCTCGAGCAATTCGCTCGAGCGGTGGCGCTCGAGTTGCTCGAGTAATCTCTAATCCTTCCAAATGATACTTTTCCTCGTCCGCACTAATACCAATCGTATTTCTTCAATATCTTCTCATCCGGGCATCCGTTTGAGTCGATTCAAAGTCCTACGAACTCCGTTTTTCGTCCTCTATTCACCTATGAGCATCAAAGAGACAAATTTATCAATGTATAGAAATAATGCTCATTTAACTCTAAATACTCTATAAACTCGACCAAAACTAGGGCGTTTCTAGCTACGAATCATGACAATTTCACGCCTAATCAACCCCCCCAAACTTACCATATTGCTTGTCCCCAAGCAATGAAATAATAAGTCAAGTGAAATTTTTAGGAATGAGTAGGAAAACTCAATCATGCAAGCTAATGAACTCAAGCTTCAAAAGTCAATCACCCGTATACTCACTCACTTTCCTTCATCATACTCATGCAACAATAACAAGAAACACCAAGATCAAGCATGGATGTGCACTCAACGATGTGTTTAACTCCCTCACAAGTGTATAACAATGATAAAGGGACTCACTCAATCAATCAATCACACAAGTTGGCAGCCATAGGCTTGTAAATGCTCTCAACTTCGACCATACTCTAGAAATCAATGCCGAATAAAAAAGGACTTTCAAAAGGTTGTAATGTAGGCTCTTTGGACAGGTGGGATAACAATATGGTAAAGTGACTCAAGTGAATGGAGAATAGAAATTCAAAACTTCGGTACTTCGAGATTAAGAACGAACTACTTCAAACGTATTCAATCACTACACTTTCGCTTTCAATTCTCTCAACACTTTAATTTTTTTATCTTTCTCACTCCTTCACTTTTTCAATCACTTCATCATTTTTTTTTCTTTTTCGCACAAACACATGAGCTCATTTTTTTTTCTTTTGCTCATTCTCAATTTTTTTCATTTTTCCCACATCTCATAACTTCATCACACCTTCTTCTCATATTCACTCAACAAACAACATTTTCCTTTTTCAACTCAATTCACTCCCTTCATATTCACACTTTCCTATTCTCCACTCAAATTGGGACAAAAAGGCTTAGGAATTGGAATAGTGTTCATATGTGCTAGCAAATAAAATAGGCTTTAGGCTCAAAGGGGCTAACAAGGGACAAATATCAATGGTAAGGAAAATTTTGGCTAAGTGACTCAATAAAATCAAAGATGGCCTAAGATCACATTCGGCATATCAAACTAGACACAATCAAGAAGCAAGAGCATATGCAAGTTCTAGCATCCTCTAAGGTGACGATCCACTCACAAACGAAGAGATTAAATCATGCATTTAAATCTCGTAAGGCTCAAAAGCTCACGGCTTTCACATCCATGCTAGTCCTAGTGAATTCTCACTCTCATCACACAAGTACTCAAAAGAAAAATTCACAAGCATACAAGTTCTTTCTCAAATCAGCTCAAATTCACATACTCACACAAGAAAACTCCTAACTCAGCCTCACAATTCACCCTACTCATCAAATCATACTCAAAGATAGCAATCAACAAGCATAAGGTGATTGATAGGCATAAAATGTTGAGTAACAAAACAAATTAATAATAGCCCAAGGAGTATCTCAAGGCACCAAATAACTAACTCAACTCAAAGATAAGGGGTGCTCCGGTGCAATGTAACAAGAAAACATATAAAAAAAAAACTCCACCCCCCCAAACTTCGACCTTGCTAGAGGTCTAAGTTTGGGGTTGTGGGTTACCTCAACCGAACAATTCAGTTTCTCTCAATAGCTTTGCACACTCCCTTGTCTCAAGTTGGTTCCTTCAATCTAAATAACTCCATGATACCTTTACTCCTTTAGAGACAAGCCTACAAAATAAAACTCTCAAGTACGAGGTTAAACATACGACTCAACAACATCCTAGTAACATAAAAGGAAAATAACTAAAAACACTCAAAAGCAAATAAAAATGGGTTGCCTCCCATTCAGCGCTATTTTTAAGGTCCTCATGCCGGACCAAGCTCAAAGGAGCTTATGGGACATCATACTCAAATTTACCTCCCTTACTCTCATAAGAGTGGTGTTTGAACTCCTTTCCTTGATGCCCCTCCATCATGAGCCCCTTTGCTCTCTTCTCATCCCCAAGTGTTATGGGTCTCAACTCCTTCTTACCTCTATCTGGAGGAGTCTTACTAAACAATTTCTTGAGTTTGGATTTTTTCTTCTTAACTCCTCCTTTCCCTTCTAACTGGACCACGTCCACTTTCTTCACCTCTTCATCCTTCAACTTCTTCACTTCATCCCTATCAAAATAATCAAGATCATAACGCTCATGGGTTAAATTATCAATTGAAGGACTAACAAAATTATGAATATCAGAAGGATTAGGGATAGAAGGTGTGTCTTCAACACTAGGATCAATTGCATCCATGCAATACAAGCTCTCATCCTCCTTCGGGTGCTTCATGGCTTCATATAGGGAGATCTTCACTTCTTGATCATCAACCTTCAATGTAATCTTCCCATTTGCCACGTCTAGCACCATCCCCGCCGTAGCTAAGAACGGTCTTCCCAAGATCAGGGGCACGTGCTCATCTTCCTCCATCTCTAGCACTACAAAATCGGCTGGAAATATGTGATCTCCAACTCTCACTAGGACGTCTTCAACCACTCCTTGAGGTCTAGTAATAGACCGATCGGCAAGTTGAAGCGTCATCATTGTGGGTTGAAGTTCACCACCTTCCAACTTCTTGAAAAGCGACAAGGGCATGAGATTAATGCTCGCCCCAAGGTCGCACAACGCTCCTTTCTTGATCCCGTTCCCAATATCACATAGGATCATGAAGCTCCCGGGATCCTTCAGCTTAGGTGGAAGCGCCTTGTGCACTAATGCACTCACCTCGTGGTTCAACTGCACCAACTTCGGCTCATCCACTCGCCGTCTTTTCGCGATCAAGTCCTTCAGAAACTTTGCATAATGCGGCATCTGTTCCAAAGCATCATAAAAAGGAATGTTAATGTGAAGTTGTTTAAAAACATCAAGAAATTTTGCAAATTTTTCATCAAGCTTTTTTTTCATGAAGCGCTGTGGATATGGGACGGGTATCACAGATTTGGGTACCCCCCATTCATCTCTTTCTGTTTCTTTCACTTTATCCCTTGCTTCCTTTGCCTTTTTCCACTTAGGAACTCTCTCACCCTCCTTACTTTCCTTGCCCTTCTGGGACTCATCCATGTCTTCATGTTTCTCAATCCCTTTACTTTCAATCCCCTTCTCAACTTGGGGCGTCTCAGAATCAGCAGGCATCTGAGGACCTTCATAGTTGGTTCCACTTCTTAGCTGGATCGCCTTGCACTGCTCTTTCGGGTTCCCCTCCGGCATTCTATTCACTGATTTTGCAATCTGGCTCATCTGGAGCTCTAAAGAGGTGAACCTTCGATTGTTCTCTTGTTGAGTTCTAGTCCACTCAACGTTCATCTTCTGGAGCTCTTGATCACGTTGATCACCCTTCTTGTGCAACTCCTTCACATCGTATTCCAAGGATGACAACCGCTTGCTCCCTTCCTCCACCTTCTGAAGGATCGCTCTCAACATCTCCTCGGTTGATGCACCGCCTTCTCCACCAGGAGGTTTAGACCCCGGATCAACACCTGCAGGAACAGTAACACCAGCTTTTGGGTTAGCATAAGAAAAATTATCATTCCTCCTCCATGTGTTTTGAGGAGGCTGTTGGCCTCCTTGAACTCCTTGTGTGTTCCTCCATTGATTTTGAAGTGGCTGAGGGCCTGGAGGCACAAATGGTTGGCCATAAGAAGGCCTTCCATACTGATTACCACCTTGGTAGCCATTCTGATTGTAATATGGACCTCCCATGTAATTGGCTACCTCTTGCTGTCCACTGGGTTGGTCTACTCTCTCATTCTCTACTGCATGCTCTCCACCCAAACTCTTCCCCAACTCGAGGTTGTTGATCTTTTCCATCATAGCCATCAGCAGCCTTCTCGTTCCTTCTCCCTCCTCAACCTGATGCACTCTTTGCAAATCTGCATCTCCACTCCAAGCACCGGCATTCGTAACAATGTTGTCAACGATCTCTCTACACCTCTCTATGCCTTGGTTGAGGAATGCTCCGCCCGCACAAGCGTCTAAATGGTCTTGCCCCGTCTTGTTGGCACCACTGTAGAAGAACGCCATAATATCCCCCTCATTGTACCCGTGCTGCGGGCACTCTATAAGCATGTTTGAGTATCTCTCCCACGCTTGGCGTAGATCCTCTCCAGACTTCTGGCGAAAGGACGAGATCTCAATTCTAGCCTTGATCGTCCTAGATGGAGGGTAGAATCGCTCGAGGAACAGACGCTCGAGCTCGGCCCAAGTGGTAATACCTCCCCGCGGAAGCGTATTATCGTACCACTCCTTGGCTATTCCCGTCAATGAGAATGGGAACAGCCTAAGCCTCTTGGCATCTTCAGACATGCCATTGTAATTAAATGTTGAGGCTATCATGAGAAAGCTCCTCAGATGTGTGTGAGGATTCTCCTTCCCGATCACCCCTTTGAACAGATTCTCGGTAAGCAACTTTAAAATCCCCGGGGATATCGAGAAGTTGTTTGCCTCAACAGGAGGCAAAGCCACTCCATCATAGTACCGCTGTGGCTGCGCTGCAAACCTCCCTCTAATCGCCATATTATGATCTACGTTCTGAGGAACGTGTTGAGGATTAGCAGCAAGTACTGGTACTTGTTGGGGTGGTGGTGGGTAAACAGGTGGTTGGTTGTAGACTGGTGGTGGATGGTATGGGTATGGTGGGTAAGGATAAGGTGGATATGGGTAATGTTGGTATACTGGGTTGTTGAAAGGGTTATTCGGGTTTTGTGGGTAAGCAGGGTTGTTCAGAGTATTTGGGATAAGATTCTGAGCTGGATTGTTTACATTTTGTGCACCCGGGTTCTGGCTACTACTATCTACGAACTGGTCTTGATTCTGACCACCACTCCCTCCAGAGCCATCAACCCGGTCTACTGCCTGATTGAACTCGTTAGCAGCATTGTCCAACTCATTATTGAGGTCCATTGGTCCCTTCCCTAAGTCGGCAGCGTTCATCCTTCTCAAGAAGGCTCGGTTCCTTCTGGCTATTGTCTCAGGATCTGCAGGTAATCTCTCTTCACTCGTATTCCCTTGTGAGCGTGTTCTCATAAACCTGACACACTAGCAGAAAGGTCAAAACGCAACTGCCGATTGAATACAAATAAAAATAAAAACAGAAATTAAATCACCCACTACTAACTACTAAGCTATCTACAAGTCCTATTCAAAAGCATACAACGCCATCCCCGGCAACGGCGCCATTGACTTGAAGCGACTACACTAGCTTCTACTAGTAGCTACCCCGCAAGAGTACGGGTTCACTGTAGTATGGGCAAGTATAGGGACCAAGTAGTATCGAACCCAAGGGATAGTGTATATGCGAATAGATCCCTGAAGATCTACGCGTCGTAGTTAATATGAGTGTAATATTTTTTTGGGTTTTTGAAAGATTAATTAAAAGACTGAATTAAACTAAGTAAACTAAAGAATGAAAAAGAACGAATTAACTACGGGTTGTTTTCTAATGAGAGATGGTGATGCTCAGGTTAGGAATCCCCACGTATACTAACGGAGCAGGTACATAATCAAAGTAATCGTGACAAACAAGAATTAACCTAAGTAAAAGATCGTAGAATGAAAGTTCAAGATTTTATACCCTAATACTTTATCCTATCAATCGACTTCACTAATCCACTAACAAGTTAATAGATTGTGCTTAATTAATGAGACCCTAATTTAACTAAGGTGATGCGGTCGTCCTCCTTCGCTAAACCGGTAGATGAATTAACCTCTCCTAAACCCTCTCGTTAAGACTACTAATTGTTATTGAGTGATACGGTCGTCCTCTCTCTAACACTTTTGTACGAAATTCAAAGGTAGAGTTAAGATTAATTATATGAATTCATTAATTAAGAGAATTAAAACTAACGTCACCAATTACCTTAATTACGTACCCACATCCTACTTCTACGAGTTCATCCTAACCCAAGCATGCAAGGGTTTTAGCCGGACATGGTTATAACAAAAACAAAAGCAATAGAAGAAACAACGAACAAAAACATAATGAATTGAACGAAGAAAATAAGAAACATGAACTAGGGTTTTAAAATAAAATAATTCTAAGAACTGAAATTTAATTAACTAAAACGAAGTTTAAAACGTTTAAAGTAATCAAGCTAATGAAAAGAAACCAAGAAACGAAAAGAAAACTAAGAATTCGTATAAAAAACCTCAACAACATAAAAGTAAAGCTTGCTCGTTCTTCTCCTCTTCCTCTCTCTAAAAATTAAGTCTAAAGTGATTTCTAAAGTTCGGGATCCTTCAAAACGTGTTTGGAAGAGGTATATATAGGCACCGGGTCGAAACGGGAGTTAATGGGCCGAAAATACGCATCCGGAGGCAAAAGTATATGGGCGCTCGAGCAAAACGCTCGAGCGGTCCCGCTCGAGCTGTGTAGCTCGAATGATGCATTCGCTCGAGCGGTCGCGCTCGAGCTGCTCGAGCGCTGAATCTTCTCTGTATGTTTTTGGGCGCTCGAGCAATTCGCTCGAGCGGTGGCGCTCGAGCTGCTCGAGTAATCTCTAATCCTTCCAAATGATACTTTTCCTCGTCCGCACTAATACCAATCGTATTTCTTCAATATCTTCTCATCCGGGCATCCGTTTGAGTCGATTCAAAGTCCTACGAACTCCGTTTTTCGTCCTCTATTCACCTATGAGCATCAAAGAGACAAATTTATCAATGTATAGAAATAATGCTCATTTGACTCTAAATACTCTATAAACTCGACCAAAACTAGGGCGTTTCTAGCTACGAATCATGACAATTTCACGCCTAATCAGGGATCCGCCCCGAACGGGGCGGGAAATCCCTAAAGCAAACGGGGAGGGGAATTTTTTTTAATATTATGTTATTAGTTCCAAATTATATATTTTTTTTAAAAGTAAAAGAGAAATATATTGCAAAGGGAGTACAAGGGGTACTCCAACCCTTACAGTAGATTTAAAGAACAATTACAATATACGCTATTTCGATCAGTAAATTAGGAGCACTAAGAATTAAATTCCAAATTTTATAATTTGCACTTTAGTATATATGTTAATTAAAAATATTAGAATTAGAGGTTCTTCAAATTGTTTAAATTAGTTTTTTTTTACAACAACTTAAAGTAATTGTTCTGTATGATTAATTTTTTTAATTTAAATATTTTTTTTTATTTTAAAAATGAGATAAAAAAATAATTAGACGGGGAATAGGGAATACCCGGCGAGGCAGAGATGGGGGAAAAATTTTCTCCATTTATTTCGCGGGGATGGGGATGGAGAATGACCCCCGTCCCCGCCCCGCCCCGTTGACGTCCCAATGGAAGAGAATCAAAGAAAGTCCATAGACTGTTGAATACTTAAAGATTTTTTAAGACTTTTTAAAATCCGTAGAAATCTCTGGTTATTAGAAGAGATTTTGGAGAGTGAAATCTATTTATATTTTGGAAAAGAATCAAAGAAAATCCATGGAGTATTAAAATCCATAGACTGTTGAATACCTAAAGATTTTTTAAGACTTTTTAAAATCCGTATTGAATGCCTCAAGATTTTTAAAGATTTTTTAAAATTTAGATTGAATACCCCAGACTTTAAAAGTCTAAAAAAATCCTACAGATTCTATAACCAATACACCCCTCTAAGTTTTAGCACAAAATTTATTATACAACTTTTTCTAATTATATATAAGTGTAACATGAAAAGAATAATTGATTATATATAAGTGTAACATGAAAATAATATTTATTTTTTTATGAAATAGATATTTATTTAGAATTACATATTATTTATAATTCTTATCATCAATTCATCTTAGTCAAATGGCGTGTCTGATATAAGTTGTAAATATAACCTGAACATGTAGAATTTAAAATTATTTATATAATATTATAACCACTAAAGGTATTAATTTTTTTAATAATTAATAATTAGAACATTAATAGAACAAATTAAAAGATAATTACTAATAAAATGGGTGTGTTTGGTGATTGTATTGAAATTGAAAAATGTTGGTGTAAAAGTTTTTTTTTTTTATAAATGTGGGTGTTAGTATTATTATATTTGGGACAAAAATTTAATTTTATAGTGGGTATATATTTATAAAAAATATACAATAAGGTGGGTAATTTTTTTTGTTTTAAATTTGTAATTGATAATTAGTATGTTACAAAAATTAAATATTTATTGTAGATTAATTATTTTAAATTTGATTTTTTGAAACCGTAATATTAAAAAAAAAAACAAAAACTTGTATGAGACCGTCTCATGGCATTAGACAACACGAATTAACACTTACCCCTACCAAAGTGTTAATGAGTCAATTCTCTAGTTATACTCATCTCATTGTCTCATCCCATGAGACGGTCTCATACAAAACCTACTCTAAAAAAAGTTATGTGTTGAAACCTAAAGATGAATAATGCCCATGTACGGTGCTCGCGCACTACACGAATTTTATTATTTATTTTTTATGGAGTCAATAAAGTAATTTAAATTTAATATTTTGAAGTACATTCCTAAATTAATTTTCAGTATTATTTTTGCATTTTTTTATTGATTTAGCATAGTATTATTTGTACAACTTTTGTCCCACAATTTGTCGAAAGCTTGAAACGACGTCGTTTTCAGTCATGCAGACGGAAAATTGACTATGTTAAAAAGAGTTAGTTTTGAATAATTTTTAAAGAATATTACCATTATTGATATTCCACGTTATTATTTTCATTAAAATACTTCTTACCAACAATATTAAATTCCATAAAAAAATATCACTCACACACCTTACCTTTTAATCTTAACTCAAATACACAAATGTCGATGACCATAAATTATAAAGAAAAATAGTATTCCATATCAAAATTTGAACATTTTAGATGAACCACGATTACTCCATAATTGTCTCCTATCAATTCGAAAATATTAATTTAAATTATTTCACTCCATAAAAATTTACTTATGTTTTGGAGATATTCTATATGGAATATCTATCATAAACACTGCTTCCATTTGAAATACTTAAAACATCTAAAATATCCATCTAATTTATTAATCTTACCATTCATGGAGAAAAGAGGACATTTAATCTACTACCTCAAGTAAGAAGTTGAATCATGCATTCCCCTAAATCTCAGTTATAAATATATAATTTGAAGGGTAGATAAAAAAATCTATAAATATATAATAGAGCTAGGATTTCCTTTATTAGTTTTGGCGCCAAAGATTTTCATCCGTTGATGAAATTAGCTAATTCTTTTCTTATCCGTTAGATTGTTTTCTTTATTTGATATGGAATGTTATTTATTGTGGTTTTTATTATTTTCTTTTAATTGCTAAGAATGAGTGTTGTCCGTTGGATCACATCTATAGATTTGAGACCGTTACATTTAGTTTGCCTATATATACGTATGTCTATTCATCATCTACATCATCAATATTAAAGTCTTATTTTTTGTTTGATCTTTTCTTGCAGGATTTTCAATTTTTGGTGCTTATAAAAGTTTTGAAGATTTTCAAGATGACATGAATCTACAGGTTGTTGAGGATGAATTTTTCTTTGTTGGAGTGATCTATTGGATTAATCATTTGGCTCGGTCATGTATTTTTCCTAATAATGGATTGAAGAATTTTTGTATGGATATGAATTGCATTCCAGTGATCAATTTTTTTTTTTTATCTATTTTGTTTATCATGTAAGATTCTATGGATGTTAAAGGAATGAATTTGTATATCATACCTACTTTTATTTGACATGAATTATTTTAATTCCTTCATATGTAATTTTTCTAATTTTAATTGTTTTGACAATCAACTGGGCATTGTATATTTGATTAGACTATGTTTTAAACCCAAGAAAATAAATCAAATAATATTTAGTACATAAATTGATTTTTTTGTTTTCAAAAAGATAAGTCAAATCAAGTAATAATAAATCAAGGAGAATTACTATGAGATACTAATTTGTAGCAAGAATTATTTAAGTCATCATAGCTTTTTAAAGGAAAGGCATTTAGCTTGTGTCCTTTTATCTGTCAATTGATCACATCATTCACACATATTGCTGATAATACTTTAAAAATGCGTTTAATCAACCCAAGTCTGATCACTAGAAGCTAGCATGCATGTATTTTAAATAAAATTATAATGTTAGTAATACGAAGTGAGAACTAATGAGAGTGTTTGAGAGATAATAATTGCCGGTGAAAATATAAAATAGATTTGTTAAATCTTAGAAGTGGAGATATGAATAAAATTGGAGGGACTCTAAATATTTATTAATTTTTTTCAAATGATTCCAAAAAAATAAAATATAATATAGTTAATTAAATAAATATGGTGATGTGTAATGCCAAATCATAAATTTTACTCCATAAGAAACTCACATGTGGACTCCTTATCAAAACCGTATATATATATATCATATTTACTACTCGATCAAATAAATCAATCTCCATTTGATATGCTTTGGAAGTTATACATATATATGGCCCATGCATAAAAATAATCTATTTATAAATCATTAATAACTATTGAATTGTATGCAAATTAATAATAAAGTATTTTGCTTCCCAATGTAAATTATGTTCTTAATATAAAATAGTAAAAAAAATTTAGGTGGTAGAAATTATTTTGTTATTGAGGTTATATTTTCTACAATCCATACACTTATATGTAAATCAATTTCAATTAAATTTCTTTCAATTTCGTGTATTGTAAAATATCTTCTAATTGCTAAATTATACAGAATTAAGTATATTTAATAGATATTTATCGTAATCTGTTGATGAATAATAATAAAAAAAATACTAATATATTCTCAAATTTTCAAATTCCACGTTAGACATATTAATAATTTCCTAAAATGTTATGGTTATTAATAATATTTCACCATTTTTTGCTTGATTATCGAACATTAATCATTATACTTTAATTTTTTTCCATACGACCATATCACATACCTAAATTGATGTAATACTACAATTAAATCCTATAAAATTATTTATGGTGTGGATTAATTAAAAAATATTTCCTAAATATATCATCTTTTCACATATACCATAATTAATAATACTATTTGTAACATCTCCATGAATATACTTCTATTTATGGATTAAATATGTTAAAAGACAAAGTATAGAGCGAAAATGATTCATACATATTTACATTTACACCTTATGCATTTTATGTGTCGTGGATTCGATTCATGCATAGTTGATTTTTACGGTGTATAATTTTATAAGTTTTTTTGCATTACTTTCAAACCATGCTTAGGGTGGGGTGAATCCAGCCTCCCATTTTTCTCCTATTTTATATATGTACTAGCTCTTGAATCCCGCGTATTACGCGGGTTTATAAATATTATGTTATTAGTTTTAAATTAAATATTTCAAAAAATTAATTCAGTTAGAATTATGTTTATCCTCTTAATTAATTAATTAATTTTAATTTGTGACTTTTAATTGATTATAATTTTAAGTAATATATTTAGACTGCACGACCAAAATCTATCATTTCTTATATTATGATATAGAGACACAACCATTTAATAGATGATTTCATTCTAATTTATCTAAAACAAGAGACAACTCACTAATCAATTGTAATTTAATTTTTTTTTAAAAAAATCATTTCGTAATAGAAAATAAGAAGTTATAAATAGAACAAATACAAAAATAGAGGCTTTAGAAAAGTAGGGAGTGATTGAAAAATAGATTAAAATTAGAGAACATAAATGGTTGAGATTATAAATTAAGATAAATATAATACTACCTCCGTCCCGCTATTATGTTCCTGTTGCACTATTCAATTCCCTTCAAACTTGTTTAAATTACATCTCATTCCACTAATGATTACATAGAAAAATATATTCGATTTGTTTCATTGACTTAAAATTAATAATATGTCATTTTTGAAAAAATATTTTATCAATTTAAATACAACAAATCGAGCCTAAAATATTTTGTCAATTTAAATACAACAAACGGAGGTAGTACCATATATAGCACAAATACATGAAATTAAAGTATTTCAAAATAGAGCCTTTTGAGAGGTGGGGGGTAATTCACAAATAGATATATTGATAGGAAGAAAGAGAGAGAGAGAGAGAGAGAGAGAGGGAAGGAGGGAGAGTGTTTTAAACAAGTCCCCGAAAATTGGGACGTGTGTTAGCTTTGAGAGATCGACATGCATAATGTAATATGTATAAAATTATTATTAATTATCTAAAAAAAATAGTTGCTCGATGAATAGATGTCAGTTTAAACAAAAATGAATAGATGATCTATATATTATATTTATAGAGTTATGCGCTCAAACTGTATGGACTCAAATTCTTCAATTCTCTTATCTCTTTTAGTCTTTTAAATTTCAAAACAACCCATTATTTATACTTTTAATTGTTGATGATGTAAAGTTTCCACTCATCTTTATTTATGAAGCTTTTTCATGTTTGGAGACTGCAAATATTTGGAGATTATGTTACACGTTCAAAACAAATTTTATTGGAGCACGTATAGAGTTAAATTGGTTCATACATGAAATACTTTGCAATATTTTTTAGTATAACAATAAATACTCTTTAATGTATTCATCTAATATTTTTTAGTTAAACAACTAATATTCTTCGTACCCTTCAAATAATACACTTCAATGAAACAACTAATACCCTCCAAAACTAATACCCTTCAATGAAAACAATTATAGCTAATATATGGTAATTTATTCAATTGAAGATATATAATGCATCATCTCTATCTTTGTGACTATTCATTAGTAGATGCATTTCTCTCAATTCAATTTCCTCTCTTGGGTTTGGAGGTCAGCAACATAATTTTTTGGTGTGAATTTTATTGCCAAATTACAGATTAAGAATGATATGTGATGATATATGTGTTTATTTCAATTTTTTGGGTTCTAATAAATTACTTGATTGTTGTTTGTTGATGTGTAGAGTTTGCAGATTGAAAGATAACCAAAAGGGGGGAAAGAAGAGAGAATTATGCATACTCAGTCACATAGTATTATGATTGTTTATGATGGGAGGCTATTGATTGATGAATGAATATATAAAGTATTTTTAATTAATAGCTTGCCCAATTTTAAGAATCTATACATGCTTGGAGTGCCTACACCATGGCACTATTTATGTAGACATTCATAGAAGATTCAAAGTATTTTGTAGATTTAGTTGTAAATGTTAAGTATGGTGGTTAATATTCTAAACCATTCATTATATAATGTATGAGATAGTTTTATGATTTTCCATGAACGAATGTCATATATATAAAATATTTTTTATCTTTTTTTTTTAGCAAATATCAGTGTTGGATGTAAATTTTTGGAGAAGAACCGAGTTTTATTATATTGGAGTATGTAAAATGAAAGAATTATTTCCAATTTTTTATAATACTAAGTTTATTGGTAACACGAATCGTCGTACACACTAAAATTTGGTACAAATTTGTTAGAAGCGTTGGATTGCATAAAACTGATAAAAAAAGATTAAGAAATATAATTTTATTGATGTTGAAGCACAAAACAAAATCAATTTTTGTATACCAAGGTTGAATACTCGATATTGATCTTTTTAATTACGTCGCTTTGTTTATTCTTTTATTTTTACTGCTCTATTTCAACGGTGATATAATATTTTGTTACTATCCCGAAAATTTATTTATTTAATATGGATGTTAAGGTCTAGAAACAATACATTATATGCGTATGGAGATTCGAGTTTGGTGATTTTTTGGGTTATCTGGAGTGGGTTGGTGGAAAAGAGGACAATAACTTTTCGCATCGGTAAGTTAAGGACCGTAGTCTTAAAAATTGTGAATCTAGATCGAATCAACACAAAACAGACCCAAATTCAGCATGCATTCAATCCAAGTCGGGCCAATCAGCCCATATTTTAGCTCAAATTCAACCAAGATCGAGCAAAGTAGCCAGATTTGGTTAATTTGAGTTGGTTTGGCCTTAGTTCGCAACTTCTAAAGGTTATTTTTCTTTAACTTGCCAACATGAAAAGTTACAGGCCTCATTTTGCCACCCCCTAAACTACGGTCCTTAAAAAAATATTTTTTCCTATGACCTGAGTTACTTACTTTTATTGTACATGTCTTAATTTGTTATTTAATTTTGTTTGTATGATTTTTGCTGTTATTAATTTAAGCTTGATATTTTGGAAAGTTTAAAATATCATTAAATTTATTATTATGTAAATATTTTAAAACGGACAAGATTGGTTTTGTTTTTATTAGAAAGCATATGTGTAAATTAATTTTTTTTATGAAATTAAATATTGTATTGTTTATATAAAAAATTATTATAGGATGCAATTATCTACATCCACTATTTTAATAAGTTTATCCAGCTCTTACCCCATTCACCTTATTTTATAGTTTTAATATATAATAATTAAAAATACTCAGCCACCAATATTTTTTTTTTAAATTTCAATACAACCACTAAATATGCTCACTCTTCCAACTCTCAAATCCAATAAAAAAAAAGAATTAACATCTTTGCACAAGAGTATCTAACAAGTAGATGGACAGATATTTGGATGTGAAAGAAACCAACAAAGTAAGATAATTTATTGTTGTGTATATTTTTTACAGATAAAGTAACTTTTAGTTTGTAACCTTGACTCAACTATGATTTCAGTCCCCGTACCTTTTTTATTTTTAAAGTAATTTTTTAACTAGACATTAATTTTAATTTGGACCTCACCTGCTATCACAAATAACCTTCAGGTAATGTAGCCTTTTGAATTTAATTTTCTATATAAATATATATTAAATTAAAAAAAACTTCAAAAATTAATTAAAGATTAAAAATATTTGAAAAACAATCAACTAAATAATAAAAAATTAATTAAATTAAAAAAATCTGACTTTTAATAATAAAACCTGGAAAATTTTAAAATTAATAAATCATGTTTCTAAATTAGTTATGTTTTAAAAATTTTATTGATCATATTAATATTTTTCATTTTTTAGAAACATAAATATATTTATTTTAATTATTTTTTAATGTAATCATATTTTGAAGATTTTATTGATTTAGTTTATATTTGAATTATATTTTTATTTTCCTACCAAGTGTTTTTTTAATTTAAATTTAAAACCAATTTTTCTTTTATGATTTAGATGATATTTTTATATTATTTAGATTTTATTTAGCTTTGGAATTATATTTTTAATTCTTCTATCATGCCTTTTATAATTTAATTGTTCTTTAAAATTATTTTTAAAAAGCAGTTAATTTATTATAATTTTTATAAATTTTTATTTTTAATAACATTTTTAAAAAATTATATAGGTGGATATTTTTTTAGGTTTTTTTAAGCTTTAATAAATAAATTGAACATTTTTTTTTTCTGCAGAATTAATATATTTTCTTCTAAAATTAATTAATTGGAAAATGTTGCATCACCTATAACCCGAGATTACCTGTGCGTAAGATGGAATAAAATTAAAATAATTGTGTGCTTAAATGACTAATTTTAAAGTGAAAATGATTGAAACCAAAGTCTGGTATAGTTGAGAGACTAAAAACTTACTTTACCCTAGAATATTAATGTGATAGTCTTTTGTTCTTTGTATTATATTATATATATTTTTAATTACTTTTTGTTTGAACAGTGATGAAAAATTCGATTGGATCATGTGTACACAATTTATGTTCTTCTCTAAATATTTCTATTGAAATCAAATTGATCATTTTGAATATGACATTGAATGAAAATTAGAATCTGTGAATGTTGGCGAAATCGTTGACTTTTATGGTAAATACAATAGTGCTGAATTCAAACGATGTATGGTGAGATTTATATTTTTTTTGGATAAATAGGTGTAAAATATTTTGGAGAAATATTGGGTTTTAAAAATATTGGATTAGGTCAGAACTGAAAAATTGTTCTTGGTTTATTATGTAATCAGGTTTATTGGTGACACGAATTGTCTCATACTTCATCTTACTAAAATTTGGTATAAATATATTAAAATTGATCCATTGTTTAGAAAAAGGTGAAATTATTTTTAAGAAGTATGATGTCATTAATATGGGAGAAAGAATGAGTTTTGTTGTTTATGTATCAAGGTTGGGTATTTGATATTAATCTTTTTAATTAAGATCAATTAATTATGATTATTTTATTTGTATTGATCAATTTCAAAGATGGTACAATATTTTATTATTGTATCAAATATATATTCCTTTATGGAAATAACATCAATTAAGGGTTTGAAAGATGATAAAACTATCAATTTAAGACTCATAAGAAAGTCATAAATACAGTACCTGAAAGATAAAATCTATCAATTTAGGACTAAAAAATATTAAGACCATGTTTGACATATTATAATTTATATTCTTAATTATGTGTTAACATTATTATTTTTTCAAAAAAAATTCTGATCACGTGAAATTATATATCTTTATTTTTTCTATAATTATAATTTATAAAAATATAATTGGATAATTAGATGTTATAAGAGGTCAAACATTGTTTTAAAATTGGTGAGCCCTAAATTAATAGTTTAGTTCTCTATCTTCTAGGCCTTAAATTGATAGAAAAATTCTTTTAGCCTAAATATTGATACTTTTACTATTTTCATGTCCTGAATTAATAAAACTTATTTATTATAAGGTGTGACAATCTACACCCACTATTTACTAAGTTTACATACCTCATTTTATACTTTTTACTAAATATAACCATTATAAAATTATAATTTATCCAAGATATAATACTTACATCCACATCCCTTAAAACACTCACACTTTTTTAGAGACAAATTGTATTTTGTTATATTGAAGTATGTCAAAACTGAAGAATTGTTTGTGATTTATTATAAATTCACGTTTATCAGTAATACAGATAGTCACGTGCTTCGTATTACTAAAGCTTGATATAAAAAATTGTTAAAATTTTTGGATTGTGTAAAAATGATAAATTAAATTAATTTTTAAAATTATAATTGTATTGATGTCGGAACAAGAATAATTTTTGTTGTTTATGTACCAATGTTGAGTACATTATATTGATCACTTTAATTAAGTTCTTTTTTTGTTCTTTTATTTATATTGTTTAATCTCAACGTTGATATTCTTTTTTGTTATTGCATTAGAGCTTTATTATTTTATGTGGATGACAATGTTTAGTTACAATTCAATATCGGGTTATGAAGATTTTAGATTGAGTTTGGTAATTTTTATAATGACTGTAGGTACATTTTTTAGTTGTCTTATATCATTAATTATTTAAATTTGTGCGTGTGTTTGTGTTATTAATATAAAGTTTATATTTTGACAATTTTCACAACACAATAATATTCTTATCTCCTACTTTTTCACTATATTCTTCCGAAACCTATTTTACTACATCTTATAAACAAACATATATAGAAGTCATATTTATATCTTTTCACTATTCATGCATTTCTCAATCCAAATTTTCCCAATAACCTTGCACCTTGAACCAAACATACCTTATAATTGGAATAGATTATATTAAAAAAAAAAATTTGATAAAACGTTGCTTGAAATTTTTTGACATTTGTAAAACATAAAACATACAAAAATATTAATAATTATATTAAAATTTTAGTTATGAAAATGACTTCAGCACAAAGTATAGATATATTTAAAAAAAATTGTAACATTTTTTTATCAATAAGAATTAATTTTATTAACTGTTATAGTAAAAAGTTTGAAAAAAATATCTTCCGTGCAATGTTATATGTTAATGATTTTGTTATAAAAAAATGTTACAAGTTTAGTTATATGATAAAAAGAAAAAAAAGGAATATTTTAGCTTTAAAGTTTAATTATATTAATTATTATAATAAAAAAAATTGTAAAAAATACTGTCCGTGCGAAGCACGGGTAGGACAATCACTAGTTAACATAATGAGCAAATTCAAGGCATTCATACATTTACATCTTAATTATATCAAACTACTAAAATGGATCGTTCTTTCCATCTAAATATCAAAATTTTGTGCAATCTTGAAGAAAGCGCCATCGTTGAAGCTTTTTAATGTAAAATTCACTTAACCTAGTTATCTGGGATTATATTCAATTTTGAAGAATTTTGGAGAATTTTGGAGACAAAAATAAAGGATCAAAATCAAAAGTATAATATGCAAATAAATGAGCGACTTGATTCCCTGTGTGTTTTATCCACGAAAAAGTTTAACCTTCAAAATTTGTAGCCATCTCCAACTATGTCTCGAATAAGTCCTTTGCTCTACTCCAATATTTATCACATAGAAATACATATTTACATTTTATAATCAATATATTAAATAAATATTCATAAATAAAATATTTTTTTCATGATATTATATTGTCATGATTGATAAAAAAAAAAAGACAAAAATACCAAAATACATATTTAACATTATTGTTTTGACTTTTGGTATTGTTTGACTATAGTTTATTTAAATTTAAAAAGAAAGTTTGTGATTAGGAACATATTATTTTAAATAATGTATCAATCTAATAGAAGTATATATCAGTAATAGTTAACACTAAACCCAAGTAGTAAGTGAACCAAAACAATCAAAGAATATTAACGGTACCACGACACCAGTAAAAATAAGAAATAATTATAATTAATTCTTCTTCTTAAGTATGAGAAATTAGATAACTTAGTATTTGCAATACAATTTTAGAGGTGGTCAACTTTGAAAATACATAAATAATATTTTAAGCATAGAAAATTTAGAAATTAATATACTCCACAAAGGTATTGTCATAACTCATAATGCATTTAATTGTATGTTATGTATAAATATGATGTAATTAATTCTGAAATTAAAGACTAACAATGAATATTTTATCCTTTCATTTGGTCAACGAAAAATGATACACACTCAATCATATGTACATTAAATTCTTTTTTTAACTCCTAATATTTGGGGTTTTTTTTGTTATCTAATAATAATAAATTTTCATACCAAATTTTGTGTCATTAGATTAGGAAATCTGCAAATAGTGGTTAAGATAGAGACTTTTTAAGAGTATAAATAATATTAAGTTCTTTAAGAAAAATAACTCTTACAATTTCGCTCTAATTATTCACTAATAGTAATCAATTTTCATATAATAATAAAAAATGTATCTCACAATTTGTAATTATTCAATATTTTGTGTAATCTAAAGTATATTTTAAAAAAATCATATTATTGTAATACAAATTGAAATCAGCTATAACTATAACCAAATTAACATTTAAAAGTTTAGTCCAATATTTGATTCCACAATTTATGCAATATATAATACCATAACAAAAAAACTTCTATATAAGACATGAATCCACTTAATATTAGTATTAATATTATTAAATATAAATTCATTAATTACATTAAAATAGATTATGGCAATAATAATAAAAATTCTCATATAAAAAAAATCAATTATCAAAGTAATAAATATATAACAACTTGATAGAAAACTACCATTATCTCATGACGATGTCATTATACCATGATTTGTGTAGTTTGTAAATGAAAATTGATAATATACAAAATATTCAAATTTGACCCTCATATCATGCCTTCGAAAATGAATTCCTATATACATGAATACACATAAAAAAATATTTTAATTAAAAATTATATCATGATTATAATATCTTCAGAGAAAAATATAAAAGAATTCAAACAAAATTAAAAATACATTTGCTAACAAATATAAGATCACATCTGTTAAGATATCCAGCAATTACAAACTCAATAAAATATAGTACATTTTTCTAAAAAAAAGTTTAATATAGAAAATAAAATAGATGTCTCTAAATAAAAATCTACATCTATGTGGCTCAGTTTGCGCACATCTATACGGCTCAGTTTGCCCTATCAAGCTGATGTTACCTGCTCTGAAGGTCAGAACCTCGACGGCGCGTGACTATGCCAACTGTGACTCCGGTTGTCGCAATTCGAGGAGAACAAAATCGCGATCCGGCGCGATTCTTCTATTGGTGAATTTGCTAGAGCACAGGAGTATTAGGGGAAAGGACGCGAGTATGACACTCTCTACTCGCTGTGTTCTGTGAAGGAGAACAAAATTAGGGAGACATCGATAATGAAGAAGTTGGTGGAGATGATGGCGGATTTGGGGTCGACGATGGTGGATAAATTGCCGTTTGTGATGATTTTGTTGGTGTTAGTGGGGGGGGGTGGATGAAAGCGGAAATCATGTGCTAGTGGAGAGAGTGGAGGTAGGGACAGCCGAATAAAATTCTTGAAAATATTGATGAATGATTGAGATGTTAGTAGCAAATTATATTCCAATCTACCATATTTACTAAACAATAAAAAATGAACGGTTAAGATGAAGTCATAAATATTGATCAACGGCCGAAAAGTTATCCCCGCTCAAACCTAAAAAAGACAATATTGTTTGCATTATATAGTTAAAAATAGATTTATGGTTTAACTTGATTAACATTATAAGGTAATATATTTAAAATCAAGGTTTCATATGCACCTAGTGCACGGTGCATTCACTTAACAATTGAGAATGTTTACACTGAAAATGTGGGTTGATTACACTAAAAAGTGTGAGCCGATTACACTGAAAAATTTACATGGAATACTGATAACACTGGAAACTTTTCAGTGTGGTCAACTCACACTTTTCAATTTTACCAACCCGCACTTTTTAATGTAAACAGTCTCAATTGTTGAGTGAGTACACCATACACCAAATGCACAAGAGAACTACTTATAATTTAAAACATTAAATTGTGAATTGTTATTTTTGTAAACTCATGTTTAAATCTCGGATGTACTTAATTATTACAAATATAATATTAATTAATCTGAATATATCAATTAATATTATTTTTATATTTCCTAATATTGCATGTACCTAATATACAACACATTAATGATCAAATCAACGGGAATAAACATGAATTATGCATCTACTTTTAATTTAAATATCAATGAATCATTATAGGATATTAGTTATTAAATTAAACATTAGAAAACTCATATTAACAAATTCAATTATGGAACCCATAAATAAAGAGATTACTGAAACTAAATTAAAGCATGAAACTAAAGAAATTCTAAAGTCAGTCCATATTTGCAGCAAATTGAATTTTTTAAATAGTCAACTTTTCCAAAATTTGAAATAATTCCTTAAAAAAAGGTAATATTGTTTGTAGTATATAGTTATAGATGGATAGATGAAAAAAATAACATTCTACTACACATATTTTTTAACCTCTAAATTTACACAATATTTTAAAAAAACATCACTCATTTCAGCAATATTCATTACTTCACTCCAAAAGTCAACATGTGGTCCATCATATATTATTAAACAAATACACTTAAACAAAATAACATAAAAATATGGATAGCTTACTCCGGGACGGGGGAGTATGTATTTATTTAATTTACTTATATATTAATTACTTTATATGTATTTAATATAATATAGTATATATATATATATATAGCTTCATTATACATATTAATTTAGAATCAAAATTTCTAGAAAAACACAACATATGGATGCGTTCTATGCTGCCAAATAAATCGTATAAGAATTTTGTTTAAAATTTTCTTGGCATATTCATTTTATTTTATTTGGATTTTCAAAGCTTATCACATGTTCCATTCATTTAAAAATCCATGAAAAATTTAAATTTACATCAGTATAAAATCCAGATTCTAAGAGAAAACTTAGGAATTAAGGGATGCATGGCTACTTAAGATCCAAATAACTTGATTGCTAAAGATAAACAACAATATTAATCCTTAAAATCATCTTGATTTAAAAAAAAAATCACGAAAAGTCTTCTTATTTAGTACTATTGGTTTCATTCTTTTAATTTTTTTATAGTTTAGTGGTCGGAAAATGAATCAGAATTTAGAAAAAAATTGAATCATTTGAAATTATAAATATCTAGGTGCAATAATAATATTTGACATGAATATTAGGTTATCAAAATTGGATATGCACACCTTAACTGTAGCATGATTGATTATAACTCTAGAAAAAAAATGTCAAAGTCATAACACTATCAATATACATTGAATAGTTTCGCAATGTGGAATGATATGGTTCCCCTTATTTCCTTGATCACAGTTTGATATTTGAAGAGAAAAGAAGAAATTATTACAACATGATAGGGTATAACAATGGTTTAAGTGCAAAAGAAACAAAATCCGAGATAATACAAATTAACACCATCCATGTCAAAATGATAATGTGTCACACTCTATTTATTCCAATGATCACACACAAGACAACTCAAATTTCTCCTCTCACTAAAATTATATTTAGCTGTAGTTATTACAAATTTAGCAAGTCTTTAAATTACTTGTACAACACAAATTGTTGTATACCCAAGTGCATGCACACAAAATCACTAATTGGAGAAAAGAAAAACACCAATGTAGAAAATAAAAGCATTATAGAGACTATATACGCTCTTTGACTTTAGAAGCACATGAAATCTATTGGAGTGAAAGAGAATTGCTCATCAATCTGCTAAGACTCCATCATATTTGAACTTGCAAAAGTTACAACACTAATCGAATCATGAACTATAAAATCAATGAAAATTCAAACATCTAGTATCTACAATCTCAAAACAGAAATAATATAATTAAAAAAAACTCATAAACAAATATAATCATTAACACCCGAGATGAAAAACCTACTAATAAAGCCATGGGGAAAAAATGGGCAATGAAGGCGAAAAAATATTACGCAGCGTCCATGGG
This sequence comes from Ballota nigra, assembly GCA_947034835.1. Classification (NCBI taxonomy): domain Eukaryota; kingdom Viridiplantae; phylum Streptophyta; class Magnoliopsida; order Lamiales; family Lamiaceae; genus Ballota; species Ballota nigra. The sequence goes on along the minus strand of OX344727.1, from coordinate 4,826,445 downwards.
AGATGAAGATGGGAGTGTGGGTATGCGAAGATGGTGAAGAAAAGGAATGAATAAGAGCAAGAATATATTCTAAACAAAAATGAAACGTATCCATGATTGTAGCATAGAATTGACGGTGCAGATTTTTTAATCTATAATTGACGGTCAAAATAAATTCCATGTTTAAAAAGAAATTAATTAGTCAACAATACCATATATAAAACATGCAATGAAATGGAGGGTCAAGATTGATCAATAGAAAAATGATCAACGATCAGAAAATTTTCCCGCCCAAACTATTTAAGGAAAACATGCTTGTATTATATATTTATAGATTTAATAAATTCGAAATTTGCAGTTACAAATTTGGCACGCCCGGTGGGACCAACTCTACCTCTCATCTCTTCTCTCCTCAAGCAAGCTTAGGATCGTCAGAATGACTCCTCCACGCAAGATTATTTTGCTAAGGACCAACCACTCAACGACTCCTAACGCCAACGTTATCACAAGAAGCATGTCGAAGAAGTCATCGACACACGCCTCTTCAGAAGGAAACCCCTCATCCGGGATAGTTATGAACATGCCTCCCAATATCGGCGAAGATGAGGAAGTCAACTCTGCATGCTCTACCCCACACTCATCATTGGGCTTATCTTCAGACTCAAGCATAGCGCCAGCCATGATGACGGATGCCTCAACTATTGATGAAAAGCTTGACAGTCTGATCAAGGCCATTGCGGGGCTTACGGAGCACGTGAAAATTCAGGATATCCAGATAGCCAATTTGATGAATAAGGTGGATGGCGACGGTGCAAGCCACGTCAAAGGGAAGCAAGTTGAGGAGCACGGTGACGAGGAGACCTCAACTAAACGCCAACTCAGTGAAACCGAGGCAACTGCCAAAGAACTACAGATCTCATCGAATGGAGGGATCCAACTCGACCAGCTCAAGGAGCTCATCTTGGAGACGGTGAAAGAAAAGATTGATGACACCTCCAAATCAACCTTCAGCTACACCAAGCCTTACACAAAGAGGATCGATAGCTTGCGAATGCCAACCGGCTACCAACCTCCTAAGTTTCAACAGTTTGACGGCAAAGGGAACCCAAAGCAACATGTAGCTCACTTTATCGAAACTTGCAACAACGCCGGAACCTATGGAGATCATCTGGTCAAGCAATTTGTCCGCTCCTTAAAGGGAAATGCATTCGACTGGTACATCAACTTGGGGACCAACTCCATCGACAGTTGGGATCAAATGGAGCATGAGTTCCTAAACCGCTTCTATAGCACAAGGAGAACTGTTAGCATGATCGAGCTAACCAACACCAGCCAAAAGAAAGATGAGCTCGTGATCGACTATATCAATCGATGGAGGAACTTGAGTCTGAATTGCAAGGACCGACTATCTGAGACTTCTGCAATCGAGATGTGCATCCAAGGCATGCAGTGGGGTCTCCGATACATTCTTCAAGGAATTCAACCAAAGACTTTCGAAGAGCTAGCTACAAGAGCTCATGACATGGAGTTAAGTATGACCGCAAGTGGAGTTGAAGAACCACCAAGTAAAAAACATCACGACATGATATATGTTAAGCCTTCAAGTAAGGAATACATAACGGACTTTTCTCGCGATAGGGGGCAAAACGGGTTGACTCTGAAAGAGCTACACCAAAAGAAATATCCTTTCTTAGACTCTGACGTCTCGGGGATATTCGATGACTTGATGGATGCGAAGCTCATTGAGTTGCCTAAGATGAAACGGCCGGAAGAAGCTGGACGCATTGACGATCCAAAATATTGCAAGTACCACCGCTTAGTGGACCACTTAATTGAAGATTGTTTTATCTTCAAAGAAAGGGTCATGCAATTAGTCAAGCAAGGAGACATAATGCTCGAAGAGACTTTCTGAAGTTCTCCAAAGTAAAATAAAATGCTCCTTGACAAGAGTATAAACTGTTTGTGAAGCTCCTTGATACGAGCATAAACTATCTCAAAATCCATCAAATCAAAGCTCCTTGACAAGAGCATAAAGTGTCTGTGAAGCTCCTCTGATATGAGCATAAACTGTCTAGAATTCTCCTTATACGAGATAAAATTGTCTGAAGCTCTCAAACCGGAGATCAAATTAAAGTCTCTCCAAATCAAATGAAGCTCCTTGATACGAGCGAAAACTATCTCAAAGCCAAATCAAGTTTCTTTAATGAAAGACAAAATTGTCTGAAGCTCTCAAGCTAAAGATCAAATTGAAGTCTCCCCAAGTCAAATAAAATCTCCTTGATACGAGTCTAAACTATCAAACAAGTTCAAAGTATATCTCCCTGATACGAGTATAAACTATCAAACAAATTCAAATCAAATCTCCTTGACGCACGAGCTTAAACTGTATGTCACTCCTAGCCTACACGAGTATAAACTGTTTATGGCACCCCCAAATGAAATCAAATTCCCCCTGAACTACGTTATGACTTGATCCTTTTAGACCAAAGAGGTACGTAGGCAGCTTAGACATCTTCTAAGTCCAGTCATGATTCAAAAGTCCAAAAGTAAATGAGGGCGTAAAAAAATTTCGTGCTCCATTCACTCCAAATCACAAATGACCGTGAACAAAGCACGAGAGGGCATTTGTAAGCAAATTAATTTTGCACCCAATTAAATGATGACACGTGTACCAATAAATATTAATATCAAAATAATTTATTATTTTATTTTGGGGATTTAAATAAATTAATTCTCAAATTAAATAATTAAATTTATTGATATTTAATATACATGTACAAACTTGCCAAAAATACGAGTCTGCAGTAATTAATACGGTTGACTTAGTGCCCAAGAAAAAAACAAATCGTATCTTGCATGAAGAAGGAAAGAAATTAATGAGAATCAACTAAATCTGGAAATTGGCCTATAAAAGCCCATCAAATCGGCATCGGCCAGTCATAAAACGTCACGTGGCACCATAAAGAGGGAAATATTTCATCTCCTCACCCTATAAATAGGGTCCTTCATTCATTCATTCATTTTACACACACATTCAGACAGACAGAAGCAGAAGGAATTCAGAAGTTCAAGAGCTTTTGAAGATTCAAAGCGTTCCTCGTCAAATTCAAAGCGTTCTTCGTGGGAAGCGATCAGAAACGGCCTCCGATCCGAGATCAAGGTCCAGCACCCCTCCGATCCGGCGTTTCTCCTTGAAGATTCAAAGGCGTTCTTCGCAGCTTCAAGGCGTTCTTCACGCAAGTCTACCATAAACAGCCTCCGATCCGAGATCAAGGTCCAGCACCCCTCCGATCCGGCGTTTCTCCTTGAAGATTTGAAGAATCTTCAAAGGCGTTCTTCGCACAAGCCTACCATAAACGGCCTCCGATCCGTGATAAAGGTCCGGCACCTCTCCGATCCGTCGTTTCTCCTCAAAGATTCAATGGACGTTCTTCACCAAATTCAATGGCGTTCATCCCACCTTCGAAGGCGTTCATCCCCCAAATTCCAAAAATAACGTGTAATCCAAAATAAGGCGTTTCGCCCTTGGATTAACGTTATAAATTCAAAGATCAACCTCAAACGAAGATCAAGGCAAGGATTTCTCCCGAAGAACATCCAAGTCAAGGTCAACACCGAAGAGAAGAATCAGAGGATCAAATCTAGAGTTAGTCAACCCGCACACAAGTCTTTCGGTTTAATCCGAATAAATATAAATTGTAATTTTTTTCGTGTTTATTATATTTAATAAATTCAAAATTTGCAGTTACAGGCCCATCTCAGGAATTATTTGTACCAAGTGGGTTTCGAACTTGAGACCTATGGAGCATCACACTCCTAAATCTCAAGCCCTCACCACTAGGCCAACCCCTGGGGGTTCTTGAATTGAGATACAAGAATTCAAAACAAGCATTAAATTGAGAAAAAACAAAAATTGAGACTTGATTTGAGACACTTTTAAAATGAGTACTTAAATTGAGACATAACCTAAAATTTGGGTCTTGATATAAAATTCTTTCATTTTTTCCACAATTCAACAATTTTGTTACTTAGATATTTTTGGAATTTTTTTTTTGCAAAATATTTATATATGCTAATTTTGTAAGAGGATATTGAAATATTTTGTAAAAGATATTGTCACGTAAAAGATGGCAAGATTCTCAAAGAATCTTGCCATCCAATACCATATCTCACCATGGATAATAGATTGTAACATTTTTTTTGGACAAAATTTTACTATCCAAAAGATATTGTCACTTAAATAACATATTATTCCCAATTTTTTTTGCCATGAAATGCAATATCTTACCATGTATAATACAATAATAGATATTATTGGAATAAATATTTTTATAAAATATTTATATATGCTAATTTTACAAAATAAGAGGATATTGAAATATTTTGCAAAAGATATTATCACGTAAAAGATGGCAAGATTCCCAAATAATCTTGTCATCCAATACCATATCTTACCATGAATAATAGATTATAATATTAATTTTTTTTGGACAAAATTTTACTACAAAAAAAATATTGTCACTGAAACAACACATTATTTCCAAAAAATTTTGTCATGATATACAATATCTTACCATATATAATACTATGATACTGAAAGTTGATAATTTTTTTTTTAATTTTCAAATTTTTTAATATTTTTTTTTTCAAAATACATGTATACATGAAATGTTTAGCAGGGAATTGATTTTTTTAATAATTCGAATTGATGTTTAATATTATATCGAAATTATAAGATATTTAAAATAAAAAATATTTATACTTATAATTTGAAAGTAAAATAACTTTTTTTCCAATCCGCGAAATTCGCAGGGATACGCACTAGTTTAAAAATAATGAAAAAATAAGTTATTTTAGGTTAAGTTGGTGTCATTGATAAAGTATAAAAAAAAATATGAAGACTTGATTTTCATGGGAATCATTACTTTTGCACCTCTAAAATTAAAAAGCATTATTGATTTTTTATTTTTTTTACAAATATTTCACTTTTAAAATCACTTTATTTAAAAATATTCACCACTTTTAATTTATTACAAAAATCACTTGATATCACTTTTTATTTTGCAATAGAGTTTCAAATACAATAAGAGTAATTTGCACTTTTGGTCCCATTGGACATGTAATGTTTTACTTTCAGTCCCACCCAAAACACTTTTGGTCCCATAGGAATATTTTTTGGCACTTTTGGTCCCATATGAATATTTTTTGGCACTTTTAGTCCCAAACGTTCCAAGACTTGCAAAATTAGTCCCAAAGTTAACGGACACTTAACGGACTTGCACTTTTGGTCCCATAGGATAGAATATACTTGCAGATTTGGTCCCATAGGATTAAAAAATTCACATTTTTTTACCTTTTTTTACCAAAATAACTTTATAAAAAGAAATATAATTACAATATATATGTAAATTTTTTTTAAAAATATATATATACATATACAATAATATATATATATATATATTATATTTTAATAAAAAAATTAATTAGAATTATTTAATCTATATTAATTATTTTAAAATTAGAATTTCTTTTTAACTTTTGTGCCTTTTTTTAATAATAATAATAATTTTCTCAACATCTTATTTAATTATTAGTTCACTAATAATCCCCTATAAAAATCTCTAAATTATATATAATTTCACTAACGATTACACACAAGAACATCTTTCTTTTATTTCATTCCTAAAATTTAACAATGCACCCACATAAAAATTATATTATCCATTTTTTTGCCAATTTTTCAATAATAATAATTTAACCTATGTTTTATTTAATTAAAAAACAAATAAATAGTTCTTTAAAAAATAGAAAATTTTAATTTTTGTATTTAATTTAATTTGTATTTAATTTAATTTTTAATAAGGTTTTTAACATGTACAAATATTGCTACGTTATAAAAAATATTTATAAATTGGTATGTTATAAAAATTGGTACGTTGATATCATTCAAAATTTGGTACGTATTAAATAAAATTGAACAAAAATTTGTACGAAAATTGTTATTAACATGTACAAAAATCTTCGCTATGTTATAAATACCGAACCATACAAAAATTGGTACTAACATTTACTGAAATTTTGGTTCGAATACGGACACTCTTATTCTAAATTATCTAAATTTTTCTATGGTTAAGTCTATGGAAAATTGAAAGGTGAAGTATGTGGAGGATTTTTCTAACTTTGTGGTATGCAAATTATTTTGAAATGTTCGAATAAGAAAATGTGCAAGTTATTATGGGACTGAGTGAGTAATATTTTTGTAAAAATTATAATAATTTTTATTTATTATATATCTAAAAATTACAATAATCAATAAAACCTTATTAAAAATTAAATTGAATTAGATTAAAATAATGTTAAATTATTCTAATTTTAAAAATAAATATTTATTTGTTTTTTAATTAAATAAAACATAGGGTTAATTATTATTGTTGAAAAATCGGTATAAAAATGGACAATATAGTTTTTATGTGGGTGCATTGTTAAATTTTAGGAATGAAACAAATTAAAAGAAAGATGTTCTTGTGTGTAATCGCTAGTGAAATTATATGTAATTTAGAGATTTTTATAGGTGATAATTAGTGAACTATTAATTAAATAAGATGTGGAAAAATTATTATTATTATTATTAATTAAAAGATGGCACAAAATTTAAAAAAAATTGTTCTAATTTTAAAATAATTAATATAGATTAAATTATTCTAATTAATTTTTTTATTAAAATATAATATATATATATATATTATTGTATATGTATATATATTATTGTATACATATATATATCTTTTAAAATAAAAATAAATTTGCATATATATTGTAATTATATTTCTTTTTATAAAGTTATTTTGGTAAAAAAAGGTAAAAAAATGTGAATTTTTTAATCCTATGGGACCAAATCTGCAAGTGTATCCTATCCTATGAGACCAAAAGTGCAAGTCCGTTAAGTGTCCGTTAATTTTGGGACTAATTTTGCAAGTTTTGGAACGTTTGGGACTAAAAGTGCCAAAAAATATTCATATGGGACCAAAAGTGCCAAAAAATATTCCTATGGGACCAAAAGTGTTTTGGGTGGGACTGAAAGTAAAACATTACATGTCCAATGGGACCAAAAGTGCAAATTACTCGATACAATAATTTCAATGAGAAGAAGGAATCTTCCAGATATTGCCACGTGGTCTCCAATCTGCCATCCGGATGCAAACCTATTTATATTCTCCTTTTCGATTCCGCCCCTTGTTTCTCAAATCTCATCCATCTTCTCCTCAAAATAAAAATCTCATCCATCGTTGGGCATCATCTCTCTCTAGAGAACTTTCACATAATTCATCTGTTGGTGTTGAGTTTTCGCAGAATTTCTGCTTAATGGCAAGCTCTATAACCAGTAATGTTTATCTCCACGTCATCGAGGACGTCATCAATAAGGTCCGCGACGAGTTCACCACCAACGACGGCCCTGGAGAGAGCGTTCTCAATGAGCTCCAAGGAGTAATCATTCGCCAAATATATTTGTTTTTTTTTTTAATTTATCTAGGGTTTAGGGAAAGCTTAATTTGAGTACTTTGTGTCGCGTATGTGAACTATTGGGTTAAATTATGCTAAACTTGATTTGACTTGAGTAATCTAGGGTTTTGAAATAATTGATGAGTTAATTTATGTTGGATATCCACAGTTATGGGAACTGAAGATGATGCAAGCTGGAGCAATTCAGGGTCCCATAGATCGGTCAGGGACTCAAAAGGGGGCGGCTGGTGGTCCGCCGAATCCTGTGCATGACCTGAATGTACCGTATGAAGGCAACGAGGAGTATGAAACTCCAACTGCCGATTTACTCTTTCCCCCGGTAAGATTTTCGGTTTTTTTTTTCCTTTCCTTTTTTGCATTCCTCTATGATTTGAACTTAATGATGGGGTATAAAATCCTGTGTTTAATATTTTGGTTTCTGGGGTTATGCAGACTCCACTGCAAACTCCTATGCAGACTCCACTGCAAACTCCTATGCAGACTCCACTGCCTGGAACTGCTCAGACTCCATTGCCGGGAATGGCTCCGACACCTTTGCCTGGAACAGCTCCAACTCCTCTTTCTGGAAATGATAGTGGCTCCTTGTATAATATTCCCACTGGTGGCACCCCAATCACCCCTAATGAGTATACATCTGCTAATGATAATGGTGGTGCTCCTGAGATAAGAGCTGGACCGGGAAGACCTAGCCCCTATATGGTATTATCATTTCCTGAATCCTCTCTTTTATTGGGTGGGTGTGACTTTTCTTTGTCACACTAAATTGAGAATTTGTTTCTTAGATCTCAATTATCAAGTTTGTTAAATCTCTGCAGTTCTTAATTGTCTTTCGTTGAGTTGTAAAACTGAAAATTTTAATCTAATTCTGCAGCCGTCACCTTCACCTTGGTTGAATCAAAGGCCTCGTCTGGATGTGAATGTCGGTGAGTACAATGGTGTAACCTTGTAAATGCATTATCTAAAAGTATCTATATAGAGATGCAACACGGTGGTGGTGTCTAAATAAGATGAATGCTGGTGGAAAGGCAGTTCAAGCACTGTTATGTCCCTTGTATATTTTTTGCAGCTTATGTTGAAGGTCGGGAAGAGAGTGAGAGGGGAGCCCCTCATCAGCCAACAACTCAGGTCTTTGTCATTTGTGGATCAGTTCTATTAAGTTGGTTAATCCATCACTGTTTCCTGGTTCTTCTTTTAGGTAGAATTTTTATAATCACATATAATCTTGGAAGATCCTGGTTCTGTAATTTCTGTTAAGAGAATGAATAAAGAACGTGAAACATAGATAGATCAATGAACTTTCTGGAATTATCCCAGATGGTTGATTGTGAAAGTTGGTTCTATATATGGCGAAGGAGAGAAACAATCTAGCCACATTTGAAATTGAAGACAACAAATTGCTATTTGCGGAAGTAACATACTAAAAGACTATACCAAGAGCCATCGTAATATTATAATATATCTTGGAATTTTCGGGCATTTATCAGAACTGCATATAAGAAGTCAAAGATCTTACTGCTCATCCATTTAAGAATGGAGTTTATGGTCACAAGAATGTTCCTTTTCTTTTATAATGTAGTACCTAATGATTTAAATTTCAAGTTGTCTGGTGAGTTCTCCATTGACGATGATGTAACCATAATAAAGCTAATTTTTCGATGGTGAGTTATTGTAGGCTTCGAGCGAGTAGAGCTGAATTAGTATTTGAAAATGGAAGCAGTAGTTTAGCATTTTATTTAAGGCCAATCTTGACCTTGGATGTTTGAATTTGAGCTTGAGTTAGAGTCACTTGTACAGAAAAAAACACGATTTTCATGAATTTGATCTCTTTTTTCTTTGAGCAGTGTAGATTTATTAGTGAACTACTGAAGTACAATGTCATTTCATTATTATACAAATTAAAATCCATCACTATTGATGTATCATATTGTATCAATTTAGCTTTGAAACAAACCTTGCTTTTGCTAAACTATAGATATTACTATTAGAATATTTATAGAACTATAATATTGTAATTACCAATATATTTTACATTATTACCAAACGACCTTATTTGCTATTAGAAATAAAAAGCTCGCCTGCTTCACAGCTCTTATGCTTGGCCTCAAGTTCAATTCCTTAGTGGGCTTGCACTCCAGTCTGTTGTCACCTAAGTTGTCAACTTATTTTGCATCCATGCTACAATCAGATGATATATTAATGAACATAATTTTTTAATAAAGATATTCTGAGATATTGCAATGATTACAAGGATACACATTTTTATATTTTTTTATATTGAATCACTTTTAAGGATGTATTTTTCTTTTTATGACGTGGAGATTCTTTCATTTTTTACTTGGTCTCGGAATTTTATTGGTCCAATCTGAGTAATAATAAATTGGTTTTGTGACAGTCTTCCTAGAATACGGGATGCCTTGTGTGTGTGTGTTAAAGCTGATGAAAAAGGAAGTTACACCACTTATTGTTAAAATTTTCACTGGACAACTTTGAGTTTGATCCAAAAGGACAACTTTGAGTTTGATCCATCTGTTGCTCCTATGAATATCAGAAATTTTCGTTTCTTGCAAATGCTGCTTTATGGAATATTTGACAAATTCAGGCTTTTAATATTTTAACAAATAGAAGGGATCAGCAAGTTACGTTAAAAGCCTAGTTTATTTAGTAAAGACCAACCTTTTTCAGAAATAAATAATTAACGGGAAAAATGCAGTCCTTTTGGAATAGCGCTCATTATTTCTTCTGTTTTTCTCCGCAGCAGTTCACTTTCTCTTGCATTATCATTGCAACTCTAGTTAGTAATAAACACAATGAATGGGGAAATAAATACAGGATTTCTTCATGTCTTCTGGAAAGCGAAAACGAGATGGACCATACAATGCAGGATACATTCCACAGCAAGATGGAGCTCTCGACAGTCAATCAGATGACTCGAAGGTAGATTTTTCTGTGCATCCAGTTACGTCTGTTTATTTCTTGCTGACACCTGGGCTGTTTGTTTGTAGATCATAGACTACCTTGATGAACTCATTTTATTTGTTTTCATGTATTACCATCATTCATTGACTTGCAAGGCGTTGACTTTCTTTAATAAATCAAGAAGATTCCAAAATCTATTGTTTGATCTTGTCTCATTGATGACCACTATTGGAACTAAGTAGGTAATTGTCCATTTCTGTCTCATTAACCTAATTTGTTAATATGATCATATTAGAACTGTGAATTTTATTTCTAAAGAAAGAATAATAAGTTTAAATAGATTCAAGTTAGGCATTATATGTTGTCCTAGAGCTAGTTTTATCAACCACACAGGCAAGAAGTCGATTACGTATCAAAGACGGCTAGGCTATAAGTAGAAGTAGGCATTTTGCTATTACGATCAGGACTGCTCACCTTTGTTTGAAAGCGGGATTGCCGGTTAGTCACGACAGTCATCCCAAGCCTTCATGATTTTAACAAAATCATTTTGTTATGGTAAAAAGGGGATATATAAGATAAGTGGTAGCATAATTTGGTGTTCAAGAGAAACTTACTTATTAGGTTTGAGAGAGTAACTTAAAGGGAACTGAAATAGGAGGTAAATTGCTGCCTCGTAGTCCACTTGGTGTGCAACTCTTTTTAACAGTCTTCCTCAACGGGAGCACTCAGGTTCGAGCCTTGAGGCTTGTAATTTGACGAAGTGGTATAGCTCAAGTGGTTAGAGCTCCACTACCTATGACCGAAAGATTATGGATTCGAGTCACAACTTTACCAATTAAAAAAAAAAAAAAAATGGGACCGCTAGAGCACAATCCAAGTGGAGGTATAAGCATTTTTATTAGAAATTTCCTAATTATGTTCGAAAGATTAACTAGAAGATCCAAAATATTTCCCCATAAAATAAGTTGAGTAGGAAAATCACAGTATACGACCCAAAAAGACAAAAATTAAATTGAGTACGATATTTCCTAATTAGGTTTGAAAGATTAACTTGAATTTTGCCTAGTGCTTTTTTTTTTTGAAATTTGGCATGCATTGTGCCCATTGTGCCTTTTCTTTTTTGTGTTTTTTAGATTTTACTTATTTAATTGAATTTTTTGATTTATATTTACATACTTGCGTATTGATTTTTTTAAAATGAAAAAATGGTATGGAAAATTATGGTTGAGAATCTTGTAATTATTGTTGAAAATGGTAACAAAAATTATGGTTTAATAATACTTAAGACAATTAGTTTGAAAATTTTGTTATCAAAAATTATGGTTGAGAAATGGTAATGAACACTGGTTGAAATTTTTGTAACGAAATATGGTAGCAAATATACATAGTAAATAAAATATGTATAATAAATGTAGCTCACTGAAGAACTATATGTATTTATCATTTATTCTTTTAGAAGCAGTAATCCTAATTTATCTAGGTTAATTTATTATATCGATCAATTCTTCTCTCAATTATATAAGTAAAGCTCGAATTTGAATGGAGAGAATATTGCATTATTGAAATTCGGTCTTGTCGTCTGTAGTTTTATAGTTAAATATTTAGTAAAGTCTTCTAAGAGTTTATTATACTAGAAATTAATTGGTACACCAATAAAAGGTAATATCTCCCTTCCCACGTTACTTCCTATGAGTCCTCAAGGAAAGTTCTCGTATAAGTTTCACTTTTCTGTTCCCTTTTTAAAAAAAATAAGTGGCCATCATTTGGTTGGTAGTGCTACATTTTGACATTATCATTTTAGAATTCCCCCATGTGAGAAAACAGGACCATGGCCTCTGCATGAAGAAAATAGTTTTAACAAGGAGATCAGCATGTTGTAGAACATCTTTATGTGATTAAGAATTCTAGTCTGTAATTGATTGCCAGTCTTGACAACCTGTGGTATTTCACTTTCTTCGCCATTATGGCCTATCAACCTCCTTGAGCATTTGTTTTTTTTTTTTTTTCTCTCATTGCTTCTTCATAAATTTCTAATTGCATTTAACAGATTGTCCAAGGGTGTGTTCAGCAAATGCTTGTTCAAGGGGGAAACTCTTCCTCTTGGATACCTCAGTTGGATGGTCCTATACCTCATCCATTTGATGATGCACTTTCTACACCCAATGTGAGTTTATCTCCCTGCTTTTTCTTTTTCAATAACAAATAACACAACTGACAGATAGTAGACTAGCTTTACATTGTTATTATTCATCATCACCATCAGAGATGTTGTTATACAAGCTGGCATTTGTCTTCAGTATTCAATAAAATCTGGTGATAACATGTTTTTGCTGGATAATAGTCTTTGTTGATGATGGCAGTGGACTGGCATTTTTGCTCCTTGATTCCTACAACTTTTGCTTGTTATTTTTATTTTTTTTCCTCATGTCAACCATTCTTATACACTTCAGTTTTATGACTTTGATGTGTTTTCTTATTACTGTCTGGAATTGCAAGGCAAATTTCTACTTGATGCCATATGATTCTTGAGGTCTGCTTTATTTATTTCTCCCAATAAAATATGGAATTAGTCTGTACAACTTCCTCATCTATCAACCATAATTTTATTATAATAGCTAGGTACATGCATAATTCAAATATTGGTAGAAATTGTTAATAATGAGTAGAAAGGTCTGTAGTCTACTCTTTGTTTGCAATTGAAGTTTGGGCTGGGATACCTCTATTTAATGGTTATCACTCCTTTTATTTATTACGTATCTGTTTTTTTCCCTCCAAATGTTTTTTAGATGTTCTAAAAAAACTTTTTTTTTTCCTTACCATGAACACCTTGGAAATTGCACTTTTCAGTGATGATCTGTCTGTCACTCTTAATTGTAGACGTTCTACACTTCTACTTATATTATCAATTTGATGGACCATCTATGTTCTGAAAACTGTCAGTTTTAATTGTGTTTAGGTGGCTTTGTATATAATTATATTATATTCCCTCCGTCCCACCTTTACTTTCACATAGGAAAGTTGCACATTTTTTAAGAAAAAAGGGAGTATGTGAGTGTGGGGTTGAATAAAATAATGATAACTTTATGCTTTATTGACTTTTGTGAGAGAAAATTATTTCCTTTTTTGGGGTGTGAGTAATTGTGGGACGTCCAAATAAGGCAAGTGTGAAAGTAATCGCGGGACGGAGGGAGTAATATTTTAAAATTAAATGATGTTGGTCATAGATACGGCTGGCCCAAGTAGTGCTGCCTGTCCTAGATTTGAATGATTCTCTTAAAAATTTAGCGTGCCGCTCTTCTATCTCTGGCCAATATATATATCTTCATTTTGTTGGCTACTATAGCTGTTGACAAGCAGCCATTCACGCAAGCTGTGAATCTTGTTTGAGTTCTGGCTTTTGAAGGTGGACCTAGGGAAGCAATCACCAGAGAATCTAAATGGATTATGTGATTATCTGCTGTTGAAAAACATTATTTTACATTAACATTTTATTGATTGCTACAATGTGAAAGGAATGTAAAATCAAGTGGGCCTTGTGTTAACCATTTTCGTCTCGGGTACTTCTCAAGCGACCTGCTGCCTTTGATGTTCTGTTTCTTTCCTTTATGAAACACAACATACATATTTTAATCTGAGTTAGCTGTTAGTTAACCGTGGTTGTTTTATGCCTTGATAGATATACAATTACCAAGGAGTTGCCAATGAAGACTACAATATAGCAAATACGCCTATGCCAAATGGTATCACTGCTACCCTTTGAGGTTTAGCCTAACTACAAAATAAAAAATTACAAGGAAATAAATTCCTTGCCTTTTCTTTTGTAATCATGCCAAACCTTTCTGCTTCTTTTCAAATCTATTTATGCTCCAATTTGATATTCTACCATCTGGACTACTAGACATGGTAGCAGCAACTCCTGCTCCCGTTCAAAGTGACACTGGGGATGAAGACGATGACGATGAGCCCCTTAATGAAGATGACGATGATGATCTGGATGATGTGGACGACGGAGAGGATTTGAACACAACACATTTAGTTTTAGCTCAGTTTGACAAGGTGCTGAGATGAATTTGTCAAATTTTGTGGCACTTTATCATCTACATCTGATGATGATTTTTTCTCTGCCATTTTTATCTATGATGATGTCATTTTTACCAGATTAGTTCTTTATTTAGGTAACGAGAACCAAGAGCAGGTGGAAATGCACATTGAAAGATGGCATTATGCACATAAATAATAAAGACATCCTGTTCAACAAGGTATGTTCTGTCTTAGGAGGGCCAACCTTCCACTTTGATTTCTCATAATTCAATGCTTATTTGTGCCGGCATAGGATATGATGTTTTCGCTTCTTGGATTGTTTCTCAGGCAACTGGAGAATTTGACTTCTGATACCGTTACCAGAGATCTTTCACATCTTCTCTCCTTTGGGTCATCCTTTTAATGAGAACTCGAGAGAATTAGAATGAGTTGTGATGGTCATGTACATATATTCTGAGTTCTTTATAGCCTTTTGAAATTGCTGTGAGTATCAGCTTCCAGATGTTAGTGTTTTGCATTTGCAGTTGTGGGTACTTGTTACAAGATCTCATGTTTAGGCAGCCTTCTCATCTTTATATACCATTTAGAAAATTGCTTTAAATCAAGGACATTCTTTCCTGTATCACTGGTGATGATTTATTTTTTCAGGTATAACAAGCACTAATTCTTATGGCTTATTAAATGAAGATTAAGATGCTACACTTGAGCTCAATTTGATATGAAAAAGAAAACTAGATCCCGACTCGGTTACTTACATTTATATTTATAATTAGGTCATATTTGTAAATAAGTAGTATATTATGACTAAAAAAGTAAAATTATGTGAGCTCGATTAGGCTTGCAAGCCTGCAGAGCACAATATTATTGAGTTCGATAGTCACTCAATTAGCTTGAGCTCGATTAAATCAAATACTAGTTGATTTCGAGGGATTTTTTAGTTGAGCACAAGTAGCTTGTGAATCGGTTCAACATATAGATTCACCCAGAAGGGTCAGAGTTAATGATACAATCAACAAGAGAACTTTGCACCCGAAATATAAAGTAAGAAATCTAGAGAAGGCTCTTGGTGTACAATTACAAGCAAGAACCAATTGATAATATATATACTCCTTATTAACTAGGAGCTAAATTCAACCTGAGAAAAGCCTCAGGTTTTGTTAAGTAGCATGCATTGCGCCTGGAAGAGTGGGCCCAATTTCGAAGCATCCATCCCGGCTCCGATAGCCGGGTGTCTCCACCCCTCACCGCCACCACACGCTCCGGTGACTTTGCCCGACACTGAGGCACGCGCCTCCGTCTCTGGGATGGCCACCGGAGAAAGCACGAGCGGCGATAGCAACGGGATGGTTTTATTGCTGAACACGTCTTCGTTAGCCTTGGCCTCGGCGACTTGGAGGGCAGGCGGCGCTCGTTTCTTCAACCGAGAGGAGAACCTCTTCTTTTTGGGCTCTTTCTTGTTTCTTTCCATGAATTTGGAAAGTTGACGATGAAGCATCACCAAAAAGGGGTGGGGTTGAGGAAAAATAATGGCAATGGCAATGGCAATGATGATTATGATATTGTTGATTGTAGATTGTAGATTGCTGATGATGAATGAGGAAAGATGAAAGATGAAACTTTTGCTTTAAGAACGCAAAATGTGGTTTTAGTTATGAAATTGTGGTCTAAAGTTATTATGTAACAACCGTTGGATTTTGTACATGCAATTGTTATCTTTGTATGTAGACAAAATAATATATGCTCTACACCTTAACACAACAATGAGGTGGCATACTTGTATTTGCACTTGTTCTATAACTATTGAAGAATTTCGTTCATAAAGTGTATCCGGTGAGAAATGAAAAACATAATTTTTTCTTGGCTCAATTTTAACATCAAGTTTCAAATTTTCCCACATATATATTGCTGAATCTCCCAAATTTACGTAGGTAAAATAATATATGAAAATAGTTTATAATAAACTTATTATGAAACAATTTTAAAGTATCATTAATCTAATTAGCAGTATTATTAATATGAGTAAGTGGTATTATATTAAATTTATTGTAAATTTTCTTGAACCCAAACTAATGATACTCCTGATGAGACTAATGATATTCCTGATGAAATTAATTACACTTTAAAATAATTTCATGATAAGTTTATCATGAAATATTTTCATATAAAATCTACTTATCGTATCAACATCAAAATGCTCTAATCTTTTATTTGAGTCTACATGACAATTCTTCTATGCAATTTTCTAATTTTCTCCGAATTTTGTGTATTTCAAAACCAAAAAAACTTATATGTTTAATCAATTTCAATCAATTAATGATATTATGTTTTTGTTTTATGTATGCAATATTTTTTTTACTTTGTTTCTTAATTAAATCAACAAATTTAATCTAATTGATGAAACAATTAATTGTTGGTCAATAACGTAATCACAAGCATTCATTTTTCTAAGAACCCATTTTGATCGTTCAATATAAATGTGGTTTTTTTTTAACTTATTTAACTTTTAAAATTATAATCACAAATTTAACTAAAACTATAATCAATTAAGAGTCACAAATTTAAAATTTAATTAAGGCCACAAATTAAATTAATCAAAAGAACGATAGTTATTAATATTTTTTTAACTTGAATTAATCAAATTAAATTATTTTACAAGAGAGTACAATAAATTGAATTAATCGAATAAATTAATATCTAAAGTATATAATGTAAAACTGCTATTTTCTTTCTAGCAAGTTCAGTTAAAAATTAAGTCAAAATTAATGTTATATTCACAATTTAGTCCTTCCGGTGTTCGGTACGTAATTCAAATTATGCAAAAATATTGTGAATTCAAATTTACGTAATTTTTTTTTTTTTAAATATTTTTATTATGCATACACACTATCACTATTTAAAAATGTACATATAATAGTCTAAGAAGTATGAAAAATTACTTTATCAATTTTAGTCCTTTTGGTGTTAATTTTGATCATTTTTTTACGGAAAATATATGTTTTGGCCCGAAAAGTTACTCAAAAAAATATCAAAATGACGAGCTCAACGAGAAGAATATAATAATATATGCCTTGACCCAATACCGCAAATCGCTCGGAATTAGCCATGAGAATGGACGAAAATCATGATTTTGAAGCCCCAATTTTTTAAGTAGGTTCGAAACATGAAATTAATTGAGGAGTTTTCTTCCTGGATGCGAGACGGTTCAAATGATATTAGTGACGACCGTTAGGGGTGGGAATAGGCCAGACTACCCGACAGGGGCCTACGGTTCGGCCTACCTAAAGTCTAGCTCGGCTCGGCTCGGCTCGTTTAACAAGCGGGTCAGGCTCAGGCTTTTTTAAAAGTCTATTTATTTAAATAGGCCAGACTTGAGTTTTTTTGTAAGCCTTTTAAGCCCAACAGACCGACCTATTTAACTACACTAATATATATATATATATATATAATATAATAAATATTTAATATATATATATATAATATTGCAAAATATAAATTTAAATATTATTTGAATTTGTTATTTTGCTATTATTTAATAATTCTTTGGTAAATTGTTTTTATTCTTCATTTTAAGATTTAAAAAGTTAATTGTTATGATTTAATAATAATATAATTATTGAATATAATTTTGTAAACATGATTAAAAAGGCCTGACTTGAAGCGATTTTACTAGCTTCTACTAGTAGCTACCCCGCAAGAGTACGGGTTCACTGTAGTATGGGCAAGTATAGGGACCAAGTATTATCGAACCCAAGGGATGGTGTATATGCGAATAGATCCCTGAAGATCTACGCGTCGTAGTTAATATGAGTGTATTGTTTTTGGATTTTTGAAAGATTAATTAAAAGACTGAATTATCCTACGAATGCAAAAGGAAAATTAAACTAAGTAACAAAAGGTGTGTTTTCAAATATGAGATGGTGATGCTCAGGATATGAATCCCTACGTATACTAACGGAGCAGGTACATAATCAAAATAACCGTGACACACAAGAATTAACCTAAGTCTAAGAATGCAGGGTGAAAGCTCAAGATTCTAAACCCTAATACTTTACCCTAACACTCGACTTCACTATTCCACTAACAAGTTAATGGATTGTGCTTAATTAATGAGACCCTAATTTAACTATTGGTGATGCGGTCGTCCTCCATAGCTAAACTGGCAAGTGAATTAACCTTTTCTAAACCCTCTTGTTAAGACTACTAATTGTTATCGAGTGATGCGGTCGTCCTCTCTCTAACACTTTCGTACGAAATTCAAAGGTAGAGTTAAGATTAATTATATGAATTCATTAATTAAGAGAATTAAAACTAACGTCACAAATTACCCTAATTACGTACCCACATCCTACTTCTACGAGTTCATCCTAACCTAAGCATGCAAGGGTTTTAGCCGGACATGGTTGTAACAAACATAAAAGCAAACGAAGAAACAACGAACATAAACATAACGAATTGAACGAAGAAAATAAGAAACATGAACTAGGGTTTAAAAATAAAATAAATACGAAGAACTGAAATTTAATTAACTAAAATGAAGTTCAAAGCGTTTAAAGTAATCAAGCTAATGAAAAGAAACTAAGAATTCGTATGCAAAACCTCAACAAAACGTAAAATAAAGCTTGCTCGTCTCCTTTCTCTCCAAAAACTAAGTTTAAAATTATTTCTAAAAGTTCGGGAAATATTCAAAACGTGTTTGGAAGAGGTATATATAGGCACGGGTCGAAACGGGAGTTAATGGGCCGAAAATACGCATCCGGAGGCAAAAATCCATGGGCGCTCGAGCAAAACGCTCGAGCGGTCCCGCTCGAGCAGTGTAGCTCGAATGACACAATCGCTCGAGCGGTTCCGCTCGAGCGGTTCCGCTCGAGCTGGTCGAGCGTTGAAATCATTCTGCATGTTTTGGGCGCTCGAGCGATTCGCTCGAGCGGTGGCGCTCGAGCTGCTCGAGTGCAAGAAAGTTTCTGTACGTTTAGGCGCTCGAGCAATGCGCTCGAGCGGGGGCGCTCGACCTAGTCACTCGAGTGACTTCTAACTCCTCCCAAGTGATACTTTTCCTCGTCCGCACTAATATCAATCGTATTTCTTCAATATCTTCTCATCCGGGCATCCGTTTGAGTCGATTCAAAGTCCTACGAACTCCGTTTTCCGTCCTCTATTCACCTATGAGCATCAAAGAGACAAATTCATCAACGTGTAGAAATAATGCTCAATTGACTCTAAATACTCTATAAACTCGACCACAACTAGGGCGTTTCTAGCTACGAATCATGACAATTTCACGCCTAATCAACCCCCCCAAACTTACCATATTGCTTGTCCTCAAGCAATGAAATAATAAGTCAAGTGAAATTGTTAGGAATGAGTAAAAAAAAATCAATCATGCAAGCTAATGAACTCAAGCTTCAAAAGTTAATCACCCGTATACTCACTCACTTTCTTTTATCGTACTAATGCAACAATAATAAGAAACACCAAGATCAAGCATGGATGTGCACTCAACGATGTGTTTCACTCCCTCACAAGTGTATATCAATGATTAAGGGACTCACTCAAACAATCAATCACTCATATCGGCAACCATAGGCTTGTAAGCACTCTCAACTCCGACCATACTCTAGAAATCAATGCCGAATCAAAAAGGACTTTTCTCAAGGTTGTAATGTAGGCTCTTTGGACGGGTGAGATAACAATTTGGGTAAGTGACTCAAGTGAATGGAGAATAGAAAATCAAACTTTGACACTTCGAGATTAGGAAAAGACTACTTCAAACATATTCACTCAACACTCTTTCAATTCCACTTCTCTCAACACTTCATTTTTTCTCTTTCTCACTTTTCACTTTTTTTTTTCAATCACTTCACTTTTTTCTTTTTCGCACAAACACATGAGCTCAGTTTTTCTTTTGCTCATTCTCAATTTTTTTTTCTTTCCCACAACTCATATTCCTCATCACACCTTCTTCTCATATTCACTCAACAAACAACCTTTTCCTTTTTTTCAACTCAATTCACTCCCTTCATATTCACACTTTCCTATTCTCCACTCAAATTGGGACAAAAAGGCTTAGGAATTGGAATAGTGTTCATATGTGCTAGCAAATAAAATAGGCTTTAGGCTCAAAGGGGCTAACAAGGGATTCAATGTCATTGGTAAGGAAAATTTTTGGCTAAGTGACTCAATTAAATCAAAGATGGCCTAAGATCACATTCGGCATGTCTAACTAGACACAATCAAGGAGCAAGAGCACACACAAGTTCTAGCATCCTCTAAAGTGATGATTCACTCACAAACGAAGAGATTGATTAATGCATCAAAATCTCATAAGGCTCAAAAGCTCACGACTTTCACATCCATGCTAGTCCTAGTGCATTCTCACTCTCATCACACAAGTACTCAAAAGAAAAATTCACAAGCATACAAGTTCTTTCTCAAATCAGCTCAAACTCAAACACTCACACAAAAGAATTTCTAACTCACTCTTACAACTCACTCTACTCATCAAATCATACTCAAAGATAGCAATCAACAAGCATAAGATGATTGATAGACATAAAATATGCAATAGCGAGTCAACTCAAAATCACCCCAAGGAGTATCTCAACAAACCAATAATCAATCAAACTCAACTCAAAGATAAGGGCGTGCATTCATGTGCAATGTAACAAGAAACATAAAAATCTCCACCCCCCCAAACTTCGACCTTGCTAGAGGTCTAAGTTTGGGGTTGTGGGTTACCTCAACCAAATAATTCCGTTTCTCTCACTAGCTTTGCACACTTCCTTGTCTCAAGTTGGTTCCTTCAATCTCCACTTCTTTGATACCTTTACTCCTTTAGAGACAAGCCTACGAGCAACTTACTCAAATACGAGGTTAAACATACGACTCAAAATACTCCCTAATAATATAAAAAGACACTAAAAATAAATGAAAGCAAATAAAAATGGGTTGCCTCCCATTCAGCGCTATTTTTAAGGTCTTCACGCCGGACCAAGCTCAAAGGAGCTTATGGGACATCATACTCAAATTTACCTCCCCCACTCTCATAAGAGTGGTGTTTGAACTCATTTCCTTGATGCCCCACCATCATGAGCCCTTTTGCTTTTTTCTCATTCCAAAGTGTTATGGGTCTCAACTCCTTCTTGCCTCTATCTGGAGGAGTCTTACTATTTCTTGAGTTTGAACTTTTTCTTCTTAACTCCTCCTTTTCCCTCTAACTGGACCACGTCCACTTTCTTCACCTCTTCATCCTTCAACTTCTTCACTTTATCCCTATCAACATAATCAAGATCATAATGCTCATGGGTTAAATAATCAAGTGAAGGACTAACAAAATCATGAATATCAGAAGGATTAGGGATAGAAGGCGTGTCTTCAACACGAGGATCAATTGCATCCATGCAATACAAGCTCTCATCCTCCCTCGGGTGTTTCATGGCTTTATAGAGGGAGATCTTCACTTCTTGATTATCAACCTTCAACGTGATCTTCCCGTTTGCCACGTCTAGCACCATCCCCGCCGTAGCTAAGAACGGTCTTCCCAAGATCAGGGGTACGTGCTCATCTTCCTCCATCTCTAGCACTACAAAATCGGCTGGAAAAATGTGATTTCCAACTCTCACTAGAACGTCTTCAACAACACCTTGAGGTCTAGTAATAGACCGGTCGGCAAGTTGAAGCGTCATAATTGTGGGTTGAAGTTCAACACCTTCCAACTTCTTGAAAAGCGACAGTGGCATCAAATTAATGTTCGCCCCGAGGTCGCACAACGCTCCCTTCTTGATCCCGTTCCCAATATCACATAGGATCGTGAAGCTCCCGGGATCCTTCAGCTTCGGTGGAAGCGCCTTGTGCACTAATGCACTCACCTCGTGGTTCAGCTGCACCAACTTCGGCTCATCCACTCGCCGTCTTTTCGCGATCAAGTCCTTCAAAAACTTCGCATAGTGTGGCATCTGTTCCAAAGCATCATAAAAAGGAATATTAATATGCAATTGTTTAAAAACATCAAGGAACTTAGCGAATTTCTCATCAAGCTTCTTTTTCATGAAGCGTTGTGGATATGGGACGGGTATCACAGATTTGGGTACCCCCATTCATCTCTTTCTGTTTCTTTCACTTTCTCCCTTGCTTCCTTTGCCTTTTTCCACTTAGGAACTCTCTCTATCTCCTCAAAGTCTTTCCCCTTCTGGGACTCATCCATATCTTCATGCTTCTCAATTCCTTCACTTTCAATCCCCTTCTCAACTTGGGGCGTCTCAGAATCAGCAGGCATCTGAGGACCTTCGTAGTTGGTTCCACTTCTTAGCTGGATCGCCTTGCACTGCTCTTTCGGGTTCCCCTCCGGCATTCTATTCACTGATTTTGCAATCTGGCTCATCTGGAGCTCTAAAGAGGTGAACCTTCGATTGTTCTCTTGTTGAGTTCTAGCCCACTCAACGTTCATCTTCTGGAGCTCTTGATCACGTTGATCACCCTTCTTATGCAACTCCTTCACATCATACTCCAAGGATGACAACCGCTTGCTCCCTTCCTCCACTTTCTGAAGGATCGCTCACAACATCTCCTCGGTTGATGCACCGCCTTCTCCACCAGGAGGTTTAGACCCCGGATCAACACCTGCAGGAACAGTAACACCAGCTTTTGGGTTAGCATAAGAAAAATTATCATTTTTCCTCCATGTGTTTTGAGGAGGTTGCTGGCCTCCTTGATACCCTTGTGTGTTCCTCCATTGATTTTGAGGCGGCTTTGGGCCTGGAAGTACAAATGGTTGGCCATAAGAAGGCCTTCCATACTGATTACCACCTTGGTAGTCATTCTGATTGTAATACGGACCTCCCATGTAATTGGCTACCTCTTGCTGCCCACTTGGTTGGTCTACTCTCTCATTCTCTACTACATGCTCTCCACCCAAACTCTTTCCCAACTCGAGGTTGTTTATCTTCTCCATCATGGCCATCAATAGCCTTCTCGTTCCTTCTCCCTCTTCAACCTGATGCACCCTCTGAAAATCTGCATCTCCACTCCAAGCACCGGCATTCGTGACAATGTTGTCAACTATCTCTCTACACCTCTCTATGCCTTGATTGAGGAATGCTGCACCCGCACAGGCGTCTAAATGGTCTTGCCCCGCCTTGTTGGCACCACTGTAGAAGAACGCCATAATGTCTCCCTCATTGTACCCGTGCTGCGGGCACTCAATCAGCATGTTTGAGTATCTCTCCCACGCTTGGCGTAAATCCTCTCCAGACTTCTGGCGAAAGGACGAGATCTCAATTCTAGCCTTGATCGTCCTAGATGGAGGGTAGAATCGCTCGTGGAACAGACGCTCGAGCTCGGCCCAAGTGGTAATACCTCCCCGCGGGAGCGTATTATCGTACCACTCCTTGGCTATTCCCGTCAATGAGAATGGGAACAGCCTAAGCCTCTTGGCATCTTCAGACATGCCATTGTAATTGAAGGTGGAGGCTATCATTAGAAAGCTCCTCAGATGTGTGTGAGGATTCTCCTTCCCGATCACCCCTTTGAACTGATTCTCGGTCAACAGCTTTAAAATCCCCGGTGATATCGAGAAGTTGTTCGCCTCAACAGGAGGCAAAGCCACTCCATCATAGTACCGCTGTGGCTGCGCTGCAAACCTCCCTCGAATCGCCATATTATGATCTACGTTCTGAGGAACGTGGTGAAGATTAGCAGCTGGTACGGGTACTTGTTGGGGTGGTGGTTGGTAAACAGGTGGTTGGTTGTAGACAGGAGGTGGAGGATACGGGTATGGTGGGTAAGGATAAGGTGGGTATGGGTAATGTTGGTATACTGGGTTGTTGAAAGGGTTATTTGGGTTTTGTGGGTAAGCAGGGTTTTGGTTCTGGTTTTGGGGTTGTGTTTGTGCAGAGTTGATTGTGTCTTGCGGGTTCGGGTGTGGACTCTCAGTCCCCCCTATGGGTATCTGCTGATTACTGCTGTTTCCATTGGCATCCTCTGCCCGTTCCACAAGAGCAGTATACTCTGCAGCTATTTTGTCTAACTCCCCAAGTTCATCAGAAATCTTGTCTTTGTTTCCCGCGGCAGTAGTCATTCTTCTCAAGAAGGCTCGGTTCCTTCTAGCTATTGTCTCAAGATCTGCAGGCAACCTCTCTTCGCTCGTATTTCTTTGTGAGCGTGTTTTCATAAACCTGAAACACTAGCAGAAGGATCAAAATGCAACTGCCTAATGAATGGAAATAAAAATAAAAACAGAAAATAAATCACCCACTACTAACTACTAAGCTATCTACAAGTCCTATTCAAAGAGCATATAACGCCATCCCCGGCAACGACGCCATTGACTTGAAGCGATTTTACTAGCTTCTACTAGTAGCTACCCCGCAAGAGTACGGGTTCACTGTAGTATGGGCAAGTATAGGGACCAAGTATTATCGAACCCAAGGGATGGTGTATATGCGAATAGATCCCTGAAGATCT
The DNA here is from genome assembly GCA_947034835.1 of Ballota nigra. Taxonomy (NCBI): domain Eukaryota; kingdom Viridiplantae; phylum Streptophyta; class Magnoliopsida; order Lamiales; family Lamiaceae; genus Ballota; species Ballota nigra. Next base: position 4,801,530 of record OX344727.1, on the reverse strand, counting down.
ACGCGTCGTAGTTAATATGAGTGTATTATTTTTGGATTTTTGAAAGATTAATTAAAAGACTGAATTATCCTACGAATGCAAAAGGAAAATTAAACTAAGTAACAAAAGGTGTGTTTTCAAATATGAGATGGTGATGCTCAGGATAGGAATCCCTACGTATACTAACGGAGCAGGTACATAATCAAAATAACCGTGACACATAAGAATTAACCTAAGTCTAAGAATGCAGGGTGAAAGCTCAAGATTCTAAACCCTAATACTTTACCCTAACACTCGACTTCACTATTCCACTAACAAGTTAATGGATTGTGCTTAATTAATAAGACCCTAATTTAACTATTGGTGATGCGGTCGTCCTCCATAGCTAAACTGGCAAGTGAATTAACCTTTTCTAAACCCTCTTGTTAAGACTACTAATTGTTATCGAGTGATGCGGTCGTCCTCTCTCTAACACTTTCGTACGAAATTCAAAGGTAGAGTTAAGATTAATTATATGAATTCATTAATTAAGAGAATTAAAACTAACGTCACAAATTACCCTAATTACGTACCCACATCCTACTTCTACGAGTTCATCCTAACCTAAGCATGCAAGGGTTTTAGCCGGACATGGTTGTAACAAACATAAAAGCAAACGAAGAAACAACGAACATAAACATAACGAATTGAACGAAGAAAATAAGAAACATGAACTAGGGTTTAAAAAGAAAATAAATACGAAGAACTGAAATTTAATTAACTAAAACGAAGTTCAAAGCGTTTAAAGTAATCAAGCTAATGAAAAGAAACTAAGAAACGAAAAGAAACTAAGAATTCGTATGCAAAACCTCAACAAAACGTAAAATAAAGCTTGCTCGTCTCCATTGACTTGAAGCGATTTTACTAGCTTCTACTAGTAGCTACCCCGCAAGAGTACGGGTTCACTGTAGTATGGGCAAGTATAGGGACCAAGTATTATCGAACCCAAGGGATGGTGTATATGCGAATAGATCCCTGAAGATCTACGCGTCGTAGTTAATATGAGTGTATTGTTTTTGGATTTTTGAAAGATTAATTAAAAGACTGAATTATCCTACGAATGCAAAAGAAAAATTAAACTAAGTAACAAAAGGTGTGTTTTCAAATATGAGATGGTGATGCTCAGGATAGGAATCCCTACGTATACTAACGGAGCAGGTACATAATCAAAATAACCGTGACACAAAAGAATTAACCTAAGTCTAAGAATGCAGGGTGAAAGCTCAAGATTCTAAACCCTAATACTTTACCCTAACACTCGACTTCACTATTCCACTAACAAGTTAATGGATTGTGCTTAATTAATGAGACCCTAATTTAACTATTGGTGATGCGGTCGTCCTCCATAGCTAAACTTGCAAGTGAATTAACCTTTTCTAAACCCTCTTGTTAAGACTACTAATTGTTATCGAGTGATGCGGTCGTCCTCTCTCTAACACTTTCGTACGAAATTCAAAGGTAGAGTTAAGATTAATTATATGAATTCATTAATTAAGAGAATTAAAACTAACGTCACAAATTACCCTAATTACGTACCCACATCCTACTTCTACGAGTTCATCCTAACCTAAGCATGCAAGGGTTTTAGCCGGACATGGTTGTAACAAACATAAAAGCAAACGAAGAAACAACGAACATAAACATAACGAATTGAACGAAGAAAATAAGAAACATGAACTAGGGTTTAAAAAGAAAATAAATACGAAGAACTGAAATTTAATTAACTAAAACGAAGTTCAAAGCGTTTAAAGTAATCAAGCTAATGAAAAGAAACTAAGAAACGAAAAGAAACTAAGAATTCGTATGCAAAACCTCAACAAAACGTAAAATAAAGCTTGCTCGTCTCCTTCCTCTCCAAAAACTAAGTCTAAAATTATTTCTAAAAGTTCGGGAAATATTCAAAACGTGTTTGGAAGAGGTATATATAGGCACGGGTCGAAACGGGAGTTAATGGGCCGAAAATACGCATCCGGAGGCAAAAATCCATGGGCGCTCGAGCAAAACGCTCGAGCGGTCCCGCTCGAGCAGTGTAGCTCGAATGACACAATCGCTCGAGCGGTTCCGCTCGAGCTGGTCGAGCGTTGAAATCATTCTGCATGTTTTGGGCGCTCGAGCTGCTCGAGCGCAAGAAAGTTTCTGTACGTTTAGGCGCTCGAGCAATGCGCTCGAGCGGGGGCGCTCGACCTAGTCACTCGAGTGACTTCTAACTCCTCCCAAGTGATACTTTTCCTCGTCCGCACTAATACCAATCGTATTTCTTCAATATCTTCTCATCCGGGCATCCGTTTGAGTCGATTCAAAGTCCTACGAACTCCGTTTTCCGTCCTCTATTCACCTATGAGCATCAAAGAGACAAATTCATCAACGTGTAGAAATAATGCTCAATTGACTCTAAATACTCTATAAACTCGACCACAACTAGGGCGTTTCTAGCTACGAATCATGACAATTTCACGCCTAATCAAGGCCCTAAAAGACTTTCAGGCCAGACCTATTTATTAAAAAGGTCAGGCCAAGGCTCTGGAAAAAGTCTATGACGGATAATAGGTCAGGCTTAGGCCCAAAGATTAAATAGCAGGCCCAGACCGTCTAATGAAAAGCCTAGCTCGACTCGGCCTATTTCCACCCCTAACGACCGTCAATGTGATCAAAATAAAAAGGTTATAGGATTATTTGTAATTTTTTCTCCTAAATAATATAATAAATATATATTCTTAAATTATAATATTCAAAGAAATGAGTTTATGCATAAGTTTTTTCATAAACCTTTTCCATTTCCGTTGAAAAATACGGAAATGAGTTCCATGGGCCATTCCTGTGACAGCGAAATGTATGTAGTATCAAGACGACGCACATTCACCACAAGAATCAATCAATCGATTCCCTCTCGATATAAATCATTGTTACCGGAAATCAAATTCTACATATATATTTTTGACAAATGTCAGTGATTCTACATCTCTACGTAGTTGGATGAACCATTTCTCTTAAACCGCTGTCGAAAAATGGCTCTGGTTTGTGTTTGTGCTCCGCCATTGTTGAGTATCAAGCTCGGAAATAAGCGCTCACAAATCCATGTCTGCAAATCAAATCCTGTTACTGTCATTGCTGGTACTAACTCTCATACCCTATCTTCTCAATGCCGCTCGATTTTAACCGGTGGTGATATAGGATCTAGAATGCCTTTTCTTCGCCGTGCTGCCAAACCTAATTTGATTAAGGTAATTGCCTTTGCTTATTTCTCGGTTTTTGGTTAGATGGAGCTGAATCCATCATTTGATTTTGGAGTTTTTACTTTTTGTATAATTTTGAAGGTTGAAGCTTCTTCGGAGGAAGCTAAGTCGTTGAATTCTGAAACTACAGAGCAGGAGGTTTTTGCTTGGTCTTCTGTAATCTTACCGTAAGTCTTTGTTTCTACTGTTATTATGGGGTAAATTACTCACTTCCTTTTGCAATTTGTGGAAGCTGAGACTGCCAGAAGTCTGCAAATCTCTAGGTCTTTACCATTTCTTTTATTTTTGGAAACTTTGGATGTTCTTAATCTGACGAAATAGAAGCACATTGTTGTGATCATATTGAGTAGAAAGTGGAATAGCATGCAAATTTGAATGTGGAAATATGTACATCCTAATTTTTTTTGTGACCTTGCAGTATAATATGGGGAGAAGATTGACATACAAAAAGCCTGGTTAAACCTTAATTTACAAGAAAGAATTTGCTTAAATAATAGAAATGTTGTTTTTTAGTTATATTGTCAAAAAAAAAATTCACTGTATTTGTAAAGAGTCTTGGGCTGCACTGTTCATAAATAGTACTCCCTCCGTCCAATTTTACTGGTCCTACTTTCCATTTTGGTCTGTCCAATAAAATTAATCATGTTTCTTAAAAAGGAAATATTTTACATTCTTCAACTTACAACCCACTTTACTTTTACACACAACATACCCATTTTCTTAAAACCCTTGCAAAAATAAATAGGTCTAGTAAAATTGGATTGAGGAGTAGATTTAAACCAATAATGGACGTTTCCTTGTTGCAATACCTATTTTTTTTTTTGAGTAAAAGGTGATCAGTTCCAATCCTTTCACCATTTATTGGTAGTTGTTCCCATGCAATTTATTATATTTGTTTTAAATGACAATTACTTTGTCAGATTCGTATTTCCTGCCTTGGGTGGACTATTATTCGGTTATGACATTGGTGCTACTTCTGGAGCTACTCTTTCATTGCAGGTAGCATTCAACTTTGTGAATTGTTAACCTTAATGGGATTACGATTAACTTTAGCTTTATTTTTGCAGTCACCTGAGCTTAGCGGTACAAACTGGTTCGACCTTTCAGCTGTTCAGCTTGGTTTAGTGGTATGCTTTAAAATTTTAAATCATTTCTGGTATCTGTTTAATGACATACCTTTGTTCTTTGACACTTCTTGTTTATTTTTTATTCTTAATCTAGGTTAGTGGCTCACTTTATGGAGCTCTTCTTGGTTCCCTCATAGTGTATCCTATTGCTGATTTCCTTGGTACTCTATTATTCAATTATTGTATTTAAACCGTTGTTTCTTCTTTATTAATATATGATACATGTTTCTGTTGATATACATCTAGGAAGGAGGAGGGAACTTATCATTGCATCCCTATTTTATTTGATTGGTGCTTCGTTGACTGCCTATGCACCTGGCCTCGGAGTTCTCCTGATAGCCCGATTGCTGTATGGTCTCGGTATTGGCATGGTTAGATTTCTATGTTTTTCTTTCTCAGTTGTGTAGTCATTCAATTGATATAATTTTGTATCCTTTTATCTACAAATAATTCATCAGTCCTTATTCACCAGTTGAGTTGCACCGTGGTTTAACTCATTCACAATACAAATTGAAATATAAAATGAAAGTATCAGTTCATATGTAGAAAGATATTAGTTCATACAAAAGAAAGTATTAGTTTGTAAGCTGAACAGTAGTAACACCTTTTCAGTATATAACTATTACTTTTCAGCATAGGAGCTGATACTTTTATTCACATGGACTAATACCTTACAACTGTTTTTCTATGATTCACCACAAAATATAGAAATACAGCTTGGTTAAATTCTTTAGTCAAAATTGAGACAAAATTGCACCATTTGCACGGTGCTGAAGTGTTATTCTGTTTTGTAGGCAATGCATGGGGCGCCTCTTTATATAGCAGAGACCTGTCCATCTCAAATTCGGGGAACCTTGATCTCTCTGAAGGAGCTTTTCATAGTTCTGGGGATATTAGTAAGACTTTTCTCCAGCACATTCATTCTTTATACTTTGAACCTAAGCCTAACTGTTAAAAGAATAATTTTTGATACAGTTGGGTTATTTCATTGGTAGCTATGAAATCGATGCTGTTGGAGGGTGGCGTTACATGTATGGTGCCAGTGCCCCGATTGCGTTATTAATGGGGCTGGGCATGTTGAGTCTCCCACCATCTCCACGCTGGTTACTTCTGAGGGGTATTCAAGGTAAAGGGCCCTTCCAAGAATACAAGGAGAAGGCTATACTTGCATTGAGAAAACTCAGAGGCCGGTCTAAGGATGACAAAGCATCTGAAAAGCAAATTGAAGAAACAATAGATTCCCTGAAAACTGCATATGGTGATCAGGATGCTGAAGGAAGTATTCTTGAGGTGATTCAGGGGCCAAGTCTGAAAGCCTTTATAATTGGTGGAGGGTTGGTTCTTTTTCAGCAGGTTGATTTTATTGTTTCCAGTTTCACTTTTAAGGGGGCGCTTGGTTCATAACCTCGACGAGAATGGTATTGGGAATGAACACGAGGTATGTTGTGGTTAATGAGAATAAAAGATGATCAATTCACCTTCATCATACTTCCTATGGGATAATGAGACCCAAAGTAAGTTAATCATAACCCAATTTTGATTAACTACCTCTCCTCCTATAATCATTTCTCCACAATCATTCCACTATTCCTCAATAAACAATCGTTTTTTATCCCCTTTATTAATTAGAGCAAAACACCAACAATATAACCACCATCTGACAATCCTTCCTCCAACATGTCCCTTTAATTACAGTGGTGCAGAGGGAAAAGAAATTCTCATTATCATTCCCATTGGAGAACTTGAACCAAACTCCCCCTAAGTTGTTATCTTCATCTATTTTCTGATGAAAGCACACTGACGGTTCTGTGGGTGTATCAGATTACCGGACAGCCAAGCGTTCTGTACTATGCGGGTTCCATTCTTCAGGTATTCCACATCCACTAGTCAGAGTACTTCTACTTGTTTGACATTTAGTCCTCCATCTTTCTCGTTATTTTTTTAGTATTGGGTATATTACTTCCTTCATTTGCTTAAAGACTGCTGGATTTGCTGCTGCTGCTGATGCTGCAAAACTTTCAGTTGTCATCGGTGTATTTAAGGTATCTGTAAGCAAAGTGTTTCATCTGGAAACTTTACTTTTTAAGCTTTCATAAAGTAATTTAACTTTCAATGATAGGTAACCGCTTCTTAATTAATTTTGTTTCTTCTACAGTTGGTCATGACTGGAGTAGCTGTTCTGAAGGTTGATGATCTTGGAAGAAGACCCCTGCTAATAGGAGGGGTTGGTGGACTTGTACGTAACCTTCCATCCTCATAGAATTTTTATTTAACGGTCTAAATTCCAAATAGTTTCACTTAATCTTTATTAACTTTGAAGAGTTCAGTACTTAGTGCTACAAAATATCCCACAATAGTAGCCATAGCTACAACAACAAGAAAATCATTACTCATAACTACAAAATTTATGCATCCGTGCACAAAAAATTATGCACAAATGTACAAATTCTGCACACGTACACAACATTTTGTAGTTGTGAGTCATACATTTTTTTTTTTGGTTGTGGAAAGTACTAGTAATATTTGTGTAGCTACGGGTAATTAATTCAACTCTTAATTTGACTTTAACAGGCCTTCTCTCTGCTGCTACTTTCTGCCTACTACAAGTTCCTAGGAGGATTTCCTCTTGTTGCTGTAGGTGCATTGCTTCTCTATGTCGGTTGCTATCAGGTGATTATATTGCGTAATGAAATCTTGCAAATAGAAAACATTGAAATATTATTACCTGTGAAAACATATGTGACTTGACAGTGTATTTTAAATTTTAGATATCATTTGGACCTATCAGTTGGATTATGGTGTCTGAAATATTCCCACTCCGCACAAGAGGAAAGGGTATTAGCCTTGCAGTGCTTACAAATTTCGCCTCAAACGCTTTAGTTACCTTTGCTTTCTCACCTTTGAAGGTATTTCAATTCATCTTGTGTGCATTGCTAACAAGAATTTATTGTGCTGAAGAGGGACATACATGTAAAATCTAGAGTAACACTTGTTGCACCAGTTGCATAGTGCAACTGGTGTACAACTAATACTGTTCATATACGGGCCCACTAATACCTTTTAATAAAACAACTAATGCACTTGAATTTCACGGTAAAACTGATGAATAGAAGTATTTGCCTAAAAATGTATACATTTATGCAGGAGTTACTGGGAGCAGAAAATCTTTTTCTTCTATTTGGGGCGATTGCTCTACTTGCGCTTGTTTTTGTTATAGTCTTGGTTCCTGAAACCAAAGGCTTGAGCTTAGAAGAAATTGAAGCTAAGATTTCTAAGTGAGAGGCTAAGGTGTCAGAGCTCCCACTGCAGGTTTCAATTTTTTGATATCTGTACATATTACTTCCCAATGTTGATATTTGAGACTGGAGATCATGAGTATGATGTATTCAACATTTTCGAAAGGAAGAAAAAGAATATAAAAAAAATCACCGTGTTATTTAAATTGTCAGCATTGTAATGGTATAACAGATGATTATTCAAATTCTGAGTAAGTGATTAAACACCTGAAAATTTTAAGAGAAGTATGCCAAAAAAAAAAAAAATGGAAATAAAATGATTTGAATAATTTATGTTCAACATATAAAATGAACCATGCAATCATAAATTTGATAGGTCTGGCAGGCTTACAGAGTAAGAGGGTTTATTTGATGATTTTCCTTAAATCTTAAATAACTAGGAACTATTCACATGGATTAATTTTATCATTCATTGCATTCCATGGGAATCGTTCAGCATTTGTTCAATTAAATTTAGAAGTGACGCAATGATCTAATCATCTGCAGCAAACATCACATAAGTAAATTAGAACTTGAAACTTTAAAAAAAGAAAAACCCAAGTGTGGAACGCTAAGTTGGTGATAAGAATGTTCAAACTGAAACAACATTCTGTATAATATTTCCATCATTACATTTTTCCATATATGCATAAGCTTTTACTTGCATGCAAATCACCCATTCTTTACAAGCATTTACATGCCAAGAAAGCTAGACTAGATCCTACGTTCCCCTTCGCTGTTTTTTCATTTTCTTTATATGATTAACAAATTAGTTGGAGTATAAGCTAAACCTCGGCCTAAATACAGGCGGGTTTCACAAAAAGAAAAAGTCTATTTACTAAAATCTTTTATATACCAGTTGTCAATATCTGATACCAGACTTCAACGAAACCTAATTCTTCATCACGTGCATTGCTTGCATGAGTCTTCAGTTGGCCTGGAGAATCTTCCCGTGGTTTTCTTCCTCGTGAACTGTGACAAGACCCACATCAGTTTTTTTCTTTTTTAGTCTCTTGTTAAATTCCAAGATTTGTAGCAATATTAGAAAAAAGAGTACCACATTCTGCTACCATATTAGAATATGAAACTATATTGATGCTTTAATATGGATGAAGTGAAAGCGTATGTTGTTACCTTCATAAGCATTGGAAGAAAGTGGGATAATAGGTGAGGAGTTGGCACTGTGAGGGTGGTGAGCCTTAGAAGAATGATCATTTGTTGATTTAATTTGACGATGTTGACTAATAGTTGGAACTCTTGACGAAGAAGATAAGCTTGCAGAGTTTGTCATCGAGTTGGTGATCTCTTCTTGCCTGAATAACGAAGAAACTGCCTCTTTCATCTTCTCCACCACGCCGGTATCTTTATTGGTATTTGCTTTCGTAGGACTGATAGCCTCCGTTATAGCCTGTGAAAGTGCTCTTTCATCTTCCCCTGGCTCCAGCTTAGTCATGAAATACTCCTTTATGGAGACACCTTTGTCCCATGTTTGGGGGCTCAGATGTCCACCATTTTCACTCATTTTCTTGGATTCAGAAGATGGCTGAACAGCAATTTGTGAAGCATTTCTATGGAAAGATTCTTTTTCTTGTTCTTGTTCTTGTGTTTCTTGACTTGTAACAGCAAGCCCAGCGATTTTCGAAGCAATCTTGTGGGTTGCATCAGACATTGCATTATAAGCAGGACCCAATGTTTCAGACACTGCTTCACTCATGGTTGCGTTTGGGCTTAACGGTTTCTCGTTTTCTGGTGCAGCTTCTTGGCTCATCCTGTTCGGCACCCTATGCTTCTCAGCTACCACCGGGACAGCCCGTGGGTGCTGCCTAGCCGTCTCTTTTAAAGGCTCTGGTGCTGCTTCTGACTCGTACACTGGACGTAAAGTATAACTTAATAAGGTAAGAAAACGGGGGATTTCTTTTAAGCCCATGACCTAAAGGTTGCAATGGTAGGACATTATGTTTGCTGGCTGACACATTTAGACTGGTATATTTAATTTCACACATTTAGGTCAAAAATTGACCTGAAACACCCCAATTTGGGCCATAGAGTCATGTGTTGCTCGAGCCGGCAATTTGAGCCCGATCTGCCCTGAATTTGGGCCGGGCTGGGCTAAAAATAGCAGCCCAAAAAATTGGGCCGTTTTGGCCCGGCCCGACGTGTCACGGGCGGCCGCTTGGTCAGATTGAAATTATTATTTTTTCTAAGAAAAGATCGAAATTAGTGTTGTTACTTGTCATGAACTAAAGTAGATTAAGATATAAAATATATGTGGATTGAGAAAGTGTAATAAGTTAAGTTTTATAGTACTTCCACCAATTTTTACCCACTTTTCTTTTTGGAAATAAACACTACTCACAAACAAATAAATAAGTCCCACAATACCCCTTACAATAACCTTACTCTATCTACGTTTTCAATAAAATACTAATTTTCATTAAATTTTGTGCTCAAAAGTAATGGGGTAAATTTTTTATGGATCCTATCAAATATTTTATTTTTTTAAAGGGCCGGACTGGCACGTTAGCCCGCGGGTTAGGTTGGGCTAAACTCAAAATTTATAGGCCCAATTTGCAAATGAGCCGACTCGGCCCGACCTGTGAACATAGCTTAACTCGACGGGCTAGGCGGCCCGATTTGCCAACGCTAAACATGTTTGGCCCAAATGTGCGAAAATGTAAAAATACTTGCTAAATTTGTCAGCCCGAAACACTCACCCACCCAATTTGGCCTAAATGTGGGAAGATTAAATTTTACGGGCCTAAATGTGCCAATTCGTAGTTAGTTTACTAAAAAAATTACTTTAAAAAAAAGAGTAGATTTTATATGAAAACGCTTCATAATAAGCTTAACATGAAATAGTTTTAGAGTATCATTAATCTCATCAGGAGTATTATTAAACCTGTCAGGGGTATCATTAGTCTGAGTTCAATAAAATTATTTTAAATTTTCTTGAACTCAGACTAATGATACCCCTGATGAGATTAATGATACTCCCGATGAAATTAAGGATACTTTAAAATTGTTTCATGATAAGCTTATCATGAACTATTTTCATATAATATTTTGCCCAAAAAAAGATGTATGATGAATATGAAATTGGGAAAGAGTATTATTATTATTACTTGGAGCTCCAAGATATTCAGGATCAGGGTCTTTTTCATGGTCATCATCATGATCAGAGACAGAGTAATGATCAAAGGTGGTTTCCCATGGAGGTGTGGTGTGATGAGTACTGGGTTCATTTTCAAATCTCCTTTTCCCACTAAGGCTGTACTTCAACTTCTTAGCTCTCTCCTTCACTTTTGTGAGAACAGATTTCTTGTTCTGATGGGTAGGGCTAAGGGCTTCTTCTCCTCCATCATGACATATTCTAAATGTGGGCGATGTATTTGACGACCTGTACGTCTCTTCAACTGCACTCAGATTAATGTACCAGGAATTATGTAGGGATGTAATTACATCAAGCCATTCAAAAGTTACAAACAATCATCAAAGTTACCCGACATTTTTAACAATTTTCCCTTGATGTCTTGTGAACCAACAATATATTCAATAATAAGCTCGAAAACAAACGAGTCAAGCTCAAACTTACGACGTGATTTGTCCGATAACATCCCTACAAATTCTATAATTACTAGAATGGGGCAAAGATATACACCACTAAGAAGCTGCTCAAAATTTAAAATTAATATTAGGAAAAATTGAAAAAATTGCCTCGTAAGTTTCACGGTTTTTTCGAAAATGCTCTCTAAGTTTTGAATCCTACCAAAATATCTTGAAACTTATAAAATGTTGGTAAAATGTTTGGTAAAATATCTTGAATCCTGCCAAAATATCTTGAAACTTATAGAAACTTGTAAAATACCACATAATAATGAGTTATGTGGTATTTTTGTCAAATTTTTCTCTCACGTGACTTGTATATAAATTGCTTCATAGCACATTGTTGTGATCATAAACAACAATTTTACGAATTGAGAAATTGATAGTAAACAACATTTTTACCTAGAATTCAAAGTAACAAGACATTTTCGTACAAAAGTTATAGCGTGTTTCACAAAATCACCAAAGTTACATGACATTGTTTACAACTTTCCCTTGATATTATTAGTTTGTTTAGATTCATCTAGGCTTGAAAACTTCGTGAACCAACAATATATTCAATTAATAAGTTCGAGTTCGGCTCGAAAACAAACGAGTTAACCTCAAACAATATTGACTCGTCTGATTACATCCCTAGAAATCTATAATTACTATAATGGGGCAGAGAGATATACCTTTAAGAAGCTGCTCAAAAGTGGGTGAAGTTTGAGACTTAGACGCTTTGGGGCTGTTTTCAGAAACTCTTATTTTCCTCTCAAGTTGAGCCATTGCAGCAAATGATGTGTGAATTTTGCGAATTCTGTTTATGGAGAAGAAATGAGAAATATATACAAGAGTATAAGCTTAAATGGAGGAATGTATATGGACCACAATCTAAAACACACTAACCAATTAAATATGCGACTCTATACTACTCTTACCATAAATAGCATCTTCAATTTCTCCAATATTTCCCTCTTTATATGCGATTTTCCTATATTTTCTCACTCTTTTCCTTTTCCTCTTTTCTCTTACCCTACTCAGAATGGTTGGACATACAAATAACTCTAAAATAGAATAGTAGTATATCATTTTAGTCATACAAGTTAAAATGATACTATTAATCACACTATTCGATCCACTCCAATTAAAATCTAGATAGTGTGATGTGTACCCCGTGACACTCCACGTGTGTAAAATTAAAAAAATTCTCAATCTAAAAGTGGTCACGACCATCAAATATGATGATTCCAACGAGAATTAACAATTTCCGGCAAAAAAAATTTGAAATTGATAGTTTCAGGACTAAAAAATAGAAGAGATACAAGTCCAAAAATGATACCATATCACCAATCAAACTAATTATGTATTTTAACAAAACAATTAATACTGCTTAAAAATATACCCAAAGTGTAAACAAGTTCTATAGTTTTCACACCCTTTTTTCTACTTAACATTTATGTAATTTTCTTCAACACTCCAACAATGATATATCTTTTGATGCCAATTTAGGTCTTCTACACTATACTTAACAATATTTCCACAGGAAATGACTAAAATCAATGATCAAAATTGAAAAATTAAACAAACAAAAGAATATTAGACTAAAATTTAACTCAGACGAAAGTTACAGGACCATCTTTGATATCAACTCTGAACTTGATCATACCCGACTACAACCTGGCTTTTTTGTCACTCGTTTAACACACATTAACCTCCGAACTACAGCCGCATCGTCCCAACTACCATCAATCGCCAACACATTTGCCAACAATACATATATAGCAGGATCATCAGACACAATTCCATCAGCTTTCTCCCACAACGAACGGCAATCTCTTTATTACCATAAACTTGACAAGCACTCAATAAGGCTTTATACACACAAGGCCCTTTCTCAATACACATACTATCGATAAAGGCCTTGGCTTCATCAAGAAATCCAGCTCGACCGTATAGATCCACAACGCACGCGTAGTGCTCTAACTTGGGAACCAAGCCACCCCTTTTCATCAGATCAAAATACTCGATGCCTTTTGCAAGAAAACCAACATGGCTGCAAGCAACGAGCGCAGCAAGAAAAGTGGTGACGTTCGGGCTAATCCCACTCTTTCTCATTTGTTCAAACGTTCGAATAGCTTCTCCACCATGTCCATGATGGGCAAGCCCCGTAAGTAACGCGTTCCATGAGATCACGTCGTGCTTTTCCATTGAGTGGAACACTTTCTTTGCGTCATCGATGTTGCCACTTCTTGCGTACATGGAAACGAGCCCGTTCTGCACACATAAATTAGTAATGTACGGAGTCTTGGAAACTAGGGCGTGGATTTGTTTCCCCTCTTCAAGGGCCGAGGTGTTCCCCAACGCTTTTAGTACGCTTGAAAATGTGAAGACATCAACGGGAAGGGATGCTCGTCTCATTCGAGAGAAAGAAATGAAAGCTTTTTCACCGAGCCCCAGATTAGAAAATCCGGCAATAACTGCATTCCATGTGATTTGATCCCATTCCGTAACACTAGAGATGATTGTGTAAAAATCCTTTAACCTACAAGATGACTCCGAATATGCAATCAAGAATGTAGTAACCAAGAAAGGATTATATTCTAAACCCTCCCGAATCACGCAACAATGAATCTGCCTACAAAGATGTAAATCATCCGGAAAACAGAACGAGCTCAACAAAGTGTTGTACGTAATGTAATTCGCCTTAAAACCAGAACGAAGCATTTCCTTTAGCAAAATCATTGATTCGTCAGGGAAATGATTATGAGCATATCCAGCAATCATCGAGGTCCAAACAACGACATTCTTATCAACTAATCCATCGAAAACTTTTCTAGAACATTCCACATTCCCGAATTTAGCGTACATATCAATCAAATTACTTCCCACCACAACATTAAACTCCAAACCTTCTTTTAAACTCAAGCCCTGCACTTGACCCCCAACCCCATTGTCTCCCAACTGGGCACAAGCTACCAATGCAGACGAAACGCCAAACCGCGTAACGGGAAAATCCTCCCTTAGCATCTCGATAAACAATTCAATAGCAAAGCCTGGATCACGGGCTTTTACATAACAAGAAATCAGCGCGTTCCAGGTGACTGCATTTCTTTCAGGCATTTCATCGAACACCTTTTGTGCACACACAATCTGCCCGCATTTCCCGTACATGTCAACCAGGGAAGTGTTGATGCATACATTTTCGTGAAATCCCGTTTTAATGACATGGGAATGAAGCTGAATCCCTGAAAAACAACCCGTTTCCGCACACCAAGATATGATTTTGTTGAGAACGAATGGGTTCTGCAGAGACGCGGATTGCTGAAATGCGGCATTTGGGATTGGATTTGCAGTGAGTGTGGTTGAATAGTGTTGTTGATGGGAATTTGATTGAAGATTTTGAGGGCGGGAAAGGTGGTAATTTGACGATTTTGGTCGTGTGGAAAATGCAAGAAATCGTAGTCTCATTATATAACGACTTTCTAATTAAGTAAGCTTTGTTGTAGGTCGAACGTTAACATCACACTGTACGATTTTTTTTTTTTTAAAGAATTGATAGGTATTGTTCTTATAAAATTGAAATCTTTAAAATCTTTGAAATTCTTAAATGAGAATGAAAACAAATAAATATATGTAATTAAAATGATTAACGAAAAGAAAAGATAATTCGTAATATTATTTTCCTTTTAGACAAGGTAAGAGTAAGTCTTTTGTGCACACTTGTTGAAGTTGTTTATAATGAAAAATGTGGATTGGTTACACTACAAAGTGTGAGTTGATTATACTGAAAAGTTTTCAGTATTATCGATTTCCAGTGTATTCAACCCACATTTTTCAGTATAATTAGTCGTCCACACTTCTTCGGTGTAAACAACTTTAACTGTTGAGTGAGTGTACCAAATGCATATGAGACCATGACATAAGGTAATCATTACCCTATTATCTTTCGTCATTCTTATAATCATTATCCTCAATTTTACCCCTGTACCACATTAACAATCTTTTTTTTTTCTGTCTATTTTTTTTTTTTTTAATTATAGCATAACATTGGTGATGTAACTATTATGGAGACAACTAGTGTTAGACCCGCGATTGTCGCGGGTTTATAAATCATCATAAGACATTCGCATCAGTTTCTGAAAAGTTATTTTTCTCATTACAATTTAAATTTTTATTCCATAACAACATATCGTCAAATTATAAATGACGAAAAAAAAGACATTTGCATCAGTTTCTAAAAAGTTATTTTTCTCATCACGATTTAAGTTTTTATTCCATAACAACACATCGTTAAATTATAAATGACGAAAAAAATAGATACGACGATTTATCTTCGTCCACACCTAAAAGACAAAATATTGAGTTTCACCTAAAAAATATTACAAATTCCTAAAAATTTCATTATACACAACATTTGTTGTATATTTTGAAGGCTTACCCTCAACATCAAGAATTAGAACTTTCAGTCCCTTCTTGTTTTCAACTCTCTAGACTGCCTCGTACAATTGTCCAGGTGTGAAAACTGGATTGGAAAGATACGACCTTACAATCGAAAGAGACTGGCCTTCACTCTTATTTATCGTCATGGCAAATTAGAGCAGCACTGGAAATTGGTGCCAAGTAAAATTCATAGGCATCGTCTGAACTGAATTTTTCAAAGTCATTCTTGGGATATAAACTTTACTGACAATATTTCTTCCAGAAATAATTTCATCTTCAAGTATGCGATTTCCAAGCCTAGTGACAACCAATCTCGTCTTGTTACACAAATATGACTTTAGATCAATATTCCTCAAAAGAACTATCGACACACCTTCCTTCAAAGTCAAATAATGATTTGGCATCCCCGAACATTTAACTGAATTCAAGAATTCAACAGACACCGCGTTCCCATGACCTTCCTCTCGAAACTCAGACTTACAAACACTATTAGAACTCAAGTACACCCTATTTTTTCCAGGAAGCATTGATAGAATCTTCTCATTAATAGTCTCCACATCACGATGTGTAGGCGCAAGTATTGCCCTATCCTCAAAATATTTATGCGTATGCAGATTATTAACTATTGATGGATACATACTCTGAATCATAGATGCAATTGGATCATTCATATTGGAAATTAAAATATCATCCAAAATCTCGAGTTCAGCGTAGTCGTCAATACTATTACCAAGCTTTCTATCGCCTACTTTCAAAATCCATTGCGAGAACTCAGCATCATCATTAGCATCAGAGTCGTCATCAACACTTCCACATTGCAATTTCATGTTTTTGGTCAAGGTCAGAACCTACCAAATACAGGGAAAAAAATGCATCATTATATTATATAATTTAATTAAACAGATGAATTAGATAGTTCACAGTCAATACCTTGCAATAATCCCACATATATGATGCATTGATAGTTGAGTGTACAATGTCCTCCCTACCACCTTTAGGTATAACAGGAAGAATTTGTCTAAAACCCCTCCAAGAACCATCGTTTTTTCACCAAATGACAAGTCACTCGCCGAATCATCGGGACATCTAACAATATCCCTCATTGTTCGATCCAAAGCTTCAAAACTAAACCTATTTATCATCGGTGCTTTATCTCATATTTTAAGTTTTGCCTTCATTATAAGTTCAGATAAATCCTAACCAGGTTGTATATTACACATAGAAGTATCATCCATATTAATGGGTATAGAAAATCGTGAATGAGCAGTACGACCTCCAGGTAAAAGAAGAGCTGTTATTTCACTCGAAAGAGTTACATTATAAACTCTTAGTTGTAAAACATTAGTTTTATATGATAATAAATATAGGTTGAAAATTATGATCTAAAATTTCAAACGTCATTTGATTTGCAGATCACCACGTACTCATAGGAGTAAGTATATCTTTCAAAAGAGTTATATGTCATAACTATATTCAACCCAGATTCATTATACTGGATGCACTATACTATTAGTTAAGAAAAATATATAATTAATTGAAAAATCTCAGAATATAAAAAATTCATATATTTATCTATAATAATTAAAGCATTCAACACTAAAATATTGTCAAACAAAAAGCCCTCACTGCAATGAATGCAAGTGCTCACATTTCACATGTTCCCTAAACCACTATTTTGTCAAAAGTAGAATGTAATATTTAATTACAAAATAATAATTTAAATTATGATAAAAATTTCTTACATTAGTCTTCCTATAGAGTCTTACTAAACACAAAGATGCAAACTATTAAAATAAAAAAATATCATTATAAGTTGAATTTCATGTATAATAAAAAATATTTGAATACAAAGATTAATCTTCTTTATATATGGAGAATTAAAGACCAATATCTTAAATATTTTGGCGTAAATAGCGTCAATCACAATTACTGAATGAAATTATTATATATACTATAGTTTTTTTTTATCTATTCATTGCTATAAATGTTCAGTAAGAGAAAATATTTTTTCTAAGTACATGCAACAATACCACTTTAGAAAAAATATATATAGTACGAATATTGAGAACCTAAATTAGTATATGTATTTGTAACTTCATATGAGGCCTCAAATTTTAGAAAAAAAAAATCGAGTCTTTTATTTTATATGTATCATATCAATAATTTGACCACGTCTTAAAAATAAGTTAACCACAAATAAAATAGATAAAATTATAAACTCTTAAGTGTAAAATATTAGTTTTCAATGATAATATATATAGGTTAGAAATCATGATGTAAAATTCTACATGACATTTGGTTTGTAGACTACCAAATATACATAAGATTGAATATATCTTTTAAAAGAGTTTCATGTCATAACTCTATTGCACTTAACTTTTATTATACTGGATGCACTGTATTAATAAGAAATTAAGAAAAAATAATTAATTATAAAAACTTGTAACATAAGAATTAGGAAAAAAATGCACTTTTTTTATCCTTTAACTTTAGTTATCTTTGGTTTTCGTCTTGTTAACTTTGAACTATTGAATTTCGTCCTATATATTACAAAATTTCTGTTTTTGTCCTATTACCTGCTAAATCAGCTACCTCTTTCGATAAATCTGACGTGATATTTTCATTCTATAAATTTCAAAAACTTGGTATCATGAGAGATTTACAGCAATAGTTACCTAGTGTAGCAAGTAACAGGATAAAAAAAAAAAATTTGATACGTTATATGATAAAATTCAAAATCTCAAAGGAAATAGGATGAAAACAAAAGTCAACCAAAGTTAAAGGACAAAAAATTATAATTTTCTATAACAATTAAAACATTTCACCAATAAAATACTGACAACCTAAATTAACTTATATACGGTTGCAAAATTCGGACACTATCTTTTCAGGTACAAATTTAGGAAACCATATTTATGGGCTTATAAAATTAGAACATTATCTCTACAATCTTGCAAATTAAGGACACTGTCTTTTATTTTGGGCAAATTTAGGCCTAATTTTATAAAATGTGGGTAAAACAAAGCCCGACTACGATATGCCCAGTTGACCGTATTTTATAAAAAAATTCCTAAATTGTCCAAAATTAAAAGAGAGTGCCCTAGTTTTGCAAGCTTGTAAAGATTGCAAGTTCGTAAAGATATTGTCTCAATTTTGCAAGCCTGTAAAGATAGTGTTCTAATTTTACAAACACTCATAAGGTAGTGTCCTAAAATAATATTTTTTTCCTTATAACCAATTTAGTAAATGGTAACGAAGAGTATTAATTGTTTATTTAAAGAATATTAATTGGTTAAAGTAAAATATATCTAAAAATGGTACATATATAAAATATTTTAATTTCAAAAGATACTCTCAATAGTAATATTTTATGATTAAAGTATGTAATACGACATTGAGATTAATTATGTTTCTAATATATCACCAATATTGTCTTAACTACGAATTAATATGTATACAATATGTCATACCTTATAATTTATCACTAAATTAACTCATGCACGCAAGAAAAGAATTAGGAGATTATCTTATGGGTGTTGGTAAAATTAGGACACACTATCTTTTCGCGCTTACAAATTTAGGGAAATGTCTTTAAGGAATTATAAAATTAGAACACTATCCTTATATACAATCTTGCAAAATAAGGACACTGTCTTTTATTTTAGGCAATTTAGGCAAATTTTTATAAAATTTGGGTCAAACAAAGCCGACTACGATATGCCCAGTTGGTCGTATTTTATAAAAATTGGCCTATATTAACCAAAATTAAAAGAAAGTGCCCTAGTTTTGCAAGTTTGTATAGATATTGTCATAATTTTGCAAGTTCGTAAAGATATTTATCTCAATTTTGCAATTCCGTAAAAATAATGTCCTAGTTTTACAACAATCATAATGTAGTGTCCTAAAATAACAAAATTTCCCTTATAAACTATATATTTAAGAAAATCAAGATTAAGAAACCAAATAAATAAGATCAATTTTAATGGAGCAAAATATGGAAAAAAAATATATATAATCTTACAAAGAGTTGAGAGAATTGACTCGATCTCTAGTTGTTGTTTCCTTGTAGAATCAAAACCACAATTAATTAATCTACTGTACATTATAGTACCATTCGTTCTTCTTTAAAATAAATTTTCTAATATGTGAAAACTATCTTGAAGTTAATTATCTTACATAATTGTAGAAGTTGTTATTTATGGCCACATCTTCCAGTTAAATAAAATATAGGTCAAATTTTATAAAATGTGAATCAAATAAAGCTCAATTATATGCCCAATTGGTCGTATTTTATAAAATTTGGCCTAAATTGGCTAAAATTAAAAGATAGTGTTCTAGCTTTGTAAATTTATAAAGATATTGTCCTAATTTAGCAAGTCCTTAAAGATATTGTCTTAATTTTGCAAGTTTGTAAAGATAGTGTCCTAATTTTACAAACATTCATGAGGTAGTGCCCAAAAATAGCAATTTTTCCTTATAACTAATTTAGTAAATGATAACGAAGAGTATTAATTGTTTACTTAAAGAATATTAATTGGGTTAAAGTAAAGTGTATCTAAAAATAATTATAAAGTGGTACATGTATGAAACAATTTAATTCTAAAATATACTCTCAATAGTAATATTTTATGATTAAAGTATGTAAAACCACATTGAGGTTAACTATGTTTCTAATCTATCACCATCATTGTATTAACTATGAATTGATATGTATACAATAAGCAATATCTAATAATTTATCACTAAATTAACTCATATACGCAAGAAAAATTGTTTTTTTAGAACATTATCTTATGGGTGTTTGCAAAATTATGACACTATCTTTTTGGACTTACAAATTTAGAAAATTATCTTTACGGGCTTATAAAATTAGAACACTATCTTTACAATCTTGCAAAATAAGGACATTATCTTTTATATTGGGCAAATTTAGGCCAAATATTATAAGATGTGGGTCAAATAAAGCCCAATTATGATATGCACAATTGATAGTATTTTATAAATTTTTGGCCTAAATTGGCTAAAATTAAAAGATAGTGTTCAAGTTTTGTAAATTTGTAAAGATATTGTCTTAATTTTGCAAGCTCCTAAAGATATTGTCTCAATTTTGGAAGCTCGTAAAGATAGTGTTCTAATTCTACAAACACTCATAAGGTAGTGTCCTAAAATAACAATTGTCCCTTATAACCAATATAGATAATGGTAATGAAGAGTATTTATTGTTTATCTAAAAAAAATCATTAATTGGTTAAAGTAAATTGTATCTAAAATAATTATAAAGTGGTACATACATGAAACAAATTAATTCTAAAACATACCGTCAATGCAATATTTTATGATTAAATTATGTAATACCACATTGAGGTTAAATATGTTTCTAATCTATAACTAATGTTATCTTAACTACAAAGTAGTATATATATCTTATAATTTATCACTAAGTTAACTCATGTATGCAACAAATAATTAAATTTTTAGGACATTATCTTATTGGTGTTTGCAAAATTAGCACACTCTGTTTTTGGGCTTACAAATATAGGAACTATCTTTATGGGCTTATAAAATTATAACGCTATCTTTACAATATTACAAAATAAGGACACTATATTTTATGTTGGACAAATTTTGGCCAAGTTTTATTAAATGTGGGTCAAACAAAGCCTGATTAGATATGCCCACTTGGCCTTATTTTATAAAATTTGGCCTAAATTGTTCATAATTAAAAGAGAGTTCCCTAGTTTGCAAGTTTATAACGACATTATCCTAATTTTGCAAGTTCGTAAATATATTGTAATTTTGCAATCCTTAAATACAATGTCCTAATTTTACAAAGATTCATAAGGTAGTTTCTAAAATAACAAATTTTCCCATATAACCAATATATTTAAGAAAAGCAAATTGAGAAAAAAAAAAAAGGTCAATTTTAATGGAAAAAGTATGATTTTTTTTTTCAAAAAAAGAATATATTTTTATGATAACCGCTTAGAGAAGAGTTGAGAGAGTTGACTCGATCTCAAGTTATTGTTTCCTTGTAGAATCCATAGTTAATCAATCTATTAAATATTTTGGAATCATGAGTTTGTAGACTACCAATTACTCATAGAAATGAGTATATCTTTCAAAAGAGTTCTCTATCATAACTATATTCAATGTAACCTCATTATATTGGATGCATTATATTAGTAAGATATTAAGAAAAAATAATAGCTGAAAAAACTTTATAACATAAAATTTTCATACAATTATAATAGAATATTGTCCATTTTTTTTTAAATATCATTAATTGACTTGTGCTACCCCCCTCACCCCCTTTTTTTCAAAATTTAAATTTTGGATTTAATCACGTTCCCCATTGTTGTAATATTTGCATCTTTCTCTCTTCTACATTCGCATTAAGGAATAGTTCGACTCCATCTTCGTTGCTACTACTCAAAATAACCACTATCATGAGCAATAAATCTTAATCAAAGTTTGTCTTAAAAGGGAATCAATAAATTCGATGTACATTAATTTTTAAGATGTATAGTCAAGTTTGTCATAAATTGTATGTATAATTATAATCAAATTTAACATAAAATGAATATTATTTTATTTTAATATTACGTTTTTTGTATAAATAAAACATATTATAGTGGTCATGATTGTTATTATTGTCGAAAAATTTGCAATTATTTAAATAGGAATGTGTAATTAAATAATATCAAATATTAAATTAAGTAAATAATAAGCCCTAGCTAAACCCTAAATTTAAATTGAACTTGTAATTCAAATATTTAAGCCGAAATAGCAAGTCCACAACCTTTTATTTCAAAATTCTCTAATCTCCTTCAATCTCACTGTGTCTGATTTAGACCATTGGATTGTTGATGTTAATCTTGACCGTTGATTAATTTATTGAAATGTGTGTGTATGGTATGTTTGACAATTAACCTCTTTACATTTATTGGATATAATCTTGAATGTCGACCTTTTAATCTCTGATCCTAACTATCAGCCTTTTTTTACTGGAATTATGCAAATATTTCTTCTCAACTTTCTATTCATAATTTATCTGCCGAACTTCCCTTCTGTTTCATTCCATATATTCGACTTCTTACTATTCTCACATATAAATATATAACATAATTAATATCTATACTACACAAATAGATAAAGTATATACATTGTTATAAGAATTACAAAATAATCTAGTATCTGTTATTTTTCAAAAATACATAAGAAGAATGTATGTAATCGCTTTCTCTTGTCTAGCACGTCAGCACATGTTTTTTTTTTCATAAAGTAGGGATTTAAATTAGACATTGACTACGGACATACCTAATTAAAATAATATACTTCTTTCAATCAACTTTTCTTAAACCCCGTGAACTAATGAATCAAAATTTTAATATTGAATGAAATTAATAACTCATTTAATGAGGTCAGATTTTAATCCTTAATTTGTGTTATTCAAATTAATAGGCAATTGAAAATATTATTTCGTATATATCATTTTAAACAATTATTTAAAATAATTAGGATTTTTACATCAATTTTATGCTAATTTATATTTCTAAAAGCAAAAGTAAAAAAGAATTGTTCATTGAAACAAAATGTAATGTGGCATAAACAGATTAATCGACTTGGATGAGGTAATTAACACAATTACATATATACGATTGTTAAAAGTCAATAATTATGTCTACATGGATTTCATATATTCATATAATTTAGAAAATCTTATTTGTTAAATTTTAAAATATCTTAAAAAAATTCCACACCGCTTTACATATGCATATGATTAAACCTGAATATACTAATTCATCAATAACAATAAGAATCCAAAAAAAACAAAAATACAGTCGATTATTTGAATGGCAATGGCAATTATTCGAAATTATCTACTACTTA
Source organism: Ballota nigra (assembly GCA_947034835.1). Lineage (NCBI taxonomy): Eukaryota > Viridiplantae > Streptophyta > Magnoliopsida > Lamiales > Lamiaceae > Ballota > Ballota nigra. Next base: position 4,777,962 of record OX344727.1, on the reverse strand, counting down.
TTCAACATCTATTAGAATTTAAAAAAACAAAATTGCTTATCAATAAAATACATGTTTTAAATTTGGTAGGATTTGTACAAATTAAATTAACGGATATTAGGTTTTTGATATATTAAGACAATCTACATTCTTATAGTAAGATAATTTATTCTTATTCACAAATTTTATGGAATAGTCATACTTAATATATCAACAAATTAATTATTGTCAAATGTGATAATTAACAACAGATATGGAAAACTATGTATACAATGAATAATTTTGAATGGAATATGATATTAACTTCAAGAGAAATAATGATTATTAATGAACAAATAATCAATACATTAAATGAGAAACAATCCGAAAAAAAAAAAATACACGAAAATTTCAAATACTATCTTGTCTACAAAATTACATAAACGAATAAAGACGCAAGCCATCTTCAAAATGAATCTTTCTCACAAAATGAGTGTAACTCACTTCAAAAAATCCTGCAAAAAAGATAGAAATGAATTCAAGGAATACCAAAGTCATGAACAAAAAAAAAATACCTACAAATCGACAATGAGAAAGGAGAAATATCGAATACAATCCTCCTAAAAGAAAATGAACACGAACCAACTTCCAAATTCCTAGATAAAAATATTCACGCACTACCAAAATCATGAAGAAAAAGAGATAAATACAAACCACAAAAAAAAAAAAAAATAAAGAAGAAGATGAGAGAAAGACGAAAGGAAACAACGAAGGAGAAAAACACGTGTAGAATGAAGTAAAATATTGTGTGGTAGTGAAGAACTTATATAGAGAAATACCAAAGCAAACTAACGGTCAAGATTTAACAAAGAAATTAAACGGATGAGATCAAAAAGAGCTAGAATGAAGGAGATAACAAATATTCGAAATAGAAGAAAGAGGGCTCGCCACATAGGATCCTGCAGCCTCTCTTATATAGTATATTAGGATCATTCGTTCAACATATTTAAAAATGGAGAAAAAAAATCTTTCTCATTTCCGTTAATAAACTAAAAATAATGCTCCCTTGAATATTACTATTAAAATTTAATATAAATGAAATAATTGTACACCTCTCTATGAATTACTCTACTTAACACCTATTAATATGGAGTTTAACTCGCTAAATATTTAATGTGAGATAATTAACTCTTAGGGGCCGTTTGGTTCACGGGATAAGATTGGATTAGACCAACTATCGGAAAATGGATAGACTAAAACCATAAAATTTGGACTGGAACCAAATTTTCTGGATCGAATTGTACACGAGATAGTCCTTCTAATCTATCCAGGGCCATGGTCCTGTACAATCCCTCAAACCAAACACGAATTTACCTGAGATTATAAAGACAATCCCAGACAATCCCTCAAACCAAACGGCCTCTAGTTGACTCTAACATCTCTCGACAATCACTACAATAAAATAAAGAATTGTCTACAAAATTAGAATTGCTTACAAAAATTTTCCAACAAAAAAGTTTGTAGTAAGAATTGCCTATGATTTACCTACAAAATTTTCTAATTAGGAAAGCTTCTACATTTCTCAACTTGAAAACAACTTGCCTACGGAATTAATTTGCCTACAAATAAAATCCCTAGGTATAATTACCTACAAGTCATTTGCCTACAAAATTTTACCTACAACACAATTTGCCTACAGAATTTCCGTAGAGAAATTTTTTTGTAGGTAGGGAAGGAAGATGTCTATACAATTAGAAATTTTTGTAGGCAATTTGTAGACAATCCTCACTACGAATTTTTTTGTTGGAAACTTCGTAGCCATATTGACAATTTCTATAGGCAATTTTATGATTTCTTATAGTGAACGCCCTAATCCACAAAGTGTCTTTTGACGTCTTAATTTGGTGGTTTAATTTCTTACTCAGTGAAATTTAGTTTTGAGATTATAAATACAGTATGATCATCTGCTCCGAGATTAGATCGATCTTATTTCGTTAATTTCTTGAAATTTAAAACTTATACCCTCATTTAATTGGTCGAAGAAGAGTATTACACACGCTCATTAGTTAGTAACTAAATACTATTTCATTCATTCCCTAATAATCTTTACACTTTTTTTATGGGACGTTCCACAATAATTTTCACACTAACAAATGAAAATAAAATTCTCTCACACTACTCACTTTATTTCAAAACACTCTTTATTTATCGGTTGAAAAATTAATAAAACAATTATTTTTAAAAAATATATCACCCCATATATAAAAATTAATAAGGGACGGAAGAGTACTTAATTGGTTAGAAAACAATTTTTGCATACACACGCGCACAATATATAATAGGGTATGATTTGGGTAGAAAATCTAAAAGTGATGGTGTAAAATTTGAATCGTACTTAAAATCTAATGTTACCAATTCATGGTTTAAATTACATAATAAAACTACTATTATTGGTGTATATTTACACGATAAAACTAGTATAATTAGTTTGTGTATGTGTTGTACAAATTAATAATATAAATATTACAAGACCTGGAACTATTCACGTTTACACGATCGTTATTAGATGCTGGAGTATTGTATAGAGTGAAATTGATTTATATATAAATCACTGAAGGGTATTAGTTGTTTTCATTGAAGAGTATTAGTTGTATTTACTGAAGAGTATTACTGATTTACATTAAAGAGTCTTAGTTGTTAAGTGAAAATGAATTAAAACTCTTTAGTGTAAACCAGTAATACTCTTCAGTAAAACAATTAATACTCTTCAATTAAAACAACTAACACCCTTCAGTGATTCATGTATAAACCAGTTTCACTCTATACTTTGTCTAGATGCTGAGGATGACGAGTTTTGCCGTCATAAATTGTAATTTCAAATCTATCTATATAAAAATATAATTTATCAATTTTTTTTATAAATAATCACCACTAGCGACTCTATATTTATTAGCAGATTGATGGTTGGAGATTATTTAACTCATACAAATTAGAAACCTTAATTTTTTTTTTTTTTATCAAGAAAGAAGAAATTTTTATTAAAACCACAAACAATTACACAATGGTGTGAAATACACCAAAATCACAATACAGTACCACATAGATCATTGTCACTCCAAGTCCATAATCATAAAAATTTAACTTAAGACTGCAAACAATTAAAAGGATTCCACTCTCAGTCTTCATATTTCGAGTTCTTCTTCCAATGTCTGTCCTAATTGAACCAATTTCAACAATGTATCTTGAACTCTTTAAACATTTTTTCCTTTGATGCTTGTTTCCCTTTAAAGATGATCTCATTTTTTACTTTCCAAATTAACCAGACCCCGCATTCCCAAATGGACTTAATTAACAAATCAATATTATAACAAGTCCAATTTAATTTAGCAAACTCTTAGTTTTAATTAATTTTTCAAATACAATCACGAATTTAATTATATATCTTTCATTCATTCTCAAATGATGCACCAAGCAATCAATAATAGACGGAAATATGTTGCAAGAGAAATCAATTCTCGAAGTTTCAATCATCTCAAAAAGCTAGCTACGTACGTCTCTAACATTGGCTTAAATAGCAATTCAGAAAAGGAAATAATAGAAACCCCAACAAATTTATTACTTTAACTAGCTAAACACATAATTAATTAAGAGACCCAACAAAATAAATGCATAACGAAACGAGAATTCGATAGGCTTCTTCTGAAAGAATTCCAACCCATCTAAAGTTCGATCTTATAAGAATATGTAAAATTAATTCATTTAATTATTTTTCTTACATTAATATTTTTCTCACCCGTGCTTCGCACGACCGGATTTGTCTACAATCTAACATTAATAATAATAATGCATTTTACATTTTGAACATATGAATTATCATTGTCTGTAAATAAATTTACCTTTTTTTTTTTAACGTTAGACTAAATATATTCTAAATCTAATCTTGTATAAACATTATTCATAAAAATATAGAATAGTTTAGATTTTTTTATCAATTAACATATTTTATTTTATATTTTTCAATAATAAAATGGTGAGATTCTCACTGGTGCACAAGAGGTTATAGACACACCAAAAATCTATTCACGACATAAAAATAATATATACATTAAATTGTAATTTCTCCGATTCATTTTTTGTTTTGCACTTTTAAAGTGACACGAATTTTTATAAAGTAGTTGTTTATTATTATTTGTGTGTATAAATTTATTTTTGTGGATATAAAATAAACGTAAAAGAGTCCTTTCAACTTTCTAAGGGGTAAAATTAAAAAAATCAATTATTGTTCAATTTATCCATTTTCACATGTGAAATTTAAAAATAAATATAATAGATTAGGTAATAACCTGAACATTATTATATTAAAATTCTAGTTTCAGTGCTTATTAATTTGTACTTTCTATGCCCCAACTTTATTTTCAACTTTCTATTTTGGTTTGTTCAAACTCTATCTTCACACCCCTATAAAGAAAATAAAACTCAATATAAATATTCATATTTAACTACATTATACATTAAAAAGTAAAAACATTCACTCATATTGGTTTAACACCACATAAAATAGATTTTTCTTAATACTCGTGCCAAACGAAAATATGAAGATAGTCTTGGGATGGAGAGAGTATTATGTTATGGCACAAAAAATTCACAATATATTTTACCAAATATGCATCTAAATTATTTTATCTAACCAAAATGTTAATTAGCTTAATCTCAACAATTATTCTCATTAATATTAATTTATTTAACAATAATTCACTATTAACATTTAAGGGATATTTATTGCATTAGTATTAATATATTAAACAAATATCTATTCAGCCACATGAATACAAATATTCTTACCAAGGCAACACGTGTATACAAACAAATACAGATGGAAGAATACTAAAGACTAACCATTTTCCACATTAAAATTCAGTTGGCATACAAATACATTTTCGACAACTTCTATGGAAAAAATCAATTCAAACAAAATTCCACAAGCAGTGTTAGTCCGTAAATTGTAGACACCACTATGTCTCTGCGATTATACATTGACATTCAACATCCAAGAAATTCCAGAATCGATCGAATCCGCAAGATGATGTGCCGTCTATTGACAGACGAACATAAATCAATGATGGGCGAACAAGGATTAAAGCCATAAGAAGGATTACGAGAAATCAACCCCAAATCAAATCAATAAAGAAAATCAAAATGGGGGTGCATAAATCAATCCAGGGAGTGTACAAACTGACGAACAACTACAACGGCGAACAACTTTTCGGCGAACAAGTTTGAAGGCCCAAGACCAGAGATGAACATTCTGCTAAGTCAATAATGACGAGCAACATTGATAAAAGGTGGTGAATCTACCAACCTAAGAGGTGCATGTCGACGAACAAAGGATCAAGATCCCAACGCCAATCTGTGTAAAACACAAAGGCGAACAACTTCCGAGCCATGCACCCAAAAGGCGAACAACTTTCAGTTGAAGAACAGTCAAGATTATTCAAACCGACTTAGGCGAACAACAATGAATCCGAGATAAGACCAAACGAAGACTTTGTAACTAAGATTCAGCTTAGATAAGGTCAAACTAAGGTCAAAGGACACATGTCAAGCATGCAGGCTAAGGAGACCAAGAGTCATAGACACCTCATGCTTGCTAGTCACTATAAATAGTTGTTCTCCAGCTTATTAATACAAGTTCAAATTCATAAACACTCCCAAAACACACACTTAAACACCTAAACGTGCACACATACGAAATTATTACGATTTCAACTTTCATATTTACTAGTTCATAACCCGAACCTTCGATTTACCATTTACGGTGGTAACCAATCACACGTAATTGATTGATGATCTTTAAACCGAACTTAAACAGTCACTAATCCACTCGATAAAAATTGATCATCAATAATTTTGGCGCTAGAAGGAGGATTCGAACCTCCGATTAGTGTGATTACTCAAGAACTTCAAGCTGAAAACTTGAAGATTCAAAGAAAACCTCAAGAAATACTTGAAGATTCAAACAAAAGTGTTCTTGGTGTTCTTCATCATAAGAATTAAGGCAAATTAATTCGGAATGCCTCAATCCAAGGAAACTCAAGAATCACGTTTGTCAAGGAGAGCGTCTCCCACCCGAGCATCATCGGCTGACCACCAAGATCGCAATCCTAGACATGTGAGCAGGTCACAACATACTGCCATAACTCATAATCTCCCACCTGAAATGGAGGCCCTGGCGAACAACCCTAACGAATTAGCCAAAACCATTGCTGCTCTCCAGGCTCTACAGAGACAGCAAGACCAGAATAGGCCTTCACAAGTGAGGCCTAAAGATAGAGCCGTAGAAGTTGTTAGGGCAAGGTCAACAAGGGGCGAGCAACACGAGGTGAACAGTGCCCAAGTCAGGCGGGATAGAGGCAAAGCAAAGATGGTCAAACCAAGAGAGGGCCAGGCTGAATCTGCTCGCGGGCGAACAACAATGTTGAGCCACGGAACAACCCGCTCCAGTGCCCAGGACAGACTTGGCCAACCCCAGCAACAGGAGAAAGTTGCTCGCCAGGAGGCTGAGCACGGGCGAGCAACATTTGAGCAACCACGCCCATCAATTCATGAGAGACTCTCTCAATCTGCCTTCAGGCGTCTAGGGCCAAATGCGGCGAGCAACCCTAGAAGACAGCTCCAGGATTTGCCCGCTCCGAGCGAGGGACTGCGACGAGCAGAAAGGTTTGTACCTTTGCTCGCCGAACAGCCTCCAAGTCAGGGGGCATCTTTGGATCAGCTATCAAGTCTGAGAAAGGCAATGGAAAACATGCAGGGACAGTTGGACCAGCAGAGAGGAGTGGGGACGACCAGCTTGTCATCCTCACCATTATCACCTATCATTTTGAAAGCCCCGATTCAAAAGAAGGTCCAGTTCCCGGCAAGCATACAGTATGACGGTGTCGCTGATCCCAGAGTTCATCTGACGAAGTATTCAGATTACATGGTCTCGGTGGGAGCCAGCGATGCCACTCAATGCCGAAACTTCCCCTTAACTTTGGGGGATAGGGTGCATAAGTGGTTTTCGGCAATGCCACCAACATCTATTCACTCTTTCACTCAACTGAGTCGAGAATTCCTTTCTCATTTCTCAACGGCGGGGTCATATCTATCCCAAAAACACCGATTGTCCGACCTAAAATAAAATGACGACGAGTCGGATCGGGCATTCATGGAAAGGTTCGACAAGGTGTTGTTGGAAGGTGAACCCGTCAGTGAGGACACGAAGATCATTGCCGTTATGGCCGGGTTGAAGAAAGGATCAAAGTTATGGAAAGAGGTACGTCTGAAGTGCCCAAGAAGTTATGCCGAATTCAGAAATCAAGCCGGCATATTCGTTTCCATGCATGAGGCTTTGCAATCAAACTTGGGGGAGAACAAAACTGATCCCAAGGAGAACAACAAGAAACCTGGTGCAACAAGCTATCGAGTCCCTAAAAACATGAAGGCGTTCACTGAAGGGACAGAACTCAAAGAAAAGTTGAACCAAGTGCTAACAGTGTCAGTCGATACTGTTTATGAGAATGTGAAGGATAAGGAGTTGCTCTCCCCTCCCAGGAAAATTCGTCAAGATACTGGCAAACTCAACCCTAACAAGTATTGTGCCTACCATCAAAGCGTGGGGCACTTTACAAGTGAATGTAGAGATTTGCTTAAGCAGCTCTGGCGTTTCTACGAGGATGGAAAGCTCTCCGATTTTGTCAAAAGACAACCCGGGAAGAGAGTCCGGGAGAACAACTCTGAGGACGAAGATGATCAACCTCAGAAGAACAATAAACCGGCACGACCAGTTCCTGCCATCCCTACTCGTCCATTGGAAGATTTGTATATGATGGAACCTGCAGGTCCCGCAGAAGGATGTTCTGATGGATGGCCACCAATCTCCAATCGAAAAAAAAAGATTGAATTACGAGCAATCGATCAAGTTCAAGAAATGGGGGTCAAACCATCTATCATGCAGACAGCAGAACTGACCTTTAACGAGAATGACTTGGAAGGAATCTTAACTCCACACAACGATTCGCTCGTAATATGCGCAAAAATTATGGGAACACGAGTCCACAGATTGTTGGTGGACACCGGAGCCTATACTAACATCATATTCAAAAAGACGCTCGATCACCTTGGAGATTATTCGGGCTATATCCGGGATACAACTCACAGGATAATAGGCTTCGGAAATGCTGTAACGGACCCTTTGAGAATAGTTACTTTAGCAGTACAACTTGTAACGGCCAATGAACCCGAGAAAAATATTACTAGAATGGTTGACTTCTTGGTTGTAGACCAGGATTCAACTTATAACGGGTTTCTTGGTCGACCTTTTTTAAATGAATTTAAAGCTGCATGTTCCACTTATCATTATTGTTTAAAATTCCCAACAGCAAGTGGAGCAGGTACTATCAAAGGAGATCAAAGAAAGGCCAGGGAATGTCTCTTACAGTTGCAGGCCAAACATGTATCAGTATCCATGGTGGAAGCCACAACTAGCTATCCTGTTGATGAACCATCAATACTCGAAAACATGATGGACATAGAGGAAGACCACATGGACACTGACGAGCAACATCTTGACGAGCAGGTGTTGGGCGAGCAACTCATTACCACCCAGGAGGAACACCATCCTGACGAACAACAAAGGGGTGGTGACGAGCAACATTCATCAAATGACTTGGAGGGCCAAGTGTTGACTAACAACAACGGATCAGGGCCAACGAATGATCTAGATCCCCGCCTGGGGGCAGAGCCAATGAACATCGAAAATGATTTCAACTCTGAGGGACCAATACTTGATCCTCGGTGGAAAGGACAAAAACGACGAGCAACTCCAGTTGAAGAGCTGGAGGCGTTCAAAGTTAATCCTAAAAACCCGGATCTCGAATTATACATAGGATCTGAGCTCCCTGAGCCTTACAGATCCCGAATGAAAGAGTTCCTCAACAAAAATCTAGATGTTTTTGCTTGGTCTCATGTAGACATGGTGGGGATAGATCCGAAGTATGCCTGCCATAAGCTCAATATCAATCAAGCAAAAAGGCCAATCCATCAAAAACAAAGAAAGTATGGCCCAGACAAGTATCAGGCTTTGAACGAGGAAGTGAAAAAGTTGCTAGACAACGACCTAATTCGACAAGCACTTTGTCCACAATGGGTAGCAAACCCCGTCCTTGTGAGGAAACCAAACGGGACCTGGAGGCTATGTATAGACTTTACAGATCTGAATGCAGCATGCCCGAAGGACAACTTTCCACTTCCTCACATTGACCAGTTGGTGGACAGCACTGCAGGTCATGAAATGCTAACATTCATGGATGTCTTTGCCGGATACCATCAAATTCCAATGCATCCAGACGATCAAGAGAACACAGTATTTTATACAAACAAAAACTTGTTGTGCTGGAAGAGAATGTCCTTCGACCTCATCAACGCCGGAGCAACATACCAGAGGTTGGTGAACAAGATGTTCGATGAACAAATCGGTGATACGGTAGAAGTCTATGTGGACGATATCGTAGTTAAGAGCCCCCGAAAGGAAGACCATCTTCAATATTTGACCCAGGTGTTCGAAATCCTTCGACACTACAACATGAAGCTGAATCCGAAGAAGAGCAGTTTCGGAGTTCATTCAGGGAAATTCCTGGGCCATCTTGTTAGTCAACGAGGGATTGAAGCCAATCCAACAAATGTTAAAGCAATCGTGGATATGCAACCTCCACGTTCGATAAAAGAAGTGCAAAGACTTACGGGATGCCTTGCAGCTTTAAATCGGTTCATATCCAGATTGGGGGACAAATGCCGTCCATTCTTTGAAGCTATCAAGAAAGGACAGTTCACATGGACTAATAATTGTCAAAAAACGTTCAACCAACTCAAAGAATATCTGGGAGATGTTAAAATCCTATCAAAACCTATCCCAGGGGAGAAGCTATATTTATACTTAGCAGCATCAGAAGTAGCCATCAGCTCCGTTCTGGTGCGAGAAGACGGTAAATTTCATCAACCTATTTACTACGTCAGTCAAGCTTTACACGATGCGGAGATCAAATACTATCCAACTGAGAAACTAGCGTACGCACTTGTTATGAGTGTGAGGAAGTTACGACCATACTTTTTTTACCATCAAGTGGAGGTACTAACAACTTTCCCACTCAGATAAATTCTCCATCGCCCCGACACAACTGGTCGCCTATTAAAGTGGTCACTAGAGATTAGCCAATTCGGGGTAACTTATGCTCCTCGAACTGCGATCAAAGGGCAAGCGTTAGCCGACTTTATTGTCGAACTAATCTTCCCACCAGATCCGACGAGAGGACTTGATCACCCCTGGCATCTTTACGTTGACGGGTCTTCGACCAACATAGCCTCGGGGGCAGGAGTGGTTCTAATCAGTCCCGACAGACAAGTATTCACCTCGGCAATCAAGTTTGGTTTCATGGCAACCAACAACAAAGCTGAGTACGAAGCTCTTATTGCTGGTCTCCACTTATCTCTTGCAGTAGGTGTTAGACGGTTACAAATATTCGGCGACTCACAATTGATTGTGAACCAAGTCCGAGGTGAATACGAAGCAAAATACGATCACATGATCAAGTATCAGCGAATTGTTGCTTACCTAATATCCTTGTTAGAACAAGTCTTCATTGAACAAATTCTAAGGACAAGCAACACTCAAGCAGATGCGTTGGCCCGACTAGCAACAAGTGAGGGACTAGTAGAGTTGGCAGACATTATAATTACAAAGATGAATGATCCATCAACGAGAAGTTATAATGTCAATCAACTCGATGAACAAGCAACTGAAGAAGAAGACTGGAGAACAATTATAGTCAAATATTTGAAAAGTGGGGAAAAACCAAACAACTCTTTTGAAGCTGCCAAGCTAATTAAGCAAGCCGCCAGATATACTCTGGTAGGCGAGCAGCTTTACAAAAGAGGAATATCACTCCCACTTCTCAAATGTTTGCCTAGGGGGCAAGGACGAGCAATACTCGAAGAAATACATGCCGGAGTATGTGGGAATTATACTGGGGGGCAAGCTTTGGCATACAAAACTATCAGACAAGGCTATTATTGGCCAACTTTACGTCAAGACGCAATCAAGAAAGCGAAGACTTGCCATCAATGTCAAATTTTTGCCCCGAACATTCATACCCCGGCCCAACAGCTCGTATCAGTTTATAGCCCATGGCCATTTGCTAGGTGGGGGATGGACATTATTGGTCCTTTCCCAGCGGGAGTTGGAGAAGTTCGATTTGCCATTGTGGCAGTCGACTATTATACAAAATGGGCAGAAGCAGAAGCTATGGTAAAAATCACCCAGCAAAAAATGATCAACTTCATTTGGAAGAACATTGTTTGTCGTTTTGGAGTTCCACAGACCATCGTGACAGACAATGGTCCGCAGTTTGATGGAAAAGAGTTGAGGGATTTCTGCACAAAGTGGGGGATCAAAAAACATTACTCTACGCCCTATCATCCCCAGTCAAATGGACAAGTCGAAGCCGTAAACAAAATCATCAAGCATACGTTAAAAGTACGGTTAGCGGAAAGCAAAAGTAGTTGGTCTGAAAAACTCCCGGAAGTCCTATGGGCATATAGAGTTTCTCCCAGGTCAAGCACCGGAGAAACACCTTTTGCAATGGCTTTCGGAACAGAAGCTGTAATACCAATAGAGTTAAAGACCAACACTTTCAGGACGACCAACTTTGATGAGCAGGCAAACAACTCTGCTCTAGCTACTAAAATGGATTTGTTCGAAGAAAAAAGACTAAATGCCGAGCTAAAAAATGCTACCTATAAGCAGCGAGCAGAACGCTATTATAATTCCCATGTTAAAATCAGGGAATTCAGAGTTGGAGATATGGTTCTAAGAAAGTTGCTCGCCCAACCTCCAGGTGTATTGGGACCAACTTGGGAGGGCCCGTATCGTATAACGGAAAAATTCGTTAATGGTGTATACGATATCGAAGATATGGAAGAAAAGCCGGCCCAATACTCCTGGAATGCTATACATCTGAAGAAGTACTATCAATGAGATGAACAAGTTCTTAATTGGGCGAACAAATGTCTTGGGGTAAGGCAAACCAAAAAACTTGCCTAATTTTTTGAAAATTTTGCTAGGTATAGAATTTAAAGTTGTTCGGCACATTGTATAGTTTAGTGCTGTTTCATCTTTTAGTTTTAGACAGAGTTGCTCGGCAAAAATATTATAAGCGAGCATGTTTTTAGTTAGTGTTCAATGTTGTTCGTCAGATTATATTTGTTAGTGACGAGCAGTCTTATAACACTTGTAAATTTTTCATTATGTAAATATAGTAGTTGTTCGTCAAGAGGAAAAGTCCAAAAGCTCGAGGTACAAGTCCATTTTGAGGACCAAAGCCACTTAAAGGTTGTTCGTTTTTTAAAATGAACAGAACCTAAGGCTGAACCCAGATTCCACTAAAGGCAAAGTTCAATTCGAACAAAAGCCCAACACTATATGTTATAATTGCAAAGGCATTGATAAAAATGTAAAGGCAATTAACATATAAAGAAAATGAGCGAACAAAGAAAGACATTCCATTAGTTAAAAGGCATTAAGCCCCAAAAATAGTACAGCTTTGGAAAGCTATTACAAAAGTATTACAAAAAGAATGAACAACTACTACAATGAAGGAAAGAAAAAAACTGTCCTAAGAACTATTGCTGCTCGGCTGGAGGAAGATCTTGAGTTTGTTCAACAGGATGATCGACAATCATGTCTCGGGCCAGGTCTTCAGCTGCCTTATCCTCTGCCTCCTTAGCATTTTGCTCGTCAGCCACAGCCACCTCTTCCTCTTGTTCGCCTTCGTCAACTGGAGGAGGAGGATGAGTGATGACAATACTGGGGTCAAGTTTGTCGAGTTTAACCCCTAGTACAGCCAAATCCGCCAGCTGAATTTCAATATTGCTCGGCGGTGGATAGTTCTCCATGAATTCATTCAAGTCCTTGCTCATTTCTTCCACCATATCCTTGTAATCATAAGCATCGGCCGTACGGATGTTGTCCGCGTAGGCGCAAATGTACCCAAGGTTTGAAATGGGGGCAGTTCGAGCTTGAACTTCGGCTTCGAGTTGCTCGCTTGTAAAGAGGTTGGCTTCCGCCTCCCGAAGACGAGCAATTTCCGCTTTAAGCTCGACATTCTCTTGTTCAGCTGCGGACAACTTTTTCTCCCCCTCGCCGAGCATGGCCTCTTTGCCTCTCAATTCACCAGATAGACCCTGAATTTCTTCAAGGTGTTTCTTCTCTGTATCAATGTAAACATTGATCTGGTTATTGAGACGGGCAAGTTTGGCCTAGTATTGGCTGATGAGGCCATCCTTCTCCTCTGTGAGTTGCCGAGCAGTGCTGGCATAGCGGCAAGCAGATTCTTCTTGCTCGGCAATCTGGGCCATTGCCCTTTGGGCCGTGACAAGGCCATTAGCATGGAGCATCATAGAGAGATGGACGTTGTCCGCTAGCCCCTGCTGGAAGACAGCCTTGTCCAATGGGCGTGTCCAAGCTCGGGCGATCAACTCCGTCGCCCTGCGAACGTGATCGTCAGGAATCTCCTTTATGTTGACGGGAGTCTTCGAGCAAGCATACTGATGTACAACACTTGCTCGACCGGGATGATCATCAGCGCGATATCTGCGAACAAGAAAGTAAAGGATACTTAGAAAAATAAAAATAAAAGTGAATCTTGCTCGGCAGAGGCAGGGGTAAACTTACTCCTTGAATTTTCGTTCATCCCAACCCAGATGGGTGAGATCCTCAAGGCCGCGGACAGAAGTGGAATCCCTGCCCGCTTTGCCCATCTTCTCCACATGATCGGCGGAAGAGCGGCGAGCAACATCTCCCTCGGGGCGAGCATGACTCTGGCCCACCTTCTCCTTCCCCTTGCCGCCATGGGGGACATCCTGGGCCAGTGGGGTCCCATCTGCTTTCTTTAAACGTTTCCCCCCGCGGGGAGGAGAAATTGGAGAAGATGGCTGAGTAGGACCAGGGGGAGCAGCTGGTCACGGAACTTTGGCTCCCTCAGCTTTGTTCGTCATCCCCAGGATCTTAGTGGGCGGGTCACCTCTCCTCTTCCGTCCCTTCGGAGGCGCCATCTCGAAAACTCTTTGTTCGAGGAGAGCGAAACTGGGGGGAACTGCAACAGTGACTTGCTCAGCTATAAAAAAAAAAGTTAGACGAGCAAGTTGTAAAGTCAAATTACGAGCAAAGTTGGTGTAAGGAGTTGGAAATTTTTCATACCTGGGGGCACCTCAGTTTGTGCTTCCAAGTGATGTGGATAGGGGAACAGGCGAGCAACTCTCAAGTGCTTTCCCTCACGCAAATACTCAGTGGTCCTTTCCGCTCTATTGCGAAGGCCGACCAAGCAGGAGGTGAAGAGGAACTCCGAGCCAATCTCTTCTTCCTCCGAGTTCCACTTGGGTAAATGAGGGCCTGCGAACAAACAAGAAAAGTTAAATTAGAACAGTACAGTTCAAGGACGAACAAGGAAATAATCTTACGTTTAAATTTCCCATAAGAGGCTGGGGAATTTATTCGTCCATCACCACCGTATGGACCAGAAGATGCTCGCCAATCACCCCCGATGAAGAAGAAGTGTTGTTTCCAATCGCGGATTTTGTTCGGCACTCCCACTACCATCTTCAATCCTGTCCTGGCCTTGAGGTAGTAGTAACCTTCCTCTCCGGTGGGACATCTTGTGATCGTCATAAGGTAGTTGATCTCTTCTGCAGTTATACGATCAATGTACCCCTCCAGTGCGAACAGACACATTGTCCCCAACAAGTTCATCCACCCAATCGGAGTAATTTGAGTGATTGCAAGGTTGGTCGCCTCTAGGAAGCGACCAACAATGGGTGGAAGGGGCAGTTTCAATCCGGCGATCAGAGTATGAATGTTGATCGCCGTGCATCCTGGAGGTGGGCAATCAGCTCTCTCTTTTCTCTTGGGGGCCCACATGTGAATATCAAAGGGAATCTTGTAGGTCTCCCGGATCGAGTCCAACTCATCTTCGCGAATAACACTTTTAATTTTGCTCGCCTGGAATTCGGACTTCACTAAATCCAACTCTTGTCTCTGTGGGCGAGCAAAGTTGTTCGCGTATTCCTCAGTATATGCTCGCCAATCGAAAGAACGAGCAACTCCGACTGGAATCTCATTTTCCAGCATCTTTGGAGATGGAAAGTCTATCCCCTCTAAAAATTCGCGAGTCAACTCGTCAAATTCAGGATCCTCTTCCGATTCGGTACTAGACGAAGAGCCCTCGTCGGAATCCCTGTTCGCTGCGACCACCACTTCCCTCCCAGATGGGCGAGCACCAGTATCCTCCAATGAACGAACAACCGAATCAACGTGAGGATCTGACGCCGAGGAAATCTCGAAGGGAGGTTGATCAACGGGGGCCACGATTGGGAAAAGTGGAACAAGAGTTTCTTCAGATTTGTTACTCGAATGCGAAGACATGGGAAGAGAAATGGAGAAAACCCAAACGGCAGTAAAAAGTATTGCAGACGGCGGCACTTCACCGGAGAAGATGGTGGCACAAGGTCCCACACGGCGGCGATGGAGAAATGTGGAAGAAAAAGAGAGAAAGAAGAGGAAATAAGGAAATAACTACCTTGGAGATGGAATTTGAGGCCAAATGCAAGAGAAACGGACGCCGGAGAGCTCGAGATCGCCGGAGAAGGATGAAATCGCCGGAGCACTGTAGCAAGAAATGAAAAAGTGGGAAAATTTTTGTTTCCCCCTCTATTTATACCCCAAGCAAAAAACGGGGTTCGAAGTATAATTTACAACAAAATATGGACTAAGTTGAAAGAAAACGGGGTCTCTTTCGAGCAAGTGTGGAAGTTGGAGGACCTATATGCAAATATGGGGGCGCGTAGCCTCGGGATTGATCGCGCGTGGATGGCGCGCAATCATGACGCTCACGTCATCTTCGTACAACCCCTAGACCTTGGGGAGACAAAACGACGTACCATTTGTTGCTCGCCAGGACCAATGATGTTCGTCCAAATCCACGCCAGTATAATATCCTAACTATAGTTGCTCGCCACAAAGTTGCTCGTCTGGGGCAACATATAGTCAGGATAGGGGGCAATTGTTGACAGGCGAACATAAATCAATGATGGGCGAACAAGGATTAAAGCCATAAGAAGGATTACGAGAAATCAACCCCAAATCAAATGAATAAAGAAAATCAAGATGGCGATGCATAAATCAATCCAGGGAGTGTACAAACTGACGAACAACTACAACGACGAACAGCTTTTCGGCGAACAAGTTTGAAGGCCCAAGACCAGAGATGAACATTCTGCTAAGTCAATAATGACGAGCAACATTGATAAAAGGTGGTGAATCTACCAACCTAAGAGGTGCATGTCGACGAACAAAGGATCAAGATCCCAACGCCAATCTGTGTAAAACACAAAGGCGAACAACTTCCGAGCCATGCACCCAAAAGGCGAACAACTTTCAGTTGAAGAACAGTCAAGATTATTCAAACCGACTTAGGCGAACAACAATGAATCCGAGATAAGACCAAACGAAGACTTTGTAACTAAGATTCAGCTTAGATAAGGTCAAACTAAGGTCAAAGGACACATGTCAAGCATGCAGGCTAAGGAGACCAAGAGTCATAGACACCTCATGCTTGCTAGTCACTATAAATAGTTGTTCTCCAGCTTATTAATACAAGTTCAAATTCATAAACACTCCCAAAACATACACTTAAACACCTAAACGTGCACACATACGAAATTATTATGATTTCGACTTTCATATTTACTAGTTCATAACCCGAACCTTCGATTTACCATTTACGGTGGTAACCAATCACACGTAATTGATTGATGATCTTTAAACCGAACTTAAACAGTCACTAATCCACTCGATAAAAATTGATCATCAACACCGTCCTGCTACTGCAATATACAAATAAGTCGAAGAGATCACAGTATTTAATTCCTTAAAATTTCAAGGTACAAATCAGAAATTCAGTTTGATTTATACACTATGTCTTTATAAATCTTCAAAATTATTCATAATTTCAGATTAGGTCCAATAAAGACATCAACAAAACTGGAGAAAGATCGATAAATTGGGGAAGGAGAAGACAGGAATATCTATAAATCCATACAAAAGAACATATGAATGCAAATTTTCAGGACATTCAATCCGCTATTTATTAAGTTTAAGAATATTTAATTTATTTAAATATGTTTTATTGTATTCATTAATTAAGTTTAATATTTTTGCAGATTCAAAACATAGCATTCGGTTACATTGGCGAAAAATATAAAGTAATATTGAAAGGTATCATTTTCTTAGAACCATTTACTAAGAAAGTAAAATGATCATTAGCTCATAAATTTTTTGATGCATGCCTAATTTTTAGTGGTTGCACAATTGCAAAAACTAACAGGTAGGTGATACCATTTAATATAGAAACAAAATAATATCAAAGGTAAATACATAATTGATTTAGCACATATCCAAATCTTATTAACTAACATCAAAATAGTTCATCTTTGTTGATGATCAAAATTTAATTGATAGGATTAGTGACTGTTTTAGTTCGGTTTAAGATCACCAATCAATTTCATGTGATTGATTACCACCGTAAATGGTAAATCGAAGATTCGGGTTATGAAATCGAAAATATGAAAGTCGAAATTATATTAATTTCATATGTATGCACGTTTTGGTGTGTTAGTGTGTGTTTTGGGAGTATTTGTGAATTTGAACTTGTATTTCTTAGCTGGAGAACAACTATTTATAGAGACTTAGCAAGCATGAGGTGTCTATGACTCTTGGTCTCCCTAGCCTGCATGCTTGACAAGTGTCCTATTGACCTTTGTTTGACCTTATCTAAGCCGAATCTTAGTTACAAAGTCTTCTTTGGTCTTATCTCGGACTTCATTGTTGTTTGTCCAGGTCGGTTTAGTTGATCCAAAATGGTTTTTTCATAGAAGTTGTTCGTCTTTTGAGGATATGACTCAGAAGTTGTTCGCCTTTGTGGTTTACACAGATTGACTTTGGGATCTTGGTCCTTTGTTCGATTCCATACACCTCTTAAGCCAGTAGATGCACCATCTTTCATAATGTTGTTCGTCATTATCGAACTTGGTGGAGGGTCCATATTTGGCTTCGGGTCTCTAGACATGTTCGCCAATATGTTGTTCGTCGGTAGAGTTGATCGTCAGTTTATACAGTCCCTCGATTGGTTTATGCATCCCAACTTGATTTTCTTTGCTAATCATCTTTGATTTGAGGTTGGTTCTTCATAATCCTTTTTAAGGCTTTAATCCTTGTTCACCCAGCAATAATTGATGTTCGCCTATCAACAATCTCAGTATGTTCCAACTTGATATTAAAATAGTGGACCATTGGGTATAACACATCCAAGAGATGGTTTAATGCACCAATACAATATCGAGGTACAAATGAATCTTTACTTTAACATTACTGAATAGTTTTTCAATTATTAACCCAAATTAAAGAAATAAAAGTAATAGTTATTATTTACTATTTAAAAAAATAAATCGAAAGAGGAAGGAAACATTATTGATGAATTTTTCCTAATTACAAAATAAATCACGACACTCGTGCTATATTTAATTGGTTTTTTATGTTCTATTTAGTGAACACTAATTTGATTTTTATGAACACAATATAATAGTATCGGTTGTATGTAAATAATTATTATTAACATACAATAAATGCAGTGGGGATTCATAACAGGCCTAAAGAACTCTATCAAAGAAATATTTTCAAAATCAAGAATAATTTGAATATATCCCGAATAGTTTAGGAACAATTTAGATATCGACAGTAATGTTCTATGTTTTAGAGTAGATGTTTGATATGGAAAGTAGTCCAAGAGTATATACTATTAAAGTTATTTAATAAAACACCAATGCACCATGAATAATAATTAGGACATGTCAAACATATTTTAACCAAGCATAATAATCTGAATATAATGTGCCCAAACATAAAGTTCAATTATTAATAAAAAATATTATTGTACTTAAGTTATTCAACCAATACCACTCTCGTCATGAACCAGACCTACTTGTCATTATCACTGAAAATAACACGCCTTGCCTTCTTGAAAGACTTAGAGCATGAAGATTTGTCATCAAATGCCCTTTTTAACGTAGAACCATCATCATCCTTATCTACCCTATCATCATCACAAATAAAGCTTATGATTGGCGAGTAACAATTATGTACCTTTTAAAATTAAAAAAAAAATAACTTAATTACTTCAGTATAGTAATATAATAATTCTAAAATTTAGCAAAAAAAAAAATTATAGTACCTTAGATATGTTTGAATCACTAACCGAAACATCTGTTGTCCCCTTCAATCATATACAATTAAATGAAAAAGTCAATTCATAGATATATATAAATATAAAATTTATAATCATAAATATTTTTGTACAAACAAATACAGTTCAAAATATAAAATTATCTCGTCAACACACTCCAACTTCGAATACCTAGAAATCAATGATGAATCTGTATAAACCTTAACAACACTAAAGACCTCAGAATTACATACAACATCTTCTGGTTTTACTTGAACTTTAAGAGTACGATCCTTAAGATCCTGGATTTCAATAGGAATATAAGAATAACCATCCTGCATTGATTTTTAAAATGTGATATTAAAACACAATATGATTAAGTGACTAATTTTAAAATAATTAACAAAAATAATTTAAAATTTATTTTGTTTGTTAACAAAACAGGTTTAAAAACTTACATTATTTCCAGATTCCAAGAGATCATAAGCTTTCTTCTGGATCATAAGCTCCCATCCGTACATGTATTAAGTTAAAAATAAAAAATGAACTTGTCTAATATTTTCAAGGTTTAATAGTATAAAATAATTCTGGTTATAAATTATATACGTAAAATATGAATTAAAAAAAATATTTTATAACAAAATGACCATCCTTTATTCCATTCTTGAGATATTCAAATTTTTCTTCATCCTTAAAAACTTTTCGAGAACACTTCTTGCACGAATAAAACCACGAATTATCATAGGAATCCAATTCGATAATTTTAGCACAAATCTTAAGTCTTCATTCAATTGATATTATTAGCATTTCAAAATCAAACCCAACCAAGTATACTAAAAAAACGACCAAAATAAAACAAAATATTAATATTTAGTAAAGATTATTCAATTTATATAAATATTAATAATTTAAATAATTCAATGTATAAAAATCAAACCTAACCAAATGTATTACACTACTATAGTAAAATATTCGACAGTAATGATTTTTTTCTCACAACACGTCAATACAACAGCCAAATGTTACATATCAAACATAAAACAATAAACAAATCAATAACATTAGAATTCTAACGAAATACAATAATTGAGTTTCATAAACTATCTTGTTCTGCAAATACTGGGGAGGACTATAAAATTTATTTTGAATTATAATAACCAATAACAATAGTATAATATATTTAAAAAGTTAGGTAAATGAAATATGCAAAATTTTTGACATTTTACCCAACATTCCTTCCATAACTTGCCCAAGTCTAGAAAGAGTTAAATGTTCACAATTTTTTTTAGAATTATAATCAATTTAAAATATCCAAATGTAGTCAATTCAGGCTGTAGAGTACAAAACATACCATCCACACAAAACACCAAGTAAGAATATAATGGTCAAAACAAAGTTAAAGGACAAAAAAAAAAAAATAATCACAAATAACAAAGTACTTTTTATTATTTATAAATCCAATGGACATTATTAAATTACAATAGTAACACTACACCATATTGCAGTCATAATGTATTAAATGCTAATATGAAGTAACATCAATAATCGCGATAGAATGTAAGTTCTGCAGATATTTAATTCCTCGGTAGGCAACATCATTCTCAGTCTCTTCAAAAGAACCACAACAGTCTCCACAAATAGCAAAAACATCAAAGGAACTGTAAAGATAGACCATTGAACGAAATAATGGAAAACGATCGAAACTCCTATCCTCAATATCATATGCAGCAAATATATACCCCAAGCGAACAGTTAAATCATGAAGAATCACCCTGAAGTTAACGTAAAAAAGTTTTCCCTCCATTTGCAAATAACAAAAAAAAAAAGGAAGAAAAATTGAGAATTAAATGAAAAATTTACCCGAAAGTCCATAAATAGACGTTAGAAGCACCTAAATTCCTTTTTTAGTTACCACAAGAACACACAATAATTAGTAACTATTGGAGCATTAAATACCACTAATAAGACATCAAATTATGAGTAATTATTAAGTAATTATTGTTAATTTTTAAAAACGATGAACTCTTCCAAAAATATACAACTTTCATCATAATTTTATATTCTAAAAGACCAAAAAACATAAATCAAGGAAAAACACCACATACACAGTTGACATTATCAAATATTTCCACATTTTACAATTTCTTTATGCATTGATTTGGAGGTATCTAGATTCTTTTATAACTTACCACAAGAACACATGATAATTAGTAATTTCAGGTGCATTAAATACCACAAATGATGAATTAAATCATGAGTAATTATTAAATAATTATAATTAACTTTTAAAAAAATCCGATATAATTCCAAAAAAATATTTAATTTCATCAAAACTTTCCATTCTAAAAAGTAAAAAAAAAAAAACCATAAATCAAGGAAAAAACATCACATACAAAGTTGACATTATCTAATATTCCACATTTTAAAATTTCCTTATGCATTGATTTTAATCAAAATAGGAACATTATTAACAACCACGTTTTTTTTATAGTGAAAAAATATATGTTTTTTATTGTGAATTAATCATCCAAAATCATGACACTCATTTTATTTTATAGAATAAAACATAGAATGGAGACAATTTTTTTGTTAATTTACAGTTGTCTTGGGGAAGTAAAATGAATTATGCGTAAGTATGTATTTTTTTTTTCCTAAACTATTTGATAGACTTATTATAGGTATATTGACACACAACATGTATGCAATTAACTGACACAAGCACAAAGTATCAATCTTAAAATACGTTAATTTCCATTAGTCTTCGGGAAATAAAATGAATTATATATAAGTATGAATAATTTTTTTTCTAGACTAATGAGTCAACACAAAAAAGTAACGTTGCATGAAACATAGCATATACCATGTGCCTAAATTTGACCAAACACAAATACATCCAGAAAATATAAATGCGAACATTAATTAGGAATAACGAAATAAGGAATGATTTCTGGCAAAACCAATGAATAAATAAACAATTCAAAAAACTTGTTTAACCCAACCACAAATACAATTTGGTGCCATGGAAAATAATGGAACAAAACGGGCATATGTTTATAAAGTCAATATACAGTATTTTTCTTCACACAATTTTAATATACAATTATTATTTTAGTAGAAATTGACCGATTAAAAAAAAAAAGAATAATGAACATATACTAAATACTGTTTCTTAAAATAGATATCATTTTGAATAAAAAAAGGTTGATTTTTATTTAATAATTTTTATTTAAATTTTGATCATCACACTTTAATTATCACATAAACAATGAAAAGTTGAAATATAATTAAATTGGACAATACAAATTTACACTACATCTATATCATTAAGTTAAATATTAAGTTGGACGATTTTATGCTACCTTAATATTTGAAATATAAGAACAAAACATACAAAATAACACTGCATGTGGATTACTAAGTTATCAAGATACTAACGTGCACGATTTAATGTTACCTTAATATTTAAAAGATAAGAACAAAAAATATAAAAAACCAACCCACATTGTACACAATATTTCATAGATTGTTACAAAAAATCTCAGGAAATAAAATGAATACAACGACTAATTCAAATCAATGGACTACATATCACTAACTATACATTACTTTATGGTGACAAAGTCAAAGCTTCCAAGATATCATTATAACAACAAAAAGACTTCGTCAAAACGTGGCCCCCAAACAATATAAAAAAAATACCATATAATATTATAAACTAAAACTAAAAAGATTTTGAATAGGTCAATACAAAAAAGATTCAGTTAAAAAAGTATATTCGTAAGTGAGCAAACGTGGGATTATACATGTATAACAGTTTCACTAAATATAATTTCCATATTATATTATTATAAAATGATCCTAAAGAAAATATTAAAAATCAAATATCACCAACTAATGACAAACATACGAAAAAATCCGATAATAATTATCATTTTGAATGAGTCAATATAAAAATTATTCAGTTAAAAAACATAAAATTGTTATCAATAAAAGAAGATAATATTGAATATCGTAATATACACTGAGGCATTATAATTTCCATTTAGATCAGAATAATTTTCTTATATATATCGTACTTATCGTATTAAAAATTGATATTAAATATGATTAATTTTTTTATTATAAAGAATAAGAAAAAATATGAATATTGTGGATCCTTTATTCAGATCTAAACGTAACAATAAAAAAAAAAACCAATGGCAAGCATATGAAAATTCAAATATGACTTACTCAATATCCTAAAAAGAATACTAATTTCATCTAAATATAAAATATATTACATCTAAATTGGATACAAAGACTCTAAAAAACATCATAAAAAAAGCAATATAC
Organism: Ballota nigra; assembly: GCA_947034835.1. NCBI lineage: Eukaryota > Viridiplantae > Streptophyta > Magnoliopsida > Lamiales > Lamiaceae > Ballota > Ballota nigra. Next base: position 4,754,311 of record OX344727.1, on the reverse strand, counting down.
ACTATCCTAACAACACTTGATATATACGATCCTAACAACGTATAACCAAGAATCTCGGAGAAGAAAGCAACCACGATCAATAAACTTCACAAGTACCGCAAAGATATTCGGCAGGAACAATAGGAAAAAAATAATTATAAGGAATGATGTGTATGAAACACAAACACACACACATATATAGGCCAAAAAAAGGTAACAGTCACACGAATGATGCACAATTAACATAAAAATAGGACCGTCATCAATTGTTTGGAAATAAAATAAATAAGACAATTAAAACAATACCATATTAAAGAGATAGATGAATCGAACGGTCAATACAAAAATGATGAAATGATCAACGGACCAGGAGAAATGGCGCCCAAACTATTTTCGGAAGTTATTTTGCTATTATATATTTATGACTCCCCTTCATTTATTGGTCGAACTCAACTTTCCATTTTCAGGGAAGCCCAATTAAGAGACAATTTAGGGAGCGCTTGGTTAAGAACTCTTCAAATGGTAATGAGAATAAGATTGAAAATTAGTGTAATTATGATGGTTAATAAGAACAAAACCACTACCTCCCTTCCTAAATAAGGTAATCACTACTCTATTTTGATTACCCTATTCTCTTCCTACAATCCTCCTCCTCAATCACTTCTCCATTACTCCATCAACAACCATTTGTTGTCCACTTCTATTCCAAATTTAGGGCATGAAACTAACAATGGAGTCACAATTGTAACAAGTCTTCACCCAATATATCATTTTTATTATGGGGGCATAAATGAAAAATAAATTTAATTCTCATTATCATTGAGGAATTGCTAACCAAACGCCCCCTTAATATGAATGGAGTTGCTCTCAGCAGAATCAAACTCAGATCTTTATTTGGGCGTGAGCCTTTTATCCCGGAAACTATATTTGCAAATAACACAACTTCTTATATGCACCAAAGTGCATAACATGTACTTTGATTATGAATTTAATTTCAAAACAATTTTATTTTTCAAAACTTATTTAGTAAATTGGGCTTTGAAAAATTAAAATTGATTCAAAATCCAAGTGCACAATATGCATTTGAGTGCAGACAAGAATCACTCTACAAATAATTGGTGATAAATTTATTTATTTTGATGACATGCTAATAAACATAATATTTTGGTATATTAATATTTATTTTTATTGTGTGCTATATGTATAGTCAAATAATTTGAAATTATAATATAGTAGAACCTCTATAAATTAATATTATTGGGACTATAAAATTTTATTATTTTAGAGAGATAATAATTTAAAAAATTAATAATTTATTAATTAAGGAGGCATTTTATATTTAGCAGATTTAATTTACTTATATAAGAAAATTCATGAATATAAAATATTAAATACTAAGAACTTAAAATTAGTTATTCAATGTATTAAAACTAGATACATTCAACATACTACAACTAAATTAAATGTCAGGACTTGAATTTAGTTATTCAATGCAGTAGAACTATATATGTTCAAGGCATTAGACCTAAATACATTCAATGTTCAATGAAATAACTATTATATATAAACAAAACAAGAAGTTTTTAGAAATAATTAAATACATCAATACTTTTTAAGAAATAATTGCAAACCACCTCAATTTTCATTTCTTACAAATCACCATATTTCATTACAAATAACCTCATTTTAGGGACTCATCTGCCCACCCCCTACTGCCACACCCATTAACCCACCCCCCATCCCTCTTTCTCTCTCTTTTTCACACACCCATTAAATCAGTCGACCCCCCTCCCCTCCCTATTATTCCCCCCCCCCTCTCCTCTCCTCTTCTCTCCAACCACCCACCACCACCAAACCTATCCACCGGAAAAACCACCCACCACCACCATAATACATGCGGCCACCCCTCCATAGCCGCCGCCACTATCAACTCCCCACCGCAAAAATCACCCATCACCATGACTTGAACTGAAAATACTAACTTTCTACTAGTAGTTTTCCCGCAAGCGTACGGGTTCACTGTAGTATAAGCAAGTATAGCGACCAAGTATATCGTACCCAAGGGAAGGGATGTATGCGAACAGATCCTTGAAGATCTACGCGTCGTAATTAATATGAGTGTATGTTTTTGGGTTTTTTAAAAGAAAATATTATCCAAACTTAATTACTCTCCGAATGCAAAAAGGAAAATTAAACTAAGAAAGTAAAAGTGTGTTTTCAAATATGAGATGATGATGATGCTCAGGATAGGAATTCCTACGTATACTAACGGAGAAGGTACATAATCAAAATAACCGTGACGTGCAAGAAATAACATAAGTAAAAGATTGTAAGATGAAAGCTCAAGAATTAAAACCCTAATACTTTATCCTAACAATCGACTTCACTAATCCACTAACAAGTTAATAGATCGTGCTTAATTAATGAGACCCTAATTTAAACTAAGGTGATGCGGTCGCCCTCCCTAGATAAACCGGTAGATTAATTAACCCTTTCATTTAGTCTACTAATTGTTAAAGAGTGATAAGATCGTCTTCTCTCGAACACTTTTCGAACGAAATTCAAAGGTAAAGTTAAGATTGATTTTAAGAATCCATTAATTAAGAGAATTAAAACTAACGTCACGAATTACCCTAATTATGTACCCACATCCTACTTCTACGAGTTCATCCTACCCCAAAGCATGCAAGGGTTTTAGCTAGACATGGTTTTTACAGAAAAAAAAATAATCGAAGAAGTAACGAACATGAACATAATGATTTTAACTAAGAAATTATCAAACTTAAACTAGGGTTTAAAGAAATAAATGCTAAGAACCGAAATTAAATTAATAAAATGAAGTCTCAAGTATTCAAGAACAAAGAACTAAAGGAAAGAAACTAAAAATCAAAACCGAACTATGAATTCGTAAGTAAACCTCAATTACACGTGAAAATTAAGCTCGCTCGTCTCTTCTCCTCTTTCTCTCTCCAAAAACTAACTCTAAAAGTGATGTGGTATCCAGTGGTGTGTAAAAACGTGTTCGGGACGAGTATATATAAGCGTCGGGCCGAATCGGAAACTCATGGGCCGAAAAATGAATCCGGAAGCAAAAACATGAGAGTGCTCGAGCAGCACCCGCTCGAGCGGGGGCGCTAGAGCTGTGTAGCTCGAATGAAGCAGGGGCTCGAGCGCTCGTGCTCGAGCTGGTCGAGTGGACAAATGTTTCTGTAAGTTTTTGGGCGTTCGAGCAATATGCTCGAGCGGAGGCGCTCGAACTGGTCGAGTGGGCGAAACTCTCTGGACGATTTCGATGCTCGAGCAACATGCTCGAGCGGTGGCGCTCGAGTGCTCTCGCTCGAGCACTTTTCAGCAGCAGTATACTTGTTCGTAAAATCTTCATATCTCCTCAACCGGGAGTCCGTTTTGGCCGATTCAAAGTCCTACGAACTCTTTTCGCCCTCTATCCATCTATGAGAATCAAAGAGACAAATTCATCAATGTGTAGAAATAGTACTCAATTGACTCTAAATACTAAAAAAAATCGACTAAAACTTGGGCATTTCTCGCTACGAATCATGACAATTTCACGTCTAATCACACTACCACCCCTAAACCGGCGGCCACCCCCCCCATAGCCGCCAACACAAACCATGACGATTCGACCACCACGACTCTCTCCACCCGAACACACCACGGCCGCCACCATGCCATCACCACGCCACCACCCCCATAGCCTAAATCGTGAACAGCGATGATGGCCGATCTTGTACATGCGGCAGCGTTGGAGGAGCGTGCCACCAACGCCCCAACGACTACCACGGCCCCACGCCGCGCCCCGATCTGTGCGCAAGTGGCGGCATATTCACCACCACCGCCACACGCCGCTGCCCCGATCTGCCCTCCACACGTCCCCTCCCCCCACGGTGCTCGATCCAATCTGCCCCTCACCACGCCTGATCCACCCCTACCACACCGCCGAATCTGTTTGTGCAAGGTATGAATTTTTTTTCTTCCTTTGTATAGATTAATGAATAAAATGGTGGATTTGGTTTGTTTTTGTGAAACTATGTTGTTGAACAATTTTGATTTGAATTTTTAGTTGAACACTTTTTTTTATGATTGAGTTGAGTTTTGAAGATGTTTTTGGAATTTTTGAAGATAGTAATTACATATTTGTGCGTATATTTTGAATTTTACTGAGAATGATAACATATTTTTGTATTCTGTTATTTTTTTAGGATGGAGGAAATTGAAAATAGTGTTGGTGACAGTGGAGAAGACTACAAATGGTGTTGTTTCTTATTTGCTCCTATTTGTATTTTTCTTATTTGAATGCTTATGTTTTTCTGTTTCTTATGTGTTCTTATTTGAATTTTTTTTTGTAGATATTTGATTGAAGAAAAAGACCTGTTATACACAAATTTTAAACGTGTATGCAAACAAATTGTGAATTATGCAACAAATTTTTTGCATTATGCAACAATTGTGTTTTTGCATATATGCCAATATTTCTCTCATTTATGCAAAGTTGTATTTTTGCATATTCACGAATGGGAGCACAAAGACATGGATGGCTATTCAATTTTTTCTCAATTATGCAACAAGAAAAAGGAATAAATGTAATTATGCAACAAGAGAAAAGTGTGTATTTTGTTTCAGTGTAATTTTAGATTTTATTAATGTAATTCTATATTGAAATGTAATTTTTATAATTTTATATAAGAAAAAATATTTATGATGTTGTGCATTTATTTTTTATTTTTATGTGTGTAAATTCAAAAAGAAAAAAGAAAAAGAAATAAAAAAGTGGTTGCATGATCACAAACCTAAAATTAAAAAATACAAAAAGAAAAGAAAAAGAATAAGAAAAGAAATTAAAAAAATAATAAGAAAAAACCTGCAAAACAAGTCAAATCAGTTAGGAGAGAAGGAGAGGGGGAGGGGGAGGGGGAGGGGGCTGGGGACGGGTGCTGGGGGAGGAGATGGGGTGTGGGTTTGCTGAAAGTTTTGTTATGGTGGTCCACCAAAGTGTGGCGATTGGTAATGAAGGGAAAATAGTGTGGTGTTATGCAATTACCACTATAGAAGTGGACTTATATGTGACTCACCCAAGTTTTTAAATATCATACCCAACAATAAAATGATTTCTCATCAACAATGTGTTGAAAACATAATTTTTTTTTATCAGCTTGAAAACACAATCATGATAGACCAAATATATTATATGTGTACAAAAGTGATCACATAAACACCCAGAAATTATCTTAAATAGATTATTAATTTATCGAATATTAATTTAAGAAGATTCTATATAAAGTAAATATTGTTAAAAGTTACACATATTGTGAGGAAAGAAGAAAAAAACAAGTTTGTAAACTCGAGTGTTTTTATATAAATGAAGGTCCATAAAAAGTAATTGAAGTCTTAATTCTATATAAATAATCTCTCAGGAAGTTTTGTTGTATTATATATGAATATAATTCATCCAGATTATTTTTACTTTACAAATATAATCTTAGTCCCTCGATCCAGCCTAAATCCAAGTCATCTCATTGATGATATGCGATAGACTAGTTTTAGAAAATGTAAATATCAACGTGTTACAATGTGACGCAGCGAGAATGTAATAATGCAAGAGTAGGATTGGAAAAATTCCCGGGGTTTTTGGATTAATATCAAACGTATCTTTCACAACTCAAGAACGAAATATAAATACTAGTAAAGTAGGGGTTTTAGTCAAAAGCCCGTAGAAATCCAACGAAAATAATATACTAAAGTTCAAAACGACATAAAAGCAAATAAAATAAATAAGGAAATCTTCAATCCGCAATTTGTTCTCCATCATTTCCTCCCTCGATTTGTCCTTGAATCAGAAAGGATCTATTCTCTAGCAAAGTACGGAACCAAGTGTTTGACGTTGAAGACGTTGGAAGTGCGAAGACCAGGAGGAAGACAGAGGCGGTAGGCGTTGGGGTTGATCTTTGCAACGATCTCGACCGGGCCAATCTTACGGGATGTAAGCTTATTGTACTCATGGGCCGGAAAACGGTCCTTCGTAAGGACAGCCCAAACCAAATCACCAACCTCTAACTCCACATGTCTGCGCTTCCTATCAGCGTAACGCTTGTAAGAAGCATTACTGGATTCCAAGCGGGCCCGAGTATCAGCGTGCACTTTCGTCAACTCTTCCCAATAGGCCATCGCACAACCCTCAGATGGGGCAGTAGGGGGTAGCGGTAGAAGATCTGAGGAGCCACGAGGAATGAGCCCATAGACAATAAAGAAGGGACAGAAGCCCGTGCTGCGACCCACAGATGAATTATGAGCAAACTCGGCTTGAGGCAGTATCGTGTCCCACGATTTGGTGTTGTCCCCGACCAAACACTGAAGCAAGTTCCCAAGAGAGCGGTTCACCACTTCCGTTTGGTCATCTGTCTGTGGGTGGTAAGCACTACTGAAATGAAGCTCAGTATTGGCTTAACACCATAAACACCGCCAAAAGTAACTCAAGAAATGATTATCTCTGTCAGAAATAATAGAAAGAGGTAAACCATGAATACGATATACCTCGCGAAAAGAGAGTTGGGCCACGTGCACGGCATCAGAAGTACGCTTGCAAGGAATAAAATGCACCATCTTACTGAAGCAATCAACGACCACAAAGATAGAGTCAAAGCCTCATTGGGTGCAAGGAAGACCGAGAACGAAGTCCATACTAACACCCAACCAAGGAGCACCGAGAATGGGTAAAGGGCGATACAAGCCCGCATTTGACGTAGTTGATTAGGCATGAAATTGTTATGATTTGTAGCCCGAATTGCCTGTGTTTTGAGTGAATTGGATGAGTATTTATAGTCAATTGCGTACTATTTTTATAAACTAATGAATTTACCTCTTTAATGCTCATAGATGGAAAGAGGGCGAGAAATGGAGTTCGTAGGACTTTGAATCGATTCAAACGGACTCCCAGATGAGAAAATATTGATGATATACGAAAAGTATTAGTTCGAGCGAGCAAAAGTATCATTTGGCCCGAAGTAAGAGGCGCTCAACCAAGAAGAACTCGAGCATCAAGCACTTGAGCACTCGAGCGGGCGCTTGAGTGGATTCGAGTCGAGCGCCATGCGCTCGAGTAAGAGGGGTCTAGCACCATATTTATTCTGGAAGATTTAAGCACTCAAGCAAGGCCAACTCGAGCCCTCGAGCAGGCGCTCGAGTGGACGTGGGTCGAGCGCCAAATGCTCGAGTAGAGGTGCTCGAGCGGCACTTTGGTTCTAGAAGAATTAGGCGCTCGAGTGTGCATCACTCGAGCACTAGGCGCTCGAGTAAGGTCAGTGCTCGAGCACCTCCATTTGTTTTCGGCCCAAAGCATTCCAAATCGACCCATGCCTATATATATCCCTTTCCAAGCACGATTTTAGATACCACTTGATACTTAGAGATAGTTTTTTATAGAGAGGAGCTTGGGAAGGTTTAGCAAGAGTTTTTGAACGTGTAATAGAGGTTTTGATCTTACGAATTCATAGATTAGAGTTTTGTTTCGTTCTTTCTTTCTTCAACGTTTGATACTATTAAACCTAGTTTTTGTTATTTATTAAGATCCGTTCTAAGACTTCAATTTATTGTTTTCATCTATAGTTTATGTTATTGAGTTCGTTGTTTAATTTAATCATGTTTATGTTTATCATCCGTATTATTATTTTCATTATCGTAATCACCATGTTAGGCTAGAACCCTTGCATGCTTAGGATAGGATGAACTCGTAGAAGTAGGATGTTGGTACGTAATTTGGATAATTCGTGATGTTTAGTTTTAATTCTCTTAATTATTGAATATTTCTAATAAACCCTAAAATAATCTTGGAATTAAGTAAGAAAATTGTTAGAGAGAAGACGACCGCATCACTCTTTAATAACGAATAGGCTTAACGAGAGGGTTTTAGAAGGGGTTTATAATCTACCGGTTTATCTAGGGAGGACGACCGCATCACCTTAGTTAAATTAGGGTCTCAATAATTAAGCACGATCCATATAATTTGATTATTGGATTAGTGAAGTAGGTTGGTATGACGAAGTATTACGGTTAATTCCTGAACTTTTAGTCTTTCAATCTTGTGCTAGATTAGGGAAGTTGATTGCCTAGTTTTAGTACGCTTAGGATTATTAATTGCACATCACGATTATTTTAGTTATCGTACCAACTCCGTCAGTATACGTAGGAATTCCTATCCCGAGCATCACCATCCCATATCTTCACTTAAATCTAGTTATCTGTTTAGTTTAATTTAATTATTAGCATTAAGAGTAGTAGTTTATAAATTAGTTTAATATAATTCTTGAATCTGAACATACATTCGTATTAACTACGAGACGTAGATCTCCAGGGCTCTATTCGCATGTATACATTTCCTTGGGTTTGATATACTTGGTCAATATACTTGCCAATACTACAGGGATCTCATACTCTTGTGGGGTAACTACTAGTGTAACTTGTATTTTGCGTTCAAGTCAGCGGTGCCTTGGAGACCTGGCATATGTGGCAGCGTGTGATAAAACGATACAACTCGCGCTGTAAGGACAACCAGAAATAACGATGCTGAAGGAGGGCCAGGGTGCGGTCTCGGCTGATATGTCCCACATTATGGAACTCGGTGATGAGCTGGAGACGAAGACTGTAAGAGGGAACACAAAGGCGGGTGGCCATGAAGAGAAACCCATCCACCATAGTAAAGGACGTACGCTTACCAGCGGTCAATTGAGAGAGAATGTGAGCAAAATAAGAACCAGCAGCATACAGGACGGTGAAGTCATCCAGCCAAGGGACAGAGATACGCATATCAACAAGGAGAGAATGTCGGCGGCTAAGAGCATCTGCCACCTTGTTCGCCGACCCAGACTTATATCGAATAACAAAGTTGAACCGCTGGAGGTAGGCAACCCAAGAAGCATGACGGGCAGAGACACTATCCTGAGAAGCCAAATACTTTAAGGAGTTGTGATTTTTGAATAGGATGAACTCGCGCTGAAACAAATAGTGATGCCAATGGCGCACCGCACGAACCACAGCGTAGAACTCCGCATCATAAGCACAATAACAAGAACGAGGGCCCGTGAGCTTCTCGCTAAAATAGGCGACAGGATGGCCATCCTGGCTAAGAACCGCTCCAATGGAAGCGTTCGAGGTATCGCAGTGTAGCTCGAAAGGAACTGTAAAGTCTGGGAGGACAGATTAGGGGCAGAGATCTGCTTGATGAGAGCAAAAGCAGAGGCGGCAGCGTCAGACCACTCAAAAGACTTCCCCTTCATACAATCAGTAATAGGAGCCATAATAGAACTGAAATGGAAAATAAAGCGTCTATACAAGGATGTTAACCCGTGAAAGCTGCGTACAACAGTGATGGATGTGGGAGTAGGCCAATCACGAATTGCAACAACCTTAGAATCATCAAAACTAACACCGGCTGCGGAGATACGGAAACTAAAAAAGATGACAGAATCAACAAAGAAAACACACTTCTGAGGGGCCCCATAAAATTTCTCGGCACGAAGGATAGAGAGAACCGCACGCAGATGGTCCATGTGGTCAGCGTCTGCCTTACTATACACAAGGATGTCGTCAAAATAAACAATGATAGACGTACCGATGTGAGGGTGCAGTGCCTGGTTCATGACACGCATAAAAGTATAGGGAGCATTGGAGAGGTCGAAGGGCATCACCAACCACTCAAATAAACCCTCACGGGTTTTGAAGGCCGTCTTCCACTCGTTGCCAGGACGGATACAAATCTGGTGGTAACCGCTGCGAAGATCCAGCTTAGATAAGATAGAAGAGCCACTAAGCTGATCAAGGAGGTCATCAAGGCGGGGAATATGAAACCTGTAGCGCACCGTGATCTTGTTGATAGCCCTGCTATCAACACACATACACCACGAGCCATCCTTCTTAGGTGTAAGAAGGGTTGAAACAACACAAGAGCTCAAGCTCTCATGAACCATACCACGTGACAACAACTCCTCAACCTGATAGCGAAATTCAGCATGCTCTGAAGGGATCATGCGATAATAAGGCCAATTCGGCAAAGAAGCGCCTGGAACCAGGTCAATCTGATGCTGGATATCCCGTAAAGGGGGCAACTCGGCCAGGAGCTCAGAAGGGAACACATCCGTGAATTCCTGCAAAAGAGACTGAACAATAGATGGAACAGGCACAACAACAGAAATATCATGAGCAACAAGGAGAAAATCTTGGGAGCCCGAGGAAAGCTCCTGCTCAAACGCGGCATGAGACAGAAAGACCACCGAAGAAGCGGGTGGTGGATTAGGGATTGCAGAGCTATTAGGATGTAAGATATAGTACGACCATCAACAAAAAAAGAGTACATGTTCATATAACCATCATGAGAAACTTTACGGTCAAACTGCCAAGAACGACCCAACAAGAGATGACACGCACCCATAGGGACCACATCACACCAAACATAATCAAAATAACGACCACCCATAGAGAAAGGAAGCCGCACAAGATCAATTACAGTAACAACAGTATCACAACTTATCCATCCTAAGTTATACAGCTTGGGGTGGGAAACAATAGGAATAGCCAACTTGGCAACAACATCAACAGACATCACATTCTCACAAGCACCAAAATCAATAATGTAAGAATAAATTTTACCGTTAATCGTGTAGGTGGAGCGAAACAGCGCATTACGCTGTGTCAGAGTGACGATCTCCGAAGAAGACAAGCAAGCCCAGCTGAGGACAAGCAAAAGGCCCGAATCTCCCAGGACATGTATGTCCTCTGTAGGATCAGGTTCATCGACGGGAGCGTCTAAGAGGGGTACGAGCTCATCTTTCTCAAGGATCATCGTGCAGGAGCTGCGCGGATGAGGGCAAGAGTGCATGTGGTGGCCCGGATCACCGCAATTGAAGTAACGGTCGTTAAAGGTCAAACGGGGGGCGGGAGGCACCAGAGAATGTTGGCACGGGGGCACTGTAGGGGTTGGGGGCAGGCGAGGGCCCGCGGAGTGTGGCACGGGTGTGGACGGGCTGCGACGGTCGCCGAACGCCAGGGCGGTGGGGAGCCGGCACAATGCCTGAGCCTCTAAGATGAGTGTCTGATGATGGACGTCGACCAAGGTGGGCGACCGAAGGAGATTGAATGTGTCCTGGAACGACGTCCGAAGGCCGCCGATAAATTGCGAAACAATCCGACTGGGAGTCTCATGACAATCTACCCTGGCAAGCAATTGGTAAAACTCGGAAGTGTAAGTATCGACCGACATCGTACCTTGACGGAGTAATTGGAATTTTTGGTAGAGCGTGGAGTTGTAGTTGGCTGGAACGAATTCGCGAGTCATGAACTCGCGGAGTAACTCCCAGTGAACAAGTTCCGGACGACCCTCACGGCGGCGGGATTGGCGGAAGGACCGCCACCAAGTGGCGGCGCACGAACGAAATTTCATCGCGACAAGGGAAATCCGGCGATCGGGGAGTACCCTTTTGAAGTAGAGCAAGTCCTCTGTTGTGTGGAACCAATCTAGGAAATCATCCGGCGAGCCGTGGCTGGTAAACTCAGGGATATCCAATCGAAGCCTTGCTCCCAGCGAGTCTCGTGTGGAGGCAGCATTGGCGGCACCTGAAGCGGCGTTGGGGGTGGGGCCGGAAACGGCGCTAGCAGCCGGGGTAAGAGGTTGAGCGGGGGATGACGCCTGGGGCAGGGGTTCATCACGGGCGTGGGGTGCGAAGCGGTTGGTGGTTGTGAGGGTGATCTCATCGTCTGTGGCCAACACTTTGGACGCGCAGTCGCCAGGGTTGGCAGTGGCCACAACAGGTGGCGCGGCGGCCGTGGTGGTGACCTTGGCCGTTAATTCCGTGAACTGGTTTTGCATATCAGTGAGAGCGGCCGCAACGGACGCGTATTGCTCACGCAATAAATTGATCTCTTGATTATTTGGTTTAGGCGGCATCGTGTGGACCATGAACTGACTCCGAGTACAAACTGACGCAGCGAGAACGTAGTAATGCAAGAGTATGGTTGGGAAAATTCCCGGGATTTTTGGATTAATATCAAACGTGTCTTTCACAACTCAAGAACGAAATATAAATACTAGTAAACTAGGGTTTTTAGTCAAAAGCCCGTAGAAATCCAACGAAAATAATATACTAAAGTCCAAAACGACATAAAAGCAAATAAAATAAATAAGGAAATTTTCAATCCGCGATCTGTTCTCCATCACAATAATTATAGTTAATTTTTACTATATATTTTGATTATCTTATTCTTAATATTCTTTTATTTTAACGCATAAAATATAAATTGAAAGAATGTCATTAATATACAATTTAGACTAATAGATTGAAGTGAGACTGTTTTTTTGTGACATGCGGGGTGGAAACAAACAACCCTCCATTAATCGAATATAGCTCTTTTAAAAAAATATCACTAATGATATTCTCTTTACTATGTGCTTAAGTATATGGGTTGATTATCAAAAGCCCCTCAAGGTTTTTAAATTACCAAAGTGATCATTATGGTTTGAAAACATTATCAAACACTAAAAAAAATGGGTTTTAGCGATCGATTTTCGGTCGCAAAATGTGATTAGCGACTGATTTTCGGTCGCAAAACGTGATTAGCAATCGATTTCTGACCGAAAAAATAGGTCGTTAAAAGCGGGTAGCTAATATTAGCGACCTTTTTTTGAAATCGTTCGCTAATCTGAGACCGTCAAGGCGGTCGCTAATATCAGCGACCGCCTTTAGTCGGTCATTGAATCAATCGGGTCCGACCCGACCGGGTCATGATTTAACGACCGATTTCTGGCAGTCGCTAATTTATTTTTCGAAATAAAATTAATCTTTTTTATTTTATTTTCTGATTAGCGACCGACCTATAGGCGGTCGCTAATCAGCGATCCAGCGTAAAAAAAGGCTCATTGGGTTCGAACCTGCGCCCCTTAGGGTCCGGGCGGGGTGCGAACCACTGAGTCACTGACCCACTAGCTCATATTAGGCGACCATGTAGTATATAACCCCTTGTGAGGCTTGTAGAAATAAATGGGCAAATATGCGCCCAAGGGGTATCGAACCCACAACCTCCGGGTAGACCGGAAGAGGTGTGAACCACTAGGACACATGCTATTCTTGTTCGTTTATTTGCATTTAATTGTATATAACCTCAAATTAACTCCCATTTTTTTATAAAATTCATCAAATTCAATCATTTTTGTTTCTAATTCGTTTATATATATGTATTTACTAACTTTTTTATTAATTTTATAAATTTAATATTTTAGACTATTCTAAATTATTAATTCATTCGTTTTATTCATTTAATTGTATATAATTCAAAATTGACTCCCATTTTTTTTAAATTCATCAAATTAATTCATTTTTGCTTCTAATTCGTTTATATATATTTATTTACTAACTTTTTTTTTATTAATTTTATAAATGTAATATTTTAGATTGTTTTAAATTATTAATTCATTAGTTTTTATTCATTTAATTGTATATAATTCGAAATTGACTTCCATTTTTTTTAAATTCATCAAATTAATTCATTTTTGCTTCTAATTCGTTTATATATATTTATTTACTAATTTTTTTAATTAATTTTATAAATTTAATATTTTAGACTATTCTAAATTATTAATTTCATTCATTTTTATTCATTTAATTGTATATAATTCGAAATTGACTCCCGTTTTTTTTTAATTCATCAAATTAAATCTTTTTTTGTTTCTAATTCGTTTATATATATATATATATATATATATATATATATATATATATATATATATATATATATATATATATATATATATATATATATATACACACACTAACTTTCTTATTCAATAAAAAATATATGCAAATCTCTAACATGCAATAAAAAATATAAAATATTCAACAAATAAAATAAAATATTCAACAAAAAAATGAAAAAAAATCATCTCTCTCGTCACTCCTCTCTAGAGAGGAACTCGTTGATATCAATATCAACATCCTCACCATCGCCCTCGCCCTCGCCCTCACCACCTCCATGTCCGCTCCCCCGGCACCGCTCCCCCCGACACCACTCACCTCGGCATCAAAATGTGGTGGGAGTGGGGGTTGGGCGTTAATGCCCATTTGCTGAGTGATGCTGGTGAACCAATCCCGAAGACTCACGTTGTAGCTCGTGAAGGCCTCCATCTGCTTCCGGATGGCTCTAAGCTCACGCTCTACCTGAGAGGGAGCGGAGTCGATCGAGGAGGACGATCCACTGTTCTGGCGGTAGGTCTGCAGGATGGCCTTACTGTGACCGTCCTGCCCCACGACCTTCCCCTTCTTGACTCCGACCACATCTAAATAGATGTGGTTCTCGTCAATCCGGAGAGGGGTGGGGTTCTCCCCGCTGTCGTCTCCGGGGGCCACCGCTGCGAGGCCTGGGCGAGCCGATCCTTAAACTGGTTCTGACATTAAAATTATAATAATTAAACTACAATTATAATAATTAAATTAAAATTAATTAAAATTAAAAAATACTTACGTGAATCTCGGTGGTGCGGGCGTAGGTAGACGTCCCAGTCTCCGGGTTCACTGGGTGGGAGATCTCCATCTTCTCATAGAGAGTGGACTTTAGTCCGTGCTCCCTCTCCTGTTGCGAACCAAATTCAATAGATTTTAAATATTAAACATTTAAAAATTTATTAATATTCAAATGTAAATAAAAGTATAATACTTACAAAGGCGAGGGAGTGCTCGTAGATGGACCGGGATCCAGCCCGATGTCTGGCGACGCCTTGCCCGGTGGGGTCCTTCAATCGATTCTCCCTTGACTTCTCGGACTTGGCTTTGAATTGCTCACTATTCCAGTGAGCAACCAAAGCGTCCCAGACGGAACGTCCGTCTGGCCCTGTGCCCAGCTCCAGTTGCGCCCCACTATTGATCTTCTTCCTCAGCCCGTAGATAATATTTTTGTACCGCTCCTGCACTTTCGCGCAGAACAAGCCGTACATAACACTATCATGGGCAAGATCCCAAACGCACAACTTATGCAATTAAATTAAAAATAAAATATTAACAAATAAATTCAATATAAAACATTAAATGTAATTAAAATTATAATAAATATACCTTGAACTCCTCGAAGTACTCCCTCATCTTTCGCTCGGGCACCATGGACCACGAGTGGGCACCAACCTCGAATGGGAGCTTCTTAGTGGCCTCTGAGACCTTACCGCTAGTCTCATGGCCTGGAAGCATACTGTAACATAAAAAAAATTCAAGTTAATATTAATAATTAATATTAATGAATACAATTAAAATTATTTAATTAATTATCTAAAAATACTTACATGTTGTCGCTAGGGATAACAGTGAGACGATTATCCAACTGGGGATGCTGCCGTAAAGCCGTAGATCCGGCAACAGAAGTAGAGCCAACAGCACTGGACTGCTGGGAGGAGGATGGTGTCATCTCCGGGGCCCGTCGAACCTCCGGGACCACCGGTCTCAACGACCCCAACCTCCTCTTCCCCCGACCCTGTGACCCACTCTGATCGGGGTTATCATGAGAGCTCATCTGTAATAAATTTAAATTCAAAAGATTAACATAACATATTATATTTATACATAACTACGAAAATTTCTAAACTAAATTCACAACTACGAAAATTCCTAAACTAAATTCACAACTACGAATATAATTAATCAACAAAAATCACAACTACGAATATCCCTAAACGAAATTCACAACTACGAATATAAATCAACAAAATTCACAACTACGAATATAATTAATCAACAAAATTCACAACTACAAATATAATTAATCAACATAATTCACAACTACGAATATAATTAATCAACAAAATTCACAACTACGAATATAATTAATCAACAAAATTCACAATTACGAATATCCCTAAACGAAATTCACAACTACGAATATAAATCAACAAAAATCACAACTGCGGAAATTCCTAAACTAAATTCACAACTACGAATATCCCTAAACGAAATTCACAACTACGAATATAATTAATCAATAAAATTCACAACTACGAATATAAATCACTAAATTCACAACTACAAATATCCCTAAACGAAATTCACAACTACGAATATAAATCAACAAATTAAATCCACAACTGCGAATATAAATCACTAAATTCACAACTAGGAATATAAATCAATTAAATTCATATATATACGTGTATATATATATATATATATATATATATATATATATATATATATATAACTTCATGCATTATTCAAATATACAAAGATATATAATAAAAGGCTAAAGTTTGAAAAGCTTACGTTTATTAGATAGATGGAGAAGCAAGGAGGGTATTGACCGGAACGGAAAGCTCGACGGACGGCAGTGGCGGTGGAGTTTTTTTTTAGCGTAGGCCGAAAGTGACTACGGCTTGTGACTAAAAAGGGAAAAAAAATTAGCGACCGCCTATCATGTATATAGACGGTCCCTAAAAAAAATTAGCGACCGTCTTTGGCGGTCGCTAATCCCCCAGCATTAAATGACCCTTGCCCGTTTCCAAGAATGGGTCAACTGACCGATTTGCGACCGCATAATGGCGGTCGCTAATCAAAACTTGAATATAAAGACCGTCTTTGCGGTTGCTAAACCGGCGGTAAATAGTTTGACTGACCTTTGAGTTTTTGCGACCACCGGGGCGGTCGTAAGTTGTCGCTAATCCTTCGATTCAGCGACCGCTTACCTCATCGGTCGCAATTTTTTTTATTTGAGACCGGTGGTCTACGGCGGTCGCTAATCAGTCGCTAATTCAATATTTAGCGACCGAATTTTAGGCGGTCGCTAATTTCGGTCGCTAAAACGCGAGTTTTTTGTAGTGAAATACTTATAAAGTTTAATTAATTCATTTACTCTTGGGGGTGAAAAATTATGAAACAATAAATTTAATACAAATGTATGATAAATAGAATAACCGAATAAATGAAATAATAGTAGTTTTTGTGTGCACTTGAGTACATGATATGCGTTCGAATTTAAAAAAAAATACCTAATACATAAATCAATAATACTCTAAGAAGTAATCAGTGATACATAAAGAAGTAGTCAATAATACCCCAAGAAAAAAATATTAATACCCCAACGACAAAACAACACATAATTCGGTGTATTTATTTGAAAAAGTCAAAATTAAACTTAAAATCTAATAAGTGTATACCAGAATTTGTGATGAAATAATATTTTGCATTTTTCGATCAATTAAATAATATTTTTGTCATTTTTTGGTCATCCTATCGCGAGGGTGAGGGTAGTGTGCACAATGCGTATTTTCGCTTAAATTCGCAAACATATTCAAAATTACCACACTTTTGCAACAACTTTTACGAAAAATAATAATTAAGTAAATTAGCCCACAATTCTGGTTAAGCTTAAATTGCAATCGAGTAAAGGAACTAATAAAAACGCTCAACAAATATATTAGTACTTTAACTAGCTAAACATATAATTAAGAGACCCAACAGAATAAATGCATAACGAAAAGATAATTCGGATAGGCGTCTTCCTGTTCCATCGATCCAAATAGGCTAATGCCATAGCATCAATGTACATCAACCCACCAAAAAAAAAAAAACCCCAAAATATACATATATTTCGAAATGATTTTACCGTAAAATTTGTTTACATTTTATGTATATTTTTTAACAGTTATTCCCTCCATCCTGTGATTATTCGCACTTTTGCCTTATTTTATCGTCTCAAAATTATTTGTCACTCCAAAAAGATATATATATATATATATATATATTGAAAAAAGTGTTTGCAAATGTGCAAATAATTTTGAGATGGGGGAGTATTAATTATTATTGAAAAATATTAATTTTTATTGAAATAATTGACATCATTTTAAATTAGATTGATTTACAAGAATCTTACCTTAACCGAGAGATAGGCCCCTAACGGTGTGAACACCAATTTTGTTTTGATTAGAAGGGAAGAAAGTGGCCATTTCAATCGATACTAGGCTAGGTGTCACTAAACCAAGGAAGATAAAATCCACAACCCAAAGAAATATATGGACAATTTTATGTTCCCGATACTTCTGATTTCTGAACCACCTCACAAGATTTTACCTACAAATCTTTCAATTATGGAGACCATTTTTTGGTATTTTATTTTGTGTTACTTAAGTGACGTTTGATTTAAAAATAAGTAATAGAAATGAGATAAATATAACGTAATTATAATAATTAATAAAAATAAAAGATAATATATAATATTACTTTTCAAAGCGACAATCATTACCTTCAACTACCTTTTAATATTACTCTCTCTTAACTAAGATAATTATTATTTCATTTGATTATTTTTCTATTTTCTTATAATCCTCATTTTCAATTATTTTTTCATGTCACAACCAACAATCTCATCTTTTATTCATGTTTTTTAAAATTATAGCACAATACTAGTGATATAATTATTATAAATATAATCATTCATTCAACATACTCGAGGACGAAGATGGAAAATAAATTCACAATTTAAAACAAGTGTCCCCTAAAAATGTCTAACAAGTGTCACCACAATTCAAATCCATGCATGTATAAAGTGAAATACGAGTAAAAAAACAAAAAAACACTCCAGTGTTTGAAAGTAAACGAACAAAATACTCGTATATTTCATTAATTACATAAAACGCTCCTATACTTTACAAAAGTATGCAAAAACCCTCATTATCCATTGTCGTTCAAAAAACACTGAAAACATTTTTTTTTATCAGTAAATGTTAGTTGTTAGTAGTTAAAAGTTAGTTCACCAAACCCCAAGTACTTCAAGAATTCTCCAAGCAATTTTATAAGTCCCTTAATTCGTTCGCATAGGGAATCGAACTTGGACCACTCACTAAAATGAGGAATCCAGTGGTCAGGTGGGCTAAGTCACCTAATTAAAAAACACTAATAACGTAATATTGAAACTCGAATTCATATTAATGTCACATATGTAAACAAAGAGTAGGTCTTGTATGAGACCGTCTCATAACATGAGACAAAGAAAATTGGTATAACTAGGACATTGACTCATTAACACTTTGGTAGGGGTGGGTGTTAATTTATATTGTCTCATGTCATAAGACAGTCTCGTATACGTTTTTGTCTTAAACAAAAGCACTCTCATAAATTCAGACGAAAACACACAGATGCAAAACATGTATACATCCAATGTGTCAAGTGGACAATGAAAATTCAGTGCACACTTTACCAAACACATGAAGTTTTATGCATTTAATGAAACATAAGGAGAACTTTCGTGCATATTTTTATCAAATATAAGAGAATTTTATGCATTTAATGAAATATGAAGGAGTTCCACATACTTTTATCAAACACAAGAAATTTTATACAATTAATAAAATACAAAGGTGCCTAATGCATTTATTATCAAAGAGAGTTTTTTGTATCTAAACCGATGAAAGACATTGAAACATAAAAGTAGGGTGACAAATCGGGTAATCGTATCATTTATCGTGTTGACACAACAAGATAAGATAAAATATGAACACAACGCGATAAATATACGTGTCACACGACACGATAAGAATACAATAAGAAAAATAAATAAATTTATATTATAATATTTAATACAATATGACACGAGATTATATTACATATTACATGATATGACACGAGAAAATATAAAAAAAAATACTAATAAAATTAAAAGATACAATGTAATATATACAATTACTTTTTTTTTTACTTTAACGGGCTGACACGAATACGACACGAACACTAAACATTAATCCATATTTTTTTGTATAGTTTTCGTGTTGTATTCAAAATTGGTACTCAATATAAAAGTGGTCCAAACGAATTCTTATATTGGTCCAAACGAATTCAACTGTCTTTTCCCTCTTCCTCTATAAACACAGATATTACCCGAGGCAAGAAATTGTCCCAATTTGTACAACCAATGTCGCCAACTCCCCTCATAGTCGCGCTAATCATCGCAGCACTAATCGCACACAAATGCAGCGGAGCAACCGCACCGAAACCCTTCCCAGCAATCCTCGTATTCGGCGACTCAACCGTCGATACCGGCAACAACAACTACATACAAACGCCGTTCAAAGGCAACCACCCGCCTTACGGGCGGGACTTCCCGGGTCGGGTCTCGACGGGTCGGTTTTCCAACGGTAAACTCGTACCCGATATCGTGGCGTCCATATTGGGCCTCAAGGAAACGGTTCCGCCCTTTTTGGACCCGAATTTGTCCGACGAAGAAATCGTGACCGGAGTTAGCTTCGCGTCGGCTGGATCCGGATACGACGACGTAACGACGTCGGTGTCGGGGGCGATCCCGATGTCCAAACAGCCGGCGTATTTGAGGAGGTACGTGAGGAGACTGAACGACGTCGTTGGTGAGAAAGAGGCGCGGAGTATTGTGGGCCGGGCTTTGGTGATTATAAGCGCCGGAACGAATGATTTTGTGTTTAATTATTACGATATTCCGACCAGGAGGATTGAGTTCACCGTCCAAGGGTACCAGAACTTTCTGCTAAACAATCTGGAAAACGTGGTTAAGGTAATCCAATTTGCATGTCGACAAAATACTATGGTTACTTGAGATATCAGTGTTAGTTGTTTACTAAAAGCAAACTACAAATTTTCAGTGAAAATAATTAATATTTTTTAATAAAGAAACACACTCTTTTTATAGTTACTCTATCTTCGTATTTTAGCGAGCGAGTTGTTTAGTAGTATTTAAAATGATAAAATAATTTTTAAGGTAGGGTATGATACATCTACCTCTTCTCTATTATAAAGTAATTTTAAAATTATTTTATCATTTCAAATACTAATAAAAAACTTGCTCGCAAAAACACGAGAGGAATAACAACTATGCAAAGTATTATGGGATGGAGATAGTAATACATTTCAATGATTCATATATGAATCAATTTCAATAATTTAGTTTTGCATGTTCGAATTTGTGGATGGGATGAAATTTATTGAATGAATATTTTTTCTCAATTTTAGTTGCGTAATTAATTGTACCAACAAAAATCTACTCAATCATGATTAATCTTCTTGATGTGACATAATCATGATTAATCTTCTATCCTCATTTATTTTGCAAAATGTATTCTAATATTTTTCCAACTATATTTTTGTCAATTTGGAAAAAGAAAATCTTTTGAGGAAAAAAAAAAAGTTTTTTATATTGAAAATTAAACATTTTATTAATATTATAACAAGATGCAAGAAATAATCATGAACTTAAAAACATGACCAAAACTCCAAATGAGCCCATAACCATGGACGGATCAGGAAATTGTCCCGGGGGCGAAATGTGTAAGGGGTAAAAAAAAGTTATTCGAAGGGGGTGAAATGATAAAATTTCATTAATTTAAGACATATATAGAAAAAAATTCTACATATATAATAAAGAATTTTTAAATCCCAAGGGGCGACCCCCCCCCCCCCCCCCCCCAAATCCGTCCCTGCCCATAACATAACATACACCCTGAAAATCAGAGGCGTTGCCCCGAACCCCCGGACCTGGGCACGTTGCTGTCCGGGTTGCGAGAACCCCGACCAGCTCAGAGTTCTTATATAATATGAAATTTATATAATTAGTTATTCATTCAATGAATTGATTTCACAACATAGATGAAACGCTTATTTGTGAGTTTTAATTTTGCAGGAAGTGTACGATGGTGGGTGCCGTAGAATGGTGGTGTCGGGGCTTCCTCCGATAGGTTGTTTGCCGATTCAGACGACCATCAAATCTCCGATTCTGAGAATTTGCAGCGAGAAGGAGAACGCGGATGCTGAGTCGTACAACCAGAAGCTCCAGAAGGTTTTGAAGCGATTAGAGAGGGAGCTTTCGGGGAGCGTAATCCTGTACGTGGACGTCTACAATCCTCTCATGGACATGATAAACCACCCACTCAAATATGGTTAGTTTTCAACCTCAATCTCTTCCTCTATAATTCATTAATGTTTATCCACTATACATTATATTATATATATAGGGGAGATAAAAATGACATTCTTGTATGGTTTTGGGAGTTATGTCCCAAGTGTCCTCAGGACCACTTTGCTATTTCAGCATCCCTAACTTGGATGTGATGCTCAAACAGATTTGTACTCTCTATTGGGGTATTAATTAAAGGAATAAAGGCATGATACAAATAAGTGTAAAAATAAAACATGGTCCGTCGAAATATAATAAATTATTTGAACTTTAGACTTATTTGTGTCATTTTTTATTTTATTACACTTGTTTATATCATTTGGAATTAGAATGGAATATTAGAGTGTAGTTACCCTTAATTAAAACCAGCATATGTTGCTAGACATGAAACGACGTCTTTATTAATTTACCCCTATTTTTTTTTTCCCGAGGAAAATCTATGTTCATGTGTAGCAAAAAAATAAGCCTATAATTTGGAGGTTATAAAAGAAGGACATTATGTTACATTAAGGACAATCATTTATTCCGTAAAAAAAAAAAAGGACAATCATTTATGTGAGTAGGTTTTGCGTGAGACAAGATATAAGTCGGGCATGGTGCATTAACACTTTGAAATTGATGGGTGTTAATTTGTGCTAGTTTGTGAACCGTCTCACCATCAGACTATCACACACAAATTTTTGCCTTTTTTTTTTTAATGAAATTTCAGGTCAATTTGATTTGCATTTACATAATATATATATATATATATATATATATATATATATATATATATATATATATATATTCATTCATGTGCTATACTTTTTGTATAAAGATTAAAAAATATAAGTATAAAATGTGTAGTGTGTAATTGAGATGTGTTAAAGTACACAAATGTCCCTAACTTAAGAGAAAATTGTTTATGGCTAGGGGCATTCAAAATTGACAATTGAAAAGTTTAGAAAGAGATGTTTTCTAATCACGACTACATAAATCTCACCTTTTTAGTAAGAGAGAAATAGTGTCTTACCAACTATGCCTCAGGTTTTTGTAGTGATGTGGTCTGGAAAGGAACGACATGATTTTTATGCTACACACATGAATATGTGCAAGTGGATTAGTTTCCATTTTAAAGAAAAAAAAAATTGTGCAGGGTAACATTATTAATTAATACAAGAAATAATGCTTAGCAATATTAATAGCGTAATATCAAATGATTTGATTCAAATCAATTCAAATTATGTATATCTTTGTATAGTCAATTATTCATAGATTAGCTATCCCATAATTCAGAAATTTGTTACTCATAAGAAAAATGACAAAAACTTGTGTGTAACAGTTTGATGGTGAGACGATTTACAAACTAGCACAAATTAACACTATTTCTTTCAAAGTGTTAATGTATCATGTCTGATTTATATCCCGTTTCACGCAAAACCTACTCATAAAAAGACTATCCTTAATTTAACATAGACAAAGTATAAAGTGAAAATGGCTTATACATGAACCACTGAAGGATACTAGTTGTTTGCACTAAAGAGTATTAGTTGTTTTCACTAAAAAATATTAGTTGTTTTCACTGAAGAGTATTAATTGTTTACTGAAAACAAACTAAGACTCTTCATTGAAAACAAACTAATACTCTTCAGTGAAAACGACTAATACTCTTTAATAAAAACAATTAATACCCTTCAACGATTCATGTATGAATCAATTTCACTTTATACATATTCTTCAACATAATGTCTTTCTTTTACAAGTTATAAGTTTAATTTATGGTGCATTCAATTAACAGTTGACACGGTTTACACCATATTATTTGATTAACTCCACTTTGTGGTGTGACATATATGCAGGGTTGGTAGAGGCTAGAAGAGGGTGTTGTGGGACCGGGCTAGTGGAAGCAGGACCTCTTTGCACTCCCTTAACTCCACTCTGCTCAAACCCATCGCGTTACCTATTCTATGATAGCATTCATCCCACTCAATCAACTTACAACATTCTTTCTCACAAACTTACCCAATTATTGCTCCCAAACTTTTCTCACTTCCACCTCTCCTAACTTCTCATTTTGATCATGTGTTATACGAGATCGTACTGTGCAGAACAAATACACGGTAGATCCAAATGGGTCTATCATGTTTTTATACTGTAAAGAAACATGCATGGTAGACCCAATTGAATTTACCGTGTACTTGTGCTGCACGGAATCCAAATCCTCTATAGATAGCTCGATCTGGAAGTGTATATATACAATATTAATGCATATTGTGTATATATGGTTATATATACATGTGTGTATACATGTTGTTATGTATAGTCACTATATATAGATCAAATGATAACCGCCGTAACAATGCCAAGTGATATGTGTATTATCATACGTGATAATTGTACTTAAACGTATCTCAAATAGAAAATGTTTTATCTTTAATTATACTACTATTCTCATTCGATGCACGGATAGAATATTATAAATTTTAAACGCGAGATTGTATAATAAACAATTATAAAAAAAAAGTTTAAATTAAATTTATGTTATTCATAAATCAATTAATATGTAAATATTATATTGTATATATGTAAGTATTATAATTATTTAATTGTATACTAAATTCACAGCAAATACTAAAATTCATAAAATTATCTTAACATTTAAAAAACTTATATAGTCTAAATAAAAATTATTTAAATTCCATCAATCATATAGTTAAAGTCAATAGAAAACACTTAATAATTAAATAAATATTTTAAATATGATTTTTTTTATTTGTGCAATATATATGTTAAATTAAAAGTGTTCAAAAGACAATTTAATCTGATATATAGTGTGTTGAAAATAGATTTAAAATTAAAAAACTAAAGAATTTTGAAATTATTTGTGCAAAGTAAAAAAGAAAAGAAATTGGTCAAATTAATTCTCTCTTTGGTAGAGAGTGAGATTCACTACTGCACTATAAAGCAAGTGCACCTCACTTGCTCCAATAAATACTATTTTTTCTCTCTCCTCACTTCTACTTTTATATATATATATACTAGTGATCGTTCTACCCGTGCGAAAGGTATTTTTACAATTTTTTTTATTAATAATTAATAAAATTAAACTTTAATGCTAAAAATATTTCAAAACACTCTTCTTTTTTTACATATAACTAAATTTATAATATTTTTCTTAACAAAATCATTAATATTATATATGAAAAAAAATCACTGTATCATCAAAACAAATTCTCTTAAATTTTTTACATAATAAACAAATGTTTGAACAATTTGCATTAAAATAGTTATTGCTTTCAATATACATGTAATTCTTAAGGGATACAAAATAAAATAATTAATAGTATATCAATGACATACAAAAGATATGTGATACATTCTTTACAAACATTTCATAATTTTCGTTACTAAAAATATCTACAAATTAGTTTTAATTTTAAAAAAAAAAAGGGGTGTGACTATATAAAACCCCGAAATTCCTAAGCATACCCCAAAATATTTTTAAATTAAAATGCATATATGTTAAATGACAATATTATCATCAACCGATTGTATTTATTAACCCATTTCAACGAAATCTGACCAGATTAATGCACACTTGATACCCAATTATTTGGCTTTCAATCCTCATGTCCTTTTTCTAAAAAAAATAAAAAAAAATCATATTTGAACATGTCCTTTGTTTTGAGAATATCTAAAAGTAAAGTTAATGGTAGATACATAGTCTATTGCACATTTGTGCTTGCCATGGTTGCTGCTTCTGGTCTAGTTAACAAAAAAAAAAAAATTACTATATTTTCCCCTTTCCTCTGGCTGCAAAAGCCCTTATCCAAACATTACCTGCACATTTAATTTTTAAATGGAAAATTAACATAATTTTTCTGGTTTAATTAAAAAAAATTATGCCCAAGATTTTGATATTTGAAAAACGTGAATTAGAATGGAAAGGGGTGTAATTTTACAAAGAGAGGATATAATTATCAAAACTCAGAAGTGAGATTTGTTCAATAAATCCTTAATAGTTTAATTATTTTTAATGAAATTCATATAGTAAATTGGGTTCGTACTAATTTCGTGCTTATAGTTAGTAATAGTCTTTTAAAAAATATAGTTCTACTATGAACACAAGTACATGCACTTGAATTTAAAAAATTGAATTGCCAAAAATATGAAAAAAAAAAAACATAATTTATCCTTTTATTATTCAGTAAATGACAATTAATAAACAACAATAACTTAAACAATAATCAATAATATTCTAATGAATAATCATTAATATCTCAAACAATAATCAATAATAAATCAAGTGACTATCAACAATATACCAGTTATAACTCAGGTAAATCCTACTTTATAACTTCAATATTTTATTAAAAATACATTTCTAATTGAGAAAATAATTGGAGGCACTCTAAACTTTTGGGTAAATTGCATATTTGGTCCCATGAGAATAGGTGGTCTGTAAAAATGGTATTTTTCGACATATTTTGTTCCGTAGTTTTGTTCGACATTTTTGGTCTCAAGAAAAGTCCAACATTGATCCCAAAAGAATGTATAAATTGCAATTTTAGTCCCAAAAAATTGTTGCTTTGGTCCAAAAAATTAATGAAAAGGACCAAATTTACAGAAAATGAGACCAAAAAAGAACGTGGGACCAAAATTATTATTGACAAATTCTCACGGGCCCAAATTTACAAAATTTCCCTAAACTTTTAGAGTTAAAAATATATTAAAATTTAAAAAATAATATTGATAAGTATTCATTCAATAAAACATTAATATTATATTTTCAATTACACAACTTTGAAATTTTATGAACAAACCAACACATAAATTATACTATATATGTAAGGACATGAATAAAATATATGTATCATAACTTTTTATTCATATCAATTTCTCCAAAATAGTTTTACTTTTTAACTATTACTCTAATAATATCAATGCATATTATATGCATTAGTCCTAATATATTCCTATTAAATAGTAGTACTAATCATCCTCTAGCAAAAAAATAATTGTAAAAATTAAGGGTGTATGTGTTTTATTATAAAATAATAAATATTACAATTGATTTGTGTAAATGTATAAAATAATATATATAATAAACGACGGTTGAAGTACAACTATTTAATTGTCACTTTACTAATACCAATACATTTGTTACAATCTTACCTTTCCACCAATGCAACAAAAAAATAGTAAAACTAATCAACATCATATACACTCTATGTCCCATGGATAATTTCACCCTTGGGATTAAGAAAATGGAAAAATTAATGACACATCAATTAATATGTAAATTTATGTTATTCATAAATCAATTAATATGTAAATATTATATTGTATATATGTAAGTATTATAATTATTTAATTGTATACTAAATTCACAACAAATACTAAAATTCATAAAATTATCGTAACATTTAAAAAACTTATATAGTCTAAATAAAAATTATTTAAATTCCATCAATCATATAGTTAAAGTCAATAGAAAACACTTAATAATTAAATAAATATTTTAAATATGATTTTTTTTATTTGTGCAATATATATGTTAAATTAAAAGTGTTCAAAAGACAATTTAATCTGATATATAGTGTGTTGAAAATAGATTTAAAATTAAAAAACTAAAGAATTTTGAAATTATTTGTGCAAAGTAAAAAAGAAAAGAAATTGGTCAAATTAATTCACTCTCTTTGGTAGAGAGTGGGATTCACTACTGCACTATAAAGCAAGTGCACTTCACTTGCTCCAATAAATACTATTTTTTCTCTCTCCTCACTTCTACTTTTATATATACTAGTATTTTCACCCGTGCGATGCACGGTGTTAGAATAATATAATTTTTAAGTATAATCATGTTATTATAAATATATAGGTACATATTTATATGTATATTAGTCAAAACTTATAAGATTGGAACTTTAATTTAAAAATATAAAATTGAATTTATAATTTACTTTGGTACACATATTACTAACTAATATAAATAATATCATCGTATTGTAGTATGTAGATATAATAATTTAATAAATTAGTATCGTTCAAAATCAATCAATGGGAAAGTATAAATCAAAATATGAGTTCTACTTAATAAAAACACATTACAAATTCTGAAAGACTTCCTTGTACACAACGTTTTTTGTTGACAGACTGTCATCACCGCCTTGATCACATATTAAAATTTTGAGTCCTTCTCGATTAGTAACTCTTGAAACTGCAACATACAACTGACCATGACTGAAAACAGGTTTTTTCAGCAATAGACCAACATGGGAAAGTGATTGACCTTGACTTTTATTTATTGTCATGGCATAAGAAACAATAAGCGGAAATTGTCTTCTTTGGAACTTAAACGGCAGCCTTGGATCGGATGGAGTTAATGACATTCTTGGGAGCAAAACTGGATGACCTGCATTGCTTCCACCCATAATCTTCGCTTCTAAAACATGTGATCCAAGCCTTGTAATTATCAACCTAGTCCCATTACACAAACCAAGTGAATGGTCTATATTTCTCAACAACATTATAGGAGTTCCAACCTTCAACTTTAGCTCATGATTAGGAACACCTGAACACTTGATTCCATTCAAAAACTCTGGCGTGTGCAGATCCGCTAATACATCGACATTTGCATCTGATTTGCATGTACTATCTGAACTTAGATATGTCTTTGCCTCACCGGAATTCAACAACTGCATGGTCATCACTCTGAACTCCTAATGTTCCATCCCCAACACTTGCAATCCATTTAGAGAATTCTTTTAATTCATTATATTCAACTGTTGAATCTTGAGCTTGTAACCTCATGTTCTTTGTTAACTTCATCAACTTGCAGTGTTTCCATATATTCGAAGCATTTATCGTTGCATGCACAATATCCTGTCGAGATCCCTTAGGAATCACTGGCAAAATTTGACGAAAATCCCCTCCAAAAACTACAGTTTTTCCTCCAAACGGTTTGTTCTTGTTGACTGGATTGCTCAGTTGCATGATATCTCGTAGAGTTCTGTCCAATGCTTCGAAACAATACCTGTGTAACTTATCACTTAAAAAGATTGTGCCTACGAAAATAATGATATACTCAATAAATATAAAATGTGGGTTTCTTAGAATTTAATCCTAATAAATTACTATTGTCCTTAAAAGAAACAATATATAAATAAGCATGTATTTTTAAAATTATAATCTAAATAATTATAATAATTATTTTAGTAATGAATCAACTACATCTAAAAAATACTTCAATCGTCCACCAAATTTATAACTCTTACTATTAAAAAGAAGATTTAATGAAAATAATATGTTATTGAAAAAATAGACAAAATAGATAAATCAAGGGTATTGTGAGACTCATTCATTTGTTTGTAAGTGGTGTCTATCTTAAAAAAGGAAAAAAAAAAAAAGTTTGGTGGACAACCAAAAAGAAAAGTGGGTATAAATTTGGTGGATGGAGAAAATACTTAATAATTAAATAATTCAATTTAAATTGAATAACACAAAGACAATTATTAAATAACTAAAAAAACAAAAAAAAAAAACGTAACAAATTCCTTCCTAAATGATTAACATATTCTGTAAAGGAAAATCTAACAATTTTTCTATTTATTAATATTAATATACATGGGCTGTGTTAGCTAAGGATAATTGCTAATAATTAGTCCAACTTAAGGGATTAATTATTTAAAATGTTAATATTTTTAGAATTCTGTGAAACACATCATAAAGCTAAGGTAATATTCACTTTTCTAATGAAGATATACACTCACCGTAAAACTAATATTATTTAAATATTAATTTTTAACATGATTTTATTATTAACAAAATCTGTAAACAACTAAACATACAGGCACTCATATATACTTTTCTCTTTTCCTGTTTCTGCTAACAAAGCAAAAACCCTAAGTCCAAGAACGCCTACTACTGCTTGAAGGAGAGCGAGGCAACCAAATTCTATCTGGTCGCCGATGAATCTCTTCTTAATTCAAACAGTGGTACATTCGATCTCTTCTTTTTTTAGTTATAAATTATTAGATTTGTAGATCTGGTACCATAGCTTGTTTGAGATTCGTTTTTTTTTTTTTTTTTTTTTTAAATTGTTAGATCTATAGATCTGATACCTTATTGCATGTTATATCTTAATTTTGTGTTTAATTTTGTATGTGTTCATCATAATCTTCTTTTTCATTTTTTTCTTTGTCTATCTGTTCTTTCAATTTTTTTATGGGGTGATTTGGGCGGAGATAGAGTTCGGTACGGTATGGTGGTTCGTGTACGCGGGCGTATCGTGCTTTTTTGATCTGTCTGCGGGGATTATGTAGGGCCTGACATTAGGCCTCATGTCTCTCGGCCTTGGCGACCTCGAGATCCTTCAGCGGACGGCACTACGGTGGAGAAGAAACAGGCTGGTGTGTTACTATATCCTCTCACATATATTCTGTTTTTTTTTTTTTTTTTGAATTTGTGATAGGGCTAAAAATTGATGATGTTTTTCTGCTTTGCTGTGATTGGTGCGAAGATAATGTTGGTTAGATTTTGATTTTCTAATTATTGTGCCATAATGATATGCAATATGGCAACATTATGATCGATGACAAGACAAAAACCATCACTCTAATTGTATGTTTTTCTTCCATACTCCTCTGTTTTTTGGTTTTCGACTCGATTCGACAATTTTCTCTTTTCTTTGGTTATAGGATTATGAATATGCGAGTTACAATCCTGTTGCATATGATATTGCAAACCATTTCTGCGAAATGGCTGCTGATTATCACACAGATACACCTCACATCTTGGACTACACCAAATATCCTGGTTAGTATTATCATTATTATTTTTTATATAAAATTAAGGTCCTTTTTTTTTTGTTTCAAATTCACTGAATTTATACAATTTGTTGAACTGGAAATGTATGTTACACTTGCTGGAAAAACAAATGAAAGTATATTATGTCTTCACTAATAGTAAATATAATATCCATTCGATACTAAAACATAGATACATAATAATAAGAGAAATAAGCATAGATGTACTTACGTAACTTCAGTGGATTGTCTCAGAAGGTTGAACCATTAGCTCTAATGAGAATCTGATCTAAAATTTGTAACTACATAAATGCTCATAACAATAATTCCTGTATTGTAATGTAGAATATACTGAAAAACCTGTAACTGCTGTTAATCAGTGATGAGAATTGAGTGTTGGGTTCTTTTCAAAAGGGGAAGAAGAAATGTATATCAACTAATTAGAGTACTGCATGATGAAATAAATAATGTGTTCAAGGGTAAAGTGTGTTTATAAAGAGTATGGAATGTGAAGAGACTTTGATTGTCATCAGTAGTAATCTGATTTTTTTGGGTTAGAGTGTGATTAAAAAATATTGAATATAAAAGGGGATTTGGCAGTCATTATTTGTAACCTGATTTTGTCTAGGGTGAATACATGTCAGATTAGGTTGCTTTATGTGCATGTTTTCATGGGATTTTGTAGTTATCATTGTTGGATATCTTTTTGGCATCAACTTTAGGTACTTTTTAATTTGTAATTGATAATTGATTAGGGATCTGTTTTTTGGGCAAAAAAATCATTCTCAATATTGGAGAGAAGAAAATTTAATTTAAATTGATATATTTTAAGGCATACTATTAAAAAATAATGTGTTTTTAGAGAACTTCAGATTTTTTCAGATTCGCTTAATCCAAAATTTTTGTAATATTGTTTTAATACTAACTGAAATATTATATTTTATTATCTGCAGGATCTGAATATTGATAATTTGCAAATAGCATGTGCTGTTGGAGTTCCAAACTTTGCATAAAGATAAGTTGCACCTTCTCAAACATTAATATTGTGCTGAGTAAACTGCATGTCCAATATAGTTATTAGTAATTAATGATGGTTGAAATATCAATTTTGTTTAATACTATTATTGTTGAGTTCCTTATGTATATTTAAAAATTTCATGTTAGTTGTGTATATATTATGTGGCTATTTGATTTGATTAATTTTTTGTTGGCTGCATTTTCAAAGAATTCATGTAAACACCATGTGATCTTGTTTTGTTTACATATATCCATATGATTGGAATATTTGGTTTGGTCAATTATGATGTGGAAGTGTAGTACAGAACATGCATTTAGAGTAGAAAAAGTAAATTTTGAATGGGTCACATGTTGTATAAGTAAACACTGAATTTAGCCACCAATTAAAACAAAACACTACTAACATACGATTAAATTTCAAGTAAAAGCATAATTCTTATAGAAACTCAGCCTTAATCGCAGGAGACAAAAGAGAAATTTAAATCATAGGCCATGGCTGGGTTCTATCAAAAAAAGAAAAGAAAATGAACAACAGAATGAGATAACCCATAATTAAGCTTTCAATCCTTCTCTTTCTTTATCATTGTGAACTTCTTCGTTTCTGGTCCAGTTGAAGAAAACTCATCAATGAGTTTCCTCTTCAGGTTGGAATCTTCAAATTCCTTGCTCTTCTTTAGTGGTGTTATGTACTCGACATCCGGAGAGCATTCCTATAATGTACATAAGAAATATTAACAAACACTTAATGATGACAACGTAGAAGTAAGCTATTAATTATGAAAAAGAATACCATGGTGGATTCATTATCATCCTCATGTATTTTGCTAATGTCATTGGTCTCTTGCATTCCATTAGAACCAATCTTGCTGATTAGAATAGGATCACTTATTAACTTTTGCACACTGTAGGCCCCAAAGTAGTTATTTAGTTGTTCAGGTTTGACCTGAACCTTGCACATAACTTCCTGATTAATTAATGAAGTTAATGTTTCTGGAATTAAACTATCATTCTGACCATCAGCATGTTCTTCCAAGATTTGTGATACAGTTTTCCCTATCAAACCCATGCAATGTTGGTCCCAAAGAATGAAAAGTGTGTTGTCAGTTTCATCTTGAACTCGAACTTGGTACTTTGTACCTGCATTAAAAAACAGTATCTAGGTAAGTATAGTATGTTGTGTTAGATCATGTTAGGATTAAAAATATGTGTTATCAACCTAGGGGTCCCATTCTTATCAGATCTGTTGCAGTGTAGACACTTAAACTCATTTCCTTCTTTTGTCAATTTTCTCTTGCATACTCGGCATGAGAGATACCACCACTCTCCAAATGTCTCGATTGATACAATTCTTGCCAAAACCCAGAAACTTCCAACCTATAATTATTTCAAATTAGTGTATGTTAGTGTAGATTCTTATTGTAGTAACGAAATGCAACTATAAACAAAATAATATTATAGAACCCATACTTCTCCATTTTGAGTGAGCTGTTGAATGGTCTTTATAAGTGCATTGGAATTGGACAACTCATTTTCAATGGTGCTTGAAGAAGTAAGTGAAATTGAGCTCACTGACATTGGAGTGCTTTTAAATCTGAAAAACAACATTATCATAAATTATTTAAGTCCACAAACAAAAAAATGTAAATATCACTTGAAATACATAATAAGCAAAGAATATTTAAACCTGTCCTTAAAGTCGTTAACTTCGATGCATTCCACGTTGATGCCAAGCTTAGAAGCATTAAAAGTTGTTGATACATCCACTCTATCTGGTTATTTTTTAATTGAATGCAGTAAGAGTAAGCCTAAGTGTATAAATTATTGTTTTAATCTAAAGAAGTATGTACCTTTAAATATTTTTCCCCTACAAAATTGAAGGATTAGAACAGGTGGTTCCGGCCCTGCAATAGCTACATAGTCATGCATTTGAGTAGCATATTCTTCCCACAAACTGCAGTGCAGTTGATTCCTCCTACATAATCAGTAGAAAGTACATAATTTCTCTTATAGGAATATAAATTAGTCTTATAAAATGACACTGTATAAAAAGTATTAATGTTCATCTTCAAGTACTATTTCCATTAGTTTTTTGTCAACACCATTGCATTTCCTTATCTTGAGCTCATTGACAGAAACAACACGCCCAATAACATCTGAAAAATAATAGGAAACATGACTTGTTGCAAAATATACAACATGTATTTAAAAAGAAAATGAATACAATAGAGTGTTTACCAAACATTTCAGCATCATTCAGGTTCTCAACTATAGATAGCTCACTGAAAGGTTTGAACTTATACATCATGGATGGAAATTCTTCATCTAACACCTCAACCACCTTTGTCTCATTGATAAAAATGATCATTTTTCTGTTCGATGTAGTTCTGAAAGTGTTTCGATTGAATGTGACAACAAAGTTCTTCACTGCATACACTCTTCCTTCATTCAATGTTTGTTCGAACTTGTCAATGTGATTTCTGTTGATTGTTGCATGAACTCTTTCACCCTACAACATTTCAAACATGTAGTATAAGTTACAGTGCATGTTAACCTATAAATTGATTTGCATAGAATTACAAATAGTATCACCTCTTTGTCATGGAAAACACAATCAAAGCTTTGTGTGATCCTTGGATTTCCCCGAGCAGGTACTCTATAAGCACGGACCAGTCGAAGCTTCATGGCCCATTGTGTTTTGGATGAGTTGATATCACTCACAAGTCTGAAGATTGAAGCCATTAAAATGTATGAGAAGGGATTTTGTTGGAAAAATGCTTGGAATCTCAGTGAAGAAGAATGCCAGAAGTAACATAGTATTTATAGTTGCTGAGAAGAAAATGAAGGGTCTTTTTGTTAGGGTTTTAAATTTTTAAACTGAAAATATTGCAATGAGTTTGTATCTCTGTTGGCTTTGTTGTTGTTTATTGAGTTTTTAATTTCCCATGCCTGTAATCATGTGTATATATTATCGAGGTTGTTTTATATTTAGCCTATATATACAGGTATCACTCTTGATGGGTAGAATTTTAATATGTGAAATATAAATCTAATAATTTAATTCACAACAGGTTCTGATTTTGACGGCTGTACTGTTATTGTGTATTGTGCCAGATTAAAAAATGGGCACAAATTAAGAATTCAATATCTAATTTTAATATTTTTAATTTTAATTGTTTTATCTGATGTATCATGCTTATATAGAACACTGGGATAGGGATTGAAATGATGAAAGCCGCCTTTGTGTTCTGTGACAAAAAATATAATATTTTATTATGCTTGCTACTGTGTGTTCTGTGACAATATTTTTTTATTATGCTAGCTACTGTTCACGCGCATATGTAGAGATTGAATTTCAAGATGTCACCATAGGGAGAGTACTGTTCACTCGCCTGATGGTGGTGCTTCATGTTTTGCTTGCTACTGCTGTTTTTATATATATATAGATATATATAGAATATATAGAATTGCAAATTCTTTGATTTTATTTTTCCGCCTCAAAATCATCCGTTTTGGCATTTGAGGAGAACTCAAGTTAATGTAAGTTATGACGAGGTTGGCGTGAGCAATTCTGTTACAGCATACGAAAAAATTTAATCTCATCTAAAATAAAATTTGAACTTATAATTAAAGACGTGTGAAATTATTTATTTATAGTATTTTTCTGAAAAGCTCAAGTAATTAAAGTATCATTAACTATGTCATAGGATAATATGTTCGAGATCATGTAGCCTTTTAAAAAAAAGTATGTTATACACGCCAATTTAATGTAGCTAAGGTAATATGTTTCAATAATGAGAATGTAATACCGGACTTGTTTTCTATTTTGTTATGTATCAACTTATTGACTTGTTTCTTTATTATAGTAATTAATTATTTTTTAATGGACCGAATGGCTATTTAATAAAATTATTTTAGA
Source organism: Ballota nigra (assembly GCA_947034835.1). Classification (NCBI taxonomy): domain Eukaryota; kingdom Viridiplantae; phylum Streptophyta; class Magnoliopsida; order Lamiales; family Lamiaceae; genus Ballota; species Ballota nigra. The sequence continues at coordinate 4,718,671 of OX344727.1, read as the reverse complement.
TTTTAAATGAACATTTAATTTTATGTCATCACTTTAGTAAGGTAGAATAGGAGGGTGGTTGGGGATTTAGAGTTTCAAAATACTATTAATTACATAAAAAATGAAATAAGTATATTTAGGGTATATTTGATTTGCTAGATTAAGCAGGTTGAATTATTTTATTAATATGAATTGGTTGTTTGGTTTGCATAATATAGACCCAAGTTAAATTTCAGTCCGAGACTCTTTTCCACAATTGTCACTTGTATGTGAGGGTGGAGAAAATACTGGTATATTGTGCTTGCCGAAGTGAAAAATACTGATCTTTTTGGTACGATATGATACCATACTGCATGTTTTGGGTATGGTAACGGTATGCACTTTTGAAATTTCGGTATTTTCAGTATTTACGGCATACCGTAATTTTGGTATGAAACGGTATAGTAAAATTTTCAGTATGGACCGGTATATATCAATACCGTTTAAAAATTCGATATATGGTACAGTATCGATAAGTAAAATTCATATACCGGAAGTTTCGATATTGTTGTTGTAAATACGTGCGTAAAATAAAAGATGAGATTTGTTCACTCAATTCGTCGGGAACGACTACGTCTGGGGGCGAGCCGAGCCAGGAGTTTTCACTAATATTCTTGTGTATGAGTGATTAAAATCATGAATACAATAGTCTATTTATAAGAACTAAACCCTAGTCTAAGATATAAAGCCCATTGGGTTATTGGTCCATTAGTAATGTCCACATCAAATCTTCTAGATCTGGAATAATAAATCTTCTAGATTTACAACACTCCCCCTTGGACATTACGACATAACATAAATGTCTTGTCATAAAAACTCCACGTGCTAGGTATCGGCCAAATAATAAGTTAGGGAGGAATGTTATTGATCTTCTAGATCTAAATCTTCTACATTTATTTCGGGGTTACCGCTCCCCCTGAAGAAAACAACACTTTAAGTCTTTGCATCCCAATACCACGAACGTACTTTTCAAAAGTAGACGTATGTAAGGGTTTAGTAAACAAATCTGCTAGATTGTTACTAGATTGCACCTTTTGAATGGTAATCACGTCACTCTTCTGTAGTTCGTATGAGTTGAAAAATTTAGGTGAAATATATTTCGTCAGGTTTCCCATGACGTACCCATTACTCATTTGTGCGATGCAAGCAGCGTTATCTTCAAATATAACGGTGGGAGGTGTATCGCCTTTAGCGATACCACACGAGTCACCAATGTGTTTTACCAAGGACCTTAACAAACACATTCTCGTGCAGCTTCAAATAAAGCTATTATCTTTGAGTGGTTTGAAGACGTGGTAACCATGGTTTGTTTAACCGATCTCCATGAGATCGCGGTACCACCACAGAGAATAATGTAACCAGTCTGGGATATGGCATTATGAGGATCAGACAAATAGCCAGCATCCGCATAACCTACTAAGGTTTTGTCTTGGTTCTTACGATAAAACAGTCCAAGGTCTTGAGACCCTTGGAGATACCGTAGAACATACTTAACACCATTCTAATGCCTCCTTGTAGGAGAAGCGCTATATCTCGCAAGTAAATTGACAGCAAATGCTATGTCCGGCCGAGTGCAATTTGCGAGATAGAGCAATGCTCCAACAGCGCTAAGATGGGGAACTTCTGGTCCCATAATTTCTTCTGAATCTTCTCTTGGTCTAAATGGGTCCTTATCCACTTCAAGGGATCGAACAACCATAGGGGTGCTAAGTGGATGAGATTTATCTATGTGAAATCTCTACAATACCTTCTTTACGTAGGTCGACTGATGAATAAGGATTCCTTCTGGGAGATGCTTGATCTGCAAGTCGAGGCAGTACTTGGTTTTATCCAAGACTTTCATTTCGAATCCGGCTTTCAAGATTGAACTGACTTCTTCAATCTCTTTGCATGTTCCGATTATGTTCAGGTCATCAACATAGACGGATGTGATGAAAAAACTATCTTGCGATTTCTTCGTGAATACGCATGGGAAAGCTTTATCGAATGTGTATCTCTTCTTCTGAAGGAATTCACTAAGTCGGTTGTACCACATGAGGCCCGATTGCCAGGCCATACAATGACTTTTGCAGTTTTATGCTATACATACTGCGGTTTTCACTATCCCTCATCTGAGGAATGTCAAATCCATCGGAGATTTTCATATAAATGTCGGCATCTAGTGATCCGTATAAGTACACGGTTACTACGTCCATTAATCTCATTTGGAGATTCATTTTAACTGTCAAAGATATCAAGTAGCGGAACATTATTGAGTCTATGACGGGAGAATAGGTTTGATCGAAATCAATCCCGGGTCTCTGCGAAAACCCTTGAGCTACAAGCCTCGCTTTATACCTCTCCACAGTATTGTTCTCATTTCGTTTTCGTACAAATAGCCATGTATATCCTATGGGGATAGCACGCGCGGGTGTCCGAATTATAGAGCCAAATACTTATTTTTGTTAAGCGATGCGAGCTCTGCATCAATTGCCTCTTTCCATTTAACCCAATCGGAGCACTTCCGGCACTCAGAGATTGTTTTGGGTTCTGGATCTAGATCATTTATAATGGAAAGAGCGATTGACGCTGCAAATGTTGTTGGAGTTATACGTGAAAGTATGCTTTTACTTTGTATAACTCGTGTATCAAACACTTGTTTTATGAGAATAATTCTTTTATCGCATATGCTTTAGATATGATTGAATGCTGAATATTTATTGCAATCAGTTCATAATGGTACTAGTTACATTGTAGTTAATGTGGTGATACTCGATCACGGAAGACAACATTAACAGTTTCCTTGTAACTAAACGTACATTTTCACGACTTAGGTGGAATTGAACAATCCACCGTGAAAGGTCGATGTGTAAGGCTCAGATTGGTCTGTCTTGACTAAGAGATTGCACTAGCACATTTATTATGTGTTGAAGAGGACCTACAGCGAGGATAAATTCTTCTGTTCTGAAATGTGAAGAATTAGACCTCAGAGGTTGTTGATTTCTTAATCTCCGTCACTTAAATAGGACCGTGTGTGCTTAATGGTTACTGCTTTGATTCATGTTGGGTGAGAATCATTGTGACTTCGAACCTTGTGCTTTGGGCAGTAATTTTAATCATACGACGGTTGTTAAGATTTAATACGGAGAAACGCGTGCGAGTACGACTCGTGTGATTAGTCCCCTTGGTGGGCTCAGAAGTTTTATCGTACCAAATCTTGCAAGTGAAGAATCAGTTTCTTCGGTACGGATAATAATGTTGAGTTGTCTTTACTCCAAGGTGAAATATATTAATTAATTTAGAGCTATTCAGAAGCTTAATTAATTAATGGACTTGATAATCTTAAACGCGGAAAATAATAACCGGGAGCCCATATTATCGTAATATGGATTAAGATGGATAGTGCAATATTAATTTATTAGTGGTAATAATTAATATTAATGAATTGAATTATATTGGGGCTCAATATTGAAATTTAGAAGTCCATTAGGAGGTCCAATCTTAATTCTCCTTAAAGGCCCCTCAAGTAGCCCATTAAGTAGCCCAATAATGATAAGGTGATTAAAATTAAAAGAATATATTATGCTGATGTTTTCTTTGTTTTTCCGAAAATATGATATTAAGAAGAAAGAAGATTTTGTTGATTTTCTTGGAAAGATATTATGGAAGATATGTATTCTTGGAATACAAGAATATCTCATATATTCAAGAAGATCCAAATCTTGGGATTTCTACTTATTATTTTCGAAAATTTTAAGCTTATAAGGTGAGTGAGATTTTTGTGGAATATTTTATTGTGGAGAAAAGAATATATGAGATATATTCAAGATTTCTTAAAGACTAAGAAAAGATTTTCTCCAAGGCCCAAATAACCTCAAAATTTCGGTCACTTACACTTATAAATAGGGGATGATTATTTCATCCCCAAGTACATAATTCCATGTGTTGGAAAAATCAAGAGCATAGATATTTTTCTTTTTCCTTAGTTATTTAAATTATTCGAAAGCATCTCCCACCGGTGATCGAATAAGGCGAAAGGGAAATACTTGAGAAGGTTTTTGGGTTGATAAAGCGCGTACGTGTTTGTCCCGTTTTATTCAAAGGCCAAGTTCTACGAGAGGTACATAAGTCACATATTTTCTTGTTTATTCCGACATATATTATATGTGAATTAATTCAACATGCATGATGTTAAATTGGTTGTTGGAATTATTATTTGAATTAATTAGGATTAATTCATGCTAGTAATAATTGAATTTAAATTCGTATTTAAATTTCATCCCGAATAGTTCCCGGGCACCCAAATTTTCCCAACAACTGGTATCAGAGCCACGGTTTCGGGCTCTGATCTTTAAATTGGAATTTAAATTGTTTAAACATTAAATTGAAATTGGGGCTAGGTCTTTTTTGCAGGTATCCAATTGTCATGGTTTTAATGTTGCTATTTTTCATGCGTGTGAATTAATTGTTTTTAATTCGATTCGTTCGAATTTGTTTTTCTCGTGAGAAAATCCACGAGTAGATTAGTTGTTTTTATTTTGATTCGATCATTATAATAGACTAGTCTAGATCTAGTATTTATTTTTTTTGAAAAATAAATTATAACTGGATCGTGACGAAGAACGAAGAATTAAAGACGGCGTACCCGGACGATGCATGTATGCGCGGCGCATGCATGGACGTAAAATCATGCATGAGGTGAAAAACGAGAACGAACGGCGGAACCTGGTGCATGGGGTGCGCGAGGCGTACGACCCGCGCACGACGGGTGCCCGACGACGCATGGACGCGCGTACCTAGCACCGGCGCCCGTGCGGCCGCTGCTCGGCGTCGCACCGAGTGGCGCACGGGCCCACTCTATGGGCCGACGCGCGCCGTATCTCGGACCGTGGATTTTTTTAAAAATTAATTCAAGTTCTGCGTTTTTTTGTGTGATCTTAAACGTCGTCCCGAACCCCAAACGATGTTGTTTTGATGAGGTGTTGCTGTTCGAGTGGGAGCGTGTCGAGACGAACGACGGATAGCAACAAGGACGACATTCGTATCAAGACATGAAGAAATTAAACTGTGGCAATTGGATTTGAGTGCTCCAATGTGTTTAATTTTATTTTGATGGATGTTTTATTTCGTGCACTTATTATTTGTTAATATGTGTTTGCATGAATATTATTGTCCAAGAAAAACCTTACTTTCGAAAATTACTAAGTATGTTTATTTAATCGCAATTTTATTCCGGATATTAAAATTGAATTAATTTGGCCTCCATAATTTATTTATTTGTGAAGTTCTTTTGGAATACATTTCCCCCTCGGATCGGCCAAAAGAACGGATTTCACATGAATAAATTCTGAAAGGATGATTGTGGATTATTACTAGTGGCGGTATTGACCCTCACCACGAGTGACTTGCTCAAAGCGAAATAATAATCCTGTATTTAATTATGGTTATTACTTAGGCATATGAAATTGATATTAACTTACTCCCCTCGGAGTCACTGTCAATTTCTATGTGGTCAAAGTGAGAGCCAACTATTAATTTTGAATTAAGGATTTGTAACTTTTAAGTTTGTGATCCGCTTGAATGTATTTAAATGTATAGACCACCCCTCGTGGCGCATTTAAATTGTTTCGAGATGTTGGATGATGCATGATTATATTGTTTTAAGGTATCAATATAATTGATGTGATCGAATTATGTGATAATTTCGTATTTTTCTAGATATTGATATGAATGTATGTTTTATTCTCAGTTCATCATGTCGCAACCTTTTAATCCACTATTTAGTATACTTAAAGATAATAAACTTGTTGGTGAGAACTATGTTGATTGGAAACGTAACATGAATATGGTCCTACCTGCGCAAGAACACTATTGGATATTTAGCGTTGACGTACCCAAGAAACCTAATGATAAGTCAAGTAATGGAGAAAGGGTGGTATTCGATGATTGGAAGCATTCCAATGAGCACATGAAGCGCATCATTTTGACATTTATGTCTGAAGATTTGAAACGCATTCATGAAGGCATTGAAGCGGCTGTTGATATCATGAATAGCCTTGAAGAGATGTTCCAACATCAGAACCCCATGGCGAATCTGTTCACCATTCGTGAGAAGCTCACGAAGGAAATGGTGAAGGGAACACCTGTAAGGGATCATGTTCTCAAATTTAGGCGTGGGTTTGAAAAACTCGAGTTTCTTGGTGCCGGATAAAATGAAGAAAGTCAAATCGATTCCATACTCCTAAAGCTATCGAGTAGTTTTGATGGGTTCTTTTGGGAATACGTGTTATCGGAACACAAGTTTACTTTAGATACCCTGCTCAAAGCTCTGATAACGGTAGAGTCATACTTAGGGAGTAGGGACGAGGCTTTGGTGATCAAGAGCTTTTTCTTGAAATCTAGGCCAATGGAAGGTAAGATTGAGAAGAAGGAGATTGATCGGAACCAAACCAGTAGACTCACTCTTGGTGGCAAAGAAAGAGCATTCAAGCCGTACGGCATGAAGATATCCGGTAAGAGTAAGTGCTTCAATTGCGGGGAGAAAGGACATTGGAGGTCTACCTGTTCTAAGCCTAAGAAGGCGGTAAAGAAAGGTAAGTCTCATGCTTTAGTCGTTGAAACTTATGTTGCGGCGTATGCTGCCCACGTTTGGGTAGTGGATACCGGGGCAACTGATCATATTTGTTTCACTCTTCAGGGGTTCCAGCTAACCCGGCGACTTAGCAAGAATGAGATCACCATCACTTTGGACGATGCTACGAGAGTGGCAGCCGAAGCAGTGAGAGTCGTGCACCTATCTTTTGAAGATAGAGTTTTAATTTTAAGAGATGTTTTATACGTTCCGAACTTTAGGAAGAATTTAATTTCAGTTTCTAAGTTATTTTTTTATGGATATTCAGTTACTTTTAATAAAGTTGTTACTGTTTCTTTTAAGAATGATACTATCTGTCATGGAACGTTGGTAAACAATCTCTATACGGTTAAGTGTGCACACCACTCAAATAATGAATCTAATAACACGTCGATCATTTCGAGTAATAAAAGAAAGCGTTCTTCGGAGATTAACGAAACACTTCTATGATATCTTTGACTAGGTCATATTAATCTAAAGCGGATAGAGAGATTGGTGAAAGACGGATCCTTGGAATCATTCCAAGTCGAACCGTTTCCAACTTGTGAATCCTGTTTAAAGGGTAAGATGACAAAGAGGGCATTTGGAGCTAAGGGGAATAGAGCCACGGAAGTGTTAGAACTCATTCATACCGATGTGTGTGGTCCAATGACGATCAAAGCGAGAATGGGGTATGAGTATTTCGTCACCTTCATTGACGATTACTCGAGATATGGGTACATTTACCTTATGAGGCATAAGTCTGAGACTTTTGATAAGTTCAAGGAGTTTAAGGCTGAAGCCGAGAAACATAGGGAAAAGAGTATCAAGTTTCTACGATCAGATCGTGGAGGCGAATACCTCAGCGATGAATTCTTGAACTACTTATCGGACGAAGGGATCGTATCCCAGTTAACCGCACCGGGAACCCCTCAACAGAACGGTGTGGCGGAACGAAGAAACCGGACTCTTTTAGAGATGGTCAGATCCATGATGAGTTATTCGGATTTACCCAAGTCGTTTTCGGGTAATTCCTTGGAAACAGCAACTTACATTCTAAACTTGGTGCCATCCAAATCGGTTCCTAAAACCCCAATGGAATTGTGGATCGGGCGCAAGCCCAGTCTAAGACATTTGCGGATTTGGGGTTGTCTGGCATACGTGCTAGACAAGGAAGCCGGTAAGTTGGATCCACGTTCGGAATTAAGGCTGTTTATAGGATATCCTGCGGGAACGAAAGGGTGTATGTTCTATAGTCCCAAGGATCAAAAGACCGTGATTAGTACACACTTTAAATACTTGGAGGAAGACTATATGAACAATCGGAAACCTAAAAGTGAAATTACCTTAGAAGAATTGAGAGGTCAAACCTCGATACCAAGTATACAAGATGATGTACCACACATCACATCTTCACAACCAGAACCCCGTCGTAGTGGGAGGATTGCAAGGAAACCCGAGAGATTCATGGGGATAGGAGAATCTTCGGGTTTGGTTCCCGGCGATGAATCAGACCCATGGACATATGACGAGGCAATACAAGATAAAGACGTGGAGTCGTGGCAAACGGCAATGGAAACCGAGATGGGTTCGATGGATCATAATCAAGTGTGGGAGTTGGTCGAACCACCCAATGGGGTAGAACCCATTGGATGCAAGTGCATGTACAAGAGGAAAAGAGGACCGGACGGAAGGGTTAAAACCTTCAAAGCAAGGCTTGTGGTCAAAGGGTATACTCAGAAAGAATGGATCAATTATGAGGAAACCTTTTCGCCTATAGCTATGCTTAAGTCCATCCGTATTCTCTTGTCGATCGCTGCGCACCTAGATTACGAGATCTGGCAAATGGATGTCAAGACGGCTTTCCTTAACGGAAGTCTTGACGGGATATATATCTATATGCAACAGCCCAAAGGTTTCATTGAAAAAGGCCAAGAGAATCTCGTATGCAAGCTTAAGAGATCCATTTATGGACTTAAGCAAGCATCGCGTACTTGGAACCAGTGTTTTGATCAAGTGATTAAGTCTTATGGGTTTGATCAAAACGAGTTCGAAAGTTGTGTGTATAAAAAGTGTGACGGAACTGCGGTGGTATTCTTAGTATTATACATAGACGATATTCTGCTCATTGGAAACAGTGTAAAGGTATTGTTAGACGTAAGGGTATGGCTGTCAAAATAATTTGATATGAAGGACTTAGGGGAAGCCGGTCACATCCTTGGGATCAAGATAACTCGCGATCGCAAGAAGATGATGTTGGGCTTATCGCAAGCTTCATACATTGACACTGTTTTGAAGCGTTTCAACATGCAAGATTCCAAGAAAGGTTTTGTACCTTTTAGGCACGGAATTCATCTATCGAAAGAAATGAGCCCTAAGACGCAAGCGGAGATAGATGACATAAAAGGTGTTCTGTACGCTTCGGCCGTAGGAAGCCTTATGTATGCAATGTTGTGTACGAGACCGGATATCTACTTTGCCGTGGGCATGGTGGCAAGATATCAAAGTAATCCCGGGAAAGACCATTGGACTGCCGTAAAGTGCATCTTGAGGTATCTGAAAAGAACTCGTGAGTGGATGCTGATTTACCAGTCAGATAGTCTTGTTCCCGTGGGATACTCGGACTCGGATTTCCAGTCAGACATAGACTCAAGAAAGTCAACCTCGGGTAGTGTGTTTTGCATGGTAGAAGGAGCCATGACATGGAGAAGCGATTTGCAGAAATGCATCGCCAATTCGACCATGAAAGCCGAATAAGTAACTGCTTGTGAAGCAGCAAAAGAAGCGGTTTGGCTCAAGAACTTCTTAGTGGACTTGGACGTTGTTCCGAATTTGCCCGACAAGATAACTGTCTTTTGTGACAATGCCGGAGCAGTTGCAAATTCAAAGGAACCGAGAGCCCACAAGGCCAACAAACACATAGAAAGAAAATACCATATTATACGAGAAATCGTTAAGAGAGGAGATATAGAGGTGGCAAAGATAGCGTCAGATGATAACCTAGCGGATCCATTCACAAAGGGTCTGCCTCAGAGTACATTCGAGAGACATGTGGATGGAATGGGAGTCAAGACTATTGCCAATCTGTTTTAAGTATAAGTGGGAGGAATTATTAGGTTAGTGTAGGTTGACATGAGATGTCACGTAGAGCTACTACACTAAGACATGCGTGATGTATACTAAAAAGCAGACTTTAGGTATAAGTGGGAGATTGTTGGAGTTATACGTGAAAGTATGCTTTTACTTTGTATAACTCGTGTATCAAACACTTGTTTTATGAGAATAATTCTTTTATCGCATATACTTTAGATATGATTGAATGTTGAATATTTATTGCAATCAGTTCATAATGGTACTAGTTACATTGTAGTTAATGTGGTGATACCCGATCACGGAAGACAACATTAACAGTTTCCTTGTAACTAAACGTACATTTTCACGACCTAGGTGAAATTGAACAATCCGCCGTGAAAGGTCGATGTGTAAGGCTCAGATTGGTCTGTCTTGACTAAGAGATTGCACTAGCACATTTATTATGTGTTGAAGAGGACCTACAGCGAGGATAAATTCTTCTGTTCTGAAATGTGAAGAATTAGACCTCAGTGGTTGTTGATTTCTTAATCTCCGTCACTTAAATAGGACCGTGTGTGCTTAATGGTTACTGCTTTGATTCATGTTGGGTGAGAATCATTGTGACTTCGAACCTTGTGCTTTGGGCAGTAATATTAATCATACGAAGGTTGCTAAGATTTAATACGGAGAAACGCGTGCGAGTACGGCTCGTGTGATTAGTCCCCTTGGTGGGCTCAGAAGTTTTATCGTACCAAATCTTGCAAGTGAAGAATCAGTTTCTTCGGTACGGATAATAATGTTGAGCTGTCTTTTTATTCCAAGGTGAAATATATTAATTAATTTAGAGCTATTCAGAAGCTTAATTAATTAATGGACTTGATAATCTTAAACGCGGGAAATAATAACCGGGAGCCCATATTATCGTAATATGGATTAAGATGGATAGTGCAATATTAATTTATTAGTGGTAATAATTAATATTAATGGATTAAATTATATTGGGGCTCAATATTGAAATTTAGAAGTCTATTAGGAGGTCCAATCTTAATTCTCCTTAAAGGCCCCTCAAGTAGCCCATTAAGTAGCCCAATAATGATAAGGTGATTAAAATTAAAAGAATATATTATGCTGATTTTTTCTTTGTTTTTTCGAAAATATGATATTAAGAAGAAAGAAGATTTTGTTGATTTTCTTGGAAAGATATTATGGAAGATATGTATTCTTGGAATACAAGAATATCTCATATATTCAAGAAGATCCAAATCTTGGGATTTCTACTTATTATTTTCGAAAATTTTAAGCTTATAAGGTGAGTGAGATTTTTGTGGAATATTTTATTGTGGAGAAAAGAATATATGAGATATATTCAAGATTTCTTAAAGACTAAGAAAAGATTTTCTCCAAGGCCCAAATAACCTCAAAATTTCGGTCACTTACACTTATAAATAGGGGATGATTATTTCATCCCCAAGTACATAATTTCATGTGTTGGAAAAATCAAGAGCATATATATTTTTCTTTTTCCTTAGTTATTTAAATTATTCGAAAGCATCTCCCACCGGTGATCGAATAAGGCGAAAGGGAAATACTTGAGAAGGTTTTTGGGTTGATAAAGCGTGTACGTGTTTGTCCCGTTTTATTCAAAGGCCAAGTTCTACGAGAGGTACGTAAGTCACATATTTTCTTGTTTATTCCGCCATAGATTATATGTGAATTAGTTCAACATGCATGATGTTAAATTGGTTGTTGGAATTATTATTTGAATTAATTAGGATTAGTTCATGCTAGTAATAATTGAATTTAAATTCGTATTTAAATTTCATCCCGAATAGTTCCCGGACACCCCAATTTTCCCAACAAATGTGTCGTCGACGGCAGTAATATTTCTATTTTATATTTTTCCCGTATCTGTGAAGTTCACAGAGACTTCGACGTTTACATCAACCAGACCTTCCTCGTTTCCCATTATATCTGGGTCTGGTCGTTCCACGATCCTAGTGCATTGAATATTTTGTGCACGTGCTTCATCACTAGGACGCTCGTCTCCCAGAGACTTTGAGTTATCTAGACGGATCTCTTCTAGAGATTTTACATTCGACTGACCAGTTTTGCCAGCCTTTCATTTAGGTGTATTACTATCTCTTGAGGGTCCCTTATGCTTTTGGCGTGTGGGGGCATGAGTATTCGTTTTGCTTGGGACCTCAACCCTTTGGGGAGCATTTACTGTAGGTATATGCGATTTAGTTACACCTCTATGGTCAGTGAACGCGTCTGGCAGATTATTTGCTAAATTTTGCAAGTTAATGATCTTCTGAACTTCTAGTTCAGATTGATTAGTGCGCGGATCTAGATACTGAAGATTACTTACGTTCCACGTAAGCTCCCGACATTCATTCAATTTTGAATTCGGATCTCCCCATAATGCCGAGAAGTAATCTTCATCGAACGTGCATTCAACAAACTGGGCCCTTAATTGATCCCCAGACAAAGGCTCGAGGTATTTCACGATGGATGGAGAGTCAAATCCGATGTAAATACCGAGTTTTCTTTGTGGGCCCATGGAGGTTCGCTTTGGTAATGTTATCGGAACATATACCGCACATCCGAAAATACGTAGATGGAAAATGCTAGGTTCTTTCCCACGCACTAACTGTAGGGGGAATGATCATTATATGCAGTTGGACGGATTTGTATTAAGTGCGATGCATGTAGGACTGCATGCCCCCAGCATGAAGTGGGTAGTTTGGAGTTCATAAGCAATTGTCTCGCGATAAGTTTGATACGTTTTATTAGCACCTTAGCAAGACCATTTTGGGTGTGGACGTATGGGACCGAATGCTCCACTTTAATTCCCAGGGCCATACAGTAATTTGTAAAGGCCTTTGAGTTGAACTCAGCAGCATTATCCATGCGAATCGACTTGATTGGATAATCCGGGAATTGAGATCTAAGCTCTATAGTTTTCGCAATGAGCTTCGCAATAGCTTGATTGTGCATGGACAGCAAACATGCATATGTCCACCTAGTGGAGGCATCAATAAGGACCATAAAATAACAAAATGGTCCTAATGCTGGGTGAATCGGTCCATAAATGTCTCCTTGAGTTTGCTCAAGGAAAACCAGAGACTCTAGTCCAACCTTAGTGCGCGACGGGCGTACTATTAACTTACCCTTAGAACATGCATCACAAATATATTCATCAACATGAGGGATTCTATTATTCGAAATATTATGGCCAGTTGAATTAGATAGAATCCTACGTATCATTTTTTGTCCCGGATGACCTAACCGCTGATGCCATAATTTAAAGGAATTCGGGTCATGGAATTTCATACTCATCGCTAGATGGGAACTAGACGGCCGAATGTAGAAATAGTACAATCCGGAGGAGAAGGAAGGAAGTTTTTCTATAACTTGTTTACGGTTACCTCGAGTAAGAGTCATCAAAAGGTATTCGTTATTGTTTTCAGTTTCAGTTTCAATGTGAAATCAGTTTATCCTAATGTCTCTAAAACTGAGTAGGGTACACTTAGATTGTGGAAACAATAAAGCATTATCGATTATGAGTTCGGTACCCATGGGGAGGACAATGGAAGCTCTTCCGGAGCCCACTATCAACGTACTATCATTGGCTATTGTAGTTATACTCCCCTTACGTTCTATCAAGTTATCAAAATACTTCCTATCTTTTAGGATTGTATGTGTGGTGGCGCTATCTACGAAACATAAATCACTATGTGCGTCCATCATGCAAGAGGAAATTGTTCAAACCTCATAGTTGATTTGTTTACAAGCCATAAATGAGAATAACAATATCCAAATAAAGTAATGGACAACTATTAAAGGTAAACATATCAAAGCTAAAATAATAAATTCATTCATAAAATAAAATATCCGAAAGAAAGGATCCAAAAACATAAAATTGTTTTATTAAAAAATAAAGTACTAGAATTAATTAAATACGTAAATCACTCGTCATCTCCAAAGTTCTTAAGCTCAATGCCCATAGGATCTACGTTGTCTTGGTCAGGATCTGCTTTGTGCAAACTGGCATGGTGAGATTCAACCCTAGGAGACTTCCCCTTATCGTCCTTCTGCTACTTTTGGTAAGCCTCAACCAAGTGTTTGGGAGTGCGACACGTGCGAGACCAATGGCCCTTGCATCCGCATCTGTAGCAGGACTGCTCAACCTTACCTTGATTTTCAGATTTTTGGGTAGCGGGATTCATGATAGGTGCAACCTTTCCACGAGCCTGAGCTTGATTGTTATTCGAGGTACTTGGACCATCGGACTTACTACGACCTCGGCCATTGCTATGAGTTCGTTTACTTCCTCTCCCCCTTCCACGCTTGCGGCCTCTTGTACTACCTTGAGCTATAGCATGTGCTTCGGGCACAGCTTTTGAGCCAACCAGCCTCGCATTATAATTCTGCATAAGTAGTTGGTTGTGCTTTTCCGCTACTAGAAGTGCAGAAATTAGCTCAGAGTGTACAGTGTAGTTCTTAGCCATATACTGTTGTTGGAGTACAAGGTTGCTTGCGTGGAAGATTGACAAAGTCTTCTGGATTAAGTCGTCCTCAGTTACAGTTTGCTTGCATAACTTTAACTGAGACACAATACGATGTAGGGCTGAGTTGTACTCCGTTACAGACTTAAAGTCTTGAAAACGGAGGTTCAACCAATCGTATTGAGCTTGAGGGAGGAGTATATCATTTTGTTGTTGGAAACGGTCCTTCAGGGACTTCCACAATGTTCTGGGGTCCTTCAGGGACTTCCACAATGTTTCGGGGTCTCTTCCACAATGTTCCGGGGTCTCTTCCAGATGGTCCTATTACAATTTCTGGTTTGTTTTTAACTCATCAAAACTATACAACATTTATCCTAACAATTTCCCCATTTTTGATGGAGTTAAAACATAACCAGAACTGATCAAAAAATAAAACTTAAGCATAAAAACAGAAAAAGGATAAGACCTTAGAATAGATCTTATCAGGCAAACAATTAAGACAACAAGAGGTTGTCTTTTGAACAGAGAAGATATGATATTTTCATTAATAATAAGGACAAAGGAGATTACAGATTACAAAGCCATTCTGGTCCTACTCTAAGCATATCTTCTGTTCTCTTTAGGCACCAGGAACCAGTCGAAGAATCTGTCTTGAATGGCCTTCAACTCTGCAGAAGATGTTGGAGTGAAATTGACCAACACCTTAGTCTTGTACAATTTCTTCAATTCAGCCCAATCAACTTGGTCCCCTACCATTGGAGTGTTGAGATAATGGAATTCAGGGGCAGTGACCTCCAGGTTGAACTCTATGGTGGAGTCCATCAGTTGCTTGTACAGACTTGCATCATATGCCTTCATCCAAGAATGAAATGTCCTGTTGATGAGAGCATCATCCTCTGGTGGAGGCCTCTGGATATAGTGTTGAATGAACCACAAAGTCTTGGCTTCTCTCCACTTCTCTATCAGAGGGACAGGTACAGTAGAGTCAAAAGACCCTTCTGTCCTGATTGGCAAAATGTCCATCACCTCAACATGACCTTTCTTCTTCTGGCTGGATCCACTGGCACCAGGAGTGATACCAGCTTCTCTGCTCTTCTTATTCTGCCTCCTAACATATCGGAGCCTCTGCTCTTCATCTATGTTCTTCCTTATTCTAACTTGCCTCTCATCAGGCGTCTCCTCACGAAATCTCTTCTCTGCTTCCTCCACTACTTCTTCTAGGAAGCTCTTCTTCACCTTCCTGATCTTCTTCTTTGCAGGTCCAGACATGTGGATGGGATCCTGCTCTGGTTCTAACTCCTTTTCTGCTGCCAGCTACTTTGCCATGGAAATAGATTTGAGCTCTTACTTCTTCTTCTTCTGCAGCTCGGCCTGGGCAAAAGTGTTCTCCAGCAGGTCCAGACGAGCACCATGGCTGAAGAGAGTCTCATTCGTGGTCTTCGCCAGATCAGTTCTGGCCTTCTCTTCCCCCTTTTTAACTTCATCAAGGAGGGGCTCCACTACCTGTCTAATGAGATCAGGCAAGGCAGTGTTGGAGGAAGAGTGAAGATCACGCAGCTGCTTTGCTTCTTCCAGATAAGCCTTTGATTCCGCAACCAGCTTCTCCTGCTTCTCTAACATCTCCTGGAGGGAGTCCTTAAGCTTAGCAGTCTGCAGCATCTGGGAAGCCATCTCCACCTTCAGCACAGAGACTGGCCTCAGCTGCTCTAGCACATGCTCCTGGAGCTGCTTCTGGCTGTGCATCACATCCAGCTTGACAAAGAGTCCATTTGCTTTGAAAGAAGCTTTAGCAGAGTCAATCATTGACTTGATCTGCTTCAAGAAGATTCTCCTCTCCTGTCGGATCTGATGCTCAATCATAGCAGGGGCCATATATTGAATTGCTTTAGAGAAGCGCCCAATCTGCATGATCTGCTCATTGAAGAATGTCTTCATCTTTTGCAGCACGGCAGGAGTGACATCAAAGTCTTCCTCATCTGAATAGAGCTCTGGAGGAAAGGTGAAGTGAGGGCCAAATTTGTAGGAGGGGCCCTCTGGAGTGATCATAACTCCTCTCTGGATGAGCAGAGTGCGAAGCAAGACCTTCGCTGCATCAGGGGTCTCCAGCTCAGCCGGGTTCTGGATGTTTAGCTTCTGCTTAAGCTCAATCTCCCAGGCAGTGAAGGTGGAAGGACCCATTTCCTCAAGCAACAACATGAGGTCCTCCACATCTTCAAGTCTGGCCTTGCTCCAGACTTTGGCATCAGTCAACTCTGCCAAAAGGGGTAAGTGCTCCAACAAAACATGGAGATGCTCTCTTAGCCAGAGCTGAGCACTTACACTCATACTCTGCCTGATGGGACCCATTTCTACAGATGAGAAAATGAAGGGTTTGGGCCCAGAGGCAGAGGAGGATGGTGCTAAGACCTCCGGCTCCAGTGAAGCATCCTCATCTTCACTATCATCACTGGTCAAATAGGTGGGAGAAGGAGGGGCAAGAGGTCCCAGAGCCATGGAGAAAGATTGGCTCTGGTCTGGATTAGTTTGGGGAGGGGTAGGAATTTGTGAGGTAGAAGTTGAAGGAAGGGGCTGTTCTGCACCAGAGGAAGATGGTATCTCTGGTACAGAAGCTGGGATGGCACCAGAAGTGGAAGGCACCTCTGGTACAGGGGCTGGGGGAGAGGGATTAGTGGGAAGAGGTGTTTGGGAAGGTGAGGGGGGAAGGTGTTTGGGTAGGTAAGGTGGAGGGAGTGTATATAGGGGTATCGGGGAGGGTCTGCTCTGGTGAAGCAATGGGGGCACCAGGAGCAGATGGGGGACTTTGGAGAAGGTTATCTGGGGGAGAGGTTGATGGGGTAACAAGATTTATGGGGTTAGAGGTAGGGATAGGATTTACCTCATCAGACGGGACTGGAGCAGAGGAGTCCTGCATGATTCTAGCAGCTTCATCAATGGCTTGCTCCAGTGCATCTCCAAGATCAGAGCCAGAGTCTGAATCTTGAAGAATGTCCCTCTTGGCCTTAGACTTCTTCTTTTGAAGGGGCTCAACCTCTTCCTCCTCCTCCTCCTCTGATGGCTCATCCACCAGGAGTGTTCTAGGAACCCTTCTGCCGGTTCTGGGTTTCTTGGCAGACACCTTCTTGGCCTCCTCTGGCCTCTTCCTCTTGGGTGCTCCTGCCTTCTTGACAGCTTCTGCACCTTCACCCTTCTTCTTCAAGATATTCAGAAGGGGAATCTGGTCCTCCTCTGAGGAACCAGAGAAAGCAACGGTTGAGGAACCAGTTGCTTCAGCAGCCTTCTTCTGGCCCTTCTGCAGCCTCTGCTGCTTCTGCCCCTTAGCAGGTGAGGGAATTGCTTGAAGGGGAGGGGCAGGGATGGCTTGCTCACCATCAGAATCAGGATGACCATGAAGAGGACCATCCTTAGAGAACAGAATCTTGGACTTATGGAAGCCCTTGCACTAGGAATCTTTCCACTTCTTCTCTGGAAAGATTGAGTCCAAGATCAATGTTAGCTTTGTGCCTAAGGACACATTGGCATTGACGAAAAACTGCTTCTCCCCTGGCTTGCTGGGACACTCTTCCTTCTGCACCTTCAACTTGTTCTTCCGCAATACTCCCCAGAAGAACTCTGCCCAATTGCATTGGACACCATCCAGAATGGCCCTCATAACACAGAGCCTGCCAGTAAAGATGGCATCTGTGCTATGGCTCTCGCACATCAAAATCTTCACCACAATGTCAAACAACACCTTGTACTTCTGCCTCAGATGTTTGTCCAAAAATCCTTTAGTCAAGTTCTGACATGAGGATCTGGCAAAAAGCTTGAAGGATTCCAACGCTTCTCCTTCCTTGTACTTCAATGGGTCCACACCCTCCGTGGAAATATTGCCAAACAGACTACATAAATCAGCCTTTGAGAAGACGACATCCTCCTTATCAATCTTGGAGGAAATATGATCATCATGGATCTTCATACGGACAAGAAACTGGGCAGCATACCCATCCACAGTGCGCAAGTCCTTGGGAACTTTGGAAATGAACTCCTCCACGCCAGATCGCCTGAGCAATTCCAAAATCTCCAGTGCCGCTGGGTTCTTGGTGGAATAGAAGTCCAC
This sequence comes from Ballota nigra, assembly GCA_947034835.1. Classification (NCBI taxonomy): domain Eukaryota; kingdom Viridiplantae; phylum Streptophyta; class Magnoliopsida; order Lamiales; family Lamiaceae; genus Ballota; species Ballota nigra. Next base: position 4,700,388 of record OX344727.1, on the reverse strand, counting down.
CACCATCTCAGACTTCAACTTCTTGCATACGTAGTCTGGATTGAAGTTGCACTTGGGTGCCATTGCTGTGAGAGAGAGAGATAGAGAGAGAGAGAGAAACTTGAAGAGAGAGAATTAGGGCTTTGAAAAATAAGGAAACGTGAAAAGACAGATTGAAGAGAAATTTGATTTAAATAGGGCAAGACGCGTGGCTTGATCAATTAATGAAGTGTGAACGCGTGTAATTGCAAAATTTAATTTAGGGAACAAAATCAATTTTCAAATTGATTGACATATTGCACATTAATTAAATCTGATGGCCAAGATTAAAAGGCAATATACAGATTTAATCTGGTGCGTAGGCGTGAACATTGGGACTGGGTTCGAGGGGGTTTTGTGGTAGTCAAGAGAAAAAGCGAAATGATTGTCTCGCCCTATACCCTAGTCTTAAATACACTCCGAAGTTGAAACGTTTTGGGTGTATTAAGTAATTTGAAAAGTGTATCCCAATGATCAGAGGCTAGAGAAGTAAAAGCATATCTGTCACCTGATATTGTAACCAGATGATACCACAGCTAGTCTGGTGTTACATCTCTTCTGATGGAACCCATCTGGTTCTGGTCAGAGAAGACTCCATATTTTTCTGGAATCTTATACAACACCTCATCTGGATGTACCTCATCTGGTACAAGCCTCATCTGGTGTGACTCACCTCTGGAGATGTAACTTCCCTGGTATATCTAGCCTGTAGGCATGTTAGTTTGAAAATAAATATTTTAAGTAAAGAAATGAAACAAAGGATACTTCTCTGATGTTCCCCCTAAAACAAATCTGTCTCTGGATCCAATAAGCATAACTCAAATGCCAACTCTCTGAATCTGGACTCAGCCAATGGCTTAGTCAGAATATCTGCTCTCTGCTTCTCTGTAGCAATCTTTTCCATCCTTATATCTCCCTTCTCAACATGATCCCTGATAAAGTGATGCCTTATATCAACATGTTTGCACCTGGTATGAAGAACTGGATTCTGGGTGATTGTAATTGCACTATTACTATCACAAAATATAGGAATATCCTTGGCTCCAATCTGGTAGTCCCTAAGCTATTGACTAATCCAGAGTAGTTGTGAACAACAGCTCCCTGCAGCCATGTACTCTGCTTCTGTTGTAGATGTTGCAACTGAAGTCTGCTTCTTAGAAAACCAAGATACCAATTTATTTCCTAAAAATTGTCATGTTCCACTTGTAGACTTCCTATCTATTATGCACCCACCATAATCTGAATCTGAATAACCACTTAACTCTAAGTTGTCATCTGCAGGATACCATAACCCCAAATTCACTGTACCTTTAAGATATTTCAATATCTTCCTAGCTGCTTCCAAGTGACTTCTCTTAGGATTAGCTTGAAATCTGGCACACACACCTACAGCAAAAGTAATATCTGGTCTGCTTGCAGTCAGGTACAGAAGAGAACCAATAAGTGTTTTGTACTGATGTCCACACTCTCTCCAGACTCATCTGGATCCATGTTGAAATTTGTCATCATAGGAATCTTGGTTGCCTTGCTAGATCCTATTCCAAATTTCTCTAACATGTTTCTGATGTACTTTGCCTGATTAATAAAAATTCCCTTCTCTGTTTGCTTTACCTGCAGACCTAAAAAGTAATTCATTTCACCCATCATAGACATCTCAAACTGGCTCTGCATGAGATCACCAAACTTCTCACACATCTTCTTGTTAGGAGATCCAAATATAATGTCATCAACATATATTTGGACCAGAAGGATGTCCTTTCCTTCTTCTTTCCTAAACAAGGTTCTATCAATCTTTCCCTTAGTAAAACCATTGTCCAGAAGAAACTGAGATAGAGTGTCATACCATGCTCTGGGTGCCTGCTTCAGCCCATAAAGAGCTTTCTTAAGCTTAAACACCTTATCACCTTGTTCAAAACCAGGAGGTTGTTCCACATACACTTCCTCAATGAGAATCCCATTAAAAAAGGCAGATTTCACATCCATCTGGTATACTTTGAACTTCATGTGAGCAGCATATGCTAAGAACAATCTGATGGCTTCTAGTCTGGCAACAGGAGCAAAAGTCTCATCATAGTCTATTCCTTCAGACTGAGAATAGCCCTTAGCCACTAGCCTTGCCTTGTTCCTAGTAATGACATCATTCTCATCTTTCTTATTCTTGAAAACCCACTTAGTGCCTATCACCTTTTGATGTCTTGGTCTGTCTACCAGCTCCCAAATATCTTGTCTGGTGAACTGATTCAATTCTTCTTGCATAGCCACAATCCAATTTAAATATTTCAATGCTTCCTTGATGTTCTTGGGCTCAATCAAGGATACATAGCAACTGAATAAGGCAGCTAAGTTAAGAGTTCTCCTAGTCTGGACACCCTTAGTTGGATCTCCAATTATCAGGTCATTGGGGTGATCAATCAGGGTTCTCCTTCCCGTGGTCTTACCTGATTGATCATCCTCTGCAGTATCTTGGTGAATATCACCAACTGCAGAAGAGCTTTCCCCTACAGGAGTTCCAACCTCCTCTGGTTCTGCTCCTTGTGAAGACTTCTCCTTCAGAGAACCAGAAGATGGGTCAACATCTGATTCTGAATCTGAGTCTGAATCAAGAATAGGTGGATTGACCTTGATTACTCTGGGAGTAATCTGATTATGGGTCTCTCCAGAAGACTTTAACTCCACCTTGCACTCAACAACAGATTCATCAAAAATAACATGTGGTGTTTTCTCCACACAAAGTGAATTCTTATTAAAAACTCTAAAAGCTTTACTGGTGCTGGAATATCCTAAAAATATTCCATCAGCCACTTTGGCATCAAAAGTTTTTAATTTAGATTTCCCATTGTCATGGATGAAACACTTACATCCAAAAACATGAAAATATGAAACAGATGGGGTTTTACCTTTCCATACCTCATATGAAGTCTTACTATGTCTCTGGGCAATTAGGCATCTGTTCTGGGTATAACAGGCTGTATTGATGGCTTCTGCCCAAAACCTTTGTGGTGTGTTGTACTCTGCTAGAAGAGTTCTTGCAGCTTTCTTAAGGGTTCTATTCCTCCTTTCTGCTACTCCATTTTGTTGGGGTGTTCTGGCAGCAGATGTCTCATGAAAAATACCATGTTCTTTGCAATACTCTGCAATGTGTGCATTCAAGAACTCTGTCCCCTTGTCACTTCTGATTCTGACTATGCTCTGGTTCTGCTCATTCTGAATCTGCTTGAAGAATTCTGGCAGCTTAGTGATAGTTTCATTTTTCTTAAACAAGAACACTACCCAAGTGTATCTTGAAAAGTCATCTACTATCACCAAGGTGTACTTCCTTCCACTGAAACTAAGAGGAGAAACGGGTCCAAACAAGTCCATGTGAAGTAGTTAAAGTACTCTGGTTGTGATTGTGCTCTGGACATCCTTAAAGGAGGTCTTGGGTTGTTTACCCTTCTGGCATGAACCACAAACCTGATCCTTCTTAAACACTTCATTAGGAAGACCTCGAATAAGACCTTTTCTGGCAATCTTATTCAGTGTTTTGAAGTTAAGGTGGCTCAATCTCTTGTGCCATAACCAGCTATCTTCTGCAGATCCTTTAGCAACCAGACAAGCATTTCTTGGACAACTGCTAAAATCTGCAAGATAAATGTTACCCTTCCTCAAGCCTATAAGCAAAATGTCATTATAATCAGAAGAAAAGACAGTGCATGAATCACTAGAGAACTTCACTGAGTATCCCCTGTCACAAAATTGGGATACTGAAAGCAGATTATGCTTGAGTCCTTCAACATGGTAGACTTCATCTACAGATACTCCATTAAAGGTCAACTTTCCAACGCCTCTGGTGACTCCATAGTTGTTGTCACCAAACATCACTCTTGGCCCATTCATTGGCTTGAATTCCTGGAGATGATCTTTCTGGAATGTCATATGCTTGGAGCATCCACTATCAATGTACCACACATGTTTGCTTGAAAGTCCTTTCTCCAATGGGCTCTTATCATCCTGCAGAGAAATCATTTAGGTCCCCTACTAGAGCTGGGTCCTGATTGGTTAGTTGCAGGTTTTGTAGGAATCCAAAGATAAAGATCATCCCTTGCTGGATGAGGAGATCTTATCTTCCTTCCAAATCTATCTACCAGCACATGTCCTCTTACAATGACATATTTAGCTACTGGTCTGATCAGAACACCTTTCCTATAAACAGGTCTGGTGTATCTTTTCTCAAATCTGGCTTTTGGAATAGCCTGCCTTAAAGACATGGTCTTAAAGGTCTGGTTGTAAGGGTACATCCTAGAAGAACCATCTCTGGTGTCATAGCTACCCAGATCAGTTGGTTTTCTATAGATGGGTCTGGAAGACCACCTCTGGTTCTGAAAGGTAGACCTGTTCTGGTGGTTATAGTTCCTTTGAGTATACCTATTCTGGAATTGATTCCTCTGAGAAAATCGTCTCTGGGGTACCTGGTGCTGTTGAACATTGTTTCTTCTCTGGTAGTTCTTATTCTGATTGGTATTCCCCTTTCTTGAGTGTTTCTTTTGAGGTCCCCTAATCAGGTTAGGTTCCCTTTGAGGATTTCTCTGGGGTCCTCCAATCTGAGTAAGTTCTACTCTTTGGGACTCATTGTTCATAGAACCATCAATCTTCAATGGTTCCCCTTGTTGACTCTTATTCTCTAGGATCTTCTCTTCCAGGACAGTCAACTCTTCTGGACCATATTCTATGTGATTAACAGAGTGATTCCTTTTCCAATCAGGATTGTGAACCACTTTGTAACCATTACCAGTTGAGTCTTTATCATCCCAGATTTCTACCAATTTACCATCTCTTACAGACTTGTCTTTGTTGTAAAGGTATTTATGAGTTTTAGTAGTAATTCCAGGATATCCTAAACCACTCTTATCATTAATGCGCTGAGAAGACTCTGATATGATAGATACAACAGATGGTATCTTAGGAGCTTCTCTGGGCATGGGTACCTCCTCTATGTTTTGCTCAACTTGTTTCCCCTTGATAAGAGTCTGGTATTTGGCTCTAAGTTCATTGAACTCATCTTCCTGAGAGTTCTTTTCTTTCATGAGTTGATCTACCAGAGTATCTATTTCTGTGATCTTATCCTGAAGTTCAGAGACTTCTTTGGAATGATCTTTCATGAGTTCTCTGGTGGATTTATGCTCATGAGAGAGGGATTGAACTTCAGCTCTGAGCCTACCATTCTCTTTTTCAAGTTTTTGACATAATTCAACACAATTTTGGAGATCTGATAGCATTTGTTGCATATCAGACTCTCTAGAGTTACCAGATGAATGAGATGATTCAGTATATTTGGAATTAGATAAGCATAGGGTAGTTTCATTTACCTCAGTGATGTCTGCCATAAGACATACATCATCATCTGATCCGAAATCAGAAGAAGAACTGGAGCTAGTATCTTCCTCCTCTGCTTCTGCCAGTAGTGCTCTCTTGTCAGCATATCTCCTATCTCTCTTGATTCTTTTCTCTTCTCTTTCTCTAGGGGTCAATTGAGGACAATCATAGCTGTAGTGACCAGTCTTGTTGCAGGTGTAACAGGTGTTATCTCCTCTGGGACTGGGGCTTGGATCTCTCCTCCTCTGGTTGTATTCTATTCTGGCTGGACTACTTTCTCTCCTCTGGTAGTCTGGTCTACCAGAACTGCCATCCCTCCTCTGGTAGTCTGATCTCCCAGAGCTGCTATCTCTTTTCCTCTCTGGGGTTCTGAATCTGGTCTCCCTTGAGTCTCCAGATTTTCTTTCTTTATCTGCAGCTTTGAAGGAACTCTTCCTGTCTCTGGTAGATTCCTTCCAGTGCTTCTTGTACCTGCCATATTTTGAACCCATTTTATCCAATTTACGAGTTAGAAGTGCTACCTGTTCCTTGAGACTCAGGTCATCTGCAGGAGACTCCTTTGGTTTGTCATCTGTCTTGATGGTAGATGAGAAGGCAACTCTCTTCTGATCAGAAGAGGAAACCTTTTCTGTTTGATCCTCCTCTTGAAGATCATATTCATAGGCTTTAAGATCAGATAGCAGAAGATGATGATCCAGAGTGTTGAGATCCTTGCTATCTTTAATCACAGTTACTTTGATTCTCCACCTGCTGGTTAGTGAGCGCAATATTTTACTATTTATTTCCTTTTCAGAGTAGGTCTTACCTAAGGCACTAGCCTTGTTGAGGAGATTTGTGAGACGCATATCCAGCTGGTCAATGGTCTCGTCTGGTTTCATTTTGAAGGTGTCAAACGAGTGTTGAACAGCTTGAAGTTTGTTATCCTTGATCTTCTTTGTTCCTTCACAGAGCAGGACAAGTTTATCCCACATCTACTTGGCAGTGGCACAGGTTCTGACCTTCTATATCACCTCCTTAGTGAGTGTGTTCCAGATTGTAGAGTTTTCTTTCATCGTTGTCAAGCACATTTTTCTTCTTGAGGATTCTCTGTCTGGGAACTCTGTCCTCAGCAGCTTTCTGGGCAGTTTCACTTGTTTCTTCTCTGGACTCTGACCTGCCACTATCAATAGGAGTCCAGTAAAATTTAATTGGGCCACTCTCTACCACATCCAACATGCGGTGATGAATAGCTCCAAGATGATTACTCATCATGAAGCTCCAGTGGCTGTAATCCTCAAAAGAGAATTCTGGTAACTTACGGCTCTTGTAAGAAGATTTTGCAGACATTTTTACAAAAGAGATTTAACAAAAATTTAACCAAAACACAATAAAGAGCAATAGATCTGCCCGGTGACCACCAAAAAGCTTTACAAAGCAGTGGTCTTTGGACACACTGCTCTGATACCACTTGTTGGTCCCACTAGATTGATAAATTGCGGAAGCTTTAAAGTAAATGCCTTTGGCAAAGTTCTTTTCACAAGAGCACACTATAACAAGCAAGAAATTAAATGCAGAAAATAGTAAATAAGACCGGATGTATAGTGGTTCGGATCTGAATATCCTACGTCCACTCTCCCTTGATCAAAGGGGTCTCACTATCCAACCAACAACCAACTTACTTACTGGAATTGTGAAGTACCAGTTCCTTCTTACAAACTCTTTAGATCTAACTTCGATCTAAAGACAACAGCCTTCAACCTTATTTTGTAGATGAGCAGGTTGAGGTCCAACTACTCCTTAAGAGTGAATATAAAAGTATGAACGGTATAAGAGTGCTATATGCTTGATAAACAAGAGCTTGGAATGTATCTTCGTGCGCGTATGATTCTCTCTCCAGCCTTTTTTCTTGAGATTGCACTCTGTATTTATAGAGGTGATTAGGGAATATCCGGTGGAGAGCTAATCCAATCAGATCCTCTATTTAGGGAAGCTTCAATCAATCAATTCCCTAATTGATTGATTGGGTTGGTGAGATCCTTGGATTGATTGACTTCAAGACTTTTCAATCCTGATCTTGTTGACTTGAATTTAATCACCAACGGTCAATAGCTTCCAATGCCAAACTCTGATTCCCTCCAGAGAAGGCAATACCAGGCACCAGGCAACCTTGATGTCTTCTGGTCCTGATCTGGTTAAGAAACAGATAGCTCATCAGAATCAGGAGATGATTCTGAGCATCTTTTGTTTCACTAGACTCGTCTGGTCCGGACTCGTCTGGTTCTGGGAAAAGTTCTCTGCCTCTGGTCAGTTTCATCTGGTGAAGTCCTCTGGTGAAGTCCTCTGGTGGGTCTTCTGGTGAGGTCTTCTGGTCTGGCAATTCCCCCTAGACTAAGTCCTAATCTAGTTCATCATCTGGCTAACAGGTCCAGATGGTCCTATTACAATTTCGGGTTTGTTTTTAACTCATCAAAACTATACAACATTTATCCTAACAGTAGGGCATACGTCGCCACGATGCAGCGCACGGAGGCACGCGGGGTGTCGCGTGGGTCGCGTACGATAGACGGCATCGGGCCGTGCTGGGTCGCGTACGGCGGACAGGCGGTATGCGCGTGGTGGGCGGCAGCGGACGGTGGCTACGGGGCGACGGATGCGCGCGGCGGGCGATGGCTACACGCGACGGGCGGCGGCTGCACGCGATGGGCGTGCGAGGCGATGGGCGGCAACGATGCATTGGATGGCAGCGCGCGACAGGCGGCGGCGCGCGATGGGCGGCAGGCGGTGGCGCGCGACGGGTGGCAGCACGCAACGGCGGCTGCTGGCCTTCGGGCGGTGGACGGGCGGTGGTCATACCCCTACGGGACGTCGGCCGTTGCTCGTCAATTCAAGTCACAAAAATAATTTAATTCATATACAAATATGATCAATTAATTGCAAGAGTATTCATTCGAATTCATAGCAAGGGTACACATCAAAAACATGTAATTCATATGGAATTTAATTTAGGGTGTACCGTATAATCTCGGGCAGGGACTCGTGATGATAACTTGTTGTAAATAAGTGCGTAAAATAAAAGACGAGATTTGTTCACCCAGTTCGTCGGGAACGACTACGTCTGGGGGCGAGCCAAACCAGGAGTTTTCACTAATATTCTTGTGTATGAGTGATTACAATCATGAATACAAAAGACTATTTATAAGAATAAAACCCTAGTCTAAGATATAAAGCCCATTGGGTTATTGGTCCATTAGTAATGTCCACATCAAATCTTCTAGATTTGGAATAATAAATCTTCTAGATTTACAACAATTGTAACAATATAAAAATTTACATAACAAAAATTTTAATACGATGTACAGTGTAAAATAATATTTTCGATATATCGTACCTAGCCACCCCTACTTGTATGCGCGACAAGTTGTCAAGGCAAGGAGGGTGAGACATCTATCCCACTGATTTCTCCCAAAGTATTTGGCCCATGTGCATTGTCCATATTGTCCTCCTGTGTTTTCTCATTGAGAATTATTTGCAGATGGTTTTTTTTTCTTTGAAATATTGTCCATATTGTCTTAATTTCTTCATGACACTAGTTTTACTATTTTATTTTATTATTATTATTATTATTATTATTATTATTATTCTTTACCTATTTTTCTCGAAAGCCATTGTTCCTAGGATCTAAAAAATATAATTTCATTATTTTGATAAAATGCAAATATCCATTTATTTTTATCTTTTAAAATTTTTAATGCCTTTTTTCTTAGTCCATTATTTTGTAATAAATATAAAAGGTGAACGATGCCCATTTTCGGGTTTACAACTGGAGAAATCATTTGTGGAAATAAATGAAGAATCCACTAGAAAACAGAGTTCTTAGATCATTAAGGAAGGAATAAGGTGGATCGTTGGGAATGGAGAGAGGATTAATATATGGCATGATTGGTGGTTGCTTGACCTTAATAATCCAAAGATTTCTACCACTAGAGGGGAATTTACGGAGGACTTGAGGGTTAAGGAATTACTGTTACCGAATAAATCTGGTTGGGATGAGCTGAAGATTATTGAGGTGTTTGTGACGGCTGATGTAGACCGTATTTTACAGATTCCAGTGTCTATAACGTCATCTTTGGACTATGTCTGCTGGAGCAATTCAAGAAATGATATTTACGGGGTCAAATCAGGGTACAAATGGGTGATGGGGAGATTTGGCGAGGAGGAGCTGGACCTGGAGGTTAGGAGAAGATGGAAAAAATTATGGGCATTAGACGTTTCACCAAAAGTCAGAGTCTTTCTGTGGAGATGTTTGAGTGGGACGTTGTCGGTGTCTATTAATTTGACTTGCAAGATTGTGGATGTTAATCCTATTTGTAGAAGGTGCGGGATCGAGGTGGAGACAGAACTTCATGTGCTACGTGATTGTGTCGTCACAGAATCTCTTTGGCCGGTGGCACCGATTAAGCTTAATAGTGTGGACTATCAACATTGCTCGACGATAGTGGCTTGGTTTATAGCTATCACAGCCACTCTCACTAAGGAGGAGCAGAAGCTAGCTAGTGTTCTGTTATGGGGTGTTTGGTATGCGAGAAATCAATTCTATTTTGAAGAGAAGATTGTAGGTGCATAATTTATTTGCAACATGGCCGTGGCACAGTACGACGAGTATAAGTCGGCTATGCTCAGAGCCGCACCCAAGGGGAAACAAGGAAAGGGGGAAGTTAAGTGGAGGCCGTCGGGTGCATGGTGGATGAAACTTAACATTGACGCCTCGATTAAACTGGGTGGAGGAACGGGAATATGCGTGGTGTTGAGGGATGAAACAGGGGTTGTGGTATGGAGCTTTATGCAGGGCCTGGTTGGGTCGTTGGCTGTAGAAGTTGCAGAGGCATAGCTATGAGAAAGAGAGTTGAATTAACGGTGGAAAATGGATGTACACAAGGGCAGAGCCTCAGCATGGCTAAGGGGGGCTATAACCCATCCTACTTTTTGGGGAAAAAATTTATATATTAAAAAAAAATTAGCCCTCCTAGGATTCAAACCTAAGACCCCTACAGAAGGAAAGTAGAACTAAGCCACCAAGCTACACTAATTTTTGTTTCAATTCTTACAAAATATACTTACTTAATATCTTATAAATTAATATTAATACATTTATTAACACAAATCAAATTTCAAATTCACATAACACCAGAAGATCCAGAACTGCTGCCCTGCCTCTGTGATTTTTATCGCGATTTTCTACCTACTCCTTTGCCCCCGGCCGGTCTCATCTCTATTGTTCGTCGGTTGCTCGTGTCTTCCCTCGTTGTTCCTCATCTTGTTAGTTGTCACACAAGGTATATTTGCATCATCTCTATTCTTCTCAATTTTAGATAATGGAGTGACAAATTCAATTTTTTGAAGCTCTTCTTATTTTAGAATATAGATAAATAGTGAAATTATGTCATGAATGTGTGGGATGATGTTTTTATGTATAGGGAAGTGGTATAGAAACTATAAAATATTTTTCCCCAAATATTGAGAGTTGGGAAAAAATCCTAATTGCATAAAAAAAATTTAGTATTTCCAAAAATGAATATTGTATCCTCAATTACATATTATATACTTAGTAAAAAATAAATTTCTCAATGTATCTCATCTGAATTTGGAAAAGGAGAAATAATAAAATCTTTTCCAATGCCCCCCCACCCCCACACCCACCCACACCCCCACCCACTCATGTCCATGTCCTTAATTGATTTTGGAAAAGGGAATAATGAAGCTCAAGTGTCCCTACTCCACTATCTTTTAATTCATATATGTATTGTTTTACTAATTAATTTTGTATTGTATTGTTTTAAGTCATTCTTTACCAACTTTAAAAGGAAGAAACCTAAAACAAGTGAAGATCATCATACATCTAACAATAACAATGTAGCTCCGCCTCTTAATATCCAACCTCCTCAAGTACAAAGAATTGAAGTTGATCTTGATTCGCTTGAGCGAGATCCGTTTAAACGCATTCCAATTTGGGAACATCATGTTAATCAAAGAGATGAAATAAGGCGAGCTTATATAAAAATGGGAGCATTTCAACCCATTTTGGATGAATACAAGCAAACATACGACGGGACTCAATATCGATGCTTTCAAAAATCGTTGTTTCGTCAATTTCCATGGTTAGAGTATTCACCTACAAATCATGCCGCATATTATTTTCCATGCTTCTTATTTGACCATTTGAGCAATAACCGTAGTGCATTTACTCTTGGTGGATTCAATAGTTGGAAAAGCGTTAATAATGGAAAGAATTGTTCGTTTTTGAAGCATGTATGAGATGTTGATTCACAACACAATAGAGCGGTAGTTTATATGAACTCTTTGAAAAATGTCTCTCAACACATTGATAAAGCAATTAATATAGAAAAACTAGAAGAGATGAAGAAAAATCATTTGCGGGTTATGACTACAATTAAATATCTTCAATATCTTACTTTGCAAGCATGTGCATTGAGAGGGCATGATGAGTCGGCATCTTCAAAAAATCGAGGTAATCTCATTGAATTGATAAAGCTTTTGGGAGACATGAATACTGAAGTTAAGGATGTTGTTTTGGAGAATGCTCCTTTAAATGCAAAATATACATCACCAACAGTCCAAAATGAGATTTTAAGCATCTTTGGTTGTCGAGTGAGAAAAAAATTTCGTGAAGAGATTGGTGATTCAAAGTTTTGCATTTTAGTTGATGAAGCTAAAGATATTTCTAACAAAGAACAAATGGCTATTGTGTTAAGATTTGTTGATGTTGGTGGTGTTTTGAAAGAGCATTTTCTTGACATTGTACATGTTAAAGATACCGCTACTGTAACATTGAAGAAAGAAATATGTCTTGTCTTAAGTCGACATAATCTGCAAATATGTAATATGCGGGGTTAAGGGTACGGTGGAGTGATTAGGCGTGAAATTGTTATGTTTTAGTGTCCGATTTACTTATGTTTTGACTGTTTTCGATTAGTGTTTGGAGTCAAATGAGTGTCATTTTTATAAAATCAGTAATTTGTCTCTTTGGTTTTCATAGATGGATAGAGGGCGAAAAGAGGAGTTCGTAGGACTTTGAATCGGCCAAAACGGACTCCCAGTTGAGGAGATATGAAGATTTTACGAACAAGTGTACAGCGCCGAAACCGCTCGAGCAGCTCGAGCGCCAGCGCTCGAGCGTGTTGCTCGAATGACCGAAAAATGGCAGAAAAGTTTCGCCGCTCGACCAGCTCGAGCGGGAGCGCTCGAGCACCTGTTTCATTCGACCTATATGCTCGAATGGGGCCGCTCGAGCGTGTTTTTGCTCGAGCACTTCCATATTTTGGCCTCCGGATGCGTATTTTCGGCCCATTAACTCCCGTTTCGACCCGTGCCTATATATACCTCTTCCAAACACGTTTTGAAGGATCCCCGAACTTTAGAAATAATTTTTTAGAATTAGTTTTTGGAAAGGAAGGAGAGGAGCAAGCTATACTTACGTTTTGTTGAGGTTTTGCATACGAATTCTTCGTTTCTTTTCTTTCTTAGTTTCTTTTAATTAGCTCGATTACTTTTAACGCTTTAAACTTCGTTTTTATCAATTCAAATTTCAGTTCTTCGTATTTATTTTCTTTTAAAACCCTAGTTCATGTTTCGTATTTTCTTAGTGCAATTCATTATGTTTGTGTTCGTCGTTTCTTCTATTGCTTTTATGATTGTTAAAACCATGTCTAGCTAAAACCCTTGCATGCTTAGGGTAGGATGAACTCGTAGAAGTAGGATGTGGGTACGTAATTAGAGTAATTCGTGACGTTAGTTTTAATTCTCTTAATTAATGAATTCTTATAATTAATCTTAACTTTTCCTTTGAATTTCGTACGAAAGTGTTAGAGAGAGGACGGCCGCATCACTCAATAACAATTAGTAGTCTTAATGAGAAGGTTTAGGAAAGGTTAATTCATCTACCTGTTTAGCGAAGGAGGACGACCGCATCACCTTAGTTAAATTAGAGTCTCATTAATTGAGCACAATCCATTAACTTGTTAGTGGATTAGTGAAGTCGAGTGTTAGGGTAAAGTATTAGGGTTTAGAATCTTGAGCTTTCACCTTGCATTCTTTTACTTAGGTTAATTCTTGTGTGTCACAGTTATTCTGATTATGTACCCGCTCCGTTAGTATACGTAGGGATTCCTATCTTAAGCATCACCATATCTCATTAGAACACAACCCTTAGTTAATTTAATTGCTTTAGTATTTTAGTTTACTTAGTTTATTTCAGTCTTTTAATTAATCTTTCAAAAAACCCAAAAACATTACACTCATATTAACTACGACGCGTAGATCTTCAGGGATCTATTCGCATATACACCATCCCTTGGGTTCGATAATACTTGGTCCCTATACTTGCCCATACTACAGTGAACCCGTACTCTTGCGGGGTAGCTACTAGTAGAAAGCTAGTGTAGTTCGCATCAAGTCAATGGCGCCGTTGCCGGGGATGGCGTTATATGCTCTTTGAATAGGACTTTTAGATAGCTTAGTAGTTAGTAGTGGGTGATTTATTCTCTGTTTTATTTTTATTTCCATTCATTAGGCAGTTGCGTTTTGATCCTTCTGCTAGTGTTTCAGGTTTATGAAAACACGCTCACAAGGAAATACGAGCGAAGAGAGATTGCCTGCAGATCCTGAGACGATAGCCAGAAGAAACCGAGCTTTCTTGAGAAGAATGACTACTGCTGGAGACAAAGACAACATGAATCTGGATGGAGATGGGGACTTAGACAAAATAGCTGCAGAGTATACTGTTTTAGTGGAGCAGGCGGTTGGAGTTGAGAGCAGTAACCAGCAAAAACCCATAGGGGAAGCTCAGAACCAACTCCCAAACCCGCAAAACTCAATCAACTCTACACATACACAACCCCAAAACCAGAACCAAAACCAGATTATCTACCAAAACCCATAGCAACCATTTAACAACCCTGCTTACCCACCAAATAATCACCCTTACCCTTACCCTTATCCACCATACCCGTATCCTCATTACCCATATCATCCACCTCCTGTTTACAACCAACCACCTGTTTACCAACCACCACCCCAACAAGTACCCGTACCAGCTGTTAATCCTCAACACGTTCCTCAGAACGTGGATCACAATATGGCTATTCGAGGGAGGTTTGCAGCGCAGCCACAACGGTACTATGATGGAGTGGCTTTACCTCCAGTTGAGGCGAACAACATCTCGATTTCCCCAGGAATTCTAAAGCTGCTTACCGAGAATCAGTTCAAGGGGGTGATCGGGAAGGAGAATCCTCATACACATCTGAGGAGTTTTCTCATGATAGCCTCAACATTTATTTACAATGGCATGTCTGAAGATGCCAAGAGGCTTAGGCTGTTCCCATTCTCATTGACGGGAATAGCCAAGGAGTGGTACGATAATACGCTCCCGCGGGGAGGTATTACCACTTGGGCCGAGCTCGAGCATCTGTTCCTCGAGCGATTCTACCCTCCATCTAGGACGATCAAGGCTAGAATTGAGATCTCATCCTTTCGCCAGAAGCAAGGAGAGGACCTACGTCAAGCGTGGGAGAGATACTCAAACATGCTGATTGAGTGCCCGCAGCACGGGTACAATGAGGGAGACATTATGGCGTTCTTATATAGTGGTGCCAACAAGGCGGGGCAAGACCATTTAGACGTCTGTGCGGGCGGAGCATTCTTGAACCAAGGCATAGAGAGGTGTAGGGAGATCGTGGACAACATTGTCACGAATGCCGGTGCTTGGGGTGTGGATGCAGATTTTCAGAGGGTGCATCAGGTTGAAGAGGGAGAAGGAACGAGAAGGCTATTGATGGCCATGATGGAGAAGATAAACAACCTCGAGTTGGGGAAGAATTTGGTTGGAGAGCATGCAGTAGAGAATGAGAGAGTAGACCAACCAAGTGGACAGCAAGAGGTAGCCAATTACATGGGAGGCCCATATTACAATCAGAATGGCTACCAAGGTGGAAACCATTATGGAAGGCCTTCTTATGGCCAACCATTTGTACCTCCAGGTCCTCAGCCACTTCAAAATCAATGGAGGAACACACAAGGAGTTCAAGGAGGCCAGCAGCCTCCTCAAAACACATGGAGGAAGAATGAGAACTTTTCTTATGCTAACCCAAAAGCTGGTGTTACTGTTCCTGCAGGTGTTGATCCGGGGTCTAAACCTCCTGGTGGAGAAGGCGGTGCATCAACCGAGGAGATGTTGAGAGCGATCCTTCAGAAGGTGGAGGAAGGTAGTAAGCGATTGTCCTCCTTGGAGTACGATGTGAAGGAGCTGCACAAGAAAGGTGATCAACGTGATCAAGAGCTCCAGAAGATGAACGTTGAGTGGACTAGAACTCAACAAGAGAACAATCGAAGGTTTACTTCTTTAGAGTTCCAGATGAGCCAGATTGCAAAGTCAGTGAATAGAATGCCGGAGGGGAACCCGAAAGAGCATTGCAAGGCGATCCAGCTTAGAAGTGGAACCAACTATGAAGGTCCTCAGATGCCTGCTGATTCTGAAAGCACTCAAGCGAGCAAAGAGCTTGAAGAGGAAGGCATTGAGAAGGGTGAGAGAGTTCCTAAGTGGAAGAAGGCAAAGGAAGCAAGGGAGAAAATGAAAGAAACAGAAAGATATGAATGGGGGGTACCCAAATCTGTGATACCCGTCCCGTATCCACAGCGCTTCATGAAAAAGAAGCTTGATGAAAAATTTGCAAAATTTCTTGATGTTTTTAAACAACTGCATATTAATATTCCCTTTTATGATGCTTTGGAACAGATGCCGCATTATGCAAAGTTTTTGAAGGACTTGATTGCGAAAAGACGGCGAGTGGATGAGCCGAAGTTGGTGCAGCTGAACCACGAGGTGAGTGCATTAGTGCACAAGGGGCTGCCACCAAAGCTGAAGGATCCCGGGAGCTTCACAATCCTATGTGATATTGGGAACGGGATCAAGAAGGGAGCATTGTGCGACCTCGGGGCGAGCATTAATTTGATGCCACTGTCGCTTTTCAAGAAGTTGGAAGGTGTTGAACTTCAACCCACAATGATGACGCTTCAACTTGCCGACCGGTCTATTACTAGACCTCAAGGTGTGGTTGAAGACGTCCTAGTGAGAGTGGAGATCACATTTTTCCAGCAGACTTTGTAGTGCTAGAGATGGAGGAAGATGAGCACGTGCCCCTGATCCTGGGAAGACCGTTCTTAGCTACGGCGGGGATGGTGCTAGATGTGGCAAACGGGAAGATTACGCTGAAGGTTGATGATCAAGAAGTGAAGATCTCCCTATATGAAGCCATGAAGCACCCGAAGGAGGATGAGAGCTTGTATTGCATGGATGCCATTGATCCTCGTGTTGAAGACACACCTCCTATCCCTAATCCTTCTCATATTCATGAATTTTATAATCCTTCACTCAATTACTTAACCCATGAGCATTATGTTCTTGATTATGTTGATAGGGATGAAGTGAAGAAGTTGAAGGATGAAGAGGTGAAAAGTGTGGACGTGATCCAGCTAGAAGGAAAAGGAGGAGTTAAGAAGAAGAAGTCAAAATTCAAGAAATTGTTTAGTAAGACTCCTCCAGATAAAGGTGAGAAGGAGTTGAGACCTATACCACTTGAGGTGGGGAAGGAAGCAAAAGGGCTCATGATGGTGGGGCATCAAGGAAAGGAGTTCAAACACCACTCTTATGAGAGTGGGGGAGGTAAATTTGAGTATGATGTCCCATAAGCTCCTTTGAGCTTGGTCCGGCATGAGGACCTTAAAAATAGCGCTGAATGGGAGGCAACCCATTTTTTATTTGCTTTTGAGTGTTTTTAGTTATTTTCCTTTTATGTTACTAGGATGTTGTTGAGTCGTATGTTTAACCTCGTATTTGAGTAAGTTGCTTGTAGGCTTGTCTCTAAAGGAGTAAAGGTATCATGGAGTTATTCAGATTGAAGGAACCAACTTGAGAAAAGGAAGTGTGCAAAGCTAGTGAGAGAAACGGAATTATTTGGTTGAGGTAACCCACAACCCCAAACTTAGACCTCTAGCAAGGTCGAAGTTTGGGGGGGTGGAGTTTTTTTTTTTTATGTTTCTTGTTACATTGTACATGCATGCACGCCCTTATCTTTGAGTTGAGTTTGATTGATTATTAGATTGTTGAGATACTCCTTGGGGTGATTTTGATTTGACTCACGATTGCATATTTCATGCCTATCAATCATCTTATGCTTGTTGATTGCTATCTTTGAGTATGATTTGATGAGTAGAGTGAGTAGTAAGGGTGAGTTAGAAATTCTTTTGTGTGAGTGTTTGAGTTTGAGCTGATTTGAGAAAGAACTTGTATGCTTGTGAATTTTTCTTTTGAGTATTCGTGTGATGAGAGTGAGAGTGCACTAGACTAGCATGGATGTGAAAACCGTGAGAGTTGAGCCTTACGAGATTTAAATGCATAATTTGATCTCTTCGTTTGTGAGTGAATCATCACCTTAGAGGATGCCAGAACTTGTGTGTGCTCTTGCTTCTTGATTGTGTCTAGTTTGATATGCCGAATAGGATCTTAGGCCATCTTTGATTTTATTGAGTCACTTAGCCAAAATTTTCCTTACCAATGACATTGATCCCTTGTTAGCCCCTTTGAGCCTAAAGCCTATTTTATTTGCTAGCACATATGAACACTATTCCAATTCCTAAGCCTTTTTGTCCCAATTTGAGTGGAGAATAGGAAAGTGTGAATATGAAGGGAGTGAATTGAGTTGAAAAAGGAAAAGGTTGTTTGTTGAGTGAATATGAGAAGAAGGTGTGATGAAGTTTTGAGATGTGGGAAAAAGAGAAAGAAAATTGAAAATGAGCAAAAGAAAAATTGAGCTCATGTGTTTGTGCGAAAAAAAAAAAGTGAAGTGATTGAAAAAAAAAAGTGAAAAGAGAAAGAAAAAAAAATTGAAGTGTTGAGAGAAGTGGAATTGAAAGAGTGTTGATTGAATATGTTTGAAGTAGTCTGTTCCTAATCTCGAAGTGCCAAAGTTTGATTTTCTATTCTCCATTCACTTGAGTCACTTACCCAAATTGTTATCCCACCCGTCCAAAGAGCCTACATTACAACCTTGAGAAAAGTCCTTTTTGATTCGGCATTGATTTCTAGAGTATGGTCGGAGTTGAGAGTACTTACAAGCCTATGGCTGCCGATATGTGTGATTGATTGTTGAGTGAGTCCTTTATCATTGATATACACTTGTGAGGGAGTGAAACACATCGTTGAGTGCACATCCATGTTTGATCTTGGTGGTTCTTGTTGTTGTTGCATGAGTATGATGAAGGAAGGTGAGTGAGTATACGTGTGATTGATCTTTGAAGCTCGAGTTCATTTGCTTGCATGATTTGATTCGTTGACTCATTCCTAACAATTTCACTTGACTTATTATTTCGTTGCTTGAGGACAAGCAACATGGTAAGTTTGGGGGGGTTGATTAGGCGTGAAATTGTTATGTTTTGGTGCCCGATTTACTCATGTTTTGAGTGTTTTCGATTAGTGTTTGGAGTCAAATGAGTGTCATTTTTATAAAATCAGTAATTTGTCTCTTTGGTTTTCATAGATGGATAGAGGGCGAAAAGAGAAGTTCGTAGGACTTTGAATCGGCCAAAATGGACTCCCGGTTGAGGAGATATGAAGATTTTACGAACAAGTGTACAGCAGCCGAAACCGCTCGAGCGTGTTGCTCGAATGACCGAAAAATGGCAGAAAAGTTTCGCCGCTCGAGCACCTGTTTCATTCGACCTATATGCTCGAATGGGGCCGCTCGAGCGTGTTTTTGCTCGAGCACTTCCATATTTTGGCCTCCGGATGCGTATTTTCGGCCCATTAACTCCCGTTTCGACCCGTGCCTATATATACCTCTTCCAAATACGTTTTGAAGGATCCCCGAACTTTAGAAATAATTTTTTAGAATTAGTTTTTGGAAAGGAAGGAGAGGAGCAAGCTATACTTACGTTTGTTGAGGTTTTGCATACGAATTCTTAGTTTCTTTTCTTTCTTAGTTTCTTTTAATTAGCTCGATTACTTTTAATGCTTTAAACTTCGTTTTTATCAATTCAAATTTCAGTTCTTCGTATTTATTTTCTTTTAAAACCCTAGTTCATGTTTCGTATTTTCTTAGTGCAATTCATTATGTTTGTGTTCGTCGTTTCTTCTATTGCTTTTATGATTGTTAAAACCATGTCTAGCTAAAACCCTTGCATGCTTAGGGTAGGATGAACTCGTAGAAGTAGGATGTGGGTACGTAATTAGAGTAATTCGTGACGTTAGTTTTAATTCTCTTAATTAATGAATTCTTATAATTAATCTTAACTTTTCCTTTGAATTTCGTACGAAAGTGTTAGAGAGAGGACGACCGCATCACTCAATAACAATTAGTAGTCTTAATTAGAAGGTTTAGGAAAGGTTAATTCATCTACCTGTTTAGCGAAGGAGGACGACCGCATCACCTTAGTTAAATTAGGGTCTCATTAATTGAGCACAATCCATTAACTTGTTAGTGGATTAGTGAAGTCGAGTGTTAGGGTAAAGTATTAGGGTTTAGAATCTTGAGCTTTCACCTTACATTCTTTTACTTAGGTTAATTCTTGTGTGTCACAGTTATTCTGATTATGTACCCGCTCCGTTAGTATACGTAGGGATTCCTATCTTAAGCATCACCATATCTCATTAGAACACAACCCTTAGTTAATTTAATTGCTTTAGTATTTTAGTTTACTTAGTTTATTTCAGTCTTTTAATTAATCTTTCAAAAAACCCAAAAACATTACACTCATATTAACTACGACGCGTAGATCTTCAGGGATCTATTCGCATATACACCATCCCTTGGGTTCGATAATACTTGGTCCCTATACTTGCCCATACTACAGTGAACCCGTACTCTTGCGGGGTAGCTACTAGTAGAAAGCTAGTGTAGTTCGCATCAAGTCATGGAGCAAGCAATATGGGTGGTGCATGGAATGGATTGCAGGCCTTTTTTTTTAGAAAATGTCCTTATGCATATCATGTTCATTATTTTGCTCATCGACTGCAATTAGCATTAGTTGCTGCAGGTGGAGTTGTACGACCAATCTATTATTTTTTTTTTCGAACTTGAATAAGATTGTGAATATTGTTGGTGCTTCTCCTAAGCGTCATACCGAACTGCGAACCGCTCAAGCTGAAATTGCAGAAAACGTAGCTACAGGAGACCGTGAAACAGGTAGGGGAGCTAATCAAATGGGTTGTCTGCATCACCCGAGAGAAACTCATTGGAGTTCTTATTTTGATTCAACATGTAGTTTTATTGATATGTATGGTGCAGTGATCAATGTACTTCAGTATATGTCGGACGAGGGTTCTTCTTATGATACACGTGGTGAAGCTTACGGTTGTCGAATGGTAATGAAGTCTTTTGATATTGTATTCATCCTACACTTGATGAATAAAATTTTGGGACTTTCAGATATGCTTTGTCGATCGTTGCAGCAGAAGTCTCTTGATATCTTGAATGCAATGGATCTTGTCTCAACCACTAAAGGTTTACTTAAATTGCTGAGGGATGATGGTTTTGATTGTCTTCTAAAACAGGTGGAGCTTGTTTGTATGGAACATCATATTGCAATACCAAAGATAGATGATTGTTATGAAATGGGCACGTGGTATTCGTGTCAACAAGTGGATTCTATCACGTTTGAGCAGCATTATTGATTTGATGTCTTTCACGAAGCAATAAATTCTCAATTGTTTGAAATAAATAGTAGATTCAAAGATGAGACAGTGGAGCTTCTCAGGCTTAGTGCTGCCTTGGATCCCAAAGATAACTTCAGGTTATTTAATGAGGCTCATATTTATGATCTCGCTGACAAATTTTATCCCGATAATTTTGGTACTCAAGAAATGATCTATTTGAGGCTTCAATTGCAGCATTACAAAATGGATATACTACCGCAGTTAAGTTTTCATAATTTGTCAACTCTTTCTGAACTATCCCAGAAGTTAGCTAAGACAAACAAGGCACATACGTATCCTCTGATTACGAGATTGATTCACCTTGTTTTGACACTTCCTGTTATAACTGCAACGACTTAACGACCATTTTCAGCTATGAAGCATATCAAGAGTGTTCTTTGAAATAAAATGGACAGTGATTATCTATCAGATTCCATGGTTATTTATATCGAAAGAGAATTGTTTGAAGATATTGATCCTAATTCTATTATCGATGAGTTCTATCGGATAAAGAATCGTAGGGCGCAACTTATGTAAAAAATGACTTATGTAATAACAAAATTGACGTTTATATTTTCTACTGTATTTATTTAAATCATCCAGCCCGTCCTATATTTTCATCCTGCCTCCACCCTTGGATGTACGTGCGTGATCATGGAAAAGGATTGTCAAATATTGTCATCCACATTACAGAAGAGCAGTTTGGAGGATTTATCATACTTTGGGGCTGCTGTGAAGTGTATTGTACAGCAGCTGGGTTTGCTTGAACGGGCAGAAGTCCAGTGGGTTAGTCGAAATGCGAACAAGGTTGCACATTTATTAGTAAAGTTAACTTTTAATGTTCAGTCTTTTAAGTTTATGCTGGGATTGGTTCCTGAACCAGTACTTGAGTGTGTTGAAGCCGATTTGACTGTGATTGTCTAATGAAATTTGCTAGGTTTTCAAAAAAAAAAAAAAAGAGTTCTTAGTGTTGGTCCCAAAAATATCCAGCGGAAAGCGTTTTTAAGTTAATTTTAATGAAAACCCAATTTCTAAATAAGTACTAAAATTGAAATGCAGAAATCTAAATTGCAGAAAAGTAAATAACACCAGATTTATAGTGGTTCGGACCAACTTGTCCTACGTCCACTCTCCCTTTCTCAAGGGGTCTTTCTCACTCTCCAACTTTCTCACGAACCACTGGAATTGGGAAGTACCAACTCCTTCTTACAACTTCTTTAGATCTAACTTCGATCTAAAGGCAAACTTACTCCAACCTTGTCTAACAAGATGAACAGGTTGAGTAATAATCCAACTAGACTCCTAATAGAGTGTATATAAACTTGTATAAACAAGGTGAGTGATTGGAAGAGTTCGTGTGTTCTATTGTGTGCTCTCGCGCGACTCTTCTTTTTGAACTAATCCAAGCACTCCTATTTATAGTTGTAGGAATTAACTAGCCGTTGGGAACTAGCAATTCAAACAACCATAATTGGAGGAATATAATCAATCAAAGATTGATTATATGATTGATTAGTTGACTTCAATCAATCAATCAAACAATCAGATCCTCCATCAGTTGACTTCCAGATTGCCTTCTTCTCCATCAATGATCTCAAAAATCTCCTTGTCTCCAGATTACTAAGATGCTTCTGGTAGGGGAACTAATCCGTCTCTCGTCTGGTCTGGTCTGGGGTCTTCTGGTCTGGTCTCATCTGGGAGAGGTCTTCTGGGGAGTCCTCTGGTGAAGTCCTCTGGTGGGGTCTTCTGGTGACTCCTCTGGTCAGACTCCTCTGGTCCAAGCTCATCTGGTCAGACTCCTCTGGCAGACTCCTCTGGTCCAAGCTCATCTGGTCAGACTCCTCTGGTCCAAGCTCATCTGGTCAGACTCCTCTGGACCTCATCTGCTCTGGCGACACTTCTGCTCTGGACATCTCATCTGGTCACCTCTCATCTGGTCACCTCATCTGGTCACCTTCTCTGGTCACCTTCTCTGGTACCTTCTCTGGTCACCTTCTCTGGTACCTTCTCTGGTCTGCACAGATTTCTTCCCCCTTAACCAAAGACCTATTCTAGACCAAGACTAATCTGTAGCTGACTAACAGGTTCAGCTAGTCCTATTACAAGTTCTTGTTTTAACATCTTCAAAACATCTAATCTATATCCTAACACTTAGATAGAAACATGAAATTAATTCTATCAAATAAATTAAATATAAACATACATCATATTTTAAAGGGAATTTTGGCCCTTTGTACCAAAATAAAACTTTATCCTACAATCCAAACAATTAATTATATATATATATATATATATATATATATATATATATATATATATATATATTTAAGTATCATTCCATCAATCCAAATATTAATTAAACAATTCAAAATGTGAACAATGCAATCCTACTAAACACTAAATCTTATCACAATGCATCTATCCTATCTAAGCAAACCAAATGGAGTATCTTATTTGATTGCTTCTTCACGTTTTATTTTCTATTAATATATTAAATTAAAAAAAACATGTGGATATAGGAAAATCAAAGTAAAGGAACATTTTCCTCTCCATTTTCCCCCTTGTAAATTTTAATTATATTAGGCAAATAATTTAAACAAAACTAGGTAATAATAAATACATTAATATCAAAAATAAATTTAACTAAGGATTAGCAGTAAAAATAAAGTTTGAGAGAGTATAAAATAATAAATTTTGAGGGAGTATATAATAAAAAGGAAGATCCACAAAGCCTAAATGACTACATGCCGATTTCTCTCATTAGCAGTATGTATAAAATCTTGGCCAAAATTCTTGCTGGTAGGCTAAGTCGAGTTCTGGATGGTATAATTTTAGAAAATCAAAGTGCGTTCGTGGGGGGAAGACTTATTCATGACGGTGTAGCTATCCTTAATGAATCAATTGAGGAAGCTAAAAGGAAAAAACTTGGGTGACTTTTTTTTTTAAGATTGGTTTTGCAAAAGCCTACAACATGGTATACTGGGAATTTTTTAACATCATGATGGAGCAATTTAATTTCTGTCAAAGATGGTGAAACTGGATTCTTGAGTGTGTCTCCACAGCTTCCTCTAATGTGTTGGTGAACGGGAGTCCAAGTGGAGAATTCAAGCTTGAAAGAGGGCTTCGCCAAGGGGATCCTCTATCACCTTTCCTTTTTTTAATTGTGGCAGAAGGTCTCAGCCTTTTAATAAGAAAGGCGGTTCAGGAAGGGTATTTGGAACCAATAGAGATTGGGAAAGACAAAGTTAAGATTTCTCATTTACAGTATGCGGACGACACTATTCTATTGGCTTCAGCCAAAATGGAGAACACGTGGGCGATGAACCATATTCTGAAGAACTTTGAATTGCTTTCTGTGCTCAGTGTGAACTTCAATAAAAGTAATATTTTTAGAGTTAATATAACATCTGATCAACTTGAGGTTGTGGCAAGCATTTTAGGATGCTCGGTGGGTGTATTGCCTTTATCTTATTTGGGTGTAAGAGTCGGGATGAATCACATAAAGATTGTGGAATGGGAATATTTGGTACATAAAGTGAAGGTCAAACTAATTTCTTGGGATCATCGAAAGATTTCTTTTGGGGGAAGAATTACCCTTCTCAGAGTGGTTTTGTTGGCTTTACCTGTATTATTAGTGTTAGTGTCCTAGAGACAATCCATCGAAAGGACATAATACTTTGGTTTAATATTATTATTGGTTTAATATTAAATATATGGCGCTACATTTATCTAAATATGATGTTTGATTGTTTGCATGTATTCTTATTTGTGTTCCCATGAATCACTATACTCATTGAGTGAGTGAAAACTCGGATGACTTAAGTATGATTCTCAAATAGCCCCGATCAAGGATCATCAAGAATGGGATATTGATGATGCAATTGAGATTGATGTGCGATCTGCATCATACTCTTAGAGAGTGTAGTAAGGTCTCACTTACTACGAGATAACGGGTATCTCATGGTGGATGCACAGATACCTTAGAGAATATTGGTATACCCATCCGAGAAACCATTTGATGTAATTCCACATAATGTATCTATGGGTGTCTCGGTTAGTGGGAGCAATGTGATACTCCTCTGACTTGAGGTCAATACGCACAACATGTGTGGAGTGACGAACTTTGACCATGTCCGACGTTTGCACCCTTCCACGGTAGATATGACATGGATGGGGTTCATCACGAAATGCATGTGAGTGGTAGTTGAGCCAAGAATAAGATTCATTCCCCAATGTGGATTTAGAGAGAATACTCGTCTTCTCATCATAATTGGATCTAAGTCGTCGGCCAACACACGTCAACTTAGACTTTGTGGCTAAGTGTGATATATACTTGATCAATTAGTGATTGGAGATAATATGATTAAGTTATTTGAATATATGCTTCATCATGTTCAAGACTTAATCAGGTATTCACGAATGAAAGGAAGATATCACAATAGCCTACAGTATTACAGGTAGTTGCAGATTTCCTCGCAACGTACCTCGTATATTGAGAATGCCTGATTTATTGTCTAGGGTTCAGTTAAGACCTTTAGTTTGACTAATCACTCGATATACGAGGGTCTATGAGTCACACAACAAGTAATGACAATTTACCAATTATAGTTGGTTGATTAAGTATTATATTATATATAATATTTAATTTATGGAGAATATAATAATAATTATATTTGGATTTTAATTATTATTATTATTTAATTAAATTAGATTTAATTAAATATGAAATCCCAATAATAATATTTGGAATATTATTATACAAGAATAATAGATATGGTAAAGATATTATTCGTAGGAACATATCTAGGGAAATATAATTCGTAGAGATTATATTTACGGGTTAGGCTCGATATCTTACTTAGGAATTAAGCCAAGTTAATCCCTATAAATATGTGTCCTATGGGAATTCCGAAAACATACAAGAAATATAATTTCTCCATAAAATCTCTTGTCGAAATTTTCCTAGCAAATTCGTCTCGAGATTCAACACTGGCATATCGATGCGGGTTGGTAGAAAGCCGTTACGTGGATACCATAGTGGAGGATTCCGCGTACAAATTATTGTAAGAATTTATATACTGTTATTTATCCTTTATGTTTTATATTTTACAACCATATGCATATTCGTTGTTGGTTAATCGTTTTCTTCCGCTGCGCCGAATATGGTGTTCGTGCCTCTAAAACCCAATATGTATACCATCTTTCCTTCTACTGTCTTTCAAAAAAATCTCTGAGTGCTTTGAATTCTATTTTTCATAATTTTCTCTGGGGGGGCAAGTGCGAATGAGCGTAAAATTACTTGGATAAAATGGAAAAACTTGTGCTTATCAAAATATTTGGGGGGGGGGAGGGGGGCTAGGGGTGAGGGATTTGAGTTGTTTTAATAGGGCATTAATGGGGAAGTGGTTGTGAAGATATTTAGTGGGTGGGAGTAGTTTGTGGGCGAGGGTGGTTTCTTCGATACATGGGAAATTGTTTGTGAAAGATGAAGGGTTGGTGGTGGAGAGAGGCGCAACTATTAGATATAAATGGTGGAGTGATGTAGTGGAGATGGGGATAGGACTAGTTTTTGGCATGGAGTGTGGGCGGGAGATAGAGCTTTGAAGAATATTTTTCCTAGACTTTTTCAGCTTAGTGGAGATAAAAAGAAGAGTATCAAATCAATGGGTAGTTGGGTAGGGGAAGAGTGGAGGTGGAGATGGAATTGGAGGCGAGACTTTTTTGATCGGGAACTTATTTCTTTTAATGAGTTTGTGAACTTTGTGAACAGGTTTAAGCTCAAAGAAAATGTTGCGGACTGTTGGACGTGGAAGCTTGATCCTAAAAGAATATACACAACAAAGTCGGCTTATGACAAGTTGAGTTTGGCCCATGTGGATGATAGTTGTTCAAGAGGAGGGGAGGAATACAAATTAGTTTGGAGCAAGATTGTCCCATTAAAAGTTGCAGCTATGGCGTGGAGATTCATCCAAGATCGACTTCCAACAAAAGTGAACCTTGAAAGGAGAAGATCCCTCTTCTATGGAAGTGGTGTCAAAAGTGTGGCTTGTGGATTGGAGGAGAAATGAGCGAAACATTTGTTTATCAAGTGTGAGGTTGCTTCAAGACTATGGATTAAAGTTATTCGTTGGCTCAAGGTCCCGGTGGCTTTACACTCTCGTATTATTGATCACTTCTTACTTTTTTGGGGTCTTCTTAGAAAGAAAAAAGGTATGGAGTTTGTGGTTGTTGTTTGGGGGTGTTTAGTTTGGGTATTATGGAAAGCTAGAAATATGTGTATCTTTGAGGGAGAGGAGATCAACCCGGAAAAACTTGTAGATGAAGTTAAAGGAAGAGTATGGAGTTGGCTTATAGCGAAAAATAAAATTGATTGTAATTCTTCTTTAGATGTTTGGTTTGAGGATCCTAGAACTATCTTAGGAGTTTAAATATTCCTGGTTGTATTGAGCAGTTCCTGAGCATTTCTGATGCCTAGGAGTGTAACTTTATTCTTTTATAAAAAGAAAAATTTTATTTTCTGATAGAAAAAAACATAGTTCCAACTTTCAAATAAAAATAGGCTAACTCAAAAAAAGCACATATATTTTACATCAAATTAAAGAAAATTTTCTAATCAACATCGTTTTAAGGTGGAAAAAATAAAACAAAGGATGCCTAGCTTACCTAGGCAGATTATAATAAAATCGGATCAACTGATGACCGCCTAGCGTCTAAGCCTCGTATAGAGAGATTTTTGCATCACTAATTTTGCTAGAGATTGAGAAATATAACTGAATGAAATTTTATGTCAAATCAATAATAGAAAAGAGAATGAGCGGAAAAAAAATGATAATGTGGTTGGTTGTGATGTATGAATATAAATGTGAATGAGTATTTGAATAAGAATTAGGTTGTACCATCCCAATCTAAGCATGACCAAAATGTTTTGATTTTAAAGTAACTTTTTTGTGCACTTGGTGTATGGTGCACTCACTCAACAGTTGAGACTGGTTACTTTGAAAAATATGATTTGATTACACTGAAAAGCTTACACTAAAAAACATCTTTCAGTATAAACTTTTCAGTGTAATCTAACCACACTTTTAAGTGTAATCAACATATACCTTTCAGTGTAAACAACATCGACTGTTGAATGAGTGCACCATACACTTGATACACATGAGAGTGTGCCTTAATTTTAAACAAAAGTTTATGTTAACTCTGTTGGGAAATATTATTGATGTAAGTTTTGATTAAGACGCCAAAAGGCTCTCCCTAAGTTAAGTAAATTGTATTCAGTAGAGTTAGTCTAAAGTTAGTCAATTCACTTGTTAGGGAACTGAAGTGCCTATACTGATTTATAGAGTGTATTTAGTTCATGAAGAGAAGTCCGCTGAGAAGACAAGTCTACTGAAGTGAAGTCTACTGAACAAGTCACCTGAAGCATAAATATTTTTCTAAGTGCATTTTGTTGGGAAAATAAGGGTGTCGGGAATCTATTCGGGATGATAATTAAATACGAATTTAAATTCAATTATTACTAGCATGAATTAATCCTAATTAATTCAAATAATAATTCCAACAACAATTTTATCATCATGCATGTTGAATTAATTCACATAAAATCTATGGCGGAAAACTAAGAGATTATGTGACTACGTACCTCTTGTAGATATGGCCTTTGATTACAACGGGACTATCACGATCATGCTATTGACTTGAAGCAAAAATAGCAGCTTTCTACTAGTAGTTTTCCCGCAAGAGTACGGGTTCACTATATTATTAGCAAGTATAGGGACCAAGTATTATCGAACCCAATGGAAGGTATGTATGCGAATAGATCCCTGAAGATCTACGCGTCATAGCTAATATGAATGTATGTTTTTGGATTTTTGAAGAATTAATTCTAACCTAAAATATACTGATTAAACTAAATAACGAAAGAAACGAATTAACAAAAGTTTGAATTCAAATAAGTGATGGTGATGCTCAGGATAGGAATCCCTACGTATACTAACGGAGCAGGTACATAATCGAAATAATTGTGACGCGCAAGAAATAACCTAAGTAAAAGATTGTAAGATGAAAGTTCAAGAATTCATACCCTAATACTTTATCCTAGCAATCGACTTCACTAATCCACTAACGAACTAATAGATTGTGTTTAATTAACGAGACCCTAATTTAAACTAAGGTGATGCGGTCGTCCTCCTTAGATAAACGGGTAGATTAATTAACCCTTTCTAAACCCTCTCATTAAGTCTACTCTTTGTTAAAGAGTGATAAGGTCGTCCTCTCTCGAACACTTTTCGAACTAAATTCAAAGGTAAAGTCAAGATTGATTTTAAGAATTCATTAATTAAGAGAATTAAAACTAAACGTCACGAATTACCCTAATTACATACCCAAAACCTACTTCTACGAGTTCATCCTACCCCAAGCATGCAAGGGTTTTAGCTAGACATGGTTTTTACGTAAACAAGAACAATTGAAAAAGTTACGAACATAAACATAATGATTACAACGAATAAATTATCAAACATAAACTAGGGTTGAAAGAAAATAAATACTAAGAACTGAATTTAAATTAAGAAAACGAAGTCTCAAAGTATAAACGAACAAAGATCTAAAGAAACAAAATTAAAAAACAAAACCGTACTATGAATTCGTAAAGAAAACCTCGAAAACGTAAATCTAAAGCTTGTTCGTCTCTTCTTCTTCAAAAACTAACTCTAAAAGATGATGTGTTATGTTGTGGTGTCAAGTTGTTGTTAAGTTGTGTGTAAAAACGTGCTCGGGACGAGTATATATATGCATCGGGCCGAATCGTGAACTCATGGGCCGAAAAATGCATCCGGAAGCAAAAATCGTGGAAGTGCTCGAGCAAGAACGCTCGAGCTGGTCGAATGCTGAATGCTGTGTAGCTCGAATGGTGCAGGTGCTCGAGCGTCTCCGCTCGAGCTGGTCGAATGCTGAAATTTTGGGGCGCTCGAGCGCAAGAAATCTTCTGTATGTTTTGGGCGTTCGAGCAACACGCTCGAGTGCTAGTGCTCGAGCTGATCCACTCGAGTGACTCCAAATTTACCCCAACTAATACTTTTCTTCTTCCGCACTAATACCAATCGTATTTCTTCGATATCTTCTCATCCGGGCACCCGCTTGAGTCGATTCAAAGTCCTACGAACTCCGTTTTTCGCCCTCAATTCACCTATGAGCATCAAAGAGACAAATTCATCAATGTATAGAAATAATGCTCAATTGACTCTAAATACTCGACAAAACCAACCAAAACTAGGGTATTTCTAACGACGAATCATGACAATTTTACGCCTAATCAACCCCCACAAACTTACCATATTGCTTGTCCTCAACCAATGAAATAATAAGTCAAGTGAAATTGTTAGGAATGAGTCAAAGAATCAAATCATGCAAGCAAATGAACTCGAGTTTCAAAGATCAATCACAAGTATACTCACTCACCTTCCTTCATCATACTCATGCAACAACAACATGAAACACCAAGATCAAACATGGATGTGCACTCAACGATGTGTTTCTCTCCCTCACAATTTATCAATGATAAAGGGACTCACTTAAACAATCAATCACACATATCGGCAGCCATAGGCTTGTAAGCACTCTCAACTCCGACCATACTCTAGAAATCAATGCCGAATCAAAAAGGACTTTTCTCAAGGTTGTAATGTAGACTCTTTGGACAGGTGGGATAACAATATGGGTAAGTGACTCAAGTGAATGGAGAATAGAAAATCAAACTTTGGTACTTCGGGATTAGGAACATAATACTTCAAACATTTTCAATCAACACACTTTCAATTCCAATACTCTCAACACTTCGATTTTTCTTTTCTTTCTCACTTCATTTTTTTTCCAATCACTTTTTTTTTCTCTTTTTTTTTTTCGCAAACACATGAGCTCAATCTTTTTCTTTTGCTCATTCTCATTTTTTCTCTCTTTCCCACAACTTTTTTTTTCATCACACCTTCTTCTCATAATCACTCAAGCAATCACATTTTCCTTTTTCAACTCAACTCAATCCCTTCACATTCACACTTTTCCTATTCTCCACTCAAATTGGAACAAAAAGGCTTAGGAACTTGGAATAGTGTTTAAATGTGCTAGCAAATGAAATAGGCTTAAAGCTCAACGGGGCTAACAAGGGACAAATGTCAATGGTAAGGAAAATTTAGGCTAAGTGACTCAATCAAAACAAAGATGGCCTAAGATCACATTCGGCATATCAAACTAGACACAATCAAGAAGCGAGGGCACACACAAGTTCTAGCATCCTCTACGGTGACGATCCACTCACAAATGAAGAGATTAGAAACATGCATCAAAATCTCAAAAGGCTCAAATCTCACGACTTTCACATCCATGCTAGTCCTAGTGAATTCTCACTCTCATCACACAAGCACTCAAAAGGAAAATTCACAAGCATACTAGTTCTCTCTCCAATCAACTCTAACTCAAACACTCACACAAAAGAATTCCTAACTCAACCTCACAACTCATCAACTCTACTCACCAAGTCATACTCAAGAATAGCAATCAACAAGCATAAGATAATTGATAGGCATGAAATATGTAGTAGCAAATCAAAACACTAACAACTCAAGGAGTATCTCAAGATACCAAATAACCAGACTCAACTCAAAGAGAGGGTGTGCACCTGTGCAATGTCACCATAAAACAAATAAAAAAAACTCCACCCCCCAAACTTCGACCTTGTGAAGAGGTCTAAGTTTGGGGTTGTGGGTTACCTCATCCAAATAATTCATGTTTCTCAACAATGTGTCGCACTCCTTGGTCTCGAGTTGGTTCCTTCAATCTGAATAACACCATAATACCTTTACTCCTTCGAGACAAGCCTACAAGCAACTCACTCAAATACGAGGTTAAAACATATGACTCAAAATAACACCCTAATAACATAAAAAAACACTGAAAAACAAATAAAAATGGGTTGCCTCCCATTCAGCGTTATTTTTAAGGTCCTCATGCCGGACCAAGCTCAAAGGAGCTTATGAGACATGATACTCAAAATTACCTCCCTTACTCTCATAAGAGTGGTGGTTGAATTCCTTTCCTTGATGCCTCTTCATCATGAGCTCCTTTGCTTCCTTCTCATCCCCATGTGGTAGGGGTCCCAACCTCTTCTCACCTTTATCTGGAGGAGTCTTACTAAGCAATTTCTTACGCTTGGACTTTTTTTCTTAACTCCTTCTTTCCCTTCCAACTGGACCACGTCCACATTTTTCACTTCTTCATCCTTCAACTTCTTCACTTTATCCCTATCAACATAATCAAGATCGTAATGCTCATGGGTTAACTCATCAAATGAAGGATTATCAAAATCATGAATATAAGAAAGGTTAGAGATAGGAGGTGTGTCTTCAACACAAGGATCAATGACATCCACGCAATAATATCTCTCATCCTTCTTCGGGTGCTTCATGGCTTCATATAGGGAAATCTTCACTTCTTGATCATCAACTTTCAACGTGATCTTCCCATTTGCCACATCTAACACCATCCCGGCCGTAGCTAAGAAGGGTCTTCCCAATATTAAAGGCACGTGTCCGTCTTCCTCCATCTCTAGGACAAGGAAATTAGCTGGAAAAATGTGATCTTCAACTTTCACGAGGACGTCTTCAACCACACCTTGAGGTCGAGTAATAGACCGATCGGCGAGTTGAAGCATCATCATTGTCGGCTGAAGTTCTCCACCCTCCAACTTCTTGAATAGTGACAAGGGCATAAGATTGATGCTCGCTCCAAGGTCACACAACGCTCCCTTCTTGACTCCATTCCCGATATCACATAAGATCGTGAAACTCCCGGGATCCTTCAACTTTGGTGGAAGCACTTTGTGCACTAATGCACTCACCTCATGGTTCAGCTGCACCAACTTGGGCTCATCGACTCGTCGTCTCTTCGCAATTAAATCCTTCAGGAATTTGGCATAATTCGGCATCTGTTCCAAAGCATCATAAAAAGGAATGTTAATATGCAATTTCTTAAAAACATCAAGGAATTTAGCGAATTTCTCATCAAGTTTTTTTTTCATGAAGCGCTGTGGATACGGGACGGGTATCACCGATTTGGGTACCCCCCATTCATCACGCTCGGTCTTTTTCACTTTCTTCCTTCTTCCTTTGCCTTCTTCCACTTAGAAACTCTCTCAATCTTTTCAATGCCTTCCTCTTCAGGCTCTTTGCTCTCATCCATATCTTTACTCTTCTGAGTACCTTCACCCTCAACCCCTTTCTCAACTCCCATCTCCTCAATCTCAATCTCTCCTTTGGGCGTCTCAGAATCAGCAGGCATCTGAGGACCATCATAGTTGGTCCCACTTCTAAGCTGGATCGCCTTGCAATGCTCTTTCGGGGTTTCCTCCGGTATAGAAGGATACTTACCCGGCTCTCTACCCAATGATTTTACGATCTGGCTCATCTGAAACTCTATCGAAGTAAACCGCCTATTGTTCTCTTGCTGAATTCGATTCAGCTCTACATCTCTCTTCTGGAGTTCTTGATCATGCTGATCGCCTTTCTTATGCAATTCTTTCACATCGTACTCCAAAGAGGACAATCTCTTACTTTCTTCCTCCACCTTCTGAAGGATAGCTCTCAACATCTCCTCAATTGAGGCACCGCCTTCTCCACCCGGGGGTTTCGAACCTGGATCAACACCTGGAGGAACTGTGATACCGGCCTTCGGATTCGCATATGAAAAAATTTCGTTCTTCCTCCATGTATTTTGAGGAGGCTGTTATCCTCCTTGATATCCTTGTGTGTTCCTCCATTGATTTTGAGGCGGCTGTGGACCTGGAGGTACAAATGGTTGGCCAAAAGAAGGCCTTTCATACTGATTTCCACCTTGTGGATAGTTAGGTCTTCCCATATAATTGGCCTCTTCTTGCTGACTCGTGGGTGGGTCCACTTTCTCGCTCACTGCTACATTCCCTCCAACCAGATTCTGCCCCATCTCAAGGTTACTGATCTTCTCCATCATTGCCATCAACAGCTTCCTTGTACCCTCATTCTCCTCCAACTTGCAAGCTCTCTGAAATTCTGGATCCTCGTTCCATGCCCCGGCATTCGTGATAATGTTATCGATGATTTATCTACATCTCGCTATCCCTTGGTTCAGAAAAGCTCCACTGGCACATGCATCTAGATGGGCTTGGTCAGCCTTGATGGCTCCACTATAGAAGAATATCATGATATCTTCCTCGTTGTACCCGTGCTGCGGGCACTCAATCAACATGTTCGAGTATCTCTCCCAAACCTGACGTAAATCCTCTCCTGGCTTCTGACGGAATGAAGAAATCTCTATCCTTGCTTTAATCGTCTAGATGGAGGGTAGAATCGCTTGAGGAACAGACGCTCGAGCTCGGCCCATGTGGTTACACCTCACTGTGGGAGCGTGTTATCGTACCACTTCTTGGCTATTCCCGTCAAAGAGAATGGGAACAGTCTGAGCCTCTTGGCATCTTCAGACATGCCATTATAATTGAACGTGGATGCGATCATCAGAAAACTTCTCAGATGAGTATGAGGATTCTCCTTCCCAACCTCCCCCTTGAATTGATTCTCGGTAAGCAGCTTTAGAAATCCAGGGGAGATTGAGAAGTTGTTTGCCTCTACAGGGGGCAATGCCACTCCATCATAGTACCTCTGCGGTTGTGCCGCGAACCTTCCTTGAATAGCCATGTTCTGATCTGTGTTCTGAGGAACGTGTTGAGGATTAGCAGGTGGTATGGGTACTTGTTGGGGTTGTGGTGGTTGATAAGCTGGTGGTTGGTTGTAAATAGGAGGTGGAGGATATGGGTATGGTGGATATGGATATGGTGGGTATGGGTAAGGGTAGGGTAAGTTGTTTTGTGGAAAGTTGTTATATGGGTAAGCAGGGTTGTTTTGAGGATGTTGGACAAGGTTATGAGCAGTATTGTTCATGTTCTGTGTACCCGGGTTTAGGCTCTGGCTATCTCCTAACGGAACTTGATTTTGACTACCACTACCTCTAGTGCCCTCAACTCGGTCCACTACCTGATTAAACTCATTCGCCGCATCATCCAACTCATTACTAATGTCCATGTTCACATTCTCGTTCTCTCCTCCGGCAGCGTTCATCCTTCTTAAGAAGGCTCTGTTTCTTCTTGCTATTGTCTCAGGATCTAGCTGTAGTCTCTCTTCGCTCGTATCACCTTGTGAGCGTATTTTCATAAACCTGAAACACTAACAAAAGAATAAAAATGCAACTGCCGAAAATACTATGAAATAAAACAGAAAAGTAAATCACTCACTACTAACTACTAAGCTATCTACAAGTCCTATTCAAAAGACATACAACGCCATCCCCGGCAACGGTGCCATTGACTTAAAGCGAAAATACCAGCTTTCTACTAGTAGTTTCCCCACAAGAGTACGGGTTCACTGTAGTATTGGCAAGTATAGGGACCAAGTATTATCGAACCCAAGGAAAGGTATTTATGCGAATAGATCCCTGAAGATCTACGCGTCGTAGCTAATATGAATGTATGTTTTGGGATTTTTGAAGAATTAATTCTAACCTAAAATAAACCGATTAAACTAAATAACGAAAGAAACGAATTAACAAAAGTTTGAATTCAAAAAGTGATGGTGATGCTCAGGATAGGAATCCCTACGT
Source organism: Ballota nigra (assembly GCA_947034835.1). Taxonomy (NCBI): domain Eukaryota; kingdom Viridiplantae; phylum Streptophyta; class Magnoliopsida; order Lamiales; family Lamiaceae; genus Ballota; species Ballota nigra. The sequence goes on along the minus strand of OX344727.1, from coordinate 4,664,603 downwards.
ATACTAACGGAGCAGGTACATAATAAAAATAATTGTGAAGCACAAGAAATAACCTAAGTAAAAGATTGTAAGATGAAAGCTCAAGAATTCATACCCTAATACTTTATCCTAGCAATCGACTTCACTAATCCACTAACGAGTTAATAGATTGTGCTTAATTAATGAGACCCTAATTTAAACTAAGGTGATGTGGTCGTCCTCCTTAGATAAACCGGTAGATTAATTAGTCCTTTCTAAACTCTCTCATTAAGTCTACTCGTTGTTAAATAGTGATAAGGTCGTCCTCTCTCGAACACTTTTTGAACTAAATTCAAAGGTAAAGTCAAGATTGATTTTAAGAATTCATTAATTAAGAGAATTAAAACTAAAAGTCACAAATTACCCTAATTACATACCCACAACCTACTTCTACGAGTTCATCCTACCCCAAGCATGCAAGGGTTTTAGCTAGACATGGTTTTTATGTAAACAAGAACAATTGAAAAAGTTACGAACATAAACATTGTTGATAGGCGACCAACAGGGACATAATATTAGCACAAAAGAATCTCAGTCTAATAAGATCAAGGAATCATCAAAAATCAATAATGTGAAAGAGGGCGAGCAACAGGGATTGTATGCCTTAGGAGGCGAGCAGCAGGGACTATGAACCAAATACATGAGGACGAGCAGCAGGGACTGTGAACCAAATACATGAGGACGAGCAACAGGGACTGAAGGTCCTAGGAGGCGAGCAGCAGGGACTAAGGACCAAATGGAGAAGGCGAACAACTGGTCATAAGGGCCATTACAAAATAGCGAATAACAAGAACAAGAGGATTCAAGATCTCAACAAGAGACGAGCAGGCGAGCAACTGGGGTTATAAACCCAACAAGGGCGTACCGACGAGTAGCTGGGCACCAGGGAGAATAGCTGAGTGGTTTCAAAGGCCAAGTACAGCATTGGGAATGCCAAGAGTCACCAACTTTAGAAATAGTCAATATGTCTTTACACTTGGCACCCATTCATTGGGCAACATATTAGTTGTTGTACAAAAGTCATAACACTTGGCAAAATCCCAATGGCTAAGCCATCAAGATGGTGACACCTAGCCTCTTTGTATGCCTATATATACCCCTTCATTTGCATGAAGGAGGGAGGTTTTTCCCCATAATAAAAAGTTGCCAAACTCTTGCAAAATCATTTCTTGTATTATACTTAATCAAATCTCATAATCTTTGATCTTGTTTGGTGATCTTAACTTGAGAAAACAGCCACTAATCATCATAGATTAGAAAAGGTCATCAACAATTGGCGCTAGAGGAAGGGGTTCGAACCTCCGTTTCGCGAAAAAGTCGAAGAAAGGTTGAAGAACTCCACCTGAATCTGCAAAATCCGGCCGGAATCCGGGAGGAAGCCATCGGAAATCAAGTGTACACATTATTTGAAGCAAAATCATCCATCTATACATTACCTTGAGAGTTTAAATGCATGTGTGTATGAACTAGGGTTTTCAAACCACCATATTCATGCAAACAATGCTAGTAACTCTTATGAAAGGTGTTTGTTGGAAATAAAATCACCCCATCTATTTACTTACCACTTGTACTTCGGTAACCAAAATGGTTCGATCACAAGAAGAACGGCATTTGAGCACATCTCCAAGTCGTAGGTCAAGAACGAGGGTTTCATCTACCGAAGGACATGCACGTACGGTAAAAGCGACTTCGCAAAGAAACGTCCAAGTCACCATTGATACAATCCCGCCGGAAGTGGAAGCTCTTGCTCAAAATCCCGAAGAGCTAGCAAAAACGATTGCTGTTTTACAAGCATTGCAAAGGCGACAAACGGTCGGGCCATCAGGGACGCAGGCGGCGACCAACAGGGCAGCCGGCGAGCAGCAAAGCAAAGGAGAAAAAGAAGCACGAAATGACGAAGTTGACAGTGAAGAAATCCGTAGGAATAAAGGGAAAGCTCCTCTAAGTGAAAGACTTGGAAGTCGAGGAGAGTCTACTCCGGGGACAGGTGAGGAGTCGAGCAGCGGGGACACAAGGAGTATAAGCCACCATCACACAAGAAGGGCCAGTTATCGCAGGACACATAGGGAGGATCAACAGAGAGGCGAGGAGCGAGCAACAGGGCAAACACACCCTGCTGCTCGCCGCTCAGTGCATGAAAGGCTAAGAAGATCAGCCTTCGGGCGATTAGGTCCCAATGGAGCCAGCAACATCGCTAGGCACACAACTCAAGAGAAACGTCCCGTTAGCAAGGGACTGCATCATGAAGAGGTCATTGAACCCAATCATGACGAACAGCCTTCTAGCGGAAAAACGTCTCCAGATGAGTGGCAAGCTTTGAAGAAAGCGGTGGAAGAGATGCAGAAACAGTTGGAGGAGCGAAAAGGCGACGGGTCGACGATGTTGCCATCATCACCCTTGTCCCCGGATATCCTTAATGCGCCGGTACAAAAGAAAGTACAATTCCCGGCCATTAATTTGTACGAAGGAAATTCAGACCCAAAAGTACACTTGTCTAAATATACCGATTACATGATATCGGTAAAGGCGTCTGATGCGACTCAATGTCGGAATTTTCCATTGACTGTTGGTGACGGTCCTCACAGATGGTTTTCTGCATTAGCTCCAGGCTCCATCAGTTCGTTCATGCAACTCAGCAAGGAATTTCTCTCACACTTCTCCACGGTCGGGTCTTACCTTACACAGAGACACAGGTTGGCAGATCTGAGACAAGGAGATGAGGAGACTGATAGAGCCTTCCTTGAGAGATTCGATAAAGTCCTATTGGAAGGAGAACCAGTGAGTGAGGACACCAAGATTGTGGCAGTTATGGCAGGGCTTAGGAAAGGGACAGACCTGTGGAAGGAAATGCACCTCGCCTTTCCTAAAACTTATTCCGAATTCAGGCACAAGGCCGGAGTGTACATTTCGATGCAAGAAACTCTACAGAGAGAGCTAGGAGACAAGGCTGATACCAAGAAATCGGGAAAGAAGTCAGGAGGGGAATACAAGACCCCTAGGAACATGAAAGCTTTCAGCGAAGGGTCCGAGTTGAAGGAAAAATTGAACCATGTCTTATCCACATCAATTGAGGCTGTGTACAACAATGTGAAAGATAAGGATATGCTATCTGAACCCCGCAAGATACGACAGGAACGAGGAAAGATGAACCCCAACAAGTTCTGTGCATACCATCAGACTATAGGTCACTTCACAAGCGAATGCCGAGATCTCTTAAAACAGTTGTGGAGATTTTACGAGGAAGGAAAATTGTCAGAGTTTGTGAAGCGACAGCCAGGAAAGAAACCAAGGGTGGCAGTATCCTCCGGCTCGGAAGATGACGAGAGCGACGAACAGCCGAGCAGGAGGGATCAAAAAAGGAAGAAAACGATGACAGCACCAGCCGAACCCGTCCGAGAAATCTTGATGCTCGAGCCATCCGGACCGGTTGGGGGCTGTTCTGATGGTAGGCCACTGATGTCCAAAAGAAAAAGGAAAGCAGAGCTGAGAGCGGTAGCCCAAATCAGGGAAGTTGGGGTAAATCAAGCTACTAAAAAGACGGGCGATTTGGTGTTTTCTGAGAAAGACTTGGACGGGATACTCACCCCGCACAATGACTCACTGATCATCTGTGCTAACATCATGGGGGCCCGAGTTCACCGTTTGCTTGTGGACACAGGCTCCTACACAAACATCTTATTCAAAAGCACACTTGATCAGATAGATGATTGTGAGGGGTATGTAAAAGGATGTGATCATAAGATAGTGGGATTCGGTGACGCTGTAACCGTTCATTTAGGCTTAGTAACGTTGTCAGTCGAGCTTGTATCGACCGAGAATCCCGAAAGGAGACTGACTAGGATGGTTGAATTCTTAGTCGTAGATCAGCAGTCTGCCTACAACGGGTTTCTTGGTCGACCTTTTATAAATGAATTCAAAGCGGCTGTTTCAACGTACTACTATTGTCTTAAATTTCCAACTTCGAAAGGCCCGGGTACGGTTAAAGGTGATCAAAGAAAAGCCCGAGAATGCCTCCTGCAACTTCAACCCACTGACAACAGAATATCCATGATGGACGAGCAGCCGAGCAGCAGGGACGAAGGTGAGCCTTCCATCCTAGACGAAATCATGGAGTCCGTCGACACTGAAGTGATGGAGGTGGACGACCAGCAGGGCGTGGACGACCAGGAGGGCATGAGCGAGCAACAGGGAAGAGAGGCCGTACCCGGGCTAAATCAAGTTGAAGACTTGGAACCAAGGCTGGGGGCAGAACCAATGATCAAGGATGAAATTAACTTTGAAGGGCCCATTATCGATCCTCGATGGAAAGACCATAAAAGGAGAGCAACTCCGGTAGAGGAGTTGGAAGCAATAAGAGTCGACCAAAATCGAGAAGACTTGGAATTATTCATTGGATCTGAGCTCCCTGAGCCATACAGATCCAGAATGGAAAAGTTTCTTAAGTCCAATCTCGACGTATTCGCATGGTCACATGCTGATATGGTAGGCATTAGCCCTGAGCACGCCTGTCATAAGCTAAATATTTGTCCAACTAAGAAACCAGTGAGGCAGAAAAGAAGAAAATTTGGGCCCGACAAATATGAAGCATTGGACATAGAAGTGAAGAAGTTACTAGATAATGATCTCATCAAAGAAGCCTTATGTCCTAGATGGGTAGCAAACCCGGTGTTAGTGAAGAAATCAAATGGTACATGGAGGTTATGTATCGATTTCACCGATCTGAATGCCGCCTGTCCCAAGGATAACTTCCCATTACCTCACATTGACCAGCTGGTGGACAACACGGCGGGACACGAGCTCCTTACATTCATGGACGCGTTTGCCGGATACCATCAAATACCAATGCACCCAGATGATCAGGAGCACACAGCGTTCTACACCAATAAAAACTTGTTATGTTGGAAAAGAATGCCGTTCGGACTGATCAACGCAGGAGCCACGTACCAAAGACTCGTTAACAAGATGTTCGATGAGCACATTGGTAAAACAATGGAGGTGTACGTGGACGATATAGTCGTGAAAAGCCCAAGAAAAGAAGATCATTTAGAACACCTCGCACAAACATTCGGGATACTTCGAGCATATAACATGAAACTAAACCCAAAGAAGAGCAGTTTCGGAGTACACTCAGGAAAATTTCTTGGACACCTGGTCAGTCAACGGGGTATTGAGGCGAATCCTTCAAAAGTCAAAGCAATCATGGATATGCAACCACCAAGGTCCGTTAGGGAAGTTCAACGACTAACTGGATGTCTGGCGGCCCTGAACAGATTCATTTCCAGGTCCGGAGACAAATGCCGACCTTTCTTTGATGCCATTAAGAAAGGACAGTTCCAGTGGACGAATAATTGCCAACAAGCGTTTGAGCAGTTGAAGGAGTATCTGAGTGATACCAAGATTCTATCAAAACCCGTCTCTGGAGAAAAACTGTACCTGTATCTAGCTGCATCAGAGGTGGCCATCAGCTCGGTCTTAGTTCGAGCAGAAGGGAAATTTCACTTGCCAATCTACTATGTGAGTCAGGCCTTGCATGAGGCGGAGATTAAATATTCGCCCATGGAAAAGTTAGCCTATGCACTGGTGATGAGTGTGAGAAAGCTGAGGCCGTACTTCTTCGATCATCAGGTGGAGGTCTTAACAACTTTTCCATTAAGGCAAATCTTACAAAGGCCTGACACAGCTGGTCGCCTCCTCAAGTGGTCGCTCGAAATAAGCCAATTTGGAATATCTTATGCACCTCGAACAGCGATCAAGGGACAAGCGTTAGCCGACTTTATCGTCGAATTAACCTTTCCTCAAGATCCAACGAGAGGTCATAATCATCCATGGCACATGTACGTGGACGGATCATCAAATAACACAGCAGCAGGAGCGGGAATAGTGCTGATCAGTCCAGACGAACAAGTATTCACCTCAGCCGTAAGATTTGAGTTCATGGCAACAAACAACGAGGCTGAGTACGAAGCATTGTTAGCCGGGTTACGACTAGCTCTGGCTGTGGGGGTTCAAAGAGTTCAAATTTATGGAGATTCCTAGCTGATAGTCAATCAAGTCCGTGGGGAATACGAAGCCAAGGATGAAAACATGGCCTTATATCAAAAGATTGTTGCTCACTTAGCTTCACTCTTCGAGCAAATCTACATCGAACAGGTGCCGAGAGACAGCAACGTGCAAGCAGATGCACTTGCCCGATTGGCTACTAGCACGGGACCAGCAAAACTTTCAGAAGTCACCATCACAAGAATCTCCAACCCATCCACCAGTGACTATAAGATCAATCAGATCGAAGAAGAACTGACAGAGGATGACTGGAGAGCACCGATATACAGATACCTCAAAGATAACACAGTGCCTGAAGATCCGCAAGAAGCAACAAAGGTAGCCAAGCGAGCAGCAAGGTTCACAATCATGGATAACCAACTTTACAAGAGAGGATTTTCACTGCCCCTACTAAAATGCCTGGCAAGGGGGCAAGGTCAGGAAGTTCTGAAAGAAATTCACGAAGGAGTATGCGGAAATCACGCAGGGGGGCGAGCACTAGCATACAAGACAGTGAGGCAAGGTTACTACTGGCCAACTCTATTACAAGACGCAATCAGAATTGCAAAAACATGTCACAGGTGCCAGCTGTTTGCTCCCAACATCCATAAGCCACCAACGGAGCTAATTTCGGTGAATAGTCCATGGCCGTTCGCAAAGTGGGGAATAGACATCATAGGACCTTTCCCAACGGGAAAGGGGAATGTCAGATTTGCAGTAGTGGCCGTGGACTATTACACGAAATGGGCTGAAGCTGAAGCACTGGTGACGATAACACAAGAGAAAATGATCAATTTTATCTGGAAAAATATAGTTTGCCGGTTCGGAGTCCCACAAGCAATAGTGACAGACAATGGAAAGCAATTCGAAGGAAAGAAGATAAGAGATTTTTGCAAAAAGTGGGGTGTCAAGAAACATTTTTCAACACCGTATCATCCTCAATCTAACGGTCAAGTCGAAGCAGTCAACAAGATAATCAAGCATATCCTCAAAATCCGTCTGGTAGATAAGAGAGGCAAGTGGTCGGAAGAACTGCCCGAGGTACTTTGGGCATATAGGGTATCACATAGAACAAGCACTGGGGAAACACCATTTGCTATGGCATTCGGTACAGAAGCAGTTATACCTATAGAGCTCAAAATACCGACTGAGAGGGTAGCCGAGTTCAATGAACAGGAAAACAACAAGGCACTAGCCGCAGAGATGGATTTAATCGACGAAAAAAGAATCTCAGCAGAAATAAAAAACGAGATATACAAAAGAAGGATTGCAAGGTACTACAACTCACAAGTAAAAATCAAGGAATTTGAAGTCGGGGATCTGGTACTCCGAAAAATCCTAGCAACACCTCCAGGCGTATTTGGACCGACTTGGGAGGGCCCATTCAAGATAACTCAAAAGTGGCACAACGGCACATATGATCTCGAAGACATGGAAGGCAACTCGGCCCAATACACCTGGAACGCGGCGTTGTTGAAGAAATATTACCAATAATTAGGAAACCAATGTAAAGTTCTTTATAGGCTATCGTGTCGTTTATATTTTTGTAAGGTGTAAAATCGATGAAAATTTTACACTTTTTTGGGCAAAATTTGTAAGTAGATGAATGATGGTTCAATGAATTATGTACATAAGAAAGCAAAAGGTGTTAAAACCCAACTGTTCGCCAAACAGAAAAGTTGCTCGCCGAATATACTATATGCATAAAAGCACAAGTACAGAGGAGGCGAGCAGCAGGGTCCATGAGACCAAAAGGCCCACCTAATCGCCCCCTCACAAGAAAGCTGCTCGCCGAAGATACTATATGCATAAAAGCACAAGTACAGAGGAGGCGAGCAGCAGGGTCCATGAGACCAAAAGGCCCACCTAATCGCCCCCTCACAAGAAAGTTGCTCGCCAAAGATACTAAGTGCATAAAGCACAAATATGGTAGAGGCGAGCAACAGGGCACATGCCAACGCATAATTGCTCGTCCCGAAGTTGAATGCACTTAAGTACAAATACGACAAGTGGCGAGCAACAAGGCATAGAAAGAAGCATGATAAAGGGTTAAGTTCTTAAAGAACAAAATAAACCCATACATGAACATGCATAAATTTGCAAGGAAAAGTATTTTACTTTCAACATAAGAAAGAAATACTTAAGCAAAAAATAATTAAAGGGCAAATAAGAGGCGAACAATAAAATAAAATAAAAGTGCAATCCTCATTCATTAGCACAAAAAATTTCAAGAGATGAACATACAACCATCATCCTACCACATCAGCTAGACAAAAAAAAAAAAAAAAAAACTAAGCCTAAGTCTCGGGAGCTGGCGGAGCAGGTGGCACCAAAGGATCTTGGGAAGAAGGAGGAGGTGGAACATCTTGCACGGTGACCCCGGGGACCTGCTGTTCACCTACTGCTGCAGAAGAGCTTGTTTCACCAAGAGGATTAGGGAGAAGAGGACCCAAAGCTTCAAAGATATTCATGTCCCTGTCCGCCTCCACTCTCTCTCTGGGGGCAACAACACGAACATCGTCTTTGAAGATGTCCAAGTTAACCCCCATCTCTCCTAGGTCGGCTACCGGGATCTCAAAGCCGGGTGCTGGAGGGTTTTCTGTAACATAATCAGTGAAGTCCTTGATGGTCGAGGTCATCACGTCCAGACCATTATCCAAGGCATACTTCACGTTTCTTACACTATCAGCATACGCACAGATGTAACCAAGATTGGTATTGTCGGTTACATCCTGCACATAGGTGGTGTAAGAAATGGCACGCCTGTTCTTCTTCTCCAGTTGGTCGACGTGGACCTTCAACGACTCCACCCTTTCCACCAGACCCACCCGTTCTGTCTCCAGGACCTGCAAACGATCCGTGGCAACACCCAGATCCAGTCTTAGCTTCTCTGAAGCATTAGACGCTATCATCTCCCGGTCCTCAGCAGCCTTCACCTCCCGCGTCCATGTGAGCTTGGCTCTCTCGAAGTCAGCTTTCAGTTTAGCCAACTCTTCATCTTTCTTCTTCAACTCCTCGTCCCTCTTCTTCAACTGAACAAGTTGAGCATCACGATCCGCTTCAACTTGCTCGAGCCGTCGCCCCAAACCGCGATTTGTTCGCTCTAGCTCGACGGCTTGATCCAAGACTCGTTGGGCTGTAATTGATTGATGGCTCGAATTGTAGCTCAACAAACGAGCATTGTCACTAAGACTTTGGCTCTGAATAATTTCTTCGCCAGTCTTGGTCCACGAGCGGGGGACGTATTCCATGGCTCTGCGGACGTGGGAGTCTTTAATTTCTTGGGGTGCGGGAGGAGACTTCACACAGCTAAACTGGTGAAGCACCTTTGAACGACCGGGATAGTCGTTTTTCCGGTACCTGTTCAAAAGAAAAAAGTCATCAGAAAACAAAGTCAAAAGAGTGAACGATCAAACTGAATAGGAAGATACTCACTCCCTCATCTTCACGGGGTCGTAACCCAAATATGAACTGTCAGGAGATGTGCTTCTTCCTTGACTGGCGATCATAGCACCCACAACTTGCTGCTCGGTCACCTCCTCCACCGGCGAGGAGCGAGCAGTAGACTTACCCACCTGGGAAGAGCCTTGCCCTTTTGCCCGCTTAGCGCGGTCATCTCCCCTACGAGGAGCAGTTTCCTTGGCAAGACGTTTCTTGCCCCTCGTGTCTTGGGGAGGCGGCGAAGAGCGAGCAGGAGGGCGGGGGGCAGGAACAGGAGCCTGAGGAACAGGGAGAGGGTCCTGGGGAGCTTCTTCTTCATCCTCATCTGCTTCAGCTCTAAGCCTGATCAAAGAAGTGCAAGGATCAAACTTTTTCTTTTTTGAGGGATGATTAGCTGCCATCTGTTTGACCCGACGTGCGAGTAAGTGATAACTTTCGGGAATGGGGGGAACAGCGACCGTCACCCTTTGAGCTGAAAACAACAACAAAAATTATTAGTAAAATTGGCAAGAAAAAAACTTATCCTGGACGACCAGCAGGGCCTAGGCGACCAGCAGGGCCTAGGCGTCCAGCAAGGCCTAGGCGACCAGCAAGGCTTAGGCGACCAGCAGGGCAAGAGTAAATAATAGGAGATACGAGAAAATTAATAAGTAATGTTTACCCTCAGGGACCTCAGCTTGTGCTTCCAAATGGTGAGCACTAGTAACAAACTGAGCGTGCTTGCGGATGTGTGCTTGAGAGAGATGTTCGACACTCCGATCCTTAACGTTTCGAAGAGAAACCAACGCAAGGACGTACAGAAACTCTTCACTCAAATCCGGATGCCCCCACTTCAGGATACGCGGACCTGCAAAAACAAAGAAAAAGATTAAAATTAGTTCACCTAAAAGTTCGATGAACTAAGATTCAAAACCTACGCCGAATTTCGCCGAAATGCGTAGGAGAGTCTATACGCCCCGGTCCTCCCGAAAAATCGGAGGACGCCCGCCAATCGCCGCCAATAAAAAAGAACTGCCTGTGCCAACCCTTGACCTTATTGGGCACTCCTTCAATTAGCTTAACGCCACTACGGGCTTTGATATAATACCAACCAAGCCCTTCCTCATGAGCAGCCGAAGAGATAGTCAGGGCGTAGTGTATCTCCGTCGTGCTGATCTTATTTCGGTACCCCTCCAACCCGAAAAGGGTAATGAAAGACAGCAAGGTACTCCAACCGTTAGGAGTAATCTGAATGATTGCCAAGTTGATATCCTTCAGGAATTGCCCGATTATAGGATGTAGAGGGAGAGGGAACCCCAGTTTAAGTATGTCGAGGTTGATGGCAGTACAACCTGGAGGTGGGTCGTCAGCTCTCTCTCCTGGTTGGGGGGCATACAAATGGATGTCGTACGGAATGCGAAAACGAGATCGTATCCGAACTAAATCCTCCTCTATAATCTCGCTGGACACCCTACCAGCTGTGTATGGCGATGAACGGGCCTCCATAATAGGTCGAGCGGGAGTAGGGAAAGCCTGGTGGTACTTATTCGCATAATCGATCCAATCTTGTCTTCGAACTACGGCTTTGGGAATAAGAGATTCGGGCATTGACCTTGAAACGGGGAAATTTATCTCTCGGAGAAATCCCCATGTGACTCCCTCGTGCTCGCCCCCTGGTCCAGTTGCTCGCTGCTCGCTCCTTACTTGGTGCTCGCTGCTCGCTCCCCTCTCTTCTGGAAGACTCATCCCATCTATTTCGGCAGCGACCTCGGAAGAATCTTCACCCAAGTCCGAATTAGTCCCCTCTCGAGCCGAGGAGCGAGCAACGGGGCCTTGGACATCCTGCTCGCCCGAGCTATCCACAGCATAGAATGAATCAACGGAGCGAGCAACGGAGCTCGCCTCAGAGCCCGTCTCTTCATCAACGAGCAGGGTTCTGGGGTTTTGCCCAGCTGCTCGCCGAAGCGAGCGGCGAGGAACAGGGGCCGTCTGTTCATCTTCCATGGGCCTTTTGCCCAGATTTCGCCCAACAATCTCAATAGAAGGCGTATGACTTGAGGAAGGTGACGTCATCTTCGAAATTTTTTGAAATTTCTTGAAAACCCTTCGTACGTATCAAATGATGAAATCAAGCGAAGGAGGAAGTGACGCGGCGGCGATACGGCGGCGGCGCGGCGGCGATACGGCGGCGGCGATGGCGGAAGAGGAAAATGGAGAATAGAAATGGCGAAATTGAAAAGAAAAATGCAGGCAATAACAAGAGTAAACAAGAAAAATCAAAGGATTCACCTTTGATTTGGATGAAATTGGCTGAAGGATCGAAGAAAACAACGAACATAAAAGCTTGAAAACTCCTCAATGGCGGTTTGCTTGTGAAAGAACGAAAAAGAAAGAAAATGGAAGGGGGGAGCTATTTATAGATATGGATTCGGGGGCAAAAGGAAGAAGGTAAAAAATTGAGGTCCCTAGTTGCAAACATAGGAGCGCACGCGTGGGCAGACCGCGTCGCTTCGTATTCCGTGCCTCGGGAAGCGAAACGACGCAAGTCCAAAAGTCGTTCCACGCTGCTCGCCTCTTAGAGTTCCTCGCTGGTCGCCTCCCCGTTGCTCGCCTCCTCTTGGATAACACAGACTATCCTATAGTTTGACAACAAGGATAAAACCTATCCTTATATGCCAAACTAGGGGGCATTGTTGATAGGCGACCAACAGGGACATAATATTAGCACAAAAGAATATCAGTCTAATAAGATCAAGGAATCATCAAAAATCAATAATGTGAAAGAGGGCGAGCAACAGGGATTGTATGCCTTAGGAGGCGAGCAGCAGGGACTATGAACCAAATACATGAGGACGAGCAGCAGGGACTGTGAACCAAATACATGAGGACGAGCAACAGGGACTGAAGGTCCTAGGAGGCGAGCAGCAGGGACTAAGGACCAAATGGAGAAGGCGAACAACTGGTCATAAGGGCCATTACAAAATAGCGAATAACAAGAACAAGAGGATTCAAGATCTCAACAAGAGACGAGCAGGCGAGCAACTGGGGTTATAAACCCAACAAGGGCGTACCGACGAGTAGCTGGGCACCAGGGAGAATAGCTGAGTGGTTTCAAAGGCCAAGTACAGCATTGGGAATGCCAAGAGTCACCAACTTTAGAAATAGTCAATATGTCTTTACACTTGGCACCCATTCATTGGGCAACATATTAGTTGTTGTACAAAAGTCATAACACTTGGCAAAATCCCAATGGCTAAGCCATCAAGATGGTGACACCTAGCCTCTTTGTATGCCTATATATACCCCTTCATTTGCATGAAGGAGGGAGGTTTTTCCCCATAATAAAAAGTTGCCAAACTCTTGCAAAATCATTTCTTGTATTATACTTAATCAAATCTCATAATCTTTGATCTTGTTTGGTGATCTTAACTTGAGAAAACAGCCACTAATCATCATAGATTAGAAAAGGTCATCAACAAACATAATGATTACAACGAATAAATTATCAAACATAAACTAGGGTTGAAAGAAAATAAATACTAAGAACTGAATTTAAATTAAGAAAATGAAGTCTCAAAGTATAAACGAACAAAGATCTAAAGAAACGAAATTAAAAAGCAAAACCGTACTATGAATTCGTAAAGAAAACCTCGAAAATGTAAATCTAAAGCTTGTTCGTCTCTTCTTCTCCAAAAACTAACTCTAAAAGATGATGTGTTATGTTGTGGTGTTAAGTTGTCGTTAAGTTGTGTGTAAAAACGTGCTCGGGACGAGTATATATATGCATTGGGCCGAATTGTGAACTCATGGGCCGAAAAATGCATCCGGAAGCAAAAATCGTGGAAGTGCTCGAGCAAGCACGCTCGAGCGGTGGCGCTCGAGCTGTGTAGCTCGAATGGTGCAGGTGCTCGAGCTCCTCCGCTTGAGCTGGTCGAATGCTGGAATTTTGGGGCGCTCGAGCAACACGCTCGAGCGGTGGCGCTCGAGCTGCTCGAGCGCAAGAAATCTTATGTATATTTTGGGCGTTCGAGCAACACGTTCGTGCACTAGTGCTCGAGCTGATCCACTCGAGTGACTCCAAATTTACCCCAACTAATACTTTTCTTCTTCCGCACTAATACCAATGATATTTCTTCGATATCTTCTCATCCGGGTACCCGTTTGAGTCGATTCAAAGTCCTACGAACTCCATTTTTCGCCCTCGATTCACCTATGAGTATCAAAGAGACAAATTCATCAATGTATAGAAATAATGCTTAATTGACTTTAAATACTCGACAATACCGACCAAAACTAGGGTATTTCTAACGACGAATCATGACAATTTTACGCCTAATCAGCTATCAACCAAAAGACCTTCTCAAGTATGTCCCTTTCGCCTTGCTTGTTCATCGGTGGGAAGTGCTCACAAGCAATTAGAATAACAAGGAAGAAAGAAAAAATATTGTTGCTGATTTTTTTTCAACACTGTGAAACTGTAAACTGGAGATGAAATAATCATCCCCTATATATAGGTGAGGGGATTTTGAAATTTTCATATATTTTAGAGGTGGAGAAAATATTTTCTTAGCCTCTAAGAAATCTTGAATATATTCCATATATTTTTTTCTCCATAATAAAATATTCCACAAAAATCTCAACTTCCTCATTAAGGGGCTAATTTTCGAAAATATTGAAGAAAGAGTCCAAGATTTGGATCTTCTTGAATATATGAGATAATCTTGTATTCCAAGAATACTTATCTTCCATAATATCTTTTCAAGAAAATCAACAAGATCTTTTCTTTCTCCTGATATATCTTTTTCGAAAATTACCAGAAAAAATTAGCAAATATATTTTCTTTTATTTTAATCATCTTATCATTATTGGGCTACTTAATGGGCTACTTGAGGGGCCTTTAGGAGAATTAAGATTGGACCTCAAATGGGCTTCTGAATTTCAATATTGAGCCCCAATATAATTCAGCCCATTAATATTAATTAGTACCACTAATAAATTAATATTGCACTATCCATCTTAATCCATATTACGATAATATGGGCTCCCGGTTATTATTTCCCGCGTTTAAGATTAGCAAGTCCATTAATTAATTAAGCTTCTGAATAGCTCTAAATTAATTAATATATTTCGCCTTGGAGTAAAGATAACTCAACCTTATTATCCGTACCGAAGAAACTAATTCTTCACTTGCAAGATTTGGTACGATAAAACTTCTGAGCCCACCAAGGGGACTAATCACACGAGCCGTACTCGCACGCGTTTCTTCGTATTAAATCTTAGCAACCGTCGTATGATTAATGTTACTGCCCAAAACACAAAGTTCGAAGTCACGATGATTCTCACCCAACATAAATCAAAGCAGTAACCATTAAGCACACATAGTCCTATTTAAGTGACGGAGATTAAGAAATCAATAACCACTGAGGTTTAATTCTTCACATTTAAGAATAGAAGAATTTATCCTCGCTGTAGGTCCTCTTCAACACATACTAAATGTGCTAGTGCAATCTCTTGGTCAAGACAAGCCAATCTGAGATATACACATCGACCTTTCACGGCTGATTGTTCAATTCCACCTAGGTCGTGATTTTGTACTTTTAGTTACAAGGAAACCGTTAATGTGATCTTCCGTGATCGGGTATCACCACATTAACTACAATATAACATATACTATTTATAATTAACTGGTTGCAATAAATATTCAACATTCAATCATATCTAAAGCAAATGTGATAAAAGAATTATTCTCATAAATAAGTGTTTAATACATGAGTTATACATAAATAAGTGTTTAATACATGAGTTATACAAAGTAAAAGCATACTTTCACGTATAACTCCAACACATTTATGATAGGGGAAGTTCCATCAGTTGAGATTCTAGAAGTCTACTGATGAAGACTAACGAAATATTTAAAGCCTAACACATTTAAAACTGTTGTTATTCTAGTTGGAAAATAAGGCAAAATGAATGTCAGTAAAGCTTGCAATAAATGAAGGAATAAAAGGTTCTCATCAGTTGAGTTCTACCTTAAACCCAGACAAGCTCTGCATCAAGTTGACTGTGTGGTCCAATGAGAAGTTAACACGTAGGCATACTTCACTGACAGCCGACCTGTCACAGACTGACAAAACACCAAAAGTCATGCCATACCTTTTTCAGAGAGCTGGTTGCAGGCAAAGACTTCCATGACAATTATTGACGCGACATAAAGCTAAATAGAGTCATTTGAACCAATCAGGAACAAGAGGCGTCATTGAGAAGATTCAAAATCCAACGGGAAGATTCTCAAGAAGCCTATAAATACAGAAGGTCGTGTTCATTTTCAAGCACGGGAAACTTCAAAGATTAAAACATTCTCTACACTCACAAAAGCACTAAAGAAGCACTCGAAATCACTATAGTTTCCCAGTGTTTCATTCTTGTAGAGAGTATTCAAAACCTTTTGTAATCCGCACTCAAAGCCAAATCCAAATTTTAGAAAGAGATAATCCATCCTTAACCTTTTGAGCTCATCCTGTAAGGATTATCTCAAGATTAGTTGGAACCAAAACCCTACTCAAAACCATACCCATAGTTAGGTTGAGAGTTAGAGTTAAGAGGTGTTAGTAAGCTGATAAGTTGATATCAGTCTGAAAGTTGGTTGTTGGGAACTAGGACCTGGAATTATCCTAGGGATCAAATATCCTAAGAGAGGAATATTTGGTCAGTGCACTTTGACACTATAACACAAGAAATTACAAGTGAAAGGAATTCTTCTGTTTAATCAAGATAGTAGACGTAGGAGATTCTTCTTTGAACCACTTTATATCTTGTGCACTTACTTATTGTCATTTCTTAAGTGTGAGTTAGGATAAAAAAAAGTTTCTAATCACTAAAATGAGTATTTCTTAAAGGGCTCACTATTCTGCAACTGAAAGCTAATTAGATAGCAACTCAGCTGAAAGCCACAAGCTCTCAGTGAAGTTGATATCTCAGTAAGCTTTCTTGAGTAAATCGTCAACAGACTTCAAAGTCCACTAAAGGTCTACTGTTTTGTGATGCTGTAGAAGGACAAGGAAAAATGGTTGTGCAAGCTATCTCAGACTTGGAGAAGAAGGAAGCTGAAGCAAGAGCCAAGTTTCTAGAATCCTCAGTGGAGTCTGTGTCCACTAACCTGAAATCTTTAGTGGAGGTTTTCTCAACTACCATGATGGAGAAGGTGGAAGATTTCTGGCACAAGAAGGCAGCAGAGATGAATGCAAAGGAGGAAAGTTTGAAAGAAAGCCTCAACCGGGAGTCCGTTTTGGTCGATTCAAAGTCCTACGAACTCCTCTTTTCGCCCTCTTTCCAACTATGAACACCAAAGAAATAAATTGATGAGTTTGTGAAAATGTTACTCAAATGACTCTAAATACTCATAAAAAAACACTCAAAACACGGGCAAAACCACAAATTATTACAATTTCACGCCTAATCATACCACACCAGATTTATCTAGAAGAGTTGCTTGGTGTAACAGGTAACAAGATAATTTTTTTTATATAAGTTATAGGATGAAATTCAATATTTCAAAGTTAACAAAACGAAAACTAAAGTCAACCAAAGTTAAAGGGAAAAAAAAGAGTGTATTTTCCAAACTTTAATGCTTAACTAACTTATTTTTAGAAATAATTACACCAAGACACACTATTTTGGCTCTAATTTCAAATAGTCACTTCAATTTCCCCTTCTTACAAATAACCACACTTTATTTCATAAAACCACACTTTTCAATTTTAAGTGGGACCCACCTACCCATCAGTCATCACTCCACCACCCCACCCCACCCCACCCCACCATATTTTTCCACGCCCCAAACCCTAATTTCTCTCTGTCTCTCATCTTACATCTCCCTCTCGTCTCTCCCCCATTTATTTCCATTTAATTTTCTTTTCATTCATCTCTCATCTCTCTCTTTTTCTCCCCCCTCTCTCTTCTCACTCAGCCCCGCCGCTTATGCCACCGCCACCACGACGTCTCACCCTCCCCATATAATCGGCTCCCCCACCCCTCATAACCTCCATCCCTCTCCCCCCCCCCTCATCTATCTCTCTCCAAATGGATCGCCACCGACGACGACATCACCACCACCACCACTCTCCGCCACAGACGGCCACCGTTAAAACTGTTGTAAATTGGATCTGAATAAATCCATGTTCCTTAAGGAGATCGCCTTTGGATCTGAAAAAAAATCCTCATACTACGGTGTTCCTGCACCCATGAAATGTAAGCCTAAAAATTGAGTGAAATATTGTTCCTTTTCTAAAATTTCTATGGACTAAACTAATTCTATTTTTACGCTTATATGTGAATTACGATGAATCAAAGTGAATTTTGTATATTTTATCATTCTGTAAAATTTAATCCTATACAGTCACTAGTTTATATTGTTTGAGATCTTGAGAAAATTGATTTCAGAAAGTACCCCAAAGATTTTTACCTTAACTGCTATATTAAACTATACTGGTTAGGCAAGCCTTAGAGTGGTTTTTCAATTTCTGTGGATATAGGCCTCTTGATTGTTCTGTGGATACGCCATATGAAGGAAGAAACTGAAACTGTTGTCAATCGGATCTGAATAAATCGATGTTCCTTAAGGAGATCGCCTTTGGATCTGAAAAAATAAATCCTCAAGGAGCTTGATTTCGCCCTTCCGCCGCCTCACACCGCCCCGAGTACGATCTGGGTAATTTTTTTGAATTTGATTTGATGATTTGTGGGAAAGTTATTTTTTAATCATGATGTGTAATTTTTTTTTCTTTTTCCTGTGTAATGAATACTGTTACTATTGGCGTGTTTGTATTTCTATTTAGGGCTTTTACGTATTCAATGTGTTGGTTCCAATCTGCTCATGATCATATTGTTTTTTCTATTTGCAATGATTTTTTAGTTTGATCGAAGAAGCCATGTTCCTTTAGACCAAGGTTGAAACTAGATGTGGGGTGGGTTCCTTTAGACCATTATTGCTTTCTTTAATTTTCTTTAGACCTGTCATGCAAACAAATTGTGAATTATGCAACAAATTTTTTGCATTATGCAACATTTTCTTTTTACAGATATGCAACCATTTCTCGCATTTATGCAAAGGTGTATTTCTGCATAATATTATGCAACCATTTCTCGCATTTTTGCAGAAGACATGAAGGGATATTCAATTTCTTGTCAATTATGCAACAAGAGAAATGAAATAAATGTAATTATGCAACTAGAGAAAAGTGTATTATTTTATTTCAGTGTAATTTTAGATTTTATAAATGTAATGCTATATTTAAATGTAATTTTTAAAATTTTATATAAGAAAAAATATTTATTGTTAATGATTTTGTGCATTTTATTTTTTATTTTTGTTTGTGTAAATTCAAAAAGAAAAAAAGAAAAGAAAAAAAGGGTGGTTGCAACCTGCAGGATCTCAAACCTGATATTCAAAAAGAAAAGAAAAAGAATAAGAAAAGAAATTACAATAAAATAAAAATAAGAAAAAGCTGCAAAGCAAGTCAAATCAGAGGAGAGGGAGATGGGGAGGGTGCTGGGGGGTTTGCTGACAATTTTGTGGTGGTGGCCCACAAAAATTGTGGTTTATGAAAAAGTGGAAAATGTAAGTGTGGTTATTTGAAATGAAGGGAAAATGGTGTGGTTTTATGCAATTATGGCTTAATAAGTGTGCTTATATGTGACTCACCCTTATTTTTATTGTCTCACTATATTTGAGAATTTTTAATTTAGATAATCCTAATTTGTTAAAATAAATAAAAATGGAATTAAATATATTAAATAATTTTGATCTTTTATTGATTAAATGATTAATTGAATTAAAAATCTAATAATTAAAAATTTAATATTTAATTGACTAATTTTTATTGTCTAAAAACACAGTGCACCAAAATTTTAATTATTTAATTTTTTTTAATCTCAAATCGAATTTAATAGGTCGTTATCATATTGACTTAACTGCATATTTAACATATGACATTATAGTTGATATATTTATTACATAATATAATATATTATTTTACAGTGAGCAAAATTATTATAATATTGTATATATTATGCAATATAAAGTGAAAATAGTTCATACATAAAACATTTGTGTTTTGTTGAAGAATGATAATAAATGCACAAGAACACCAAGAATTGTCAGGGGTTTTTAGTCCCTGGACTTGAATGAGAAGTGTATCGATTTGATTGATGGGATTGAACTCCCTTTTTGTTAGAAATATGGGGCTATTTATAGTTTTCTTCCTACGGGGGTACATTTGTCTTTTCCGGCCTCTCAGGGACAGCAGCATTAAATGCCTCCAACCTCTGAGAACGTGCGGGCACTGGTATGCAGGTGGTCGGCCACTAGCGTGTTGACACGTGTCCAAAAAGGACGATTCTCTGGCTTGTTTCCATATTTGGATGGAATACTCTCTGTCACTGAGTACGGAGGCGGCCTTTTTCTTCTTGGGGGAAGATCTCACCAGATTCCATCACGTGCTCCATTGCCCTCTTGTTAGCCGGAGGTGTCAAGAGGTCGGAGACCGGTCTCTTGGTGGGTCAGGAGGTCGGAAACCCCTCCTGCGCGTTGGTCACGCCCTGGCGATCTCGATCGATTTTATTGCTCTGAGGTCGGACCGGTCAGAGTCCTGTTCGCCCGACCTGTTTATTTACCGGGACAAACGTGTGTTTTGAATTCGCCTCCGACCTCGTTCATGAGGTCGGAGAGTGGGGTCGGAGCCCGCCGAGGTCGGACTCCATCCGGCAGGATCGGGGCCGTTGTGGACGTGTGGTCTGACCATTTTGGCCTGTTTTAGGTCGGTATCGGCCTGAGGTGCGAAATGGCTACAACAATTACCCCCCAACTTGGCTCTCAGGGTTGATGAGAGGTGAGGTGGTCGTCTGCCATTTGGTCGTCGGCGCCGATCCCCAATAGCCCGGGGTGATCGCTGGTCGGCCCCTTATGGGCTGACGCTTGAGTTGACGTACGTGGGTAGGTGCGCCTGAAAAGGCGCGCATGACGTCAGGCGATGTTTCGGATCCTATGCGCGCATTGATGGCGTGTGCAGTCGCTTCGAGGTGTCGTTTCCGCTTCTTGCATCTAGGCCCCTAGGCCTAGAATTTATTTCGAAATAGGTCCCTCCCGTTTCTTATAAATAGGGAGGGTTTTTTCCATTTCAAGTTTTTTTACTTTCGCGCTTCCGAAATTCTTTAAGCAAAAGCTTTGCAAATTTTCTGCGATTTTTTCCGGCGAGCATCTTGCGGCGGCATTTTGATTTCGTACGGCGGCGACGGTGGTGATTTAGGTGTTCTAAGGTAAATTTCGCCTCTTTAATTTCAAAAACTTCTTCTATTTCCTCCTTTTTTCTTTGAAATGGTACGGCGGTGGGCTGGTCCTCCGCCTGGGCAAAGAGGCGGTGCCTCTTCGAGCGGCGGCGCCGGTGGAGGAGCCAATCGGCGACTTTTTGGCGAACGAGGAAGTTCAAGCGGCGGAGGAGGGGCTTCTCTGTCGTGCCTGAGCACGAGCTCGATCTGGGCTTGGGACGATGATGGCTTGGACACGCTCTTTCCGAGCCCAGACTGGTCGCTGTTGGGTGATGGTGCCAGGGAGAGTCGGTGGCCCCTCCGGTGGAGAGTCGGGAACCACTGGACGACCTTCTGGAGGAGGATGAGGACGGCGGCCGTGAAGAAAGCGACGACCTAGCCACCAATCGAATGCTCCACAACCTCGCAGCCGAGCAGATCAAGGAGAGGTTGGGGATGGGGAACGAGACCTCTGGGTCGGAAACCGAAGAGGTCGGAGGGTCGTTCGCCGCGGTCCGAAGCGCGGGTGAGGCCCGGAAGAATGAGGTCAGGAGGGCCTTTCGGCTGTGGTCGGATTATGTGGAGGAGAAAGACGAGATCGCGACCCTCGCCTTTGATTACGAGGAATATCTGGAGCACTGCCCCCGGGAACCGACCGTCCGTGATCCGGCCACAATCCGTATAGCCAACTTGGAGGAGTCCAATAGGTGGACTATCGGTCGGGTTCAAAGCAAGATGACCCAGGATTATCTTGACGGAGCTCGCGCCGACTGGGATATACCTTACGACGTTCAATTATATACCCCCGAGCCGAACGAGCGAGCCGACCAGCCTCCTCCAGGGATGGTGGCTGTTACACAAGATATGATGGAGGTCAGACTCTGCTTCCCTCTCCATCCGGCTATCTCCTACCTGCTGAACTACTGGAACCAGACGCCCATCCAGTTGCTCCCGAACGTATGGATGATAATCGTGAGCGTCATGGCTCTGTTCGGCCAGAATCGACTCTACCGGATGCCGACTCCTGGAGAGATGACGTATCTCTACCGGATTCAGAATGAGAAGAGTGGGACCGGCGAGGTCTTCATTCAGACTAAAGGGCAGAAGCTGGTGACCGGCCTCCCGAGTAAGGCTCGGAATGACCGGAGGAAGTGGTTTTTTGTTGGTGGAGCTTGGCAGACCGGGTATCCGGGGGGAGTAGTGATCGGGGTTCCGACTGATATCCGCCTAAAAAACCCTAGTAAGACTTTTTAACTTGGCTTCAGATTAAGAGTACTGATCTAATTTTCTAACTTTCTTTGCAGGCTATCCTTGCCCAACCGATCGGGAGCTGAACTTCGACTTTGCAGTCGTCAGGGAGCGGATACTGTCGTTGCCGGCCGCAGAAAGGAATCAAGCCATCCTCCGGACTCAACAAGCCCGAATCTCTAGCCAGTTCTTCCAGTTTCCGCGTCATCTAAATTTGACGGGTAAGTGATTCGTTCTTGCCCGGGTCTCGAGTTGTGTTGTAAGTTTTTTTTAACACTCGAACTTTGACGTTGCAGTGCTCGACTTCCCGGTCGTGAGACAGTGCCCTCCAGAGCTTCTCGGCCGCTGCCCTGAAATGTTTTCCCTACTCGGTGCTTGTGCGGTGAAGAAGGTGACCAAAGGGGTGAAAAAGAAAAAGGGGACCGGAGCCCGGTCCGGGATCGTGATCCAGGAGCCTACCCCCATCCAGTCCGTTCCGACCACCGAGATGGTTGCTACCGAGGTCCCGACCTCCTCCCCGATTACCGGCAAGAAGAGGGGCCGGGAGGAGGCTGAGAGCGAAGAGACCAGCCTGCACGGGTCGAGCCCGGGCCCGATCGATATCTCAGACGACACTCCGCCCGGACCCAGGCCAGTCGGGACGGAGACTGTGGCCCATGCGGTGCTGGCTCAAGGCCAGGAGGATGACCGGACCTACTTTGGTCGTGATCCAGCTCGCTTCCAAGCGTAAGTTTTCCACATCTTTAAGTTCCTTAATCAAAATTTTATTCGTACCTGATTTATTTCTTATTTCTCTTGTTCAGGTTGACGCGTAACGATTCCGACCTCCCGCCATTGGTGTTGGATTTCTTGTCCTCTCGGTCCCCGGGCTCCATCGTGGACATGCTGGAGTATATGAGTCGGGCAGTGAACTCAATGCCCCAGGCCTAGACCCGGGAGCTGGCCGATATCCCCGAGCGTCGTCCTCGATATGCCGGCTGCGCCTGCATTGCTCTGGCCAACCAGACAACAATCATGGCGAACTTTGTTGAGAGCGAGCTCAACAGTGCCTTCAGCTCGCTCCGGAGGGCGGAGGCTGACCTAACCCGGGCTCGGGAGGAGAGAGCCGGGCTTGAGAGCAAAAATGTTGCGCTCAAGAGAGAGCGGGACTGCGCGGTCGGCCAGATGGAGTCCGTTTTGAAGGAGAAAGATGATGCCCTGGGTCGGGCGGAAATGGCGTTCAAAGCCCTTGCGGATGCCCGGACTTGGGTTACCGAGATGGAGGATGTCAATGCCGATCTGCGGCTGGAGGTGCACAGAGCCCGTGGGGATGCCGACCAGGCCATCGCCCGACAGGTCGAGCTGGAGAAGGAGCTCCAGAAGAAGGCTGACGAGCTGGCCGCCGCTCTGAGCCGGCCTGCCTATGATCCGGAAGATCCGGCCACTACCCCGGTGCTCTTTTCTGAGTTCTGTTTCTACATGGCCGCCACCAGTCTGATCCGGGTTGGGCGCCAGGCCGGAGCCGACACCAAGTTCCAGGAGGACTTCTTCCGCGACTATGTGGCCAAGAATCCAATTCACGAGGGATACTGGCTTCCCTTTCTCGACCTTGAGACCGACCATGGGGTGGATCTATCTTGGTTCCCCCATCAGCACAGGCTAATCAAGCCGGGACAGGCTCTCCCGGCCGCCGATGAAGAAGAAGGGGGAGAGGAAGAGGAAGAGGTCCCTCCGGAGGGCTCCCAGGTACCGGGCAGAAGTGCTGCGGAGGCCTGTATTGATGAAGCGGCCGACTTTGTGGCCGGAACGAGAGGGCAAACGAGCCCGGTGGCCAGGGCAGGCGACCCTTGAACTTAGTTTGTTTTTTTATATCTGTGCTTTTTGTAACCGGCTTCTGACTGGGTTTATTTTCCTCTTGAATTGTTGTACCTCCTTCTGGCTTTAGACCGGTTTTTATTAAGAACTTCAGCTTTTCTCAACTTTGTTGTTTCTCTTTTAATTGCCGTTTTGTTTATTCCTGCTAAAATTATTTGAATTTTAACAAGTATGGATGGTATATTTTTCCTGGGCTCTAGTGAGATATGTCGACCTTACCATGGTCGGCATATACTTTGAACTGAGCCTGGTGAATTGAAATGGCCTTAGTCGCCTTGCCGAGCTCGAGTGTGATATGCCGAGCTCGATGCGGCCGGCATACGCTTTTGAACCGAGCTTAGTTTTCGAAATGGCTTAGTTGGCCTATCCGAGCTCAAGTGTGATATGCCGACCTCGTTACGGTCGGCAAATACTTTTGAACTGAGCTCGGTTTATTAGATGGCCTTGGGTGGCCTTCCCGAGCCCAAGTTTGATATGTCGACCTCGATACGGTCAGCATATGCTTTTGATCTGGGCTCGGTTTTCAGATGAAAATGAGCTGCACATAGGACTTTGTATTGATAAGCACTTTGACTACATAGTACAACTCGGCCACTGATAATATTTCTTCAAGTGAACTGCATTCCAGGGGTATTGGTCCGGAGTGTCATCCATGAGTTACAGCTCGTAAGCTTCCTTGGAGAGCCACTTGGATATCATAAACGGGCCCTCCCAATTCGGGCCGAATACTCCTTTAGGGACTTGGACCCTTTTGAGGACGAGGTCGCCGACCTGGAATTGTCTGGCCTTTACTTTGGAGTTGAAATTTTTTTCGGATTTCCTCTTATAGGCCGCATTCTGGAGATCGGAGTTAAGTCTTCGTTCTTCTAGCATGTCCAGATCGATCATCCGAGCGGTGTCATTGTCTTCGGTGATCGTCTGGGCCGTTCGGTAGCTTGGGAGGGAGACCTCCAATGGGATGACAGCCTCCGTGCCAAAGGCTAAAGCGAAAGGTGTTTCGCCCGTTGAGTTTCTAGTGGTCGTCCGGTATGACCAAAGCACGTCGGGGAGCTCGGCCGCCCACTTCCCCTTTTTATCCTCGAGCTTGGCCTTGATGGTGTGCTTGAGGATTTTATTTACGGCCTCTACTTGGCCGTTCGTCTGCGGGTGGTAGGGGGTGGAGAAAATTTTCTTGATATTCCACTTTTCACAAAATTCGATCATCTGCAGGCCGTCGAATTGCTTCCCGTTGTCGAAGATGATCACTTGAGGTAGGCCGAAACGGTAGATGATGTTTTTCCAGATGAACTTTATGATTTGGGTTTGACTGATCTTATTGAGTGGCTCAGCCTCCGCCCACTTTGTAAAATAATCGACGGCCACGACGGCGAATTTGTGGCCCCCAGGCGCAGTGGGCATCGGGCCGATCAGGTCGATGCCCCACTGGACAAAAGGCCAAGGGCTGTACATGGAGGAGAGTTACTCGGGGGATAACTTGATGTTGGGTCCCAAGATCTGGCATTTGTGGCACGACCTTGCGAAGTTGACCGCGTCCTTGTTCAGGGTCGGCCAGAAATATCCTTGTCTAATCACTTTATGGGCTAGGGCCCGGCCCCCGGCGTGGTTCCCACATACCCCCTCATGGATCTCGGCCAGAATGTTCTGGCCTTGCTCTGGGGTTATACATTTTAGGAGTGGGAGGGTGAAGCTTCTCTTATACAAAAGATCATCAATGAGAGTGTACCTCGATGACCTGAGTTGCAGTTGCCGGGCCCGGACTCTGTCTTCCGGGAGGGTACCGGTCTTCAAGTATTTCACGATCCGAGTCATCCAATTTTCGTCGGTGCTAAGAACGGTTGACACCTGTGCTCGAATCACTGTGGGGGTCCCGAGCGTGGAGAGCTGGATGTTGGCGAGGTCGGCGGCCCCTTCCGCGGTCGCGAGCTTGGAAAGGGCATCGACCTGGGTGTTGTGCTCCCTTGGGATTTGTTCTATATAAACTTGGTGAAATTTCTCGCACAAGGTTGTGACCAGATCGAGATATTTCACCATTTGCTCCCCCCCGAGCCTCGTACTCTCCTTTTATTTGATTTACTACGAGTAGGGAGTCCATGAAGACGTGCAATCGGCATACTCCAATGGCTATCGCGAGCTCGAGACCCCCGACCAAGGCCTCATACTCAGCCTCGTTGTTGGTGGCCGGGAAACCTAAACGGACCGCATGGGTGAAACTCTGGCCCTCTGGTCCGACCAGAACAATTCCGGTTCCGGCGCAAGCGTTGGTTGACGACCCGTCCACGTAGAGTTTCCATGGGGGATGGTCGATCCTTGTGAATTTTAGAGGGAAAGTGAGCTCTATTACGAAGTCGGCCAGTACCTGGCCCTTGATGGTTGTTCTCGGGGCGTACGTGACTCCATACTGAGCTATCTCTAATGACCATTTCAGTAACCTGCCGCTGGTGTCCGGCCGGTGCAAGACTTGCCTTAAGGGTAGGGTGGTGAGGACCTCCACTTGGTGGTCGAAAAAGTCGGGTCTCAGCTTTCTCACACTCATGACCAGAGCGTAAGCCAATTTTTCGAGTGGGGTGTACCTGAGCTCGGCGCCATGTAGGGCTTGACTCACGAAGTAGATCGGGAGATGGTTTTGACTTTCCGCCCGGACCAGTACCGCGCTGAGGGCGGCCTCGGAGGCCGCGAGATATAAGTAAAGCTTCTCTCCTGGGACCGGTTTGACTAGTATTTGTGGATTTGTCAAGTACTCCTTTAGTTTAGAGAAGGCCACTTGGCTTTCCCTGTTCCATGAAAATTTTTCGTTCTTAATAGTCGAGAAGAAAGGCTTACTCTTATCTCCGAGCCAAGCTATGAATCTGTTAAGAGAAGCTAGGCAACTGGTCAGGCATTGCACTTGTTTGATCGTTCTGGGCTCTTGCATGTCGAGGATGGCCTTGATCTTAGCCGGGTTGGCCTCGATCCCTCGCTGGCTGACGATGTGTCCGAGGAACTTGCCGGCCTCCACTTTGAAGTTGCATTTCTTCGGATTCAGTTTCATGTTGTACGCCTTGAGGATTTTGAAGGTCTCCTCAAGGTCTCTGAGATGGTCTTCCTTTTTTAAGCTTTTCACCACGATGTCGTCGATGTAGACCTCCATGGTCTTTCCGATCTGATCTGCGAACATCTTGTTGACCAACCGTTGGTAGGTCGCACCGGCATTGATCAGGCCGAACGGCATTCGGAGCCAAGAGAATATGTCCTTTTCCGTATGGAAAGAGGTGTGTTTGGTGTCCTCGACGGCAATCGGGATTTGGTGGTAGTCGGCGAAGGCATCCATGAAGGACATCATTTCGTGGCCAGCCGTGCTATCCACCAGGTGGTCAATGTGCGGCATCGGAAAATGATCTTTTGGGCAAGCTGCGTTGAGGTCGGTGAAGTCTATACACAGTCTCCAAGTGTTGTTTATTTTCTTAACTAGGACAGCATTGGCGACCCATTGGGGCTCGTCTTTGTCTTGCTCGATCAGTTTGTTGTCCAACAATTTCTTGACATCCTGGGCCAGCGCTTCATATTTTTCCGGGCCGAACTTTCTTCTTTTCTGGTGGATCGGCCTCTTGTTAGGGTCGATCTTCAATCGATGACAGGCGTGTTTTGGGTCTATTCCGACCATGTCTTCGTGAGACCAGGCGAAGACTCCTATGTTGGCCTTGAGGAATTCAATCACTTCCCCCCGCATTTCGGTCGGTATGCGAGAGCCGATCAGGACTTCCGATTTCGGCCTCGAAGGATCGACTGGAATGTGTTCCAAGTCCTCCAAGGCCGTGGCTTGCTGGTGGCTTCGCCGGTCGCTTGAGTCAAATCTTGGGTAGAGATCGAGCTCGGAGGGCTCGAAACCGATCCTAGGCTCGAGGTCGTCAACTTGCATTGGTTGTAAGTCGGGATCACCATCGGGGCCGGACGAGGTGGATCCGACCTCCATTATGACTTCAGTGGTCGGAGAGGTCCCTTCGGGGCTGGTATGCGATCTATCTATCGTTTGATTGTTACAAATAGTAAATAGACAAGAGTTGAAGTAGTTCAAACATCTCCTAGCCATTGATTGGTCACCCTTAACGGTGCCGACCACCCCCTCGGGGGTGGGAAACTTAATACAGTAATAGTAAGAGGAGACAACCGCCTCAAAAACCTCTAGAAAAGGCCTACCTAGAAAGCCATTATATGAACTTGGCTGATCTACCATTATAAAATCTAGCGGCCTTGTTATCTTGACGTCCTTGTTATAGCAACAGATGAGTTCCACCGAGAGCTTGATCCTCCCGTAAGCAGCGACCGTCGCGTCCCTGAAGCCCTTCAGCTGAAGATCGATGGGTTTGATGAAGTTGACGAGGTCTCCGAGCTGATCTAGGGCTGCTTTAAAGATGATGTTATAGAAACACCCATTGTCGATCAAGACCCGTTGAACCTCCTTGCCCAAGATGTGGGCGGCGATCACCAACGCGTCGCCCTTGGGGTACAAAACCCCGATCCGGTCCCGATTAGAGAAAGTTATCTCCAGATCTTTATGAATTTTTTGCTCTGAGGGTGACTAAGTTGACGTTGGTCACCGCCCGGAACTCAGCTTTGCGCTTCCGGTTGGACTGCGTTGGGACGGGAGTGAGGCCGCCCAAGTTCCCCCCACCGGCCTGGATCATGTTGATTCGACCACCGGGGTTTATTGGCGGAAGGTCGTCTTCATCATCGTCTTCCTCTAAGGCTGCGACCGGTCTAAGAGGCCGGCCTCTTTCCTCGTTTCTTTGAGGGGGACGCTGCTGCTGCTGCAGGTTCTCCTGACGGCTGGCTGGCCTCTGTAGAAGGTCGCTCAAACGCCCTTCGTCGAACAGCTTCCAGAGTTGCATGAGGAGATCACGACACTGGCTCGTATTATGGCCGATTAAGTCGTGATAGGCACAGAACTTTTTGGGGTCCAGCCGGGACCGATCTCCAGAAAAGGGCCTTGGCCGGGGAAGGACGTCCCCGTGCTGGATCATATTGAAGATATGCGCGGGGGACTGCCTCATGGCCTGCGTAAGGTGCACCTCCACGTCCTCAAAGGACTTGAAGTAGCCGGGCGGTTTGACCACTTTCCTGGCTTTATGGCCGCTCTTGGGGGAGGCCTGAGCTGCGGCCTCAGCCTCTTTCGATGCTGGCTCGGACTCTCCAAGCCTGAGCGCCAGTAATTTCCTCCGAGCTAGATAATCGCCGGCCCGGGCGCGGAATTCAGCGTAGGTCTTTGGGAACTCCTTAGTGAGGTGTTTGAACATTGGAGACCGGCCATGGAATCCCCCCAGAGTGGCATGCAAGGCCAGCTGGTCGCTCACGGGCTCGCCGGTCAGCATGACCTCGTCGACCCTGGCCACATAATCCTCGTCGGATTCATCCTTTTCCTGGCGGATCCGCATCAGACGGTGCCAATTCTCCGGTCCGGCGATCTTGGCCGCGAAGTAGGATGTGAATTGCGCGCTCAGAGTGGCGAAGGAGTCGATAGATCGGGCCGGGAGAGACACGTACCATCTGTGGGCGAGATTGCCCAGGGTGAGAGGGAAGAGTCTGCATTTCGTAGCGTCGGTTGCGCCACGCCCGGTCATGTAGATCTAGAACTTGCTCAGATGAGTCTCCGGATCTGTCCTTCCCTCGTAGAGAGGGGTCGGTGGAGGGACGATTTTTAGTTGAACCGGGGCGAGCTCAATATCGGCCGCAAGAGGCTCGTTAGCGACCGGTCGGGGCTTCGGTTGGCCTTGCGCCTCCAGAAGTGCCTTCATCTCGTAAAGCTGCTTTTGCATCTTGACGAGCTCTGGGCTCGGAGTTTCGACCATTCAGTCATCAGCTTCGGCTAAAGGGCCGATCCGGTCAAACACGGCCGCTCGGGGGACCCCGCGCCCCAGTAAGCCACTTTGGGCGAAGCTCAGCTTGCGCCTGGCGGAGTTGGCCGGGGTCAAGCTGACCTCGACCGCCCATTTATGGGGTATTTGGGCCGTCCTCCACGAGTTGGAGATGGACTCGGTGTCGCCATACCCCGTATCATAACTGGGGAGGTGGCTGGGGTACCAGGAAGGGTCCGTCGTGCCCAACCGGTCGAAAACCAGGTGCGCGGAGCCACGCGACCGAGCGGAGACGGAGTCTGCTCGGCATTGGCTTTCGCCTTGCTGCTCCATGGCTTTTGCCTTTCCTTTTAGAGCACGGTCGTGGGCTCTTCTCTTGGAGGCGGAGGAGGCGCTTCGGCACCCCCTAGCCTCTTCCGCCTGGCGGCGTCGTCCTGACCCGGCTTGGTCAGGAGTGAGGAAATTCCGGCCCTGGGAAGGGAGGGGTTCCTCAGGGAAACGGATTGGGGAGGCCACACGAGTAGCTTTCCCGTGGCGAGTGGGAGTCGGTTCTCCCGAGGCTCGGTCTGTAGGCTCCCGTGGTGTGGCCGGAGCCCCGATGGCTCTATGGGCCTGAGATGACTTCTGGTTCATCATTTTCTTTGGTGGGGAATAGGTTGGTAACTTGAAGATTTAAAGATTTAAAGGTAAGGAGCTTTGAAGAACAGTGAGTGTTCTTCAAAGAAGTAGAGAGAAAATGAGTTTGATGGGTTGACACACCCTTCTTCTAGCGTCAAATGTTGTTTACCAAACAAATAATGCTGGGATTAAATGACTATTTAAGTGGACATTGGTAAAAAAATCAAATGATTGGATTCTTAAAGGAGGTCTTGAAGCAAGTAGTAGTAGATTTTCCCACCCAGGAGAAGACTGATGTTATCATCAGTGAGAAGCTTGACCAGTTCGTCGGGTTTGGTCAAACAGCTGGAGCAACTCTGAACAGACTAGAAGATGAAGTTGATCATTGCTCTACTCAGCTGAGGGTGGTGGAACACGAGCAAAAGCTGTTGAACATGACCTTTGCCAAAGTGTTGATTGATGCCGAAAATGGGGAATGGTTGATATCAGGAAAGCAGATGAAGAAGAACGCCAATAACACCATGGAAATCATTCTGGAAACAGATGATTTTGCCAAGTCTCAACAAGTAAAAAATACCATGACGAAGGCCAAGAAGAAAGCTCAACTGAGAGTAGAGAAAGAAGCCCTACTGACAAAAGGGAAAGAAGCTGAACTAGAGGTGGACCTCTCAAGATTCAAGAAGGAAGATACTGCAGCCAAAAGTGAAAGAATGGCTCTAAGGGGAGAATCAACAAAGAGAAAGACGACTGACGAACTCTCAACTGAGGTGGTGAAGAAGACTAGATCTTCAATGAGGTTGGCTTCCAAGTCAACTGATGTAGAGTCAGTTGAAATTATTCCAGTCCTGAATCCACAGTCCATCTCCTCCAAGAGGCCTGAAGAAGAAAATCCTACTGAAGTTCCCAAGTCTACTCCAACCCGAGTTACTGAATTAATTCATCTGATCAAAGAAGCTGGAGGAATTAATGAAAGAGCAAGGCGACTGGCAGCCCAACAGCAGGATGTTGGGAAAATAACTCCAACACAGGAAAGAGCTGACAAAGCAGTAGGAAGGATTGAGTCTGTTGCTGAACTAGCAGAAAGGAAGAGAAGAGAAATGTTGGCTTTATTTGACAAGACCACAACAAAGAAGTTCAAAAATGGTTATCTCAAGTGGACTGCCAGGCTTAAGAAGAACAAGGAAGCCCAACCCAAGGCCAAGTATCCTCATCTCGATACTTGGGTGCCCAAGAAGATCAACGACAAATGGGAGTCAGTAAAGAGGGAGTTCGTCTACGCCTATTATGTCACTGGAGAGTTGGGAAAGGAGGATCCACAGGATCTGTTCAACCAATGGTTGTTTGACTCCTACCCAAACCTCTATCCTGACATCATTGAAGCTTGGAATGATGCTTTTCCAGATCATTCTCTGAAGGCCCCTGAACCCATTGTCTACTGGCTCCCAATAGATGCTACCGGAGCTGCGGACAGGGAGAAGATCACCCTTGAATGGGTTGCTCTCTGTGAACATCTTGAGCTCAAAGACCATTTTAAGGAAGTGATGGAGAGAAAGAATGAGCTGAATGTTAGAGTATTCAAGCAGTATGGGTTGAAACCTATCTTTGATTCTATTTGAAAATTATAAGTGTTTTTTGGGCATTTGTCTATAAGTCACAGTTCTTTGTTTTTGTTAAGATCAGTAGACTGCTGTACTTATAACTTTTTGAAGTGAAATGAAAACTCTACTGTCTTTCTTTGGCCCAAGATAATATCTCATTATCATTTAGGCTTTGCAATGTTGAATAAATTTACTTACAAGTTTTACTAAGTATGTCAAACTTATGATCTCAACTGAAGTATAAGACTTTGTAATAGATAGGTTTCGGCATCATCAAAAAGGGGAAAATTGTTGGGAAATATTATTGATGTAAGTTTTGATTAAGATGCCAAAAGGTTCTCCCTAAGTTAAGTAAGTAAATTGTATTCAGTAGAGTTAGTCTAAAGTTAGTCAGTTCACTTTTTAGGGAACTGCAGTATCTATACTAATTTATAGAGTGTATTTAGTTCATGAAGAGAAGTCCGTTGAGAAGACAAGTCTACTGTACAAGTCACCTAAAGCATAAATGTTTTTCTAAGTGCATTTATGATAGGGGAAGTTCCATCAGTTGAGATTCTGGAAGTCTACTGATGAAGACTAACGAAGCATTTAAAGTCTAACATATTTAAAGATGTTAGTTATTCTGGTTGGAAAACAAGGCAAAAGGAATGTCAGTAAAGCTTGCAATAAATGAAGGAATAAAAGATTCTCATCAGTTGAGTTCTACCTTAAACCTAGACAAGCTCTGCATCAAGTTGAATGTGCAGTCCAATGAGAAGTTGACACGTAGGCGTACTTCACTGACAGCTGATCTGTCACAGACTGACAAAATACCAAAAGTCATGCCATACCTTTTTCAGAGAGCTGGTTGCAGGCAAAGACTTCCATGGCAATTATTGACGCGGCATAAAGCTAAATAGAGTCGTTTAAACCAATCAGGAACAAGAGGCGTCATTGAGAAGATTCAAAATTCAACGGGAAGATTATCAAGAAGCCTATAAATACAGAAAGGTCGTGCACATCTTCAAGCACGAAAAATTTCAAAGATTAAAGCATTCTCTAAACTCACAAAAGCACTAAAGAAGCACTCGAAATCACTATAGTTTTCCAAGTGTTTCATT
Source organism: Ballota nigra (assembly GCA_947034835.1). Taxonomy (NCBI): domain Eukaryota; kingdom Viridiplantae; phylum Streptophyta; class Magnoliopsida; order Lamiales; family Lamiaceae; genus Ballota; species Ballota nigra. Next base: position 4,631,579 of record OX344727.1, on the reverse strand, counting down.
CTTGTAGAGAGTATTCAAAACCTTCTGTAATCCGCACTCAAAGCCAAATCCAAATCTTAGAAAGAGATAATCCATCCTTAACCTTTTGAGCTCAGCCTGTAATGATTATCTCAAGATTAGTTGGAACCAAAACCCTACCCACAGTTAGGTTGAGAGTTAGAGTTAAGAGGTGTTAGTAAGCTGATAAGTTGATATCAGTCTGAAAGCTGGTTGTTGGGAACTAGGACCTAAAATTATCCTAGGGATCAAATATCCTAAGAGAGGAATATTTGGTCAGTGCACCTTGACACTATAACACAAGGAATTCCAAGTGAAAGGAATTCTTCTGTTTAATTAGGATAGTGGACGTAGGAGATTCTTCTCTGAACCACTTTATATCTTGTGCACTTACTTATTGTCGTTTCTTAAGTGTGAGTTTGGATAAACAAATTTCTAATCACTAAAACGAGTATTTCTTAAAGGGCTCACTATTCTGCAACTGAAAGCTAATTAAATAGCAACTCAACTGAAAGCCATGAGCTCTCAGTGGAGTTGATATCTCAGTAAGCTTTCTTGAGTAAATCATCAGCAGACTTCAAAGTCCACTGAAGGTCTACTGTTTTGTTTAAACCATTAAGTTTTAAGAGAAATTTTTTAATTTACATCAACAAGTGTATTCCCTTCCCATACACCTGTAACACTTGTTTCAGGACCAACAAACTCTATTTTTTCAAACATCATTATTTAGTAGATTATTGTTTAATATACATTTTGTCATTGCTTATTTTGAGACAAATAATGTATAGAGTATGTATAGAGCGAAATTGTTTAACATACATAAATCATTGGAAAATATTTTCACTAAAAAATATTAATTATTTTTACTGAAGAATATTAGTTGTATTCACTGAAAAGTATACGTTGTTTACTAACAATAAACCAAGACCCTTCGATGAATACAATTAATACCTTTCAGTAAAAATAACTAATATTCTTTAATAAAAATAATTAATATATTTTCATAATTCATGTATGAACTATTTATATAAAATTAAATGTATATCTTTTTAATAGCAACACTTTGATAGGTGACAAATTAAGAAATTTACAAAAGGTCCTACTCAGTAGAAAACATAAGAAGTTACAAAATGCGTATTTTTTACTGTTTCAAGTAAAAATGAACACTCATAGAAATCTATAAACCCTCGTAGATGCCGTCTTTCTAACAGCTTTCGTTCTTATCGAAATTCCGCCACCAATGTCGTCCTTCTCCGCCGCGGCTTATCTGCTCCCCCTCACTTCATCCTCCGCCTCCCGCCGCCGCCGCACATCCTCCACCAGCACCGTCGTACCCCGCCCCAATTCGATTATCCAATGTACTCTCCCATCTCAGTCCGCCTCTTCCTCCTCCCAAAACCCTAAACCCGCCAAATCTCCTCCTCCTCTTTTTAAATCCTTGATTTCACCCAAATCTGTCGCTGTTTCCGCCGCATCCTGCATTCTCTTCCACATTGCAAACCCTATCTTATCCGGAGGCGACTCTATCTTCAATTTCGGCGGCGGCGGTGGTGGCGGCGGCGGAGGAGGTGGTGGAGGGGGGAGTGGTGGTGGTGGTGGTGGTGGTGAAGGCGGTGATTTCTGGAACATTTTCTCACCCGCAGCTATAGCTGATGAGCCCAAACAAGATTGGGATTCCCATGGATTGCCTGCAAACATCGTGGTTCAGCTCAATAAGCTCAGTGGCTTCAAAAAATACAAGGTCTCCGAGATCTTGTTCTTCGATCGGAGGCAGAACTCCTCCGTTGGCACGGAGGATTCCTTCTTCGAGATGGTGTCCCTCCGCCCTGGGGGAATTTACACTAAAACGCAGCTTCAGAAGGAGCTCGAAACCCTAGCCACCTGCGGAATGTTCGAGAAGGTTGAAATGGAGACGAAAACGAACCCGGATGGTACCGTAAGTTTAACCATTCCATTCCTCGAATCGACTTGGGATTCGGCTGATAGATTCAGGTGCATTAATGTGGGGCTCATGCCACAGTCGAAGCCTATCGACATGGATCCTGACATGACCGAGAAGGAAAGAATTGATTATTATAGGAGCCAGGAGAAGGATTACAGGAGGAGAATGGAGAGGGCGAGACCGTGTTTGTTGCCAATGCCTGTGCACAGGGAGATTCTTGAAATGATGAGTAAGAATGGGGCCGTGAGTGCAAGATTGTTGCAGAAGATTAGGGATAGGGTGCAGCAATGGTACCATGAGAACGGTTATGCCTGTGCACAAGTTGTGAATTTCGGGAATTTGAATACGAGCGAGGTCGTTTGCGAAGTGGTGGAGGGGGATATCACCCAGGTAGTGATTCAGTTCCAGGATAAGCTTGGGAATGTCTGCGAGGGGAATACTCAGTACCCTGTGATCAGGAGAGAATTCCCAAAGAAGGTGAGCATTTACTGAAATAGTTGTACTCAATTCTGTCATATATTCGGTACTTCTTAGTCCCAAGTTGCTTAGGTGGCTTTTGGTTCAAAATCAAGTTCTTCAATAGGAATGAGTATGGAAATTTATGTTGTAGAAAGGATTGTTGTGGTTACATCATTAGCTTTATGCTCTAATTTTGAAATAAATGAAGAATAAAAGGTTTTTGGTTGTAGTATGGGGGAATGATTGAGGATAAATGGTTATAGGTGGAGAGATAGTTAATCAAATGAAGTAATGATTACTTTATATAGGAGGGGAAGTAGTTTCATTTATCATTTTTTGTTCAATTAACCAACATAATTACTCTATACTCATTCCTAATGAAGATTTTCCAACCAAGCGCTCCTTAAAACAGTACATTTGTTATACTAACTGCTATGACTGTGGAATGGGTATCTGGATTGAAGTCTCTATTTGCATTAAGTGGTTGAAGGATCTGTAAACACTTATCTTACTTTAGCTTTGTTGTAAATGTGGCAGGATAATACTTTAAATTTGATTGAATATTGTAAAAATGCTCCATGCCTTCTTCATACGTTTTTATTTGTTTTGTTAATAAGTCTGACTTGGTTTATTAAGTATTTGGGGATTGATGTTATTGTATTATTTGTAACAGCTTCGCCAGGGACAAGTTTTTAACATTGAGGCTGGGAAGCAAGCACTGAGAAATATAAATTCGTTGGCCCTGTTCTCCAATATTGAGGTAAACCCACGTGCAGATGAGAAGAACGAAGGGGGGATTATTGTTGAAATCAAGCTCAAGGAACAGGAACAGAAGTCTGCTGAAGTTAGTACAGAGTGGAGTATCGTCCCAGGTCGTGGGGGCCGTCCTACTCTGGTAAATAGCATAAACAACTGAAGCTTAAAATTATCGATGTTGTTAAAATTGGTTGCTAAGTGTTTTTTGATTTGTCAAATGATGCTCAGGCTTCAATCCAACCAGGTGGTACTGTTTCTTTTGAGCATCGGAATATTAATGGTTTGAATAGATCACTTCTTGGTTCAGTGACCACCAATAACTTCCTCAATCCCCAGGTAATTAACTTTGACTTGCCTAAAGTATATTTTTCTGAATCAAATGTTATTTTTTCGATAGCATTTTTATAATTTTGCATTTGCATGAATTCATATACAGGATGATCTTGGTTTCAAGCTGGAGTATGTCCATCCGTATGTCGATGGCGTATATAATCCTAGAAACCGAACCTTACGAGCTAGCTGCTTCAACAGTAGAAAGCTGAGTCCTGTTTTCACTGGGGGACCTGGAATAGAAGAAGTTCCCCCTATATTGGTTGACAGAGCTGGACTTAAAGCCAATATTACAGAGGCATGCAATTTTTCCTTCTTTAATATACACACACACATACATACCAAAATCTTGCAAAAAGTAGACTGTATTTCAAGTTGCTAAATTTACTCATCTTGATAAGGAGTAAGGTTGATCAGATAAATGCATGTCATATGAACTAAATGTTGACTCAACAGAGATGTAAACTGATGTATTTCATGCAGAACTTCACGCGACAAAGCAAATTTACTTATGGACTTGTGATGGAGGAGATAACAACTCTTGATGAAAGCAGTCACATTTCTGCAAATGGTCAAAGGGTGTTGCCAAGTGGTGGAGTGAGTGCAGATGGACCTCCAACAACCCTTAGCGGCACTGGAGTTGATCGAATGGCATTTTTGCAGGCAAATATTACTCGTGACAACACAAAATTTGTAAATGGAGCTATAGTTGGTGATAGAAATGTGTTTCAGGTAAGAAGCAGCCATATTAATCAATCTTCTAAATAATTTATTCTTCAAATTAGTTCCATGATACTAAGTTACTAACTAGCATATGATTTCCAGAGTAGCAAGTATGAAATGTTTAAGTTCTATATATTATGGTTCTTTTTTTAGCTGCTTATAGATAATTGATTAAATAAAGATACTAATGTTTGTATGTTTTCGAATTTATACTACTAATTATTTTTTATATCGTGTTGACGGGAGGACTCATAATAGAGTTTGGGCAAATCTAATTACCTAAAACTAGGGTTGTAAATGAATTGAGTCGAGACGAACTCTTTGGTTTTCAAGCTTGTTCAATATTATCGAGCTTCGAAATTTATATTTGAGCTTGGTTGATAAATAATCTGAGTCTAGCTCGAATGAACTTAAGTGGAGCTCAATTGGTTTGATATTTCGACTCTTTTTTCACTTATCAAGCTTGAATAGGAGCTTGCGCCAAGCTTAAAATTTTAACCAATAGAAACTTATGTTCAAGCTTGTTTGACATCTTTGTTGAACTTAAACGAATTGTATTGAACAATCTCAAATTGAGCATCAAATAGCTTGGTTTGATTTTCAACCCACCTAAATCATATCATTTCATCTGCTTGAAACAATCTGGCGGGATTAAGTTAGTTTTGTTTTACTTTTCTCATCCTTTTTAAAATAATCTCTATTCCTTATTCTTGTCATTATGTTCATGGATAAAAATGTCTTATGTGCTTGTTAGCTATATAGTTCAATTTTTTTCCATAAACCAGACTTTTTTTAGTTTGTGTGGACTGAGGAGTGAACTACTCTGCAGTGATTTCCCAAATAAACTTTGATTAAATCTCAGTCTGAAATCCGGTGCTTATTAAGTAGTCCTTCCCAAAATGTTGTATCTCGGCACTCTTTTCTGCACATGGTTTAATGCGATATGTCGGAGGGTATTTTGGGGTCTTGTGAGGTCCGTTTATGAATAAAGTGATTGTTAATGGTACGTATGCATAACATATGTTCCATAAACAATCACTTTATTCATAAATGGACCACACAAGACCCCTAAATATCCTCTGACATTGTGCATTAAACCACGTGCAGAAAAGTGTGCATACTTTTAGTGGATAGAGGGAGTATATTTAATTGACATTCTGGCTTTAATATATTCAAATCTAAACACACTGAATTTCTTAAGTTATGTCAAGTAGTGCAGTACCTTAAACGGATCAAATGGATATTCATAGTTTCAATAGGAATTCGTTATAAGGATATGTTGGTGACTGCATTAATTTTTTGCCGTAAGAGAATTTTACAATTGTATTAGTGTTGCATTTTGGTGTCCATGTGGATATCATATTTAGTATCTGCAATAAACATTACAACCCACTAATTCTTTATCTTTCATTTTCCCATTGCACACTAATTTTTAATCTTTCATTTTCCCATGTTCTGCAGATTGATCAAGGACTAGGAATTGGTAGCAAGTTTCCTTTTTTCAATCGACACCAATTAACAGTAACTCGATTTCTTCAATTGAAGAATGTTGAGGAAGGTGCTGGCAAGCAACCACCGCCTGTTTTAGTTCTCCATGGCCGTTATGGTGGTTGTGTTGGAGATCTTCCCAGTTATGATGCATTTACTCTAGGGGGGCCTTACTCTGTTCGGGGTTATAACATGGGAGAATTGGGAGCAGCAAGAAATATTGTCGAGGTATGACTCTCGGACTTGTTCTTGTGTTACATTGATCACTCCCCCCCCCAAACCCAATGATTAGTTATAATATGCAGTAGGATTTTCCTAATCAATCTGTGTGTTTATTGGGACTCTCCTCTCTTACCTAAGCTGTGCTAATAATACACACACTCTCTCCAATTCAAAATAAGTTTCATTTTAAGTCATTGCACACATATTAATAAAATCATTGACTTCCTACTATGTCCTTAATTATTTTGCTTTGAAATTCTACACAAGACTTTGAAATCTAAATTATTTTTAATGACTCTAATATTTGGAATAAATTTAATCGACATTGAAAAATATAACACATCATTTGAAATTAAACCGGGGTGTAAATGTGGATTTGATTTATATGATGGAGATAATATCAGTTTTGGTTTGGTCACTTAAGTTGATCTTTTCCAGTTTTGTTCCCCTCTCTCACTCACTATTAAGTTTGATCCTAAATGTACACTTTTACTCCTACATTTTATCTCCTCTTTAGTTGACCGACATAATCAACTGTTTGGGGTGATAAATGTAATATTTTACTTTAAGAAAAAAGTTATAATTGCATTCAAGTACAAAACTTTTAAATAGTTGCATTTAGCACCCCGAAATAGTTGGCTCCGTTAGTTAACAAATGGTCAACTAACAGTGGGAGTGAAAATGTACTTTCTAAGACCATACATAGTGAGTGAAGGAGGGGCCAAAATTGAAAAAAAAAAAAAAAAAAAAAAAGAGAGAGAGAGAGAGAGAAGAAGACTTCAGGGACAAAAAATGATATTAATCCTTATGCATACAGGAATGCCTCTTTGAGATTCAACTATTTATAGAAAGCCCAACTATGTAGGTAACTAGATATATTCCTCAATATTTTTCCAATTGGACCTCTACTCAGCAGAGTATTTTTTAGACAAACTATAGTAACTCAAGGCAGTATTTGTAATCAAAACATGTTAAGTTTGTTTCTGTATATAGACCATTTCTGAAGGGTAGTGTCTTGTACTTATAACTTACAAGACTTGCTTAATATTCGATATCTTTGCTATATTGTATGTAGCTTGCTGCTGAGCTGCGGATACCAGTGCGAAATACACATGCATATGTGTTTGCAGAGCATGGGAATGATCTCGGGAGTTCAAAGGACGTGAAAGGGAACCCGACTGAGGTGTATAGGAGAATGGGCCAAGGCTCCTCCTACGGTGTTGGGGCCAAATTAGGATTAGTGCGTGTAGAATATGCTGTCGATCACAACTCCGGAACTGGTGCAGTATTCTTCCGCTTCGGAGAGAGATTCTAGAAGTTGCCAATTTTGTCATGAGCATATTCTCTTGCAGCTAATTGGGAGTTTATGCATTTTGATTGAGATTTACTTGTCTTTTTTTCTTAATCTTTCTCCACTTTTCTAAATGTGTGTAGTCTAGTTCTATCAGATAGTGAGGTTTCGAGGAAATGGCATATAATTTATGAGGAATTCTGCATACTTGAGGCCTTTGTATTCGATTGTTTGTTGTGTGCAGATTTTCAGACTTAACTGTTGATTAATTACAATAAATAACTCAATATCAAAAGTAGTAGGCTAAAATGCAGAGGAATCTAGAAGTATTCGTGCTCATTTTCTTCGAAATTTAAATACTGTACTTTTTAGATTCAGAGTAATCACAATAATGGGGAAGATATAATCATTTTTTTTTTTTTTTGAAAGGTGGGAAGATATAATCAAATTAAGAGCAGTTACTTTTGTATGACTATTCACATCCATAACCTCTCTCAATCTAATGTAAAATAAAATATTAATTTCTCTCATTTACCTACACAATCCAACTTTTAATTTAACTTTATTTTTATTATACTCACATCCACAACCCAACCTAAAATAATAATAATAATTTTATTATTTATTAATTACATATATTTTATAATCAATTTTTATTATATTTAAAATGTATAAAAAAATACATAAATGAATTTAATATTCTAAATTTATAATTGACAAAAACTTATATGAGACCATCTCATGGCATGAGACACCACAAATTAACACCCACCCCTACCGAAGTATTAATGAACCAATGCCCTAGTTACACCAATTCTCATTGTCTCATGCCATGAGACGGTCTCGTACAAGACCTACTCTTTATAATTATATTAAGAAAAATAATTTAAAGCATATTTAAAATAAGATACAATAATCGAATAGAGGAGAAAATAGAGGATATGAGATAATGTTTCAAAATATATCAATATTGATGTTTATTTATACAGAATCGAAAAATACGAATTTTGATATATTTTTTAAATAACTTATTATCCACAATATTTACGATATATATTTTATCTACATTAAATTTAATCATCCAATTAAAACATGCCACATGTCAACTTCTCATTGGGTAACCCACCCATTCAGCAGGGTTGGAGTTGCACCCCCTGTGCACGTCAAGTTGCAATCTTCAATTCATTTTTTTTCCCACTTTTTTTGTCTTTTTCTGGGTTGCAGGTTGAACAAACCCACCGAGTAGTCTAAGGGGGCGTTTGGTTAGCAATTCTTCAATGATAATGAGAATGAAAATTTATTTTCATCTATGCCCTCATAAGAAAAATGATGTGTTAGGGGAAGAAGTGTTTCAATGGTGACACCATTGCTAGTGTCATGCCCCAATTTTGGAATAGAAGTTGACAACAAATGGTTGTTGGTGGAGGAATGAGAGAGTGATTGAGGAGGATGATTGTAGGAAGAGAATATGGTAATCAAAATAGAGTAGTGATTACCTTATTTAGGAGGAGATGTAGTGATTTTGTTCTCATAATCCATGCTAATTACACTAATTTTCAATCTCATTTCCATTATCATTGAAGAGTTGTTAACCAAGCGCCCCCTAAATTTTTATTTCATTGTGTTGTTATCTTACAATTCTCACTATTTTTCTCAACTCACTTAGTTTCTCCACCTATTTTTTTTAACACGACTTCATATATTCTCTTACATTTTTTAAAATAATTATTACTTTGCAATAATAAAATAATACATTATTGATCACTCGAAATGATTAATTTGATATAAAATTATATTTATCTTTATGATTTTATCACATGCAATATAGATTAAACACAAATTTACTATTCATATGATTTGCCACATCTTTCTTTTTCCTCATTTGAATACACATTTCATTCATCTCCAGCTGAAATTAAACACAACTTAACTATTAGTTTAATAATCCGGTGGCCTGTTTCCCGGCTCGCTCTTGTAATTTTTGTTGTATGGATTTGAATGCTCCTCATACTCACCTTAATGGAGTATATCTTAATAATATGATAATTTTTAATATAATTATATGATAATTTTTATACTATTCGTTCCAAGATTTGCACTTTGTTTGACATACATTTCAAGGAATGGGAGGAATGAATAAAATTTTGAGGTGTAATCTGTAAACTTTTATGTATAAAGTAAATAAATTAATTTGACTGTGTTTATGCGTGAGCTAAAAAATAATGACATTTAATTCAAATTTTAAAATATGAAGGATTTTTCATTTTAAGAGTGTGAAACTAATCTTGCGACATACAAAAAAGAAAGTGTAAAACTAATTACAGAACGGAAAGAGTAACAAATAATTTTTATTATACATATTTACATGAAGTGAGTTATAGAATTTATTGAAGTATAAATCAAAGAGTAGGTTTTATATGAAAATGCTTTATAATAACCTTAACATGAAATAGTTTTAGAATATCATTAATCTCATCAGGAGTATCATTAAATCTGTCAGGGGTATCATTAGTCTGAGTTCAAAAAAATTTAAAACAATTTTCTTGAACTCAGACTAATGATACCCCTGATGAGATTAATGATATTTCCGATTAGATTAATGATACTTTAAAATTGTTTCATGATAATATTATCATGAACTATTTTCATATAAAACTTTGCCTAAATCAAAATATTGGGTGGTGGTGATGTTGAATGTTAAAAAATTATTTTCTCTTCATGAATGTTTCTTTCACGCTGGGTTGGCGTGATCATATTCAATTATGAGGTATATGATCAATGTATCTTTTAATTTTAAATTTCATTATATTACTAATTATTTTGAATTTTATTCCATAGCACGGCAATGACTGGTTTAACCTTGGAGTCTTTAGGATTAGAGTAAAATTTCACTATTATTGAACCGCTTAAAATGAATTGTTTAACCCATAACCTATGACCCAATAAAATTGCTTACCATATTAGCTATTGTACCAAAAGCATTCACATACTTTAGAGTGTTTGAATCTGTTATGCCTATTTTCAAGCCAAACTCCAGCATATTTGTCAAGAATATTGATGGTTTACAAAGTCTTCAATCGGGAATAGGTTAAAAATTAGTGTAATTATAAAGGTTCATTTGAACAGAATCATCATTACTCCTCCTAAATAGGGTAATCACTACTCCATTTTGATTACCCTAATTCTTCTCTACAACCATTCTCCTCAATCACTCCCTTATTCCTCCACCAACAAACATTTGTTGTCCACTTTTATTCCAAAATTAGGCATACTACTAGTAATGCAACCACCATTGAAACAATCCTTCCCCCAACATATCATTTTTATTATGGGGGCATAGATGAAAAACAAAATTTCATTCTCAGTGCCATTGAAGTGCTCTTAACCAAGCACCCCCTTAATAATATCGATCCCTGAACGAGATATTATGTTATAAAATAAATTAATAAAGATATTGATTATTCATTAATTCACTACAACAATACAATTATTATTTAAAATCATTATATCTTTAAATTCTATAGTTTGATTTAATTACATATTTTATATTTATTATAAACATTAAGTGTGAAAATTGTATATTAAATTAATTCTTTAATTATTTATTTGAATTAACTTAAGATTCATGTATTAATCAATAAACTCAATATTATTGAGCTTGAATTTATTCATTTATAATACAAAACTTTATTATGAATTAAAACAAATATTTTCCAGTCAAGAATTCGAGGTATAAAGAGTTCACCCCTTTTGTTTCAAAAGTATGGCTCCTATCATAAAAATTTCACCATTTAAAAATCATACTATATATTTTATAAATGAAATGTCACTTTTTAAAAACTAAATACTCCTCTGCCAACAATTAATTTCATACTTGTTTTATTTGAATGTTTCATAATTATTTTTACACTCTAAAAATAAAATAACTCTTAAAAAAATAATAAAATATTAAATTATTATTATTTTATTTAATTTCATACTCATATATTCCCATTTTTTTTAAAAGGAAAAGGACGGTGAAAGGACATTTTATAGATTTAAAATTGATATTTGATTTGTTTTATGGCCGCGGCTATTAACACCCGAACTTTTGCTCTTTAAACCCGAAATATTTATTTTACCAAAATAGCCCAATGTAATTAGACTATTATACCCTTTACCACTTAAAATCTATTAAAATATAAATTTTAGTTTTGCTCAATACACCCAATCCAATATTTTTTCTTGTTGATCGTGACTTTATTTCTCCCACACCCAAACTTTTTCTTCTTCATTCTTCACTCAACCACTTAAATCAATACTCATGATAAATGCCATGGAGGAAGAACACATGCACTTCGAAAAATACATGTAATGTAAAATTTCTATGAGTTTATTGTTCTATATGATGTGTTATGGTAGAAATCTATATAGAGAAGAATATTTAGGGTTTAAAAGTTGTATTACTTGAGTTACGATGACGATTTTGAGGTTTAAAAATTCTGAAAATCGCGCATGTTTGGCAAACCAGAGCCGAACATTTATCATTATGTTTGGCCAGAGTTGGCCAAACGCAATGATAAATGTTTGATCAATGTTGGCCAAACATTATGAATAAAGTTCAGTTGTCGTTGGCCAAACATTATGAACAAAGTTCGGCCACTGTTAGCCAAACATCATGAACAAAGTTCGGCCACTGTTAGCCAAACATTCTGCGTTTTTTTTCTTGTTCTAGTCTTTGTGTGCGTGAGTGCTCTGCGTTTTAGGTGTGGGTGCGTGATTGTTTTGCATTTTGGGTGTGGGTTTTTTTTTTTTAGTTTTTGATTTGATTTTGTGGGTTTATTTTAGGGTTTATGATTTGAGTGTATGAAAATATTGAAATTTAAGTTGAGGGGTAAAATAGACAATATATTATGGGTGTTTTGAGTAAAATAAATATATAGGCTCGGGTGTGAAGAGCAACTGGTGTGATGAGCAAAAGCCCGGGTGTTATTAGCCGCGGCCTTGTTTTATTTATTTGAAATGTATTCAAAACAAAACAAAACAAAACAAAATTCTCAGTCTCACCGCCATTTCTTCTTCCTTCCCTTTCCATAACCGCATTTCTTTGATCACCTCTTTCCTCCTTTAACAAACATCTCTCATGAAATTCTGTATCTAACTCCGCCACCAATGTCCTCCTTCTCCGCCGCCGCCGCCGCCGCTCATCTGCTCCCCCTCACCTCCTCCCGCCGCCGCTCTTCCTCTACTAAACCGCTCGTTCCCCGCGTCCACTCCCCAAAGTCAATTACCCAATGTTCTCTCCCATCTCAAACCACCTCTTCCCAAAACCCTAAACCCCCACCTTCTCTTTTTAATTCCTTAATTTCGCCCAAATCCGCCCTTGTTTCCGCCGCATCCTGCGTTCTCTTCCACATTGCTAACCCTGTCTTGTCCGGGAGCGACTCCATCTTCAACTTCGGCGGTGGAGGAGGCGGCGGGAGCGACGGCGGAGGAGGCGGCGGTGGTGGTGGAGGTCAAGGTGGTGATTTCTGGAACATTTTATCACCCGCTGCTGTTGCTAAAGATGATGATCCCGAACAAGGTTGGGATCCCCATGGATTGCCTGCAAACATTGTGGTTCAGCTCATCAAACTCAGTGGCTTCAAAAAGTACAAGGTATCCGCGATCTCGTTCTTCGATCGGAGGCAGGGGTCCACCGTTGGCACGGAGGATTCCTTCTTCGAGATGGTGTCTCTCCGCCCTGGGGGCATTTACACCAAGACGCAGCTCCAGAAGGAGCTCGAAACCCTAGCCACCTGCGGAATGTTCGAGAAGGTTGAAATGGAGACAAAAACGAATCCGGATGGAACCATCAGTATAACCATTCCATTCCTCGAATCAACCTGGCAAGCGGCTGATAGATTCAGGTGCATTAATGTGGGCCTCCTGCCACAGTCGAAGCCTATCGACATGGATCCTGACATGACCGAGAAGGAGAGAATAGACTATTACAGGAGCCAAGAGAAGGATTACAAGAGGAGGATTGAGAGGTCGAGGCCATGTTTGTTGCCTATGCCTGTGCAGAGGGAAATACTCGATATGATGAGCAAAAATGGGGCCGTGAGTGCAAGATTGTTGCAGCAGATTAGGGATAGAGTGCAGCAATGGTATCATGAGAACGGTTATGCCTGTGCACAGGTTGTGAATTTCGGGAATTTGAATACGAGCGAGGTCGTTTGCGAAGTGGTGGAGGGGGATATCACTCAGGTAGTGATTCAGTTCCAGGATAAGCTTGGGAATGTCTGCGAGGGGAACACTCAGTACCCTGTGATCAGGAGAGAATTTCCAAAGCAGGTCAGCATTGACTGGAATAGCTGTCATACATATGATACTTCCTTGTTATAAGTTGATTTAGAGTACTACATTTGTTATACTAGTTACTGTTAATTCAATTGAGGGGGCGCTTGGTTAAGAACACTTTTCAATGGTACTAATGGGAATGAAAATTTGTTTTCCATCTATGCCCCCATAATAAAAATGATATATTGGGGGAATAATTGTTCCAATGGTGGTTGCATTGCTAGTGACATGCCTAATCTTGGAATAGAAGTGGATAACAAATGTGTGTTGGTGGAGTAATAAGGGAGTGATTGAGGAAGATGATTGTAGGAGGGAAATAGGGTAATCAAAATGGAGCATTGATTACCTTATTAAGGAGGAGAGGTAATGATTTTGTTCTAATGAACCCTCATAATTACACTAATTTTTAAACTCATTCACATTATCATTGAAGAGTTGCTAACCAAGCACCCCCTGAATATTTCTTCGTACAGTTTTCTTTTGGCGATGATCATGGCCTTTCATCTTCTTGCATAGTACATTAAGTTTGATTGACTTAGTTTATTTAGTGGTTATTTGAGGATTGCTATTACTGTATAATTTATAACAGCTTCGCCAAGGACAAGTTTTTAACATTGAGGCTGGGAAGCAAGCACTGAGAAATATAAATTCATTGGCTCTGTTCTCCAATATTGAGGTAAACCCGCGGGCAGATGAGAAGAATGAAGGGGGGATTGTTGTTGAAATCAAGCTCAAGGAACAGGAACAGAAGTCTGCTGAAGTTAGTACAGAGTGGAGTATCGTTCCAGGTCGTGGAGGCCGGCCTACACTGGTGAATAGCATAAACCACTGAAGTTTAAAATTTATTGATGTCATTCGATTTGGTTGATAAGTGTTTCTTGATTTGTCAATATTTTGCTCAGGCTTCAATCCAACCAGGTGGTACTGTTTCTTTTGAGCATCGAAATATTAACGGGTTGAATAGGTCACTTCTTGGTTCAGTGACCACCAGCAACTTTCTAAATCCCCAGGTAACTAACTTTTACTTGCGTAAAGCTTCTTTTTCAGAAACTCATGTTATTTAATGAGAGCAATTTTATAATCTTACATTTGCATGAATACATGTTCAGGATGATCTTGCCTTCAAGCTGGAGTATGTCCATCCATATGTCGATGGTGTGTATAATCCTCGGAACCGTACCTTACGTGCTAGCTGCTTCAACAGTAGAAAGCTGAGCCCCGTCTTCACTGGGGGACCTGGAATTGAAGAAGTCCCCCCTATATGGGTTGACAGAGCTGGAGTTAAAGCCAATATCACAGAGGCATGTCTTCCATTTATATATGTATATATAGCTATAAACATACCCACATCTGGTTAAACTGAAGTGTACACTAGCTGCTAAATCCGCTGATCTTGATAAAAAGGAAAGTTGATCAGATAATGCATGTCATATGAACTAAATGTTGATGAGTCAGTACGACAGTGAAGTAAACTGATGTATTCTATGCAGAACTTCACGCGGCAAAGTAAATTTACTTATGGGCTTGTGATGGAGGAGATAACAACGCGTGATGAAAGCAGTCACATTTCTGCAAATGGTCAAAGGGTGTTGCCAAGTGGCGGAGTTAGTGCAGATGGACCTCCAACAACCCTTAGCGGCACTGGAGTTGATCGAATGGCATTTTTGCAGGCAAATATTACTCGTGACAACACAAAATTTGTAAATGGAGCTATAGTTGGTGATAGAAATGTGTTTCAGGTAAAAAGCAGGCATATTCATCAATCTCGCATAGAATTTATTCTTCAAATTTGTTCCATGTTAACATTCTCTTAGCCCCCCTGTCTCAATAATTTCCCACCTCCTGTTCTGAAACCAATGATTTCCAGAGTAGTAAGTGATTAAATGTTTTAAGTTCCATATATTATGGTTCTCTTCCTTCCCTGTTTATTTATGATGGATTGGATAAAGGTACTAATGTTTGTCGGAATGTGGACCTGTGGTTACTAAGTATGTATTATATGTGTTGGTGGGAGGACTCATAATAGAGCTTGGACGAATTGTATTACCGAAAATTAGGGTTGTATATAAATTGAGTCGTGACGAACATACTGGTTTAAAATATTATGGAGCTTCAGAATTTTTATTTGAGCTTGTTTGTTAAAATAGTAGAGCTTAGCTTGAATGGGTTTTAGTTGAGCCAAACACGAGTCTAGCTTCAGTGGTTTGATATTCTTTTACTTATCGAGTTTGTGTGGGAAGTGGGACTAACATGCTTTAGATTTTAACAAATATAAAAGTTTGTTCAACCTTGTTTGATATCTCCATTTAATTGAGCTCCAGCAATTGTTATTAAATGACCTCATGTTGAGTAACAAATAGTTTGGTTTGATTTTCAGCCCCACCTAAAACACATATTTTCATCTGCTTTAACAATCTGGCAGAGTTAGATTTGTTTTCCTTTTCTTATCTTTTTTTTAATAAATTTAATTCTAGCTCGCTTCCTTATTCTTGTCATTGTGTTCATGTATAAAAGTGTTTTTTATGTGATTGTTACTATGGTAGGACAGTTAAATTTTTGGCTGTAAAGTTAAATTTGTTTCCATAAACCAACTACCTTTTTATAATTTGTGTGGACTGTGGAGTGAACTACCCTACATTAATTTTCGAAATAGAGCTTGAGTAAATTCTTTTGTCCTGGAATCTATTGCCTATTAACCATTTCTTCTCAAAATGTTGTTTGTTATATTTTAATGGCCTTCCGGCTTTTAAGTACTTAATTCAAAATGCACTGCAGTGTGTTACAGGATCAAATTGGTAGAAATATAGTGGCGAGTTTCAATAGGAGTTTGTTAAAAGGATAAGTTGTTGTGTGACTGCATTAAATTTCTGCCATAAGTGAGAATTCTACAATTGCAATAGACATTACCCCACACACTAAGTTTTTTCCAATTTTCTGCAGCTTGATCAAGGACTAGGAATTGGTAGCAAGTTTCCTTTTTTCAATCGCCACCAATTAACAGTAACTCGATTTCTACAATTGAAGAGTGTAGAGGAAGGTGCTGGCAAGCAACCACCACCTGTTTTAGTTCTCC
This sequence comes from Ballota nigra, assembly GCA_947034835.1. Taxonomy (NCBI): domain Eukaryota; kingdom Viridiplantae; phylum Streptophyta; class Magnoliopsida; order Lamiales; family Lamiaceae; genus Ballota; species Ballota nigra. Next base: position 4,614,977 of record OX344727.1, on the reverse strand, counting down.
ATGGCCGTTATGGTGGTTGTGTTGGAGATCTTCCCAGTTATGATGCATTTACTTTAGGGGGGCCTTACTCTGTTCGGGGTTATAACATGGGAGAGTTGGGAGCAGCAAGAAATATTGTCGAGGTATGACCCTCAGACTTGTTCTTGTGTTACATTGATCAGAAGAAGAACAATACCCCCACCCAACCCAATGATTAGTGATAACATGCGTAGGATTTGCCTAATAAATTTGCTTATTTATTGGGACTGTCCATTCTGTACCTGAATTTGTTAATTAGAAATGCTTATAGAATCTGCCCTTGTCATTTAACTATTTATAGAAAACCCAACTAAAGTATGTACATTACAAAAATTCCTTAATATATTCCCTAATTGCACCTCTACCGAGGAGAGTATTTGTCAAGGCAAATACAAACTATCTGTAATCTAAACATCCCACGTAAACTGATCATTTGTCTTGTTTTTTGTAATTACAAGTTAGTGAAAAGTTGATGTGTGTTATATTGTATGTAGCTTGCTGCTGAGCTGCGGATACCAGTGAGAAATACGCATGCGTATGTTTTTGCAGAGCATGGTAATGATCTTGGGAGCTCAAAGGACGTGAAAGGGAATCCAACCGAGGTGTACAGGAGAATGGGTCAAGGGTCGTCCTACGGTGTTGGGGCCAAATTAGGATTAGTGCGTGTAGAATATGCTGTTGATCACAACTCCGGAACTGGTGCAGTATTCTTCCGCTTCGGAGAGAGATTCTAGTGAGACATTTTTGATCGAGATTTTTTACTTATCTATTTTCTTCCATGTTTGATTCTTTTACATGTGGCTTCTCATGCTCTTTAAATGGCATATAAATCATGAGGAGTTCTGCATAATATAATTTTTGTATTCGATTGATGAATGCTGCTATTTTAGACTTGTGTGATCGATTAATTGTGCGAAAATATCATTGAGGCAATCACTCAAAAGTTGGTACATTTTACCTGAAAATTGTTGTTCAATAAAAAGGCAAAATTGAAGAAAAGAAAGAAGCTAAACATCACTTTGCTGATACATTCAATCTACAAATACAACACTGCCTCTGCCTGAAATAATTCTATACATCTGGTAGTCCGACAAAGGGAAAAATTGTTCGATACAGACGAGATGTGTGGGCGTAGAGAGAGTATTGCAGGTGATCTAAAATCATCCAACTGCATTGCTATGAACCTTAAAGTCCCAATTCCTTTTTCAACTGAGAGAGGGCAGCTTCGATATCATCTATACTGTCATCAATGCTGCTCTCTTTTCTACTAGCACTTGCACTTTCCGTCGATTCATAACCTTTCGAAGACTTGTCCTCATTGTTTTCAATTACGCCTGCGTCTGTTATGTTTAGCTCTCTCTCTAGGAACTCCACAAACTCTTCTCCAATTTCCTGAACATAAAACAAGATAAATCCTTGGGAAATTTAAACAAAAAAACCGACTAAATGTTTCATATAAAAAGCATCTTACCCCCAATTCTTCCCATAAGCTCTTTGGCTTTCCTTGACTAGCAGCAGACGCCTCCCAGTTGCGAAATTCTTCCTGAAGATCTCTAAACAAGTCCCCTGCAGTAACAACAAAATAGCTTCAGCATTTGAGCAAATAGTTTTACTTTCTAGAGAAGCAAATGCATGGTAAGATCTAAGGGTAGTATGGGCCACTGTGATCGAGGATACATCTACCTATCGTTATTTGGACATCTCTCACAAAGTTACCTGCACCATTGAGGGGTTACTATAAATATACATGCAAAATAAGCTTTTGAGCCCTCTACTAGAAAAGTACCATATTATTGGCATTTGCTGCTAAAAATTGATAAAGTGATTGTAGTAGTATAGATGTAGATCCCAAAAAAATTTCAGTTAACCAGATATGTTCTAGATATCCCATTAGGGAATGACAGTTTTGAAGATGTTGTACCTACTCTGCTCTAATAGTGATGGAGGCAAAACAAAAGAATAATGCATCTTGAATCTATTACTCACAAGTATTTTCCTTTATCACAAAATCAGACAAATTAATACACAAATAGAGGCTTTTAGAGGCAAGCTTTTTTACCGAATCCATAGAACTCTTCCTCAGCTTCTCTAGACTTCGTCTGGAATCCTCCAGTTGAAGAATAAGAATAATCAGGTCCTTGCTTTCCAGCCTCATATTTACCTCTAGATTTAGAGTTCAGCAGTGTGTTATATGCATGCTTAATCCTCATAAATTTTTCCTGAGCGCCTTTCTGTAGACAAAGAAACAATTCAAAAGTGGGGAATTATAAATGGATACTGATTCCATATATATAATACATGCAAAGAAGATAAAAAAAAATTATGCAACAATGTAGATTGTTTAGACACTAACTAAGGGTGTGTTCTCAAACTCTACGAAACAGCTTCCAAAATCACCTTTTTTTCCAAAAGCTGTGAGAGACAGCTCTGAAACAAAGTGATTCTGGAAGCTGTTTGTAGTGATTGAAAAGAAGCATTTACTAAGATAACCATGGTATATTATACATAAAAAACAGGAAAGTCCCATTTTCTAAGTCTTCCATTCTCATTCTTTTGGGTTAGCAAATTTGGTCAACATCGGTTCAATGTTGTAAGAATCAATACCATACATCAACAAGAAACAAAACTGTGATATCTAGCAGATTTTTCCCTGGATATATATGTGGATGAGCAATGAAAGTCAAATGCAACCACTTGAATCCAGTGGAAACTAATGACTGTTAGATTTTCCAAAGTTAGCATGTCTTATCAGGGGTTCATTTTAGTCGTAAGATGGAGTCAAGCAGGATGAGTAAATTACAATCGGAGGACAGAAAGATATATATATATATACTTCCACAACTTGGCTTCAGATAAACAGATGCAGTTTAAAGGGTAACTAACTCTCATCTCTTAATCCATAGACTTGGTTTTAAATTTGGGATGACTCCACCCATGCCTATTAATGGTCATTATAATATCATGAAAGGAATTAATTTCAAGGGTATACATAAATGTCATTTAGCTGAAACAACAAAGTTTGGGAACAAGAATGAGAAACCCAATGAATTTGACAAATGATCGAGTACAAGCAAAACTACATGGAAACCCCCACAGATGATTTGGCCTTAACTCAAGAAGCAAAATGACTGGAATCTTTCTGCAAAATCTTCATCAGAAATCATTGCAGCACCAGCAGAACTTAAGAACTATCTAGAAAATTGCTCATTAAAACTTCTTAATAACTCACATTCAATTCCTTTTTGCCTTTTTAGCATATAAGGATACATTACAAGTTCTCAAGACTCATCAAAGTAAAATGGCTTGTTTACTATGTAGCTAAGGAATTCTCTATTGGGCAATGTTTGTTTTCCCCTAAATCATAAAAATTTCAGTAACCAAGAACCATAATAAGATAAAAAGAAGAGCAGGGATTATCATAAAATCAGTCTATTACAAAAATATTATACCTCCTTATTTACATCTGGGTGATACTTTAGAGCAAGTCTTCGATAAGCCCCTTTGATTTCTTTGGTAGAAGCAGAAGGAGACACCCCCAAAACTTCGTATGGAGATTCCCTTCCACTCGCTCTAGCCACTATACGTCTAAAATTTCCCATCTTCTTCGTCTTGGGGTAGTCATAATTTCTTCGTGAAAGGCCCACAAAGTGTTCGACGTTATGCCCATACCCGATTCTGCAAAAGAGAGAAGGAGACGACGATTTTAGAGAGCAGGAGAGATATGGGTGGAGGAGTGAGGGTAATGTCAAAGAATGGGCAAATCCATGCATGATCTTGAATTCATTAAGAAGGGATTGGATTTGTTGTCTGGATGTTAATGGCTGGAATTGAATCAATCGACAAAATGACTACTCTATCTTGTTATTTTCTTGTTTCTTCTTTTGACACTTCTAATGTAAGTAAAGGAAAAGAAGAAGATGTTTTGAATGTATGGTTTAGAATATTGAATTGAAATTTTTAGAAATGTTTAATATGAATTGTTTTTCCATTAAAAAATATAAATTCATTGGCAATATATAGAGTGAAACTTACTTATATAAAAAACCTGATCCATTTACCCGTATTAAATTTCGCGGGTTACGAATTCAATTAAGTTTGTCGGATATAGCATTGTGGGCGCAAGTTCAATACCCATTCTGGTTGTTTACTTTAATCTATTTAGTCTTTTTTTTTTTTCTTTTTTCTTTATTCTTTTATTTCTATATTTTTTTCACACAATATTTTGCTGGAAATAAATTACATGGGACCATTGATGCCTATCCAAACCCAATACATCAACCAACGGCACATGAAAAGCTTCCTACCAGGACAACTGCTTGAGGCAAGGTGCCGGCGGCGTCTCCCACCGGTAACTTTCGGCGGAGAAATTGGAGTCTAAAGAGTATTAGTTGTGATAACTGAAAAGTATAACATACATTATAAATGAGTATTAGTCGTGATAACTAAAGAGTATAACCTATATTATAAAAGAATATTTGTAATGATAACAAAAGGGTATGACTTATATTACTAAAATGTACTCTGGTTATTATAATAATCTGACAGATTATTATTCCCCTTCATTGAAGAGTATTAAGAGTATTAGTCCCCTTCACTGAAGAGTATTAGTCCCCTTCACTGAAGTGTATTAGCCCCCTCCACTGAAGAGTATTAGTCGTCTTCACTGAAGAGTAATAGTTGGCTCTTGTATGAGTATTAGTTATCTTCACTATAGTGTATCATTCTCCTTCAGGGAAGTGTATTAGTCTTCTTCACTGAAGGATATTAGTTCCCTTTATTAAAGAGTAATAGTTGGTACTTAACTGTGAGTATTAATTATCTTTAATAAAGAGTATCAGTCTCCTTCACTAAAGGGTATTAGTCCACTTCACTAAGGAGTATTAGTCACCTCCACTAAAGAGTATTAGTTCTCTTCACTGAAGATTATTAGTTCACTGAAAATTATATTAGTGTTCTTCTTTCTACAAAATCATAACATCGAAGCAATGTGTAATCAAACTGACCCAAATTATTCGTATTAATATTATTACACACGGATACCTATATATTTAACCATACAAAATCTTCATGTACTTTTGTATGAGAAGTACCTGTTACAGACAATTGCGATGCGGAATTGAAGCCACCAACACTAGCTGATGTACAATTTCGCTAGATTTATCCACAACTTTGAAATTTCTCTTAATTTCCATCTGAAGTAAAAAAAAATGAGAATTGTGTCTGAAATTTCTTCTTGTTCTTTAGATTTTGCGTTTTACTATCTAAACCTTTGTATTGTTTATGGAATATTGAATTTCAGTGTTGATTACTTCTGGAATTTGGAAGAATTGAAACACGCTTGTAACATATTTCTTTCCTCCAAATTGGAATGCGTAATATGCATATTTGGAGTAGGTAATGGGTTTAGTTAGTGGGTCGGTAGTAATTGCATGTTTAGTTGATGGGCGAATTGTATTTGGCGGGCCGGTAGTAATTGGATGTTTAGTTGATGGGCGGATTGCATTTGGAGCTTTATTTGCTATTTGGATCCAAGTTTATGCATAAATTCATTTCACTGTATACATACTCAAATTCATTATGTGTACTTCAAAAATCAAATATGAGAGGCAAAGTATTACGGTAAAACCTCTCTATAGTCATATCCTTGGGACCACAAAAAAATATTCCTAAATGAGGGTTATTCCTAAATAGAGTTATAAGGTTTTTTTTTTTTTTAATGCATGTATATTATATAATGGTATAATTAGTAGATACATGTACATGTAATGTGTTAAACTTAATTGAACTAATTTACTCACGTAATATGAAAAGACAATACTCAAGAGTCACCCACCATAGATGCATGTACTTGCTTTTGATTGCTTTAATTTTTTCAACTATAAATACTATGTATAATACATTTTTTTTTATCAATTACATCAAATCAACATTTTCTTCACGCATATAATGACACCAAAAATAGAAAAGAGAACTCAAATGAGGAAAATAATCCAGAGGATGATAGCATAGAAGTACAAAAAGTTTCATGTGAAGAAGCTTTAAGCTTACTCGACAAGTTGGAAATGTTTTGGGTTCAACAAGAAGGTGGTCATGTGGACGAGCTAATGCGCACACGCAAGTTGAAGGATAAGGTTACAACACAAAAGATTAAATCATTGTCACAATCAACCTTGAACAAGTATTTTAAATCAACTTAAATCTATTGTAAAATTATATATATTATTATGATTTATTCCTAAATGGAGGTGTATTTCTTTATGTTGGGACTTGAAAAAATATGAATTATGACAATATGAAGTTTATTCCAAATTATAACTGGTCCCAAGTTGGGACCATGAATTTTTATTCCTAAAGAGAGTTTATTCCTTAATAGAGGGGATTTAAACCAAATCCGTCCTCTATCTTTTCACCTTTATCAAAATGGTCCTCTATTTATTTGTTTTATCAATTTAGTCCTGTATCTATTCAAGTTTCGCCAAAATGATCCTAATTGGCCTAAAAATGTACAAAACCTCACCGTTTTGGTCCTATATTTATTTTCTTTACCAATTTAGTCTTGTATCAATTCACATTTCTCCAATTAGATCCTAATTGAACGCATAAAACATAAAATGCCACATTTTTAGTCATGCACACTAGTTTTTTTGGGGGAAGCTTATGATGTGGTTTTTTTTTTTCAATGTGGCACTAGCGGTGGCCAGCTTTGCATATAGACCCAGTCGTTTAACTAGGTTCATATTTTTTTTTCCGTTTGACACCGGAAAACTCCTCCACACCAATTCACCTGGGAACATGGTTCTGATAACATAATTAGGGCCCCCGATGAACCTCCACCTCTGCATTGGTATGATATTTTCCGCTTTGGAACGAGCTAGCCTGCACAAATTTATTTTTGGGTCTTCCTAAAAATATATCATACCAATGGAGAACTTGTTCATCCTTATAAACTCCAAGAAACTCCCATATTATTTTGATGGGATTTAAACCAAAATCATCATCTATCTTTTCACCTTTATCTAAATAGTCATTTATTTATTGTTTTATCAATTTAGTCCTGTATTTCTTCAAGTTTCGCCAAATTGGTCCTAATTTGGTGAAAAATGGTTTTATGCTTTATGCGTTCAATTAGGACCTAATTGGAGAATGTGAATTGATACATGACTAAATTGGTAAAGAAAATAAATATAGGACCAAAACGGTGAGGTTTTGTACATTTTTAGGCCAATTAGGATCATTTTGGCAAAACTTGAATAGATACAGGACTAAATTGATAAAGCAAATAAATAGAGGACCATTTTGATAAAGGTGAAAAGATAGAGGACAGATTTGGTTTAAATCCCCTTAATAGAGTATTCTTTTTTAGAGGTTTTACTGTACAAGGAAATAGTTCATTATAAACTTATCATGTAAGTATATTAAAGTATCTAATATTTGATTAGGAGTATCAATAATTTAATCAGAAGTATTATTAGTTTGGGTTGCTGGTATTATATTATAATTGCTGTAAAAAATTTTTTAACCTGATTAATGATACTTTTGATAAGATTATCGATATTTCTGATCAAATATTTAATACTTTAAAACAGTTTCATTATAAACATATCATGAACCATTTTTATATCAAACTTAGCCAATATGAGAAGCCATAATTAAGAATGGTCTTAATTTATTTCTTGAAACAAACATATAATTTAAAGAGATGCAAATAGATTATAGTGTTTTTTTTTTCTTTTCATATTAATAAAAGTTTTATAGATTTGAGATCCATAAATTACATTAGTTCGAGTAGTCACCGTTTTATGGTGTTTTAATCACCTTTTCAATGACTTCCTTAATCATGTTCTAAAAATTGCGCTTTTACATTTGAAATTTGCAGAAAGTAATATTTTATGCAACAGAAAATGTCATGAAAAGTTCGATCCTGGCTCAGGATGAATGATGACGGCATGCTTAACACGTAAATCGGACAAGAAGTGGTGTTTCCAGTGTCGAATGAGTTAGTAACACGTAGAGATGTTAAAAAATAACCGGAACAACCGGTTTGAATTGGAACCGCCAGTTCTAGTTCCGAAACTGAACCGAAATCGTAAATCGTACGGTTCAATCCCTATTCTAGCAAAAGTTTGAACTGAAACCGCCGGTTCGAACCGGTGGTTCCGCATTAATTAAAAAAAGAGTCATTGGATCATCAATGACCCAGATTAAAGAGCCGTTGAGACCCAACGGCGGAGATGATAGATCTGTTGGTTAAAACCGCCGGTTCCCGACATAATTTTTTTTTTCTTTCTCTCCACCTATAAATACTACCTCATTTTCACTCTAAAATTCACCCTAAAGCATTACTTTCTCCTCATCTCTTTCAACTTTCACTCAATTCTCAAAGTTCATATTAGTTTTCTAAACTCTCTAGTTAATATTAGTATATACTATACTATATACACTATATATTATTAACATATATTGATACACTTATATTTATATTATTATTATGACAAGCCGTCAAAGGAACGGTAAGTGTAAAGCTTCTTCCACCTCTTCCGTTCGTCATCCAATTCCACCACCGCTGCCGCCACCGGCATCAGTTGAGTGGAGTTTAGATGACATCGAGCACACAATTAGTCCTGGTTATGAGGATCCTCTTGAAGATGAGGAGCCACCACAACGTTCAACTCAAGAGAGTCAACACCTCCCAACCGAGGACGAGGCCGAGGCAACTCCAAGTCGAGCTAAACTTAAATTGACTATTTTTTGCACATCACTTTAAAAAAGTGTACGACTAGGTAACAAAAAAAATTAAAATTCATTGCAACTATTGTGACATTGTCTATTCTTTTAACAAAGGAGGAAGATATGGAACATTCGACAAGCATATGAATAGATGTCACCCGGATAAAGTTGAAACTGATTCAAATCAAACACAACTTCATGAATTTTAACAAAATCAGAGTGGCGCAGCGGAAGCGTGGTGGGCCCATAACCCACAGGTCCCAGGATCGAAACTTGGCTCTGATATGGAGTGGCTTCTAAATTTAATTTATGTTTTTTTATACCTCAATATGAATGAATTTTATTTACTGATAAAAAAAAACTTCATGGATTTACGTCAACTGGGGGTAGAGTTCATCAAATGAAATATAGAAAAAGGCGTGACTATTCATACCCACGAATTTGCTAAATACATTCACTAATATGTTAACCCATTGGGAATAATTTTTTTTAAGGCCAGTAGGTTAGGGGGGGGGGGGGGTAGCAAAAGAAGGACCACAGGTCTTCGGGCTGGCAATTTAAGGACACCAGATTTAAAATGTTGCAATTTGAGGCCAAATTGGCCCGAATTGACTCTAATTAGAGCTAATTCGGGCCAACCTGGCCTCAATTTGCAAAATTTTAAACATATGGTCCTCAAATTGCCAGCCCCAAGACCTACCGTCCTTCTTTTGCTACCCCCTAAGTTGTGGTCTTAAAAAATTAATCCCAAATTAGATCTAATTGGACCTAAATTCCACGTACTCGGCACATGACACCCGATATTTGACTAGTTTATACTCGTGGAGCCCGTCCGATACCACTTTAAAAATAAATATTTTTTATTTATAAATATAAATATATATTTAAAACAAAAATTTTAAAAATAAATATTTTGAGACATGACCCCGATTTCGGGCTATTTTATACACGTGCTTGGAACATGACCCTCCATCGGCTAAAACCAAGCTTGTTGCTTATGTGTAGTTCACGCTATTCTACCTCAGCACCATTGACGGTCAAAAACTTGGGGTTGGACGGTCGAGGTGAGGGTCGGGGTGGGTAGGGACTACGGTCTAAACTTTGGGTGAAAAATGATTGGGGCGTGGGGTTGGTATGAGGTAGAAGAATTTATTTTTTTGTATTAATTTTTTTTAATATATATACTTATATTTATAAAGATAATAGTTATGTCTCAAAGCGGTGTTGGACGGGTGCAATGTGTATAAAATATCTCAAAATCAGGGGTTAATTAGTGCTTCGGAATAAAAAATTACCACATAATTTAGCAACATATTATGTTTACTAATCGTTTTACCAACGGATTACCAACAGATTGGTCATATAAATAAATATTTTATTTTTTGTTGGTAATCCGTTGATAATCTGTCGGTATTTTTTACTAATGGGATACTATTTCATTGGCATATTTAGCAACGAGCAGAATAACAATGAAAAACATTCGTTGTAAATCTGTTACTAAATGCAAATTCATTGATTAGCAACATAATTTTTTCGTTGTTAAAACATGAAAATCTTGTAATGAAAGGTAGTAAAAGAAGGACGGTAGGTCTTGGGGCTGGCAATTTAAGGACCATAGGTTTAAAATTTTGCAAATTGAGGCCAGGTTGGCCCGAATTAGCTCCAATTAGAGTCAATTCGGACCAATTTGGCCTTAAATTGCAACATTTTAAATTTGGTGTCCTTAAATTGTCAGCCCGAAGACCTGTGGTCCTTCTTTTGCTACCCCCCCTAACCTACTGGCCTTAAAAAAAATTATTCCCTTAACCCATCATATTACTTTAGTTACATTTTAATTTTTCTTAATTCACCCCCTTAAAATTTACAATTATAACCCCAATAATATTTACACAATCCAACTAAATATACACACCTACCTATTTAATTTACAATTTAAAATTAAAAAAATTGTACACCCACACTCAATTTTTGCTCCCCACCCCACCCACCCCACCCCACCACACCACCAAAACCCACTTTCTTTCTTTTCTGCAAGCTGCAACCCCCCATGCATCATCCCAATCTTAAAACTTGCATCCTTATTTCGTTTAATTTTCCGCGGGCTTCCCCACGACCAGTAGCGGACCCAGGATTTTAAAATTGGGGGTACGATGTATTCCCTCCGTCCCATTATAGTTTGCACACTTTTCATATTCGTCCGTTCTTAAATTATTTGCACACTAAAAAACATTGATTTTCGTACACACTCACAATAATATACACATACTCATATGCCACTACTTTATTAAAAAAATGATTTTTTCTTTAAAATGTGTCGATTCAACTATACAAATAATACCGGGATGGTGGGAGTATAATTTACGAATATATAACATTTTATAAAGTTCAAATAAAATCAGAGAATGTATTATGAAAATAATATTCATATAACTATTACCATACACAACAAATCATGATATACTACGAAATGAATTGTTGCTTACAGTAATAGATATCATTAAATAAGTTAATGATAGATTTATAATTATAATTGTGTTTATTAAAAATTATTTATAAAAATAGAAAAGCTTCACGCACTAACTTAAATATGAACAAGAACTTGGATTACTTGGTCAACCGAATTAGTTTAGTTATCCTAAAATTCATCTTTAAGTAAAAAAAATGGGATATAAAACATATTTAGTAAATAACTTTCTTTTGATTTGGGGGTACAACCGTACCCCCATGTCCCTTCACTCGGTCCGCCACTGCCCACGACTCCCACTTTCATTTATTTTGCATCGCCTCAAATCCCACACCCCCTTCCTCACCATATGATGAAGACGACTCATTTATTTTTCGTACAATCTTAAATGAATTTATAGAAAAAATATATTAATATATATGATTTATACTTCTCTAATTATGCATTTTTTTTCTCCATTTTTTAATGGTGTAATTATTTATGAAAAAATATAGAAATGATGACTAGTGTGGGCAGAAATATAGTGTGTATTTGTGGATTCCTTAAATTTTGAGTGGATGTAGAAAGTATGATTATTCAATAATTTTAATATTTCTTTTATTAGATAAGGGTATATTAGTATTTTTTATTAAATAATTTTTTGGAAAAAAAGAAAATGGGTGAACATAGCATTTTATTGGGGGTGAATAGTTGCGCCCTATAGAAAATTGTTAGCTAAATTTGTGTGCACACAACACCTTCCTTTCCAATTTGCCGATAATCCCTTTTGGAATGATTTTGTCAATTTGGCCTTCAACCCTAGACCAAAAAAATTTCACGTCAGCTAAAGTTGTTTATGAGTATAGATATGCTTTGATTAATCTATTTGCCGATTTAAATGTTAAAGTTTGTATATGTGCGGATATTTGGAGCGATAATTTTAAAAAACATAGTTATATTGGAGTTACATGCACTTGGATTGATGATTCATAGTCTCTTAACAAAAATCTGATTACCTTAAAAAAAACAAAAATCTGATTGCTTATAGAGATTTTGATACGGAACACAATGCCATAAATATTAGAGATAAATTGCATGATATTTTAAATGAGTATGCTCTTACTAGAAAAAAAAATTATCTTGGATTTGATAATACTAGTGCAAATACGAGTACTATAAAAGATCTTACAAATATTTGTCAACCATATCTTGGTGGAAAAAAAATTCATGTTAGATGTATGTGTCATATTTTAAATCTATGTGTTCAAGATGGTTTAGAAGCTTTGAAAGAACAAGTTGGTCCTATTAGATCCACTATTTATTATTTGTTGAGACGTTCAACTTTGATGAAAAAATGGATTTTTTTTTGTAGAACATTCAATTTGCGTCCCAATTTTTTTTTTCTCTTGATGTGTCAACTCGTTGGAATTCCACGTATAAATTGTTAAAAGATTCTACGGAGTATAATGAAGCTTTATGTACATTTTTTGCTCAAAAAAATTGTGGTTTTCGTTTATATCCTCAATATTAGGATTCATGCACTTCTTTGTGTAAAATTTTAGGAATTTTTAATGAGTCCACAAAAGTGTTATAGGTGTTTATTATCTTACTAATAATTTGGCGCTTGATTATTGTATTAAAGTTGATCATGTTTTAAATGAAAATATGACAAATCCTTTATTAAGTGGTGCTACTTTCTCTATGATGCAAAACTGGAAAAAAAAATACGCATATTTTTTATTTATTCTTGGTTGCTAAAGCACTTGATCCTAGAGTAAGATTGAAATGATTAATAGTATTATTAGATTTGTATTATAATTCTTTATTACCTAATAGACATATGGTCATGGATGATGATGATGCATATCCTAAGCCGGAAGAGATTGTTAATAAGATTAAAATTACTTTAATGGATTTATTTAGAGAATATAGTGGTCCTAATTTTAACTCTAATGTTGGTCGTGACGGTGGCTCTTTATCGAGTTCTATGGTAAGTGAATATGCAATTAAAGATATATTATCGGGTTTTTATAATGAGCATATGCAAAAACGTTCAAGGGCTACTTCTGTTACACCCGATATTAGCTACCCGACCCATCGGATATCGGGCATGAACCAACTCACTGTAGCGGCTCGAGCAAGAATAATCCGCCCCTTGATAAGCAGGCGGGCGAGGAAGTAGAACCTACCCGACGCGGATCTCCGGGAGCCGTCGGGCAAGATACTTAAAACCCGCAGGCCCGGGCATCGGGCGGCCAGCTACGAGCTCCGAGGCAGGCGCTCTACCCGCCTACCCGTGAAAGGACCACCAGGATGCTCGCGTCCGGACCGTCACCCGGGTACCCGTGTACCCGTCTGCCCGACCCTAGGCTACGCCAGCTGTGAGAGGACGTCTAGTGCCATCAGTCCAGAGGATGTGACAGGGTCAAAGAGGGCAGTTGGGGTTAAGTCCCATCATCTCAGGGGAGACAGTGCCATGTGGCGTCTTCTCATTGGCTCATAGGGGAGGCTGTAGCCACTCATTACCTTCCAGCTAGGAGTAGGGGGGACCCACAGACCCACCAACCAAACATGGGGAAACTCACCTTGTACACTATAAATAGGGCTTTTAATGCCCAAATTTAACACATCACATTTATTATAAACCTACTCTTGAGAGCTCATTTACTCTCACATTTATTGCTTCCAAACATTATACTTTATAAATCCTACCCGCTAGGAACCCGACGGCGAGATCCTCACGAAATCGCTGTCAACATTTTGGCGCTAGAAGGAGGGTGACTAATATCGAAGTACACTCAGTTTTGTTCATCTAGTCACCTCGAACAAAATCCCATCCGTTTCCATTCCAAAAATGACCACTTCGAAAGCTACACGAACCCAGCAGCAAGTCGAAGATGTCGGCGAGACCGCCACTCCGGCTCCGGCCACGGCGGAAACTCTCCAAGGCCCTTTCGAGTTCTTGTCGTCAATAAGAACTCTAGAAGACCTCCAGGCTGCAAGGGCAATGATCGAACGCCGCCAGGCCGAGATCGATACCGCTCCTATCCGCACTCATCGACCCGGAAAGGGGCCAGCCCGGTCCAGGGCCACCAGCCAGCCACGGCAGGAGCAAGAGGCGGCCAGGAGGGCCGCCAGTAACCCCCGGCCTCAGAACCTAAAGAGGCGCCTCGACGAGGAGGCCAACTCACAGCGGATTTCTCGCCGACCTGCGGGATCGGTCTTCTCCAGACTGGGATCCCAGGCTCGAGGAACTGCCCGTCCTTGTGAATCCAACACCAGCTCCAGACCCTGGGAGCGAGAACGGGCACACTCTCCCAGACGTCACAACGATGCGGCCCCGAGGCCGTCGGTCCGTGACCGTCTGGGGGACGACCCGCGTCCCCGTTCTCCCCCCGCGGCCGACAGCGCTATGGCCGCTATCTTGAAGAAGGTCACGGACCTCGAAGCCAAGCTCGAAAGGCGGGACAGACAACACCACGTCGCCCACATGCCTAACTCCCCTATCGCCGACATACTGCTACGGGCCCCCGCCCAACCAAAACTCAACGTGGCCGCAGTGGGCCAGTGATTAGGCGTGAAATTGTCATGATTCGTAGCTAGAAACGCCCTAATCTTGGTCGAGTTTATAGAGTATTTAGAGTCAATTGAGCATTATTTCTACACGTTGATGAATTTGTCTCTTTGATGCTCATAGGTGAATAGAGGACAAAAAACGGAGTTCGTAGGAATTTGAATCGACTCAAACGGATGCCCGGATGAGAAGATATTGAAGAAATACGATTGGTATTAGTGCGGACGAGGAAAAGTATCACTTGGGAGGAGTTAGAAGTCACTCGAGTGACTAGGTCGAGCGCACGCGCTCGAGCGCATTGCTCGAGCGCTTAAACTTACAGAACTATTCTTGCGCTCGAGCAGCTCGAGCGCCACCGCTCGAGCGAATTGCTCGAGCGCCCAAAACATGCAGAGAGATTTCAGCGCTCGACCGGCTCGAGCGGAACCGCTCGAGCGATTGTGTCATTCGAGCTACACTGCTCGAGCGGGACCGCTCGAGCGTTTTGCTCGAGCGCCCATGGATTTTTGCCTCCGGATGCGTATTTTCGGCCCATTAACTCCCGTTTCGACCCGGTGCCTATATATACCTCTTCCAAACACGTTTTGAAAAACAGATGATAATCCCCGACTTTTAGAAATAATTTTAGACTTAGTTTTTGAAGAGGAGAAGAACGAGCAAGCTTTATTTACGTTTTGTTGAGGTTTTTCATACGAATTCTAGTTTCTTTTCAATTCTTAGTTTCTTTTCATTAGTTCGTTACTTTGAACACGTGTAAATTTTATTTTTATTAATTCAATTTCAGTTCTTAGTATTTATTTTCTTTTAAAACCCTAGTTCATGTTTCTTATTTTCTTCGTTCAATTCATTATGTTTATGTGTGTTGTTTCTTCTTTTGCTTTTATGTTTGTTAAAACCATGTCTAGCTAAAACCCTTGCATGCTTAGGTTAGGATGAACTCGTAGAAGTAGGATGTGGGTACGTAATTAGGGTAATTCGTGACGTTAGTTTTAATTCTCTTAATTAATGAATTCGTATAATTAATCTTAACTTTACCTTTGAATTTAGTACGAAAGTGTTAGAGAGAGGACCACCGCATCACTCAATAACAACTAGTAGTCTTAACGAGAAGGTTTAGGAAAGGTTAATTCATCTACCGGTTTAGCGAAGGAGGACGACCGCATCACCTTAGTTAAATTAGGGTCTCATTAATTGAGCACAATCCATTAACTTGTTAGTGGATTAGTGAAGTCGAGTGTTAGGGTAAAGTATTAGGGTTTAGAATCTTGAGCTTTCACCTTGCATTCTTTTACTTAGGTTAATTCTTGTGTGTCACAGTTATTTTGATTATGTACCTGCTCCGTTAGTATACGTAGGGATTCCTATCTTAAGCATCACCACCTCATATTTGAAAACACACCTTTTGTTACTTAGTTTAATTTTCCTTTTGCACTCGTAGGATAATTCAGTCTTTTAATTAATCTTTCAAAAACCCAAAAACATTACACTCATATTAACTACAACGCGTAGATCTTCAGGGATCTATTCGCATATACACCATCCCTTGGGTTCGATAATACTTGGTCCCTATACTTGCCCATACTACAGTGAACCCGTACTCTTGCGGGGTAGCTACTAGTAGAAGCTAGTGTAGTTCGCTTCAAGTCAATGGCGCCGTTGCCGGGGATGGCGTTGTATGCTTTTTGAATAGGACTTGTAGATAGCTTAGTAGTTAGTAGTGGGTGATTTATTTTCTGTTTTTATTTTTTATTTGTATTCAATCGGCAGTTGCGTTTTGACCCTTCTGCTAGTGTGTCAGGTTTATGAAAACACGCTCACAAGGCAATACGAGCGAAGAGAGAATACCGTTGGACCCTGAGACAATAGCCAGAAGGAATCGAGCCTTCTTGAGAAGGATGAATGCTGCCGACTTAGGAAAGGAACCAATGGATATCAATAATGAGTTGGACGATGCTGCCAACGATTTCAATCAGGCAGTAGACCGAGTTGAAGGCACTGGAGTTAGTGGTAGCCAGAATCAAATTCCATTAGGGGATAGCCAGAGCCTAAACCCGGATACACAAAACGTAGGGAATCCAGCTCAGAACCTTGTCCATAATCCTCATAACAACCCTGCTTACCCACAAAACCCAAATAACCCTTTTAACAACCCAGTATACCAACATTACCCATACCCACCTTATTCTTACCCACCATATCCATATCATCCACCTCCTGTCTACAACCAACCACCTGTTTACCCACCACCACCCCAACAAGTACCCGTACCAGCTGCTAATCCTCAACACGTTCCTCAGAACGTAGACCACAATATGGCTATTCGAGGGAGGTTTGCAGCGCAGCCACAACGGTACTATGATGGAGTGGCATTGCCTCCTGTTGAGGCAAATAATTTCTCTATTTCCCCAGGAATTTTAAAGTTGCTTACCGAGAATCAGTTCAAGGGGGTGATCGGGAAGGAGAATCCTCATACACATCTGAGGAGTTTTCTCATGATAGCCTCAACATTTAATTATAATGGCATGTCTGAAGATGCCAAGAGGCTTAGGCTGTTCCCATTCTCATTGACGGGAATAGCTAAGGAGTGGTACGATAATACGCTCCCGCGGGGAGGTATTACCACTTGGGCCGAGCTCGAGCGTCTGTTCCTCGAGCGATTCTACCCTCCATCTAGGACGATCAAGGCTAGAATTGAGATCTCATCCTTTCGCCAGAAGTCTGGAGAGGATTTACGCCAAGCGTGGGAGAGATACTCAAACATGCTGATTGAGTGCCCGCAACACGGGTACAACGAGGGAGACATTATGGCATTCTTCTACAGTGGTGCCAACAAGGCGGGGCAAGACCATTTAGACGCTTGTGCGGGCGGAGCATTCTTGAACCAAGGCATAGAGAGGTGTAGGGAAATCGTGGACAACATTGTCACGAATGCCGGTGCTTGGAGTGGAGATGCAGATTTTCAGAGAGTGCACCAGGTTGAAGAGGGAGAAAGAACGAGAAGGCTGCTGATGGCCATGATGGAAAAGATCAACAACCTCGAGTTGGGAAAGAGTTTGGTTGGAGAGCATGCAGTAGAGAATGAGAGAGTAGACCAACCAAGTGGACAGCAAGAGGTAGCCAATTACATGGGAGGTCCGTATTACAATCAGAATGGCTACCAAGGTGGAAATCAGTATGGAAGGCCCTCTTATGGCCAACCATTTGTACCTCCAGGCCCACAGCCACTTCAAAATCAATGGAGGAACACACAAGGAGTTCAAGGAGGCCAGCAACCTCCTCAAAACACATGGAGGAAGAATGATAATTTTTCTTATGCTAACCAAAAAGCTGGTGTTACTGTTCCTGCAGGTGTTGATCCGGGGTCTAAACCTCCTGGTGGAGAAGGCGGTGCATCAACCGAGGAGATGTTGAGGGCGATCCTTCAGAAAGTGGAGGAAGGGAGCAAGCGGTTGTCATCCTTGGAGTACGATGTGAAGGAGCTGCATAAGAAAGGTGATCAACGTGATCAAGAGCTCCAGAAGATGAATGTTGAGTGGACTAGAACTCAACAAGAGAACAATCGAAGGTTCACTTCTTTAGAGTTCCAGATGAGCCAGATTGCAAAGTCCGTGAATAGAATGCCGGAAGGGAACCCGAAAGAGCATTGCAAGGCGATCCAGCTTAGAAGTGGAACCAACTATGAAGGGCCTCAGATGCACGCTGATTCTGAGACGCCCCAAGAAGAGATTGAGCCCAAAAGGGATGGAGTTGAGACTGAGGAGAAAGAAGTTGAGAAGAAGGTTGAGGATGAGAGCACTCAAGCAAGCAAGGAGCTTGAAGAGGAAGGCATTGAGAAGGGTGAGAGAGTTCCTAAGTGGAAGAAGGCAAAGGAAGCAAGGGAGAAAGTGAAAGAAACAGAAAGAGATGAATGGGGGGTACCCAAATCTGTGATACCCGTCCCATATCCACAGCGCTTCATGAAAAAGAAGCTTGATGAGAAATTCGCTAAGTTCCTTGATGTTTTTAAACAATTGCATATTAATATCCCTTTTTATGATGCTTTGGAACAGATGCCCAATTATGCAAAGTTTTTGAAGGATTTGATCGCTAAAAGGCGGCGAGTGGATGAGCCGAAGTTGGTGCAGCTGAACCACGAGGTGAGTGCATTAGTGCACAAGGCGCTTCCACCAAAGCTGAAGGATCCCGGGAGCTTCACGATCCTATGTGATATTGGGAACGGGATCAAGAAGGGAGCGTTATGTGATTTAGGGGCGAGCATCAATCTCATGCCCTTGTCGCTTTTCAAAAAGTTGGAAGGTGGAGAACTTCAACCCACAATGATGACGCTTCAACTTGCCGACCGGTCTATTACTAGACCTCAAGGTGTGGTTGAAGACGTCCTAGTGAGAGTTGGAGATCACATTTTTCCAGCCGACTTTGTAGTGCTAGAGATGGAGGAAGATGAGCACGTGCCCCTGATCTTGGGAAGACCGTTCTTAGCTACGGCGGGGATGGTGCTAGATGTGGCAAATGGGAAGATTACGTTGAAGGTCGATGATCAAGAAGTGAAGATCTCCCTATATGAAGCCATGAAGCACCCGAGGGAGGACGAGAGCTTGTATTGCATGGATGCAATTGATCCTCGTGTTGAAGACACGCCTTCTATCCCTAATCCTTCTGATATTCATGATTTTGTTAGTCCTTCACTTGATTATTTAACCCATGAGTGTTATGATCTTGATTATTTTGATAGGGATAAAGTGAAGAAGTTGAAGGATGAAGAGGTGAAAAGTGTGGACGTGGTCCAGCTAGAGGGAAAAGGAGGAGTTAAGAAGAAGAAGTCAAAATTCAAGAAATTGTTTAGTAAGACTCCTCCAGATAGAGGCAAGAAGGAGTTGAGACCCATAACACTTGGGGATGAGAAGGGAGCAAAAGAGCTCATGATGGTAGGGAATCAAGGAAAGGAGTTCAAACACCACTCTTATGAGAGTGGGGGAGGTAAATTTGAATTTGATGTCCCATAAGCTCCTTTGAGCTTGGTCCGGCATGAGGACTTTAAAAATAGCGCTGAATGGGAGGCAACCCATTTTTATTTGCTTTCATTTATTTTTAGTGTCTTTTTATATTATTAGGGAGTTATTTTGAGTCGTATGTTTAACCTCATATTTGAGTGAGTTGCTTGTAGGCTTGTCTCTAAAGGAGTAAAGGTATCATGGAGTTACTCAGATTGAAGAAACCAACTTGAGACAAGGAAGTGTGCAAAGCTATTGAGAGAAATTGAATTATTTGGTTGAGGTAACCCACAACCCCAAACTTAGACCTCTAGCAAGGTCGAAGTTTGGGGGGGGTGGAGTTTTTTTTTATGTTTCTTGTTACATTGCACATGCATGCACGCCCTTATCTTTGAGTTGAGTTTGATTGATTATTAGTTTGTTGAGATACTCCTTGGGGTGATTTTGAGTTGACTCGCTATTGCATATTTCATGTCTATCAATCATCTTATGCTTGTTGATTGCTATCTTTGAGTATGATTTGATGAGTAGAGTGAGTTGTAAGGGTGAGTTAGAAATTCTTTTGTGTGAGTGTTTGAGTTTGAGCTGATTTGAGAAAGAACTCGTATGCTTGTGAATTTTTCTTTTGAGTGCTTGTGTGATGAGAGTGAGAATGCATTAGGACTAGCATGGATGTGAAAGCCGTGAGAGTTGAGCCTTACGAGATTTAAATGCATGATTTAATCTCTTCGTTTGTGAGTGAATCATCACCTTAGAGGATGCTAGAACTTGCATGTGCTCTTGCTTTTTGATTGTGTCTAGTTTGATATGCCGAATAGGATCTTAGGCCATCTTTGATTTTATTGAGTCACTTAGCCAAAATTTTCCTTACCAATGACATTGATCCCTTGTTAGCCCCTTTGAGCCGAAAGCCTATTTTATTTGCTAGCACATATGAACACTATTCCAATTCCTAAGCCTTTTTGTCCCAATTTGAGTGGAGAATAGGAAAGTGTGAATGTGAAGGGAGTGAATTGAGTGAAAAAGGAAAAGGTTGTTTGTTGAGTGAATATGAGAAGAAGGTGTGATGAAGTTTTGAGATGTGGGAAAAAGAGAAAGAAAATTGAGATTGAGCAACAAAAAAAAAAATGAGCTCATGTGTTTGTGCGAAAAAGAAAAAAAAAAGTGAAGTGATTGAAAAAAAAAAGTGAAAAGAGAAAGAAAAAAAATTGAAGTGTTGAGAGAAGTGGAATTGAAAGAGTGTTGATTGAATATGTTTGAAGTAGTCTGTTCCTAATCTCGAAGTGCCAAAGTTTGATTTTCTATTCTCCATTCACTTTAGTCACTTTACCTTATATTGTTATCCCACCTGTCCAAAGAGCCTACATTACAACCTTGAGAAAAGTCCTTTTTGATTCGGCATTGATTTCTAGAGTATGGTCGGAGTTGAGAGTGCTTACAAGCCTATGGCTGCCAATTTGTGTGATTGATTGTTTGAGTGAGTCCCTTAATCATTGATATACACTTGTGAGGGAGTGAAACACATCGTTGAGTGCACATCCATGCTTGATCTTGGTGTTTCTTGTCATTGTTGCATGAGTACGATAAAAGAAAGTGAGTGAGTATACGGGTGATTGACTTTTGAAGCTCGAGTTCATTTGCTTGCATGATTTGATTCGTTGACTCATTTCTAACAATTTCACTTGACTTATTATTTCGTTACTTGAGGACAAGCAACATGGTAAGTTTGGGGGGGTTGATTAGGCGTGAAATTGTCATGATTCGTAGCTAGAAACGCCCTAATCTTGGTCGAGTTTATAGAGTATTTAGAGTCAATTGAGCATTATTTCTACACGTTGATGAATTTGTCTCTTTGATGCTCATAGGTGAATAGAGGACGAAAAACGGAGTTCGTAGGACTTTGAATCGACTCAAACGGATGCCCGGATGAGAAGATATTGAAGAAATACGATTGGTATTAGTGCGGACGAGGAAAAGTATCACTTGGGAGGAGTTAGAAGTCACTCGAGTGACTAGGTCGAGCGCACGCGCTCGAGCGCATTGCTCGAGCGCTTAAACTTACAGAACTATTCTTGCGCTCGAGCAGCTCGAGCGCCACCGCTCGAGCGAATTGCTCGAGCGCCCAAAACATGCAGAGAGATTTCAGCGCTCGACCGGCTCGAGCGGAACCGCTCGAGCGATTGTGTCATTCGAGCTACACTGCTCGAGCGGGACCGCTCGAGCGTTTTGCTCGAGCGCCCATGGATTTTTGCCTCCGGATGCGTATTTTCGGCCCATTAACTCCCGTTTCGACCCGGTGCCTATATATACCTCTTCCAAACACGTTTTGAAAAACAGATGATAATCCCCGACTTTTAGAAATAATTTTAGACTTAGTTTTTGAAGAGGAGAAGAACGAGCAAGCTTTATTTACGTTTTGTTGAGGTTTTTCATACGAATTCTAGTTTCTTTTCAATTCTTAGTTTCTTTTCATTAGTTCGTTACTTTGAACACGTGTAAATTTTGTTTTTATTAATTCAATTTCAGTTCTTAGTATTTATTTTCTTTTAAAACCCTAGTTCATGTTTCTTATTTTCTTCGTTCAATTCATTATGTTTATGTGTGTTGTTTCTTCTTTTGCTTTTATGTTTGTTAAAACCATGTCTAGCTAAAACCCTTGCATGCTTAGGTTAGGATGAACTCGTAGAAGTAGGATGTGGGTACGTAATTAGGGTAATTCGTGACGTTAGTTTTAATTCTCTTAATTAATGAATTCGTATAATTAATCTTAACTTTACCTTTGAATTTAGTACGAAAGTGTTAGAGAGAGGACCACCGCATCACTCAATAACAACTAGTAGTCTTAACGAGAAGGTTTAGGAAAGGTTAATTCATCTACCGGTTTAGCGAAGGAGGACGACCGCATCACCTTAGTTAAATTAGGGTCTCATTAATTGAGCACAATCCATTAACTTGTTAGTGAATTAGTGAAGTCGAGTGTTAGGGTAAAGTATTAGGGTTTAGAATCTTGAGCTTTCACCTTGCATTCTTTTACTTAGGTTAATTCTTGTGTGTCACAGTTATTTTGATTATGTACCTGCTCCGTTAGTATACGTAGGGATTCCTATCTTAAGCATCACCACCTCATATTTGAAAACACACCTTTTGTTACTTAGTTTAATTTTCCTTTTGCACTCGTAGGATAATTCAGTCTTTTAATTAATCTTTCAAAAACCCAAAAACATTACACTCATATTAACTACAACGAGTAGATCTTCAGGGATCTATTCGCATATACACCATCCCTTGGGTTCGATAATACTTGGTCCCTATACTTGCCCATACTACAGTGAACCCGTACTCTTGCGGGGTAGCTACTAGTAGAAGCTAGTGTAGTTTGCTTCAAGTCAGCCAGTACGACGGGGAGACGGATCCCGTCACCCACCTAAGTAAATACTCCACCTACATGATCTCCATGGGGGCGACGGATGCCACCCAGTGCCGGATGTTTCCATTAACCCTTGGTGACAGAGCTCACCGGTGGTACTCCTCGCTGCCCGCGAGGAAGGTGGTTTCGTTCCACCAGCTGGGGGAACTGTTCCTGGAACACTTCTCCTCAATGGCGCCACGTCTGGCCGGCGCCAATCGCATGGCCAACCTGGCCCAGGGGAAGAATGAGACGGACCGAGCGTACATCGACCGGGTCGACCAAATCATCATGGAAGGAGAGCCCATCGGGGATGAGGTCAAGCTCGTTGTCATCATAGGCGGGCTCCGCCTAAAGACGAAACTGTGGAGATCAATGAACAAGGACTATCCCAAATCCTACTCGGAGTTCCGGCAGCGGGCTGGGAAGATCATCTACAACGCCGACTGTTGGAGTTATACGTGAAAGTATGCTTTTTCTTTGTATAACTCGTGTATCAAACACTTGTTTATGAGAATAATTCTTTTATCGCATATGCTTTAGATATGATTGAATGTTGAATATCTATTGCAAACCGTTCAATATATGGTACTAGTTACATTGTAGTTAATGTGGTGATACCCGATCACGGAAGACAACATTAACAGTTTACTTGTAACTAAACGTACATTTTCACGACCTAGGTGGAATTGAACAATCCGCCGTGAAAGGTCGATGTGTAAGGCTCAGATTGGTCTGTCTTGACTAAGAGATTGCACTAGCACATTTAGTATGTGTTGAAGAGGACCTACATCGAGGATAAATTCTTCTGTTCTGAAAGGTGAAGAATTAGACCTTAGTGGTTGTTAATTTCTTAATCTTCGTCACTTAAATAGGACCGTGTGTGCTTAATGGTTACTGCTTTGATTCATGTTGGGTGAGAATCATTGTGACTTCGAACTTTGTGTCTTGGGTAGTAATATTAATCATACGACGGTTGCTAAGATTTAATATGGAGAAACGCGTGCGAGTACGGCTCGTGTGATTAGTCCCCTTGGTGGGCTCAGAAGTTTTATTGTACCAAATCTTGCAAGTGAAGAATTAGTTTCTTCGGTACGAATAATAATGTTGAGCTGTCTTTACTCCAAGGTGAAATATATTAATTAATTTAGAGCTATTCAGAAGCTTGATTAATTAATGGACTTGATAATCTTAAACGCGGAAAATAATAACCGGGAGCCCATATTATCGTAATATGAATTAAGATGGATAGTGCAATATTAATTTATTAGTGGTAATAATTAATATTAATGGGCTGAATTATATTGGGGCTCAATATTAAAATTCAGAAGTCCATTAGGAGGTCCAATCTTAATTCTCCTTAAAGGCCCCTCAAGTAGTCCATTAAGTAGCCCAATAATGATAAGGTGATTAAAATAAAAAGAAATATTAATGCTGATTATTCAAGTGATTTTCGAAAATAAGAGGATCAAGAGGAAATAAGATTTTGTTGATTTTCTTGGAAAGATATTATGGAAGATATGTATTCTAGGAATACAAGAATATCTCATATATTCAAGAAGATCCAAATCTTTGGATTTCTTCTTGTGTTTTTCGAAAATTTACCCCTTAATATGAAGGGTGAGATTTTTGTGGAATATTTTATTTTGGAGAAAAGAATATATGAGATATATTCAAGATTTCTTAGAGTCTAAGAAAAGATTTCTCCAAGCCCATATTCTACTAGTAAATTTCGGCCCCCTCACTATTATAAATAGGGGATGATTATTTCATCCCCAAGTACATAATTCCATGTGTTGGAAAAATCAAGAGCATAGATATTTTTCTTTTTCCTTAGTTTATTAAATTACTTGAAAGCATCTCCCACCGGTGATCAAGTGAGGTGAAAGGGAAATACTTGAGAAGGTTTTTGGGTCGATAGAGCGAGATCGTGATTGTCCCGTTTATCCAAAGGCCAATTCTACAAGAGGTACGTTAATCACATATTTACTTGTTTTTTCCGCCATAGTTTATATGTGAAATTAATTCAACATGCATGATGATAAATTAGTTGTTGGAATTATTATTTGAATTAATTAGGATTAATTCATGCTAGTAATAATTGTATTTAAATTCGTATTTAAACTTCATCCCGAATAGATTCCGGGCACCCCAATTTTCCCAACAACTGGTTTCAGAGCCACGGTTTCGGGCTCTGATCTTTAAATTGGAATTTAAATTGTTAAACATTAAATTGAAATTGGATAGTAGAATTGCTAGATCTTTTTTGCAGGTATCCAATTGTCATGGTTTTAATGTTGTTAATTTCATGCGTGTGAATTAATTGTTTTTAATTCGATTCGTTCGAATTCGTTTTTCTCGTGAGAAAATCCACGAGTAGATTAGTTGTTTTTATTTTGATTCGATCATTGTAATAGACTAGTCTAGATCTAGTATTTATTTTTTTAAAATAAATTGTAACCGGATCGTGACGAAGAACGAGGAATTAAAAACGGCGTACCCAGACGACGCATACAAGCGTGGCGCGTGTATGGACGTAAAATCATGCATGGGGTGAAAACAAGAACGAACGGCGATATCCGGTGCACGGGGTGCGCGAGGCGCACGACCCGCGCACGATGGGTGGGCAATCGCACGCGGGCGCGCGCGCACGAGCCTCGGCGCTCGGCAGCGCACGGCAGCGCTCGGCAGCTGCTGCCCGGCATCGTGCCGGGTGGCGCGCGGGTCCACTCCGTGGGCCGACGCGCGCCGTATCTCGGGCCGTAGAATTTTTTTTAAACATTTTCTAGTTCTGCGTTTTTTAGTGTGATTTTAAACGTCGTCCCGAACCCCAAACGATGCTGTTTTTGATGAAGTGTTGCTGTTCGAGTGGGAGCGTGTCGAGACGAATGACGGAAAGCAACAAGGACGATTTTTCGCATCAAGACGTGAAGAAATTAAACCGTGACAATTGGATTCGAGTGCTCCGATGTGTTTAATTTTGTTTTGATGGATGTTTTATTTCGTGCACTTATTATTATTTGTTAATATGTGTTTGCATGAATTTAATTGTCCAAGAAAAACCTTACTTTCGAAAATTACTAAGTATGTTTTTATAATCGCAATTTTATTCCGGATATTAAAATTGGATTATTTTGGCCTCCATAATTTATTCATTTGTGAAGTTCTTTTGGAATACATTTCCCCCTCGGATCGGCCAAAAGAACGGATTTCACATGAATGAATTCCGAAAGGATGATTGTGGATTATTACTAGTGGCGGTATTGACCCTCACCACGAGTGGCTTGCTCAAAGCGAAATAATAATCCTGTATTTAATTATGGTTATTACTTAGGCATAGGAAATTGATATTAACTTACTCCCCTCGGAGTCCCTGTCAATTTCTATGTGGTCAAGTGGGAGCCGACTATTAATTTTGAATTAAGGATTTGTAACTTTTAAGTTTGTGATCCGCTTGAATGTATTTAAATGTATAGACCACCCCTCGTGGCGCATTTAAATTGTTTCGAGATGTTGGCTGATGCATGATTATATTGTTTTAAGGTTTCAATATAATTGATGTGATCAAATTATGTGATAATTTCGTATTTTTTCTAGATATTGATATGAATGTATGTTTTATTCTCAGTTCATCATGTCGCAACCTTTTAATCCACTGTTTAGTATACTTAAAGATAACAAACTTGTTGGTGAGAACTATGTTGATTGGAAACGTAACCTTGATATTGTCCTAACCGCTCAACACCACAAGTGGGTACTTACTACTCCTAAGCCCCAAGAGCCTGCCGAAGATGCCACGAAAGCGGTCAAGAAAGAGCATAAGAGTTGGTTTGACTCTGATGAGATGGCTAGGTGTACTATTCTGGCTTCAATGTCAGATGTGTTGCAACACCAACACCAACACATGGAGACCGCCTCTGAGATAATGCACAATCTTGAAGCGATATTTCAACATCAGAGCCGTACGGCTAGGCAAATCACCATGCGAAAGATGCTTTCGTTGAAAATGGTGGAAGGTACGCCCGTAAGGGATCACATTATTGAGATGATGGGTTATCTCAACAAGTTGGAAGTACTTGGTGCGGAATTTGACCTCCCTACTAAGGTCGATTTCGTTCTCCATTCTCTGCCGAAGAGCTTCGAGCAGTTTCAATTGAACTATCAAATGAATGACCGGACAAATAGTTTGCCCGAGCTCTTGCAAGATTTGGTATCGGCGGAGACTCTAATGGATCACCAAACCGTTGCTATGGTGGCAAACGGTATGTCTTCCTCTTCGGGTCCTAAGGGAGGGAAGAAGAGAAAGAGGACGAAAGGCCAGACCCAAGCAAATCCAACCGTTGCGAAACCCAAGGCAAAGGGAGAATGAGGTGGAAAGAAAGCTGCTAAGGGTAAGTGCTTCAATTGTGGTGAGAAGGGACATTGGAGGGCGACCTGTTCTAAGCCTAAGAAGGCGGGAAAGAAAGGTAAGTCTCATGCTTTAGTCGTTGAAACATATGTTGCGGCGTATGCTGCCCACGTTTGGGTAGTGGATACCGGGGCAACTGATCATATTTGTTTCACTCTTCAGGGGTTCCAGCTAACCCGGCGACTTAGCAAGAATGGGATCACAATCACTTTGGGCGATGCTACGAGAGTGGCAGTCGAAGCAGTGGGAGTCGTGCACCTATCTTTTGAAGATAGAGTTTTAATTTTAAGAGATGTTTTATACGTTCCGAACTTTAGGAAGAATTTAATTTCAGTTTCTAAGTTGTTTTTTGATGGATATTCAGTTACTTTTAATAAAGTTGTTACTGTTTCTTTTAAGAATGATGTTATCTGTCATGGAACGTTGGTAAACAATCTCTATACGATTAAGCGTGCACACCACTCAAATAATGAATCTAATAACACGTCGATCATTTCGAGCAATAAAAGAAAGCGTTCTTCGGAGATGAACGAAACACTTCTATGGCATCTAAGACTAGGTCATATTAATCTAAAGCGGATAGAGAGATTGGTGAAAGACGGATCCTTGGAATCGCTCCAAGTCGAGCCGTTTCCAACTTGTGAATCCTGTTTAGAGGGTAAGATGACCAAGAGGGCATTTGGAGCCAAGGGGAATAGAGCCACGGAAGTGTTAGAACTCGTTCATACCGATGTGTGTGGTCCAATGACGATCAAAGCGAGAATGGGGTATGAGTATTTCGTCACCTTCATTGACGATTACTCAAGATATGATTACATTTACCTTATGCGGCATAAGTCTGAAACTTTTGATAAGTTCAAAGAGTTTAAGGCCGAAGCCGAGAAACATAGGGAAAAGAGTATCAAGTTTCTACGATCAGATCGTGGAGGCGAATACCTCAGCGATGAATTCTTGAACTACTTATCGGACGAAGGGATCGTATCCCAGTTAACCGCACCGGGAACCCCTCAACAGAATGGTGTGGCGAAACGAAGAAACCGGACTCTTTTAGAGATGGTCAGATCCATAATGAGTTATTCGGATTTACCCAAGTCGTTTTGGGGTAATGCCTTGGAAACGGTGGCTTACATTCTAAACTTGGTGCCATCCAAATCGGTTCCTAAAACTCCAATGGAATTGTGGACCGGGCGCAAGCCCAGTCTAAGACATTTGCGGATTTGGGGTTGTCCGGCATACGTGCTAGACAAGGAAGCCGGTAAATTGGATCCACATTCGGAATTAAGGCTGTTTATAGGATACCCTGCGGGAACGAAAGGGTGTATGTTCTATAGTCCCAAGGATCAAAAGACCGTGATTAGTACACACTTTAAATTCTTGGAGGAAGACTATATGAACAATCGGAAGCCTAAAAGTGAAATTACCTTAGAAGAATTGAGAGGTCAAACCTCGATACCAAGTATACAAGATGATGTACCACAGTCACATCTTCACAACCGGAACCCCGTCGTAGTGGGAGGATTGCTAGGCAACCCGAGAGATTCATGGGGATAGGAGAATCTTCGGATTTGGTTCCCGGTGTTGAATCGGACCCATGGACGTACGACGAGGCAATCCAAGACAAAGACGCGGAGTCGTGGCAAACGACAATGGAAGCCGAGATGGGTTCGATGGATCATAATCAAGTGTGGGAGTTGGTCGAGCCACCCAGTGGGGTAGAACCCATTGGATGCAAGTGGGTGTACAAGAGGAAAAGAGGACCGAACGGAATGGTAGAAACCTTCAAAGCAAGGCTTGTGGCCAAAGGGTATACTCAGAAAGAAGGGATCGATTATGAGGAAACCTTTTCGCCTGTAACTATGCTTAAGTCCATCTGTATTCTTTTGTCGATCGCTGCGCACCTAGATTACGAGATCTGGCAAATGGATGTCACGACGGCTTTCCTTAACGAAAGTCTTGACGGGATAGATATCTATATGCAACAACCCAAAGGTTTCATTGAAAAAGGCCAAGAGAATCTCGTATGCAAGCTCAAGAGATCCATTTACGGACTTAAGCAAGCATCGCGTACTTGGAACCAGTGTTTTGATCAAGTGATTAAGTCTTATGGGTTTGGTCAAAACGAGTTCTAAAGTTGTGTGTATAAGAAGCGTGACGGAACTGCAGTGGTATTCTTAGTATTATACGTAGACGATATTCTGCTCATTGGAAACAATGTAAAGGTATTGTCAGACGTAAAGGTATGACTGTCAAAACAATTTGATATGAAGGACTTAGGGGAAGCCGGTCACATCCTTGGGATCAAGATCACTCGCGATCGCAAAAAGAGGATGTTGGGCTTATCGCAAGCTTCATACATTGACACTGTTTTGAAGCGTTTCAGCATGCAAGATTCCAAGAAAGGTTTTGTACCTTTTAGACACGGAATCCATCTCTCGAAAGAAATGAGCTCTAAGACGCAAGCGGAGATAGATGACATGAAAGGTGTTCCGTACGCTTCGGCCGTAGGAAGCCTTATGTATGCAATGTTGTGTTCGAGACCAGATATCTGCTTTGCCGTGGGCATGGTGGCAAGATATCAAAGTAATCCCGGGAAAGACCATTGGACTGCCGTAAAGTGCATCTTGAGGTATCTGAAAAGAACTTGTGAGCGGATGCTGATTTACCAGTCAGATAGTCTAGTTCCCGTAGGATACACGGACTCGGATTTCCAATCAGACATAGACTCAAGAAAGTCAACTTCGGGTAGTGTGTTTTGTATGGGAGGAGGAGCCATTTCATGGAGAAGCGTAAAGCAGAAATGCATCACCGATTCGACCATGGAAGTCGAGTATGTAGCTGCTTGTGAAGCAGCGAAAGAGGCAGTTTGGCTCAAGAACTTCTTAGTGGACTTGGACGTTGTTCCGGATTTGCCCGACAAGATAATTGTCTTTTGTGACAATGCCGGAGCAGTTGCAAATTCAAAGGAACCGAGAGCCCACAAGGCCAGCAAACACATAGAAAGAAAATATCATCTTATACGAGAAATCGTTAAGAGAGGAGATATAGAGGTGGCAAAGATAGCGTCAGGTGACAACCTAGCGTAACCATTCACAAAGGGTCTGGCTCAGACTACATTCGAGAGACATGTGGATGGAATGGGAGTCAAGACTATTGTCAATCTGATTTAAGTATAAGTGGGAGGAATTATTAGGTAAGTGTAGGTTGACATGAGATGTCACGTAGAGCTACTACACTAAGACATGCGTGATGTATACTAAAAGCAGACTTTAAGTATAAGTGGGAGATTGTTGGAGTTATACGTGAAAGTATGCTTTTACTTTGTATAACTCGTGTATCAAACACTTGTTTATGAGAATAATCTTTTATCGCATATGCTTTAGATATGATTGAATGTTGAATATCTATTGTAAACCGTTCAATATATGGTACTAGTTACATTGTAGTTAATGTGGTGATACCTGATCACGGAAGACAACATTAACAGTTTACTTGTAACTAAACGTACATTTTCACGACCTAGGTGGAATTGAATAATCCGCCGTGAAAGGTCGATGTGTAAGGCTCAGATTGGTCTGTCTTGACTAAGAGATTGCACTAGCACATTTAGTATGTGTTGAAGAGGACCTACAGCGAGGATAAATTCTTCTGTTCTGAAAGGTGAAGAATTAGACCTCAGTGGTTGTTAATTTCTTAATCTTCGTCACTTAAATAGGACCGTGTGTGCTTAATGATTACTGCTTTGATTCATGTTGGGTGAGAATCATTGTGACTTCGAACTTTGTGTCTTGGGTAGTAATATTAATCATACGACGGTTGCTAAGATTTAATACGGAGAAACACGTGCGAGTACGGCTCATGTGATTAGTCCCCTTGGTGGGCTCAAAAGTTTTATTGTACCAAATCTTGCAAGTGAAGAATTAGTTTCTTCGGTACGAATAATAATGTTGAGTTGTCTTTACTCCAAGGTGAAATATATTAATTAATTTAGAGCTATTCAGAAGCTTGATTAATTAATGGACTTGATAATCTTAAACGCGGGAAATAATAACCGGGAGCCCATATTATCGTAATATGGATAAAGATGGATAGTGCAATATTAATTTATTAGTGGTAATAATTAATATTAATAGGCTGAATTATATTGGGGCTCAATATTGAAATTCAGAAGTCCATTAGGAGGTCCAATCTTAATTTTCCTTAAAGGCCCACTCAAGTAGACCATTAAGTAGCCCAATAATGATAATGTGATTAAAATAAAAAGAAATATTAATGCTGATTTTTCAAGTGATTTTCGAAAATAAGAGGATCAAGAGGAAAGAAGATTTTGTTGATTTTCTTGGAAAGATATTATGGAAGATATGTATTCTAGGAATACAAGAATATCTCATATATTCAAGAAGATCCAAATCTTTGGATTTCTTCTTGTGTTTTTTGAAAATTTACCCCTTAATATGAAGGGTGAGATTTTTGTGGAATATTTTATTTTGGAGAAAAGAATATATGAGATATATTCAAAATTTCTTAGAGTCTTAGAAAAGATTTCTCCAAGCCCATATTCTACTAGTAAATTTCGGCCCCCTCACTATTATAAATAGGGGATGATTATTTCATCCCCAAGTACATAATTCCATGTGTTGGAAAAATCAAGAGCATAGATATTTTTCTTTTTTCTTAGTTTATTAAATTACTTGAAAGCATCTCCCACCGGTGATCAAGTGGGGTGAAAGGGAAATACTTGAGAAGGTTTTTGGGTCGATAGAGTGAGATCGTGATTGTCCCGTTTATCCAAAGGCCAATTCTACAAGAGGTACGTTAATCACATATTTACTTGTTTTTTCGCCATAGTTTATATGTGAAATTAATTCAACATGCATGATGATAAATTAGTTGTTGGAATTATTATTTGAATTAATTAGGATTAATTCATGCTAGTAATAATTGTATTTAAATTCGTATTTAAATTTCATCCAGAATAGATTCCGGGTACCCCAATTTTCCCAACACCGACATCCTGGCGCAGCGGCTAGGCGAAAGCACGCCGGCGGAGAAGGAGAAGCCCCGCGGCACGCCGACCCGGAGAAGCTTTTCCTACCGTGTCTCCCAACCTTCAAGCCTTTCGACTCCGTCGAAGTGAAGCTGGCCGAAAGATTGTCGGCCACCCCGGAGAATGTCTATGTACAGATCCGGGACAAAAATATGGTACCCAAGGCACGGCCATGGGTTCACAAGCCAGGGGTACAAATCAACCCCAACAAATACTGCCACTACCATCAGACCGTCGGGCACAACACAAGTGAGTGCCGCGACCTCCTGAAACAGCTTTGGCGACTCTTCGAGGAGAGAAAGCTGGAAGAGTTCGTGAAAAGACCGGCGGCCAGGCCGGAAGCGCAAGCCGCTGACTACCCTGTGGAGCCGAACCGGGAGGCGGCCCTCATATGCCCGCCGATGCCAGAAAATCAAGCCCACCGCGCCGTCAACATGCTCTCCCCGGTGGAAGGCTTCACACCCACCACCTCGCTCTTCAACCGCAGACAGAAGAGCGAGCTGCGAGCGATGGACAACGTCCACCAAATCACCATGCCGGTCAACATGACGGCAAGAGAGACAGATCTCCTCGCCTTCAAGGAGGAGGATCGCACTGGGGTCATCTATCCGAACCACGACGCCCTGGTCGTGTCCGTCAACATCATGGGCGTCACCGTCCATCGCATGCTCATCGACAATGGGGCCTACTGCAACATCCTCTTCAAAACTGCATTCGACCAGCTGGACAGCTCCTTCGAGAAATACGTGGAGCCTTGCGACCAGGTCATCAAGGGCTTCGGCGACGCCACTGTGAAACCCTACAGGATAGTTAGGCTAGCCGTAGAATTAGTTTCTAGTATAGATGCTGAGGTTAAGGCTTCGAAACAGCTCGACTTTATTATTGTCGACCAGCCGTCAACCTATAACGGGTTTCTCGGCAGGCCGTTTGAGCACGAGTTCGAAGCCGCCGCCTCAGCATTCTATTATTGTATCAAGTTCCCAACCCCCTTCGGGAAGGTTGGGACTCTTAAGGGTAATCAAAAAATGGCACGCAGATGTTTAGCGTATATCGATGTTATTTCAAATTCTGCAAATTTAGATTATATCTGCACAATCTGGGAGGGAGACATGGAAATAGACGAAGAAAACCCGCCCACTGCCCGCCCAATGGAAGAAGATTCACAAAATTTTGAAGACACTCAAGTCGACCTAGAGCCCAGGCTCGGGTACGAACCCATGGAAATCGACAGCACCCTAACAGGACAAATCGACGATCCACGCTTCGGCGAGCGAGGAGCCAGTCCGATAGAAAAATTGATTTCGGTCACGATGAAGAATCAGCCCGAAGTAAGTGTTCAACTAGGTTCATCGATGTCCGACGAAATGCGGGCAGCGATGACCGCATTTTTATAGGAAAACTTAGACGTGTTCGCATGGTCCCATGAAGACATGGTCGGGATCGATCCAGCCGTATGTTCCCACCAGTTGCACATTGATCCGTCCCGCAAGCCAATCTCACAAAAGAGAAGAAAATTTGGCCCAGACAAATACGCGGTCATAGCTGCCGAGGTCAAAAAACTGCTCGACAACAAGCTCATCGGGATGGTCGACCCCGACGATAAACCCCAATGGATATCTAACGCTGTCCTCGTCAAGAAGAACAACAACACCTGGCGGCTGTGCATCGACTTCACGGACCTGAACAAAGCATGCCCCAAGGACCACTTCCCGATGCCACACATCGACCATCTGGTGGATAGCACGGCCGGGCACGAGATGCTCACTTTCATGGATGCATTTGCCGGCTACCACCAGATCCCGATGGCCACCGACGACCAGAAACACACCACTTTCCTCACCGAGAAGAACATGTACTTTTGGAAACGGATGTCATTCGGGCTCATGAACGCAGGGGCAACCTACCAAAGGTTGGTCAACCACATGTTTCACGACCAAATCGGGGCGACCATGGAGGTATATATCGACGACATCGTCGTCAAGAGCGAGAAGAAGGAAGACCACCTCACTCACTTGGCCGAAACATTCGAAATCTTGAGAAAATATCGGATGAAGCTCAACCCGAAAAAGTGCAGTTTCGGCGTCGAGTCGGGCAAGTTCTTGGGGCACATGGTCAGCCAGTGAGGGATCGAAGCAAACCCAGCCAAGGTTCAGGCGATCATCGATATGAGCGCTCCTCGTACGGTAAAGGAGGTACAGAGGGTGACGGGCAGCCTGGCCGCCCTCAGCCGTTTCATCTCCCGCATGGGGGACCGGTGCAAACCATTGTTCGACAGCATGCAGAAGGGGAAACTGAACTGAACACCCCAGAGCCAGCTCGCTTTCGATAACTTGAAGGCGTATTTGTCAAACGCTCAGGTTTTGGCCAAACCCGTCCCCGGCGAGAAGCTTTTCCTATACTTGGCGGCCTCAGACTCGGCTCTCAGTGCCGTGCTAGTGCGGGCTGAGGGGCAGGCATATCTGCCGATCTACTATGTCAGCCAGACACTCCACGATGCCGAGCTACGATACCCACCCTTGGAAAAGTTAGCTTACGCGCTAGTAATGAGTGTGCGTAAGTTACGACCATACTTCTTCGACCACCAAGTAGAAGTGCTGACCACAATGCCACTTCGTCAAGTGCTACATCGACCAGACATGGCGGGCAGGTGCCTCAA
Organism: Ballota nigra; assembly: GCA_947034835.1. Classification (NCBI taxonomy): domain Eukaryota; kingdom Viridiplantae; phylum Streptophyta; class Magnoliopsida; order Lamiales; family Lamiaceae; genus Ballota; species Ballota nigra. The sequence goes on along the minus strand of OX344727.1, from coordinate 4,579,710 downwards.
GTGGGCAGTTGAGATCGGGCAATTCAGGGTCACATACGCTCCTCGAACATCCATCAAAGGCCAGGCCATGGCCGACTTCATAGTCGAGCTCACCTACCCGGAGGCGATGTCCAAGATCGAGCAGCCGCCTTGGAAAATGTACGTTGACGGATCCTCCACAACTTTGCGGGCAGGCGCGGGAATTGTCCTTCTCAGCCCGTCCGGCCAGTCGTTCACGACGGCCATCAGATTCGGTTTCCACGCAACCAATAATGAGGCCGAGTACGAAGCATTAATCAACGGCCTGGAAATGGCCATGGCCATGGGAGTGAAGAGGCTCCAAGTCTACAGCGACTCACAGCTCGTTACATGCCAAATCTCAGGAGAATACGAGGCTCACAGCGACAAGATGTTGGCCTACCAAGGACTAGCCAAGAACCTACTCGAAAAATTCGACCAAGTCCACATAGAGGTGGTACCCCGACTCGACAATACTCAAGCAGACGCCCTCGCCCGCCTTGCAACATCCGAGGGGGCAGCCGACATGTCACAAATCACTGTCACATACCTGACCGCTCCTTCAAGCTCGAACCAGCGGGTGACCAATCTGGGGCAGGAAGAGGACAGCTGGATGACTCCCATCCTGAAGTACCTCCGCAACGGCCAACTCCCAGTCGATCGAGTAGCGGCAAGACAGTTGCAGCTTCGGGTGGCCCGGTACACGATCATCGGGGACCAGTTGTACAAGCGAGGCTTCGCCCTACCCCTCCTAAAATGCATAACACTGGGGCAGGGAAGGAAGATCTTGGTAGAAGTCCACGAGGGGCGCTGCGGGAACCACGCCGGCGGTCAGGTGCTCGCCCAGAAAGTTATCCGACAGGGATATTTCTGGCCCACTCTAAAGAAGGACGCGATCAACTATGCACGGGCATGCCACAAGTGTCAAGTCTATTCGCCAGCAATCCACCAGGCTCCAGCCGAGCTCACCTCAATCCTGAGCCCATGGCCATTCGCAAAGTAGGGGATCGACCTCATTGGTCCATTGCCTACGGCCCCGGGCAGCGTCAAATACGCAATTGTCGCCGTGGATTACTTCACCAAATGGGCGGAGGTGGAGTCACTAAAAACGATCGACCAGGAGCATGTCATTAGGTTCATCTGGCGCAACATAATCTGTCGATTCGGCCTCCCACAGATAATCATTTTGGATAACGGGAAACAATTCGACGGGTTGGAGATGGAAAGATTCTGCCAGAAGCACAAGATCAAGAGGCTGTTCTCATCACCCTACCACCCCTAGTCGAACGGGCAGGTCGAGGCAGTAAACAAGATAATCAAACACACACTGAAGGCAAGGTTGGAGGAGAGCAAGGGAACATGGGCGAGCAAGCTACCCGAAGTGTTATGGTCATACAGAACAACCTGTCGCACCGCAACCGGGGAGACTCCTTTCGCTCTAGCCTTCGGAATGGAGGCAGTCATCCCAGCCGAGGTCATCATCCCGAGCCTCCGCACCTCGCAACCCGTGGGGACCGAGAACGACCAAGCCATGCTAAACGAGTTGGACTTGCTGGAGGAGAGAAGGTTGTCCGCCGAGCAAAGAAACATAGCTTACAAACGGCGGGCTAAAAAATACTTCAACTCGAAAATCAAAATCAGAGAGTTCGAAGCCGGGGACCTGGTGCTTCGACGGACGGTCGGGCAACCCAAATGGGCATTTGGTCCGAATTGGGAGGGACCCCTAAAGATCTCCAGGCGCCTAGCCAACGCAGCCTACGAGCTAGAAAGCCTTGAGGGCAACCCGGCCCAATACCCTTGGAACGCCTCCCTACTAAAAAAATACTATCATTAACGGCGAAATAGTTTAGCCTGCATCATCATGACGAGCGACCTCAATGTAATCGCTCTTCGAGCGTAAAAGTTGTAATCAATAAAAGCGGTTGTTAACTCAATCCCATCTTCGTGAAGTCGCTGCCCGATAATCGGCTAAAGCACTTCACTCATTAATCTGTTGGTTAATTTTCTAAGCGGTTGTTAACTCAATCCCATCTTCGTGAAATCACTGCCCGTTAATCGGCTAAAGCACTTCACTAATTAATCTGTTGGTTAATTTTATAAGCGGTTGTTAACTCAATCACATCTTCGTGAAGTCGCTGCCCGTCAATCGGCTAAAGAACTTCACTCATTAATCTGTTGGTTAATTTTATAAGCGGTTGTTAACTCAATCCCATCATCGTGAAGTCGCTGCCCGTCAATCGGCTAAAGCACTTCACTCATTAATTTGTTGGTTAATTTTATAAGCGGCTGTTAACTCAATCCCATCTTCGTGAAGTCGCTGCCCGATAATCGGCTAAAGCACTTCACTCATTAATCTGTTGGTTAATTTTATAAGCGGTTGTTAACTCAATCCCATCTTCGTGAAGTCGCTACCCGTTAATCGGCTAAAGCACTTCACTCATTAATCTGTTGGTTAATTTTATAAGCGGTTGTTAATTCAATCCCATCTTCGTGAAGTCGTTGCCCGTTAATCGGCTAAAGCACTTCACTCATTAATCTGTTGGTTAATTTTATAAACGGTTGTTAATTCATCGTGATTCAATCCCATTATTTAGCCCGATTATCAAACTAAGTTCAAGAAAACAAGAACGAAAAGTGACGATAAAGGAGGAAGATGATTTCATTAAAAGTTCGGGAAGTAAAAGGGTACAACGGCCCGCGGCCAGCAAACTTAAGCAAAATAAAACAAAACAAAGAAAAAAGAAGAATATTTACAGAGCCGCCTCGTCCACCACCCCCAGATCCTCGACCACCTCCTCGTCGGCCAAAGGGTAGATGAAGGTCGTCGGGTCGCCAAGGAACGATAAGTCCATCCCGCGATCAGCCAAGTCCTTCAAGGTGATATCATAATCTGCCGAGGGGGGATTGGACTCAACGTAGCTCCTCAAATCTTCCAGGGGCCCGGAGTAGTCGGCCTCAGGGTTGCGGCGGAGCAGGGAGCGAATCGAGTCGGCATATGCGTTGATATAGATCATGGAGCCTGCCGACTCATGTTCACGTTCAAGGCGGGCTCGCTCGGTGGACAGGCGCTCGTCGGCCTCCGCACGCGCCCTTCGAACCTCCTCAATCGTCTTCGCCTCGGCTTCGGCGCGCGCCTTCTTCTCCTCCTCGCAGGCGCCCTCCAGCTCTACCCGACTCGCGCGGGCGGCCTCCAACTCCTCCCAGAGCTTTTTGTTCTCCTCTTCCAGACGGGCGGCTTCGTCTCTCTTCGTCTGGAAGGCTGCCTTGTAAGAGGAGGTAGTCCGCATCTCCCGCTCGAACTCCAGCATGATGCCCTCCATGGAAATAGCGTTGCGGGAAGTGCGGATGGCCGCCGCCCTCATCCGGTCAGTGAGCGAGACGGTCCGCGTGGCCTTTTGGCAGTTAAGAGTCCAGGACCGGGGCAGGTTCAGAACGGCGCGACGAAGGTCCTCCGGCCAGGACTCCGGCACCACCTCCGAGTACGGAGGGTCCTGCGAGCGCAGGAATTGAAGGACCTCGAGCGGGGGCAGTGGATCAGGCCTACAAAACGACGGAAAGAAAAGTGGGATTAAGTTACCTACATTGCAAAATCGGCCAGGAAACTTAGAAAACGAAACAAAAACACCTACGTGAGATGATTGCCCCAGCCCAGGAAGGAGAAGTCACTGCGATCACGAGACGGGGAGGCCGGGCTCCTTATAGTCGCCTCGACGGTGCCAGCCACAAGCCCGCCCGTCGCCGGGTCCAAGTTGACTGTCACCATGGCCGGGTCGACCGATGTCTGGCCTTCAACCAGAGCCTGTTTGGCCGCCCGAAGGCCGTCAGTAGGAGAGGAAGCTGTGGGCGGCGCAGGTGTCGGTGGGTGGCTACGGATCACTACCCCCCCATAACGGACGGCTCCCCGCTTCGCCAGCTTGGCGGTGGCACTCTTTTTGGGCCCCATATCAACGGTCTCTTCGGAGGTCTCAACATTGACCACGGGGATGGGGGCCTGGTCGGCGACGGGTACGGGTCGAGGAGGAGGAGACGACGAGGCGGTCGGAGTTGACTCCTCCGGGAAGCGTTGTTCTGCAAAAGACGCACGTAAGTGTTTGCTTTGAGAAGAAAACCACGAGCAGGAAGGAAATCGGGCGGGGAGGCCTTACCGCCAAAATTCAAGTGTCGCGGGAAGGATTGGAGCCCGGACAATCTTCTGTGCTCGTCGCTGTTGAGGAGGTCGACGTCGCGGTTATCCTGGCTATCCGACTTCACCAAAGCAAGTACCTGCCGGAAATCGTCGGTCAAGTCGGCCTGATGAGGGACCGCGCAACCTGCACAGTGAAGGAGAAATTAGATCAGTACTAAGGGGTGAGGAGAAAATTCAGTAGTTACCTCGGCGGTTGCGATCTCGGTACTCCCGGGGAACCGGGATAGTCTGCCCATCAACGCCGACGCTCTCCCAGGTGCCGCCAACCCACCACCACTTCTCATGCCAATGCGTCACCTTCGACGAGATGCCGAAGACGATAGCATTGCCACCACGTGGCTTCACGGAGTAATACTCGTGGTCCATCCGACCAACCGAGGCCACTGTATAATACAAGTAGTTGATCTCGGTCGGAGTAGGCATACGGTGCAACCCGCGGCGACCGAGAGCGACCATTGCTCCCAAAATATAGCTCCACCCGTTAGGAGTGATTTGTGTGATTGATAAATTCCAGGCGGCGAGCAGCTTGGAGATGGCCGGGTGAAGCGGGAAACGGAGCCCGGCATGAAGCGTGTCCGAATTAATGGCTATGAGACCCTCAGGGGGCTGGTCTGCCCGTTCATTTTCCCGGGGAGCGTAGAAGAAAACATCAGACGACACCTGGAAGGTCCAGTAAAGCTCCCTGAGATCGGCGTCCACGGGCAAGCAGCTGGGACGACGAGAGGCCCCAAATTCTGTCTCCTGGGCCTCGTAGTATTCTCGGGCAGGGCGTTTCCGCACAAACCGGCTTATATACTTGGTGTAATCAAACCCAATTAGCCGGCTATCCGCGTATTCAATACTATCGGGAACGGCCTCCTGTTCGAACAAGTAGTCCTCGGCCCGGGGCGGGTAGGAGGATACGGGAGAAACCCGAAGCGCGGCGCCCTCCCGTTGGGGGCTCATCCGCTCCAGGTCATCGGCGAAGGCGTCCACGTCCGTGGAGGTACCTTCGCCTTCTCTGGCGGCGGCGCGGGATGTCCCCTCACCGGAAGGACGGAGGGGCCTCTCGGCTCCGACGGCGACGCGACGGCAGAAATGGAAGGCGCCGGCAGCAGCAGCGCTCTCAATGGAGTCACTCATGTTGGGGGGAAGAAAAAGAATATGAAGAGGAAAGTAGGAGATTACCTTGGGATTCGAAAAGGTCACCGGATTCTGGGAAAACTCGCCGGAAAACTTGAAGCTTCTTAGAGGGGGGTGAGAGATTGCAAAGGGCGAAAATGAGAGAATGGGCTGAAAACCCCTATTTATAGGGGAAATAGGAGGGACTAAATTGCAAAAAAATGGGGTCAAAAACCGAATAAAGCAAAACTCAGGGGGCGCGTGGGGGCCACGCGCGCAACGGTTGGGAGGCAGGTTCGGTGGACGTGACCCCTGGATTTCTGCGCATCAGTCACGCCATCCCGTGACGTCATCAGGCGCAGAATACGAGGCGTCACCTCGGAAGCCGAAACGTCACCCCAAAATTCAAATTCAAATTCAAAATCAAGCCTGCAATTCGACCAGCCCGCCACCCGACGACGGTGGCCCCCCGATGTCGGGCTTGTTGGAGTTATACGTGAAAGTATGCTTTTACTTTGTATAACTCGTGTATCAAACACTCGTTTTATGAGAATAATTCTTTTATCACATGTGCTTTAGTTATGATTGAATGTTGAATTTCTATTGCAAACTGTTCAATATATAGTACATGTTACAATGTAGTTAATGTGGTGATACCCGATCACGGAAGACAACATTAACAGTTTACTTGTAACTAAACATACAATTCACGACCCAGGTGGAATTGAACAATCCGCCATGAAAGGTCGATGTGTAAGGCTCAGATTGGTCTGTCTTGACTAAGAGATTGCACTAGCACATTTAGTATGTGTTGAAGAGGTCCTACAGCGAGGATAAATTCTTCTGTTATGAAAGGTGAAGAATTAGACCTCAGTGGTTGTTGATTTCTTAATCTCCGTCACTTAAATAGGACCGTGTGTGCTTAATGGTTACTGCTTTGATTCATGTTGGGTGAGAATCATTGTGACTTCGAACTTTGTGTCTTGGGCAGTAATATTAATCATACGACGGTTGCTAAGATTTAATACGGAGAAACGCGTGCGAGTACGGCTCGTGTGATTAGTCCCCTTGGTGGGCTCAGAAGTTTTATTGTACCAAATCTTGCAAGTGAAGAATTAGTTTCTTCGGTACGCATAATAATGTTGAGCTGTCTTTACTCCAAGGTGAAAGATGTTAATTAATTTAGAGCTATTCGGAAGCTTGATTAATTAATGGACTTGATAATCTTAAACGCGGGAAATAATAACCGGGAGCCCATATTATCGTAATATGGATTAAGATGGATAGTGCAATATTAATTTATTAGTGGTAATAATTAATATTAATGGGCTGAATTATATTGGGGCTCAATATTGAAATTCAGAAGTCCATTAGGAGGTCCAATCTTAATTCTCCTCAAGGCCCCTCAAGTAGCCCATTAAGTAGCCCAATAATGATAAGGTGATTAAAATAAAAAGATTATATCATGCTGATTTTTATTGATAATTTCGAAAATATGGCCTATTTATGAGAGAAAAGATTTTGTTGATTTTCTTGGAAAGATATTATGGAAGATATGTATTTTTGAAATACAAGAATATCTCATATATTCAAGAAGATCCAAATCTTTGGATTTCTTCTATAATTTTCGAAAACTTCATGAATAATAGGAGAGTGAGATTTTTGTGGAATATTTTATTATGGAGAAAAGAATATATGGGATATATTCAAGATTTCTTAGAGTCTAAGAAAAGATTTTCTCAAGGCCCAAATATTCTTAAAAAAATCGGTCACTACCATTATAAATAGGAGATGATTATTTCATCTCCAAGTACATAATTCCATGTGTTGGAAAAATCAAGAAGCATAGATATTTTTCTTTTTCCTTAGTTTATTAACTTGCTTGAAAGCGTCTCCCACCGGCGATCAAGTGAGGTGAAAAGGGAAATACTTGAGAAGGCTTTGGGTTGATAGAGCGAGATTACAAGTGTCCCGTATATCCAAAGACCAATATTACGAGAGGTACGTTAATCGCATATTTACTTGTTAATTCCGCCTAGTTAAATATGTGAAATTAATTAAACATGCATGATGATAATTAGTTGTTGGAATTATTATTTGAATTAATTAGAATTAATTCATGCTAGTAATAATTGTATTTAAATTCGTATTTAAATTTCATCCCGAATAGATTCCGGGCACCCCTAATTTCCCAACAACTGGTATCAGAGCCACGGTTTCGGGCTCTGAATTTTAAATTGGAATTTAAATTGTTAGAACATTAAATTGAAATTGGATAGTAGAATTGTTAGATCTTTTTTGCAGGTATCCAATTGTCATGGTTTTAATGTTGTTAATTTCATGCGTGTGAATTAATTATTTTTTAATTCGATTCGTTCGAATTCGTTTTTCTCGTGAGAAAATCCACGAGTAGATTAGTTGTTTTTATTTTGATTCGATCATTGTAATAGACTAGTCTAGATCTAGTATTTATTTTTTTTGTAAAAATAAATTGTAACCGGATCGTGACGAAGAACAAAGAATTAAAAACGGCGTACCCGGACGACGCATACACTCGTGGCGCGTGTATGGAAGTAAAATCATGCAAGGGGTGAAGAAAACGAGGACGAATGGTGAAAAAACGGCGCACGGGGGTGCACGGCGCACGCCGTGCGCAACGGGTGCACGGCGCCGCGCGCGCGGCGCGAATCTGCAGCGCCTCGGGGCGCTCCGGGCGGCGCCTCGGCGCGCCTCCGTGTAGCGCCTCGGGTGCGCCTCGGGGCTGCGCTTCGGCGCGCTTCGGGCAGCGTTTCGGCGCTTCTCGGGCCGGGAAGCGCGCGGGCCCACTTCGTGGGCCGACGCGCGCTGTATCTCAGGCCGTGGAATTTTTTGGTTCGTGGTTTTTTTTTGTGTGTGATTTTAAACGTCGTCCCGAACCCCAAACGATGCTGTTTTTGAAGAAGTGTTGCTGTTCGAGTGGGAGCACGTCGAGACGAACGTCGGAAAGCAACAAGGATGATTTTTCGCATCAAGACGTGAAGAAATTAAACCGTGACAATTGGAATTGAGTGCTCCAATGTGTTTAATTTTGTTTTGATGGATGTTTTATTTCGTGCAATTTTTATTATTTGTTAATATGTGTTTTCATGAATTTAATTGTCCAAGAAAAACCTTACTTTCGAAAATTACTAAGTATGTTTTTATAATCGCAATTTTATTCCGGATATTAAAATTGGATTATTTTGGCCTCCATAATTTATTTATTTGTGAAGTTCTTTTGGAATACATTTCCCCCTCGGATCGGCCAAAAGAACGGATTTCACATGAATAAATTCCGAAAGGATGATTGTGGATTATTACTAGTGGCGGTATTGACCCTCACCACGAGTGGCTTGCTCAAAGCGAAATAATAATCCTGTATTTAATTATGGTTATTACTTAGGCATAGGAAATTGATATTAACTTACTCCCCTCGGAGTCCCTGTCAATTTCTATGTGGTCAAAGTGGGAGCCAACTATTAATTTTGAATTAAGGATTTGTAACTTTTAAGTTTGTGATCCGCTTGAATGTATTTAAATGTATAGACCACCCCTCGTGGCGCATTTAAATTGTTTCGAGATGTTGGCTGATGCATGATTATATTGTTTTAAGGTTTCAATATAATTGATGTGATCGAATTATGTGATAATTTCATATTTTTCTAGATATTGATATGAATGTATGTTTTATTCTCATTTCATCATGTCGCAACCTTTTAATCCACTGTTTAATATACTTAAAGTTAATAAACTTTTTGGAGAGAATTATATCGATTGGAAATATTTTTTTTTAAATTTGTCCTTACTGCACGAAAACACAATTGGGCTATTTATGTTAATATACCCGGCAAGCCTAATGATAAGTCAAGCAATGGGAAGAGGCAGTTTATGATCGGAAGCGTGACAATGAATGAAGTGCATCATCTTGACATTTCTGTCTGAGGATTTGAGGCGCGTTCATGAAGACATTGTATCCGTTGTTGAAATCATGGAACACCTTGAAGAGATGTTTTCACATCAGAATCCCATGACTAATCAGTTCACCAAACATGACTCGGTCAAGTTGGAAATGGTGGAAGGAACGCCCGTGAGGGAGCACGTTCTCGAGATAATGGCATACCTTAACAAGTTGGAAGTACTTGGTGCGGATTTTGATTGATTTCATATACCATTCCCTACCGAGAAGCTTTGAGTAGTTTCATCTGAACTGTCAGATGAATGAACGGACAAGTCGTTTGCCCGAGCTCTTGCAAGCTTTAGTTTCGGTGGAGGTGATAATGGAGCACCAGTCTAGTGCTATGGTGGCTAATGGTTCGTCTACCTCTTTTGGTCCCAAGGGAGGGAAAAAGAGGAAGAGAACCAAAGGCCGGATCCAAGCAAATCCAATTGTTGCGAAAGGCAAATGCAAAGGCAAGCATCGAAGGGGAAGTGTTTTAGTTGCGGTGAGAGAGGACAATGGAGGTCTGTCTGTTCCAAGCCTAAGAGGCTAGGAAAGTTAGGTAATTCACACACCTTAGTCGTCGAAACTTGTGAAGTGGCGTATGCTGTCTATTCGTGGATAGTGGATACGAGAGCTACTGATCACATTTGTTTCATGGGTTTAAGCTAACCCGACGACTTAACGAAAGTGAGATCCCCATCACATCGGGCAATGCTACGAGAGTGGCAGCTGAAGCAGTGGGAGAAGTGCGCCTATCTTGTGAAGATAGAGTTATGGTCTTGAGAGACGTTCCTCATGTTCCTAGTTTTGAAAGAACTCAACCTTCAGTTTCTAAACTGTTTGAATAGATACTCAGTTTCTTTTAATAAGGATGTTATTATTGCTTGAAACGATGAGTTTATCCGTTCCGGAACTTTAATGGATGATCTTTATACCATTATTTGGGCACACCACTCACAAAATTGAATCTAATAACACATCGATTATTTCGAGTAATAAAAGAAAGCGTTCTTCGGAGATGAACGAAACACTTCTATGGCATCTTAGACTAGGTCATATTAATCTAAAGTGGATAGAGAGATTGGTGAAAGACGGATCCTTGGAATCATTCCAAGTCGAACCGTTTCCAACTTGTGAATCCTGTTTAGAGGGTAAAATGACCAAGAGGGCATTTGGAGCCAAGGGGAATAGAACTATGGAAGTGTTAGAACTCGTTCATACCGATATGTGTAGTTCAATGACGATCATAGCAAGAAGAGGTATGAGTAATTTGATGATTACTCAAGATACGGATACATCTACCTTATGATGCATAGGGAAAGAAGTATCAAGTCTCTACGATTTGTTCGTGGAGGCGAATACCTTAGCAATGAATTCTTGAACTACCTATCGGAAGAAGGGATTGTATCCCTGTTGACCACATCGGGAACCCCTCAATAGAACGGTGTGGCGGAACGAAGGAGCTAGACTCTTTTAGAAATAGTCAGATGCATGATGAGTTATTCGTATTTACCCAAGTCGTTTTGGGGTAACGCCTTGGAAACAATGACTTACATTCTAAACTTGGTGCCATCCAAATCGGTTCCTAAAACCCCAATGGAATTGTGGACCGGGGCGCAAGCCCAGTCTAAGACACTTGCAGATTTGGGGTTGTCCGGCATACGTGCTAGACAAGGAAGCCGGTAAATTGGATCCATGTTCGGAATTAAGGTTGTTTATAGGATATCCCATGGGAACGAAAGGGTGTATGTTCTATAGTCTCAAGGATTAAAAGACCGTGATTAGTTCGCACTTTAAATTCTTGGAGGAAGACTATATGAACAAAAGAAAGCCCAGAAGTGAGATTACCTTAGACGAGTTAAGAGGGCAAACTCCTATACCAAGTACACAAGATGATATACCACACGTAATACCTTCACAACCGGAACCCCGTCGTAGTGGGAGGATTGCAAGGCAACCCGAGAGATTCATGGAAATTGGAGAATCTTCGGATTTGATTCCCGACGATGAATCAGACCCATGAACCTACGACGAGGCAATCCAAGACAAAGACGCGGAAGTGTGGCAAACCGCAATGGAAACCGAGGTGGGTTCGATGGATTATAATCAAGTGTGGGAGTTGGTTGATCCACCTAATGGGGTAGAGCCCATTGGATGCAAGTGGGTGTACAAGAGGAAAAGAGGACCGGACGGAAGGGTAGAGACCTTCAAAGCAAGGCTTGTGGCCTGTGGCCTGTAGCTATGCTTAAGTCCATCCGTATTCTCTTGTCGATCGCTGCGCACTTAGATTACGAGATCTAGCAAATGGATGTCAAGACAGCTTTCCTTAACGGAAGTCTTGATGGGATCTATATGCAACAGCCCAAAGGTTTCGTTGAAAAAGGCCAAGAGCACCTCGTATGCAAGCTTAAGAGATCCATTTATGGACTTAAGCAAGCATCGTGTACTTGGAACCAGTGTTTTGATCAATTAATTAAGTCTTATGGGTTTGTGATCAAAACAAGTTCGAAAGTTGTGTGTACAAAAGATGTGATGGAACTGCGGTGGTATTCTTAGTATTATACGTAGACGATATTCTGCTCATTGGAAACAATGTAAAGGTATTGTCAGACGTAAGGGTATGGCTGTCAAATCAGTTTGATATGAAGGACTTAGGGAAAAGCCGGTCACATCCTTGGGATCAAGTTCACTCGAGATCGCAAGAGGAAGATGTTGGGCTTATCGCAAGTTTCATACAAAGCCACTATTTTGAAGCATATCAGCGTGCAAGATTCCAAGAAAGGTTTTGTACCTTGTAGGCACGGAATCCATCTATCCAAAGAAATATGCCCTAAGACGCAAGTGGAGATAGATGACATGAAAGACGTTCCGTACGTTTCGGACGTAGGAAGTCTTATGTATGCAACGTTGTGTACGAGACCGGATATCTGCTTTGCCGTGGGCATGATGGTAAGATATCAAAGTAACCCCGGGAAAGCACATTAGATTGCAATTAAATGCGTTCTTTAGTTTCTGAAAAGAACTTGGTATGGAATGTTGATTTAACAATCAGACAATTTAATTCCCATGGGATACACGGACTCAAATTTTGTTGGTCCCGTTTTCTTTTACAAACAAGGACAATATGGGAATTTTGGAGAAATTTTTGTTTTAACACTGATGTACACTTAATGTAAGGCAATGAAGAACACAACAATGTAAAGTGGTTCGGAGGCTCAAGCTCCTACATCCACTACCTGATTTAACAGGAAATCCACTACCTGGGATTCTTGTTTTTAACGTGCCAAGGTGCACTCACAACTGGACTCACACCCCTCCGCGGAGCTGCCTCTCGAACTGGCCTCACATCCCTCTTCACTCAGGGACTGCCTCTCCTCACCTCACTGCAACACCTAACACTATTCTGGAAAGGGTTTAGTTTGGTTTGGTTCTCTCCAACTAGGTGAGATTTTCCCTTACATGGTTTTAGCCTTTAAGCTAAGGTTGGGAAAATCTCTCTAAGCTTAGGATGTATATGATGAGCTCGAGTATACAAACTGGAACACTCCAATATGACTATGAAGAATTCAATGTCAGTGTTCTTGATGGAGATGGTGCACCCTTATGACTCCCTCATGACTTGCACCACTCTCGCACCACCAGCTCTTTTCTTATTCACAAATGAAGCTTGAGTTTGTATTTATAGTGTGGATTTGAATGTTACCGTTGGAGAGAGTAACATTCAAATCCAGACTATCTCTGGAGTGAAATTCTCCTTTTCAGTAAAGTATGGCCTTTGTCAGCTTTTGTCAGATTTGCTGCCTTGACTTGATTGGTCCACGTGGACTGAGTCCAACGGCTCTTTTCTTCAGGGTACTTGATCAGGGTAGTCCTGACTTCAGGCGACTTGTCTTCAGCTGACTTGTAATCCTCTCAGGATACCTTCCTTCAGTAGACTTGAAGTCCTTCCTTCAGTAGACTTGAAGTCCACTCAGGGGAGTTGACATAAGGCTATTTGTCAAGCTTCCCAGCCTCAGTAACCTGACTCCTTCAGGTCCTACTAGGCACAGCACTGATCCTCTTGATCAAGCTCTTCACTGAGTAGTCCACTGACCAGCTTAGAATAGTCAGGTTTATACTCAGTGGGACTTCCTTCAGGCTTCTCTTCAGGTTCAGGTCTTCTGACATGGCTTCAGTCAGTTCTCTTTTTGATGTTATTTTGACTTTCTCAGGCTGTGTCAGTGAGTTCCCCCTCACTGAGTTCCTCTCAGTAGAGTTCCCCCTCAACTGAGTTCCTCTCAGTAGGGTTCCCCCTCAGCTGAGTTCTTCCTCCACTGATAACCTGTTCTCCTGAGAAACAACCTAGCCTGACCTGAAACTAAAAGATACTATCCTGACTGCTTTCAAACCTATTACATGTTGTTTTGGAAAATCATCAAAACTAAAATATCCCAACAATTTCCCCCTTTTTGATGATTCCAAAACTTCTAACAAAAAGATTTTCTATTACAAGAATGAGGTAGAGCACATGTAATAGTTTGAAACATGCAGAAATTCCCATAGTTTTAAAACATTTAAGATCTGTTCGGTTGACCATTTTTCTTAACAAAACTAGATCAGTGGTCATGTGAACAACCCGCTCTGATACCAATTGTTGGTCCCGTTTTCTTTTACAAACAAGGACAATATGGGAATTTTGGAGAAATTTTTGTTTTAACACTGATGTACACTTAATGTAAGGCAATGAAGAACACAACAATGTAAAGTGGTTCGGAGGCTCAAGCTCCTACATCCACTACCTGATTTAACAGGAAATCCACTACCCGGGATTCTTGTTTTTAACGTGCCAAGGTGCACTCACAACTGGACTCACACCCCTCCGCGGAGCTGCCTCTCGAACTGGCCTCACATCCCTCTTCACTCAGGGACTGCCTCTCCTCACCTCACTGCAACACCTAACACTATTCTGGAAAGGGTTTAGTTTGGTTTGGTTCTCTCCAACTAGGTGAGATTTTCCCTTACATGGTTTTAGCCTTTAAGCTAAGGTTGGGAAAATCTCTCTAAGCTTAGGATGTATATGATGAGCTCGAGTATACAAACTGGAACACTCCAATATGACTATGAAGAATTCAATGTCAGTGTTCTTGATGGAGATGGTGCACCCTTATGACTCCCTCATGACTTGCACCACTCTCGCACCACCAGCTCTTTTCTTATTCACAAATGAAGCTTGAGTTTGTATTTATAGTGTGGATTTGAATGTTACCGTTGGAGAGAGTAACATTCAAATCCAGACTATCTCTGGAGTGAAATTCTCCTTTTCAGTAAAGTATGGCCTTTGTCAGCTTTTGTCAGATTTGCTGCCTTGACTTGATTGGTCCACGTGGACTGAGTCCAACGGCTCTTTTCTTCAGGGTACTTGATCAGGGTAGTCCTGACTTCAGGCGACTTGTCTTCAGCTGACTTGTAATCCTCTCAGGATACCTTCCTTCAGTAGACTTGAAGTCCTTCCTTCAGTAGACTTGAAGTCCACTCAGGGGAGTTGACATAAGGCTATTTGTCAAGCTTCCCAGCCTCAGTAACCTGACTCCTTCAGGTCCTACTAGGCACAGCACTGATCCTCTTGATCAAGCTCTTCACTGAGTAGTCCACTGACCAGCTTAGAATAGTCAGGTTTATACTCAGTGGGACTTCCTTCAGGCTTCTCTTCAGGTTCAGGTCTTCTGACATGGCTTCAGTCAGTTCTCTTTTTGATGTTATTTTGACTTTCTCAGGCTGTGTCAGTGAGTTCCCCCTCACTGAGTTCCTCTCAGTAGAGTTCCCCCTCAACTGAGTTCCTCTCAGTAGGGTTCCCCCTCAGCTGAGTTCTTCCTCCACTGATAACCTGTTCTCCTGAGAAACAACCTAGCCTGACCTGAAACTAAAAGATACTATCCTGACTGCTTTCAAACCTATTACATGTTGTTTTGGAAAATCATCAAAACTAAAATATCCCAACAAATTTCCAATCAGACATAGACTCCAAAATATCTACCTCGGGTAGTGTGTTTTGCATGGGAGAAGGAGCCATGATATGGAGAAGCGATTTGCAGAAATGCATCGCCGATTCGACCATGAAAGCCGAATAAGTAACTGCTTGTGAAGCAGCGAAAGAAGCGGTTTGGCTCAAGTACTTCTTAGTGGACTTGGACGTTGTTCCGAATTTGCCCGACAAGATAACTGTCTTTTGTGACAATGCCGGAGCAGTTGCAAATTCAAGGGAACCGAGAGCCCACAAGGCCAGCAAACACATTGAAAGAAAACACCGTCTTATACGAGAAATCGTTAAGAGAGGAGATAAAGAGGTGGCAAAGATAAATGTCGGAGGACAACCTAGTACATCCATTCACAAAGGGTCTGCCTCAGAGTACATTCGAGAGAAATGTGGATGGAATGAGAGTCAAGACTATTGCCAATCTGCTTTAAGTATAAGTGGGAGGAATTATTAGGTTAGTGTAGGTTGACATGAGATGTCACGTAGAGCTACTACACTAAGACATGCGTGATGTATACTAAAAGCAGACTTTAAGTATAAGTGGGAGATTGTTGGAGTTATACGTGAAAGTATGCTTTTACTTTGTATAACTCGTGTATCAAACACTCGTTTTATGAGAATAATTCTTTTATCACATGTGCTTTAGTTATGATTGAATGTTGAATTTCTATTGCAAACTGTTCAATATATAGTACATGTTACAATGTAGTTAATGTGGTGATACCCGATCACGGAAGACAACATTAACAGTTTACTTGTAACTAAACATACAATTCACGACCCAGGTGGAATTGAACAATCCGCCATGAAAGGTCGATGTGTAAGGCTCAGATTGGTCTGTCTTGACTAAGAGATTGCACTAGCACATTTAGTATGTGTTGAAGAGGTCCTACAGCGAGGATAAATTCTTCTGTTATGAAAGGTGAAGAATTAGACCTCAGTGGTTGTTGATTTCTTAATCTCCGTCACTTAAATAGGACCGTGTGTGCTTAATGGTTACTGCTTTGATTCATGTTGGGTGAGAATCATTGTGACTTCGAACTTTGTGTCTTGGGCAGTAATATTAATCATACGACGGTTGCTAAGATTTAATACGGAGAAACGCGTGCGAGTACGGCTCGTGTGATTAGTCCCCTTGGTGGGCTCAGAAGTTTTATTGTACCAAATCTTGCAAGTGAAGAATTAGTTTCTTCGGTACGAATAATAATGTTGAGTTATCTTTACTCCAATGTGAAAGATGTTAATTAATTTAGAGCTATTCGGAAGCTTGATTAATTAATGGACTTGATAATCTTAAACGCGGGAAATAATAACCGGGAGCCCATATTATCGTAATATGGATTAAGATGGATAGTGCAATATTAATTTATTAGTGGTAATAATTAATATTAATGGGCTGAATTATATTGGGGCTCAATATTGAAATTCAGAAGTCCATTAGGAGGTCCAATCTTAATTCTCCTTAAGGCCCCTCAAATAGCCCATTAAGTAGCCCAATAATGATAAGGTGATTAAAATAAAAAGATTATATCATGCTGATTTTTATTGATAATTTAAAAAATATGGCCTATTTAGGAGATAAAAGATTTTGTTGATTTTCTTGGAAATATATTATGGAAGATGTGTATTTTTGAAATACAAGAATATCTCATATATTCAAGAAGATCCAAATCTTTGGATTTCTTCTATAATTTTCGAAAACTTCATGAATAATAGGAGAGTGAGATTTTTGTGGAATATTTTATTATGGAGAAAAGAATATATGGGATATATTCAAGATTTCTTAGAGTCTAAGAAAAGATTTTCTCAAGGCCCAAATATTCTTAAAAAAATCGGTCACTACCATTATAAATAGGAGATGATTATTTCATCTCCAAGTACATAATTCCATGTGTTGGAACAATCAAGAAGCATAGATATTTTTCTTTTTCCTTAGTTTATTAAATTGCTTGAAAGCGTCTCCCAACGGCGATCAAGTGAGGTGAAAAGGGAAATACTTGAGAAGGCTTTGGGTTGATAGAGCGAGATTACAAGTGTCCCGTATATCCAAAGGCCAATACTACGAGAGGTACGTTAATCGCATATTTACTTGTTTATTCCGCCTAGTTAAATATGTGAAATTAATTTAACATGCATGATGATAATTAGTTGTTGGAATTATTATTTGAATTAATTAGGATTAATTCATGCTAGTAATAATTGTATTTAAATTTCATCCCGAATAGATTCCGGGCACCCCTAATTTCCCAACAGGACTGGTAGGGCAATTGTTACACCCGATATTAGCTACCCGACCCATCGGATATCGGGCATGAACCCACTCACTGTAGCGGCTCGAGCAAGAATAATCCGCCCCTTGATAAGCAGGCGGGCGAGGAAGTAGAACCTACCCGATGCGGATCTCCGGGAGCCGTCGGGCAAGGTACTTAAAACCCGCAGGCCCGGGCATCGGGCGACCAGCTACGAGCTCCGAGGCAGGCGCTCTACCCGCCTACCCATGAAAGGACCAACAGGATGCTCGCGTCCGGACTCGTCACCCGGGTACCCGTGTACCCGTCTGCCCGACCCCAGGCTACGCCAGCTGTGAGAGGACGTCTAGTGCCATCAATCCAGAGGATGTGACAGGGTCAAAGAGGGCAGTTGGGGTTAAGTCCCATCATCTCAGGGGAGACAGTGCCATGTGGCGTCTTCTCATTGGCTCATAGGGGAGGCTGTAGCCACTCATTACCTTCCAGCTAGGAGTAGGGGGGACCCACAGGCCCACCAACCAAACATGGGGAAACCCACATTGTACACTATAAATAGGGCTTTTAATGCCCAAATGTAACACATCACATTTATTATAAACCTACTCTTGAGAGCTCATTTACTCTCACATTTATTGCTTCCAAACATTATACTTTATAAATCCTACCCGCTAGGAACCTGACGGCGAGATCCTCACGAAATCGATGTCAACAACTTCCAACCCTTATCACGGACTTGATCATTATCTAACCTCTAGATTTGAGTTTGATGATGATGAAGATGACGGTACTTTTGGCATACTAAAGTGGAGGTCGAAGAAGAAAAATGTCTATCCGACAATGGCAAAGCTAGCAAGGGAAGTTTTTGCATCTCCCGCCTCAATTGTAGCCGTGGAAACAGGCTTCTAGTTTAGGAGGTTACACTTTAGATGCAACGAAATCAAATATGACCATTGAAAATGTGAAAAATTAATGCTTGCTTGATGATTGGGTAAGAGCCGAAAAGAGAACTCAAGAATTCATTGATAATGATGATCAGGAGAGCTTCGAAGAAATTACCATCTGGAACCTAATCGATCCAAATCAATGAGGTAAGCTTGAGGTAAGAGAACTACGTGCGCTTTGATTCCGATTTTATTTGAATATATAGACAACTTAATTTTGATTTTCAGACTTAGAATTTCTAAGTTTATTTCTTAAAATTAAGCTCAAGTTCAATTTATTTAACACAATCCCCTCCCCCCCCCCCCCCCCCCCCCTCAAAAAAAAATTTTTTTTTTTTTTTTTTTGTAAAATTTAAGATTTTAAGTTGTGAACTTTTTTTTTTTTTGAATAGTAATTCAAAAAGATATTAGATACTTATTCAGAATAGTTCAATATTTCAATTAGTTGTAATTAGTAATTCAGAATAGTTCAATATTCAATTTGTAATATTTCAATTAGTTTGTAATAATAGATATTAGATACTTATTTTAAATTAGAATTACTAATTTGTAATAGTTCAATTACTAATGAAATCTTTTTCCATTTAATTTGTCATCTACATTTTGATTACAAAACCAAAAAATACAAGTAAAAAAACTTTTTTTTTAAACCGGCGGAACCGAACCGAAACTGTCTTGACCACGGTTCGGTTTCGATTCTAGATTTTGAATTTTTGGAACCATCAGTTCAGAACTAAAACCGCCGGTTCCAGAACCATAAGCATCTCTAGTAACACATATGGAGGTGAACAACAACCGGAAACATTCAACCCACCCAACAAACCATAAATTAATCTTATATACAATTTTTTGTTAAACTCACAATATAAATTTGTCAAAAAATGTGATGAAATTTGCGTGAACCAAGTGTACATAAAATGTACCCTTATATATTTGATTGAATGTAAAATACTCACAATAGTCAATAATGAAAGTGGGATATCTTAATGTGTTTATAGATGTGTAGAGTCACACTCTTGTGCAATATATTCTAACATATAGGGGGGTGTTGAAATATATAAGATAAATTACACATGTGAGTTGTCCCACATTGGAAAATTGAAAGAAGATAGACTAGTTTATAAGTCTAGTGGGCTACTCCTCCTATCACCAATTGGTTTTAGAATGGAACCCCACTTTGATGCGTGGCTAGTCTCCTTCGCTTATTGGTGCGCTCAATTTGTGGGACCGCACCGGGCGCACCCCGAATAATTTCTACATGGTATCAGAGCAGGCCCCATGCTCGAGCTTGATGGGCTGTCGAATTGACAGAGCATGGGTGATCCTGTCTCGTTTATCGAGGACTCACATGTGAGGGGGGCGTGTTGAAATATATAAGATAAATTACACATGTGAGTTGTCCCACATTGGAAAATTGAAAGAAGAGAGACTAGTTTATAAGTCTAGTGGGCTACTCCTCCTATCACCAATTGGTTTTAGAATGGAACCCCACTTTGATGCGTGGCTAGTCTCCTTCGCTTATTGGTGCGCTCAATTTGTGGGACCGCACCGGGCGCACCCCGAATAATTTCTACAGGGGGAAACCTCGTAAATCTAAAAAATCTTGCGAGTGGATTTTTCTTTTTCAAGAATCAAATCATAAACAATATTACTTATTTATTTTAATAGTATTACACATTTTCTTACATAATACTCCCTCCGTCCATGAGTAAACTTCCCACTTTCCTTTTCGGGCCGTCCACAAGTAAGTTTCCCATTCCATAAATGGAAAAAACAACACTCTACTATTTATAAACTTTAACCTTCAAACTCACACAATATTACCAAATATGCCACTCATTCAATTTACTTTTCAACACTATTCATTACTTTATCCCAAAAGTCAACATGTGGCCCACCATATATTAATAAACAAATACACTTTCTTAAATCATTCAACAAAAAGAAGTGGGAAACTTACTCGTGGACGGAGGGAGTATCATTTAACATTAATATTACATGAATAACAAGACAATATTTTTACTCACATGCAATATTATACCGACACACGTGTACATGTAGTCATGTATACAATATAGTCTCCATTGATAATCCACCACTTCTCTTGTCATATATTGATATTAAGCGAAAGGTGGATTATCTATTACCCCCAACTCCTAAATTTCAAAACACTCTCTTGATTCCCAAGACACTTGCACAATTCCCTAAGGGTATGTTTGTTTTGGGATTCACACGGATGGACTTTGGACTTTGCGATCCACGCTCTGTTCTAGTTTGGGATTTAAAATCGGGGTTTCAAATCTCAATCTCAATCCCTACCTATAAACCTATTACTACTTTTCATATAATTAAATACAATCACATCATCACTTTTTTATCATCCACTCAATCTCTCTCCTACTTTTCACTTACACAATATAATAAAATAATACAACAACTATCACTAAAAGACATTGATTTGACATAAATTAAAATTTCACCCTACTAAAATCCTAAAACAAACATACACTTATATTATTCATCAAGATTTTCACATCCTAAGATTTCAAAGTCATGACTTCCCCCGCACACCTAAATCCCAAAACAAACATACCCTAAGACTTATTTTGCAGGTTTGATTTTTTTTTAAATTTTGATTTTTTTTTTAATTTTCATTTCCATCAATTTATTTTGGGTCTATTTTTAATTTTACCATTTTTTGGCCCATTTTTATTTTTATTCCTCCCAATTTTTTTTTCTTTAATTTGCGGGTTTGTATAACACAAGTAATTTGCATAGCAAGCAAAAATATTTTCGAGCTATTTATTTTAGAGCTAACTTTCAATTTATTTACTTATTATAATTAACAATTTATTTCCATATTTGAAATGGTTATTTGAAAATATCCATTATAAAATGGTCATATTGGCAGTTAATCCATATTATTATTATTATTTTCCTTTCATATGAGAGGCCAATTTAAATCCTTTCAACCCCAAAATTTGTTCGGGGGGTGTTTTCAAGTAGAATTTCGAAATACTATCTTAAAGTGTGTGAAGGAAGGAAGAGAAAGTTGGTTTTTATAGTATTTAGTAAATAAAATAGAGGGGGGGGGGGGGGGTGAGACTAGGTTTTGGTGGACTTAATGGGTGTAAGGAGGCTAATTCCCTAGATTATTTAGACTTAATGGGTGTAAGGAGGCTAGTGTGAGGGAGATGAGTGAGTGGAGCGGGGGGTCTTGGGAGTGGAGGTGGCAGTGGAGGAGGGAGCTGACAGATAGGGACTTGAAAATTCTTAACGAGCTTGTTGTGGTGATTAACAGGTACACACCAAGACAAAGTGAGCCTGATCTTTGGAGGTGGAATAAGGCTAGATATGGGTTTACAATGTCAAAGAGGCGTACAATTGACTGCTGAGAAGGAAGATTGGTGGGGATGGAGAGCAAAAAAAGGAGTGTAAGCTTTTATGGAGAAATTGGGCACCACCAAAGGTACGCGTACATGTTTGGAAAGTCCTCAAAGAAAGACTTCCTACCTTGGACTTTTTACAGCATAGAGGCATTGTCTCGTCGTCGGAGAATAATTTGTGTGTTTTTTGTTATATTGAACCAGAATATGTTAGACATATCTTGTTTGAGGGTTTGGTGTCACATGATTTTTGGATGAGGTGTGCTAGGTGGTTGGGTGTTGTTCTAGTGTTGTCATCTTGTTCGATCACAAATATGTTGCAGTTTTGGGGTGTTAAGGGAGGGAGGATGGAAAAACGAGTGTCGTTGTATATTTGGGAATGCGACCTGGGTTCGATTCCCTTTGGGAACGAATTATGGGAGTTATAAGGAGGACTTGGAGATTTCTGGGTGTATTTGGGGACTTGGTGAACTAATCTAACTACTAACAACTAACATTTAACGATAAAAAAAAAAAAATTGGGAATGCGGAGTTTGGTTGTTATGGAGAGCAAGAAATGGGTGCATTTTTAGAAATGAGCAGTTGCAGATCGACAAAGTGCTGGATGAACTCAAGGTATATTGTTGAATCTGGATGAAACATTATGCGTAGTGAAAGTTGGATGTGGGCTTCATGGAGTGGAGTTTGAATCCGTATTCAGTGCTGTAAAGTTGGAAGATTGAGTGTGCCTTTTAAAACTAATTGGCTAGGAGAGGAAGTTAAAGTGTAATTTTGAGGTGAACCTCACACCTCAATAAGTTTGTAAATCGTTCTGCTATTTAATGAAATCTCTTTCCTGATAAAAAAAAAAATCAAAATGCTTCAACAAATGCAAGCTTCGGCGTCCGCTTTTACCATTTTATTAAAAACTATAATAAGTATTGTCAAATAATTAATTCTGCTTTTAATTAAAAAAGAATATATATATATATAAAGTGAAATTGATTCATACATAAATCACACTAAAGAGTATTATTATTATCACCAAAGATTATTTATTTTTATTGAAGAATATTTACTAGTTTTCACTGAAAAGTTTTAATTTATTTTTTGTGAACAATTAATACTTTTTAATGGAAACAACTAATATCCTTCAGTGAATACAACTAATATTTTTTAGTAAAAATAACTAAATACTCTCCGATGATTCATGTATGAACCATTTTCACTCAGTATATTTTCCTTACAAAAAATGGTTTTAGCTCAAGAGAAAAGCACAATTTCCTCAACTTTTGCATGCTTATGAAAGTAATTTTACAAACTCCAAATTTTAACAACTGTTCTTCCATTTCTTGATTGATTCCAGTTGACATTCTTGAAGAATTCACCATATATTTTTGAGGTTTCTTTCTCTATCTCATAACATCAAAAAGTTTCGTCGATGCGCCTCAACCCATCCTTCTACGTCGATCTCCTCCACTTATGTTCCAATAATGGCGCCTCTAAATCAGGCAAATCAGTCCACGCTCGTCTCATCGTCACCGGATTAGCCACTTCTCTCCACTTCGCCTCCAAAACCCTCGCTTTCTACGCCCGCTGCAAAGATTTAACTTCTGCCCGCCAACTGTTCGACGAAATTCCCAAGTCAACCTTACGCGCCTGGGTTGCTGCTATAGGCTCCTACGCTCGCAATGGCTATTATCAAGAAACCATGGATGTGTTCGAGCAAATGCAGAGACAAGGATTCAAACATGACAAGATTGTTCTTCCCAGCGTCCTTAAATCATGTGGGCACCTCTCTGATCAAAGAACGGGTGAGAAACTACACGCCATTGTTCTGAAAAACGAGCTCGAATCCGATGCTTTTGTGATGTGTGCATTGGTTGATATGTATGCAAAATGTAGGATGATCGCAAAGGCGAAAAGGGTGTTCGATTCCATGCCGGAAATGGATTTGGTGGCTCTGAATACTATGGTTTCAGGGTATGTCCAGAATGGCTGTGTTGAACAAGCATTCACCTTGGTTGAGGAAATGAAATCATGGGCTTTCGAGCCGGATATCATGACTTACAACGCGTTGCTCTCGGGGTTCGCACAAGCGAACGACGAAAGGATGATCAAGAAAGTTTTCAAGACTATGGAAGCTAATGGGGTTAAGCCTGATGTGGTTTCTTGGACATCAGTAATCTCTGGTTTAGTGCAGAACTTTAGGAAAACGGCAGCGTACTCTGCTTTTCGTCGAATGATGCAATCGGGGGTGTCTCCACGAGCATCAACGATCAGCAGTCTGTTACCTGCATCAGCTAGTACAGCTGATCTGAGGGCAGGAAAGGAAATTCACGGCTATTCGGTCGTGATGGGGTTCGAAGAGGAAGTATACGTGAGAACATCGTTGATCGACATGTATGCTAAATGTGGTTTAATCTCTGAAGCAATGTCTTTGTTCCGAGATATGTCGGAAAGGAGTAGTGTAACTTGGAACTCCATGATATTCGCCTGCGCGAATCACGGACACTGCAATGAAGCAATCGCGCTTTTCTATCAGATGGTGAAAGTGGAGGAAAGAAAGTTGGATCATTTAACTTTTACTGCAGTTCTTACTGCTTGTAGTCATGCTGGGATGGTTGATCTTGGTGAGGGTTTGTTTAAGTTGATGCAGGAAAAGTATGAGATTGTGCCTAGATTAGAGCATTATGCATGTATGGTTGATCTTCTGGGGAGAGCAGGAAAGCTTGATGAGGCTTATGGTGTTATTCAGAGAATGCCCGTTGAGCCCGATTTGTTTGTGTGGGGTGCGTTGTTAGGGGCGTGTAGGCAGCATAATTGCTTAGATTTAGCAGAGGTAGCGGCGCAACGGTTGGGTAAGCTTGAACCGAAGAGTTCCGGGGGTAATGTGGTCTTATCAGGGCTGTATGCAAGCTACAGTAGGTGGGAGAAGGTGACGGAGGTGAAGAAGACGACGAAGAAAAAGAAGTTGAGAAGCTTCACTGGCTGCAGTTGGATACAGGTTGTATGATAGGCAAAAGGGGTTGTCTTTAATTTATTTGCTGGAGATGATAATGTTTGCTTTCAATTATAACCATCCAAGATTCATCTTATTATAGAGTATATATAGTCTTGATATAACTGACAAATAGACTTTCATCTTACCTTGTATGATTGATTTTATGGTCATGGTTGCAAATGCCAAAAGATTTAGCTTCTATATCTATTTACACATATAATTATGAAATGTGAGCATGGTTTGAGTATTTTTAACAGGTTTGTAGATGCTCACCAAATAACAGTGTCACAGTCACTTATCTGTCACAAGGTTGAAATTTATTTAAACATCCATGTATCTTTTTCAACATGAATTTCATTTTCTAATACTTCATATTAAACAAGATGAAACCATATCACATAATCTACGCTGAACAGCTTTGAATTCACCTACCTCAATAGTTTCAACTGCAATACAACATAAATATGCCACTTCTTTCTTCTAACATTTTCACACAATCACTAATAAATTTATCCAACACAACTCAAGGCAGGACAAATAGATCCATGAATCTTAGTTCCATAACCCATAAAAATAGTCAGAATTCTTATAAACACTTCTGAGCAACAATAGAGGAACTCGTGAAGTACCAGTAAGCCAATCATACACTCTCTGGTTGTACTACGAAACGTAAATATAACGAACAGGATTCATCACACTTCATAAGGCGGCAAAACAATTCCTTAATTTGACGGTGTAAAGAAAACAAAGAAGCATAAGACTTGCATGCAAAAAATAATGACAAAGTTTTAGCATTGACAACACAAAAGGATAACAACATATGTATGTAGATAATGCAAGGATTACTCCACAACACTTTATTATAGAACACATGACTTGTCAAAAGACAAAACTCAGTCATTCTTGTCCAGAAACATAAGCAATAGTCGACAAACACAACACACAGACGATTCTGTAGACGTGGATGAGACTGATCAACAGCAAGCTTCAACTTCAGCAGACCGGAGCAACTCATGCGGAGTATTTGATGCAGACAATTCACGTTAAATAATTCCATTGACTTCACATTCCGTAATCAGCTGACATCTCTGGTGTAATAGATCAGGGCTCTCTCTACTTAAATCATTAATTGAAGCTTCGCTAAATCTTGAATATATGCTATAAAATTACACGCATAAATCAGGATGTTGTATCGTACAAACGAAAATGAAAATCAGATAAGAAGGCTAACTTTTCAGAGAAAATCTTATTTCTCACGGAACAAATTGGCATTCAGTTCTTGAAACAACATTGACTTAGCATTTGAAAGTTCAGATGGATCAACAGACACCTAAAATTGTCAAAGCAGAGAATTCTGATGGTTCATGTTCAAATCTTTGTGGTCTCAGTAATATAATTACAGTGACTTCCTTATATTAGTAATTTAATACAGTAAGAGTTCAAGCTTTTCTAAAATCATCCATTTATCCGTAGATGCTAAAATGAAATCCTAAAGAACATGCAAGTGCCAAATCTCTTTGCTTATCAGAAACCTAAGGGCTAAGACACTTTGTGAAGAAGGTGAGAATTTCTTTAAGAGGACAGTCCAGGGAAAGGATAATCTAAGAGATATATAACTCAATACATTATATAGTTCCTACAAATATCTAAATCATCTCACAAT
The DNA here is from genome assembly GCA_947034835.1 of Ballota nigra. Taxonomy (NCBI): domain Eukaryota; kingdom Viridiplantae; phylum Streptophyta; class Magnoliopsida; order Lamiales; family Lamiaceae; genus Ballota; species Ballota nigra. The sequence goes on along the minus strand of OX344727.1, from coordinate 4,553,233 downwards.
TTTAACTCAGTTGATCATTCTTACCAATATTCAGATGGAAAAAGAGTGAAACCGTGAGCTTAAAAAAGATGGGAAAAACCAAAAGCATTCCATACATTTTGTCTTGCAGGTATCCAGACTTGAAATAAAAAAAACATAATATTGTAGATAATGGATAGATTATGCTGCACAGAAACAGAATACTTCCTTCTTGGGTTAATATGTAAAAATGTAGACAAAAATTAACTTCATACATCAGCGTAAATAGCAATTCAAAGCCAAAAACTCCCCCTCAAAGATCAAGGTGATATAGGTCAATTCAAGATCTGAAAAAGCAGTAGGCAATCAATTTTTTTTAAAACATTAAAGACACTGAACAATCATTCTAATGACACAACATTCTCAACAGTAAAATTGATCTGAATGATACCACATAATAAATACAGGCATGGAGACCAGCTCCTAAACTTATAGTCAGTTGCATGGATGTATCTAGAAAGAGAAATCCCTCAGGATAGTACAATAAAGCAACCAAGCAACAACTTAAGCTAGACAAAAATATTTACACCTATACCTGAAGAGGAATGAGGCTACTACATGTAGCATCAAATTAAACCGCAAAAGTTAGAAAGAAGCATTTAAAAGAGCCAAGAGCAGTAAAGGGATTGAGCCTTCGGAGCACAATTTATGATAGTAGAATATATATATTTTTGCAGTTACAAAAGGAGTGTGGAACAGAAAGTCAAACAACCAGATGATACTACATTTACTTTTCCTCAATTTATGGTAAATCTGGAGACACCCAAAGTGAAATGATGTAAATTCCTCTTTCATATAGTTTCATTTATTATTTTATTATGAGTCTATCCCTCTCCAAATTTACACAAAAGTAAAAGGAGGAACTCCATTTCCAAAGTATATAGGATGATAAGATAGTAATAGTTTTAACTGCACATTAGATGATTGCCTAATTAAAGTTCAAAGGAGTGACTTATAATGGAAGCAAATCCCAAAGAAGTAAAAAAAGCGTACAATTATTGTCCAGGATAGGAATATGTAGCATATTAATGCAGATCTATGCTTGCAAGCTCTTTTATAGTAGGACATAAATAAACATGAACAACAATATTGTAGTTGGATTATTAACAAATAAACCAAAAACAGAAAAAATCCATCGGAAGAATATGAATGAGGGCATAACAAGTAATAATGTCATCGCCTCTAATGCTACTATATATATATATTGATGAAACACAAACTTGGGATTTTAATGTGATGTGTTCTTTATTTTCCCCTTCCAATAAAACAATCTTGATTTTGCTCTATCAAGAGTCAGGGAAACACTTTTAAGGCATCGATTCGTTTTTACAACTGAAGTCATTTGACAACGCTAAATCATAAGACAGGACTTAGAAAAAAAAAATCAATATAAGCTACAACAAGGAAAAAACACCCAGTAGATTAAGACGGATATTATTTACTATCTAAAAGGCAATAAATTTGCTAACACATAAATCCTAGCGGAGATTCACAAGCCACATTCCCAACGCAACAAATCCACCAGACCCTGTATTACCAATCTTAAATCAGCAAACGAAAATCACAAACAGCAACTTGGACAACAATTGTCAAGATAATATCATCAGCAATTGCCAAAGAGTACTACTGTAAAGAAGACCTCACCTTTATTTTAACACTTGCTATTGTTCTGAGTCACATGATGTGGATAACCATTGTACTTATTCCCAGACCAGTCCCTCTGTTGCTGCACCATACTACTATACTGCGGCTTATAATGGTGGTTATGATCGTAGCCATGAAACCCATGCCCATGAGTCGGCATTCCCATCATCTGCATCGGCATAATCTGCGGTGGCGGAGGATACGGCATCGGAATTGGCATTCCCACATGATTGTTGCCAGTACTACTTCCATTACCAACACTGCTATGACTTCCATTAGGAATCCCATTCCCATTCCCATGGCTGGGGCCAGCGCTGGAAGACTCATTGAAGCTCTGTGGGGGCAATGGAGTCGAAGCAAACAGATGATCGGACGGCGAGGGGCCCTCGTTGGATAACCCCTGCATCCTCTTAACATAGAGCCTATACTTCTGCAAATGGCTAGCAACATTCTCCCGGGTCAAACCCTCGACATTCATCAACTGCATAATCGTCTTCGGGACCGCGTTCTTCAGCCCTAGATGCGCCACCACATCGACGAACCGCTTGTGCAGCTGCGGCGTCCAGACGAGCCGCGGCCGCTTCAGAGTCTTCGCCGCCGACGTTGACTGGTCATCCGCGCCGTTATCCACCGCCGGATCGTCAGCAGGGTCCATCCTCCGGCTCTTCTTCGGGTCGGATTCCTCGTCCGGGTCCACATCCGCCATCACGTGATCGTCCACGTGACCACTGAACGGCTTGAAATTCGAACCGGTGGCGGAGGAGTGGAGAGCACCGGCGGCGCGGAGGGAGGAGAGCGTGGTCTGCGAGGCGCGAGTGACGTCCATGGCCGTCCGCGTCGGCTCGAAGGAGATTCGGAAAGCGGAGGCCAATTCGGCCGGGATCAGGGACTGAGAGAGCGGCGTGAGATCGTCGGCGGAGGGGAGACCGGCCTCCCAGTCGGAGACGGCGTCGTCGATCTTCACTTCCTCGCCCATGGATTGGATTGATGAATCAGTGGAGAAACCAAATCACATGCTTGGGGGGAAATTGGGGGATTATCGGAGTGTGGTGATGGTAAATAGGGAAAAAGAGAGGGGTAGGCGGTGGATTAAAATAATTAAGAAGGAGTTTTGGGGTGGAAAAAGTGCAAAATCTGATTCCAGAGGGGTGCCACGCTGGACTCAATTCCAAGATATTTATTGATCCTCGAAATATCTATACCCCTTCATTCTCAACTACGATTCCCTCTATCTATATCTCTTTTTTCCATCCCTGGTTTTCATTTATCCAATTTCAATGGCAAATTTTTTAAAATAGGCCAAATCAAAAGAAATATAGTAAAAATAGGTGAAGTTCGAAGTTGATATAAAAAATAGGGTTGATCGCGCTCGGGGGAGGCGATCAAGGAAGTAGATCGCGCTCCCCAAGCGCGATCAAGGTGAAGTACTAAACTCGCGCCTACCAGAGGCGAGTTCCATGCAGCTGTTTCCCACCCACATTTGTCGTTACCAAACTCGCGCCTCTGGTAGGCGAGTTTCGTTGATATCTGCTGGCATACTGAACTCGCGCCTCCCAGAGGCGAGTGCCACTTTGTCGTTTTCTATTTGGCCTGAGAATCGGATTCCTTCCTCCCTGATATATAACTCCTCCCGTAAGAACTCCTTCCTCCCAACTCCCAACTGATACTTCTTGCTCCTTCCTACCTCACTCATCTCCTCATTATATTTGTTCTTCGTTCTCCTTCCTTCCTTCCTCTCTTCTTCTTCTTCTTCTTCAAATGAAGGCTAGTCCATAAGAAAAAAAAAATTTGCCCTCCAAAATACAAACTTGCAGTCTCACGTACTTGAGGAATTGATATTTTGCTATCTACCTGAGGAGTACAGACACTACAATTAAGTGGTAAATATTTCAAATTTTTTTGTATATATTTAGAATTATTTTGCATGCAATTTTTTGAAATAGTGTATATATAGTATATATATAATGTCGATATATATATATATATGTTAGAGAAATTACATGTTTTAGCATGTTACTTTTGATTTATTTTGATTTAAAATTTGTAGTAGTGTTGCTATTTCGATTTAAAATAACATTAATAATGTCATAGTGTTGTTATTTTGATTTAAAATTGGTAGTAGTGTTGTTCTTTTGGTTTATTTTGATTTAAAATTCCATTAATAAGCTCATAGTGTGTTATTTATTTAATTGGGATTCAATTTATTTAATCAAATATATGTAGAATTTTATTTAATAAAAAATGATACACTTTTTTAATTTTTTGAATGTTTTGGTGATGCATAACTTTTATACATTTGAAGAATCGAAGAGTAAATTAGACATTTTATCAATCAAAGTTATTAAAGTAAAATTTGACTTTTTTTTAACGTGATGTTAATAACCATTATGTATACAATGTAAGTTTTATTTTTATAAAATTCTAGTGTTTTTAGTGTTTTAAAAAATCTAGATTTAATATATATAGTGTATTAAAAAACTCTAGATAACTTACTTAATGAAAATATTGATCATCATTTTAAAATTTAATTTTTGCAATCATAAGATAATTTTATTTAACTATAATAAGAGATTAAGAGATAAAATAAAATAAAATGAAATGAAATAAATGAAATTAAATAAAATATTAAAAACGAAATAAAAAATAAAAAAATAAAAAAACAAAATTAAAATAAATAAAATAAACGAAATAAAATAAATTAAAAAAGTAAAATAAAATAATATAAAATGAATTAAATAAAATAAAACTAATTAAAATAAAAAAACGAAATTAAAATAAAATAAAATAAAATGAATTAAATAAAATAAAGTAAAATAAACGAAATTACATAAAATAAAATAAACGAAATAAAATAAAATAAAACTAATTAAAATAAAAAAACGAAATAAAATAAAATAAAATAAAATAAACTAAGAAATGGAATTAAGAATATTAAATACTTTTTATTTGTTAAAAATTAAGAAATGGAATTAAGAATATTAAATGTAACAATAAGACTATATATATTCCTATCTTTTGTTAATACACCCATCAAAAAGTGTTCGGAATAAAATTTCAATACTGCAAAAAAAAAAAACACTAAAAATGTATGGAAATTAGGGTGTTGGGTTTGATTTACTATACTAGATGTAAACATAATTGAGGCCAATAATTAATTTAGTGCCTATAGATAAAATTTTTATAAGTGTTTTGTGTTGTTGAAGATATGTCAACCTCTCGCGACATTGGAATCATTGTGCGCTCTTGCGGAGCTGTTATTGGAAAAAAAAGAGTTGATCGTATGCTTGATTTCTACGATCTATTACGTGAGTTGTCTGAGGTTACGGGATTAGATTTGCGAGTGTATTCTTTGAATGTGTCTTGCATAATAAAAAATGGGAATGCCTCGTCTAGTTGTCCTATTAGGAACAACAACGACCTACGATACTTCTTCCATCCACAAGCTGGGCTCAATTCCGTTGAGCTATTAGTGGAGGTTGAAATGAAGGCGCAGTACCCAACATCCCATGGCCAGTGGGGGAACCAGTACTATCCTTCTGAATGGCCAGGTCATGGTGGTGCCAATATGGATAGACCTTCCGACGTTGAATATCAGGCCCAACATTTAGGGTCTAGTCATGCCGGGGGTTCAGATCCTAATATTGGACCTTCTGGTATCACTGAGATGGCCCCTGTTGGGACCTCCATAGTTGATATAGCTGGTGATATATATCCAGACTTTACTTGTAATTCTGAACCAAGCGATAATGGTTCTGAGGACGAGGGGTCGTCTGATGAGGATGGTACCACTGACAATCCTTGGATGCCAACTGTTGCTGTACCAAATTCCCTAATGCCAAGAGTGAGACCTCATCCAAATTTGGTTGGAGTGCCATTTTTTGATAGGTCATGTGATGATGTACCTGTCGATTCAGTAGGCGTTCGAAGTGGTGATCTAAGCTATGATGCGGATGATGGGGTTTTGAGGTTAGGGATGATTTTCAAAGACAAAGATGCTGTGATCAATGTCGTGAAGGATTATTCGGTCCGACATGCAAGGCGTGAGTATAGAGTCGAAGAGAGCAACTCGAAGACAATGAAGTTGGTGTGTAAGCAGAACTATGCCAGTGAAAATGATAATTGCTCGACATCGCAACGTTGTGAGTGGCATTTACGCGCATCGTACCGTAAAAGATACGATTATTGGGAAATCACTAGGTTGGGGCCGCCACATACCTGTTTGATGAATATTGACTCGCGCAATCATTCAAATCTCTGTAAAAACTTGCTTGCAGCTGACATGGAGAGTCTCATACAAGTTGATCCAGCATACGACGTCAAATATGTCGTGGAGCATGCAGATAAGAAATATAATTACATTATTTCATATCAAAAGGCATGGCAAGCGTTGAAACGTGCTAGGGAGAATGTGTTCGGAACTTGGGAGAGTTCATGTCAGTATTTGCCCAAGTACATGGGAGCCTTGCAGAAATACAATCCCGGGACCATTGTGGAGTGGAAACACAGGGATACGATTGAGTGGAATGTGCACACGTTGGGATATGTCTTCTGGGCATTCAAGCCATGCGTTGAAGCATTCATGCATTGTCGCAAAATACTTTGTGTAGATGGTACTCACCTTTACACTAAGTACAAACACAAATTGCTGATTGCTAACACCCTTGATGCTAATCAGAAAATCATTTCAGTAGCATATGCCATTGTTGATGACGAAAGTTATAGGTCTTGGAAATGGTTTCTTAGAATGTTAGCTACACATGTTGTGGGTGATATGGAGGGGATATGCCTTATTTCTGATAGGCATAAGGGTATTTTGAAGGCAGTGGAAGAAGTCCCAGCATTTTCACCACCAAGAGGAGTGCACCGTTATTGTTTAAGACATGTCGCTTCAAATTTTAATACTCAGTTCAAGAGTCAAAAGATGAAGGACTTGTGTTACAATGCGGGAACAGCATTGTCGGTTAGACATTTTGAGACAAAGATGAACGAAATTCGAGTTTTAAGTGAAGAGGGTCATCAGTATCTACGAAATATCGATCCTGCCAAGTGGACATTTAGTCATGATGGAGGTCAACGTTATGGGGTTATGACAACTAACATCTCCGAATGCATCAACGGTGTTCTTAAGGGTGCACGACGCCTCCCAATTACAGCTATAGTTTGTGCAACCTTCACACGATCCAAAAATGTATTTATGAAACGTGCTAAAGAAGCAGGGATTTTAGTGCAGAGACATCGGATGTGGCCTGATCATGTTAGTGACAAATATGATTCAGCGCAGCGAGAGGGGATGAAACATCAAGTAGAACTTTATAATCATTCGGTGGGATCAGCCAGAGTTACTGCCCGTATTAAGGGCTCAGTACAGTGTCGCACATATAGAGTTGCATTATCAAGACGAGAGTGCGATTGCGGGCAGTGGAAGTTGGATGGTATCCCATGCTCACATGCGTTGGAGGTGTGCAGAGCGTTCCAAATCGATCCAAGTGTATATGTGCCCGAATGCTACAGTACAACAGTGTATTCCTCAACTTACACCTCTAGGTATTTTGAGCCATTACCGGATCCTCAGGAGTGGGATGAACCCTATTTTCAGTTGAGACATAATCCAGATCGCAGGATAAGGCGTCGTGGTCGGGATGTGACGTCCAGGATTCATAATGAAATGGATTGGGCCCAAACCCGCGCTAGACAACAGTACCAAGCACAAGATAGAGCTGGCCCTTCACATTGATGTTGTAAATCCCTAGGAGCTATCAAAATGCTATCAAAATATTGTCAAAATGTTGAATAAAATTAGTTTGTAGGATTGAATTAAAATGTTGACAATAATGTTGACAATAATGTTGAATAATTTCATATACATTATCCTTTATGTGTTTGAGCTTTATGTTTTATGTGTATGATTTGTGTTAATTCTAATACATCTGTGTGAATGTTTGAATTATAGATGAATTCTGATAGAGAGGCACTGTTATATGGACCGAAGAACAGATCTGTACTCACCATGCAACAAACCCATCGGTCGAGGCTAGATTATATTAATAGGAAAACAAGCGAGACAGTGCTAAGTACATACAATGGAGGTGATGGGCCATTCTGGACATTTAGACTAGAAGACCCAAATCCTTATAAGATCGCACTCCATTCTCGTGTGGTGGACAGACTCAAGACGATGGGTTTTTACGGTCCCCTTCGTTGTGGGACATTCAGACTCGATCGTCATCTTATCACTGCATTAGTGGAGAGATGGCGTCGAGAGATGCATACTTTCCATTTCCCCGTCGGAGAGGCGACCGTCACATTGCAAGATGTTGCCATTTTATGGGGTTTACCGATAGAAGGAGAGCCCATTATACGGCGAGATGAATATAATAACTTTGATCAGTGGAAAAGCTTGTGTGAAGAGTTGATGGGCATCACCATACAACAAGATGATATGAGGGGCAATAGTGCGATCAAATTGACTTCCCTAAACGAATTGGTGAGACATTCTGTTGATATTGATGACTATACACCACAGGAGGTCGTTGATCAATATGCACGGGGGTGTGCACTTTTACTCCTGGGAACTACAATGATGCCCGACCATTCTCGAAATGCTGTCCCATTAGTCTATCTGTATTTTCTGCGGGACGTGAATACAGTCGGGGAATACAGCTGGGGAAGTGCTGTGTTAGCGAGTTTATATCGCGAACTCTGTATGGCTTGCAACTATAAATGCAAGAGCATCGCTGGACCATTATGCTTGTTGCAGGTAATTCTTGGTTAATTTAAATTACTTTTAAATATTTCATTGATTAATTGTACATTGAAATAAATTTATCATTGAACAACAGATATGGGCATGGTCAAGGATAAAAACGATCCAACCATCGAACGCACATCCGATGCTCCAACAAGGGCAGATAAGTGTAGATGGTCGTAATTTGGGGCCTCCACCGTATGGAGCTAGGTATTTTTCTATAGACACATTTATCTATAATTCGTTTGGATATACATACTTATTTTTTTACCTACTATAGGTGGATACATTATCACAGTCATATTGACAGCACGAGGTTTTCAATTCGTGTATATCGCGACATATTTGAGCGTTTGTCTAATGGTCAAGTAAGTTATTATTATAATGATTCAAACTAATATAAATTATTTTTTGAGAATATTGATATTAATGTTTTGTGTGTGTCTTTACAGTTTATTTGGGATCCCTATGATGTGGACGCTGAGGAGATCAGGAATCTCGAACCTCGTTGTTGGACCTTAAATTGGAGGTCGCAATGTCCATTGATCAATATTTGGATAGTGGAGCTTCACTATCCGAATAGGGTGCTCAGACAATTTGGAATGGTCCAAAACATTCCAAGTCATGTAGAGGAAAGGGACCAGAGCTTGCATGAGTATAACCGCCAGGGGAGAACCGGCTTTGATTGGACGACCAAGCATGACAAATGGATTAGATATTGGAGAAGCAGGCAACCATTCATGCCTTGCACGCCTATCAACGGGGGTGATCCGGTCACGGAAGACTATATGCAGTGGTACTATGACATTACACGACGATTGATTTCACCAGAGGAGTATACTGCAGCACCGGTCCGAGGCTTCCAACCACCAAGAACATCTGCCAGTGATGTTTTGGTAAATTATATATCACAAATTTAATTATATATTAATTTTTGATGTTTGAAATATGAATAACATTCTATTATTTTTTTGTTACAGGTAAGCTGGTTTCGAAAATTTAAAATCAGTAAACGACGGGCTCACATTGATAATAGACCATCAATGGTGGAATTTTTAGAAACAGCTGAGAATTTCATCACTCAAGTGGAGCCTATTATTGAATCTCCTACTTATCTTGAACATCCACGAGCCTCAGTTGAAAACGTAGAAGTCGGGGAAACAAGTAGAGGACAAACAAGAAGGAGGTCTGTAGAGCGTGACGGCGATGAAGGTCCTTCAACGTCTGCGAGTCGAAGAAGACATTCCTCGGCAGTGCCATCAGATTCCCCTTTTCCCCGACAAGGTACTCAATACCGAGTTCCTCAATCAGCGCCCCGCACACAACATACTGCTGGAAATGGTATGCAATTTACGGAATTACACTTGTAAATATGATATTCCTTTGGTTTATATTTATTTAATTATTAAATATTTTTATAACATGTTACAGATGCTTCTACATCGATGGGCCAACAGTATGGAGCGTCTCGAATTTTGGGCAACACACCAACTGCATACGGTGTGTAATTCAATATTATCAAAGTTACAATAATAAATTAAAAATATTCAAGAAATTATATTTACTTGTTTATGTATATTTCTATTAATTTGATAGATGCTCGGCAATCAAATGAGTGGCCACCTCAGCCTACGCCTCACACAAGTTATGAGTTGCCCTCATTTGGATTTGGAGCTTACGCACATCCTGCTGGAAATGGTATGAAAGTTACACATAACCCTTAATAATATTTTTTAAAGATTATGTTTATTTACTTATGATATGTTATTGTTAACTTGATAGTTGGTTGGGCAAGCGTTGAGGGGGTACCCCAGCCTGCTTCTACATCGACGTTGCAACAGGAGATACCTCAACCCAGTTTTCAGACACCTTATAATGAACCAGGTATATAATATCAACTTATAAATAATATATATTTTAATATATATATATTATTGATCTAAATTAACTAAATCTGTGACAGATCTTCTTACATCATGGCCTGGTTCATTTACTGACATATTAAATACGGGTATTAATATGAGTACCTATTATCAACATCGACCTCAATTCGCACAACGCCCAGTTTACAGTTCAACGCCTATACCATATGCGGACACATACGGAGAGGAGCCCGGACCAAGCCAACATGAACAACAACCTCGTCGTAATTATCGTGAAAGACGTCCGCCGCAATGTGGAACGGGTGGTCGATTGGGCCATCGCTAATTGTATTGGTACTATTATTATAAATGTCATTTTTTTTTACATTTTACATTTATTACTTAAAAATATTATTTAGTGTTTGAAATAATTTTCAATTTTTATGAAATAGTTTATAATTTTTTTTTTAAAGATAGTATAAATATAAACCAATTTCAATACACAATTATATTTATCTCCACTAACAATTAGGGTTTTACATCTCAATAGCAATTTGGGTTTAGTTATAATATATCATTGAATAATCATCACATAATCATTGAAAAATAATTACTAAAATCAACTCAAATACACACCTATTTTAACCCATTTAATCATGGAACAAATTATAACTAAGAAACGAAAAAAAAAAAAAATAATTTTAACATAAACACGCCTCTCCCAACGGCGTGATAAAATATAAAAAAAAAAAAAAAAAGGCTTAAACTCGCCCCTCCCAGAGGCGATTTAAAAAAAAAAAAAAAATATTAAAATCGCCCCTCCCAAAGGCGAGCTAAGAAAAAAAAAAAAAAAATTAAAATCGCCCCTCCCAAAGGCGAGCTAAGAAAAAAAAAAAAAAAAAAAAGGGAAACTCGCCCCTCCCAGAGGCGATTCCCTCTATTTTCGTAAACAACTTCCAGACCACTCTATATTATCCATCATACGCACTATTCACCATATATACATAAATTTGCCAATTTCAATACTTAATAATGCATATTGTTATTATTATCACTCGGCTATTTTTGTATTATAATTTTTTTTATCTATATATACATAAAAGTAGGGGTAGGTTTTATATGAAAACACTTCATAATAAATTCAACATGAAATAGTTTTAGAGTATCATTAATCTCATCAGAAGTATCATTAAACCTGTCAGTGGTATTATTAATCTGGGTCAGTGGTATTATATTGTAATTGTTTTAAATTTTCTTGAACTCAGATTAATGATATTCCCGATGAGATTAATGATACTTTAAAATTGTTTAATGATAAGCTTATAATGAACTATTTTCATATAATACTTTATCTAAAAGTAGAGGTGGGGAGAGAGAAAAAAATGTTATTATTGAAGCAAGTGAAATTCACTCGCTTTGTAGTGAAATAGTGAGTCTCGCTCTCCATTAAAGAGAGTGTATTAACTTTATCGTTTTCTTTTCATTTTTATTTTGCACCAATAATTTCAAAAAAAAAAATTAAGCTATTAATTTTAAATCTATTTTCAACACACTATATAACAACAAAATTATCTTTTAAATATTTTTAATTTAACATATATACTACACACATAAAAAGAAAAATCATACTTAAAATATATATATTATTATTTTTGAAGTGTTTTTTTATTGACTTTAACTATATATGATGGATTGAATTTAAATAATTTTATTTAGACTATATAAGTTTTATTAAATATTAAAACCATTTTATGAATGTTAGTATTTGTTATGAATTTAATACATAATTGAAAATTGTATGATTAATTAAATAGTTGTAATATTCACATAATATACAATATAATTTTTACATATTAATTGGTTTGTGGAATCAAATTTATTTAATTTTTAAATTTTCGATATAATTCATTATGCAATTTTACATTTAAATTTTATAATATTCAATCCGTGCATCGGGAGAAACACTAGTATGTATAATTTTGATTGAGAGGTGTTTGCTAGAGGCAAAATAAAATATTTTACAGCTTATAAATCATAAAATAAGCTCTTAATAGCTTATAAGTTGTAAAAGAATAAGGATGTGTTTTAGAAAGATTATAAGTGATTATAATCACACAGAATTGCGTGCAGAGTGTTTTCAAATTCAATTATTCTACTTAAATTAATCAACTAGAATCTATAATTTAAAAGATGAGAAAGGTATGCTTCTACCTGATTATAACTTCTCACTAATAATTTACTCTATTCAAAAAATTTATCAAACACTCAACATTTACTTTACACAAATTTTGCAAATACTCACCACTTTTGCAAATACTCCACTTGAGGGGTCTTTAAGGAGAATTAAGATTGGACCTCCTAATGGACTTCTGAATTTCAATATTGAGCCCCAATATAATTCAATCCATTAATATTAATTATTACCACTAATAAATTAATATTGCACTATCCATCTTAATCCATATTACGATAATATGGGCTCCCGGTTATTATTTCTCGCGTTTAAGATTATCAAGTCCATTAATTAATTAAACTTCTGAATAGCTCTAAATTAATTAATATATTTCACCTTGGAGTAAAGACAGCTCAACATTATTATTCGTACCGAAGAAACTAATTCTTCACTTGCAAGATTTGGTACAATAAAACTTTTGAGCCCACCAAGGGGACTAATCACACGAGCCGTACTCGCACGCGTTTCTCCGTATTAAATTTTAGCAACCGTCGTATGATTAATATTACTGCCCAAAGCACAAGGTTCGAAGTCACAATGATTCTCACCCAACATGAATCAAAGCAGTAACCATTAAACACACACGGTCCTATTTAAGTGACGGAGATTAAGAAATCAACAACCACTGAGGTCTAATTCTTCACATTTCAGAACAGGAGAATTTATCCTCGATGTAGGTCCTCTTCAACACATACTAAATGTGCTAGTGCAATCTCTTAGTCAAGACAGACCAATCTAAGCCTTATACATCTACCTTTCACGGCGGATTGTTCAATTCCACCTAGGTCGTGAACATGTACGTTTAGTTACAAGTAAACTGTTAATGTTGTCTTCCGTGATCGGGTATCACCACATTAACTACAATGTAACTAGTACCATTATGAACGGTTTGCAATAAATATTCAACATTCAATCATATCTAAAGCAAATGTGATAAAAGAATTATTCTCATAAATAAGTGTTTGATACACGAGTTATACAAAGTAAAAGCATACTTTCACGTATAACTCCAACATTCACAACACTCAATGCGAGCAATCTAAATAAATTTGAATTTTATACAATAGATTAAACAATAAAATTCCATTACAATTAGTACATAAATAAAATCGGTACATTCAAATTCACCGGCACAAGACACACGACGAATAATCTTATTCTACAACTAAAGACGAAGAATGAAAAAAAAATTAAATAAAACGGGTCATGCTCGATCAAACGATCATCCGGAGACAAATTAATTACACGGTACACCGGAATTTATAATACGACAACATAAACGGTCGGCCGGAAAAAAGAAAACCAAGAAGGAAGAGATAATAAAGGATGAGAAATGGACAATTTATAGGAAAAATTATGATGGATCAATGGTCAAGATGAAAAATGAAATAATAAATGAAATTAATCAATGGTGAAGATGGCTTTGACACCTCTACTCAATGAGAAGCCAAGATTGTTGATATGAAAACAAATGAGGGATGCCACATTGGCATTTTTAGCTTTGCCAATATAAGGTATTTGATTCGTTCACTGACACAATTACTTCATATTCACTAATTCTATCTGTTCTCCAAGGCCTCTCTCGTCCTCCCTAGTAAAGATTCAGACCCTTGGAATACAAATTCTTCCTGTACAAGAGTGTCCTGTGCATAGGCCAACTTCCCTCATTCTCATTACCACTTTTGTTCAAATACAAAAACATTTATCACTTTTATTTAATCAAAATTAGGTCATCACCCATCTTCTCAAAACCAACATTTTAAACAAATGATACGTGTGATCGAGAAAGACATTCTAATTTATAAATTCTGTGAAAAACGCAATGGGGTAAAGTTCACCTGAACACAAATAACTCGTCTAACTTTTCACATTTATTTTTGCGTTTGTGCGCTGAACAATGCAACAAAAAGTGCCAAAGTCATTTTCATCATTTTTAAATCCTAAAAAAGTCAAAACTACATAACAAAAAAGTGAAACTAATACGACAAAAATAAATATTGGATTTCCAGAAAGTTGTTGAGCCTAATTAATTATGTTTAGGTGAAAATTAGGCTAAGTCTCATTTTAATATATGAAACTGGTTCATACATAAATCATTAAATTAATTTAATTGTTGCACTAAAAATTATTAGTTGTTTTCACTGAAAGATATAAACTACTATACTGAAGAGTATTAATTTATTTTTACTAAACAACTAATACTCTTTAATAAAAACAGTTAATGCCCTTTAATGAAAACATGTAATACTCTTTAGTAAAAACAACTAAACCCTTCGATGGTTCATGTATGAACCATTTTTACTCTATACTTTTATCTTTAATATTTGGTACCAAATGACAACTGAAAATTAGGCCAAGTCTTATTAATAAAAGCAAGCCTTACAATTGAAGAACTAAATCCAGTGAGAAATTAGATTAAACATTCAATCATCTACAATCTTGAATGGATTATTCTAACCATCAAGAAACAACTGAACATTATGAAATACTATATCATATATATATATAAATATATGTTATATATTCTTGGAACTAATTTAAACAATCACACTCTACCAACTGGGGAAAGAGGAGGATTTGTTGCATATTTTGCAGAAACCTCAAGCTGGGCTTGGTTAAAGATTTTCGACACTATTATTTCTTCCGACATCGTACCTCCAAACACGTTGGACGACGAGACGATGGCCGATGTTCGACTATGCACATTTGCTATACCCACGGAGAACGCTTGTACGAGTTTGAGTGACGAACTAAACTCGACTGAAAACATTCCATCGTTGAATGGTGATAAAACGAACACGGGCCTTTGATCTTCGACTTCTTCCTGTTCGAATCAAAAACATCGATATCAACATGGTGCTGCCAATTACCACCCTATCAAGAACGACTAAACCGAAAAACCATGCATGAGTTGGGCTTATGTAAAAACTACAACTGATTCACAACTGTCACTGTATAGTGAGTATGTATAGAGTGAAATTGGTTTATACATTAATTATTGAAGGGTATTAGTTGTTTTTATTAAAGAGTATTAGTTGTTTTCACTGAAGAGTCTTAGTTTGTTTTCAGTAAACAACTAATACACTTAAGTAAAAACAACTAATATCCTTTAGTGAAAACAACCAATACACTTAAGTGAAAACAACTAATATTCTTCAATGGTTTGTGTATGAAGCATTTTCACTCTATACTTTGTCCGGTATAGTATAACAAGTTATACTTTTAAACAAAACAACTAATTTTTTTTTTAATGAAACTACTATTTAAGAATGCAGAATGGAGATTACCTGGGAGAAAAGCTTGAAATCAGCCAATTGGGATTTTGTCTGATTCGGTTCGTTTTTGCTCGAAAGAGTTCTTAAGCGACAGCCGAGATCCCAGCCACCACAGTCGCACAATCCCCCCGATTTCCATCTTTCTATCAACGGTGAAGGTTCGCCTTTGCTAGGTGCTCCGTGATGACCTCCAGGCAGAATCACCGTTGTGCTAAAACGGTCGTCATTGGCAGATTCATCCCCCGAGTTTGAGCAGTTTCTGGCTTGTGGAATGTCGAAATTACCCTTCTGTATGGGCATCCTTTCTGGGAATTTGACGACAATAGCTGCGAGCTCATTGCCCGGAAATGACTGATTCACATCTCCTGCTCCCACAGACGACAAAACAAACTCCCTTCTGCTATGTTTTCCAGTGTGCAGAACGTCGGAAACCTTCATCTGAGCAATAATGTTTGGTATATAACCATGATTTCTGTCTTTGCTTCCTTGATTTATCCAATGACCGCTGTTCTTTCTCTTCGTTTCGGTGAAAGAGAAAAACGTGTAAATCCATCTGCTCGTAGTTTTACTGGGACTTACTTCTTTAACGGTCGCTGCTAAAATATCGCTACAATTATCAACCGTAAATGTGAACAGAGGAAGACCATTCTTCATAGCTACTTGCAGGAGAGCATGTGTTCCATTCTTTAAATCCGATGTTCTCTCAGCTGAATGCAAAGCTGGAGGTTCTGTTTTTCCACTGGATGATTTTGATGCTTTATCTGTTTTTGATGGATTTCTCTCAGATGATCTAGAGACATCACGAGATTCAACGCCCTTTGGCTTCAATATTGGATCAAGAAGCCTTCTCAAAGGACTAGATCTGGCTCTACTGGTGGCATTTGACTTATCGTTATTCGAATACGTAGAGCAAGCTGAAGTAGAAGTCACCTTCGAATCGGGTATGTATTCTGAAACTAAATTTGCAGTAGCTGACGAGTTTGAGTGCGAACCTTTGCCAGTTCTACTGATTCCAAAGCTGAAACGTCGAGTTGGTGAGGGATTTCTAACCTTTGTGGATTCTGATGCACACTTTTTCATCTCAAGATTCTCATTTTCAGCCAAGTTTCTTGCCTTTGAACCCGAGTTCATCTTTTCAAGATTCTTCGTTCTTGAGGGGCTAATCAGAACCCGCTTTTCGGCTTTTAAAGCCTCCCCTTTGTGAATCACGTCTTTCCCTTTTAATCCAGATACGATCCCATCGTTTTCCAAAGGCCTCAATCTTCTCCCAGTATTATCACCAACGACGCCATTATTACTATGTTGCCACTTCTGGAGTTGGCCCCAGTCGAGGACCCCAATGTTGAAATGTTTCTCCTGGGGGTTTTCTCCCCTCTCCAAATAACTAGGCAAACTCGACATGTACATAACAAGCTCTTCGCTTTTCCTCGACTCCCTTTCAACTCGTTGCTTCTGAGACAATCCTTTAGCTTTATCAGCATAGTGCAGCACTTGAGGATGAACATCATCGTCGTCAACATTAAGTATGGATCCCAATTTATTCGTCTGTTTTGCTTGGGACGATAAACAAGTACTTACTTTACTTGTTTTTCGATCATTCGGCTTTGAACGGAACTCCATATTGCTGGAAACACGCATATGCGTAATTTTGGCATTAGATTCAATGTTTTAGAAGCTTATACATTCATCTATAAATAACAGAGAAACCTAGATGGCTTATTGAAGAACAAAAGAAAATCATACAACGACGGAGATTAACATGCCCATAAAAGATCACGAACCATTCTTTCAGAGGTTCAAAAAACAAGTTAAAT
Organism: Ballota nigra; assembly: GCA_947034835.1. NCBI lineage: Eukaryota > Viridiplantae > Streptophyta > Magnoliopsida > Lamiales > Lamiaceae > Ballota > Ballota nigra. The sequence goes on along the minus strand of OX344727.1, from coordinate 4,535,642 downwards.
TTACTAGGCATCTGCAACTCAAATTTAAACCATTACTAAGTAGTCTACACATATCATTATATACAGATCAAGAATACTATATCGAACTTAAAAATAGCAAGTAACTTACCAAACTCGAGACGAATCAGACTAAGGAATACGCAGCTCGACGAAACTTCTCTCCGATAGAACAAACAGATTCATGCTACTTTCAGTAAGGGGAGAAAACAGTATCATCTACCTGCAAGTAAGCAATACAGCATTATCACCAACAAACAGCCTAATTTCCTAATCTCTCTTATTATCAAGCAAAGATTATAATGAGAGCTTCTAGATAGCGTATGTTGTCAAATTATGTACAAGTAAAAAGAGCAAGAAAGGACAGCTTTGAACGTGTAGACAACGGTGAATCATTGGGAAAACTCCAAAGTGAAACAGAGAAGTGGTCCTAAAACACTCACAAGTGGGAAGACCGTTGGGGATAAGGTAAATTGTCTCCTAGTATGTTTCAAAAGATGCACCTGTTTAAAGGCAGCAATTCACAGATACCCCCCCAAATCTTGAATTTCAAAAATATTTTAACAGTTGACTCTTTCACTGGCTTAGATAAAAGTAAAACGAGGCAAAAGTTGTAATAGGAGGAGAGGAAAAGAGCTTAAAGGTTTGAAGACAATTCTTGATTTATCAGCTCAAAAGCAACATCTTTACTTCTTCACCTCCTCCCCACCAACCCCAACCCCACAGAGAGAGAGAGAGAGAGAGAGAGAGAGAGGAGAGAGAGAGCTTTAACTGAAGAACAAGAGGGCTGAAATGAAATTTCTACAGTGTAATAATACATTAAAAAGCATACCTTATGCATATATACTTAATACAACATTTTGGAGCTCAATTTTGCTTCACATAGCAGAAATCTTTAAGCTTTAATTTCAAACTTTAAGCTGTAATTACTTAACAAAGTAGGAAAACGTAGCGTCAAAACGAAAAGAAAGAAGAAAGCCACCAAACGGGCAAATAAACAAACACTTGGTAGGCATCACGAATCGCAACCTCTCAACAAACGCCTAATTTCAAGCCACAATGTCGCAATCAAGAAAATCCCATTTCACAAAAAAGGAAATTGAGGAATACCAGCAACGGAGAAATGCAGAGGAACAGAACCCCAGAAAGATCAAGCAAAAGCGTGTCGGTGGAAAATCAAGAACTGGGAAATGGAGGAATCCGATGAATCGAGAGAATCAAGGATGACTTTTGGAATTGAGGGGCCCAATGGAGCAGCAAAAGAGCAACTGTGGGAAAGGGGTGGAAAAGAGTGTGCTTACTTTAAGAAAGAGGATTTGCGCAGGAGGATCGGACGGTGGAGAAGGGAGGAGGAATAGGCGGGAGGTCAAATCGGAGAGGCTCCGGTGGCGGGGCCCACGGGGGGAGTTGCTTGCTTTCTGCCTTGGGATGATTGCAAAAAAAAGCAGGAAGGGCAAGTGGTTAATAATCACATCTCTCTCTCTCTCTATTTCTTCAACTGCGCAGAAAGGGAAGTTTCTCAAAATTGGAATAAAGAATTCGTCTAAGCAATTAATGCTATGACAGGCTTCGACTGATGTCTTTAAATTGGATACTGAAATTGGACGACTAACTGAATTTTTTGGGTACTAGAAATACGGAATTTTTATTAGATTGATGCCCCCTACCCATAACAAAATGAACCGTAGATTTGTAGTACTCCCTTTTTTTAAAGTATGTATGGGTGAAACGGGTAGAATGATATTAATTGTTTACACTGAAGAGTATTAATTGTTTTTATTAAAAAATACTCCCTCCGTTCCGAGTTTTATTTCATAGGTTGACTTGCACAATCTTTAAGAAAACACTGTTTGATGGGACATTTTGCTTTTAGAGTTGTAAGAAAAGGTGGGATTAATTTTTCTAGTTAATGTTAATTGTTCCCACCTTTTATAAATTTATGGAGGGAATTCAAGACAACAATGAAATAAAAATTGAGGGCATTGTATTTAAAAAAAAACGTCACTGTTCATTTTCAAAAATGGACACTGTACAAATTTTAAAAAAATGACCCTATATTAAACTGAAAGTTTATGTTTTCAATATCACAAGGTAAAATCCCAAAACAACACAAAGTCTAGAATTTAAAATTACAACTTCAGAAACTTAAAACTACAAATTCAAAAATTTAAAATTACATATTCAGAAATTTAAAATTACAACTAAATTAGTTTTAGTTCTACAAATCAAATTTCCCCCCAAAAGTACAATGCCAGCTCAGTGTTAATGAAGAATTTTCCCCCCAAAAGAGCTTTTTCTTTTAATTTCCCTCCAACTTCAAGCAATAAATACCCCAACTCCTTCATTGAATGCTAAACCCTACATAAAAAAAAAAAAGCAGTTGTTAGTGAACCAAGACATCACCATAAATGAAAACCAAAAGCAACAAACCAAATCTTACCATTAATGAGAAGAACATGGTGGCCCAATTCTTACTGACCAACAGCAAAAGCAATGGTGCTGTACAAAATGGAAAAGTAAAGGAGGCAGCAGATGCATTTGGGGTTTCAAGAAGAACAATCCATGGGATTTGGACCACAGCAAAAAGACAGCTTGCTCAAGGTATGCCTATCTTTTTCATTAACAATATGAAAATACCACACAAAAAACATGTATTCTTGGATACAGTGAGAATGAGGGCAGTTGCATGGGAAAAAAGAACATCCATAAGAAGACTAGCTAAGGAGTTAGATGTTAGCAAAAGTCAAGTTGGGAGATGGGTGAAAGAAGAGATGATCCTACCACATACAAATGCTATAAAGCCCAAACTATCAGATTATAACAAATTCCAAAGGGTGAATTGGAGCTTAAATGCATTGGTCATAGATGGGCTGAATTCAGATGAAATCAAGTTTTCATCTATGCATAATGTAGTGCACATTGATGAAAAATGGTTTTTTATGACTAAAGAATGTGCAAGAATGTATAAACTGCCTGGAGAAGATGATCCATACAGATCATGTCAAAGCAAGAGGTTCATTCCTAAGGTAATGTTTATGGGAGCAGTATCTAGACCACAATATGAACATGGGCAGTTGGTATTTGATGGGAAAATTGGGCTTTGGCCATTTACACATAAAGTTCCAGCCCAAAGAAACTCAAAAAATAGGGTAAGAGGTACGTTGGAGACCAAACCCATTGATTCAATTACAAAAGCAGTGATCAAAGATTGTTTGGTGAATAAGGTAATGTATTTACTGTCAGAAATTTATTCATCATTCAGTAGGCAGCAATGTTAAGTCTCCAAAATAGGGGAGAAGCCACCTATTGGTTACATTAATCATGCTAATCCATTCATTTATAACAGGTAATACCGGCTATTAAGGCAAAGTGGCCTCCAAATGCAAGTAAAACCATCTTCATACAACAAGATAATGCAAAGCCACATATAGACAACAATGATCCAGACTTCAGAGCAGCTGCAAGCTCAGATGGGTTCAACATTGTGCTTATATGCCAACCACCCAATTCACCTGATACAAATATTTTAGATTTGGGTTGGTTTAGGGCAATACAATCACTACAAGTTGACACATCTTCTTACAATGTGGATGAATTAGTGTCCAATGTGTTGTTGTCTTTTAATTCATTAACAGCAGTCACATTGAACAAAGTCTTCCTAAGTCTACAATGTTGTTTAATTGAGATCATGAGGCACAAGGGTCACAACAAGTACAAGTTGCAGCATATGCAGAAGGACATGCTTATGAGGGAAGATAGGCTGCCACTTACACTACAAGTTGATGAAGAACTTGTGAGAGAAAGTATTCAGTTTATCACTGAAACTGTGCAAGAGGGTGGGCTAATTTATGATATTAGCAACCTACTGATGTGGTTGGGATATTGAAGGCAACTAGCTAAGGTAATCATTTTTGGATAAGTAGTGGGGTTGACTAATGTAGGTTAGATAAGTAATGGTATGGCAGCTAGCTAAGATAACAATTTTTGTAATGTTTACAGCATAAACTTAGGGCCACATATGTTTCTTTTTGGCATGTAAGGAGTGGTTTAGGCTGTAAACATTAATGTATTTAAGTCTCCAATGCAATCAAGTTTATTTTCATCTTTGAATATGTACCCTCAGAAGGTATTTTCATCATAGGGTACATGTCTCCAAACTAGAAAGAACCTAGTGGTGACTATGGGACATGTATTAGTCTCCTATTAAGGGAGAAAAGCCTAATGTTGACTATTGTACATGCACAAGTCTCCAAACTAGGAACAACCTAGTGGTGACAAACAATCAACCAACTCACAAGTACACTGTCAACTCTAAGTACCCTCAGGAAATACAATGAAACAGCCTTCACAGGGACTTAATTAGCCAAACAGATCACAAGAAAGCAACCAACTCTAAGTACCCTCAGGAAACACAATAAAACAACCTTCACAGGGACTTATTTAACCAAAATAGGGGACAAAAGAATGCAAGTTTTCACATATACAACTCAAAGGACCCAAAATAACTCTGATTTTCCACACAAACAACTCAAATAGGCCACTGATATTCAAGTTTCCATATATACAGCTGAAAGGTGTCAAAAGAATTCAAGTTACCACATATATAGATCAAAGGGGCCTAAAGATATGCAAGTTTTCACATATACAGCTCAAAGGACCCAAAAGAAGTCTGATTTTCCACATGCACAGCTCAAAGAGGCTACTCATATTCAATTTTTTCACATATAAAGCTCAAAGGGGCCAAAAGAATGTAAGTTTTCACATATATAGCTCAAAGGACCCAAAATAACTCTGATTTTCCACATATACAGCTCAAAGAGGCCACTCATATTCAATTTTTTCACATGTAAAGCTCAAAGGGGCCAAAAGAATGCAAGTTTTCACATATACAGCTCAAATCAACCCAAAATAACTCTGATTTTCCACATATACAGCTCAAAGAGGCCACTCATATCCAAATTTTTCACATATAAAGCTCAAAGGGGCCAAAAGAATGCAAGTTTTCACAAATACAGCTCAAATCAACCCAAAATAACTCTGATTTTCCACATATACAACTCAAAGAGGCCACTCATATCCAATTTTTTCACATATAAAGCTCAAAGGGGCTAAAAGAATGCAAGTTTTCACATATACAGCTCAAATCAACCCAAAATAACTCTGATTTTCCACATATACAGCTCAAAGAGGCCACTCATATCCAATTTTTTCACATATAAAGCTCAAAGGGGCCAAAAGAATGCAAGTTTTCACATATACAGCTCAAATCAACCCAAAATAACTCTGATTTTCCACATATACAGCTCAAAGAGGCCACTCATATCCAATTTTTTCACATATAAAGCTCAAAGGGGCCAAAAGAATGCAAGTTTTCACATATACAACTCAAATCAACCCAAAATAACTCTGATTTTCCACATATACAGCTCAAAGAGGCCACTCATATTCAATTTTTTCACATGTAAAGCTCAAAGGACCCAAAAAACAGTAACATGCAACAACTAAACTCAACAAAACGAACCACAATAACAACTAAACTCAACAATTCGAATCACAGCAACAACTAAACTCAACCGATCGAACCACATTTTCGCATACTAAACTCAACAGATCGAACCACAGGCATAAAGTAAAGCACAAGGGTAAAGTAAAGTACCTATACTGAGGACAATATATGCATATCATCCTCAGTATGATGTCTTCACCTTCAACACCCGTAGATGCGGGCCCCAACCCAAGATCGGGGGGTATCACCTCCTCCACGCCGGAAGCGGATGCCGACCCCAACCCCAGGTTAGAGGGCATCGAGTCGCCATCTTCGGAATCAGGGACTAGTGCATTTTCCAGCCAAAAATCGTTTGTTTCCTCTTCGGAATCGGCGACATATCCACCGCCGTCAACAGATTCGTCGACGAAACTAGAGCCAGAGCCAAACCCTAGTTCGACGACTCCTCTATCAGTTCCGACTGGGTCCTCGTCGGAATCGTCCGCAAGACCTTCGATTTGGCTTTCTTCTACAATCGTATCGTCATACGAATCGGCCACAATATCAGATGGCTTACAAGTCTTGAACATCTTTGAGAAATCGATGGAGACGTCGATTGAGATGGAGAGAAGTGAGAAGAGACTAGGGTCTCCTGGAGATTTCCAGAGAAATCGAGGAAGAAGAAGAGAAACGGCGCAAATCTAGGGTTTCGTGGAGAGAGAGAGAGAGACTCTTGAGAGAAATCGAAGCATCCAGAATGAATTAAGGGGTAATGGGTTGGTTGGGTTGATTTGGGTAGATTGGGGGTAATGGGTTGGTTTGGGTAGATTAGGGTTAAATTAATTAGGGCCTACTAATTTAATTTACTAATGGGCCTCTTTAGTTAATTAATGGATGACATTTTAGAAAATAAACAACTTTTTTACTTTCCATTTTTTGATTGTGAAATAAGAGGTGGGACATCCAAAAGTGGAAAATGTGAAATAAAACCCGGGACGGAGGGAGTATTAGTTATTTTCAATAAAAAATATTACTTGTTTTTAGTAAATACTCACTCTGTCCATGATTTTTTTACCCATATACCGTTCAACACAGTTTTTAAGGAAAACTAATAAAATAATCTAAAAGCATAAAGTGTGAATATTAATCAGGAATTAACAAAAAGCAACAATATATTAAGTACTCCCTCCATTTCGGCTGAGGGGGGAGTTCCAAGTTGTTCACTGACATACATTATTCATTGATGGGATCAAAATCCAAAAATCCCCCCCCCCCTCCCCCCAAAATACAAATTTCAGTTTTCCCACCCAATTTTGAGCTCAATAAATACACAAACTTACAACTATTCATCAGCATTCATTTCTCTCTTAAATTCTCATAAATGAAAACAAACAAGCCTAATTTGTCTATTGATGAGAAAACAAGGATTGCACAATTCCTTATTGGGAACATCAGGGATGGTGAACTACTGAGGGGCTCCATCGGCCAGGCTGCTGCAATATTTGGAGTCACAAGGAAGACCATTGGAGGAATTTGTTCTGCAACAAAGGTCAAAATGAATGAAGGTCAGGCTGTTATTTTTCACAAAACAAAATGGAATATGCATAGAGATAAACTTGAGATGGATGTTGAGAAGATGAAGAGCATACCATTGAAAATGAGAACAACTTATAGAAGAATTGCAAGAGAGATGAATGTGAGCAAGAGCTTAGTTCATCTTTGGGTTAGAAGGGGGTTGATCAAACCCCATACCAATGCCATCAAACTCATATTAACAACTGCAAACAAGTTGGCTAGACTATCTTACAGCCTCAATGCATTGATTTATGATAGAGCACTTAACATCATACAATTCAAGTCCATGTACAATACAATTCATATTGATGAGAAGTGGTTCTACATCACAAAAGAGAATGAGAGATACTACTTGCTCCCAGGTGAAATAGAGCCATACAAAACTTGTAAGAGCAAAAGGTACATTACCAAACTCATGTTCATGTGTGTAGTGGCTAGGCCAAGGTATGCAAGTAATGGTGAATGCACTTTTGATGGGAAAATTGGAATTTTTTCCTTTACATCACATGTGGCAGCCAAAAGAAACAGCAAGAACAGAAGTAAGGGAACTTTGGAGACAAAGCCCATAGACTCAATTACCAAAGAGGTGATAAAGGATTGCTTAATCAACAAGGTATGATCACAAATACACAAACTATCAGAAAATATTCATCATGTAGTTGTAAACATAGTAAGTATTCATAACAAAGATTGTGTTTTATTTACTTTGTTGGTTACAGTACATTCTTTTGCGGATTATACCAAGGATTAAGAGTGTATGGCCATCAAATGCAAGCAAGGACATACATATTCAGCAAGATAATGCCAAACCACATTTGAAAGACTGTGACAGTGATTTTAGGGTTGTGGCAAGAGCTGATGGATTCAACATTGAACTAGTTTGTCAGCCACCAAATTCACCAGACACTAACATCAATGACTTGGGCTTCTTTAGAGCTATTCAAAGTTTAAAAGATGAGACATCTTCCTACAATTGTGATGCTCTTGTTATGAATGTTACTAATGCATTTGATTCACTAACACACATCACTTTGAACAATGTGTTCTTAAGCCTACAAGGATGCTTGGTGGATATCATGAAATGCAAGGGCCACAATGACTATAAGGTACCACATATGAACAAAGAAAGATTACTTAGGCAAGAGAATCTACCAGAAAATCTACAAGTTGAAGAAGTCCTTGTGAAAGAATGCATTGACTATTTGAGGCAAAATGAGAATGAAACTGCATCCTCATTTGATGTCAATACACTCATTTCAGAATTGGGGTATTAAGTTTTAGGGTAGGTAGGCAACATCTTTTGCAAATATTTTGATGTTTACCAGTTAAACAAATCCCAAGTAGATGGGTTGTTTAAGATGTAAATATGTTGAGTCATCCTTTTTGTATTTGACTCTATATTAATGAAATCTTCTTTTTGTATAAAGTTCATGCATATGTTTTAAAAAATCACAATATTCATCACTGGGATTCCTCAGATAGCATCATAAACACCGATTTTCAGTCACAACAGTTCAATCATATGAGTATAAGTGTCTCCAAACAAAGAGCATGCCCAAAGTGATGACAAAAACACATTTAGTAATCAAAAATCACAATATTCATCACTGGGATTCCTCAGATAGCATCAAAAACACCAATTTTCAGTCACAACAGTTCAATCATATGAGTATAAGTGTATCCAAACAAAGAGCATGCCCAAAGTGATGACAAAAACTCATTTAGTAATAAAAAATCACAATATTCATCACTGGAATTCCTCAGATAGCATCACAAACACCAATTTTTTTACAAAAACAGTTCATGCATAAGTGTATAAATGTCTCCAAACAAAGAGCATGCTCAAAGTGATGACAACACTCAATTTAACCTAAAAGAAGAACAAAAATCATCACTGGAATTCCTCAGAAAATGGAAACAGCCCCAATTTTTTACAAAAACAGTTCATGCATAAGTGTATAAATGTCTCCAAACAAAGAGCATGCTCAAAGTGATGACAACACTCAATTTAACCTAAAAAAAAAAGAACAGAAATCATCACTGGAATTCCTCAGAAAATGGAAACAGCCCCAATTTTTTACAAAAACAGTTCATGCATAAGTGTATAAATGTCTCCAAACAAAGAGCATGCTCAAAGTGATGACAACACTCAATTTAACCTAAAAAAAAGAACATAAATCATCACTGGAATTCCTCAGAAAATGGAAACAGCCCCAATTTTTTACAAAAATAGTTCATGCATAAGTGTATAAATGTCTCCAAACAAAGAGCATGCTCAAAGTGATGACAACACTCAATTTAACCTAAAAAAAGAACATAAATCATCACTGGAATTCCTCAGAAAATGGAAACAGCCCCAATTTTTTACAAAAACAGTTCATGCATAAGTGTATAAATGTCTCCAAACAAAGAGCATGCTCAAAGTGATGACAACACTCAATTTAACCTAAAAAAAGAACAGAAATCATCACTGGAATTCCTCAGATAGGCACTTAAAGAAATTAAACCAACATGCAATAATCAAATCAGAATATATCTAAAGGGATATCAGAGAAGACCTTTTAAGCAAGCATTTAGCTCCTGGAATCCACATGCAATACAAATCAGCAGCAAATTGACGGAGTTCAAGTGATGCACAAGTACATCGAGTTCCAAAAATCCGAGAAAAATCATCATCTTTCGGCCAAGGCAAAGGAGCGGCCACCAATGGCAGAGAACCACTATCGTCCACCGTCGCCGAAGCAGCACCCGTTGCTACCGTCGAGAAAGCGGCAAAATCTGTCACGTTCTGAGAAAAGAGGGGCTAATCGACAAAGAGTGAGTCAGATCGAGCAATATTGGACATGTATGGAGAACCAAAGGTCGATTCTCCACTACAATCGACCAACACCGGAGAACAGAGACTCGAATCGGCTCCAAAATCTCCCACCCTCGGAGATCCAAGAGTCGAATCGTCAAAAGAATAACACCCCAAATCACCATTAAAGTCGGCCATATCGGATTCTGGAACAAAGGATTCAATACCCGAATCCATGGAATAAGTGGAAAAGTGATATAGATCGAGAGAGAGATGCGGGTAAAAGAGAGGGTGAGAAAACCCTAGAACAATCAAGAGAGAGAGGGAGGCGGGCAAGAGAGAGGGTGAGAAAACCCTAGAATAATCGAGAGAGTGAGGGAGAAGTGAGGGGACGCAGAGTAGGTGATAGGGGTTTTTAGGGTGGGCTGGGGTGTTTTAAGTGGGGCGGGGTATTTGGGCAGATGTTTTAAGTGGGTTGGGCCCACTTAATTAGTGAGTTTAGAAAATAAGTTAGTGGGCTAATTTTTGCCAAAAGAGGAATGGATAAAAATTTGGTGGACGGACCAAAAAAGAAAGCGGGTAAAATTTTCCTGGACGGAGTGAGTAATTAATACTCCTTCCGTTCCGATCTAAACTTCTCATTTCTTTTTGTTGAATGGTTTAGGGAAATATGGAATTATGCTACACTCAAGTTTTCGTTTTCAAAAAATGTCACCCAATATTTTTTTTTTTACAAAAATATCCCGTGTGTCCCTCGTGCGAGCCCCTGCGCGACCCTTGTACGACTTTTTTTGTGGCATTTTTGTAAAAAAAATGTTGGGTGGCATTTTTAAAAACGAAAACTTAAGTGTGACATTTTTACAAATTTCCCAATGGTTTAAGAAGGTGTATATGTTTATTAATATATGGTGGGTCATATGTTAACTTTTGGGATAAAGTAATGAATAGTGTTGAAAAGTGAATTGAATGAGTGACACTTTTAGTAATATTATGTGGATTTGAAGGTTAAAGTTTATATGTAGTAGAGTGTTGTTTTTTTCCATTTATGGAATGAGAAACTTAGTGTAGGATAATTCGAAAAGAAAAGTGGCAAGTTTAGATCAAAACGGAATGAGTACTTTTTAGTGGAAACAACTAATACCCTTCCGTTAAAACAACTAGCACTCTTTAGTAAAGACAACTAATATTCTTTTATGATTTATGTATGAACTATTTTCATTCTATACTTTGTCCTTTTTTTTTCTGGATGCCCCATTATAAATTTTCTATTTCATGAAAAGATAAAAATAAAATTTCATATGTTAATAAAAAAAATTATTTTCTTGAAAAATTACTCTTTATTTTTTTTCACAACTTTTCATTACTTTATATAAAAGTCAACATATAATCCATCATATATTAATAAACAATACATATTTTTTTTAAATAAATCAACAAAAAGACAGATGAAACTTATACCGAGACAGATGAAGTAGTAAGTTTGTTGGGACTTTTTTTTAAAAGATATTTTTAATAAATAGTGGTTTACTGACTAAGTTTTCTTGAGATCTAAAATAACATTCCTTTCATTTATTAAAAGTGTGTCCACTTTTTTTATTTGTTTGTCTATAAAAAAAATGTGTTGTTTCTTTATTTATTATCAATCACTTTAACTTTGCACTCACAAATAATTATTTTATTTTATCCTTACTTTATTTTTATTTTTTTTAAATGACATAGTTTTGTTGGAGGAGGAGTATTTATGGACAATAAAGGAAGAGAAAATTTCCTTCATAAGAGAGAATGAAAGTAGTAAATGTGGGACGTATATGGGTAAAAGAGTGAAGATAAATGGTTTTGGAAACAAGCAAAAATTATATGTAAAGATTGAGAATTAAAGGGAAAAAGCGTGATATATTGAAAGATTGAAGACAAGTGTTTAAATATCTTTATCAAATTTATTAAGAAATGTTTATTTAATATTTTTATTTTGTTGAATTCAAAGATATGTCAAAAATATTTTTTAAAAATTCGATATTTTTGCAAAATATTCGATATTTAGCGTATTTTAAATTACAATTCGTCGATAGCGACATCGATAACAATATCTTTTGATACTATGAAAGAAAAAATCTCGTTTCGATAGATATTCATATCGATACCTCTAAAAAACCGAACTTTCAGCAAAATACTGACATATTTCGCAAAAAATTGTCTTTGGTATTATGTTGTTTGAATGTTATATCGGGTTAAATTATGTAATGTATAGCGTGAAACTTGTTCATACATAAATCAATTTGCGATAGTTTTTAGTAGACAACTCATACTCATTAGTAAAACAATTCATACATTTTGTACCCTCAACTCATACTTAATAGTGAAAACAATTTGTACCCTCCAAAACTAATACGTTTTAGTGTAAAGAACGAATACTCTTTGATGAAACAACCTGTATCATTCAAAGTGGTCCAACAACCAGTTTCACTCTATATTTTGTCATGATAATTAAATTTTTAATAAGTATGTCTTGTGACCTCGAGTTTATGTGAATTTTTTTCAAGTATCATTGTCGTGTATATCTACTATTATTGTCTAAAATGCTTGATTTTGTAGACAACAATAGTATGTAAACATAACAGTGGTAGTGGATATGTATAACAGTGATAATATATATACACAACAGTGATATTTGAAGTAACTGGGTTCACGTGAACTCGATTTCACACAAATTTTTGTCATTTTTTATTTAGTTTCCTTCTCCGTCCATAAAGAATAGGTTTACTATTTTTTTCACGATTATTAAAAAAAGTAGATATAAGTAAAAATATTGTGTTAAAGTCAAGTATAAAATAAATTATTTTAAAAATGTATTGAATAATATTAATAAAGTTTATTATTATTTTTTTTTTGGATGAATAAATAAAGTAAAAAAATCATTTTTTTTTTTTTGACGGATAGAGTAAGAAATAGTCAATATCAAACTCTAGCGCTAATTCACCAATCCGTACGTACATCTATGCCCTTTTATTATGAATTAAGGAATACGACGATTATTCATTTTCCCATTTAAGGCATTAACCGAATTTCACAGCATGGTTATCAACTTTAATTAGTTAGCTATCGGCCTACAACTGTAATTGGACTTATGTTTTAAATAAGGAAACACATGTCATACCATAACATATGCTACTACATTATTTCTATTCAAACAAAATTTTATTACATAATACAAGTAAGCAAAGGTGCTTTAAATTATTGAGTGTCTGACAAAGACGGAAATTAGAGAGGTGTGAGGTTTTTTTCTTTTTTCTTTTTCTTTTCCCAGACAAGTGTGAGGAATGAGTTGCGTTTAGCCGTTATGAGTAGGGTTGAAAATCAAATAATATTCGATATTTGATTTGAGATCGTTAGATAAAAGTTCGTTTGAGCTTGATTCGTTAAACAAATAAATTTGAATATAAATTTATATTTAAAATAATTTAAAACTTGGCTCGAACTTGAGCTCGATAACTAAAAAAAAGATAAAGTATGTGTAAAAATGTCAAATGACTCGAGCTCGACTCGAGTTCAGCTCGATTAAAGCTTGTTCGACTCGATTAATTATCAAACAAGCTCAAATATGAATATTAACGCTCGATAACTTTTCAAATAAACTTGAACACTAGTGCGTTCGACTCGCCTCGACTCATTTACAACATTAGTTAGAAGATGGGTTGTCTAAAGTTTGTTGTCCTTATTTTATTTTATCGAAATTTATCATATGCCCACCAGTGTGCACTATATTATATATTCACCGTAAATGTGTTAATAACACATAAGCAATTATAAGCAATCAACTAAAATAATAGTGAGTCTCCTGCTTATGTGTCATTAATACATTTATGGTGAGTGTATAATATTGTGCCCACCAGTTGGCATGTGATCATTTCCGTTTATTTTATACCACTACTATATATAATTTTGTTTTAGCTTATATGGTCCTAGGAAACAGGGGCATTAAAAAGGGGCGGTGATGATGGGGCCAAAGAAATAATTATATCTTGGAAATTTACACTATATTATATACTACTACATGATATGATATAATATTGACATAGGAATAGAAAGATCATCATAGATTCCATGTTAATGTTACTAATAACTAAATCATTGAAGGCAAAAAAACTTGGAGTGTGACTCAGCAAACAACTTTCCCAGCTCTATAAAGTGGTCTACAAAGTAAAGCAAAAACTAGTTCTATAATTTGTTATAAGAATTTGAACACGCTCTAAGTTGCATGAAATTAACTAACGAACGATACTAGTCATGGATCGCGACAGTGAAGGTTGCTATTCTCAACATCGTTGTTGGATATCTAACGTGTACAACTAAATAAATAAAATTTAAATAGGCATTTAAAAACAAGTTTATATTCTTTATCCTTGACGATCTTAATTCCACTAAAGATCTTTTAGTATGTCTTCCAACCTCGTTCAAACACGGAATGGACGGCAAGCTATTGAACGTGGAGAAAAGTACCTCCTGATTCGTCTCCTCAAAATTCTATTTTGTCATTTTTCGACTGCTGCTCTTGCGCGAGAGAGTACTAGGTTTTGGACGAAATCAGGTCTTTTTACATATACTCCTTAGGTTTCATGGGCCAGACTAGGGATCTATTAGAAGGTATAGGGTTTGGGCTCCTCACTGGCCCAAATACTCTTATGTTCAGCCCAGAATATTATTTGGCCCGTGAACATTAATGTTGCACTCCCGTCCTATCCCGAACAAAATCAAGGCTTCTATTAGACTTTATAATTTCTCGTGTTAAAGATATCACACGTTCATTAATTATTAAAGCTTATGATTGCTTTAATTAATTAACGTCTATTATTCCTTGAGTAGTGTCACTCAACCTTGTTGTCGTACGGATTAAATCCACCTGCAGGGTTTAATACGACAATCCTTTATGGGTTTCCTCAAGAGGACGTTATCAACCTGGATGACCAGGACACAGTGTTCTAATGCCAATAAATAGATATCATGCGAACGATGTCACTACCCAAAATACGTAGTGTGTTGAATCTAACAAGATTCTCACCCATGGTAAATCAAAGTAGTAAACAAGCGGCCTACACATCTAAATATCACACTTAGGGTTAAGAATAATAAGAGTCACTAAGACCTCTAGTTCTTCATGACAGTCAGAAAAGAAGAACATGTCTTATCTGTGATTCATTCAATACAACATAGTGCACTAGTATAAACTAATGTCCAACACAAGTCACCAACAAGTTCATACTACAACTTAAACCAATAGTTATATCCAGAACTATTTCAGTTGTGAATATTGTTTATATCTTATAAGGAACCGACAATGTGATCTCCTGTGTGACTTCAAGCCCACCACATCATTTACAATATAAGATAAACAAACATACAAACAATCAATAAGAATGCAATAATATGAAAAACCATTTATTTCAGATAATAAGAAAATCGAATATACATCCATAAAAACCCAACAAAAGTTTGCTTTACAATATACACCAACACCTAGTTCACTATTAGAATTTGTTAACAAGATATAAATACACACATAATATATATGCATATGTATTGAGTGAAATTAGTTCATATATGAATCATTAAAGTGTATTAGTTATTTTCTCTGAAGAGTATAGTTATTTCACTGAAGAATTTGAGTTGTTTATACTGAAGAGTATAAGTTAATTTTAATTGAACAACTAATACTCTTTAGTAAAAATAATCAGTACCTTCAGTGAAAATAAAGAAAACAACTACTATTTTTCAATGGTTCATGTATGAATCATTTTCGCTCTATACTTTATCTATATATATATATATATATAGTAACTTTTTACACGGTTTTTGTTGTAGTTAAAACCCAGATTTTTAGTTTTAAACCTAAAATAAATATGATAGTGTATCATCATATAAAAGACTGTGTATCGTGCCTAGTTAAGATGCCAATGCTAAAAAAAATTATCAAACCATGGATGGAAATGCTCTGCCTCGTGGAAGCCTTTCACTTAAGTATAAAAGAGCCCAAAATTCTTTATGAACTTAAAATTTCAAGTGAATTCTCTTCTTCAAAGTATTACTCTCACAACCCCAAAAGAAACTTGCACGGTTGCACCCAAATTATGACACACGATATAGAAAAGTAAAATAATGAGTAGAAATTTGAAGGGTAATTTCATAAGTTGAATTGTGTGTATTTTAGTAACAAAAAATAATGACATGTTGTGAAAATTTATGGATATTATTAGGATTAAGTCTAGTTTGTGTGGATTCTCAGCTGCAGTTGTTCGCAAATCCCTTTCAGGGGAGAAGGAAGAATCCGGTGCTATTGGACTGCCTGGAAGCTTTCCTTGGCACGAACGGGAGAAGAATCAAAGATATCGGGCTCAGGGCAAATGAGTTAGAGCCAGTTTGACTAAACTTATTTAAAACATCTTATAAGCTCTAAAATCTTGTAAGTTGTTTTAAGAGTTTATAAGATGTCTATTTTTAAGCAACTTATAAGTTGTTAAAGTGTTTAGCTAATTCAATTTATAAGATCTTTGAGAATTTATAATACATATTTTTTAAATTTAAATTTTAATATAAATTTTATTTTTATTTTTTATATTGAGGTAAAGGTGATTGGGGGTGGGGGTGGGGGAGAGATGGGGTGGTTCCAGGGTGGGGTGGGTGGTTGAGGATGGAAGTGGTAGGGAAATAAGTTGGGAGATCCTAACTTTTTTTTTTTACAGCTTATAAGTTGTTAGGAGCTTATTTTATGATCTTTTATAAGTTGTTAAACATCTTATTTTAACAAACACATTGATATTGTTCATAAGCTCTTAGAAAACTTATAAGTTGTTTTAAAGAGCTTATAAGTTCAGCCAAACACTCTCTTAGCTAGGAGTTCAATAAGCAAACTTCTCCCCTGGATCACGAAGAGTATAAAAATCAGAAAGGAATTTCCTTACTTATGTGATTCTTGAGCAGGTCGGATGAATCATTACAGCGAATCATCGTTGATATCAATGTCCCTTAACTTAAAATTCAGTGTGATACCAAAGAACCTCGACCGATGGCAGCAAGAAGAATGAAGAGAGTGTAAATGAACAAAACCAATAGAAAACTTGCTATTCTGCTAAGCCAAACAGCATCAACAACAAGAATCTGCTTTGACAGAAACGAGACTTTGTCCACAAGAACATTACTCGAATGGAAAACCAAAATATTGGGTAAACCCCGAGGCCTACAAGAGTTTTTTCCTATTTTGGGATGTGCAAGTTATTTAGAACATCCGAATAATGAAGACGTGCAAGTTATTATGGGACGGATAGAGAACTTTTTAGTATACAAAATGATGTTTTCTTACGGGATACAAAGTGGTGTTGTTTAATATTTTGAAAAGAGCAACATATAAAATAAAATATTTTGAAACATTGATACTTTAAATAGTGATACTTGAAAAAACAAGTCCACATAAACTCAAATTCACATAAAACCTACTCTAAATCCTGCACAAGATCCTCCTCTACAGGACCTGGTCCATTTTACTCAGAAATTAACAGAATTACCATCTTTTTGCATATTCGTATGAATCCGGTAACAATCATATGAAAACTGCTAAACACATGTTTCAAGTCTCTTTTTGAAAATTGCTCAAAAACATTCTTCGCTCAAATAATCCTAATCGTTAGTGGTCTCTATTTTGAAAATGAACCACCACCCGTTATGAAACTCACAACCAGCCATTTTATGTAAGTATTTTGTGCAATTCATATATGAGAGGATGGCATGAAACAAATAATACAAAGTGTAACAGGATTAAAAGAAATGAACTCAAGGTTTACATCTTTTGCAAACTTCTTCATTTTTCCTAGACTTTGAGATTAGTAAAAAAAAAAAAAAAAAAAAAACTATTTTGCATTCTTTCCACAGAAAAACGTTATTGTGTACGCTTGAATTCCAAACGCCTTCGTTGGTGATGGTAGCTCGATAACAAAGTTTTAGAGAACGAAAAACCCAAAAGCGCAACAGAAGTTCATAGAGAGTAAGAAAATGCAACAGCATAATTATGGGATAAAAAATTGTGAATCCATTAAAACAAAGGTCACACTTATCATGTGGTCTTGTGTCTGTTTTTTGAAGAGCAGAAATGAAGATTCTTGTTATTTGTGTGACCCAAACAAAAAAGCACACATAAACTTGTCTCTACCAACAAAGTCATCATCAATCAGGTCATAATTGATTTAAAGGGAGGAATCTAATGACTAAAATATATCCATCTCCATCACAAAACCACTTCTTCATTCACCCACAAAATCTCACTATTTCAGCTGCAAATCAAAATACATTGCATCAGAATAGGGTTTATAAAACTCAATTCATATAACAATCCAGGACAGATACATTGAAAAAATAGAGGATGAAGAATTGACATGATATAAGGCATTAGGATCTTTTCAAATCCATATAAAAGACAGGAAATACAAACATTAGATCATGTTGATTGCTGTCACATAATATAATAACTCAAACTTATCCAGGCACGAGCAATGCTATCATCTATTACAAGTTCTTAATTTCAAGATCACATTCACAGACGACATCCTGAACAGACTGCATCATGTCATTTGATTATTAAACATATGATTGTTGAAATTTTACAGAATAGGCAAAATTCGATAAATAGTATAGGCATCAATAGAAAAATTCAGTTCAACTCCACACAAAGTATAAAGAGACCAGCACTTCCTGAAGTCATTTTTATAAAGACTAGCAGAAATAATAGGTTTTCTTGGACTGCCATCATAACACCTAGGGCTGAGTACTGGGCTGGATCTCAACATGTTCGAATTCGTCAAGTCAGAATGCAATATGTTGGGTGGTTTAAAATGTTGTCTGATGTCCATGAACTGCAAAGCCTACTCATTGTTTTCAAGTTTCACACCATTAGGTTCGGGTTTTGTTCCTGTTTTAGTGACTCTTAAGTTGGGATTTACTTCTAGAGCTGTCCAGTTTAATAGATTGGTAAATCCCAAAAAGTCCTACTACTACCTCCGTCCCCCAAAAGTATGGGTTTCTGTTTTTTTCAACAATTTTGTTTTCTTCACCATTCAATCGTCACTTAATATTTTCACATGTCAATGGTTTTACACTCACAAACAACAACTTAACTCATAAATAGATCACACAATACACCAAAATACCCTTACTTTATCTATTTTATATACGTTTTCCTAAGACCTGACAAAAACAAACGACCATACTTCTGGGGGACGGAGGGAGTATAAGTTATTCTTATAATTAATATTGCTAATCACAATCTCATATAATATATACTCAATAATATTGAAAAACCTACTGTACAAAGACACCCAGTTCCACTCACAGACAACTGAGTTCCAAGACTTATTAAATACTACTATACTAGTAATTTCTATTCAACCAACTGTAAAATGAAGATATTTCATGCTCTCAATTCCACAAATAATTTTATGTTCGGATAAACCCAGGATGATAGAGCCATATTATAGTTTTCATAATGCAAATGTAAAGATACATGAGTATTTGAGTTGTTCAAATTTCAAACAAAGTAAAGCAAAATCAAGAACAAAATGCCCTCGGTTTCTGTTTCAAATGCAAGAACCAGCATATACTAATCCAAATCTGAAACTAATTAGTACTTCTAAATCTTTTCAAATGATTATGCCATTTGGAAATCAGCTTCAACTTGTCAAAGAATCTAAGTAATATAGGGCTGTAATTTCATTCCATTATACCATGCAAGTTAAGGGGCTCAATTTTTTTATCTCAATGAAATGTTTCATCAGCCATAAAATGTGCACTTTATTAAACAGCATAACAACGATTTTTATATTTCCAAAGAAAATTAAATCAATGTATTTGAAATTTATTTTTAGGCTTTTAGCCTCAACATCAAATGTATAATAAACCATAAAAACACATAAAGTTTGTGCTTTACAAAACTTCAAGGTAATATGCAACAACTGGTAGGCACATATCCCCATATGCACCTCATGAGAGGATTTTTAACATAATCTCGACCTCCCTCAAATAAGGATTTGAATAAGGTCACGTCATAAACATTAAAGTAGAGATCAACCAGCTCCAAATGAACTTGTTGCAACGCATTTATGATATACATCATTCAGTAACAAACTAAACCATCATATAACAACAATTGAAACTCAGTTGACAACAAACTAAACCATCATATAACAACAATTGAAACTCAGTTGACAACAAACTAAACCATCATATAACCTAAATAGATTTAAACCAACAAATAAATCCAGAACTTATTCATCAAAACCTTCCAATTGCCTCTCACTCCCTACAGATCTTGAAAAGGCACACATAGCAAAATACTCAACTGCAATTACAAAACAAACAGCCAGGTTACAGTACTAATTCATAATCCACACAACCAAATTCTGAAATCGAAACAAAAACAGACACAGATCTCCAGTCGATAGAATTGTTCCTAGGGTTTCAAATCAGAGAGAGAGAGACTTACTGCTTCTTGTGCCTCTGCACGAATTTTGAGTTCTTGGCGTCCTCCTCTGCAAATAAAATCGAATCAATTAAGGAAAATCGATAAACCTAATGCCAAAAGGGGGGAGGAGGGGGAGAATGCGATTGATGGTGATAGTAGAACAGTACGAACCGGTGAGGCCGAGGGAGAACTTAGTGATAATTGTTCCAGTAACTGCAAATCCGATGAGGAACGGCCAGCATCGATTCCATTCTCTCTTGAAAAACACAGGCCACGGATCGAATTTCCTCATTTTTTTCTACTCTCTCTCTCTCTAAGAAATACCAAATGGCAAATGTGAGAAAAATGAGAAGTGAAATCGGCTGTGTGCTTATATTGGGCGACCAACCAGGTTTCTAAATGGGCTTGGCCCATTTATCGTTGTAATTAGTAACAATATTTCCTTTTAAGTACTCACATGCACCTTATTAATATGCATGTTTCAATTATCTTAATAATCTACTCATTTCATTTGTGAAAAAATATAGAGTAATAATGGTTCATAAACCATTGAAAAGTATTAGTAATTTTTACTAAATGGTATTAATTATTTTCATTGAAGGGTATTAATTGTTTTCATTGAAGAGAATTCATTGTTTACTGGAAACAAACTAAGTATCTTCAATGAAAACAACTAATACTCTTTAATTAAAACAACCAATACCCTTTAATGATTCATGTATGAACCAATTTCACCCTATACATACTCTTCACGTATATTTATTTATACGTTTCAATTATATATAGCTTGCACGATTTCCCCCTATACACCATTACACCTGTTGATAGGCGAGCAGCCGAGCAACGGGATTAAGATAAATAAATACTAAAATAATAAAAATTAAGGTCATCAAGGAGCAAAAATTAAAGAAGGACGAGCAGCAGGGAAAAGGTCCGAGGTGGCGAGCAGCTAGGTGATGGTCCAAGTCAATGTGGACGAACAGCAGGTCGAGCGAGCAGCTGGTCATCAATACACAAAAAGGGAGGCGAGCAGCATGTCCAAGAAGAATAAAAAAGAAACCAAAAGAGGCAAGCAGACGAGCAGAAGGGCATCTCGGAAGATCATCATAAATCCCACTAATTAGGCATTACATTAGGAACAAACAAGTTGTAAATGAAAGTGATTAAGGAGGTGACACCTCATGCTTGCTTATGCTCTATATATACCCCTTCATGGGCTAATAAAAATAAGTTCACGAATTCAAGAAAAAGGCCAAACTCTTGCAATTTCATTTCTTAATCTTCAATTACATAAAATCATTACTTGTAATCTTATTTGGTGACCTTCTTTAGTGTTAAACAGCCACTAATCATCCAATTCGAACCAAGGTCATCAACAATTGGCGCTAGAAGGAGGGTCCGAACCTCCGATTGGTTGAAAATCCGAAGGTCTTTGGTAAAAAGCCGCTGGAATCTGCAAAAATCCGGCAATAGGTCGCCGGAAACTGGGTTTAGGAGTATAATTTGGTTGTTTTAGTGGAATTGAGTAAGTTCTAAAAACTTGAATGCATGCATGTATGAATAAGGGTTTATAAATAGTCAAATCCATACATGCCAGGCTAGTTGTTTTTAGATCAACACTCATAAACACAAGACTCTCATCAAAGAAACACTTGATAGTTGAAAAATGGTAAGATCACAAGAACCACAAGAGTCGAGTACACATTCGGCTAACAAGTCCCAGACAAGAGTATCATCAACGGGTGATCATGCAAGAACGGTGCGGACAATGTCTCGAAGAAATGTGCAAGTCACCATCGATACTCTTCCCCCTGAAGTGGAGGCCTTGGCCCAGAATTCGGAAGAACTGGCGAAAACAATTGCCGTCTGACAATCTTTGCAAAGACGACAGGAAGTTGCCGAACCATCAAGAGCCTCGGAGGCGAGCAACCGAGCAGCAGGGCAAAGGCCACCTAAAACCTGGGAGGCGAGCAACCGGGCAACAGAGCGAAGAGCCAGGCAACCAGAAGATGTGAGAATGGAGGAAGTTGATAGTGAACAAGCAAGGAGGGCCAAGGGTAAAACCCCAATAAGTGAACGACTAGGAAGCCGAGGAGAATCCACTCCAGAGGGTGACGAGGAGTCGGGCAGTAAAGAAATAAGGAATCAGAGCCATGTTAATAGAGGGAATCGAGTGGAGAGCCATGAGAGATATAAGAAAGAAAACCCTCAGAGGAGTGAGGAGCGAGCACACCCTGCTGTTCACCCCTCTGTCCACGATAGGCTAAGAAGATCAGCTTTCGGCCGTTTAGGTCCCAATGGGGCTAGTAACATGGGTCAACGAGCTACTCAGGAGAAACATCCTGTTAGCAAGGGACTGTGCCGTGGAGAGGTCATCGAACCCCACCATGACGAACAACCTTCTAATGAAAGAACGTCTCCAGACGAGTGGCAAGCTCTGAAGAAAGCAGTGGAAGAAATGCAGAAACAGTTGGAGACCCAAAAATGTATTGGAATGACGGCATTGCCCTCATCGCCACTATCTCCTATAATTTTGAACGTTCCTATACAGAAAAAAGATACAGTTCCCGGCCCTTAATCTATACGAAGGGACTACAGATCCGAGAGTCCATTTAACGAAATACTCGGACTTCACGATATCAATGGAGGCTACGGATGCGACTCAATGTCTTAACTTCCCACCCACTCTTGGAGACGGGCCACATAGATGGTTCTCAGCATTAACTCCAGGGTCCATTAACTTTTTTGCCCAGTTAAACAAGGAATTTCTCTCTCATTTCTCTACGGCCGGGTCATATCTCACACAAAGACACTGACTAGAAGATTTGAAACAAGGAGAGAAGGAATCTGATAGAGCATTCATCGAAAGGTTCGATAAAGTTCTGCTAGAAGGTGAGATGGTGAGTGAAGATACCAAGATCGTGGCAGTAATGGCAGGACTCAGAAAAGGAACGAACCTCTGGAAATAAATGCACCTGGCTTTCCCTAAGACTTATTCCGAATTCAGACACAAGGCTGGGGTGTATATTTCGATGCAAGAGACCCTGCAGAAAGAATTAGGAGACAAAGTTGATTCCAAGAAGCCGGGCAAGAAGTCAGGAGGGGAATACAAAGCCCCTAAAAATATGAAGGCCTTCAGCGAAGGTGCAGAGTTAAAAGAGAAGTTGAACCATGTCCTATCTACATCTATAGAAGTTGTATATAACAATGTGAAGGATAAAGATGTGTTGTCAGAACCTCGGAAAATACGGCAAGAGCGAGGAAAGTTAAATCCTAACAAATACTGTGCATATCACCAGAATATAGGTCATTTCACAAGTGAGTGTCGTGACCTCCTGAAACAACTATGGAGGTTTTATGAAGAAGGGAAGTTGTTGGAGTTCGTTAAAAGACAGCCAGACAAAAGGCCCAGAATGAAAGTTCCATCTAGCTCGGAGGATGATGAAGAAGACGAGCAGCCAAGCAGGATGGACAAAAAAGGAAGAAAGACATTCACAGCCCCAGCAGAACCCGTTCGAGAAATCCTTATGCTTGAGCCGACCGGACCCGTGGGAGGTTGTTCAGACGGAATACCCCCGATGTCCAAAAGAAAAAGGAAGGCAGATTTGAGAGCAGTGGCTCAAGTCAGAGAAGTAAGGGTGAACTAAGCTACTAAAAGGACGAGAGACTTGGTGTTTTCTGAAAAAGACCTAGATGGAATACTC
Organism: Ballota nigra; assembly: GCA_947034835.1. NCBI lineage: Eukaryota > Viridiplantae > Streptophyta > Magnoliopsida > Lamiales > Lamiaceae > Ballota > Ballota nigra. The sequence goes on along the minus strand of OX344727.1, from coordinate 4,511,586 downwards.
ACTCCACACAACGACTCACTGATCATCTGTGCTAACATTATGGGGATCCGAGTCCATTGCTTGCTCGTGGACACCGGCTCCTACACAAACATCATTTTCAAAAGTACATTAGATCAGTTAGGAGATTGTGAAGAGTATGTAAAAGAGTGCAATCATAAGATAGTAGGGTTCGGAGATGCTGTTACCGTTCCCTTAGGTTTAGTCACGTTACCGGTCGAACTTGTATCGACCGAGAATCCCGAAAGGAAGCTGACTAGAATGGTAGAATTTTTAGTTGTAGATCAACAGTCTGCCTACAATGGGTTTCTTGGTCGTCCTTTTATGAATGAATTCAAAGCGGTCATTTCGACGTACTACTATTGTCTTAAATTTCCAACCCCAAAAGGTTCAGGTACGGTTAAAGGTGATAAAAAAAAGCTCGGAAATGCCTCCTACAACTTCAACCTAAAGATAACAAAGTGTGTGTCATGGACGAACAGCCGAGCAGCAGGGCTGAAGATGAATCATCCGTCTTAGATGAAATCATGGAATCTATTGATACCGAGATGATGGAGGTAGACGACCAGCGGGAGGGGAGCGAGCAGGAAGACTTCGGTGAACAACAAAGAGAAGAAGTCGTACCTAAACCGAATAAGGTTGAAGATATAGAGCCAAGGCTGGAGGCAGGGCCAATGATCGAGGATGAGCTTAACCCAAAAGGGCCCATCATTGATCCTCGTTGGAAAAACCAGAAAAGAAGTGCAACCCCGGTTGAGGAGTTGGAGGCAATAAAAGTCGATCCGAATCGAGAAGACTTGGAACTATTCATTGGGTCTGAGCTCCCTGAGCCATACAGATCCAGAATGAAAGAATTCCTCAAGTCTAATCTCGACGTATTCACATGGTCGCATGCCTATATGGTAGGCATTAGCCCTGAGCATGCTTGCCATAAGCTAAATATTGATCCAACCAAAAAATCGGTGAAACAAAAAAGAAGGAAATTCGGGCCTGACAAGTACGAGGCACTGGACGTGGAAGTAAAGAAGCTACTCAATAATAACCTTATCAAAGAAGCTCTATACCACATATGGGTAGCAAATTCGGTGTTAGTACGGAAATCAAATGACACGTGGAGGTTGTGCATCGACTTCACCGATCTAAATGCCGCTTGCCCTAAAGACAACTTCCCGCTACCGCACATTGCCCAGTTGGTGGACAACACAGCAGGATACGAACTTCTCACCTTTATGGACGCATTCACGGGATACCACCAAATCCCGATGCACCCAGACGACCAGGAGAACACAACATTCTACACCAACAAGAATTTACTGTGTTGGAAGAGAATGACATTTGGGCTAATCAATGCAGGAGTCACGTACCAGAGACTTGTCAACAAAATGTTCGATGAACATATTGGCAAAACAATAGAAGTATACGTGGATGACATAGTCGTAAAAAGCCCGAAAAAGGAAGATCATTTAGAACACTTAACACAAGCATTTGAGATACTCCGAGCATATAACATGAAGTTGAATCCAAAAAAGAGTAGCTTCGGAGTTCACTCGGGAAAGTTCCTTGGACACCTGGTCAGTCAGCGGGGTATTGAGGCGAATCCATCAAAGGTAAAAGCGATCATGGACATGCAGCCACCAAGATCAGTTAAGGAGGTCCAACGACTAACCGGATGCTTAGCAGCTCTGAACAGGTTCATTTCAAGATCTGGGGATAGATGCCGACCTTTCTTCGACGCTATCAAGAAAGGACAGTTCCAGTGGACAAGCGGTTGTCAACAGGCATTTGAGCAACTAAAGGAGTATCTTAGCGACACTAAGATTTTGTCAAAGCCTGTCTCAGGGGAGAAACTGTATTTATACCTAGCTGCATCCAAGGATGAAAATATCGGTATCGGTGGAAATATCGGTACCTTAAATTTACGGATATATCGATGGAAATATCGATATCGAATATCGATATCGGTAAAAAAATAGAAAATTGATGGAAATTTAACATGAAACTTTAGAGTATTTTATATCTAACTTTAATATATATAAATTTAATTTAAACTCAAACAAAATGAATTGTTTACGACAAATATATAAAAATAAAATACTTAGCAGTCTAAAATGATATAATAGTTGTTCATAATAATTTAATACAATACAAACAATGCAACTAAGCATGTTGAAACTTTTTTTCTTGCAAGATTTTTGAATAAATGGTGATTTTTAGTGACTAAATCCTCTCAAGATTTAAAATAATATTCATGGACAATAAATGAAAAAGTGAGATTTTTTTCGATATTTACCGATATTTTCCCGATTTTTACCGATATTTCGCCGATATTTCCTCGAAATTTCCAGATATTTTGCAAATTTTGAACTATAGCTCACCGATATCGATATCGATACCGATATTTTCCGATATTTACCGATATTTCCCGATATTTTACCGATATTTTGGAAAAAATCTCGTTCCGATGGATATCCATATCGAGATCTCCAAAAAACCGAAATTTTGGCGAAATTTTGCGATTTTTTCATCCTTGGCTGCATCAGAGGTGGCAATCAGCTCGGTCTTGGTTCGGGCAGAAGGAAAGTTCCACTTACCGATCTACTATGTAAGTCAGGCCTTACATGAAGCAGAAGTCAAATACTCACCCATGGAAAAGTTAGCCTACGCACTGGTAATGAGTGTAATAAAACTACGACCTTACTTCTTTGATCATCAGGTGGAGGTGCTAACAACATTCCCACTGAGACAAATTCTGCAAAGGCCTGACACTGCTGGTCGCCTCCTTAAATGGTCACTAGAAATAAGCCAGTTCGAAATATCTTATGCACCTCGAACAACGATCAAAGGACAAGCGTTAGCCGACTTCATAATTGAGCTAACCTTTCCTCAAGATCTGACGGGAGGTCATAATCATCCATGGCACATGTATGTAGACAGATCATCAAATAGTACTGCTGCAGGAGCCGGGATAGTGCTAATCAGTCCAGACAGGCAAGTATTCACTTCAGATGTCAGATTTGAATTCATGGCAACAAACAACAAAGCTGAGTATGAAGCACTGATTACCGAACTACGATTAGCTCTGGCTGTGGGGGTAAGGAGAGTCCAAATTTATGGAGATTCCCAGCTGATAATCAACCAAGTCCGTGGGGAATAAGAGGCAAATGATGAAAATATGGCCTTGAATCAAAAGATTGTTGCTCACTTAGCATCACTCTTCAAACAAATTTATATTGAACAAGTGCCGAGGGACAATAATGCACAAATATATGCACTTGCTCGTCTGGCTACTAGCACGGGACCAGCAGAACTTTCAGAAAAGTCAAAATAACAAGAATCTCTCATCCATCAACCAGTGACTACAAAATCAATCAAATTTAAGAAGAGCTGACAGAGGAAGATTGGAGGACACCAATATACAAATATCTCAAACACAGCAAGATGCCCAAAGGCCCGCAAGAAGCAGCCAAGATAGCCAAGCGAGCAGCAAGATTCACCATCATGGACAACCAACTCTATAAAAGAGGATTTTCACTTCCCTTACTAAAATGTCTAGCAGGGTGGCAAGGCCAAGAAGTTTTGAAAGAAATACACGAAGACGTATGTGGAAATCATGCAGGGGGCGAGCATTGGCGTACAAGACGGTAAGACAAGCATACTACTGGCCAACTCTGCTCCAAGATGCAATCAAAGTTACAAAAACGTGCCATAGATGCCAGTTGTTCGCCCCCAGCATCCACAAGCCACCAACAAAACTGATTTCAGTAAATAGTCCATGGCCATTTGCAAAATGGGGGATAGATATCATAGGACCTTTCCCGACAGGAAAGGGGAACATAAGATTTACAGTAGTGGCCGTAGACTATTACACAAAATGGGCCGAAGCCGAAGCACTAGTAACAATAACACAAGAAAAGATGATCAACTTTATCTGGAAGAATATAGTGTGCCGATTCGGAGTTCCCCAAGCAATACTAACGGATAACGGAAGACAGTTCGAAGGAAAGAAAATAAGGGACTTCTGTAAAAAAATGGGGTATCAAGAAACATTTTTCAACACCTTACCATCCTCAATCCAACGGCCAAGTCGAAGCAGTTAACAAGATAATCAAACATATCCTGAAAATTCGTCTGGTGGATAAGAAAGGCAAATGGTCAGAAGAACTCCCAGAAGTACTTTGGGCTTATAGAGTATCACACAGGACGAGCACCGGAGAAACACCATTTACTATGGCATTTGGTACCGAGGCAGTCATACCAATAGAGCTCAAAATACCAACTGAAAGAACTGCTCATTGCTGCAGAAATGGATCTGATTGACGAAAAAAGAATCTCAGCAGAAATGAAAAATGAAATATACAAGAGGAGAATCGCAAAGTATTACAATTCACAAGCGAAAATCAGAGAATTTGAAGTCGGAGATCTGGTGCTCTGAAAAATTCTAGCACCACCGCCAGAAGTATTTGGACCGACTTGGGAGGGCCCATTCAAGGTAACTCACAAATGGTACAACGGTGCATACGATCTTGAAGACATGGAAGGCAATTCGGCCCAATACTCCTGGAATGCGACTTTAGTGAAGAAATATTATCAGTAGTCAGGAAACAAGTAGAGTTCTTTTTATGGTGATTATGTTGAAATAATATAGGTTATTAAAGATTATTTGTATTTGTAAGTTTAGTAAAATTTTCCAAATTTTCTGAGAAAAATATGTAAGTAGGAATGATCGTCCGTTGTATTACACGATTGAATAATCTAGAAAGCATCAAGGCCCAATTGTTCGCCTAATGAGAAAAGCTGCTCACCAAAAATTGTAAAGTGTTACAACACAAGTTCAAAAGGGGGCGAGCAGCAGGGTTCAAGGGTCACAAAAACCCAACTGATCGCCCCCGAAGCACAAGTTGCTCGCCCACAGCTAAATACTTTAAAGCACAAACACAGCATGTGGCGAGCAACAAGACATCAGAATAAATGTAATAAAGGTCAAGTTCTTAGAGAACCAACAGGACCCATACATGATCAACATATATCAGTTTGCAAAAAATAAGTATTTTACTTTCAACAAAGAAAGAAATACTTAAGCAAAAGATAAGTAAAGGGCGAACAAACAAAGCAAATACAAAAAGTAAAGGAACAAGGAAAAATATAAGTATGAGTTCATTAAAGGTTCCCAAAAGAACAAAGTACATTGATAAGAAAGGAGTTACATCGTTCCTATTACATAAGATAAAAAAGCAAAATAAGTAAAGGATCTTCAAACTGGAGGAGCTGGTGGAGTTGAAGGAGTTTCAGTAGGGAGAGTAGGGGCATCCGGGTTGGTCGCCGCGGGGACTTGCTGCTCGCCTACTGCAGCCAAGGTACCCGCTCCGTCTAAAGGGTTTGGAAAGAGAGGACCTAGGGCATCGAAGACTGTGACATCCTTATTCACCTCCTCAGTCCTCTCCTTGGGGGCGACCACTCAGACATCACCTTTGAAGATGTCCAAGTTTACACCCATCTCCCCTAGATTGGCAACGGGGATGTCGAAACCGGCGGCCGGAGGGTTTTCAATGACATAGTCCGCGAAGTCCTTAACAGTGTTGGTCATAACATCAAGATCATTATCTAAGGTAACCAAGGTTAGTGTTATCGGTTACATCCTGCACGTGCATAGTGTAGGAAATGGCGCGTTTTTTCTCCTTCTCCAACCGGTCGACATGAACCTTCAGAGATTCGACCCGCTCCACCAAGCCCACACGCTCAGTCTCCAAAACCTGCAGCCGATCAGTGGCCACCCCCAAGTCAAACTTTAATTTTTCGGAAGTGTTGGAGGCTACCTTCTCCCGGTCCTCTACGGCTTTCAGGTTCCTCTCCCAGGAGAGCTTGGCCTTTTCAAATTCAGTTTTCAACTTGGCCAACTCGTCCTCCTTCTTCTTAAGCTGAACATCTCTATCCGTCTCGAGCTGCTTGATCCTCCGGCCCAAGCCCCGGTTCATCCGCTCAAGCTCAATGGCTTGGTCAAGGACCCTCTGAGCGAAGATGGCTTGGTGACTAGCATTCTAACTCAAGAGATGAGCGTTGTCACTCAAGCTCTGGCTCTAAAGAATCTCCTCGCCCAATTTCATCCAAGAACGAGGAACGAGCTCCGTTGCTCGTCCCACGTGGGAGTCCTTTATCTCCTGGTAGGCCGGAGCGGACTTGACGCAGCTGAGTTGGTGGAGTACCTTAGCTCGCCCAGGATATTCCTCCTTCCTATACCTAAAAAAAGGTTAGATACAATGGGAGGAGGCGAACAACCGAGCAACAGGGAAGGCACTTACTCCCTCAGTTTAACAGGGTCATAACCTAAATAGGAGCTATCTGGCGAAGAACTCCTTCCTCGCACGCCAACCATGGTACCAACAACCCGCTGCTCGCTCACCTCCTCCACAGAAGAGGAGCGAGAAACATTCTTACTCGCCTAGCCCTGACCCTGGCCCCTTGCCCGCTTAGACCGGTCATCTTCTTTCCTTGGGGCAGTCTCCTTAGTAAGCCTCTTCTTCCCCCGGGTGTCTCTGGGAGGCGAGGAGTAGGGGTAGGGGCTGAGGGAGTTTCTTCTTCTTCATTTGCCTCCGCCCTCAACTTAATAAGAGAAGTACAAGGGTCAAACTTCTTCTTCTTCGATGGTTGAGCAGCGGCCATTTGTTTAACCCGGCGAGCAAGTAAGTGATAGCACTCAGGAATCTCAGGGATAACTATGGTCACCCTTTGAGCTGGAAATAAAGAAGACAATTAAGTTAGAACAACAAGGCGACCAGTAGGTCGGAGGCTACCAGACGACCAATAAATTATGAAAAATAAGTAAAAAGTTCAAGTTACCCTCGGGAATATTGGTTTGAGCCTCCAAGTGATGGGCACTGGTGGTCACAAGAGCAAGCTTCCGACAATGTGCCTTGGAGAGATGTCCGATGCTACGATCCTTGGTGTCCTGAAGCGATATCAATGTAAGAACATATAGAAACTCCTCGCTTAGATCGAGATGTCCCTACTTCAAAATACGCGGACCTGCAAAACAAAAGAAAAAGATTAAAATTAGTTCACCCTGGACATGATAAACCAAAAGGTGAAACCTACGCCGAATCTCTCCAAAACGTGTAGGAGAGTTAATACGCCCGAGTCCACCCGAAAAATCAGAGAACGCTCGCCAGTCGCCACCAATGAAGAAAAATTGCTTGTGCCAACTCTTCACTTTGTTTGGCACCCCTTCGATCAGTTCCACGCCGCTACGAGTCTTGATATAATACCATCCCAACCCGTCCTCGTTAGCAGCCGAAGAGATAGTCATGGCATAGTGTATCTCTATGGTGCTAATCTTGTTCTTGTACCCCTCAAGCCCAAAAAGGGTTATGAAAGCCAACAGGTTACTCCACCTGTTCGGAGTAATCTGAGTTATAGCCAGGTTGGTGTCCTCGAGAAATCGGCCAATGATGGGGTGAAGAGGCAATGAAAATCCCATATTGAGGACATCCAAATTGATGGCGGTACAACCAGGGGGCGGGTTATCAGCTGTCTCCCCTTTCTGCGGAGCATATAGGTGAATATCATACGATATGCGGTAGGAGGAGCGAATTCGGGCCAGATCATCTTCCGTAACTATGTTCGCCACCCTTCTCGCCGTGTAGAGGGATTCTTAAGTTTCCATGATAGTCCTTGGAGGAGTTGGGAAGGTATTGTGGTACTGGTTGGCGTAATCAATCCACTCCTTCCTTCGAACGACGGCCTCAGGAATTTGAGACTCAGGGGTAGGCTTCGATATAGGGAAGTTAATCTCCCTAAGGAACTCCCAGGTCAACCTGTTAGGAGGATGGCCCTGTTGGTCGCCTCCTCGCCTGCCCACTTGCTCGCTGCTCGCTTCCGTGTCAGGGACACTCATCTCATCAATTTCAGCGGAGTCTTCACCCAAGTCCGAAGAGGTATTTTCTCTCGGCGAGGAGCGAGCAACAGGTGGAGCGACGTCCTGCTCGCCTGAGCTATCTACGGAGTAAAAATCATCCACGGAGCGAACAACAGAGCTCGCTTCCAAGACTGTGTCTTCGTCAACAAGTAAAGTCTGTGGGTTTTGAGCAATCGCTTGGCGAAGCGAGCGGCGATGAGCAGGGGGCGATTGTTCAGCTTCTATAGGTCGTTTCTCAGGATTCCAGCAAAGAACTTCAAGAGAAAGCGTATTACTCGAAGAGGGGGATGCCATTGTGGAAATTTAATCATTTTTAGAAGGGAAAATGGTCGCACGGCAGCGTCAATACCGTCGTGATGGCAGAAAAGAGGTGGCGACGGCAGCGGTGCAGCGGCGGTATATGAAAGTGATAATAGTTGTGAAAAAGAAGAAAAATTGAAGAACAAAATGTACAAAATTGAAGATTTCAAACAAAAGAAACGATGGATTCACCTTCAATTTGGACGAAATCGACTGGAATGTGAAAGAATTTGGAAAAGGAAAAGCTTCAAATGTTCGTCTATGGGGGATTTCGTTTACGATCATGGAAAAAGGAAATAAGGAAATGAAATCGGGTATTTATAAGAAAAAAATTGGGGTCAAATTGTAAATTTCTAGAAAATTAAAACCCCTATTAATAAATTGTGCGTGTACATGTGGACGGTGGTGACATCACCAGCCGCCCACGTCGCCTCGTATCCCGCGTATTGGGAAGTGAACCGTCGACAGACCAAAAGTCACCCTCTGCTGGTCGCCCTAAATTTTCCCGCTCAAAAGTTTTGAAACCCTGTTGCTCGCCTCCTACCCTAAAGGTTCAACCTAAATCTTAGTTTGACGTAAAAGGATGAATTCTATCCTAATACGTCAAACTAGGGGGCAATGTTGATAAGCGAGCAGCCGAGCAACGGGATTAAGATAAATAAATACTAAAATAATAAAAATTAAGGTCATCAAGGAGCAAAAATTAAAGAAGGACGAGCAGCAGGGAAAAGGTCCGAGGTGGTGAGCAGCTGGGTGATGATCCAAGTCAATGTGGACGAACAGCAGGTCGAGCGAGCAGCTGGTCATCAATACATAAAAAGAGAGGCGAGCAACATGTCTAAGAAGAATACAAAAGGAACCAAAAGAGGTAGGCAGACGAGCAGAAGGGCATCTCGGAAGATCATCAGAAATGATGGTCCCGTTTTCGAAGGGCAAAATGGGAATTTAGGAGCAATTTTTTTTAAAACCTTTTCCTCAGGGAATTCAGCAAGAGTGATGGAAACTCAAGTCACTACATTACTTAGAGGCTGAGCTACCAAGTCAGTGAGAACTTGGAGACCCATGCTCTGAATAACGCAGTGACTCGAGAGATTACACTTCAAGTTACTGCGCTGCTTAGAGGCTGAGTTACCAAGTCAGTGCGAAGACTTGGAGACTCATGCTCTAAGAAACACAGTGACTCGAGATGCTGAACTCTCGAGTGCGTTGCCTAAACTGGTCAGTGAGAAGGATTCTCCCTGGCCTAAATACTTAACTAAAGTTTTCTTAACAATGCTCTCAGTGAGCAGATTTTCTCAACGCTTTAGAAAGTACATTAAATAATAAAAACGCTCAGTTTAACGTGGTTCGGAGGCTCAAGCTCTTACATCCACGGCCTGATTTAATAGAAAATTCACTAACTGGGATTCTTGTTGTTAACGTGCCAAGGTGCACAAAAACACTGGACTCATGCCACTCTCTGGGCTGCCTCTCCTCTCTAACTAACTTCAACCAACAAACCTAACTAGAGGGTTTTGGTTTCAGTTTGGTTTCTCCAACTATGTGAGGTTTTCCCTTACAATGTATTAGCCTCAAGCTAAGATTGGGAAAACCTCTCTCAGCTAAGAGTTACAAGCTTGACACTCAATGAATATAAGTGAAAACCCTAAAGGTCAGTGTCGTGGGTGTGAGAAACACTTCCTTATGACTCTCTAACAACTCACACACCCTCACAGCTTGTAGGTGTTGATTTTTCTTGCTTCACACACACAAAAAATGCAGCTATGAGCTTGTATTTATAGTGTGGATTCAAATGTAACCGTTGGAGGAAATTACATTTGAATCCATACAATTAATGGTTTCAACCACTTTTCTTGGAATGCGGCCTTGTCAGTGTCAGATTTGCTGCCTTATGTTGATTGGTCCACGTGGACTGCATCCAACGGATCTTTGACTCAGTGGGTTGACCAAGACCCACTGACTTTAGGTAGCTTCATCCTTCACTGACTTGATGATCTTCAGTGGACTGAATGTCTTCAGTGTAGTTGTCCCTCAGTGACTCTTTGAAGATCTCTCCAAGAAGTTTGTCATAAGGCTGAATGACAAACTTCCCTGACCACAGTAGCCTGACTCCTTCAGGGCCTACTTGGTGCAGCACTGATCCTCTTGATCATGCTCTTCACTGAGTGGTCCACTTGACTTAGCTTAGATCAGCCCGGTTTACACTCAGTGGGACATCCTTCAGGCTTCTCTTCTGGTTCAGGTCTCTGTCGTGGCTTCAGTCAGTTCTTCTTGATGTCATCTTGATATCCTCAGGCTATGTTGCTGAGTTCTCCCTCAACTGAGTGTTCCCTCAACTGAGTTCTTCTCAACTGACAGCCTATTCTACTGAGAAATAACCTAGCCTGACCTGAAACTAAAGATACAATCTTGACTGCTTTCAAACCTATTACATGTTGTTTTGGAAAATCATCAAAACTAAAATATATCCCAACAAGAAATCCCACTAATTAGGCATTATATTAGGAACAAACAAGTGTTTTAACACTTGTCATTGCAAAAGATGTAATAGCTTAAGGATATAACAAGTGTCTTAACACTTGTCAAGTTGTAAATGAAAGTGATTAAGGAGGTGACACCTCATGATTGCTTATACTCTATATATACCCCTTCATGGGCTAATAAAAATATGTTCACGAATTCAAGAAAAAGGTCAAACTCTTGCAATTTCATTTCTCAATCTTCAATTACATAAAATCATTACTTGTAATCTTATTTGGTGACCTTCTTTAGTGTTAAACAGCCACTAATCATCCAATTCGAACCAAGGTCATCAACAACACCGTGCAACTGGTGCACAAGAAATTGACTTATAATTATATTTTTTTGTTATTAGCATGGTTAGGTGATTAGGCGTGAAATTGCCATGATTCGTCACTCGAAATGCCCGTGTTTTGGTTGATTTATATGAGTATTTAAAGTCATTTGAGTATCATTTTCATAAACTAATGAATTTGTCTCTTTGATGCTCGTAGGTGGATAGAGGGCAAAAAGAGGAGTTCGTAGGACTTTGAATCGACTCAAGCGGACGCCCGGATGAGAAGATATCGAAGAAATACGAAAAGTATTAGTTCGATGGAGCAAAAGTATCATTGGAGTGCACAAGCAAGGAGCACTCGTGCAAGGCGCTCGAGAAGGTGCAACTCGTGCACTAGTGCACGAGCACTCGTGCAGGGTGCACGAGCAGTCGCCAGTCGTGCACTAGTGCACGAGCAAAGGGGGTCGTGCAGTTTTTACTCTCTGGACGATTTGGGGTGCTCGAGTGGAATGAGCTCGTGCACTAGTGCACGAGCAGTGCACGAGCTTGCGTGAATTTTCGGCCCATACGTTCCCGACTCGACCCATTGTCTATATATACCCCTTCCGAGCACGTTTTTACAGACAACTTGAAACAACCATACACCACTTGATACAAGATCGTTTTTAGAGTTAGTTTTTGGAGAGGAAGAAACGAGAGAGCTTTACTTTTACGTTTTCAAGGTTTTCTTTACGAATTCACATCACGGTTTTACTTTTTAATTTCGTTTCTTCATATCTTTGTTATTAAACACTTTAGACTTCATTTTATTAATCTAATTTCAGTTCTTAGAATTATTTTCTTTCAAAACCCTAGTTCATGCTTTTTAGTTTTTCAATTCAATTCATCATGTTTATGTTCGTTACTTCGTCAATTGCTTTTGTTATCGTTATAACCATGTCCGGCTAAAACCCTTGCATGCTTGGGGTAGGATGAACTCGTAGAAGTAGGTTGTGGGTACATAATTAGGGTAATTCGTGACGTTAGGTTTTAATTCTCTTAATTAATGAATTCTTAAAATTAGTCTTAACTTTTCCTTTGAATTTCGTACGAACGTGTTAGGGAGAGGACGACCGCATCACTCTTTAACAACTAGTAGACTTAACTAGAGGGTTTAGAAGGGGTTGATTAATTTGTCGGTTTAGCTATGGAGGACGGCCGCATCACCATTAGTTAAATGAGGGCCTTTTTAATTAAGCACGATCTATTAACTTGTTAGTGGATTAGTGAAGTCGGATGTTAGGATAAAGTATTAGGATTTAAAATCTTGAACTTTCATCTTGCATTCTTTTACTTAGGTTATTTCTCACGCGTCACGGTTATTTTGATTATGTACCTGCTCCGTTAGTATACGTAGGGATTTATATCCTAAGCATCACCATCACATACTTGCATACAAACCTTAGTTACTTAGTTTAATTTTCCTTTTGCATTCGTAGAGTAATTTAGTTTAGATTATTTTCTCTTTTCAAAAACTAAAAACATTTCACTCATATTAACTACGACGCGTAGATCTTCAGGGATCTATTTGCATACACTTCATCCTTTGGGTTCGATATACTTAGTCATTATACTTACTCATACTACAGTGAACTCGTACGCTTGCGAGGAATCTACTAGTAGAAGTTAGTATATTCGCTTCAAGTCAATGGCGCCGTTGCCGGGGATGGCGTTGTATGTCTTTTGAATAGGACTTGTAGATAGCTTAGTAGTTAGTAGTGAGTGCTTTATTTTCTATTTTATTTTTATTTTTATTCATTCGGCAGTTGCGTTTTGATCCTTCTGCTAGTGTGTCAGGTATATGAAAACACGCTCACAAGGTAATACGAGCGAAGAAAGAATACCGTTGGACCCTGAGACGATAGCTAGAAAGAACCAAGCTTTCTTGAGGAGAATGAACACTGCCGGAGGAGGGAAAGAACCAATGGACATCACTAATGAGTTGGATGATGCAGCTAATGAGTTTAATCAGACAGTAGACCGGGTTGACGGCATTGGAGGAAGTGGTAGTCAGAACCAAGATCCGTCAGGGGAAGCCAAAGCCAAAACCCGGGGACACAGAATCAAAACAGTCCAGTTCATAACATTGTTCAAAACCCTCATAACAACCCTGCTTACCCACATCCTAACTTACCACAAAACAACTTACCTGCCCACCTTACCCATACCCACCTTATTCGTATCCACCATACCCGTATCCTCCACCTCCTGTTTACAACCAACCACCAGCTTATCAACCGCCACCACCCCAACAAGTACCCGTACCAGCTGCTAATCCTCAATACGTTCCTCAGAACGCAGATCAGAATATGGCTATTCGAGGAAGGTTTGCAGCGCAACCACAATGGTACTATGATGGAGTGGCATTGCCGCCTGTTGAGGAAAATAACTTCTCGATTTCCCCAAAAATTCTAAAGCTGCTTACCGAGAATCAGTTCAAGGGGGTGATCGGGAATGAGAATCCTCATACTTATCTGAGGAGTTTTCTAATGTTAGCCTCCACTTTCAATTACAATGGCATGTCTGAAGATGCCAAGAGGTTTAGGTTGTTCCCATTCTCATTGACGGGAATAGCTAAAGAGTGGTACGATAATACACTTCCACGGGGAGGTATTACCACTTGGGCCGAGCTCGAGCGTCTGTTCCTCGAGCGATTCTACCCTCCATCCATAACAATCAAAGCAAGGATTGAGATCTCTTCCTTCCGCCAGAAGCAAGGAGAGGACCTACGTCAAGCGTGGGAGAGATACTCAAACATGTTGATAGAGTGCCCGCAGCACGGGTACAATGAGGGAGATGTCATGGCATTTTTCTATAGTGGTGCCAACAAGGCTGGGCAAGACCATCTAGATGCCTGTGCTAGTGGATCATTCCTGAATCAAGGAATAGTGAGGTGTAGAGAGATCGTGGACAACATTGTCACGAATGCCGGGGCTTGGAATGTGGACGCAGATTTCCAAAGAGTTCATCAGGTTGAGGAAGGTGAAGGAACGAGAAGGCTGTTGATGGTCATGATGGAAAAGATTAACAACCTTGAGTTGGGGAAGAATATGGTTGGAGGGAATGCAGCAGAGAATGAGCAAGAGGACAAGCCCACAATTCAGCAAGAAGTAGTAAATTATATGGGAGGTCCTTATTACAATCAGAATGGGTATCCACAAGGTGGAAATTTTCAAGGAAGGTCTTCTTATGGCCAATCATTTGTACCTCCAGGTCCACAGCCACCTCAAAATCAATGGAGGAACACACAAGGGTACCAAGGAGGCCAGCAACTCCCTCAGAACCAATGGAGGAAGAACGAGAATTTTTCATATGCTAACCCGAAGGCGGGTATTACAGTTCCTCCAGGTGTTGATCCAGGTTCTAAACCTCCTGGTGGAGAAGGCGGTGCCTCAACTGAGGAGATGTTAAGAGCTATCCTTCAGAAGGTGGAGGAAGAAAGCAAGAGATTATCCTCTTTGGAGTACAATGTGGAAGATCTGCATAAGAAAGTTGATCAGCGTGATCAAGACCTCCAGAAGAGAGATGTAGAGCTGAATCGAATTCAGCAAGAGAACAACCGAAGGTTCACTTCTATAGAGTTCCAGATGAGCCAGATTGCAAAGTCATTAAATAGAAAGCCTGGCAAATACCCTTCAATGCCTGAGGGTAATCCTAAAGAGCATTGTAAGGCTATCCAGCTTAGAAGTGGGACCAATTATGAAGGTCCCCAGATGCCTGCTGATTCTGAGACGCCCCAAGGAGATGTTGAGATAAAGGGGAAAGAACATAAGAAAGATGGAGATGAGAGTGGGTAGGTAGGAGTTGAGAAGAAGGTTGAGGGTGAGAGCACTCAAGCGAGCAAAGAGCTTGAAGAGGAAGGCATTGAGAAGGTTGAGAGAGTTCCTAAGTGGAAGAAGGCAAGGGAAGCAAGGGAGAAAATGAAAGAGACCGAGAGAGATTAATGGGGGGTACCCAAATCTGTGATACCCGTCCCATATCCACAACGCTTCATGAAAAATAAGCTTGATGAGAAATTCGCTAAATTCCTTGATGTGTTTAAACAATTGCATATTAACATTCCTTTTTATGATGTTTTGGAACAGATGCCCAACTATGCAAAGTTTCTGAAGGAATTGATCACGAAAAGACGGTGAGTGGATGAGCCGAAGTTGGTGCAGTTGAACCACGAGGTGAGTGCATTAGTGCACAAGGCGCTTCCTCCAAAGCTGAAGGATCCCTGGAGCTTTACCATCTTATGTGACATTGGGAACGGGATCAAGAAGGGAGCGTTGTGTGACCTCGGAGCGAGCATTAATTTGATGTCGTTGTCGCTTTTCAAGAAGTTGGAAGGTGGAGAACGCCCACAATGATGACGCTTCAACTAGCCGACCTGTCTATTACTCGACCTCAAGGTGTGGTTGAAGACGTCCTCGTGAAAGTTGGAGATCACATTTTTCCAGCCGACTTTGTGGTCCTAGAGGTGGAGGAAGATGAGCATGTGCCTTTGATATTGGGAAGACCATTCTTAGCGACGACGGGGATGGTGCTAGACGTGGCAAATGGGAAGATTGCGTTAAAAGTTGATGATCAAGAAGTGAAAATTTTCCTATATGAGGCCATGAAGTACCCGAAGGAGGATGAGAGTTTGTATTGCATGGATGCCATTGATCCTAGTGTTGACGACACACCTCATATCCCTAATCCTTCTTTTATTTATGAGTTTGATAATCCTTCACCTGTTGATTTAACCCAAGAGCATTATGATCTAACTTATTTTGATAGGGATAAAGAGAAGAAAGTGAAGGATGAAGAAGTGAAAAAGGTGGACGTGGTCCAACTCGAGAGAAAATGAGGAGTTAAGAAGAAAAGGTCCAAATTCAAGAGCCTGTTTGGTAAGACTCCTCCTGAAAAGAGTGAGAAGGAATTGAGATGCCCACCGTCTGAGGTGAAAAAGAAAGATGGGAATAGAGCAAAGAACTTAGACAACTTCTCTTATGAGAGTAAGGGAAGTATTTTTTAGTATCATGTCCCATAAGCTCCTTTGAGCTCGGTCCGGCATGAGGACCTTAAAAATAGCGCTGAATGGGAGGCAACCTATTTTTTTTTTTTTTTGCTTTTGAGTGTATTATGTTATTAGGGTGTTGTTGAGTCGTACGTTTAACCTCGTACTTGAGAGTTTATTTTGTAGGCTTGTCTCGAAGGAGTGTTAAATAAGTGGAGATTGAAGGAACTAAAGCAAGGGAGTGTGCAACGTTGTTGAGAGAAACTAAATTGTTTGGTTAAGGTAACCTACAACCCCAAATTTAGACCTCTTCGCAAGGTCGAAGTTTGGGGGTGGAGTTTTTTTTTTTATGTTTCTTGTTATATTGCACCGGAGCACCCCTTATCTTTGAGTGTGTTTGGTTATTTGGTGCCTTGAGATGCTCCTTGTGGTGATTTTGATCTGATTCGCTGTTTCTTATTTCATGTCTATCAATCAGCGTATGCTTACTTATTGCTATCTTTGAGTATGATTTGATGAGTAGGGTGAATTGTGAAGTTGAGTTAGGAGTTTTGTTGTGTGAGTGTTTGAGTTAGAGTGGATTTGAGAGAGAACTAGAATGCTTGCAAGTTTTTCTTTTGAGTACTTGTGTGATGAGAGTGAGAATTCACTAGGACTAGCATGGATGTGAAAGCCGTGAGATTTGAGCCTTTTGAGATTTTGATGCATGAAATAATCTCTTCGTTTGTGAGAGGATCGTCACCTTAAAGGATGCTAGAACTTGTGTGTGCTCTTGCTTCTTGATTGTGTCTAGTTTGATATGCCGAATGTGATCTTAGGCCATCTTTGATTTGAATGAGTCACTTACCTAAATTTCCCTACCATTGACATTTGTCCCTTGTTAGCCCCTTTGAGCTTTAAGCCTATTTCATTTGCTAGCACATTTAAACACTATTCCAATTTTTTAGCCTTTTTGTCCCAATCTGAGTGGAGAATAGGAAAGTGTGAAAGTGAAGGGATTGATTTGAGTTGAGAAAAGGAATTATGATGGTTTAGTGGTGATAAAATAAGGGTGTGAATGAGATTTGAGTTGTGGGAAAGAAAAAAATTGAGAACGAGCAAAAGAAAAAAAGAAGAGCTCATGTGTTTGTGCGAAAAACAAGAAAAAAGTGAAAGGAGTTAGAAAAAAAATTGAAGTGTTGAGAGTATGGAATTGAAAGTGTGTTGATTGAAAATGTTTGAAGTAGTCTGTTCCTAATCTCGAAGTACCAAAGTTTGATTTTCTATTCTCCATTCACTTGAGTCACTTTACCATATTGATTCCCACCTGTCCAAAGAGCCTACATTACAACCTAGAGAAAAGTCCTTTTTGATTCGGCATTGATTTCTAGAGTATGGTCGGAGTTAAGAGTGCTTACAAGCCTATGGCTACCGATATGTGTGATTGATTGTTTGAGTGAGTCCCTTTATCATTGATATACACTTGTGAGGGAGTAAAACACATCGTAGAGTGCACATCCATGTTTGATTTTGGTGATTCTTACTGTTGTTGCATGAGTATGATAAAGGAAGGTGAGTGAGTATACTTGTGATTGATCTTTGAAGCTCGAGTTCATTTGCTTGCATGATTTGATTTTTTGACTCATTCCTAACAATTTCACTTGACTTATTATTTTGTTGCTTGAGGACAAGCAACATGGTAAGTTTGGGGGGGTTGATTAGGCATGAAATTGTCATGATTCATCACTCGAAATGCCCGTGTTTTGGTTGATTTATATGAGTATTTAGAGTCATTTGAGTATCATTTTCATAAACTAATTAATTTGTCTCTTTGATGCTCGTAGGTGGATAGAGGACGAAAAGAGAAGTTCGTAGGACTTTGAATCGACTCAAACGGACGCCCGGATGAGAAGATACCGAAGAAATACGAAAAGTATTAGTTCGAGGGAGCAAAAGTATCATTGGAGTGCACAAGCAAGGAGCACTCGTGCACATAGTGCACGAGCAGTCGTGCAAGGCGCTCGAGAAGGTGCAACTCGTGCACTAGTGCACGAGCAGTCGCCGGTCGTGCACTAGTGCACGAGCAAAGGGGGTCGTGCAGTTTTTGCTCTCTGGACGATTTGGGGTGCTCGAGTGGAATGAGCTCGTGCACTAGTGCACGAGCAGTGCACAAGCTTGCGTGAATTTTCGGCCCATACGTTTCCGACTCGACCCGTTGCCTATATATACCCCTTCCGAGCATGTTTTTACAGACAACTTGTGACAACTTGAAACAACCACACACCACTTGATACAAGATCGTTTTTAGAGTTAGTTTTTGGAGAGGAAGGAACGAGAGAGCTTTACTTTTACGTTTTTGAGGTTTTTTTTACGAATTCACATCACGGTTTTACTTTTTAGTTTCGTTTCTTCATATATTTGTTATTAAACACTTTAGACTTCGTTTTATTAATCTAATTTCAGTTCTTAGAATTATTTTCTTTCAAAACCCTAGTTCATGCTTTTTAGTTTTTCAATTCAATTCATCATGTTTATGTTCGTTACTTCGTCAATTGCTTTTGTTATCGTTATAACCATGTCCGGCTAAAACCCTTGCATGCTTGGGGTAGGATGAACTCATAGAAGTAGGTTGTGGGTACGTAATTAGGGTAATTCGTGACGTTAGGTTTTAATTCTCTTAATTAATGAATTCTTAAAAGCAATCTTAACTTTTCCTTTGAATTTCGTACGAACGTGTTAGGGAGAGGACGACCGCATCACTCTTTAACAACTAGTAGACTTAACTAGAGGGTTTAGAAGGGGTTGATTAATTTGCCGGTTTAGCTATGGAGGACGGCCGCATCACCATTAGTTAAATGAGGGTCTCTTTAATTAAGCACGATCTATTAACTTGTTAGTGGATTAGTGAAGTCGGATGTTAGGATAAAGTATTAGGGTTTAAAATCTTGACCTTTCATCTTGCATTCTTTTACTTAGGTTATTTCTCGCGCGTCACCGTTATTTTGATTATGTACCTCATCACCATTACATACTTGCATACAAACCTTAGATACTTAGTTTAATTTTACTTTTGCATTCGTAGAGTAATTTAGTTTAGATTATTTTCTCTTTTCAAAAACTAAAAACATTTCACTCATATTAACTACGACGCGTAGATCTTCAGGGATCTATTTGCATACACTTCATCCTTTGGGTTCGATATATTTAGTCATTATACTTACTCATACTACAGTGAACTCGTACGCTTGCGAGGAATCTACTAGTAGAAGTTAGTATATTCGCTTCAAGTCATTAGGGTTATAGGAAACGCGAGATCACGTAAAATACACAAACCTTTAAATTGACCAAAATTTGATATGGCTAGAGTTTTTTTTTTTTTCTTTGGAAAGAAAATGACTCTTTCAATTATTTGCAAATGCACGAAGCATTAGGAAGGCTCTCCACAAATGACGGAGGCTCAGACCCAACAAAAGAAACTAGGGAAATTCCTAACACTCCTAGCAAAATGATGCACCACAATATTGACATCTCGATGAACCAAATTAACAACAACTTGAAGTAAAGTTCTCGAAAGCATTTTACTTGAAGCTAAGACATTTTTTGATAACAGTGTTGGACTCTTTAGTAGATTTCATAGCATCAAAAACCAACTTCGCATCCATTTCAATTGTTGTCTTCTCTAATCTCAAATCCTTTATCCAAAACAGAGCTTCATAAAACTCAATAATTATAGTAACCCAAAAAGTCATTGTTCAACAAATATTGAAGCCCCCCATTCATCATGAATAATCATTCCTACCTCCATCTCCATGGTTTGCTCCTACCAATGTGAGGGGGGTGCCACATACTTCACCTTTACTCCTACTGGAAGACCAACGTGCCATGTTAAATTCATGAAGAAAATATGCAGCCTGTGAAGCAACCATGCAAGCATCCAAAGAAGTTCCAATAAAATATAATATCGGTAAAATTGGCATGTTCAGAAGTGATTCACTATTTTATTATTCTTTCCATCCTCTCCATATATATAACTATTAGTATTTAACGTTGAGTTAAATTTTGAATTGAGAAAACTTGTAGAATGCTAACTTGAATGTGATAATATTTTGTGTACTTTACAATTATGGTTAGGGTTCAATAAATGGATTGGGAGTAGAAGAAATAGGTGATGCATGTTGTTTTTTATTTGTCAATTAAATATGGCAGGTAACTTGGTTTAGTTATTGTAGAAGAAGCAAACCAAATTTTAGATAATGCAAGGCAGGTCAAAGAGTTCGACCATGAATGTATCAATTCAATTTATGTTGGAAAAATAGGGTTTGTGTAGATGAAGATAAACAGGCGGACACTGACTTTAATACGGTAAGTCGAGGCAAGAGTTGGACTCTTTCTCCGTAAGACGATATTGCCCCGTACTTCGGTGCAATACGGTGTCAAATGACAATCGTCCCAAATATACAACGACTTAAGAACTTCTCGATCGCTGCACTACGAATCGAAAGTTATCGGCGAACAGAGTCGGGTATCCAAAACTTTTTTTGACTCGACTCTAATGCAAAACTTAAAATGCTAGGATGCTTTGGAGGGTTTTGAATGCAGAAGGCTTGATTGGTTTCTAGAATGACTTGAATGCATCCTGTGGGGTCTATTTATAATTATTGAAGAGTTGTGGTGCCTCTTCACATAGGATTCCAACCTTTCTCCCCGGATGAATATGAGCTTTTCGATCGCGTCTATTGGATCAGACGGATCTGATCGCATCCCTTCACGCAGAGCGGATCGCGCACCCGGACCCGAATTTCGAATCCAGCAGACGCACCCTGGACCCGGGTTTCGAATTCGAAGCCCAGCGGTCGCGTCCGTACGGGCGCGCCGCCCAACTTGGCGCCGGCTCCTTGAGTGCGAGCCATGGTCGAGCCACTTTCCTCGAAAAATTTAAGGTTCCTCGCGACGATGCGCCTCTAAAGCGCCCAATGCGACTAAGTGCCCCGAGCCCGAGCGAATCAAGGGTCTTTGGGTTAGCCCTTCGGGCTAACCTAGGCACCACTACTTTTAGACTTAAATAAGATTATAAATCTATTACTTAAGTCTACTTATATAGAAGATCCATTTTTTTCAATTTTCCAATGTAGGACAAGAAACTCCTTTTTCCTTCCCATTTTCCTCTTCGACTTTAGGAATTTCCATGATAAATTTTCATCTTCATGTATTAATATCTCATTCACCCGAAATTGGTTTTGAGCAAATTAATATACCAAATTCATCTACTCCGAACGTAGATTATGAATTTGCAATTTATTTCCATTATTCGTAAACGGAACATCAAATTAAAATTGGTCAAACTTAGGTTAAATACCCAAATTCTAAACCAATTTCCAACAATTTATTTAGGGGGAGCTTGGTTAGCAACCCTTCAATGATAATGAGAATGAGATTGAAAATTAGTGTAATTATGATGATTAATGAGAACAAAATCACCACCTCCTCTCTTAAATAAGGTAATCACTACTCCATTTTAATTATTCTATTCTCTTCCTACAATCATCCTCCTCAATCACTCCCTCATTCCTCCACCAATAACCATTTGTTATCCACCACTATTCCAAAATTGTGACATGACACTAGCAATGAAGTTAGCAAGTCTTCCCCCAATATATCATTTTTATTATGGGGACATAGATGAAAAATAATTTTCATTGTCATTACTATATATAAAAACTTTAAAAATACATAAAAAAAAATAAGTGTATGACCAATATGTGTATATGTAATTCCTTATTTCACTTTCTTAGGTTTACTATTCAAACCCTTTTGAGTCAGCTTAAATTCTTATTTTTAGTTTCTGTTAACTTAAATAAATTTATAAAATTTAAAAGTTCTTACAATTTTAAAATTTTTGGTAAAGGATATTGTCAACCAATTTTACCGTGAAACTTATTTGAATTTTATATATATTTTTCAAGAGTATTAATTGTTTCAATAAAATGTATTAATTTGATCGTAATATTGTATAATAAAAATAACTAATATATCATTTTTAGTTGTAAGGTGAAAGTGGATTACAAGATACTTATCATTACTAATTAGTATGGCCACAAAGGTTGCCACGTACCGTATTCATCATTTTAACTAATTAAGCGTAAAAGTCATTTTGCATTGTAAAATATTTAATATCATCATTTAAAATTTTGTGTTGTCCTTAATTTTATAAAATTGAAAAGGCTACAACGAGCCTAATTTTAATTTCAACTCAGACCTCGTAATTTGTAAGATCGGCCTTGGCAATCAGTGCATAGAAGTATTTACCCTGAATAAATTATTTAACTGAAATACAGTGGTCTAATATGTCATTTATGCTGATGTTAGTTCCTTAAAAAAGAGTGGTACTTCTGTAAAATAATTGTGTTGTATAACTAGTTCTCAATTATCAATTTATACTATAACATTTAATACTTTTGAACGAAACAATTTATATTAATAAAATAATATGTTTAATGAAACACTTCATACTATTTAAAAGTAAAGTCGAAATGCAAATCATTGTATTGCAATTGCAAAATGAAAGTTTGCTTTTATTTCACAAAGGGGTTATTTGTCTTAGGGATTATATTTGTGCATTAATCATCCCAAATCCATTACTACAATTATTTGCTCATATCAAATTCCAAACACTACACCAAAAATAATTCAAAATGAGAGATGTATATCCATTATTCAAATTCTCCAATCTAAACAAATACCAACAAACCTGATGCTATAGATATCAAACCATCTTCAAATCTTTCAATTCAATAAGCATCAATAGAATAGGAAAACCAAAACTACAGAGCTTCATTATTCCTCTTAACTAGCCATTAATCATCTTTATATTTGCAACATCAGTGATTAGTCAGAAGAAGTGCTAGTACAATATTAGTTGCAAAACCACAGGCTAACAAGATTGAGCTGCCAACACTAAGTCATACAAGCATTACATCATATGATAGGAGAACCAAAATCATGAAGTCCCACGCAGCATCTAACATAACCCTATAACGATCAAGTTCGTGACAAACTCAGCTCACGAAATATGCATCTACGATATCCTAGTTGTGAAGTACTTAACCTTATAATGGCAGAATTACTCATGAACGGTTTCCAAATCTTGTTTTGGGGAGGAGCTTTCTTCTATTCTTTTAGGGATAGGGATATATTTCCAGCAGCGTTTATGAACCCCGCTTATTTTTTTTGGGGCATCTGCAGCTGGAGCGCCTGCAATAAGTTGAATTTCTTTAATCATTTTGAATGAATAAACAAATAATATTCGGTATGAATTGAAAACAAAGAAATCATTGGCATTTACTGTGGATAACATATACTCCCCCCGTCACAAAGAACCCTTCACACTTTGAAATGCACGGTTTTTAAGGGAAAAAAAGAGTATGTGAGTGGGTTGAATATAATAGAGTGTTGTAGAACGGAAGAAAAAGGATGGTGTGAAGGGTTCAAAATTTCACAATGGAATGGGAATGAGAATGAGTAGAGAGTAATTGTGGTAGAAAGGGGATCAATTCACCTTCATCATATTTCATATGAGGTAATGAGACTCAAAATTAAGGTAATCACTATCTCCCCTCCTATATTCATTTTTCCTCAATCATACCATCATTCCTCAACCAACAATCATCTTTTACCCCCAATCATTTCATCATTCTCATTGTAATTTTAGTTCTCTATTCGATGATTCTCATTTAAGAATCTGAACCAAGTGCCCCCTAAGAATTTTCACTCAGAACAATCATATTATCATACTGGTAAATGGGCTTATCTTCTAGACACGTCATGTTATCATACTGGATACCAGCAAGATTAACACCTTATAAGGCCAGTTTGGTCCAGTTCCCTAGTTTATACTATCACACCTCTACATATTTCAGTGATTGGTGCTTCGAGGACACAAATACATTAGATTAAAGATTATTCACTTTGGTCAAGACCACACTTTGCTGCTGCAACTTAAACGGGATGCTAAGAAAGTTGATTTTTTCACAAAAGAATTTACATAGAACTCCAAAGTGACAGGAATGGACTAAAGCTATGAGTTATATACAGCTACAGTTATAGCAAAAACAAATCTTACTGCACAAAGTAACTTTTAATCCAAGGCCAAGATCTGATCATAATTGCCTAGATGTTTCACGTATCTATCAAATAACATGATATGTGGGTCACATTTCATCCTCTTGAGTCTAAAATAATTGGGATATTTCTATATAGCCTTCACAGTTAGTTAATACCAAGCAAGCATTTTTAAATATAACCTTTTTAATGAAGAACACATGCCCAATTGGCTATTAGAAATTGATTTAGAACATCTATGAAACTAAATAAAAATCAGAACATTATCTCTCTATCTCAAACTTTTCAGAATGTCATATATGTTCAATTGCAAAATAAATTGGTTCTGAATATACTTCAGAAGTGCACCTAGAACATCAAATTTCAAAGATGCTTAGAAGCAATTTATCACATTTTTCTGACCTCTATAGGGATGAAATACATTCACCAATAATAAACCAAATTAATCACAAAACAATCGCTAGACAAAACGAAATTTTTGAATAATAGAAACTAATGCAAACAATAAGATATGTAGTACCAGTATGAGATTGATTACCATTTTTATGAGCAATCCCCCAAGCCTTTCCATGCCTTCCATCCTACAATGCTCGTATAAATACAAAATTCAATAATGAATAAGCAATCACAAATCCAAGAATCAACATTAACCAAAAAGGAGTGTTTGCATTTTGATTCAAAAAAGGGGACTCTAATTACAAATTGGTCCAAAACACTTGCAAAAGACACTTAATATAAGCATAAAATATGTGTTTGTGCAAACGTTTTGAACCAATGTGTAATTAGGATCCCTTTATTGAAGCATTTTGTAATATTTCCAACCCAAAAAACAGTAAAAATTAACAACTAAAAACAATAAATAGTCAAAATTGTAGAGGGCACATAACACACAAGAACAACCTAAGATGCATAATGCATATAAACCCATACAAATCAACGCATGACCTGAAATAGCATAATCTAATTAGGGTTAGGAAATGAACGAGATTGAACATTTACTTTGTAGAGATTGATTTTCGTAATCTCATAAGAAAGCCCATTCCAGTGAGATTTAGCCATGTGATAGCCAATACCCCAATTGGGTAGAAACTGGGCCACCTCGATCAGATTCTTCTTCTTCTTCCGCTTCGGCTTCTTGGCTCCGCCGTCCGCCGCCTCGTTTCCGGCGGAACTGGTGGTGGTGCTGAGATTGCGCAAGAAGGTGAATGAGCTTCTGAAGAGGGAAGAAGCTTTTCCGATAGCGGATGACGATGTCGTTTTGGCAATGAGAGTAGTCGCCATTTCCGGGGATCTCTTCGCTGCGGCCTGCTTAATTCTTCCTGGGGTTTAACCCTATGTGTTTGTTTTATTTTTTGGTTTCGGAGAAAAAAAAAAACAATTTATTTTGGTTTTGAACTATATTCATTCTAGTTTTATTTTACCATTTAAATTTTAAGTAGGTGTCCTACAAACTCGAGTTCACGTTAATTTTTTTTAAATTAGCTTTATTTTTAAATGAACGTTTTAGAAAATGAGCTTAAATTTTAAATAGTAATCAATACTTATATATAGAGGAAGCATTTCTTCACTATGTGTCATTTTTCTCTTTCTTTTATTTAATAAATATTGGCCTCTCATTCACTCAAAATTTTCTTTTCGATCTTGACCATTGTTTTTTTAAATATTCATCTTGATTGTTAGTTTTCTTATAGTATCTTACAATTTTTTTATAAATTTGGTCATTTCTCATCACGTTAGTTGGCCATTCTCACATTATGTTACTTTTCGATTGTGCTTCTTTTCTACCGTCCTCAATTATGTAAGTTTTCTTCGATGATTGTCTTCCCTTTTAGTGTGCTTGATTTTTTATAAGATTATGTAATATTCACGATCCTTTTTTTACATGTCTATGTGTTTTCATCCATATATTTAACATTCGTATTCAATGTTCTAATCCTCTTTTGTTTTACAGGTTTTTTTGTTGTTGTTATTTTCATTTTGATTACGGTTAGTTCAAAGGCTCTGTTCTTTTTCTTTTGATTTTTGTATTTTTTTTTCTTTAGTATCCAGTGGCTCTTTTTAATATGTTTGTGCATCTTATTATATCAATAGTATCCAGTGGCTCTTTTACAAACAATAGGATCTGACTGAGAAATCCTCTTACTTTATAAGTTCACCTGAAAAAAGCTTTTATACCCAGAAACGCCTGCGCCTAATCTTGGTAAAATGGCAACAAGGGCAAGCCCACATGGTCAACTTATAAATTTTAAGGAAGCTCATACCTATTGGTTAAACCAATGCTACCTTTGATATAACATCGTACAGATTCAATAGAAATAAGTTCCCAAATGCATATGAAAGTAGAGTATAGCTATGTTAGGCCATGATTCAATACAAGTAATTTAGGTCGGGTTTTGGCCTACTCGTCCCCGTGAACATTTCTACGGTAACATTTTTCGTTTTAATCGGTTAATTTGTTAATTAAATTGTTTGTAAAATTAATGCAAATTCATGTGTATATATATATTTATATGTATGTGTATATATGTATAGTTGTTAATTAGTTGCTAATTATGTAGTGTTTAACTTGTTAATTTAATTAATATGTAATTAATTATAAATTTGATAATATTAAATTTATATGAATTAGAAATAATTATATCAATATTTGTTGTGTTAAATTTAATTTTAATTGCATGATATATTTAATTATTTTTATATGTGATGAATATTCATGTGTTCGATTATCTACATTAATTATTTATTTGATGAATGATGTATAGTTATATATATATATATTTAAAGTATAATTAATTAATTATGTTGGAGTGGAGGGGGTTGATGAATATTGTTGGTTGTTTGCTAGCTATAGAATGTGCGTTCCGACTTGATTAATTTTAATTAAGTCGGAAATGGATGCACTATAAGATCTTAGTTAACTGGAGAATACGATAATAATAAACGAAACTCTGCCGAAAATTTTAGATTAACTATATTAAATTAACAATAGGATAAATATAATGGATTTATATATTAATTTTTTATTAAATTTTGAATATTCTTTAATTTGAAACAGATTATAATATGAGTTATTCAAGTCGTAATTGGATGTATGGTCCAAGAACAATTAATGGAATGATAGCTCCCGACTTTCTTAGTGGTCTTGAATCGTTTATACAATTCGCAACTAGCAATCCTGATTGGATGAGTGAAGGAGATATTAGGTGTCCCTGCTCGAAATCTAGATGTAGGAACCAGAGGTTTAGAGCACCAATTGACGTGAAAACACATTTGTATATAAATGAGTTTATGCCAAATTATCACAATTGGGTTTTACACGGTGAACAAAATTGGGGTCATCTACCACACCAAAACTATGATCAGTCGGCGTCGACTTCGTACGGAGTAGATGATACTGCAGGGTCTACCTCGTACCATGACATGATCACAGATCTAACTGGTCCTAACCTTCATTTTGGAAATGTGGAAGATGAACCCGTTAATGAGGAGCCCCCAAATGAGCATGTTGCTCAATTTTATGACATGCTTCGTGCAGCAAACCAGGATTTGTATCCTGGTTGCGAAACACACTCACAATTGTCATTCAACGCCCGATTGTTAAACATTAAAACTGAAAATAGACTGTCTGAGAGGGGTTATAATCAAGTTGTTGACTTGATTCGGGAAATTGTTCCTCCTGAAAATCTAGTGCCCAGGAAATTTTCTGATAGCAAACAACTAATGAGTGGGATGGGTCTTCCAGTAGAGAGGATTGATTGTTGTGCACATAATTGTATGATATATTGGGGTAATGACAGTGAACTTGAACATTGTAAGGTTTGTGGTCATCCATGGTTTAAACTCCGTAAGCGTGGTGTTGATGGCCAATGGAAAAAGAAAAAGCCTTACAAGGAGATGTTCTACTTTCCTATCATTCCTCGACTGCAAATACTGTATCAGTCTGTTGCTACTGCAAAAGATATGACATGACATGCAAGTTGCTCTAACGATAATTCTGGTGTTATACGTCACCCTGCAGACTCATTGGCTTGGAAACACCTGGATAATTCGTATCCTGAATTTGCTTCCGAGATTCGGAACATAAGGTTGGGCCTAAGCACCGATGGTTTTCAACCATTCGGACAGTCTGGGAAACAATATTCTTCATGGCCAGTGATAGTGACACCGTACAATCTACCTCCGTGGTTGTGTATGAAAGATCAATTCATGTTTCTTACGGTATTAGTGCCTGGTCCTAAAAATCCTAAGGATAAATTGGATATTTTTTTACAGCCGTTGATCTGTGATTTGATGTATTTGTGGGAAATTGGGGTGGAAACGTACGATGTTGCTACAAAGCAAAATTTTCTGATGTGAGCTGCACTAATTTGGACCATCAGTGACTTTCCAGCTTACTCAATGTGACTTTCCAGCTTACTCAATGTTGCACTGAAGTTTGTTTATTCTTCAAGGAGTTGACTTCTACGACGATTACAGTTGAAAACATGACTCGGTTGGAAGTAGATATTCCGCTGATCTTGTGCAAGTTGGAACGTATATTTCCACCCAGCTTCTTTAATTCGATGGAGCATCTACCTGTACACCTTGCATACGAAGCACGAGTGGCTGGTCCTGTACAATACAGATGGATGTATCCATTTGAGAGGTAATCTACAACTTTCAAATATTTGAACAATTAGCGGTTATTATACTCACTATTGATGCTTCTGGTTAGGTATCTTCACAATTTAAAACTCAGTGTGGGTAACAAAGCTCATGTTGAAGCTTTGATCGCAAATGCATATCTAACAAAAGAAGCATCAATTTTCTGTTCTCACTACTTTGAGGATCATGTTCTGATGAGGCGTCATAATGTACCTCGTAATTACGATGATCGTGGCACTGAAGAACCCCAACCCGGTACTCCGTTAATTTTTATACCTCCTGGACGACCACTTGGACGAAAGAATACAAGATATATTGTAGACGAAGAGAAAAATACAGCTCACACATACGTGTTACTGAATTGTAACGAGGTGCAACCGTATGTTGAGTAAGTTAATATTCAACATCGTCCATCTATAATTATTACAAAACATCATTATAATGATAATATTGTACATCTTTCCTCTTGTAGTATGTTCATGCATCAACTTCAAAGTGTTCAACCGAATCTCTCTAGGGCTGAACAAGACGATAAACTTCAACATCAGTTTGCATTATGGTTTGAACAAGTTGTAAGTCAAGTTGATAAAATTATATAAATAATAAAATATATACATAGACTCAGGATTAAATATTTTGTCAACTATAGGTTAAGGTAAACAATATTCAGAACCGGTGGATACGTGATCTCTCCAGCGGTCCTGTAAGTTGTGTTACCACATATCCTGGGTATTACGTAAATGGATACAAATTTCACACACGCACTTATGGTGAATCAAAATTGACTGTGAACAGTGGAGTTTGTTTCAAGGGGATAAACTATGATTCAGATGAGAATGATTTCTATGGGATCCTTGAAGAAGTATTACAGTTGGAATACCCTGGACGATTTGAGAAAAAAGTGGTTCTGTTCAAGTGCGAGTGGTATGATCCTATCGTGCCAAATGGAACAAGAATAGATCCTAACTACAAACTTGTGGATGTTAATCGGAGAAGAGTATATGGCCGTTATGATCCTTTTGTATTAGCAAATCAAGCCACTCAAGTTTACTATTGCGAATACCCGGGGGTGCGAAATCATGAATGGCTTGCGGTTTGCAAAGTCAAACCGAGATCCTTAGTGGAGATTGATAAAAGGAATGAACAAGAGCTACCCCCGTTCCAAGACGATGAGATTGATTCATAAATGAATAATATGCAAATAGACAGTGATCATATCGTGTTGGCAGATGTCAGTGGTGCACTAATTCAAATTAAGAATGATGATGTTGAAGAAGAAGAAGAAGAAGAAGAAGAAGAAGAAGAAGAAGAAGAAGAAGAAGAAGAAGAAGAACAACAACAACAACAACAACAACAACAAGAACATGAAGAGGAGGAAGAAGACAATGATGATGATGATGATGATGATGATGATGATGATGATGATGATGATGATGATGATGATGATGATGATGATGATGATGAACATAATTCATACTCAAATGAAGATTAAGTAGTTTAGTAATTGCTATCTCGATGTTAGAAATTATTTAATGTGTACACCTAAACTTTGATTGATTGATCATTTATGTGATAATATGTTATTATATTAATTGTTATCTCGGTGGTATAAATTATAATGTGTACACCTAAACTTTGATTATTTGCTCATTTATATCTCGGTGTTTAAAATTTTACAGATGAGCGGATCCGATCGTAGCTATAGCGGGGGACGGCGACAGAGTACAGGTCGCGGGGGTCGAGGCCGATCTAGTGGGGCGCGGAACACAGTGCCTATACCACACATATCAGTGCCAGTTCCGTTGATCCCCACGACTGATGACGAGGAAGCTGAGCAGTATACCAACTCGGATTCTGAAGAACAGTCGGATTCACAAATGGTCGGACAGAGACTAGATGTGTTATTGCCTACGATACGTATGTTAGACTTACTATTTTCAGGTATTTTGAGGAATATATATCCGTGAATATTAATTATGTATTACAAATTTGTTTTGCAGCTTGATGCCTTCGAATCCGGTCTCCAAGCTGATCAGACGTATCATGGCTGGACATATGGAGTTGGGCACCTTCACCTTCAGGATGATATCCGAAGAAAGGCTGCAGGAGTACTGAGAGACATTTCAGGTATATATTCATTTGATTTATAATGATATTATATGACATAATAACATCTTTGTTTATCAGAAAGAGGCTAGGTGGGATCCTACTGTCACTTCAACACAGTATGTGCATCACTTGTTCCTGAAAAGGGCTGCTGAAAGATATGCAGATCTTTTGAACTCTGTGAAAAGAAAATGGGAGTTGAAGGGTAAGAAGCCACAGTAGGATACAAAAGTGTGGAAGGCCTTGCTCGCGTATTGGGACAGAGATGACGTGAAAGCCAAATCAGCACAATGTAGACGGAACAGACTATTTGAGCCTGCTGGCCCGGGTACTGGCATCTCCACCCATAAAGGTGGATCTCGTGGTGCCGTCGAGGTTGCTCTGGATATAGTAAGTCATTTGTTGATACCAAATTCGGTAAAGTTTTACAATATGTATACATATTTTAAGTTTTAATCATCATGTTCTAAATTATAGGAGAGGAAGAAGGGACGCCCCGCCACAGATTAGAAAATTGTGGAGCACTTCCACTACCGTGGTCCAGGACAGTATACATACAGCCTTATAACTGATACATTGGTAAGTATTCTTGTTACATTTTAAAATAATATGAATATTTAAATATCTAGAAAAATAATTCTCTAAAAAAATGTGCAGGCTGATGTACAAGCGAGAGTCTCCCAACTGCATGCTACCTCTGACTCTGACGAGCAACCTTCTGAGCCCAGTCTTCCAGAGTTATCTTAGATGTACGTCAAGACTGTGGGGAAAAAGCACGGTAAAGTTTGTGGGCTCGGACAATTGGGAAAGTCCAAACGCATAGTCTCCGGCCCAGGCGGGACATCAGCTGGGACTCATATTGGAGCCTATAGCCAAATTGATGTGGACCGACTACTCACTGAGGAGCGTGAGAGAACGCGCAGAGAGGCGGCTGAGGAGAATCGACGATTGCTGGAGCAAGTGGAAGAGAAACAACGGCAACTGCGTGAGGAGATGACCCAGAACTTCCAAAACCAGTTTACCGAGTGGATGCGGGCATCACAACAGGGATCCGGAGGACCACCACCCCCGCCTCCATCCGATGAGTATCCCCCACCCCGAGGATCGGGTTCGAGCCGTGGCAAGGGACCGAGATCCTGATGTTTGAGAGTATTGCTTGGAGTATGAATTAACTATTTTCATGAATGTTTCTTGGAGTATGAATTATTGTGCATCGTCTTTATTATGCTTGTGATGTTTATTTTCATTAATTTTTGTGAAATCCGGAGCTATATATCGTGTTAAGTAAGATTTTTAATTAATTATTTAGGTTAATCTGTGTATGTGCTTTAATTATAAGTAATATTTGATTAATTTAGCCATAATATATTCAAAATATTTTAATTAAAATAATATATATATATATATATACACACACAAGGGCGTTAATTTTTTATATTTAAAAAGATATATACCTAAGTGAAAATATAATTTTGCAAGTGTTAATTTCATTTTATATGTGAGAATAATATAAATTTCATTTTTAAGTTGTTACCATAACTGTAATGATATATAATAATTAATTAAAAGTGTAATCATAATAGAAATTATTAAATGTATGTAATTTAAAATGATATATTAATTTAATTAATTTTTGAAGGTGTTATGTTAAATAATATGATTTATAATAATATTAATTAATTAAAGGTATAAATCTCTCTAGGAGTTAAGTGTTTTAACAAAGAAAACAAAATAAGAAATAATATATATATATATTATTACAATAGAAAATATTTCGAATGATAAGCCTTGCCCAAATGGTAAGGAGAAGGGCAATAGGTCTCCCACGCTAGGGAGGTCACGGGTTCGAAACTTGTCGCTTGCTGGTCGCGCGCGGGTCGGGTCGGGTTGCGCCCGACTAGCGATTTTTTTAAAAACTGGGTTGGACGAGGGCCTCCCCCTCGTGAACAAACGAGGGGCAAGACGAGGGCGCTGGTAGATTAGGGCAGGCCCCCTCGTGCATGGACGAGGGGCGAGACGAGGGCGCGCCCAGGCGAGGGCGGCGGTGCTCGCCAACCTCCAGCAATGCGAGGCGAGGGCAAAGCCCACGGGAACCTGGGCGAGGGCTTCCCCCTCGTGAACAAACGAGGGCTTACACGAGGGCTCAGTTTTTAAACCAGACGAGGGCAACCCCCTCGTTAGTAGCCGAGGGCTCTCTCCCCTCATTAGTTAAAGAGGGGCGAGCCGAGG
Source organism: Ballota nigra (assembly GCA_947034835.1). Lineage (NCBI taxonomy): Eukaryota > Viridiplantae > Streptophyta > Magnoliopsida > Lamiales > Lamiaceae > Ballota > Ballota nigra. The sequence goes on along the minus strand of OX344727.1, from coordinate 4,478,484 downwards.
GGGACCCTAACGAGGCCTATTTTGTCGAGGGTCTCCCCCCCTCTTTAAACCCTTCTTTAACCCTCTCCCCCTCTTTAAATCCCTCCCTATATCCCTCTTTATTTCAACAGTATTTTGTGGTGATGACTTGAAGCGATTTTACTAGCTTTTACTAGTAGCTACCCCGCAAGAGAACGAGTTCACTGTAGTATGGGCGAGTATAGGGACCAAGTAGTATCGAACCCAAGGGATAGTGTATATGCAAATAGATCCCTGAAGATCTACGCGTCGTAGTTAATATGAGTGTGTTGTTTTTGAATTTTTGGAAAGATTAATTAAGCTAACTAAATTATCCTACGAATGCAAAAGGAAAATTAAACTAAGTATCTAAGGTGTATATGCAAGTATGAGATGGTGATGCTTAGGATAGGAATCCCTACGTATACTAACGGAGCAGGTACATAATCAAAGTAATCGTGACAAACAAGAATTAACCTAAGTAAAAGATCGTAGAATGAAAGCTCAAGATTTCTTACCCTAATACTTTATCCTAGCAATCGACTTCACTAATCCACTAACAAGTTAATGAATTGTGCTTAATTAATGAGACCCTAATTTAACTAAGGTGATGCGGTCGTCCTCCTTCGCTAAACCGGTAGATGAATTAACCTTTCCTAAACCTTCTCGTTAAGACTACTAATTGTTATTGAGTGATGCGGTCGTCCTCTCTCTAACACTTCCGTACGAAATTCAAAGGTAGAGTTAAGATTAATTATATGAATTCATTAATTAAGAGAATTAAAACTAACGTCACCAATTACCTTAATTACGTACCCACATCCTACTTCTACGAGTTCATCCTAACCCAAGCATGCAAGGGTTTTAGCCGGACATGGTTATAACAAAAATAAAAGCAATAGAAGAAACAACGAACAAAAACATAATGAATTGAACGAAGAAAATAAGAAACATGAACTAGGGTTTTAAAATAAAATAATTCTAAGAACTGAAATTTAAATGAACTAAAACGAAGTTTCAAAGTGTTTAAAGAAATCAAACTAATGAAAAGAAACTAAGAAACAAAAATAAACTAAGAATTCGTATGAAAAACCTCAACAACGTAAAAGTAAAACTTGCTCGTCTCCTTCCTCTCCAAAAACTAAGTCTAAAGTGATTTCTAAAGTTGGGGATCCTTCAAAACGTGTTTGGAAGAGGTATATATAGGCACCGGGTCGAAACGGGAGTTAATGGGCCGAAAATACGCATCCGGAGGCGAAAATACGTGGTTGCTCGAGCAAAACGCTCGAGCGGTTCCGCTCGAGTGATTCGCTCGAGCGCTGAAACTGTTCTGTAAGTTTTTGGTTGCTCGAGCAAAACGCTCGAGCGCTGGCTGCTGTGCACTCGTTCGTAAAATCTTCATATCTCCTCAACCGGGAGTCCGTTTTGGCCGATTCAAAGTCCTACGAACTCCTCTTTTCGCCCTCTATCCATCTATGAAAACCAAAGAGACAAATTAATAATTTTATAAAAATGATACTCATTTGACTCCAAGCACTCATTGAAAACACTCAAAATATGGGTAAATCGGGCACCAAAACATAACAATTTCACGCCTAATCAACCCCCCCAAACTTACCATGTTGCTTGTCCTCAAGCAACGAAATAATAAGTCAAGTGAAATTGTTAGAAATGAGTAAAAAAATCAACTAGTGCAAGCAAATGAACTCGAGCTTTAAAGATCAATCACCCGTATACTCACTCACTTTCTTTTATCGTACTCATGCAACAATAACAAGAAACACCAAGATCAAGCATGGATGTGCACTCAACGGTGTGTTTCACTCCCTCACAAGTGTATAACAGTGTTTAAGGGACTCACTTAATCAATCAATCACACATATTGGCAGCCATAGGCTTGTAAGCACTCTCAACTCCGACCATACTCTAGAAATCGATGCCGAATCAAAAAGGACTTTTCTCAAGGTTGTAATGTAGGCTGTTTGGACAGGTGGGATAACAATATGGTAAAGTGACTAAAGTGAATGGAGAATAGAAAATCAAACTTTGGAACTTCGAGATTAGGAACAGACTCCTTCAAACATATTCAATCAACACTCTTTCAATTCCATACTCTCAACACTTCAATTTTTTTTTCTTTCTCTTTTCACTTTTTTTTTTCAATCACTTCACTTTTTTTTTTCTTCGCACAAACACATGAGCTCATTTTTTCTTTTGCTCATTCTTAATTTTTTCTCTTTTTCCCACATCTCAAATTTCATTCACACCCTTATTTTATCACCACTCAACCATCAATAACTCTCCTTTTTCAACTCAAATCAATCCCTTCACATTCACACTTTCCTATTCTCCACTCAAATTTGGACAAAACGGCTTAGGAATTGGAATAGTGTTCATATGTGTTAGCAAATAAAATAGGCTTTAGGCTCAAAGGGCTAACAAGGGATCAATGTCATTGGTAAGGAAAATTTTAGCTAAGTGACTCAGTAAAATCAAAGATGGCCTAAGATCCTTTTCGGCATATCAAACTAGACACAATCTAGAAGCAAGAGCACACACAAGTTCTAGCATCCTCTAAGGTGATGATTCACTCACAAACGAAGAGATTAATTCATGCATCAAAATCTCATAAGGCTCAACTCTCACGGCTTTCATATCCATGCTAGTCCTAGTGAATTCTCACTCTCATCACACAAGTACTCAAAAGAAAAATTCACAAGCATACAAGTTCTTTCTCAACTCAGCTCAAACTCAAACACTCACACAAAAGAATTTCTAACTCAGCCTCACAATTCACCCTACTCATCAAATCATACTCAAAGATAGCAATCAACAAGCATAAGGTGATTGATAGGCATAAAATATTGAGTAACAAAACAAATTAATAATAGCCCAAGGAGTATCTCAACAAACAATAATCAATCAAACTCAACCAAAGATAAGGATAAGGGTGTGCATGCATGTGCAATGTAACAAGAAAAATAAAAAAAAACTCCACCCCCCCAAACTTCGATCTTGCTAGAAGTCTAAGTTTGGGGTTGTGGGTTACCTCAACCAAATAATTCAATTTCTCTCAATAGCTTTGCACACTTCCTTGTCTCAAGTTGGTTCCTTCAATCTGAATAACTCCATGATACCTTTACTCCTTTAGAGACAAGCCTACAAAATAAAACTCTCAAGTACGAGGTTAAACATACGACTCAAAATACTCCCTAATAATATAAAAGGAAAATAACTAAAAACACTCAAAAGCAAATAAAAATAGGTTGCCTCCCATTCAGCGCTATTTTTAAGGTCCTCATGTCGGACCAAGCTCAAAGGAGCTTATGGGACATCATACTCAAATTTACCTCCCTTACTCTCATAAGAGTGGTGTTTGAACTCATTTCCTTGTTGTCCCTCCATCATGAGTTCCTTTGCTTTCTTCTCATTCCCAAGTGTTATGGGTCTCAACTCCTTCTCACCTTTATCTGGAGGAGTCTTACCAAACAATTTCTTGAGTTTGGACTTTTTCTTCTTAACTCTTCCTTTCCCTTCTAACTGGACCACGTCCACTTTCTTCACCTCTTCATCCTTCAACTTCTTCACTTTATCCCTATCAACATAATCAAGAACATAATGCTCATGGGTTAAATAATCAAGTGAAGGACTAACAAAATCATGAATATCAGAAGGATTAGGGATAGGAGGCGTGTCTTCAACACGAGGATTAATTGCATCCATGCAATACAAGCTCTCATCCTCCCTCGGGTGCTTCATGGCTTCATATAGGGAGATCTTCACTTCTTGATCATCGACCTTCAACGTAATCTTCCCATTTGCCACGTCTAGCACCATCCCCGCCGTAGCTAAGAACGGTCTTCCCAAGATCAGGGGTACGTGCTCATCTTCCTCCATCTCTAGCACTACAAAGTCGGCTGGAAAGATGTGATCTCCAACTCTCACGAGGACGTCTTCAACAACACCTTGAGGTCTAGTAATAGACCGGTCGGCAAGTTGAAGCGTCATCATTGTGGGTTGAAGTTCACCACCTTCCAACTTCTTGAAAAGCGACAAGGGCATCAGATTTATGCTCGCCCCGAGGTCGCACAATGCTCCCTTCTTGATCCCGTTCCCAATGTCACATAAGATCGTGAAACTTCCGGGATCCTTCAGCTTCGGTGGAAGCGCCTTGTGCACTAATGCACTCACCTCGTGGTTCAACTGCACCAACTTCGGCTCATCCACTCGCCGTCTTTTCGCAATCAAGTCCTTCAGAAACTTTGCATAATGCGGCATCTGTTCCAAAGCATCATAAAAAGGAATGTTAATGTGAAGTTGTTTAAAAACATCAAGAAATTTTGCAAATTTTTCATCAAGCTTCTTTTTCATGAAGCGTTGTGGATATGGGACTGGTATCACCGATTTGGGTACCCCCCACTCATCTCTTTCTGTTTCTTTCACTTTATCTCTTGCTTCCTTTGCCTTCTTCCACTTTGGAACTCTCTCAACCTCCTCAAGGTCTTTGTCTTGATGGGACTCATCCATATCTTCATGCTTCTCAATCCCTTCACTTTCAATCCCCTTCTCAACTTGGGGCGTCTCAGAATCAGCAGGCATCTGAGGACCTTCGTAGTTGGTTCCACTTCTAAGCTGAATCGCCTTGCACTGCTCTTTCGGGTTCCCCTCCGGCATTCTATTCACTGACTTTGCAATCTGGCTCATCTGGAACTCTAAAGAAGTGAACCTTCGATTTTTCTCTTGTTGAGTTCTGGTCCACTCAACATTCATCTTCTAGAGCTCTTGATCACGTTGATCACCCTTTTTATGCAACTCCTTCACATCGTACTCCAAGGATGACAACCGCTTGCTTCCCTCCTCCACCTTCTGAAGAATCGCTCTCAACATCTCCCCGGTTGATGCACCGCCTTCTCCACCAGGAGGTTTAGACCCCGGATCAACACCTGCAGGAACAGTAATACCAGCTTTTGGGTTAGCATAAGAAAAATTATCATTCTTCCTCCATGTGTTTTGAGGAGGCTGCTGGCCTCCTTGAACTCCTTGTGTGTTCCTCCATTGATTTTGAAGCAGCTGCGGGCCTGGAGGTGCAAATGGTTGACCATAAGGAGGTCTTCCATACTGGTTTCCACCTTGGTAGCCATTCTGATTGTAATATGGACCTCTCATGTAATTGGCTACCTCTTGTTGTCCACTTGGTTGGTCTACTCTCTCGTTCTCTACTGCATGCTCTCCACCCAAACTCTTCCCCAACTCGAGGTTGTTGATCTTCTCCATCATGACCATCAACAGCCTTCTCGTTCCTTCTCCCTCTTCAACGTGATGCACTCTCTGCAAATCTGCATCCGCACTCCAAGCACCGGCGTTCGTGACAATGTTGTCCATGATCTCTCTACACCTCTCTATGCCTTGGTTCAAGAATGCTCCGCCCGCACAAGCGTCTAAATGGTCTTGCCCCGCCTTGTTGGCACCACTATAGAAGAATGCCATAATATCCCCCTCATTGTACCCGTGCTGCGGGCACTCAATCAGCATGTTTGAGTATCTCTCCCACGCTTGGCGTAAATCCTCTCCAGACTTCTGGCGAAAGGACGAGATCTCAATTCGAGCCTTGATTGTCCTAGATGGAGGGTAGAATCGCTCGAGGAACAGACGCTCGAGCTCGGCCCAAGTGGTAATACCTCCCCGTGGGAGCGTATTATCGTACCACTCCTTGGCTATTCCCGTCAATAAGAATGGGAACAGCCTAAGCCTCTTGGCATCTGATTAGGCGTGAAATTGTTATGTTTTGGTGCCCGATTTACTCATGTTTTGAGTGTTTTCGATGAGTGCTTGGAGTCAAATGAGTATCATTTTATAAAATTATTAATTTGTCTCTTTGGTTTTCATAGATGGATAGAGGGCGAAAAGAGGAGTTCGTAGGACTTTGAATCGGCCAAAACGGACTCCCGGTTGAGGAGATATGAAGATTTTACGAACGAGTGCACAACAGCCAGCGCTCGAGCGTTTTGCTCGAGCGACCAAAAACTTACAGAACAGTTTCAGCGCTCGAGCGAATCACTCGAGCGGAACCGCTCGAGCGTTTTGCTCGAGCAACCACGTATTTTCGCCTCCGGATGCGTATTTTCGGCCCATTAACTCCCGTTTCGACCCGGTGCCTATATATACCTCTTCCAAACACGTTTTGAAGGATCCCCAACTTTAGAAATCACTTTAGACTTAGTTTTTGGAGAGGAAGGAGACGAGCAAGTTTTACTTTTACGTTGTTGAGGTTTTTCATACGAATTCTTCGTTTATTTTCGTTTCTTAGTTTCTTTTCATTAGTTTGATTTCTTTAAACACTTTGAAACTTCGTTTTAGTTAATTTAAATTTCAGTTCTTAGAATTATTTTATTTTAAAACCCTAGTTCATGTTTCTTATTTTCTTCGTTCAATTCATTATGTTTTTGTTCGTTGTTTCTTCTATTACTTTTATTTTTGTTATAACCATGTCCGGCTAAAACCCTTGCATGCTTGGGTTAGGATGAACTCGTAGAAGTAGGATGTGGGTACGTAATTAAGGTAATTGGTGACGTTAGTTTTAATTCTCTTAATTAATGAATTCATATAATTAATCTTAACTCTACCTTTGAATTTCGTACGAAAGTGTTAGAGAGAGGACGACCGCATCACTCAATAACAATTAGTAGTCTTAACTAGAGAGTTTAGGAAAGGTTAATTCATCTACCGGTTTAGCGAAGGAGGACGACCGCATCACCTTAGTTAAATTAGGGTCTCATTAATTAAGCACAATTCATTAACTTGTTAGTGGATTAGTGAAGTCGATTGCTAGGATAAAGTATTAGGGTAAGAAATCTTGAGCTTTCATTCTACGATCTTTTACTTAGGTTAATTCTTGTTTGTCACGATTACTTTGATTATGTACCTGCTCCGTTAGTATACGTAGGGATTCCTATCCTAAGCATCACCATCTCATACTTGCATATACACCTTAGATACTTAGTTTAATTTTCCTTTTGCATTCGTAGGATAATTTAGTTAGCTTAATTAATCTTTCCAAAAATTCAAAAACAACACACTCATATTAACTACGACGCGTAGATCTTCAGGGATCTATTTGCATATACACTATCCCTTGGGTTCGATACTACTTGGTCCCTATACTCGCCCATACTACAGTGAACCCGTTCTCTTGCGGGGTAGCTACTAGTAAAAGCTAGTAAAATCGCTTCAAGTCAATGGCGCCGTTGCCGGGGATGGCGTTATATGCTCTTTGAATAGGACTTGTCGATAGCTTAGTAGTTAGTAGTGGGTGATTTATTTTCTGTTTTTATTTTTATTTGTATTCAATCGGCAGTTGCGTTTTGATCCTTCTGCTAGTGTTTCAGGTTTATGAAAACACGCTCACAAGGCAATATGAGCGAAGAGAGAATACCGTTGGACCCTGAGACAATAGCCAGAAGGAACCGAGCCTTCTTGAGAAGGATGAACGCTGCCGACTTAGGAAAGGAACCAATGGACATCAATAATGAGTTGGACGATGCCGCCAACGAGTTCAATCAGGCAGTAGACCGAGTTGAAGGCACTGGAGTTAGTGGTAGCCAGAATCAAATTCCATTAGGGGATAGCCAGAGCCTAAACCCGGGTACACAAAACGTAGGGAACCCAGCTCAGAACCTTGTCCATAATCCTCATAACCAAAACCCTGCTTACCCACAAAACTCAAATAACCCTTTCAACAACCCAGTATACCAACATTACCCATACCTACCTTATCCTTACCCACCATACCCGTATCCTCCACCCCCAGTCTATAATCAACCACCTGTTTACCCACCACCACCCCAACAAGTACCAGTACCTGCTGCTAATCCTCAACACGTTCCTCAGAACGCAGATCAGATGGCTATTCGAGGGAGGTTTGCAGCGCAGCCACAGCGGTACTATGATGGAGTGGCTTTACCTCCAGTTGAGGCGAACAACTTCTCGATATCCCTGGGGATTTTAAAGTTGCTTACCGAGAATCAGTTCAAGGGGATGATCGGGAAGGAGAATCCTCATACACATCTGAGGAGCTTTCTCATGATAGCCTCAACATTTAATTATAATGGCATGTCTGAAGATGCCAAGAGGCTTAGGCTGTTCCCTTTCTCATTGACGGGAATAGCTAAGGAGTGGTACGATAACACGCTTCCTCGGGGAGGTATTACCACTTGGGCCGAGCTCGAGCGTCTGTTCCTCGAGCGATTCTACCCTCCATCTAGGACAATCAAGGCTAGAATTGATATCTCGTCCTTTCGCCAGAAGTCTGGAGAGGATTTACGCCAAGCGTGGGAGAGATACTCAAACATGCTGATTGAGTGCCCACAGCACGGGTACAATGAGGGGGATATTATGGCATTCTTCTATAGTGGTGCCAACAAGGCTGGGCAAGACCATTTAGACGCTTGTGCGGGCGGAGCATTCCTGAATCAAGGCATAGAGAGGTGTAGAGAGATCGTTGACAACATTGTCACGAATGCCGGTGCTTGGGGTGTGGATGCAGATTTTCAGAGGGTGCATCAGGTTGAAGAGGGAGAAGGAACGAGAAGGCTATTGATGGCCATGATGGAGAAGATCAACAACCTCGAGTTGGGGAAGAGTTTGGTTGGAGAGCATGCAGTAGAGAATGAGAGAGTAGACCAATCAAGTGGACAGCAAGAGGTAGCCAATTACATGGGAGGTCCGTATTACAATCAGAATGACTACCAAGGTGGTAATCAGTATGGAAGGCCTTCTTATGGCCAACCATTTGTACTTCCAGGGCCTCAGCCACTTCAAAATCAATGGAGGAACACACAAGGAGTTCAAGGAGGCCAGCAGCCTCCTCAAAACACATGGAGGAAGAATGATAACTTTTCTTATGCTAACCCAAAAGTTGGTATTACTGTTCCTGCAGGTGTTGATCCGGGGTCTAAACCTCCTGGTGGAGAAGGCGGTGCATCAACCGAGGAGATGTTGAGAGCTATTCTTCAGAAGGTGGAGGAAGGTAGAAAGCGGTTGTCATCCTTGGAGTACGATGTGAAGGAGCTGCATAAGAAAGGCGATCATCGTGATCAAGAGCTCCAGAAGATGAATGTTGAGTGGACTAGAACTCAACAAGAGAACAATCGAAGGTTCACTTCTTTAGAGCTCCAGATGAGCCAGATTGCAAAGTCCGTGAATAGAATGCCGGAAGGGAACCCGAAAGAGCATTGCAAGGCGATCCAGCTTAGAAGTGGAACCAACTATGAAGGTCCTCAGATGCCTGCTGATTCTGAGACGCCCCAAGTTGAGAAGGGGATTGAAAGTGAAGGAATTGAGAAGAAGGTTGAGGATGAGAGCACTCAAGCAAGCAAGGAAAGTGAGGAGATGGAGAGAGTTCCTAAGTGGAAAAAGGCAAAGGAAGCAAGGGAGAAAGTGAAAGAAACAGAAAGAGATGAGTGGGGGGTACCCAAATCTGTGATACCCGTCCCATATCCACAGCGCTTCATGAAAAAGAAGCTTGATGAAAAATTTGCAAAATTTCTTGATGTTTTTAAACAATTGCATATAAATATTCCTTTTTATGATGCTTTGGAACAGATGCCGCATTATGCAAAGTTTCTGAAGGACTTGATTGCGAAAAGACGGCGAGTGGATGAGCCGAAGTTGGTGCAGCTGAACCACGAGGTGAGTGTATTAGTGCACAAGGCGCTTCCACCGAAGCTGAAGGATCCCGGGAGCTTCACAATCCTATGTGACATTGGGAACGGGATCAAGAAGGGAGCGTTGTGCGACCTTGGGGCGAGCATCAATCTCATGCCCTTGTCGCTTTTCAAGAAGTTGGAAGGTGGTGAACTTCAACCCACAATGATGACGCTTCAACTTGCCGACCGGTCTATTACTCGACCTCAAGGTGTTGTTGAAGACATCCTAGTGAGAGTTGGAGATCACATTTTTCCAGCCGACTTTGTAGTGCTAGAAATGGAGGAAGATGAGCACGTGCCCTTGATCTTGGGAAGACCGTTCTTAGCTACGGCGGGGATGGTGCTAGACGTGGCAAATGGGAAGATTACGTTGAAGGTCGATGATCAAGAAGTGAAGATCTCCCTATATGAAGCCATGAAGCACCCGAAGGAGGATGAGAGCTTGTATTGCATGGATGCCATTGATCCTCGTGTTGAAGACACACCTCCTATCCCTAATCCTTCTCATATTCATGATTTTGTTAGTCCTTCAATTGATAATTTAACCCATGAGAATTATGTTCTTGATTATGTTGATAGGGATAAAGTGAAGAAGTTGAAGGATGAAGAGGTGAAGAAAGTGGACGTGGTCCAGTTAGAAGGGAAAGGAGGAGTTAAGAAGAAAAAGTCCAAACTCAAGAAATTGATTAGTAAGACTCCTCCAGATAGAGGAAAGAAGGAGTTGAGACCCATAACACTTGGGGATGAGAAGAGAGCAAAGGGGCTCATGATGGAGGGGCATCAAGGAAAGGAGTTCAAACACCACTCTTATGAGAGTAAGGGAGGTAAATTTGAGTATGATGTCCCATAAGCTCCTTTGAGCTAGGTCCGGCATGAGGACCTTAAAAATAGCGCTGAATGAGAGGCAACCCATTTTTATTTGCTTTCATTTATTTTTAGTGTCTTTTTATATTATTAGGGAGTATTTTGAGTCGTATGTTTAACCTCGTATTTGAGTGAGTTGCTTGAAGGCTTGTCTCTAAAGGAGTAAAGGTATCAAAGAAGTGGAGATTGAAGGAACCAACTTGAGACACGGGAATGTGCAAAGCTATTGAGAGAAATTGAATTATTTGGTTGAGGTAACCCACAACCCCAAACTTAGACCTCTAGCAAGGTCGAAGTTTGGGGGGGTGGAGTTTTTTTTTTTATATGTTTTCTTGTTACATTGCACCGGAGCACCCCTTATCTTTGAGTTGAGTTAGTTATTTGGTGCCTTGAGATGCTCCTTGGGCTATTATTAATTTGTTTTGTTACTCAATATTTTATGCCTATCAATCACCTTATGCTTGTTGATTGCTATCTTTGAGTATGATTTGATGAGTAGGGTGAATTGTGAGGCTGAGTTAGAAATTCTTTTGTGTGAGTGCTTGAGTTTGAGCTGAGTTGAGAAAGAACTTGTATGCTTGTAAATTTTTCTTTTGAGTACTTGTGTGACAAGAGTGAGAATTCACTAGGACTAGCATGGATGTGAAAGCCGTGAGCTTTTGAGCCTTATGAGATTTAAATGCATGATTTAATCTCTTCGTTTGTGAGTGGATCGTCACCTTAGAGGATGCTAGAACTTGCATGTGCTCTTGCTTCTTGATTGTGTCTAGTTTGATATGCCGAATGTGATCTTAGGCCATCTTTGATTTAATTGAGTCACTTAGCCAAAAAAATTTCCTTACCAATGACATTGAATCCCTTGTTAGCCCCTTTGAGCCTAAAGCCTATTTTATTTGCTAGCACATATGAACACTATTCCAATTCCTAAGCCTTTTTGTCCCAACTTGAGTGGAGAATAGGAAAGTGTGAATATGAAGGGAGTGAATTGAGTTGAAAAAGGAAAAGGTTGTTTGTTGAGTGAATATGAGAAGAAGGTGTGATGAAGTTTTGAGATGTGGGAAAAAGAGAAAGAAAATTGAGAATGAGCAAAAAGAAAAAAATGAGCTCATGTGTTTGTGTGAAAAAAGAAAAAAAATGAAGTGATTGAAAAAAGTGAAAAGAGTTAGAAAAAAAAAATGAAGTGTTGAGAGAAGTGGAATTGAAAGGATGTTGATTGAAAATGTTTGAAGTATTCTGTTCCTAATCTCAAAGTGCCAAAGTTGATTTTTCTATTCTCCATTCACTTGAGTCACTTACCCCATATTGTTATCCCACCTGTCCAAAGAGCCTACATTACAACCTTGAGAAAAGTCCTTTTTGATTCGGCATTGATTTCTAGAGTATGGTCGGAGTTGAGGGTGCTTACAAGCCTATGGCTGCCAATTTGTGTGATTGATTGTTTGAGTGAGTCCCTTAATCATTGATATACACTTGTGAGGGAGTGAAACACATCGTTGAGTGCACATCCATGTTTGATCTTGGTGGTTCTTGTTGTTGTTGCATGAGTATGATGAAGAAAAGTGAGTGAGTATACTTGTGATTGATCTTTGAAGCTCGAGTTCATTTGCTTGCACTAATTGATTCTTTGATTCATTCCTAACAATTTCACTTGACTTATTATTTTGTTGCTTGAGGACAAGCAACATGGTAAGTTTGGGGGGGTTGATTAGGCGTGAAATTGTTATGTTTTGGTGCCCGATTTACTCATGTTTTGAGTGTTTTCGATGAGTGCTTGGAGTCAAATGAGTATCATTTTATAAAATTATTAATTTGTCTTTTTGGTTTTCATAGATGGATAGAGGGCGAAAAGAGGAGTTCGTAGGACTTTGAATCGGCCAAAACGGACTCCCGGTTGAGGAGATATGAAGATTTTACGAACGAGTGCACAGCAGCCAGCGCTCGAGCGTTTTGCTCGAGCGACCAAAAACTTACAGAACAGTTTCAGCGCTCGAGCGAATCACTCGAGCGGAACCGCTCGAGCGTTTTGCTCGAGCAACCACGTATTTTCGCCTCCGGATGCGTATTTTCGGCCCATTAACTCCCGTTTCGACCCGGTGCCTATATATACCTCTTCCAAACACGTTTTGAAGGATCCCCAACTTTAGAAATCACTTTAGACTTAGTTTTTGGAGAGGAAGGAGACGAGCAAGTTTTACTTTTACGTTGTTGAGGTTTTTCATACGAATTCTTCGTTTATTTTCGTTTCTTAGTTTCTTTTCATTAGTTTGATTTCTTTAAACACTTTGAAACTTCGTTTTAGTTAATTTAAATTTCAGTTCTTAGAATTATTTTATTTTAAAACCCTAGTTCATGTTTCTTATTTTCTTCGTTCAATTCATTATGTTTTTGTTCGTTGTTTCTTCTATTACTTTTATTTTTGTTATAACCATGTCCGGCTAAAACCCTTGCATGCTTGGGTTAGGATGAACTCGTAGAAGTAGGATGTGGGTACGTAATTAAGGTAATTGGCGACGTTAGTTTTAATTCTCTTAATTAATGAATTCATATAATTAATCTTAACTCTACCTTTGAATTTCGTACGAAAGTGTTAGAGAGAGGACGACCGCATCACTCAATAACAATTAGTAGTCTTAACTAGAGGGTTTAGGAAAGGTTAATTCATCTACCGGTTTAGCGAAGGAGGACGACCGCATCACCTTAGTTAAATTAGGGTCTCATTAATTAAGCACAATTCATTAACTTGTTAGTGGATTAGTGAAGTCGATTGCTAGGATAAAGTATTAGGGTAAGAAATCTTGAGCTTTCATTCTACGATCTTTTACTTAGGTTAATTCTTGTTTGTCACGATTACTTTGATTATGTACCTGCTCCGTTAGTATACGTAGGGATTCCTATCCTAAGCATCACCATCTCATACTTGCATATACACCTTAGATACTTAGTTTAATTTTCCTTTTGCATTCGTAGGATAATTTAGTTAGCTTAATTAATCTTTCCAAAAATTCAAAAACAACACACTCATATTAACTACGACGCGTAGATCTTCAGGGATCTATTTGCATATACACTATCCCTTGGGTTCGATACTACTTGGTCCCTATACTCGCCCATACTACAGTGAACCCGTTCTCTTGCGGGGTAGCTACTAGTAAAAGCTAGTAAAATCGCTTCAAGTCAGCATCTTCAGACATGCCATTGTAATTAAATGTGGAGGCTATCATGAGAAAGCTCCTCAGATGTGTATGAGGATTCTCCTTCCCGATCACCCCTTTGAACTGATTCTCGGTAAGCAGCTTTAAAATCCCCGGGGATATCGAAAAGTTGTTCGCCTCAACTGGAGGTAAAACCACTCCATCATAGTACCGCTGTGGCTGCGCTACAGTTGAGGCGAACAACTTTTCGATATCCCCGGGGATTTTAAAGCTGCTTACCGAGAATCAGTTCAAAGGGGTGATCGGGAAGGAGAATCCTCATACACATCTGAGGAGCTTTCTCATGATAGCCTCCACATTTAATTACAATGGCATGTCTGAAGATGCTGACTTGAAGCGATTTTACTAGCTTTTACTAGTAGCTACCCCGCAAGAGAACGGGTTCACTGTAGTATGGGCGAGTATAGGGACCAAGTAGTATCGAACCCAAGGGATAGTGTATATGCAAATAGATCCCTGAAGATCTACGCGTCGTAGTTAATATGAGTGTGTTGTTTTTGAATTTTTGGAAAGATTAATTAAGCTAACTAAATTATCCTACGAATGCAAAAGGAAAATTAAACTAAGTATCTAAGGTGTATATGCAAGTATGAGATGGTGATGCTTAGGATAGGAATCCCTACGTATACTAACGGAGCAGGTACATAATCAAAGTAATCGTGACAAACAAGAATTAACCTAAGTAAAAGATCGTAGAATGAAAGCTCAAGATTTCTTACCCTAATACTTTATCCTAGCAATCGACTTCACTAATCCACTAACAAGTTAATGAATTGTGCTTAATTAATGAGACCCTAATTTAACTAAGGTGATGCGGTCGTCCTCCTTCGCTAAACCGGTAGATGAATTAACCTTTCCTAAACCTTCTCGTTAAGACTACTAATTGTTATTGAGTGATGCGGTCGTCCTCTCTCTAACACTTTCGTACGAAATTCAAAGGTAGAGTTAAGATTAATTATATGAATTCATTAATTAAGAGAATTAAAACTAACGTCACCAATTACCTTAATTACGTACCCACATCCTACTTCTACGAGTTCATCCTAACCCAAGCATGCAAGGGTTTTAGCCGGACATGGTTATAACAAAAATAAAAGCAATAGAAGAAACAACGAACAAAAACATAATGAATTGAACGAAGAAAATAAGAAACATGAACTAGGGTTTTAAAATAAAATAATTCTAAGAACTGAAATTTAAATTAACTAAAACGAAGTTTCAAAGTGTTTAAAGAAATCAAACTAATGAAAAGAAACTAAGAAACGAAAATAAACTAAGAATTCGTATGAAAAACCTCAACAACGTAAAAGTAAAACTTGCTCGTCTCCTTCCTCTCCAAAAACTAAGTCTAAAGTGATTTCTAAAGTTGGGGATCCTTCAAAACGTGTTTGGAAGAGGTATATATAGGCACCGGGTCGAAACAGGAGTTAATGGGCCGAAAATACGCATCCGGAGGCGAAAATACGTGGTTGCTCGAGCAAAACGCTCGAGCGGTTCCGCTCGAGTGATTCGCTCGAGCGCTGAAACTGTTCTGTAAGTTTTTTGTCGCTCGATCAAAACGCTCGAGCGCTGGCTGCTGTGCACTCGTTCGTAAAATCTTCATATCTCCTCAACCGGGAGTCCGTTTTGGCCGATTCAAAGTCCTACGAACTCCTCTTTTCGCCCTCTATCCATCTATGAAAACCAAAGAGACAAATTAATAATTTTATAAAAATGATACTCATTTGACTCCAAGCACTCATCGAAAACACTCAAAAACATGGGTAAATCGGGCACCAAAACATAACAATTTCACGCCTAATCAGGTGACGTGGGTTTTTCATGTCCTTTTTAAACCACGAGGGGATTTCGTGCAATATTTCCAAACCACGAGAGAGTTTCTTGCAATTAACTCATTTGTAATTGAAATATTTGTTTAATGTCAAATAGTAAAAATAGTTTATTTAAAATGGAAAAATCACATACTCCCTCCAACTTTATTATCTGTCTCATTTTATCCAAAATGATGTCCCATTTTAATATTCATTCTACTAATACCAATGTAGTATTTACCTTTTTTTTTTTCCAACAATGCTCCTAATAAATAGTAGAACTAATTATCATGTTATAATAGATAGAGGTAATAAATAAGGGGTAAATATAAAAAATATCACTCAAGTTTTTATTTTAAAAAATATCACTCAATTTTATTTTTTTACAAAAATCACTGAAAAGGGTCACACAAGTGTTGCGTGGTTGCACTAGGGTCGCGTGGGGCGTTTTTTGTGAAGAAAAAAATGTTGGGTGATATTTTTTAAAATGAAAACCTGAAAGTGACATTTATCCATGTTTCCCAAAATATGGGGTTTTTTTTTTAATATTCTAATAAATAAAAAATTAATTTGTGTGAATAGATAAAATAGGACAAATGAAAAGATATTAGGAGAGTAATAAAAGACCGCGGCTAAACAAACCTCAAATCCTCCAATTTTGTTTTCTCATTCCTAAAATGGAAAGTACTTTATTCATTTAAATAATATTTTATTCATCATTCATCATTCTCAATACTACTTTACTAGTAATTGAACCCGTGCGATGCACGGCCATAATTGTACAATAATTTTTGGGTTCTCAATTATATCTAAAATATATATACCAACACATTTTATATTATTTCTCAATATTTATTATAATTTATATTTCAAAAATATATCCAATATATTTTATAATCAATTATTTTTCAATATTTATAATAAAATATATTTAAAATAATAAAATATATATAAAAGATATATACCTACGTATATATAGAACAAACTTATAAGAAAATTTATTTTTTTAAATCCTATATATACACATATATATATATATAATTAGTTATGTATATTAAATAATACACTACATAAATATATTATTATGGTTCACGTGGAATTAGGTACTCTATATAATATTTTTTGTAATCAATTATTTGTCAATATTTACAATAAAATATATCTAAAATATATATACCAACATATTTTATATTATTTCTCAATATTTATTATAATTTATATTTCAAAAATATATCCAATATATTTTATAATCAATTATTTTTCAATATTTATAATAAAATATATTTAAAATAATAAAATATATATAAAAGATATATACCAAAGATTTAAAATGAATATTACTAAATTTAGCAATAATTTTGGCGGGAAAATTCAATAGTTTCCAAATGTAGGCCGGTTAGCGTTATTATATATAATATATAGATTCATTTAAATACTACTTTATTCACCATTCATCATTCTCAATACTACTTTATTCATTTAAATACTAAGATTCAACTCTCGCATTAAACTCCGCGCACAGTCAAATGTGAAAACAAAATTGGGACGAGGGAGTATTAATTTTGACGAATATCCAGCATAAAATGCGAACAATGATTTTGTATTAATATTATATGAAACTGAGAATTCATTCCGTGATGTTCTTTTAAAATTCAAAATAATAAATACACAAGACTTTAATCGTTGATTAATATTCGACTAGAAAAATGATGCTGATATGTAGTGAACGTGATGAAATTAAGGGTATTTATAATATATGAATTGGGGAAAAATTAATATGACATTAATCAACGCGTGGCTTGGAAAAGAATATCTTTTGACAATTTTTCTCAAAGGTCACCTTCTTGTTAGGTAGGAATTATGGTGTAATTACGAAGAAAATTGAAATAATAAAAACACGTTGATTAATTAGTTCGTGTAGAATTACTGCATCTCTATGGATTACTACTCCGTGGCGAATCTTGGGTTTGTTTTCATCATAATCATCATCAGCAGATACCAGCAGCAACAGGGGTCGAGAATTCGAGGCGTTGAATGCTTAGTGGCCGTTCAACGCCTCGAAAGTCGACCATTGTAAATGGAATGACATCACTTGTAATGACGCCGGTCGTGTTGAAGAGGCATTACTGAAGACTGGTCGTTTGATCTTGATGAATTATATTGTAAATCTAATTGAATCTACAATGTATTTTTGCACTTTGTTGTACAATACAGGATTATGGATCATATAATATACTACTCCCTCCATCCCAGCATTATTCGCACTTTTACCGTTTTCTCGTGTTTTAGCGAACAAGTTTTTTATTAGTATTTAAAATGATAAAATAATTTTAAGTCATTTTATAATAGAGGAGATATAGATCTATCAAACCCTATCTTAAAAGTTACTTTATCATTTCAAATACTAATAAACAACTCGCTCGCTAAAACAGGAAAATAAAGTTGGTGTGCAAATAATGCCTGGACGGAGGGAGTATAAGTTTGGTGAGATTCGTTTTAAACATTTTTTATCAATTTCCAAATAAGGGTGTCTGTTTCTCATAAAGATAATTTTTTCGAAGTTGAGGCGTAGACTTGGAAGTAGAGTCAATGGCCCCATGCAACCTACAAAGTTTCCACATTGTCTAATTCCGGGAAATTATGATCTAGGTTTTTCTTCACATATAGGTTTCCTATGGCGCTATTCTAATTTAATTTAATAGTCAAATTATCGAACACGATAACCTTTTAGTTCAATTTATTGTGTGTATATGTCTCGTCACAACATATGATCACTGAACTAATGAAACATAAGTTTACATAATACTCCCTCCGTCCCACTTTTATTTTTCCGTTTAACTTTACACGAAATTTAATGCGATGATTGAAATACAATATTTAAATGAAGAAAGAAATTTTGGGAACGATGAAAAATGAATAAAGTATAGTTGAATTGTAAGGATGATGTTTAAAAAAGTGAATCACTTTATCTCTATTTTGTGAACGTAAAAATAAAATTGGAATATATGGACTTTTTTTATAAATGGGAAAATAAAATTGGAACGGAGAAGTGCCTAATATAAAGAATATCATATCTTACCTCAACATTTTTTTAGCAAACATGATGTGCAGTTTTTGATCCATGTATGATCGAATTTTTTGGTTTTAGAATGAACTAGTATTTCTCCCGTGGATATTAATTTATTTTAGTATGAGAACTATAGGTAAGAATTTAAATTTAAATTAATTTGTCCATATCCTTATATATTTATTAATGTTTTTACTAATATATGTGTTTTTAAGATATTATATATATGTGGGTGAGTATCTCATAATTATTAAATATAATTTATAAAACTAGGTTTTGAAAATTTGATATATATATATAGTCAAAATCAAATTAAAAATATTAAAGCTTTTCCCGGACGTGTATATAGTCAAAATCTCATAATTTGAAAATTGCATGAAACTCCCTATAATTTATTGAATAAAAGGAATTATACCTTTTTCCGGACACGTGTTATCAATTTTATTTGTTTCTTATTAAGTCCTTCACAATATAAGCTTAAAATTTGAAATTTTAAAAAACAAATACAAAAAATTGATAAAATCGTGAATTTATTTTTTCAAAATAAGAAAATCCGTTTTATTTAATAAATCATGTGAAAATTTTGTATAAATTTTAACCACAATGGAATTTCTTACAATATTTCCAAATTGCGATGAAATTGCATTCAATTAACCCTCAAATAAAAAGTCCTACCAAAACTTAATTATTGACTTTGGAAATAAGGGGAGCGGAAAACTTGTAAATTGGACGGTAGTCCGAAAAGTGTGGACTTTCAAGTCTACGACAACTCACCCGTTCTACAATTTTAAGGATAAAAAAAATATAAACTTCTCTAAGTACATGAAAAATAAAAATTGCCAAGAAAAATATTAAACCATGCGCATAAAGGAGTTGATTCGAACTTTTTACAAAATTACAAGTATATTGAGGAATCTATTAAACTTACTTAATTTAGAGTTTAAACAAGGAGCAGTCTCTTGATTATTTACACTGCAAAATATAATTATTTGATTACACTGAAAAGTTTGAGTTGATTACACCAAAAAATTTCAGTGTTATTGATTTTCAGTGTAATCAATCTACACTTTTTAGTATACATCGATCAGTTTATATTTTTCAGTGTAACCAATGTTGAGTTTGTGCATCAGGTACATATGAAAGTGCGCGTTAAACAAGAACTTTTAATGGTTTTTGCGGGGATACTAAAAGTAAATAGTGTTGGGAAAATAGGGGTGCCCGAAATCTATTCGGGATGAATTTAAATACGAATTTAAATACAATTATTACTAGCATGAATTAATCCTAATTAATTCAAATAATAATTCCAACAACAAATTTATCATCATGCATGTTGAATTAATTCACATAAAATCTAGGCGGAATAAACAAGAATTTATGTGACTTATGTACCTCTTGTAGAATTGGCCTTTGAATAAACGGGACAATCACGATCACGCTTTATCAACCCAAAAGCCTTCTCAAGTATTTCCCTTTCGCCTTACTTGATCACCGGTGGGAGATGTTTTCAAGTAATTTAAATAACTAAGGAAAAAGAACAATATATATGCTCTTGATTTTTCCAACACATGGAATTATGTACTTGGGGATGAAATAATCACCCCCTATTTATAAGCATAGTGGCCGAAATTTTTAGGAATATTGGGCCTTGGAGAAAATCTTTTCTTAGACTCTAAGAAATCTTGAATATATCTCATATATTCTTTTCTCCACAATAAAATATTCCACAAAAATCTCACTTACCTTATAACTTGCAATTTTCGAAAATTATAGGCAAAGAATCCAAGATTTGGATCTTCTTGAATATATGAGATAATCTTGTATTCCAAGAATACTTATCTTCTATAATATCTTTCCAAGAAAATCAACAAAATCTTTTCTTCCCTAATATTAATATTTTCGAAAAATTTAGAAAAAATCAGCATAATTATTTTCTTTTTATTTTAATCACCTTATCATTATTGGGCTACTTAATGGGCTACTTGAGGGGGCTTTAAGGAGAATTAAGATTGGACCTCCTAATGGACTTCTGAATTTCAATATTGAGCCCCAATATAATTCAATCCATTAATATTAATTATTACCACTAATAAATTAATATTGCATTATCCATCTTAATCCGTATTACGATAATATGGGCTCCCGGTTATTATTTTCCGCGTTTAAGATTATCAAGTCCATTAATTAATTAAGCTTCCGAATAGCTCTAAATTAATTAATATATTTCACCTTGGAGTAAAGACAGCTCAACATTATTATTCGTACCGAAGAAACTAATTCTTCACTTGCAAGATTTGGTACGATAAAACTTCTGAGCCCACCAAGGGGACTAATCACACGAGCCGTACTCGCACGCGTTTCTCCGTATTAAATCTTAGCAACCGTCGTATGATTAATATTACTGCCCAAAGCACAAGGTTCGAAGTCACAATGATTCTCACCCAACATGAATCAAAGTAGTAACCATTAAGCACACACGGTCCTATTTAAGTGACGGAGATTAAGAAATCAACAACCACTGAGGTCTAATTCTTCACATTTCAGAACAGAAGAATTTATCCTCGTTGTAGGTCCTCTTCAACACATACTAAATGTGCTAGTGTAATCTCTTAGTCAAGACAGACCAATCTGAGACTTACACATCGACCTTTCACGGCGGATTGTTTAATTCCACCTAGGTCGTGAAAATGTACGTTTAGTTACAAGGAAACTGTTAATGTTATCTTCCGTGATCAGGTATCACCACATTAACTACAATGTAACTAGTACTATTATGAACTGTTTGCAATAAATATTCAACATTCAATCATATCTAAATCATATGCGATAAAAGAATTATTCTCATAAAACAAGTGTTTGATACACGAGTTATACAAAGTAAAAACATACTTTCACGTATAACTCCAACAAATAGTGCTGAAAAATATAATCTTCTATGTATATTATTATGTCACGTCCAATTTTAGTCATGTACATATTTAGTTTTTTTTTTCAAGTTTGGTTATTTTGGTATTAATTTTGACTTTATCATTTTATATTTTTTCAATTTTGATTCTTTTTTATCAATTTTGGTCTTTAGTATGTCAGTTTTTGTAAAAAAAACATCATTGTAAGAGTAAATACATACATGAAAAAATTTGGGCACAAACTAAGTTACACTATGATTCTTGATATTAACTCTGTTAATCGGTTTAGATTCACAAAAAAACTTGTAATCAGGGAATCGAAATTACGGCAACAGTATAAAAACGAAATTGAAATTAACAATAAGAACACCAGATTTACGTGGTTCGGAGATAAATACTCCTACGTCCACGGGATCGGAGAAGAAGGATCTTTCACCAAGAATGGAGAATTTACAATTCACTCAATCTCACTATCACTCTGTGTATGCACTCAATTGATGTATTGTATTCGTTCGTACTTCTCTCAGTTGAGAAGGACCCTATGTATAGATACAAAGATTGAGATGAACCCTATATTCAATTCAGTTGTAACAAACTCAAATGTGAGGTAGTTATCCAGCTGACTAACAACTTCAATAACCGCTTCAGTTGATTCAGTTAAAACCGCCATCGCGTTAGCTTCAATTTGGTGTAATTTGTGAGTAACGAACTTTGGATCAGATGACATGACCTCCTCTGGCTCTGGTCACTTACACCAGACTCCTCTGGTAGACATCCTCTGATAGACCTCACCTGCCAGACTCCTCTGATCATCCTCATCTGCCAGACTCCTCTGATCAGCCTCATCTGGTCCAACTCCTCTGGTACCCCCAATTGACTAACTCCCACGGTTAACACTTTAACAACATAGTTTTTTATTGAAACTCATGCACAGTAGATTACATACTTCACATATGACTCTTCACAATTCTCCACCTCAGATGAGAAGTATCAATCCTCTCTTCCTCTCCTCTATACTCCAGCTTAGGCTAAGGAACATCCCATACACTCATCTTTACCAATTCAATACAGAATTTGAACTTCGTACCTGGTAAAGACTTTGTACACATATCTGCAGCATTGTCCTCTGTAGATATCTTCTGGATCAGAACCACTCCTTTTTCAATTATTTCCCTTACAAAGTGTAATCTTACATCAATATGCTTTGATCTCTCATGGAACACTTGATGTTTAACCAGATGAACAACACTCTGATTATCACAATGAATGACCACAACCTTTTGATTTATCCCAAAATCCTTGATAATGCCTTTCAACCACAAAGCCTCCTTAACAGCTTCAGACTGCAACAAACTCTGCTTCTGTAGTAGATAATGCAACCCCACTCTGCAGAACAGATCTCCAACTAACAGCAGTATTATAAAGAGTAAAGATATACTCAGTTAAGGACCTTCTGGTATTCAGATTAGCAGCAAAATCAGAATCTTCAAATCCTTCTAGTGGACTCTTCTGGTCAGTCATCTTTTCAAACATCAAACCCAGATCAGATGACCCTTTAAGATATCTGAATATCCATTTCAAAGCTTCCCAATGTAATTTCCTTGGATTAGACATGTATCTGCTTACCATACTCAATGAATAAGCTAAGTCTGGTCTGCTGCAGACCAGAGCATGCATCAAGCTTCCAACTCCATTTGCATAAGGTACTTTCATCATAGTCTTCTTTTCTTCTTCAGACTTTGGTTCCATCTCCTTAGATAGTTTAAACTGTTGTCCCAGAGGAGTTGACACAGGCCTACTCTCATGCATGTTAAACTTCTTCAGGACCTTCTCAATGTAACTCTTCTGGGATAAGAATAGTCTTCCAGCTGCTCTGTCCCTAAGAATATCCATTCCAAGAATCCTTTTAGCATTTTCCAAGTCCTTCATATCAAATCTGGCACTTAGCTTTCTTTTGATACTCTGGATTTTCAACAGACTCTTACTAGCAACAAGCATGTCATCTACATAGATCAGAAGATAGACTATCACATAACTTCCTTGTTTTTTCAGATATACATAAGTATCATACTTGTTTCTTACAAACCCAATGGATAGCATAACTTCATTGAACTTCTTGTGCCATTGTCCCGGACGTTGCTTGAGGCCAAACAATGATTTCTTGAGTAGACACACATTTTCTTCTCCTCCTGGTTCAACAAACCCTTCTGGCTGGTGCATGTATAACTTCTCAATAAGATCCCCATGCAGGAAAGCTGTCTTTACATCAAGCTGTTGTAGCTACAGATCATCTTGGACTACTCTGCTCAGAAGTAATCTGATTGAACAATGCTTGACCACATGTGAAAACACTTCACTGTAGTCAATCCCTTCTCTTTGAGTAAATTCTCTGGCCACTAACCTGGCTTTAAACCTCACCTGATCCTTCACACCAGACTCAAGCTTTTGTTTAAACACCCATTTGCAACTGATTAACTTCTGCTCAGCTGGCTTGTCAACAAGAATCCAAGTATGATTCGTCTTAAGAGACTCCATCTCTTCTGTCATGGCTGTGATCCATGACTCCCGATCATCACACTCAAGGGCTTCTTTGTAGCTTTTAGGTTCTTGGTATACTATGGCTTCTGCTGTAACAAGTGCATAAGAGACCAGATCCACACGACCAAATCTTGCAGGAGGATGTATTTGTCTTCTTGTTCTGTCTCTTATCAGGCTATAATTTCTCAAGTCTGCCTCTGACACTTCTTCCTCCTCTTCTGCTGGTGCACTATCCTCATCAGATGACTCATTTCCCTGCTCTGGTTCAAAACCAGATGAGCTACCCTGTTTATCATGATCAGGCTCCACCTCAACTTGAGTAATTGGCTCAGAAATAACATCATCTATCTCTTCAGCTAATGGCTCTCCATCACCTCCACCAGACTTGTATTCCATCTGTGATTCATTGAACACTACATCCCTGCTGGTAATACACTTCTGGTTCCCAGGCTCTAAACACCACAACTTATACCCTTTAACACCCTTTGGATACCCAATGAAAACACATTTTAAAGCTCTAGGTTCAAGTTTGTCTTGCTTCACATGAACATAAGCTAGGCATCCAACTACTTTCAACTTTGAGTAATCTGATATCTTTTCATACCAGATCTCTTCTGGGGTTTTAAAATCAATAGCAAATAATGACACTTTATTAATGAGATACACAACTGTGTTAACAACTTCACCCCAAAAACTCTTAGGTAAATGAGCATCATATAACATACACCTAACCCTTTCCAGAATAGTTCTATTCATTTTCTCAGCTAGACCATTCTGCTGGGGGTTTGAAGGAACAATTTTATGCCTAGTAATACCCTTCTCCCTACAAAATTGTTGAAACTCTTCTGATAGAAATTCAAGCCCATTATCAGTCCTTAAGTGTTTGATAGTTCTGCCCCTCTTATTCTCAAGTTCAATCAACCATTCTTTGAACTTAGAGAAGGCATCACTCTTCTGTTTAAGAATATAAACCAAAACCTTTCTGGAATAATCATCAATAAGGGTAAGGAAATACCTGCCTCCACCATGAGTGGATACCCTTACTGGTCCCCATACATCAGAATGTATGTAATCCATAACCTCCTTAGTGGTATGCTTCCCCTTCTGGTATGCTTGCTTCTTTGATTTCCCCAGAACACACCTCTCACAGAATTCCAGCTTACATATACTCTTCCCAGGGATTGCTCCCTTCTTGGATAACTCCACCAGACCCTTCTCACCAACATGTGCCAATCTCTTGTGTCACAAGTTGACATCAGAAGACTCCATAGCAACATCAGCTGATCATGTTACTATTCAGCCTATCAAAGTATACAAACCATTCTTGATCATACCCTTCATAACAATCCTTCCAGACTTGGTTATAGACATAACTCTCTTGTCTGTCTTGAATTCAAAACCTTTGGAATTCAAAGTACCAAGAGAAACAAGATTTCTCTTCAAGTCAGGTACAAATCTTACCTCAGATAAGATCCTATCAACTCCATCAAACATCTTGATCTTGATAGAACCAGATCCTTGCACTCTACAGCTCTCATCATTACCCAAAAGAACAAGACCTCCATCAAGCTTCTCAAGATTCAGGAACCAGTCTTCATATGGACACATATGAAAAGTACAGCCAGAGTCTAGGACCCACTCTTGACTTAGTCTCTCATGACTAACCATCAAGACTTCTGCACCATCATACCCTTCAACCTCCACCACAACTGCATTTCCATCTTGATCATTCTGATTGTCTTTCTTCCTTCTTTTAGAGCAGTTCTTTCTCAGATGACCTTCCTTGTGACAAGTGAAACACTTTCTCTTCTCAACAAAATCAGATTTCTTCTCACCCTTATTTCCTTTTCCACCATCCTTCTTCTGTTGGGAAAATTGGGGTGCCCGGAATCTATTCGGGATGAAATTTAAATACGAATTTAAATACAATTATTACTAGCATGAATTAATCCTAATTAATTCAAATAATAATTCCAACAACTAATTTTCATCATGCATGTTGAATTAATTTCACATATTAACTAGGCGGAATAAACAAGTAAATATGCGATTAACGTACCTCTTGTAGAATTGGCCTTTGGATATACGAGACAATTGTAATCTCGCTCTATCAACCCAAAGCCTTCTCAAGTATTTCCCTTTTCACCTCACTTGATCACCGGTGGGAGATGCTTTCAAGTAATTTAATAAACTAAGGAAAAAGAAAAATATATATGCTTCTTGATTTTTCCAACACATGGAATTACGTACTTGGGGATGAAATAATCATCCCCTATTTATAATATGTAGGGGCCGAAAATATCATGTGTATATGGGATTGGAGAAATCTTTTCTTAGACTCTAAGAAATCTTGAATATATCTCATATATTCTTTTCTCCAAAATAAAATATTCCACAAAAATCTCACCCTACATATTTAGGGGTGATTTTCGAAATTTTCATGAAGAGAAATCAAGATTTGGATCTTCTTGAATATATGATATATTCTTGTATTTCTAGAATACATATCTTCCATAATATCTTTCCAAGAAAATCAACAAAATCTTTTTCTCCTCCTTATCATTAATTTTCGAAAATATGAAGAAAAATCAGCAATATATTTTCTTTTTATTTTAATCACCTTATCATTATTGGGCTACTTAATGGGCTACTTGAGAGGCCTTAAGGAGAATTAAGATTGGACCTCCTAATGGACTTCTGAATTTCAATATTGAGCCCCAATATAATTCAGCCCATTAATATTAATTATTACCACTAATAAATTAATATTGCACTATCCATCTTAATCCATATTACGATAATATGGGCTCCCGGTTATTATTTCCCGCATTTAAGATTATCAAGTCCATTAATTAATTAAGCTTCTGAATAGCTCTAAATTAATTAATATATTTCACCTTGGAGTAAAGACAGCTCAACATTATTATTCGTACCGAAGAAACTAATTCTTCACTTGCAAGATTTGGTACAATAAAACTTCTGAGCCCACCAAGGGGACTAATCACACGAGCCGTACTCGCACGCGTTTCTCCGTATTAAATCTTAGCAACCGTCGTATGATTAATATTACTGCCCAAGACACAAAGTTCGAAGTCGCAATGATTCTCACCCAACATGAATCAAAGCAATAACTATTAAGCACACACGGTCCTATTTAAGTGACGGAGATTAAGAAATCAACAACCACTGAGGTCTAATTCTTCACCTTTCAGAACAGAAGAATTTATCCTCGCTGTAGGACCTCTTCAACACATACTAAATGTGCTTGTGCAATCTCTTAGTCAAGACAGACCAATCTGAGCCTTACACATCGACCTTTCACGGTGGATTGTTCAATTCCACCTAGGTCGTGAAAATGTATGTTTAGTTACAAGTAAACTGTTAATGTTGTCTTCCGTGATCGGGTATCACCACATTAACTACAATGTAACATGTACTATATATTGAACGGTTTGCAATAGAAATTCAACATTCAATCATAACTAAAGCAAATGCGATAAAAGAATTATTCTCATAAAACGAGTGTTTGATACACGAGTTATACAAAGTAAAAGCATACTTTCACGTATAACTCCAACAATCTCCCACTTATACTTAAAGTCTGCTTTTAGTATACATCACACATGTCTTAGTGTAGTAGCTCTACGTGACATCTTATGTCAACCTACACTAACCTAATAATTCCTCCCACTTATACTTAAAGCAGATTGGCAATAGTCTTGACTCCCATTCCATCCACATGTCTCTCGAATGTACTCAGAGGCAGACCCTTTGTGAATGGATATACTAGGTTGTCCTCCGACATTTACCTTTGCCACCTCTTTATCTCCTCTCTTAATGATTTCTCGTATAAGATGGTGTTTTCTTTCAATGTGTTTGCTGGCCTTGTGGGCTCTCGTTTCCCTTAAATTTGCAACTGCTCCGGCATTGTCACAAAAGACAGTTATCTTGTCGGGCAAATCCGGAACAACGTCCAAGTCCACTAAGAAGTACTTGAGCCAAACCGCTTCTTTCGCTACTTCACAAGCAACTACTTATTCGGCTTCCATGGTCGAATCTGCGATGCATTTCTGCAAATCGCTTCTCCATGTCATGACTCCTTCTCCCATGCAAAACACACTACCCGAGGTAGGTATTTTGGAGTCTATGTCTGATTGGAAATTTGAGTCTGTGTATCCCAAGGGAATTAGATTG
Organism: Ballota nigra; assembly: GCA_947034835.1. Lineage (NCBI taxonomy): Eukaryota > Viridiplantae > Streptophyta > Magnoliopsida > Lamiales > Lamiaceae > Ballota > Ballota nigra. Next base: position 4,450,191 of record OX344727.1, on the reverse strand, counting down.
TCTGATCGTTAAATCAGCATTCCATACCAAGTTCTTTTCAGAAACTAAAGAATGCATTTAATTGCAATCTAATGTGCTTTCCTGGGGTTACTTTGATACCTTGCCATCATGCCCACGGCAAAGCAGATATCCGGTCTCGTACACAACATTGCATACATAAGACTTCCTACGTCCGTAACGTACGGAACGTCTTTCATGTCATTTATCTCCACTTGCGTCTTAGGGCATATTTCTTTAGATAGATGGATTCCGTGCCTAAAAGGTACAAAACCTTTCTTGGAATCTTGCATGCTGAAATTCTTCAAAACAGTGGCTTTGTATGAAACTTGCGATAAACCCAACATCCTCCTCTTGGATCTCGAGTGAACTTGATCCCAAGGATGTGACCGGCTTTCCCTAAGTCCTTCAAATCAAACTGATTTGACAGCCATACCCTTACGTCTGACAATACCTTTACATTATTTCCAATGAGCAGAATATCGTCTACGTATAATACTAAGAATACCACCGCAGTTCCGTCGCATCTTTTATACACACAACTTTCTAACTTGTTTTGATCACAAACCCATAAGACTTAATAACTTGATCAAAACACTGGTTCCAAGTACGCGATGCTTGCTTAAGTCCATAAATGGATATCTTAAGCTTGCATACGAGGTGCTCTTGGCCTTTTTCAACGAAACCTTTGGGCTGTTGCATATAGATCCCATCAAGACTTCCGTTAAGGAAAGCTGTCTTGACATCCATTTGCCAGATCTCGTAATCTAAGTGCTCAGCGATCGACAAGAGAATACGGATGGACTTAAGCATAGCTACAGGCAACAGGCCACAAGCCTTGCTTTGAAGGTCTTCTACCCTTCCGTCCGGTCCTCTTTTCCTCTTGTACACCCACTTGCATCCAATGGGCTCTACCCCACTAGGTGGATCAACCAACTCCCACACTTGATTATAATCCATCGAACCCACCTCGGTTTCCATTGCGGTTTGCCACGCCTCCGCGTCTTTGTCTTGGATTGCCTCGTCGTACGTTCATGGGTCTGATTCATCACCGGGAATCAAATCCGAAGATTCTCCAATTCTCATGAATCTCTCGGGTTGCCTTGCAATCCTCCCACTACGACGGGGTTCCGGTTGTGAAGGTGTGACGTGTGGTATATCATCTTGTATACTTGGTATAGGAGTTTGCCCTCTTAACTCGTCTAAGGTAATCTCACTTATGGGCTTTCTTTTGTTCATATAGTCTTCCTCCAAGAATTTAAAGTGCGAACTAATCACGGTCTTTTAATCCTTGAGACTATAGAACATACACCCTTTTGTTCCCATGGGATATCCTATAAACAACCTTAATTCCGAACGTGGATCCAATTTACCGGCTTCCTCGTCTAGCACGTATGCCGGACAACCCCAAATCCGCAAGTGTCTTAGACTGGGCTTGCGCCCGGTCCACAATTCCATTGGGGTTTTAGGAACCGATTTGGATGACACCAAGTTTAGAATGTAAGTCGTTGTTTCCAAGGCGTTACCCCAAAACGACTTGGGTAAATCCGAATAACTCATCATGGATCTGACTATTTCTAAAAGAGTCTGGCTCCTTCGTTCCGCCACACCGTTCTATTGAGGGGTTCCCGGTGCGGTCAACAGGGATACAATCCCTTCGTCTGATAGCTAGTTCAAGAATTCATCGCTAAGGTATTCGCCTCTACGATCAAATCGTAGAAACTTGATACTTCTTTCCCTATGCATCATAAGGTAGATGTATCCATATCTCGAGTAATCATTGAAAAAGATAATTTACTCATACCCCTTCTTGCTATGATCGTCATTGAACCACACATACCGGTATGAACGAGTTCTAACACTTCCGTGGTTCTATTCCCCTTGGCTCCAAATGCCCTCTTGGTCATTTTACCCTCTAAACAGGATTCACAAGTTGGAAACGGTTCGACTTGGAATGATTCCAAGGATCCGTCTTTCACCAATCTCTCTATCCGCTTTAGATTAATATGACCTAGTCTAAGATGTCATAGAAGTGTTTCGTTCATTTCCGAAGAACGCTTTCTTTTATTGCTCAAAATAATCGATGTGTTATTAGATTCAATTTTGTGAGTGGTGTGCCCAAAAAATGGTATAAAGACCATCCAATGAAATTCCGGAACAGATAAACTCATCGTTTCAAGAAATAATAACATCCTTATTAAAAGAAACTGAGTATCTATTCAAATAATTTAGAAACTGAAGGTTGAGTTCTTTCTAAACTAGGAACATGAGGAACGTCTCTCAAGACCATAACTCTATCTACACAAGATAGGCGCACTTCTCCCACTGCTTCAGCTGCCACCCTCGTAGCATTGCCCGATGTGATGGGGATCTCACTTTCGTTAAGTCGTCGGGTTAGCTTAAACCCATGAAACAAATGTGATCAGTAGCTCTCGTATCCACTATCCACGAATAGACAGCATACGCCACTTCACAAGTTTCGACGACTAAGGTGTGTGAATTACCTAACTTTCCTAGCCTCTTAGGCTTGGAACAGGCAGACCTCCATTGTCCCCTCTCACCGCAACTAAAACACTTCCCCTTGATGCTAGCCTTTGCATTTGCCTTTCGCAACAATTAGATTTGCTTGGATCCGACCTTTGGTTCTCTTCCTCTTTTTCCCTCCCTTGGGACCAAAAGAGGTAGACGGACCATTAGCCACCATAGCACTAGACTGGTGCTCCATTTTCACCTCCACCGAAACTAAAGCTTGCAAGAGCTCGGGCAAACGATTTGTCCGTTCATTCATCTGACAGTTTAGACGAAACTGCTCAAAGCTTCTCGGTAGAGAATGGTATATGAAATCAATCAAAATCCGCACCAAGTACTTCCAACTTGTTAAGGTATGCCATTATCTGGAGAACGTGCTCCCTCACGGGCGTTCCCTCCACCATTTCCAACTTGACCGAGTCATGTCTGGTGAACTGATTAGTCATGGGTTTGATGTGAGGACATCTCTTCAAGGTGTTCCATGATTTCAACAGCGGATACAACGTCTCCATGAACGCGCCTCAAATCCTCAGACAGAGATGTCAAGATGATGCACTTCATGTGTTCATTGTCACGCTTCCAATCATAAACTGCCTCTACCCATTGCTTGACTTATCATTAGGCTTGCCGGGTATATTAACATAAATAACCCAATTGTGTTTTCGTGCAGTAAGGACAAATTTTAAAAAAACATTTCCAATCGATATAAATCACTCCAAAAAGTTTATTAACTTTAAGTATATTAAACAGTGGATTAAAAGGTTGCGACATGATGAAATGAGAATAAAACATACATTCATATCAATATCTAGAAAAATATGAAATTATCACATAATTCGATCACATCAATTATATTGAAACCTTAAAACAATATAATCATGCATCAGCCAACATCTTGAAACAATTTAAATGCGCCACGAGGGGTGGTCTATACATTTAAACACATTCAAGCGGATTACAAACTTAAAAGTTACAAATCCTTAATTCAAAATTAATAGTTGGCTCCCACTTTGACCACATAGAAATTGACAGGGACTCCGAGGGGAGTAAGTTAATATCAATTCCCTATGCCTAAGTAATAACCATAATTAAATACAGGATTATTATTTCGCTTTGAGCAAGCCACTCGTGGTGAGGGTCAATACCGCCACTAGTAATAATCCACAATCATCCTTTCGGAATTTATTCATGTGAAATCCGTTCTTTTGGCCGATCCGAGGGGGAAATGTATTCCAAAAGAACTTCACAAATAAATAAATAAATTATGGAGGTCAAAATAATCCAATTTTAATATCCAAAATAAAATTGCGATTATAAAAATATACTTAGTAATTTTCGAAAGTAAGGTTTTTCTTGGACAATTAAATTCATGCAAACACATATTAACAAATAATAATAAGTGCACGAAATAAAACATCCATCAAAATAAAATTAAACACATTGGAGCACTCGAATCCAATTGTCACGGTTTAATTTCTTCACGTCTTGATGCGAAAATCATCCTTGTTGCTTTCCGACGTTCATCTCGACGTGCTCCCACTCGAACAGCAACACTTCATCAAAAACAGCATCGTTTGGGGTTCGAGACGACGTTTAAAATCACACGAAAAAAAACACGAACCGAAAAAAAATTCCACGGCCCAAGATACAGCGCGTGTCGGCCCGCGCTTCCCGGCCCAAAAAGCGCCGAAATGCTGCCCGAAGCGCGCCGAAGCGCAGCCCCGAGGCGCAGCCGAGGCACTGCACGGAGGCGCGCCGAGGCACCGCCCCGAGGCACGCGCGCGGTGCGCGCGGCGCCGGCCACCCGTCGCGCACAGCGTGCGCCGTGCACCCCCGTGCGCCGTTTTTTCGCCGTTCGTCCTCGTTTTCTTCACCCCTTGCATGATTTTACGTCCATACACGCGCCACGCTTGTATGCGTCGTCCGGGTACGCCGTTTTTAATTCTTCGTTCTTCGTCACGATCCGATTACAATTTATTTTTACAAAAAAAATACTAGATCTAGACTAGTCTATTACAATGATCGAATCAAAATAAAAACAACTAATCTACTCGTGGATTTTCTCACGAGAAAAACGAATTCGAACGAATCGAATTAAAAAACAATTAATTTACACGCATGAAATTAACAACATTAAAACCATGACAATTGGATACCTGCAAAAAAGATCTAACAATTCTACTATCTAATTTCAATTTAATGTTTAACAATTTAAATTCCAATTTAAAATTCAGAGCCCGAAACCGTGGCTCTGATACCAGTTGTTGGGAAAATTGGGGTGCCCGGAATCTATTCGGGATGAAATTTAAATACGAATTTAAATACAATTATTACTAGCATGAATTAATCCTAATTAATTCAAATAATAATTCCAAGTAAATAAACAAGTAAATATGCGATTAACGTACCTCTTGTAGAATTGGCCTTTGGATATACGAGATAATTGTAATCTCGCTCTATCAACCCAAAGCCTTCTCAAGTATTTCCCTTTTCACCTCACTTGATCACCGGTGGGAGATGCTTTCAAGTAATTTAATAAACTAAGGAAAAAGAAAAATATATATGCTTCTTGATTTTTCCAACACATGGAATTATGTACTTGGGGATGAAATAATCATCCCCTATTTATAATATGTAGGGGCCGAAAATATCATGTGTATATGGGCTTGGAGAAATCTTTTCTTAGACTCTAAGAAATCTTGAATGTTGATAGGCGAACATCATCTAAATATGGAGCGAACAATTATTGAAGTCTAAACAAAGAAAATCACGATTTGGGTGCATTAACTAATCAGGGAGGTGTATGAAGTGACGAACAACTCTCCCGACGAACAACTAATGTGCGAACAGGTATTAAGACCCGAGACCAAGAATGAGCCAACTGTGAAGTCATCAATGACGAACAACTTGGTCAAACTATGATACAACAAACAGCCAAGGAGGTGTGTACAAGTGAACAAAGGACAAAGATCCCAAAGCCAAGCTGAACAAAGCCATAAGGCGAGCAACTTCCAAAGTACAACCTCAAGAGGCGAACAACTTTCAGTTGGAGAATCAACAAGAACAATCAAGCCGACCTAGGCGAACAACAATGAATCCGAGATAAGACCAAAGAAGACTTTGTAACTAAGATTCAGCTTTGATAAGATCAAAGGGACACATGTCAAGCATGCAGGCTAGGGAGACCAAGAGTCTTGGACACCTCATGCTTGCAAGTCTCTATAAATAGTTGTTCTCCAGCTGTGAAATACAAGAAAAAAATTCATAAACACTCCCAAAACATACACAAACACATCCAAACTTACACATACACGAAATAATTTCGATTTCGATCTTCATATTACCCGAATTCGATAACCCAAACCCCGATTTACCATTTACGGTGGTAATCAATCACACGTTATTGATTGGTGACGTAAAAACGGATTAAAACAGCCACTAATCCTTACGATTAGATTCGTTCACCAACAATTTGGCGCTAGAAGGAGGGTTCGAACCTTCGGTTTAGTGTGATTACTCAAGAACTTCAAGTTGAAAACTTGAGGATTCATAGGAAATCTCAAGAAATATTTGAAGATACAAACAAAAGTGTTCTTGGTGTTCTTGGTGTTCTTCAATTTAAAAATTAAGAAATAATTTAAATTGAAATACCTCAATCTAAAGAGACCCAAGGATCACGTTTGTCGAAAAGAGCATCTCAGACCCGAGCCACGTCGGCCGACCACCAGGACCGTGACCTGAGACATGCGAATAGGTCGCAACATACAGCCATAACACATAACCTCCCCCCTGAGATGGAGGCTTTGGCGAACAACCCCAACGAGTTGGCCAAAACCATAGCTGCTCTCCAGGCCCTCCAGAGGCAACAAGAGCAGGTTAGGCCAACACAAGCAAGGCCAAGGGACAAGTCCCTAGAGGTTGTTAGACCCAGGACTACTAGGGGCGAACAGCGAGAGGTTGATAGTGCCCAAGTCAGACGGAATAAGGGAAAGGCCAAGGTGGTCGACCAAAGAGAAATACAGGCTGAGTCTGGTCGAGGACGAACAACTATGTCTAGTCATGGAACAACGCATTCCAGTGCCCAGGACAGACTTAGCCAACCCCAGCAACGGGAAGCTGCTCGCCGGGGAGCAGAAGATGGGCGAGCAACTTTTGAACAGCCTCGCCCATCAGTCCATGAAAGACTCTCCCAGTCAGCCTTTAGGCGCCTTGGGCCAAATGCGGCGAACAACCTTAGGAGGCAAGCCCAGGAAGTGCCCACTCCAAGCGAGGGACTGCGACGAGCAGAAAGGCCAATGCCTTTGCTCGCCGAACAGCCTCCAAGTCAGGGGGCACCTCTTGATGAATTATCAAGCCTAAGGAGGGTTGTAGAGAACATGCAGGGGCAACTAGACCAACATAGGGGGATGGGAACGACTAGCATGCCATCCTCACCTTTGGCAGCTCACATTTTGAAGGCCCCGATACAGAAAAAGATTCAATTTCCGGCTAGCATTCAATATGAAGGCATCGCCGACCCCCGGGTCCACTTAACGAAGTATACAGACTACATGGTCTCCGTGGGGGCCAGCGATGCCACCCAATGCCGGAATTTTCCTTTAACATTGGGCGATCGGGTTCACAAGTGGTTTTCATCAATGCCGCCGGCATAAATCCACTCGTTCGTCCAACTAAGTCGAGAATTTCTTTCTCACTTTTCAACGGCGGGGTCGTATCTTTCCCAAAAACACCGACTGTCGGATTTGAGACAAAATGATGATGAAATTGACCGGGCGTTTATGGAAAGATTCGATAAAGTTTTGCTAGAAGGAGAACCGGTAAGCGAAGATACAAAGATCGTCGCTGTGATGGTCGGATTGAAAAAAAGGGTCGAAGTTATGGAAGGAGGTACGTCTAAAGTGCCCAAAGACTTACGCCGAATTCAGAAACCAAGCTGGCATTTTCGTTTCCATGCACGAGGCCCTACAAACAAATTTAGGGGAGAACAAAGCTGATCCTAAGGAGAATAATAAAAAGCCCGTCGGGACAAGCTACAGGGTCCCAAAAAATATGAAAGCATTCACCGAAGGATCGGATTTGAAGGAAAAATTGAACCAAGTTTTGACAGTATCAGTTGATACTGTGTATGAGAGCGTAAAGGAGAAAGAGTTGCTCTCCCCACCACGTAAAATCCGTCAGGATACTGGCAAACTCAACCCAAACAAGTATTGTGCCTACCATCAGAGTGTGGGGCACTTTACAAGTGAGTGTAGAGATTTGCTCAAGCAACTCTGGCGATTTTATGAGGAGGGGAAGCTCTCCGATTTCGTTAAAAGACAACCAGGGAAAAGAGCCCGGGAGAACAACTCAGAAGACGAAGAGGATGGTCAACCTCAGAGAAACAACAGACCCGGGCGACCAGTTCCCAGTATGCCAGCTCAACCTTTAGAAGATCTGTTCATGATGGAACCCGCAGGTCCCGTGGGAGGGTGTTTTGATGGACAACCACCCGACTCTAATCGGAAGAGGAAAGCGGAGCTACGAGCGATTGGCCAAGTACAAGAAATGGGAGTTAAGCCGTCTATCATGCAAACGGCGGAATTAACCTTCACCGAAAAAGACCTTGAGGGCGTCTTAACTCCGCACAATGATTCGCTCGTAATCTGCGCAAAGATTATGGGGACCAGAGTCCACAGATTGTTGGTGGACACCGGAGCCTACACAAACATCTTATTCAAGAAGACCCTCGATAATCTGGGAGATTATTCGGGTTATGTTCGGAATACAACACATAGAATCATAGGCTTCGGGAATGCTGTGACAACACCGTTGGGAATTGTAACATTAGCAGTACAACTTGTAACGGCCAATGAACCCGAAAGAAATATAACAAGAATGGTAGATTTCTTGGTTGTAGACCAGGAGTCGACCTATAACGGGTTTCTTGGCCGACCTTTTCTCAATGAATTTAAAGCTGCATGTTCCACTTACCACTATTGTTTGAAATTTCCAACAGCCAGTGGAGCGGGCACAATTAAAGGAGACCAACGGAGAGCACGAGAATGCATTCAACAGCTACGAGCAAAATTTGTACAAATATCCATGATGGAAGCAACAAGTCATCCCGTCGACGAACCATCAATACTAAACAATATGATGGACATAGACGACCACATGGATACGGACGAACAACACTTGAACGAGCAAGTGTTGGACGAACAACTTGTTACCACCTGCGAGGAACCTCCATCCGACGAACAACAAAGAGGTGATGACGAACAACCTTCAGTGGAGGACTTGGAGGGCCAAGTACAAACGAACAACAATGGGACGAAGCCAACTGATGATCTAGAACCCCGCCTGGGGGCAGAGCCCATGGACATCAAAAATGATTTCAACCCTGAGGAACCCATACTTGATCCCCGTTGGAAGGGATAAAAACGACGAGCAACTCCAGTCGAAGAGCTGGAGGCGTTCAAAGTTAATCCCAACAACGAAGATCTTGAATTATTCATAGGATCTGAGCTCCCAGAGCCTTACAGATCCCGAATAAAAGAGTTCCTCACCAAGAATCTAGATGTCTTTGCTTGGTCTCACGCAGATATGGTGGGGATAGACCCGAAATATGCTTGTCACAAGCTGAACATAAATCAAGCAAGAAAGCCCGTCCATCAAAAGCGGAGGAAGTACGGCCCAGACAAATACCAAGCCTTGAATGAAGAAGTTAAGAAGTTGCTAGACAACGATCTCATTCGACAAGCACTCTGTCCACAATGGGTAGCAAACCCAGTACTCGTGAGGAAACCAAACGGGACCTGGAGGCTATGCATAGATTTTACAGATCTGAATGCAGCATGCCCGAAGGACAATTTTCCTCTCCCACATATCGATCAATTGGTGGACAGCACTGCAGGTCACGAAATGTTGACATTCATGGATGCTTTCGCTGGGTATCATCAAATTCCAATGCATCCAGATGATCAAGAGAACACAGCATTTTATACAAACAAAAACTTGCTGTGTTGGAAAAGAATGCCGTTTGGCCTCATAAATGCCGGAGCAACGTATCAAAGACTGGTGAACAAGATGTTTGATCAACAAATTGGAGACACGGTTGAAGTCTATGTAGACGATATCGTAGTCAAAAGTCCCAAGAAGGAAGACCATCTTCAACATCTGACTCAAGTGTTCGAAATTCTTCGACACTATAACATGAAGTTGAATCCAAAGAAAAGCAGCTTTGGAGTTCACTCAGGGAAATTCTTGGGTCATCTTGTTAGCCAGCGGGAAATTGAGGCCAACCTTTCAAAAGTTAAAGCCATCATGGATATGCAACCACCACGTTCGGTGAAAGAAGTGCAAAGACTCATCGGGTGCCTAGCAGCATTGAACCGGTTCATATCCAGGTCGGGGGACAAGTGTCGTCCATTCTTCGAGGCCGTCAAAAAAGGAAAGTTTGCATGGACTAACAACTGCCAAGCGGCCTTCGATCAACTTAAAGACTACCTGGGAGATGTCAAAATCCTATCAAAACCAATCCCAGGAGAAAAGCTCTTTCTATACTTAGCCGCATCAGAAGTTGCCATCAGCTCTGTTTTGGTGCGCGAAGACGGCAAATTCCACCAACCTATATATTACGTCAGCCAGGCTTTGCATGAAGCAGAGATCAAATATGCTCCAACCGAAAAGCTGGCGTATGCTTTGGTTATGAGCGTGAGAAAGTTACGACCATACTTCTTTGACCATCAAGTCGAAGTTCTAACAACTTTCCCGCTCAGGCAAATTCTCCATCGCCCCGACACTGCAGGTCGTCTCTTAAGATGGTCACTGGAGATTAGCCAATTCGGGGTGACCTATGCTCCTCGAACAGCGATCAAAGTGCAAGCATTAGCCGACTTTATAGTCGAACTAACTTTCCCACCAGATCCGACGAGAGGACTTGATCATCCTTGGCATCTCTATGTGGACGGATCATCAACTAATATAGCCTCGGGGGCAGGAGTAGTTTTAATTAGCCCAGACAGACAAGTATTCACCTCGGCGATCAGATTTGGTTTCATGGCAACCAACAACGAAGCTGAGTATGAAGCTCTTATTGCTGGTCTCCACCTATCTCTCGCAGTTGGTGTCAGACGCTTGCAAATATTTGGCGACTCACAATTGATCGTGAACCAAGTTCGAGGTGAATATGAGGCAAAAGATGATCACATGATCGAATATCAACGGATTGTTGCTCACCTGATGTCCATGTTGCAGCAAGTTTTCATACAACAAATTCCAAGGACGAGCAACACTCAAGCAGACGCGCTTGCCCGACTAGCAACAAGTGAAGGCCCCGTAGAGTTGGCAGATATTATAGTCACAAAGATGAAAGATCCATCAACAGTAAGCTATAATGTCAACCAACTCGACGATCAAACCAATGAAGAAGAAGACTGGAGAACAAGTATAGTCAAATACTTGAAAAGTGGGGAAAAACCAAACAATCCTTTTGAAGCTGCCAAGCTAGTAAAGCGAGCCGCCAGATATACTCTGGTGGGCGAGCAACTCTTCAAAAGGGGAATATCAGTCCCACTTCTCAAGTGTTTGCCTAGGGGGCAAGGGCAAGCAGTACTCGAAGAAATACATGCGGGAGTATGTGGAAACCATACTGGGGGGCAAGCTTTGGCATACAAGACAATCAGACAAGGCTATTATTGGCCGACTTTACGTCAAGACGCAATCAAAAAAGCCAAGACTTGCCATCAATGTCAGATTTTTGCTCCAGGCATCCACACCCCGGCTCAGGAACTTGTGTCAGTATACAGCCCATGGCCTTTTGCAAGATGGGGGATGGACATCATTGGTCCTTTCCCAGCTGGAGTTGGAAATGTTCGATTCGCCGTCGTGGCAGTCGATTATTACACAAAATGGGCAGAAGCAGAGGCCATGGTGAACATCACACAGCAGAAGATGATCAACTTTATTTGGAAGAACATTGTCTGTCGTTTTGGAGTTCCACAAGCAATTGTGACAGACAATGGTCCACAGTTTGATGGGCAAGAATTGAGAGAATTCTGTACGAAGTGGGGGATCAAGAAGCATTACTCCACACCTTATCACCCCCAGTCAAACGGACAAGTTGAAGCTGTGAATAAAATCATAAAGCATACATTAAAAGTACGTCTGGCAGAGAGCAAAAGCAGATGGTCTACAGAACTTCCGGAAGTCTTATGGGCATACAGAGTTTCTCCCAGGTCAAGCACCGGAGAAACGCCCTTTGCAATGGCTTTCGGGACAGAGGCTGTAATACCAATTGAGTTAAAGGCCACTACATTTAGGACGACCAACTTTGATGAACAGGCGAACAACTCTGCTTTGGCTGCAGAAATAGATTTGCTCGAAGAAAAAAGATTAAATGCAGAGTTAAAAAATGCCACCTATAAGCAGCGAGCAGAACGCTACTACAATTCCCATGTTAAACTTAGGGAATTCAGAGTTGGAGATTTGGTTCTAAGAAAGTTGCTCGCCCAACCTCCAGGTGTATTGGGACCAACTTGGGAGGGCCCGTATCGTATAACAGAAAAATACGTCAATGGCGTATACGATATTGAGGACATGGAGGGCAAGCCGGCCCAATACTCCTGGAATGCTGTACATCTAAAGAAGTACTATCAATAAAGTTAGGCGAACAAATGTCTTGGGGGGAAAGGGATGTGTATGAGTTGATAGGAAGGTTAAAAGGCTAAAAACTTGCCTAATTTTTTAAATTTTCCTAAGTATAGATTCAAAAGTTGCTCGGCACATTGTATAGTCGGGTGCTAGTGCTTTTGGTTTTATAGATAGAGTTGCTCGGCAAAAAATATTATAAGCGAGCAAGTTTTAGTTTGTGTTTAAAGCTGTTCGTCAGATTGTATGTGATAGTGATGGACAGTCTTACAACACTTGTAATTATTTCCCAATGTAAATATAATAGTTGTTCGTCAAAAAGGAAAAGTCCAAAAGCTCGAGGTACAAGTCCATTTAAAGGTTGTTCGTTTTATAAATGAACAGAACCTAAGGACCAAAGCCACTTAAAGGTTGTTCGTTTTTTAAAATGAACAAAACCTAAGGCTAAACCCTGATTCCATTAAAGGCAAAGTTCAATTCGAACTAAAGCCCAACACTATATGTTATAATTGTAAAGGCATTGACAGAAATGTAAAGGCAATTAACATATATAAGAAAATGAGCGAACATAAGAAAGACGTTCCATTAATCAAAGGCATTAAGCCTAAAAAATAGTACAACGATTCAAGAAGTCAAGTACTACAAAAGGAGCGAACAACTATTACAAAAAAAAAAAGGGAGCCAAGTCTAAGGCCTATTGCTGCTCGGCTGGTGGAGGGTTTTGAGTTTGCTCGGCAGGAGGGTCAACAATCAAATCTTTGGCCAAGTCCTTCGCAGCCTTCCGCTCAATCTCTTCGGCATTCTGCTCGCCCGCGGCAGCCGGCTCATCTCCCTGCTCGCCATCATCAACAATTGGTGGAGGATGAGTGATGGTGATGCTGGGGTCAAGTTTATCAAGTTTAACCCCTAGCACAGCCAAGTCCGCCAACTGGATTTTAACGTTGTTCGGCGGAGGATAGTTCTCAAGGAACTCGTTCAAATCCTTGCTCATCTCCTCCACCATGTCCTTGTAATCATAGGCATCGGCCGTGCGAATGCTGTCCGCGTAGGCGCAGATATAACCCAAGTTTGAGATAGGCCCGCTCCGAGCTTGAAATTCTTGCTCGGCCTCTTCCCTAGAAAGCATCTCGGACATTTGCTTCTTCAGCCGAGCAATTTCTTCTTCTCTCTTCTTCCTCTCTTCATCCAGCGCAGTCTTAGAGGAGAGTAGCTCGGCCTTTGTATCTTTAAGCTCGCCAGAGACAAGCTGATAGTCCTCAATGCGCCTCTTCTCCAGGTCATCAGCCAGCTTTAACTGATCCTTTAGGCGAGCAATTTGGCCATTGAAATTATTCACCACTTTCTCCTTCTCCTCGGCAAGCTGGCGAATGGAAGCGGCGTGGTGACGAGCAGTCTCCTCTAGCTCGGTAACCTGAGCCATCCCCCTTTGAGCAGAAACAAGGGAGTTGGCAGCTTGAACCATTGATAGGTGAAAATTATCAATGGGGCCTTGGGCGAGGACAGCTTTGTTCAGTGGCCGCGACCATGCACGAGCAACAATTTCAGTTGCTCGGCGAACATGGTCGTCCGTAATATCACGGAAGCTCGTCAGAGTCCTAGAGCAGGCAAACTGGTGAATCAGGTATGCTCGCCCTTGGTAATCGTTGGGCCGGTATCTGCGAACAAAAAAAGGATCAATACTTGGAAAATTTGGCAAAGGAAAAACTTGTTCGGCAAGAGAGAACTTACTCAGAGAATTTTTGCTCATCCCGGCCTAAATATGTATTGTCCTCTAGGCCTCTGGGGGAGCCTATGTCCTTGCTCGCCTTGCCAGACCTCTCCGTGAGCTCGACGGAGGAGCGGCGTACATCCCCTTCTGGGCGAGCATGGCTCGAACCCACCTTCTCTTTCCCCTTGCCGGGGACATCGTGGGACAGGGGAGTCCCATCAGCTTTCTTTAAACGTTTCCCCCCATGAGGGGGGGAAACGGGAGGGGACCGGATTTGGACTGGGAGAGCAGCCTGTCTCGGAACTCTAGCCCCCTTAGGCTTGTTCGTCATGGCGAGCACCGCTTGAGGAGGGTCACCTCTCATTTTCTTCCCTTTTGGTGGCCCCATTTCAAGGACCTTTTGCTCAAGGAGAGCGTAACTTGGGGGAACGGCAACTGTTACTTGCTCGGCTAAAAAAAAAAAAGATAAGAAAAAGAAATTAGGCGAGCAAGTTAAACAAGACAGTGACGAATAAAGTTTGAACCGGGAGTTAGAAATTTTCATACCTGGGGGCACCTCAGCTTGAGCCTCCAGGTGATGAGGGTAAGTCAAAAGGCGAGCAGCTTTTTGACACCTTGTTCAGCAAAGGTAATCAATAGTCCTATCGTCCCTATTGCGGAGGCCAACCAAGTATGAAGTAAACAGAAACTCGGAGCTCAACTCCTCCTCTTTCGAATCCCACTTGGGTAGACGAGGGCCTGCGAACAAACAAGAAAAGTTAAATTAGAACAACTTAGCCCAAAGGCGAGCAAGAAATGGACTTACGTTTCAGTTTTCCATAGGCTGCTGGGGAATTTATTCGCCCAGGGCCGCCGTGTTGACCTGAAGATGCTCGCCAATCACCCCCAATCCAGAAGAAGTGTTGTTTCCAATCACGAATCTTATTCGGCACCTCTTCCACCATTTTCAGCCCAGTTCTGGCTTTGAGATAGTGGTAGCCTTCTTCTCCTTGGGGGCAGTTTGTGATTGTCATCAAGTAGTTGATCTCTTCCGCAGTGATCCGATCAACATACCCCTCCAAGGCGAACAGACACATGGAGCCTAAAAGGTTCATCCACCCAATTGGAGTAATTTGGGTGATGGCCAAGTTGGTCGCCTCCAGGAATCGACCAACAACGGGTGGAAGAGGTAACTTTAATCCGGCAATCAAGGTGTGAAGGTTGATCACCATACATCCTGGGGGTGGGCGATCAGCTCTTTCCTTTCTCCGAGGGGCCCACAGGTGAATATCATATGGGATTTTGTATTCCTCCCGGATAGAGTCCAATTCATCTTCGCGAACAACACTTTTTATCTTGCTCGCCTGGTACCCAGTTTTCACCTTATCCATTATTTCTCTCTGGGGACGGGGAAAGCTGTTCGCATACCTTTCAGCATATGTTCGCCAGTTGAATAGACGAGCAACCCCAGCTGGGATCTCATTTTCTCGCATCTTTGGGGATGGGAAGTTAATACTCTCCAGGAACTCGCGAGAGAGTTCGTTAAGATCTGGATCCCCAGATTCGGCAGAAGACGAAGAACTTTCGTCCAAATTGTTGTTCGCCGCAACTATTAGTTCTCTCCCAGATGGGCCCGCACCGGCATCCTCCACAGAGCGAACAACTGAGTCCACGTGAGCGTTCGACGCTGAAGAAACTTCAACTAGCTCTAGATCGCGAGCAACAATGGGAAAAAGGGGATCTAGGGTCTCCTCAGTTTTATTGCTCGAGTGCGAAGACATAGGAGAGGAAGAGAAATCCAAGCGGCGGTAGAAAGAGTTGCAGGCGGCGGCGCTTTCCCGGAGAAGATGGTGGTGCTCGAACCCACACGACGGCGATGGTGTTTTCGAGAGAAAAGAAGTAAAGAAAGAGATAGAAGAAGAAGAGTAACTACTTGAGAATTGAAATTTGAGGCCAAATACTGAGGAACGGACGCCGGAAAGCTCGAAATCGCCGGAGGAAGGAAAGATTCGCCGGAGCACTGTATCAAGAGGGGGAAAAGTGGGAAAAATTTCAGTTTCCCCACTATTTATACCTCAAATAAAAGCGGGGTCCAAGGCATAATTTTCCGAAAAATCAGGGACTCAATTGAGAGAAGACGGAGTAAATTCCGAGCTAAACTAGAAGTTGAAGGACCTATAATCAATTATAGGGGCGCGTGGCCTTGGGGCTGCTCACGCGTGAACGGCGCGCAATCATTGCGCTGGCGTCATCTTCGTGATCTCCCCAGATCATGGGAAGACGAAACGGTTATCCCAATATTGCTCGTCACAAAGATGTTGTTCGTCCAAATCTTGGCCAAGACGATATCCTAACTACAGTTGCTCGCCACAAAGTTGCTCGTCTGATGCAACATCTAGTCAGGATAGGGGGCAATTGTTGATAGGCGAACATCATCTAAATATGGAGCGAACAATTATTGAAGTCTAAACAAAGAAAATCACGATTTGGGTGCATTAACTAATCAGGGAGGTGTATGAAGTGACGAACAACTCTCCCGACGAACAACTAATGGGCGAACAGGTATTAAGACCCGAGCCAAGAATGAGCCAACTGTGAAGTCATCAATGACGAACAACTTGGTCAAACTATGATACAACAAACAGCCAAGGAGGTGTGTACAAGTGAACAAAGGACAAAGATCCCAAAGCCAAGCTGAACAAAGCCATAAGGCGAGCAACTTCCAAAGTACAACCTCAAGAGGCGAACAACTTTCAGTTGGAGAATCAACAAGAACAATCAAGCCGACCTAGGCGAACAACAATGAATCCGAGATAAGACCAAAGAAGACTTTGTAACTAAGATTCAACTTAGATAAGATCAAAGGGACACATGTCAAGCATGCAGGCTAGGGAGACCAAGAGTCTTGGACACCTCATGCTTGCAAGTCTCTATAAATAGTTGTTCTCCAGCTGTGAAATACAAGAAAAAAATTCATAAACACTCCCAAAACACACACAAACACATCCAAACTTACACATACACGAAATAATTTCGATTTCGATCTTCATATTACCCGAATTCGATAACCCAAACCCCGATTTACCATTTACGGTGGTAATCAATCACACGTTATTGATTGGTGACGTAAAAACGGATTAAAACAGTCATTAATCCTTACGATTAGATTCGTTCACCAACATTGAATATATCTCATATATTTTTTTCTCCAAAATAAAATATTCCACAAAAATCTCACCCTACATATTTAGGGGTGATTTTCGAAATTTTCATGAAGAGAAATCAAGATTTGGATCTTCTTGAATATATGAGATATTCTTGTATTCCTAGAATACATATCTTCCATAATATCTTTCCAAGAAAATCAACAAAATCTTTTTCTCCTCCTTATCATTAATTTTCGAAAATATGAAGAAAAATCAGCAATATATTTTCTTTTTATTTTAATCACCTTATCATTATTGGGCTACTTAATGGGCTACTTGAGGGGCCTTAAGGAGAATTAAGATTGGACCTCCTAATGGACTTCTGAATTTCAATATTGAGCCCCAATATAATTCAGCCCATTAATATTAATTATTACCACTAATAAATTAATATTGCACTATCCATCTTAATCCATATTACGATAATATGGGCTCCCGATTATTATTTCCCGCGTTTAAGATTATCAAGTCCATTAATTAATTAAGCTTCTGAATAGCTCTAAATTAATTAATATATTTCACCTTGGAGTAAAGACAGCTCAACATTATTATTCGTACCGAAGAAACTAATTCTTCACTTGCAAGATTTGGTACAATAAAACTTCTGAGCCCATCAAGGGGACTAATCACACGAGCCATACTCGCACGCGTTTCTCCGTATTAAATCTTAGCAACCGTCGTATGATTAATATTACTGCCCAAGACACAAAGTTCGAAGTCGCAATGATTCTCACCCAACATGAATCAAAGCAGTAACTATTAAGCACACACGGTCCTATTTAAGTGACGGAGATTAAGAAATCAACAACCACTGAGGTCTAATTCTTCACCTTTCAGAACAGAAGAATTTATCCTCGCTGTAGGACCTCTTCAACACATACTAAATGTGCTAGTGCAATCTCTTAGTCAAGACAGACCAATCTGAGCCTTACACATCGACCTTTCACGGCGGATTGTTCAATTCCACCTAGGTCGTGAAAATGTATGTTTAGTTACAAGTAAACTGTTAATGTTGTCGTCCGTGATCGGGTATCACCACATTAACTACAATGTAACATGTACTATATATTGAACGGTTTGCAATAGAAATTCAACATTCAATCATAACTAAAGCAAATGCGATAAAAGAATTATTCTCATAAAACGAGTGTTTGATACACGAGTTATACAAAGTAAAGCATACTTTCACGTATAACTCCAACATCTTCTTGGATTGAAACCCCTTCTTCTTCTTGGATTGAATATTCAATCCTTCAGCAAGCTTCTTCCCTTCAGTCTGGATCTGTAGAAACTTGGTTTTCAGGACAGTTTGAATATCATCAAACATCACCTGATCTTGTCTTCCAAATAGCAAGACATCTTTGAAATTCTCAAGAGACTTAGGTAGAGAATTCAACAACATTAATGATTTGTCCTCATCATCAATAGTAGCATCCAAACTCTCCAGATCATCCACCAATCTGTTGAACTCGTCTAACTGATCACCAAGATTCTTATCTTCACTCATCTTGAAGACTTGAAGCTTCTATTTCATGTATAACTTGTTCGTAACAGACTTGGTCTGGTATAACTGCTCCAGTTTATTCCAGACTTCAAGAGCAATTTTCTCCTTCGATACTTCCCTCAACGGTTTATCCCCAAGACACAAGATAAGCGCACTGTGCGCTTTCCTCTTGTTCTCCTCCGCCTTCACCGGATTAGTTCCAGAAGACACCTGATCGGGTGGCAACAAGGCTTCGTACAAACCATTGTGTACCAGGAGAGCCTTCATCTTAATCTTCCATAAATTGAAATCGTTCTTCCCCGTGAACTTCTCAATATCGAACTTGGTTGTAGCCATGATTGCTTCCTACAGACGGCGCCACTTGTTAATCGGTTTAGATTCACAAGAAAACTTGTAATCAAGGATCGGAATTACGACAATAGTATAAGAACGAAATTGAAATCAACAATAAGAACACCAGATTTACGTGGTTCGGAGATGAATACTCCTACGTCCACGGGATCGGAGAAGATGGATCTTTCACTAAGAATGGAGAATTTACAATTCACTCAATCTCACTATCACTCTGTGTATGCACTCAATTGATGTATTGTATTCGCTCGTACTTCTCTCAGTTGAGAAGGACCCTATATATAGATACAAAGATTGAGATGAATCCTAGATTCAATTCAGTTGTAACAAACTCAAATGTGAGGTAGTTATCCAGCCGGCTAACAACTTCAATAACCGCTTCAGTTGATTCAGTTAGAACCGTCATCGCGTTAGCTTCAATTTGGTGTAATTTGCGAGTAACGAACTTTGGATCAGATGACATGACCTCCTCTGGCTCTGGTCACTTACACCAGACTCCTCTGGTAGACCTCCTCTATAGACCTCACCTGTCAGACTCCTCTGATCATCCTCCTCTGGTACAGACTTCTCTGATCCCGACTCCTCTGGTCCAACTCCTCTGGTATCCCAAATTGACTAACTCCCACGGCTAACACTTTAACAACATAGCTTTCTATTGAAACTTCAGACTCTTCACAAACTCTGTACATAATTGTGAATTGTGAATGTGTACTCAGGAAATATTCTTTGACGGTAAAAATTTGGGTGATAAGAATATCCTGTAGAAACTGTGAGATTTTCCGTACGGAATCAAATTGTAGTAAGTCATGGTCAAGGCCACCAAACTTTGCGTGATTGAAAAATCATAACCTCAATATATATGCACTTACGTAATTAATGGATTACTACTCTGTTGTGAATCCTCGCTTTGCTACCATCATAATCATCATCATTGTCATCAATGTACTCGTGACGAATGCTTCTGATTCGGGCAGGAATAGAGAAGTGAGGGCATTGCATGCTTGGTGGCCATGTAACGCCTCGAAAGCTGATCATTGCAAGTGGTACGGCATCACTTGTAATGATGCTGGCCGTGTTGCTGAGATGACAATCCAGCGAGCAGGCGATACTGAAGACTGGTGGTGCCGTCTTGATGAATTGGACGTGCTGGCCTTTCCATACCTCACCAGAATTCATTTCAACGACAGATGGCTCTACGGAGAAATCCCAGCAGAGATAGGTACCCTATCCAATCTAACTCATCTCACCTTGTCTGGCAATAGTCTCTCAGGTGAGTTGCCCCTTTCTTTGGCAAATCTCACCAAATTAGAGGTGTTGGACATTTCAAGTAATTTCAATGTTTCCGGTGTCATTCTGCCTCAAATAGGACAATTGTCCAAACTGACTTATCTCAATTTGTCTCGCAACAGTCTTTCTGGTGAATTGCCACTTTCACTGCCAAGTCTCACCGATTTGGAGGTGTTGGACATTTCTAGTAATTCAAACATTTTCGGAGCCATTCCGCCTGAAATAGCAAACATGTCCAAACTAGCTTATCTTAGTTTGAGTGCCAATCTACTAACTGGTGAGTTGCCTCCTTCCCTGGCAAAACTCACCAGACTGAAAGTTCTAAACATTTCTTATAATAAAATTGAGGGTGCAATTCTGTCAGATATAGGAAACCTTACTAACTTGATTTCTCTTGATTTGAGCTACAATTATTACATCATAGGCACTCTGCCTTCAACGTTGGGCAAATTGGAAAACTTAGAATCTTTGATTTTGAGCAACAATTCCATCGGTGGATCATTGCCTTCAAGCTTGGGCAACTTAACAAGCTTGCAATACTTGGATCTGAGGGGTAATAAGTTGGAAAGCGTTTTTGGAGCAGGGGTAGAAACACTTCTTTCGATCCGAAAGATTGAGCTAAGAGGAAATTCAATCTCTGGACAGATACCTACTCAGCTCGGGAACGTTCCTAATGCGGACAATCTCAGTATCGATCTTTCCAGCAACAATCTCTCTGGTGTAGTCCCTGAATCTCTTTCCTCATTGAGGAACATTGATCTGTCCGGCAATGATCTCGAGGGTCGAATTCCACCTAGTGTCTGGGTTAAGTTTCCAGATTATTTTTTCTATGGAAACCCCAAATTAGTTTTGCCTGGTGATTCTGGGATTCTCATTAAGAAGAAAGCAAAGCATCATCAGAACAATACAAAAATTGTTCTTCCTGTTGCATTTTTCTTTCTCTGTTCATGTCTAGGTACATTCGTATTCCTCTACTACAAAAAGAATAAGAAAAAAAGCCTCCAAGTGACACCTGATCCTAAACACGGAGACATATTCAAGATATGGAATTACGATGGGAAGGTTGCATATGAAGACATCATTGAATCAACGGGAGACTTTGATATTGGATACTGTATTGGAACTGGAGGATATGGCAGTGTGTACATAGCACAATTGCCAAGCGGAAAAGTTGTTGCTGTTAAAAAGCTTCACAGATTCGAAGGAGAGAATCCAACTTACGACATGTGTTTTAGGAACGAAGCAAAGGTTCTGTCAGAAATACGTCACCGGAATATAGTGAAGCTTTTCGGGTTTTGCCTGCACAACCGCTGCATGTTTCTCATATATGATTATATGGAGAGGGGTAGCCTGTTTGGCATCTTGAATGATGCAACTGAAGCTGTGGAGCTAGATTGGATGAAGAGGGTAAACGTGGTGAAGGGCATTGCGGATGCTCTTTCCTACATGCACCATGATTGCAACCCCCCAATTCTGCATAGAGACATTTCCAGCAACAACATACTTCTGAATACAAGGCATGAAGCTTTTGTATCAGATTTTGGGACGGCTAGATTGTTGGATCCTGATTCATCCAATCAGACTCTACTTGTTGGAACTCGTGGTTATATAGCACCAGGTACGTATATCACAAACATATTTCGCTTGATCTATCTCTGTGTGTAATTGATTGCAAATAATGCATTTGAATGTGCAGAACTTGCATACACAATGGTTGTCACAGAAAAATGTGATGTTTACAGCTTCGGTGTGGTGGCCCTGGAAATCATGTTCGGAAATCACCCGGGGGATTTTCTTTCTTCCACATTATCCACTGAATCTGTTCAAAAGATGATGCTCCAAGACCTGTTAGATAAGAGGCTACCGTCCCTAGATGACGTAAGAGTGTGTAGGGATGTGGTTCGTGCAGTGAAAGTAGGACTAAAATGCGTATGCCATGACCCAAATTATCGGCCTTCAATGAATCAGGTGTCTCAGGAACTTGCTGCTCGTGCACCACCCCTGTCAATGCCCTTTCGCTCTATATCAACCCTGCACCCTATGTTCTCTGATTGAGTAGTTCAATCTTAGAGGCTGATTAAGGTGTTTACTTGATCTTCTGTTTTCCTTTTTTGTTATTCTGTAGTTATGAATGTAGCTCAATCTTGTAAAATTTCCTTGCCTTGTTATTGTTCCTTTTAAATTTGTAATTCTGTTGATTTCACTGCCGTTAAAGCAGCTTCTTTTGTGGTACAATCTACCTTCCATAATTCATATTAGTGCAACGGCAAAGGGTTAAGGCTCGACATGAATTTGTGTATTTGGATTTTAAATCGAAGTCCTATATTTTTTAAAAAAACAGCGTAAATCGTGACTATAGTGCAATAACAGAGAAAACTACGATATTAGTTGTGTTTTTTTTTTAGATAAAAGCAATAAATTAGAGCGAGTACAAGGAATATTCAACCTTTACAAGTGTACCTTAATCAAGTGTTTATCCCAAACTCTAACATTATATAGTTCAAAACACTCCTCCACTTTTGGGGTTATGCCATCAAAGATAACAGGATTTCTGTATTTCCACATCCCCATAATATTCCCAGCTTTAGTACCTGACAAAGTTAAAATTCTTGTATGGAGAACCTTTCTGGAGGGAGCTGCACAACACCTCAAAAGCTGGTCATTGCAAGTTGGATGACATCACTTGTGATCATGCCGGTCAAGTTGCGGAGATGAGACTGCAACGCTGTGATAGTAAACACTAGTGGTACCGTCGGCTTGACCACTAGAATTGATATCACTACAGAGTGCCTCGGAGGAAAAATCCCAGCCCAACTGACTTATCTCAATTTTTCAGGCACTCAGATTCTTTCACTGCCAAATCTCACCAAATTGCAGGTGCTCGATGTTTCTCACTCTTATAACGGCCCAATTCCATCAATGGCTCTTTGCCGTCGATACTTGAATCTGAATCTGAGAGGTAATCAGTTGGAAAGTATTTCCAGTGCAGGGATAGAAAAGCTTCCTTCAGTCGAAATGATTGACCTAGGAGTAAATTCAATATCTGGACGTATACCTCTTCGGCTGGGGGACGCTGCAAATGCACTGAATCTTGTTATCGATCTTTCGCATAACAATCTCTCTGGTGTAATTCCTGAATCTCTTTCCTCTTTGGAGAGAATTGATTTGTCCAATAATGATTTAGAGGGAAGAATTCCACCTAGAGATTCTCAGATGCATCATTCTATGGCAACCCCAAATTACTTTTACATCCTAGTGATTCTGAGATTCCCAATACAAAAATTGTTCTTCCTGTTGCAATGTTCTTTGTATGTTCATGTCTCGGTATATTCGTACTCATCTACTACAAAAAAAGAAAGAAAACAAGCCCCCAAATGACACCTGATTCCAAGCATGGAGACATATTCAAGATTTGGAATTACGACGGCAACATAGCATATGAAGATGTCATCGAATCCACAGAAGACTTTGACCTCAGACATTGCATCGGAACTGGAGGCTATGGCAGTGTCTATAGAGCACAATTGCCAAGTGGAAGAGTTGTTGCTGTTAAAAAACTTCACAGATTCGAAGGTGAGAATCCAACCTATGACAGGTGTTTCTGGAATGTCCGGATTACGCCACCGGAATATAGTGAAGCTTTTCGGGTTTTGCCTGCACAAGCACAACCGTTGCATGTTTCTCATATATGATTACATGGAAAGGGGCAGCCTGTTTGGAATCTTGAAGGATACAGCTGAAGTTGTAGAGCTAGATTGGATGAAGAGAGTAAACGTGGTGGTGAAGGGAATTGCAAATGCTCTGTCTTACATGCATCATGATTGTAGCCCTCCAATTCTGCATAGAGACATTTCCAGCAACAACATACTTTTGAATTCAAAGCTTGAGGCTTTTGTGACAGCTAGATAGTTGGATCCAGATTCATCCAATCAGACTCCACTCGTGGTTATATTGCACCAGGTACTTTATACCACAATATTTACATTTTCCCCTGTTTTGTCAAAGGAAAATAATGATTCGTTTAAACAAATTTGCAGAACTAGCCTACACAGTGGCTGTTACAGAAAAATGTGATGTTTACAGCTTCGGTGTGTTGTTGACCCTGGAAATCATGCTCGGAGATCATCCGGGGGATTTTCTTTCCTCGATATCGTCCCAGAAATTTGCTCAAAATCTGATGCTCCAAGACTTGCTAGACAAAAGGTTACCCTCTCCTGATGATGTACGGGTGTTCGTGTGGTGACGATAGCACTCAAATGCATAAGCCCTGACCCTAAATTCCGGCCATCAATGAATTACGTGTCTCAAAAACTCGATGTTCGAGGGCCACCGGGCTATATCAATGCTGCAGCTTATGCAATCAGATTGAGTTCAAGGGAAGTAACTTCATTTAGTGTTCGATCTTGGATGCAGAATTGCTGATCATGGAGGTTTACATGGGGTCGTGGTCTGATTTTGTATTACATTTACTGTTAATAAAATTATGTTTCGGGTCCTAATAAAACAACGTGTTTTTAACTATGCATTATGTACAACTATTAGCAGATAGTCTTCTTATTATGTATTTCAATTGGTAATGTAAAATTCAATGGAGAGATGTTTTACGTGGTAGACAGTCTTGATAGGTGTACTTGTGATTCTCTTGAATTTTGCACCTTTTCATGATGCTTCTAACCTGTCTGCAAATTAAATTTCGTGAAATCCACTTTACTATGATATTGAGTTTTGAATAATTTGAACAGAAGCTGCAAATAAAACAATAAGATATTGAGTAATTTGAATAAAGTGTGTCGCATCTTGCTGCAAATTATGGACATTAGGATTTAAGATCATTTTCTGAGAAAAATGTATTCCACAAAAAATAGAGGAAAAGCGGCCTCGAATAAGAAGGATGGAGAATTTATTTTTTAAAACATAATGGAGAAAAACAATCCTGCAAATATGAGCTCTATTAAAAAGCGTTCAAACTAAGAAAACACGCTTTCTTCTGGGAAAATAAATCGACAGCGCCTTCTTCAATGAATAGCACTCAAATGCACAAGTCCTGACCCAAAATTCTCAACAACTTGGTGTTTCAGGGCCAACACTGGAAATGCCCTTTTGCGCCATATCAATGCTGCAGCTTATGCAATCAGATTGAGTTCATGGGGAAAAAACTTAAGGGAAAATTACCACTAGCTTAAGTTTTTCAAGCCTAATTACAGCCAAGTTAGTACCCTTTTTAAAATAACAAGTAGGTATATTTTTGTGACTAAAAACCCTAAGGGATGGTTACCTATAAGTACACTATAGAGAGTTTTAGTTGGGTGTAAATTCGTGAACAGTTCACTGTCGATTCACTGTTCACTGACATTTTACACTGTTCACTGACATTGATTTGACAACTGCAGCAACTTTATCGTTTTTTATACTACACCATTTTTTAGTGTACTATAGTGTAACTTTGTATACCATTGATATGTTGAGTATACTACGTCGTTATTTTTGATACCACACTATTTTTTAGTATACTATAGTGTAACTTTATATACCATTGATATGTTGAGTATACTACACCGTTATTTTTAATATACTACACTGTTATTCATTATACTGCAGTTATGTCAATATATTATAACAGTTATTACATATACTATAGTTATATTCAGTGCACTATAATTGTTATTCTTTATACTATTTTGAAGCAAAAATTCGACGTAATTCCAAAGCAAACTGGAGCAAGAATTGAAGCAAAATCAAAACAAAAAACCGAAGCAATCAACAGATCATCACTTTCAACCCTCTCCATGAATAATCAACTCCAAAATCCTACAAGGGACATCGCCAATATTCAAAATCATAGCTACAAAGTATAAATCTCCCACAAACAAATTCTAACTCTTTCTAAAAAAAAGGACCCTGTCAAAATAGTCCATTTCTCTCTCAGATTGACGGCTCCGGTGGACGGCGACACCAACCTTCTTACTGTCTTTCTGAAATAAAGGAACCAAAGCAAAAAATCAAATATTTATCTCTCAAAGCAAGATCAAAGCAACCAATATTTCATAAACGTTCTCACCCTTTTAGTCAAATAAAATAGCTTGATAAATACAATAAATTTGAAATGAATGAACACAATACTGTCATGTTATATATAGTGTACATCACAAATTCAATTCACAGACATTTCTGTAGAGCAACCTTGCCTATTAGAGTCACGCACCTCCATCTTTGAATAACAATAAAATTGGCATATTAACATCACACAAAAGTAAGAATTTATTTTCACAAATTTGCCTTCTGGTACGCCACAGTTCATATAAGCCAAGTTCTTATCAGCTTAAATTCCCACACAGATTATGACAGGATCATTCATCAATTTACTCAAGCATTGATTTTCTAGCAACTAGCATCAATAGTACAAATTCCCTATATCAAATCTCTGTGAAATCCTTTATTACTAAACCAAATCAACACCATATGTAACAAACAATACTACATGCAGCTAGGCTTCTACAAATATATACTATATGACAGCACTTTAAGCACATTCGGGTCATGCGCCTCCCTCTTTGAATAACAAAAAAAATATCACAGAAAGTAAGAAAATGTTTCCTCAAATTTGCCTTCTGTTACCCCTCATTTCATATAAGCAAAGTTCTTATCAATTTAAATCATTCAACAATAACTTAAATCATCTCCCCAACTATGCATCAAACAATTTATTAAAGAAAATATCAATTTATTCAAAGGAGAAGTGTTTAAGCTACCTGCTATTGATCACATCAATATCATGAAGAGTAGCGAACTAACTTTGTCTGAGGCCCCATGGTGTCGTACTCCCTAGACCTAGAGAAGGACCTCCCCAGCTTCGAAATCTTCCTCGAAGCCTTATCAATGGCAATCACATCCCCACTCTGCACTTTCTCCTTCCCCAAAGCTTCAATCATATTTCCCCCCAAATCGTAAACCGTCTCTATATCGGTAGTCTTCAGCGTTAATTTTCCGATCTTAGACGCCACCCCTGCCACCGCCACCGCCACCGTCCACCATTAGAAACCCAGATCGCGTCGTCCACCATTAGAAACCCTAGATCGCATCGTCCACCATCATAAATCCACGACGACAGTAGTCGCCTCACTCTCCGTTAACCTCCTCATTTACCGTTGGACGCCGTTCAGAGCCGGCATACGGAACGACGTGCCGCCGCTTCTCCTCTGCCACTGGACGCCGTCGCTCCTCCTCCGCCAAAAATAATTGCTCTTGGCTGAGAGAGAGAGAGAGAGAGGAGAGAGAATAATCTCCCCCCAATTTCGGATCGAGCTCTCCGATAACCTCTCTCTCCATGGCGGCCGAGTCGGAAAACGTCTCTCTTTTTGGCATCGTCGAGCTGGGGAAGAGGAAAAGGCGGAGGCACAAGGGTTTCGCGGCGGTGCTGCCACTTCTCCATAAGCAATTGCTCTCGGCCGCCGTGCTTGGGAGAGAGGAGAGAGATTATTCTGATTTTTTTTTTTGTAATTGAGAGTTATGAGATGAGAGAGGGTGAGTGGTGGAGATAATGGAGGAGAGAGAGTGCAGATTTGAATTAAAGTAGGAGAGAGAAGATGAAAGAGGATGAGAGAGAATCAAATGTAGTTGAGTGTAAATGAAATGTATTATTTGTAAATTCAATTTGCAATTGATATTGGAAGGGAAAAAAGGTTGAAATTGTGTAGTAGAGGACAATTAATTCAAACCCTAAACTACCCTTTCACACTCTAATTGTTTAGATTATATTCTCTCTCTTTTTTATATTTTTGAAGATCCATTTTCTCTTTCCTTGTTCAAATTAAAGTAATTAATTTGAATTGAAAATTAAAATCATCTAAAAATTCAGCACAAATTAAAAAAATTCAACAGAAAACTCAAAATCTGAATCTCACTTATGAAAGCCCAATTGCAGATAACCGATTCACGAAACTGGAAACACATGTTACATCGAAACCCATAGAAAATTATTCCAAATTTCAACCGACCATATATGAGTCCAAAAACTCTAAAATTGTTCCAATGCAAAAGGGTAATTCTTTGAAAAAAAAAACATTGTCTAAAAAACCGTCTTCAAAATGAAGATTGATGAACAATTAAGATTTATCTCTGGATTTCACCCGTCAAACATTTTAAATCAACCATCAAGGTTTGAAGATTTTGCTTCAGCAAAAATGCGGTAAATCTAATCATCCAAGGGTGAGCATAATTTATGATTTACATCAAATGTGAAAACAAATTAAAAAAAATAACAGGTATGAAAAAAATTTGATTCTATTTTCAGAATTTTTCCATTAGGTGACGATCAGAAAAACTGTGAGACCCAAACTTCTCAAAACCCATAGATTAATATAGTTCGTATATTTTTGTATTATTTATATTCTATTGAGGACTCCACTTTATTTCATCTTGTATTGGTAATTGAGAAATATGTATTCTAGTAGATAATTATTGGAGACAAAATTTTAATATTAGTATTGATATTTAAGTGATAACGCAAATTGTTTTATGGTTAGTAGTACTATTTAAATGAATATAAAATAAATTTCCTACTCGTTGACCAATATGCTTTTATACATTGTGTGTTATTTGTACTTAACTTTATTTCATTTTATTTATGGGCTATTTGTGACCCTGGTAATTTATTTGATTTTTAAATATTAAGTTATTTGCATGCTCTTATTTTTTCAGTGGTGATAGAATCTTAATATTATAAGAATTATAATTGAGATTTTTTTTTTTAGAATAGAGAATAATAAAACTGTAATGCCCGAACTTCTCACTAATCATTGACCAGTATATATCATGCACTGCATGCATTTTAATTATTTATGTGTTATCTATAATTTGTGTGCATTTTAAATATTTAAGGGCTATTTATCATTCACGTGCATTTCATGTAATTATTTATGTGCTACTTGTGATTGTGTATCAATTTTACCTTGTTTAAATATTAAATTGTTTAAATAGATAAATTATGTTTATATATCTATACACGTATAATATCTTGATGAGCATGATATGGGATATATTTGTATATCTCTTTGTAGCAACTTTTAACATATTAGTAGTATTATAATTAGTTTAATATATAAATATAGGTACTAAAAAAAATTAATTAAAGCTTACTATGAGAATTGGTTATTGGACTTTCTGAATCATCACAAATAGATATATGTATGTGTGCACGTGGGATGGGCGGTTTATTATTTAATCTTTGTAAATAAAATTTAAAAAAAAAAAAAAAAAGAAGAAAGCTTCATGATTAAAGAAATGAGGCGGTGAGATTTGTCATATATACTCCCACACCTTTCTTAATCATAAATATATAATAGCAAAATAATTTCCGAAAATAGTTTTGGAGGGAATGATTGTAGACCATTGATCGTATTTTCAAGATTTAATCAAAACCGTCCATTTTTTTTATCTTTATAATTATGGTAATTTTGACTATCAATTAGTAAGTAATTTCAATTAGATTTTAATTATTGCTATATTATTTGATCGGTTATATTTTTCATCTATTTATATGAATTTCGCTTTATCTTCACTCCATTCTTACGATGGGCGCAAAATTATTTATGCACAAGAAATTGTGATTTTTGATCATAGATTCTTGAACCAGAGATGTATTTATTCCCCACACGATATCATCCATATCACGTTTATCATGTTGTAGGGATGCTGTTGGTGAACGAATCTAATCGGGAGGATTAGTGGCTGTTTTAATCCGTTTATACGTCACCAATCAATAACGTGTGATTGATTACCACCGTAAATGGTAAAACGAGTCTTGGGTTAACGAATTCGGGTAAAATGAAGATCGCAATTTAAATTATTTCGTATATGTGTAAGTTTGGGTGTATTTGTGTGTATTTTTAGTCTGAAATTCGAAAAATTACATGAATAAGCTGGAGAACAACTATTTATAGAGACTAGCAAGCATGAGGTGTCTAAGACTCTTGGTCTCCCTAGCCTGCATGCTTGACATGTGTCCCTTTGATCTTATCTAAGCTGAACCTTAGTTACAAAGTCTTCTTTGGTCCTTATCTCGGACTCACTGTTGTTCGCCTAGGTCGGCTTAATTGATCTTGTTGATTCTCCAACTGAAAGTTGTTCGTCTCTTGAGGTTGTACTTTGGAAGTTGCTCGCCTTATGGCTTTGTTCAGCTTGGCTTTGGGATCTTTGTCCTTTGTTCACTTGTACACACCTCCTTGGCTATTTGTTGTATCATATTTTGACCAAGTTGTTCGTCATGGTTGACTTCACAGTTGGCTCATTCTTGGTCCCGGGCCTTAATACATGTTCGCCCATTAGTTGTTCGTCGGGAGAGTTGTTCGTCACTTCATACACCTCCCAGATTGGTTAATGCGCCCAAATCGTGATTTTCTTTGTTTTAGACTTCAATAATTGTTCGCTCCATATCTAGTCGATGTTCGCCTATCAACAATTGCCCCCCATCCTGACTAGATGTTGCATCAGACGAGTAATTTTGTGGCGAGCAACTGTAGTTAGGATATCGTCTTGGCCAAGATTTGGACGAACAACATCTCTGTGACGAGCAATGTTGGAATAACCGTTTCGTCTTCCCATGATCTGGGGAGATCACGAAGATGACGCCAGCGCAATGATTGCGCGCCGCTCACGCGCGAGCAGCCCCAAGGCCACGCGCCCCTATAATTGTTTATAGGTCCTTCATCTCCTAGTTTAGCTCGGAATTTACCCCGCCTTCTTCCAGTTGAGCCCCGAAATTTTCGGAAAATTATGCCCTGGACCCCGTTTTTGTTTGGGGTATAAATAGTGGGAAAACTGAAATCTTTCCCACTTTTCCCCCTCTTGCAACAGTGCTCCGGCGAACCCTTCCTTCCTCCGGCGATTCCAAGCTTCTCCGGCATCTATTCTTCCCGTGTTTGGCCTCCAATCCTCGAAACAAGGTAGTTATCCTCTTATTTCTTTTCTTTTCTTTACTTTTTCTCTCGAGAACGCCATCGCCGCCGTGTGGGTTCGAGCGCAATCGTCTTCTCCGGGATAGCGCCGCCGTCTGCAATTCTTTTCACCGTCGCCTGGATTTTTCTTCTTCTATGTCTTCGCACTCGAGCAATAAGACTGAGGAGACCTTAGACCCACTCTTTCCAGTCGCGGTTCCCATCGATCAACCTCCCTTCGAGATTTCCTCGGCGTCGGATCTTCACGTGGATTCGGTCGTCCGCTCCGTGGAGGACACCGGTGCGGGCCCATCTGGGAGAGAATTAATAGTTGCGGTGAACAACAATTTGGGCGTAAGCTCTTCGTCTTCTGCCGAATCTAGAGATCCAGACCTTAACGAACTCACTCGCGAGTTCTTGGAGAGCATTAACTTCCCATCCCCAAGGATGCGGGAAAATGAGATCCCAGCTGGGGTTGCTCGACTATTCGAATGGCGAGCATATGCTGAAAGGTATGCGAACAGCTTTCCCCGTCCCCAAAGGGAAATAATGGATAAGGTGAAAACTGAGTACCAGGCGAGCAAGATAAAAAGCGTTGTTCGCGAAGATGAACTGGACTCCATCCGGAAGGACTATAAGATCCCATATGATATCCATATGTGGGCTCCTCAGAGAAAGGAAAGAGCTGATCGCCCACCTCCAGGATGTACGGCGATCAACATTCACACTCTAATTTCCGGACTAAAGTTGCCTCTTCCACCAGTCGTTGGTCGATTCCTGGAGGCGACCAACTTGGCCATTACCCAAATTACTCCAATTGGGTGGATGAATCTCTTGGGTTCCATGTGCCTGTTCGCCTTAGAGGGGTACGTTGATCAGATCACTGCGGAAGAGATCAACTACTTGATGACAATTACAAGTTGCCCCTTGGGAGAAGAAGGCTATCACTATCTCAAGGCAAGAACTGGGTTGAAAATGGTTGAAGAGGTGCCGAACAAGGTTCGTGACTGGAAGCAACACTTCTTCTGGATTGGGGGTGATTGGCGAGCATCTTCCGGTCCACACGGCGGTCCTGGGCGAATAAATTCTCCAGCAGCCTATGGAAAATTGAAACGTAAGTTTGTTTCTTGCTCGCCTTTGGGCTAAGTTGTTCTAATTTAACTTCTTTTGTTTGTTCGCAGGCCCTCGTCTACCCAAGTGGAATTCGAAAGAGGAGGAGTTGAACTCCGAGTTCTTGTTTACTTCGTGCTTGGTCGGCCTCCGCAATAAAGCAGATAGAACTATAGACTATCTCTGCCGATCAAGGTGTCAAAAAGCTGCTCGCCTTTTGACCTACCCACATCATTTGGAGGCTCAAGCTGAGGTGCCCCCTGGTATGAAAATTTCTAACTCCTTGCTCAAGTTTTGTTCGTCGTTAACCTGTTTAACTTGCTCGTCTAATTTTCTTTTTTTTTTTTTTTTTTTAGCCGAGCAAGTAACAGTTGCCGTTCCCCCAAGCTACGCTCTTCTTGAGCAAAGGGTCCTTGAAATGGGGCCACCAAGAGGGAAGAAAAGGAGAGGTGACCCTCCTCAAGCGGTGCTTGCCATGTCGAACAAGCCTGAGGGGGCTAAGGTTCCGAGACAGGCAGCCCCCCCAGTCCAAATCCGGTCCCGTCCCGTCTCCCCACCTCGTGGTGGGAAACGCCTTAAGAAGGCAGACGGGACCCCACTGGTCGGAGATGTCACCGGCAAGGGGAAAGAAAAGGTGGGCGAAAGTCATGCTCGCCACGAAGGGGATGTCGCTAGGCGCTCTTCTGCGGAGCCCACGGAAAGGTCGGGAAAAGCGAGCAAAGACGTAGGCTCACTCCGTGGCCCAGAAGATCTTACGTTCCTTGGATGGGACGATCGGAAGTTTGCCGAGTAAGTATCTACCCTCTTTTGCCGAACAACTTTCATCTTCTTTTTTTTTAATTTTTTCTAAGTATCAATTTCTTTCTTGTTTGCAGATATCGTGCCGACGATTACCCCGGCCGAGCAAGTGTTGTACACCAGTATGCTTGCTCGAAGACTCCCGTTAACATAAGGGAGATTCCTGGCGAGCATGTTCGCAAGGCAACGGAGCTGGTCGCCCGAGCCTGGACGCGTCCCCTGGACAAGGCCATCCTCCAACAGGGGCAAATGGACAATCTCCATCTCTCGATGATGCTCGTTGCCAACGGCCTCGTCACTGCCCAAAGGGCAATTGCCCAAGTTGCCGAGCAGGAAGAGTCTGCTCGCCACTATGCGAGTACTGCTCGGCAACTCTCCGAGGAAAAGGACAAACTGGCGAACAACTTGCATGGCCAGATTGCTCGGCTCAATGACCAACTTTCCCTCTATATTGACGGCGAGAAAAAGCACCTTGAAGACATTCAAGGCTTATCTGCCGAGCTGAAGAGCAAAGAGGCCTTGCTTAGTGAGGAGAAGAGCAAACTGTCAGCGGCCGAGCAAAAAATTGCTGATCTTGAGGCGGAGGTTGCTCGTCTCCGGGAGTCCGAAACCAACCTCTTTACCCGCGAGCAACTTGAAGAGGAGGTTCAAGCTCGTACCGGCCCCATCTCCAACCTTGGATATATCTGTGCCTACGCGGATAGCATCCGTACGGCCGATGCCTATGATTATAAGGACATGGTGGAGGAGATGAGCAAAGATTTGAACGAGTTCCTTGAGAACTATCCTCCACCGAACAACGTAAAAATCCAGTTGGCGGATCTGGCTGTACTAGGGGTTAAACTGGATTTACTCGACCCCAGTATCACCATCACTCATCCTCCACCAATTGTTGATGATGGCGAGCAAGGAGATGAGCCGGCTGCCGCGGACGAGCAAATTGCTAAAGAGGCGGAGGATAAGGCAGCTGAAGACCTTGCTCGAGACATGATTGTCGACCCTCCTGCCGAGCAATCTCAAGATCCTCCTCCCGTCGAACAGCAGTAGTTTTTAGGACTTAGCTTTTTCTTCATCTCTTTTGTAATAGTTGCTCGTTCCTTTTTGTAGTACTTGTAATGGCTGCTTCCAGCTTGTACTATTTTTGAGGCTCAATGCCTTTGATTAATGGATGTCTTTCTTTTGTTCGCTCATTTTCTTATATATGTTAATTGTCTTTACATTTCTGTCAATGCCTTTACAATTATAACATATAGTGTTGGGCTTTTGTTCGAATTGAACTTGCCTTTAGTGGAATCAGGGTTCAGCCTTAGGTTCTGTTCATTTTAAGAAACGAACAACCTTTAAGTGGCTTTGGTCCTTAGGTTCTGTTCATTTGTAAAACGAACAACCTTTGAATGGACTTGTACCTCGAGCTTT
This sequence comes from Ballota nigra, assembly GCA_947034835.1. Classification (NCBI taxonomy): domain Eukaryota; kingdom Viridiplantae; phylum Streptophyta; class Magnoliopsida; order Lamiales; family Lamiaceae; genus Ballota; species Ballota nigra. The sequence continues at coordinate 4,415,748 of OX344727.1, read as the reverse complement.
TGGACTTTTCCTTTTTTGACGAACAACTATTATATTTACATTGCAAAATAATTACAAGTGTTATAAGACTGTCCATCACTATCATATACAATCTGACGAACAACTTTAAACACAAACTAAAACTTGCTATCCATTAAATCAAAAGAACTAGCACCAGACTATACAATGTGCCGAGCAACTTTTGAATCTATACTTAAGAAAATTTAAAAAAAATTAGACAAGTTTTTAGCTTTCTTAGCCTTCCTTGACAAGTTTTTAGCTTTCTTAGCCTTCCTTCAACTCATACGCATCCCTTGCCCCCCAAGACATTTGTTCGCCCAACTTTATTGATAGTACTTCTTTAGATGTACAGCATTCCAGGAGTATTGGGCCGGCTTGCCTTCCATGTCCTCAATATCGTATACGCCATTGACGTATTTTTCTGTTATTCGATACGGGCCCTCCCAAGTTGGTCCCAATACACCTGGAGGTTGGGCGAGCAACTTTCTTAGAACCAAATCTCCAACTCTGAATTCCCTAACTTTTACATGGGAATTATAGTAACGTTCTGCTCGCTGCTTGTATGTGGCATTTTTTAGCTCGGCATTCAACCTTTTTTCTTCGAGCAAATCCAATTCAGCATTTAGAGCAGAGTTGTTCGCCTGTTCATCAAAGTTGGTCGTCCTGAATGTAGTGGCCTTTAACTCAATTGGTATTACAGCCTCTGTCCCGAAAGCCATTGCAAAGGGTGTTTCTCCGGTGCTTGACCTGGGAGAAACTCTGTATGCCCATAAGACTTCCGGAAGTTCTGTAGACCAACTGCTTTTACTCTCCGCCAGTCGCACTTTTAATGTATGCTTTATGATTTTATTTACAGCTTCAACTTGTCCATTCGACTGGGGGTGATAAGGTGTGGAGTAATGTTTCTTGATCCCCCACTTCGTACAGAATTCTCTCAACTCTTGTCCATCAAATTGTGGACCATTGTCTGTCACAATTGCTTGTGGAACTCCAAAACGACAGACAATGTTCTTCCAAATAAAGTTGATCATCTTCTGCTGTGTTATATTCATCATGGCCTCTGCTTCCGCCCATTTTGTGTAATAATCGACTGCCACGACGGCGAATCGAACATTTCCAACTCCAGCCGGGAAAGGACCAATGATGTCCATCCCCCATCTTGCAAAAGGCCATGGGCTGTATACTGACACAAGTTCCTTAGCCGGGGTGTGGATGCCTGGGGCAAAAATCTGACATTGATGGCAAGTTTTGGCTTTTTTGATTGCATCTTGACGTAAGGTCGGCCAATAATAGCCTTGTCTGATTGTCTTGTATGCCAAAGCTTGCTCCCCAGTATGATTTCCACATACTCCAGCATGTATCTCTTCAAGTACTGTTTGCCCTTGCCCCCTAGGCAAACACTTGAGAAGTGGGATTGATATTCCCCTTTTGAAGAGCTGTTCGCCCACCAGAGTATATCTGGCGGCTCGCTTTATTAGCTTGGCAGCTTCAAAAGGGTTGTTTGGTTTTTCCCCATTTTTCAAGTATTTGACTATACTTGTTCTCCAGTCTTCTTCTTCACTGGTTTGACCGTCGAGTTGATTGACATTATAACTTACTGTTGATGGATCTTTCATCTTTGTAACTATAATATCTGCCAACTCTACGGGGCCTTCACTTGTTGCTAGTCGGGCAAGCGCATCTGCTTGAGTGTTGCTCGTCCTTGGAATTTGCTGTATGAAAACTTGCTGCAACATGGACATCAGGTGAGCAACAATCCGTTGATATTCGATCATGTGATCATCTTTTGCTTCGTATTCACCTCGGACTTGGTTTACGATTAATTGTGAGTCGCCGAATATTTGCAAGTGTCTGACACCAACTGCGAGGGATAGGTGGAGACCAGCGATAAGAGCTTCATACTCAGCTTCGTTGTTGGTTGCCATGAAACCAAATCTGATCGCCGAGGTGAATACTTGTCTGTCTGGACTTATTAATACTACTCCTGCCCCCGAGGCTATGTTGGTTGATGATCCATCCACATAGAGATGCCAAGGATGATCAAGTCCTCTCGTCGGATCTGGTGGGAAAGTTAATTCGACTATAAAGTCGGCTAATGCTTGCCCTTTGATCGCTGTTCGAGGAGCATAGGTCACCCCGAATTGGCTAATCTCCAGTGACCATCTTAAGAGACGACCTGCAGTGTCGGGGCGATGGAGAATTTGCCTGAGCGGGAAAGTTGTTAGAACTTCGACTTGATGGTCAAAGAAGTATGGTCGTAACTTTCTCACGCTCATAACCAAAGCATACGCCAGCTTTTCGGTTGGGGCATATTTGATCTCTGCTTCGTGTAAAGCTTGGCTGACGTAATAGATTGGTTGATGGAACTTGCCGTCCTCCCGCACCAAAACAGAACTGATGGCAACTTCTGATGCGGCTAAGTATAGAAAGAGCTTTTCTCCTGGGATTGGTTTTGATAGGATTTTGACATCTCCCAGGTAGTCTTTAAGTTAATCGAAAGCCGCTTGGCAGTTGTTAGTCCATGCAAACTTCCCTTTTTTGACGGCCTCGAAGAATGGACGGCACTTGTCCCCCGACCTGGATATGAACCGGTTCAATGCTGCTAGGCACCCGGTGAGTCTTTGCACTTCTTTCACCGAACGTGGTGGTTGCATATCCATGATGGCTTTAACTTTTGATGGGTTGGCCTCAATTCCCCGCTGGCTAACAAGATGACCCAAGAATTTTCCTGAGTGAACTCCAAAGCTGCTTTTCTTTGGATTCAACTTCATGTTATAGTGTCGTAGAATTTCGAACACTTGAGTCAGATATTGAAGATGGTCTTCCTTCTTGGGACTTTTGACTACGATATCGTCTACATAGACTTCAACCGTATCTCCAATTTGTTGATCAAACATCTTGTTCACCAGCCTTTGATATGTTGCTCCAGCATTTATGAGGCCGAACGGCATTCTCTTCCAACACAGCAAGTTTTTGTTAGTATAAAAAGCTGTGCTTTCTTGATCGTCAGGATGCATTGGGATTTGATGATACCCTGCAAAAGCATCCATGAATGTTAGCATTTCGTGACCCGCAGTGCTGTCCACCAATTGATCGATGTGCGGGAGAGGAAAGTTGTCCTTCGGGCATGCTGCATTCAGATCTGTAAAGTCTATGCATAGCCTCCAGGTCCCGTTTGGTTTCCTCACGAGTACTGGGTTTGCTACCCATTGTGGACAGAGTGCTTGTCGAATGAGATCATTGTCTAGCAACTTTTTAACTTCTTCATTCAAGGCTTGGTATTTGTCCGGGCCGTACTTCCTTCGTTTTTGATGGACGGGCTTTCTTGCTTGATTTATGTTCAGCTTGTGGCAAGCATGTTTTGGGTCTATCCCCACCATATCTGCGTGAGACCAAGCAAAGACATCTAGATTCTTGGTGAGGAACTCTTTCATTCGGGATCTGTAAGGCTCTGGGAGCTCAGATCCTATGAATAATTCAAGATCTTCGTTGTTGGGATTAACTTTGAACGCCTCCAGCTCTTCGACTGGAGTCGCTCGTCGTTTTTGTCCCTTCCAACGGGGATCAAGTATGGGTTCCTCAGGGTTGGAATCATTTTCGATGTTCATGGGCTCTACCCCCAGGCGGGGTTCTAGATCATCAGTTGGCTCCGTCCCATTGTTGTTCGTTTGTACTTGGCCCTCCAAGTCCTCCACTGAAGGTTGTTCGTCATCACCCCTTTGTTGTTCGTCAGATGGAGGTTCCTCGCGAGTGGTAACGAGTTGTTCGTCCAACACTTGCTCGTCCAAGTGTTGTTCGTCCGTATCTATGTGGTCTTCCATGTCCACCATATTATTTAGTATAGATGGTTCATCGATGGGATAACTTGTTGCTTCCATCATGGATATTTGTACAAATTTTGCTCGTAGCTGTTGAACGCATTCTCGTGCTCTCCGTTGGTCTCCTTTAATTGTACTTGTTCCACTAGCTGTTGGAAATTTCAAACAATAATGGTAAGTGGAACACGCAGCTTTGAATTCATTGAGAAAAGGTCGGCCAAGAAACCCGTTATAGGTCGATTCCTGGTCTACAACCAAGAAATCTACCATTCTTGTTATATTTCTTTCGGGTTCATTAGCCGTTACAAGTTGTACTGCTAATGTTACAATTCCCAACGGTGTTGTCACAGCATTCCCGAAGCCTATGATTCTATGTGTTGTATTCCGAACATAACCCGAATAATCTCCCAGATTATCGAGGGTCTTCTTGAATAAGATGTTGGTGTAGGCTCCGGTGTCCACCAACAGTCTGTGGACTCTGGTCCCCATAATCTTGGCGCAGATTACGAGTGAATCATTGTGCGGAGTTAAGACGCCTTCAAGGTCTTTTTCGGTGAAAGTTAATTCTGCCGTTTGCATGATAGACGGCTTAACTCCCATTTCTTGTACTTGGCCAATCGCTCGTAGCTCCACTTTCCTCTTCCGGTTAGAGTCGGGTGGTTGTCCATCAAAACACCCTCCCGCGGGACCTGTGGGTTCCATCATGAACAGATCTTCTAAAGGTTGAGCTGGCACACTGGGAACTGGTCGCCCGGGTTTGTTGTTTCTCTGAGGTTGATCATCCTCTTCATCTTCTGAGTTGTTCTCCCGAGCTCTTTTCCCAGGTTGCCTTTTAACGAAATCGGAGAGCTTTCCCTCCTCATAAAATCGCCAGAGTTGCTTAAGCAAATCTCTACACTCACTCGTAAAATGCCCCACACTTTGATGGTAGGCACAATACTTGTTCGGGTTGAGTTTGCCAGTATCCTGGCGAATTTTACGTGGTGGGGAAAGCAACTCTTTCTCCTTTACGCTCTCATACACAGTATCAACTGATACTGTCAATACTTGGTTCAATTTTTCTTTCAAATCCGATCCTTCGGTGAATGCTTTCATATTTTTTGGGACCCTGTAGCTTATCCCGACGGGCTTTTTGTTATTCTCCTTAGGATCAGCTTTGTTCTCCCCTAAATTTGTCTGTAGGGCCTCGTGCATGGAAACGAAAATGCCAGCTTGGTTTCTGAACTCGGCATAAGTCTTTGGGCACTTCAGACGTACCTCCTTCCATAACTTCGACCCTTTTTTCAATCCGGCCATCACAGCGACGATCTTTGTATCTTCGCTCACCGGTTCTCCTTCTAGCAAAACTTTATCGAATCTTTCCATAAACGCCCGGTCAGTTTCATCATCATTTTGCCTCAAATCTGATAGCCGGTGTTTTTGGGAAAGATACGACCCCGCCGTTGAAAAGTGAGAAAGAAATTCTCGACTTAGCTGGACGAACGAGTGGATTGATGCCGGCGGCATTGATGAAAACCACTTGTGAACCCGATCGCCCAATGTTAACGGAAAATTCCGGCATTGGGTGGCATCGCTGGCCCCCACGGAGACCATGTAATCCGTATACTTCGTTAAGTGGACCCGGGGGTCGGCGATGCCTTCATATTGAATGCTAGCCGGAAATTGAATATTTTTCTGTATCGGGGCCTTCAAAATGTGAGCTGCCAAAGGTGAGGATGGCATGCTGGTCGTTCCCATCCCCCTCTGTTGGTCTAGTTGCCCCTGCATGTTCTCCACAGCCCTCCTTAGGCTTGATAATTCATCAAGAGGTGCCCCCTGACTTGGAGGCTGTTCGGCGAACAAAGGCATTAACCTTTCTGCTCGTCGCAGTCCCTCGCTTGGAGTGGGCACTTCCTGGGCTTGCCTCCTAATGTTGTTCGCCGCATTTGGCCCTAGGCGCCTGAAGGCTGACTGGGAGAGTCTTTCATGGACTGATGGGCGAGGCTGTTCAAAAGTTGCTCGCCCATCTCCTGCTCCCCGGCGAGCAGCTTCCCGCTGGGGTTGGCTAAGCCTGTCTTGGGCACTGGAACGTGTTGTTCCATGGCTAGACATAGTTGTTCGTCCGCGACCAGACTCAGCCTGTACCTCTCCTTGGTCGACCACCTTGGCCTTTCCCTTATTTCGTCTGACTTGGGCACTATCAACCTCTCGCTGTTCGCCTCTGGTAGTCCTGGGCCTAACAACCTCTAGGGACTTGTCCCTTGGCCTTGCTTGTGTTGGCCTGACCTGCTCTTGTTGTCTCTGGAGAGCCTGGAGAGCAGCTATGGTTGTGGCCAACTCGTTGGGGTTGTTCGCCAAAGCCTCCATCTCAGGGGGGAGGTTATGTGTTATGGCCGTATGTTGTGACCTGTTCGCATGTCTCGGGTCACGGTCCTGGTGGTCGGCCGACGTGGCTCGGGTCTGAGATGCTCTTTTTGACAATCGTGATCCTTGGGTCTCTTTAGATTGAGGCATTTCAATTTAATTTGTTTCTTAATTTTAAAATTGAAGAACACCAAGAACACCAAGAACACTTTTGTTTGTATCTTCAAATATTTCTTGAGATTTCCTTTGAATCTTCAAGTTTTCAACTTGAAATTCTTGAGTAATCACACTAAACCGGAGGTTCGAACCCTCCTTCTAGCGCCAAATTGTTGGTGAACGAATCTAATCGGGAGGATTAGTGGCTGTTTTAATCCGTTTATATGTCACCAATCAATAACGTGTGATTGATTACCACCGTAAATGGTAAAACGAGTCTTGGGTTAACGAATTCGGGTAAAATGAAGATCGCAATTTAAATTATTTCGTATATGTGTAAGTTTGGGTGTATTTGTGTGTATTTTTAGTCTGAAATTCGAAAAATTACATGAATAAGCTAGAGAACAACTATTTATAGAGACTAGCAAGCATGAGGTGTCTAAGACTCTTGGTCTCCCTAGCCTGCATGCTTGACATGTGTCCCTTTGATCTTATCTAAGCTGAACCTTAGTTACAAAGTCTTCTTTGGTCCTTATCTCGGACTCACTGTTGTTCGCCTAGGTCGGCTTAATTGATCTTGTTGATTCTCCAACTGAAAGTTGTTCGTCTCTTGAGGTTGTACTTTGGAAGTTGCTCGCCTTATGGCTTTGTTCAGCTTGGCTTTGGGATCTTTGTCCTTTGTTCACTTGTACACACCTCCTTGGCTATTTGTTGTATCATATTTTGACCAAGTTGTTCGTCATGGTTGACTTCACAGTTGGCTCATTCTTGGTCCCGGGCCTTAATACCTGTTCGCCCATTAGTTGTTCGTCGGGAGAGTTGTTCGTCACTTCATACACCTCCCAGATTGGTTAATGCGCCCAAATCGTGATTTTCTTTGTTTTAGACTTCAATAATTGTTCGCTCCATATCTAGTCGATGTTCGCCTATCAACATGTGCAATTGAGTGCATGATATGCATTTGAACTTTGAAAAAAATATACCCCAAGCATAAATCAGTATTACTCCAAGAAATAATCAGTAATACCGCAAGAAATAATCAATAATACCCTAAGAAGTAATAGGTAATATCTCAATTTAAAAAAAAAATACATTTCAGCGTGTTAGTGCGTGATTTGAAAAAAAAAAATTAAACTTAAAATACTAATACATGCCCAGAGTTTGTGATATTGGTGTTATAAACTAAAAAATAGTTAACATTAATCATGTTTCCTAATTTCTCAAGATTTGGTCAGACATTAATTTCGCCGGCTAATCATCCTCTCCCAAACTACCCTAAATTTGGTCCAGTAATCTACTCTCCAAACCACCACCCGGAACTCTAATCCTCTATCATCCATCCTGATCTCACCATCTATGGCACCAATTAAGATAATTGCACAATTGAAGACCTATCTATATTTTCTTATAATATTAAGTGATTTAGATGGTCATTGTTAAGGGATAATAATAACTTGGAATAAACATAAAAGCTATAACATTTACGAATTTATGTAATTTTTAATATGAAATCATTCAAAATAAAGGTTACTACTATTCATTTTGGGATTATTGCAAATTTGGTCCCGTGAAAATTTTACAATAACAAAATTTTGGTCTCACATTCTTTTCTGATCCCATTTTTTTTTTGTAAATTTGGTTATTTTCGTTAACTTTTGGGACCAAAGTTATAATTTTTTGGGACTAAAATTGCAATTTATAATTCTTTTGGGATCAAAAGTGCACTTTTCTTGGGAAAAAATGTGGAATAAAACCACTGGACCAAAAATATCGAAAAAAGATCATTTTTGTAGACAATCTCTTCTCATAGGACCAAAAATGCAATTTCCCTATTCTTTCTATCTTTACATTGAGTCATGTTGGAACGTAAATAATTAAGATAATTACATAAATTAAAATGTATTCATACTTTTATCATCATAATATAATTTAGATGACCACTATTAAGGAAAGCTAATAAAGATAATAATTAAATGACAAATAGTATATATCAATTTTAGTTTTTTATTTTTATTTTTATTTTTTGCAGAAGTTTCATTTTTACATAAATAGATCATAAAGTATTAATTTAATTATATAATTAGGGCACAAGTAATTAGGATACAATATGATTATGATTGCATCATATTATCAAAAGTTAGTGAGAGACAACTTTTAAAAAAATAGTTCTAATAGCAATTTTTAGTGGTTTGAAAATATCCCCTAAATATATTAGTTGTTTCAATATAAGATATTAGTAAATCGTTGTTCACGGTAAAAATTATCGTGAGTATCATCTACATGATATTTTTCTCTTGTAAAAATATACCTCTACTATCACCCAAAACAATCGTGATTTAGTTGATAAAATTTATGGAATAATAAAAAATTTAATCATATTAATAAATGCATAAAATTTTTAGAATGTGTTTTGGGCGAATTGGAGTTGATTTCCATCCTTAATTTCGTAATGTTAGTCCCTAAAACTTCACGACAAACATGTTTTGTTGGGAAGGTTGAATAATATCTTGGAGTTATATGTTAAAGTACAAAATTAGAATATAATGTCTGCAATGATTAATATATATTAACTTCTGAATTAAAAATGATAAGTACTCAACTATCAATAAATGTGTATATTATAGTAAAAGATTAGTAATAATTATGATTGCATTATTTTTAGTAAATGAATCATGTCGTTAGATGTGTTTAAGAAAACAAATTTCATTTTATCTACTCCGTACGTAATGATTTGTTTTAATAGAAATTGAGTAATATTGGTTTAGTTCAAACATTTCTCATTTGTTTAAATTAATAATTTTTTTCCAACCAAGCTTGCTAATTATAACATGCCTTAATGTTTACACCTTTAAAAAAAATCCAGATTATGTAAAGGAAATATATTTAGATACATTTTTAAGATCTGATATGCTTTAATTATTGACTATAAATTAGCATACGATAATATCTTACCAAAATAAAATCACATACAAATGATATATCGATAAAGAAAATAGATAAATGAAGAAGTTGAGATTTTTTTTATAAGACATCTAATAAATATTTAGAATATCAAGCACTATAATCTAAAAAACTTATATACAAATTTTTGAACTCTCATACCTCTCAAAAATTACACTGAATGTTAAAAAAAAAAATCAAATCTAAGTGGAAATTGCTGATTTTTTGTAAAAAAACAGAAAGGAAGAAGATAATCGGGGAAGAGTGAGAGAGTGGGTAGATTTAATTCGTGTGTTGTAAACAAATATAAGGGTAGTTTAGTAAATTAATATAAAACAATTTTAGTTAATTAGTTTTAGGGTTTGTATATAAAATTAGGGGGTTTATTTAACGTCCTTAGGAATTTATATATTATTGTGACGTGAACTATCAAGGTGTGATAACAAATATCATTAAATGAAGGTTCCTACGATTTTTCATCTTTTCATATTAGTATGTAGGCAAAGTTTTATATGAAAATGATTCATGATAAGCTTATTATAAAAATATTTTAAAATATCAAATATTTGATCAAGAGTATAAAAAATCTAACCAGAAGTATTAAAATAATTAGGTTACTGGTATGATGTATATTATCATTGTTGTTGATTTTTTTACCCCAATTTTTTATACTTCTAATTAGATTATTGATACTACTGATCAAATCTTTGATACTTTAAAAAAATTTCATAATAAGTTTATCATGATAAATTTGCATATAAAACTTACTCCAGAATGTAAATATGATTTGTATATTTATATTATTGGAGTAGTTCTTCTAGTGTGCAATTGAGTGCATGATATGCATTTGAACTTTGAAAAAAATATACCCCAAGCATAAATCAGTATTACTCCAAGAAATAATCAGTAATACCGCAAGAAATAATCAATAATACCCTAAGAAGTAATAGGTAATATCTCAATTTAAAAAAAAATACATTTCAGCGTGTTAGTGCGTGATTTGAAAAAAAAAATTAAACTTAAAATACTAATACATGCCCAGAGTTTGTGATATTGGTGTTATAAACTAAAAAATAGTTAACATTAATCATGTTTCCTAATTTCTCAAGATTTGGTCAGACATTAATTTCGCCGGCTAATCATCCTCTCCCAAACTACCCTAAATTTGGTCCAGTAATCTACTCTCCAAACCACCACCCGGAACTCTAATCCCCTATCATCCATCCTGATCTAACCATCTATGGCACCAATTAAGATAATTGCACAATTGAAGACCTATCTATATTTTCTTATAATATTAAGTGATTTAGATGGTCATTGTTAAGGGATAATAATAACTTGGAATAAACATAAAAGCTATAACATTTACGAATTTATGTAATTTTTAATATGAAATCATTCAAAATAAAGGTTACTACTATTCATTTTGGGATTATTGCAAATTTGGTCCCGTGAAAATTTTACAATAACAAAATTTTGGTCTCACATTCTTTTCTGATCCCATTTTTTTTTTGTAAATTTGGTTATTTTCGTTAACTTTTGGGACCAAAGTTATAATTTTTTGGGACTAAAATTGCAATTTATAATTCTTTTGGGATCAAAAGTGCACTTTTCTTGGGAAAAAATGTGGAATAAAACCACTGGACCAAAAATATCGAAAAAATATCATTTTTGTAGACAATCTCTTCTCATAGGACCAAAAATGCAATTTCCCTATTCTTTCTATCTTTACATTGAGTCATGTTGGAACGTAAATAATTAAGATAATTACATAAATTAAAATGTATTCATACTTTTATCATCATAATATAATTTAGATGACCACTATTAAGGAAAGCTAATAAAGATAATAATTAAATGACAAATAGTATATATCAATTTTAGTTTTTTATTTTTATTTTTATTTTTTGCAGAAGTTTCATTTTTACATAAATAGATCATAAAGTATTAATTTAATTATATAATTAGGGCACAAGTAATTAGGATACAATATGATTATGATTGCATCATATTATCAAAAGTTAGTGAGAGACAACTTTTAAAAAAATAGTTCTAATAGCAATTTTTAGTGGTTTGAAAATATCCCCTAAATATATTAGTTGTTTCAATATAAGATATTAGTAAATCGTTGTTCACGGTAAAAATTATCGTGAGTATCATCTACATGATATTTTTCTCTTGTAAAAATATACCTCTACTATCACCCAAAACAATCGTGATTTAGTTGATAAAATTTATGGAATAATAAAAAATTTAATCATATTAATAAATGCATAAAATTTTTAGAATGTGTTTTGGGCGAATTGGAGTTGATTTCCATCCTTAATTTCGTAATGTTAGTCCCTAAAACTTCACGACAAACATGTTTTGTTGGGAAGGTTGAATAATATCTTGGAGTTATATGTTAAAGTACAAAATTAGAATATAATGTCTGCAATGATTAATATATATTAACTTCTGAATTAAAAATGATAAGTACTCAACTATCAATAAATGTGTATATTATAGTAAAAGATTAGTAATAATTATGATTGCATTATTTTTAGTAAATGAATCATGTCGTTAGATGTGTTTAAGAAAACAAATTTCATTTTATCTACTCCGTACGTAATGATTTGTTTTAATAGAAATTGAGTAATATTGGTTTAGTTCAAACATTTCTCATTTGTTTAAATTAATAATTTTTTTCCAACCAAGCTTGCTAATTATAACATGCCTTAATGTTTACACCTTTAAAAAAAATCCAGATTATGTAAAGGAAATATATTTAGATACATTTTTAAGATCTGATATGCTTTAATTATTGACTATAAATTAGCATACGATAATATCTTACCAAAATAAAATCACATACAAATGATATATCGATAAAGAAAATAGATAAATGAAGAAGTTGAGATTTTTTTTATAAGACATCTAATAAATATTTAGAATATCAAGCACTATAATCTAAAAAACTTATATACAAATTTTTGAACTCTCATACCTCTCAAAAATTACACTGAATGTTAAAAAAAAAAAATCAAATCTATAACAAATATCTTGAAAATTTTAAACCTCTAATAAATCCTTATAAAGTATTTAAATTTTCAAATTTGTAGAAGAACACCGTCTATACAGATTTAAATATTTTACTATTACACATCCACTAAAATAAGTACATATATATATATATATATATATATATATATATATAATTTGAAATATATATACAAATATTATTTGATAATCATATTATAGATTTTGAGACTTTGTCATTTCGATCTCAACGGACGCCCAAGATTTTCGGCCGCTGCCTATGATGGATGACATAATCGACCATCATATCAAGAAGCGTTCAAACTTGATTTCACCCAATTAGCCTTATCACGACTTTGCAGATTTTTCTGCGCTTCATTGAATCAATGATCATAGGCCGCATCTTTTCTCTTTTTTCAAACGCTGCTATTCACCCAAGGATTCATGCGGGCATCTGTTGATAGGCGAACATCGACTAGATATGGAGCGAACAATTATTGAAGTCTAAAACAAAGAAAATCACGATTTGGGCGCATTAACCAATCTGGGAGGTGTATGAAGTGACGAACAACTCTCCCGACGAACAACTAATGGGCGAACAGGTATTAAGGCCCGGGACCAAGAATGAGCCAACTGTGAAGTCAACCATGACGAACAACTTGGTCAAAATATGATACAACAAATAGCCAAGGAGGTGTGTACAAGTGAACAAAGGACAAAGATCCCAAAGCCAAGCTGAACAAAGCCATAAGGCGAGCAACTTCCAAAGTACAACCTCAAGAGACGAACAACTTTCAGTTGGAGAATCAACAAGATCAATTAAGCCGACCTAGGCGAACAACAGTGAGTCCGAGATAAGGACCAAAGAAGTCTTTGTAACTAAGGTTCAGCTTAGATAAGATCAAAGGGACACATGTCAAGCATGCAGGCTAGGGAGACCAAGAGTCTTAGACACCTCATGCTTGCTAGTCTCTATAAATAGTTGTTCTCCAGCTTATTCATGTAATTTTTCGAATTTCAGACTAAAAATACACACAAATACACCCAAACTTACACATATACGAAATAATTTAAATTGCGATCTTCATTTTACCCGAATTCGTTAACCCAAGACTCGTTTTACCATTTACGGTGGTAATCAATCACACGTTATTGATTGGTGACGTATAAACGGATTAAAACAGCCACTAATCCTCCCGATTAGATTCGTTCACCAACAGCACACTAGAAGAACTACTCCAATAATATAAATATACAAATCATATTTACATTCTGGAGTAAGTTTTATATGCAAATTTATCATGATAAACTTATTATGAAATTTTTTTAAAGTATCAAAGATTTGATCAGTAGTATCAATAATCTAATTAGAAGTATAAAAAATTGGGGTAAAAAAATCAACAACAATGATAATATACATCATACCAGTAACCTAATTATTTTAATACTTCTGGTTAGATTTTTTATACTCTTGATCAAATATTTGATATTTTAAAATATTTTTATAATAAGCTTATCATGAATCATTTTCATATAAAACTTTGCCTACATACTAATATGAAAAGATGAAAAATCGTAGGAACCTTCATTTAATGATATTTGTTATCACACCTTGATAGTTCACGTCACAATAATATATAAATTCCTAAGGACGTTAAATAAACCCCCTAATTTTATATACAAACCCTAAAACTAATTAACTAAAATTGTTTTATATTAATTTACTAAACTACCCTTATATTTGTTTACAACACACGAATTAAATCTACCCACTCTCTCACTCTTCCCCGATTATCTTCTTCCTTTCTGTTTTTTTACAAAAAATCAGCAATTTCCACTTAAAAGACCACACAGTTGAATCAAACGCTTATTAATTTTTTTTATGAAATTGCTATTCAAAACCCATCTGCAAATAGCCCGGTGTATAATTGGTATCCACACCTTTTTTAGAGCATTTTATTTTAGATTAATGATTCTGATTGAAAATTTTGGCAAGGCGATCAATCACAATCAATGACTTCATCTTTAAATTATTTTTGTAAATGTACTTTGTGTCAAACAAATTGTAAATGCTTATAATGAAATAAGACACGGGGGTTATCATAATATTAGTTGGTCTGATGTATTCGTATAACACCACTGAGTTTAGTGGATTTAATTGCAGTGCAAAAACAACTCATGATTGAGAAATAAATTAATTCAACAAGTTAATCACGTAGTAAACTCTCGAATTAGTTTTGTAATGGAAATTCAATTCTATGACGTGCGTATAAACTAGAGAAGGAATAATTTTTCTTTTGTAGTATTTTGAAGGGGTACAATAATAAAAAATTTGGGGTAAGTTTAATAGTTTTACTATATTTTTAATGGGGTATAAATAGTAAATGGAGTATGTATAGTAATTTAGGGGGTTTATTTAATTGTGGCCATTACAAGTTATTATTTTTTTAATATCATATATTGAATTTTTTAACTATTAATAAATTGACTATGGAATTACTTTCAAATAAATATAAGAAAATTTGTGAATTTGATCCCATGAGAATTATTAATAACAATTTTGGTCCTACATTCTATTTTTTATTTTGCAAATTTGGTCTCTTTCATTAATTTTTGCGACTAAAACTGAAATTTAGACATTCTCTTGGGACTAGAATTACAATTCTCTATTGAAAAAAATATATCGAAGAATGGTCTCCTCCCTCCCGAAGTAGTCATTCCTAGGGTCGGACACCGAGTCATAAAAAAATTGTAACGATCAATTATCTACACTTATTATTTTATTAAGTTCACCGACATCATTTATAATTTTTTACTAAATATACACTTTTTAAAATATAAATTTATCTAACATACAGTACTTACATACACATCCTATGCATACTCATCCATCAATTTCATCATTTTTTTTCTTATTTCAAATGTTGGAAATGTGAGACTGTGAAAAAATATAACATTATCTTAAATAATATTTTGTGTGGTTTGTGTATCAAGGTTGAGTACTTGATATTGATCTTTTTAATTAATTTTATTTGTGCGTTTTGTACTCTTCAATGAAAAACAACTAACACTCCTTAGTGAAAACAACTAATTCCTTTCAATGAACCATTTTCACTCAATTGCATGCCAGGTATAGAGCATGAAAGTAGCTGAAACTCGAACAATTGGTCAAAAGTTATTTTCTTTCTCCAGTGTATCTACGTCTGCTTGCCACACTTTCGTTTCTACTAGATCCAATGTATTTGATGATAGCCCTTTAACTTTCTTTGATCCCTATTTTTTTTAGTCTATTAATTAACAACAACAATTGAGGATGATGAATTCCAAATAGAAATAGCAAAATTAAATAATCAATTATATATATAAAAAAAAGCATTTATTCTTTTAAATTTTTTCTTTCGCTATATTTTTATAAATTTGTTTAAACAACCAAATATTTTTTCAAAGATTATTATTACTTAGTGCTCTGTTTCAAAATATTAATTTTCTGCCAAACCCGTGTAGGATTTACACTGTAATTTTGTTTAAAAAATATATGGACATTTGATTCAAAAGTTGAATAAAATTATCAAAATAATTAGACTATTAAGTAGACATGCACAAGAATTTTTAGAGTCAGTGATGTGCCCTTTTTTAAAATGTCAAAGTTATTTATTTCTTATATAAAATCCAATATCACAATCAACATACTAATTGTATAAAAGGAGATTATCACACTTACCGTCTTTGCTCTATTTCTCACATCTTCGATTCTTCAATTGTCAATTTTGATTTATTTTTTCTATGTTTCTCGCATCTTCTACTCTTCTGTGGGATCTGAATTTCTTAATTGTGCTTAAGTTTGCGGTCGAACTTTTTTTAAATCAGTCAAATGTCAGTAGTGATTCATTAAATGGGTTTAAAAAATCAAACAAACAAGCTTAATGATAATAGACAAGACCAAATGAGTACCTTAATCTTGCATTTTGATGTTCCGGAAATGACGAGTCAAAACTTCAATTTGTTGTTGGTAGAAATGGATTTACACTTTCTTTTTTGGGGGGATCTTCTTGATGATTTTAATCCAACGTGCAAATGAACCGTTAGTGTAATTTCAATTGTCCGATGCCTAATTAGTTCATAAAATGGACCAATTTGCAAATTTTTGTATTGTGATTTCGATTAATAATAGGCGGATGCATATAATCTATAAAATAGAGAAACTAAAATCAAAATTTTTTAACAAAATAAAAAGTGATCTCTCGAGGTGTAAAATTAAAAATAAAATAAAAAAGAATTGTAGAAATATTTTTTGTTTCTTTCTTTGTTGTTCGAGTGATTCTCTCAGACATTATTAACATAACTTTGTCTTCAGGTTGATGGTGGTGGAGTGGAGAATTTTAGAATTAAAGATGAACAATATTTATTTTTGAATGATAAGAGAGAGTAACGACTATAGTGGACGTCGATCAGTTTTACAGAGTAATGTTTTTGGTTGATTGATGAAGAATACGAAAGCTCAAGTTTTGTAATGTGGAACAAAGTAATTATTAACCCACTTCCAATGTTAGTGTTACCATGCATATTTCTTGGGAAGAGGAATATAATTATTTATATCAGTATATTATGGATGTATTGTGTCAAGTATTTGGTACTTTCTCGGTAATGTATATTGACAAATAAAAGGTAGGACTCATTATGTACCAGATGCACAGTGCACTTACTCAACAATTGAGGTTGTTTACACTGAAAAAAATATAAGTTAATTACACTGTTTAATATAGTTATATTACATTTAAAAATTTACACTGAATTTAGTTTTTTATTGTAATTTTTTTAATTTAATTTAATAAACATTTTGGTTTATTCAAATTTTAGTGTAAATAGTATAAATTGATTAGTGTATACATTATTCACCATATGTATAATATAGTTATTTTTTGCGTATAACAATAAATTTATTACTTATTTAAAAATGTACAAAATTTATGCTTTTCGTTAAAATATCAACATTAAATTTTTAATTTTTCCAATATACATTGACTTTTAAGAAATATGTTTTGTTAGCTAGACAAATAAGGCTCGTGATCAAAAAAAGATTTTAGGTAATATGTGAAAGTTAAGCCATAATATAATTGTTTTATCGGAAATATAATTTTTTTTATCAAAAATATCATTGATCTTTATAAAAAAAAGTTTAGTTACATTTTTTAAAATTGTAGTTATTTAATTTTTATAATAATAATTGAGTTGTTATTATAGTTAAAAAATTGTAACAAATTCTGTCCGTGCGAAGCACGGGTAGAACGATCACTAGTCTTATGAAAAAGAAAAAAAAAGAGATAAATATGGACAATAGGAGGGTTATGCTATTAGCAAATTCCTACTCCAATTTAATTATCAAATTCCATATTTAATCAAGTGGAAGCAGCGGTTCGATGGAGAAGAAGTGAAAGAATTTTCTCGGTAAATTCCTATTTAATTTCTTTATATATTAAAGGATTAATTCTTGTCTTAACTTAAATTAGTCTAAACCAAAGATACTAATAATTTATTCTCATATTAGTTAATATCTATAATAGTAATAAGGGTTATGAGAAGAATCGGAAAATTATAAAAGTATTGAAATGCTTTCATATTCTTGATTTGAAATGTTTTCATATTGAAACATGTAATAATTAATTGTTAACTGTTTGATTTGAGAGGTTATAGTATTAATATAGTCCCAAATTGTTTAAAATGGGTAAGGTTAATAATGAAAAGAATTGTGGGCAACTTTATAGTTTAATTTAAAGCTAAACTGTTTCATTTTATTTTGTTGGTTTAGGAAGCTTGTAAAGAGAGTAAGAAATCCATCATTAATTTGGAATGATATTTATGATTTATTCTTATTAAATTGAATAATGAAAAGAGACGTGGTGGTTTAAGAGTTCGAGTTATCGTTAATTGTCGGATTCGAGGTAAATAGAAATTCATTTGCAACTACAATGCATAAACATAGTATTTGGTGAACTATTTATGTGGCGATACATGAATTGTACGTGATATTGACTGATATTCATTGATTATTTTGGATGAGCCTATGAGCTATTTAATGTGGAATGAGCCTGTGAGCTCAATATTTGATGTGGATTGAACCTATGAGTTTAACAGTCTGTTGATTTTGTGAAACATCGTTAGTTGCATTGCATATGCATATCATGCATTGAAATGAAAGTACATTTTTATAAACTGGTGTGGTTGACCACTAATTATGCACCGAGGGCAGAAGGGGCGACCTGGGAAGGAGCGACCTAGGAAAACCTAGCGTAGGCTACCTAGCGTGGGCCACCGTCTTATATGTTATGTTGTGTGCATGTTTATAGAGGGGACTTCTGAACGGACAGGGGGTCAGGTTTGGTGATGGACCTCGCTAGGCCGTTAGAGGGATGGATCCTCACCGTGTGAGTCGACGTGTAGGGGATTACTTCTTGGTGGACATGAGGGGCGCGATGGGGGGACCCTCGATGGCCACAAGAGGATGGACCCCCGTCGGATCATAGTTATTGTGGCCACTTGATTATTATTTTATTGATGTTGATGATTGTGCGCACGTGCGCACGAGTCATTTCTTATAAAATTATTTTCAACTTGTTATTCTTGTTGAGTTACGTGAGAGTGGTCGTGTCAAAAACTATGGTTGTATTAAGGCAAATAAACCTATTTATACTTACTATAATTTGGTTATTGGATCTATGAAAGGAAATAGCAGTCATTAATATAAAAGGTTTGGAGATGAGCGATTGTGTTTAGAGCTAATTGTGGTTAGGGAAAGGGAGTAGAGAGGTTGGGAGTAACAGTTTTTACAATTAATGTAATAATAATGCTAATAATCTTTACAAATTTATAAACCAAGTCTTTAGGCGTTAAATGAATTTCCAAAAGAGGTATAAGATTTTGGACAAAGTATAGAGTAAAAATGGTTTATACATGAATTATTTAAGGGTAATAGTTGTTTTCATTGAAGAGTATTAGTTGTATTTACTGAAGAGTATTACTGATTTACACTAAAAAGTCTTAGTTGTTCGGTGAAAATGAACTAAGACTCTTCAGTGTAAACCAGTAATATTCTTCAGTAAAAGTAACTAATACTCTTCAGTGAAAACGACTAATACCCTTCAGTGATGCATCTATAAACCAATTTCACTCTATACATACTCAAGATTTTGTTATTATATAGTTATAGATTGCAAAATATCCTTGTGGTTAATTAAATAAAAAGAATTCTCCCTTAAAAGAAAAAGAGTTCACGGTTTTATTTATTTCCTATATTTTCTGTGTCTTTTTTTTTCTAAATATTAAAATTTTAATATTATGAAGGATATAACGAGAAATGGAGAAAAATGTTAACTCGATTTTGGTAAAAAGGGAGAACTCACTTTATTTTGTAAACCACATGGGTTTCTCATGTCCTTTTTAAACCACGAGGGAATTTCGTGCAATATTTCCAAACCACGAGAGAGTTTCTTGCAATTAACTCATTTATAATTGAAATATTTATTTAATGTCAAATAGTAAAAATAGTTTATTTAAAATGGAAAAATCACATACTCCCTCCAACTTTATTATCTGTCTCATTTTATCCAAAATGATGTCTTATTTTAATATTCATTCTACTAATACCAATGTAGTATTTACCTTCTTTTTTTTTTCCAACAATGCTCCTAATAAATAGTAGAACTAATTATCATGTTATAATAGATAGAGGTAATAAATAAGGGGTAAATATAAAAAATATCACTCAAGTTTTTATTTTAAAAAATATCACCCAATTTTATGTATTTACAAAAATCACTGAAAAGGGTCGCACAAGTGTTGCGCGGTTGCACTAGGGTCGCGTGACTTGAAGCGATTTTACTAGCTTTTACTAGTAGCTACCCCGCAAGAGAACGGGTTCACTGTAGTATGGGCGAGTATAGGGACCAAGTAGTATCGAACCCAAGGGATAGTGTATATGCAAATAGATCCCTGAAGATCTACGCGTCGTAGTTAATATGAGTGTGTTGTTTTTGAATTTTTGGAAAGATTAATTAAGCTAACTAAATTATCCTACGAATGCAAAAGGAAAATTAAACTAAGTATCTAAGGTGTATATGCAAGTATGAGATGGTGATGCTTAGGATAGGAATCCCTACGTATACTAACGGAGCAGGTACATAATCAAAGTAATCGTGACAAACAAGAATTAACCTAAGTAAAAGATCGTAGAATGAAAGCTCAAGATTTCTTACCCTAATACTTTATCCTAGCAATCGACTTCACTAATCCACTAACAAGTTAATGAATTGTGCTTAATTAATGAGACCCTAATTTAACTAAGGTGATGCGGTCGTCCTCCTTCGCTAAACCGGTAGATGAATTAACCTTTCCTAAACCCTCTAGTTAAGACTACTAATTGTTATTGAGTGATGCGGTCGTCCTCTCTCTAACACTTTCGTACGAAATTCAAAGGTAGAGTTAAGATTAATTATATGAATTCATTAATTAAGAGAATTAAAACTAACGTCACCAATTACCTTAATTACGTACCCACATCCTACTTGTACGAGTTCATCCTAACCCAAGCATGCAAGGGTTTTAGCCGGACATGGTTATAACAAAAATAAAAGCAATAGAAGAAACAACGAACAAAAACATAATGAATTGAACGAAGAAAATAAGAAACATGAACTAGGGTTTTAAAATAAAATAATTCTAAGAACTGAAATTTAAATTAACTAAAACGAAGTTTCAAAGTGTTTAAAGAAATCAAACTAATGAAAAGAAACTAAGAAACGAAAATAAACTAAGAATTCGTATGAAAAACCTCAACAACGTAAAAGTAAATGTTGGTCCCGTTTTTCTTTCACAAATAAGGACAATATGGAAATTAGGAGAAATTTTTGTTTTAACACTGATGTTATGCAAGTCAGTAAAGCAATAAAGAACACAACAATGTAAAGTGGTTCGGAGGCTCAAGCTCCTACATCCACTGCCTGATTTAACAGGAAATCCACTACCCGGGATTCTTGTTTTTAACGTGCCAAGGTGCACTCACAACTGGACTCACACCCCTCCGCGGAGCTGCCTCTCGAACTGGCCTCACATCCCTCTTCACTCAGGGACTGCCTCTCCTCACCTCACTGCAACACCTAACACTATTCTGGAAAGGGTTTAGTTTGGTTTGGTTCTCTCCAACTAGGTGAGATTTTCCCTTACATGGTTTTAGCCTTTAAGCTAAGGTTGGGAAAATCTCTCTAAGCTTAGGATGTATATGATGAGCTCGAGTATACAAACTGGAACACTCAAATATGACTATGAAGAACTCAGGTCAGTGTTCTTGATGGAGATGGTGCACCCTTATGACTCCCTCATGACTTGCACCACTCTCGCACCACCAGCTCGTAGGTGTAGATTTCCCCTTATCACCCACTTGAAACCGCAGCTGGAAGCTTGTATTTATAGTGTAGATTCAAATGTTACCGTTGGAGGTAGTCACATTTGAATCCAGACTATCAGTAGGGAACACCTACTTTTCTTGGAACTCGGCCTTGTCAGTGTCAGATGAGTTGTCTTGACTTGATTGGTCCACGTGGACTGAGTCCAACGGCTCTTTGGTTCAGTGGACTTGATCAGGGCACACTGACTTCAGATGACTTATCCTCCACTGACTTGATAATCTTCAGTAGACATGAATGTCTTCAGTGTAGTTGTCTTTCAGTAGACTTTTGAAGATCTCTCCAAGAAGATTGTCATAAGGCTGAATGACAATCTTCCCTGACCACAGTAGCCTGACTCCTTTAGGACCTACTTGGTACAGCACTGATCCTCCTGATCATGCTCTTCACTGAGTAGTCTACTGACCAGCTTAGAATAGTCAGGTTTATACTCAGTGGGACTTCCTTCAGGCTTCTCTTCAGGTTCAGGTCTTCTGACATGGCTTCAGTCGATCTCTTTGTGATGTCATCTTGACTTCCTCAGGCTCTGACAGTGAGTTCCCCCTCACTGAGTTATCCCTCAGTAGAGTTCCCCCTCAGCTGAGCTTTCCTCCTCTGAGTGCTTCCTCAGCTGAGTTCTTCCTCCACTGATAACCTGTTCTACTGAGAAATGACCTAGCCTAATCTGAAACTAAAAGATACTATCCTGACTGCATTCAAACCTATTACATGTTGTTTTGGAAAATCATCAAAACTAAAATATCCCAACAATTTCCCCCTTTTTGATGATTCCAAAACTTCTAACAAAAAGATTTTCTATTACAAGAATGAGGTAGAGCACATGTAATAGTTTGAAACATGCAGAAATTCCCATAGTTTTAAAACATTTAAGATCTGTTCGGTTGACCATTTTTCTTAACAAAACTAGATCAGTGGTCATGTGAACAACCCGCTCTGATACCAATTGTTGGTCCCGTTTTTCTTTCACAAATAAGGACAATATGGAAATTAGGAGAAATTTTTGTTTTAACACTGATGTTATGCAAGTCAGTAAAGCAATAAAGAACACAACAATGTAAAGTGGTTCGGAGGCTCAAGCTCCTACATCCACTGCCTGATTTAACAGGAAATCCACTACCCGGGATTCTTGTTTTTAACGTGCCAAGGTGCACTCACAACTGGACTCACACCCCTCCGCGGAGCTGCCTCTCGGACTGGCCTCACATCCCTCTTCACTCAGGGACTGCCTCTCCTCACCTCACTGCAACACCTAACACTATTCTGGAAAGGGTTTAGTTTGGTTTGGTTCTCTCCAACTAGGTGAGATTTTCCCTTACATGGTTTTAGCCTTTAAGCTAAGGTTGGGAAAATCTCTCTAAGCTTAGGATGTATATGATGAGCTCGAGTATACAAACTGGAACACTCAAATATGACTATGAAGAACTCAGGTCAGTGTTCTTGATGGAGATGGTGCACCCTTATGACTCCCTCATGACTTGCACCACTCTCGCACCACCAGCTCGTAGGTGTAGATTTCCCCTTATCACCTACTTGAAACCGCAGCTGGAAGCTTGTATTTATAGTGTAGATTCAAATGTTACCGTTGGAGGTAGTCACATTTGAATCCAGACTATCAGTAGGGAACACCTACTTTTCTTGGAACTCGGCCTTGTCAGTGTCAGATGAGTTGTCTTGACTTGATTGGTCCACGTGGACTGAGTCCAACGGCTCTTTGGTTCAGTGGACTTGATCAGGGCACACTGACTTCAGATGACTTATCCTCCACTGACTTGATAATCTTCAGTAGACATGAATGTCTTCAGTGTAGTTGTCTTTCAGTAGACTTTTGAAGATCTCTCCAAGAAGATTGTCATAAGGCTGAATGACAATCTTCCCTGACCACAGTAGCCTGACTCCTTTAGGACCTACTTGGTACAGCACTGATCCTCCTGATCATGCTCTTCACTGAGTAGTCTACTGACCAGCTTAGAATAGTCAGGTTTATACTCAGTGGGACTTCCTTCAGGCTTCTCTTCAGGTTCAGGTCTTCTGACATGGCTTCAGTCGATCTCTTTGTGATGTCATCTTGACTTCCTCAGGCTCTGACAGTGAGTTCCCCCTCACTGAGTTATCCCTCAGTAGAGTTCCCCCTCAGCTGAGCTTTCCTCCTCTGAGTGCTTCCTCAGCTGAGTTCTTCCTCCACTGATAACCTGTTCTACTGAGAAATGACCTAGCCTGATCTGAAACTAAAAGATACTATCCTGACTGCATTCAAACCTATTACATGTTGTTTTGGAAAATCATCAAAACTAAAATATCCCAACAGTAAAGCTTGCTCGTCTCCTTCCTCTCCAAAAACTAAGTCTAAAGTGATTTCTAAAGTTGGGGATCCTTCAAAACGTGTTTGGAAGAGGTATATATAGGCACCGGGTCGAAACGGGAGTTAATGGGCCGAAAATACGCATCCGGAGGCGAAAATACGTGGTTGCTCGAGTAAAACGCTCGAGCGGTTCCGCTCGAGTGATTCGCTCGAGCGCTGAAACTGTTCTGTAAGTTTTTGGTCGCTCGAGCAAAACGCTCGAGCGCTGGCGCTCGAGCAAAACGCTCGTAAAATCTTCATATCTCCTCAACCGGGAGTCCGTTTTGGCCGATTCAAAGTCCTACGAACTCCTCTTTTCGCCCTCTATCCATCTATGAAAACCAAAGAGACAAATTAATAATTTTATAAAAATGATACTCATTTGACTCCAAGCACTCATCGAAAACACTCAAAACATGGGCAAATCGGGCACCAAAACATAACAATTTCACGCCTAATCAACCCCCCCAAACTTACCATGTTGCTTGTCCTCAAGCAACGAAATAATAAGTCAAGTGAAATTGTTAGAAATGAGTCAAAAAAAATCAACTAGTGCAAGCAAATGAACTCGAGCTTTAAAGATCAATCACCCGTATACTCACTCACTTTCTTTTATCGTACTCATGCAACAATAACAAGAAACACCAAGATCAAGCATGGATGTGCACTCAACGGTGTGTTTCACTCCCTCACAAGTGTATAACAGTGTTTAAGGGACTCACTCAATCAATCAATCACACATATTGGCAGCCATAGGCTTGTAAGCACTCTCAACTCCGACCATACTCTAGAAATCAATGCCGAATCAAAAAGGACTTTTCTCAAGGTTGTAATGTAGGCTCTTTGGACAGGTGGGATAACAATATGGGGTAAGTGACTCAAGTGAATGGAGAATAGAAAAATCAACTTTGGCACTTTGAGATTAGGAACAGAATACTTCAAACATTTTCAATCAACACACTTTAATTCCACTACTCTCAACACTTCAATGTTTTTCTTTCTCACTCTTTCACCTTTTTTTCAATCACTTTTTTTTTCTCTTTTTTTTTTTTTCTTCACACAAACACATGAGCTCATTTTTTTCTTTTTGCTCATTCTCAATTTTCTTTCTCTTTTTCCCACATCTCAAAACTTCATCACACCTTCTTCTCATATTCACTCAACAAACAACCTTTTCCTTTTTCAACTCAATTCACTCCCTTCACATTCACACTTTCCTATTCTCCACTCAAATTGGGACAAAAAGGCTTAGGAATTGGAATAGTGTTCATATGTGCTAGCAAATAAAATAGGCTCTAGGCTCAAAGGGGCTAACAAGGGATCAATGTCATTGGTAAGGAAAATTTTGGCTAAGTGACTCAATTAAATCAAAGATGGCCTAAGATCACATTCGGCATATCAAACTAGACACAATCAAGAAGCAAGAGCACATGCAAGTTCTAGCATCCTCTAAGGTGACAATCCACTCACAAACGAAGAGATTAAATCATGCATTTAAATCTCGTAAGGCTCAAAAGCTCACGGCTTTCACATCCATGCTAGTCCTAGTGCATTCTCACTCTTGTCACACAAGTACTCAAAAGAAAAATTTACAAGCATACAAGTTCTTTCTCAACTCAGCTCAAACTCAAACACTCACACAAAAGAATTTCTAACTCAGCCTCACAATTCACCCTACTCATCAAATCATACTCAAAGATAGCAATCAACAAGCATAAGGTGATTGATAGGCATAAAATATTGAGTAACAAAACAAATTAATAATAGCCCAAGGAGCATCTCAAGGCACCAAATAACTAACTCAACTCAAAGATAAGGGTGTGCATGCATGTGCAATGTAACAAGAAACATAAAAAACTCCACCCCCCCAAACTTCGACCTTGCTAGAGGTCTAAGTTTGGGGTTGTGGGTTACCTCAACCAAATAATCCCGTTTCTCTCACTAACTTTGCACACTTCCTTGTTTCAAGTTGGTTCCTTCAATCTGAGTAACTCCATGATACCTTTACTCCTTTAGAGACAAGCCTACAAGCAACTCACTCAAATACGAGGTTAAACATACGACTCAAAATACTCCCTAATAATATAAAAAGACACTAAAAATAAATGAAAGCAAATAAAAATGGGTTGCCTCCCATTCAGCGTTATTTTTAAGGTCCTCATGCCGGACCAAGCTCAAAGGAGCTTATGGGACATCATACTCAAATTTACCTCCCTTACTCTCATAAGAGTGGTGTTTGAACTCCTTTCCTTGATGTCCCTCCATCATGAGTTCCTTTCCTTTCTTCTCATCCTCAAGTGTTATGGGTCTCAACTCCTTCTTGCCTCTATCTGGAGGAGTTTTACCAAACAATTTCTTGAGTTTGGACTTTTTCTTCTTAACTCTTCCTTTCCCTTCTAACTGGACCACGTCCACTTTCTTCACCTCTTCATCCTTCAACTTCTTCACTTTATCCCTATCAACATAATCAAGAACATAATGCTCATGGGTTAAATAATCAAGTGAAGGACTAACAAAATCATGAATATCAGAAGGATTAGGGATAGGAGGCGTGTCTTCAACACGAGGATTAATTGCATCCATGCAATACAAGCTCTCATCCTCCCTCGGGTGCTTCATGGCTTCATATAGGGAGATCTTCACTTCTTGATCATCGACCTTCAACGTAATCTTCCCATTTGCCACGTCTAGCACCATCCCCGCCGTAGCTAAGAACGGTCTTCCCAAGATCAGGGGTACGTGCTCATCTTCCTCCATCTCTAGCACTACAAAGTCGGCTGGAAAGATGTGATCTCCAACTCTCACGAGGACGTCTTCAACAACACCTTGAGGTCTAGTAATAGACCGGTCGGCAAGTTGAAGCGTCATCATTGTGGGTTGAAGTTCACCACCTTCCAACTTCTTGAAAAGCGACAAGGGCATCAGATTTATGCTCGCCCCGAGGTCGCACAATGCTCCCTTCTTGATCCCGTTCCCAATATCACATAGGATCGTGAAGCTCCCGGGATCCTTCAGCTTCGGTGGAAGCGCCTTGTGCACTAGTGCACTCACCTCGTGGTTCAACTGCACCAACTTCGGCTCATCCACTCGCCGTCTTTTCGCGATCAAGTCCTTCAGAAACTTTGCATAGTGCGGCATCTGTTCCAAAGCATCATAAAAAGGAATATTAATATGCAGTTGTTTAAAAACATCAAGAAATTTTGCAAATTTTTCATCAAGCTTCTTTTTCATGAAGCGCTGTGGATATGGGACGGGTATCACAGATTTGGGTACCCCCCATTCATCTCTTTCTGTTTCTTTCACTTTCTCCCTTGCTTCATTTGCCTTCTTCCACTTAGGGACTCTCTCAATCTCCTCACTTTCAATCCCCTTCTCAACTTCATCTCCTTTAGGCTCAATCTCTTCTTGGGGCGTCTCAGAATCAGCAGGCATCTGAGGACCTTCGTAGTTGGTTCCACTTCTTAGCTGGATCGCTTTGCACTGCTCTTTCGGGTTTCCCTCCGGCATTCTATTCACTGATTTTGCAATCTGGCTCATCTGGAGCTCTAAAGAAGTGAACCTTCGATTGTTCTCTTGTTGAGTTCTAGTCCACTCAACATTCATCTTCTGGAGCTCTTGATCACGTTGATCACCCTTCTTATGCAACTCCTTCACATCGTACTCCAAGGATGACAACCGCTTGCTTCCTTCCTCCACCTTCTGCAGAATTGCTCTCAACATCTCCTCAGTTGATGCACCGCCTTCTCCACCAGGAGGTTTAGACCCCGGATCAACACCTGCAGGCACAGTAACACCAGCTTTTGGGTTAGCATAAGAAAAATTATCATTCTTCCTCCATGTGTTTTGAGGAGGCTGCTGGCCTCCTTGATACCCTTTTGTGTTCCTCCATTGATTTTGAAGTGGCTGAGGCCCTGAAAGTACAAATGGTTGGCCATAAGAAGACCTTCCATACTGATTACCACCTTGGTAGCCATTCTGATTGTAATACGGACCTCCCATGTAATTGGCTACCTCTTGCTGTCCACTTGGTTGGTCTACTCTCTCATTCTCTACTGCATGCTCTCCAACCAAACTCTTCCCCAACTCGAGGTTGTTGATCTTCTCCATCATGGCCATCAATAGCCTTCTCGTTCCTTCTCCCTCTTCAACCTGATGCACCCTCTGAAAATCTGCATCCACACCCCAAGCACCGGCATTCGTGACAATGTTGTCCACGATCTCCCTACATCTCTCTATGCCTTGGTTCAAAAATGCTCCGCCCGCACAAGCGTCTAAATGGTCTTGCCCCGTCTTGTTGGCACCACTATAGAAGAACGCCATAATGTCTCCCTCATTGTACCCGTGCTGCGGGCACTCAATCAGCATGTTTGAGTATCTCTCCCACGCTTGGCGTAAATCCTCTCCTTGCTTCTGGCGAAAGGATGAGATCTCAATTCTAGCCTTGATCGTCCTAGATGGAGGGTAGAATCGCTCGAGGAACAGACGCTCGAGCTCGGCCCAAGTGGTAATACCTCCCCGCGGGAGCGTATTATCGTACCACTCCTTGGCTATTCCCGTCAATGAGAAAGGGAACAGCCTAAGCCTCTTGGCATCTTCAGACATGCCATTATAATTAAATGTTGAGGCTATTATGAGAAAGCTCCTCAAGTGTGTATGTGGATTCTCCTTCCCGATCACCCCTTTGAACTGATTCTCGGTAAGCAGCTTTAAAATCCCCGGGGATATCGAAAAGTTGTTCGCCTCAACTGGAGGTAAAGCCACTCCATCATAGTACCGATGTGGCTGCGCTGCAAACCTTCCTCGAATAGCAATATTGTGATCTACGTTCATAGGAACGTGTTGAGGATTAGCAGCAAGTACTGGTACTTGTTGGGGTGGTGGTGGGTAAACAGGTGGTTGATTATAGACTGGGGGTGGAGGATACGGGTAAGGTGGGTAAGGATAAGGTGGGTATGGGTAACGTTGGTATACTGGGTTGTTGAAAGGGTTATTTGGGTATTGTGGGTAAGCAGGGTTTTGGTTCTGGCTTTGGGGTTGTGTTTGTGCAGAGTTGATTGAGTTTTGCGGGTTTGGGAGTTGGTTCTGCGGTTCCCCTATGGGTATTTGCTGGTTACTGCTCTCAACTCCAACCGCCTGCTCCACTAAAACAGTATACTCTGCAGCTATTTTGTCTAAGTCCCCATCTCCATCCAGATTCATGTTGTCTTTGTCTCCAGCAGTAGTCATTCTTCTCAAGAAAGCTCGGTTCCTTCTGGCTATCGTCTCAGGGTCTGACAGGATTCTTTCTTTGCCCGTATTGCCTTGTGAGCGTGTTTTCATAAACCTGAAACACTAGCAGAAGGATCAAAACGCAACTGCCTAATGAATGGAAATAAAAATCAAAACAGAAAATAAATCACCCACTACTAACTACTAAGCTATCTACAAGTCCTATTCAAAAAGCATATAACGCCATCCCCGGCAACGGCGCCATTGACTTGAAGCGATTTTACTAGCTTTTACTAGTAGCTACCCCGCAAGAGAACGGGTTCACTGTAGTATGGGCGAGTATAGGGACCAAGTAGTATCGAACCCAAGGGATAGTGTATATGCAAATAGATCCCTGAAGATCTACGCGTCGTAGTTAATATGAGTGTGTTGTTTTTGAATTTTTGGAAAGATTAATTAAGCTAACTAAATTATCCTACGAATGCAAAAGGAAAATTAAACTAAGTATCTAAGGTGTATATGCAAGTATGAGATGGTGATGCTTAGGATAGGAATCCCTACGTATACTAACGGAGCAGGTACATAATCAAAGTAATCGTGACAAACAAGAATTAACCTAAGTAAAAGATCGTAGAATGAAAGCTCAAGATTTCTTACCCTAATACTTTATCCTAGCAATCGACTTCACTAATCCACTAACAAGTTAATGAATTGTGCTTAATTAATGAGACCCTAATTTAACTAAGGTGATGCGGTCGTCCTCCTTCGCTAAACCGGTAGATGAATTAACCTTTCCTAAACCCTCTAGTTAAGACTACTAATTGTTATTGAGTGATGCGGTCGTCCTCTCTCTAACACTTTCGTACGAAATTCAAAGGTAGAGTTAAGATTAATTA
Organism: Ballota nigra; assembly: GCA_947034835.1. NCBI lineage: Eukaryota > Viridiplantae > Streptophyta > Magnoliopsida > Lamiales > Lamiaceae > Ballota > Ballota nigra. The sequence goes on along the minus strand of OX344727.1, from coordinate 4,385,576 downwards.
TATGAATTCATTAATTAAGAGAATTAAAACTAACGTCACCAATTACCTTAATTACGTACCCACATCCTACTTGTACGAGTTCATCCTAACCCAAGCATGCAAGGGTTTTAGCCGGACATGGTTATAACAAAAATAAAAGCAATAGAAGAAACAACGAACAAAAACATAATGAATTGAACGAAGAAAATAAGAAACATGAACTAGGGTTTTAAAATAAAATAATTCTAAGAACTGAAATTTAAATTAACTAAAACGAAGTTTCAAAGTGTTTAAAGAAATCAAACTAATGAAAAGAAACTAAGAAACGAAAATAAACTAAGAATTCGTATGAAAAACCTCAACAACGTAAAAGTAAAGCTTGCTCGTCTCCTTCCTCTCCAAAAACTAAGTCTAAAGTGATTTTTAAAGTTGGGGATCCTTCAAAACGTGTTTGGAAGAGGTATATATAGGCACCGGGTCGAAACGGGAGTTAATGGGCCGAAAATACGCATCCGGAGGCGAAAATACGTGGTTGCTCGAGTAAAACGCTCGAGCGGTTCCGCTCGAGTGATTCGCTCGAGCGCTGAAACTGTTCTGTAAGTTTTTGGTCGCTCGAGCAAAACGCTCGAGCGCTGGCGCTCGAGCAAAATGCTCGTAAAATCTTCATATCTCCTCAACCGGGAGTCCGTTTTGGCCGATTCAAAGTCCTACGAACTCCTCTTTTCGCCCTCTATCCATCTATGAAAACCAAAGAGACAAATTAATAATTTTATAAAAATGATACTCATTTGACTCCAAGCACTCATCGAAAACACTCAAAACATGGGTAAATCGGGCACCAAAACATAACAATTTCACGCCTAATCAGTGGGGCGTTTTTTGTGAAGAAAAAATGTTGGGTGATATTTTTTAAAATGAAAACCTGAAAGTGACATTTATCCATGTTTCCCAAAATATGGGTTTTTTTATATTCTAATAAATAAAAAATTAATTTGTGTGAATAGATAAAATAGGACAAATAAAAAGATATGAGGAGAGTAATAAAAGACCGCGGCTAAACAAACCTCCAATTCTCCTATACATACCTTAATTACTATACAAATCCCATTAAAAAAAATTATTATTTTAAAAGATTACTAAACATACCCCAAGTTTAGACAATTATGTCCTTTAAAAAATTAACCTAAATTTAAAACACAAAAAAGAAAATTAGATCATTATAAACTCACAATTCTATTCACTTAAATATATATATATATATATATATATATATATATGATCAAAACAAAGAGTAGATTTTATATAAAAATTGACTAGGAGTATCAATAAGTTAATCAGGAATATCATTAATTTGGGTTCAAAAAATCCACCGCCCATGTGTAAATCCTTATGCTTCCAACAACTTTTCTGGTGTAAAACTAGGGTTCCGCCCATAAGGGCGGCCGCATCTCTGAGTGCAGCCTGCGATGACTCGAAGCGGGCGGCGTAAAACCAAGCGTTTGAAGAAGAAATCCATAAGGGCGGCCCCACTTTCTGTCTTTTTCCTCTATTTTTGTGCTTGAACTATAACGGGAGTGCTTGCTTATATTTTTACCATCTGCACTATACTAAGAGTGCTTGCACTATACTATTATCTTTTGTACTATACTGTGAGTGCTTGCATTGTAATATTGGCGCCTGCATTATACTAGGAGTGCTTGCACTATACTATTATTGCATTTACGATTCCCAAAATCTCCTTCAAAATCCCAAATTCAGCCAATTGTTTTCTTACCTGGACAGAAATAGAGCCTCCACAAATACATCAACGTCGAAAATTGAAGTCGCTGATGCATTAGCCGATCTATAGAGAAAGAGTGGTATCTGACTCCACACGCCGACCTAGAAGACCTGACTCCAGTCGGACTCAAGCAGAGCGTCGATTTGAACGCGGCAACGATGACAGTGAAACGATTCTGCATGGAGTAGGAGAGCAGCACAGCGGGTCGACATCTCCACCTCTCGGATGATATCCGACGGACCCCAATCGATCTGTCTTTCTACGCCTTCTTTGGTGGCGAAGCTATATTTTTCTTCGTCTTCACCTCCAGACCTCCTCTATTGATGCTTTCTTCCGACAACCTACGATGAATAGAAGACGTAAACACCGCAGATCTAATCTCTCCCCAGGTTATGGTGGTGGTGGCACCATGACAAATAGAAATCATATGTTTTTAGCCTTAGAGGGCATTATTGTTGTCTTTCCTGCAAACTCGAGTTCACGTTAACTTTTTTAAAATGAGCTTAAATTTCTAATAGCAATAATGTACATACATATCAATAATATTTGAAAAAACAAAAGTTTTTGTGTTAAAAAAAATTCAATGGATGGATTTTATACAAGTGCTAATATTTTGGTTTGTCTCAACTTAAGTTTGAAATTTTGAAGTGTCTCAAATCAAAATATAATTCTTTGTTTTGTCAATTTAAGATTCAATATTTTTTTTTTTCTCAATTCAAGGTCCAGAGTTTTATTCCTCCATTTTTAATTATATGAGACCTACATCATTAATTTATGTATTGTATAGAGTGAAATTGGTCCATACATTAATTATTAAAGAGTATTATTTATTTTTACTAAAGAGTATTAGTTGTTTTCATTGAAGAGGTTTGGTTGTTTTCATTAAATATTCTTAGTTTGTTATAGAAAATAACTAATACTCTTATTAAAACAATTAATACTCTTCAGTAAAAAAATTGAAATAGTAAAATGTTACATTTAGTCTGCTTCGAAAAAATAAATACTATAGTTTAAATTTATAAATAAAATAATTTTATGAGACGTTGCCACATATAGCAAGTGATACTCTTGTCAGTTTTTGTGATACTTAAATTTTAACAGTATCACATAAATTGGCAAGAGTATGATGTCTCGTGTATAAAACGGTCGGAAATGATTATATGATCATTGGTGGTCACAAATTTATATGGTCACTATGAATGTGATAATAACACATAAACGTATTCAATTAAAATAATAGTGAATCTCTTGCTTATATATGTCATTATCGTATTTAAGGTGAGCATATAAGTTTGTTTCTATCTATGTGCACATGATCAAATTCAATAAAATGGTATCATACAAGATTTACTCTAGATTTTAATGTGTCACCTTTATTTTCATTTTTAAATGGACAAAATGACTTAGTTTCAAAATAAAGAATTATCACTTCTGTGTGCTTAGTTCTGGTGGCACCTAGTGCAAATTGACCAAATTTTGACAATTTTTTTCAACAAGCTACTCCATCCGTTTCATAAAAGTCCATACTATCTTTTAGTCTGTTTCATAAAAGCTTTCATATCTCATAAACTTTTAATTTTTTTGTTAAAATGATACTCACTACGTCCCATAAAAAACTTTTATATGATATTGTGAGGATAAAATTTGAGGGTTTTCATTTCAGGAGTGTGAAAGTATTTATGAAATAGACAAAAATGAAGGTGTGGAAGCGTTTATATCCTTCAATATTACACAAATTCGTTTGAATTTTGAGTCCAATTTCAAATCAATTTTGACTTTTCAAAGCTCATTAAGTAAATTAAGTTTTGAAAAGTCAAAATTGATTTAAAATTAAACTCAAAATATAAGTGTATGTAATGCACTTGAGTGCACACAAAAATCACTCTTTTAACATAAAACAAAACAATTGACTAAAAGTGATGAATATAATAAACATAGAATGTTAAAGTTAAATTGTGAAACCTTAATTAGTTATTTATATTATAAAATCATTAATCAAATACAATCTTACATGGAGTAGTTGACTTTTTTCAATTTGGTATATTTGTTTTTGGTTTAACTGCACAACTCCTCATAATTTGAAAATGTTGCTTAAAATTTTCTTTTGATTTAAAAATTGCAAAATATCCTTGTGGTTAATTAAATAAAACGAATTCTCTCTAAAAAAAAATAAGAGTTCGCGTTTTTATTTATTTTCTCTATTTTCCGTATCTTTTTTATCTAAATATTGGAATTTTAAAATTATAAAGGACATAACGAGAAACAGTGAAAATTGTTAACTCAATTTTGGTAAAAAGGGAGAATTCACTTTATTTTGTAAATCACATGGATTTTTCATGTCCTTTTTAAACCACGGGGGGATTTCGTGCGGTATTTTCAAACCACGAGAGAGTTTTTTGCAATTAACTCATTTGTAATTTAAATATTTGTTTTAATATCAAATAGTAAAAATAGTTAAATTTAAAATGGAAAAATCATATACTCCCTCCAACTTTATTATTTGGCTCATTTTATTCAAAATGATGTCCGCTTTTAATGTTCATTCTACTAATACCAATGCAGTATATACCTTTTTTTTTTCAACAATGCTTTTAATAAATAGTAGAACTAATTATCATGTTATAATAGATAGACGTAATAAATAAGGGGTAAATATAAAAAATGTCACTCAGGTTTTCATTTTAAAAAATATCACCCAATTTTATTTTTTACAAAAATTACTGAAAAGGGTCGCACAAGTGTTGCGCGGTTGCACTAGGGTCGCGTGGGGCGTTTTTGTGAAGAAAAAAATGTTGGGTGATATTTTTTAAAATGAAAACCTGAAATTGACATTTATCCATGTTTCCCAAAATATGGGTGTAATTTTTTTTATATTCTAATAAATAAAAAATTAATTTGTGTGAATAGATAAAATTGGACAAATAAAAAGATACGAGGAGAGTAATAAAAGACCGCGACTAAACAAACCCCCAATTCTCCTATACATACCTCAATTACTTTACAAATCCCATTAAAAAATTATTATTTTAAAAGATTACTAAACATACCACAAGTTTAGACAATTATGTCATTTTAACAAAATTAACCTAAATTTAAAACACAAAAAAAAAACTTAGATCATTATAAACTCACAATTTTATTCACTTAAATATATATATGATCAAAACAAAGAGTAGATTTTATATAAAAATGGTTCATGATAAGCTTATCATGAAACTCTTTTAAAGTACCCAATATTTGACCAGGAGTATCAATAAGTTCATCAGGAATATCATTAATTTGGGTTCAAAAAAACTGGTCGCCCATGTGTAAATCCTTATGCTTCCAACAACTTTTCTGGTGTAAAACTAGGGTTCCGCCCATAAGGGCGGCCGCATCTCTGAGTGTAGCCTGTGACGACTCGAAGCGGGCGGCGGAAACCAGGCGTTTGAAGAAGAAACTATAAGGGTGATTAGGCGTGAAATTGTCATGATTCGTCACTCGAAATGCCCTAGTTTTGGTTGATTTTGTGAGTATTTAGAGTCATTTGAGTATCATTTTCATAAACTAATGAATTTGTCTCTTTGATGCTCATAGATGGATAGAGGGTGAAAAGAGGAGTTCGTAGGACTTTGAATCGACTCAAACGGATGCCCGGATGAGAAGATATCGAAGAAATACGAAAAGTACTAGTTCGAGGGAGCAAAAGTATCATTGGAGTGCACAAGCTAGAAGAGCTCGAGCACTAGTGCTCGAGCAGGTCGTGCATAGTGCTCGAGCTGAAGTGGGTCGTGCACTGAGTGCACGAGTCAGTCGTGCATAGTGCTCGAGCAGGAGCAAGTCGTGCACTAGTGCACGAGCTCGACTACTCGAGTACTTTTGGGGTTCTGTTAGTTTCGGAGTGCTCGACCACACACTACTCGTGCACTAGAGCACGAGTAAGTGCACGACCTGTCGCGTTTTTTGCCCATTAACTCCCGATTCGACCCGTTGCTTATATATACCCCTTCCGAACACGTTTTTTACAACCACTTGATACCATACTACGTTTGGAGATTGAGTTTTGAGAGAGAGGAAGAGGAGAAGAGATGAGCAAGTTTACGATTATATTTTTTTGAGGTTTTCATAACGAATTCGTACTACGATCTTGTTTTTAGTTTCGATTCTTTAGATTTCTGTTCTTGAACACATTGAGACTTATTTTCTTGAGTTAATTTCAGTTATTCTTTTATTTCGTAAAACCCTAGTTTATGTTTGATCTCTTCTTCGTCTTAAATATCATGTTCATGTTCGTTACTTACTTAATTTTTGTTATTTACGTTAAACCTATGTCTAGCTAAAACCCTTGCATGCTTGGGGTAAGATGAACTCGTAGAAGTAGGTTGTGGGTACGTAATTAGGGTAACTTGTGACGTTAGGTTTTAATTCTCTTGATTAATGAATTCTCAAAATTAATCTAGACTTTACTTTTGAATTTCGTTCGAAAGGTGTTAGAGAGAGGACGGCCGTATCACTCTTTAACAACGAGTAGACTTAACTAGAGGGTTTAGGAAAGGTTAATTCATCTACCAGTTTAGCGAAGGAGGACGACCGCATCACCTTAGTTAAATTAGGGTCTCATTAATTAAGCACAATCTATTAACTTGTTAGTGGAGTAGTGAAGTCGAGTGTTAGGGTAAAGTATTAGGGTTTAGAATCTTGAGCTTTCACCTTGCATTCTTGTACTTAGGTTATTTCTGGCGCGTCACAGTTATTTTGATTATGTACCTGCTCCGTTAGTATACGTAGGGATTCCTATCCTGAGCATCACCATCTCTAATTAGAAAACAACCCGTAGTTAATTCGTCTTCTTTAGTTCGTTAGTATAATTAGTATTTTAGTTGTTTTAATTAATCTTTCAAAAAAAAAAAACCCAAAAACATTACACTCATATTAGCTACGACGCGTAGATCTTCAGGGATCTGTTCGCATACACTCCATCTCGTGGGTTCGATATACTTGGCCATTATACTTACTCTTACTACAGTGAACCCGTTCGCTTGCGGGGAAGCGACTAGTAGAAGTTAGTGTAATTTGATTCAAGTCAAAGGGCGGCCCCACTTTTTGTCCATTTCCTCTATTTTGGTGCTTGAACTATAATGGGAGTGCTTGCTTATAATTTTACCGTCTGCACTATATTGAGAGTGCTTGCACTACACTATTACAGTATGTACTATACTAGGAGTGATTGCACTATACTATTATTGTCTGCATTATACTAGGAGTGCTTGTACTATACTATTATTGCATTCACAATTCCCAAAATCTCCTTCAAAATCCCAAATTCAGCCAATTGTTTTCTTAACTAAAAAGAAATGGAGCCTCCACAAATACACAAACGTCGAAAAGTTATTGATGCATCAGCCGATCTGTTGAGAAAGAGTGGTATTTGACTCCACACACCAACCTAGAAGATCTGACTCTAGTTGGACCCAAGCAGAGTGTCGATCTTAATGCGGCAGCGATGACAGTGAAACGATTCTGCATGGAGTAGAAGAGCAGCAGATTGGGTCGACATCTCCACCTCTCGGATGATATCTGATGAACCCCAATCGCTTTGTCTTTCTACGTCTTCTCCGGCGGCGAATCTATATTTTTCTCCGTCTTCACCGACGTGACCTCCAGACCTCCTCCTTTGATGCTTTCTTCAATTTCCGATGACCTACGAAAAATAGAAGACATAAACTCCGCAGATCTAATCTCTCCCAAGGTTGTGGTGGTGGTGGCACTTGATTAGGCGTGAAATTGTTATGATTTATAGCTCGATTTGCCTGTGTTTTGAGTGATTTCGATGAGCATTTAGAGTCAATTGAGTACTATTTTCATGAATTAAAGAATTTGCCCCTTTGATAGAGGGCAAAAAATAGAGTTCGTAGGACTTTGAATCGACTCAAACGGACACCCGGATGAGAAGATATGGAAGAAATACGAAAAGTATTAGTTCGAGCAAGCAAAAGTATCACTTGGAGGTGCTCAAGCAAGAAGACTCGAGCACGAAGTGCTCAAACACTCGAGTAGGATGCTCGAGTGGATTCAAGTCGAGCACTAAGTGCTTGAGCTCATGAGGTCGAGCACCGGAGTTTCTGTAAGAAGAGAGCACTCGAGTAGGCATCACTCGAGCGGTGTGCTCGAGTAGTCGCGGGTCGAGCACTAAGTGCTCGAGAAAAGGGAGCTAGAGCGGTACACGTTCTATAAGATTCAAGTGCTCGAGTGCAATCACTCGAGCACTAAGCGCTCGAGTACATGCTCAAGTCGAGCATTTTGCGGGATTTTTCGGCCCATGACGTTTTTAATCAGCCCATACCTATATATATACCGTCCCGAGCACATTTTTGGACACCACTTACTGAGAGATAGATTTTGATAGAGAGGAGCTTGGGAGAGTTTAGCAAGAGGATTTGCACGTGTAATCGAGGTTTTTGAACTATGAATTCATAGATTAGAGTTTTTTTTAGTTATTTCTTTCTCCGACACTTATTACTTTCAGACCTAGTTTTCATTACTAATTGAGATTAGTTTTTTAGACTTTGATTTATTGTTTTAACCCTAGTTTATGTTCTTGAGTTCTTTAACTAAATTCATCATGTTTATGTTTATTGTTCGTCCAATTGCTTCCGTTTTCGTATTCACCATGTTAGGCTAGAACCCTTGCATGCTTGGGGTAGGATGAACTCGTAGAATTAGGATGTTGGTACATAATTAGGATAACTCATGATGCTTAGTGTTAGTTCTCTTAATTAATTGAATTCCTAAAATAAATTCTAGAATTATCTTGGAATTGAGTACGAAAATTATTAGAGAGAGGACGATCTTATCACTCTTTAATAATGAATAGGCTTAATGAGGGGGTATTAGAAGGGGTTTATCATCTACCGGTTTATTTAGGGAGGATGGCTGCATCATCTTAGTTAAATAAGAGTCTCATTAATTAAGCACAATCCATATAACTTGTTTAGTGGGTTCGTGAAGTAGGTTGATATGACGAAGTATTAGGATTAATTCTTGAACTTTTAGTCTTTCAATTTTGTGCTAGATTAGGGAAGTTGATTGCCTAGTTTTAGTACACTTAGGATTAATACTTGCACATCACAGTTATTTTAGTTATCGTACCAACTCCGTTAGTATACGTAGGGATTCTAATCCTGAGCATCACCATCTCATATCTTATTAAAACCTTAGTTATTCGTTTACTTTCATTAATTGCATTAATAGTAATAGAATATAAAGTAGTTTAATTCCATTCTTAAAACCGAACGTCCACTCATATTAACTACGACGCGTAAATCTCCAGGGCTCTATTCGCATACATACCTTCCCTTGGGTACGATATACTTGGTCCTTGTACTTGCTAATATTATGGTGATCTCATACTCTTGTGGGGTAACTACTGGTAATACTAGTATTTTGCGTTCAAGTCAGCACTATGACAAATAGCAATCGTAGGCTTTCGGCCTCAGATGACGCCATTGCCGTCTTTCCACTTTGCGAGGTATTGACAGTGAAGATTGGTGAGAGAAAAGGGTTAGCATGGTGGTGGTGGCGGTGGCGGTGACCGGTGGTTGTTTATTTTACAGAATGAGAGAGAAAAAGGTTGTGGTGGGTTTGTGGGAGAGAGTGTTTGCAATAGACAAATTAAATTGACTTATAATACTGTAGTTGTTCTTTATCTGACATGGGCTGATTTTGAAAAAAAGATGGTGGATTAGTAAGAGTATTTTTGTCCGTTTCTTTATTTTGATGTAGTGGGTGGAAACTATTTTTTGCATGACTATCATTGTGTTATTTAGTCTACTTAGAGACTACTGGGTTGTAATTATTCCAAAAAAGACTTGAGGGGCACGTGTCCCCACCCTCGGTGCAGTATGCAACTTTTATTCTAATATATACTCCTGATATTAGGCAACTCGATAGGGGGTCTAACTTAAGAAACATCTAAGTTTCAAACCACAAGATTCTTTTCTCATGATATTGACTAACATTTATAAACGATAATGTGCAACAATATAATTTTACGTGATTGTCAATAATTTTATAATATTATTCAGAAATTGTGAAAAGTAATTTATATCATTAAAATATTTGTTTTATAATTATGTGGAGCCTAAATTTTGAAAGTTAATCTAGAATTTTTTACTTAAATATATGAATGAAATAGGAAAATAGGAATGATAACAAGAACTAACATATGTTATAATATTATACCTATAAAATTTGATGATGTGGCCTTGCCACATAAGCTGTGGGCACAAATAATGTGCCCATTGGTGGGCTATATATCATTTTGATGTGAGTAATAAAGTGAATTATATAAGGAACTAGAGTGTACTCACGCGAATTTCGCGTACTGAAAAAATATATTATATTTATTTTCTGTAGACATTTAATATAAGAGTAATTTTGTTTAAAAAATTTCGAGGTATATACAATAAATTATGGGGTTTGTTTAGTTGTGGCCCGTGCCCTTCACTAAACTCTATAGGTATATCCTACAAACTAAATAATTAAAAAAAATATCAAAATTCACATAAATTAATAACAATTATGAAATAACATTACTTAGACTAATAATTTAATAATAATCAATTTTCATTTCAATATTGAATAATTTATAAATTAATCAACATTATTAGTTATTGGGAATACACGGTAAGAAATTAATTTATATAAGAAACAATACAAAATTTGAAATAAACTTTAAAGTTACAAATACCCGTTCATCGATCAAAATGAGTTCCAAGTAGAACTTGTCTCTATTAAAATCATTAAAAAATATTGTCCAACTTTTTCAATCCTATCTTTAACGGTCAATTTTTGGCTCTCACTCTTGATATTAGAAATCAGAGAAAATTGAGGTGTCATACTCTTGAAATCTAAAATTAGATTTAAATTACAACAATTAAACCATCATAATTATTCAGATAAAAATACATGGTATAGTTAAATTTATTATTTGTGCACATGAAGAATATTTAAACTGAACGATGTAGAGCATAAATTAACAATCATTATTACATTCATATTGATATTGATATTTAAATCTAATCAAATTGTGAGCACTTAAAATGATGAATTTAATTATAAAATAAATATACTAATAACAATAGATATATAACTAACCAACAATTGATGAGAGAAATCTCAGCAAAAGAGTGGAACAAATGAAACTTTGATGTGAAAAAATGAAATACAATATGCTCTTATTTATAATAAAAAAAATGCATACAATATTATATCTTGTCCATAGTAAGAATATATCACATAAGAATATTCTTTGGAATATATAACTATATACCTTTTATTTTAGGAAAAAATAATCGAACATTATATTATACTATATATACTAACTCAAACTTAGAAATAATAAATTTAGATTCATTCAATAAGTAGATCATATTTAATTACATTAAGGTTTGGAAAAAATATGGTTTATAATAAATTCTAAAAATAACTAAATAATAAAATGGAAAAAATATCTATTTGCATTAATTATGCAGATATAAATTAATGGTTTAAATTTAATGATATAGAACGAAGGGTCAAGATTAAAAGTTTAACCAACTTTTAATGAGAGCACACTATTTCAAAATTGAGAGATTTGAGACATGCCACATCAGCCTAAGAATAAGGTGGTGTTGACACATCATCTTGGAGAGGTTTGAGAATATATTATTACTAGTACGTACCCCCGCGAATTTCGCGGACTGAAAAAAAATATTGGTTATTATTATTTCAAATTATAAATATTAATTTTTTTAAAATATCTTGTTATTTTTATATAATTTTAAAATTGTAATTATAATCTAACAAATAATAATAAATACTAAACATGAATAAATATAAAATTTTAAAAACATTAACTAACTCAGACATTCAATCTCAAATTAGTATAACACAATATTGCTTAAAATTACAGTTTTTGTATACTTGCATGCACAATTTCCCCCCATGATATGAAGATACAATAACAATTGACAAAAGTTCAACTCTAAATATAGAATCCTACAGATCTAAAGGTAACATTTGACAAAATGATGTCATAATTAAAATAAAATATTGTGTAGATGTTTGTGTGGGAACAATTGATTAGTGTGTTGGTATTTAAAATACACAATTCAACAATAAGAATTGACCCTTAGGCGTCAATCTTTTTTATTATTTTTTATTTTCCATCTGGACATTTCACATTTACAGATATTTTGCAAAAAAAAAAACGAAAAAAAAAAGAGTTAAAAATTTGAAATTGTTGAAAAAAATTGAAATCCTACTATAAAAAAATATCTATATTTTAGAGTTGCAAATTCAATTTTGCAGGTATTTATAATGGGAAAATCCAACCCTAAGAATTACATTTAAGCGACAATTCGAATTATTTAAAAAAATTCAATTCCCTCCTAACATTTCATGTATACATGTATTTTAAATAAAAAAATTATTAAAAAAATAAAAAAAAAAAATTGATAACCTTATGTGACATAGTATTATACATGGTAAGATATTGTATATCATGACAAAAAAATTTGGGAATAATGTTATCACAGTGACAATATCTTTTGGGTAGTAAAATCTTATACAAAAAAAAAAAAAATTAATGTTACAATATGTTATCCATGGTAAGATATGATATTGGATGACAAAATTCTTTGAGAATCTTTCAATCTTTTACGTGGTAATATCTTTTACAAAATATTATAATATCCTCCTACAAAATTAGCATATATAAATATTCTACAAAAATAAATTCCAAAAATATCTATTATTGTACTACCTCCGTCCCAATTTAGATTACCTATTTCTAAATGGAACGGTTTTTAAGAAAAGAGTTATCTATTAATACTTTTGAGTATAAAGTAACTTTTTAGGAATTGTTTATAAATATTTTTTAGTATAAAGTAGCTTTTTGAAGGTTGAGTTTGAAAAAGTGGTGTTGCTTTTTACCATTTTAGGAAATGGGTAAACAATAAAAAACCTTCCATTTTAGGGCTTTTGGGTAAACAAAATTGTGATGGAGGGATTATTATATGATTAGGCATGAAATTGTCATGATTCGTCACTCAAAATGCCCTTGTTTTGATTAATTTATATGAGTATTTAGAGTCATTTGAGTATCATTTTCGTAAACTAATGAATTTATCTTTTTGATGCTCATAGATGGATAGAGGGTGAAAAGAGGAGTTCGTAGGACTTTGAATCGACTCTAACGGACGCCCGGATGAGAAGATATCGAAGAAATACGAAAAGTATTAGTTCGAGGGAGCAAAAGTATCATTGGAGCGCACAAGCAAGGAGCACTCGTGCACATAGTGCACGAGCACTCGTGCAGTGCGCACGAGCTATCGCGGGTCGTGCACTAGTGCACGAGCAAGAGGAGATCGAGCACTTTTTGCTCTCTGGACGAATTGGAGTGCTCGAGTAGAATGAGCTCGTGCACTAGTGCACGAGCAGTGCACGAGCGTACGTGATTTTTTGCCCATTAACTCCTGATTTAACCCGTTACTTATATATGCCCCTCCCGAGCACGTTTTTACGGGAGACCACTACCATACACCACTTGATACGATAGTACTTTTAGAGTTAGTTTTCGACGAGCAAGCTTGGGATTCGCGTTTTTTAGGTTTTCTTTACGAATTCATAGTACGGTTTTGCTTTTTAATATCGTTTCTTGAGACCTTTGTTCGTTAATACGTTGAGACTTAGTTTTCTTAATTTAAATTCAGTTCTTAGCATTAATTTTCTTTCAACCCTAGTTTATGTTTGATAATTTATTTGTTTTAATCATTATGTTTATGTTCTTAAATTCTTCAATTGTTCTTGTTTACGTAAAAACCATGTCTAGCTAAAACCCTTGCATGCTTAGGGTAGGATGAACTCGTAGAAGTAGGTTGTGGGAATGTAATTAGGGTAATTCGTGACGTTAGGTTTTAATTCTCTTAATTAATGAATTCTTAAAATCAATCTTAACTTTACCTTTGAATTTAGTTCGAAAAGTGTTCGAGAGAGGACGACATTATCACTCTTTAACAACGAGTAGACTTAAGGAGAGGGTTTAGAAATGGTTAATTAATCTACCGGTTTATCTAAAGAGGATGACCGCATCACCTTAGTTTAAATTAGGGTCTCGTTAATTAAGCACTATCTATTAACTTGTTAGTGGATTAGTGAAGTCGATTGCTAGGATAGAGTATTAGGGTATGAATTCTTGAGCTCTCATCTTATAATCTTTAACTTAGTTTATTTCTTGCGCGTCACGGTTATTCTGATTATTTACCTGCTCCGTTAGTATACGTAGGGATTCCTATCCTGAGCATCACCATCACTTATTTGAATACACACCTTTGTTAATTCTTTCTTTCGTTCTTAGTTTAATTAGTTTATTTTAGTTTAGACTTAATTCTTTCAAAAACATACATTCATATTAGCTACGACGCGTAGATCTTCAGGGATCTATTCGCATACACACTTTCCCTTGGGTTCGATAATACTTGGTCCCTATACTTGCCCATACTACAGTGAACCCGTACTCTTGCGGGGAAACTACTATTATAAAGCTTGTATTTTCGATACAAGTCAATGGCGCCGTTACCGGGGATGGCGTTGTATGTCTTTTGAATAGGACTTATAGATAGCTTAGTAGTTAGTACTGAGTGATTTACTTTTCTGTTTTATTTCGTACATTTTCGACAGTTGCGTTTTTATTCTTTTGTTAGTGTTTCAGGTTTATGAAAACACGCTCACAAGGTGATACGAGCGAAGAGAGATTACAGTTGGATCCTGAGACAATAGCAAGAAGAAACCGAGCCTTCTTAAGAAGGATGAACGCTACCGGAGGAGAGAACGAGAACATGAACATGGACATTAGTAATGAGTTGGATAATGCTGCAAATGAGTTTAATCAGGTAGTAGATGACTTGAATCGAATATACTAGCTTTCCACTAGTAGTTTCCCCGCAAGAGTACGGGTTCACTGTAGTATGGGCAAGTATAGCAACCAAGTATTATCGAACCCAAGGGAAAGTGTGTATGCAAATAGATCCCTGAAGATCTACGCGTCGTAGCTAATATGAATGTATGTTTTCGGAATTTTTGAAGAATTAATTCTAAACTAAAATAAACTAATTAAACTAAATAACGAAAGAAACGAATTAACGAAGGTTTGTATTCAAATAAGTGATGGTGATGCTCAGGATAGGAATCCCTACGTATACTAACGGAGCAGGTAAATAATCAAGATAATTGTGACGCGCAAGAAATAACCTAAGTAAAAGATTGTAAGATGAAAGCTCAAGATTTCAAACCATAATACTTTATCCTAGCAATCGACTTCACTAATCCACTAACGAATTAATAGATTGTGCTTAATTAAAGAGACCATAATTTAACTAATGGTGATGCGGCCGTCCTCCTTAGCTAAACCGGTAGATTAATTAACCTCTTCTAAACCTTCTAGTTAAGTCTACTCGTTGTTATTGAGTGATAAGGTCGTCCTCTCTCTAACACTTTTCAAACGAAGTTCAAAGGAAAGTTAAGATTAATTTTAAGAATTCATTAATTAAGAGAATTAAAACTAACGTCACGAATTACCTTAATTACATACCCACAACCTACTTCTACGAGTTCATCCTACCCTAAGCATGCAAGGATTTTAGCCGGACATGGTTAACAATAATAAAAGCAATAGAAAAAGTGACAAACATAAACATAATGATTTGAACAAATAAAAGATCAAACATAAACTAGGGTTTAAAGAAATACTTGCAAAGAACTGAAATTTAATTAATAAAAATGAAGTTTAAAGTGTTTAATGTAATCGAACTAATGAAAAGAAACTAAGAATAGAAAATAAACTAAGAATTCGTACTAAAACCTCGATTATACGTAAAGTAAAGTAAAGTTTGCTCGTCTCTTCTCCTCCTCCTCTCTCTAAAAACTAAGTCTAAAAGTAATCTCATATCAAGTGGTATGTAGTTGTGTGTCCAGTTCTCTGTAAAAACGTGCTCGAGAGGGGTATAAATAGGCAACGGGTCGAATCGGGAGTTAATGGGCCAAAAATCACATATGCTCGTGCACTACTCGTGCACTAGTGCACGAGCTCACCCTACTCGAGCGCTCTAATTTGTCCAGAGAGCAAAAAGTGCTCGATCTTCCCTTGCTCGTGCACTAGTGCACGTCCCACGTCTACTCGTACGCAGTGCACGAGTGCTCGTGCACTAGTGCATGAGTTGCACCTGCTCGAGCGCAATACTCGACCGCTCGTGCACTATGTGCACGAGTGCTCCTTGCTTGTGCACTCCAATGATACTTTTGCTCCCTCGAACTAATACTTTTCGTATTTCTTCGATATCTTCTCATCCGGGCGTCCGCTTGAGTCGATTCAAAGTCCTACGAACTCCTCTTTTTGCCCTCTATCCATCTATGAGCATCAAAGAGAAAAATTCATTAGTTTATAAAAATGATACTCAAATGACTCTAAATACTCATATAAATCAATCAAAACAAAGGCATTTCGAGTGACGAATCATGACTACTTCACGCCTAATCAACCCCCCCCCCCAAAACTTACCATGTTGCTTGTCCTCAAGCAACGAAAGTTAAGTGAAATTGTTAGGAATGAGTCAACGAATCAAATCATGCAAGCAAATGAACTCGAGCTTCAAAGATCAATCACAAGTATACTCACTTACCTTCCTTCATCATACTCATGCAACAATAACAAGAAACACCAAGATCAAACATGAATGTGCACTCAACGATGTGTTTTACTCCCTCACAAGTGTATCTCAATGATAAAGGGACTCACTCAAGCAATCAATCACACATATCGGCAGCCATTGGCTTGTAAGCACTCTCAACTCCGACCATACTCTAGAAATCAATCCCGAATCAAAAAGGACTTTTCTCAAGGTTGTAATGTAGGCTCTTTGGACAGGTGGGATATGATTAGGCGTGAAATTGTCATGATTCGTAGCTAGAAACGCCCTAGTTTTGGTCGATTTAATTGAGTTTTTAGAGCCAAATGAGTACTATTTCTATACATTGATGAATTGGTCTCTTTGATACTCATACGTGAATCGAGGACGAAAAACGGAGTTCGTAGGACTTTGAATCGACTCAAACGGATGCCCGGATGAGAAGATATCGAAGAAATACGATTGGTATTAGTACGTAAAAAGAAAAGTGTTAGTTGCAAGGAAGGAAGGGCCATTCGAGCACCTTAACTCGAGCACCTCGCTCGAGCAACGTAGGTCGAGCGCTCCGGACTTACAGAGTGTTTTTGCCGCTCGAGGGACACAACTCGAGCGCCTCATTCGACCTATAGAACCATTCGACCAAACAAGG
The DNA here is from genome assembly GCA_947034835.1 of Ballota nigra. Lineage (NCBI taxonomy): Eukaryota > Viridiplantae > Streptophyta > Magnoliopsida > Lamiales > Lamiaceae > Ballota > Ballota nigra. The sequence continues at coordinate 4,368,466 of OX344727.1, read as the reverse complement.
TCGAGCGCCCCGCTCGACCTACTGATTCATTCGACCACAAAGGCTCGAGCGCCCCGCTCGACCGGGACAGCTCGAGCGCTTCCGAGGCCTATTTTCCAAAGTTCGTTTTTCGGCCCATGAGATCCCGTTTTGACCCGGTGCCTATATATACCTCTTCCAAACTCGTTTTAAACAACGACTTGACACACACACGAGATAGAGAGTTCGTTTTTGGAGAGGAAGGAGAAGAAAGTTTACGTTTACATTTTGTTGAGGTTTTCATACGAATTCTTAGTTTCTTTTCGTCTCTTAGTTTCTTTTCAGTAATTCGACTACGATTAAACACTTCATACTTCATTTTTATTAATTTAATTTCAGTTTATTCTTTTATTTCATTAAACCCTAGTTTATGTTAGATTTCTTCTTCATCTTAATTATCATGTTCTTGTTCGTTACTTATTTAATCGTTGTTATTTCCGTTAAACCTATGTCTAGCTAGAACCCTTGCATGCTTAGGGTAGGATGAACTCGTAGAAGTGGGTTGTGGGTACGTAATTAGGGTAACTTGTGATGTTGGGTTTTAATTCTCTTAGTTAATGAATTCTTAAAATTAATCTAGACTTCGCTTTTGAATTTCGTTCGAAAGGTGTTAGAGAGAGGACGACCGTATCACTCTTTAACACCGAGTAGACTAAACGAGAAGGTTTAGGAAGGGTTAATTCATCTACCAGTTTAGCGAAGGAGGACGACCGCATCACCTTAGTTAAATTAGGGTCTCATTAATTAAGCACAATCTATTAAATTGTTAGTAGATTAGTGAAGTCGAGTGTTAGGGTAAAGTATTAGGGTTTAGAATCTTGAGCTTTCACCTTGCATTCTTAGACTTAGGTTATTTCTTGTGTGTCACAGTTATTCTGATTATGTACCTGCTCCGTTAGTATACGTAGGGATTCCTATCTTAAGCATCACCATCTCATATTTGAAAACACACCTTTTGTTACTTCGTTTAATTTTCCTTTTGCATTCGTAGGATAATTTTAGTTTAGTTTAATTAACCTTTCCAAAAATCCAAAAACAATACACTCATATTAACTATGACGCGGAGATCTTCAGGGATCTATTCGCATACACTCCATCCCTTGGGTTCGATACTACTTGGTCATTATACTTACTCATACTACAGTGAACTCGTCCGCTTGCGGGTGAGCGATTAGTAGAAGCTAGTATATTCGCTTCAAGTCAGGATAACAATATAGGTAAGTGACTCAAGTGAATGGAGAATAGAAAGTCAAACTTTGGTACTTCGCGATTGGGAACAAAACACTTCAAACACTTTCAATCAACACTCTTTCAATTCCAATACTATCAACACTTCAATTTTTTTTCTTTCTCACTCTTTTCACTTTTCTCAATCACTTCACTTCTTTTTTTCACAAACACATGAGCTCGTTTTTTTTTCTTTTGCTCATTCTCAATTTTTTTTCTTTTTCCCACAACTCAAAACTTCTTCACACCTTCTTCTCATAATCACTAAGCAATCACATTTTCCTTTTTCAACTCAATTCAATCCCTTCACATTCACACTTTTCCTATTCTCCACTCAAATTGGGACAAAAAGGTTTAGGAACTTGGAACAGTGTTTAAATGTGCTAGCAAATAAAATAGGCCTAAAGCTCAAAGGGGCTAACAAGGGACAAATGTCAATGGTAAGGGAAAATTTTGGCTAAGTGACTCAATCAAAACAAAGATGGCCTAAGATCACATTCGGCATATCAAACTAGACACAATCAAGAAGCGAGAGCACACACAAGTTCTAGCATCATCTAAGGTGACGACTCACTCACAAACGAAGAGATCAATTTATGCATCAAAATCTCAAAAGGCTCAAATCTCACGGCTTTCACATCCATGCTAGTCTGATTAGGCGTGAAATTGTCATGATTCGTCGCTCGAAATGCTCTTGTTTTGATTGATTTATATGAGTATTTAGAGTCATTTGAGTATCATTTTCATAAACTAATGAATTTGTCTCCTCGATGCTTATAGATGGATAGAGGGCAAAAAGAGGAGTTCGTAGGACTTTGAATCAACTCAAACGGATGCCCGGATGAGAAGATATGGAAGAAATACGAAAAGTATTAGTTCGAGCGAGCAAAAGTGTCACTGGAGTACGCAAGCTGAAGGTGCTCGAGTAAACACTACTCAAGCACTCGAGTAGAGCACTCGATCCATGCCTGGTCGAGTAGACACTACTCGAGCACTCGAGTAGTGCACTCGAGCTGAGGGTGGTCGAGTAGATCTACTCGAGCTAAGGGGCTCGAGTACTTTTCGGGTTCTGGACAATTTCAACACTCGAGCTTGCAATGCTCGAGCACTATTTACTCGAGCTCTACTCGAGCAAGTCGTGGATTTTGGCCCGTGAAAGTCCGATTCGACTCGTTGCCTATTTATACTCCTTCCGAACATATTTTTAAAAATAACTTGATACCATACTACGTTTGGAGACTGAGTTTTGAGAGAGAGGAAGAGGAGAAGATACGAGCAAGTTTACTTTTACGTTTTTTGAGGTTTTCTTACGAATTCACGTCACGATTTTACTTTTAATTTCGTTTCTTCCTATCTTTTGTTCTGAAATACGTTGAGACTTTGTTTTGTTTAATTAATTTCAGTTTCTTCTTTTATATCTTAAAACCCTAGTTTATGTTCGATCTTTTCTTCGTTATAATTACCATGTTCATGTTCGTTACTTGTTTAATTGTTCTTGTTTACATAAAACCTATGTCTAGCTAAAACCCTTGCATGCTTGGGGTAGGATGAACTCGTAGAAGTAGGTTGTGGGTATGTAATTAGGGTAACTTTTGACGTTAGGTTTTAATTCTCTTGATTAATGAATTCTTAAAATCAATCTTGACTTTGCCTTTGAATTTCGTTCGAAAAGTGTTAGAGAGAGGACGACCGTATCACTCTTTAACAACGAGTAGACTTAACTAGAGGGTTTAGAAAGGGTTAATTCATCTACCAGTTTAGCGAAGGAGGACGACCGCATCACCTTAGTTAAATTAGGGTCGCATTAATTGTGCACAATCTATTAACTTGTTAGTGGATTAGTGAAGTCGATTGTTAGGATAAAGTATTAGGGTTTAAAATCTTGAGCTTTCATCTTGCATTCTTTTACTTAGGTTAATTCTTGCGCATCACGGTTATTTTGATTATGTACCTACTCCGTTAGTATACGTAGGGATTCCTATCCTAAGCATCACCATCTCTCATTAGAAAACAACCCTTAGTTAATTCGCTTCTTTAATTCTTTAGTTTAATTAGTTTAGTGTAGTTTTAATTAATCTTTTAAAAATCCAAAAACATTACACTCATATTAACTACGACGCGTAGATCTTCAGGGATCTGTTCGCATACACTCCATCTCGTGGGTTCGATAATACTTGGTCATTATACTTGCTCATACTACAGTGAACCCGTACTCTTGCGGGGAAGCTACTAGTAGAAGCTAGTATCATCGCTTCAAGTCAATGGCGTCGTTGCCGGGGATGGCGTTGTATGCTTTTTGAATAGGACTTGTCGATAGCTTAGTAGTTAGTAGTGAGTGCTTTCTTTTCTGTTTTATTTTTAGTTTTATTTATTCGGCAGTTGCGTTTTGATCCTTCTGCTAGTGTGTCAGGTTTATGAAAACACGCTCACAAGGCAATACGAGCGAAGAGAGAATACTGTTGGACCCTGAGACGATAGTTAGAAGAAACCGAGCCTTCTTAAGAAGGATGAGCGCTGTCGGAGGAAAATAACCAATGGACATCACTAATGAGTTGGACGATGTCGAGAATGAGTTCAATCAGGCATTGAACCGGGTTGACGGTACTGATGGAAATACCAGCAAGAATCAAGATCCGTTAGGAGAGAGTCAGAGCCAAAACCCGGGTACTCAGAACCAAAACAGCCCAGCTCATAACATGGTCCAGAATCCTCATAACAACCCTGCTTACCCACATCCTAACTTACCACAAAACAACTTACCATATCCACCCTACCCTTACCCACCTTATTCTTACCCACCATACCCGTATCCTCCACCTCCAGTCTATAATCAACCACCTGTTTACCCACCACCACCCCAACAAGTACCAGTACCTGCTGCTAATCCTCAACACGTTTCTCAGAACGTAGATCACAATATGGCTATTCGAGGGAGGTTTGCAGTGCAGCCACAACGGTACTATGATGGAGTGGCATTGCCTCCTGTTGAGGCAAATAACTTCTCGATTTCCCCGGGAATTCTAAAGTTGCTGACCGAGAATCAGTTCAAGGGGGTGATTGGGAAGGAGAATCCTCACACTCACCTGAGGAGTTTTCTCATGATAGCCTCCACATTCAATTATAATGGCATGTCCGAAGATGCCAAGAGGCTTAGGCTGTTCCCATTCTCACTGACGGGAATAGCTAAAGAGTGGTATGACAACACGCTCCCACGGGGAGGTGTAACCACATGGGCTGAGCTCGAGCGTCTGTTCCTCGAGCGATTCTACCCTCCATCGAGAACGATTAAAGCAAGGATTGAGATCTCTTCCTTCCGCCAGAAGCAAGGAGAGGATTTACGCCAAGTGTGGGAGAGATACTCAAATATGTTGATCGAGTGCCCGCAGCATGGGTATAATGAGGGAGATATTATGTCGTTCTTCTATAGTGGAGCCAACAAGGCTGGCCAAGCCCATTTAGATGCATGTGCGAGTGGAGCTTTTCTGAACCAAGGGATAACGAGATGTAGAGAGATCGTGGACAACATTGTCACGAATGTCGGGGCATAGAACGAGGATCCTGAGTTCCAGAGAGTTTGCAAGTTGGAGGAGAAAGAAGGTGAATGAACGAGAAGGCTATTGATGGCCATGATGAAAAAGATTAACAACCTCGAGTTGGGGAAGAATTTGGTTGGAGAGCATGAAGCAGAGAATGATAGAGTAGACCAGCCAAGTGGACAGCAAGAGGTGGCCAGTTATATGGGAGGTCCGTATTACAATCAGAATGGCTACCAAGGTGGAAATCAGTTTGGAAGACCTTCTTATGGCCAACCATTTGTACCTCCAGGCCCACAACCACCTCAAAATCAATGGAGGAACACATAAGGATTTCAAGGAGGCCAGCAGCCTCCTCAAAACACATGGAGGAAGAATGAGAACTTCTCATATGCTAACCCGAAGGCGGGTATTACAGTTCCTCCGGGTGTTGACCCAGGTTCAAAGCCTCCGGGTGGAGAAGGCGGTGCATCGACTGAGGAGATGTTGAGAGCGATTCTACAAAAGATGGAGAAAGGGAGTAAGAGGTTGTCATCCTTGGAGTACGATGTGAAAGAGTTGCATAAAAAGGGTGATCAACGTGATCAAGAGCTCCAGAAGATGAACATTGAGTGGACTAGAACTCAACAAGAGAACAATCGAAGGTTCACTTCTATAGAGTTCCAGATGAGCCAGATTGCAAAGTCATTGAATAGAGAGCCGGGAAAATATCCTTCCATGCCGGAGGGGAACCCGAAAGAGCATTGCAAGGCTATCCAGTTAAGAAGTGGAACCAACTATGAAGGTCCTCAGATACCTACTGATTCTGAGACGCCTCAAGATAGAGATGAGATTGAAGAGGTGATAGTTGAGAAGAAGGTTGAGGGTGAAAGCACTCAAGCGAGCAAAGAGCTTGAAGAGGAAGGCATTGAGAAGGGTGAGAGAGTTCCTAAGTGGAAGAAGGCAAAGGAAGCAAGGGAGAAAGTGAAAGAGACCGAGAAAGATGAATGGGGGGTACCCAAATCTGTGATACCCGTCCCATATCCACAACGCTTCATGAAAAAGAAGCTTGATGAGAAATTCACTAAGTTCCTTGATGTGTTTAAACAATTGCATATTAATATCCATTTTTATGATGCTTTGGAACAGATGCCCAATTATGCAAAGTTTTTGAAGGACTTGATCGCGAAAAGGCGGCGAGTGGATGAGCCGAAGTTGGTGCAGTTGAACCACGAGGTGAGTGCATTAGTGCACAAGGCGCTTCCTCCAAAGCTGAAGGATCCCGGGAGCTTCACCATTCTTTGTGATATTGGGAACGGGATCAAGAAGGGAGCGTTGTGCGACCTCGGAGCGAGCATTAATTTGATGCCGTTGTCGCTTTTCAAGAAGTTGGAAGATGGTGAACTTCAACCCACAATGATGATGCTTCAACTTGCCGATCGGTCTATTACTAGACCTCAAGGTGTGGTTGAAGACGTCCTAGTGAGAGTTGGAGATCACATTTTTCCAGCCGACTTTGTAGTGCTAGAGATGGAGGAAGATGAGCATGTGCCCCTGATCTTGGGAAGACCGTTCTTAGCTACGGCGGGGATGGTGCTAGACGTGGCAAATGGGAAGATTACATTGAAGGTTGATGATCAAGAAGTGAAGATTTCCCTATATGAAGCCATGAAGCACCCGAAGGAGGATGAACGTTTGTATTGCATGGATGCCATTGATCCTAGTGTTGAAGACACACCTCCTATCCCTAATCCTTCTCATATTCATGAATTTTATAATCCTTCACTTGATAATTTAACCCATGAGCATTATGTTCTTGATTATGTTGATAGGGACAAAGTGAAGAAGTTGAAGGATGAAGAGGTGAAAAGTGTGGACGTGATCCAGTTGGAAGGAAAATGAGGAGTTAATAAGAAAAAGTCCAAATTCAAGAACCTGTTTGGTAAGACGCCTCCAGATAAAGGTGAGAAGGAGTTGAGACCCATAACACTTGGGGATGAGAATGAAGCAAAAGAGTTCATGATGGAAGGGCATCAAGGAAAGGAATGCAACCACCACTCTTATGAGAGTAAGGGAGGTAAATTTGAGTATGATGTCCCATAAGCTCCTTTGAGCTTGGTCCGGCATGAGGACCTTAAAAATAGCGCTGAATGGGAGGCAACCCATTTCTATTTCCTTTCATTTGTTTTTAGTGTCTTATTATGTTATTAGGGTGTTGTTGAATCGTAAGTTTTAACCTCGTACTTGAAAGTTTATTTTGTAGGCTTGTCTCGAGAGAATAGAGGAATCATGGAGTACTCGAAAGGGAGGAACTCAAGCAAGGGAGTGTGCAACGCTGTTGAGAGAAACTGAATTGTTTGGTTAAGGTAACCCACAACTCCAAACTTAGACCTCTTCGCAAGGTCAAAGTTTGGGGGGGTGGAGTTTTTTTTTATGTTTCTTGTCATATTGCACCGGAGCACCCCTTATCTTTGAATGTGTTTGGTTATTTGGTGCCTTGAGATGCTCCTTGAGGTGATTTTGATCTGAGTCGCTATTGCATATTTCGTGCTTGTTAACCCTCTCTACTTGTTAGTTGTCATTCTTGAGTATGAAGTGATGAGTAGAGTAGATTTGTGGATTGGAGTTAGGGACTCTTTTGTGTGAGTGTTTGAGTTAGAGTGGATTTGAGAGAGAACTAGTATACTTACAAGTTTTCTTTTTGAGTGCTTGTGTGATGAGAGTGAGAATGCACTGGGACTAGCATGGATGTGAAAGTCGTGAGATTTGAGCCTTATGAGATTTAAATGCATGATTTAATCTCTTCGTTTGTGAGTGGATCATCACCTTAGAGGATGCTAGAACTTGTGTGTGTTCTTGCTTCTTGATTGTGTCTAGTTTGATATACCGAATGTGATCTTAGGCCATCTTTGATTTTATTGATTCACTTAGCCAAAATTTTCCGTACCAATGACATTGAATCCCTTGTTAGCCCCTTTGAGCCTAAAGCCTATTTTATTTGCTAGCACATATGAACACTATTCCAATTCCTAAGCCTTTTTGTCCCAATTTGAGTGGAGAATAGGAAAGTGTGAATGTGAAGGGAGTGAATTGAGTTGAAAAAGGAAAAGGTTGTTTGTTGAGTGAATATGAGAAGAAGGAGTGATGAAGTTATGAGATGTGGGAAAAAGAGAAAAAAAATTGAGAATGAGCAAAAGAAAAAAAAATGAGCTCATGTGTTTGTGCGAAAAAAGAGAAAAAAAATGAAGTGATTGAAAAAAAAATGAAAAGAGTGAGAAAGAAAAAAATTGAAGTATTGAGAGTATGGAATTGAAAGGGTGTTGATTGAACATGTTTGAAGTATTCTGTTCCTAATCTCGAAGTGCCAAAGTTTGATTTTCTATTCTCCATTCACTTTAGTCACTTTACCCTATATTGTTATCCCACCTGTCCAAAGAGCCTACATTACAACCTTGAGAAAAATCCTTTTTGATTTGACATTGATTTCTAGAGTACGGTCGAAGTTAAGAGCACTTACAAGCCTATGACTGCCAATTTGTGTGATTGATTGTTTGAGTGAGTCCCTTGATCATTGTTATACACTTGTGAGGGAGTGAAACACATCGTTGAGTGCACATCCATGTTTGATCTTGATGGTTCTTGCTGTTGTTGCATGAGTATGATGAAGGAAAGTGAGTGAGTATATGTGTGATCGATCGTTGAAGCTCGAGTTCATTTGCTTGCATGATTTGATTCTTTGACTCATTCCTAACAATTTCACTTGACTTATTATTTCGTTGCTTGAGGACAAGCAACATGGTAAGTTTGTGGGGGTTGATTAGGCGTGAAATTGTCATGATTCGTCACTCGAAATGCCCTTGTTTTGATTGATTTATATGAGTATTTAGAGTCATTTGAGTATCATTTTCATAAACTAATGAATTTGTCTCCTCGATGCTTATAGATGGATAGAGGGTGAAAAGAGGAGTTCGTAGGACTTTGAATCGACTCAAACGGATGCCCGGATGAGAAGATATGGAAGAAATACGAAAAATATTTGTTCGACCGAGCAAAAGTGTCACTGGAGTACGCAAGCTGAAGGTGCTCGAGTAAACACTACTCAAGCACTCGAGTAGAGCACTCGATCCATGCCTGGTCGAGTAGACACTACTCGAGCTGAGGGTGGTCGAGTAGATCTACTCGAGCTAAGGGGCTCGAGTACTTTTCGGGTTCTGGACAATTTCAACACTCGAGCTTGCAATGCTCGAGCACTATTTACTCAAGCTCTACTCGAGCAAGTCGTGGATTTTGGCCCGTGAAAGTCTGATTCGACCCGTTGCCTATTTATACCCCTTCCGAACACGTTTTTAAAAACAACTTGATACCATACTACGTTTGGAAACTGAGTTTTGAGAGAGAGGAAGAGGAGAAGAGACGAGTAAGTTTACTTTTACGTTTTTTTGAGGTTTTCTTACGAATTCACGTCACGATTTTACTTTTTAATTTCGTTTCTTCCTATCTTTTATTCTGAAATACGTTGAGACTTCGTTTTGTTTAATTAATTTCAGTTTCTTTCTTTTATATCTTAAAACCCTAGTTTATGTTCGATCTTTTCTTCGTTATAATTACCATGTTCATGTTCGTTACTTATTTAATTGTTCTTGTTTACATAAAACCTATGTCTAGCTTAAAACCCTTGCATGCTTGGGGTAGGATGAACTCGTAGAAGTAGGTTGTGGGTATGTAATTAGGGTAACTTGTGACGTTAGGTTTTAATTCTCTTGATTAATGAATTCTTAAAATCAATCTTGACTTTGCCTTTGAATTTCGTTCGAAAAGTGTTAGAGAGAGGACGACCGTATCACTCTTTAACAACGAGTAGACTTAACTAGAGGATTTAGGAAGGGTTAATTCATCTACCAGTTTAGCGAAGGAGGACACGGCATCACCTTAGTTAAATTAGGGTCGCATTAATTGAGCACAATCTATTAACTTGTTAGTGGATTAGTGAAGTCGATTGTTAGGATAAAGTATTAGGGTTTAAAATCTTGAGCTTTCATCTTGCATTCTTTTACTTAGGTTAATTCTTGCGCGTCACGGTTATTTTGATTATGTACCTGCTCTGTTAGTATACGTAGGGATTCCTATCCTAAGCATCACCATCTCTCATTAGAAAACAACCCTTAGTTAATTCGCTTCTTTAATTCTTTAGTTTAATTAGTTTAGTGTAGTTTTAATTAATCTTTTAAAAATCCAAAAACATTACACTCATATTAACTACGACGCGTAGATCTTCAGGGATCTGTTCGCATACACTCCATCTCGTGGGTTCGATAATACTTGGTCATTATACTTGCTCATACTACAGTGAACTTGTACTCTTGCGGGGAAGCTACTAGTAGAAGCTAGTATCATCGCTTCAAGTCATAGTCCTAGTGAATTCTCACTCTCATCACACAAGCACTCAAAAGGAAAATTCGCAAGCATTCTCGTTCTTTCTCAAATCAACTCTAACTCAAACACTCACACAATAAAATTTCTAACTCAACCTTACAACTTAACTCTACTCATCAAAACATACTCAAGAAGAGCAATCACCAAGCATAAGATGATTGATAGGCATGAAATATGTAGTACCAAATCAAATCAATATCAGCCCAAGGAGAATCTCAAGGTACCAAATAACCAAACTCAACTCGAGAGAGGATGTGCAACTGTGCAATGTTACCAAAAATAAAAATAAAAACTCCACCCCCCAAAACTTCGACCTTGTGAAGAGGTCTAAGTTTGGGGTTGTGGGCTACCTCATCCAAATAGTTCAAGTTTCTCAACAACGTGTCACACTCCTTGGTCTCGAGTTGGTTCCTTCAATCTGAATAACTCCATGATACCTTTACTCCTTCGAGACAAGCCTACAAAATAAACTCTCAAGTACGAGGTTAAAACTTACGATTCAACAACACCATAATAACATAAAAAAACTAAAAAACAAATAAAAATGGGTTGCCTCCCATTCAGTGCTATTTTTAAGGTTCTCATGCCGGACCGAGGCTCAAAGGAGCTTATGGGACATCATACTCAAATTTACCTCTCTTACTCTCATAAGAGTGGTGCTTGCATTTCTTTCCTTGATTCCCATCCATCATGAGCTCATTTGCTTCCTTCTCCACTTCAAGTGGTGGGGGTCTCAACTTCTTCTCACTTTTATCTGGAGGAGTCTTACTAAGCAATTTCTTGCGCTTGGACCTTTTCTTCTTAACTCCTCCTTTCCCTTCCAACTGGACCTCGTCCACCTTTTTCACTTCTTCATCCTTCAACTTCTTCCCTTTATCCCTATCAAAATAATCAAGATCATAATGCTCATGGGTTAAATTATCAAGTGAAGGACTAACGAAATCATGAATATGAGAAAGATTAGAGATAGGAGGTGTGTCTTCAACACGAGGATCAATTGCATCCATGCAATAACAACTTTCATCCTCCTTCGGGTACTTCATGGCCTCATATAGGGAAATCTTTATCTCTTGATCGTCAACTTTCAACGTGATCTTCCCATTTGCCACATCTAGCACCATCCCGGCCGTTGCTAAGAACGGTCTTCCCAAGATCAATGGAACGTGCTCATCTTCCTCCATGTCAAGCACTACAAAGTCGGTTGGAAAGATGTGATCCCCAACGTTCACGAGGACGTCTTCAACTACACCTTGAGGTCGGGTAATAGACCGGTCGGCAAGTTGAAGCGTCATCATTGTCGGTTGAAGTTCTCCACCCTCCAACTTCTTGAATAACGACAAGGGCATAAGATTTATGCTCGCTCCAAGGTCGCACAACGCTCCCTTCTTAACTCCATTCCCGATATCACATAAGATCGTGAAACTCCCGAGATCCTTCAACTTCGATGGAAGCGCTTTGTGCACTAATGCACTCACCTCATGGTTCAGCTGCACCAACTTGGGCTCATCAACTCTTCGTCTCTTTGCTATCAAGTCCTTCAGGAACTTGGCATAATTCGGCATCTGTTCCAAAGCATCATAAAAAGGAATGTTAATATGCAATTTCTTAAAAACATCAAGGAATTTAGCGAATTTCTCATCAAGTTTTTTCTTCATGAAGTGTTGTGGATACGGGACGGGTATCACCGATTTGGGTACACCCCATTCATCACGCTCGGTCTCTTTCACTTTCTCCCTTGCTTCCTTTGCCTTTTTCCACTTTGGAACTCTCTCAATCTTCACAATTTCTTTCTCTTCAGGCTCTTTGCTCTCATTGGAATCATCCTCATCTTTACTCTTCTGAATGCCTTCACCCTCAACCCCTTTCCCAACTCCCATCTCTTCAATCTCTATCTCTCCTTGGGGCGTCTCAGAATCAGCAGGCATCTGAGGACCATCATAGTTGGTCCCACTTCTAAGCTGGATCGCCTTGCAATGCTCTTTCGGGTTTCCCTCCGGCATAGAAGGATACTTACCCGGCTCTCTACCCAATAATTTTACGATCTGGCTCATCTGAAACTCTATCGAAGTGAACCACCTATTGTTCTCTTGCTGAATTCGATTCAGCTCTACATCTCTCTTCTAGAGTTCTTGATCACGCTGATCACCTTTCTTATGCAACTCTTTAACATCATACTCCAAAGAGGACAATCTCTTGCTACCTTCCTCCACCTTCTGAAGGATAGCTCTCAACATCTCCTCAGTTTAGGCACCGCCTTCTCCACCCGAGGGTTTCGAACCTGGATCAACACATGGAGGAACTGTAATTCCGGCATTCGGATTAGCATATGAAAAATTCTCGTTCTTCCTCCATGTGTTTGAGGAGGCTGCTGGCCTCCTTGATATCCTTGTGTGTTTCTCCATTGATTTTGAAGCGGCTGTGGACCTGGAGGTACAAATGGTTGGCCATAAGAAGGCCTTCCAAACTTATTGCCACCATGTGGATACCCACCTTGTGGATAGTTAGGCCTTCCCATAAAGTTGGCCTTCTTGCTGACTCGTGGGTGGGTCCACTTTCTCACTCACTGCTACATTCCCTCCAACCAGATTCTGCCCCATCTCGAGGTTACTGATTTTTTCCATCATTGCCATCAACAGCTTCCTCGTACCCTCATTCTCCTCCAACTTGCAAGCTCTCTGAAATTCCGGATCCTCGTTCCATGCCCTGATATTCGTGACAATGTTGTCGATGATTTATCTACATCTCGCTATCCCTTGGTTCAGGAAAGCTCCACTGGCACATGTATCGAGATGGGCTTGGCCAGCCTTGCTGGCTCCACTATAGAAAAATGCCATGATATCTCCCTCATTGTACCCGTGCTGCGGGCACTCAATCAACATGTTGGAGTATCTCTCCCATGCCTGGCGTAAATCCTCTCCCGGCTTCTGACGGAAGGAAGAAATCTCTATCCTTGTTTTAATCGTTCTAGATGGAAGGTAGAATCGCTCGAGGAACAGACGCTCAAGCTCGGCCCATGTGGTTACACCTCCCCGTGGGAGCGTGTTATCGTACCACTCCTTGGCTATTCCCGTTAAAGAGAATGGGAACAGCCTAAGCCTCTTGGCATCTTCAGACATGCCGTTATAATTGAACGTGGATGCTATCATAAGAAAGCTTCTCATATGAGTATGAGGATTCTCCTTCCCAACCTCCCCCTTGAATTGATTCTCGGTAAGCAGCTTAAGAATTCCAGGGGAAATTGAGAAGTTGTTTGCCTCTACAGGGGGCAATGCCACTCCATCATAGTACCTCTGCGATTGTGCCGCGAATCTTCCTCTAATAGCCTTATTCTGGTCCATGTTATGAGGAATGTGCTGAGGATTAGCAGGTGGTACGGGTACTTGTTGGGGTGGTGGTGGTTGATAAGCTGGTGGTTGGTTGTAAACAGGAGGTGGAGGATACGAGTATGGTGGATACGGATAAGGTGGGTATGGGTAAGAATAGGGTAAGTTGTTTTGTAGAAAGTTGTTCTGTGGGTAAGCAGTGTTGTTTTGAGGATGTTGGACAAGGTTATGAGCTGGATTGTTTACGTTTTGTGTACCCGGGTTTAGGCTCTGGCTATCCCCTAACGGAACTTGATTCTGACTACCACTCCCGCCAGTGCCGTCAACTCGGTCCACTACCTGATTGAACTCATTCACCGCATCATCCAACTCATTACTAATATCCATGTTCACATTCTCGTTCTCTCCTCCGGCAGCGTTCATCCTTCTTAAGAAGGCTCGATTTCTTCTTGCTATTGTCTCAGGATCCAACTGTAATCTCTCTTCGCTCGTATCACATTGTGAGCGTGTTTTCATAAACCTGAAACACTAAAAAAAGAATAACAACGAAACAGCCGAATATGTACGAAATAAAACAGAAAAGTAAATCACTCACTACTAACTACTAAGCTATCTACAAGTCCTATTCAAAAGACATACAACGCCATCCCCGGCAACAGCGCCATTGACTTGATAGTCGAATATACCAGCTTTCCACTAGTAGTTTCTCCACAAGAGTACGGGTTCACTGTAGTATGGGCAAGTATAGCGACCAAGTATTATCGAACCCAAGGGAAAGTGTGTATGCGAATAGATCCCTGAAGATCTACGCGTCGTAGCTAATATGAATGTATGTTTTTGGAATTTTTGAAGAATTATTTCTAAACTAAAATAAACTAATTAAACTAAATAACGAAAGAACGAATTAACAAAGGTTTGTATTCAAATAAGTGATAGTGATGCTCAGGATAGGAATCCCTACGTATACTGACGGAGCAGGTAAATAATCAAGATAACCGTGACGCGCAAGAAATAACCTAAGTAAAAGATTGTAAGATGAAAGCTCAAGATTTCAAACCCTAATACTTTATCCTAGCAATCGACTTCACTAATCCACTAACGAATTAATAGATTGTGCTTAATTAAAGAGACCCTAATTTAACTAATGGTGATGCGGCCATCCTCCTTAGCTAAACCGGTAGATTAATTAACCTCTTCTAAACCTTCTAGTTAAGTCTACTCGTTATTATTGAGTGATAAGGTCGTCCTCTCTCTAACACTTTTCAAACAAAGTTCAAAAGAAAGTTAAGATTAATTTTAAGAATTCATTAATTAAGAGAATTAAAACTAACGTCACGAATTACCTTAATTACATACCCACAACCTACTTCTACGAGTTCATCCTACCCTAAGCATGCAAGGGTTTTAGCCGGACATGGTTTTGACAATAATAAAAGCAATAGAAAAAGTGACGAACATAAACATAATCATTTGAACGAATAAAAGATCAAACATAAACTAGGGTTTAAAGAAATACTTGCAAAGAACTGAAATTTAATTAATAAAAATGAAGTTTAAAGTGTTTAATGTAATCGAACTAATGAAAAGAAACTAAGAACAGAAAATAAACTAAGAATTCGTACTAAAACCTCGATTAAACGTAAAGTAAAGCTTGCTCGTCTCTTCTCCTCCTCCTCTCTCTAAAAACTAAGTCTAAAAGTAATCTTGTATCAATAAAAATGGGCTCGGGAGAGGTATAAATAGGCAACGGGTCGAATCGGGAGTTAATGGGCCAAAAATCATGTATGCTCGTGCACTAGTGCACGAGCTCACCCTACTCGAGCGCTCCAATTCATCCAGAGAGCAAAAAGTGCTCGATCTCCCCTTGCTCGTGCACTAGTGCACGACCCGCGATAGCTCGTGCGCACTGCATGAGTGCTCGTGCACTAGGTGCACGAGTTGCACCTTCTCGAGATCTATACACGACTACGCGTGCACTATGTGCACGAGTGCTCCTTGCTTGTGCACTCCAATGATACTTTTGCTCCATCGAACTAATACTTTTCGTATTTCTTCAATATCTTCTCATCCGGGCGTCCGTTTGAGTCAATTTAAAGTCCTACGAACTCCTCTTTTCGCCCTCTATCCATCTATGAGCATCAAAGAGACAAATTCATTAGTTTATGAAAATGATACTCAAATGACTCTAAATACTCATATAAATCAATCAAAATAAGGGCATTTTGAGTGACGAATCATGACAATTTCACGCCTAATCAGTGGACCGAGTTGACGGCACTGGAGTGAGTGGTAGCCAGAATCAAGTTTCGTTAGGGGATAGCCAGAGCCTAAACCCGGGTACACAAAATGTAAACAATCCAGCTCATAACCTTGTCCAACATCCTCAGAACAACCCTGCCTACCCACAGAACAACTTCCCACAAAACAACTTACCTTACCCCTACCCATACCCACCGTATCCGTATCCACCATATCCGTATCCTCCACCTCCTGTTTATAACCAACCACCAGCTTATCAACCACCACCACCCCAACAAGTACCCGTACCACCTGCTAATCCTCAGCACGTTCCTCAAAACGCGGATCAGAACATGGCTATTAGAGGAAGGTTCGCGGCACAACCGAAGAGGTACTATGATGGAGTGGCATTGCCCCCTATAGAGGCAAATAACTTCTCGATTTCCCCAGGAATTCTTAAGCTGCTTACCGAGAATCAATTCAAGGGGGAGATTGGGAAGGAGAATCCTCATACTCATCTGAGGAGTTTTCTGATGATCGTATCCACATTCAATTATAACGGCATGTTTGAAGATGCCAAGAGGCTCAGGCTGTTCTCATTCTCTTTGACGGGAATAGCCAAGGAGTGGTACGATAACACGCTCCCACGGGGAGGTGTAACCACATGGGCCGAGCTCAAGCGTCTGTTCCTCGAGCGATTCTACCCTCCATCTAGAACCATTAAAGCAAGGATAGAGATCTCTTCCTTTCGCCAGAAGCCAGGCGAGGACTTACGCCAGGCATGGGAGAGATACTCCAACATGTTGATTGAGTGCCCGCAGCAAGGGTACAATGAGGGAGATATCATGGCATTCTTCTATAGTGGAGCCAGCAAGGCTGGCCAAGCCCATCTCGATGCATGTGCCAGTGGAGCTTTCCTGAACCAAGGGATACCGAGATGTAGAGAAATCGTCGACAACATTATCACGAATGCCGGGGCATGGAACGAGGATCCGGAATTTCAGAGAGCTTGTAAGTTGGAGGAGAATGAGGGTACGAGAAAGCTGTTGATGGCAATGATGGAGAAAATCAGTAACTTCGAGATGGGGCAGAATCTAGTTGGAGGGAATGTAGCAGTGAATGAGAAAGTGGACCCACCCACGAGTCAGCAAGAAGAGGCCAACTATATGGAAAGACCTAACTATCCACAAGGGGGGGTATCCACAAGGTGGCAATCAGTTTGGAAGGCCTTCTTATGGCCAACCATTTGTACCTCCAGGTCCACAGCCGCCTCAAAATCAATGGAGGAACACACAAGGATATCAAGGAGGCCAGCAGCCTCCTCAAAACACATGGAGGAAGAACGAGAATTTTTCATATGCTAATCCGAATGCCGGAATTACAGTTCCTCCAGGTTCGAAACCCCCGGGTGGATAAGGCGGTGCCTCAACTGAGGAAATATTGAGAGCTATCCTTCAGAAGATGGAGGAAGGAAGCAAGAGATTGTCCTCTTTGGAGTATGACGTTAAAGAGTTGCATAAGAAAGGTGATCAGCGTGATCAAGAACTCCAAAAGAGGGACATAGAGCTAAATCAAATTCAGCAAGAGAACAATAGGCGGTTCACTTCGATAGAGTTTCAGATGAGCCAGATCGTAAAATCATTGGGTAGAGAGCCGGGTAAGTATCCTTCTATGCCGGAGGGAAACCCGAAAGAGCATTGCAAGGCGATCCAGCTTAGAAGTGGGACCAACTATGATGGTCCTCAAATGTCTGTTGATTCTGAGACGCCCCAAGGAGAGATTGAGATTGAGGAGATGGGAGTTGAGAAAGGGGTTGAGGGTGAAGGTATTCAGAAGAGTAAAGATAGGGAAGAGTCCAATGAGAGCAAAGAGCCTGAAGAGGAAGGCATTGAGAAGATTGAGAGAGTTCCTAAGTGGAAGACGGCAAAGGAAGCAAGGGAGAAAGTGAAAGAGACCGAGCGTGATGAATGGGGGGTACCCAAATCGGTGATACCAGTCCCGTATCCACAACGCTTCATGAAGAAAAAGCTTGATGAGAAATTCGCTAAATTCCTTGATGTTTTTAAGAAATTGCATATTAACATTCCTTTTTATGATGTTTTGGAACAGATGCCTAATTATGCCAAATTCCTGAAGAATTTAATTGCGAAGAGATGGCGAGTAGATGAGCCCAAGTTGGTACAGCTGAACCATGAGGTGAGTGCATTAGTGCACAAAGCGCTTCCACCGAAGTTGAAGGATCCCGGGAGTTTCACGATCTTATGTGATATCGGGAATAGAGTCAAGAAGGGAGCATTGTACGACCTTGGGGCGAGCATCAATCTTATGCCCTTGTCGTTATTCAAGAAGTTGGAGGGTGGAGAACTTCAACCGACAATGATGACGCTTCAACTTGCCGACCGGTTTATTACTCGACCTCAAGGTGTAGTTGAAGACGTCCTCGTGAAGGTTGGGGATCACATATTTCCAGCCGATTTTGTAGTGCTTGACATGGAGGAAGATGAGCATGTTCCATTGATCTTGGAAAGACCGTTCTTAGCAACGGCCGGGATGGTGCTAGATGTGGCAAATGGGAAGATCACGTTGAAAGAGATAAAGATTTCCCTATATGAGGCCATGAAGTACCCGAAGGAGGATGAAAGCTATTATTGCATGGATGAAATTGATCCTCGTGTTGAAGACACACCTCCTATCCCTAATCTTTCGTTTAGTCATGATTTTGATGATCCTTCACTTGGTGATCTAACCCATGAGCATTATGATCTTGATTATTTTGATAGGGATAAAGGGAAGAAGTTGAAGGATGAAGAAGTGAAAAATGTGGACGTGGTCCAGTTGGAGGGGAAATGAGGAGTTAAGAAGAAAAAGTCCAAGCGTAAGAAATTGCTTAGTAAGACTCCTCCATATAAAGGTGAGAAGAAGTTGAGATCCCCACCACTTGAGGTGGAGAAGGAAGAAAAGGAACTCATGATGAATGGGAATGAAGGAAAGAAAGTCAAACACCACTCTTATGAGAGTAAGGGAGGTAAATTTGAGTATTATGTCCCATAAGCTCCTTTGAGCTCGGTCCGGCATGAGGACCTTAAAAATAGCGCTGAATGGGAGGCAACCCATTTTTATTTGTTTTCCAGTTTTTTTATTGTTATTAGGGTGTTGTTGAATCGTAAGTTTTAACCTCGTACTTGAGAGTTTATTTTGTAGGCTTGTCTCGAAGAAGTAAAGGTATCATGGAGTTATTCAGATTGAAGGAACCAACTCGAGACCAAGGAGTGTGACACGTTGTTGAGAAACTTGAACTATTTGGATGAGGTAGCCCACAACCCCAAACTTAGACCTCTTCACAAGGTCGAAGTTTGGGGGGTGGAGTTTTTTTATATGTTTCATGGTTATATTGCACAGAGGCACACCCTCTCTTGAGTTGAGTTTGGTTATTTGGTACCTTGAGATTCTCCTTGGGCTGATATTGATTTGATTTGCTACTACATATTTCATGCCTATCAATTCTCTTATGCTTGTTGATTGCTATTCTTGAGTATGATTTGATGAGTAGAGCTGAGTTGTAAGGTTGAGTTAGTAGTTCTATTGTGTGAGTGTTTGAGTTAGAGTTTATTGGAGAGAGAACTAGTATGCTTACAAATTTTCCTTTTGAGTGCTTGTGTGATGAGAGTGAGAATTCACTAGGACTAGCATGGATGTGAAAGCCGTGAGATTTGAGCCTTTTGAGATTAAGATGCATGAATTGATCTTTTTGTTTGTGAGTGGATCGTCACCTTAGAGGATGCTAGAACTTGTGTGTGCTCTTGCTTCTTGATTGTGTCTAGTTTGATATGCCGAATGTGATCTTAGGCCATCTTTGTTTTGATTGAGTCGCTAGCCTAAATTTCCTTTACCATTGATATTTGTCCCTTGTTAGCCCCTTTGAGCCTAAAGCTTATTTCATTTGCTAGCACATTTAAACACTATTCCATGTTCCTAAGCCTTTTTGTCCCAATTTGAGTGGAGAATAGGAAAAGTGTGAATGTGAAGGGATTGAGTTGAGTTGAAAGAGAAAAATTTGATTGCTTGAGTGAGTATGAGAAGAAGGTGTGATGAAGTTTTGATTTGTGGGAAAGAAGAAAAAAATTGAGAATGAGCAAAAGAAAAAAATGAGCTCATGTGTTTGTGCGAAAAAGAGAAAAAAAAAGTGATTCAAAAAAGTGAAAGGAGTTAGAAAGAAAAAAAAGTGAAGTGTTGAGAATATTGGAATTGAAAGTGTGTTGATTGAAATTGTTTGAAGTATTCTGTTCCTAATCTCGAAGTACCATAGTTTGACTTTCTATTCTCCATTCACTTGAGTTACTTGCCCATATTGTTATCACACCTGTCCAAAGAGCCTACATTACAACTTTGAGAAAAGTCCTTTTTGATTCGACATTGATTTCTAGAGTATGGTCGGAGTTAAGAGTGCTTACAAGTCTATGGCTGCCGATATGTGTGATTGATTGTTTGAGTGAGTCCCTTTTACCATTGATATACACTTGTGAGGGAGTGAAACACATCGTTGAGTGCACATCCATGTTTGATCTTGGTGTTTCTTGTTATTGTTGCATGAGTATGATGAAGGAAGGTGAGTGCGTATACTTGTGATTGATCTTTGAAGCTCGAGTTCATTTGCTTGCATGATTTGATTCGTTGACTCATTCCTAAAAATTTCACTTGACTTATTATTTTGTTGCTTGAGGACAAGCAACATGGTAAGTTTGGGGGGGGGGGGGGGGTTGATTAGGCGTGAAATTGTCATGATTCGTCACTCGAAATGCCCTTGTTTTGATTGATTTATATGAGTATTTAGAGTCATTTGAGTATCATTTTCATAAACTAATGAATTTGCCTCTTTGATGCTCATAGATGGATAGAGGACGAAAAGAGGAGTTCGTAGGACTTTGAATCGACTCAAACGGACGCCCAGATGAGAAGATATCGAAGAAATACGAAAAATATTAGTTCGAGGGAGCAAAAGTATCATTGGAGTGCACAAGCAAGGAGCACTCGTGCACATAGTGCACGAGCAGTCGTGTATAGAGCTCGAGAAGGTGCAACTCGTGCACCTAGTGCACGAGCACTCATGCAGTGCGCACGAGCTATCGCGGGTCGTGCACTAGTGCACGAGCAAGGGGAGATCGAGCACTTTTTGCTCTCTGGACGAATTGGAGCGCTCGAGTAGAATGAGCAGTGCACGAGCGTACGTGATTTAAGGCCCATTAACTCCCAATTCGACCCGTTGCTTATATATACCCCTCCCGAGCACGTTTTTACGGGAGACCACGACCATACACCACTTGATACGATAGTACTTTTAGAGTTAGTTTTCGACGAGCTAGCTTGGGATTCACATTTTTTAGGTTTTCTTTACGAATTCATAGTACGGTTTTGCTTTTTAATATCGTTTCTTGAGACCTTTGTTCGTTAATAAGTTGAGACTTAGTTTTCTTAATTTAAATTCAGTTCTTAGCATTAATTTTCTTTCAACTCTTGTTTATGTTTGATAATTTATTTGTTTTAATCATTATGTTTATGTTCGTAAATTCTTCAATTGTTCTTGTTTACGTAAAAACCATGTCTAGCTAAAACCCTTGCATGTTTAGGGTAGGATGAACTCGTAGAAGTAGGTTGTGGGTATGTAATTAGGGTAATTCGTGACGTTAGGTTTTAATTCTCTTAATTAATGAATTCTTAAAATCAATCTTAACTTTACCTTTGAATTTAGTTCGAAAAGTGTTCGAGAGAGGACGACCTTATCACTCTTTAACAACGAGTAGACTTAAGGAGAGGGTTTAGAAAGGGTTAATTAATCTACCGGTTTATCTAAGGAGGACGACCGCATCACCTTAGTTTAAATTAGGGTCTCGTTAATTAAGCACTATCTATTAACTTGTTAGTGGATTAGTGAAGTCGATTGCTAGGATAGAGTATTAGGGTATGAATTCTTGAGCTCTCATCTTACAATCTTTAACTTAGGTTATTTCTTGCGCTTCACGGTTATTCTGATTATTTACCTGCTCCGTTAGTATACGTAGAGATTCCTATCATGAGCATCACCATCACTTATTTGAATACACACCTTTGTTAATTCGTTCTTTCGTTCTTAGTTTAATTAGTTTATTTTAGTTTAGACTTAATTCTTTCAAAAATCCAAAAACATACATTTATATTAGCTACGACGCGTAGATCTTCAGGGATCTATTCGCATACACACTTTCCCTTGGGTTCGATAATACTTGGTCCCTATACTTGCCCATACTACAGTGAACCCGTACTCTTGCGGGGAAACTACTAGTATAAAGCTTGTATTTTCGATACAAGTCATTATACATGGTAAGATATTGTATTTTATGGCAATATTTTGGGAATAATATGCTATTTCAGTGACAATATCTTTTGGGTAGTAAAATCTTGTCCAAAAAATTTAATTTTACAATCTATTATTCATGGTAAGATATGGTATTGGATGACAAGATTCTTTGAGAATCTTGTCATCTTTTATGTGACAATATCTTTTGCAAAATATTTCAATATCCTCCAACAAAATTAACATATATAAATATTCTACAAAAATAAATTCCAAAAATATATATTATTGTATTATACATGGTAAGATATTGTATTTAATGGCAATATTTTTTTTGGAATAATATGTTATTTCAGTGACAACATATTCTGGCTAGCAAAATATTGTCTAAAAAAATAAAATTAATGTTACAATCTATTATCCATGGTAAGATATGGTATTGGATGGCAAGATTCTTTGGGAATCTTGTCATCTTTTACGTGACAATATCTTTTGCAAAATATTTCAATATCCTCCTACAAAATTAACATATATAAATATTTTGCAAAAATAAATTCCAAAAATATCCATTATTGTATTATACATGGTAAGATATTGTATTTCATGGCAAGATTTTTTGGGAATGATATACTATTTTAGTGACAATTAAGGTAGTAAAATCTTGTAAAAAAATATTACAATCTATTATTCATGGTAAGATATGGTATTGGAATCTTGTCATCTTTTACGTGACAATATCTTTTGCAAAATACTTCAATATCCTCCTACAAAATTAGCATATATAAAATTCTGCAAAAATAAATTCTAAAAATATCTATTATTGTATTATACATGGTAAGATATTGTATTTCATGGCAAAAAAATTTGTGAATAATATGTTATTTGAGTGACAATATATTTGGCCAGTAAAATATTGTAAAAAAAAATGTTACAATCTATTATCCATGTAAGATATGGTATTGGATGGCAAGATTTTTTTAGAATCTTGTCATCTTTTACGTGACAATATATTTTGCAAAATATTTCAATATCCTCCAACAAAATTAGCATATATAAATATTTTGCAAAAATAAATTCCAAAAATATCTAAGTAAGAAACTTAGTGTCCTTTTTTATTAATTCGAATTCATTCACATACATTTAACATATATTTTCCACCACCATGCCGGATGAATTCCAAGTTGAATTGAATTTTTTTTCGGATTAGTGGAGTGAAACACCGAGAATTTTGTGATATTATCAAACATTTGCTCTGTACGTGTAGTGTTTGTACCCAATTGATTCATGTTGGGAAAATTGGGGTGTCCGGAATCTATTCGGGATGAAATTTAAATACGAATTTAAATACAATTATTACTAGCATGAATTAATCCTAATTAATTTAAATAATAATTCCAACAACAATTTTATCATCATGCATGTTGAATTAATTCACATAAAAACTATGGCGGAATAAACAAGAAATTATGTGACTTACGTACCTCTTGTAGAATTGGCCTATGAATAAACGGGACAATCACTATCACGCTTTATCAACCCAAAAGTCTTCTCAAGTATTTCCCTTTCGCCTTACTTGATCACCGGTGGGAGATGCTTTCAAGTAATTTAAATAACTAAGGAAAAAGAAAAATATATATGCTCTAGATTTTTCCAACACATGAAATTATGTACTTGGGGATGAAATAATCACCCCCTATTTATAAAGTGTAGTGGCCGAATTTTTGGATGAATGTGGGCTTTGGAAAAAATCTTTTCTTAGTCTCTAAGAAATCTTGAATATATCTCATATATTCTTTTCTCCATAATAAAATATTCCACAAAAATCTCACTCACCTTATTGTCTTGTATTTTTCGAAAATAATAGGGAAGAATCCAAGATTTGGATCCTCTTGAATATATGAGATAATTTTGTATTCCAAGAATACTTATCTTCAATAATATCTTTCCAAGAAAATCAACAAAATCTTTTCTCTCATAATATACCAATTTTCGAAAATTACATAAGAAAATTCAGCATTATATTTTCTTTTTATTTTAATCACCTTATCATTATTGGGTTACTTAATGGGCTACTTGAGGGGCCTTTAAGGAGAACTAAGATTGGACCTCCTAATGGACTTCTGAATTTCAATATTGAGCCCCAATATAATTCAATCCATTAATATTAATTATTACCACTAATAAATTAATATTGCACTATCCATCTTAATCCATATTACGATAATATGGGCTCCCGGTTATTATTTCCCGCGTTTAAGATTATCAAGTCCATTAATTAATTAAGCTTCTGAATAGCTCTAAATTAATTAATATATTTCACCTTGGAGTAAAGACAGCTCAACATTATTATCCGTACCGAAGAAACTAATTCTTCACTTGCAAGATTTGGTACGATAAAACTTCTGAGCCCACCAAGGGGACTAATCACACGAGCCGTACTCGCACGCATTTCTCCGTATTAAATCTTAGCAACCATCGTATGATTAATATTACTGCCCAAAGCACAAGGTTCGAAGTCACGGTGATTCTCACCCAACATGAATCAAATCAGTAACCATTAAGCACACACGGTCCTATTTAAGTGACGGAGATTAAGAAATCAATAACCACTGAGGTCTAATTCTTCACATTTCAGAACGGAAGAATTTATCCTCTCTGTATGTCCTCTTCAACACATACTAAATGTGCTAGTGCAATCTCTTGGTCAAGACAAACCAATTTGAGATATACACATCGACCTTTCACGGCGGATTGTTCAATTCCACCTGGGTCGTGAATTTGTACGTTTAGTTACAAGGATACCCGTTAATGTGATCTTCCGTGATCGGGTATCACCACATTAACTACAATGTAACAAGTACTATATATAATGAACTGGTTGCAATAAATATTCAACATTCAATCATATCTAAAGCAAATATGATAAAAGAATTATTCTCATATACAAATATTTAATACATGAGTTATACAAAGTAAAAGCATACTTTCACGTATAACTCCAACAATTCCGTGAATAGAGAAACATATATGTGCAAAGGAATCGGGAGTTTACCTTAACCGGAGGAAAGAAAGCGCTGGGTTAGGCAAAGGAACGACGACGCTGGGCTAAGCGGGCTGGCTGTAATAGAGCAGCGAGACGGCGCCTACATACCTTGTACGACACTGGGTTAGGCGAAGGAACAACTTAATACACAGAGAAAACTTTATACCGAAGATAATATCACAAAAATTCATGAATTGAATTAAAACCCTAACCTTTGGAAGATTCTGAGAATGAGGCGGCGTGGAAATGGCAGACGGCGGTGAGAAAATTATAATCTGGTATAAGTTGCTGGTTCGCGCTGATTGGAGAGGGGGCGGAAGCGGCGCTCTGAAAAACATCGAAGAAGGGTATGGTGATGTGAGGGAGATCGAATGTGAGAGAGACGGTTTATGGGAGAATGAAAATGATGAATAATTATATTAACCCTAGTTACAAATCAATGGTTTAGATGTAATGATATAAAATGAATGGTTGAGATCAAAACTTAAACCAACCTTTAATAAGAGGGCAGTATTTCGAAATGGAGAGATTTGAGACATGCCACATCATCCTTAGAATAAGGTGGTGTTGACACATCACCTTGGAGAAGTTTGAAAATATATTATAATAAGATAAGATAATAATAATATTCTCTCTATCTCAATTTTGTTTGCCAAAAGTCCCAAAGACCCCAAAATGAAGTTTTTTGGTTTTGTTTTTTTTTTTTAAATGGCATAAATGCAATACCATTTTTTTAAACGCAATCCTTAAAAAATTATTTTATACTAAAAAATATTAATAAATAATTTTTAAAAAACTATTTTTTTCTAAAAAGTATTAATAAACAATTCATTTATTAAAAATTGAACCATTTTGAAATGAGTAATCAAAATAAACACAGAGGAAGTATAAAATAACTTATATTGAAAATAGTAATATGTTATTATAAGTATTTAAGTCTCTAACTCGAACGAAACAGTGGCCGAAAAGTCCTAATCATGTTCTTGTGAGTTCCAAAACAGCCTAACTAGTACTTATTGCAAATATAAACTAGTACATAATTTATAAATCATAGAAATAAATTGCAATTAAATTTTAAAAAAAAAAATTATGTGATTAGATCGTGCATATCTCAAATCCCTATTTCCTCCAATTTTGCCCAATTCCAAGCCTACTTTTACGTCCGCCGCCCGCCCACAGCCTTCCGCCCACCACCGCAATCTGCCGCCGGCTCCCGTCTCCCACCGCCCACCTCAAATTAAGATTAAGGTAAAATAATTTTGTTCATACTGTTGAGATATTGACCGGTTATTTAAATTGAGTTCTTTATTCAGCCCTGTATATGACATGAAAGAGCAGCTACGATATTCTGACCATGTGATGTTTTTGTATTCTGCTCCGGTGCTTCCTGGTTCTGATTGCATTGTGGCAACATTGTGATGCAATCAAAGTGTTTGTTAAAAGGCCTTAGAACTTTTTCAAAATTGAGTTCAAACTATGTTTGATTAATTTGCAAACGAGCTTTTTTCAAGCTTTACTTAGTTCGCGAACTTAATAATTTACACATGAGCCGAACTTGAGCCTATAAAAATTCAAACGAGCCGAGCTCTAGCTTATAGTATTCGACTCGGCTAGCTTACATCCCTACAACTATGTCACAAAAAATGTTAAAATGAATTAGAAACTTTATCTATTGAAATCTATTATGAAGATTTTGTTTTTCAAAATACAAGATAAAATCATTTTACATGTTATTATTGTCATTGGATATATTATATAAATAGTTTATTTTCTTCAATAGGGGCCCGCCCGCCCCAGACCAAAGGAATGTTAGGGCCGACTCTGAATTCATCCATTTGAACATCTTACCCAAATGAGTGGAGTGAATTTTGGTTGTGGATTTAAAATCCATAGCCCCAAATCCCTCCATCCAAAAACAATCTTAATGTCAAATTCATGTCTTTTTGATTAAATTCATGCCTTTTTTATGTTTTGGAACAAGTGTTTTGTTAAATTAGTTTGCAAGTATTTTGGAAGTATTTTGATTCATATAATGCGAGCCTAGGAGGCAAAGATGCTTTAGTATTGTCATTGGCATATCTATATTTTTAGTATCCTAATGTCTCATTTTCCTATTATGAAGTTTCTTATATGCACTAGTTATTTATTTGCAAATTTGGTTTTGGGGGGCAAGAAGCAAAAGAGAGAGAAAGGGAGGGGGAAGAAGGAAAAATGCCGATAACGGCAACAATGGTTGGAGCCGTGCTGGGATTGACTACCCAGATGTACTCTAACGCCCTCCGCAAGCTCCCTTACATGCGCCGTAAGCAACCCCAAATCCGCTTTCTAACCTGCGTTGATTTATTCTGATGAATTGGCGGAATTGCAGATCCGTGGGAGCACGTGTTGGGAATGGGTTTGGGAGTGGTTTTTGCAAACCAGCTGGTTAAATTTGACGCCAAGGCTCAGGAGGACCTCGACAAGATACTCCTCAGGGCCAAAGAAGCCAATGAACGCCGCTATTTCGGTAAATTAATTATAGCAATTGCCCCTTTAATATCTCTGCACATGCATCATGTAGAATTCTCTGTCATTTAATTTGATTTTTAAAAAAATGCGCACATATATGATTTAGATTGATTATTGTTGGCGTTAGATTTTACCCCTGATTATGTTGTTATTTGTGTGCGCTCTGATGGATCTGTAATTATTTACATTGATGCCAATGCAAATTGTGTATGGCTTTGAGAATGTGTGGGTGCACTTACGTTTGATGTTGGAAAAGGGAATTCATACCTCAACGGGATAGTGAGGGGATGTCCAGAAGCTTAGCCTACCAAATGAATAATTATTCGGTCCCTCTCTCATCTACTTGTTTTCTTCTTCTTTTTTCCCTCATCACCTATCCTCTATCTGCAAATTATCAAGCATCAACTTGCTTATATCATTTTTTTATTTCACAACCCTCTAGTTAACCATTAACTTTTCATTACTAATGTGAGTGTGGTAGTACTCAACATTTTTTACTACAATAGTGCAATTGAACCTAAATGTCTATACTGTTGTGATTATCAAATTGGAGGAGAACAAATTTATGCATACCCTCAAATCTCTGAGAAGGACTATCAATCTTAGGAATTGCTTGTAGCCTTATTGACGCTTTATGAAATATGAAGGAAGATAGAGATACTCTAATGTGCTATTTTTTAATAGGGTAATACATTGTGAAAGGTTTTCGAAGGGTGTTAGATTTCTTATTGTATCCAAATGGAAACTGAATACTGTTGGTATTTTTTTCTTTTTTTGACCAACTAATCCGGGGGACACATACTCCACTAAAACATATACATAGGTCAACCAAGTTTGAAGATCCACAGATCTAGATTTTAAGAAAATTACTTTTCATTGATCCAACCCCAAAGGTTGGATGCAACTAATATAACATTCTGAATTTCTCAACCGGTTGTAAAACATGTTGTGAAGAAGTAAATTTGGATGACTAAATTGATAGAAAACATTGTGTGACATGTACAATTGCAATAAAAATTATGATAATATCTATTTAACCTGAAAGAGGACATGTTGAGATACCATATGGACCAGTGGACATATATTGGAATGACTACATTATGATATTTTGGATCTTTTTCTTCATCTTGGCCAAACACCCTCTTAAAGTCTTTCTGCATTTCTCCTTTTATCTCAGTAGTGATGATGGTATATGTTCACAATATTTCTGGAAATTCTTTTCAGTACTATCTCCTGTATTATCACCCTTTACCAATTTAGCTTCGAAGTTAACTTCCATCCTCTCCATCCTCCCACTTTCTACCATGTATTGCATATGAAAATTATGGCAGTCAACATTCTTGAGTACTTTATGTTTGGATGTCATATGTACATGAATCAGGTATCGTCCTATCAAAAAAGAAAAAGGCTATCTTAATTTGAATTTAGGCCTTGAACTATAATCTAAAAATCAGAATGTGAATATCTATATCTCCATCTGGTGATTTTTGACCATCCACATTATTGCTTGTGGAGGTTAATAAACTTTCTAATTTGCTGATGTTAAAGTTGGCCTTATAGAAGATAGTGGAATGAGATGACGTATAAGTAATAAAAAAAATCCTTAAGCAAGAAAAGTGTAATTCAAATTCAAGGAGGTCTGTGTGTTCTTAGTTGCTGTTCTGCTCTAATAGTTCTAGACTAGCATATGATAGGCTTCTGCTCTCCCGTTTATCTTTTTCATTCATTTGGATCCTTCACATAATATTTTCTTGATTTTGGACATTATGTTTGCAGATAATGATGAAGATTAAAGATTTGATTAAGGGTCCAAGCTTGGGTTGTTCTAAAATAAATATTGCCGAGTATTTGATTGTATACCAGGCATAAGATACCATGTTTTTTTAATTTTCGATTTTTTTTTCTTTTTCTTTTGCTTTGGGAGCCTTTATTTTCCTGCTTTCTTCATGAATAAAGATTATGGAGTAATGTAATACTGCACAGGGATGTTGTGAAGGTGATTGACAAAAGTTAAAACACTGACTGTGTGTTCAATTTTCAGAGTTATAAAAACTAATAACCATATATGTGGGCATCTGTTATTGTGCACATGCATTTGTACGTTACACAAGTGTTATTAATTTTTTTTTTTTTTACTAAACAATTTTGCCCCCAAAAAAGTGTTACTCTACATATTTTAAAATATGATATCTGGTCAATTTTAAATTTTTTTAGCATGGATAATACTTTTCTTGCATTTTTTTTGTATTATAATATTTTATAAAAGAGTTTAAATTCTTATATAACTTTTTCCCATCAATTTTACACATTTGTCTAATAACATTCGATTTTTTTTATTTTTTTTTTCTCTGTAACCAATAAATTTTTGTATTTAAAATATTATTAAATTTGAAAAAGAATTACAAAGAGTAATTATAAATCAAGCAATTATATGGGTATAATCTCCAACGAATCCTTTGATTCTTCACTTGAGAGTTAACTTTGACTTGATTCCGGATTTCTCGGAAACTGGTTTGTAGCTGAATATTATCTAATGATGATATTAATTCGAGGGTGTCGAACCGTGTTTCAAATTAATTGTTGGTGTTGAAAGTTTTGTGGGGGTAGACACTGGGTCGTTAAGTCCACGAAGAGCTTTAGGTTGAAGAATGTCGATCGGAGGGGCTTAACATCGTGATCTGCCATTGTTGACGAAGAACGTCGTTGAAGCTACGAAGAACGTTGTTGAAACCGTGAAGAGCGCCGTTGAATCTTCGAGAATTCTGAGCTTTTGAATTTTTTGATTGTCGATGTCTTTTTGAATGTGTGGAATGACTAGAATAAAACCCTATTTATCGTTGTAGAATTCTAGATTTATGGGCTAGATTTGATGGGACAGGGCAATATTTGATTGAATGTGTGGAATAACTAGAATAAAACCCTATTTATCGTTGTAGAATTCTAGATTTATGGGCTAGATTTGATGGGCCAGGGCAATATTTGAATTTATCCGAAAAGATTTATCTGGTTTTCATATCATTGAATTTTCAAACTTTCTTTTTGATAATCTTCAAAGATATGATTTGATTAACTGGATTTTAGAAGACCTGCTTGCTCAAATTTATTGGACTTTAGTGGCCCAATTGGATTTATCGGACTTTAGATATCTGATTAAATTAATTGGGCTTTAGAAATTCAACTGGATATATTGGACTTTAGAGGTCCAATTGAATTAAGAGTCCAGCTAAATATCCCTCCAATATTACTAGATACACCTATAAAAAATTAAATAAATAATAGTGATGAGACATTACTGCCCTTATATTTAAAAGGGCATCTCCTTCCTTATACATTACACGCCCAAAATACAGTTTCTGATTTCCTTCATAGAAGCTTGACTCTTTTTTTTTTTTTTTTTTTTGAATTTCGACGCTGCTGCTGAAAGAGCCCTTTCCACTCGAGGCGGATGATTTTTTTAGGCTCACCAGTTTTAAGATTTTCCGAGGAGAACAGCCGAAATTTAGGTGGGATAGTTAAAATTACAGAGAAAATTAAGATAAGGGGTATAATTGGTAATTGAATGTGGATGTAGGTGTATCTATTATTATTGGAGGGGTATATAGTCACATCCTTGAATTAGTTTACATGCAAAAAATTATAGAAATAATTCAAACAGATGAACAAAAAACAAAACCATATTTCTTCACATAGTTGACAACAAATGAGAAATGAAGAGAATAGATGAGGATTATGGTTGAGTATCAGAATGAAAACTAGAAAGATATTTGATATTTATAGAAAGTATAAAATGAAATGTATGGTTGAGATTAGAAGTTAACATATATGGTGTAGATTAAGTTTTAATATGATTTAAAACATCCCTAAAATAAATTTTAAGAAGAATGGAAGATTTTGAAATAAAATAATTTGAGTGGTGTCACATCAGTCTAAAAATAAGGTGGTGTTGACACATTATCTTGGAGGGGTTTGAAAATATAGTATAATAAGATAAGATAATTTTTCTTTTTTGAAAATTGCAAAAAAAAAATCTTGTGGTTAATTAAATAGAGCGAATTTTTCCTTTTTAAAAAAAATAAGTTAACAATTTTATTTATTTTCACTATTTCTCGTATCTTATTTTTCTAAATATTGAAATTTTAATACTATGAAAAATATAACGAAAAAGGGAGGAAATCATTGACTCGATTTTGATAAAAAGAAAAGGAGATTCACTTTATCTTGTAAACCACATGGGGTTCATGCAGTTTTTAAACCACGAGAGAATTTCATGCAATATATTCAAATTACGAGGGAGTTTTGTGCAATTAACTCATCTGTAATTTAAAGATTTTTTAATGTCAAATAGTAAAAGTAATTAAATTTAAAATGGAAAAATCACATACTCCCTCTGTCCCTTATTATTTGTCTCATTTTTTATAAAAAAAATGATGCCCCTTTTAATATTCATTCTACTAATACCAATGCATTTTTTACCTAATTTTTCCAACAATGTCCCTAATAATTGTGAAACTAATTATCATTTTTTTGTAAATAAGAGTGTGAATATTTTTTGATATTCTAATAAATGAAAGATTGATTTGTGTGATAGGATAAAATATGACAAATAAAAAGGAATGGAGAGATTAATAAATTAAAACTACATATGAATATAGAGTGAGTCTCATGTTCATCAGGTGCACCGTGCAATTCAAATGTATTACTGAAAAGTTACCCCTACTCACCGAAAAGTTACCCTTATTGTACATTTATTGTTTAAACTATTTTTAAATTCTAAGTTGTATTTATTAATTTAAAAAATTAGATTTTGCACCCTAAATAACTTCTTAGTTAGATAATGACGTATTGAGGAAATATAAATAAGAAAAATATAGTTTAGTAACCAATTTTGATGACTAGAGAAATATAGTGACCAAAACTGAAATTGAGGTAAAATTTAGTGAGCAAAACAGATATTAACTTTAACTGCAACTAACATCATGACAAAAATGATTAATAAATATAGTTTAGTGATTAATTTTGATGACAAATAAAATTTAGTGACTAAAATTGAAATTGAGGTAAAGTTTGACGATCAAAACCGATATTAACCCTTCGATAATGATGGGGTAACTTTCTAAAAATACCCTTGTGCAAATAAGACTAAAGTCATAAATATGATGGTTATCCCTGTAATTGTATTTTAAAGAAGGGTTGTAAAACTTGCTTAGATTTTTTTGCTTGATTTCTTCATTACTTATTGAAAACAGAGCGGTGATGAAGCTAATTCTCATTTCGCTGGCCTTTAATTGCTGGAAAAGCTGTTGAAGGTGGAATTAATTAAGCTGAATTATTTTCTAAAAATGGAAATCCCAAAAACAAATGGAGGTTACATATTAAATGTTAGGAAATGGATGATTGAGATTAAATTATTAAAGTCAAGGCAGCATAATTGCAAGATTTAGAGGGTTGTATTCAATTGAGATTCTATCGGATTTTTTTAGACTTTAAAAAGTCTGTGGATTTAGAAAATCTATAGACTCCATGCAGAGTTTGACTGACTTTTTTATTGATTTATTTGGATTTTCATAGACTTTACAGGATTGTGAAATATTTTTTTTTATTGATTTACATGGATTTACATAGACTCCGACGCTGGAACCATTGATGCAAATATATATGGGACACACTTTTATATAAAAAAAAGTTATCCAAATTATTTAGAAAAAAAAATACATTAGTTAAAAAAATACATTATTATTTCATCTTCATTTCCATCACCGTTATACCTCGCCTTCATTAGAAGTCTCAGGTTGTTAGAAGAGATTTTGAAGAGTAAAATTTATTTATATTTTTTGAAGAGTAGACTTAACAACGGGGCGTGTAATCCTCAAAGCAAACAAGGACGGAGAATTTTTTTGCCCCGTAGCCGGGGACCAGGATAATATTCTCAGCCCGGGGATCCCCGTCTCGTTCCCCGTAGGAAGCCGCATTATTTTTTATATAATTAATATATTTATATATAATTTTAATGTTAAAGTAAATTACAAATCAATATTTCATAGTTTTAATCGTGCGGCAAATTCTAGGGTGCATCCAAGTGCATAGTATGCACTTGAATTTTTAATCGTAGGCGACAATTACATTTTTTTTAATGTTATGTTATTAGTTCCAAATTATATTATTTTCACTTGAGTATATATGTTAATTAAAAATATTAGAATTAGATATTCTTCAAATTGTTTAAATTATCCCGTAAAAAAAATTGTTTAAATTAATTTTTTTTAAACACCAACTTAAAGTAATTTTTGTGTATGATTAAAGTTTCTAATTTAAATATTTTTTTATATTTTAAAAATGAGATAAAAAAAATAAGTAGGCGTGGAACGGGGAATCGCCGCGAGACGGGGATCCCCGGTGAGGCGGGGATGGGGGAAATTTTTTCCCCATTTGTTATGCAGGGACGGAGATAGAGAATGACCCCCCGTCTCCGCCCCGTTAACATCACAATGGAAAAGAATCAAAGAAAGTCCATAGACTGTTGAATACCTAAAGATTTTTTTTAAGACTTTTCAAAATCCGTAGAAATCTTTGGTTATTAGAAGAGATTTTAAAGAGTGAAATCTATTCATATTTTGGAAGGGAAATCTAAGAAAATCCGTGGAGTATTAAAATCCATAGACTGTTGAATACCTAAAGATTTTTTAAGACTTTTTAAAATCCGTATTGAATACCTCAGGATTTTTAAAGACTTTTGAAAATCTAGATTGAATACCCCCAAACTTTAAAAGTCTAAAAAAATTCTCCAGACTCTATAACTAATACACCCCTCTTAGGGAGAATGAAATTGACTCAGTTACAATTTATATCATAATTTTATTTAAAATTGCATTTCAAATTAAAATTTTAGATTCTGTTAAAAGAAAATTTAATTTAACTATTCCTTTTGCAATTAAGATTTACGGACAAATTTATCTTTGCTCGTCGCTGACGTGACGTCTATATGACAACCACCCAAAAAAATTTAAATTAGGCGGCAAAAATTTAAAGATTTAACTGCAATTTAAATCACAACTTTTCCAAAATTACATTTTAAGCTAAACTTTTGAATCTTGTTAAAAAAATTCAATTTAACTTTTTTGGACAATTAAGACTTACAGACATATTTGCAGAGTCGTGTCGTTGATGTGGTGTCTATGTGGCAATGGTCCACAAAAAGCTGATATTATGTGGCAAAACTTAAAATTAAACAAATAATTCTATGAATAAGAACATAAATAAATAAATCCAAATAGAAAGAAAAGATGAAATCAAGATACAAAATACTTGCATTATTAAGAACATAAATGAATCTAAATAGAATAAACACAACTATTTTATTATAAAATAATTTTAATAATTTGTTTTACCATGAAATTGGGACATAAAGTTTGAGAAACGAGTATGTATAGAGTGAAATTAGTTTATATATAAATTACTGAAGGGTATTAGTTGTTTTCACTGAAGAGTATAAGTTGTTTTACTGAAGAGTATTACTGGTGTATACTGAAGAGTTTTAGTTCATTTTGACTTAACAACTAAAACTCTTTAGTGTAACTCAGTAATACTCTTCAGTAAATACAACTAATACTCTTCAATGAAAACAACTAATACCCTTCAGTGATTCATGTATAAACTAGTTTCACTCTGTACTTTGTCTTGAGAAATTATTTTAAATTTGAACTTTTATTTTTGTGTGTGAGTTATGGATGTTTAAAAAAAAAAAAATTGTGAAGATTATGAGGGGGTGGGTAAGTATAACGTTAGTGGGCACTTGCTGACGTGGTGGAGAGACAAATTGACAAATAGCACATTACTCTATTAAGAAACCGATGTCCACAAATATTACTCTAAAATTTACTCTGGTATACCAGTTCTTGCTTCCCTCAGTCACTCACACACACACACACCATGGAAGGTTTACTCATTCTATATAAATATTAAATACACCAAATATTCCTTCATTGTGCTAACACTCCTTCAATTTTATTTGGTTCGTCCAATGTCGAATTTTAAAGGTTAATTCCAACTTCAAATTAAGCTTCTTTTTTATTTTTCATTAAGACAAGTGAATGGCAGATGAAGCACAAGAACACCTTCTGGCGCCGGGCGGCGCAAAATTGGAGGTGAGAGATCTGTGGAGGGTGTTGGAGGGGAAGGATGGTGTGAGGGTTCTGAACAAAGTCAACGTTGACATTCCGGGGGGAGTGATAATGGGGGTCATCGGGCCCAGCGGCAGCGGCAAGTCAACCTTCTTGCGGGCCCTCAACCGCTTGTGGGAGCCCGCTTCCGGCTCTGTCTTCCTCGATGGCCTTGATATCACTCATCTCGATGTGCTCCACCTTCGCCGCAAAGTTGGCATGCTTTTCCAGCTTCCTGTTATGTTCCAAGGTTCGTTTCATTTCATGTTTTCAGTCCAATCTAACATGCACCTAGTTTTTGGTTGAGTGTGTGTAGAGTGAAATTGGTTCATAAATGAATTGTGGAAGGGTATTAGTTGTTTTCAGTGAAGAGTATTAATTATTTTCATCGAAGAGTATCAGTTGTCTTTACCGAAGAGTTTTAGTTTATTTTCAGTACACAACTAAGACTTTTCGGTGAAAACAACTAGTACTCTTTAGTGAATATAACTAAAACTCTTCAATGATTTATATATGAAAAAATTTCACTTTATAATTTGACTTTTTAGTTTCATTTCATGTTTTCAATTAGAATGAAAATGGTTCGTACATGAATCATTGAAGAGAATTAGTTGTTTCTACTAAAAAGGTATGAATTGTTTTTACATAAAATAAATTAATACTTTTCACCCATACTGTTTAGAGAAAACAACTGATACCCTTCGATGGTTCGTGTATGAACCGTTTTCACTCTATACTTTGCCTTCACTCGAATCGTTTTTTTTAGTTTTACTAGTCTGTACATTTCAGGTATACACTTGTACTAACCTACGTGTTTCACTTTTGTGCCCAATTGCACGGTGCAACTACTGAATCACAGTTCATTCCTAATTATTTCCAACTCATGCATAAATGAAGAATTAGGATCATCTAATTTGGGGGCATGATATATAATATTCCCTTCGTCTCTAAATTGACTTTCCAATTTGATTTTGGAGTATTAATTTTAATGTGGGCATTGTTTATTAATATTAAAAAGGAGAGAGTATCTTTATTAGAAGGATAGTTCAAATATTTTAGTGTGTAATTATTGTGGGTCCAATAGATATAATTTTAGGGATGTTTGGAGGGGTAGTTAGAAAGGATGAGGTAGTTTTATGGTTATTTTGGGCATGGAAAGTGTAATAAAAGGCTGAGGTTTTGGCAAATGAGAAATCAATTCAAAGACAGAGGGAATAATAGCTTAATATGTGTAGTATTAACATAGTCTTGACTCTTGATTGTTATGAATATCACTTAGTTAACTAATTATGTATAATATGTTGATTGAAGGGAGTGTAGCAGACAACATTCGATACGGGCCGCAGTTAAAAGGGAAGAAGCTGAGCGACGACGAGGTGCACAAGTTGCTGGCTCTTGCAGATCTCGACTCCTCATTCTTCTCCAAATCCGGTGCAGAACTATCCGTCGGTCAGGCTCAACGCGTTGCTCTTGCAAGAACCTTGGCTAATGATCCCCAGGTGCTCATGATCATTATATAATATTACATATTTCAATCTATTTCTGAATGAACATTGGTTAATTTGATATTGTAATGGATGAAGGTTTTGTTACTGGACGAGCCAACGAGCGCGTTGGATCCAATGTCGACGCAGAACATAGAAGATGTTCTAGTAAAGCTGAAGAATGATAGAGGGATGACTATTGTTATGGTCTCTCACAGCATCAAGCAGATGCAGAGGATAGCTGATGTTTTGTGCCTTCTCGTGGACGGTGAGATTGTCGAGATTTTGGAACCGGATCGCCTCTCCGAGGCTAACCACTCGATGGCGAAAACCTTTCTCCG
Source organism: Ballota nigra (assembly GCA_947034835.1). Classification (NCBI taxonomy): domain Eukaryota; kingdom Viridiplantae; phylum Streptophyta; class Magnoliopsida; order Lamiales; family Lamiaceae; genus Ballota; species Ballota nigra. Next base: position 4,330,855 of record OX344727.1, on the reverse strand, counting down.
CCTCACCACATAGCTCTTATTAATCAATTTTGTTATTGTGTGTATTTTTAAAAAGTATAAGTTGTTTCCGTTGAAATGTATCAGTTATTTTAATATAAAAGTGACAGTAAAACTGTTTTTCGTGGACATGATGATCTAGACAGAAACATTTTTCTTGTCTCCAATGTTTTCAGGTTAACTTTGACTTCCCTTTGGTGTTTCACATTTAAATAAATTACATTGGTTGCACTTAACACTTATCAATTATTTTGACACAATAATTTTGATCCATAATTGAGATTAAATGTTTGTTATCATGAAATGAGGGTTTGAATCGTCAGTTCCCCACCTCCGTTTTTTCCTTTTTATTCTTGGGAAAACACTACGGCTGGCATGACAATAAAATTTTAAAGACAGAAAAGTTTAAACAAAATTTCATGAACTAAAATACTGAACATTAAAAATTAAACTTGATTTAAATTTCAGCAAACTATAATTTGTTAAAGTATATAGAAAATAAAATATATAAACCTTGTACATTCATAATTGTAAGGAATATGTTCTAGAATTATTTATTTACTTTTCATTTTTAACCAATGAAGTTTTAAACTTCAAAATTATCGATGTACAAGTTCTGCAGCCAAAACTGAAAAACTAACTTTTATTTTCTAGTTCAAACAAAACTATCATCGACAATTTCAAAATGAAATCATAATCAAAATTGTGTATTTTAAATTCCACTTTCATAAAGAAAAAAAATTGTGTATTTTAAATTCGGTTTCAATGAAAGAATGTTTTTTGTTAATCCTAACAGTGACTATTAGAAAATGAATTAGACTACTGTTTGAGATCAATGTCTAAAATCAAGAGTCATCTCAAAATTCTAATACAATAATGACAAACTCTCCTGTGAAATTCAACCACCGAATGAAACTGAATTCATCAGTAATACCATTACATTAATTCAATAATATCACTACTCTTATAAACTAATATCATAATATGTTATAATAATACTCCCTTCGTTCCCTGTTTTTTAAGCTGTTAATTTTTGTCACAAAAAATAACAGAACTACTAATATTGAACGGAGTGAGTAGTTTATAAGTATAGTAATATTACAAAATAAATATAATGATATCCATTTTATTCAAGAAACAAGTTTCACAGGGACCGACTCTGAGATAAAAACCACTAAAAAGGCCTCATCATATTCCAAATCGACGACTCCAAAGCTTAAACCTAAAATCTTGCGACTAAATCAAAAGATGCTAAATTCTGAAAGAGAGAATAGATAGGGAAAATAATAAACAAGAAAGTGAAGATACTATCACTGAAGGAAAATGTTTCTCATGTATAACCAAGTATCACCTGTATATTATTCATCCTATTACAACTTTCGAAAATTCGTATTCATGTAAAGCAACGCAAACTTAAAAAAAAAAAAAAAAAAAAAAAATTACCTATTCTGCGAAATTGAATCATTTCTACATGATAAAATTACCTGGATTTGATTTACCTAAAAGCCTTGGGTAGTGTACAACAAATCGGTTAGGATCAGCATGAACCAGAACTAAACCCCAGTAATGTACAAGCTGGCAGCAAAGACAATATCCCTCTTTATTGCATTGGAAGCATTTTCCATTTTCTTGTAAAGAGCAGAATTACCCATAATTGCTGCTGCATTTCTAAATTCACGGCACGTTTCATCCAACCTCACTATTGTCCTCACGATCATGCCTTCTGGAACATCGGTAAGTTCGCAGATGTCCGCAAATGGGGTACCCTGTGAATGCAGAGAGGCATTAGCTAAAAAATTATTATTATGATTCTTTATGCTAGATAAAGTTTTATTTACACATACTAAGGACATTATCACTTATCAATAATTCAATCATATTATCCAAATACTCTGGCTTCAGGGGGTTCAGAAAAGCAAATTGTGTGTCAAGAAATCAAATGCCAAAGTGACTGATTGACGTGGTTACATGATTGGCCTAAATAAAATTGACAGGTGCTGTTGGGGGAAGGGAGGAAAGATAGACGAGAGTACCTTTGCCCATTCATATACAACTTCGACCAGACCAAACTTGAGATTTTCCCGGGCATATTCCTCAGGGTCAACCTGCAATTTGAATGCTGACTGAAGCTTTCCAAGTTTTATTGCTGTATCATACAATCTGGAGAAAAGAAAATTGAGAATCAGCATTTAATTTAACCATATAGTTACACCTTTGTTCAATAAGCCTACAGATTTTGAGTCAACAGCAGATGAAATCACAAGAAAGTATAAATTTTAGAAACTTGGTGAAATATCAGAATCCTATTCAAGAAGAAAGAAATGGAAGTTATCTTAGAAAGCTGGATTGATACGGTATTTTTAGACCTTAGTGAGTTTCACAGTTTATGGAGTATATACTAATATGATTACGAGGTATTTTATTGCTCCTTTTAAATCTACTTCATATGCTGGTTTCATGATAGACCCACACATTCAAAAAGCTATATAGGGAATACTTGAAAGACGACAGCAACTGGCAGGGACAATAAATGCAAACATTTTTTTCCCTAAACCCGGGTTAACAGGTGGCATCCTTGAATGCTAGCTTCAGGTTTTAAGGAACTCTTTACTAGATGAGCAAATATAATAAACTAATATACGATATATAAGAAGCCACAGTCCAATATAAACATTTAGGCAAAATATTAGTAATCAGAAAAATAATAAATACTCGAAACTTTCTATAGACAAATGCAGATAATTAATAGTCCAAAGAATTGGGGTACCTATTTTTAGCTTGAGAAAGCCTTGGTGTAAAAGATGGTTCAGAAGTGTTCTTCTGCTGAAAGACAAAAGCAGACATAATCGCCACAGCTTCTTCAGGCTCCAGATCATTTAGTTGGTTCTCAAATAAGCACTCTGTACATATCAATTCCTCTCCAGAATTCATTTCACAGGCAACACGACCTTTAAGTTGTACTACAAGATCAGCATCTATAAACCCAATTTCTTTCAAAACATCAATCTGCACGGATAAGACTCGTATATTAAATAAAAGAGTAACATTTGGGTGCACCAGTTGCACCATGCAACTAACGCACAACTAATGTACTTCAATGAAAACAACTAATATTGTTCAATGAAAACAACTAACACTGATAAACTAATACATTTTAGTAAAAAATAAACAAATAATATTTAAAAATGTGCTTGAGTGGCACGATGCAACTGGTGCATAGAAGTATTTGCGTAAATTAAAATTATTGAGCTTGCTAAAGAGGCTTCTGGTTATAGAGGAAAGGCTAAGTACCCGGCCCTGAAAGTCAGGCATCATCAGAAGTGCATCATCCGACATTTGAAATTTAAGAGCATTCACTTCCTCTTTATGTCGCTTTAATTCCAGAGCTAGCTTAATGTTCTCCTCCAGTTTAACACAACCATGACACTTACTTTCTCCCATCTTTTGCAATAAGTAAGTCCATTTATAGTAATCTGTGACAACGTCCATGTCTTTCAACTTCAAATCTGGTCCAGGATACCATCATCAAGGTCAGTTATTTACACAGCCACAGAGAATAGATGAAAGTAAATGAAAACAACAAATATTGCAGTCAACAAAAAAGATGAAGCATATGAAAAAGAACAAATGTGCAGATGAGCAATCACTTATCTTCAGAAGACTAATATCGATTAACAAATAGGAGTACTCAACGGCTGAAATGGATGTTGCATTGTATTTTTATGAGCATACTTCTTTATCATTTATATGTGTTCATGATAGGTGATATTAATTTTCAGCAAGAAATTTGATACCCCATGCTAGTATCTGACCATTGTATCCTTCTTAAAACAAAAACAGAGAACCTGTTTCCATTTGCTAAGTTTATCAGCGATTTCAAAACTCTTGAAATATATTAACCACTTAACTAAAACCACCAATTAACTAGTTCTTTGCTTGCCTCGTTGCAATTAGGAAACTACACCACTAAGTTCCTCTAAAAGGAACAATATGGAAGTCATTTATTGACCAATTCACTGACTTAAAAGTAAAGAAAATGGTCAGACCATATATTCATACAGCAACACTTTCCCTCCATCTCAATACAAGCTTCTCATGGGAAGATTTCACGGAGTTTAAGGAGTATTAACATAAAATGTGATGTAACACAAATAATGTAAGATGTAGTACAATTGATGTGATTGAAGAAAAAATAAAGTGGGGTGTGGGGATAATGAAGAGTAAAAGGAGCATCAGTTGATGCAAATAAAATGAAATGTAGGGATATTTATTTACTGGGATGGGATCACTTGCTTTCCAAAAAGGATATGGCGAACTTGTATTGGGAGACCCAAAATAGGAAGATGGGAAACTTGTATTGGGACGGAGGGAGTTATAAAAGAAGAATATATGACTGTCTGTAATTGAAGAGTCATTTTTTAATACCCATGAGTAAATTTCATTGACCTAATAAACCTGAACTTCATCACGTTAGGGTTGAGCAATAATTCATTCATAATTCTGCTAATTTATTTCAAATGGAAGAGACAACTCTACGAAATCTTTCTCCCCGTTGTCCACCCTTGATCCTCTTCTCAGCCACCTACTTTCTCCCTTGCACCACTGCTACAAAATCCTCTCCTATTGAGCTTGAGTGCACAAGCATTTAAAGCCTTCATAAGGCTTAAGATAGAAAATTCCAGCCTGGTTTCTTCTTCAAGCCATATTACTACATTGTAACATATCACTTAAATAAAATTATTCACTGAAGCAAAACAATGGGGTCTAATTTGTGATCCTCAAGCTAGATCAGTTATAATTTAAACTTTTGTAAAATGGGTTCAAAAGAGCTACATGCCTCTTAAGCTGGCTTGATTTAGAGTGCAACCATATCTCTTGTAAACAAGGTTCTTCGGCGGTGACATCAAATCAATTTGCTGTAAATTCAACTCTTTCGAGAATAATGGTTCTATTTAGATCCTAAATTTATCTACTATTATATGTGATCGGGCGGTCAACTCGATTGGGAACATAAATACACAATATGCTATTTGGCAGGAAAGAATAGGAGATTGTTTGGTAACAATTCTGAGTAATATGCAATGTGTGGAATAAGGTAAAAGTTAGAATTGCCCTATGGGCTCAAGTAAAAAAAACAATATATGTCATGAATAATCTTATTTCCAAAATTCATAGTTATAGGGGGAAAAATACAAATCCAAGTAACACCAGTGGCTTTGCTAGGGATAAATGACAGTTTTGTATTAAAAAAGCTATGAATTGAAAAAAAAGGAGCCTAAAGTGAAACAGATAAGTTTCTATAAACTTGAATGGTTTAAGTAGATAAAAGATGTCCATTTTTTTATGAGTCTCTTGTGCACCAGGTGCACCATGCAACTCAAGTACATTTCTTAAAAGTTGCCCCTAATATTACTGAAAAGTCACCCCTTGTCAAATTGGAACAGGGTGACTAACAAGGGTGACTTTTCAGTGATAACAGGGATGACTTTTTGAAAATACGCTTGAATCGCATGGTGCACCTGGTGCATACAAGATTAAGGTTTTTTAATATTTGATCTCGAGTCTATTGTGTTATTGATCATCATTAAAGTCTCATACAGATAACATGTTCATCACTTTTGACTACTGAATAAGATGCTCTAGAAAATGATAGTGTCAAGGTACTCTTCTCCAAAAGAATTTACATGGTATTTTTTCTCACTCATCTCTCCTTTCACACAATGTTTTTCCATCTCCCACTTTGTTACTCTCCAACTGATCTACTCTTAAAAGATGTGGTTACACTCTCACCAATTGTGAATTTAAATATAAAACAAAACAAAATACTAGCTCAATTTTTCTATCAAATAAAGAAACAATTAGTCCGATAATAGTTTTAAAAAATCAAGGAGGTGCTTGGTTCAATATTCTTCAATGGGAATAGTAATGAGAATAGACATGGGTAACTATGGGGGTTAATGAGAATAAAAGATAATTAATTTACCTCCATCATACTTCGTAGGGAGTAATGAAACTCAAAATAATTTAATCCTTACCTCATTTTGATTAACTACCACTCCTCCTATAACTATTTCTCCTTAATCATTTAACTATTTCTCAACCAACAATCATTTTTTGTCCCCACTAATTCCAAAACTAGAGCAAACCGCTAACATGTAACCACCATTCTTATTGTAATTCACTATTCAATAATTCTCATTACCATTCCAATTGAAGAATTTGAATCAAACACCTAAGCTTACCCATTACTGGTTACCAATTATGAGAACATTAGCTGAAGATTCAGTAAGTCTTGACCACAATACCCGTTAATAAGACAAGTCACAAGATTGATTATGCAATTATAAGCAACACCATATTGTGGGCCAATGAAATCAAGTTTACTATCTGGCTGAAAAAGGTATAAATGTAAAGAGTGCAATTCATACCTTTCACAGGATCCAACGCTGGGGGATACTTATTTCCATCAGATTTCAGAGTCAATAGCTGCTGCACTGTATTTGAAATAGCAGCCGCACTAACATCTTCAAGAATCCGAACTTGGTCTACTTTGATTTTCCTATTGCATATGGATAAGAACTCCTTATTCTCAGCTTCTCTAACCTCGTAATTGACTCCAGCAGCAAAACCACGATGTGGTAGTTTTATATTGACAACTCCAGATCCTTTACGAGATGTGACTGAAGAATAATACTCATCTTCCAAGCCACGTTTTGATTTTGGAACTAATACTTGGAAATCAGCACCTTTTATATCTCTACTGTCTGATGGACTTTTCAAGTTTGAAGGCAATTCAGGAGTCAGCACTAAGACTATAAATGCCTTATTATTAGCTGAATTTGCTTTAACGATAACACCCAGCAGGTGATCTTGAGCCTGCAAATTATTACAAGAGACAGACAAAAAAAAAAGTTAGCATTTGTTGTAAAAATGTACAGAAAACACCTTTAATGAATATGGTGTGAGCTGTTATCCACTCAACTGAACCCAACAAAGTCTTGAATCATATAGGACTTTTGATATCCCATTAACTAGTATATATTTATCCTTCTATTTTGATCATGAAATCATCGGCAATAAAGGAGTATATAGTCTTTACTTTCCTTTTCTTAATAATATTCTAGGTCAATAAATAAGCCAAACTGAAGGAAACAGCCTCTCAGAGTACACTGTGAACAAACTGGTTATGTTCTCCAATTTCACCAAGTATTTTCACATATGCATATTTGTTTATATTTTTTTGTCATTAATGCAGACTCACCAATTGTGATTTCACCACTACCACCCTTCCCAGAGTCAAAAATTTTTGGGATTCCGAGGACAGCATGACTGCCTCTGTGATCATAGTGCTGTACCTCTCAGCCTCCGAGTACATCTCATAATAATCCTCTATCGCTGGTTCACCCTTTATGCATCTGGATCAAATGACAAAAACATATAAACAAACCTTGATAAAACATGTAATATTGCACAAGAATACTGTGTGAACTTTCATTGGAAAATTACTTAAAACAGAAGGAAATAATTAAATTTCGACCATTCAAAGTGCTCAATGGAAGTGTGATATTCCATGCTTACTCAACAATTTTCGTTTGTTGCGCAAGTTTTCGCATTAGAAGTTGTTGTTGCTCTGGGAGTTTCTTCTGCGCATGAAATTCGGCAAAACTTCGTTTCAGCATATCTTCCACCTGTAATGACATCCCAAGAACACCAACAAGATGACCAGTAGATCCAATAAAGCTCAATCAATCAAGTATATTAGCATTAAAACAAACAACTGGTGATACAAATTAGCACACATCTCAATCAACAACAGGTTATTAAGTACACATATCGCGTGTTGCTCTGCTGACTAATCCTTCGTATTCATAAGGGGCAAAGAGGAAGACCTCATAACTGAATGTAAAAGCATGTTTCGGAAAAAGAAAATCCTAATCTAAGCCACAGAACTCAAAGTGATAGCAGGTTGAATAAACAGAGGTAATTAAGGGTGACAGAAAAGTCGCAAAATGGAAGGCAAAGAAAATCAAGATTTCCGTTAAAGATAATGAAAACCACAAAACTTTTATGTCTTGGACAACAATAGCTGTGTATTTCCTCCACGTTATCCTTTTATGACGTAGAAAACATCAAAGAGATTAAATGGTACAGTAATTCATAAGGCAGAATGGTAGGGTGGTGGCTTGCTGCAGACAAGTGATAGAGATAGAAGCAGTGGTTATAGAGTTGTGGGCACACATTGACAGCTTCTGCGGGAGACAAATACAGAGAAGTGGGCATTGTGGTAAGTCAACTTGGATTCTGGTTTCACATCTTAACAATGGCTTACATTGTATGAAGATGAAAGATGTTGTCACAATGCATGGATTATTTCTTCACTTTGTGGAGTAACTGATGTAGTGTGTGATTCAACACTGCCTAAAAATTTTACTCAGTGTGAGATTTGAAAAGGTTGGCCCTGAAGCTTCCAAAAGGCATATCAAAAGAAAGGTTGACCAATTGGATAGATCAAGGAAAAAGCATTAGCCAGTATAACAGGAACAGAATTTTGCATCAAACTAACTAATTTTGAAAAATCTTAATTTCATTGTTTATCCTTCTTGTACCAAGATTGATAGATAAAAGGAGCAAATGAGACAGACATTGAATGACGAATTTTAAACTCAACATTATTGTGGAAGAGCTCAATGTTATTATTCAAGAAATGCAGTCAGCGGTCTTGACAGCTAGAAAGTTTGAACCAACAGATGTGGTATATTAGTGAAGCTGTCCTCAAGAATATTACTGCTTCTAACTTTTTTTTTTAACCTTCTGATGTATGCCTTTCTAGTACTTTGACATGCTTCAACTATCTTGATTTAGTCCAACACATATCCACTAGCTAGATCGCCTGCAATTTACAGACATTCTTCCCCCAGTAAGACAAAGCAAATTATACCTTCAACTCTTCAACACGAAGAAGATGCAAGATCATGATATAGGTAAGCCGAAACTGAGATGCAAGCCTCGTTGCACTGCCAACTATAACATGTTTCAAATCCTTCTCTTCAGGAATTTCATCACGGCACAGAACAACAACAGTACCAATTTTATCAAGTCCTCTCCTGCCTGCACGACCAGCCATCTGTGTATATTCTCCAGGAAGTAATTGTCGAAATTCCTTGCCATCAAATTTCCTTAAAGAATCAAACACAACCTACCAAAGATAAGTGAGTGTCATTTACACAGAAGACAAAAGAGCATAGTAATAAACAGAAGTAATATCTAGATAACTGCACCTAAAAGAAGTGGACCAAAAGTCAGGCCACAGAAAAGAATGAAGGCGGTGAAAAAGAAAAATACACGGGTTGCAGCAAGAAGTTATCAGTGATGATAGTAAATATGAGATTGTAGCAATGTGTAGGGACAGAATAATTTTCTCCTAATATGGCTGGAAGAAAGTAGAAAATCACTAACTCAAATAAAAAGGGGAACAGGAAGACCTAAAGGACTTGGAAAGATTTCTATTAAAAAGATATGTTTTAGTTAAATATAAATGAGAACATGTTGTCTCAACAGAACACGATGGCAAGATATGATCCACAGCCAATCTTGTATAGTGGGATAAACACTTAGTTGCCACGTTGTTCCTGAAGAAACTCAGTTAATAAAAGACTAATGATGCATTACTTAACTAAGTTCCACTTAGGGATCAATTATGATAACTAAACAATTAACATGGTACCATAGAAAATTCAGTAGGTAGAGATCTAACACAGTGGAGCATAATGGAGATAATTATTGCATTACTTAACCAGGTTCCTCTTTTCACCTACTAAAGTGTTACTGAGAGAAAGTATGTAACATTCACAACTTGAAAAATGCTTGCTAGAAAAAATAACTTCCAAGAAAGTTTAATTTTATTCTCTTGTAACCGCTTTGTAACAACTTACCGTCCTTGCAGGGGCATTGACTCCCATTGCAAATGTTTCTGTTGAAAATAGAATCTACAGATTACACAAGAACATCAAACATTAGAAGGCCCAGAAAGAGAGCTACCACATGCAAGATTCTATGTATGTTTTAAGAACAAAAAAAAAAATAAGCAGCATATAACTAACATATGAATTTTATGGAATTGCACATGGTAAAATTCCCTTTTCTGAGTCCACGACCAATTGGCGTGTCATTAAGTTCATAGGGAAATAATCCTAAGACAGTAGACAGGTGACGTGTGGTTTCCAAAGATAGTTTTGTTATTCCACAAAATTTTGGGGGTTCAGACAAATTTATGATGACTGAAGCCAATTTTTAAGATCAGAATTAGTGAGGCATTTAGCAAGTATCTTCTCACTTTATCCCTCTTTCTCCGCCAAATTTATGAGCTCTTTCACACCTTTGTATTCTCTAGACACATCACTAAAATATCTTCTCCAGAAGCAACATCAATATAAACACCCGTCACTTTCAAAATCAAGTATGATATACCAAATTAAGTACACTTCAGCTTTCGATAGACATTTTTCCGCATAGAAGTGTATGAATGAACTTAGAAATTATGTACCAGATACAAATATATAATTTGTGTGTCTGCATATAGCCATATTCAGAAATTCTGGTGTCTTGTTGCATCATATCAGTGCCAACAAGCCTGTTCAATAATTATTAAGCGACTGAAAATCCAACCCTCATATGTTCTTTTCCTTTTAACTTTTTTTCCAACTCGCGAATCCAATGAACGATAACTTCAATTTCACAAAAACAGTACTAGGCCAAAACCGCAAAAAAAAACATGTAAACAAATAGTAAAAGATCTATTATATCCAAGAACAGATTAGCTGTGTTACCTTGATGACACCACGACAGAAAAGCATCTCAACAACTTCCTTGACTATTGGAAGAAGACCTGCATGGTGTACGCCAATTCCTCTCCGAAGAAGGCCTTGAACTTTAACAACCTGGGGAGTACATGCATATCAAATTACAGCACCCAAACTTTTGCGCAACTTAAGTTTGAAGATAAAACCTGTGGCAGATTCCTGTCTGATCCTTTGAGCCTCGCAAATGCTTTATCACAAAAGACCCGAATTTCACTTTTCTCGGAACTACTTGTGAGGTCAGTCCCACTCAAATTGTCAGCTGATTTATCACAGCGGTTCTTCGAAAAGCAAAAGATGACCACCTGTGGACACAAGCCAACCTATCAAGTAAGATTCTTACTTCCCAACTGAAAAGCAAATGAATCCTTGTTATAGAATCATGTCTAGGGATCTACTTTAATTGATGGATGACATGTTAAAGATTTCAATTGTATAGGTACAACACCATTGATCTTGTTTAGATGATTTTGGATTTGGGTATCAAAACCTTGAGCTCCCATTTCTGGAGTCATTTGAAATCGTAATATAAAAGTCCTTTGAAATAATTCCAAATTCTCCCATCAAATCCTATCCTTCAATCAAGAAAGAAAAGGTAACAAATATTAATGTGCAGACTTACTCATAATGCATCGTTAGAAGTTCTTGTCCAGATATGAAATTTGATTTATTTAAGGGTAAAGCAAGTAAAAACTAGCAAGACCTCAGATGGAAAATGCAACAGCATGTATAATTCTGACACATCACTAGAAAAAGGTGCACAAAGAAAAATATAAAGAAATAACTTATTAAACATACAGGTAGGAGGGACATCTTTGAAAGCTTGTTAATAAGCGACAGCCATACAGAAGCTTCTGATCTCCTTGAACCCCAATTGTTACTAGTACCACTGGTTTGCATCCCCCGGTGAGCTCCAGAGAAGTTCATCAAATTCTGGGATGCAGAATGCTTGTTCTGTTTTGCATGAGAAGAACTTTCATGTCTCCTGGCCCTATCATTGGCTGTCGAAGACCCAGCATAAAGCCCTGAGCCACTTATTGTAGGTGAATTCTTCTTCTTGTAGACATCTTTGGCAGCTTTCAATCCTTGAGGGATGATCTTTTCATTTTCACAGATTTTATAAAGCTCTCCAGAATAGAAAAGACAGTGCTCCAGTGGGACTGGTCTTTTTGTGGTTCTGTTAAAGTCGAAAGAAAAAGGGAAAAGGACAAGGCAAGCTAATGATTATACCGTCGGAGTAACTTAAAAATGAGTAAGTTGCAGCATCCTGCCATAAGCTTTGTCCAATTTATAGGCACCTCTATATGGTATGTCCATTTACATATATACCTCTTATGAGGTTTAAAAGCAGTTTAATGGATTTCCATGTCTAAACAGAACACAAAAATAGCAGAAAGGGAAGTAGAATATAAAAATTAGTCTTGGATAATATTTCGCATGAATGGTAACTGTACCCAAGATTTAACATCTAAAACTGATCATGAAGCTTTGGCCTTAACCTGTCTATTGTGTAGGGAACTTCAGGATAATAATATAAAAGTCAGCCTCTTATTTACTTGAGAGCTAAAAATATTTTTTCATTTAAAAATTATATTGTTTTATAACAGGTAAAGACACATACCGGTAGATCATTATTACCTTTTTTAATAGTAATATCTTTATATAAAGAAGATGGTATATTCTTGCCTAAAAGAAATAAAGTAAAATAGCAAATCTATAGCCTAAGGAAGTTGTCAATTTAAAATGTATTTGGGTTTAGCTACCCTTTTGGAACCCAAATTTAGATTGGGTATATGTGGTATTTCACAAATTCTAGCATGCACCCAAGTGCATAGCAAGCACTTGGATTTTAAGCTCAATTTTGACTTCAATTTTGATTTTTTCGAAACACACTGAAATGCGTGTTTTTTTGCAATTGGGTATTACTAATGTCTTCTTGGGGTATTACTGATGCCTTCTTGGGTTATTGCTGATTTTTGTTTGGGATATTTTTTTAAAGATCCAAGTGCATACAATGCACTCAAGTGCTCACTAGAACTGCTCGTGGTATTTTTATATGAAGACTAAAAGTGCCTTTGTATGTTTAAGGCAGTTTGATAGGACAAACATCAGGTGAGGAATGACTGCAATTTGTGGATACCAAAAGGTCTCTGTATATTGGATAAACCTCGGAGGATGTCTGCGCCACTATACAGGAGAAAGAGGAGGAAACTCAGGGTTTGATAATATGACTATTGACAAGGAGGAGATGAGGCGTTTGTTCAATACCCTTATACCGCAGATGTTAGCTTGCAATGAAGGTAAACGTGAATGACCAAAAACCCAGAGAAGATGCATATATATATATATATATAATAACAAGATTTTATGAATGTATGCAGTTGACCTTACGGCTCAAGCACAACAGAATTTAAGACTTAAAAAATTCTATAATGATAAGTGGAAAAGTTCTAATATCAAATACTAACCCAGTAACACGAATTTGTTTTTGCTTTGTCCTCCCAATCCAATCAGCAAACTCAATTGTGTTTGGTACCTAGGAAAAGGAGAATTAATGTTCAACGCCTGTATCAGAATATCTTCTATACAATCTAACAACGTTATAGTTAAGCAAAAACGAAATGATAGAAAGAAATCAAGCCCTTCCCTAGACAAATATAATTAAGAAACCAGACACCACTGATCCCAGCATGATTAAAATTGATGTCATCATGTTTCCCAGAAATGAAAGATCCAAACAGATAATGATGTGAATCTCAGTTCCCAATTTAACATCAGAGGTGAGCATGTCAATTCAAGGTTTTTTTTATAAAGTTATCAGCAAAAGACATTCAAATCAAATTAACGTCCATGGTCTCTGGGCGATTGTTCCAAATGGGAGCATGAAATGTGAAAAGAGACAGTTGCACATGCTGCATACAAGTCAGCAAAGCCTAGCTCGAAGTTGAATCTGCCTGATTACTACAAAATTATAAAAAAAACATTTGCTAAAAGGATGGTACTTTCCAAGTCCCAAGTATGAGGAGAGTGAAAATGGCTTTGCAATGCATAAAGGTAGCTCAAATATTCAATAAATATATGTTCCCTTACTTCTATACCTTTAAGTTATAGGGATAGGAACTTTTTTCCCCTAATTTTTGGACATGGTACAATTTTACCCCAGAAGATTTTTTATGCACAACTATATCCTAATTAATCATTTTATCAGTAAAGAATTTGAAAGTTAGAACTATATAATTATCCCAAGTATATAATTATCAGGGAGAAGGTTATAATTTTAAATTCATCTGAATTAAAATATACTGATTACATGAATGTAAATTAATGAATTCCCTAAAAACTAATAAAATGGTTCATTGAACCAAGTGTTTGGTACCTATGACCTTTGCCCTAAGCTATATTAACTTCAGTTTGGCTGTGGTACAGGCGTGCCCTTCAATGGCCTTGCCTTTCAATTTTATAGCAGCTAATTATACCACCTGTTATGATCGCATGAGTGTGCTGATATGCTCAATTCAAATTGAATATGGTATGTTGTGTATTACTATGAGACATGGATTTAAGAAAACTCTAGATGCAATAACAGCAAATTAATAACTTAGTATGAAAATGATAACCAATAGGAATGTTATGCGACATTGTCACCAATTCCAAGTCAATAATGAACATAGTATGATTCAGAACTGATGCATACCGTGGCTGAGAGTAGCACAAAGTTGATATGCCTGGGAAGCATGATGATAACTTCTTCCCAAACCACGCCTCTTTCAACATCATTTACATAATGCACTTCATCAAATATAACCTATCTTTCCAGACCAAAATAACACAAAACAAGAGTATCAGAATCACATCAAGGCAAGAGAGATGTGAGCACAGTTGATAGTAATGCAAGATTCAATATTCAGAAAAGAAAATTCGAAGTTAAAAGAGATTCCTCACCCATTCTATGTCACGTATGATATCAGCACCCCTGTAGAGCATTGATCTTAATATCTCAGTAGTCATGATGAGACAGGAGGCCTCAGGCCTCAAACTAACATCGCCAGTTAGGAGGCCAACATCAAATTTTCCACAAAAATCTCTGTACTTCTGATTGCTGATGGTCTTGATTGGTGCAGTATATACAGCTCTAGTGCAGTGCTGCGTATATTGAAAGCTTTAAAGATAAATTATTGTTCATAAGCAATGCAGACCAGAAAATCAGTATCTTCAAGCTCAATAAGATTTCAAAAGAAAGCTTTTAACAGCGGTTAAATCAAAGGAATGTCCAACAACTTTGAATAGGAAATTTATATTGACATTCTTTAATCCAGTACAATGCTTTTGGCATTGTGGTCCAAGTAAAATGATAGTATTTGTTACTAAAACTCGATTTATGTCAAGGAAGGATACCTAGCTGGTAAAATGGAATTTTTTAATTACATTTATATACCCAAAAAAAAAAAAGATTGTTCTGGTGATATAAACCAAGGAAGTCCAAAGTAAAACATGTGTGAGAACTGCATCTGATAATACATTATTAATGAATCTGGGAAAAATGGTTTGATGATATAGGTCTTTATCTACCTTAATTCTATGATTTCTGTAGCACTTATGTACTTATACGATCTTTCATAAGTCAAGGAAAATCATTATAGTAGGTAATTTTACTCCCGTATATATTAAGCTCTGTGCAACAAAAAAATAGATGTGAAGAGAGATTCGCAATCTGGCATATGATTCACATTTTCCTGATGGAAAAGAAGATCCCTAGTCAAACTTCGCAATAGTCCAAATCCCTGGAGAGTGTGTTCACTGAGTGCAACTTGAAAAGAACCTAGTCTATCACCTCTTATAATATCGCATTCCTATTCCATTCTACTTCAATTCCCCTTCATGGCTTCATCTAATTCTAAGAGCAAAAACTGGTGTGGCAAGCTATCCTTTCTAACTACACAGCAGGAACTTTTATCCAGAACGGAGGTGGAAAGACAAAAAACTAAGATTGACGATAATCAAGCAAAGAACCACATCAAGGGTGACATACTTTTGAAGCCAGAGCAAATGCATATTCTGCAAGAACTGTTTTTCCAGCTGAGGTATGAGCAGCCACAAAAACAGAATTCCCCCTCTCAAGATAAAATATGGCCTGTAATTCACATAAAGGTAACTTGATTCAGTTACACAATCTATTACATTAAAAAATATTCCCGTGCAACTGTGCAAGTAATGGCATGCCAAACATACATTAATACCAAAGGCAATACCAAGGAATTATCATAATCTTTTTTTAACTTAAGTAGGATAACCAAACAAAGATTTCACCTAGGTGTACCCAAATTACCAAAAGGATTAACCATAATTTACGTGAGTGTAAGCGTGTAACCATATTTATGATAAAAATAATTATATGAATTTTATTATATTTTGGACTAAGAAAAAATCTTTATTCATTAATGATGAAATATTTACAAAGTGTGGACAAAATATCAGCATCTCTGTTTAGGTGCAGATTTATTGGCACCCATTAAACCTAGTCCAACAAGAATGTTAATGGACTCTTGTCAGCAGAATAGCAATACGCTGCCATACAGGTTAGGTGTGGCAAGTCCAGAGACAAGACGATAACACGATAAAAAACGACATGAAAATTGTGGGTTAGCGTTCAGGTTTATCGTTATTTTTTTCGACACAATAAGGACACAAAAAATTTCATGTCATGTTCGTGTCAACACGTTAAACTCGAAGACCATAGTATTTTGTAAATTTATTGGAGATTTTGTTTTTTTATTGTGTTAAATCGTGTATTAACGTGTAATATTATAACGTAAATTCTACTTTTAAATTTAATCATTTCTTTATCGTCTCATATGGTGTAGTGCTGAAACGAAATTTTTTGTGTCCATGTTGTGTTAGCACAGGGTCTTGTCATGTTGCGCGCGTAGACACAAAAACGCGAATTGCCACCCCTAATTCAAGTCATGTTGTCATGATTCCTCACATTACACGACTCCAGCTAAGAGATAATAAATTGATTCTGCATTATTTGCCAGGAAAACTATCACTTTGTGAACATTGACTAAAAATAAATAATACCTCCTTTTGGAAAGGATCAAGTTCAAAAGGAAAATCAAGTGCCATATCAGGAACAAGTTCATCAAAACGTTTTGCTATCTCTTCGCTGCCACCACTAAGAGCCCAAGCCTAATAATGAATATATTGAATTAGTTTGATACGTCAAAAATTATTTGCACAAAAAACCAAGCATGCAAATTGATAGAGTGATTTGTAATTTAAAAACCATTACCTCTTTCTGCTGTTTTCCACCATTATTTGTATCTCCATCCAATATTAGTGTTGATTCAGATGATTCAGCCGTCAAAATTTCATCCAGAATAGACAATTCTTTCTTGACAGAATCATCAACTGCATGGAACACCTCTTCTTTAGTTTCTATTTGGACAGATTCATTGGTAGACTCCATCTGAGTTTCAAATTCTGAAATATCACCTGAACAACAGCTGTCAATTAACCCCCACAGAATGCAAAGAAAACCACAATTGTATGCCTGAAAAGAAATTGTTTGTTCACAAGTTTTGAAGCTTGTTGCATTCATACTAAAACTGTATGTTCAGCCACTGTCACAGATTTCAACAAAGAGGAGCAGCTATGAGTGCCTTGAACTTAAACCCTTTAAACTGATGAGACGAATGAAAATTAAAGTTTCTAATTTATAGTGACTGTTGTCAGTTTTTGGTAAATATTAATAATTGGGACGATACGTAGAAGACCTTAGTTATTTTGCTTGCAGAAGAAGCGGATTTCTTCAGCAAGACTAAGGAAACTCTTCCTCACTTCCTTTCCCTCATCTTAATTCTCTAAAACCACCATATACATATGTGCATCATTAGTAGCTAGATTCAAAGTCAACACACTGGAAACTCCAAATATGGTGGAAGAATGAAACCAGAAACAAGCTGTAGTTTTGAACGAATATCCTCACGAATCTCAAATTATCTAAACCAAATTGAATTATATTAACAAGACACCAGTAAGTCTGATATATAAATCCATAAAACTACTTGACTAGTGTAAGGAAAGAGCATAGCTTGTCAATAATTCCTGCCTCAGGGTGAACACTTAACCACTTGCAACTCTTTTCACAGGATACACTTCTATGGGAGACCGAAATTGGAATCATCACACAATGTACCTCAAAAGGTTGTGCTTTATGAGGTTCCTCTAACATTTTAGAATATTATTCCAGATTTTATTAAATAAGCAGATACAAAATCTAACTCAGCTCAGGACAAGGCACATTTCAATAAAATCACCACTAAATGTGCATGGAACTAAAATAATATACACAGAGGACAAACCATCTCCCCCAATGTTCATGACATCATCCTCCCAGGCTTTCTTGAACAAGTCATCAAATTGCACAGATAGCTCATTCTGCAGTTTATGTAAACAGATGACATCAAAATAAAAGAACAATGATCAATTGATATTGCTTCCAGTAAAACAGAAAAAGCATGACTGGCATATTTGGAACCATATTGGTTTAATGAATGGAAGTATTGCTACTGACCGGCTTCACTTCTGATATGCTTTTGCCCCCACTTTCTTTCTCATAAATATTCCACTCTAAAGTGTGTGCCTTCAAAGTTTTAGAAATATTAAAGTAGTGTCCATAATGTTGACAAAAATAAGTCAGACTGTTTATGGAATATCACTGGGCTCCTTCATTACTGTTAAATAGCATTACCTTGAGATCACCTAGATCCAATCCATTTTTAAAGCCTGGGGCAAGGACTTGTGCAGGACCCCCTTGAAGAAGCTCACGTGCCCATTCACCATTGCAAGCCTCGACAGGATGAACCTTTCCTATAGATTCAGCGTTATCGAGTCCCCCAGGATGAAAAGGACGGTTGTTTAAACTTCCTCTCACGAAATCCTTTGCAGGTCCAACAATACGTGGCAGAGCACCAGGATCCGTGGCTGCAGTTGTCAGTTCTGACACATCCACCTGGAAATATCATTTATGGGATGAAGCAAAAATATATTGTTGCCAAAGATGCTAGGATTTCATAACAGTTGAAAATATTGTGGAAAGATGTTCTCTTGATGAAGAGAGTGTCAAAATCTTTTGTCATTTTTTGTCCTTTCATGAATATCAGGTGCTTAATATTTTGCTTAACAACTAAAGTATAGTTGTAATCATTGGCAACCTAAGCATAAAAATTGTAGGACTGATGCTAGCAGTTCAAAAAAATTAGGATCACAAGTAAGGTGGGGAAAGTTGGAAAGAGAGAATGTATTGCAGGAAAACTTATTAGCATGCCACTTTTATTACTCCTTTGACAACTATGCTACCAAATTGATGGTATGCATCAATAGATAATTACTCCTGCAGCTATGATAATAAAGCTATGTATTTGTAATTCTATCAGTCTAAGCATGAAATGTGTGTAAAATACATTGGGTCATTATATTTTAAGCGCAGTCTTCTAACTATACTTATGTGGATATCTTGTGTGTTTGATTTTGATAGCCAGCAAATCCTTGTGAGCTTTCATATGTGGGTAGATCTTCAGGTCTCGTGCTTTATTGAGTATATTTATGTTTTACCTTGCAATTTTACGATCTTAATTGATTGAACGATCTAAGAACCTCACCCAACAGGCCAACACAGCCTACATTAAGTAACCAGCTCCAACATATCCTACTATTCAACAGTAAGCATCTACAAGGTTCATATTTCCATGGTGCAAATAAGCAAATATAACACAGGCACACGCCATTGATCCCAACACAAAACTACAAATCAATGATTAGAATGGCAAATCAAGAAATAACAGTTAATACAAGAGAGAAGATGTGATGAGAAGAACTCTCATTTCGTACCTCCACTGACTCAGGCTCCCATATATGCAACTCCGATTCATGCTTTTTGCGCCTAAAAGGTATTTCCCAGGAAGGAACAATCACAGACCGTGGCATTGACGACTCTGGTTGAATTTCAGCTCTTTCAAACCAGTCAAAATCCCATTGCCTACCAGCCTTCTGAGGTGAAAATACATCTTCATCCAGCCTCGGCTTTAAATATTTATCCTTAACATATTCCGTTATCGTTTCCGGTGTTTCTTTGGGAAATGCTGGCGGCTGTTCCATTAATCCAAAAAATCAATACAACAACGCTTCAAACTAATCCTCCAGAACGTTCAACCAGAAAAAGAGTGAACAAATGACGACGAAAAAGCACTTTGAACCCTCACGCACACACATAGATGCACACATAACATCATAACGAGGCTACTACACGAAAAACATTAACCAAAAAGCGCAAATACTTCAATTGAAACCCTAATTCACAAACTCAACCTTCAAAAACCGAAGAAAATCGCAAAAGGTAAACAAAAACCACCAAAAGTAAGAAACGAATACTCACGAGAATGAAGTCGGGGAGCGAGTGGAGTTTGTTCGGGCGTTCGACGGGAGGCAGAGGTTCAACCGTGAGGTGGCCGCTGTGGCCGGTGAACCCGACCCGGAAAGAGAGCTCGTTGGCCGCATGGACCCGGTCCATTTCCGGTACTTTGTTCTCTCTGAGCAACTCCTGAAATTTACAGAGCTCCGCCGCCAGCTAATGCCGCTTCCGCACTGTACAAGTTCAGTGAAGCAAGTTTAGAAATCCAAACCAGCGATAAACCCCTTTTAAGACTTGTTTTGCATTGTTAATTGTCGCATTTATTGTATTTTTTAAATTTTTTAATTTAATTCTGTCGTTTATTCCGATTGTTTAGTAAACGTTCGACAGAATCTCATTAAAATCCATCATAATTATGGATAAATTTAAATACTTCCCCGTATTTACCAGCACACTCACCAATTTAATAATTAAGACGTTTATCTGTCTCAAAAAAAAAAAAAAATTAAGACGTTTGTTTCTTTAAGAGGGGTGTTCCGTAAGCAATACTATAATCTGTGAAATAAAATAAGGGAGAATACTTGTGTTTTGTTACTTTTTAAGGATAAATGGCAAATAACTTATCTTGTCACTTATTGCATTTTGAGAACTGAACTTTCGACTTTTGACTTCGGACAATTTTAAAAGGAAAAAGAACTAAGGGAGAAAAAAAAATTGGTCGTGCAATTAAAAATTAACAATTACAATTACATTCCATAACTTATTTGATTGTCCAATTTTTATCTCATTTTCGATGTAATAACGAAAACAACATCATTTAAATCACATAAAAGTCATGCACTGGCAACCTCTTCCTTGTGATTTGTGTTTTCTTTTTTCTATGACTTTTGTTTGATTTATGATTTTAATTATTATTAAAAAAAATTGTTTATTTTAAATTTAATTTTCTTTTATAATATTCAAACTAATGTAGATTTTTTAATGGTTAAAATAAAGGAAAATCAATAAAAAAAAAAGGATTAATTGCAATAGGGTATACTTTAGCATGTATATGATAAAATATGATAGTTTAAACTTTAATTTATTAGACAAGTTTTATGTATATAGTTGTTGTTTGGTATATAAAGTGGTGTATTTTATAGTGCATTTGGTAGTCCTTTTAATTTTATTGAAAAGTTTGAAAAAGTCGTTTTTATCCTCAACACTATAGCATAATTTACATTTTTTACTATAATTAAGAATTATTCTCCATTTTCAGGAAAAAGAATTACTCACCAATTTCTGGAAAAAAAGGAAGAAGAATAATTTAGATTTTTACCATAATTAAGAATTATTCTCTTTTTTCAGTAAAAAAAATTAACTCACCAATTTCTGGAAAAAAAATGGAAGAGAAGAGGGACTTGCAGGGAGTAGGAACTCGCCATCACATTTGTTTGGAGTATTGCTTCAGGAACATCTCGCAAACAATAGAAATTATAATATATGGGTGCCTTCATCAGTTCATCTTTTGTCAGGGATTGCAATTGTTAAAAAAAAATTAATAGTCAATTGTTTTCAAGAATAATGGGATTCAAACTGTAAGCCACGTCCCAATATGCACGGTATGGAGATCGCTGATAATTGAAGGTGGTTAATAGAGGTGATAACTTCTTCCTTATTCAACAATTGATTTGAAATTTACAAACCTAATCCTAATTCATGTGAGAATTTATTCGTGTCCTCAAGAATTGAAGGTGATCTACTAAGATTTCTTCACGAATTGATCAGAGGCGCGTTGATCTCCCGCAACAATTGATCTGCAGTTTACCAATCTTCCGATTTACCATGAGTTCTTTGGATTCGGTGTTAGTTTATTCTATCGAACTAATTTCAAAGATAAAATAAATCTCCATGCGAATATGTGAGGGTTAAATTTGGAAAAATATATTTTAAGAACAGATTGTTTTATGAATACCACATAAGGAGAATGGAACCACTATCATATGTATTAAGTCTAGTGGACATCGGGCCTTTATTTTTTAAGGGGCCTAAGTTACAATGTATAAAACCTACCAAACATCATATTAGGGGTGTTAATGTATCTAACACTCACTAATAACCCCTACCAAACAGGTCGTAAGGCTATGTTCTTTTTAGGTTTTAAGTGGTTTTTTAAAACCAATGGTTTTTGTAATCCATGTGGTTTTTAAAATCTGTGTTCTTTTTGGATTTTGAGTAGGGTAGGTTTTAACTTTATTATGTAAAAATAAATGAGTGTTGTATAGGTTATTTATAGGGTTGTATGCTTAGAATTTTAAAAACCTAATTTTAAAACTCAAACTAGAATGAGTTTTAGATTACAAAATCCAAATCCAGGTTTAAAAAAAAAAAAAAAAACATGGCCTAAGTGATAAAAAATGCATTGGGGTATGCTACTTTTTTTAAATTGCATTGGGGTTAACTTTTTAAATTTAATAATATATTTATATCTTTTAATTTATTTTTAATAATACATCATCCTATCACCCCTATTTTTATTTTCACTCCTCCCCTTCTCTCTCTCTTTCTCTCTTTAAATTCAAATTCATAAATTTCCGTCCATGACTCTCTCTCTCTCTCTCAATTCAAATCCACCAAAATTCGGCCGCTACCATATTCCACCAAAATCCAGCCACCACCATATTCCACCAAAATCAGGCCACCACAATGTTATTCAAGATCCAACGCGAGATAGGTCGTGAGTTCCACCATTTGTCGACGAGATTCTTCATAAAAGGGTAGGTCACCACCAAAATCCGGCTATCGTTTATCGCGAGTTCACCACCAAAATCTTGTAGCGATCTGCCCTGATTTTGAAGCAAGTAAGTTCTACATTTAGATTTCTGCAAATGGGGGACTTGAGATTGAAAAATAATAGATTTAGGATTTTTTTATGCCTAAAAAATTATTAATTTCTCATCATAGATTTGAGTGTGAATTGGGGAGAAAAATTGTAAATCTATTTGTTTCATTTTAAAATTATTCTCTTTCATTTGTTTTGATTTCATTGTTGTTGAAAATTTAGGGTTGAAGTTGGGGGTGGAGGTGGGTTAAATTGAAAAGTGAATTTGTTGATGGAGATTATTGGGGATAGGGATAGGGATAGGGATGGGGATGGGGATTGGAAGAGGAGGGTGAGGGGTTTGGGGGAGTGGGGTTGCGTGGGTTTGTTGCTATTGTTGGGGATGGGGAGGCGAGGGTTTACTGGGGGATGGGGAGGCGAGGGTTTACTGGGCCAGGTCGGGGCGGGTAGTTGATTACCCAGACCTGCCCCGTTTTTATTTACCCTGCCCCGCGACCCGCACGGGTCCTGAATAGCCGCCCCGTGACCTGCCCCGTATGGGTACGGGCCGACCCGCCCCGACCCGTTTTCAAATTTACACTTTTTCTTTTTACTTTTTTTTAAAAAAAATTTGATAGTCTACTACCATACACTATACTATGATAAAATTAAACTCGATTATCATATGGTTAAATCATAGACTGAAGACATGTGAGAGATAATAATTTGATTTATTATACAAAACTAGGAATGAATATTGACACAATTAAAGCTTAGAATGAATTGAAAAAATAATTAAAAACTAGAAAATAAAATATCAAGTTCGATCCCCTTAATCTATTTTTATTGTATTAAAATATACACATATAACATGTTAATATATCTATTTAATTATGTATTAATATATATACATTAATATGTATATATATGTACAGGGCGGGGCGGGTACCCACGGGGCCATCATAATACCCAGACCCGCCCCATTCTCAAAACGGGGCGGGGCTGACCCGACCCATACTCAAAACGGGGCGGGTCCGACCTGGCCCAAATGCTTCGGGGCAGGGCGGGTACCCACGGGGCGGGCCAATATTGCCATCCCTAGGAGGAGGGCTTGGAGGAAGGGGGGGTGGAGGGGGAGGGGCTGGTTTTGTTTTTTTGTTTTTTTTCATTTATTTCTTCTCATTCTAATTTTCATAATTATGGATTTTGTTGTTGTAGGTGTTTGGTTTGCAGGTAGAGATGGATTTTTGGTGAGATAAAATTGGTATGTGGGATTGGTAAAGTGTATAATGTTGTAGAAATAAATACAGTGATTTATATCATGTGTTTGTGTATTATGATATTTTATTTAATTCCATTGTACAAATAATTCATTGACACTAATGTCCACATCCTTGTAGTACAAAATTATAAATTTGTAATATGTTTATACCCACTCGTAAATATTTGTACTTTATTTTTAACATTTATATTATGGTATTATGTTGTGTTCTATGATACAAATAATTATTGGCACTAATTCATGCCAAGCAATCGAATACCAAAAATGTTTAGAGAGAGAAAATGTGAGTGGAGAGGTGAGTGTGTGAGGAGTGGGGTAGTTCTTAGGAGACCTTTTGCCGAGAGTACACCGGTGAGGCATAAATCTTACCCTAATCCAAATTATTTTCAACCCTTTCAATGGATAGGTAGTTCGAAGGTAGAAGCAGAGAAGTCCCGGGCGAAATTTTGGGAGGATGTTCGGTTTTGGGAGAAATGCAAACAAGGAAGAGGAGAACAAACTCAATCTTTTCTCTTCAGGAACATTCCACCAGATTGTAGTATTGATAGACTACTGGAAAAGTTCAGGGAAGTAGGTCAGGTTGTGGACATCTTTTGTCCAAATAAGAGAGACAAAGATGGCAATCACTTTGGTTTTGTCAGATATCCGTCTAGATATAACAAGCACATCCTTTTGGAGAATCTGAATAGTATTTGGTTGGACAGTTATAAGTTAAGAGTCTCTATCCCAAGATTCTATAGAGATGAGCCTCGTAACAAAATTATGAACCATGTATCTTTCAACGCCAATTGCGGGATTCGCCAACCATCTATATCATATTTGAGGGCGCTTCAGCAAAACACTAATGCTGCCAAGGTCACTTCAGAGGCGGGACAGACTGAGTCAGCAACTAGAGTGAGGAATGAATTAGGATCCAACTTTGTGTGCTCTTACTCTGGTCCCAAGGATTTGGTGAGGAGCGAAGGAGCCGAAGTGTTACGCTTCTCTACTACGTCCGAGGAGAATGAGTGGTTGAAGGACTGCTTCACAGGCCTGCTTAAGCAAGAATTCTCATGGGAGAATCACGGGGAAGAAATTCAAAGCGAGTGTGGAAATTATTTGCGTATAAAGTTCATGGGGGATAACGCGGTTCTCTTACAGTCATGCAATGGGAACAATAGTCGGAGTTGGGAGACAGATTTGGACGAATGGAGGGCTCACTGGTTCGAGTGGATTAGACCATGGAAAGCGGTAGATGTGTGTCATAAAAGACTTGTCTGGACAAGATGGTATGGAACTCCGCTCCATGCATGGTCGGAGAGGTTTTTTTAATTGATTTGTTTAAAATTTGGTACCTTGGTTAAAATTGATAATGTCACATTAAACAAGGCGAGATTTGATTTCGCAAAGATTCTGATATCCGTGGGATTCTTGTGTGATTTAAATCGGACTCTAAAAGTCGAAATTGATGGCCGAGAATTCTTGATTCGAATAGCAGAAGAGCTGAGCGAAAATTATGAAGATTCCGACTGGAAGGGAGAAGGCGATTCAGAGGATGATTCTTCTATGTGGTCTGAAGATTTCAAAGGGTCAGTATCTATTAATCCAGCGGAAACAACCATTTTCGGGGACGAAAACTGGGAACCGGGAAGTCCGACGGTAGAAGATAAACAGGCGGAGGATGATTCTGGTGCCGTCGCGGCGCAAATCCCGAGTGATGACAGCCGAAGTCAGGGGGGCCCACAAAATCTCCGTGAGTGCTTCTTGGAGAAGGAAACGTCGATACAAGTTACCGAGGCAGAAAATTTACAATTCCAAAATAGTGGGGCAGTTAAGGAAAGTGAACTGGCATTGGAAAGGATTCAATCAATGGAATTAGAGGTGGTAGGACCCATGGATTCTCCTGAGGCGGCGGACAGTTATGAAGGGAGGTTGACGAATTCAAACTCTCTGACCAAGGTAAACTCTGGAAAGGAGATCAATAAGCCCACTTCAGCTTTTTGTCATCAAAAATTATAAATGTGGGCCAGTTTAATTTAATGGAGAATTTGGGCCATGGAAAAAATAAAGAGGCCCAGTCTTACTCAAATATGCCCAATTTTCGTTCACTAAAGGAAAACAAAAATGATCCAATTAAGGATCCGAATCAGAGGACGGCAATTAATCCTGTTGATAGGAATTCCTCCAAACCTAGTTTATGCGCAAAAGTTTCGAATAAGGAGAGAGGAGATCGAGCTATTCAACGCAAAAGCTGCTAATTCGCGAGAAAGAATGGAAAAGAAAACAATTAAGAGAATCATGGAGGAATTTTGTCCAAGATTTGGTCTCTGAAGATGAACAGTCACCAAAGCAGGTTTATAAGGGTCCAGACGGCAGTTTGTTGAGTGGTGGAAACTCAAGAGAAGGCGGCGATCTGGCGGACGAAGCTACAGAAATTTGGAAAACAGGAAAAGCTCTAGGGATTGTAGGCTCTGGCTCTGAAGAGGCAATCATTAGTAGAATTAGAGAGTTGGAATCAGCGGAAAATCAACAGGTTGGGAAAGATGGGGAGAAAGAGAAGAGTAAAATTAAATGAAGATCATGTCTTATAATGCGAGAGGAATGGGGAGTTCAGTGAAGAAGAACGAGGTCAGAGAGTTAATTAAAAAGGAAAAAATAGATTTTTGCTGCATTCAGGAAACCAAGCTTGAATGTATTACAGAAGCTATGTGTAGATCAATCTGGGGCAGGGGCAAGTTCGAATGGGTGTGCAGGGAGTCAGAAGGAAGATCTGTAGGTCTGCTCTCAATATGGAATTCAGAGGTATTTTCCTGTTTAAGTTCTTGGCATATGCATGGTGCTATCGTGGTGAATGGTTTATGGGGCCAGGAAAGGCTGGAGTGTTGCATCATTAATGTCTATTCTCCTTGTAATCTAGCTGAAAAGGAGGATTTATGGGATAGAATTGCTAGCATACTTAATCAAAATTCTGAGGTTTGCGTGTGTGTGATAGGCGATTTTAATTCGATAAGATGGAGTCATGAGCGAGTTGGGGCAGGTTCTTCTCAGTATGGTAGAGATATGTTGGGATTTGATGGTTTCATTAGGAATACTGGATTGATCGATCTCCCACTTCATGGGAGATCGTTCACGTGGTATAGACCAAACGGAAGCTGCAAAAGTCGACTGGACAGATCCTTGGTTATAATTTATGGATTAGGAGGTGGCCGAATATGGTACAGCAGGGCTTGAAACGTCAAACATCTGATCACTGCCCGATTGTGCTAGGAGTTAAGGTAAAGGACTGGGGTCCGGAACCGTTTCGAAGTCTCGATGCATGGATATCACACCCAGATTTTAAGGAATTCATTAAATCAAAGTGGGAGAGTTATTCAGTGGAAGGATGGGGTGGCTTCATGTTGAAAGAAAAGTTTAAACTTCTTAAAAGGGATCTAAAAACATGGAATCGAGAGGTGTTTGGTTCATTAGAGAAAAGAATTGAGAAACATAAGGATGTGATTGCGAAATTGGATTTGATGGATGATGTCTTTGGTCTGGATCCTGCTGAAGCAATGCTTAGGAGTGAATCGATGGCAAATCTGTATCAAGATCAAAAGTGGCGCAGCAGTCTACTGGCTCAGAAATCAAGAATCAAATGGATCAAAGACGGAGATGCGAATTCAAAATTGTTCCATAATTTTATCAACCGTAGAAGGAAGAGAAACGAAATAGTGGGAATTAATATTGAAGGTCAGTGGCTTGAAGAGGTGGACGAAGTGAAGAAAGGCATTCACAACTACTTCAAAAAACACTTTCAGAAGGAAACCGGGCTGAGACCAACTTTGGCGCAAGACTTCACAAGACGTAGGATTTCTGACCTTGATAATGAGTTTCTCATTTCGCCTTTTCTGGAAGACGAAGTTAGGGATGCTCTATGGTCGTGTGATGGTTCGAAAAGTCCTGGGCCGGACGGTTTTAACATGAATTTGATTAAGGAAATGTGGAGTTTCTCGAAAGCGGACTTTATGCGTATGATGACTGAATTTCATGAAAATGGGAAACTGGTGAAAGGTATTAATCCATCTTTCATTGTTCTGATTCCTAAGAAAGAAGAAAGCAGCGGGCTAGGCGATTATAGGCCAATTTCGTTGATTGGCGGGGTGTACAAAGTTATATCAAAAGTGTTGGCTAACAGATTGAGCATGGTTCTGGAGTCTATTATTTCAGAAAATCAAAGTGCATTTATTAGGGGCAGACAGATCATGGACAGTGTAGCAGTGCTGAGTGAAGCAATTGATGAGGCTAAGAAGAGGAAGATGGAAAGAATCTTTTTGAAGATCGATTTCGCAAAGGCATACGATTCGATCGAGTGGGAGTTCTTGGACACTATTATGGATCGGTTCAGCTTTCACCCAAAATGGAGGGGGTGGATCATGGAATGTGTTAGAACTGCATCTGCCTCCGTATTAGTCAACGAAAGTCCTTCAGGTGAATTTGCTTTGGAGAGAGGTTTGAGACAAGGGGATCCACTTTCTCCTTTTCTCTTTCTTGTAGCTGCTGAATTTTTTAGTATTTTAATGGAGAAGGCAATGGAAGTGGGGAGGTTCGAAGCTGCGGAAATCGGAACAAAGAGAATCCGGGTATCTCACCTGCAGTTCGCGGACGATACCATTCTCATGGGGGCTGCTAGTATGGAAAACATTCGAACTTTAAAGCATATCCTGCGAATTGTGGAAATCACTTCTGGTCTTAAAGTCAACTTCAATAAATGCAGTCTGATTGGTGTCAATGTGGAAGCAGGGAAGCTGGACGTGATGGCCAATTTATTTGGATGCAAAATTGAAAAGATGCCTTTTCCATATCTTGGTATTCGAGTAGGGGAAAAACACGGACAGGTGAAGGCATGGGAAGGGGTTATTCAAAAAATTCGAAATAGACTGCGTAGTTGGGAAGATCGAAAGCTTTCTTTCGGGGGCAGAATCTCATTGTTGAACTCGGTTCTATCTGCAATACCTATCTACTACCTATCTTTCTTCAAGATTCCAAAGAAAATTCTAAAGGAAATAACCAGAGTGCATCGAAACTTCCTTTGGGGGGGCGGGGAGAGCAAGAAGAAAATATCGTGGGTCGAGTGGAGAGAAATTTGCAATAAAAAATCTCTTGGGGGGTTGGGGGTACGGGATTTGGAGTTATTTAATATAATTCTTTTAGGGAAATGGAGATGGAGATATCTTACGGAAAAACATAGCTTGTGGGTAAGAGTTTTGGAGTCGAGATATGGGGAGGCTAGGGGAAGGGGGTTAGATGTGTTTCCTAGAGGAGTGGGTGGGAATATGTCGGAGTGGTGGAGGGATATTGTTAGGATTACGTCGGGTTCGGAAGGGGAATGGTTTCACGGGGGTTTACAAAGGGTCGTTGGGGATGGGAAACATACTTTATTTTGGGAGGACGATTGGGTGGGGGGAGGGGGGGGTCTCTGAAGTCTAGATTTCCCAGGTTGTTTAATTTGAGTTTAGACAAGGAGGGAAGGGTGGGTCATTTGGGGGAGTGGGTTGGGGATTGCTGGAGTTGGACGTGGAGGTGGAGGCGTCCTCTGTTAGATAGAGAATATATTGCTCTTAATTTGCTTTTGACATTTATTGACAGGTTTAGACCGTCCATGGGCATCTCAGATTCATGGAAATGGAGTCGATCATCAAGTGGCAGCTACATTACAAAGGAAGCATACGAGTATTTGTTCGCCCAAAGTCGAGGAGCGACGCAAATAGAAGAGAAGGAGAAATGCTTCAAGGCTGTGTGGAAAAGCTTGGCACCGGCGAAAGTTATTGGACATGGGTGGAGACTCCTTCATTATCGCTTGCCCACAAAAGATAATCTTCGGAAACACAATGTTATTGGGTCGGGCGATTCACTCAGTTGTGTTCTATGTGGAGACCAAGAGGAGACAGCTAAGCACGTGTTTTTTTAGTGTAACGAATCATACAAAATATGGATGGAAATTCTCAAATGGCTCAACAATGCAACCGCCTTGAATTCCCAGGTTTTTTCACATTTTGAAGCTTTTGGTCAACTTTTGCTTGGGAAGAGGGGGAAGAGATGTGCACATAGCATTTGGCTAGGGGTTGTTTGGGTAATATGGAAATGGAGGAACGAGATCATTTTTAATAGTGGAATTTTGGATTCAACGAAAATGGTAGATGAAATTAAAGCAAGGTTGTGGAGTTGGTGCAGTGTCAAGGATCAAGGAGTAGCAAAATTTAGTTTTAGAGATTGGCTTTCTAATCCTAGAATGATTTTGAAGGATTAAATCCTTTTTGTAATAAGAATGTTTTGGGTACTCCTTGTACCATTTTTTATATAATTAATTTTTACTGATCAAAAAAAAAATTATTGGCACTAATTCTCACATTTGTACTACAAAATTAAATTTTTATACCATCTTGTTAAAATTTGTACTATGGTATTATTTGCACTATTCATTTGCGTGAATAATTACAAAAAAAAAATGCAGTGAAGAAAAAGGTTGTAATTTTTTTTAAAAAAAATATGGAAACCAAACTTGACAAATTTTAAATTGAAAAACAAAATTACAAGAGATATATGTCCAATCAATGAATAATAAATAGTCATATCTATAAAAAAGTTAAAAAGTTAACCTCTATGCAATTTTAAAAAGGTATTACACCTCGTTGTAATAAACTCTTATAAAACTAACCTCAATGCAATTGCCCCTAAAAAAACACATATACTCCATGTCAACAATTCGTTGAAAAACCACGACTAGCGTATGACTTTAATGTGATTCAAAACGACGTTATTTTTATTTTAATGTGATTCAAAACGACTAGCGTATGACTTTAATGTGATTCAAAACGACTAGCGTATGACTTCAATGTGATTCAAAACGACGTTATTTTTATTTTTTCTAGTAAAAATAGATCCAAAATTGGGCAATCAAATAATTATGGGAATGCAATTAGAATTGTTAATTTTTTGGGATGAAAGTAGGCCACCGTATAAGTTATGGGACAAACAATGCTTTTTCTCCTCTATTGTATCCTTAAAATTGTCCAATGTCCTTTTTTTTTTACAATAATTTGATAGTTCAGTACCTACCCTGCAAAAGTCGAAATTTCAGTCCTCGAAGTGCAATAAGTGGCAAAAATAAGTTCTATTTTTACAATTTGTCCTTACTTTAACTTTGGTTTATTTTGGTTTCCGTCCAGTTAATTTTGAATTTTGTTTTATAATTTATAAAAATGTGTATTTTTTTGTCTTGTTACCAACTACACTGGGTATTCTTCGGGTAAATTTGACATGACTCCGATTTTTTGTAAGTTATAAAATGAAATTCAAAATATCACGTCAGATTTACCGAATGAGTTATCTGGTCTAGCAGGTAACAGGATAAGAAATTATAAATTGTATGATGAAATTAAAAAGTTCAAAGTTAACAGGACGGAAATCAAAATTAACCAAAGTTAAATGACAAAAAAGTACAATTTCCCATAAAATAATTACAACTATTTGGTAGGTTGTATTATTTACGGTCGATTTGGTCTAGCCATTGATGACTGATCTGGTACAAATTAATACTCTATTCGTCCAATTTAAATAAGCTTAATTCTTTTTTTATCCGCCCAATATTAATAGGTCTAATTTAAAATTGAAAGTTTCGTTTTATCTTCATCAGCTAATTACTCATAATGTCATTGATTTTATTCATAAATGAACCATACAATACCTCATAATACTATTCAACATATCTTGTGATAAAAAAATTAGGCCTACTTATTTTGGACCGAGAGTAAGAAGCATTGTTCTATTCTATAAATGTAATGCAACCCCTCATACTTAAATAGTAACTTCATATATGAAGCCCAATTAACAAAGAATTACTCTTCTATAAAATTTGTTCATAGTATAAAATTAATAAATGATATGCATTTAGTGATACTGTTACTTTTATAAATTAATACTCGTGACATTTTATACAATGACATTAGTTTATAAGTGCAATAGTATCAGTATCACTAATGCAATGAATGTTATTATATTAATTTCATAATATGAAAAAGTTTCATAGGAAAGTTGGGATTACCATAATGCTCTCTTATTCGCCAAATTTCTTTTCTTCCCCTCTCCGTCCACGATGACTACACCACTGCAGCCTTGCCTCCGCCGTTGAGAAACATTAATCAAGAATGGTTGGTTCCAAAAGAGTCAAACACACGTACATGCATGTGAAGATACACGTGTATATATATATATTTTTTTTAAAGATTAAAGTTGAGAGAAAGAAGGAATTGATGAAATTCACAATAGAGATTTACAAGAAAAAGATATAAAAAGATTACAAAAAATATTTACATTAAATGCAAAATGATTTGAAATTATTTTGCTCTCTAAAATACTCTAATGTGTAGAATATTCCCCATTTAAAGTGATTCATAGGAAGTCTATGTAAGAGGACGCTTGGTTAGCAATTTTTCAATGGTAATGATAATGAATTTTTTTTCCATCTATGCCCTCATAAGAAAAATAATATGTTAGGGGAAGAAGTGTTCCAATGGTGACACCATTGCTAGTGTCATGCCCCAATTTTGGAATATAAATTGACAACAAATGGTTGTTGGTGGAGGCATGGGGGAATGACTGAGGAGGATGATTGTAGGAAGAGAATATGATAATCAAAATGGAGTAGTGATTACCTTTTTTAGGAGGAGAGGTAGTGATTTTGTTCTCATGAACTATGCTAATTATATTAATTTTCAATCTCATTCCCATTACCATTGAAGAGTTGTTAACCAAGCACCCCCTAAGATTTTGTGGCTCACGTGCTACATAATGAATTAATTAAATATTTAATTATTAACTTAAATAATTAATATTGAGGTTTAAATAATATTTTGATTTGGTCAATTAGAAAAAGATCAAAACAAATCTCCTACGTTGATAAACCATGTGATTCAGTTACCTTATGAGCAGTTTCTTGGAGAATAATTTTCTTGAAAGATGAGAATAAGAAATTATTCATCTCTCTATCTACAAAAGATGCAAATTATTACTACAATTGATGAATTAATTATATCACTTAAGTTTTATGTTAATATAATCTAATCAGAAGAATTATTATTGTTTTTCACAAAGTTAGTACTCTAATTATTTAATTCATGATTTATAGATTTATGGATGTAAAAATCATGAAGTATAAAGATTCATACATAAATTAAATTTATGCATACAGTCTACTCCAAATAACGATTGATATGAGTGTGTGCGTGTGTTAGAGTTTCGAACAAATAACTAACACACTGTCAATTGAGAAGTCTAACAATTGGACAATTATCTAATTGAGCTCTTAGTAAAAGTTGTGAGCACTATATTATACTCAATTTAGTTTTGCTAAAATGCTCCTAACATTGTGTTGATGGGCGAACAATGGAGTGATTAATAAACGAAACAGTTATCATTAAACTTGATAACAGGATAATAAATGAAAGAAGCTAACAGCTTTGTGGAGCTAGCAGCTTTGTAAAGCGAACAGCTTTGCAAAACAGCGCTAATGTGGTAAGCAAGATATTTAGGCGAGCAGCCTTGCAAAGAACAGTTGTGCAAGCGGCTCAAACCAAGATCAATTCGGGCGAACAACTTCGTAATGGAGCGAGCAACATTGTAAAACAATCCCAAACAAGGAGCGAACAGCTCGGAATGCTAAGGACCATGACATCCAACGAAGACGTACAAGCGAGCAACCGGTCACCGTCGAGAGCATCTCAGCAGTGCCAAAGACCAAGTACAACATTGGGAACTCCAAGAGTCACTAGCTTAGATATGGTCCAAGTGTCTTAACACTTGGCACCCATCCAATGAGCAATAGTGTAGATGTTGTACAAGTGTCCTAACACTTGGCAAAGATCCAATGGTTAAGCCACCAAGATGGTGACACATGACCTCTTTGTATGTCTATAAATACTCCCTTCATATATATGAAAAAGGGAGAACAATTCAATAATATAGCAAAACTCTTGCAAAATAATTTCTTGAACATCACTTAGCCAAATTCTATGATCTTAGTTCTTGTTTGATGATCTTCCTTAGCAAAAACAGCCACTAATCACCTTGATCATAAAAAGGTCATCAACAATTGGCGCTAGAGGAAGGGTTCGAACCTCCGGTCTATGAAAAATTTGAAGAAAAGTTGAAGACTCCCACCGGAATCTGCAAAATCTCGACCGGAATCCGAAAAGAGACCGCCGGAGTTAAAATATTTACACTTTTTGGTGCAAGGCTGCTTGTATAGATACCATTCTGAGGGTTAAAATGCATGAGTATATGAACTAGGGTTTGTGAACCTTCATAATCATACACTCAAGGCTAGTAACTCTTAAGAAAAGTATTTGTTACGAGTTAGATCACGCCATTCCTTTGCTTCACTCATATCTTGGTGACCAAAATGATAAGATCACAAGAAGATCGAACCTCAAGTGCATCTCCGAATCCTAGGTCAAGAACTAGGGTTTCTTCCACCGAAGGACATGCCCGGACGGTGAGAGCAACTTCGCAGAGAAATGTCCAAGTCACAATTGATACAATTCCACCGGAAGTAGAAGCTCTTGCCCAAAACCCCGAGGAGCTAGCAAAAACGATTGTTGTCCTTCAACCACTACAAAATCGACAAGCAGCAGGACCGTCAAGAGCACCTGTGACGACCAATCGAGCAGGCGAGCAGGGACGTACGGGCGAACAAAGAAGTAAAATGAGAGAAGATGCACGTCGGGACGAGGCCGACAGCGAGGAGGTCCGTAGAAATAAAGGGAAAGCTCCATTGAGCGAACGTCTAGGGAGTCGAGGGGAATCATCACCAAGTCGAGCAGATGAGTCAAGCAAAAGTACTTCCCAAACAAGTGCTTTGGAGAGACTAGGTACAAGGAATGTAAATAGGAGGGAACCATCCCGAAAGAACGATGAGTGATCACGCCATCCTGCTCGCCCATCGGTGCATGACCGAATCAGGAGGTCAGCTTTTGGCCGACTAGGGCCAAATGGAGCTAGCAACGCTGCTAGGAAGACGACTCAGGAGAAACGTCCCGTTGGCAAGGGACTGCATCGTGAAGAGGTCACTGAACCCAATCACGATGAACAGCCTTCCATCGGGAGGACTCCCCCAAATTAATTGCAGGAAATGAGAAAGGCGATCGAGGAATTACAGAGACAGTTGGAATCTCAGAGAGGTATCGGATCGACTGTTCTCCCTTCTTCACCGTTATCTCCATCTGTCCTCAATGCACCAATCCAGAAGAAGATACAGTTTCCAGCCATCAATTTGTATGAAGGAACGTCGGACCCTCGCATTCATGCGACGAAATATTTGGATTTCATGATTTCGATGGGGGCAACCGACGCCACACAATGCCGAAATTTTCCATTCACCCTTGGAGATGGCCCGCACAGATGGTTTTCAGCACTGGCTCCTGGCTCCATCAACTCTTTTGCCCAACTAAGCAAAGAGTTTCTGTCCCACTTCTCAACTGCCGGGTCCTACTTGACCCACAGACACCGCCTGGCAGATATTAGGCAGGGAGACGAGGAGTCTGATAAGCAATTTCTGGAAAGATTTGATAAAGTCTTACTGGAGGGCGAGATGGTGAGTGAGGACACGAAGATAGTGGCAGTGATGGCTGGTTTAAAGAAAGGAACTGATCTGTGGAAGGAGATGCACTTGACTTGTCCGAAAACATACGCAGAATTCAGACACAAAGCAGGGATCCATGTGTCAATGCAAGAGGCGTTACACAGAGAAATGGGAGACAAAGCTGATCCAAAAAAGTTTGGCAAGAAGTCTGGAGGGAGTGATTACAAAGCTCCGAAGAACATGAAGTCGTTCAATGAGGGAACTGAGTTGAAAGAAAAGTTGAATCAAGTCCTTACCATGTCTGTGGACGTTGTGTACGACAACGTTAAAGACAGGGAGATGTTGTCGGAGCCGCGGAGGATAAGGCAAGAGAGAGGAAAACTGAACCCGAACAAATACTGCGCATATCATCAGAACATCGACCACTTCACAAGCGAGTGCCGAGATTTATTGAAGCAGTTGTGGAGGTTCTATGAGGAAGGAAAGCTGTCCGAGTTCGTAAAAAGGAAACCAGGTAAAAGACCAAGGGCACCAATACAATCAAGTTCGGATGATGGAGACAGTGATGACCAACCAAGCAAAGCTGGTAAGAGAGGAAGGAAGGTCCCAGCAGCCCCAGCAAGGCATATCCCGGAGATCTTAATGCTGGAACCCACTGGACCAGTAGGTGGTTGTTCCGATGGGAGACCACCTATGTCAAAAAGAAAGAGGAAAGCAGAACTGAGAGCAGTGGATCAAGTGATGGAAGTGGGTGTGAATCCATCGACCAGACGAACAGGGGACCTGACTTTCTCAGAAAAAGACTTAGACGGGGTACTCACTCCTCACAATGACTCGTTGGTCATTTGTGCCAATATTATGGGGACAAAAGTGCACCGTCTACTTGTCGATACTGGTTCCTATACGAACATCCTGTTCAAAAGCACGGTGGACCAGCTAGGAGATTGCGCCGAGTACATCAAGGACTGTGATCACAAAATTGTAGGATTCGGGAATGCTGTGACCACGCCGCTAGGAATGGTTACGTTGGCAGTCGAGCTTGTATCGGTCGAGGACCCGGAAAGGAAACTGAATAGGATGGTAGACTTTCTAGTTGTAGACCAACAGTCCACCTATAACGGGTTCCTCGGCCGTCCTTTCTTGCATGAATTCAAAGCAGTTGTTTCAACGTACTATTATTGTTTAAAATTCCCAACAAAGAAAGGTGCAGGTACAGTCAAGGGAGACCAAAAGAAGGCTCGTGCGTGTCTTTTGCAGATACAACTGAAGGATCACCAAGTCAACATGACAGACGGGTACTCAGACAAGGACGGAGGCGATAGCGAGGCCATGGCTTCTATCGACACTGAAGTAATGGAAGTCGACGAGCAGCTATGCACAGACGAACAGCCACGCAGCGACGAGCAGCTATGCGCAGACGAACAGCCGCGCAGTGACGAGCAGCTGTGCGCAGATGAACAGCCGCGCATTGACGAACAGCTGTGCATAGGCGCACAATTAGACGAGGACGAGCAAGAACGCGAAGATGGACAGTCTGTCCAAACGAGAGGTAGAGAAGCTGCTACAACCAGCAACGAGGAAGAACAAACAATGGCAATGAACGTTGATACAGAGGACATTGAGCCACGATTGGGAGCAGAACCGATGGAAATCGAGGATGAGCTAATGACAGAAGGGCCCATTATTGACCCCAGATGGAAAGGCCAGAAATGAAGGGCTACCCCGGTCGAAGAGTTGGAAACTGTAAAAGTCGACCCGAACCAAGAGGGCTTAGAACTCTTCATAGGGTCCGAGCTACCAGAGCCGTACAGGACCAACATGATTGAATTTCTTAAAGCAAACCTCGATGTGTTCGCATGGTCGCATGCAGACATGGTGGGCATCAGCCCCGAACATGCCTGCCACAGACTCAACATCGACCCGAGGAAGAAGCCAGTCCATCAGAAGAGGAGAAAATTCGGTCCCGACAAATATGAG
Source organism: Ballota nigra (assembly GCA_947034835.1). Taxonomy (NCBI): domain Eukaryota; kingdom Viridiplantae; phylum Streptophyta; class Magnoliopsida; order Lamiales; family Lamiaceae; genus Ballota; species Ballota nigra. The sequence continues at coordinate 4,292,941 of OX344727.1, read as the reverse complement.
GCGCTCGATGTAGAGGTTAAAAAGCTGCTGGATAACGACTTAATCAAACAAGCATTATGCCCGTAATGGGTGGCGAATCCGGTATTGGTCAGAAAAGCGACTGGAGCGTGGAGACTCTGCATCGACTTCACAGATCTCAACGCCGCCTGCCCGAAAGATAATTTCCCGTTACCCCACATCGATCAGCTAGTTGATAGCACCGCTGGACATGAGTTTCTCACGTTCATGGATGCATTCGCATGATATCATCAAATAGCGATGCATCCCGATGATCAAGAGCATACGGCGTTCTACACCAACAAAAACTTATTGTGCTGGAAGAGAATGCCATTTGGGTTAATCAATGCTGGAGCTACATATCAGAGATTGGTCAATAAGATGTTTGATGATCACATCGGGAAGACAATGGAAGTGTACGTAGATGATATTGTTGTCAAGAGCTCCAAAAAGGAAGATCACTTGCAGCATCTAGCTCAAACGTTCGGGATACTTCGAACATACAACATGAAACTGAACCCCAAGAAAAGCAGTTTTGGGGTCCATTCCGGGAAGTTCTTGGGACATCTGGTCAGTCAAAGAGGAATCGAAGCAAATCCCGTAAAAGTGAAAGCGATCATAGAAATGCAGCCACCTAGATCGGTTAAAGAAGTCCAAAGGCTAACCGGATGTTTAGCAGCTTTGAACAGATTCGTCTCAATATCCGGAGATAAGTGCAGGCCGTTCTTCGAGGCAATCAAGAAGGGAAAGTTTCAGTGGACAGACGCCTGTCAACAAGCGTTCGAGCAGTTGAAAGAATACCTCAGTGATACGAAAATTCTTGCCAAGCCGATCCCAGGGGAGAAGTTATACTTATACCTGGCAGCTTCAGAAGTAGCAATCAGCTCAGTACTCGTTCGAGCAGAAGGAAAGTTCCACCTGCCCATCTACTATGTGAGTCAAGCTTTACACGAAGCAGAACTTAGATACTCACCGACAGAGAAGCTAGCGTATGCACTTGTGATGAGCGTCAGAAAACTTCGTTCATATTTTTTCGACCATCAGGTGGAAGTGTTGACAACGTTCCCGCTCAAGCAAATACTGCACAGACCCGATGCGGCTGGTCGCCTTTTAAAATGGTCATTGGAAATCAGTCAGTTCGGGATTTCATATGCTCCTCGAACAGCGATCAAGGGGCAAGCCTTAGCAGACTTTATAGTCGAACTGACTTTCCCCCAGGATCCGACGAGAGGACATAGCCATCCCTGGCACATGTATGTTGACGGATCGTCAACTAATACAGCATCGGGGGCAGGTATAGTCTTGATAAGCCCAGATAGGCAAGTTTTTACTTCAGCAGTCCGGTTCGAGTTCATGGCGACAAATAACGAAGTAGAGTACGAAGCTGTGATCGCTGGATTACGCCTAGCATTAGCAGTTGGAGTAAGAAAGCTGCAGATTTTCGGGGATTCACAATTGATTGTCAACCAAGTTCGAGGGGAGTACGAGGCAAAGGACGAGAATATGGCCTTATATCAAATGATTGTTGCTCACCTGGCCTCCTTGTTCGAACAAATATACATCGAACAGATACCAAGAGACAATAATGCTCAAGCAGATGCATTAGCCAGGCTAGCAACTAGCACAGGACCAGTAGATTTGACAGGAGTTACGCTAACAAAAATGTCCAAGCCGTCAACCGAAGATTACAAAATGTATCAAGTCAACGAAGATTTCGAAGAGGACGACTGGAGGATACCAATCATATTTACAAAACGACAAAAAGCCAGACAACCCATTTGAAGCTAACAAGTTGGTCAAAAGAGCAGCAAGATACACCATGATGGACGGACAGTTGTACAAAAGAGGAATTTCACTCCCACTTCTAAAATGCTTGGCTAGGGGGCAAGGTCAAGCAGTACTGAAGGGAATTCATGAAGGCATATGCAGAAATAACGCTGGAGGACGGGCATTAGCATACAAGACCGTAAGACAAGGGTATTATTGGCCAATCCTCCTCCAGGACGCAATTAAAGTTGCCCGAACTTGTCACAGGTGTCAGTTGTTCGCCCCAAACATCCACAAGCCCCCACACGAACTAATCTCAGTCAATAGTCCGTGGCCATTTGCGAAATGGGGAATTGACCTCATCGGACCTTTTCCACCGGGAAAAGAGAATGTTCGATTCGCAGTGGTGGCAGTAGACTATTACACGAAGTGGGCTGAGGCAAGAACGCTTGTGTGAATCACACAGGAGAAAATGATTAACTTTATATGGAGAAACATTGTTTGCCGCTTCGGGGTGCCTCAAGCGATCGTGACGGATAACGGAAAACAGTTTGAAGGGAAAAATATAAGAGATTTTTGTGAAAAGTGGGGAATGAAGAAACATTTTTCAACACCGTACCACCCCCAGTCGAATGGCCAAGTAGAAGCAGTGAACAAAATAATCAAACATATTTTGAAGATCCGCTTAGCCGACAAACAAGGGAAATGGTCTGAGGAGCTGCCAGAGGTGTTGTGGGCATACCGAGTATCACACAGAACAAGTACAGGCGAAACACCCTTCACAATGGCGTTCGGGACGGAAGCAGTAATACCAATTGAGCTAAAAATCCCGACAGGTCGAACAGCTGCGTTTGACGAAGAGGAAAATAACTCCGCATTGGCAGCAGAGTTGGACTTGCTTGAAGAAAAAAAGAATAACAGCAGAATTGAAAAATGTAATTTATAAAAAAAGAGCGGCGAGGTACTACAATTCTCAAGTAAAAGCAAGAGAATTCGAAATTGGGGACTTGGTACTTCGAAAAGTTTTGACACCACCAGGAGTATTCGGCCCGACTTGGGAGGGCCCATACAAGGTGACGAATAAGTGGCACAACGGCACATACGACCTTGAAGACATGGAAGGCAAGCCGTCCCAATACTCCTGGAATACCACTTTACTCAAGAAGTACTACCAATAGTCCTGTAAGTCTTAGAAGTTTTACAAATAGATCCTTTGTGATTTTTTGTAATTTTGAAATTTTTTGCGCAAGTTTATATATAAGCGAGCAGTTGTGCAGCTACTAGACGAGCAGAATTGTATTTATCTTTTGTCTTGCTTTCTTTTAGATTTTGAGCCTTAAGTCCAAATTACTCGGTTGCTCGCCCAAGAAATTGCAAAGTGCAAGTCTGTTATAAGACGAACAATAAAGCTTATTAAAAGCAAAAATAAGGCTAAGTCCATAACGGACCGATAGCCCACTTTTAATATAAGGCCAAGTCCATAAGCGACCAAAGAGGCCCAAGCAATTAAAGGTCAAGTTCTACAAGAATCAAATGACCAACTTAAAATTTTACTAAGTGTTTACCTTAAGAAAAAAGGAACACTTAGAAACTGAGTCATAAGCAAAAAGCAATAGACGAGCAACTAAGTAAGACAAACAAAGAGGCATAAATTGCAGATTAGTAAAAGTGTTCATTTCATTGAGTCAAAATGTGTTTACAACGAGGATGAGCTGATAAGCACAAAAAGAGACATCCTATTGTAAGTCAAAAGCTAAATCCTTCAAGAAGGAGGAGCATCTGCAGCGCTGGTCGCCTGAGCACTAGTCTGCTCGCCCGGGGCACTTGTACCAGCCCCATCTATAGGAGTTAAGGGAAGCGAAGGCAACCCCTCAAAGACTTCATCAGTGGCCGCTGCGCTGGTCGCCGCTGGGGTAGGGTCAGGCTGGCCGCCATAAGTGGGGGCAGCAATGTCGACCTCCTCGCCGAAGACATCCAAGGGGAAGCCAAGATCGGCCAGATCAGAGATGAACAAGGTTGAGCCAGGAGCAGGGGGGTAATTTTTGACATATTCAACGAAGTCCACCTTCACCGCACCACGAATATCTTGATTGTGATCGTGGGCGAAGTGGACAGACCTCAAGCATTCAGCAAAAGCACAGATATAACCAAAGTTGGTCTTATCCAACACCTCTTGCTCATGAACTTCGTAGTCGATCATGCTTTTGCGCTCTTCCTCTAGCCTCTTGATATGCTCCTCAGCAGCTAGCAGGCGAGCAGCTAAGTCTGCTCGCTCCTTTTCAGCCCTTTCGACTCTCAGATCTGAAGTTTTTACCTCCAGCATCATCTTTTGAGCCTTATCCAAGGCACTCTTTTCGCCGGCCAAGGAGGCCTCCATCTTCCTCTCCATCAAAGCCAGCTCCTTAGCATGCTCGGCCTTGCACTCTTTGATGGCAGAGGCTTTTTCTTCGTCCATCCTCTCCATACGGCGACCCAAATCACGGTTTGTCCGCTCGAGCTCCATGACTTGGTCGAGCAGCACTTGGGACTGGATCAATTGATGGCTAGCATTGTACGCCACCAAGCGAACATTGTCACTAGCAGATTGGCTAGCAACAAGGGTGTTCGCCGATTTCGTCCAGGCCCTAGGAACTGTCTCGGCTGCTCGGCGAACAGGGACGTCAGGGATGTCAGAGAACGAAGAAGGTGCATTCTTCACCACAGAGAAATGGTGGAGAGTAGTCCCGCGACCAGGAAAGTGCGCGGGGTTATACCTAAAACAAAAACATAAGTCAGTAAGCGAGCAACATTGCGCCAAGCGGCGAACAACAAATAAGTCCAAGACAGTTAACTTACTCCTTAATTTTGACGGGGTCCCAACCCAAATAAGAAGTATCTTTGGGATTGTCGCCTCTCTTGGTCGCCACCAGGCCAGCGACCACTTGTTGTTCGTCCACCATTTCCAAGGAGGTGGACTTAGAAGCTGGAGATCTGGGATCAATGCTGCTCGCCTCCACCACAGCTTTTGATCGCTTCGAGGCGCGATCATCACCGCGAGTGCCGCGAGCATCGTCGCCTCGTGGCGCCTTCCTCTTCTCCCTGTCCCGTTCCCTCTCCTTTTCCTTTCTCGCATCCCGCGGAGAGGAAGTGCTTTTAACCCCTGGTTTACGGCGACCAGCTCCGGCGGCTGGGCGACCAGTGGGGTCCTCCCCTGCTCGGAGGCGCATGATGGCGAGTGGAGGATCCATTTTCCTTCTTGAAGCTTCAGCCATTTGTTTAACTCGTCTGGCGAGTAGATAATATGATTCAGGCACAGCCGGGATAGCAACGGTGACTCGTTGATCTATCAAGAAAAAGACAAGGGTTAGGCGAGCAAGAAAAAAGGGCTAGCAGGAAAAATCGGCGAGCAAGAGAGTTACCTTCAGGGATGGCGGCTTGAGCTTCAAGGTGGTGAGGACTCGTAATCAAACCAGCAAGTTTGCGATAATGAGCCTTCAAGAGATGATCTATGTCGCGACTAGCAGCATCGCGAAGAGAAATGATGGCTAAGGTAAAGAGATACTCGTCGCTGAGATTAGGGTTCCCCCACTTCAAATTTCTCGAACCTGCAAAACAACAAAGAGGATTAAAATTAGTCCTGCTTATGAATTAGTAAGGCAAAGGTAGGCCTACGTTTGATGTTTCCAAAACGTTCGGGCGACATGATGCGCGCCTGCCCGCCAGCGAACCCCTCGGTTGCTCGCCAATCACCACCGATGAAGAAAAATTGGCAATGCCAACCCTTGATTTTATTGGGGACCCCTTCAATGAGCTTCACCCCGGTCTTCGACTTAACGTAATACCAACCAGCTCCATCCTCTTGTTGAGCAGAAATGGTCAAGGCGTAAAGGATCTCCGCGGTTGTTATCTTATTCTTGTAGCCCTCAAGACCAAAAAGAGTCATGAAGGCTAAAAGACTACTCCAACCATTTGGAGTAATTTGAGTGATCGCCAGGTTCATGTCGGACAAGAAACGGCCAATGAGCGGATGAACGGGGAGCGGGAAACCCGTATTGAGCACATCCAAGTTGATCGCCGTGCAACCAGGAGGAGGGCGATCAACAGTCTCTCCTTTCGTAGGCGCATACATGAAAATGTCATAAGGAATCTTGTATGTTGCACGAATGCTCGCCAGGTCGTCCTCGATGACAACACTAGCAACCTTGCTCGCCGCAAACCCACTCTCGCGTACCTCCATTATCTCCCTTGGTTGAACGGTAAAAGTCTCCGAGTAGCGAGCAGAGTAGTCCGCCCACTCGTTATCGCGAACAACACCTTCCGGGATCCGAGATTCTGGTGTAGTTTGAGGAATGGGAAAATTGATCTCCCTTAAAAACTCCCAAGTGAGAGTGGGACCTTGCTGCTCGCCAACTCGCTGCTCGCCAGCGGTGTCAGGTTGATCGCCCTCAAGATCAATCGAACCCTCTATCTCCGCGGCCACTTCCGCAGAATCTTCTCCCAGATCAGAAGACGTTTCGGGATCGCGAGCAACCGGGTAGACCTCCTCTTGATCGCCTGAACAATCAGCGGCGTACATCTCTACTGAGCGAACAACGGAGCTCGCATCTGAATCTGTGCCTTCGTCCACCAATAACGTGCGCGGGTTGTTCGCCAACGCTTGGCGAACAGATCTGCGCGGAGAAGCCGTATTTACGGGTCGTTTTTCCGGGTTTTGCCCGGGTCCAGATTGAGAGGAACTTGAGGGGGAAAACTCCATTTAAAATAAGTAATGGAGGAATTTGGCCAATTATGGGGTTGTATACGGATAATGACTCCAACGGAGGGGTTACGGCGGCGACAGTATCAATAGGACGGCGGCGCAACGGCGGTCCACGGCCGGAGTTACAGTCACAGTTGCGAGAAGTGCGAAAAAAGAGAAACAATTTACGAAATTAAGAAAAAGAAAAAGGAACGTAAGATAGATTACCTTCAAAGAAATCAAAATCAAGGGCAAATATAGAGGAATCTGGGCGCAAAAATCACAAAGAAAAAAAGCTTCAAAATGCTTGATAATGGCGGAAGTACGGGAATCGAAAGAAGAGAGGAAGAAATGAAGGAGAAGTCACGTATTTATAAGGATAAAATGGGGCGAAAATGTGATTTTCCTAAAAAACTATAGGCCCTTATATGCAAAATGGGGAAACGCGCGTGACTGACGCGACGCCTCGCATCCTGTACCTCGGGAACTCAACCGTCGCGATACGAAGAGGCGTTCGCTGCTGGTCGCGTGCATGAGTTCACATGCTCGTTTGTTCGCCCAATTGCTCGGATGCTCGCCCGTGTGAACAACCATGTCACCTTTTTGCTCGCCCAGTTTTCAAAGAAATTATAGCTTGGTCCCAATTGATCAATCCATGCCCAACATGAGACCAAGCTAGGGGGCAATTGTTGATGGGCGAACAATGGAGTGATTAATAAACGAAACAGTTATCATTAAACTTGATAACAGGATAATAAATGAAAGAAGTTAACAGCTTTGTGGAGCTAGCAGCTTTGTAAAGCGAACAGCTTTGCAAAACAGCGCTAATGTGGTAAGCAAGATATTTAGGCGAGCAGCCTTGCAAAGAACAGCTGTGCAAGCGGCTCAAACCAAGATCAATTCGGGCGAACAACTTCGTAATGTAGCGAGCAACATTGTAAAACAATCCCAAGCAAGGAGCGAACAACTCGGAATGCCAATGACCATGACATCCAACGAAGACGTGCAAGCGAGCAACCGGTCACCGTCGAGAGCATCTCAGCAGTGCCAAAGACCAAGTACAACATTGGGAACTCCAAGAGTCACTAGCTTAGATATGGTCCAAGTGTCTTAACACTTGGCACCCATCCAATGAGCAATAGTGTAGATGTTGTACAAGTGTCCTAACACTTGGCAAAGATCCAATGGTTAAGCCACCAAGATGGTGACACATGGCCTCTTTGTATGTCTATAAATACTCCCTTCATATACATGAAAAAGGGAGAACAATTCAATAATATAGCAAAACTCTTGCAAAATAATTTCTTGAACATCACTTAGCCAAATTCTATGATCTTAGTTCTTGTTTGATGATCTTCCTTAGCAAAAACAACCACTAATCACCTTGATCATAAAAAAGTCATCAACACATTGAACTTATAAATTGTTCTCTAAGATTGTGTGTCTTCTTAGGGGCCGTTTGGTTTGAGGGATTGCCTGAGATTGTCCTTATAATCCCAGGTAATCTTATGTTTGGTTTGCGGGATTTCACATAAACATGGCCCTGGATTATATTCGGGCCCGAGTCTATAATCCCTTCTAATCCCCCATTTCAAGGACTAATGAATCCTGACAAATAGGTGGGTTTATTTGTCCAACTTAATCTAAATTACCATTCTATCCTTCATTTTAAATTTAAAATGACCAATCTAACCTATTCATCACAAAAATTACAAAAGAGCACACATATTAGCAAAAAGTCAGCTGAATCTAAATTACAATTCTATCCTCCATTTTCAATTTAAAATGACCAATCTAACCCTATACATCACAAAAATTACAAATGGTCCACATATATTAACAAAAACCCTAGCCATTTTCATCTTCAAATCGTCTTCAGCTGCGCAAGGTTTTCACCTCGATTTCTACCCGATTTCTGCTCAATTTCTCCTCGATTTCTGCTCAATTTCTCCTCGATTTCAAACCGTCCAAGATATAATCTATATCTTGTACTAATTTTTGGCTGTTTTCAGTTTGCAATCGTTGGAGAGGAGAGAAGAGCCGTCACGCGACGGCGTAGAGGAGGCGTTGAGGCAGCATTGAGGCGATACGACCGGCGGCGTCGAGGCGATACGATAAGCGTAGAGGTGTAGACCAGCGTCAATTGAATCCAGGTATTTTGTGTTTTTTTGCTTGGTTGTATAATCATCAAGTCTGTGGCACATTTGGAGATTATTTGACTGTGAGTTTGTTATTTTATATCTCTTTTCCGAATTTTATTTTGTGGATGCATGTTTGTGTTCATAAAGTGCAGACAATTTGCTAAAGTTATGACCTACTATGGAGAGTTTCCTTGATTAATTACTGATTTGGATTAGAAAAATATTTTGTGTTCATTGTGTTTCCTTGTGAATGTGTTTCGTTGAAAATTTCACATACTTTATCTCTCTCGCCTACTTTTGTTTTTACTTTTGTACGTAAATGTGTGCGGGAAAGGGGATGGGTAATATTTGAGTTTGTTATTTGATTTCCTTGGGTAAAAGCTGTTTTTGCTGTTGTGTTTTGTGAGGAGTACATTTCATATGCTAGAGTGTGGTCACATAGGCTAAAACTTGATGAGAATGTTCAGCCGATGTTCAACATTTGCCATTTCTTGTATAAAAGTATTGAGACTTGTGAAAAAAGAAGGAAAAATTCTTTGTGCAATATAAAATTAATTTGTACAAGACTTACCTTAGAAAGTTAGGGCTGCTACTGTTGTGTAACTTTGAGAGTGTTTCAATTACTACTTGGCTTTAGAATAAAGCTTATGTAATGCAAATTAGCTGCTTCAATACCTTAAAAAACACTAAACAGTTTCACTATTTCTTGAGAACTAATCACAGCATTACTCCCATTCTTTAATTATATTTAGCATTAGTGCTAGTAATTGAATAACAAGAACTCTAGCTTAAAAATGGGGACTAAGTCAATAACTGCACTAGGACTTAAATTTTTGCATGTAATCTCAAGGCTGATGGTGATGATGACTATTGTTGTTGTCATTATATTCTTTTAAACCAAGGGTTAAGCTTTTTAATGAGAACCAATTCCTGGAAATAGCGATGTTAATTTAATTTACTGGTTATTGTGTTTATCAAAGGACAACAATTTGCCCATAAATGTTAAACTCTTTACTATTTTATTCCTTGTGTTTTTTCTGAAATTAAATAGTAGGGTATGTTTCTGTAAGTTGTTGATTCAATTTGGTGTTTGTGTTTGATTGGTGAAGAACTTTGCAAAATAATATGTATTGGATTTTGTGACATTGTCTTGGCTTCAATTTTCACACCATGGCAGAAATTTATATTGTGTTGTCGATGCATTAGCAGTAATTTTAATAGTTGATTCTTATGCTCTCTTCAGCCCTCTTCCAGCTATTATACAGCTGTATTTTGATGTTAGTAGATGGTCTTTAAATTCCATTTGCCTCAACCTTTATTTCTTGTGTCAAAGGCTTTGGTGCATGACAGACAGATGCTAAATGATTGTGATATAATTTTAGTTTGGATAAATGACCAAAATTCCCCTCGAAATTTGTCAAAATTTTAGTATTAGTAAACCAAATCAGTCACCCAACCCAAGCTTACAACAAAAACCATACATGTCCAATTTTCAGCTACTGCTACAGACCAAACAAGCCCAAACTCAACTTCTTCTTTATACAAGAAAGAAACTGTAATTTTATTAATGCACAAGTCTCGAGGCTGGTACAAAAATAACTCCAATATCAGTTACAAAATGATTTTAATTAAACTTTGTATCCAAAGACCAACTCTCTTTTAATCATATCCCAAACTTTCCCCATATACTTCATTACTCAAAAATTTATCACCCATTTCCACTTGAGTTATGCAGAAACCTAACAAGATGTGGTGAAGTCAAAAATATACTTGAAACCAATGAAAGAAAAAGACAAATAAAAAAAAAATCAAATCTAACCTAAATCTCCTCTGTGTTGCATTTCCACTTGAGGACATCCCTCAGAGCCAAAATGTCACTCTATCAAATCTAACCTGTATAGAGTTTGCTTTTATATAGAGGCTATCTTTCTTGCTTACAGATTCTAGTTGCTAAGTTGAATTTAAAAGCAGAAAGTAGAGTGGCTATACTAGTTAAAATGAGCATAAATTATATTTTAGTCAAATGATAAAAACCCATAGCTGTAAGGTTTCTGATCTCTCTTCTTATGGCCATTAGTACTATAATTTTCAGAATACATTATTTTTGTTGTTTTTTTCTTATTCAGTGAATATATATTAGGTGGCTTGGGGTATGTAATGTAAACCATAGTATATGTATTTATCTTATCTTGTGCATCAATCAAAATTTTGCATTAACATGCCCATGATTATGCTGCTACAAGATGTAAAAGTTTCAGATTAATGAGCATGCCACAAAATAGACATGGCCTTAAATTAATTGTATGATTAATGAAGCATGCCTCAGATTTTGAACTCAGTTTTGTGTGCATAATATGTGTGATAATTTATGTCATTGTATTTGATTTATGGCTATATGTTTCACAGTTTGTTGGAATTATGAGAGGGCCGAATCGGATCGTGATGACTTACAGTTCCATGATTGCATTTCTTATCAAAGTTAGGATTCATGTGATGGTCATGATGTTTGGTTATATGTGGCTCCGTCATCATAGAAACCATAGGAATAGTCGAAGTTACAGTCTTAGGCCTAGAGTCACTCGTCAATTACAACAATTGCACTATATGCTTGATGTAAGCGATGTAACATGTAAAGACCTTCTTCGAATGAACAGGGATTGTTTCAATAGATTGTGTTTCCTTCTAGAGAATTTAGGTGGTCTGTCCCCTACCCGTCACGTTACAGTTGCTGAACAAGTCGCAATTTTACTCCAAGTTTTATCTCACCACACAAAGATTAGGGTTGTCAAAGAGAGATTTCACCGTTCGGGCTACACAATTAGTAAATGTTTTAATTCCGTGCTCAATACTCTTCTTAAGCTGCATAATGTTCTCCTTATCACACCTCAACCTGTCCCCGCCAATTGCAATGATAGTCGATGGAAATTTTTTAAGGTAAACTATAAGATATGTTTGATTTTCACTTTTATTAGGTTGGGATATAATCTGAAAAATGAGACTGTATAAATGTTTTAGGGTTGTCTTGGCGCTTTAGATGGAACATACGTCCCCGTTCAAGTGCCAACTTCAGATATTCCGCGTTATAGAAATAAAAAAGGGAATATATCTGTTAATGTGCTAGTTGTTTGTGATCGAAACATGAACTTTATATATGTACTAACTGGATGGGAAGGTTCTGCAGCTGATAGTAGAGTTTTGCGTGATGCAATCACCCGAACTCATGGACTCAAAGTTCCAAATGGTAAATAGATTCATTTAATTCAAAATATCTTATAAATATAAAAATTGAATTTGACTTAGAACCTTATTTGCATACATTGACATGTAGGTACGTATTATTTAGTTGATGGTGGGTACACAAACGGAAAGGGTTTTCTATCTCCTTATAGAGGAGTTAGATATCATTTGAAAGAATGGCATGTAAATGGAAATGACCCTCAAAACTATCAGGAGTATTTCAACTTAAAGCATGCCAAGGCACGTAATGTTATAGAAAGATCATTCGGAATTTTGAAAGCACGATGGGCTATTCTTAAGAGCAATTCGTATTACCCTATCAAGACCCAAAATCGTATTGTTTTGGGATGTTGTTTGCTCCACAATTTCATTCGTTCAAACATGAATGTCGATCCTTTTGAGAGTGAGGAACCTGAATTTGAGAGTGAACTTGGTAATGAGAACAATGTTGGTGAAGATTTTATAGATGTAGTTGAGCCCTCTCAAGAATGGACAGCTTGGAGGGACAACTTGGCCATGCAAATGTATGCAGATTATGTTTCAAATTTGTAATTTGAATTAAATTTGAATTTTAAGACTCCATTGTATTGGGATGATTTTGAATTGTAATGAACTTGTCTTTATTATATGTTATATATCAGTTTGAACTTATATTTGTTAAGGCTCCAGTGTATGGCTATATTCATGTATATTGTCAGTTGTGTTACGCGTATTTTCTTTCTTTTTGTGATTACAATGCGGTATCTCTGGTGTATATTCGTGTATATTGTCATTTGTACTTTGATTGTTGTTTAGTATTTGAAAATGGAAGAAATTGATACCTGTGCTCGAGGCAAAAGTTCTGCTGCCAACACGGGTTCTAGGAGGACTTGGTCCCTCAAGGAAGAGCAGGTGTTGGTGAATGCATTGAAGGATCTGGTAGCAGATGGATATAAGGCAGATAATGGCTTTAGGACTGGATACATCATGGTGTTGGAGAGTAAGCTAAAGAAACAACTTCCTGGTACTGATCTCAAAGGAGAACCACATATAAATTCAAAGATTCATGTTTGGAAGAAACTCTATTCATCCTTGAGACAAATGTTGATCAACAATGGTTCCGGAGTTGGAGTTATGAATGCTCAACATATGGTTGATGCCTCTGTAGACAAATGGGATGATCAAATTAAGGTAACTACAATATCAGACTCTATATATTACTGAAATTCATTGTCTATACCATCAGCCTGCAGCTTACACAATGGGTTTGCTCTTGTAGGAAAAGACAGACTTTATTACTATTCATGCTTATTAAGTGAGTAGGCTGGTAGTGTTTCTAACTTTGAAAGAGAGTTCTTTATATTGTCATTAGTCTAACTTCAAATGTGGAAATGATAGTGTTTCTAATTTCAAATATATAGGCAGCTGCTACATTTTTTTATATTGCACATTTTATTCATCTATTAGCCTATCTAAGTCATAAAATTAAAACTAATTGCTGAATTTGCTTTTAGTTCTTCTGTTAATTGTCGATCAGCTTGTGTTTTAGTTCATATCTAGGTAGATACAACGTAATTTCTTCATTACTTAAGTTCCTTGCACATCACTAGAAAGTAGGCCAGTCATAAATATGGCTACTGTGTGTAATATTTTGAGATTTGGGCATTGTTTATTAGTGTTATAATGTGCTTTTTGGAAATAATTGAATTGGGTTATGAAGATATTTGATGAAGATTTACTTTAAACTTGTTTCTATGTGCTAGTTCTTAGTGCATAAGATTATGCAATCCAGTTTTTTTATTTTATTGAGTTTAGGATATTGCTGTTTGGTGTGTACATCTGATTTGCCAGTCTTGTAATTTTGTTATGTATGGTTGTTTTGGATGTTATTAGACTTGGCTTTCTGTTTACATGAATGCTAGGCTGCTAGAGGTTGAAAGCTCTTCTGTTTTGAATGTTATAATCTTTTTGCTAACGAATATTATTATACATGCAGAAAGATCCATTTGCTAAGAAGCTCAGAGGGAAGTCTTTTCCGTTTTTTAATGATTGGAAGGAAATCTTCGGGAAGGATGGTGCTAATGGAGAAAATGCTCAGGGTTATGCAAATGTTGTCCAGCCCGAGCCCGAGCCTTCAACTGGAGGTGACAAATCACAAGAAACTCCACTCTTTGATCACTCTGAAGCTGAATTCCAATCCGCACTTAGGCCAGAGGATAATTGATCAGCCCACTGATCATTTCATTGATTCCATGAGCCTTTTCTGTGAAAAAACTGACACTAAGATTGATGAGATTACATCTCAGATGGTTGAAGTTGCAAAAGGTTCTGGCTCGAATTATGATGCTGTCAAAAAAAGGGAAGGGTTGTACGACATACTTTGCAGGTAATATAATTAATTGTATGATTCGACAATAATTTTTCTTGAACAGAAATGTGAGTTTTATATGTGTAAAATTTAATTATTTTATTTATTGCTTTGTCTAGGTTTGAATTCCTCACGCTACCAATGCGAGTGCGGGTTTCACAGTATTTTGCCAAGAACCCGAATGAGCTGGACTTGTTCTACAGTTTTCCAGATGATGCGAAGGCTGAATTGTTGCTGAACATAACAGGATCCATCTAGTTTCTGTTGGAGTTGACATTGAGTTTCTTTTTGTTGATCAAATTTGTTCCTATTATGCATGAATTTAAAACTTGACTGGATGCTTTTTTATGTTATGTTGTGATTCTGACTTGAGATGGTTACGTGGGGCAATAGACTTTTTATGAAAATTATAATATGATTTACATATTCTAGCAGAATCACTTATTTTTGGACAAAAAAAATCAGTTTAGAATGTCTGCAATTATTATTTTAATCATTATGTTAGAATGTTTTGGAAAATTAAGCTAAACATGTTGTCTTGCCTCGAGAGTTGAGAGGACAGAGGTTTGTAATTATTATTTGGTGGAGATATAGATAGAAATAAACAGACGACTTAGCAATGGTTGACTCCATACGGTCCGTTTCAATTATTTGTCATGAAGCAAATTAAATGATGTGTAATATTCACTTAACCTTCATAAAAAATTAAAATTTATTTTTCATAACAATATTTCGGAGGCGGCGGCGGCCGGAGATGGTGGCCGGAGGCGGCGGCCGGAGGTGGCAGAGACTATTCTTTTAACACATGAATGAAAGAGAGGGTAAATAATTCACATCAATGTTGTATTTAACACATGAGGGTAAATGTGGTATTTAACATATCAATCCAACCTAATCACTCGATCCAAACATAAAATTAAATTTTAGACATAATCCAATCCTACAATCCAAACATACATTCATACTCAAATAATCCCATCTAATCCAATCCCTTCAACCTAATCCCATCCAATCCTATCCTATCTAATCCAATCCTATCCCTCAAACCAAACGGCCCCTTATACTATTAGTTGAGTCGTCTCAATTGATCAACTTAATTTGGTATATTTTTAAGGGTGTGTTTACTTTGTAGGATAAAGCCCATTTACACTAATAATAGACCTTTGTTTGCTGTTTACTTTGCATGTTAAAAGAAACGGGTAAACAGCCCAACCCGGGTTAAAGGCCTACAATTTGCCATATTTTAACCTCCCTACCATGGGCGGACTAATTTAACTTGGTCTTTGTTCATATGTGAAATGACACTTTTGTCCCTAAGAAATGCCTATTTCCTAACAACCTATTTCTGGAAGACCTGAACAGAAAAAGCTCCGATTTAGAAAAATTTGTGCGGCGAACAGCGAACGATGCTTCTTTTGGTGAATAAGGTTTGAGTTATTTGTTGACATATACACAAATTTCCGATTCGAGATTCTGCAAATTTCTGCTTCGATAATATTCTCGGCATTCTAGTTTAAGGAAATTAAAAGCCATAAAACCCATTTCAAGAAAAGATGTTATGATCCAAGCCTCTGCTTCTCTCTTTAATCACACCATTCTGCTTGTTTCTTCTTTTTGCATTTGGGGATAATACCCCTTTCCCCACCACCTACCAAACTTTTGGTAATCAATTACCCACGATTCTCTTCGAATTGATATTTCTTCTTCAATTTCGGTGTAGATTCAAGTTTTTTCGGTGAATAAACTGTGACGTTTTTCTCCATAATTTTCGGTACGGCGTTGCCCTGCTGCCGTTCTCTCCCTTGTTAACGGTCCCAACCTTAATGGAGAAATAGAGAGAGAAAGTGTGGAAGGGACAGAAAGACACGTTGAGTGTGAAAAAATAAAAAAATTAATTATTGTAAATAGGGTTATTTCAGTAATTACTTAATTATTCTGTTTTTTTTATCTCAGTGGTCTTTTTAACAAGTAAACACCTGGTAACTTGTGCAAAATTATTTTGTCCCCCTTGATAACATAAACCTCCCAAACACATACCATCGAAGTAAACACAAGTTTGTATGCAATGACCTTTATAATATTATCAAATACGAAAAATTGTGGATACAAAATATATATAGTGGTTTGGAGTGTCAATACTCCTACCACCACCCTTCAATTATCAGCAAAGTTAATTTCTTATCCTAAGAATATTTTTTGTCTATAATATTGAGGTACACTAAGTTTTCTTCTCTTAAAGAAGTTGATTCGTATAATTTACACGAGTCTTAGTCCTCTCTAACTTTTTAGCTTACTAGCACTTCACAAATCTTCCCAACAAATTCAACATCAAGTTCGATCGAGTTTTAGGTTGATGTAGGGTTTTATTTCTAAATGTTTAGCTATCCTTCGCAATTATGAGTAGCTTAGTGTAAAAATTGTGGAACACGGCTGGTTAAAAAAAAAAATTTGGGAGATCTTCTTGGTTTCGAATACTTCTGTGAATGTTTTTTTGTGTTCTTTGTGAATTTTTCTTGCTCTGAAATTTCTCGTAACCTTGAACGGATATAAGTATAGACATATTCAAATTCTCTCCGTTGGAGAGGAAGATATCTATATGCATATTTTGATAAGAAAACAAATAAATTAATCAGGTTGTCTTATTAGTTTTCCTTTAAGAACGCTTCGCCTTATATGTTTTTATGTAGCACGTTTGCAGTCTATAACCTTTCAGCTATCAAGTTTCCGCACTTCGTTGTTAAACTCTTAATTGGTCCACGTCAATTGGTAGGCGAACTTATCAACGAATACATTTTCATTTGGTTCTTACTCAATCGACAATTGTATCGCATTTTTTCATTTTAAGTCTTCAGGGTCTGCTCAATTTTGATAATTTTTTTGTGTACAATACTTGGTTTCACATACCAAGCGTCCATCAATTTTAGTTGAATGTTCACAATGAATCAGTAGTTTTTCCATTAATGTGTGATCAACTCTTGGAACAACTTCTGAATTATCAGTTGAATTCACCCTCAATTTAGTACAAATGTAAAAGCATATGCAATCAGTTGCTTAATGCACTCAAATGCTTTCTATCAACACTTAGGGCCTGTTTGGTAGCCCTGAAAAGACCCAGATAAGGATTTATTTCATGGATTTTCAGATGTTTGGTATCCCTTAAAAAATTTCTTAGGAGCCCTTGAAAAGGGCCGGCCCTTTTAACAGTTTCTTAAAAAACACTGTTCCTCTTTAGAAACTCCATCGGGTTGAGAGTGTCCGATACATTTTCACGACTGCTATCAGAACCCCATTTAAATAAAAAATAAAATCCCTTACTCCACAAAAATCAAAAGTCATCCTCACTCTTCACATCGCGAACCCTAGTAGAGATTTGGGGGTTTTCTTGAGCTTGCTGTACACACTCATCGGCGGCGTGTTTTCGCTCAGTTGGGAGAGCTTTTCGACAACGACGAAGATAGATCTGCAGTCTCTCCTTCTGCAGTGCCTTGTTGAGGTACGAATTTCTCCTCAACGGGAGGAATACCGTTGAATAGGAAACATTAATGTCCTTTAACTTTTCGATTTGTGCAATTTTTTTATGGATTTCCCATTTTTCCATAACTATTTTCTGGTCTGGTAACTCTTGGTCACAGATCCAAGACCATATACGGTGCGATCTGAAAAAGGAAGGCTTTGTGGTTGTTCGTTGACGTTGATTTCTCCATCATCATTATAAGTGCTTCATCTCACAGGTAGCTTCTCAACCATTCTTTTTATTGTGGAATAAATTATCAAAATTGCAGATTTGAATATATGGAGTACTGTATTTGGTGTTGAATACCCTGATTAATTTGAATATTGCAAATTTGGTCCTGGCTAAGTTTTTAAATTTTGGGCGATTTTGAAATTTTTTGAGTTTAGGATTTGGGGTTGTTATTATTCTTCAATTTTCCCTGCTGCCTATTTGAACTCTGCTTGGGAAGATGAATTGAAACAAGAATTGTTTTCTACCTAAATTGCCGTCACTATCCCTAATTCCCAAATCATTAATCTTGAAAAAGATATGCTCACAAGGTTCTATATTTTTCTGGGTTTTGAATTTGTGAATGTTGGTTGATAAAATTATATAATACATGTTTACAAATCCTGATGTTTGTCTAAATTTACTGAAAGATCTTATTGAAGTTTATTCGTATTGGTACACGTCTCTGTGATGGTGTGATCTTCACCAATTTTTGTACTAATTCCCTTGTGAAAATTGTGTTCTAAATATTTCATTCGAATTTATTAACTGAAAATTAATTATGTACCTTCTTCAATTGAATCTTGTATCACCTACATGCTTCCTTCAAAATTAATTAGCATTGCCTCCATCAGAAAATTAATTTGTGTTAGCATTATAACATCTGCGAAGAGGCAGAAATAGTTATTTTGAATTTTTGATAATAAAAAGTGTCAAAATAAGCTAATGATCTCATACTTTGTTTAAACTATAGCTTATTCTAGACTTGTTTGCAGCTGTGGTAAATCGTCATATATACAAACATGTTAACTCCTTTTTGTACACCTATTTGCGGTTGTTTGTCTAAACTCGTAATTTTAACTGCTGCTCTCTCAGGTCCTTAAACATGTTAACCCCTACCGTGCGTAAACTTGTTGTGATATTTTTATTGCTTGAAGAGATATTACACCGAACCGTTGTTCTTCATATTATTTTACATCATTTGCGTAAGAAACACAATAGGCGTGTAAGAAGACGGGTCGTAAATGCTCAACAATATGGGATGATAGAACGTATTCCAGGTCAACTCCTATACATGAGCCGGTTGTATACCCTTAATGAGTCGGATTGTGTACTAAACCTACGTATGTCCCGAAATAGTTTTGCCCACCTTTGTGTATTAATGAGGGAATTTGGTGGGTTAGTGGACCATAAGTATGTCACTGTCGAAGAGTAAGTTTCCATGTTTTTATCCGTTTTGGCCCATCACAAAAAAAATAGTGTGGTCAAATTAGATTTTAATAGGTCTGGCCAGACTATTTCATCCTACGTTCACCTAGTTTTGACGGCAGTTTTAAAGCTACATACTCAGTTTTTTGTTACACCCACCCCTGTGCCCAATGACTCGACAAATCCACGGTGGAAATGGTTCAAGGTATACATTATATAACCTACTGTGTGAATTGTTTTTTTTATATAGAACAATGGTCTTATTCCTTTTCTGCATGTATAAAAATAGGGTTGTCTCGGTGTATTGGATGGTACATACATCGATGTTCATGTTCCATCGCAAGATAAACCTAGATTTAGAACAAGGAAGAGAGGTATCTCAACTAATGTTTTAGGAGTTTGCGATCAGAATATGCGGTTCATTTATGTCCTACCCGGGTGGGAAGGATCGGCTGCTGATTGTAGGATCCTTCGTGACGCAATTCTTAGACCACACGGGCTGAAAGTTCCAAGGGGTAACTATAGAATGACATATTAATCATATATTATATATTATATATCCACCTATTAATTTTAATATTTCATTTTAGATGTATTACATATTATAATTCACATGTCTTTTTATTTTTATTCTTTTATTAGGGAGCTACTATCTATGTGATAATGGATATGCAAATAGTGAGGGTTTCCTTGTCCCCTACAGAGGTTATAGGTATCATCTAAAAGAGTGGGGTCCAGCTTCACAAAGGCCTGTAAATCACCAAGAGCACTTCAATATGAGACACACTAGAGCTCGCAACATAATAGAACGTGCTTTTGGTGTAGTTAAGATGCGTTTTGGTATACTTAGGAGTGCTTCGTATTATCCACTCAAAACTCAAATTAGACTTATAATGGCATGCTTTCTTCTACATAACTACATCCGTTCTATGATGCCAGTAGACCATGCTGAACAAGAATTCGACTCTTTACAAAATTCTGAAGAGCTATTTTCCGGAGACACCGTTGAGGTCGTAGATGGTGTAGAGTCTTCTCCGCAGTGGAACAATTGGCGGGAACAGTTATCCATTTCTATGTTTCAACAATATCAGAATTGATGTTAGGAGTCTATTGAAAAATGTTTTTAATTAATGGAGTATTTGAGGATGATGTAGTTCAACTTCTTAATTACTTGTTCTGATTGTTGTTGGTTTGCAAGGTCTTGGCAATATTTTACTTCTAATATGTGCACGTCTGAGTTTATTGTTGGTGTATTGACGATGATGTATTAAGATTTAATATAAAATCTATAGAATTTGATTAATATGATCAGTATGTTTAAATTGGAAGTTTGATTATTACAGGTAGTGCTGTTAAACGAAATGAGCTGCTCGTGAGCTCGGCTCGGCTCGGCTCGTTAAGGCTCGACTCGGCTCGACTCGTAGGGCTAAACGAGCCGAGCTCGAGCTCGAAAATTACTCGATAGCTTATCGAGCCGAGCTGAGCTCGGCTCGCGAGCTACTCGGTTAGGCTCGATAAGCTCGAAAAAAGAGGGGTAAATATGTAAATTCCCAAATTAGGTCAAGACTCAAGTTAAGTGTATGCGTATTTTCCTTTTCCCCCTTTCAGGCTCTCACCATTTCTCGGCCGAATCCCGATCGTCGCTCAGTTTCACCAGCCACCGCACACCGTCCGACGGCCGTCGCCCGTCGCCGTTCGCCTCTCTACGCCGCCCTACGCCGGAAGCTCGATCGACGCCGCCCTAAACCCATTCTCTCACGCCGCCCAACACCGTATACTCCGTCCAAAGCCCATCGCCGCCTCCACGTTCAGACCTCTATTTCCCTACTTCAATAGCTTGAAGTTTAGGGATATTATCACTCGAAGATTTTACATCTGGTACGATTAATACCTGCCGTTGATTTGTTTCAATTTCAATTTCTGATTCAATTTTATTTTTATTTGATTCGAACAAAACCTAAAATTATTATTATTTGATAAAGTGGATTTGCTGTGTGATTGTTTTACCAGGGGCATTTTCCATATCTCTCTCTCTGTTTTAATTAGTTAATTAGTGGTAAAACGTGCTCTTTTTTTTCTTTTTTTTATTAACTATTCCTTTTTTCAAAATTTTGGGGGTGAAGGAAGCTTCGGTAGCTGTTTCGTTCGATTAAGGAATCTGGGTTAAGTGTTCCTGATAAAATTAGGAGAAAAGAAACGTTCTTTCTTTCTTTCTTTCTCAATTAGTATTTATTTTGGTTGTTTAGAAATCCAAGCCCATGAACAATCTCTCTTACTTTTTTTTAAACAATTAACTCGGGTGCTGGCTCTAAAACAGTTAACTTCGGTAGCTCTCTCTTTTTTCAAAACGTTCTTTCTTTCTTTCTCAATTAGTATTTATTTTGGTTGTTTAGAATCGCAGGTTATATAGTTGCTTTTATCATTTTTTTTTTCATTTGGAGTTTTTATATTAAGGGTGGCGAATTTTGGTCGGAAGGTTAATTCAAGCCTCTTTGTGCACAATTTTCATACTTGGGGAGGGGGGTGTTGTTGGAATGGTGATCCAGTAAAGAGTTTTAGGGAACTGTTGTCATAAAAACATAGCAAACAATATTGACCTTATCAAAACTAATGCATACTGTGATAAATAAACGATGGTCATGTTCCTATATATACAAGTCATTTGGTTCATGTTCACTTACTTGAGTTTGTTTACATTGAAATACATATTTTGATTACACAAAAAATTATGGTTAATTACATTAAAAATTATTTTTTAATATACTCAATCTGCATTTTTATATTAACTTGTGCTGCTAATTTATATGACTAAACAGGATGTATTCACACCAAGGTTCATGTTCAAGTGTTGGCATGGATCATATCAATGAAGATGTTGGTCAAGAGATTGGGATTGAAGAAAATGTGGATGTGATGAGTGAGGAAGATTTGGAAACAACAGAAGACCAACCTAATGAAGTGGACGGAGAAAAAGAAGCCGATGTTGAAGAACCATCCAATCCATTTGAGGCAAAGAAACGACAAAGAAAATCAATAGTGTGGGACAATATGAAAATTGTCAAATTGAAGAACGGAGCTGAAAAGGTGCAATGCAATCATTGCAAGGCGTATTTTGCTAAGAGTGCAAGTGGAGCTACATCTCAACACAAGCGCCATTTGAATTCGTGCATGCAAAGAAGACTAGCCAGTGGGGATCCTATCAAAGGGAAGCAACAAATATTGTCCTTCACAGATGGACAATCTGATGGTATCACTTCCATTGCCAACTTTGCTTACGATCATGCTAAGGTACGAGAGCTTGCTTCACATATGATTCTAGTACATGAGTACCCTTTTTCTATGATGGATCATGTTGTGTTTAATAAGTTCATGAAAGCTGCAACACCATTTTACAAAAAGATTACCCGTCAACAAGTTAGAGATGATTGTTATTCTACCTACCAACTAGAAAAGAAAAAGCTGAAATCTGTGTTGAAGGGTGTTAGTAGGGTTAGTATAACAACTGATTTGTGGAAATCTGGTCAAAAACTTCAGTATATGGTTGTGACGGGTCATTATGTGGATGTTGATCGATGATAGACGAGCTTCTATGACAACTGAGACAGTGCAAGTGCTACTTTGTGGCAATGATTGGATCCGAAATCTTTATAGCGTAAAAACTAGACCTCGTGCTAGTGTAAGTGTTATTTTGCAATTTTAATATTTTCTTATTTATAGTTTATATATAATAATGTTTTTATTTTTGTTTTGTAGGAATCTTTGGATGCTGAATCATCTTCATATCATGAAGTTGAACTTCCAGATCAAGATTGAATCAAAAGTTTGAGACTGAAGTGATGTTGATGTATTTTGAAGTTGTGATTGAAACTAGTAGATTTAGTTTTAATTGTTGATGAATTTGCTAAGTATGTACTTTTGAAGTATGACTTTATACTTTGTAGTAACGTTTTCTAGTACTCTTTAGATTGTGCCGATGAATTTGCTTATTATTAGTTGATGAAGATGTTGTAGTGGATATTGGTGTTGATGAATTTGCTAATTGTTATTATATCTTAAATATATGTTTCTACAGGAATCTTAATATTTAAGCAAAATTAAAAAAAAATAAAAATTCGAGCTCGAGCTCGATCGAGCCGAGCTCGATCAAGTCGAGTTGAATTGGCTAAACGAGTCGAGCTCGAGCTCGAGCCTAACAACATAATTTTCGAGCCGAGCCGAGCTAGATTTCGAGCTCGATAGTTGTATCGAGCGAGCTCGAGCCTAGCTCGATACACGCTCGAGCCGAGCTCGAGTTTTCACTACTCGAGCTCGCTCGGCTCGTATAACAGCACTAATTACAGGATTTGCTTAATGTGATTAGTATGCCCACGTTTACATGAGAGTTTGGGTGTGTATTTTAGTCTATAATCAGTATGATTAATTTTTCTCCCTCACATACATGCAGCAATGAATACAACAGGTAAGATAATCCTACCCCCCCAGTGTACATGTGGGAATGGGTACATGATACGTAGACGTGCTGGATCAGGTTCTACGTACCCAGGCCGGGATTACTACATATGCCCAAGATTTCACAAGCACAAGTTTTATTTCAAGTGGTGTGATGAACTCGAAAACAAGTATCCCTCGAATACGGCCCCGGTTAATGATGCAACCGAAACCAGCAATGCTTCTTCTCAATGTTGGTCATCATCCAGTAGTCAAGTTCAAGACGTGCACATCCGTCGTCAAAATACTGATTGGGTTCGTCCCGAGGCTCAACCGATGCTCCTTCGAATGAATGAAAATGGGTGTCCCACACCTTTGATCATTTGGTTATTATTTTTTATTGTTATTGTCTTCTTGTGTCTTGTGCTAATCCTGCTAGGTGTTTTGTTAGCCAAGGCAATCTGAAGCTTTGGTTATTCCTTTCAAATTTGAAGACAAGTTTAATATTTATTTAGTTTTTGTCATCTTTCGACTTATGTTAAATACTCTTTTGCTTTATTATTATGTATATTTGAATGACTTTGGAAATGACAATAATGAATAGTAGTAGGCTTGTCTTCATGGGAGCTGTCGAAATAGTAGTAGGTTTGTCCCAGTGTTCGGCCTTATTGAAAAAAAGATGCTGCACTTGTATATTATTATAAATAGTAGTGGGTTTGTCTTCATGGGAGCTGTGGTTACTATTTTACTTTCATGTGATTCTAAGCATGCATGATATGTTACATTTCAAAAAGCAACTCACAAACCAATATAACAGCCTTTGTAGCTTTTTCCATCAACTTTTGGACAATTGGCCTTGAAAGATTAGACAAGTGAACTTTAAAGTAAGATTCTTTCAATATTTTCTTCTAGCTAATAGATGTATACGTATGAAAGTACCCAACATCTTTCAACTATAAAGTACCCAACATCTACCAACTTTCATTGCACTTGAAATCCAAAATGGCTCCTCTCAAAATTCCTAGTCAGAAAGAAATCCTATGGGGTGATTGGTCCTTTGAAATGGAATCTTGTTTTTTGAATTCTTTGGTGATGCAAAAACATCAAGGGAATTGGGATGGACCCGATGCACCCAACTATCATGCTATCGCTATGGCCATCGGTAATGTAAACGATGTCTTCTGGAACTCGCTTAGTGTGGAAGATGCTCGGTTACATCTTGCTTATCTTATGAAGAGGTACAAACTCTTCGTTAAATGCCAAAAGACAGAAGGTTTCTATTGGGATCCAACGAGTAACAAGTTACGAGCTTCCAAACAAATATGGAATCAGACAATCAAGGTTCTTTCAATATATTTACAATAATTATTTACCTCATTTTCTTCTGGGTATTCACTGATATCATCTTTGTCTTGCTAACACAAATTATATCTACTAGGAAACTCGACTTGCTATGGCATATTATTACGATGGAGAGCCCTTTTTCGCATCAATGGATTTTTTGTTCAAGCAACCTGATGCACCTATAGAAACACCTCAAACTCACCATCTCGAAGATGTTATTGAAATAAGCGACGGTATACATGCTAGTCACGCGTCTCCCCAACGGGGAGTTCCGGGTGTTATCATAATTCCGGATTCGGATGATGAGGTCATATCTCCTATTCTTCCCTCTCAGCCTCGTTCCAATAGGAGGTTGTTTGATTCTCCATCGTGTTCTTTTACTCCTCCTGTATCATCTGTTGATGTTCCATCGATACCACGTGATTCTAGCGTTAACCATGCAAGTGGATTCCGCCCTATTTTTCCACCCCGGAATGCATTCTCGCCTAGGCCAAGATTTAGCTGGACTTCCAACAATGATTCGCATGCCAGCTCTTCAGCTTCAACTAGTCCATACAAGTGGTTTTCATTGTCCGGTAGAAACCAAGATTGAGGTTCATATGCAAGGAATCCTGGATTTGGATTTTGGTTATTTTGAAGGACGCAACTATGTTACTTTGCTTATCGTAGGACTTATCCTGTTTCTAGTATGTTTGCTTATCCTAGGACTTATCCTGTTTCTAGTATGTTTGCTTATCGTAGGAATTTGTACCGGTTTCTATTTGGTTTGCCTATCGTAGGAACTTTAATTATCTAGTTCGTAGGAATTAATGTACCCGTTTCTATTTGGTTTGTCTATCTAGCATGACTTATTCTGTCATTTCTTGTACTTTATCTTGCACCTTATTTCATCTAAATTATGCTATTTTTTTAATAGAGAATTAATATGATAAATTTTAATCGTTTGATTGATTAAAAGAGTGCACAAATGAATTATTCAGAATGCATTTATAAGAGGATTAAAATTATTCCGAATGCATTTATAATAGTGGTTTTTTTATTCTTTAAAAAAAAGGAATGTTAATTTTTAATATGGGATAAAATCAGAGGATTAGTTCTCCATCAATAGAACCCCAAATTCCGCAATGCCTGCAGCTTGATAATAAACCTCCCAGATCTTTGTATAAGTTTAATCACATCACAGTCAGATCCCAACAAACCCCTAAGCACAGATAGACCAGATAAACTAAATTAAGCCAAACATAAATTAGTCTCTAAATGATGGTGATGCCAAGCCACCATCAAGGTTACTAATGCAGCAATACATCACAGAATCAAACTGCACAAATGAAGATCAACAAAGGGTTCATGAACAAAAACTGACAAAAGGATATTTAGATGCTACAGGATCAACAAAGGGTTCATTTCCTAATGACACTGCCTATTTTTAACTTGCAACCACAACCTACATTTTGAGGTGTCCATCGAGGAGACGACGAACATAGCGTGCCCTGCTGGCCTCATTCATTGCCATGAACATCTCAAGGCAATCGACATTCTTGGCCAATAGGTGAGCAACATCGACCCTTTCATCTTCACTAATACCAGTCATTGCATCCAATATACCAGGGAGCTCCCGCCTTGAATTTCCCACGCTCGAATCAGTTACAATTGCACGAACAAGGTTGTCCATGCGAGCATCAGATGACTTGCTCATCTCTTCGAGAACGTGGTAGAGTTTGTCATCACCCGTTGATTCACCAACACCCCTCTTCTTTCCAATGTTCCTATTTCCAATCGTCGAAAATACAGGAGGGGGCTCACTAGTTACCTCCATGTCAACTGGTACATCTTCGCGGTCCACGCCAGAGGAGTTGTGGTTCTGCTCAATAGCTTCACAAGGTTGATCAGTAACAAGTGTGTTAAGAGCTTCCCTGACATCTTCAGCATTACTTCCATTTGCCCTATCCACACCAAATATTTCATTCCAAGCTTCAAACAGTGGCCATGCTTTATACCTCATGTTAGTAGCATTTGGATCAGCCTTGTATGAAAGAGAAGAACGTATTTAGTTAGTGAAGTATGGATGTTATAAAATACACATCTAAAAAAATGTGTACAAAAAAAAAAAAAAAACAAGTTAACCAACAATCACTGTATCATCATGAATAGGCTCAAAATTGGTCAACATAAACAAAATTAAGAATCACTATATCATCATGTTTGAAATATATGAAAATTGACAAAGCTTAAAAATTAACCAAGAAATCACTGGTGCTATATAATAACATGTATGGTGGTTCAATCAATCATCGTTACATCCAAGTTTAGAAATGAAACATAAGAATGTCATGATTAGCTAACAAAACAACTAAAACATAAAAAAAAATGCTAGCAGTGCGGGTAATAGCAAGATAAACCAAACCTTTTTTTTTTGCAAAAATAACAGGATTCTCTATTTAACCAACATACACCAACCATTTTTTGCAAAAAAATAAAGGGGAAACTCTAAGGATACCATAACAATGAGATTCCATGCGTCGTTGTGGCAGTCAATCATACCAGTAGTGGTGTTGAAGCCTATACCGGAGTTGTCCTTCAACATCGTAAGGAGTGAGGATTGAGCTTTCTTCCAGATGGCAATTCTCGAGTTAATGTGGGGATCGGCCCTAATGTCTGTACCGGGAAGTTTTTTTGCCATCCCAGCTTCCAGCTTCAGCAAGTATCCGGGCTTAAATCCATTTTCGCTACGCCATCCATTTGCGACGAGATCCTTCATCAAGTCTGCGAGGACTGCTTCTTCAACTGGAGTCCATGCCCTTCGATTCCTCACACCCTTTTTGCCCGTTCCAATACTACTGCTTCCACCACTTTCCATCTAAAGAGAAATAATTAATTCGACACGATTAAAATAGGTCGGACGAAATAGGTCGAATGAAATAATTAATTCGGCACGATTAAAATGGCGGCTATCATCGGACGAATCGAAACAAACTAATTGAAAGACACAACGAGAGAATTAGTCTCATCCCTTTCTGGCACTCGGGTGTTTCAGCCAAAGAAAGATCTCCAGTCGATTCGGAGCAGAATAATCCACCAGAAACTGGAATCAACTGGAGCCACTCTACCGATAGCACTTTCACAAAAAATCTGCTATTATATTGTGTCCGTTTTACGAACTTATCTATTCTTTTTTCCCAACCTTGAAGCTGAAGCGTCTTCGAAAAAATAAAATCGAAACAAGAAATAATAATATATGAAAATAGTGAGGGTTTCCGAACGGTACCTGGAGTGTAAACGGCTGCTCGTGACGGTGGAGATGGTCGTTGCCGTCCGCCGCTGCGTGCAAAACCTAGCGAGAGGAAGAAACCCTAGCTGAGAAATTAGAATGATGAATTGCCAGATTGGATACATTAGTCGATCTCCCAGGGGCATAATTGTCCTATTAGAAGTTTTCTTAAAACCTTATTGAACATATCAAACACCCGCAAACATAATTTTGGAATTTATCAAGAGTTTTTCGCCCTTACCAAACAAACTTTTTTGTTTCTTGTCTTGGGTACCAAACTAGAGAAATAAGCCACTATCTTAACTGCATACGGAAAACATATCTCAGGCCTTATCAATAGGCCTTTTCTCATCGGGGCTACCAAACAGGCCCTTAGGGTGTGTTTGTTTTCAGCTTACGAAATCCGGATGGGGGATGGGCTTCCCCCCGTCCCGGCCAATTTTCGGATTTGCATATCCCATCCTCCATCCAAATACACACCCACCTCTATTATACATCTATACCCCTATTTTCACATAACCCAATATCTATCACATCATCTCTATTTTTTCACATAAAATATATATTTTATTAATCTCTATCTTCTACTTTATAATACACCATCAATTAAATTAGTATATTATTTATTTTAATTGTTTACAAAAAAATTCAATGAAAACATATTAATAGTAAATATGCGTGAAATTAATTGCTATCTTCATTCATTAATTATGTCTACCATATAAATAAATTGGGAACATTTTTTCTTGACTTAGCAAAAGACAAAACATGACTATAAATATTAAAATTTACTTTAAATTAATATAAAATTCATTTGTAGGCACGTCGCAGACAATCCCCACTACGTAAGAATAAAATTATTTTTATCGAAAAGCATAATCGAATATTTCGTAGATAATTTTTTATATTCTTATAATGAATGAAGATTAACAATAGGAGAAAAATTACATTTTAAAAATAGAATAACGACTTCTTATAAAAAAATGTATTGAATTTATATCCATTAAAACATTGGTTATTTATTTCGTTTTATAATTCATTATTAGACACAAAATTTGAAAATGAATAAAAATAATATTATGAATTAATGAATTAACGATGAGAATGTTCAAATTTCACCACATGTAATATGATGATGCATGCCTTTAGTATATTAAATATATGTATGGTGTTGTTGAATTGTTTTAAGAATTCAATTTGTTTATTATGTTTAAAAAAATAAAAAATGTATGATTTCAATAAAATCAAATTAAATTGATATTAATTGACATTTTCGTGTCGGATAATTAATTTCATATAATTTTAACAACGTTAATAAAATTTTAACCACGTTAATACCATTTTATTAATTCAATTGATTTGTGTTTTAATTCAATTCAATTCAAATAATATAATATGATTAAATAATTATACATAATAATATTAATTATTTTATATTACAATTCAACACAATCATTCAATCATTACCTCTTTAATAAATAATAATATAATAATACATCATCATTATTGATTTGACATAAAGCCCCATCCACCCCTACTACATCCAACCCAAAACAAACAAATGATTATTATTCACAGGATTTCGCCCATCCACCTTTTTTCCCCATCCGGATTTCCCCCATCTACCTCAAGACGAAAACAAACGTGACCTTAGACATTTACATATAAACAAGAAACTAAACATATATATCCTAACATATACATATAAACAAGAAACCTATAATTCAGTCGAAGATGTCAATCGATTTATCAACCTGGTCATTCTCTTCCATCTCGTGCACCGTCTTTGTAAGCACACCATTCGAAGTTTTCAGGCAAATTTATACATATATGCCAAATACCAGATCAAATGGTGAAAATAGGGGACATGAAAAATAATTTTCATTTATAGGGTTGGGCGATCAAAATGGTAGATCGCCCTCACCAAGGGCGATCAACATAAAAAATTCGCCACCTCATAGATCGCGGCGATCCACGACAACATCTGACTTCACCCATGTATGCTTTGGACGGATGGTGCATTCTAGGCAAAATTGAATGGTGCATGCTAGACAAATTCTGCCCCACTTCTGCAAAGTTATTCCCTACCCCTGCAAAGTTTCCCTATAATTTGAATTGTATTTTGAATTTTAGCAAATGTACCTCTATATGTATGTATACATGAATGACTCTTTCTACCCCATCATTCCTCCTCCTAATTCTTTCCTTCCTTCATCTTGCGAAGCATAGCCTAAAATAAAAAAAAAAAAAAATCTGTCCAAAAACTTCAATTACCCAAGAAAAAAAAAGTCCTACCTACAAAGGAAAAAGAAAAAAAAAAAAAGAAGAGGTTGTTGTCTAAAATAGAAGGAAAATTTTTTTTGCCCCCCAAAATACAAACTTAGAGTCTCACGTACCTGAGAAGTTGGTGTTTTGCTATCTACCTGAGGAGTACATACACTACAATCACGAGGTAAATTCTTTAAATAAAAAATTATATTTTAAATTATTTTGTATGTATATTTTTTTTTTAATAGTGTATATATATAGTGCATGTGCATATTTAAGAATAATTTTACATGCATTCAAGTTATATACCAAATAATAATTATGCCGAAGAAGCTCGACTAATTACTGCAACAAACATTAAATGAAGGTATATAGATCATATAAATAATATGTTTAGGGTGTGTTTCAAAATCTATCTGCAATTTTTGGTAGTACTATTTGAGCAATTTTTTTTTTTAAATAATATGCAAATTATAAGGATTTAGGAATAACCAAAACATCCTAACAAAATGTTGTTATAGTATAGTTTTACTAAGTCATGGTAATAACGGAAATACAATTCATCTTTATAAAAAAAAAAATTACTGTATTTACATAAAAAAAACTTTATATAAATCATATAAAGTGTATATATTTTTATATAAAAAAAAAACTAGTGTATTTAGTGTATAAAAAAAATCTAGACTTAATAGATATATAGTGTATAAAAAAAAACTCAAGATTATGCGTCATGATTTTATATGTGTACTTGATTTTGTGCAATTTTATGTATATATATTTATTTTAATTGATAATTTTTTTTTATGTCTGCAATTTTAAATACCGCTACTTGTGATATTTTTTTAAATTAATTTTAATTCCTTAATAAAAAAATTATGTCCAGTAAAATTTATTTCCGTATAAAATTAAATTTATTCAGTAATATTATTATATTTATTCATTAATACAATTACAATAATAATTTAAGTAGTACTACCTCCGTCCCAATTCTGTTTACCCATTTGATTTTTGTTGACTTTAATGTGAGACTTATTTTAAAATATTTAAATGGATAAAATAGATTTTTTATGATTGTGTATTATTCAATTTAAGTGCATAAAATAAATTAAAGATGTTTTTCTACGTAATTATTAGTGGAATGAGGTGTAATTTGTAAATATTTGAAGGGGTTAAATAATGAAATGGGTAAACAAAATTGGGACGGAGGGAGTATGTTTATCTATATGGTTTGATGTGTTTGTGTGTAAAAATATTATGATTTTAATTTATAAAAATAGTGATATTTATCTAAATAAATACAATTTCACATGATAACAAATTTTTAAAAAACATTGCATTTAATAAAAAGAAAAAAAAAAAAAAACCCTTTCCTGCTGAGGTATATTCCTTTTTCAATTCATTTAATTATTAAAGTAAAAGTTTTGACAGCTAGTTTAAAAAGAAAAAAAAAGACATAAATTGCTAGTCACCCTAAACCCTTTATTGGTCGAATTGCATGTGGGTTGGGCATGTGGGTTGGGCGTGAGTGTTGGACTTTTTTTTTTTTTTTCAGAATCATTGCAGAATCTTTTCAGAATTTGTCTAGGCAATAATCATGGTGCGTTCATAACTTACATGGATCGTCTTTGCCAGAGGCGATCCATGAGCTGACCCATTTTTTAATGTTAATCGCCCTTGGTGAGGGCGATCTACCATGTTGATCGCCTCTCTCAAGGGCGATCAACCCTATATACGCAAACTGTTTTTCAAGTCTCCTATTTTTACCATTTAATTTGTAATTTGACACAAATACATAAATTTGCCAAGTTTTCATCTCATCCATTTTAGTATAATTTCTTGGTTTTCTCCATTGAAGCCTTCACCATAAGCTTTATTGAGTTAATTTGCTTTGAAAATTCAAAATTTAATTTGAAATATATTCAAAATTCAAGTGCATGCTATATACTTAGTTCACACAAGAATTATTCATAATATAAATTGTTGTTGTACCTTAATCTTTTCTAGTGTTTTGCATGTACTTGGATATAATATTTTAAAGAACATGTATAGAGTGGAATTAATTCATGCATGAATAATTAAAGAATATTAATTATTTTCACTAAAGAATATTAATTATTTTTACTTTATTTTCAATAAACAATAAATATTTTTTAGAGATAATAACTAATATGTTTTAGTGAAATCAATTAATACTTTTTAATGAAAATGATTAATACCCTTCAATAGTTTATATATGAATTTTTATACTTTACCTATCTAAAAACTAAAATTAAACAAAATTCAAAGATTACTTTTGACTCTTATTTTGTAATTATGGTGTATGACCAAACGCATTATCTTTAGATCTAAGCTTTAGCTGTCGCAAAAGCACATTAAAAAAATGGAGTGGTATTGACTGTAAAAGGAATCGTATTTAAAAATGAAAAGCAAAATATTCCCCAATCTACCGCAATCAAATCTGATTCGGCATGGAGAAGGCCAGAGAGTTTTTGGAGAAATTGACCACCGGTGAGAAAGCCGATCAAGTTTCACGGATTACCTTCCCGCCGCACCGTCCCCATTTTGAATCCAGCTTCTACGAGTATGTCGCCCTCAGAGGTTTCCGGGTCGCTCGAATCGAACCGGGTTTAATCTATTGCTCTTTCAAAGTGCCCCCTCGTCTCACTGTAAGTCACCCTTGAACCCTAATTTCTATCCCCATTTTTCAATCCCGATCGATTGAGTTTGATTAATAACTTCAGGATGGGAATGGGAACTTGACTAATGGTGCGATTGGGAATATAATCGACATTCTTGGGGCGGCTGTGGCCTACGAGGATCATCGCACAATGAATGTGTCCGCCAACATATCAATCTCCTACATTTCGACTGCAAAATTAAATGTAAGCCTCTCTCTTATACTTCGGATTTTTCCTGTAGAATCTTCACCGTTCTTTGATACTCCCTCCAGTCACAGAGGAATTTGCACCCCTGGGATGACGGAAAGTGATAAATAATGTGTATATTTATGTGAGTGTGCACGCAAATCGATGTTTTCTTTTTAGGTATTGGAACATCCAAAAAGTAAAGTGTGCAAATTCCGTTTGGGACGGAGTATATTTTTTGGCATAATACATGAAAAAGCCCCTAAACTATCATATTTTGTTTCGAAAGACTCCTAAATAATTTTTTTATTATAAAAAGTCTCTGAATTATTAATTCTTGTTTCACAAGGTCCTGCCGTCCTGGTAATGAAAATTCATGAATTTTACTAAATTATTTTAATATTTTTCATTGAAATATGATAAATCAATTAAATTCAATGTTATTAACTTCGAATTCCAACAAAAAATGTGTCTAGCAAATTTTCAATAGGGGTCTTAAGAAATACTCCCTCCGTTCCAAATAAATTTGCACATTTTTCTTTTTTGGACATCCCAAATCAATTTGCACACTAACTAAAAAAGAAACATCGATTTGCGTGCACTCACATAATTTTTTTAGAACAAAAATTAGTTTAGAGTCTTTTAAAACAAAGTGTGATAATTAGATACATTATGTATGGGATGTGGAATAGAACATAAGAAAATTGCAAAGAGGAAAGAACGGCCCTTTATATAATCTGTGATTTAAGTATAATGCTTAGTGATAGGAGATTTTCTGAAAGCGAACACAATTTTTAGTACTAAATTGGACCAATATCATTTCCTATTTTTGCTGTTTTGGTTACTTTTACTCTTCCTTTATGTGATAGAACATTTTTCAAATTGTATTTAGATTTGGACTATAATTTTTAAATTCACGACCTAAAATCATTTCATGGATTTTAAATATTTAGTGTCATTTGTAATTCATGAAATTCTTAAATTCATTTATTTTCAAATTTCTTGTATTTCAAATAACTTGATCCAAACACAACCTTCTAATTTGACTTTATCCAGCACCTTTAATCTTTTTGTTAGTCATGTTTGTTTTAGAAACTAGAGTTATTTTGAGTTAAGGAAAAGAGAATTCATAAAATGTTCGAGTATAAAGTTGTGTATTTTGGAGTAATTTAAGAAATGTGTTGTATGTTCTGTACTTCTAAATTGCATCAAAGTTAGAATCGTAATTGGAATTGTGCTTGCTAATTAATTATGTATACATGTTTCAAACAAATTTTTTTTGACTAAAAGGTTCCTTGCTTTATTATTTTGGTTGCATTAATGACAAAGGTTTAATGTGAGATTTGATGCTAATATCTAACCTCCAAATTGTTTTTGACAAAAAGGTTCCTTGCTGTATTATTTTGGTTGCATTAATGACAAAGGTTTAATGTGAGATTTGATGCAATATCTAACCTCCAAAAATTATAGTATAACACTAAGTCACTGTCCATATAAATCATCAAACTCAAGGGCACTTTGTTAGCAACTCTTCAATGTTAATTAGAATGAGTTTAAAATTAGTATAATTATGAGTGTTAATTAGAACAAAATCATTATCTCTCCTCTTAAATAAGGTAATCAATACTCTATTTCCCTCCTACAATCCTCCTCCTCAACTACTTCCTTATTCCTCCACCAACAAGTACAACCACAAACACACATTTGTTATCCACTTCTATTTTAAAATTAGGCATGTCACTAGCAATGCAACCACGATTGGAACAATCCTTCCCCCAATATATCATTCTTATTATGGGAGCATAAATGAAAAATAAATTTTCATTCCCATTACCATTGAAGTGCTTTTAAGTAAGCGCCCCCTTAGTCAACATGATCCTTTGCATTGGTTTTGTGTGCAGGGGTATTTTCAAATATATATTCCATTTCTATTTCCTTATTTAGTGTTTTTTATTTCTTCACATTTTTTAATTTTAACTATTCCAAAGAAATAACCACTTGAACTATACTATTTTGTTACATTTTAATAAATAGTATAAATGCAATAAGTTGTAGCGTATTAATTTTTAATACAATATACAAATCAAAATATCTTCTCATTCCACTTTTATTCCCAAACCCTTGTTGTCTTGATCTTTATTCTTCAGTTAAATCCATATCTTGAAATATACTTCCTCTGATTTCTTAGTCTTTCTTTTTCAACTAAACCAATTCCTTGAAATATAGTCCCTCCATTTTAAAATAAGTATCGTTTTAAAGGTTAAATTTTATTTCAAAATAAGTGATGTTTTAACTATTTTTTACATTTTTTTTTTCTAATTTATCCTGAATTCAAATTTAAAACATAAGAGATTTTCCAGGAATTATATTTAAATATAAGAAATTATCAAAATATAATAGATTTTTTAGAGATTCATGTGGAATATATATGTTAAAATTTACAATTCCTTAATTTGCTACGAAATCTCTAGAACGACACTTATTTTAAAACAGGGGGAGTATATTCCGACTGCAAATGTCAAAATAGACATTCTATCCACATAATAATATACAATCGTGCAAAATAGATTGGTAGGATATTCGTACTTCGAGTTCGTAGACGGAATTTTAATGAAAAATTAGTCAATTTTTTCGAAAATATCGATGCGTGGGATCGAATTAAGTGAGAGTGTTTAAGTTCAACTTGAATAGATCAGTGATTTGCACGTTTGGAAGAGACCCCAACTGCTCGGTCGAATGAGCGACCTGGCTTAAATCGAGGAGTTCTCAGGTTAGTTCATGTTTTGGATGAGCGTTATGATTGTTCGAGTTTGGTTCGTTGGCAAATTTCGAGTTTCGAACGTCGAAAATTGAAGTTGAAATTTGGAGCTGCTCGAGCAGCTCGAGCGCGTTGCTCGAGCGCCCCAAATTGTACAGAAGATTTTCGCCGCTTGAGCAGCTCGAGCGACTGTGTCATTCGAGCTCTATGCTCGATTGCGACCGCTCGAGCGGGCCAACTCGAGCGGGTCGCGGGTTTTGCCCAGATTTTTGCCTCCTCTATAAATACCCCTTTCCACACATTTTCACACACACACACACACACACACACAGTAAAAGGGGCAATTTGGGCGAATTTGCAGCGGGTTCGAACCATTCTCACCAATTTAACACGATTTCACATCATTTTTGCTCGATTTCTTCACATATTTCCCTTAAATCTTCAAGCAAGGTACGTAATCTCTATCTTTTGTCTTTCAATTCGTAGTTTAAAGGTTGATTTAGATATGAATTGAGGATATGAACTAGGGTTCATGATGTGTTCGAAAATTTTGGGGATTTTGCATAAATTTGTTGATTCTTGATTCCTTGTTGATGAATGTTGATAATATGCTATGGGTTTACCTGTTTTACTTTCAATTTTGGAATTGCATGAGTAGAATGGGTGAATTTTTAGAGTGAGAAAGTAGGAATTTGAGAAAAGGAGATGAGTTTTGCATGTTGAGAAGGAATTATTGTGAATTAAGATTGAATTGAGTATGAATAGGTTTGAATTGAGTCGTGAGCATGTAAATTACACAATTTGGGTAATGTTACTTAATGATAGACTTGAATGTGGGCATTAGTGAGTTGAGATTGATGAATTGATTGTTAACTACTTGAGAACTTGGGAATGAAAACATGAGACTTGGAATTGAGTGAACTCAAGGTGAAATTGAATGTGAATGAATTGAAATTTATGTGACTTGAGACTTTTTGAATTGTTTTGAATGACATAGAATGTCAAGAATAAAATTGAATTGCTTTGTGTTTTGCCAGGTGCAATGACTCCTAAAAAGAATGAGGACCGAGTGTTGAGCATTGCTGAATTGGAGGAAGTCACGAACGATCTTAGGAGGAGGAGTCTGTTGCCCTCGAGATGGAACAATCTGAACTACGAGGGAAGTTGGAGGTACATTGCGTATTGATGGAGCCTGATAACTGGGAAGGTGGAAATGACCCGAAGACCCGTCGTTAGTTTCATGAGAGACTTGGGGATCGAAGAGGAAATTAGAAGAATTTTTAGAAGGAATAACATGACATAGTTCTTCGAGATGTTGCTGTACATGGAGACGAATGCCAACTTGGTGGAACAGTTCCTCGCAACAGTTGAGAAGACAGACGAGAACTCGTTCAAGTTCAAGTACCAGAACGATTGACAGTATTGTGAGATTGAAGCTGTTAACCTTGCACTTGGGCTTCCAGCTTTGCCTAGACCAAACCGTGTGTCAAAATCGTACAAGGCAAATGCGTTCTGGAAGGACATCACGGGCGGAATGGCCGGGGAATACAAAGGTCAGAATGCACGAGCGTCGGCAATCAGAAATCCCGTGATTCGGTACTTAGAGCGGATCCTAGGAAACACCATATATGCCCGTTCTGAGACGTGAATTGTCACAAGTAAGCAACTCTATGGTATTTGGTGTCTTCTGTACACGAAGGATCACGACTTGGGAAGAGACTTCGTGGAGCACCACTACGAGGCTCCATTCAAGCTTGGCACGAAGACTTCCAAAGTTCGAGGAGGTGGATTGATCTCTGTATTCGTGAAGAGTCTCGGATTCGTGCCATGTTCGGGTCCTTGCCAAGGGATGGATTTAGGGTACGAGCAGATGAGCAACACGCTGATGTTCGAGCATTGGATGGGGAGTTATTGTATTCGATATAAGGATGATAACCTTTTCCCACTGCCGAACGACAAGTTGACTTTGAAGGGAAAGAAGAAGTAAAATCTGGGCATGAACGGAGAACAACACTTGGCTATAAGTGCTAAGTATACGTCTGAGGTTGATAGTAGAGGACTCCGGGAGGTGAGGCCCGTGAAGAGGAACTGTGGAGAGGGTACAGGCGGTGCCGGGACGAGCGGAGCAGGATCGAATGGAGTCCAAGATTTGCAAGAAGAAGAGCAAGAATACGAAGAGGGACACGACGGGGAAGGAGAAGCAGCGGGCGAGGACCCGCAAGAGATGGAGGTGGAGTCACCCGGGAAGCAGTCGCCCAGGCAGTGGTATCCCTCGTACGAGGAGTGGACTCAGATGGGGAACCAAATTCAGACGCTCCAAACTGACGTGACCTACTTGCGTGAGACGCAAGATAGGTTAGACACGAGGACATCCCGTATGGAGGGGAAATACTTAAATCATAACCCCATAATCTGAAATACTTCCAATACAATCCCATAAGAAATGCACACCACTCAAACAATAAAGTTCACACTCAAAAGCAGAAATAAATAAGAAGAGAAAAGAAAAAGAAAAAGAAAAAGGAACTAGAAATCGGGGGAATCCCACGACTCTCAAGCATCCGGAGGCGGCGGTGGGCGGTAGTTTGGATGATCAGCTGGATGGAGTCGCTGTTCGTGTCTCACCTGGGAGCTGATCATCCAAACTACCGCCCACCGCCGCCTCCGGATGCTTGAGAGTCATGGGATTCCCCCGATTTCTAGTTCCTTTTTTTTTTCTTTTCTCTTCTTATTTATTTCTGCTTTTGAGTGTGAACTTTATTGTTTGAGTGGTGTGCATTTCTTATGGGTTGTATTGGAAGTATTTCCGATTATGGGGTTATGATTTAAGTATTTCCCCTCCATACGGGCTGTCCTCGTGTCTAACCTATCTTGCGTCTCACGCAAGTAGGTCACGTCAGTTTGGAGCGTCTGAATTTGGTTCCCCATCTGAGTCCACTCCTCGTACGAGGGATACCACTGCCTGGGCGACTGCTTCCCGGGTGACTCCACCTCCATCTCTTGCGGGTCCTCGCCCGCTGCTTCTCCTTCCCCGTCGTGTCCCTCTTCGTATTCTTGCTCTTCTTCTTGCAAATCTTGGACTCCATTCGATCCTGCTCCGCTCGTCCCGGCACCGCCTGTACCCTCTCCACAGTTCCTCTTCACGGGCCTCACCTCCCGGAGTCCTCTACTATCAACCTCAGACGTATACTTAGCACTTATAGCCAAGTGCTGTTCTCCGTTCATGCCCAAATTTTGCTTCTTCTTTCCCTTCAAAGTCAACTTGTCGTTCGGCAGTGGGAAAAGGTTATCATCCTTATATCGAATACAATAACTCCCCATCCAATGCTCGAACATCAGCGTGTTGCTCATCTGCTCGTACCCTAAATCCATCCCTTGGCAAGGACCCGAACATGGCACGAATCCGAGACTCTTCACGAATACAGAGATCAATCCACCTCCTCGAACTTTGGAAGTCTTCGTGCCAAGCTTGAATGGAGCCTCGTAGTGGTGCTCCACGAAGTCTCTTCCCAAGTCGTGATCCTTCGTGTACAGAAGACACCACATACCATAGAGTTGCTTACTTGTGACAGTTCCCGTCTCAGAACGGGCATGTATGGTGTTTCCTAGGATCCGCTCTAAGTACCGAATCACGGGATTTCTGATTGCCGACGCTCGTGCATTCTGACCTTTGTATTCCCCGCCATTCCGCCCGTGATGTCCTTCCAGAACGCATTTGCCTTGTATGATTTTGACACACGGTTTGGTCTAGGCAAAGCTGGAAGCCCAAGTGTAAGGTTAACAGCTTCAATCTCACTATACTGCCAATCATTCTGGTACTTGAACTTGAACGAGTTCTCGTCTGTCTTCTCAACTGTTGTGAGGAACTGTTCCACCAAATCGGCATTCGTCTCCATGTACAGCAACATCTCGAAGAACTCCGTCATGTTATTCCTTCTGAAAATTCTTCTAATCTCCTCTTCGATCCCCAAGTCTCTCATGAAACTAACAACGGGTCTCCGGGTCTTTTCCACCTTCCCGGTGATCAGGCTCCATCGATACGCAATGTACCTCCAACTTCCCTCGTAGTTCAGATTGTTCCATCTCGAGGGCAACAGACTCCTCCTCCTAAGATCGTTCGTGACTTCCTCCAATTCAACAATGCTCATCACTCGGTCCTCATTCTTTTTAGGAGTCATTGCACCTGGCAAAACACAAAGCAATTCAATTTCATTCTTGACATTCTATGCCATTCAAAACAATTCAAAAAGTCTCAAGTCACATAAATTTCAATTCATTCACATTCAATTTCACCTCGAGTTCACTCAATTCCAAGTCTCATGTTTTCATTCCCAAGTTCTCAAGTAGTTAACAATCAATTCATCAATCTCAACTCACTAATGCTCACATTCAAGTCTATCATGAAGTAACATTACCCAAATTGTGTAATTTACATGCTCACGACTCAATTCAAACCTATTCATGCTCAATTCAATCTCCATTCACAATAATTCCTTCTCAAAATGCAAAATCCACCTCCTTTTCTCAAATTCCTACTTTCTCACTCTAAAAATTCACCCATTCTACTCATGCAATTCCAAAATTGAAAGTAAAACAGGTAAATCCATAACATATTATCAACATTCATCAACAAGGAATCAAAAATCAACAAATTTATGCAAAATCTCCAAAATTTTCGAACACATCATGAACCCTAGTTCATATCCTCAATTCATGCCTAAATCAACCTTTAAACTACGAATTGAAAGACAAAAGATAGAGATTACGTACCTTGCTTGAAGATTTAAGGGAAATATGTGAAGAAATCGAGCAAAAATGATGTGAAATCGTGTGAAATTGGTGAGAATGGTTCGAACCCGCTGCAAATTCGCCCAAATCGCCCCTTTTACTGTGTGTGTGAAAATGTGTGGAAAGGGGTATTTATAGAGGAGGCAAAAATCTGGGCAAAACCCGCGACCTGCTCGAGATGGCCCGCTTGAGCGGTCGCGCTCGAGCATGGAGCTCGAATGACACAGTCGCTCGAGCGGCAAAAATCTTCTGTACAATTTGGGGCGCTCGAGCAGCTCCAAATCTCAACTTCAATTTTCGACGTTCGAAACTCGAAATTTGCCAACGAACCAAATTCGAACAATCATAACACTCATCCAAAACATGAACTAACCTGAGAACTCCTCGATTTAAGCCAGGTCGCTCATTCGACCGAGGAGTTGGGGTCTCTTCCAAACGTGCAAATCACCGATCCATTCAAGTTGAACTTAAACACTCTCACTTAATTCGATCCCACGTATCGATATTTTCGAAAAAATTGACTAATTTTTCATTAGAATTCCGTGTACGAACTCGAAGTACGAATACACACCCCCAAACTTTGTTCTTGCTAGGCAATAACAAAGTTTGAAAAGAACGAGTACGTACGAGTAAGTACACTAAATTCGTATGAACTTAAATCACTATCAATGCAAAGTGACGAATGAAAAGAACATCACCCCCCAAACTTCGACTTCGCAAAGAGGTCTATGTTTGGGGTTCGATTTACCTCACTCCATCAATCGAATGTTTTACTACTCGAAACATCTCCATCTTCATGCATTGCTTTCCTTAGGCTCACTTGCTCACATTAAGCCACACGAAACAAGCCTACACCAACAAAAATACTCTATAAACGAGGTTAACACTTACGATTCACAAAACGACACAAGAAACAAAACACATAAAAACAAGTAAAAATGAGTTGCCTCCCATTAAGCGCTAGTTTTAAGGTCCTAATGCCGGATCGAGCTCGAAGGAGCTCACGGGACTTGAGAATCTAAAATACCTCCCTTATTCTCATAGGAGAAGTTGAAGAACTTCTTTACTCGATGCCCGTTCACCATGAATCTATGTCCATCCTCCTCGACCTCAAGAAATCCACTCTTATGCACGTCCTTCACGATATACGGCCCGTTCCACTTGGACTTGAGCTTTCCACCAAACAGCTTCATCCTCGAATTGAATACGAGGACTTGATCACCCACCTTTAACTCCATTTTCTTCAATCGTGCATCGTGCCACTTCTTGGTCTTCTCTTTGAAAATTCGGGCATTCTCGTACGCACTGTCTCGAAACTCCTCTAACTCATGCAATTAGGGGTGTGCAAAATACGGTTTGAACCGAAAAATCCGACCAAA
Source organism: Ballota nigra (assembly GCA_947034835.1). NCBI lineage: Eukaryota > Viridiplantae > Streptophyta > Magnoliopsida > Lamiales > Lamiaceae > Ballota > Ballota nigra. Next base: position 4,250,708 of record OX344727.1, on the reverse strand, counting down.
CCAAACTGAAATACAAATTTTGGTTCGGTTTGTGGTTTATGGTTCGATTTACGGTTTTCAATTTTTTTTTTATTTCGGTTCGGTTTACGGTTTTTACGACTTAAAAGCCATATAGACCGAACCAAACCGAAATACTTTTTATAATAATAATAATAATAATAATATATTATATTTATATTAATATTCACTAAATTAATATTTATCAGCTTTATTTTAATATAATATAATAATATTAATATTAGATAATTTATATTCACGCATAAAAGACTTGAGTTGATTTGTGTTTTGCATAAAATACTTGAGGAGTGGTGTTTTGTGTTAATTATATTTTTCAAATTATTGCTTAGATTTTGAAAACTATTATGTTGATGTTTTTATTAGATTATGTACAAGGTTTATTGATGCATCTTTGCCTAAATTATCATTTAGATGTTGACATGTTGCAAATAATTGAATGAAATATATGTGTTGATGCTAAAAAAAATTAAATTGATTTAAAAAAAAGTGTAAAAGATTTCGGTTTATACGGTTTGGGACCGAACCAAACCGAAATATTTCGGTTTGAGACCAAACGGTTTTTCAAAATATGGTTCGGTTTTTGGTTTGTAAAAAAATTTCGGTTTGGTGTTCGGTTTGACTAATACGGTTCGGTTCGGTGACCGAACCGACCGTTGCACACCCCTACATGCAATTGGAGTAATCTCTTCTCACTAACCAAAGACACTATCAAATTTCAGCTTCTTGATCGCCTAATATGCCTTGTGCTCCAACTCCACGGGCAAATGACATGCCTTTCCAAAAACTAATTGGTACGGAGACATACCAAGAGGCGTTTTGAAAGCTGTCCTATACGCCCAAAGGGCATCATCAAGCTTCGTTGCCCAATCCTTCCTACTAATGCTCACCGTCTTCTCAAGGATCTCCTTGATTTGACGATTCGATACCTTTGCAAGACCGTTAGATTGAGGATGATAAGCAGTAGAGACTCGATGACTTACCTCATATTTTGACAACAGCTTTTCCATCCACTTGTTCACAAAGTGACTCCCCCCATCACTAATCAAAGCTCTTAGGACTCCGTATCTTACAAAAACGTTCTTTCTCAAGAACTCGATCACCACTCGGGAATCATTCACTCGAGTCGGGACAACTTCAATCCACTTCGAGACGTAATCAACGCACACGAGAATGTACAAGAATTCATTGCTAGGAGGAAATGGACCCATGAAATCAATCCCCCATACGTCGAATACCTCGACTTCCATGAACACGTGCAGCGGCATCTCGTCCCTCTTAGTAATGGAGCCAAATCGTTGGCACTTTTCACACCTCTTGACCCATTCCATGCAATCTCTCAAAAGAGTTGGCCAATAAAAACCAGATTGAAGGACCTTCCTTCCGGTTTTCTCTCCACCCAAATGTCCTCCACATGGCAAGGCGTGGCAATGTCTTATGATATTACTCCACTCCTCCTCTGGCACACACCTTCTCAACACATGATCTATCCCTCTTTTGAACAAGTAGGGATCGTCCCAAATGAACTCCCGAACTTTCTTCAAAAATGCCTTCCGATGCACCGAGTCTATCTCAGCAGGTAACTCCCCACTTGCTAAATAATTAGCATAGTCCGCAAACCACGGTGCCTTCCCTTCGACTCGATATACAGGAATGTCTCCTAAGCCAAAGAGCTTCTCATCCGGAAATTCATCGTTCACCTCTCGATCTTCCACGGTGTTTTCCTTTGTGAGCTCCAATCTCGAAAGGTGATATGTGATTGGGCGTGAAATTGTCATGATTTGTCACTCGAAATGCCCTAGTTTTGGTTGATTTTGTTGAGTATTTAGAGTCATTTGCGTATCATTTTCATAAACTAATGAATTTGTCTCTTTGATGCTCATAGATGAATAGAGGGCGAAAAGAGGAGTTCGTAGGACTTTGAATCGACTCAAACGGATGCCCGGATGAGAAGATATCGAAGAAATACGAAAAGTGCTAGTTCGGGGGAGCAAAAGTGTCATTGGAGTGCACAAGCTAGAAGAGCTCAAGCACTAGCGCTCGAGTGGTCGTGCATAGCGCACGAGTTGAAGCTGGTCGTGCACCCCTGCACGAGTGCTCGTGCATAGTGCACGAGTAAGGCATGTGGTCGTGCACTAGTGCACGAGCTCGTGTGCTCGTGCAGTTTTTCAGCTCTGGAAGATTGAAGTGCTCGAGTGGAAGGTGCTCGTGCACTAGTGCACGAGCAGTGCACGAGCAAGCGTGATTTTTCGGCCCATACGTTCCCGACTCGACCCATTGCCTATATATACCCCTTCCGAGCACGTTTTTACACACAACTTGAACCCACGAGATACCACTTGATAGATTTTGACTTTTAGACTTAGTTTTGGGAGAGAGAAAGAAGAGCAAGCTTTAATTTTACATTTCGAGGTTTTCCTTTACGAATTCACATAACGGTTTTACTTTTCAGTTTAGTTTATTCATACATTTGTTATTGAACACGTTTAAATTTCGTCTTATTAATTTAATTTCAGTTCTTAAATTTATTTTCTTTCAAAACACTAGTTCATGCTTTCTAATTTTTCAATTCAATTCATCATGTTTATGTTCTTTACTTCGTCAATTGCTTTTGTTATCGTTATAACCATGACCGGTTAAAACCCTTGCATGCTTGGGGTAGGATGAACTCGTAGAAGTAGGTTGTGGGTACGTAATTAGAGTAACTCGTGATGTTAGGTTTTAATTCTCTTAATTAATGAATTCTTAAAATTAATCTTAACTTTACTTTTGAATTTCGTTCGAAAAGTGTTAGGGAGAGGACGACCGCATCACTCTTTAACAACAAGTAGACTTAACTAAAGAGTTTAGAAAATGTTAATTCATCTACCCGTTTAGCGAAGGAGGACGACCGCATCACCTTAGTTAAATTAGGGTCTCATTAATTAAGCACAATCTATTAACTTGTTAGTGGATTAGTGAAGTCGAGTGCTAGGGTAAAGTATTAGGGTTTATAATCTTGAGCTTTCATCTTGCATTCTTTTACTTAGGTTATTTCTTGCACGTCACGGTTATTTTGATTATGTACCTGCTCCGTTAGTATACATAGGGATTCCTACCCTGAGCATCACCATCTCTTACTTGAACACAACCCTTAGTTAATTCGTCTTTTTCAGTATTTTAGTTTAATAGTTTATTTTAGTCTCAATTAATCTTTAAAAAAAATCCAAAAACATTTCACTCATATTAACTACGACGCGTAGATCTTCAGGGATCTATTTACATACACTACAGTGAACTCGTACGCTTGCGAGGAATCTACTAGTAGAAGTTAGTACATTTGCTTCAAGTCAATCTGCTATCACATTCTCACATCCCTTCTTGTCTCGAATCTCTACATCGAACTCTTGGAGTAGCAAAATCCATCGAATGAGACGGGACTTTGCATCCTTCTTACTCATAAGATACCGAATCGCTGTGTGGTCCGTATATACTATTGTTTTCGTCCCTACTAGGTAGGGTCGAAATTTATCAAAGGCATACACGACCGCTAACAACTCATTTTCGGTTGTAGTGTAATTCACTTGAGCAGAATTCAACATTTTCGAGGCATAGTATATAGCGTGAAAACGCTTCTCACGAATTTGCCCCAAAGCAACTCCCATCGCAAAATCGCTAGCATCACACATCAGCACGAACTGGCTAGACCAATCCGGTGTCACAAGTATCGGGGCATTCACCAACGCTTCTTCAACCTGTTAAAAGCCACTAAACACTCATTAGTAAACTCAAAGGCAACTTCTTTTTCAAGAAGCCGCGAAAGGGGTTTAGCTATTTGTGAAAAGTCTTTGATGAAACGTCTATAAAAACCCGCGTGTCCTAAAAATGACCGAATCCCCTTCTCGGTCGAAGGTGGTGGAAGCTTCTCAATAGCAATCACTTTCGCCTTGTCAACTTGGATACCTTTCGAGGACACATGATGTCCAAGAACAATACCCTCTCTCACCATGAAGTGACACTTCTCCCAATTAAGCACCAAGTTCGTCTCTTCACACCTGCTCAACACAACTTCAAGATTGATTAGACATTTATCAAACGACTCCCCGTAGACGGAGAAGTCGTCCATGAAAACCTCCATAATCTTCTCAATCAAACCATGCAAAATAGCCATCATACACCTTTGAAAGGTGGCGGGTGCATTACACAACCCAAACAACATCCTCCAAAAAGCAAAAGTTCCATAATAGCAGGTGAAGGTGGTTTTCTCTTGATCCTCTGGGGCTATCATGATCTGATTATACCCCGAGTACCTATCTAAGATACAGTAATACTCAAAACCACCTAATCTATCAATCATCTGATCAAGGAACGGTAGAGGAAAGTGATCCTTACACGTTGTCTTGTTCAACTCCCTATAATCAACACACACACACCATCCCGTCACAAATCTAGTGGCTACCAATTCATTAGACTCCGTCTTAATCACCGTGGTACCCCCCTTCTTAGCAACTACGTGTAACGGACTACCCATGGACTGTCAGAAATCACAAAAATCATATTGCTATCTAACAACTTCAAAACTTTCTTATGTATCATCTCTTGTATCACCGGATTAACTCTACGTTGGTTTTGCACTACCGGTTTCCTACCCTCTTCTAATCTAATCCTATGCATGCAAATCGAAGGGCTAATTCTCTTAATATCCGCGATCGACCATCCTAGAGCAGATTTGTGCTTACGAAGCACTACTAAAAGTCTCTCAAGTTGATCATCAGATAAAAGGGCATATACAATTACCGGATACTTATCGGTCTCATCCAAGTAGGCGTACTTGAGGTGGTCGGTAAGTGGTTTCAGCTCCTTTTTCGCCTCCAATGGTGGTGCCTTATCGAACATCTTCTCAAAAGTTGACTCCTCGGCTTCCAAGTCGTCCTCATCCTCTACTTTCTTCATATCCAAGAACTTGACATCTTCGTTGTCTTTCAAGCTGTTAAAATAATCAGGATCATAAGAATCGTAAGATAGATCATCAAGAATAGGATAATCAAACTGATGAACATAGAAAGAGCAAGGGTCTAGAAGTGTGTCTTCAACACAAGTGTCTGTCATGTCAATGAAGTGACAGCTCTCATCTCCCATGGGGTATTTCATAGCTTCATAAATAGCTATCTTCACTTCTTGATCATCAACTTTGACCGTAATCTTCCCATTCGCTACGTCAAGTACCATCCCGGCTGTAGCTAGGAACGGTCTCCCTAAAATCAGCGGGACATGCTCATCCTCCTCCATATCGAGTACAACGAAGTCGGCGGGAAAAACGTGATTCTCCACCGTCACAAGAACATCCTCCACTACTCCTTGAGGTCTAGTGATAGATCTATCAGCAAGCTGGAGCGTCATCATCGTGGGTTGAAGCTCACCCCCCTCTAACTTCTTGAACAACGATAGAGACATCAAATTAATGCTCGCCCCGAGATCACACAAAGCTCCTTTCTTGATCCCGTTCCCGATATCACAAAGAATGGTGAAACTCCCGGGATCTTTCAACTTTGGCGGAAGTGCCTTGTGCACCATAACACTCACCTCGTGGTTCAAGTGCACTAGCTTAGGTCCGTCCACTCTCCGTCTCTTCGCTATCAAGTCCTTCAGGAACTTGGCATAGTTAGGAATCTGTTCCAAAGCATCATAAAAAGGAATGTTAATATGTAACTCTTTAAAAACATCAAGGAATTTAGCAAACTTCTCATCAAGCTTCTTTTTCATAAAGCGATGTGGATATGAGACAAGTATCACAGATTTGGGTACCCCCCATTCATCTTTCACAGTCTCTTTTACATTTTTCCTTGCTTCATTTGCCTTCTTCCACTTTGGAACTCTCTCAATCTCCTCAATCCCCTCCTCTTCAGGCTCTTTGCTCTCATGAGACTCATCCACATCTTTACCCTTCTGAATGCCTTCACTCTCAACCACTTTCTCTACTCCCATCTCCTCAATCTCATCTCTATCTGCCTCAGGCTCTTTTCCTTCTATCTCAACCTCTCCTTGGGGCGTCTCAGAATCAGCAGACATCTCAGGACCATCATATTTGGTCCCACTTCTCAACTCAATAGCTTTGCAATGTTCTTTTGGGTTACCCTCGGGCATTGAAGGATACTTGCCCGACTCTATCGTCTGAGACTTTGCAATTTGACCGATTTGATACTCTATAGAAGTGAACCTGCGGTTGTTCTCTTGTTGAGCTCGATTCCACTCTATGTCTCTCTTTTGGAGTTCTTGATCACGCTGATCGCCTTTCTTATGCAACTCCTTCACATCGTACTCCAAAGAGGACAATCTCTTGCTACCTTTCTCCACCTTCTAAAGGATAGCTCTCAATATCTCCTCAGTTAAGGCACCGCCTTCTCCACCCGGAGGTTTAGAACCTGGGTCAACACCTGGAGGCACTGTAATACCAGCCTTTGGATTAGCATATGAAAAATTCTCATTTTTCCTCCATGTGTTTTGAAGAGACTGCTGTCCTCCTTGATATCCTTGTGTGTTCCTCCATTGATTTTGAGGCGGCTGAGGACCTGAAGGTACAAATGGTTGGCCATAAGAAGACCTTCCAAACTGATTGCCACCTTGTGGATAGTTAGGCCTTCCCATATAGTTGGCCTCTTCTTGCTGACTCGTGGGTGGATCCACTTTCTCATTCACTGCTACATTCCCTCCAACCAGATTTTGCCCCATCTCAAGGTTGCTGATCTTCTCCATCATAGCCATCAACAGCTTCCTCGTACCCTCATTCTCCTCCAACTTGCACGCTCTCTGAAATTCCGGATCCTCATTCCATGCCCCGGCATTCATGACAATATTGTCGACGATTTCTCTACATCTCGCAATCCCTTGGTTCAGAAAAGCTCCACTGGCACATGCATCAAGATGGGCTTGACCAGTCTTGCTAGCTCCACTATAGAAGAATGCCATGATATCTCCCTCATTATACCCGTGCTGCGGGCACTCAATCAACATATTCGAGTATCTCTCCCATACCTGACGTAAATCCTCTCCTGGCTTCTGGCGGAAGGAAGAAATCTCTATCCTTGCTTTAATCGTTCTCGATGGAGGGTAGAATCGCTCGAGGAACAGACGCTCGAGCTCGGCCCATGTGGTTACACCTCCCCGTGGGAGCGTGTTATCGTACCACTCCTTGGCTATTCCCGTCAAAGAGAATGTGAACAACCTGAGCCTCTTGACATCTTCAGACATGGCGTTATAATTAAACGTGGATGCGATCATCAGAAAACTCCTCAAATGAGTATGCGGATTATCCTTCCCAACCTCTCCCTTTAATTGATTCTCGGTAAGCAGCTTAAGAATTCCTGGGGAAATCGAGAAGTTATTTGCCTCTACAGGGGACAATGCCACTCCATCATAGTACCTCTGCGGTTGAGCCGCGAACCTTTCTCTAATAGCCATGTTCTGATTTGCGTTCCGAGGAACGTGTTGAGGATTAGCAGTTGGTACGGGTACTTGTTGGGGTGGTGGTGGTTGATAAGCTGGTGGTTGGTTGTCAACAGGCGATGGAGGATATGTGTATGGTGGATACAGATAAGGTGGGTATGGGTAAGAGTTAGGTAAGTTATTTTGTGGTAAGTTATGATGTGGGTAAACAGGGTTGTTCTGAGGATGTTGGACAAGATTATGAGCTGGATTGTTCACGTGTTGTGTACCCGGGTTTTGGCTCTGGCTGTCCCCTGACGGATCTTGGTTCTTACTGGAATTGCCTTCAGTGCCGTCAGCCCGGTTCAATGTCTGATTAAACTCATTCTCGACATCATTCAACTCATTAGTAATGTCCATTGGTTATTTCCCTCCTCCGGCAGCGTTAAACCTGAAACACTAACAAAAGAATAAAAACGCAACTGCCGAAAATACTACGAAATAAAACAGAAAAGTAAATCACTCACTACTAACTACTAAGCTATCTACAAGTCCTATTCAAAAGACATACAACGCCATCCCCGACAATGGCGCCATTGACTTGAAGCGAATATATACCAACTTTTACTAGTAGATTCCCCGCAAGCGTACGGGTTCACTATAGTATGAGTAAGAATAGCGACCAAGTTTATCGAACCCAAGGGATGAAGTGTATGCGAACAGATCCCTGAAGATCTACGCGTCGTAGCTAATATGAATGTATGTTTTTTTGGATTTTTAAAAGAATTAAGTCTAAGCTAAAATGAACTAATTAAACTAAAAACGAAAGAAACGAATTAACTAAGGTGTGTTTTCAAATAAGTAATGGTGATGCTCAGGATAGGAATCCCTACGTATACTAACGGAGCAGGTACATAATCAAAATAATTGTGACGCGCAAGAAATAACCTAAGTTAAAGATTGTAAGATGAAAGATCAAGAATTAAAATCCTAATACTTTATCCTAGCAATCGACTTCACTAATCCACTAACGAGTTAATAGATTGTGCTTGATTAACGAGACCCTAATTTAAACTAAGGTGATGCGGTCGTCATCCTTAGATAAACCGGTAGATTAATTAATCCTTTCTAAACCAATCGTATTTTTTCTAATCCAAAATTTCCCAAAGTAATACTTTTCTTCTTCCGCACTAATACCAATCGTATTTCTTCGAAATCTTCTCATCCGGGCATCCGTTTGAGTCGATTCAAAGTCCTACGAACTCCATATTTCGTCCTCGACTCACCTATGAGCATCAAAGAGATAAATTCATCAATGTATATAAATAATGCTCAATTGACTCTAAATACTCGACAAAACCGACCAAAACTAGGGTATTTCTAACGACGATTCATGACAATTTCACGTCTAATCATAGGAAAATCCAGTGTTTCAGTTATTAGGTACAAGATTCCAAGACGGTTAAATATGCGCATACGCTCACTGTTTAAAACTTAATTGTTATTTACCAATACTACCTCTCATGCTCATATTTTCATAAATGACAATAAAATAATATTGTCTTTTATAATTATATCATCCCTACACTATTATTTTACGCATATCCAACTTAATTTAGGATGACAAATCTGATTTTTTTTTTTTTTAAAGAATGAATATTTGTTTACAATTTTTTAATTTTCTGCAAACATCACTTCTTTTATTTATACTAAACCCACTATGCCAATGGATAGTGGATGTTTTTTGGTTCCAATTGTCAATCATTATTTATATATTCTGTAACTTTCTTAATTATTTTAGAATTCTAGAATTATAATTTTGTAGAACTTTTGCATAGATTTAGGAACATATGACAAATCATATATTTAAATATATGATGAAAATTAAATAAAATCATTGAATTTATTCATAATCTTTAAACTATACTCCCTTCATGCATGAAAATTGGCATATTAATTTTTGCCCGGTTACTTAAAAAAGTAAATATAATATGTACTCCCTCATTTCGTCCACCAAAATTGTGCCTCATTGCTTGGAAACAATTTTTTTTCTTAAAAAGTAGTTAAAATAATTATTTGTGTATGTACAGTTAAGTGATTGTTGACAAATAAGAAAATGACACACTTTCGGTGGACAAACAAATAAAGAAAAAGGATACAATTTTTGTGTGGACGGAAGGAGTAAGAAGTAAGAGATGTTATATTCAAATATAGAATAAAATATTTTTAAATTATTGTGTGATATTTAATGAAAAAGTGTGTAAATAAATATATACTAAATGATATAAATAAAGGTAGTATTCCGATTTTAGATTATATGAGCATTTTCACGAACGAATGAGTACGCTGACATGGACAATTATTTACGGACGAAGGGAGTATATGAGATTTTTTTAGATAATTATTAAATGTATTAATATATACTTGTCCTTGTTCATCCTTAATTTTTTTTAAAAAAATTGATACGATTAAAAGATGAATAGATTTATTAAGGCAAAGTATAGTGTAAACTTGATAAACTATTTTGAAGGGTGTAAGTTGTTTAACTAGAGAGTATTAAGTGTTCTCACTGAAAAATATTAGTTATGGAGAGTACAAGTTTTTACTAAAAAGATTAAGTTGAAGGGCACAAGGTATAATTATTTTCACTAAAAAATATGATTTCTATTAAAAGGTAACACTAAATAATTGATGTATGATTTATTAAATTAAATGTAATTATAATAATAAAGTTTTAAATGAATTTTTGAGTGGAAGTCAAATATTAAACTTGGTTCAATTGATTTTAATTAATAACTAAATGTATTAAATATATTATGAAAGATTAATTTAATCTAGAGTAGGTTTTGCATGGGACCGTCTCATGGCATGAGACAATGGAAATGAAAATAACTAGGGCATTGATTTATTAACACTTTGATAGGAGTAGGTGTTAATTTGTGTTGTCTCATGACATGAGACGATTTCATACAAGTTTTTGCCTTTAATCTATTATTTTTTACACAAAATCTAATTTCAAATATATCGTTTTGTAATAATATCTTCAAAATAATGTCGGATGAATCTATATAACCAAAATGAACTCTTCAGTACATGTCTAGAGATGTGGACAATAAAAATTAATTAATTTAAATAAAATAGTTGGTTCTTGGGTGAATATAATTTTTGCTTACTTAAATTAAATGAATTAATTATTAAGTCATTTCCTAGCTTTAAAAATAAATATATGTATAACTTAGATACTAAATTAGGAAATTAAATTTTATGATTATTTTTCTAATAGTCTTATATTTTCATTAAAGTGAAGAACAAAATTACTTTTCATTTTTTTTAACTACAAATTATGAGATATAAGTAAAAAAAAAAAATCATATTTTTATTTATTTATATGTATGTCTATTTTATAAATTAATATAGTAGAAGTACTTAAAGATATGAACATAAATGCATTTGCACATGTAATAAATAATATAAAATTATTACCATCATATAATTAATTAGACATAATTATAATAATTAAATTAATACTAACTCTGTATATTCATTGATGTCGTTAACTTCCTATAATTAATTAAATATAGTAATTAATACAATAGACGAATTAATAGATAAACTATTTATCAATTTATGAGATTGTATATTAGTATATAAATGTATTAAATTGTCCAGACATGAATTTGAGTTACAGACTTACCGTTACATTGAAGACAAATAAGCTAAATAGACATGAATTTGAGCTTGTGGATTGAAAATAAAATGAATGATAGATGCATTGGCTTTGTTGATTATAAAAGTGATTGGTGACTAGAAATATTTTAATTTTCTATAAGACACATCCCGAAATCAATAAAACTTCAATTCCTACAAGTGGAATATTTTTCTTGCTGAAAGTCTTATTAGAGAACCAATGTTTAAAATCAGTTGGAGTTGGTGACTGATTATACTACTTAAAATAGGGATAGAAACATTTTTAGTCCCATAACTTTTTACCTTTTTTGAAATGGTCCAAAAAAAGATAAATATACAAGTTTAGTTCCAAATTTTTGCAAATTGTAAAATTTACACCCCAAATTCGCCGGAAGCGACAAAAAAATCACCGTTTTTTGACATGTATAGTGCACGTGAGCGTTCAACTTAGACAAACATGTTGATTAGGTTATAAATAAATAGTTTTTATGTTTTGGAAGATTGTATTTGGGAAGGATTTTGACGTTATTGCAAAAAAAAAAAAAAAAAAATTGGAGAAGGATTTCTAGGGTTATTCAAGTTCGATTTACATTTTTAAAATGAATATTCACCGAAAATATTCAAATTGAACATGCATGTGCCGGACTCATGTCAAGAAACTATTGTATTTTATCAATTCGGTGAAATTTCAGATGTAAATTGTACAATACAGAAAAAATTGGGACTGAATTTATACTTTTATCTTTTTTCGGGACCATTTCAAAAAAGGTAAAAAGTTATGGGACTAAAAGTATTTTTATCCCTACTAAAATTGGTCATATTATAATACTCTCCCCGTCCATGAAAATTGAGATTGTTACTTTTATCACGGCAATTAAGAAAGTTGATGTAATATGTAAAAAGTAAGAATATTGTGTCAAATCAAGTACAAAATAAATTATTTTAAAAATGTTATGTGTGTATGTTGAAAAAGTAGATGAAGTTTATTATTTCCATTTGAGGCAACATGATTATTTTTCGTGGACGACCCAATAAGACAACTAAACCTATAATTTGTGGACGGAGAGAGTAATGTTAGATAAAATCATAATTTTTTCTCAAATTCAAATCTAACCTAAAATTTTAAATCTTTGCAAACTAAATCACAACTTAACATTTGATTGCAATTCGAACCAACAAAACAAATTCTTTGTTGTATGAAAATGATATTTCACTTACCGGACAATAAATAATTAATTGTATTAGTATATTTAGATTGATTCGAGTGACAACATATAATTAATAATCATTTTCGAGCTAATTGAAATCTGTCTTTTGGTTAAACTTGCAATCAACTGTTAAATTGAAGTTTTATTTGCGAAAAAATTGTGATTTTATTCGCAATTAACCCTACTATAAAGGCTAAACTAGGCTATTTGTGTGGTTGCTATATAATGGTGTCAAGTTTAGCATTTATAAGAAGATATGAATAATTCTGATACAGTTACGAAGTTGAATAGATCACGTGGTAAGAATTTCATTACCTATAACAAAAAGGTTACGAGTTTGAGCCACCATTTGTTTGATAAAAAAAAAAAAAAAAAATCTATCAAAGTGTAATTCTTGTGATTGTGTGATTGACAGGATGAACTGGAGACCATCTCCAAATTTTTAGGTGAAAAGGGAAAATACAGAGGGACACATGTAGTTGTTCGGAACAAAACAACTGGGGAGATTGTTGCTGAAGGCCGCCATTCATTATTTAATACGCTTAGTAGCAAAATCTGACTCCCTTGTATTGTACTCCACATTATTGTACTACCTCCGCTCAGAATTACTTGCACATTTACTATTTTTTTTTCGTTCTTTAGTAAACGAAATTTTTATTAGTATTTGAAATGATAAAATAATTTTAAAATGACGTACAATAGAGGAGAAATAGATATATCATACACCTTCTTAAAAGTCACTTTATCGTTTCAAATATTAATAAGCAATTCGTTCCCTAAAACACGAAAAACAAGGCAACGTACAAATAATCATGAGGCAAGGGGAATAACTATTTTTTACGTTTTATTTAGACTTAGTTGCAATAAAAATCGTGACCTTTGAACTGGTTGCATTTTTAACTAAACTTTTGAATGATTGCAAATAAAATCACGAATTTAAACTTAAATTGCAATTCCGGCTTCAGGCAGTTTATGCTCTGCCAATATATAAATGATTTTTGATGTGATTGCTTTGTTCAAATCTGACGAAGAAAAACACTCAAGGGCGCCATAAACATCGTAAACTTTTAAATAAACTTCCTCCATTTTCGATTGAATAACTAGAAATTAAACCCAATAAATTTTGATTTAAGAAGAATACAAATAAAAACGTTGAAATTGAAAAGAGAAATTAGACGTCTGAATCCAAAAAGATAGAAATTTATTCAAATACCATTAAAACAAAAACGGATAAATTAAATTAAATTTTTAAAAAATTAGCACAAAAAATGTGATTGAGTGAAATGAATTGCACACAATTTGTTGCAATAAGCATTCTTTAATCCTGAATTCATCCAACAAAGAGACCTCATCAAAATTTGCATAATTATTTACCCCTAATAAGTACGCATAAGTAACTTCCACTAAGAATCGCCCATCCAAGAAACAAAATCTCACATGATCGCTTTATGCGTTTGCGACCACCTTTATGAATTCTAGTTCAATTTTTACCTTGAGTATCACTACTCATACCTTAAAATCCTCTAAATTCACTCCATTTGCTAAACATACTCCAATAAAAGTTAAAAATTAATATACATTGCTAAACATACCTCATTTCATTCCACTAATATCCCTATCTATTGAGTCAACTCGAGTTGACTCGGCCCAACTCAGTAAAAATAGGCATCAATTTGATCAACTCGGTCCCAACTCGGTACGAACTCGGTCCTGACTCGCCTCAGACTCACTCGGGTTCCTCTCCTGATTTATGTCGTAGCCAACCATTTTTCCACTCGGGCTAAACTTCCATTTCACTGGCCGTGTGGTAATCATCCCATGCCGAGTAATTTTGTTCGAGCAAAACTACGTCGTCCTCTTCCATCAGTGGCGGACGCAGAAACTGGATGCAGGGATGGCACAAAAACATACTATGAAAATATGATAAAAAGAAAATTTAAATATAAAAATATTTATAATTAATCTCAAATTTAATAATAAGAACTCTGTTATTATAATATAAAGAGGTCTTAAATGAGACGATCCCACGATGATACACATTGTAATTTAGGAATGAAGTTTTTATACTTCAAAATGAGTGATTCGTATTACCATAAAACTGTTAAATACAAGAATTTGTCTATAATATATGTTGTATTTTTATTTAATATATTTAAGTAAAGTGTGTGATAAAATACAATTATGGATAAAATGGAATAAAAAAGTTTATGTTGCCCTAGTAAACTTTAACATTATAATAAAAATAAATACTCCATCCGTCCATGAAAAGTATGCACCATTTTCTGCACGTGGATTAATACAATATGTCGGAGGATATTTAGAGGTCTTGTCAGATCCATTTATGAATAAAGTGATTGTTTATGATAAGTATGCATAGAAACGTTACTATAAACAATCATTTTATTTATAAACGAACCTCACAAGACCCCTAAATACCCTCCGACATATTGCATTAAACGACGTGTAGAGAATGGTGCATACTTTTTATGGACGGAGGGAGTAGTCAATATTCTCTCCGTCCCACAATAATTTGAAGAGGAGAGTGACATACATTTTAAGAATAAAGTAGAATGAATAGAGTTTTGGAGGATAATTTTGTAAAACTTTATGTATAAAGTAAAGAAGTTAATTGAAGTTAGTGTAATGTGGGCCAAAAAGTTATGACAGGGATACTGCACACCTAACCATTAAAGCAAGTACCACATTCAAATATATTTTGACATTAATAATATAGTAAAGTAGAAAAATTCAGGTGGGGCACTTGCCCCACCTTGCCTCAACGTACGTCCGCCCCTGTCTTCCATTGTCATGCTCTGTTCCATTGCTCGAAGCTTTCCGACATAGCAATGCTCAAATTTCCGGCGTCGCGAGCTTCAAATTCGGCTTTCTCTTATTCTGGCGATGGAACAACTTTCAATTCCCGGCGGTATTTCCTCCATTAATATCGGTGTGAATAGCAGCTTGAGACTGCATTTCCGATGGCGAAGCTTGCTCTGGCGTGAGATTCCAGCACTGAAACTCCATGAATTCCGGCATCCAGCTTTCCTTCCTCCTTAATTCTCGGCGTCTGTGGCTAATTTTCTGTCGATTCCGGCGTCAAATTAAGTAACCATGATGCAGAAACTTATTTTGCATTGGCCTTCAAATGTGGGCCGTGAGTTAATTAAAATGGGCAACAACTTTTTAATTGTTGCCCATATAATTTCCCCTCAAATTCACTCATTTTTCTCACGATCTTTGATCCCATTTTCAATTCACTTTTCGATTAACTCCAATAAAAATTAGGTACGTGTTTGTTCCATAAGTACTCAAATTTCTGCAAAAATAACAAAACACTACCTTTCTCGAAATCAAATGCAAATCGTCAAACTAATGTAAAAAAATGCAATAAATCCTATAAAATTAAATAGAATAAATGCACAAATTTCAAGCAATTTTCACACTAATCAACCCTCCAAACTTGAAGTGTTGCTCGTCCCCAAGCAACAAAAGAAAAATAAAACAAGTGAGAGAATTGCGAAGAAATGAGTATCAAAGAAGGAAACAATTAAAATGCAACTCTTGTTCTTTTATGAAAATGAATTCAATGGATAGTGATTCATAAATCAATCAATAAAATAGAGATTCAAAAGAAACATGACAATCAAATCACCATGATCCTCACGGGAAGTGTATAACTCATCTCTCTGTACGGATAATTAACCACTCAAATGTCAAATTATAATCATGCACCACCATAAGCTTGACAACTATCTAAGCACTTACCTCAAACTTCCATTTTGTACTAAATCAAGAAGGACTTTTCATTTGGTTGTAATGTTGGCTCTTTGGTCAAGGTGAGAATTTTTTAATACAAAGTGACTCATAAACTAGTGGAGCGAGAAGTAAAGACACATAAGCACATCTAAAAAAATCTCAAGACAAAGTTGCAATTGTACTGATTGCAACTAAAAAACTCATACTCAAACAATTTACTAGTTCTTTTTTTTTTCTCAATCACAATCCTCTTCACCACACCATATCAAACACTTTTGACTTTTAAGCTCTACCAAAATCTTGTACATAAGACACAAGAGAGTTTATTTTTATTTTTCAATTTTCTTTTCAACTCAATCTTTTTTTGTACAACTTCTCAACTCATACCTCCCTTTTCTCTTTTCACTTTTCCACAAACCCATCCACCCAATTCACATTCAAACTCAATTTAACCTCACTATCCACATTCAAGCTCCACTAGTTCATAGAAAAAATTAGGCCCAATTGGGAGGATAATTCAGCTAAATCTGTAGGTTGCCAAGAAATAAGTCAATAGGCTCAAAGTGGCTAACTACAGAAAAATTTCGTTTGGTATGGAAAATTTGGCAAAGTGACTTTTTAAAATAAAGATGACCTAAAATTATTTTTAGCATCTTATGCAAGTAGAGACCTAGAGCTAGACTATATACAAGTTCTAGAGCATAATAACCACAAATGACCACACAAAAATGAACAACCATTTAAGATAAATTGGTTTAGGCATAAAAGCTCATGAGTTCATTTTGATCATGGATCATTTCTCATCTTGCACTTTTTCACCCTTATTAGTCAATCAACAAGTTCAACACCAACACATTCACAATCAAAACTAGAATCACACCAAATTATTCACCTCATCAACATGCATTTAAGAGCAACCACTTCCATAAACACTTTTCAACACTAGTAGCCACACAAAAATCTCAATCAACCAAATCAAACACTCATGCAATTTCCAAGAACATCTTGGAGCAAAATGAACTATAAATCACAAAAAAATCTCCCATAAACTTTGACATTGCTAAGCAATTCGAAGTTTGGGCTCATGATATGACCAATCAAAATGTGCTACCAACTGCTCTCTATCCTAATACATCACATGTAATAATCTATAATTAGTGCGCAGGTGAATTATAACAAAAGATAGTATCTCCCCAAGATTAGACATTGCCAAGCAAGTCTAAGTTTGAGCCCGGAGTCCAATATACCTAAACAATTTGCACCGATCACATCTTTGCCTGAATTGTGGTAAATCGCACGAGGGAGTTTGCCTTTTTGCCCCAAAAACTTATTTTTCTTGTGGACAAAGAAGACATATAGCCAGTACGTGTCCGAACCGTGGTAGACAAATGGAGCAGGGGAGAGTTCCAGTACGAGTTTTTACTCTAATCACAGAAGATGCTGTAGATAATTCGGTCGTCACGGGTAAACTTCCTATCTTTGGTATTTCAACTTTTGTGTTATTTGATTCTGGAGCTACACATTCATTTGCATCAACTAAGTATGTGACAATGTGAGAAAGTTGGGTAAAACACCCAACCTAACAGAAGCCAGATTTGATGTGATTATATTTATAAGATTAATTATTGAGATTTAGATAATATATTAATTATTATTCCATCATGCTTTAGCTAATACTTGTGTGTGTGAGTATATATATACTACTTGTGCATTTGTAATGAATAGTTACCTTGGTAAGTATGCAAGCTTATATATGTTGGTGATTAGTGGTTATTAGCAAGTTAAATATATATATATATATATATATATATATATATATATATATATATATATATATATATATATATCAATACTTTTATATAGGCAAAACATTTTGTGTCTATGTATCAATGCTAAAATTCTTATATTTCAAAAATCTTATTCTCCCATTGAGTCAAACCTTTACTTTTAATCTAAACCGTTTATTACATACTTTTAATCTTAATCGTTCATTTCATCAAACATTTTCTATAAATTTCAAAACCTATTGCATGATTTCACTCACATCTCAATTATTCAATTTAGTTTCAAACTTATCTCAAGTTCTGTTTCTATATACATGTATTAGAGAAGATTCATACCAATCATACAATTTTTTTATTCTATAAAATCACTCGATTTTTTTCTATTCTGTTAGTATTAAACGTAACTTGATGTAAATCATTGATATATTATTATTTTATTTAATGCATTTATGTTTTTTCTTTTTTTTTTAAATTGCAGATTATGTGTTTTACAGGTTTTGCTTGACAGCAAGAGGTTTTGTTCATTTTATTATTTTTCCGGGCATTATAGATGATTCATAGTAATAGTATTCATATTAAAAAAAACTTTTTTTTTTGCAGGTTTTTGCACGACGCTTAATTTTTTTTTGCCGTTTGTATTAAATCTAGCTTGATCTCAAATATATATAGCTAATGCATTTATGTTTTCTCTTATTTTTTTTCCAGATTATGTCTTGCGTATTTAGGGTTACCGATCAAAATCTATTGGAACATGAAGATCATCTTTAGGATTGAAGATTGAAGAGTTTTTTAGAACATGGTTTTTTTTCCTTATTTTTTCTTCCCAAATCCCAATTGTGTAGATTGTGTTTGTATATATTGTAAGATCATGAAATATTTTTCATGACCAATAGAAATTTTTTCCAGTATATATTATGATTCATTATGAAACAAGTATGTTAATTTTTGTTACGTTTATTTTAATACATAAATTGCTCAACTTAAATTCATCAAGTAGTAACAAATTGGGTATTACTACCATATTTATCACAATCCATAAATTTGTAAATTTGCCATAATTGACAAGAAATTGTAATTAATTTAATTGGTTTAAATTATAAGAGCTGATTTTGGGTAAGTTAATGACTGATCGTAATTTATATATAACAATTTTGACATTTTAATTAAATTTTGATTCTTAAGTTTGTCCTTTGAATTTCGTAATTAGTTTGATGTATTTTATAATTTGGGTTAGTTAATGAAAAAATTAGTAGTATATATTCATTTATTTACACTATATTTGACATTTTAAACTAATTTTGAGCCTTTTTAAGTTGTTGTGAAATTATTAATGTATACGAACTTAGTGAAATCTATTTTTTCTACAATTATTAGAGAAAAATATGCTTAAAGGTGTGCTAATTTTATGGAAGAATTATTGACAACACCTTCAATTAGGAGCTAATTGCACGGAAGTTTAGATATTTCAACTTTGAATGCAATTACAATGTCAAATATGTCATTCAATAAACTTTTGTTGAGGCATTAAATGTGGGCTTTATACATTAAGTTCCAAGGTAACTCCTTCGACTAAGGACTAATTGCACGTGATAGATTAGGTATCTTAATATTATAATTTTGAATGTCATTATAGTGCAAGTTAAGTTAATTAAATGGTGTTCTTATTTTATATGGAATATGTAATTAGTTCACGACTCAATTCCCATATTGTCCTCTAATTCTATTATCATAAGTAGATTTTCTTTTGATTTGTTCCACAATTTCTGAGTTAGTATTTAAGGTCAAACATTCTAAAAGCAAGTCTCATATACATTAAATGCACTGTACAATTCAAACGTATTTTTGAAAAGTTGTTCTTACTATTATTGAAAAATTACCCCTTATTAAATGTATTTTTCAATAATAGCAGGGGTAGCTTTTCAAAAATATGCTTGAAGGTTCATTTGGTGCATACAAGACTATATATTTTTTACATAGATTGATTAATCGATAGTTGTTCCTTCAATTAAATTTTCGATGATAAGACAGTAAGAAAGGAAAATTACACCATGTGATATTCATGTGAAAATTCAATTACATGCATACTGAAATAATGAAATTTAAAGTATCATTAGAACATTGTTGGTTCATTTAGAAAACTTAATACTACACACTGTAATCTGCTTAAATATATGATAGTATTTTCTCTAATTCTGTTTATACAACCATGTAACTAATATTATAATACCTTAACAAATCTTTTGAAAATAAAGCAATTTGTTTAACAGTGTTAATCAACTTTATGGCCCACTCTCATATGCACATGATACACGGTGCACGGTACACTCACTTAACAGTTGATGTTGTTTACACTGAAAAGTGTATGTTGATTACACTGAAAAAATGGGGTTACATTACACTGGTAACTGATTTTGAGTGTAAACTTTTCAGGGTATTCCAATTACACTTTCCATTGAAATCAAATCATACTTTTTTTTATGTAAACAGTCTCAACTGTTGAGTGAGTGCACCATACACCAAGTGCACAAGAGAATTACTCCAACATTATATATTTCATAAAGTTAGTTCCCTATTACATATTACTCACTATTTTTCAGTTTTATTTCTTAATAAAAAAAATTAAAAAACATACACCTTATATCAGTAAAAATGTATAAATCTAAAGGATTTAGTTAGTTTATGTAAATTAATATAATTTAATTTAATTCATCTATACATTAAAAATAATGTATAATTTAAAGTGCAATAATACATTAAGATTATAAAAAATATTACAGTGTTGATAATGCATTCTTATGCATTGCAAAGTCTGTTTTAGTTAATGAGCAATAACAGGATACTTGAATTAAATTTAATTTAATTTTTTTTTAATTTGTACGCGAGAACAAGGAGCTAAATCATGTGGGCATGCTTCTTCCTCTCTTTAATTACGTATATATATTAAGAACTTATAATTATTTAAAATTAATACTAATATAAATTAATAATATATTTTAAATTAATGTAAAAAAATAATTAAGCTCGCGTAATACGCGAGTGAAATATCTAGTATATATATATATAAAAGTATTTGTGGTGATGGTATAGAATATCAAATAAATAAATAAGTAATAAAGAGGAGGAGAAGCTTACCATAAAAGGAAATTGATTGAAGGCTCCTTGGGATCTCGTAACCATATCTTATACTCTTCTCCAAAGTAGTTAGTAAGTGTCGAAGAAAGGATAAAAATAAAAAAGAAAGAAAGAAGAAAAACTTCAAAATTGAAGAGAAAAGAATCAGAGAAAGGTGATAGAATTCACAATATTTCCGGATTCAAGATAAGTAGAAATTCATTTGCAACTACAATCATAAATATATTATTTTTGTGAATTAATTCTGTTTAAATGACTACACCTGAATAGTTGTATTTTATTGATGTTCAATGGTTACTGTAAAATTATTTTGTGAGATATTTGATGTGAAATTAGTCTGTGATATATTTGATGTAAAATTAGCCTGTGAGCTAGACTGTGAGATATTTGATGTGGAATAATTAGCCTGTGAGATATTTGATGTGGAATTAGCACGTGAGATATTTGATGTGGAATTAGCCCGTGATATATTTGATGTGGAATTAACCTGTGATATATTTGATGTGGAATTAGCATGTGATCTCAATATCTGATATGGATTGAACATGCGAGTTCATTGATATGTGAATATTGTGAAATATTATTTGTATAATGCATCAAGCATATCATGCATTAATATGAAAATATATTTTTGTCAAATGATTTATTTTGACCACTGGATTATACAACGAGGGCGGAAGAGGAGACCTGAGAAAGAGCGACTTAGGGAAACTTAGCGTAGGCTACCTAGAGCGGGCCACTGTCTTATTGATGGTATTTTGGGTGTTTCTGTGGGGGGACTTCTTGAGCGGACAAGGGGTCGTGTTTGGTGATGGGCTTCGCTGTCATAGGAGGGTAGATTCCTAGATTCACTGACATGAGTCGGCGTGGAGGTATTACTTCTTGGTGGACATGATCGGTGTGCGTGCGAGATGAACCCTTGATGGGCCACAAGATGATGGACCTTACATCGGGACCATATTTATTGTGGCCATGTGATTATTTGTTTATATTGCCGGTGTATGATAGTGAGCCTATGGGCCCTTGCGAATATTTTATAAATAAATTGATGATTTCAAAAGAGAGTGCATAGGGAGGAGTTTTCAAAAGAATCATAGCATATCATGCATAATTTTTGCTTACTGTGATTTATAAATCTCATTTAGTTTATGCGTTGTAGGTAATCCTAATGACGAGTGATGACCTGTTCATGCTGGACTAGCCGTGGCGCTCTTGCAGGCTTTTGAGTTGCAGTGCACATAGATGACAACATGTGACCCGTGACTTTATTTTGCTTCCGCTATTGTATATTGTGTTTATTTTGGATATGTATTGTAATATAAACTAGTGTGTGTGTACTTGTGTGCTGGTTTGAAGTTACACTGGTTTGCTGGTTTGAAACCCTTTTTGTAAATATGAACATGTAATCGTATTTATGATAATGTTATTACTTTTGTTGGCAAATTTTTTTTATGACAAGTTGTGTTATGTTTAAATTAGTATTATGATTGATTTAGTGAGTGTAGTCGTGTCATTGGCACCACTTGAATGTTTTTATATAGGTGGATCATTAATTAAACATTGATTTTGCATTCACCAAAATGTCTATACAATATAAATTAATTAGTTATACTAAAAACTATAAATTGTTATATTAAAAATTATTGCGTATTGTATTGGTTTTTTGTTTTATTTTTTTAAATAATTTTAAGAATCAGTTAGGTATTAAAATTTATAAGTGTGTTGTGTTGTTGAAGATGAGAAAATCTTTCAGGATATTGGAATTCTTGTGCGCTCTTGCAGAGCTATTATTGGAACAAAATGAGTTGATCGTATGATTGATTTCTACGCTCTACTACTTGTGTTGTCTGATATCACAGAATTATATTTGCGAGCATATTCCTTGAATGTGTCTTGCATAATTAATAATGGAAATGCCAATTCTAGTTGTCCTATTAGGAACAACCAAGGCCTCCGTTTTATCTTCAATCCACAAGCCAGACTCAATTCCATTGAGCTATTAGTGGAGGTTGAAATGAAGGTGTAATACCAAGCATCCCATGGTCAGTGGGAGAACCAGTCCTATTTTTTTGTATGGCCAGGTCATGGCGGAGCCAATATGGTTAGACCTTCTAACGTTTCATAATGGGTGGGATGCTTGGGAAGATGAGCCCTACCAATGTGTAGGGTCTAGTCATGTTGGTGGTTCTATTCATAATATTGGACCTTTTGGTATCACTAAGAAGGTTGTTGGCGACACCTGCATAGCTTATAAGATTGTGATCTATATAAGAACTTTACATGTAATTCTGAACCAAGCGATGATGGTTCTGAGGACGAGGGGCCGCCTGATGAAGATGATACTGCTGACAATCATTGGATGTCCAGTGTTGTTGTACCAAATTCTCTAATGCCAAGAGTGAGACCTCATCCAAATTTGGTTGGAGTGCCACTTTCTGATAGGTCATGTGATGATGTACATGTTGATTTAGTGGGCGTTCCAAGTGGTGATCTATACTATGATGCGGAGGATGGAGTATTAAGAGTATGGATGATTTTCAAAGACAAAGATACTGTGATCAATGTCGTGAATGATTACTCAGTCCGGCATGCAAGATGTGAGTACAGATTTGAAGAGAGCAACTCGAAGACAGTGAAGTTGATGTGTAAGTAGAACTATGCTAGTGAAACTGACAATTGCTTGATATTGCAACATTGTGAGTGGCATTTACACGCCTCATATCATAAAAGATACAGTTATTGGGAAATCACCAGGTTAGAACCGCCACATACCTGTCAGATGGATATTGAATCACACAACCATTCAAATCTCTGTAAAAACTTGCTTGCAGCTTGTTGATAGGCGAGCAGGATCATCATTTGGGCGACCAGGATTAGCGCAAATCACACAAAATTTAAACTGGAATTAATTCATGATTCACCCAAGACATCCGGCGAGCAAAACCTACATGCGATCAAGACACATAGGCGAACAAAATCAGATCAAAAGCCACATGACGAGCTCAAACGGCATCCAGCCGATCAGATCCAACTACAATGCCAAAATAACAATTAAACAAGATGAAAGACCATCAGAATCAGACTAAAGACTCCTCAAGTACAAGTCCAAAGTGACGAGCAGCTCTAGACTGCGAGCAAGTCCAGTAGATAAGGATAGAATTTAGTTAAGATAAGGTCAAACTAGTCAAAGGACAGGTGTCGAGCATGCAGACTTGGTCGGCCAAAGGACGTGCCACCTCCTGCAGGGCAAAAGTCTATAAATACTTAGATTTTTTCAGCTAATAAACAAGCACAAATTATTATACACGTCCAAACTTCGATTATGAATCTAAAGCAGCTCGATTAACTTATAATCGAACTTAAACACGTAAGCTTTCAAACGATTCTAATCCACCTAAACCCGAAATTTCGTATTCACTAATTACGTTAGTGATCAATCACACGTAATTGTTTGATGATCAATTAACCATCTAAAACAACCATTAATCTTCAAAATCAAAACTGATCGTCAACAAATTGGCGCTAGAAGGAGGGACCAAACCTCCGATTCATTGAATACAAGGAGATTATCCCAGAATTGAAGAACAAGTTTGAGTTTTTGAAGAAAACAACTCAAGAACACCAAGAATAACACTTGATATTCACTGTGAAAATGCCTCAATCAAGGGAGACACAACGTTCTCAACATATAACCCGGGATTCGCACTCTCGAATGTCCCAAGCTGGTGGGCGAGCAAGGGCGAGCAGAAACAACCAAGAGAATCAAACTAATGTTGCTCGCCAGTTAATACCACCAGAGTTGGACGCCATTGCCCGCAACCCCGACGAATTGGCGCGTACAATTGCCATGCTCCAGGCTTTACAGAGACAACAAGTCCAACCTGGCCCATCATATGTGCGAGCAAGGGGTAGCCCCACAAAGACTCGCGAACATATTAAGGCTAGGGGGGATCATTTGAATGAGGCTGACAGCGCCCAAGCTCGTAAGGCCAAAGGCAAAGAAAAATTGAACATTGAGGTCGCCAGTCAGGGAGGTTCAACTCAGAACCCGGCCATGGCGGCAAGTCAGGGTACGCGCCAAAGTGCTCTGGAAAGATTGGGTCGACGTGGCCGGGGAATCCTGGAGATACATCCCCCTGCTGGAGCA
The DNA here is from genome assembly GCA_947034835.1 of Ballota nigra. Lineage (NCBI taxonomy): Eukaryota > Viridiplantae > Streptophyta > Magnoliopsida > Lamiales > Lamiaceae > Ballota > Ballota nigra. Next base: position 4,225,578 of record OX344727.1, on the reverse strand, counting down.
GCTCGCCCAGCCGTAATACCTGCTCGCCAATCGGTCCTTGACCGACTGACTAGGTCAGCTTTTGGTCGCCTTGGTCCGAATGCAGAGCTCAATCCCAGGAGGCCAATCCAGGGGATTCCCATTCCCAATGTGGGAATGGAGCGAACAGACGGCTGTGCGCCTCAGCTCGTCGAACAGCCACAGAGTCAGGGGGGATCTTTAGAGGAGCTCGCCTCCATGAGAAAGGCCATCGAAAGCATGCAGGGCCAGCTGGATCAACAGAGAGGTTATGGGAACACGACTCTTCCGGTCTCACCCTTGTCAGTAGTAATTCTGAAGGCTCCAATTCAACAAAAGATCCAGTTTCCAGCAAGTATCCAATATGAGGGCACGGCGGATCCCCGAGTGCATTTGATGAAATATTCCAATTATATGGTATCAATGGGGGCAAGTGATGCAACCCAATGTCGAAACTTTCCTTTAACTCTCGGGGATCGTGTCCATAAGTGGTTTTCGGCCCTGCCACCAGCTTCAATTCATTCGTTTGCCCAGTTGGGTAAAGAGTTCTTATCCCATTTCTCTACAGCCGGGTCTTATCTATCCCAAAGACATCGGTTATCCGACTTGAAACAAACTGACGACGAGTCGGACCGATCGTATTTAGAAAGATTCGATAAGGTCTTGTTAGAGGGAGAATCCGTTAGTGAAGACACCAAGATTGTGGCTGTCTTGGCTGGACTCAAGAAGGGTACTGAACTCTGGAAAGATGTGCACCTAAGATGCCCAAAGACATACGCCGAGTTTCGGGATCGGGCAGGCGTTTTTGTCTCAATGCATGAAGCCCTACAAAAGGATATGGGAGACAAAGGAGAACAAAAAGAGGGTACAAAGAAACCTGGAACTGGTTATCGAGCTCCCAAAAATATGAAGGCATTTACCGAGGGCACTGAGCTAAAAGACAAACTGAACCACATTCTCACTGTATCAATTGATACAGTTTATAATAGTGTCCGGGACAAAGAATTGCTAACGCCTCCCCGTAAGATACGTCAGGAAACGAGCAAGTTGAACCAGAATAAATATTGTGCCTACCATCAAAGTGTAGGGCACTTTACAAGCGAATGTCGTGACTTGCTAAAGCAGTTGTGGCGCTTTTACGAAGAGGGAAAGCTATCAGAGTTCGTGAAAAGACAGCCCGGCAAAAGAACCAGAGACGAAGATTCTGATGAAGAAGACCAGGACCAGGCACCTCATCGGAATCGAGCTGGACGACCAGCTCAGGCGCCAGCCGGGGGGCCAATACCGGATATCCAGATGATGGAACCCGCAGGACCCATAGGTGGTTATTCTGATGGACGACCACCGATCTCTAACCGGAAAAGAAAGGCAGAATTACGAGCAATCGGACATATACAGGAAATGGGGGTCATTCCACCTACCATGCAAACACCGGAATTAATTTTCACCGACAGAGATTTGGAAGGAGTTCTGACCCCCCACAACGATTCGCTTGTGATATGTGCCAAGATTATGGAAACAAGGGTGCATAGATTACTGGTGGATACTGGAGCCTACACTAATGTCCTTTTTAAAAAGACACTTGATCAAATGGGAGATTATGCAGGCTACATCAGAGACACAAATCACCGTATCCTGGGATTCGGAAATGCCGTGACAATCCCGTTGGGAATAGTAACTTTTGCTATGCAACTTGTGACGGTCAGAGAGCCTGAGAAGAATATTGCAAGAATGGTGGATTTTCTGATCGTCGATCAAGAGTCGTCATACAATGGATTCCTGGGTCGACCTTTCTTAAACGAATTCAGGGCCGCATGTTCAACTTACCATTATTGCATAAAATTCCCAACAGCAAGTGGAGTTGGCACGGTGAAAGGAGACCAAAGAAAAGCTCGAGAATGTCTTCTGCAAATTCAGTCAAGACAGGGACAAGTATCTATGATGGAAGCGTCAACTAGTCAACTCGAAAATGAACCCTCAATTTTGGAGGACATCCTTGGAGCCCAAAATAATAAGATGGACATTGACGACCAACCTTCACCTATAGGCGATCAGGCACAGCAGGACGACGGGCAAAACCAGCTAAAAGCCGTGTTACCTCCCGTTGCCGACCGTTCGTGCCCAAATGATAACCAGGGAAGTTCAACTTCGGTGGCCGAGTCCCACCCAAGGCCCGCAGATGACTTTGACCCTCGATTGGGAGCTGAACCCATGGACATTGAGGATGAGCTAAGTCCGGAAGGACCAATAGTTGACCCTCGATGGAAAGGGCAAAAACGACGGGCAACTCCCGTTGAAGAGTTGGAAGCCATCAGGGTTAATCCTGAGCGTGACAGTCTTGAACTTTACATTGGATCTGAACTCCCTGAGCCTTACAGAACGCGCATGACGGACTTTCTGAAGGCTAACTTGGACGTCTTTGCGTGGTCTCATGCTGATATGGTGGGAATCAGCCCGAAGGATGCCTGTCACAGGTTGAATATCAACCCAGCCCGAAAACCTGTCCACCAGAAACGGCGAAAATATGGACCAGACAAGTATCAAGCTTTAAACGAAGAAGTCAAAAAGCTGCTGGACAACGATTTAATTAAACAGGCGTTATGTCCACAATGGGTTGCGAATCCTGTCCTGGTACGGAAACCGAACGGAACCTGGAGGTTATGCATAGATTTTACAGATCTTAATGCAGCATGCCCGAAGGATAACTTTCCGCTCCCGCACATCGATCAACTGGTGGACAGTACTGCCGGTCACGAAATGTTCACATTCATGGATGCCTTCGCAGGATACCACCAGATTCCAATGCACCCGGACGACCAAGAAAATACAGCTTTTTATACAAACAAAAATCTGTTGTGCTGGAAGAGGATGCCGTTTGGTTTAATTAATGCTGGGGCAACCTACCAGAGGTTGGTGAATAAAATGTTCGACCAACAAATTGGAGATACAGTTGAAGTCTACGTTGATGACATCGTAGTCAAAAGTCCCCATAAGGAAGATCACCTCCATCATCTTTCCCAAGTATTTGACATACTCCGAAAATACAATATGAAGTTAAATCCAAAGAAAAGTAGCTTTGGAGTCCATTCTGGGAAATTCTTGGGCCATCTGGTCAGCAAACGCGGAATCGAAGCTAATCCAGCTAAAGTAAAGGCGATCGTTGATATGGAGCCATCACGTTCTGTTAAAGAGGTACAAAGGTTAACCGGATGCCTAGCAGCTTTAAACAGATTCATATCACGATCAGGAGACAAGTGTCGTCCATTCTTTGAGGCCATCAAAAAGGGCAACTTTACCTGGACAGAAAACTGCCAGAAAGCCTTTGATCAATTGAAAGAATATCTGGGAGATGTAAAAATTCTGTCAAAACCAATTCCCGGTGAGAAGCTATATTTATACTTGGCAGCATCTGACACAGCCATAAGTTCGGTGTTAGTTCGAGCAGAAGACAAATTTCACCTGCCAATCTACTATGTCAGCCAGGCCTTGCATGATGCTGAGATAAAGTACTCACCAACTGAAAAGCTGGCATATGCTCTTGTCATGAGTGTCAGGAAATTAAGACCATACTTTTTCGATCACCAAGTCGAAGTCCTGACAACTTTCCCACTCAGACAAATATTACACCGACCCGACACCGCTGGCCGTCTTTTGAAATGGTCCATAGAGATAAGCCAGTTTGGCGTGACTTATGCACCTCGAACCGCGATTAAGGGACAAGCGTTAGCCGACTTTATAGTTGAACTAACCTTCCCTCAAAATCCAACGAGAGGGCTAGATCACCCATGGCATCTTTACGTGGATGGCTCGTCAACAAATCTGGCCTCGGGGGCAGGAATAGTGCTTATCAGTCCCGACCGGCAAGTTTTCACTTCGGCAGTCAGATTTGAATTCATGGCTACTAACAATGAGGCAGAGTACGAGGCCCTCATTGCAGGTCTTCACTTGTCATTAGCAGTTGGAGTTAGACAACTCCAAATTTTTGGGGACTCCCAGCTCATTGTAAGCCAAGTACGAGGCGAATATGAGGCCAGAGATGAGCAAATGATCGAGTATCAACGAATAGTTGCACACTTGGTATCCCAATTAGACCAAGTGTTTATTCAACAGATACCACGAACAAGCAACACACAAGCTGACGCCCTGGCAAGATTAGCAACAAGTAATGGGCCGGCAGACTTGACGGACATTGTCATTACCAAAAAAGTTCAACCATCAACAATGGACTACGAAGTAAATCAAATAGTCGAGAACAACGACGATGACGATTGGAGAAGTCCTATAGCCAAATACTTAAAAGACGGGGAGTTACCAAGCAACTCATTTGAAGCTCAAAGAATTAAAAAACAGGCAACCAGATATACTCTGATAGATGAACAACTTTACAAAAGAGGCTTCTCACTCCCGTTACTCAAGTGTTTGTCTAGGGGGCAAGGAAAGATAGTCCTGGAGGATATACATTCTGGAGTTTGTGGAAATCACACTGGGGGGCAAGCTTTGGCCTACAAAACTGTAAGGCAAGGTTACTATTGGCCAACCTTACGGAAAGATGCAATCCAATTAGCCAAGGCTTGCCACCAATGTCAGGTTTTTGCTCCAAGCATTCATGCCCCTGCCCAGGAGCTTGTATCGGTTTACAGCCCATGGCCATTTGCAAGATGGGGGATTGACATTATTGGCCCTTTCCCGGCAGGAGTGGGAAATGTTCGATTTGCCGTCATAGCAGTCGACTATTATACAAAGTGGGCAGAAGCAAAGGCCATGGTGAAGATTACACAGCAAAACATGATCAACTTCATATGGCAGAACATCATCTGTCACTTTGGAATTCCACGAACAATCGTGACAGATAATGGCCCACAGTTTGATGGAAAGGAATTACGAGATTTCTGTACAAAATGGGGGATCAGGAAACACTATTCAACTCCCTATCATCCCCAGTCAAACGGGCAAGTTGAAGCTGTAAATAAGATCATCAAGCATACATTGAAAATACGTCTGGCAGAAAGCAAAAGCAGCTGGTCAGAAAAACTCCCGGAAGTCTTGTGGGCATATAGAGTTTCTCCCAAGTCAAGCACCGGAGAGACACCTTTTGCAATGGCTTTCGGAACAGAGGCGGTAATACCAATTGAATTAAAGACTGACACAGTCAGGACAACCAGCTTTGATGAACAAACAAATCATTCTGCCTTAGCCACAGAGGCAGATTTGCTCGAAGAAAGAAGATTACACGCTGAACTAAAGAATGCCACGTACAAGCAAAGAGCGGAGCGTTACTATAATTCTCAAGTCAAGATAAGAAAATTCGAAGTTGGTGACCTCGTTCTAAGAAAAAAGCTTGCCCCACCTCCAGGCATATTTGGCCCGACTTGGGAAGGCCCATACAGGGTAACAGATAGGTTACCCAATGGAACATATGACATAGAGGACTTAGATGGCAACTCGGCCCAATATTCCTGGAATGCAGCTAATCTAAGGAAATACTTTCAGTAGGCGACCAGTTCTGCTTCGTGAGAAAGTGAAGTTAAGATAGGCGAGCTACTAAGTCCATTGGGCGAACTGGAGTGGCAGAGATACAAGATGGGTCCAAAAAACTTGCCTAATTTTTTGAAATTTTTCACCAAGTATAAATGGTCGAACAAAGATGAATTGGGTCAAGTCTGGTCGCATGCTGGGATGTTAGTATCTTGTGATAATTTCATTTCCTCTTAAGAGTTTAAAGATGTCTTGACAAATTGTATAGTAGTCGAGCAACTCTGACTCTTGGTGTAATTTATGTTTTTAATAAGTTGGAAGCTTAAACATTGTTTCTGTCGAGCAAATCCAACCTAGCTAGTGCAGGGTTACATTCTTGGTCGCGTTTATACTTGTAATTTTTAAATGTTTGTTCAATATTAAGTTGTTCGTTCGAAATAGAAGTGTGAGCTCAAGGCGCAAGTTGATTATACAACCAAGCCCATTGAAGGCTGTTCGTTTTTAAATGGACATAGCCTAAGGCCAAAAGCCCATCAAATCCTAAGGTAAAAAAAAAGGTTCTTAAGGAACAAGGCCCAACTACATTAAGATTGTTGAAGCACAGAAAAAGATGCAAAGAACAATTAGTGTAAGATAAAAGATGAGCAAGTAAGCGAAATATATCCATTGATGATAAGGCTTAATCGCCCAAAAATTACAAAAGGATGAACAACAACAAAAAAGAAGTACAAGTTCCTAGCTAATCCTGTCCGCTAAGATCCTTGTCCGGCAGGAGGAGATATGTTGTCATCTTTGGGGTCTTCAAGTGGAGAGCCTTCAATGGCAGGATCAACTGGGACCACTTCAGTTAGCTCAGCAATCAATCCCTCAGCATCAGCACGCTCCCTTAGAGCTCTTTCACTTTGATCGGCAGGAAGGATTTGCTCGCCCTCCGCAGCATCGCCCTCTTCTTCCTCGTCCTCGGCAGGACTTGTGATAATTATCTCGGGACCAATGAAGTCGAGCTTGATCCCATATTCAGGCAGGTCGCCAATTTGCAGAGTTGTGCCCGGAGCAGGAGGGTTAGATTCAACAAAATTGCACAACTCCTTGCCGATCTCTTCAACAACTTCGGCAGCCTTGAATTCATGGGCAATACGGATGCTCTCCGCATAACCAGTTACGTAACCAAGAATCGAGCTCACCTCCATCTTAGGAATAAGTTCCTCTTGGGTAATGGAGTTGGCGAGCTGAATTTCAAGGTCCGCAATTTTGGCCGTTGCCTCAGTCGCGAATTTCTCGGCGACCTCTTTCTGCTGCTGAGCGCGAGCAAGTTCTGCTCGCATGTGCTCGACTTCGGCCATCTTGACCTTCAGCTCCTCGGAGACTTTGACGTGCAGGTCCAAGGCACGTTGCTCGCTAACCTGATGAGCTTTGGCTTTATTCTCGAGGTCGGCGATAATCTTCTTCGCCTCAGCCTTAGCGTCATCACGCTCTCTGGCAATACGGCTGACCGTGGCCGCATGCTGGCGTGAGTCCTTCTCAAGGTCCTCCACCTGGTCGACCAAACGTTGCACGACCGCCAAGGTGTTTCCTGCCTCGACAAGACACAAACGGCCATTATCACGAGGCGCTTGTGCCTTGACGGTCTCATTTAGCTCCTTGGTCCAGCTACGAGCAACGACCTCAGAGGCGCGGCGGACAAAAGAGTCTGGGATTTCGCGCAGGTTGGTCGGCACCTTTGAGCAGGCGAAACGATGCACCAGGTTAGATCGCCCTGGATACTGCTCGGGCGAATAGCTGAAAAGAAATTTTCCAATTAAAAAAAAAAAAATGCCAAGTGTCCTGGGCGAGCAAGGTTACACCTGTCAAGACGACCTTTATCCCAGCCAAGGTAGGTGGGGTCAGATGAAGGACCAGATCCTTCACGAGTGGTGACGACCAAAGCCTGCTCGCCAGGACGCTCCACTGAAGGGGTTTGCTCGCTGTCGCCTTCAGATGGTCGGACAGCCACTGTCACCTTTTCTTGGGCAGTCTTGGTTCGTTTGACTGCCCTTTCAGCCTCAGTAACGGGAGTGCCATCTCCACGAAGAAGTCTCTTCGTCCTCGGGACCAGTGTCTTGGGCGGACTCGCTACGGGGGCGGGAGGCTGAGCCGAACTCGACCCTCCGGTTTGCCGAGGGTCTCCTTTTCCACCTTTGGCCGCGAGGGCGATGATCTTGGAGAGGGGATCCGACTTCTTGCGTCCTTTTTTGGTCGGCATCTCCCAGACACGGTTATCAAGCTCTAAGAAGGAAGGGAGAAGCACAACGGAGGCGAGCTGATCTGTAAGGGACAGGAAAACAAATTAATACCAAGTATAAAATCGATCAGATCTGCTCGCCCAGCATGAAGATACTTACCCTCTGGGATACGAGCTAGAGCCTCGAGATGGTGAGGGTAGGTCGTGAGATGAGCAACTCGCAATGTGTCCTCAGAGAAGAGGTGGCCAATGCTTCGATCTTCTCGGCGACGAAGGGCGATCAAACACGCAACGAACAGGAATAGATCGCTTATGCTATTCTTCACAGTTCGCCACCCCAAGTTCTTGGGACCTGAAACAAAGGGAAAAGGGAATTAAAATTAGTCCAACCACTTCAAAGATATAGAAGAGGTAAGACTCACGCTTTAATTCCCTAAACTCCGCCGGAGTCTCAATTCGTTCAGAACCCCCTGAAGAGCGAGTAGAAGCACGCCAATCGCCTCCGATCCAGAACCAGTCATGCTTCCAATCCCGCACTTTCCCAGGAATATCCTCGACAAGTTTTTGCCCTGGTCGCGCCTTCAGATAGTACCAGCCCGCCTCTTCCCCAGTGCAGCCGGTTATCGTCATTAGGTAGCCAACCTCCTCGGCGGACAGCCTGTTGGGATACCCCTCCAGAGCGAACATTACCATCAGGGCCATCAGATTTATCCACCCAACGGGAGTAAGTTGGGTGATAGCCAAGTTCACGTCATGTAGAAATTGGCCGACCAAAGGGTGCAACGGTAATAAAACTCCAGCATTTAGGGTGGCAAGGTTGATCGCCGTCAATCCGCGTGGTGGGCGATCAGCTCTGTCGTCCACCAAAGGAGCATACATTGGGATATCGAAGGGAATCTTGTAATCCCTCCGAATCTCGATCAAATTCTCCTCAGTAATGGCGGATACGATACAGCTCGCTGCGAACTCGGTCGCTTTAAGTTTCCGCACTCCGCGAGCAGGAAAGACGAAGCGATTGGAGTGCTCCTTTTCGTACTCATTCCAGTCGACACGGCGAGCAAGCGCGACTGGAACCCGATGCTCGATCAATCTGGGCGCGGGGAAGTTAATATCCTTGAGATAGGTCCAAGTCAGTTCGTCAAGGTTCACCGGCTGAAGTACCTCGACTTCTTCATCCTCGTCTTCATGGAGGTCCGAGCTCGTCTCTTCTAAGAGCTGGCGAGCAGGATTTGCTCGCTCCTCTCTTTCCCCGGAGGGATGGGCTCCAGAATTGACCGAGCGTGCAACCGAAGCCGCCTCGGGATCAGATTCCAAATTAACTATAGGCAGATTGTCTTCGACGGGCCGTTTTTCGGGATTCCGGGGAGGAAAAGAACCGGTCTCTGAGTGCGACGCCATCGAACAAGTTGAGGGAGAGATGTTAGGGTTTTGCAGATTCCGGCAAGGGAAGAACACGGCGGCTCGGAATTTTCCACGGCGGAGTAGGAATTCTCGGTGAATCAAGAACGCACACGAAACAAGAAGAGAAGAAAGAGAAGAAAATAAGCAGAGAAAAAACTACCTTGACGTTGCTCGAAGATCGCCGGAATCTGGAAACGTCGCCGGAAATTTGAAAGAGGGAAAAAAAGAGAAATTCGCGCTTAAGAAACAGTGTGAAAATGAAAAAAACGAAGAAAAATTTCCTTTTATACTTCTGGAAAAATGGGGTACCGGGCGAACAAAATTGAAAGTGGAAGGACCAAATTGCAAATTCTGGGCGCGTGCAGCACCTGTCCGACAAAATGGGAAGGCGCGTCTCCTCGGGATTGTGTGCGCGTGGGCGGTAGCAATCATTCCGCCCACGTCACATCTCGAGCCGTGCACAGACCTTGGGATCCCAACCGTCCCCGACCCGAGTCTGCTCGACCAATGTTGTCCGCCCGTGAAAAGCTGCTCGCCCCAGAGACATTCTTGCTCGCCTTAGTGACACTTAAAAGTTGCCAACCCAAAAAGTGCTCATTCACCATCTTCACAATTTATTGATCGGCAAGGGGGCAATTGTTGATAGGCGAGCAGGATCATCATTTGGGCGACCAGGATTAGCGCAAATCACACAAAATTTAAACTGGAATTAACTCATGATTCACCCAAGACATCCGGCGAGCAAAACCTACATGCGATCAAGACACATAGGCGAACAAAATCAGATCAAAAGCCACATGACGAGCTCAAACGGCATCCAGCCGATCAGATCCAACTACAATGCCAAAATAACAATTAAACAAGATGAAAGACCATCAGAATCAGACTAAAGACTCCTCAAGTACAAGTCCAAAGTGACGAGCAGCTCTAGACTGCGAGCAAGTCCAGTAGATAAGGATAGAATTTAGTTAAGATAAGGTCAAACTAGTCAAAGGACAGGTGTCGAGCATGCAGACTTGGTCGGCCAAAGGACGTGCCACCTCCTGCAGGGCAAAAGTCTATAAATACTTAGATTTTTTCAGCTAATAAACAAGCACAAATTATTATACACGTCCAAACTTCGATTATGAATCTAAAGCAGCTCGATTAACTTATAATCGAACTTAAACACGTAAGCTTTCAAACGATTCTAATCCACCTAAACCCGAAATTTCGTATTCACTAATTACGTTAGTGATCAATCACACGTAATTGTTTGATGATCAATTAACCATCTAAAACAACCATTAATCTTCAAAATCAAAACTGATCGTCAACACAGCTGACTTGGAAAGTCTCATACAAGTTGAACCAGTATACGACGTCAAATTTATCGTGGAGCATGCACGTAAGAAATTTAATTACATTATTTCATATCAAAAGACATGGCAACCGTTGAAACATGCTAGTGAGAATATGCTCGGAACTTGGGAGGGTTTGTTCCAGTATTTACCCAAGTACATGGGGCCTTGTAGAAATACAATCCCGGGACCATTGTGGAGTGGAGTAACAAGGATACAGTTGAGTGGAATGTGCACACGTTGGGGTATGTCTTATGGGCAATCAAACCGTGTATTGAATCATTCATGCATTGTCGTAGAATACTTTGTGTAGATGGTACTCACCTTTACACTAAGTATAAACACAAATTGTTGATTGCTAACACCCTTGATGTCAATCAGAAGATCATTTCAGTAGCATATGCCAATGTTGACGATGAAAGTTATAATTCTTGTAGATTTTTTCTTACTATGTAGCTACACATGTTGTCCGTGATATGGAGAGGGTATGCCTTATTTCCGATAGACATAAGGGTATATTGAAGGTAATGGACCGAATCTCAGTGTTTTTCTGAACCAAGAAGAGTGCACTGTTATTGTTTAAGATATATTGCTTCAAATTTCAATACTCAGTTTAAGAATCAGAAGCTAAAGGACTTATGCTACGATGCGGGAAAGCATTGTCTATAAGACATTTTGAGATAAAGATGAATGAAATTTTAGTTTTAAGTGAAGAAGACCATGAGTATCTATGAAAGATTGATCCTACCAAGTGGATATTTAGCCACGATGGAGGTCAGCGTTTCGGTGTTATGACAACTAACATCTCTGAATGCATCAACGGGTGCACGAAGCCTCCAAATCACAGCTCTTGTTAGTGCAACTTTCACACGATCCAAAAATGCATTTATGGAACGTGCAAAAGAAGCAGAGAATTTAGTGTAGTTAAACCAGAGGTGGCCTGATCATGTTAGTGATAAGTATGATGCAACACAGTGATTAGGCGTGAAATTGTTATGATTTGCATCTCATTTTGCCAGTGTTTTGAGTGAATTCGATGAGTATTTAGAGTCAATTGAGTAATATTTTCATAAACTGATGAATTTGTCTCTTTGATACTCATAGATGGATAGAGGGCGAAGAATGGAGTTCATAGGACTTTGAATCGACTCAAACGGATGCCCGAATGAGAAGATATTGAAGAAATACGAAATGTGTTAGTTCGTGCAAGAAAAAGTATCACTTGGCTCAAGGAAGGAGGTGCTCGAGCACCTAGGCGCTTGAGCAAAGGGAGGTCCAGTGTTTACAAGGTTCTGGAAGGCTAGGGCACTCGACCAAGTCGTGGTCGAATGCCTACCACTCGACCACATGCACCACTCGACCAGTTGAGGTCAAGCGCCTACCATTCGACCACTTGCATCATTCGACCACTTCAGGTCGAGCGCCTAGCGCTCGACCAGTTAGAGGTCGAGCACCCTGAAGGCGCTGTAAGTCAGACCACTCGACCACATCGAGCTCGTGCGATTTTGCCCCTTTTCACCCGTTTTAGGCCCGCTGTTTATAAATACCCAATCCCAAGCTCGTTTTTAGACACCCTTTGATCACTTTTCATATTTTTTGGCATACTTGGAGCTTGGGAGAGAGATCTGAAGAGTTTTAACGTGTAATCGAGGTTTTTGATCTTACGAATTCATAGATTAGAGTTTTATTTTGTTATTTCTTTCTTCAACACTTGATATTATCAAACCTAGTTCGTTATTTATTGAGATTCATTTTGAGACTTTGATTTATTGGTTTAACCCTAGTTTATGTTGTTGAGTTCTTTCTTTAATTTCACCATGTTTATGTCTATCGTTAACTTAATTGCTTTTGTTATCGTAATCACCATGTTAGGCTAGAACCCTTGCATGCTTAGGGTAGTATGGACTCGTAGAAGTAGAATGTTGGTACATAATTAGGATAATTCGTGATGTTTAGTGCTAGTTCTCTTAATTAATTTAATTCTTAAAATAAACCCTAGAATTATCTTGGAATTGAGTACGAAAATTGGTAGAGAGAAGACGACCGCATCATTCTTTAATAATGATTAGGCTTAACGAAAGGGTTTTAGAATGGGTTTATCATCTACCAGTTTATCTAGGGAGGACGACCACATCACCTTAGTTAAATTAGGGTCTCATTAATTAAGCACAATCCATATAACTTGTTTAGTGGGTTCGTGAAGTAGGTTGATATGACGAAGTATTAGGGTTAATTCTTGAGCTTTTAGTCTTTCAATCTTGTGCTAGATTAGGGAAGTTGATTGCCTAATTTTAGTACACTTAGGATTACTACTTGCACATCTCGATTATTTTAGTTATCGTACCAACTCCGTTAGTATACGTAGGGATTCCTATCCTGAGCATCACCATTTCATATCTTATTAAAACCTTAGTTATTCGTTTACTTTCATTATTTGCATTAATAGTAATAGAATATAGAGTAGTTTAATATAATTCCTGAAACCGAACATACACTCATATTAACTATGACGCGTAGATCTCCAGGGCTATATTCATATAAATACGTTCCCTTGGGTACGATATACTTGGTCCTTATACTTGCTAATACTATGGTGATCCCATACTCTTGTGGGGTAACTACTAGTTGAAGCTAGTATTTTACGTTAAAGTCAATGACACCGTTGCTGGGGATGGCGATGTATGTCCATTGAGTAGAACTTGGAGATAGTTTAGTAGTTAGTAGTGAGTGCCTTTTTCTTTTCTGTTTATTAGTATTCATTAGGCAGTTGCATTTTTTAGTTCTTTTGGTGTCTCAGGTATATGAAAACACGCTCACAGGGAGAGTCGAGCGAAGATAGAACAAAGTTAGACCCTGAGACAATCGCCAGAAGAAACAGAGCCTTCAATCGAAGGATGAACACTACCGGAGGAGAAAATTCAAACATGGATTTAGGGAATGAGTTGGATGGAGATGCAGCTAATTACAATCAGGTAGTGGAACGGGTTGAGGGAGTTGAAGGAAACGGCAGTCAGAAGCAAGTCCCTTCAGGGGAAAGCCAGAGCCAAAATCCGGTCCCACAACATCGAGACAACCCAGCTCAAAACCAAAACCCAAACCCTTTAAACCACCCTGTCTACCCACAGAACAATCCACCTTACCCATACTCGTATCCACCATATCCTTATCCACCATACTACCCTCCACCTCCTACTTATAACCAACCTCCTATTCAACCTCTTATTCCACAAGTACCTCTACCACCAGTGCATCCTCAGCACGTTCCTCAGAACGCTGATCTTGATATGGCAATCAGAGGAAGGTTTGAGGCCCAGCCTCAATAGTATTATGATGGTGTAGCTATGCCACCAGTGGAAGCCAACAATTTTTCTATCTCCCCAGGGATCTTGAAGATGCTTGTCGAGAACCAATTTAAAGGGGAGGTCGGAAAAGATAATCCTCACACTCACTTGAGGAATTTTATGATGATATCCTCAACTTTCAACCATAATGGCATGTCTGAAGATGCCAAGAGGCTCAGGTTGTTCCAGTTCTCTCTAACTGGAATCGCAAATGAGTGGTATGATAACACGCTCCCAAGGGGAGGTGTAACCACATGGACCGAGTTCGTGCATCTGTTCCTCGAGCGATTCTATCCTCCGTCTAGAACGATCAAAGCAAGGAAAGAGATCTCATATTTCAAGGAGAAGCCAGGAGAGGAATTAAGTTAGGCTTGTGAAAGGTTCTCTAATATGCTCATTGAGTGCTCGCAGCACGGGTACAACGAGGGTGACATAATGGCCTATTTCTACTGTGGAGCCAGCAAGGCAGCTTAAGACCACCTCGATGTATGTGCTAGTGGAATGTTCCTAAATTGTAGTGCAGCTCGGTGCAGAGAGATAGTTGAAAATATTGTCAAGAATGCGGGACAATGGAATGAGAATCAAGAATTTCGGCGGGCTTATCAGATGGAAGAAAGTGGAGGAACTAGAAAGCTGCTGATGGCGATGATGGAGAAGATAAACAATCTAGAGGTTGGGCAGAATTCGAGTGGAGGTAATACTGGAGTGAGTGAGAAAGTGGACCACCTAACAAGCCAGCATGAGGAGGCCAACTATATGGGGAGGCCTAATTACAACCAAGGGGGATACCACTAGGTCCACAACCTCTTCGAAATCAGTGGAGAAACAACCAAGGTTATCAAGGAGGCCAGCAGACTCCTCAGAATCAATGGAGGAAGAATGAGAATTTCTCTTATGCCAATCCTAAGACCGGAATAACTGTACCTCCCGGAGTAGATCCAGGTTCAAAACCCCCAGGTGGGGAAGGCGGTGCCTCCACCGAAGAGATGTTACGTGCTATTCTTCAGAAGGTAGTAAGAGGTTGTCCTCTTTGGAGTATGATGTTAAAGAGTTGAACAAGAAGAGTGATCAAAGAGATCAAGAACTCCAAAGGAGAGACATGGATCTTAATAGAGCTCAGCAAGAGAACAATATGCGGTTCACTTCTATAGAGTATCATATCAACCAGATTGCAAAGTCACAAACTAGAGAGCCGGGTAAATATCCATCTATGCCCGAGACAAACCCGAAAGAGCAATTGAAGGCGATCGAGTTGAGAAGTGGAACCAAATATGATGGACCTCCAATGCCTGCTGATATGGAGGAGATACATAAGGAAATTGAGACGGAGGGTCAAGAACATAAGAAAGATGGGGATGAGACAGTTGAGGTAGAAGTTGAAAATGAGGTTGAGGTAGAAGATGCTCAGAAAGGTAAAGATAAGGAGGAAGAGATTGAGAGGGTTCCAAAGTGGAAAAAGGCAAGAGAAGCAAGGAAGAACGTGAAGGAGACCGAGCGAGATGAATGGGGGTACCTAAATCTGTGATACGGGCCCCGTATCCGCAGCGTTTCATGAAAAAGAAATTAGATGAAAAGTTCGCTAAGTTTCTTGATGTCTTTAAGAAGTTGCATATTAACATTCCTTTTCATGATGCTTTGGAACAAATACCTAATTATGCCAAGTTCTTAAAGGACTTGCTAGCTAAATAGCGGAGAGTAGATGGGACCGAGCTTGTGCACTTGAACCATGATGCGAGTGCTATGGTGCACAAAGCGCTTCCTCCCAAGTTGAAGGATCCCGGTAGCTTTACGTGTTGGAGTTATACGTGAAAATATGCTTTTACTTTGTATAACTCATGTACTAAACACTTATTTATGAGAATAAATCTTTTATCGCATTTGCTTTAGATATGATTGAATATTAAATATTTATTGCAACTAGTTCATTATAAGTGGTACATGTTACATTGTAATTAATGTGGTGATACCCGATCACGGAAAATCACATTAACGGTTTCCTTGTAACTAAATGTACAAAATTCACGACCCAGGTGGAATTAAACAATCCGCCGCGAAAGGTCGATGTGTAAGTCTCAGATTGGTCTGTCTTGACTAAGAGATCGCACTAACACATTTAGTATGTGTTGAAGAGGACCTACAGCTAGGATAAATTCTTCTGTTCTGAAATGTGAAGAATTAGACCTCAGTGGTTATTGATTTCTTAATCTCCGTCACTTAAATAGGACCGTGTGTGCTTAATGGTTACTGCTTTGATTCATGTTGGGTGAGAATCATCGTGACTTCGAACTTTGTGTTTTGGGCAGTAATATTAATCATACGACGGTTGCTAAGATTTAATACAGAGACGGCTCGTGTGATTTTTCACCTTGGTGGGCTCAGAAGTTTTATCGTACCAAATCTTGCAAGTGAAGAATTAGTTTCTTCGGTGCGAATAATAATGTTGAGCTGTCCTTACTCCAAGGTGAAAAATGTTAATTAATTTAGAGCTATTCAGAAGCTTAATTAATTAATGGACTTGATAATCTTAAACGCGGGAAATAATAACCGGGAGCCCATATTATCGTAATATGGATTAAGATGTATAGTGCAATATTAATTTATTAGTGGTACTAATTAATATTAATGGGCTGAATTATATTGGGGCTCAACATTGAAATTCAGAAGCCCATTGGAGGTCCAATCTTAATTCTCCTAAAGGCCCCTCAAGTAGCCCATTAAGTAGCCCAATAATGATAAGGTGATTAAAATAAAAGAAAATATAATTTGCTGATTTTTCTTGTATTTTTCGAAAAGGATATATTAGGATAAAGAAAAGATCTTGTTGATTTTCTTGGAATGATATTATGGAAGATAAGTATTCTCGGAATACAAGATTATCTCATATATTCAAGAAGATCCAAATCTTGAATTCTTTCTTTAATATTTTCGAAAATAAGCTTATATGAGAAGGTGAGATTTTTATGGAATATTTTATTATGGAGAAAAAAAAATATGGGATATATTCAAGATTTCTTGGAGGCCAAGAAAAAGATTTTCTCTCCCCTATTCTATGTGAAAATTTCAAAATCCCCTCATCTATATATAGGGGATGATTATTTCATCTCCAGTTTACAGTTTCACAGCGTTGAAAAAAAAAATCAACAACAATATTTTTTCTTTCTTTCTTGTTATTCTAATTGCTTGTGAGCACTTCCCACCGGTGAACAAGTAAGGCGAAAGGGACATACTTGAGAAGGTCTTTTGGTTGATAGCACGATCGTGATAGTCCTGTTGTTATCAAAGACCACATCTACAAGAGGTACGTAGTCACATAATCTCTTAGTTTTTTCCCATAGATTTTATGTGAATTAATTCAACATGCATAATGATAAAATTGTTGTTGAAATTATTATTTGAATTAATTAGGATTAATTCATGCTAGTAATAATTGAATTTAAATTCGTATTTAATTATCATCCCGAATAGATTCCGGGCACCCCTATTTTCCCAACAACTGGTATCAGAGCCACGGTTTCGGGCTCTGATCTTTAAATTGGAATTTAAATTGTTTGACATTAAATTGAAATTGAATAATAGAATTGCTAGATCTTTTTTGCAGGTATCCAATTGTCATAGTTTTAATGTTTATTTTTTTTTCATGCGTGTGAATGAATTATTTTTAATTCGATTCGTTTGAATTCATTTTTCTTGTGAGAAAATCCACGAGTAGATTAGTTGGTTTTATTTTAATTTGATCATTGTAATAGACTAGTCTAGATCTAGTTTTTATTTATTTTTTGTAAATAAATTGTAATTGGATCGAGACGAAGACGAAAATGGAGAATTAAAGACGACGTACCCAGACGACGCATGCATGCGAGGTGCATGCTTGGACGTGGGATTATGCATGGGGTGGAAAACGAGGACAAACGGCGAAACCCGAAGTACATCGTGCGCAAGGCGCCGTGCACGACGGGTGCCGAGCACGGCGCACGCGCATGCGTGCGAGGCACTGCCTCTCGATGTTCGGCGCCTCGGCTACCGTGGCCGAGAGGTGCGCGGCCCACCTCCGTGGCCCGACGCGCGCCGGATCTCGGACCGTGGAATTTTTACCCTCGTTCTTATTTTTTTTGGTGTGATTCCAAACGTCATCCCGAACTCCAAACGAAGTTGTTTTTGATGAAGTGTTGTTGTTCAAGTGGGAGCGTGTCAAAACGAACGATGAAAAGCCACAAGGACGATTTCTCGCATCAAGACGTGAAGAAAATTAAACCGTGACAATTGGATTTGAGTGCTCCAATGTGTTTAATTTTGTTTTGATGGATGTTTTATTTCGTGCACTTATTATTATTTGTTAATATGTGTTTGCATGATTTTAATTGTCCTAGAAAAACCTTACTTTCGAAAATTACTAAGTATGTTTCTTTAATCGCAATTTTATTCCGGATATTAAAATTGGATTAATTTGGCCTCCATAGTTTATTTATTTGTGAAGTCTTTTTGAAATACGTTTCCCCCTCGGATCGGCCAAAAGGATGGATTTCACATGAATAAATTACGAAAGGGTGATTGTGGATTATTACTAGTGGCGGTATTGACCCTCACCACGAGTGACTTGCTCAAAGCGAAATAATAATCCTGTATTGAATTATGATTATTACTTATGCATAAGAAATTGATATTAACTTACTTCCCTCGGAGTCCCTGTCAATTTTTATGTGGTCAAAGTGGGAGCCAATTATTAATTTTGAATTAAAGATTTGTAACTTTCAAGTTTGTGATCCGCTTGAATGTGTTTAAATGTATAGACCATCCCTCGTGGCGCATTTAAATTGTTTCGAGATGTTGGCTGATGCACGATTATATTGTTTTAAGGTTTCGATATAATTGATGTGATCGAATTATGTGCTAATTACGTATTTTTCTAGATATTAATATGAATGTATGTTTTATTCTCATTTCATCATGTCTCAACCTTTTAATCCACTGTGTAGTATACTTTAAGTTAACAAACTTTCTGGAGAGAATTATATCGATTGGAAATGTAATTTAAATTTTATCCTTACTGCACAAAAACACAATTGGGTTATTCACGTTAATATACCCGGCAAGCCTAATGATAAGTCAAGCATGACAATGAACACATGAAGTGCATCATCTTGACATCTCTGTCTAAGGATTTGAGGCGCATTCATGAAGACATTGTATCCGCTGTTGAAATCATGGAAAACCTTGAAGAGATATCTTCACATCAGAAACCCATGACTAATCAGTTCACCAAACATGACTCGGTCAAGTTGAAAATGGTGGAGGGAACGCCCGTGAGGGAGCACGTTCTCGAGATTATGGCATACCTTAACAAGTTGAAAGTACTTGGTGGTATTTTGATGTCCCTTCTCAAGTTGATTTTATACTCCATTCTCTTTCGAAAAGCTTTGAGCAGTTTCAACTGAACTGTCAGATGAATGAACGGACAAGTCGTTTGCCCGAGCTCTTGCAAACTTTAGTTTCGGTGGAGGTGATAATGGAGCATCAGTCTAGTGCTATGGTGGCTAATGGTCCGTCTACCTCTTTTGGTCCCAAGGGAGGGAAAAAGAGGAAGAGAACCAAAGGCCGGACCCAAGCAAATCCAATTGTTGCGAAAGGCAAAGCCAAGGCTAGCATCTAAGGGGAAGTGTTTTAACAGCGGTAAGAGAGGACATTGAAGGTCTGCCTGTTCCAAGCCTAAGAGGCTAGGAAATTTAGGTAATTCACACGCCCTAGTCGTCAAAACTTGTGAATTGGTGTATGCTGTCCATTCGTGGATATTGGATATGAGAGCCACTGATCACATTTGTTTTATTTTGCATGGGTTCATACTAACCCGACGAATTAGTGGAAGTAAGATCCCCATTACACCGGGCATTGCTACGAGAGTGGCAGCTGAAGTAGTGGGAAAAGTGCGCCTATCTTTTGAGGATAGAGTTATGGTCTTGAGAGACGTTCTTCATGTTCCTAGTTTAGAAAGAACTCAACCTTTAGTTTCTAAACTGTTTTGAATAGATACTCAATTTCTTTTAATAGGGATGTTATTATTTCTTGAAACGATGAATTTATCTGTTCCAAAACATTGTTGGATGATCTTTATACCATTAATTGGGCAACCATTCATAAATTGAATCTAATAACACATCGACTATTTTAAGTTATAAAAGGAAACGTTCTTTCTGATATGAACGAAACACTTCTATGGCATCTTAGATTAGGTCATATTAATCTAATGCGAATACAAAGATTAGTGAAAGATGGATCCTTGGAGTTTCTTCAAGTTGAGCTGTTTCCAACTTGCAAATTCTGTTTAGAGGGTAAAATGACTAAGAGGGCATTTGGAGCCAAGGGGAATAGAGTCATGAAAGTGTTGGAACTCGTTCATACCGATATGTGTGGTCCAATGACGATCATAGCAAGAAGGGGGTATGAGTATTTTGTCACTTTTGTTGACGATTACTCGGGATATGGATACATCTACCTTATGTTGCATAGGGAAAGAAGTATCAAGTTTCTACGATCTGATCGTGGAGGCGAATACCTCAGCGATGAATTCTTGAACTACCTATCAGATAAAGGGATTGTATCCCAATTGACCGCATCGGGAACCCCTCAATAGAACGGTGTAGCGGAACGAAGGAACCAGGCTATTTTAGAAATTGTCATATCCATAATAAGTTATTCAGATTTACCCAAATTGGTTTGGGGTAATGCCTTGGAAACGGTGGCTTACATTCTAAACTTGGTGCCATCCAAATTGATTCCTAAAACCCCGACAGAATTGTGGACGGGCGTAAGCCCAGTTTGAGACACATGAGAATCTGGGGGTGTTCGGCATACGTGCTAGACAAGGAAGGCGGTAAATTGGATCCATGTTTAGAATTAAGGCTGTTTAAAGGATATCCCATGGGAACGAAAGAGTGTATGTTCTATAGTCCCAAAAATAAAAAAACCATGTTTTGCACACTCTTTAAATTCTTGGAGGAAAACTATATGAACAAAAGAAAGCCCAGAAGTGAGATTACCTTAGAAAAATTGAGAGGGCAAACTCCGATACCAAGTATACAAGATGATATACCACACGTCACACCTTTACAACCGGAACCCCGTCACAGTGGGAGGTTTGTTAGACAACCCAAGAGATTCATAGGAATAGAAGAATCTTCGGATTTGATTCCCGGTGATGAATCAGACTCATGGACATATGGCGAGGCAATCCAAGACAAAGACGCAGAGTCATGGCAAACGACAATGAAAGCCGAGATGGGTTCGATGGATCATAATCAAGTGTGGGAGTTGGTCGAACCACCCAATGGGGTAGAACCCATTGGATGCAAGTGGGTATACAAGAGGAAAAGAGGACCGGACGGAAGGGTTGAGACCTTCAAGGCAAGGCTAGTGGCAAAATGGTATACTAAAAAGAAGGGATCGATTATGAGGAGACCTTTTCGCCTGTACCTATGCTTAAGTCTATTCGTATTCTCTTGTCAATCGCTGTGCACCTAGATTATGAGATCTGGCAGATGGATGTCAAGACAACTTTCCTTAATGGAAGTCTTGACGGGTTAGATATCTATATGCAACAACCCGAAGGTTTTATTGCGAAAGGCCAAGAGAATCTCGTATGCAAGCTCAAAAGATCCATTTATGGACTTAAGAAAGCATCGCGTACTTGGAACCAGTATTTTGATCAAGTTATTAAGTCTTATGGGTTTGATCAAAATGAGTTCGAGAGTTGTGTGTATAAAAGGTGTGATGAAATTGCGGTGGTATTCTTAGTATTATACGTAGACGATATCCTACTCATTGGAAACAATGTAAAGGTATTGTTAGACGTAAGGGTATGACAGTCAAATCAGTTTGATATGAAGGACTTAGGGAAAGCCGGTCACATCCTTGGGATCAAGATCACTTGAGATTGCAAGAGAAGATGTTGGGCTTATCACAAGTTTCATACAAAGACAATGTTTTGAAGCGTTTCAGCATGCAAGATTCCAAGAAAGGTTTTGTACCTTTTAGGCAAGGAATCCATCTATCAAAAGAAAGAGGCCCTAAGACGCATATGGAGATAGATGACATGAAAGACGTTCCGTACGCTTCGGGCGTAGGAAGCCTTATGTATGCAATGTTGTGTACGAGACCGGATATCTGCTTTTGCCTCTGGCATGATGACAAGATATCAAAGTAACCCCGGGAAAGCTTAATGGACTGCAATTAAATGCATTCTGTAGATTCTAAAAAGAACTAGCGATGGAATGCTGATTTAACAGTCAGACAGTCTAATTTCCATGGGATGCACAGACTCAAATTTCCAATCAGATATATAATCCAGAATATCTATCTCGGGTAGTGTGTTTTACATGGGAGAAGAAGCCATGATATGGAGAAGCGATTAGCAGAAATGCATCGCCGATTCGACCATGAAAGCCGAATAAGTAACTGCTTGTGAAGCAGCGAAAGAAGCGGTTTGGCTCAAGTACTTCTTAGTGGACTTGGACGTTGTTCCGAATTTATCCAGCATAATCACTGTCAATTGTGATAATGCCAGAGCAGTTACAAATTCAAGGGAACCGAGTGCCCACAAGGCCAGCAAACACATTGAAAGAAAATACCATCTTATACGAGAAATTGTTAAGAGAGGAGATAAAGAGGTGGCAAAGATAAACATCGGAGGTCAACCTAGTATATCCATTCATAAAGGGTCTGCCTCAGAGTACATTCGAGAGAAATGTGGATGAAATGGGAGTCAAGACTATTGCCAATCTACTTTAAGTATAAGTGGGAGGAATTATTAGGTTAGTGTAGGTTGACATGAGATGTCATGTATGTATGTGATCAAATTTAATCGGGAGGATTAGTGACTGTTTTAGTTCAGTTTAGGATTACCAAACAAGAACGTGTGATTGATTATCACCGTAAATGATAAATCAAAGGTTCGGGTCATAAAATCGTAAATACGAGAGTCGAATCCGTATTTATTTCGTATGTGTGCACGTTTAGGTGTGTTTTGGGAGTATTTGTGAATTTAAACTTGTTCGACTTATTGATAGTACTTCTTAAGATGTACAACATTCCAGGAGTATGGGGCCGACTTCGACCAAGAAACCCGTTATAGGTCGATTCCTGATCTACGACCAAGAAATCTACCATTATTGCATAAAGTTCCCAACAGCAATTGGGGCAGGCACAATCAAAGGAGACCAAAGAAAGGCTCGTGAATGTCTCCTACAATTGCAAGCAAGGCACGCACAAGTATCCATGATGGAAGTCACCACAAGCTAGTGAGCTACCCTGTCGATGAGCCATCAATACTGGAGAATATGATGGACACAGAGAAAGACCATATGGATATAGATGAACAACACTCTGACGAGCAAGTGTTGGACGAAAAACTCATCACCACCCATGAGGAACTTCTATCTGATGAACAACATAGAGGTGGTTACGAGCAACATACAATAGATGACTTGGAGGGCCGGATGCTGACTAACAACAATGCGCCAGGACCAGCAGATGATCTAGAGCCCCGCCTGGGAGCAGAGCCCATGAACATCGAAAATAATTTTAACCCTGAGGGACCAATACTTGATCCTCGTTGGAAAGGATAAAAACGACGAGCAACTCCAGTCGAAGAACTTGAGGCGTTCAAATTTAATCCTGGGAACGAAAATCTTGAATTGTATATAGGATCTGAGCTCTCTGAGCCTTACATATCCCGAATGAAAGAGTTCCTCAGCAAGAATCTAGATGTTTTTGCTTGGTTTCATGCAGGCATGGTGGGAATAGATCCAAAGCATGCTTGCCACAAGCTTAATATCAATCAAGCAAAAAGGCCAGTCCATCAAAAACGAAGAAAGTACGGCCCAGACAAGTATCAAGCTTTGAATGAAGAGGTGAAGAAGTTGTTAGACAATGATCTAATCCGACAAGCACTTTGTCCACAATGGGTAGCAAACCCAGTCCTTGTGCGGAAACCAAACGGGACCTGGAGGCTATGCATAGATTTTACGAATTTGAATGCAGCATGCCCGAAGGACAACCTTCCTCTCCCCCATATTGATCAATTGGTTGACAGCACTGCGGGTCACGAGATGCTAACATTCATGGATGCCTTTGCCGGGTACCATCAAATCCCAATGCATCAAGACGATCAAGAAAACACAACATTTTATACAAATAAAAACTTTATGTGTTGGAAAAGAATGCCCTTCGGCCTCATTAATGTCGGGGCAACATATCAGAGGTTGGTAAACAAGATATTCAACGAATAAATTGGAGATAATGTAGAAGTCTATGTAGACGATATTGTGGTCAAGAGCCCCTGAAAAGAAGATCATCTCCAGCATTTAACTCAGGTGTTTGAAATTCTTCGGCATTACAACATGAAGTTAAATCCAAAGAAGAGCAACTTTGGAGTTCATTCGGGGAAGTTCCTGGGACATCTTGTTAGCCAACGAGGAATTGAGGCCAACCTAACAAAGGTCAAAGCCATCATGGATATGCAACCACCACGTTCAGTAAAAGAGGTGCAAAGGCTCATAGGATGCCTAGCAGCATTGAACCGGTTCATATCCCGATCAGGAGACAAGTGCCGTCCATTCTTCGAGGCCATCAAGAAAGGAAAGTTCACGTGGACTAACAACTGTCAAAAGGCGTTTGACCAACTTAAAGACTACCTGGGAGATGTTAAAATTCTATCAAAGCCTATCCCAGGAGAAAAGCTCTATTTATACTTGGCCGCGTCTGAAGTGGCAATCAACTCTGTTCTGGTGCGAGAAGACGGAAAATTTCACCAGCCAATCTACTACGTCAGCCAGGCTTTACATGAAGTGGATATCAGATATTCTCCAACTGAAAAGCTGGCATATGCACTTGTTATGAGTGTGAGAAAGTTACGACCATATTTCTTTGACCATCAAGTTGAAGTACTAACAACTTTCCCGCTCAGACAAATTCTTCACCGCCCAGACACAGCTGGTCGTTTGTTAAAATGGTCACTGGAGATTAGCCAATTTGGGGTGACCTATGCTCCTCGAACAGCGATCAAAGGGCAACATTAACCGACTTTATAGTCGAACTAACTTTCTCACCAGATTCAACGAGAGGACTTGATCACCCCTGGCATCTTTACATTGACGGATCTTCAACCAATGTAGCCTCGGGGGCAGGAGTAGTTCTGATCAGCCCTGACAGGCAAGTATTCACCTCGTCGATCAAATTCGGTTTCATGGCAACCAACAACGAAGTAGAATATGAAGCTTTCATTGCTGGTCTTCACCTATCCCTTGTCGTGGGTGTTAGACGGTTGTAAATATTTGGCGACCCACAATTGATTGTGAACCAAGTCCGAGGTGAATACGAAGCCAAAGATGATCATATGATCGAATATCAATGAATTGTTACTCATCTGATGTCCTTGCTAGATCAAGTCTTCATCGAACAAATTCCAAGGACAAGCAACACTCAAGCTGACGCACTGGCTCGACTGGTAACAAGTGAAGGACCTGCAGAGTTGGCAGACATCATAATTACAAAGATGAACGACTCATCAACAACAAGTTATAATGTCAACCAACTGGACGAACAAACAAGTGAAGAAGCAAACTGGAGAACAAGTATAGTGAAATACTTGAAAAGTGGGGAAAAACCAAACAACTCTTTTGAAGCTGCCAAGCTAACAAAGCAAGCCGCCAGATATACTATGGTAGGCGAACAGCTTTACAAAAGGGGAATATCAATCCCACTTCTCAAATGTTTGCCTAGGGGGCAAGGACGAGCAATACTTGAAGAAATACACACCAGGGTATGTGGAAATCACACTAGGGGGCAAGTCTTGGCAAACAAAACTATCAGACAAGGATATTATTGGCCGACTTTATGCCAGGATACAATCAAGAAAGCAAAAACTTATCATCAATGTCAGATTTTTACCCCAAACATCCATACCCCGGCTCAGGAGCTCGTGTCAGTTTACAGCCCATGGCCGTTTGCAAGATGGGGAATGGACATTATTGGTCCCTTCCCAGCAGGAGTTGGAAATGTTCGATTTGCCATTGTGGCAGTCGATTATTACACAAAATGGGTAGAAGCAGAGGCCATGGTAAATATTACGCAACAGAAAATGATCAACTTCATTTGGAAGAACATTGTCTGTCGTTTTGGGGTTCCACAAACCATTGTGACAGACAATGGTTCACAGTTTGATGGAAAAGAGTTGAGAGATTTTTGTACAAAGTGGGGGATCAAAAACATTACTCTACACCCTATCATCCCTAGTCAAATGGTCAAGTCTAAGCCGTGAACAAAATTATCAAGCATACACTAAAAGTACGACTGACGGAGAGTAAAAGCAGTTGGTCTGAAGAACTCCCAGAAGTCTTGTGGGCATACAGAGTTTCTCCCAGGTCAAGCACCGGAGAAACACCCTTTGCAATGGCTTTCGGAACAGAAGCTGTGATACCTATTGAATTAAAGACTAACACAATCAGGATGACCAACTTTGATGAACAAGTGAACAACTCTGCTCTAGCTACTGAAATGGATTTGCTCGAAGAAAAAAGTTAAATGCCGAGCTAAAAAATGCTACCTATAAGCAGCGAGCAGAACGCTATTATAATTCCCATGTGAAAATCAGGGAATTCAGAGTTGGAGATTTGGTTCTAAGAAAGTTGCTCGCCCAACCTCCAGGTGTATTGGGACCAACTTGGGAGGGCCCGTATCGTATAACGGATAAATACCTTAATGGTGTATACGATATCGAAGATATGGAAGGCAAGCCGGCCCCATACTCCTGGAATGTTGTACATCTTAAGAAATACTATCAATAAGTCGAACAAGTTCAAATTCACAAATACTCCCAAAATACACAAAAATACACCTAAACACGCACATACGAAATAAATACGGATTCGACTCTCGTATTTACGATTTTATGACCCGAACCTCGATTTATCATTTACAGTGATAATCAATCACACGTTCTTGTTTGGTGATCCTAAATCGAACTAAAACAGTCACTAATCCTCCTGATTAAATTTAAACACCAACAACGTAGAGCTACTACACTAGACATGAATGATGTATACTAAAAAACAGACTTTAAGTATAAGTGGGAGATTGTTGGAGTTATACGTGAAAGTATGCTTTTACTTTGTATAACTCATATATTAAACACTTATTTATGAGAATAAATCTTTTATCGCATTTGCTTTAGATATGATTGAATGTTGAATATTTATTGCAACTAGTTCATTATAAGTGGTACATGTTACATTGTAATTAATATGGTGATATCCGATCACAGAAGATCACATTAACGGTTTCCTTGTAACTAAACGTACAAAATTCACGACCCAGGTGGAATTGAACAATCCACCGCGAAAGATCGATGTGTAAGTCTCAAATTGGTCTGTCTTGACTAAGAGATCGCACTAGCATATTTAGTATGTGTTGAAGAGGACCTACATCGAGGATAAATTCTTTTGTTCTGAAATGTGAAGAATTAGACCTCAGTGGTTATTGATTTCTTAATCTCTGTCACTTAAATAGGACCGTGTGTGCTTAATTGTTACTGCTTTGATTCATGTTGGGTGAGAATCATCGTGACTTCGAACTTTGTATTTTGGGCAGTAATATTAATTATACGACAATTGCTAAGATTTAATACGGAGAAACGCGTGCGAGTACGGCTCGTGTGATTTGTCCCCTTGGTGGGCTCAAAAGTTTTATCGTACCAAATCTTGCAAGTGAAGAATTAGTTTCTACGGTACGGATAATAATGTTGAGCTGTCCTTACTCCAAGGTGAAAGATGTTAATTAATTTAGAGCTATTCAGAAGCTTAATTAATTAATGGACTAGATAATCTTAAACGCGGGGAATAATAACCGGGAGCCCATATTATCGTAATATGGATTAAGATGGATAGTGCAATATTAATTTATTAGTGGTACTAATTAATATTAATGATCTGATTTATATTGGGGCTCAACATTGAAATTCAGAAGCCCATTGGAGGTCCAATCTTAATTCTTCTAAAGGCCCCTCAAGTAGCCCATTAAGTAACCCAATAATGATAAGGTGATTAAAATAAAAGAAAATATAATTTGCTGATTTTTCTTGTATTTTTTGAAAAGGATATATTAGGATAAATAAAAGATCTTGTTGATTTTCTTGGAAAGATATTATAGAAGATAAGTATTGTTGGAATACAAGATTATCTCATATATTCAAGAAGATCAAAATCTTGGATTCTTTCTTTAATATTTTCGAAAATAAGCTTATCTGAGAAGGTGAGATTTTTATGGAATATTTTATTATGGAGAAAAAAATATTTGGGATATATTCAAGATTTCTTGGAGGCCAAGAAAAAGATTTTCATTCCCCTATTCCATGTGAAAATTTCCAAATCCCCTCATCTATATATAGGGGATGATTATTTCATCTCCAGTTTACTTATTCACAGCGTTGAAAAAAAATTAACAACAATATTTTTTCTTTCTTCCTTGTTATTCAAATTGCTTGTGAGCACTTCCCACCGGTGAACAAGCAAGGCGAAATGGACATACTTGAGAAGGTCTTTTGGTTGATAGCACGACCGTGATAGTCCCGTTGTTATCAAAGGCCACATCTACAAGAGGTACGTAGTCACATAATCTCTTAGTTTTTCGCCATAGATTTTATGTGAATTAATTCAACATGCATGATAATAAAATTGTTGTTGGAATTATTATTTGAATTAATTAGGATTAATTCATGCTAGTAATAATTGAATTTAAATTTGTATTTAATTATCATCCCGAATAGATTCCGGGCACCCTTATTTTCCCAACATTACGATCTTGTGCGACATCGGGAACGAGAGCAAGAAGGGAGCATTGTGTGATCTAGGGGCTAGCATTAATTTGATGCCTCTATCGTTGTTCAAGAAGTTGGATGGGGGTGAACTTCAACCTACGACGATGACTCTCCAGCTTGTCGATAGGTCTATTACTAGACCTCAAGGAGTGTGGAGGATGTTCTAGTGACGGTGGCGAATCACGTTTTTCCCACCGACTTTGTGGTCCTCGATATGGAGGAAGATGAGCATGTACCCCTAATTTTGGGAAGACCATTCTTGGCTATGGCCGGGATGGTGCTAGATGTGGCTAATGGAAAGATCACGGTGAAAGTCGATGATCAAGAAGTGAAGATAGCGATCTACGAGGCAACGAAATATCCAATGGGAGATGAAAGCTGTCACTTCATTGATATCTTGGACACTTGTGTTGAAGACACACTTCTTGACCCTTGCTCTTTCTATGTTCATAATTATGATTATCCTATTCTCGATGAACTAACATATGATCTTTATGTCCTTGATTATTTTGACAGCTTAAAAGAGAACGAGGATGTAAAGTTCATGGATGTGATGAAAGTTAAGGATGAGGAATAGTTGGATGTGGAGGAGTCCACTTTTGAGAAGATGTTCGATAAGGCGCCACCATTGGAGGCAAAGAAGGAGTTGAAACCACTCCCAGATCACCTCAAGTACGCTTACTTAGATGATAATGAGAAGTACCCGGTAATTGCATCTTCCCTTTTATCTGATGATCAATTAGAGAGACTGCTAGTAGTGCTTCGTAAGCACAAATCTGCCATAGGTTGGTCAATTGTGGATATTAAGGGTATTAGTCCTTCTATTTGCATGCATAAGATTATATTAGAAGAGGGTACAAAGGCCATATTACAAAATTAGCGTAGAGTGAATCCGGTGATACAAAAGGTAATACATAAGGAGGTGTTGAAGCTGTTAGATAGTGATATGATTTTTGCTATTTCTGATAGTCTTTGGGTGAGTCCGTTACACGTAGTTGCTAAGAAGGGGACACCAAGGTAATTAAAACTGAATCTAATGAATTGGTAGCCACTAGATTAGTGACGAGATGGCGTGTTTGTGTTGATTATAGAGAGTTGAACAAGGCAATGTGCAAGGATCACTTTTCTTTGTCGTTCCTTGATCAAATGATTGATAGATTATGTAGTTTAGAGTATTATTATTTCCTAGACGGGTATTCGGGATATAATCAGATTATGATAGCGCCCGAGGATCAGGAGAAAACCATCTTCACCTGCTATTATGGTACTTTTGCCTTTAGGAGAATGCCGTTTGTGTTGTGCAATGCACCCGCCACCTTTCAAAGGTGTATGATGGCTATTTTCCATGGGTTGATTGAGAAGATTATGGAGGTTTTCATGGATGACTTCTCAGTCTACGGAGAGTCGTTTGATAAGTGTCTAACCAATCTTGAAGTTGTGTTGAGCAGGTGTGAAGAGACGGACTTAGTGCTTAATTGGGAGAAATGTCACTTTATGGTGAAGGAGGGTATTGTTCTTGGACATCATGTGTCCTCGAAAGGTATCCAGGTTGACAAGGCAAAAATGATAGTTATTGAGAAGCTTCCCCCAACTTCGACCGATAAGGGGATCCGGTCATTTCTAGGTCATGCGGGATTTTATAGACGCTTTATAAAAGACTTTTCACAAATTGCTAAACCCCTTCCGCGGCTTCTTGAAAAAGAAGTCACCTTTGAGTTTACTAATTAGTGTTTAGTGGCTTTCAACAGATTAAAAGAAGCATTGGTGAAAGCCCCAATTTTTGTTACTTCAGATTGGTCGAGTCCTTTTGTACTCATGTATGATGCTATCGATTATGCTATTGGGGTTGCTTTGGGGCAAATACGAGATAAGCGATTTCACGCTATTTATTACGCCTCGAAGATGTTGAATTCGGCTCAAGTGAACTACACTACTACCAAAAAGGAGCTGTTAGTGGTCGTGTATGCTTTTGATAAATTTCGACCCTACCTCGTAGGGACGAAAACAATCATTTATACGGACCATACAGTGATTCAGTATCTCATGAGCAAGAAGGATGCAAAGCCCCATCTCATTCGTTGGATCCTTTTACTCCAGGAATCTGATGTTGAGATTCAAGACAAGAAGGGGAGTGAGAATGTGATAGCCGATCACCTCTTGAGGATGGAGCTTACCAAGGAGAACACGGTAGAGGGGCGAGAGGTGAATGATGAGTTTCCGGATGAGAAGCTATTTGGTTTATGAGATGTCCCGGTGTATCGAGTTGAAGGTAAGGCGTTGTGGAGAGCTGCCGGCGGATATGGATGCGTTGCACCGAAAGACATTCTTGAAGAAAGTCTGGGAATTTATTTGGGATGACCCATACTTATTCAAGAGAGGGATAAATCTTGTGCTTAGAAGGTGCGTGCCCGAGGAGGAGTGGAGTGATATCATAAGGCGTTGTCACGCCTTACCATGTGGAGGCCATTTAGGTGGAGAGAAAACCGGTAGGAAGGTGCTTCAAGCCAGTTTCTATTGGCCTACTATATTGAAGGATTGCATGGAATGGGTGAAGAGACGTGAGAATTGTCAATGTTTCAGCTCGATTATTAAGAGGGATGAGATGCCACTGCACGTGTTTATGGAAGTAGAAGTATTTGATGTATGGAGGATTGATTTCATGGGTCCATTTCCTCCGAGTAATAGATTCTTGTATATCCTTGTATGCATCGATTACATCTCGAAGTGGATTGAGGCAGTCCCGACTCGAGTGAACGACTCCCGTGTTGTGGTTAATTTCTTGAGGAAGATTATTTTCTCTAGATATGGAGTCCCGAGAGCTTTGATTAGTGATGGGGGGAGTCACTTTGTGAACAAGTTGATGGAGAACCTGCTATCAAAATATGAGGTTAATCATCGGGTCTCTACAGCCTATCACCCTCAATCGAATGGTCTTGCTGAGGTGTCTAATCAGAAAATTAAGGAGATTCTTGAGAAGACGGTGAGTATTAGTAGGAAGGATTGGGCTTTGAAGCTTGATGATGCACTTTGAGCATATAGGACAGCTTTTAAGACCCCTCTTGGTATGTCTCCTTACCAACTAGTCTTTGGGAAGGCGTGTCACTTGCCAGTTGAGCTTGAGCATAAGGCGTATTGGGCAATCAAGAAGCTGAATTTTGATAGTGCTATGGTGGGCGAAAAGAGACTACTTCAATTGCATGAGTTGGAGGAGTTTCGAGATAGTGCATATGAGAGTGCCCGAATTTTTAAGGAGAAGACTAAAAGATGGCATGATGCACGATTGAGGAAGAAGGAGTTCCAAATTGGTGATCAAGTCCTAGTGTTCAACTCTAGGATGAAGTTATTTGGTGGCAATCTCAAATCCAAATGGAATGGTCCTTATGTGGTGAGAAAGGTCTACAAGAGTGGATTTCTCGAAGTTGAGAAAGAGGATGGGAACATGTTTATGGTGAACGGGCATCGAGTGAAGAAATTCTACAACTTCTCTTATGAGAATAAGGGAGGTAACTTAGAGTCTCATGGCCCGTGAGCTCCTTCGAGCTCGGTCCGGCATTAGGACCTTAAAAATAG
This sequence comes from Ballota nigra, assembly GCA_947034835.1. Taxonomy (NCBI): domain Eukaryota; kingdom Viridiplantae; phylum Streptophyta; class Magnoliopsida; order Lamiales; family Lamiaceae; genus Ballota; species Ballota nigra. The sequence continues at coordinate 4,193,373 of OX344727.1, read as the reverse complement.
CGCTGCGTGGGAGACAACCCACTTTTACTTGCTTTAAGTATTTTATTTTTCGTGTTTGTTTTTGTGTAAATCGTAAGTTTTAATCTCGTTGTTGAGTGCTTTTGTGTAGGCTTGTCTTGTGGTGCTAGAGTTTCCATAGTAGAGCTTAAAGTGAAGCAACTCGTGAAGAGGGAGGTATGCCTAGTAAAAGAGCAATCAGAATTTAGAGTATGAGGTAACCCCGAACCCCAAACATAGACCGCTTCATAAAGTCGAAGTTTGGGGGGTGGAGCTTTTATATGTTTTATATCTTGTGCATTGGTAGTGATTGAGGTTCATTGTGAATTGAGTGCACGTACTCTTTCGTACTCATCTTTCCAAACTTTTTACTGCGTAGCAAGAAAAGTAAAAAGTTTGGGGGGTGTGTATTCGTACTTCACGTGTTGTGCACAAAATTCGTATGAAAAATGGTCAAATGAAAAAGAAAAGAGAGAGTGAAGTGATTAGAAAAGTGAAAAGAGTTGAAAAAAAATTGAAGTGTTGAGAGTAGTGGAATTGAAAGTATATTGCATGAAGATGATTGAAGTATTCTGTTCCTCGTCTCGAAGTACTGAAATATGACTTTCTATTCTCAATTCACTTGAGTCACTTATCCCATGTAGTTACCCGACCCGTCCAAAGAGCCTTACATTACAACCTTGAGAAAGTCCTTTTTGATTCGGCATGGATTCTAGAATATGGTCGAAGTTGAGAGTGCTTACAAGCCTATGACTGTTGATGTGTGAGATTGATTGATTGATTGAATGAGTCCCTTATTATTGCTAAGCACTTGTGAGGGAGTGAAACACATCACCGAGAGCACATGTATGTTTGATTTTGATGGTTCTTATTAATTATCCATGAGTAGGATGAAGGGAGTGAGTTTGTGTATGGGTGATCGATCTTTGAAGCTTGAAAACTATTACTTGCATGATTTGGTTCTTTGATTCATTCTTAACAATTTCACTTGACTTATTATTTCATTGCTTGAGGACAAGCAATATGGTAAGTTTGGGAGGGTTGATTAGGCGTGAAATTGTGATGTTTTGTAGCCCGTTTAGTCCATATTTTGAGTGTTTTTATGAGTATTTAGAGTCATTTGAGTAAACATTTTCATAAACTTATCAATTTATATCTTTGGTGTATATATATGGAAAGAGGGCAAAAAAAGGATTTCGTAGGACTTTGAATCGACCAAAACGGACTGCCGGTTGAGAAGATATGAAGGTTTTTCGAACAAGTGTACAACAGCAGGAAAACACTCGACCTGGAGGCACTCGAGCTCTTAGTGCTCGACCTAAGGCCCAGGTCGAGCGCCCTGAGCGGATTTTACCCTGTTTTCGCCCCGAATCATATAAATACCCGTTTCAAGACTAATTTTACACATCTACACATATCTACACTCATTTTTCAAAGGGGAAGAACTTGAGAATGTTATTTTTAGAGTTTGGCAAGGATTTCAAGCTTGTAATCGAGGTTTTTATCATACAGATTCGTTAGAACAATTAATACTTTACACGGTTTTGATTTCTCTTTTCGTTTCTTGAATTCTTTGATACTTAGACCTTAATTTCAGATTTTATTCAATTGCTTTCATAGATAGTTTATGTTCTTGAATTTTTTGATTTCGTTCATACTTTCAATTATGTTTATGATCGTTAATTTCGTTATTATTTTTATTCTTGAAACCACCATGTTAGGCTAAAACCCTTGTATGCTTAGGATAGGATGAACTCGTAGAATTAGGATGTTGGTACGTAATTAGGATAATTTGTGATGCATAGTTTTAGTTCTCTTAATTATTGAATATTTCTAATAAACACTAGAATTATCTTGGAATTGAGTACGAAAATTGTTAGAGAGAAGACGGCCGCATCACTCTTTAATGGCGAATAGGCTTAAGGAGAGGGTTTTTGAAGGGGTTTATAATCTACCGGTTTATCTAGGGAGGACGACCACATCACCTTAGTTAAATTAGGGCCTCAATAATTAAGCACAATCCATATAATTTGATTAGTGGATTAGTGAAATAGGTTGATAGAACTAAGTATTATGATTAATTCTTGAGCTTTTATTCTCTCAATCTTGTGCTAGATTAGGGAAGTTGATTGCCTAGTTTTAGTACACTTAGGATTATTACTTGCACATCACGATTATTTTAATTATTGTACCAACTCCGTTAGTATACGTAGGAATTCCTATCCTGAGCATCGCCCATCTCATATCTTATTAAAACCTTAGTTAGTAGTTTAATTTCATTACTTGCATTAAGAGTAGTATAATATAAAGTAGTTTAATCAGAATTCTTAAACCCGAACATACACTCATATTAACTACGATGTGTAGATCTCCAGGGCTCTATTCGCATACATACATTTCCTTGGGTACGATATACTTGGTCCTTATACTTGCTAATACTACTGTGATCCCATACTCTTGTGGGGTAACTACTAGTATAACTAGTATTTTTCGTTCAAGTTAATGGCACTGTTGTCGGGGAACAAACCCAGGTCACCCGCGTGACAGGCGGGAATACTTACCACTATACTGCAATGGTGCAATTGACTTTAATGCAAAAAACTAGCTTCAACTAGTAGTTACCCCACAAGAGTATGGGATCCCCGTAGTATTAGCAAGTATAAGGACCAAGTATATCGTACCCAAGGGAAGGTATGTATGCGAATAGAGCCCTGGATATCTACGCATCGTAGTTAATATGAGTGTATGTTCGGTCTCAGGAATTATATTAAACTACTCTATATTCTATTACTATTAATGCAAATAATGAAAGTAAACGAATAACTAAGGTTTTAATAAGATATGAGATGGTGATGCTCAGGATAGAAATCCCTACGTATACTAACGGAGTTGGTACGATAACTAAAATAATCGTGATGTGCAAGTAGTAATCCTAAGTGTACTAAAACTAGGCAATCAACTTCCTTAATCTAGCACAAGATTGAAAGACTAAAAGCTCAAGAATTAACCCTAATACTTCGTCATATCAACCTACTTCACGAACCCACTAAACAAGTTATATGGATTGTGCTTAATTAATGAGACCATAATTTAACTAAGGTGATGCGGTCGTCCTTCCTAGATTAACCGGTAGATGATAAACCCCTTCTAAAACCCTTTCGTTAAGCCTAATTGTTATTAAAGATTGATGCGGTCGTCTTCTCTCTAACAATTTTCGTACTCAATTTCAAGATAATTCTAGGGTTTATTTTAAGAATTCAATTAATTAAGAAAACTAGCACTAAACATCACAAATTATCCTAATTATGTACCAACATCCTACTTCTACGAGTTCATCCTACCCCAAGCATGCAAGGGTTCTAGCCTAACATGGTAATTGGAGACCCCAACTCCTCGGTCGAATGAGCGATCTGGCTTAAATCGAGGAGTTTTCAGGTTAGTACATGTTTTGGAATTGATTTAGTCAAGTTTCGGGTAGTTATACTTGAAAATTTTGTGTTTAGGGCATTCATGAGTAGTGCTCGAGCACTACTTGGTCGAGCACCACCTAGGTCGAGCGCCTTTTGTGTTCTGCAAGTTTGGAGCACTCGACCAGTGCTTGGTCGAGCGCCTAGCGCTCGACCAAGAGGAGCGCTCGAGCGGTCCGGTCCAAAGAAACCCTAACCGATTTTTCCCCTATAAATACCATCTCCACACAAAACACACACTTCACACACACTAATAGGGGCGATTTGGCTGAGAAAATTTGAACTTTTCCTCCCTCACACTCATTTCTTCCATTCTTCACTAAATTTTACCCTTAGAGCACGAATTCTTCATTCCAAGGTATGTAATTTCTAACTCTCTTCTATCTTTTCTTAGTTTTAACTTTGATTAGGCATGAATTGAGATATAGAAATTAGGGTTCTCATTTGTTCTTGAGAAGAAATTGGGGATTTTCATATTACTCATTGGTTCGTGCTTCTTTGTTGATAAATGATGTCTATATGCTAAGGGTTCACTAATTTGAGTTTCAATTTGAAGATTGCATGAGTAGAATTGGTGAATTTCTAGAGTGAGAAAGTATGAATGTTAGGAATTGATATGCGTATTGCTTGTTGAGTGAATGATTGTGTGATTTGGAATGAATTGAGTGATTAGATGGATATGAATTAAGTCTTGAGCATGTAAATTGCAAAATTTTGTAATGTTACTTCATGATAGACTTATACTTGGGGCTTTATTAATGAATGTTGAGATTGTTGAGTTGGTTGAATTTGTTTTGAGATAGGCATATTACCTCTTTGAGAATATTGTTGCCCATTTGGATGATGTGAGTCAGATGATTGTGCTTTGAGATAGGAATAATAGCTCTATGTGAGCTCTTGTGCACAAAGGGAATGAATGTGAGATTGATTGACTACTTGAGTTGATTTGTATTGTTTATGATATTCTTGAGTAGTAAATTGTCTCTAAGTGTTTTCATGTTGGTGTGAGATAGTGACTTGGACGTAAAATACTAGCTGTACTAGCAGTTACCCCACAAGAGTATGAGATCACAGTAGTATTGGTAAGTATAGGGACCAAGTATATCATACCCAAGGGAAGGTATGTATGCGAATAGAGCCTTGAAAATCTACGCGTCGTAGTTAATATGAGTGTGCGTTCTGATTTGAGAATGGAACTTAACTACTCTAAAGTCTACTTCTATCAATGCAAAATTATGAAATTAAATAACTAACTAAGGGTTTAATCAAGTACGAGATGGTGATGCTCAGGATAGGAATCCCTACGTATACTAACGGAGCTAGTACGATAATTAAAACAACTGTGATGTGCAAGTATTAATCCTAAGTGTACTAAAACTAGGCAATCAACTTCCCTAATCTAGCACCAGATTGAAAGAAGCACCAGATTGAAAGACTAAAAGCTAAAGAATTAACCCTAATACTTCGTCATATCAACCTACTTCACAACCCACTAAACAAGTTATATGGATTAGGCTTAATTAATGAGACCCTTATTTACCCAAGGTGATACGGCCGTCCTCCCTAGATAAGCCGGTAGATTATAAACCCCTTCTATAACCCTATCGTTAAGTCTACTTGTTATCAAAGAGTGATAAGATCATCCTCTTTCTAATAATTTTCGTACTCAATTCCAAGATTCTAGGATTTATTTTAAGAATTCAATTAATTAAGAGAACTAGCACTAAACATCACGAATTATCCTAATTATGTACCAACATCCTACTTCTACGAGTTTATCTTACCCCAAGCATGCAAGGGTTCTAGCCTAACATGGTAAAAGAAATAACGAAAACAATCACAATAACAATGAATATTTCCATAATTGAATAATCAAGAGAATTTGAAAGCATAAACAAAAGAATATCTAACAATCTTAATAAATCCGGAAAAATTAGGGTTTAGAAGCTTCAAAGGTTCAAGAACGAAAGAATTAAACGAAAAGAATCAAAAGAAGTATCTAAACTAGGAGTTCGTAAGATCAAAACCTCGTTTACAAGTGTGAAACTCTCCAAAATCTCTCTACCAAGCTCTAAGTATGCCACAATATGAAAAATGATCAAAGGGTATCCAAAAACGAGCTTGGGATCGGGTATATATAAGTAACGGCCCGAAAACGGGTACAAAGGCCAAAATTGCATGTATTTGGGTGGTGGTCGAGCAATAGCGCTCGACCCCCCCTTGCTCGAATGGTTTTCTCCTCCAGAGCTCTTGGGGCACTCGACTGTGATTTGCTCGAGCGGGGGCGCTCGAGCTGTGCTGCTCAAATGATTCGGCCGTTCGAATGGATGCGCTCGAGCTGTGGTTTGCTCGAGTGAAACAAGCGCTCGAATGGATGCGCTCGACCATATCTTGGTCGAGCTCCCTTGTCTTCCAGAACGTGATAGGCGCTCGATCAACCTCTTGCTCGAGTGGTGGTGCTCGAGCAACTCCTCCTTTTGAGCCAAGTGATACTTTTCTTCGCACGAACTAATACTTTTCGTATTTCTTCAATATCTTCTTATCCGGGCATCCGTTTGGGTCGATTAAAAGTCCTACGAACTCCATTTTTAGCCCTCTATTCATCTATAAGCATCAAAGAGACAAATTCATCAGTTTATAAAAATAGTACTTAATTGACTCTAAATACTCATCAAATTCACTCAAAACACAGGCAAAATGAGCTATAAATCATAACAATTTCCGCCTAATCAACCCCCTAAACTTACCATATTGCTTGTCCTCAAGCAAAGAAATAATAAGTCAAGTGAAATTGTTAGGAATGAATCATATAAACTTAATCGTGCAAGTACTCGAGCCTCAAGCTTCAAAGATCGATCATTCATACACAAACTCACCTCCTTCATCATACTCATGCAATAACAATAAGAAACACCAAGATCAAACATGGATGTGCACTCAACGATGTGTTTCACTCCCTCACAAGTGTATATCAATATTAAGGGTCTCACTTAAACAATCAATCACACATATCAGTAGTCATAGGCTTGTAAGCACTCTCAACTTCGACCACACTCTAGAATCCATGCCGAATCAAAAAGGACTTTATCAAGGTTGTAATGTAGGTTCTTTGGACAGGTGGGGTAACTATATGGGATAAGTGACTCAATTGGAGAATAGAAAATCAAACTTCCATATTTAGAGACGAGGAACAGAATACTTCAAACATCTTCATGCAATACACTTTCAATTCCACTACTCTCAACACTTCAATTTTTTTTCTAACTCATTTCACTTTTTCAATCACCCCACTCTTTGTTTTTTTCTTTCACAGATACACATGAGCTCATTTTTCTTTTGCTCATTCTCAAATTCATTGTTCTTCCCCACAACTCAAAATCTCATTACACATTCTTCTCAAATACACTCAAGCATTAATAATTCTCCTTGCTCTCTCAATCCCTTTTCTCATTCACAACTTTTCCTATTCTCCACTCAAATTGGGACAAAAAGAGTTTTAAAATTTGGTTAAGTTTAAATGTGCTAGCAAATAAAATAAGCTAAGGCTCAAACGGGCTAACAAGGGATAAATATCATTGGTAGGGAGAAATTTTGCTAAGTGACTCAATCAAAGTGTTTTCATGTTGGTGTGAGATAGCGATTATGCTATGGTCCCATACTCTTCTTCATCTCCTCCTCTCTCATACTCTTCCTCCTCTTCTTCCTGCAAATCTCAGGCTCCACTCGAACTGGCACCACTCGTGCCCTCTCCTCTGGTCCTTTTGGTCGACCTTATATCTCTTAAACCTCTATCATCCACTGCCTTAGTATACTTTTTTCCTACCTCCAAGTGATTGGCCCCATTCATCCCAAGATTCTCCTTCTTCTTCCCCTTCAAAGTTACCAAACGCTCATTGGGAAGAGGAAACAAATTGTCCTCCTCGTATCTTATGCAATAGGATCCCATCCATCGCTCGAACATCAATGTGTTCATCAGCTGCTCGAAATCCAAATCCTTTCCTCTGCAAGGTGCCGAGACGGGTATACACCCAAAACTCTTCACAAAGATAGAGATGAGACCCCCTCCTCTTATTTTCGACGTCTTCACTCCTAGTTTGAAAGGGACCTCCAAGTGGTGCTCTAGGAAATCTCTCCCAAAGTCGTGGTCCTTGACATAGAGCAGACACCACATTCCATAGAGCTGTCTAGCATTCACTGTTCCCGTCTTAGATCGGGAGTAAATGGTGTTCCTTAAGATCCTCTCCAAGTATCTCAGTACCGGGTTCCTGATAGCGGAGGCTCGTGCATATTGCCCCCTATAATCTCCCGCCAAATCGCCGGTGATCTCCCTCCAAAAAGCATTGGCTTTGAACGACTTAGATTGTCAGTTCGGCCTACTCAAAGCTGGGAGCATAAGAGCTTCGTTGATGGCACCCATAGCACACTGGTGTCACTCATCCTTGATGCTGAACCTAAACGAATTCTCATCCCTCTTCTCCACAGTGGCCAAGAATTGTTCCACCAAATCAGCATTCGTACCCATAGTGAGCAGTAAGTCATAGAAATTCTCCATCCGGTTCCTAGTGAAGATCCTCTTAATCTCTTCCTCTATGCCAATGCTCCTCATAAACTCGACACAAGGTCGTTTGGTCTTCTCCACTTTTCCGGCTACAAGGTTCCATCTATATGCTATGAAATACCAATTCTCCTTGTAATCCAAGTTTTACCACCTCGAGGGCATCAATCCCTTTCTAGTGAGCTCAGCTGTTAGCTCCTCAAGCTTGTCACCTTTCACCATACGATCCTCATTTTTCTTCGGTGGAGCCATTAAATCTCATACTCCAAATTCTGGTTGCTCTTCTAGGCATACTTCCTCTTCACGATTTGCTTCAAGTTAAGCTCTACCATGGAAACTCTAGTACCTCAAGACAATCCTACACAACAATACTCAATAACGAGGTTAACACTTACGATTCACACAAAACAAAAAGAAAAACAAACACTTAAAAGCAAGTAAAAATGGGTTGCCTCCCACTCAGCGCTATTTTTAAGGTCCTAATGCCGGACCGAGTTCGAAGGAGCTCACGAGTCATGAGACTCTAAGTTACCTCCCTTTTTCTCATAAGAGAAGTCGTAGAATTTCTTTACTAGATGCCCGTTCACCATGAATACGTTCCCATCCTCTTTCTCTACTTCAAGAAAACCGCTCTTGTAAACCTTTCTCACCACATAAGGACCATTCCACTTGGACTTGAGATTTCCACCAAATAACTTCACCCTAGAGTTGAACACTAGGACTCGATCACCAACTTGGAACTCCTTCTTCCTCAAACATGCATCGTGCTATCTTTTAGTCTTTTCCTTGAAAATTCGAGCACTCTTATATGCACTATCTCGAAACTCCTCCAACTCATGCAATTGAAGTAGTCTCTTCTCGCCCACCATAGCACTATCAAAATTTAGCTTCTTGATTGCCCAATATGGCTTGTGCTCAAGCTCAACGGGCAAGTGACACACCTTTCCAAAAACGAGTTAGTACGGCGACATACCAAGAGAGGTCTTAAAAGCTGTCATATACGCCCATAATGCATCATTAAGCTTCAAAGCTCAATCCTTCCTACTAACGCTCACCGTCTTCTCAAGGATCTCCTTAATTTGATGATTTGACACCTCTGCGAGACCATTAGATTGAGGATGATAAGCAGTAGACATACGATGACTAACCTCGTATTTTGACAGCAGCTTCTCCATCAACTTGTTCACAAAGTGAATTCCCCCATCACTAATCAAAGCTCTCGGGACTCCATATTTAGTGAAAATATTCTTCCTCAAGAAATCAATCACAACACGGGAGTCGTTCACTCGAGTAGGGACATCCTCAATCCACTTCGAGACGTAATCAACACACATGGGGATATACAAGAATCCGTTACTAGAAGGAAACAGACCCATGAAATCAATCCCCCATACGTCAAATACCTCTACTTCCATAAATATGTGCAATGACATCTCGTCCCTCTTAGTAATAGAGCTGAAACGTAGGCACTTGTCACATCTCTTCACCCATTCCATGCAATCCTTCAAAATAGTAGGCCAATAGAAACCGGCTTGAAGCACCTTCCTACCGGTCTTCTCTCCACCCAAATGTCCTCCACATGGTAAGGCGTGACAATGCCTTATGATATCACTCCACTCCTCTTCGGGCACACCTTCTAAGCACAAGATCAATCCTTCTTTTGAACAAGTATGGCTCATCCCAAATAAATTTTCCGAACCTTCTTCAAGAACGCCTTTCGGTGCAACACATCCATGTCCGCCGGCAGCTCTCCACTCGCTAAATAATTAGCATAATCAGCAAACCACGGGGCCTTACCTTCAACTCGATACACCGGGACATCCCCCATACCAAACAACTTCTCGTTTGGAAATTCATCATTCACCTCTCGCTCCTCTACTATATTCTCCTTGGTAAGCTCCATCCTTGAGAGGTGATTGACTATCACATTCTCACTCCCCTTCTTGTCTCGAATCTCAACATCAAACTCTTGGAGTAACAAAATTCAACGAATGAGACGGGGCTTTGCATCCTTCTTGCTCATGAGATACCGAATCGTCGTGTGATCCGTATATACGATTGTTCTCATCCCTATGAGGTAGGGTCGAAATTTATCAAAAGCATACACGACCGCCAACTGCTCCTTTTCGGTAGTAGTGTAATTCACTTGAGCAGAATTCAACATCTTTGAGGCATAGTAAATAACGTGAAACCGCTTGTCTCGTATTTACCTCAAAGCAACCCCCATAGCATAATCGCTAGCATCACACATGAGCACAAAAGGACTCGACCAATCCGGAGTGACGAGAATGAGGGCATACACCAATGCTTCTTTCAACCTATTAAAAGCCACTAAACACTCATTAGTAAACTCAAAGATAATTTTTTTTCAAGAAGCCGCGAAAGGGGTTTAGCAATTTGTGAAAAGTCTTTTATAAAGCGTCTATAAAACCCCGCATGGTCTAGAAATGACCGAATTCCCTTCTCGGTCGAAAATGGAGTAAGCTTCTCAATAGCTATCACTTTCGCCTTGTCAACCTGGATACCTTTTGAGGACACATGATGTCCAAGAACAATACCCTCTTTTACCACAAAGTGACACTTCTCCCAATTGAGTACCAAGTTCGTCTCTTCACACCTGCTTAAGACAACTTCAAGATTGGTTAGACACTTATCAAATAACTCCCCGTAGATGGAAAAGTCATCCATGAAAACCTCCATAATCTTCTCAATCAAGACATGGAAGATAGCCACCATACACCTTTGAAAGGTGGCGGGTGCATTACACAACCCAAACGACATTCTCCTAAAGGCAAAAGTACCATAATAGTAGGTGAAGATGGTTTTCTCCTGATCCTCGGGTGCTATCATAATCTGATTATATCCCGAATACCCGTCTAGGAAGCAATAATACTCAAAACCACCTAATCTATCAATCATTTGATCAAGGAACGGCAAAGGAAAGTGATCCTTGCACGTTGCCTTGTTCAACTCTCTATAATCAACACAAACACGCCATCCCGTCACTAATCTAGTGGCTACCAATTCATTAGATTCAGTTTTAATTACCGTGGTACCCCCCTTCTTAGAAACTACGTGTAACGGACTCACCCATGGACTATCAGAAATAGCAAAGATCATATCACTATCTAACAGCTTCAACACCTCCTTATGTATTACTTCTTGTATCACTGGATTCACTCTATGCTAATTTTGCACTATGGCCTTTCTACCCTCCTCTAATCTAATCATATGCATGCAAATGGAAGAAATAATACCCTTAATATCTGTAATTGACCAACCTATAGCAGATTTGTGCTTAGAAGCACCACTAAAAGTCTCTCTAATTGATCATCAGATAAAAGGGCAGATACAATTACCGGATACTTCTCACTATCATCTAAGTAAGCGTACTTGAGGTGATCCGGGAGTGGTTTCAGCTCCTTCTTCACCTCCAATGGTGGCGCCTTATCGAACATCTTCTCAAAAGTGGACTCCTCCGCATCTAACTCTTCCTCATCCTCGACTTTCATCACATCCATGAACTTTACATCCTCGTTCTCTTCCAAGCTGTCAAAATAATCAAGGTCATAAAGATCATATGTTAGTTCATCGAGAATAGGATAATCATAATTATGAACATAGAAAGAGCAAGGGTCAAGGAGTGTGTCTTCAACACAAGTGTCCAAGATATCAATAAAGTGACAACTCTCATCTCCCATTGGATATTTCATCGCTTCGTAGATTGCTAACTTCACCTCTTGATCATCAACTTTGACAGTGATCTTTCCATTGGCTACATTAAGCACCATCCCGTTTGTGGCTAGAAATGGTCGTCCCAAAATTAGGGGTACATGCTCGTCCTCCTCCATATTGATTACCACAAAGTCGGCAGGAAAAACGTGATTCACCACCGTCACTAAGACATCCTCTACTACTCCTTGAGGTCTAGTGATAGACCTATCACAAGCTGGAGAGTCATCATCGTAGGTTGGAGTTCACCCTCATCCAACTTCTTGAACAACGATAGAGGCATCAAATTAATGATTGCCCCTAGATCACATAAGACTCCCTTCTTGATCCCGTTTCCGATATCGCATAAGATTGTAAAGCTTCTGGGATCCTTCAACTTGGGAGGAAGTGCTTTGTGCACCATGACACTTGATTAGGCGTGAAATTATTAGATTTTATAGCTCGAATTGCCCGTGTTTTGATTGATTTCGATGAGTATTTAGAGTCAATTGAGTACTATTTTCATGAACTAATGGATTTGCCTCTTTGATGCTTATTGATGGATAGAGGGCGAAAAATGGAGTTCGTAGGACTTTGAATCGACTCAAACGGATGCCCGGATGAGAAGATATGGAAGAAATACGAAAAATATTAGTTCGAGGGTGCAAAAGTGTCAATGGAGTACTCAAGCAAGAAGAACTTGAGTACCTAGTACTCGAGCACTCGAGTTGAAATGGGTCAAGTACTTAGTACTCGAGCACTCAAGTACTGTGCTCGAGTAGGTGCAGGTCGAGTACTTTTCGCACTCTGGAAGATTGGTGTACTCGAGTGGAACTTGCTCGAGTACTTAGTACTCAAGCTCTACTCGAGTGAACGCGAATTTTGACCCAATAATTCCCAATTCGACCCGTTGTCTATTTATACCCCTTCCAAACACATTTTTGGACACCACTTCACAGATAGAGATAATTTTTGGAGAGAGAAGAGCACCGAGAGTTTGAGCAAGCATATTTTACGTGTAATTGAGGTTTTGACATTACGAGTTCATAGATTAGAGTTTGATTTTGATTTTCTTTCTTCATTTTTTCAAGACTTGGTACTTAAGACCTTTGATTTCATTATTAATTGATATTCATTCTTAGATTTTAATTCTTTCTTAAACCCTAGTTTATGTTCTTGAGTTGTTTTCGATTCAATTCGTCATGTTTATGTTCGTTGCTTATTTAATTGTTGTTGTTATCGTTAAAACCATGCTAGGCTAAAACACTTGTATGCTTGGGGTAGGAAGAACTCGTAGAAGTAGGATATTGGTACATAATTAGTATAACATGTGATGTTTAGTGCTAGTTCTCTTAATTAATTAAATTCTTAAAGTAAACCCTAGAATTATCTTGGAATTAAGTATGAAAATTGTTAGAGAGAAGACGACCGTATCACTCTTTAATAACGAATAGGCTTAACGATAGGGTTATAGAAGGGGTTTATAATCTACCGGTTTATCTAGGGAGGACGACCGTATCACCTTGGGTAAATAAAGGTCTCATTAATTAAGCATAATCCATATAACTTGTTTAGTGGGTTGTGAAGTAGGTTGATATGATGAAGTATTAGGATTAATTCTTGAGCTTTTAGTCTTTCAATCTGGTACTAGATTAGGGAAGTTGATTGCCTAGTTTTAGTACACGTAGGATTAATACTTGCACATCACAGTTATTTAAATTATCGTACTAGCTCCGTTAGTATACGTAGGGATTCCTATCCTGAGCATCACCATCCCATATTTGATTTAACCCTTAGTTATTTGTTTGATTTTATTATTTTCATTGATAGAAGTTGACTTTAGAGTAGATTAATATAATTCTTGAAACCGAACACACACTCATATTAACTAAGATGGGTAGATCTACAGGGCTCTATTTACATACACACTTTCCCTTGGGTTCGATAATACTTGGTCCCTACACTTGCCAATACTACAGGGATCCCATACTCTTGTGGGGTAACTACTAGTATAGCTAGTATTTTGCGTTCAAGTTAATGGCGCCGTTGCAGGGGAAGACGATGTACGCCCATTGAGTAGGACTTGAAGATAGTTTAGTAGTTAGTAGCGAGTGCTTTTATTTTTCTATTTTATTAATAGACACCAGGCAGTTGCATTTTGATATTTCTTTTGTGGTCTCGGGTTTATGAAAACTCGCTCACAAGGAGAATCAAGCGAAGACCGAACAAAGTTAGACCCTAAGACAATTGCAAGAAGAAACAGAGCATTCAATAGAAGAATTAACACTGCCGGTGGAGAGAACGACAACATGAACATCAGTAATGAGTTGGATGATGTTGCGGCTAAGTATAATCAGGAAGTGGAACGGGTTGAGGGCACTGGAGGGAATGACAGTCAGAATCAAGTCCCGTCAGGGGAAAGCCAGAGCCAAAACCCGATTCCACAGAATCAAAATAATCCAGCTCAAAACTTAGTTCAACATTCTCTAAACAACCTTGTCTACCCACAAAACAATCCACCTTATCCTTACCCTTTCCCACCATACCCTTATCCACCATACTACCCTCCACCTCCTGCTTATAACCAACCTCCAGTTCCACAAGTACCTCTACCACCCGTCTATCCTCAGCACGTTCCTCAAAATGCTAATCATGATATAGCAATCCGAGGAAGGTTTGTGGTACAGCCGCAACAGTATTACGACGGAGTAGCATTGCCTCCAGTAGATGCAAACAACTTCTCTATCTCCCTAGGAATCCTGAAGATGCTAGTAGATAATCAATTCAAGGGAGAGATAGGAAAGGATAATCCTCATACTCACTTGAAGAATTTTCTGATGATTGCCCAAACTTTCAACCATAATGGCATATCTGAAGATGCCAAGAGGCTCAGGTTGTTCCAGTTCTCTTTAACTGGAATCGCGAAGGAGTGGTATGACATCACGCTCCCAAGGGGAGGTGTAACCACATGGGCTGAGCTCGAGCGTCTACTCCTCGAGCGATTCTACCCTCCATCTAGAATAATCAAAACAAGGATAGAGATCTCATTTTTCCAGCAGAAGCCAGGAGAAGACTTACGTCAGGCTTGGGAGAGATATTACAATATGCTCATTGAGTGCCCGCAGCACGGGTAAAATGAAGGTGATATCATGGCTTATTTCTACTGTGGAGCCAACAAGGCGGGTCAAGACCACCTTGATGCATGTACTAGTGGAGCATTCCTGAACAGTGGTGCAGTTCGGTGTAGAGAGATTATTGATAATATTGTCAAGAATGCGGGGCAATGGAATGAGGCACAAGAAGTTCAGCGAGCTTATCAGATGGATGAGAGTGAGGGTACTAGAAAGCTGTTGATGGCTATGATGGAGAAGATAAGTAACTTGGAGGTCGGCCAGAGTTTGAATGTGCAGAATAATGTGATGAGTGAGAAAATGGACCAATCGGCGAGCTAGCATGAAGAGACAAACTATATGGGGAGGCCTAATTAAATCAAGGTGGATACCAACAAGGTGGCAACCAGCAGGGAAGACCTCCCTACGGTCAACCGTTTATACCACCAGGTCCACAACCTCCTCAAAATCAATGGAGGAATAACCAAGGTTATCAAGGAGGCCAGCAGCCTCCTCAGAACCAATAGAGGAAGAACGAGAATTTCTCATATGCCAATCTTAAGGCAGGAATCAATGTACCTCCTGGAGTAGATCCAGGTTCAAAACCTCCAGGTGGTGAAGGAGGTGCCTCGACCGAAGAGATGTTGCGAGCGATCCTTCAGAAGGTGGAAGAAGGGAGTAAGAGATTGTCTTCATTGGAGTATGATGTGAAAGAATTGCATAAGAAAGGCGATCAGCGTGATCAAGAACTCCAAAAGAGAGACATGGACTTGAATAGAGCGCATCAGGAAAATAATTGCAGGTTTACTTCTATAGAGTATCAAATTAGCTAAATTGCAAAGTCCCAAACGAGAGAGCCGGGTAAATATCCCTCAATGCCCGAGACGAACCCAAAGGAGCAATGCAAAGCTATTGAGTTGAGAAGTGGGACCAAGTATGAGGGTCCTCAAATGCCTGCTGATTCAGAGATGCCCCAAGGAGAGATTGAGATAGAAGGAAAAGAGCCTAAGGAAGATAGAGATGAGATTGAGGAGATAGGAGTTGAGAAAGGGGTTGAGGGTGAAGGCACTCAAAAGAGCAAAGAGCCTGAAGAGGAAGGCATTGAGGAGATAGAGAGAGTTCCAAAGTGGAAGAAGGCAAAGGAAGCAAGGAATAATGTAAAATAGACTAAGAGAGATGAATGGGGGTACCCAAATCGGTGATACCCGTCCCATATCCACAACGGTTTATAAAGAAGAAACTAGATGAGAAGTTTGCTAAATTCCTTGATGTATTTAAAAAGCTACATATTAACATTCCTTTTTATGATGCTTTGGAACAGATGCCTAACTACGCCAAGTTCCTGAAGGACTTGATAGCAAAGAGACGTAGAGTGGATGGACCCGAACTAGTGTACTTGAACCACGAGGTGAGTGCTATGGTGCACAAGGTGCTTCCTCCCAAGTTGAAGGATCCCAGAAGCTTTACGATCTTATGCGATATAGGGAACAAGATCAAGAGAGGAGCTTTATGTGATCTAGGGGCCAACATTGATTTGATGCCTTTATCGTTGTTCAAGAAATTGGATGGAGGTGAACTTCAGCCCACGATGATGACGCTCCAGCTTGCCGATAGGTCTATCACTAGGCCTCAAGGAGTGATGGAGGATGTTCTAGTGACGGTGGCGGATCACGTTTTTCCCGCTAACTTTGTGGTGCTCGATATGGAGGAAGATGAGCATGTACCCCTGATCTTGGGGAGACCGTTCTTGGCTACTGCCGGAATGGTGCTAGATGTGGCCAATGGAAAGATCACGGTGAAAGTCGATGATCAAGAAGTGAAGATAGCGATCTACGAGGGGATGAAATATCCACTAGGAGATGAGAGTTGTCACTTCATTGATATCTTTGATACTTGTGTTGAAGACACACTTCGTGATCCTTGCTCTTTCAATATTCATAATTTTGATTATCCTATTCTCGATGAACTAACATATGATATTTACGACCTTGATTATTTTGACAACTTGAAAAAGAAAGAGGATGTAAAGTTCATTGATGTGATGAAAGTCGAGGATGAGGAAGAATTAGATGTGGAGGAGTCCACTTTTGAGAAGATGTTCGATAAGGCACCACCATTAGAGGCGAAGAAAGAGCTGAAACCACTCCCGGATCACCTCAAGTACGCTTACCTAGACGATAGTGAGAAGTACCCGGTAATTGTATTTGCCCTTTTATCTGATGATCAATTAGAGAGACTTTTAGTAGTGCTTCGTAAGCACAAATCTGCTATAGGTTGTTCAATCGCAGATATTAAGGGTATTAGTCCTTCCATTTGCATGCATAGGATTAGATTAGAGGTGGGTACAAAGGCCATAGTGCAAAATCAGCGTAGAGTGAATCCAGTGATACAAGAGATGATACATAAGGAGGTGTTGAAGCTGCTAGATAGTGATATGATCTTTGCAATTTCTGATAGTCCATGGGTGAGTCTGTTACACGTAGTTGTTGGAGTTATACGTGAAAGTATGCTTTTACTTTGTATAACTCGTGTATCAAACACTTGTTTATGAGAATAAATCTTTTATCGCATATGCTTTAAATATGATTGAATGTTGAATATTTATTGCAAACAGTTCATAATAGCACTAGTTACATTGTAGTTAATGTGGTGATACCCGATCACGGAAGATAACATTAACAGTTTCCTTGTAACAAAACATACATTTTCACGACCTAGGTGGAATTGAACAATCCGCCGTGAAAGGTTGATGTGTAAGTCTCAGATTGGTCTGTCTTGACTAAGAGATTGTACTAGCACATTTAGTATGTGTTGAAGAGGACCTACAGCGAGGACAAAATTCTTCTGTTCTGAAATGTGAAGAATTAGACCTCAGTGGTTGTTGATTTCTTAATCTCCGTCACTTAAATAGGACCGTGTGTGCTTAATGGTTACTGCTTTAATTCATGTTGGGTGAGAATCACCGTGACTTCGAACCTTGTGCTTTGGACAGTAATATTAATCATACAACGGTTGCTAAGATTTAATACGGAGAAACGCATGCGAGTACGGCTCGTGTGATTAGTCCCCTTGGTGGGCTCAGAATTTTTATCGTACCAAATCTTGCAAGTGAAGAATTAGTTTCTTCGGTACGGATAATAATGTTGAGCTGTCTTTACTCCAAGGTGAAATATATTAATTAATTTAGAGCTATTCAGAAGCTTAATTAATTAATGGACTTGATAATCTTAAACGCGGGAAATAATAGCCGGGAGCCCATATTATCGTAATATGGATTAAGATGGATAGTGCAATATTAATTTATTAGTGGTAATAATTAATATTAATGTATTGAATTATATTGGGGCTCAATATTGAAATTCAGAAGTCCATTAGGAGGTCCAATCTTAATTCTCCTTAAAGGCCCCTCAAGTAGCCCATTAAGTAGCCCAATAATTTTTTTTTGATCGGTAAATGTTAGTTGTTAGTAGATAGATTAGTTCACCAAGTCCCCAAATACACCAAGAAATCTCCAAGCCCTCCTTATAACTCCCATAATTCGTTCCTAAAGGGAATCGAACCCAGGTTACTCACTAGAGTGAGGAACCCGGTGGCCAGGTGGGCTAAGCCCAATAATGATAAGGTGATTAAAATAAAAAGAAAACATATTGCTGATTTTTCTCTTAATTTTAAAAAATTAGTGATAAGGAAGAGAAAAAGATTTTGTTGATTCTCTTGGAAAGATATTATGGAAGATAAGTATTCTTGGAATGCAAGATTATCTCATATATTCAAGAAGATCCAAATCTTGGTTTTTCTTCATGAAATTTTCAAAAATTGCAAGCTAAAAAGGCGAGTGAGATTTTTGTGGAATATTTTACTATGGAGAAAAGAATATATGAGATATGTTCAAGATTTCTTAGAGACTAAGAAAAGATTTTCTCCAGGCCCATAAAATATCTATAATTTTCGGCCACTTCATCTATAAATAGGGGGTGATTATTTCATCCCCAAGTACATAATTCCATGTGTTGGAAAAATCAAGAGCATATATATTTTTCTTTTTCCTTAGTTATTTAAATTACTTGAAGGCATCTCCCACCGGTGATCAAGTAAGGCAAAGGAAAAATACTTGAGAAGGTTTTTGGGTTGATAAAGCGTGATCTTGATTGTCCCGTTTATTCAAAGACCAATTCTACAAGAGGTACGTAAGTCACATAAATTCTTGTTTATTCCGCCTAGATTTTATGTGAATTAATTCAACATGCATGATGATAAATTTGTTGTTGGAATTATTATTTGAATTAATTTGGATTAATTCATGCTAGTAATAATTAAATTTAAATTCTTATTTAATTATCATCCCGAATAGATTCCGGGCACCCCTATTTTCCCAACAGTAGTTGCTAAGAAGGGGGTACCACGGTAATTAAAACTGAATCTAATGAATTGGTAGCCACTAGATTAGTGACGGGATGGCATGTTTGTGTTGATTATAGAGAGTTGAACAAGACAACGTGCAAGGATCACTTTTCTCTACCGTTCCTTGATCAAATGATTGATAGGTTAGGTGGTTTTGAGTATTATTGCTTTCTAGACGGGTATTCGAGATATAATCAGATTATGATAGCGCCCGAGGATCAGAAGAAAACCACCTTCACCTGCTATTATGGTACTTTTGCCTTTAGGAGAATGCCGTTTGGGTTGTGTAATGCACCTGCCACCTTTCAAAGGTGTATGGTGGCTATCTTCCATGTCTTGATTGAGAAGGTTATGAAGGATTTCATGGATGACTTCTCCATTTACGGGGAGTCGTTTGATAATATCTAACCAATCTTGAAGTTGTTTTGAGCAGGTGTGAAGAGATGGACTTGGTACTCAATTGGGAGAAGTGTTACTTTATGGTGAAAGAGGGTATTGTTCTTGGACATCACGTGTCCTCGAAAGGTATCCAGGTGGACAAAGTAAAAGTGATTGCTATTGAGAAGCTTCCTCCACCTTCGATCGAGAAGGGAATTCAGTCATTCTTAGGCCATGCGGGGTTTTATAGACGCTTTATAAAAGACTTTTCACAAATTGCTAAACCCCTTTCGCGGCTTCTTGAAAAAGAAGTCGCCTTTGAGTTTACTAATGAGTGTTTAGTGGCTTTTAACAGGTTGAAAGAAGCGTTGGTGAATGCCCCCATTCTCATCACTCCGGATTGGTCGAGTCCTTTTGTGCTCATGTGTGATACTAGCGATTATGCTATGGGGGTTGCTTTGGGGCAAATACGAAATAAGCGATTTCACGCTATTTATTATGCCTCGAAGATGTTGAATTCTGCTCAAGTGAACTACACTACTACAAAAAAGGAGCTGCTGGCGGTCGTGTATGCTTTTGACAAGTTTCGACCCTACCTCGTAGGGATAAAAACAATTGTATATACGAATCACACAGCGATTCGGTATCTCATGAGTAAGAAGGATGCAAAGCCCCGTCTCATTCGATGGATCTTGTTACTCCAGGAATTTGATGTTGAGATCCGAGACAACAATTGGAGTGAGAATGTGATAGCCAATCACCTCTCGAGGATGGAGCTTACAAAAGAGAACACGGTGGAATATCGAGAGGTGAACGATAAATTTTCAGAAGAGAAGCTATTTGGATTAGGAGATGTGCCGGTGTATCGAGTTGAACGGAAGACACCGTAGTTTGCTGATTATGCTAATTATTTAGCAAGTAGAGAGTTACCGGTGGAGATGGATTTGTTGCACCGAAAGGCATTCTTGAAGAAAGTTTGGGAGTTTATTTGGGATGATCCATACTTGTTTAAAAGAGGGATATATCATGTGCTTAGAAGGTGTGTGCTCGAGGAGGAGTGGAGTGATATTATTAGGCATTGTCATGCTTTACCATGTGGAGGACATTTGGGAGGAGAGAAGACCGGTAGGAAGGTGCTTCAAGTTGGTTTCTATTGGCCTACTCTTTTGAAGGATTGCATGGAATGGATGAAAAAGTGTGAGAAGTGCCAACGTTTTGGCTCTATTACCAAGAGGGATGAGATGTCGCTGCACGTGCTCATGGAAGTCGAGGTATTTGACATATGGGGGATTGATTTCATGGGTCTATTTCCTCCTAGTAATGGATTCCTATATATCCTTGTGTGCGTGGATTACGTCTCGAAGTGGATTGAGGCCGTCCCGATGAGAGTGAATGATTCCCGAGTGGTGATTGAGTTCTTGAGGAAGAATATTTTTGCTAGATATGGAGTCCCAAGAGCTTTGATTAGTGATGGGGGAAGTCACTTCGTGAACAAGTTGATGGAGAAGTTGCTGTCAAAGTATGAGGTAAGTCATCGAGTCTCTACTGCTTATCACCCTCAATCTAATGGTCTTGCAGAGGTGTCGAATCGTCAAATAAAGGAGATCCTTGAGAAGACGGTGAATGTTAGTAGGAAAGATTGGGCATTGAAGCTTGATGATGCGCTATGGGCATATAAGACAGCTTTTAAGACTCCTCTTGGTATGTCTCCATACCAATTAGTTTTTAGAAAGGCATGTCACCTGCCCGTGGAGCTTGAGCACAAGGCGTATTGGGCAATCAAAAAGCTGAATTTTGATAGTGCCTTGGTGGGTGAGAAGAGACTACTTCAATTGCATGAGTTGGAGGAGTTTCGAGATAGTGCCTATGAGAGTGCCCGAATTTTCAAGGAGAAGACTAAGAGATGGCATGATGCTCGATTGAGAAAGAAGGAGTTCCAGGTTGGAGATCAAGTCCTAGTATTCAATTTGAGGATGAAGTTGTTTGGTGGAAAGCTTAAATCCAAGTGGAATGGTCCTTATGTGGTGAGAAAGGTCTACAAGAGTGGACATCTCGAAGTTGAGAAGGAGGACGGGAACTGATTAGGCGTGAAATTGTTATGTTTTGGTGCCCGATTTGCCCATATTTTGAGTATTTTTTATGAGTGTTTGGAGTCATTTGAGTATCATTTTTATAAACTGATGAATTTGTCTCTTTTATGCTCATAGATGGATAGAGGGCGAAAAAAGGAGTTCGTAGGACTTTGAATTGGCCAAAACGGACTTCCGGTTGAGAAGTTATGAAGGTTTTACGAACATGTGTACAACCAGCGGTCGAGCGCCACCGCTCGACCGGAAGAACCACTCGACCACCATAGCTCGAGCGCTAGCGCTCGAGCTGCACCAGCACTCGAGCGTTTTTGCATGTTTTTGGCCCAAAATCGCCCAAATTCATCGCAAAGCCTATATATACCCCTTCCAAGCATATTTTCACATAAGAAGACATATCTACACATATTTACACTCGTTTTTCGAAGGAGAAAGCTTGGGAAGGAGTTTTGAAGAATTTTATACGTTGTAATCGAGCTTTTAATTTACGAATTCTTAGTTTTAGTATTTCTTTTGAACGTATTAGATTAATTCTTTCTTTCTTTACTCTTTGAGATGATTAAACCTAGTTTTTCAGATTTATATAGATTTCTTTGGAGACTTTAATTTGTTCTTTCGTTTATGTTCTTGATTTCTTTCGTTAATTTAATTATGCATATGATTATTGTTCTTGTGATTGCTTTTATTATTCAAACCACCATGTTAGGCTAGAACCCTTGCATGCTTAGGGTAGGATGAACTCGTAGAAGTAGGAAGTGGGTTCATAATTAGGATAATTCGTGACGTTTAATTTTAATTCTCTTAATTAATGAATTTTTAAAATCAATCTTAACTTTACCTTTGAATTTCGTACGAAAGTGTTAGGGAGAGGACGGCCGTATCACTCTTTAACAACTAGTAGTCTTAACGAGAAGATTTAGAAGGGGTTAATTAATCTACAGGTTTATCTAAGGAGGACGGCCGCATCACCTTAGTTAAATTAGGGTCTCTTTAATTAAGCACTATCTATTAACTTGTTCGTAGATTAGTAAAGTCGATTATTAGGATAAAGTATTAGGGTTTTAAATCTTGAGCTTTCGTCTTGCAATCTTTTACTTAGGTTATTTCTTGCGCGTCACGATTATCTTGATTATGTACCTGCTCCGTTAGTATACGTAGGGATTCCTATCCTGAGCATCACCATCTCTTATTTGAAAACACAGCTTAAATTCTTAGTTTAATTTTCCTTTTGCATTCATAGGATAGTTTAGTTTATTTTAATTATTTTTTCTCAAAAAATCCAAAAATATTTCACTCATATTAACTACGACGCGTAGATCTTCAGGGATCTATTTGCATACACACTTTCCCTTGGGTTCGATAATACTTGGTCCCTATACTTGCCAATACTATAGTGAACCCGTACTCTTGCAGGGAAGCTACTAGTAGAAAGCAGGTATATTTCGATTCAAGTCAATGGCGCCGTTGCCGGGGATGGCGTTGTATGTCTTTTGAATAGGACTTGTAGATAGCTTAGTAGTTAGTAGTGAGTGCTTTATTTTCTATTTTTTTTATTTTTATTCATTCGGCAGTTGCGTTTTGATCCTTCTGCTAGTGTTTCAGGTTTATGAAAACACGCTCACAAGGCAATACGAGCGAAGAGAGATTACCGTTGGATCCTGAGACAAGAGCAAGAAGAAACCGTGCCTTCTTAAGAAGGATGAACGCTGCCGGAGGGAAAGAACCAATGGACATTACTAATGAGTTGGATGATGTCGAGAATAAGTTTAATCAGACATTGAACCGGGCTGACGGCACTGATGGCAATACCATCCGTCGGGGGAAAGCCAGAGCCAAAACCCGGGTACACAGAATCAAAATAGTCCAGCTCATAACATTGTCCAAAATCCTCAGAACAACCCTGCTTACCCATATCCTAACTTACTACAAAACAACTTACCTTATCCACCTTACCCATACCCACCTTATCCGTATCCACCATACCCGTATCCTCCACCTCCTGTTTACAACCAACCACCAGCTTATCAACCACCACCACCCCAACAAGTACCCGTACCAGCTGCTAATCCTCAACACGTTCCTCAGAACGCAGATCAAAATATGGCTATTCGAGGGAGGTTTGCAGCGCAGCCACAACGGTACTATGATGGAGTGGCATTACCTTCAGTAAAGGCAAATAACTTCTCGATTTCCCCGGGAATTCTAAAGCTGCTTACAGAGAACCAGTTCAAGGGGGTGATCGGGAAGGAGAATCCTCATACTCATCTGAGGAGTTTTCTAATGATAGCCTCCACTTTCAATTACAATGACATGTCTGAAGATGCCAAGAGGCTTAGGTTGTTCCCATTCTCATTGACGGGAATAGCTAAAGAGTGGTACGATAATACGCTTCCACGGGGAGGTATTACCACTTGGGCCGAGCTCGAGCGTCTGTTCCTCGAGCGATTCTACCCTCCATCCAGAACGATCAAAGCAAGGATTGAGATCTCTTCCTTCTGCCAGAAGCAAGGAGAGGACCTACGTCAAGCGTGGGAGAGATACTCAAACATGTTGATAGAGTGCCCGCAGCACGGGTACAATGAGGGAGATGTCATGGCATTTTTCTATAGTGGTGCCAACAAGGCTGGGCAAGACCATCTAGACGCCTGTGCTAGTGGATCATTCCTGAATCAATGAATAGTGAGGTGTAGAGAGATCGTGGACAACATTTTCACGAATGCGGGGGCTTGGAATGTGGACGCAGATTTCCAGAGAGTTCTTCAGGTTGAGGAAGGTAAAAGAACGAGAAGATTGTTGATGGCCATGATGGAAAAGATTAACAACCTTGAGTTGGGGAAGAATATGGTTGGATGGAATGCAGCAGAGAATGAGCAAGAGGACAAGCCCACAATTCAGCAAGAAGTAGTAAATTATATGGGAGGTCCTTATTACAATCAGAATGGGTATCCACAAGGTGGAAATTTTCAAGGAAGACCTTCTTATGGCTAACCATTTGTACCTCCAGGTCCACAGCCGCCTCAAAATCAATGGAGGAACACACAAGGGTACCAAGGAGGCCAGCAGCCTCCTCAAAACACATGGAGGAAGAATGAAACTTTTCATATGCTAATCTGAAGGCCGGTATTACAGTTCCTCCAGGTGTTGATCCAGGTTCAAAACCTCCGGGTAGAGAAGGCGGTTCCTCAACTGTGGAGATGTTGAGAGCTATCCTTCAGAAGGTGGAGGAAGGAAGCAAACGATTATCCTCTTTGGAGTACGATGTGAAAGATCTGCATAAGAAAGTTGATCAGCGTGATCAAGACCTCCAGAAGAGAGATGTAGAGCTGAGTCGAATTCAACAAGAGAACAACCGAAGGTTCACTTCTATAGAGTTCCAGATTAGCCAGATTGCAAAGTCATTGAATAGAGAGCCTGACAAATACCCTTCAATGCCTGAGGGTAATCCTAAAGAACATTGTAAGGCTATCCAACTTAGAAGTGAGACCAATTATGAAGGTCCCCAGATGCCTGTTGATTCTGAGACGCCCCAAGGAGATGTTGAGATAGAGGGGAAAGAACATAAAAAAGATGGAGATGAGAGTGGGGAGGTAGGAGTTGAGAAGAAGGTTGAGGGTGAAAGCACTCAAGCAAGCAAAGAGCTTGAAGAGGAAGGCATTGAGAAGGTTGAGAGAGTTCCTAAGTGGAAGAAGGCAAAGGAAGCAAGGGAGAAAGTGAACGAGACCGAGAGAGATGAATGGGGGGTACCCAAATCTGTGATACCCGTCCCTTATCCACAATGCTTCATGAAAAAGAAGCTTGATGAGAAATTCGCTAAATTCCTTGATGTGTTTAAACAATTGCATATTAACATTCCTTTTTATGATGCTTTGGAACAGATGCCCAACTATGCAAAGTTTCTGAAGGACTTGATCGCGAAAAGATGGCGAGTGGATGAGCCGAAGCTGGTGCAGCTGAACCATGAGGTGAGTGCATTAGTGCACAAGGCGCTGCCACCAAAGCTGAAGGATCCCGGGAGCTTTACCATCTTATGTGATATTGGGAACGGGATCAAGAAAGGAGCGCTATGTGATTTAGGGGCGAGCATTAATCCGATGCCATTGTCGTTATTCAAGAAGTTGGAAGGTGGAGAACTTCAGCCGACAATGATGACGCTTCAACTTGCTGATCGGTCCATTACTCGACCTCAAGGTGTGGTTGAAGACGTCCTTGTTAAAGTTGGAGATCATATTTTTCCAGCCGACTTTGTAGTGCTCGAAATGGAGAAAGATGAGCGCGTGCCCCTGATCTTGGGAAGACCGTTCTTAGCGACGACGGGGATGATGCTAGATGTGGCAAATGGGAAGATTACGTTGAAGGTTGATGATCAAGAAGTGAAGATTTCCTTATATGAGGCCATGAAGTACCCGAAGGAGGATGAGAGCTGTTATTGCATGGATGCCATTGATCCTCGTGTTGAAGACACACCTCCTATCCCTAGTCTTTCTTTTAGTCATTATTTTGATGATCCTTCACTTGATAATTTGACCCATGAGCATTATGATCTTGATTCTTTTGATAGGGATAAAGTGAAGAAGTTGAAGGATGAAGAGGTGAAAAAGGAAGACATGGTCCAGTTGGAGAGGAAAGGAGGAGTTAAGAAGAAAAATTCCAAGCGCAAGAAATTGCTTAGTAAGACTCCTCCAGATAAGGGTGAGAAGGAGTTGAGACCCATACCACTTGAGGTGAAGAAGAAAGATGGGAATAGAGCAAAGAACTTAGACAACTTCTCTTATGAGAGTAAGGGAGGTAATTTTGAGTATGATGTCCCATAAGCTCCTTTGAGCTTGGTTCGACATGAGGACCTTAAAAATAGCGCTGAATGGGAGGCAACCCATTTTTATTTGCTTTTGAGTGTTTTTAGTTATTTGAGTTTTATGTTATTAGGGTGTTGTTGAATTGTAAGTTTTAACCTCGTACTTGAGAGTTTATTTTGTAGGCTTGTCTCGAAGGAGTGCCAAATAAGTGAAGATTGAAGGAACTCAAGCAAGGGAGTGTGCAACGTTGTTGAGAGAAACTTGAATTATTAGGATGAGGTAACCAACAACCCCAAACTTAGACCTCTTCACAAGGTCAAAGTTTAGGGGGTGGAGTTTTTTATGTTTCTTGTTACATTGCACCGGAGAACCCCTTATATTTGAGTGTGTTTGGTTATTTGGTGCCTTGAGATGCACCTTGGGGTGATTTTGATCTGATTCGCTATTGCATATTTCATGCCTATCAATCAGCTTATGCTTGTTGATTGCTATCTTTGAGTATGATTTGATGAGAAGGGTGAATTGTGAGGTTGAGTTAGAAATTCTCTTGTGTGAGTGTTTGAGTTAGAGTTGATTTGAGAAAGAACTAGTATGTTTGCAAATTTTTCCTTTGAGTATTTGTGTGATGAGAGCGAGAATTCACTAGGACTAGCATGGATGTGAAAGCTGTGAGATTTGAGCCTTATGAGATTTTGATGCATTACTTGATCTCTTCGTTTGTGAGTGGATCGTCACCTTAGAGGATGTTAGAACTTGTGTGTGCTCTTGCTTCTTGATTGTGTCTAGTTTGATATGCCGAAGGTGATCTTAGGCCATCTTTGTTTTGATTGAGTCACTTAACCAAATTTTCCCTACCAATGACATTTGTCCCTTGTTAGCCCATTTGAGCCTAAAGCCTAATTCATTTGCTAGCACATTTAAACACTATTCCAAGTTCCTAAGCTTTTTTGTCCCAATTTGAGTGGAGAATAGGAAAAGTGTGAATGTGAAGGGATTGATTTGAGTTTAGAAAAGGAATTATGATGGTTGAGAAGTGATAAAAGAAGAGTGTGATCAAGTTTTGAGTTGTGGGAGAGAGAAAAAAAATTGAGAATGAGCAAAAGAAAAAAATTGAGCTCATGTGTTTGTGCGAAAAAGAGAAAAAAAAAAGTGATTGAAAAAAAAAAGTGAAAGGAGTTAGAAAAAAAGAAACAAACAAATTGAAGTGTTGAGAGAATTGGAATTGAAAGTGTGTTGATTGAAAATGTTTGAAGTATTCTGTTCCTAATCTCGAAGTACTGAAGTTTGATTTTCTATTCTCCATTTACTTGAGTCACTTACCCAAATTGATATCCCACCTGTCCAAAGAGCCTACATTACAACCTTGAGAAAAGTCCTTTTTGATTCGGCATTGATTTCTAGAGTATGGTCGGAGTTAAGAGTGCTTACAAGCCTATGGTTGCCAATATGAGTGATTGATTATTTGAGTGAGTCCCTTTATCATTGATATACACTTGTGAGGGAGTGAAACACATCGTTGAGTGCACATCCATGTTTGATCTTGGTTTTTCTTGTTGTTGTTGCATGAGTATGATGAAGGAAGGTGAGTGAGTATACTTGTGATTGATCTTTGAAGCTCGAGTTCATTTGCTTGCATGATTTGATTCTTTGACTCATTTCTAACAATTTCACTTGACTTATTATTTTATTGCTTGAGGACAAGCAATATGGTAAGTTTGGGGGTGTTGATTAGGCGTGAAATTGTTATGTTTTGGTGCCCGGTTTGCCCATGTTTTGAGTGTTTTTTATGAGTATTTGTAGTCATTTGAGTATCATTTTTATAAACTGATGAATTTGTCTCTTTGATGCTCATAGATGGATAGAGGGCAAAAAGAGGAGTTCGTAGGACTTTGAATCGATCAAAACGGACTCCCGGTTGAGAAGTTATGAAGGTTTTACGAACATGTGTACAGCCAGCGGTCGAGCGCCACCGCTCGACCGGAAGAACCACTCGACCACCATAGCTCGAGCGCTAGCGCTCGAGCTGCACCAGCACTCGAGCGTTTTTACATGTTATTGGCCCAAAATCGCCCAAATTCATCGCAAAGCCTATATATACCCCTTCCAAGCATATTTTCACATAAGAAGACATATCTACACATATTTACACTCGTTTTTCGAAGGAGAAAGCTTGGGAAGGAGTTTTGAAGAATTTTATACGTTGTAATCGAGGTTTTAATTTATGAATTCTTAGTTTTAGTATTTCTTTTGAACGTATTAGATTAATTCTTTCTTTCTTTACTCTTTGAGACGATTAAACCTGTTCAGATTTACATAGATTTCTTTGGAGACTTTAATTTGTTCTTTCGTTAATTTAATTATGCATATGATTATTGTTCTTGTGATTGCTTTTATTATTCAAACCACCATGTTAGGCTAGAACCCTTGCATGCTTAGGGTAGGATGAACTCATAGAAGTAGGAAGTGGGTTCATAATTAGGATAATTAGTGACGTTTAATTTTAATTCTCTTAATTAATGAATTCTTAAAATCAATCTTAACTTTACCTTTGAATTTCGTACGAAAGTGTTAGGGAGAGGACGACCGTATCACTCTTTAACAACTAGTAGTCTTAACGAGAAGGTTTAGAAGGGGTTAATTAATCTACCGGTTTATCTAAGGAGGACGGCCGCATCACCTTAGTTAAATTAGGGTCTCTTTAATTAAGCACTATCTATTAACTCGTTCGTAGATTAGTGAAGTCGATTGTTAGGATAAAGTATTAGGGTTTTAAATCTTGAGCTTTCGTCTTGCAATCTTTTACTTAGGTTATTTCTTGTGCGTCACGATTATCTTGATTATGTACCTGCTCCGTTAGTATACGTAGGGATTCCTATCCTGAGCATCACCATCTCTTATTTGAAAACACAGCTTAGATTCTTAGTTTAATTTTCCTTTTGCATTCATAGGATAGTTTAGTTTATTTTAATTATTTTTTCTCAAAAAATCCAAAAACATTTCACTCATATTAACTACGATGCGTAGATCTTCAGGGATCTATTTGCATACACACTTTCCCTTGGGTTCGATAATACTTGGTCCCTATACTTGCCAATACTATAGTGAACCCGTACTCTTGCGGGGAAGCTACTGGTAGAAAGCTGGTATATTTCGATTCAAGTCAGGAACGTGTTCACTGTAAACGGGTATCGAGTAGAGAAATTCTACAACTTCTCTTATGAGAATAAGGGAGGTAACTTTGAGTCTCAAGTCCCGTGAGCTCCTTTGAGCTCGGTCCGGCATTAGGACCTTAAAAATAGCGCTGAGTGGGAGGCAACCCGTTTTTACTTCCTTTTATGTGTTTTACATTTTTGTATTTATCGTTGTGTGGATTGTTTTTGTTAACCTCATTTGGACGAGATTTTTGGTGTAGGCTTGGCTCGTGGTGCTTAATTCAAGTAATTGAGCCTAAGGAGAAGAAATTCATGAAGATGGAGATGTGTCGAGTAGTAAAACATTCGATTGTTGGTGTATGAGGTAACCCGAACCCCAAACATAGACCTCTTTGTGAAGTCGAAGTTTGGGGGGGTGGAAATTTTTTAGAAGCATTGATAGTGATTGGAGTTTATGAGAATTTAGTGCACGTACTCATTCGTACTCATTCTTTTCAAACTTTATTATTGCATAGCAAGAACAAAGTTTGGGGGGTGTGTATTCGTCCTTCACATTTTGTGCATGAAATTCTTATAAAAATTGGTCAAAATTTTTTGAAAATATTGATGCATGAAGTGAGTGCAAGGTGACGAGAATGTGATTTAATTGGGTGATGATTTGGCTCGTTGAGAAGCACGTTGGAAGAGACCCCGACTCCTAGTTCGAATGAGTGATCAGACTTAAATCGAGGAGTGATTAGGTGTGAAATTGTTAGATTTTAGAGCTCAAAATGTCCGTGTTTTGATTGATTTCGATGAGTATCGATTGAGTATTATTTTCATGAACTAATGAATTTGTCTCTTTGATGCTCATAGATGGATAGAGGGCAAAAAGAGGACTTCGTAGGACTTTGAATCGACTCAAATGGATGCCCGGATGAGAAGATATTGAAGAAATACGAATGGTATTAGTGCGAGAGAAGAAAAGTATCAGTTTGAAGAAGAAGGAGGCCACTCGAGCTGGGAGGGCTCGAGCGCCTCAGCTCGAGCTCAAGGAGCTCGAGCGCCCCCATTTGAGCCTTGATCCATTTGTTGGAGTTATACGTGAAAGTATGCTTTTTACTTTGTATAACTCGTGTATCAAACACTTGTTTATGAGAATAATTCTTTTATCGCATATGCTTTAGATATGATTGAATGTTGAATATTTATTGCAACCAGTTCATTATATATAGTACTTGTTACATTGTATTTAATGTGGTGATACCCGATCACGGAAGATCACATTAACGGTTTCCTTGTAACTAAACGTACAAATTCACGACCTAGGTGGAATTGAACAATCCGCCGTGAAAGGTCGATGTGTAAGTCTCAGATAGGTCTATCTTGACTAAGAGATTGCACTAGCACATTTAGTATGTGTTGAAGAGGACCTACAATGAGGATAAATTCTTCTGTTCTGAAATGTGAAGAATTAGACCTCAGTGGTTATTGATTTCTTAATCTCCGTCACTTAAATAGGACCGTGTATGCTTAATGGTTACTGCTTTGATTCATGTTGGGTAAGAATCATCGTGACTTCGAACCTTGTACTTTGGGCAGTAATATTAATCATACGACGGTTGCTAAGATTTAATACGGAGAAACGCATGCGAGTACGGCTCGTGTGATTAGTCCCCTTGGTGGGCTCAGAAGTTTTATCGTACCAAATCTTGCAAGTGAAGAATCAGTTTCTTCGGTACGGATAATAATGTTGAGATGTCTTTACTCCAAGGTGAAATATATTAATTAATTTAGAGCTATTCAGAAGCTTAATTAATTAATGGACTTGATAACCTTAAACATGGGAAATAATAACCGGGAGCCCATATTATCGTAATATGGATTAAGATGGATAGTGCAATATTAATTTATTAGTGGTAATAATTAATATTAATGTATTGAATTATATTGGGGCTCAATATTGAAATTCAGAAGTCCATTAGGAGGTCAAATCTTAATTCTCCTTAAAGGCCCCTCAAGTAGCCCATTAAGTAGCCCAATAATGATAAGATGATTAAAATAAAAAGAAAATATATTGCTGATTTTTGCCTATTATTTTCGAAAATTAGGTATTAGGAAGAGAAAATATTTTGTTGATTTTCTTGGAAATATATTATGGAAGATAAGTATTCTTGGAATACAAGATTATCTCATATATTCAAGAAGATCCAAATCTTGTGATTTTCTTCTTAAAATTTTCGAAAATAACCCATTAATAAGGAGGGTGAGATTTTTGTGGAATATTTTATTTTGGAGAAAAGAATATATGGGATATATTCGAGATTTCTTAGAGCCTAAGAAAAAATTTTCTCCAAGCCCAAAATATATGAAAATTTCAGCCCCTCCATATTATAAATAGGGGGTGATTATTTCATCCCCAAGTACATAATTCCATGTCTTGGAAAAATCAAGAGCATATATATTTTTCTTTTTCCTTAGTTATTTAAATTACTTGAAAGCATCTCCTACCGGTGATCAAGTAAGGCGAAAGGGAAATACTTGAGAAGGTTTTTGGGTTGATAAAGCGTGATCGTGGTTGTCACGTTTATTCAAAGGTCAATTCTACAAGAGGTACGTAAGTTACATAAATTCTTGTTTATTCCGCCTAGATTTTATGTGAATTAATTCAACATGCATGATGATAAATTTGTTGTTGGAATTATTATTTGAATTAATTAGGATTAATTCATGCTAGTAATAATTAAATTTAAATTCGTATTTAAATTTCATCCCGAATAGAAATCCGGGCACCCCTATTTTCCCAACAACTGGTATCAGAGCCACAGTTTCGGGATCTCTGATATTTAAATTGAAATTTAAATTGTTTAACATTAAATTGAAATTGGATAGTAGAATTGCTAGATCTTTTTTGCAGGTATCCAATTGTCATGGTTTTAATGTTTATTATTTTTTCATGCGTGTGAATTAATTGTTTTTAATTCGATTCGTTCGAATTCGTTTTTCTCGTGAGAAAATCCACGAGTAGACTAGTTATTTTATTTTGATTTGATCATTGTAATAGACTAGTCTAGATCTAGTATTTATTTTTTTTAAAAAATAAATTGTAACCGGATCGAGACGAAGAACGAAGAATTAAAGACGGCGTACCCGGACGATGCATGCATGCGTGGCGCATGCATGGGAGTAAAATCATGTATGGGGTGAAAAACGAGAACGAACGGCGAAACCCGGTGCACGGGGTGCACGAGGCGCACGACCCACGCACGATGGGCGCGGCATGGCACAAACACATGCACACATATGCGGCGCTTGGCGGCCAGCTGCTCGGCGCCGTGTCGAGAGACGTGCGGGCCACTCTGTGGGCCGACGCGCGCCGTATCTCGGGCCGTGAAATTTTAAATCTCAGTTTTCGTTTTTTTTTTGTGATTTTAAACGTCATTCCAAACCCCAAACGCAGTTGTTTTTGATGAAGTGTTGCTGTTCGAGTGGGAGTGTGTCGAGATGAACGATGGAAAGCAACAAGGACGATATTTCGTATCAAGACGTGAAGAAATTAAACCGTGACAATTAGATTTGAGTGCTCCAATGTGTTTAATTTTGTTTTGATGGATGTTTTATTTCGTGCACTTATTATTATTTGTTAATATGTGTTTGCATGAATTTTATTGTCCAAGAAAAACCTTATTTTCGAAAATTACTAAGTATGTTTATTTAATCGCAATTTTATTCTGGATATTAAAATTGGATTAATTTAGCCTCCATAATTTATTTATTTGTGAAGTTCTTTTGGAATACATTTCCCCCTCGGATCGGCCAAAAGGACGGATTTCACATGAATAAATTCTGAAAAGATGATTGTGGATTATTACTAGTGGCGGTATTGACTCTCACCACGAGTGGCTTGCTCAAAGCGAAATAATAATCCTGTATTTAATTATGGTTATTACTTAGGCATAAGAAATTGATATTAACCTACTCCCCTCGGAGTCCCTGTCAATTTTTATGTGGTCAAAGTGGGAGCCAACTATTAATTTTGAATTAAGGATTTGTAACTTTTAAGTTTGTGATCCGCTTGAATGTGTTTAAATGTATAGACCACCCCTCGTGGCACATTTAAATTGTTTCGAGATGTTGGCTGATGCATGATTATATTGTTTTAAGGTTTCAATATAATTGATGTGATCGAATTATGTGATAATTTCGTATTTTTCTTGATATTGATATATTCATGTATGTTTTATTCTCAGTTCATCATGTCGCAACCTTTTAATCCACTGTTTAGTATACTTAAAGACAACAAACTTGTCGGTGAGAATTATGTTGATTGGAAACGTAATCTTGATATTGTCCTAACTGCTCAACACCAAAAATGGGTACTTACTACTCCTAAGCCCCAAGAGCCTGCCGAAGATGAGAGCAAGGCGGTTAAGAAAGAGCATAAGAGTTGGTTTGACTCCGATGAGATGGCTAGGTGTACTATTTCGGCTTCAATGTCAGATGTGTTACAACACCAACACCAACACATGGAGACCGCCTCTGAGATAATGCTCAATCTTGAAGCGATGTTTAAACATCAGAACCGTACAGCTAGGCAAATCACCATGCGAAAGATGCTTTCGTTGAAGATGGTGGAAGGTACGCCCGTAAGGGATCACGTTATCGAGATGATGGGTTATCTCAATAAGTTGGAAGTACTTGGTGCGGAATTTGATCTCCCTACTAAGGTCGATTTCATTCTCCATTCTCTGCCGAAGAGCTTTGAGCAGTTTCAGTTGAACTATCAAATGAATGACCGAGCAAATAGTTTGCCCGAGCTCTTGCAAGCTTTGGTATCGGCAAAGACTTTAATGGATCATCAAACTGTTGCTGTGGTGGCAAACGGTCCGTCTGCCTCTTCGGGTCCCAAGGGAGGGAAGAAGAGAAAGAGGACGAAAGGCCAGACCCAAGCAAATCCAACCGTTGCGAAACCTAAGGCGAAGGGAGAAGGAGGTGGAAAGAAAGCTGCTAAGGGTTCGTGCTTCAACTGTGGTGAGAAGGGACATTGGAGGGCGACCTGTTCTAAGCCTAAGAAGGTGGTAAAGAAAGGTAAGTCTCATGCTTTAGTCGTTGAAACTTATGTTGCAGCGTATGCTGCCCACGTTTGGATAGTGGATATGTTTCACTCTTCAGGGGTTCCAGCTAACCCGGCGACTTAGCAAGAATGAGATCCTCGTCACTTTGGGCGATGCTACGAGAGTGGCAGTCGAAGCAGTGGGAGTCGTGCACCTATCTTTTGAAGATAGAGTTTTAATTTTAAGAGATGTTTTATACGTTTCGAACTTTAGGAAGAATTTAATTTCAGTTTCTAAGTTGTTTTTTTTTATGGATATTCAGTTACTTTTAATAAAGTTGTTACTGTTTCTTTTAAGAATGATACTATCTGTCATGGAACGTTGGTAAACAATCTCTATATGATTAAGTGTGCACACCACTCAAATAATGAATCTAATAACACGTCGATCATTTCGAGTAATAAAAGAAAGCGTTCTTCGGAGATGAACGAAACACTTCTATGGCATCTTAGACTAGGTCATATTAATCTAAAGCGGATAGAGAGATTGTTGAAAGATGGATCCTTGGAATCATTCCAAGTCGAGCCGTTTCCAACTTGTGAATCCTGTTTAGAGGGTAAAATGACCAAGAGGGCATTTGGAACCAAGGGGAATGGAGCCACGGAAGTGTTAGAACTCGTTCATACCGATGTGTATGGTCCAATGGCGATCAAAGCGAGAATGGGGTATGATTATTTCGTCACCTTCATTGACGATTACTCGAGATATGGGTACATTTACCTTATGAGGCATAAGTCTGAAACTTTTGATAAGTTCAAGGAGTTTAAGGCTGAAGCCGAGAAATATAGGGAAAAGAGTATCAAGTTTCTACGATCAGATCGTGGAGGCGAATACCTCAGCGATGAATTCTTGAACTACTTATCGGATGAAGGGATCGTATCCCAGTTAACCGCACCGGGAACCCCTCAACAGAACAGTGTGGCGGAACGAAGAAACCGGACTCTTTTAGAGATGGTCAGATCCATGATGAGTTATTCGGATTTACCCAAGTCGTTTTGGGGTAACGCCTTGGAAACGGCGGCTTACATTCTAAACTTTGTGCCATCCAAATCGGTTTCTAAAACCCCAATAGAATTGTGGACCGGGCGCAAACCCAGTCTAAGACATTTGCGGATTCGGGGTTATCAGGCATACGTGCTAGACAAGGAAGCCGGTAAGTTGGATCCACGTTAGGAATTAAGGTTTTTTATAGGATACCCTGCGGGAACGAAAGGGTGTATGTTCTATAGTCCCAAGGATCAAAAGACTGTGATTAGTACACACTTTAAATTCTTGGAGGAAGACTATATGAACAATCGGAAGCCTAAAAGTGAAATTACCTTAGAAGAATTGAGAGGTCAAACCTCGATACCAAGTATACAAGATGATGTACCACACGTCACATCTTCAAAACCAAAACCCCATCGCAGTGGGAGGATTGCTAGGCAACTCAAGAGATTCATGTGGATAGGAGAATCTTCTGATTTGATTCCCGGTGATGAATCAGACCCATGGACATATGGTGAGGCAATCCAAGACAAAGACACAGAGTCATGGCAAACGACAATGGAAGCCGAGATGGGTTTGATGGATCATAATCAAGTGTGGGAGTTGGTCGAACCACCCAATGGGGTAGAACCCATTAGATGCAAGTGGGTGTACAAGAGGAAAAGAGGACCAGACAGAAGGGTTGAGACCTTCAAAGCAAGGCTTGTGGCCAAAGGGTATACTCAGAAAGAAGGGATCGATTATGAGGAAAACTTTTCACCTGTAGTTATGCTTAAGGTCATCCGTATTCTCTTGTCGATCGCTGCGACCTAGATTACGAGAGGTAAAATGTCAAGACAGCTTTCCTTAACGGAAGTCTTGACGGGATAGATATCTATATGCAACAACCCAAAGGTTTTATTGAAAAAGGCCAAGAGTACCTCGTATGCAAGCTTAAGAGATCCATTTATGGACTTAAGCAAGCATCGCGTACTTGGAACCAGTGTTTTGATCAAGTGATTAAGTCTTATGGGTTTGATCAAAACGAGTTCAAAAGTTGTGTGTATAAGAAACGTGACAGAACTGCGGTGGTATTCTTAGTATTATCTAGATGATATTCTGCTCATTGGAAACAATGTAAAGGTATTGTCAGACGTAAAGGTATGGCTGTCAAAATAATTTGATATGAAGGACTTAGGGGAAGCCGGTCACATCCTTGGGATCAAGATCACTCGCGTTCGCAAGAAGAGGATGTTTGGCTTATCGCAAGCTTCATACATTGACACTGTTTTGAAGCATTTCAGCATGCAAGATTCCAAGAAAGGTTTTGTACCTTTTAGGCACGGAATCCATCTATCGAAAGAAATGAGCCCTAAGACGCAAGCGGAGATAGATGACATGAAAGGTGTTCGGTACTCTTCGGCCGTAGGAAGCCTTATGTATGCAATGCTGTGTACGAGACCGGATATCTGCTTTGTCGTGGGCATGGTGGCAAGATATCAAAGTAATCCCGGGATAGACCATTGGACTGCCATAAAGTGCATCTTGAGGTTTCTGAAAAGAACTCATGAGCGGATTCTGATTTACCAGTCAGATAGTCTTGTGCCCATGGGATACACGGACTCGGATTTCCAATCAGACATAGACTCAAGAAAGTTAACCTCGGGTAGTGTGTTTTGCATGGGAGGAGGGGCCATTTCATGGAGAAGTGTTAAGCAGAAATGCATCGCCGATTCGACCATGTAAGCCGAGTATGTAGCTGCTTATGAAGTAACAAAAGAGGCAGTTTGGCTCAAGAACTTCTTAGTGGACTTGGACGTTGTTCCGAATTTGCCCAGCAATGCCTGAGCAGTTGCAAATTCAAGGGAACCGAGAGCCCACAAGGCCAGCAAACACATAGAAAGAAAATACCATCTTATACGAGAAATCATTAAGAGAGGAGATATAGAGGTGGCAAAGATAGCGTCGGGAGACAACCTAGCTGATCCATTCACAAAGGGTCTACCTCAGAGTACATTCGGGAGACATGTGGATGGAATGAGAGTCAAGATTATTGTCAATCTGCTTTAAGTATAAGTGGGAGGAATTATTAGGTTAGTGTAGATTGACATGAGATGTCACGTAGAGCTACTACACTAAGACATGCATGATGTATACTAAAAAGCAGACTTTAAGTATAAGTGAGAGATTGTTGGAGTTATACGTGAAAGTATGTTTTTACTTTGTATAACTCGTGTATCAAACACTTGTTTATGAGAATAATTCTTTTTTCGCATATGCTTTAGATATGATTGAATGTTGAATATTTATTGCAACCACTTCATTATATATAGTACTTGTTACATTGTAGTTAATATGGTGATACCCGATCACGGAAGATCACATTAAAGGTTTCCTTGTAACTAAACGTACAAATTCACGACCTAGGTGGAATTGAACAATCCGCCGTGAAAGGTCGATGTGTAAGTCTCAGATTGGTCTGTCTTGACTAAGAGATTGCACTAGCACATTTAGTATGTGTTGAAGAGGACCTACAACGAGGATAAATTCTTCTGTTCTGAAATGTGAAGAATTAGACCTCAGGGGTTATTGATTTCTTAATCTCCGTCACTTAAATAGGATTGTGTGTGCTTAATGGTTACTGCTTTGATTCATGTTGGGTGAGAATCATCGTGACTTCGAACCTTGTGCTTTGGGCAATAATATTAATCATACGACGGTTGCTAAGATTTAATACGGAGAAACACGTGCGAGTACGGCTCGTGTGATTAGTCCCCTTGGTGGGCTCAGAAGTTTTATCGTACCAAATCTTGCAAGTGAAGAATCAGTTTCTTCGGTACGGATAATAATGTTGAGCTATCTTTACTTCAAGGTGAAATATATTAATTAATTTAGAGCTATTCAGAAGCTTAATTAATTAATGGACTTGATAATCTTAAACGTGGGAAATAATAACCGGGAGTCCATATTATCGTAATATGGATTAAGATGGATAGTGCAATATTAATTTATTAGTGGTAATAATTAATATTAATGGATTGAATTATATTGGGGCTCAATATTGAAATTCAGAAGTCCATTAGGAGGTTCAATCTTAATTCTCCTTAAAGGCCCCTCAAGTAGCCCAATAATGATAAGGTGATTAAAATAAAAAGATAATATATTGCTGATTTTTGTCTATTATTTTCGAAAATTAGGTATTAGGAAGAGAAAAGATTTTGTTGATTTTCTTGGAAAGATATTATGGAAGATAAGTATTCTTGTAATACAAGATTATCTCATATATTCAAGAAGATCCAAATCTTGTGATTTTCTTCTTAAAATTTTCGAAAATAACCCCTTAATAAGGAGGGTGAGATTTTTGTGGAATATTTTATTTTGGAGAAAAGAATATATGAGATATATTCAAGATTTTTTAGAGCCTAAGAAAAGATTTTCTCCAAGCCCAAAATATATGAAAATTTCGGCCCCTCCATATTATAAATAGGGGGTGATTATTTCATCCCCAAGTACTTAATTCCATGTGTTGGAAAAATCAAGAGCATATATATTTTTCTTTTTCCTTAGTTATTTAAATTACTTGAAAGCATCTCCCACCGGTGATCAAGTAAGGCGAAAGGGAAATACTTGAGAAAGTTTTTGGGTTGATAAAGCGTGATCCTGATTGTCCCGTTTATTCAAAGGCCAATTCTACAAGAGGTACGTAAGTCACATAAATTCCTATTTATTCCGCCTAGATCTTATGTGAATTAATTCAACATGCATGATGACAAATTTGTTGTTGGAATTATTATTTGAATTAATTAGGATTAATTCATGCTAGTAATAATTAAAGTTAAATTCATATTTAAATTTCATCCCGAATAGATTCTGGGCACCCCTATTTTCCCAACACCATTCGAGCTGTGTAGCTCGAGCGCCACTGCTCGAGCTTGACCTGCTCGAGCGCTCATTGTCCACGCAAGGATTCGGCCCGTTTACTTAAAAATCAACCCATGGCCTATATATATCTGTTTCGAACACGATTTTGGGTACCACTTCACGCATAGAGTTAGTTTTTGGTGAGAGATGAGCACCAAGAGTTCGAGCAAGCGTATTTTACTTTTAATTGTGGTTTTTAGCATACGAATTTTTAGATTAATTCATTCTTTTGAACCAATTAGTGTTAATTCTTTCTTTCTTGAGTTTTTGAGACGATTAGACCTAGTTTTTCAGATTTATATAGATTTCTTTTGAGACTTTAATTTGATTTTACGTTTATGATCTTGAGTTTATTAGTTAATTCAATTATGCATACATTTATTGTTCTTGTGATTGTTTTTATTATTCAAACCACCATGCTAGGCTAAAACCCGTGTATGCTTAGGGTTGGATGAACTCGTAGAAGTAGGATGTTGGTACATAATTAGGGTAACATGTGATGTTTGATTTTAATTCTCTAAATTAATGAACGCTTAAAATAAATTCCGGGTTCACCTTTGAATTTCGTACGAAAATTGTTAGAGAGAGGACAACCTTATCACTCTTTAATAACTAGTAGGCTTAACGAGAGGGTTTAGAAGGGGTTTATTCATCTACCGGTTTATCTAGGGAGGACGACTTCATCACCTTAGTTAAATTAGGATCTCTTTAATTAAGCATAATCTATTAACTTGTTTAGTGGATTAGCGAAGCCGATTGATAGGATAAAGTATTAGGGTTTAATTCTTGAGCTTTTCACCTTACAATATTATGCTTAGGTTATTTCTTGTACATCAGGGTTATTTTGATTATGTACCAACTCCGTTAATATACGTAGGGATTCCTATCCTGAGCATCACCATCTTATATTTGCAAACAACCCTTAGTTAATTAGTTTCATTCGTTCTTTTGCATAATTAGTATAATTTAGTTTAGAATTAATTTCTTAAAAAACCAAAAACATACACGCATATCAACTACGATGCGTAGATCTTCAGGGATCTATTCGCATTCATTCCATCCCGTGGTACGATATACTTGGTCGCTATACCTGCTTATACTACAGTGAACCCGTATGCTTACGGGGAAACTACTAGTAAAAAGCTAGTATTTTCGGTTCAAGTCAATGGCGCCGTTGCTGGGGATGGCGATGTATGTCCATTGAGTAGAACTTTGAGATAGCTTAGTAGTTAGTAGTGAGTGCTTTATTTTTCTGTTTAATTCTTAAGTGTTCGGCAGTTGTATTTTGATTCTTATGTTAGTGATTCAGGTTTATGAAAACACCCTCGCAAGGAGATACAAACAAGGAGAGAATACAGCTTGATCCTGAGACAAGAAGAAATCGAGCCTTTTTAAGAAGGATGAACACTGCCGGAGGAGAGAACGATAACATAGACCTCAGTAATGTGTTGGATGATGCTGCAGCTAAGTATAATCAGAAAGTAGAATGGGTTGAGGGCACTGGAGGGAATAACAATCAGAATCAAGTTCCGTCAGGGGAAAGCCAGAGCCAAAACCCGGGTACACACAATCAAAATAATCCAGCTCACAACTTTGTCCAAAATCCTCAGAACAACCCTGTCTACCCACAAAACAACCCACCTTATCCTTACCCATACCCACCATATCCTTATCCACCATACTCGTATCCTCCACCTCCTGCTTATAACCAACCACCAGTCCAGCAAGTACCTATACCACCCGTCTATCCTCAGCACGTTCCTCAGAACGCCGATCATAACATAGCAATCTGAGGAAGGTTTGCAGCACAGCCGCAACGATATTACGATGCAGTGGCATTGCCTCCAGTAGAGGCGAACAACTTCTCTATCTCCCCAGGGATCCTGAAGCTACTTACTGAGAATCAATTCAAGGGGGAGGTCGGGAAGGAGAATCCTCATACTCATCTGAGGAGTTTTCTGATGATTGCCTCGACTTTCAATTATAACGACATGTCTAAAGATGCTAAGAGGCTCTGGTTGTTCCCATTCTCTTTAACGGGAATAGCAAAGGAGTGGTATGATAACACGCTCCCACTGGGAGGTGTAACCACATGGGCTGAGCTCGAACGTCTGTTCCTTGAGCGATTCTACCCTCCATCGAGAACAATCAGAGCAAAGATAGAGATCTCATCATTTCGACATAAGCCAGGAGAGGACTTACGTCAGGCTTGGGAGAGATACTCTAACATACTCATTGAGTGCTCGCAACACGGGTACAATGAGGGGGATATCATGACTTTCTTCTACAGTGGAGCCAGCAAGGCTGGTCAAGCCCATCTTGATGCATGTGCTAGTGGAGCATTTCTGAAACATGGTACAGCTAGGTGCAGAGAGATTGTTGATAATATTATCACGAATGCCGGGCAATGGAACGAAGACCCAAAATTTTAGAGAGCATATCAGTTGGAGGAGAGTGAGGGAACGAGGAAGCTGCTGATGGTAATGATGGAAAAGATAAGCAACCTCGAGATTGGGCAGAATCTGGTTGGAGGGAATACCGTAGTGAGTGAGAAAGTGGACCAACCCACGAGTCAGCAAGAGGAGGCCAACTACATGGGAATGCCTAATTATAACCCAAAGCGGGTACCCACAAGGTGGCAATCAATTTGGAAGACCTTCTTATGGCCAACCATTTGTACCACCTGGTCCACAACCTCCTCAGAATCAATGGAAGAATAACCAAGGATATCAAGGAGGCCAGCAGCCTCCTTAGAACCAATTGAGGAAGAATGAGAATTTCTCGTATGCCAATCCCAAGGCCAGAATCACAGTTCCTGCAGGTGTTGATTCAGGTTCAAAACCCCCGGGTGGAGAAGGCGGTTCCTCAACTGAGGAGACGTTGAGAGCTATCCTTCAGAAGGTGGAGGAAGGAAGCAAGAGATTGCCCTCACTGGAGTATGATGTGAAAGAGTTGCATAAGAAAGATGATCAGCGTGATCAAGAACTCCAAAGAAGGGACATTGATCTAAATAGAGCTCAACAAGAGAACAACCGCATGTTCACTTCTATCGAGTATCAAATCAGTCAAATTGCAAAGTTTCAGACGAGAGAGCAGGGCAAGTACCCCTTAATGCTCGAAGAAAACCCAAAGGAGCAATGCAAAGCTATTGAGTTGAGAAGTGGGACCAAATATGATGGTCCTCAGATGCCTGCTGACTCAGAGACGCCCCAAGAAGAGGTTGAGATAGAAGGAAAAGAGCCTGGGGAAGTTAGAGATGAGATTGAGAAGGTAGAAACTGAGAAAGGGGTTGAGGGTGAAGGCACTCGGAAAAGTAAAGATATGGATGAGTCTCAGAAGGGAAAAGACCTTGAGGAAAACATTGAGGAGATTGAAAGAGTCCCAAAGTAGAAGAAGACAAAGGAAGCAAGGAAGAATGTGAAAGAAACTGAGAGGGATGAATGGGGGGGGTACCCAAATCTGTGATACCTGTCCCATATCCACAGCGGTTTATGAAAAAGAAATTAGATGAAAAGTTTGCAGAATTCCTTGATGTTTTTAAAAAGCTACATATTAACATTCCTTTTTATGATGTTTTGGAACAGATGCCTAACTACACCAAGTTCCTGAAGGACTTGATAGCGAAGAGACGTAGAGTGGATGGACCCGAGCTAGTGCACTTGAACCACGAGGTGAGTGCTATGGTGCACAAGGCGCTTCCTCCTAAGTTGAAGGATCCAGACAGCTTTACCATCTTATGTGATATCGGGAACGGGATCAAGAAAGGAGCTTTGTGTGATCTAGGGGCGAGCATTAATTTGATGCCTCTGTCGTTGTTCAAGAAGTTGGATGGGGGTGAGCTTCAACCCATGATGATGACTCTCCAACTTGCTGATAGGTCTATCACTAGACCTCAAGGAATGGTGGAGGATGTTCTAGTGACGGTGGAGAATCACGTTTTTCCCACCAACTTCGTGGTACTCGATATGGAGGAGGATGAGCATGTGCCGCTGATTTTAGGGAGACCGTTTCTAGCCACAGCCGGGATGGTACTTGATGTGGCGAATGGGAAGATTACGGTCAAAGTTGATGATCATGAAGTGAAGATAGCTATTTATGAAGCTATGAAATACCCCATTGGAGATGAGAGCTGTCACTTCATTAACATCATGGACACTTGTGTTGAAGACACACTTCTAGACCCTTGCTCTTTCTATATTCATCAATTTGATTATCCTATCCTTGACAATCTATCTTATGATTCTTATGATCTTGATTATTTTGACAGCTTGAAAGATAATAAAGATGTTAAGTTCTTGGAGATGAAGAAAGTGGAGGATGAGGACGACT
Source organism: Ballota nigra (assembly GCA_947034835.1). Classification (NCBI taxonomy): domain Eukaryota; kingdom Viridiplantae; phylum Streptophyta; class Magnoliopsida; order Lamiales; family Lamiaceae; genus Ballota; species Ballota nigra. The sequence goes on along the minus strand of OX344727.1, from coordinate 4,149,413 downwards.
TGGAAGCTGAGGAGTCCACTTTCGAGAAGATGTTTGATAAGGCGCCACCATTGGAGGCGAAAAAAGAGCTGAAACCACTCCCGGATCACCTCAAGTACGCCTACTTGGATGAGACCGAGAAGTACCCGGTAATTGTATCTGCCCTTTTATCTGATGATCAGCTTGAGAGACTTTTAGTAGTGCTTCATAAGCACAAATCTGCTATAGGATGGTCGATCATGGATATTAAGGGAATTAGTCCTTCCATTTGCATGCATAGGATTAGATTGGAAGAGGGTAGAAAAGTTGTAGTGCAAAACCAACCTAGAGTTAATCCGGTGATTCAAGAGGTGATACATAAGGAGGTTCTAAAGCTGTTAGATAGCAACATGATCTTTGCAATTTCGGATAGTCAATGGGTGAGTCCGTTACACGTAGTTGCTAAGAAGGGGGGTACCACGGTGATTAAGACTGGGTCTAATGAATTGGTAGCCACTAGATTAGTGACGGGATGACGTGTGTGTGTGTAGATTATAGGGAGTTGAACAAGGCAACGTGTAAGGATCACTTTCCTCTACCATTCCTTGATCAGATGATAGATAGATTAGGTGGTCTTGAGTATTATTGTTTCTTAGATGGGTACTCGGGGTATAACCAGATCATGATAGCCCCCGAGGATCAAGAGAAAACAACCTTCACCTGCAACTATGAGACTTTTGCTTTTAGGAGGATGCCGTTTGGGTTGTGTAATGCACCCGCCACCTATCAAAGGTGTATGATGGCCATATTTCATGGATTGATCGAAAAGATTATGGAGGTTTTTATGGATGACTTCTCTGTCTACGGGGAGTCGTTTGATAATTGTCTAACAAATCTTGAAGTGGTTTTGAGCAGGTGTGAGGAGACGGGTCTGGTGCTCAATTGGGAGAAGTGTCATTTAATGGTGAGAGAGTGTATTGTTCTTGGACATCATGTGTCCTCGAAAGGTATCCAGGTTGACAAGGCAAAAGTGATTGCTATTGAGAAGCTTCCACCACCTTCGACCGAGAAGGGGATTCGGTCATTTCTAGGATATGCGGGATTCTATAGACATTTCATAAAAGACTTTTCATAAATTGCTAAACCCCTTTTGCGGCTTCTTGAAAAAGAAGTCGCCTTTGAGTTTACTAATGAGTGTTTAGTGGCTTTTAACAGGTTGAAAGAAGCGTTGGTGAATGCCCCGATACTTGTGACCCCGGATTGGTCTAGCCCGTTTGTGCTTATGTGTGATGCGAGCGACTTTGCGATGAGGGTTGCTTTGGGGCAGATTCGAGAGAAGCGTTTTCACGCTATTTACTATGTGACTTGAACAAAAAATACTAACTTTCTACTAGTAGTTTCCCAGCAAGCGTACAGGTTCACTGTAATATAAGTAAGTATAGCGACCAAGTATATCGTACCCAAGGGAAGGAATGTTTGCGAATAGATCCCTGAAGATCTACGCGTCATAATTAATATGAGTGTATGTTTTTGGGTTTTTGAAAAGAAAATATAATCTAAACTAAATTACTCTAAGAATGCAAAAAGGAAAATTAAACTAAGAATGTAAAAGTGTGTTTTCAAATATGTGATGGTGATGCTTAGGATAGGAATTTCTACGTATACTAACGGAGCAGATACATAATTAAAATAACCGTGACGTGCAAGAAATAACCTAAGTAAAAGATTATAAGATGAAAGCTCAAGAATTCAAACCCTAATACTTTATCCTAACAATCGACTTCACTAATCCACTAACAAGTTAATAGATAGTGCTTAATTAACGAGACCCTAATTTAACTAAGGTGATGCGGTCGTCCTCCCTAGATAAACCGGTAGATTAATTAACCCTTTCTAAACCCTCTCGTTAAGTCTACTAGTTGTTAAAGAGTGATAAGGTCGTCCTCTCTCGAACACTTTTCGAACGAAATTCAAAGGTAAAGTTAAGATCAATTTTAATAATTCATTAATTAAGAGAATTATAACTAAACATCACGAGTTACCCTAATTACGTACCCACATCCTACTTCTATGAGTTCATCCTACCCCAAGCATGCAAGGGTTTTAGCTAGATATGGCTTTAACGATAACAAAAATAGTTGAAGATATAACGAACATAAACATAATGATTTGAACTAAGAAATTATTAAACATAAACTAGGGTTTAAAGATATAAATGCTAAGAACTGAAATTAGATTGATAAAAACAAAGTCTCAAGTGTTTGAAGTCAAAGAGCTAATGAAGAGAAACTAAAAATCGAAAACAAACTAAGAATTCGTAAGAAAATCTCAATTACACGTGAAAATTAAGCTTGCTCGTCTCTTCTCCTCTTTCTTTCTCCAAAAACTAACTCTAAAAGTGATGTGGTATGAAGTGATATCCAAAAACGTGTTCGGGACGAGTATATATAAGCATCGGGCTGAATCGGGAACTCATGGGCCAAAAAACGAATCCAAAAGCAAAAACATGAAAGTGCTCAAGCAGCACCCGCTCGAGCGGGGGCGCTCGAGCTGTATAGGTCGAATGCATCAAGGGCTCGAGCTGGTCGAGTGGGCAAATGTTTCTGTAAGTTTATGGGCGCTCGAGCAACATGCTCGAGCGGTGGCGCTCGAGTGACATGCTTGAATGACAAAAGTTCTCTGGACAATTTAGGTGCTCGAGCAACATCCTCGAGCGGTGGCGCTCGAGTGACTCCACTCGAGTGACTCTCCTTCTTCTTCAAATGATACTTTTCTTCTTGTGCACTAATACCATTTGTATTTCCTCGATATCTTCTCATCCGACATCCGTTTGAGTCGATTCAAGTCCTACAAACTCCATTTTTCACCCTCGATTCACCTATGAGCATCAAAGAGACAAATTCATCAATGTGTAGAAATAATACTCAATTGACTCTAAATACTCAATAAAATCGACCAAAACATGCTCATTTCTAACGACGAATCATGACAATTTCACGCCTAATCAACCCCCCCAAACTTACCATATTGCTTTTCCTCAAGCAATGAAATAATAAGTCAAGTGAAATTGTTAGGAATGAGTCATAGAACCAAACCATGCAAGTAATCGAGCTCAAGTTTCAAAGATCGATCACACGTATACTAACTCACCCTCCTTCATCATACTCATGCAATAACAACAAGAAACACCAAGATCAAACATGGATGTGCACTCAACGATGTGTTTCACTCCCTCACAAGTGTATATCAATAATACGGGACTCACTCAAACAATCAATCACGCATATCGGCAGCCATAGGCTTGTAAGCACTCTCAACTTCGACCATACTCTAGAAATCAATGCCGAAACAAAAAGGACTTTTCTCAAGGTTGTAATGTAGGCTCTTTGGACAGGTGGGATAAAAATATGGATAAGTGACTCAAGTGAATGGAGAACAGAAAATCAAATTTAAATACTTCAAGACGAGGAACAAAATACTCCGAACATCTTCATTCAACACACTTTTCAATTCATATGCTTTCAACACTCAATTTTTTTCTTTTCAACTCTTTTCACTTTTCAATCACTTCACTGTTTTCTCTTTTTTACACAACTCACATGAGCTCATTTTTTTTTTGCTCATTCTCAACTTTTTGTTCTTTCCACAACTCAAAACTTCATCACACCCTTCTTTTATCACAACTCAACCATCATAATTCCCTTCTCATCTTAGCTCAATCACTCCAACATTCACAACTTTTCCTATTCTCCACTCAAATTGGGACAAAAAGAGTTTAAGAATTTGGATTAGTTTAAAATGTGCTAGCAAATAAAATAGGCTAAGGCTAAAACGGGCTAACAAAGGATAAATGCCATTGGTAGGGAAAATTTTGGCTAAGTGACTCAATCAAATCAAAGATGGCCTAAGATCACATTCGGCATATCAAACTAGACACAATCAAGAAGTGAGAGTACACACAAGTTCTAGCATCCTCTAAGGTGACGACTCACTCACAAACGAAGAGATCAATTCATATATCTTAATCTCAAGAGGCTCAAATCTCACGGCTTTCACATCCATGCTAGTCTTAGTGACTTCTCACTCCCATCACACAAGTACTCAAAAGAAAAACTCATAAGTATAATAGTTCTCTCTCAAATCAGCTTTCTCTCCCATACTCACACAATAAAATTCCTAACTCACCCTTACAACTTAACTATACTCACCAAATCATACTCAAGAATCATCAATAAGTAAGTGATAAGAGTTAATAAGCGTAAAATAAATCAATCATCCATCAATCCATAACAAATCGTCAACAGTTTTAAAATGCTTCCAATACAATCCCATAAATCAACCAAACACTCAAACAATCAGCTCACCACACATCATCAAGGAAAAACAGAAAACAAGAGACGGAAACAAAAAATGCAAGATTAAGAAAAGCGGGGGGAATCCCCATCATCAATGATCAGGAGGAGGTGGTGGAGGGCGGTAGTGAGGATGGTCGGCTCCCAAATAAGACACAAATAGTGACTCCATCCATCGGTGCATGTCAGAAAACTGGTCCTCCATCCGAGCCGATCTAGTGTCATCCTCTCTTGCGCCTCTCGCATGTGCGTCATATCAGTCTGGAGTGTCTGAATCTGGTTTCCCATCTCTGTCCTATCGGCATACGTAGGGTACCACGGCCCGGGCGATTGCACCCTGGGTGACTCGACCTCCATCTCTTGCGGGACCTCGCCGTTGCTGCACCTTCCTCATATTCTTGCTCTTCCTTCTCTTGCAAGTCTTCCACTCCTGTCGAACTGGCACCACTTGTGCCTTCTCCTCTGTTCCTCTTCACGGGCCTAGTGTCTCGAAGTCCTCGACTGTCCACCTCTTCCGTGTATTTAGCACCAATAGCAAGGTGCTGCTCTCCGTTCATGCCGAGGTTCTGCCTCTTTTTTCCCTTCAACGTTACGAGCTTCTCGTTAGGAAGAGGAAAGAGATCATCTTCCTTGTATCTGATGCAGTAGCACCCCATCCATCGCTTGAACATTAAGGTGTTGTTCATCTGATCGAAGCCCAAACCCATGCCAGGGCAGGGACCTGAATAAGGCACGAATCCCAGACTTTTTACGAACACAGAAATCAATCCACCTCCCCTCACTCGTGAGGTCTTTGTTCCTAGCTTAAACGGGGCCTCGTAATGATGCTCCAAGAAGTTCCTACCAAAATCATGATCCTTGACGTGCAGAAGACACCATATTCCATACAATTGCTTGCTCGTAACAGTTCCCATCTCAGAACGGGCATAAATGGTGTTTTCTAGGATCCCCTCCAAGTAGCGAATCACCGGGTTCCTGATTGCTGAGGCTCGGGCATTCTGCCCCTTGTACTCTCCGGCCATGCCACCCGTGATGTCATTCCAAAACGAATTTGCGTTGTAAGACTTTGACAGTCGGTTGGGCCTCGATAAGGCTGGGAGCCCGAGTGCAAGGTTGACAGCTCCAATCTCGCAATGCTGCCACTCGTTCCGGTACTTGAACTTGAAGGAGTTTTCATCCTTCTTCTCTACAGTGGCAAGGAACTGCTCCACCAAATTGGCATTTGTTTCCATGGTCAGCAGTATCTCGAAGAACTCTGGCATGTTGTTCCTCGTGAAAATTCTTCTGATTTCACCCTCAATTCCAATCTCTCGCATGAAACTAACAACAGGCCTCCGAGTCTTCTCCACTTTCCCGGTTATCAAACTCCACTGGTAGGCTATATAGCGCCAACTCCTCTCATAGTCCAAGTTATCCCACCTGGAGGGCAACAACTTCTTACTTGCGAGCTCTTTGGTTAGCTCTTCCAACTCAGCGATACACAAAATTTTGTCCTCATTTTTCTTTGGAGCCATAGTACCTAGAAGAAAGCCCTGCTATCTCCCTCATTGTACCCGTGCTGCGGGCACTCAATCAACATGTTAGAGTATCTTTCCCACGCCTGACGTAAGTCCTCACCTGGCTTTTTGCGGAAAGAAGAGATCTCTATTCTTGCTCTAATTGTTCTAGATGGAGGGTAGAATCGCTCTAGGAACAGACGCTCACACCTCCCCGTGGGAGCGTGTTAACGTACCACTCCTTTGCTATTCCCGTTAAAGAGAATGGGAACAGCCTGAGCCTCTTGGCATCTTTAGACATGCCGTTATAATTGAACGTGGATGCGATCATCAGAAAACTCCTCAAATGAGTATGAGGATTCTCCTTCCAAACCTCCAATTTGAATTGATTCTTGGTAAGTAGCTTTAGAATTCCAGGGGAAATTGAGAAGTTGTTTGCCTCTACAGGAGGCAATTCCACTCCATCATAATACCGTTGCGGCTGTGCCACAAACCTTCCTCGAATAGCCATGTTCTGATCGGCATTCTAAGGAACGGGCTGGGGAATAATAGGTGGTACGGGTACTTGTTGGACTGGTGGTGGTTGATAGAATGGTGGTTGGTTGTAAACAGGAGGTGGAGGGTACGGGTTTGGTGGATAAGGGTATGGTGGGTAGGGGTAAGGATAAGGTAAGTTGTTTTGTGGGTATGCAGGGTTGTTCTGAGGATTTTGGACAAGGTTGTGAGCTGGATTGTTTTGATTTTGTGTACCCGGGTTTTGGCTCTGGCTTTTCTTGACGGATCTTGATTCTTACTGGTATTATCTCCAGTGCCGTCAACCCGGTCCACTGTCTGATTAAACTCATTTTCAACATCAACCAACTCATTACTTAGGTCCATGTTATTGTTCCCTCCTCCGAAAGTGTTCATCCTTCTTAAAAAGGCTCGGTTTCTTCTTGCTATTGTCTCAGGATCAAGTTGTATTCTCTCTTCGCTCGTATCTCCTTGCGAGCGTGTTTTCATAAACCTGAAATACTAACAAAAGAATCAAAATGCAACAGCCGAACACGTAAGACTTAAACAGAAAAATAAAGCACTCACTACTAACTACTAAGCTGTCACGCCCTAGTTTTCATGAAACGGACATCCTAAAAAGTAGTTATATTAACTAACTTGGGCGCAACTAATTTTGAAACTTAGATGCATAACGGTAAAGAAAATAACTATAATTTAAAAACACTCTAACGGTAACCAGCAACGGCTTTCAAATTTGAATAAAATACTTTAACTAAAAACTGATAACACCCATAGTTCTGAAAACTGAAGAAAAATCATGAGTAAGTCTAAGTACGTAAAAATACTAGAAATTTAGTCAACTTTAAACTTGAGTAGTTTAATTTAAGCTTAGATAATATTTAAAATTCGTCTCCCATCACCACTCCTCGCTCTCCAACTCCTCAACCTGAAAGGGGGAAATATATTGGGGGTGAGCATGCAAGTATACTCAGTGGAGTCACGTTATTCAGAGTTAATGTTAGAAATAAATAATTAAGTAACCACTTGTAAATCACTTTCACATTTACACATATACATTGCCATAATACTTTGCCATTGAACATTGCCATAGAACATTGTCATAATACTTTGCCATAATAACTTCATCATTTGCATAACATTGGAAAACAATTCACATAGTAGATAACTTAAGCATTTACTTAAAACATAAAACACCGAATAACACATGCAAAAGAGCTCTACTAACCACTGTAGAGAATAAAGCAATAAAACCCCACCTCGAATCCGAACGCAAGAAGTGTTAAGTGGAAATCTTGTACGAACTAGCCCTCGAAATTACCGTCGCCTAAAATAGATAATTAAATCTACTTAGAAAATAATAGAAATATTTCCTCAAAATAAATATATAAACCTAAAGTTCCCAATCTTTCCTTACTGTTTATCCATTAATTAAAACTCTTAATTAAATAACAAATATTCCTAATCCAATATAACATACTCTGCGCAAACTCCCAATTTAATATAAAGAAATAATTTAGATAAAATACTATTTCAACAAAGTAGGCACACTTTACATGTAGTCACTTGCTTAAAGCTTGGGGTACTTGTCATGAAAATAAACCCGTAAACAATATATTAACTCATCTATGATAAGGTTCAATATCCAAGAATTTCCAAATATTCAGTTGATCCTAATTAGGGATTAAGCAGGGGTTAAGCTAAACTGACCCTACATGCAAGAAAACATCAACGCATACTCTACACACTATGACTTTTAGGCAATATATATATAACAGCTGCTGCGAAGGAAAAGATTATCAAGGTAGAATCTCAAATAATATTTTCTCAAACCATATCTAAGTACAAAGCCACGTCCCTAATCATTAACTCTTCAATCTCATGAATATATATATATATATATATATATATATATATATATATATATATATATATATATATATATCAAATCAAATAAATTGTAAGGTTTTCTACACTCATTCAAACCAAGTCAAGCAACCATCCATAAAAATCTAACACGGCTGCCCGTTTAAACATAATACTATAACAAATAAGTTTACGAGGCATAGCAAGAGATAATTTCTATACAAAATATGGTTCGAAATCTAATTTGAGATTGTAAAGTCTATGAATAATTTACCGAATGAATAGAAAAGAGAAGAATGAAATACCGTTTGTTTCGCCTTGTCGAGAACAAACTGATTTTTCTGTATTTTTTTCCTATAATGGCCGAAATGGATGGTGAGAAGAAAAGGGAGAGAAAAAAATGTCTTTTAAGTGTTCCTAAGCGTATAAACCCAAGTAGTGGGCATTTAAGCCCCAAAAGAAACTGCTGAAAATAATGAATTTAGAGAGCTGTTACGGTTTCTTTTAAAACTTGAAAAGTCAGTGGCAGTTTTTTTTTAAACCATTTCCTAACCTCCTATTTTGTAACCGGTGTTCACATAAGCTATCTACAAGTCCTATTCAAAGGGCATACATCGCCATCCCCGGCAACGGCGCCATTCAATTGAACCGAAAATACTAACTTTATACTAGTAGTTTCCCCGCAAGCGTACGGGTTCACTGTAGTATAAGCAAGTATAACGACCAAGTATATCGTACCCAAGTGAAGGAATGTATGCGAATAGATCCCTGAAGATCTACACGTCGTAATTAATATGATTGTATATTTTTGGGTTTTTGAAAAGAAAATATAATCTAAACTAAATTACTCTAAGAATGCAAAAAGGAAAATTAAACTAAGAATGTAAAAGTGTGTGTTCAAATATGTGATGGTGATGCTTAGGATAGGAATTCATACGTATACTAACGGAGTAGGTACATAATCAAAATAACCGTGACGTGCAAGAAATAACCTAAGTAAAAGATTGTAAGATGAAAGGTAAAAAATTCAAACCTTAATACTTTATCCAAACAATCAGCTTCACTAATCCACTAACAAGTTAATAGATAGTGCTTAATTAACGAGACCCTAATTTAACTAAGGTGATGTGGTCGTCCTCCCTAGATAAACCGGTAGATTAATTAACCCTTTCTAAACCCTCTCATTAAGTCTACTAGTTGTTAAAGAATGATAAGGTCGTCCTCTCTCGAACACTTTTCAAACGAAATTCAAAGGTAAAATTAAGATCGATTTTAAAAATTCATTAATTAAGAGAATTAAAACTAAACGTCACGAGTTACCCTAATTACGTACCTACATCCTATGTCTACGAGTTCATCCTACCCCAAGCATGCAAGGGTTTTAGCTAGACATGGCTTTAACGATAACAAAAATAGTTGAAGATATAATGAACATAAACATAATGATTTGAACTAAGAAATTATTAAACATAAACTAGGGTTTAAAGAAATAAATGCTAAGAACTAAAATTAGATTGATAAAAACGAAGTCTCAACTGTTTAACGTCAACGAGTTAATGAAGAGAAACAAAAAATCGAAAACAAACTAAGAATTCGTAAGAAAACCTCGATTACACGTGAAAATTAAGCTTGCTCGTCTCTTCTCCTCTTTCTCTCTCCAGAAACTAACTCTAAAAGTGATGTGGTATGAAGTGATATCCAAAAACGTATTCGGGACGAGTATATATAAGCATCGGGCCAAATCAGGAACTCATGGACTGAAAAACGAATCCGAAAGCAAAAACATGAAAGTGCTCGAGCAGCACCCGCTCGAGCGCTCGTGCTCGAGCTGGTCGAGTGGGTAAATATTGCTATAAGTTTATGGGCGCTCGAGCAACATGCTCAAGCGGTGGCGCTCGAGTGATATACTCGAATGACAAAAGTTCTCTGGATAATTTAGGTGCTCGAGTAACATGCTCGAGGGGTGGCGCTCGAGTTACTCCACTCGAGTGGCTCTCCTTCTTTTTCAACTGATACGTTTCTTCTTGCGCACTAATACCATTCGTATTTCCTCGATATCTTCTTATTCGACATCCGTTTGAGTCGATTCAAAGTCCTACGAACTCCATTTTTCGCCCTCGATTCACCTATGAGCATCAAAGAGACAAATTCATCAATGTGTAAAAATAATACTCAATTGACTCTAAATACTCAATAAAATTGATCAAAACATGGGCATTTCTAATGACGAATCATGACAATTTCACGCCTAATCAACCCCCCTAAACTTACCATATTGCTTTTTCTCAAGTAATGAAATAATAAGTCCAGTGAAATTGTTAGGAATGAGTCATAGTACCAAACCATGCAAGTAATCGAGCTCAAGTTTCAAAGATCGATCACACGTATACAAACTCACCCTCCTTCATCATACTCATGCAATAACAATAAGAAACACCAAGATCAAACATGGATGTGCACTCAACGATGTGTTTCACTCCCTCACAAGTATATATCAATAATACGGGACTCACTCAAACAAGCAATCACGCATATAGGCAGCCATAGGCTTGTAAGCACTCTCAACTTCGACCATACTCTAGAAATCAATGCCGAATCAAAAAGAACTTTTCTCAAGGTTGTAATGTAGGCTCTTTGGAGGTGGGATACAATATGGATAAGTGACTCAAGTGAATGGAGAACAGAAAATCAGATTTCAATACTTCAAGACGAGGAAAAAAATACTCCGAACATCTTCATTCAACACACTTTTCAATTCCTATGCTTTCAACACTGAAATGTTTTCTTTTCAACTCTTTTTACTTTTCAATCACTTCACTATTTTCTCTTTTTTACACAACTCACATGAGCTCATTTTTCATTTGCTCATTCTCAACTTTTTGTTCTTTCCACAACTCAAAACTTCATCACACCCTTCTTATATCTCTACTCAAACATCATAATTCCCTTCTCATCTCAGCCCAATCCCTCCAACATTAACAACTTTTCCTATTCTCCACTCAAATTGGGACAAAAAGAGTTCAAGAATTTGGATTAGTTTAAAATGTGCTAGCAAATAAAATAGGCTAAGGCTCAAACGGGCTAACAAGAGATAAATGTCATTGGTAGGGAAAATTTTGGCTAAGTGACTCAATCAAATAAAAAATGGCCTAAGATCACATTCGGCATATCAAACTAGACACAATAAAAAAGTGAGAGTACACACAAGTTCTAGCATCCTCTAAGGTGACAACTCACTCACAAACGAAGAGATCAATTCATATATCTTAATCTCAAGAGGATCAAATCTCACGACTTTCACATCCATGCTAGTCTTAGTGACTTCTCACTCCCATCACACAAGTACTCAAAAGGAAAACTCGTAAGTATAATAGTTCTCTCTCAAATCAGCTTTCACTCCCATACTCACACAATAAAATTCCTAACTCACCCTTACAACTTAACTCTACTCACCAAATCATACTCAAGAATCATCAATAAGTAAGTGATAAGAGTTAATAAGCGTAAAATAAATCAATCATCACATCAATCCATAACAAATCGTACCCCAACAGTTTTAAAATGCTTCTAATACAATCCCATAAATTAACCAAACACTCAAATAATCAGCTCACCACACATCATCAAGGAAAAACAAAAAACAAGAGACGGAAATGAAAAATACAAGAGTAAGGAAAGCGGGGGGAATACCCATCATCAATGATCAGGAGGAGGTGGTGGAGGGCGGTAGTGAGGATGGTCGGCTCCCAAATGAGACACAAATAGTGACTCCATCCATCGGTGCATGTCGGAAAATTGGTCCTCCATCTGAGCCGATCTAGTGTCCATCATCTCTTGCGCCTCTCACATGTGCGTCATATCAGTCTGGAGTGTCTGAATCTGGTTTCCCATCTCTGTCCAATCGGCATACGTAGGGTACCACGGCCCGGACGATTGCACCCCGGGTGACTCGACCTCCATCTCTTGCGGGACCTCGCCCGCTGCAGCACCTTTTCTCATATTCTTGCTCTTCCTTCTCTTGCAAGTCTCCCACTCCGCTCGAACCGGCACCACTTGTGCCTTCTTCTCTGTTCCTCTTTACGGGCCTAGTGTCTCGAAGTCCTCGGTTGTCCACCTCTTCCGTGTATTTAGCACCAATAGCAAGGTGCTACTCTCCGTTCATGCCGAGGTTCTGCCTTTTCTTTCCCTTCAACGTTACGAAGCCCAAATCCATGCTAGGGTAGGGACCCAAACAAGGCACGAATCCCAGACTTTTTACAAACACAGAAATCAATTCACCTCCCCTCACTCGTGAGGCCTTAGCTCCTAGCTTGAACGGGCCCTTGTAATGATGCTCCAAGAAGTCCCTACCAAATTCGTGATCCTTGATGTGCAGAAGACACCATATTCCATACAATTGCTTGCTCGTAACAGTTCCCGTCTCAGAATGGGCATAGATGGTGTTTTCTAGGATCCTCTCCAAGTAGCGAATCACCGGGTTCCTGATTGCTGAGGCTCAGACATTCTGCCCCTTGTACTCTCCGGCCATGCCACCCGTGATGTCATTCCAAAATGAATTTGCGTTGTAAGACTTTAACACTCGGTTGGGCCTCGATAAGGCTGGGAGCCCGAGTGCAAGGTTGACAGCTCCAACCTCGCAATGCTGCCACTCGTTCCGGTACTTGAACTTGAAGGAGTTTTCATCCTTCTTCCCTACAGTGGCAAGGAACTGCTCCACCAAATCGGCATTTGTTTCCATGGTCAGCAGTATCTCGAAGAACTCCGTCATGTTGTTCTTCGTGGAAATTCTTCTGATTTCACCCTCAATTCCAATGTCTCGCATGAAACTAACAACAGGCCTCCGAGTCTTCTCCACTTTCCCGGTTATCAAACTCCACCGGTAGGCTATATAGCGCCAACTCCTCTCATAGTCCAAGTTGTCCCACATGGAGGGCAACAACTTCTTACTTGCGAGCTCTTTGGTTAGCTCTTCCAACTCAGCGATACACAAGATTTTGTCCTCATTTTTCTTTGGAGCCATAGTACCTAAGAAAAACACAACAATGTATTTCAAAACCATTCATGACATTCAATACAATTCCAATAATCTCAAGTAGCTATCAATTCCAATTCATTCAACATTCAATCTCAACTTAAGTTCATCAAGTTCAATCCTTATGCTTTCATACCAAAGTTCTCAAGTAGTTTTCAAACAATTCATCTATCTCAAATCAATAATGCCCACAACTAAGTCTATCATGAAGTAAAATCACAAGAATTATGTAATTTACATGCTCAAGACTCAATTTATACTCATTCATGCTTAATAAAATCTCAATTCACAAAAATTTCTTCTCAACAAGCAAAACCCATTTCCTTTTCTCAAATTCCCTCTTTCTCACTCTAGAAATTCACCCATTCTACTCATGTAATTTCAAAATTGAAAGCAAAACAAGCAAAACCATAGCATATAATCATTATTCAACAACAAGGAATTCCTATCCAATTCCCCAATTCCCTCTTTCTTGCACGTCACAGTTATTTTGATTATGTACCTGCTCCGTTAGTATACATAGGAATTCCTATCCTAAGAATCACCATCACATATTTGAAAACACACTTTTACATTCTTAGTTTAATTTTCCTTTTTGCATTCTTAGAGTAATTTAGTTTAGATTATATTTTCTTTTCAAAAACCCAAAAACATACACTCATATTAATTACAACGTGTAGATCTTCAGGGATCTATTCGCATACATTCCTTCCCTTGGGTACGATATACTTGGTTGTTATACTTGCTTATACTACAGTGAACCCGTACGCTTGCGGGGAAACTACCAGTAGAAAGTTAGTATTTTCGGTTCAAGTCACTATGCCTCGAAGATGCTGAATTCTGCTCAAGTGAACTACACTACGACCGAAAATGAGTTGTTAGCGGTCGTGTATGCCTTTGATAAATTTCTGCCCTACCTAGTATTATTAGAAAAAAGAATTGGAAAAATAGAAGATAAAAATTTTATTATTATTTCTGAAAATAGTAGGATAAAAGAAAATATTTTTGAAAATAATAAAATAAATGAGAATTTTCTCAATAAAATTGAGGTGTTTATTTCTAAAAAATGGCATGAAAAAATTATCCTTCTAATTGATGATTTTTATACCAAAGAAATTATAGCACTAGTTGATAGTGGTGCAGACTTACATGTAATACAAGAAGGATTAATTCCTACTAGATATTTCGAGAAAACTACTCATATATCACATGCTGGTGGAGAAAAACTTGATATTAGGTTTAAATTACCTAAAGCTTTTGTCTGTATAGATAAAAAAATGTATTTCGACAAGCTTCTTACTTGTCAAAAATATTTCCAATCAAGTTATACTTGGTTCTCCTTTTATCCAAAAAATTTATCCTTTGATAAAGGTAGATAATAATGGAATTATTGGAACCTATAATAATGAGTCAATTGTTCTTAATTTTATTGAAAAACCTTTTCAAAAAATTCTTCATAATATTCTTGATAATATCAGAAAAAAAGAAAACCAATTAAATTTTTTAAGACAAGAAATTAATATTTTATCCAGAGAAGATAATTTAAAAAATCACAAATTACAAGATAAAATTAAGATGATACATAACAAACTATGTTTAGAAATTTGTAATGATCTTCCAAATGCTTTTTGGAATAGAAAGAAACATATTATTTCTCTTCCTTATGAAGAGAATTTTTTAGAGGATAAAATTCCTACCAAGGCAAGACCTTGTCAAATGAATTCAGAATATTTAGAATTATGTAAAAATGAAATAAAAAATCTTTTAGAAAAAAATATAATTAGACCATCTCAATCACCATGGTCATGTACTGCCTTTTATGTTAATAAACATTCAGAACAAGAAAGAGGTGTACCAAGACTGGTAATAAATTATAAACCTCTTAATAAAGTTTTAAAATGGATTAGGTATCATATTCCTAATAAAAAAGATCTTCTTGATAGATTATATGATTCTGTTATATTTTCTAAATTTGATTTAAAATCAGGATTTTGGCAAATACAAATTAATCCAGAAGATAGATATAAAACTGCTTTTAATGTTCCATTTGGACATTATGAATGGAATGTTATGCCATTTGGAATAAAAAAAATGCTCCTTCGGAATTTTAAAAAATTATGAATGATATTTTTATTCCTTATAGCGAATTTATCATAGTTTATATTGATGATATCTTAGTATTCTCTAAAAACAGTAAATCACATTTTAAACATCTTGATATATTCAAGAAATTAGTCATTCAAAATGGTTTAGTTATTTCTAAACCAAAGATGATTCTTTTCCAAATAAAGGTTATATTTTTAGGACATATTATTGAAAAGGGTAAAATTATACCTATTAATAGAAGTATTGATTTTACTTCTAAGTTTCCAGATGAAATTATTGATAAAACTCAATTACAAATATTCTTAGGAAGCTTGAATTATATTTCTCCTTATTATAAAAATCTTGCTGATGATACAACTATTTTATATGATAGACTTAAAAAGAATCCTATTTCCTGGACTAATAAGCATACAGGTGCTGTTAAAAAAATTAAAGAAAAGGTTAAATATTTGCCTTGTCTATCAATTGTTAACCCAAATTGGGATAAAATCGTTGAAACAGATGCTTCAGAAATTGGTTTCGGAGGAATATTGAAACAAATTGATCCAACTAATAAAAAGGATTATCTCATACGATTCCATTCTGGAAAATGGACTAATAGTCAGAAAACTTATGCTACCATAGCTAAAGAAATTTTAGCTATAGTTAAGTGTGTTTTAAAATTTCAAGATGATTTATATAATCAGAAATTTATAATTAAAACAGATTGTAAGGCAGCCAAATATATGTTTAATAAAGACTTTAAACATGATGTTTCTAAACGAATGTTTGCTAGATGGCAAGCTAATTTGGCTCCATTCGATTTTGACATTATATATAAGAAAGGTGAAGAAAACTCACTTCCTGACTATTTAACTCGAGAATACCTAACATAAATTTTGTAGATATGCAACCTAGAGGAAGAGGATCTTTCCCTTATAGGGGAAGAGGTGGAAGAGGCCAGAATAATATTCTGGTACAACATGGCAACAAAAAATTAATTGGCAGCAATATTGTGAATATTTCACAAGAAAAGTCATATCAAGAATTTCTCAAATGGAAGAACACTCACAGGGCTGATACTTCTAAGAGTATGGAAGAATCCTCAGAAATTGAATCATATGCTAATATCATTGATTCAGAAGAGAAAATCTCTAAAGCCATTATTAAAAGGAAAAAGAAAAGGTTATACTTTTGATCAGTAATACTGATTTAAAATGGGAAAATGATCCATGGAATTTTTTTGAAAGATATATGGCTAATCATGGATTTCCTACGGAGCTTTATAAGTCTCGTTCCTATTATGAGAATTTACTCATAGATTGTCAATCATGTGAAATAACACACATGACAAGTGGGAACAAAGATGATATCTATAATTTTTCAAAAATTATCATTAAACAGCTAATTACAGCTGAAGAATGGGGAATCTCACCATTAAAAGAAAAATCTTTTGTTTATGGTAATAATATTACCATCAAATATAATTATTGGGATTATATCCAAACATTTGAAAAATAATTTTATTATGAAAATGAAAAAAGAAAGCATACTTGGTTGATTAAAGTATGTGCAAAAGTTTATGATTCGGAAATACCAAATTGGTTCAAAAAATGGTGGCAAATATTTGGGCCATTGGAAGATATTCTTCCAGAAATAATCAGCAAAGATTTCAAAGAATGGAAAAAAGTTAGTCCCAAATTAGAGACTATTGGTGAAAGTAATATATTTGTCTCATGGGAAGCACCTATGCACTTCTTCATTGAATTCTTTATCCCATGGATTTGGAAATGGGATATAAAGGTTGGTTATACTAGCCAAATCCCTTGCTTAAAAAGAAATTTTTATACAAAATTTTGGGATAAAATGGTCAAATTAGATTCAAGTACCAAAGAATTATTTGGTGCTGAGACTATTGATAAAATCATCAAGACTACTTTGACTTATAGTCAAGAAAGAAAAAAGAAGAAGGAGACAGTTACTAGAAATAATATTTCTAGAAAATTAATTCAAAGTGTGGATAAATTATCCAAATAAGAGATGATTGAGTTATATCTCAACAAAATGAAGGAAGAATTAATCCATGATTTGGATGATGACGAAGAAAGGACTTCCATGCAGAGTAATTCTACCAAAGATCTATCAATACAGGATGCTCAAGACCCAACTGATGATATAATCTCAGATGAAGACATGACGAAAATACTCCGGGAGTTGGAGTACAAAGGAGAATCACCCTCTGCGAAAAAGTATTCCGACATCATGATGTAATATTATTTTAAATAGTAAATGAACAGTAATTACACTATTCAAGTAATGATGTAACACTATTCATGAATAGTAATACTATTCATGAATAGTGCCCTATCATGACTATGAATAGTATTAATATTCATGAATAGTGTTACATCATTACTTGAATAGTGTAATTACTGTTCATTTACTATTTACAATAATATTACATCATGATGTCGGATTACTTTTTCGCAGAGGGTGATTCTCCTTTGTACTCCAACTCCCGGAGTATTTTCGTCATGTCTTCATCTGAGATTATATCATCAGTTGGGTCTTGAGCATCCTGGATTGATAGATCTTTGGTAGAATTACTCTGCATGGAAGTCATTTCTTCGTCATCATCCAAATCATGGATTAATTCTTCCTTCATTTTGTTGAGATATAACTCAATCATCTCTTGTTTGGATAATTTATCCACACTTTGCATTAATTTTCTAGAAATATTATTTCTAGTAACAGTCTCCTTCCTTTTTCTTTCTTGACTATAAGTCAAAGTAGTCTTGAAGATTTTATCAATAGTCTCAGCACCAAATAATTCTTTGGTACTTGGATCTAATTTGACCATTTTATCCCAGAATTTTGTATACAAATTTCTTTTTAAGCAAGGGATTTGACCAGTATAACCAACCTTTATATCCCATTTCCAAATCCATGGGATAGAGAATTCAATGAAGAAGTGAATAGGTGCTTCCCATGAGACAAATATATTACTTTCAGAAATAATCTCTAATTTGGGACTAACTTTTTTCCATTCTTTGAAATCTTTGCTGATTATTTCTGGAAGAATATCTTCCAATGGCCCAAATATTTGCCACATATTTTTTGAACCAATTTGGTATTTCCGAATCATAAACTTTTGCACATACTTTAATCAACCAAGTATGCTTTTTTTTTTTCATTTTCATAATAAAATAATTTTTCAAATGCATGGATATAATCCCAATAATTATATTTGATGGTAATATTATTACCATAAACAAAAGATTTTTCTTTTAATGGTGAGATTCCCCATTCTTCAGCTGTAATTAGTTGTTTAATGATAATTTTTGAAAAATTATAGATATCATCTTTGTTCCCACTTGCCATGTGTGTTATTTCACATGATTGACAATCTATGAGTAAATTCTCATAATAGGAACGAGACTTATAAAGCTCTGTAGGAAATCCATGATAAGCCATATCTTTCAAAAAAATTCCATGGATCATTTTCCCATTTTAAATCAGTATTACTGATCAAAAGTATAACCTTTTCTTTTTCCTTTTTAATAAAGGCTTTAGAGATTTTCTCTTCTGAATCAATGATATTAGCATATGATTTAATTTATGAGGATTCTTCCATACTCTTAGAAGTATCATCCCTATGAGTGTTCTTCCATTTGAGAAATTCTTGATATGACTTTTCCTGTGAAATATTCACAATATTGCTGGCAATTAATTTTTTGTTGCCATGTACCAGAATATTATTCTGGCCTCTTCCACCTCTTCCCCTATAAGGGAAAGATCCTCTTCCTCTAGGTTGCATATCTGCAAATCGAGCTAAATAGTCAGGAAGTGAGTTTTCTTCACCTTTCTTATATATAATGTCAAAATCGAATGGAGCCAAATTAGCTTGCCATCTAGCAAACATTTGTTTAGAAACATCATGTTTAAAGTCTTTATTAAACATATATTTGGTTGCCTTACAATCTGTTTTAATTATAAATTTCTGATTATATAAATCATCTTGAAATTTTATAACACACTTAACTATAACTAAAATTTCTTTAGCTATGGTAGCATAATTTTTCTGACTATTAGTCCATTTTCCAGAATGGAATCGTATGAGATAATCCTTTTTATTAGTTGGATCAATTTGTTTCAATATTCCTCCGAAACCAATTTCTGAAGCATCTGTTTCAACAATTTTATCCCAATTTGGGTTAGCAATTGATACACAAGGCAAATATTTAACCTTTTCTTTAATTTTTTTAACAGCATCTGTATGCTTATTAGTCCAGGAAATAGGATTCTTTTTAAGTCTATCATATAAAATAGTTGTATCATCAACAAAATTTTTATAATAAGGAGAAATATAATTCAAGCTTCCTAAGAATCTTTGTAATTGAGTTTTATCAATAATTTCTTCTGGAAACTTAGAAGTAAAATCAATACTTCTATTAATAGGTATAATTTTACCCTTTTCAATAATATGTCCTAAAAATTTAACCTTTATTTGGAAAAGTATCATCTTTGGTTTAGAAATAACTAAACCATTTTGAATGACTAATTTCTTGAATATATCAAGATGTTTAAAATGTGATTTAATATTTTTAGAGAATACTAAGATATCATCAATATAAACTATGATAAATTCGCTATAAGGAAAAATAAATATATAATTCATAATTTTTTGAAATTCTGAAGGAGCATTTTTTAATCCAAATGGTGTAACATTCCATTCATAATGTCCAAATGAAACATTAAAAGTAGTTTTATATCTATCTTCTGGATTAATTTGTATTTGCCAAAATCCTGATTTTAAATCAAATTTAGAAAATATAACAGAATCATATAATCTATCAAGAAGATCTTTTTTTATTAGGAATAGGATGTCAATCCATTTTAAAACTTTATTAAGAGGTTTATAATTTATTACCAGTCTTGGTACACCTCTTTCTTGTTCTGTATGTTTATTAACATAAAAGACAGTACATGACCATGGTGATTGAGATGGTCTAATTATATTTTTTTCGAAAAGATTTTTTATTTCATTTTCACATAATTCTGAATATTCTGAATTCATTTGACAAGGTCTTGCCTTGGTAGGAATTTTATCCTCTAAAAAATTTTCTTCATAAGGAAGAGAAACAATATGTTTCTTTCTATTCCAAAAAGCATTTGGAAGATCATTACAAATTTCTAAACATAGTTTGTTATGTATCATCTTAATTTTATCTTGTAATTTGTGATTTTTTAAATTATCTTCTATGGATAAAATATTAATTTCTTGTCTTAAAAAATTTAATTGGTTTTCTTTTATTCTGATATTATCAAGAATATTATGAAGAATTTTATGAAAAGGTTTTTCAATAAAATTAAGAACAATTGACTCATTATTATAGGTTCCAATAATTCCATTATTATCTACCTTTATCAAAGGATAAATTTTTTGGATAAAAGGAGAACCAAGTATAACTTGATTGGAAATATTTTTGACAAGTAAGAAGCTTGTCGAAATACATTTTTTATCTATACAGACAAAAGCTTTAGGTAATTTAAACCTAATATCAAGTTTTTCTCCAATAGCATGTGATAAAGTATGAGTAGTTTTCTCGAAATATCTAGTAGGAATTAATCCTTCTTGTATTACATGTAAGTCTGCACCACTATCAACTAGTGCTATAAATTCTTTGGTATAAAAATCATCAATTAGAAGGATAATTTTTACATGCCATTTTTTAGAAATAAACACCTCAATTTTATTGAGAAAATTCTCATTTATTTTATTATTTTCAAAAATATTTTCTTTTATCCTACTATTTTCAGAAATAATAATAGAATTTTTATCTTCTATTTTTTTCAATTCTTTTTTCTAAAGCAATATTATTTTGCTTAAGAAAATTGATTTCTTTTTTCAAATTTTCTACTTCAAATTTTAAATCATTTAAAGAAGTAGGAGTTTTTTCTTCCTGCTTTTCTTTAAGCATTTGATAAACTTTATTCATCATATAGGGTTCATTAGAGACTTGTAGAGAAATATTATCACTTTGATTATTTCTTGTATAAGATGATGAACTTGGAATATTATCTAAGTGATCTATAATTTGTGATCTTAAATTTGAATCTTTAATCGATTTTAATAATTCTATAGTATTACTATGATCTAAAACATTTATTTCTAAATTTTTCATTTGTGAGAAAAGTCTATATATTTCATTTTCCTTATCATTAGTGATATTATCCTGACATTTGCAATTATTTTCAGAAGTATCTGAATCAGATATTACTGATTCTTGATCTAGGCCTCTAAGTTTTTCATTATCAGAGATTTCAGAATTTTCAGAATATAATTTATATTCTTCGGAACCAGATTTTTCTTCTGATTCAGATTCAGAATTTGTTAATATTTTAGATATTGTATCTTTAATATTATCATCTATTTGAAAATTATTAATCTTCTTTTTAATCCAGCAATTTTTTGCATAATGTCCTTCTTTACCACATCTGTAACATTTGATTATTTGTCTTTTTTTTTTCTTTTTTTTTGTTTTCGGAGGGCATGTCTCTCTATTTTCTTTTTAGAAAACTTTTTCTTTTTCTTATATTTGTTAAAATCGTTTTCATATTTATTTTTATTTCTACTAGTTTTACTAGTACTAGGCATATTCATAGCAAATTATTCACAAAATTTTCCAAGTTGTTTTTTCTCAGACAAATTTTGTCTCTTAATTTGTTGATTTAATTTAATTTCATTACATAAGATTAAACCTTCTTGGATACATGTATTAATCAATTTTCCATAGGTAAAATTATCATAAGGAATATTAACTTCATTTCCTCTTAATTTATTTCTTATTTTTTCAGCAAATAAATAAGGTAATCCATCAATAAATTTTGATTTCCAATGAGAACTATTACTCTCAGGTAATTCCATTACTCTACTTAAGAAAGTATCTTTATACCATCTAAAATCTGTAAGTGTTTTACACCTTAAATTTTGTAAAAGAGTACGAATATGTTCGTTGTTATCAGTATATCTTCCTGTAAAATGTTCTATTATATTTATTATCAGTGTATAAACTGAATTTTCAATAATAACTTCATTTTCTTGCTTTATATTATTGAGAATATGATCTCTATTTTGTTGGGTTAAATAATGATCTCACCAACCTTTTAATTGACCAGTAAATCCTGCGATAATCATTTTCGCAATATTTTTATCGGTATTACCATTATTTTTACAGATAGTAGAATACATTAGTATTCTATGAACAGTACTATAATTTTTTTTTTCAGTATATCCGTCTATATTCCATTCATAAATATTTCTACCACTATAACTATTATTAATAATGTATTCTTGTTCTTCATTAAGAACATCCATAGGAGCAGGTCTTCTATAATAATAATATTTATTCGTAGGTTTATCAGCCCATTTATCAATCTTATTAATTTGATCATCAATAATCTGTTTATAATCAGAATGTTGTTCAACACTTTTAATAAAATCTTCTTTTAAAGTATTTAAAGAGAATTTTGAAATTTTTTCTTCTAATAATTTTTCTAACTCAGAAATTGATTCTAACTTGAAGTCTTTAACTTCAGGAGGAGGTTGTATACTAGGAGTATCAATAGTGATTAAATTTCCATTAGTTTTATTAGGAATTTCTTGGGATTTAAAATTTATTAAATCTATAACCTTGTCAATTTTATTGTGAATAGAAAGAATTTGTTCTCCCAAAACATTTAAAAATAAATTTGTATAATTATTTTGTTGTATTAATAAATTGATTTGTTTACAAGTTGCTTGTATAGTATCATTTTCAAATAATTTTGCAAATGCTAGAAAATTACATATATTATTATCTTTTTCAATTTGAAAAGGTTCTAATGGGGGAAAATCTTTATTAATAATTTATCTATTCATCAATTTAAATTTCTTTCTAAAATAGAAATGTATTGATCTACATAAGTAGACATAAACCAAGGAACAAATAAAATAATAGTATTTGTTTCTTCACATTTTTTTATAAAATCTTTCTTGAATAATTTGTTTTTCAACATTCTTGAAATTTTCAAAAAACCATTTTCGAAAGGGTTCCCATTTGGGTAGTCGAAATTCTTCAGAAATAATTTTTCTGGCTTCTGAACCAGGACAAAAATTAATTTTCTTGAAATTTAAATCCATTAACTAGGAAAACTCATTTCAGACATTGTCTCCATATATCTGTTATTAACTCCTTTAACTATATTACTTTGCCAATATGTAATTCATTTATTCTTTCATTTTCATATATATTATCTTCACTAAAATTTGTTTTTTCTCTTAGTTGAGAAGTAGAAGCTCTTGAAGGAGTTTCAACAACATAATCAACTAGAGAGATGTATGAGTACATAGAAGGGGATTTCAAAAACTGTGATCTATTTCTTAGGGAATTATCAAAGTGTATATTAACAGTTCCTTCAGTAGTTTGGAAAACATCTAACAGTCTAGACGAAATATTAGACTGTGGAAATCGGGCACAATGTGAGAAAATGGGTGAGAATTGGCCGAAAATTGCCCCTCCCAATGTGTGAAATGTGTGAAAACGTGTGGGGGAGGGGTATTTATAAAGGTGGAACATAAGGGCAAAAAAAAACGACGGGGACTCAAAATGGTAAGTTTGGGGGGTTGATTTGACGTGAAATTGTTAGATTTTAGAGCTCAAAATGCCCGTGTTTTGATTGATTTCGATAAATATTTAGAGTCGATTGAGTATTATTTTCATAAACTAATGAATTTGTCTCTTTGATCCTCATAGATGGATAGAGGGCGAAAAGACGAGTTTGTAGGACTTTGAATCGACTCAAACGGATGTCCGAATGAGAAGATATTGAAAAAATACGAATGGTATTAGTGCGAGAGAAGAAAAGTATCAGTTTGAAGAAGGAGGCCACTCGAGCTGGGAGGGCTCGAGCGCCACCGCTCGAGCAAGCGGATGGTTCGAACGCCCGGACTTACAGAGCATTTAGGGCACTCGAGCAGGTCGAGCGCCTCTGCTCGAGCTCAAGCAGCTCGAGTGCCCCCATTCGAGTTGTGTAGCTCGAGCGCTCATCGTCCACGCAAGGATTCAACCCGTTTACTTCAAAATTGACCCATGGCCTATATATATCCGTTTCGAACACGATTTGGGGTACCACTTCACCCATAGAGTTAGTTTTTGGAGAGAGAATAGCACCGAGAGTTCGAGCAAGCGTATTTTACTTTTAATCGAGATTTTTAGCATACGAATTCTTAGATTAATTCATTCTTTTGAACCAATTAGTGTTAATTCTTTCTTTCTTGAGTTTTTGAGACGATTAGACCTAGTTTTTCAGATTTATATAAATTTCTTTTGAGACTTTAATTTGATTTTACATTTATGATCTATAGTTTATTAGTTAATTCAATTATGCATACGTTTATTGTTCTTGTGATTGCTTTTATTATTCAAACCACCATGCTAGGCTAAAACCCTTGTATGCTTAGGGTAGGATGAACTCGTAGAAGTGGGATGTTGGTACATAATTAGGGTAACATGTGACATTTAGTTTTAATTCTCTTAATTAATGAATGCTTAAAATAAATTCCGGATTCACCTTTGAATTTCGTACGAAAATTGTTAGAGAGAGGACGACCTTATCACTCTTTAATAACTAGTAGGTTTAACGAGAGGGTTTAGAATGGGTTTATTCATCTACCGGTTTATCTAGGGAGGACGACCGCATCACCTTAGTTAAATTAGGGTCTCTTTAATTAAGCACAATCTATTAACTTGTTTAGTGGATTAGTGAAGCCGATTGATAGGATAAAGTATTAGGGTTTAATTCTTGAGCTTTTCATCTTACAATCTTATGCTTAGGCTATTTCTTGCACATCACGGTTATTTTGATTATGTACCGACTCTGTTAGTATACGTAGGGATTCCTTTCCTGAGCATCACCATCTTATATTTGCAAACGACCCTTAGTTAGTTAGTTTCATTCGTTCTTTAGCATAATTAGTATAATTTAATTTAAAATTAATTTCTTAAAAAACCAAAAACATACACTCATATTAACTACGACGCGTAGATCTTCAGGGATCTATTCGCATACATTCTATCTCGTGGTACGATATACTTGGTCGCTATATCTGCTTATATTACAGTGAACCCGCACGCTTGCGGGGAAACTACTTGTAAAAAGCTAGTATTTTCGGTTCAAGTCAAGGAGTTTTCCAGGTTAGTACTCGTGTTGGTCGTAAATTTTCGAGAATCGGGTCGGAAAAGTTAAATTTCGAGTTCTGGAAGTGAAAGTACTCGAGTAGTCTTTGGTCGAGTACACACTACTCGAGCACTCGAGTGATGCTTGGTCGAGTAGTGTGCTCAAGCTAGGTCCAGTTGAGTACTCACTACTCGAGCTCGAGGGGTCGAGCACTTTTTTCACTCTCTGGAAGTTGGGAGTACTCGAGTGAAACCTGCTCAAGTACTTAGTACTCGAGCTCGGTCCCAACTCGAGTACTTTCGGTTTTTCATGCCCTAAACCAATTTTTCCACCCTATAAATTCATTTCACACACATTACACACACCAAAAGGACGAAATTGACTGCTAGAGTTCGAATCCAACCCCTTTGCACCAAGTTCTTCAATTTTCACTTGTTCCTTCCAGAAATTCCTTCGGTTCTTCATCAAAAGGTACGTATTCTCCCATTCTCTTCGTTTTATTCTTAGTTTAGGCTTTGATTTAGCATGAATTTAGTATGTTAGAGTTAGGGTTCATGTGTTCTTGAGAAGAATTGGGGATTTTCACATTACTTGTCAGTTTTTGCTTCTTTGTTGATAAATAATGCCTCTACGCTATGGGTTTACGAATTCAAGCTTTAATTTTGGAATTGCATGAGTGAATTTGGTGAATTCCTAGAGAGAGAAAGTAGGAATTTGCATGGGTATTGTGAAATTTTGAAAATTGGGATATTAGGATTGAATTGAGAAGTATGAATGATGAATTGAGTCTTGAGCATGTAAATTGCATGAATATGTGATGTTACTTCATGATAGACTTGTGCTTTGGAGTTTCTTGTTGAATCTTGAAAGAATGTGAGAATTGTGAAACTGATTTGAGATGATGATAACACCCATGTGTGAAGCCTTGTACACAAATGAACGATTTGGATATTGGGTAGCTACTTGACTTGATTCGTATTTTCTTTGATATTCATGAGTTGTTTGGTGAATTGTTTTGATGCATTAGGATCATGGCTCGTCCCAAGAAATCCGAAGATAGATTTGTTGAGGGTGATGAGTTACTTTCTTTGACCGCTGAGTTGACGAGGAAGGGATTGATGCCCTCTCGTTGGGAAAACTTGATGTATAGGGAGAGATTGTACGCTCATGCCTATCGTTGGAATTTGGTTACTGGAAAAGTTGAGAAGACTCGACGATCCTGCACCGAGTTTATGAAAAACTTCGGAATTGAAGAAAAGGTTAAGAGGGTTTTTTAGAGGAACAATATGAAAGAGTTCTACGAGATCTTGGTTACGATGAAGACTTACGCAGACTTGGTGGAGCAATTCTTGGCCTCTGTGAAGATGCAAGGTGATGGTACCTTCAGGTTCATGATCAGGAACCAGTGGTACGCTTATGAGATAGGGACGGTGAATATGGCCCTGCACTTACCGCAACCAGGGGATACGACCCGCAGGTCGAGTCTGTATAAAGTCGATGAGTTTTGGCAGTTTATCACCAGAGGGTTTGCTGGAAAGTACTCTTCCAAGAATGCCTGAGCTTCGTCCATCCGGAATCCTGTTATCCGGTACATTGAGAGAATTCTGGGGAACACAATCTATGCTCGGTCTTAAATGGGCACGGTTACTGCGAGGGAATTGTACGAATTGTGGTGCTTGCTACATCGGAGGACGTACGACTTTGGTAAAGACTTCCTCGAGTTGCAAATTGAGGCCTCATATAAGTGTGGGACGAAGACTTCGAGGCGGGGGCCTCATTTGTGCGTTCTTGGAGAGCATGGAGATTAGGCCGGTAGCCAGCCCTGCTGAGGTAAGAGATCTCTATTTCGAACATATGTATCACACTTGGATGTGTGAGCATTGGATCGATAGATATTGCATGAGGCTACGAGATGATGAGCTCTTTCCATTGCCTAATGAGAAGTTGGTAACCTTGAAGGGTTTGAAGAAGGAAAACGTAAGGATGGATGGGACGCATCATGTGAAGGTGATGGAGAAGTTCAAGGCTAGATTGGAGAGCAGTGGTTTATGGGATCAGAGGCCCAAGAAGAAGCATAAGAGTGCAGCAGGGTCGAGTGGCCGGACCCAGTGGAGTTCAAGATCTTGAGGAAGAAGAGGAAGACGAGTACGAGCAAGGAGGGAACATTGCTGGTGAAGAGGAGGCTGACGTTGGTGGAGGAGGTCAAGGACCTCAAGAGATGGAGGTTGAGGCACCCGAAGTGTCTACTCCCGAGCCATGGTACCCAACCCAGATACAGTGGGACGGAATGAGAACTGATATTCAGGATTTGCGCACCGAGGTTACGCAGCTTCACACAACTCAGGATCAGTGGTACACGGAAGCTTCGAGTATGCGAGTGGAGTTCCAAGGGATCCGATCAGAGGTTTCAGATTTGAGAAGATGGATGTAGGCACTCTTTGTCTCCCACTTAGGACCGGATCACCCGAGCTGTGGGCGGTAGCTCGGGTGATCCTAAGTGGGAGACAAAGAGTGCCTCCATCCATCTTCTCAAATCTGAAACCTCTGATCGGACCCCTTGGAACTCCACTCGCATACTCGAAGCTTCCGTGTACCACTGATCCTGGGTTGTGTGAAGCTGCGTAACCTCGGTGCGCAAATCCTGAATATCAGTTCTCATTTCGT
The DNA here is from genome assembly GCA_947034835.1 of Ballota nigra. Classification (NCBI taxonomy): domain Eukaryota; kingdom Viridiplantae; phylum Streptophyta; class Magnoliopsida; order Lamiales; family Lamiaceae; genus Ballota; species Ballota nigra. The sequence goes on along the minus strand of OX344727.1, from coordinate 4,121,229 downwards.
CCCACTGTATCTGGGTTGGGTACCATGGCTCGGGAGTAGACACTTCGGGTGCCTTAACCTCCATCTCTTGAGGTCCTTGACCTCCTCCACCAACGTCAGCCTCCTCTTCATCAGCAGTGTTCCCTCCTTGCTCGTACTCGTCTTCCTCTTTTTCCTCAAGATCTTGAACTCCACTGGGTCCGGCTCCACTCGACCCTGCTGCACTCTTATGCTTCTTCTTGGGCCTCTGATCCCATAAACCACTGCTCTCTAATCTAGCCTTGAACTTCTCCATCACATTCACATGATGCGTCTCATCCATCCTTACGTTCTCCTTCTTCAAACCCTTCAAAGTTACCAACTTCTCATTAGGCAATGGAAAGAGCTCATCATCTCGTAGCCTCATGCAATATCTATCGATCCAATGCTCACACATCCAAGTATCATACATATGCTCGAAATCGAGATCTCTTCCCTCAGCAGGGCTGGCTACCGGCCTAATCTCCATGCTCTCCATGAACGCACAAATGAGGCCCCCGTCTCGAATCCTCGTAGTCTTTGTCCCACACTTATATGGGGCCTCAATTTGCAACTCGAGGAAGTCTTTACCAAAATCGTACGGCCTCCGATGTAGCAAGCACCACAATCCGTACAATTCCCTCGCAGTAACCGTACCCGTTTCAGACCGAGCATAGATTGTGTTCCCCAGAATTCTCTCAATGTACTGGATAACAGGATTTTGGATGGACGAAGCTCGGGCATTCATGGAAGAGTACTTTCCAGCAAACCCTCCGGTGATAAACTGCCAAAACTCATCGGCTTTATACAGACTCGATTTGTAGGTCGTATCCCCTGGTTGCGGTAAGTGCAGGGCCATATTCACTGTCCTTATCTCATAAGTGTACCACTGGTTCCTAATCATGAACCTGAAGGTACCATCATCTTCACAGAGGCCAAGAATTGCTCCACCAAGTTTACGTGAGTCTTCATCGTAACCAAGATCTCGTAGAACTCTTTCATATTGTTCCTCTAAAAAACCCTCTTAACCTCTTCTTCAATTCTAAAGTTTTTCATAAACTCGGTGCAGGGTCGCCGAGTCTTCTCAACTTTTCCAGTAACCAAATTCCAACGATAGGCATGAGCATACCATCTCTCCCCATACATCAAGTTATCCCAACGAGAGGGCATCAATCCCTTCCTCGTTAACTCAGCGGTCAAAGCAAGTAACTCATCACCCTCAACAAATCTATCTTCAGATTTCTTGGGACGAGCCATGATCCTAATGCATCAAAATAATTCACCAAATAACTCATGAATATCAAAGAAAATATGAATGAAGTCAAGTAGCTACCCAATCTCCAAATCGTTCAATTGTGTATAAGGCTTCACACATGGGTGTTATCATCATCTCAAATCAATTTCACAATTCTCACGTTCTTTCAAAATTCAACAAGAAACTCCAAAGCACAAGTCTATCATGAAGTAACATCACATATTCATGCAATTTACATGCTCAAGACTCAATTCATCATTCACACTTCTCAATTCAATCCTAATATCCCAAATTTTCAAAATTTCACAATACCCATATTAATTCCTACTTTCTCTCTCTAGAAATTCACCAAATTCACTCATGCAATTCCAAAATTAAAGCTTGAATTCGTAAATCCATAGCATAGAGGCATCATTTATCAATAAAGAAGCAAAAACCGACAAGTAATGTGAAAATCCCCAATTTTTCTCATGAACACATGAACCCTAACTCTAACATACGCAATTCATGCTAAATCAAAGCCTAAATTAAGAATAGAACAAAGAGAATGAGAGAATACGTAACTTTTGATGAAGAACCGAAGGAATTTGTGGAAGGAACAAGTGAAAATTGAAGAACTTGGTGCAAAGGGGTTGGATTCGAACTCTAGCAGCAAATTTTGCCCTTTTGGTGTGTGTAATGTGTGTGAAATGAATTTATAGGGTGGAAAAATCGATTTAGGGCATGAAAAACTGGAAGTACTCGAGTTGGGACCGAGCTCGAGTACTAAGTACTCGAGTAAGTTCCACTCGAGTACTCCCAACTTCCAGAGAGTGAAAAATGATTGACCCCTCGAACTCGAGTAGTGAGTACTCGGCTGGACCCAGCTCGAGCACACTACTCGAGTACTCGAGTAGTGAGTACTCGACCAAGCATCACTCGAGTGTAGTACTCGATTACTCGAGTAGTGAGTACTCGACCAAGGACTACTCGAGTACTTTCACTTCCAGAACTCGAAATTTAAATTTTCCGACCCGATTTTCGAAAATTTACGACCAACACGAGTATTAACCTGGAAAACTCCTCTATTTAAGCCCGATCGCTCATGCGAACGAGGAGTCGGGGTCTCTTCCAACGTGCTTCTCAACGAGCCAAATCATCACCCAATTAAATCACATTCTCATCACTTTGCACTCACTTCATGCATCAATATTTTTGAAAAAAATTGACCAATTTTTATAAGAATTTCGTGCACAACACGTGAAGGACGAATACAGTGTAGAAGTTAGAGTTGATTTGAGAGGGAACTCGTATACTTCAGAATTTTCCTTTTGAGTACTTGTGTGATGAGAGTGAGAATTCATTAGGACTATCATGGATGTGAAAACCGTGAGATTTGAGCCTTTTAGAGATTAAAATGCATTATATTAATCTCTTTGTTTGTGAGTGGATCGTCACCTTAGAGGATGCTAGAACTTGTGTGTGCTCTCACTTCTTGATTGTGTCTAGTTTGAAATGTTAAAAGTGATCTTAGACCATCTTTGATTTGTTGAGTCACTTAGCCAAATTTTCCCTACCAATGACATTTATCCCTTGTTAGCCCATTTGAGCCTTAGCCTATTTTATTTGCTAGCACATTTGAACTTAACCAAATTATTAAACTCTTTTTGTCCTAATTTGAGTGGAGAATAGGAAAAGTTGTGAATGAGAAAATGGATCGAGTTGAGTTGAAGAGGAGAATTATTAATGCTTGAATGAATCTGAGAAGAAGGTGTAATGAGATTTTGAGTTGTGGGAAAAGAACAATAATTTGAGAATGAACAAAAGAAAATATGAGCTCATAAATGTGTGAAAAGAAAAAAGAGAGTGAAGTGATTGAAAAAGTGAAACGAGTTAGAAAAAAAATTGAAGTGTTGAGAGTAGTGGAATTAAAAAGTGTATTGAGTGAGTCCCTTAATATTGTTAAACACTTGTGAGGGAGTGAAACACATCATCGAGAGAACATCCATGTTTGATTTTGGTAGTTCTTATTGTTTATGCATGAATATGATGAAGGGGGTGAGTTAGTGTGTGAGTGATCGATCTTTGAAACTTGAACACTATTACTTGCATGATTTGGTTCTATGATTCATTCTTAATAATTTCACTTGGCTTATTATTTCATTGCTTGAGGACAAGCAATATGGTAAGTTTGGGGGGTTGATTAGGCGTGAAATTGTTATGATTTGCAGCTTGTTTTGCCCGTGTTTTGAGTTAATTCGATGAGTAGTTAGAGTCAATTGAGTAATATTTTTATAAACTGATGAATTTGCCTCTTTGATGCTCATAGATGGATAGAGGGCAAAGAATGGGGTTCGTAGGACTTTGAATCGACTCAAACGGATACCCGGTTGAGAAGATATTGAAGAAATACAAAAAATGTTAGTTTGTGCAAGGAAAAGTATTACTTGGCTCAAGGAAGGAGGTGCTCGAGCAAAGAGAGGTCGAGCGTTTACAAGGTTCTGGAAGGCTAAGGCACTCGATCAAGTCGTGGTCGAGCGCCTACCACTCGACCAGTTGAGGTCGAGCGCCTACCATTCGACCACTTGCATCATTCGACCACTTCAGGTCGAGCGCCCTGAAGGCGCTGTAAGTCAGACCACTCGACCACATTCAGGTCGAGCGCCTAGCGCTCGACTAACACTCGGGCTCGTGCGATTTGGCCTTTTTCACCCGTTTTAAGCCTGTTGTTTATAAATACCTGATCTCAAGCTCATTTTTAGACACCCTTTGATCACTTTTCATATTTTTTTTGGCATACTTGGAGAGAGATTTGAAGAGTTTTAACGTGTAATCGAGGTTTTTGGTCTTACGAATTCATAGATTGGAGTTTTATTTCGTTATTTCTTTCTTCAACACTTGATATTATCAAACCTAGTTCGTTATTTATTGAGATTCATTTTGAGACTTTGATTTATTAGTTTAACCTTAGTTTATGTTCTTAGGTTCTTTCTTTAACTTCACCATGTTTATATCTATCGTTAATTTAATTGCTTTTGTTATCGTAATCACCATGTTAGGTTAGAACCCTTGCATGCTTAGGGTAGTATGAACTCGTAGAAGTAGGATGTTGGTACATAATTAGGATAATTCGTGATGTTTAGTGCTAGTTCTCTTAATTAATTGAATTCTTAAAATAAACCCTAGAATTATCTTGGAATTGAGTACAAAAATTATTAGAGAGAAGACGACCGCATCACTCTTTAATAACGATTAGGCTTAACAAAAAAGTTTTAGAAGGAGTTTATCATCTACCGGTTTATCTAGGGAGGACGACTGCATCACCTTAGTTAAATTAGGGTTTCATTAATTAAGCACAATACATATAACTTATTTAGTGGGTTCGTGAAGTAGGTTGATATGACAAAGTATTAGCGTTAATTCTTGAGCTTTTAGTCTTTCAATCTTGTGCTAGATTAGGGAAGTTGATTGCCTAGTTTTAGTACATTTAGTATTACTACTTGCACATCATGATTATTTTAGTTATCGTACCAACTCCGTTAGTATACGTAGGGATTCCTATCCTGAGCATCACCATCTCATATCTTATTAAAACCTTAGTTATTTGTTTACTTTCATTATTTGCATTAATAGTAATAGAATATAGAGTAGTTTAATATAATTCCTGAAATCGAACATACACTCATATTAACTACGACGCGTAGATCTCCAGTGCTCTATTCGCATACACACCTTCCCTTAGGTACGATATACTTGGTCCTTATACTACGGTGATCCCATACTCTTGTGGGGTAACTACTAGTTAAAGCTAGTATTTTGAATTAAAGTCACACAGCGAGAGGGGATGAATCATCGAGTATACCTTTTTAAGCTTACACAATACAGTAATGGATAAATAGAAAATCTTACAGTAGTAGATGGAATACAGATTGAGAAGTTGCAGGAAATTAGACAGGGAAATATTACAGGAGGTGGAGGGATTTTCTAAAATTGTAAGCTCTAAGCTTTTTTGTTCTGCTTTTGAAAGGGAAAACGAGAAACCTATTTATAGAAAATAAAAAGAAAATACATTTGAATTTGAATTTGAGTTTGTCGGCCATCAGTGGTGTCGGCAGACCTTGAGTGCGCTTCAGGTAATGAGCATCTTTAAATTTGTTGAAAAAGAGAGGACGGCATCTTTGAGTAGGCTCCATATGTTGGGCATCTTTTGACTATTTTGCCAAGTAAAGACAAAAGTGCTTTCGGCAGAGTCTTGTTGAGTAATTGATCAATCTTCTTTGTTGACTGAGTTGTCAAAAATCATTTTTGAAAATCGAGAGTAATGAATCTTTTTTGAAATAAACTTCTTTTTTCTTTTTCTATTTATTGCCTTTTTAATTTTTTTCTTTGGCTTTTTCGGAGGCAGTTCTATTTTTCGCCTTTATTAATAATTCTTTTTTAAAGGCAGTTCTGTTTTTCGCCTAGTGAGGAATGGGAACTTGAATATCAGAAATAAGAACGGTGAGTCATAAATAGTAATCATCAGGTTCTTGACCACAGGGACCGCCGAAGGGATCAACGAGATCAGTGCTTGAATTTTCAGAAGTGTTGTCTAGTTCTGAACCAGATTCTCTTTTGAGTTTGCAATATTGAGCATAGGATTTTGCCATACTGGGATTTGATTCAAGGAATGAAAACATATCCTTTTCTGTTTGAGTAAGGGTTGGTTCGGTTGGTGCTGAAGGAATTGGTCTTTTTCTGAGGATTTTGAGGGTTGTGTTTTAGGGTTCCAAACGGTTTTTTCTCCGGTTGAAAGGAATGTTTGAACTGCATGGGCATTGCAATTCTTGATCACAACTTTATGCCACCATTTGATTTTGTACTCACGAACAATTGAAACTGGATATGGTTTTGGGAAGTGTTGTTTGAATGCATAGCTCCAACAAAGTATCCATGGAACTTTGAACTCGGCATAGAAGAGAATCTCTTTCTTGCATTGCTCACCAGGAGCTTTTTGAGTAAAAACTAAAAGTCCTTGTTGGACTTCAGAAGGCAAAATATTTGGAAGAGGTCCAAAATCCCTCCACCAATTTAAGAACCAGACAGGAAAAACATTTTTGACAAAGCTGGTATGGAATGTGAAGAACCATGAATGATTAAAAGGTCTTAAGAGAAACGATTTGAACCAAGAAATCTTGTAATCAGGATAGGTGTATCCTTTGGGAGAAAACGGCTTTGAAAAATTTCTTTCTGAGAAAGGAAAAGTCCATTCACTTGAACGGAAGACCTTTTTAATAATACACTTTGAAAATGAGATTTGACTCGGGTTTTGAGGATCCATATTGTGAATTAATTCAATAGAACCAGAGTCAACTAAAATGAATTCGTAGAATTTTTTAGTTTTTCGGACATCGTCGGAATACCATTGACATCCTTCGGGAAAATAATTTTTTATGATGTTATTGAGTTTATTAAGACTTTGAATATCAGCATAAATGGTTGGAGTAATGTGCTGATCATTTGGTTTTGAAAAGTAAACAGCTTGAGTTCCACTTAGAGTTTGAGAATTTACCTGAGGAGATGAAGAGGATTCTCCTTTAATCGGGGTCTTTGGAGCTGGACTTTGAATTGTTTGTGCAAAAGTAAGAGGAGGAAATGAGTCAAGTGTTTGGAAGTGATTAAAGGTTGCAAGCGGTTTTGAATAATTATCTGGCGATTGCATCCTTGGCCCTGGCATCCTTGGTCTGTTCATTTTCTGCATTTTGAAGAAATTCTCTAGTTAGAAAATCTGGTAAACAATTATTTTCTCCTTTGATATATTCAATATCAAAGTCGAAACTGGATAAAATGGCTTGCCATCTGGCAAATATTTGTTTTGAAACAATATTTTTAACATCCTTTTGTAGTATTTCTTTGGCAGATTTACAATCGATTCTAAGAAGGAATTTTTTATTAAAAATATCATCTTGAAATTTGGAAATACAAAGAACAATAGACAGAATTTCCTTTTTAATGGTTGAATAATTTTGCTGAGGGCCAAGCCATACTCCAGAATGGAATCTAACAAGTTCCTCTTTGATAAGGATTTTTTGTTTTAGAATTCCCCCATAACCGAGGTCAGAAGCATCAGTTTCGATGATCATGAAAGAGTCGGGTTTAGGAATTCCAAGATAAGGAAGGGATTTAACTTGTAATTTGACCTTCTTAACAATATTAGTATGTTCTTGAGTCCAAATAGGTGGGTCTTTCTTTAATCTTTGAAAAAGAGGTTTACAAATAATCCTAAGTTTTGGGAAAAAATCAGAGATGTAATTCAAACAACCTAGAAATCTTTGTAATTGAGTTTTATCTTTGATAACATCAGGAAATTTGTCAGCAAACTCAATTGCTCTAGCAATTGGTTTGATAGTCCCACGAATAATTTCGTGGCCAAGAAATCTAATTTTTGTTTGAAAGAGTTTGCTTTTTGAAGCAGATATAGCTAAACCATTTCTTTTTACAATTTGTAAAAAGATGTTGAGATGTTTGAAATGCTGATCAATATCTTGAGAAAAAATAAGAACATCATCAATATAAACAATAGAAAAATCAGAATAGGTATTGAAGATATCATTCATGATGTTTTGAAATTCAAAAGGAGCATTTTTTAAGCCAAAAGGCATTACATTCCATTCATAATGACCAAACGGTACAGTAAAAGTTGTTTTGTATTTATCATGCTCTTGAATTTGTATTTACCAAAATCCAGACTTTAGGTCAAACTTAGAAAAGATACGGGCCTTGTGTAGCCTATTAATAAGATCTCTTTTATTAGGAATAGGATATCTAATCCATTCAAGAACTTCATTAAGGGGTTTGTAATTAATGACAAGTCTAGGGACACCGCGTTCCTTTTCGGCTTGATTGTTGACATAAAAAACTGCACAACTCCAAGGAGACTTGGAAGGCCTAATGAGTTTCTTTTTTAGAAGGGAATTGATTTCTTCTTTGCAGGTATTCATAAGGTTATGATTCATTTGAATAGGTCTGGCTTTAGTAGGAATATCCTTTTCATTGAATTTTGGAATGTAAGGGAGAGAAACAACGTGTTTCTTTCTATCCCAGAAAGCATTGGGTAAATCAGAACATACTTCAGATTTTATTTTTTCTCCAAATTCTAAAATCTTATTCTGAATGTCTTTGTTTTTTAATTGATCATCAATCTTTTGATAAGGGATTTCTTCTTGAAGATAAAAAATATGTTGTTTTTTATTTTGAATAGAATTAATCTGTTTAGAAATAAAATGATTTTGAAGAAGAGAAATTTCTCTCTCTTTGGTGGGAGTAATGAAATTGAAGGAAATATATTTTCCCATGATATTAGTGGAAATTCCTTTACCGTTGACGGGAAAAGGATAAATGGTGGTTTGAAAAGGAGTACCAAGAATTACTTCTTGATTGAGATTTTTAACTAGAATGAATGGAGTTTTGAAACAATAACCTTGATTACAAATATGGGCATTAGATAATTTGTATTTAATGAAAAGGGGAGTGGTGTTAGCGGCAACTAATCTTTCATTATTTTTTTCATAATATTTGGAAGGCACAAGTCCTTCTTTAATACAATTTTGGTCGGCTCCACTGTCAATGAGACAAGGAATATTGATTTTAAAATCATTTACAACAAGTGTTATTATAGAATACCGTTTTTGAAAAGAAATTCTTTCAATAGCTTGAATAGATTTAAAATGATCTTCTTGATCTTGAGGTTCTTCCAGTTTGTCAAAATGTTTGGTGAGATCAATTTGATCATTAATTTCAGTATCATTTTTCTTTAGTAAAGAAATTCTAGTTTCTAATTCTAAATCTTTAGTATGAAGATTAATGATATCCTTTTGTAAAAGACCTACTTCCTTTTTAAGAGTATTGATTTCTCTTTTAAGATCATCAGTAGAAATTTGTTTAGAAATAGAGGAAGAAGGAGTTTTTTCAAAAAGTTTTGTAATGCTAAAAGGTTCAAGATTTTGAAGGAGTTTTTCTTTTTTTGGTTTCTCATTAGTAAGAACAAGATCTCTAAGTCGGAGAAGATACTTATCACGATCTTCTTGATTAGGAACTTTCTCAATGAGATCAAAGAGAAGTTCTTGTTCGTTACTTTCTTTTGTAATAACATTAAGAGAGAAATGACAGAAATCATCATTACAATCATTATTATCATCATCAGTAGAGGAAAAATTGATTAAATCGTTTTGAAATTCTTCTTCGGAAAAATTGGATTCCTCAGAAGTTGTTTCTTTATTGGATATGAGAAGAGAAGAGATTTTGTTTCTTAGTTCTTCATCATCGTGAAATATTTCATCAATTTTCTTTTTTAAAGGGAAAACATCAGCTTTATGGCCAAGCTTGTGGCATTTATAACAAGTAGGTTGTCCTCTTTTAAAATCCTTTGATTTCCTTTTTTTAAAGGGTTTTTGTTGGGAATTGTTATTATTGTCATAGCGTTTTTTAAAAGGATTTTTGTTTTTAGAGGATTTTGAGAGTTTCTTTGCTTTTCTTTTGGCTTTGGAAGAGGGAGCTTGGATTTTTTGTAATCCGAAGGCTTCACAGAAAGTGCCAACTTCTTTTCTAAATTTGGATTTTTCGGATCCATATTTGGATTGTATCCTGAGTTCAGAACACAAAGAGAGACCTTCCTTTTTAATAAAGGCAAACAATTGGCCATAAGTAATATCTTCAAATTTAATCTCATTGAGGCCTGTAGCTTCTTTGAGTTTTTGATGAATCCTGGAGCCAAAGAGTTTTGGAAGACCAGCAATAAATCTTTCTTTCCAAAAAGAGGCATTGCAATCAGTTCCTTTTAAAACATGAGTTAAGAAAACATCTTTGTACCATCTATAGTCTGAAAGAGTTGGGAAATTAAGACTAGAGAGAACTATTTGAGTGGAATCAAGTTCTTCTTTAGGGTTACCAATGAAATACATGCCTATAGTAATAATTAAAAAATCACAGGTATCAGACTTTGTAGTAAGGGTGTCATCTTCTTCTTCAAAAATAGCAGTATGACTAAGAATTATTTGTTTATTAGCAAGATCAATAGAATGATCCCACCAATTTTTGAGTTGACCTGTAAATCCAGAAACAATTAAAGCATCAATAGTTTCTTCAGAGCCATTAGTTGTATTAGTAATTCTATCTAAGAAAACATTAATCTTTACTTAGATTGAATTAGTGCTATTATTATTATAGTATATAATAATAAATTGTTATTATCTTAATTTGTTGTTTTACGTTGGTAAGCATAAGCCCGTTGGTAAGCCTTGATTGGTGTTCCCGGTAGTGTTCCCGTGAAATTTCAAAAAATTGATAATAATCTATTTATTATTAAACACTATTGATAATTATAATACTTATGACGTCCAGGCTAAGAGCAATGCTTTCTAAAAATAGAACTACTAATAATTCTGGTATTGGTTGCAGTAGACATATTTCTATGCCTACTAATTATTCTAATTGGACTATACCTGATCAACCTATTAATTCACTCTATCAAATTGGACTCCTTGATTTTAAAGTTGATTACTCTATTAAAACTCATGAAGAAACTATCTCTATACAAAATGAATTTCAAAGCATACCTTTATTATCTAAAGTTTCTATTCAAAAATATTTAGAGAAGAATTTTAGATATATGCATTTTGGACTTATTCAAGTAGCAATCAAACCCTTAGTTCATATGGGAGTTGATGCTCCTGTATATATTGCCCTTAGAGACAATAGACTCATTAAGTATAAAAATTCTTTGTTATCCATGATTCAAACTAATATTTACAACGGACTTATGTACTTTAACTGTGCTCCAAATTTTAGTGTTGACCTTACTGATCCTCATATTTTAGATTCTTTAATATTAGACATTCATCTTAAAAATAATGAATTTAAAGATAACTGTAAAAAATTTGCAGTTATTTTTAGGGTTTATTATAGGGTTATGTCTTCTCAAATTAATCCTAAATTCATGTTTACTCCTACTGATAAAGATGAAACCGTTTTACTACAAGTGGATGCCGATAATCCTAGTACTTTTATTCCTAAAAGACTTAAATGGAATGAGATAACTATTCCAGAAGAATTTATTATCCAAGCTCCTCAAATTCCTAGAAATATTACTAGAAGAAATGTATCAGATATCCTAGAAGATTCTGATGGAAAAATACTCATTAGATTTAATTCTTTTAGAGAACCAAGAAATAATATACGTATACAAGAAGTTGATTCTAGACAATTTTTTTTCTGACAATTCTAGCCGTGTTAATAATCTTTTCAGGTATAGTGTTTCTTCTACATCTACTAATGCTTTTAATAATAATGAAATGAATGTTAATTACAAAAGCCCTTTACCAGATACATGTTATCAATAATGATGAAACCTCTATAGGTTCTCCTACTCATTCCCAAATGGCTGGCCATAATGTTATTGACACACTTAATTTTTCTGCAAACTTTAAATATCTCGATGAAGAATTTAATGATTCAAATAATCAAGAAAGAAGAGACTGGTTTTTAAAATTAGACAAATCTTTTCGTAATAAACTTTAAAAGGAATGGATTAAAGATCTTCAAATCTATAAATTCAATTTTCCTATTTTAAATTGGTTTGATGCTTATTGCCAAATCGAAAATATTCAAAATGTTTACTCTTTAGAACAAATTAATGTTCAAACAAATCTTTATAAAAAATGGGAATTAGCAGATGGTAATAATATTACTGCTATACATCCTCCTTTGCAAAGTATAAAAATACAAGTAGCTGATGAACAAGTCATTGCTGCTCCATTCAAAACTGGTAGGAATGGATCAGATCCTCCTACCATGGTAGATATTAGAAAAATTCATGAACAAAATAATTTTTCTAATCAAATTCTTCATACTATTGCTGATCAAGTTGATTTATTATCCAATAAAATTGATTCTAAAGTTTTTAATAATACTCAAAACTCTAGTAAATTTCCGAATAATCTATCTACTCCTCATTTTAAATCTATCAGTATACCTGAAAATATTGAGAAAAACTTAAAACTAAATTAATCACTAATGAAAGTATAGTTAATAAAATTAATAACCAACTTGCTGCTTTAGCATCCACATCCAATACTAAAGATAATATTAGTTGTTTAGATAGAAATATAAATGCTCTGATACCATTGAAACAGGAACGAAAAACACGCGGAAATAAATATAATAATAAACATGATTAAACAAACAAACTATATTGAAAATACATAAACTTAAAATCTTTCAGTAGTAATCGTATAATTATGATTATATTTGAGCACAAAAACAGAAAATTATTTAGAGAGGGAGAGAGAAGGGGCGAGTATGATCTCAAGCGTGCCTTCCTCAATACAAACTGAGTCCTCTTATAGGCAGAGTGGACTTGAAAAGAAAATAGAACAAAATAAATTTTTACAAATCCGCCAATAGGAGAGATGGAGAGGAACCGATTGCATAGGTGCCATCGTCATTATTCTTCACTTTTGACTTTAGAGGCAAAATTTTGAGTGGAGGTAGTAAGTGCGGTTTGAGTGTGTTTTGAGTGGGACCGGCGGCTTCACTGTATAAGAACAACTTTTGTTGATCACGCGTGTTGCTTTTGTTGGCCATGTTCGAGTACTTTGTCTTCAGTACCTGTTTCGAGTATTTGAGTAGTAAACAGGTATTTTAGATATCGCAATTCACTCATTTATCTAAAATATTGATATTCCTGTCTAATGGATACAGACCATTTTTTAGTATTTGATAGGAAATTTAGACATCACAAAATCGTTCATTTGTCTAAATTTTTAATGTTCCTATCATTTTATAAATAAGGGTCTTGGGCACAAGGCCCACCAAAGAAGTCGTCATAATCGTGGTCAGAACTGGCTGGTTCTGAGTCCATTTCAGACCCAGATTTCTTTTTGGCTTTAATGAATTGTTTGGCTAGTTTTTGAAATAATTTCTGATCCTCTTCATCTAAATCAGAATCAGAAGAGGCTTCTTTTTTTACTTTGGATTTATTTTTGGATGAAGAAGTTTGGGGTTTAATATTTGAAGAGGGGGGAGCTCTTGAGGATTTGTTTGGAGTATGGGGAGGTCCGAAACAAATGTCGAATCCTTGAGTACTGGAATGTTTTGGGTTAGGTTTAGTATGTGGGGATATTTCCTTTTCCCAGCTAGGTTTTTCACCAGTTTCAAAAAACTTGCTGACAACATTAGTATACCAATATTTATCCGAATAATTAATCCACCATTTTACCTTAAACTCTCTAATAATAGATACGCTGTAAGGTTAGGATAAAATTGTTTAAAAGAGTAGTTCCAACATAAAATCCATGGTACTTTAAATTCAGCATAGAACATCAGATGTCTTCGGAAGGGTTCTTCTTTAGATCTAATTAGAAATTGTTGTTGGGCTAATTTAACAGAAGTTGGTAACATTTCTGTAATTGGTCCAAAAATACGCCACCATTCGGTGAACCAAACTGGGAGGCATTTTTGACAAAATCTGATTTGAAAGTAAAGAACAAAGAATGATCAAAGGGCCTCATAAGAAAGGCTCTAAACCAAGTATTTTTGTAATCAGGATAATTATATCCCTTCGGATTGTAATTTTGAGTAAATGGCCTATTTTCATAAGGACGAGTCCAATCATTATATCTTAATACCCTTTTGATAATGCACTTGGAATAAGAAATTTTACTACTATCATCAGGATGGTAGGTATGAGTAATTTCAGCAGCACCAGAGTCTACAAGAATGTATTCATAGAATTATTGAGTTTTCAGAGGATTATCCGTGAACCACTGACAGTCTACTGGGAAAATGTTTTGAGTAAGATCATTTAGTTTGGACAAGTTTCCTAGTACAGTAAGGGTTGTAGGAGTAATGTGTTCAACTTCAGGTTTAAGAAAGTACCCATTTTTTAGTGGGATAACTTGGGTGTTGGTTTGGGTAGCTGGAAAAGAAGGAATTGGTTGAGTAATAGTTCCGGCATAGGATGGAGCTGGGATATCTTCTAAGGATTTGAATTGGTTGGTGTTACTATAATTAGTAACAGCTCTTTGCGTATAGTAACTAGGAGTTGTCGATCTTGGTCTTTGCATCTTTTGAATCCTGCAAAAACTCTCTTGTTAGAAAATCAGGAAGGCAATTATTTTCTCCTTTAATATATTCAATATCGAAATCAAAGCTTGATAAAATTTCTTGCCATCTAGCAAATATCTGTTTTGATACAATGTTTTTAACATCTTTTTGTAGTATTTCTTTAGCAGATTTACAATCAATTCTAAGGAGAAATTTTTTGTTAAAAATATCACTTTGAAACTTGGATATACATAGAACAATAGATAAAACTTCCTTTTTTACAGTTGAGTAATTTAATTGTGGTCCAGTCCAGCTTCCTGGGTGAAATCTTACTAATTGTTCTTTTGAGACAGTATCATCTGCTTTTATTTTAATAATTTGCTTTAATATCCCCCCGAAACCGAAGTCAGAAGCATATGTTTCTATAATCATAAATGCATCATTTTTGGGTATTCCTAAACATGGTAAAGACTTAACCTGTTTTTTAATAGATTTTACTATATTAGTATGAGTGTCAGTCCATGCTGGTGGATTCTTTTTTAATCTTTGAAACAATGGGTTGCAAATTATGCGTAGTTTAGGGAAAAAATCTGAAATATAATTTAGGCAACCTAAGAATCTTTGTAGTTGAGTCTTTTCTTTTATAATATCTGGGAATTAAATCTAATGAGTATTCTTCCATCAGAATCTTCAGAGATATCTGATACCTCTCTTCTAGTAACGTTCCTAGGAATTTGAGGAGCTTGAATAATAAATTCTTCTGGAATGGTTATTTCATTCCATTTAAGTCTTTTAGGAATAAAAGTACTCGGATTATCCGCATTTACTTGTAGTAAAACGGTTTCATCTTTGTCAGTAGGAGTAAACATGAATTTAGGATTAATCTGGGAAGACATAACCCTATAATAAACCCTGAATATAACTGCAAAATTCTTACAGTTGTCTTTAAATTCATTATTCTTAAGGTGAATGTCTAATATTAGGGAATCTAGAATATTTAGGATCAGTAAGGTCAACACTAAAATTTGGGGCACAGTTGAAGTACATAGGCCCGTTGCAAACATTAGTCTGAATCATGGATAATAAAGAATTTTTATACTTAATAAGTCTATTGTCTCTTAGGGAAATATAAACTGGTGCGTCAACTCCCATGTGAACTAAGGTCTTGATAACTACTTGAATAAGTCCAAAATGCATATATCTAAAATATTTCTCCAAATATTTTTTAATAGAAACCTTAGATAATAAAGGTATGCTTTGAAATTCATTTTGTATAGAGATAGTTTCTTCATGAGTTTTAATGGAGTAAGCAACCTTGAAATCAAGGAGTCCAATTTGATAAAGAGAATTAATAGGTTGATCAGGTATAGTCCAATTAGAATAATTAGTAGGCATGGAAATGTCACAACTATAGACAATACCAGAATTATTAGTAGCTCTATTTTTAGAAAGCATTGCTCTAAGCCTAGACGTCATCAGTATTAAAATTATTAATAGTGTTTAATAATAATTAGATTATTATCAAGTATTGAAGTTCTACGGGAACACAACCGGGAACACCAATCAAGGCTTACCAACGGATTAACGCTTACCAACGTAAAACACCAAGAGATAATTACTAGTTATTATTAAGGACTTTAATAACAAAACACTAATTCAATCTAAGTAAAGATAAAACGTTTTCTTAGATAGAATTACTAATGCAACTAATAGCTCTGATACCATTCATTTTGTTTATAAGCAAATCAATTCTATTCAAAATAAAAAATTACATATCCAAACTGTTAAGGAAGAAATTACTTACTTAAAAATAGAAGAAGACTTGAAAGACAAAACTATACAAAAGAAAATATCAGACTTAGAATAAAAAATTAGATTAGAAGTCTGTTCCGAATTACCTAATGCTTTTTGGGAAAGAAAGAAACATACGGTTTCTCTTCCTTACATCACCAATTTTAACGAAAAATTCATTCCCACTAAAGCAAGACCTATACAAATGAACCATGATTTGTTAAATACTTGTAAAAAGGAAATAGAATCCTTATTAAATAAGAAACTTATCAGACACTCTAGATCTCCTTGGAGTTGTGCAGCTTTTTATGTTAATAATCAAGCTGAAAAGGAAAGAGGAGTTCCTAGACTTGTTATTAATTATAAACCGCTTAACGAAGTTTTAGAATGGATTAGATATCCAATCCCTAATAAAAGAGACCTTATTAATAGACTTCAGAATGCCTATGTATTTTCTAAATTCGGTTTAAAATCAGGATTTTGACAAATACAGGTTAACGAACAAGATAAGTATAAAACAACCTTTACAGTCCCCTTTGGACATTATGAATGGAACGTTATGCCATTTGGACTCAAGAATGCTCCCTCGGAATTCCAGAATATCATGAATGACATCTTTAATAACTATTCTGATTTCTCTATTTGTTATATTGATGATGTACTTATTTACTCCAAAAATATAGACCAACATTTTATGCATTTAAACATATTTCTACAAATAGTAAAGAAAAATGGTTTAGCTTTATCTGCTCCCAAAATTAAACTTTTTCAAACAAAGATTAGATTTCTTGGTCACGACATAATCAGGGGAACTATCAAACCGATAGCTAGAGCTATTGACTTTGCTGACAAATTCCCAGATATCATAAAAGAAAAAACTCAACTGCAAAGATTCTTAGGATGTCTAAATTATATTTCAGACTTTTTCCCTAAGCTTCGCATAATTTGCAACACGTTGTTTCAAAGATTAAAAAAGAATCCACCAGCATGGACCGACACCCATACTAATATAGTAAAATCTATCAAAAAACAGGTTAAGTCTTTACCTTGTTTGGGAATACCTAAAAGGGATGCTTTTATGATTATAGAAACAGATACCTCTGACTTCGGTTTTGGGGGGATATTAAAGCAACTTATTAAAACAGAAGCAGATAATACCATTTCGAAAGAACAGCTAGTGAGATTTCACTCAGGCAGCTGGACTGGGCCACAACTTAATTACTCAATTGTTAAGAAAGAAATTATATCCATTGTACTTTGTATTTCTAAATTTCAAAGTGATATTTTTAACAAAAAGTTCCTCCTTAGAATTGATTGTAAATCCGCTAAAGAAATACTGCAAAAGGATGTTAAAAACATTGTATCAAAACAAATATTTGCTAGATGACAAGCAATTTTATCAAGCTTTGATTTCGATATTGAATATATCAAGGGAGAAAATAATTGCCTCCCTGATTTCCTAACAAGAGAGTTTTTGCAAAGTTCAAAAGATGCAGAGACCAAGATCGACGACTCCTAGTTACTATACTCAAAGAGCTGTTACTAATTTTAGTAACGTCAACCAATTCAAATCTTTAGAAGATATTCCAGCTCCATCCTATGCCGGAGCAATTACTCAACCAACTCCTTCTTTTCCAACTGCCCAAACAAACACTCAAGTTGTCCCACTAAAAAATGGGTACTTCCTTAAACCAGAAGTCGAACACATTACTCCTACAACCCTTACTGTATTAGGGAACCTATCCAAGCTGAATGATCTTACTCAAAACATCTTTCCACTCGATTGTCAATGGTTTACTGACAATCCCCTTAAAACTCAAGAGTTCTATGAGTACATTCTTGTAGACTCCGGTGCAGCAGAAATTACTCATACTTATCATCCTGACGATAAAAACAAAATTGCTTATTCCAAATGCATTATCAAAAGGGTTCTGAAATATAATGATTGGACTCGTCCTTACGAAAATAGACCATTTACTCAAAGTTACAATCCTAAAGGATATAATTATCCTAACTACAAAAATGCCTGGTTTAGGGCCTTTCTCATGAGACCCTTTGATCATTCCTGGTTTTTTACTTTTAAATCAGATTTTATCAAAAACGCCTTCCCGGTTTGGTTTACCAAATGGTGGAGGATTTTCGGGCCAATTTCATAAATGTTACCAACCTCTGTCAAGCTTGCCCAACAGCATTTCTTACTCAGATCAAAAGAAGAACCCTTCAGGAGACACCTGATGTTCTATGCTGAATTCAAAGTTCCATGGATTCTTTGTTGGAACTACTCATTTAAACAATTTTACCCCCAACCTTACAGCATATCTATTATCAGAGTAGCTTTTGATGATTTACTAGGAGTAGGGGAAGGTCCAAAGCAAATGCCGAAACCTTGAGCTCTGGACTGTTTTAGGTTAGGTTTGGTCCGAAGCAAATGTCGACACCAAACCTACTCTGATAATAGATATGCTGTAAGGTTGGGGGTAAAATTGTTTAAATGAGTAGTTCCAACAAAGAATCCATGGAACTTTGAATTCAGCATAGAACATCAGGTGTCTCCTGAAGGGTTCTTCTTTTGATCTAAGTAAGAAATGTTGTTGGGCAAGCTTGACAGAGGTTGGTAACATTTCTGAAATTGGCCCGAAAATCCTCCACCATTCGGTAAACCAAATCGGGAAGGCGTTTTTGATAAAATCTGATTTAAAAGTAAAAAACCAGGAATGATCAAAGGGTCTCAAGAGAAAGGCCCTAAACCAGGCATTTTTGTAGTCAGGATAATTATATCCTTTAGGATTGTAACTTTGAGTAAATGGTCTATTTTCGTAAGGACGAGTCCAATCATTATATTTCAGAACCCTTTTGATAATGCATTTGGAATAAGCAATTTTGCTTTTATCGTCAGGATGATAAGTATGAGTAATTTTTGCTGCACCGGAGTCTACAAGAATGTACTCATAGAACTCTTGAGTTTTAAGGGGATTGTCAGTAAACCATTGACAATCGAGTGGAAAGATGTTTTGAGTAAGATCATTCAGCTTGGATAGGTTCCCTAATACAGTAAGGGTTGTAGGAGTAATGTGTTCGACTTCTGGTTTAAGGAAGTACCCATTTTTTAGTGGGACAACTTGAGTGTTTGTTTGGGCAGTTGGAAAAGAAGGAGTTGGTTGAGTAATTGCTCCGGCATAGGATGGAGCTGGAATATCTTCTAAAGATTTGAATTGGTTGACGTTACTAAAATTAGTAACAGCTCTTTGAGTATAGTAACTAGGAGTCGTCGATCTTGGTCTCTGCATCTTTTGTACTCTGCAAAAACTCTCTTGTTAGGAAATCAGGGAGGCAATTATTTTCTCCCTTGATATATTCAATATCGAAATCAAAGCTTGGTAAAATTGCTTGCCATCTAAATAGAATTACTAATGCAACAAAGTATCCATGGAACTTTGAACTCGGCATAGAAGAGAATCTCTTTCTTGCATTGCTCACCAGGAGCATTTTGAGTAAAAACTAAAAGTCCTTGTTGGACTTCAGAAGGCAAAATATTTGGAAGAGGTCCAAAGTCCCTCCACCAATCCAAGAACCAGACAGGAAAAACATTTTTGACAAAGCTGGTATGGAATGTGAAGAACCATGAATGATTAAAAGGTCTTAAGAGAAACGATTTGAACCAAGCCATCTTGTAATCAGGATAGGTGTATCCTTTGGGAGAAAACGGCTTTGAAAAATTTCTTTCTGAGAAAGGAAAAGTCCATTCACTTGAACGGAAGACCTTTTTAATAATACACTTTGAAAAGGAGATTTGACTTGGGTTTTGAGGATCCATATTGTGAATTAATTCAATAGAACCAGAGTCAACTAAAATGAATTTGTAGAATTTTTTAGTTTTTCGGACATCGTCGGAATACCATTGACATCCTTCGGGAAAATAATTTTTTATGATGTTATTGAGTTTATTAAGACTTTGAATATCAGCATAAATGGTTGGAGTAATTTGCTGATCATTTGGTTTTGGAAAGTAAACAGCTTGAGTTCCACTTTGAGTTTGAGAATTTACCTGAGGAGATGAAGAGGATTCTCCTTTAATCGGGGTCTTTGGAGCTGGACTTTGAATTGTTTGTGCAAAAGTAAGAGGAGGAAAGGAGTCAAGTGTTTGGAAGTGATTAAAGGTTGCAAGCGGTTTTGAATAATTATCTGGCGATTGCATCCTTGGCCCTGGCATCCTTGGTCTGTTCATTTTCTGCATTTTGAAGAAATTCTCTAGTTAGAAAATCTGGTAAACAATTATTTTCTCCTTTGATATATTCAATATCAAAGTCGAAACTAGATAAAATGGCTTGCCATCTGGCAAATATTTGTTTTGAAACAATATTTTTAACATCCTTTTGTAGTATTTCTTTGGCAGATTTACAATCGATTCTAAGAAGGAATTTTTTTATTAAAAATATCATCTTGAAATTTGGAAATACAAAGAACAATAGACAGAATTTCCTTTTTAATGGTTGAATAATTTTGCTGAGGGCCAAGCCATACTCCAGAATGGAATCTAACAAGTTCCTCTTTGATAAGGATTTTTTGTTTTAGAATTCCCCCATAATCGAGGTCAGAAGCATCAGTTTCGATGATCATGAAAGAGTTGGGTTTAGGAATTCCAAGACAAGGAAGGGATTAACTTGTAATTTGACCTTCTTAACAATATTAGTATGTTCTTGAGTCCAAATAGGTGGGTCTTTCTTTAATCTTTGAAAAAGAGGTTTACAAATAATCCTAAGTTTTGGGAAAAAATCAGAGATGTAATTCAAACAACCTAGAAATCTTTGTAATTGAGTTTTATCTTTGATAACATCAGGAAATTTGTCAGCAAACTCAATTGCTCTAGCAATTGGTTTGACGGGAAAAGGATAAATGGTGGTTTGAAAAGGAGTACCAAGAATTACTTCTTGATTGAGATTTTTAACTAGAATGAATGGAGTTTTGAAACAATAACCTTGATTACAAATATGGGCATTAGATAATTTGTATTTAATGAAAATGGGAGTGGTGTTAGCGGCAACTAATCTTTCATTAGTTTTTTCATAATATTTGGAAGGCACAAGTCCTTCTTTAATACAATTTTGGTCGGCTCCACTGTCAATGAGACAAGGAATATTGATTTTAAAATCATTTACAACAAGTGTTATTATAGAATACCATTTTTGAAAAGAAATTCTTTCAATAGCTTGAATAGATTTAAAATGATCTTCTTGATCTTGAGGTTCTTCCAGTTTGTCAAAATGTTTGGTGAGATCAATTTGATCATTAATTTCAGTATCATTTTTCTTTAGTAAAGAAATTCTAGTTTCTAATTCTAAATCTTTAGTATGAAGATTAATGATATCCTTTTGTAAAAGACCTACTTCCTTTTTAAGAGTATTGATTTCTCTTTTAAGATCATCAGTAGAAATTTGTTTAGAAATAGAGGAAGAAGGAGTTTTTTCAAAAAGTTTTGTAATGCTAAAAGGTTCAAGATTTTGAAGGAGTTTTTCTTTTTTTGGTTTCTCATTAGTAAGAACAAGATCTCTAAGTCGGAGAAGATACTTATCACGATCTTCTTGATTAGGAACTTTCTCAATGAGATCAAAGAGAAGTTCTTGTTCGTTACTTTCTTTTGTAATAACATTAAGAGAGAAATGACAGAAATCATCATTACAATCATTATTATCATCATCAGTAGAGGAAAAATTGATTAAATCGTTTTGAAATTCTTCTTCGGAAAGGGGCATTACAGTAAGATCAATAGCCAACTTGCTGCTTTAGCTTCCTCTTCCAACACTAACGAAAATATTAGTTGTTTAGATAGAGATATAAATGCTCTAGAAGATTCGGATGAAGATCCAAGTATTAATAGAATAAGGTACAATACTGGTTTCAAAAATCACTATAGCAAACCTACTCCTCCTGACATACAATATGAAGAACGTTCCTAATTCAAAACTTCCAAATTTAACGGAACATCAATCCAAGAATGGAACATTGATGGAAAATCTGAAAATGAAATTATAAATACCTTACAAGAAATGGGAATGGCCGGAATGGCCTACGGTATAAAATCGAATCTCACTCAAGATCAGACTGCCGCTGTTATAGTCTCTGGTTTCACTGGCCAACTAAAACATTGGTGGGATAACTCAATTAATGAAACTGATAAAATGAACATTTATCAACATACTTCTACTAGTGAAATGGAAGATGGTTCCATAGTTATAAAATCCGATGCTACGGATTATCTCATCATAACTATAACTATGTATTTCATAGGAAATCCTAGAGAAGATAACGAATCTAGCCAAATTGTTCTTTCAAATCTTTCTTGTCTTTATCTGCATTTACTTGTAGTAAAACGGTTTCATCTTTGTCAGTTGGAGTAAACATGAATTTAGGATTAATCTGGGAAGACATAACCCTATAATAAACCCTAAAGACAACTGTAAGAATTTTGCAGTTATATTTAGGGTTTATTATAGGGTTATGTCTTCCCAGATTAATCCTAAATTCGTGTTTACTCCAACTGACAAAGATGAAACCGTTTTACTACAAGTAAATGCAGATAATCCAAGTACTTTTATTCCTAAAAGACTTAAATGGAATGAAATAACCATTCCAGAAGAATTTATTATTCAAGCCCCTCAAATTCCTAGGAACATTACTAGAAGAGAGGTATCGGATATCTCTGAAGATTCCAATGGAAGAATACTCATTAGATTTAATTCCTTTAGAGAAACAAGGAATAATCGCATACAAGAAGTTAACTCTAGGCAATCCTTTTCTGATAACTCTAGCCGGATTAATAATCCTTTCAGGTCTAGTGTTGCTTCTACCTCTACTAATGCTTTTATTAATAATGAAATGAATGTTAATTACAAAAGCCCTTTACCAGATACGAATTATCAAAGTAATGAATCCTCGGTAGGATCTCCTACTCATTCCCAGATGGCTGGGATAAATGTTATTGAAGTTCTAGACTTCTCTGCTAACTTTAAATATCTTGATGAAGAATTTAATGATTCTGATAATCAAGAAAGAAGAGATTGGTTTTTAAAATTAGACAAATCTTTTCGTGACAAACTTCAAAAGGAATGGATAAAAGATCTTCAAATGTATAAATTTAATTTCCCTATTTTAAATTGGTTTGACACCTATTGCCAAATCGAGGATATTCAAAATGTCTACTCTTTAGAACAAATTAATGTTCAAACAAATCTTTATAAAAAATGGGAATTAGCAGACGGTAATAATATTACTGCTATACATCCCCCTTTACAAAGCATAAAAATACAAGTAGCTGATGAACAAGTCATTGTTGCTCCTTTCAAAACTGGTAGGAATGGATCAGATCCTCCCACTATGGTAGATATTAGAAAAATTCATGAACAAAATAATTTTTCTAATCAAATTCTTCATACTATTGCCGACCAAGTCGATTTATTATCCAATAAGATTGACTCTAAAGTCTTTAGTACTCAAAACCCGAATAATTTTCCTAACAATCTTTCTACTCCTCATTTCAAATCCATCAGTATCCCTGAAAATATTGAAAAGAAACTCAAAACTAAATTAGTTACTAATGAAAGCATAGTTAGTAAAATCAATAACCAACTTGCTGCTTTAGCATCCTCTTCCAACACTAATGAAAATATTAGTTGTTTAGAAAAAGATATAGACGCTTTAGAAGAGTCTGATGAAGATCCGAGCATTAATAGGATAAGATACAATGCTGGTTTTAAAAATCACTATAGCAAACCCACTCCTCCTGATATACAATTTGAAGAACGTTCCCAATTTAGAACTTCTAAATTCAACGGAACATCTATTCAAGAATGGAATATAGACGGAAAGTCTGAAAATGAAATTATAAATACTTTACAAGAAATGGGTATGGCCGGAATGGCTTACGGTATCAAATCAAATCTCACTCAAGACCAAACTGCCGCTGTTATAGTCTCCGGTTTTACTGGTCAGTTAAAACATTGGTGGGATAATTCAATTAGTGAAACTGATAAAATGAACATTTATCAACATACTTCTACTACTGAAATGGAAGATGGTTCCATAATTTTGAAATCTGATGCCACTGATTATCTAATTATTACCATAGCCATGTATTTCATAGGAAATCCCAGAGAAGATAATGAATCTAGCCAAATAGTTCTATCTAATCTTTCTTGTCCCACTTTATCAGACTATAGGTGGTATAAGGATGTTTTCCTCACTCTAGTTTTAAAGAGATCGGACTGTAATGCTCCTTTCTGGAAAGAAAGATTCATCGCAGGCTTACCAAAATTATTTGGTACTAGAATACATCAAAAATTAAAAGAAGCTTGTGATGTAGTAAATTTTAATGAAATTACTTACGGACAACTATTTGCTTTTATAAAAAAGGAAGGTTTACTTCTTTGTTCTGAACTCAAAATCCAAAATAGATATGGTAAAGAAAAATCTAGTTATAAAAAAGAAATTGGAACATTTTGCGAAGCTTTTGGTTTGCAAAAAATGCAAGCCCCTTCTTCTAAAAAGAAAAAATTTAAAAATTCTTCAAAACCTTATAAAAAGAAAAGATTCTTTAAAAATGATAAAACTTCTGAACAAAAGAAACCTAATACAAAACCTTTCAAGAAAAGTTTTAACAAAGAAAAGAACTATCAACCCACTTTTTATAAATGCCATAAAAAGGGACATAAAGCAGATGTATGCCCTCTTAAGAAAAAGATTGACGAAATCTTTCAAAATGACGAAGATCTTAAACAAAATATATCTGCTCTTATGATTTCTGACACTCCAGAAGTATCAGAATCCTCTGAACAAGAGGATAATGCAGATGATAATATTAATCAAACTTCCTCTAGTGACAGTGATGAATCTTGCATTGGATTCTGTCCTTTATCCATAAATGTCATCACTAATGACAACTCGGAACAAGAACTTCTTTTCGATCTCATTGAAAAGGTTCCTAATCCAGAGGATAGACAAAATTATCTTATCAGACTAAAGGAACTAGTATTAAGCAAAGAAAAAACTGGTGATAAAAAGACTAATAAATTAATGAATAATCTTGAACCCTTTAGCATCACCAAAATACTAAGCAAAGTACCAACTTCTTCCATCTCTAGTCAAACCTCTATGGCTGTCTCCACTAATGATCTAAGAAAAGAAATTAATAATCTTAAATTTGAAATCAATAACTTACAAAAAGAAATTACTACATTACATACCAAAGATCTAGAAATAGAGACAAAGCTTTCCCTAGCAAAATATGATTTCTCAAAAATAGAAATACCGCAAGACTTACCAGAAAGCTCAAATCCACCTTTAGAACAAACTAAAGAAGATAATAAAATAACTGAATTAGCCATTCAAAGTATCTCTTATCAAAAATGGTATTCGATTATTACTTTGGTTGTTAATGACTTCCGTATCAATGTTTCCTGTTTAATCGACAGCGGAGCAGATCAAAACTGCATAAGAGAAGGGCTTATACCTTCTAAATACTATGAAAAAACTAATGAAAGACTTGTAGCAGCCAATGCTACTCCCTTAAATATAGAATACAAACTTACTAATTCCCATATTTGTAATGAAGGGTATTGTTTTAAAACACCTTTCATACTTGTTAAAAATCTTAATCAAAATATTATTTTAGGAAATCCTTTCCTAACTACCATATATCCTTTTATGGTTAATGGTAATGGAATCACTACTAATATTATGGGAAAAGATATAAATTTTAAATTTTTAAATCCAATTAAAGATAGGGAAATATCCCTTCTACAGAATCATTTTGTTTATAAACAAATCAATTCTATTCAAAATAAAAAATTACATATCCAAACCCTTAAAGAAGAAATTACTTACTTAAAAATAGAAGAAGATTTGAAAGGTGAATCTACACGAAAGAAAATTTTAGATTTAGAATCAAAAATCAAACAAGAGGTCTGTTCTGACCTACCTAATGCTTTTTGGGAAAGAAAGAAACATACGGTTTCTCTTCCTTACATCGCAAATTTTAACGAAAAACTTATTCCTACTAAAGCAAGACCTATACAAATGAATCATGATTTGTTAAATACCTGTAAAAAGGAAATAGATTCCTTATTAAACAAAAAACTTATCAGACATTCCAAGTCTCCTTGGAGCTGTGCAGCTTTTTATGTTAATAATCAAGCCGAGAAAGAAAGAGGAGTTCCTAGGCTTGTTATCAATTATAAACCTCTCAACGAAGTTTTAGAATGGATTAGGTATCCAATCCCTAACAAAAGAGACCTTATTAATAGACTCCGGGATGCTTATGTTTTTTCAAAATTCGATTTAAAATCTGGATTTTGGCAAATACAGGTTAATGAACAAGATAAATATAAAACAGCCTTTACAGTCCCCTTTGGACATTATGAATGGAACGTAATGCCTTTTGGACTTAAAAATGCTCCCTCAGAATTTCAAAATATTATGAATGACATTTTTAATAACTATTCTGATTTCTCTATTTGTTATATTGATGATGTACTTATTTACCCCAAAAACATAGACCAACATTTTAAGCATTTAAACATATTTTTACAAATAGTAAAGAAAAATGGATTAGCTATATCTGCTCCCAAAATCAAACTTTTCCAAACAAAGATTAGATTTCTTGGTCATGATATATTCAGGGGAACTATCAAACCAATAGCGAGAGCTATTGACTTTGCAGATAAATTCCCAGATATCATAAAAGAAAAAACTCAATTACAAAGATTCTTAGGTTGTTTAAATTATATTTCAGACTTTTTCCCTAAGCTTCACATAATTTGCAACCCTTTATTTCAAAGATTAAAAAAGAATCCACCAGCATGGACCGACACCCATACTAATATTGTAAGATCTATAAAAAAACAGGTTAAGTCTCTACCCTGTTTAGGAATACCTAAAAAGAATGCTTTTATGATTATAGAAACAGATGCCTCTGACTTCGGTTTCGGGGGGATATTAAAGCAGGTTATTAAAACAGAAGCAGATAATACTGTTTCAAAAGAACAATTAGTAAGATTTCACTCAGACAGCTGGACTGGGCCGCAACTAAATTACTCAACTGTTAAGAAAGAAGTTCTATCCATTGTTCTTTGTATATCCAAATTCCAAAGTGATATTTTTAACAAAAAATTCCTTCTTAGAATTGATTGTAAATCTGCAAAAGAAATACTGCAAAAAGACGTTAAGAACATTGTTTCAAAACAAATATTTGCCAGGTGGCAAGCAATTCTATCAAGTTTTGATTTTGATATTGAATATATTAAAGGAGAAAATAATTGTCTTCCTGATTTTCTAACAAGAGAGTTTTTGCAGAACTCAAAGGATGCAGAGACCAAGGTCGACGACTCCTTGCTACTATACTCAAAGAGCTATTGCTAATTACGGCAATACTAATCAATTCAAATCCCTAGAAGATATCCCAGCTCCCTCTTACGCCGGAGCAATTACTCAACCAATTACTCCATCATTTCCTACCCAAAACAATACTCAGGTTATCCCATTAAAAAATGGATATTTCCTTAAACCCGAGGTTGAACATATTACTCCTACCACCCTTACCGTTCTTGGAAATCTATCCAAGCTAAACGAACTTACTCAAAACATTTTCCCTGTAAACTGTCAATGGTTTACGGATAATCCTCTCAAGACCCAAGAGTTCTATGAATTTATCCTTGTGGACTCCGGGGCGGCTGAAATTACTCATACCTATCATCCTGATGATAGTAGAAAAATTTCCTATTCCAAATGTATTATTAAAAGAGTTTTACGTTATAACGACTGGGATCGTCCGTATGAAAATAGACCCTTTTCTCAAAACTACAATCCGAAAGGGTATAACTATCCTGATTATAAAAACGCCTGGTTTAGAGCCTTTCTGAAAAGATCCTTTGATCACTCTTGGTTCTTCACCTTTAAGTCAGATTTTGTTAAAAACGCCTTCCCAGTCTGGTTCACGGAATGGTGGCGAGTCTTTGGACCTATTACAGAAATGTTACCGACTTCGGTCAAGTTAGCCCAAAAACAGTTCCTTATGAGATCTAAAGAAGAACCCTTCCGTAGATATCTCATGTTTTATGCTGAATTTAAAGTACCCTGGATATTATGTTGGAACTACTCCTTCAAACAGTTCTTTCCTCAGCCTTACAGCATCTCTATTATTAGAGAATTTAAGGTTAAATGGTGGACTAATTTCTCTGACAAATATTGTGATGTTAACATTATCAACAGGTTTTTTGAAACAGGTGAAAAACCGAGCTGGGAAAAGGAAAGGGAAGTTTTATCACAAACTAAACCAACTCCAAGACAGACCAGTTCTCAAGGTTTCGATATTTATTTCGGACCTCCCCCTACTCCTAACAAACCAACAAATACTCAATCCACTTCCAAACTCAAACACCGAGCCTCTTCATCCAAAAGTAAAGTTAAAAAGGAAGACTCTTCTGATTCTGATCTTGATGAAGAAGATCAAAAATTATTCCAGAAATTAGCCAAACAATTTCTCAAAGCCAAAAAGAAATCCGGGTCTGAAATAGATTCCGAACCAGCTAGTTCTGATCACGACTATGATGATTTATTCGGAGGGCCTTGTGCCCAAGACCCTTTTCTTTAAAAGACAGGAACATTAAAATTTTAGACAAATGAACGAATTTGTGATGTCTAAAATTCCTGTTAATTACTCAAATCATATTCATCTATAGGAATATCAATATTTTAGATAAATGAGCGTATTGCGATATCTAAAATACCTGTTCACTACTCAAATACTCAAAACAGGTACTAAAGACAAAGCACTCAAACATGGCCGACAAATACAACACGCGTGACCGACAAAAGTTGTTACAGTGAAGCCGCCGGTCCCACTCAAAACACTCAAACCGCACTTACTCAAAATTGGACGCAAAAGTCAAAAGTAAACAAGGATGACAATGACATCCTCTATGCAATCAGTTCCTCTCCGTCTCACCTATTGGCGGATTTGTAAAACTTTTATTTTTCTTAATTTTTTTTGAAGTCCGCTCTTTCTATAAAAGAGCTTAGTTTGTATTAAGGAAGACAGGCTTGAGATCATACTCGCTCCTTCTCTCTCTCTCTCTACATCTTTCTCTGTTCAAGTTCTTATACACCTTCTTACTGTAAGTCTTTATGTAATTCTATTTGTGTAAGTTATCTTTATGTTTATCAATAAAATGTCATATTTCCGCTTATTAC
This sequence comes from Ballota nigra, assembly GCA_947034835.1. Taxonomy (NCBI): domain Eukaryota; kingdom Viridiplantae; phylum Streptophyta; class Magnoliopsida; order Lamiales; family Lamiaceae; genus Ballota; species Ballota nigra. The sequence goes on along the minus strand of OX344727.1, from coordinate 4,091,888 downwards.
TTCGTTCCTGCTTCGATGAACGAAGTAATAAGCGGAAATATGACATTTTATTGATAAACATAAAGATAACTTACACAAATAGAATTACATAAAGACTTACAGTAAGAAGGTGTATAAGAACTTGAACAGAGAAAGATGTAGAGAGAGAGAGAAGGAGCGAGTATGATCTCAAGCGTGCCTTCCTTAATACAAACTAAGCTCTTTTATAGAAAGAGCGGACTTCAAAAAAAATTAAGGAAAATAAAAGTTTTACAAATCCGCCAATAGGTGAGACGGAGAGGAACTGATTGCATAGAGGATGTCATTGTCATCCTTGTTTAGTTTTGACTTTTGCGGCCAATTTTGAGTAAGTGCGGTTGAGTGTTTTGAGTGGGATCGGCGGCTTCACTGTAACAACTTTTGTCGGTCACGCGTGTTGCATTTGTCGGCCATGTTTGAGTGCTTTGTCTTTAGTACCTGTTTTGAGTATTTGAGTAGTGAACAGGTATTTTAGATATCGCAATACGCTCATTTATCTAAAATATTGATATTCCTGTAGATGAATATGATTTGAGTAATTAACAGGAATTTTAGACATCACAAATTCGTTCATTTGTCTAAAATTTTAATGTTCCTGTCTTTTAAAAAAAAGGGTCTTGGGCACAAGGCCCTCCGAATAAATCATCATAGTTGTGATCAGAACTAGCTGGTTCGGAATCTATTTCAGACCCGGATTTCTTTTTGGCTTTGAGAAATTGTTTGGCTAATTTCTGGAATAATTTTTGATCTTCTTCATCAAGATCAGAATCAGAAGAGTCTTCCTTTTTAACTTTACTTTTGGATGAAGAGGCTCGGTGTTTGAGTTTGGAAGTGGATTGAGTATTTGTTGGTTTGTTAGGAGTAGGGGGAGGTCCGAAATAAATATCGAAACCTTGAGAACTGGTCTGTCTTGGAGTTGGTTTAGTTTGTGATAAAACTTCCCTTTCCTTTTCCCAGCTCGGTTTTTCACCTGTTTCAAAAAACCTGTTGATAATGTTAACATCACAATATTTGTCAGAGAAATTAGTCCACCATTTAACCTTAAATTCTCTAATAATAGAGATGCTGTAAGGCTGAGGAAAGAACTGTTTGAAGGAGTAGTTCCAACATAATATCCAGGGTACTTTAAATTCAGCATAAAACATGAGATATCTACGGAAGGGTTCTTCTTTAGATCTCATAAGGAACTGTTTTTGGGCTAACTTGACCGAAGTCGGTAACATTTCTGTAATAGGTCCAAAGACTCGCCACCATTCCGTGAACCAGACTGGGAAGGCGTTTTTAACAAAATCTGACTTAAAGGTGAAGAACCAAGAGTGATCAAAGGATCTTTTGAGAAAGGCTCTAAACCAAGCGTTTTTATAATCAGGATAGTTATACCCTTTCGGATTGTAGTTTTGAGAAAAGGGTCTATTTTCATACGGACGATCCCAGTCGTTATAACGTAAAACTCTTTTAATAATACATTTGGAATAGGAAATTTTTCTACTATCATCAGGATGATAGGTATGAGTAATTTCAGCCGCCCCGGAGTCCACAAGGATAAATTCATAGAACTCTTGGGTCTTGAGAGGATTATCCGTAAACCATTGACAGTTTACAGGGAAAATGTTTTGAGTAAGTTCGTTTAGCTTGGATAGATTTCCAAGAACGGTAAGGGTGGTAGGAGTAATATGTTCAACCTCGGGTTTAAGGAAATATCCATTTTTTAATGGGATAACCTGAGTATTGTTTTGGGTAGGAAATGATGGAGTAATTGGTTGAGTAATTGCTCCGGCGTAAGAGGGAGCTGGGATATCTTCTAGGGATTTGAATTGATTAGTATTGCCGTAATTAGCAATAGCTCTTTGAGTATAGTAGCTAGGAGTCGTCGACCTTGGTCTCTGCATCCTTTGAGTTCTGCAAAAATTCTCTTGTTAGAAAATCAGGAAGACAACTATTTTCTCCTTTAATATATTCAATATCAAAATCAAAACTTGATAGAATTGCTTGCCACCTAGCAAATATTTGTTTTGAAACAATGTTCTTAACGTCTTTTTGCAGTATTTCTTTTGCAGATTTACAATCAATTCTAAGAAGGAATTTTTTGTTAAAAATATCACTTTGGAATTTGGATATACAAAGAACAATGGATAGAACTTCTTTCTTAACAGTTGAGTAATTTAGTTGCGGCCCAGTCCAGCTGCCTGAGTGAAATCTTACTAATTGTTCTTTTGAAACAGTATTATCTGCTTCTGTTTTAATAACCTGCTTTAATATCCCCCCGAAACCGAAGTCAGAGGCATCTGTTTCTATAATCATAAAAGCATTCTTTTTAGGTATTCCTAAACAGGGTAGAGACTTAACCTGTTTTTTTATAGATCTTACAATATTAGTATGGGTGTCGGTCCATGCTGGTGGATTCTTTTTTAATCTTTGAAATAAAGGGTTGCAAATTATGCGAAGCTTAGGGAAAAAGTCTGAAATATAATTTAAACAACCTAAGAATCTTTGTAATTGAGTTTTTTCTTTTATGTTATCTGGGAATTTATCTGCAAAGTCAATAGCTCTCGCTATTGGTTTGATAGTTCCCCTGAATATATCATGACCAAGAAATCTAATCTTTGTTTGGAAAAGTTTGATTTTGGGAGCAGATATAGCTAATCCATTTTTCTTTACTATTTGTAAAAATATGTTTAAATGCTTAAAATGTTGGTCTATGTTTTTGGAGTAAATAAGTACATCATCAATATAACAAATAGAGAAATCAGAATAGTTATTAAAAATGTCATTCATAATATTTTGAAATTCTGAGGGAGCATTTTTAAGTCCAAAAGGCATTACGTTCCATTCATAATGTCCAAAGGGGACTGTAAAGGCTGTTTTATATTTATCTTGTTCATTAACCTGTATTTGCCAAAATCCAGATTTTAAATCGAATTTTGAAAAATCATAAGCATCCTGGAGTCTATTAATAAGGTCTCTTTTGTTAGGGATTGGATACCTAATCCATTCTAAAACTTCGTTGAGAGGTTTATAATTGATAACAAGCCTAGGAACTCCTCTTTCTTTCTCGGCTTGATTATTAACATAAAAAGCTGCACAGCTCCAAGGAGACTTGGAATGTCTGATAAGTTTTTTGTTTAATAAGGAATCTATTTCCTTTTTACAGGTATTTAACAAATCATGATTCATTTGTATAGGTCTTGCTTTAGTAGGAATAAGTTTTTCGTTAAAATTTGCGATGTAAGGATAAGAAACCGTATGTTTCTTTCTTTCCCAAAAAGCATTAGGTAGGTCGGAACAGACCTCTTGTTTGATTTTTGATTCTAAATCTAAAATTTTCTTTCATGTAGATTCACCTTTCAAATCTTCTTCTATTTTTAAGTAAGTAATTTCTTCTTTAAGGGTTTGGATATGTAATTTTTTATTTTGAATAGAATTGATTTGTTTATAAACAAAATGATTCTGTAGAAGGGATATTTCCCTATCTTTAATTGGATTTAAAAATTTAAAATTTATATCTTTTCCCATAATATTAGTAGTGATTCCATTACCATTAACCATAAAAGGATATATGGTAGTTAGGAAAGGATTTCCTAAAATAATATTTTGATTAAGATTTTTAACAAGTATGAAAGGTGTTTTAAAACAATACCCTTCATTACAAATATGGGAATTAGTAAGTTTGTATTCTATATTTAAGGGAGTAGCATTGGCTGCTACAAGTCTTTCATTAGTTTTTTCATAGTATTTAGAAGGTATAAGCCCTTCTCTTATGCAGTTTTGATCTGCTCCGCTGTCGATTAAACAGGAAACATTGATACGGAAGTCATTAACAACCAAAGTAATAATCGAATACCATTTTTGATAAGAGATACTTTGAATGGCTAATTCAGTTATTTTATTATCTTCTTTAGTTTGTTCTAAAGGTGGATTTGAGCTTTCTGGTAAGTCTTGCGGTATTTCTATTTTTGAGAAATCATATTTTGCTAGGGAAAGCTTTGTCTCTATTTCTAGATCTTTGGTATGTAACGTAGTAATTTCTTTTTGTAAGTTATTGATTTCAAATTTAAGATTATTAATTTCTTTTCTTAGATCATTAGTGGAGACAGCCATAGAGGTTTGACTAGAGATGGAAGAAGTTGGTACTTTGCTTAGTATTTTGGTGATGCTAAAGGGTTCAAGATTATTCATTAATTTATTAGTCTTTTTATCACCAGTTTTTTCTTTGCTTAATACTAGTTCCTTTAGCCTGATAAGATAATTTTGTCTATCCTCTGGATTAGGAACCTTTTCAATGAGATCGAAAAGAAGTTCTTGTTCCGAGTTGTCATTAGTGATGACATTTATGGATAAAGGACAGAATCCAATGCAAGATTCATCACTGTCACTAGAGGAAGTTTGATTAATATTATCATCTGCATTATCCTCTTGTTCAGAGGATTCTGATACTTCTGGAGTGTCAGAAATCATAAGAGCAGATATTTTTTGTTTAAGATCTTCGTCATTTTGAAAGATTTCGTCAATCTTTTTCTTAAGGGGGCATACATCTGCTTTATGTCCCTTTTTATGGCATTTATAACAAGTGGGTTGATAGTTCTTTTCTTTGTTAAAACTTTTCTTGAAAGGTTTTGTATTAGGTTTCTTTTGTTCAGAAGTTTTATCATTTTTAAAGAATCTTTTCTTTTTATAAGGTTTTGAAGAATTTTTAAATTTTTTCTTTTTAGAAGAAGGGGCTTGCATTTTTTGCAAACCAAAAGCTTCGCAAAATGTTCCAATTTCTTTTTTATAACTAGATTTTTCTTTACCATATCTATTTTGGATTTTGAGTTCAGAACAAAGAAGTAAACCTTCCTTTTTTATAAAAGCAAATAGTTGTCCGTAAGTAATTTCATTAAAATTTACTACATCACAAGCTTCTTTTAATTTTTGATGTATTCTAGTACCAAATAATTTTCGTAAGCCTGCGATGAATCTTTCTTTCCAGAAAGGAGCATTACAGTCCGATCTCTTTAAAACTAGAGTGAGGAAAACATCCTTATACCACCTATAGTCTGATAAAGTGGGACAAGAAAGATTAGATAGAACTATTTGGCTAGATTCATTATCTTCTCTGGGATTTCCTATGAAATACATGGCTATGGTAATAATTAGATAATCAGTGGCATCAGATTTCAAAATTATGGAACCGTCTTCCATTTCAGTAGTAGAAGTATGTTGATAAATGTTCATTTTATCAGTTTCACTAATTGAATTATCCCACCAATGTTTTAACTGACCAGTAAAACCGGAGACTATAACAGCGGCAGTTTGGTCTTGAGTGAGATTTGATTTGATACCGTAAGCCATTCCGGCCATACCCATTTCTTGTAAAGTATTTATAATTTCATTTTCAGACTTTCCGTCTATATTCCATTCTTGAATAGATGTTCTGTTGAATTTAGAAGTTCTAAATTGGGAACGTTCTTCAAATTGTATATCAGGAGGAGTGGGTTTGCTATAGTGATTTTTAAAACCAGCATTGTATCTTATCCTATTAATGCTCGGATCTTCATCAGACTCTTCTAAAGCGTCTATATCTTTTTCTAAACAACTAATATTTTCATTAGTGTTGGAAGAGGATGCTAAAGCAGCAAGTTGGTTATTGATTTTACTAACTATGCTTTCATTAGTAACTAATTTAGTTTTGAGTTTCTTTTCAATATTTTCAGGGATACTGATGGATTTGAAATGAGGAGTAGAAAGATTGTTAGGAAAATTATTCGGGTTTTGAGTACTAAAGACTTTAGAGTCAATCTTATTGGATAATAAATCGACTTGGTCGGCAATAGTATGAAGAATTTGATTAGAAAAATTATTTTGTTCATGAATTTTTCTAATATCTACCATAGTGGGAGGATCTGATCCATTCCTACCAGTTTTGAAAGGAGCAGCAATGACTTGTTCATCAGCTACTTGTATTTTTATGCTTTGTAAAGGGGGATGTATAGCAGTAATATTATTACCGTCTGCTAATTCCCATTTTTTATAAAGTTTTGTTTGAACATTAATTTGTTCTAAAGAGTAGACATTTTGAATATCCTCGATTTGGCAATAGGTGTCAAACCAATTTAAAATAGGGAAATTAAATTTATACATTTGAAGATCTTTTATCCATTCCTTTTGAAGTTTGTCACGAAAAGATTTGTCTAATTTTAAAAACCAATCTCTTCTTTCTTGATTATCAGAATCATTAAATTCTTCATCAAGATATTTAAAGTTAGCAGAGAAGTCTAGAACTTCAATAACATTTATCCCAGCCATCTGGGAATGAGTAGGAGATCCTACCGAGGATTCATTACTTTGATAATTCGTATCTGGTAAAGGGCTTTTGTAATTAACATTCATTTCATTAATAATAAAAGCATTAGTAGAGGTAGAAGCAACACTAGACCTGAAAGGATTATTAATCCGGCTAGAGTTATCAGAAAAGGATTGCCTAGAGTTAACTTCTTGTATGCGATTATTCCTTGTTTCTCTAAAGGAATTAAATCTAATGAGTATTCTTCCATTGGAATCTTCAGAGATATCCGATACCTCTCTTCTAGTAATGTTCCTAGGAATTTGAGGGGCTTGAATAATAAATTCTTCTGGAATGGTTATTTCATTCCATTTAAGTCTTTTAGGAATAAAAGTACTTGGATTATCTGCATTTACTTGTAGTAAAACGGTTTCATCTTTGTCAGTTGGAGTAAACATGAATTTAGGATTAATCTGGGAAGACATAACCCTATAATAAACCCTAAATATAACTGCAAAATTCTTACAGTTGTCTTTGAATTCATTATTCTTAAGATGAATGTCTAATATCAAGGAATCTAAAATATGGGGATCAGTAAGGTCAACACTAAAATTTGGGGCACAGTTGAAGTACATAGGCCCATTGCAAATATTAGTTTGAATCATGGATAATAAAGAGTTTTTATACTTAATAAGTCTATTGTCTCTAAGAGCAATATAAACTGGAGCGTCAACTCCCATGTGAACTAAGGGCTTAATAGCTACTTGAATAAGTCCAAAATGCATATATCTAAAATTTTTCTCTAAATATTTTTTAATAGAAACCTTAGATAATAAAGGTATACTTTGAAATTCATTTTGTATAGAGATAGTTTCTTCATGAGTTTTAATAGAGTAAGCAACCTTGAAATCAAGGAGACCAATTTGATAAAGAGAATTGATAGGTTGATGTTAGGATAAAAATTGTTAGTTTTGATGAGTTAAAACAAACCAGAAGATGTAATAGGACCATCTGGACCTGTTAGCCAGATGATGATCTAGATTAGGACTTAGTCTAGGGGGAACTGCCAGACCAGAAGACTTCACCAGAAGAGTCACCAGAAGACCCCACCAGAGGACTTCACCAGAGGACTCCACCAGAGGACTTCACCAGATGAGATCAGACCAGAGGCAGAGGACCTTCCCCAGACCAGACGAGTCTGGTGGAACAAAAGATGCTCAGTTTGATCCCCTTATTCTACTGAGTATTCTGGTTGTTCACCAGATAAGGACCAGAAGACACCGAGGTTGCCTGGTGTCTGGTCCTGCCTTCTCTGGAGAGAATCAGAGTTAGGCAGAGGAAGCTATTGACCGTTGGTGATTCAAATCAAGTCAACAAGATCAGGATTGGAAAGTATTTGAAGATAATCAATCCAAGGATCCCACCAACCCAATCAATCAATTAGGGAATTGATTGATTGAGGCTTCCTTATATAGAGGATCTGATTGGATTAGCCCTCCAACGGCTAGCCCTAATCCCCTCTATATATACAAGAGTGCAGTTCAAGAAAAAGCTCTAGAGACTCTACACGCGCACATAGCATTCTAAGCTTTTGATCACTACGCATTTGCACTCACTTTGTTCTTAATTACTCATCCAACTCGTAAGGAGTTTATATACTCAACCTGTTCATCTTGTTAGATAAGGTTGGAGTAAGTTTGTCTTTAGATCAAAGTTAGATCTAAAGAGATTGTAAGAAGGTGCTGGTACTTCGGAAATTCCAGTGGTTAGTGAGTTTGTTGGTTGGATAGTGAGACCCCTTTGATCAAGGGAGAGTGGACGTAGGATATTCAGATCCGAACCACTATATATACGGTGTTATTTATTGCTTTCTTTAATACCTGTTGTTTATTATTTGTGCTCTTAGAAAAGATTTTCTCTAAAGACATTTTGGCTAAAGGCTTCCGCAATTAATCTATCTAGTGGGACCAACAAGTGGTATCAGAGCAGTGTGTCCAACGACCACTGCTTTGTAAAGCTTTTGGTGGTCACCGGGCAGATCCATTGCTCCTTAGTGCTTTTGTTAAAGTTCTTGTTATTTCCCAAATTTTATTTAAAATGTCTGCAAAATCTTCTTATAAGAGTCGCAAATTGCCAGAGTTCTCATTTGAGGACTATAGCCACTGGAGCTTCATGATGAGTAATCATCTGGGAGCTATCCACCACCGCATGTTAGATGTGGTAGAGAGTGGCCCCATTAAATTTTACTGGACTCCTATTGATAGTGGCAGGTCAGAGTCCAGAGAAGAAACTAGCGACTCTGCAGAGGATAGAGTTCCCAGACAACGAATCCTCAAAAAGAAAGAAGAACTTGACAACGATGAGAGAAAGCTACATAACCTGGACCAGGTGGCAAGAACCGAGATTATCAACACGCTCACCAAGGAGGTAATAGAGAAGGTCAGAACCTGTGTCACTGCGAAGGAGATGTGGGACAAACTTGCACTTCTCTGCGAGGGAACAGAGAAGATTAAAGATAACAAGCTCCAGGCTGTTCAACACTCGTTTGATACGTTCAAAATGAAACCAGACGAGACCATAGACCAGCTGGACACGCACCTCACAAATCTCCTAAACAAGGCTAGTGCCTTAGGTAAGACCTACTCTGAAAAAGAAATTAATAGCAAAATCTTGCGTTCACTAACAAGCAGGTGGAGAATTAAAGTCACTGTGATCAAGGACAACAAGGATCTCAACACTCTGGATCACCATCTTCTGTTGTCTGATCTCAAAGCTTACGAATATGATCTTCAAGAGGAGGATCAAACAGAAGAGGTTTCCTCTTCTGGCCAGAAATGAGTTGCATTCTCTTCAACTCTCAAGCCTGATGTCAAGCCAAAGGAGTCTACTGCAGATGACTTGAGCCTCAAGGAGCAGGTAGCACTTCTAACTCATAAATTAGACAAAATGAGTTCAAAATATGGCAGGTACAAAAGGCATTGGAAGGAGTCTACCAGAGACAGGAAGAGTTCTTTCAAGCCTGCAGAGATGGAGAAGACATCTGGAGACTCAAGGGAGACCAGATTCAGAACTCCAGAGAGGAGGAGAGATGACAACCCTGGCAACTCTGGGAGATCAGATTATCAGAGGAGGGATGGTAGCTCTGGCAGACCTGACTACCAGAGGAGAGAGAGTAGTCCAGCCAGATCAGACTACAACCAGAGGAGGAGAGAGCCAAGTCCTAGTCCCAGAGGAGACAATGCCTGCTATACATGCAACAAGACTGGTCACTACAGTTATGATTGTCCTCAGCTTACTCCTAGGGAAAGAGAAGAGAAAAGAATCAAGAGAGACAGGAGATATGCAGATAAGAGAGCATTGCTGGCAGAAGCAGAGGAGAAGGATACTAGTTCCAGTTCTTCTTCTTCTGACTTTGGATCAGATGATGATGTGTGTCTCATGGCAGACATCACTGAGGTAAATGAAACTACTCTAGTTTTATCTAATTCCAAATGTACTGAATCCTCTAATTTATCTGGTAACTCCAGAGAGTCTGATATGCAACAAATGCTATCAGATCTCCAAAATTGTGTCCAACTTTGTCAAAAACTTGAGAAAGAGAATGGTAGGCTCAGAGCTGAAGTTCAATCACTCTCTCATGAGCACAAATCCACCAGAGAACTCATGAAAGATCATTCCAAAGAAGTCTCTGAACTTCAGGATAAGATCACAGAAAGAGATACTCTGGTAGATCAACTCATGAAAGAAAGGACCTCTCAAGAAGATGAGATCAATGAACTCAGAGCCAAATACCAGACTCTTATCAAAGGAAAACAGGTTGCTCACAACATAGAGGAGATACCTATGCCCAGAGAAGCTCCTATGATACCATCTGTTGTATCTATCATATCAGAGTCTTCTCAGCGCATTTGTGATAAGAGTGGTTTAGGATATTCTGGAATTACCACTAAAACCCATAAATACCTCTATAATAAAGACAAGTCTGTAAGAGCTGGTAAATTGGTAGAAATCTGGAATGATAAAGACTTAACTGGTAATGGTTACAAGGTGGTTCACAATCCTGATTGGAAAAGAAATCACTCTGTTAATCACATAACAAATGGTCCAGAAGAGTTGACTGTTCTGGAAGAGAAGATGCTAGAGAATAAGTGTCAAAAAGGGGAACCATTAAAGATTGATGGTTCTGTGAACAATGAGTCCCAAGGAGTAGGAATTACTCAAATTGGAGGACCCCAGAGAAATCCTCAAAGGGAACCTAAACAGATTAGGGGACCTCAAAGGAAACACTCAAGGAAGGGGAATACCAATCAGAGTAACATCTACCAGAGAAAGAACAATGTTCAACAGAACCAGGTACCCCAGAGACAATTTTCTCAGAGGAATCAATTCCAGAATAGGTATACTCAAAGGAACTATAATCACCAGAGCAAGTCTAATTATCAGAACCAGAGGAGGTCTTCCAGACCCATCTATAGAAAACCAACTGATCTGGGTAGTTATGACACCAGAGATGGTTCTTCTAGGATGTACCCTTATAACCAGACCTTTAAGACCATGTCTTTGAGGCAGGCCATTCCAAAGGCCAGATTTGAGAAAAGGTACACCAGACCTGTTTATAGGAAAGGTGTCCTTATCAGACCAGTAGCTCAATATGTCATTGTCAGAGGACATGTGCTGGTAGATAGATTTGGAAGGAAGATAAGATCTCATCATCCATCAAGGGATGATCTCTATCTATGGATTCCTACAAAACCTGCAACTAACCAATCAGGACCCAGCACTAGTAGGGGACCTAATTGATTTCTCTGCAGGTAGACAAGAGTCCATTGGAGAAAGGATTTTCAAGCAATCATGTCTGGTACATTGATAGTGGATGTTCCAAGCACATGACCTTCCAGAAAGATAATCTCCAAGATTTCAAGCCATTGAATGGACCAAGAGTGATGTTTGGTGACAACAATTATGGAGTCACCAGAGGAGTTGGAAAGTTGACCTTCAATGGAGTATCTGTAGATGAAGTCTACTACGTAGAAGGACTCAAGCATAATCTGCTTTCAGTATCCCAATTCTGTGACAAGGGATACTCAGTGAAGTTTTCTAGTGATTCATGCACAGTTTTCTCTTCTGATTATAATGATATTTTGCTAATAGGCTTGAGGAAGGGTAACATTTATCTTGCAGATTTTAGCAGTTGCCCAAGAAATGCTTGCCTGGTTGCTAAAGGATCTGCAGAGAACAGCTGGATTTGGCACAAAAGATTGTGTCATCTTAACTTCAAAACATTGAACAAGATTGCCAGAAAAGGTCTCATTCGAGGTCTTCCAAATGAAGTGTTTAAGAAGGATCAGGTTTGTGGTTCATGCCAGAAGGGTAAACAACCCAAGACTTCCTTTAAGGATGTCCAGAGCACAACCACAACCAGAGTACTTCAACTACTTCACATGGACCTGTTTGGACCTGTTTCTCCTCTTAGTTTCAGTGGAAGGAAGTACACCTTAGTAATAGTAGATGACTTTTCAAGATACACTTGGGTAGTGTTCTTGTTTAAGAAAAATGAAACTATAACTAAGCTGCCAGAGTTCTTCAAGCAGATTCAGAATGAGCAGAACCAGAGCATAGTCAGGATCAGAAGTGACAAAGGAACAGAGTTTTTGAATTCACACATTGCAGATTACTGCAAGGATCATGGGATTTTTCATGAGACATCTGCTGCCAGAACACCCCAACAAAATGGAGTAGCAGAAAGGAGGAATAGGACTCTCAAAGAAGCTGCAAGAACACTTCTGGCAGAATACAGCACTCCACAGAGATTTTGGGCAGAGGCCATCAATACAGCTTGCTACACTCATAACAGATGCCTGATTGCCCAGAGTCATAATAAAACACCATATGAGGTATGGAAAGGTAAAACCCCATCTGTTTCATACTTTCATGTTTTTGGATGTAAGTGTTTCATCCATGACAATGAGAAATCTAAATTAAGAACCTTTGATGCTAAAGTGGCTGATGGAATATTCTTAGGATATTCCAGCACCAGTAAAGCTTTTAGAGTTTTTAATAAGAATTCACTTTGTGTGGAGGAAACACCTCATGTTGTTTTTGATGAATCTGTTTTTTAGTGCAAGGTGGACTTAAAGTCTTCTGATGAGACCCAGAATCAGACTACTCCCAGAGTAATCAAAGTCAATCCACCTGTTCTTGATTCAGATTTAGATTCAGATGATGACCCATCTCCTGGTTCTCTGAAGCAGCAGCCTTCACAAGGAGCAGAACCAGAAGAGGTTGGAACTCCTGTAGGGGGAAGCTCTTCTGCAGGTGGTGATAATCACCACGGTACTGCAGAAGATGATCAACCAGGCAAGACCACGGGAAGGAGGACCCTGGTTGATCACCCCAATGACCTAATCCTTGGAGATCCAACTAAGGGTGTCCAGACTAGGAGATCTCTTAACTTAGCTGCCTTATTCAGTTGCTATGTGTCCTTGATTGAGCCTAAGAACATCAAGGAGGCACTGAAAGATTCAAATTGGATTGTTGCTATGCAAGAGGAGTTGAATCAATTCACCAGACAGGATGTTTGGGAGCTGGTAGACAGACCAAGACATCAAAAGGTGATAGGCACTAAGTGGGTCTTCAAGAATAAGAAAGATGAGAATGATGTCATTACTAGGAACAAGGCAAGGCTAGTGGCTCAGGGCTATTCTCAGTCTGAAGGAATAGACTATGATGAGACATTTGCTCCTGTTGCCAGACTAGAAGCCATCAGATTGTTCTTAGCATATGCTGCTCACATGAAGTTCAAAGTATACCAAATGGATGTGAAATCTGCCTTTCTTAATGGGATTCTCATTGAGGAAGTGTATGTGGAACAACCTCCTGGTTTTGAACAAGGTGACAAGGTGTTCAAGCTTAAGAAAGCTCTTTATGGGCTGAAACAGGCACCCAGAGCATGGTATGACACTCTATCTCAGTTTCTTCTGGACAATGGTTTTTCTAAGGGTAAGATTGATAGAACCTTGTTTAGGAAAGAAGAAGGAAAGGACATCCTTCTGGTCCAAATATATGTTGATGACATCATATTTGGATCCCCTAACAAGAAGCTGTGTGAGAAGTTTGGTGAACTCATGCAGAGTCAGTTTGAGATGTCCATGATGGGTGAAATGAATTACTTTTTAGGTTTGCAGGTTAAGCAATCAGAGAAGGGAATCTTCATTAATCAGGCAAAGTACACCAGAAACATGTTAGAGAAATTTGGAGTAGGATCTAGCAAAGCAGCCAAGATCCCTATGATGACAAATTTCAACATGGATCCAGATGAGTCTGGAGAGAGTGTGGACCAGACTCAGTACAGAGCACTTATTGGTTCTCTTCTGTACCTGACTGCAAGCAGACCAGATATTACCTTTGCTGTTGGAGTTTGTACCTGATTTCAAGCTAATCCCAAGAAAAGTCACTTGGAAGCAGCAAGGAAGATTTTGAAATATCTCAAGGGAACTGTGAATTTAGGATTATGGTATCCTGCAGATGACAATTTAGAATTGAGTGGTTATTCAGATTCAGACTATGGTGGGTGCAGAATAGATAGGAAATCTACAAGTGGAACATGCATATTTTTAGGGAATAAATTGGTATCCTGGTTTTCAAAGAAGCAGACCTCAGTTGCTACATCAACAACAGAAGCAGAGTACATGGCTGCAGGGAGCTGTTGTTCTCAACTACTTTGGATTAGTCAACAGCTTAGGGACTACCAGATTAGAGCTAAGGATATTCCTATATTCTGTGATAGTAATAGTGCCATTGCAATTACCCAGAATCCAGTTCTTCATACCAGGTGTAAACATGTTGATATAAGGCATCATTTTATCAGAGACCATGTTGAGAAGGGAGATATAGGGATGGAAAAGATTGCAACAGAGAAGCAGAGAGCAGATATCTTGACTAAGCCTTTGGCTGAGACCAGATTCAGAGAGTTAGCATTTGAGTTGGGTTTGTTGGAACCAGAGATAGATTTGGTTTAGGGGGAACATCAGAGATGTATCCTTTAGTTCTTATTTATTCTATTATCTTCTCGACTAACATGTCTACAGGTTAGATATACCAGAGAAATTGCATTTCCAGGTGAGGTATGTACTAGATGAGGTGCATCCCAGATAAGGTGCAGAGTAGGACTCAAGAGAAATCCAAAGCCTTCTCTGACCAGAACCAGATAAATGTTATTCAGATGAGATGTGACTCCAGACTAGTTGAGGTATCATCTGGTTACAATACCAGATGACAGGTATGTTTTACTTCTCTGGCCACTGATCATTGGGATACACTTTTCAAATTAGTAAATACACTCAAAACCTTTCAACTTCGACGTGTATTTAAGACTAGGGTGTAGGGCCTAGGCAATCATTTCGCTTTTTACCTTGACTGCCACAAAATCCCTTTAACCCACTCCCAATGACCATGCCAACGCACCAGATTAAATCTGTATTTTGCCTTTCAATCTTGGCCATCGGATTTATTTGCGTGCAATATATCAATCAATTCAAAAATTGATTTTGTTCCTTCTTTAAAATTACAATTCTCACACGCGTGTTACTTCATTAAATTTTATTGCCACGCGTTCTTTCTTATTTAAACCAAAATAATTTCAAATTGTCTTTTCACGTTTCATTTCTCAAACCCTAACTTCTCTCTCTCTGCGAGTTTCTCTCTTTCTCAAAATCTTACAGAAATGGCTCCCAAATGCAATTTTGATCCCGATTATGTGATGACGAAGATGAAATCAGAGATGGTGGTTGATTTCTACACTACCAGGAACCCAGCAGCGCTATCAATTCTGGAACTGTTCCAAAGATCTGGAGTAGAGAAGCTGATTTCAACAGTTCCTAAGGGGTTTAGGACTCTTAATGGTTATGCGGCCCAGTTCCTGGTTCGCATGAAGATTCATGAGGATCATATTTCTTCGAAGATTGAAGATGATGATGTGGTATTTACGAAGCACGATTTCTGCACACTGTTCGAGAACATTTCTGCACAGGGAGTTGATCCATTGACCTACAAGGAGGATGACATTGTTGGTTCATTCAAAATCTTTGCCAGATCTTCTTGTCAAAATTTGTCGAAGGGTTTTTTGGATAAGCATTTAAGGCAGAAGTACAAGGTTCTGTTTGACATTGTGGTGAAGATTTTGATGTGCGGAAATCACAGTACAGATGCCATTTTCAATGGCAGGATGTGTGTGATGAGGGCGTTGTACGATGGAGTAGAGTGCAATTGGGCAGAGTTCTTCTAGGACGTGTTGAGGAAGAACAGGGTGAAGGTGAAGAAGGAGCCGTGCCCATCCAGACCAGGGGAGTTGCAGTTCTACTTTAATGCAAATGTTTCATTGGGGACCAAGTTGTCTCTCATCTTGGACTCAATTTTTCCAGAGATGGAGTGGGATGCCTCCTGGTGTAAGGGATTTCACAAATCCAAGATTTTATTTTCTAAGGATGGTCCTCTCCATGGTCATCCAGATTCAGATGGGGAGCAAGCCATCCCTGCCCCTCCCATTCAAGCAGTGCCTTCGCCTGTTAAGGGGCAGAAGACCAAGAAATCTCAGAAGAAGCCTGAAGCTTCTAAGTCTTCTACTGTTTTCTCTGGTTCATCAGATGATGACCAGATCCCCCTTCAGAATGCTTTGAAGAAGAAGGGTGGAGGTGCTGACGCTGCCAAGACAGCGGGTGCAGCCAAGAAAAGGCAGAGACAGGAGGAGCCCAGGAAAGCCTCTGCCAAGAAGGCCAGAACTTCAAGAAGGGCCAAGAAAACGCTTCTGGTGGACGAGCCATCGAAGGAAGAAGAGGAAGAGGAAGTTGTGCCTCTTGTGAGGAAGTCCAAGGCCAAGAGAGCCCTTCTCCAAGATCCCGACTCTGGATCTGATCTTGGAGAGGCCTTGGAAAAGGCAATTGAGGAAGCATCTCAAATAATGGAGGATGCCCCTGTTCCAGAACAGGTTATTCCAGCTGGTGTTGACCCAGCTGAGGTAAATCCTTCTTCCCCTTCCCCTATTAATCTAGTTACCCCTTCTACCTCTCCCCCAGATACTCAACCCCAAATCCCCCCTTCTACTTCTGGTGCCCCTCCAGACACACCCTTATACACCTCTGCATCCTTACCTACTCGAACCCCCTCACCCCCTACCCCACAAACACATCTCCCCACAGATCCCTCCCCCACAGCCCCTGTACCAGAGGTTCCTTCAACCTCCTCTGGTGCAGATCCATCTACTTCACATATTCCTCCCCGTGTTTCTGTAACAGAGGTTCTACCTACCTCTTCCGGTGCAGAGCAACCCATCCCATCTACCTCTCCCTCACTAAATCCTACCCCTCCCCAAACTCATACAGATCAAAACCCATCCCAAGACCCCTCTTTATCCATGGCTATGGGATTCCCTGCCCCTCCTCCCTCCCCCACATGCCTCTCCAGCAATGATAGTGAAGATGAGGAAGCTTCACTGGAGCCGGATCACTTAGCACCTTCCTCCTCTGCCTCTGGGCCCAAACCCTTTATATTCTCTTCTGATGATATGGGTCCCATTAGGCAGAGTATGAGTGTGAGTGCTCAGCTCTGGCTAAGAGAGCAATTTCCAATTTTATTGGAGCACTCACCCCTTCTGGCAGATTTGACTGATGCCAAGGTTTGGAGTATGGCAAGACTCCAGGATGTTGAAGATCTCATGCTTCTGCTAGAAGAGATGTCTCCTTCTGCCTTCACTGCGTGGGAGATTGAGCTGAAGAAGAATTTAAACATTCAAAACCCAGCAGAGTTGGAGACACCAGAGGCGGCCAAGGTCCTGATCAGAACCCTCTTGATCCAGAAAGGTGTCATGCTCACTCCAGAGGGCTTCTCCTATAATTTTGGTCCGCATTTCTCATTCCCTCCAGAGTTGTACTCTGATGAGGAAGACTTTGATATGACTCCTGCCGTGCTCCAGAAGATGAAGGCCTTCTTCAATGAGCAAATTATGCAGATTGGGCGGTTTTCCAAAGCAATCCAGCATATGGCCCCTGCTATGATTGAGCACCAGATTAGGCAGGAGAGGAAAATTTTTCTTAAGCAGATCAAGTCTACTCTGGCTAATGTTAAAGCTTCCTTCAAGGCTAATGGCTTGTTTGTCAAGTTAGATGTCATGCACAGCCAGAAGCAGCTCCAGGAGCACATGCTGGAGCAGTTGAGGCCAGTCTCTGTTCTCAAGGTGGAGATGGCCAGCCAGATGATTCAGACTGCAAAGCTGAAAGACTCCCTCCAGGAGATGTTGGAGACGCAGGAAAGACTTGTTGCAGAGTCTAAAGCCTATCTGGAGGAAGCCAAGCAGCTGCGTGATCTTCACTCTTCCTCCAACACTACCTTGCCTGATCTTATAAGGCAGGTAGTGGAGCCCCTTGTTAGGATATAGATTAGATGTTTTGAAGATGTTAAAACAAGAACTTGTAATAGGACTAGCTGAACCTTTTAGTCAGCTACAGATTAGTCTAGGTCTAGAATAAGTCTTTGGTTAAGGGGGAAGAAATCTGTGCAGACCAGATGAGGTACCAGATGAGGTGACCAGATGAGGTGACCAGACGAGGTACCAGATGAGGTACCAGATGAGGTACCAGACGAGGTACCAGATGAGGTACCAGATGAGGTACCAGATGAGGTGACCAGAAAAGGTGACCAGAGGAGGTGACCAGATGAGAGGTGACCAGATGAGATGTCCAGAGCAGAAGAGTCGCCAGAGCAGATGAGGTCCAGAGGAGTCTGACCAGAGGAGTCTGCCAGAGGAGTCTGACCAGAGGAGTCTGCCAGAGGAATCAGACCAGAAGACCCCATACCAGACGAGTCCTAACCAGACGAGTACGACGGATTAGTTCACCCACATGGAGGCCGCGTGTAATCTGGAGACAAGAAGACTTTGGAAATTCATGATGGAGAAGAAGGCAATCTAGAGAGTCAACTGATGGAGGATTGATTGATTGGTATTAATCTTAGAAGATCCAATCAATGGAGGAGATCAATCAATCAATATAATCAATCTGTGATTGATTATATTCCTCCAATTATGGTTGTTTGAATTTCTAACTCTCCAACGGCTAGTTAATTCACAACTATAAATAGGAGTGCTTGGATTAGTTCAAGATATAAGAGTCGCGCGAGAGCACGCAACAAGAACACACGAACTCTTCCAAACACTCACCTTGTTCATTAACGTTTATACACTCTTTAGGAGTTTCAGTTGGATTATTACTCAACATGTTCATCTATCAGATAAGGTTGTTGTAAGTTGTACGAAGAAGCTGGTACTTCCAAATTCCAGTGGTTCGTGAGTAAGTTAGTTGGAGAGTGAGAAAGACCCCTTTGAAGAAAGGGAGAGTGGACGTAGGATCGTTATATCCGAACCACTATAAATTCCGGTGTTCTCTACTTTATGCCTTTTAGATTTCTGCATTTTAATCTTAGCATTTAATCTTAAAAGGGTTTTCTTAAAAATAAACTTAAAAACGCTTTCCGCTGAATAAACCTTTTTGGGACCAACAAGTGGTATCAGAGCGGTGTGTCCTACAGACCACTGTTTTGAAATTATTTTGGTGGTCACCAGGGCAGATCCATATTTTTTTTAAAAACCCAAATATTTGTTGTGCTAACAAATTTTGCAGAAATGGGCTCAAAGAGATGCAGTAGAAGAGACACCAGGAGGTACTCCAAAAGAAGCTTAGCAGATGAGGAAGATGAGGTATCCACTTCTGGTTCATCATCTAATTTTGGACCAGACGAAGAGGTTTATCTTATGACAGACGAGGTATGCAATCGAACTCCCTCTTCTTCTTCTTATTCTTCATTTTCTGAACAATCAGAGGAGTCTGATATGCAGAAGATGCTATTAGATCTCCAAACTTCTATACAACTTTGTCAAAAGTTGGAAGAAGAGAACACAAAGTTGAAAGCAGAAAATCAGAAGCTTTCACAATGTTTTGGCAACCCAACTGATCTACCAGCTGAACAAGTTCAAACTCTGGTAGAAGAGTCCACTGACTTGAAAACCAGATGTGATGAACAAACTAAGCTAATAGAAAAGTTGCTTGCTGAAAACATTGAGAAAGATAATGAATATACTCTGCTGGAAGCTAAGTTCGATGAACTCTTCCATCAAAACAAAATTGTAAAAGATAGTGAGGACAAGCTCAAGCTGAGACTGGAGCAGCTGACTATAGCAAACAATGCTGTGTCACATATAGCTGTCTCATCTCAAAGAGAGCATGATAAAACAGGCCTTGGTTATACCAAACCTGAATCCTCACATGTTCAGAAAGAAGAACAGACTAGTAATTTTATTGATAAGGGTAAAAGGCCAGCTGACCAGGCAACTCAGCCTAATGGGCAGATGAGTCCTAAAACTCAAAAACCCAAAAGGCAGAGGAGGAATTTTAAGAAGGGCTATACCCAGAATAAAAGACCTCAGCCAGGCCAGCAGAGTAGAACACAGTCTGGATCTTCTCAAAAGAGGCAGAACCAGATGACTTCTACTCACCTGCAGAAGACTTTTAAGTCATCTGCCAGACCAGCTGGAACCTTTGATGGTTCTAGTAAGACTTATCCTTATCAAAAGAATTTCAAGTCTGTTGCATTAAGACAGGTTACTTCTTTGTTGGTCCCGTTTTCTTTCATTCACAAACAAGGACAATATGGGAAATTAGGAGAAATTTTTGTTTTAACACTGATGTTATGCAAGTCAGTAAAGCAATAAAGAACACAACAATGTAAAGTGGTTCGGAGGCTCAAGCTCCTACATCCACTGCCTGATTTAACAGGAAATCCACTACCCGGGATTCTTATTTTTAACGTGCCAAGGTGCACTCACAACTGGACTCACACCCCTCCGCGGAGCTGCCTCTCGAACTGGCCTCACATCCCTCTTCACTCAGGGACTGCCTCTCCTCACCTCACTGCAACACCTAACACTATTCTGGAAAGGGTTTAGTTTGGTTTGGTTCTCTCCAACTAGGTGAGATTTTCCCTTACATGGTTTTAGCCTTTAAGCTAAGGTTGGGAAAATCTCTCTAAGCTTAGGATGTATATGATGAGCTCGAGTATACAAACTGGAACACTCAATTATGACTATGAAGAACTCAGGTCAGTGTTCTTGATGGAGATGGTGCCTCCTTATGACTCCCTTGAACTTGCACCACTCTCACACCTCCAGCTCTTGCATTCGCACACTTACAAATGAAGCTTGAGTTTGTATTTATAGTGTGGATTTGAATGTTACCGTTGGAGAGAGTAACATTCAAATCCAGACTATCTCTGGAGTGAAATCCTCCTTTTCAGTAAAGTATGGCCTTGTCAGCTTTTGTCAGATTCGCTGCCTTGACTTGATTGGTCCACGTGGACTGAGTCCAACGGCTCTTTTCTTCAGGGTACTTGATCAGGGTAGTCCTGACTTCAGGCGACTTGTCTTCAGCTGACTTGTAATCCTCTCAGGATACCTTTCTTCAGTAGACTTGAAGTCCTCTTAGGATCCATCATTGGACTTTAAGTCTTCTCAGTGGACTTCCTCCAGTAGACTTGAAGTCCACTCAGGGGAGTTGACATAAGGCTATTTGTCAAGCTTCCCAGCCTCAGTAGCCTGACTCCTTCAGGTCCTACTAGGCACAGCACTGATCCTCTTGATCATGCTCTTCACTGAGTAGTCCACTGACCAGCTTAGAAAGTCAGGTTTATACTCAGTGGGAGTTCCTTCAGGCTTCTCTTCAGGTTCAGGTCTTCTGACATGGCTTCAGACTGTTCTCCTTGTGATGTCATCTTGACTTCCTCAGGCTCTGTCAGTGAGTTCTCCCTCACTGAGTTCCCCCTCAGTAGAGTTCTTCCCTCAGCTGAGTTCCTCTCAGCAGAGTTCCCCCTCACTGAGTTCCTCTCAGTAGACTTCCCCCTCACTGAGTTCCCCCCTCAGCTGAGTTCTTCCTTCACTGATAACCTGTTCTACTGAGAAACAACCTAGCCTGACCTGAAACTAAAAGATACTATCCTGACTGCTTTCAAACCTATTACATGTTGTTTTGGAAAATCATCAAAACTAAAATATATCCCAACATTCTTCTACTGGACAAGCTCATAAGAGAAGAAAAGCCTCTAGAAGAAATAACCATGTCAAAGGTTCTTTTGTTGAGTGTGTTTTTGTTGATATGTATGGAAGAAAGATAAGATCACCTGATTCAAAAAGGGATGATCTATTCTTGTGGCTTCCTAAAAATTGTGCTAACCCCCCTGGACCCAGAAGGGTACCAAAAAGTTGATTGCCTGCAGATACACAAGAAGACCAGCTGATGTTTTGCCCCAATATCAGCTGAGCATACTTTGAGGGGGAAGATCAGTTGACCCAGCCTGCTAGAATCTCTATTTAGATATTTCAAGTTTTCTTGTCTTGTTTTATTTCAGTTCCTTCAGTTTTAACATCATCAAAAAGGGGGAAATTGTTAGGATATAGATTAGATGTTTTGAAGATGTTAAAACAAGAACTTGTAATAGGACTAGCTGAACCTTTTAGTCAGCTACAGATTAGTCTAGGTCTAGAATAGGTCTTTGGTTAAGGGGGAAGAAATTTGTGCAGACCAGATGAGGTACCAGATGAGGTGACCAGATGAGGTGACCAGACGAGGTACCAGATGAGGTGACCAGAAAAGGTGACCAGAGGAGGTGACCAGATGAGATGTCCAGAGCAGAAGAGTCACCAGAGCAGATGAGGTACAGAGGAGTCTGACCAGAGGAGTCTGCCAGAGGAGTCTGACCAGAGAAGTCTGCCAGAGGAATCAGACCAGAAGACCCCATACCGGACGAGTCCTGACCAGACGAGTATGACGGATTAGTTCACCCACATGGAGGCCGCGTGTAATCTGGAGACAAGAAGACTTTGGAAATTCATGATGGAGAAGAAGGCAATCTAGAGAGTCAACTGATGGAGGATTGATTGATTGGTATTAATCTTAGAAGATCCAATCAATGGAGGAGATCAATCAATCAATATAATTAATCTGTGATTGATTATATTCCTCCAATTATGGTTGTTTGAATTTCTAGCTCTCCAACGGCTAGTTAATTCACAACTATAAATAGGAGTGCTTGGATTAGTTCAAGATATAAGAGTCGCGCGAGAGCACGCAACAAGAACACACGAACTCTTCCAAACACTCACCTTGTTCATTAACGTTTATACACTCTTTAGGAGTTTCTGTTGGATTATTAATCAACCTGTTCATCTATCAGATAAGGTTGTTGTAAGCTGTACGAAGGAGCTGGTACTTCCAAATTCCAGTGGTTCGTGAGTAAGTTAGTTGGAGAGTGAGAAAGACCCCTTTGAAGAAAGGGAGAGTGGACGTAGGATCGTTATATCTGAACCACTATAAATTCCGGTGTTCTCTACTTTATGCCTTTTAGATTTCTGCATTTTAATCTTAGCATTTAATCTTAAAAGGGTTTTCTTAAAAATAAACTTAAAAACGCTTTCCGCTGAATAAACCTTTTTGGGACCAACACCCCTCCTTGATGAAGTTAAAAAGGGGGAAGAGAAGTCCAGAACTGATCTGGCTAAGATCACAAATGAGACTCTGTTTAGCCATGGAGCTCGTCTGGACCTGCTGGAGAACACATTGGCACAGGCTGAGTTGCAGAAGAAAAGGAAAGAAGAGTTGAAGTCTCTTACTATGGCTAAACAACTTGCTGCAGAAGAAGAGTCATCTGAAGCTGAGCAGGATCCTTCTACCATTCCCGGTCCTGCTAAGAGGAAGATTAGAAAAGTGAAGAAGAGTTTCCTTGAATCTGTTGTTGAAGAAGCAGAGAAGAGATACAAGGAAGAGACTCCAGAAGAGAGGCAAGCAAGAATCAGGAAGAACATAGATGAAGAGCAGAGGCTCAGATATGTTAAGAGGCAGAAAAAGAAGGCCAGAGAAGCTGGTATTCCTTCTGGTGCAGGTGGCTCAGGTCAGAAGAGGAAAGCTCCTGTGGAAGTTATGAACATCTTGCCACTCAGGACAGAAGGGTCCTTTGACTCTACTGTGCCATATCCTCTGATTGAAAGATGGAGAGAAGCCAAGACCCTCTGGTTCATTCAGCATTATATCCAGAGGCCAGCACCAGAAGATGATGAGCTGATCAATAGAACCTTCCATTCTTGGATGCAAGCCTATGATGCAGACTTGTACAAGCAGCTAATGGATTCAACCATTGAGTTCAACCTGGAGGTGACTGCTCCAGAATTTACTTATCTTAATACTCCCATGAATGGGAACCAGGTGGATTGGGCAGAACTGAAGAAGCTTTACAAGACCAAGGTGTTGGTGAATTTCACCCCAACATCTTCTGCAGAGTTGAAGGCCGTCCAGGATAGGTTCCTTGACTGGTTTCTTGTCCCTAAAGAGAACAGAAGATATGCCTAGAGTAGGACTATGAACTTCAATGTAATCTGTAATTATTTTGTCCTCTGATTATTAATGGAAAAACACATATCTTCTTTGTTCTAAAGACAACTCCTTGTTGTCTTATTATTTGCCTGATGAGATCTATTCTAAGGTCTCATCCCTTTATTGTTTTCTTGCTTAAGTTTACTTTTGATCAGTTCTGGTAGTGTTTTAACTCCATCAAAAAGGGGGAAATTGTTAGGATAAAAATTGTTAGTTTTGATGAGTTAAAACAAACCAGAAGATGTAATAGGACCATCTGGACCTGTTAGCCAGATGATGATCTAGATTAGGACTTAGTCTAGGGGGAACTGCCAGACCAGAAGACTTCACCAGAAGACCCCACCAGAGGACTTCACCAGAGGACTCCACCAGAAGACTTCACCAGATGAGATCAGACCAGAGGTAGAGGACCTTCCCCAGACCAGACGAGTCCGGACCAGACGAGTCTGGTGGAACAAAAGATGCTCAGTTTGATCCCCTTATTCTACTGAGTATTCTGGTTGTTCACCAGATAAGGACCAGAAGACACCGAGGTTGCCTGGTGTCTGGTCCTGCCTTCTCTGGAGAGAATCAGAGTTAGGCAGAGGAAGCTATTGACCGTTGGTGATTCAAATCAAGTCAACAAGATCAGGATTGGAAAGTATTTGAAGATAATCAATCCAAGGATCCCACCAACCCAATCAATCAATTAGGGAATTGATTGATTGAGGCTTCCTTATATAGAGGATCTGATTGGATTAGCCCTCCAACGGCTAGCCCTAATCCCCTCTATATATACAAGAGTGCAGTTCAAGAAAAAGCTCTAGAGACTCTACACGCGCACATAGCATTCTAAGCTTTTGATCACTACGCATTTTCACTCACTTTGTTCTTAATTACTCATCCAACTCGTAAGGAGTTTATATACTCAACCTGTTCATCTTGTTAGATAAGGTTGGAGTAAGTTTGTCTTTAGATCGAAGTTAGATCTAAAGAGATTGTAAGAAGGTGCTGGTACTTCGGAAATTCCAGTGGTTAGTGAGTTTGTTGGTTGGATAGTGAGACCCCTTTGATCAAGGGAGAGTGGACGTAGGATATTCAGATCCGAACCACTATATATACGGTGTTATTTATTGCTTTCTTTAATACCTGTTGTTTATTATTTGTGCTCTTAGAAAAGATTTTCTCTAAAGACATTTTGGCTAAAGGCTTCCGCAATTAATCTATCTAGTGGGACCAACAGTTGATCAGGTATAGTCCAATTAGAATAATTAGTAGGCATAGAAATGTCACTACTACAGATAATACCAGAATTATTAGTAGTTCTATTTTTGGAAAGCATTGCTCTAAGCCTAGACGTCATCAGTATTAAATTATTAATAGTGTTTAATAATAATTAGATTATTATCAAGTACTGAAGTTTTACTGGAACACAACCGGGAACACCAATCAAGGCTTACCAACGGAATAACGCTTACCAACGTAAAACACCAGGAGATAATAACTAGTTATTATTATAGACTATAATAACAAAACACTAATTCAATCTAAGTAAAGATTAATTCAATAGACAGAATTTCCTTTTTAATGGTTGAATAATTTTGCTGAGGGCCAAGCCATACTCCAGAATGGAATCTAACAAGTTCCTCTTTGATAAGGATTTTTTGTTTTAGAATTCCCCCATAACCGAGGTCAGAAGCATCAGTTCCGATGATCATGAAAGAGTCGGGTTTAGGAATTCCAAGACAAGGAAGGGATTTAACTTGTAATTTGACCTTCTTAACAATATTAGTATGTTCTTGAGTCCAAATAGGTGGGTCTTTCTTTAATCTTTGAGAAAAAGGTTTACAAATAATCCTAAGTTTTGGGAAAAAATCAGAGATGTAATTTAAACAACCTAGAAATCTTTGTAATTGAGTTTTATCTTTGATAACATCAGGAAATTTGTCAGCAAACTCAATTGCTCTAGCAATTGGTTTGACGGGAAAAGGATAAATGGTGGTTTGAAAAGGAGTACCAAGAATTACTTCTTGATTGAGATTTTTAACTAGAATGAATGGAGTTTTGAAACAATAACCTTGATTACAAATATGGGCATTAGATAATTTGTATTTAATGAAAAGGGGAGTGGTGTTAGCGGCAACTAATCTTTCATTAGTTTTTTCATAATATTTGGAAGGCACAAGTCCTTCTTTAATACAATTTTGGTCGGCTCCACTGTCAATGAGACAAGGAATATTGATTTTAAAATTATTTACAACAAGTGTTATTATAGAATACCATTTTTGAAAAGAAATTCTTTCAATAGCTTGAATAGATTTAAAATGATCTTCTTGATCTTGAGGTTCTTCCAGTTTGTCAAAATGTTTGGTGAGATCAATTTGATCATTAATTTCAGTATCATTTTTCTTTAGTAAAGAAATTCTAGTTTCTAATTCTAAATCTTTAGTATGAAGATTAATGATATCCTTTTGTAAAAGACCTACTTCCTTTTTAAGAGTATTGATTTCTCTTTTAAGATCATCAGTAGAAATTTGTTTAGAAATAGAGGAAGAAGGAGTTTTTTCAAAAAGTTTTGTAATGCTAAAAGGTTCAAGATTTTGAAGGAGTTTTTCTTTTTTTGGTTTCTCATTAGTAAGAACAAGATCTCTAAGTCGGAGAAGATACTTATCACGATCTTCTTGATTAGGAACTTTCTCAATGAGATCAAAGAGAAGTTCTTGTTCGTTACTTTCTTTTGTAATAACATTAAGAGAGAAATGACAGAAATCTTCATTACAATCATTATTATCATCATCAGTAGAGGAAAAATTGATTAAATCGTTTTGAAATTCTTCTTCGGAAAGGGGCATTACAGTAAGATCAATAGCCAACTTGCTGCTTTAGCTTCCTCTTCCAACACTAACGAAAATATTAGTTGTTTAGATAGAGATATAAATGCTCTAGAAGATTCGGATGAAGATCCAAGTATTAATAGAATAAGGTACAATACTGGTTTCAAAAATCACTATAGCAAACCTACTCCTCCTGACATACAATATGAAGAACGTTCCCAATTCAAAACTTCCAAATTTAACGGAACATCAATCCAAGAATGGAACATTGATGGAAAATCTGAAAATGAAATTATAAATACCTTACAAGAAATGGGAATGGCCGGAATGGCCTACGGTATAAAATCGAATCTCACTCAAGATCAGACTGCCGTTGTTATAGTCTCTGGTTTCACTGGCCAACTAAAACATTGGTGGGATAACTCAATTAATGAAACTGATAAAATGAACATTTATCAACATACTTCTACTAGTGAAATGGAAGATGGTTCCATAGTTATAAAATCCGATGCTACGGATTATCTCATCATAACTATAACTATGTATTTCATAGGAAATCCTAGAGAAGATAACGAATCTAGCCAAATTGTTCTTTCAAATCTTTCTTGTCCCACTTTATCAGATTATAGGTGGTATAAGGATGTTTTCCTCACTCTAGTTTTAAAAAGATCTGACTGTAATGCCCCTTTCTGGAAAGAAAGATTCATCGCAGGCTTACCAAGATTATTTGGCACTAGAATACATCAAAAATTAAAAGAAGCTTGTGATGTAGTAAATTTTAATGAAATTACTTACGGACAACTATTTGCTTTTATAAAAAATGAAGGTTTACTTCTATGTTCTGAACTCAAAATCCAAAATAGATATGGTAAAGAAAAATCTAGTTATAAAAAGGAAATTGGAACATTTTGCGAAGCCTTTGGTTTACAAAAAATCCAAGCCCCTTCTTCGAAAAAGAAAAGGTTAAAAAATTCTTCAAAACCTCATAAAAAGAAAAGGTTCTTTAAAAATGATAAAACTTTTGAACAAAAGAAGCCTAATACAAAACCTTTCAAGAAAAGTTTTAACAAAGAAAAGAACTATCAACCCACTTGTTATAAATGCCATAAAAAGGGACATAAAGCAGATGTATGCCCCCTTAAGAAAAAGATTGACGAAATCTTTCAAAATGACGATGAACTTAAACAAAAAATATCTGCTCTTATGATTTCTGACACTCCAGAAGTATCAGAATCCTCTGAACAAGAGGATAATGCAGATGATAATATTACTCAAACTTCCTCTAGTGATAGTGATGAATCTTGCAATGGATTCTGTCCTTTATCCATAAATGTCATCACTAATGACAACTCGGAACAAGAACATCTTTTCGATCTCATAGAAAAGGTTCCTAATCCTGAGGATAGACATAATTATCTTGTCAGACTAAAGGAACTAGTCTTAAGCAAAGAAAAAACTGGTGATAAAAAGACTAATAAATTAATGAATAATCTTGAACCCTTTAGCATCACCAAAATACTAAGCAAAGTACCAACTTCTTCCATCTCTAGTCAAACCTCTATGACTGTCTCCACTAATGATCTAAGAAAAGAAATTAATAATCTTAAATTTGAAATCAATAATTTACAAAAGGAGATTACTACATTACATACCAAAGATCTAGAAATAGAGACAAAACTTTCCCTAGCAAAATATGATTTCTCGAAAATAGAAATACCGCAAGACTTACAACATGAAAAACCAGAAAGCTCAAACCCACCTTTAGAACAAACAAAAGAAGATAATAGAATAACTGAATTAGCCATTCAAAGTATCACTTATCAAAAATGGTATTCGGTTATTACTTTGGTTGTTAATGACTTCCGTATCAATGTTTCATGTTTAATCGACAGCGGAGCAGATCAAAACTGCATAAGAGAAGGGCTTATACCTTCTAAATATTATGAAAAAAGTAATGAAAGACTTGTAGCAGCTAATGCTACCCCCTTAAATATAGAATACAAATTTACTAATTCCCATATTTGTAATGAAGGGTATTGTTTTAAAACACCTTTCATACTTGTTAAAAATCTTAATCAAAACATTATTTTAGGAAATCCTTTCCTAACTACCATATATCCTTTTATGGTTAATAGTAATGGAATCACTACTAATATTATGGGAAAAGATATAAATTTTAAATTCTTAAATCCTATTAAAGATAGGGAAATATCCCTTCTGCAGAATCATCTTGTTTATAAACAAATCAATTCTATTCAAAATAAAAAATTACATATCCAAACCCTTAAAGAAGAAATTACTTACTTAAAAATAGAAGAAGATTTGAAAAGCGAATCTACACAAAAGAAAATTTTAGATTTAGAATCAAAAATCAAACAAGAGGTCTGTCCCGACCTACCTAATGTTTTTTTGGAAAAGAAAGAAACATACGGTTTCTCTTCCTTACATCACAAATTTTAACGAAAAACTCATTCCTACTAAAGCAAGACCTATACAAATGAACCATGATTTGTTAAATACCTGTAAAAAAGAAATAGATTCCTTATTAAACAAAAAACTTATCAGACATTCTAAGTCTCCTTGGAGCTGTGCAGCTTTTTATGTTAATAATCAAGCTGAAAAAGAAAGAGGAGTTCCTAGGCTTGTTATCAATTATAAACCTCTCAACGAAGTTTTAGAATGGATTAGATATCCCATCCCTAATAAAAGGGACCTTATTAATAGACTTCAGAATGCCTGTGTGTTTTCTAAATTTGATTTAAAATCAGGATTTTGGCAAATACAGGTTGACGAAAAGGATAAATATAAAACAGCCTTTACTGTCCCTTTTGGACATTATGAATGGAACGTAATGCCTTTTGGGCTAAAAAATGCTCCTTCAGAATTCCAGAATATTATGAATGATATTTTTAATAACTATTTAGATTTCTCTATCTGTTATATTGATGATGTACTTATTTACTCTAAAAATATAGATCAACACTTTAAACACTTAAACATTTTTATACAAATAGCAAAGAAAAATGGTTTAGCGATATCCGCCCAGAAAATAAAAAAATTTCAAACAAAAATTAGATTCCTTGGTCACGATATATTTAGAGGAACTATCAAACCAATAGCTAGAGCCATTGATTTTACTGACAAATTTCCCGATATTATAAAAGAAAAGACTCAGCTACAAAGATTTCTAGGCTGCTTAAATTATATCTCAGACTTTTTCCCCAAGCTTCGCATAATTTGCAACCCCTTGTTTAAAAGATTAAAAAAGAATCCACCAGCTTGGACAGATACCCATACTAATATAGTAAAATCTATCAAGAAACAAGTTAAGTCTTTGCCCTGTTTAGGAATACCTAAAAAGGATGCTTTTATGATAATAGAAACAGATGCCTCTGACTTCGGTTTCAGGGGGATCTTAAAGCAAGTTAACAAAACAGAAGCAGATAATACTGTTTCAAAAGAACAGTTAGTAAGATTTCACTCAGGTAGCTAGACTGGACCCCAGCTAAACTACTCCACTGTTAAAAAGGAAGTTTTATCTATTGTTCTTTGTATATCCAAATTTCAGAGCGACATTTTTAACAAAAGATTTCTCCTTAGAATTGATTGTAAATCTGCTAAAGAGATACTTCAAAAAGATGTAAAAAATATCGTATCAAAGCAAATATTTGCCAGATGGCAAGCAATTTTATCAAGTTTTGATTTTGATATTGAATATATGAAGGGAGAGGATAACTGCCTCCCTGATTTTCTAACGAGAGAATTTTTGCAGAATTCAAGGAATGCAGAGACCTAGATCAACTACTCCTAGTTACTATACTCAAAGAGCAATTACCAATTTCAGCAATAACAATCAATTCAAGTCTTTAGAAGACATTCCAGCTCCATCATATGCCGGAGCAATTACTCAACCAGCTCCTTCTTTTCCAACTACCCAAACCAAAGCCCAGGTTATCCCACTAAAAAATGGCTATTTTCTTAAACCAGAAGTTGAGCATATTACTCCTACTACTCTTACTGTATTAGGAAACTTATCCAAGCTAGTTGAGCTTACTCAAAATATCTTCCCACCTGATTGTCAATGGTTTACCGACAATCCTCTAAAGACCCAAGAGTTCTATGAATACATCATTGTAGACTCAGGAGCAGCAGAAATTACTCATACCTATCATCCAGAAGATAAGAGCAAGATCGCTTACTCAAAATGCATTATCAAAAGAGTTTTAAAATTCAACGATTGGACTCGGCCTTATGAAAACAGGCCATTTACTCAAAATTACAACCCGGGAGGGTATAGTTATCCCGACTACAAGAACGCCTGGTTTAGGGCCTTCCTCATGAGGTCCTTTGACCATTCCTGGTTCTTTACCTTTAAATCAGATTTTATAAATAACGCCTTCCCAGTTTGGTTTACCGAATGGTGGAGGATTTTTGGACCAATTACAGAGATGTTACCAACCTCAGTCAAATTAGCCCAACAACAATTTCTTGTCAGATCCAAAGAAGAACCATTCAGGAGACACCTGATGTTCTTTGCAGAATTCAAAGTACCATGGATCCTATGTTGGAATTACTCATTCAAACAATTGTACCCCCAGCCATACATCATCTCTATCATCAGAGAATTTAAAGTAAAGTGGTGGGTAAATTATTCTGATAAATATTGTGATACTTGTGTTGTCAACAGGTTTTTTGACACAGGCGAAAAACCAAGCTGGGAAAATGAGGCATCTCCATCCCAACAAACTGTGTCTAATCCAAGACAATCCAATACTCCATCCCAACGAACTATGTCTAATCCAAGACAATCCAATACTCAAGGTTTCGATATTTGTTTCGGACCTCCTCCTACTCCTAGCAAATCATCCAAGATTTCCTCCTCTCCAAAAATTCGACATCAAGCCTCTTCTTCAAAAAATAAATCAAAAATCAAGAAAGAAGCCTCTTCTGATTCTGATCTAGACGAAGAGGATCAGAAACTATTCCAAAAATTAGCCAAACAATTCTTGAAAGCCAAAAAGAAATCCGGGTCAGAAATGGACTCCGACCCAGCCAGTTCCGATCATGATTTTGATGATTTATTTGATGGGCCCTGTGCCCAAGACCCTTTTCTTTAAATAGAAAAATCAGGAACGAAGTTGTAAGCGGAAATATAAACATTTTATTCATAAAATTGAATAACAATTACAGAAATTATAGAAACATAAAGACTTATTGTCGTTTTTACGATTACTCCTGTAAGTCTTTATGTTTCTATAATTTCTGTAATTGTTATTCAATTTTATGAATAAAATGTTTATATTTCCGCTTACAACTTCGTTCCTGATTTTTCTATTTAAAGAAAAGGGTCTTGGGCACAGGGCCCACCAAATAAATCATCAAAATCATGATCGGAACTGGCTGGGTCGGAGTCCATTTCTGACCCGGATTTCTTTTTGGCTTTCAAGAATTGTTTGGCTAATTTTTGGAATAGTTTCTGATCCTCTTCGTCTAGATCAGAATCAGAAGAGGCTTCTTTCTTGATTTTTGATTTATTTTTTGAAGAAGAGGCTTGATGTCGAATTTTTGGAGAGGAGGAAATCTTGGATGATTTGCTAGGAGTAGGAGGAGGTCCGAAACAAATATCGAAACCTTGAGTATTGGATTGTCTTGGATTAGACATAGTTCGTTGGGATGGAGTATTGGATTGTCTTGGATTAGACACAGTTTGTTGGGATGGAGATGCCTCCTTTTCCCAGCTTGGTTTTTCGTCTGTGTCAAAAAACCTGTTGACAACACAAGTATCACAATATTTATCAGAATAATTTACCCACCACTTTACTTTAAATTCTCTGATGATAGAGATGATGTATGGCTGGGGGTACAATTGTTTGAATGAGTAATTCCAACATAGGATCCATGGTACTTTGAATTCTGCAAAGAACATCAGGTGTCTCCTGAATGGTTCTTCTTTGGATCTGACAAGAAATTGTTGTTGGGCTAATTTGATTGAGGTTGGTAACATCTCTGTAATTGGTCCAAAAATCCTCCACCATTCGGTAAACCAAACTGGGAAGGCGTTATTTATAAAATTTGATTTAAAGGTAAAGAACCAGGAATGGTCAAAGGACCTCATGAGGAAGGCCCTAAACCAGGCGTTCTTGTAGTCGGGATAACTATACCCTCCCGGGTTGTAATTTTGAGTAAATGGCCTGTTTTCATAAGGCCGAGTCCAATCGTTGAATTTTAAAACTCTTTTGATAATGCATTTTGAGTAAGCGATCTTGCTCTTATCTTCTGGATGATAGGTATGAGTAATTTCTGCTGCTCCTGAGTCTACAATGATGTATTCATAGAACTCTTGGGTCTTTAGAGGATTGTCGGTAAACCATTGACAATCAGGTGGGAAGATATTTTGAGTAAGCTCAACTAGCTTGGATAAGTTTCCTAATACAGTAAGAGTAGTAGGAGTAATATGCTCAACTTCTGGTTTAAGAAAATAGCCATTTTTTAGTGGGATAACCTGGGCTTTGGTTTGGGTAGTTGGAAAAGAAGGAGCTGGTTGAGTAATTGCTCCGGCATATGATGGAGCTGGAATGTCTTCTAAAGACTTGAATTGATTGTCATTGCTGAAATTGGTAATTGCTCTTTGAGTATAGTAACTAGGAGTAGTTGATCTAGGTCTCTGCATTCCTTGAATTCTGCAAAAATTCTCTCGTTAGAAAATCAGGGAGGCAGTTATCCTCTCCCTTCATATATTCAATATCAAAATCAAAACTTGATAAAATTGCTTGCCATCTGGCAAATATTTGCTTTGATACGATATTTTTTACATCTTTTTGAAGTATCTCTTTAGCAGATTTACAATCAATTCTAAGGAGAAATCTTTTGTTAAAAATGTCGCTCTGAAATTTGGATATACAAAGAACAATAGATAAAACTTCCTTTTTAACAGTGGAGTAGTTTAGCTGGGGTCCAGTCCAGCTACCTGAGTGAAATCTTACTAACTGTTCTTTTGAAACAGTATTATCTGCTTCTGTTTTGTTAACTTGCTTTAAGATCCCCCCGAAACCGAAGTCAGAGGCATCTGTTTCTATTATCATAAAAGCATCCTTTTTAGGTATTCCTAAACAGGGCAAAGACTTAACTTGTTTCTTGATAGATTTTACTATATTAGTATGGGTATTTGTCCAAGCTGGTGGATTCTTTTTTAATCTTTGAAACAAGGGGTTGCAAATTATGCGAAGCTTGGGGAAAAAGTCTGAGATATAATTTAAGCAGCCTAGAAATCTTTGTAGCTGAGTCTTTTCTTTTATAATATCGGGAAATTTGTCAGCAAAATCAATGGCTCTAGCTATTGGTTTGATAGTTCCTCTAAATATATCGTGACCAAGGAATCTAATTTTTGTTTGAAAATTTTTTATTTTCTGGGCGGATATCGCTAAACCATTTTTCTTTGCTATTTGTATAAAAATGTTTAAGTGTTTAAAGTGTTGATCTATATTTTTAGAGTAAATAAGTACATCATCAATATAACAGATAGAGAAATCTAAATAGTTATTAAAAATATCATTCATAATATTCTGGAATTCTGAAGGAGCATTTTTTAGCCCAAAAGGCATTACGTTCCATTCATAATGTCCAAAAGGGACAGTAAAGGCTGTTTTATATTTATCCTTTTCGTCAACCTGTATTTGCCAAAATCCTGATTTTAAATCAAATTTAGAAAACACACAGGCATTCTGAAGTCTATTAATAAGGTCCCTTTTATTAGGGATGGGATATCTAATCCATTCTAAAACTTCGTTGAGAGGTTTATAATTGATAACAAGCCTAGGAACTCCTCTTTCTTTTTCAGCTTGATTATTAACATAAAAAGCTGCACAGCTCCAAGGAGACTTAGAATGTCTGATAAGTTTTTTGTTTAATAAGGAATCTATTTCTTTTTTACAGGTATTTAACAAATCATGGTTCATTTGTATAGGTCTTGCTTTAGTAGGAATGAGTTTTTCGTTAAAATTTGTGATGTAAGGAAGAGAAACCGTATGTTTCTTTCTTTCCCAAAAAACATTAGGTAGGTCGGAACAGACCTCTTGTTTGATTTTTGATTCTAAATCTAAAATTTTCTTTTGTGTAGATTCGCTTTTCAAATCTTCTTCAATTTTTAAGTAAGTAATTTCTTCTTTAAGGGTTTGGATATGTAATTTTTTATTTTGAATAGAATTGATTTGTTTATAAACAAGATGATTCTGCAGAAGGGATATTTCTCTATCTTTAATAGGATTTAAGAATTTAAAATTTATATCTTTTCCCATAATATTAGTAGTGATTCCATTACCATTAACCATAAAAGGATATATGGTAGTTAGGAAAGGATTTCCTAAAATAATGTTTTGATTAAGATTTTTAACAAGTATGAAAGGTGTTTTAAAACAATACCCTTCATTACAAATATGGGAATTAGTAAGTTTGTATTCTATATTTAAGGGGGTAGCATTAGCTGCTACAAGTCTTTCATTAGTTTTTTCATAATATTTAGAAGGTATAAGCCCTTCTCTTATGCAGTTTTGATCTGCTCCGCTGTCGATTAAACAGGAAACATTGATACGGAAGTCATTAACAACCAAAGTAATAACCGAATACCATTTTTGATAAGTGATACTTTGAATGGCTAATTCAGTTATTCTGTTATCTTCTTTTGTTTGTTCTAAAGGTGGGTTTGAGATTTCTGGTTTTTCATGTTGTAAGTCTTGCGGTATTTCTATTTTCGAGAAATCATATTTTGCTAGGGAAAGTTTTGTCTCTATTTCTAGATCTTTGGTATGTAATGTAGTAATCTCCTTTTGTAAATAAGTGATGTTGTTCGGAAGTAATTAGTTTTAGACAGCAAAACGATACAAAATGAATGATATGGTATTAACTAATAAACCTTATGGTATTAGCTAATAAGTGATATGGTATTAGCTAATAAACGATATGGTATTTGCTGACTAATACATAAATTAGCTAATAAATAATATGGTATTAACTAATAAACCTTATGGTATTACTTAATACCATATCGTTTATTAGCTAATAAGCGATATGGTATTAGCTAATTAACATTATGGTATTAGTGGATAAATGCATATCATTTAATCAAGATACATGTATTCTTCCTCTAGGAATCATTTTCTTTCATTTATTAATTTATGTTGAATAGTGTAGGCTTTAGTAAAAAAAGTTGTTCATCATAAATGTTAAAAGGTGTGAAGTTGATGATTTATTAGTCTGTCTTTAACTCTTTTTCATTAATGGAGTTTAATTAGTTCATTGCTAAAGACATATTAAAAAATATAGTGTAATGAGATATAAATAAGTGATGTTGTTTGGAAGTAATTAGTTTTAGACATCAAAACGATAAAAAATGAATGATATAGTATTAACTAATAAACTTTATGGTATTCACAAATAAGTGATATGGTATTAGCTAATAAGCGATATGGTATTAGCTGACTAATACATAAGTTAGCTATTAAACGATATGCCATTAGCTAATAAACCTTCTGGTATTAGCTATTAAGTGATACGGTATTAGCTAATAAACGATATGGTATTAGCTAAGAAGCGATATGGTACTAGCTAATTAGCATTATTGTATTAATGGATAAATGCAATGGTTTTAATTGACAAGTTAGAAATGGTATCGGTGAATGAATGATATGGTATTAGCTAATAAGCGAAATGGTATTAGCTAATAAGCGAAATGGTATTAGCTAATTAACATTATGGTATTAGTAGATAAATGCATATCATTTAATCAAGATACATGTATTCTTCCTCTAGGAATCATTTTAAAAGCAAATACCCCCAAATGTGTAGAAATAACATCAGCTAATACCATTACGTTTATTAGCTAATACCAAATCACTTATTTTATACGTATTAATGCTTAATATAAAATGATATTAAATGGTGCATGATCGGCTAACACATATAATCACAATATAAACTATGACCATAATCATGAATACAATACTTCAAAAGAGAAGAGAAGAGATTCCTCAGAAGTTGTTTCTTTATTGGATATGAGAATAGAAGAGATTTTGTTTCTTAGTTCTTCATCATCGTGAAATATTTGTTTAAGAATTAAAGTTTAAAGTTTTAGTACACTTAGTATTACTACTTGCACATCACGATTATTTTAGTTATCGTACCAACTCCGTTAGTATACGTAGGGATTCCTATCCTGAGCATCACCATCTCATAACTAGAGATGGAAGAAGTTGGTACTTCGCTTATTACTTTGTTCCTGCTTCGATGGTATCAGAGCCATTTGTTGTATTAGTAATTCTATCTAAGAAAACATTAATCTTTACTTAGATTGAATTAGTGTTTTGTTATTATAGTCTATAATAATAACTAGTTATTATCTCCTGGTGTTTTACGTTGGTAAGCGTGATTCCGTTGGTAAGCCTTGATTGGTGTTCCCGGTTGTGTTCCCGTAAAACCTCAGTTCTTGTTAATAATCTATTTGTTATTATACACTATTAATAATTTTAATACCGATGACGTCTAGGCTTAGAGCAATGCTTTCTAAAAATAGAACTACTAATAATTCTGGTATTGTCTGCAGTAGTGACATTTCCATGCCTACTAATTATTCTAATTGGACTATACCTGATCAACCTATCAATTCCCTTTATCAAATTGGTCTCTTTGATTTCAAAGTTGCTTACTCCATTAAAACTCATGAAGAAACTATCTCTATACAAAATGAATTTCAAAGTATACCTTTATTATCTAAGGTTTCTATTAAAAAATATTTAGAGAAAAATTTTAGATATATGCATTTTGGACTTATTCAAGTTGCTATTAAGCCCTTAGTTCACATGGGAGTTGATGCTCCAGTTTATATTGCTCTAAGAGACAATAGACTCCTTAAGTATAAAAATTCTTTATTATCCATGATTCAAACTAATATTTGCAACGGGCCCATTTATTTCAATTGTGCCCCAAATTTTAGTGTTGACCTTACTGATCCTCATATTTTAGATTCTTTATTACTAGACATTCATCTTAAGAATAATGAATTCAAAGACAACTGTAAGAATTTTGCAGTTATATTTAGAGTCTATTATAGGGTTATGTCTTCTCAGATTAATCCTAAATTCATGTTTACTCCAACTGATAAAGATGAAACCGTTTTACTACAAGTAAATGCTGATAACCCAAGTACTTTTATTCCTAAAAGACTTAAATGGAATGAAATAACCATTCCAGATGAATTTATTATTCAAGCTCCTCAAATTCCTAGGAATATTACCAGAAGAGAAGTATCAGACATCTCTGAAGATTCTGATGGTAGAATACTCATTAGATTTAATTCCTTTAGAGAAACTAAGCATAATATACGAATACAAGAGGTTAACTCTAGGCAATCTTTTTCTGACAACTCTAGCCGGATAAATAATCCTTTTAGAACTAATGTTGCCTCTACTTCTACTAATGCTTTTATGAATAATGAGGTAAATGTAAATTATAAAAGCCCCTTACCTGATACAAATTACCAAAGTAATGAATCCTCTATAGGTTCTCCTACTCATTCCCAGATGGCTGGTATTAATGTCATTGAGGTTCTCAACTTTTCTGCTAACTTTAAATATCTTGATGAAGAATTTAATGATTCTGATAATCAAGAAAAAAGAAATTGGTTTTTAAAATTAGACAAATCTTTTCGTAACAAACTCCAAGAAGAATGGATTAAGGATCTCCAAATCTATAAATTCAATTTTCCTATATTAAACTGGTTTGATGCTTATTGTCAAATCAAAGATATTCAAAATGTTTATTCCTTAGAACAAATTAATGTTCAAACAAATCTTTATAAAAAATGGGAACTAGCAGATGGTAATAATATTACTGCTATACATCCCCCTTTACAAAGTATAAAAATACAAGTAGCTGATGAACAGGTCATCGCTGCTCCTTTTAAAACTGGTAGGAGTGGTTCAGATCCACCTACTATGGTAGATATTAGAAAAATTCATGAACAAAATAATTTTTCTAATCAAATTCTTCATACTATTGCTGACCAAGTTGATTTATTATCCAATAAAATTGACTCTAAAACCTTTAATATTCAAAACCCGAGTAATTTTCCTAACAATCTTTCTACTCCTCATTTCAAATCCATCAGTATCCCTGAAAATATTGAAAAGAAACTCAAAACTAAATTAGTTACTAATGTAAGTATTGTTAATAAGATAAATAACCAACTTGCTGCTTTAGCTTCCTCATCCAACACTAATGAAAATATTAGTTGTCTAGATAGAGATATAGATGCTCTAGAAGAATCTGATGAAAATCCCAGCATTAATAGAATAAGATACAATACTGGTTTTAAAAATCACTATAGCAAACCCACTCCTCCTGATATGCAATTTGAAGAACGTTCCCAATTTAGGACTTCTAAATTCAACGGAACTTCTATTCAAGAATGGAATATAGACGGGAAGTCTGAAAATGAAATTATAAATACTTTACAAGAAATGGGTATGGCCGGAATGGCTTACGGTATCAAATCATATCTCACTCAAGACCAAACTGCCGCTGTTATAGTCTCCAGTTTTACTGGTCAGTTAAAACATTGGTGGGATAATTCAATTAGTGAAACTGATAAAATGAACATTTATCAACATACTTCTACTACTGAAATGGAAGATGGTTCCATAATTTTGAAATCTGATGCCACTGATTATCTAATTATTAACATAGCCATGTATTTCATAGGAAATCCCAGAGAAGATAATGAATCTAGTCAAATAGTTCTATCCAATCTTTCTTGTCCCACTTTATCAGACTATAGGTGGTATAAGGATGTTTTCCTCACTTTAGTTTTAAAAAGATCTGACTGCAATGCCCCTTTCTGGAAAGAAAGATTCATCGCAGGATTACCAAGATTATTTGGTACCAGAATACATCAAAAATTAAAAGAAGCTTGTGACGTAGTAAATTTTAATGAAATTACTTACGGACAACTATTTGCTTTTATAAAAAAAGAAGGTTTACTTCTATGTTCCGAACTCAAAATCCAAAGTAGATATGGTAAAGAAAAATCTAGTTATAAAAAGGAAATTGGAACATTTTGTGAAGCCTTTGGTTTGCAAAAAATCCAAGCCCCTTCTTCTAAAAAGAAAAAATTAAAAAATTCTTCAAAACCTTATAAAAAGAAAAGATTCTTTAAAAATGATAAAACTTCTGAACAGAAGAAACCTAATACAAAACCTTTCAAGAAAATTTTTAACAAAGATAAAAACTATCAACCCACTTGTTATAAATGCCATAAAAAGGGACATAAAGCTGATGTATGCCCCCTTAAAAAAAAGATTGACGAAATTTTCCAAAATGACGAAGATCTTAAACAAAAAATATATGCTCTTATGATTTCTGACACTCCAGAAGTATCAGAAACTTCTGAACAAGAAGATAATGTTGATGATAATATTTCTCAAACTTCTTCTAGTGATAGTGATGAATCTTGCAATGGATTCTGTCCTTTATCTATAAATGTCATCACTAATGACAACTCAGAACAAGAACTTCTTTTCGATCTCATTGAAAAGGTTCCTAATCCTGAGGATAGACAAAATTATCTTGTCAGACTAAAAGAATTGGTCTTAAGCAAAGAAAAAACTGGTGATAAAAAGACTAATAAATTAATGAATAATCTTGAACCCTTTAGCATCACCAAAATACTAAGCAAAGTACCAACTTCTTCCATCTCT
This sequence comes from Ballota nigra, assembly GCA_947034835.1. Lineage (NCBI taxonomy): Eukaryota > Viridiplantae > Streptophyta > Magnoliopsida > Lamiales > Lamiaceae > Ballota > Ballota nigra. Next base: position 4,051,588 of record OX344727.1, on the reverse strand, counting down.
AGTCAAACCTCTATGGCTGTTTCCACTAATGATTTAAGAAAAGAAATTAATAATCTTAAATTTGAAATCAATAATTTACAAAAAGAAATTACTACTTTACATACCAAAGATCTAGAAATAGAGACAAAGCTTTCCCTAGCAAAATATGATTTCTCAAAAATAGAAATACCGCAAGACTTACCAGAAAGCTCAAATCCACCTTTAGAACAAACTAAAGAAGATAATAAAATAACCGAATTAGCCATTCAAAGTATCACTTATCAAAAATGGTATTCGATTATTACTTTGGTTGTTAATGACTTCCGTATCAATGTTTCCTGTTTAATCGACAGCGGAGCAGATCAAAACTGCATAAGAGAAGGACTTATACCTTCTAAATACTATGAAAAAACTAATGAAAGACTTGTGGCAGCTAATGCTACTCCCTTAAGCATTGAATACAAACTTACTAATTCCCATATATGTAATGAAGGATATTGTTTTAAAACACCTTTCATACTTGTTAAAAATCTTAATCAAAATATTATTTTAGGGAATCCCTTCCTAACTACCATATATCCTTTTATGGTTAATGGTAATGGAATCACTACTAATATTATGGGAAAAGATATAAATTTTAAATTTTTAAATCCTATTAAAGATAGAGAAATATCCCTTCTACAGAGTCACTTTGTCTTTAAACAAATAAATTCTATTCAAAATAAGAAGTCACATATCCAAACTCTTAAAGAAGAAATTACTTATTTAAAAATAGAAGAAGATTTGAAGAATGAAATTATTCAAAAGAAAATTTTAGATTTAGAATCAAAAATTAAACTTGAAGTCTGTTCCGAATTACCAAACGCTTTCTGGGAAAGAAAGAAACATACTGTTTCTCTCCCTTATATTACAAACTTTAATGAAAAACTCATTCCTACTAAAGCTAGACCTATACAAATGAATCACGAATTATTAGACACTTGTAAAAAAGAAATAGAGTCTTTATTAAGCAAAAAACTTATTAGACACTCTAAGTCCCCTTGGAGTTGTGCAGCCTTCTACGTTAATAATCAAGCTGAAAAGGAAAGAGGGGTTCCTAGGCTGGTTATCAACTATAAACCTCTTAATGAAGTTTTAGAATGGATTAGATATCCTATTCCTAACAAAAGAGATCTTATTAATAGATTGCAAAATGCCTGTGTTTTTTCCAAATTCGATTTAAAATCAGGATTCTGGCAAATACAAGTAAATGAGAAAGATAAGTATAAGACGGCTTTTACGGTCCCCTTTGGCCATTACGAATGGAACGTAATGCCTTTCGGTCTCAAAAATGCCCCCTCAGAATTCCAAAATATTATGAATGATATCTTTAATAATTATTCTGATTTTTCCATATGTTATATTGATGATGTTCTTATCTACTCTCAAAATATAGACCAGCATTTCAAGCATTTAAACATTTTTTTACAAATAGTAAAGAAAAATGGATTAGCCATATCTGCTCAAAAGATTAGACTTTTTCAAACAAGGATTAGATTCCTTGGTCACGATATTTTTAAAGGAACTATCAAACCAATAGCAAGGGCTATTGATTTTGCTGATAAATTCCCGGACATTATAAAAGACAAAACTCAATTACAAAGATTTTTAGGCTGTTTAAATTATATCTCAGATTTTTCCCCAAACTTCGCATAATTTGCAACCCTTTATTCCAAAGACTAAAAAAGAATCCACCAGCATGGACAGATACTCATACTGATATCGTAAAATTAATCAAAAAACAAGTTAAGTCTTTACCATGCTTAGGAATACCTAAAAAGATGCTTTTATGATAATAGAAACAGATGCCTCTGACTTCGGTTTCGGGGGGATATTGAAGCAAGTTAACAAAACAGAAGCAGATAATAAAGAACAGTTAGTAAGATTTCATTCAGGTAGCTGGACTGGACCCCAGCTTAATTACTCCACGGTTAAAAAGGAAGTTTTATCTATTGTCCTTTGTATCTCTAAATTTCAGAGTGATATTTTTAACAAAAGATTTCTCTTAAGAATTGACTGTAAATCAGCCAAAAAAATACTACAAAAAGATGTTAAGAATATTGTATCAAAACAGATATTTGCCAGATGGCAAGCAATCTTATCAAGCTTTGATTTTGATATAGAATATATCAAGGGAGAGAATAATTGCCTCCCTGATTTCCTAACAAGAGAATTTTTGCAGGATTCAAAGGATGCAAAGACCTAGATCAACTACTCCTGGTTACTATACTCAAAGAGCAGTTACCAACCTTAACAATACTAACCAATTCAAGTCTTTAGAAGACATTCCTGCTCCATCATACGCTGGAGCCATTACTCAACCAATTCCTTCCTTCCCAACTACTCAAACAAAAACCCAAGTTATCCCACTAAAAAATGGCTATTTTCTTAAGCCAGAAACTGAACATATTACTCCTACTACCCTTACAGTGCTAGGAAATCTATCCAAGCTTATTGAACTTACTCAAAATATCTTCCCACAAGATTGTCAATGGTTTACAGACAATCCCTTGAAGACCCAAGAGTTTTACGAATATATTCTCGTAGACTCTGGCGCTGCCGAAATTACTCACACTTATCATCCAGAAGATAAGAGCAAGATTGCCTATTCAAAATGTATTATCAAAAGAGTCCTAAAGTTCAACGATTGGAATCGACCATATGAATTTAGGCCATTTACTCAAAGCTATAACCCAAGGGGTTATAATTATCCAGATTACAAGAATGCTTAGTTTCGGGCCTTTCTTATGAGGTCCTTCGACCACTCGTGGTTCTTTACTTTCAAATCGGATTTTGTTGACAACCCCTTCCCCGTATGGTTTACAGAATGGTGGAGGATCTTCGGACCGATTACTGAAATGATGCCAACCACAGTTAAACTTGCTCAACAACAGTTCCTGGTTAGATCCAAAGAAGAGCCATTTAGAAGACATTTGATGTTCTTCGCAGAGTTCAAAGTACCATGGATCCTTTGTTGGAATTACTCCTTTAAGCAGTTTTATCCTCAGCCATACAGCGTCTCTATAATTAGAGAGTTTAAGGTTAAATGGTGGGTAAACTATTCTGACAAATATTGTGACACCAGTGTCATCAATAGGTTTTTCGACACAGGAGAAAAACCCAGTTGGGAGAAAGAGATTACTCCATCCCAACGAGATATGCCTAATTCAAGACAGTCAAATACTCAAGTCAGACCTAATCCAAGACAGTTCTTTACTCAAAGCTCCGATATTCATTTCGGACCTCCTCCTACTCCCAGCAAACTATCCAAAGAACCATCTTCGTCAAACACCAAGAAACCAGCCGCTTTATTAAAAAATAAATCCAAAGCTAAGAAAGAAGTCTCTTCTGATTCAGACCTTGATGAAGAAGATCAAAAACTATTCCAGAAATTAGCCAAACAATTTTTAAAAGCTAAAAAGAAGTCCAGTTCAGAAATGGGCTCAGACGCAGCCAGCTCTGATCATGATTATGATGACCTATTCGGAGGGCCTTGTGCCCAAGACCCTTTCCTTTAAAAAAGAGAAAATCTATTGATAGGAACATTAAAAATTTAGACAAATGAACGTATTTGTGATGTCTAAATTTCCTGTCATTTACTCAAAAGAAACTCGTTTTCATCAACAGGAACATTAATATTTTAGATAAATGAGCGAAATGCGATATCTAAAATACCTGTTTACTCAAAATTACTCAAATACAGGTACAGAAGACAACGATCAAAAATTGCCGACATACATTAGTGCTTTCATACAGTAAAGCAGCCGAACCCACATTCAAGATCTACTCAAAGACTTTACCAGCTGCTCCCATAACAGTGAAGCCGCCGGACCCACACTCAAAAGAAGACTCCACTCAAAGATTCCCACTACACAAAGGGACCCATATCCGATCCTTTCATTGGTGGATTTTAAATTCTATTGTTATTATGTTATTTCTTTTGAAGTCCATTTGTCTATATAAGGACTTTGTTATTTCCATTAAGGAGCACGCTTGAGATCATACTCGCTCCTTCTCTCTCTCTCTCTCTCTATCTCATCTTTGTACACATCTTACTGTAAGTCTTTTATGTTATTCAATCTATGTAAGTTGCCTATTATTATCAATACAATGTTATATTTTCCGCTTATTACTTCGTTCCTGCTTCGATGGTATCAAAGCCATTTGTTGTATTAGTAATTCTATCTAAGAAAACATTAATCTTTACTTAGATTGAATTAGTGTTTTATTATTATAGTCTATAATAATAACTAGTTATTATCTCCTGGTGTTTTGCGTTGAAATTTCACGGGAACACTACCGGGAACACCAATCAAGGCTTACCAACGGAATCACGCTTACCAACGTAAAACACCAGGAGATAATAACTAGTTATTATTATAGACTATAATAACAAAACACTAATTCAATCTAAGTAAAGATTAATGTTTTCTTAGATAGAATTACTAATACAACAAATGGCTCTGATACCATCGAAGCAGGAACGAAGTAATAAGCGGAAAATATAACATTGTATTGATAATAAGAGGCAACTTACATAGATTGAATAACATAAAAGACTTACAGTAAGATGTGTACAAAGATGAGATAGAGAGAGAGAGAGAGAGAGAGAAGGAGCGAGTATGATCTCAAGCGTGCTCCTTAATGGAAATAACAAAGTCCTTATATAGACAGATGGACTTCAAAAGAAATAACATAATAACAATAGAATTTAAAATCCGCCAATGAAAGGATCGGATATGGGTCCCTTTGTGTAGTGGGAATCTTTGAGTGGAGTCTTCTTTTGAGTGTGGGTCCGGCGGCTTCACTGTTATGGGAGCAGCTGGTAAAGTCTTTGAGTAGATCTTGAATGTGGGTTCGGCTGCTTTACTGTACGAAAGCACTAATGTATGTCGGCAATTTTTGATCGTTGTCTTCTGTACCTGTATTTGAGTAATTTTGAGTAAACAGGTATTTTAGATATCGCATTTCGCTCATTTATCTAAAATATTAATGTTCCTGTTGATGAAAACGAGTTTCTTTTGAGTAAATGACAGGAAATTTAGACATCACAAATACGTTCATTTGTCTAAATTTTTAATGTTCCTATCAATAGATTTTCTCTTTTTTAAAGGAAAGGGTCTTGGGCACAAGGCCCTCCGAATAGGTCATCATAATCATGATCAGAGCTGGCTGCGTCTGAGCCCATTTCTGAACTGGACTTCTTTTTAGCTTTTAAAAATTGTTTGGCTAATTTCTGGAATAGTTTTTGATCTTCTTCATCAAGGTCTGAATCAGAAGAGACTTCTTTCTTAGCTTTGGATTTATTTTTTAATAAAGCGGCTGGTTTCTTGGTGTTTGATGAAGATGGTTCTTTGGATAGTTTGCTGGGAGTAGGAGGAGGTCCGAAATGAATATCGGAGCTTTGAGTAAAGAACTGTCTTGGATTAGGTCTGACTTGAGTATTTGACTGTCTTGAATTAGGCATATCTCGTTGGGATGGAGTAATCTCTTTCTCCCAACTGGGTTTTTCTCCTGTGTCGAAAAACCTATTTATGACACTGGTGTCACAATATTTGTCAGAATAGTTTACCCACCATTTAACCTTAAACTCTTTAATTATAGAGACGCTGTATGGCTGAGGATAAAACTGCTTAAAGGAGTAATTCCAACAAAGGATCCATGGTACTTTGAACTCTGCGAAGAACATCAAATGTCTTCTAAATGGCTCTTCTTTGGATCTAACCAGGAACTGTTGTTGAGCAAGTTTAACTGTGGTTGGCATCATTTCAGTAATCGGTCCGAAGATCCTCCACCATTCTGTAAACCATACGGGGAAGGGGTTGTCAACAAAATCCGATTTGAAAGTAAAGAACCACGAGTGGTCGAAGGACCTCATAAGAAAGGCCCGAAACCAAGCATTCTTGTAATCTGGATAATTATAACCCCTTGGGTTATAGCTTTGAGTAAATGGCCTAAATTCATATGGTCGATTCCAATCGTTGAACTTTAGGACTCTTTTGATAATACATTTTGAATAGGCAATCTTGCTCTTATCTTCTGGATGATAAGTGTGAGTAATTTCGGCAGCGCCAGAGTCTACGAGAATATATTCGTAAAACTCTTGGGTCTTCAAGGGATTGTCTGTAAACCATTGACAATCTTGTGGGAAGATATTTTGAGTAAGTTCAATAAGCTTGGATAGATTTCCTAGCACTGTAAGAGTAGTAGGAGTAATATGTTCAGTTTCTGGCTTAAGAAAATAGCCGTTTTTTAGTGGGATAACTTGGGTTTTTGTTTGAGTAGTTGGGAAGGAAGGAATTGGTTGAGTAATGGCTCCAGCGTATGATGGAGCAGGAATGTCTTCTAAAGACTTGAATTGGTTAGTATTGTTAAGGTTGGTAACTGCTCTTTGAGTATAGTAACCAGGAGTAGTTGATCTAGGTCTTTGCATCCTTTGAATCCTGCAAAAATTCTCTTGTTAGGAAATCAGGGAGGCAATTATTCTCTCCCTTGATATATTCTATATCAAAATCAAAGCTTGATAAGATTGCTTGCCATCTGGCAAATATCTGTTTTGATACAATATTCTTAACATCTTTTTGTAGTATTTCTTTGGCTGATTTACAGTCAATTCTTAAGAGAAATCTTTTGTTAAAAATATCACTCTGAAATTTAGAGATACAAAGGACAATAGATAAAACTTCCTTTTTAACCGTGGAGTAATTAAGCTGGGGTCCAGTCCAGCTACCTAAATGAAATCTTACTAACTGTTCTTTATTATCTGCTTCTGTTTTGTTAACTTGCTTCAATATCCCCCCGAAACCGAAGTCAGAGGCTTCTGTTTCTATTATCATAAAAACATCTTTTTTAGGTATTCCTAAGCATGGTAAAGACTTAACTTGTTTTTTGATTAATTTTACGATATCAGTATGAGTATCTGTCCATGCTGGTGGATTCTTTTTTAGTCTTTGGAATAAAGGGTTGCAAATTATGCGAAGTTTGGGGAAAAAATCTGAGATATAATTTAAACAGCCTAAAAATCTTTGTAATTGAGTTTTGTCTTTTATAATGTCCGGGAATTTATCAGCAAAATCAATAGCCCTTGCTATTTGTTTGATAGTTCCTTTAAAAATATTGTGACCAAGGAATCTAATCCTTGTTTGAAAAAGTCTAATCTTTTGAGCAGATATGGCTAATCCATTTTTCTTTACTATTTGTAAAAAAATGTTTAAATGCTTGAAATGCTGGTCTATATTTTGAGAGTAGATAAGAACATCATCAATATAACATATGGAAAAATCAGAATAATTATTAAAGATATCATTCATAATATTTTGGAATTCTGAGGGGGCATTTTTGAGACCGAAAGGCATTACGTTCCATTCGTAATGGCCAAAGGGGACCGTAAAAGCCGTCTTATACTTATCTTTCTCATTTACTTGTATTTGCCAGAATCCTGATTTTAAATCGAATTTGGAAAAAACACAGGCATTTTGCAATCTATTAATAAGATCTCTTTTGTTAGGAATAGGATATCTAATCCATTCTAAAACTTCATTAAGAGGTTTATAGTTGATAACCAGCCTAGGAACCCCTCTTTCCTTTTCAGCTTGATTATTAACGTAGAAGGCTGCACAACTCCAAGGGGACTTAGAGTGTCTAATAAGTTTTTTGCTTAATAAAGACTCTATTTCTTTTTTACAAGTGTCTAATAATTCGTGATTCATTTGTATAGGTCTAGCTTTAGTAGGAATGAGTTTTTCATTAAAGTTTGTAATATAAGGGAGAGAAACAAATATAACTTTAAAGTTTTTCACCATCTCATATCTTATTAAAAATAGCAGTATGACTAAGAATTATTTGTTTATTAGCAAGATCAATAGAATGATCCCACCAATTTTTTAGTTGACCTGTAAATCTAGAAACAATTAAAACCGCAATAGTTTCTTCAGAGCCATTAGTTGTATTAGTAATTCTATCTAAGAAAACATTAATCTTTACTTAGATTGAATTAGTGCTATTATTATTATAGTATATAATAATAAATTGTTATTATCTTAATTTGTTGTTTTACGTTGGTAAGCGTAAGCCCGTTGGTAAGCCTTGATTGGTGTTCCCGGTAGTGTTCCCGTGAAATTTCAAAAAATTGATAATAATCTATTTATTATTAAACACTATTGATAATTATAATACTTATGACGTCCAGGCTAAGAGCAATGCTTTCTAAAAATAGAACTACTAATAATTCTGGTATTGGTTGCAGTAGAGATATTTCTATGCCTACTAATTATTCTAATTGGACTATACCTGATCAACCTATTAATTCACTCTATCAAATTGGACTCCTTGATTTTAAAGTTGATTACTCTATTAAAACTCATGAAGAAACTATCTCTATACAAAATGAATTTCAAAGCATGCCTTTATTATCTAAAGTTTCTATTCAAAAATATTTAGAGAAGAATATTAGATATATGCATTTTGGACTTATTCAAGTAGCAATCAAACCCTTAGTTCATATGGGAGTTGATGCTCATGTATATATTGCCCTTAGAGAGAATAGACTCATTAAGTATAAAAATTCTTTGTTATCCATGATTCAAACTAATATTTGCAACGGACCTATGTACTTTAACTGTGCTCCAAATTTTAGTGTTGACCTTACTGATCCTCATATTTTAGATTCTTTAATATTAGACATCTTAAAAATAATGAATTTAAAGATAACTGTAAAAATTTTGCAGTTATTTTTAGGGTTTAGTATAGGGTTATGTCTTCTCAGATTAATCCTAAATTCATGTTTACTCCTACTGATAAAGATGAAACCGTTTTACTACAAGTGGATGCCGATAATCCTAGTACTTTTATTCCTAAAAGACTTAAATGGAATGAGATAACTATTCCAGAAGAATTTATTATTCAAGCTCCTCAAATTCCTAGAAATATTACTAGAAGAAATGTATCAGATATCCTAGAAGATTCTGATGGAAAAATGCTCATTAGATTTAATTCTTTTAGAGAACCAAGAAATAATATACGTATACAAGAAGTTGATTCTAGATAATCTTTTTTCTGACAATTCTAGCCGTGTTAATAATCTTTTCAGGTCTAGTGTTGCTTCTACATCTACTAATGCTTTTAATAATAATGAAATGAATGTTAATTACAAAAGCCCTTTACTAGATACAGGTTATCAATAATGATGAAACCTCTATAAGTTCCCCTACTCATTCCCAAATGGCTGGCCTTAATGTTATTGAAACACTTAATTTTTCTGCAAACTTTAAATATCTCGATGAAGAATTTAATGATTCAGATAATCAAGAAAGAAGAGACTGGTTTTTAAAATTAGACAAATCTTTTCGTGATAAACTTCAAAAGGAATGGATTAAAGATCTTCAAATCTATAAATTCAATTTTCCTATTTTAAATTGGTTTGATGCTTATTGCCAAATCGAAAATATTCAAAATGTTTACTCTTTAGAACAAATTAATGTTCAAACAAATCTTTATAAAAAAATGGGAATTAGCAGATGGTAATAATATTACTGCTATACATCCTCCTTTGCAAAGTATAAAAATACAAGTAGCTGATGAACAAGTCATTGCTGCTCCATTCAAAACTGGTAGGAATGGATCAGATCCTCCTACCATGGTAGATATTAGAAAAATTCATGAACAAAATAATTTTTCTAATCAAATTCTTCATACTATTGCTGATCAAGTTGATTTATTATCCAATAAAATTGATTCTAAAGTTTTTAATAATACTCAAAACTCTAGTAAATTTCAGAATAATCTATCTGCTCCTCATTTTAAATCTATCAGTATACCTGAAAATATTGAGAAAAAACTTAAAACTAAATTAATCACTAATGAAAGTATAGTTAATAAAATTAATAACCAACTTGCTGCTTTAGCATCCACATCCAATACTAAAGATAATATTAGTTGTTTAGATAGAAATATAAATGCTCTGATACCATTGAAACAGGAACGAAAAACACGCGGAAATAAATATAATAATAAACATGATTAAACAAACAAACTATATTGAAAATACATAAACTTAAAATCTTACAGTAGTAATCGTATAATTATGATTATATTTGAGCACAAAAACAGAAAATTATTTAGAGAGGGAGAGAGAAGGGGCGAGTATGATCTCAAGCGTGTCTTCCTCAATACAAACTGAGTCCTCTTATAGGCAGAGTGGACTTGAAAAGAAAATAGAACAAAATATTTTTTTACAAATCCGCCAATAGGAGAGATGGAGAGGAACCGATTGCATAGGTGTCATCGTCATTATTCTTCAATTTTGACTTTAGAGGCAAAATTTTGAGTGGAGTTTGAGTGGAGGTAGTAAGTGCGGTTTGAGTGTGTTTTGAGTGGGACCGGCGGCTTCACTGTATGAGAACAACTTTTGTTGATCACGCGTGTTGCTTTTGTCGGCCATGTTCGAGTACTTTGTCTTCAGTACCTGTTTTGAGTATTTGAGTAGTAAACAGGTATTTTAGATATCGCAATTCACTCATTTATCTAAAATATTGATATTCCTGTCTAATGGATACAGACCATTTTTTTAGTATTTGATAGGAAATTTAGACATCACAAAATCGTTCATTTGTCTAAATTTTTAATGTTCCTATCATTTTATAAATAAGGGTCTTGGGCACAAGGCCCACCAAAGAAGTCGTCATAATCGTGGTCAGAACTGGCTGGTTCTGAGTCCATTTCAGACCCAAATTTCTTTTTGGCTTTAATGAATTGTTTGGCTAGTTTTTGAAATAATTTCTGATCCTCTTCATCTAAATCAGAATCAGAAGAGGCTTCTTTTTTTACTTTGGATTTATTTTTGGATGAAGAAGTTTGGGGTTTAATATTTGAAGAGGAGGGAGCTCTTGAGGATTTGTTAGGAGTATGGGGAGGTCCGAAACAAATGTCGAATCCTTGAGTACTGGAATGTTTTAGGTTAGGTTTAGTATGTGGGGATACTTCCTTTTCCCAGCTAGGTTTTTCACCTGTTTCAAAAAACTTGCTGACAACATTAGTATCACAATATTTATCCGAATAATTAATCCACCATTTTACCTTAAACTCTCTAATAATAGATACGCTGTAAGGTTAGGATAAAATTGTTTAAAAGAGTAGTTCCAACATAAAATCCATGGTACTTTAAATTCAGCATAGAACATCAGATGTCTTCGGAAGGGTTCTTCTTTAGATCAAATTAGAAATTGTTGTTGGGCTAATTTAACAGAAGTTGGTAACATTTCTGTAATTGGTCCAAAAATACGCCACCATTCGGTGAACCAAACTGGGAGGCGTTTTTGACAAAATCTGATTTGAAAGTAAAGAACCAAGAATGATCAAAGGGCCTCATAAGAAAGGCTCTAAACCAAGCATTTTTGTAATCAGGATAATTATATCCCTTCGGATTGTAATTTTGAGTAAATGGCCTATTTTCATAAGGACGAGTCCAATCATTATATCTTAATACCCTTTTGATAATGCACTTGGAATAAGAAATTTTACTACTATCATCAGGATGGTAGGTATGAGTAATTTCAGCAGCACCAGAGTCTACAAGAATGTATTCATAGAATTCTTGAGTTTTCAGAGGATTATCCGTGAACCACTGACAGTCTAATGGGAAAATGTTTTGAGTAAGATCATTTAGTTTGGGCAAGTTTCCTAGTACAGTAAGGGTTGTAGGAGTAATGTGTTCAACTTCTGGTTTAAGAAAGTACCCATTTTTTAGTGGGATAACTTGGGTGTTGGTTTGGGCAGCTGGAAAAGAAGGAATTGGTTGAGTAATAGTTCCGGCATAGGATGGAGCTGGGATATCTTCTAAGGATTTGAATTGGTTGGTGTTACTATAATTAGTAACAGCTCTTTGCGTATAGTAACTAGGAGTTGTCGATCTTGGTCTTTGCATCTTTTGAATCCTGCAAAAAACTCTCTTGTTAGAAAATCAGGAAGGCAATTATTTTCTCCTTTAATATATTCAATATCGAAATCAAAGCTTGATAAAATTGCTTGCCATCTAGCAAATATCTGTTTTGATACAATGTTTTTAACATCTTTTTGTAGTATTTCTTTAGCAGATTTACAATCAATTCTAAGGAGAAATTTTTTGTTAAAAATATCACTTTGAAATTTGGATATACATAGAACAATAGATAAAACTTCCTTTTTTACAGTTGAGTAATTTAATTGTGGTCCAGTCTAGCTTCCTGAGTGAAATCTTACTAATTGTTCTTTTGAGACAGTATCATCTGCTTTTGTTTTAATAATTTGCTTTAATATCCCCCCGAAACCAAAGTCAGAAGCATCTGTTTCTATAATCATAAATGGATCATTTTTTGGTATTCCTAAACATGGTAAAGACTTAAGGATTCGACATTTGTTTCGAACCTCCCCCTACTCCTAACAAATCCTCAAGAGCTCCCTCCTCTTCAAATATTAAACCCCAAACGAAAAATCCATTCCTACTAAAGCAAGACCTATACAAATGAACCATGATTTATTAAATACTTGTAAAAAAGAAATCGATTCCTTATTAAATAAGAAACTTATTAGACACTCTAAATCTCCTTGGAGTTGTGCAGTTTTCTATGTTAATAATCAGGCTGAAAAAGAAAGAGGAGTTCCTAGACTTGTTATTAACTATAAGCCCCTTAATGAAGTATTAGAATGGATTAGATATCCTATTCCTAATAAAAGAGACCTTATTAATAGACTCCAAAATGCTTATGTATTTTCTAAATTCGATTTAAAATCGGAATTTTGGCAAATACAAGTTGATGAAAAAGATAAGTATAAAACAGCATTTACAGTCCCCTTTGGACATTATGAATGGAATGTAATGCCTTTTGGACTAAAAAATGCTCCTTCGGAATTCCAAAATATAATGAATGATATATTTAATAATTATTCTGACTTCTCTATTTGTTATATTGATGATGTACTTATATACTCCAAAATTTTAGACCAACATTTTAAGCATTTAAATATATTTTTACAAATAGTGAAGAAAAATGGTTTAGCCATATCTGCTCCTAAAATCAAACTTTTTCAAACAAAGATTAGATTTCTTGGTCACGATATATTCAGAGGAACTATCAAACCAATAACTAGAGCTATTGACTTTGCAGATAAATTCCCAGATATTATAAAAGAAAAGACTCAACTACAAAGATTCTTAGGTTGCCTAAATTATATTTCAGATTTTTTCCCTAAACTACGCATAATTTGCAACCCATTGTTTCAAAGATTAAAAAAGAATCCACCAGCATGGACTGACACTCATACTAATATAGTAAAATCTATTAAAAAAAAGGTTAAGTCTCTACCATGTTTAGGAATACCCAAAAATGATGCATTTATGATTATAGAAACAGATGCTTCTGACTTCGGTTTCGGGGGGATATTAAAGCAAATTATTAAAACAAAAGCAGATGATATTGTCTCAAAAGAACAATTAGTAAGATTTCACTCAGGAAGCTGGACTGGACCACAATTAAATTACTCAACTGTAAAAAAGGAAGTTTTATCTATTGTTCTATGTATATCCAAGTTTCAAAGTGATATTTTTAACAAAAAATTTCTCCTTAGAATTGATTGTAAATCTGCTAAAGAAATACTACAAAAAGATGTTAAAAACATTGTATCAAAACAGATATTTGCTAGATGGCAAGCAATTTTATCAAGCTTTGATTTCGATATTGAATATATTAAAGGAGAAAATAATTGCCTTCCTGATTTTCTAACAAGAGAGTTTTTGCAGGATTCAAAAGATGCAAAGACCAAGATCGACAACTCCTAGTTACTATACGCAAAGAGCTGTTACTAATTATAGTAACACCAACCAATTCAAATCCTTATAAGATATCCCAGCTCCATCCTATGCTGGAACTATTACTCAACCGATTCCTTCATTTCCAGCTACCCAAACCAACACCCAAGTTATCCCACTAAAAAATGGGTACTTTCTTAAACCATAAGTTGAACACATTACTCCTACAACCCTTACTGTACTAGGAAACTTGTCCAAGCTAAATGATCTTACCCAAAACATTTTCCCAGTAGACTGTCAGTGGTTCACGGATAATCCTCTGAAAACTCAAGAATTCTATGAATACATTCTTGTAGACTCTGGTGCTGCTGAAATTACTCATACCTACCATCCTGATGATAGTAATAAAATTTCTTATTCCAAGTGCATTATCGAAAGGGTATTAAGATATAATGATTGGACTCGTCCTTATGAAAATAGGCCATTTACTCAAAATTACAATCCGAATGGATATAATTATCCTGATTACAAAAATGCTTGGTTTAGAACCTTTCTTATGAGGTCCTTTGATCATTCTTGGTTCTTTACTTTCAAATCAGATTTTGTCAAAAACGCCTTCCCAGTTTGGTTCACTGAATGGTGGGGTATTTTTGGACCAATTACAGAAATGTTACCAACTTCTGTTGAATTAGCCCAACAACAATTTCTAATTAGATCTAAAGAACCCTTCCGAAGACATCTGATGTTCTATGCTGAATTTAAAGTACCATGGATTTTATGTTGGAACTACTCTTTTAAACAATTTTATCCTCAACCTTACAGCGTATCTATTATTAGAGAGTTTAAGGTAAAATGGTGGATTAATTATTCGGATAAATATTGTGATACTAATGTTGTCAGCAAGTTTTTTGAAACAGGTGAAAAACCTAGCGGGGAAAAGGAATTATCCCCACATACTAAACCTAACCCAAAACATTCCAGTACTCAAGGATTCGACATTTGTTTCGGACCTCCCTCCTCTTCAAATATTAAACCCCAAACTTCTTCATCCAAAAATAAATCCAAAGTCAAAAAAGAAGCCTCTTCTGATTCTGATTTAGATGAAGAAGATCAGAAATTATTTCAAAAACTAGCCAAACAATTCATTAAAGCCAAAAAGAAATCTGGGTCTGAAATGGACTCAGAACCAACGAGTTCTGACCACGATTATGATGACTTCTTTGGTGGGCCTTGTGCCCAAGACCCTTATTTATAAAATAATAGGAACATTAAAAATTTAGACAAATGAACGATTTTGTGATGTCTAAATTTCCTATCAAATACTCAAAAATGGTCTGTATCCATTAAACAGGAATATCAATATTTTAGATAAATGAGCGAATTGCGATATCTAAAATACCTGTTTACTACTCAAATACTCGAAACAGGTACTGAAGACAAAGTACTCGAACATGGCCGACAAAAGCAACACGCGTGATCAACAAAAGTTGTTCTCATACAGTGAAGCCGCCGGTCCCACTCAAAACACACTCAAACCGCACTTACTACCTCCACTCAAACTCCACTCAAAATTTTGCCTCAAAAGTCAAAAGTGAAGAATGATGACGATGGCACCTATGCAATCGGTTCCTCTCCGTCTCTCCTATTGGCAGATTTGTAAAAAATTATTTTGTTCTATTTTCTTTTCAAGTCCACTTTGCCTATAAGAGGACTCAGTTTGTATTGAGGAAGGCACGCTTGAGATCATACTCACCCTTCTCTCTCTCTCTCTAAATAATTTTCTGTTTTTGTGCTCAAATATAATCGTAATTATACGATTACTACTGTAAGATTTTAAGTTTATGTATTTTCAATATAGTTTGTTTGTTTAATCATATTTATTATTATATTTATTTCCGCGTGTTTTTCGTTGGAATGTAAGGGAGAGAAACAACATGTTTCTTTCTGTCCCAGAAAGCATTGGGTAAATCAGAACATACTTCAGATTTTATTTTTTCTCCAAATTCTAAAATCTTATTCTGAATGTCTTTGTTTTTTAATTGATCATCAATCTTTTGATAAGGGATTTCTTCTTGAAGATAACAAATATGTTGTTTTTTATTTTAAATAGAATTAATCTGTTTAGAAATAAAATGATTTTGAAGAAGAGAAATATCTCTCTCTTTGATGGGAGTAATGAAATTGAAGGAAATATCTTTCACCATGATATTAGTGGAAATTTCTTTACCGTTGACGAGAAAAGGATAAATGGTGGTTAGAAAATGAGTACCAAGAATTACTTCTTGATTGAGATTTTTAACTAGAATGAATGGAGTTTTGAAACAATAACCTTGATTACAAATATGGGCATATGATAATTTGTATTTAATGAAAAGGGGAGTGGTATTAGCGGCAACTAATCTTTCATTAGTTTTTTCATAATATTTGGAAGGCACAAGTCCTTCTTTAATACAATTTTGGTCGGCTCCACTATCAATGAAATAAGGAATATTGATTTTAAAATTATTTACAACAAGTGTTATTATAGAATACCATTTTTGAAAAGAAATTCTTTCAATAGCTTGAATAGATTTAAAATGATCTTCTTGATCTTGAGGTTCATCCAGTTTGTCAAAATGTTTGGTGAGATCAATTTGATCATTAATTTCAGTATCATTTTTCTTTAGTAAAGAAATTCTAGTTTCTAATTCTAAATCTTTAGTATGAAGATTAATGATATCCTTTTGTAAAAGACCTACTTCCTTTTTAAGAGTATTGATTTCTCTTTTAAGATCATCAGTAGAAATTTGTTTAGAAATAGAGGAAGAAGGAGTTTTTTCAAAAAGTTTTGTAATGCTAAAAGGTTCAAGATGTTGAAGGAGTTTTTCTTTTTTTGGTTTCTCATTAGTAAGAACAAGATCTCTAAGTCGGAGAAGATACTTATCACGATCTTCTTGATTAGAAACTTTCTCAATGAGATCAAAGAGAAGTTCTTGTTCGTTACTTTCTTTTGTAATAACATTAAGAGAGAAAGGACAGAAATCATCATTACAATCATTATTATCATCATCAGTTTAGGAAAAATTGATTAAATCATTTTGAAATTCTTCTTCAGAAAAATTGGATTCCTCAGAAGTTGTTTCTTTATTGGATATGAGAATAGAAGAGATTTTGTTTCTTAGTTCTTCATCATCGTGAAATATTTCATCAATTTTCTTTTTTAAAGGGCAAACATCAGCTTTATGGCCAAGCTTGTGGCATTTATAACAAGTAGGTTGTCCTCTTTTAAAATCCTTTGATTTCTTTTTTTTTAAAGGGTTTTTGTTGGGAATTGCTATTATTGTCATAGCGTTTTTTAAAAGGATTTTTGTTTTTAGAGGATTTTGAGAGTTTCTTTGCTTTTCTTTTGGCTTTGGAAGAGGGAGCTTGGATTTTTTGTAATCTGAAGGCTTCACAGAAAGTGTCAACTTTTTTTCTAAATTTGTATTTTTCGGATCCATATTTGGATTGTATCCTGAGTTCAGAACACAAAGAGAGACCTTTCTTTTTAATAAAGCAAACAATTGGCCATAAGTAATATCTTCGAATTTAATCTCATTGAGGCCTGTAGCTTCTTTGAGTTTTTGATGTATCCTGGAGCCAAAGAGTTTTGGAAGACCAGCAATAAATCTTTCTTTCCAAAAAGAGGCATTGCAATCAGTTCTTTTTAAAACATGAGTTAGGATTACATCTTTGTACCATCTATAGTCTGAAAGAGTTGGGAAATTAAGACTAGAGAGAACTATTTGAGTGGAATCAAGTTCTTCTTTAGGGTTACCAATGAAATACATGCCTATAGTAATAATTAAAAAATCACAGGCATCAGACTTTGTAGTAAGGGTGCCATCTTCTTCTTCTTCAAAAATAGCAGTATGACTAAGAATTATTTTTTTTATTAGCAAGATCAATAGAATGATCCCACCAATTTTTTAGTTGACCTGTAAATCCAGAAACAATTAAAACAACAATAGTTTCTTCAGTAATGTTTTGAAGTTTGTATGCCATTCTGGCCATACCCATTTCTTGAAGAGTATTGAGTATTTCGTATTCGGATTTTCCATCTATATTCTATTCATGGATGGAATTTCCATCGTATTTGGAATTCTTTGTTTGACTACGTTCTTCGAATTGAACGTCAGGAGGAGTTGGTCTGTTGTAATAATTCTTTTTCCCAGAGTTGAATTTTATTCTATTAATATCGAATTGATCTTTAGTATCAGCTTCACTGTCTTCAGAGTCTTTATCTTTATCCAGACAATTAATATTTTTAGTACCAGAAGTAGAAGCTTCTGTAGAGGTTCTTTTAGTAATACTATCAATAAGACTGGAATTTGAAGGGAATTTTATTTGATCTTCAATATTTCCTGGAAGACTTCTAGGAATAAAATGAAGGCTGGAGTTATCATTAGGAAATTTAGTAAAAGAAGCTTTAGAATCAACTTTGTTTGACAAATGATCAATCTGATTAGCAATAGTATGAAGGATTTGATTAGAAAAATTGTTTTGCTCATGAATTTTTCAGATATCTTCCATAGTTGGATTATCAGTTCCTCTTCTCCCTGTTTTGAAAGGTGTAGCAATAACTTCTCCTTCAGGAACAAAGATTTTGAAACTTTGTAAAGGAGGATGAATTGAGTGGTTCCAGAAACTAGGTTCCATTTTTTGTAAAGACTAGTTTGAACATTAATCTGATCAAGGGAGTAAACATCTTGAATATCCTCGATTTGACAGTAGGCATTGAACCAATCGAGAATAGGAATTTGAGATTTGAGCTTATGTAAACTTATGATCCATTCTTCCTGAAGTTTATTACGAATGGGTTCATCAAGTTTCATAAACCAGACTTTTCTTTCTTTTTCATCTGGATCATTAAACTCTTGCTCAAGATATTTAAAATTAATAGAAAAATTAGCATTGGAAATCATATTGATTCCAGCCATTTGAGAGGCAGTTGGTGATTCAGGAAAAGATTCGTCAGTATTTTCATTATGATAATTAGTATCAGGAAGAGGGGTTTTGAAATCGACCTTAAGATTAGGATTATAAATATTGGGTCTAGAAGTAGGGGCTTCTGAAAAAGAATTTCTAGATCTGACTTCTTGAATACGAATATTGTTTTTATTTTCTCTAAAAGAATTGAATCTCAATAAAACCCTGTCGTCAGGTTCTTCGATGATTTCGGAAACTTCACGTTTAGTGAGATTCCTAGGAATTTGGGGAGTATGGATTATAAATTCATTAGGAATAGTTATTTCACTCCATTTGAGTCTTTTGGGGATAAAAACGTAGGACTGTCTGCTTCAATTTGAAGTAAAACAGTTTCATCTTTAGAGGTAGGAGTTAAAAGAAATTTTGGATTTAATTGAGAAGACATGACTCTAAAGTAAATTCTATAAATTACAGCAAAGTTTTTGCAAGTTTCTTTGAACTCATCACCTTGTAGATGAACGTCAAGAATAATCGAATCATTAACCAGAGGATCAGTAAGATCAACAGAGAAATTAGAAGCACAGTTGAAATACATAGGGTCATTGCAAACATTGTTTTGGATCATGGATAAAAGAGAAGTTTTGTATCTTTTTAACCTGTTATCTCTTAAAGCCACATAAACAGGAGCATCAACTCCAATATGAACAAGAGGTTTAATAGCAACTTGAATTAAACCAAAATGAATGTACCTGTAACCTTTTTCAAGGTATTTTTTGATAGAAACATTTGATAATAAAGGAATACTTTGAAATTCTTCATTAATGGAAATCGTTTCTTCATGAGTTTTAATGGAGTAAGCAGTTTTGAAACTAAGCATACCAATATGATAAATACTTTCAATTTGCTGCTCAGGAATAGTCCAATTGGAATAGTTTTGGGGAAAAGTAATTTCATGTGAACTAACAATACCAGAATTATTAGTATTATTATTTTTGGAAAAGATTGATTTAAATTTGAAAGCCATATATACTGTAAAATATTAAGGTTAATTACAGAAGATCTTGGATAAATCGGGACCACCACCTGGAACACCAAAACAAGGCTTACCAACGGATTTCACGGCTGACCAACGCTCTAATCCAAGTCAGGAGTAATTAATTTAATATAAACAGCAGTAAGAATTCAAAATATCTCTCTCTCCCCCCTAAAATAATACACTAAAAGGCTCTAATTTCCTGCAACTTCTCAATCTGTATTCCATCTACTACTGTAAGATTTTCTATTTATCCATTACTGTATTGTGTAAGCTTTATTCATATTAATCTTTGTTGTTCCTTATGGCTTATTCTTGTTATTCCACTCTTATTCTTATTATTCCGCACTTCGTACAAAATGGTATCAGAGCCATTTAGTGTATTATTTTGGGGGAGAGAGAGAGAGATATATTTTGAATTCTTACTGTTGTTTATATTAAATTAATTACTCCTGACTTGGATTAGAGCGTTGGTCAGCCGTGAAATCCGTTGGTAAGCCTTGTTTTGGTGTTCCAGGTGGTGGTCCCGATTTATCCAAGATCTTCTGTAATTAACCTTAATATTTTACAGTATTTATGGCTTTCAAATTTAAATCAATCTTTTCCAAAAATAATAATACTAATAATTCTGGTATTGTTAGTTCACATGAAATTACTTTTCCCCAAAACTATTCCAATTGGACTATTCCTGAGCAGCAAATTGAAAGTATTTATCATATTGGTATGCTTAGTTTCAAAACTGCTTACTCCATTAAAACTCATGAAGAAACGATTTCCATTAATGAAGAATTTCAAAGTATTCATTTATTATCAAATGTTTCTATCAAAAAATACCTTGAAAAGGGTTACAGGTACATTCATTTTGGTTTAATTCAAGTTGCTATTAAACCTCTTGTTCATATTGGAGTTGATGCTCCTGTTTATGTAGCTTTAAGAGATAACAGGTTAAAAAGATACAAAACTTCTCTTTTATCCATGATCCAAACCAATGTTTGCAATGGCCCTATGTATTTCAACTGTGCTCCTAATTTCTCTGTTGATCTTACTGATCCTCTGGTTAATGATTCAATTATTCTTGACGTTCATCTACAAGGTGATGAGTTCAAAGAAACTTGCAAAAACTTTGTTGTAATTTATAGAATTTACTTTAGAGTCATGTCTTCTCAATTAAATCTAAAATTTCTTTTAACTCCTACCTCTAAAGATGAAACTGTTTTACTTCAAATTGAAGCAGACAGTCCTACGTTTTTTATCCCCAAAAGACTTAAATGGAGTGAAATAACTATTCCTAATGAATTTATAATCCATACTCCCCAAATTCCTAGGAATCTCACTAAACGTGAAGTTTCCGGAATCATCGAAGAACCTGACGGCAGGGTTTTATTGAGATTCAATTCTTTTAGAGAAAATAAAAACAATATTCGTATTCAAGAAGTCAGATCTAGAAATTCTTTTTCAGAAGCCTCTACTTCTAGACCCAATATTTATAATCCTAATCTTAAGGTCGATTTCAAAACCCCTCTTCCTGATACTAATTATCATAATGAAAATACTGACGAATCTTTTCCTGAATCACCAACTGCCTCTCAAATGGCTGGAATCAATATTATTTCCAATGCTAATTTTTCTATTAGTTTTAAATATCTTAAGCAAGAGTTTAATGATCCAGATGAAAAAGAAAGAAAAGACTGGTTTATGAAACTTGATGAACCCATTCGTAATAAACTTCAGGAAGAATGGATCATAAGTTTACATAAGCTCAAATCTCAAATTCCTATTCTCGATTGGTTCAATGTCTACTGTCAAATCGAGGATATTCAAGATGTTTACTCCCTTGATCAGATTAATGTTCAAACTAGTCTTTACAAAAAATGGAACCTAGTTTCTGGAACCACTCTCACTGCTATTCATCCTCCTTTACAAAGTTTCAAAATCTCTGTTCCTAAAGGAGAAGTTATTGCTACACCTTTCAAAACAGGGAGAAGAGGAACTGATAATCCAACTATGGAAGATATCCGAGAAATTCATGAGCGAAGGAGGTGCTCGAGCAAAGGGAGGTCGAGCGTTTACAAGGTTCTAGAAGGCTAAGGCACTCGATCAAGTCGTGGTCGAGCGCCTACCACTCGACCAGTTGAGGTCGAGCGCCTACCATTCGACCACTTGCATCATTCGACCACTTCAGGTCGAGCGCCCTGAATGTGCTGTAAGTCAGACCACTCGACCACATTCAGGTCGAGCGCCTAGCGCTCGACTAACACTCGGGCTCGTGCGATTTTGGCCTTTTTCACCCGTTTTAGGCCCGTTGTTTATAAATACCCGATCTCAAACTCATTTTTAGACACCCTTTGATCACTTTTCATTTTTTTTTTTGCATACTTGGAGAGAGATTTGAAGAGTTTTAACGTGTAATCGAGGTTTTTGGTCTTACGAATTCATAGATTGGAGTTTTATTTCGTTATTTCTTTCTTCAATACTTGATATTATCAAACCTAGTTCGTTATTTATTGAGATTCGTTTTGAGACTTTGATTTATTGGTTTAACCTTAGTTTGTGTTCTTGAGTTCTTTCTTTAACTTCACCATGTTTATGTCTATCGTTAATTTAATTGCTTTTGTTATCATAATCACCATGTTAGGCTAGAACCCTTGCATGCTTAGGGTAGTATGAACTCGTAGAAGTAGGATGTTGGTACATAATTAGGATAATTCTTGATGTTTAGTGCTAGTTCTCTTAATTAATTGAATTCTTAAAATAAACCCTAGAATTATCTTGGAATTGAGTACAAAAATTATTAGAGAGAAGACGACCGCATCACTCTTTAATAACGATTAGGCTTAAAGAAAAAGTTTTAGAAAGAGTTTATCATCTACCGATTTATCTAGGGAGGACGACTGCATCACCTTAGTTAAATTAGAGTCTCATTAATTAAGCACAATTCATATAACTTGTTTAGTGGGTTCGTGAAGTAGGTTGATATGACAAAGTATTAGCGTTAATTCTTGAGCTTTTAGTCTTTCAATCTTGTGCTAGATTAGGGAAGTTGATTGCCTAGTTTTAGTACACTTAGTATTACTACATGCACATCACGATTATTTTAGTTATCGTACCAACTCCGTTAGTATACGTAGGGATTCCTATCCTGAGCATCACCATCTCATATCTTATTAAAACCTTAGTTATTCGTTTACTTTCATTATTTGCATTAATAGTAATAGAATATAGAGTAATTTAATATAATTCCTGAAACCGAACATACACGCATATTAACTACGATGCGTAGATCTCTAGTGCTTTATTCGCATACACACCTTCTCTCAGGTACGATATACTTGGTCCTTATACTACGGTGATCTCATACTCTTGTGGGGTAACTACTAGTTAAAGCTAGTATTTTGCATTAAAGTCACACAGCGAGAGGGGATGAATCATCGAGTAGACCTTTTTAATCATGAGGTGGGATCAGCCAAAGTTTCTACTCATATTAGGGGCTTAGTACAATATTGCACACACAAAGTTGCATTATCGAGACGAGAGTGCGATTGCAGGTAATGAAAGTTGGATGGTATCCCATTCTCACATGCATTGGAGGTGTTTAGCCAATTTAGGGTTGATCCAAATGTGAATGTGTCTGACTGTTACAGTACAACTATGTATGCTTCGATTTACACCTCTAGATTTTCTTAGCCATTGCCTGATCCTGAGAAGTGGGATGAAGCCTGTTTCCAACTGAAGCATAATCCAAATCGCATGATAAGGCATCGTAGTCGAGATGTGATGTCCAGGATTCATAATGAGATGGATTAGGCTCAAACCCGCGCTAGACAACAGTACCAAACACAAGATAGAGTTGGACCTTCACATTGATGTTCTGAATCCCTATGTTGAATCAACATGTTGTCAATAATGTTAGTCTGTAGGATTTCATTTTGTAATTGTTCATGTGAAACATGGGGTACATCCCTTGGTGTTAGTTTATTTAGTCTTGAACCTGCATTGTAAGCTTTTAATGTGAAAAATGAGATCTACATTCTAAATTATACATTTGTTTGGTTAAAAGTTTTTTTGTAAAACTCAGATATATTTATTTTACTATCATTTATGTGTTTGAGTTTCAAGTTTTACAGGATGCAGCTGATAGAGAGTGTCTATTAATTGGACTGACGAGCCCATCTGTACTCATCCTGCAATATGTCCATCGCTCGAGGCTAGAGTCTACTAATTGAGAACCAAATAAAACTGTGTTAGCTACATACCAAGGAGGTGCGGGGTTTTTTTGGACAGTTAGGCTAGAAGACCCGAATGATGAAAATGTTGTACTTCACCCTCGTGTGGTGGACAGATTAAAGACAATGGGTTTTTACTTTCCCTTTGTTGTGGATTATTCAGACTTGATCATCATTTTATCACTGTATTAGTGAAGAGATAACATTGAGAGACACATAAATTCCATTTCCCCGTCGGAGAGGCCACCATCACACTGCATGACATTGTCATTATATGGGGATTATCGATCGAAGGAGAGTCCATTATATGCAGAGTTGAAAAACATAAGTTCCAAGAATATCGTGACTTGTGTAATGTTCTTATGGATATCGACATACAACCACATGATATGAGGGGTAAGAGTGTGATATGGTTGACTTTCCTAAATAATTTGGGGACGTTAAAAGTGCACACCCCCGTGCATATTGATCAACGACCTCCTATGGTGATTCATCATCAATAACAGCAGAATTTCTCATCAGATTATTTAGGAAAGTCAACAAGATCGCACTCTTGCCCCTCATATCATGTGGTTGTATGTCGATGTCCATTAGAATATTACAGAAGTCATGCCATTCATAAAACTTATGTTTTTCATCTCTGCATATAATGGACTCTCTTTCAATCGATAATCCCCATAAAATGGCAATGTCCTGCAGTGTGACGGTGGCATCTCCGATAGGGAAATGGAATGTATGTGTCTCTTGATGTCATCTCTCCAATAATGCAGTGATAAGATAACGGTTAAGTCTGAATAATCCACAACAACGAAAACTGTAAAAACCTATCGTCTTTAATCTATCCACCACACGGGGGTTAAGTACAACCTTTTCATCACCCGTTTCTTCTAGCCTAACTGTCCAAAACACTCTCACACCTCCTTGGTATGTAGCTAACGCAGTTTTATCTGATTCCCAATTAATAGATTCTAGCCTTGAGCGAAGGACATGTTGCAGCGTGAGTATAGATGGGCTCACCAGTCCAAATAATAGACTTTCTCTATTGGCTCCATCATGTAAAACATGAAACTCAAACATATAAAGAATAGTAAAACAAATATATTTGAGTTTTACAAAAAACTTTTAACCAAACAAATGTATGATTTAGAATGTAGATCTTGTTGGGAAAATGTATAAGACTTGTTTTGATTAGATGCCAACATGTCCCTCCTAAGTTGTTTTGTAAGTAAATTATTCAGTAGAGTTGATGTTTAGTTCAACAGTTCAAAGTGTTATGAACTGGAGTACAGTTAGTAATAACTAGAGTGTATTTTAGTATGAAGTCTGCTGAAGATGAAGTCCGCTGAAGTGAAGTCCGCTGAAGACTAAGTGATCTGAGAAAGAAGTCTAAGTCTTGAATGTTTTCTAAGTACATTCTCACTAAGACTAAATCTATCAGTAGAGGACGAAGGTCCACTGATAAAAAAACTAACAAGTACATTGAATGCTAAACATAATTAAAGCTGTTAGTTAATCTGGTTGGAACAAGGCAAAATGAATTTCAGTGAAGCTTACAATAAATGAAGGAATAAGAAGGTTCTCTCAGAGGAGTTCCACCTTAAAGCAAGACAAGAATCTGGGCATACAGACTTAAGGTCCAATGAAAAGATGACACGTCAGTGTACTTTACTGACAGCCGACCTGCCCCAGCCTGACAAGTACCAAAAGTCTTTCACCTAGCAATCTACAGAAAGTTGGTGAACAGCATGGTTTTGCAGCCGTTTCTTGACAAGACTTAAAGCTTCAAATAGAGTCGTTTGAACCAATCAGATACAAGAAGACTTACTTGAGAAGATTCAAATCCAACGGGAAGATTTTCAAGGAAGCCTATAAATACAGAAGGACGTGCATATTTACAAGCACGGGAAACTCACAAGATCAAAGCTATCTCTACATTCATAATCATCTAGAAGCACTCGAAATTATCATTGTTTCCCAAGTGTTTCACAATTGTAGAGAGCCTAACAAACCTTCTGTAACCAAGCTTAAAGCTATATCCAAATCTTAGAAAGAGATAATCCAATTCTAAGCCTTGAGCTAAACTTGTAAGGATTATCTCAAAATAGTTGGAACCAAAACCCTACTCAAAACCCTACTCAGTGTTTAGGTTGAGAGCTAGTGTTAAGTGGTGTTAGTAAGCTGATTGTTGTATCAGTCTGAAAGCTGGTTTGTTTTGGGAACTAGGACCTGGAATTTCCTAGTGATCAATCATCCTAAGAGAGGAGAAGTTGATCAGTGCACCTTGGCACTATAACACAAGGAATTCCAAGTGAAAGGAATTCTCCTGTTTGATCAGGCCAGTGGACGTAGGAGATTTATCTCTGAACCACTTTACATCTTGTGTACTTACATTCTGCTATTTCATAAGTGTGTGTTAATCTCAAGTTTATCAAAGTAAAACGAGTTTTCTAAAGGGCTCACTAATCCGCATCTGAAAGCTAATTAGATAATAGTTCAACTGAAAGTCTTGTGCTTTCAGTGGAGGTATTATCTCAGTAAGCTTTCACAGAATAACTCTCAGCAGACCTCAAGTCCACTGACGAGCTATTGTCTTAAGTAACCTGATAAGTTTTGAAGAAGTTTTAATTTGTAACCACATGTGTATTCCCCCCCCCCCCATACACCTGTTTACTCGTTTCGGGACCAACAATTGGTATCAGAGCAGTGGTTCAAAAGACCATTGTTCTAAGTATACCTTGTGCTTAAAGGTATTTTATTAAGGTCACCTGAATTGATCTTTTGATAAACTTGCTTTTATAATATGGCTGACAACACAGCTAGGGTTGCACCACCAGCAGAGAACAACATGGGAGTTAATCCCTTGAACCATATGTCTCATCACAAGCTTCCACAATTCTCAGTGGAAAACTATGATTTCTGGAAGATCAGAATGAGAGCTCATCTTGCCTGTGTGCATGATGAAATGTTAAGGGTTATTACTAAAGGTCCATTTGTGTTTATGACACCTAACCCTAGAACTACAGCTGAAACTATTGCAGATCCTAGAGAAGAATGGCCCAAAGATGAAGATAATTTCACTGCAGATGAGAGGAGGAGAAACAACCTCAACTTCATTGCCATGAACATTCTCTACACCACTATTCCAGATTCTGTAATGGGAAGAGTGATCCACTGCAAGACAGCAAAGGAACTATGGGACACTCTTGCTCTCATGTGTGAAGGAACTGACAAGATAAAAGAGAACAAGCTTTCAGTAGCTGTTCAAAAATATGAGCAGTTCACCATGGAGTCCACTGAGACCATAGACCAGCTTGATGGGAGGTTCACTGACATCATGAATGAGATAAATTCTCTAGGAAAGGTCTACACCAAAAGAGAAGTTGCCTTAAAGATCCTGAGAGGTCTAACCTCAAGATGGGATGTGTACTCTGTAATGATGCAGAATACCAAGGATCTATCCAGCATGTCTATGCAACAGGTATTCTCTGAACTTAAGGCTTATGAGTTTGATCTGAACAGGAAAAGGGCTCCTGATGAGACCTCAGCTGAGAAGGGAGTTGCCTTCAAAGCTAAGGAGTCTGAGCCAAAATCCCCAAAGCCTCAGAAGAGTACAAAGGCAAGCAAGTCTCAAAGCAAGGCTGAGATGCAGGAGGAACTCAGCCTCATGGCTAGAAGGTTTGAACAACTTAACAGCCGCTTTGGCAAATATAAGAGATTTTACAGGGATAACAGGGAAGGTAGAAGTTATCCACAAAAGACTACCAGAGAAGGAGAGAAAAGCTCATCTGAGCTGGAAAAGAAGAAGGAATACAAGAATTACACCAAGGCTGAAGGAACATCATCAAAGACCAAAGAGTCCACTGAGGAAAAGAATGATGATGCCAACAGGTGTTTTCAGTGCAAAAAGATTGGGCACTTTCAATATGACTGTCCTCAACTGAGCACAAAAGAAAGAAGAGAAAGGCAAGCCAAAAGAGACAGAAGATATGGAGAAAGGAAAGCCATGATGGCTGGGGATGTTGATGAAAACCTGGAGTCACCTGATGAACTGTTCTCTGACAGCAGTGAAGATGACATGTGCCTCATGGCAAGAGAAGAACCAGAGGTACAATCTAAACCATCCATTTCTCTAGAACACACACCTGAGCTAAGCTCAGAGTCAACTGAGGAACTCAATCTTCAGTCCGCCTTGGAACAATTGATGATTGATTTCTCAAGGTTGCAAGAAGCAAGTTTCTGTCTTCAAGATGAGAACAAACAACTCTTAAGTGAAAACTCCAAGTTAATTGAGTCTGGGAATCAAGCAGATCTGAACCCAGCAAAATCTACCATTGAACTGACAAAAGAGGTGGAAACCCTCAGAAGTCAAGGAAATGGTAGAGATCAACTGATAAAAGATCTCAATGAATCTAAGACAAAGTTAACTGAAGAGAATTTAAAATTGGTAAGCCAAATAAAGGATTCTCTCCTAAAAATTGATGTCTTACAAAAATCTGAAGAGACTTTGTTAAAAAGGATTGATGCTCTAAACAAACCCTCTCTTGCCATAGAGGAGATCCAAAATTTTCAAACCAATCCAAATAACAAGTGTGGGATAGGCTTTATTCCAAAACCTTCAGAAGGTCCTCTGAGTGTTGCTTCTTCAAGTGGCACAAAGAGAGTTTTTGTCAAGTCTGTGACATTTCAACCACAGACTGTGGATAAAGGAAAAAGACCTGCTGAGATCACTCAAAAGAAAAGTCAATCTAAGCCAAAACCAAATGGAAAGGCTCAGGTGACTTATCAGACTAGATCTCAGCAGAGGTACTATCAGCCGAGGTCTTCACAGATGAAGCAACCTCAGCTGAGAACACCCAGGCATGAGTAGTCCTCAAGGAATGACTCATATGAAAGACCTAGTCCTTTTGTGCCTAAAGGAAAAGGTCCTTCATACCTTTATCAACAAAAACCAAGACCAGGTGCACCCAAGCCAAAGAGAAAGAATGTGAAGAAGGTTCCTGTTCCTTCAAAGGCTGGCACCCATAGAAAGTTTACTCCCAAGGCACCTAGGGAGATAACAATCTATGTAGATGTTTATGGAAGACAAATTAGCCAATCTAAAGTGATTAGAACTGTGAGGCAAATTTGGATTCCGAAAGGTACAGCTAACCTTGTAGGACCCAACACCAAATGGGTACCTAAAGCTTGATCTGTTATTGCAGGGCTCAGTGGACCTCAACAAAGGAGAAGTTCTTATATCATCAGTCTGGTACTTGGACAGTGGATGTTCTAGGCACATGACTGGCAACAAAGATCTCCTGACAGAATTTGTTGAGAAGGAAGGTCCACAAGTCACTTTTGGTGACAACTCTCAAGGAGCCACTAGAGGTTATGGTACTTTAATTATTGGCTCAGTAAGAGTAAGCAATGTATCCTTTGTCAGTGGACTTAAGCATAATCTACTGTCCATAAGTCAATTCTGTGATAAGGGATACAGTGTTGAATTTTCATGTAACCTGTGTTTTGTTAAGAATGTATCTTCACAACAGGTATTACTAACTGGGTCAAGAAAGGGAAATGTCTATCTTGCAGATTGGAAGTCTTGCACACCAAATGCATGTCTTATAGCTAAGAGCTCAACTGACACTAATTGGTTATGGCATAAAAGGCTAAGTCATCTGAACTTCAAGATGATGAACAGGATAGCAAGACATGGACTGGTAGAAGGAATGCCAAATGAAGTTTACAACAAAGAACATATATGTAAAGCCTGTCAGGAGGGGAAGCAAGTAAAGGCATCTTTCAAAAGCAAAGCAGCAACCTCTACTGACAGAGTACTTCAACTATTACATATGGATCTTTTTGGTCCAGTAACCCCTGTAAGTATCAATGGGAGAAAGTATACACTTGTTGTTGTTGATGACTTCTCCAGGTACACATGGGTAATATTCCTTGCAAGCAAAAAGGAGACTCAACTGAGACTGCCAGAGCTCCTGAAGCAAGTTAGCAATGAAAAAAGCCTGAACATTGTAAAGATAAGATCAGATAAGGGCACTGAATTCATAAATTCTATTATATCTGATTATTGCAAAGAATTAGGTATTTCACATGAGACATCAGCTGCAAGAACTCCACAACAAAATGGAGTAGCTGAAAGAAGAAATAGGACTCTCAAGGAGGCAGCAAGGACAATGTTAGCTGAAGCTCAAGTTCCTAAAAGATTCTGGGCTGAAGCTATTAATACTGCCTGCCACACTCAAAACAGATCCATGGTAACCAAACATCAAGGAAAAACTCCATATGAGTTATGGAATGGCATAAAACCACAGGTATCTTACTTTCATATTTTTGGTTGCAAGTGTTTCATTCACAACAATGGGAAAACTCAACTGAAAGCTTTTGATAGCAAAGCTGATGAAGGAATTTTCTTAGGATATTCCCAAATCAGTAGAGCTTTCAGAGTTTACAACTGTAGAACTCTTGTTGTGGAAGAAACACCTCATGTGGTATTTGATGAGTCTACCTTTGAGTCCAGAAGTAAGGAGAATGAGGATGTGATAAGCAAAAGGCTAACTAGACTGAGTATCAAATCAAAAGGATACCCTGAGAATTGTGTTGATACATTCATCCCAACTTGGGACAACCTCAATGATCAACAATTCAAAGAGGACACTCAAAATCAGACCACTCCTCAAAGCTCACCTGAGAGCCCTCCTGAAGATGTAACTAAACTGATGAACACCATCCCAGTTCAAGAGGTAACCAATGTCAATGAAGATGTGGTCACAGCTGAGACATTCACTGAAACCATCATTCAAGGGGGAACCAATGAAATTACCATTGAGAATGAAAATACCTTGAATGATGACTCAGGACTTCAACCCTCTGTCTTATTTTCTGAATTCGATTTCATTCCAATATCTAGTGACTCAACTTCAGAAGAGTTAAACTCTACTGAAGGGCATCAGCCTAGGAGAACTTGGCTCTCAGATCACCCTGTTGAGCAAATCCTAGGTGATCCTACCTCAGGAGTCAAAACTAGAAGTTTTCATGGTGAAAGTGCTTTGTTTTGTTGTTTCTTATCAAACCAGGAACCAAGTTCCATAGCAGAAGCACTTCAAGATTCCAACTGGATTATTGCCATGCAAGAAGAGCTCAACCAGTTCACAAGGAATCAAGTATGGGAGTTGGTGGACAGACCATATCACTGCAATGTGATAGGAACCAAGTGGGTATTCAAGAACAAGAAGGATGAGAATGATATCATAGTCAGAAACAAGGCCAGACTAGTTGCAAAGGGCTACTCTCAAGTTGAAGGATTTGACTATGATGAAACATTTGCTCCAGTAGCCAGATTGGAGGCAATAAGGTTATTTCTTGCATATGCTGCTCACAAGAAATTCAAGGTGTACCAGATGGATGTTAAAAGTGCCTTCTTGAATGGAGTACTCAATGAAGAGGTCTATGTGGAGCAACCCCCAGGTTTTGAAGAAAGTCACAAAGTATATAGACTGAGGAAAGCTCTATATGGACTGAAACAGGCTCCAAGAGCTTGGTATGATACTTTGTCACAATTCCTTTTGGATCATGGTTTTATCAAAGGGAGAGTTGATAGAACACTTTTCAGAATCACAAAAGGAGAGGACACATTGCTGGTTCAAATTTATGTGGATGATATCATTTTTGGATGTCCTAACCAAGTCCTCTGTGAGAAATTTTCTCAACTGATGAAGGGAAAGTTTGAGATGTCTATGATGGGAGAAATGAATTTCTTCCTAGGACTTTAAGTCAAGCAATCCACTGAAGGAATCTTCATCAACCAAGCCAAATACACAAGGGAGCTGATCAACAAGTTTGGATGCCAGACCAGCAAGGTTGCAAGAGTTCCACTCAACACCAACACCAAAATGGAACCAGATGAGGATGGAGAATCAGTAGACCAGACTTCCTACAGAGCCATTATTGGATCTCTACTGTATCTCACAGCAAGCAGGCCTGATATCACATTTGCAGTTGGCATTTGTGCTAGATATCAAGCAAATCCCAAGAAAAGTCACCTAGAAGCTGCCAAGAGGATTCTCAAATATCTTAAGGGTACTGTGAATATGGGATTGTGGTATCCCTCAGATGACAATCTAGAACTCACAGGATACTCAGATGCTGACTATGGTGGATGCAGAATTGATAGAAAATCAACCTCAGGCACTTGTCAATTCTTGGGAAGTAAACTGATTTCTTGGTTTTCCAAGAAACAAAATTCAGTAGCCACAAGCACTACTGAAGCTGAGTATATGGCAGCTGGAAGTTGTTGTGCTCAAATTCTTTGGCTAAGACAACAACTGAGAGATTACAACATCCTTGCCAATGAAGTCCCTATTTTCTGTGACAACAATAGTGCAATTGCTATTTCAGAAAATCCAGTTCTCCACACAAGATGCAAACATGTGGATATAAGGCATCACTTCATCAGAGATCATGTGGAGAAGAAGGACATCAAAATGCTCAAAATCCACACTGACAAGCAGAAGGCAGATATCTTCACTAAACCTTTGGCTGAAGCAAGGTTTCAAGAGTTGTCAGTGGAGCTTGGACTCCTAGATCCAGGAGAGTAAATAAAGGATTGAATCTCAGTAGAGTTACCTTCAACTCAGTGGAGGTTCATACTCAGAAGAGGATCTTCTCTCAGAAGAAGCTCCTCATCTCAGAGGAGGCCTTAATATCAGACGAGGTCAAACCTCAGTGGAGGTCAAGTTTATACTTATGTTATTTTCAAAGCTAAAGCCTCTTAGTTTTATATATATTTTAATTGGTTTCAATATATTTACTAATAAGTACTTTCTGAAAAATTAAATCTCTTTCCACTGTTCCGAAGAGATTTTGGTATGGCAAGCATTTAATGTGTGTGGTACAAGTCAGACATGCTTTTTCAATTACCTATCTCACGCGCCCTAAAAGCCGGTTGATATGACCTTCCGACTACCAACCCTCTCAATCCATACCATTCATTTTAGGCGGTTCTTTTCTAACCGTCAAGATTTCTTAAAAACTCCCCACAAAACCTTGCAACTACCCACGATCTCAAACACGATCAATCTCAGGCGTTGATCTCTTTGTTCAATCTCACCATTCATTACTCATATAAAAACTCCAAACGATCATTTGTAAACCTTTTCGAATACACTTCCAAAGCAAACACTTACTTCTTTTCCCAACTCTCTGCAAATCGTTTCTCTCAAACCCTCTTATTCAAATGGCAAAACTAAATCTTAGTTTCCTTACCCATAAAGATAACTTCTGGTATGAACCCATCGTGGTTTTTGATAACCCAGAAATTGAGTCCAGACCAGAGTATGCTCACATCAAAGAAGCCCTTGAAATGATAAAAAGTGCTGGGTTAGAGAAATTTCTATATGTCCATCCAGAGAACTGTTTTGACAGACAGGTTCTTGAATTCTACAACAATGTCTCCAACTCAGATACAAGGATCAAGTCTCATCTGATCTTGCAAAGGAATAAGAAAGTTATGAGAGATAACATGGAGGTCACAGAGCACCAAAAGATAAAGAAGGAGATTCGTGTGAGCGGAGAAGTTCTGAAGGAGCTTTTTGATCTTCCTTCTGAAGGTCCCAATCCAGACACGTGCATAGTGGAGAGAGAGGAAGAATGGGTCAAAACCATAATGCAGAGGAAGGTACAATACACCCCAACAATGAACAGAAGTGAACTCCTGCCAGTTTACAATGTTCTCTGTGAAGTTGTGAGTAAATGTATCTTGGGAAACCAATGGAGTACTGAGCAAGTGAGCAAGCCAAAGCTCAGGCTGATGAAGGCGATAGTTGAGAGCAAGGAAAAGCCATACAATTGGCAGCAGTTCTTTCTGAGGGCCTTGAATAAAGAGCACTCGAAGTTTCAACCTGACAAATCTCCTCAACTATCAAGTAAGCTAAACTATGCAACAAAAATCTCTTACTTGATAGAGAATGTAGATCTGGGAGTAGATTGGATCCCTGATAGGAAATGGAGCAATCTAAAGATCTTATTCAAGTCTGGAAAGACTCTGGAGGCAAGGATGATTAAGCCTGCTGTGGAAAGCCCAGAGGCAGTTGAGGAAGAAGAGGCCAACCCCACTGAAGGGAAGAAGACCAAGCTCAAAAGGAGGCTGGTCAAATTAAGTGACAAAATGGCTCAACATAAGGAGGCTGTGGCAGAGAAGGCCTCAAGGAAGGAGAAGAAGAGGTCTTCTGAAGCAGAGAAAGAGGCTGCTTCGAAGAAAGTCAGAATCACCAACTCTACTGATGAGTCTTCATCAGGTAACCCTACCTCTTCTCCCAACACTATCTCAACTGAGTCTGACTCAGATGTCCCTGCACCTACCCCCATCAAACCTAAAATCACTAAACCTCGCACCCCTGCTGCCAAAACCAAACGCATCTCCAAAATAACTCACACTCAAACCCCCACTGATGGCTCTCAAAAGCCAGCAAGTGGATCCCAAACTGAAACCCCCACTGAACCCATCTCCACCCCAACTGAAACCACCCCATCAAACCCTACTGAACCCATTCCCTCAACCCCATCTGAACCCGTATCATCCACCCCCACTGACCAAAACCCAACCTCACCTGACACTCAAACCTCATCTGAGTTGAACCCTCCTGAAATTCATCCAACTCAACTGGAGTCTATCCCAGAAGAGCCAACAGAAAGCAGATCCCCTACCCCTTCCCTTCCTTCAGACGATGAAGAAGAGTACTCTTTCCTTGATACTCTCAAGGATGAAGTTGCATACTCTTTAGAGTCTAAGTACCCTGAACTTGATGGGTACCCAACCCTGAAAGCTTTATTCTTGAGGCTGAGACTCCTTGTCCAGCTCAAAGATAGGAGGCTAGGAGAAATTCTACTGGCAGTCAAAAGCAGCAATGCTGATGATTGGAAGAAGGAGGAGATGGAGGTGTTGCAGTTTGCAGGGATGACCAAAACCAGACTTCTCTGTGATGAGAAAATTTTTGAGAGTCTGGTGATGGAGAAGATAGCCGAGGCTAAGAAGGAAACTGAGGTGGAGAGGGCTGATGTTGGTGAGCAAGAGAAGTCAGCTGAGGTGTTAGCTGAAGGAGAGGAGGTGAAGGAGAAAGAGGAAGAGAAAGAAGAAAATATACAAGGAGGAGGGACCTCACCAAGGCAAGGTGATGGTGAGGTAGCCAAGGATGTATACAAGGCAAGGGATACTGAGGCTCAAAATTTGCCACAGGAGAGTCCAGTAGAGGTGTCTACTGAGATTCTCCCACAACAGCCCTCAGTGGTGGCTTTAGAGTCAACTGAGGTGACTGGAATCGAAGGAGTTGAAAAGAAAAGAAAAAAGGCTGAGGGTGGTGAGAAAGATGTTGAAATCACTGGAGTTGTGAGAGGTCAAATAAAAGCAATCATCCCTGTAAAGGGTGAATTGGCTGAAAGAAACATAATTGAAAAGGAGAGTGATGAGAGAAGTAAGATGAGTGAGGAGGAGGGAGTTCCAATGGAGTTAGAAGTTACAGGTGACTTAGGTGGTGAGATTGAGGGAGGAAAAACTAACACTGTCTTAAATGCAGGTACTCAAACTGATGAGATCCCCCCAGTCCAGGTCAACCTAACTCCCCTGAAGGATGCAGTGCTTAAACTCCAAGATGAAAGACTTCCTACTCTTGAAACTCAGCTGAGAGATGTCCAAGAAGCTGTCCAAGAGGAGGTGGACGAAATGGTCATCCTCTCAGATCACATTGACGAACTCATGGAGTCCACAACTACATCACTCCAGAATCTCACACTTAAAATTGAAGACTCTCAGCAGATGGTGATTGATGTAGTTGAGGGGCAAAGTGTGCTAGTCATTGAAGCCCTGAAGAAGCTGGAGGAAACTGAAGAAGAGGTCAGAGCCAAATTCCTCAAAGGCTCAGTAGAGAACGTTTCCATCAACCTGAAGTCATCAGTGGAGGCCTTCTCAACTGACCTTCTTGGAAAGGTTGAAGGATTATGGAACTCGAAGATGTCTGAATTCGAGGCCAAGCATGCTGAGCTGGGAGCCAAACTGGGAGAGGTACTAAAGAAGGCAGCTGAGGATTTCCCAACTCAAGAGAAGACTGATGTGCTTATCAATGAAAAGCTTGCGCAGTTTGTTCAATTTGGGCAGACTGCTGGGGCTACTTTAGAAAGGCTTGAGGATGAGGTAGATCACTGCTCAACTGAGCTGAAGGCATTGGCACATGATCAACTGAAGCTCAACATCACAGTGGCTGAGTGTATGATTAATGCCGGAAAGGGGGAAAAGAGGATAAGTGCGAAGGACATGAAGGCTGATCCCAAGAATAAAATGAACATTATCCTTGAAACCCCTGATTTCGAAAAAGGCCAACAAGTGAAGAGCACCCTGAAGAAAGTTGATGTTGAGGCCCAGAGGCTGGTTGGAGAAAAGAAGGGCGAGGAGACATCATCAGAAGACCTCTCAAAGTTCAAAGAAGCTCATCTGAAAGAGAAGGAAGAGAGAGCTGCAAAGAAGGGGGAACCTGCAAAGAGGAAGGCATCTGAAACTCTCTCAGCAGAGGTTGCTAAAAAGACAAGAACCTCAGGGAGGTTGGCAGCTAAGTCCACAACCTCTACTGATGAAGTTCAGGTACTTCCTATTCTCAACCCTGAACCCTTATCTTCTGAACCTCCCAAGTCTGCACCCACCAAAGTCACAGAGCTCGCTGAGCTAATTAAAGAGGCTGGAGATATGAATGAGAGAGCAAGGAAGCTAACAGCCCAGCAGCAGGAGAGGAGAGATAAGGTGGTGGATAAGATAGAGACCATTGCAGAGCTGGCTGAGAGGAAAAGAAAGGAGAGGCTAGCCACATTTGATAAAACTACTTCTAAGAAGTTCAGAAGTGGTTATCTTAAGTGGGCTGCCAAACTGAAGAAAGACAAGATCACACCTTCTCAAAACAGATTCCCTCACCATGATGCCTGGGTTCCTAAGAAGCTCAATGATGCTTGGGAGACTGCAAAAAGGGAATTCGTTTATTCATTTTATGTCAGTGGAGAGTTAGAAAGGGACAATGCACAAGAAGTCTTCAACTCATGGTTGTTTGATGCCTATCCCAAACTCTATCCTGAGATCAGTGGTGCTTGGAATGATGCCTTCCCTGATCATGCTCTGAAGGCCCCTGAGCCAATCACCTACTGGCCTCCTCAAGATGCAACAGGAGCTGTTGATAGAGAAAGGATCACTGAAGAGTGGACATCTTTATGTGAGCATCTTGGTCTCAAAGGACATTCCAAGGAAATGATGGAAAGGAAGAATGAGCTGAAGATCAGAGTCTTCAACCAATATGGACTTGAACCTCTTTTTGAGTCCATCTGAGAAAGTTGTATCTTTTGCTGGGCATTTGTTTATAAGTCCCAGGTGTGTTTAGTTTCAAACTTTTTGAGAGTTGACTTCATGTAATTTGTACTTCATCATTTTTTTCAATGAAATGAACTCTGCTGATGTTTGCCCAAGATAATATCTCATTATCATTTAGGCTTATGTACTTGAATGTTTTTACTTACAAAATCTGTGAACTTTGAATGTCATCTGAAGAACCTCATCTGGAAGAAGATATGTAATAAGATAGGTTCCGGCATAATCAAAAAGGGGGAAATTGTTGGGAAAATGTATAAGACTTGTTTTGATTAGATGCCAACATGTCCCTCCTAAGTTGTTTTGTAAGTAAATTATTCAGTAGAGTTGATGTTTAGTTCAACAGTTCAAAGTGTTATGAACTGGAGTACAGTTAGTAATAACTAGAGTGTATTTTAGTATGAAGTCTGCTGAAGATGAAGTCCGCTGAAGTGAAGTCCGCTGAAGACTAAGTGATCTGAGAAAGAAGTCTAAGTCTTGAATGTTTTCTAAGTACATTCTCACTAAGACTAAATCTATCAGTAGAGGACGAAGGTCCACTGATAAAAAAACTAACAAGTACATTGAATGCTAAACATAATTAAAGCTGTTAGTTAATCTGGTTGGAACAAGGCAAAATGAATTTCAGTGAAGCTTACAATAAATGAAGGAATAAGAAGGTTCTCTCAGAGGAGTTCCACCTTAAAGCAAGACAAGAATCTGGGCATACAGACTTAAGGTCCAATGAAAAGATGACACGTCAGTGTACTTTACTGACAGCCGACCTGCCCCAGCCTGACAAGTACCAAAAGTCTTTCACCTAGCAATCTACAGAAAGTTGGTGAACAGCATGGTTTTGCAGCCGTTTCTTGACAAGACTTAAAGCTTCAAATAGAGCCGTTTGAACCAATCAGATACAAGAAGACTTACTTGAGAAGATTCAAATCCAACGGGAAGATTTTCAAGGAAGCCTATAAATACAGAAGGACGTGCACATTTACAAGCACGGGAAACTCACAAGATCAAAGCTATCTCTACATTCATAATCATCTAGAAGCACTCGAAATTATCATTGTTTCCCAAGTGTTTCACAATTGTAGAGAGCCTAACAAACCTTCTGTAACCAAGCTTAAAGCTATATCCAAATCTTAGAAAGAGATAATCCAATCCTAAGCCTTGAGCTAAACTTGTAAGGATTATCTCAAAATAGTTGGAACCAAAACCCTACTCAAAACCCTACTCAGTGTTTAGGTTGAGAGCTAGTGTTAAGTGGTGTTAGTAAGTTGATTGTTGTATCAGTCTGAAAGCTGGTTTGTTTTGGGAACTAGGACCTGGAATTTCCTAGTGATCAATCATCCTAAGAGAGGAGAAGTTGATCAGTGCACCTTGGCACTATAACACAAGGAATTCCAAGTGAAAGGAATTCTCCTGTTTGATCAGGCCAGTGGACGTAGGAGATTTATCTCTGAACCACTTTACATCTTGTGTACTTACATTCTGCTATTTCATAAGTGTGTGTTAATCTCAAGTTTATCAAAGTAAAATGAGTTTTCTAAAGGGCTCACTAATCCGCATCTGAAAGCTAATTAGATAGTAGTTCAACTGAAAGTCTTGTGCTTTCAGTGGAGGTATTATCTCAGTAAGCTTTCACATAATAACTCTCAGCAGACCTCAAGTCCACTGACGAGCTATTGTCTTAAGTAACCTGATAAGTTTTGAAGAAGTTTTAATTTGTAACCACAGGTGTATTCCCCCCCCCCCCCATACACCTGTTTACTCGTTTCGGGACCAACATATCTCATTTTTCATATTAAAAGCTTACAATGCAAGTCTAAAACTAAACAAACAAACACCAAAGGATTTACCCCGTGTTTCACATGAACAACTACAAATTGAAATCCTACAAACTAATATTATTGACAACATATTGATTCAACATAGGGATTCAGAAAATCAGTTCAAATGTCCAGATTTATCTTGTGCTTGGTACTGTTGTCTAGCGCGGGTTTGGGCCCAATCCATCTCATTATGAATCCTGGACATCACAACCTAACTACGATGCCTTATCCGGCAATCTAGATTATATCTCAGTTGGAAATAGAGTTCACCCCACTCCTCAGGATCAGATAATAACTCAAAAAATCTAGAGGTGTAAGTCGAAGCATAAAAAGTTGTAATGTAATAGTCGAACATATACACACTTGGATCAATCTCGAATTGTCTACACATCTCCAATGCATGCGAGCATGGGATACCATCCAACTTCAGTTACCCGCAATCGCACTCTCGTCTCGATAATGCAACTTTGTGTGTGCAAATTGTACTAAGCCCCTAATATGAGTAGAAACTCTGACTGATCCCACCTCATGATTAAAAAGGTATACTCGATGATTCATCCCCTCTCGCTGCGCTGCATCATACTTATCACTAACATGATCAGGCACCTTCGATTTTACTACACTAAATTCCCTGCTTCTTTTGCACGTTCCATAAATGCATATTTGGATTGTGTGGAAGTTGCACTGACAAGAGTTGTGATTCAGAGGCTTCGTGTACCCTTAAGAACAACGTTGATGCATTCAGAGATGTTAATTGTCATAACACCGAAACACTGACCTCCATCATGACTAAATGTCCACTTGCTAGGATCGATCTTTCGTAGATACTCATGGTCTTCTTCACTTAAAACTCAAATTTCATTCATCTTTATCGCAACATGTCTTACAGACAATGCTTTTCCCGCATTGTAGCACAAGTCCTTCAGCTTCTGATTCTTGAACTGAGTATTGAAATTTGAAGCAATATGTCTTAAACAATAATGGTGCACTCCTCTTGGTTCAGAAAACGATGGGACTCGGTCCACTGCCTTCAATATAACCTTATGCCTATCAGAAATAAGACATACCCCCTCCATATCACGCTTAACATGTGTAGCTAACATAGTAAGAAACCATCTCCAAGAATTATAATTTTCATAGTTAACAATAGCATATGCTACTGAAATAATCTTCTGATTGACATCAAGGGTGTTAGCAATCAACAATTTGTGTTTATACTTAGTGTAAAGGTGAGTATCATCTACACAAAGTATTTTGCGACAATGCATGAATGCTTCAACGCATGGTTTGAATGCCAATTAGACATACCTTAACGTGTGCACATTCCACTCAACCGTATCGTTGTGACTCCACTCCACAATGGTCCCGGGATTGTATTTCTGCAAGGCCCCTATGTACTTGGGTAAATACTGACATAAACTCTCCTAAGTTCTGAACATATTCTCCTTAGCATATTTCAACGCTTGTCATGCCTTTTGATATGAAATAGTGTAATTAAATTTCTTACGTGCATGCTCCACGACACATTTGACGTCGTATGCTTGTTCAACTTGTATGAGACTCTCCAAGTCAGTTGTAAGAAAGTTTTTACATAAATTTGAATGAATATGTGAGTCAATATCCATCAAGCAGGTATGTGGCACCTCGAACCTGGTGATTTTTCAATAATCAAATCTTTTATGAGGTGCGTAAATGCTACTCACAATGTTGCAATATCGAGCAATTGTCATTTTCACTAGCACAGTTATGCTTACACACCAACTTCATCGTCTTCGAGTTGCTCTCTTCGACTATGTACTCACGTCTTACATGTCGGACCGAGTAATCCTTCACGACATTGGTCACAGTATCTTTGTCTTTGAAAACCATCCCTATTCTCAATACACCATCATCCGCATATAATATAGATCACCACTTGGAATGCCCACTGAATCAACATGTATATCATCACATGACCTATCAAAAAATGGCACTTCAACCAAATTTTGATGAGGTCTCACTCTTGGCATTAGAAAAATTTGGTAGAGCAGCATTGGACATCTAAGAATTGTCAGTAGTATCACCCTCATCAGGCGGCCCTCGTCCTCAGAACCACTATCACTTGGTTCATAATTACAAGTAAAGTCCTTATATAGATCACCATCTATATCAACTATGGAGGTACCGCTAGCGCTATTCTTAGTGATATTAGAAAGTCCAATATTAGGATCTGAACCACCGGCATGACTAGATCCTACACATTGGTAGAACTCATCTTCCCAAGCATCCCACCTATTATGGTTCACTCGTGGGGCCTCATATGCAACGTTAGAAGGTCCAACCATATTGGCTCCGCCATGACATGCAGAAGGATATGACAGGTTCTCCCACTAACCATGGGATGTTTGATACTGCACCTTCATTTCAACCTCCACTAATAGTTAATCCCGTTATCAGATAATATAAGTACTAGATTGTAGAAATCAATCATACAATCAACTCTTCTTATTCCAATAACAGCTCCGCAATAGTGCATAAGAATTCCAATATCGTGAGAGATTGTCATATTTTCAACAACACAACACACTTATAAATTTTAATACCTAATTGAAAAAAAATTGATTCTTGAAATTATTTTTTAAAAGCGATTACAATATGCAATAATTTTTAATATAAAAATTTATAGTTTTAATTATAAGGCTCCATTTGGTAGGTTGTATAAGACCATAGTATCAGATTTATTTCAACATGTAAGCTGCTTAGTAGACTATACTATTTTATTATGGATCCGAATTTAATATTTCGACCTGGTGCAATAATAGGCCATAATAAGCCCAAAATATTGTTATGCTTGACAAAAATTATAAGACCAAAACCCTCCTACAATTTTTTTTTTACTACTTGCACAATATATTGTTCCATTTATGTCATTTCCTCTCGAACATTTTTTTCTGCTCCCCAACTCCTCCTTTGTCTGTCATCATCAACGTGATCGGAACAACCCGCAGCCGTCATGCTGTCTCCCTTTTTGTCATCGAGCCTCTTCCACCGTCGTGTATCCTCTGCTTCAATTGGGTTCTTCAATTTGAGGAGGATTTTTCAATTTGAAGTGGGTTTTTCAATTTGAGGCGGGTTCTTCCAAATTGGATACAAATCGTAAAGATTGACTAACAGATGAGTTGTTCTAGTTTTGTGTTCTTGATCTCAGTAATTGGATTTTGTTATGGATTGTATTTGGTTCTAGAAATTGAGTACGAATCCTAATTTTGGGTTCTTGATCATATAATTGGCTTTCTCTGGTTTGACATATTTGATCCCTATAATTGGGTCAATGGATTTGAATTTATTTATGGATTGTTCTGGGTTTTTCAAAATTAGCCCCAATTGAAATGAGTTTCCTACGAATGATCCTCAATTATTATTGTATTCAATAAAATGACACTTAAAATTTTGATATGCAAATTTGATATTCGATTGAATTTGAAAGTTCTCCATACGTGTTTTGATGATTCTGCAAATTTGATTGAAATTTTTCAAAGGGCAAAATAGTATTTTCAAATGTTATCTTGTGAATTATGTGTCCTACCAAACAAATTATTAAAATTAGTAAGAATTTTTAATACATACTACCAAGCAATATTATAAACATATCTATATATCTATTTGTGAATCACCCCCACTTCTCAAAAGCCTCTATTTTAAAATACTTTGATTTTATGTATTTGTGCTATATATGGTACTATTATATTTATCTTAATTTATAATCTCAACAATTTATGTTCTCTAATTTTAGAGGGGTGTATTGGTTATAGAGTTTGTGGGATTTTTTTAGACTTTTAAAGTCTGGGGGTATTCAATCTAAATTTTTAAAAGTCTTTAAAAATTCTGAGGTATTCAATACGGATTTTAAAAAGTCTTAAAAAATCTTTAGGTATTCAACAGTCTATGGATTTTAATACTCCACGGATTTTCTTAGATTTTCCTTCCAAAATATGAATAGATTTCACTCTTCATAATCTTTTCTAATAACCAGAGATTTCTACGGATTTTGAAAAGTCTTAAAAAATCTTTAGGTATTCAACAATTTATTGACTTTCTTTGATTCTTTTACATTTGGATGTCAACGGGGCGGGGACGGGGTCATTCCTCATCTCCGTCCTTGCAAAATAAATGGGAAAAAAATTTCCCCCATCCCCGCCTCACCGGGGATCCCCGTCTCGCGGCGATTCCCCGTTCCCTGCCTAATTATTTTTTATCTCATTTTTAAATTATAAAAAAAAAAAAATTAATCATACACAACAATTACTTTAAGTTGGTGTTAACAAAAATTAATTTAAACAATTTGAAGAACCTCTAATTCTAATATTTTTAATTAACATATATACTAAAGTGAAAATAATATAATATTAAATAAAAAAATGTAATTTTTAATAAATAGTTAATTGAGTAGGAAACTATGAAATATTTATTTGTAATTTACTTTAACATTAAAATTATATATAAATATATTAATTATATTAAAAATAATGCGGCTCACCGCGGGGAACGAGACGGGGATCCCCCGAGCTGAGAATACTATCCCGGTCCCCGTCTACGGGGCAAAAAAAATCTTCGTCCCTGTTTGCTT
Source organism: Ballota nigra (assembly GCA_947034835.1). Classification (NCBI taxonomy): domain Eukaryota; kingdom Viridiplantae; phylum Streptophyta; class Magnoliopsida; order Lamiales; family Lamiaceae; genus Ballota; species Ballota nigra. Next base: position 4,007,774 of record OX344727.1, on the reverse strand, counting down.
TGCGGATTACCCGCCCCGTTGTCAAGTCTACTCTTCAAAAAATATAAATAATTTTTACTCTCCAAAATCTCTTCTAACAACCTGAGACTTCTAATGAGGGCGAGGTATAACGGTGATGGAAATGAAGATGAAATAATAATGTATTTTTTTAACTAATGTAATTTTTTTTTCTAAATTTGGATAAAAAAAAATTTATATACAAGTGTGTCCCATATATATTTGCATCAATGGTTCCAGCGCCGGAGTCTATGTAAATCCATGTAAATCAATAAAGAAAATGTATTCCACAATTCTGTAAAGTCTATAAAAATCCAAATAAATCAATAAAAAAAATCAGTCAAACTCTGCATGGAGTCTATAGATTTTCTAAATCCACAGACTTTTTAAAGTCCAAAAAAATCCAATAGAATCTCAATTGAATACACCCCTCTTAATCTATTTTTTAATATAAGAAATGATCGATTTTGTCCGTTCACTCAAAATATATTATCTATTTTTTTAGTTAATCTATTCCTTAAAATTATAATTTTAAACTTAATTAAAACAATAATCAATTAAAGGTCACAAATTTAAATTAATATAAAATAATTAATTAAGAGGATAAATATAATTCTAACTAAATTAAAATTTTGAAACATTTAATTTAAAATTAATAACATAATATTTATATACTTGTACCTCTTAGGATATGAAACCCTACCAAGTGAAGCCTAACTAATTAATTTATATTATATAGAAATTTTGGTGAATGTAAAATAAAGCTCAATTAATGTTCCACCGACATAAAAACATTCAAGTGCTGTCAAATATGATATGTAATGTAGGTATGTATGCTTATAAAAACATTCAAGCTTAATTATTTATAGAGATATGTATGTATGTATTCATGCATATTTATGTATTCAATTTTTTTTAATATTTTCCGAAATTGAGTGTAAAGGCCAAAAAAAATGAAAAAAAAAACAAAGAAAAAAAGAAAACAAACAAACTGATGTACACCTAATTATGCTAGTACAATCTTCTTAAAAATTTATCACTAATTTCTGTAGTATTGAGCATAGCTTTTGTAGTGTAATAAAAAAAAATTAAAAAAAAAACAAGATATGCTTTGAAAATAATCCTAACATATAATTTTTCAAAATTTTTAAGAATATACCTCTTGTTAGTAGTGTCTGTACTCCTCTGGTAGATAGCAAAACACCAACTAATTTTTATTTTTTTGTGTAGGTGAAACTGCAAGTTGAGTAGAATAAATTTTAGAATAAAAGATTCAAAATTTATATTACACAGGAAAAACAATATACATAAATATTGAAAATGGATATGGATCAACTACAAGTATTTAAAAACATCTTAATACTTACATTTGAGGATTTTCTTTTTTTTTTGGCCGATTGATTTTTCCTCTTTTTTTTTTTTTTTTTTTTTTGGTTGTGGAAGAAAATCTGATTTTGCTTTTGTTTTGTTGGAGAGGATACACAGGATTTAAACAAAAGCTTTTATGATTTCTTTGAAGGTTGAAGGTTTTTTTTTTTTTTTTTTTTTTTTGCATAAGGGAGAAAAGAAAAAGGGGAGAATAAAAAGTAGGATGCTCTTAGTTGGGGCAGGAGAAATAGGATTTCTTTGTTCTTTTTTCGACAGAGGAAGAAGATACAGCACCACTATATATGGGAGGGAAGGTATATATATATATATATATATATATATATATATATATATATATATATATATATATATATATATATACAGCACCATATGTATATATACAGAGACAAATTAGCAGTCAATCACGGAGCACGAGGACTGACATGTCGGGCCTGATCGCTCTATGGGCCCCACTCACTGATTTGCAGGCACGCTGGCCCATCCCTGTTATAACCAAGGATGAAAATATTTTCATATATCCATTTTCCGTGGTCATTGATATCGATACAATATTTTTATAGTATTCATAAAAAAAATTGGTAATATCGATAAATATCACTATGCAATATCAATATTGTATTTTTGCAAAATTTAAGCATAATATTAGTATAATGTCCAGGAAATGTCGAAAAATATCGGGAAGGAGTATGTATAGAGTGAAATTGGTTTATATATGAATCACTGAAGGGTATTAATTCAGTGAAAATTATTAGTTGTTTTTACTGAAGAGTATTAGTGTAAATCAGTAATACTATTCAGTAAATACAACTAATATTATTCAATGAAAACAACTAATACTCTTCAATGATTTATGTATAAACCAGTTTCACTCTATACTTTGTCATCGGGGTATATCGAAAAAATATTGATTAGCATCACAAATGTAAAATTTGCTCTATTTTTATTGTTAAATTTATGTATTAAAAATTTGTTATTAAATTTTCATAATTTTTCAAATTTACCAATATCGATATTCAATATATAAATATCTAGGAATGGCAATTTTGGACACGACACGAAATTGATACGAAAATTACGGGTTAGTGTTTGGGTTTATCGTGTTCGTGTCCTTATCGTGTCGACCTGATAGGACACGAAAATTTTGTGTCGTGTTCGTGTTCGTATTCGTGTCAATCCATTAAACACGATAAAATTAACAGATGACACATTAACTCGTTGGCAACCTGTTAATCTGTTAGGGTTTGTTTGTTTTGGGATTCACACGGACAGGACTAGGACTTTCCGGCCCCCGCCCCATTCTAGTTAGAGATGTAACATCTCATTTTTACATCTCATTCTTCATACCACACCTATAATACATATTTTCTCTCACTTACACTCTATTTTCTACTTTTCACTCACTTACACTCTATTTCCTACTTTTCTCTTTCTTACTTTTCTCCCACTTACACTCTCTTTCCTACTTTTCTCTTACACATCCTACTTTACTTTTACACATGATTTGACATAAAGTAAAATCTCACCCTACTAAAATCCCAAAACAAACACACACTTTTATTATCATCCAAGACTTTACGGGTATGTTTGTTTTGGGACTCACACGGATGGACTTTGGACTTTGCAATCCACGCCCCATACGAGTTCGGGATTTAAAATCGGGTTTTCAAATCCCAAACTCAATCTCTACCTATAAACCTATTATTATTTTTCATATAATTAAATACAATCATATCATCACTTTTTTATCATCCACTCAACCTCTCTCCTACTTTTCTCTTACACAATATAATAAAATAATATAACATCAATCACTAATAAATATTGATTTAACATAAAGTAAAATCTCACCCTACTAAAATCCCAAAACAAACACATACTCATATTATTCATCAAGATTTTCACATCCTAAGATTTCAAAGTCATGACTTCCCCCGCACACTTAAATCCCAAAACAAACGTACCCTACATCTTGTGGGCGTAAAGTCATGACTTCACACGCCCACCTAAATCCCGAAACAAACAAGCCCTTAGTGATCCGATATATATTACTAACACATATCTGATAGTGACCCATTAATAAAAATTAATATAAAATTAAAATATGATAATATTATTAATATATTTTAAAATCTAATATTTTAATTATCTTTTTTTTTATTTAATATTAATATTTATTTTATCAATTTTTTAAATTATATTATTATTTTCATTATCGTGTTCTTATCGTGTAGACACGAAAATTTTCGTGTTCGGTCATGTCGACACGTTTCTTTATCGTGACGTGTTCGTGTTTACCCTTATTGGATCGTGTCGTTATTGTGTCGACATAAAAAAAATTGGGATTGAGTGTATTGAGCAAAAACTAAATTTTATGTTTGAATAGATTTTAAGTGATAAAGAGTAGGGGTGAAAACGGATCGGATACGGACGGATAGTGCTTATACCGTATCCTAAACCATGTTATTTTCTCGAATTCGGAATCGGATACGGAAAAGTCGGATTCGGATACGAATTCGGAATATTCGGTATACGGATACGGGACGGATATCGGACAAATTCGGGCCGGATTCGAATAACTATAATCGGATAATATATTTCATACGAAAATCATCAAAATGTGATTGAAACACATAAAAAAAACCACCTATGCAATATTTCATAGAAGTTTTAATGCAAATTATAAAAATTATATCTACTGCTAATAACATGAAACTAATAATATTAGAATTTAGAATGGGACTGATATTATATATTCAGGCAAAATATTATATGAAAATAGTTCATAATAAGCTTATCATGAAACAATTTTAAAGTATCATTAATCTCATCAGGGGTATCATTAGTCTGAGTTCAAGAAAATTCAAAACAATTACAATATAATACCACTGACTCAAATTAGTGATACTCCTAACAGGTTTAATGATACTTTTGATGAGATTAATGATACTCTAAAACTATTTTATGTTAAGCTTATTATGAAGCGTTTTCATATAAAACCTACTCATATAATATATATATTAATATAAAATATAAAATAAAATCCAGATATCCGGATATCCGGATTTGATATCCGAATAATATCCGATAAAATATGGTAAAAGTCGAATACGGTCGGATATTCTGTATTCCGAATCCGATTCTGAATTCGAAGTCAACTATCCGTATCCGATTCCGTATCCGCCCGTGTTGATGGGCGAACAACTTTGCATTTAATTAACGAAAGATTACCATTAAACCTGATAACAGGATAATGAAGGGAAAAAGCTAGCAGCTTTGTAGCGGAGCTAGCAGATTCGTAGGGCGAACAGCTTTGTAGAAAAGCACTAATACGGCAAGCAGGATTGTGGCGAGCAACCTTGCAAAGAACAGCTGTGCCAGCGGCTCAAGCCAAAGTCAATTTGGGCGAACAGGGACGTAATGGAACGAGCAACATTGTAAAATGATCCCAAGCGAGGAGCGAGCAGCTCAGAACACAAAGGACCATGACATCTAACGAAGACGTACAAGCGAGCAGCCGGTCACCATCGAGAGCATCTCAGAAGTGCCAAAGACCAAGTACAACATGGGGAATTCCAAGAGTCACTAGCTTAGATATGGTCCAAGTGTCCTAACACTTGGCACCCATCCAATGAGTAATAGTGTAGATGTTGTACAAGTGTCCTAACACTTGGCAAAGATCCAATGGTTAAGCCATCAAGATGGTGACACATGGCCACTTTGTATGTCTATAAATACTCCCTTCTTGTACATGAAAAAGGGAGAACAATTGAATACAAGTCCAAACTCTTGTCAAATTATTTCTTGAACATCACTTAGCCAAATTTCATGATTTCTTGATCTTGTTTGGTGATCTTAGTTATAGAAAACAGCCACTAATCACCTTAGTTAGAAAAGGTCATCAACAATTGGCGCTAGAAGGAGGGTCCGAACCTCCGATTGTAGAAAAAAAATCGAAGAAAGGTTGAAGACTACCACCGGAATCTGCATAATTTCGCCGGAATCCGGGGTGAGGCTGCCGGAAAACAAAAGTGCATATTCTTAGGACAAAGATTTACAACACTTTAAGGATTTTAATGCATGTGTGCATGAACTAGGGTTTTCAAACCTTTACAATCACACACAAGGCTAGTAATCCTTGGAAAAGGTGTCTGTAAGTACAAGATTACTTCATCCATTTGCTTATTTACCCACATTTCGATAGCCAAGATGGTTAGATCGCAAGAAGAACGACATTCAAGTATATCTCCAAGTCGTAGACCAAGAACTAGGGTTTCTTCCACCGAAGGACATGCACGGACAGTGAGAGCAACTTCGCAGAGGAATGTACAAGTCACTATTGACACGATTCCACCAGAAGTTGAAGCTCTTGCTCAAAATCCCGAAGAGCTAGCAAAAACCATTGATGTTCTTCAATCCTTGCAAAATCGACATATAGCAGGACCGTCAAGAGCACCTGTGACGACCAGACGAACAGGCGAGCAGGAGCGTACTGGCGAACAGAGGAGTAAAATAAGAGAAGATGCACGTCGGGACGAGGCCGACAGCGAGGAAGTTCGTAGAAATAAAGGAAAAGCTCCATTGAGCAAACGTCTAGGAAGCAGAGGAGAATCATCACCAAGTCGAGCAGATGAGTCAAGCAAAAGTACTTCCCGAATAAGTGCTCTGGAGAGATTAGGAGCAAGGAATGTAAATAGGAGGGAACCATCACGAAGGCATGAGGAGCGATCACACCATCCTGCTCGCCCATCAGTGCATGACCGAATCCGGAGGTCAGCTTTTGGCCGACTAGGGCCGAATGGAGCTAGCAACGCTGCTAGGAAGACAACTCAGGAGAAACGTCCCGTTGGCAAGGGACTGCATCGTGAAGAGGTCACTGAACCCAATCACGATGAACAGCCTTCCATCGGGAGAACTCCCCCAGATGAATTGCAGGAAATGAGAAAGGCAATCGAAGAATTGCAGAAACAGTTGGAATCCCAGAGAGGTGTCGGATCAACCGTTCTCCCATCTTCACCATTATCTCCGTCTATCCTCAGTGCACCGATCCAGAAGAAGATACAGTTCCCAGCCATCAATTTATATGAGGGAACGTCGGACCCCCGCATTCATGCGACAAAATATTCGGATTTTATGATTTCGATGGGGGCAACCGACGCCACACAATGCCGAAATTTTCCACTCACCCTTGGAGATGGCCCACACAGATGGTTCTCAGTATTAGCCCCTGGCTCCATCAGCTCGTTTGCCCAACTAAGCAAAGAGTTTCTTCCCACTTCTCAACTGCCGGGTCTTACTAGACCCACAGACACCGTCTAGCAGATATTAGGCAGGGAGACGAGGAGTCTGACAAGCAATTTCTGGAAAGATTTGATAAAGTGTTACTGGAGGGCGAGATGGTGAGTGAAGACACGAAGATTGTGGCAGTGATGGCTGGTTTAAAGAAAGGAACTGATTTGTGGAAGGAAATGCATCTGACTTGCCCGAAAACATACACAGAGTTCAGACACAAAGCGGGAATTCACGTTTCAATGCAGGAGGCCCTACACCGAGAGATGGGAGACAAGACTGATCCGAAAAAGTCTAACAAGAAGTCGGGAGGAAGTGATTACAAAGCTCCGAAGAACATGAAGTCATTCAATGATGGAGCTGAGTTGAAAGAAAAGTTGAGTCAAGTCCTTACTATGTCCGTGGATGCTGTGTACAACAACGTTAAGGACAGGGAAATGTTGTCAGAGCCGCGGAAGATAAGGCAAGAGAGAGGTAAGCTGAACCCGAACAAATAATGTGCTTATCATCAGAACATCGGCCACTTCACGAGCGAGTGCCGAGATCTGTTGAAGCAATTGTGGAAGTTTTATGAGGAAGGAAAGTTGTCCGAATTCGTGAAGAGGGAACCAGGTAAAAGACCAAGGGCGCCAGTGCAATCCAGTTCGGATGACGAAGATAGTGATGACCAACCAAGCAAAGTTGGTAAGAGGGGAAGGAAGGTCCCAGCAGCCCCAGCAAGGCATATCCCGGAAATCCTAATGCTGGAACCCACTGGGCCAGTAGGTGGTTGTTCTGATGGGAGGCCACCTATGTCGAAAAGAAAGAGGAAGGCAGAGCTGAGAGCAGTAGATCAAGTAATGGAAGTGGGTGTAAATCCATCGACCAAACGAACAGGGGGCCTGACTTTCTCAGAGAAAGACTTAGACGGGATACTTACTCCCCACAACGACTCATTGGTCATTTGCGCCAATATTATGGGGACAAAAGTGCATCGTCTACTTGTCGACACTGGTTCCTACACGAATATCCTGTTCAAGAGCACGGTGGACCAGTTAGGAGATTGCGCTGAGTACATCAAAGACTGCGATCACAAGATTGTAGGATTCGGGAATGCTGTGACCACCCCGCTAGGAATAGTTACGTTGGCAGTTGAGCTTGTATCAATCGAGGACCCGGAGAGGAAAATGAATAGAATGGTAGACTTCCTGGTTGTAGACCAACAGTCCACCTATAACGGGTTCCTCGGCCGTCCTTTCTTGCATGAATTTAAAGCAGCTGTTTCAACGTACTATTATTGTTTAAAATTTCCAACAAAGAAGGGTGCAGGTACAGTCAAAGGAGACCAAAGGAAAGCTCGTGCGTGTCTATTGCAAATACAGTTGCAAGATCACCGAGTCAACATGGCGGACAGGTACTCAGACAAGGACGGAGATGATAGCGAGGCCATGACTTCCGTTGATACTGAAATAATAGAAGTCGACGAGCAGCCACGCAGCGACGAGCAACTATGCGCAGACGAACAGCTGCGCATTGGCGAACAGATGTGCGAAGGCACACAGTTGGACGAGGACGAGCAGGAACGCGAAGACGAACAGCTTACCCAAACAGGAGGAACAGAAGCTGCTACTACTAGCAACGAGGAAGAACAAACAAGGGCAATGAACGTTGATGCAGAGGACATAGAGCCACGATTGGGGGCAGAACCGATGGAGATCGAAGATGAGCCAAAGACAGAAGGGCCCATTATTGACCCCAGATGGAAAGGCCAGAAACGAAGGGCTACCCCAGTCGAAGAGTTGGAAACTGTAAAAGTCGACCCGAACCAAGAGGGCTTAGAACTCTTCATAGGGTCCGAGCTACCAGAGCCGTACAGGACCAACATGATTGAGTTTCTTAAAGCAAACCTCGATGTGTTCGCATGGTCGCATGCAGACATGGTGGGCATCAGCCCCGAACATGCCTGTCACAGACTCAACATCGACCCGGGGAAGAGGCCAGTCCATCAGAAGAGGAGAAAATTTGGACCCGACAAATACGAGGCGCTCGACGTGGAAGTAAAAAAGTTGCTGGATAACGACTTAATCAAACAAGCGTTATGCCCGCAATGGGTGGCAAATCCAGTTTTGGTCAGGAAAGCAACTGGAGCATGGAGACTCTGCATCGATTTCACAGATCTTAACGCCGCCTGCCCGAAAGACAACTTCCCATTGCCTCACATTGACCAGCTAGTTGATAGCACCGCCGGACATGAGCTGCTAACGTTCATGGATGCATTCGCAGGATATCATCAAATCGCGATGCATCCCGATGATCAAGAGCACACATCGTTCTACACCAACAAAAACTTGCTATGCTGGAAGAGAATGCCATTCGGGCTAATCAACGCTGGAGCTACATATCAGAGACTGGTTAACAAGATGTTTGATGATCACATCGGGAAGACGATGGAAGTATATGTGGATGACATTGTTGTCAAGAGCTCAAAAAAGGAAGATCACTTACAGCACGTGGCTCAAACATTTGAGATACTTCGGACCTACAATATGAAGCTGAATCCCAAGAAAAGCAGTTTCGGGGTCCATTCTGGGAAATTCTTGGGACACCTGGTTAGTCAGCGTGGAATTGAAGCAAATCCCGTAAAAGTGAAAGCGATCATGGAGATGCAACCACCCAGATCAGTCAAAGAAGTCCAACGGCTCACCGGATGCCTAGCAGCTCTGAACAGGTTCGTCTCAAGATCCGGAGATAAGTGCAGGCCATTCTTCGAGGCCATCAAGAAAGGAAAGTTTCAATGGACAGACGCCTGTCAACAAGCGTTCGAGCAGCTGAAAGAGTACCTCAGTGATACAAAAATTCTTGCCAAGCCAATCCCAGGGGAAAAGTTATACTTGTACTTGGCGGCCTCAGAGGTAGCAATCAGTTCAGTGCTCGTTCGAGCAGAAGGAAAGTTCCACCTGCCCATCTACTATGTAAGTCATGCCTTGCACGAAGCAGAGCTCAGATATTCACCAACAGAAAAGCTAGCATATGCGCTGGTAATGGGTGTCAGGAAACTTCGTCCATATTTTTTCGACCACCAGGTGGAAGTGTTGACAACGTTCCCACTCAAGCAAATACTGCACAGACCCGATGCGGCTGGTCGGCTCCTAAAGTGGTCCTTGGAAATCAGTCAGTTCGGGATTTCGTATGTTCCTCGAACAGCGATCAAGGGGCAAGCTTTAGCAGACTTTATAGTCGAACTGACTTTCCCCCAAGATCCAACGAGAGGGCATAGCCATCCCTGGCACATGTATGTTGACGGATCATCAACAAATGCAGCATCGGGGGCAGGTATAGTCTTAATAAGCCCAGATAGGCAAGTTTTTACTTCAGCTGTTCGATTCGAGTTCATGGCAACGAACAACGAAGCAGAGTACGAGGTTGTGATCGTTGGGTTACGCCTAGCATTAGCAGTTGGAGTACGAAGGTTGCAAATCTTTGGAGATTCGCAATTGATCGTCAACCAGGTCCGAGGAGAATATGAAGCAAGAGATGAAGACATGGCTTTGTATCAAAAGATTGTTGCTCACTTGGCCTCTTTGTTCGAACAAATATACATTGAACAAATACCAAGAGACAATAATGCTCAAGCAGATGCATTAGCCAGGCTAGCAACCAGCACCGGACCAGCAGAATTGTCGGAAGTGACGCTAACAAGAATGTCCAAACCATCAACCGAAGATTACAAGATCTATCAGATCGACGAAGATTTCGAAGAAGACGACTGGAGGATGCCGATCGTTGAATATTTGCAAAACGATAAAAAACCGGACAACCCATTCGAAGCTAACAAGTTGGTTAAAAGAGCGGCAAGATACACCATGATGGACGGACAGTTGTACAAGAGAGGAATCTCGCTCCCACTTCTGAAATGTTTGGCTAGGGGGCAAGGACAAGCAGTACTGAAAGAGATCCATGAAGGTGTATGCGGAAATCATGCCGGAGGACGGGCTTTGGCACATAAAACAATAAGGCAAGGATATTACTGGCCAACTCTCCTTCAAGATGCAATCAAGATTGCCCGAACTTGTCATAGATGTCAATTGTTCGCCCCAAACATTCACAAACCCCCACATGAATTGATTTCAGTCAATAGTCCATGGCCGTTCGCGAAATGGGGAATTGACCTTATCGGGCCTTTTCCCCCAGGACAAGGAAATGTTCGATACGCGGTGGTGGCTGTTGACTACTACACGAAATGGGCGGAAGCAGAAGCACTCGGGCGGATCACACAGGAGAAAATGATCAACTTTATATGGAAAAACATTGTTTGTCGTTTCGGGGTCCCTCAGGCGATAGTGACGGACAACGGAAGGCAGTTTGAGGGAAAAGAGATCAGAGATTTTTGCGAAAAATGGGGAATAAAGAAACATTTCTCGACACCATACCACCCCCAATCAAACGGTCAAGTGGAAGCAGTGAATAAAATAATCAAGCATATACTGAAGATTCGTTTGGTTGACAAGCAAGGAAAATGGTCAGAAGAGCTACCAGAGGTGTTGTGGGCATACCGAGTATCCCACAGAACAAGCACAGGCGAAACACCGTTCACAATGGCATTCGGGACAGAAGCAGTAATTCCGATTGAGTTAAAAGTCCCGACAAAACGAACAGCTGCGTTTGACGAAGAAACAAACAACTCTGCAATGGCAGCAGAGTTGGACTTGCTTGAAGAAAAAAGAATAACAACAGAATTGAAAAATGCGATCTACAAAAGAAGAGCAGCAAAGTACTACAATTCTCAAGTAAAGGCAAGAGAATTCGAAATTGGGGACTTGGTACTTCGAAAAGTTTTAATACCACCAGGAGTATTCTGCCCGACTTGGGAGGGCCCATACAAGGTGACGAATAAGTGGCACAACGGCACATACGACCTTGAAGACATGGAAGGCAAGTCGTCCCAATACTCCTGGAATACAACTTTACTCAAGAAGTACTACCAATGAAGTCCTGTAAGTCTTAGAAAGTTTGTAAATAGATCCTTTGTAAATTTTTGAAATTTTTGCGCAAGTTTATAAGCGAGCAGATTTGCATTTATCTTACTAGGCGAGCAGAATTGCTTTAATCTTTTGTCTTGTTGAATTTTGGTTTTGAGCCTTGAGTCCAAATTACTTAGTTGCTCGCCCAAAAAATTAGCAAAATTCAAGTCTGTTATAAGACGAACAGAAAAGCTTATTAAAAGCAAAAATAAGGCTAAGTCCATAACGGACCAATAGCCCACATTAATGCAAGGCCAAGTCCACGAGCGACCAAAATGGCCCAAACAACTAAAGGTCAAGTTCTATAAGAACCAAATGACCAATTTAAAATTTAAGTGTTTACCTTAAGAAAAAGGAACACTTAACTGTCATGAGCAAAAAACAATAGGCGAGCAACTAAGTAAGACAAACAAAGAGGCGAGCAGTTAAGTAAAGACAAATGAAGAAGTATAAGCTTGTAGACGAACAAAAAATCTTTATATCATTAGATCAAAAAGTTTTACAATAGGAATGAGAAATACAGAAATGTTGCATATCCTATTGTAAGAAAAGACTAAAGTCTTCAAGGAAGAGGTGGAGGAGCATCTTCAGTTCTGGTCGCCGGCGCGCTTGGCTGCTCGCCCTGGGCACTTGTACCAGCCCCGTCTATAGGAGTCAGGGGAAGCGAAGACAACCCCTCAAAAACCTCATCAGCGGCTGCCGCGTTGGTCGTCGCTGGAGGAGGGTCAGGCTGGCCGCCATAAGTGGGAGCAGCAATATCGACTTCCTCGCCAAAGACTTCCAGAGGAAAGCCGAGGTCGGCCAAATCGGAGACGAACAAAGTTGAGCCAGGAGGAGGAGGATAATTTTTCACGTATTCAATAAAGTCCGCCTTCACCGCATCACGAATATCTTGATTGTGATCGTGGGCGAAGTGGACAGACCGTAAACATTCCGCAAAGGCACAGATGTACCCAAAGTTGGTCTTGTCCATCACTTCCTGCTCATGGACTTCGTATTCGATCAGATTCTGGCGCTCTTCCTCCAGCCTCTTGACATGCTCCTCAGCAGCGAGCAGACGAGCAGATAAGTCTGCTCGCTCCTTCTCAGCTCTCTCAGCTCTCAAGTCTGAGGACTTCACCTCCAGCAGCATCTTCTCAGCCTTCTCCAAGGCGTTCTTCTCGCCAGTTAACGAGGCCTCCATCTTCCTCTCCATCAAAGCCAGCATCTTAGCATGCTCGGCCTTGCATTCTTTGATGGCAGAGGCTCTTTCCTCGTCCATCCTCTCCACGCGACGGCCCAAATCGCGGTTTGTTCGCTCGAGATCCAGAACTTGATCGAGCAGCACTTGAGCCTGGACCACTTGATGGCTAGCATTGTACGCCATCAGGCGAACATTGTCGCTCACAGTCTGACCCACGACAAGGGTGTTCGCCGATTTGGTCCAAGCTCTCGGGACCATCTCGGCTGCTCGACGAACAGGAGCATCGGGAATGTCGCGAAAGCTGGGGGGGGCATCCTTCACAACAGCAAAGTGGTGAAGAGCAGTTCCTCGACCGGGATAACGCTCCGGTTTGTACCTAACCAAATGAAGAATTAAGAGTAAGAACAAAAATGACGACTAAGCTCAAACGAACAACAAAACCTGAAAAAGCGAACAACTTACTCTTTAATTCTAGTAGGATCCCAACCTAAGTAGGAGAGATCCTTGGGGTACACCACCGTTTTGGTCGCCGCCACGCTAGCGACCACCTGTTGCTCGTCCACCACTTCCAAAGAGGTGGATCTAGAAGCAGGAGATCGGGGAGCAGCACTGCTCGCCTCCGCCATAGTCTTTGATCGCTTAGAGGCGCGATCATCGCCGCGAGCATCATCGCCTCGCGGCGCCTTCTTCCTCTCCCTCTCTTTTTCCCTCTCCTTATCCTTCCTTACATCCCGCGGAGAGGGAGTAGATTTGGCCACAGGTTTACGGCGACCAGCTCCGGCGGCTGGGCGACCAGAAGGGTTCTCTCCGGCCCGGAGACGCATGATAGCGAGGGGAGGATCCATCTTCCTCCTTGAAGCGTCCGCCATTTGCTTAACTAGTACGATTCGGGCACGGCCGGGATAGCAACAGTGACTTGTTGATCTGACAAGAAAAAGACGTTGGGCGAGCAAGAATGATGGACGAGCAAGAGTGTATGGCGAGCAAGAATATAAAGTTACCTTCTGGGACGGCGGCTTGGGCTTCAAGATGGTGAGGACTCGTGACCAAGCCAGCAAGTTTGCGACAATGAGCCTTCGAGAGATGGTGTATGTCGCGACTAGCAACGTCGCGAAGAGAGATGATGGCTAAGGTGAAGAGAAACTCGTCGCTCAGATTAGGGTTCCCCCACTTCAAATTTCTCAAGCCTGCAAAACAACAAAAAGGATTAAAATTAGTCCTATTTATGAACTAATAAGATAAAGAAAGGCCTACGTTTAGCATTTCCAAAGCGTTCGGGCGACATGATGCGCGCCTGCCCGCCGGCGAATCCCTCCGCTGCTCGCCAGTCACCACCAATGAAGAAAAATTGGCGATGCCAACCCTTAATTTTATTGGGGACTCCTTCAATGAGTTTCAGCCCGGTCTTCGCTTTAACATAATACCAACCAGCTCCATCCTCTTGTTGAGCAGAAATAGTCAAGGCGTAGAGAATCTCCGCGGTTGTTATTGTTGGTCCCACTCGATAGATTAATTGCGGAAGCTTATGTAATAATGTCTTTCCAAAATCTTTTATAAGAGATCAATAAAATAATATTTAAAATAAAGCGATAAAAGACACAAGATATATAGTGGTTCGGATAAATATCCTACGTCCACTCTCCCTTATCACCAAGGGGTCTCACTAACAACCAACTCACAAACTTACTCACTGGAATTTCTGAAGTACCAGCACCTTCTTACAAACTCTTTAGATCTAACTTCGATCTAAAGATAAACTCACTCCAACCTTATCTTAACAAGATGAACAGGTTGAGTGTATAAACTCCTTACGAGTAGATAAGTAAATAAGAACAAAATGTGAGTGCAATATGCGTAGTGATCAAAAAGCTTAGTGTGGCAATATGCGCGTGAATGATTCTAGGGCTTTTTCTTGATCTGCACTCAAGTATATATAGAGGGGATTAGGGACATAGCCGTTGGGAGGCTAATCCAATCAGATCCTCTATATATGGAAGCTTCAATCAATCAATTCCCTAATTGATTGATTGGGTTGGTGAGATCTTGATTGATTGTCTTCATATCTTCTCAATCCAATCTTGTTTGACTTGATTTGAATCACCAACGGTCAATGCTTCCAATTGCCTAACTCTGATTCTCTCCAGAGAAGGCAGGACCAGACACCAGGCAACCTCGGTGTCTTCTGGTCCTTATCTGGTGAACAACCAGAATACTCAGTAGAATAAGAGGATCAAACTGAGCATCTTTTGTTCCACCAGACTCGTCTGGTCCGGACTCGTCTGGTCTGGGGAAGGTCCTCTGCCTCTGGTCTTGATCTCTTCTGCTGAAGTCCTCTGGTGAAGTCCTCTGGAGGGGTCTTCTGGTGACTCTTCTGGTGAGGTCTTCTGGTCTGGCAGTTCCCCCTAGACTAAGTCCTAATCTAGATCATCATCTGGCTAACAGGTCCAGATGGTCCTATTACATCTTCTGGTTTGTTTTAACTCATCAAAACTAACAAATTTTTATCCTAACAATTTCCCCCTTTTTGATGGAGTTAAAACACTACCAGAACTGATCAAAAGTAAAACTTAAGCAAGAAAACAATAAAGGGATGAGACCTTAGAATAGATCGCATCAGGCAAATAATAAGACAACAAGGAGTTGTCTTTAGAACAGAGAAGATATGTATTTTTCATTAATAATCAGAGGACAAAATATTACAGATTACATTGAAGTTCATTGTCCTATTCTAGGCATATCTTCTGTTCTCTTTAGGGACGAGAAACCAGTCAAGGAACCTATCCTGGACGGCCTTCAACTCTGCAGAAGATGTTGGGGTGAAATTCACCAACACCTTGGTCTTGTAAAGCTTCTTCAATTCTGCCCAATCCACCTGGTTCCCAATCATGGGAGTGTTAAGATAAGTAAATTCAGGAGCAGTCACCTCCAGGTTGAACTCAATGGTTGAATCCATCAGCTGCTTGTACAAGTCTGCATCATAGGCTTGCATCCAAGAATGGAAGGTTCTGTTGATCAGCTCATCATCTTCTGGTGCTGGCCTCTGGATATAATGCTGAATAAACCAGAGGGTCTTGGCTACTCTCCATCTCTCAATCAGAGGATAAGGCACAGTAGAGTCAAAAGACCCTTCTGTCCTTAGTGGCAAGATGCTCATAACCTCCACAGGAGCTTTCCTCTTCTGACCTGAGCCACCTGCACCAGAAGGAATACCAGCTTCTCTGGCCTTCTTGTTCTATCTCCTAACATATCTGAGCCTCTGCTCTTCATCTATGTTCTTCCTGATTCTGGCTTGCCTTTCCTCTGGAGTCTCTTCCTTGTATCTCTTCTCTGCTTCTTCGACAAGAGAATCAAGGAAACTTTTTTTAACTTTTCTAATCTTCCTCTTAGCAGGACCAGGAATGGTAGAAGGATCCTGCTCAGCTTCAGATGACTCTTCTTCTGCAGCAAGTTGTTTAGCCATAGATAGAGATTTCAACTCTTCTTTCTTCTTCTTCTGCAACTCAGCCTGGGCCAAAGTGTTCTCCAACAGGTCCAGACGAGCTCCATGGCTAAACAGAGTCTCATTGGTGGTCTTCGCCAGATCAGTTCTGGCCTTCTCTTCCCCCTTTTTAACTTCATCAAGGAGGGGCTCCACTACCTGCCTTATGAGATCAGGCAAGGCAGTATTGGAGGAAGAGTGAAGATCACGAAGCTGCTTGGCCTCCTCCAGGTAAGCCTTAGACTCTGCAACAAGTCTCTCTTGCTTCTCCAACATCTCCTGGAGGGAGTCCTTTAGCCTAGCAGTTTGAATCATCTGGCTGGCCATTTCCACTTTGAGTACAGAAACTGGCCTCATCTGCTCCATCACATGCTCTTGGAGCTGCTTCTGGCTATGCATAACATCTAGCTTGACAAACAAGCCATTAGCCTTGAACGAAGCTTTAACCTCTGCCAGAGAGGACTTGAGCTGCTTCATGAAGATTCTCCTCTCTTGCTTAATCTGGTGCTCAATCATAGCAGGGGCCATATGTTGGATTGCTTTGGAAAAACGCCCTATCTGCATGATCTGCTCGTTGAAGAAAGCCTTCATCTTCTGGAGCACAGCAGGAGACATCTCAAAGTCCTCCTCGTCTGAATAGAGCTCTGGAGGGAAGACAAAGTGAGGACCAAACTTGTAAGTTGGGCCCTCTGGAGTGAGCATGACTCCTCTCTGGATGAGCAAGGTGCGAATCAAGATTTTGGCTGCACCAGGAGTCTCCAGCTCTGCTGGGTTCTGAATGTTCATCTTCTGCTTCAGCTCAATCTCCCAAGCAGTGAAGTTGGAGGCACCCATTTCCTCAAGCAAAAGCACCAGGTCCTCCACATCTTCAAGTCTGGCCTTGCTCCAGACCTTGGCATCAGTAAGCTCTGCCAGAAGGGGTAAGTGCTCCAGAAGAACTGGAAAATGCTCTCTTAGCCAGAGCTGAGCACTTACACTCATACTCTGCCTAATGGGACCCATTTCTGCAGATGAGAAAGTGAAGGGTTTGGGCCCAGAGGCAGAGGAGGAAGGGGCTAAGTCAACAGGCTCAAGTGAAGCTTCCTCATCTTCACTATCATCGCTGGATAAACAGGTTGGGGAGCGGGGAGGGCCAGCGAATCCCAGAGCCATAGAAATGGTTGGGTCCTGGTCTGTATGGGTTTGGGGAGTGTTTGGAATTTGTGAAGTAGAGGTGGTAGGGATTGGTTGCTCTGCACCAGAAGAGGAAGGGATATCTGGTACAGAATGTGTATGGGGGATTTGGAAGGTGGAAGTGTTTGAAGGGGGGGCTTCTGCACCGGAGGAGGTTGAGGGTACCTCTGATACAGAAGGTGGGGGAGAGGGGTTAGTGGGGATATGTGTTTGGAAATTTGGGGGAGAAGGTGTTTGTGTAGGAATGGTAGAGGGAGTATAGATGGGGGTATCTGGGATAGTCTGCTCTGGTGGAAGAATGGGGTTACCAGAGGCAGATGGGGTTTGGGGAATGTTATCTGGGGGAGAGGTAGAAGGGGAAACAAGATTTATGGGGGAGGAAGAGGGAAAGGAAGGGTTTACCTCTGCTGGGTCAACACCAGCAGGCAAAACAAGTTCTGGAGCATCCTCCATCATCTGGGTGGCATCCTCAATGGCCCTCTCCAATGCCTCTCCAAGATCAGATCCAGAGTCTGAATCTTGAAGAAGGGCTCTCTTGGCCTTGGATTTCCTCACAAGAGGTACCTCATCTTCTTCCTCTTCCTCTTCTGATGGCTCATCCACCAGAAGGGTTTTCTTTGCCTTTCTGCTAGGCCTCCTCTTCTTAGCAGAACCTCTCCTGGCCTCGTCTGGCTGCTTCCTCTTGGCTGCTCCAGCCTTCTTAACAGCTTTATCATCATCAGCCTTCTTCTTAAGCACATCAAGAAGGGGAATCTGGTCCTCCTCTGAGGAACCAGAAAAGGCAACGGCTGAAGAACCAGTTGATCCAGCAGCTTTCTTCTGTGTCTTCTGCTGCTGCTGCCTTCTCTGCCCCTTAGGAGGAGAGGGAATCGATTGAATAGGAGGGGCAGGGATGGCATGCTCTCCATCAGAGTCAGGATGGCCATGGAGAGGACCATCCTTGGAGAACATAATCTTGGACTTATGAAAGCCCTTACACCAGGATTGTCTCCATTTCTTCTCTGGAAGAATCGAATCCAGAATAAGAGTGAGTTTTGTGCCCAATGAAACATTAGCATTGAACACAAATTGTTGTTCTCCAGGCAACTGGGGGCAATCTTCCTTCTGAATTTTCATCTTGTTCTTCCTCAGCATCCCCCAGAAGAACTCAGCCCAGTTACATTGAACACCATCCAGAATGGCCCTCATAACACAGAGCCTGCCAACGAAGATGGCATCTGTGCTATGGCTCTCACACATGAGAATCTTCACCACAATGTCAAAAAGCACCTTATACTTCTGCCTAAGATGCTTGTCCAAGAAACCCTTGGTAATATTCTGGCATGAATTTCTGGCAAACATCTTGAAGGATTCCAACGCCTCTTCTTCTTTGTACTTCAGAGGGTCCACTCCATCCGCAGAAAGATTACCAAAAAGACCACAGAAGTCTGCCTTAGAGAAAACAAGATCCTCTGAATCAATCTTTGAAGAAATATAGTCGTCGTGGATCTTCATCCGGATAAGAAACTGTGCAGCATATCCATCCAAGGTACGCAGATCCTTGGGAACCTTTGAGATCAACTCCTCCAGCCCAGAACGTCGGAGAAGTTCCAAAATCTCCAAAGCGGCCGGATTCTTAGTGGAATAGAAGTCCACTACCATTTCTGACTTGAGCTTCTTGCAGACAAAGTCTGGATCAAAATTGCACTTGGGTGCCATAACTGTGAGAGAGAGAGAGAGAGAGAGAGAGAGAGAGAGAAAATGCTTCGTAGAGAGAGGTTAGGGTTTGTATAGTATGGAAACGTGAAAGGACAGATTAAAAACAAAATTGATTTAAATAGAGTAATACGCGTGGCTTGAAAATTAAATGAAGAGTGAACGCGTGTTGTTTCAAATTCAATTTAGGAAACAAAATCAATTTTAGAATTAATTGACATTTTGCACAGTGATTAAATCCGATGGCCATGATGAAAGGCGAAATACAGATTTAATCTGGTGCGTTGGCATAGTCATTGGGACTGGGTATAAAGGGGTTTTGTGGCAGTCAAGAGAAAAAGCGAAATGATTGCCTAGGCCCTATACCCTAGTCTTAAATACACTCCGAAGGTGAAAGGTTTTGAGTGTACTTATTAATTTGAAAGGTGTATCCCAATGATCAGAGGCCAGATTAGAAAAGACATACCTGTCACCTGATATTGTAACCAGATGATACCACAACTAGTCTGGTGAAACTTCTCCTCTGATGGAACTTATTTGGTCCTGGTCAATAAAGACTTAGGACATATCTCTGACTCAGCACCTCATCTGGGATTAGTGTCACCTGGTGTATACTTCATCTGGAAGTATACCCTCTCTGATATATCTAATCTGCAGGTATGTTAGCATAAAGAAAATTTATGAAGAGAATTAATAAAGAAAGGATACTTCTCTGATGTTCCCCCTAAAACAAATCTGTCTCTGGATCCAACAATCCTAACTCAAAGGCTAATTCTCTGAATCTGGTCTCAGCCAAAGGCTTGGTTAAAATATCTGCTCTCTGCCTCTCTGTTGCAATCTTTTCCATCCTTATATCTCCCTTCTCAACATGATCTCTGATAAAATGATGCCTTATATCAACATGTTTGCATCTGGTATGAAGAACTGGATTCTGGGTGATTGCAATGGCACTATTACTATCACAGAAAATAGGAATATCCTTAGCTCTAATCTGGTAATCCCTAAGCTGTTGACTAATCCAAAGAAGTTGAGAACAACAACTCCCTGCAGCCATGTACTCTGCTTCTGTTGTTGATGTAGCAACTGAAGTCTGCTTCTTGGAAAACCAGGATACCAATTTGTTCCCTAAAAATTGGCATGTACCACTTGTAGATTTCCTATCTATTCTGCACCCACCATAGTCTGAATCTGAATAACCACTTAATTCTAAATTGTCATCTGCAGGATACCATAATCCTAAATTCACAGTTCCCTTAAGGTATTTCAATATTTTCTTAGCTGCTTCCAAGTGACTCTTCTTGGGGTTAGCTTGAAATCTGGCACAAACTCCTACAGCAAAAGTAATATCTGGTCTGCTTGCAGTCAGATACAAAAGAGAACCAATAAGTGCTCTGTACTGAGTCTGGTCCACATTCTCTCCAGACTCATCTGGATCCATGTTGAAATTTGTCATCATAGGGATCTTGGCTGCTCTGCTAGATCCTATTCCAAATTTCTCTAACATGTTTCTGGTGTACTTAGCTTGATTAATAAAAATTCCCTTCTCTGATTGCTTAACCTGCAAACCCAAAAAGTAATTCAATTCTCCCATCATGGACATCTCAAACTGTCCCTGCATGAGTTCACCAAACTTCTCACACAGCTTCTTGTTAGGGGATCCAAATATGATGTCATCAACATATATTTGGACCAGAAGGATGTCCTTTCCTTCTTCTTTCCTAAACAAGGTCCTATCAATCTTACCTTTAGTAAAACCATTGTCCAGAAGAAATTGAGATAGAGTGTCATACCATGCTCTGGGTGCCTGCTTCAGCCCATAAAGAGCTTTCTTAAGCTTGAACACCTTGTTACCTTGTTCAAAACCAGGAGGTTGTTCAACATACACTTCCTCAATGAGAATCCCATTAAGAAAGGCAGATTTCACATCCATCTGGTATACTTTGAACTTCATGTGAGCAGCATATGCTAAGAACAATCTGATAGCTTCTAGTCTGGCAACAGGAGCAAAAGTCTCATCATAGTCTATTCCTTCAGACTGAGAATAGCCCTGGGCCACTAGCCTTGCCTTGTTCCTAGTAATGACATCATTCTCATCTTTCTTATTTTTGAAAACCCACTTAGTGCCTATCACCTTTTGATGTCTTGGTCTGTCTACCAGCTCCCAAACATCCTGTCTGGTGAATTGATTCAATTCCTCCTGCATAGCCACAATCCAATTTGAATCTTTCAGTGCCTCCTTGATGTTCTTGGGCTCAATCAAGGACACATAGCAACTGAATAAGGCAGCTAAGTTAATAGTTCTCCTAGTCTGGACACCCTTAGTTGGATCTCCTAAGATCAGGTCATTGGGGTGATCAACCAGGGTCCTCCTTCCCGTGGTCTTGTCTGGGTGATCATCTTCTGTAGTACCTTGGTGATTATCACCACCTGCAGAAGAGCTTCCCCCTACAGGAGTTCCAACCTCTTCTGGTTCTGCTCCTTGTGAAGGCTGCTGCTTCAGAGAACCAGGAGATGGGTCCTCATCTGAATCTGAATCTGAATCAAGAATAGGTGGATTGACCTTGATAACTCTGGGTGTAGTCTGAGTCTGGGTCTCATCTGAAGACTTAGGATCCACCTTGAACTCAAAAGTAGATTCATCAAAAACAACATGAGGTGTTTCCTCCACACAAAGTGAATTCTTATTAAAAACTCTAAAAGCTTTACTGGTGCTGGAATAGCCCAAAAATATTCCATCAGCCACTTTAGCATCAAAGGTTCTTAATTTAGATTTCCCATTGTCATGGATGAAACACTTACATCTAAAAACATGAAAATATGAAACAGATGGGGTTTTACCTTTCCATACCTCATATGGGGTCTTATTGTGTCTCTGGGCAATCAGGCACCTATTCTGAGTGTAACAAGCTGTATTGATGGCCTCTGCCCAAAATCTCTGTGGAGTGCTGTACTCTGCCAGAAGTGTTCTTGCAGCTTCTTTGAGAGTCCTATTCCTCCTTTCTGCAACTCCATTTTGTTGAGGTGTTCTGGCAGCAGATGTCTCATGAAAAATCCCATGATCCTTGCAATAATCTGCAATATGTGAATTCAAAAACTCTGTTCCTTTGTCACTCCTGATCCTGACAATGCTCTGGTTCTGCTCATTCTGAATCTGCTTGAAGAACTCTGGCAGCTTAGTCATAGTTTCATTTTTCTTAAACAAGAACACTACCCAAGTGTATCTTGAAAAGTCATCTACTATTACTAAGGTGTACTTCCTTCCACTGAAACTAAGAGGAGAAACAGGTCCAAACAGGTCCATGTGAAGTAGTTGAAGTACTCTGGTTGTGGTTGTGCTCTGGACATCCTTAAAGGAAGTCTTGGGTTGTTTACCCTTCTGGCATGAACCACAAACCTGATCCTTCTTAAACACTTCATTTGGAAGACCTCGAATGAGACCCTTTCTGGCAATCTTGTTCAATGTTTTGAAGTTAAGATGACACAATCTCTTGTGCCAAATCCAGCTGTTCTCTGCAGATCCTTTAGCAACCAGGCAAGCATTCCTTGGGCAACTGTTAAAATCTGCAAGATAAATGTTACCCTTCCTCAAGCCTATTAGCAAGATATCATTATAATCAGAAGAGAAAACAGTGCATGAATCACTAGAAAACTTCACTGAGTATCCCTTGTCACAGAATTGGGACACTGAAAGCAGATTATGCTTGAGTCCTTCTACGTAGTAGACTTCATCTACAGATACTCCATTGAAGGTCAACTTTCCAACTCCTCTGGTGACTCCATAGTTGTTGTCACCAAACATCACTCTTGGTCCATTCAATGGCTTGAAATCTTGGAGATTATCTTTCTAGAATGTCATGTGCTTGGAACATCCACTATCAATGTACCAGACATGGTTGCTTGAAAATCCTTTCTCCAATGGACTCTTATCTACCTGCAGAGAGATTAATTAGGTCCCCTACTAGTGCTGGGTCCTGATTGGTTAGTTGCAGGTTTTGTAGGAATCCATAGATAAAGATCATCTCTTGATGGATGAGGAGATCTTATCTTCCTTCCAAATCTATCTACCAGTACATGTCCTCTTACTATGACATATTGAGCTACTGGTCTGATAAGGACACCTTTCCTATAAACAGGTCTGGTGTACCTTTTCTCAAATCTGGCCTTTGGAATAGCCTGCCTCAAAGACATGGTCTTAAAGGTCTGGTTATAAGGGTACATCCTAGAAGAACCATCTCTGGTGTCATAACTTCCCAGATCAGTTGGTTTTCTATAGATGGGTCTGGAAGACCTCCTCTGGTTCTGATAATTAGACCTGTTCTGGTGATTATAGTTCCTTTGAGTATACCTATTCTGGAATTGATTTTTCTGAGAAAATTGTCTCTGGGGTACCTGGTTCTGTTGAGCATTGTTCCTTCTCTGGTAGTTATTACTCTGATTGGTATTCCCCCTTTTTGAGTGTTTCCTTTGAGGTCCCCTAATCTGTTTAGGTTCCCTTTGAGGATTTCTCTGGGGTCCTCCAATTTGAGTAATTCCTACTTCTTGGGACTCATTGTTCACAGAACCATTAATCTTTAATGATTCCCCTTTTTGACACTTATTCTCTAGCATCTTCTCTTCCAGAGTAGTCAACTCTTCTGGACCATTAGTTAAGTGATTAACAGAGTGATTCCTTTTCCAATCAGGATTGTGAACCACCTTGTAACCATTACCAGTTAAGTCTTTATCATTCCAGATTTCTACCACTTTACCAGCTCTTACAGACTTGTCTTTGTTATAAAAGTACTTGTGTGTCTTAGTGGTAATTCCAGAATATCCTAAACCACTCTTATCACAAATGCGCTGAGAAGACTCTGATATGATAGATACAACAGATGGTATCTTAGGAGCTTCTCTGGGCATAGGTATCTCCTCTATGTTGTGGACAACTTGTTTTCCCTTGATAAGAGTTTGGTATTTGGCTCTGAGTTCAGTGATCTCATCCTCTTGAGAATTCCTTTCTTTCATGAGTTGATCTACCAGAGTATCTCTTTCTGTGATCTTATCCTGAAGTTCAGAGACTTCTTTGGAATGATCTTTCATGAGTTCTCTGGTGGATTTGTGCTCATGAGAGAGAGATTGAACTTCTGCTCTGAGCCTACCATTCTCTTTCTCAAGTTTTTGACAGAGTTGGACACAATTTTGGAGATCTGATAGCATTTGTTGCATATCAGACTCTCTGGAGTTACCAGATGAATTAGAGGATTCAGTACATTTGGAATTAGATAAGACAAGAGTAGTTTCATTTACCTCAGTGATGTCTGCCATGAGACACACATCATCATCTGATCCAAAGTCAGAAGAAGAAGAACTGGAACTAGTATCCTCTTCCTCTGCTTCTGCCAGCAGTGCTCTCTTATCTGCATATCTCCTATCTCTCTTGATTCTTTTCTCTTCTCTTTCCCTAGGAGTAAGCTGAGGACAGTCATAACTGTAGTGACCAGTCTTGTTGCATGTGTAGCAGGCATTGTCTCCTCTGGGACTAGGACTTGGCTCTCTCCTCCTCTGGTTGTAGTCTGATCTGGCAGGGCTACTTTCTCTCCTCTGGTGATCTGATCTCCCAGAGCTGCCAGGGTTGTCATCTCTCCTCCTCTCTGGAGTTCTGAATCTGGTCTCCCTTGAGTCTCCAGATGTCTTCTCCTTCTCTGCAGGCTTGAAAGAGCTATTCCTGTTTCTGGTAGACTCCTTCCAATGCCTCTTGTACCTGCCATATTTTGAACTCATTTTGTCTAATTTATGAGTTAGAAGTGCTACCTGCTCCTTGAGGCTCAAGTCATCTGCAGTAGACTCCTTTGGCTTGGCATCAGATTTGAGAGTTGAAGAGAATGCAACTCCTTTCTGGCCAGAAGAGGAAACCTCTTCTGTTTGATCCTCCTCTTGAAGATCATATTCGTAAGCCTTGAGATCAGACAACAGAAGATGGTGATCCAGAGTGTTGAGATCCTTGTTGTCCTTGATCACAGTGACTTTAATTCTCCACCTGCTTGTTAGTGAACGTAATATTTTACTATTAATCTCCTTTTCAGAATAGATCTTACCTAAGGCACTAGCCTTGTTCAAGAGATTCGTGAGACGCATGTCCAGCTGGTCAATGGTCTCGTCTGGTTTCATCTTGAATGTGTCAAAAGAGTGTTGAACAGTTTGGAGCTTGTTATCTTTAATCTTCTCTGTTCCTTCACAGAGCAGAGCTAACTTGTCCCACATCTCTTTTGCAGTAGTGCACGTCCTGACCTTTTCAATAACTTCTTTAGTGAGAGTGTTGATAATCTCAGTCCTCGCCACCTGGTCCAGGTTATGTAGCTTTCTCTCATCGTTGTCAAGTTCGTCTTTCTTTTTGAGGATTCGTTGTCTGGGAACTCTATCCTCTGCAGCATCGCTAGTTTCTTCTCTGGACTCAGACCTGCCACTATCAATAGGAGTCCAATAAAATTTAATGGGGCCACTTTCAACCACATCTAACATGCGGTGATGAATAGCTCCAAGATGATTACTCATCATGAAGCTCCAGTGGCTATAATCCTCGAACGAGAATTCTGGCAGTTTGCGACTCTTATAAGAAGATTTCGAAGACATATTGATAAGAAATTTTAGGGAAATAACAAGAACTTGAATAAAATCACTAAAGAGCAATGGATCTGCCCGGTGACCACCAAAAGCTTTTCAAAGCAGTGGTCGTGGACACACAGCTCTGATACCACTTGTTGGTCCCACTCGATAGATTAATTGCGGAAGCTTATGTAATAATGTCTTTCCAAAATCTTTTATAAGAGATCAATAAAACAATATTTAAAATAAAGCGATAAAAGACACAAGATATATAGTGGTTCGGATAAATATCCTACGTCCACTCTCCCTTATCACCAAGGGGTCTCACTAACAACCAACTCACAAACTTACTCACTGGAATTTCTGAAGTACCAGCACCTTCTTACAAACTCTTTAGATCTAACTTCGATCTAAAGATAAACTCACTCCAACCTTATCTTAACAAGATGAACAGGTTGAGTGTATAAACTCCTTACGAGTAGATAAGTAAATAAGAACAAAATATGAGTGCAATATGCGTAGTGATCAAAAAGCTTAGTGTGGCAATATGCGCGTGAATGATTCTAGGGCTTTTTCTTGATCTGCACTCAAGTATATATAGAGGGGATTAGGGACATAGCCGTTGGGAGGCTAATCCAATCAGATCCTCTATATATGGAAGCTTCAATCAATCAATTCCCTAATTGATTGATTGGGTTGGTGAGATCTTGATTGATTGTCTTCATATCTTCTCAATCCAATCTTGTTTGACTTGATTTGAATCACCAACGGTCAATGCTTCCAATTGCCTAACTCTGATTCTCTCCAGAGAAGGCAGGACCAGACACCAGGCAACCTCGGTGTCTTCTGGTCCTTATCTGGTGAACAACCAGAATACTCAGTAGAATAAGAGGATCAAACTGAGCATCTTTTGTTCCACCAGACTCGTCTGGTCCGGACTCGTCTGGTCTGGGGAAGGTCCTCTGCCTCTGGTCTTGATCTCTTCTGCTGAAGTCCTCTGGTGAAGTCCTCTGGAGGGGTCTTCTGGTGACTCTTCTGGTGAGGTCTTCTGGTCTGGCAGTTCCCCCTAGACTAAGTCCTAATCTAGATCATCATCTGGCTAACAGGTCCAGATGGTCCTATTACATCTTCTGGTTTGTTTTAACTCATCAAAACTAACAAATTTTTATCCTAACAGTTATCTTGTTTTTATAGCCCTCAAGACCAAAAAGAGTCATGAAGGCTAGGAGACTACTCCAACCGTTTGGAGTAATCTGGGTGATCGCCAGGTTCATGTCGGATAAGAATCGCCCGATAAGTGGATGAACGGGGAGAGGAAAACCCGTGTTGAGCACATCCAAATTGATCGCCGTGCAACCAGGAGGAGGGCGATCAGCAGTTTCTCCTTCCTTTGGTATGTACATAAAAATGTCGTACGGAATCTTGTAGGTAGCACGGATGCTCGCCAGGTCTTCCTCAAAGAGCACGCTATCGAGGCTGCTCGCTGCAAAGTCCCCACTTTGTTTCTTCATGATTACCCTCGATGGAGTGACAAAAGTCTTCGAGTAGCGAGCAGCATAGTCCCTCCACTCATTATCGCGAACAACTCCTTCCGGGATCCGAGATTCGGGTGTAGTTTGAGAGATGGGGAAATTGATTTCCCTTAAAAACTCCCAAGTGAGCGTAGGACCTTCTTGCTCGCCAATTCGCTGCTCGCCAGCAGTGCCAGTTTGGTCGTCCTCGAGGTCGATTGAACCCTCTATCTCCGCGGCCACTTCTGCGGAATCTTCGCCAAGGTCAGAAGACGTTTCAGGTTCGCGAGCAGGATGGTGAATATCTTCTTGATCGCCAGAGCGATCAGCGGCACACGTCTCTACCGAGCGAACAACGGAGCTCGCATCGGAGTCCGTGTCTTCGTCCACCAACAACGTGCGCGGGTTGTTCGCCAACGCTTGGCGAACAGATCTGTGCGGAGAATCCGGATTTACGGGTCGTTTTTCCGGGTTTCGTCCGGGTCCGGATTGAGAAGAGCTTGAGGGGGAAAACTCCATTTGAAATTAAAAATGAAGAAATCTGGCTAAGGGTGGGAAATATATGGATAAAGATGCCACCGGAAAAAGCTTCGATGACGGTGACGGCGTCAACAGTACGGTGGCGCTACGGTGGCGAATGGCCGGAATCACACCCACAGTCGCGAGAAATACGGAAAAAGTGCAAAAATTACGAAATTAAGAGAAGAAAAGGAAAATGCAAGATGAATTACCTTTGAAAACGAAGATCAAAATAACACAAGAGGGGATTCAGGCACAAGAATCACGAAGAAAGAAAAGCTCCGAAATGTGTATCAATGGCGGATGGCTTGTGAATCTTCGAAAAGAAAGAAATGAAGAAGGAAACGCCTATTTATAAGGATAAGGCTGGGGCAAAAATGCAATTTCCGCAAAATACTATAGGCCCCTATGGGCAAATTGGGGGTCGCGCGTGACTGACGCGACGCCTCGTATTCCGTGCCTCGGGAAGCCAACCGTCGCGACACGAAAAAGCGTTCGCTACTGGTCGCGCACGTGAGCTCTCATGCTCGCCTGTTCGCCCAACTGACCAAGATATTCGCCCATATAAACATCCACGTTCCACCATTGCTCGCTCAATTTTCAAGGAAATTATAGCTTGGTCCCAATTGATCAATCCATGCCCAACATGAGACCAAGCTAGGGGGCAATTGTTGATGGGCGAACAACTTTGCATTTAATTAACGAAAGATTACCATTAAACCTGATAACAGGATAATGAAGGGAAAAAGCTAGCAGCTTTGTAGCGGAGCTAGCAGATTCGTAGGGCGAACAGCTTTGTAGAAAAGCACTAATACGGCAAGCAGGATTGTGGCGAGCAACCTTGCAAAGAACAGCTGTGCCAGCGGCTCAAGCCAAAGTCAATTTGGGCGAACAGGGACGTAATGGAACGAGCAACATTGTAAAATGATCCCAAGCGAGGAGCGAGCAGCTCAGAACACAAAGGACCATGACATCTAACGAAGACGTACAAGCGAGCAGCCGGTCACCATCGAGAGCATCTCAGAAGTGCCAAAGACCAAGTACAACATGGGGAATTCCAAGAGTCACTAGCTTAGATATGGTCCAAGTGTCCTAACACTTGGCACCCATCCAATGAGTAATAGTGTAGATGTTGTACAAGTGTCCTAACACTTGGCAAAGATCCAATGGTTAAGCCATCAAGATGGTGACACATGGCCACTTTGTATGTCTATAAATACTCCCTTCTTGTACATGAAAAAGGGAGAACAATTGAATACAAGTCCAAACTCTTGTCAAATTATTTCTTGAACATCACTTAGCCAAATTTCATGATTTCTTGATCTTGTTTGGTGATCTTAGTTATAGAAAACAGCCACTAATCACCTTAGTTAGAAAAGGTCATCAACAGCCCGGATACTAATTTTTTATACCGAATTCGATACCGACCGGATACGGCTCCGGATCGGTCGGGAAATATCCGATCCGTTTTCACCCCTAATAAAGAGTATAATAGTTTAATTACATTATATTCCCTCTGTCCCATAATTGTTTGCACACTTTCCTTAATCGTCCGTCCCATAATTGTTTGCACACCCATAAAAGGAAACATTTTTATAAACTCCACTCTCACAATATTCACATATTTACATAAATTGTCATTACTTTTTACCTTCTGAACTCATAATACACTCAATTAAACCAATTTCTTCACTTTATACCCCACAAAACACTACTCATTACACTTCTATCTTAAAAGTTGTGCCCAAATTATGGTGCAAACACTTGTGAGACGGAGGGAGTACTATTTTGGCAAAAAAAAAAAAAGAAAATTCGAGTTTAAAAAGCAAAAGTCCGGGTGTTATTAGTTACTGCCCGCGGCCTTCTACAAATTCAAGTAGCTAATGATATCAATATTTTTAACCTTGAATATAAATTATATTCCCTCTATCTCAAACTCGTTTGCTACATTGTCAAAAAGGTCTGTCTCATACTCGTTTGCTACATTTACTTTTGATAAAAAAATAACAATATTTTTTAATATTATATTCTTCATACACTAATAATAATAAAAAAATTATTACTTTAAATACTATAAGCAATTATTTTCTTAAAAGATGATGGGAAAATGAGTTTGGACGAGGGGGTTAAGTTATAAGAACCCAATTTCAAATTTACTTAATAATATAAAATTTCCGCGTGGTTACACGTCATGGATAAGTCCAGAGGTTTTCTCGAGAAAATCGCCGCCGGCGATAAAGCCGATCGCGTTTCTCGGCTCACCTTCCCGGCGCATAAACCCCACCTGGAACCAAGTTTCTACGAGTATTTCGTCCTCCGAGGCATCCACCTCGACCGGGTCGAACCCGGTTCACTCTCTTGCTCTTTCAAAGTGCCTCCTCGTCTCACTGTAAGACACCCTTAAACCCCTCACCCAGGTTGAATTTCATTTTGATTATTGAATTTTGATTAATTGATTCAGGATAGGGATGGGAAAATGGCGATGGGTGCGATTGCTACTTTAGTTGATGAAATCGGGGCAGCGGTGATCCATCAGGAGGGTAATCCGATGGATGTTTCAGTAGACATGTCTATCTCCTATATGTCTGATGCAAATGTTGATGTAAGCCCTTCTTTTGCACGTTTTTTATCAATTAATTCGAAGAAAAGGTATAGAATGAAATTGGTTCCTATATGAATCATTGAAGGGTATTGGTTGTTATCGTTAAAGAGTATTAGGTATCTTTTACTAAGGGTATTAATTTTTTTTGACAGTTGAAATAATTAATACCGTTTAGAGAAATCAACTAACACCCACCATTTTCATTCTATACTTTGTCTAATTCAGATTGTTGATTGTTACTTCTGTTGTTGGTTTTGGTTGAAAGTATGAAATGTTCAATTGCTGGTCTTAGATGATGCTATTTGCCCCTAGAATTGTCATGATTTGGAGTGCTAGCTTATGCATGATTGAAGTTTCCTTATAGTTCAACTAATTTCACAAGGAGTATGAGAGATTAAGGAGATAATTCTGGGGAAAATGGCACTTTTAGTCTCGTAGAAATGTTTCCAAAACACTTTTGGTCCCATGTTTTAAAAATTGTCCCTTTTTATGCAAAAATGGTCCCAATCGTAAAATAAAATGACCAATTTTTGGGACCAATATTGCAAACAAAAGGACTATTTTTGAAACATGGACCAAAAGTGTTTTGAGAATATTCTTATGTACTAAAAGTGCAATTTTCTCGATAATGCTTAGTTGTATATGAAGTAAGAAGTGGAATTCTTTGATATCTGTGACTACCCGCAAGATGAATATTGTATTTAAAATGGGTTAATTGCAATTTGCACGAAACCCCCTCATGGTTTTGAAATATTGCGCGAAACTCCCCCGTGATTTGGAAATTGCCCGAAACCCCCTTTACTAAATAAAGCGGGTTCTCCCCTTTATAGAAAAATAAGTTCACGGTTTTATCTATCTATTTCCCGTATTTTGTTTTTCCAAATATTGAAATCTTAAGACTATACCATGAAGGACATAACGAGGAATAGAAAAAATTGTCAACTCCTTTTTCGAAAAAAAAAGGATGATTTGCTTTATTTAGTAAACCACAAGGGAATTTCGTGCAATTTCCAAACCACGAGGGGATTTCGCGCAATATTTCTAAACCACAAGGGGATTTTGTGCAATTAGCCCATTTAAAACCAAGGGAATTTTCGAGGCTTTAAGCATAAAAGATTGTTTGATTTGTGGAGGTTTAAGAGTTGTGTGGAATTGGTGGCAATATTTAGTTTCTCTTCTGGTAATAAGTTATCTTTTTAGAAGGTTTTGTTATCAATTCCATCACATTTGAATTTTGGTTAGGAATTTCCAATGTTTTGTATCTGTTTGGTATGAGTTTTCAGCTTCAGAACGCACATATGATAATTTCACTCTTTTCTATGCAACTCCAATCCAAAATTCAGAAACTATACTAATCAAATTTGAGTATTCGTTTATATCGCGAATCCAATTACTCGCATCTTCTGTTGAACAATATGAACATTTGAGAATATTAAATGATTTTTGTTTATATTACCATTTAATCATTCTAGAGAAATGATTTTTGCCGATCAAAAAAAAAATTCTAGAGAAATTTCATTGACCTCGTGGATGTATGTGATGACTTAATTAATAATATCCCTGACCTCTCTTATGATTGAAAATTAATAGCTGATTGTTTACTGGTCCAAGTACTTATAAACAGTCATTTTTGGATGACCTTCAATCCATATATATGCTAAAGTCACTGGTATTTCTAGAAGTGCGATTTCTCTGAAAATGCAACAATATGCACTACATTTTGCGACAATCGTACCATATGTGAGTTCTTTCTAGTGTTTGAAATAATAGCTATAGAAGGATACATGAAATTTAGAAAATCTTTGCTATAACTTGAATGATTTTTCTTAATTGTTAGTTCTTTACAATTGTAATGGATTCCCAACCATTTCTGTTTAAGTGTTGGGTCCAGTAATTCTGAAATTCTCCTAATGGGAGCAGTATCCTATGGTCTTTCCTGCTATACTAAACCTACTAACCGGCTGAACTTTCAGTTACAATGTCTACGTTTGTGAGAGCCACCTTTTGTCCATCCAGTTGATTAACAAATTTCACAACTTTATATAATAGGAGATAATCTTATTAATATGGTCTCCAAAATTACTTTGCTATAATCACACTCTTTTTCCTTCTGTTTCCTCTACTATTACATCATTATTTCTCGTATTATGATCTTTTGATAATGTTATAATGTTCAATTCATATGCATGATATTCATCTTAGAGTAAGTCTTGTATGAGACCGTCTAATGGCATGAGACAATGAGAATGGGTGTAACTAGGGCATTGTCTCATTAACACTTTGGTAGGGGTAGGTGTTAATTTATGTGGTCTCATACAAGTTTTTGCCTTCATCTTATAATTGTTCTTTTGGCAGGATGAATTGGAGATCATATCTAGGTGTTTGGGTCGGAGAGGCGGTTACTCAGGAACTCACGTACTCATTCGAAACAAAACGACTGGGGCCGTGGTTGCCGAGGGGAGGCATTCATTATTTACCATACCCACCAGCAAAATGTGACTGTAGAATACTGTTGTACTGCTGTATAATAGCAATTGTGCAAAATGTAGTTCCTTTTAAACTTGTTAAAAAAAATGCTTCCAATAAAATTTTGGTTACATTCAATGTATATGCATTATAAACAGAGAAAATAGAACCCAAAATACAACACAGTATGTACTACCAAGTACAAAGGCAAATCCTGAATTCATTGTATTAATGCAGGCATCCTATGCAAGAGATCCAATAATGAATACACAATTTTGAAACCCACAAGACAGTTTTTCAAATATCCAATTCTTATACAAATTTGGCCAGATAATGTTCATTGGCACAGTAAAAATTTCAAATTCAATCAGTTTCTGTTAATATCTCAACCCAAATCCAAATGGGAACAGAGGATCAGAATTCTCTCCCTCATTTATTGGAAGCTGATCAACGCTTCTGAACCATGTCATAGGAAGTTGTCCTTCGAACCCATAATCTCCGTAGATGACATCTGTGATTCCCCTCCCTTCTGTTCCGGGCAGCCAGGCGACAACAAGGGCTTCAATTTTTTCCAAAAGCTGGGGCTCCAAGACTAAAGGCCTTCCAGTAACCAGGATTGCCAATGTTGGGACTCTATCTGCAACGAAGCTCACCAACTCAGCTCCATTGAAAGGGATTTTAAGCTCTGGATCATCACCCCCAGATTCTACATACGGGCCCTCGCCCACAACTACAATGGCAAAGCAGAAATCTTGGCCAGAAAATGTTTCTGGAGATGGATTCAGCTCGTATGTCACTTCGGTCTGGTCATCCACCACTTCTTTTATTGCGTCCAAAATAGTCGTGCCTAGCAAATCAATCAAACAAGGAGACTAACAATAAGATACAGTTCAGTTTGGTTTTTATTTTTTATTTTGGCATAATGTATTGAAAGGTTCCTTTTAAGTATCAAAATATTATTTCACGAGATGAAAATTGACGGCATTTTTAGATTCACCTTGATGATCCCGTTAAATAATGTACATGTCAGTATTACTTGATCTTCGTTATGTACAAAATTATTTCGGAATCCAATTTATGTACCCATCACCGGGAGTATTGTGGTTAAAACAACTTGCACAAAACACATCTTAATAATAACATTAGCACACATATTAACATGACCATTAAGATTAATAGAAAAAATCTGTCAATTTTTGTCTTGAGGGAGCTCGTGAAATAAAATTTCAATACTTCAAAGGCTTTTTAAATCATAAAATATTTTAAGGACCTACAGAAGCACAAGTTGATAGTTTTGGGGGATCTATTAATGTATTATGCCTTATTTTTTTTTGCACTAGGTCTTTTCCCTTTATAAGGGCTATATTCTAGAAGGCATATCATCACGTATTGGTCAACATCAGAACAGAAAAGAAGAAAACTTAAGCGGCATAAGCATATGCATACTTCTTTCTGGCCTTCTCAAATGAAGACAAAAGCTTGAGTGAACCCGAGTTCACATGAACTCAGTTTCTTCAAATATCACTGCTATGCATAT
This sequence comes from Ballota nigra, assembly GCA_947034835.1. Classification (NCBI taxonomy): domain Eukaryota; kingdom Viridiplantae; phylum Streptophyta; class Magnoliopsida; order Lamiales; family Lamiaceae; genus Ballota; species Ballota nigra. Next base: position 3,973,356 of record OX344727.1, on the reverse strand, counting down.
CCACTATCACAATTATGCATACACACTATCACTGTCTAAGAAATTAAGTGTTCTATTTAAACAGTGATAGTGTGTACCCTGTGTATACACAACAGAGATTCTTGAAAAAGAAAATTCACATAAACTCGGGCTCATAAGAGACCTATTCTCAAATGAAAATCAAATCAAGGAACAACACAAGGAGGCAAAAGTCAAAAGGCAAACTTGCGTTGTTCCATAAATAAATGAACTAAATTATCACCATGATCATGAAACAAAAGAATCAGGCTCGTATTTCATATATTTATGATTGTAGTTTATAGGAATATAAAAGGAATATGCTCTGAAAGAGTTCCAGCCTAACAACTCACCTTCAGTTATTCTGCCAGTTGTTCCTTCCCAGGTGATCGTCCACCCACCACACTGGTATCCAAGATTATCAGCATGTGTTCCAGCAACTAGAATTCGTTTAGCCTTCTTGTCTAATGGGAGCAAAGGTTTATTAGGATTTTTCCCATTCTTTAACAAAACCAAGGACTTGCGAACAGCTTCACGTGCCAACTCTCTATGTTCCTGAAATGTTAAATGGGCATCTAGAATTATTTCATATGGGATATCTGATATATATTATTGATAATGAACAGGACTTCTTTCATTAGATAGCATAGCAGTAAACAAGTGATTACCATTACCATATTCATTTATAAGTTAGAAATTTAAATCCTTGGTACACTAAGTTGAGCTCTATATATTACCTGTCTGGAACTTCGACCAGAACGAGGAAGAAATACAAGATGTTTTTGTTTTGTCCGGGTAAGATGGTTGAGATTACATTAGCTGTTTTCATGTTATAACTAGTTAGATTTGCAATTCTTCAAGATAGTACTCCCTCCATCCACCAAAACTGTGTCTCATTGCTTGAGCACAAGTTTTAAGAAAAAATAGATAAAGTAAGGATAAACTTTAAATAAAACAATTGTTTGTGAGTGTAAAGTTATAGCGAATGTTGCCAAATAAGGAAAGAGCACACTTTTGGTGGACAAACAATAAGGAAAGTGGGCAAACTTTTGGTGGACGGAGGGAGTAACTCCGTTAGAAAGAGAAGCACATGAATAAGTTGCTAATCACTAATTTTGTTATGTTTTTTCTTTATTCTTTTCCAATAAATGCTAAACTCCAAATGGTGAGGTAAGGAGAAAAAAGCTACTAGCAGCAAAGGTGAAATGACATATCAATCATACGAGAATCCACTAAGACATCCATCGAAGGAAGCATTTTCTAATTATAATGAAGGTTGTATGCTTATCCAGTAGCATAACAATTAAAGGATATGTCCATTGAAATATGCCAAATAAAGAGTAGAAAATACCTTACAACCAACTTTATCTAGTAAAGATCTGTCAGCCAGGGGATACTCAAAAACTCCAGAGATGAATTTGACTCTGAGGATCCTTTCAACAGCATCATCAATTCGGTCCATTGATATCTCCCCCGACTCAACAAGAGACCGAAATTCATCCAAGAACAATTCAAATCTAAAAGGAACCATTACCTGCATATATACGAGCAACAGATATAAGTATTAAACGACGCCCATACAAGTAGCATGCTACATAATGATGCAAATATAATCTTTACCATATCAATTCCAGCATTTATGGTGGACAAAATGCTTTGACGATAATTGGAACCATGAGGGACATAAAGCCGGTCCAATGCTTCCCAGTCTGAAATCACAAATCCCTGCAGTAGATGGTCATTTATATATCAATTTGCTCATGAGCTAATATATCAAGAAAGGGAGAAAAAGGAATTATGTCAAATCTGAATAATTTCTATAGCAACTAAGATTAGCATATCTGTATAACAGAGTTCGTTCAACGATAAAGAAATCTACACTACAGTTCCTAAAGAAAATTATTGCATAAATTCATTTTCTGCTATCTTGTTTATATTCTTTTGATAACAAAACTAACCAATCAAATTTCTGGCAGTAGCAGGGCTTCTAGTTCGGGCATGTCTTACAAATTTCAGTAATTATTTCTCTCTCCTTGTCACACTTTAACTAACACCCTATATTTGTATATAAGACAAACAAATTGGTAAATAAGATAAAAATGTTTTACAGTTACCAATGAGTTGCATCACATTTATATTAAAGTCATGCTAAGGTTGTATCCCTGAATCGTCCAAGAATATTAGAATTTTGTCCAAGAGAAAAAAAAAAATGAAAGAGAGCTCCCACAATACAAAATGGTGAGGATAACTAAAACTAATTTACCTTGAATCCGAGCTTATTTTTCAGAACTTCAGTGAGAAGAAAATGGTGGGTGTGCAATTTTGTCCCATTCCAACTATTGTATGATGCCATTACAGTGCAAACTCCCTGAGCAAGGCAATCCAGATACGGTGCCATGTGAATTCTCTCCAGATCATCATAGGATGCTATTGTATTTCCCTCATTTTTACCACTCTCAGTTGCTCCATCACCAACATAATGCTTGGCTGATGCAAGAACGTTTTCCCTGGAGTCAATTGGAAAATTAAATGCAAACATATGATGATAAGTTGCAGAGAATAAGTATGGAAAGGGTATATCAGTTTTGTGCCAAATACATCAGATCGAGAAACAAAATGACATTTCTAAAATGAAGCTAGTCGAAGCCTGGCTAAAAGAAATATAGACAAATGAAGTATGATGTTTTCCAATCTGACTTTCCTTTGCACAAATACAGGACCCTGCCTTTATAACACAAGTTACAGTTCTTAGACCTCCGTTTTCATTACATCAAATAATATAATTTAAATTTCAAGATGGCATTCAAGGAATAAAACATTCTCTATATAAATATTTCAGAAAATACTTTTTACCTTCCAGCCAGAAAAGGGTAGCCTCTGGGATGCCCTTCAGGTGGCTGTCCTTGCAAGCCTGTAACCAGAGATGTCATCTTTCTGACAACTTCAGTATTTTCACTGTAACTTTCATAAGATCTTCCCCATCTCGGATCTCTGCTAACCTAAAAAGGCAGTTTAAGTAGTTAGTAGAATAAACATACACACAACTTGTATGTTTAATATCGGCAAAGATATTGTTGTCCAATTTGATCTTCGCGTCTTGTAACATTTCAAAGGAACGAGAAAACTTCATACCTACTAATTATTGGAGCACGTTGAGTAAACAATAAAAATAAATCGTGAAATCTTATGCACATGTTCCATAGAAGATAATCTAAATTCACTAGAAGCATAAACAGTCTACATTGCCACACCCGGAAGGAATTATTGGTGTCCTAACTATAGATGGCAAAAACAGAAACACATAGGCAATGAATATATATGGCATTTATCTAGTAGACATGTATGCATGTTAATATAATGATGTATATATGTATCATACCAGGCACTTCACCGTGAAGACAGAAAATGCAGAACACAAGGTTGCCCAAGAAATTCTTAGTTAAAGGTTAAGACAGCAAAATTATAGAGAACAAATTGTAGATTCTGACCGACTAGGTCAATGTCTTAGTTCATATCAAAATGAATGAAATCGTTTTTCGTCACCCCTCCCAAAGGCAAAACTCATATTAATAATTATAATAATTCACTGATAAAATTGTTAATTTTCAAGAAATACACTACAGAATGTTCTGCTTCGTATGGTTTAATTTCCAGTCATTCTGGGGAATTTTTTTTGGGAAAATGTATTTTGGTAGTGGAACTGAAAACATATTGAGAACGAAAATATGTTTGGAACTTTTGTTGGATATATTCAATTGTTATTCTCAGGAGACAAAATTTACTCTAGATGTCATATATTATTATTTTGTTGTGGCAAGTGAAAACATTTTCAATTGTAGATTTCTGTTGCTATAGTTAGTGGAGTTCAATTTTAGTTATTTTGAGACAATTAAAATGTTTCTCTAAAACATCAAAAACAAACACATATTCTCTGAGAATGAAAATAAAGATAGAAATGAAACCAAACGGAGTGCCCATTTTGTGCAACAGGTTCAATAACCAACCTTCCCATCAAACATGTAAACTATTATTCTATTACAAATGTCATACTTTTAATGAACAAAAGAGAGAGAAGTAAATCATGTACAAAACACAAAGTTTTGCCATACCACATTAAGGTGCTTACCCATTAACTAACTAATTTGATGACATTTTAAAATCCAAAAGGCATTATAGAAATAGTAGTGGACATTTAGCATGATGAAAATTTGATGTTGGGGAATTGATATTTTGATGAATGGATGTAACTTACAGCAACACATGGAGCAAACGCATATTGGGCGCCACTTGCCCTGGTTTCAAGAGCTGTTACCTCCCCGATTCTCCTAACCAAATCAGCATCTCTATATTGCATTTTTTAATATTAGTGTCATCTTATAACCAAAGCAGCAAAGACATCCAATGAAAATAATACTTTTAATAATATTTCCACTGGCACAGAGGTATCAACAGGTACAATGTAATTGAAGCATTAAAATGTTCCAACTGAGTGATGTTTAATATCTATGAAGGGCACATGTACTATTGATAATTAAACAAAGCAACTGTTTCCATTTTCTGTCATTTTAAATGAGTAGCATGTTTTAGGCAAGTAATATCGTTGCGATGTTTTTAACTTGTTATGTACTCAAATTGCCTAAATGGCCATATAAAAATCCATTGATTACTTGATCAAAGTAAAGTTTTTCCTATAACTTGTGGGTTTTTTTCTGCAATTGTGTAACTTCTCAAACTCGATTTAGAAGGTCACAAACAAAAATGAACAATCAAGCTCAATAATCACAAAATACTAGAGCATGAGAAAGGAACTAAGCAAAAACAAATTTGTATAGAGACTATAAAGCTGGCATTTAGCTCCTAAACCCCTTCAAATATTTAGCAATTTCCTGAAAGAAAATGAAATATGCAGAATATCTGCTCACCTAGTGGCACCAAGGCCAACGTTATGGGGGAAAATTGTTGTACCATACACATTGTTGTTTCCATGGACTGCATCAGTTCCATATATGATCGGAATGCCAAGGCGCGTCTCCAGCGCGCCTTTCTGGAGACCGTCGATCATGTCCGCCCAATCAGCTGATTTTGCATTTTCAAATGGTTTGCTTCCACCCCCACTCAGTACACTCCCTGCATATCAAAACCGGTAAGTCTCAAATATACCACACCTGGTGACTTCACCTAATATAGGAGTACCTACCATAAATGTGTACATATAGATACAGATATCCGATAATAGGAATCGATAGAACAGTAAATCAACAGCAAATCTAGTAGCACTTTCTCAAATCGTAGTATATTCCGTATAAAATTGTTTCCCCAACTTTTCGAATAAAGGTTTTTTCACCTTTTATGTGGGGCATTAGCTGAAAAAGCTACTTATATACCCCCAAAATCTAAAAAAAGGCTAGATTAATCATGTGTCGCAGTGAGTAAGAAAGAGAGAACGCACGCACCTATGAAGCGGTCTTTAATGGCGGAAGGGGTAGCGACGCTGCGCTCGATCTGGGTCATTTGACCGATCTTTTCAAGGAGAGTCATACGCGAGAGGAGATCTTTGACTCGAGCTTCAATGGGAGCATTTGAGCTCTTGTATACGCAATCCATGGCTTCTCTGGATACAGCAAATCTCGAGCTTAAGTTGTAGCGAGTGATGAATGTATATGGGAGGAATGATCATCAATTTTTATACTGTGGCTGGGTGATTAAACCTCGATGGAAACGCCATTAAAATAGTATATCAAAAATGGCACGCAATATCATTTACTTGTCATTTTAAAACTGTATAGTTCCTACCATCCACGTGAAAACACCGATGATTTGTTTTATATTGTCCGGAATAATTCTTGGTTCAAATCTATTTTTATATGAGTAGGTTATAAGACGTTTCATAATAAATTTAACATGAAATAGTTTTAGAGTATCATTAATTTTATCAGGAGTATCATTAAACCTATTAGGGTATCATTAGTCTGAGTTCAAGAAAATTTAAAACAATTTTTTTGAACTCAGAATAATGATACCCTTATGAGATTAATGATACTTTAAAATATTTTCATGATAAGCTTATCATTACTATTTTCATATAATACTTTGCCTTTTTATATTTGTGTGACACACATAGAGTTGTTCATGGAATTTGGAGATTATCGAATTTGTATCAAAATTCGCATCGAAAAAGAATCGAATCAAATTTTTTTTTACTTTTTTACTTTAACTGTAGCGAAACCGAGCCAAATATTTTTTTTAGTACGAATCTGGATATTGTCAAATTAACCATACCGAAAAATGTGACTGCACCGAACCGTACTGTACTGAACCGAACCGAATAACCGAATTCAATTTACTTATTATTTATTTATTTTATTTTTTCAAACATTATTATAATGTTATTTAATTCAATTATAATTATAAGATATTATATCAGAATACAAACAATAAACAAATAATTAGGGAGAATCAATTTTTTTATAGATAATAGCTTTAGTGAAGCCTTGATATATACAAATTGGGGAGTAATTTGAATCTCCATAAATAAAACAAACATCTAACTATTTTTTTCTAGGATACAACAAAATCAAATCACAACTAAGCACAGAATCACGCATATTACGCGGAATTGGTCTTTTTTTTAGTAATTTTAGATTAAATATTTTAAATATTTAATAAGTTTGATTAATTCAATTATAGACAAATATTAATTTTTAATATTATACATGTGCAACATATTTATTTAATACTAGTGTGTACCCCGCGAATTTCGCGGTCTGAAATTTTTTACAGTTTCAAATTGTATTTTGCAGTTATAATTTTATTATAAAATGTGTGTGTTACAATCTGTTATTGATGATAAAATATTACATGGTGACAATATTTTTTGGGAATCATATGATATCTCAGTGACAATATATTTTCCGAAATATTTTAATTTACTTCTACAAATTTCACATCTATCAAGATTTTGCAAAAATAAATTCCAAAAATATCTAAAAAAAGAAATCGTTCAACTGTGAAAAAAGATTTTCTTGCATTAATTTAATGTTTAGAATAATCTTATTATACGTAAATATTTTATTTCCATTGATTAAAATATATTCATAATTATTGTATTTTAGAGTAAGATATTTTTTAAAGTAATAATACTTAAATTGATAGTAAAGAAACTTAGTGTTCTTTTTGGCCAACACTATAATTTTTTAACCATGAAAAATTTATTCCACATATTTTTTTTAGAAATATACATTAATTATATAACATTCTTTTACTTATTTATCATTTACAATACTAATTTAATATTTTCATGTTAAAACAATATAAAAGAAAAATCGAAATCATAGTCTAAAAAATAATATATGTATTTTACAGTTTATGGTTTATTTTGGCGGTAAAATTTTATCCAAAAATAAGTTTTTGTATTACAATCTATTATTCAAGGAAAGATATTATATTTAATGGCAATTTATTTTTATTTTTTTTGGTATCATACACTATTTCGGTGACAATATCTTTTTTCTTAAATATTTCAATTTCCTCCTACAAATTTCACATCTATCAATACTTTACAAAAATAACTTTCATAAATATCTAAGCAAAGAAATTGTTCAACTGTGAAAAAAGATATGCTTGCATTAATATAATGTTTAAAATTATATTTCATATTTTACATAGATATTTTGTTTATTGAATGCAAGATATTATATTTGGTGACAGTAATTTTTTTGGTATCATACACTATTTCGGTGACAATATCTTTTGTGAAATATTTCAACTCTCTCCTAGAAAAAATTCACATCTATCAATATTTTGCAAAAATAACTTCCAAAATATCTAAGAAGAGAAATTATTCAACCATGAAAAAATACTTGCTTGCATTAATATAATGTTTAAAATAATATTTCATATTATGCGTAAATATTTTATTTTCATTAGTAAAAAAAGTTTCTTTTTTGTCATCACTATAATTACTAACCCATAAAAATTTATTCCACATATTTTAAGAAAAAATATATACATTAATTATATAAGATTTAACAATCTTTTACTTATTTATCAATTACAATACTCTTTTAATATTTGTATGTTAAAAAATATTTAAAAAAAATCAAAATCCTAGTTTATAAAAGAATATCTGTATTTTGCAATTAATAATCTATTTTGGCCGTATAATTTTATCTAAAAATAAACTTTTGTATTACAATCTATTATTGAAGGCAAATTGGTTGCAAGATTTTTTTAGTATCATACGCTATTTCGGTGAAAATATCTTTTCCAAAATATTTCGAATTCTCTCCTACAAATTTCACATATATCAATATGTTGCAAAAAAAAAAATCCTAAAAAACAAAAAAAAAAAAAAAATCATCCAACAATGAAAAAAGAATTGCTTGCATTACATTATTGTTTAAAAGAATATTTCATATTATACATAAATATTTTGTTTACACTAATTAAATTTTATTAAGATTTATAGTATACTATAAAGAAATAACAACTCAGTAGTAACAACTCTAAATTTTACAAATAATTAATTCATAAAAAAAAATAAAAAAAATTACATCCGTCGATTTCCAAAATATCCCAATAAACTGGGGCCGTGAGACTGTTTTTGTTACGGTGATGCTCCGGGTTTGGATCGTCATACCAAGCATTTATCCATATTTATGCAAGAAAAAAAAATGACGATTCAATTAGATTAAAATAAAATTGATCTCTTACCCGATGTGGTGGTGTGCGGTATTCCGATGCGGTTTAAGGCCGCGGTGATTCGAGGGAAAAATCCATGAGGAGGCGGCGGTTCGTGAATAACCTGCGAGAAGAGAGACGACATCGTGAGAGAAGAAGAGGAGAAAAAAACAATATTATACCTATAAAGAAAAATCAAACAATGAATGAGAAAATAAAGAGAAGAGAAGATGATTAGGGTTGTAAATCCGAATGAAAACTAAAGTGAGATTTGACATTTATAGAAAATGTAAAATGAAATGTACGGTTGAGATTAAAAGTATAAAACTCATGGTGTAGATTAAGTTTTAATATGATTTAAAATATACCTAAAATAACTTTTAAGGAGAATGCAGAATTTTGAAATAAAATGATTTGAGAGGTGCCACGTCACTTTAAGAGAAATGTGGTGCTGACACATCATCTTGGAGAGGTTTGGAAATATAGTATAATAAGATTGCATGGTAATATACTTATATTCATTCTGTATTCTAAATGATAAATTGAATGTATTTTTAATATAATGTATATGTGCAAAGAAGAATGGTGGATGAAGGAAGACGAAGACCGAGAAAATCTTGGGACTGTAAATTCAGCTATTAAATTAAAAAATTTAATAAAACTTGTAAAAAAAAGTGTGAGGACGGCTTCGATCGGCAACAGTGTGAGGAGAATAAATTCTTCTATCGACAGTAGCAGTGCTAACAACGCAAAAACTGAAAAAAAGACATAAAATATAATTAAACGAGTTTAATTAAAGATAATAACCAAAACAACGGAATAAAATGGATTACATTAGACAAATAAAATGGCATGGAATTAAAATTTAAAGTACTCTAGTTAACTCAAACTCATAGAAATTTAAAGATTTGAAATAAAACAACCACATGATTAGGGGTAGATTCCCATATAGTATATATATAGAATATTATCCTGTAGATTAATATTGTGGAGAATATTCATTTACTTGCTTGTAATTACTAATTTAACAATGATTACAAAAGTGATATATTTCAAGTGATTAGAGCATCCCCATTGAGGGGTGCAATTCCTACGTGTAGAATTATTAAACCTGGGTAGAGGGATGGGGAGGGGTAGAAATGTAGAGGTGAGAGAAGGTGAGGTATAATATATTGATGCCACTCCAATTACTGTTTCCGGCCCCACTTCTTTTCTTTCTTCTTTCTTTTTTCTTCTTTTTCAGTTTTTGTTTATCGTTTCTCTCATACATTGCATATGGATATATAGCTTTTCTTTTTTTGACCGTTTACAAATAGCATTATATATATATATATATATATATATATATATATATATATATATATATATATATATTTTTTTTTTTTTAAATTATAGAACTAGCCGTTTGCTTGTTTTTTTTTTTCAAATTTTATTTACACTTTTAAAAATATTACCGTTGCTATGTACTTGTTTTAATATTGTACTTGTTTTTTCAATTCTAAATAAAATTCTTGAAGTTTGTTTGTCACAATTATGTTAAAAAAAATTCAATAGTGTTAAACAAAATTAAAAAAATTAAGACTAAAAAATCAATTAAAATAATTTTAAATATAACATATATTTTATTTATTTTGAATAAATTAATATAACTTAAAACAAAATAAAGTAAAATATTGAATTAAATAAATATAGATGAATTTAAAATGATATGGATAGTGGGGTCATGAATAGTAACATTTGTACCTGAAATGGATGAGGAGTAGATGTAGAAATTGAGGGGTAGAATTAAATGCTGATGTGGCAGTTGATGTGGCAGAAATTTATACCTGGGGTTGGGTAGAGGGATGGGGATGCCCTTAGATCTCCACTACCTATGACCAAGAGGTCAAGTCACCATTTGCTCGATAAAAAAACAACAACTATTACAAAGTCAAAATTGAAGACGACATGCATCAAGACCGTCATTAAATCATTGTTACCTACAAAAAAATGAGAATGGTCCCAAGACGGATATAGAATTTCGAATTTGATAATACAATAAAATAATTAACAAAGACAACGTATACATTTCATTGTGAAACCGATTTACAATATTAATTATTGTGTAGTTCCGGTGTACACTTGAGTGCATAATATGTACTTGGATTTTGATAAAAAAAAAAACCCCAAACAGAAACCAATAATACCCCAATTGCAAAAAATACACACACACTTCAGTGTGTTAGTGTGTGTTTTGAAAAAAAAAATTGAACTTAAAATTAAAGTGCATGTTATGCATTTGAGTGCATGCTAGAACTTGTGTTGGTTATTTCATTAAAATTACATAATATATGGTTGGTTAAAATTATGATGGAGAACAGATCGCGAATTGAAGACTGCCTTATTTACTTATTTACTTTTATATCATGTTAGGCTTTATTTTATGATATTTCGTAGACTTTTACGGGCTTTTATACCTAAAAAACCCTAGCTTTCTAGTATTTATACTTCATTATTGAGTTGTAATATGCACGTTTGAAATTAATCCAAAACCCGGGAATTTTCCAAACCCTACTCTTGCATTACTACGTTCTCGCTGCGTTAGTTGGTACTCGGAGTCAGATCCCGGTTCACACGATGCCGCCTAAACCTAATAATCAAGAGATTACCTTATTGCGTGAGCAATACGCATCGGTGGCGGCTGACCTCACTGATATGCGTTCTCAACTCACGGCGTTTACTGATATGCGCCACCAAGTTGCGGAATTCACGACCAAGGTTTCTTCCATAGCTGCCGCCCCACCTACTGCAGCCACCGTCCTGGTCGGTGAGAGTTCATCCGGGACGCCCACGACTGATGATGAAATTACACTCATTGCTGGTAACAGCTAACAGGTTCGCACCCCTCGCCCATGATCCCCCACAGCCCCACGCACCGCCCCATGCCCAACCCCCAGCACCGCCCGCACCACACCAGGCGCCCCCTGTTCCTCCCCCGGCGCCTTACCAGGTTCCTCAACCTGCGCAACCCCAGGCGCCCCTGCCGGCGCTACCTCCGCAGGAGGGTCGATGGGAGCACGGTTTCCATCTGGATATCCCTGAATTCACCGGCGACGGCTCGCCGGATGACTTTTTGGACTGGTTCCACACCACCGAGGACCTCCTCGACTTCAAATGAGTACCCCCTGATTGACGGGTCGTCCTTGTTGCGACGAAATTTTGCTCCCGCGCCACTGCTTGGTGGCGGTCTTTCCATCTTTCCCGTCGCTGTGAGGGTCGACCTGACCTTGTCCACTGGGAGCTTCTCCGCGAATTCATGTCTCGTGAGTTCGTTCCGGCCAACTATGACTCGACCCTCTATCAACGGTTTCAATTGCTTCGCCAGGGCTCGAAATCGGTCGACACATATACATCAGAAGTTTATCAGTTGCTTGCTCGAGTGGACTACCGTGAGACCCCCGGCCAGATCGTCTCTCGATTCATTGGAGGCCTTCGTTCGATTTTCCAGGACACATTGAATCTCCTTCGCCCTCCATTCGTAGCCGATGCACATCATCAGGCCCTCGTGTTGGAGGCTCAGTCGTCTTGTTGGGAAAATAGGGGTGTCCGGGAACTATTCGGGATGAAATTTAAATACGAATTTAAATTCAATTATTACTAGCATGAATTAATCCTAATTAATTCAAATAATAATTCCAACAACAAATTTATCATCATGCATGTTGAATTAATTCACATAAAATCTATGGCGGAATAAACAAGAATTTATGTGACTTACGTACCTCTTGTAGAATTGGCCTTTGAATAAACGGGGCAATCACGATCACGCTTTATCAACCCAAAAGCCTTCTCAAGTATTTCCCTTTTGCCTTACTTGATCACTGGTGGGAGATGCTTTCAAGTAATTTAAATAACTAAGGAAAAAGAAAAATATATATGCTCTTGATTTTTCCAACACATGGAATTATGTTCTTGGGGATGAAATAATCACCCCCTATTTATAATAGCAGTGGCCGAAAGTTGTAGGTATTTTATGGGCCCGGAGAAAATCTTTTCTTAGTCTCTAAGAAATCTTGAATATATCTCATATATTCTTTTCTCCATAATAAAATATTCCACAAAAATCTCACACTTCTTATTATAGGGTAGTTTTCGAAAATTATAGGATCAAGACACAAGATTTGGATCTTCCTGAATATATGAGATAATCTTGTATTCCAAGAATACTTATCTTCCATAATATCTTTCCAAGAAAATCAACAAAATATTTTCTCTCATAATATTGCTATTTTCGAAAATAATAAGAAAAATCAGCATTATATTTTATTTTTATTTTAATCGCTTTATCATTATTGGACTACTTAATGGGCTACTTGAGGGGCCTTTAAGGAGAATTAAGATTGGACCTCCTATTGGACTTCTGAATTTCAATATTGAGCCTCAATATAATTCAATCCATTAATATTAATTATTACCACTAATAAATTAATATTGCACTATCCATCTTAATCCATATTACGATAATATGGGCTCCCGGTTATTATTTTCCACATTTAAGATTATCAAGTCCATTAATTAATTAAGCTTCTGAATAGCTCTAAATTAATTAATATATTTCACCTTGGAGTAATGACAGCTCAACATTATTATCTGTACCGAAGAAACTAATTCTTCACTTGCAAGATTTGGTACGATAAAACTTCTGAGCCCACCAAGGGGACTAATCACACGAGTCGTACTCGCACGCGTTTCTCCCTATTAAATCTTAGCAACCGTCGTATGATTAATATTACTGCCCAAAGCATAAGGTTCGAAGTCACGATGATTCTCACCCAACATGAATCAAAGCAGTAACCATTAAGCACACACGGTCCTATTTAAGTGACGGAGATTAAGAAATCAATAACCACTGAGGTCTAATTCTTCACATTTCAGAGCAGAAGAATTTATCCTCGCTGTAGGTCCTCTTCAACACATACTAAATGTGCTAGTGCAATCTATTGGTCAAGACAAGCCAATATGAGATATACACATCGACCTTTCACGGCGGATTGTTCAAATCCACCTGGGTCGTGAATTTGTACGTTTAGTTACAAGGATACCCGTTAATGTGATCTTTCTTGATCGGGTATCACCACATTAACTACAATGTAACAAGTACAATATATAATGAACTGGTTGCAATAAATATTCAACATTCAATCATATCTAAAGCAAATGTGATAAAAGAATTATTCTCATAAACAAATGTTTAATACATGAGTTATATAAAGTAAAAGCATACTTTCACGTATAACTTCAACAGTCTCGGCGGTTTCCCGCGGCACCTACCTTTGGTGTTGGCGATCGCTGCACCGTTCCTACACTGGCACTAGCCGTCGCGGGCCCGCGTCCCCCGCCACCCCCGGCCTTGCCTCCGCGCTCAGCCACTCCGACCCCGCCCACCGCTCGTACGGCCTTCAATGGTCGTTGCTTCAACTGTGGTGACCCGGGCCACCGTATGAATGCTTGTCCGCACCCTCGTAGTTCCCGCACGATGATTCTTGAGGGTGGTGACATGCTGGCCTTCTCAGATTTGCCTATTGATGATCCTGTTCCTACGGAGGAGGCGCCCGAGGCTCACTTGCTCGGCGATTCGGGACCGTTGCTTGTCCTCAACCGTGCTTGCTACTCTGTCGCTGATGCCACTGCTCAGACTCAGTGAAATGCTCTCTTTCAGTCCACCTGCACCATCAATGGTAAAGTATGTTCTTATATTATTGATTCTGGTGCATGCGAAAATGTTATATCTGTTGATGTTGTTACCAAATTGGCTCTCCCTACTGTTTCCCACCCCAACCCATATAATTTGGGTTGGATTAGTCATGATACTGTTATTACTGTGACTGATCGTGTGCGAGTCCCTTTTTCTATGGGTGGTTGTTATTTCGATTATGTGTAGTGTGATGTGGTCCCTATGGATGCGTGCCACCTTTTATTGGGTCGCCCGTGGCAGTTCGATCGTAAGGTTTCTCACTATGGTTATTTGAACACTTACTCGTTCACTATGGATGGCCTTACAATTGTCCTACACCCGGCTGGTCCCGTGACCCCTGAGCCGCCCCCTCCTCCTTCAGTGGTCTTCTTGTCTCGTGCTGCTATTTAGCAGGAACTGTCTGATGGGTCTCCAGGTTTCCTACTTGTTGCTCATGATCTCTTTGCGCCTGTCACTATTCCTCTTGTTGCTCAGTCTCTTTTGCAGGACTTTGGTGATGTGTTTCCCTCGGAACTCCCCGCGGAGCTTCCTCCTTTACGGGACATCCAACATCAGATTAACCTAGTCCCGGGTGCCTCGTTGCCAAACCGCCCCATTACCGCATGAGCCCCACCGAACATGTCGAACTTCGGCGTCAGGTCGAACAGTTGTTATCTCGGGGTATGGTTCGTGAGAGTTTGAGTCCTTGTGCCGTCCCGGCCCTCCTGGCGCCTAAGAAGGACGGCTCGTGGCGAATGTGTGTTGACAGCCGGGCCATCAACAAAATCACAGTCCGCTACAGGTTTCCCATTCCTCGCCTCGATGATCTCCTTGATCAGCTTAGTGGGTCATCTGTTTCTCTAAGCTGGATCTTCGTAGCGGCTATCACCAAATTCGTATTCATCCTGGGGATGAATGGAAGACGGCGTTCAAGACCCGCAAAGGCCTTTTTGAGTGGTTGGTGATGTCGTTTGGTCTGTCCAATGCCCCCAACACTTTCATGCAAGTCATGAACCAGGCTCTACGCCCTCTTATTGGCACTTGTGTTGTTGTTTATTTCGACGACATCCTCGTGTACAGTAAGACGGAGTCTGATCACATGGACCATCTACGTGCAGTTCTCTCGATCCTTCATACCGAGAAGTTCTATGGGGCTCCTCAGAAGTGTGTTTTCTTCTCCTATTCTGTTATCTTTTTGGGTTTTCGCATTTCTGCGGCAGGTGTTAGTGTTGATGACTCCAAAATTAAGGTGATTCGTGACTGGCCTACTCCCACATCCATCACTGTTGTGCGCAGTTTCCACGGGTTAGCTTCTTTTTATAGACACTTTATTTCTCATTTCAGTTCTATTATGGCTCATATTACTGATTGTATGAAGGGAAGTCTTTTGAGTGGTTAACCGCTGCAGCTTCTGCTTTTGATCTCATCAAGCAAAAACTTGTTTCGGCACCTATTCTGGTCCTTCCGGACTTTACTGTTCCTTTCAAGCTACACTGCGATGCCTCGAAGGTCGGTATTGGTGCAGTACTTAGCCAGGATGGCCGTCATATCGCTTACTTTAGCGAGAAGCTCACGGGCCCCCGTTCTCGTTATTGTGCTTACGATGCAGAGTTTTACGTTGTGGTTCGTGCGGTGTGCCATTGGCATCACTATCTGTTTCAGCGTGAGTTCGTCCTTTTCACAAATCACGACTCCTTGAAGTACTTGGCTTCTCAGGATAGTGTCTCCGCTCGTCATGCATCTTGTCTGCCTATCTCCAGCAGTTCAATTTTGTGATTCGTCACAAATCTGGCACGGCGAATAAGGTGGCGGATGCTCTTAGCCGACGATATTCTTTCCTTGTTGATATGCGTGTCTCTGCGCCTTGGTTGGATGAATTCACCGCTCTTTATGCTGTTGATCCTTATTTTGCCCGCGTCCTCTCTCAGTTGTCCATGGGTAAAAGTACGACCTTCACTTTGGTTTATGGTTTTCTCTTCATGGGCGCCCGTCTCTGCGTTCCCTCTTGCAGTCTTCGCCTCTAGCTTATTACTGAGCTCCATAATGTGGGCATGTCGGTCGGGACCGTACTCTGGCTCTTCTTCAACACCGTTACTTCTGGCCTACCTTGCGGCGTGAGGTGTATCATTTTGTTGCACACTGCCACATTTGCCAGGTTTCCAAGAGCACGGCGTCTAATGCAAGCCTCTACCGCCCCTTGTCTATTCCCGATGCTCTTTGGTTGGGTGTTAGAATGGACTTCGTTCTCAGTCTTCCTCGCACTCAATGAGGCTTTGACTCTATCTTTGTCGTCGTTAATCGCTTCAGCAAAATGGTACACTTTACTCCTTACAAGCGTACTTCGGATGTTGTACATGTGGCCCAACTCTATTTCTGTGAGGTATATCGTCTTTATGGTTTACCTCTCTCTATTGTTTCTGATAGGGACACCCATTTCTTGAGCCATTTATGGCGAAGCTTATGGCGTCAGCCAATACCGAGCTCCACTTCAGCAGCGCCTATCACCCACAGACTGATGGACAGACTGAGGTGGTGAACCGCTCTCTTGGGAACTTACTGCGGTGTTTGGTCGGGGACAACACCAAATCTTGGGACTCGAAGCTCCCTCAAGCTGAGTTCACTCACAACTCCGCTGTGGGCCGCAACACTGGCTTTTGCCCCTTCTTCATTGTTTATGGCCTAGTTCCTCGTGGCCCATCCGACTTGCTACCTCTTCCCAATTCTGCCCCATCAAAGAGTCGCGCGTCCGCCTATTGGGACGAGTTGATGCGGGTCCATGAAGATACTCGTGCCCGCTTGGAGTCCAGTAATGCTTCTTATAAGCGTTACACCGATGGGAAACATAGGCACGTCGAGTTCGAGGTCGGTGATATGGTTTGGGCCGTCCTTACTAAGGATCGCTTTCCCGCCCACAAGTACACCAAGCTGGCATCCTGGAAGATTGGACCGGTCGAGGTTCTTGAGAAGATCAACCCCAGCGCCTACCTCCTATGCCTTCCTTCTGGTCTCCGCACTTCCGACGTCTTCAACGTCAAGCATTTGGTCCCCTACTTTGATGGAGAACAGATCCCTCCTGATTCGAGGACGAATCGCTCCGACGAGGGAGGGAATGATGGAGAACAGGTCGCTAATTGAAGATTGTCTTATTTACTTATTTACTTTTATATCATGTTGGACTTTATTTTATGATATTTCGTAGACTTTTACGGGCTTTTATACCTAAAAAAATCCTAGCTTTCTAGTATTTATACTTCATTCTTGAGTTGAAATACGCACGTTTGATATTAATCCAAAACCTGGGAATTTCCCAAACCCTACTCTTGCATTACTACATTCTCGCTGCGTCAAAATACCAATCATCTCTATCCCTATTATTATGAAATTGTATCTCTACAACGTGATGCCTGAAAGATTTAACCATGAATATCTCGAATAATTTTCAAAATATTTGATGAATTTCTTCAAATATTTGATAAATGTCTAAGACTATGTTCTTTTTGGGTTTTAAAAACCTGAATTTGGATTTTGAAATCTAAAACCCATTCTAGTTTGGGTTTTAAAAATAGGTTTTTGAAATCCTAAGCCTACAACCCTATAAATAACTTATACAACACTTCTTTAATTTTACATAATAAAGTTAAAACCTACCCTACTCAAAACCCAAAAAGAACAAAGATTTTAAAAACCCCATGGATTACAAAAACCATTGGTTTTCAAAAATCGGTTTTTAAAAACCACTTAAAACCCAAAAAGAATATGACTTAATATCTTGGAAAATTTTCAAATCAATATAAATCTTCAATAGACGTATATAAGGATTTGAAGAGAATGAGAATGGAAGAGCATAAATAGATTTAGAAAATGTAATGGTTCCTAATTGTAAGTCAATCATTATGATTAATTAATAAGATTTGTTTATAGGGAACTAGGGTGAAATTGAGATAAATTTTAATTTATGAGTATTATCAATTAAGTGTCTGAAAGATAGTAAAATTATCAATTTAAGGCCTGTAAGATTTTTCCTATCGATTCAGGGCCTGAAACATTGAAAACTATCGATTTAGGACCTGAAAGATAAAACTATTAATTTTGAACTTACTCATTTTAAGACCGTGTTTGGTCTTTAATAATTTTTTATTATCATATAATATTTTTATAAATTATATTTTAAAAATATAAAAATATATTAATTTCATGTAATTAAAAAAATAAGTTTCAAAAGAATTAATGAATAAATAATAATGTATATAAATAAAATAAGAACACAAATTTATAACTTATATAAAACTTAAAAAAAAAAAAAAAAGATATCAATTTGAGTCTGTCTTGAAAATTTATACTCTATATAGCATCTCCAACCACAATCCCTATATTCAAAGTTGGTTTACGTCTAAATAAGTAAATATGCATTTTAGGGTTAAACCATCATCATCCAAGTATCAACTCTATCTTCATAAATATACAGTTTTAGTAAACCATCTCCGACCCAATTCCATCCCTCCATATTTTCAAGTTTATCACTTTAACCCATTTTACATTAATATATAAAATATATTCAAATTATTATTATAATATAATTAAATATATTTTTAACTTTTAATAATGATATAAAATTTCAATAATAAATTTCACATTCAAAATTAAAAAACATTACATGAACTCAATCAAAAGATACAATACATAATACTCCTTCCAGCCACGAATATTTTATGCATACTGTTGGGTATAACATTTAATAAAAGTTAGTATTTTATTGAAAAATAGATAAAGTAAGGGTATTGCAGGGGATATAATGGGAGTGTAATTTATTTTCATTTTTTTCTTTTCCATAAAACGTAAATAAATGTTAATTTTCGGCCATTAATTAATCACTTTATATATGCAAGACGACGTGCATGCTTCATGATTTTTTTTAGCTTCAATGGACTCGTGCTTCATGCATTTTGAGCTTCAACGGATTTTTAGTTTTAATTATACAAACTGATTTATGGGGAGAGCTACCAAGTGATTTTTTTAGTTTCCCCAAATATGGAGCACCCTATAATTTTTTTACAAATTCTCGTATAAAACTTATTTAACGCATAAAAGTGGATTTATTTAATAATATGTAATATACATTTGATAATATTAATGTACTTATAAATTAATACCGTAATATTAATTTTTGGACACACAATGTATTGTAAATATAAACTGGTTTGTGTATAAATAAATTTTACTATATCTATCATGATATGGTATTAATTTATAAATATATAAAATGATATTATTAAATAAATACTATGTTATAATTTCATATTATGGACAAAGTAGAGGGGAGGGTGTTGAAGTGGTTATTTTGGGGACTGCTATGAGCGTATGAGTTGGAGATGTTCGTCAAGCGCTGTACCAAATGATTTGTAATATAAATATATAAAATAGAAGTGTTTCAAATTTATCTAAATTAAAGGAGTTTTATCAATTTAGTGCCTGAAAGATAGTAAAACTATCAATTTAAAGTCTAATTTTTGTTTTTCATATCAATTGAGGGTCCGATAGATTGAAAACGATCGATTCAAGACTTGAAGGATAAAACTATTAATTTAGGACTTACTCATTTTAAGACCGTGTTTAGTCTTTAATAATTTTTTATTATCCAATAATATTTTTATAAATCATATTTTAAAAAATATAAAAATATATTAATTTCATGTAATTGAAGAGTACTAGTTATTTTCACTAAAGAATATTAATTGTTTTCACTAAAGAGTATGAGTTATTTATACTAAAGAGTATTAGTTTGTTTTCGCTAAAAAACTAATACTCTTTACTGAAATCAACTAATACTCTTCAATGAAAATAATTAATGTTCTTTAGTGAAAAAACTAATACCCTAAAATGGTTCATGTATGAACCATTTTCACCATATACTTTGCCTTATTCTTTAACATTGCAATTAAATAAGTTCATTATCATTGTTACACCCGATAAAACTACCCGACCAGCGGGTAGGCGGGTTAACCCATTAAGACAGAACAAGGAAAGAGAGACGTCGACGAGCCCACCTGGCCGTCGGGTAGAGAGCCAGAGCGGCTGCGACGGCGATCTCCTGAAGGGCAGCGGGAAGACCCCTGGCGGGACCGGCGAAGGCCCATCGGCCAGCGGGTAGGCTTCTTGCGATCCCGTCAGATCTTCTGCCCGCTACCCGCAAACATTCGCCCCTGAATGCCCGCTGAAGGATCACTACCCCCCTACCCGTCTATCCAGTTACCCGTCTGCAGGCGTCGCCAGCTACTTGGCTCGTCCAGTCCCTTCGGACGTGCGGATGTGACAAGGTCATATTTGGGCCAGTAGGAGGGGTCTCATCAACACAGATCAACAGTGTCATGTGGCACACTCCCGTTGATCCATAGAGGGGGCTGTAGCTACTCATGTCTATACAGCTAGGATTTAGTGGGGCCCATAGGCAGATCTGATCAAGTGGGTGAACCCACCTTGTACACTATAAATAGAGCCTTAAATGCCCCATTGAGAGCTTATTTACTACAACATTTATTGCTTTCAGTTATTATAGTTTATAATTTCTACCCGCTAGAAACCAGACGGCGAGTTCCTCACGAAATTGTTGTCATCAATTTGGCGCTAGAAGGAGGGTAGCTAATAGCAAAGTGCTCTCGGATTCGTTCATCTAGCTATCCTAATCAAACCATCCACTTACTCCCTTAAAAAACCCACACTGAATTGGCCACCTCCAAAGCCACTCGAACCCAACAGCAGATTGAAGACGTTTTCGAGGCCGCAACTCCAGCTCCGGCCACGGTGGCAACACCCCAAGGTCCTTTCGAGTTCATCTCCGCCATGCGAACCCCTGAGGACTTGCAGGCAGCGAAGGCGCTAATCGAGCGCCGCCAGGCAGAAATCGATGCGGCTCCTATCCGTAACCATCGGGTAGGAAATGAGCAGGCCCAAACTAGGGCCACTAGCAACCCGCGGCCGGAGCGGGAGTCGGCCAGGAGAGCTACGACCTACACCACTAGGCCGCAAAACTTGAAGAGATACCTCGACGAGGAGGCCGACTCGCAGCGTGCGTCCCGTCGACTTGCAGGCTCAGTTTTCTCCAGGCTGGGATCCCAGGATCGGGGGCTGCCCGACCATGTGAATCAAACGCCAGCTCTAAGCCAAGGGAGCGGGGAGGGGAACGATCTTCCAGATGTCGCAACGACGTGGCCACGAGGTCGTCGGTCCGCGACCATTTGGGGGACAGCTGATGCAGCGGGAGCACGATACAACGTAAATCCGTTGATTCTGAGAATACCCGGATAAACGCAAACGCGATTAACGTGTTAATCTATTGATTCACGTATGAATACTAGAATAACAACAATTAAAACACGATAAAGGGAATAAACCCAATATTTTAATTCATTCAACAACTGAATAAAAACGAGTTACATAACTCCTATTTATAATACTAAAACGACTTAACGAGCAAGAAATATAATAACCATAAATATAAATAAATCTAATCTAATTTAATAAAATATCAAATAAAATATAATCTTCTTGATTCTCCAAATCTTCATATAATAATCCGAGATCGTTATCACGATCTCGTCTCCATCATTCTCTCCTTCTTCGAAACGATTCGTCCTCGAATCGAGACCGATCCCGTCACCCGAGGGATTAAGTAAGATCTTTAAATATTTGAGTTCAAAAATATCAGCTGTGCGGGTGCCACTCAAAATCTTGAGACGATAGGATGTGGGTGACAGAGAAGTGCCAGTCAAATAACTATCATTGATAATATAAAAATAATAATTATTAACTGCACTCATCAATCCAAAATTCACCTCCAAAATAGAAGGCCCAAAACCAATGTCCTTGATCAAAGGAAAAGGTCCACAAAAGTCCATCTGCAAATTGCTTTCTAAAGGCCCATTTTGGAAACTGATGTCATCGGACCCAATTACTTCATCGTACTCACGAAGCTTTGAAGGGAAATTTGGAAAATCCTCTCCCCTTTCAACATAGAAGTATGCCGGCAAGTGGTGGTCGGGAGCGGCATGGTGGGAATACCGGAACACGTTTTCTTCAACGAGAGGCGCTGACGAAGCCTCTGCATCATCATCGTGGCGATACGCAGCAAGACGAAGTGGTCTGAACTGCGCACCTTCGATTGAAGAACGACGGAAAACAGTTGTGCATCCGAGGTTTACGGCGGCGCAAGCGATATCGCGTGCGGATGATACGGCTACAACGGTGGTGCACATAGTGGTGGAAGTGTTGCGGGTGATGGCGGGGGTTGTCAGATTCGGATCCGATGGCGGCGATGTTGCGGAGGCAACAAGAACTGCCAATACTGGAGATGGTGGCCGAAAGGTCACCGGTTGTGCAATTTCGTCTCGTTGGCGGTAGCAGTCAAAAATTCCATCAACGACAGTAGCCAATTGAGACCAGGAGAAATCAAATTCCTCTCCCGTATCGTAACCTCGTGACATCATTGACAACTCCACAGAATCGTATGACTCTGATTACCAACTGATGCAGCGCAAGCACAATACTACGTATTATCCGTTGATTCTAAGAATACCCGGATAAACGCAACATGATTAAACGTTTAACTTCGTTGATTCATTCTATGAATACCGAAGAAGAACGATTAATAACACGAAAAGGGATAAAACCCAATACTTTAATATTCAATAATCAACTGACTAAAAATGAGTTACATAACTCCTATTTATAATACTAAAATGACTTAACGAGCAAGAAATATAATAACCATAAATATAAATAAATCTAATCTAATTTAATAAAATATCAAATAAAATATAATCTTCTTGATTCTCCAAATCTTCATAAAATTATCCGAGATCGTTATCACGATCTCGTCTCCATCAACGGATTTACGTTGTATCGTGCTTGCGCTGCATCACTTGGTATCCAGAGTCAGTAACGACTCATGTGATGCCTCCCAGACACAGTTCTAGGCATCACGATATTGCTCTCATTCGGGAGCAATTGACGGTTATTGCTCAAGAATTTGAGACTCTACGCCTCGAATTTTTTAATAATGTTACCCCAAAATTTCACAAATACATAGACCAGTACCAAAAATTTCAGACTCTTCATCAGGGCAATCGTACAATCCAGGCGTATTCGAAGGAATTTTCTCTCCTCCTTAAAAAAATTAACACTCACGAATCACAAGAACAATTGGTAACCCGCTACATAGAGGGATTGCAATTTCAATTTAAGGAGAAGATGCGTGTGTTAGCCCCAGTTTCGCTGTTTGATGCACACGAATATGCCACTGCCTTGGAACGCCAATTCTCCCACCACCGGCGTCAAGCTGCCGCACCTCCATCCGCCGTCTCATCGTCGGCGCTTGATTGGCGAATTCCTCGCCATGGGTCAAGCTTCAGCGCAGAACTCCTCCAAGAAGATGATGGGTCCGATCTATGCAAGCAGAGAATTTCTAGCCTCCGCCAGCTGCCGCCGTGCCCTGTCGCGATTCACCGGGCGATCGACGCTACAGTGACCGCCACCGACGACGCCCGAGATATTTCAGCGGCCGACGACGAGCTTGTCGCTTTGGTGGATGATGACGCCGAAGCTTCTGTACTTTTTCTCGTCGGTGAAGACGGCGAGGGGCCTGTTGCCCTACCTCACCAAGATGGGTCACCCTCATTTACTGATTTCCTTGAGTCCAATTTTGGTCAACATGGGCCTATAGAGATTGTTGACCATATTTTCTCTGATACGTATGTTGGTCTTGATGAGAACTTTGGGCCTTCTACTTCGCATAACCAATTTGAGCCATGCTATTTTATTGATGAAGAAAAGGCTGCAAATTACGGGCCTACTCATAATTATGGAAGATTTGAAGCTGCTGATTTTAATGGAGAAAATGTGTCGGATTACGATGGGCCACCAATTTTTGATGAAGATCCTGTTATTGTTGAACCACCCAAAGATGAGTTGTGCCAAGATTTTGATACGGGCCCTACTGGTGATGTCATTTTTACCTCGCAGAATATTTATAATTATTTTATTAATAATGATAGTTACTTTGTTGATGGTTTTTCAAAATTCTCTACTGTCTACCGTCTCAAGACTTTGAGTCACGTCCGCACTGCTGATGTTTTCGAGCTCAAATATTTAGAGGCATTATTTTATTCATCTGGAGACGAGATCCGTTTCGATTCGAGGACGAATCGTTTCGAAGAGGGAGAGAATGATGGAGACGAGATCGTGATAACGATCTCAGATAATTTTATGAAGATATGGAGAATCAAGAAGATTATATTTTATTTGATATTTTATTAAATTAGATTAGATTTATTTATATTTATGGTTATTATATTTCTTGCTCGTTAAGTCGTTTTAGTATTATAAATAGGAGTTATGTAACTCGTTTTTAGTCAGTTGATTATTGAATATTAAAGTATTGGGTTTTATCCCTTTTCGTGTTATTAATCGTTCTTCTTCGGTATTCATAGAATGAATCAACGGAGTTAAAACGTTTAATCACGTTGCGTTTATCCGGGTATTCTTAGAATCAACGGATAATACATAGTATTGTGCTTGCGCTGCATCAACAGCCCTCATCCCCGATCTCCACCTGCTGCCAACAACGCCATGGCCGAAATCTTGAAAAAGGTATCGACCTTGGAAGTGAAGCTCGAGAAATAGGACAGACAACATCAATTCGCCCACATGCCCAACTCTCCTTTAGCGGATATCCTGGTGCGAGCTCCCGCCCAACTGAAAATCAACGTAGCCACCGTGGAGCAGTACGATGGGGAGACGGACCCCGTCACCCACTTGAGCAAGTACACGATATACATGATATCGATGGGGGCCACAGATGCCACCCAGTGTCGGATGTTTCCATTAATCCTCGGTGATAGAGCTCACCGTTGGTACTCATCGCTTCCTGCGGGGAAGGTGGTCTCGTTCCACCAACTGGCCGAGTTGTTCCTGGAGCACTTCTCCTCGATGGCGCCGCGTTTGGCCGGTGCCAACCTGGCCCAAGGAAAAGACGAGTCGGACCGGGCAATACATTGATCAGGTCGGCCGTATTATCATGGAGGGCGAGCCCGTCGGAGACGAGGTCAAGCTCGTCGGAATCATAGGCGGCCACCTAAAAATAAAGTTGTGGAAGTCCATGAACAAGGACTATCCCAAGTCGTATGCAGAATTCCAGCAGCGAGCCTGAAAGATCATTTACAAAGCTGACATTCTGGCCCAGCGACTGGGAGAAAGCTCTCAGGCCGAGAAGGAGAAGCCCCATGCGTAGTCGGGCAGCGCGCCAAGCCAAAGGAACTTTTCCTATCGTGCACCCCAATCGTTCAAACCCTTCAACTCAGTCGAGGTGAAGCTAGCCGAGAAACTCTCCGACACCCCGGAGTACGTGTACGTCCAGATCCGGGATAAAAATATGGTCCCCAAGGCCCGTCCATGGGTCCACAAGCCTGGGGTGCAGCTCAACCCCAACAAATACTGCCACTACCACCAAATCGTCGGGTATAACACCAGCAAATGCCGCGACTTACTAAAGCAGCTGTGGCGGCTGTTCGAGGAGGGGAAGCTGTAGGAGTTTGTTAAGAGACCGGCGGCCAGGCCGGAAGCGCAGCCCGCAGCCCACCCCGTCGAGAGGAATTAGGAGGCAACCCTCATCTACCCACTGATGCCGGAGAATCCTACCCGCTGCGCTGTCAACATGCTCTCCCTGATGGGGGGATTCACCCCATCCACGACACTCTCCAACCGCCGGCAGAAGAGCGAGTTGCGGGTTATGGACAATGTCCACCAGATAACCATGCCGGTCAACATGAGGGCCAAGGAATCAGACCTCTTCGCCTTTAAGGAGGAGGACCGCACGGGGGTCATCTACCCCAACCACGATGCCCTGGTCGTGTAGGTCAACATCATGGGCATCACTATCTACCGCATGCTCGTCAACAACGGGGCATACTGTAACATCATTTTCAAAACCGTCTTCGACCAGCTAGACAGCTCCTTCGAGAAGTACGTGGAGCCGTGCGACCAGATCATTAAAGGCTTCAGGGACGACACTGTGAAGCCATATGGAATAGTTAGACTAGCTGTAGAGTTAGTTTCTAGCATAGATGCTGAGGTTAAGGCTTCGAAACAACTCGATTTCATAATAATCGACCAGCCGTCAACCTATAACGATTTTCTCGGTAGGTCATTCTAGCACGAGTTCGAAGCCGCTGCCTTAGCATATTACTATTGTATCAAGTTCCCAACCCCCTCTGGGAAGATGGGAACTCTTAAGGGTAATAAAAAAATGGCACGCGGATGTTTGACATGTTGGAGTTATACGTGAAAGTATGCTTTTACTTTGTATAACTCGTGTATCAAATACTTATTTATGAGAATAATTCTTTTATCGCATATGCTTTATATATGATTGAATGTTGAATATTTATTGCAAACAGTTCATAATAGTACTAGTTACATTGTAGTTAATGTGGTGATACCCGATCACGGAAGGCAACATTAATAGTTTCCTTGTTGGAATTATTATTTGAATTGATTAGGATTAATTCATGCTAGTAATAATTGTATTTAAATTTGTATTTAAATTTCATCCCGAATAGATTCCGGGCACCCCTATTTTCCCAACAACTGGTATCAGAGCCAGGTTTCGGGCTCTGATCTTTAAATTGGAATTTAAATTGTTTAACATTAAATTGAAATTGGATAGTAGAATTGCTAGATCTTTTTTGCAGGTATCCAATTGTCATGGTATTTAATGTTGTTAATTTTTCATGCGTGTGAATTAATTATTTTTAATTCGATTTGTTCGAATTCGTTTTTCTCGTGAGAAAATCCATGAGTAGATTAGTTATTTTTATTTTGATTTGATCATTGTAATAGACTAGTCTAGATCTAGTATATATATATATATATATTTTTTTTTTTTTGAAAAATAAATTGTAACCGGATCGAGATGAAGAACGAAGAATTAAAGATGGCGTACCCGGACGACGTATGCATGCGTGGTGCATGCATGGGTGTAAAATCATGCATGGGGTGGAAAACGAGAACGAACGGCAAAACCCGGTGCACGGGGTCCCGTGCGCGCAGCGCACGACCCGCGCACGACAGGAGCGGCAGTGCGCGCGCTCGGCGGCTGCTGCTCGGCGCCGTGCTGAGTGATGTGCGGGCCCACTCCATGGGCCAACGCGCGCCGTATCTTGGGCCGTGGAATTTTTTAAATTATTTCAGTTCTGCGTTTTTTTGTGTGATTTTAAACATCGTCCCGAACCTCAAACGATGCTGTTTTTTATGAAGTGTTGTTGTTCGAGTGGGAGCGTGTCGAGACGAATGATGGAAAGCAACAAGGACGATTTTTCGCATCAAAACGTAAAGAAATTAAACCGTGACAATTGGATTTGAGTGCTCCAATGTGTTTAATTTTGTTTTGATGGATGTTTTATTTCGTGCACTTATTATTTGTTAATATGTGTTTGCATGAATTTTATTGTCCAAGAAAACCCTTACTTTCGAAAATTACTAAGTATGTTTATTTAATCGCAATTTTATTCCGGATATTAAAATTGGATTAATTTGGCCTCCATAATTTATTTGTGAAGTTCTTTTGGAATACATTTTCCCCTCGGATCGGCCTAAAGGACGGATTTCACATGAATAAATTTCGAAAGGATGATTGTGGATTATTACTAGTGGCGGTATTGACCCTCACCACGAGTGGCTTGCTCAAAGCGAAATAATAATCCTGTATTTAATTATGGTTATTACTTAGGCATAAGAAATTGATATTAACTTACTCCCCTCGGAGTCCCTGTCAATTTTTATGTGGTCAAAGTGGGAGCCAACTATTAATTATGAATTAAGGATTTGTAACTTTTAAGTTTGTGATCCGCTTGAATGTATTTAAATGTATAGACCACCCCTCGTGGCGCATTTAAATTGTTTCGAGATGTTGTCTGATGCATGATTATATTGTTTTAAGGTTTCAATATAATTGATGTGATCGAATTATGTGATAATTTCGTATTTTTCTAGATATTGATATGAATGTATGTTTTATTCTCAGTTCATCATGTCGCAACCTTTTAATCCACTATTTAGTATACTTAAAGATAACAAACTTATCGGTGAGAATTATGTTGATTGGAAATGTAATCTTGATATTGTCCTAACAACTCAACACCAAAAATGGGTACTTACTACTCCTAAGCCCCAAGAGCCTGCCGAAGATGAGAGCAAGGCGGTCAAGAAAGAGCATAAGAGTTGGTTTGACTCCGATGAGATGGCTAGGTGTACTATTCTGGTTTCAATGTCAGATGTGTTGCAACACCAACACCAATACATGGAGACCGCCTCTGAGATAATGCTCAATCTTGAAGCGATGTTTAAACATCAGAACCGTACAGCTAGGCAAATCACCATGCGAAAGATGCTTTCGTTGAAGATGGTGGAAGGTACGCCCATAAGGGATCACGTTATCGAGATGATAGGTTATCTCAACAAGTTGGAAGTACTTGGTGCGGAATTTGATCTCCCTACTAAGGTCGATTTCGTTCTCCATTCTCTGCCGAAGAGCTTTGAGCAGTTTCAATTGAACTATCAAATGAATGATCGGGCAAATAGTTTGCCCGAGCTCTTGCAAGCTTTGGTGTCGACGGAGACTTTAATGGATCATCAAACTGTTGCTATGGTGGCAAACGGTCCGTCTGCCTCTTCGGGTCCCAAGGGAGGGAAGAAGAGAAAGAGGACGAAAGGCCTGACCCAAGCAAATCCAACCGTTGCGAAACCCAAGGCAAAGGGAGAAGGAGGTGGAAAGAAAGCTGCTAAGGGTAAGTGCTTCAATTGTGGTGAGAAGGGACATTGGAGGGCGACCTGTTCTAAGCCTAAGAAGGTGGTAAAGAAAGGTAAGTCTCATGCTTTAGTCGTTGAAACTTATGTTGCGGCGTATGCTACCCACGTTTGGGTAGTGGATACCGGGACAACTGATCATATTTGTTTCACTCTTCAGGGGTTCCAGCTAACCCGGCGACTTAGCAAGAATGGGATCACCTTCACTTTGGGCGATGCTACGAGAGTGGCAGCCGAAGCAGTGGGAGTCGTGCACCTATCTTTTGAAGATAAAGTTTTAATTTTAAGAGATGTTTTATACGTTCCGAACTTTAGGAAGAATTTAATTTCAGTTTCTAAGTTATTTTTTTCTGGATATTCAGTTACTTTTAATAAAGTTGTTACTATTTCTTTTAAGAATGATACTATCTGTCATGGAACGTTGGTAAACAATCTCTATACGATTAAGTGTGCACACCACTCAAATAATGAATCTAATAACACGTCGATCATTTCGAGTAATAAAAGAAAGCGTTCTTCGGAGATGAACGAAACACTTCTATGACATCTTAGACTAGGTCATATTAATCTAAAGCGGATAGAGAGATTGGTGAAAGACGGATCCTTGGAATCATTCCAAGTCGAACCGTTTCCAACTTGTGAATCATGTTTAGAGGGGGGGAATAGAGCCACGAAAGTGTTAGAACTCGTTCATACCGATGTGTGTGGTCCAATGACGATCAAAGCGAGAATGGGGTATGAGTATTTCGTCACCTTCATTGACGATTACTCACATTTACCTTATGAGGCATAAGTCTGAAACTTTTGATAAGTTCAAGGAGTTTAAGGCCGAAGCCGAGAAACATAGGGAAAATAGTATCAAGTTTCTACGATCAGATCGTGGAGGCGAATACCTCAGCGATGAATTCTTAAACTACTTATCGGACGAAGGGATCGTATCCCAGTTAACCGCACCGGGAACCCCTCAACAGAACGGTGTGGCGGAACGAAGAAACCGGACTCTTTTAGAGATGGTCAGATCCATGATGAGTTATTCGGAATTACCCAAGTCGTTTTGGGGTAATGCCTTGGAAACGGCGGCTTACATTCTAAACTTGGTGCCATCCAAATCGGTTCCTAAAACCCCAATGGAATTATGGACCGGGCGCAAGCCCAGTCTAAGATATTTGCGGATTTGGGGTTGTCCGACATACGTGCTAGACAAGGAAGCCGGTAAGTTGGATCCACGTTCGGAATTAAGGCTGTTTATAGGATACCCTGCGGGAACGAAAGGGTGTATGTTCTATAGTCCCAAGGATCAAAAGACCGTGATTAGTACACACTTTAAATTCTTGGAGGAAGACTATATGAACAATCGGAAGCCTAAAAGTGAAATTACCTTAGAAGAATTGAGAGGTCAAACCTCGATACCAAGTATACAAGATGATGTACCACAAGTCACATCTTCACAACCAGAACCCCGTCGCAGTGGGAGGATTGCTAGGCAACCCGAGTGATTCATGGGGATAGGAGAATCTTCGGATTTGGTTCCCGGCGATGAATCAGACCCATGAACATACGACGAGGCAATCCAAGACAAAGACGCGGAGTCGTGGCAAACAGCAATGGAAACCGAGATGGGCTCGATGGATCATAATCAAGTGTGGGAATTGGTCGAACCACCCAATGGGGTAGAACCCATTGGATGCAAGTGGGTGTACAAGATGAAAAGAGAACCGGACGGAAGGGTAGAGACCTTCAAAGCAAGGCTTGTGGCCAAAGGGTATACTCAGAAAGAAGGGATCGATTATGAGGAAACCTTTTTGCCTGTAGCTATGCTTAAGTCCATCCGTATTCTCTTGTCGATCGTTGCACACCTAGATTACGAGATCTGGTAAATGGATGTCAAGACAGCTTTCCTTAACGGAAGTCTTGACGGGATAGATATCTATATGCAACAGCCCAAAGGTTTCATTGAAAAAGGCCAAGAGCACCTCGTATGCAAGCTTAAGAGATCCATTTATGGACTCGAGCAAGCATCGCGTACTTGGAACCAGTATTTTGATCAAGTGATTAAGTCTTATGGGTTTGATCAAAACGAGTTCGAAA
The DNA here is from genome assembly GCA_947034835.1 of Ballota nigra. Taxonomy (NCBI): domain Eukaryota; kingdom Viridiplantae; phylum Streptophyta; class Magnoliopsida; order Lamiales; family Lamiaceae; genus Ballota; species Ballota nigra. Next base: position 3,942,026 of record OX344727.1, on the reverse strand, counting down.
GTTGTGTGTATAAGAAGCGTGACGGAACTGCGGTGGTATTCTTAGTATTATACGTAGACGATATTCTGCTCATTGGAAACAATGTAAAGGTATTGTCAGACGTAAAGGTATGGCTGTCAAAATAATTTGATATGAAGGACTTAGGGGAAGCCGGTCACATCCTTGGGATCAAGATCACTTGCGATCGCAAGAAGAGGATATTGGGCTTATCGCAAGCTTCATACATTGACACTGTTTTGAAGCGTTTCAGCATGCAAGATTCCAAGAAAGGTTTTGTACCTTTTAGGCACAGAATCCATCTATCTAAATAAATGAGCCCTAAGACGCAAGCGGAGATAGATGACATGAAAGGTGTTCCGTACGCTTCGGCCGTAGGAAGCCTTATGTATGCAATGCTGTGTACGAGACCGGATATCTGCTTTGCCGTGGGAATGGTGACAAGATATCAAAGTAATCCCGGGAAAGACCATTGGACTGCCGTAAAGTGCATCTTGAGGTATCTGAAAAGAACTCGTGAGCGGATGCTGATTTACCAGTCAGATAATCTTGTGCCCGTAGGATACACGGACTCAGATTTCCAATCAGACATAGACTCAAGAAAGTCAACCTTGGGTAGTGTGTTTTGCATGGGAGGAGGAGCCATTTCATGGAGAAGCGTTAAGCAGAAATGCATCGCCGATTCGACCATGGAAGCCGAGTATGTAGCTACTTGTGAAACAGCGAAAGAGGCAGTTTGGCTTAAGAACTTCTTAGTGGACTTGGACGTTGTTCCAAATTTGCCCAACAAGATAACTGTCTTTTGTGACAATGCCAGAGCAGTTGCAAATTCAAAGGAACCGAGAGCCCACAAGGCCAGTAAACACATAGAAAGGAAATACCATCTTATACGAGAAATCGTTAAGAGAGGAGATATAGAGGTGACAAAGATAGCGTCGGGTGATAACCTAGCGGATCCATTCATAAAGGGTCTGCCTCAGAGTACATTCGAGAGACATGTGGATGGAATGAGAGTCAAGACTATTGCCAATCTGCTTTAAGTATAAGTGGGAGGAATTATTAGGTTAGTGTAGGTTGACATGAGATGTCACTAGAGCTGCTACACTAGGACATGCATGATGTATACTAAAAAGCAGACTTTAAGTATAAGTGGGAGATTGTTGGAGTTATACGTGAAAGTATGCTTTTACCTTGTATAACTCGTGTATCAAACACTTGTTTATGAGAATAATTCTTTTATCGCATATGCTTTAGATATGATTGAAAGTTGAATATTTATTGCAAACAATTCATAATAGTACTAGTTACATTGTAGTTAATGCGGTGATACCCGATCACGGAAGGCAACATTAACAGTTTCCTTGTAACTAAACGTACATTTTCACGACCTAGGTGGAATTGAACAATCCGCCGTGAAAGGTCGATGTGTAAGTCTCAGATTGGTCTGTCTTGACTAAGAGATCGCACTAACATATTTAGTATGTGTTGAAGAGGACCTACAGCGAGGATAAATTCTTCTGTTCTGAAATGTGAAGAATTAGACCTCAGTGGTTGTTGATTTCTTAATCTCTGTCACTTAAATAGGACCGTGTGTGCTTAATGGTTACTGCTTTGATTCATGTTGGGTGAGAATCATTGTGACTTCGAACCTTGTGCTTTGGGCAGTAATATTAATCATACGACGGTTGCTAAGATTTAATACGGAGAAACGTGTGCGAGTACGGCTCGTGTAATTAGTCCCCTTGGTGGGCTCAGAAGTTTTATCGTACCAAATCTTGCAAGTGAAGAATTAGTTTCTTCGGTACGGATAATAATGTTGAGTTGTCTTTACTCCAAGGTGAAATATATGAATTAATTTAAAGCTATTCAGAAGCTTAATTAATTAATGGACTTGATAATCTTAAATGCGGGAAAAAATAATCGGGAGCCCATATTATCGTAATATGGATTAAGATGGATAGTGCAATATTAATTTATTAGTGGTAATAATTAATATTAATGGATTGAATTATATTGGGGCTCAATATTGAAATTCAGAAATCCATTAGGAGGTCCTATCTTAATTCTCCTTAAAGGCCCCTCAAGTAGCCCATTAAGTAGCTCAATAATGATAAGGTGATTAAAATAAAAAGATAATATTATGCTGCTTTTTCTGGTTAAATTTTCGAAAATATGATATCAAGAAAAGAAAAGATTTTGTTGATTTTCTTGGAAAGATATTATGGAAGATATGTATTCTTGGAATACAAGATTATCTCATATATTCAAGAAGATCCAAATCTTGGGATCTTTACTTGTAATTTTCGAAAATCATAAGTTTATAAGGTGAGTGAGATTTTTGTGGAATATTTTATTATGGACAAAAGAATATATGAGATATATTCAAGATTTCTTAGAGTTTAAGAAAAGATTTTCTCCAAGTCCAAATAATCCTAAAAAATTCGGCCACTCTTAATTATAAATAGGGAGTGATTATTTCATCCTCAAGTACATAATTTCATGTGTTGGAAAAATCAAGAGCATAGATATTTTTCTTTTTCCTTAGTTATTTAAATTACTTGAAAGCATCTCCCATCGGTGATCAAGTAAGGCGAAAGGGAAATATTTGAGAAGACTTTTGGGTTTTTAAAGCGTGATCGTGATTGTCCCGATTATTCAAAGGCTAATTCTACAAGAGATACGTAAGTCACATAAATTCTTGTTTATTCCGCCTAGATTTTATGTGAATTAATTCAACATGCATGATGTTAAATTTGTTGTTGGAATTATTATTTGAAGTAATTAGGATTAATTCATGCTAGTAATAATTGTATTTAAATTCGTATTTAAATTTCATCCCGAATAGATTCCGGGCACCCCTATTTTCCCAACATGACATATATCGATCTTACTTTAAATTATACAAAAATAGATTATATTTGTACAGTCAGGGAGGGAGATATGGAGATAGACGAAGAAAACCCACCCGATGCCCGCCCTATGGAAGAAGACACTCCAACTTTCAAAGACGCTCAAGTCGAGCTCGAACCCAGAATCGGCTTCGAACCAATGGAGATCGACACCAATCTGATAGGAGAGATCGATGACCCTCACTTTGGGGAGCGGATTGACAGCCCGATAGAAAAACTTATATCCGTGACAATGAAGAATCGGTCAGAGGTGTGCATCCAACTCGGCTCCAAGATGTCCGACGAAATGAGAGTTGCGATGAGAACATTCCTAGAGGAGAACTTAAACGTATTTTCTTGGTCGCACGAAGACATGGTCAGGATCGATCCAGCGATATGTTCCCACCAGCTACACATTGACATTGCCCGCAAACTGGTATCACAGAAAAGGAGGAAGTTCAGACCAGATAAATACGTAGTCATAGCAAATGAAGTCAAGAAACTACTCGACAACAAACTGATTGGGATGATCAACCTCGACGATAAATCTCAGTGGGTATCCAATGCAGTCCTCATCAGGAAAAACAACAATACATGGAGGTTATGCATCGACTTCACATACTTAAACAAAGCATGCCCCAAAAACCATTTCCCGATGCCACATATCGACCATCTGGTGGACAACACTGTCGGGCATGAAATGCTCACGTTCATGGACACTTTTGCCGACTACCACCAGATCCTGAGGGCCGTCGGTGACCAGAAGCACACCACTTTCCTCACTGAGAAGAACATATACTTCTGGAAGCGGATGCCGTTCGGGTTGATGAACGCGGGAGTAACTTATCAAAGATTGGTCAACCATATGTTTGACGACCAGATTGAGACAACAATGGAGGTTTACATAGACGACATCGTCATTAAGAGTGAGAAGGAGGAGGACCACCTCACCCACCTGGCCGAGATGTTCGAGATTCTAAGAAAGTTCCGGATGAGGCTCAACCCGAAAAAGTGCAGTTTCGGTGTCGAGTCGGGTAAATTCTTGGGACACATGGTCAGCCAGCGAGGCATCGAGGCTAATCCAACGAAGGTTCAAGCAATCCTAGACATGAGCGCTCCCCGCACGGTGAAGGAAGTACAACGAGTTACGGGAAACTTGGCCGCTCTCAGTCGTTTCATCTCCCGCATGGGGGACCGATGCAAACCTTTGTTCGATAGCATGCGGAAGGGAAAACTACACTGGACGCCACAAAGCCAACTCGCATTCGACAACCTAAAGGCGTACCTCTCAAATGCCCAGATACTAGCCAAGCCCGTTCCTGATGAGAAGCTTTACTTGTACTTGGCGGCCTCAGAATCAGCTCTCAGCGCCATGCTAGTGCGGGCTGGGGGGCAGGCACATTTGCCAATCTACTACGTCAGCCAGACACTCCACGCCGCCGAACTACGATACCCGCCATTGGAAAAGTTGGCCTATTCATTATTGATGAGTGTGCGAAAGTTACATCCATACTTCTTCGACCACCAAGTCGAGGTGTTGACAACCATGCCCCTGCGATAGGTACTGTATCGGGCAGACACGGCGGGCAGATGCCTCAAATGGGCAGTGGAAATCGGGCAGTTTGGAGTCACATATGCTCCCCGAACAACCATTAAGGGCCAAGCAATAACCAATTTTATAGCCGAGCTCACCTACCCGGAGGTGATATCCAAGGTCGAACAACCACCATGGAAGATGTACGTCGATGGATCATCCACGACCACGCGGGCTGGGGCAGGAATCATCTTACTCAGTCCGTCTGGCCAATCTTTCACCACGACCATCTGATTTGGGTTCTACACGATGAACAACGAGGCCGAGTACGAAGCTTTGATCAACGGTCTAGAAATGGCAATGACCATGGGGGTGAAGTGACTACAGGTCTACAGCGACTCACAACTGGTGACATGCCAGATTTCGGGGGAGTACGAGGCGCACAGCGACAGGATGATGGTCTACCAAGGATTGGCCAAGAATCTACTAGAAAAATTCGATCAAGTGCACATGAAAGTAGTTCCCCGACTCAACAATACTCAGACAGAAGCACTTGCCCGCCTCGCGACGTTCGAAGGGGCGGCCGACATGTCACAAATTACGGTCAGTACATGCCCACCCCGTCAAGCTCAAATCAGCGGGTCGCCAGCCTCAAGCAAGACGGAGACAGTTGGATGACCCCCATTCTCAATTACCTTCTTCACGGGTAGCTTCCGGATGATCGGGTAGTGGCAAGGCAGTTGTAGCTTCGGTCAGCCAGATATACAATGGTGGGAGGTCACTTATACAAGCGGGGTTTTGCTCTACCTCTCTTAAGATGCATAACCCCAGAGCAAGGAAGGAAGATCATGGAGGAGATCCACGAGGGGCTCTGCGGGAACCATGCCGGGGGCCTGGTGCTTGCCCAGAAAATTATCCGCCAAGGCTATTTCTGGCTCACCTTGAAGAAAGACTCGATCAGTTACGCAAGGGCATGCCACAAATTCCATGTATACTCATCAGCGATCCACCAAGCACCGACCGAGCTCACCTCTATTTTCAGCCCATGGCCGTTTGCAAAGTGGGGGATCAATCTCATTGGTCCTTTGCCCACAGCCCCGGGCAATATTAGATACGCAATTGTGGCCGTCGACTACTTCACCAAGTGGGCGGAAGCAGAATCGTTGAAGACAATCGACCTAGAGCACGTCATCAAGTTCATATGCCGCAATATTATTTGTCGTTTCGGTCTCCCTCAAATCATCATTTTCGACAATGGAAAGCAATTCGATGGATCAGAGATGGAAAAATTCTACCAGAAGTACAAGATCAAGAGGTTGTTCTTGACCCCCTTGATTAGATGTGAAATTGTCATGATTTGTCGTTAGAAATGCCCCAGTTTTGGTCGATTTTATTGAGTATTTAGAGTCAATTGAGTATTATTTCTACATATTGATGAATTTGTCTCTTTGATGCTCATAGGTGAATTGAGGGCAAAAAAGGGAATTCGTAGGACTTTGAATCGACTCAAACGGATGCCCGGTTGAGAAGATATCGAAGAAATACGATTGACATTAGTGTGGAAGAAGAAAAGTATCAGTTGAAGAAGAGGAGAGTCATTCGAGTGGATCCACTTGAGCACAACCGCTCGAGCATGCCACTCGAGCGCCCAATTTGTCCAGAGAAGTTTAGTCACTCGAGCTACTTGGGCACCAACGCTTGAGCATGTTGCTCGAGCGCTCAAAACTTACAGAGAATTTCGGCCACTCAAGCAACTCGAGCGCCACCGCTCGAGCGCCCCAAGACATACAGAGTGATTGGGCCATTCGACCAGCTCGAGCACCATCGCTCGAGCCCCTGTTTCATTCGAGCTACACAGCTCGAGCGACCCTGCTCGAGCGGGTCTACTCGAGCACTTTCAAGTTTCTTGCTTCCGGATTCGTTTTTCGGCCCATGAATTCCCGATTCGGCCCGATGCTTATATATACTCATTCCGAACACGTTTTTACACACCACTTGATACTACATCACTTTTAGAGCTAGTTTTTTGGAGAGAGGAAGAGAAGAAGAGACGAGCAAGCTTTAGTTTTATGTATTCGAGGTTTTACTTATGAATTCATAGTTCGGTTTTGATTTTTCATTTCTTTCCTTTAGTTATTTGTTCTTGAATACTTGAGACTTCGATTTATTAATTTAATTTGAGTTCTTAGCATTTATTTCTTTAAACCCTAGTTAATGTTTGATAATTTCTTAGTTAAAATCATTATGTTCATGTTCGTTACTTCTTTAATTATTTTCGTTTCCATAAAAACCATGTCTAGCTAAAACTCTTGCATGCTTGGGGTAGGATGAACTCGTAGAAGTGGGACGTGGGAACGTAATTAGGGTAATTCGTGACGTTTAGTTTTAATTCTCTTAATTAATGAATTCTTAAAATCAATCTTAACTTTACCTTTGAATTTCGTTTGAAAAGTGTTCGAGAGAGGACGATTTTATCACTCTTTAACAATTAGTAGACTTAATGAGAGGGTTTAGAAAGGGTTAATTAATCTACCGGTTTATCTAAGGAGGACGACCACATCAGTTTAGTTTAAATTAGGGTCTCGTTAATTAAGCACTATCTATTAACTTGTTAGTGGATTAGTGAAATCGATTGTTAGGATAAAGTATTAGGGTTTTAATTCTTGAGATTTCATCTTGCAATCTTTTACTTAGGTTATTTCTTGCACGTCACAGTTATCTTGATTATGTACCTGCTCCATTAGTATACGTAGGAATTCCTATCCTGAGCATCATCATCTCATATTTGCAAACACACTCTTAAGTTCGTAGTTAAGTTTCCTTTTTGCATTATTAGAGTAATTTAGTTTAGATTATATTTTCTCCTAAAAAACCAAAAAAACATACACTCATATTAATTACGATGCGTAGATCTTCAGGGATCTGTTCGCATACATCCCTTCCCTTGGGCTCGATAATACTTGGTCGCTATACTTGCTTATACTACAGTGAACACGTACGCTTGCGGGGAAACTACTAGTAGAAAGTTAGTATTTTCACTTCAAGTCACCCCTACCACCCCCAATCAAACGGGCAGGTTGAGGCAGTCAACAAAATAATCAAGCACAACCCGAAGGCAAGATTGGAGGAGAACAAAAGAACCTGGGCAAGCAAGCTACCCGAAGTATTATGGTCGTACCAGACCACTTGCCGCACGGCCACTGGGGAGACCCCTTTCGCTCTGGCCTTTGGAACGGAAGCGGTCATCCCGGCTAAGGTCGCCATCCCGAGCCACCGCACCTCACAGCTCGTGGGGGCCGACAACGATGAAGCCATGTTGCACGAGCTGGAGTTCCTGGAAGAAAGAAGACTGTCCGCAGAGCAGAAAAGCATGGTTTACAAGCAGCGGGCAGAAAAGTATTTTAACTCGAAGATCAGAATCCGAGAGTTCAAGGCTGGGGACCTCGTCCTACAACAGACTGTCGGGCAGCCCAAGGGTGCATTTGACCCGAATTGGGAGGGGCCCTTAAGAGTATCCAGGCGCTTGACCAATGGGGCCTACGAGCTCGAAAGCCTCGAGGGCAATCCGGCCCAGTACCCTTGGAACACCACCCTTCTCAAGAAATATTAGCAATGACAGCATACCCGATAATCGAGCAGATCGTCAAATTGTAACGGGCATAACCCACACCATTTTTTGCCCACTGGGGGCCACACTGTAATCGCATCTTGAACGCATTATACAACCAATAAAATCGATTGTTAATTCAATCTTGTGTTAGTGAAGTCGCTGCTCATCAATCGGCTAAAACACTTCACTCATTAATTATTTGATTATTATTTTAATCGATTGTTAATTCAATCTCGTGTTTGTGAAGTCGTTGCCCGTCAATCGGCTGAAGCACTTCACTCATTAATCATTTAATTATTATTTTAATCGATTGTTAATTCAATCTTGTGTTTGTGAGGTCGCTGCCCATCAATCGGCTAAAGTATTTCACTCATTAATCATTTGATTATTATTTTAATCGATTGTAAAGTCAATCTTGTATTCGTGAAGTCGTTGCCAGTCAATCGGCTAAAACACTTCACTCATTAATCATTTGATTATTATTTTAATCAATTGTTAAGTCAACCTTGTGTTCGTAAAGTCGCTGCCCATCAATCGGCTAAAGCACTTCACTCATTAATCATTTGATTATTATTTTAATCAATTGTTATTAATTCAACCTCACATGAAATGAGACGAAAGTGAGAACAAAACTTGAGAAATAAGAAAAATTCATTAACAACGGAAATTCGGGTACAGAGGGCTCGAAGGCCAAGAGAAAAAGAAAAAAAAAGGAAAATCTAAAATCTAAACTGTGGGAGGCCCAGCACCCCCAGCATCCACCACTTCCGCTTCGTCGCCTGCCACAACTCCCTCTTCGGCAACCGCATCTTCGGCTGGAGGATGGATGAAGGCCTCCACATCGGGAAAGAAGGATAGGTCCACACCACGATCGGCCAGGTCCTTCAGCGTCAGCTCATACTCACCCGGAGGCGGGCTGGCCATCACATAATCCTTCAAATCCTCGAGGGGCCCAGAGAGGTCGGCCTCGTGTTGGAGTTATACGTGAAAGTATGCTTTTACTTTGTATAACTCATGTATTAAACACTTATTTATGAGAATAAATCTTTTATCGCATTTTCTTTGAATATGAATGAATGTTAAATATTTATTGCAAACCGTTCAATATGTATAGTACGTGTTACATTGTAGTTAATGTGGTGATACCAGATCACAGAAGATCACATTAACAGTTTTCCTTGTAACTAAACGTACAATTTCACGACCTAGGTGAAATTGAACAATCCGCCATGAAAGGTCAATGTGTAATTCTCAGATTGGTCTGTCTTGACTAAAAGATTGCACTAGCACATTTAGTATGTGTTGAAGAGGACCTACAGCGAGGATAAATTCTTCAGTTCTGAAATGTGAAGAATTAGACCTCGGTGGTTATTGATTTCTTAATCTCTGTCACTTAAATAGGACCGTGTGTGCTTAATGGTTACTGCTTTAATTCATGTTGGGTGAGAATCATCGTGACTTCGAACTTTGTGTTTTGGGCAGTACTATTAATCATACGACGGTTGCTAAGATTTAATACGGAGAAACGTGTGCGAGTACGGCTTGTGTAATTTGTCCCCTTGGTGGGCTCAGAAGTTTTATCGTACCAAATCTTGCAAGTAAAGAATTAGTTTCTTCGGTACGGATAATAATGTTGAGCTGTCTTTACTCCAAGGTGAAATATATTAATTAATTTAGAGCTATTCAAAAGCTTAATTAATTAATGGACTTGATAATCTTAAACGCGAGAAATAATAACCGGGAGCCCATATTATCGCAATATGAATTAAGATGGATAATGCAATATTAATTTATTAGTGGTACTAATTAATATTAATGGGCTGAATTATATTGGAGCTCAATATTGAAATTCAGAAGCCCATTGGAGGTCCAATCTTAATTCTCCTAAAGGCCCTTCAAGTAGCCCATTAAGTAGCCCAGTAATAATAAGGTGATTAAAATAAAAGAAAATATATTTGCTGATTTTTCTTATGTTTTTCGAAAATTAAGGATATAGATTGAGAAAAGATTTTGTTGATTTTCTTGGAAAGATATTATGGAAGATAAGTATTCTTGGAATACAAGATTATCACATAAATTCAAGAAGATCCAAATCTTGGATATTCTCTCTATAATTTTTTATCAATATGGCCTTGAATATGAGAGTGAGATTTTTATGGAATATTTTATTATGAAGAAAATAATATATGAGATATATTCAAGATTTCTTAGAGATTAAGAAAAGATTTTCTCTGCTTCTTTTCTCCTCAAATTTTCGGCCACTGCACATTATAAATAGGGGGTGATTATTTCATCAGCCACTGCACATTTGTGATAGTCTCGTGATTAATCAAAGGCCATATCTACAAGAGGTACGTAATCACATAATTTTCTAGTTATTCCGCCATAGATTTTATGTGAATTAATTCTACATGCATGATGATAAAATTATTGTTGGAATTATTATTTGAATTAATTAGGATTAATTCATGCTAGTAATAAATATATTTAAATTCGTATTTAAATTTCATCCCGAATAGTTTCCGGGCACCCCTATTTTCCCAACACCTCGGCGTTTTCCCGGAGGAGGGAACAGATCGAGTCGGCATACGCGTTGATGTAGATCATATTCCCAGTCGCCTCTTGATCATTCTCTAGCCAGGCCCGCTCGGCAGCTACACACTACTCGACTTCTTGGGCAAAGGTTTGTCGAGCCTTTTCAGCCTCATCCTTCGAGATGGCGACCTGGGCCTCAACATCGGCCCAAGCCTTCTTCTCGACCTCCAGTAAGCCATCCGTCTCGGAGCAATGGGCATGAAGAGCCGTGAGCTCATCATCCTTCTCCTTCATCGCCTCCGCCAGGCGGGCTGCTTTATCTCGTTTGTCCTGATAGGTGGCCTTGTAGGCGGCGAGGGTCTTCATCTCGCGCTCATAGTCGAGGAGCATGCTCTCCATCGAGATGGCGTCTCGGGCGGATCGGATGGTGGCCGACCTTATCTTGTCGGCTAGGGCAACGGGGTTCGGAGTCTTCTGGCAGTTAAGGGTCCAGGATCGGGGTAGGTTCACCACTGCCCGATGAATGCTCTCCGACCACTCCTCAGGGATGGCCTCGACGTAGGGCGGATCCCGCGACCAGATGAAATGGAGGACCTCGGTCGGGGGAAAAGGTATTAAGACAAGATAGTGAGGAAATGTATAAAATCGATGGGTACAGGTGTTAAGACAAGAGAGATTGATGCTTACGTGAGGTGGTTCCCCCAACCCAGGAACGAGAAATCGCTCCTGTCGCGGGAGGAAGAAGTCGGGCTCCCAACTACGGCCTCAGCAGGTAGGCCCACCAGACCTCTGATGGTCGGGTTCACGGAGACGGCGACCATGGCCGGCTCGACGGGCACAGGCTCACTGACGCGAGCTTTCTTCACTTGGGGCTGATCGCTAACCGCCGCCGTTTTGGTCGCAGGAGTCGGTGCCGATGGGTTGGCGCGAGTAGCATGGTCGCTCGACCCCTTGACAATGCCTTTCTTCGTCAGGGCGGATATGACAGTCTTCTTGGGAGACATGTCGACAGTTTCCTTGGAAGAGTCACAGAGAACCACCGGGATCTGGCCGACGTCGGGCTGAGGCTGGACATCGGCGATGGGAGAATTGTGAGCAGGCGAGTCGGAGAGGTCGAGGTCGTTGTTGGTCGAGAAGCGTTGTTATGGGGTTAGCAAAAAGAATAAGTACAAGTTAGATGGCGGACAAAGAAAATCGAGAGGAGGATTAGACAGCTTCGGGCAAGAGAATTCTTACCACCAAAGTTGAGATGGCGGGGAAAAGTTTGGAGGTCGAAGAGGCGTCTTTTCTCGTTGTCGTTCAGCAGATCGACAGACCGTCGACATCGAGCTCTTTTTTCACGCAGGCAAGGGCGTAGGAGAAGTCGTCGGTGAGATCGCTAGGATTTGGTGCCGAGTTGTCTGGACGATAAAAAAAATAGATCAGTACATAAGAAAAAGAAAGAAAATGAGATTATACCTATCCGGTTTCAGCGATGATATTCTCGGGGAACCTCGATGACTGCCCCGCCGCCGGGCTCCACACTTTCTCAGGCGTCACTGACCCACCACCATTTCTGGCGCCAGTCGATCACCTTTGACGAGATGCCAAAAATAATGGCGTCCCTGCCCCGAGGCTTCACGGAGTAGTAACCCGCGTTCATGACGCCAATGGAGGCCACCGTGTAGTATAGGTGGTTCATTTCATCGGGGAAGGGCATCCGATGGAGTCCCTGACGCCCGAGCGCAATCATGGTGTTGATGACCTTTTTATGATCAAGATGATTAGTGGCTGTTTTTGCTAAGGAAGATCATCAAACAAGAACTAAGATCATGGGATTTAGCTAAGTAATGCTCAAGAAATAATTTTGCAAGAGTTTGGCTATTTTTCTTGAATTGTTCTTCCCTTTTTTCATGTACATGAAGGGAGTATTTATAGACATACAAAGAGGCCATGTGTCACCATCTTGGTGGCTTAACCATTGGATCTTTGCCAAGTGTTAGGACACTTGTACAACATCTACACTATTGCTTATTGGATGGATGCCAAGTGTTAAGACACTTGGACCATATCTAGGCTAGTGACTCTTGGAGTTCCCAATGTTGTACTTGGTCTTTGGCACTACTGAGATGCTCTCGACGGTGACCGGTTGCTCGCTTGCACGTCTTCGTTAGATGCCATGGTCCTTTGCATTCTGAGCTGTTCGCTCCTTGCTTGGGATTGTTTTACAATATTGCTCGCTCCATTACGAAGTTGTTCGCCCGAATTGATCTTGGTTTGAGCCGCTCGCACAACTGTTCTTTGCAAGGCTGCTCGCCTCAATATCTTGCTTACCATATTAGAGCTGTTTTGCAAAGTTGTTCGCTCTACAAAGCTGCTAGCTCCACAAAGCTGTAAGCTTCTTTCATTTATTATCCTGTTATCAAGTTTAATGATAAATGTTTCGTTTATTAATCACTCCATTGTTCGCCCATCAACAATTGCCCCCTAGCTTGGTCTCATGTTGGGCATGGATTGATTAATTGGGACTAAGCTATAATTTCTTCGAAAATTGGGCGAGCAAAAAGGTGACATGGTTGTTCACACGGGCGAGCATCCGAGCAATTGGGCGAACAAATGAGCATGTGAACTCACGCACGCGACCAGCAGTGAACGCATCTTCGTATCGCGACGGTTGGGCTCCCGAGGCACAGGATGCGAGGCGTCGCGTCAGTCACGCGTGTTTCCCCATTTTGCATATAGGGGCCTATAGTTTTTTAGGAAAATCGCATTTTCGCCCCATTTTATCCTCATAAATACATGATTTATCCTTCATTTCTTCCTTTCTTCTTTCAATTCTCATACTTCCGCCATTATCAAGCATTTTGAAGCTTTTTTTCTTTGTGATTCTTGCGTCCAGATTCCTCTGTATTTGCCTTAGATTTTGATTTCTCGAAGGTAATCTATCTTACATTCCACTTTTTTTTCGTATTTCTTGCAACTGTGACTATAATTCCGGCCGTGGACCGCCGTAGTGCCGCCGTCTTGTTGATATCATCGCCGCCGTGATTCCGTCGTCGGTGTTATCGTAAAACTTCCCAAAATTGGCCAATCTTCCCCGTTATTATTTTTAAATGGAGTTTTCCCCCTCAAGTTCATCCCAATCCGGACCCGGGCGAAACCCGGAAAAATGACCCGTAAAAGTGGTTGCTCCTCGCAGATCTGTTCGCCAAACGTTGGCGAACAAACCGCGTACGTTATTGGTGGATGAAAGTACGGATTCAGATGCGAGCTCCGTTGTTCGCTCAGTCGAGATGTTTGCTGCTGATCGCTCAGGCGATCAAGAGGAGGTCTACCCGGCTGCTCGCGATCCCGAAACGTCTTCTGGTCTGGGAGAAGATTCTGCGGAAGTGGCCGCGGAGATAGAGGGTTCGATTGATCTTGAGGGCGATCAAGCTGACACTGCTGGCGAGCAGCGAGTTGGCGAGCAGAGAGGTCCTACTCTTACTTGGGAGTTTTTAAGGGAGATCAATTTTCCCATCTCTCAAACTACACCAGAATCTCGGATCCCGGAAGGAATTGTTCGTGATGACGAGTGGGCGGACTATTCTGCTCGCTACTCGAAGACCTTTGCCGTTCAATCAAGGGAGATAATGGAGGCACGCGAGAGCGAGTTTGCGGCGAGCAAGGTTGCTAGTGTTGTTATTGAGGATGATCTGGCGAGCATTCGTGAAACATACAAGATTCCTTATGACATTTTTATGTATGTGCCTACGAAAGGAGAGACTGTTGATCGCCCTCCTCCTGGTTGCACGGCAATCAACTTGGATGTGCTCAATACGGGTTTCCCGCTCCCCGTTCATCCGCTCATTGGTCGTTTCTTGTCTGACATGAATCTGGCGATCACTCAAATCACCCCAAATGGTTGGAGTACTCTTCTAGCCTTCATGACTCTTTTTGGTCTTGAGGGTTACAAGAATAAAATAACAACCGCGGAGCTTCTTTATGCCTTAACTATTTCTGAGGACGGTGTTAGCTGGTATTATGTTAAGGCGAAGACCGGAGTGAAGCTTGTTGAAGGTGTCCCCAATAAAATTAAGGGCTGGCATTGTCAATTCTTCTATATTGGTGGAGATTGGAGAGCAACTGAGGGGTTCACTGGCGGGCAGGCGCGCATCATGTCACCTGAAGGCTTTGGAAAAATCAAACGTAGGGCTGATTTTGTCTTGCTAATTCATAAGTAGGACTAATTTTAATCCTCTTCGTTGTTTTGCAGGTCCAAGAATCTTGAAGTGGGGGCATCCCGATCTCAGCGACGAATACCTCTTCACGTTAGCCATCATTTCTCTTCGTGACGCTGCTAGTCGCGATTTGGAACATCTTTCAAAAGCTCATTGCCGCAAGCTTGCTGGTTTGATTACGAGTCCCCACCATCTTGAAGCTCAAGCTGCTATCCCTGAAGGTAATTTTCTTGCTCGCCGATTTTTCCTGCTCGCCCTTTTTTCTTGCTCGCCTAACCCTTGTCTTTTTCTTGATAGATCAACGAGTCACCGTTGCTATCCCGGCTGTGCCTGAATCATATTATCTGCTCGCCAGATGAGTTAAACAAATGGCTGAAGCTTCAAGAAGGAAAATGGACCCTCCCCTTGCCATCATGCGCCTCCGAGCAGGGGAGAACCCCTCTGGTCGCCCAGTTGCCGGAGCTGGTCGCCGTAAGCAGGGGGCCAAAGTTTCTTCTTCTCCTCGGGATACAAGGAAGGAGAGAGAGAGTGATCGGGAGAGAGAGAAAAGGAAAGCGCCGCGGGGCGATGATGCTCGCGGCATTCGTACTGATGATCGCGCCTCAAAGCGGTAAAAAACTGTTGGAGAAGCGAGCAACATTGCTCCAAGATCCCCTGCTTCGAAATCCACCTCGCTGGAAGTAGTGGACGAACAGCAGGTGGTCGCCAATTTGGTGACGACTAAGAAATGGGACAATCCCAAAGATACTTCCTACTTGGGTTGGGATCCCATTAAAATCAAAGAGTGAGTCAATCGTCCCCGACTTGCTTGTTGTTCACTGCCTAGCCATCAGTTGGTCCAGTCTCAAGTGTTGCTCGACCAAGTCATGGAGCTCGAGCGAACAAACCGCGATCTGGGCCGTCGCGTGGAGAAAATAGACGAAGAGAAGACCTCTGCCATCAATGAGTGCAAGGCCGAGCATGCTAAGGAGCTGGCTTTGATGGAGAGGAAAATGGAGGCCTCCTTGGCCGGCGAAAAGAGTGCCTTGGAAAAGGCTGAAAAGATGATGCTAGAGGTAAAGTCTTCAGATCTAAGAGCCGAAAGGGCTGAAAAAGAGCGAGCAGACTTAGCTGCTCGCCTGCTCGCTGCCGAAGAGCATATCAAGAGGTTGGAGGAGGAGCGCAAAGGCATGATCGACTATGAAGTCCACGAGCAAGAGGTGTTGGACAAGACCAACTTTGGGTACATCTGTGCCTTTGCAGAATGTTTGAGGTCTGTCCACTTCGCCCACGATCACAATCAAGATATTCGTGGTGCGGTGAAGGCAGACTTCACCGAGTACGTGAAGAATTACCCTCCTGCTCCAGGTTCAACCTTGCTCGTCTCCGATTTAGCCGATCTCGGCTTCCCTCTAGACGTCTTCGACGAGGAGGTCGACATTTGTTGGTGTATACTATAAAGCAAACTTTTGTTGGGCTTTTTGACTTGAAGCGAACTACACTAGCTTCTACTAGTAGCTACCCCGCAAGAGTACGGGTTCACTGTAGTATGGGCAAGTATAGGGACCAAGTATTATCGAACCCAAGGGATGGTGTATATGCGAATAGATCCCTGAAGATCTACGCGTCGTAGTTAATATGAGTGAAATGTTTTTGGATTTTTGAAAGATTAATTAAAAGACTGAAATAAACTAAGTAAACTAAAATACTAAAGAAATAAAATTAACTAAGGTTGTTTTCTAATGAGAGATGGTGATGCTTAGGATAGGAATCCCTACGTATACTAACGGAGCAGGTACATAATCAAAATAACCGTGACAAACAAGAATTAACCTAAGTAAAAGAATGCAAGGTGAAAGCTCAAGATTCTAAACCCTAATACTTTACCCTAACACTCGACTTCACTAATCCACTAACAAGTTAATGAATTGTGCTCAATTAATGAGACCCTAATTTAACTAAGGTGATGCGGTCGTCCTCCTTCGCTAAACCGGTAAATGAATTAACCTTTCCTAAACCTTCTCGTTAAGACTACTAATTGTTATTGAGTGATGCGGTCGTCCTCTCTCTAACACTTTCGTACGAAATTCAAAGGTAGAGTTAAGATTAATTATATGAATTCATTAATTAAGAGAATTAAAACTAACGTCACCAATTACCTTAATTACGTACCCACATCCTACTTCTACGAGTTCATCCTAACCCAAGCATGCAAGGGTTTTAGCCGGACATGGTTTTAACAAAACTAAAAGCAATTAAAGAAACAACGAACATAAACATATTGAATTGAAGAAAGAAAATACGAAACATGAACTAGGGTTTAAAAAGAAAATAAATAAGAAGAACTGAAATTGAATTAACTAAAACGAAATTAAAAGCGTTTAAAGTAACGAACTAATGAAAAGAAACTACGAAACGAAAAGAAATTAAGAATTCGTATGAAAAACCTCAACAAAGCATAAATAAAGCTTGCTCGTCTCCTTCCTCTCCAAAAACTAAGTCTAAAATTATTTCTAAAAGTTGGGGATCCTCAAAATGTGTTTGGACGAGATATATATAGGCACGGGTCGAAACGGGAGTTAACGGGCCGAAAATACGAATCCGGAGGCAAAAGTATAGGGGCGCTCGAGCAAAACGCTCGAGCGGTCGCGCTCGAGCAGTGTAGCTCGAATGGTGCATTCGCTCGAGCGGTCGCGCTCGAGCTGCTCGAGCGCTGAAATCATTCTGTAAGTTTTGGGCGCTCGAGCGATTCGCTCGAGCGGTGGCGCTCGAGTGATGCGCTCGAGTGATCTCCAATCCTCCGAAATGATACTTTTCCTCGTCCGCACTAATACCAATCGTATTTCTTCAATATCTTCTCATCCGGGCATCCGTTTGAGTCGATTCAAAGTCCTACGAACTCCGTTTTTCGTCCTCTATTCACCTATGAGCATCAAAGAGACAAATTTATCAATGTATAGAAATAATGCTCAATTGACTCTAAATACTCTATAAACTCGACCAAAACTAGGGCGTTTCTGGCTACGAATCATGACAATTTCACGCCTAATCAACCCCCCCAAACTTACCATATTGCTTGTCCCCAAGCAATGAAATAATAAGTCAAGTGAAATTGTTAGGAATGAGTAGGAAAAATCAATCATGGAAGCTAATGAATTCAAGCTTCAAAAGTCAATCACCCGTATACTCACTCACTTTCTTTTATCGTACTCATGCAACAATAATGAGAAACACCAAGATCAAGCATGGATGTGCACTCCACGATGTGTTTAACTCCCTCACAAGTGTATAACAATGTTTAAGGGACTCACTCAATCAATCAATCACACATATTGGCAGCCATAGGCTTGTAAATGCTCTCAACTTCGACCATACTCTAGAAATCAATGCCGAATCAAAAAGGACTTTCAAAAGGTTGTAATGTAGGCTCTTTGGACAGGTGGGATAACAATATGGTAAAGTGACTCAAGTGAATGGAGAATAGAAATTCAAAACTTCGGTACTTCGAGATTAAGAACGAACTACTTCAAACATATTCAATCACTACACTTTCGCTTCCAATTCTCTCAACACTTCAATTTTTTATCTTTCTCACTCCTTCACTTTTTCAATCACTTCATCATTTTTTTCTTTTTCGCACAAACACATGAGCTCATTTTTTTTCTTTTGCTCATTCTCAAATTTTTTTGTTCTTTTTTTCACGTCTCAAAACTTCATCACACCTTCTTCTCATATTCACTCAACAAACAACCTTTTCCTTTTTCAACTCAATTCACTCCCTTCATATTCACACTTTCCTATTCTCCACTCAAATTTGGACAAAAAGGCTTAGGAATTGGAATAGTGTTCATATGTGCTAGCAAATAAAATAGGCTTTAGGCTCAAAGGGGCTAACAAGGGATCAATGTCATTGGTAAGGAAAATTTTGGCTAAGTGACTCAATTAAATCAAAGATGGCCTAAGATCACATTCGGCATATCAAACTAGACACAATCTAGAAGCAAGAGCACATGCAAGTTCTAGCATCCTCTAAGGTGACGATCCACTCACAAACGAAGAGATTAATTCATGCATTTAAATCTCGTAAGGCTCAAATCTCACAGCTTTCACATCCATGCTAGTCCTAGTGAATTCTCACTCTCATCACACAAGTACTCAAAAGAAAAATTCACAAGCATACGAGTTCTTTCTCAACTCAGCTCAAACTCAAACACTCACACAAGAAAACTCCTAACTCACCCTTACAACTCACTCTACTCATCAAATCATACTCAAAGATAGCAATCAACAAGCATAAGGTGATTGATAGGCATAAAATATTGAGTAACAAAACAAATTAATAAAAGCCCAAGGAGCATCTCAAGGCACCAAATAACTAACTCAACTCAAAGATAAGGGGTGCATGCATGTGCAATGTAACAAGAAAACATATAAAAAAAACTCCACCCCCCCAAACTTCGACCTTGCTAGAGGTCTAAGTTTGGGGTTGTGGGTTACCTCAACCAAATAATTCAGTTTCTCTCAACAGCTTTGCACACTCCCTTGTCTCAAGCTGGTTCCTTCAATCTAAATAACTCCATGATACCTTTACTCCTTTAGAGACAAGCCTACAAAATAAAACTCTCAAGTACGAGGTTAAACATACGACTCAACAACATCCTAGTAACATAAAAGGAAAATAACTAAAAAACACTCAAAAGCAAATAAAAATGGGTTGCCTCCCATTCAGCGCTATTTTAAGGTCCTCATGCCGGACCGTGCTCAAAGGAGCTTATGGGACATCATACTCAAATTTACCTCCCTTACTCTCATAAGAGTGGTGTTTGAACTCCTTTCTTTGATGTCCCTCCATCATGAGTTCCTTTCCTCTTTTCTCATTCCCAAGTGTTATGGGTCTCAACTCCTTCTTGCCTCTATCTGGAGGAGTCTTACCACACAATTTCTTGAGTTTGGACTTTTTCTTCTTAACTCCTCCTTTCCCTTCTAACTGGACCACGTCCACTTTCTTCACCTCTTCATCCTTCAACTTCTTCACTTCATCCCTATCAACATAATCAAGATCATAACGCTCATGGGTTAAATTATCATTTGAAGGACTAGCAAAATCATGAATATGAGAAGGATTAGGGAGAAAATGCGTGTCT
This sequence comes from Ballota nigra, assembly GCA_947034835.1. Taxonomy (NCBI): domain Eukaryota; kingdom Viridiplantae; phylum Streptophyta; class Magnoliopsida; order Lamiales; family Lamiaceae; genus Ballota; species Ballota nigra. The sequence continues at coordinate 3,922,140 of OX344727.1, read as the reverse complement.
TCAACACGAGGATCAATTGCATCCATGCAATACAAGCTCTCATCCTCCCTCGGGTGTTTCATGGCTTCATATAGGGAGATCTTCACTTCTTGATCGTCAACCTTCAATGTAATCTTCCCATTCGCCACGTCTAGCACCATCCCCGCCGTAGCTAAGAACGGTCTTCCCAAGATCAGGGGCACGTGCTCATCTTCCTCCATCTCTAGCACTACAAAGTCGGCTGGAAAGATGTGACCTCCAACTCTCACTAGGACGTCTTCAACAACACCTTGAGGTCGAGTAATAGACCGATCGGCAAGTTGAAGCGTCATCATTGTGGGTTGAAGTTCAACACCTTCCAACTTCTTGAAAAGCGACAGCGGCATGAGATTGATGCTCGCCCCGAGGTCGCACAACGCTCCCTTCTTGATCCCGTTCCCAATGTCACATAAGATCGTGAAGCTCCCGGGATCCTTCAGCTTTGGTGGAAGCGCCTTGTGCACTAATGCACTCACCTCGTGGTTCAGCTGCACCAACTTCGGCTCATCCACTCGCCGTCTTTTTGCAATCAAGTCCTTCAAAAACTTCGCATAGTGCGGCATCTGTTCCAAAGCATCATAAAAAGGAATATTAATATGCAATTGTTTAAAAACATCAAGGAACTTAGCGAATTTCTCATCAAGCTTCTTTTTCATGAAGCGCTGTGGATATGGGACGGGTATCACAGATTTGGGTACCCCCCATTCATCTCTTTCTGTTTCTTTCACTTTCTCCCTTGCTTCCTTTGCCTTTTTCCACTTAGGAACTCTCTCTATCTCCTCAAAGTCTTTCCCCTTCTGGGACTCATCCATATCTTTATGCTTCTCAATCCCTTCACTTTCAATCTCAACTCCATCTCCTTTTGGCTCAATCTCTTCTTGGGGCGTCTCAGAATCAGCAGGCATCTGAGGACCTTCGTAGTTGGTTCCACTTCTCAGCTGGATCGCCTTGCACTGCTCTTTTGAGTTCCCCTCCGGCATTCTATTCACGGACTTTGCAATTTGACTCATCTGGAGCTCTAAAGAGGTGAACCTTCGATTGTTCTCTTGTTGAGTTCTAGTCCACTCAACGTTCATCTTCTGGAGCTCTTGATCTCGATGATCGCCCTTCTTGTGCAGCTCCTTCACATCGTACTCCAAGGATGACAACCGCTTGCTCCCTTCCTCCACCTTCTGAAGGATCGCTCTCAACATCTCCTCAGTTGATGCACCACCTTCTCCACCAGGAGGTTTAGACCCCGGATCAACACCTGCAGGAACAGTAACACCAGCTTTTGGGTTAGCATAAGAAAAATTATCATTCTTCCTCCATGTGTTTTGAGGAGGTTGCTGGCTTCCTTGAACTCCTTGTGTGTTCCTCCATTGATTTTGAAGTGGCTGAGGGCCTGGAGGCACAAATGGTTGGCCATAAGAAGGCCTTCCATACTGATTACCACCTTGGTAGCCATTCTGATTGTAATACGGACCTCCCATGTAATTGGCTACCTCTTGCTGTCCATTGGGTTGGTCTACTCTCTCATTCTCTACTGCTTGCTCTCCACCCAAGCTCTTCCCCAACTCGAGGTTGTTGATCTTTTCCATCATGGCCATCAGCAGCCTTCTCGTTCCTTCTCCCTCTTCAACCTGATGCACTCTTTGCAAATCTGCATCCACACCCCAAGCACCGGCATTCGTGACAATGTTGTCCACGATCTCCCTACACCTCTCTATGCCTTGGTTCAGGAATGCTCCACCTGCACAGGCGTCTAAATGGGCTTGACCATCCTTGCTGGCACCACTGTAGAAGAATGCCATAATATCTCCCTCGTTGTACCCGTGCTGCGGGCACTCAATCAGCATGTTTGAGTATCTCTCCCACGCTTGACGTAGGTCCTCTCCTTGCTTCTGGCGAAAGGAAGAGATCTCAATCCTAGCCTTGATCGTCCTAGATGGAGGGTAGAATCGCTCGAGGAACAGACGCTCGAGCTCGGCCCAAGTGGTAATACCTCCCCGCGGGAGCGTATTATCGTACCACTCCTTAGCTATTCCCGTCAGTGAGAATGGGAACAGCCTAAGCCTCTTGGCATCTTCAGACATGCCATTATAATGAAATGTGGAGGCTATCATGAGAAAGCTCCTCAAGTGTGTATGAGGATTCTCCTTCCCGATCACCCCTTTGAACTGATTCTCGGTCAGCAGCTTGAGAATTCCTGGAGAAATTGAAAAGTTATTGGCCTCAACTGGAGGTAAGGCCACTCCATCGTAGTACCTCTGCGGTTGTGCCGCGAACCTGCCCCGAATTGCCATATTCTGATCTGCGTTCTGGGGCGCAGGCTGAGGAGCGACAGGTGGTGCTGGTATGTTTTGAACTGGAGGTTGTTGGTACACAGGTGGTTGGTTATAGAATGGTGGTGGATGATATGGATATGGTGGGTAAGGATAAGGTGGGTATGGGTAATGTTGGTATGCTGGGTTGTGGAAAGGGTTATTTGGGTTTTGTGGGTAAGCAGGGTTTTGGTTCTGGTTTTGGGGTTGTGTTTGTGCAGAGTTGATTGTGTCTTGTGGGTTCGGGTGTGGGCTCTCAGTTCCCCCTATGGGTATCGGCTGATTACTGCTATTTCCATTTGCACCCTCTGCCCGTTCCACAAGAGCAGTATACTCTGCAGCTATCTTGTCTAACTCCCCAAGTTCATCAGAAATTTTGTCTTTGTTTCCCGCGGCAGTTGTCATTCTTCTCAAGAAGGCTCGGTTCCTTCTGGCTATTGTCTCAGGATCTGCAGGTATTCTCTCTTCGCTCGTATTGCCTTGTGAGCGTGTTCTCATAAACCTGATACACTAGCAGATGGATCAAAACGCAACTGCCGAATAAATAAAAATAAAAATAAAAAATAAAAACAGAAAATAAGCACCCACTACTAACTACTAAGCTATCGACAAGTCCTATTCAAAAAGCATAAAACGCCATCCCCGGCAACGGCGCCATTGACTTGAAGCGAACTACACTAGCTTCTACTAGTAGCTACCCCGCAAGAGTACGGGTTCACTGTAGTATGGGCAAGTATAGGGACCAAGTATTATCGAACCCAAGGGATGGTGTATATGCGAATAGATCCCTGAAGATCTACGCGTCGTAGTTAATATGAGTGAAATGTTTTTGGATTTTTGAAAGATTAATTAAAAGACTGAAATAAACTAAGTAAACTAAAATACTAAAGAAATAAAATTAACTAAGGTTGTTTTCTAATGAGAGATGGTGATGCTTAGGATAGGAATCCCTACGTATACTAACGGAGCAGGTACATAATCAAAATAACCGTGACAAACAAGAATTAACCTAAGTAAAAGAATGCAAGGTGAAAGCTCAAGATTCTAAACCCTAATACTTTACCCTAACACTCGACTTCACTAATCCACTAACAAGTTAATGAATTGTGCTCAATTAATGAGACCCTAATTTAACTAAGGTGATGCGGTCGTCCTCCTTCGCTAAACCGGTAAATGAATTAACCTTTCCTAAACCTTCTCGTTAAGACTACCAATTGTTATTGAGTGATGCGGTCGTCCTCTCTCTAACACTTTCGTACGAAATTCAAAGGTAGAGTTAAGATTAATTATATGAATTCATTAATTAAGAGAATTAAAACTAACGTCACCAATTACCTTAATTACGTACCCACATCCTACTTCTACGAGTTCATCCTAACCCAAGCATGCAAGGGTTTTAGCCGGACATGGTTTTAACAAAACTAAAAGCAATTAAAGAAACAACGAACATAAACATATTGAATTGAAGAAAGAAAATACGAAACATGAACTAGGGTTTAAAAAGAAAATAAATAAGAAGAACTGAAATTGAATTAACTAAAACGAAATTAAAAGCGTTTAAAGTAACGAACTAATGAAAAGAAACTACGAAACGAAAAGAAATTAAGAATTCGTATGAAAAACCTCAACAAAGCATAAATAAAGCTTGCTCGTCTCCTTCCTCTCCAAAAACTAAGTCTAAAATTATTTCTAAAAGTTGGGGATCCTCAAAACGTGTTTGGACGAGATATATATAGGCACGGGTCGAAACGGGAGTTAACGGGCCGAAAATACGAATCCGGAGGCAAAAGTATAGGGGCGCTCGAGCAAAACGCTCGAGCGGTCGCGCTCGAGCAGTGTAGCTCGAATGGTGCATTCGCTCGAGCGGTCGCGCTCGAGCTGCTCGAGCGCTGAAATCATTCTGTAAGTTTTGGGCGCTCGAGCGATTCGCTCGAGCGGTGGCGCTCGAGTGATGCGCTCGAGTGATCTCCAATCCTCCGAAATGATACTTTTCCTCGTCCGCACTAATACCAATCGTATTTCTTCAATATCTTCTCATCCGGGCATCCGTTTGAGTCGATTCAAAGTCCTACGAACTCCGTTTTTCGTCCTCTATTCACCTATGAGCATCAAAGAGACAAATTTATCAATGTATAGAAATAATGCTCAATTGACTCTAAATACTCTATAAACTCGACCAAAACTAGGGCGTTTCTGGCTACGAATCATGACAATTTCACGCCTAATCACTTTTATGGATATATTCAATTTCCTTATTATCTGAAATAAATGGTTTTTCACATTATTGCAATCTTATTAATTGCTTGTATTACTTGTATGTCTATTTATCTTATATTGTAGATAATGTGGTGGGTTTGTAGTCACACAGAAGATCACATTGTCAGTTCCTTATAAGATATAAACAGTATTCACAACTAAGATAGTTCTGGATATAACTATTGGTATAAGTTGTAGTATGAACTTGTTAGTGGCTTGTCTTGGCCATTAGTTCATACTAGTACGCTATGTCGTATTGAATGGATCACAGTTAAGACATGTTCTTCTATTCTGACTGTTATGAAGAACTAAAGGTCTTGGTGACTCTTGTAATTCTTAACCCTAATTGTGATATCTAGATATGTGGAGCGCTTGTTCACTACTTTGATTTACTATGGGTGAGAATCTTGTTAGATTCAATGCACTATGTATTTTGGGTAGTGACATCGTTTGCACGATGTCTATTTATTGGCATTAGGGCACCGTGTCCTGGTGATCCAGGTTGATGACGTCCCCTTGAGGAAACTCATAAAGGATTGTCGTATTAAACCCTGCAGGTGGATTTAATCCGTACGACAACAAGGTTGAGTGGTACTACTCAAGGAATAATAGATGTTAATTAATTAAAGCGGTCAGAAGCTTTAATAATTAATGGACGTGCGATATCTTTAGCACGGGGAATTATAGAGTCTAATAGAAGCCCTGATTCGGTTCGGGATAGGACGGGAGTGCAACATTAATTCTCTAGTGGAATGAATTAATGTTCACGGGCCAAATATATGTTCTGGGCTGAACATAAGAATATTTGGGTCCATGAGGAGCCCAAACCTATACCTTCTAACAGATCCCTAGTCTGGCCCATGAAACCTATATAAAGGCTTCAATTTCGTTCTTTGAAACCCTAGCACTAAAAGAATTTCGTGAGCAGCTGAATTTCGTGAGCAAGGGTTTTTGAAGAGACGAAATTGGGAGGCACTTTTCTCCACGTTCGCTAGTTCGCCGTCCACCCGGTGTACGAACGAGGTTGGGAGACAGATTAGAAGATCAGTAGTGGAATCAACGCCTCGGTCTTCAAGGGTAACGGATCTAAACTTGTCTTTAGATGCATGTTTAGGTCTTTAATTGTTTATACACGTTTGGTATCCCAACAACGATCTTGGGGACGGACCGCCTTCACCGGCGCGATCCATCAACATTGCTGCCCCTACTTATGGTGGCCAGCCTGACCCTGCCCCAGCAGCGACCAGCGTGGCAGCCACTGATGAAGTCTTTGAAGGGTTGGCGCCTCTTCCTCTAACTCCTATAGATGGGGCTGGGACAAGTGTCCCGGGCGAGCAGCCTAGTGCCCAGGCGACCAGCGCTGCAGACGCTCCTCCTCCTGCTTGAAGACTTAGTTTCTTTTACAATAGGATGTTTTCTTCTTTTTGTGCTTATCAGCTCATCCTTATTGTAAACATATTTTGACTCAATGAAATGAACATCCTTACTAATTTGCAATTTTACGCCTCTTTGTTTGTCTTACTTAGTTGCTCGCCTATTGCTTTTAGCTTATGACTCAGTTTCTAAGTGTTCTTTTTTTCTTAAGGTAAACACTTAGTTAATATTTTAAGTTGGTCGCTTGGTTCTTATAGAACTTGACCTTTAATTGTTTGGGCCATTTTGGTCGCTTGTGGACTTGGCCTTGCATTAATGTGGGCTATTGGTCCATTAGGGACTTAGCCTTATTTTTCATTTAATAAGCTTTATTGTTCGTCTTATAACAGACTTGCACTTTTGCAAATTTTTTTTTTGGGCGAGCAACTGAGTAATCTGGACTTAAGGCTCAAAATTTAAAAGAAAGCAAGACAAAAGATAAATACAATTCTGCTCGTTTAGTAACTGCACAACTGCTCGCTTTTATATAAATTCTTGTAAAAAAGTTTCAAAATTACAAGAAGCTACTTGTAAAACTTCTAAGACTTACATGACTTTATTGATAGTACTTCTTGAGTAAAGTAGTATTCCAGGAATATTGGGACGACTTGCCTTCCAAGTCTTCAAGGTCGTATGTGCCGTTGTGCCACTTATTCGTCACCTTGTATGGGCCCTCCCAAGTCGGGCCAAATACTCCTGGTGGTGTTAAAACTTTTTGAAGTACCAAATCCCCAATTTCGAATTCTCTTGCTTTTACTTGAGAATTGTAGTACTTCGCCGCTCTTTTCTTATAAATTGCATTTTTCAATTCTGCTGTTATTCTTTTTTCTTCAAGCAAGTCCGACTCTGCTGCCAATGCGGAGTTATTTTCGTCTTCGTCAAACGCAACTGTTCGACCTGTCGGGATTTGTAGCTCAATTGGTATTACTGCTTCTGTCCCGAATGCCATTGTGAAAGGTGTTTCGCCTGTACTTGTTCTGTGTGATACTCGGTATGCCCACAACACCTCCGGAAGCTCCTCAGACCATTTTCCCTATTTGTCGGCTAAGCGGATCTTCAAAATATGTTTGATTATTTTGTTTATTGCTCCCACTTGGCCATTCGACTGGGGGTGATATGGTGTTGAAAAAAGTTTCTTCATTCCCCATTTTTTGCAAAAATCTCTTATCTTTTTCCCTTCAAATTGTTTTCCGTTATCCGTCACGATCGCTTGAGGCACCCCGAAGCGGCAAACAATGTTTCTCCATATGAAGTTAATCATTTTCTCCTGTGTGATTCGCACAAGCGCTTCTGCCTCAGCCCACTTCGTGTAATAGTCCACTACCACCACTGCGAATCGAACATTTCCTTTTCCCGGCGGAAAAGGTCCGATGAGGTCAATTCCCCATTTCGGAAATGGCCATGGACTATTGACTGAGATTAGTTCGTGTGGGGGCTTGTGGATGTTTGGGGCGAATAACTGACACCTGTGACAAGTTCGGGCAATTTTGATTGCATCCTGGAGGAGGGTTGGCCAATAATATCCTTGTCTTACGGTTTTGTAAGCCAGCGCCCGTCCTCCAGCGTGATTTCCGCATATGCCTTCATGAATTTCCTTCAGTACTGCTTGCCCTTGCCCCCTAGTCAAGCATTTCAGAAGTGGGAGTGAAATTCCTCTTTTATACAACTGTCCATCCATCATGGTGTATCTTGCTGCTCTTTTGACCAACTTGTTAGCTTCAAACGGATTGTCTGGCTTTTTGTCGTTTTGTAAATACTCAATGATTGGTATCCTTGGACATTTTTGTCAGCGTGACTCCTGTCAACTCTGCTGGTCCCGTGCTAGTTGCTAACCTGGCTAATGCATCTGCTTGAGCATTGTTGTCTCTTGGTATCTGTTCGATGTATATTTGCTCGAACAAGGAGGCCAGGTGAGCAACAATCTTTTGATACAAGGCCATATTCTCGTCCTTTGCCTCGTACTCCCCTCGAACTTGGTTGACAATCAATTGTAAATCCCCGAAAATCTATAGCTTTCTTACTCCAACTGCTAATGCTAGGCGTAATCCAGCGATCACAGCTTCGTACTCTGCTTCGTTATTTGTCGCCATGAACTCGAACCGGACTGCTGAAGTAAAAACTTGCCTATCTGGGCTTATCAAGACTATACCTGCCCCCGATGCTGTATTAGTTGACGATCCGTCAACATACATGTGCCAGGGATGGCTATGTCCTCTCGTCGGATCCTGGGGGAAAGTCAGTTCGACTATAAAGTCTGCTAAGGCTTGCCCCTTGATCGCTGTTCGAGGAGCATATGAAATCCTGAACTGACTGATTTCTAATGACCATTTTAAAAGGCGACCAGCCGCATCGGGTCTGTGCAGTATTTGCTTGAGCGGGAACGTTGTCAACACTTCCACCTGATGGTCGAAAAAATATGGACGAAGTTTTCTGACGCTCATCACCAGTGCATATGCTAGCTTCTCTGTCGGTGAGTATCTGAGTTCTGCTTCGTGTAAAGCTTGACTCACATAGTAGATGGGCAGGTGGAACTTTCCTTCTGCTCGAACGAGTACTGAGCTGATTGCTACTTCTGAAGCTGCCAGGTATAAGTATAACTTCTCCCCTGGGATCGGCTTGGCAAGAATTTTCGTATCACTGAGGTATTCTTTCAACTGCTCGAACGCTTGTTGACAGGCGTATGTCCATTGAAACTTCCCCTTCTTGATTGCCTCGAAGAACGGCCTGCATTTATCTCCGGATCTTGAGACGAATCTGTTCAAAGCTGCTAGGCATCCGGTTAGCCTTTGAACTTCTTTAACCGATCTAGGTGGCTGCATTTCGATGATCGCTTTCACTTTTACGGGATTTGCTTCGATTCCTCTTTGACTGACTAAATGTCCCAAGAACTTCCCAGAATGGACCCCAAAACTGCTTTTCTTAGGGTTCAATTTCATGTTGTATGTCCGAAGTATCCCAAACGTTTGAGCTAGATGCTGCAAGTGATCTTCCTTTTTAGAGCTCTTGACAACAATATCATCTACGTACACTTCCATCGTCTTCCTTATGTGATCATCGAACATCTTATTGACCAATCTCTGATATGTAGCTCCAGCGTTGATTAACCCAAATGGCATTCTCTTCCAGCACAATAAGTTTTTGTTGGTGTAGAAGGCTGTATGCTCTTGATCATCAGGATGCATCGCTATTTGATGATATCCCGCGAATGCATCCATGAATGCGAGAAGCTCGTGTCCAGCGGTTCCATCAACTAGTTGATCGATGTGAGGCAACGGGAAATTATCTTTTGGGCAGGCGGCGTTGAGATCTGTGAAGTCGATGCAAAGTCTCCACGCTCCAGTCGCTTTTCTGACCAATACTGGATTCGCCACCCATTGCGGGCATAACGCTTGTTTAATTAGGTCGTTATCCAGCAGCTTTTTAACCTCCACATCGAGCACCTCGTATTTGTCGGGACCGAATTTTCTCCTCTTCTGATGGACTGACTTCTTCCTCGGGTCGATGTTGAGTCTGTGGCAGGCATGTTCGGGGCTGATGCCCACCATGTCTGCATGCGACCATGCAAACACATCGAGGTTTGCTTTAAGAAACTCAATCATGTTGGTCCTGTACGGCTCTGGTAGCTCGGACCCTATGAAGAGTTCTAAGCCCTCTTGGTTCGGGTCGACTCTTACAGTCTCCAGCTCATCAACCGGGGTAGCCCTTCGTTTCTGGCCTTTCCATCTGGGGTCAATAATGGGCCCTTCTGCCTTTGGCTCATCTTCGGTCTCCATCGGTTCTGCCCCCAGTCGTGGCTCGATGTCCTCTGCGTCGTCGTCCGTTATCATCGTCTGTTTTCCTTCGGTGTTGGTTACAGCAGCTTCTCTACCTCTTGTTTGGACAAACTGTTCGTCTTCGTGTTCCTGCTCGTCCTCGCCCAACTGTACGCCTACGCACAACTGCTCGTCAATGCGCGGCTGTTCGTCTGTGCACAGCTGCTCGTCGACTTCCATTATTTCAGTATCGATTGAAGTCATGGCTCGCTATCGCCTCCGTCCTTGTCTGAGTACCCGTCTGTCATGTTGACTTGGTGATCCTTCAGTTGTATCTGCAAAAGACACGCACGAGCCTTCTTTTGGTCTCCTTTGACTGTACCTGCACCTTTCTTTGTTGGGAATTTTAAACAATAATAGTACGTTGAAACAGCTGCTTTGAATTCATGCAAGAAAGGACGGCCGAGGAACCCGTTATAGGTGGACTGTTGGTCTACAACTAGAAAGTCTACCATCCTATTTAGTTTCCTTTCCGGGTCCTCGACCGATACAAGCTCGACTGCCAACGTAACCATTCCTAGCGGGGTGGTCACAGCATTCCCGAATCCTACAATTTTGTGATCACAGTCCTTGATGTACTCGGCGCAATCTCCTAGCTGGTCCACCGTACTTTTGAACAGGATGTTCGTATAGGAACCAGTATCGACAAGTAGACGGTGCACTTTTGTCCCCATAATATTGGCACAAATTACCAACGAGTCATTGTGAGGAGTAAGTACCCCGTCTAAGTCTTTTTCTGAGAAAGTCAGGTCCCCTGTTCGTCTGGTCGATGGATTCACACCCACTTCCATCACTTGATCTACTGCTCTCAGTTCCGCTTTCCTCTTTCTTTTTGACATAGGTGGTCTCCCATCGGAACAACCACCTACTGGTCCAGTGTGGGTGTTCCAGCATTAAGATCTCCGGGATATGCCTTGCTGGGGCTGTTGGGACCTTCCTTCCTCTCTTACCAGATTTGCTTGGTTGGTCATCACTGTCTCCATCATCCGAACTGGATGGTACTGGTGCCCTTGGTCTTTTACCTGGTTCTCTTTTTACGAACTCGGACAGCTTTCCTTCCTCATAGAACCTCCACAACTGCTTCAACAAATCTCGGCACTCGCTTGTGAAGTGGCCGATGTTCTGATGATATGCGCAGTATTTGTTCGGGTTCAGTTTTCCTCTCTCTTGCCTTATCTTCCGCAGCTCTGACAACATCTCCCTGTCTTTAACGTTGTCGTACACAGCGTCCACGGACATGGTAAGGACTTGATTCAACTTTTCCTTCAACTCAGCTCCCTCATTGAATGACTTCATGTTCTTCGGAGCTTTGTAATCGTTTCCACCAGATTTCTTGCCAAACTTTTTTGGGTCAGCTTTATCTCCCATTTCTCTGTGTAACGCCTCTTGCATTGACACATGGATCCCTGCTTTGTGTCTGAATTCTGCGTATGTTTTCGGACAAGTCAAGTGCATCTCCTTCCACAGATCAGTTCCTTTCTTTAAACCATCCATCACTGCCACTATCTTCGTGTCCTCACTCACCATCTCGCCCTCCAGTAAGACTTTATCAAATCTTTCCAGAAATTGCTTATCAGACTCCTCGTCTCCCTGCCTAATATCTGCTAGGCAGTGTCTGTGGGTCAAGTAGGACCCGGCAGTTGAGAAGTGGGACAGAAACTCTTTGCTTAGTTGGGCAAAAGAGTTGATGGAGCCAGGAGCCAGTGCTGAAAACCATCTATGCGGGCCATCTCCAAGGGTAAGTGGAAAATTTCGGCATTGTGTGGCGTCGGTTGCCCCCATCGAAATCATGAAATCCGAATATTTCGTCGCATGAATGCGAGGGTCCGACATTCCTTCATACAAACTGATGGCCGGAAATTGTATCTTCTTCTGGATTGGTGCATTGAGGATAGACGGAGATAATGGTGAGGATGGGAGAACGGTTGATCCGACACCTCTCTGAGATTCCAACTGTTTCTGCAATTCCTCGATTGCTTTTCTCATTTCCTACAACTCATCTGGGGGAGTTCTCCCGTTGGAAGGCTGTTCATCGTGATTGAGTTCAGCAACTTCTTCATGATGCAGTCCCCTGCCAACAGGACGTTTCTCCTGAGTCGTCTTCCTAGCAGCGTTGCTAGCTCCATTTGGCCCTAGTCGGCCAAAAGCTGACCTCCTGATTCGGTCATGCACCGATGGGCGAGCAGGATGGCGTGATCGCTCCTCGTTCTTTCGGGATGGTTCCCTCCTATTTACATTCCTTGTACCTAGTCTCTCCAAAGCACTTGTTCGGGAAGTACTTTTGCTTGACTCATCTGCTCGACTTGGTGATGATTCTCCTTTGCTCCCCAGACGCTCGCTCAATGGAGCTTTTCCTTTACTTCTACGGACTTCCTCGCTGTCGGCCTCGTTCCGACGTGCATCCTCTCTCATTTTACTTCTTTGTTCGCCCGCTCGTTCCTACTCGCCTGCTCGATTGGTTGTCACAGGTGCCCTTGACGGTCCTGCTGCTTGTCGATTTTGTAATGATTGAAGGACAACGATCGTCTTTGCTAACTCCTCCGGGTTTTGAGCAAGTGCTTCTACTTCTGGTGGGATTGTATCAATGGTGACCTGAATGTTTCTTTGTGAAGTTGCTCTCACCGTTCGGGCATGTCCTTCGGTGGAAGAAACCCTAGTCCTTGACCTAGGATTTGGAGATGCACTCGAGGTTCGATCTTCTTGTGATCTTATCATTTTGGTTACCAAGATATGAGTGTAGCAGAGGAATGGTGTAATCCAACTCGTAACAAATATTTTTCTTAAGAGTTACTAGCCTTGAGTGTATGATTATGAAGGTTCACAAACCCTAGTTCATATACTCATGCATTTAAACCCTCAGAATGGTATCTATACAAGCAGCCTTGCACCAAAAGGTGTGAATATTTTAACTCCGGCGGTCTCTTCTCAGATTCCGGCGAGATTTTGCAGATTCCGGTGGGAGTCTTCAACCTTTCTTTGAATTTTTCATAAACGGAGGTTCGACACCCTCCTTCTAGCGCCAATTGTTGATGACCTTTTTATGATCAAGATGATTAGTGGCTGTTTTTGCTAAGGAAGATCATCAAACAAGAACTAAGATCATGGGATTTAGCTAAGTAATGCTCAAGAAATAATTTTGCAAGAGTTTGGCTATTTTTCTTGAATTGTTCTTCCCTTTTTTCATGTACATGAAGGGAGTATTTATAGACATACAAAGAGGCCATGTGTCACCATCTTGGTGGCTTAACCATTGGATCTTTGCCAAGTGTTAGGACACTTGTACAACATCTACACTATTGCTTATTGGATGGATGCCAAGTGTTAAGACACTTGGACCAATATTGTACTTGGTCTTTGGCACTACTGAGATGCTCTCGACGGTGACCGGTTGCTCGCTTGTACGTCTTCGTTAGATGTCATGGTCCTTTGCATTCCGAGCTGTTCGCTCCTTGCTTGGGATTGTTTTACAATGTTGCTCGCTCCATTACGAAGTTGTTCGCCCGAATTGATCTTGGTTTGAGCCACTCGCACAGCTGTTCTTTGCAAGACTGCTCGCCTCAATATCTTGCTTACCATATTAGAGTTGTTTTGCAAAGCTGCTCGCTCTACAAAGCTGCTAGCTCCACAAAGCTGTAAGCTTCTTTCATTTATTATCCTGTTATCAAGTTTAATGATAACTGTTTCGTTTATTAATCACTCCATTGTTCGCCCATCAACACATGGCACCCAACAGGTAACTCCACCCATTGGGCGTGATCGACAGATTCCAAGCGGCGATGAGCCTGTAAATCACCAGGTGGAGCAGGAAGCGAAGGCCCACATGCAGAGTGTCAGCGTTGATGGCGATCAGCCCCTCGGGTGGCTGATCGACACACTCATTGGCCAACGGGGTGTAGAAGTGGACGTCGGTGGGGACCTCGAACTCCCAGTATAGGCTTGAGAGATCCGCGATTGCAGGCATGCATCTTGGACGGTGGAAAGCACCGAATTCATTCTCAACCACTTCCCGATAAGAACGGGCAGGGCGCTCACGTCTTTGCCCATGGATGTATTTGGCATAATCGAGCTGTATTAATCGATTGTCCGAATAATTGATGTGCTCGGGGACCTCTTCTTGGTCGTTGCCGATGCTGGTCTCGGACGGCGGCGGGTAGACGACGACGGGGGTTGCGCTAAGAACTGGGGTATCCCGGACGGGGCTCATCCGATCGAGGGCGTCGGCGAAGGCATCAACATCCGTTGAGGTACCTTCACCTTCCGGGGCGGCGACAGCCTTGGAGGTCCCTTCTCCGGCGTGGCGGAGTGGCATCTCGGTGGCGGCGGCACGACGGCGGAACTGGTAGACGTCGGCAGCGTCCACACTCTCCACAGAGTCGCTCATATTTAAAAAAGATAGAGGGAAAGGAAAGCAACGACGGAGAATTACCTGAAAATATGGAAAGTCACCGGAATCTGGGAAGAGATGGAAGAACGATCGCTGGAAAATTCAAATCTGCTAAGAGGTGTGGAAAGTGAAAATGATGGAAAATGAAAATGAGGGCTGAAGTCCTTTATTTATAGAGAAAGAGAGGAGGGACCAAAGTGCAAGAAAACGGGGTCAAAATTCGAATTAACCCAAAGTATGGGGTACGCGCCTGTCAATTGGGCGACAAAATCGGCAGACGTGACGCATGGGATCATGCGTATCAAGCACGCCAGCCAATGACGTCAACAGGAGCGGAATACGAGGCGACGTCTTGGGAGACGAAACGACGCTATGATTACGAAGTCACGGGAGTAACCAGCCCGCCACCAGACGGCATCAACTTCCCGATGACGGGCTGGTGGGGCAATTGTTACACCCGATAATACTGCCCGACCAGCGGGTAGGCGGGTTAACCCATTAAGACAGAGCAAGGAAAGAGAGACGTCGATGAGCCCACCTGGCCGTCGGGTAGAGAGCCAGAGCGGCTGCGATGGCGACCTCCTGGGGAGCAGCGGGAAGACCCCTGGAGGACCGGCGAAGGCCCATCGGCCAGTGGGTAGGCTTCTGGCCATCCCGTCAGATCTTCTGCCCGCTACCCGCAGACATTCGCCCCTAAATGCCTGCTGAAGGATCAATACCCGCCTACCCGTCTACCCGATTACCCGTCTGCAGGTGTCGCCAGCTACTTGGCTCGTCCAGTCCCATCGGATGTGCGAATGTGACAAGGTCAGAGTAGGGCCAGTAGGAGGGGTCTCATCAACACAGGTCAACAGTGCCATGTGGCACGCTCCTGTTGGTCCATAGAGGTGGCTGTAACTATTTATGACTATACAACTAGGATTTAGTGGGGCCCGAGGGCAGATCTGATCAAGTGGGTGAACCCACTTTGTACACTATAAATCAGGCCTTAAATGCCCATTGTAACACACACCCCATTTAATATAAGAACTCTCTTGAGAGCTCATTTACTACAACATTTATTGCTTTCAGTTATTATAGTTTATAATTCCTACCCGCTAGAAACCAAACGGCGAGTTCCTCATGAAATCGCTGTCAACAATCATGTAAGTGGGGATCATATAGGTGATTAATGTGAAAATTGCTTGAAATTCGTGCATTTAATTTGTCTAATTTAATTGGATTTCTTTCATTTATTTACATTAATTTGAACATATGTGCTTAATTGTCGAAAAAGGTATTTGTGTTTATTTTGTAGGAAAAGTGAGCTTTTTAGAAGCAAACACGAGCCGTTATTTTATTGAGGTCAAGAAGAGAAAAGTCGAGAAGAAAACAAAATTGGGCTTCATTTATATTCAAGAATTTTCGGTCCAAATTCAAGAAATAGACAGCCCAAATAAAGGCCCATTTATAATTGAAAAAGCAGCAACCCATTACAATGCTTGGAGCATATTTGACCAAGGGAAAAAGGAAAAGCAAGCCTGCTGAATTATTTAGATAGAATAAAGGTTTCGCCATTTTCAACTAAGAGAAAGAAATAGAAGCTGTCATATGGAATCAAAGGAGGAAGCCACGGCAGAAATTTCAATGCACCACGTCACCGGAATCAAACGTCCATCGCCCGCAATTGAAGCCGAAGGGCTCGAAGCTGCCGCAGAGAAAAGCCGCTGCGCCAGAATTAACGCCGGAATTCGTGCTGGAAAATTACGTCGCCAGAAATGTGGATTGAAGGGAGTAGCTTGATTAGAGAGGCAAATTTATGCATATAAGCCAAAAATGATTCGAACTTATTAAAATAGGATGTTAGACAAGGTGTTTCAAAAATAGGCCAGTAGCGATCAACCCCTTCACACCCACCCACCCACCCTTATGCGGTCATGGGGAGTCAAAGTTTTTTTTTTTTTTTTTAATATCAATTTTTTATTTTAAAAATAAAAATAGTACTCCCCTCATCACTCGATTATTTTTATACTATATTTTTTTCTTCATATTTTAGCAAACAAATTATTTATTAAAATTTAAACACTTTTACTTTTAAAGTAGAGTATGATAAATCTATTTTTTTACTATTATAACATGATTTAAAGATTACTTTATTATTTTAAATAGTAATAAAAAAATCCGCTCGTTAAAAAATGAGAAAAAAGTAATTATGAAAGTCGTTGCGGGACGGGAGTACTTGTTAAGTAATAGATGCAAAATTCTAAAATGACATTTATTTTGGAATGTAAAGAGTAATAATAATGGAGTACTTCTCTTGTGCACTGGGTGCATGGTGCACCCACTCAAAATATATATTCAATTTGAAAAATATATTTTAGGTCAATATATATATATATATATATATATATATATATATAGATAAAATATTATATATAATACAATATGACCGCAATTAAAACTTCTTACTGATATTAAAAGGTAAAATAAATTCATTAATATGTTATAATATCATTTATTTATTTATTTCAACTGAAATGTTAGTTTTATGTTTATTATTATGAAAGTTGTGGTTGTTTACACTAAAAAATATAGGGCGATTATACTGAAAAGTATATTTTTCAGTTTAATCTAACCATAATTTTCAGTATAATCAAATCATATTTTTCAGTATAAACAATCTCAATGTTGAGTAAGTTTACCATGCACCAAGTGCACAAGAGAGTTACTCCATTATTATTACTCTTTTCATTCCAAAATAAATGTTATTGTAGAATTTTGCATTTAGTACTTCACAAGTACTCCCTCCGTCCCGCAACGACTTTCATAGTTACTGTTTTCTCGTGTTTTAGCGAGTGCATTTTTTATTACTATTTAAAATGATAAAGTAATTTTTAAGTCACGTTATAATAATAAAGAGATAAATCTATCATACCCTACATTAAAAGTCATTTTATTATTTTAGTTATTAAAAAACAATTTGTTTGCTAAAACATAAAAAAAAAAGTAGTATGAAAATAATCGTGTGATAAAGGGAGTGCTAATTTTTTATTTAATAAAAAAGAAAGAAATTGATATTTAAAAAAAAACAAAAAGCAAAAAAAAATAATAATAAAGGATTCCCCTTGATCGCTTTTGTGGGGTGCGATCAAGGGGTGGGGGTGTGGTAAGGTTGGGCGAGGAAGGGGCTGGGTTGGTGGGAGGGGTTGATCGCTACTGGTAGTAGCGATCAACCCTATTTTTTGCAATATGTTATCTACCATCCCTATTTTAATAAATTTGAATTATTTTTTGCCTAAATACATAAATTTGCCTGATTAAAGACAAAACTTCATCCATTTCACACGTCTGCCAGGAGAGAGAAAGTGAGCGACAGCTGTCAAGTCCGGCCCCACCCGAAAAAGTGATATGCATTGCAAAAAAGTCTCAACACCTTTATAAATTTAGAAAACACGATTATACTCTACTCGAGCAACCGAGCTCGACCTCATATCCCGAGTGCGTGCAGCTCCCACTTTTCATAGCTACAGTAAAATCTCGTTAAATTATTACTCGATAAATTAATAACCTCGCTAAAATTAATAATTTGTCCGGTCCCAAGTTGGGATCAGTACAAATTTGGGACACAATCAATACAATTATAAGATAGTAATTTTTTTGAGATCCCAGTGTATATATATTGGTCCCGACGAAACTATAAATTAATAATTATTAAAAATAATATATATATATATATATATATATATATATATATATATATGATGCACTTGAATATTCTTAAGACAACTTAGTAAAATAAGAATCTACTGTAACTTGCTTTTTCTTGAACTTCAAAACTATGTTGATCTCATCTTTAAATCTCCTTACTGCACCAAATAGTTGTGGCGTTGTCTTCTTGTACTTCAACAAAAAGTTATGAAGAGTTGTTGATGCTTGCAATGCTTCTTTTAGAGTGACCGGTTGCAAAGCTATTGAATCATCCTCTGCTTCATCATCTTCCGGATTATGAATGACATCGGGCCACTATCTTTTCTAGACTTTGAACTTCGTGACATTGATTATTTTCACCCAGAAAGTCGAGCAACTGATTCACATCCATTTTGTGGTGATATTGCATACCGGTGATCAAATTCTCAAGCTCACGAATGTCTTCTCCAGGAGTTGCATCATTTGCACTTTAGTCGCTTTGATTTTCCGAGCGAATTTTGCAGTGTCGAAAGCAATTTGCTATTGCTTCTTGATGAACATTTTCGGTCCAAGCTGACACTGCCATATTGATAGCATCTAAAACATTGATCTTTTCTGGAGATGGTATGTCTAACTCATAGCCTTCCAAAATCTTTTGCGGTAATACATTTTAAAGGCTCTTATTATGCCAACATCACATGGTTGAATTTTTGAGATCATGTTTGGGGGTAGGAAAAATAACTCAATGTTTCGTAAACCTTGAATATTGTTTGAATGAGCTGGACAGTTATCGACTACCAAAAGAATTTTTCTTCCATGCATTTGTTCATCCAGCCAACGAATATATTCTTCGAAAAGCACTCCAGTCATCCAAGCTCTCTTGTTGGCACGGTATTGACAGTTCAAGCTATTCATATTGACATTCTTAAAACAAGGGGGCTTTGCATACTTACCAATAATCCATAGAGGAATTTTTTCAGAGCCTCTTCATTGCAACAAATAACAATTGTCAACCTCTCTTTATCTTGTTTTCTACCTTCAAGTTGCTTTGTTGCTAGTGAATGATCAGCATGTAACCTGTAAAACAATCCAGTTTCATCCATATTAAAAATATCTTTCCTTGGAAATTGATCAATTTTTCCCCTAATGGACTCCAATTTATTCTCCATATCATGCATGTCGACTGATCCACTCTCTCCGAAATGGCGATATGATTTGATACCATGCCTTGATTTGAATTTCTCAAGTCAACCTTGTGAAAGGCGATGATCTGCGGGATCCTCTGGATGTAAAAGCTTAAGCGCCTGATGGAGATGAGATTGCGCTATCATTTATGGAGAAGTTTGATCGCATGCCTATGTTGGAACCAAAGAATTCTGCTAAATAAAGTTGCTGTTGTGGGCATTTACTTAATAAATATTATGTCTTTTATTATGTATTTGTACTTTTGGAGTTGGTTATGGGCTTGTAATATGTGTAGTTATTTAAATATAGGGTGAACGGTTGTAAACATTAGATTAGCAGTTTATGAAATTTTATCAGAGAATTATTCCTTTCTTCCTCACCACCGGCATTCTTCTTAGAATCAACGGATCGTGAGACAATTGTTTGTTCGTATTCACGTATTCCCTGCGTCAGTTGGTATCAAGAGTTTAGGGGACGCTCCAAACCATGCCGCCTCGCCGCCAGCCTGCTGTCGACGCCATGGCTTTGACCGAAATGCGAGAACAGATCGCATCCCTTGCCCAAACTGTCGAGAAATTATGTATACAACAAACCACCCTCTTTGATGTTGTTGCATCGAATCCTCGCCCTCACCGCGGTCTTGGAGTACCGCCTATGGGTGATCGCCGTGAACATGGAGACCGTACCCATTTTCCACCACCGCACTTATTCGATCCTTCACCACATACTTCTGATGACGAAGATACAATTTCGGTTGATAATCCATTTGCAAATCATGCTTTTCAAGCACCTGGGCAACATCATGATGGACCCTCATGTTGGGAACAGGGGTTTCAAATTGATGTTCCTGAATTTAATGGTGGTTTAGATTCGTCCGAATTTTTTGACTGGATAAATACTGTTGAAGAGATCCTTGACTTCAAGAGTGTCCCAGATGCACGTCGTGTTGGTCTCGTCACCACTCGTTTCTGGGGTCGGGCCACAGCTTGGTGGCAACAATTTAAATCGACTCGTGCTCGTCACGAGAAGCAGAAGATTTCCTCTTGGTCTAAACTTAGAAAGCATTTGGAGAGAGAATTTTTGCCCTTCAATTTTAAAAGCACATTGTATCAACAACTCCATACTCTCCGTCAAGGCTCTCGCTCTGTTGCTGATTATTCGGAAGAGTTCTACAACCTCATTGCTCGGACTGACCTTGGTGAATCCCAGGAGCACCTCGTCTCTCGGTTTATAAGTGGCTTGCGCATTCCCTTACAAGACACTTTGAACCTTTTTACGCCCGGAACACTTTCTGAAGTGCATCAACGGGCAGTTTTATTGGAGAAGCAACAGGCTCGACGCCCATTTAGCTCTGCTTCGAACAACTGGCCATCGAGCACACCGCCTGTTTCTGGTGCTTCTTTCTCCCGTCAAGCACAACCCCAAACCCCGGCAACTGCTCCTCGTTCCAGTCAAGCACCTTGTTGTTTTTCTTGCGGTGACACTAGACATCGCTTTGTTGCTTGTCCAAAACATATGGGGGCACGTACTCTTCTTGCTGAGGATACACAATCACCTGACTATGATGGCCCCCCACGGTTCGATGATTTTGCTACTGAGGATGTACCTGAGGCTCATCTTGATGGCGATATCGGACCTGCCTTGGTCCTCCGGCGGAATTGCCTTGCACCACGAATTGATGATAAACCACAACGCCATTCCTTATTTTCTTCATCTTGCACGATAAACAATAAGGTGTGTCGATTTATAATCGATTCGGGTGCTTGTGAAAATGTAATTGCGTCCGATGCTGTTAATAAAATTTTCGCTCAAGTGTGAAAATCATCCTGCCCCCTATGAATTAATGTGGTTACAGAGGGGTAATACTATTACTATTGCTAAGAGGGTATTGGTCTCTTTTTCGATTGGGGGTACTTATTCGGACTCCGTGTGGTGTGATGTGGTTCCGATGGATGCCTGTCATTTACTTCTCGGACGCCCGTGGCAGTATGATTGCCATGTTGTTCACGATGGTTATCAGAATACTTACAGCTTTTTGTATAATGGCTTGAAAGTTGTTTTACATCCTTCTGCTCCTCAATTGCCTATTCCTGACACCACGCCTCCAGTGTGATTCTTGAATTATTCAGATTTTGTCAAGGAATTGCAGCCCGATCAATTGATACTTGTCTTAGTGGCTCGTGATATTTCTGCCCCGACGACTATCCCTTCGGCTCTTCAACCTTTACTGGCTGAATTTAAAGATTTGTTTCCGGTGGAACCACCCATGGGATTACCTCCACTCCGTGATATCCAACATCATATCGATCTAATTCCAGGGGCTCCACTTCCAAACAGACCACATTATCGAATGAGTCCTTCCGAGCACGAAGAACTATGACGTCAGGTTGAAGATTTATTACAGCGTGGGCAAATACGAGAAAGTCTCAGTCCTTGTGCCGTGCCAGCATTACTTACTCCCAAAAAAGATGGCTCGTGGCGTATGTGTGTTGATAGCAGGGCTATAAATAAAATAACTATTCGATATCGCTTTCCTATACCGAGGTTGGATGATTTGTTGGATCAATTGAGCGACTCTTCTATTTTCAGCAAGCTTGATTTACGAAGCGGCTACCATCAGATTCGTATTCGTCCGGGGGACGAATGGAAAACAGCTTTTAAGACTCGGGAAGGCTTGTTTGAGTGGTTGGTTATGCCTTTTGGCATATCTAACGCACCAAGCACTTTTATGCGTGTGATGAATCAAGCATTACGCTCCTTAATTGGTACTTGTGTTGTGGTATATTTTGACGATATACTTGTGTATAGTCGTTCTCTCTCCGACCATCTTGAGCATTTACATGCAGTTTTTTTATCCTTAGGCAAGAGAGTTTCTTTGCAGCCCCGCATAAATGCACATTCTTGGTCGATCAGATTTTATTTTTGGGATATCACATATCTGCTGGGGGTATTCGAGTGGATGAATCAAAGATTGAAGCAATACAATCATGGCCTGTTCCCACAACTCAAACTGCTGCAAGAAGTTTTCATGGCCTCGCCTCTTCTACCGGCATTTTATCCATTATTTCAGCACTGTTGATGGGCGAACAACTTTGCATTTAATTAACGAAAGATTACCATTAAACCTGATAGCAGGATAATGAAGGGAAAAAGCTAGCAGCTTTGTAGCAGAGCTAGCAGATTCGTAGGGCGAACAGCTTTGTAGAAAAGCACTAATACGGCAAGCAGGATTGTGGCGAGCAACCTTGCAAAGAACAGCTGTGCCAGCGGCTCAAGCCAAAGTCAATTTGGGCGAACAGGGACGTAATGGAACGAGCAACATTGTAAAATGATCCCAAGCGAGGAGCGAGCAGCTCAGAACACAAAGGACCATGACATCTAACGAAGACGTACAAGCGAGCAGCCGGTCACCATCGAGAGCATCTCAGAAGTGCCAAAGACCAAGTACAACATGGGGAATTCCAAGAGTCACTAGCTTAGATATGGTCCAAGTGTCCTAACACTTGGCACCCATCCAATGAGTAATAGTGTAGATGTTGTACAAGTGTCCTAACACTTGGCAAAGATCCAATGGTTAAGCCATCAAGATGGTGACACATGGCCACTTTGTATGTCTATAAATACTCCCTTCTTGTACATGAAAAAGAGCAGGAGAACAATTCAATACAAGTCCAAACTCTTGTCAAATTATTTCTTGAGCTTTACTTAGTCAAATTCTATGATCTTGATTCTTGTTTGGTGATCTTCATTAGATGAAAAACAGCCATTAATCTTCTTAGTTAGAAAAGGTCATCAACAATTGGCGCTAGAAGGAGGGTCCGAACCTTCGATTGTAGAAAAAATCGAAGAAAGGTTGAAGACTACCACCGGAATCTGCATAATTTTGCCGGAATCCGGGGTGAGGTTTGCCGGAAAACAAAAGTGCATATTCTTAGGACAAAGATTTACAACACTTTAAGGATTTTAATGCATGTGTGCATGAACTAGGGTTTTCAAACCTTTACAATCACACACAAGGCTAGTAATCCTTGGAAAAGGTGTCTGTAAGTACAAGATTACTTCATCCATTTGCTTATTTACCCACATTTCGATAGCCAAGATGGTTAGATCGCAAGAAGAACGACATTCAAGTATATCTCCAAGTCGTAGACCAAGAACTAGGGTTTCTTCCACCGAAGGACATGCACGGACAGTGAGAGCAACTTCGCAGAGGAATATACAAGTCACTATTGACACGATTCCACCAGAAGTTGAAGCTCTTGCTCAAAATCCCGAAGAGCTAGCAAAAACCATTGCTGTTCTTCAATCCTTGCAAAATCGACATATAGTAGGACCGTCAAGAGCACCTGTGACGACCAGACGAACAGGCGAGCAGGAGCGTACTGGCGAACAGAGGAGTAAAATAAAAGAAGATGCACGTCGGGACGAGGCCGACAGCGAGGAAGTTCGTAGAAATAAAGGAAAAGCTCCATTGAGCGAACGTCTAGGAAGCAGAGGAGAATCATCACCAAGTCGAGCAGATGAGTCAAGCAAAAGTACTTCCCGAACAAGTGCTCTGGAGAGATTAGGAGCAAGGAATGTAAAAGGAGGGAACCATCACGAAGGCATGAGGAGCAATCACACCATCCTGCTCGCCCATCAGTGCATGACCGAATCCGGAGGTCAGCTTTTGGCCGACTAGGGCCGAATGGAGCTAGCAACGCTGCTAGGAAGACAACTCAGGAGAAACGTCCCGTTGGCAAGGGACTGCATCGTGAAGAGGTCACTGAACCCAATCACGATGAACAGCCTTCCATCGGGAGAACTCCCCCAGATGAATTGCAGGAAATGAGAAAGGCAATCGAAGAATTGCAGAAACAGTTGGAATCCCAGAGAGGTGTCGGATCAACCGTTCTCCCATCTTCACCATTATCTCCGTCTATCCTCAGTGCACCGATCCAGAAGAAGATACAGTTCCCAGCCATCAATTTATATGAGGGAACGTCGGACCCCCGCATTCATGCGACAAAATATTCGGATTTTATGATTTCGATGGGGGCAACCGACGCCACACAATGCCGAAATTTTCCACTCACCCTAGGAGATGGCCCGCACAGATGGTTTTCATCATTGGCGCCTGGCTCCATCAATTCCTTTGCCCAACTAAGCAAAGAGTTTCTGTCCCACTTCTCAACTGCCGGGTCTTACTTGACCCACAGACACCGTCTAGTAGATATTAGGCAGGGAGACGAGAAGTCTGACAAGCAATTTCTGGAAAGATTTGATAAAGTGTTACTGGAGGGCGAGATGGTGAGTGAAGACACGAAGATTGTGGCAGTGATGGCTGGTTTAAAGAAAGGAACTGATTTGTGGAAGGAAATGCATTTGACTTGCCCGAAAACATACACAGAGTTCAGACACAAAGCGGGAATTCACGTTTCAATGCAGGAGGCCCTACACCGAGAGATGGGAGACAAGACTGATCCGAAAAAGTCTAACAAGAAGTCGGGAGGAAGTGATTACAAAGCTCCGAAGAACATGAAGTCATTCAATGATGGAGCTGAGTTGAAAGAAAAGTTGAGTCAAGTCCTTACTATGTCCGTGGATGCTGTGTACAACAACGTTAAGGACAGGGAAATGTTGTCAGAGCCGCGGAAGATAAGGCAAGAGAGAGGAAAGCTGAACCCGAACAAATACTGTGCTTATCATCAGAACATCGGCCACTTCACGAGCGAGTGCCGAGATCTATTGAAGCAGTTGTGGAGGTTCTATGAGGAAGGGAAGCTATCCGAATTCGTGAAGAGGGAACCAGGTAAAAGACCAAGGGCGCCAGTACAATCCAGTTCGGATGACGGAGACAGTGATGACCAACCAAGCAAAGTTGGTAAGAGGGGAAAGAAGGTCCCGGCAGCTCCAGCAAGGCATATCCCGGAAATCCTAATGCTGGAACCCACTGGGCCAGTAGGTGGTTGTTCTGATGGGAGACCACCTATGTCGAAAAGAAAGAGGAAAGCAGAGCTGAGAGCAGTTGATCAGGTAATGGAAGTGGGTGTAAATCCGTCGACCAAACGAACAGGGGACCTGACTTTCTCAGAGAAAGACTTAGACGGGATACTTACTCCCCACAATGACTCATTGGTCATTTGCGCCAATATTATGGGGACAAAAGTGCATCGTCTACTTGTCGACACTGGTTCCTACACGAATATCCTGTTCAAGAGCACGGTGGACCAGCTAGGAGATTGTGCTGAATACATCAAAGATTGTAATCACAAGATTGTAGGCTTTGGAAATGCTGTAACCACCCCACTAGGAATAGTTACGTTGGCAGTTGAGCTTGTATCAGTCGAGGACCCGGAGAGGAAAATGAATAGAATGGTAGACTTCTTGGTTGTAGACCAACAGTCCACTTATAACAGGTTCCTCGGTCGTCCTTTCTTGCATGAATTTAAAGCAGCTGTTTCAACGTACTATTATTGTCTAAAATTCCCAACAAAGAAGGGTGCAGGTATAGTCAAAGGAGACCAGAAGAAAGCTCGTGCGTGTCTGTTGCAAATACAGTTGCAGGATCACCAGGTCAACATGGCGGACAGGTACTCAGACAAGGACGGAGATGATAGCGAGGCCATGACTTCCGTTGATACTGAAATAATGGAAGTCGACGAGCAGCCACGCAGCGACGAGCAACTATGCGCAGACGAACAGCTGCGCATTGACGAACAGATGTGCAAAGGCACACAGTTGGACGAGGACGAGCAGGAACGCGAAGACGAACAGCTTGCCCAAATAGGAGGAACAGAAGCTGCTACTACTAGCAACGAGGAAGAACAAACAAGGGCAATGAACGTTGATGCAGAGGACATAGAGCCACGATTGGGGGCAGAACCGATGGAAATCGGAGGTGAGCCAAAGATAGAAGGGCCCCTTATTGACCCCAGATGGAAAGGCCAAAAACGAAGGGCTACCCCAGTCGAAGAGTTGGAAACTGTAAAAGTCGACCCGAACCAAGAGGGCTTAGAACTCTTCATAGGGTCCGAGCTACCAGAGCCGTACAGGACCAACATGATTGAGTTTCTTAAAGCAAACCTCGATGTGTTCGCATGGTCGCATGCAGACATGGTGGGCGTCAGCCCCGAACATGCCTGTCACAGACTCAACATCGACCCGGGGAAGAGGCCAGTCCATCAGAAGAGGAGAAAATTTGGACCCGACAAATACGAGGCGCTCGATGTGGAAGTCAAAAAGCTGCTGGATAACGACTTAATCAAACAAGCGTTATGCCCGCAATGGGTGGCAAATCCAGTTTTGGTCAGGAAAGCAACTGGAGCATGGAGACTCTGCATCGATTTCACAGATCTTAACGCCGCCTGCCCGAAAGACAACTTCCCATTGCCTCACATTGACCAGCTAGTTGATAGCACCGCCGGACATGAGCTGCTAACGTTCATGGATGCATTCGCAGGATATCATCAAATCGCGATGCATCCCGATGATCAAGAGCACACAGCGTTCTACACCAACAAAAACTTGCTATGCTGGAAGAGAATGCCATTCGGGCTAATCAACGCTGGAGCTACATATCAGAGGCTGGTTAACAAGATGTTTGATGATCACATCGGGAAGACGATGGAAGTATATGTGGATGACATTGTTGTCAAGAGCTCAAAAAAGGAAGATCACTTGCAGCACCTGGCTCAAACATTTGAGATACTTCGGACCTACAATATGAAGCTGAATCCCAAGAAAAGCAGTTTCGGAGTCCATTCTGGGAAATTCTTGGGACATCTAGTTAGTCAGCGTGGAATTGAAGCAAATCCGGTAAAAGTGAAAGCGATCATGGAGATGCAACCACCCAGATCAGTTAAAGAAGTCCAACGGCTAACCGGATGCCTAGCAGCTCTGAACAGGTTCGTTTCAAGATCCGGAGATAAGTGCAGGCCATTCTTCGAGGCCATTAAGAAAGGAAAATTTCAATGGACAGACGCCTGTCAACAAGCGTTCGAGCAGCTGAAAGAGTACCTCAGTGATACAAAAATTCTTGCCAAGCCAATCCCAGGGGAAAAGTTATACTTGTACTTGGCGGCCTCAGAGGTAGCAATCAGTTCAGTGCTCGTTCGAGCAGAAGGAAAGTTCCACCTGCCCATCTACTATGTAAGTCATGCCTTGCACGAAGCAGAGCTCAGATATTCACCAACAGAAAAGCTAGCATATGCGCTGGTAATGAGTGTCAGGAAACTTCGTCCATATTTTTTCGACCACCAAGTGGAAGTGTTGACAACGTTCCCGCTCAAGCAAATACTGCACAGACCCGATGCGGCTGGTCGGCTCCTGAAGTGGTCCTTGGAAATCAGTCAGTTCGGGATTTCATATGCTCCTCGAACAGCGATCAAGGGGCAAGCCTTAGCAGACTTTATAGTCGAACTGACTTTCCCCCGAGATCCAACGAGAGGACATAGCCATCCCTGGCACATGTATGTTGATGGGTCGTTAACTAATACAGCATCGGGAGCAGGTATAGTATTGATAAGCCCAGATAGGCAGGTTTTTACTTCAGCTGTTCGATTCGAGTTCATGGCGACGAACAACGAAGCAGAGTACGAAGCTGTGATCGTTGGGTTACGCCTAGCATTAGCAGTTGGAGTACGAAGGTTGCAAATATTTGGAGATTCACAATTGATTGTCAACCAGGTCCGAGGAGAATATGAAGCAAGAGATGAAGACATGGCTTTGTATCAAAAAATTGTTGCTCACTTGGCCTCTTTGTTCGAACAAATATACATTGAACAAATACCAAGAGACAATAATGCTCAAGCAGATGCATTAGCCAGGCTAGCAACCAGCACCGGGCCAGCAGAATTGTCGGAAGTGACGCTAACAAAAATGTCCAAACCATCAACCGAAGATTACAAGATCTATCAGATCGACGAAGATTTCGAAGAAGATGACTGGAGGATGCCAATCATTGAATATTTGCAAAACGATAAAAAACCAGGCAACCCATTCGAAGCTAACAAGTTGGTTAAAAGAGCGGCAAGGTACACCATGATGGACGGACAGTTGTACAAGAGAGGAATTTCGCTCCCACTTCTGAAATGTTTGGCTAGGGGGCAAGGACAAGCAGTGCTGAAAGAGATCCATGAAGGTGTATGCGGAAATCATGCCGGAGGATGGGCCTTGGCACATAAAACAATAAGGCAAGGATATTACTGGCCAACTCTCCTCCAGGATGCGATCAAGATTGCCCGAACTTGTCATAGATGTCAATTATTTGCCCCAAACATTCACAAACCCCCACATGAACTGATTTCAGTCAATAGTCCATGGCCGTTCGCAAAATGGAGAATTGACCTCATCGGACCTTTTCCCCCAGGACAAGGAAATGTTCGATTCGCGGTGGTGGCTGTTGACTACTACACGAAGTGGGCGGAAGCAGAAGCACTCGGGCGGATCACACAGGAGAAAATGATCAACTTTATATGGAAAAACATTGTTTGTCGTTTCGGGGTACCTCAGGCGATAGTGACAGACAACGGAAAGCAGTTTGAGGGAAAAGAGATCAGAGATTTTTGCGAAAAATGGGGAATAAAGAAACATTTCTCGACACCATACCACCCCCAATCAAACGGTCAAGTGGAAGCAGTGAATAAAATAATCAAGCATATACTGAAGATTCGTTTGGTTGACAAGCAAGGAAAATGGTCAGAAGAGCTACCAGAGGTGTTGTGGGCATACCGAGTATCCCACAGAACAAGCACAGGTGAAACACCGTTCACAATGGCGTTTGGGACAGAAGCAGTAATACCGATTGAGCTAAAAGTCCCAACAAAACGAACAGCTGCGTTCGACGAAGAAACAAACAACTCCGCAATGGCAGCAGAGTTGGATTTGCTTGAAGAAAAAAGAATAACAGCAGAATTGAAAAATGCAATTTACAAAAGAAGAGCAGCAAAGTACTACAATTCTCAAGTAAAAGCAAGAGAATTCGAAATTGGGGACTTGATACTCCGAAAAGTTTTAATACCACCAGGAGTATTCGGCCCGACTTGGGAGGGCCCATACAAGGTGACGAATAAGTGGCACAACGGCACATACGACCTTGAAGACATGGAAGGCAAGTCGTCCCAATACTCCTGGAATACAACTCTACTCAAGAAGTACTACCAATGAAGTCCTGTAAGTCTTAGAAAGTTTGTAAATAGATCCTTTGTAAATTTTTGAAATTTTTGCGCAAGTTTATAAGCGAGCAGATCTGCATTTATCTTACTAGGCGAGCAGAATTGTTTTTATCTTTTGTCTTGCTGAATTTTAGTTTTTGAGCCTTGAGTCCAAATTACTTAGTTGCTCGCCCAAAAATTGACAAAATACAAGTCTGTTATAAGACGAACAGAAAAGCTTATTAAAAGCAAAAATAAGGCTAAGTCCATAACGGACCAATAGCCCACATTAATGCAAGGCCAAGTCCACGAGCGACCAAAATGGCCCAAACAACTAAAGGTCAAGTTCTATAAGAACCAGATGACCAGTTTAAAATTTAAGTGTTTACCTTAAGAAAAAGGAACACTTAACTGTCATGAGCAAAAAAACAATAGGCGAGCAACTAAGTAAGACAAACAAAGAGGCGAGCAGTTAAGTAAAGACAAATGAAGAAGTATAAGCTTGTAGACGAACAAAAAATCTTTATATCATTAGATCAAAAAGTTTTACAATAGGAATGAGAAATACAGAAATGTTGCATATCCTATTGTAAGAAAAGACTAAAGTCTTCAAGGAAGAGGTGGAGGAGCATCTTCATTTCTGGTCGCCGGCGCGCTCGGCTGCTCGCCCTGGGCACTTGTACCAGCCCCGTCTATAGGAGTCAGGGGAAGCGAAGACAACCCCTCAAAAACCTCATCAGCGGCTGCCGCGTTGGTCGTCGCTGGAGGAGGGTCAGGCTGGCCGCCATAAGTGGGAGCAGCAATATCGACCTCCTCGCCAAAGACTTCCAGAGGAAAGCCGAGGTCGGCCAAATCGGAGACGAACAAAGTTGAGCCAGGAGGAGGAGGATAATTTTTCACGTATTCAATAAAGTCCGCCTTCACCGCATCACGAATATCTTGATTGTGATCATGGGCGAAGTGGACAGACCGTAAACATTCCGCAAAGGCACAGATGTACCCAAAGTTGGTCTTGTCCATCACTTCCTGCTCATGGACTTCGTATTCGATCAGATTCTGGCGCTCTTCCTCCAGCCTCTTGACATGCTCCTCAGCAGCGAGCAGACGAGCAGATAAGTCTGCTCGCTCCTTCTCAGCTCTCTCAGCTCTCAAGTCTGAGGACTTCACCTCCAGCAGCATCTTCTCAGCCTTCTCCAAGGCGTTCTTCTCGCCAGTTAACGAGGCCTCCATCTTCCTCTCCATCAAAGCCAGCATCTTAGCATGCTCGGCCTTGCATTCTTTGATGGCAGAGGCTCTTTCCTCGTCCATCCTCTCCACGCGACGGCCCAAATCGCGGTTTGTTCGCTCGAGATCCAGAACTTGATCGAGCAGCACTTGAGCCTGGACCACTTGATGGCTAGCATTGTACGCCATCAGGCGAACATTGTCGCTCACAGTCTGACCCGTGACAAGGGTGTTCGCCGATTTGGTCCAAGCTCTCGGGACCATCTCGGCTGCTCGACGAACAGGAGCATCGGGAATGTCGCGAAAGCTGGGGGGGGGGGGCATCCTTCACAACAGCAAAGTGGTGAAGAGCAGTTCCTCGACCGGGATAACGCTCCGGTTTGTACCTAACCAAATGAAGAATTAAGAGTAAGAACAAAAATGACGACTAAGCTCAGACGAACAACAAAACCTGAAAAAGCGAACAACTTACTCTTTAATTCTAGTAGGATCCCAACCTAAGTAGGAGAGATCCTTGGGGTACACCACTGTTTTGGTCGCCGCCACGCTAGCGACCACCTGTTGCTCGTCCACCACTTCCAAAGAGGTGGATCTAGAAGCAGGAGATCGGGGAGCAGCACTGCTCGCCTCCGCCATAGTCTTTGATCGCTTAGAGGCGCGATCATCGCCGCGAGCATCATCGCCTCGCGGCGCCTTCTTCCTCTCCCTCTCTTTTTCCCTCTCCTTATCCTTCCTTACATCCCGCGGAGAGGGAGTAGATTTGGCCGCAGGTTTGCGGCGACCAGCTCCGGCGGCTGGGCGACCAGAAGGGTTCTCTCCGGCCCGGAGACGCATGATAGCGAGGGGAGGATCCATCTTTCTCCTTGAAGCATCAGCCATCTGTTTAACTTGATTGGCGAGTAGATAATATGACTCGGGCACAGCTGGGATAGCAACAGTGACTTGTTGATCTGACAAGAAAAATACAAGTGTTAGGCGAGCAAGAATGATGAACGAGCAAAAATGATTGGCGAGCAAAAATAAAAAAGTTACCTTCTGAAACGACGGCTTGGGCTTCAAGGTGGTGAGGACTCGTAATCAAACCAGCAAGTTTGCGACAATGAGCCTTTGAGAGATGGTGTATGTCACGACTAGCAACGTCGCGAAGAGAGATGATGGCTAAGGTAAAGAGAAACTCGTCGCTAAGATTAGGGTTCCCCCACTTCAAATTTCTCAAGCCTGCAAAACAACAAAAAGGATTAAAATTAGTCCTATTTATGAACTAATAAGATAAAGGAAGGCCTACGTTTAGCATTTCCAAAGCGTTCGGGCGACATGATGCGCGCCTGCCCGCCGGCGAATCCCTCCGCTGCTCGCCAGTCACCACCAATGAAGAAAAATTGGCGATGCCAACCCTTAATTTTATTGGGGACTCCTTCAATGAGTTTCAGCCCGGTCTTCGCTTTAACATAATACCAACCAGCTCCATCCTCTTGTTGAGCAGAAATAGTCAAGGCGTAGAGAATCTCCGCGGTTGTTATCTTGTTTTTATAGCCCTCAAGACCAAAAAGAGTCATGAAGGCTAGGAGACTACTCCAACCGTTTGGAGTAATCTGGGTGATCGCCAGGTTCATGTCGGACAAGAATCGCCCGATAAGTGGATGAACGGGGAGAGGAAAACCCGTGTTGAGCACATCCAAATTGATCGCCGTGCAACCAGGAGGAGGGCGATCAGCAGTTTCTCCTTCCTTTGGTATGTACATAAAAATGTCGTACGGAATCTTGTAGGTAGCACGGATGCTCGCCAGGTCTTCCTCAAAGAGCACGCTATCGAGGCTGCTCGCTGCAAAGTCCCCACTTTGTTTCTTCATGATTACCCTCGATGGAGTGACAAAAGTCTTCGAGTAGCGAGCAGCATAGTCCCTCCACTCATTATCGCGAACAACTCCTTCCGGGATCCGAGATTCGGGTGTAGTTTGAGAGATGGGGAAATTGATTTCCCTTAAAAACTCCCAAGTGAGCGTAGGACCTTCTTGCTCGCCAATTCGCTGCTCGCCAGCAGTGCCAGTTTGGTCGTCCTCGAGGTCGATTGAACCCTCTATCTCCGCGGCCACTTCTGCGGAATCTTCGCCAAGGTCAGAAGACATTTCAGGTTCACGAGCAGGATGGTGAATATCTTCTTGATCGCCAGAGCGATCAGCGGCACACGTCTCTACCGAGCGAACAACGGAGCTCGCATCGGAGTCCGTGTCTTCGTCCACCAACAACGTGCGCGGGTTGTTCGCAAACGCTTGGCGAACAGATCTGCGCGGAGAATCCGGATTTACGGGTCATTTTTCCGGGTTTCGTCCGGGTCCGGATTGAGAAGAGCTTGAGGGGGAAAACTCCATTTGAAATTAAAAATGAAGAAATCTGGCTAAGGGTGGGAAATATATGGATAAAGATGCCACCGGAAAAAGCTTCGATGACGGTGACGGCGTCAACAGTACGGCGGCGCTACGGTGGCGAATGGCCAGAATCACACCCACAGTCGCGAGAAATACGGAAAAAGTGCAAAAATTACGAAATTAAGAGAAGAAAAGGAAAATGCAAGATGAATTACCTTTGAAAACGAAGATCAAAATAACACAAGAGGGGATTCAGGCACAAGAATCACGAAGAAAGAAAAGCTCCGAAATGTGTATCAATGGCGGATGGCTTGTGAATCTTCGAAAAGAAAGAAATGAAGAAGGAGACGCCTATTTATAAGGATAAGGCTGGGGCAAAAATGCAATTTCCGCAAAATACTATAGGCCCCTATGGGCAAATTGGGGGTCGCGCGTGACTGACGCGACGCCTCGTATTCCGTGCCTCGGGAAGCCAACCGTCGCGACACGAAAAAGCGTTCGCTACTGGTCACGCACGTGAGCTCTCATGCTCGCCTGTTCGCCCAACTGACCAAGATATTCGCCCATATAAACATCCACGTTCCACCATTGCTCGCTCAATTTTCAAGGAAATTATAGCTTGGTCCCAATTGATCAATCCATGCCCAACATGAGACCAAGCTAGGGGGCAATTGTTGATGGGCGAACAACTTTGCATTTAATTAACGAAAGATTACCATTAAACCTGATAGCAGGATAATGAAGGGAAAAAGCTAGCAGCTTTGTAGCGGAGCTAGCAGATTCGTAGGGCGAACAGCTTTGTAGAAAAGCACTAATACGGCAAGCAGGATTGTGGCGAGCAACCTTGCAAAGAATAGCTGTGCCAGCGGCTCAAGCCAAAGTCAATTTGGGCGAACAGGGACGTAATGGAACGAGCAACATTGTAAAATGATCCCAAGCGAGGAGCGAGCAGCTCAGAACACAAAGGACCATGACATCTAACGAAGACGTACAAGCGAGCAGCCGGTCACCATCGAGAGCATCTCAGAAGTGCCAAAGACCAAGTACAACATGGGGAATTCCAAGAGTCACTAGCTTAGATATGGTCCAAGTGTCCTAACACTTGGCACCCATCCAATGAGTAATAGTGTAGATGTTGTACAAGTGTCCTAACACTTGGCAAAGATCCAATGGTTAAGCCATCAAGATGGTGACACATGGCCACTTTGTATGTCTATAAATACTCCCTTCTTGTACATGAAAAAGAGCAGGAGAACAATTCAATACAAGTCCAAACTCTTGTCAAATTATTTCTTGAGCTTTACTTAGTCAAATTCTATGATCTTGATTCTTGTTTGGTGATCTTCATTAGATGAAAAACAGCCACTAATCTTCTTAGTTAGAAAAGGTCATCAACAAGCACCATCATGGCGCCAATAACAGATTGCATGCAAGGCAAACACTTTCACTGGACTCCTGAGGCTAATGAAGCATTCCACACAATTAAAGATAAATTGACTAATGCTCATTTACTAGTTTTGCCGGATTTTTTGATACCTTTTGAGTTGACGTGTGATGCATCAAAAGTGGGCATTGGCGTTGTTTTAAGCCAATAACACAGACTCGTTGCATTCTTTAGTGAGAAATTGAATGGGCCACGAATACGGTACATTGCTTATGACATTGAATTCTATGCCGTCGTACGCGCTGTTCGTCATTGGAGGCATTATTTGTATCACCAAGAATTCATCTTATTTACTGACCATGATGCCTTAAAGCATATAAATTCACAGGATTCCGTTTCCTCGCGCCATGCCTCTTGGGCAGCTTTCCTTCAGCAATTTACATTCGTGCTTAAACATAAGTCGGGGATGTCGAATCGGGTGGCTGATGCACTAAGCAGGCGTCATTTGTTGCTATCGGAAATGCGGGCTGTTGTTCCAGATTTTGAACTTCTGCCCGAAATGTATCATGATGATCCTTATTTTGGGCCATTAATTCAGCACGTAAAATCTGGCCAATGTTTGGATTTTTTGCTGCTGGACGGATTCTTATTTCGTGGTGTTCAGCTCTGCCTTCCGATGGGCAGCCTACGACATAAAGTAATTTCAGAGTTGCATGGTGCAGGACATGTTGGGCGTGACCGCACCATTGCCCTTATTCAGCGACGCTTCTTTTGGTCGTCTCTCCGGCGTGATGCTGCAAAATATGTTGAACGTTGTCGCATTTGCCAAGTTTCCAAAGGTACGGCGTCCAATGCTGGGATTTACCGGCCACTTCCTGTCCCATCTCGGCCTTGGTGTGCCATTAGTATGGGTTTACCTCGTACTCAACGAGGTTTTGATGCTATCTTCGTGGTTGTGGATCATTTTTCAAAAATGGTTCATTTCATTCCGTGTAAACGGACTACAGACGTTGTTCATGTCGCCCAGTTATTCTTTCGAGAGGTCTATCGCCTTCATGGATTGCCACAATTTATTGTCTTCGATCGTGATACTCAATTTTTGAGCCATTTCTGGAGGAGTTTATGGCGTATGGCCAACACACAACTTGATTTTAGAAGTGCATACCATCCTCAGACGGACGGTCAGACGGAGGTGGTCAATCGTTCTTTGGTATTTGCTTCGTTGTCTTGTTGGAGATAACATCCGAAGTTGGGATTCTCGTTTGAGTCAGGCTGAATTCGCTCATAATTCTACCATTAACAGGAGTTCTGGTTTATGTCCTTTTGAGGTGGTCTATGCCATTGTTCCCCGTGGGCCAGTAGATTTACTTGCTTTGCCTCAGGATGCCACACCTGATGTACGTGCAAAAGACTTGATTTCCCAGCTCCGTGACACCCATTCCATGGTTAGGCAGCGACTTCTTGAGTCCAACGCCAAGTACAAGTCTAAAGCTGATTTGCACCGTCGACAACTTGATTTGGAGGTTGGTGACTTTGTATGGGCTGTCCTTACTAAGGATCGTTTTTCTCCTCATGAATATAATAAATTATCCGCTCGAAAGATTGGTCCTGTTGAGATCGTGGAAAAAATCAACCCCAATGCCTATCGTTTGAAGCTTCCGAATCACATACGCACTTCTGATATTTTCAATGTGAAGCATTTGGTTCCTTTTGCTGGGGACGATTCGGATGGAGATGAGACTGAACCTGATCCGAGGGCGAATCGCTTCTCACCTGGGGAGGATGATGGAGATGAGACTGCGCTATCATTTATGGAGAAGTTTGATCGCATGCCTATGTTGGAACCAAAGAATTCTGCTAAATAAAACTGTTGTTGTGGGCATTTACTTAATAAATATTATGTCTTTTATTATGTATTTGTACTTTTGGAGTTGGTTATGGGCTTGTAATATGTGTAGTTATTTAAATATAGGGTGAACAGTTGTAAACATTAAATTAGCAGTTTATGAAATTTTATCAGAGAATTATTCCTTTCTTCCTCACCACCGGCATTCTTCTTAGAATCAACGGATCGTGAGATAATTATTTGTTCGTATTCACGTATTCCCTGCATCAGCGCCTCATTCGTCTTCTCTAAGATTAGCTCCCCGGTTATATTCACACGCTCTTGATGTTGGAGAAACCACTCATAAACAACCTTCTCAAGGTCCGGATACTTGGCTGATTTCTAACGCTTAGACGACCCACCTTTCTCAAAGTCAGATGATAGGAATTCTGCAGATCTCTTAAGAGTGTTCGAAATTGTTGCTTGGCTAACTTTCAAATTGAAAGATTTTTCAACCCATTTCACCAAATCATTCTGAGTGCATCCAGGTTGATCTCTCTTATACTCACATAACATCTTTCATTGTTGGTTGGTCATGATTGATTTTTGAATTCCTTTTAGATGAGTGGCCATTTTTGTGTGTGATTTACAAAGATTCCAATGGATAAATATATAGTGCTGACTTCTATCCATGATTCAATGCACAAATGTTAGTCCAATGAACCATATTTTTGTATTTTCTAAAACCGATTAATTTAAACAAGTCATTCCAACTTACACGTGAGTTTGTATTCATGGAATTCTACTAGTACATTTGTATTTTAACTTAATTTTCATCAATAACTATGCATGTATACTTAAAGTTATTCAAAGAATTTGGAACTTTGAAGGTCAACTGTGCATATACGTTAAAACCTCTTTAAATTAATATATTATTAATTTATCGATATAATAATATCTCTATAAATTAATAAAATCCTCCGGTCCCAACATTATTAATATATAGAGGTTTTACTGTACGTAAAACCAACAAGGGGGCACGGTCGTGCAAGACTGCTCGACCATACCAGGTTGAGCACAATCCAATTTTTGCCCGTTTTTGGTATTTTTAATCCTATTTTCGACCCACTCTTCTCATGCACTATATATATCTCTTTTATCAGATTTTAGAAGAGGGACACATAATTCTAGGACCCCTTCACACATTAGATAATTTTAATGTTTTCTTAGATAGAATTAGTGAGTAATTTCAATTTCATGTAAGGATTATGCTTTGAAGATCACGAGAGGCGATATCTTTCTTTTATTTCAAGCTTTAATGATTAATTTCATTTTTATTTGTTGTTTTAGCTTATTAGCCATGAGTATCTCTTGTAGAACCATGAGCTAATTTTATTTGCTTTGAGTGTTGAATCAATGTATGAAACTAGTGTGTTGATGGATTTATAGCTTTGATTATGTCTATTTCATGATGTGAATGTTTCTATTGGTGGGCTTTGTATGTCTCAATTAAAGTTGATTTTATTAGCTTATATATTTAATTTTGTGTATTGCAATGAGAGTTGGGTATGCATGATTGGTATTTAGGTGAAAGCTTTGGTTAATTAATTTGAGTTAAACAGTAATCGGCTTAACCGAGAGAGGATCGGTTGCTAGATCCCCCATCATTAGACATTGGGTATCTTGAATTAAATATTCGGGTACTTAGTGAAGGGGGAATTCTAGATATGCATCGCGTGTTTCTAGATATTCACGATCTTAGGAGCTTATGAGATATAATTAGAAGTTAGCTAGTTAATCAACGCTGTTCACCTAGGCCTCAAAATGGATTGGTATACACACTTTCGTGATCGCTCTTAGCAAACATCTAGAAAAAGACAATGATAGGTTGTAGATTTGTCACACGCTAGTGGATACATTGTAAAGACTCTCGAAGCATTTCTCTCTTTTGCACTTTCTTGAGTGAAAGTTAGGTTAATTGTTTAATTGCTTTCTAAATTTAATTTTTGCTTAGTTTAATTTTCATATGTCAATTTACTCGTCACTATAGTACCATGCCGACACACAACTTTGGGACTCCACTGCATTCCTAAATCTTTTGGGTTCGATAGCTACTTAGTCCTAGTCTACTTCACTACTACGACGATCCCGTACTCTTGTGGGGGAGTAGGAAAATATTTTTCGAAAAACTCCGACCAAGTCAATAGGCCCTAATTTTTTTGTTACATTTAAATCCACTCTCTTTAACATTGAGATTAATTAAACCACTAATTTTATACTTAAGACCAAATAAGCCCCTAATCATATACATCATGTTTGAGTTCTATTATACATTATTAATTAATAGTTTAATAATTATAGTTTTAGTTTTAATCCTCTAAATTAATCAAACATAACAAAATAAGATATTTAATTATTTATTGGAAAATAAGTTCTAATACTTCTAAATAACTTAAAATAAAATATTCTGGATTCAAAGCACTGGAAGTACACATTAATTGGATAAATTTTGAAATTTTGATCTTATGTTGCAACTAAATATTAATTGATTAAAATCGGAATTTTGATTTTATGTTGCAACTAATTTCTGAAAGTATATTAATACTAAAATTTTCAGAAGCACTAATTACGTTGGTGGGAGTGAACAAACCGGGATAGCTGCCGCAAGATGAAAAGTAGACGTACAAATTGACGTGGAGTAAACTAGTGTCTCTGAAAGTAGCGGCTCACGGCTGCACCGATGAGGAGCTCTCGGTCCGAATGTAGATTTGAGGTGTGTTTATTGTGGCAATAAGGAGAAAACTGAAAATCGTCTTTTATTTGAATGTGAGGAGTCATACAAGGTATGAATAAATGTTTATAATTGACCGAGATCATTACTGCTGTTCACTTGAAACCTATACGAAAAATCTACTTTCACCGTTACATGACGAAGGAGAAGAGAGACAAAAAGAGGGGAGTTGCAGTTTGGCTTGGAGTCGTGTGGAAGTTGAGAATGAGATCGTTACGGTGTTGTTGAAGAGTATTGAGTTGACTAAGAGTAAAACATTCAGTGATTTCATAGTCCTAGAAAGGTGTTAGGACTAATTGTGTAAATATTGTTGTACTTGAGTATGTCCAATATTCTTTATAAATTTCCGATTTCACTGATAAAAAAAAAAAAAATTCAGACGCACTACCAAAAAGTAACACTCTTAAAAGAATTTATTATTATTAGTAGAAATTAAATATAATATATATGATTGGGAACTTATTTTATATTTACGTATAAAATTAGGAATTTATTTGATCTTAATATTATTAATGAAAAAGATTTTAGATGTTAAAAAAAAAAAAGGTTAGAGGCCTATTTAATATCACCTGCATTTTTATCATCATCAACGTGTGTTATTGTTTTAGTTACTACTACTACTATATGTATTTAATATTTTATTATTATTGAAATTGTTAAACTGATGATTGTTCGAAATTGTTCACTGCGGGAGCGCACTGTAATCATCCTTGTGAAAAATTGCGGGAGCGCACCATAACCATCCTTATGAATAACAATATATTTGGAGTCGGCAATATTGTTTAAAATGATAACAATAAATAGGTTAAGAGTTTCACATAAGTTGGAAATAGAAATTCCATTTCAATCTTAAACCTATTTCACTCGATATGAAAAGGAAATGTGCACCAATAATAATTAAAAAAAAAAACAATAATAATAACTTGTGACATTATAAGAAAACCCGTGATTAATCAAGTTGCAAAAATAACAAAAGACCACAATCTATTTGCAAATTTAGGCACCCAATATAAAACAAACAAAAAAAATGAACGTAAAATTTGGGAAATATATATATTACGCATGCATGGATTGGAGATCTAACACTTGGTTTCCGAAGGCTTCTCCACAGGGAAAAACCTACACCAAAACCAGTGCTTCTTCCAAACTCTCTCATTCATCTCATCAATGGGGACTCCCTTCGTCTCGGGGAGAAGGAACATGGCAAAATTGCCCATAATAAAAATCCAGGCCGCGAAGAAGAAGAAGATTCCGGACTTCATATGGCACAGCATTGTGAGAAACGCCTGAGCTATGATGAAGGTGAAAACCATGTTGGTACTGACGGCGATGAAGAACCCCGCGGGTCGCGTCTCCAACGGGAAGATCTCACTCGCGATCAGCCACCCCAACGGGCCCCATGACCACGCGAACCCCGTCACGAAAACGCACACCAGGAATAGGACAATGTAGGCGTACGTTTTTGGTATCATGTTTGTTGCTTTCAGATAATGTGCAAGAATCGCGCCAACTACAACCTGCCAAAATTATGTAAGTTTAGTCATGCACTTGAATTAATGATGGGTAATATTTTGGTGTTGCATGTACTAATTGAGTGTCACAAAGATAAATAATCACATATCAAACAATTCTTTAAACAACACTGCGTGTATACACAGATAACAGTGATGCTTGAATTTAAGAAAAAGAAAAAGAAAAAGGTAAAATGTATCTTTAGTCACAAATTGAGCTTATTGGACTCCATAAAAATTTCTTGAAACCATTGTGTTTTAAGAGGTATTTAAACACTATTAAATTCTTATCTGAGAATAAAATTGACGAAAATTACTAAATTATCATAACAGAAGCGCTAAATAACACTACAAGAAAATAAAAAATATATTTTGCCAAAAAAAATATTCCTACAAAATTTCATAGTAACACTATATGAAAATTCTCACTTTTGGTAAACAATATTCTCACACTTTTTTTATAAACAATATTCTCAAAACACTTTTGGTCCATATTTCGAAAATAGTCCTTTTTGTTTACGAAATTGGTCCCGATCATCAAATATCTAACACATTTGGTCCCAAAATTTGTCGTAAAATTGCAAAATTGATCCTAAAGTTGGTTATTTTATTTAACAATTGAGACAATTTTTGCAAAAATATTTTGAAAACATTTCTATAGGAGTAAAAGTGCAACTTCCCCTGCCACTCCAAGATGCATTTTGCAAAAAAAAAAAAAAAAAAAAAAAGAAGAAAGAAGTTTAATATGCATGATATGATACCTGAGCGATAAACATCTGAAAAGCAGCTTGAATAAGCAGCTTCCTCCTCCCAAACTTATCGACCCCAAACACGGCCACCAGCGTCGCCAACGAGTTGGCCAACCCCGTCACCACCGAAGACAGCAGCGACGCGTCGGCCCCGAGCCCCATCGTCTGAAACAAAACCGGCGCATAAAACATAATCACATTAATCCCCGTAAACTGCTGGAACACCTGCAGCAGCGTCCCCACGCACACCTGGGGCCAGCTGGAGCGCTTCATCAGGTTCCTGAACGGGTGCTTGATCGTCTTCGCCACTTCCGTCGCGTGCACGATCTCCTCGTACTCCTTCTGCACGTCGTCCACGCCTCGGGTCTTGCGGAGCGAGGACAGGCCCGCCTCCAGCTTCCCCCGCTCGATGAGGCTGGTGGGCGTCTCGACGATGAGGACGGAGCCGACGCCGAGGAGGAGGGCCGGGATGCCCGCGATGCCGAGCGAGTAGCGCCAGCCGTGGGAGGGGATCTTGGCGGTGAAATAGTTTACGATGTTGGCGAAGAGGATGCCGATTGTGATTAGGAGCTGGAAGCAGATGTTTAGGCCGCCTCGGTATCTCGCGGGCGCGATTTCTGATATGAATAGTGGCACTGCCTGTGTGGTGTGACATTATTAATTAGACAATATTAAATTGGATTAAAAAAATTGCATCAAATCTCACTTTCGATTACTCATTTCGAAACGACACAATTTTTAAAAAATGAGTTGTTTATTAATACTTTTGAGTTTAAAGTAGTTTTTTAAGAGTTAGATTTGAAAACGTGGTAATGCGTTTTGCCATTTTAGAAAATTGGTAAACAAAAAAAAACCTTTATTTTTGGGCTTTTTAATAAACAAAACTGGAACGGAGGGAGTACTCCCTAATGGAAAAATGATAGCAGTTTTAGGGTGCATTTGCAAAAAAATATACTTTTGAAATTAAAATTAGAGATTATGAAAAAAGTGCTTAATAGTTAAAGTTGATGGTGTTTGCAAAATAATCCAAGAAAAGTTAATAGTGTTTGAAAAAAAAAACCACCTCATTACCAACTTTCAGATTATAGCTTATGGCAATTTATTTAATCTAATAAAAGAGATACAAAACACTACCAAATAATTCTAAAAAGTAAAATAAGTGACTAATTATAAGTTGTTATAATTTTTAGCAACCACACCATTAGTCCTATAGAAATGTTCCATAAATATTATTATTCCTCAATTTAAAAATAAAATTTGTCAAATTAATTTGCCAATTTTTTACTACTACTCCCCAATTTAGATTTAATTGTATTTTTGGTCCCAAGAGAAGTTGTCCATTTTAAAATAATTTTTTTCCAACACTTTTAGTCTTATAATTTTTTTTAACCACTATTAGTCCCACGAGAATATATAAATTACAATTTTGCTCCAGGAAGAATAGAACAAATTTGCAGTTTTATTC
Source organism: Ballota nigra (assembly GCA_947034835.1). Lineage (NCBI taxonomy): Eukaryota > Viridiplantae > Streptophyta > Magnoliopsida > Lamiales > Lamiaceae > Ballota > Ballota nigra. The sequence goes on along the minus strand of OX344727.1, from coordinate 3,879,655 downwards.
TAAAAATTAACGGTTGAAATTGAAAATGAAAAAAGAAAAAAAGAATCATTTTCGCACACAATTATCGAAAGTAATTAATTTGTTCTGGACAATTTTTTTAGAAAAAATAAAAATAAAATAAGAGTATTTTTTTAAAATTAAATAAATACTTAGTTGGATGATTAAGAACTTATCTGTGAGTTTTTAGTGGACAAATAATTGACTCAATACTACTTTAATGTATAATTAATATTGTGGACAATATTAAAGAATTTGACTTTATTTTTTCAAATTGCGTTAAAAATGCACCACGTGCAACTAATGCAAATACCTTATCCATTCCATTTACATTATATTGTATACAAAAATTCGGTGCGAAAATACCGCATTTTATCTAATTACCCTAATTATAGATTTTAAATTCAGGCACCTTATTTTATCCATTTACCTTAAACTAGTAAAAATATTCGGAGGAGCGAATACCTCATTTTTATCAACAATTACCTTAATTATAATATTTTAATTCAAATTTCAAACCATTTACCTTATATTGTATACCAAGAGTCGGTGCGAGAATACCGCATTTTATCCAATTTTCCTAATGTAGAATTTAAATTCAGGCACCTTATTTTATCCATTTACCTTAAACTAGTACAAATATTAGGTACACATATATAGTACCTCATTTTTATCAACTTTTACCTTAATTATAATACTTTCAATCCATTTACCTTATATTGTATACAAAACTTCGGTGCGAAAATAACGCATTTTATCCAATTACACTAATTGTAGAATATAAATTAAAATACCTTATTTTATCCATTTACCTTAAACTAATACAAATATTCGGTGAACATATATAATACCTCATTTTTATCAACATTTACCTTAATTATAATTTTTTGGCAAAAACTTGTATAAGACCGTCTCATAATATGAGACCGATCAAATTAAAAAAAGTGATAGGGTTATAATTAAATGTGATAGTATTTTTAAAGAAAAGTGATAAAGTCACTTTTAACAAATATATTATCACTTTTTGTTTAAATTTTATCACTTTTTAAAAGTGACAACTTTTTAATTAATAAGTGACACGCTTTAAGTTAAAAGTGGATCAAATATTATTGGTCTCATACTATGAGACGGTCTCACACAAGACTTACTCTAATTTTTTTTATTCAAATTACCTTAATTATAATACTGTCAATCCATTTACCTCAAATTGTATACAAAACTTCGGTGGGAGAATAACGCATTTTATCCAATTACGTAATTGTAGAATTTAAATTCAAATTTTATCCATTTACCTCAAACTAGTACAAATATTCTGTGAAGAGAATACCTGAGTTTTATCAATTTACCTTAATTATAGTAGTTAAATTCAAATACCTTATTTTATCCATTTACCGCATACTTCAAATATTTAGTGCAGAGAAAATTTCATTTTTATTCTAATTACCGTAATTGTAGTATTTAAATTCAAATACCCTATTTTATCCATATACCTTAAACTAGTACAAGTATCTTAATTATAGCATTTTATTTCAAATACCTTATTTTAATTATCCATTTACCTCATACTAAAATTATTCGGTGTAGAGAATTAACTCAGTTTTATCCAATTACCCTAATTAAAAAATTTAAATACCTTATTTTATCCATTTAACTTAAACTTGTACAAATATTCGTTGCAGAGAATCCTTCATTTTTATCCAATTACCCTAGTTATAGTATTTTGTATGACTTTTTTTTTGTGCACACTTTTTCGTTAAAATAAAAAGTTTGAAAATATGACGATTAAAATGGTTATAGAATGAAATGGTTTAGCACTTTCTTTACTCTAAAATATTATTTATTTTAACTAAAAGTATTACTCCCTCCGTCCATGAAAATTGGATTTGTTACTTTTATCACAGTTATTAAAAAAATTGATATATTATGTAAAATAATAAGAATATTGTGTCAAATCAAGTTCAAAATAAATTATTTTAAAAATATTATGTGTGCATGTTGAAAAAGTAGATTAAGTTTATTATTTCTATTTTAGGCAACATGACTATAAACTAATTGTTCAGTAAAAATAGAGGGAGTAATTGTTCAGTAAAAATAAACTAATACTTTTAAGTAAAAATAACCCATAAGTAAAAATGACTAATGATTTTTTTTTGACAAAGTATAGAGTGAAACTAGTTTATACATAAATCCGTGAATGGTATTAGTTGTTTTCAATGAAGAGTATTAATTGTTTTCACTGAAGAGTATTAGTTGTTCGGTGAAAATGAACTAAAACTTTTCAGTGTAAACCAGTGATACTCTTCAATAAAAACAACTAATACTTTTCCGTGAAAATAACTAATACCCTTCAATGATTCATATATAAACCAATTTCACTCTATACATACTCTTTTTTTTAGTAAACTACATGAGTCAGAATTGTTATTACCTGGTTTCCAAATCCGACACCGGCGCCCAAAAAAATCCTACCGAAAATGAGCATGTAAATATCCATGGCCGCCGCATTGAGGATAACTCCGACCAAAAAGAAGAGGGCGGCCAGCTGCATTGTGGGTCTCCGGCCGAACATCTTGCAGCTATAGGAGGCGGCCCAGCTGCACACCACGGCGGATAGATAAAGCGACGACGTAAATAGTTGCAGCATCTGGTCATCGAATTTGCAGTAATTGTTCTCCCTTACCCTATGCTTCTTCTCGAATACATGTGGGAAGAACTTTATTAGGAAATCGTCCATTGACGTTACTCCTCCTGCACCATTAATTCTATATTAATTCACGACCATAACCAATTTAATATTTAATAAATAAAAATCATTCACCATTAATTCTATATTAATTCACGATCCGAATCAATTTAATACTTTCGCAATTTTAACAAAATAATCTTCAATGTTGTTGTATGTAGCTATAATCAAGTACTATTCAATCTATGGAAGGATCCGGGATTTCATTTTAAAGTAGACTATGGGATAAAAATAAATTATTTTAGAAATACAAAATGATAAAATTTCACAAACTAATGACATACATAGTAAAATACTCCCAATATAATACAAAAAATTTAATTCTCAAGGGAGACTACTCGCTAAATTTGTCACTATCTATGATATACAATTGTTCCATACTTGTTTGCTACTACTATTTGCACAAGTTTTAAGAAAAAAAATATTTATTAATATTTTAAAGTAATAAAGTTATAAAATAGATGTTTTGATTAGTGTGTGTATGAAGTATAAAATATTAAAACGTATTTCTATTTTTTTCTTTTGTGAAAAATGAACGTACATAGTAAACAAGTATGAAATTTAAAATTGTCGATAAAAAAAAATGGGATCAAAATTGTCTGACATAAAACCATGGGATAAAAAATGTCAAAAAAAAAATATAGATATCGATTATTTTTGCACACCTATTTTCATTGAATCAAAAATACAATTTACCCTATTTTATTAGAATTAACAAATTAACAAATGTATATTATGTACGGACCTGAGATGCCAATATCATAGCCAAACATGAGGCCACCAAAGGCTGCGATGATACTACAAAATACCACCTGTGTGGTCAGTCTCGCCGGAAAATCACCGCCGCCGCCGCTATCCGCCGTCACAATAGCTGGCGCCATCGTGGAAGTGACAGATCAGAAAAGGTGGTATCTGATTAGATCAAGAAAATGGAGAGACGGATTGAGTTCTAATTTGAATTATTATTATAGGATAATAAGTAGTACTACTTGTCCGGGTGAAATTGGGATTGTGTTCCATATTTATAATTTGGAATAGAGAATATCACGGACCATAATCCATAATTAGGCAATTATATGGATAGGCTGTAAAATTTGAAAATCAGATAAACATTAGTAATATTTTACAAATACAATTAACGTAACCGATAATGATTTAATTTACCACTGTTGCTGACTCAAATCCACGTTCGTCGTTTAATTTTTATAAGATTAGTTTAAATTCACATTTATTACCTCAATCTTAATTTGACTTTCAATCCTAAATTTTCACAAGGCCTATAAATGTACGAAACCGGTCAAACTATTATCCGGTAGTGTAGTTTTTATGTGAAGATGATTTATGATAAATATATTTTAAATTATTGAATATTTGATCAGAAGTATTATTAATTTTATTAGAAGTACCATCAATTTGAGTTTAATTTTTTACAACAATTATAATACAATACTATCGATTCAGATTAATAATACTCCTGATTAGATTAATAATACTTGTGATAAAATTAAATTTATTATTGCGTTGTATATGTATTTATGTCATTTGCACCGCCGTACGCCACCTCGTACATCTGCCCCTTGACATCTTTTTCAATACGTATTTGTTCTATAGAGTCTTATTCATTACAGAGGTGATGAATATTATAACAAATAAACACCATAATTTATAAGTTGAATTTCATTTAAATGAAAAAAAATATATAAATATTGAGATTTATATCTTCCTTATATGTTAAGAAGCCTTGAGAATATTACCTTATCCATTTTGCTGTAAACAATGTCAAACACAACTTTTGAATGAGAAATATTATACTATATGCTAGATTTTTTTATCTGCTAATTGCTACAAATATTCATTAAGAGGCTATGATGCATGGATTCTTCAAAAAAATTATAACGCGGTATCAAAATCGAACTTGCCCTTTGAAAAGCTGCAATTCTTGAATCCAATTCTCCACGTGGCGAATCTCGTTGCCACATGGGCGAACCTAACTAACAGATTCTCGAATCTGCCTAGAATCCTACTTGTTAAACATTAAATATGTTATTTTAATTGAATTTTATTATGTAATATAATTAAAATTGAAAGTGTGACACTTATTTTAGATTGAATTTACAATTATGATGTATGAATTGGACCGATGAAACATGAATTAATATTTTGTTACTTAATTATATTAAATTATTGATTATGCTTATGTTTTGAATCAGAGAAAATGTAAATTACATAAATTTGATATACAAAATTTTTAAGTGTATTTTTTTAATTTAGGTTTTATATATAATAAAATAGAAATAACAGACGTATCCTTGATAAATTGCACCCTATTTTTTTTTAAAAACTCGTATTGCATCGCCCCCGCACTTGCGTCTCCATACACGTGCAGCATAGTTAAGAGGTAATGTTTATTTTTCTAAAAACATTTAATAATGTCACTTTAGAGAAAAGTTATGCAATAAAAATATCAAGGACCTAACTTAATAATTAATATATGTATTCGTAGCTTCATTTGAAGCATCAATGAAAACAAAACTTAATCTTTTATATTATATATGCATCATATAAAAAACATCGCGTTTTAAAAATAAATTAAATGCACATGAAATATATATATTATAAACTCTTAATTGCAAAACATTAATTTGCTATGATAATAAATATAGGTTGAAAATCATAACTTAAAATTTCACATGAAATTTGATTTGTAGACCATCACATACTCATAGGAATGATTATATCTTTAAAAAGAGTTCTACGTAATAACTCCCTTTTATAGATTCCAACTAATTGGATAATTTTTGTAGATTGTCAATTTATAAAAAAAAAATGAATTGACTAATTTTTATACAGTGTGTTAAATTATCAATTAAAATAAATAAGGCAAATTTATAAGAATGATCTAAGTTTGATGGTAGGTTTAATTAATTGTATAATCACATGACAATTTATAAATTTCTTATGTAATTAGACGTGTATTGATGTATTGTTGAAGAGTATTGAAACAATTAATGCATATCCCATAAAAAGTATCATAAAAGAGTAAAAAATAATTGATACAATTTGACTTAGAAAAAAAAATGCTGACTTAAAAATTAGAATTTGTTATGAAAAATAACGTAAGCGAAGAACACACGTTTAATTATCCAGTTCGTGAAAAACTGAAAATGACTACATTTGGAAACATACCAAACTAGGAGAATTTATTATGTCTTATATATTCTACTTTACTTTTCCACTTCACCAATATCACTAATATGAAGCTTTATTTATATTCATGCATCATAGGTTCTCAACATGTAAACACAATGATGAGCCATTAGTAAATGACAAATCCCACGTCCAATTTAGAGATGTACATGAATACTATAATAATGATACATAATGAAAATTCACTAATTATTCATAAGGCTACCCCTTGAATGTTCATTCCATGATTAATATCTTGTTTAAACCTTACTAGAGAAAATAAGTCTTGTGGGACAAAAAAACTCTAACAAAGGGGAATAAATACATATTATTTAGTGTATGGATTCTCTCCTTGATTCAAACATAAGTTGAATTTACATAACTGGTGTGTTCTAATATGCTTCATCAATGTTTCAGATGTTGTAGTCGAAAATGATTAATGTCTTGTATAGTTGGCAAGATACATTAGTGCATCAAATACACTGAGACATGGTTCTTAAGGACCAAGTATATCTTCACATTTCATTCAAGGTATAAATTGAACCTTATTAGGACCGAGCAATCAAATGACCATGTGAGTACTCAATAAATGTGTCTTTCGATGTAATACCGTTTTAATATACCTTCTAAGTATAAGTAGTTTGGTGACCAAAAATTCCATCTTCTACCTGTTCAATTTGTAAACCAATGTAAAATTTAATTTCTAAAATCCTTGATCTCAAATCTTTTATTTAAATATGCAACTGCCTATTAGAGATCTTCAAGAGTCCCAGTTAAATTGAGATCATCAAATTTACTCAAATTATCACAAATTTGACTCATTTGTCTTTATGTAAACACATGAACTCATGCGTCAATGATACAACCTTCTTTAATTAGACTTTCAGTATATCACATATGTTCAGACTATTTGAGCCCATAAAAAAACTTTTGCAATTTGATATAATAAAGTTGCTTTTTAATTGATTGACATTTTTCAAGCATGTTAAATTTAGGATATGTTTATTTTGGGATTCACCCGGATAGACTTTGTGATTTGCGATTCACGCTCCATACGAGTTTAGGATTTAAAACCAGGTTTTCAAATCTCAAACTCAATCCATACCTATTACTATTTTTCATATAAATTAAGTACAATCACATCATCACTTTTTTATCATCCACTCAATCTCTCTCCTACTTTTCTTTTACACAATATAATAAAATAATACAGCATCTATCACTAATAGACATTGATTTGAGATAAAACAAAATATCACCCTACTAAAATCTCAAAATAAACACATACTTATATTATTTATCAAGATTTTCAAATCCTAATATTTCAAAGTCATGACTTCCTGACTTGAACCTAACTTTACTAGTTTTTACTAGTATTTACCCCCGCAAGCGTATGGGTTCACTGTAGTATCAGCAAGTATAGGGACCAAGTATATCGTACCCAAGGGAAGGAATATATGCGAATAGATCCCTGGAGATCTACGCGTCGTAGTTAATATGAGTGGATGTGTTTGACTTTTTTGAGAATTATTAAATTTAAACTATATTACTCTATGAATGCAAAATAAAGAATGAAATTAATGATCTAAGGTTTGATGTCAAATATAAGAAGGTGATACTCAGGATAGAAATTCCTACGTATACTAACGGAGCCGGTACATAACCAAAATAACCGTGATGTGCAAGAAATAATCCTAAGTATAAGATTGAAAGACTAAAAGCCCAAGAATTAAACCCTGATACTTTGTCATATCAATCGACTTCACTAAACCAATAATCAAGTTAAAGGATTGTGCTTAATTACTGAGGCCCTAATTTAACTAAGGTGATGATGTCGTCCTTCCTAGATAAACCGGTTGATGAATAAACCCTTTCTAAACCCTCTCGTTAAGCCTATAGTTATTAAAGAGTGATGAGATCGTCCTCTCTAACAATGTTCGTACTAAATTCAAAGGTAAATCTGGGATTTATTTTAAGCATTCATTAATTAAGAGAATTAAAACTAAACATCACAAGTCATCCTAATTATGTACCAACGTCCTACTTCTACGAGTTCATCCTACCCCAAGCATACAAGGGTTTTAGCCTAACATGGTTTTAACGATAACAAAAGCAATTAAACAAACAACACACATAAACATGACGATTTGAATTAAAAGATTATAAAGCATAAACTAGGGTATTGAAGAAATAAATTAAATCTAAGAAAAAAAATCTAATTAAGAAGAAATTCAGAAATCTCAAGTGTCAGATATCGAAGAACGAAAAATGAAAATAACCAAATTTAAACTATGAATTCGTAATGTAAAATCTTGATCAAAAGTAAATTATGCTTCCTCGAACTCTTGGTGCTATTCTCTCTCTAAAATCTATCTCTATGCGTGAAGTAGTGTCCAAAAACGTGTTCGGAAGGGGTATAATTAAGCAACGGGTCGAATTGGGAATTAATGGGCCAAAATTGCATCAGCTCGAGTAGAGCTCGAGCACTAAGTGCTCGAGAAAGTGCAACTCGAGCGCACCAAACTTCCAGAACTAAAAAAGTGCACGACTATAAGAGCTCGAGCACATAGTGCTCGACTTGGCCCAGCTCGAGCAGAGTACTCGAGCACTGAGTACTTGACCCAACATCACTCGAGCATAGTACTTGTGCACTCGAGCAGTGAGTGCTCGAGTTCTTCTTGCCTGAGCACTCCAGTAATACTTTTGCTTCCTCGAACTAATACTTTTCGTATTTCTTACATATCTTCTCATCCGGGCATCCATTTGAGTCGATTCAAAGTCCTACGAACTCCTTTTTTCGCCCTCTATCCATCTATGAGCATCAAAGAGGCAAATTTATTAGTTCATGAAAATAGTACTCAATTGACTCTAAATAATCATCTAAATCAATCAAAACACGGGTATTTCGAGCTATAAAATCTAATAATTTCACGCCTAATCACTTCCACCGCACACCTAAATCCCAAAAAAAACATACCCTTAAGGATTTTCATTTATTTTCAAAATAAATATGTAGTGTTCTCATCCATTAGATGTATTTCCAAAATTTTCATATTTGCTGCCAGAGATAAATAACAGAGCATCATTCTACACATAACAAGAGAATATGTTTGGTTAAAATTAATGTTGGGTCTCTGCGAAAACCTTTGGCCTATGAATCCCGCTTTGTACTTCACCGCCTTGTTATTCTCATTTAATTTTCCTACTCAAATTGCATCGTTGATGAAGTGTGTTCTGTGACACTTCACGGCCAATCCATGTATTCGAATCGCCGAAGGTCTACCATGAGAAACGTCCATACGTTTGGTGTGAAATATATATATGTCTCAATGGTCGCAACAGTTCGGAAGGGAAGAGATGTAGTTGAGACCAATTTAGTTTGGAGATATGATAAGAAAGAAAGATAAAATGATTCCAGAAAGTGAGGGAAAAAAGAATTTATACTGACCCATTTTTCGAATCGAATTTTAAATGGATTGTTACACATATTTACGGTAAGTGGGTATTAAACATATAATACTTTCCGTTGAAACTTTGATTCTTACATAGACACATATACAATTTTATTTTTAGTTTCTCTATCAAATATGTATATATGGGTAATAGAATTAAAAATAGATAAATACTCAAAAGTTGCACCGGAATGTTGCAACTTCATCAAAGAGGTCGGTTGAATTGAAAAGTTTTAATTTTCACCTACACGGAAAAAAATGTCCTTTCGTTTAATAGACTCTATTATACTATGTAAATATACATATATACAACACTATCCATAATACTTGCGTGCAACCTTCTTATTGACTTATGCTCTAGTATTAGAGTATTTTTTTATCAAAAATCTCATTTGACTCTCTTCCATACCAATGACCACTAAAAATGGCGGAGTGTGGAGAGAGTGTAGGAATCTATATCTATATTAAAAAGTAGCAAGTAAATGAGAAACATTTTAGGACGAGTGTACCCTTCATATTTTCTCCTTTTGCAATCTAGCCCTGCAGATAATACTTCTCAATTATCCGCCTCTTCCCTTCCCATCTGCATCCAATCTAATTCCCTTGCAAGTGTTATGTCTCTCTCTCTTCCATTCAAATATGTCTTCCCCCATATTCTGGTTCAACTGTCTTCTTCTGAACTGTCTATCAAGGTCTTCCACTTCAGCAGTGTCATTACCGCGACTTGCCCCTATTCTTGGTGCTGCTCGACATTTCGAGTTTGGATTCGTGGGGCGGCCCTCAGCTGAGGGCGACGATTAATTGGCTTGCGGCGGACGACGAAGGTACTCAACATGATTTCAGTATAGACTTAACTAGGGAATGACTTTTAATTACAGAAGCACACATATATATAGTGATATCAACTAAAATGAGACTTGCCCTTTGATTAACTTTTGATTAATGAAGCAATTTCGTCTGTTATCGTGAATTTGAGGCGAATTTTTTATTAATAGATTTTATTTGTTAATAATTGGTCCTTTTTTTTTTTTTTTGCAATACAGGAGGCACCTCAACACTCTTCTTGATTCTCCTTTGGGGAGGAGTTTACCCATAAGTATCATCTAACGTCTTTGGTTGTGTTTCTTGTAACCTGCGTAATATAATACTTGATATTGATGAATTGTGGCGCTCAATTGTGCAGCCATGTCCAGGATGTAGTATATCAACTAAGAGAGCAATGGCCAAAGCAGAAAGCCTTGTGGCGGATTTGATTGACGTAATTTTTGTATGTTTCTTTATTATTGAGAAATTTACATAATTGAAGCAAGCTTCTGGGGAGACAACTTTTGATAGAGATTCATTTGAATTTTCTTTTCAGCCCAAAATCTATTACAAATGCAATTAAACTCTAATATTAGATGGTCTTATTCTATTTAAATTCTAATATCATCTGACACTTTTTGGGTGCACATTCAGCATGTTAATGTATCTAAGAACAAACACATGATTCATGAAAAGGTGAACATTCTAGCAAAAATAATGATTCTTTTATATAAAATAGTCACATTAACAAGCAGGCAAATTGGTAGTACCTAAATCTCAGATTATTGTTCTTATATAAGTTTCTCTTTATGATTCTAAATTTTTTTAGCTTAGGAGAGAGAGTGAGAACAATAATATAAGATGTCATTTTTAAGTAGCTTATAAGTTGCTAATGTGTTTGGCTATACAACTTATAAGATTTTTTTTGAATTTATAATAAATATTTTTAAAATTTTAATTTTCATATAAAATATTTTGTTTTTTTTTTATCTTTTATGTTGATGTAGAGGTGGGTGGGGGCAGGGGGTAGTGGGGTGGTTAGAAAAATCTCCAGCCTGAGAAACATTTTTGGATTATGAAAAAATCAAGATTACTGTAAAATATTTTTACAGTAAATTGAATCATGTGCATTTTTTTCAGCCACCATTTTTTCATACAAGGTCTTAAATTGAATTATTTTGGTCTTTAATCATGTGCATTTTTACAGTCATATTCATATACTATTAAATTAATTCAATGTTATTAAATTAATCTACAGCACCGGTTTCATATACTATTCATTTCTCCCATTTAGCCATTGAAGAAAATCAACACAAAATCTTTTTTTGTTAATGTATGTTCCTACAAAATCAAGGAGAGCTTAATATGTGAAAATAATATTTTGTTCTGAATAGGGCCTCCATGTTGTGCGGCTTATTGGTTAATATATAACCAGATCGCATTAGAAGATGAGTACGGGTGCAAATTCAAACCCTATTAATGGTTGATGAAAAACCTCAGTTTATATGTGTAATTGCTCTCTCTACTTTGTTGTTTATTATTAAGTTATATAATTTTTTCTTTTCATTGAGAAACTTGAAACCCATTTTAAATCCTTAAAGTGGAATTATATAGTTATTAGTAGAGATTGAGACTCATCCAGACAAACAAAGGTATAATGAATGATACTGCAGTATTTGTAGATCTCTAATTCTTTAAATGACCAAAACAACTAATTTTGGGCATACTACATACTATCTTGCCTAGAAATAGCATTCAAATAGATTATATTAATTTAAAGTCTGTTTTCGGTTCATATAACTAATTATAAGATTTCAAGAATTTATAATAAATATTTTTTAAAATTTCATTTATATATATATATATATATATATATATATATATATATATATATATATATATATATATTATGTTGATGTAAAGATGGGTGGGAACAGAGTGAGTGGTTGGGATTTGGGAATGGAGGTGGTTAGAAAAATAAAGTGGGAAATCCCCAACTTATAAGCTGTTAGGTGTTTATTTTATGATTAAGATGTTAAACATCTTATTTTGTCAAAAATATTGATAGTGCTTATAAACTCCTAAACAACTTATAAACTGTTTTAAAGAGCTTATAATCTCATCCAAACGCCCTCTTATTCTAAACTTTGTGATCTTATTAGCAATCATTCTCTTAGATGAGCATGCCCAACTATCATAAGATTTAAGCATCCTTAGTTTAAGTTTTATGAGTATTTTATATCAATGCATTGCATGTGCCTCCAACTTTAAGCCAACGTGTTTCTTGGTTGTTTTATATTCATGACTAGTGTCATAATTGCACCATTTTTTTTACTTAATTTCACGCTTGTTAAGGGTATGATGCATTGTTTTGATGTTAATTGTCATATATTTGTCAACATAACCCTTATGTTCAAGAATTGTGTAAATGTGTAGGAAAACGAAGGAGGATGAGCAAAGATTGAGGAAAACAAGCAACAAGATTGATGAGTGCATCTTCACGAACATCAAAGAGCAAACTGAAGTGTGAAGAGGGCAAAAATCGGACTTTAGTGGTGAAGGAGAGCTTAGTGTGGTTTCACTCGACCAAGAAAGGAACCACTCAGTCGAGCGAAAAAGGCATGGGCTAAGGGATTTATGTCGTGGGAATATCACTCGACTAAGACAGGAAATCACTCAGTCAAGTGATAATTTGTAAAGGTCGAGTGTTGGCCGAAGTCATTTCACTCGAGCAGAAACAAAGTCACTCAGTCGAGTGAAACATGCTCTGGTTGAGTGAAATGTCGCAGTGAGAAAAATTAGTTTTTATTAACATTTGAAGGGCTCTTTTGCAAAATCCAACTTGGGAAATTATTCTCCCATATAAATACCTTTTTCCCTGAAGTTCATTTCAGTTTTAGACCAACAAATTCATCCTTAAATCCCCTTTCAATTCCCTATTAATTTTCTTTCAATTGTAATGCAAAATCCTTAAAATTTCACCATGGATTACTTTAGTTTAACATAATTTCAGTTCATTAGAGTTGTAATTGAAGATTGAAATAAGGATTGGAGTAATTTGAAGAGTTTATTTCTATTTCCATCCATATAGGTGATATTCTTCCATTTAAATGCTATTTCAATTAATTACTATGTTGTTTATTGTTGTCTTTCTTTCCTTTGCCATGGGTATTGCTTGTAGCACCATGGACTAAGCCTATTATGCTTTGGGTGATTTAGATTATATGAGAATTGAAGTTTTGATTTGATTTATGGCTTGATTATGTTGAATTGAATGATTAGATTCCTTAATTATGGATTACTTGAGTTTTGATGGTTAGTTTCTAGTAGATTATGCACTTTGTTTGAATTGACAACAATACGAGAGCTGAGCTCGTTCCAACGGGTGCTTAATCGAGAGAAATGAGTTATCAATTGCTATTGTTAGATTTCTAAGACATCGAGAGATGCTAGATAGTCCAGAACACTCCAAATTATTTCTAGGAAAGTGTGAAAATTATAAATAGTACATGATTGTGGAATTAATTAAATTGTTGTCATTATTTTGTACATTTTTGGTAGTGGGGTGGTTATAAATAGGGGTAAAGCTCAAAGGAGCAGGACAATCTGCTGGAACATTTGTTGGAGAGGTTGCTAAGGATGCGAAGGAAAAAGGATTTTTTATTGGAGGAAGCCGATAACATGGATGAATAGAACAATCGTCTCCCATCAGTTCGAAAATCTACAAAAATAAAATAAAACAAAGGTATGGATGAATACCAAAAATAGAGATACTCTTGTTTGAGACGGTGCTCCACTTATGTATTATGATCACATTCACATTTAAAACATAGTTGGTTGTACACTACAAGAAAATAAATAATTGCTTACGAAATTAGATTTGTTTATGGAATTTTCCAATAAAAAATTACCATATCGAGATTGCCAACAAAGTGCCAACAAAGTTTTCTAATAATGTAGACACTTTCATTCTCAATCTACAAACAATTTGTCTACAAAATAAAATTTCTAGCTAATCAATTACCTACAAGCAATTTGCCTACAAAAATTTACTCACAAATAACTTGCCTACGAAAATTTTGTAGGCAAATTCTTTATAGGTTAGGAATGAAGATGTCTGAATAATTAGAAAATTTTGTAGACAACTTCGCAGACAATCCCCATTACAAAATTTTTGTTGGAAATTTCATAGCACGTTGATAATTTCCATAGATAAATTTATATTTTCTCGTAGTGGTAGTCCAATAAGTTCATGTAACTTTTGCCAAAAAAATATGTTAGTAGTAGTGTTAATTTATTTTATTTTATTTTGCTTTTCATAAAATTGTTTTTCTATATGAAGTAGGCAATAAATAATTGGATATAAGACTATGTGATATTGTGGTGATTATGGAGTTTTATGTTCTCTCATTCTCAGAGCATGCTCAGACTTCAATTTTATAGATGTTCTCAAGTTAATCTTGTTGACCATTCTCAAAGTATTTTTGTTATCACATTTTATCAATTAATAGTAAATGCATGCTTTTATCCTGAAGGTCACTACAAGCTTGTAACTGAAAAGAAATTCCCCATGTGGTTACATTAAGTCTTCGATTGTCGATTGTTATTTAGATTGTGAGTTAATATCAATTTATTTCGTGTAAAGTAGGGTGAATCCAATATAAGAAAATGATAAAATTGAAAAAACAATCATAATATACTTCTCTTTTGTTCACTACAAAAAACTCGCGTCGAAATTAGCGACCGCCTAGATATCGGTCCCTAAATAATGTATTAGCGACCGATCAGTGACCGAAATAGACCACTGGTCTCAAACTAAAAAAAATTGCGATCGACTGTAAAATCGGTCTCTAAATCTAAGGCGGTCGCTGAACTCAAAGGTCGGTCAAAGCTGACCAACAATTTTTACCACCTGATCATCGACCGCAAATTAAATTTTGTACAAACTGGTCAGTTTGACCCGTTATTGGAAACGGGAAACAGACATTAACGATTGTTACTTAGCGACCGCTAATTTTTTTTTTACCTTTTTTAGGTGGATCCGTACTTCACTTTCGCCCAACACATAAAAATCCACCGCCGTCGCCTCCGTCGAGCAATCCGTTCAGGTCAAATCACTCGTTGCTTCCCCGTCTACACAATAACCGTAAGTTTTTTAAATTTTAAACGTTTATTAAATTTGTATATCATTTTTTGAAATTTATAGGATTTATATTATATACATGAAGTTATATATATATATATATATATATATATATATATATATATATATGTTTGTGATTGAACCGTTTATATGTTTGTATTTATACTATATACATAAACTTAAAATGTTAACCGTTTAATTATTATGTTAGTATATCATCGTATATCATGTTTGTATATATGTTTAGTTGGTATGTTATATAGTTGATTGAAATATATTTAATTAGTTGATTGATATACGTAGCTAAGTATTAATTTAGTTGATTAAAATACGTAGGTATGAGTTTAGTTGATTGATATGAATTTATGCGTAGTTATTAATTTAGTTGATTGATATATGTATGTATGAATTTAGTCGATTGATATATGTAGGTATATGAATTTAGTTGATTGGTATACATATGTATGCATTTAGTTGATTGATATATGTAGGTATGAATTTAGTTAATTGGTATATGTAGGTATATATTAATTTAGTTGATTGATATACGTAGGTATGAATTTAGTTGAATGTGTATAAATATAATATGGTATGCTAATCTGTTGAATTTATAATTATTACCGATGAGCTTTCAAGATAACCCTAATCAGAGTGGGGGACAGGGTCGGGGGAGGGGGAAGAGAAGGTCGGGGTCGTTGAGACCGGAGATCCCAGGGGTTAGACGGGCCCCGGAGATGACACCATCCTCCTCACAACATTCCAGTGCTGCTGGCTCTACTTCTGTTACCGGCTCTTCGGCTTCACGGGGGCATCCGACATTTGATAGCCGTCTCACTGTTGTCCCTTGCGACAACATGTAAGTATTTTATAATTAATTAATTTTTTAATTATATTCATTAATGTTATTTATTAATATTAACTTGTTTTTTTTTATGTCACAGTATGCTTCCAGGCCATAAGACTAGCTCTCACATCTCAGAGGCCATTAAGAAGATCTCGTTCGAGGTTGGTGCCTTCTCGTGGTCCATGGTGTCCAAGCGAAAGAGGAGAGACTATTTCGAGGAGTTCAATATATATTTATTATGATTTTAATTTTTAATATTTTATTTTGAATTTATTCGTTAATATTTTATTTTTAATTTAATTGCAGATGTTATGCGTCTGGGACACTGCTTATGATAGTTTTATGTACGGCTTGTTCTGCGCGAAAGCGCAGGAGCGGTACAAAAATATTATCTACGGGCTGAAGAAGCAGTTCGATGTTGGGGCGCAGCCGGAGCTGGGCCAGGGGCCAGACGGATGTTCTGTCTGGGACGCTTTGGTTGCTCACTCGAATAGTGATGCATTCAAAGCCAAGTCCACAAAGTCCAAGGAGAACCGATTGAAGGACCCCACCGGATAAAGCGTTGCCAGACATCGGGCTGGATCCTGGTCCATCTTCGAGTACTCCCTCGCCTTTGTAAGTATTATACTTTTTCTTTACATTTGAATATTAATAAATTTTTAAATGTTTAATATTTAAAATCTATTGAATTTAGTTCTCAACAGGAGAGGGAGCACGGACGAAAGCCCTCACTCTATGAGCAGATGGAGATCTCCCACCCAGTGAACCCGGAGACTAGGACGTCTACCTACGCCCGCACCACCGAGATCCACGTAAGTATTTTTTTTAATTTTAATTTAATTATTATAATTGTAGTTTAATTATAACTGTATTTTATTTATATAATTTCAAAACCAGTTTAAGGATCATCTCACCCAGACCTCGCAGCAGGTGGCTCCTACCGACGACAGCAAAAAGAACCACACCCCTTCCCGGATTGACGAGAACCGCATCTATTTAGATGTGGTCAGAGTCAAGAAGTGGAAGGTCGTAGAGCAGGGCGGTCACAGTAAGGCCATCCTGCAGACTTACCGCCAGAGCAGTGGATCGTCCTCCTCGATCGACTATGCTCCCTCTCAGATGGAGCGTGAGCTGAGAGATGTCCGGAAGCAGATGAAGACCCTCACGAGCTACAACATGAGTCTTCGAGATTGGTTCACCAGTATCACTAAACAGATGGAAATAGTCGTTCAACCCCCATCCCCACCACATTTTGATATCGAGGGGAGCGGGCACGGAGGGGCAGGTGGTGAGGGTGAGGATGATGATGTCAATGTGGACTGCTTCCTCTCTGATTAAGAGAGAGAGGGGGGGGGGGGGAGGAGGAGAGTTTTATATTTTTTGTTGAATATTGTATATCTTTAATTGAGTTATATACATAAAATGAATAAAAACGAATGAATTAATAATTGGGAGAAAAGCAAAATTGCCCAAAATTTAAGGGGGCACTTGATTTTTGCCCCCTTTTTTTCAAAAGATGTTTTTTGCCCAAAAAATGTTGGCAAAACGGTTGGTAAAGGGTTGGCACTCATGCCAACCTGTGTGCCAAACATTCGCCAACCTTTTGCCAACATTTTTGGGCAATATACATCTTTTGAAAAAAAAAAGGGCAAAAATCAAGTGCCCCCTTAAATTTTGGGCACTTTTGTGTATTGTCCGTTAATACTTTATAATAGTCTAAAATATTAAATTTATAAATTTAATAAAAAAGTTAGTAAATATATATATATATATATATAAACGGATTAGAAACAAAAATGAATTAATTTGATGAATTTGAAAAAAAAGGGACTCAATTTGGAATTATATACAATTACGTGAATAAAAACTAATGAATTAATAATTTATAGTATTCTAAAATATTAAATTTATAAAATTAATATATATATATATATATATATATATATATATATATATATATATAAGCGAATTAGAAACAAAAATGAATTTATTTTGATGAATTTAAAAAAAAAGGGCTCAATTTGGAATTATATACAATTAAATAGATAAAAACGAATGAATTAATAGCTTATAATAGTCTAAAATATTAAATTTATAAAATTAATAAAAAAAGTTAGTAATTATCATATATAAACAAATTAGAAACAAAAAGAAATTAATTTGATGAATTTGAAAAAAAGGGACTCAATTTGAGGTTATATACAATTAGATGCAAATAAACGAACAACTATATCATGTGTCCTAGAGGTTCACAACTCCTTCAGGTAAGTTTCAATTCCCCTAGGGCACATATTTGTCTATTTATTATTATTTCTACGAGCCTCACAAGGGCTTATATACTATATACTCGCCTAATATAAGCTAGTGGGCCAGTGGCTTAGTGATTCGCGCCCTACCCGGAACCCAATGGGCGCGGGTTCGAACCCATTGAACCCCTCTTTTTTTACGTAGTCACAAAAATCAAATTAAAACTTTAATTTTATTTAAAAATAAATTAACGACTGTCTGGAATCGGTTCAGCGACAGCCAGGTGGCGGTCGCTAACTACGCGGTCTTAGATTAGCGACCGATGTCAAAAGACGGTCGCTAAAATTAGCTACCCGCGTTTTAACTATTGTCTTTTATCGATCAGAAATCGGTCGCTAAGCCGATCGCTAATCCAGTGGTTATTTGGTAATTTGTGAGGGTTTTGTACCCATTAGTCATGACATTATGAAAAAATAAAAACAAAAAACCATGTAAAGAATGATTGTTATAACCACAACTCAACTTTGATTCAGGTTCATGATAATGATCTAGGATTCATGCACCATAATCTACAGTTCTACACCCTCTGTTTTATGAGAGGACCCCACCTGTTTACACCAATCTTGAAAGTTAGCACATTTCCACAGCTAAATAATAGTAATAATCCATCCTATTTAGTTACATTAACAACATACCCAAACAATATATAGGCCCGTGGGTTTTCGCGGTCTGCAGATTACGAACAGAGTCATCGAAGAACAGCTGCAGAAAAAAAATCGTTTAATTTTATATTTTGATTATTAGCAAAAATAATTTATCGCCTGAGATTCAATTTACTGGTCCAACGATTAATTAAAAATGTTTGCTTGACAAATTTTTACATAAATCACATTAAATGCACATGGTGTAAAAGTGCACATGATTCAATTTACTGGTTTTTCAATTAATGCACATGACTGTAAAAATGCACATGATTCAATTTACTGGTCCAACGATTAATTAAAAATGTTTGCTTGACAAATTTTTACATAAATCACATTATAAAACAATATGCCTTTTTTTGAAGTAAAACATGTTTGCTTCTCAAGATTACTGTAAGTGGAAGATTCATTTTTGGATTATGTAAACATTTTTGTCGCCTGAGATTCAATTTACAACTTATATCAATGTCTTATACTAATATGCTTAGTTGATGATATAAACACATTAAAGAGAACTATTGATATATGTTGATATAAACTTATAGGGTCTGATGTCCTAGAACTATATGATCAGCTTAGCCCTTAAGTCACTACTTATTCACATTAAAACTTAACTTTGAGTTTCTCTTCCGAAATAAAAACAACAGCAGAATAAAAAAATATCCAATTGCGCCGGAAAACATAAAGCACTGCAAATAACCCAGTCAAGAAGACCAAATCCAATTGAATCATATTCCAATCTAAGAAGAAAAGTGGACGCAATAGACTCTGCAATGAAAATTTGTCCTGCAATAGGGTTAATCAAAATGACGATCATGATTCGCCTGAAAATAATTGAAGCACGAGATTGGGGTAAACGGTTCTTACCAGTTGATTATTGGGACGATAAGATTATTGGTGTGCCAAATTGTTAAATTATTTGGTCCCAATCAAAGAGGCATTGATTTTGTGTGACTTGGTGAGGCGTAACCGGCCGAAAAAGAGGAGTAGCGAAGCGCCGGGAGGTGTAACGGTGGAAATAGATTAAGAAGGATTAAACTGTATGAAACTCAAAATGGCAGGGGTATAAATGTCCAAAAATGTCTTGACGCTTCAATTTTTTCTTCAAACCCACTAACCCTTCAACTCTTTTTAACTCTTCAATTCATCATCGTCCCTTTTCTCAAGCAACCTTTAATTTAATTAAACGAGAGTCCTAATGCCGATGAAGGGCGACCTTTACTGAAGTCGATGACTTATCGACTTGCGGTGGACGATTAACACACACTCTCTCTCCCGACCTCGGAAAACACCTGACCATCGCCGCTGCACCACGATCCCGCTCATTCTCCCTAAATAAGGTATGTGATCTCTTGTGCCTCTTTTCATTTGTTTCTTCTTAATCTCGATTTTTTTTTTCAGTTTCGAACTCTCTCTTCCCACCCCTTGCCTTCCTCCGATCCACCCCACACATGAATTCATCGGAAATTGTTCGATCACCGCCATTTAATTATTTATACTTACATTATGTTATAATTTTGCAAGCTATCTTCTATAAGACAGTTGAGGCTTGTTCTTAAGCCGTATCTGAATTTAAGAGTACTCTGATTAGATCGAGGGTCGAAGTGAATAATTGGAAAAGGGAACATAAATGGTGTTGATCACTGTAGTACGAGATTATGTTTTGGCATGAAAGTTCTCATCCTTGACTAAAAGAAGGTAATTAGTTATGCTATGTTGACATTGTTTCTGTTATTGTGCTTGAAATTTTGGGATTTAATTGGTTCATGAGTGTTGTCACTTCAACTTTTGATTTTATCAGTGTACTTTTGTTGTAATTTAAATAATTAGAAGACTGGTATTCTATTGCTGCTTAGACTCTTGTGACTAGATTGTGAAAGTTTTGCATCCATAATGGAAGATCGTCATCTCTAAGTTGAAACTTGAATTTGGCAATAGAATATTTATAACTACAATGCGGCAATTGTGTAAACTCAAAAGGGGGTTTAGTGAACCGATCACGTGTTATCAGACTTTGATAAGCATAACATTTTTATGGAATTTTCCTTAAGCTAATATATATTTTGTAAATTAGAATGTCTATCTTGCTTATTTAATTACCAATTGCATAGACGATGAAAGTATTGGTGTTCTTTTTTTTTGTTAATTTTGTGTCTACAATAACAAACAACAATATGTTTGCAATACCCACTAAGGGTTTGCCATACCCACTAAGTTTGCAACAATATTTTTGTGATTTCTAATATTATAGGCTTGCATATTTTTTATGCAATAATAATTGCAAATTATTTTTTTTCCATTTCGTTGTGATTTGTATATAATCTAATTGAGTAGAGCACTTGTGCTGATAACGTGTTGTAAAATAATAAAGCGCAAACAAGAACACCGATTTATTTACCCAGTTCGTCGTTAACGACTACGTTTGGGGGCGTACCAAGCCAGGAGTTTTCACTATATTTTTGTGTATGCGTGCATACAATTCTGAGTACAATGATCTATTTATAATAGAAAAGACCTTAGTCTAAACCTAAAGTTCATTTAGGTTATAAGTTTATTAGTAATGTCCACATCAAATGTTATAGATTTAGTATAATAAATTTGTTAGTTTTATAACAAACTCCACATCATTTTTCAATTTTTATGATCACTAATTATGAATATATTTAAATACAATAGTCAATAAACATAGGCAATTTGCTGGCCGCCGAATACTTGAGGTTCACAACTTGATAAAATTAACAAGTGAAAATGTGAGTTCGATTGATTAATGTGTCTAACGAGTTTAGCGAATCTATAGAACCGCATCTAATGAGTCTAATGGAATTATAAAAATATCTATATTATCGAGTCTAACTAGTCGAGCTCAAACTAATTCATTAATAAATAGTGTATCTAACGAGTTCGAGCTCAGCATATTAGCTATAGGAGTCAAGTCAAGCTCTCGAGCAACTCGATCCTCATCGCATAACAACACTAGGCAAACATGAAACAATAAAATACAAATGATGTTAATGTATGTTATAGATAGAAAAATCATACTAGCCTTGAATGTGTGGAATTGAGATTTTTTTTCAAGAAAACACAATCAATGTTCTAATAAAATTTCTCTTGCACATGAAGATTCTAATATTTTATAATTCAAGTTTAACTTTTGTTAAGAGAAAATAAAAAATAAAAAATAGAGGGACCAGATGCATTAAAGTAAAAAATTGGGATTTATGTGAATTGAGGAGGACCCAGCTAAAATGCCCTAAATACTCATTCCTCTCATTTTTCAATTTTTTTTAATACCTTTGAAAACTCAAAGTCATGGCTCTCACTCTTCCCCCCCTCCCTCCCAGTTTGCCGTCAAAGTCAACCCACGGCCGTCGAAGAGTTTTCTACCCAAAATATCATGACCACAACTTGTTCAAAAATCGTGATGGATATTGTTCGGCTCTGATTATCCAAACACAACCATTATGTTCGGAAAAAAATTAGACCATGAACACAATTTTTTAAAAAAAAAAAGTTCGAACACAATAAACAAACAACAATATTATCATACTCAAAGAACAACGATATGCATGAAAAACATCATAGCACCAAAAAAAATTACCCTCAACATTTAGAAAACCTAATTTTCAAAAATACTAAAATACTTATATGTATGTATTCAGGGTATGGATGATTGTTCATCTTTACAACGAAGGCCTCACAACACGTTCACATTCTTAGAGTATCAAGTTTCGTTTGTACTTTTGACGTATGGAGCAATGTTTGAAAGTTCTCTGCAAATAGGTGGAGATAGTATATTTACTAAATTATATTTAAAGGAAAAGTTGAAAGGGCATTATAAACTTTTCAAATGTTTATTTTAGAAATTAAATTTTAGATTAGTGTATTTACTATCTATGTAAGTGTCAATAACTTGGGTCATTGGTGAGTGTTACACTATTGATCTCATTAATTAAAGATTGTGATTTGAGATGGCTATTGGTTTCATTGGGCCTTTTCAATTATTAAAAGGTCAGGTTAAATATAGTCTTATGTTTTGTGAATATATCCCACCCAAAAAAAATGTTCGAAATTTTTTTAAAAAAAATAAAACAATTTTCAGAATTTT
The DNA here is from genome assembly GCA_947034835.1 of Ballota nigra. Lineage (NCBI taxonomy): Eukaryota > Viridiplantae > Streptophyta > Magnoliopsida > Lamiales > Lamiaceae > Ballota > Ballota nigra. The sequence continues at coordinate 3,856,433 of OX344727.1, read as the reverse complement.
TTTTCAAAAATTCATATGTTTATTGTTTTTTTTTTTTGGCATTTTCAGAATTTTTTTTTTTTTAAATTATCAAAATTTTCAGATATTTTTTTCCAAACACTTCTTAGTGGAGTTGTATAAATAAAATATATGACTGTATATAACGTTGACCTCATTAAAATTTAATTGATAATATATTTATGTTATTTGGGCTGGGCTTGAGAGCTACATGTATGTATATATTAAAATTTAATTGTGAATTTAAAAATTATTTTTAAATAAGTAAATATTACTCGAGATGTTTGGGTCGCGCCGTCGAGACGCGCCAAATTACAATAAATAAATAACCCTCAATTACTCTACTAACTCGTAGTAGTGGCAAGCAAAGGGTCGATCCACGGGGAACGTAGAAATTAAGATTATGCCTTTTGAGATGATTAATGAGACAAACAAATAAATGGGGAGTTTGAATTGGTTTTTCTAACACTACTAAAGCAATAATTAAAATTAAATAAACTAAGAAAACAAATAAAATAATATAAATTCAATTAATTAATGAATTCCAATTCGCGGTTCATTCACCACTTGGTCTTGACTATGCTAATCAAACATATTATTCACTCAACTTTTCCCACGGATTAATGACCCTCGATAAACAACAAGCTCTGTTCACCGGTTTTATCCCTTAATATTATTCTATTGAAACAAGCTCTCCAACGAACCTTTCTAACCAAACAGTCTAGATACGCTCATAGATTTAATTTGGTAGAAGCATATTAACCTAGGTGATCAAGCTAAATTAATTAGCTCAAGCAATTAAACAATAAAAACAGATGATATAAATAATCCGTGTAAAAAGTCTCACGAATAAAACAGGGTTCAATTAGCAATCATCAAAACACAAGTTTAGAAATCCCCGGAATTGAAATAAAAACAAACTAACTAGAATCGGTGGTAGGCATCTTCATGGAACTCATCATCTTTGCAACGGCAGTCCTCCTTGGCTGCGTTCCCAGCGTCCACACCCTCCGTTCCTTCTTACGGCCTCAACTTATTATATATATAAGGCTGCTGCTTGCTTTCTTGTTGCTCACGTACATTAATGATCTCCCATGGGCCCATTGAATGTCTTAACTATAATGGGCCAAAACAATTTTGCTATCCAACCGTGTGGTTTTATAATGTGGGTTATTTGAATGGGCCTGCACAAGTGGGCTTTATTCGTTGGGTTTGGCGAGTGGAATTTAGACTGCTGCGCACTGATTTTGTTTCGCCCATATCTGGAGCTTCCGAACTCTGATTGACTCGATTCTTTTTTTGTTGCGATCCTGATTTCGAGACGCTTCATATGCTTCAGGTCTCTTCTCCATTGCTCATCTGTATCAGTCCCAATATTTTTCTCCTCTCACTCAAAATATTTCAAAACATCCTGAAATTCATAAAAAATATAAAATCAATGGATTAAGACCATAATAGCATAAGTTGAATAACTACGAGTAAAATATAAAATTGTTGTTATTAAACAACCAATTAAAGCACACAATTTACTCAATAATTACGACTTATCAATGTTCAAACAAAGTCTTAAATTTTTATGACTTTAAATAATAAATTTTGTCTTTCAAGTCTTAGCACTTTCATTATTTTACTTTTATCCTTTCTACCTTTCTTTTTGCCCTTGTGTACTTTCATTTTCTAATATTTTGCATATTGCACTTTATTATATTTTTTTGCCCTTGCACTTTTCCCCTTGAAAAAGTTTTTTCATAGCTTTTTATTTTTTTTAATCATTTTTATTTTACCCTTGACCTTTTCCACTAACAAAAAAATTGACGCATCATTTCTATGTTTTCGCTCCTTGTGATTTCATGCCAGATTATGAAATAACATCTCATGATACACTACAAAATTTGAAAAAAAAAAAAATTTATTGAGATCACATTGATGCCATAAGTTACATCATCTTAAACATTAACCCAAACTCAACTCAAACTAGAAATTTTAAGAAAGCTATGTAAAGTGGCAAACCAAACATGCAAGAAAAATGGATCCATTTAAAACAAGTGTGATGGGAACAAGGATGAATCAAAAGTGATGCACCCTTGTACAATCAAAGTAGCAACCGGTGGGGCCCCCATCGGGTAGCAAAGCCTCCATAATCGGCCCTTGTGCTCCTTCTTCCACGGCCATTGTACACGTACGCCAATTGAGGTCCATTTTAACGTACCCCGGGTGTACGCAGTTTATACGCATAGTCGGGTACTTGTTGGCAAGAATACGCGTATATGCATTGAGGGTAACCTTCGAAATGCTGTAAGCCAGAAGCATCTTCTGCCATCCATTTGTTTTCTATCCTATCTTCTTTAGCATCGCGTAGAAACTCCTGCAGCATTCCTTCGATTTTCTCTTCTGTTAGGTTCTCAATATCTCCCAATTATTTTCTTCTTTGCTCGTTCGGCACACGCTGCATAACAACAAACACAATTAGATTCTGATTCTGATTATATGATGATGATGAGGAGAAGAAAGTGCTCACACTTAGTTCACTTCTTAGAGAAGAAAGATTGACGATTCTTGTGCCTAAGGTGGATCGTTGCAGCAATGGAAGAAGAGCTTCGGTTACTTTCTTGACACTATAGTAATTGATGTCTAGGCATTCCTTTGCCGATTCGTAGGTTGTCTTCATCACATCTTGAATCATGTTCACGGCCTTTCCTTCTAGCTGCATCGTACATTATGCAACGAATCGTGTCACAATGATAAAAAAAAAAGTTCAACTAAAGTATTGATCCTTAAAGAATACCGAGATCCAAGTCTGAAAAGGAACTTAATCCAGTTAGCATCGGGACCCTTGATTTCACACGCACCCACAGGCCACACCAAATCATCACCCATTAATACAACACCAACATTATTTGATTCCAAATTCAGAGAAATATCTATTGTACCTTCTTCAAATTCGACTAATTCACCCGTCGTTACTTCATCAAGACCATGAATACGAGCAATATCATCGCCTACTTGAAGTATGGTACAGGTATTTACAATCTTGGCTTTTCTATTATATTGTTCAATACGTTCATGGAGAATAGTACTAATTTCGTAGGCTTGAATGGTTACCATAAGTTTTCGTGTGGGTTTGTGTGAAATCAAGGGTCCAGATGATAACTAGGCCCTGCATTTACTGCCGGGATCCAAATCCATAATAAAATGGCACAATACAACTAAGAATACACATTTTGAAGGGGATAAAATCTATCCATTAATCACAAAATAAGAAAAAAAAGTTGTGTTATTTACACTGAAAAGAGTGAGCTGATTACACTGAAAAATATGGATTAATTGGTTTTTAATATAATTTTTTTAGTGTAATCAGCCCACAATGAAACCTTGAGTTTTCTACAATTTTTCTTAAAATAAGTCTTCCCATTTTACCCTTGTGAAGATAAAATCTTGGCAAAATGTCACTTTCAGAATAATATGCAAGCCTATATTTTGTGGATAGAGAGAGTAGAGCATTTGTGTTGATAACGTGTTGTAAAATAAACCCTTAGTGGGTATCGCAAACATATTGTTGTTTGTTAGAGAAATAGCCTGCTAGGTACATTGTTTAACATTTATTTACGATTAAGTTGTCTGTTTTTTAAAAGTTACCCTCAACAACAAAAACCTATTTCCCTTACCTGCCACACCTATTTTCTCATAGCTGCCACATCTTTCTCTTTTTCACCCTATTAATAAAATAATACCCATCCCTCCTTAATAAACTGTGCCCCTCGTTCTTCTTCCCTAATTTTTCTCCAGTCTTCTACCCCGTTTTTTTAATTGAACTCGATCCGAAATTAAAATCGAAGTTGTTGTGAATCTCGATGGTGATGTCATCGGCGTTCGGCTGTTGTGAATCGAAGTTGTTGTGTATTTCAACGATGAATTCATGGTGCTGCGAATCGAAGCTGTTGTGGAAGGTGGGGGAGAAGGCGGATTCGTTGAAGAATTCACCGTCGTGGAAGTAGATAAGGAGAGGAAGTTTCCATGGTGGCAGCGGAGGACGACGGCGGATTCGTTAAAATTGGAGAGAAAAAATTAATTTACCACGGCGATAGCGGAGGACGGCGACCGCAACTCCCACAAACTCAAACAGATCCACCCCAACGACAGCAGAGGACGGCGGAGGAAACGAAAACGTCGACGACGAGTAAATCGAGTAAATTAATTTTTCATTGTTTACTACAAAACTATTTTTCAGCAATAGATAATAAAATTAGAGTATCATAACAGGGGAAAATTAGAGTACCGTAACAGGGGAAAATTAATTTGAATAGTTTGGAAAGTGTCTTTAGATTGATATTGGTCTATTAATCTCAGTTTTTCATATCTACTGAATAGTAATTGATTCTGGGCATCACAAAAATTCTTTGCAGATTAAAGAGCAGTAAGTGTAGAATTTTTCCTTTGTTTAATTTTCAAAATTATCAATTTTCAATTTTAGGCACTCATTGTCCAATTTAACCTTAATGCGTTGATGCAGCGGGTTTGGTTGATTATTGTTGCATTAAATCTTTATTGGTTCGGCAAGGTTTAATGTTTATTTGGAAGAGCTCTTGGACAACTTGATCCATGATCACATTGGAACTCCAATTGTGAAGCAGTAGCATAAATGAAATGGGAGAAGATGGCTAATGAGCTGATTTTTATTGTTGGTTTTAGTCCAAATGTCTCCCTTAGATTGGAAATTATTGTTGTTTAAACAACTCTTAATCATTGTTAACATGTTGTTGTAGGCTGTCATCAATTTAAAATATGCTTATTTGTGCAAAAAAATTAGTTTAATGTCCTATTTGTATTTAGTGCAATAGTTCGGGTCCTACTTGTACATTTTCCCAAAAAATAATAATAATAAGTACTTAGAGCAAATTGAGCATAAGATCCTCATTATTATTTTGAATGGTAAAATTTTCCCACGAGCACCACTAAATTAATTAACCAGGTATTTGGCATGTTCACATGTCGAGGAATGAAAAATAGTATTTTTAGTCTATTCTTAGGAATTAAATATTTTTAGAATATGTAATATGTTAAAAATAATAATAATAATAAGTACTTGGCAAATTAAGCATAAGATCATCATTATTATTTTGAATTGTAAAAAATTCACTTTCAATTTTGTAATGGAAATCATAATTAATTTGAACTTATGAATATAGTATTGAACTTTAATAATATAAATTTGAACTTATAGTCAATTCTCAATTGTACTTAAAAAAAATTGATTCATTGAAGTGAGATAATGAGATTAAAAGTTGCATTTATTGTACTTTAGTGTAACAATTATAATTTTTAGTATTGAACAAGTAGGCCTTGTATGAACATTTTAATAAATTTGAAAAAATGATTAAATAAAAAATTAAGAGTAGGTCTTGTATAAGACCGTTTCATGGCATGAGACAATGAGAATGTGTATAAATAGGGCATTGACTCATTAACATTTTGGTAGGAATATTTGTTAATTTGTTCTGTCTCATATAAATTTTTGCCAAAAATTAAATATTTTTAAAATATGTAATGTGTTAAAAATAATAATAATGAGTACTTAGCAATTTAAGCATAAGATCTTCATTAGTATTTTGAATTGTAAAAATTTCACTTTCAATTTTATAATTGGAATTATAGTTAATTTGAACTCGTGAATATAATATTGAACCTTAATAATATAAGTTTGAACTTATAGTCAATTTTCAATTGTACTTAAAAATAAAAAATTCGAACTTTATAGAAAGGACTCTAAAAGAACATACTTCATGTGCATGAATGGTATGTATGCCATGCCACCAATCAATATAGTAAACAAAAAGAATTGTGGTGATATAGACAACCAAAACAAGCACAGGAAGAAAACTAAAATCGGCACAGCCAACTTAACTCAAACAAACAACGATAACTGGCTTCTACATCAAAGGTAGCAGTAGGAAACACCAACTTTTTGAAGTTGAAGTGACAACATTATACCATCCAAAAGTAAAAAGGAATCTATATCTATATAATAGAGCTAAGCCTTCCATTTTCATGTTTGGGCGCCAATCTGTGTGGTCCGTTGATTGAATTTTTTCAATTTCATCCTGGTCGTTAGATTGGTTCCGAAGTTATACATGGTATGATATTTATTTTTGGTTATTATTGTTTTCAATAATCATAAATCACATACCATTTTTTTGGTTTATTTTCCATGAATGTTGCTGCCGTTTGTTGTTTACTATATCTATATATAGTGTCCTAGATTCTTCCGTCCATGCATCATCGGTTGATTTGTGTTTGTATTGATTTTTTCTTTTCTTTTTTTCAGTGTTGATGATGGTTGATCATCAGTGGTTCATTTTGAAGTGTTGACGGTTGCTACTAATCCATGGTGGTTTTTAATTTTTTGGGACGTTGCCTTCAACGTGTTGTTGTATTTCCGATTTGGCCCGTAATACTGTTTTGATGTATTTTCGCCGGCGATTAGTTTAGCATTTTTGTATAGGTATACGATGGCCTTTAATCTGATTCTGTTTACTCTGTTTTGATCTCAATATTTATCAATAAAAAAATTAGTTGTTGTTATAATGAAGCTTTTTTTATGTTGTTATTCAATTTTTTGTTTACGAAATTCAAGGTAAGCATGTAGTTCCTTCTTCGTGGGTGATCTTTGTATTTATTTGATTTGTATTGGTTATTTTCTATTAATCTACATCCAAATTTATATTAACTAATTTATATGAATTAGATTGACCTTTAATTTAAAATGGTGATCGATGATTTCAATTACCAATCTACGTCCTTATCTTGAAAGAATTATAATCATCGTATTAATTGGATTTTTTTTTTAATTGGATCTTTTTTTTTTTTGTTTAATGATCAGGATTTTTTTTTATTCGTATGTATTATAATGAATTGATTTGGATTGATATTGGATGCGTTCGTAATGGGTAATTGCTTTTGAGTAATCCTTGAAATCAAATTAATCTATATCTATTGATTATATATTTTACTTTTTTATTAATTTTAAATTTTAATTTTTTTGTATTAATAGGCCGAAAACATTTATCAGTTTATTTATACGAAATATTTGGTCAAGTTTAGTATACTTTGTGGGGTATATTATTCTTTGGTTAATTAATAATAAATAACCACGTTCAAATTTACTGGATTAAGGATTGCTTGGTCAAGTTTAGTATATACAGGATGATAAGAATTATTCTGTGTCTGTCCGCCTTATTCTCTTAATTTTAATCTATAATTAATCATTTAGTTGACTTCATATTTAGGAAATAATTTTGTATTGCTAATTTGTGACCAGACCAATTAATAAATTAAATTAATGAATAAATTAATTAACTTATGATTTTTATCGGTTTTTTTTTAGGGTTTGATCGCATGTAGATGATACTCACGATAATTTTTACCGTGAGGAACTATTTACTAATACCTTATATTGAAACAATTAATATATTTAGGGAATATTTTGAAACCATTAAAAATTGCTTTTAGTAGTACTTTTTTTAAAAGTTGTCTCTCACTAACTTTTGATATATGATGCAATCATAATCATACTAGAGTGTACCCACGCGAATTTCGCGTACTGAAAAAATATATTATTTTTATTTTCTGTAGACATTTAATATAAGAGTATTTTTGTCTAAATTTTTTTTAGGTATATACAATAAATTATGGGGTTTGTTTAGCTGTGGCCCGTGCCCTTCACTAAACCCTATAGGTATATCCTACAAACTAAATAATTATAAAAAAAAACATCAAAATTCACATAAATTAATAACAATTATGGAATAGCATTACCTAGACTAATAATTTAATAATAATCAATTTCAATTTCAATATTGAATAATTTATAAATTAATCAACATTATTAGTTATTGGGAGTATACGGTAAGAAATTAATTTATATAAAAAAATAATACAAAATTTGAAATAAACTTTAACGTTACAAATACCTGTTCATCGATTAAAATGAGTTCCAAGTAGAACTTGTGTCTATTAAAATCATTAAAAAATATTTTTCAACTTTTCCAATCCTAACTTTAACGGTCAATTTTTGGCTCTCACTCTTGATATTAGAAATCAAAGAAAATTGAGGTGTCATACTCTTGAAATCTAAAATGAGATTTAAATTACAACAATTAAACCATCATAATTATTCAGATAAAAATATATGGTATAGTTAAATATATTATTTTTGCACATGAAGAATATTTAAACTGAACGATATAGAGCATTAATCAATAATCATTATTACATTCATATTGATATTGATATTTAAATCTAATCAAATTGTGAGCACTTAAAATGATGAATTTAATTATAAAATAAATATACTAATAACAATAGATATTTAACTAACCAACAATTGATGGGAGAAATCTCAGCAAAAGAGTGGAACAAATGAAACTTTGATGTGAAAAAATGAAATACAATATGCTCTCATTTATAATAAAAAAAAATGCATGCAATATTATATCTTGTCCATAATAAGAATATATCGCATAAGAATATTCTTTGAAAAATATAACTATATACATTTTATTTTAGGAAAAAATAATTGAACATTATATTATACTATATATACTAACTCAAACTTAGAAATGATAAATTTAGATTTATTCAATAAATAGATCATATTTAATTACATTAAGGTTTGGAAAAAATATGATTTATAATAAATTCTAAAAATAACTAAATAAGAAAATGGAAAAAATATCTATTTGCATTAATTATGCAGATATAAATTAATGGTTTAGATTTAATGATATAGAACGAAGGGTCGAGATTAAAAGTTTAACCAACTTTTAATGAGAGCGCAGTATTTCAAAATGGAGAGATTTGAGACATGCCACATCAGCCTAAGAATAAGGTGGTGTTGACACATCATCTTGGAGAGGTTTGAAAATATATTATTATATGATTATGTCCTAATTACTTGTGCCCTAATTATATAATTAAATTAATACTTTATGATCTATTTATGTAAAAATGAAACTTCTGCAAAAAAAAAAAAAAAAAAAAAAAATCTAAAATTGATATATTATATTTGTCATTTAATTATTATCTTTATTAGCTTTCAATAATAGTGATAATCTAAATTATATTATGTAATTATCTTAATTATTTAAGTTCTAACATGACTAAATGTAAAGATAAAAAGAATAGGGAAAATTGCAATTTTTGATCCTATAAGAAGAGATTGTCTATAAAAAATGATCTTTTTTCGATATTTTTGGTCCAGTAGTTCTATTCCACATTTTTTTTTCAAGAAAACTGCACTTTTGATCCCAAAAGAATTATTTTTTGCAATTTTAGTCCCAAATTGATCCCAAAATTTAACGAAAATGACCAAATTTACAAAAAATTTGAGTTCAGAAAAGAATGCGAGACCAAAATTTTGTTATTGTAAAATTCTCACGGGATCAAATTTGCAATATTCCCAAAATAAATAGTAGTAACCTTTATTTTGAATGATTTCATATTAAAAATTACATAAATTCGTAATGTTATACCAGCTTTTATGTTTATTCTAAGTTATTATTACCCTTTAACAATGGCCATCTAAATTACTTAATATTAAAAGAAAATATAGATGGATCTTCATTTATGCAATTATCTTAATTGGTGCCATAAATGGTAAGATCAGGATGGATGATAGAGGAGTAGAGTTCCGGGTGGTGGGTTGGAGAGTAGATTACTGGACCAAATTTGGAGTAGTTTGGGAGAGGAAGATTAGCCGGCGAAATTAATGTCTGACCAAATCTTAAGAAATTAGGAAACATGATTAATGTTGACTATTTTTTAGTTTATAACAACTATATCACAAACTCTAAGCATGTATTTGTATTTTAAGTGCAATTTTTTTTTTCAAAACACACACTAACACGCTGAAATGTTTTTTTTTTTTTTTAAATTGAGGTATTACCGATTACTTCTTAGGGTATTATTGATTATTTCTTGCGGTATTTTTGATTACTTCTTGGAGTAATACTGATTTATGCTTGTGGTATATTTTTTCAAAGTTCAAGTACATACCATGCACTCAAGTGCACACTAGAAAAACTACTCCAATAATATAAATAGGATAAATTGCGAAAACAGGACTTATCTTTCCCACTTATTGCATTTAAAGGACCGAACTTTTAACTTTTGCACAGCAAGTACCGAACTAACAAATTGTTGCAAAAAAAAGGATCCGGGCAACTTTAAAGATAAAATAAGGGAGAATTTTTTTTGGTCATATAACTTATCTAATGTCTGATTTTCACCCCAAAAAATTTAACAATTCCAAATACATCTCATAACTTATTTGATTCTAAAAAATTTTTGTCATTTTTCACCAATAAATAAAAACCATGTGAATCTGGATCAACCAACGTTGACCGAATTGTGACTTTTAGGAGAATTGCTGACATGGAGTACATGTCTATATTTTAAATTAATTTTCATTTTATTTTAAACATTAAAAAGATGAAAAATCATTCACATAAATTAGAATTCTATAACAAAAATTTGAAATTCTAATGGTGATTGGGGTCTGGGAGTTTTGGGGAAAAACACCAAAGTTGGATGATGATGGAGGTGGGGGTGGGTTATGTTGATAGGCGAACATAAGCCAATAAATGGCGAACAAGGATTAAAGCTACATCAAGGATTATGAAGAGCCAACCTCAAATCAAGGGTGATCAACAAAGAAAATCAAGTTGGGGTGCATCTACCAATTTTAGAGGTGTATAAAGTGACGAACAACTCCCCGACGAACAACTAATGGGCGAACAGGTATTTAGACCCGAGACCAAGAATGAGACAACTGTGAAGTCATCAATGACGAACAACTTGGTCAAACTATGATATAACAAACAGCCAAAGAAGTGTGTACAAGTGAACAAAGGACAAAGATCCCAAAGCCAAGCTGAACAAAGCCATAAGGCGAACAACTTCCAAAGTACACCCTCAAGAGGCGAACAACTTTTAGTTGAAAGTTGTTCGAGATCAGTCAAGCCGACCTAGGCGAACAACAATGAGTCCGAGATAAGGCCCAAAAGAAGACTTTGTAACTAAGATTCAGCTTAGATAAGGTCAAACTAAGGTCAAAGGACACATGTCAGGCATGCAAGCTAGGGAGACCAAGAGTCAGTAGCACCTCATGCTTGCTAGCCTCTATAAATAGTTGTTCTCCAGCTTATTTATATAATTTTGGAATTTCAGACAAAAATACACACAAACACACCCAAACTTACACATACACGAAATAAGTCCAATTTCGACTACCGAATTTACAAATTCGATAAATTCATACCCCGATTTACCATTTACGGTGGTAATCAATCACACGTTATTGATTGGTGACGTAAAAACGGATTAAAACAGCTACTAATCCTCACGATTAGATTCGTTCACCAACAGGTTAACCAAAAGAAAATATGAAAAAAAAAATGATGTGAATTTTCTAAGTCAAAATAAGTGAAAAAATTAATTCAAAAATAATACATAGGTGCCATCTAAGCAAAGTCATCAAAAATCCGTAAATTCGGACAACATGTGACTTTTATGTGATTCAAAACAATGTCATTTTTTTCCAGCAAATATAAGACTAAAATTGGACTATCAAATAAGTTACAGAATATAATTGGATCTGTTAAATTTTTCGGGACGACAATGGGACACTGGATAAGTTATGGGACCAAAAAATATTTTTTCTCCCCGTATTTGTCCTTATAATTGTCTGAAGTCCTTTTTTGCAATAATTTAATAGTTTGGTATTTGCCCTGCAAAAGTAGAAAGTTCGGTCCTCGAATTGCAATAAGTGGCAAAGATAAGTCATTTTCTTGCAATTTGTCCATATAAATATACAAATCATATCTACATTCTAGAGTAAGTTTTATATGCAAATGTATCATGATAAGTTAATCATGAAATTATTTTAAAGTATCAAATATTTGATCAATAATATCAATAATCTAATTAGAAGTATAAAAAATTGCGGTAAAAAAATCAACAACAATGATAATATACATCATACTACTAACCTAATTATTTTAGTACTTCTGGTGAGATATTTTATTCTCTTGATCAAATATTTGATATTTTAAAATAATTTTATAATAAGCTTATCATGAATCATTTTCATATAAAACTTTGTCTACGTACTAATATGAAAAGATGAAAAATCATAGTTCACGTCACAATAATATATAAATCCCTAAGGACGTTGTTAAATAAACCCTCTAATTTTATATACATACCCTAAAACTAATTAAACTAAAATTATTTTATATTAATTCACTAAACTACCTTTATATTTGTTTACGACACACGGTTTAAATCTACCCACTCTCTCACTTTTCTCCGATTATCTTCTTCCTTTTTTTTTTTTACAAAAAACCAGCAATTTCCGCTTAAAAGGCCACACAGTTGAATCAAACGCTTATTAATTTTTTATGAAATTGCTATTCAAAACCCATCTGCAAATAGCCCGGTGTATAATTGGTATTCACACCTTTTTTTAGCGCATTTTATTTTAGATTAATGATTCTGATTGAAAATTTTGGCAAGGCGGTCAATCACAATCTATGACTTCATCTTTGAATTATTTTTGTAAATGTATTTTGTGTCAAACAGATTGTAAATGCTTATAAGGCACAAGGGTTATCATAATATTAGGTTGTCGGCTGTATTCGTATAACACCACGAGTTTAGTGGATTTAATTGCAGTGCAAAAACAACTCATGATTGAAAAATAATTTAATTCAACAAGTTAATCACGTAGTAAACTCTCGAATTAGTTTTGTAATGGAAACTCAATTCTATGACGTGTGTATAAACTAGAGAGGGAATAATTTTTCTTTTGTAGTATTTTGAAGGGGTACAACAATAAAAAATTTGGGGTAAGTTTAATAGTTTTAATATTTTTTTTATTTTTAATGGGGTATAGATAGTAAATGGAGTATGTATAGTAATTTCGGGGGTTTATTTAGTTGTGGTCATTACAAGTTTTTTTTTTAATAATATCAAATATTGAATTTTTTAACTATTAATAAATTGACTATGCAATTACTTTCAGACAAATATAAGAAAAATTGTGAATTTGATCCCATGAGAATTTTCAATAACAATTTTGGTCCTACATTCTATTTTTGGTTTTGTAAATTTGGACTCTTTCATTAATTTTTGTGACTAAAACTGAAATTTAGACATTCTCTTGAGACCAAAATTACAATTCTCTATTGAAAAAAAAAATGTTGAAGAATGGTCTCCTCCCTCCCGAAGTAGTCATTCCTAAGGTCGGACACCGAGTCATAAAAAATTGTAACAAGCAATTATCTACGCTTATTATTTTATTAAGTTCACCGACATCATTTATAATTTTTTTACTAAATATACACTTTTTAAAATATAAATTTATCTAACATATAGTACTTACATACATATCCTATGCCTGCTCATCCATCAATTTCATCATTTCTTCCTTATTTCAAATGTTGGAAATGTGAGACTGTGAAAAAATATAATATTATCTTAAATAATATTTTGTGTGGTTTGTGTACCAAGGTTGAGTACTTGATATTGATCTTTTTAATTAATTTCATTTGTGTGTTTTGTACTCTTCAATGAAAAACAACGGGAAAATTAAATTATTAGGACACTATCTTATATCAATTTACAAAATGAGGACACTTTCTTTACGGACTAGCAATTTTAGGACACTTTCTTTTAAATCTTGCAATTTCAGGACACTTTTTTTACGGGCTGGCATTTTCAGGACTCTTTCTTTTAAGTTTTGCAAATTTAGGTCAACTGATACTAATTACGGGCCACACGGGCTTGATCCTCCAGCTTGACTGCTTCGTAGATGTCATATCACTAAAATCCATCCACGTTATTAAAATATTTAGCGAATTTAAAATCTAAAAAAATCTAGACAATTAAAAATTTGCTTATCATAATTTTGAGAAATAAAAAATTGTAATTGCATTTTCCATTCCAATAGAATTTCCGTCTCACCTTTTTTTTAATAATTTTGATCCCATGGGAATTTTTCAACCAAAATTAGTGAAATTGAAAATTTTCAAAATTGATTTTTTTTTATTTGCGGGAAGAGTTGGGATTAGGGCTCCAAATTTTTGTTTGGCCCGAAATTAGTATCAATTGTCCATAATTTGCAAAATTTAAAAGAAAGTGTCCTGAAATTGCAAAATTTAAAAGAAAGTGTCCTAAAATTACCAGCCCGTAAAGAAAACGTCCTCATTTTGCACATTGCTATAAGATAGTGTCCTAAAATTTTAATTTTCCCGAAAAACAACTATCACATCTTAGTGAAAACAACTAATTCTCTTCAATGAATCGTTTTCACTCAATTGCATGCCAGGTATAGAGCATGAAAGTAGGTGAAACTCGAACAGTTGGTCAAAAGTTATTTTCTTTATCCAGTGTATCTACGTCTGCTTGCCACACTTTCGTTTCTACTAGATTCAGTGTATTTGATGATAGCCCTTTAACTTTCTTTGATCCCTCTTTTTTTAGGGCCGCGACTAATAACACCCGAACTTTTTCTCATCACACCCTTTGCTCTTCACACCCAAGCCTATTTTTTTTATTTTACTCAAAATACCCGTAATATATTGTCTGTTTTACCCCTCAACTTAAATTTTAATATTTTCATACACCCAAATTTTAAACCCTAAAATAAACCCACACACCCAAATCAAAAACCAATAAAAGAAAACTCCACACCCAAAACGCAGAGCATTCACCCACCCACACCCAAAACACAGAGCACTCACGCACATAGAAGACTGGAACAAGAAAAAAACGCAGAACTCAAATGTGTAATTATTGATTTAACTGTCGTGTTTGGCCAACAGTGGCCGCACTTTATTCATAATGTTTGGTTAACAGTGGCCGAACCTTGTTCATAATGTTTGGCCAACAGCGGCCGAACTTTATTCATAATGTTTGGTCAACACTAATCGAACATTTATCATTGCATTTGGCCAACTCTGGCCAAACATAATGATAAATGTTCGGCTCTGATTTGCCAAACATGCGCGATTTTCAGAATTCTTAAACCTCAAAACCGCGACCGTAATTCAAGTAGTACAACTTTTAAACCCTAAATATTCTTCTCTAAATAGATTTATACCATAAAACATACCATATAAAATAATAAACTCATAGAAATCTTACATTACATGTATTTTCTGAAGTGTGCTCTTCCATGATATCTATCATGAGCATTGATTTAAGTGGTTGAATGAAGAATGAAGAAGAAAGAGTTTGGGTGTGGGAGAAAAAAAAGTCACGATCAACAAGAAAAAATATTGGATTGGGTGTATTGAGCAAAACTGAATTTTATATTTTAATAGATTTTAAGTGATAAAGGGTATAATAGTCTAATTAAATTGAGTTATTTTAGTAAAATAAATATTTCGGGTGTGATGAGCAAAAGTTCGGGTGTTATTAGACGCGGCCTTTTTTTAGTCTATTAATTAGCAACAACAACTGAGGATGATGAATTCCAAATAGAAATAGCAAAATTAAATAATCAATTATAAAAAAAACCATTGATTCTTTTACATTTTTTCTTTCACTATGTTTTTATGGATTTGTTTAAACATCCAAATATTTTTTCAAAAATTATTATTACTTAGTGCTCTGTTTCAAAATATTACTTTTCTGTAAAGCCCGTGTAGAATTTACACTGGAATTTTGTTTAAAAAATATATGGACATTTGATTCAAAAGTTGAATAAAATTATCAAAATAATTAGACTATTAAGTAGACATGCACAAGAATTTTTATAGTCAGTGATGTGCCCATTTTTAAAATGTCAAAGTTATTTATTTCTTATATAAAATCCAATATCATAATCAACATACTAATTGTATAATAGGAGATTATCACACTTACCGTCTTTGCTCTATTTCTCACATCTTCGATTCTTCTATTGTCCATTTTGATTCGTTTTTTCTATGTTTCTCGCATCTTCGACTCTTCTGTGGGATCTGAATTTCTTAGTTGTGCTTACGTTTGTGGTCGAACCTTTTTAAAAACAATCAAATGTCAGTAGTGATTCATTAAACTGGTTTAAAAAAATCGAACAAAAAAGCTTAAATATAATAGACAAGACAAAATGAGTACCTTAATCTTGCATTTTTTATGTTCCGGAAATGACGAATCAAAACTTCAATTTGCTGTTGGTAGAAATGGATTTACACTTTTTTTTGGGTGATTTTCTTGATGATTTTAATCCAACGTGCAAATGAATCGTTAGTGTACTTTCAATTGTCTGATGTCTACTTAGTATATAAAATAGACAAATTTGAAATTTTTTGTATTGTGATTTCTCTTAATAATAGGCGGCTGCATTTAATCTAGAAAATAGAGAAACTAAAATCAAATTTTTTAACAAAATGAAAAGTGATCTCTCGAGGTGTAAAATAAAAAAAAAATTGTAGAAATATTTTTTGTTTCTTTCTTTGTTGTTTGAGTGATTCTCTCAGACATTGTTAATATAACTTCGTCTTCGGGAGGATGGTGGTGAAGTGGAGAATTTTAGAATTAAAGATGAACAATGTTTATTTTTGAATGATAAGAGAGAGTAACGACTATAGTGGAAGTCGATCAGTTTTACAGAGTAATGTTTTTGGTTGATTGATGAAGAATATGAAAGCTCAAGTTTTTTAATATGGAACAAAGTAATTATTAACCCACTTCCAATATTAGCCTTACCATGCATATTTCTTGGGAAGAGGAATATAATTATTTATATCAGTATATTATGGATGTATTGTGTCAAATATTTGGTACTTTCCCGGTAATGTATATTGACAAATAAAAGGTAGGACTCATTATGTACCAGATGCACAATGCACTTACTCAAAAATTAAGGTTGTTTACACTGAAAAATATAAGTTAATTACACTGTTAAATGTAGTTATATTTCATTTAAAAATTTACACTGAATTTAGTTTTTTATTGTAAATTTTTCAATTTAATTTAATAAACCTTTTGGTTTATTCAAATTTTAGTGTAAATAGTCTAAATTTATTAGTGAATACATTATTCACCATATGTATAATATAGTTATTTTTTGCGTATAACAATAATTTTTTTACTCATTTAAAAATGTACAAAATTTATGTTTTTCATTAAAATATCCACATTAAATTTTTAATTTTACCAATATACATTGAATTTTAAGAAATATGTTTTGTTAGCTAGACAAATAAGACTCATGCTTAAAAAAAGATTTTAGGTAATATGTAAAACTTGAGCCGAAATATGAATGTTTAATCGGGAGTATGATTTTTTTTATCAAAAATATCATTGATCTTGATAAAAAAAAGTTTAGTTACATTTTTTTTTAAATTGTAGTTATTTAATTTTTATAATAATAATTAAGTTATTATTATAGTTGAAAACTTAAAACAAATTATGTCCGTGCGAAGCACGGGTAGAACGATCACTAGTTCAACTTAAACCGATTGATGAATTCAACTTAGTAATACGATTTAATAAGGAAAGTAGATGCTAATCATAACAATTCTAAAACAGCAAAAGCCATGGGGCTTGAACTATTTAATTCACCACTTACACTTTCTGTTTCTTCTTCTTGCTGAAATTGTTTTAATTAAAGGATTTGAAATCATTCGTTGTCTTGGCCGTATTCTACTTGATGACATGAACTTTCTTATGCCCATTCAATTCACCAGCACTCATATTTTCCAAGTAATAAGATTGGGCCAAAAAGAAGAAGATTTGCCCAATCTTGAAACCTCAAGTTTCTTAAACGCTTATATTCTATGCAGAAAACTTCCATCATTTTCAGCAAAAAACTAATCATCAAATAAGTCTCAAAACATCCTAATTTCCTTAGAACTAGCAAGTAAACATCAAATAAACAGAGAATAATACAAATATTTCTCCAGACATGAGGCTAAACAGAGAATAATACAAATATACCTTCCATAATTTTTTTAACTTATGATATTCAATATTGAACTTACATACTACATTTTTATTGAACTTATAATGTTATCTATTGAACTTATGCAATACCTTGAACTCTAAAAAAATAGGCAATGTCGAATTTTATTGAATTGCATGCTAACTAGATAGAAAAGCAAACATCAAACAACTTCACTAATTTATTAATCGATCTTGAGTCTTGAGGTCCAGTCTAGTGGAGTTCTTCCGGGACCTCTATTGCCTGTAAACATTCACAGCAAAAAATGTATGAGAGACTCTTAAGTGGTTAATCATATTGTGTGGTCTTATAAATCTTTATCGAAATTGTGTTGTACTTTAGCCAATACAGAGTAGAATGAATGACTAATCATATTGTGTGGTCCAGTGGTCCTAATTCAAAGAAAAGTTCATAACCTACTACTACGAATTTGCATATTATCAGTTGAGAACAAAAGATCTATGCTTTCATATTTAGTTCAATAATAACCCAAATTAATACATGTCCAGCCATCAGTTTCATAAGCTTACACAGAAAGATCTCATTGCTTTCTTTAACCCAAATCGAGCAACACGATGTGGTACGATGAAAACGGGATTCGAACTTGATGCAACGCAGATGAGCTACATCTCAATTCTCATGGTAACAACATTTAGCGTACTCAGATGGAGAAGATTTCCAAGTAGCAAGAACAAAGCTTAACTAGCTAAGAAACAATCAAATAAGATATTGTAGGCATTTTCAATACAAATCATGATTCATTCACACACTACACACAATGGGTCCATTCAATCCAACCACTAAAATAGCATACCTATAATAAAAAAAATAACTTCACAAGCATCTAAAAATAAGGAACAAATTGAAACAAAATAATAACAAAATTATGATGATGGGATGTACCTGAAGATTGAGCTCGAGCTTGGGGGCTTTCATGGTTGTTTCCCTGTGTTTCTCTCCTCCCTGAAGCCACCATATCGTACGACCCCAATTCAACTTTAGTCGAAATTCAAGAAACTTATCTATATCTGCTACTCTGCTTTCTCCAGTCATTCATTTCGTCGAACACTTGGTGCGCAGTCATCTTCTTCTGTGATTTCAAGAGAATCTGAACAGGATGTTGCAACAAAACCCTCCATAAAAATCAATGATAAATGCAAATCGATAAAAAAACAACAGAAGGAGTTCTTTTCTTAAATAATTTAATTAAAAAACGAGTAGTTGCGAGGAAGGAAGAAGCATACGGTTTTAGCGATAACGGGAAGAAGCATACGGTGACGCTGAGATAGGGCTCCCAGGTAGCCCCTGCAAATACTCTAAACTCATCGCGATTTCGACTAATGATGGAGCTTCGACTCCAGCGCGGCGGAGCCACCGAAAGCGGGCGAAGAAGTTCCTAAATTTCAAGACCCCATAATTCTTCAACAATGGAGGAGGACAAATTTTGAAACGAAGTAATTCCTTCACATTCTCTCTCCTCGAGACCCCAAATTTTCAAAAAATGGCGGAATTTGGTGGTTTTTTCCAATATAATGCCTGCAGCAAGTACACAAAATTGGCAGAAGTGGGCTGGCCGGTTTTAGGGGCAAACTTGTAATAAAGAGCTCAATTTTGCACTTTATGGATACATGGGATTTTTCATGTGCTAGGGAGTAATTAGACACAACAAACTACCCATTAGTTATTCACAATGTTTGTAATTGTAGACATAAAATTTTAATATTATAGTGGGTATGGCAAACCCTTAGTGGGTATCGCAAAATTTTACTATCAGTTGGAGGAAATAACATTAGAATTAATTGTCTTTTTTTTCGGATGTGATGCCATTTTTGAACCCATTCATGGACAACGCGTTCGAGTTTATAATCAGCAATCATGGCCTCACGAGCGAATCAAACTACGCGTACAAGGGAGTTGATGGAACATGCAACACCAAGGAGAAGTCTCCCGTTGCTAAGATCACAGGGCACGAGGATGTCCCTACCAACAGCGAGGCAGCATTGCTGAAATCCGTGGCGAACCAACCCGTATCGGTCGCCATAGATGCAAGTGGATCCGATTTCCAGTTCTACTCGAGTGGAGTGTTCACGGGAGAGTGTGGAACAAGTCTGGATCATGGTGTCACGGCTGTTGGATATGGAAAAACAAGCGATGGGACGAAGTATTGACTCGTTAAGAACTCATGGGGATCGAGTTGGGGAGAGAATGGATATATTAGAATGGAGAAGGATGTTGGAGCTGCAGAAGGTCTCTGTGGCATTGCTATGGAAGCTTCTTACCCAACTGCTTAAAAACGCAGAGCAATCGATGAATTATGTAAAGTACTTATATTGTATCTGAATTAATGTATGTATGTACACACGTGTAAAAAATTTATGATCTTGTCCATATGTATATGAAATTTCACTTAAAATCATTTGAATGACAAACCATGCTGTTCAAACACGCAAAGATAACAATGGTAGATATACAATATTTCTGTACTTTTTTTTCAAATAAAACCAAGCATTAACAGCTTTGTAAAAAAAAGATTTTGAAGTATTTAGTAGTGTTTGAAAACAAATTCTAAATAGGTCAAACTTCAAATTCAAATATACATGTAAAATGTTCGAAAAAGTTAAAAATGCACATCATCATTAGCAAGTTCCAATTTATCATGGTATTGTACCATGTGCTTTGAGGTATTGTACATTACATATAATTATACATATACGACAAGATGAAACTCTGCTTGGCCAGCAGAGCAGCATAGAATTAACTTTATAAATATGCATGTAAAATCACACTATCTGTTAATCTGTGACCATTATTGTACCTGAAACTACCATAGAAAATTCACAAAACTGCGACCTTTCTCATTTCACAAGAGAATGCCATAGCTATAATACGATAATCAAGGATACAACAGTCTGAAACCTCAATATACAAAGATGAACAGAGTAAACGAATTGGAATTGCCCTCTACTTTTTAACGTCTCGGAAAATGACAAAGAAAGCATATACTACCATAAGAAACCATGAAATACTCATCCAAGCATCGCAGGTAGAGATGAAAGTGAACCAAGATTGTGCAAACACCATAGAAGATCACCATTACTATATCCAAATTTGTTCATATAGAATCATCAGACTCATCAGAATCACTCCCATCAGGCTCCCCGCCAGCTGTCGCAGCCACGGGAGCATTTGGCTTTGCTAAAGGCGTAGGAACTACCTTCTTACCCGCATTACGAGAATTTTCATCACCAAATTCCTCTGGTTCAACCATTTCAACACGTAATTCATCAGTCAAGGAATATTGGCAATTAAACTTTATAAGAAATCACCCAATGAAAGCTACAGAGAGCAACAAAATCATACATTTCCATAATAGAAAAGGCTATATATCACTCGTCACGTGAGTTTGGAGATGTATCATCATAGTAGAAAAATTGACCTACAATACTAACTTCTCGCCGGAAATCAGGATTATTGACTCTTTTATAAAATTGGTCATTTTCTACTGAGGGAAGCTAATGTTATTATAATCAATATAGTAAGAGATACGAAGATAAAAGGATATCATAATTCTCAGCTGTTCCACCAGCCATGATGTTCTGTAAATCTTTCTCGACACGCCGCACAACCTCAGGCTGCAAAAGAATTATAACAATTATAAATAAAAATATGCACAGCAAAGACAATTAAGAATTGGACTTATTTTACCAGTTGAACTTATTTTCTTAATTAAGGAGTCTAAGAAAGCAATGAACATAATTATTAAAGAAAGCCAATACTACATTTAAATCTGGCTCTCGCCGAAATCTACGTCTTCGAGCATCCCTCATTGGCGGAGTAAGTCCATGTCTATACTCCACGGCTTCTGGGACACCATCACCCTCGTCTCTCACCATTATCATCTGCCAGAACTCCGAAATGTTAACTTGGCATACCAATAAAACTATCCACAACAAATCATACAATTAACTTACAGCAGTGAGCCTACTTGACCAATGTCCGCAGTCTTAATCAACACGTTATCGTCGTAAGTCTTGTATGATTCTACAACAGTCGGAAGATCCAAGAGGGATGCAGAGAAACGGTCATTTCCGATAACGAATGAGCCAGTTCTTCCATCCTCTGAAATATAGAAAATATGTATCATCCCACAAACAAAACACCCAACGCAAAGACAAACTAACCAGGATTTAGAGCATCAATGCTTCTAACAACAATGCAAGTAACCTTTTGAATAATTCAAGCAAAATTCTATATATTACCAGAAAAGGACAAATCCAAGTTCTTGTCTTCAGAAGAAGAGGATGTGGGATCATTTAAGAGACGCTCTATCTTTTCCGCAACAGCTGGTGGTACTCTCAATATGAATTGCTCCTCCATGTCCTTTCTTGTTACTCTCTAAACAACTAAAGGAGATTCTCAGTGATAATCGGTTTGATTAATGAATATTCCACACCTGATAAATGATAATCATGAATTTACTCTACAAGGAAATAAAAAATTATCTATGAAATTAGAATTGCTTACGGATTTTTCAACAAAAAATTTCCGTAGTGGGATTACCAACTACTTGCCTGCAAAATTTTCTAATCATGCAGGCTTCTTCATTCCTCAACCTACAAGTAATTTACCTACAAAATCAATTTGCCTACGAAATGAAATTTCTAAGTATTAATTACCTACAAACAATTTGCCTACAAAACATAGGCAATTCTTACTATGAAACTTTTTGTTGGAAATTTCGTAGCCACATTGAAAATTTCCATAGGCAATTTTATATTTTCTTGTAGTGTTAACTAAGGCAGGGAATCAGTAAGGTATAAAGAGGACTGCACATAGCAAAATGCACACTCAGTTGAGATTCCCCAAGTCCGGATTTTGAATCCAAATACATGTTTATGACATTGTTTAGATGGTCGGATTCAGAATCCCCTATACCACTGAACCCTATCTAATCCCTAATTCACAAGTATCCCCAGTACAATAAAAAGGTTGGGACAAATTGTCTATATTCACCAGTAAATCAACAGAAAATATGAGCAAAAGAGGATCCCTAACTTACCGCGAGGAATTATATGGCGGCAACTGAATTATGCGACACGAGATGAAGGCTACGGTCAAGGAAAAATGATCGACGGAAACGAACGAAGAATTTGAGAGAGAATTAAGGAGAGAAGAATTTGAAACTGGATTACCGGCGGAGCGTGCGCCGGGACAAGGTCTCCGATGAGGTAACGAAGGAGGAGACGCGGGACGGCGACGGTTAGATTTTTTTTTTTTCCTGTCACTACTTGGGAAAAGAGATGCGAATAGACGAAGACTGTTTAAGCCTAAGACTGAAACAACGGTTATGCCTAAGGTGTCTACGACGACGCATCCTCAAATAGCCATATGTCATCAACAACACGAAAGTTCTAGCCCTAATAAGAAACGCAATCATGGAACCATAGGTTGACATAATCCCATTTAGCCCTCTCATAATTCCGTCGAACTGTGGAACAAATTAATAGTACAACATGATAATAGCAAATTAAAGAATGACATGATACTAAACAGTGTAAACTTTTCATCATTTGAGGAGAACAAAAAAATAAAACCAACCTTCCTGATCGGCCTTTACGTTCGCACACAAGCGTAGCTGCTCGTTCTCCCTCCGCTGGTGCTCCTCGTCCCCCAACCGCTGGAAAAAAATTACAATTATCTAGTGTTAAATCAGAAGAATTAAAAACCAAGAAAAATCAAATCAAATTCCTACCATATTTATTACCAGCCATTGACCTCTTTTACGGTAGGTATTCGTTCAATCTGTTTTTCTTTTTTAATTTGAAAGATCAATTTTACCAATTACGTTTCATTTTCTACCCCAACAAAATTGACTAAATAGCAAAGCAAATTGAGATTGAGAGGGGGAGAGAGATTCTTCAACAGTAATATAAAATTGTCTCCTCTTACTAGGCCACAAAATTTTCAACAGTAATACAAAATTGACTGAATAGCAAAGCAAATTGAGATTGGCAAGATTGTTCGAATTAAATATGACTGAAACAAGTCTAATAATGAAGCCAGCGACTCTCCAGTTCGAATGTCCAAATAATCAAATGTTAAAGATGAACATATATCCTCACTTTTGAAATATTAACCAGTGTCATGCAGACCGGAATTATTTTTAGTGGAGTTCACTGTTAGATTTATTGGGTGATGTGCATAATAGTAGTTCTATCTGCTCATTTTTCAGAGACTAAAGACAACACAAATATACCAATTTCGAGCAAAACCTACCGTCAGTATAATTTTTTTTTTCCAGCTTTTGTCAGAGAATATATATAAATGATTTAAATGGCATTAATCCAATCAAACATGATGGAGGTATATATGATGTTCTTTATAGACACAAAACCAGAGTACGTGGGCTCATAGATTTCAAATGTAGGCAATGACCTCAGTGAGAAACTCAAGTCTCTCAAATAAGAAGTCACCAACAAGATTATATAGGTAAGCTTACTGACCATTCACACAGCATGAAACAGCATATAACTGATGTATGACTGGCTAATTAGCTACCATAAAACCAACCAACTCCATAGGTTCCAATAAAAGGTTCATCATCAAACACGCTTAAAATGAATCAAGTATCCACTCTACTGTTAACTTATATATATATATATATATTTTATCTACCCAGTTTCAACACACACACATATTCTCAAGGTAACTGCTTAAGCTAATTAATATCAAAGATACTACAAACACTACCTAGTATCATAATGCGAAACAATTCGTGCAAATGACATAACATTTTTCAGTTTGATTTTTCATGTATAAACGAGATTAGGTTTATACATGTATAAATTAGAGCATATCGATCGCAGTCCAATAGTCTACCGAGCATATTTTTCTTTTCTTTCACAAAATAGGGCATGATTTTCACAAATTAGGAAAAAACTTAACTATTATAAAAGGTCGAAGATAAAAACCAAGTAATTAGGCTATCACGATTCTCGGAATCAGAAAAGTAATCGAGACACTATATTTTGAGTTTTCAGAGATGGATTTCATACCGTAGCTTCCTCGCCCAGCCTCGTCGGAGCAGCAGGTCGGTCGACTTCCGTCCTCCTCGCCGTCGGCACTGAAATTACGGAGAAAGTGAAATTGTCAAAGATCTAAACCATGCGAAGCGAGTGAAATTGCCAGAAATTGCGAAGAGCGAATGTAGTGACGAAGATTGAGACCTTAACCCTTGCGAAAAGATTGAAATCGCCAGAAATCCTCCGCGGCGCTGATGAAGAGGGTTTGAGGTTAGGGTTCGTGAAAGGGGGATATATCCAGGTTCATTGTGTTAATCGTTCGAAGTTTAGGGGTAAATCAGTAATTTAATTATAGAACGAAATAGTAATTTTAAAACATGGGACTAAGGTCTCCCACCATCCCTAAGAGATTATTTAATCTCTTATTTGTTGGATTAGGTAGGTTTAAGAATCGGGCCTTAATTTTATCTCGGGCTGTAAACCCGCGAACCAAACGCAATATTACACGGGATTGAGTGGGATTAAAACTTTAGTCTCACCCAATCCCGCGAAACATACGGTCCCTCTGTGGATTATGACAATATTGATGCATATATAATCACCTTCTGAAAAAAGATCATCGTAGTAGCGAGCATGTCCCATAGTTACTCAGTGATTAAGCATCTAATGTGATTTTTCAATTTTGATGCATTTAAGAGATGCGTATCCAGAAAATAATTTTCATGGTCCAAATGAAAATTTTCTACAAGAGATTCACTTAATAGACAAAACAGGATTGATACTTAGAAATAGAAACATGACATATACTGATGTTGATTAAAATGTTGTCAATATTTTACACAACATCTTGTTAAAGCAGATTCAGATATTACATAAACCAAGAGATTTCCTAAGGGAAGAAAATCTCTCATAATCAAGGGTTTTAGTAAATATATCAGTTAATTGTTTATCAGTAGAAATGTAGTCCAATTTCACAACTTTTTTCTCTACAAGGTCTTTAATGCAATGGTGTCTTATACTAATATGCTTAGTTAATGAGTGTTGCACTGGATTTTTAGAGATATTCATGGCACTAGTATTATCACAATACACAGTCAGAACATCATTATCAATGTCATAATCATAAAACGTTTTCTTTAACCATAGAAGTTGTGTACAACAACTTCCTGTAACAACATATTCTGATTCATCGGTTGATTGTGAAACACAATTCTGCTTCTTGCTATGCTATGAAATCAGATTGTTTCCCATGAAGAAACAATCCACCACCAGTGCTCTTTCTATCATCTGCATCTCCTGTCCAATCAGCATCACTATAGCCAACTAAAACACAATTAGTATCTTTTAGTACATTATACACATATCACTAGTTCCAACCACATATTTTATAATTCTTTTTACATAATTCAAATGAGACTCTTTAGGATTCACCTGGTTTCTTGCACATAAACAAACACTAAAAATAATGACAGGTCTACTAGAAGTAAGATAAAACAAACTTCCTATCATTGATTTGTACAATTTTGCTCAGTTTTATAGTAGAACCCATTGGAGTTTTAACCAGATTCTTAGCACGCTTACTTTGGGAGAAAAATATACAATTTTTACTTTGTTTAATTTGCAATTCAAGAAAGTAATTCAGCTCACCAACCATAGATATTTCAAATGTTGAAGTCATCTCATGCACAAATTTATTCAGCATATGTTCACTTGTGAACCAAATACAATATCATCTACATATATTTGAGCAATCAAGAGATAATCATTTGAATGTTTAATAAACAAAATCGTATCAACTTCTCCTCTAATAAAACCAAATTGAAATATGAAATCAGTTAGTCTTACATAGCAAGCTCTAGGTGCTTGTTAGAGACCATATAAAACCTTATTCAATTTATAAACATGTCTTTTGGTTGTTCTACATAATCTTCATATTTAAGTATTTCATTTAAGAAAACAACTTTAACATCCATTTTGGTGTAGCTTAACATCAACAAAGCATGCAATTTCTAATAACAGACTAATAGACTCAATTCTTGCTACATGAGCAAAAAATTCATCAAAATTTATTCCTTCTATTCGAGTATAAACTTGAGCTACTAGCCTAGCTTTGTTTCTAATTATATTACCAGATGCATCAGTCTTATTTTTTAAAATCTATTTTGTTTTTATGGCATTAGTATGACTAGGTCTAGGAACTAGACTCCAAACTTCATTTCTTTCAAATTGGTTTAGCTCTTCATGCATTGTATTTATCCAATTTTCATCTTTAAGAGCTTCAGCTACATTTCTAGGCTCAATTAATGAATGATAACATTCAAAATTTATCTGATTACATATAGAGGACATACAAATAGACCTTACCACATCCTTGGGGTCAGTTTCTTATTGTCTTCTAGTTTATACTCCAGTGTCCTGTTCACCAATTATATGATTCATTGGATAACTTTTAAGAATTCTGGAAGAAGGTGTTCTACCGGTTTCTAACACTCTTTCTGAACTTTTCAGAAAGAGTTGACTCAATTTGGGCAACATTCTTTCTCTGGTCAGAAACTTTTGGAATCTCAATGAGATCAGCAACACCATCCTCATAATTTGTACTTGTAATACTAGAAGTACCTGTTGGGAAAAATAGGGGTGCCCGGAATCTATTCGGGATGATAATTAAATACGAATTTAAATTCAATTATTACTAGCATGAATTAATCCTAATTAATTCAAATAATAATTCCAACAACAATTTTATCATCATGCAAGTTGAATTAATTCACATAAAATATATGGCGGAAAACTAAGAGATTATGTGACTACGTACCTTTTGTAGATATGACCTTTGATTATCACGGAACGTGCTACCAACCAAAAGACCTTCTCAAGTATTTCCATTTCCCTTCGCTTGATCACCGGTGGGAAGTGCTTTCAAGCAATTAAATAACTAAGGAAAAAGAAAAATATGTTTTTGCTCTTGATTTTTCCAACACATGGAATTATGTACCAGGGGATGATATAATCATCCTATTTATAAGAAGGGGTGGCCGAAATTTTTAATATTTTAGGGGAGGAGAAAATTTGTTCTTAGCCTCTAAGAAATCTTGAATATATCTCATATATTCTTTTCTCCATAATAAAATATTCCACAAAAATCTCACCCTCCTTATTAAGGGGTAATTTTCGAAAATCATAGGCAAGAAATCACAAGATTTGGATCTTCATGAATATATGAGATAATTTTGTATTCCAAGAATACTTATCTTCCATAATATCTTTCCAAGAAAATCAACAAAATATTTTCTTCCCTAAATCTCCTATTTTCGAATATACTAAGAAAAAATCAGCAAATAAATTTTCTTTTATTTTAATCACCTTATCATTATTGGACTACTTAATGGGCTACTTGAGGGGCCTTTAGGAGAATTAAGATTGGACCTCCAATGGGCTTCTGAATTTCAATATTGAGCCCCAATATAATTTAGCACATTAATATTAATTAGTACCACTAATAAATTAATATTGCACTAATGAGAAGGGATTGAGTTGAGTTGAGAAAATGAATTATGATGGTTGAGTGTTGATAAAAGAAGGGTGTGATGAAATATGAGATGTGGGAGAATGAGCAAAATGAAAAAATGAGCTCATATATATGTGTGGAAAAGAAAAAATGAAGTGATTGAAACAAAAAGTGAAAAGAGTTAGAAAAAAAATTGAAGTGTTGAGAGTAGTAGGATTGAAAGTGTGTTGATTGAAAATGTTGAAGTATTCTGTTCCTAATCTCGAAATACTAAAGTTTGAATTTCTATTCTCCATTCATTTAAGTCACTTATCTATATGTTATCCCACCTGTCCAAAGAGCCTACATTACAACCTTGATAAAGTCCTTAGTGATTCAGCATTGATTTCTAGAGTATGGTCGAAGTTGAGAGCACTTACAAGCCTATGGCTGCTGATTTGAGTGATTGATTGATTGAGTATGCCCTTAAACACTGTTATACACTTGTGAGGGAGTGAAACACATCGTTGAGTGCACATCCATGTTTGATCTTAATGTTTGTTGCAATTGTTGCATGAGTTTGATAAAGGGGGTGAAAGTTTGAATACTTGTGAACGATCTTTGAAACTCGAGTCCATTTACTTGCATGATTTGATTCGTTTACTCATTCCTAACAATTTCACTTGACTTATTGTTTCATTGCTTGAGGACAAGCAATATGGTAAGTTTGGGGGGGTTAATTTGCCGTGAAATTGTCATGATTCGTAGCTAGAAATGCTCATGTTTTGGTTGATATTATTGAGTATTTAGAGTCAATTGAGTACTATTTCTACACATTGATGAATTTTTCTCTTTGATTCTCATAGCTGAATCTTGGGCGAAAAATGGAGTTTGTAGGACTTTGAATCGACTCAAACGGATGCCCAGATGAGAAGATATCGAGGAAATACGAATGGTATTAGTGCGTAAGAAGAAAAGTATCAGTTGAAGAAGAAGGATAGCCAGTCAAGTGGAGTCACTCGAGCGCCACCGCTCGAGCATGTTGCTCGAGCGCCTAAATTGTCCAGAGAACTTTAGTCATTCGAGCCACTCGAGCACCTAAAACTTACAGATTACTTCTACCACTCAAGCAACTCAAGCGCCATCGCTCGAGCATGTTGCTCGAGCGCTTGAAACTTACAGAACAATTTGGCCACTCGACCAGCTCGAGCACGAGCGCTCGAGCCCTTGATGCATTTGAGCTATTGAGCTCGAGTGCCCCCGCTTGAGCGGGTGCTGCTCAAGCACTTTCATGTTTTTGCCTCCGGATTCGTTTTTCGGCCCATGAATTCCCGATTCAGCCTGATGCTTATATATACTCGTCAAGAACACGTTTTTGGACACCACTTCATACCACATCACTTTTAGAGTTAGTTTTTGGAGAGAGAAAGAGGAGAAGAGACGAGCAAGCTTAATTTTCACGTGTAAACGAGGTTTTCTTACGAATTCTTAGTTTGTTTTTTATTTTTTGTTTCTCTTCATTAGCTCGTTGACGTTAAACACTTGAGACTTCGTTTTTATCAATCTAATTTTAGTTCTTAGCATTTATTTCTTTAAACCCTAGTTTATGTTTAATAATTTCTTAGTTCAAATCATTATGTTTATGTTCGTTACTTCTTCAATTGTTTTTGTTATCATTTAAGCCATGTTCGGCTAAAACCCTTGTATTCTTAGGGTAGGATGAACTCGTAGAAGTAGGATGTGGGTACGTAATTAGGGTAATTCGTGACGTTAGTTTTAATTCTCTTAATTAATAAATTCTTAAAATCAATCTTAATCTTCCTTTGAATTTCGTTCGAAAAGTGTTAGAGAGAGGACGACTGTATCACTCTTTAACAACTAGTAGACTTAGAAGGTTTAGAAGGGGTTAATTAATCTACCGGTTTAGCTAGGGAGGACGACCGCATCACCATTAGTTAAATTAGGGTCTCTTTAATTAATCACAATCTATTAAGTTGTTAGTGGATTAGTGAAGTTGATTGAGAGGATAAAGTATTAGGGTTTGAATTCTTGAGCTTTCATCTTACAATCTTTTACTTAGGTTATTTCTTGCACGTTACGGTTACTTTGATTATGTACCTGCTCCGTTAGTATACGTAGGAATTCCTATCTTAAGCATCACCATCACTTATTTGAAAACACACCTTAGATACTTAGATTAATTTTCCTTTTGCATCCGTAGGATAATTTAGTTTCTTTTAATTAATTTTCAAAAACCCAAAAACATTACACTCATATTAACTACAACGCGTAGATCTTCAGGGATCTATTCGCATACATCCACTTCCCTAGGGTTCGATAATACTTGGTCCCTATACTTGCCAATACTACAGTGAACCCGTACGCTTGTGGGGTAACTACTGGTAGAAAGCTGGTGTAGTTTCCGTTCCAAGTCAATGGCACATTTGCCGGGAAAGACGATGTATGTCATTTGAGTAGGACTTTTAGATAGCTTAGTAGTTAGTAGTGAGTGCTTTATTTTCTGTTTATTTTTATTCGTGCGGCAGTTGCGTTGTGATCTGTCTGCTAGTGTTTCAAGTTTATGAAAACATGCCCGCAAGGAGAAACGAGCGAAGAGAGAATCCCATTGGACCCTGAGACAATAGCCAGAAGAAACCGAGCTTTCTTGAGAAGAATGAATACTGCCGGTGGAGACAGAGACATGAATTCAGCTGGAATTGGGGATTTAGACAAAGTTGTTGCAGAGTATAATGCTTTAGTGGAACGGGCGGATGGAGTTGATGGAAACAGCAGTAACTAACAGATACCCGTAGGGGGAATTCAGAACCCACACCCGAACCTACATGACCAAAACAACTCTGCACAAACTCAAACCCAAAACCAAAACCAGAATCAAGTCATCCACCAAAACCAACAAAACCCATTTAACAACCCTGCTTACCCACCGAATAATCAACCCTACCATTACCCTTACCCACAATATCCATATCCACCATACCCATATCCCCCACAGCCTATTTATAACCAACCACCAGTACATCAACCACCACCAGTCCAACAAGTACCGGCACCACCTGCCTTTCCTCAACACGTTCCTCAAAACGGAGATCAGAATATGGCTATACAGTAAAACCTCGTTAAATTAATACTCGATAAATTAATAACCTCGCTAAAACTAATAATTTGTCCAGTCCCAAGTTGGGACCAATACAAATTTGAGACCCAATTAATAAAATTATAAGATAATAATTTTTTTGAGATCCCAGTGTATATATATTGGTCCCGACGAAACTATAAATTAATAATTATTAAAAATAATCCATATATATATATATGATGCACTTGAATATTCTTAAGACAACTTAGTAAAATAAGAATCTACTGTAACTTGCTTTTTCTTGAACTTCAAATCTATGTTGATCTCATCTTTAAATCTCCTTACTGCACCCAATAGTTGTGGCGTTGCCTTCTCGTACTGCAACAAAAAGTTATGAAGAGTTGTTGATGCTTGCAATGCTTCTTTTAGAGTGACCGGTTGCAAAACTATTGAATCATTTGTATTTTAACTTAATTTTCATCAATAACTATGCATGTATACTTAAAGTTATTCAAAGAATTTGGAACTTTGAAGGTCAACTGTGCATATACGTTAAAACCTCTTTAAATTAATAAATTATTAATTTATCGATATAATAATATCTCTATAAATTAATAAAATCCTCCGGTCCCAACATTATTAATATATAGAGGTTTTACTGTACAAGAAAGGTTCGCGGCACAGCCGCATCGGTACTATGATGGAGTGGCATTGCCTCCTATAGAGGCAAACAACTTCTTGATTTTCCCGGGAATTCTAAAGCTACTTACGGAGAATCAGTTCAAGTGGGAGATCGGGAAGGAGAATCCTCATACTCATCTGAGGAGTTTTCTAATGATAGAATCCACATTCAATTATAACGACATGTCTGAAGATGCCAAGAGGCTCAGGTTGTTCCCATTCTCGCTAACGGGAATAGTAAAGGAGTGGTACGATAACACGCTCTCACGGGGAGGTGTTACTACTTGGGCCGAGCTTGAGCGTCTGTTCCTCGAGTGATTCTACCCTCCATCGAGAACTATTAGAGCAAGGATTGGGATCTCTTCCTTCCGCCAGAAGCAAGGAGAGGACCTACGTCAAGCGTGGGAGAGATACTCAAATATATTGATAGAGTGCCCGCAGCACGGGTACAATGAGAGAGATATCATTAGTGGAGCCAGCAAGGCTGGCCAAGACCATCTTGACGCATGTGCTAGTGGATCATTCCTAAATCAAGGTATAGCGAGGTGTAGAGAGATCGTTGACAATATTGTCACGAATGTCGGGGCATGGAACGGGGATCCCGATTTTCAGAGAGTTCATCAAATTGAGGAGAGCGAAGGAACGAGGAAGTTGTTGATGGCCATGATGGAGAAAATTAGCAACCTTGAGTTGGGGCAGAATTTGGTTGGAGGGAATGTAGCAGTGAGTGAGAGAGTGGACCAACCCACCGGACAGCAAGAGGAGGTCAACTACATGGGAAGGCCTAATAATCAAGGCGGGTATCCACAAGGTGGTAATCAATATGGAAGGTCCTCCTATGGCCAACCATTTGTACCACCTGGTCCACAGCCTCCTCCTAATCAATGGAGAAACAATCAAGGTTGCCAAGGAGGTCAGCAGCCTCAACAGAACCAATGGAGGAAGAATAAGAATTTCTCGTATGCTAATCCGAAGGCCGGAATTACAGTTCCTCAGGGTGTTGATCCAAGTACAAAGCCTCTGGGTGGAGAAGGCGGTTCCTCAACTAAGGAGATGTTGAGAGCTATCCTTCAGAAGGTGGAGGAAGGAAGCAAAAGATTGTCCTATTTAGAGTATGACGTGAAGGAGTTACATAAGAAAGGAGATCATCATGATCAAGAACTCCAAAAGAGAGACATAGACTGGAATAGAACTCAACAAGAGAACAATAGGCGGTTCACTTCTATAGAGTTTCAGATAAGCCAGATTGCAAAATTGTTGAGTAGAGAGCCGGGCAAATACCCCTCAATGTCCGAAGGGAACCCGAAAGAGCAATGCAACGCGATCCAACTTAGAAGTGGAACCAATTATGATGGTCCCAAGATGCCTGCTGATTCTGAGACGCTCAAAGGAGATGGTGAGTTAGAAGGAGAAGAGAATGAGGAGGTAGAAAGTGAGAAAGGAGTTGAGGATGAAGGCATTAAGGAAGGCAAAGATATGGATGAGTCCCAGAAGGGCAAAGAAGTTGAGGAGATTGAAAGAGTTCTGAAGTGGAAGAAGGCAAAGGAAGCAAGGAAGAATGTGAAAGAAACTGAGCGAGATGAATGTGGGGTACCCAAATCGGTGATACCCGTCCTGTATCCACAACGCTTCATGAAAAAGAAGTTTGATGAGAAATTCGCTAAATTCCTTGATGTTTTTAAGAAATTGCATATTAACATTCCTTTTTATGATGCTTTGGAATATATGCCGAACTATGCCAAGTTCCTGAAGGACTTAATTGCAAAGAGACGGCGAGTGGATGAGCCCAAGTTGGTGCAGTTGAACCATGAGGTGAGTGCATTAGTGCACAAGGCGCTTCCACCAAAGTTGAAGGATCCCGGGAGTTTCACGATCTTATGTGATATCGAGAATGAAGTTAAGAAGGGAGCATTGTGCGACCTTGGAGCTAGCATTAATTTGATGTCATTGTCGCTATTCAAGAAGTTGGAAGGTGGAGAACTTCAACCGACAATGATGACGCTTCAACTTGCCGACCAGTCGATCACTCGACCTCAAGGTATGGTTGAAGACGTCCTTGTGAAAGTTGGGGATCACATTTTTCCAGCGAACTTTGTAGTGCTCGACATGGAGGAAGATGAGTGTGTGCCTCTGATCTTGGGAAGACCGTTCTTAGCAACGGCCGGGATGGTGCTAGACGTGGTAAATGGGAAGATCAGGTTGAAAGTTGACGATCAAGAGATAAAAATCTCCCTATATGAAGCCATGAAGCACCCGAAGGAGGACGATAGTTGTTATTGCATGGATGCAATTGATCCTCGTGTTGAAGACACACCTTCTATCCCTAATTCTTCTCTTATTTATGAATGTGTTAATCCTTCACTTGATAATTTAACCCATGAGCATTATGATCTTGATTATGTTGATAGGGATAAAGGGAAGAAGTTGAAGGATGAAAAGGTGAAAAAGGTAGACATGGTCCAACTAGAGGGTAAAGGGGGAGTTAAGAAGAAAAAGTCAAAGTTCAAGAAATTGTTTAGGAAGACTCCTCTAGATAAAGGTGAGAAAAAGTTGAGACGCCCACCGCCCGAGGTGAAGAAGGAGGATGGGAAGAGAGCAAAGAACTTAGACATCTTCTCTTATGAGAGTAAGGGAGGTAAATTTGAATATGATGTCCCATAAGCTCATTTGAGCGTGGTCCGGCATGAGGACCTTAAAAATAGCGCTGAGTGGGAGGCAACCCACTTTTATTTGTTTTTTTAGTGTTTTTATGTTATTAAGGTGTTGTTGAATCGTAAGTTTTAACCGCGTACTTGAGAGTTTATTTTGTAGGCTTGTCTCGAGGGAGTAAAGGTATCATGGAGTTATTCAGATTGAAGGGACCAACTCAAACAAGGGAGTGTGCCAATTTGTTGAGAGAAACTTGAATTATTTGGATGAGGTAGCCCACAACCCCAAACTTAGACCTCTTCGCAAGGTCGAAGTTTGGGGGGTGAAGTTTTTATATGTTTTCTTGTTACATTGCACCGGAGCACCCTTTATCTTTGAGTTGAGTTTGGTTATTTGGTATCTTGAGATACTCCTTGGGCTGATATTGATTTGATTTGCTACTACATATTTCGTGTCTGTCAATCATCTTATGTTTGTTGATTGTTATCTTTGAGTGTGAGTATGAGTTGTGAAGTTGAGTTAGGAATTTTCTTGTGTGAGTGTAGGAGTTAGAGTTGATTTGAGAGGGAACTAGTATACTTACTAATGCCCCTTTTTGAGTATTTGTGTGATGAAAGTGAGAATTCACTAGGACTAGCATGGATGTGAAAGATGTGAGAGTTGAGCCTTTATGAGATTAAAATTCTGTAAATTGATATCTTCGTTTGTGAGTGAATCGTCACCTTAAAAGATGCTAGAACTTGTGTGTGCTCTCACTTCTTGATTGTGTTTAGTTTGATATACCGAATGTGATCTTAGGCCATCTTTGTTTTGATTGAGTCACTTAACCTAAAATTTTTCTTACCATTGATATTTATCCCTAGTTAACCCGTTTGAGCCTTAGCCTATTTTCTTTGCTAACACATTTAAACTTAACCAAATTCTTAAACTCTTGACCCTTTTTTAGTGGAGAATAGGAAAAGTGTGAATGAGAAGGGATTGAGTTGAGTTGAGAAAAAGAATTATGATGGTTGAGTGGTGATAAAAGAAGGGTGTGATGAGATATGAGATGTGGGAAAGAACAAAAAAATTTGAGAATGAGCAAAAGGAAAAAATGAGCTTATATGTATGTGTGGAAAAGAAAAAATGAAGTGATTGAAAAAAAAAAGTGAAAAGAGTTAGAAATTTTTTTTGAAGTGTTGAGAGTAGTAGGATTGAAAGTGTGTTGATTGAAAATGTTGAAGTATTATGTTCCTAATCCCGAAATACTAAAGTTTGAATTTCTATTCTCCATTCATTTAAGTCACTTATCTATATGTTATCTCACCTGTCCAAAAAGCCTACATTACAACCTTGATAAAGTCCTTAGTGATTCGGCATTGATTTCTAGAGTATGGTCGAAGTTGAGAGCACTTACAAGCCTATGGCTACTGATTTGAGTGATTGATTGATTGAGTGTGCCCTTAAACACTGTTATACACTTGTGAGGGAGTAAAACACATCGTTGAGTGCACATCCATGTTTGATCTTAATGTTTGTTGCAATTTTTGCATTAGTTTGATAAATGGGGTGAAAGTTTGAATACTTGTGAACGATCTTTGAAACTCGAGTCCATTTACTTGCATGATTTGATTCTTTGACTCATTCCAAATAATTTCACTTGACTTATTATTTCATTGCTTGAGGACAAGCAATATGGTAAATTTGGGGGGGGGGGGGGGTTGCTTAGGCGTGAAATTGTCATGATTCGTAGCTAGAAATGCCCATGTTTTGGTCGATTTTATTGAATATTTAGAGTCAATTGAGTACTATTTCTATACATTGATGAATTTGTCTCTTTGATGCTCATAGCTGAATTGAGGGCGAAAAACAGAGTTCGTAGAACTTTGAATCGACTCAAACGGATGCCCGGATGAGAAGATATCGAGGAAATACGAATGATATTAGTGCGCAAGAAGAAAAGTATCAGTTGAAGAAGAAGGAGAGCCACTCGAGTGGAGTCACTCGAGCGCCACCGCTCGAGCATGTTGCTCGAGCACCTAAACTGTCCAGAGAACTTTTGTCATTCGAGCCACTCGAGCACCAATGCTCGAGCACCTAAAACTTACAGAGAACTTCTACCACTCGAGCAACTCGAGCGCCATCGCTCGAGCATGTTGCCCGAGCTCTCGAAACTTACAGAACAATTTGGCCACTCGACCAGCTCGAGCCCTTGATGCATTCGAGCTATTGGGCTCGAGCAGGTACTGCTCGAGCACTTTCATGTTTTTGCCTCCGGATTCGTTTTTCGGCCCATGAGTTCCCGATTCGGCCCGATGCTTATATATACTCGTCCCGAACACATTTTTGGACACCACTTCATACCACATCACTTGAGTTAGTTTTTGGAGAGAGAAAGAGGAGAAGAGACGAGCAAGCTTAATTTTAACGTGTAATCGAGGTTTTCTTACGAATTCTTAGTTTGTTTTCGATTTTTAGTTTCTCTTCATTAGCTCGTTGACGTTAAACACTTGAGACTTCATTTTTATCAATCTAATTTCAGTTCTTAGCATTTATTTCTTTAAACCCTAGTTTATGTTTAATAATTTCTTAGTTCAAATCATTATGTTTATGTTCGTTACTTCTTCAATTGTTTTTGTTATCGTTGAAGTCATGTCCGGCTAAAACCCTTGTATGCTTAGGGTAGGATGAACTCGTAGAAGTAGAATATGGGTACGTAATTCGGGTAATTCGTGATGTTGGTTTTAATTCTCTTAATTAATGAATTCTTAAAATTAATCTTAACTTTCCTTTGAATTTCGTTCGAAAAGTGTTAGAGAGAGGACGACTGTATCACTCTTTAACAACTAGTAGACTTAACTAGAAGGTTTAGAAGGGGTTAATTAATCTACCGGTTTAGCTAGGGAGGACGGCCGCATCACCATTGGTTAAATTAGGGTCTCTTTAATTAAGCACAATCTATTAACTTGTTAGTGGATTAGTGAAGTCGATTGATAGGATAAGGTATTAGGGTTTGAATTCTTGAGCTTTCATCTTACAATCTTTTACTTAGGTTATTTCTTGCACGTTACGGTTACTTTGATTATGTACCTGCTCCGTTAGTATACGTAGTAATTCCTATCTTAACCATCACCATCACTTATTTGAAAACACACCTTAGATACTTAGATTAATTTTACTTTTGCATCCGTAGGATAATTTAGTTTCTTTTAATTAATTTTCAAAAACCCAAAATCATTACACTCATATTAACTACAACGCGTAGATCTTCAGGAATCTATTCGCATACATCCACTTCCATAGGGTTCGATAATACTTGGTCCCTATACTTGCCAATACTACAGTGAACCCATACGCTTGCGGGGTAACTACTGGTAGAAAGCTGGTGTAGTTTCCGTTCCAAGTCAATGTACACATTGACCTTTCACGGCGGATTGTTAAATTCCACCTAGGTCATGAATTTGTACGTTTAGTTACAAGGAAACCGTTAATGTGATCTTCCGTGATCGGGTATTACCACGTTAACTACAATGTAACATGTACCAC
This sequence comes from Ballota nigra, assembly GCA_947034835.1. Lineage (NCBI taxonomy): Eukaryota > Viridiplantae > Streptophyta > Magnoliopsida > Lamiales > Lamiaceae > Ballota > Ballota nigra. Next base: position 3,817,992 of record OX344727.1, on the reverse strand, counting down.
TTATAATGAACTGATTGCAATAAATATTCAACATTCAATTATATCTAAAGCAAATGTGATAGATTTATTCTCATAAACAAGTGTTCAATACATGAGTTATACAAAGTAAAAGCATACTTTCACGTATAATTCCACAATCTCCCACTTATACTTAAAGTCTGCTTTTTAGTATACATCATGCATGTCTAGTGTAGTAACTTTACGTGACATCTCATGTCAACCTACACTAACCTAATAATTCCTCCCACTTATACTTAAAGCAGATTGACAATAGTCTTGACTCCCATTCCATCCACATGTCTCTCGAATGTACTCTGAGGCAGACCCTTTGTGAATGGATCCGCTAGGTTGTCTCCCGACGCTATCTTTGCCACCTCAATATCTCCTCTCTTAATGATTTCTCCTATAAGATGGTATTTTCTTTCTATGTGTTTGTTGGCCTAGTGGGCTCTCGGTTCATTTGAATTTGCAACAGCTCCGGCATTGTCACAATAGACAGTGATCATATCGGGCAAATTCGGAACAACGTCCAAGTCCACTAAGAAGTTCTTGAACCAAACTGTCTCTTTCGTTGCTTCACAAGCGGCTACATATTCGGCTTCCATGGTCGAATCGACGATGCATTTCTGCTTAACGCTTCTCCATGAAATGGCTCCTCCTCCCATGCAAAACACGCTACCCGAGGTTGACTTTCTGGAGTCTATGTCTGATTGAAAATCCGAGTCCGTGTATCCCACGGGGATTAAACTATCTTACTTGTAAATGTAAATCAGCATCCTCTCACGAGTTCTTTTCAGATACCTCAAGATGCACTTTACGGTAGTCCAATGGTCTTTCCCGGGATTACTTTGATATCTCGCCACCATGTCCACGACAAAGCAGATATCCGGTCTCGTACACAACATTGCATACATGAGGCTTCCTACGGCCGAAGCGTACGGAACACCTTTTATATCATCTATCTCCGCTTGCGTCTTAGGGCACATTTCTTTAGATATATGGATTTCGTTCCTAAAAGGTACAAAAAACCTTTCTTGGAATCTTGCATGCTGACATGCTTCAAAACAATGTCAATGTATGAAGCTTGCGATAAGCCCAACATCATCTTCTTGCGATCGAGAGTGATCTTGATCCCAAGGATGTAACCGGCTTCCCCTAAGTCCTTCATATCAAATTGTTTTGACAGTCATACCTTTACGTCTGACAATACCTTTACATTGTTTCCAATGAGCAGAATATCGTCTACGTATAATACTACGAATACCACCGTTGTTCCGTCACACCTTTTATATACACAACTTTCGAACTCGTTTTGATCAAACCCATAAGACTTAATCACTTGATCAAACCCATAAGACTTAATCACTTGATCGAACTCATTTTGATCAAACCCATAAGACTCATCATGGATCTGACCATCTCTAAAAGAGTCCAGTTTCTTCGTTCCTCCACACCGTTCTGTTGAGGGGTTCTCGGTGCGGTTAACTGGGATACGATCCCTTCGTCCGACAAGTAGTTTAAGAATTCATCGCTGAGGTATTCACCTCCATGATCTGATCATAGAAACTTAATACTATTTTCCCTATGTTTCTCGGCTTCGGCCTTAAACTCCTTGAACTTATCAAAAGTTTCAGACTTATGTCTCATAAGGTAAATGTACTCATATCTCAAGTAATCGTCAATGAAGGTGACAAAATACTCATACCCCATTCTCGCTTTGATCGTCATTGGACCACACACATTGGTATGAACGAGTTCTAAATCTTTCGTGGCTCTATTCCCCTTGGCTCCAAATGCCCTCTTGGTCATTTTACCCTCTAAACAGGATTCACAAGTTGGAAACGGTTCGACTTGGAACGATTCCAAGGATCCGTCTTTCACCAATCTTTCTATCCGCTTTAGATTAATATGACCTAGTCTAAGATGCCATAGAAGTGTTTCGTTCATCTCCGAAGAATGCTTTCTTTTATTACTCGAAATGATCGATGTATTATTAGATTCATTATTTGAGTGGTGTGCACACTTAATAGTATAGAGATTGTTTACCAACGTTCCATGACAGATAATATCATTCTTAAAAGAAACACTAACAACTTTATTAAAAGTAACTGAATATCCATCAAAAAACAACTTAGAAACTAAAATTAAATTCTTTCTAAAGTTCAGAACGTATAAAACATCTCTTAAAATTAAAACTCTAAATTCAAAAGACAGGTGCACGACTCCCACTACTTCGGCTGCCACTCTCGTAGCATCGCCCAAAATGATGAGGATCTCATTCTTGCTAAGTCGCCGGGTTAGCTGGAACCCCTGAAGAGTGAAACAAATATGATCAGTTGCCCCGGTATCCACTACCCAAACGTGGGTAGCATACGCCGCAACATAAGTTTCAACGACTAAAGCATGAGACTTACCTTTCTTTACCGCCTTCTTAGGCTTAGAACAGGTAGACCTCCAATGTCCTTTCTCACTGTAATTGAAGCACTTACTTTTACCGGATATTTTCACATCGCACGGTTTGATTGCTCTTTCTTTGCCATCAAGAGTGAGTTAACTGGTTTGGTTCTGATCAATCTCCTTCTTCTCAATCTTACCTTCCATTGGTCTAAATTTCGAGAAAAGGCTCTTGATCACCAAAACTTCATCCTTACTCCCTAAGTGCGACTCTACCGATACCAAAGTTTTGAGCAGGGTATCCAAAGTGAGTTTGTATTCCGATAACACGTATTCCCAAAAGAACCCATCAAAACTGCTCGATAGCTTTAGGAGTATGGAATCAATTTGACTTTCTTCACTTTGTCCGGCACCAAGAAACTCAAGTTTTTCAAACTCACGCCTAAATTTGAGAACATGATCCCTTACAGGTGTTCCCTTCACCATTTCTTTCGTGAGCTTCTCACGAATGGTGAACAAATTCACCATGGGGTTCTGATGGTGAAACATCTCTTCAAGGCTATCCATGATTTCAACAGCGGCTTCAATACCTTCATGAATGTGTTTCAAATCTTCAGACATAAATGTCAAGATGATGCGCTTCATGTGCTCATTGGAATGCTTCCAATCATCGAATACCGCATTTTCCCCATTACTTGACTTATCATTAGGTTTCTTGGGTACGTCAATATTAAATATCCAATAGTGTTCTTGCGCAGGTAGGAACATTTTCATGTTATGTTTCCAATCAACATAGTTATCACCAATAAGTTTGTTATCTTTAAGTATACTAAACAGTGGATTAAAAAGTTGCGACATGATGAACTGAGAATAAAACATACATTCATATCAATATCTAGAAAAATACGAAATTATCACATAATTCGATCACATCAATTATATTGAAACCTTAAACAATATAATCATGCATCAGCCAACATCTCGAAACAATTTAAATACGCCACGAGGGGTGGTCTATACATTTAAACACATTCAAGCGGATCACAAACTTGAAAGTTACAAATCCTTAATTCAAAATTAATAGTTGGCTCCCACTTTGACCATATAAAAATAAACAGGGACTCTGGGGGGAGTAAGTTAATATCAATTTCTTATGCCTAAGTAATAACCATAATTCAATACAGGATTATTATTTCGCTTTGAGCAAGCCACTCGTGGTGAGGGTCAATACCGCCACTAGTAATAATCCACAATCATCCTTTCGGAATTTATTCATGTGAAATCCATCTTTTTGGCCGATCCGAGGGGGGAATGTATTCCAAAAAGACTTCACAAATAAATAAATTATGGAGGCCAAATTAATCCAATTTTAATATCCGGAATAAAATTGCAATTAAAAAAAATATACTTAGTAATTTTCGAAAGTAAGGTTTTTCTTGGACAATTAAAATCATGCAAACATATATTAACAAATAATAATAAATGCACAAAATAAAACATCCATCAAAATAAAATTAAACACATTGGAGCACTCAAATTCAATTATCATGGTTTAATTTCTTCACGTCTTGATGCAAGAAATCGTCCTTATTGCTTTTCATCGTTTGTCTCGACTCGCTCCTACTCGAACAACAACACTTTATTAAAAACAACTTCGTTTGGGGTTCGGAACAAAGTTTGAAATCACACAAAAAAATAAGAACGAGAAAAAAAAATTCACAGCCCGAGATTCGGCGCGCGTCGGCCCACGGAGGTGGGCCACGTGCCTCTTAGCCACGACAGTCGAGGCGCCGAGCGCCGAGAGGCCCAGCCTCGTACGCGCACCCGTGCAGTGTCGGGCACTCGTCGTGCACGGCGCTGTGCACCTTGCGCACGCCGTGCATCAGGTTTCACCGTTCATCCTCATTTTCACCCCGTGCATGATTCTACGTCCATGCATGCGCCACACATGCATGCGTCATCCGGGTACGTCGTCTTTAATTCTTTATTTCCGTCTCCGTCTCGATCCGATTACAATTTATTTACAAAAAATAAATAAAAACTAGATCTAGACTAGTCTATTACAATGATCAAATTAAAATAAAAACAACTAATCTACTCGTGGATTTTCTCACGAGAAAAACGAATTCGAACGAATCGAATTAAAAACAATTAATTCACACACATGAAAAAATTAAACATTAAAATCATGATAATTGGATACCTGCAAAAAAGATCTAGCAATTCCACTATCCAATTTCAATTTAATGTCAAACAATTTAAATTCCAATTTAAAGATCAGAGCCCGAAACCGTGGCTCTGATACCAGTTGTTGGGAAAAATAGGGGTGCCCGGAATCTATTCGGGATGATAATTAAATACGAATTTAAATTCAATTATTAATAGCATGAAATAATCCTAATTAATTCAAATAATAATTCCAGCAACAATTTTATCATCATGCAAGTTGAATTAATTTACATAAAATCTATGGCGGAAAACTAAGAGATTATGTAACTACGTACCTTTTGTAGATATGGCTGACTTGAAACGAAAATACTAGCTTCTACTAGTCGATTACCCGCAAGCGGACGGGTTCACTGTAGTCTTAGCAAGTATAACGACCAAGTATATCGAACCCAAGGGACAGTGTATATGCGAATAGATCCCTGAAGATCTACGCGTCGTAATTAATATGAGTGTATTGTTTTTGGATTTTTGGAAAGATTAATTAAACTAAACTAAATTATCCTATGAATGCAAAAGGAAAATTAAACGAAATAACAAAATGTGTGTTTTCAAATATGAGATGGTGATGCTTAAGATAGGAATCCCTACGTATACTAACGGAGCAGGTACATAATCAAAATAACTGTGACACACAAGAATTAACCTAAGTCTAAGAATGCAAGGTGAAAGCTCAAGATTCTAAACCCTAATACTTTACCCTAACACTCGACTTCACGAATCTACTAACAAGTTACTAGATTGTGCTTAATTAATGAGACCCTAATTTAACTAAGGTGATGCGGTCGTCCTCCTTCGCTAAACCGGTAGATGAATTAACCTTTCCTAAACTCTCTCGTTAAGTCTACTCGTTGTTAAAGAGTGATATGGTCGTCCTCTCTCTAACACCTTTCGAACGAAATTCAAGAGCGAAGTCTAGATTAATTTTAAGAATTCATTAACCAAGAGAATTAAAACCTAACGTCACAAGTTACTCTAATTACGTACCCACAACCTACTTCTACGAGTTCATCCTACCCTAAGCATGCAAGGGTTTTAGCCGGACATAGCGTTAACAAACATAAAAGAAATAGAAGAAACAACGAACATGCACATAATGAATTGAACGCAGAAAATAAGAAACATGAACTAGGGTTTTAAAAGAAAATAAATACTCAGAACTAAAATTTAATTAATTAAAACGAAGTTTCAAAGCGTTCAAAGAAATCAACTACCGAAGAGAAACTAATAAACGAAAAGAAACTAAGAATTCGTATGCAAAACCTCAACAAAACGTAAATAAAGCTTGCTCCTCTCCTTCCTCTCTAAAAACTAAGACTAAAGTGATTTCTAAAGTTCTCGGATCCCTCAAAACGTGTTTGGAAGAGGTATATATAGGCAACGGGTGGAAACGGGATCTCATGGGCCAAAATTCCGTCGAGCTCGAGTAGAGGTCGAGTAAAAGTACTCGAGCAATGCAAGCTCGAGTGTCAAATTTGTACAGAACGTGAAAAGTACTCGAGCCCCTTAGCTCGAGTAGTGCTACTCGACCGGACCTTGCTCGAGTAGTCTACTCGAGTGCCTGCGTACTTGCTACTCGACCGGCTTCTGCTCGAGTGCACTACTCGAGTGCCTGAGTATTGGCTACTCGACCAAAGCTGGCTCGAGTGCACTACTCGAGTGCCTGAGTAGTGTCTTCTCGAGCACTTTCATCTTGAGTGCTTCAATGACACTTTTGCTCGCTCGAACTAATACTTCTCGTATTTCTTCCATATCTTCTCATCCGGGTATCCATTTGAGTCGATTCGAAGTCCTACGAACTCCTCTTTTTGCCCTCTATCCATCTATAAGCATCAAAGACACAAATTTGTTAGTTTGAGAAAATAATACTCAGATGACTCTAAATACTTATATGAATTCATCAAAACAAGGGCATTTCGAGCGACGAATCATGACAATTTCGCGCCTAATCAATGGCCTTTGATTATCACAGGACGTGCTACCAACCAAAAGACCTTCTCAAGTATTTCCCTTACACCTCGTTTGATCACAGGTGGGAAGTGTTTTCAAGCAATTAAATAACTAAGTAAAAAGAAAAATATTTTTTTGCTCTTGATTTTTCCAACACATGAAATTATGTACTAGGGGATGAAATAATCATCCCCTATCTATAAGAAGGGGTGGCCAGAATTTTTAATATTTTAGGGGGAAGAGAAAATCTTTTCTTAGCCTCTAAGAAATCTTGAATATATTTCATATATTCTTTTCTCCATAATAAAATATTCAAAAAAAATCTCACCCTCCTTATTAAGGGGTAGTTTTCGAAAATCATAGGCAAGAAATCACAAGATTTGGATCTTCTTGAATATATGAGATAATCTTGTATTCCAAGAATACTTATCTTCCATAATATCTTTCCAAGCAAATAAACAAAATCTTTTCTTCCCTAAATCTCTTATTTTCGTAAATACTAAGAAAAAATCAGCAAATATATTTTCTTTTATTTTAAGCACCTTATCATTATTAGGCTACTTAATGGGCTACTTGAGGGGCCTTTAAGAGAATTAGGATTGAACCTCCAATGGGCTTCTGAATTTCAATATTGAGCCCCAATATAATTCAGCCCATTAATATTAATTAGTACCACTAATAAATTAATATTGCACTATCCATCTTAATTCATATTACGATAATATGGGCTCTCGGTTATTATTTCCCGCGTTTAAGATTATCAAGTTCATTAATTAATTAAACTTCTGAATAACTCTAAATTAATTAATATATTTCACCTTGAAGTAAAGACAGCTCAACATTATTATCCGTACCGAAGAAACTAATTTTTCACTTGCAAGATTTGGTACGATAAAATTTTTGAGCCCACCAAGGGGACAAATCACACGAGCCGTACTCGCACGTATTTCTCCGTATTAAATCTTAGCAACCTTCGTATGATTAATATTACTGCCCAAAGCACAAGGTTCGAAGTCACGATGATTCTCACCCAACATGAATTAAAACAGTAACCATTAAGCACACATGTTCCTATTTAAGTGACGCAACTTAAGAAATCAATAACCAATGAGGTCTAATTCTTCACATTTCAGAACAGAAGAATTTATCCTCGCCGTAGGTCCTCTTCAACACATACTAAATGTGCTAGTGCAATCTCTTGGTCAAGACAAGCCAATCTGAGATGTACACATCGACCTTTCACGGCGGATTGTTCAATTCCACCTAGGTCGTGAATTTGTACATTTAGTTACAAGGAAACCGTTAATGTGATCTTCCGTGATCGGGTTGTTGGAGTTATACGTGAAAGTATGCTTTTACTTTGTATAACTCGTGTATCAAACACTTGTTTTATGAGAATAATTCTTTTATCACATTTGTTTTAGTTATGAATGAATGTTGAATTTCTATTGCAAACCGTTTAATATATGGTACTAGTTACATTGTAGTTAATGTGGTGATACCCAATCACGGAAGACAACATTAACAGTTTCCTTGTAACTAAAACGTACATTTTCACGACCTAGGTGGAATTGAACAATCCACCGTGAAAGGTCGATATGTAAGGCTCAGATTGGTCTGTCTTGACTAAGAGATTGCACTAGCACATTTAGTATGTGTTGAAGAGGACGTACAGCGAGGATAAATTCTTATGTTCTGAAATGTGAAGAATTAGACCTCAGTGGTTGTTGATTTCTTAATCTTCGTCACTTAAATAGGTGTGCTTAATGGTTACTGCTTTGATTCATGTTGGGTGAGAATCATTGTGACTTCGAACTTTGTGTCTTGGGCAGTAATATTAATCATACGACGGTTGCTAAGATTTAATACGGAGAAACGCGTGCGAGTACGGCTCGTGTGATTAGTCCCCTTGGTGGGCTCAGAAGTTTTATCGTACCAAATCTTGCAAGTGAAGAATCAGTTTCTTCGGTATGGATAACAATGTTGAGCTGTCTTTACTCCAAGGTGAAATATATTAATTAATTTAGAGCTATTCAGAAGCTTAATTAATTAATGGACTTGATAATCTTAAACGCGGGAAATAATAACCGGGAGCCCATATTATCGTAATATGGATTAAGATGGATAGTGCAATATTAATTTATTAGTGGTAATAATTAATATTAATGGATTGAATTATATTGGGGCTCAATATTGAAATACAGAAGTCCATTAGGAGGTTCAATCTTAATTCTCCTTAAAGGCCCCTCAAGTAGCCCATTAAGTAGCCCAATAATGATAAGGTGATTAAAATAAAAAGATAATATTATGCTGATTTTATCCTCTAAATTTCGAAAATAAGAGATCAAGGAGAGAGAAGATTTTGTTGATTTTCTTGGAAAGATATTATGGAAGATATGTATTCTTGGAATACAAGAATATCTCATATATTCAAGAAGATCCAAATCTTGGGATCTCTACTTGTGTTTTTCGAAAATTACCTCTTTGTGAGGAGAGTGAGTTTTTTCTGGAATATTTTATTATGGAGAAAAGAATATATGAGATATATTCAAGATTTCTTAGAGTCTAAGAAAAGATTTTCTCCAAGCCCATTAACCCTAAAAAATTCGGCCATCACTCTTTATAAATAGGGGATGATTATTTCATCCCTAAGTACATAATTCCATGTGTTGGAAAAATCAAGAGCATATATATTTTTCTTTTTCCTTAGTTATTTAAATTATTTGAAAGCATCTCCCACCGGTGATCGAATAAGGCGAAGGGAAATACTTGAGAAGGTTTTTGGGTTAATAAAGCGCGTACGTGTTAGTCCCATTTTATTCAAAGGCCAAGTTCTACGAGAGGTGCGTAAGTCACATATTATCTTGTTTTTTTTTCCGCCTAGATTTTATGTGAATTAATTCAACATGCATGATGTTAAATTTGTTGTTGAAATTATTATTTGAATTAATTAGGATTAATTCATGCTAGTAATAATTAAATTTAAGTTCGTGTTTAAATTTCATCCCGAATAGTTTCCGGGCACCCCAATTTTCCCAACAACTGGTATCAGAGCCACGGTTTCGGGCTCTGATCTTTAAATTGGAATTTAAATTGTTAAACATTAAATTGAAATTGGATAGTAGAATTGCTAGATCTTTTTTGCAGTTATCCAATTGTCATGGTTTTAATGTTGTTATTTTTTTTCATGCGTGTGAATTAATTGTTTTTAATTCGATTCGTTCGAATTCGTTTTTCTCGTGAGAAAATCCACGAGTAGATTAGTTGTTTTATTTTGATTCGATCATTGTAATAGACTAGTCTAGATCTAGTATTTATTTTTTTTGAAAAATAAATTGTAACCGGATCGTGACGAAGAATGAAGAATTAAAGACGGTGTACTTGGACGACGCATGCATGCGCGGCGCATGCATGGACGTGAAATCGTGCATGGGGTGAAGAAAATGAGAACGAATGTCGAAACCCGGCGCACGACCCACGCGCGAGAGGCGCGCGGGCCCACTCCGTGTGCCGACGCGCTCCGTATCTCGGGCCGTGGAATTTTTTCGATTCTGTTTTTTTTTTCGTGTGATTTTAAACATCGTCCCGAACCTCAAATGATGCTGTTTTTTATGAAGTGTTGATGTTCGAGTGGGAGCGTGTCGAGGCGAACGACGGAAAGCAACAAGGACGATTTTTCGCATCAAGACGTGAAGAAATTAAACCGTGACAATTGGATTTGAGTGCTCCAATGTGTTTAATTTTTATTTTGATGGATGTTTTATTTCATGCACTTATTATTAATTGTTAATATGTGTTTGCATGAATTTAATTGTCCAAGAAAACCCTTACTTTCGAAAATTAATAAGTATGTTTATTTAATCGCAATTTTATTCCGGATATTAAAATTGGATTAATTTGGCCTCCATAATTTATTTATTTGTGAAGTTCTTTTGGAATACATTTCCCCCTCGGATCGGCCAAAAGAACGGATTTCACATGAATAAATTCCGAAAGGATGATTGTGGATTATTACTAGTGGCGGTATTGACCCTCACCACGAGTGGCTTGCTCAAAGCGAAATAATAATCCTGTATTTAACTATGGTTATTACTTAGGCATAGGAAATTGATATTAACTTACTCCCCTCGGAGTCCCTGTCAATTTCTATGTGGTCAAAGTGGGAGCCAACTATTAATTTTGAATTAAGGATTTGTAACTTTTAAGTTTGTAATCCGCTTGAATGTATTTAAATGTATAGACCACCCCTCGTGGCGCATTTAAATTGTTTCGAGATGTTGGCTGATGCATGATTATATTGTTTTAAGGTTTCAATATAATTGATGTGATCGAATTATATGATAATTTCGTATTTTTCTAGATATTGGTAAGAATGTATGTTTTATTCTCAGTTCATCATGTCGCAACCTTTTAATCCACTGTTTAGTATACTTAAAGATAACAAACTTGTTGGTGAGAACTATGTTGATTGGAAACACAATATGAATATGGTCCTACCTGCGCAAGAACACTATTGGATATTTAGCGTTGACGTACCCAAGAAACCTAATGATAAGTCAAGTAATGGGGAAATGGCGATATTCGATGATTAGAAGCATTCCAATGAGCACATGAAGCACGTCATCTTGACATTTATGTCTGAAGATTTGAAACGCATTCATGAAGGCACTGAAGCGGCTGTTGATATCATGAATAGCCTTGAAGAGATGTTTCAACATCAGAACCCCATGGCGAATCTGTTCACCATTCGTGAGAAGCTCACGAAGGAAATGGTGAAGGGAACACCTGTAAGGGATCATGTTCTCAAATTTAGGCGTGAGTTTGAAAAACTCGAGTTTCTTGGTGCCGGGTAAAGTGAAGAAAGTCAAATCGATTCCATACTCCTAAAGCTATCGAGTAGTTTTGATGGGTTCTTTTGGGAATACGTGTTATCAGAACACAAGTTCACTTTAGATACCCTGCTCAAAGCCCTGATAACGGTAGAGTCATACTTAGGGAGTAGGGACAAGGCTTTGGTGATCAAGAGCTTTTTCTCGAAATCTAGGCCAATGGAAGGTAAGATTGAGAAGAAGGAGATTGATCGGAACCAAACCAGTAGACTCACTCTTGGTGGCAAAGAAAGAGCATTCAAGCCGTACGACGTGAAGATATCCGGTAAGAGTAAGTGCTTCAATTGCGGGGAGAGAGGACATTGGAGGTCTACCTGTTCTAAGCTTAAGAAGGCGGGAAAGAAAGGTAAGTCTCATGCTTTAGTCGTTGAAACATATGTTGCGGCGTATGCTGCCCACGTTTGGGTAGTGGATACTGGGGCAACTGATCATATTTGTTTCACTCTTCAGGGGTTCCAGCTAACCCGGCGACTTAGCAAGAATGAGATCACCATCACTTTGGGCGATGCTACGAGGGTGGCAGCCGAAGCAGTGGGAGTCGTGCACCTATCTTTTGAAGATAGAGTTTTAATTTTAAGAGATGTTTTATACGTTCCGAACTTTAGGAAGAATTTAATTTCAGTTTCTAAGTTGTTTTTTGATGGATATTCAGTTACTTTTAATAAAGTTGTTACTATTTCTTTTAAGAATGATACTATCTGTCATGGAACGTTGGTAAACAATCTCTATACGATTAAGTATGCACACCACTCAAATAATGAATCTAATAACACATTGATCATTTCGATTAATAAAAGAAAGCGTTCATCGGAGATGAACGAAACACTTCTATGGCATCTTAGACTAGGTCATATTAATCTAAAGCGGATAGAGAGATTGGTGAAAGACGGATCCTTGGAATCATTCCAAGTCGAACCGTTTCCAACTTGTGAGTCCTGTTTAGAGGGTAAGATGACCAAGAGGGCATTTGGAGCTAAGGGGAATAGAGCCACGGAAGTGTTAGAACTCGTTTATACCAATGTGTGTGGTCCAATAACGATTAAAGCGAGAAGGGGGTATGAGTATTTTGTCACCTTCATTGACGATTACTCGAGATATGGGTACATTTACCTTATGAGGCATAAGTCTGAAACTTTTGATAAGTTCAAGGAGTTTAAGGCCGAAGCCGAGAAACATAGGGAAAAGAGTATCATGTTTCTACGATCAGATCGCGGAGGCGAATACCTCAGCGATGAATTCTTGAACTACTTATCGGACGAAGGGATCGTATCCCAGTTAACCGCACCGGGAACCCCTCAACAAAACAATGTGGCGGAACGAAGAAACCGGACTCTTTTAGAGATGGTCAGATCCATAATGAGTTATTCGGATTTACCCAAGTCGTTTTGGGGTAATGCCTTGGAAACGACGGCTTACATTCTAAACTTGGTGCCATCCAAATCGGTTCCTAAAACCCCAATTGAATTGTGGACCGAGCGCAAGCCCAGTCTAAGACATTTGCGGATTTGGGGTTGTCCGGCATACGTGCTAGACAAGGTAGCCGATAAGTTGGATCCACGTTCGGAATTAAGGCTGTTTATAGGATACCCTGCGGGAACGAAAGGGTGTATGTTCTATAGTCCCAAGGATCAAAAGACCGTGATTAGTACACACTTTAAATTCTTGGAGGAAGACTATATGAACAATCGGAAGCCTAAAAGTGAAATTACCTTAGAAGAATTGAGAGGTCAAACCTCGATACCAAGTATACAAGATGATGTACCACACGTCACATCTTCACAACCGGAACCCCGTTGTAGTGGAAGGATTGCTAGGCAACCCGAGAGATTCATGGGGATAGGAGAATCTTCGGATTTGGTTTCTGGTGATGAATCGGACCCATGGATGTACGACGAGGCAATCCAAGACAAAGACGCGGAGTCGTGGCAAACAGCAATGGAAGCCGAGATGGGTTCGATTGATCATAATCAAGTGTGGGAGTTGGTCGAACCACACAATGGGGTAGAACCCATTGGATGCAAGTGGGTGTACAAGAGGAAAAGAGGACCGGACGGAAGGGTTGAGACCTTCAAAGCGAGGCTTGTGGCCAAAAGGTATACTCAGAAAGAAGGGATCGATTATGAGGAGACCTTTTCGTCTGTAGCTATGCTTAAGTCCATCCGTATTCTCTTGTCGATCGCTGCCCACCTAGATTACGAGATCTGGCAAATGGATGTCAAGACGGCTTTCCTTAACGGAAGTCTTGACGGGATAGATATCTATATGCAACAGCCCAAAGGTTTCATTGAAAAAGGCCAAGAGAATCTCGTATGCAAGCTTAAAAGATCCATTTATGGACTTAAGCAAGCATCGCGTACTTGGAACCAATGTTTTGATCAAGTGATTAAGTCTTATGAGTTTGATCAAAGCGACTTCGAAAGTTGTGTGTATAAGAAGCGTGACGGAACTGCGGTGGTATTCTTAGTATTATACGTAGACGATATTCTGCTCATTGGAAACAATGTAAAGGTATTGTCAAACGTAAAGGTATGACTGTCAAAACAATTTGATATGAAGGACTTAGGGGAAGCCGGTCACATCCTTGGGATCAAGATCACTCGCGATCGCAAGAAGAGGATGTTGGGCTTATCGCAAGCTTCATACATTGACACTGTTTTGAAGCGTTTCAGCATGCAAGATTCCAAGAAAGATTTTGTACCTTTTAGGCACGGAATCCATCTATCGAAAGAAATGAGCCCTAAGACGCAAGCGGAGATAGATGACATGAAAGGTGTTCCGTACGCTTCGGCCGTAGGAAGCCTTATGTATGCAATGTTGTGTACGAGACCGGATATCTGCTTTGCCGTGGGCATGGTGGCAAGATATCAAAGTAGTCCCGAGAAAGACCATTGGACTGCCGTAAAGTGCATCTTGAGGTATCTGAAAAGAACTCGTGAGCGGATGCTGATTTACCAGTCAGATAGTCTTGTTCCCGTAGGATACACGGACTTGGATTTCCAATCAGACATAGACTCAAGAAAGTCAACCTCGGGTAATGTGTTTTGCATGGGAGGAGGAGCCATTTCATGGAGAAGCGTTAAGCAGAAATGCATCGCCGATTCGACCATGGAAGCCGAGTATGTAGCTGCTTGTGAAGCAGCGAAAGAGGCAGTATGGCTCAAGAACTTCTTAGTGGACTTGGACGTTGTTCCGAATTTGCCCGACAAGATAACTGTCTTTTGTGACAATGTCGGAGCAGTTGCAAATTCAAAGGAACCGAGAGCCCACAAGGCCAGCAAACACATAGAAAGAAAATATCATCTTATACGAGAAATCGTTAAGAGAGGAGATATAGAGGTGGCAAAGATAGCGTCGGGTGACAACCTAGCTGATCCATTCACAAAGGGTCTGCCTCAGAGTACATTCGAGAGACATGTGGATGGAATGGGAGTCAAGACTATTGCCAATCTGCTTTAAGTATAAGTGGGAGGAATTATTAGGTTAGTGTAGGATGACATGAGATGTCACGTAGAGCTACTACACTAAGACATGCGTGATGTATACTAAAAAGCAGACTTTAAGTATAAGTGGGAGATTGTTGGAGTTATACGTGAAAGTATGCTTTTACTTTGTATAACTCGTGTATCAAACACTTGTTTTATGAGAATAATTCTTTTATCACATTTACTTTAGTTATGAATGAATGTTGAATTTCTATTGCAAACCATTCAATATATGGTACTAGTTACATTGTAGTTAATGTGGTGATACCCGATCACGGAAGACAACATTAACAGTTTCCTTGTAACTAAAACGTACATTTTCACGACCTAGGTGGAATTGAACAATCCGCCGTGAAAGGTCGATGTGTAAGGCTCAGATTGGTCTATCTTGACTAAGAGATTGCACTAGCACATTTAGTATATGTTGAAGAGGACCTACAACGAGGATAAATTCTTCTGTTCTGAAATGTGAAGAATTAGACCTCAGTGGTTGTTGATTTCTTAATCTCCGTCACTTAAATAGGACCGTGTGTGCTTAATGGTTACTGCTTTGATTCATGTTGGGTGAGAATCATTGTGACTTCGAACTTTGTGTCTTGGGCAGTAATATTAATCATACGACGGTTGCTAAGATTTAATACGGAGAAACGCGTGCGAGTACGACTCGTGTGATTAGTCCCCTTGGTGGGCTCAGAAGTTTTATCGTACCAAATCTTGCAAGTGAAGAATCAGTTTCTTCGGTACGGATAACAATGTTGAGCTGTCTTTACTCCAAGGTGAAATATATTAATTAATTTAGAGTTATTCAGAAGCTTAATTAATTAATGGACTTGATAATCTTAAACGCGGGAAATAATAACCGGGAGCCCATATTATCGTAATATGGATTAAGATGGATAGTGCAATATTAATTTATTAGTGGTAATAATTAATATTAATGGATTGAATTATATTGGGGCTCAATATTGAAATTCAGAAGTCCATTAGGAGGTTCAATCTTAATTCTCCTTAAGTCCCCTCAAGTAACCTATTAAGTAGCCCAATAATGATAAGGTGATTAAAATAAAAAGATAATATTATGCTGATTTTATCCTCTAAATTTCGAAAATAAGAGATCAAGGAGAGATAAGATTTTGTTGATTTTTTTGGAAAGATATTATTAAAGATATGTATTCTTGGAATACAAGAATATCTCATATATTCAAGAAGATCCAAATCTTGGGATCTCTACTTGTGTTTTTCGAAAATTACCTCTTTGTGAGGAGAGTGAGATTCTTGTGGAATATTTTATTATGGAGAAAAAAAAATATGAGATATATTCAAGATTTCTTAGAGTCTAAGAAAAGATTTTCTCCAAGCCCATTAACCCTAAAAAATTCGGCCATCACTCTTTATAAATAGGGGATGATTATTTCATCCCCAAGTATATAATTCCATGTGTTGGAAAAATCAAGAGCATTGATATTTTTCTTTTTCCTTAGTTATTTAAATTATTCGAAAGCATCTCCCACCGGTGATCGAATAAGGCGAAGGGAAATAATTGAGAAGGTTTTTGGGTTGATAAAGCGCGCACGTGTTAGTCCCGTTTTATTCAAAGGCCAAGTTCTACGAGAGGTACGTAAGTCACATATTATCTTGTTTTTTTCCGCCTAGATTTTATGTGAATTAATTCAACATGCATGATGTTAAATTTGTTGTTGGAATTATTATATGAATTAATTAGGATTAATTCATGCTAGTAATAATTGAATTTAATTTCGTATTTAAATTTCATCCCGAATAGTTTCCGGGCACCCCAATTTTCCCAACACGGGTATCACCACATTAACTACAATGTAGCATGTACCACTTATAATGAACTGGTTGCAATAAATATTCAACATTCAATTATATCTAAAGCACATGTGATAAAAGATTTATTCTCATAAACAAGTGTTCAATACATGAGTTATACAGAGTAAAAACATACTTTCATGTATAACTCCAACAGTATCATCAAATACCACATTATTGGATTCTTGAACAATATTTGTCCTTAGATTGTAAATTCTATATGCTTTGATA
Source organism: Ballota nigra (assembly GCA_947034835.1). Lineage (NCBI taxonomy): Eukaryota > Viridiplantae > Streptophyta > Magnoliopsida > Lamiales > Lamiaceae > Ballota > Ballota nigra. The sequence continues at coordinate 3,800,987 of OX344727.1, read as the reverse complement.
TTCCTAGAGTAACATAAGAAAAATCTTTTGTCACTCTTAAAGTCAAACTTGTGTAATTAATCTCTATCATTCAGTATGTAGCAAACACATTTAAAAACATGAAAAATACTTTTGACTTGAACGCAAAATACTAGATTGACTAGTAGTTACCCCACAGGAGTATGAGATCACAGTAGTATGGGCAAGTATAGGGACCAAGTATTATCGAAGTGGGAAAGTGAGTATACGAATAAGTCCCTAGAAATTTATGCCTCGTGGCTAATATGAATGTAATTTGGGTTTTCTAATACTACTAATTATTATCTATTAATTAAACTCCAAATGCAAAATTAAACTATATTAACTCTTATTTGAGTGTGATTTAGGTGATGACACTTGAGATAGGAATCCCTACGCATATTCAAGGAATTGATACGTTAACTAAAATAATTTTGATTTTCAAGTCATAATTCTAAGTGTACTAAAACTAGGAAATCAACTTTCCCAATCTAGCCCAAGAATTGAAAGAATAAAAGGTCAAGAATTAATCACAATACTTAGTTCTATCAACCTACTTCACTAACCCACTAATTAAATTATATGGATTGTGCTTATTTATTGAGACCCTAATTTAGCTAAGGTGATACGGCCATCCTCTCTAGATAAACTGGTAGATTATAAACCCCTTCAAAAACCCACTCCTTAAGCCTATTCGTTATTAAAAGTGATGTGGTTGTCTTCTCTCTAACAATTTTCGTACCTAATTCTATGATTATTCTAGGGTTTATTAGAATTATTCAATAATTAAGAGAACTAAAACTATACATCACGAATTATCCTAATTACGTACCAACGTCCTAATTCTACGAGTTCATCATTTTCCAAGCATACAAGGGTTCTAACCTAACGTGCTGATTTCAAGAATAGAAGCAATAATAAGATCAATAATCATGAACATAATTGAAAGTACTAAAGAAATCAAGAACATAAACTAATGAAGAAATCAATTGAATCAAGTCTCAAAATCAATTCTATAAAATCTGGAAAATTAGGTCTAATAGATTCAAGAATTCAAGAAATCAAAAGGAAATTCCAAACCGTTCAAAGTAGTAATTAATCTAACAAATTTGTATGCTAAAAACCTCGATCATAGTCTTCAAAACCTTGCCAAAGACTCAAAATCTTCTTTCCAATCTCTTCCCCTTCGAAAAATATGCCAAGATATGTGTATATCCTTAAAAATCGGCTTTAAAAGGGTATTTATGGGGTATGGGCCGAAATTGGCCTCAAGTGCTCGAGCAGAGCGCCTAGCACTCGAAGGGCTCCAGCTCGAGTGGTCAATTTCTACAGTGCGCTTCAAGCACTCGACCATGCACGGCTCGAGCGAATCTTGACAACAACGTGGATGGGGCGCTCGAGCACGAGTGGCGCTCGAGCTCCCCTTGTGCTCGAGTGCCTCCTCCTGTTACTCTAATTAACACTTTTCTTCGCTCGAACTAATATTTTTCGCATTTCTTCAATATCTTCTCGTCCGGGAGTCCGTTTGAGTCGTTTCAAAGTCCTACAAAATCCATTTTTCACACTCTTTCCTAATATGAGTACCAAAGAGACAAATTGATGAGTTTATGAAAATGTTACTCAAATAACTCTAAATACTCATAAAAAACATTCAAAATATAGACTAATCGGGCACCAAAATATAACAATTTCACGCCTAATCAACTTTGTATTAGGTTTCTTGTTGTTCAAAATTTCATAGGGTATTTTAGAAGTTCAGACTTAATGAACACTCTACTTGCAACATGACATACAATATTCAAGGCTTCTACCCAGAATCTTTTTGAAAGATTTTTTGAAATTAAAATGACTCTAGCCATCTCTTGAAGAGTTCTATTCTTTCTTTCAGCATTAAGCAATACCATTTTTTGTGGTGTTTTGGGAAAGGAAAACTCTTGAAAAATACCGTTGTTTTCACAAAATTCAGTGAATGAACTATTCTCAAATTCTCAACCATGATCTGTTCTTATCCTGCTTACTTTCAAGTTATAAACAGTCCTAAAACTTTTGTAAAGAATTTTGAATGCAGAAAAGGCATCTGGTTTTTCATTCAAGGATTCAATCCATGTAAATCTAGAAAAATCATCTATAACAATTAAAGAGTATTTCTTACCACCTATACTTTCTATTTCCATATGACTCATTAAATCCATATGTAACAATTCAAAATAATGTGTTGTGCATTGAGGTAACACTTTGTGTGACACTCTTGATTGCCTACCTTTTTTACATGGTCTACAAACTTTAACATCATTAAACTGTAATTTAGGTAAACCTACTACAACATCAAGTTTAATAAACTTCTGAATGTTACTGTAATTAGCATGTCCTAATTTTTTTTATGTCATAATACTTTATCATAAGTTTTCATGTTATTACAAACATTGTTTGAATCAATCAAGTAGCAATTATCAGTAGATCTATTTACAGTCATAAAAAATTCATTGTTTTGGTCAAACACATTACATGTATTCTTGTCAAAATTAATATGCACATTGTCATCACATAACTGACTAATACTTATCAAATTTGCAAGAAGACCATCAACATGTAACACATTTGATAACCTTGGAAAATCTTTCACATTAAGAGTTCCTATTCCTATGATTTTTCCTTTAGAACCACCACCATAAGTTACATTACCACCATCATATGACTCATAATCAGCTAAATGTTCAATCTGTGCAGTCATATATCTTGAACAACCTGAATCAAAATACCATAAACTTGGTACACATGCTTTTAGAAAAGTATGCACAACATTACATGAGATTTTAGTTTTATAAATCCAGAATTTATCAGTATGTTTCTCATAATGTTGTAACATTTTGGGAAACATGACTTTATCTTTCTTCATTTTAGAACTATATTGTAACGCCCCGAATCCAGAATATATTAATTATATTGGATTCGAAGTGTTATTGTGATCAAAAGTCCGAACTATAAAATTTTTGAAGGAAATATAACGGAAATGAGAGATGATGAGTTTTTATGCAGCGGAAAAAATGAGTAGAATAATTTTAATAAGTATCTTACACACATATATGTGTACATAAAACATAATATCAACAGTAATGTTTTATTTAAGTGGGGAACTCCGTGTCGTCTCTATTACTGTCCTTGCTCCACGAAATCATAATCTGCAAGGGGTTAGGAAAATGGGGCGTGAGAATTGAATTCTCACGTATGGGTGATTTGCAACATCATGGGATTGGTAAATCCGAAATATATTAAGTTATACTCATTGATAAAGTGTTTATTTTATTTAATCAGTTTCATATAAAATTTAAACGGCATTTAAACATATTTCGCATAATATAATTGAAATAGCACAAGTTGGTTCACATTAAGGCAAAGCCCAAAGTCATATCACATATTATCACAACTGTCAAACCATAAACGTACAATCATTCCACTTCCAACAAAGTTACTCTTTTCAACTCCAACCAAAACTTACTTCATCCAACCACACAAACTCACATCATCCAACCATAACATCCCTCAAAATAAGCAAGTATCAATGGCCTTATTCCCAGTGCGTCCAACGACAGTTGACCGGGGACCAGATCTACTTGATCAACAACCTTGATTCCGAGGGCGTCCCCGACAGCGGCCCCGGAGGTCGGATTTAAAACTAGATCCCGACTCCGTACGTACTGACTTCCCACAAAACTGACTCAATAAACTTTACAGAGAATAATACTTGACTGACAACCGAACTGATTCATGCTCACATAAGGTGTTTACTCATGCAATGGTGATCGATTCACAAAACAACAGGCTAATGTATAACATATATAGTTATATCACATAATCCAAACAGTTATATAGATAGGTGTCACATTTATGTTGGATTAGATATTTTTTATTTGATTTAGTCGAGTTCAGAAAATACCGGCACGACGTTATTATTAGCAGATCAATCAACAGATCATCACCCACCTAATTGTTCTGAGTCCTGGGAATATTGGGTAGGCAGACGGTCGAATCCTCCGTGCGTGTCCCGAATAGTACAGAATCCTAATACGAAACCATTTGATTAAAAGTTGACCTTTGAATTATTAGGAAAACTTGAGAGTTTGTGTTACGAGAATCGAGGAGATTGTTGCCTTTAGAAAACTATCGAAAACTAAGGTTTTCAAAGGTTGATTTCTATTTGATAAGTACACCCCTTTTCAAGAGGAGGTGTATTGGGGGTGTATTTACTAATTTCTGTTGTGTCCTTAACAAAAGCCCTTTATAAAATTAAAAGTATAAGAATTTATATTTTATAAAAACCTCTTATTAAAACTTATTAATAACTTGATTTTTCTAAGAAATTTATATTATAACTAATATAGTTTATAAAAAGTATTTTTCTTTTTTAACTTTAGTAACACTTCTAAAACAAAGGAATTATATTAATTTTTCCCAAAATACTCCTTTTTCATTTGTTACTAATTTTGAATATTAAACGACTTATCTTTTCGTTTCTAATTTTCTAACAGTCGCACAAGGGGAAGACGAGTTTCCTTTTGTCTATGAAAATTATCCAACAGTGTTTAAACAACAACTTCATCACCATTCAATTGAATACTAAACCACTAATCCAATAATACTCTTCAACTATTCCTGTGATACTTAAACAGCTTAATTCAATAATATTCACCAACTAAGCCAACAACACTAATTCATCAATTAAATAATACTAAACAGCTAACTTAACAATACTAAACAATAAATCCAATGATACTAATAGTTCGTCCAATAATCAACAGTAGGAAATTCACAACAAAAGTCCATCTACAACTCACGGGCTCCAAACCAAAAAATAAGTATCTTAATTTTACAAGGTCTCAACATCACGGGAAATAACAATTCGATCTCTATCCAAACAACTACGAGAATTAGAGAGGGGTTAGCGATTCTTACGAGTCCCAAATTCGGCAGCCTAACGGCCTTATTTTGGTGGCTCATCGGATAATTTCGGCGGCATAACGACGTCGTTATGGTTCTTCTAAAATCAAACGGGCAGCAGTACGACATCTCGATTGACACGAAGAGAAATGAAGTTATGAGATTAAAACAATGAACGGTTGAATCGAAAGGGGATTTAATTGAGGAAATTGAAATTGAACGGAATCGAATAAACAAGGAGAAATCGAGACTCACAAAAAGAGAGGCGGACGGCTTCGTGACTGGAGGAGAAGCAGCGCCGGCTGGAGAAGCAGTGGCGATGCGGCGGCGTCGATCGAAGAGGCGGCGGTTGGCTTCAAACGAGAGAGAGAGGCGAGATGCGGTGCTTCGCGACGCTGTTGGAAACGAGAGGCGACAGCTTCGATCGGTGCTGGGGCGGAGATGGCCTCGCGTCGGACTCAGGGCACGGCGGCGATAGGAGAGGCGGCGCTCTGGCGCTGGGGCGGTGACGCGAGGCGGCGTGACGGCGATGGCTTGGTGGGAGAGGCGCGGTGGAGCGGCGGCGGTTGAGAACAGAGATCGCGGTATGAAGAAAGGAGAGAGCCGAGAGATATTGTGCTGGGTTTGAAAGAGTGAAAATTTGGGAATTGTGAAATCTGATGAGAGAGACGGAGGGTCCTTATTTATAGAAATATGATATTTAATTAATTTGGAATTAAAAGAAAGGAAGGGAATAATATGTGGGTAAGATTAATCTTTCAATTTAATTTAATTCAAAAAGCTAATTAATTTATGTGGTTAGGGTTTAAGTCCCTTTAATTATGATATTTTCGATCCCACTAGATACGGTTTAGGGATCGTTTGGTTCACGAGTTAAATTCCGAATTGAAAATTAATACAGTTTTAAAACTAAATTAATATTTTATTGTATTTTAATTATTCTCAATAATTTAAACGGATCGAAATCCTAATTTTTAATCTTTGAATATTTAATTTCTCGTAGCCCTTTATTCGCTTTGAAAGATTCGATTCTTTCGACGAATTTAGGAATTTGTAAAAAGGGTATATATTTAAATTACACAAAAGCACACAAAATAATAAAATAAAAAGAAACAAAGATAATAATATAAAATAAGGGTTCTAGGAATATAAAAGGTATAAAACAGGACGGGGTATTACATCCTCACCCCCTTAACAGAATTTCGTCCCCGAAATTCAGCTTCTAGGTATTACTTAGGTATTGAGGGTATTTGGTTAGGACTTCATCCTCTATTTCCCAAGTTGTTTCTTCTTTCTCGTGTCGGCTCCACTGGACTAGAACTAATGGTATCTCTTGATTCCTTAATAAGTGTAACTTTCTTCCTAGGATAGTAACTGGAACTTCTTCATAAGTTAGGTCACAGCTTAAACCTAAATCTATACGACTAATAACAGGGTTTGGATCGCTTATGTACTTCTTGAGTGTAGATATGTGGAACACATCATGTACTCGTGATAACTCTGGTGGTAGTGCTAAGCGATAAGCCACATCCCCGATTCTATTCAGGATGTTAAATGGCCCATTGTATCGTGACTTTAGCTCACCTCTTTTCCCAAAATGGATTAGTCCTTTCATTGGTGCAACTCGGAGAAATACTTTATCACCAATGTCGAATTGTAAATCTCTTCTCCTAGCATCCACATATGACTTCTGACGGTCTTGAGCCGTTTTGATTCTTCCTTTAATCTTTGCGACTATCTCAACCGATCTTTCAACTAGTTCGGGTTTGAGAATCTTTCGAATTCCAACTTCATCCCAACAAACTGGTGATCTATACCTTTTCCCATAAAGTGCCTCGTACGGTGCCGTTTGTATTGTCGCCTGATAACTGTTGTTATATGCGAACTCTACAGATGGTAGATGGCTCTTCCAACTTCCTGTAAGATCTAGAGCGCAAGCTCTCTGCATACCTTCGAGTGTCTGGATAGTTCTTTCCGATTGTCCGTCAGTCTGCGGGTGGTATGCGGTGCTGAATTTCAATTCAGTCCCTAAGGCTCATTGTAGACTTCCCCAGAACTTGGAGGTAAAATGGGGGTCTCTATCGGACACTATCGAGACTGGTACACCGAGCAGTCTAACTACCTCTGCTATGTATAGTTAGGCGAGCTTGTCCAACGTATACGTCATTATAACAGGGATAGAGTGGGCAGTTTTCGTAAGTCTATCTACGATAACCTAAATGGCATCGTGATTTTTCACCGTTTTCGGAAATCCGGTGACAAAATCCATAGTGGTGTTCTCCCATTTCCACTCTGGCATCTCCAGAGGATGCAACAACCCTAGAGGTCATTGGTGATCTGCTTTAACTCGTTGGCAGGTTAAACAGCTCCTGACGAATTGAGCTATCGATCTCTTCATACCCTTCACCAAAAGCTTCCTTCCAGTCCCCGATACATCATCGTCTCTCCGGGGTGAATGGTGTATGGAGTGTTATGTGCCTCTTTCAGAATTTCATTCCTCATTCCTTCATCCTTAGGCACACAGATTTTGTTATCGAACATCAAAGCTCACTCAGTACTCAATACGAACCTCTAAATGGTTCTTTCCTCAGCGCGCTTACGTATTCCTCTCAAGAATTTATCGTTCTTTGGCGCTCCTAGGATCCTTTCTCGTAAGGTTGGTTATAGGGTGAACGCGTAAACCATGGTATCTGCACAATACTGTGTGGAGAATTCTAGGTTTAGGATGAATTGGTACTATATCTTACTCCACTCAAAGTAGTTTTTTCTAACTACTTACTCTAAAACTTCTGGTCCAAAAAGGGTGGCTTAGTGGAGAGGTTTGATTTTTGAAAGCTTCCTCATTAGTTAAAGCCAAAATAACTTCTAGGTTTTCTTGGTCGACTAAGTTTGTTGTCACTCTACCTGATCTAAGACTTAGAAGGTCTTCTAGTCCTCAAACATGCAAACTTTTCTTCCTACATAGTTGCAAATTTTCCTCTACTTCGAAGTCTACTATGTATCCCATGGATAAAAAATCAATTGTCCTTTCTTTTTCAACTAAAATATTCCCATAACATATAAATGTTAATTCTTAACATGTAAGACTTAAGATCACATCTAGCTTACTCATTCCACAAAAAGGCTCTACTTAAGCTTAAAATCTTATGTTATCCCAAAAGAAAGTAACTACGTCCATGTTTCATATTCCTTCTTATGCATAAAACTAGTTTGTTTTCAATAACGTCTAGCTACTCAACTTAAGAACGTGTAGTTCAGTTTCTCTTTAATGTTCATCCAAGTTCATCTCCAATCAATTCACTCAGTTTAAGGTTCTCATTGTATTCCTCAAAAGTTCACTTTCACTTAAGGTCTATTCTTCTATACTCTATATCCTCAAATTTTCTTAAATTCTTAGACACAAGGGAGTGAGATGCTCTAGTACTAATCGATACATAAGCAGTTGATCCAAAATTCACACTTGTTGAATTTGGCATACAACTTCTCTCGTCTCATTGTCTTTAAGACTGCCTTGAGATGTTCTTCGTGTTGCTCTTTGCTCTTAGAGTACACAAGACGATGATGAATTGGTCCAGGTACGGATAAAACACTCTATTCATCAGATCCATGAAGATCACCGGAGTATTTGTTACTCCAAAAGGCATTACGGTGAACTCGTAATGTCCATACCGAGTCCGGAATGCTGTCTTCGGGATATCCTCACTCTTGACCTTTAGCTGGTGGTAACCAGACCTTAGATCGATCTTTGAGAATACCGTAGCATTCTTCAACTGGTCGAACAAGTCTCCTATCCTCGAAAGAGGATATTTGTTCTTAATGGTCAGTTGATTGAGACCTCGGTAGTCTATGCACATACGGAAAGTTCCATCTTTCTTCTTCACGAACAACACGGGTGCTCCCCATAGTGATGCACTAGGCCTGATGAACTTCTTTTCAAGCTAGCATTGCTGTTGTTCCTTCAGTTCTTCTAATTCCTTTGGCGCCATTCGATAGGGTGCTTTAGATACTGGTGCTGCCCCAGGTATCAGTCGATGGAGAACTCAATCTGACGATCAGGAGGTAACCCGATTAATTCCTCGGGAAACACGTCAAGATATCCATCCACAATTGCACCTTGATGCGCAACTTGTCGCCTTTCTCTCTTGCTGAGATATGGACGAGGTAAGATTGACATTCCTCTTTTCGTAATATTGTTGCAGCTTGGATTGTCGATATTACTCGGGTTTCCTTCTTAGTCTTGATTTCACGAAATGTGAAGTGTTGACCATTACGGGTTTCGAGGTTGATCTCGCGTTCTGCGCATTTTATTATCGCTTCGTCCTTTGTTAACTAGTCAATGCCTAAAATTACGTCAAAGATTTTCATCTTAAGGATGTGAAGATCGGACTCTACTAAGTGATCGCTTAGCATTAGGGGTAAACCTATAATTCGATCCTCAATTTCCATAATAGTTCCAGACATTTCCTAGCGCGGCCTGCTGAGGTGGCTCAGGTTCAGCCTGAGGAGGTGGGTTATGTCCTATAGGATTCATTTGTACAGGAATGGGGTTAACGCGGGGTCGTCCACGTCTACATCCTGGTGTAATTCTAAAGGTGGTTCTAATCGAAAAAGAATAATATTGTTACGATATGTATAGGTGCGAGAAAGTTATAAAAACATAACCAGATTAACCAAGTCAACACAACGCTAGCACTGTAACACGTGTGGTATGTAATTCACCGCTTCGCATTGGGGCCCCAATGGTACAGTGCTCACATTCGCACAATATTCTAGGAACTAGTAATGTGTCATTAAGTGATAATCAGATAAAATATGACATTTAATATATAAAGCAAGTAAAACACATTGACAAGTAGTGAGCACATAATAAGTATATATATATCTAAAAGTTTTGGTCCTACGGAGGTCAGTCTTCTTACATTACGTCCTAGAATACAAAAGGCTTCTAAGTATAATTCTAACGCATCGTATCCTTGCATCAGTACGGACTACGAGCGACAAAAGGAGCGGGTTAGAGCTATGCTGCTATGGTCTAAGTAAAACGGTCATACGTCTGACTACTACTATATGTCAGGAAAGGGTGGCACATCTATGCTGTACGTATTTGTGACTACATCAAAAGGATAACTGTTTAAAAGGATTTGATCACTCTGACTGATCACTACTATCATACGGAAATACCCATCGTCAACTTTTCTAGGTATGTCTCCAAGTGAAATGTGGGGTCGTTGAACTGGGTCTTCTATTCTCGTCCGTTCGAGTAGTCTTACAGCGATAGGACGGAGAACAACTCAGTAACCCCTCTGGCAAAATGAATCACGGCTGTCAAATAAGTCTCGTCGTGGGATATTGGAGTGGCTCTTGCCTTTGCACGCAGTCTTGTGAACTGGGTTATAACACACTTATAGATTCTAAGTTTAGCTAAGAGTTTTCTAATTATCAGGATATAACTATCTTAGGTGGATTCTTATATGGAAAGGAAATTCCTAGTCAAAATTTTAGTTATGCATGAACATAATTTAAACAATTAAAACACATAGTTTCAATAATCATATAACATCATTTATGAAGTTTATAACTTTTCACAAATATATTTATTTCTATCTTTCACAAATTATCTGCATTTCAATAGTATTATAAACGACATTTCGGGGTTCTTTCTACACCTCGTAGGTGTTGTTTCGAGTTCGCGATCTTTTGATTGACGTTTTGTTATGAAAGTCAAGTTGTCGTAATATCACAAACTTTAAGGCAATAAAATAAGAACATACCTTCGAGGAGCTTCTGACGGTAATAGGAGACACATTTCCCCTCAAGTGATTTAATTAGTGATCTATACTTACATGATAAGAAAATTTTAATTAAAAAAAAAGAATTTTGGCTTGATGAAAACAATGATTTGGGTTTTGGTCCGAAAGTTTTGAACATAAGCTCTGATACCACCTGTAACGCCCCGAATCCAGAATATATTAATTATATTGGATTCGAAGTGTTATTGTGATCAAAAGTCCGAACTATAAAATTTTTGAAGGAAATATAACGGAAATGAGAGATGATGAGTTTTTATGCAGCGGAAGAAATGAGTAGAATTATTTTAATAAGTATCTTACACACATATATGTGTACATAAAACATAGTATCAACAGTAATGTTTTATTTAAGTGGGGAACTCCGTGTCGTCTCTATTATTGTCCTTGCTCCACGAAATCATAATCTGCAAGGGGTTAGGAAAATGGGGCGTGAGAATTGAATTCTCACGTATGGGTGATTTGCAACATCATGGGATTGGTAAATCCGAAATATATTAAGTTATACTCATTGATAAAGTGTTTATTTTATTTAATCAGTTTCATATAAAATTTAAACGGCATTTAAACATATTTCGCATAATATAATTGAAATAGCACAAGTTGGTTCACATTAAGGCAAAGCCCAAAGTCATATCACATATTATCACAACTGTCAAACCATAAACGTACAATCATTCCACTTCCAACAAAGTTACTCTTTTCAACTCCAACCAAAACTTACTTCATCCAACCACACAAACTCACATCATCCAACCATAACATCCCTCAAAATAAGCAAGTATCAATGGCCTTATTCCCAGTGCGTCCAACGACAGTTGACCGGGGACCAGATCTACTTGATCAACAACCTTGATTTCGAGGGCGTCCCCGACAGCGGCCCCGGAGGTCGAATTTAAAACTAGATCCCGACTCCGTACGTACTGACTTCCCACAAAACTGACTCAATAAACTTTACAGAGAATAATACTTGACTGACAACCGAACTGATTCATGCTCACATAAGGTGTTTACTCATGCAATGGTGATCGATTCACAAAACAACAGGCTAATGTATAACATATATAGTTATATCACATAATCCAAACAGTTATATAGATAGGTGTCACATTTATGTTGGATTAGATATTTTTTATTTGATTTAGTCGAGTTCAGAAAATACCGGCACGACGTTATTATTAGCAGATCAATCAACAGATCATCACCCACCTGATTGTTCTGAGTCCTGGGAATATTGTGTAGGCAGACGGTCGAATCCTCCGTGCGTGTCCCGAATAGTACAGAATCCTAATACGAAACCATTTGATTAAAAGTTGACCTTTGAATTATTAGGAAAACTTGAGAGTTTGTGTTACGAGAATCGAGGAGATTGTTGCCTTTAGAAAACTATCGAAAACTAAGGTTTTCAAAGGTTGATTTATATTTGATAAGTACACCCATTTTCAAGAGGAGGTGTATTGGGGGTGTATTTATTAATTTCTGTTGTGTCCTTAACAAAAGCCCTTTATAAAATTAAAAGTATAAGAATTTATATTTTATTAATAACTTGATTTTTCTAAGAAATTTATATTATAACTAATATAGTTTATAAAAAGTATTTTTCTTTTTTAACTTTAGTAACACTTCTAAAACAAAGGAATTATATTAATTTTTCCCAAAATACTCCTTTTTCATTTGTTACTAATTTTGAATATTAAACGACTTATCTTTTCGTTTCTAATTTTCTAACAGTCGCACAAGGGGAAGACGAGTTTCCTTTTGTCTATGAAAATTATCCAACAGTGTTTAAACAACAACTTCATCACCATTCAATTGAATACTAAACCACTAATCCAATAATACTCTTCAACTATTCCTGTGATACTTAAACAGCTTAATTCAATAATATTCACCAACTAAGCCAACAACACTAATTCATCAATTCAATAATACTAAACAGCTAACTTAACAATACTAAACAATAAATCCAATGATACTAATAGTTCGTCCAATAATCAACAGTAGGAAATTCACAACAAAAGTCCATCTACAACTCACGGGCTCCAAACCAAAAAATAAGTATCTTAATTTTACAAGGTCTCAACATCACGGGAAATAACAATTCGATCTCTATCCAAACAACTACGAGAATTAGAGAGGAGTTAGCAATTCTTACGAGTCCCGAATTCGGCAGCCTAACGGCGTTATTTTGGTGGCTCGTCGGATAATTTCGGCGGCATAACGACGTCGTTATGGTTCTTCCAAAATCAAACGGGCAGCAGTACGACATCTCGATTGACACGAAGAGGAATGAAGTTATGAGATTAAAACAATGAACGGTTGAATCGAAAGGGGATTTAATTGAGGAAATTGAAATTGAACGGAATCGAATAAACAAGGAGAAATCGAGACTCACTAAAAGAGAGGCGGACGGCTTCGTGACTGGAGGAGAAGCAGCGCCGGCTGGAGAAGCAGTGGCGATGCGGCGGCGTCGATCGAAGAGGCGGCGGTTGGCTTCAAACGAGAGAGAGAGGCGAGATGCGGTGCTTCGCGACGCTGTTGGAAATGAGAGGCGACAGCTTCGATCGGTGTTGGGGCGGAGATGGCCTCGCGTCGGACTCAGGGCACGGCGGCGATAGGAGAGGCGGCGCTCTGGCGCTGGGGCGGTGACGCGAGGCGGCGTGACGGCGATGGCTTGGTGGGAGAGGCGCGGCGGAGCGGCGGCGGTTGAGAACAGAGCTCGCGGCATGAAGAAAGGAGAGAGCCGAGAGATATTGTGTTGGGTTTGAAAGAGTGAAAATTTGGGAATTGTGAAATCTGATGAGAGAGACGGAGGGTCCTTATTTATAGAAATATGATATTTAATTAATTTGGAATTAAAAGAAAGGAAGGGAATAATATGTGGGTAAGATTAATCTTTCAATTTAATTTAATTCAAAAAGCTAATTAATTTATGTGGTTAGGGTTTAAGCCCCTTTAATTATGATATTTTCGATCCCACTAGATACGGTTTAGGGATCGTTTGGTTCACGAGTTAAATTCCGAATTGAAAATTAATACAGTTTTAAAACTAAATTAATATTTTATTGTATTTTAATTATTCTCAATAATTTAAACGGATCGAAATCCTAATTTTTAATCTTTGAATATTTAATTTCTCGTAGCCCTTTATTCGCTTTGAAAGATTCGATTCTTTCGACGAATTTAGGAATTTGTAAAAAGGGTATATATTTAAATTACACAAAAGCACACAGAATAATAAAATAAAAAGAAACAAAGATAATAATATAAAATAAGGGTTCTAGGAATATAAAAGGTATAAAACAGGACGGGGTATTACATCCTCACCCCCTTAACAGAATTTCGTCCCCGAAATTCAGCTTCTAGGTATTGCTTAGGTATTGAGGGTATTTGGTTAGGACTTCATCCTCTATTTCCCAAGTTGTTTCTTCTTTCTCGTGTCGGCTCCACTGGACTAGAACTAATGGTATCTCTTGATTCCTTAATAAGTGTAACTTCCTTCATAGGATAGTAACTGGAACTTCTTCATAAGTTAGGTCACAGCTTAAACCTAAATCTATACGACTAATAACAAGGTTTGGATCGCTTATGTACTTCTTGAGTGTAGATATGTGGAACACATCATGCACTCGTGATAACTCTGGTGGTAGTGCTAAGCGATAAGCCACATCTCCGATTCTATTCAGGATGTTAAATGACCCATTGTATCGCGACTTTAGCTCACCTCTTTTCCCAAAATGGATTAGTCCTTTCATTGGTGCAACTCGGAGAAATACTTTATCGCCAATGTCGAATTGTAAATCTCTTCTCCTAGCATCCACATATGACTTCTGACGGTCTTGAGCCGTTTTGATTCTTCCTTTAATCTTCGCGACTATCTCAACCGATCTTTCAACTAGTTCGGGTTTGAGAATCTTTCGAATTCCAACTTCATCCCAACAAACTGGTGATCTATACCTTTTCCCATAAAGTGCCTCGTACGGTGCCGTTTGTATTGTCGCCTGATAACTGTTGTTATATGCGAACTCTACAGATGGTAGGTGGCTCTTCCAACTTCCTGTAAGATCTAGAGCGCAAGCTCTCAGCATACCTTCGAGTGTCTGGATAGTTCTTTCCGATTGTCCGTCAGTCTGCGGGTGGTATGCGGTGCTGAATTTCAATTCAGTTCCTAAGGCTCATTGTAGACTTCCCCAGAACTTGGAGGTAAAACGGGGGTCTCTATCGGACACTATCGAGACTGGTACACCGTGCAGTCTAACTACCTATGCTATGTATAGTTAGGCGAGCTTGTCCAACGTATACGTCATTATAACAGGGATAGAGTGGGCAGTTTTCGTAAGTCTATCTACGATAACCTAAATGGCATCGTGATTTTTCACCGTTTTCGGAAATCCGGTGACAAAATCCATAGTGGTGTTCTCCCATTTCCACTCTGGCATCTCCAGAGGATGCAACAACCCTAGAGGTCATTGGCGATCTGCTTTAACTCGTTGGCAGGTTAAACAGCTCCTGACGAATTGAGCTATCGATCTCTTCATACCCTTCACCAAAAGTTTCCTTCCAGTCCCCGATACATCATCGTCTCTCCGGGGTGAATGGTGTATGGAGTGTTATGTGCCTCTTTCAGAATTTCATTCCTCATTCCTTCATCCTTAGGCACATAGGTTTTGTTATCGAACATCAAAGCTCACTCAGTACTCAATAAGAACCTCTAAATGGTTCCTTCCTCAGCGTGCTTACGTATTCCTCTCAAGAATTTATCGTTCTTTTGCGCTCCTAGGATCCTTTCTCGTAAGGTTGGTTATAGGGTGAACGCGTAAACCATGGTATCTGCACAATACTGTGTGGAGAATTCTAGGTTTAGGATGAATTGGTACTATATCTTACTCCACTCAAAGTAGTTTTTTCTAACTACTTACTCTAAAACTTCTGGTCCAAAAAGGGTGGCTTAGTGGAGAGGTTTGATTTTTGAAAGCTTCCTCATTAGTTAAAGCCAAAATAACTTCTAGGTTTTCTTGGTCGACTAAGTTTGTTGTCACTCTACCTGATCTAAGACTTAGAAGGTCTTCTAGTCCTCAAACATGCAAACTTTTCTTCCTACATAGTTGCAAATTTTCCTCTACTTCGAAGTCTACTATGTATCCCATGGATAAAAAATCAATTGTCCTTTCTTTTTCAACTAAAATATTCCCATAACATATAAATGTTAATTCTTAACATGTAAGACTTAAGATCACATCTAGCTTACTCATTCCACAAAAAGGCTCTACTTAAGCTTAAAATCTTATGTTATCCCAAAAGAAAGTAACTACGTCCATGTTTCATATTCCTTCTTATGCATAAAACTAGTTTGTTTTCAATAACGTCTAGCTACTCAACTTATGAACGTGCAGTTCAGTTTCTCTTTAATGTTCATCCAAGTTCATCTCCAATCAATTCACTCAGTTTTAGGTTCTCATTGTATTCCTCAAAAGTTCACTTTCACTTAAGGTCTATTCTTCTATACTCTATATCCTCAATTTTTCTTAAATTCTTAGACACAAGGGAGTGAGATGCTCTAGTACTAATCGATACATAAGCAGTTGATCCAAAATTCACACTTGTTGAATTTGGCATACAACTTCTCTCGTCTCATTGTCTTTAAGACTGCCTTGAGATGTTCTTCGTGTTGCTCTTTGCTCTTAGAGTTCACAAGACGATGATGAATTGGTCCAGGTACGGATGAAACACTCTATTCATCAGATCCATGAAGATCACCGGAGTATTTGTTACTCCAAAAGGCATTACGGTGAACTCGTAATGTCCATACCGAGTCCGGAATGCTGTCTTCGGGATATCCTCGCTCTTGACCTTTAGCTGGTGGTAACCAGACCTTAGATCGATCTTTGAGAATACCGTAGCATTCTTCAACTGGTCGAACAAGTCTCCTATCCTCGGAAGAGGATATTTGTTCTTAATGGTCAGTTGATTGAGACCTCGGTAGTCTATGCACATACGGAAAGTTCCATCTTTCTTCTTCACGAACAACACGGGTGCTCCCCATAGTGATGCACTAGGCCTGATGAACTTCTTTTCAAGCTAGCATTGCTGTTGTTCCTTCAGTTCTTCTAATTCATTTGGCGCCATTCGATAGGGTGCTTTAGATACTGGTGCTGCCCCAGGTATCAAGTCGATGGAGAACTCTATCTGACGATCAGGAGGTAACCCGATTAATTCCTCGGGGAACACGTCAAGATATCCATCCACAATTGCACCTTGATGCGCAACTTGTCGCCTTTCTCTCCTGCTGAGATATGGACGAGGTAAGATTGACATTCCTCTTTTCGTAATATTGCTGCAGCTTGGATTACCGATATTACTCGGGTTTCCTTCTTAGTCTTGATTTCACGAAATGTGAAGCGTTGACCATTACGGGTTTCGAGGTTGATCCCGCATTCTGCGCATTTTATTATCGCTTCGTCCTTTGTTAACTAGTCAATGCCTAAGATTACGTCAAAGATTTTCATCTTAAGGATGTGAAGATCGGACTCTACTAAGTGATCGCTTAGCATTAGGGGTAAACCTATAATTCGATCCTCAATTTCCATAATAGTTCCAGACATTTCCTAGCGCGGCCTGCTGAGGTGGCTCAGGTTCAGCCTGAGGAGGTGGGTTATGTCCTATAGGATTCATTGGTACAGGAATGGGGTTAACGCGGGGTCGTCCACGTCTACATCCTGGTGTAATTCTAAAGGTGGTTCTAATCGAAAAAGAATAATATTGTTACGATATGTATAGGTGTGAGAAAGTTATAAAAACATAACCGGATTAACCAAGTCAACACAACGCTAGCACTGTAACACGTGTGGTATGTAATTCACCGCTTCGCATTGGGGCCCCAATGGTACAGTGCTCACATTCACACAATATTCTAGGAACTAGTAATGTGTCATTAAGTGATAATCAGATAAAATATGACATTTAATATATAAAGCAAGTAAAACACATTGACAAGTAGTGAGCACATAATAAGTATATATATATCTAAAAGTTTTGGTCCTACGGAGGTCAGTCTTCTTACATTACGTCCTAGAATACAAAAGGCTTCTAAGTATAATTCTAACGCATCGTATCCTTGCATCAGTACGGACTACGAGCGACAAAAGGAGCGGGTTAGAGCTATGCTGCTATGGTCTAAGTAAAACGGTCATACGTCTGACTACTACTATATGTCAGGAAAGGGTGGCACATCTATGCTGTACGTATTTGTGACTACATCAAAAGGATAACTGTTTAAAAGGATTTGATCACTCTGACTGATCACTACTATCATACGGAAATACCCATCGTCAACTTTTCTAGGTATGTCTCCAAGTGAAATGTGGGGTCGTTGAACTGGGTCTTCTATTCTCGTCCGTTCGAGTAGTCTTACAGCGATAGGACGGAGAACAACTCAGTAACCCCTCTGGCAAAATGAATCACGGCTGTCAAATAAGTCTCGTCGTGGGATATTGGAGTGGCTCTTGCCTTTGCACGCAGTCTTGTGAACTGGGTTATAACACACTTATAGATTCTAAGTTTAGCTAAGAGTTTTCTAATTATCAGGATATAACTATCTTAGGTGGATTCTTATATGGAAAGGAAATTCCTAGTCAAAATTTTAGTTATGCATGAACATAATTTAAACAATTAAAACACATAGTTTCAATAATCATATAACATCATTTATGAAGTTTATAACTTTTCACAAATATATTTATTTCTATCTTTCACAAATTATCTGCATTTCAATAGTATTATAAACGACATTTCGGGGTTCTTTCTACACCTCGTAGGTGTGGTTTCGAGTTCGCGATCTTTTGATTGGAGTTTTGTTATGAAAGTCAAGTTGTCGTAATATCACAAACTTTAAGGCAATAAAATAAGAACATACCTTCGAGGAGCTTCTGACGGTAATAGGAGACACATTTCCCCTCAAGTGATTTAATTAGTGATCTATACTTACATGATAAGAAAATTTTAATTAAAAAAAAGAATTTTGGCTTGATGAAAACAATGAATTGGGTTTTGGTCCGAAAGTTTTGAACATAAGCTCTGATACCACCTGTAACGCCCCGAATCCAGAATATATTAATTATATCGGATTCGAAGTGTTATTGTGATCAAAAGTCCGAACTATAAAATTTTTGAAGGAAATATAACGGAAATGAGAGATGATGAGTTTTTATGCAGCGGAAGAAATGGGTAGAATAATTTTAATAAGTATCTTACACACATATATGTGTACAACAGTAATGTTTTATTTAAGTGGGGAACTCCGTGTCGTCTCTATTACTGTCCTTGCTCCACGAAATCATAATCTGCAAGGGGTTAGGAAAATGGGGCGTGAGAATTGAATTCTCACGTATGGGTGATTTGCAACATCATGGGATTGGTAAATCCGAAATATATTAAGTTATACTCATTGATAAAGTGTTTATTTTATTTAATCAGTTTCATATAAAATTTAAACGGCATTTAAACATATTTCGCATAATATAATTGAAATAGCACAAGTTGGTTCACATTAAGGCAAAGCCCAAAGTCATATCAGATATTATCACAACTGTCAAACCATAAACGTACAATCATTCCACTTCCAACAAAGTTACTCTTTTCAACTCCAACCAAAACTTACTTCATCCAACCACACAAACTCACATCATCCAACCATAACATCCCTCAAAATAAGCAAGTATCAATGGCCTTATTCCCAGTGCGTCCAATGACAGCTGACCGGGGACCAGATCTACTTGATCAACAACCTTGATTCCGAGGGCGTCCCCGACAGCGGCCCCGGAGGTCGGATTTAAAACTCGATCCCGACTCCGTACGTACTGACTTCCCACAAAACTGACTCAATAAACTTTACAGAGAATAATACTTGACTGACAACCGAACTGATTCATGCTCACATAAGGTGTTTACTCATGCAATGGTGATCGATTCACAAAACAACAGGCTAATGTATAACATATATAGTTATATCACATAATCCAAACAGTTATATAGATAGGTGTTACATTTATGTTGGATTAGATATTTTTTATTTGATTTAGTCGAGTTCAGAAAATACCGGCACGACGTTATTATTAGCAGATCAATCAACAGATCATCACCCACCAGATTGTTCTGAGTCCTTGATTAGGCGTGAAATTGTCATGATTCGTAGCTAGAAACGCCCTAGTTTTGGTCGAGTTTATAGAGTATTTAGAGTCAATTGAGCGTTATTTCTATACATTGATAAATTTGTCTCTTTGATGCTCATAGGTGAATAGAGGACGAAAAACGGAGTTCGTAGGACTTTGAATCGACTCAAACGGATGCCCGGATGAGAAGATATTGAAGAAATACGATTGGTATTAGTGCGGACGAGGAAAAGTATCATTTGGAAGGATTAGAGATCACTCGAGCGCCTTACTCGAGCGCCACCGCTCGAGCGCCTTACTCGAGCGCGCAAACGTACAGAACAATTCTTGCGCTCGAGCAGCTCGAGCGCCACCGCTCGAGCGAATCGCTCGAGCGCCCAAAACATACAGAGTCATTTCAGCGCTCGAGCAGCTCGAGCGCGACCGCTTGAGCGAATGCATCATTCGAGCTACACTGCTCGAGCGGGACCGCTCGAGCGTTTTGCTCGAGCGCCCATATACTTTCGCCTCCGGATTCGTATTTTCGGCCCATTAACTCCCGTTTCGACCCGTGCCTATATATATCTCGTCCAAACACGTTTTGAAGGATCCCCAACTTTTAGAAATACTTTTAGACTTGATTTTTGGAGAGGAAGGAGACGAGCAAGCTTTACTTTTACGGTGTTAAGGTTTTTCATACGAATTCTAGTTTCTTTTCAATTCTTAGTTTCTTTTCATTAGTTCGTTACTTTGAACACGTTTAAATTTCGTTTTTATCAATTCAAATTTCAGTTCTTCGTATTTATTTTCTTTTTAAAACCCTAGTTCATGTTTCTTATTTTCTTCGTTCAATTCATTATGTTTTTGTTCGTTGTTTCTTCTATTGCTTTTATTTTTGTTATAACCATGTCCGGCTAAAACCCTTGCATGCTTAGGTTAGGATGAACTCGTAGAAGTAGGATGTGGGTACATAATTAGGGTAGTTTGTGACGTTAGTTTTAATTCTCTTAGTTAATGAATTCTTATAATTAATCTGAACTTTACCTTTAAATTTAGTACGAAAGTGTTAGAGAGAGGACGACCGCATCACTCAATAACAATTAGTAGTCTTAACGAGAGGGTTTAGGAAAGGTTAATTCATCTACCGGTTTAGCGAAGGAGGACGACCGCATCACCTTAGTTAAATTAGGGTCTCATTAATTAAGCACAGTTCATTAACTTGTTAGTGGATTAGTGAAGTCGATTGCTAGGATAAAGTATTAGGGTGAGAAATCTTGAGCTTTCATTCTACGATCTTTTACTTAGGTTAATTCTTGGTTGTCACAATTACTTTGATTATGTACCTGCTCCGTTAGTATACGTAGGGATTCCTAACCTGAGCATCACCATCTCATATCTGAAAAACACTTTAGATACTTAATTCAATTTTCCTTTTGCATTAGTAGAGTAATTTAGTTTAGATTAGTTTCTCTTTTAAAAACCCCAAAAACATCACACTCATATTAACTACGACGCGTAGATCTTCAGGGATCTATTCGCATACATACCATCCCTTGGGTACGATAATACTTGGTCCCTATACTTGCCCATACTACAGTGAACCCGTACTCTTGCGGGGTAGCTACTAGTAGAAGCTAGTGTAGTCGCTTCAAGTCAATGGCGCCGTTGCCGGGGATGGCGTTATATGCTCTTTGAATAGGACTTGTAGATAGCTTAGTAGTTAGTAGTGGGTGCTTTCTTTTCTGTTTTATTTTTATTTTAGTCGGCAGTTGCGTTTTGATCCTTCTCCTAGTGTTTCAGGTTTATGAAAACACGCTCACAAGGCAATACGAGCGAAGAGAGATTACCTGCAGATCCTGAGACAATAGCCAGAAGGAACCGAGCCTTCTTGAGAAGAATGACTACTGCCGCGGGAAACAAAGACAAAATTTCTGATGAACTTGGGGAGTTAGACAAGATAGCTGCAGAGTATACTGCTCTTATGGAACGGACAGAGGGTGCCAATGGAACTGAGAGCCCACACCCGAACCCACAAGACACAATCAACTCTGCACAAACACAACCCCAAAACCAGAACCAAAACCCTGCTTACCCACAAAACCCAAATAACCCTTTCCACAACCCAGCATACCAACATTACCCATACCCACCTTATCCTTACCCACCATATCCATATCATCCACCACCATTCTATAACCAACCACCTGTGTACCAACAACCTCCAGTTCAA
This sequence comes from Ballota nigra, assembly GCA_947034835.1. Lineage (NCBI taxonomy): Eukaryota > Viridiplantae > Streptophyta > Magnoliopsida > Lamiales > Lamiaceae > Ballota > Ballota nigra. The sequence goes on along the minus strand of OX344727.1, from coordinate 3,778,872 downwards.
AACATACCAGCACCACCTGTCGCTCCTCAGCCTGCGCCCCAGAACGCAGATCAGAATATGGCAATTCGGGGCAGGTTCGCGGCACAACCGCAGAGGTACTACGATGGAGTGGCCCTACCTCCAGTTGAGGCCAATAACTTTTCAATATCACCGGGGATTTTAAAGCTGCTGACCGAAAATCAGTTCAAAGGGGTGATAGGGAAGGAGAATCCTCATACACACTTGAGGAGCTTTCTCATGATAGCCTCAACATTTAATTATAATGGCATGTATGAAGATGCCAAGAGGCTTAGGCTGTTCCCATTCTCATTGACGGGAATAGCCAAGGAGTGGTATGATAATACGCTCCCGCGGGGAGGTATTACCACTTGGGCCGAGCTCGAGCGTCTGTTCCTCGAGCGATTCTACCCTCCATCTAGGACGATCAAGGCTAGAATTGAGATCTCGTCCTTTCGCCAGAAGTCTGGAGAGGATTTACGCCAAGCGTGGGAGAGATACTCAAATATGCTGATTGAGTGCCCGCAGCACGGGTACAATGAGGGAGACATTATGGCGTTCTTCTATAGTGGTGCCAACAAGACGGGGCAAGACCATTTAGACGCTTGTGCGGGCGGAGCATTTTTGAACCAAGGCATAGAGAGGTGTAGGGAGATCGTGGACAACATTGTCACAAATGCCGGTGCTTGGAGTGGAGATGCAGATTTTCAGAGAGTGCATCAGGTTGAAGAGGGAGAAGGAACGAGAAGGTTGCTGATGGCCATGATGGAAAAGATCAACAACCTCGAGTTGGGGAAGAGTTTGGGGGGAGAGCATGCAGTGGAGAATGAGAGAGTAGACCAGCCCAGTGGACAGCAAGAGGTAGTCAATTACATGGGAGGTCCGTATTACAATCAGAATGGCTACCAAGGTGGTAATCAGTATGGAAGGTCTTCTTATGGCCAACCATTTGTGCCTCCAGGCCCTCAGCCACTTCAAAATCAATGGAGGAACACACAAGGATATCAAGGAGGCCAGCAGCCTCCTCAAAACACATGGAGGAAGAATGATAACTTTTCTTATGCTAACCCAAAAGCTGGAATTACTGTGCCTGCAGGTGTTGATCCAGGTTCTAAACCTCCTGGTGGAGAAGGCGGTGCATCAACCGAAGAGATGTTGAGAGCGATCCTTCAGAAGGTGGAGGAAGGGAGCAAGCGGTTGTCATCCTTGGAGTACGATGTGAAGGAGTTGCACAAGAAGGGTGATCAACGTGATCAAGAGCTCCAGAAGATGAACGTTGAGTGGACTAGAACTCAACAAGAGAACAATCGAAGGTTCACCTCTTTAGAGCTCCAGATGAGCCAGATTGCAAAGTCCGTGAATAGAATGCCGGAGGGGAACTCGAAAGAGCAGTGCAAGGCGATCCAACTGAGAAGTGGAACCAATTATGAAGGTCCTCAGATGCCTGCTGATTCTGAGACGCCCCAAGAAGAGATTGAGCCTAAAGGAGATGAAGTTGAGAAGGGGATTGAAAGTGAAGGAATTGAGAAGATTGAGAGAGTTCCTAAGTGGAAGAAGGCAAAGGAAGCAAGGGATAAAGTGAAAGAAACAGAAAGAGATGAATGGGGGGTACCCAAATCTGTGATACCCGTCTCATATCCACAGCGCTTCATGAAAAAGAAGCTTGATGAGAAATTCGCTAAGTTCCTTGATATTTTTAAACAATTGCATATTAATATTCCTTTTTATGATGCTTTGGAACAGATGCCGCATTATGCAAAGTTTCTGAAGGACTTGATCGCGAAAAGACGGCGAGTGGATGAGCCGAAGTTGGTGCAGCTGAACCACGAGGTGAGTGCATTAGTGCACAAGGCGCTTCCTCCGAAGTTGAAGGATCCCGGGAGTTTCACGATCTTATGTGACATTGGGAACGGGATCAAGAAAGGAGCGTTGTGCGACCTCGGGGCGAGCATTAATTTGATGCCGTTGTCGCTTTTCAAGAAGTTGGAAGGTGGTGAACTTCAACCCACAATGATGACGCTTCAACTAGCCGACCGGTCTATTACTCAACCTCAAGGTGTTGTTGAAGACGTCCTAGTGAGAGTTGGAGATCACATTTTTCCAGCCGACTTTGTAGTGCTAGAGATGGAGGAAGATGAGCACGTGCCCCTGATCTTGGGAAGACCGTTCTTAGCTACGGCGGGGATGGTGCTAGACGTGGCAAATGGGAAGATCACGTTGAAGGTTGATGATCAAGAAGTGAAGATCTCCCTATATGAAGCCATGAAGCACCCGAAGGAGGATGAGAGCTTGTATTGCATGGATGCAATTGATCCTCGTGTTGAAGACACACCTTCTATCCCTAATCTTTCTAATACTCATGAGTTTGCTAGTCCTTCAATTGATAATTTAACCCATGAGCGTTATGATCTTGATTATTTTGATAGGGATGAAGTGAAGAAGTTGAAGGATGAAGAGGTGAAGAAAGTGGACGTGGTCCAGTTAGAAGGGAAAGGAGGAGTTAAGAAGAAAAAATCCAAATTCAAGAAATTGTTTAGTAAGACTCCTCCAGATAGAGGCAAGAAGGAGTAGAGACCCATAACACTTGGGGATGAGAAGAGAGCAAAGGAACTCATGATGGTGGGGCATCAAGGAAAGAAGTTCAAACACCACTCTTATGAGAGTAAGGGAGGTAAATTTGAGTATGATGTCCCATAAGCTCCTTTGAGCTTGGTCCGGCATGAGGACCTTAAAAATAGCGCTGAATGGGAGGCAACCCATTTTTATTTGCTTTTGAGTGTTTTTTTTTAGTTATTTTCCTTTTATGTTACTAGGATGTTGTTGAGTCGTATGTTTAACCTCGTACTTGAGAGTTTTATTTTGTAGGCTTGTCTCTAAAGGAGTAAAGGTATCATGGAGTTATTCAGATTGAAGGAACCCAACTTGAGACAAGGGAGTGTGCAAAGCTATTGAGAGAAACTGAATTGTTCGGTTGAGGTAACCCACAACCCCAAACTTAGACCTCTAGCAAGGTCGAAGTTTGGGGGGGTGGAGTTTTTTATTTGTTTTATTATTACATTGCACCGGAGCACCCCTTATCTTTAAGTTGAGTTAGTTATTTGGTGCCTTGAGATGCTCCTTGGGCTATTATTAATTTGTTTTGTTACTCAATATTTTATGCCTATCAATCATCTTATGCTTGTTGATTGCTATCTTTGAGTATGATTTGATGAGTAGAGTGAGTGGTAAGGGTGAGTTAGAAAGTCTTTTGTGTGAGTGTTTGAGTTTGAGCTGATTAGGGAGAGAACCCGTATGCTTATAAGTTTTCTTTTGAGTACTTGTGTGATGAGAGTGAGAATTCACTAGGACTAGCTTGGATGTGAAAGCCGTGAGAGTTGAGCCTTACGAGATTTAAATGCATGATTTAATCTCTTCGTTTGTGAGTGGATCGTCACCTTAGAGGATGCTAGAACTTGCATGTGCTCTTGCTTCTAGATTGAGTCTAGTTTGATATGCCGAATAGGATCTTAGGCCATTTTTGATGTGAATAAGTCACTTAGCCAAAATTGTCTTTACCAATGACATTGATCCCTTGTTAGCCCCTTTGAGCCTAAAGCCTATTTTATTTGCTAGCACATATGAACACTATTCCAATTCCTAAGCCTTTTTGTCCCAATTTGAGTGGAGAATAGGAAAGTGTGAATATGAAGGGAGTGAATTGAGTTGAAAAAAGGAGAAGGTTATTTGTTGAGTGAATATGAGAAAAAAGGTGTGATGAGATTTGAGTTGTGGGAAAGAACAAAAAAAAATTTGAGAATGAGCAAAGGAAAAAAATGAGCTCATGTGTTGTGCGAAAAAAAAAAAATGATGAAGTGTTTGAAAAAGTGAAAAAGTGAGAAAGAAAAAAAATTGAAGTGTTGAGAGAATTGAAAGCGAAAGTGTAGTGATTGAATATGTTTGAAGTAGATCGTTCTTAATCTCGAAGTACCGAAGTTTTGAATTTATATTCTCCATTCACTTGAGTCACTTCACCATATTGTTATCCTACTTGTCCAAAGAGCCTACATTACAACCTTTTGAAAGTCCTTTTTGATTCGGCATTGATTTCTAGAAGTATGGTCGAAGTTGAGAGCATTTACAAGCCTATGGCTGCCAATTTGTGTGATTGATTGATTGAGTGAGTCCCTTTATCATTGTTATACACTTGTGAGGGAGTTAAACACATCGTTGAGTGCACATCCATGCTTGATCTTGGTGTTTCTCATTATTGTTGCATGAATACGATAAAAGGAATTGAGTGAGTATACGGGTGATTGACTTTTGAAGCTTGAATTCATTAGCTTGCATGATTGATTTTTCCTACTCATTCCTAACAATTTCACTTGACTTATTATTTCATTGCTTGGGGACAAGCAATATGGTAAGTTTGGGGGGGTTGATTAGGCGTGAAATTGTCATGATTCGTAGCTAGAAACGCCCTAGTTTTGGTCGAGTTTATAGAGTATTTAGAGTCAATTGAGCGTTATTTCTATACATTGATAAATTTGTCTCTTTGATGCTCATAGGTGAATAGAGGACGAAAAACGGAGTTCGTAGGACTTTGAATCGACTCAAACGGATGCCCGGATGAGAAGATATTGAAGAAATACGATTGGTATTAGTGCGGACGAGGAAAAGTATCATTTGGAAGGATTAGAGATCACTCGAGCGCCTTACTCGAGCGCCACCGCTCGAGCGCCTTACTCGAGCGCGCAAACGTACAGAACAATTCTTGCGCTCGAGCAGCTCGAGCGCCACCGCTCGAGCGAATCGCTCGAGCGCCCAAAACATACAGAGTCATTTCAGCGCTCGAGCAGCTCGAGCGCGACCGCTCGAGCGAATGCATCATTCGAGCTACACTGCTCGAGCGGGACCGCTCGAGCGTTTTGCTCGAGCGCCCATATACTTTCGCCTCCGGATTCGTATTTTCGGCCCATTAACTCCCGTTTCGACCCGTGCCTATATATATCTCGTCCAAACACGTTTTGAAGGATCCCCAACTTTTAGAAATACTTTTAGACTTGGTTTTTGGAGAGGAAGGAGACGAGCAAGCTTTACTTTTACGGTGTTAAGGTTTTTCATACGAATTCTAGTTTCTTTTCAATTCTTAGTTTCTTTTCATTAGTTCGTTACTTTGAACACGTTTAAATTTCGTTTTTATCAATTCAAATTTCAGTTCTTCGTATTTATTTTCTTTTTAAAACCCTAGTTCATGTTTCTTATTTTCTTCGTTCAATTCATTATGTTTTTGTTCGTTGTTTCTTCTATTGCTTTTATTTTTGTTATAACCATGTCCGGCTAAAACCCTTGCATGCTTAGGTTAGGATGAACTCGTAGAAGTAGGATGTGGGTACATAATTAGGGTAGTTTGTGACGTTAGTTTTAATTCTCTTAGTTAATGAATTCTTATAATTAATCTGAACTTTACCTTTAAATTTAGTACGAAAGTGTTAGAGAGAGGACGACCGCATCACTCAATAACAATTAGTAGTCTTAACGAGAGGGTTTAGGAAAGGTTAATTCATCTACCGGTTTAGCGAAGGAGGACGACCGCATCACCTTAGTTAAATTAGGGTCTCATTAATTAAGCACAGTTCATTAACTTGTTAGTGGATTAGTGAAGTCGATTGCTAGGATAAAGTATTAGGGTGAGAAATCTTGAGCTTTCATTCTACGATCTTTTACTTAGGTTAATTCTTGGTTGTCACAATTACTTTGATTATGTACCTGCTCCGTTAGTATACGTAGGGATTCCTAACCTGAGCATCACCATCTCATATCTGAAAAACACTTTAGATACTTAATTCAATTTTCCTTTTGCATTAGTAGAGTAATTTAGTTTAGATTAGTTTCTCTTTTAAAAACCCCAAAAACATCACACTCATATTAACTACGACGCGTAGATCTTCAGGGATCTATTCGCATACATACCATCCCTTGGGTACGATAATACTTGGTCCCTATACTTGCCCATACTACAGTGAACCCGTACTCTTGCGGGGTAGCTACTAGTAGAAGCTAGTGTAGTCGCTTCAAGTCAGTCCTGGGAATATTGTGTAGGCAGACGGTCGAATCCTCCGTGCGTGTCCCGAATAGTACAGAATCCTAATACGAAACAATTTGATTAAAAGTTGACCTTTGAATTATTAGGAAAACTTGAGAGTTTGTGTTACGAGAATCGAGGAGATTGTTGCCTTTAGAAAACTATCGAAAACTAAGGTTTTCAAAGGTTGATTTCTATTTGATAAGTACACCCCTTTTCAAGAGGAGGTGTATTTACTAATTTCTGTTGTGTCCTTAACAAAAGCCCTTTATAAAATTAAAAGTATAAGAATTTATATTTTATAAAAACCTCTTATTAAAACTTATTAATAACTTGATTTTTCTAAGAAATTTATATTATAACTAATATAGTTTATAAAAAGTATTTTTCTTTTTTAACTTTAGTAACACTTCTAAAACAAAGGAATTATATTAATTTTTCCCAAAATACTCCTTTTTCATTTGTTATTAATTTTGAATATTAAACGACTTATCTTTTCGTTTCTAATTTTCTAACAGTCGCACAAGGGGAAGACGAGTTTCCTTTTGTCTATGAAAATTATCCAACAGTGTTTAAACAACAACTTCATCACCATTCAATTGAATACTAAACCACTAATCCAATAATACTCTTCAACTATTCCTGTGATACTTAGACAACTTAATTCAATAATATTCACCAACTAAGCCAACAACACTAATTCATCAATTCAATAATAATAAACAACTAACTTAGCAATACTAAACAATAAATCCAATGATACTAATAGTTCGTCCAATAATCAACAGTAGGAAATTCACAACAAAAGTCCATCTACAACTCACGGGCTCCAAACCAAAAAATAAGTATCTTAATTTTACAAGGTCTCAACATCACGGGAAATAACAATTCGATCTCTATCCAAACAACTACGAGAATTAGAGAGGGGTTAGCGATTCTTACGAGTCCCAAATTCGGCAGCCTAACGGCGTTCGATTGGTGGCTCGTCGGATAATTTCGGCAGCATAACGACGTCGTTTTGGTTCTTCCAAAATCAAACGGGCAGCAGTACGACATCTCGATTGACACGAAGATGAATGAAGTTATGAGATTAAAACAATGAACGGTTGAATCGAAAGAGGATTTAATTGAGGAAATTGAAATTGAACGGAATCGAATAAACAAGGAGAAATCGAGACTCACTAAAAGAGAGGCGGACGGCTTCGTGACTGGAGGAGAAGCAGCGCCGGCTGGAGAAGCAGTGGCGATGCGGCGGCGTCGATCGAAGAGACGGCGGTTGGCTTCAAACGAGAGAGAGAGGCGAGATGTGGTGCTTCGCGATGCTGTTGGAAACGAGAGGTGACAGCTTCGATCGGTGCTGGGGCAGAGATGGCCTCGCGTCGGACTCAGGGCACGGCGGCGATTAGAGAGGCGGCGCTCTGGCGCTGGGGCGGTGACGCGGCGGCGTCGCTCGCAACGGCGGCGCTGTGCGACGCGAAGGGCGGCGCGAGGCGGCGTGACGACGATGGCTTGGTGGGAGAGGCACGGCGGAGCGGCGGCGGTTGAGAACAGAGCTCGCGACATGAAGAAAGGAGAGAGCCGAGAGATATTGTGCTGGGTTTGAAAGAGTGAAAATTTGGGAATTGTGAAATCTGATGAGAGAGACGGAGGGTCCTTATTTATAGAAATATGATATTTAATTAATTTGGAATTAAAAGAAAGGAAGAGAATAATATGTGGGTAAGATTAATCTTTCAATTTAATTTAATTCAAAAAGCTAATTAATTTATGTGGTTAGGGTTTAAGCCCCTTTAATTCTGATATTTTCGATCCCACTAGATACGGTTTAGGGTCGTTTGGTTCACGAGTTAAATTCTGAATTGAAAATTAATACAGTTTTAAAACTAAATTAATATTTTATTGTATTTTAATTATTCTCAATAATTTAAACGGATCGAAATCCTAATTTTTAATCTTTGAATATTTAATTTCTCGTAGCCCTTTATTCGCTTTGAAAGATTCGATTCTTTCGACGAATTTAGGAATTTGTAAAAAGGGTATATATTTAAATTACACAAAAGCACACAAAATAATAAAATAAAAAGAAATAAAGATAATAATATAAAATAAGGGTTCTAGGAATATAAAAGGTATAAAACGGGACGGGGTATTACATATATGGCTTAATATGACCTATTCAAAACAGTAATGGTAAATAAACACTTTGTCATTCTTCCTAACATGTTTTACAAAATTATCAGAAACAACATTTTCATGTTTTCCTATTGCTTTAACAAATTTAGCATGCTTATCAGAATGAGAAGGTTCAGAAGTGTCACCAACAAAGCCAAGACCAGCTTTGTTTGACTGTCCAGAAGTCATAACATCATCCAGATACATTTTCCCTTATGAGAATTCATTTTCCCTTAGGCAAGAGACTTCTTCATGTCGGACGATTCAATAAGTTATGGGACAATAAATTGGACGATTCAATAAGTTATAAGACAAAAAGTTGGACGATTCATCAAGTTATGGGACCAAAATTTGATACCAGACAAGTTAGGGACCAAAAAACTATTTTTTTCGTATTCATTAATTGTTTTTCTTTTCTCACCTTGTGTGTGTGTATATATATATATATACATATATCAAACACTACATAATTAATCATATATGCAGATTCTGGAAGATAAAATGATATTCTCTAAAATATCGATGACGAGCATGAGAGTTGTTATTACAATCTTATAATTTCATATTATGCTCTGAAATAATCATTGTAATAAAATGACATTACTAGTTATTATCATGAAAATCGTAAATAATCATCTATATACTATTGGTGGAGACGAGATCACGATAGCGATCTAGCATTATTTTACGAAGATTTGGAGAATAAAAAATCTATAGGAAAATTATATATCTATTGTTTTATTTACATTCTTAGTTAGTAATTAAAATTACATTATTAGTATTTATGAGAGCTTTGTAGTTCATCTTAAATAATAGTTATTGGATTATAAAAGTATTTAATTCTTCTTTTTCATGTTTTATAGATGTTTTTCAACTATTCGTATTTAAATCAATGGAATTAACACATTAATCGTGTTTTATATTTAAGATATTTCTTAAATGAATGAACTTTACATTATTGTATCCTGCTTCTACTGTATCACCTGTAATCATATAGAAAAATATTAATTAAGAAATTGTGTGTTCAGAAAAGAGTGTTATTTTGGTCCCATAGTTTATCCAGTGCCCAATTTTGGTACCAAAAAATTTAACTTTTCAATTTTGGTCTCATAACTTAATAGATCGTCCGATTTTGGTTCCATTTTGGGACCAAAATTGGACGGTTCAGTAAGTTATGGGACAAAAATTGAAAAGTTAAATTTTATGGGACCAAAATTGGACACTAGATAAGTTACGGGACCAAAAAAATTATTTTTCTCCCCGACTCCATCATGAAATTATGATTGGAAATACCCTTTTAGCAAATCTCTATTTTGGACCAGACCTTTCAATATTACTTGATAAAACTCAACATAAATTAAAAAATTAATGGTCCCTCAAATTCATATATCTTTTTCGTCTTTTTTTTTTTTTGGGTAAAATGACCTAAAATTTGGTTCCGACCAAACTCCATCACGAAATTAAGATTGAAAATGTCGTTTGGACAATCTCCACATGACGATCCCCATTTTGATTAATTAAAATATGCATTATTAAGGCTCAATTTTTTTATTAATTAAAAATCTGCATTATTAATGCCCAATCAGCGGCCCATTTTTGTCTTAGCAAAAAGGGCCCATTTGGAATTAATTAAGGCCATGGTTATTTGCACTTCCCTTTTTTAAATACGACTTTTTTTTTCAAAAATTTGTAAAAATTTCGAAATAAATTTCTGACTTTTTTTTTTCAATAACACTGTGTTCGGATTTTTTTTTCTGAAAAAGTGCAAATTTTGGAAAAAAAAAAAAACATCTGAACACCGAGTAGTGTATTGATCATGGTAGTGTATTTAACAGAGATGCTAGTGCAAATAACCTGTTCCATATTTTTATATACTAGAAAAACTTAAAATACAATATCCACGATTCATCCTAATCTTTAATCAAGGATAATTATATTTTGCAATTAATCAATGTCTTGGTTGCCCTGTGCATGCATTTAGATGCACTCATCACCCTAGCATATGAATGCGATTATACTCTATGGAGAATTTAGATGTTAATATTGCTGAGATGCTTATTAAAAAATATAAAAAATTAGTAAGCCTATTAAGACAATGGCTTAAGCATAACAGTGGCGAATTCCGACTTCTTCAATTACCTAGGATGAAAATTGCCTTCTTCGTCCCGTTTCTTCGCCTCTTTCAAGCTGTTGCTTTGCATCGTTGGGGGAAGGAAGGCAAAAGGCGAGCGGTTGCTTCAATGATACGAATAATGTTAGGAATAAACACACACACACAATCACGAAATAGAATACGAGATTTGTTTACCCAGTTCGTCTCACCACTACGTCTGGGAGCGATGCCAAGCCAGAGTTTTTCACTATTTTTCTGAAACCGAATACAAGGAGAAAACGTGTATATATAATAAACGAACCCTAACCCTAAATTTAGTGCCAAAGAAAGTGGGCCAAAAAAGGGCCAAAAAAGGGTCAAGTGTACAGTCCATTCAGCCTCCACACTCCAACAAATAATTGTTTACTTTAATTGATTTGCTACTTTAGAGAGAGGAAAAAGAAGAACGGTTCTTCAATTACTAATAGTAATTATGGTTTAATTAAGAAAAACATAGAGTATTGAATTTTTAAAAAATTACTCCCTCCGTTTTAAACTCATTTTCCCATTTACTGATTGCACGAGTTTTAATAAAAAAATTGTTTATAGTATTTAAAGTGATAAAGTAATAAAGGAGATGCTTTTGGTTATTATTGTATGTAAAATATAATATTAAAAAATATTGTTACTTTTTTGTCTAAAGTAGATGTAGCAAACGAGTGACTTGGTCGGAGTTTTTCGAAAAATATTTTCTTACTCCCCCGCAAGAGTACGGGGTCGTCGTAGTAGTGAAATAGACTAGGACCAAGTAGTTATCGAACCCAAAGGATTTAGGAATGCAGTGGAGCCCCAAAGTTGTGCGTCGGCATGGTACTATAGTGACGAGAAAGTTGGCATACGAAAACTTAAACTAAGCGAAAATTAAATCTAGAAAGCAATTAAACAATTAAACTAACTTTCAATTAAGAAAGTGCGAGAGAGAGAAATGCTTCGAGTGTCTTCACAATGTAATCCACTAGTGTGCGTGATAAATTTATAACCTATCATTGCCTTTTTCTAAATGTTTGCTAAGAGCGATCACAAAAGTGTGTAGACCAATCCCTTTTGAGGCCTAGGTGAACAACGTGGACTAACTAGCAACTCCTAATTATGCCCCATAAGCTCCTAAGATCGTGAATATCTAAAAACATGCGATGCATCTCTAGAATTCCCCCTTCACTAAGTACCCGAATATTCAAATTAAGATACCTAATGTCTAATGATGGGAGATCTAGCAACCGACCCCCTCTCGGGTAAACCGATTACTATTTAACTCAAATTAATTAGTCAAAACTTTCACCTAAATACCAATCATGCATACCCAACTCTCGTTGCAATACACAAAATTAAATACATAAGCTAATCAAATCAACTAATTAATTGAGACATACAAAGGCCATCAATAGAAACATTCACATCAAGAAATAAGCATAATCAAAACTATAAATCCATCAACACACTAATTTCATACATTGATTCAACACTCAAAGCAAAGAGAATTAGTTCATGGTTCTAGAAGAGACACCCATGGCTAATAAGCTAAAATAACAACTAAAAATGAAATTACTCATCAAATCATGAAATAAAAGAAAGATATCACATGAAATTTGGAAATACAAATCTTCAATAGCTTCAATCCTTGCTTGAAATGTAAACACTACCAATTGAAAGCTTAATCTAAGCTAATTCTATACTAGAAATTGAAAGGAAAATCAAAAGAGAAAAAAAAAAAGAGAAAGAAAAATAAACTAGGGGAATTAGGGTTCTTGTGTGTGATTGTTGTCTTTTTCTCTAAAATCTGAGAAATATGGTATATATAGTGAGGGAAGAGGGTATGGAAACGAATTTTGCAAAGAAATCCCTGAAAAATACTGAATTTTCGGATTTTTAAGCCTTGGACGAATTTATCGCGATATCTCGCGAGATTTTGAAATTACTTGAAAATGGCCTGAAATTCTCTCTGCACATTTCATACCGGTTTGCATTTTTCTGTACCGGCCGGTATGCTTAGGCGTTAACCGATATTCAAGGGCCGTAGCCATTGTACCGGTTTGGGCTTCTCGTATCGGTTTGGGCCCTAATGGTATCGGTCGGTATGAGCGCGATTCTTCGATTCCAGGCATCCATGGCTGCTGCAAATTCCGGCATCGAAGTGTTGAGGCTTGGCTTCTGCTTCTCCTCAGGCGTGCGACGGGCTTCAATTTCTGGTGTATCTGCTTCGAATTCCAGCGTCACGGCGGCGTGGCTTTGGCGAATTCCATTAATGGCGGCCTTGAGCTTTCCCGGCGGCATTACAGTTCTGGGCAATTTCCAGGCGACGGCGGACTCTTTCCGGCGTTAATTGCAAGTTGCCTGCATCGAATTCCGGCATTGCGAAGCTTCGAGGCGAAATGGTGGCGAGAACTTGGCTTTTCCGGCGAACTGGACTGTGGTGGCGAGATTTCCGGCGTGAATCCCTCTGGCAGAGCGGCTTTGCTCTTCAACAATGTCGTGAATAAAAAAAAAACAAGCTTCCTTCTTCAATTTTACTTTCTCTCTCTTCGTGAGCTAAAAAATGAAGTGGGGATCTACTCTTTTGACTCCTCCTTCTTTAAGTAATTGTGGGCCCACGATTTTGGCTGCTTTTCATTCTTTCTTTCTCATCACGTGATCAGCAAATTGCAAATGGGTCATTAATCTTGCACTGGGCCTTTCTTTAAATGGGCCGCACGCCTTTGGGCCTTATTTAAATAAATGGCCTCAACAATTTAATTGTTGGCCCAAATGCTTGTGTCATTCTTTCTCGTTTCGACTCACTTCTTCGATTTTTCTCTTCGCTCGACCTCAATAAATTGAAGGCTCGTATTTGCTTCTAAAATCACACTTTTTCCTGCAAAAATAGCAAAAATACCTTTTTCGACAATTAAGCACAAATAGTTAAATTAATGTAAATAAATGCAAGAAATCCAATTAAAATAGGCAAATTAAATGCATGAATTTCAAGCAATTTTCACACTAATCAACGAGTTTGGGACAGAGATAGTATTTTTTTTCAAAAAACACATGACAGATTGTTAAGGACATGTGACATCATTTGGAGTAGAGAGTTCCTACTTTTATAATATAATAAAATATACCCAGTCCTTATACCTTAAACTACCTCCATCGCTGGGAGGTTGCGAGTTGCGACCCAGGGGAGGAAAAAGACAAAAAATATAAAATAAAATAAAAAGAAAAAAGAAAAGAAATTAAAGGTTGCAGCTTGAAGGGTGCAACCCAACCTTCATGAATGGGTAGGTTGCTCAATAAAAAAGTGACATGTGGCGATATATTATTGGATGATTAAATTTTATGTAAATAAAATATATATTGCAAATATGGTAGATAATAAGTTATTAAAAAAATTCGTATTTTTCAATACTCTATAAATATACACCAATATTGATATATTTCAAAAAATAATCTCATATCCTCTATTTTTCATCATTTTATCTTTTGTATTTGTAATTTTTTTTATTTCGTGCATCTATTTGTAGCTTGATTTTTTCTTTTCAATTTCGTATTTCAACTATTGTAATTGTAATTTCGTTATTATAGTTTATTCTAAATATGTTTTAAATTATTTTTCTTAATATAATTATAAATTTAAAATATTAAATTAATTTTTTTTTTTGTACATTTTAAATATAATAAAATCTGATTATAAAATATATGTAATTAATAAATAATAAAATATTTATTATTATTTTAGGTTGAATTGAGTTGTGGATGTGAGTATAAAAAGGATAAAGTTAAATTAAGTGGTAGGTTGTATAAGTGGATGATAGAGAAGTTAATATTATATTTCAGGTTGGGTAGAGTGGGGGTTATGGATGTGGATAGTCTTAAATACCATGTAACGCCCCAAACCCAATATATATTAATTATATCGAATTCGAAGTGTTATTGTGATCAAAAGTCCGAACTATAAATTTTTTGAAGGAAATATAACGGAAATGAGAGATGATGGGTTTTTATGCAGCGGAAGAAATGGGTAGAATAATTTTAATATGTATCTCTCACACATATATGTGTACATAAAGCATAGCATCAACAATAATATTTTTATTTAAGTGGGGAACTCCGTGTCGTCTCTATTACTGTCTTTGCTCCACGAAATCATAATCTGCAAGGGGTTAGGAAAATGGGGCGTGAGAATTGAATTCTCACATATGGGTGATTTGCAACATCATGGGATTGGTAAATCCGAAATATATTAAATTATACCTATTAATAAAAGTTTATTTTATTTAAACAGTTGACATATATAAAAGATTATAAAATATCACAGAAGAAACAGTTTATATAGTAATTCATCGGCATTAAGCATATTTCACATAATATAATTGAAATAGCACAAGTTGGTTCACATTAAGGCAAAGCCCAAGGTCATATCACATATTGTCACAACTGTCAAACCATAAACGTACAATCATTCCACTTCCAACAAAGTTACTCTTTTCAACTCCAACAAATCAACAAAATTACTCTTTTCAACTCCGACCAAAACTTACTTCATCCAACCACACAAGCTCACATCATCCAACCTTATGACATCTCTCAAAATAAGCAAGTATCAATGGCCTTCTTCCCAGTGCGTCAAACGACAGCTGACCGGGGACCAAATCTACTTGATCAACAACCTTGATTCCGAGGGCGTCCCCGACAGCAGCCCCGGAGGTCGGATTTAAAACTCGATCCCGACTCCGTACATACCGACCTTCCACAAAACTGACTCAATAACTTTACAAAGAATAATACTTGACTAATAACTGAATTGATTCATGCTCACGTAAGGTGTTTACTCATGCAGTGGTGATTGATTCACAAAACAACAGACAGTATATAATACATATAGTAATATCACATAATCCAAACAGTTATATAGATAGGTGTTACATTTATGTTGGATTAGATATTTTTTATTTAATTTAGTCGAGTTCAGAAAATACCAGCACGACGTTATTAATAGCAGATCAATCAACGGATCATCACCCACCTGTTAACTCCGGGTCCCGTGAATGATGTACAAACAGATGGTCGGAAACCTCGTGCGCGTTCCAACTAGTACCGAATCGAGCTCCGGTTCGGTTCGTGGCGGTAAACGGGCGGCCTAACAGCGTCGTATAAATATTCACCGGATAAATTGGACAGCCTTACGGCGTTGTTCGGAATTTCCAAAAGTTTCGGCAGCATCAACCGGTTTAACGGCGTCAAATAACACGAAAGAACGAATTCGTGAGTTTCAACGAAGAATCAAATAGAGAAATTGAAATCGAATTGAAGTTAAGAAAATTGGAAAAATATTGAAATCGAATTGAATTTAACTAATTTCAATTGGAGGAAAATTGAAATGAAAAAGAGACTTACTGAGAATCAAGAGGCGACGGCATCGCGGCGGCGCTGGAGGGCAAAACAGCGGCGGCGCGGCGGCGCTTCGACGGCGGAAGGGAAGAAGAAAGGAGGAGCAGCGTGGGCTGGGCCGTGGCTTCGACGCGCGAGACACGGCGGCCGTGCTTTGCGAACGGAAGAGGAAGAGAGCGGTGGCGTGAGGCGGAGAAAGGGGCAGCGTGGCGGTGGAGCTTCGCAACTCGGAGTAGGGGAGAGGCGCTGGTCGCCGGAAAAGAAGGAGAGGAGGTGGAACGGCGCTTCGGCAACGGCTGTGTGACGTGAAGGGCGGCGCGACGGTGCTGAGAGGCGCGACGGCGGTGAGCGTTTGGGCGGCGCTTATCGCCGGAGAAGGAAGAGGACGCGGCTGTCGCTGGTGGAAGAAGGAGGAAGGACGCGCTCGTCGACGGCGGAGGAGGGGGCTGGAGGCGACGTTGGTTGCTGCTGGGCCGTGGCTGAAGGGAGGCGTTTGGACGGCGGTCTTTCGCCGGAAAAAGAGGAAGGAGGAGAGAGGCGTGAGGCGTTTGGGGAAGAAGAGAGGCGAGAGAGAGAGAGAGGAGAGAGGAAAGGAAATTCTGAGCGTGAAATTTGGAAACTGATTTTGGGGAAGAAGAGTACTGCGTAAGGTTGGGGAGAATTTATAGGAAAGAATTTTTTTTTTATTTAATTAAAAATTAAAGGAAGGAAATAAGTATGTGGGTGTGATTAATCTTTCAATTTAATTTAATTCAAAAAGCTAATTAATTCAAGTGGCTAGAAATTAAACCCCCTTAATTCAGATATTTTCGTTCCCACTTGATACGGTTTAGGGATCGTTTGGTTCACGAGTTAAAACCCGATTTGAGAATTAATACAGTTTTAAAACTCAAATAATATTTTATTGTATTTTAATTATTCTCAGTAATTTATACGGATCGAAATCCTAATTTTAATCTTTGAATATTTAATTTCTCGTAGTCCTTTATTCGCTTTGAAAGATTCGATTCTTTCGACGAATTTAGGAATTTATAAAAAAGGTATATATTTAAATTACACAAAAGCACACAAAATAATAAAATAAAAAGAAACAAGGATAAGAAAATAAAATAAGGGTTCTAGGAAAAATAAAAGGTATAAAACGGGACGGGGTATTACATCCTCACCCCCTTAACAGAATTTCGTCCCCGAAATTCAGCTTCTAGGTATTGCTTAAGCATTGAGGGTATTTGGTTAGGACTTCATCCTCTATTTCCCAAGTTGTTTCTTCTTTCTCGTGTCGGCTCCACTGGACTAGAACTAATGGTATTTCTTGATTCCTTAATAAGTGTAACTTCCTTCTTAGGATAGTAACTGGAACTTCTTCATAAGTCAGGTCACAGCTTAAACCTAAATCTATACGACTAATAACAGGGTTTGGATTGCTTATGTACTTCCTGAGTGTAGATATGTGGAACACATCATGCACTCGTGATAACTCCGGTGGTAGTGCTAAGCGATAAGCCACATCCCCGATTCTATTCAGGATGTCAAATGGCCCATTGTATCGCGACTTTAGCTCACCTCTTTTCTTAACATGGATTAGACCTTTCATTGGTGTCACTCTGAGAAATACTTTATCGCCAATGTCGAATTGTAAACCTCTTCTCCTAGCGTCCGCATATGACTTCTGACGGTCTTGAGCCGTTTTGATTTTTCCTTTAATCTTTGCGACTATCTCAACCGATCGTTCAACTAGTTCGGGTTCGAGAATCTTTCGAATTCCGACTTCATCCCAACAAACTGGTGATTTACACCTTTTCCCGTAACGTGTTTCGTACGGTGTCGTTTGTATCGTCGCCTGATAACTATTGTTATATGCGAACTCTACAAATGGCAGGTGGCTCTTCCAACTTCCTGCAAGATCTAGAGCGCAAGCTCTCAGCATACCTTCGAATGTCTGGATAGTTCCTTCCGATTGTCCGTCAGTCTGCGAGTGGTATGCGGTGCTGAATTTCAATTCAGTACCAAGGCTCATTGCAGACTTCCCCAGAACTTAGAGGTAAAACGGGATCTCTATTGGACACTATCGAGACTGGTACACCGTGCAGTCTAATTACCTCTGCTATGTATAGTTAGGCGAGCTTGTCTAACGTATACGTCATTATAACAGGGATAGAGTGGGCAGTTTTCGTAAGTCTATCTACGATAACCTAAATAGCATCGTGATTCTTCACCGTTTTTGGGAATCCGGTGACAAAATCTATAGTGATGTTCTCCCATTTCCACTCTGGCGTCTCTAGAGGATGCAACAACCCTAGAGGTCGTTGGTGATCTGCTTTAACTCGTTGGCAGGTTAAACAATTCCTGACGAATTGAGCTATCGATCTCTTCATACCCCTCCACCAAAAGTTTTCTTCCAGTCCCCGATACATTATCGTCTATTCGGGGTGGATGGTGTATGGAGTGTTATGTGCCTCTTTCAGAATTTCGCTCCTAATTCCGTCATCCTTAGGCACACAGATTCTGTTATCGAACATTAAAGCTCCGTCAGTACCCAATACGAATCTCTGAATGGTTCCTTCCTCAGCGCGTTTACGTATTCCTTTCAAGAATTTATCGCCCTTTTGCGCTCCTAGGATCCTTTTACGTAAGGTCGGTTATAGGGTGAACGCGCAAACCATGGTATCTGCACAATACTGTGTGAAGAATTCTAGGTTTAGGATGAACTGGTACTATATCTTACTCTACTAAAAAATAGTTTTGTCTAACTACTTACTCTAAAACTTCTGGTTTAAAAAGGGTGGTAAAACCTTAGTGGGGAGGTTTGATTTCTGAAAGGTCCTCCATTAGTTAAAGCCAAAATAACTTCTCGGTTTTCTTGGTCGACTAAGTTTGTTGTCGCCCTACCAGATCTGAGACTTAGAAGGTTTTCTAGTCCTCAAACATGCAAACTTTTCTTCCTACATAGTTGCAAATTTTCCTCTACTTCGAAGTCCACTATGTATCCCATAGGTAAAAATCAATTGTCCTTTCTTTTTCAACTAAAGTATTCCCATAACATATAAATGTTAATTCTTAACACGTAAGACTTAAGATCACGTCTAGCTTGCTAATTCCACAAAAAGGCTCTACTTAAGCTTAAAATCTTATGTTATCCCAAAAGAAAGTAACTATGTCCATGTTTCATATTCCTTCTTATGCATAGAACTAGTTCGTTTTCAATAACGCCTAACTACTCAACTTAAGAACGTCCAGTTCAGTTTCTATTTGATGTTCATCCAAGTCTATCTCCAATCAATTCACTCGGCTTAGGTTCTCATTGTATTCCTCAAAAGTTCACTTTCACTTAAGGTCTATTCTTCTATACTCTATATCCTCAAATTTTCTTAAATTCTTAGGCACAAGGGAGTGAGAAGCTCTAGTACTAATCGATACATAAGCAGTTGATCCAAAATTCACACTTGCTGAAATCGGAATAAAACTTCTCTCGTCTTATTGTCTTTAAGACTTCCTTGAGATGTTCTTCGTGTTGCTCTTTGCTCTTAGAGTACATGAGTATGTCGTCGATGAAGACGATGACGACTTGATCCAAGTACGGATGAAACACTCTATCCATCATATCCATGAAAATTATCGGAGAGTTTATTACTCTGAAAGGTATCACGGTGAACTCGAAATGTCCATATCAAGTCCGGAATACTTTCTTCTGGATATTCTCGCTCTTGACCTTTAGCTGGTGGTAACCAGACCTTAGATCGATCTTTGAGAATACCGTAGCATTCTTCAACTGGTCGAACAAGTCTTCTATCCTCGGAAGAGGATATTTGTTCTTAATGATCAGTTGATTGAGACCTCGATAGTCTATGCACATACGGAAAGTTCCATCTTTCTTCTTTACGAACAACACAGATGTTCATGGTGATGCACTAGGCCTGATGAACTTCTTTTCAAGCAAGCATTGCAGTTGTTCCTTCAGTTCTTCTAATTCCTTTGAAGCCATTCGATAGGGTGCTTTAGATACTGGTGCTGCCCCAGGTATCAAGTCGATGAAGAACTCTATCTGACGATCAGGAGATAACCCGGTTAATTCCTCGGGAAACACGTCAAGATATCCATCCACAATTGGCACCTTGATGCGCAACTTGTCGTCTTTCTCTCCTGTTGAGATGTGGACGAGGTAAGCCTGGCATTTCTCCTTTCGTAATATTACTGCAGCTTGGATTGCTGATATTACTCGGGTTTCCTTCTTGGTCTTGATTTCACGAAATGTGAAGTGTTGACCATTACGAGTTTCGAGGTTGATCTCACGTTCTGCGCATTCTATTATCGCTTCGTCATTTGTTAACTAGTCAAAGCCTAAGATTATACCAAAGATTTTCATCTTAAGGACGTGTAGATCGGACTCTATCAGGTGATCGCTTAGCGTTAGGGGTAAACCTCAAATTCGGTCCTTAATTTCCATAGTAGTTCCAGACATTTCTTAGCGCGGCCTGCTAAGGTGGCTCAGGTTCAGCCTGAGAAGGTGAGTTATGTCCTATAGGATTCACTGATACAGGAATGGGGTTAACGCGGGGTCGTCCACGTCTACGTCCTGGTGACATTCTAAAGGTGGTTCTGATCGGAAAAGAATAATATTTTTACGATATGTATAGGTGCGAGAAAGTTATAAAAACATAATCGGACTAACCAAAATTAACACAAAACGTTCACTGAAAACACGTGTGGTACATAATTCACCAGCTGCGCATTGGGGCCCCAATGGTACAGTGCTCACATTCGCACAGTATTCTAGGAACAACTAATGTGTCATTAAGTGATAATCAGATAAAATATGACATTTAATATATAAAGCAAGTAAAACATATTGACAAGTAGTGAGCACATAATAAGTATATATATATCTAAAAAGTTTTGGTCCTACAGAGGTCAGTCTCCTTACATTACGTCATAGAACACAAAAGGTTTCTAAGTACAATTCTAACGCATTTCCTTGCATCAGAACGGTCCACAGGCGACAAAAGGAGCGGGTTAGAGTTATGCTGCTACGGTCTGAGTAAAACGGTCATACGTCTGACTACTACTATATGTCAGGAAAGGGTGGCACATCTATGTTGTACGTCTTTGTGACTACATCAAAAGGATAACTGCTTAAAAGGATTTGATCACTCTGACTGATCACTACTATCATACGGAAACACCCATCGCCGGCTTCTTTCTAGGTATGTCTCCAAGTGAATGTGGGGCCTTTGTACTGGGTCTTTTATTCTCATCCGTTCGAGTAGTCTTACTGCGATAGGACGGAGAACAACTCAGTAACCTTTCTGGCAAAATGAATCACGGCTGTCAAATATGTCTCGTCTGGGGATATTTGAGTGGCTATTGCCTTTGCACGCAGTCTCTCAAACTGGGTTATAAACACACTTATAGATTTTAAGATTAGCTAAGTGTTTTCTAATTATCGGGATATAACTATCTTAGGTGGATTCTTATATGGAAAGGAAATTCCTAGTCAAAATTTTAGTTATTGCAGAAACATTATTTAAACAATTAAGGCACATAGTTCAAATAATCATATAACATCATTTATGAAGTTTTATAAATTTTCACAAATATATTTATTTCTATCATTTACTAATTATCTGCATTTCAATAGTATTATAAACGACATTTCGGGGTTCTTTCTACACCTCGTAGGTGTTGTTTCAAGTTCGCGATCTTTTGATTGGAGTTTTGTTATGAAAGTCAAATTGTCGTAATATCACAAACTTTAAGGTAATAAAATAAGAACATATCTTCGAGGAGCTTCTGACGGTAATAGGAGACACATTTCCCCTCAAGTGATTTAATTAGTGATCTATACTTACATGATAAGAAAATTTAATTAAAGAAAAAGAATTTTGGTTCGATGAAAACAATGATTTGGGTTTTGGTCCGAAAGTTTTGAACATAAGCTCTGATACCACCTGTAACGCCCCGAACCCAATATATATTAATTATATCGAATTCGAAGTGTTATTGTGATCAAAAGTCCGAACTATAAATTTTTTGAAGGAAATATAACGGAAATGAGAGATGATGGGTTTTTATGCAGCGGAAGAAATGAGTAGAATAATTTTAATATGTATCTCTCACACATATATGTGTACATAAAGCATAGCATCAACAGTAATATTTTTATTTAAGTGGGGAACTCCGTGTCGTCTCTATTACTGTCTTTGCTCCACGAAATCATAATCTGCAAGGGGTTAGGAAAATGGGGCGTGAGAATTGAATTCTCACATATGGGTGATTTGCAACATCATGGGATTGGTAAATCCGAAATATATTAAATTATACCTATTAATAAAAGTTTATTTTATTTAAACAGTTGACATATATAAAAGATTATAAAATATCACAGAAGAAACAGTTTATATAGTAATTCATCGGCATTAAGCATATTTCACATAATATAATTGAAATAGCACAAGTTGGTTCACATTAAGGCAAAGCCCAAGGTCATATCACATATTGTCACAACTGTCAAACCATAAACGTACAATCATTCCACTTCCAACAAAGTTACTCTTTTCAACTCCAACAAATCAACAAAATTACTCTTTTCAACTCCGACCAAAACTTACTTCATCCAACCACACAAGCTCACATCATCCAACCTTATGACATCCCTCAAAATAAGCAAGTATCAATGGCCTTCTTCCCAGTGCGTCAAACGACAGCTGACCGGGGACCAGATCTACTTGATCAACAACCTTGATTCCGAGGGCGTCCCCGACAGCAGCCCCGGAGGTCGGATTTAAAACTCGATCCCGACTCCGTACATACCGACCTTCCACAAAACTGACTCAATAACTTTACAAAGAA
Source organism: Ballota nigra (assembly GCA_947034835.1). Lineage (NCBI taxonomy): Eukaryota > Viridiplantae > Streptophyta > Magnoliopsida > Lamiales > Lamiaceae > Ballota > Ballota nigra. The sequence continues at coordinate 3,756,283 of OX344727.1, read as the reverse complement.
TAATACTTGACTGATAACTGAATTGATTCATGCTCACGTAAGGTGTTTACTCATGCAGTGGTGATCGATTCACAAAACAACAGGCAGTATATAATACATATAGTAATATCACATAATCCAAACAGTTATATAGATAGGTGTTACATTTATGTTGGATTAGATATTTTTGATTTAATTTAGTCGAGTTCAGAAAATACCAGCACGACGTTATTAATAGCAGATCAATCAACGGATCATCACCCACCTGTTAACTCCGGGTCCCGTGAATGATGTACAAACAGATGGTCGGAAACCTCGTGCGCGTTCCAACTAGTACCGAATCGAGCTCCGGTTCGGTTCGTGGCGGTAAACGGGCGGCCTAACGGCGTCGTATAAATATTCACCGGATAAATTGGACAGCCTTACGGCGTTGTTCGGAATTTCCAAAAGTTTCGGCAGCAGCAACCGGTTTAACGGCGTCAAATAACACGAAAGAACGAATTCGTGAGTTTCAACGAAGAATCAAATAGAGAAATTGAAATCGAATTGAAGTTAAGAAAATTGGAAAAATATTGAAATCGAATTGAATTTAACTAATTTCAATCGGAGGAAAATTGAAATGAAAAAGAGACTTACTGAGAATCAAGAGGCGACGGCATCGCGGCGGCGTTGGAGGGCAAAACAGTGGCGGCGCGGCGGCGCTTCGACGGCGGAAGGGAAGAAGAAAGGAGGAGCAGCGTGGGCTGGGCCGTGGCTTCGACGCGCGAGACACGGCGGCCGTGCTTTGCGAACGGAAGAGGAAGAGAGCGGTGGCGTGAGGCGGAGAAAGGGGCAGCGTGGCGGTGGAGCTTCGCAACTCGGAGCAGGGGAGAGGCGCTGGTCGCCGGAAAAGAAGGAGAGGAGGTGGAACGGCGCTTCGGCAACGGCTTTGCGACGCGAAGGGCGGCGCGACGGTGCTGAGAGGTGCGACAGCGGTGAGCGTTTGGGCGGCGCTTATCGCCGGAGAAGGAAGAGGACGCGGCTGTCGCTGGTGGAAGAAGGAGGAAGGATGCGCTCGTCGACGGCGGAGGAGGGGGCTGGAGGCGACGTTGGTCGCTGCTGGGCCGTGGCTGAAGGGAGGCGTTTGGGCGGCGGCCTTTCGCCGGAAAAAGAGGAAGGAGGAGAGAGGCGTGAGGCGTTTGGGGAAGAAGAGAGGCGAGAGAGAGAGAGGAGAGAGGAAAGGAAATTCTGAGCGTGAAATTTGGAAACTGATTTTGGGGAAGAAGAGTACTGCGTAAGGTTGGGGAGAATTTATAGGAAAGAAATATTTTTTTTTTATTTAATTAAAAATTAAAGGAAGGAAATAAGTATGTGGGTGTGATTAATCTTTCAATTTAATTTAATTCAAAAAGCTAATTAATTCAAGTGGCTAGAAATTAAACCCCCTTAATTCGGATATTTTCGTTCCCACTTGATACGGTTTAGGGATCGTTTGGTTCACGAGTTAAAACCCGATTTGAGAATTAATACAGTTTTAAAACTCAAATAATATTTTATTGTATTTTAATTATTCTCAGTAATTTATACGGATCGAAATCCTAATTTTAATCTTTGAATATTTAATTTCTCGTAGTCCTTTATTCGCTTTGAAAGATTCGATTCTTTCGACGAATTTATGAATTTATAAAAAAGGTATATATTTAAATTACACAAAAGCACACAAAATAATAAAATAAAAAGAAACAAGGATAAGAAAATAAAATAAGGGTTCTAGGAAAAATAAAAGGTATAAAACGGGACGGGGTATTACAGACCAATCAATTTTTTATAACTTTATATATATATATATATATATATATATATATATATATATATATATATATATATATATATATAAAGTTAAATATAAAAAAGAGATTGTAATCTAATTCAATGATTAATTATTATTATTAAGTGGGTTTAAATTCTCTTAATAACTAAATCAAAGCATTTTTCTTTTATATTATTTTATCACATAATAATAATAATAATAATAATAATAATAATAATAATAATAATAATAATAATATACTTAATCACCTATTAACATCAATTGAAAATAAAATACCCAATCACCCGCCACTGAAAATAGATCAAGTTGAGGAGTTTTTTTTGGGAAAAGATACAATTTGGACCCTGAACTAGTGTCATGGGTACAAATTGGATTCTAAATTATTTTTTTATATAAATTGGACCCTAAACTAATGTTTTAGGTACAAATTGGACCCTGAACTAGTGTATTGGGTACAAATTGGACACTGAACTATTTTTTAATACAAATTGGACCCTGAACTAATGTTTTAGGTACAAGTTAGACCTCAAACTATTTTTTTGGTATAAATATACACTAACTTTTAACATTAAATAAATAAACCCCAACTAATAAAAAAAATTAAGCATTGGTATATTATATTTGACTAAATTTTTAATGATAAATTTCATAAATTAATATTTCAATCCAACATTATTTATCGACGGTGATTATTTTCGACCCATACTATTAATTTTTTTAAATATTAATTTAAATACATATTACATATTAAAAAAAAGTTAATGCTTAAAAAAAATTAATATTTTTTTAAAACATATTAATATACGTGCGTATTTCAATTCAACGTTTTTTATTTTGGTAAAAAACAAAAAAAGACCAATGCTAAAAGAAAATGACCACAATCGGTTAAAAAAAAATTGTTTTAAAACATATTAATTAAGCAATGCTTAATTTTTTTATTAATTGAAGTTTATTTATTCAATTTTAAAAGTTAGTGTTTATTTATAAAAAAAAAAGGGTTAATTTCATATAAATTCACCACCTTTATGCTTAATATCAATTTAATCACGAACTTTTAGATTTTTGTAAAAAAACACAACCTTTGACATTGTTGCAATTTAATACACATTTTTTCTCTTCCGGCCGGCAACCGATGACGTGGCTTGTCGGACCGTGTGTCATCTTGCCACGTAGGATTACACACATTTACTTTATTTATTTTTTAAATCCACATCATAAGTAACACTTACAATTTAAATAACATCTTTTTACTTAAAATTAAAATAGCAACCAAATAAATTAAACAACAACCAACATAAATTATATGTAATAAATCTCTTTACGTTCTTAGTTTTTGAGATTTATTTGGTTGTTATATTAATTTTAAGTAGAAAGATATTATTTAAATGGTAAGTGTTACTTATAATATGGATTTAAAATATAAATAAAATAAACATGTATAATCCTACAAGGCAAGATGATACGCGCTACGGCGAGCCATGTCATTGGTTGTCGGCCGGAATAAAAAAAACGTGTATTAAATTGCAACAGTGTCAAAGATTGTATTTTTTTTACAAAAATCTAAAAGTTCGTGGTTAAATTGATACTAAGTATAAATGTTGTGAATTTATATGAAATTAACCCAAAAAAAAAAAAAAAAGTTCGAGGTCCATTTTGTACCTAAAACATTAGTTCAGGGTTCAATTTGTACTAAAAAATAGTTTAGGGTCCAATTTGCACCCAAGACACTAGTTGAAGGTCCAATTGTATATGAAACATTAGTTTATGGTCCAATTTGTACAAAAAAAATAGTTTAGGGTCCAATTTGTACCCATGACACTAATTCGGGATCCAAATTGTACACTTTCCTTTTTTTTTTTTCTTTTTTTTTTTATGAGTTAGTTACTTTCTCATTATAATTGATCAAACTCAATTTTCTATAAAATCCCGATTTACACAGTTTTAAGAATATGAAATAGTTTTTTATTTTTTTTCCAATTTCCACAAGAAAAAAAATGGGTACCTTTAGTAAATAAGGCAGAAAAATATTACTAGGACCCGTTGGAGCATATTTTTTAATTTTTTTCTAAATCTATTGACTAATCCATCTCCTTAAATTTTGTTTAGTAGCTTGACTAGCAAGTGAATGTTATTTAATTGGACAAGTACACGGTTCATGGTCTTCTAATTAATGAATAATTTAGTTAATTGGAGTTATACTTTAGCAGTTGTCCGCACAAAAGAAGAAAGAATTAATTGTAAATAAAATCACAATAATTTTGCAAATTGCAGTTTAATCTAAAAATTTCAAACTTTGTAAATAAAATTTCAATTTAATATTTGGTTGCAATTCAAACCAACGAAACAAATTTTTTATTGTCCGCATATAATGTTTCACTTACCTCACAATGAATAATTAATTGTATTAATATATTTTAGATTGGTCGGGTAACAACGCATAATTAATCATCATTTTCGGGCTAATTGAATTATTATTTTTTAATTAGGATTGCAACCAAATTTTGAATTGAAGTTTTGTTTGCAAAGAATAAAATATTTAAATTATACTTAATTTGAGAAAATGTTTGTAATTTTATTTGCAAGAAAAAAAATAGGGTTCTTAGAACCAAGCTTGTAATTGAAGAGATTCATGCATGCTTATGTTTTCCAGGTTTTGCAGCAACGCCAAATTCTCAACTCAATATAACCATTCTCACCAACTCTGGAAAGGGTAATTTAACTTGTGCCACACCATTGAAAAAACAGCTGCCACGGGGTTAGGTGTATGATTAATATAATCTTATTTATTGAGTAGGTTTTATATGAAAACGCTTCATAATAACTTTAACATGAAATAGTTTTAGAGTATCATTAATCGCATCAGGAGTATCATTAAACCTGTCAGGGGTATCATTAGTCTGAGTTCAAGAAAATTTAAAACAATTTTATTGAACTCAGACTAATGATAACCCTAATGAGATTAATGATACTCCCGATGAGATTAATGATACTTTAAAATATTTTCATAATAAGCTTATCATAAACTATTTTCATATAATACTTTGCCTTATTTATTTTGCAATTATATATAGATGTGCAAATTCCATGATACTAAATTATTTATATAATATATGTTGCCCATATCACAAGCAATTAATGTGATCTTTTTGTAATGTAATTATTTACTGCCTCCATTTCGAAAGTCTCAATGTTAAAATTTGGGCAAAAATTTGTATGAGACCGTTTCATGGTATGAGACCATACAAATTAACACCTACCCGGCCCTATACAATTGTTAATGAGTCAATACTCTAGTTACATTCATTCTCATTGTCTCATGATATGAGACGGTCTCATGCAAGACATACTCTTAAATTTGTTACAAAACATAAAGAAGATCATTTATGAACTATTAAATATAACAAATCTTTTAAAAATATATATGAGGTATATTAATTTGTTAAATTTTATAATTTTTAATTTGACATAAAAATTTAAAACGTCATTTATTTTAAAAGAAAAGAAGTATATATATTTGTAAGAATTTCTAACCACTATTATTTAAGGGATAGTATATATACTCATTTACAGTATTAAATTACTTAGTTAAAATAATAACGTTTAAATTAATTTACACTTGAATTTTATGATGAAATTGATTTATTCACTGTATATGTACCTTCAAAACCGCTACACATTTTAAAGCGTTTCGAATTTTCCCATCGATATATATGTTTTTTACTCTCTCACTCTCACTATCTCTTTCATGGATCTGGGAAAGATTTCATTCTAGAACGTTGAGATTAAGAATAAAAAAGTGATGGAGGTCCCATTTTCTCTATATACTACCTCACCAAAATGTGACACGTACGTACACAAATTTAACCATAAGAAATACCAACCTAATTGAATGCCTAACTAATTTATTAACCCTGAATTACAAATGTTTAACGAACTCGAACGAGTTCTCATATAGAACATTGAAATTATAATTAAGATAGTAATCATAGCTATATTAACATTGAAATTATAATTAAGATAGTAATCATAGCTATATTTATTTTAACATGAAAGAAAAAAAAATATGTAAATAGAGGTAAAGGGATACTTCAACCCTTACAAGAAAATCAAGAATACAATCATTTCACGACACCATTCAAAGTTCGGCAATCCTTCACCGAAGTAATTAAAAAATACTCGTATATTGAGTCTGACAAGTCGAGCTCAAAAGATCTCATTAGTAAATCTATTATTTTACGAGAACGAATTCGAGCCTTCGTGTACTAGCCGAGCTCTAGTGCTACTGAATTTGAATAACAATTCTAGTAAGCCGTGTGATATGCATCAAACGAATTGCAAGATATATAATGCAATTTTCTAGCTTATATACTAAAGATACCCAATTTTTTACTTATGGAAATGGTCCCTTTTGGAATTTATTCTATGCCCGCATTAAAGCAATCCGTAATAAGTGATTTTTGTGTGTACTCTAATGCGCATGCACTTAGATTTTGAGTATCAATTTTGATTTTTCAAAGTTCATTAAAAAAATTGAGTTTTAAAAAAATTAAAATTAATTTGAAATTAGACTCGAAATTCAAATGCATGTTATACACATAGTTCACATTTAATTTATGATTATTAATTCCAACAAATAGATGGACATACCACATATCAAAATAGCGGGCTCAGAGAATGGTATACGACATGCACCATGACTCATTGGAGATTGACCACAATTAGGGGGCGTTTGGTTAGCAATTTTTCAATGGTAATGAGAATGTGATTAAAAATTTGTGTAATTATAATGGTTAATGAGAATAAAATCATCACCTATTTTCCTACATAAGGTAATCACTACTCAATTATGATTACTCTATTCTCTTCCTACAATCCCTTTCCTCAATCATTCCTCTACCAATAACCATTTGTTGTCCACTTCTATTCCATAATTGGGGCATGATACTAGCAATGGAGTCACAATTGTAACAAGTCTTCTCCCAACATATCATTTTAATTATAGGAGCATACATGGAAAATAATTTTTATTCCAATTATCATTGAGGAATTGCTAACCAAGCGCCACCTAAATGAGTCGACAAAAATGGGTAATTTTTTTTAGGACATTTTTTGGTAGATTTTGTCTTCATAAGGGTACATTTATGAGAAGACAATATAAACGATACAAATTTTAGGGGGAATATTTTGTACTTTTAAAAATGAATACTTTTCGGTAGTGTCTAATCAAATTCGTGAAGTAGAACATTAAATTCAAATATTTTATAAAAAAAATAACTAATAGTCCTAACCATTAATGGGGACTCCATGCTATCCTCACCTAAAGAAAGAAAGTTGGGTCAAGTATATCACACGCGTCCCACTAAAATCCATACGTAATACAACAATGCATGCATGCCTTTATGAGTATGGAAAGGAAAACCCCAAAAGTGTTACTATCAAACCAAACATATATCAACCCTAAAATCTTCTTCTTCATTCACCTACATTTTTCTTAACAACTCTCTCCTAATTCCTCCTTTTGTTATCCCTTTCTATATATAACACACCACTCTTCTCACCTTCCTCATTCACCCTCCTTTATACCAATCACAATAATCACTACTACCACATGGACACTACACTAATACTTTTCGCTGCTACGGCCGCCACATCAGCATACCTCCTATGGTTCTACCTCTTAGCCCGAAAACTAACCGGCCCCCCGGCGTGGCCCCTCGTCGGGAGCCTCCCGAACCTCTACATGAACCGTCGGAGATTCCACGACTGGATCTCCGACAACCTCAAGTCGACGGGCGGGGCCGCCACGTACCAGACCTGCACCATTGCCATCCCGTACTTCGCCCAGACGCAAGGGTTCTACACCGTCACGTGCCACCCGAAGAACATCGAGCACATCCTCCGAACCCGGTTCGACAACTACCCGAAGGGGCCCACGTGGCAGACCGCCTTCCACGACCTCCTCGGGCAGGGGATCTTCAACAGCGACGGCGAGACGTGGCTGATACAGCGGAAGACGGCCGCCCTCGAGTTCACGACGCGGACGCTCCGTCAGGCCATGGCCCGGTGGGTCAGCCGGACCATCCGGACCCGGCTGTGGGTGATTCTGGAGAAGGCGGAGAGGAACCACACGGCGGTCGATATTCAGGATTTGTTACTGAGGCTGACGTTTGATAATATTTGCGGGTTGACGTTCGGGAAAGACCCGGAGACGCTGTCGGTGGAGATGCCGGAGAATCCGTTCGCGGTGGCGTTCGATTCCGCGACGGAGGCGACGCTGCAGCGGCTGCTGTACCCCGGGTTTTTGTGGCGGTTGAAGAAGATTGTGGACTATGGTGCTGAAAGGCGGCTGCGACGGAGCTTACAGGTTACAAACATTTACATTTCATCATTTAAAAACTTCACAAACTGTAGGGGATTAAAGCCGTTTTCTGCCGTAAATTTTTTACTTTTTTCTATATGGTCCATACTTATTTACTTTATAAATTTAGTCCCATAACAATTCAAATTTACCAAAATCAATCTCAAATGGCTGGAAAATGTCGTTTTGGTCATAAAATGACGTAGTTTTAGTCATATGCCGGTCACATGCTACTATTTTTCGGCGGAGTAGAATGATCAAAACAACGTCGTTTCATGACCAAAACAGCATTTTCCGGCAATTTGGGACTAATTTGGATAAATTTGGATTGTTGTGGAACTAAATTGAAAAGGTAAACAAGTATGGAACTAAAAAAAAGTTATTGGACGAAAACAGTTTTAATCACCGAATTATTGCATATATTTAGATACTAAGAGCAATAATATGTTTAAATTAATGCTATGGTATTCTGAACAAGTTTAATACGAGAGAGACTTTTAAAAGTTTGAAGATGTTAAATTAATTTTGAAAAAAATATTCTTTTGTCTAATATCAATTTCCTAAAGTTTTTTTGTTTTTTTTTCCCAATTGTCCTTAGGGAAAATTATTTTTTTAGGACCGTAATTTAAGGAGATGGTAAAATGAGGACCTTAACTTTTTGGTTGGCATATTGAGGACAAATTAACTTGAATCAATGCAAATCGGGATAATTGGACCAATTTTGGCCAGAATTCGAGCACAAATCGGGCCAACTTGGCTCTATTTCGGGCTAAATTTGGCCTTAATTAGCAAATTTTAAAAGTTACGGTCCTTAAAATTTTTAAAACTTACACATTTTACTAACCTGAAAAGTTATTGTCCTCAATTTACTAGCCCGAAAAGTTGTAGTCCTTATTTTGCCACCCTTCTTCATTTACGGTCCTGAAACAATAATTTTCTCTATTTTTTACTCAATCATAATTCTTCTATCCGTATTTATCCATTTTTCTACTCCCTCTATCCCAAAGTAAAATTTCCACTTTTTTTTTTGGTTCGTCCCACACTAAGTTTTTCATTTTATAAATAGCAAAAACAATATTCTACTGCATATTATAATATTTAATTTTTAAATTCACACAATATTACTAAAAGTTTCGCTCATTTCATTCACTTTTCAACACTATTTATTACTTTACTCCAAAAATCAATATGAGATCCACTATATATTAATAAATAAATTCACTTTCTTAAACCATTCAGTGGGAGTGTAACTTTGGAACGGATTGAGTATCGGGGACATTTTGGTTAATTTTGGATATTTTTTTCTTTTTTATTTATTTAAAATTAGACCTCTTTTTAACATTTTTCTTAATTTGACTTATTAATATTAATTCAATTTACATTAATTCTAGGTGGTGGAGAATTACATGACGGAGGCATTGGACGCCCGGAAGGAAACTCCGTCCGACGATCTCCTTTCCCGCTTCATGAAGAAGCGAGACATCGACGGCAACGCATTTCCGAACGCCGTCCTGAAACGCATCGCCCTCAACTTCGTCCTCGCCGGGCGCGACACGTCATCGGTCGCGCTCAGCTGGTTCTTCTGGCTCGTGATGAACACGCGCCGCGTGGAGGACAAAATCGTCCAGGAGATCTCCTCGGTCCTGCACAACACGCGGGGCCCCGACGCGCGCAAGTGGACCGAGGAGCCCCTGACGTTCGACGAGGCCGACCGCCTCATCTACCTGAAGTCCGCGATCGCCGAGACTTTACGCCTGTACCCCTCGGTGCCGCAGGACTTCAAGTACGTCGTCTCTGACGACGTATTGCCAGACGGCAGCGTGGTCCCCGCGGGGTCCACGGTGACGTACTCGATATACTCGGTGGGGAGGATGAAGAGCATATGGGGAGAGGACTGCATGGAGTTTAAACCGGAGAGGTGGCTCTCGGCCGGGGGGGACCGGTTCGAACCGCCCAAGGATGGGTACAAGTTCGTGGCGTTCAATGGTGGGCCCAGGACTTGCTTGGGGAAGGACTTGGCGTACTTGCAGATGAAGTCGGTGGCGGCGGCGGTGCTGCTCCGGTACCGGCTGGAGCTGGTGCCCGGCCACCGCGTCGAGCAGAAGATGTCGCTGACTTTGTTCATGAAGAATGGGTTGAAGGTGTATTTGAAGGCGAGGGAGCTGGTGGCGCCGCCCGTGGAGGGATCGGAGGGGTAAAATGGTCATGTGATGTTTGTTGAGTATTTTTTTTTTTAAATTTCGCACCTGTTGGGGGTGTGTTAATATGTGTTCATATAAGTGGTAAAATGGACAACTTACATCATTTATTTGGAAAGTATTGGAATTATATACTTGTGTGTAGAATATATTTGCTCAAATGTATTTTCTTGCCTTTTTGGTGAGCACCAAATCGAATGTGATAATATTTTTTTTAGTCGCTGGTTTCTGCAATATATTTTTCTCTCCATTATAAATTGTCATTATAAACTGTCTTTTTGTGGTCAAGATTGAGCCAAGATAGTGAACTTATCTTAGATAGAGTTTGTTTGATGGCTATTTGCAAGCCCAAGTTTATATATCAAGACCCGTTCTAATTATTTCGTTTCAGCCGGTCTATTATCATAAGATTTTGGGCTGATAAAAAATCTTCAAATTCATTTCATTTTTACTGTTGCTTAAACTTGTACACCAAAGTCCATTTATTTTAACTGGTTTAGGCCTAATAGGAAAAGCCAAGAGAAATAGTATATCTGGCGGATTATTACTAAGGTCTACCAAAAAAGTAGCTTACAATTTTTCACTTTTTTTGGAACGTCCCGTAATAAAAAAAATTATTTCATAAATAAAATAATACTCTACTACACATAATCATTCCTCTTTCTATTTATTTAGTTTTACCCAAAAAAATTATAGTTCTATACTCAACATTTTCAAAGTTGGCTCCCATTTTCAGTAAAAATCAACTCAATTACCTACAATATATCAATAAAAAATGACTTTGAAGTGCAAGGTGTTGCTGTGACCAAGAGGTCAGATAAGAGTCAAAGTCTAACTAGACTTGAAATATTTGGACAAAAATTCGAACCACATTGTAGAAAAGAGAGAAAATATTAACTAATGATATAAGGTGACTTGCCTTCGGTATCAAAACACGATAAGAGAGCTCAGACAAAAACCTCTGTAAGAGCTTTTAAATGTCACTCTTTGACACTAGGTACCATTTAATCATGCATCAAGGGGAGAAAGAACACTACCAACAAAAAAAAACCTTATTTTTGTAAGAAGAGTACTTGTCAGTATGGAATCAAAAGATTTAGTAAATAATTAGTGATATTGTAAATATCTTAATTGATACTCCCTCCGTCCCAAACTCGTTTGCTACATTGCCAAAAAGGTCGGTCTCATACTCATTTGCTACATCTACTTTTGGCAAAAAAGTAACAATATTTTTTAATATTATATTCTCCATACACTAATAACCAAAAGCATTTACTTTATCACTTTATCACTTTAAATACTATAAACAACTATTTTCTTAATAATCGTGCAAACAATAAATTGGAATTTGAGTTTGGAACGGGGGGAGTATTAGTTTCCTTGTACAGTTTTTGTAAATACGAATCCTTGTATATTATATATTTTGAATGAGACCAAGTCAATCCTCAAATCACTCTACATGGTATCAGAGCTTAAAACGGCTACGATGGCCGGCGAAACCTCCAACTCCAAATCTGTTTTCGACTCTACTCTCACACTCCATGCCATGACGCATCTCGTCACAATTAAACTTAAGCCTACCAACTATCTCATCTCATGTGGTATGGTCAAATCTATCCTCTTTTTGTCACTCAAAAATTTCTCCCCTTCATTGATGGTTCTCACCCGTCGCCGGCACAAACGATCACCAAAGATGACGTTGCAACGCCGAATCCAGAATACGCCACCTGGTTTGAAAAAGATCAGATTGTACGCGTATCCCTCGTCTCCACCCTTACGGAGGAGGCCATGGCTGTAGTTGTCGGCTGCAACTCCTCGGCTGCAGTGTGGTCCACACTCGCCACAGCTTTCAGTCAACCATCGAAGGCCCGTGAGCTTCGTCTAAAGGATAAACTCCAACTTATCAAGAAGGGTGCACGATCTGTAACAGAATATGGGGTTGTTTTAAAGAATCTTTGCGATCAACTTCTCTCTATGGGTTGTTCGCTTGATGAAACAGATAAATCTCACTGGTTTCTCAGGGGTCTCGGGCCTGATTTTCATGGTCAAATAAATCTTACCCTAATGCCATCATTCACTCAAATACTCTCCAAGACAGAGGGGCATGATATATTCACAAAATCATTGGATACTCCATCATCCACAGCTCAATCTCCTGCCTTCTTTGCACAACAAACTAAGCCACCTAATAAATCTGGTTCTTCTAACTTTTCTGGTCGCGGAGGTCGTGGTGATGGACATGACGACGTGGGGGTGGTCCTCGTTCGGTTCGGGTGGTCGAGGTCGCGGTCGTTCTACTCCTAATTGTCAAATTTGCAGGGGTGATGGACATTATGCTAGTACCTGTCCAGATCGTTATAATCCTGTCCCGCGACAAGCGAATCTTGCTGAAGCATTTCACACAGGCTGCTCGATAAATCCCAGCGCTAATTCTGATTGGTATGTTGATACCGGCGCCTCAACGCATATGTTGTTGGGAAAATAGGGGTGCCCGGAATCTATTCGGGATAAAATTTAAATACGAATTTAAATACAATTATTACAAGCATGAATTAATCCTAATTAATTCAAATAATAATTCCAACAACTAATTATCATCATGCATGTTGAATTAATTTCACATATTAACTAGGCGGAATAAACAAGTAAATATGCGATTAACGTACCTCTTGTAGTATTGGCCTTTGGATATACGGGACAATTGTAATCTCGCTCTATCAACCCAAAGCCTTCTCAAGTATTTCCCTTTTCACCTCACTTGATCGCCGGTGGGAGACGCTTTCAAGTAATTTAATAAACTAAGGAAAAAGAAAAATATCTATGCTTCTTGATTTTTCCAACACATGGAATTATGTACTTGGGGATGAAATAATCATCCCCTATTTATAGAGGGAAGTGGCCGAAAATATGAGGGTTAATGGGCTTGGAGAAAATCTTTTCTTAGTCTCGAAGAAATCTTGAATATATCTCATATATTCTTTTCTCCATAATAAAATATTCCACAAAAATCTCATTCTTATTTTCAAGGCTTATAATTTTCGAAAATTTGTAGAGAGAAATCCAAGATTTGGATCTTCTTGAATATATGAGATAATCTTGTATTCCAAGAATACTTATCTTCCATAATATCCTTCCAAGAAAATCAACAAAATCTTTTCTCAATCTACACCTCTAATTTTCGAATTTAACATGAAAAAAATCAGCATAATATATTCTTTTTATTTTAATCACCTTATCATTATTGGGCTACTTAATGGGATACTTGAGGGGCCTTAAGGAGAATTAAGATTGGACCTCCTAATGGACTTCTGAATTTCAATATTGAGCCCCAATATAATTCAGCCCATTAATATTAATTATTACCACTAATAAATTAATATTGCACTATCCATCTTAATCCATATTACGATAATATGGGCTCCCGGTTATTATTTCCCGCGTTTAAGATTATCAAGTCCATTAATTAATTAAGCTTCTGAATAGCTCTAAATTAATTAACATCTTTCACCTTGGAGTAAAGACAGCTCAACATTATTATTCGTACCGAAGAAACTAATTCTTCACTTGCAAGATTTGGTACAATAAAACTTCTGAGCCCACCAAGGGAACTAATCACACGAGCCGTACTCGCACGCGTTTCTCCGTATTAAATCTTAGCAACCGTCATATGATTAATATTACTGCCCAAGACACAAAGTTCGAAGTCGCAATGATTCTCACCCAACATGAATCAAAGCAGTAACCATTAAGCACACACGGTCCTATTTAAGTGACGGAGATTAAGAAATCAACAACCACTGAGGTCTAATTCTTCACCTTTCAGAACAGAAGAATTTATCCTCGCTGTAGGACCTCTTCAACACATACTAAATGTGCTAGTGCAATCTCTTAGTCAAGACAGACCAATCTGAGCCTTACACATCGACCTTTCACGGCGGATTGTTCAATTCCACCTAGGTCGTGAAAATGTACGTTTAGTTACAAGTAAACTGTTAATGTTGTCTTCCGTGATCGGGCATCACCACATTAACTACAATGTAACATGTACTATATATTGAACGGTTTGCAATAGAAATTCAACATTCAATCATAACTAAAGCAAATGTGATAAAAGAATTATTCTCATAAAACGAGTGTTTGATACACGAGTTATACAAAGTAAAAGCATACTTTCACGTATAACTCCAACATATGTCTAATTCTACTGAACATCTGAATTCGGCATCCGATTATGTTGGTTCCGACAAAGTCGTTGTGGGAAATGGTAATACTCTACCTATATCCCATACCGGTTCGCATGTTATATCTCATGATTTGTCTTTATTAAATGTGTTGGTCGTCCCACATATTACAAATAATCTTCTATGCGTTAGCAAACTCACCAGTGATTTTCCGGTTAATGTTGTTTTCTCTGATAAATTTTTTGAAATTCAGAACCGGGTCACAGTCGTGAAAATGGATTATATATATTGGACCGTGGACATGCTGCCCTTGTTGCAGCTCTACATAATCATCCAATTCGTGCTTCTTTTGAAATGTGGCATAGACGTCTAGGTCATGTTAATTTTGACACAATTAAATTGTTGAACAGATTTGATTTTTTGTCCGTCACATCTGTTTTACCTAGACCTCCGGTTTGCTCTTCTTACCAGTTGGCGAAGAGCTCTCGTTTGCCATTTACTATTAATAATAATCGTGCTTTGAAACTGTTGGATGTTATTCACTATGATCTATGGGGACCTGCTTCTGTGAAATCTTGTGATAGTTACTTATATTATGTTGTGTTCATTGATGATTTTTCCCAATTCAGTTGGTTATATCCGCTTTGTTTTAAGTCGGATTTTTATGAATTTTTTGTGCAATTCAAGGCTTTAGTGGAGAATCAATTTTCTGCTACTATTAAACACTTTCACTCTGATGGGGGCACTGAGTTCACGAATAATATATAAGTTGCAAAATTTGTTTCGAAGTTGTGGCATTTCTCATACTATGTCTTATCCATATACCCTTGCTCAAAATGGTAGAGCCGAAAGGAAGCACATGCATATAACTGAAACTGGGTTATCTATGCTTTTTCATTCGTCAGTACCTATGCAATATTGGGTTGAAGCCTTTAGTACTGCAGTTTATGTGATAAACCGACTTCCATCTTCTGTGTTGAGTAACAAGTCACCTTTTGAGCTGGTGTTTACTACTCCACCATCTTTTAACATTTTTCATGTTTTTGTTTGTCGAGTTTACCCTTGCTTACGAGATTATGTAGATAACAAATTATCACCACGAAGTATCCCCTGTGTTTTCTTGGGTTACAGTTCCAGACATAAGGGTTTTTGCTGCTTAGATACAAAAACAGCTCGACTTTATGTGAGCAGACATGCTTGATTTGATGAGGAGTTTTTTCTATTTGATTCAAATTCACAACCCGCATGTCATGGCAATTTGGACTTCTCTTCTTTTATTGACGCCATTCCATCAATCTCGCTAGATCCACCACCAGTTGATGGTGAAGTTTCTCCTACTACAGATACGTCATCAAGTTCTTGCCCTTCATGCACGGGTTTGCTTCCTTCAGCTCCTCCTGCACCAATAGTTCCTGCAACATCTACTCCACCTTCTCCAACAACGGCCCCAGCTCCGCCGAACTCTCCACATCTTCCACCACTAGCTATTGCACATGTGTCTCCTCCTCCGCCGCCTGCTCCAGTGCCATCGCATCCTATGCGAACTAAATCTAAGGATGATATTTTCAAGCCAAAATACCCGCCATCTTCTTCCTTTATAGCTCACAGTGGCTTCCTCTCTACAAAATTTATTCATCCAAGGAGCCGAAGGGGTTTAAAACAACAGCTAAATCGACTCATTGGGTTGCTGCAATGAATGATGAGCTTAAGGCTCTTGTTGCCAATAACACATGGGAACTCGTGCCTCGTCCTCCATCTAGAAATATTATTGGTTCTAAATGGGTTTTTCCGCACAAAATACTTAGCAGATGGATCAATCGATCGTTATAAGGTAAGATTGGTTGCACAAGGGTTTTCGCAGCTTCCTGGGTTTGACTACGATCATACCTTCAGTCCTGTAGTCAAAGCTTCCACTGTTCGCATTATCTTATCTCTTGCTGTCATGCATAATTGGCCTCTACATCAGTTGGACGTGAACAATGCATTTCTTCATGGCCTTCTTCAGAAACCAGTTTATATGGAGCAACCACAGGGCTACGTTGACTTTGTCCGACCTTCTTTTGTTTGCAAACTCAACAAGTCCATTTATGGCCTCAAACAAGCTCCTCGAGCTTGGTTTCAGCGGTCTGTGATTTTTTTATTGGAATAGGATTTCATGAATGTAAGGCAGACACTTCTCTCTTTGTTTTCCGCCAAGGCCAAACTTTATTATACCTACTTGTCTATGTGGACGACATAATTATCATTGGCAGTGATAAATCTCTCATTGCTCGCCTCATTGTCCGCATTCGATAAGAGTTTGCGATTAAGGACTTAGGTCGCCTAAGTTACTTTCTTGGTCTTGAAGTAACTTACACACGACACAAACTCTTTTTGGGTCAATCTAAGTATGCTCGAGACATTCTTCAAAGAGCCAACTTACTTGATTCAAAGTCTGTCTCAACTCCATTGGCTCCTTCAGATGTCCTTCGACAAGACGGCGTTCCTTTCTCGGATCCATCCTTGTATCGCTCTCTTGTAGGTGCACTGCAATACCTTACTGTCACTCGTCCGGATCTTTCATTTGCTGTAAACACAGTTAGCCAGTTTCAAGCCAATCCCACTTTTGATCATTATCAAGCTGTGAAATGAATTATTCGCTATGTCAAAGGCACAATTGATTTTGGTCTTGATTTTTTCCATGGAAGAGTTACACTTTTGGGGTACTCTGACGCCGACTGGGCCCATTGCCTAGACACTCGCCGATCCACCTATGGTTATTCCATATTTTTGGGTCGTAATCTTGTTTCTTGGAGTGCTAAGAAACAACTTACTGTTTCGTGATCGAGTTGTGAATCTGAATATCGAGCTATGGCTAATGCTGCCTCCGAAATCATTTGGGTTACCTTATTGTTACGTGAACTTCATGCGTTGCCATCCTTGCCTCCTATGCTACTCTGTGACAACAAAAGTGCGCTCTTCCTCAGTCAGAATCCAGTTGCTCACAAGCGTGTTAAGCACATCGATATTGACTACCACTTTGTTAGAGAAATGGTCTCTTCGGGACGTCTGCGTACTCAATTTGTTCCTTCAAATCTCCAGCTCGTCGACGTCTTCACGAAAGGTCTTCCCAGGCCTCAGTTTGAGTTCTTCCGTTCCAAGCTTTGCGTTAGTCCCCATCCGCTTCGCTTGAGGGGGGATGTCAGTATGGAATCAAAAGATTTAGTCAATAATTAGTGATATTGTAAATATCTTAATTGATATTAGTTTCCTTGTACAGTTTTGTAAATATGTATCCTTGTACATTATATATTTTGAATAAGACCAAGTCAAACCTCAATTGAGGAAATTAAATCACTCTACATTACTGATGATGTGGTTAGGTTTTTCTCATATCCGACCACGTTTGAAAAGACATTTTTGCCCTCCTAGCTAGGGCTAAAGTATAAATACCTTTATTCTTCAAATGGTAGAGATAACACTTCACTATTTTCTATACCATTCATTCTGTAGAATATATTTCTCTAAAAAAAAACCTATCTGATTTGAGTGTCTGAAGCCCAACACCGGACACCTTCATGACGTATTGTTAAGTGGAAAAATGAAGAGTGGTGCATAATATATTTAAAGAGTTTTATCAATTTAGGGTTTGAAAGATAGTAAAATTATCAATTTAAAGCCTGAAAGATTTTTCCTATTGATTCAGAATCTGAAAAATAAAACTATTAATTTAGAATTTACTCATTTTAAGACCGTGTTTGGTCTTTAATAATTTTTAATTATCCGATAATATTTTTATAAATCATATTTCAAAAAATATAAATATATATTTATTTCATATGATTAAAAAATAGAAAACAAAAAAATTAATGAAAAAATAATAAAGTATATAAATAAAATAAGAATAAAATAAAATGATAGGTTCTATCTTTCAACTCTTGAACTATGTTTTAAAAAGCGGTTCGGACCGGCCGGTCGAACCGGTCCGACCGCTACTCGGACAGGCCACCGAACGGTTTGTTATCATTGGACCGCTGGTATTCTAAAGCGCCACTGAACCGGTCAAAACCGGCAAAACCGGGTCGAACCGGTCTCCTATTGAACCGTCCGACTCGGCGGTTAGGGATAGGGTGGTGACACAATTCCGGCGTGATGCTTCTTTTTCCTCTTTTCAGTTCTCTTCCGATAGATTACATGTTTTTCCGCTTAAGATTCATAGATAGATGATTTTATAAATCCCTAATTCAATTTTGGGGATCTTGACGGAGGAGATGAACCAGAAATTAGCAGTGAAGACAAGGAAAGAGAGATAAAATAGAGAAGGTTGAAGACAAAAGAGTGATGGGATAAAAGGCGTATCTGTTCGGCAACAATGTTCCTCCACGGAGAGAAGAAGCCAGTATATCTTTGAGAGATAGAAAAGGGACTTTTTTTTTTACCAAGAAAAAGGGTTGTTAAATATGGTGAGTTATCATATAATTATGCGTACAAAATTAGTGAATTGAGATATGGGCGTGAGTGGTGTGTGGGTGCTTGAGTGGTGGGATATTATATATAATTATTTATTATAAATATATGTATTATTTAGGGGAGGAAAGCTGATGTTTAGAGAAAATAAAAGAATAAATGATTTTTTTTATTTGAAATTTGATTTTAATGTTTACTCCCTCCGTCCCGGGAATTTGTTCACATTTGCCTTATATGGAAGTCCCGGAATTTGTTCACACACCAAAAAAGAAATAACTCTCTCTCACAAAAGTCAATAAAGCATAAAATTATCATTATTTTATTCAATTCCACACTTACATACTCTCATTTTTCTTAAAAAATGTGTCAAACCCTAATGTGAACAAATTCCCAGGACGGAGGGAGTATATCATAATTTATATATTTAATTATATTTTATATAATTATGACGTCATACCGGCTCAGCTGCTTTACTAACGGTCGAAACCCAGTTGGACCGGTTCGACCAAAAGCGCTAAGGGTGTCTGGTTCAACGTCCGCTTCTACTTTTAAAACATAGCTCTTGAATTGATAGTTTTTTTATCTTTCAGGTTTTGAATGGACCGGAAAAATCTTTTTAACTTTAAATTGATGGTTTTATCATTTTTCAGGCCTTAAATTGACATTATTCATATATTTTAAATAAAATCTTTCGCCACCCTAGAAAAATATCGTGCCATTAGTACCATTACCACTCTAAATGGAACAATATTCTTATTGGGGTGTCCTCAATCAACATACAGCAGCAACGTCCAATTATCATTAAGAATGTTAGAGTAATTAAAAAAAAAAGTAAATATACATTTTGCAATTAAAAGGTTTTTAGAGAATATTAATCAAATTTAATAAAATGTCAAACCTATCAACAAAATCCGTTGTAGTCTAGTTGGTCAGGATACTCGGCTCTCACCCGAGAGACCCGGGTTCAAGTCCCGGCAACGGAATTTTTTATGTTTTTTTGGTTTTTTTTTTTTTTTTTTCATTTTTTCAAATGTTTCCATTACAAAATTGCACACACAACAAAAACTGAAAAGGTTTTTCTTTCTTTCATTCACTAATCTCATAATTATC
Source organism: Ballota nigra (assembly GCA_947034835.1). Lineage (NCBI taxonomy): Eukaryota > Viridiplantae > Streptophyta > Magnoliopsida > Lamiales > Lamiaceae > Ballota > Ballota nigra. The sequence goes on along the minus strand of OX344727.1, from coordinate 3,736,201 downwards.
AAAATTATAAATTACCATGATCTAGTATTAAAAATCAGTCATTTCATTTCAACAACGTAATGTATTTTACAATAATAATAATAATAATCAACTAATACATGTACACTATATACATGAATGTGTGTAGCTCTACAATCCTACTTCTTGCTGCATATTCTTGTACCAACGAGTTGCCCACCTCTGAAGGGGAAAATGCAGGCCGGGCAGCTCTACAAGGTACCGATAAATCAGCTCAGAGTACAAACGAGCCCTGCGCGACGCAACTACGTACTTCACCTTTGTGAATGAATGGGGATGTTGTGAAGAATCTGGAGGCTGTTGTTCCTGTTTCGTGAAGTAAATCGTATATATCCCCGCTTAAATTCTTAATCTATGATTTTCTCCCCCGTCGAGAAAAGGTTCCAGACGACGGTCCCAACTAGATAGAGCCCCACCGAAACCTTGAAGACGTCGTCCCAAGAACCTGAATAACAACACACCATTCGATACTTCACGAGGGCTTAAAAATAATAAAGAAACGAGCAGTATAATAAGCTATTTCGGGACTCACCTCAACTATAAGATAAATACTTTTAGGCATCTTTGCCGTGCAACTAAAATGCACTTTTAAATGGTATTAATTGTTTTACTGAAAGGTTGTTTTCCCTGAACAATACTAATTGTTTTCAGTGTGGTAAAAATTAGTTTTGTTATACAACTTTGTAAAATCCTATAGCAAAATTTGTGTAGGTTTGGTAACTTTAACCAAATTTATTATGTACATAGAAAATTTTCAAAGTGACCAAAGCTTCTTAGCATAACATCTATCGATCTAGGACAACTATTTGTCTACCATACACTCCCTCTGTCCCGGGATTACTTGCACACTTGTCTTATTGAGTCGTCTAAACATTACTTGCACACTCCAAAAACGGAATTATTGATTCGTGTGCATACTCACAAAAATGAGTAGCTTCAGTGTGCACTTGAATTTTGAAAAAAATACCCCAAACAGTAATACCCCAAGAAGTAATCAGTAATAATCCAATTGCAAAAAAAAACACACACACAGTTTGGCGTGTTAGATTGTGTTTTGAAATAATCAAAAGTGAAGACAAATTGAGCTTAAAATCCAAGTGCATGCTAAAATTTGTGCACAAAAATATATACATATTTACCTATATACCACTATTTTACTGAAAAAAATGCATTTTTCTTAATTTGTGTGCAAGTAATCCGGGACGGAGAGAGTACTATTAATCAGAAATAATAAAAAGGGACATACTTACCATGTTGCAAGATATAACCAGTTGCAGCAGTACCCAAAACACCAGCCAGCACTCCAGCAGTATTAGATAGACCAAGCAATACTCCCTGCACACATTTTCATATAATTAAGCAAAACACACATATTTTGTCCCTCTAATTTCTATAATTTTCTTACTTATAACTTCCTATATTTATTTAATTTGCCCCATAATTTCTTTAATTAATGCCCCCTGCAATTTCATTTTTCGAAAAAGAAGCTATCAATGATGGTTACCTTCTGAGTTAATGTTTGCTTATTATTCTTCTGTTCTCATATCTTTATTATAATTCCTTCCAAAACATGAGCATCTCATATACCTACTCTAAAAAGAAATCTCTGCTATCTTTTCTGTTGACTAAAAACATATCAATATACGACCATCCATTCATACAATGATATGCCCTTAAAAGAGGTAGAGGGATAATCACAATAGTAGTCCTTTATCTTTATAACTAATTCAGTTTCAAACCCTTCCGTTTAGCGCAAATTAAAATTTAGTCCTGAATGCTTCACTTTTTCTTTTTACGGTGCTTGCTATTGATGTTCCAATGATTGCTCGTGAGGTACAAGTGGATAGATTAAAAATAATTTAAATTCAGAAAAAAAAAAAAACTATTGTCTTTATATGACCATTTGGAACTGAAAATGAAAATACGGGGACTAAATCTTGAGAAAGCTGAAAGTCCAAAACTGAAGGCCTAAAACCGATTTAGGAGCTTAAAAATGGGATACATATGTTGCGGTCCCTTTTTTCGTTCTTTATTTATTTTTAGAATTTTCATAATTGTTACTTCAATTTTTAAAATACAAAATCTGAATAAGAATAGGAGATTAGAAGAGAATACTTACTGCATAGCGGGGTGCGATATCTAGATGGTTTGAATATAATCCTGATTGTGAAAAGGCATCAGTTCCCTGCACGGGAATGCCTTGAGGAAATTAGAAGAGATTTAAACGACAAATACACAAATCTGTTGACCCAAAGATTCAGAGAAAAAACACAAGAATTATCGAGACCAACTTAAAACAAGAACATGTTTCAATTGGATAAGATTACCAAAGGATAATTGGAAATGAAAAAGATATATAATATAACGAGCGTTTCTCAACATTAAAACCATAGCAAAATCTTATTTTTTCCTATTATGAAACAAATGGATAAGAATATATATGGCTTTCTGCTTTCTGCATTATGTAAAATTCACATCTATTATCGAACATATATTGGAAACTAAGATTTGAAATTCTAATGCACTAAAAAAAACCCTCTTTGATCAACTCTTTATTCATAGCGGAAATTACCATTATAGGAAAAGCTTTAGAAAGCAACAAACCTGGCTGCATGCCATGCACAAAACTGCCATTGCAGGGGAATCAACATGGCTCAACTGAGTCAAGAAGAAAGCCGGGCCTAAAAATCCAATCGTCTGCATGATCTGCAAAAGAAACCGAACAGGGCATAACCATTCAATATTTAACATAGTAAAGAAACTGAATTAACTGAATGCATCAATTGAATTGACTTGATTGCGGATCAGTTTATAGAAGGTGATTCACAGAAAACCGTCGTTAAAAGACTACCTTATTATCTTTAAACAATAAGATTGACTCAAATTGTCGGGACTGGAGATATCATCACACAACACCACAAGGTTGTTTTCATCTCAACATAGAATTTTATGTGATTTACGTCATTGAATGATCCCAAGCTGTACTCTCTTAACTCATATATTTTTTCAGATATGTTAATAAATTTCTCCATTTGAGTTCGTATTAAAAGAACACTGGTTGTGCGGTACAGTAAATCCATCTCTTTTACTCTGTACAGAAACGAGAGAATACCTTTCTGACCATGGTTACAGAATAGCCTTTGCTGACAAGCGTGTCTGCAATCCAGCCACCCAAATTGGCAGAAAAGGCCATAGTAAGCCATGGCAAGACAGAAAAAAGTCCAGACTCCGTAAGATTAAACTTCAATACCTGCAGAAAATCTCATAACAAAAAACTGAAATTAGGCATTAAAGTATGCATCAAAAGTGAAAACAAATAAAGAACTGTGGCCAGCAACATGTAATAAAATTAGAGGCCCACTAAAACCAGTCTTCTAAGCTAAACCTAAAAGGGAACACTAGCGCCCCCTCCCCCCCCCCCCCCAATCGGTACGTCAATCCTTGGAATGCCCATCAAATTTCTGTTCCAGTATCTTACGTCATGCCAATAGTAAGATTCGATTCTTGGGGGTGTCATTCTGACAAGGACCGAAAAACATATCATCATAACAAGATAACTTTGAGTCAAATATGCACGTCAGAATCATAGACCATCAAATGCTGCGGGCAATTCTCCAAAATAATAACAAAATTGTTCGTAATTTTTCCTCCACCAAACATCACATGTTACAATTCTTTCACAACAGCCATTGCCATCATCATCCACATGAAAACCATTGTTCAACTACTGTTCATCCATTCTTATAATTGAATCTTGGTCCTTATAGGCTTGGATTCACTGAACCATCAGTTAATTGGATTTTATTTCATATATATTATCATAAACAGAAAAATAATTGGCTTTGCATTGAATGGATAAAAATAACAGCTGCTGGAAGCAAGGGGAATGTAAGTCCATCAAAATATACCTGGTGATAATACGTTGGCATCCAGGTAAGAAGAATAAATGTTCCCCAATTGTGGCAAAAATGAGATACTATCAAGGCCCAGACAGGTGTTTTGGAAAGTATTCGTCTCCACGGTATTGATTTAACACGTTCCTTCGATGTGCAGTTGGCCAAAATCAGCTTCTTTTCTGCAGGCAGCAGTAGAGGATCCTCAAGAGGTGAGCTTTGTGCCTACATTTGCATTCCTCGTCACTGAACAATATTTCTTAGGCATAATGTATCAAAAGGCCCCCAAACTATCCAATTTTGTTTTAAAAGGCCCCTGGACTAATTTTTGTTTTAAAAAGACTTTAAACTATACATTTTTGTTTCATTAGGCCCCTAAACTATATTTTTTTTGTTTCAAAAAGCCCTCAAAGTATATAATTCTTCATAAGGCCCCTACTGAAAATCCATTAGAGACACATTTTTTTGTTGAAAATCGATCATAATAGCATTGAATTTGGTTGGTTTGTCATCTTTTAATGAAAAACATTAAAATAACTTAGCAAAATACGTGAATTTTCGTTACCAAGGGCCTTGTGAAACAAAAATTAATAGTTCAGGGGCTTTTAAAAAAAAAAATGGTTTAGGGACCTTTCGAAACAAAATGGGATAGTTTGGGGGCCTTTTAATGTATTATGCCTATTTCTTATTTAAAAGCTGTAAGAGACATCATGGACAAGAATAAACTGACTTACTGAAAACACGCAAAAGATTTTTAAGTTGAAACTCATACTAGTTGAGGACTCACCTTACTTAGCCACAAAGCAAACCAAACAGTGCCTAGAGAACCAAATGAAAAAAAGACAGATGGCCAGCCAAACTTGTGGATCAACATTGGTGAAAATGCCAGACCAGTTACGGATCCAAGATACATCCCACTGTAAACCAGTGCCAATGATCTACTTCTCTCTGATACTGGAACCCATTTTGACAATATATTGTTCATTGCCGGCATCGCAACACCCTGCAAGAGAGTGATCTAACTTACTTGACAAGAGAGAGAGAGAGAGAGAGAGAGAGGGAGGAGAACACGGCATCAATAACGGAAATATTGATTGGATTTGAAAATCAAGCCCTACAACTAGGGCTGTGCACGGAGATTGGAGATTACTAAAACCGCACCGAAAGAGAACTAAGGGGGCGCTTGGTTAACCACTCTTCAATGGTAATGGGAATGCGATTGAAAATAAGTGTAATTATGATGGTTAATGGGAACAAAATCACTACCTCCTCTCCTAAATAAGATAATCACTACTCCATTTTGATTACCCTATTCTCTTCCTACAATCATCCTCCTCAATCAATCCCCCATTCCACTACCAACAACCATTTGTTGTCCACTTATATTCCAAAATTGGGGCATGACACTAGCAACCAAGTCACAATTGTAACAATTCTTCCCCAAACATATCATTTTTATTATGGGGGCATAAATGGAAAATAATATCATTCTCATTACCATGATGAATTGTTAACCAAGCGCCTCCTAAATCAATTAAAATTGGGTACAGTACGTATACTTGGATTTTAAAATATACGAGTATATTAACGGACATTTTTAAATCTGCTTTGGTCCGTACAGTGCAAACCCTGTAGGCTACAACCACACAATCCTCGACACAGCATTACATTAAAGAAAAAGAAAAAACACTGACCTCACCGACACCCATGAAAGCACGAACCACAAGCAAAAAAGGCAAACCAAGTTTTGCTGCAATCGGTGTGAGCATTGTAGCTACAGACCACCAAACTACACCAAATCCTAAAACAAACTTGCCACCAACAGTGTCGGCCCATATACCTCCTGCAATCTGAGTTTCATGTCATTAAGTTATTAACAAATCTACGAGGTATCAACTTCCAATGATAAATGAGGGGATAACGAGAGCTACACATAGAAATCCTAAAACTGCAAAAGCCGATCAAATCACTCTACACCAAAACAGTTGTACCAAATTATTACATAAACCGAAACTTTAGAATTTAATCAACGCCACATTGACTTACATGTTTTGGTTACATTTCTTAGTAAACCGCAACAACCGCCAATATTAAGTTTATTTTTTATAGATGCTTTTAGTTATACTATTTACTTATATTTAAAACTGATGATTAATTACTAATTAGTTCCGTGCTCATAATGTTTTCCCTCACAAAGATTTCTTATTTTCACTAATCTCTTAAAAAAAAATTTACTTTTCATATCTCTAACTCGAAGATAAGGAAATGTACACTTAGGTTTAGTTATAGTGGTAATTGCTGCTATCAATGATAAATCTATCATTCAATTACAAAAAGATATAAATATTCAAGTAACATACATAAATGACATCATGTAATGCATTACATGTCAAATTATATACAGTAAATTAATCTTGCAATTACTATTTATTCTCAAACTCGTTGTTAATCTATACTACAATACTTTGATAAAGCCATACAGTTTATGTTTCATAAGAATAACTTATAGATGTTTTTGTTATGGAGTAATATACATTTGATAAGAATGCTTAAATTGTAAATTATAAAGTAAATCAACTTAACTGCGAAAATTGTAACGAACCACACCAAACTGCACTTCTTATTGCATTTTTTTTTTTACTTCATGTCATTAACCTAACCGCACTTGGCAATTTGGTTTTGAATTAGTGGAAAACCACCCAAACGGCACTACAGTCACCTCTAGACATGAGATAAAATAGCTACATATAGAAAAATTGCTAAAGCTATGTGAATAAAAGGAAACTAAGACTTAGAACTCATATTGAACATTCCACAAGTATTCTCCACATAAAAGATGTAAAATTACGACTTCAAGCCTCGACATCACTCAAGAATTATTATCAATGCCACAGCAGCAAAGATGCAAATGAAAAAATATTAATTTTTCATAAACAAATAGGGTCATATTCGTACCTGAGTGAGGAGGTAACCCCAGAAAAAAGAAGATTGAATTAAACCAACAGTTGTTGGACTCCAATTATACTCTGACGCCATTGGAAGTATTGCAATGCTCATGTTTACCTGCATTAGTAGTATTTATATGCTTAGTTTTACCAACTGAAAACTCCCACGTTCATGAGAAAAAAATGGAGTTGATCTCAGTAAAAATAAACTGGTAGATTAAGACAAAGTTTCTAATTTTCCCCAATTTGGTGTCCAGGTCAGCAATATCAATACATTATTACTGATGAAATAAAATTTCTCCTCAATTCAATTTTGCTAGATGACTATGCTGGAATAAAATTTCTAACATAAAATATCCAAAACTCCCATGTAGGCCAAAAAATAAAGTCTGACCACATAACACTAATATGAATCTGGAATACAATTCTCAATCACTGTAGACTTTTTAATCACAATTAAAAGCTAGTGCTGATTAAATACAGACAAACTGGTGTTTTGCATGGACCATTAGAAAAGTATCAGTCAAAGCTACAAAAACAGGAATGAAAGAAGTCAATTATACAAGTGAATGATACGACAAGAATATTAAAAAATAAATAACATTCCTGTTTATGTTATTGCCTGTTCATTCATTATTAGGGCATGTAATAAAACTATAAAAGGATTTTGTGAAACTTCCAAAAAGTTGCTTCATATTTAATTATGCAATAGGGCGCCCATACAAATGCAATTTTTAGTTTCATAGGGTAATACTGCTAGGAATATAAGCTAGGGAGTCCTAACTTAACTCAAAACTATGGTCAACAGTCAAAGATTGACTCCCGTTTATATACCCATCCACGATTTCTTGTGGATCGGATGTGGGATCGTAACAAATACCAAGATTTGATCACCTCCTCAAGTTTATCTACTAAGTTCTCTAATTCTTCAAATACCTCCGGAGTTAACAATGGGTCACCTCAAGCCTAAAAGCTCTACATAGGACTCAAGAATTCTCTATTTTCATCCTCCATTAATTCATCCAAGAAACTCCATCTGTTCCTTTCGATTGTAAGATGGTAACAAGCCACCTAAACCTAAAGTTCTTTACATACAACTTATTGTTTTCCTATTTAAAGGAATAACTAAAATTAGCACAACCTAATCAATAAATGCTACACCAAATTTTCTGAACAGGCCCACAACATAAAAGGGGCAAAAAATATGTTTCTATTGATCAAATTAATCACCAATGCATACTTACTCTATCCATATTGCAGAGCAGGAAAGCCGAGAAGCAGAGAAGCACGATGACCCACCGCCGGGGGAACAGTTCCCACCACGGCAGCGCAATCGCCTCCTCCTCATCGCCGCCGTCCTCCGCCGCGAGCACTTGCCGGAACTGAACGGACTCCGGCGGCGACTCCGAAACATCGACCCGCTCGGACTTCACATCCGCCCTCACTCTTCCCCTCCAAATAAACACACTCCTGCCATTAATGGAGCCCCCCAAATGGGCCCTTCGACAAGGGCATAATTGTAATTCGGGCCGAGATTTTGGCGGAAAAGCAGTTCTGGCGGAGATACTGTGGGTTTTGGGAGCAGAGTAGAGGGAAATGAGCAGCGCTCTGGCGTTCATAGCTAAATAGCCGAACGCGGAAAATTGGTCTGAATTGAATTCAGATGGAATTGGAGCCGCTATTCATTCCGAAGAATTGGAAATGGTGAAAATGGAGGGGTGGGATTTTTAATTTTGGTACTGGTGGATGCTTAAACACGTGGCCTTGGGAGGATTGAAAGTCGAAACGGGACAAAAAATGGTGGTATTATATCTTGATATTTTAGTTTGATGATGGTTGGAATATGCCGTTTGTTTTTAACCTGAAATTTCCTGTATTGTGGGTCAAAATGTTTAGTTGTGGTTTAGATCTTTATAGTGTGGAGTATTAATTAAGGAGTTCTTTATAAGTAACGTATCAGAGTAGACATTTTATTTACTGTATTTCCCATATTTGTAGGGATAGGGTTAGATTTTTTTTTTTTGGATGCAGGATATGGTTAGATTTTGGTTTATATATGAATTACTGAAAGGTATTAGTTATTTCATTGAAAAATATTAGTTGTTTTTATTGAAGAATTTTAGTCCATTTTCACTGAACAACTACTCTTTAGTGTAAATCAGTAATACTCTTCAGTAAACACAATTAATACTCTTCAATGAAAATAACTAATACCATTCGGTGATTTATATATAAACCAGTTTCACTTCATACTTTGTCAAGAATATTAGTTGTTTTCACTAAATAATATTACCTATTTACACTGAAGAGTCACCGTTGTTCAGTGAAAACAAACTAAGATTTTTCAATGAAAACAATTAATACTCTTCAGTAAAAATAACTAATATTTTTTAAGTACCTTTTAAAAAAAAATATTCTTTAGTGAAAACAACTAATAACCTTTAATGATTCATGTATGAATATATTTCACTCAATACACACTCTTACTTGTATATGCTTATAATCCCTCTGTTTCAAAATAAGTTTAATATTTTATTAAATAGAAAGTTTTAAGATAAGTTTAACAATATGAATTGGACTATATTTCTCTGATAAAATATTTTTTAATCATCTTCCTCCCTCAAACCTAGAAAAATGAATTCATTCTCAAAAAATATAAAATAAGATTAATACATACATATTGTTGTGACCGTTTCGGACCGCGCATTGGATCCGGCCGGAAGAAAGCCTGAAAAGGCAAGAAGGTACCCCGAGGTCGGGACCGACCTGGCCGGCCTGAATCCGACCTCAGCGGGCTCCGAACACGAGATTCCGGCCGCGAAAGCGAGGCCGGAAACCTGCCTGGGACGTCCGTCCACGTCGATCACAGCTACATCAAAGCCCTGCCGTGGCCGGTCCGTCCCGGCCATGATCAGTGAGGTCCAGCAGAAGACGCCCGGACGCGACCGACTGGCTGGAGCGTTTTCCGACCTCGGTGTCCGCCAGGAGACCGGCATCCGATCACTTAAGGCCCCCGACCGGCAAGAGGGATCTCGAGCACGTGACAGAATCAGGCAAGATCCTCTCCCAAGGAAGAAAAAGGCCGCCTCCGTACCCTGCAACAGAGAATATTCCATCCAAATGAGGAAATTCGTCAGAGAATCGTCCTTTTTGGACACGCGTCGACACCCAAGTGGCCGGCCGCCTGCGAGCCCTGACACATCAGAGCCCGCGCGTCCTCAGAAGCAGGAGGCATTTAATGCACCTGTCCCCCGAGAGGCCGGAAATGACCAACATACCCCTATAGTGAGAAAACTATAAATACCCCAACACTTGTAATGTAAAAAAAGGTTCAACCATTCTCAATATAATCAATACACATACTCATTCAAGCCCAGGGATTAACAACCCCTGGCAATTCTTGGTGTTCTTAGTGTTCTTAAGTATTTAAAGCCTTTCTTCATCCAAGCATTCATTTTAGCATTTAAGAACCCAATCATTTGGTGTTTTTACCAAAGCTTTAATAAATAGCCATCCAATCCCAGCAAAATATATTTGGTAAACAACATTTGGCGCTAGAAGAAGGGTATCTAACCCATCAAACGCATATTTTCTTCATCTCTTTGAAGAACACTCATTGTTCTTCAAAGCTTCACATCCTCAAACCTTCAAACCTTCAAGCCTCAAACTCCTCCTCTTGAAAGGAATGGATCCCCAGAGGTCATCCCACGCCCACGGGAAAGCCACACGAGTGGCCTCCCCAATTCGTTTTCCGGAGGAACCACTCCCATCCGGGGGTCGAGGTTTCTTTACCCCTGACCAGGCCGGGTCAGGAAGATGCCGCCAGGCGGAAGAGGCGAGGGGGTGCCGGAGCACCACCTCTGCCTCCAAAAAGAAGGCCCAGGCTCGCGCTCTCAAGGGTAAGGTGAAAGCCGGAGAGCACCAAGGCGAAAGCCAATATCGGGCAAACCCCGTCTCCACCCGTTCACGAGGCTCCGCCCATCCGGTTTTTAACCGTTTGGGCACGACGGACCCGTCGTGGTATCCGAGCCGCGTACCCAGTTACGACACTGGGTACGGTGACACCGAGTCCGTCTCCAACTCTGGGAGCACGGCCCAAATGCCCCACAAGAGGGCGGCCGAGGTCAGCCTGACCCCGGCGAACTCCGCCAGGCGCAAGTTAAGCTTCGCCCAAAGCGGCCTCTTGGGACGCGGAGTCCCTCGTGCGGCCGTTTTCGACCGTATCGGCCCCCTAGCCGGCGTTGGTGACCAGCTGGCCGAAACCCCCAGCCCAGAAATCGTCAAGTTGCAAAAGCAACTGGACGAAATGAAGGCGCTCCTCGAAGCGCAAGGCCAAACCAAGGCCCGGCCAGTCGCCAGCGAACCTCTGGCGGTCGATATTGAGCTCGCGCCGGTCCAGCTCAAGATCGTTGACTTGAAGCGATTTTACTAACTTCTACTAATCGCTCACCCGCAAGCGAACGGGTTCACTATAGTATTGGCAAGTATAATGACCAAGTATATCGTACCCACGGGACAGTGTATATGCGAATAGATCCCTGAAGATCTACGCGTCGTAGTTAATATGAGTGTATTGTTTTTGGATTTTTATAAAAATTAATTAAAACTAAAATAAACTAACTAAACTAAAATACTAAAGCAGACGAATTAACTAAGGGTTGGATTCAAATAAGAGATGGTGATGCTTAGGATAGGAATCCCTACGTATACTAACGGAGTAGATACATAATCAAAATAACTGTGACAAACGAGAATTAACCTAAGTCTAAGAATGCAAGGTGAAAGCTCAAGATTCTAAACCCTAATACTTTACCATAACACTCGACTTCACAAATCTACTAACAAGTTATTAGATTGTGCTTAATTAATGAGACCCTAATTTAACTAAGGTGATGCGGTCGTCCTCCTTCGCTAAACCGGTATATGAATTAACCTTTCCTAAACCCTCTCGTTAAGTCTACTCGTTGTTAGAGAGTGATACGGTCGTCCTCTCTCTAACACCTTTCGAACGAAACTCAAGAGTGAAATCTAGATTAATTTTAAGAATTCATTAATTAAGAGAATTAAAACCTAACGTCACAAGTTATTCTAATTACATACCCACAACCTACTTCTACGAGTTCATCCTACCCTAAGCATGCAAGGGTTTTAGCTAGACATAGTTTGAACGTAAACAATAGAAATTAAACAAGTGACGAACATGAACATGATAACGAAAACGAAGAAAAGAAAGAACATAAACTGAGGTTTTAATATGTAAAAGATTAAACTGAAATTAATTAACAAAAAACTAGGTCTCAACGTATTTAAGAACAAAAGTTATTAAGAATCGAAGCTAAAACGTGAAATCGTAAAGTAAATTCGTAAGCAAAAACCTCAAAACCGTAAATCTATAGCTCGCTCGTCTCTTCTCTTCCTCCTCGCTCTAAAAACTCTATGAAACGTGATGTCTAAAAGTTGGGGATCCTTCAAAACGTGTTTGGACGAGGTATATATAGGCACGGGTCGAAACGGGAGTTAATGGGCCGAAAATACGCATCCGGAGGCAAAAGTATATGGGCGCTCGAGCAAAACGCTCGAGCGGTCCCGCTCGAGCTGTGTAGCTCGAATGATGCATTCGCTCGAGCGGTCGCGCTCGAGCTGCTCGAGCGCTGAATCTTCTCTGTATGTTTTGGGCGCTCGAGCAATTCGCTCGAGCGGTGGCGCTCGAGTAAGGCGCTCGAGCGGTGGCGCTCGAGCAATGCGCTCGAGTGATCTCTAATCCTTCCAAATGATACTTTTCCTCGTCCGCACTAATACCAATCGTATTTCTTCAATATCTTCTCATCCGGGCATCCGTTTGAGTCGATTCAAAGTCCTACGAACTCCGTTTTTCGTCCTCTATTCACCTATGAGCATCAAAGAGACAAATTTATCAATGTATAGAAATAATGCTCATTTGACTCTAAATACTCTATAAACTCGACCAAAACTAGGGCGTTTCTAGCTACGAATCATGACAATTTCACGCCTAATCAACCCCCCCAAACTTACCATATTGCTTGTCCCCAAGCAATGAAATAATAAGTCAAGTGAAATTGTTAGGAATGAGTAGGAAAACTCAATCATGCAAGCTAATGAACTCAAGCTTCAAAAGTCAATCACCCGTATACTCACTCACTTTCCTTCATCATACTCATGCAACAATAACAAGAAACACCAAGATCAAGCATGGATGTGCACTCAACGATGTGTTTAACTCCCTCACAAGTGTATAACAATGATAAAGGGACTCACTCAATCAATCAATCACACAAATTGGCAGCCATAGGCTTGTAAATGCTCTCAACTTCGACCATACTCTAGAAATCAATGCCGAATCAAAAAGGACTTTCAAAAGGTTGTAATGTAGGCTCTTTGGACAGGTGGGATAACAATATGGTAAAGTGACTCAAGTGAATGGAGAATAGAAATTCAAAACTTCGGTACTTCGAGATTAAGAACGAACTACTTCAAACGTATTCAATCACTACACTTTCGCTTTCAATTCTCTCAACACTTCAATTTTTTTATCTTTCTCACTCCTTCACTTTTTCAATCACTTCATCATTTTTTTTTTTTCGCACAAACACATGAGCTCATTTTTTTTCTTTTGCTCATTCTCAAATTTTTTTTTGTTCTTTTTCCCACATCTCAAAACTTCATCACACCTTCTTCTCATATTTACTCAACAAACAACCTTTTCCTTTTTTCAACTCAATTCACTTCCTTCATATTCACACTTTCCTATTCTCCACTCAAATTTGGACAAAAAGGCTTAGGAATTGGAATAGTGTTCATATGTGCTAGCAAATAAAATAGGCTTTAGGCTCAAAGGGGCTAACAAGGGATCAATGTCATTGGTAAGGAAAATTTTGGCTAAGTGACTTATTCAATTCAAAAATGGCCTAAGATCCTATTCGGCATATCAAACTAGACACAATCTAGAAGCAAGAGCACATGCAAGTTCTAGCATCCTCTAAGGTGACGATCCACTCACAAACGAAGAGATTAAATCATGCATTTAAATCTCGTAAGGCTCAACTCTCACGGCTTTCACATCCAAGCTAGTCCTAGTGAATTCTAACTCTCATCACACAAGCACTCAAAAGAAAACTCATAAGCATACGGGTTCTCTCCCTAATCAGCTCAAACTCACATACTTACACAAAGAAATTTTCAACTCACTTTCACAACTCCACTCTCCTCACTAAGTCATACTCAAGAATAAAAATAAGCAGTCTAGAAGAGTTAATAAGCATGAAATCATCAATCATCAATCAAAGCAAATCGAAACAAATCCCTCAAAAGTTAAAAGACTTCCAATACAATCCCCAAGAACATGCACTCCACGCAATCACTACAATTCATACTCAGGAACAGAAATAAATAAGAAAAGAAAGGAAAAAGAAGAGGAAAGAAAAAGGAAAAGAAAATTGGGGGCATCCCAGGTCTCTCAAGCGTCTGGAGGTGGTGGTGGCCGGTAGCTAGGGTGATCAGATCCTAAGTGGGAGACAAAGAGTGCCTCCATCCAGCGTTTCAAATCTGAAACCTCCGATCGAACTCCTTGAAACTCCCCTCTCATGCTAGAAGCTTCCGCGTACCACTGATTTTGAGTGGTGCGAAGCTCCGTGACATCTGCCCTCAGGCCCTGAAGGTCAGTTCGCATTCCGTACCACTCCATCTGGTTTGGGTACCACGGCTCTGGAGTCGGTGCATCAGGCATCCCAAACTCCATCTCTTGAGGTCCCTGACCTCCTTCACCCACATCAGCTTCTTCCTCATCAGCCATGTTTCCTCCTTCCTCGTACTCTTGTTCTTCCTCCTCTTGCAGCTCCGCTGCTCCACTCGATCCGGCACCACTCGTGCCTTCTCCTCTGCTCCTCTTGACCGGCCTAACGTCCCGGAGTCCTTTGCCATCTATCTCTGATGTGTACTTAGCACCTATAGCGAGGTGCTGCTCTCCGTTCATCCCGACGTTATCCTTCTTCATCCCTACCAGAGTCACGAGCTTCTTGTTCGGCAGCGGGAACAAGCCATCATCATTGTATCTGATGCAGTATTTGCCCATCCAGTGCTCAAACATCCAAGTGTTGTTCATCTGCTCGAATCCCAAATCCATGCCCTTGCAAGGTCCCGAACACGGCTCGAATCCGAGGTGCTTCATCAAGACTGAAATCAGCCCTCCTCCTCGGATCTTCGAGGTTCTCGTTCCAAGCTTGAACGGAGCCTCGAAATGGTGCTCTAGGAAGTCCCTTCCAAAGTCATGAGCCTTTTTGTTCAAAAGGCACCAGATTCCATAGAGCTGCTTGCTCGTCACCGTCCCCATCTCAGATCTGGCATAAATCGTGTTCCCCAGTATCCGCTCCAGATATCTGATCACCGGGTTTCGAATAGCCGATGCCCTCGCATACTGCCCCTTGTAATCCCCAACCAAGCTGCCCGTTATCTCCTTCCAAAATGCATTAGCGTTGTACGCTTTTAGCTCACGGTTGGGACGAGATAGGGCTGGGAGCCCGAATGCGAGGTTGACAACCCCCACCTCGTGGTATTGCCACTCGTTCTGGTATTTGAATTTGAAGGTGTCGGTGCCCGTCTTTTCCACTGTGGCCATAAATTGTTCCACCAGATCGGCGTTAGTTTCCATGGTTAGCAGCATGTCGAAGAACTCAGCCATGTTGTTCCTGGTGAATATCCTTCGTATTTCCTCCTCAATCCCCAGGTCCTTCATGAAGCTTACCACGGGTCTCCGGGTTTTCTCAACCTTCCCGGTTATGAGGCTCCATCTGTAAGCCACGTACTTCCAGTCATCGTGATAGTCTAACCCTCCCCATCTCGAGGGCAATAAGTTCTTCTGTCTAAGCTGTTCCGTGAGCACTCTCACTTCTTCGTCGCTCAGGAGTTTGTGTTTAGGAGCCATTGTACCTAATCATGACATAGCAAGGATTTAAGCAACATTCCTTAAGTTCACAACAGTTCATCATTCATTCAAACTCAAGCAATTCCAAGTAATGCATCTCAATTCGATTCAACTCACTATTCATGCTTTTCTCAAGTTCAAAGCAATATTCATTTCAAAGCATTCAATCAAGTTCAACGTAATTCACAACAATTAACCCATGTTTTTCGTTCAAAGTTCTCAAGCCTTCAACACTTAATTCTTCCATTTCAACCCAAAATTGCCCACATTTAAGTCTATCATGAAGTAACTTTACACAAACTATGTAATTTACATGCTCAAGACTCAACTCATACTCATTCATGCTCAATTCCATCTCAATTCACAAAAAAAATCTTCTCAATATGCAAAACCCATTTCCTTTTCTCAAATTCCTACTTCTCACTCTAGAAATTCACCCCTTCTACTCATTCAATTCCAAAATTGAAAGTAAAACAAGAAAACCCATAGCGTATTAATAACATTCATCAATCAAGGAATCAAGAATCAACAAGTTTCGCAAAAATCCCCAAAAATTTCGACTAACTCATGAACCCTAGTTCATATGCATCAACTCATGCCTAATTCAACCATAAACTACGAATTGAATGACAAAAGTTAGAGATCACGTACCTTGTTCGAAGATTTAAGGAGGATTGTGAAGAAATTCGAGTGAATTCGTGAGCACCCAAGCAAAATTCGTGAGAAGTCGCTGAAAATCGCCCCAAATCGCCCCCAATAGTGTGTGTAAATGTGTGAAAAGAGTATTTATAGAGGGAGAAATCCGATGAGTCAACCCGCGACCCGCTCGAGCGATTCGCTCGAGCGGTCGCGCTCGAGCAATTCGCTCGAGCGTCTAAAACACTCTGTAAGATTTGAGCGCTCGAGCAATACGCTCGAGCGGTGGCGCTCGAGCTGCTCGAGCGCGACAAAATTTCTAACTCGTTTTTTAATGTTCAATACCCGAAATTTCCACCCTAACCAAGCTCGACAACTTATCACATTCAACCCAAAACACGAACTAACCTGAGAACTCCTCGATTTAAGCCAGGTCGCTCATTCGACCGAGGAGTTGGGGTCTCTTCCATACGTGCAAATCACCAATCCACTTCAAGTCGAACTTAGCACTCGCACTCAATTCGACTCAACGACCCTCAAGCATTGATGTTTTCGAAAAAATTTGACCAATTTTTCATAGAATTTCGTGTACAAACCCGAAGTACGAATACACACCCCCCCAAACTTTGTTCTTGCTATGCGATGACAAAGTTTGAAACGAATGAGTACGTAAGAGTAAGTACACAAAATTCGTATGAACTCGACTTCTACCAATGCAAACTAATGAACGAAAAGAACATCACCCCCCCAAACTTCGACTTCGCAAAGAGGTCGACGTTTGGGGTTCGGTTACCTCTAACTTCAAGAATTGAATGCTTTCCTATTCGAAACGTGCTCAACTTCATGACTTTCCTCCTTAAGCTCTCTCTCTCAGAATTTCACTCCACGAAGCAAGCCTACATCACAAATCTCAACAAACGAGGTTAACACTTACGATTCCCAAACTACTAAAAATAAACAAAACACTAAAAAGCAAGTAAAAATGGGTTGCCTCCCATTAAGCGCTAGTTTTAAGGTCCTAATGCCGGACCGAGCTCAAAGGAGCTCACGGGACTTGAGAATCTAAAATACCTCCTTTATTCTCATAAGAGAAGTTAAAGAATTTCTTCACTCTATGCCCGTTCACCATGAATTTCTGTCCATCGTCCGTCTCAACTTCAAGGAATCCACTCTTGTGCACTCCCCTTACAATATACGGCCCGTTCCACTTGGACTTTAGCTTTCCACCAAAAAGCTTCATCCTCGAATTGAATACGAGGACTTGATCACCCACCTTGAATTCCTTCTTCTTCAACCGTGCATCATGCCACTTCTTCGTCTTTTCTTTGAAAATTCGGGCATTCTCGTAGGCAACGTCTCGAAACTCTTCCAACTCATGAAGTTGGAGTAATCTCCTCTCACCAACCAAGGCACTATCAAAATTCAGCTTTTTGATCGCCCAATATGCCTTGTGCTCCAACTCCACGGGCAAGTGACATGCCTTTCCAAACACCAATTGATATGGAGACATACCAAGAGGAGTTTTGAAAGCTGTCCTATATGCCCAAAGTGCATCATCCAACTTCATCGCCCAATCTTTCCTACTTATGCTCACCGTCTTCTCAAGGATCTCCTTGATTTGACGGTTAGAAACCTCTGCAAGACCGTTAGATTGAGGATGATAAGCAGTAGAGATTCGATGACTTACCTCGTATTTTGACAGCAGCTTTTCCATCCATTTGTTCACGAAATGGCTTCCCCCATCACTTACCAAAGCTCTTGGAACTCCATATCTCGCAAAGATGTTCTTCCTCAAGAATTCGATGACGACACGGGAATCATTCACGCGAGTTGGGACAACTTCAATCCACTTCGAGACATAATCAACGCATACGAGAATGTACAAGAATCCATTGCTAGGAGGAAATGGACCCATGAAATCAATACGTCGAATATCTCGACTTCCATGAACACGTGCATAGGCATCTCGTCCCTCTTAGTAATGGAGCCGAATCGTTGGCACTTCTCACACCTCTTAACCCATTCCATGCAATCTCTCAACAAAGTTGGCCAATAAAACCCGGATTGCAGGACTTTCCTTCCGGTCTTCTCTCCACCCAAATGTCCTCCACATGGCAAGGCGTGACAATGCCTTATGATATCACTCCACTCCTCCTCTGGCACACACCTTCTCAACACGTGATCGATCCCTCTTTTGAACAAATAGGGGTCATCCCAAATGAACTCCCGAACCTTCTTCAAAAATGCCTTCCGATGCACCGAGTCTATCTCAACGGGCAACTCACCACTTGCTAAATAGTTAGCATAATCTGCAAACCAAGGTGCCTTCCCCTCAACTCTATACACAGGGAAGTCTCCTAAGCCAAAGAGCTTCTCATCAGGGAATTCATCGTTCACCTCTCGATCCTCCACGGTGTTCTCCTTTGTGAGCTCCAATCTCGAAAGGTAATCGGCTATCACGTTCTCGCACCCCTTCTTGTCTCGAATCTCTACATCAAACTCATGGAGCAACAAGATCCAACGAATGAGACGGGGCTTTGCATCCTTCTTGCTCATAAGGTACCGAATCGCTGCGTGGTCCGTATATACAATTGTTTTCGTCCCTACTAAGTAGGGTCGAAATTTATCAAAAGCATACACGACCGCTAACAGCTCCTTTTCGGTCGTAGTGTAATTCACTTGAGCAGAATTCAGCATCTTCGAGGCATAATAAATAGCGTGAAAACGCTTCTCTCGAATTTGCCCCAAAGCAACCCCCATCGCATAATCGCTAGCATCACACATGAGCACGAACGGGCTAGACCAATCCGGTGTGACTAGTATCGGGGCATTCACCAACGCTTCTTTCAACCTATTAAAAGCCACTAAACACTCATTAGTAAACTCAAAGGCGACTTCTTTTTCAAGAAGCCGCGAAAGGGGTTTAGCTATTTGTGAAAAGTCTTTTATGAAACGTCTATAAAAACCCGCGTGTCCTAAGAATGACCGAATCCCCTTCTCGGTCGAAGGTGGTGGAAGCTTCTCGATAGCAATCACTTTTGCCTTGTCCACTTGGATACCTTTCGAGGACACATGATGTCCAAGAACAATACCCTCTCTTACCATGAAGTCACACTTCTCCCAATTAAGCACTAAGTCCGTCTCTTCACACCTGCTCAACACAACTTCAAGATTGATTAGACATTTATCAAACGACTCCCCGTAAACGGAGAAGTCGTCCATGAAAACCTCCATAATCTTCTCAATCAAGCCATGAAAAATTGCCATCATACACCTTTGAAAGGTGGCGGGTGCGTTACACAACCCAAACGGCATTCTCCTAAAAGTAAAAGTCCCATAATAGCATGTGAAGGTGGTTTTCTCTTGATCCTCGGGGGCTATCATGATCTGATTATACCCCGAGTACCCATCTAAGAAACAATAATACTCAAAACCACCTAATCTATCTATCATTTGATCAAGGAACGGTAAAGGAAAGTGATCCTTACACGTTGCCTTGTTCAACTCTCTATAATCAACACATACACGCCAACCCGTCACTAATCTAGTGGCTACCAATTCGTTAGACTCCGTCTTAATCACTGTGGTACCCCCCTTCTTAGCAACTACGTGTAACAGACTCACCCATGGACTATCAGAAATGGCAAAAATCATGTTGCTATCTAACAACTTCAATACTTCCTTATGTATCACCTCTTGAATAACCGGATTAACTCTACGCTGATTTTGCACTATCGGTTTTCTACCCTCTTCTAATCTAATCCTATGCATGCAAATCGAGGGACTAATTCCCTTTATATCCGCGATCGACCATCCTATAGCAGATTTGTGCTTACGAAGCACCACTAAAAGTCTCTCAAGCTGATCATCAGATAAAAGGGCAGATACAATTACCGGATATTTGTCGGTCTCATCCAAGTAAGCGTACTTGAGGTGGTCGGGCAGCGGCTTCAACTCCTTCTTCGCCTCCAATGGTGGTGCCTAATCGAACATCTTCTCGAAAGTTGACTCCTCGGCCTCCAAGTCATCATCATCCTCCACTTTCTTCAACTCCAAGAACTTGACGTCTTCATTGTCTTTCAAGCTGTCAAAATAATCAAGATTATAAGAATCATAAGAAATATCATCAAGAATTGGATAATCAAATTGATGAACATAGAAAGCGCAAGAGTCTAGAAGTGTGTCTTCAACACAAGCATCCGTGATGTCAATGAAGTGGCAACTCTCATCTCCCATGGGGTATTTCATAGCTTCGTAGATAGCTATCTTCACTTCTTGATCATCAACTTTGACCGTGATCTTCCCATTCGCTACATCAAGCACCATCCCGGCAGTAGCTAGAAACGGCCTTCCCAAAATCAGCGGGACATGCTCATCCTCCTCCATCTCGAGTACTATGAAGTCGGCGGGAAAAACGTGATTCTCCACCGTCACTAGAACATCCTCCACTACTCCTTGAGGTCTCGTAATGGACCTATCAGCAAGCTGGAGTGTCATCATCGTGGGTTGCAGCTCAACTCCCTCCAACTTCTTGAACAATGAAAGAGGCATCAGATTAATGCTCGCCCCGAGATCACATAAAGCTCCTTTCTTGATCCCGTTCCCGATATCGCAAAGAATGATGAAGCTCCCGGGATCCTTCAGCTTAGGCGGAAGTGCCTTGTGCACCATAGCACTCACCTCATGGTTCAAGTGCACTAGCTCGGGTCCATCTATTCTCCGTCTCTTCGCAATCAAGTCCTTCAGGAACTTGGCGTAGTTCGGCATCTGTTCTAAAGCATCATAAAAAGGGATGTTAATATGTAACTTTTTAAAGACATCAAGGAATTTAGCAAACTTTTCATCAAGCTTCTTTTTCATGAAGCGCTGTGGATATGGGACAGGTATCACCGATTTGGGTACCCCCCATTCATCTTTCTCAGTTTCTTTCACTTTCTCCCTTGCTTCCTTTGCCTTTTTCCACTTTGGAATTCTCTCTATCTCCTCGTCAGGCACTTTGCTCTTCTGGGTCTCATCCATATCTTGACTCTTATCATCAATTTTCATCTTGACTCCTTCCTTGTCAACCTCAACTCCATCACTTTGAGACTCTATCCCTTCTGTCTCATCTTTCTCCTTGAGCGTCTCAGAATCAGCAGGCATCTCGGGACCATCATATTTGGTCCCACTTCTCAACTCAATAGCCTTGCAATGTTCCTTTGGGTTATCCTCGGGCATTGATGGATACTTGCCAGGCTCTCTTGGCTGAGACTTTGCGATCTGGCTAATTTGGTACTCGATGGAATTGAATCTTCTGTTGTTCTCTTGCTGAACTCGATTCCACTCGATGTCTCTCTTTTGGAGTTCTTGATCTCGTTGATCGCCTTTCTTATGCAGCTCCTTCACATCGTACTCCAAAGAGGACAATCGCTTGCTACCTTCCTCCACTTTCTGAAGGATCGCTCTCAACATCTCCTCGGTTGATGCACCGCCCTCTCCACCAGGAGGTTTAGACCCCGGATCAACACCTGCAGGCACAGTAATTCCAGCTTTTGGGTTAGCATAAGAAAAATTCTCATTTTTCCTCCAAGTGTTTTGAGGAGGCTGCTGGCCTCCTTGATACCCTAGTGTGTTCCTCCATTGATTTTGAGGCGGCTGTGGGCCTGGAGGTACAAATGGTTGACCATAAGAAGGTCTTCCATACTGGTTTCCACCTTGTGGATACCCCCCTTGTGGGTAATTAGGCCTTCCCATATAGTTGACCTCTTCTTGCTGACTCGTGGGTGGTTCCACTTTCTCACTTGCTGCTCCATTCCCACCAACCAAGTTCTGCCCCATCTCGAGGTTGCTGATCTTCTCCATCATAGCCATCAACAGCTTCCTCGTACCTTCATTCTCCTCCAACTTGCATACCCTCTGAAATTCTGGATCTTCGTTCCATGCACCAGCATTCGTGATAATATTGTCCACGATCTCTCTACATCTCGCTACTCCCTGGTTCAGAAAAGCTCCACTTGCACATGCATCTAGGTGGGCTTGGCCAGCCTTGCTGGCTCCACTGTAGAAGAACGCCATAATATCTCCCTCGTTGTACCCGTGCTGCGGGCACTCGATCAACATATTCGAGTATCTCTCCCACGCCTGGCGTAAATCCTCTCCAGACTTCTGGCGAAAGGAAGAGATCTCAATTCTCGCTTTAATCGTTCTTGATGGAGGGTAGAATCGCTCGAGGAACAGACGCTCGAGCTCGGCCCATGTGTTAACACCTCCCCGTGGGAGCGTGTTATCATACCATTCCTTGGCTATTCCCGTAAGAGAGAATGGGAACAACCTGAGCCTTTTGGCATCTTCAGACATGCCATTGTAATTGAAAGTAGATGCAATCATGAGAAAACTCCTCAAGTGCGTGTGAGGGTTCTCCTTCCCAACCTCCCCCTTGAATTGATTCTCAGTAAGCAGCTTGAGAATTCCTGGAGAAATTGAAAAATTATTGGCCTCAACTGGAGGTAAGGCCACTCCATCGTAGTACCTCTGCGGTTGTGCCGCGAACCTGCCCCGAATTGCCATATTCTGATCTGCGTTCTGGGGCGCAGGCTGAGGAGCGACAGGTGGTGCTGGTATGTTTTGAACTGGAGGTTGTTGGTACACAGGTGGTTGGTTATAGACAGGAGGTGGAGGATACGGGTATGGTGGATAAGGGTATGGTGGGTATGGGTAATATTGGTATGCTGGGTTGTGGAAAGGGTTATTCGGGTTTTGTGGGTAAGCAGGGTTGTTCAGAGTATTTGGGACAAGATTCTGAGCTGGATTGTTTACATTTTGTGCACCCGGGTTCTGGCTACTACTATCTACGAACTGGTCTTGATTCTGACCACCACTCCCTCCAGAGCCATCAACCCGGTCTACTGCCTGATTGAAATCGTTGGCAGCATCATCCAACTCATTATTGAGGTCCATTGGTCCCTTCCCTAAGTCGGCTGCGTTCATTCTTCTCAAGTAAGCTCGGTTCCTTCTAGCTATTGTCTCAGGGTCCAACGGTATTCTCTCTTCGCTCGTGTTGCCTTGTGAGCGTGTTCTCATAAACCTGACACACTAGCAGATGGATCAAAACGCAACTGCCGAATAAATAAAAATAACAAAAAGAAATAAAAACAGAAAATAGGCACTCACTACTAACTACTAAGCTATCGACAAGTCCTATTCAAAGAGCATATAACGCCATCCCCGGCAACGGCGCCATTGACTTGAAGCGAATTTACTAACTTCTACTAATCGCTCACCCGCAAGCGAACGGGTTCACTATAGTATTGGCAAGTATAATGACCAAGTATATCGTACCCACGGGACAGTGTATATGCGAATAGATCCCTGAAGATCTACGCGTCGTAGTTAATATGAGTGTATTGTTTTTGGATTTTTATAAAAATTAATTAAAACTAAAATAAACTAACTAAACTAAAATACTAAAGCAGACGAATTAACTAAGGGTTGGATTCAAATAAGAGATGGTGATGCTTAGGATAGGAATCCCTACGTATACTAACGGAGTAGATACATAATCAAAATAACTGTGACAAACGAGAATTAACCTAAGTCTAAGAATGCAAGGTGAAAGCTCAAGATTCTAAACCCTAATACTTTACCATAACACTCGACTTCACAAATCTACTAACAAGTTATTAGATTGTGCTTAATTAATGAGACCCTAATTTAACTAAGGTGATGCGGTCGTCCTCCTTCGCTAAACCGGTATATGAATTAACCTTTCCTAAACCCTCTCGTTAAGTCTACTCGTTGTTAGAGAGTGATACGGTCGTCCTCTCTCTAACACCTTTCGAACGAAACTCAAGTGTGAAATCTAGATTAATTTTAAGAATTCATTAATTAAGAGAATTAAAACCTAACGTCACAAGTTATTCTAATTACATACCCACAACCTACTTCTACGAGTTCATCCTACCCTAAGCATGCAAGGGTTTTAGCTAGACATAGTTTGAACGTAAACAATAGAAATTAAACAAGTGACGAACATGAACATGATAACGAAAACGAAGAAAAGAAAGAACATAAACTGAGGTTTTAATATGTAAAAGATTAAACTGAAATTAATTAACAAAAAACTAGGTCTCAACGTATTTAAGAACAAAAGTTATTAAGAATCGAAGCTAAAACGTGAAATCGTAAAGTAAATTCGTAAGCAAAAACCTCAAAACCGTAAATCTATAGCTCGCTCGTCTCTTCTCTTCCTCCTCGCTCTAAAAACTCTATGAAACGTGATGTCTAAAAGTTGGGGATCCTTCAAAACGTGTTTGGACGAGGTATATATAGGCACGGGTCGAAACGGGAGTTAATGGGCCGAAAATACGCATCCGGAGGCAAAAGTATATGGGCGCTCGAGCAAAACGCTCGAGCGGTCCCGCTCGAGCTGTGTAGCTCGAATGATGCATTCGCTCGAGCGGTCGCGCTCGAGCTGCTCGAGCGCTGAATCTTCTCTGTATGTTTTGGGCGCTCGAGCAATTCGCTCGAGCGGTGGCGCTCGAGTAAGGCGCTCGAGCGGTGGCGCTCGAGCAATGCGCTCGAGTGATCTCTAATCCTTCCAAATGATACTTTTCCTCGTCCGCACTAATACCAATCGTATTTCTTCAATATCTTCTCATTCGGGCATCCGTTTGAGTCGATTCAAAGTCCTACGAACTCCGTTTTTCGTCCTCTATTCACCTATGAGCATCAAAGAGACAAATTTATCAATGTATAGAAATAATACTCATTTGACTCTAAATACTCTATAAACTCGACCAAAACTAGGGCGTTTCTAGCTACGAATCATGACAATTTCACGCCTAATCAATCGTCCCCCCACCAACTCCTCTCTACGAGGGGAAAACAGATCCTGAGACTTACCTGAGCAAATTCCGGATCTATATGACCGGGCGTGGCGCGACAGACGCCACGAAGTGCAGCCTTTTTCCCCTCACCCTGGGCGATCTCGCCCACAGATGGTACGTGTCCCTCCCGGCACGGTCCATTGACTCGTTCGCCACTCTAAGTGCCCAATTCTCATCTTACTTTGCGGTCAAGATTGCCCGGCCGGAAAGCTGGCACCGCCTGATGCGGATCCGCCAGGAGAAAGAAGAGTCCGACGAGGATTACGTGGCCAGAGTGGACGAGGTCATGCTGACCGGCGAAGCGGTAAGCGATCAACTGGCTTTGCACGCAACCCTGGGGGGTTTCCACGGCCGATCCCCTATGTTCAAACATCTCACCAAGGATTTCCCTAAAACCTATGCCGAATTCCGCGCCCGAGCCGGCGATTACCTGGCTCGGAGGAAGCTTCTGGCACTAAGGTTGGGGGAATCCGAGCCTACCCCAAAGGAGACAGAGGCGGCAGCCCAAACCTCCCCCAAGAACGGCCCAAAGGCCAGAAGGGTGGCCAAGCCGCCCGGCAACTTCAAGTCCTTCGAGGACGTTGAGGTTCACCTAACCCAGGCCACGAGGCAGTCCCCCGCGCATATCTTCAATGCGATTCAGCACCGGGACGTGCTTCCCAGGCCAAGGCCCTATTCCGGAGACCGGTCCCGGCTGGACCCTAAAAAGTTCTGCGCTTATCACGACTCTATTGGCCACAATACGAGCCAGTGTCGTGATCTCCTAAAGCAGCTTTGGAAGTTGTTTGAGGAAGGGCGTCTGAACGACCTCCTTCAGAGGCCAGCCGGCCGGCAGGACCAACAGTAGCAGCAGCAGCCCTAGCGCCACCCTCGGAGGAACGAGGAAGGCGGCCGGCCTCTTAGGCCGGTCGCAGCTTTGGAGGAAGATGATGACGAGGATGACTGATTAGGCGTGAAATTGTTATGTTTTGGTGCCCAATTTACTCATGTTTTGAGTGTTTTCGATTAGTGCTTGGAGTCAAATGAGTATCATTTTTATAAAATTATTAATTTGTCTCTTTGGTTTTCATAGATGGATAGAGGGCGAAAAGAGGAGTTCGTAGGACTTTGAATCGGCCAAAACGGACTCCCGGTTGAGGAGATATGAAGATTTTACGAACGAGTGCACAGCAGCCAGCGCTCGAGCGATTTGCTCGAGCGCCGGCGCTCGAGCGAATCACTCGAGCGGCCAAAAACTTACAGAACAGTTTTGGCGCTCGAGCGAATCACTCGAGCGCCACCGCTCGAGCGTTTTGCTCGAGCGCGCACGTATTTTCGCCTCCGGATGCGTATTTTCGGCCCATTAACTCCCGTTTCGACCCGGTGCCTATATATACCTCTTCCAAACACGTTTTAAAGGATCCCCAACTTTAGAAATCACTTTTAGACTTAGTTTTTAGAGAGAGGAAGAGGAGAAGAACGAGCAAGCTTTACTTTTACGTTGTTGAGGTTTTTCATACGAATTCTTAATTTCTTTTCGTTTCTTAGTTTCTTTTCATTAGCTTGATTACTTTAAACGCTTTGAACTTTGTTTTAGTTAATTAAATTTCAGTTCTTAGAATTATTTTCTTTTAAAACCTAGTTCATGTTTCTTATTTTCTTCGTTCAATTCATTATGTTTATGTTCGTTGTTTCTTCTATTGCTTTTATTTTTGTTATAACCATGTCCGGCTAAAACCCTTGCATGCTTGGGTTAGGATGAACTCGTAGAAGTAGGATGTGGGTACGTAATTAAGGTAATTGGTGACGTTAGTTTTAATTCTCTTAATTAATGAATTCATATAATTAATCTTAACTCTACCTTTGAATTTCGTACGAAAGTGTTAGAGAGAGGACGACCGCATCACTCAATAACAATTAGTAGTCTTAACGAGAGGGTTTAGGAAAGGTTAATTCATCTACCGGTTTAGCGAAGGAGGACGACCGCATCACCTTAGTTAAATTAGGGTCTCATTAATTAAGCACAGTCTATTAACTTGTTAGTGGATTAGTGAAGTCGATTGCTAGGATAAAGTATTAGGGTGAGAAATCTTGAGCTTTCATTCTACGATCTTTTACTTAGGTTAATTCTTGTTTGTCACGATTACTTTGATTATGTACCTGCTCCGTTAGTATACGTAGGGATTCCTATCCTAAGCATCACCATCTCTCATTAGAACACAACCCTTAGTTAATTTAATTGCTTTAGTATTTTAGTTTACTTAGTTTATTTCAGTCTTTTAATTAATCTTTCAAAAACCCAAAAACATTATACTCATATTAACTACGACGCGTAGATCTTCAGGGATCTATTCGCATATACACCATCCATTGGGTTCGATAATACTTGGTCCCTATACTTGCCCATACTACAGTGAACCCGTACTCTTGCGGGGTAGCTACTAGTAGAAGCTAGTGTAGTCGCTTCAAGTCAATGGCGCCGTTGCCGGGGATGGCGTTATATGCCTTTTGAATAGGACTTGTAGATAGCTTAGTAGTTAGTAGTGGGTGATTTAATTTCTGTTTTTATTTTTATTTTTTTTATTCAATCGGCAGTTGCGTTGACCCTTCTGCTAGTGTGTCAGGTTTATGAAAACACACTCACAAGGCAATACGAGCGAAGAGAGAATACCGTTGGACCCTGAGACAATAGCCAAAAGGAACCGAGTCTTCTTGAGAAGGATGAACGCTGCCGACTTAGGGAAGGAACCAATGGACATCAATAATGAGTTGGACGATGCTGCCAACGATTTCAATCAGGCAGTAGACCGAGTTGAAGGCACTGGGGTTAGTGGTAGCCAGAATCAAATTCCATTAGGGGATAGCCAGAGCCTAAACCCGGGTACACAAAACGTAGGGAACCCAGCTCAGAACCTTGTCCATAATCCTCATAACCAAAACCCTGCTTACCCACAAAACCCAAATAACCCTTTCAACAACCCAGTATACCAACATTATCCATACCCACCATACCCGTATCCTCCACCCCCAGTCTACAACCAACCACCTGTTTACCCACCACCACCCCAACAAGTACCAGTACCTGCTGCTAATCCTCAACACGTTCCTCAGAACGTAGATCATAATATGGCTATTCGAGAGAGGTTTGTAGCACAGCCACAACGGTACTATGATGGAGTGGCTTTACCTCCAGTTGAGGCGAACAATTTCTCGATTTCCCCGGGAATTTTAAAGCTGCTTACCGAGAATCAGTTCAAGGGGGTGATCGGGAAGGAGAATCCTCATACACACTTGAGGAGCTTTCTCATGATAGCCTCAACATTCAATTACAATGGCATGTCTGAAGATGCCAAGAGGCTTAGGCTGTTCCCATTCTCACTGACGGGAATAGCTAAGGAGTGGTACGATAATACGCTCCCGCGGGGAGGTATTACCACTTGGGCCGAGCTCGAGCGTCTGTTCCTCGAGCGATTCTACCCTCCATCTAGGACGATCAAGGCTAGGATTGAGATCTCTTCCTTCCGCCAGAAGCAAGGAGAGGACCTACGTCAAGCGTGAGAGAGATACTCAAACATGCTGATTGAGTGCCCGCAGCACGGGTACAACGAGGGAGACATTATGGCGTTCTTCTATAGTGGTGCCAACAAGGCGGGGCAAGACCATTTAGACGCTTGTGCGGGCGGAGCATTCCTGAACCAAGGCATAGAGAGGTGTAGGGAGATCGTGGACAACATTGTCACAAATGCCGGTGCTTGGGGTGTGGATGCAGATTTGCAAAGAGTGCATCAGGTTGAGGAGGGAGAAGGAACGAGAAGGCTGCTGATGGCCATGATGGAAAAGATCAACAACCTCGAGTTGGGGAAGAGTTTGGTTGGAGAGCATGCAGTAGAGAATGAGAGAGTAGACCAACAAAGTGGACAGCAAGAAGTAGCCAATTACATGGGAGGTCCGTATCACAATCAGCATGACTACCAAGGTGGAAATCAGTATGGAAGGCCTTCTTATGGCCAACCATTTGTGCCTCCAGGCCCTCAGCCACTTCAAAATCAATGGAGGAACACACAAGGAGTTCAAGGAGGCCAGCAGCTTCCTCAAAACACATGGAGGAGGAATGATAATTTTTCTTATGCTAACCCAAAAGCTGGTGTTACTGTTCCTGCAGGTGTTGATCCGGGTTCAAAGCCTCCGGGTGGAGAAGGCGGTGCATCAACCGAGGAGATGTTGAGAGCCATTCTTCAGAAGGTGGAGGAGGGAAGCAAGCGGTTGTCATCCTTGGAGTACGATGTGAAGGAGTTGCATAAGAAGGGTGATCATCGTGATCAAGAGCTCCAGAAGATGAATGTTGAGTGGACTAGAACTCAACAAGAGAACAATCGAAGGTTCACTTCTTTAGAGCTCCAGATGAGCCAGATTGCAAAGTCCGTGAATAGAATGCCGGAAGGGAACCCGAAAGAGCATTGCAAGGCGATCCAGCTTAGAAGTGGAACCAACTATGAAGGTCCTCAGATGCCTGCTGATTCTGAGACGCCCCAAGTTGAGAAGGGGATTGAAAGTGAAGGAATTGAGAAGAAGGTTGAGGATGAGAGCACTCAAGCAAGCAAGGAGCGTGAAGAAGAAGGCATTAAGGAGGTTGAGAGAGTTCCTAAGTGGAAAAAGGCAAAGGAAGCAAGGGATAAAGTGAAAGAAACAGAAAGAGATGAATGGGGGGTACCCAAATCTGTGATACCCGTCCCATATCCACAGCGCTTCATGAAAAAGAAGCTTGATGAAAAATTTGCTAAATTTCTTGATGTTTTTAAACAACTTCACATTAACATTCCTTTTTATGATGCTTTGGAACAGATGCCGCATTATGCAAAGTTTCTGAAGGACTTGATTGCAAAAAGACGACGAGTGGATGAGCCGAAGTTGGTGCAGCTGAACCACGAGGTGAGTGCATTAGTGCACAAGGCGCTTCCACCGAAGCTGAAGGATCCCGGGAGCTTCACGATTCTATGTGACATTGGGAACGGGATCAAGAAGGGAGCGTTGTGCGACCTTGGGGCGAGCATCAATCTCATGCCCTTGTCGCTTTTCAAGAAGTTGGAAGGTGGTGAACTTCAACCCACAATGATGACGCTTCAACTAGCCGACCGGTCTATTACTCGACCTCAAGGTGTTGTTGAAGACGTCCTAGTGAGAGTTGGAGATCACATTTTTCCAGCCGACTTTGTAGTGCTAGAAATGGAGGAAGATGAGCACGTGCCCTTGATCTTGGGAAGACCGTTCTTAGCTACGGCGGGGATGGTGCTAGACGTGGCGAATGGGAAGATCACGTTGAAGGTTGATGATCAAGAAGTGAAGATCTCCCTATATGAAGCCATGAAGCACCCGAAGGAGGATGAGAGCTTGTATTGCATGGATGCCATTGATCCTCGTGTTGAAGACACACCTCCTATCCCTAATCCTTCTCATATTCATGATTTTGTTAGTCCTTCAATTGATAATTTAACCCATGAGCATTATGTTCTTGATTATGTTGATAGGGATAAAGTGAAGAAGTTGAAGGATGAAGAGGTGAAGAAAGTGGACGTGGTCCAGTTAGACGGGAAAGGAGGAGTTAAGAAGAAAAAGTCCAAACTCAAGAAATTGTTTAGTAAGACTCCTCCAGATAGAGGCAAGAAGGAGTTGAGACCCATAACACTTGGGGATGAGAAGAGAGCAAAAGGGCTTATGATGGTGGGGCATCAAGGAAAGGAGTTCAAACACCACTCTTATGAGAGTAAGGGAGGTAAATTTGAGTATGATGTCCCATAAGCTCCTTTGAGCTTGGTCCGGCATGAGGACCTTAAAAATAGCGCTGAATGGGAGGCAACCCATTTTTATTTGCTTTCATTTATTTTTAGTGTCTTTTTATATTATTAGGGAGTATTTTGAGTCGTATGTTTAACCTCATACTTGAGAGTTTTATTTTGTAGGCTTGTCTCTAAAGGAGTAAAGGTATCATGGAGTTACTCAGAATGAAGGAACCAACTTGAGACAAGGGAGTGTGCAAAGCTATTGAGAGAAACTGAATTGTTCGGTTGAGGTAACCCACAACCCCAAACTTAGACCTCTAGCAAGGTCGAAGTTTGGGGGGTGGAGTTTTTTATATGTTTTCTTGTTACATTTCACCGGAGCACCCCTTATCTTTGAGTTGAGTTAGTTATTTGGTGCCTTGAGATGCTCCTTGGGCTATTATTAATTTGTTTTGTTACTCAATATTTTATGCCTATCAATCACCTTATGCTTGTTGATTGCTATCTTTGAGTATGATTTGATGAGTAGGGTGAATTGTGAGGCTGAGTTAGGAGTTTTCTTGTGTGAGTGTTTGAATTTGAGCTGATTTGAGAAAGAACTTGTATGCTTGTGAATTTTTCTTTTGAGTACTTGTGTGATGAGAGTGAGAATGCACTAGGACTAGCATGGATGTGAAAGCCGTGAGCTTTTGAGCCTTATGAGATTTTGATGCATGATTTAATCTCTTCGTTTGTGAGTGGATCGTCACCTTAGAGGATGCTAGAACTTGCATGTGCTCTTGCTTCTTGATTGTGTCTAGTTTGATATGCCGAATAGGATCTTAGGCCATTTTTGAATTGAATAAGTCACTTAGCCAAAATTTTCCTTACCAATGACATTGATCCCTTGTTAGCCCCTTTGAGCCTAAAGCCTATTTTATTTGCTAGCACATATGAACACAATTCCAATTCCTAAGCCTTTTTGTCCAGATTTGAGTGGAGAATAGGAAAGTGTGAATGTGAAGGGATTGATTTGAGTTGAAAAAGGAGAGTTATTAATGGTTGAGTGGTGATAAAATAAGGGTATGAATGAAATTTGAGATGTGGGAAAAAGATAAAGAATATTGAGAATGAGCAAAAAGAAAAAAAATGAGCTCATGTGTTGTGCGAAAAAGAAAAAAAAAGTGATTGAAAAAAAAAAGTGAAAAGAGAAAGAAAAAAAAATGAAGTGTTGAGAGAAGTGGAATTGAAAGAGTGTTGATTGAAAATGCTTGAAGTAGTCTGTTCCTAATCTCGAAGTGCCAAAGTTTGATTTTCTATTCTCCATTCACTTGAGTCACTTTACCATATTGTTATCCCACCTGTCCAAAGAGCCTACATTACAACCTTGAGAAAAGTCCTTTTTGATTCGGCATTGATTTCTAGAGTATGGTCGGAGTTGAGAGCGCTTACAAGCCTATGGCTGCCAATATGTGTGATTGATTGATTGAGTGAGTCCCTTAAACACTGTTATACACTTGTGAGGGAGTGAAACACATCGTTGAGTGCACATCCATGTTTGATCTTGGTGTTTCTTGTCATTGTTGCATGAGTACGATAAAAGAAAGTGAGTGAGTATACGGGTGATTGACTTTTGAAGCTTGAGTTCATTTACTTGCACTAATTGATTTTTTAACTCATTCCTAACAATTTCACTTGACTTATTATTTTGTTGCTTGAGGACAAGCAACATGGTAAGTTTGGGGGGGTTGATTAGGCGTGAAATTGTTATGTTTTGGTGCCCAATTTACTCATGTTTTGAGTGTTTTCGATTAGTGCTTGGAGTCAAATGAGTATCATTTTTATAAAATTATTAATTTGTCTCTTTGGTTTTCATAGATGGATAGAGGGCGAAAAGAGGAGTTCGTAGGACTTTGAATCGGCCAAAACGGACTCCCGGTTGAGGAGATATGAAGATTTTACGAACGAGTGCACAGCAGTCAGCGCTCGAGCGATTTGCTCGAGCGCCGGCGCTCGAGCGAATCGCTCGAGCGGCCAAAAACTTACAGAACAGTTTTGGCGCTCGAGCGAATCACTCGAGCGCCACCGCTCGAGCGTTTTGCTCGAGCACGCACGTATTTTCGCCTCCGGATGCGTATTTTCGGCCCATTAACTCCCGTTTCGACCCGGTGCCTATATATACCTCTTCCAAACACGTTTTAAAGGATCCCCAACTTTAGAAATCACTTTTAGACTTAGTTTTTAGAGAGAGGAAGAGGAGAAGAACGAGCAAGCTTTACTTTTACGTTGTTGAGGTTTTTCATACGAATTCTTAATTTCTTTTCGTTTCTTAGTTTCTTTTCATTAGCTTGATTACTTTAAACGCTTTGAACTTTGTTTTAGTTAATTAAATTTCAGTTCTTAGAATTATTTTCTTTTAAAACCCTAGTTCATGTTTCTTATTTTCTTCGTTCAATTCATTATGTTTATGTTCGTTGTTTCTTCTATTGCTTTTATTTTTGTTATAACCATGTCCGGCTAAAACCCTTGCATGCTTGGGTTAGGATGAACTCGTAGAAGTAGGATGTGGGTACGTAATTAAGGTAATTGGTGACGTTAGTTTTAATTCTCTTAATTAATGAATTCATATAATTAATCTTAACTCTACCTTTGAATTTCGTACGAAAGTGTTAGAGAGAGGACGACCGCATCACTCAATAACAATTAGTAGTCTTAACGAGAGGGTTTAGGAAAGGTTAATTCATCTACCGGTTTAGCGAAGGAGGACGACCGCATCACCTTAGTTAAATTAGGGTCTCATTAATTAAGCACAGTCTATTAACTTGTTAGTGGATTAGTGAAGTCGATTGCTAGGATAAAGTATTAGGGTGAGAAATCTTGAGCTTTCATTCTACGATCTTTTACTTAGGTTAATTCTTGTTTGTCACGATTACTTTGATTATGTACCTGCTCCGTTAGTATACGTAGGGATTCCTATCCTAAGCATCACCATCTCTCATTAGAACACAACCCTTAGTTAATTTAATTGCTTTAGTATTTTAGTTTACTTAGTTTATTTCAGTCTTTTAATTAATCTTTCAAAAACCAAAAAACATTATACTCATATTAACTACGACGCGTAGATCTTCAGGGATCTATTCGCATATACACCATCCCTTGGGTTCGATAATACTTGGTCCCTATACTTGCCCATACTACAGTGAACCCGTACTCTTGCGGGGTAGCTACTAGTAGAAGCTAGTGTAGTCGCTTCAAGTCAATGACCTCCTCCCGCCCATGAATCCCGGCGGTCGGGTCAACATGATCCAGGCCGGCGGAGGGAACCTAGGCGGCCTCACCCCCATCTCGACGCAGTCCAACCGGAAGCGGAAAGCAGAGGTCCGGGCAGCGACCAACGTCAACTTGGTCACACCCCCAGAGCCGAAGATTCACAAGGACTTGGAGATAACTTTCTCTAACCGGGACCGGACCGGGGTGCTGTTCCCGAAGGGCGACGCGCTGGTGATTGCCGCCCAGATCCTGGGCAAAGAGGTTCAACGCGTTCTGGTCGACAATGGGTGCTTTTGCAATATCATTTTCAAAACAGCCCTAGACCAGCTCGGAGACCTCGTCAACTTCATCAGGCCAATCGACCTTCAGCTGAAGGGATTTGGGGACGCGACGGTCGCCGCGTACGGAAGGATAAAGCTCTCCGTGGAACTCATCTGCTGCTACAACAAGGAGGTCAGGATAACTAGGCCGCTAGATTTTATAATTGTAGATCAGCCAAGCTCGTATAATGGCTTTCTGGGTAGGCCCTTTTTAGAAGTTTTTGAAGCCGTTGCTTCCTCCTATTACTACTGTATCAAATTTTCCACCCCCGAGGGGGTGGTCGGCACCATTAAGGGTGACCAGGCAATGGCTAGAAGGTGTTTGAACTATTCCTACTCTTACTTATTTTCAATTAGCAACAACCAAACACCGGACGGGCCACACCCCGACTCTGAAACGGCCATTTCGGCCGCAGAACCCGTCGCGGAGGTCGGATCCACATCGGCCGACCCCCAGCCTATGCAGATCGACGATCCCGAGCCAAGGATTGGTTTCGAACCATCCGAGCTCGACCTCGATCCCAGATTCGATTCTTCCGACCGGCGGAGCTATGAACAAGCTACGGCTTTGGAGGATCTGGAACACATTCCGGTCGACCCCTCGAGGCCGGAACTGGAAGTACTGATCGGCTCTCGCATACCGACCGAAATGCGGGGGGAAGTGATCGAATTCCTCAAAGCCAACGTTGGAGTCTTTGCCTGGTCTCACCAAGACATGGTCGGGATAGACCCAAAGCACGCATGCCATCGTCTAAAGATCGACCCCAACAGGAGGCCGGTCCACCAAAAAAGAAGGAAGTTCGGCCCGGAAAAGTACGAAGCTTTGGCTGAGGAAGTCAAGAAGTTGCTAGACAACAAGCTGATCGAGCAAGCCCGGGACGAGCCCCAATGGGTCGCGAACGCCGTCCTGGTCAAAAAGACAAACAACGCCTGGAGACTATGTATAGACTTCACCGACCTCAACGCGGCGTGCCCAAAGGATCACTTTCCGATGCCACACATCGACCACCTGGTGGACAGCACGGCCGGACACTGTTGGGAAATTAGGGGTGCCCGGAATCTATTCGGGATGAACTTTAAATACGAATTTAAATACAATTATTACTAGCATGAATTAATCCTAATTAATTCAAATAATAATTCCAACAACTTAATTATCATCATGCATGCTAAATTAATTTCACATATTTAACTAGGCGGAATTAAACAAGTAAATATGCGATTAACGTACCTCTCGTAGTAATGGCCTTTGGATATACGGGACACTTGAAATCACGTTCTATCAACCCAAAGCCTTCTCAAGTATTTCCCTTTTCACCTCACTTGATCGCCGGTGGGAGACGCTTTCAAGCAATTTAATAACTAAGGAAAAAGAAAAATATATATGCTTCTTGATTTTTCCAACACATGGAATTATGTACTTGGGGATGAAATAATCATCCCCTATTTATAGATGGAGGTGGCCGAAAATATTAAGGAATATGGGCCTTGGAAAAAATCTTTTCTTAGACTCTAAGAAATCTTGAATATATCTCATATATTCTTTTCTCCAAGATAAAATATTCCACAAAAATCTCACCCTCCACTATGGGTGTAATTTTCGAAAATCTCATAGATGAAATCCAAGATTTGGATCTTCTTGAATATATGAGATATTCTTGTATTTCTAGAATACATATCTTCCATAATATCTTTCCAAGAAAATCAACAAAATCTTATTTCCCCTAATCATTAAATTTTCGAAATTAATAAAGAAAAATCAGCATATTTATTTTCTTTTTATTTTAATCACCTTATCATTATTGGGCTACTTAATGGGCTACTTGAGGGGCCTTAAGGAGAATTAAGATTGGACCTCCTAATGGACTTCTGAATTTCAATATTGAGCCCCAATATAATTCAGCCCATTAATATTAATTATTACCACTAATAAATTAATATTGCACTATCCATCTTAATCCATATTACGATAATATGGGCTCCCGGTTATTATTTCCCGCGTTTAAGATTATCAAGTCCATTAATTAATTGAGCTTCTGAATAGCTCTAAATTAATTAATATATTTCACCTTGGAGTAAAGACAGCTCAACATTATTATTCGTACCGAAGAAACTAATTCTTCACTTGCAAGATTTGGTACAATAAAACTTCTGAGCCCACCAAGGGGACTAATCACACGAGCCGTACTCGCACGCGTTTCTCCGTATTAAATCTTAGCAACCGTCGTATGATTAATATTACTGCCCAAGACACAAAGTTCGAAGTCACAATGATTCTCACCCAACATGAATCAAAGCAGTAACTACTAAGCACACACGGTCCTATTTAAGTGACGGAGATTAAGAAATCAACAACCACTGAGGTCTAATTCTTCACCTTTCAGAACAGAAGAATTTCTCCTCGCTGTAGGACCTCTTCAACACATACTAAATGTGCTAGTGCAATCTCTTGGTCAAGACAGACCAATCTGAGCCTTACACATCGACCTTTCACGGCGGATTGTTCAATTCCACCTGGGTCGTGAATTGTACGTTTAGTTACAAGTAAACTGTTAATGTTGTCTTCCGTGATCGGGTATCACCACATTAACTACAATGTAACATGTACTATATATTGAACGGTTTGCAATAGAAATTCAACATTCAATTATATCTAAAGCAAATGTGATAAAAGAATTATTCTCATAAATCGAGTGTTTGATACACGAGTTATACAAAGTAAAAGCATACTTTCACGTATAACTCCAACAATCTCCCACTTATACTTAAAGTCTGCTTTTAGTATACATCACGCATGTCTTAGTGTAGTAGCTCTACGTGACATCTCATGTCAACCTACACTAACCTAATAATTCCTCCCACTTATACTTAAAGCAGATTGGCAATAGTCTTGACTCCCATTCCATCCACATGTCTCTCGAATGTATTCAGAGGCAGACCCTTTGTGAATGGATTTACTAGGTTGTCCCCGACGCATATCTTTGCCACCTCTTTATCTCCTCTCTCAACGATTTCTCGTATAAGATGGTGTTTTCTTTCAATGTGTTTGCTGGCCTTGTGGGCTCTCGGTTCCCTTGAATTTGCAACTGCTCCGGCATTGTCACAAAAGACAGTTATCTTGTCGGGCAAATTCGGAACAATGTCCAAGTCCACTAAGAAGTACTTGAGCCAAACCGCTTCGTTCGCTACTTCACAAGCAACTACTTATTCGGTTTCCATGGTCGAATCTGCGATGCATTTCTGCAAATCGCTTCTCCATGTCATGGCTCCTTCTCCCATGCAAAACACACTACCCGAGGTAGGTATTTTGGAGTCTATGTCTGATTGGAAATTTGAGTCCGTGTATCCCATGGGAATTAGATTGTCTGACTGTTAAATCAGCATTCCATACTAAGTTCTTTTCAGAAACTAAAGGACGCATTTAATTGCAATCTAATGTGCTTTCCCGAGATTACTTTATTATCTTGCCATCATGTCCACGGCAAGGCAGATATTCGGTCTCGTACACAACGTTGCATACATAAGACTTCCTACGTCCGAAACGTACGGAACGTCTTTCATGTCATCTATCTCCACTT
The DNA here is from genome assembly GCA_947034835.1 of Ballota nigra. Lineage (NCBI taxonomy): Eukaryota > Viridiplantae > Streptophyta > Magnoliopsida > Lamiales > Lamiaceae > Ballota > Ballota nigra. The sequence continues at coordinate 3,698,004 of OX344727.1, read as the reverse complement.
GCGTCTTAGGGCATATTTCTTTGGATAGATGGATTTCGTGCCTAAAAAAGGTACAAAACCTTTCTTGGAATCTTGCACGCTGATATGCTTCAAAACAGTGGCTTTGTATGAAACTTGCGATAAGCCCAACATCTTCCTCTTGCGATCTCGAGTGAACTTGATCCCAAGGATGTGACCGGCTTTCCCTAAGTCCTTCATATCAAACTATTTTGACAGCCATACCCTTACGTCTGACAATACCTTTACATTGTTTCCAATGAGCAGAATATTGTCTACGTATAATACTAAGAATACCACCGCAGTTCCGTCACATCTTTCACACAACTTTCGAACTTGTTTTGATCACAAACCCATAAGACTTAATCAATTGATCAAAACACTGGTTCCAAGTACGCGATGCTTGCTTAAGTCCATAAATGGATCTCTTAAGCTTGCATACGAGGTGCTCTTGGCCTTTTTCAACGAAACCTTTGGGCTGTTGCATATAGATCCCATCAAGACTTCCGTTAAGGGAAGCTGTCTTGACATCCATTTGCCAGATCTCGTAATCTAAGTGCGCAGCGATCGACAAGAGAATACGGATGGACTTAAGCATAGCTACAGACCACAGGCCACAAGCCTTGCTTTGAAGGTCTCTACCCTTCCGTCCGGTCCTCTTTTCCTCTTGTACACCCACTTGCATCCAATGGGCTCTACCCCATTAGGTGGATCAACCATCTCCCACACTTGATTATAATCCATCGAACCCACCTCGGTTTCCATTGCGGTTTGCCACACTTCCGCGTCTTTGTCTTGGATTGCCTCGTCGTACGTTCATGGGTCTGATTCATCGCTGGGAATCAAATCCGAAGATTCTCCAATTCCCATGAATCTCTCGGGTTGCCTTGCAATCCTCCCACTACGACGGGGTTCCGGTTGTGAAGGTATGACATGTGGTATATCATCTTGTATACTTGGTATAGGAGTTTGCCCTCTTAACTCGTCTAAGGTAATCTCACTTCTGGGCTTTCTTTTGTTCATATAGTCTTCCTCCAAGAATTTAAAGTGCGAACTAATCACGGTCTTTTAATCCTTGAGACTATAGAACATACACCCTTTCGTTCCCATGGGATATCCTATAAACAACCTTAATTCCGAACATGGATCCAATTTACCGGTTTCCTTGTCTAGCACGTATGCCGGACAACCCCAAATCTGCAAGTGTCTTAGACTGGGCTTGCGCCCGGTCCACAATTCCATTAGGGTTTTAGGAACCGATTTGGATGGCACCAAGTTTAGAATGTAAGTCGTTGTTTCCAAGGCATTACCCCAAAACGACTTGGGTAAATCCGAATAACTCATCATGGGTCTGACTATTTCTAAAAGAGTCTGGCTCCTTCGTTCCGCCACACCGTTCTATTGAGGGGTTCCCGATGTGGTCAACAGGGATACAATCCCTTCTTCCGATAGGTAGTTCAAAAATTCATTGCTAAGGTATTCGCCTCCACAAACAAATCGTAGAGACTTGATACTTCTTTCCCTATGCATCATAAGGTAGATGTATCCGTATCTTGAGTAATCATCAAATTACTCATACCTCTTCTTGCTATGATCATCATTGAACCACACATATCGGTATGAACAAGTTCTAACACTTCCGTAGTTCTATTCCCCTTGGCTCCAAACGCCCTCTTGGTCATTTTACCCTCTAAACAGGATTCACAAGTTGGAAACGGTTCGACTTGGAATGATTCCAAGGATCCGTCTTTCACCAATCTCTCTATCCACTTTAGATTAATATGACCTAGTTTAAGATGCCATAGAAGTGTTTCGTTCATCTCCGAAGAACGCTTTCTTTTATTACTCGAAATAATCGATGTGTTATTAGATTCAATTTTGTGAGTGGTGTGCCCAAATAATGGTATAAAGATCATCCATTAAAGTTCCGGAATAGATAAACTCATCGTTTCAAGCAATAATAACATCCTTATTAAAAGAAACTGAGTATCTATTCAAACAGTTTAGAAACTGAAGGTTGAGTTCTTTCTAAACTTGGAACATGAGGAACGTCTCTCAAGACCATAGCTCTATCCTCACAAGATAGGCGCACTTCTCCCACTGCTTCAGCTGCCACTCTCGTAGCATTGCCCGATGTGATGGGGATCTCACTTCCGTTAAGTCGTCGGGTTAGCTTAAACCCATGAAACAAATGTGATCAGTAGCTCTCGTATCCACTATCCACGAATAGACAGCATACGCCACTTCACAAGTTTCGACGACTAAGGTGTGTGAATTACCTAACTTTCCTAGCCTCTTAGGCTTGGAACAGGCAGACCTCCATTGTCCTCTCTCACCGCAACTAAAACACTTCCCCTTCGATGCTTGCCTTTGCATTTGCCTTTCGCAACAATTGGATTTGCTTGGATCCGGCCTTTGGTTCTCTTCCTCTTTTTCCCTCCCTTGGGACCAAAAGAGGTAGACGGACCATTAGCCACCATAGCACTAGACTGGTGCTCCATTATCACCTCCACCGAAACTAAAGCTTGCAAGAGCTCGGGCAAACGACTTGTCCGTTCATTCATCTGACAGTTCAGATGAAACTACTCAAAGCTTCTCGGTAGGGAATGGTATATGAAATCAATCAAAATCCGCACCAAGTACTTCCAACTTGTTAAGGTATGCCATTATCTCGAGAACGTGCTCCCTCACGGGCGTTCCTTCCACCATTTCCAACTTGACCGAGTCATGTTTGGTGAACTGATTAGTCATGGGATTCTGATGTGAAAACATCTCTTCAAGGTGTTCCATGATTTCAACAGCGGATACAATGTCTTCATGAACGCGCCTCAAATCCTCAGACAGAAATGTCAAGATGATGCACTTCATTCATTGTCACGCTTCCGATCATAAACTGCCTCTTCCCATTGCTTGACTTATCATTAGGCTTGCCGGGTATATTAACATAAATAACCCAATTGTGTTTTCGTGCAGTAAGGACAAATTTTAAAAAAAATTTCCAATCGATATAATTCTCTCCAAAAAGTTTATTAACTTTAAGTATATTAAACAGTGGATTAAAAGGTTGCGACATGATGAAATGAGAAAAAAACATACATTCATATCAATATCTAAAAAAAATATGAAATTATCACATAATTCGATCACATCAATTATATTGAAACCTTAAAACAATATAATCATGCATCAGCCAACATCTCGAAACAATTTAAATGCGCCACGAGGGGTGGTCTATACATTTAAATACATTCAAGCGGATCACAAACTTAAAAGTTACAAATCCTTAATTCAAAATTAATAGTTGGCTCCCACTTTGACCACATAGAAATTGACAGGGACTCCGAGGGGAGTAAGTTAATATCAATTTCCTATGCCTAAGTAATAACCATAATTAAATACAGGATTATTATTTCGCTTTGAGCAAGCCACTCGTGGTGAGGGTCAATACCGCCACTAGTAATAATCCACAATCATCCTTTCGGAATTTATTCATGTGAAATCCGTTCTTTTGGCCGATCCGAGGGGGAAATGTATTCCAAAAGAACTTCACAAATAAATAAATTATGGAGGCCAAAATAATCCAATTTTAATATCCGGAATAAAATTGCGATTATAAAAACATACTTAGTAATTTTCGAAAGTAAGGTTTTTCTTGGACAATTAAATTCATGCAAACACATATTAACAAATAATAAAAATTGCACGAAATAAAACATCCATCAAAACAAAATTAAACACATTGGAGCACTCGAATCCAATTGTCACGGTTTAATTTCTTCACGTCTTGATGCGAAAAAATCGTCCTTGTTGCTTTCCGACGTTCGTCTCGACGTGCTCCCACTCGAACAGCAACACTTCTTCAAAAACAGCATCGTTTGGGGTTCGGGACGACGTTTAAAATCATACGGAAAAAAAACACGAACCGAAAAAATTCCACGGCCTGAGATACAGCGCGCGTCGGCCCACGAAGTGGGCCCGCGCGCTTCCCGGCACGAGAAGCGCTGGAAAAGCGCCCGAGGCGCGCCGAAGCGCAGCCCCGAGGCGCACCCGAAGCGCGCCCGAGGCGCTGCACGGAGGCGCGCCGAGGCGCACCCGAGGCGCCCCGAGGCGCTGCAGGGAGCTGCCGAGGCGCGCGCGCGCCGTGCGCGCGGCGCCGTGCGCCCGTTGCGCACGGCGTGCGCCGTGCACCCCCGTGCGCCGTTTTTTTCACCGTTCGTCCTCGTTTTCTTCACCCCTTGCATGATTTTACCTCCATACACGCTCCACGCTTGCATGCGTCGTCCGGGTACGCCGTTTTTAATTCTTCGTTCTTCGTCACGATCCGGTTACAATTTATTTTTACAAAAAAATAAATACTAGATCTAGACTAGTCTATTACAATGATCGAATCAAAATAAAAATAACTAATCTACTCGTGGATTTTCTCACGAGAAAAACGAATTCGAACGAATCGAATTAAAAACCAAATTAATTCACACGCATGAAATTAACAACATTAAAAACCATGACAATTGGATACCTGCAAAAAAGATCTAACAATTCTACTATCCAATTTCAAATTTAATGTTCAACAATTTAAATTCCAATTTAAAATTCAGAGCCCGAAACCGTGGCTCTGATACCAGTTGTTGGGAAATTAGGGGTGCCCGGAATCTATTCGGGATGAACTTTAAATACGAATTTAAATACAATTATTACTAGCATGAATTAATCCTAATTAATTCAAATAATAATTCCAACAACTTAATTATCATCATGCATGCTAAATTAATTTCACATATTTAACTAGGCGGAATTAAACAAGTAAATATGCGATTAACGTACCTCTCGTAGTAATGGCCTTTGGATATACGGGACACTTGAAATCACGTTCTATCAACCCAAAGCCTTCTCAAGTATTTCCCTTTCACCTCACTTGATCGCCGGTGGGAGACGCTTTCAAGCAATTTAATAACTAAGGAAAAAGAAAAATATATATGCTTCTTGATTTTTCCAACACATGGAATTATGTACTTGGGGATGAAATAATCATCCCCTATTTATAGATGGAGGTGGCCGAAAATATTAAGGAATATGGGCCTTGGAAAAAATCTTTTCTTAGACTCTAAGAAATCTTGAATATATCTCATATATTCTTTTCTCCAAGATAAAATATTCCACAAAAATCTCACCCTCCACTATGGGTGTAATTTTCGAAAATCTCATAGATGAAATCCAAGATTTGGATCTTCTTGAATATATGAGATATTCTTGTATTCCTAGAATACATATCTTCCATAATATCTTTCCAAGAAAATCAACAAAATCTTATTTCCCCTAATCATTAAATTTTCGAAATTAATAAAGAAAAATCAGCATATTTATTTTCTTTTTATTTTAATCACCTTATCATTATTGGGCTACTTAATGGGCTACTTGAGGGGCCTTAAGGAGAATTAAGATTGGACCTCCTAATGGACTTCTGAATTTCAATATTGAGCCCCAATATAATTCAGCCCATTAATATTAATTATTACCACTAATAAATTAATATTGCACTATCCATCTTAATCCATATTACGATAATATGGGCTCCCGGTTATTATTTCCCGCGTTTAAGATTATCAAGTCCATTAATTAATTAAGCTTCTGAATAGCTCTAAATTAATTAATATATTTCACCTTGGAGTAAAGACAGCTCAACATTATTATTCGTACCGAAGAAACTAATTCTTCACTTGCAAGATTTGGTACAATAAAACTTCTGAGCCCACCAAGGGGACTAATCACACGAGCCGTACTCGCACGCGTTTCTCCGTATTAAATCTTAGCAACCGTCGTATGATTAATATTACTGCCCAAGACACAAAGTTCGAAGTCACAATGATTCTCACCCAACATGAATCAAAGCAGTAACTACTAAGCACACACGGTCCTATTTAAGTGACGGAGATTAAGAAATCAACAACCACTGAGGTCTAATTCTTCACCTTTCAGAACAGAAGAATTTCTCCTCGCTGTAGGACCTCTTCAACACATACTAAATGTGCTAGTGCAATCTCTTGGTCAAGACAGACCAATCTGAGCCTTACACATCGACCTTTCACGGCGGATTGTTCAATTCCACCTGGGTCGTGAATTGTACGTTTAGTTACAAGTAAACTGTTAATGTTGTCTTCCGTGATCGGGTATCACCACATTAACTACAATGTAACATGTACTATATATTGAACGGTTTGCAATAGAAATTCAACATTCAATTATATCTAAAGCAAATGTGATAAAAGAATTATTCTCATAAATCGAGTGTTTGATACACGAGTTATACAAAGTAAAAGCATACTTTCACGTATAACTCCAACAGACACGAGATGATGTCCTTCATGGACGCCTTTGCCGGCTACCATCAAATCCCCATGGCCGTTGAAGACATCAAGCACACCTCATTCCACACGGAGAAGAATATATTATCTTGGCTCCGGATGCCTTTCGGTCTGATCAACGCCGGCGCGACCTACCAACGCCTGTTCAACAAGATGTTTGCAGATCAGATCGGAAAGACCATGGAGGTCTACATCGACGACATTGTGGTGAAAAGCTTGAAGAAAGAAGACCATCTCAGGGATCTCGGAGAGACTTTCAAGATCCTCAAGGCCTACAATATGAAGTTGAACCCGAAGAAATGCAACTTCGGGGTGGAGGCCGGCAAATTCCTGGGACACATCGTCAGCCAGCGCGGGATCGAGGCCAATCCGGCCAAGATCAAAGCCGTCCTTGACATGCAAGAGCCTAGGACGATCAAGCAAGTGCAACGCCTGACCGGATGCCTCGCCTCCCTCAACAGATTCATAGCCCGGCTCGGAGATAAAAGTAAGCCTTTCTTCTCGACAATTAAAAATGGCAAGTTTTCATGGAATAGGGAAAGTCAACTAGCCTTTGCGAAACTAAAGGAATATTTGGCAAACCCACAAATCTTAGTCAAGCCAGTCCCAGGGGAGAAGCTTTACTTATATCTCGCGGCCTCCGAGGTCGCACTGAGCGCGGTACTAGTCCGGGCAGACGGTCAGAACCACCTTCCGATCTATTTCATAAGCCAAGCCCTCCACGATGCCGAGCTAAGATACACCCCGCTCGAAAAGTTAGCTTACGCTCTGGTCATGAGTGTAAGGAAACTAAGGCCTTATTTCTTCGACCACCATGTAGAGGTCCTCACCACTCTACCCTTGAGGCAAGTCCTACACCGGCCGGACACCAGCGGCCGGTTATTGAAGTGGTCGTTGGAGATAGCTCAGTACGGGGTCTCGTACGCCCCAAGGACGGCCATCAAGGGCCAGGCCCTGGCCGACTTCATTGTAGAATTAACTTTCCCACCCAAGTTCACAAGAATCAACCACCCCCCTTGGAAACTCTATGTGGACGGATCGTCAACTAATTCTTGTGCCGAGGCCGGTATTATCCTGATCGGTCCGGAGGGCCAAAATTTCACCCATGCAGTCCGCTTCAGCTTCCCGGCCACCAACAACGAGGCCGAATACGAGGCCCTGGTCGGAGGCCTTGAGCTCGCAATCGCAATCGGAGTTTGCCGGCTGCATGTTTTCATGGACTCCCTGCTCGTGGTAAACCAGATCAAAGGAGAGTACGAGGCCCGGGGGGAGCAAATGATGAAGTATCTCGACCTGGTCACAACCTTATGCGAGAAATTTCATCAAGTTTTCATTGAGCAAATCCCGAGGGAACACAACACCCAGGCCGACGCACTTTCCAAGCTTGCAACAGCGGAGGGAGCAGCCGACCTCGCCAACATCCAACTCTCCACGCTCGGAACGCCCACGGTCATCCGAGCACAGGTGGCAACCGTTCTAAGCACGGATGAAAATTGGATGACGCCGATCGTGAAATATCTCAAGACCGGCGCGATCCCTGAAGATAGGACTAGGGCTCGGCAACTGCAACTCCGGTCGTCAAGGTACACCCTCATTGATGATCTTTTATATAAGAGAAGCTTTACCCTCCCACTCCTAAAATGTATAACCCCGGAGCAAGGCCAGACCATCCTGGCCGAGATCCATGAGGGGGTTTGCGGGAATCATGCCGGAGGCCGGGCCCTAGCCCATAAAGTGATCAGACAAGGATATTTCTGGCCGACCTTGAACAAGGACGCCGTCAACTTCGCAAGGTCATGCCACAAATGTCAAGTCTTGGGACCCAACATCAAACTGTCCCCCGAGCAGCTCTCCTCTATGTATAGCCCTTGGCCTTTTGCCCAGTGGGGCATCGACCTGATCGGACCAATGCCCACTGCGCCCGGGGGCCACAAATTCGCCGTCGTAGCCGTCGACTATTTCACAAAGTGGGCCGAGGCCGAGCCACTCAACAAAATCAGCCAGACCCAAATCATCAAGTTCATTTGGAAAAACATCATCTGCCGTTTCGGCCTACCTCAAGTGATCATCTCCGACAATGGGAAACAGTTTGACGGTCTCCAGATGATCCAATTTTGCGAAAAATGGAATATCAAGAAGGTTTTCTCCACCCCCTACCACCCGCAAACAAACGGCCAGGTAGAGGCCGTAAACAAGATCCTCAAGCACACTATCAAAGCCAAACTCGAGGACAAGAAGGGGAAGTGGGCAGCCGAGCTACCCGATGTCCTCTGGTCATACCGGACGACCACGAGGAACTCGACGGGCGAAACACCTTTCGCTCTAGCTTTTGGGACCGAGGCCGTTATTCCTTCAGAGGTCTCCCTACCGAGCCACCGGACAGCCCAGACGATCACCGAAGACAATGACACCGCCCGGATGATCGACTTGGACATGTTGGAGGAGAGAAGACTCAATTCCGATCTCCGAAATGCGGCCTACAAGAAGAAATCCGAAAATTTTTTCAACTCCAAAGTGAAGGCCAGGCAATTCCAGGTCGGGGACCTCGTCCTCAAGAAAGTTCAAGTACCAAAAGGGGTATTCGGCCCGAACTGGGAGGGTCCGTTCAGGATATCCAAATGGCTCTCCAGGGGAGCTTACGAGCTGGAACTCATGGATAGAACTCCGGACCAATACCCCTGGAATGCAATCCACTTGAAGAAATACTACCAATGATCTTGTACTATGTATTCAAAGTTCTTATCAATACAAGGCTCTTAACACAACTCAATCTTCTCTCAAACACCGGGCTCAGTTCAAAAGCGTATGCCGGCCGTATCGAGGCCGGCATATCACACTTAAGCCCGGAAAAGCCGCTTAAGGCCATCCGAAAACCGAGCCCAGTTCAAAAATGTACGCCGACCGTATCGAGGTCGGCGTATCACACTTGAGCTCGGAAAGGCCACCCTAGCCACTTTAAAAGCCGAGCTCGGTTCAAAAGCATATGCCGACCGTATCGAGGTCGGCATATCACACTTGAGCTCGGCAAGGCAACCAAGGCATTCCTACAAACCGGGCTCAGTTCAAAACATATGCCGACCGTATCAAGGTCGGCATATCACACTCGAGCCCGGGTCAAATCTCATTTCATACTTGTGAAAATTTACTTTGATAAGAATATGAAAGCAAGAAAGCGATGACAAAACAATAAAATTCAAGAAAAATCCGAATTATATTAAGTCAAAACCGGTCTGGAAGCCGGGAAATACAACGTTTCAAAACAGAATAAATCCGGCCGAAAGCCGGTTACAATCAGGAAAGCAGTAAAATAAAATCCAAGCTTGAATTCAAGAGCCGCCCTCCCCGGCCGCCGGGCTTGCCTGGCCTCCGGCCCCGGCCACATAATCGGCCACCTCATCGACCAAGGCCTCCACCACAGCCCCGTCTCCGCCCGGTGCCTGGGGCCCCTCCGCAGGGACTTCCTCTTCCTCGTCTCCTTCTTCCTCATCACCGGCCGGCGGGTTCTCGCCATGCTTGAACAATCTGTGCCGATGGGGGAACCAAGAGAGGTCCACCCCGTAGTCGGTCTCGAGATCGAGGAAGGGGAACCAGAAACCGTCGCTGACCGGGTTCTGGGCAGCGTACTCCCGGAAGTAGTCTTCCTGGGGCTTGGTATCGAGGCTGGCCTGGCGCCCGGCCCGGATCACATTGGCGGCGGCCACGTAGAAGCAGAACTCAGAAAAGAGTGCCGGGTTTTGGGTCGGATCCGCAGGGTCGAAAGCCGGCCGGCTCAGTGCAGCGGCCAGTTCATCATTCTTCCTTTGGAGCTCCTTCTCCGCCTCGACCTGCCGGGCAGCAGCCTGGTCTGCATCACCCCGAGCACGGTGCGCCTCCAACCGCAGATTGGCAAGGGAGTCCTCCATCTCAGACACGCGGTGCCGAGCATCCTCCAGGGCTTTGTAGGCCATCTCCGCCCGGCCCAGAGCATCATCCTTCTCCTTCAGGACGACCTCCATCTGCCCGACCGCACCATCACTCTCTTGTTTAAGCTTGGCGACTTCGCTCTCGAGCCCGAACTTCTCTTCCCGGGCACGGGTCAGGGCGGTCTCAGTCCTCCGGAGCGACCGAGAGATCTCGGAGAGCTCGTTCTCCATCGTGTTAACCACGATGGCCGCCTGACTGATCAGCGCGACCCCAGTCCGGCCCGCGTGCCGGGGACGGCGCTCGACAATGTCGGCCAGATCTTTTGTCCACGCCTGGGGGAGGGAATTCGCAGCCCGGCGCATGTAATCCGGCATCTCGGCCGTTGAACTCGGGGCACGAGAGGAGAGGAAAACGAGCACCATTGGAGGGAGATCGGAGTCATTTCGAGTCAACCTGGACAAGTGAAAAGTCAGATCAGGTATAGAAATGAAATGGTATGAATGAGAATGTCGAAGTAAAAAGACTTACGCTTGGAAGCGGACCGGGTCCCGACCAAAGTAGGTCCGGTCATCCCCTTGTCCAGGAACGGACTCCAGACGAGCCGCAGTCTCTGTTCCGACCAGCCCGGCCCCAGGGGGGGTGTCGTCGGAAACATCTATCGGGGCCGGGCTCGACCCATGCTGGCCGGATCCCTCGATCCCGGCCTCCTCCCAACTCCGTTTCTTCCCCGTAATCGGAGAAGAGGTCGGGATCTCAGCAGCTGCTGCCCCGGCGACCGGAACAGACTGGAGGAGGAGAGGCTCTTCTATCACGATCCCGGCCCGGACGCCGGTTCCTTTTTTCTTCTTCGCTCCTTTAGCCATTTTCTTTGCCGCACAAGCTCCCATCAAGGCAAACATCTCCGGGCAACGATCGGAAAACTCAGGGGGGCACTGCCTGACGATCGGAAAATCTGGCACTGAACGACCAAAATCCAAGTCACTTGCGTATATAATACATACATATATATATATATATAAATACAGATCGGAACCCGGTCACTTACTCGTCAATTTTATATGACGAGGAAACTGGAAGAACCGGCCGGAAATTCTGGCTTCCCGTGTCCGGAGGACGGCCTGGTTTCTTTCCGAGGCAGGCAGGGACAGGATCCGCTCTCTGACGACCGCGAAATCAAAGTTCAATTCTCGATCGGAAGGGCAAGGATAACCTGCAAAAAAAGGTAAAGATTAGATCAGTACTCTTAATCCAAATCTAAGCTAAAAATTCCTTACTGGGATTCTTGAGACGGATGTCGGTCGGAACGTCAATCTCCGTCCCATCCGGATACCCGGTCTTCCACGCCCCACCAACAAAGAACCATTTCTTTCGATCGTTCCGACCTTTACTGGGCAGGCCGGTCACCAATTTCTGCCCTTTCGTCTGGATGTAGACCTCTCCGGTCCCACTCCTTTCGCTCTGGATCCGATAGAGATAAGTCATCTCTCCGGGGGTCGGCATCCGGTAGAGTCGATTCCTGCCGAATAAGGTCATGACGCTCACTATAATCATCCAGGCATTCGGCAGCAGCTGGATGGGCGCCTGATTCCAGTAATTCAACAGGTACGATACGGCCGGATGGAGGGGGAAGCAGAGCCCGACCTCCATCATATCCTGGGTTACGGCCACCATCCCATGTGGAGGCTGGTCCGCCCGTTCATTAGGCTCGGGTGCGTAGAGATTAACGTCAAGAGGTACCTCCCATCCGGCCCGGGCTTCGTCGAGTTGGCGCTGGAACATCTTACTCTGTACTTGGCCAATGGTCCACCTACGGGACTCTTCCAAGTCGGCTATCCGAATAGTGGCCGGATCGCGAACGGTCGGCTCGCGCGGGAAATGATCCAGATACTCCTCGTAATCGAAGGAGAGAGACTCGACCTCATCCTTCCTCTCCACGAATTCCGACCACAGACGAAAGGCCTGTCTGACCTGGTCTCGCCGATCTTGGCTAACACTCCGACCAACTGCGGCCGGCCTCTCAACCTCCTCGGAATCGGATCCCGAGGCCTCCCCCGTGCTCCCAAGCCTTTCTTTAATCATCTCGGCCGCGAGATTTTTGAGGAGCTGGTTAGTGGCCCGGTCGTCGCCCTCGCCGCGACCGCTTTCTTCTTCATACGTCCAATGGATCCCTCTCCTCCACCGGTCGGGCCACCTCCTCGTCCCGGGATCTCCCCGTAGCCAAAGGAACTCCCTCCCGGGCACCTTCACCCAATAATGATCGTCCCGGGCGCGGGAATAGGGCATCCAAACCGTCGTCGTTGTGGGCCCAGATCGAGCCCGCTAGACGAGAAGGAGAGGCTCCACTCCCCCCGCGGGAACTTCCCCCCTCTTCGAACAAACGGCGATTAGCTCCGCCACCGCCGCCGCCACTGGAGGAAGCGCCGCCCCTTTGCCCAGGCGGAGGACCAGCCCACCGTCGCACCATTGTATAAATAAAACGAGTTTTGAGATACGGAAAGTTGGAAATTACCTTCGAAACGCCGATCGCCGCCGTGCAAAGTTCGTCGCCGCCGTGAGAAGCTCGCCGGAAATCGCCTAAGGAACTGCAGCAAAATCGCAAAGAGTGAAAACCTTTGGAAATGAGGTAACACCCCTATTTATAGGAAATGGGCAGGGACCTACGGCGAAATAAGTTTCTAGGCATAGGGGCCTAGAAGCAAGAATTTGAAACGACGGTTTCAGCGCCAGACGCCTCGTACTAGGCGCGCATTAAATGAACGGGATTCGAGGAGTCGCATCACGTCACGTCAGGCTAGTGCGCGAAACCCGAAGCGTCGCCTGACAACATACGTCACCTCAACCATCTCCTAACCGTTGGCCGATCTCCGATCACCCCGGGCGGATCCAGGCCGGCACCAATAAGAAACGATAAACGACCACCTCGCCCCTCAAATTGAGAAACGAGCTAGGGGGCAATTGTTGTGACCGTTTCGGACCGCGCATTGGATCCGGCCGGAAGAAAGCCTGAAAAGGCAAGAAGGTACCCCGAGGTCGGGACCGACCTGGCCGGCCTGAATCCGACCTCAGCGGGCTCCGAACACGAGATTCCGGCCGCGAAAGCGAGGCCGGAAACCTGCCTGGGACGTCCGTCCACGTCGATCACAGCTACATCAAAGCCCTGCCGTGGCCGGTCCATCCCGGCCATGATCAGTGAGGTCCAGCAGAAGACGCCCGGACGCGACCGACTGGCTGGAGCGTTTTCCGACCTCGGTGTCCGCCAGGAGACCGGCATCCGATCACTTAAGGCCCCCGGCCGGCAAGAGGGATCTCGAGCACGTGACAGAATCAGGCAAGATCCTCTCCCAAGGAAGAAAAAGGCCGCCTCCGTACCCTGCAACAGAGAATATTCCATCCAAATGAGGAAATTCGTCAGAGAATCGTCCTTTTTGGACACGCGTCGACACCCAAGTGGCCGGCCGCCTGCGAGCCCTGACACATCAGAGCCCGCGCGTCCTCAGAAGCAGGAGGCATTTAATGCACCTGTCCCCCGAGAGGCCGGAAATGACCAACATACCCCTATAGTGAGAAAACTATAAATACCCCAACACTTGTAATGTAAAAAAAGGTTCAACCATTCTCAATATAATCAATACACATACTCATTCAAGTCCAGGGATTAACAACCCCTGGCAATTCTTGGTGTTCTTAGTGTTCTTAAGTATTTAAAGCCTTTCTTCATCCAAGCATTCATTTTAGCATTTAAGAACCCAATCATTTGGTGTTTTTACCAAAGCTTTAATAAATAGCTATCCAATCCCAGCAAAATATATTTGGTAAACAACACATATATATATATGAAGTAAAACATTGTGTATAGAAGATGGGATTATGTATTCAACAACTTCGTCTTCATAATTGGGTATTTACTAATGGGATGGAAAACTTTCAAAGTGGGTTAAAATGTTCAGAAACATCAACAATAGCTTCTAGATCGCATACAAGGATATAAAGATTAAAAAAAGTAAAAGAAAAAATATATATATATATATATATAAATACATGGGGGGTCTCTTTACTTTTTTTCCACACGAAAAAATAGACCAACAATAAATATGAGAAAAAAGAATATTATCTTAAAAGAAGAGCTGATTATAGGATGTTTAGATTTTTCTCTGTCTTTTTCAATTTTTAGTTTCAATGATCCATCGTATATTTAAGGAGGATGAAAGTTAATTTTTTTAAATTAATTTTCAATGTGTTGTGGCACACATTATTTTGTCTCCTACATCGACATGAACGGCGAGGTCCATCGAGCCAAGGTGAGCTACTCGAACCTTGCCACGAGGTGGAACAAGAGGAGAAGAGTCGGCTAGACTGAATCCCTATGTTAAGGCTCCACTTGGTAGGGAGTAATAATTTTAGTAAGGGGTACAAATTTAATATGGAAAAGTCATATAAAATTGTTTGGTAGGACATATAAAAAATGTCCTACTAATTTATGCAAAATTCTTATACTTACTTGGTAGGAAGTAATAAAAAAGGTAAAAATTAGGAATAGTTGTGGTTCGGCAGCTACGGCGGCGGTCCGTATGACAAACCAATAATTAAATAGTACGACCTTTCGGACCGAATTAATTTTATAAAGGTGAATAGTGCTTTGGAGGTATTACGCGTTACTATTTTACAGGGTCGGACATATAAGAAACGGGTCGATATTATTTTAGTATGCCCTACCAAACAGAATATTAATTATACAACACCCCATAATATGGGCTTATATGCCCTACCAAGTGGAGCCTAAGGATATGAATTCACAGCTCGCTAAGAGCTCAGTATTCACCTCGGCAGCCCTCCACGTCTGCGTACTCAAAGGTACCTCGCCCAACCTCGTCAACATGGCGAGATCCCACAACAACCTCGCACGAAGAAAGGAACCAAGTCAAGGTCGCAGGCGAGGACGGTAGAAGTCATTGATAAAGAATACACACATTAAGATTGGGCCTAAAAAACCCAGCAACCTCTCTTGCAATTACTTACTTGCTCCTTACTTAACATTCAATAACTTTAATTTCAAGTCTAAGAATCAAGAACATTCATTGCTCTTGATTTCTAGGACTTACTTGTATTACTCGATCCATAACCACACCTATATCACTCCGTACGTAAATCGGGTAACAACACAATAAAAGGGCTATAAGAGCATTCCTAATGGGAATTTTCAATTTGCCAACATTTTCATCAAATTTGTCTTCAACAATAAAATCACTATCAACCATTCCACTCAAGTTTTAACTCAACAGGGAATATTCGAATATTCCTAATTTAATCAAATTTATTTTCTATTTTATCTAATATTTGTATATAATTAAATTGATATATTTACATTTAAATCTTTAAAAATTAAACAAAAAAAAAAGATATATTTAATAAAAAAAATTAAAGCACTATGATTCATTGATATAATTTTTTTTTAAACATTTGATATAAAATACCCAAGTTCAAAAACACAATTCATCACAATCACATATTAATACTAAAGAAAATTACATATTTAATACGACATAAATGCAAAAAGAATATTAATAATGCAATACTACTAGTAAAATTTCCCTAATATTGAGTTTTAACACTCGAAAGAATATCATATAATTTAAATAAAATGATTTTTTTTTTTGCTTATTGAACAGTGTATTAACAAATAACTCGTACACTGTTCAAATGGATTCAATTTGCTTCTGCAACAGGAGCCGCATTGGGGGATGATATTTGAGGTATTGGAGGCACACTACTCCTTGCCTCCAACATTGGGAGTGTTCTAATGGTCAAAATATTGGGCGTGTTTAGTAAATTCAATAAACATTCTTCTTTATTTGGGTTATATTAAGTAATTGGGGTGTGTATAATATATCCCGTGATTTGTTTAGCTGGAACCAATAAAATATTTTAAAAAAATGTATCAACTTCGCAAATGTTAAACCTATCTTGGGACGAAGGGATTATAAAGTGAAACTTGCTTATTGTGAAATTGATTTGCAATACTTTTTAGTAGATTTCTTCACACCCTTCATTTCTCTTCAAAACTAATACTCTTTAGTAAAAATAATGCATATCCTTTCATGAAACAATTCATACCCTTCAAATTGGTTTATACGTGAACCTTGTTCACTCTATACTTTGACATATTAATACACCCAACCAATAAAATATTCTTTAAACATGTGTCAACTCCCTAAATGTTAAACTTACCTTGAGACGAAGGGAGTATTAATAGTATATATATAAAGTGAAACTTGCTTATTGTGAAATTGATTTGCAATACTTTTTAGTAGATTTCTTCACACCCTTCAATTCCCTTCAAAACAAATATTCTTTAGTAAAAACAATGCATATCCTTTCATGAAACAATTTATACCCTTCAAATTGGTTTATACGTGAACAAGTTTCACTCTATACTTTGACATATTAATACATCCATTTGACAAAGTATTATGTGAAAAAGTGTCATGATTTTTTTTTTTATAAAAAAATGTCTAGGGCATGTAGTCCAAATATATAATTAGGGACAGAAATTTAGAAGGCCAGATGATAAAAATGAAGTTAGAAACAAAAAAAATTCCGTTGCCGGGACTTGAACCCGGGTCTCTCGGGTGAGAGCCGAGTATCCTGACCAACTAGACTACAACGGATTTGTTACTAAGTGGTTAATAATTTGTTATTTATAATTATACTGTAATAGTAATGATTTGAGCCAAAATTTAAGTGTTTCTATGGAATTAGGGCTGTAAATGAGTCGAGCCGAGCCGAACGCACGAGTGTTCAAGCTTGTTTGAAAAATTATCGAGCTTTGATATTCATGTTTGAGCTTGTTTGATAATTATTCGAGTCGAGCTCGAACGAGCTTTAATCGAGCCGAACACGAGTCGAGCTCGAGTAGTTTGATATTTTTACACATGTTTTATCTTTTTTTAGTTATCGAGCTCGAGTTCGAGCCGAGCTTTATAATGTTCCGAACATAAATTTGTGTTCAAGCTTGTTTGATTTCTATTTCGAACCGAGCTCAAACGAGCTTTTATCGAACGATCTCGAATCGGGTATCGAATAGCTTGGTTTGATTTTCAGCCCTATATGGAATGCTCAATATAGTAAGGCAATGTTATTTTGCAAATCTACTGTTTAATCTTGAATATGTACGGAGTGAAATTGGTTTTTATATGAATTATTAATGGGTATTATTTGTTTCATTAAAAAATATTAATTATTTTTACTAAAGGGTATTAGTTGACTTCACTAAAGAGTCTTAGTTTATTTTCAATGAACAACTAATACTTTTAAGTGAAAATAAGTAATACTCTTCAGTGAAAACAACTGATACATTTTAGTGAAAAATAACTATCACCCTCCGATCATTTATATATGAATCATTTTTACTATATACTTTGTCTTTAATCTTTCTGACTTCCTCCAATTGGTGGATTCTAGCTGGGATACTACAACTTCGTTTCATTTCGGATCCTTAAAACTAAACTTGCAATGATGTTCTTCTTGACTCTTATGATTAATTAGAGCTCAGACCTTGTGAAATTGTTAATTCCTTAAATTAAACTGGTTTGAGAAGAAACAGAATTGATTGTGGAGAGAAGACAATCTATTGAAGTTTGATTGAAGTTTTATAATACATGGGATGAGTCTCATTTTAATTATGGTTTAAAGGTTAGTATGACTCAAATTTTCAAATAAAGATCCATTTTATATGAGATTGTCTCTCACAAAACTACCCATATATATATAGAGAAAGTTAACCTTCAAATTCTCTTCCCTTAATTGAATTGCAAATCTTTTTCTTAATTTATTTTTCCATATTTTCCTTGGATATTGATAGGGGTGACAATTTGTGTATTCGTGTTGTGTTGTGTTCCGTGTCAACACGATAAGAATAAATACGAACACAACACGATAAGAATGTGTGCTGGCACGACGCGAACTCGAAATTTTTTGTGTCAATACGACACTACATGATATGACACGATAAGAAAAAAAAAATGTGTTATAACATAACATGGCACAAAACGATAATACATATTACACGATAACACATGATAAGAAAGTACAAAATTTATAATAAAATTACATATTATCAAGTCATATATATAATCGAATTTTATTTTCAAATTTAACGGGTGACATGAACATGATCCAACACGACACAAATATTCCATATGCTTATCGTACTGATACGATTATGATACAAACACGATAAGCCTAAACAATAACCCACAATTTTTGTATCGTTTTCGTGTAGTATATATAGTGAACATAAACATTATATCAATCCCACTACGCTAATTATGGACCATACAATATTAGCAGGTGAACCACACTATATTTTGCTTTAAATTAAGGACCATACTATATTAGTGTATGAACCTTTTACAGATTTTACAGACTAAGATCAAATGGTGACAGAAAAAATAGAAGAAACGGGAGAAAAAGGAAATATAATCACAAAAAAAGATGATCACGAGTATGCACTATAAAATTTTCACTTAAGTTTAATCTATATCAAAACAAAAAACACACCCTACTTTTCTTGCTAGAGTGAACTGTTCCATTGCTGTGGGGACAAAGTGAAACCCAAGAATTCCAAGTCCCTCACACAATTGCACTCTCTGAATTTGATTCTTGTTTTTATATTTTTGTAATTACTAATGTTAGCTATCTAGCTTAAATGATACTTCACAGGGAGACAAGTTACCAGCATAATCTCTCATTGTGGAACAAAGGAACAATGGCAATCACAATCACAATCACAAAAAACTATTCAAGGCTTTCCTCACATCATCAACACGAAAATTGCATTTCCAGATACAGTCATGCGAACAAATTCCGTTCCCGTTTAGCAAATTTCTTGCACAAGTTTATACACACCAGTAAAATATCAGTTTATAAATTTCTTCCATGAATAAAGGGATATCTGCAACTGGGGATAGACAAGTTCTACCAACCATAAAATGAGCAAGAAACTAGCTCTAGCAAGACTCAAAAGCAGGGCAAGTCGTAGGGATGCTATGATAACACATCTGCATAACATAAGAAGGTCGTTCAATGAGCCAAGATTACCCATTGTTCCCTAATATCGTTGAACAAAGACGATATTCATTCATCACAAAAGAAACCAAGTTCTTACCAAGAACAAATTCATGAAAATTTAACATAATCCAGCAGCAAACTCACAGAGACCAACATATCAGAAACTTAAACTAGCGAAATCACATTAAGAACCAAATGAAACTGCAATTCTAACCAAGAAAACTGAGCAGTAGTAATACTAAACCTATATAAATCAGGATTATGCATATTTCACCAAGTGAGAAGAACCAGTCAGATGCCATACTTTTATAACACTTAAAACACTGAACAGCAACAATAATGAACATCAACACTTAAAACACTTAAGTTTCAGTAACACTTGCAAAATATGCACAATCATCAACTAAATTAAACGAGGACAAGGTTTTTTAGAACCAAACTCCAAAGCTGGTGCTGACTGTGATGAACTTGCTCTCTTATTCTCATTCTTCTGAAAATAGCTCTTTTTCGTTATTGAACGAGTAGGATCCAATATCGTCATGGATGATGCTGATTGTGCAGAAGTTTCTTCTTGTTCTGTACCCATCAATGTCTTCAAAGCAATCAAAGTCCTACTGTAGTGCTCTTCAAGGTTTGCTCTTGCAGTTTCATTATCTTCGCACAACAATATTAGATTGTAGTACTTCCTTAACATGTCATTTCTCCAAGTGCCAGAATCAATGTTCTCCTTTTCGCTGGTTTGAGGTTTAAACTTATCCCACACTTGTGATCTGGCCAGCTTTGTCCATCTCTTCAGAATATAGGCATCAGGTATGTTTTGTACCGAGTTTATATGCAGTATCCTCAAGCAATGGTAGCACAACATTCCACATTCCTCAAATTTCATGCAACTACACTTGATTACCTTTGTAGCATAATCGAATGAAACTCGATTGCTTGGACCATCACCAATAGATTCAACATCATATACCATCGTGGTGTCTAGGACTTCAACGTTTTTAGATGAAGCACTCACACATTTTATAAACTCCTTGTCAAAATCTCTGAAAAGGGCTAGTGTATATACCTCCGATGCATGCTTTATCATTCCAGCCATTTGGAAAATTGATTCAGGTTTTGACCTTGAGCAATTGAACTCATCCTTTTGTTCTTCAGTCCTCCAATTTTTGACGGTTTCCTTGAACATCTTGTAAAATTCTGTCAAAGTTGTATCTGTCCTAGCTTTGAATCCAATCGAATGGTATATGATCCCACTACGTTGTGGTGAACTTATCCCAGCGGAAAAAAACTTTTTGTTCAATGTCGTGCACCATTTCTCCTTCAAGCCGTATAATCTTGTAAACCAAGGATTGTCTTGAAGACCATTATCAGTTACCATTCTTTTCCAAGTGATTTCAAAATCACTCTCATCAACACACTCGGATAAGCACTTGTTGAAGGCATCCTTAACAGAATTCTCACATTCCAAAATCTCAAATCTGGCTATCGCATTCTGCTGAAGGTGCCAGAGACTTAATCTATGCCTAGATTCAGGAAAAACCTGCATATCATATATATTTAGGATTTTTGACAGTAAGGTAATATCTTTATGCATATGAACTAATACTATTAAACATAAATACCAATACTATTTTATATTGTACTGATTTTATACCGTTTTTATTCCTTTTGCGATCGTCAGGTCCTGATCAGTAAAGATGGATATAGGATATTTCTCTCCCATTGACTTTCTGAATGCCTTGAATAACCACTCAAAAGTTTCAGCTTTCTCATCTGAAATGAAGCCACATCCAAACATTACATTCTTCCCATGATTATTTAGTCCAATGAAAGGAGCACAAGTGAGGTTATATTTGCTTGTCCTATACGTTGTATCAAACACAACAACATCTCCATATATTGCATAATCCTCCTTCATCCGTGAATCCCGCCAGAAAATATCAGACAACCTTGCTTCACTATCTAGTTTTAACCTGTAAAAGAACTCTTGATCTTGTTCACGTTCTTCTTGGATCATATCAATGAAAGTTTGTGCGTCCCTTGCTTCTATCTTCTCCATCTTCATACGAGTTACAAAGTTTAAATGATCTCTCGGGGTGTGATCTACATCTTCTTGGTCACCAGCTTCATATGCCATGTAATGGTAAGATTCATTTGCCTTCATTCCTGAAGAGATAATTTGTTCCATAACCTTTCCTTTCTCATCTGTTATCATCCTTTCGAAACTGTGATGATAATTCCATCCTTGACTCTTCAACTGATGATTATGTTTCATTTCGTGTTTAATAACTTCATAAATCCCTTGTTTGTTCAACTTGACACTCAACAAGGCCTTGCAATTTGTCCTTACAAATCCAACTTTTCTTTCCTTTCTTGATGTTCCAAAACTTGTAGTTAAAGCCTTTGATTTCTTAAGTCCAGCACAAGAGCAAACAAAGAGTTTTGCCAACACTATCCCAGTTGTTGATAATCTAGTAGTTGCTTTCCGTACGCTAAACCCGTTTACTTGAGCATGTCTACAATACATTTCATACATTTCGTCAAGCGTATTTCCTGTCATTCCAAGCAGGCTTCCACTTATATCATTAGAATCATCATCGTCCCCTGTTTAATAAAATGAAGGTTAATACTAGTATACTTACACAACTGATACTGCAGAGACACATATGTAATAGCGTTTAATTAAAGACAGATTTATTACCTTCATTTGCATTTTCTGCACCATGATCAACTATCCCAACCTCATCATCAAGTTCATCCATTGGAGTGCTATCCGTTATCGTAGCATCGTCATTTGCATTTTCAGCATCTTGCTCAAGTATTTCAAGGTCATCATCAACGGCAACTATTGCGCCTGTGTTTTGATCATCAATTTCTGTATTAATAAATAATATAAGGGTAAGTATTTGCAATATAAAACAGAATATCAAAGCCAGATACTAATACTAATTGCTACAATTTCATCACATCAGTAGCTTCAAGAAGGGAAGAGACAGACAGAGAATACAACAACAAAATCATTTAATCTACTAGCTGCATTAACAAAATCCCATCTTTCAGAAACCACAACCCAGCTTGAGAATCGAGATTAAAGAGAGTGAAAATAATGAATCCTATTGGACAACAAATAATGATTATGCAACAGGCATACAAAATATTGCCTTCAGAACTATGAGCTAAGAAGCACATGGAAGACAAAATTTCTAGCTGCAATGGCCAGATTGGTTTAAAGCATGACAAACAGCCACGTGCTACTTCGAAAAAACTAGTAGCTTTCAAAAAGTTAATAAACAAGAGTAGATAGACTCAAATAGATAACAGCTATCCTGGTTACCTACGTCGGCCTTAACTCCGGCAGTTCTAAGAACAACATGAAATAGAAGCTATGGTGCTTCCTAAAACCAACCTTCTTAACGTAAACGTTGAATACTTATTGTTAACCATTCGCCTCCCGTAGATTACAGCAATTAACAATAATGCTTAAGCTTGGAGCAATGCCTAGGTTTAACATTATCAAATTCAAAACAAAAATTGAAACAATTCTTTTGCCTTTCCTTTTGCAGTTTTGCTATCTCTGTGATTTTGTTGTCCAGTTATGCATCAAATACGTACTTATCAAGTTATCAAAACAAAATCAGCCTGTTCATCAAATCATTCTTCTCATTGAAATTAAGGCAAAATCAAAACAAAAATTGAAACAATTCTTTTGCCTTTCCTTTTGCTGTGTAGCTATCTCTATGATTTGGTTGTCCAGTTATGCATCAAGTACGTACTTATCAAGCTATCAAAACAAAATCAGCCTGCTCATCAAATCATTATTCTCAATCTAATAATATTTCTTCACCCGCAGATCACTAAATTTGTAATTACATACACAACTACAACAATTACATTTACACACCATGCAATTTAATTTAAATATTTACATAAAAAAATAACGTCACTTCAGATGAAGTTATTCAGTAAATTGTCTCCGAAACACTTTTGATCAATTTTCTCAGAGAAATTGGTGCTAACAATACAGTACTATAGAATCTTCTAAACAAGTACCTGTTATCAGAGGGTAGTCAGAATCAGCCATAGAGACGATTAGCTTGAAATTTCAGAAAACTTTCTCAGAATCGCTTGGTCAGATTTCAGAAATTTCTTCCAAATTGCAATGTTATAGTGAATCGCGATCGTTTTCGGCTCAATTTCAGTTTCAAATTGTTGAATTATGCAGTTTTCTCTTCATATTTTGCGTCGTATTTTTTCTGAATGTTTTTCGCGTATTTCTGGCGGGTCATAATGTGGACATGGATAGTGGTTTACCCTAGTTGGGACGGACTCATAAAAAATTGGGTCAAACAAACTTTATTTTCAACTTTCAATGAGAGATGTTAATTTTATTTTCAATGAGAGATGTTAATTGGGTTCTAAAAGGTCCAAAACTTTAGATTATTTTAACGAGCCACTAACACCTGAAATTAAATGAGTACTAACGGACCATAAAATAGAAAAAAATTAACTTAAATTTAAAATATTTAATATATAATACTACCTCCGTCCCAATTTTGTTTACTCATTTGACTTTTATTGACTTTAATGTAGGACTTGATTTGTAGTATTTAAATAAATAAA
Source organism: Ballota nigra (assembly GCA_947034835.1). Lineage (NCBI taxonomy): Eukaryota > Viridiplantae > Streptophyta > Magnoliopsida > Lamiales > Lamiaceae > Ballota > Ballota nigra. The sequence goes on along the minus strand of OX344727.1, from coordinate 3,674,056 downwards.
ATTATTTTTTTATGATTGCGTATTATTCAATTTAAGTGAATGAGACAAAATGAAAATGTTTTTCTACGTAATTATTAGTAGAATAAGGTGTAATTTAAAAGTGTTTGAAGGGGGTAAATAATGAAATGGATAAACAAAATTGGGACGGAGGGAGTATGATTTAATTTAAATTTAACATACAAAATTAAAGGATGTATAATAATATTGTTCATTATAGTCTATTGTACATAGATGCATGGAATTTGAATTATATGAAATTATAGGCAAAATTGGGAATTAGTTTCACCTTGAAATTTGTTAGCATTTTATGTGTAATTTTTAAGAAAGAATAAGTCTCTTGTACACCAAGTGCACCGTGCAATTCAAGTATATGTTTTTCAAAATTACCCTTACTATTACTAAAAAGTTATCTTTGTTATTACTGAAAAGTTATCCCTTATTAAATACACTTGAGTTGCATAGTGTATCCAGTGTATACAAGACTATGTTTTTAGAAAATATTAATTGTTTCATTAGAATGTATTAATTTGATAGTAATATATTTTAATGAAACAATTAATACCGTTTTGAGTTGCGCGGTGAAATGGATTTACAATAAATTTATAAAATAAGCCCTTAAAAAGACCATAAATTATGTATTTGTTCATTTGTTGCTAACAAAACCTCCGACTTTATATTAATTAATTAGGCTACATTTAATGGATAGCAGGAGCAAAAATGAATTTAAATTGGTTTGGAGCAAGATTATACCCTTGAAAGTGGTGACCATGGCATGCAGAATCTTACACGATAGAATCAATTTAGCAAGAAGAGGGATCATTGTTGTTGGAAACGAGACAAAGTGCACGGCGTGTTGACTGAAAGACGAGAAAACTAAGCTTTTTTTTTTTTTTTTCCGTGAATTGCCTGTTGGCTGGCCTTAAAGTTTATTCTCGAGGGCTTGAAGTTTATTGCGGAGAAAATTCACAGGAAATTAAAAAGGAAGGTTATGGGGTTGGTTCTTGTTGAACTTGTTTGCCCCGACCCGTTTTAACATCTATACTTTCAACAGTTTTACAATGATAATACATTTTAATAAAATAACTAATAATATTTTAAATTGTAGTATGAAATTGATTTAAAAAAACTTCCACAAAATTGGCCATCAAATTTCCTTCCATTAATTGAATTGCAATTCTTTTAACTTATTCATTTTTCCTCATTTTTCTAGATATATTGAGAGAAGATAAACATTATAATTAGAGTAAGTCTCACCACGCTAATTAAGGACCATACTAGATTAGTAGATGAACCCATCAAGATCAAATAGTGACAAAAAAAAAGTTGAAGAAATGGGAGAAAAAGAAAGAAAATCAAAGAAAAAAGATGATCACGAGTATGCACTATGCAAATCTCAACTTGGATATCATCTATAACAAAAACAAAGACATAGCCTACTTTTCTTGCAAGCGTCAAGCGTTTCATTGCAGTGGGGACAACGTGAAACCCAAGAAATCTCCATCTCTCAATTTGATTTTTTTGGTTTTTGTATTTTTGTAATGAGTATGTATAGAGTGAAATTGATTTATACATGATTCGTTGAAGGGTATTAATTGTTTTCACCGGAGAGTATTAGTTGTCTTCACTGAAAAATATTAGTTTGTTTTCAATAAACAACTACTCCCTCCGTCCAATATTAGTAGTCCTGTTTTTTTTTTTTTTTTGCTGTTATTTTTTGTTATAAATTGGAGGGTATTATGAGTTATTGTGAGGTCTATTTATCAATAAAGTTATTGTTTACGGAAAATTATAAGTATCAAGTTTTCATAAACAATCATTTTATTCATAAATGAACCCCACAATACCTCATAATACCCTCCAACTTATGACAAATAATAACCACAAAAAAACAGGATTGCTAATATTGGATGGAGTGAGTAATATTCTTCAGCGAAAACAACTAATACTTTTCAGTGAAAACAACAAATACCCTTCAATGCTTCATGTATGAACCATTTCCACTCCATACTTGGTCTTTTGTAATTACTAGCTTAAATGGCTTAAATGGTACTCCTCTATTGGACCAACAAGTTGGCCGCATAATCTATTAGTCTATATGGATAGTTTTAATTTCTTTGTCTGGTAAAAAATCTGGTTATAAATATGTGGATGATGCAATTGTAGAAACATGAAAAGGAAAAAAAATATGAAGAGTGTACTAGGAAAAAGAGCTTTCTTGATAGCTTTGTTCTTTGCTTTGGTGATAGTCAAATTGAGTGGGGAAGAAAAGGGAAGCCATCAAGATCAACACAATGTTGTATCTTTGAAAAATGCTGATCTTCCACATGAAAATGCTGACAATGTAGGTAACAAAAGATGGGTTAGTGGTGGTGGGGGCGGCGGTGGTGGAGGTGGAGGAGGCGGTGGTGGTGGAGGTGGTGGAGGAGGTGGTTGGGGTGGATATGGATGGGGATGGGGTAGTGGAGGTGGGGGTGGAGGTGGGGGTGGGGGTGGGGGTGGATGCAGAAAAACACCAGGGAAAAAAGGGAAACATTATATGAAGAATAGAGGTAAGGAAAATGAGGAGTATAGGATTGGGGAATTTGGTGAATGTATGATGAAAGGAAGGTGTAAAGGGATGAGATTGGATTGCCCACTACATTGTGGAGGCCCTTGTTTTTATGACTGCAGGCATATGTGCAAAGCTCACTGCAAAAATCCTAAATAATCAACTGCCTTTTGTTCGGATTTGGATTTGGATTTGGATTTCGAGCTGTACAACACCGTTTTGTGCCCTTGAAATAAAAGGAAACTAACATTAGTTTCTTGTGACGATATAGTAATGTATTATAAACATAGGAAACCAACGTTGGTTTTCTCTTATTTTTAACTACATGCAACAGTGTTGTACAATACTAGATCCAAATCCCTTTTGTTCGTTCTTTTTGGAGTACCAATAGACCTTTTGTTTTGTTGTTGAATGCGGTTGAAGACAGCTGGAGAGGAGGTGTTTTGTGCTTGATGTATCTTGCATGGGGTATGCACTGTATTGTCATTGCACATGAAAGAAATATACCTTGGATTTGGAAATTGTGTACTTTCTTTTACAAACTTTGGATTCTAAACTTATTTCTTTGTTTCAAAATAAATGTAATTTTAAAGGTTAAATTTTGTTCTTTCTATTTAAAAATAAGTGTAATTTTAAAGATTAAATTTTGTTCCCTCTATTTAAAAATAAATGTAATTTTAAAGATTAAATTTTGTTTTAATTTAAATATCGTTTTAACTATTTATCCATATTTTTTCTTAATTTATCCCACAACTTAATTAAAAATATAAGAGCGTTTTTTGAAAATTATTAAAATATAATATAATTCTTTTGGATATATACCCATGTCAAAATTTTATGTTTTTTTAATTAAACACAAATTCTTTAAAACAATGCTTATTCTGAAACACAGGGAGTATGACTATCAAAAGTTGAAGACAGTATGACAACATAGTAAAAAATGTGCATTTTTTACAAACAAATAGTTTTAACTTTTGATATGAGTACCCTGTAAAAAAAAAATGTTGGATATGAGTAGCTATATGCATCATGAATGCAAAAAAAAAAAAAGATTGGTGAAAATAATAAACATTATATAATCGGCCGCATCATTCCAACTTTTCTTAAAGAAGAATTCGTTAAACGGTAGACTTCAGAATCTACAGTTACAGTCATACTTGAATAAGATCTTTTAACTCATAATTTAGCCCTAACTTCAGAATTCAATTCCATCATCACCTGTGCCTTTTCAACATATTTGAGAAGTACAATTTTCCAACATAGAAAACATATGACTCAGAAAACATAGGCATGTCAGAATACATGGACTGCTGCCTAGCTTTCAATGTTGAAGCTCATTTAAGAAAAAAAGCAACTTGATAATTCAAGATTAGGGCAAGGTTCTGGGAGTGTAAACCAAATTACAAGGGAAGTTCACCACTGTCAGCAATCACAACTTTGCTTTTCGGTGTTCCACTCTGCTTACCTTCAGCTTCAACCTTATAAACCACATCCATTCCAGACAGAACCTTCCCGAACACAACATGCCGGCCATCCAACCTAGACCCACGAGGAATTTGGTGAGCATTTTAATGCTGGAAGAAAATTTGAGTTTTGGGAATAAAAGCAAAAAGTAGTTACCAGCTTGTGGTCACAGTTGTGATGAAAAACTGGGAACCGTTGGTGTCAGGGCCAGCGTTTGCCATCGATAAAAACCCTGAAAGATACGCACAATTAACATTGCGATCACCAGAAGAATGACGGTATAATTTAGACAACAAAACTAGGCCACAATCTCATTATGTGTGTGTTGGTTCATTCAAGACAGATGCTACCGTTAGTAGTTAAACATAACATGACTATAATTATAATTTCTTTTTTGATGTCATTTTATACATTCTGGTTAAATATTTTATATTTTTATACATTCTGCATCGTAGGGTTCAAGTCTCCTATGCACATGGCCACATGCACAAGGAATCTTAAGTGTATCCAATTTTTTGTCCATTGAGCTTACCCTGCCTTCTTTCTAAGACATTCATTATTTAATCTATCTATTTCAGTGTTCTACACATCATTTGCATTTTGTTACCCTTATTTTAGTGTTCACGTTCATCTTTTTGTTTTTTGGCTGGGGGCCGTGGTGGGGTGTTGTTGTGTGTGTGTGTGTGTGTGTGTGTGGGGGGGGGGGGGGGGGGGGGGGGGGGGGGGGTGTGCTGTTCCTTCTTAGATAAACATGGAATATTACCTGGTCCAGTATGCTTGATCTTAAAATTCTCATCAGCAAACTTCTCTCCATAAATTGACTCTCCGCCTCTTCCATCGCCAAGAGTGAAGTCGCCTCCTTGAATCATGAAGCTAGGTATAATTCTGTGGAAAATGCTTCCCTTGTAATGCAGAGGCTTCCCACTTTTGCCAACACCTTTCTCCCCTGAATACAAAAGAGATATTAGTGCAGGCCCCTTACAGTGCATCAATAGACAGTCAAAAGGTTGCTACTTATTGGTAAGAAAATGATTACTCTCACAGTACTTGAAGTCCTTCACTAAAATATTTTCCATTTGTTTAAGTATCAAAATTTGAAATAATTAGTTGGCAGCCATAAGATGCAAAGCTTATCAAACTTATCAAATCTAATTTTAAACAGTTCAACTGAGCATGTAAAAGGATCTATTCAAGGAGATCAAAATGGTGGTAGAATAAGAAACACTGAGAAAGAAGGCTCATTATACCTGTGCATAAGGCTCTAAAATTTTCTGCAACAGATGAAATTGGAAAAATAATCAGTAAGCAATGATACCAAGGAACTCAGCAAAATTGATCCAATAATTCCAGTATACCTGCTGTCTTTGGAACAGTTTTTCCAAATAGACCCATAGTAACGCGCCCTGAAAGCAAGTAAATAGAGAAATGTCATCCATTGCTTTCACAATTATAAAACATCAGAAAAAGTATAGTTGTCATCATCTTATTTACTTAAATTGTAACTATGCAAGTATTCTTCTATTAAATCCAAAATGGAACACTGATTATTCATACAAGGGAATGAAAGACGACAACTGCTTGAAGTTAAGAGTTTCTCCAAGCATCCTTTTTGACATTTCTCATTCTGCAAGTGCAAAGTCTGTTATCATATGCAGTGGGAAGCTTAAAACTAAAATGCTCTGAAACTATAGTTTGATCACACAGTAAGTGCCCAGGATCAAAATCGTACCCAAGTTTTTAACTCACGACGTCAAATATGTATCACCATTATAAACCTCATAACAAGAGTCCAGAAAAGGAAGAACCTATAATTGAATCAGCAAATATCCAACAGAGATCCTAATCACACGAATTCAACCTATTTTGTTAACAATACATTACAGAAAGGAGAATTAGAGTATACCAGCAGGTTTTCCATCAATCTCGATATCGAAATAGACCTTATGAGTTACCTCCTTTAAATCTTCCTTCGATTTCTTTGCCTGAAATAGGAAGAATACCATTTACACTCATTACAGTTTATACAAATTTTAGAAACTACAGCTGAAGGAGATAGAGGCTATAAAATGAGCAAACTGAAGATCTACGATCCGATCATAAATAAGATTAGACATACTCATAAACATAAATCGCAACTAACTCAATCAACTTTTTACCCGAACAATTTGGAATTCTAAATTATCAAATCTAAAAACAAGACAAAATTCATAGATCTTCGGCACGAGAAGTAGAAATAAATTGAAAAGCAATCCGCTGAAGAAGAACCTGAGATCCTGAAAACGCGAGGAGGAGCACCACACCGAAAAGGAGGAGAGATCTCTCAGTAATCGCCATTTTTCGTCTTTTCTCTACGATGATTTTGGTTTTGTTTTTGATGTGCTGAGAGACTGAGGAGGGCTCGCTTTGTAGTTTATATTAGGTCTTTCTCACTTCTCAGTGGACAATTGGACATTGACTATAGACTTGTTCATTAGAGGAAAAACAAAAATAAAAATGTCTTTGTATTTCCAACTTTAAAAAAAAGGAGTATTATTATTTTTCATAATTTCATTTTAACATTAGCTTCCTATAATTCTAATGATAGAATTAGGAGGAAGCTTAGTTTATATGAGATTAATGAAAGTATAATCTGTATCTGAGAATGAAATGATAATAATTCATAATTTATTTTAAATATTACTCCCACCGTTCCAAATTTATTTTTTCGTTTGACTTTATACGGAGTTTAATGCGAGGGTTGAAATGTAATATTTAAATGAATAAAATAGTCTTGAGAATTGTGAATAATGGATAGTAAGATTTAAATGAATAAAATAGTTTAATTGTGGTGGTAAAGTTAAAAGTGAATCACTTTATTTTTATATTGGGAATGAGAAAATAAAATTGAGACAAAGAATTTGGCAAATTAAAAAATAAAATTGGGACAGGAGTATAATTTGGTATAATAATTTTTGTATAAGTTCATAATGATCAAATCTTAATAATATGAAAGCATATGTACTTTACTTTTACAAATTAAAAATTAGGAATCCAATTTAAAGGAGACTAGAAAAAGACCTCGCGAATTTTGCGAGCTGAAAAAAAATTATGTGTATAAAAATGATGATTTAAATATATTTTTGTGGTTTTTTTTTTAAATATTTTACGAAAAAATATACATAATACATGATAAAATTAAAATATTATTTGATACTCATCCGTTACAATTTAGATTATTCCAAACTATGGAAAAATAGTTTTACTCTCTTAAACTAATCATTTCCAAACATCTCTTATTTATCTCTCACTGCACTAATTTTTTCAATATATCATTTAACAATTTTTTAACTAAACTCCCTCCAATAAAGTAAAACTAACTAATACTCCTAAACATTTAATATTTGTCTCTCGATATTTTTTATAGCAATTCGAAAATTTACAGGACAAAACTATAAATAAACCTCTACTTATCCACTTCCGTTTACCTCTCTAATCTATAAATATATAATAGCAATAGGATTTCCTATTATAGTTTTGGCGCCATTTTATTCTGACCGTTGATGATATTTGGTTCTTCTCATATTAGCCGTTGGATCATTTTAGATATTTTCTATGGTATTATTTTAATGGCTACATTTAATATTTTTAATATAATTGATGAGATTGGTATTTGCCTTTGAATTGTACCTTGAAATGTGCAACCGTTACATTTTAGTTTACCTATATATACGTGTGTTCATTATTCATCCATTCATCATTCGTTTATTTGACCCTTTATTTTGTCGTTTCTTTCTCTTGCATGAAAAATGATTTTTATTGCAGAAGTATGGAGTTTATTATCAAACTCAGAAGAATATGGAGTATTTTAGGTCTATTGTTGTTGATCGACGTTTTGTTTTGTTGGAGTGATACTTTCGATTGTCTATTGTAGTATTTTTTTTTTTTTTCCGATCATGTAGACCACACGAAAAAATATATCATTTGTGGACCACAATATTGATATGTTTGTATAATTTTTTTTTTTATCAAGCATTGTGTATCTCCCAAATTTTTTTCAAGTCTAATATATGTCACGACTTTGTTCAGGAGACTATATTATTTTGTAATCTTCATTTAGTAATATTGGATTGTGCTTCGTCAAATAATATATGTATTATATTACAAATTTCACATATTTTATATTTGAGTATGTTGTTGATTTTTTCAGAAGAATTTAATATATATGAAATAAAATTATTTATTGTGAAGATTGTTCTTTTAGTAATAAATACATTTAGAAATTGTGTCTAATACTTTATGCAATACATGTTATGTTTTTGCTTATCATATACTTTACAAATAATACTTTTTCATTTTTATTCAATATTTTTTGTATTTTTTGTTGTGATTATTAGGCTTTTCGGAAATAAGATTTTTTTTTATGTTTATGAAAATTAAACAAAAATGAATGTGATAAATCAAAATCCTTAATTATAAACATGTGATTAATGGAGAAGAGAGAATATAATGTACATTAATAAATAATTGATTTTCTTGAGTAAAATATCATAAAATATTAACTTTCTTTAAAGAGTATTTGAGTATAGAAAATGAATAGTATGTATAGAGATGTATTTTTCTAATCAATTTGCAATCTTTAAATATTAATATTATATATATATATATATATATATATATATTATTTTTTATAATTTTAAAAATTGCATATACATATAATTTATTCGCATTATTTTTTTTTTAGTAAAAATAAAGACATGAATATTTTTGTGAATCATGTAATAATGGTATTATTGTAAAATAATAATGTAGTTGATTGAGATTTAATAATTAAGTTTTATTTTACAATTTCAAATTTACATAAAATTAATATGACTAACACTAATTAAGTGTTTGAAATTGTCCTTATAACAAAATTTGATACAATAATTTTTATTATTATAAGGTTGACGTGCACATAATTTTATAAAATGTAAGTTGACTTTATAGTTGAGGAGTATTTCTCATTCAATACATAAGATATTATTAACATTATGTTTACCAATACATATTTTTTTATGAAATTTTTATGGCTGAAATTTTATTTATAAACTAATTATGATTATATACACTGATTAATTATTACCAATTATTCTCTGAAAAGAATGATAAAGACAAAATTAGTATATATAAATTGTATAACATCACTGCATATATTTATTTTAGCAACAAAAATATTAGCAAGTCAAATTATAATAAATGTATTTCTTATAGTCAATAGATTAGTTATAGTATGTAAACAAATATATCAACCTAAATTTCTGTTCATCAAATTAAATACTATCATAAATGTTTAATTGCTCATTAAATTATCTATCTATATCTTTTTTTTATTAAATTTTGTAAAAATTGTTATGTCAATCGTAATTAATTGTATTTAATGGTAACATTCTTGATATTTTATAAATTAAAAAATGTTAATTTCTAAATCATCATAATCAAATTATTGTATTTTTATTATTTATTATATACATTATAAATGGATTATTAGATTTTATTTATTTATTATAACTATCAGATAAAAATAATAATAGAATTTATTTGAATTTTTTTTTTAATATTATGACATCTCAATACATATACTCCACATATTATTATAATCATAGTATAGTTCTTATTGATGAATCCTAATATAATCATAATAACATTAAAATTCCATTTGTTCATATTTTGTAATCAATTTAAATGTTTTCAATCTCATCTACATATTGTAAGTGATGTTTTGTTATTATAAGAGAGCTATAAACATGATTTAATTATAATATAATGATTCACACGATTTAGGCAAAGTAGACGTCTGCCCGGGTATGTAAAATTTGTAAGTTGATTAATAATATTAAAATTAATAAAAAAAATGTAGTTTAAGATTTTTATTATAAAGCTTGGGTTTGAGATGATTAGAGGTCATATCGCTGTCACTGGAATCGATAAGATGGGTGATTTTAATTCAATGTATTAGAAATTTAATTGTTACAATTGAATATATATCCGAGAATTTTGTAATTATAGTAAAATAGAAGAAAACTATTTTTTTTTTCTTAATGACAATTATATAGAGTATATGACTTAATGGAAAATGTGAAAAAAAATATTGGACCTTATTCCTTCCTTTGGGAAGGTTTTCGAGAAAAATAATAAAAATATATATACACAACAAGTTGATCATATTTAAAAAAATATATATAAACGTATTTGCATAGGAATGTCTACGTGGCAGAGGAACTACAAATTGGAGTGAAAGACACCAGCGGAGCAAGATAATTAGTTGATAAAGAGTATATCTTTTTAATATTAGTGAGATAAATTTTTTTTTATATTATATTATACCTTTTGTTACTTTTTTATTTGAACACTGATAAAAAAAATATTATTGAACCATGTGTAGGCAATTAAAGTTTTTCTCATTTTTCGGATGAAAGTCAAATTGATTATTTTGAAGATAATAGTAAAGAAAAATTTGAAACAATGAATGGTAGTGAAATCATCGAGTTGTTTATAAAATGCATTTTTTGTTGAATTTAAAAGAGGTTTGGTGCTTAGGGTATATTTTTTTGGATACATATATTTTAAATTTCTTACTAAAATTATAAATTTAATAGGTATATCATCTTTTTATTTTTATTTTTTAGTGCGTACCAGTTCCGGTGTAAACATTTTTTGGAGAAGAATCATATGTCAAACCTTAAGAATTCTTCCCAATTTATTATGAATACAGGTGTATTGGTGACACGGATCGTCAGATTCTTTGTTTCACTAAAAATTGGAATAAATTAGTTAGATGTGTTGAATTGCTTAAAAATGAAAAAATATTTTTAAGAAGTATATTGGTATTAATGTTGGAGCAAAATTGATTTTCGTTGTTTGTGTACCAAGATTGAATACTTAATAATTGATTTTCTTAATTATTGCTAAATTTCAATAAGATATAATATTTTGTTATTGTATCGAAGATTTATTATTATGGGGCGCAACCATTGATACTTACTGGTTTACTAAGTTCACCCAACTAACTAAATATACCTCTTTAAAATTATAATTTTATCCAACATAAAATATTTATATATCCAAAAAATGTTCAACCGTCACTCCCATTTCATTTCTATACAACCACTAAACATACTCACTCCCACTAAGTTTGATGATTTTTATTGAGCTTTGAGGTAATTAATTTGTTTTATTTATTTTAAATCAATTGTTATTTAGTTTATTTTTATTTTTGTTACTTATTCATATAATCTAATTTTATGAAATATTTAAAAATAATATTGCATTTGCTATTTGATATCGAAGCAAGAATATTTTTTTATTAATTGTGTACCAAGGTTGAATACTTGATATGATTTTTTAGTAAATTTTATTTATTGGTTCTTTTATTTATATCGCTAAACTTCATCGACAATATAATATTTTATTATTGTATCGAAAAACTATTATATTGTGTGGATATTAAAGATTAGAAAAAATTCACAGTCGGATTACAAGATTTAAGTTTGGTTATTTTTATCAATAATGTAATAATTTTTGTTATATTTGTCTAAAATAATTTAGTATTAATTTTTTTGTGTATTTATTTATAATTATTAATATAAATTTGATTTTCTAAAGAGTTCATAAATAATATTGATTTTATTATTATGTAAATATTTTAAAAATAAACAGAGTTTGTTTTTGTTTTTATTAAAAATCAAATATTAAAATTACTAATTTTTAATCAAATTAAATATGAAATTATTTATAGATAAATATATTATAGAACACAGCTTAAGTCCCTCCTAGATAGGTCGGTCCTTGGGTCGAACACCGACTCTTCAAAAAATTATAGAGACAAGTATCTACACCAACTATTTTGCTAAGTCCACTCATCTCATTTATAATTTTAATAAATATATTCACTTTTAAATTATATTTATCAATCTTATTCAATTATAGTACAACCACCAACAAACTTACTTATTGTTCCACTTTTCTAATCCAAAGTTGAAAAATATGATTAACGTACTTGCACAAGAGTGTATTGCTCTCTCTATCTTTTCATTTATTTCTCAATTGTAATCTTGGTAGTCTTTATTTAACTTATCATTCCTGATATTAAAATAACTTTTTCAAACTATACCCTCCAAACATCTTAAAACTTAATCATATGTTATTACTTTATTATTGTTGTTATGGGACGAAGAGTGTAATTGTTTGTAAGTGTAAAATTAAAGTGATTCTTGACAAATAAAGAATTATCATACTTTTAGTGGATGGAGAGAGTAATAAACAACTCCTATATTAAACCTTGTGCCTAAAGCAAATGAGGAGTTAAATAAAAGACGAGTGAGTGTTTTTTTTTTAAACGTTGTTAATTTTTTTCTTTGAATTATATAACATTTTTTATTACTTTTTATATGAGTAGTGATTAATATTATTATTGGACCATGTATAGACAATTTAAATTTTCCTCCAAATATTTCGAATTATTGTCAAACCGACCATTTTAAAGATAAAATTGAGGAAAAATTAGAACTATTGAATGTTGGTGAATTCATTGAGGTTTTTTTTTTTTGGTGAAATGCAATAATGTTGAATTTAAACATTGTTTGGTATGATCTATATTTCTTTAGCTGCATGTTTTTTTTGTAAAAAAAAATCTAACTAAAATTGTGTATATATATATATACACACGATTTTGATATGGAGACCACAATTGAGTTCCTTATGGAACCCAATTGCTTAGTTGAACATCCACATCATCAATTTATATTACTAATTACTAAATAGATATTAATTAATTATATTATTGAGTTAACTTCTTTTCCAAATCTCTCCCAAAAAAATAGATTTGCATATCTTCCTTTTACCTTATATTTTTCTCTCTTTCCTCAACACTGTATATTTTGAAAATCACATTAAAATGAACAATAAAAAATTAATAATTTTTTTTTATCAAACTTTGAGTTTATATAAAAATTTCAATTTTACAATACGTGAAATGTACAAGTATAATTACATTAATTTTAAATGTATCAATTGAACTTTAATTATATGAAGTGTTCATATTAAAGTTAAATCTATATACAAGTTAAAATATTATTTACGTATTGAGGAGTTGAATATATAACTACAAAACTTTAATTTCTGTTAATTCAAGCTTAATTATGTGGATAGTTCAATTTATTTTAATTTTGTATATATATTTTAACAAAATGTACATACAAAATTTAGTTATGTGAAAAATTCATTTTTCGTATAATTTTTTATATGAGAATATAAAAAAATCAAAATAAAGTAAGAAAATTTAATTTTGATTATTTATCATTATAGCAACACAAACTTACTCAGTTACTCTTGAAATAATATTGTTTGCCCTTAGAACAAGTTATGCTAACTATAATATAACAAGTTCACCTGATTTTATCCGTGCTAACTTAGCACAAATTTTACAAATGAATAAAAGCACACAAAAATGCACGTAGATTTTAAGTTCAATTTTGATTTTTTTAAAAACATACACTAACACGCCGAACTATTTTTTTCTTCTAATTAAGGTACTACTAATTACTTTATGGGGTATTAGTGATTACTTCTTGGGGTATTATTGATTAGTTCTTAGAATATTACTGATTTTTGTTTGTGTATTTTTTTTAAAATTCAAGTGCATACTAAAACTCCTAAAAAAGTACTATGACAATTTAATGTGTGCGTAAATATAAAAAAATCCATATATTAATATATAAAATAATTAAATTGTCATCTAAATTTTTTCATTAACCAAAGCGAATATTAACAGATCCATTTATAAAAATATATTATATAAGATTATAAATATATGTAAGTTATAAATAAAAAGATTGTGGAGTACATATTTGTATGTAAGTTTCAAATGAAAAAATCAATATATACTTTGGAGATATACACATTTTTATTAAAAAAAAAACAAGTTATTATCTTAATTATTTAAGAGAGAGAGAAAAATATATGATAAAAGGAAGATATGCAAATTTTTTTTTTTTTAATTATTTGGGGAATAAGTTAATTCAATAATATAATTAATATCTACTTAATAATTAGTAATCTAAATTGATGACGTGGATGACAACTATGAAATTGGGTTCCATAAGGAACCCAATTGTGGTCTCCATATCGAAACAATATATATATATAAGCATATATCAGTGCCGGGTGAATTTTTTTATATTTTTAGAAGAATCGAGTTTTATTATATTGTAATGTGTCATGATTGAAGATTTGTTCTCTGTTATGAATCTATATTTATTGGTGACACGGATGGTTACATGATAAGTCTCACTAAAGCTTGGTACAAAGACAAAGTATAGAGTGAAAATGGTTCACACATGAACCATTGAAGGGCATTAGTTGTTTTAACTAAAGAATATTAGTTGTTTTAACTGAAGTGTATTAGTTGTTTTCTCTGAAGAGTATAAGTAACTAAGACTCTTCAATGAAAACAACTAATACTCTTCAGTAAAAACAACTATTTGCCTTTAGTGAAAACAACTAATACCCTACAGTGATTCATGTATGAACCAATTTTACTCTATACATACTCTGGTATAAATTTGTTAGGAACTTTGGATTGTATAAATATGATAAAATTATTTTTAGTAGGTTTTATATGAAAATGATTCATGATAAGCTTATCATGAAACTGCTTTAAAGTATCATTAATCTCGTAAGGAGTATCATTAATTTGGGTATAATTTTTTTTCTACAACAATTACAATATAATAGCACTAACCCAAATTAATGATACTCCTGATGAGATTAATGATACTTAAAACTGTTTTATAATAAGCTTATCATTAACTATTTTCATATAATAATTTACCAATTGTTTTTAATAAATATAATGATATTGATGTCGTAACAAAAATAATTTTCTTTAATTGTGTAACATTCAAATTAAGTACTTGATATTGATCATTTAAAAAAATTCATTTGTTGATTCTTTTATTTGTACTGTGAAATTTCAACGACAATATAATATTTTGTTAATGTATTAAAAACTTATTATTATATGTGAATGTTAAGGATTAAAAACAATTCACTATGGTTACAAGGATTTAAGTTTGATGATATTTTTTATTAAGATTTGAAGTACTTATTTTTGTTATATTTTTTTTAATCATTTGTTATCTAATTTTGTAGGGAGTTTATTACTGTTATTAATATAAAATTGATTTCCTGATTTTTTTTTAATATAACATTTACTTTATATTTATGATTTGTTTTAAAAACAAGTTAATACTCCCTCCATCCTACATTAATTTGCACACTTGACAATGTCATTTTTGTTCGTCCCACATCAATTTGCACAAAAAAAAAAAAATGATATGCATGCACACTCACAAACATATATACATATTTACTCATATGACACTACTTATTTTAAAAAAATACATATTTTTATAAAAATGTGCAACTCCTTAGGGTGCAAATTGATGGGAGAAGGAGGGAGTATTAATTATATATATATATATATATATATATATATATATATATATATATATATATATATATATATATATATATATATATATCATGGGAAGCACTTTGGTCCCCCAAATTAGTACAAGGCCGGATACCTATTCATCAAAAAAATTATAAGCGCAATTATATACACATATCATTTTACTAAGTTCATCAATCTCATTTACTAAATATATGCACTTTAAGATTATAAATTTATTCAGCATATATTACTTACAACGTCATCCCTAAAATTACTTTTCTATCAATCTAATTCAATTTCAGTTAACCACCGTACATACCCATTCCCCCACCTCTCAAATTCAGTTGTGAAAATCATAATTAACATCTTTACACAAGAGTGTCTATTAGAAAAATAAATAAAAAATTAGGTATGAACGCTACCAACAAAGCAATGCAATTTGTTCATATATACTATGTTTTTTTTTTTAATGTTGACATGATTTTTTTTTTCATATTTATTACTTTTTTGAATAGTGAAGGAAATTGCTATGAATAATGTATAGGCAATTTAAATTTTACTCCAAATATTACAAAGTCAAATTGATCATTTTGAATATTACGTTGAAGGAAAATTGAACCAATCAATGTTGGTGAAATCTAGGAGTTTTCTGTAAAATTCAATAATGCTGAATTTAAACATCGATTGGTTAAATTTATATTTCTTTGGATGCATATTTTTTACTTTATTTTTATTTCTTACTGAAACTGTAGATTTTTTATTTTCTTACTCATATTCTAAGTATTAAAAGCAGTTCACTGTCGGATTATGAAGATTTAAGTTTGTTGACTTTTATTAAGATATAAAGTACTTATATTTATTATATTTTTTCTTATATCATTTACTCCATCCGTCCATGAAATATAGTCTTGTAGCTTTATGCACGGTTATTAAGAAAGTTGATATAATATGTAAAAAGTAAGAATATTGTGTCACATCAAGTACAAAATAAATTATTTTAAAAATGTTATGTGTGTATGTTGAAAAGTATAGATAAAGTTTATTATTTTCATTTTAGACAACATGACTATTTTTCGTAGACAGTCAAATAAGGAAACCATGACTATATTTCATGGATGGAGGAAATATTATTTAATTTCATTTATGTGTTTGTTACTGTTATTAATATAAAGTTGATTTTTTTAACAATTTTAAAATCACAAATTCTAGCATGCACTTGGATTTTAAGCTCAATTTTGACTTCAATTTTGATTTTTCCAAAATACACTGAACTGTGTGTTTTTTTTATAGTTGGGGTGTTCTTGGGGTATTACTAATTCCTTCTTGGGTATTACTGATTACTTCTTAGGGTATCACTGATAACTTCTTGTGGTATTACTGATTTCTACTTGGTTTTTTTTCAAATCCAAGTGCATATCATGCACTCAAGTGCACACTAGAACTATTATTTTAAAATAACATATACTTCATTATTATGTTAATGTTCTAAAAGCAAACACGTTTGCCTTTCTCATTAAAATAATATATGGAATTATTAATTTTTAATCAAATAAAATATAAATTATTTATAGACAATTTAAGTTTTTCTCCAAATAATTTGGTAAATTGTCAAATTAATTAAAGACGAGGTTGAAGGAAAATTAGATCCACTTAATGTTGGTGAAATTATTAAACTTTCTGCGAAATGCAATAATGCTGAATTTATATGTTGTTTGGTGGGGTTTATATTTCTCAGGATGCACATCTACTTTAACTTCTTACTGAAACCATACACTCCTCAGTCCCCTTTTATATTGCTCACATGAAATAGTACAAGTTTTAATGAAAATTTTGTATATTAGTACTAAAAGTGGTAAAGTTGAGGGTTTATTGGTCATTTATAGTTTATTTGGGGGAGTTCAGTTTATTATTTTATTGTATAATGCAAAACTGAGAGACATGAGGTGTAAACAAGGAGTGTTTGTAAGTGATTAGTTTTAGAGGGTAGAACATTTTTTTAGTAATTTTGAGCAATCTAAAAAAAGAATGGGAAAGTATTATTATTTTTTAATTGTGCTTTTTAGAGCATATTAGTAACGTGCGGGAAAAAAAATTGGAGAAATTTTGGATTTTATAATATTGAAATGTGTTAAAACTAATTTTTTTTTCGGTTTGTTATGAATACATGTATATTGTGACACACATCATTGCATGCTTCATTTCACCAAAGTTTGGTTTAAATTTGTTAGATTTGTTCGATTGAGTAAATATGGTTAAATTGTTTTTAATAAATATGATGATATTGATGTTGGATTAAGAATGATTTTTGTTCTTTGTGTGTTAAGGTTAAGTACATGATAGGGAATAAATTCTTTTAAGGATGGTAACTTAAGGGTGATGGCAAAGTTATGAATTTAACTCTTCGGGTATACAATTTAAGGACAATAAGTTTTAAAAGTCGCAAATTGAGGACAAATTATCCTAAATTAAACCAAATCGGACTAAATGGCCTGATTTGGAATAAATCCGAGCTTATTGGCGCGATTTGGTCTAAATTTAGGTTGGTTCTGGGCACAATTTGGTTTGATTCAAACTGAACTGCCCTAAATTGACTACTTCTAAAAATTATTGCTCTTAAATTGTCAGATAGAAGGGTTACAATCCTCATTTTCTGAGTAAAAAAATGAGGAATATTAATTGATATTGTGAAATATCTTTGATTGACAATAGGAATAATTGAATGCACTAAATGTATATTCTGAGGTTGACAGTAAAAGTCAGAGAATGGTAATCACTTATTCTTAAAATTACCATTTTTAAAACCAAATCGTCAAGTGGTAAAGGAAGGCTCTCCGTTTCTGATTCCTTTGTAGTTGGAACCTCAAGAATTACAATAATTAATTATATTATTTTTATAAATATATATATATATATATATATATATATATATTAGTAAAAAATAAATACCTTTTCATAATGAAATGACGTTTTAATAGGATATCTAATATTTAAAATTGGCAAAAACTTGTGTGACTTTCCCTGATTTCTTTGTTGCTATGCTTAGATATTTAGTTGCAAGGCCATAGTGGAGTTACTGATATTGTGTTATGCAATGTGCAGATGAGTATTTCAAGTATTATCTCTTTGTAGTTATTGAAACTGTCTTGATATGTCAACAATATTTGAATGTATGAAATGTGTATTGTTTAGTTTTATTACATTTGTCTTGGTATATGTACACGTGTTGCATTACTATGATTTGACAGAGTTGCATGTTTGAATTGCTTAGTTTATCATAGATTATTATTAATATGTGGTTTTGCTGATTCTTTTGAAAAATATATGATACATAATCTTATTACATGATTTTATTGGGATTATCGACCATAAAGATGTACTCCCTCTAATTCATTTTTTATTATCCGTTTTACCATAAAAGGAAGGTTTTTTTCCACTTACCCAAAATAGCAAAAAACAAACACTATCCCTTTTAATTTACCCCTTAAAAATATCATTTATTTACACTCATGTCACTACTTTATCAACTTTATACCCATAAATACTAATAAACAACTCTTACACCTTTTAGAAATCTACTTTATACCCACAAATACTAAAAAACAACTCTTTTTATTAAAAACCGTGTCATTTTCTTATGGACAATCAAAATCGAATCAGAGGGAGTATGTGTTACTTAATTTTCAAATTATGCATCATTCTAAAATATTGAATATGATGCTTTAATTAATAGTTAGTTTTGGATGATTATATATTTATTATTACTTATCAGACACTACAAGTAATTATGAATATGTTTTCAATAAGATAAAAAAAAATTAAATATGAATTTCTTCATAAACAATGTTATTTTGAACTTTAGTTGTTCAAAATACTTTATTATCATTAATATAAAATAGTAATGAATTCCGTCCGTGCGAAGCACGGGTAGGCGAGTACTAGTAACATTAAGCATTAGAAAGGGGTTAAAAAATTAGACACTAAACAGAAATATGCCACACTAAAAATAATACTCCCTCAGTTCCCTCTTAATTTTCACACTTTCTAGTTGAGATGTCCAAGAATAATTGTCACACACCAAATAAGAAAATAACATACTCACACAATAACTAATTTATTTCAAAATATGCTTCATTCATTGGTACAAAAAGTCAATAACACAGTTTTTCTAAAAAAGTGTGTCCACTCACCTCTGAAAATTAAAAGGGGTGGAGGGACAGTTAAAATATTTAACTTAATGTTAATTCATGATAATGTAGCGTAGTGTTTTTTTTAATGATATCTGAGAGTAATTATTTTACTATATACATGCATTGTAATCGAAAGACACAAAATATATAAGCACATAGTACCTCTTCATCTATAAGAAATAATTCGAAAATTATCATTTCGTTGGTTGAATTTTTAGAGAATACAAACCGAGATCTTGCAGTTTTTACTTTGATTGTCCAGTTCTGTGTATTAGAATAGAGATGTCATGCATAATCTACAAAATATTATGAATAATATCAATTTTCGAATACAATTATATAAACTTATTAAATATTCAAACACTTTAGCTATGTTAAAATTGTTGTTGGGTGGCGAACAAATAAGTAATTAATAAACAAAAGAGATTATTAGACTTGATAACAAGACAAACGGAGCTAGCAGCATCGTGGAGTGAACAGCTTTGTAAAGGAGCGAACAACTTTGTAGGGGAGTGTTGGTAGACGAGCAACTAAGCAAAGGGTCAATGAAAGATAATCAAGACATCAAACTTAATAGCGAGCAACTGAGCAAGGAGCCAAGGCTAGCAGCTGTGCGAGGAGCCGAGGCTAGCAGCTGTGCGAGGAGCCTAGGCTAGCAGCTGTGCGAGGAGCCTAGGCTAGCAGCTGTGCGAGGAGCCAGGGCTAGCAGCTGTGCGAGGAGCCTAGGCGAGCAGCTGTGCGAGGAGCCAAGGCTAGCAGCTGTGCGAGGAGCCAAGGCTAGCAGCTGTGCGAGGAGCCAAGGCTAGCAGCTAGGCGAGGAGCCAAGGCTAGCAGCTAGGCGAGAAGCCTAGGCTAGCAGCTGAGCAAGAAGCTAAGACAAGCAGTTGGTCAAGATGATGACCATCCAGGCGAGCAACCGTGCAAAGATCACAAACATGGGGCGAACAACTTGTTGGTGGGCGAACAACTTTGCATTTAATCAACAGATTATCATTAAACCCAACAATAGGATAAAAGTGGAAGGAGCTAACAACTTCGTTAAGCGAGCAGCCTAGCAAGGAGTTCTAATGTGAAGCAAGTTGGGCGAACAACTTTGTAGAAAAGAACTAATGCGGCAAGCAGGATTGAGGCGAGCAGCCTTGCAAAGAACAGCTGTGCGAGCAGCTCAAACCAAGATCAATTCAGGCGATCAGGTCCGTAATGGAGCGAGCAACATTGTAAAACAATCCCAAGCAAGGAGCGAACAGCTCGGAATGCAAAGGATCATGACATCTAACGAAGACGTGCAAACGAGCAACCGGTCACCGTCGAGAGCATTTCAGTAGTGCCAAAGACCAAATACAACATTGGGAACTCCAAGAGTCACTAGCCTAGATATGGTCCAAGTATCTTAACACTTGGCATCCATCCAATGAGCAATAGTGTAGATGTTGTACAAGTGCCCTAACACTTGGCAAATATCCAATGGTTAAGCCACCAAGATGGTGACACATGTCCTCTTTGTATGTCTATAAATACCCCATTCATTTTCATGAAAAAGGGGAGAAAAATTCAATAACATACCCAAGTTCTTGCAAATTTATCTCTCAAATATTACTTAGCCATATTCCACAATCTAAGTTCTTGTTTGATGATCTTCATTAGATAGAAACAACCACTAATCACCATTGATTGAAAAAGGTCATCAACAATTGGCACTAGAAGAAGGGTTCGAACCTTCGTTTATGAAAAATTCGAAGAAAGGTTGAAGACTCCCATCGGAATCTACAAAATCTCGCCGGAATCCGGGAAGCAGCTGCCGGAAAACAAGAGTGCACATTCTTAGGACAAAGATGTACAACACTTTGAGGGTTTTAATGCATGTGTGCATGGACTAGGGTTTTTGAATCTTCATATTCACACACAAGGCTAGTAACCCTTGGGAAAAGTGTTTGCAAGAATAAGATTACTTCACTCCTTTGTTTATCTCATACATTTTGGCAACCAAGATGGTTAGATCACAAGACGAACGACATTCTAGTATATCTCCAAGTCGTAAACCGAGGACTAGGGTTTCGTCCACCGAGGGACATGCACGAACGGTGAGAGCAACTTCGCAAAGAAACATTCAGGTCACCATTGATACAATCCCACCAGAAGTAGAAGCACTTGCTCAGAACCCGGAGGAGCTAGCAAAAACGATCGCTGTCCTTCAATCATTACAAAATCGACAAGCAGCAGGACCGTCAAGAGCACCTGTGACGACCAATCGAGCAGGCGAGCAGGAACGAACGGGCGAACAACGAAGTAAAAGGAGAGAAGATGCGCGTCGGGACGAGGCCGACAGCGAGGAGGTCCATAGAAATAAAGGAAAAGCTCCATTGAGCGAGCGTCTGGGAAGTCGAGGGGAATCATCACCAAGTCGAGCAGATGAGTCAAGCAAAAGTACTTCTCGAACAAGTGCTTTGGAAAGACTAGGAACAAGGAATGAAAATAGGAGGGAGCTATCCCGAAGGAACGAGGAGCGATCACGCCATCCTGCTCGCCCATCGGTGCATGACCGAATCAGGAGGTCAGCTTTTGGCCGACTAGGGCCAAATGGAGCTAGCAATGCTGCTAGGAAGACGACTTAGGAGAAACGTCCCATTGGCAAGGGACTGCATCGTGAAGAGGTCACTGACCCCAATCGCGATGAACAGCCTTCCATCGGGAGGACTCCCCCAAATGAATTGCAGGAAATGAGAAAGGCGATCGAGGAATTACAGAGACAGTTGGAATCCCAGAGAGGTGTCGGATCGACTGTTCTCCCTTCGTCACCGTTATCTCCGTCTGTCCTCAATGCACCGATCCAGAAGAAGATTCAGTTTCCAGCCATCAATTTGTATGAGGGAATGTCGGACCCTCGAATTCATGTGACGAAATATTCGGATTTCATGATCTCAATGGGGGCAACCGACGCCACACAATGCCGAAAGTTTCCACTCACCCTTGGAGATGGCCCGCACAGATGGTTTTCAGCACTGGCTCCTGGCTCCATCAACTCTTTTGCCCAACTAAGCAAAGAGTTTCTGTCTCACTTTTCAACTGTCGGGTCCTACTTGACCCACAGACACCGTCTGGCAGATATTAGGCAGGGAGACGAGGAGTCTGACAAGCAATTTCTGGAAAGATTTGATAAAGTCTTACTGGAGGGCGAAATGGTGAGTGAGGACACGAAAATAGTGGCAGTGATGGCTGGTTTAAAGAAAGGGACGAACCTGTGGAAGGAAATGCATTTGACTTGCCCGAAAACATACGCGGAATTCAGACACAAAGCAGGAATCCACGTGTCAATGCAGGAGGCCCTGCACAGGGAGATGGGAGACAAAGCTGATCCAAAAAAGTTTGGCAAGAAGTCGGGAGGAAGTGATTACAAGGCTCCGAAGAACATGAAGTCGTTCAATGAGGGAGCTGAGTTGAAGGAAAAGTTGAATCAAGTCCTTACCATGTCCGTGGACGCTGTGAATGACAATGTTAAAGACAGGGAAATGTTGTCAGAGCCGCGGAGGATAAGGCAAGAGAGAGGAAAGTTGAACCCGAACAAATACTGCGCATATCATCAGAACATTGGCCACTTCACAAGCGAGTGCCGAGATCTGTTGAAGCAGTTGTGGAGGTTCTATGAGGAAGGAAAGCTGTCCGAGTTCGTAAAAAGGGAACCAGGTAAAAGACCAAGGGCACCAGAACCGTCCAGTTCGGATGATGGAGACAGTGATGAACGACCAAGTAAAACTGGTAAGAAAGGAAAAAAGGTCCCAGCAGCCCCAGCAAGGCATATCCCGGAGATCTTAATGCTAGAACCCACTGGACCAGTAGGTGGTTGTTCTGATGGGAGACCACCTATGTCAAAAAGAAAGAGGAAAGCAGAACTGAGAGCAGTGGATCAAGTGATGGAAGTGGGCGTGAATCCATCAACCAGACGAACATGGGACCTAACTTTCTCAGAAAAAGACTTAGACGGGGTACTCACTCCTCACAATGACTCGTTGGTCATTTGCGCCAATATTCTGGGGACAAAAGTGCACCGTCTACTTGTCGATACTGGTTCCTATACGAACATCCTGTTCAAGAGCACGGTGGACCAGCTAGGAGATTGCGCTGAGTACATCAAGGACTGTGATCACAAGATTGTAGGATTCGGAAATGCTGTAACCACCCCGCTAGGAATAGTTACGTTGGCAGTTGAGCTTGTATCAATCGAGGACCCGGAAAGGAAAATGAATAGAATGGTAGACTTCCTGGTTGTAGACCAACAGTCCACCTATAACGGGTTCCTCGGCCGTCCTTTCTTGCATGAATTTAAAGCAGCTATTTCAACGTACTATTATTGTTTAAAATTCCCAACAAAGAAGGGTGCAGGTACAGTCAAAGGAGACCAGAAGAAGGCTCGTGCGTGTCTTTTGCAGATACAGTTGCAGGATCACCAAGTCAACATGACAGACGGGTGCTCAGACAAGGACGGAGGCGATAGCGAGGCCACGACTTCTATCGATACTGAAATAATGGAAGTCGACGAGCAGCTATGCACAGACGAACAGCCACGCAGCGACGAGCAACTGTGCGCAGACGAACAACCGCGCATTGACGAGCACATGTGCGTAGGCGCACAGTTGGGCGAGGACGAGCAAGAACTCAAAGACGAACAGTTTGTCCAAACAAGAGGAAAAGAAGCTGCTGCAACCAACACCGAAGAAAAACAGACAACGGCAATGGACGTCGACACAGAGGACATCGAGCCACGACTGGGGGTAGAACCAATAGAAATCGAAGATGAGCTTAAGACAGAGGGGCCCATTATTGACCCCAGATGGAAAGGCCAGAAACGAAGGGCTACCCCGGTCGAAGAGTTGGAAACTGTAAAAGTCGACCCGAACCAAGAGGGCTTAGAACTCTTCATAGGGTCCGAGCTACCAGAGCCGTACAGGACCAACATGATTGAGTTTCTTAAAGCAAACCTCGATGTGTTCGCATGGTCGCATGCAGACATGGTGGGCATCAGCCCCGAACATGCTTGCCACAGACTCAACATCGACCCGAGGAAGAAGCCAATCCATCAGAAGAGGAGAAAATTTGGGCCCGACAAATACGAGGCGCTCGATGTGGAGGTTAAAAAGCTGCTGGATAATGACTTAATCAAACAAGCGTTATGCCCGCAATGGGTTGCGAATCCAGTGTTGGTCAGAAAAGCGACTGGAGCATGGAGACTCTGCATCGATTTCACAGATCTCAACGCCGCCTGCCCAAAAGATAATTTCCCATTGCCTCACATCGATCAACTGGTTAATAACACCGCTGGACATGAGCTTCTTACGTTCATGGATGCATTCGCAGGATATCATCAAATAGCGATGCATCCCGATGATCAAGAGCATACGACGTTCTACACTAACAAAAACTTGTTGTGCTGGAAGAGGATGCCATTTGGGTTAATCAATGCTGGAGCTACATATCAGAGATTGGTCAACAAGATGTTCGATGATCACATTGGGAAGACGATGGAAGTATACGTAGATGATATTGTTGTCAAGAGCTCCAAAAAGGAAGATCACCTGCAGCATCTAGCTCAAACGTTTGGGATACTTCGAACATACAACATGAAACTGAACCCTAAGAAAAGCAGTTTTGGGGTCCATTCTGGGAAGTTCTTGGGACATCTAGTCAGTCAAAGAGGGATCGAAGCAAATCCCGTAAAAGTGAAAGCAATCATGGAAATGCAACCACCCAGATCAGTTAAAGAGGTCCAACGGTTAACCGGATGTCTAGCAGCTTTGAGCAGGTTCGTCTCAAGATCCAGAGACAAGTGCAGGCCGTTCTTCGAGGCAATCAAGAAGGGAAAGTTTCAATGGACAGACGCCTGTCAACAAGCGTTCGAGCAGTTGAAAGAGTATCTCAGTGATACGAAAATTCTTGCCAAGCCAATCCCAGGGGAGAAGTTATACTTGTACCTGGCAGCTTCAGAAGTGGCAATCTGTTCAGTGCTCGTTCGAGCAGAAGGAAAGTTCCACTTACCCATTTACTATGTAAGTCATGCCTTGCACGAAGCAGAACTCAGATATTCACCAACAGAAAAGCTAGCATATGCACTGGTGATGAGTGTCAGAAAACTTCGTCCATATTTTTTCGACCACCAGGTGGAAGTGTTGACAACGTTCCCGCTCAAGCAAATATTGCACAGACCCGATGCAGCTGGCCGCCTCCTAAAATGGTCATTGGAAATCAGTCAATTCGGGATTTCATATGCTCCTCGAACAGCGATCAAGGGGCAAGCCCTAGCAGACTTTATAGTCGAGCTGACATTCCCCCAAGATCCAACGAGAGGACATAGCCATCCCTGGCACATGTATGTTGACGGTTCGTCAACTAATACAGCATCGGGAGCAGGTATAGTCTTGATAAGCCCGGATAGGCAAGTTTTTACTTCAGCTGTTCGATTCGAGTTCATGGCGACGAACAACGAAGCAGAGTACGAAGCTGTGATCGTTGGGTTACGTCTAGCATTAGCAGTTGGAGTACGAAGGTTGCAAATCTTTGGAGATTCGCAATTGATCGTCAACCAGGTCCGAGGAGAATATGAAGCAAGAGATGAAGACATGGCTTTGTATCAAAAAATTGTTGCTCACTTGGCCTCTTTGTTCGAACAAATATACATTGAACAGATACCAAGAGACAATAATGCACAAGTAGATGCATTAGCCAGGCTAGCAACCAGCGCCAGACCAGCAAAATTGTCGGAAGTGACGCTAACAAGAATGTCCAAACCATCAATCGAAGATTACAAAATCTATCAAGTCAACGAAGATTTCGAAGAAGACGACTGGAGGATACCAATCATTGAGTATTTGCAAAACGACAAAAAGCCAGACAACCCGTCTGAAGCTAACAAGTTGGTCAAGAGAGCAGCAAGATACACCATGATGGATGGACAGTTGTACAAGAGAGGAATTTCACTCCCACTTTTGAAATGCTTGGCTAGGGGGCAAGGGCAAGCAGTACTGAAAGAAATTCATGAAGGCATATGCGGAAATCACGCTGGAGGACGAGCATTAGCGTATAAGACCATAAGACAAGGGTATTACTGGCCGACCCTCCTCCAGGACGCAATCAAAGTTGCCCGAACTTGTCACAGGTGTCAGTTGTTCGCCCCGAACATCCACAAGCCCCCGCACGAACTAATCTCTGTCAATAGTCCGTGGCCATTTGTGAAGTGGGGAATTGACCTCATCGGGCCTTTTCCACCAGGAAAAGGGAATGTTCGATTCGCAGTGGTGGCAGTGGACTATTACACGAAGTGGGCTGAGGCAGAAGCGCTTGTGCGAATCACACAGGAGAAAATGATTAACTTTATATGGAGAAACATTGTTTGCCGCTTCGGGGTGCCTCAAGCGATCGTGACATATAACGGAAAACAATTTGAAGGAAAAAAGATAAGAGATTTTTGTGAAAAGTGGGGAATGAAGAAACATTTTTCAACACCGTACCACCCCCAATCAAATGGCCAAGTAGAAGCAGTGAACAAAATAATTAAACATATTTTGAAGATCCGCTTAGCCGACAAACAGGGGAATTGGTCTGAAGAGTTACCAGAGGTGTTATGGGCATACCGAGTATCTCACAGAACAAGCACAGGCGAAACACCGTTCACAATGGCATTCAGGATAGAAGCAGTAATACCGGTTGAGTTAAAAGTCCCAACAAAACGAACAACTGCGTTCAACGAAGAAGCAAACAACTCCGCAATGGCAGCAGAGTTGGACTTGCTTGAAGAAAAAAGAATAACAACAGAATTGAAAAATGCAATTTACAAGAAAAGAGCAGCAAAGTACTACAATTCTCAAGTAAAAGCAAGAGAATTCGAAGTTGGGGACTTAGTACTTCGAAAAGTTTTAACACCACCAGGAGTATTCGGCCCGACTTGGGAGGGCCCATACAAGGTGACGAATAAGTGGCACAATGGCACATACGACCTTGAAGACATGGAAGGCAAGTCGTCCCAATACTCCTGGAATACCACTTTGCTCAAGAAGTACTATCAATAAAGTCCTGTAAGTCTTAGAAGTTTTACAATGAAAATTTTTTGTAGGTCCTTGTAAATTTCTGTAAATTTAAAATTTTTGCGCAAATTTATGTATATAAGCGAGCAGC
The DNA here is from genome assembly GCA_947034835.1 of Ballota nigra. Taxonomy (NCBI): domain Eukaryota; kingdom Viridiplantae; phylum Streptophyta; class Magnoliopsida; order Lamiales; family Lamiaceae; genus Ballota; species Ballota nigra. The sequence goes on along the minus strand of OX344727.1, from coordinate 3,646,227 downwards.
TGTGCGTCGCTGAGCGAACAGCTGTGCATTGCTAGGCGAACAGTCATGCACATTTGGATTTGGAATATTGATGTAAACCTATGAGCCGCTAGGCTAAGTCCTAAACTACTCAGTTGCTCGCCCAAAACTTACAAAGCACAAGTCTGTTATAAGACGAACAACTGAGCTCATTAAATGCAAAAATAAGGTCAAGTCCATAATGGACCAAGGACCCACAAACCACTACGAGGCTAAGTCCACAAGAGACCAAGAGCCCACATAATACAAGGTCAAGTCCACAAGTGACCAAGGGCCCAAATAATTAAAGGTCAAGTTCTATAAGAACCAAATGACCGACTAAAAGTTTCACTAAGTGTTTACCTTAAAAATAAAAGGAACACTTAAGAAACCAACAAAGTTGTATGCAAAGCAGTAGGCGAGCAACTGAGTAAAAGAAATAAGTGCACAAGGTTGTAAATTAACAAAGGCCTTCATTTCATAAAGTCAAAAAGATATCACAATAGGAATGATAAGATTACAGAAAGTGGAGTATAGGTCCTATTGTAAACAAAAATGTATAGCCTTCAAGGAGGAGGAAAAGAAGCACCAGCAGTGTTGCTCGCCTCAGTACTCGGATGCTCGTCGGGAACAGTTGAAGTACCCGCCCCATTTACTGGAGTTAGGGGAAGTGATTGCAAACCCTCAAAAACTTCATTATTGGTCGTCGTCGGGACCTCCTCTGGTTGGCCACCAAAAGTAGGGGGCACAATATTGACGTCCTCATCGAAGATATCCAAGGAAAAACCGGCAGCGACAGCAACGCGATGAGAATGGCGAGCGACACGACGGCGGCGCAGTGATGATTTCTGGCCGGAAGCACGGCGATGGTTACAAAAAACAGAAAAGAAGCAAAAGTTCAACCTATTTATAAGGAAAAAAGATGGGGTCAAAAATGCAAAATCTAAAAAATTCAAAGGCCACCTATGTACAAACATGGGAGTGCGCGTGACTGACGTGACGCCTCGTCTCCCATGCCTCAGGAAATCAACCGCCTCCATCCGAAAAGATGCACCCAGTTGTTCGCCCGATATTTCCGCCACCGAGAAAAATCAAATCCCACCTGCTCGACTGCTCGCCCTTCGTGAAAAAAGATATCAGCCGTAGCTTGATCTTAGTTAGTCAATTTGTATCCTAACATGAGATCAAGCTAGGGGGCAATTGTTGGTAGACGAGCAGCTAAGCAAAGGGTCAATGAAAGATAATCAAGACATCAAACTTAATAGCGAGCAACTGAGCAAGGAGCCAAGGCTAGCAGCTGTGCGAGGAGCCGAAGCTAGCAGCTGTGCGAGGAGCCGAGGCTAGCAGCTGTGCGAGGAGCCTAGGCTAGCAGCTGTGCGAGGAGCCAAGGCTAGCAGCTGTGCGAGGAGCCTAGGCGAGCAGTTGTGCGAGGAGCCAGGGCGAGCAGCTGTGCGAGGAGCCAGGGCTAGCAGCTGTGCGAGGAGCCAAGGCTAGCAGCTGTGCGAGGAGCCAAGGCTAGCAGCTGAGCAAGAAGCTAAGACAAGCAGTTGGTCAAGATGATGACCATCCAGGCGAGCAACCGTGCAAAGATCACAAACATGGGGCGAACAACTTGTTGGTGGGCGAACAACTTTGCATTTAATCAACAGATTATCATTAAACCCAATAATAGGATAAAAGCGGAAGGAGCTAACAACTTCGTTAAGCGAGCAGCCTAGCAAGGAGTTCTAATGTGAAGCAAGTTGGGCGAACAGCTTTGTAGAAAAGAACTAATGCGGCAAGCAGGATTGAGGCGAGCAGCCTTGCAAAGAACAGCTGTGCGAGCAGCTCAAACCAAGATCAATTCAGGCGAACAGGTCCGTAATGGAGCGAGCAACATTGTAAAACAATCCCAAGCAAGGAGCGAACAGCTCGGAATGCAAAGGATCATGACATCTAACGAAGACGTGCAAACGAGCAACCGGTCACCGTCGAGAGCATTTCAGTAGTGCCAAAGACCAAGTACAACATTGGGAACTCCAAGAGTCACTAGCCTAGATATGGTCCAAGTGTCTTAACACTTGACATCCATCCAATGAGCAATAGTGTAGATGTTGTACAAGTGTCCTAACACTTGGCAAATATCCAATGGTTAAGCCACCAAGATGGTGACACATGTCCTCTTTGTATGTCTATAAATACCCCATTCATTTTCATGAAAAATGGGAGAAAAATTCAATAACATAACCAAGTTCTTGCAAATTTATCTCTCAAATATTACTTAGCCATATTCCACAATCTAAGTTCTTGTTTGATGATCTTCATTAGATAGAAACAGCCACTAATCACCATTGATTGAAAAAGGTCATCAACAGGGAGCCCTAATGCGGCAAGCAGGATTTGGCGAGCAGCTTTGCAAAGAACAGTTGTGCGAGCAGCTCAAACCAAGATCAATTCAGGCGAACAGGTTCGTAATAGAGCGAGCAACATTGTAAAACAATCCCAAGCAAGGAGCAAACAACTCGGAATGCAAAGGACCATGACATCTAACAAAGACGTGCAAACGAGCAACCGGTCACCGTCGAGAGCATCTCAGTAGTACCAAAGACCAAGTACAACATTGGGAACTCCAAGAGTCATTAGCTTAGATATGGTCCAAGTGTCTTAACACTTGGCATCCATCCAATGAGCAATAGTGTAGATGTTGTACAAGTGTCCTAACACTTGGCAAAGATCCAATGGTTAAACCACCAAGATGGTGACACATGGCCTCATTGTATGTCTATAAATACTCCCTTCATGTACATGAAAAAAGGAAGAAATTCAATAACATACCCAAGTTCTTGCAAATTTATCTCTCAAATATTACTTAGCCATATTCCACAATCTAAGTTCTTGTTTGATGATCTTCATTAGATAGAAACAACCACTAATCACCATTGATTGAAAAAGGTCATCAACAATTGGCGTTAGAAGGAGGGTCGAACCTTCGTTTGTGAAAAATTCGAAGAAAGGTTGAAGACTCCCACCGAATCTGCATAATCTCGCCGGAATCCGGGAAGAAGCTGCCGGAAAACAAGAGTGCACATTCTTAGGACAAAGATGTACAACACTTTGAGGGTTTTAATGCATGTGTGCATGAACTAGGGTTTTTGAATCTTCATATTCACACACAAGGCTAGTAACCCTTGGGAAAAGTGTTTGCAATAATAAGATTACTTCACTCCTTTGTTTATCTCATACATTTTGGCAACCAAGATGGTTAGATCACAAGACGAACGACATTCTAGTGTATCTCCGAGTCGTAAACCGAGGACTAGGGTTTCGTCCACCGAGGGACATGTACGAACGGTGAGAGCAACTTCGCAAAGAAACATTCAGGTCACCATTGATACAATCCCACCAGAAGTAGAAGCACTTGCTCAGAACCCAGAGGAGCTAGCAAAAACGATCGCTGTCCTTCAATCATTACAAAATCGACAAGCAGCAGGACCGTCAAGAGCACCTGTGACGACCAATCGAGCAGGCGAGCAGCGAAGTAAAAGGAGAGAAGATGCGCGTCGGGACGAGGCCGACAGCGAGGAGGTCCGTAGAAATAAAGGAAAAGCTCCATTGAGCGAGCGTCTGGGAAGTCGAGGGGAATCATCACCAAGTCGAGCAGATGAGTCAAGCAAAAGTACTTCTCGAACAAGTGCTTTGGAAAGACTAGGAACAAGGAATGAAAATAGGAGGGAGCCATCCCGAAGGAACGAGGAGCGATCACGCCATCCTGCTCGCCCATCGGTGCATGACCGAATCAGGAGGTCAGCTTTTGGCCGACTAGGGCCAAATGGAGCTAGCAATGTTGCTAGGAAGACGACTCAGGAGAAACGTCCCGTTGGCAAGGGACTGCATCGTGAAGAGGTCACTGACCCCAATCGCGATGAACAGCCTTCCATCGGGAGGACTCCCCCAAATGAATTGCAGGAAATGAGAAAGGCGATCGAGGAATTACAGAGACAGTTGGAATCTCAGAGAGGTGTCGGATCGACTGTTCTCCCTTCGTCACCGTTATCTCCATCCATCCTCAATGCACCAATCCAGAAGAAGATACAATTTCCGGCCATCAGCCTGTATGAAGGAACGTCGGACCCTCGCATTCATGCGACGAAATATTCGGATTTCATGATTTCGATGGGGGCAACCGACGCCACACAATGCCGAAATTTTCCACTCACCCTTGGAGATGGTCCACACAGATGGTTCTCAGCACCGGCTCCATCAACTCTTTTGCCCAACTAAGCAAAGAGTTTCTGTCCCACTTCTCAACTGCCGGGTCCTATTTGACCCACAGACACCGTCTGGCAGATATTAGGCAGGGAGACGAGGAGTCTGATAAGCAATTTCTGGAAAGATTTGATAAAGTCTTACTGGAGGGCGAGATGGTGAGTGAGGACACAAAGATAGTGGCAGTGATGGCTGGGTTAAAGAAAGGAACTGATTTGTGGAAGGAAATGCATTTGACTTGCCCAAAAACATACGCGGAATTCAGACACAAAGCAGGAATCCACGTGTCAATGCAGGAGGCCCTGCACAGGGAGATGAGAGACAAAACTGATCCAAAAAAGTTTGGCAAGAAGTCGGGAGGAAGTGATTACAAGGTTCCGAAGAACATGAAGTCGTTCAATGAGGGAGCTGAGTTGAAAGAAAAGCTGAACCAAGTCCTTACCATGTCCGTGGACGCTGTGTACAACAACGTTAAAGACAGAGAAATGTTGTCAGAGCCACGGAGGATAAGGCAAGAGAGAGGAAAGTTGAACCCGAACAAATACTGCGCATATCATCAGAACATCGGCCACTTCACAAGCGAGTGCCGAGATCTATTGAAGCAGTTGTGGAGGTTCTTTGAGGAAGGAAAGCTGTCCGAATTCGTGAAGAGGGAACCAGGTAAAAGGCCAAGGGCACCAGAACCGTCCAGTTCGGATGATGGAGACAATGATGAACAACCAAGTAAAACTGGTAAGAAAGAAAGGAAGGTCCCAGTAGCCCCAGCAAGGCATATCCCGGAGATCTTAATGCTAGAACCCACTGGACCAGTGGGTGGTTGTTCTGATGGGAGACCACCTATGTCAAAAAGAAAGAGGAAAGCAGAACTGAGAGCAGTGGATCAAGTGATGGAAGTGGGTGTGAATCCATCAATCAGACGAATAGGGGACCTAACTTTCTCTGAAAAAGACTTAGACGGGGTACTCACTCCTCACAATGACTCGTTGGTCATTTGTGCCAATATTATGGGGATAAAAGTGCACCGTCTACTTGTCGATACTGGTTCCTATACGAACATCCTGTTCAAGAGCACGGTGGACCAGCTAGGAGATTGCGTCGAGTACATCAAAGACTGTGATCACAAGATTGTAGGATTCGGAAATGTTGTAACCACCCCGCTAGGAATAGTTACGTTGGCAGTTGAGCTTGTATCAATCGAGGACCCGGAGAGGAAAATGAATAGAATGGTAGACTTTCTGGTTGTAGACCAACAGTCCACTTATAACGGGTTCCTCGGCCGTCCTTTCTTGCATGAATTTAAAGCAGCTATTTCAACGTACTATTATTGTTTTAAATTCCCAACAAAGAAGGGTGCAGGTACAGTCAAAGGAGACCAGAAGAAGGCTCGTGCGTGTCTTTTGCAGATACAGTTGCAGGATCACCAAGTCAACATGATGAACAGATGCTCAGACAAGGACGGGGACGATAGCGAGGCCATGACTTCTATCGACACTGAAGTAATGGAAGTCGACGAGCAGCTATGCGCAGACGAACAGCCGCGCAGCGACGAGCAACTGTGCGTAGACGAACAGCCGCGCATTGACAAACAGCTGTGCATAGGCGCACAATTAGACGAGGATGAGCAACAACGCGAAGATGGACGGTCTAGAGAAGCTGCTACAACCAGCAACGAGGAAGAACAGACAACGGCAATGAACGTTGATGCAGAGGACATCGAGCCACGACTGGGGGCAGAACCGATGGAGACCGAAGATGAGCTAAAGGCAGAAGGGCCCATTATTGACCCCAGATGGAAAGGTCAGAAACGAAGGGCTACCCCGGTTGAAGAGTTGGAAACTGTGAGAGTCGACCCGAACCAAGAGGGCTTAGAACTCTTCATAGGGCCCGAGCTACCAGAGCCGTACAGGACCAACATGATTGAGTTTCTTAAAGCAAACCTCGATGTGTTCGCATGGTCGCATGCAGACATGGTGGGCATCAGCCCCGAACATGCCTGCCACAGACTCAACATCGACCCGAGGAAGAAGCCAATCCATCAGAAGAGGAGAAAATTTGGGCCCGACAAATACGAGGCGCTCGATGTGGAGGTTAAAAAGCTGCTGGATAATGACTTAATCAAACAAGCGTTATGCCCGCAATGGGTGGTGAATCCAGTATTGGTCAGAAAAACGACTGGAGCGTGGAGACTCTGCATCGACTTCACAGATCTCAACGCCGCCTGCCCAAAAGATAATTTTCCATTGCCTCACATCGATCAACTAGTTGATAGCACCGCTGGACATGAACTTCTCACGTTCATGGATGCATTCGCAGGATATCATCAAATAGCGATGCATCCCGATGATCAAGAGCATACGGCGTTCTACACCAACAAAAACTTATTGTGCTGGAAGAGAATGCCATTTGGGTTAATCAATGCTGGAGCTACATATCAGAGATTGGTCAATAAGATGTTTGATGATCACATCGGGAAGATAATGGAAGTGTACGTAGATGACATTGTTGTCAAGAGCTCCAAAAAGGAAGATCATCTGCAGCATCTAGCTCAAACGTTTGAGATACTTCGAACATACAACATGAAACTGAACCCTAAGAAAAGCAGTTTTGGGGTCCATTCTGGGAAGTTCTTGGGACATCTAGTCAGTCAAAGAGGGATTGAAGCAAATCCCATAAAAGTGAAAACAATCATGGAAATGCAACCACCCAGATCAGTTAAAGAGGTCCAACGGTTAACCGGGTGCCTAGCAGCTTTGAGCAGGTTCGTCTCAAGATCCGGAGACAAGTGCAGGCCGTTCTTCGAGGCAATCAAGAAGGGAAAGTTTCAATGGACAGACACATGTCAACAAGCGTTCGAGCAGCTGAAAGAGTACCTCAGTGACACGAAAATTCTTGCCAAGCCGATCCCAGAGGAGAAGTTATACTTGTACCTGGCAGCTTCGGAAGTAGCAATCAGCTCAGTGCTCGTTCGAGCAGAAGGAAAGTTCCACCTGCCCATCTACTATGTGAGTCAAGCTTTACACGAAGCAGAACTCAGATACTCACCAACAGAGAAGCTAGCATATGCACTAGTGATGAGCGTCAGAAAACTTCGTCCATATTTTTTCGACCACCAGGTGGAAGTGTTGACAACGTTTCCGCTCAAGCAAATACTGCACAGACCCGATGCGGCTGGTCGCCTCCTAAAATGGTCATTGGAAATCAGTCAGTTTGGGATTTCATATGCTCCTCGAACAGCAATCAAGGGGCAAGCCTTAGCAGACTTTATAGTCGAACTGACTTACCCCCAAGATCCAACGAGAGGACATAACCATCCCTGACACATGTATGTTGATGGTTCGTCAACTAATACAGCATCAGGAGCAGGTATAGTCTTGATAAGCCCGGATAGGCAAGTTTTTACTTCAGCTGTTCGATTCGAATTCATGGCGACGAACAACGAAGCAGAGTACGAAGTTGTGATCGTTGGGTTACGCCTAGCATTAGCAGTTGGAGTACGAAGGTTGCAAATCTTTGGAGATTCGCAATTGATCGTCAATCAGGTCCTAGGAGAATATGAAGCAAGAGATGAAGACATGGCTGTTGGTGAACGAATCTAATCGTAAGGATTAGTGGCTGTTTTAATCCGTTTTTACGTCACCAATCAATATCGTGTGATTGATTACCACCGTAAATGGTAAATCGGGGTGTGAATTTATCGAATTTAAAGTTGGACTTATTTCGTGTATGTGTAGGTTAGGGTGTGTTTATGTGTGTATTTTTGTCTGAAATTCGAAATTATATCAATAAGCTGGAGAATAACTATTTATAGAGGCTAGCAAGCATGAGGTGCTACTGACTCTTGGTCTCCCTAGCTTGCATGCCTGACATGTGTCCTTTGACCTTAGTTTGACCTTATCTAAGCTGAATCTTAGTTACAAAGTCTTCTTTTGGGCCTTATCTCGGACTCATTGTTGTTCGCCTAGGTCGGCTTGACTGATCTTGATGACCCTTCAACTGAAAGTTGTTCGCCTCTTGAGGTTTTACTTTGGAAGTTGTTCGCCTTATGGCTTCGTTCAGCTTGGCTTTGAGATCTTAGTCATTTGTTCATGTGCACACCTCTTTGGCTGATTGTTGTATCATATTTTGACCAAGTTGCTCGTCATTGGTGACTTCACGGTTGGCTCATCCTTGGTCTCGGGTCTTAAAACCTGTTCGCCTATTAGTTGTTCGTCGGGGGAGTTGTTCGTCACTTTATACACCTCCCAGATTGGTTAATGCACCCAAATCGTGATTTTCTTTGTTTAGACCTTAATTGTTATTCGCTCCATATTAGATGATGTTCGCCTATCAACAATGGCTTTGTATCAAAAAATTGTTGCTCACTTGGCCTCTTTGTTCGAACAAATATACATTGAACAGATACCAAGAGACAATAATGCTCAAGCAGATGCATTAGCCAGGCTAGCAACCAGCGCCGGACCAGCAGAATTGTCAGAAGTAACGCTAACAAGAATGTCCAAACCATCAACCGAAGATTACAAAATCTATCAAGTCAACGAAGATTTCGAAGAAGACGACTGGAGGATACCAATCGTTGAGTATTTGCAAAACGACAAAAAGCCAGACAACCCGTCTGAAGCTAACAAGTTGGTCAAGAGAGCAGCAAGATACACCATGATGGATGGACAGTTGTACAAGAGAGGAATTTCACTCCCACTTTTGAAATGCTTGGCTAGGGGGCAAGGGCAAGCAGTACTGAAGGAAATTCATGAAGGCATATGCGGAAATCACGCTGGAGGACGAGCATTAGCGTATAAGACCATAAGACAAGGTTATTATTGGCCGACCCTCCTCCAGGACGCAATCAAAGTTGCCCGAACTTGTCACAGGTGTCAGTTGTTCGCCCCGAACATCCACAAGCCCCCACACGAACTAATCTCTGTCAATAGTCCGTGGCCATTTGCGAAATGGGGAATTGACCTCATCGGGCCTTTTCCGCCAGGAAAAGGGAATGTTCGATTCGCAGTGGTGGCAGTAGACTATTACACGAAGTGGGCTGAGGCAGAAGCGCTTGTGCGAATCACACAGGAGAAAATGATCAACTTCATATGGAGAAACATTGTTTGCCGCTTCGGGGTGCCTCAAGCGATCGTGACAGATAACGGAAAACAATTTGAAGGAAAAAAGATAAGAGATTTTTGTGAAAAGTGGGGAATGAAGAAACATTTTTCAACACCGTACCACCCCCAATCAAATGGCCAAGTAGAGGCAGTGAACAAAATAATTAAACATATTTTGAAGATCCGCTTAGCCGACAAACAGGGGAAGTGGTCTGAAGAGTTGCCAGAGGTGTTATGGGCATACCGAGTATCTCACAGAACAAGCACAGGCGAAACACCGTTCACAATGGCGTTCGGGACAGAAGCAGTAATACCGGTTGAGTTAAAAGTCCCAACAAAACGAACAACTGTGTTCGACGAAGAAGCAAACAACTCCGCAATGGCAGCAGAGTTGGAATTGCTGGAAGAAAAAAGAATAACAGCAGAATTGAAAAATGCAATTTACAAGAAAAGAGCAGCAAAGTACTACAATTCTCAAGTAAAAGCAAGAGAATTCGAAGTTGGGGACTTAGTACTTCGAAAAGTTTTAACACCACCAGGAGTATTCGGCCCGACTTGGGAGGGCCCATACAAGGTGACGAATAAGTGGCACAATGGCACATACGACCTTGAAGACATGGAAGGCAAGTCGTCCCAATACTCCTGGAATACCACTTTGCTCAAGAAGTACTATCAATGAAGTCCTGTAAGTCTTAGAAGTTTTACAAATAGATCCTTGTAATTTTTTGATTTTTGCGCAAGTTTATATATAAAAGCGAGCAGTTGTGCAGTTACTAGGCGAGCAGAATCGTATTTATCTTTTGTCTTGCTTTCTTTTGGATTTTGAGCCTTAAGTCCAAATTACTAAGTTTCTCGCCCAAAAAAAAAAAAAATTGAAAAGTGCAAGTTTGTTATAAGACGAACCATAGAGCTTATTAAAAGCAAAAAACAAGGCTAAGTCCATAACGGACCAATAGCCCACATTAATGCAAGGCCAAGTCCACAAGCGACCAAAATGGCCCAAACAACTAAAGGTCAAGTTCTATAAGAACCAAGTGACCAACTTAAAATTTGACTAAGTGTTTACCTTAAGAAAAAAGGAACACTTAGAAACTAAGTCGTAAGCAAAAGAAAGAGGCGGGCAATTAAGTAAGACAAACAAAGAGGCACAAATTTGTAGATGAGCAAAAAATTTCATTTCTTTAAGTCAAAAGATGTTTACAATAGGAATAAGAAATGCAGAAAGAGTGTACATCCTATTGTAAATAAAAAACTAAGTCTTCAAGAGGGAGGTGGAGGAGGAGCATCTGCAGTTCTGGTCGCCTGAACACTCGGCTGCTCGCCTGAGGCACTTGTGCCAGCCCCATCTATTGGCGTTAAAGGAAGAGACGCCAACCCTTCAAAGACCTCATCAGTGGCCGCCGTGCTGGTCGTCGCTGGAGCAGGGTCAGGCTGGCCGCCATAAGTGGGGGCAGCAATGTCGACCTCCTCGCCGAAGACATCCAAGGGGAAGCCAAGATCGGCCAGATCAGAGACGAACAAGGTAGAGCCAGGAGCAGGAGGGTAATTCTTGACATATTCAATGAAGTCCGCTTTCACCGCGCCACGAATATCTTGGTTGTGATTATGGGCGAAGTGAACAGACCTCAAACATTCAGCAAACGCACAGATATACCCGAAGTTGGTCTTATCCAACACCTCCTGCTCATGGACTTCATAGTCGATCATGTTCTTACGCTCCTCCTCCAATCTCTTGATGTGCTCCTCGGCAGCTAGCAGGCGAGCAGCTAAGTCTGCTCGCTCCTTTTCAGCCCTTTCGGCTCTCAGATCTGAAGTTTTTACCTCCAGCATCATCTTTTGAGCCTTGTCCAAGGCACTCTTCTCGCCGGCCAAGGAGGCCTCCATCTTACTTTCCATCAAGGCCAGCTCCTTAGCATGCTCGGCCTTGCACTCTTTGATGGCGGAGATTCTTTCTTCGTCCATCCTCTCCACACGACGACCCAAATCACGGTTTGTCCGCTCGAGCTCCGTGACTTGGTCGAGCAGCATCTGGGACTGGATCAATTGATGGCTAGCATTGTACGCCATCAAACGAACATTGTCACTAGCAGATTGGCTAGCAACAAGGGTGTTCGCCGACTTCGTCCAGGCCATGGGAACTGTCTCGGCTGCTCGGCGAACAGGGACATCAGGAATGTCAGAAAACGAAGAAGGAGCATTCTTCACCACGGAGAAATGGTGAAGAGTAGTCCCGCGACCAGGATAGTGCGCGGGGTTATACCTAAAACAAAAACATGTCAGTAAGCGAGCAACATTGCGCCAAGCGGCGAACAACAAAAAAGCCCAAGGCAGTTAACTTACTCCTTAATTTTGATGGGGTTCCACCCAAATAAGAAGTATCTTTGGGATTGTCGCCTCTCTTGGTCGCCACCAGGCCAGCGACCACTTGTTGTTCGTCCACCACTTCCAAGGAGGTGGACTTAGATGCAGGAGATCTGGGAACAATGCTGCTCGCCTCCACCGCAGCTTTTGATCGCTTCGAGGCATGATCATCATCGCGAGTGCCGCGATCATCGTTGCCTCGTGGCACTTTCCTTTTATCCCTATCCCGTTCCCTCTCATTTTCCTTCCTTGCATCCCGCGGAGAGGAGGTAGTTTTGGCCGCAGGTTTAGGGCGACCAGCTCCGGCGGCTGGGCGACCAGAAGGGTTCTCTCCTGCCCGGAGGCGCATGATGGCAAGGGGAGGGTCCATCTTTCTTCTTGAAGCTTCGGCCATTTGTTTAACTCGTCTGGCGAGCAGATAATATGATTCAGGCACAGCCGGGATAGCAACGGTGACTCGTTGATCTGTCAAGAAAAAAACAAGGGTTAGGTGAGCAAGAAAAGTGGCGAGCAGGAAAAATAGGCGGGCAAGAAAGTTACCTTCGGGGATAGCAGTCTGAGCTTCAAGGTGGTGGGGACTCGTAATTAAGCCAGCAAGCTTGCGGCAATGAGCTTTTGAAAGATGTTCCAAATCGCGACTAGCAGCGTCACGAAGAGAAATGATGGCTAACGTGAAGAGGTATTCGTCGCTGATATCGGGATGCCCCCACTTCAAATTTCTCGGACCTGCAAAACAACGAAAAGGATTAAAATTAGTCCTACTTATGAATTAGCAAGACAAAATTAGCCCTACGTTTGATTTTTCCAAAGCCTTCAGGCAACATGATGCGCGCCTGCCCGCCAGCGAATCCCTCAGTTGCTCGCCAATCTCCACCAATAAAGAAGAATTGGCAATGCCAACTCTTAATCTTATTAGGAACACCTTCGACGAGTTTCAATCCGGTCTTCGCCTTAGCGTAATACCAGCCGGCACCGTCCTCGGAAATGGTCAAGGCGTAAAGGATCTCCGCGGTTGTTATCTTATTCTTATAGCCCTCAAGACCAAAAAGAGTCATGAAGGCTAGAAGAGTACTCCAACCATTTGGGGTGATTTGAGTGATCGCCAGATTCATGTCAGATAAGAAGCGACCAATGAGCGGATGGACGGGGAGCGGAAAACCCGTGTTTAACACATCCAAGTTAATCGCCGTACAGCCAGGAGGGGGGCGATCATCAGTCTCTCCTTTCTTCGGCACATACATGAATATATTATAGGGGATCTTGTATGTTTCACGGATGCTCGCCAGATCACTCTCCACACATACACTAGCAACCTTGCTCGCTGCATAGTCCCCATCCTGAGCCTTCATAATTACCCTCGAAGTGGGGGCAAAAGTCTTCGAGTAGCGAGCAGAATAGTCCGCCCACTCGTTGTCACGAACAACTCCTTCCGGGATTCGAGATTCTGGTGTAGTTTGAGAGATGGGAAAATTGATTTCCCTTAAAAACTCCCAAGTGAGCGTATGACCTCCCTGCTCGCCAACTCGCTGCTCGCCAGCAATGTCAGCTTGATCGCCCTCAAGGTCAATTGAACCCTCTATCTCCGCGGCCACTGCTGCAGAATCTTCTCCAAGGTCAGAAGATGTTTCAGGTTCGCGAGCAAGAGAGTGAATCTCTTCTTGATCGCCAGAGCGGTCAGCGACGAACATCTCTACCGAGCGAACAATGGAGCTCGCGTCTGAGTCCGCGCCTTCATCCACCAATAATGTGCGCGGGTTGTTCGCTAGCGCTTGGCGAATAGATCTGTGCGGAGGAGATGGATCTACGGGTCTTTTTTCCGGATTTCGTCCGGGTCCAGATTGAGAGGAACTTGAGGGGGAAAACTCCATTTTGAAATAAGTAATGGAAGAATTTGACTAAGTATGGGGTAATATATGGATAATGACGCCAACGGAGGAGTTACGACGGCGATGGAATCAACACAGGATGGCGGCGCAACGGCGGTCCACGGCCGGAATTACAGTCGCAGTAACGAGAAATACAAAAAAGAAAGAGAAAGTGTACGAAATTGAAATTTAAAGGAAATGCAAGACGAATTACCTTCGAAAACGAAGAATCTAAGTAACACAAGAGAAAATTTGGGCACAAGAATTGCAAAGAGAAAGCTTCGAAACGATTGTCAATGGCGGAAATTTAAAAAGTTCAGAAAGAAAAAATGAAGAAGTCGACACCTATTTATAAGGATGAGGCTGGGGCGAAAATGCAATTTTCCTAAAATTCTATAGGCCCCTATGGGCAAACTGGGGGTCGCGCGTGACTGATGCGACGCCTCGCGTTCCATACCTCGGGAATCCAACCGTCGCAACACGAAAAGGCGTTCGTTGCTGGCCGCGCGCGCTCGTCTGTTCGCCCAACTATTCGGATGCTCGCCCGTGTATATACTCACCCGGTCTTTGAAGAGATTGTAGCTTGGTCTCAATTGATCAATCCATGCCCAACGTGAGACCAAGCTAGGGGGCAATTGTTGGGTGGCGAACAAATAAGTAATTAATAAACAAAAGAGATTATTAGACTTGATAACAAGATAATAAATGAACGGAGCTAGCAGCATCGTGGAGCGAACAGCTTTGTAAAGGAGCGAACAACTTTGTAGGGGAGCCCTAATGCGGCAAGCAGGATTGGGCGAGCAGCTTTGCAAAGAACAGCTGTGCGAGCAGCTCAAACCAAGATCAATTCAGGCGAACAGGTTCGTAATAGAGCAAGCAACATTGTAAAACAATCCCAAGCAAGGAGCGAACAACTCGGAATGCAAAGGACCATGACATCTAACAAAGACGTGCAAACGAGCAACCGGTCACCGTCGAGAGCATCTCAGTAGTACCAAAGACCAAGTACAACATTGGGAACTCCAAGAGTCATTAGCTTAGATATGGTCCAAGTGTCTTAACACTTGGCATCCATCCAATGAGCAATAGTGTAGATGTTGTACAAGTGTCCTAACACTTGGCAAAGATCCAATGGTTAAACCACCAAGATGGTGACACATGACCTCATTGTATGTCTATAAATACTCCCTTCATGTACATGAAAAAAGGAAGAAATTCAATAACATACCCAAGTTCTTGCAAATTTATCTCTCAAATATTACTTAGCCATATTCCACAATCTAAGTTCTTGTTTGATGATCTTCATTAGATAGAAACAGCCACTAATCACCATTGATTGAAAAAGGTCATCAACAATTGTGATTAAAAGTAATATGTTTACATATACCAAAAATAAATTAAAAATATATTACATGTATTTGACAATTAATTATAAAATAAATCAGTATTTGTACGACAAGTTTGGTAAAGAAAAAATCCTGATGAAAAAAAGAAATTTAAAGGTAAATTCCACAATATTATTCTGCAGATATTTACAATTCGTTAAAAAAAATATATGTAGATGATTAGAAATTGTGTAAATGAAATAACATATTTGATATTATAAAAATTATTTGTAACATGAGAATAAAATAAAAATTTAAATATCAACATATCCATTCATGCACTATGTTATAAAGATCAAACCTAATTAAACTACATAGTTGATAGTCCAACTAATTATAAACTTTGTTTATAACTAAACTTTTACTTAGAATTTTGAATATATTAACATAACTAACAAATTGAACATATTTATTTCAAAAAACTGTATTCACTAATAAAGATTCAACATGCAAATAAATACCATCGATTAATAATAAAGTTCCAATCAACATGCAAATAAATACCATCGATTAATAATAAAGTTCCAATCACATGCAATATGGTACATGAAAACCCTAATATCAGAATAATCCAACCATAGCCATAAAAAAATCTTCCAAAAAAGAAGAAGATGAGATATATCAGTAGTAAAGTGAGAAAATAAATATACTAACATTTGATCGGGTTTATGGTAGTGTGATAATTTTTATTGATAGTGAACAATTAATTAATTTTAGAATAATTGTAAGTACGATCAAGAAACAATGAAATTAGAGTCGATTGTGTAAATCAAATCCTCAGAATTTATATTTATATACACTATATACACTTAATAAATTCAAATAAACCTATAGCTATATATTAAAAAATAAAAGATGGGAAATATTATTCACCCACATGCAAATACTCTGTTCACCCACTTTTTTTTAATAAGAATATATTTAATAAAAATTACTAATATACTTTTTTATAAAAAAAATAAACATTAAATTTATTAAACGTTCACGCTTTCAAAACTCTGCCCAAAATTTCAGAATTCACGCATTTTTATTTTTATTTTTTCATACACACAATTACACCATTAAAGAAAAAAAAATGGGAAAAAAAAGGTATGGTCATGAAAGTATATACCATAGAGATACAATTTAATGAAATTAAATTGTTATTATTTTCTTTAAATTGGTACACCGTGAAAATGAAAGGAAGAAATAAAGAAAGAAAATGAGGTTGGTGATGGTGGTTTGTGGATCGGCACTGTAAAAAAAAAAGTGTTGGTGTGCTATTTTTTTTAATTTTAAATTGGTGGGTGTGTATATTTAGTGAATAATCTATTATTATATTAAGATTATAGTTGTAAATTTTAAGAGGTACATTAAGCAAAATAAAAAAATAAGTAAAATATATGGCGAGTTAACTTAATAGTGGGTGAACAAAGTATTTTTGTGGGTGTTACACACATATAATGTGATTAATCATAATACTCATTAATATATAACTCATTAGTGAATATAATTAACAATCCCATATATAAATATTAATATATTTATGAGGGCTAATATAATGTGATACAATTAGAATACTTTATTATAAATTAACCTGCAATAGTTCTAAATATTATAAATTAATTATAATAATTGTTTTTGTTTCAGTTACAAATAATATATAATACCTTTATCCATTCTAAAATTCATTATTTTTATTAATTGTAATAATTGTATTAATGTCTGTTACAAAGACCGCAACATTTATTAGTTTTCTAAATGTAAATACACGTCCCCTCAATTAATCAGAGGCTATGTACATGCAATTTATTGTCAACCATACTATCTTTAACATGCATCCATTTAGCTTTCACAATTGATTACCAATTTTAATTATACTAAATAAATTAGTCTACTATACCAATATATAAATTGTCACACCTCTGTATAATTTATAATAATTAATTACATTTGTCAACCATGACATATATAACATCATATCATATAATTATAAGATGCACTATTATTAATTCATCTGCATCCGTTTTGCATTAACTATAAATTATCAATCTATCATGATATATTTAATAAATTGGTCTAATATACAATATATATCCAATACAATTAATCCTGTTTCAAAATTTTAAATATATTTTATCAACATAAAGTGCATACTTTTAGTCTTCACAATCAATTAACAATTTTAATTATATAAAACAAATTAGTCTAAGTATACCATATATAAATTATCACACTAATAATTATAATTCACACCTAATAAACGTTTCTTGTTTCTTGATTTTTTTACGCACTTATAATAAAAATAAAATAAACAAATTTTATTTTCATATACTGAATATTAAGATCACTTTGACTTTAATTAAAATTATGAACAAAAATGGCAGATGACATAATTCAATTAATAATTGTGATGAGCAATTTAAGGATTACAATGAAAAATAACAAAGAGTATTTAATTCATTAATTTAATAATAATAATAGTATGTACGTACTTGATTGTTAATAAACCGGTCTGAAAAAAGTAAATTAAAAGAAAAAATTCCAAACAAAAAAAAGTAAATCTATTGCAAAATATTCAATTATTCTAGGATTCTTTGATCTTGTTGTAATATACATAAGATGTCCACACTCATGAAAATAAATGTAAGTCAAAAAAATATACAACATCCAATAAAATTAAGAGTAAATTAAAATATATTTTTTAATAGGAAATAAAGTAAGAGAGTCAAGAGATGCAAATTCATAGGCTTTTTATTAATATAATTGCTTAAATTACTCTTGTGCTTAATGGAATTTAAAATTGACAAAAGATCATTGAGACACTAAAATTTGGAAAATATGTAATTAAATTAAAATAACCAATTCGGCTTATTGTAGTGATTACACCTTACACGTTATTAACTTATTTATTACCGGCATATATAATATATGTATTAATAAATATCAAAATTGTATGCTCTTAAATATAATGTTGAATTATTTAATATGATGATCATTGTATTTCAATTAAATTAATTAATTGAATTTTAATCCTACCAAAACTTATTTATAGTAATTCCTAATAGAAAGAAATAATGTTGAATATTTCTTACAGATTTATAGGAATCACATCTTTGACTTGGCTATTAAGTTAATTGTAAATTAATTGTTTTCCGTATTTTGTACAATTAAGCCATTTGCATCAAACTAAAAGAAAAAAAAAAAGACTAATTTAATCTTTTATATACAATAAAGATTAAAAAAAAATGTATACACTATCATCTCATAGTGTTGACTTTATGCAAATCAAGTCTTCATCATTTCAATTACAATTTACTAATAATATTCTAATTTACTGATATTGATATTTAAGAGAGAGAAAAAAAAGAGATCAAAGAGAGAAATACAACTTATACGGCATCATTTCACTTGGGCCAAGATTTAAACGACATGTACGTAACTTTTTCAAATATATATTCCTCTGCTGAATATCTTCTTAATCTAAAATAAATCTTCAAATCTCTATGAATCTTCTCCTTGAAAAATAATCAAACTCTCATGAAGGTCTTGGAAAATCTTCAAACATCTTATGAATGTCTTCAAACTACATCCACTAAAAAGAGTATATAAAAACAAAACACAATCTAAACTCATACGAACACTAAATGAAAAATCTCGATACACATTGAAGATTTACAATTGCAAAAAACACCATAACAACACAAATAAGAAATATCCATTTCTAAACGAAACCATAAAAAGAGAAAAAGGAAAAAAGAAAAGGATGAGTGAGATCAATGCAATACTTTTGGAATTTTATAAAAATGTTTGGATGATATAAACGGTTAAGATTAAAAACACGAAATGAACGGCTTAGATGAAAAGTAGACAATTGACTAAATGAGAGAAGAAGGATTTTGAAATAGAGGAAAACTAATATTGCCACATAGGCATAGAATGCTTCCTCTATATATAAGTATGGATTTTAAATGCAAAAGTTTAAATTCAAAACTTCATATATATCTAGTACACCAAATGTACAATAGCCTTATTTTTTTGCTTCATTTCAAAAGTATGAAACCTAAATATACAGTTTTTCCTTATTAAAAAAAATTAGTATATTATCCATGCGTTGCACGTTTTGCGAAGATAAACTTGATATGATGTTAGTTTTCATTATAGTTATTGTTGTAAATCTGGGAGATTTGATATTCCAAATCTAGGAGATTTGGTGTGGACATTACTTAAGGACCAAGAATCATATTGGACCTGATCCATTAGACTAGGGTTTTTACTATTATATATATCCCATTGTATTCATGAATTATGTACTCTGATACACAACAATACTAGTGGAACTCCTGGCTTGGATAGCCCCCAGACGTAGTCCTTCCGGACGAACTGGGTAAACAAACGTTATCTATTTAATTTACGCACTCAATTACAACACGTTATCAGCACGAGCCTCTAACCGAGACTAAACGGTATGCCTTTAATTTATTTTATATGAATCACATGTTTTATTGTGTACTTGGATAATTGATTTTGTTCCTAAATTTCCCTGTGTGAAATTAAATTACGTGAAAGTTATTTTGTGAATTGAATCTATGAACAACGGCCGTCGCCCGTAGTCGAACGACCGTCGTCCAACATCAGCCGAGCGCCCGTAGCGTCGCTCGCCGCCGCCGACCCGAGCCTGTGCCGCCCGCGGCACGCACCAAGCGCCAGCGCCGAGTGCCGCCCGCAGCGCGCACCGCTCACAACCAGCGCCGCATGCCCCCGCGCACGTTCGCGCCCAGCAGGCCCGCGCACATCCGCGCCGCCCGTCACGCCCGTCGCGCCCGATGCCGCGTGCATCCGGGCCCGTCTCGCGCACACCCAGCGCCGCACGCACTCGCGCACGTTCGCGCCCAGCGCCGCGCAGGCCCGCGCACACACGCGCCACCCATCGCGTCCGATGCCGCGTGCTATTTAGTATTTATATTATTATACCCAATAGAAACGTGCATGTGTTTGTTTTCAACTCTATGTATACTCAAGAGTATTTAAAATCTGACTACATGCATGCCCAATAAAAATGGTCATTAAAGGTTGGCGTTTTCTTTTAGAGTTAATGGGTTTTATTGTGTATACTAGTATTTCTCCCGTGCGATGCACGGATAAAATATTATAATTTTAAACGCGAGATTGTATAATGAACGATTATGAAAAAAAAGTTTAAATTAAATTTATTTTATCCATAAATCAATTAATATGTAAAGATTATATTTTATATATGTGAGTATTATAATTATTTAATTGTATACTAAATTCACAACAAATAAAAAAATTCATAAAGTTATTTTAACATTTAAAAAACTTATATAGTCTCACTTGGCCACTGGGTTCCTTACTCTAGTGAGTGACCCAAATTCGATTCCCTCTGGGAATGAATTAAGGGATTTATAAGGTGACTTGGAGATTTCTGGGAGTACTTTGGGTCTTGGTGAACTAACAACTAACAACTAACATTTACCTATAAAAAAAAGAAAAACTTATATATTCTAAAAAAAATTAATTAAATTAAATCAATCATATAGTTAAAGTCAATAGAAAACACTTAATAATAAAATAAATATTTTAAATATAATTTTTCTTTTTATTTGTGCAATATATATATTAAATAAAAAATGTTCGACGATTTAATTTGATATATAGTGCGTTGAAAATAGATTTAAAATTAAAAAGTTAATTAATTTTGAAATTATTGGTGCAAAGTAAAAAAAAAAAAAATTGGTAAAATTAATTCACTATCTTTAGTGGAGAGTGAGATTCACTATTGCACCATAGAACAAGTGCACTTCACTTGCTCCAATAAATATAATTTTTTCTCTTTCCTCTCCTCACTTCTACTTTTATATATTTATATATATATAGATATATAGATTACTTAATATTTGGATAATGCACCGGTTGATCTGCAATTTATTGTACAGTTACAAATTAAGTTAACAAATTCGGAAAACAGGTTTTGGACATTGAGTAAGGTTTCCAAAAGAAATGAATAAGTTTTTGTTATTATATAGTTATAGATAGTTATATATAAAGAAATATTTTTTTATACAATTAACACTGTTTAATGAGTGAATTGTAAATAAAATTACAATTTTTTTTTTCACAATTTCAATTTAATCTAAATTTTTACATTTTTGAAAATAGTATCTCAATTAGAATATGAACCAATAAATAATATCGGTCCTCCAAAAATAATAACTTTTTAATTTACATTTGTATTGTCTCTAGTGAATGAATTTTAAGAAGCAGTTGCTTAAATAGTACAATATGACAAAAATATAGAAATGAAAAACGATAAAGAATCAGTTTACCGGAATAGTTATTTGGTTTAATAGGTAACAGAACAAAAACAAAACTTTTTTAAGTTATAGGAAGAAATACAAACTTTCAAAGGTAAGAGCATCTCCAGTGCTAGGTATAAATTTTGAGGTTTGAGTTTGCCACTTATGCGCAACATGTGTGTCATCTCAAAAGTTTTATACCCCTACCTCAAAATATGCATTCCTCTTCCAATCATTCCTACCTCAAAAATAACTTTTTATGGGTCCCACTATCAAATTATATACTCCCTCCGTCCCAGCATTATCTGCATAGTTGAGACGCCACACATATTAAGAAAACGTTATTTTTTGAGTAAAGTAGTGGCATATGGGTAAATATATGTATATTATTGTGAGTGTGCACGTAAATCAATGTTTTCTTTTTTAGAGTGTGCAAATAATCTAGGTACGGACGAAAAAGGAAAGTGTGCAAATAATGGTGGGACAGAGGGAGTATATTTATTATCTTTATCTATTAATTTTTTTATTATTTATTTATTTATTTAGTTAAATAATAGTTGTAAATTAATATAAATAAAATAATAATAATAATAAAAATAAAAATTCTACGGCTCCATATTTAGTTATAACCTATGCTCCATATATATATAACCTATGGCTCCATAAAAAAATATTATTGTTACTTTTAATTTTATAGAATGAATTTATTACTAAAAAAAAAGAAAAGAAAATTGTAGATTAAAAACTTTGTAGCATTTTAAAAAGACGAAACCCTCGAAGGCCCCCACCCTCTAATCCGACCGGATTGGTTGTAAATTAAAAAGTGCATATTGCATAGGCAATAAATAAAAATCTGCACCTATATTCTAGGAAACAATCATTTTTATAAAAAAAAAAAAGGAGTTTTATTAATTCAGGGTCTGAAAGATAGTTAATTTATCAATTTAAGACCTGAAAGATTTTTCCTATCGATTCAGGGCCTGAAAGATTGAAAACTTTCGATTCAGGACCTGAAAGATTAAACTATTAATTTATGACTTACTCATTTTAAGACTGTGTTTGGTTTTTAATAATTTTTTATTATCCGATAATATTTTTATAAATTATATTTTAAAAAATATAAATATATATTAATTTCAAGTGACTGAAAAAATAAGAAACAAAAGAATTAATGAAAAAATAATAACGTATATAAATAAAATAAAATAAAAATAAAAATTATAATATGTCAAACATGGTCTTAATATCCTTGAGTCTTAAATTGATAGATTCTATCTTTCAGGTCCTAGATTGATAGTTTTATATCTTTCAGGCCCTGAATCGATAGGAAAAATCTTTTAGGTCTTAAATTGATAGTTTTACCATCTTTCAGACCTTAGATTGACATTATTCCAAAAAAAAAAAAAAACAAATAGGGGTTGTGGTGGAACCCGCCCACTTGCAAAACCACAACATGAAGCACACTTGCGCGGGTACTATATATACTAGCTACAACTGTATTTTTTTGTGTTTGTACGGCACGCTCCCACTCAATTTGATAGCTGCAAAAGGCAAAGTATTAGAGTAAAACTAATTCATACCAAGAATCACTTTGATAGATATAAATTGTTTATTAAATGATATTGATTGTTTTTACTAAATAATACTATTATTTTTAGGGCATGTTTGTTTTGATGGATAAGATTGATAAATAATTATTCTTGTTCGTGGGACAATTAGTCCAACTCCTTTTATGTGTGAATTATGCCTATGACATTTATCCCGGGTCGGTATCACATAAACCAAACACATAATTGAATGGGATTAAAGTATTGATGGATAGGATTGATAAATAATTATCCTTGTTCGTGGGACAATTAGTCCAACTCCTTTTATGTGTAAATTATGCCTACGACATTTATCCCGGGTCGGTATCACATAAACCAAACACACAATTGAATGGGATTAAAGTATCAATCCCTTCTAATCCCGCAAAGCAAACATACCCTTAGAGGATACAAATTATTTTCACTAAAGAATATTGGGTATGAGTTGTTTACTCTATTCTGTTAAAAAATATTACAAAATGATTTATATATGAATAAGTTTCACACTATACACATGCAAGTATATTTAAGTTGACCCATTACTAAGCAGACCCTCTCATATATCAGCAGATGATGATCCTTGGGAGTTGGGAGAAACACTGACTTGACTGACTACCACTACAAGCTCATTTCTGCTGGCAAGCTCCTCTCAAGAAAATATAAGCTGCATTCAAAATCCAAAAATAAACCAAAACATAAATCAATCACATTGAATCATATACTGATATACATATATGGTTATGTTCCCACGACATAGCTTAATGTACGTAGTGTTGATGTGATGCAAGTTAGTTGAGTTGAAATCAAGATGATCATGCTCGTCAACTGCCCATCTTAACATATGATAACTGCTTTCCAACAACAATTGTTCTGCTAGCAAAAATAAACACCCACACCTAGCTATCACTTTTTTCTTTTCCAGATTGTCATAAGGAAACGCAAGTTGAATGGATCCAGCAATATTTTATGGTTTTAAAATTTAGAAGTCCAAGTAAGACACACAACCTCAAATGCCTAGGTATAATTATGATAGATTACAAGAACACAAAACTCTTGCCTGTAAGTACTTAACATCACAAATTTTTTGGTACTTAATCATAAGTTAAGATGGACAACTTGTACCTTTGTGTGACAAAATAAACAGGAAGCACCACAGCAATGCCCTGTAAACACACATTTCAGGATCTCAGTTTAGAAAGGTGAAAAAAGGTCAAAGTTGGGCTAAGCTGTTGCAATGGTACATGGTCAATGGTTTGTAACAGGACATGCTAGACAAACTCAAGATAAAATCTACCCAGATGGTTAAGTTAGTACATATATTTTATCATGGGAAAATATTTAAAGATATATCATGTTAGATTATGTGGCATTTACTGAATCAAAGTAAGGAATCGATGGAGAAACGGTTAAGAAAAATGAAGATCTAGCTTAAACCTGCTCCACATAGAAGGTTGTTAGTATTAGCAACACTTGGATAGGTATCATCCTTATAATAATAGGCTTATATGATGTGGCACCCATAAGCATGGATTGCAGAGGATAAAATCATTACTTAGGCATTTTATCAATGTTTATAGATTCATGAAACAACTCATAATATACTCAGGAAATTATGATCAATGCTTATTAAGTGCATTAAGGAGAACTTCACATCAAAATGACTAGCAAGTTCGGGGGTATTGACAACAATACCTCAGAAATGTTGCGCAAAGCAATAGCTAGAGCCAAGTTCAGACCAACACGAAACCCCTGAAAGATATGAACAGATAAAAAGTTTATATGTAACCAAAGATTATATGATCTGCGAAAACCAAAAGTTAATAATCTTGTATTAACAGCTCCCTGATGAAACATTCCACTGTACATCTCTAGTCATGTTATTTCAGATAGAAAAAAGATGATAAGTTTCTCTTAATTCAAAATTGGCATTCAAGTACAAGTATCAAAAACAAAGGTTTCAGATAACGTTTTCCTTAATCCTGATCAAGTGGAGCACCATTTAATGGACACATTTCTCAAAAATAAATTTAGCTTAACTGAGGTTCACTTGTGAAAGTTAGTAGTTCAGCTGAGTGCACAAAAAAGATTTGTAAAAAGTCTATTCACCCTTCGCCCCTAGACTTCTTACCCTCACTTAACTCGTTTGTGACCTAATTTAGATGCATTCTGGATGTCGGGTCAACCTTTATATTCGGGTAATTGAGAGTATTCCTTATAAGCAGAGGTACACACTAGAATATGGGGATAAGACATCAATACCCACCACATCCCCTAAGCAAAGATGTCCATAATATATCGAATTAATCCATTACGATCTTTAAATTGGCATTTATATTACACATGTAAGTGAAAGAACAACTTTATAATATTTGGGGGTGATCTTGAGCGTGAGATGTAGGTTACTTGTGAGATCGTCTAACGTAAGATGATCAAACCATTTATTCAAGTCTGCCTAATGTTCAAATTCATCTTCATTAGTCTCCTACACATTAGATTAAAACTTGATCTCAGGAATAGTAGACCTCACACTATTTTTTGTGAGAAGAAACGGGGTTAAAGTCTAATAAAATCACTAATGTCGGATCTTAATTGTCATTATCAATTAAAATACTTTTAAGATCAACGCAATGCAAATATGTTTTAAAATCTCTATACACATGATGATGTGCTGTGAATATGCGAAATAATCATTCATTTTCCTATTAACCATACATAATCATTAGTTTTGAAGTGTCCCTAAAACAAAGAACTTACTCTTTTTAAGGCACAAGAAGCATAAAATACACAAATTTTTAACACATTTATTTGCTGAAAATATTAGCTAGGATAGTATGTGGAGAAATACCTGAGAATGAGATTGGCTAGTTTCATTCATCATCTCCACTGCTGAGGATGATAATACAAGGCACATGTTTGACTTTGTCGGAATCTTCACCTCCTCTTTGGTTGTCTGACGAGGATGCTGAAACCCGTCTTGCTAGTTCAGGCATTCCCTCAATTGTCAACTTTTGGAGGGAATCAATGAATCTCAGTCCATCTGGAACCTTTTTCAAATGCGAACATTGATAAATATGAAGACTAGAAAGAAGAGGCATTGCTCCTTGCTCCACTGTCCACTTTCTTAAGTTTGGTAAACACGCGAGTAGGAGATTCTTGAGACGAGGAAAACCGAATGCAGGGCAGCTCATCTCTTCGCCCACAAAAGATCTCTTGGATAAACGTAGGTATTTTAAGCAAGGAAGCTTTCCCAGTATTGGCATTGGGTCATCCTTGATTTCACATTCAGCCAGCCACAAACCAACTAGTCTTGACATGATTATTTCAGTTTCACACTCCACCAATAACATCCCTATTGGCACATTTATACTCAAGTCATGAAGATTGGGACATGTGAACACTTTCTTGAGAATCATTGGCCCTTCATCCGTTGATGTAAAATGGCAACCTTTCCTGATTACAAGTTTACAGTAATGAAGGTATTTCCAGTCTGTGATGATGACGTTGATGACTGTCAACAAGCTTTCATTGTCATGTAGTGTTGCTCCGAGAGATCTTAGATTTTTCATTCTAGTGAAAGATTTCAAATCATGCACCAAACTGTTGAACCCAGATAGTGTCTCCAACTCATCTAGACCCTCCAAACTCAATCGGTAATGTCCTATTTTCCCCGTATCAAAGGAAGAAGCAAGTGCTTTAATCTAAACATCTTCTTCAAGACATTTGGAATTCGGACATTCCTCGAATAAAGTAAATCAAGGGTATTTAAGTATATCAAATTGCTTATGGACGACGGGAGCTCATCTAATTCACATTTCCTCAAAAGTAAATATCTCAGGTGAACTAGATCACCGATACCTCTAGGTAACTTTCTTCCTGCAAACTTGATTCTTTGAAAAACTAGAACTCTGAGCAATTTAAATTTATGAAAATCAACTCTAGTGTCAGGAAATTCAATTTTCTTCCCATATATATCATTGTGGAATTGAAGAGACCGAACGTGTGTGCTGGTATCTTCACGAGTGATTGTATATCGATCACCTTCTAATTCAAGTTCTCTGTAAAGATAAATAGCCAGATGACGTGCTTTAGTATCTACCAACGACTCATGCAACATGGTGCTAAATTTTCCACCTCGATAATTTATAACCTGTAAACAGAAATCCTCCTTCTCCCCTTTTGACAAACACAGCTCGCGCACTACATCATGAACTTTGCATGATCTGTATTTGTCTTCTGATATGTTATCCTCAACCTGAACTATACACCTAGAGGCCAATTCACTTAAGTAGAGCTCAGCAATGTCCATCAAGGTCTCATTTCCTTGACCCTTACGTGTAATCATGCCTTGTGCTATCCAGAGCCGGTATAGAGTGTTGACGTTTATCGTTTGATCCTCTTTAAATAGGCCCATGTACAGAAAGCATGGTTTCAAGTAATAAGGCAGGTCTTCATAACTTAAGTTTAGTACTCCGTGTAACTCATTCTCCTTTTCAATGCCTTCGCCACGGTATAGATAAGCATTGATGTTATTCTTTACTAATTCCCACTCTTCTATTGATTTTCTTTTACTCAAGATACCTCCAAGTAATGAAATTACTAGTGGCAAAAACCCGCACTTGCGCACTAATTCTTCCCCAAGTTTTAGGAGTGGTTTTTCTTCAATTGAGAAGTCTGTACAAGAATAAAAGCAATTCATTTCTGCATAGTTTTACCATAATTCGGTAAGAAAAAAAAAAATCAAATCTAAGGATTTCAAAAACAGGATTCTTTATTCTCAATTAAAGCCTGAAATAAACATAGCCTAAGAAACTGAAAGAATACTTATAAACAGAACAGAAGAGTGTGGAATGAGGAAGAAATCACAAGCAAATTGTTTGCGAATAAGAACAAAAAATAATCTAAATAAAGTGCAATTTAACTTGGATTAGTGTTATTGCTAACTTGTTCTTTTACTTTCCATCATGCTCGAATTTAATGTAGTCCTTGTGAAAATACTATGAAATAATTGAGCTTTTCCACCTAATATTAACTCTCAAGGCCATCAAATCTACGCTACATATGCATGTCTATCTCTCGGGGTATGTTTTTTTTGGGTTCTATAGGTGCAAGGGAAATCCAAACTTTGAAATCTAAAATAGTGAAAAGGTAAATATGTAATTGATGCATGTATGATTGTGAAGATGTAGTATGATAGAATTGCGAAAAGGTAGATGATTGTGAGACAATAGCACTTTGAAAATTATCTTGTGTAATAATTAGTTTGTTGTGTCATAAGTTGTGTGTATTATACTATGCATATATATTTAAAAATAAGTAAATATAAGTTTAATAAATAGTAGTATTAAATAAATACGGGTAAAATTAGAATATATTCACATCTCTTCAAAGATTTTTAAATTACATCCAATTCCACTAATAGTTATATAGAAAAATATATTCATTTTGTTCCATTGACTTAAATTGAAAAATATGTCATTCTCGAAAAATATTTTATCTATTTAACTACTACTCCCTCCGTCCCAGATCAGTTTTCACACTGATCTGGGCACGGTAATTAAGAAAATTTATTATTTTATATAGTTAAAGTGATAAAGTGGGAACTTTATGTCAAATCAACTTTAATTGTGTGGTTGTGGTTTGTTTGTGTAAGAAAAGTAATAGCATATGGGTAAATAAGTGAGAACTTTGAGGATAAAAGTTATAAGAAAACTTTCCTTTTTTGGGTGTGAAAACTAATGTGGGACGGATAGAAAAGGAAAGTGTGAAAACTGATTTGGGACGGAGGGAGTACAAATTAAGCTTCGCATTAAATATAAAAAAAAAGTTAAACGTGAAATTTACTTGGGGATGGAGGGAGTAGTACTTAATTGTATATATACAGTATGTGGATTTTATACCCTTATTTATTAATGCACGTGATTTTTATACACTATTAAGTATGTGTATATTTATATTTAGGGTAGAAATTTTTTTTTTATACAAAATGGATAAAAAATAATTAGTGGATAAAAATAATTTTTTTATACAAAATGGGAAAAATTTGTTACCAAAGTGGTTTTCCAATTTCTCACTTTATTATTAGCATAAGTATATAGATACGGTATTAAATATGTCTATGTATTAAAATATGAATTTAGCAATACATTATTACATTGCATACACTTTATTTGAATATTGCATACAAACGTTATGTATACATGTATGTGTCTGTATATATATTATTTATGTATTTATATGTAAATAATAAATATATACTCCCTCCATCCATAAAAAATAATTTTGGTTGTTTTATTTATCCATCCACAAAAAATAGTCTTGGTTTCCTAAAATAAAAATAATAAACTTTAGAGTAGGCCTTGTATGAGACTTCTAATACCATGAGACAATTGGAATGAGTATAATTAGGACATTGACTCATTAACACTTTGATAGGGGTGAGTGTTAATTTGTGTTGTCTCATGTCATGAGACAATTTTATATAAGTTTTTGCCTAAACTTTATTTACATTCTTCAAAATACACAAATAACATTTTTAAAATAATTTATTTTGTACTTAATTTGACACAATATTCTTATTTTTTATATATTATATATATTTTCTTAATAACCGTGAAAAAAAACAACAAGTATATTTTTTTTGGACGGAGGGAGTAAAATCTATAAATGTACTTATATTATTATAATAACATATAAAAAAAATTAGATATTCATATTTTTATTATTTGTGTATGTATATATATACACTTATAAATTATTGATATATTACACACTATTAATATAATCATATTAACATTAATATTCTTCATACCATATATATGTATATTTAGATATTTAAAAATATAAATATATGTATCTTGATATAATTAAAAACTTATATACAAATATATACACACTATAAGAAAATAAAGAATTCCTTACAAAATTAGAATTGCCTATAAAAATTTTCCAACAAAAAAGTTTGTAGTAAGAATTGCTTAAGAAATTTTCTAATTATGAAAGTTTTACATTTCTCAACCTAGAAATAAACTTGCTTACGGAATTAATTTGCCTACGAAATAAAATCTCAAGGTATAATTACCTATAAGTCAACCAGGTGGCTTAGCCCACCTGGTCATTGGGCTTCTCACTTTAGTGAGTGACCCAAATTCGATTCCTTTTGGAACGAATTAAGGAAGTTATAAGGTGGCTTGGAGAATTCTTGGAGTACTTGGGGACTTGGCGAACTAACTTCTAACTATTAACAACTAACATTTACCGATAAAAAAAATCTACAAGTCATTTGCCTACAGAATTTCCGTAGGTAATTTTTTTTGTAGGAGGTGAAGGAAGATGTCTATACAATTAGAAATTTTTATAGACAATTCGTAGATAATCCTCATTACGAAACTTTTTGTTGGAAATTTTGTAGCCGCAAATTCCATAGGCAATTTTATGTTTTCATGTAGTGACATATATATTAGAATATAGTTTAATATTTCATATATCTCTTATTTATTTATTTATTTATTATTAAGGTACGTATATTTATACATTATATGTGTATATATATAATATATTAATATAGTACACGTATATTTTTAATGATATCTATGCATTTATATATATATATATATATATTTTAAAGCATAAATATACGTGTATTCTTAGTAATATATTTACATCCCTTAAAAATCATTGTATAGAAATATTTAAATATAGGAGTATAGTTTTTTTTATTTTAAAGAATTTAATTTAAATAAATATAGTTAAGCAAGTGTTATTCGAAAACAAGCGTGAATGAGAAAGAACGCGTAGTTGGATTATTAAAGGAGTAGTAGCATGTGTCAGGCTGGTAGGTAGAAGTAGAACGACTTAAAAATGACGATAAGAGAATCTCATTAAAGAATGCACAAAATTCAAATGGGCTGACTAGACTCCATTTAAAAAACCCAAATCTAAAATCTCGTCTATGGCCTAATTAGAAATCTTAGATTGTCTCAGACTATTCTTAATTAAATTACACAATGTGTGGATATTACCACCTAATAAAAATAACGTTGACTACATGATATATTAATTATTACTCCCTCAATCCACGAGTAACGAGTAAGTTTTCCAATTTTTTTTGTTGAGTGGTTTAAGAAAGTGTACTTGTTTATTAATATATGTTGGGTCACATGTTGACTTTTGGGATAAAGTAATGAATAGTGTTGAAAAGTAAATTGAATGAGTGATATTTTTGGTAATATTGTGTGAGTTTGAAGGTTAAAGTTTATATATAGTAGAGTGTTGTTTTTTCCATTTATGGAATGAGAAACTTACTTGGGGACGGCCCGAAAAGGAAAGTGAGAAGTTTACTCATGCACGGATGTAGTATTAACGATGGAACGATAAGAGAGAGAAACTAACCAGGGATAATGCTGTGTGGAAACGCCTTCTTCTTGAGTAATTGCCAGCCAGCTTCAGAATCTAGAAGCCCAAGCTCAAACGCAAACCCAATGTTTGCAATGTCTCTCTTACGAGTGGTCAACAGGATTTTGCTTTTTGGTCCTTGAACAAGGAAAGCTTGCTTTAAAACATCCCAATGATCAATTTCCCATAGATCATCAACAACAACTATGCACCTTTTAGATTTCTGGATC
Source organism: Ballota nigra (assembly GCA_947034835.1). Classification (NCBI taxonomy): domain Eukaryota; kingdom Viridiplantae; phylum Streptophyta; class Magnoliopsida; order Lamiales; family Lamiaceae; genus Ballota; species Ballota nigra. Next base: position 3,614,772 of record OX344727.1, on the reverse strand, counting down.
TCGCATAGTTGTGTGATCAACTCGGTGTTACTAAGATTGGAAACATCGTCCCTTTTATGTGGACTTAGTTGCTTCAAAACATCCCCCAAAACTTGTGAAATTTCACATTGCTGTGAAATGCAAACCCAGGCAAACGAATCAAAGGAGCGTTTAGTATCGATGTGATTGTAGACTTTTCTGGCAATCGTCGTCTTCCCCAAACCACCCATGCCCCAAACCGAAATTACCCGATGATCTTCATCATCAACAATTAGTGACACAAGCCGCTTCAATTCGTTATCCTTCCCCACAAAACAATCATCAATTTCAAAGGGAAAGGTCTTCCGCCGCCATTGTTGGTTCTCGGCGGCGGCGGCTGCGCTTTCCCCCTGAATGATACTTCTTATGCCGTAATCCGTCATACTTCGAGTGACTCTCGCAATTTCCGATTTGATTGCCGAGATCTCGGAGCCGATTTGGTGGAGGGAGAAGCCATGATTCAGAGCACACGAAAATCTAGCAAGGAGGTGCTTAAATCCCCCCCTTCGATTCAGAGAAATTCGTACAGCATAAGTTTCGATGGCATCTTCAGATCTGTGAGCGAGATCTCGGATCTCTGCAATCCAATTGCCGACGCTTTTGCTTTCGCGTTGCCTTCCATCAGCATCTTCGAGGAGACATTGGATCTCCTTCAGCTGTGTCTGTAATCCCTTCACTTCGCTGCTCACGCCTAATAAAAATTTAGACTCTTCCAACAGTAGGTCACCAAGGGTTTCGAGAGCGATAGATACTACAGCTTCCGCCATTTGCAAATGTACGAATTCCAAATTCGAAATTTCAGTGTGTGTATATGCATATATAGATACGAATTCCAAATTCGAGCTTTTTAGGGGAAAAAAAACATTTTTTTTACAAAAGGGGGCAAAAAAACATCTTTTTTACAAAAGGGGGCAAAAATCAAGTGCTCCCTAAATTTTGGGCACTTTTATATATTTTCACTAATATTATCAATTCTTTATTAGCAATAATATTAAAAAGAGAAAAAGGGGTAAAATACCCATTTTAATAAATAGAAAAGTTTTCTACCCATTCCCATAGAAAAAAAAGATTTATACCCACTATCCATTTTTTTTACAACAACATCCTCAAAAGTAAAAGTAGGTGATGAAAATATTTTTTTGGTAAGTTTTATTGTAATTAATGCATAATTATTTACTAAACACATTTTAAAGTAATATAAATATTTATAATAATAGATCAAATAATAGTAAATTAAATAATTAAATGTTATAACTTTTATTTATAAATAACTATAATCACTAGAATTTACTTATAAATAAATAATAAACAACTAAAAATTACTAATAAATAATTATTAATCTTAATCATGATTTCACTAGTAATTACTAGTAAAAATAAATAATTCTATAATAATTTTTAATAAATAATATGCTATTTAACAAAAATTAATTAAATTATAAAATTTCATTAATACATTAAAAATTATTTAAATTAATTTAAATAATGAATAAGTCATTATAAATTGGAATGGAAGTGGGACCACTTGGTGGGGAAGGGGTGGGTGTGAAGAGGAAGGGGTGGGCCATGTGGGTATAAAACTTTTTTTAATAAGGGTATATATGTACTTTCATTTCAAAGTGGGTATAAAACTTTTTATTTAAAAGTTGTGGACAATAAACTTTTAATTTTATGGAAATGGGTATTTTGCTTTTTCTCCCTATTAAAAATGTATAGTAATAATACCCCCTCCAAAAACACTTTTCTACTATTTGTAATAAGCAGTAGAAAATTGAGGATAATATGTAAAATTTTATTATTAAAATAATGAAATTGGTTGGATTGAGTAGTGTTGATGATCGGTTCTAATCACGCAAATTAGTAGCTGTTTTTAACCCGAATTAGGGTTATCAAACAATTTCGTGTGATTGATTACTACCGTAAATAGTAAATAAGATAGATCGGATTAAAAAATTCTAAATACGTGTATTGATTACATATTTATTTCGTATGTGTGCATTTTGTGGTGTATAAAATTCTTCCCACACACTCATACACCACATGCAATTTGTGTGTTTCCCTTCCTGACTTCATGTGGCACCTTTCTGTTTATTAATGTTAAGCAATTTTGTACTCTCTTATTTACCAGTTTATATAATGTTCAATTTTCCATTCATTTAATGTTATAGTATGATTTATTTTCGTTTGGGTCACTTTTAGTTTTAAATAAACAATTTTTTATTCTTTTATTTTGTTTAGTCATGGTCATAGCTGATAATTTTAGTATATTACTTCAACTTTTTTGTCTTTTTACTAATTAATTACTTTTATATTTTGTGTGTTTATTTTTTGTACTCGGTATTCAATCCAATAACCGACTAATTTAGGGGTACATAACTGATCTTCCAGCACTCAATGCATTATTTAAATATTTGATTCATTTTTTTATTTAGAATATAGTTGGATTTTCAGCACATAAGCTTACAAAAAATATATATAATTTTTAGAGTTAATTCTATATAAATTCCCGACCTTTTAACTCAATTTCAATTTAATCGCAACTTCAATTTTATTGTGTAAATTCACCAACTTTTTAAATTGTTTTAATTCAATACACAATTTACATTTTCAACAAAATATTTTCACTGCATGAGGGCGACTTAATGCTTGGATGGAAAAAAATTCTTCACTAATGGAACCGTCTCATGGAGGGCAAAAGAAGTGTTGAACGCGTGACTGAAAAAAAATTATTATAATTTTAAAGTATGTACCAAATTGAAGTAATTAAAGAGGGGATGAATTTTACACAAAAAAATATTGAAGGTTGTAATTAAATTGATATTGAGTTCAAAGGCCGTGAATTAATATAGAATTAATCCTAATTTTTAAAAACATATTTTCTTTATTAATTATCTCATTTAAAAAATATATATAATTTTTTTAAAACACATATTGTAATTTCAATTATTGAAAATCTATTGAAAAAGGAAAGAGAAAGCAACAAAAATAATAAACAAAAAGAAAACGTAAAAAAATTGAACGTTCTAAAATGTTCAAGAGAAATATCGCACAAACGGCAGCGTATTGAGAGCCCTGCATGCTATACTGAATTTAGTACACAGTAGACGATCCTGGTCCATTATATTCTTTAAAATATTTTTAGTAAAAGTGTTGTGAAATGTGTGAATTGCAAACTAAATTTATTAGTGATTAATTTAATATCAATTTAATATATATATATATATATATATATATATATATAGTTTACATATATTAACAAATTAATATAGTGAGCTCCTAGCGACTCATTCATCTGGCTGTAAACTAGAGCCACTTTGGATTCTGCAATATTTTCTTTATTAATCACTCTAGATTCTTTCATTTCCATGTAAAGATCATTTCCTTTACGAGTATGTTCACCCACTCCGCCAAATACGAATACGCTTCCATGGGCTTTGGCAATATTGTTGATCAATTTCATAATGAGTACCATTCTACCAATCCCAGCTCCCGTATAGAATGATTGTGGGCGGACCTACTCTCACATGGTGGTGCTTGAGTCGCCCACAAAGGCGGAAAAGAGGCCGCACGATGGGCCAACAACACCAGACTGATAGGTGAATATTGAATAGCGGCGGTGAAACCCAACATTCTCAAATCAAATATTTGATAGTTTGATATGTAATCAACAAACTTTATACAGAAACAAAAACCTAATTGAGTCTTATTTTGCCCCTTACCATTTGTGATTAGAGGAGGGGCTTTCTAATGTTTGTTTGAAAAGTCTAAATGTCTTTATTACAAATGGCCACCAAATATATTTTGTAGCCCTTAGGGTACGTTTGTTTTGGGATTTAAGTGTACGGGGGAAGTTATGACTTTGAAATCTTAGGATGTGAAAATCTTGATGAATAATATGAATATGTGTTTGTTTTGGGATTTTAGTAGGGTGAGATTTTACTTTATGTCAAATCAATGTTTGTTAGTGATTGATGTTGTATTATTTTATTATATTGTGTAAGAGAAAAGTAGGAGAGAGGTTGAGTGGATGATAAAAAACTAATGATGTGATTGTATTTAATTATATGAAAAATAGTAATAGATTTATAGGTAGAGATTGAGTTTGAGATTTGAAAACCCGATTTTAAATTCCGAACTCGTATGGGGCGTGGATTGCAAAGTCCAAAGTCCATCCGTGTGAGTCCCAAAACAAACATACCCTAATAGTGTATGACTTTAGACAAATTCATTTCTTAACATAAATTTGAAAATTATTGTAGATGTATAATTTTTTAGGGGAGCGAGAGAGAAATCTTGTGTGTTTGTACAAATTTTTCATATAGAGTTTCGTTGCCCATAATTTTACTCATGTTTTGAAGTTTTCCACGGTAAATTTTTGTATTGTTTTGTTTCTTCATTTTATTTCTCCATTGTTTGGTGTGAATGTTAAATATAATTACATTGATTTTACAATCTCGACATATACATGTATGTGCTGAGAAATGCATAAATGATTATTCATTTCTCAACCAATTATACATCAGGAATTGCAATGAACTTTCAAAGGCAAACAATCAAGCAGTACCTTATAACTTTTAGTTTTACCAGACAAAAAGTAGTTCTGTATTTTCCCTGAAATTGAGAACTTACTCTTGTTAAGACATAAGAAACCCAAATCTGAAATTGAGAATTTACTCTTGTTAAGACACAAGAAACCTAAATATACACATCTTTAAACACATGTGTTATTCACTTGTTGGAAATAATAATATTACTCATTCTATCTACTAAAAGTGTGTTCCTTCCATTTTTTTACGATAATTTTGTTTTCTTTACTATGCAATCATCACTAAATTACTTTACTTGTTATTGACTTCATCCTTATAAACAACCACTTAACTCATAATATGAATCACACAATACCCCAAAATACACTTATTTTATTTATTTTATTATCGTTTTGTTAAAACCCGTAAAAAAATAAAAAAGCAAAGTTTACAACACCGCATGCCTGACTTTTATCATTCTAACTATCACTGCAACTTTTTGAAAAAAAATAAAAATTAAATCAAGCAACTAAATTAAAGGTTTAAACTGCAACTTTTTAACTTAAATCTTTATTGTTCTGGTCAATGAAATTTAACAACCAACTGTTTTTAAAATAGCATGGCGTGATGAAATATACTCCATTTATCCACTAAAAGTATACACCGTCTATTTTTTATAACGATCTTTTTCTTTTACCATCAAACCATCACTTAATTATTTCACATGTCGTTAACTTTACACTCATGAACAATCACTTAATTCATAAATGAACCACACAATACCTCAGAATGCTCTTACTTTTTATCTACATTTATGCATAATTTTAATGGATGGAGGGAATCGAAAAAATTAAGGATAAAAAGTCAGTTTATATCATGTTAGTTTCGAATACGTAAATGCATAAATTACATCCCCCAATATATGTTTCCCAATAAAAAAACAACAACTAACCCTATAAACAACATCATCATCATCATAATAGTAGCCAAATCGGTATCGATTTCTTAACTGAAGCGGACCCTCTCATATATCAGCAGATGATGATGCTTGGGAGTTGGGAGCAACACGGACTTGACTGACTACAAGCTCATTTCTGCTGGCAAGCTCCTCTCAAGAAAATATAAGCTGCATTCAAAATCCAAAACAAATCAAACATAAATCGACCACATTGAATCGTGTATGGTAATGTTCCCACATAGCTCTTAAACAAATACTACCGCCTTCACCAATAAAAACTTGGTTTTCGTGCACCACTTTAATGCGATTTTTTTTAATTATTACTCACTCCGTCCTAAACATAATGGCTACTTCTGTTGTCTGCCTTTCTAAACTACGTTGAGTTAAATTAATTAATGTGAATTGGTATGTGTAAGTAACAATATAAAATGTAAATACATTACTGTATGGAGGATATAATTGTTAAAAACAATGTTGTTTTATTGTCATTTATGGAAATATCGATTAAACAAGGAGGAAGGAGTATTTTTTTCCCCTTCTAACCATCCATTTATTCCTTTTCTCCTAGCTGTTCTGGGTTTTGGGTTTGACCAAGATGATGTGTAGAGAGCATTCTCATAAATCATAATCCTAGCATAATCATAAAGATTGCTCGATATATTCGTGACTTATAAATTATAACCTGAAAAACCCATAAGTAAATGCTGAAAGCATCCCAAGTTTCCAAAAAACCATGTCATTTAGGCAGAGAAAATTACCTTGCAGACATAAAAGCCATTCCAAGAAATACAGCCTTTACAGCTTGCTTTTGTCCCGCATAATCAAATGCCAGAGGCAGCATTTCATGCAAGGTTAGAAAAGCCATCACTCCACCAACTACATGTTGCACAAATAAATGCATCACATAGTGTTATTTCCTTTAATCTACTAAAATGCAATATAAATAAATAAGTAGATTAATAAATAAATAATGTAAAAGAGTAGTAAACCTGCTCCCAGAAGGCCATCCAGAATTTCAGGATCTAGGCTGCTAGGGAATAAGTAAGCTGCAGATGATCAACAAATATAAACACATGAGACACCGGGGTTTTGTCTGTTATCATCTACCAAAGTTCTTTCTGTAATCTTTCTCCAAAAACATAACCATATGTATTCATGCTTTCGCAATGCATTTTTATTATGTGATTCAGTACATAAAGTTTGACTAAACATAACTTTTCTCCTCACAAAAACATAACCAACCATTATAGTTCATATAACAAAAGGTTTAATGCAGGGGGTCAGACCTACAATAATTACACCAAGGGGCTCAGCAAGACCAGAAAGAGTTGCCAGCTTGAACGCCTTCCATTTACTGAAAGCACACATAATACTTTGATATATAAAAGGTTTCAAACAGCATTTATGTTGAATTGACCGAGCAAAAAAAAATTAAGTCGAATGCATTTGAAAAAAAAAAAAATTGGGATAAAATCAGTACACATTATACATGGCCTCATGCATTGAAATTGGATAAATATTACAGTGTAACAACCAGATAACTGCTTTCCAACAATAATTCTTGTGCTAGCAAAAACAAATACCCACACCTAACTCTTTTTTCCTTTTCCAGATTGTCATATGGAAATGCAGGTTGCATGGATCCAGCAATATTTTATGGTTTTTAAAATTTTAATAGTTTTATGTAAGATGGGCAACCTCAATTGACTACGTATATTTATGATTGATTACAAGAACACAAAACTTTCTTGCTAAGGTTGAATTGTATATATCTGTTACGTCAACATGCCCATAAGTACTTAACATCATAATTTTTTATCATATGTTAAAGATGGACAACTTGTACCTTTGCGTGGCAAAATAAACAGGAAGCGCCACAGCAATGCCCTGTAAACACACATTTCAGGATCTCAGTTTAAAATGGTGAAAAAAGATCACAGTTGGAACCCCATACTCAAAGCCAAAACTAGATAAACTACAGATAATATATACCCAGATAGTTAAGTCCGTACATATATCTTGTCATGGAAAAATATTTAAAGATAGATCATGTTAGTTCCATATTAAGGAGTATACATAGATTAATATTTCGTTCATTCACGTCTTAGAAGTTACTCAACCAATGCTGGAGTTAGTATCCACCAATGGAAAACCAGATAGATGTTGAAAAAAAATCAGATTCTGTGGCATTTAATGAATCAAAGAAAGGAACCAATGGAGAAATTGTTAAGAAAAATGAAGATCTAGTTTAAGAGCTGTTAGTAACTCCTGGATAAATTATAAATAGCATCCTTATTAAAAAAAACTTGTATGATGTGGCACCCATAGGCATAGATTGCAGATGCTAAAATAAATTCTTAAATCATTTTATCAACGTTTACAGATTTATGTAATAACTTATAATGTACTCTGGAAATTACATTATCAGTGTTGGAGTATGTGTATGTAGGCGAACTTCACATCAAAATGACAAGAAAGTTTGATTATACTAGGGGATTGGACAAACATACCTCAGGAATGTTATGCAAAGCAATAGCTAGAGCCAAGTTCAGACCAACACGAAGACCCTGAAAGATATAAACAGATGAAGAGTGTATTTGTAACCGAGATTATATGATCTGCGAAAACCAAAATTTAATAATCTTGTATTAACAACTCCTTGAGGAAACATTCGACTGTACATCTCTAGTCATGTTATTTTAGATATAAAAAATAAATTTAGAACTCATCCTACAAAACTAATTTCCGAGCATGAAAAATAACAAAAATAGGTTAAAGGAATTTGAGAAAGGCATGTGTGATACCAAATATGCAACTCTAGTTCTGTTTAGCGGAGAGCAAAGGCTTACGTATAGTGAGCCAGAGGATTGGTCAGGTAGATATATAAACACAAGTTAATGAACTTCATTTGCTGTTTTTATATACAAAAAAGCCTGGGAATCAAAAAACAATTACAAAAGTTATTAGAATAAGGACATTTAAATACCTTGATTGATCCAAGGAAAACCGCCATTCCCTCAGGAAAATTGTGCAAACTTATACCTGAAAAAGATAAATAGATGAGTTTCCATTTCAAAAAGGAATACTCCCTCCGTCCACAAAAAATAGTCCTCATTTTTTGCACGTGGTTTAATGCGATATATCGGGGTATTGTGAGGTCCATTTTTGAATTAAATGATCGATTATGGTAAATATATTTTGCATACTTTCCATAAACGATGATTTTATTCAAAAAGGGACCTCAGAATACCGTGTAATACCCTCCTACTTATTGCATTAAACCACGTGCAAAAAAGCAGGACCATTTTTTTGTGGACGGAGGTAGTAGTAAAAATATGACACAGAGAACAGGAACTAAAACTCCAGTAGATAATAAAATGTAAATAATATGTCCATGTTGTATTTGAGTAGTTTACTCATACGATGCTACATTCTAATCTCTGTAAAATTGTCTCACAGAACATTAGTGTTAGAAAAGAAAAAGTGTAATGGAAAACGATAAGGGGTTGTCTGGTTTCATTCTGGCCATTTTGTCGTATTATTCTGGAGACGATAATTTGGTAGTGGGTTTAACATTCTGGGATATATTAATCACAAACAAGTTTTCCATTTCGGAAGAAAGTAATTCTGGTATAACCATACAAGAGAACCAAACATATTCAAGTTCTTTCACTACACAGTAAAAGCTATAGCAACAGGAATATGAAGAGTATTGGCAGGTTCAGTTAAGGCAAGAACTCTAATAAGTAAATGGTTATTAGAGATATCAAACTAGAATAGGCAATAGCATGTTCTTCTCTTTAGCTAACAATCAGACAGCGAGTATTAAGTAGTGGTTGCAACTCACAATAAACTATCATTGACAGCAATGTCATTCTAGTGAGGTCATCGTTACAGATAATTTCAACAAATATACACAATATTGCAACCAAATTGAGATTATTAAAGAACTACATGTGGCTGAAAAATAAGCACAACTGGCTTACCTACAGCAGTGATGATTCCACTAAACAAGACTTGACGACGATGCTTTTTCATCATATCTTTGCCTCCTTCATCCCTATTTTTCTGTTTTTAAACATAAGAGGATTTTTAAATATACTTGACAAAATTAACATCCAATAGATAGCTCTCCACTTATTGATGAAACACATTGCATGAAACCTTCTTTTTCTCCACATCTGAAACAGGTGCAAGAGTTGGTTCAGGAATGAAATTAGTTACAATGGCAAAGAAAATTACACCTGCAAAGAACTAAGAGACCAATTTATCAGCAATTAACAGATCAAAGAAATTAAACCACTGGATAAAAGGAAAAAAATGATTCAGCAAAGGTTGTACCCATAGATTTCCTTTTAAGAAGCCAATGGAATTTATGGCATTATGAGCCAAGTCCAAGAAAGATATGCTCAACATAAGCCCAGCTGCAAAACCCTATACAAAGGCCATCTAATGTTACACAAAAAACTCTACTCTCAACTGAAATACAACCTTTTTCAGATATTAAGCACACTGAAAACGGTCACCCATAAACATCTTAAAAAAGATTAAGCGTGGAATTTAAACTTGGAAATAGTACTACATCATCATGCTATTGTTTATCTTACCTGTAAAAGCCCCAGCATCTTCAGATTTGGAGTCGGATTAATGACAACAAACAGTGCTCCTGCACAGAAACATAACTTGGGAAACATTAATGATACAATCAAAGGGAGAAGATGATTTTCTTGTGGAAAATATTAGATAACCAATGCTGTAGAAGAGACACCATCTCTAGAGGAAGCTTATAATAGTAAAGTTGTTGAGAGAAAAAAAGGAGTGATTTGAGACAAAAGCGAGACTTAAAGGGCTCTGCACATTTTATTTCCCAAATGGTGTTTTCATTCATTCCCTTGGATAATACTACCTCCGTCCCGGAGGAACTTGCACACCTCCGGGGGCACACTTTTTAAGAAAAAGACACTTTTTGAATAAAGTAGTGGCATATGGGTAAATATGTATATATTTTTGTGAGTGCGCACGCAAATCAATGTTTCCTTTTAAAGAGTGTGCAAGTTCCTTTGGGACGGACTAAAAAGGAAAGTGGGCAAGTTCCTCCGGGACGGAGGGAGTATCAATAAGTTTGTCGTGTTCATGGATGACATCAAATAGAAGCAATTACCCTAGAGCTTCATCCTGATTCTAAAATATCTCAGAGCAATTATATAATCTCGAAGACGGTAACTGTATACAGAAACTACAGAAGAGATCCAAACATATAATATCCAGAGTTCACAGTATACTGCACACATACTCCTCAATCAATAAATCAAAAAAGGAAAAACAATTCGTCCAAAAATTCATACGAGAAATACTCAAAACCAGGAACAAATTACATAACCATAAAAAAGCGACAACAATAGAGCTTGATTTCCAAATTAAATTCGTGGAGCAACAAAATGGAAAGTAGAGAAGTTGACTCACCAATGGAGGTACTCAAACCACCCAGAAGTGAAAGCGCAAGAGCAACTAAAACCTGAGAATCAGCGAAACCCATTCTTCCCAAAACGCAATTGAATTACTTCAAATTCAAAGATAATTCTGCGCCCGTCCTTATCCTCCTCCAATTTTCCGTCAACGGCAACTGGAAGAGAAATCGAAGATTGATTGTGTTAAGAGAAGAAGAAAGAAGAGAAATGAGGGAAAGAATCACTCTTGTAATTTTCCGTCGACTGAGAATAACTGAATGAGAGAAAAGAGAAGAGTAGAGGAAAAGAATCTCTTTAGTTGTGTTACCAACTCAAAACCCAGAGCTTAGCAATATAATAATAATAATCAACATGTTGCATTTTTCTTGCATTTGGAGGAAGGCATTTTTAAAATTGTTAATAATATTAATAATCAATATGTTGCATTTTTCTTGCACTTGGAGGAAGTATTTTTTAAAATTAACTATTTTAATTCAAATTATTTTATATATTTATTAAATTACGATCTGCTAAAATAATTAATTTAAGTTAAGGTAATATTTATTAAGATAGTAAAATTAGTTCATTCATAAATCATTGAAGGATGTCAGTTATTTTCACTGAAAAATATTGGTTGCTTTCAACTAAGACGCTTCATTGAAAAATACTAATATTATTCAATAAAAACAACTAATATTCTCTAGTGAAAACAACTAACGTCATTGTTCTTATATAAACCATTTTCACTCTATACATTGTTATTTATTAATTCAATATAATCTTTTAGGTAAAGTATAAAGTGAAACTGATTTATACATAAATCACTTTGAAGAGAATGAATTGTTACACTAAAGGGTATTGATTGTTTTTACTAAAATATATTAATTTTGGAGGGTATAAATTGTTTTCATTAAAAAGTACTATGAGTTAAGGGTTACGAAAGGGTATGAGTCATGAGTTCTTTCACTAAAGGGGACCAAGGTTATATACAGTCCTATTTTCTGTTAATACACCCCACCAAAAAGTGTTTGGAAATTTTTTTCGAAAATTTTAACAATTTTCGAAAAAAAATTCCAAAAATGAAAAAAACTAAATATATGAATTCTCATAATTTTTTTCCGAAAATTGTTACATTTTTTGGAAAAATAATTCCGAATTCTTTTTTCATAAAACATGGGATTACATCTAACCTGGGTTGTTGTTTATTTCATGAACATAAATTGTGGAAATTTCATATTTGGGCTTGGCCCAATATTTTTTAGCCATTTATTAATTAATTTATGTTAGGGCTTTAGTATGCTATGTTTTTTTTAGCCCATTTGCGATTTAGTTATGTAATTCCTTCTAAGTTTAAATAGATGTGGTAAGGGAAATGAATATAAGCAGAAAATACTCGGTTTCTCTCTTTCTCAACTTTCTCTCCCTCTCTTGGTACCTCTCTGTCTCTAAATTCTTCTCTCTCAATACTTCTTCTATGTTACTCATCTTATCTCATTACCTGAAAATTATACTCAATATATGAATTCTAATGCTATTGATCTTAGGTTCATTACATAATAATATAAAGTAGTGTAGATATGAAAAAATTTCACATGGTGCGTACTCAACCTTTAAATACATTTGAGTTTTTAAAGTTACACCTTTGATTGACTTCGCCAAACTAAGACTTCAAAGAAAATGTTTGCTCGAGTGGTAAGGGCATCTCCAATTCTATTTGACAAAAAAGAAAGAAAAAATGTACTTTCTCTATTCACGAAAAGTGTACTAGTTTATTTTTGACAGATTTTAAGACAGCGTAAATAAAATAGATAATGTAGATGTATTTTGGGGTATTGTAGGATCCATTTATAAGTTATGTGACGTCAATGACATGTGAAGTAATTAATTAAGTGATGATTCCATGGTAAAAAAAAAAATTTATTGTAAAAAATAAAATGAGCATGCTTTTGGTGGACGAAGGAAGTATAAGATAACATTACATATATATATATATATATTATATGAATCGTGGACTTATCACCCTACCCAAATCATAATTTGAAACAAAATGAGGCTTAAATATTAAAATTGAGCTACCCTCGTATATGAGACCGTCTCATGCTCTTCAGAAGTTAAGCCTTCAATAAAAACGGTTGTTTTCTCAGATTTTTTTTTTTTCAAAAAATTTGTTCATGATTTTTTTCTCTTGAGTTTTATATCAATCATATAGTGATTTCTCATCTCTTTGATGGCGTTGGAGGGGACTTTGGTGGCTATGTGATTAATCTTTCTTTTTATTTTTCTCTTGGTGTTTTTTTGCTCCTAGCATGAGATTTTCTTCATCATCATGTGATTTCTTAATACTGGTTGTTATTTCTCTCAATTATATTTGTTATGGAGTTGGTTTTGATGGTGCTTTCTCGATTGGTTTGTGTGGGTAGTTTTTGTGACTTGAGTCTTAGAAGTGACAGGGGTTTTAGTGAGTAAGCTCTGAAAAAGCTCGAAATCGAGTTGAACTCGAGCTATTATAGTAATTTCCTGAGCTCGAGTTCGAGCTTTCAAAAACTAGGCTCGTCAAGCTCACGAGCCTAATTGAACTTAATTGAGCTCATATAATTATGTTATTTTATCCCTATTGTGTTAATTATTTACAAATATACTCTAATTATAAATTAAATAAAAATAGTTTTTTATGGTGTGTAAGTTATTGAGTCGAGTAAGACTCGGCTCAAAAGAATTGAATTGAGTCAACTCGAGCTCGAGTCTGAGTATTTCTAGTTTTACTTGGAGTTGAGCTTTCAAAAGATTTGAGCTCAAAAGTTCGAGACGACCTTCGATCTTCGAGTTTTCTAATTAGGTCAAGTTCAAGTTTGACACTAATCGACTTGACTCATTACACCCTTAGAAGTGATTTCGAACTTGATGCTGGAGATTACGGCATAACTTGAGTCTTTGATATCACTGATGTTTGATTGGATTGGATTGGATTGTATTGTGTGCACTAGTCAAAGTACTTCTTGGAGCATACACTTATATATTGTGGAAGAGAACAATGGACCTAATATATTGTTTATGAGTAAGTCTCTTGTGCATTTGGTGTATGATGCACTCACTCAACAGTTGATACTATATACACTAAAAAGTTAGTTACAAGTGTATACAGTATCAACTGTTGAGTGAGTGCACTGTGCACTTGGTGCATATGAGACTTTGCCATTGTTTATTTTTCTTTTACTCTTCTCGCCCATCTATTTTGGTTATTTTTTGGTTAGAGGAGTTAGTAATTTTTATACTTTGTCTTCTTTGATTTGATAAAAAATAAAATTACTTCCTCTGAAAAAAAAACCATTCTAGAGCAAAGTTATAAAATAGAATAGGGTTATCACTCAAATCCTACTTTACAATAAAGTTTGGGAATATAGTTTTGAATAATCAACTCTAAACTCTTTAATTGTTATTTTATTAATATTTATAAATACAATTAATTGAGAATATAACTAAATTAACATGTATCATTTTCAATCGATGTATGTCTCGTAATTAAAAGTTTAAATAAAAGCAACATTCAAAAAATAAAATTTTCATCTTATGATTAAAATAAAATTATATTCATATTTAATTAACTAATTTAATCAAGTTAATAATTCACTATTCAAATATCTAGTTATATAAATGGCAAAGTCTCATATGCACCAAGTGTACGGTGCACTCACTCAACAGTTGATACTGTATACACTGAAAAGTTAGTCTCAATTACACTGAAAAGTTTATATTGAAAATCAGTTTTCAGTGTAAACTTTTCAGTGTGATTGAGACTAACTTTTCAGTGTATACATTATCAACTGTTGAGTGAGTGCATTATACACCAAATGCACAAGAGACTTAGGAGGCGCTTGGTTAGCAATTTTTCAATGGTAATGAGAATGAAAATTGATTTTCATTTATGCCCTCATAATAAAAATGATATGTTAGGGGAAGAAGTGTTCCAATGATGACTCCATTGTTAGTGTCAAGCCCCAATTTTGGAATAGAGGTGAACAACAAATGGTTGTTGGTGGAGGAATATGGAAGTGATTGAGGAGGATGATTGTAGGAAGAAAATAGGGTAATCAAAATAGAGTAGTGATTACCTTATTTAGGAGGAGAGGTAGTGATTTTGTTCTCATGAACCATTTTAATTACACTAATTTTCAATCTCATTCTCATTATCATTGAAGAGTTGTTAACCAAGCGCCTCCTTACTCTATATAAATTAATTTGATATATATATATATATATATATATATATGTTAATGATTTGAATATATTAAAAATGAATAAAATAGTAAGTAGAGTATAGAGTTGGAGAATACTTTTGAAATATATAGATTTGCATCAACATCTCATACTCCAAAAATTATGCTGAGTGACCCCAACCTTGTACCACCAAGACTATTTTTTCAAGCACACCTTTCCTGATATTCTTCCAGCTGATGATGTTAATAATTTCTCATCTTACCTCTTCATGTTGAGATAATTTGCTGGAAGATTTCTAAATTTACAACAAGGATCTGGGAAAAATGGAGGAAATGGTTGAACAAGTAAGACAGGGAAAGATGGGTTGATGGATTCTTTAGCTGGTTTTTAAGATGCAATTGAGTTGGTTTGGTGTTTGATGGGAACTTGGAAGCTGGGGAAGTTTTAAAATTGGGTTTCTAAGAATGAAAATAAAAAATTATTTTCCTTCTTCTTCTCCAGATATATTGAGGGGCCGCTTGATTAACAACTATTTAATGATAATGGGAATGAAAATGAAAATTAGTGTACTTATTATAGTTAATGATAACAAAATCAATATCTCTCCTCCTAAATAAGGTAATCACTACTCCATTTTTATTACACTATTCCCTTCCTACAATCATCTTCCTCAATCACTCTCATATTCCTCTACCAACAACCATTTGTTATCCACTTCTATTTCAAAATTTGGGCATGACACTAGCAATAGAGTCACCGTTGGAACATACTGTCCTCAACATATCATTTTTATTATGAGGTTATAGATGGAAAACTAATTTACATTCTCATTACCATTGAAAAATTGTTAACCAAACACCCCCTCTAAATAAATGATTGTCTCCATGATAGTTAGTTACGTCACTAGTGTTGTCCTCTAATTTTAGAAAAAATAAACAAAACTATTTTAACTCAATCACACATTTTAGTTTCTCCATTGCTCATTTCCCTCAAATAAAGTACAAATATTCATTTGGAATTTATTTTAAAAAATAAAAATATTTAAATCCAACCCCTTTGCTTCTTCTCAACTCTACCCCACCTTGGTCCATTTTTCATCTTCTTCAACTTATCATTCCTACCTAATCTGAAAGAAGATGTACTTACTTAGGGAATGACAAAATACTAAAACATTGGATATTCAAAATGAAATTGAAGGAAAACATACTGATGAAGCAGGAAACTAATTTACAGGCCCACAGTGTGTAATTTCGCTGAAGAAGATGACCGAAAAAGTTACTTCACATCCTTATTTTCCATCAAAATTACACCATTTGCCGCTCATTTAATATTAAAAGGGCAAAGTATTGTGTGAACAAGTTTCACTATGACAATTATTTGAAGGGTATTAATTATTGTGTTTAAATGATATTAATTGTTTATACTATAATGTATTAGTTTTGATGTCATTAATTGTTTCATTAAAAAATATCAGTTAATAATTAAAAGATATTAGTTACTTTACTACAACACATTAGTTGTAAACTAATTTCACGGTGAAATTAGCTCATACAATACTAACACTATTTAAAAAATACACATCTCATCTACATTATTGTTCTCTCTACACTTTTATATTTTTCTCTCACATCTTAAGTCTTAACCACCAACTTACTTTAAATAATATATTTCTTAATAAGTGTGCAATTTTTAGATGGAACACTTACCTTGGGACGAAAAGAGTATATTATTATAATAGAAATGTTTGTTTTAAGTCTTAGTTTTGTATGTATCAAGTGCACCATGCAATTCAAATGCATTTTTAAAAGGTCATTCACATTTTTACTAAAAAAATCACTATTGTTTTCAGTAAAAAGTTAGGATTGTTAAATAGTAACTGACGGTAACTTTTCAGATAAAACAAGGGTGATATTTCAGTGAAAATATAAATGACTCTATAAAAAAAAATGCATTTGAATTGTAAAATGCGTCTAGTGCACAAAAGTTATATGGATATATGTAAAATATATATCAAACTCAAACAACCTAACAATTCTAACTTTTAGAACACATACAATTTTTAAATGTGTTTTTATGTATTTTTATAAATCTAATAGTCAGGAAGATGTAGGTTTCCCAAATTTAAGAATTAGAAGATTAAAAGGTTTTTCTTCATTTATGTTTAAAATTCGAACTATAAAAGAATACAATACAATTGTTTGATTATTGAGTATGTATTGAGTGAAATTAGTTTATATATGAATCACTGAAGAGTATTAATTATATTCATTGAAAAGTATTAGTTGTCTTCACTGAAGATTATTACTTGTTTACACTGAAGAGTCTTAGTTCATTTTTACCGAACAACTAAGACTCTTCAGTGAAAACAACTAATACTCTTCAGTGAAAACAATTAATACCCTTCACGGATTTATGTATAAACTAGTTTCACTCTATACTTTGTCTTGATTATTTTGTCAAATTCAAATAGAATATCATGACCTCCACTTTGGTTTAATTCGTTGCCACACCTATAAGCATGCAATCATATTTTAAATGCTCCCTTCTTGTACTCCTCCGACGGCACGGTTGGTTGATTAATCTATTAGCTCACTTATTTTAGTTTTGTTTTGTTTTTCGTTCTCTTCAATCTTTTTTCCTCTACTTTCTTTTTGGCTTTTGGGTTTCTCCTTTCCTCTTAGTTTCTAGCAGTGAGATCATCTATACTTGTTTGATTGTCCTCCCTTTTGTGGGTGTCTATATTTTTTTCAATGTGCTTTTTATGGGTAGAATGTAGTTTTATTCTCAAATCTGGTATGGAATTCTCCGATCTACAAGGTTGCTTTTGTGAATGAGAAGAGAAGAGAAGGACCCTATGAATATGACGAAAGTAAAAGACACCTTAGTGTTTTTTTTTTTTAATCTGTAGTATGAGATGCTTCTATTTACCAAAAGTTCTTTAAGGATGCGTCTGCGTCTTGTATTTACTCTTCATCTCCTCATGAATGGAATAAAGCAGTTTTCAAGTTTTGAAGTAGCCTCCGGAACGGATTAAGAATTAATAGTGTTGAATTATACTATGTCCTTGTAACAGACTTTGTATTAGTGTAAAAAAAAAGGGTGGGCACTTGATAGACACTGGATCACCCCCTCTTACCCCTCATTTTAGGAAAATGAATAAATTTAACAATAATAATAATAATGTCAATGGAATTAAAAATATTTTTCCTGAAAATTTTAAGAGAAGACGATTTTGTCTTAATAATGACGTAAGTGGAAATGATCATATGGTTAATTTATATGTCCAACATGAATATGATGATATGGACAGATGATTAATTATAATCCGTTTATATTATTTTCTACTTCTTTCGTCACAACTATTTTCACACTTTTTTTATATGAATGTTTCTAGTCTACTTTCGTACTTCTAAAAAGAAAATAAATCTCTCACAAAAGTTAATAAAGTAATAAAATATTATTATTTATTCAATTTCATATTCACATACTTCCTTTTTTTTTAAGTGTCATCCTTAACTACGTATAATTTTTTTTAATTTTTTAAAGGGATACTATAAAGTTACATACAATCCAAGCTGTTATTTTTTATTATTATACTCACTCTGTCCACAAAAATTTTACCCGGTTACTGTAGGACACAGTTTTTAATAAAAATTGATATTTTATTGAAATAGTGAATAAAGTAAATAAAGTAAGAGTATTGTGGTGGGTATTGTGGGACCCATTTTTTGTTTGTGAGTGTAGTTTATTTCCAAAAGAGGAATGGATAAAAATTTGGTGGACGGACCAAAAAGGAAAGCGGGTAAAAATTTGGACGGAGGGAGTAACTTTTTTCAGGCCAAACTGTTATTATTATGAGCTTTTGGAGCATATAAGCCTCTTTCTAGAAACTTTACACAAAAAAAAAAAAAATTCAAAGAAATTACAGCAAATATGAAATGAGCACGCAATCTACTTTCAATCAAGACTTGAATGTCATAAAGCAAAATTTGTATTCGACCGTAAATCCGGTTACGTGAACTCTTCTACTCAAATATCACTATTATGATAGTGGAATAGTGTATACACATACAGACACATAAATTTCTATCAATTTCTATTGATTCTCATATAGTCTAAA
Source organism: Ballota nigra (assembly GCA_947034835.1). Taxonomy (NCBI): domain Eukaryota; kingdom Viridiplantae; phylum Streptophyta; class Magnoliopsida; order Lamiales; family Lamiaceae; genus Ballota; species Ballota nigra. The sequence continues at coordinate 3,595,488 of OX344727.1, read as the reverse complement.
ATCTAAAACTAGGGGACATAGCCGAAAGTAAATGCTTTTCAAAAAACATGGAAAAGGGGAATACTTCTTTTGACATTTCAGGACAGAGAGTTAAAGGATCATCATTTCTTGAAGATGAAAAGCCAAAAAGGCATTTTTTTGCATTGCAAATACAAAATGTGTACTTATATATTAAAAAATAAAAAGCACAATTACATGGAATTAATCAAACTACAAATGGGAGACAACAATATAATTTCAGAGAAAAAGGACTCTCATCAAGAATGTCACTAAAACCATGTAGGAGATTTTCTAAACTCTAATGCCATAGTCTTATATATCACTTAGAACTCCAAAATGATACCACTAAATATTAACAAGCAGCTGCATACCTGAATAACACATCACTTCACATTTATTCTTGCTGGAAGACATATTCCACAAGCTTGTTCTTCCACAACAACCCCATCACAGTGTACTAATTTCAGCAAAATATCACCACCGCTTCGACTGGCTTCGTCTATGCTCGATAATAGGACCCGTTCGATCCAATCCTCCAACGCATTCTCCCTCTCTGTTAACCAAGCGGCCGCAAGCATTTGAACCATTACTTGTCGATCGATTTCCAGCACACGTCTGGCTCCAACGACCCTTTTTAATCGCACATCGATTTCTTTCAATATTTTTAATGAAAGAGAATCGAAGTCAAATGGTTTGAACACCACATTTTCATGAACATGCTCCAGTAGTTCATCCAACCACCCTTCATCATCATCATCACCACCACCATCATCATCGTGTTGATCATCGTCTACAGGTAAGTTTAAGTCAATGAAGGATCTGGGCGATCGACAAGCACGTTTTGACATCTCATCCGTGGTGAAGTCATCAGTGATTGATTTCCTTTTCCCAGAACGGGAGCGATCATTAGAAATCGTATTAATTTTGGAAATTGAAACGTATGTAGTCCTATTCCTGCTGAAATCTCCATCAAAAGATCTTACTAATACTTGCATTTGCAAATTTTTGGCCCCTAATATTGTTTCTTCAGGAAATTCAGATGCTACTTTGCCAGAAAGCAGAACTTTACTGACCTTCAAGACTGTGGAAGCAAGGATGAACACATTGTTGTTGAGGTTGATTTCCCTACCATGGGAATCGGGAAATTTACCCGTTTTGACAGCTTGTGATAAACTACACTGAACCAAGAAATCTGCCTTCTCTACATTTTCAAGTAGGACAACAGACTGGGGATGCTTCCTCAGCTCTTCAGCAAGGTAGTCAACTAGCATTTTCCTCCCAGACTCCATTTTCAGATATCTCGAATCATAACAATCCACAACTGAGCTGAAGTTGACGTTTTGAGAATTCAGATCCATATACAGAAAGTTTTCCTTTCTGCCGAACACTATCTCAGCAACAGAGGCAGCTATTTTTCTCTTTCCCACTTTATCAGGTCCCAGAAAGCTGAACCAAACATTTCCCTTGTTTGAGTAACGACGCTTGTCATTTAGAGTTCGACTAATAGTTTGAATGGCTTCCATCTGCCAGTAAACCTTTTCAGCCAGAACTTTCCATTGGTGTTCAAGGCCTTTGGTATATATCTGTTTTTCGAGAAGATGAGAACACGGTGAAGATTGGGGAGCCTGACTGAGAGGTATCTCATGGCTTCTAGAAGATTCAGAGTTCTGAACATCACTGAAACGATTATGATCTTGTGAGTTGGGATTTCTTCTGCAATCCTCAGCAGAACCATTATGTGTTCCAAGTGTCAAATCTGTGGTTACAGCAAAAACGGAGGGCGAAGATGAGCCAGCTCTAGGTAAACATTGCATTGGCAGAGAGTGCTTTTGAAAGTCTGAAGGCTCACACTGACTTAAATTACCGACTCTACTTCCATTTGAAAATGAGCCCACATCAATGGCGTCTTTCCATATAGGAACATTATTCAAAGGTGATGCAACACGAGAATTATGTGAGTTAGGTAACGAGACCACCTCTTGAGATGTCCTAGAGCAATGAAGCCTCTGGCAGATGTCACTCCATTTCCTCTGCAAAGCCATAACTCTAGCATCCAATACAGTTTTATCTTCTTTGGCCTGCACTGAAATGACAGACCAACTGTTTACAGAACATCTCGTAACAACTCAATTAAATAGTCATTTTCAATGGTGTTTGTTTATGGATTTGAAATCCAATAGGTGGATTTGATGAATTGTAAAATATGTATTTTGATTTTGTATGTGTTAGGGAGAGTAGATATTTTAGGATTTTGATGTGGTGGGATTTAAAAAAAGTTGTGATAGTGAGATTATTATATTGTAAAAAGTAGATAGAAATGATCAAGTGGTTGTATAATGATTAATTGTGTATTGAACATTGTATTTGAAAAAAGTAAAATGGATGCATTATAATATTTATATGATAGATTTTCATGGGATTTGAAATCTCTACCAAAATCCGGTTTGACAAATGACAATATGACTTTGAGATAAAAAAATATGGGTTAACATGGATTTTGAAGAAGTGACGAACCTTTACAGTGTGAGATCTCTGGCTTGTTTCACATTCACCAATTTGAAGCCAAGAAGGTAGTTTTACAGATTTCTTATCAGCAATTGAATCAGTCGATACTCCCTTCCGAACATCAGAAACTTCTTGTTCATACTTTCCGTTGCACGAATTGCAAAGTGTCGAGGGTTTAGTTGATGTGGTGCATGGCTTCTCAAGCTCTGGCATTGAGAAGAATCCACCAAATGGGACAAAGGACCTCATCAGGCTGCAGATATACATACGAGCACACAACTGTTAAAAAACATTGTATAGATGATCAGGACTAGATGAGACGATATGGCTGCGTATTAACCTAAGTAAAATATACTCCCTCCGTCCCAGACGAATTTGTACACTTTCCTTTTTTGGATGTCCCAAACCAATTTGCACACTACCTAAAAAGGAAACATCGATTTGCGTGCACACTCACATAAATATACACATATTTACCCATATGCCACTACTTTAACACTTTTCTTAATATGTGTGCCATCCCAGGGGTGCAAATTCCCCTGGGACGGAGGGAGTACTTTTGAGTTTCTAAAGATAGAACATCTCATATATCCTCTGGAACTGAAAAGAAAAACGGCAAAGGAAAGTAAAGATTTGCTAATGGGGCAGAGTTAAAAGACCAAAAACTTTCTTGAAGAAATTGCCAGCAAGAAAATCTTCATGCTTAAAGCCTTGACACATTCTCTGATTCAATTTCACATTTGCTCATAAGATGCAAAAAACTTCTAAGGCAAATGTAGTTACTTTCCACATTGAATTAAATTTTAAAATATGAAATGTCTCAGTGTCCAAATATTTAGGACAAAATTCCTGATTCTAAACGAATCATGCAGCATTGAATGGTACTAACATGCATCGAGGATATTATTATTGTTGTTGTTTCCTGTGGTATTTCAAATCTTAGGGTCTTCTAAGGCGACAATGATATTAATATATGATTCAACCAGATCCAAGTATGCACCTAGACTTCAGAACAACACGTAACAAAGAGTGACAATAAAAATCACTAAAGGAACTATTTGAAACATGAAGAAGACACATGACAAAAAATTATACTCCTATCTTAAAGACCAGGCCTTTGCTCCCATCTGTTGCTTGACATCTTAAAATTATACAAATGTTCATGCAGAGGTAGGTATGTGTTAACCTCAAGTTTCAAGATTTCAAAAATCCTATCTTTCTAGATGATTATTGGTAAAAGAATCTAGCAATATAATAACAGTTGAAGCACGAAACAATAACGTTATTTTTTAGTTTTAAAAATCCGTTTATGGATTTTGCATTTTAAATCTCATTCTAGTTTGGGTTTAAATTATTAGATTTTTTAACTCCTAATTCTACAACCATATAAATAACATATACAACATCTTTTTACTTTTACATCATAAAGTTAAAACCTACCCTACTAAAAAAAAAAAAAAAACAAGATTTTAAAAAAATCTCATGGATTTCAAAATCATCTGTTTTCAAAAACCAATTTTTAAAAACCATTTAAAACCTACCCTCCATCATTTTTTATTTGTCTCATATTATCTAAAATAGTGTCTCTTTTTAATTGTTACCCTACTAATATCAATACATCTTTCACCTATTTTTTCCAACCATGTCCCCTTAATAAATGGTAGAAAAAGTCATCATCTAGTAATAAATAAGGGTGTAAGTATTTTTTAATATCCTAATAAATGAAAAAATTGATTTGTATGAACGTATATATAAGTCAGATAATAAGGGCAATGCATAGAACTCTAACAAACAAAAAGAAACCATGTAAAAAGCAAAATGACCTGAATTTGAAAAGCTTCCCTCCCATGGATGAATTAGTAATGGGAAGCAGATGCAAATCCAAGTCCATCTCAATAGCCGGAAACTGCTGCAATAGCTTATTATAGACATCATCACCTCCCAAAAATCCAATCAACCATATTTTCCCACCATTGTTGATCAATAATCTCTTCAGCTTTGAAACCACACAACTAACAGCATCCACCAATTCTCCATCAACAACGAATGTCTTGAAATCCCCACAATTCACAATAACCCCAGCCTCTTTGCAGTCCTTCATCATTTTCTCTACCTGTTCAAATTTCAATTCTATCATCTCTTCACTCAAACCCTCACTGATGCACTCCGAAATCTCGTGTTCTAGTGAAACCAGTTTCAATCCATCAATTTCTTTGGGGAGAACACCAGGTTCCCCTCTCATTACACAGTTTGTGAAATCCCTATACGCATCACTACCATAAACGCCAATGAGCAAAGGATTCCTCCTGGTTGTATTCACGAGAATTTTCCCTATCCTTCTCGAATTCTCATCGGATTTCTCTTCCGGCGCAGGGTCGGAGAAGGGGAAATTATGGAGGCGTTTGCTGAGCTCGAAGTCGCTCAAATTACACTGAAACAGGGGCGGCGGCAGAGTCGCCGTCAGCGAGAATCTGGACCTATTGAGAGGGTTTAGAACCGCGAGCTTGATCTCGTGAGTACGAAAACCCGCATCTCCGAATACCCGGCTCACAATCGGGTCATCCAGAATCGACATCATGAAATGCTTCAACTCAACCCTAACCGCGGAAATCGAATTCGGATTCTGCGGATTCAAATTCAGCTGCTGTTGGTACAGATGGAACGTCTCCGGATGCCGTCTCTGATTAGCCTGGGATCTCTTGATCGCCGCCATCAGCGAATTCGACACCGGCGGCGCCTCCGCGCCGGCCTTGGACACCGAAACCCTATCGAGCGCGACGCCGACGCAGAGCTCGAGCGCGCGGAACTGGAGGCGTGGAGCGTGCGCGCTGCTTCTAGCGCGTGTGCAGGCCTCCCGGAGAGTGGAGGACGGCAAGGCCAGCAAGGCCGAGACCACGTGCAACGACGTCGTCTGCGCGTGGCTGCGCCGCCGCGCCACGGCCACGGCGTCGTCCAGAACAGCCGCCGCCGCCTCCGCCAAGCATTGGCGGGCCACGCCCACCGGCGTTGGCATCTGCCGCCCCCAACCTTATCCGTATAGTACGTATAAATATATAGACAAATTGGGAAGAAATAAAATAATTGAAATAGAGGGTGATTCTTTTTGGTTTAAAATAATTTGGGGGCTTTTGAGTGAAAGAGATTTATTTGTTTTGTAAATAAATTTGGAGAATGAAGTTTTCGGAAGCTTTAGAGAATAATTTATTGGAGTTGCAGAAGAATTTTTGTTGGTGGGCCCGAGAGAGAGAGAGAGGCGATGATGGAGCACCAAGCAAATGCTGAGCATAGATTCTGGTGTATCAGAATTGGAGGAAGAGAGAAAGAGAGAGAGGACTTCTCATTTGTTTTCAGTGTTCATATTTTGAAGGAGCAAAGGCGATTGGGTATTGAATTGCGATGAACCGTATAATACTGGTATTTTGTACTTGGTAATCATGAAATGCACAAAGCTGAGTTATTACGTACCTCACTCTCAATTTCGACTAATTCTGGGGAGCTATGTTTTAAAAGTGAAAGCGGAGGTTGAACTGGATAGTCTCAACGTTTTTTGGTCGGACCAACGGTTGAGCCGTTATCACGTCATAATTATATTATATATAATTAAATATATAAAATCTATAAATATATAAATATTTTTTCCTTGTAATAATAAATTATGTGTACAAATTATGACGAGAATCATATAAACATACATCTAGCATTGCAAATTACATTACATTTACATTTACATTTAGCCTACTGGATCATTCAAATTAAACCATTTTCAAATTAAATCATTCAAATTAATCCAAGTCAACTAATCAAGCCTACTGGATTTCATTTAGTCCATTACTCAAGCAGTCAAGCTTCGCCAAAAATTTCATTAAAAAAAAAAAACTTACCGATTAGAGAGAAGCAGTCGCGGCCGCGCCTTGCCGAAGAGAGAAGTCGTCGCACACTTCGCGACCCTCGCCCTGATTAGAGGAGCAGCCTCGCCGGAGAGAACCAGTCATCGCAAAAGGAGAAGAAAAACGACAAAAAATATGAGGGAAAAAATAAGAAAAACGGCCAGAAGATATTAGGGTTTCACCAAAAATAAATTGCAAAAAAGAGCCTTAATTTTTATTTTTTTTCCAAATCTAACGAACCGCCGGGTTGACCGGTCCGATCGGCGACCGGTTTAACCCGATTTCGCCGCTTTTGGGCAGTTCGCATCCGCTTCGGGAGGAGACTAATCCAATGTGGTTGAGCCGTTCGCTAAGCTTGCCGAGCAGCGGTCGGATCGGTCGGTCCGATCCGCTTTTTAAATCATATTGTGGGAGTTCATCGAATGTGACATTTCATGAGTACAATCTATATAGTGAAAATGGTTAATATATTAATAATTGAAGGGTATTAATTTAATTTATTTATTTTTCTAAATAATATTAGTTATTTTCATTAAAAAATATTATTAGTTTATACTGAAGAGTCTTAATTGTTCAGTGGAAACAAATTAAAACTCTTTAGTAAAAACAATTATACCCTTCAGTAAAAATATCTAATATTTTTTAGTGATAACAACCAATATTCTTCGATGATTCATATACGAATCAATTTCACTCCATATCACTTTTTTCTTCCGTTTCAACTAATTTTTATACCCGTAAAATAAATTTGCGATATTTCATTTCAAATCTCAATTTTTTAAAATTTGTGTTCTTCTTTCTATAATTTTTTTTCTGGAATAAACATACTTCCTCCGTCCCCGAGTAAACTTCTCATTTTCCTTTTCGGGTTGTCCCCCACTAAACTTCTCATTCCATAAATGACAAAACCAACACTCTGTTGCATATAAAACTTTAACCTTTTAATTCACTCAATATTACCAAAAGTGTCACTCATTTAATTCACTTTTCAACACTATTCATTACTTTATATCAAAAGTCAATATGTGGTCCACCATATATTAGTAAACAAGTACACTTTCTTAAATCATTCAACAAAAAGAAGTGAGAAGTTTAGACCGGAACGAAGGGAGTAGTATATATTATCTATTTATTTATTCGTTAATATGTACTCCTTCCGTCCACTAAAAGTATGTTCAATTGTCTTATTTGTACGTCCACAAAAAATATGTACATTCTCTTTATGGAAACAATCATTTTATTATCACCCTCCAACTATTATTTAATTACACACATGTCATTAACTTTTACATTCATACACAATTATTTTATTCATAAAGAATTCCACAATGCCCTTACTTTTAAAAAAAAAAAACTTTGTGCTCATCCATGTGAACATACTTTTTATAGACGAATTGAATATTTTTTCAGCTAGTTTATTTTAAGGGGTCTTATGTTGATCATGAAAATGGTAAAAGGTTGTATAAATTGGAAGTTGGCAATCAAGCTAGAAAGCCTAGGTAGGAATGAAAATATTCCTCCTAACAATTGTTTGGCCTTTTTGGAGTTAATTAAATAATTAATAAACGCATCTAATTAAAATTCACAAGGGAAAAGTCTACATAGTATTGAGCTTATATAATTAATCAACCTAGAAAAGATTTAGCGAGTCTTATTAAACAGCCATCAATTCTTGCATGGAGGATAAATACCTATTTCTTATGTTATTCTTCGATGTGTATTTATTTATTATTTTGGTTCATTTAGTACTTTACTTTAGATTAGCTAGATAAATTCACGGCTTTTATTTTATTAGTCTTTATAATTACGAGTCAATATACAACACTAGGGATTCATGTCATACTTTTTGAAAAGTGATACTCCCTCCGTCCCCTATTAAACTTCACACTTTCCTATTTGAGACGTCCCACAATAAATTTCACACCCCAAATAAGGAAATAAAACACACTCACAATACCTACTTTAATTCAAAATACTCTTCTCTCATTGGTTGAAAAAGTCAATAAAGCAGTTTTTCTTAAAATCTGTGCCACCCAACCTGTGAAGTTTAATAGGGGACGGAGGGAGTATTTTTTAATTAAAAAATAATACGTTTCAAATGAAAGTATTATATTCTCAACTGATAGAATCAAATAGTATTTAGAAAATGCAAACACCACAATAACAAAATTTTGGAAAATTAAATGGTTTTAAGTGACAATATTAATCACTTCCCAAAAATCACTAGGTGGATGGAGCACATCCTGATGGAGAAAAAAATGGATGGAGCAAGTCTTGTGAATGGTAAATTTGTGTTTACTTTGTGTTGAATGTGGTGGGGGTGGTTGAAGCTTTATGTCAAATTAATACTTTTGAGTGATGATGATGTATTATTTTATTATTGTTAGTTAGTGGAATAATGATTTGGTGTAAGAAAAGTAGGAGAGATAATGAGTTGGTGTAAAAAAAATAGGAGAGAGGATGAGTTGGTGTAAGAAAAAGTTGTGAAGTGATAGATTTAGGGGTGTAGGTGTATAATAGGGGTAGATGTGTATTTAGATTGAGGATGAGATGTGCAATCCAAAAAGTGACTGATTATGTTCGTTGATTTTCAACAATTTAGACTTCCTTGATTGTCTCCTTTAACATATTTAGTCAAATTCAAGAGGAGAAAACTATTAGCTTGATTGTGAATCTTTAAATCTTAATCTAAAATCATAAGTTCAAAATAGAGGGAACGCATATAACGAGAGTGAAATTAGAGACGGCGATTTGAATTACATAAATGATATATCATCATCACCGGAATTGGTGACTTTCTAAACGAGTTAAGTGAGAGCGGTTAAAAGATTAGTAGCTAATTATTAATTTCGTGATAAAAGAGTGAGGTATGTATTATTTACTAGTATTTGGTAACAAATAAAAAGATGTGTACTATATTAATTTTGGTGTTTGGTAGGTGATACTTTAATTGCTATAATTTTTATTCACCTGTTTGGTAGGGGTGAGTTACATATCAATAAAGTGGTGTTAAATGACAATTGTACCCCTCAGTCTAACATCAGTTTTTTTTTCCTTTTTAATTTTTTAAAATACGTTCACTTTCCCCACGATTCTTCTAAACCAAAAACGCTTCTTCACAAACAAACGTTTTCAGCACAATATCAGGGCAACATATTTTCCCTATTCGAGAACCCCCTATATTTTCCCTATGTTGTTTACTGAAATGTGTCTAGATTTTATGTTATCATTATGGACATTATTTTTCCTTAATTTTCGTCATAATAACTGTGGGGCAACAAGTAGGCCAAATTGTGGGCCATAATGTGGAAAACTATCAACTGCATATAGAGTATCAATAGATTAACCCACAATCAACATAGGCAGTATTTGGACACAAAATACAAAGTTTAACCGCAGGCCCACACAAAACAACCAATATACAAAGTTTAACCACAGACCCACACACGAGACTGTCCATATCTAGTCAAACAAACAACACAAAATACTAAGAAGTGTCTTCCCGTAGATGTAGACGGGATAGATATCAAATTAGCACAAACTTCACTTAGAATGATATGTTGTTGGCCCTGTACAGCTCAACACAATAAACTTTTCTAAACGCGTCGCATCTGCTAGGGTCGATATCTTCCAAAGGTTGGGCGCATACTAGACACTCCATCATCTTCATACACAATACTCCACAATCGCTGCAATCTGTCTGTAGGGGGGTATTTGGGCACCACTCGACCTGCCACGGTGTCTCCTTTCCATCATCAATGTTGGAAGCCTCATGCCATATACTACCAAGAACCCCAGCAAAACGTCGGAAGACAAAATTATGTTTAGCATTTAGGCGACCTCCTCCTCTTCTGAGAGAATCGTACACTACAATGGTCTTCGCCTTTACACGTAATTCATAAAGGACCAATGTGTTCCACCAAGCAAATACAAACGTCTACGCGGCTAATTTGTTCCGGCAATGACCTATCATACTACACTTTTTCTCAACATTAGTCCGTCTCCTAACCTCTCTATTCTCTACACGCAATATTGTTGGAGTTATACGTGAAAGTATGCTTTTACTTTGTATAACTCGTGTATCAAACACTTGTTTATGAGAATAATTCTTTTATCGCATATGCTTTAGATATAATTGAATGTTGAATATTTATTGCAAACAGTTCATAATAGTACTAGTTACATTGTAGTTAATGTGGTGATAACCGATCACGGAAGATAACATTAACAGTTTCCTTGTAACTAAACGTACATTTTCACGACCTAGGTGGAATTGAACAATCCGCCGTGAAAGGTCGATGTGTAAATCTCAGATTGGTCTGTCTTGACTAAGAGATTGCACTAGCACATTTAGTATGTGTTGAAGAGGACCTACAACGAGGATAAATTCTTCTGTTCTGAAATGTGAAGAATTAGACCTCAGTGGTTGTTGATTTCTTAATCTCCGTCACTTAAATAGGACCGTGTGTGCTTAATGGTTACTGCTTTGATTCATGTTGGGTGAGAATCATTGTGACTTCGAACTTTGTGCTTTGGGCAGTAATATTAATCATGCGGCGGTTGCTAAGATTTAATACAGAGAAATGCGTGCGAGTACGGCTCGTGTGATTAGTCCCCTTGGTGGGCTCAGAAGTTTTATCGTACCAAATCTTGCAAGTGAAGAATTAGTTTCTTCGGTACGGATAATAATATTGAGCTGTCTTTACTCCAAGGTGAAATATATTAATTAATTTAGAGTTATTCAGAAGCTTAATTAATTAATGGACTTGATAATCTTAAACGCGGGAAATAATAACCGGGAGCCCATATTATCGTAATATGGATTAAGATGGATAGTGCAATATTAATTTATTAGTGGTAATAATTAATATTAATGGATTGAATATTGAGGCTCAATATTGAAATTCAGAAGTCCATTAGGAGGTCCAATCTTAATTCTCCTTAAAGGCCCCTCAAGTAGCCCATTAAGTAGCCCAATAATGATAAGGTGATTAAAATAAAAAGAAAATAATATGCTGATTTTTCTTGTTAATTTTCGAAAATATGATATCAAGGAAAGAAAAGATTTTGTTGATTTTCTTGGAAAGATATTATGGAAGATATGTATTCTTGGAATACAAGATTATCTCATATATTCAAGAAGATCCAAATCTTGGGATCTTTACTTGTAATTTTCGAAAATCATAAGCTTATAAGGTGAGTGAGATTTTTGTGGAATATTTTATTATGGAGAAAATAATATATGAGATATATTCAAGATTTCTTAGAGACTAAGAAAATATTTTCTCTAGGCCCATAAACATCCATATTTTCGGCCACTACACTTTATAAATAGGGGGTGATTATTTCATCCCCAAGTACATAATTCCATGTGTTGGAAAAATCAAGAACACATATATTTTTCTTTTTCCTTAGTTATTTAAATTACTTGAAAGCATCTCCCACCGGTGATCAAGTAAGGCGAAAGGTAAATACTTGAGAAGGTTTTTGGGTTGATAAAGCGAGATTGTGATTGTCCCGTTTATTCAAAGGTCAATTCTACAAGAGGTACGTAAGTCACCTAAAATTCTTGTTTATTCCGCCTAGATTTTATGTGAATTAATTCAACATGCATGATGTTAAATTTGTTGTTGGAATTATTATTTGAATTAATTAGGATTAATTCATGCTAGTAATAATTGAATTTAAATTCGTATTTAGATTTCATCCCGAATAGTTCCCGGGCACCCCTATTTTCCCAAAAACCTTCTCAAGTATTTCCCTTTCGCCTTACTTGATCACCGGTGGGAGATGCTTTCAAGTAATTTAAATAACTAAGGAAAAAGAAAAATATATGTGCTCTTGATTTTTCCAACACATGGAATTATGTACTTGGGGATGAAATAATCACCCCTATTTATAAAGTGTAGTGGCCGAAAATATGGATGTTTATGGGCCTGGAGAAAATCTTTTCTTAGTCTCTAAGAAATCTTGAATATATCTCATATATTCTTTTCTCCATAATAAAATATTCCACAAAAATCTCACCCACCTTATAAGCTTATGATTTTCGAAAATTACAAGTAAAGATCCCAAGATTTGGATCTTCTTGAATATATGAGATAAACTTGTCTTTCAAGAATACATATCTTCCATAATATATTTCCAAGAAAATCAACAAAATCTTTTCTTTCCTTGATATCATATTTTCGAAAATTAACAAGAAAAATCAGCATATTATTTTCTTTTTATTTTAATCACCTTATCATTATTGGGCTACTTAATGGGCTACTTGAGGGGTCTTTAAGGAGAATTAAGATTGGACCTCCTAATGGACTTCTAAATTTCAATATTGAGCCCCAATATAATTTAATCCATTAATATTAATTATTACCACTGATAAATTAATATTGCACTATCCATCTTAATCCATATTACGATAATATGGGCTCCCGGTTATTATTTCCTGCATTTAAGATTATCAAGTCCATTAATTAATTAAACTTCTGAATAGCTCTAAATTAATTAATATATTTCACCTTGGAGTAAAGACAACTCAACATTATTATCCGTACCGAAGAAACTAATTCTTCACTTGTAAGATTTGGTACGATAAACCTTCTGAGCCCACCAAGGGGACTAATCACACGAGCCGTACTCGCATGCGTTTCTCCGTATTAAATCTTAGCAACCGTCGTATGATTAATATTACTGCCCAAAGCACAAGGTTCGAAGTCACGATGATTCCCACCCAACATGAATTAAAGCAGTAACTATTAAGCACACACGATCCTATTTAAGTGACGGAGATTAAGAAATCAATAACCACTGAGGTCTAATTCTTCACATTTCAGAACATAAAAATTTATCCTCGCTGTAGGTCCTCTTCAACACATACTAAATGTGCTAGTGCAATCTCTTAGTCAAGACAAATCAATCTGAGACTTACATATCGACCTTTCACGGCGGATTGTTCAATTCCACCTAGGTCGTGAATTTGTACGTTTAGTTACAAGGAAACCGTTAATGTGATCTTCAGTGATCGGGTATCACCACATTAACTACAATGTAACAAGTACTATATATAATGAACTGGTTGCAATAAATATTCAACATTCAATCATATCTAAAGAAAATGTGATAAACGAATTATTCTCATAAACAAGTGTTTAATACATGAGTTATACAAAGTAAAAGCATACTTTCACGTATAACTCCAACACCAAACACACCCTAAAAAGTTTTAAGGGAGGGGTGGACAAACTTTATACAAAAAAATTGTGTGGACTCAGTTGGTCAACAAGGCGACCTTCGAGGTGTGCAACCAGTGCCGTCATAAAGAACGACACTCGACAAGGGCCCCATTTTTTATTTATATATATATTGAAAGAGAGATATAATTTAAAATATTGTAATTAATTCCAAAACAACTACCAGCAGAACTAGTGCACCCATGTGTGCGTACCTCTTTGAGGTGTTGCGTCATGGGCTCTACTTTGTCGGATTACAAAAACCCTCAAGCAACTTCTGCTTGGAGCATTTACTTATTGGTTCAAAAAAGGGACCCTTATTGCAAATTTGTTTAAAGCATATGCTCAGACACATATGTTCATTCTATGTGCAGATATTCACTTTGAACCACTTTGTAATTTTTTCGTTCTGCTTTTCTTTGAGAAAAAAAAAACCTCACCTCCCTATAACAGCCAAAATTTTCGTACTTAAAATATTATTAAATGCAAAAAAGAATTACGAAGAATATGTTTGAATCAATGCGATTATGTGAGTATAATCTGTAGCGAGCCCTATGATTCTTCTCTTGGAGTTAACTTTGACTTGATCTTGGATTTCTAGGAGACTAATCCATAGTCGAATCTTATCTGGTGTTGATGTTGATATTTATTCGAGAGCATTGAATTGTGATTTGAATTAATTATTGACTTTGGATGTTCCGTGGAGGAAAACGCTGGGTCGTTGATTCCGTGAAGAGCTTTGAGCTTGTGGAACGTCGATCAAATGGGTTTAACACTGTGATCTCGGATAAAAAACCGTTCTTGGTTGACTTCCGTGAAGATCTTGATGAGCTTTCGTGGGAAACTTGAAGGACTTCGGAGGGAGAAACGTTGATGGAGGGATTTATACTTCTGGTCAAAGTGGAGCCGACTATTAATTTTGAATTAAAGGTTTGTAACTGTTCTTTTTTGTAACCTGCTTGAATGTGTTTAAATATACGGACCACACACAATGTGGCATATTTAAACTATTTCGAGATATCGGCTGATGCATGATTATATTGTTTTAAGGTTTCAATATAATTGATGTGATCAAATTTTGTGATAATTTTGTATTTATCTGGATATTTATATGAATGTATGTTTTATTCTCATTTCAATATGTCGCAACCTTTTAATCCAGTGTTTAGTATACTTTAAGTTAACAAACTTTTTGGAGAGAATTATGTCGATTGGAGATATAATTTAAACTTTGTCCTTGCTGCATTGGATTATTCACGTTAATGAACCCGACAAGCCTACTGAAAAGTCAAGCAATGGGGAAAATGTGGTACATGATTACTAGGAGCATGCCAATAAACTAATGAAGCACATCATCTTGACATGATTGTCTGAAGATTTGAGACGCATTCACATGGGCATTTAATCCACTGCAGAAATCATGCAAAGCCTTGAAGAGATGTTTTGCATCTGAACCTCATGATTGATTAGTCCACTAGACATGACTTGGTCAAGTTGAAAATGGTGGAGGGAACGCCCGTGAGGGAGCACGTTCTCAAGATAATGGCACACCTTATCAAGTTGAAAGTACTTGGTGCCGAATTTGATGTCCCTACTCAGGTTGATTTCATACTCCATTCTCTACCGAAAAGTTTTGAGTAGTTTCAACTGAACTATCAGATGAATGAACAGACAAGTAACTTTCCCGAGCTCTTGCAAGCTTTAGTATCGGCGGAGGCAAAAATGGGGCACCAGTCCACTGCCATGGTGGCTAATGGTCCGTCTATCTCTTCTGGCCCTAAGGGAGGGAATAAGAGGAAGAGAACCAAGAGTCGGACCTAAACAGATCCAATTATTACGAAAGGCAAAACCAAGGCTAGCATCAAAGGGGAAGTGTTTTAATTGCGGTAAGAGAAGGACATTGGAGGTTTGCCTATTCCAAGCCCGAGAGGCTAGGAAAGATAGGTAATTCACACGCACTAGTCGTTGAAACTTGTGAAGTGACGTATGCTGCCCATTCGTGGGTAGTGGATACGAGAGCAACTGATCACATTTGTTTCACTTTGCATGGATTTAAGATAACCCGTCGGCTTAGCAGAAGTGAGATCCCCATTACACTGGGCAATGCTACGAGAGTGGTAGCTGAAGCAGTGGGCGAAGTGCGTCTATCTTTTGAAGATAGAGTTATGGTCTTAAGAGACGTTCCTTATGTTCCTAGTTTTAGAAAGAATTCGCACTTCAGTTTCTAAATTATTTTGAATAGATACTCAGTTTCTTTTAATAAGAATGTTATTATTTCTCGAAACGATGAGTTTATCTGTTATGGAACATTGATCTCTATTATGTTAATTGTGCACACCACTCATAAATTGAATCTAATAACACATCGACTATTTTGAGTAATAAAAGAAATCATTCTTCTGACATAAACGAAACACTTCTATGGTATCTTGGATTAAGTCATATTAATCTAAATCGGATACAAAGGTTGGTGAAAGATGGATCCTTAGAGTTATTTCGAGTTGAGTCATTTCCAACTTGCGAATCCTGTTTAGAGGGTAAAATGACCAAGAGGGCATTTGGAGCCAAGGGGAATAGAGCCACTAAAGTGCTAGAACTCGTTCATACAGATGTGTGTGGTCCAATGACTATCAAAGCAAGAAGAGGTATGAGTATTTTGTCACTTTTTTCAATAATTACTCGAGATATGGATACATCTACCTTATGAAGCATAAATCTGAAACTTTTGACAAGGTCAAATGGTCTACGGCTGATGCCGAGATACATAAGGAAAAGAGTATCAAGTTTCTACGATCTGATCGTAGAGGTGAATACCTCAGCAATGAATTCTTGAACTACCTATCAGACGAGGGGATTGTATCCCAGTTAACTGCACCGGGAACCCCTCAACAGAACGGTGTATTAGAACAAAGAAACTGGACTCTTTTAGAAATGGTTAGATCCATGATGAGTTATTCAGATTTACCCAAGTCATTTTGGGGTAATACCTTGGAAACAATGACTTACATTCTAAACCTAGTGTCATCCAAATCGATTCCTAAAACTCCGATAGAATTGTGTACCAGACGAAAGTCTAGTTTGAGACACATGAGAATTTGGGGGTGTCTGGCATACATGCTGGACAAGGAAGTCAGTAAATTGGATCCACGTTTGGAATTAAGGCTGTTTATAGGATATCCCATGGGAACGAAGGGATGTATGTTCTATAGTCCCAAGGATCAAAAGACAGTGATTAGCACACACTTTAAATTCTTGGAAGAGGACTGTATGAACAATGGAAAGCCCAGAAGTGAAATTACCTTAGACAAATAAAAAGGGCAAACTCTTATACCAAGTGTACAAGATGATATACCAATCATCACACCTTCACAACCGGAACCCCATCGTAGTGGGTTGTCAGACAACTCGAGAGATTCATGGGAATAGGAGAATCTTCGGATTTGATTCCCGGTGATAAATTGGACCCATGGATATACAACGAGATAATCCAAGATAAAGATGCGACATCCTGGTAAACGGCAATAGAAGTCGAGATGGGTTCAATGGATCACAATCAATTGTGGGAGCTGGTCGAACCACCCAGTGGGGTAGAACCCATTGGATGCAAGTGGGTATACAAGAGAAAAAGAGGATCGGATGGAAGGGTTGAAACCTTCAAGGCTAGGCTGGTGGAAAAAGGATATACTCAGAAAGAAGGGATTGATTATGATGAAACATTTTCACCTATAGTTATGCTTAAGTCCATCCGTATCCTCTTTTCGATCGCTGTGCATTTAAAGTTTAAGATCTGGCAAATGGGTGTCAATACAACTTTCCTAAATTGAAGTCTTGAAGGGGATATCTATATGCGACAACCCGAAGGTTTCATTGCGAAAGGTCAAGAACATCTCATATATAAGCTAAAGAAGTCAATATACGGACTTAAGCAAGCATCACGTACTTGGAATCAGTGTTTTGATCAGGTTAAAAAAGTCTTATGGGATCGATCAAAATGAGTTCAAAAGTTGTGTGTACAAAAGGTGTGACAGAACTACAATGGTGTTCTTAGTACTATACGTAGACGACATTCTGCTCATCGGAGATGATGTAAAGGTGCTGTTAGACGTAAGGGTACGACTGTCAAATCAGTTTGATGTGAAGGACTTAGGAAAAACCGATCACATCCTTGGGATCAAGTTCACCCGTGATCGCAAGAAAATGATGTTGGGCTTATCGTAGGCTTCATACATAGACACTTCTTTGAAGCGTTTCAGCATGCAAGATTCCAAGAAAGGTATTGTACCTTTTAGATACTGAATCCATCTATCCAAAGAAATGTGCCTTAAGATGCAACCGGAGATAGATGACATGAAAGACATTCCGTGCGCTCCGGGCGTAGGAAGTCTTATGTATGTAATGTTGTGTACGAGACTGGATATTTTCTTTGCCGCGAGCATGGTGGCAAGATATCAAAGTAAACCTGAGAAAGATCATTGGACTGCAGTTAAATGCATTCTGAAGTTTCTGAAAAGAACTCGCGATAGAATGGTGATTTACTAGTAATACAATCTAATTCCCATAGGATACACGGACTCGGATTTTCAATCGGACATAGACTCCAGAAAATCTATCTCGGATAGTGTGTTTTGCACGGGAGAAGGAGCCATGACATGGAGAAGTGATATGCAGAAATGCATCACAGATTCGACCATAGAAGCTGAATAAGTAGTTGCTTATGAAGCAGCGAAAGAAGCAGTTTGACTCAAGAACTTCTTAGTTGACTTGGACGTCGTTCCGAATTTACCCAACACAATCACTGTCCATTGTGATAATGCCGGAGCAGTTGCAAATTCAAAGGAACCGAGAGCCCACAAGGTCAGCAAACACATATAAAGAAAATACCATCTTATACGAGAAATCTTTAAGAGAGGAAATAAAGAGGTGACAAAGATAACGTCGAAGGATAACCTAGCAAATCCATTCACAAAAGGGTCTGACTCAGAATATATTCAAGAGACATGTGAATGGAATGGGCGTCAAGACTGTTGCCAATCTGCTTTGAGTATAAGTGGGATGAATATTATTAGGTTAGTGTAGGTTGATATGAGATGTCACGTAGAACTACACTAGACATCCATGATGTATACTTAAAAACAGACTTTGAGTATTGGTGGGAGATTGTTGGAGTTATACGTGAAATTATGCTTTTACTTTGTATAACTCATGTATTAAACACTTTTTTATGAGAATAATTATTTTATCATTATTGCTTTGAATATGAATGAATGTTAAATATTTATTGCAACCCGTTCTATTTACAGTATGTGTTACATTGTAGTTAAGGTGGTGATATCAGATCACAGAAGAGCACATTAATGGTTCCTTGTAACTAAACGTACAAATTCACGACCTAGGTGGAATTGAACAATCTACCGTGAAAGGTCGATGTGTAGTTCTCAGATTGGCCTGTCTTGACCAAGAGATTACACTAGCACATTTTGTATGTGTTGAAGTGGACCTACAACGAGGATAAATTCTTCTGTTCTGAAAGGTGAAGAATTAGACCTCAGTGGTTATTGATTTCTTAATCTCCGTCACTTAAATAGGACCGTGTGTGGCTAATAGTTATTGCTTTGATAATTGTCGGGTGAGAATTATCGTGACTTCGAACCTTGTATTTTGGACAGTGATATTGATCATACGATGGTTGCTAAGATTTAATACGGAGAAACGTGTGCGAGTACGACTCGTGTGATTTTTCCCATTGGTGGGCCCAAAAGTTTTATCATACCAAATATTCGAAAATTAGTTTTCCGGTACGGATAATAATGTTGAGGCGTCTTTACTCCAAGACGAAAAATATTAATTAATTTAGAGCTATTCAAAAGCTCAATTAATTAATGGACTAAATAATCTTAAACACGGGAAATAATAATCAGCATCCCATATTATCGTAATATGGATTAAGATGGATAGTGCATTATTAATTTGATAGTGATATTAATTAATATTAACGGGCTGAATAATATTAGAGCTCAATATTGCAATTCAGTAGCCCATTGAAGGTCCAATCTTAATTCTCCTAAAGGCCCCTCAAGTAGCCCAATTAGTAGTCCAATAATAATAAGGTGATTAAAATAAAAGAAAATTATTATTGCTAATTTTTCTTTATATTTTTCGAAAATTAAGTGTGGAAAGATATTATGGTAGATATGTATTCTTGGAATACAAGATTATCTCATAAATTTAAGAAGATTCAAATCTAGTGTTTCAATTAGGGATGAACATGGGGCGGGGCAGGGCGGGTACCTAAGTACCCAGACCCGCCCCACGCCTATCCCCAATCGACCGGCCCCGCTCCTATCCCCAATCGACCCGCCCTGCCCCGCGCCCCGCTGCGGGGCGGCATTTTGTGCCCCATGCCCGCCCAGCACGGGGCAGGTCCGCCCCGCCCCGCCCCATTCTTATCCCAAGAAAAATATACATATTTGAAAATATAAGCACACATATATTATAAAATTAAATTCACAATTAAATTAAACAATAAACATAACCATCAAACCACAAATTTATCAAAATCTCATGTAAAAAATGACAATAAGTCTAATCAACAAATTCAAGATAATTACGAGTCCAGAATTAACAAAAAATATATGTGAATGACATAATTAATTGTAAGCCTATGGTTTAATATATATTAATAAAAAATATATTAATTTATGATGTGATTATGTTAATTTGAATGATAAAATTGAATCAATTGAGTCAATAATTAATATGCACGTTTGTTGATATATTTATGAGAGTTCTTTTTATATATTTACTATATATATATATAATATTTAATAGAGATATATTTATATGTATATATTAAATAGATTGCGGGGCAGGGCGGGGCGGGGCAGGGCAATATACATACTCATACCCGTACTGCCCCATGTACGGGGCGGGGCGGACCTGTCCCATTTTCAAGACGGGGCGGGGCGGCCTCGGGGCGGGCTGTTTTGCCATTCCTAATTTTAATCTCCAAATTTTCGAAAAAGATAAGATGTGACTTGTTGGGCTTCAGGAGGTCTGACTTGATTTATTAGACTTTAAAGACTCAATTGAATTAATTGGGCTTTAGAGTCCAATTGAATATGTTGGACTTTAGAAACTCAACTCAATATATTGGACTTTAGAAGTCCAATTGAATATATTGGACTTTATAAGTCTGATTTGATTTGTTGGACTTTAGAAACCCAATTGAATTTATTGGACTTTAGCGGTCCAATTCAATATATCAATTTTTAAAAATTAAGTTCATTTAAATTCTGAAAAATAAATAATAAATTAAATTGATATTTAACACATAATTTCCATATTTCTTTTTTAAGTAGACATAATTTTAACATGCTTACACTCCCTATTTCTATTCTTAGAATTTCTATTCATAAATTTTCATTTGATCTCTTCCTAATATACAATGTGCTTCTTTGAAAATTTAATTTATTAGTTTTTAATATATTTGTATCTTTTACGTTATTTTTAATAGTTAATTGAGAGTTTGAGATGCCTTATTGAAAATATTCATCTGGACAATTTTTCATAATTAATTGTGTAGGAGTTTTTTTTTCCTAAATATTCACTATGTATTTTGTTACTTTGATTTATTGAGTTTGACACTTATTATGCAACACTTTTATCTACTTCATTAGTGAAATTATCTTTATAGTAATAATTATTACTTTTCTTGTCCCAAACTTAATTGCTAATTGCCGAAACTACCTCTCCCCTTACATAATATTTTCATAAATGACAATATATTAATATTATTTTTTGCAATTATATTTTTCTTACACTAGTATACTTAAATATCATGTTATTACTTTACACATACTAATTCACATTTATTAATTAAATTCAAATTAATTTAGGAGTAGGTTTTATATGAAAACGTTTCATAATAAGCTTAACATGAAATAGTTTTAGAGTATCATTAATCTCATCATGAGTATCATTAAACCTGTCAGAGGTATCACTAATCTGAGTCAGTGGTATTATATTGTAATTGTTTTAAATTTTCTTGAACTCAAACTAATAATACCCCTGATGAGATTAATGATACTCCCGATGAGGTTAATGATACTTGAAAATTGTTTCATGATAAACTTATTATAAACTATTTTCATATAATACTTTGCCTTAATTTAATGCGACAAATAATAAAGCAGAAATTAACTTTGAAACCGAGGGAATACATTTTATCTATTTATTGTAAAAAAAAAATACGAAGGACCTTATTTTTTTTATT
Organism: Ballota nigra; assembly: GCA_947034835.1. Classification (NCBI taxonomy): domain Eukaryota; kingdom Viridiplantae; phylum Streptophyta; class Magnoliopsida; order Lamiales; family Lamiaceae; genus Ballota; species Ballota nigra. The sequence continues at coordinate 3,573,595 of OX344727.1, read as the reverse complement.
TTTTCTTTGCACATGACCCTTCAAAACGTTGTACCGGTTCTGCTGGTCGCCTAACTGTAACAGTCAACTTCAAATAAGTTAAGTTATGCTCAGAGTGTAAAGCTCTACAATATGATGATATCAATCATATTGACTGTATATCTAAGTTGATCAATTGAACTACTATAATGGAGAGCTTGTGCGAAAATGTTATAGGTCCTTAATTTATACTACCTCTATCTCGCGACACCTGAAAGAGAGTTGTATATGTATATTGTTGGAATTATTGGTGTTTACCAATAATAATATATGAGTGAAAATTAAAAGAGAATCTAATAGAGACTGGGTTGAAGACATTTGACCTTGATTATTGGTCCTTGACAATTGAACTTTGATTTGTATTTGGACATTAGAAGAGTTTTCTAAGTTTGTTGAGCTCAAAGTTTGGACATAGCCCGGATATCTGGAGTGTCCAGATTCGTTGAGTTGACATGAAAGTGCATGCTAAAAATGCAAAACATGTGATTAAATTCAATAGTTGTCAAATTCCCTAATTTTCGTTAAATTGGGGGTGACTTACGTCTCCCTTCTTTTGGATGAGACGAACCAGAATGCGAAAAGTTACAGGTTCGTAGTTTGACTAACAATCCTTCCATGCATGTGTGGGTCTTGGAGGCCTATAAATATGTGCCCTCATGCATAGTTTCTGGCACCACTCAGAAATTATCCCACTCTCTCCCTCAGTATTCTAGCATATAGAGTCTTTAATAAATCAATCCAATTCATACGTTTTTCCTGTTCACCGGAGCTTCAAGTCTTGCGGTGCTGCAAACTTGAAGACGAAAGTATCATTTTACCTTTGGGAGCGTAATTCCAGACCGACGAGCACTACCGGGGAATTTTCGCTTTGCGGGAAAAGAGTTTCCTTGACTTGATACCAAAAGTTTTGTTTTCTTTTTCTTTTCCGTGTAATTTTCTTTATTTATTGTAAAGAATTATTATCACCAAAGTCATAGTTCCAACATATATTGTGTTTATTATAATTTTATATAAAATATACTACTTTGTATGTTAATCTTCACCGTCACAAGTATTATATTTTATATAAAGAAAATCAAATATAATGTATATATATATATAACCCTCTTTGCGACAGATAAGGACTGCGAATGTACTTGTAATGCTTTGAAAATCCTTTTACTTAAGGGTTAATTGCAAATAAAATCACAACCTTTTCGTAAATTGCAATCTAATCTAAACTTTTGAATCTTTGCAAACAAAACTCCAACTTAACATTTTGTTGCAATTCGAACCAACAAATAAATTTTTTATACTCCGAAAATGATGTTTCACTTGTTCGACAATGAATAATTAATTGTATTACTATGTTTAGATTGGTTTGGATGACAATACATAATTAATCATCATTTTCGAGCAACTTGAAATATGTCATTTGTTTAGAATTGCTAATAATTTTAAAGTTGAAGTTTTATTTGCAACGATTCAAAAGTTTAGATTAAATTGCAATTATCGAAAAGGTCGTGATTTTATTTGCAATTAACCCTTTACTTAATTATTAAAATTCTTTTTTAAGTGTTTATGCACAATTGATTATGCAGAGAGTCTGCTAACTTGCTGTCAACTAACTTAAATAATGGTATGTTTTGCTTTATAAAAGATACTAAATGAGTGTGCGTGTATTACTTGGATTTTTTATAATATAATATAATATAATTATATTAATAAATATATACAAATAATATGTATATATAAAATTATGGATTAATTTCTTATTAATTCACATATTTAAACTCAATCTCAATTTAAATACAATTTTTAATATTCTTATGGAAATTTATGACATGACTAACATAATGTCCCCATATTATGCGATTTTTTTGTATTGTTCTATTTAAAATTATTATTATATAAAAATATAATATTTGTAATATTTGACCATTAAATATTAGATATCTATAAATAAATAATTAAATATTAAATTTTACATCATTAGAATATTTAATTTTTAATTAATCAATTCATTAATATAATACATATATTTAATATGCATATTTAAAATAATCATAAGCTAGAGATTTTCTAAATACATGATCAAGGATGAAAATATCGGTACCTTAAATTTGAGCCAAAATTGATGGAAATATCGAATATCGATATTGGTAAAAAATAAAAAATTGACAGAAATTTTATTAAAACAATAAAAATTTAACATGAAACTTTAGAGTATATTATAACTAACTTTAATATATATAATTTTAACTTAAATTCAAACAAAATAAATTTTTTATTACTAATATATCAATAACAAAATACTTAACAGTCTAAAATGATACAAGAGTTGTTCATAATAATTTAATATAATACAAATAATGCAACTAAGCATGTTGAAATATTTTTCTTGTAAATTTTTTGAATAAATGATGGTTTAGTGGCAAAATCCTCTCAGGATTTAAAATAGTATTATGGTCAATAAACGAAAAAGTGAGAATTTTTTTTCCGATATTTCCTCCAAATTTCCGGATATTTTGAAAATTTTGAACTATAGCTCACCGATATCGACATCGATATCTATATTTTCCGAAATTTTACTGATTTTACCGATATTTTGAAAAATATTCATTCCAATAAATATTCATATCGAGGCTTCAAAAAACCAAAATTTCAGTGAAATTTCCCGAGATCTTCATCCTTGTATATGATCATCTAAAATATAGTGAAATAAATCACAAGTTGATACAATGATGACTAATACAAATAAGTGAGTGTTTGCAAACTCTATTTGATGGGTAGAATCACTTCTTTTTTGAAAGAATTTTTTTTTAAAGTGTTTGTAAATTTTATATTAATCAATTATAAATTCATTTTGGAGAAGTAATTGGGAGTTGCTTTTGAATTATGAAAATCAATTCTTGGTGGGCCCATGTATAATGTTTTCCTCTGTTTTTGTAAATTGAATTAATTAAGTAAATTATTTTTTTTTCAAATACTCCTCACTTCTAAAATGACTTCATTTCAACACACTCTCCACTTTTTATTTACTACAATTTTCACTTAACATCAATTTTGATTTTACAATGGTGTTTCAAAACATACCCTAAGTGTTCAATAAATTAGATTTTCAAATATTCCTAAATTTATATATTAGTTTAATTGATAAGTAACATAAAAACTATGTAAGAGGTTCAAGGTTCAAACCATTAATTGTTTGCCATTTTTTTAATTAAGCTATATATTAAAATGTCATATGGATGCCTTATAATAAATACAAATCTATATAAAAATGACACATAAATACAAAATTAACTGCCCGTATAAATACATGTATCTAAACCTCACAAGAATATGACACATCATCTAAATCAACTATATGATGACACATCATCATATCAATTTCTCTATTAGTATAATAGGGAAGAGTAAGTCTTGTGTGAGACCGTCTCATAGTATGAGACCAATAATATTTGATCCACTTTTAATTTAAAACGTGTCACTTATTAATTAAAAAGTTGTCACTTTTAAAAAGTGATAAAGTTTAAACAAAAAGTGATAATATATTTGTTAAAAGTGACTTATCACTTTTCTTTAAAAATACTATCACATTTAATTATAACCCTATCATTTTTTTTAATTTGATCGGTCTCATATTATGAGACGGTCTCATACAAATTTTTGTCAATAGGGAATAATGCAATGACAATTAAATACATAAATATTTTATAATGGTTTGAAGACCAAAATTCTAAGTCTTACTCTTCTCAATTCAATTAATATGATTTGTTTTTAATCTAAAAATCTTTATTTAAAATGCCAAGAGACAATTAGTCTTTTCTTCTATCAAATAACTCGACTATTTGAAAAGATTCGGATTTTTGGTCATATCTTATTAGGATTCCATCCATCACACGAAATAAGATTTCTAAAACAGTTGCAAATAATTCTTTTTTTTCCGACCTTTTCTTTTTCAAATTCAATCATATACTTTCTTCGTCCTAAAGTAAGTGCTACATTTGCATTTTTTTTTACACTTTTTATGAAAAAATATATTTAATGTAGAATTGATGGTTGAGATGTGATAAAAAAGTTAAAAAGTGGAGAGAGAAAGATAGTTATAGATGAGTTGTATAATTTTTAATATTAAATAAATAACAAATGTTGTAATTTTAATGAAAATGCTGGGTGGAATTTTGGAAAAAACAAACAAAAAAACTCTTAACCTTGACGTCTTAAATGACAAAATGTACTACCCTCGTCCATAAAAAAATGGTCTTAGTTGTCTTATTTATTCGTCCTACAAATATAGTCTTGTTTTCTAAAATGAAAATAATAAATTTTATCTATATTTTTCAATACACATATAATATTTTAAAATATTTTATAATAATCGTGAAAAATGCAACAAATCTATTTTATTTATTTATTTTGGACAGAGGGAGTAACACTTATTTTATAACAGCGCTTTAAGGCGTTATACTGTATAATACTTTATATTTTAGTGAAAACACACTTGTTTTTACCCAACTTTTAAACAATATGTTTTTTTTGTAAAGGTTCATTTTGCCAACTTTTTTGGGACAAAAAATATAATTTTTAAAAAGTTGGGTAAAATATAATTGCCCTATAAATTGAAAGGCAATTTTACCTCTTTTCCTATATTTTAATATATTGTACAACTATCCAAATTAGCTTAGAAAAACTATTTGGTACAACTACGCAAATTAGCTTAGAGAAAAATTCATTAATTGCATATTTCTCATTATTCACATTTGAAGAAATTTGGAAAGTTTGATGTGACTCTAGCTGGGATTTATCTCATCTATAGCCTGGAAAAAGTTTGACATTGACCTGAATGCATTTCTTTAGTTTTGGCCCACTTCCCCCATCGTGGATGCGGCATAATGCATCACATCAAAATTTTATTGAACTTGATTCCACTCGACAACCACTTGTTTTCATTACATAATAGTAGTACTCCCTCCGTCCATGAGGAAACTTCCCACTTTCCTTTTTGGGTCGTCCACGAGTAAATTTCCCATTCCATAAATGGAAATAACAACACTCTATTATATATAAACTTTAACCTTCAAACTCACGCAATATTACAAAAATGTCACCCATTCACTTTACTTTTCAACACTATTCATTACTTTATCCCAAAAGTCAACATGTGGCCCACCATATATTAATAAACAAATACACTTTCTTAAACCATTCAACAAAAAGAAGTGAGAAACTTACTCGTGGACGGAGGGAGTATATCAGAGTATAAACTATTTTCACATTTCATCACACTTTCGAAAAGAAAATATATCACTCACAAAAATCATTATACACTCCTGCCGTTTAATGGTAAATTTTCTTTTTTCTTTTTTTGAATGTTTCATTATAAATTTTCTATTCTATAAAAAATACATAAATATTTATATGTAATATTGCACAAATATAGATTCGTGCAGTATAATTTATTTTGACTCATATTCACTTCAAATTGATCTTCCCGTTTTTTTTTTTTTTTTGTGTTTTCGTGGTTGTTTTTCCGCACAATCTTTCTTCCTCTTTCTTGCTCTATGATGTTTCTTCTCCAATCTAGTTTCCTCTTCTTCCTTGTGCGTTTTCATTATGAGTTTAGCCACGTTTTAATTGTTTTCTTCCATTTTTTATCACTGTTGGGTATTTTTGCGTCATGTACTCTGTTTTTCATACTGCTGAAAATTGTGTAACTATATGAACAAACGAGTGTTACTGTATGAGCAAAAGTGTGTTACTAGTTCATATCATAACATTGTTTTGTTCTTGTAGTAACCCTCATTTGTTCATGTGGTAACACATGAATTACTTAATCATATAGTCCCTTTATTGTTTTGCGCGATTTTTTTTTTGAAGATCCATTTGACCCGACATGACCGACGAAGGATCCGCAAATTTTTTCCCTTTTTTTAAATATGTTCATATTGCATGTATAATATTGCACAAAATACCACCTCAAAAAAGTAAATACAACACTCCTTATATTAATAAACAAATATTTTCTTAACAACACTCTAAATCAAGATTTCTAAGAAATTTAAATTACCCCTGCTTTGTTCGGGAAGAGTAGATGTAGAAGCTGAGTTTTCGAACCACTATAAATCCCTGTGTTCTTTATACACTTTATATTCTTAATTATCATATGCATAACGTTTTTTCTTTACATGTTATAAATTCCTACATATTTATGTTTTCTGGGACCATCAAATATACATTTAGAATGAAATTAAAAGTTGAAACAAATTAATTTTAAATTATTTTTGATATACATCTAAACATGAGTTAAAACTTAATAAGATAAATGAAGTAGTGTTTGTATTTTTGAAAAGAAAAAACATGATAAATTATGTTATCGTATAATTGTACTCGAATTTCATAACAAATAATAGTTAAATTTTAATGCATATTTAATTCAGTTATTCATTGCGGTTCAATTCGGTACGGTTCAGTACAGTTTCGTTCGTGTTCAGTACGGTTAATTAGATAATACCCATATCCATATTAGACAAATATTCGGTTCAGTTTCGGTACGGTTAAAGTAAAAAAGTAAATGTATTTTTCGGTCCGATTCATTTTCAGTGCGGATTTCAATACAAGTTCGGCAATCTCTAAACTCCATGAACAACTCTAATATTAACCTGCAGGTTTCAGTTTTATTAGCTTGCATATTTCAGTTATATCAGCGTGTATTTTATTTCACGTTTGAATCAAATATAACATGCACATTTTTGTTATATTGGTATATACGATGCAATTGGTGTATATAAGACTCACTATCATGTCTCCTATATAAGACCACTTCATTCAAATTTTACTCCATCTATCCCAAGACTACTTTCATATAGAGGTGGACACACATGTTAAGAAAATATAGTAATAAGTAGAGTTTTGAGGGATAAGTAAAGTAAAAAAATAAGTTGTATGTGAACCCAAAAGTTGTCTAGTGAGTGACCAGGGTTCGATTCCCTCTGAGAACGAATTATAGGAGTTATAAGGTGGCTGAGAGATTTCTTGGAGTATTTGAGGACTTGGTGAACTAATCCAACTACTAACAACTAATATTTACCGATAAAAAAAAAGTAATGACATTTATGTAAAATGATGAATAATTACTAGAGTAAAGTTTTATGACATAATTTTTTTATATGTAAAAGTAACCTTGAGACGGTAAAAAAGGTAAGTGAGAAAGTAACCTTGAGAATGTACCGCGGGGAACCGGCGTGATGCTTGTGCCTCCAGGACGAGCGCCTGGTGATGGGCGTCGGCCAAGGAAGACGGTCGAAGGAGGTTAAGTGTGTCCTGGTACAACGTCCAGAGGCCACCAATAAACCAGGACACAATCTGCCCGGGGGTTTCACGGCAATCCACCCTAGCAAGCAAGTGATAAAATTCAGAAGTATAAGTGTCAACCGATTTCGTACCTTGACGAAGCAACTGGAATTTTTGGTAGAGGGTCGAATCATAATTCATCGGAACAAACTCGCAGAGTAATTCCTAGTGAAAGAGGTTTGGGCGTCCCTCACGGTGGTGGGCATGGCGAAAGGACCGCCACTAGGCGGTGACGCGTGACTGAAACTTCATCGCTACCAGGGCAACACGGCGATCGGGGGACACCCCCTTAAAGTCGAGCAAGTCCTTTGTGGTATGAAACCAGTCCAAAAAATCATTCGGTGTGCCGTCGCCCGTGAATTCTGGGATATCCAGGCGGAATCCCTTTTCCCAGCGGGTCTTGTGCGGTGGCGGCGCGAGGGGCAGCGCAACAGGTGGCGCCAACGGCGCCTTCTAGGGAGGGGCCTGGTGGTCGAGGCGGCCAAGTGGGGCAAAGACGTTCTCCGTGAACATTCCTTCTTCGTCCGTCTCCAGGGTTCTGATTAGGCGTGAAATTGTTATGTTTTGGTGCCCGATTTACTCATGTTTTGAGTGTTTTCGATGAGTGCTTGGAGTCAAATGAGTATCATTTTTATAAAATTATTAATTTGTCTCTTTGGTTTTCAAAGATGGATAGAGGGCGAAAAGAGGAGTTCGTAGGACTTTGAATCGGCCAAAACGGACTCCCGGTTGAGGAGATATGAAGATTTTACGAACGAGTGCACAGCAGCCAGCGCTCGAGCGATTTGCTCGAGCGCCGGCGCTCGAGCGAATCACTCGAGCGGCCAAAAACTTACAGAACAGTTTTGGCGCTCGAGCGAATCACTCGAGCGCCACCGCTCGAGCGTTTTTCTCGAGCGCGCACGTATTTTCGCCTCCGGATTCGTATTTTCGGCCCATTAACTCCCGTTTTGACCCGTGCCTATATATATCTCGTCCAAACACGTTTTGAAGGATCCACAACTTTAGAAATCACTTTTAGACTTAGTTTTGAGAGAGAGGAAGAGGAGAAGAACGAGCAAGCTTTACTTTTACGTTGTTGAGGTTTTTCATACGAATTCTTAGTTTCTTTTCGTTTCTTAGTTTCTTTTCATTAGCTTGATTACTCTAAACGTTCTAAACTTTGTTTTTATTAATTAAATTTCAGTTTTTAGAATTTCTTTCTTTCAAACCCTAGTTTATGTTTATTATTTTCTTCGTTCAATTCATTATGTTTATGTTCGTTGTTTCTTCTATTGCTTTTATTTTTGTTATAACCATGTCCGGCTAAAACCCTTGCATGCTTGGGTTAGGATGAACTCGTAGAAGTAGGATGTGGGTACGTAATTAAGGTAATTGGTGACGTTAGTTTTAATTCTCTTAATTAATGAATTCATATAATTAATCTTAACTCTACCTTTGAATTTCGTACGAAAGTGTTAGAGAGAGGACGACCGCATCACTCGATAACAATTAGTAGTCTTAACGAGAGGGTTTAGTAAAGGTTAATTCATCTACCGGTTTAGCGAAGGAGGACGACCGCATCACCTTAGTTAAATTAGGGTCTCATTAATTAAGCGCTATCTATTAACTTGTTAGTGGATTAGTGAAGTCGATTGCTAGGATAAAGTATTAGGGTGAGAAATCTTGAGCTTTCATTCTACGATCTTTTACTTAGGTTAATTCTTGTTTGTCACGATTACTTTGATTATGTACCTGCTCCGTTAGTATACGTAGGGATTCCTATCCTAAGCATCACCATCTCTCATTAGAAAACAACCCGTAGTTAATTCGTTCTTTTTCATTCTTTAGTTAATTAGTCTATTTTAGTCTTTTAATTAATTTTTCAAAAACCCAAAAACATCACACTCATATTAACTACGACGCGTAGATCTTCAGGGATCTATTCGCATACATACCATCCCTTGGGTTCGATAATACTTGGTCCCTATACTTGCCCATACTACAGTGAACCCGTACTCTTGCGGGGTAGCTACTAGTAGAAGCTAGTGTAAGTCGCTTCAAGTCAATGGCGCCGTTGCCGGGGATGGCGTTTTATGCTTTTTGAATAGGACTTGTAGATAGCTTAGTAGTTAGTAGTGAGTGCTTTCTTTTCTGTTTTATTGTTATTTTTATTTCATTCGGCAGTTGCGTTTTGATCCTTCTGCTAGTGTGTCAGGTTTATGAGAACACGCTCACAAGGCAATACGAGCGAAGAGAGAATACCGTTAGATCCTGAGACAATAGCAAGAAGGAATCGAGCCTTCTTGAGAAGGATGAACGCTGCCGACTTAGGAAAGGAACCAATGGACATCAATAATGAGTTGGACGATGCTGCCAACGATTTCAATCAGGCAGTAGACCGAGTTGAAGGCACTGGAGTTAGTGGTAGCCAGAATCAAATTCCATTAGGGGATAGCCAGAGCCTAAACCCGGATACACGAAACGTAGGGAATCCAGCTCAGAACCTTGTCCATAATCCTCCTAACAACCCTGCTTACCCACAAAACCCAAATAACCCTTTCAACAACCCAGTATACCAACATTACCCATATCCACCTTATCCTTACCCACCATACCCATACCATCCACCACCAGTCTACAACCAACCACCTGTTTACCAACCACCACCCCAACAAGTACCAGTACCTGCTGCTAATCCTCAACACGTACCTCAGAACGTAGATCACAATATGGCTATTCGAGGGAGGTTTGCAGCACAGCCACATCGGTACTATGATGGAGTGGCTTTACCTCCTGTTGAGGCGAACAACTTCTCGATATCCCCGGGGATTTTAAAGCTGCTGACCGAGAATCAGTTCAAAGGAGTGATCGGGAAGGAGAATCCTCATACACACTTGAGGAGCTTTCTCATGATAGCCTCAACATTCAATTATAATGGCATGTCTGAAGATGCCAAGAGGCTTAGGCTGTTCCCATTCTCATTGACGGGAATAGCCAAGGAGTGGTACGATAATACGCTCCCGCGGGGAGGTATTACCACTTGGGCCGAGCTCGAGCGTCTGTTCCTCGAGCGATTCTACCCTCCATCTAGGACGATCAAGGCTAGAATTGAGATCTCGTCCTTTCGCCAGAAGTCTGGAGAGGATTTACGCCAAGCGTGGGAGAGATACTCAAACATGCTGATTGAGTGCCCGCAGCACGGGTACAATGAGGGAGACATTATGGCATTCTTCTATAGTGGTGCCAACAAGACGGGGCAAGACCATTTAGACGCTTGTGCGGGCGGAGCATTTTTGAACCAAGGCATAGAGAGGTGTAGGGAGATCGTGGACAACATTGTCACGAATGCCGGTGCTTGGAGTGGAGATGCAGATTTTCAGAGAGTGCATCAGGTTGAAGAGGGAGAAGGAACGAGAAGGCTACTGATGGCCATGATGGAAAAGATCAACAACCTCGAGTTGGGGAAGAGTTTGGGTGGAGAGCATGCAGTAGAGAATGAGAGAGTAGACCAGCCCAGTGGACAGCAAGAGGTAGCCAATTACATGGGAGGTCCATATTACAATCAGAATGGCTACCAAGGTGGTAATCAGTATGGAAGACCTTCTTATGGCCAACCATTTGTGCCTCCAGGCCCTCAGCCACTTCAAAATCAATGGAGGAACACACAAGGAGTTCAAGGAGGCCAGCAGCTTCCTCAAAACACATGGAGGAAGAATGATAATTTTTCTTATGCTAACCCAAAAGCTGGTGTTACTGTTCCTGCAGGTGTTGATCCGGGGTCTAAACCTCCTGGTGGAGAAGGCGGTGCATCAACCGAGGAGATGTTGAGAACGATCCTTCAGAAGGTGGAGGAAGGGAGCAAGCGGTTGTCATCCTTGGAGTACGATGTGAAGGAGCTGCATAAGAAGGGTGATCATCGTGATCAAGAGCTCCAGAAGATGAACGTTGAGTGGACTAGAACTCAACAAGAGAACAATCGAAGGTTCACCTCTTTAGAGCTCCAGATGAGCCAGATTGCAAAATCAGTGAATAGAATGCCGGAGGGGAACCCGAAAGAGCAGTGCAAGGCGATCCAGCTAAGAAGTGGAACCAACTACGAAGGTCCTCAGATGCCTGCTGATTCTGAGATGCCCCAAGAAGAGATTGAGCCTAAAGGAGATGAAGTTGAGAAGGGCAAGGAAAGTGAGGAGATTGAGAGAGTTCCTAAGTGGAAGAAGGCAAAGGAAGCAAGGGAGAAAGTGAAAGAAACAGAAAGAGATGAATGGGGGGTACCCAAATCTGTGATACCCGTCCCATATCCACAACGCTTTATGAAGAAAAAGCTTGATGAGAAATTCGCTAAGTTCCTTGATGTTTTTAAACAATTGCATATTAATATTCCTTTTTATGATGCTTTGGAACAGATGCCGCACTATGCGAAGTTTTTGAAGGACTTGATTGCGAAAAGACGGCGAGTGGATGAGCCGAAGTTGGTGCAGCTGAACCACGAGGTGAGTGCATTAGTGCACAAGGCGCTTCCTCCGAAGTTGAAGGATCCCGGGAGTTTCACGATCTTATGTGACATTGGGAACGGGATCAAGAAGGGAGCGTTGTGCGACCTCGGGGCGAGCATTAATTTGATGCCGTTGTCGCTTTTCAAGAAGTTGGAAGGTGGTGAACTTCAACCCACAATGATGACGCTTCAACTAGCCGACCGGTCTATTACTCGACCTCAAGGTGTTGTTGAAGACGTCCTAGTGAGAGTTGGATATCACATCTTTCCAGCAGACTTTGTAGTGCTAGAGATGGAGGAAGATGAGCACGTACCCCTGATCTTGGGAAGACCGTTCTTAGCTACGGCGGGGATGGTGCTAGACGTGGCGAATGGGAAGATCACGTTGAAGGTTGATGATCAAGAAGTGAAGATCTCCCTATATGAAGCCATGAAACACCCGAGGGAGGATGAGAGCTTGTATTGCATGGATGCAATTGATCCTCGTGTTGAAGACACGCCTTCTATCCCTAATCCTTCTCATATTCACGATTTTGCTAGTCCTTCAATTGATAATTTAACCCATGAGCGTTATGATCTTGATTATTTTGATAGGGATGGAGTGAAGAAGTTGAAGGATGAAGAGGTGAAGAAAGTGGACGTGGTCCAGTTAGAAGGGAAAGGAGGAGTTAAGAAGAAAAAGTCCAAACTCAAGAAATTGTTTAGTAAGACTCCTCCAGATAAAGGTGAGAAGGAGTTGAGACCCATAACACTTGGGGATGAGAAGAGAGCAAAAGAGCTCATGATGGAGGGGCATCAAGGAAAAGAATGCAAACACCACTCTTATGAGAGTGAGGGAGGTAAATTTGAGTTTGATGTCCCATAAGCTCCTTTGAACTTGGTCCGGCATGAGGACCTTAAAAATAGCGCTGAATGGGAGGCAACCCATTTTTATTTGCTTTCATTTATTTTTAGTGTCTTTTTATATTATTAGGGAGTATTTTGAGTCGTATGTTTAACCTCGTACTTGAGAGTTTTATTTTGTAGGCTTGTCTCTAAAGGAGTAAAGGTATCATGGAGTTGCTCAGATTGAAGGAACCAACTTGAGACAAGGGAGTGTGCAAAGCTATTGAGAGAAACTGAATTGTTCGGTTGAGGTAACCCACAACCCCAAACTTAGACCTCTAGCAAGGTCGAAGTTTGGGGGGGTGGAGTTTTTTTTATATGTTTTCTTGTTACATTGCACCGGAGCACCCCTTATCTTTGAGTTGAGTTAGTTATTTGGTGCCTTGAGATGCTCCTTGGGCTATTATTAATTTGTTTTGTTACTCAATATTTTATGCCTATCAATTACCTTGTGCTTGTTGATTGCTATCTTTGAGTATGATTTGATGAGTAGAGTGAGTTGTAAGGGTGAGTTAGAAATTCTTTTGTGTGAGTGTTTGAGTTTGAGCTGATTAGGGAGAGAACCCGTATGCTTATAAGTTTTCTTTTGAGTACTTGTGTGATGAGAGTGAGAATTCACTAGGACTAGCATGGATGTGAAAGCTGTGAGATTTGAGCCTTACGAGATTTAAATGCATGAATTAATCTCTTCGTTTGTGAGTGAATCATCACCTTAGAGGATGCTAGAACTTGTGTGTGCTCTTGTTCCTTGATTGTGTCTAGTTAGATATGCCGAATGTGATCTTAGGCCATCTTTGATTTGAATGAGTCACTTAGCCAAAAATTTTCCTTACCATTGATATTTGTCCCTTGTTAGCCCCTTTGAGCCTAAAGCCTATTTTATTTGCTAGCACATATGAACACTATTCCAATTCCTAAGCCTTTTGTCCAATTTGAGTGGAGAATAGGAAAGTGTGAATGTGAAAGGAGAGTTATTGAAGGTTGAGTGGTGATAAAATAAGGGTGTGAATGAAATTTGAGTTGTGGGAAAGAAAAAAAATTGAGAATGAGCAAAAAGAAAAAAATGAGCTCATGTGTTTGTGCGAAAAAGAAAAAAAGTGAAGTGATTGAAAAAGAGAGTGAGAAAGAAAAAAATTGAAGTGTTGAGAGAAGTGGAATTGAAAAAGTGTTGATTGAATATATTTGAAGTGATTCTGTTCCTAATCTCAAAGTGCCAAAGTTGATTTTTCTATTCTCCATTCACTTGAGTCACTTACCCCATATTGTTATCCCACCTGTCCAAAGAGCCTACATTACAACCTTGAGAAAAGTCCTTTGTGATTCGGCATTGATTTCTAGAATGTGGTCGGAGTTGAGAGTGCTTACAAGCCTATGACTGCCAATATGTGTGATTGATTGATTGAGTGAGTCCCTTAAACACTGTTATACACTTGTAAGGGAGTGAAACACATCGTTGAGTGCACATCCATGTTTGATCTTGGTGTTTCTTGTTATTGTTGCATGAGTACGATAAAAGAAAGTGAGTGAGTATACTTGTGATTGATCTTCGAAGCTTGAGTTCATTAGCTTGCATGATTGAGTTTTCCTACTCATTCCTAACAATTTCACTTGACTTATTATTTCATTGCTTGAGGACAAGCAACATGGTAAGTTTGGGGGGGTTGATTAGACGTGAAATTGTTATGTTTTGGTGCCCGATTTACTCATGTTTTGAGTGTTTTCGATGAGTGCTTGGAGTCAAATGAGTATCATTTTTATAAAATTATTAATTTGTCTCTTTGATTTTCATAGATGGATAGAGGGCGAAAAGAGGAGTTCGTAGGACTTTGAATCGGCCAAAACGGACTCCCGGTTGAGGAGATATGAAGATTTTACGAACGAGTGCACAGCAGCCAGCGCTCGAGCGATTTGTTCGAGCGCCGGCGCTCGAGCGAATCACTCGAGCGGCCAAAAACTTACAGAACAGTTTTGGCGCTCGAGCGAATCACTCGAGCGCCACCGCTCGAGCGTTTTGCTCGAGCGCGCACGTATTTTCGCCTCCGGATTCGTATTTTCGGCCCATTAACTCCCGTTTCGACCCGTGCCTATATATATCTCGTCCAAACACGTTTTGAAGGATCCACAACTTTAGAAATCACTTTTAGACTTAGTTTTGAGAGAGAGGAAGAGGAGAAGAACGAGCAAGCTTTACTTTTACGTTGTTGAGGTTTTTCATACGAATTCTTAGTTTCTTTTCGTTTCTTAGTTTCTTTTCATTAGCTTGATTACTCTAAACGTTCTAAACTTTGTTTTTATTAATTAAATTTCAGTTTTTAGAATTTCTTTCTTTCAAACCCTAGTTTATGTTTATTATTTTCTTCGTTCAATTCATTATGTTTATGTTCGTTGTTTCTTCTATTGCTTTTATTTTTGTTATAACCATGTCCGGCTAAAACCCTTGCATGCTTGGGTTAGGATGAACTCGTAGAAGTAGGATGTGGGTACGTAATTAAGGTAATTGGTGACGTTAGTTTTAATTCTCTTAATTAATGAATTCATATAATTAATCTTAACTCTACCTTTGAATTTCGTACGAAAGTGTTAGAGAGAGGACGACCGCATCACTCGATAACAATTAGTAGTCTTAACGAGAGGGTTTAGTAAAGGTTAATTCATCTACCGGTTTAGCGAAGGAGGACGACCGCATCACCTTAGTTAAATTAGGGTCTCATTAATTAAGCGCTATCTATTAACTTGTTAGTGGATTAGTGAAGTCGATTGCTAGGATAAAGTATTAGGGTGAGAAATCTTGAGCTTTCATTCTACGATCTTTTACTTAGGTTAATTCTTGTTTGTCACGATTACTTTGATTATGTACCTGCTCCGTTAGTATACGTAGGGATTCCTATCCTAAGCATCACCATCTCTCATTAGAAAACAACCCGTAGTTAATTCGTTCTTTTTCATTCTTTAGTTAATTAGTCTATTTTAGTCTTTTAATTAATTTTTCAAAAACCCAAAAACATCACACTCATATTAACTACGACGCGTAGATCTTCAGGGATCTATTCGCATACATACCATCCCTTGGGTTCGATAATACTTGGTCCCTATACTTGCCCATACTACAGTGAACCCGTACTCTTGCGGGGTAGCTACTAGTAGAAGCTAGTGTAAGTCGCTTCAAGTCAGGTTCCAGACGAACCCTCGCCCAGATGGGTAGCGGTCCACAGGGTTTTGACCTTAGTGGTGAGGGTGGCGTACTGATTTCGCATGTCCGTCAAAGCCTAATAACAAAGGCGTATTGCTCGCACAATACAATGATCTCTTGATTGTTCAGTTTATGCGGCATCGTGTGGTCTAGGAACTGATTCCGAGTACCAACTAATACAGCGAGAACGTAGTAATACAAGAGATAGGGTTTGAGAAATTCCCAGGGTTTTTAGATTAATATCAAACATGTGTTTTACATCCTAAGAACGGAATATAAATACTAGTAAATTAGAGGTTTTAGGCAAAACTCATAATAAATCCAACGAAATAACACATTAAAGCCCAAAACGATATAAAAGTAAATAAAATTAATAAAAAAAAAATTCAATTCGCGATCTGTTATCCATCAACAAGAGTCTTATTTTGATACTGTTTTGTGATCCAAGTAGATTAATTATTGAATACCTTTACATTTCACTATATTTCATGAATGTGTTTTGAAATCTGAATTATTGGAAATATATTCTGATTTATATCCCATAAGAATAAGTCCTTTTTCAAAATATTTCCGTGCGTTTATTGGAGCTTTTAGACATAAAGTTGTTTGTATCATATAAGAATATCACATAAATCTTTACGTTTGACCTTTTAAATTGTCTTTGTGATAATAATGATTTTATGGATAAGGAAATAATGTATTAATAATGTGCGGTTTGATTCCGAAACCATTTGAATTATAATTTCATTATTTTAATTGGAAACATTTCTATCCACTTGGTCTACAGTACTTGACTTTGTGTAAATTATTTTAAATGAAAAAAAATTGTAGGTCATTAATTGCTCCAGGTTAAATGATGAACACACACTCTTATACACCAGATGCACAGTGTACCACTTAACAATTGAGAATATTTATATTAAAAAGTGTAGGTTAATTATACTGAAAAATGTGGTTAGATCGCACTGAAAAGTTTATACTGAAAAATAAGTTTTTCAGCATATCAACCTACATTTTTCAGTATAAACAGTTTTAACCATTGTGAGTACACCATGCACCAAATGCATAAGAGAATTACTAAATGATGAATAATTTACTCAATACTCATACATATCTTTTATTTTTTATTTTTTATGATAACACAAGCCCATTACAAATATCAAAACATACACCATAAATTTATCCAGAAGAGCCAATTCTTCAAACATCGAGCAAACGTACTCCAATCTAATTGTTAGAAAATTGAGTCATCACAAGTGGCAGATATGCGAGTAATCTTAAAACTTTTTTGACGGATTAGAAAATTCCACTCGAAAACTGAATTACACAAAATACGAAATTAGAAAGTCAAGGTGTCGAGTCGAGGAAGACCTCTTCCCGCAAGACGAAATTTCCCCGGTAGTGCTCTTCGGTTCTGAAAATATGTCCCCAAAGGTAAAACAACACTTTGTCTCCAAGTGTGCAGCACCGTAGGACTTGGAGCACCGGCGAACAAAATGAGCGCTCGAACTGAACTGACTCTCAAGACTCTATATGCTGAGAGACTGAGGGAGAATTTTTTTTTTTTGTAGTGTGGCTAGACGAATGCATGAGGACGCTATTTATAGGCGAAACTCACTCGGTTCAGAAGGAAAAAAAATGCGTGAGCATTTAATGCAGACACATTTTTGTTGGTGGCAAGGTTGAAAGTGCAGTTGACCAGATGCGTTTCCACTGTATGCACTGGTAACTGTCCCACATATTTAGCACATGTGCTCAATGAAGCATCTGACCGAACCGGTTTTGACGGATGGGTCTCTGAATCAAATCAAACCGAACTTTGTGGACAGGATATCCAGAATTTTGGTGCTCCAAAAATTTAGATACCCACTGGGCCCAAGACTCAAAGTCCACCCAAAGTCCAATTGGCAATTGCCAATAACCAAGGCCATGGGCGCGATGCGGCGCAGAGCGGCTCAGCTCGACGCGCGCGCGCGTTTGGCAACTTTGATTGTCTAGCAATCAATTAAAACTTATTATACTCCATTGTTCCCATACTAATATCATGTATATTAGTATACTAAATATCCAATGTGGGATGAAGAATTAAATGACTCATTTATTTCCTTTATTAATCTCATAATTAGGTGTTAAACCACTCGACTTGCGATTCAATTTCTCACTCACCGAAAATCGATTTTGAGAGTATGAATACGTCATTCCCATCTACTCTACGAGTAGAATACACTCGAAACAATTAATTTCTGAAAAATTAATTTCAACACCCAAATTTAATTGGTCTACTATTAAAGTCTCAAATACACTTTAATGCCAATTAAATAAACAATAATACCACCAACCATATTCTCCAACAATCCCCCACATGAGTGGAAATTGAACCTATAAACATGCAGATCAATTCAAAACGAGACGTTTATTGCATCTGGATATATAGTTGGGGGCTTTGAACCTTCCATAGTCAAACATTACCGAGTACACCGACGGCCTGGTGGACACAGTGCCTTGAACCATTCCACCTTGGCGTGTACCTAGACAGTAATACTGACACAATAAAATCTCTACGCTCTTTTCTTGTTCTCACGTTTTTGTCCGTGTCGGCCATGGACAACCTTTGGATTCATAAGTGTTTAATATCTACTAATATTTGAAGCGACCTCTCACTTCACACTTACATAGGTGAACTCCTCTCGAGTATCCCGTAATACTTTGTCCCCTACATGGACTTAGGATTCATTAAGAGTCATATAGACTTAACCTGTACCACATACGGGTTCACACTTGGTGTACTATCCTCTAAGGAATGGTCGGGTTACCAAGTGTATCCTTTAACTTCCAAAGCTTAGTTTTTCCGTTTAACCAAGATCTTGGGATCTCCAGTCAACTTGGTTGGGTTACCACTGCTTCAGTTTACTTTTGTGGATTTTAGACCCATTCCTTCTGATAGTTTGGACAACTGATCTCGATTTATACTCTTAGTCAACGGATTTGCTAGATTGTCCTTAGATCTCACATAATCTATAAACATCACACCACTCGAGATCAATTGTCTTACGGAGTTATGTCTACGACGAATGTGTCTAGACTTTCCGTTATACATGTCACTTAGAGCCCTACCAATTGCGGCTTGATAGTCGCAATGTACCACTATAGTAGGTACGAGTTTATCCCAACATGGAATACCCTCGAAGAAATTTCGAAGCCACTCTGCTTCTTCACCAGCTTTTTCTAAAGCTATAAATTTTGATTCCATGGTGGATCGGGCTATGCAAGTCTTCTTAGTCGATATCTAGGACACAACAACTCCTCCTATAATGAATACATATCCATTAGTAGAGAAAAAATCTTTAGTGTCTGAGATCCAATTGACATCGCAATACCCTTCAAATACAGAAGAATACATGGTGTACTGTAGCCCAAATTCTAGAGTATACTTCAAGCACCTCAAGACTCTCCTGAGTGCATTCCAATGCTCATTGCTTGGATTGCTTGTGAATCTACTAAGTTTATTAACAACACATGCTAGATCGGGATGTTGGGAAAATAAGGGTGCCCGGAAACTATTCGAGATAAAATTTAAATACGGATTCAAATTTAATTATTACTAGCATGAATTAATCCTAATTAATTCAAATAATAATTCCAACAACAATTTTATCATCATGCATGCTGAATTAATTTACATAATATCTATGGCAGAATAACTAAGAAATTATGTGATTACGTACCTCTTGTAGATATGACATTTTGTTGGTCCCGGTACAAGACTTATGAATACGTGTATGGGGAGGGGGAGGGGATACACGTATACCAATTTTCCAACTTAAAACCTTGCTGAGTCCCCTTTACTCAGAGTGATAAAGAACTGAGAGCTGATAATCTCTCCACTGACTACACTTAGTGCGGGTCAGTTGGCTGACTATCAATTCGAGTTCAGTGCGGAAATGCGTGAGCCCTGATAGTTTAAAGTCTTGTTTAGTTTACTTTCTGAAAACTGGATTACTCAATTCTGAAGTAGTGATTAGTAGGGCAGTGCTCTTGTTTGATGATCAGACTGATTGATTCAGCTTGATAAAAACCAAAGGCTATGAATGAACAAGTAATATAACAAGGAAGCACAATATCAAAGCAGTAAGAACACAGAGAGTTTAACATGGTTCAGAGACTCAAGCTCCTACGTCCACGACCTGATTTAACAGGAAATCCACTCAGGGATTCTTGTTTTTAACGTGTCAAGGTGCACCAAGATCAGCTACCTCACTGACCTATACAAACTCCTTACTAACTCACTAACAACTTACTTCCAACAAACCTAACTTAGGCTTTTGGTTTCAGTTTTGATTTCAACTAAGTTGAGACTATCCTTACAAGGCAAAGCTATGCTAAGGATTGGATAAGCTCTATAAGCTTAAGATATGCTAGATCGCTCTTTGGAATACAGAATAACTCTCAGTAGCTAAGAAACACTTGGGAAATTTAGATGGTTTCGAGTGCTTCTTCTAAAGACTGAATGCTTTGAGTGCTTGAGAGTTTGAGTAATTTCTGGCTTGGAAATTTCCCGTAACCTTGAATGGGTTCAAGGCCTTCTGTATTTATAGGTGATTTGAAAAACTATCCGTTGGAGAGATAACCTTTTTGTCATCTATGTAGAGTGGCTCAATCAGACATATCTTCATGCAGCAGTCGTCCTTGCATGGAATTAGGTAGTTGCATTAAATGCACATTAAATGCTTGCCCGTTGAATATGCAGTCTGAAGTCATTCTTCATGTCAGGTTCCGTACATGCGTGTCCTCCCCGGATTGGTCCACATCATCAGGTTGGTGAGAATGTCAGAACTTATTCCTGGGCTTCAGGCTTGTTTTATTAAGTTCTTTTTGTCTCGAGCACAACGGTCTTGTCCTGATGCTGACATTCCTTTTGCATTGCTTGGCTCTACTCCAAGTCTTCCCATAAACTCAGTATCATCCTGTTCCCTTCAGGACTGGGTTAGTAATGACCTCAGGGTCATACTCTTCATCACTGATACTTACTCAGCCAGCTTAAAAGACTACCATAAGTTCAGGATGGTATTCTTCGTCTTTAGGCTCTTGTCTTGATTGACATCAGTAAGTGCTCCTCTTACTGAGTACCTGTGAAATGTAAAATGACTAAGTACAAGACCTAACCAAGACTAGCCTGACTAAGACAAACCAAGGCAAGTCATCTTTTCAGGGGCTTTGACATCTTAATCAAAACTAACAATGTCCCAATAATTTCCCCCTTTTTGATGATGCCGAAACACTGAAAAGATCCTCAAAATACTTAGAGGAAATATAAAGTCCTATCTATAAGATAAGTCAGTGTTAGAGCAGTTCTTGATAAAGTACAAAGTTTAAATAGCAGCCAAAAAGACAATGAGTTTTTGTCTGTGGGTAAAGTAATAGATTTCATTGAGTGATTTTGGAAGTGGTTACAATGAATCCCATCTATTACAAAGAAGCAGTGAACACCTAGACTAATCTCATTTCAGGTTTAAGTCCATAGCCTAATAGACTCTTGCCTTCAGCTCGTCAACTCTTCCAGGTTGGTTCACTAATCCTTCAGCCTTCTCAATCTTCAATACTTCAGTTATTATGGCCTTTGTATCATGCTTTCCAGTTCCAGGAACTAAGGGTGGTGAACGAATCACGAATTCAGGGGCCTTCACTTGGACTTGAGCTGCTTCAGCCTCCTCCAAGATCTTTTGGATCAGCCCAGGATGATTGTCCATCATATAGTCAGTGAAATGGGCATTGATATCTTCAGTGTCGCCCCACTTCTTCACCACATACCATAACTTCACAAATTCATCCCTTGCGTCAGCCCAGATCTCCTTCAATGCTTCAGAGATGAACTCATCGACATAAGCTTCCATCTGACCTGATTCTGGCCTTCTGACCTGCAGTATTGTTGACCTCCTTGCTGTTGGCTTCCTTCTATACTTTCTAGGCTCAGACTTCGCCTTCTTTCTCCTAAGCAAACTGATCATCGCATCGTCAAGTTCTCGCTGTTGCAAGTCAGTCAGATCAGTTAACTTCTCCACTTTCCTCTCCAAGATGCGCATCTTCTCCTTTTGAGCAATATCAGCCCTGCGCTCAGCCTCGAACTTCTCAGAAGGAGTTCCCCATGCCTCAGCGCACAATTCCACCACCGTCTCTGCAGAGTAAGTGATTGGATTTTTCCTAGAATGAACTTGGGGAGAGTTTTGAGTTACCTCAGCCGGTTTGGAAAGTTGAAGTTCCTTGGAAGGTTCATTAGCCTTTGCCCTCTTTGCAGCCTCAGCCCTTAACTTTGTAGCTTCGGACGCATCTTTAGCCTCAGCCGCTGCCAGCCTTGCTGACTTTCTCACTCTAAGCACATTCCCCTCAGGGTTTGCCTCAGGATCAGCCTCAACCGTTTCTCCACGGTTGACTGCCTCAGATGCCTCAGGGCGGGATCTTTTCTTCTTACTTTCCCCCTTTTTGGCATCATCATTGGCCTGGGATGGGAGTGCTTCAGCTCCACTGTTGATGACGAAAGAGGCTAGAGATTGAACTTCCAAAATGCCCTCCTTCAGCATTTCAACTCCTGTGGCAATCCCAGTGCCTGCATAAGAGACTGAACTGATAGCAGCTTTCAATTTCTTCTCAAAGACCTCCATGTTGAATTGGATACTTTGTTCAGCCTTAGTGATCCTTTCCTCCACCTTTAAGGACTCACTGCTGACCCTGCTGGCCTCAGTCAGTATCTTTGCTGATTCTTCAGTGGCCTTAGCCAAAACTGTTGGAGTTATACGTGAAAGTATGTTTTTACTTTGTATAACTCGTGTATCAAACACTCGTTTTATGAGAATAAATCTTTTATCACATTTGCTTTAGTTATGATTGAATGTTGAATTTCTATTGCAAACCGTTCAATATATAGTACATGTTACAATGTAGTTAATGTGGTGATACCCGATCACGGAAGACAACATTAACAGTTTACTTGTAACTAAACGTACATTTTCACGACCTAGGTGGAATTGAACAATCCGCCGTGAAAGGTCGATGTGTAAGACTCAGATTGGTCTGTCTTGACTAAGAGATTGCACTAGCACATTTAGTATGTGTTGAAGAGGACCTACAACGAGGATAAATTCTTCTGTTCTGAAAGGTGAAGAATTAGACCTCAGTGGTTGTTGATTTCTTAATCTCCGTCACTTAAATAGGACCGTGTGTGCTTAATGGTTACTGCTTTGATTCATGTTGGGTGAGAATCATTGCGACTTCGAACTTTGTGTCTTGGGCAGTAATATTAATCATACGACGGTTGCTAAGATTTAATACGGAGAAACGCGTGCGAGTACAGCTCGTGTGATTAGTCCCCTTGGTGGGCTCAGAAGTTTTATTGTACCAAATCTTGCAAGTGAAGAATTAGTTTCTTCGGTACGAATAATAATGTTGAGCTGTCTTTACTCCAAGGTGAGAGATGTTAATTAATTTAGAGCTATTCAGAAGCTTAATTAATTAATGGACTGGATAATCTTAAACGCGGGAAATAATAACCGGGAGCCCATATTATCGTAATATGGATTAAGATGGATAGTGCAATATTAATTTATTAGTGGTAATAATTAATATTAATGGGTTGAATTATATTGGGGCTCAATATTGAAATTCAGAAGTCCATTAGGAGGTCCAATCTTAATTCTCCTTAAGGCCCCTCAAGTAGCCCAATAATGATAAGGTGATTAAAATAAAGAATATATTAATGCTGATTTTTCAAGTAAATTTCGAAAATAAGAGAATCAAGAAGAAATAAGATTTTGTTGATTTTCTTGGAAAGATATTATGGAAGATATGTATTCTAGGAATACAAGAATATCTCATATATTCAAGAAGATCCAAATCTTTGGATTTCATCTTGTAATTTTCGAAAATTAGACCTTAATATGTAGGGTGAGATTTTTGTGGAATATTTTATTTTGGAGAAAAGAATATATGAGATATATTCAAGATTTCTTAGAGTCTAAGAAAAGATTTTCTCCAAGCCCAAATACACTTAAATTTTCGGCCCCTTCCTATTATAAATAGGGGATGATTATTTCATCTCCAAGTACATAATTCCATGTGTTGGAAAAATCAAGAAGCATAGATATTTTTCTTTTTCCTTAGTTTATTAAATTACTTGAAAGCATCTCCCACCGGTGATCAAGTGAGGTGAAAATGGAAATACTTGAGAAGGCTTTGAGTTGATAGAGCGAGATTATAATTGTCCCGTATATCCAAAGGCCAATTCTACAAGAGGTACGTTAATCACATATTTACTTGTTTATTCCGCCTAGTTAATATGTGAAATTAATTCAACATGCATGATGAAAATTAGTTGTTGGAATTATTATTTGAATTAATTAGGATTAATTCATGCTAGTAATAATTGTATTTAAATTCGTATTTAAATTTCATCCCGAATAGATTCCGGGCACCCCAATTTTCCCAACAAAAACATCGGCGACATCCTGAGAGGTCTGGGCTAACCTCCCTGACTCCAGCTCCAACTTGGACGCTGAGTCATTCATGGCCTGAGTGAAGAGCGCTCCAGCCTGAACCGCAAGCCTCTCCACTGCCTGATTAAGCTTTTCTTCCCTGAGAGCATCCCTCTCCTCAAGTTGCTTGAGAGTCTGCATTAACATTTTCTTAGTGCGCTTCCTCTCACTCCTCACTGACTTGGCCGTGTCAGTCATTGTGCGCTTCAACAGAATCAGCTCCTTGTTCGCAAGAGTGTTGTATGCTGACTTCGTCCACCTGATGTGCTTAGCCAGGGCCTTGACTTCTTCCTCTTTCTCATCGCGTAGCCTCATTACTTCCTCCTGAAGTTCAGCTAGATTCTCTGTAGCCTTTTCTTTCTTCACTTCGACTATGCTAGTGAATTCAGCGCGTCCGACCCCAGTGATAAGCACATTGTCGTCTTCATCGGCATAGTCAGTGGCCGGTTGCTTTCCCTTGGCAGCCCCTGCATCCTCAGTCCCCTCTTCAGGGTGCACTGAAGGCAGTTGAGAAGAAGCCATAACCGCCCGCTCAGGCTCAGCTAAGCTATCTTGAACTTTGGGAATAAGTCCCTCAGAACTAGGAGTCTCCTTTGATGCCTCAACATCATCCTCCTTTGTCTCAGGGCAGGGAATCCCTTCATTGACAGATGTCTCATCGGCGGCTGAGATGTTCACAGCATCCTCAGCCGTTGGTCCACCCTTGGCACCAACGTCTTTAGCACCTTCCCCCTGAGTCTGAGACTCAATGATCATAAGATCCACCTCTCTCGCTGTCTCCTCCACAACCTTCTCCACAGCTCCATCCTGAGCATCCTCTTCCACATCATCCTTATCCCCTTCCACATCTGAACGGATGTCAGCCTCCATTTTGGACATCATCTCTGTCACTAGTTGCTTCAGATTGTCGAAGTTTAGGAGTTGAAGCCAACTAGTGAGGCCAAAATATGTACACAACCTCGCCTCCTCTGACTCCCAGTGCTCCCAACCACGAGCATCAACCAGCATATGTTGTTCTTGCATATTGGACTGTTTGAACTCCAGCCTCACTTTCAATTCAACAACATTTGCTAGCAGCTCTTTGTATCTGTTCAGCCCGGGCCAACACTTAGCTGCCCACTCCGTGGCATTCCCCCTCAGCGTGTTCTCCAGAATATTACCCACCAGGTTCTCATCCAACTCCTCCTCCTCCTGCATCTCAAGGAAATCATTCTCTACAGTTGGCAAGGGTTTGGGGCAATCTTTGGGGTTGGGGTATGAAGGGAAGTCTGTGGGATTGGGAAGGTTTGGCTCTGAGGACTGGTCAGACTCATGTATAGGTGAGATTGATGGCACTGACTCAGTTGTGATATTTGGCTCTGAAGGTGTTTGAGTTGGTTAGGATGTTGGTTCAGGATTGGAAATGGGTTCAGGTTGATTTGGTAATTGGGTGGGGTCGATCTCAGGCTGCAAAATCTCAGCCGTCTCGATCGTGGTTCTTACTACCTCCAAGTCAGAGGCTCTAGGAGAGCTTGACTACTCCCTCTCACTGGTCTCAGGCAGGCCCTTTGCTGGGGATTTTTTAGGTCCCTCCCTTAGACATTTCAGCGGCCTCGCGCCCTGATCTTTCTCCTTCCTGACGTCATCGTCAGTTCCCTCAACCTCAGATTCGGCTCTCTTGGGATCTGACTCAGTCCCTTGCTTGGTGCTCTTCCCTGACAGCAGCACTCTTACCTTCTTCTTCATCTTCTCAGCCACTTCTACTGCCGGCCGAGCCTCCTCTCTCTCAGCAGCAACCTCCTCCTCAACCTCCTTACTCCTTTAAAAAAGGTCATCCACTCTCTCAATGAGACTGGTTGCCACCTTCTTGGCCTTTCCAGCTGGCTTTTAGCCTGACCCTTTGCCTTAGCATTGTGATCAGTCAGCCCTAGCATCGAGTAAGTGTCACTTAGTGAAGTAAACATTACCTTCTTAGAGGAAAGATTGTCCTCCATGTCGAAAGTATATCCTGAGCAGGCGTGAGCAATCAGGATGGACAGCCTGGTTCTGAATGGGAGAATAGCACCAATAGAGAAGTGCTTTTTGTCGTCATCTCTCTTGATCTTGTCCATTGCAGCCTGATAGAGTTGATCAAGGAAGAACTGCTCCCAGTTTGCTTCCACACCATCAACTATTGCTCCCATAATCTTCAGTTTGGGCAGGCTTAGTTGCTCATGAGAGCCTGTGGATCCCATCACCACCTTGGACACTAAGTCCACAAGAGCCCTGTACTCAGACTTCAGGGTGCTCTTGTTCTGACGAGCTTTGAACTCGGATGAGCCCGTTTTGGTCCACTTACCCAGGAGTTCTCCCTCCAAATTCTCTTTGTAGACCCTAGGGTTGATCCCAGAGCACGACAACGCGTAGACCTCTTTGATCGCCTTCCTCAGGTTGATGTTCTTCACCTCCGTGCTGTAGAAGGGTTCACCATCCTCATCAGTTTCACCAGTTGGCTTTAAAGCCGTGACTTTGGTGAAGAGTTCCCCATTGCGCAGGAACATGTTGAAGTATGCTTCCACCACCGCCTTCGGAAGCACAGAAACTGGGCACAAAGAGAAGTATTTCTCCAACCTTACCTGGGAGATCCAATTAAAAACGGGTTTGATCTCCTCGACATTGAGACAGATACCATCCATGGAGATGACTTGCTCTATGTGTACCAGCTTGTTGTTGACGACATCCTCAAGCTTGTCTGATGTCCAGTTGGAGTTACGAAATGCCATTGATTTTGAAAGAGATTTACGAAAACTGTGTGTTTGAGCAAGAGAAAACTCAGTGTGCAAAAGTGCTTTGTGTTTGCGTAAAAATTTTAAATGGCATTCTTGATTGATTAGACTAAGTCAGTTACTCAGACGTGGGGTTGAGATTAATTCTTGAATTTGAAAGGTTTGGAAATGAAGGGCCAGGATTAATCTCAGCATCAATCAATTTCCCATGTAAGTCATATTCCGTATAAAACGGACACGTATATGAAAAAGTAACTGAAGCATTTAATGCTCCGCTGCGCGTGGGTTTAAATATGAAAAGACGCGCTTTTAATGAAAATAGAATGCATTTAATAAAGATTTTCAGGACGAAGGACTCAGAGAGACGCTTGAAATTCACAGTAGTCAGGATAGAACTCATAACTGTCAGGGAGATATTGTAGCACCCTGATACCTCGCTGAGTCGAGTCTGGCCTGAGTTTCCCCTTAAACCCTACACTGACTGATCTCCCGGATCTAAGAGTCCTAACTCCACTGACAGTTCCATAAACCTTGCTTCAGCCAAAGGCTTAGTCAAGATGTCAGCTCTCTGCCTGTCAATGTGAATTTTCTCCATACTAATGTCCTTTTTCTCCACATGATCTCGAATGAAGTGATGGCTAATATCCACATGCTTGCACCTTGTGTAAAGCACTGAGTTCTGAGTAATTGCTATAGCACTATTGTTGTCACAATAGATTGGAACCTCATTAGCAAATACTTGGTAGTCTCTCAGTTGTTGCCTCAACCATAAAATCTGAGCACAACAACTACCTGCAGCCATATACTCAGCCTCATTTGTGGATGTTGCAACTGAATTCTGCTTCTTACTAAACCACGAGATCAACTTACTTCACAAAAACTGACATGTCCCTGAGGTTGATTTCCTATCAATCCTACAACCTCCATAATCTGCATCTGAATAACCTGTCAGTTCTAAGTTGTCATCTGATGGATACCATAGTCCCATATTGACTGTCCTTTTCAAATACTTAAGTATCCTCTTAGCAGCCTCCAAATGACTTCTCTTGGGATCAGACTGATACCTAGCACACACACCAACTGCAAACGTAATGTCAGGCCTACTTGCAGTCAGGTACAACAAGGAACCTATCAGCCCTCGATATTCAGTCTGATTTACTGAAGTCCCTTCAGTGTCAGGATCCATCTTCCAATTTGTGTTCATTGGGATCCTGACTGGATTGCTGTTATGAACACCAAACTTATGAATCAAGTCTCTTGTATACTTGGCCTGATTAATGAAGATATCTTGATCAGTCTGCTTGACCTGCAATCCTAAGAAGAAGTTCATCTCTCCCATCATTGACATCTCAAATTTACTAGTCATCAACTTAGAGAATTTCTCACAGAGCTGATGATTTGGTGATCCAAATATTATGTCATCCACATAAATCTGGACGAAGAGAATGTCATCACCTTCAGTGATCCTGAACAAAGTCCTATCCACAGTTTCCTTTTTGAACCCATGGTCTGTCAGGAATTGAGAGAGGGTATCATACTAAGCTCTTGGTGCTTGCTTAAGTCCATAGAGTGCTTTCTTCAAATGGTATACTCTATCTCCAACCTCAAACCCGGGAGGTTGTTCAACATATACCTCTTCATTGAGTACACCATTCAGGAAGGCACTCTTGACATCCATTTGATACACCTTAAACTTCTTGTATGTTGCATAAGCAAGGAACATCCTGATAGCTTCCAACCTAGCCACTGGAGCAAAAGTCTCATCATAGTCTATTCCTTCAGACTGACAATATCCCTTTGCAACCAGCCTTGCCTTGTTCCTTACCACAACACCATTCTCATCCTTCTTGTTCTTAAAGACCCACTTGGTACCAATAACACCTTGATGCCTAGGTCTATCTACCAATTCCCAAACCTGATTCCTTGTGAACTGATTCAACTCCACTTGCATGACTATGATCCAGTTCGAGTCAGTGAGAGCTTCTTCAATGTTCTGAGGCTCTTGCTCTGAGAGAAAGCAACAGAACAATGCGCTCTCACCATGAAACTGTCTGGTCCTGACTCCCTCAGTTGGATCTCCAATGACTTGATCAATGGGATGATCCTCTAGCCATGTTCTCTTGCCTGGAGTTGTTCCTGAAGTACCTGCAATGTTAGTGTCTACAGGCTCATAAAATTCAGGAAATTGAACAGAAGGGGATGAACCTGAGTCTATATCAAAGGGATTAATAAGATCAATGCCAGGGACATTAATTCCCCCTTGATGAGGTGACTCAGGAACCGTCTCAGCTGCGACCGCATCTTCATAGACGGTGCTTACCTCAGGTTGAGCCTGTTCCTCAGTCTGAGGCTCAACTATCCCTGATGTGCTCGGCTTAGGAGTGTCACTTGGTTCATCAGCCTGATCATCATCATCATCATCCCATCTTGGTATTGGCACAGTTTTGACCTTTGGATCAGGTTGATTCTTTAAGCTTAGCCTTGTCACTCTCCTTGTGCCCTCCTCAGTGTCAGGATTCAACACTTTTACTCTAGACTCATTAGCAGATTCATCAAACATAACATGTGGTGATTCTTCCACAACTAGGGTCCTACAATTGTAAACCCTGAATGCTTTACTGACTTCAGAATATCCTAAGAATATTCCTTCATCAGATTTGCAATCAAAAGCTTTCAATTGGGTCTTCCCATTGTTGAGGATGAAGCACTTACAACCAAATACATGAAAGTAAGAGATACGGGGCTTCCTCTTATTCCATGTCTCATATGGGGTCTGTGCATGTTGTTTGTTCAGCATGGATCTGTTCTGAGTGTAGCATGCAGTGTTGATTGCCTCAGCCCAGAATTTCTTGGGCAATCCTGACTCAGCCAGCATGGTCCTGGCAGCTTCCTTCAGTATCATGTTTCTCCTTTCAGCGACACCATTCTGTTGTGGAGTTCTAGCTGCAGAAGTCTCATAAGCTACCAAGTTCATTATAAAAGTCAGAAATATATGAATTTATAAATTCAGTGCCCTTGTTAGATCTGATCTTAGTAATGGACTGATTCTTCTCATTGCTGAGCCTTCTGAGCAACTCAGGAAGCTTCACCTGTGTTTTCTTCTTATTTAACAAGAAAATAACCCAAGTATATCTAGAATAATCATCAATAACCACAAGGGTATATTTCCTACCATTCATACTCACATGTGTTATGGGACCAAATAAATCCATGTGCAAGAGCTGAAGAATCATGTCAGTGGAATGAGAAGCCTTCTCTTTGAATGATGCTCTGACATGCTTCCCTTCCTGACAAGCTTTGCACACATGATCTTTGCCAAAAAACTTCATTAGGTAGACCTTCAACAAATGATTGTCTAGAAATTTTGTTAAGAATCTTGAAGTTCAGGTGGCTTAATCGTTTATACCATAACCAACTGAGCTCTAGAGAGCTTTTAGCAACAAAACAAGTATTAGGAATAGTGCTGCTCCAATCAGCAAGATAAACGTTACCTTTCCTGATACATGATAGAAGCAATTGTGTTGATTTGTCCTTGACTGAACATATATTCGATTAGAACTCAACACTGAAACCCTTGTCACAGAACTGACTTACTGACAATAGGTAATGCTTCAGTCCTTCCACAAAGGTCACATTTTCCACTCTGACTGTACCTATTATCAAGACACCAAAACCTTTAGTAACACCTTTTGAGTTATCACCAAAGGTTACCTGTGGACCATCTTTAGCTTGAAACACTTGGAGAAGACTCTTCATTCCAGTCATATTCCTTGAGCATCCACTATCTAGGTACCAAACAGCTTTGTTTGAGTCTCCTCTCCTCTTATTGTGACCCACAGCCACCTGCAAGCAATTCAGGCTTTAGGTACCCATTGGGTGTTGGGTCCTATTGTGTCAGTTGTACCCTTCGGGATCCAGACTTGCTTAACTACCCTGATTGCCTCAGAGTGGTAAATCTGTCTCCCTGAAACATCAACATACACAACTTTTTTCTTCTTTACCTGAGAGAAAGATGGTGTATGAGTGCTAGACTTAGGCTTCACAGGAGCCTGAGTGGGTTCCTTTTGGGCTGACTTCCTGTTCTTCCTAGGTCTGGGTGCAGCAGGTCTTGGGCCTTGTTCTTGATAAGAACCATGTGTTCTATTCCCCCTAGGCAAGTGAGGGAATGGAAAACAGTTAAAGGCCTCAGGATGCCAAAACCATGGGGGTTTCATCATGTTTGGCCTTCCCTGTTGGTATTACCAAGCATGATGGTACCCTCGCTTACTAGTCTGAGGACTCTTGGCCTAAGTCTTCCTCTGCTTTCGCTGAGGCTTTCTCTGGCCTGAGCTCTCAGGGACCTCCTTTGGTTGATTTGCCTTTCCATTGGATTGGATAATCTCTCTAAGCTTAAGATAATGCTAGATCGCTCTTTGGAATACAGAATAACTCTTAGTAGCTAAGAAACACTTGGGAAATTTAGATGGTTTTGAGTGCTCCTTCTAAAGACTGAATGCTTTGAGTGCTTAAGAGTTTGAGTAATTTCTGGCTTGGAAATTTCCCGTAACCTTGAATGGGTTCAAGGCCTTCTGTATTTATAGGTGATTTGAAAAACTATCCGTTGGAGAGATAACCTTCTTGTCATCTATGTAGAATGGCTCAAACAGACATATCATCATGCAGCAGCCGTCCTTGCATAGAATTAGGTAGTTACATTAAATGCACATTAAATGCTTGCCCGTTGAATATGCAGTCTGAAGTCAGTCTTCATATCAGGTTCCGTACATGCGTGCCCTCCCCAGATTGGTCCACATCATCAGGTTGATGAGAATGTCAGAACTTATTCCTGGGCTTCAGGCTTGTCTTATTAAGTTTTTTTTTGTCTCGAGCACAACGGTCTTGTCCTGACGCTGACATTACTTTTGCATTGCTTGACTCTACTCCAAGTCTTCCCATAAACTCAGTATCATCCTGTTCCCTTCAGGACTGAGTTAGTAATGACCTCAGGGTCATACTCTTCATCACTGATACTTACTCAGCTAGCTTAGAAGACTACCATAAGTTCAGGATGGCATTCTTCGTCTTCAGGCTCTTGTCTTGATTGACATCAGTAAGTGCTCCTCTTATTGAGTACCTTTGAAATGTAAAATAACTAAGTACAAGACCTAACCAAGACTAGCTTGACTAAGACAAACCAAGGCAAATCATCTTTTCAGGGGCTTTGGGATCTTAATCAAAATTGACAATGTCCCAACACCTTTGATTAATCACGAACGTGCTACTAACCGAAAGACCTTCTCAAGTATGTCCCTTTCGCCTTGCTTGTTCACCGGTGGAAAGTGCTTTCAAGCAATTAAAATAACCAAGGAAAAAAAATTGCTCTTGATTTTTCCAACATATGGAATCATGTACTAGGGGATGAAATAATCACCCCCTATTAATAAGATGAAGTGGCCGAAAATATGCATGTGAAATAGGGTGAAAAAAAATCTTTTCTTAGCCTCTAAGAAATCTTGAATATATCTCATATATTCTTTTCTCCATAATAAAATATTCCACAAAAATCTCACTTCCTCATCTATAGGGCAATTTTCGAAAATATTTAGGATGGAATCACAAGATTTAGATCTTCTTGAATTTATGAGATAATTTTGTATTCCAAGAATACATATCTTCCATAATATCTTTCCAAGAAAATCAACAAAATCTTTCCTCTCTCCTAATCTCCAATTTTCGAAAATATTAGGCAAAAATCAGCAATTATATTTTCTTTTATTTTAATCACCTTATTATTATTGGGCTACTTTATGGGCTACTTGAGGGGCCTATAGGAGAATTAAGATTGGACCTCCAATGGACTTCTGAATTTCAATATTGATCCCCAATATAATTCAGCCCATTAATATTAATTAGTACCACTAATAAATTAATATTGCACTATCCATCTTAATATATATTACGATAATATGGGCTCCCGGTTATTATTTCCCGTATTTAAGATTGTCTAGTCTATTAATTAATTAAGCTTCTGAATAGCTCTAAATTAATTAATATCTTTCACATTGGAGTAAAGATAGCTCAACATTATTATCCGTACCGAAGAAACTAATTCTTCACTAGCAAGATTTGGTTCGATAAAACTTCTGAGCCCACCAAGGGGACAAATCACACGAGCCATACTCGCACGCGTTTCTGCATATTAAATCTTAGCAACCGTTGTATGATTAATATTACTGCCCAAAGCACAAGGTTCGAAGTCACGATGATTCTCACCCAACATGAATCGAAGTAGTAACCATTAAGCACACACGGTCCTATTTAAGTGACAGAGATTAAGAAATCAATAGCCACTGAGGTCTAATTCTTCACATTTTAGAACAGAAGAATTTATCCTCGCTGTAGGTCCTCTTCAACACATACTAAATATGCTGGTGCAATCTCTTGGTCAAGACAAGTCAATCTGAGATGTACACATCGACCTTTCACGACGGATTGTTCAATTCCACCTAGGTCGTGAATTTGTACGTTTAGTTACAAGGAAACCATTAATGTGATCTTCCGTGATCTGGTATCACCACATTAACTACAATGTAACACATACTACTTATAATGAACTGGTTGCAATAAATATTCAACATTCAATCATATCTAAAGCAAATGCGATAAAAGATTTATTCTCATAAATAAGTGTTTAATACATGAGTTATACAACGTAAAAGCATACTTTCACGTATAACTCCAACAATCTCCCACTTATACTTAAAGTCTGCATTTTAGTATACATCATGCATGTCTAGTGTAGTTCTACGTGACATCTTATGTCAACCTACACTAACCTAATAATTCCTCCCACTTATACTTAAAGCAGATTGACAATAGTCTTGACACTCATTCCATCCACATGTCTCTCGAATGTACTCTGAGGCAGACCCTTTGTGAATAGATATACTAGGTGTCCTCCGACGTTTATCTTTGCCACCTCTTTATCTCCTCTCTTAACGATTTCTCGTATAAGATGATATTTTCTTTCAATGTGTTTGCTAGCCTTGTGGGCACTCGGTTCCCTTGAATTTGCAACTGCTCCGGCACAATGATTGTGATGGGAAAATTCGGAACAACGTCCAAGTCCACTAAAAAGTACTTGAGCCCAACCGCTTCTTTCGCTGCTTCACAAGCAGTTACTTGTTCGGTTTTCATGGTCGAATTGACGATGCATTTATTGCTAATCACTTCTCCATGTCATGGCTCCCCTCCCATGCAAAACACACTACCCGAGGTAGATATTCTGGATTCTATATCTGATTGGAAATTTGAGTCCGTGCATCCCATGGGTATTAGACTGTCTGACTGTTAAATCAATATTCCATCGCTAGTTCTTTTCAAAAACTACAGAATGCATTTAATTGCAGTCCAATAAGCTTTCCCAGGGTTACTTTGATATCTTGCCATCATGCCCGAGGCAAAAGCAGATATCCAGTCTCGTATACAATATTGCATACATAAGGCTTCCTACGCCCGAAGCGTACGAAACGCCTTTTATGTCATCTATCTCCATATGCGTCTTAGGGCTTCTTTCTTTTGATATATGGATTCCGTGCCTAAAAGGTACAAAACCTTTCTTGGAATCTTGCATGCTGAAATGCTTCAAAACAGTGTCTTTGTATGAAACTTGCGATAAACCCAACATCCTTCTCTTGCAATCTCAAGTGATCTTGATCCCAAGGATGTGATCGGCTTTCCCTAAGTCCTTCATATCAAACTGATTTGACAGCCATATCCTTACATCTGATAATACCTTTACATTGTTTCCAATGAGCAAAATATCATCTACGTATAATACTAAGAACACCACCACCGTTTCATCACACTTTTTATACACACAACTTTCGAACTCGTTTTGATCAAAACCCATAAGACTTAATAACCTAATCAAAACACTGGTTCCAAGTACGTGATGCTTGCTTAAGTCCATAGATGGACCGCCTGAGCTTGCATATAAGATGCTCTTGGCCTATCGCAATAAAACATTCGGGTTGTCGCATATAGATATCTAAACCGCCAAGACTTCTGTTAAGGAAAGTTGTCTTGACATCCATTTGTCAGATCTTATAATCTAGATGCACAGTGATCGACAAGAGAATACGAATGGACTGAAGCATAGCTACAGGCGAAAAAGGTTTCCTCATAATCAATCCCTTTTTTTTAGTATACCCTTTAGCCACTAGCCTTGCCTTGAAGGTCTCAACCCTTCCGTCCGGTCCTCTTTTCCTCTTGTATACCCACTTGTATCCAATGGGTTCTACCCCACTGGGTGGTTCGACCAGCTCCCACACTTAATTATGATCCATTGAGCCCATCTCGGCTTCCATTGCTGTTTGCTAAGATTCCGCATCTTTGTCATGGATTGTCTCGTTGTATGTCCATGGGTCTGATTCATCGCTGGAACTCAAATCCGAAGATTCTCCTATTCCCATGAATCTCTCGGGTTGTCTAACAGACCTCCCACTACGATGGGGTTCCGGTTGTGAAGGTTGTTACGTGTGGTATATCATCTTGTATACTTGGTATAGGAGTTTGCCATCTTAATTCGTCTAAGGTAATCTCACTTCTGGGAATTTAAAGAGTGTACAAAACACGGTTTTTGATTCTTGGGACTATAGAACATACACCCATTTGTTCCCATGGGATATCCTTTAAACGATCTTAATTCTAAACATGGATCCAATTTACCACCTTTCTTGTCTAGCACGTATGTTGGACACCCCTAGATTCTCTTGCGTCTCAAACTGGGCTTACGCCGGGTCCACAATTCTGTTGGGGTTTTAGGAATCAATTTGGATGGCACCAAGTTTAGAATGTAAGCCGCCGTTCCCAAAGCATTAACCCAAAACGATTTGGGTAAATCTGAATAACTCATCATAGATCTGACCATTTCTAAAAGAGCCCGGTTCCTTCGTTCCGCTACACCGTTCTATTGAGGGGTTCCCGGTGCGGTCAACTGGAATACGATCCCTTCGTCTGATAGGTAGTTCAAGAATTCATCGCTGAGGTATTCGCCTCCACGATCAGATCGTAGAAACTTGATACTTCTTTCCCTATGCAACATAAGGTAGATGTATCCATATCCCGAGTAATCGTCAACAAAAGTGACAAAATACTCATACCTTATTCTTGCTATGATCGTCATTGAACCACACATATCGGTATGAACGAGCTCCAACACTTCCATGGCTCTATTCCCCTTGGCTCCAAATGCCCTCTTGGTCATTTTACCCTCTAAACAAAATTCGCATGTTGGAAACGGCTCAACTTGAAGAAACTCCAAGGATCCGTCTTTCACCAATCTTTGTATTCATATTAGATTAATATGACCTTATCTAAGATGCCATAGAAGTGTTTCGTTCATATCAGAAAGAACACTTCCTTTTATAACTTGAAATAGTCGTGTGTTATTAGATTCAATTTATGAGTGGTGTGCCCAATTAATGGTATAAAGATCATCCAACAATGTCCCGGAACAGATAAACTCATTATTTCAAGATATAATAACATCCTTATTAAAAGAAACTGAGTATCTATTCAAAACAATTTAGAAACTGAAGGTTGAGTTCTTTCTAAAACTAGGAACATGAAAAACGTCTCTCAAGAACATAACTCTATCTTCAAAGATATGCACACTTCTCCCACTGCTTCAGCTGCCACTCTCATAGCATTGCCCGGTGTGATGGGAATCTCACTTCTGCTAAGTCGTCGGGTTAGCTTGAACCCATACAAATGTGATCAGTGGCTCTCGTATCCACTATCCACTAATGGACAGCATACGCTACTTCACAAGTTTCGACGACTAGGGCGTGTGAATTACCTAACTTTACTAGCATTTTAGGCTTGGAATAGGTGTACAATGTAAATATCGATTCATATAAACAGTTGTACAAGTGGGGAGCAACTAATCAAGTTCTCATGCTTTATTTCAAAATTTAAATTTGCATAAATAAAACATCTAATAAATATTTAGCACATAAATCAAATAAACATGCAAAATATTTAATATTTATAAATAATCAACATTTATAAATAACACGTAAATCAAATAAACGTGCTTAACAATAATTATTCGCAGGTAAAATATTGCTAAAATTAGAAATACCAACAAGCTCCAAGCTTTCGGTCAATTTCTAAAGTTATTTTCAAAATTATTTTGCCCAAAATTTAAAATTACCAAATTTGGTCCAAACCAAACATGACACATTCTCAATTTTCCAAAAATTAAAGAATTTTGGCTAACCAAACAACCCCTACTAGTAATTTTAGAATTTCAAAATTTGTCAAATAAATAGAGTTTAGTTTTAATTTTCAGAATTTATATAAAACCAATTAAAGAACAAAATCCTAATTTATTTTAATATTCTGAGATTCCTTGAAGCCAAACAAGGCTTTTAAATCTTTTATTATTTAAAAAACACGGGAGCTTATTTGCAATTAAATTTACAATTGCATAGAGGGGCCTGGGGAGAATCAATTCTCAAACCCAGGCAGATATCGGGCCTAGCCCGTAATATAATCTCTACAGATTATATTTCCCTAGATATGTTCCTACGAATAATATATTTACCATATCTATTATTCTTGTATAATAATATTCCAAATATTATTATTGAGATTTCATATTTAATTAAATCTAATTTAATTAAATAATAATAATGATTAATTCCAAATATAATTATTATTATTTTCTCCATAAATTAAATATTATATCTAATACAATATTTAATCAACCAACTATAATTGGTAAATTGCCATTACTTGTTGTGTGACCCATAGGCCCTCGTATATCGAGCGATTAGTCAAACTAACGGTCTTAATTGAACCTTAGACAATAAATCAGATATTCTCAATATACGAGGTACGTTGCGAGGAAATCTGCAACTACTTGTAATATTGTAGGCTATTGTGATATCTTCCTTTCATTCACGAATACTCGATTAAGCCTTGAACATGATGAAGTGTTAATTCAAATAACTTAATCATATGATCTTCAATCACTAATTGATCAAGTATATCTCACTTAGCCACAGAGTCTAAGTTGATGTGCGTCGGTCGATGACTTAGATCCAATTATGATGAGAAGACGAGTATTCTCTCTAAATCCACATTGAGGAATGAATCCTATTCTTGGCTCAACTACCACGCACATGTATTTCGTGATGAACCCAATCCATGCCATATCTACCCGTGGAAGGGTACAAGCGTCGGTCATGGTCAAAGTTCACCACTCCACATATGTCGTGCGTATTGACCTCAAGTCAGAGGAGTATCACATCGCTCCCACTACCCGAGACACCCGTAGACATATTATGTGGAATTACATCAAATAGTTTCTCGAATGAGTATACTAATACCCTCTAAGGTATCTGTGCATCCATCATGAGATACCCGGTATCTCGTAGTAAGTGAGATCTTACTACACTCTCTAAGAGTATGATGCAGATCGCACACCAATCTCAATTGGATCATTAATATCTCATTGTTGGGATATGTTTTAGTTTTGATGATTTTCCAAAACAACATGTAATAGGTTTGAAAGCAGTCAGGATAGTATCTTTTGTTTCGGGTCAGGCTAGGTTAGCTCTTAGTAGAATAGGTTGTCAGCTGAGAAGAACTCTCTTGAGGGAACACTCAGTTGAGGGGAAACTCAGCGAGGGGGAACTTAGCAACACAGCCTGAGAATATCAAGATGACACCTAGAAGAACTGACTGAAGCCATGCTTGTAACCTGAACCAGAAGAGAAGCCTGAAGGATGTCCCACTGAGTGTAAACCAGACTGATCTAAGCTAAGTCAGGTGGACCACTCAGTGAAGA
Organism: Ballota nigra; assembly: GCA_947034835.1. Lineage (NCBI taxonomy): Eukaryota > Viridiplantae > Streptophyta > Magnoliopsida > Lamiales > Lamiaceae > Ballota > Ballota nigra. The sequence goes on along the minus strand of OX344727.1, from coordinate 3,534,588 downwards.
GCATGATCAGGAGGTTCAGTGCTGCACCAAGTAGGCCCTGAAGGAGTCAGGCTACTGTGATCAGGGAAGTTTGTCATTCAGCCTTATGACAAACTTCTTGGAGTGATCTTCAAACAGTCTCTGAAGGACAACTACACTGAAGACGTTCAGTCCACTGAAGATCATCAGTCAGTGAAGGAGGAAGCTACCTAAAGTCAGTGGGTCTTAGTCAAACCCACTGAGTCAAAGATCCGTTGGATCCAGCCTACGTGGACCAATCAGCACGAGGCAGCAACTCTGACACTGACAAGGCCGCATTCCAAGAAAAGTGGTTGAAACCATTAATTGTATGGATTCAAATGTAATTTCATCCAACGTTTACATTTGAATCCACACTATAAATACAAGCTCATAGCTGCGTATTCAAGTGTGTGTGAAGAAAGAAAAATCAACACCTACGAGCTGTGAAGGTGTGAGTGTTTAGTGCATTGTGTGGGAGTTATAAGGAGGCACGATTCACATCTTGTACACTGAACTTTAGAGTTCATAGATATACACAAATAAGTGTTCAGCTTGTAACTCATAGCTTAGAGAGGTTTTCCTAATCTTAGCTTTAGGCTAACACATTGTAAAGGAAAACCTCACATAGTTGGAGAAACCAACCGAAACCAAAACCCTCTTGTTAGGTTTGTTGGGAGTAAGTTGTCAGTGAGTTTGTAAGGAGGGGCAGCCCAGGGAGTGGCGTGAGTCCAGTGTTTTGTGCACCTTGGCACATTAAAAACAAGAATCCCAGTTAGTGGATTTCCTGTTAAATCAGGCCGTGGATGTAAGAGCTTGAGTCTCTAAACCACGTTAAACTGAGCGTTGTTTATTATTTAAGCACTTGCTAATTATTTGTAGTGTATGCTCACTGAGTGTACTTGGAAAGGTTGAAAAGGAAATTAGCTAAGTATTTTAGTTAGGGAGAATCAATCTCACTGACAGGCTTAAGCAAGCACTCGAGAGTTCAGTCTCTCGAGTCACTGCCTTGTTAAGAGCCTGAGCCCGCAAGTCAGTTGCACTGACTTGAGTGCTCTGACTCTTAGCAATGCAGTGACTTGAGTGTTCCACTTACTGAACTCAGTCAGGGTGCGATGCAAAAAGTTTCAAAAAAAAAATTGCTCCTGAATTCCCATTTTGGTATTCGAAAACGGGACCATCACTCATTCTTGATAATTCTTGATCGGGGCTATTTGTGAATCATACTTAAGTCATCTGAGTTCTCACTCACTCAATGACAATAGTGATTCATGGGAAAACAAATAAGAATATATGCAAACAATCAAACATCATATTCAGATAAGTGTAACGCCATACATTTAATATTAAACCAATAATAATATTAAACCAAATTTGAATATTATCTTAGTATTATGTCATTTCGATGGATTGTCTCTAGGACACTAACACTAACAATCTCCCACTTGGACTAGGGCCAATAACCTACACGTCTAACCCCTAGACCATCAAATGTTTAGTGTGTACATGAACAGTGAAAAGAATTTGCAAGATTATCCTTTATGGGAAATGTTTTAATTCCATTTCTCCTATCGATATGATCTCTCGGATCAAATGATACCGCATCGGTACATGCTTATTTCTATTATCAGATCTCGGTTCCTTTGCTCATGCAATCGCACCAATATTGTCACAATATAACTCTATTTGACAACTGGCACTCGGAACTACCCCTAGTTCTCTCAAGAACCTTAAAATTCAGACAGCCTCAAAAGGCTTCTGCTACAGCAATGTACTTAGCATCGATTGTTGAATCTACGGTGAGATCTTGCTTGGAACTATTCCAACTTACCGCCTCATCATTGAGATTGTAAATATAATTTGACTGTGATTTGTAATCTTCACAGTCTAACTGGAAACTCACATCAGCATAGCCCGTAATGACTAGCTCTAACTTCCTACCGTAGACAAGATTTTTTTAGTACGCCTGAGGTACTTCATAACATTCTTGACAGCAATCCGGTGAGGCCCACCTGGATTCCGCTGGTATGTACCAGTGATGTTGACAGCGTAGGCCACATCTAGCCTCTTGCAAGTCATGGCGTACATGATGGAACCAATTGCAGTTGCATATGGGACGTCCTTCATGTGCTCAATATCAGCTTCGCTAGAAGGACAATCCTTCTTCGACAGCTTTATCCCATGATTTGCCGGTAGAGATACTCACTTAAAGTTCTCTATCGCAAAATGCTTCAACACCTTATCTACGTAGGTGGATTGTGACAGCCCTACCATCTTCTTGAATCTATCCCTATGGATCTTGACCCCTAAGATGAAGTATGCTTCACTAAGATCCTTCATCATGAAGGTCTTTGATAACCAATCTTTCACGGACTGCATTAGTGGGATGTTATTTCCTATAATCAATATGTCATCGACATATACAACTATAAAGACAATACTCTTCCCGCTGTGTTCACAATGAACGCAAGGATCTTCCGAATTTCAGATGAAGTCAATGGATTTGACAGCTTCATCAAATTGGATATTCCAACTCCTAGAAGCTTGCTTCAATCCATAGATGGATCGTTTAAGCTTGCACACAAGATTAGATTTTGGCTTAGATATAAAACCCTCTGGTTGAGTCACAAACACTTCCTTATCAATGTTACCATTGAGGAAACTGTTTTAACGTCCATCTTCCAAAACTCATAATCATGGTGTGCTGCTATCGCAAGTAAAATTCGAATGGACTTGATCTCAGCAACTGGCGAGAAAGTCTCATCATAGACAATACCTCATGTCGACTATAACCTTTCGCCACCAACCTATCTTTATAGGTTTGTACTTTGCCATTTGCATCGGTCTTACGCCTGAAGACTCACTTACAACCTATGGGTCTAACCCTATTTTGGAAACTCAATTAGGTCCTAGACTTAATTGGTGTATATCGAGTCCATCTCGGATTACATGGCTTCATGCCACTTCCTTGAGTCAACATCTAATGTTGCTTCAGTATAAGTTCTAGGTTCATCTTTATCCGGGATCTCCACATCATCATATTCCTCCACGAGAAACCCATAATACCTAGTGGGTAGATTACGAATCCTAGTCGACTTACGGAGTTGTGGTTGTGTAGGCTGTACATTCTGATCGTGAAAATTTTATGATGCAGCGACTTCATCGTTGACCGGAGAGTCCTCAAGAGCGACACTTTCAGATGCCTCTTGGGCGGGAGTTTGAACTATGTTATTCTCATTCAGCCCACTTAGAGGTTATTGCGAAGGCAATGCAACTCCAATTATGTTCCCACTGGCTGAAAGAGGATCACCTAGTGATAAACTTCCACCATGAGAGTCGCTGAATGCTCCCACTGATTATTTGTCATGTTGCTTTGACAAATCATCAATCTCTATGTTAATTTGTGGTTCTTGAATTTCTTCAAGTTCTATTTTCTTACGGCTTTGTTCCTTAAAGACGTGCTCGTCTTCTAGGAACTTAGCTTACCTAGAAACAATCACTGTGTTTCTTCGGTAGATAGAAGTGATATCCTCTTGTCTCCTTAGGATATTCCACAAAATAACCATTTTCACCTTTGGTTTCCAATTTATTAATTAGCAGATGGCTTCTTGCCATGCCATAGCTCGTATGGAGTCTGCTCAACTGATTTGGACGAAGTCCTATTCAGAATATAGATTGAGGTTTGTAATGCGTATCCCCATAAGAATGTTGGAAGAGAGGAAAAACTCATCATGGACCTTACCATGTCAAACAAGGTTCGGTTTCTCCTTTCGGACACACCGTCCATCTGAGGTGTTCCGGAAGGAGTCCATTGTGACTGGATCCCATGAAGCTTCAAGTAATCCATGAATTCATGGCTAAGGTACTCACCTCCTCGATCCGATCGAAGAGTCTTTATACTCTTACCAAGTTGTTTCTCTATTTCTGCCTTGTACCTCTTGAACTTCTCATATGATTCGGATTTATGTTTTATGAGATACAGGTATCCGTACCTTGAGTAATCGTCAGTAAAGGTGACAAAGTAGCCGAATTGACCCCTAGCTAGAGTGGGCAATGGTCCACAAACATCGATGCGAACTAACTCTAGAACTTCTTTGGCACGTAACTCTTTCCCAAAAAAGGGTTTGTTGATCATTTTGCTCGTGAGACAAGATTCACAATCGCCATAAGACTCTAGGTCTAATGGGGTTAAGTAGTCCAAATTCTTTTCTCGTCTGCATGACCAAATCTACAATGCCACAAGTAAGTCGGATTTTCATGATTACTAAGCGTTAGTCCTTCTACTTTGTATATTAAGAACATCATGTCCATAACTCAAAAAATGCCCAACAGTTTGAACTATTATTGAACATGTTTATCTTAATAACAACCGTACTTGTTCTAGCGCTAAAACACCTTGTATTTTCTTCTCGCTTGCTAGAACCTTACAGTCCTTCTTCCAATGCCCCTTTCTATTGCAGTGGGGCACACATCCTTATCAACCCGCTCTTACTTTTGAACTCCACCTTTCACCTTCAGGAAGTTGGGTATGTAACCCTCTTAGCCACACTCCTTTGCTTCTTCTCTCCTTTCAGGTCAGAAGAAGTAGAAGCACTCACCATGAGCACCGACTTTTCTTTAGCAGTGGAAGGCTCAAAAGTCTTAGGCATGTTATGAGGCTCCGGCATTGTCGCTTCCATCTTCTTCATATTAAATTTACTACGAAACTAGAATATGAATTGGGGAGCGACTTGAGGATAGCACATGCGGTGAAATCTTTCCTCCTTTCGCTAATCGATATCTGAACAGATCTCTCATCACTTCATAAATCTCAATCGAGATCTAGAATCAAAGAGATCATTTCAGACGCTTAAGCATCTCGAAGGGATCCATTTTATCATGTTGCCTTGCAATTCGGGAGTCATGCCTTGCAATTATAACATAGAGTCTGGGAAGCATCATCTTAATGCTTCTTTTGAGCTGTAACGTCAAACGCTGCAGCCTCAACTGAACCAGCCTCAGGGGTAAAGGGATTGTCGTGTCTAACACATACTCAATCTCTTCTTGCCTTAGCACCAAACACACGCTTCAGTGCCAGTCTAGAAAATTTGGCCCAGTAAATTTATTCGTTTCCAGAACATTTTTTCAATGATAAGTTATTCATTTCAATAATTTTAGAGAAATAAACTAAAACGGGAATTAAACACATAATTCCTATGATCAATATTCAACAATCAAAATAAACATGACCTTTTAATTTATTATGTCTCCATTAATTTTACATACTCAACGACCTCATCGGAAGAGTACGAATTTATATCTAATATAAATTGTAATGGACTAGAATCCACATTCCTACTATTACAATGACTGCTAGGGCTAAACATTACAACAACAGAACTGGTAGGTCTCTAAACCAATTGTCTTACACAATTCCTAGTTGATTGAACCTAGTTCAATTGGATGTCACCTAATTCTCGTTTCCCTGCTAGAGCTGGTGAAACATAATTAAGTTGGTTTACAACCATTAAGCGGTGACAAACGTGTCCCTATAAAAGTCTCGTTAGATGTAGATCCGAGCAAAAGACTAGGGCCTTAAATACTCATTGGAACGAAATCTCCGGTTTACTTTTAATTTTAATGGAAGACATCTTTCAATCCAATGAAAAACCATATTTTAGTGAGGAACATTTTAAAGGCGGGGTATTAATTGCTTAATCGAGATCCAACATGATAACTACGTCACATTTGAGTAATTATTGGGTGCTGCCTACCCAAACATGACATGTGCGGATAAACATATATTGGGCGCCGTCTACCCAAACATTTAATACGGTCCGATAAATATTGGGTGCCGCCTAACCAAACTAATTAATGCGGGCTATATAACTAACAATGTAAATATCGATTAACATAAGCAGTTATACAAATGGGGAACAACTAATCAAGTTCACATGCTTTATTTTAAAATTTAAATTTGCATAAATAAAACATCTAATAAATATTTAGCACATAAATCAAATAAACATGCAAAATATTTAATATTTATAAATAATCAACATTTATAAATAACACGTAAATCAAATAAACGTGTTTAACAATAATTATTCGCAGGTAAAATATTGCTAAAATTAGAAATACCAACAAGCTCCAAGCTTTCGGTCAATTTCTAAAGTTATTTTCAAAATTATTTTGCCCAAAATATAAAATTACCAAATTTGGTCCAACCAAACATGACTCATTCTCTATTTTCCAAAAATTAAAGAATTTTGGTCTAACCAAACAGACCCTACTAGTAATTTTAGAATTTCAAAATTTGTCAAATAAATAGAGTTTAGTTTTAATTTCCAGAATTTATATAAGACCAATTAAAGAACAAAATTCTTATTTATTTTAATATTCTGAGATTCCTTGAAGCCAAACAAGGCTTTTAAATCTTTTATTATTTAAAAAACACAGGGGTTTATTTGCAATTAAGTTTACAATTGCATAGAGGGGCATGTGGAGAATCAAATTCTCAAACCCAGGCCCATACCATTCACGCCAAACTGAGGAAATGCAGCACTTGGCCATTCAATCGGACGCATACACAGCCGTGAGCGGCCTGCTCCGAGGCATGACCTTCGGTCCTTAGCGACGCGCAACGCAACCCCAAAAGAATCCCAGTGCATCCCTCAATTTCCATTGCATCGGCGATGAAATCGTTTTAATTCATCGACGAAGGTCACTCGCCCAACAAATCCCCTTCTTGACCAGTCCACAACCGCCGCCATCTACAATGGTCGGTGACGCACAGACGAACTGGAGGTCCAATTCTCCGTGTTGAGAACGCCATTCACGGAGCAGCAAATCGCGCCTCTCAGATTCTCGCCCAGCGAATCGTCCAGTGATGATGGTTATCGATCCTTCGACTGTAAAGTCTCCAACAACGATTTTAGATCGGGCCTCGCCCAGCGAGCCCATGATTTCCGGTGCTTGGTCAAAGAGGGAATCCAATTCCCTTTTTTTTTGAAATAAATCAATTTTAGCATTTAAAACAAAAGGAATTAACAAAATAAACTTTAACCAGCCGAAAAGTCTGACAAAACAATCCAATTGTTTTTCAACTTATGAGAACACGACCCTAATTATGGATTTTGGGCAAAAACAAGTTTTTGAAAAATGCACATATAATTCACCAACGAATAATAACAATTATTATACAACTAATGAAAGAGCCTGAACCTCTGATACCACTATTGAGTTTTAGAGGCACGAACACTATGTTCGGCGCAGCGGAAGATAACGATTCATCAACAACGAATCTGCATATAGTTGTATAACATAAAACATAAAGGATTAATAACAATATATAAACCCTTACAACAATTTGTATGCGGAATCCTCAACTATGCGGAATCCCTACCAACCCGCACTGATATGCCAGCGTTGAATCTCGAGATGAATTTGCTAGGAAAATTCCGACTGGAGATTTTATGGAGAAATTATATTTCTTGTGTGTTTTCGAAATTCCCATATGACACATATTTATAGGGATTAACTTGGCTTAATTCCAAAGCAAGATATCGGGCCTAGCCCGTAATATAATCTCTACAGATTATATTTCTCTAGATATGTTCCTACGAATAATATATTTACCATATCTATTATTCTTGTATAATAATATTCCAAATATTATTATTGGGATTTCATATTTAATTAAATCTAATTTAATTAAATAATAATAATGATTAATTCCAAATATAATTATTATTATTTTCTCCATAAATTAAATATTATATCCAATACAATATTTAATCAACCAATTATAATTGATAAATTGTCATTACTTGTTGTGTGACCCATAGGCCCTAGTATATCGAGCGATTAGTCAAACTAACGGTCTTAATTGAACCCTAGACAATAAATCAAACATTCTCAATATACGAGGTACGTTGCGAGGAAATCTGCAACTACCTGTAATATTGTAGGCTATTGTGATATCTTCCTTTCATTCACGAATACTCGATTAAGCCTTGAACATGATGAAGTGTCTATTCAAATAACTTAATCATATTATCTCCAATCACTAATTGATCAAGTATATCACACTTAGCCACAAAGTCTAAGTTGATGTGCGTCAGCCGACGACTTAGATCCAATTATGATGAGAAGACGGGTATTCTCTCTAAATCCACATTGAGGAATGAATCATATTCTTGGCTCAACTACCACACACATGTATTTCGTGATGAACCCAATCCATGCCCTATCTACCCGTGGAAGGGTGCAAGCGTCGGTCATGGTCAAAGTTCACCACTCCACACATGTCGTGCGTATTGACCTCAAGTTAGAGGAGTATCACATCGCTCCCACTAACCGAGACACCCGTAGACATATTATGTGGAATTACATCAAACGGTTTCTCGGATGGGTATACTAATACCCTCTAAGGTATCTGTGCATCCATCATGAGATACCCGGTATCTCGTAGTAAGTGAGATCTTACTACACTCTCTAAGAGTATGATGCAGATCGTACACCAATCTCAAATCCATCATCAATATCCCATTCTTGATAATCCTTGATCGGGGCTATTTGAGAATCATACATAAGTCATCTGAGTTCTTACTCACTCAGTGACAGTAGTGATTCATGGGAACACAAATAAGACTATATGCAAACAATCAAACATCATATTCAGAAAAGTGTAACACTATACATTTAATATTAAACCAAATCTGAATATTATCTTATTATTATATCCTTTCGATGGATTGTCTCTAGGACACTAACACTAACAATAAACATACCTCTTATGTCCTCTCTTACCGCAGTTAAAATACTCCCCCTTCGATGCTAGCATTGGCTTTGCCTTTCGCAACAATTGGATTTGCTTAGGTCCGGCCTTTGGTTCTCTTTCTCTTCTTCTCTCCCTTGGGACCAGAAGAGGTAGCGGACCATTAGCCACCATAGCAGTGGACTGGTGCCCCATTATCACCTCCGCCGAAACTAAAGCTTGCAAGAGCTCGAGCAAATGACTTGTCCGTTTATTCATTTGACAGTTCAGATGAAACTACTCAAAGCTTTTCGGTAGAGAATTGAGTATGAAATCGACCCTAGAAGGGACATCAAAATCCGCACCAAGTACTTCCAACTTGTTAAGGTATGCCATAATCTCGAGAATGTACACCCTCACGGGCGTTCCCTCCACCATTTCCAACTTGACCGAGTCATGTTAGGTGAACTGATTAGTCATAGATTTCTGATGTGAAAACATCTCTTCAAGGCGCAGTTGACTATTTTAGTAAATGGGCAGAAGCCGAGGCTGTGAAGAAAATCAATGAGGCAGCCATCATCAAGTTTCTATAGAAAAACATATGCAGTAGATTTAGGGTCCCCAGGGTCCTAGTCTCAGATAATGGAACGCAGGTCACAGGCTCTCAAGTGCGAGCCTGGTGTCTGGAAATAAGGATTGAACAGAGATTTGTATCGGTGGCTCATCCACAAGCCAATGGACAAGTAGAAGTCACCAACATAACTATTGTAGATGGAATCAGAACTAGGCTCTCAGGAGCTGGTGGAAACTGGGTGGAGGAGCTGGACTCTGTCCTTTGGGCTTACAGAATAAGCCCAAAAACTGCTACTGGAGAATCTCCCTTCAATCTCGTGTATAGATCTACAGTCGTGATCCCTGCAGAGATAGGAGTAGAAACCCACAGGATCTTGAATTATAGTGAGGATCAGAATTCAAAGCTGTTGAAAGAAAATTTGGATATGATAGAGGAGCGGCGAGAGACGGCTCGTATCAGAGCCGAACGACACAAGAGTAAAATGAGAGCTGTTTACAACAAATGCGTGAAGATCAGGAAATTCACGGAAGGAGATTTGGTACTGCGCGGAGCTGATGCGCTTAAACCAACAGGAAAGTTAGAGCCAAATTGGGAGGGCCCCTATGTAATCACCCAAGTGCTTGCTGGAGGTGCATATGAGCTGACAGACCAGAATGGAAGAAGAGTGTCGCGTCCCTGGAATGTGAGCAATTTGAAGAAGTATTGTGTCTGAGCCTATTCAGATCTTTTGCTAGTTTTTTCCAATCAAAATATGTAAGCACAGTTTGTTTGCATCATTGCATATTTGAAATTCAATGAAAAACTGCCAGATCTATACCCCGCGACTCTGGTAGATCCTTAGACAAACTCCGATTGAGTTATGAATGCCATGAATTCACATCCTATAAGTCTTAATACTAATTAAGCGTGGATAATAAGCGAAAAATCGAATTGAAATCGATAGATGAACACGAAGAATAAATTTTAGCTCTACAGAGCTGATAAAATAAAAATTGAGAATTTTTATTTCACAGATGTTAGAAATAAAAACTGAAGGAGGGAGTATGCTTTAGCATCATCTTTCCAGAGCTGATAAAGGAAAATTGAGAATTTTTATTTCACAGATGTTAGAAATAAAAACTGAAGGAGGGAGTATGCTTTAGCATCATCTCTCCAGAGCTGATAAATGAAAATTGAGAATTTTTATTTCACATATGTTAGAAATAAAAACTGAAGGAGGGAGTATGCTTTAGCATCATCTCTCCAGAGCTGATAAAGGAAAATTGAGAATTTTTATTTCAGAGATGCTAGAAATAAAAACTGAAGGATGGAGTATGCTTTAGCATCATCTCTCCAGAGCTGATAAAAGAAAATTGAGAATTTTTATTTCAGAGATGCTAGAAATAAAAACTGAAGGAGGGAGTATGCTTTAGCATCATCTCTCCAGAGCTGATAAATGAAAAATGAGAATTTTTATTTCACAGATGCTAGAAATAAAAACTGAAGGCGGGAGTATGCTTTAGCATCATCTCTCCAGAGCTGATAAATGAAAATTGAGAATTTTTATTTCACAGATGCTAGAAATAAAAACCGAAGGAGGGAGTATGCTTTAGCATCATCTCTCCAGAGCTGATAAATGAAAATTGAGAATTTTTATTTCACAGATGTTAGAAATAAAAACTGAAGGAGGGAGTATGCTTTAGCATCATCTCTCCAGAGCTGATAAAGGAAAATTGAGAATTTTTATTTCAGAGATGCTAGAAATAAGAACTGAGGGAGGGAGTATGCTTTAGCATCATCTCTCCAGAGCTGATAAATGAAAATTGAGAATTTTTATTTCAGAGATGCTAGAAATAAAAACCGAAGGAGGGAGTATGCTTTAGCATCATCTCCGCAGAGCAGATAAATAAAAATTGAGAATTTCTAAGATCATGCAATAATGAATGAGGAGATTATATACCTAAGAAAGTAACACGCATTTCAAAAGACACAAGGACAAAACATCCAAAGCATACATAGAATATGATCACATAAAATTGTAGCAATGTTAAAGGCATAGAAAGTGCAGAGAGTACGATGAAAGCATGAAAAACAGAAATAATCAAAGAGTGCATACAGGCTCTAAGCAAAATGTAGAATAAACTGTAAGTAGCAAAAGCAGTAGAGATGACCCTCAAGGTCCAACCCTCTATTGATTCGGATGATCACTCAGCACGGGTTCAGTAGACTCCTTCTCAAGAGCTGGAGAAGTAGGTGGCTCAGGAACAGAGCCAGAAATAGCAGCGGTCTCTGGCAAAGATGAGGCAGCTATGGCGAGTGAAGGATCGGAGAACAAGAGGTCTCGCGGCTGAGGCTCCATCTAGGGCAGCTCTGGAGATTTCTGCACCTCTTGCGCTAACTTTAAAGCTACCTTCTGCGCTACAGGAGGAAACCAGGAATAATCTGCTTTTCCCTTGGGATCGCCTTTGAAATAAAGAGAAGGCGTGAGACCTTGCTTTGCACGAGAAAGACTAAGTTTTTCGGTGAAACCCTTCTCTTCAGCCTGAGAGACAGCGGAGTTGAAGCCCTGCTTGATGAAATGGCCCATGTGGCATAGAAATAGGGGACTCTGGTGATAAGCTTTAAGAGACTCCTCAATCAGTTCTTTGAGAAATTCTTGGCCCAAAGTAGTCCCCAGAAGCTTCTTACGACATCTGTCAATACCCTCAGATAGACCTTGTGAAAAACCCTCCGCTCGAGAGGTTATCTCCCGCTGCTCTGCCTCAGAGAGCCTCTTCTCCAAAGAAGAAATTTGAGAAGTCTGTTCAGTTGTAAGGGCAACAACCTTGCTTATTTCTGTTTTACCTTGAAGAAGGTCAGAATCCTTAGAGGATAGCTCCTGTTCTTTCTTAGTTAACTCCTGACGAAGCTCGGCAATAGAAGCAGAATGGTCCGAAGAAAGGAACTGGGCTTGTAAATCCAAGAACTAAAAAAAAAAGGGAAGAAGTCAAAGAAATTAGAAATAGGCTTAAAATAGGAACAAAAGGAAAAATCGAGATTCTTGCCTCAACTAACTTACGAAACATGGAGCCCTGAAGCTGGTCAAAAGACGGCGGGGCAGAAGGAGAGCCTTGGTCTAATACTTGAAGAGACTTGAGAAATAGAACACATTTATCCTCCACTGAAATGGAAGGATCATGTAGAAGGTCGTTGGAAGTCAAATCCTCGAGTTTGGCCGAGTCTGAGAAATCGCTTTTGACTGCTTTCTTTCGTTAGAAGGAAGCTTAGCAGTGGAGGTGGGATTTGCAGCCCTCTTTCCCTGAGTCTGGTAAGAGGGTTTGCTTTTGTTCCCTTCGGTCTCCTCCGAAGCCAACACGGTTTGAACATGAACTGCATTTATAGGATCCACAGAAGAGGCAGAGATCTTGGACGCATGAGCAGTGGCAGAGGAATCTTCTTCCTTCACTTGCTTGGGCTGAAAAGAAGCAGCAGGGTTGGGACGAGCATCGTCGTCATCTGATAAGAGAAGCGCGTTCTCCCAACTCATATATGTTCAATAAAATATATATAGCATACGCGTAAGTAAAGGTTATGAATTATACCTAGGTAAAAAAGGGAAGGGGAATAAGGTGAATACTAGCTCGAGGAGGAGGAGGAGGAGGAGCTCCAGACCCCAAAAACCAAAAACTAAAGAGAACGACTGTATCTTTCAACAGAGGGAAAACTTTAGGTTTCCCCTTCTTATTGGCAACGGGATTCAAATACATCATCAACTGACGAGCAGCCGGGGGAGTAATTTCTTCAGGAGAGAGTGATGGTTTGATAGGATCTGGAACTTCATATTTCCATCCTTCCGGATCACAATAAAAAGGCCATTGGCCAGAGCGAGGAGTGACTATGAAGAAGCTGTCTTTCCAATGAGAATCGATACCAGGTTGTTTGCCTATGAATTTAGCTAAGCCACTAGGACGAGAGCTAAAGTAGTAAAATTTCTCTCTTCGTTTGAGATCGTGGTGGAAATGAAACAACTCTGCAGTAGGGAACCCCCTATTGACCTCAAACACAATTTATAGAAGGATAAAGTTAGTCTTATAGCAGATGGGTTTAGTTGGTTTAGAGGAATTTAGTACATGTTACATATCTTGGCAAGGTATGGGCAAACGGGAAAGCGCAGTCCTGCTAGAATTTGAGAGCCCCAAAAAGCAAGGGAAAAGGATACACCACATAGTTAGGTCTCTCACTGGGACGTGGAAGTTCAATAATGAATTCGGGGTGCGGCTCTAAAGCCCCTGTCATCACTTTCAACTCCTCAGGAGTCAGATTAGATTGACGAGAGCTCATATTTATCTTATCAGACTCACGAAGAGATTCAGGAAAAAGAGGACGACCGGAATTGGAAGACTCGACTTACTTAGAAGAAGAGCTAGATGCCGGTAAACCTAAAATAGCTAGACGCTTGGATGCCTAAGGGGTGCGGATGACGCCGGACTCTCGCCAGAAAAGGGGGGAGTTTCGACATGACAAAATTCTAAAAGCAAAATAATCACAATAAAGCGAACAGAAGAGAGGAGGGGGAATACCTCACCTAGACGAAAATAATCGCGAAGGGGCTGGAAGAAATGAGAGCCTGTTGGAAAAACCCACTCCAAAGCTTGCGGAGGAAAACGCCGCCTGAGATGACGGTCCAAGGAGAAAAAGTGAATAGGAAGAGCGAAGGGGGAGAAGAATTGCGAAAAATCCCTTCTTAAAGTGGACGCGTGGAGATTGGGCCGAGAAACTGCCCCTTTTTGGGCCTCCACGTGTACAGCCCAGATGAAAGCAGTTGAAGGGACTCCTTAATCCAAGGGTCCCGACGATACACAACTTTCAAAAAGAAAAATAGGCGAGAAATGAATTATTGGCCCCATAAACCTGGAAGTTCGAGAGCTTAGAGGTAATGTTTGAAAAGCTGTGGATCACATCAGAGTTAAGAGTATCTATTCCAAGCGATCTTTTGAAATACCACTTGGAATAGGGGGGAGTAGTTGATGTAGGCTCTGCTAGAACGAACAGAGCACATCAATCCTAAAGAAGCCAGACCAAAACGAAAAGCTCTGCTAAGAGATAATGAAAGCAAAGATCTGAGTTCATCATTATAGAAGACCTTGAAGCGACCAAATAAGTCTGGAAGGTGAATGGGATTTCTCCTATACAGCCTCGCTAGGCTTTACTTGTTTAAGCCTCTCGAAAGGAAAGATAATATTTCGACAGCTCTGCCGAGCTTATGAAACTTGCACGCAAAGAACTCTGAAAATGTCAGTACTTGATGAAGGGAAGTCTTCTAATTATACAAAAGTTTGTGAAATAATATCCGGCTCATTGGAAATATATCTCTCCAGAGCTTCTCAAAAACTCTGGGTGTCAGCTACAATATGTGAATATTTAAGCCGAGAGATCAAGTGTTGTTGGATCCCAGAACCCCTGAAAGATGGGGAATGTTCTCTTATTCCCTGCCAACCCAAATAATGGAGAGGCGAGCATAGAGAATGTCCTTTTCATGACCTCTGGGACTGAGGCTCGAAAAAGGATGATTCTGTCAGGATTTGCCTGTGCTAAACGACATTGAACAGGCCAGCCAAGGGACACGCGTCGGCTCCTAAGGCACCCGGGTCCCCAAGTGGTCCCAAGAATAATTAGGGCAACATAGACGATTTTACTGTTCTACCTCTACAACTTAAAGGTATAAATACTCATTTTCCTTCTTCATAACAAGGTATTACAACTATTACTCACTCACATTTCTAGTTTTCAGCTATGACTTTTCTTCCATAGCAAGTTTTCTGACTTGAGCGTAGGAGGGTCGACGCCGGAGCCCTCTCTGGCCCGACTTTGTGCAGGAATCCTACTGGAGGTCCAAGCTATCACTAGAGGTTGCCATCTTGAGCTCCAGAGATCGTTTTCTAGCATTCTCTCTTGTGTTCTTGGACATTTACAGAGAGACTCTCAGGTACAACTCTTAGTATTTCTTCAAATACTTGCTTGATTTTGTGTTGATCTTGAGTTTGCACTCATCACCTTGGGTTTGATACTACTTGGTCCCTATACTTGCCCATACTACGGGGATCCCATACTCTTGTGGGGTAACTACTAGTATAGCTAGTATATTGCGTTCAAGTCACTGAGAGAAGAAACAAGACACTGAAGAAAGCTGTCAGGACCGGTCTGGTTGAGTCAGGATTGCCCAAGAAGTTCTGGGCTGAGGCGATCAACACTGCATGCTATACTCTGAATAGATCCATGCTGAACAAACAACATGCTCAGACCCCGTATGAGACATGGAACAAGAGGAAGCCTCGTATCTCTTATTTCCATATATTTGGATGTAAGTGTTTCATCCTCAACAATGGGAAGACACAATTAAAGGCCTTTGATAGCAAACCTGATGAAGGAATATTCTGAAGTCAGTAAAACATTCAGAGTCTATAGTTGTAGGACCCTTGTTGTGGAAGAATCACCACATGTTGTGTTTGATGAATCTGTCACTGAGTCTAGGGTAAAAGTGTTGGATCATGACTCTAAGGAGGTCACAAGGAGGGTGACAAGGCTGAGCTTGAAGAATCAACCTGATCCAAAGGTCAAAGTTGTGCCTATTTCATGTTGGGATGATGACGAGGATCAGGATGACAATTTAAATGCCACTCCTAAACCAAGCACATCAGGGGTAGTTGAACCTTAGACTGAGGAACCGACTCAACCTGAGGTAAGTACCGTCAATGAAGATGCGGTCGCAGCTGAGACGACTACTGAGTCACCTTATCAAGGGGGAATCGATGTCCCTGACATTGAGCTTGTAATCCCTTTGGTGAAGATCCAGTTCCATTCCCTTCTATTCAGTTTCCTGAATTTATAGATCTTGTAGACACTAACATTGCAGGCACTTCAGGGACGACTCTAAGCAAAAGATCATGGCTAGAGGACCATTCCATTGATCAAGTCATTGGTGATCCAACTGAGGGAGTCAGGACCAGGCGGTTCCATGGTGAGAGCGCTTTATTCTGTTGCTTTCTCTTTGAGCAAGAGCCTCAGAATATAGAAGAAACTATCACTGACTTGAACTGGATCATAGCCATGCAAGATGAGTTGAATCAGTTCACAAGGAATCAGGTTTGGGAACTGGTAGATAGACCTAGGCATCAAGGTGTGATTGGTACCAAATGAGTCTTCAATAACAAGAAGGATGAGAATGGAGTTGTAGTGGGGAACAAGGCAAGGCTGGTAACAAAGGGGTATTGTTAGTCTGAAGGAATAGACTATGATGAGACTTTTGCTCCGATGGCTAGACTAGAGGATATCAGGTTGTTCCTTGTGTATGCAACATATAAGAAGTTTAAAGTGTATCAAATGGACGTGAAGAGTGTGTTTCTTAATAATATCCTAAATGAAGAAGTATATGTGTTACAACCCCTAGGGTTTGAGATTAGAGACAAGGTATACCACTTGAAGAAAGCACTGTATGGACTTAAGCAAGCTCCTAAAGCTTGGTATGATACTCTTTCCCAATTCCTGTCTGAGTATGGGTTCAAGAAGGGAACCGTGGATAGGACATTGTTCAGGATCACTGAAGGTGATGACATTCTCTTGGTCCAAATATATGTGGATGACATCATATTTGGATCACCAAATCATCAGCTCTGTGAGAAATTCTCTAAGTTGATAACTGGTAAATTTGAGATGTCTATGATGGGAGAGATGAACTTCTTTTTGGGATTGCAAGTCAAGCAAACTGATCAAGGAATTTTCATCAATCAAGCCAAGTATACAAGAGACTTGATTCAGAAGTTTGGAGTTCAGAATTGCAATCCAGCTAGGATCCCAATGAACACAAATTGGAAGATGGATTCTGACACTGATGGGGTATCAGTGAATTAGACTGAGTACAGAGGGCTGATAGGTTCGTTGTTGTACCTGACTGCAAGTAGGCATGACATTACGTTTGCAGTTGCTGTGTGCGCTAGGCATCAGTCTGACCCTAAGAAAAGTCATATTGAGGCTACATAAATGATACTGAAATATTTGAAAAGGACAGTCAATTTAGGACTTTGGTATCCTTCAGATGACAACCTAGAACTGACTGGTTATTCAGATGCGGATTATGGAGGTTGTAGGATTGATAGGAAATCAACCTTAGGGACATGTCAGTTTTTAGGGCGTAAATTGATCTCTTGGTTTTCGAAGAAGCAGAATTCAATGGCGACATCCACAACAGAGGCTGAGTATATGGCGGCAGGTAGTTGTTGTGCTCAGATTTTATGGTTGAGGAAACAATTGAGAGACAACCAAGTGTTTGCAAATAAAGTTCCAATTTATTGTGACAACAACAGTGCCATAGCAATCACTCAGAACCCAGTGCTTCACACAAGGTGCAAGCATGTGGATATTAGGTATCACTTCATAAGAGATCATGTGGAGAAGAAAGATATAAGGATGGAGAAGATTCACACTAATAGGCTGAGAGCTGACATCTTGACTAAGCCCTTGGCTGAATCAAGATTTATGGAACTATCAGTAGAGTTAAGACTCTTAGATCCGGGAGGAGCAGTCAGTGTAGAATCTAGTGGGAACTCAGGTTCAGAGTCGAAGGGGGAACTCAGGATCAAACTACACTCAACAAGGTATTAGGGTGCTACAATGTCGCCCTGACTGGTATGTACTTTTCAAACCTGACCTTTTTGAATTTAAACCGTCACACTGAATCTTTCATCCTGAGAATCGCATTAAACGCTGACCGTTATCATTTAAAGCGCATCTTTTAATATTTAAACCAATGCGTGTCAGAGCATTTAATACGCGCAATTAATTTTTCATATACGTGCCCGTATTTATCGGAATATAACTAACGTGTACAAAGATAAACTCTTTGAATTAATCCTGGCCTTTCATTTCAAAACACTTTCGAATTCAGGATTAATCTCAACCACACGTTAGAGTAACTGTTTGATTCATATCAATTTGAGAAGTCATTTGAGAGATTTACGCTTTCAAACACACAAACTTGCACACTGAATTTTTTCTCAATCACTCAAACACTTTCTGCAAATTTCTCAAGCTTTTCAAAAACACAAATGGCTTTCTCAAACACTGCTTGGACCGTGGTTGACTACGAAACCGTAGTCCAGAAAAAGTAAGTGAACATTGAACAGATCATCTCGATGGAAGGACCTTGCTTGAAGGTGAAGGAGACCAAGCTTGTGTTCGAGTGGATCTCCAAGGCCGGATTGAAGACGTACTTTTCCAAGAAGCCGCAGGCGTTGGTGGATGCCTACATCCACATGTTCCAAAGGGATGGTGATTTGTTCACCAACGTCACAGTCTTGGTGCCCAAGGGGAAGAATGACAAGGACGAGACTGTGTACGTAGAGGAGGATAGAGAGATTGACCTCCGTGCAGCGGCGAAGAAGGTGTTTGCCCTTCTGCGCACTGGCGACAATACCACGGTGTATCAAGACAACAATGAAGGCACTTACTTGGAGAAATTCACGAAGTCAGGGTCATCAGAGTTCTAGGCCTGTATGCACAAGGACAACTTCAAGCCTGATTACCGGGCTTTTGTTGATATATTCAGCAACATTGTCATGGGGAACGTGGGTTCCCATGAGCAAGTTAGTAAGGATAAGATTAAAATCATGGCGGCTATAATTGATCAAGCTGAGATCAATTGGGAGCAATACTTTCTTGACTTGCTGGCTGAGGAGCCAAAGCTGAAGGTTGATAGAAATGAGGAGGATAAGCACATCTCTATCAAAGGAGTTCTTCATTTTGGGACACGACTCTCAATGCTCATCACTCATGCCTGTCGTGGGTGCTCTTTCGATGTGGAGGTGGACATGCCATCAAAGAGAATTATGTTCTCCACTGAGAAAGACACCTACTCCATCTTGGGCTTGGATGACCCCTAGTGCTCCTCAAAAGGTCAGAGGAAGAAGGCAGCGCCCAAGAGCAAGAAAGTTGAAAGCAATCTACTGGAGAGAGTAGATTTATTGTTGGAGAAGCAGCAGGAGACGACTGCGGCGGTGAAGGCTGAGAGGGTAGAGTCGAGGAAGGCGAAGGAGGCTGAGAAGAAGAGGGTGGAAGAGAAGATGACTAAGGTGAGGATAGTCATGAAGGAGAAGACAACTGCCACTGGGAAGGCAGTGACAGAGTCAGCCTCCAAGACGACCTCTGAGGAGGTTGAGGGGACTGATGATGAGGTCATTGAGAAGGTTGTGAAGCAAAGGCCTTTCAAGAGGCTAAGTAAAGGTGTGAAGGGTGGAAAGGGATCTCCCGCAAAGCCAATGAGGGAGCTAAGCCCAGTGAAGGAGGTCACTGAGCCCGCTTCAAGTGAAGCCTCTAATCTTAATCAGGTCAGGGAGGTTATTGAGACTGTCTCCCTGCTACAGCTTGAACTTCCAAACCCCAACTCCACTGAACCCCAAGCCACTGAACCAAACCCTACATCCACTCCCACTGAAGAAAACACTGACCCTATCCTACCTAGTCAGAGAAAAATCTTCCCAAACCCACCCAGCCTGACACTGAAGCCACACCCTCAGACTTCCCCATTTCCTCAAAAGATCCTAAAAGGATCCACTTCATCCCAACCTTCAAATCCAAAAGACCCTAACCCATCTGACTTCTATATCGTCGACCCTGAGGAGGAAGATGATGACGATATCTCGCTGCACTTAGTAGAGAACATGATCAGGGTGCGAGTGTCGGATTGGGTAGACAAGTGTTTACCTGGCCTTGAGCAATACCCAACCCTGTGTAGCCATGTGACAGATCTTAAAGCTTGGCTGGAGTACAAGCAAGCGAATATGCAAGATCAAAGGATGATGGTTGAGGCTCGAGGATGGGACTTCTGGGTCCAAGAGTTCCAAGAGGAGGCTCAATTATGCTCTTATTTCAATCTGATCGGTTGGTTAGAAATTCTTGACATCGAGGCCCTGAAGGCACTGTTGGGAAGGATGAAGATTGCCAAGGAAGGGAAGTTCTTGGACACTCCAGAGAAAAAGAGGAATAATGATGATGATGACGATGATGAAGGAGGTGATGGAGGCCATGGTAGACAGGCTAGTGAGAAGCTGGTCGATGAGACGGTGAAGGAGTTGGATGAGATGTCCACTGAGCATGAAGCTCAGGGTAAAGAAGGTGAAAAGGGGGCTGGGTCCAAGGGTGGAGCAGTTGATGAGACGATTTTGAATGGTTCATGTTGGGATATATTTTAGTTTTGATGATTTTCCAAAATAACATGTAATAGGTTTGAAAGCAGTCAGGATTGTATCTTTTGTTTCAGGTCAAGCTAGGTTAGCTCTCAGTAGAATAGGCTGTCAGTTGAGAAGAACTCAGCTGAGGGAACACTCAGTTGAGGGGGAACTCAGCGAGGGGGAACTCAGCAACACAGCCTGGATATATCAAGATGACACCCAGAAGAACTGACTAAAGCCATGCTTGTAACCTGAACCAGAAGAGAAGCCTGAAGGATGTCCCACTGAGTGTAAACCTGGCTGATTTAAGCTAAGTCAAGTGGACCACTCAGTGAAGAGCATGATCAAGAGGATCAGTGCTGCACCAAGTAGGCCCTGAAGGAGTCAGGCTACTGTGGTCAGGGAAGTTTGTCATTCAGCCTTATGACAAACTTCTTGGAATGATCTTCAAACAGTCTCTGAAGGACAACTACACTGAAGACGTTCAGTCCACTGAAGATCATCAGTCAGTGAAGGAGGAAGCTACCTAAAGTCAGTGGGTCTTGGTCAACCCACTAAGTCAAAGATCCGTTGGATCCGGCCCACGTGGACCAATCAGCACGAGGCCGCAACTCTGACACTGACAAGGCCGCATTCCAAGAAAAGTGGTTGAAACCATTAATTGTATGAATTCAAATGTAATTTCATCCAATGGTTACATTTGAATCCACACTATAAATACAAGCTCATAGCTGCGTTTTGAGTGTGTGTGAAGTAAGAAAAATCAACACCTAAGAGCTGTGAAGGTGTGAGTGTTTAGTGCATTGTATGGGAGTTATAAGGAGGCACGTTTCACACCTTGTACACTGAACTTTAGAGTTCATAGATATACACAAATGAGTGTCAAGCTTGTAACCTATAGCTTAGAGAGGTTTTCCTAATCTTAGCTTTAGGCTAACACATTGTAAAGGAAAACCTCACCTAGTTGAAGAAACCAAACTGAAACCAAAACCCTCTAGTTAGGTTTGTTGGTGGAAGTTAGTTTGTGAGGAGAGGCAACCCAGGGAGTGGCGTGAGTCCAGTGTTGTGTGCACCTTGGAACGTTAAAAACAAGAATCACAGTTAGTGGATTTCCTGTTAAATCAGGTCGTGGATGTAAGAGCTTGAGTCTCTGAACCACGTTAAACTGAGCGTACTTATCTTTAAAAATATTTACTAAAGTGTTGTGAAAATCTGCTCACTGAGAGAGCATTGTTAAAAAAGAAACTTTAGTTAATCTTTCAGGTTAGGGAGGATCCTCTCACTGACCAGTTCAGGCAACGCACTCGAGAGTTCAGTATCTCGAGTCACTGCCTTGCTTAGAGCATGAGCCTCCAAGCCTTCACACTGACTTGGTAGCTCAGCCTCTAAGCAGAGCAGTGACTTGAAGTGTAACCTCTCGAGTCACTGTGTTGCTAAGAGCATGAGCCTTCCAGTCTTCTCACTGACTGGATAGCTCAGCCTCTTAGCAATGCAGTGACTTGAGAACTGTTCACTCTTGCTGAACTCCCTGAGTAAAAAGTTTGAAAAAAAAAATTCTCCTGAATTCCCATTTTGGTACTCGAAAACAGGACTATCAATTGGTATCAGAGCGGGTTGTTCACATGACCACTGATCCAGTTTTATTAAGAAAAATGGTCTACCGAACAGATCTTAAATGTTTTAGACTATGAGAATTCCTGCATATTTTAAACTATTACTTGTATTCTGACATTATTCTTGTAATAGCAAATCATTTGGTTAGAAGTTTTGGAATCAACAAAAAGGGGGAAATTGTTGGGATATATTTTAGTTTTGATGATTTTCCAAAACAACATGTAATAGGTTTGAAAGCAGTCAGGATTGTATCTTTTGTTTTAGGTCAGGCTAGGTTAGCTCTTAGTAGAATAGGCTGTCAGTTGAGAAGAACTCAGCTGAGGGAACACTCAGTTGAGGGGGAACTCAGCAACACAGCCTGAAGATATCAAGATGACACCCAGAAGAACTGACTAAAGCCATGCTTGTAACCTGAACCAGAAGAGAAGCCTGAAGGATGTCCTACTGAGTGTAAACCTGGCTGATCTAAGCTAAGTCAAGTGGACCACTCAGTGAAGAGCATGATCAAGAGGATCAGTGCTGCACCAAGTAGGCCCTGAAGGAGTCAGGCTACTGTGGTCAGGGAAGTTTGTCATTCAGCCTTATGACAAACTTCTTGGAATGATCTTCAAACAGTCTCTGAAGGACAACTACACTGAAGACGTTCAGTCCACTGAAGATCATCAGTAAGTGAAGGAGGGAACTACCTAAAGTCAGTAGGTCTTGGTCAACCCACTGAGTCAAAGATCCGTTGGATCCGGCCCACGTGGACCAATCAGCACGAGGCAGCAACTCTGACACTGACAAGGCCGCATTCCAAGAAAAGTGGTTGAAACCATTAATTTTATAGATTCAAATGTAATTTAATCCAACGGTTACATTTGAATCCACACTATAAATACAAGCTCATAGCTGCGTTTTGAGTGTGTGTGAAGTAAAAAAATCAACACCTACGAGCTGTGAAGGTGTGAGTGTTTAGTGCATTGTATGAGAGTTATAAGGAGGCACGTTTCACACCTTGTACACTGAACTTTAGAGTTCATAGATATACACAAATGAGTGTCAAGCTTGTAACTCATAGCTTAGAGAGGTTTTCCTAATCTTAGCTCTAGGCTAACACATTGTAAAGGAAAACCTCACCTAGTTGGAGAAACCAAACTGAAACCAAAACCCTCTAGTTAGGTTTGTTGGTGGAAGTTAGTTTGTGAGGAGAGACAGCCCAGGGAGTGGCGTGAGTCCAGTGTTGTGTGCACCTTGGCACGTTAAAAACAAGAATCCCAGTTAGTGGATTTCTTGTTAAATCAGGTCGTGGATGTAAGAGCTTGAGTCTCTGAACCACGTTAAACTGAGCGTACTTATCTTTAAAAGTATTTACTAGAGTGTTGTGAAAATATGCTCACTGAGAGAGCATTGTTAAAAAGGAAACTTTAGTTAATCTTTCAGGTTAGGGAGGATCCTCTCACTGACCAGTTCAGGCAACGCACTCGAGAGTTCAGTATCTCGAGTCACTACCTTGCTTAGAGCAAGAGCCTCCAAGCCTTCACACTGACTTGGTAGCTCAGTCTCTAAGCAGAGCAGTGACTTGAAGTGTAACCTCTCGAGTCACTGTGTTGCTAAGAGCATGAGCCTTCCAGTCTTCTCACTGACTGGGTAGCTCAGCCTCTTAGCAATGCAGTGACTTGAGAATTGTTCACTCTTGCTGAACTCCCTGAGTAGAAAGTTTGAAAAAAAAAATTCTCCTGAATTCCCATTTTGGTATTCGAAAACGGGACCATTAGTTCACCTGCCAATGAAGCAACTGGCGATGAAGGGATTCCCTGCCCTGAATCACAGGAGGAAGTTGCTGAGGTACCCAAGGTGACTCCTAGTTCTGACGGTTTATCCTTGAAGTTCGATCATGAGCAGGCGACTATGACCACTCCACAACTGCCACCAGTGCATCCTGAAGGGGAGACTGGTCAGGCAAGGGCTGACAAGGGAAAGCAACCAGTGCCTGAGACTGAAGGTGATGAAGATGATGAGATAGTGATCACTGACATCCGCAAAGGCAAGTTCACTGATATCATCACAGTGAAGCAAGAGAAGACCACAGAGAACCTCGCTGAGTTGGAGAATAAGATTCAAATGCTTGAGTCTGAACACTCCAACAAGGACAAGGCTATCCAGAAGCGAATCAGGTGGATGAAGTCAGCACTAAAGACAATTGCCAACAACAAGCTTAAACACTTGGAGAAGGCGATGAAGGTCATTATCACTTCAGTGAAGATGGAGAGGAAGAAGACGAAGAAGCTGTTTGCCGGAGCTCTGACTCAAATGAAGGAGCAGAATGAATAGATGTTGCTCAAGGCGGTAGAGCAGTTAACATCTCAGTCGACTGGACTGCTCACCAAGGCCCTGAATGACTCAGCGCATAGGATGGCCCTAGAGTCAGAGAAGTTCATTTTTGAGTTAGGGAAGGCGGTGACTAGGCTGGCGAACACTGAGAAATGCTTGCACAACTCTATGGAGGTATTTGACAAGAAGCTGAAGTCAAGTCTTTCTTATTTATCATATACGGGGGCTGGAATATCAACATGAGTTGACTTGATGAAGGAGCACTTGAAGGAAGTTCAGTCGCTTACATCCTTTGTGGTCAACACTGGGAAGGACGCCATCAAGGAAACAGTGCAAAAGTCTCTCCCTCTTGCCAAGGATGATGCCAAAAGGGGAAAAAAGGTTGTGAAGAAGAAAAGATCCAACCCTGCGGCATTAGAGGAGAAAAATGTGCTAATTATGAAGACAACTCGTTTGGCGGCTCAGGCTAATGACCATTCAAAACAAGTTCCTCAACTGCCACAAATTCTAGAAGCTTCAGTGCACTCGCCCATCGACACTAGGAAGAATCTTATCACTTTTGATGGTGATCAGGTTGCAAGTCTTTGCTCAGAGGCCTGGGGAGTTGCACAAGAGAAGACTGAAGCTCAGCGTCGGGCTGAAATTTATGTCAAAGAGAAGCAGCGCATACTGGAAAGGAAAGTGGAGAAGCTGATTGAAATCAACGCACTGCAACAACACAATTTAGATGATGCAATGATCAGTCTGCTAAGGAGGAAGAAGGAGAAGCCTGAACCAAGGAAGTACAGAAAGGCGGCAGCACCAAGACCTAAAAAGTTACAAGTCCCAAGGAGTCTTCAACTAAGTCAATGCTCATTATTTCATTTATCTCAGGGGCACTGAAAGTGTTTTGGGAGGATGCGCGGAATGAATTCATCAGGCTCTGGTATGTGTTCAAGAAGTGGGGCGACTCTGAAGACATTGATGCTCACTTTACTGACTTCATGGTGGACAACTATCCTGAGCTGTTCAAGTTGATCATGGACGAGGCTGACAACGCCAAAGTTCAAATCAAGGCCCCTGAACTTATCATCCGCAATCCACCTCTCATTCTGAATTCAACTATGTATGACTCAAGGGCTATCATGAAGGAGGTGCTGAAGATCGCCAAGGCTGAAGAGTACATTAATCAATTGGACATGATCGAAGAGTTGAAGGAGAGAGTCTACACTGGATATGGACTCAAACCTGAGATGCGTAGGATCTAGTTGTACCCTGAAATTTTGATGTAATAGATAGGTTCATTGTATTCTTGCAAAATTTCTCAATGAAATCTATTACATTTACCCACAGACAAAACTCATTGTCTTTTTTGCTGTTATTTAAATTCTGTACTTTATCAACAATTGCTCTAACACTGACCTTTTCTTATAGATATGACTTATTTTCCACCAAGTGTTTTGTGGATCTTTTTAGTGTTCCGGCATCATCAAAAAAGGGGAAATTATTGAAACAATGTCAGTTTTGAGTTGATCTCAAATACCCTGAAAAGATGAATTTGCCTAAGTGTTAGAATAGTTAGGCTAGTCTTGTTAGGATATAATATTTTATATTCACAGGTACACACTGAAGCCTGAAGAACACAAGAGCGCCATCACTGAGCTTAAGTTAGTTTTCTAAGCTGACTAACTGAGCGTCGGGATGAAGAGCATAATCCTGAAATCATTGCTCGCTCAGCCTGAAGGGAACATGACTGACTGAGTGATTTGGGAAAAGACTTGGAGTAGGATTCAAGCAAGCAAAAGGAATGTCAGCGCTGGAACACGTACATAGATGAGGACAAACTTGAACTCAGAAAGGACAAGACTGAACTAAAGAATGAGTTATGACATTCTCACCTACCTGATGATGTGGACCAATCAGAGCAAGATAAGTCATGTACGGACACTGACTTGAACCTGACATCCCTGCAGTTTTCAACGGGCATGCATTTAATGCATTTACCAAATCCATGCAAGGACGGCTGCTGCATGAAGATATGTCCGTTTGAATTATCTTACAAGAAAGGTGACTAGGAGGCTATCTCTCCAACGGATAGTTTTCAAGTTTGCCTAAAAACAAAAGACCTTCGACCCAAATAAGGTTACAGAAAATTTCGAAGCTAGAAATTACTCAAGACTCTCAGCGTTCAAAGCATTAAAAGAAGCACTCGAAAAACCTAGAATTTTCCAAGTGTTTCTTAAGTCTAGAGTCTATTATGTATTCCACTGAGCGAAATATATATATCCTAAGTTTTGAGTGATAATTCAATCCTTAGTATAGGTTTGCCTTGTAAGGATTATCACAAATTGTTGGAATCCAAACTGAAACCAAAACCCTAAAGCTGAGTCAGTGATAGGTTTGTTGGTTGAAGTTAGTTAGTTGGTTAGAAGGAAGACTACTAGAACTCAAAGTCTAGGGATCAGTGAGCTAGTCATTGTGCACCTTGACACGTTAAAAACAAGTCAATCCTTTAGTGGATTCTCATGTTGAATCAGGATCATGGACGTAGGAGCTTGAGTCTCTGAACCACGTTATATCACTCTAAGTTCTTTACTTTCTTTGATATCGTGCTTATTTGTTTATCATTGTCATTATCATTCATTACATGCTTTGTTAGTGTTGAATCAATCAGTCTGGCCATCGAACTCATTGCGCTGCCCTTCTAACCACAACTTCCTAAAAGGAAAACCAGTTTTCAGAAAGCAAGCTAAAATAAGTTTTTAAACTTTCAGAGCTCACACATTTCCACACTAAGACAAAAATAGATAGTTAGCCAACTGACTTGCCTCAATGCAGTTAGTAGGTGTATTATTTATTCAGTGTCTATCACCACTCTGACTTAAGGGGACTCGGCTTTGAAAAGAAAGTTGAAAATTTGTATACGTGTATTTCCCCCCATACACGTATCACTCAAACTTGTACGGGACCAACAAGTTGTTTAATTTGGTGTTTATTAGAAAGTGGGTGTGGAGGCTTTTAAATGAGCCAACTAGATTGTGGGGAAGAGTTTTGAAATCTAAATATGGCGAGACCCATTTTTGTTTTGATGTTGGGGGGTAATAGGAGTGCTGAGGGGGAGATATGGTGGATTAGTATCGGGCTAGTGGAAAGATTTATGTAAAGTGTTCTCGGGCTGTGGGGGGAGGGAAATGAAGGAGGAGCTTGTAAGGTAGGTTGGGAATGGGGAGGGCACGTTTTTCTGGTCGGATATATGGTTAGGTGTGAACCCTCTCATGTCAACCTTTAACAGATTGTTTAGGTTGTGCTTGAATCAAGAGGGAAGGGTTAGTGAATTTGGAAAATAGGTGGACGGGGAATGGAGCTGGGAGTTTCGTTGGAGGAGGATGTGTTGATTGGTGGAAATAGTCTCTAGCCCCCAATGGAATTTTTTTCCACTAGTCGGGCATACAAGAAACTTACGAGTGAAGAGACGATTATAATGGATGTGAATGCTCAAAAGGCTTTTAATCGTTTGTGAAAATGCTACGCCCCGAGGAGAGTGCAAGCAATTGTGTGGAAGCTTCTCAAGGAAAGAATACCTACCAAAGACAACCTACTTAGAAGAGGAGGCGATTATGTATTAGGTGACTTATCTTGTGTTTTATATGATGATGAAGAGGAAAGTCAGTCCCATTTATTCTTTGGTTGCAACTTTGCTCGCGAGATATGGTGTTCTTGCTATAGATGGCTTAATATTGAAATGGTACCTCATAAGGACCCGATTACTCACTTTCTAAAACATGGAAATATGTTTGACAAAGAAAAGAAATCGAGAGTGGCGACTACATTTTGGGTGGGCGTCATTTGGTCTATTTGGAAGGTGAGAAATGATTTAACCTTCAACGGAGCTATTTCAAACCCTATGAGACTGGCAGACACAATTAGGGAAAGTTTGGTCCTGGTGCAGTATTCATGTTCCCAAGTTAAGGAGATATTCTTATGAAAATTGGATTGGAGATCTAAAAAAAGTGTGTACTAGTATTTAGTTAAAGAAGGAGTGTTAAGATGTAGAGGGAATTCGAGATTTTTGCATTTTATGTAATCGGATACTGTTGTAAGGGTTGGAGTACCCCTTGTACTCCTTTTTTTTTTAATATATTTCTTTTCTGATAAAAAAAAATCTAAAATCGAACTAGGAAAAGAATTAATATCGTGACATTTACAGATGAATGTTGTATTAGATACTTGATTAAGCGAGTAATGAGTTAGATTAAGGACTAACCGATATGTAGTGAGAGTGTCATATACGGATTGTACCATCCTCAGAACCTGTTGAAACAAACTGCAGATACATTGTGTGTGACCATCTAGTGTCTGGACACAACTCTTTGTTTGATAATCTCAAACCTGTTTCCAAATTATCCAAATGGTTTAGATCTTGTGAATAGAAACTTATAATACTAGAGGTATCAAGGCAAATAAAGCAGTGTGATCATCAGAACAGATGATTAAATAAGGTTTATCACCACCAGTTAGATAATCTACACAGTTGACTCCTTATAGGTGAGCATCTAGTGTGACATTTGGGTCAGGAGAGCGAAGAATCCATATCTACAAAAGTGAACGCATTTAGAAATCTTATCAAGTCAACAGAACCTTTTGAACATTGACATGGGTACAATTCCACTCATACCTTAATTGTGCGATCAAGTGATGCACTAGCAAAGGTATTGGTGTCTTTAGGATTAAACGTCACTTGCATCACGTAATGGGAATGACCTTCAAATATTTGAGTGCATACCCTCCTTTTTTCCCAGTCCCAAAGCTTTATGAGCATGTCGTTGGAGGATGACAACACATACGGAAGGGTGGGATGAACAACCACACCTCTACTATAATTGGTATGGGCCTAATATGCTTTGACCTTATCCATAGTATTGTAATTATGCATACGAATGAACAAGTCATCAGCACCAGCAACCACCCACTGCTTTCGTGCAATAAATTTCACAGATCTAACTGTAAAATCTTAAAGTGGATTTCAATTAGTTTTCCCTGCACAAAATTCAGAATATTATTGAACTTACATTGATTGCAAAAGAATAATGATTATTGTACAATGCTCATTATGCTAAGAC
Organism: Ballota nigra; assembly: GCA_947034835.1. Classification (NCBI taxonomy): domain Eukaryota; kingdom Viridiplantae; phylum Streptophyta; class Magnoliopsida; order Lamiales; family Lamiaceae; genus Ballota; species Ballota nigra. Next base: position 3,505,074 of record OX344727.1, on the reverse strand, counting down.
AGAAGTTCTGAAAGGACTCACAAATTGAGTAGAATTGTCATTCCTAGTTGTCTTAGCACTAAAAAAAGCCTCCAGTATACAGCTTGTTTGCAAGATTTTAGATCCTAATCCATCATTTTCTCCACCAAGTGCTTTCAAATATTGCATTGCAATCTTAGCTGTTTCAATCTTACTAGCGCCACTTTCACCACTACAATCTAACTGTGCCAAAGCACCAAACCCCATAAAGAAATATAAAGTAGGACAAAAAACTGAAAATTGGCAGCTAACCTTATAATGATAGACTGGTTACTTTCATCTGAAAATTTCAAGAGAATGCGAAAAAGAAAATTATATTAGCACCTCATCATAAAAGTAATATGTAAAATTAGCGAACATTTCTCAATATTTAAGGTATTGTTTAGCACCTTTCATCATTGCGTTGTATGTTGCATCAGCGACAGAGTAAACATGAGGGCTGCCTAAAAGCTTGACTCTATATGCAGAACTAAGGTCATAAGTTGTTTGTTTGACTCTATATGCAGAAACGAGGTCTTTTTTCCCAGTCCCAAAGCTTGACTCCAAAATAACCTGAATTAAATAGAAAAATAAAATATCAAAGTATATGGAGACTAAAACAATTGTGAGTGAAAAATATAATAGTGTAGCAAAATATTAATCACAAAATAACCAATTTAAACACTTAAATTACGCACAAATTTCCACTTATCAAATCTTCCCACACTTAAACATTTGCTTGTCCTCAAGCAAAAAGAATTGCAACACGTGAGAAACAAAATCCAATAGACAACCATGTCAACAAAATCGCAAACTAACATGTAGCACTCAAGAATTCAAAACAAGAAAAATTGAAACACTCCTCTATAGTCCTTGAATCAAATTTTTGAGCCAAAATCATAAGTTGTTTGCCCCTCTAAATAAACCAAGATTTTCAATTCACAGTTACTACACAAAATTTCGTCAATCCTTGGGTACTCATACCACATCCATAATCCCCTAAGAAACTCAACCTTGGGTCACTTGACTCAATTTTCTTTTAAAATTCAAATCTTTATTGGTATCCTTCTCCAATTCGTTCATACTTTTTTTTTCCTCTTTCTTCCTTTAAAGAGCTGCAGCTCCACTCCACCTCTATGTTTTAGCTTTCTCGACTTAGCCTCTAGAGGTAGGCAGCTGTTTCAGCGTTTTTTTTTTCTTTTTTTTTTTCTCTTTCTTTCATTATAAGAGCTGCAGCTCCACTCCACCTCTATGTTTTAGCTTTCTCGACTTAGCCTCTAGAGGTAGGCAGCTGTTTCAGCCTTTTTTTTTTCTTTTTTTTTCTTTCTTTATAAGAGCTGCAGCTCCACTCCACCTCTATGTTTTAGCTTTCTCGACTTAGCCTCTAGGGTGGGCAGCTGTTTCAGCCTTTTTTTTTCTTCTTCTTTATAAGAGCTGCAGCTCCACTCCACCTATGTTTTAGCTTTCTCGACTTAGCCCCTAGAGGTAGGCAGCTGTTTCAGCCTCTTTCTTTTCCAACTCTTTTTCCTTCAATTTTTTTTTCAACTTAACTCATTTTTTCCTCCAATCAAAATCATGTTCTTTTTTTTTCAACTTAAGACACCAATTAGGATTTTTCCCTTCTCAAGAAAATCAATATAAGTTCACCAAAAATCAAGCACTCAAGTACACCACTTCAGGGTATTAAGAAACCAAGGATCAATTCATTTTCACTGAATAACATAAGAATATCAATCAGGCTACTAATTAAGAGTGGCAACTCATAATTTCAGCAATTTAACGAAAATCGACTAAGAATATAGTCAAAGAAATTAATTTAAACATGCTTCAAACACCCAACAGAGTTTCCAACTCAAACATGCACGCAGTTTAATATCAGTGATAACTACTCTAACAATAAATAACCACAATATAACCCCACACTTAAATATTTGTTAGACCTCAAACAATATGAATTATAGAATAGTGGATGGGGGGGTTGTAGAAATCACCGGATTGAAGTTTAGTCTGAGGTGGTCTGTATAACTTCAGCAACCTCTTCTCTACTTCTCTAAATTCAATCTCTAGACCTGGATCTTATTCAAGAAAAAAAATAAAAAATATCAACAGAAAAACAAAAATTACACGAAAAATTCAATCAAATTAACAATTAAATGCATATGTAAGAATCACCTTCAATCTGACCACAAAATTCGGTCAAGAAAATAAGAAAGAGGTTTTTAAGAACTCACTGAAAATATTGGTCAGGCTCTAGAAAAACACATGTGAATGTTAAAGTCTATAACTAGCCAACCAAAAAAAATGACATTGTTTACCTCTGCAATCTCTAGCTTGCCTAGCCGTATGGTTAACTCAAATTTATAGTCCGGATCTTTAGCAACTTCAAATGCATCTTCTATCATCCCTCGTGATTAAACAAGACTTGTTGATCTATCAAATGAAAATATGTTTAGCTAGGTATATATTGATGGGTGAGTATGATTAAGAGTCTCTTTGTAAAAATTGCGTCAAAGAATAAGTATTTCTTCTCCCTTCGTCCCATACTTGTTTGCTACTTTACTGTTTGCAGGGGTTTTAAGAAAAGAGTTGTTTATTAGCATTTAAAGTGATAAAGTAGATGTTTTTTGTTAGAAATCAGTGTTTTTAATGAAACTGAGATGAAACAAACAAGACTTCCATTTTCAAATAGTAGAATACTTGTGAATATAAAAGCAAACAAGCCCTCTGAGGAATCCTATTCTTATATAAACAGACTCCTTATGAGCTCCATCATATTATCATTATTAGCATCTTATGAGCTCCGTCATCTTATTTTATCCAAACACTTCAACAAATTATTTTAAAAAATTTAATAGAGTACCTTGTAATCTCTAAAAACATCTTATATATGTAGTGAGAGTTTTAAAATAAACCTAGTTAAACACCCTAAATCACTAACCAATGAATAAGTAACCCCAACTTGGAAAGGATAGAAGATAGTTACCCATCTTGCGGAAGTACAGGAAATTTGTAATAGCACGCCAGATTTGGTAATGCTTCACAACAAGCTTTGGATTCAAGTACAAACCATATGGTGATATAATCTGCAATGCACCACACATAAGAAGCTTCACTCAGACAACTGTTATCTCAAAGAATACACCACAATAAAATTATTAAAATAAGTTCACTACTACTTGGTATGAACAAGAATCCCAAACAACTTCAATGCCTCTATCACCATTGACAAGTAACACAAAGAGTAATTTTAGTAAATTTAATAATTCTGACAAAAAATAGAAAGAACGCAAAAATCAACGTAGATGTCTACTCTTTTCGCAAAACCAACAATAAAAAAGAAACCCCATTCATGCCCTCAACCCCCACCAAAACCAATTAAAAAATAACCAATTGCCCGTTTTAAAGTCCTACAACATTAGCAGTTTAGTTGAAATAGCCCACACAGTATTAAAGAATCATACACCTAAAGAGTATAATCGACTCTAAATGCATTTGCAGCATCAGGTTATTGTCAGTACAAAAATATTCTTAAAACATTTGAAGGATTTGCTTTCATTCAGTCCACATGCTCTTCGTAAATATATATCTATATAATATTTATGATCATCTCATAAAAATGATGATAAACAAAAAAAATTGATGGAATACTTGAGGTTTCAATTAGTGAGCAACTTTTCATGGGCTCATTGAACACACAGTAACACCTAATTCACTTACATACAAGAAAGAACCTGTAATTAAAATTGAATAAAAAGATTAATTGGTTCAGTTTCAGCATAGAGTACAATGTCCTTACCTCATCAGTGATTTCACTGTCGTCGATTCGCTCCGGTTGCTCGGCCATAGCCGTACCCGTGATCACCCGTCGTCGGTGCTTAATCAGAACACTACCCTTAGGAAATCTAAAAGCTCCACTATCACTCGCCTCTAATTGGAACCTAATTTCCTGGAAATTCGACCACACGGCAAATTTGGGAAACGCAGGCCGATGGAGAAAGTCAAACTGAGAGCGACATGAACAGAGGGAGGTGACGGAGAGAGGAATTAAAGCAATTCTATCGAATTCTACAATTTGCGGAGCCATTGAGAGGCGAAAACAGTGTCGGAGAAAGAGAGGGCTACATAGAACTAAGGTCCATAGCTGGTGGTGGGAAGATATGGACGACGGTGAGACGGCGATTGGATTGAGATTTAGCGGCGGCGCTTTCGATAGAAGTAGAACTCCGCCTTGGAATATTTAGTGCAGTTCTACCCAGCATTCGCCCAAAGAGCAAAACACCAAACCCTAGCCGATTTCCCCCACGGAAGGGAGGGAAAATATAAATCGCAAAAATAAACCTAATATACCTCCAAGCAGAATCAAAGTGCTTTTCAACTAGATGGAATTGAAATCTCAACACCCAATCAATCGTACGAATTCACAGAGGCGTGATGATATGATCTAGAACAAATAAATAGAGGGGACGCTAATCTCTCTCTCTTGGCTTCCTTTGTTTCTAATATATGCGCTTGCATATTAGAGAGCTAGCCGTTGTGTGTACCTCGGGGGCTCATAAAACACGCGCGTGAGACAAGCGTGTGTAACACGAACCAATAGAAGCGATGATACTGTTAATGCGTGTGAAAGTTATCATCATTACACGTTAAACTCTACCTATTCCAAATTTAAATAACAAATTTTCGAAATTAAGGTTTAGCTCTAATATTTGTCATCATCTTCATAAAAAATAATCATTATCATCATAACACACATTAATTCCTATTTCAAATTTAATTAAGAAATTAGGGTTTACATTTTATGGTTTTCGATTTTATTTATATTTTTTGTCTTTTTTTATTTGATTAAATTTTTATCATCATTACACATTAAACCCTATCTATTTAAAACCCTACCAATTATTTTTTTCTAACATTACACATTATCTAATTAGGGTTAAGTAATGAGAAGAATTAATTGAAACTGAGTAATGAATATAGGTAAATAAAACACCGCGTGGGATACATGGATGAATATGCTTTACGGTTATATGCTAATATAGTGGGAGTAAATATCGCGACTAATGTTAATCAATATAAAAAATTGGTAAAATATTGCCTAAAATATCTAATTTCCAACATTTGGTAAAATATCTCAATACCGAATTATATTGATAGTGTTTCGAAATTTGGTAATTAAATTGGCTAAAATATCTCACCTAATTAAGTTTTGAAATCTTATAATAATATATTTTCAAACCTCTCCAAAATGATGTGTCAACACCACCTTATTCTTAGGCTGATGTGGCATGTCTCAAATCTCTCCATTTTGAAATGATGCGCTCTCATTAAAAGTTGGTTAAACTTTTAATCTCGACCCTTCGTTCTATATCAATAAATCTAAACCATTAATTTATATCTGCATAATTAATGCAAATAGATATTTTTTCCATTTTCTTATTTAGTTATTTTTAGAATTTATTATAAATCATATTTTTTCCAAACCTTAATGTAATTAAATACGATCTACTTATTGAATGAATCTAAATTTATCATTTCTAAGTTTGAGTTAGTATATATAGTACAATATAATGTTCGATGATTTTGTCCTAAAATAAAAGGTATATAGTTATATATTCCAAAGAATTTTCTTATGTGATATATTCTTATTATGGACAAGACATAATATTGCATGCATTTTTTTTATATAAATAAGAGCATATTGTATTTCATTTTTTCACATCAAAGTTTCATTTGTTCCACTCTTTTGCTGAGATTTCTCCCATCAATTGTTGGTTAGTTATATATATCTATTGTTATTAGTATATTTATTTTATAATTAAATTCATCATTTTAAGTGCTCACAATTTGATTAGATTTAAATATCAATATCAATATGAATGTAATAATGATTGTTGATTTATGCTCTACATCGTTCAGTTTAAATATTCTTCATGTGCAAAAATAATAGATTTAACTATACCATATATTTTTATCTGAATAATTATGATGGTTTAATTGTTGTAATTTAAATCTCATTTTAGATTTCAAGAGTATGACACCTCAATTTTCTCTGATTTCTAATATCAAGAGTGAGAGCAAAAAATTGACCGTTAAAGTTAGGATTGAAAAAGTTGGACAATATTTTTTAATGATTTTAATAGAGACAAGTTCTACTTGGAACTCATTTTGATCGATGAACAAGTATTTGTAACGTTAAAGTTTATTTCAAATTTTGTATTGTTTCTTATATAAATTAATTTCTTACCGTATACTCCCAATAACTAATAATGTTGATTAATTTATAAATTATTCAATATTGAAATGGAAATTGATTATTATTAAATTATTAGTCTAAGTAATGTTATTCCATAATTGTTATTAATTTATGTGAATTTTGATTTTTTTTTAATTATTTAGTTTGTAGGATATATCTATAGGGTTTAGTGAAGGGCACGGGCCACAGCTAAACAAACCCCATAATTTATTGTATATACCTCGAATTTTTTTTAAATAAAAATACTCTTATATTAAATGTCTACAGAAAATAAATATAATATATTTTTTCAGTATGCGAAATTCGCGTGGGTACACTCCAGTATCTTATAATTGTTAAGAATTATTAAAAAAAAATTGGCAACATTAATTAAAAAAATTTGCAACATTTCGAAATATTATGTTTTGGCAACATTAATTAAAAAATTTGATTAAAAAGGTAATTGTTAAGAATTATTTGAAAATAGACTTGTAATGTTAGAAAAAAAAATTGGTATTACTACCAAGCACTATTGGTAATACTATCAATGTCTATTGATAATACTACTAAAGACTTGGTAATATTACCCTAAACCCTCACGATAAAGGCTAATTCGAATGATTAAAAAGGTAATGGTTAAGAATTAATTGAAAATAGAATAGTAATGTTAGAAAAAAATAATTAGTATTACTACCAATCACTAATGGTAACACTATCAATTTCTATTGATAATACTACTATAAGACTTGGTAATATTACCCTAAACCCTCAAGGTAAACCCTCACCGTAAACTCTAATTCGAATGATTAAAAAAGTAATTGGTAAGAATTATTTGAAAATAGACTTGTAATGTTAGAAAAAAAATAATTGGTATTACTAACCAATCACTATTGGTTAGGGATGTTAAACGGGCTGGCCCTAACCCTATAGGGCCAGCCCTACAAGATTGCGGGTCTAAACGGTTTCGGGCCTTATCGGTTCATTTTAATCGGTCCACAAACATTCGAAACCTGACCCTAACTCTGGCGGTCCGCGGGCTAAACGGGTCACTAACGGGCTTAAAAAAAAATTAAAAAAGTAATCTTTAATAAGAAAATATAGATTTGTAATTGTAATACACTACCATTTAAACAAAAAATTTAAACATTGTTCAAAAATTGTTCATAAAGTTCATAATTGTTTAAAAAAAAAAAACCAAACATTGTTGATAAAGTTCAAGCATTAAAAATATTCAGAATTAATATAAATGTCTTAAGACTCTTCAATCTTCTACATTTGATCCTTTCTTAGACAATGACATAACATCATCTTCCAAATCATCACCAATTCACCATCATCATCATCATCTTCTAAAACATATAAAAAATATAAATTAGTCATTAAATATGAAAAACTTAAGGTAAGAAATAAATTTAACTTCCCTAGTATTAACTAACTTAAGGTAAAAAAAATAATAAAATAAATTTCGGGCTAACGGGCCAGCCCGGTAAACCGGCGGGCTAACCGGTTCGGGCCAAAAAAATCTAGTTTTTAAATGGTCCATTAGACCCCTCGGACCTAACCCTGTGCGGTTCAGGGCTAAATGGGCTGGCTCGCCAGCCCGCGGCCCGTTTAACATCCCTACCTACAATTCAACTATTTTATTCATTTAAAAACTACTTTATTCACAAGTCACCATATTTCCAAGACTACTTTAACCATATAAATAATACATTTCAACTCTCGTATTAAACTCTGTGTAAAATTAAACGGCAAAATAAAATTGGTACAAAAGAAGTAAAATTTAACAAAAAGTGATAATATTGTTGTTAAAAGTAACTTATCACTTCTCTTTAAAAATATTGTCACATTTTACTATAATCCTATCACTTGTTTTTTTTTTTTAATTTGATCGGTCTCATACAATTTTTTTATCTTAACTAAATGAGTAGGTTTTTTGTTGCACTATGCCATTCAAATGCACTTTTAAAAAGTGCAACTGTTTTCAATATTTTTTTTTTATTTTCACTAGCACTTTTCAATTAAAATAACTGCACTTTTTAAAAACACACTTGGGTTGTAGTACGGTGCACCTAATACTTACGAAATTATATCTAACCATATATATTCAACATAAATACATGAAGAGCTAAAACAAGGTCTATGTATTAATCAATAGCAAGATTTGAAATAGAGGCTTGTCCTGTTGTTCGGAAAATAGGGGTGCTTGGAATCTATTCGGGATGAAATTTAAATACGAATTTAAATACAATTATTAATAGCATGAATTAATCCTAATTAATTCAAATAATAATTCCAACAACGAATTTTCATCATGCATGTTGAATTAATTCACATATCAACTATGACAGAATAAACAAGTAAATATGCGATAAACGTACCTCTTGTAGAATTGGCCTTTGGATATACGGGACAATTACGATCTCGCTCTATCGACCCAAAAACCTTCTCAAGTATTTCCCTTTTCACCTCACTTGATCACCGGTGGGAGATGCTTTCAAGTAATTTAATAAACTAAGGAAAAAGAAAAATATCTATGCTTCTTGATTTTTCCAACACATGGAATTACGTATTTGGGGATGAAATAATCATCCCCTATTTATAGAGGGGGTATGGCCGAAATTATGTGGGTTAATGGGCTTGAAGAAAATCTTTTCTTTTCTTAGACTCTAAGAAATCTTGAATATATCTCATATATTCTTTTCTCCAAAATAAAATATTCCACAAAAATCTCACACTCCTAAATAAATAGTTATTTTCGAAAATATCAATGAGAAATCCTAAGATTTGGATCTTCTTGAATATATGAGATATTCTTGTATTCCTAGAATACATATCTTCCATAATATATTTTCAAGAAAATCAACAAAATCTTCTCTCTCCTTGATCTCATTATTTTCGAAAATTTGATGAAAAATCAGCATTAATATTATCTTTTTATTTTAATCACTTTATCATTATTGGGCTACTTAATGGGCTACTTGAGGGGCCTTTAAGGAGAATTAAGATTGGACCTCCTAATGGACTTCTGAATTTCAATATTGAGCCCAAATATAATTCAGCCCATTAATATTAATTATTACCACTAATAAATTAATATTGCACTATCCATCTTAATCCATATTACGATAATATGGACTCCCGGTTATTATTTCCCGCGTTTAAGATTATCAAGTCCATTAATTAATTAAGCTTCTGAATATCTCTAAATTAATTAATATATTTCACCTTGGAATAAAGACAGCTCAACATTATTATTCACGCCGAAGAAACTAATTCTTCACTTGCAAGATTTGGTACAATAAAACTTCTGAGCCCACCAAGGGGACTAATCACACGAGCCGTACTCGCACGCGTTTCTCCGTATTAAATCTTAGCAACCGTCGTATGATTAATATTACTGCCCAAGACACAAAGTTCGAAGTCGCAATGATTCTCACCCAACATGAATCAAAGCAGTAACCATTAAGCACACACGGTCATATTTAAGTGACGGAGATTAAGAAATCAACAACCACTGAGGTCTAATTCTTCACCTTTCAGAACAGAAGAATTTATCCTCGCTGTAGGTTCTCTTCAACACATACTAAATGTGCTAGTGCAATCTCTTAGTCAAGACAGACCAATCTGAGCCTTACACATCGACCTTTCACGGCGGATTGTTCAATTCCACCTAGGTCGTGAAAATGTACGTTTAGTTACAAGTAAACTGTTAATGTTGTCTTCCGTGATCGGGTATCACCACATTAACTACAATGTAACATGTACTATATATTGAACGGTTTGCAATAGAAATTCAACATTCAATCATAACTAAAACAAATGTGATAAAAGAATTATTCTCATAAAACGAGTGTTTGATACACGAGTTATATAAAGTAAAAGCATACTTTCACGTATAACTCCAACAATCTCCCACTTATACTTAAAGTCTGCTTTTAGTATACATCACGCATGTCTTAGTGTAGTAGCTCTACGTGACATCTCATGTCAACCTACACTGACCTAATAATTCCTCCCACTTATACTTAAAGCAGATTGGCAATAGTCTTGACTCTCATTCCATCCACATGTCTCTCGAATGTACTCTGAGGCAGACCCTTTGTGAATGGATCCGCTAGGTTGTCACCCGACGCTATCTTTGCCACCTCTATATCTCCTCTCTTAACGATTTCTCGTATAAGATGGTATTTTCTTTCTATGTGTTTGCTGGCCTTGTGGGCTCTTGGTTCCTTTGAATTTGCAACTGCTCCGGCATTGTCACAAAAGACAGTTATCTTGTCGGGCAAATCCGGAACAACGTCCAAGTCTACTAAGAAGTTCTTGAGCCAAACTGCCTCTTTCGCCGCTTCACAAGAAGCTACATACTCGGCTTCCATGGTCGAATCGGCGATGCATTTCTGCTTTACGCTTCTCCATGAAATGACTCCTCCTCCCATGCAAAACACACTACCCGAGGTTGACTTTCTTGAGTCTATGTCTGATTGGAAATCCGAGTCCGTGTATCCTACGGGAACTAGACTATCTGACTGGTAAATCAGCATCCGCTCACGAGTTCTTTTCAGATACCTCAAGATGCACTTTACGGCAGTCCAATGGTCTTTTCCAGGATTACTTTGATATCTTGCCACCATGCCCACGGCAAAGCAGATATCCGGTCTCGTACACAACATTGCATACATAAGGCTTCCTACGGCCGAAGCGTACGGAACACCTTTCATGTCATCTATCTCCGCTTGCGTCTTAGGGCTCATTTCTTTCGATAGATGGATTCCGTGCCTAAAAGGTACAAAACTTTTCTTGGAATCTTGCATGCTGAAACGCTTCAAAACAGTGTCAATGTATGAAGCTTGCGATAAGCCCAACATCCTCTTCTTGCGATCGCGAGTGATCTTGATCCCAAGGATGTGACCGGCTTCCCCTAAGTCCTTCATATCAAATTATTTTGACAGCCATACCTTTACGTCTGACAATACCTTTACATTGTTTCCAATGAGCAGAATATCGTCTACGTATAATACTAAGAATACCACCATAGTTCCGTCACGCTTCTTATACACACAACTTTCGAACTCGTTTTGATCAAACCCATAAGACTTAATCACTTAATCAAAACACTGGTTCCAAGTACGCGATGCTTGCTTAAGTCCGTAAATGGATCTCTTGAGCTTGCATACGAGATTCTCTTCGCCTTTTTCAATGAAACCTTTGGGCTGTTGCATATAGATATCTATCCCGTCAAGACTTCCGTTAAGGAAAGCCGTCTTGACATCCATTTGCCAGATCTCGTAATCTAGGTGCGCATCGATCGACAAGAGAATACGGATGGACTTAAGCATAGCTACAGGCGAAAAGGTTTCCTCATAATCGATCCCTTCTTTCTGAGTATACCCTTTGGCCACAAGCCTCGCTTTGAAGGTTTCAACCCTTCCGTCCGGTCCTCTTTTCCTCTTGTACACCCACTTGCATCCAATGGGTTCTACCCCACTGGGTGGCTCGACCAACTCCCACACTTGATTATGATCCATCGAACCCATCTCGGCTTCCATTGCTGTTTGCCACGACTCCGCGTCTTTGTCTTGGATTGCCTCGTCGTACGTCCATGGGTCTGATTCAACACCGGGAACCAAATCCGAAGATTCTTCTATCCCCATGAATCTCTCGGGTTGCCTAGGAACCCTCCCACTACGACGGGGTTCCAGTTGTGAAGATGTGACGTATGGTACATCATCTTGTATACTTGGTATCGAGGTTTGACCTCTCAATTCTTCTAAGGTAATTTCACTTTTAGGTTTCCGATTGTTCATATAGTCTTCCTCCAAGAATTTAAAGTGTGTACTAATCACGGTCTTTTGATCCTTGGGACTATAGAACATACACCCTTTCGTTCCCGCAGGGTATCCTATAAACAGCCTTAATTCCGAACGTGGATCCAACTTACCGGCTTCCTTGTCTAGCACGTATGCCGGACAACCCCAAATCCGCAAATGTCTTAGACTGGGCTTGCGCCCGGTCTACAATTCCATTGGGGTTTTAGGAACCGATTTGGATGGCACCAAGTTTAGAATATAAGCTGCCGTTTCCAAGGCGTTACCCCAAAACGACTTGGGTAAATCCGAATAACTCATCATGGATCTGACCATCTCTAAAAAAGTCTGGTTCCTTCGTTCCGCCACACCGTTCTGTTGAGGGATTCCCGGTGCGGTCAACTGGGATACGATCCCTTTGTCCGATAGGTAGTTCAAGAATTCATCGCTGAGGTATTCGCCTCCACGATCTGATCGTAGAAACTTGATACTCTTTTCCCTATGTTTCTCGACTTCGGCCTTAAACTCTTTGATCTTATCAAAAGTTTCAGACTTATGCCGCATAAGGTAAATGTACCCATATCTTGAGTAATCGTCAATGAAAGTGACGAAATACTCATACTTCATTCTCGCTTTGATCGTCATTGGACCACACACATCGGTATGAACGAGTTCTAACACTTCCGTGGCTCTATTTCCCTTGGCTCCAAATGCCCTCTTGGTCATCTTACCCTCTAAACTGGATTCACAAGTTGGAAACGGCTCGACTTGGAGCGATTCCAAGGATCCGTCTTTCACCAATCTCTCTATCCGCTTTAGATTAATATGACCTAGTCTAAGATGCCATAGAAGTGTTTCGTTCATCTCCAAATAACGCTTTCTTTTATTACTCGAAATGATCGACGTGTTATTAGATTCATTATTTGAGTGGTGTGCACACTTAATCGTATAGAGATTGTTTACCAACGTTCCATGACAGATAACATCATTCTTAAAAGAAACAGTAACAACTTTATTAAAAGTAACTGAATATCCATCAAAAAACAACTTAGAAACTGAAATTAAATTCTTCCTAAAGTTCGGAACGTATAAAACATCTCTTAAAATTAAAACTCTATCTTCAAAAGATAGGTGCACTACTCCCACTGCTTCGGCTGCCACTCTCGTAGCATCCCCCAAAGTGATGGTGATCTCATTCTTGCTTAAGTCGCCGGGTTAGCTGGAACCCCTGAAGAGTGAAACAAATATGATCAGTTGCCCCGGTATCCACTACCCAAATGTGGGCAGCATACGCCGCAACATATGTTTCAACGACTAAAGCATGAGACTTACCTTTCTTTACCGTCTTCTTTGGCTTAGAACAGGTAGACCTCCAATGTCCTCTTTCCCCGCAATTGAAGCACTTACTCTTATCGGATATCTTCACACCGTACGGCTTGAAAGCTCTTTTCTTGCCTCCAAAAGTGAGTCTATTGGTTTAGTTCCGATCAACCACCTCCTTCTCAATCTTACCCTCCATTAGCCTAGATTTCGAGAAAAAGCTCTTGATCACCAAAGCCTCGTCCCTACTCCCCAAGTATGACTCTACCGTTATCAGGGCTTTGAGCAGGGTATCTAAAGTGAACTTGTGTTCAGATAACACGTATTCCCAAAAGAACCCATCAAAACTACTCGATAGCTTTAGGAGTATGGAATCAATTTGACTTTCTTCACTTTGTCCGGCACCAAGAAACTCGAGTTTCTCAAACTCACGCCTAAAATTGAGAACATGATCCGTTACAGGTGTTCCCTTCACCATTTCCTTCGTGAGCTTCTCACGAATGGTGAACAGATTCGCCATAGGGTTCTAATATAGGGTTCTAATGTTGAAACATCTCTTCAAGGCTATTCATGATATCAACAGCCGCTTCAATGCCTTCATGAATGCGCTTCAAATCTTTAGACATAAATGTCAAGATGATGTGCTTCATGTGCTCATTGGAATGCTTCCAATCATCGAATATCGCCCTTTCCCCATTACTTGACTTATCATTAGGTTTCTTGGGTACGTAAACGCTAAATATCCAATAGTGTTCTTGCGCAGGAAGGACCATGTTCACATTATGTTTCCAATCAACATAGTTCTCACCAACAAGTTTATTATCTTTAAGTATACTAAACAGTGGATTAATAGGTTGCGACATGATGAACTGAGAATAAAACATACATTCATATTAATATCTAGAAAAATACGAAATTATCACATAATTTTGATCCCATCAATTATATTGAAACCTTAAAACAATATAATCATGCATCAGCCAACATCTAGAAACAATTTAAATGCGCCACGAGGGGTGGTCTATACATTTAAATACATTCAAGCGGATCACAAACTTAAAAGTTACAAATCCTTAATTCAAAATTAATAGTTGGCTCCCACTTTGACCACATAGAAATTGACAGGGACTCCGAGGGGAGTAAGTTAATATCAATTTCCTATGCCTAAGTAATAACCATAATTAAATACAGGATTATTATTTCGCTTTGAGCAAGCCACTCGGGGTGAGGGTCAATACCGCCACTAGTAATAATCCACAATCATCCTTTCGGAATTTATTCATGTGAAATCCGTTCTTTTGGCCGATCCGAGGGGGGAATGTATTCCAAAAGAACTTCACAAATAAATAAATTATGGAGGTCAAAATTATCCAATTTTAATGTCCGGAATAAAATTGCGATTTATAAAAACATACTTAGTAATTTTCGAAAGTAAGATTTTTCTTGGACAATTAAATTCATGCAAACACATATTAACAAATAATAATGGGTGCACGAAATAAAACATCCATCAAAACAAAATTAAACACATTGGAGCACTCAAATCCAATTGTCACGGTTTAATTTCTTCACGTCTTGATGCGAAAAATCGTCCTTGTTGCTTTCCGACATTCGTCTCGACATGCTCCCACTCGAACAACAACACTTCATCAAAACAGCATCGTTTGGGGTTCGGGACGACGTTTAAAGTCACACGAAAAAAAAACACGAACCGAAAAATTCCACGGCCCGAGATACGGCGCGCGTCGGCCCACGAAGTGGGCCCGCGCGCCTCTCGGCTAGAAGCGCTGCAGGAGGCGCGCCGAGGCGCAGCACAGAGGCACACCCGAGGCGCTGCACGGAGGCACACCCGAGGCGCTGCACAGAGGCACACCCGCAGGCCGCTCCCGTCGCGCGTGGGCGTGCGCCGTGCACCCCCGTGCACCGTTTTTCGTCGTTCATTCTCGTTTTCTTCACCCCTTGCATGATTTCACGTCCATACACGTGCCACGCTTGTATGCATCATCCGGGTACGCCATTTTTAATTCTTCGTTCTTCGTCACGATCCGGTTACAATTTATTTTTACAAAAAAATAAATACTAGATCTAGACTAATCTATTACAATGATCGAATCAAAATAAAAACAACTAATCTACTCGTGGATTTTCTCACGAGAAAAACGAATTCGAACGAATCGAATTAAAAATAATTAATTCACACGCATGAAATTAACAACATTAAAACCATGACAATTGGATACCTGCAAAAAAGATCTAGCAATTCTACTATCCAATTTCAATTTAATGTTTAACAATTTAAATTTCAATTTAATGTTTAACAATTTAAATTCCAATTTAAAGATCAGAGCCCGAAACCGTGGCTCTGATACCAGTTGTTCGGAAAATAGGGGTGCCCGGAATCTATTCGGGATGAAATTTAAATACGAATTTAAATACAATTATTACTAGCATGAATTAATCCTAATTAATTCAAATAATAATTCCAACAATGAATTTTCAGCATGCATGTTGAATTAATTCACATATCAACTATGGCGGAATAAACAAGTAAATATGCGATAAACGTACCTCTTGTAGAATTGGCCTTTGGATATACGGGACAATTACGATCTCGCTCTATCGACCCAAAAACCTTCTCAAGTATTTCCCTTTTCACCTCACTTGATCACCGGTGGGAGATGCTTTCAAGTAATTTAATAAACTAAGGAAAAAGAAAAATATCTATGCTTCTTGATTTTTCCAACACATGAAATTACGTACTTGGGGATGAAATAATCATCCCCTATTTATAGAGGGGGTATGGCCGAAATTATGTGGGTTAATGGGCTTGAAGAAAATCTTTGATTAGACTCTAAGAAATCTTGAATATATCTCATATATTCTTTTCTCCAAAATAAAATATTCCACAAAAATCTCACACTCCTAAATAAATAGTTATTTTCGAAAATATCAATGAGAAATCCTAAGATTTGGATCTTCTTGAATATATGAGATATTCTTGTATTCCTAGTATTCCTAGAATACATATCTTCCATAATATATTTCCAAGAAAATCAACAAAATCTTCTCTCTCATTGATCTCCTTATTTTCGAAAATTTGATGAAAAATCAGCATTAATATTATCTTTTTATTTTAATCACTTTATCATTATTGGGCTACTTAATGGGCTACTTGAGGGGCCTTTAAGGAGAATTAAGATTGGACTTCCTAATGGACTTCTGAATTTCAATATTGAGCCCCAATATAATTCAGCCCATTAATATTAATTATTACCACTAATAAATTAATATTGCACTATCCATCTTAATCCATATTACGATAATATGGGCTCCCGGTTATTATTTCCCGCATTTAAGATTATCAAGTCCATTAATTAATTAAGCTTCTGAATAGCTCTAAATTAATTAATATATTTCACCTTGGAGTAAAGACAACTCAACATTATTATTCGTACCGAAGAAACTAATTCTTCACTTGCAAGATTTGGTATAATAAAACTTCTGAGTCCACCAAGGGGACTAATCACACGAGCCGTACTCGCACGCGTTTCTCCGTATTAAATCTTAGCAACCGTCGTATGATTAATATTACTGCCCAAGACACAAAGTTCGAAGTCGCAATGATTCTCACCCAACATGAATCAAAGCAGTAACCATTAAGCACACACGGTCCTATTTAAGTGACGGAGATTAAGAAATCAACAACCACTGAGGTCTAATTCTTCACCTTTCAGAACAGAAGAATTTATCCTCGTTGTAGGTCCTCTTCAACACATACTAAATGTGCTAGTGCAATCTCTTAGTCTAGACAGACCAATCTGAGCCTTACACATCGACCTTTCACGGCGGATTGTTCAATTCTACCTAGGTCGTGAAAATATACGTTTAGTTACAAGTAAACTGTTAATGTTGTCTTCCGTGATCGGGTATCACCACATTAACTACAATGTAACATGTACTATATATTGAACGGTTTGCAATAGAAATTCAACATTCAATCATAACTAAAGCAAATGTGATAAAAGAATTATTCTCATAAAACGAGTGTTTGATACACGAGTTATACAAAGTAAAAGCATACTTTCACGTATAACTCCAACACTGTTGAGTCACTCCAAAATGTGTCGTTTATTCATCTTGGTCCCCATCGTCACACATGTTGAGGTATTTGCCTATTTGGTCACAAATGTCATAAATATCAGCATATATACACTTCCTCTCAAAGGGGTGTTTAACTGAGCTTATGAGCTTTTTAAAACAGCTTATAAACTGTTAAAAACTTTTTAAAATAACTTATAAACTATATAAAAACTTATAAACACTATTAATATTTTTGACAAAATAAGATGTTCAACAGCTTATAAAATCATAAAATAAGCTTCCTACAACTTATAAGCTGTAGAAAATTAAATTGAGACATTCCACCTTATTTCTTTAAATACATCCATCCACAACCCCCCCCCCCCCCCCAACATCTACCACAACATAAAAATTAAAAAAAATACATTAAAATATATTTATTATAAATTTTAAAAAATCTTATAAGTTATATTAGTCAAACACTTTAGCAACTTATAATTAAGTTACTTAAATTTAACTTTCAATTTTCAAATAAGCTTAGCCAAATGGGCTCTTACTCCCACCAACTTTACTAAGCTGTTTTTTTATCGATCGTAGAGCCTTGGGGCACAAAAATATGAAGCTAAGAACAATCAGCTCCAATACAAGAAACTGCGAAATCCTCACTCCCTCAGTCCCACCACTATTAACTTTTCATTTTGTCATTTTCGTCCGTCTCAATATTAAGTTTCCGTTTATTTTTCTAGAAACAAAAATATAATATTATATTCCTACACTTTATTCATATCTCTTATCTTTCCACCACATCACTCGTACTATATCTATATTTCTCTTAAAACTTGTACCCAAAAATAATGAAAAGTTAATAATGGAACGGAGGTATCCCTGCCCTCTCTTCTGTTGGATCAAAACTAAACGCCGCTCTCCTTAGAGTGACAATTATTCCGCAAATCTGATTCATAAATTGTGTCAAAACCCATGCACCAAAACAATTTAATGTCATATACTCCTTCCGTCTAAAAAAATTGGTCCCGTTAATTTGCACGATTTTTAATGTGACATATTTTAGTGAATGAGTATATAGTAGATATACCAAGTTATCGCTGCAAACCCCGAGATTTTATTACGGGGAAGGATGAACAAAAATCCATACCTCTGATTTAAAATTCTCTCAACTCTTTCCCTACGTGGAAGTGCCAAACCATTTAACCTTCACTCATTCCAATATAAAGAATTAGTCAATCAAATAATAGATAGTAAGTGAGAATCTTTTACGGTCAGTAAGACTTTCGTTCTTCCTGACGTCAGTAAACCCTCTGATTACCATTAGATCGAAGACCTAACGAATAATATTTTTTTAATGTATTGCACTTTGCATTAAAGAGTTTGCACTCTGCCTATTGCAATCGCACTGCATCGTCCTACTAATAAATTAAATTAATAAATATAACATTACAAAAATACCCTTCTTAGTGTAAAGTAATTTATAATATTAATTAGTTAACATTTAATATTTCAATAACACCCTTTTACATATTATTTAAATTAAAATTAGAAATAATATATTTTAATATAATAACATAAAGGGGGTTTATGAACACTGTCTTGTCCGTCGAGATGCCGCACTGCCCTCCGCCGCGACGCTGCACCTAATCTGTCAACACTTCTGTCGCGATGCCGCACCGCGCATCGACAACTCCGCCCTGCACCTAGAGCGTTGACAACTATTCTCAGAAGGGTTAGGTATATTTAGGAGTATGGAAAACCTTTGGGCAAATTGAATTCTAGGTTTAATTATCAATCAATTATGTTTAAACGTGAATACAAGCTTTAAGTATTTAGATAAGATAGGGTTTAGATTCTATTTACTTGATGCTGGTTTTCAAGCAACAAGAACACTCAATAAATTTGCTTGTTCCTTTCGTCCTTTACAGGGGATCATAGTCGATATTTGCGCTGACAATTAAACACATTGAAAAAAGCTGAATAAAACTTTACTTGTTAACATAATAGGACTGCTTGCTATTCTCTTTAGCATCGAGCATCTGGCCACTGTGAATACCGAAAAGAAGAGGATCTCGGTCGCCATATTTTTAAACCCAGAAATAGGTCCAGAAGAAATCGAAGGGGCGATGGCTCTTTGACGTGCTTCAGGTGGAGACAAAGGATGAGGATGAAAATCACAATTAATATGAAGAACTGATATAAAAACAAACGATCAAGAAAAAAAATAGGAGAAGAAGAAAAGAATAGATGAAGAAGAAGAGGGAGGGTAAACATATTTGTTGTAAATCGAGAGCGTAAAATAGAGACGTGAATTTGTTCACCCATTCATCGATAACGACTACGTCTGGGGGCGTACCAAGCCAGGAGTTTCACTAATATTTATGTGTATGCGTATATACAATTCTGAGTACAATGATCTATTTATAAGAGATAAAACGTAGTCTAAACCTAAAGCCCGTTTAGGTTATAAGTCTATTAGTAATGTCCACATCAAACCATTTAGATTTGGTATAATAAATCTGCTGGATTTATAACACTCCCCCTTGGACATTACGACATAACATATATGTTTTGTCATAAAACTCCACATGCTAGGTAGCGACCAAAATATTTAGTTAGGGAGGAATGTAATTTATTGATCTTTCGGATCTAATCTTCTAGATTTACTTTGGGGTTACCGCTCCTCCTGAAGACAACAATCCTTTGAGCTTTCGTATCCCGGTATCATGAATGTACTTTCAAAAGTAGATGTAGGTAAGAACTTAGTGAACGGATCTGCTAGATTGTTACTAGATTGCACCTTTTGAATGGTAATCACACCACTCTTCTGGAGTTCGCATGGGTAGAAAAACTTAGGTAAAATATGTTTCGTCAGGTTTCCCTTGACGTACCCATTACTCATTTGTGCGATGCAAGCTACGTTGTCTTCAAATATAACAATGGGGGACGTATCACCTTTAGCGATACCACATGAGTCACCAATGTGTTTTACCAAGGATCTCAACTAAACACATTTATGTGCGGCTTCAAACAAAGCTATTATCTCTGAGTGGTTTGGAGACGTGGTAACCATGGTTTGTTTAACCGATCTCCATGAGATTGCGGTACCACAGAGAAACACATAACCAGTTTGGGATATGACATTGTGGGAATCAGACAAATAGCCAACATCCGTATAACATACCAAGGTTTTGTCTTGGTTCCTTCGGTAAAACTGTCCAAGATCTTGTGACCCTTGGAGATACTATAGAACATGCTTAACACCACTCCTTGTAGGAGAAGCGCTATATCTCGCAAGCAAATTAACTGCAAATGCAATACCCGGTCTAGTATAATTTGTGAGATAGAGTAATGCTCCAACAGCGCTAAGATAAGGAACTTCTGGCCCCATAATTTCTTCTGTAGCTTCTTTTGGTCTAAATGGATCCTTATCCACTTCGAGGGATCGGACAACCATATGTGTGCTTAGTGGATGAGATTTATCCATATTAAATCTCTCCAATACCTTCTTCACGTAGGTTGACTGATGTATAAGAATTCCTTCTGGTAGATGCTCGATCTGCAGGCCGATGCAATACTTGGTTTTACCCAAGACCTTCAATTCAAATTCAGTTTTCAAGATTGAACTGGCTTCTTCAATCTCTTTGCATGTTCTGATTATGTTTAGATCATCAACATATACGGATATGATGCAAAAACCACATTGCAATTTCTTCGTGAATACGCATGGAAAAACTATATCAATCGTGTATCCCTTCTTCTGGAGGAATTCACTAAGTCGGTTGTACCACATGAGACCTGATTGCTTTAGGCCGTACAACGACTTCTGTAGTTTTATTCTATACATATTGCAATTTTCTCCATTCCTCGTCTGGGGAATCTCAAATCTATCGGGGATTTTAATATAGATGGCGGCATCTAGTGATCCTTATAAATATGCGGTTACAATGTCCATTAATCTCATCTGGATATTCAATTTAACTGCCAAAGATATTAAGTAGCGGAACGTTATTGCGTCCATTATGGGAGAATATGTTAGATCAAAATCAATACCGGGTCTCTGTGAAAACCCTCGAGCTACTAGCCTCGCTTTGTATCTCTCTACAATATTGTTCTCATTTCGTTTTCGTAAAAAAATCTATTTATATCCTACAGGGATAGTGTGCGCGGGTGTACGAATGATAGAGTCAAATGCTTTTATTTTATTTAGCGATGCGAGCTCAGCTTCAATTGCCTCTTTCCAATTTACCCAATCGGAGCACTTCCGGCACTCAGCGATAGTGTTGGGACATTGTTAGTTTTGATTAAGATCCCAAAGCCCCTGAAAAGATGTTTGCCTTAATCTGTCTTTGTCAGGCTAGTCTTGGTTAGGATTTGTACTTAGTCATTTTACGCTTCACATGTACTCAGTGAGAGGAGAACTCACTGGTGACAATCAAGACCAAGAGCCTGAAGACGAAGAGCACCATCCTGAACTTATGGCAGTTCTCTAAGCTGGCTGAGTAAGTGTCAGTGATGATGAGTATGACCCTGAGGTCATTACTAACTCAGTCCTGAAGGGAACAGGATGTCACTGAGTTAATGGGAAGACTTGGAGTAGAGCCAAGCAATGCAAAAAGAATGTCAGCGTCAGGACAAGACCGGTGAGCTCAAGACAAAATGAACTTAAAGAGACAAGCCTGAAGCTCAGGAATAAGTTCTGACATTCTCACCAACCTGATAACGTGGACCAATCCGAGAAGGACACGCACGTACGGAACCTGACAAGAAGACTGAATTCAGACTGCATATTCAACGGGCAAGCATTTAATGTGCATTTAATGCAACTACCAAATCCATGCAAGGACGGCTGCTGCATGAAGATATGTCCATTTGAAGCCACTCTACATAGTTGACAAGAAAGGCTATCTCTCCAACGGATGGTTTTTTCAAATCATCTATAAATACAGAAGGCCTTGAACCCATTCAAGGTTACGGGAAATTTCCAAGCCAGAAATTACTCAAACTCTCAAGCATTCAAAGCATTCAACCTTTAAGAGAAGCACTTGAAACCATCTAAATTTCTCAAGTGTTTCTTAGCAACTGAGAGTTATTCTGTATTCCAAGAGCTAAACAACATTATCTTAAGCTTAGAGAGATTATCCAATCCTTAGCATAGCCTTGTATTGTAAGGATAATCTCAACCTAGTTGGAATCCAAACTGAAACCAAAACCCTAAGTTAGGTTTGTTGGGAGTAAGTCAGCTAGTGTGTTAGTAAGGAAGTTTGTATAGATCAGTGAGGTTAGCTGGTCTTGGTGCACCTTGGCACGTTAAAAACAAGAATCCCTTGAGTGGATTTCCTGTTAAGTCAGGCCGTGGACGTAGGAGCTTGAGCCTCTGAACCACGTTAAATTCCTTGTGTTCTTATTGCTTTGATATTGTGCATACTTGCCATATTATTTGCTCATTCATTGCATTCGGTTTATCAGGCTTGAATCAATCAGCCTGACCCTAAAAAAGAGCACTGCCTTACTAAACACCTTTCAAAATTGAGTAAAACAAGTTTTCAGAAAGCAAACTAAACAAGACTTTAAACTATCAGGGCTCAAACAATTCCGCACTGAACTTGAACTGATAGTTAGCCAACTGACCCGCACCAAGTGTAGTCAGTAGGTGTGTTATCAGCTACTAGTTCTTTACCACTCTGAGTAAAGGGGACTCAGTCAGTTTTTAAGGTTGAAAAATTGGTATACGTGTATTCCCCCCCATACACGTATTCCTCAGTCTTGTACCGGGACCAACAAGTGGTATCAGAGCAGTGGTTCGAAAGACCACTGACTTTGAATACTAATAGTTTCAAAGGAGAAACTGTTGGTGGTCACTGAACAGATCTGAGTTTGCTTTTCATAAAACTTGCATCATCATGACTTCGAGGAGACTTGAAGCTTCGTTACCTGAATTCTCTGTATCTAACTTTGTC
Source organism: Ballota nigra (assembly GCA_947034835.1). NCBI lineage: Eukaryota > Viridiplantae > Streptophyta > Magnoliopsida > Lamiales > Lamiaceae > Ballota > Ballota nigra. Next base: position 3,481,672 of record OX344727.1, on the reverse strand, counting down.
TATTGGAAGTTTAGATTAGAAGCACATCTCGATGCCATCCATGACCAGATGCCGCATGTTCTCAGGGAAGGACCGATCAAAATCATTGTCCCTAATACCAGAGGTAGAGGGTTGATCTTGATATTGGTGTACCCATTCCTAAGGAAAGAAAGGATATGACCACTGATGAGATCAAGATGATGGGGCTGGATAATGTGGCCAGGAATATCATCTTGCACATGGTGCCTTTCGAGGAGTCAGCAAGGCTGATGAACTTAAAGACGGCAAAGGAGGTTTGGGATGAGCTGACCAGGATGTGCGAAGGGTCAGAAAAGATAAAGGAGAACAAGAGAAATATTGCCATTCAGAAATTTGAAGCGTTCGAGATGCTGCCTGACGAGAGCATAGATCAAATGGAGTCTAGATTCATCAAGTTGATGAATGAGTTGGTGATGTTGGACAAGGATGTCCCAAGGAGAGATGTTGCTTCAAAGATCCTGAATGCACTTCCTGAGAGATGGGATAACAGTGTAATTATGCTTAAGAACACTCAGGATATGAGTAACATAACTTCTGCTTTACTTTTTTCAGAGCTCAAAGCGCTTGAATTTGATCTTAACAAAAGAAGAAGAAAGTTCAGTCAGAAGAGGAAGTGAAGGAGAAAACTCCTGAGAAAAGTGTGGCGTTCAAGTCTAGGTCTGAACCTGTTGAGCCCTCATCAAATTCTTCATCAAAGTCACTGATGGAGATGAGTAGGGAAGAACTCGCTGAGGAGTACAGCCTGATGGCCAGACGATTTGACAAGCTCAATTCCAGGTTTGGTCGTTATAAAAAGTTTTATCAGGACTCACGTGACAGGAAACCTGAAGGAACCCACCAAAGCTCAAGGAGATACGAGGAGCGAAGGAATACTGACCAGAGGAGAGAACGTGGTGACGAAAGGAGATATTCTGAACCAAAGCCTGAAAGAAGAGACGAACAGAGACGTACTCGCGATGATAGATATCCAACCAAGTCTGAAAGCTCACCGAGAACCAGTGAACCTGACTCAAGGAGGAACCCAGAACCGAGGAAATAAAGAGTAAGCGAACAGATAGCATGTTACAACTGTAACAAGATTGGTCACTATCAGTACGACTGCCCAGAGCTGAGTGCGAGGGAGAGAGAGAAAAGGAGAGCCACGAGGGATCTAAGATCTGCTGATCGGAGAGCAATGGTCGCTGAAGATGCAACAGACTCTGACGGTCCTACTGAAAGGTCACCTAAACTCTTCTCAGATGACGAGTACGATGATGTCTGTCTTATGGCTAGGGATGAGCCTGAGGTAACATCAAATTCTGTTTGTGCTTCTTACACTGGTCAAAATCCTGAGCTTAGCTCAGAGTCAGTTAGAGAAATGAACCTTCAGATCTGCCTTGATCAATTGATGGTTGATTTCTCCAGACTGCAGGAAACTAATGTCTTCTTGGTAGAGGAGAACAAGAAATTGAGTACTGAGGTTCAAAACCTGAATGAACAACTCACTCAGTCTGATCTTAAAGAATCAGCTCAAATTGTGAGACTAACTCAGGAGATTGATTTAATCAATGCTGAGCGTCTTCCAAGAGAGAAGATTCTGAAGGAATTGGCTGAGGAAGAGCTGGCCAGGAAGGAAGAACTGAAAGTACTTAAGAGTAAGTTTGATGACCTCTTTACCAGACATGAAATCCTGAAAAAGAGTGAGGACTCTCTCAAGAAAAAGGTTGCGCAATGAATAAATCCTCAGTGGCTAGAGAGGAAATAAATAGCAGCCAGATGCTTGGGAATGAGAAAAAGGGACTTGGATATGTTCCTAAGAAATCCTCACAAGGTCAGTCTCATGTTGCTTTAGGGAGCAACACTGAGAGGGTATTTGTTCAGGCAGGCCAGAATGCACCTAAGGTTGTACTTCAGGCCCGTCAAACCGATAAGGGCAAAGAAACTGTTGACACAGTCAGGGTTGCTCCTAAGGTAGCTAAGCCAAAACCCAAGGGAAAGGCAAAGCAATCTAAGGAAGCCCCTAAGAGCTCAGGCCAGGGAAAGCCTCAGCGAAAGCAGAGGAAGACTCAGGCCCAGAGCCCTCAGACTGGTCAGCGAGGGTACCATCATGCTTGGCAATACCAACAGGGAAGACCAAACATGATGTCACCTCCGTGGTTTTGGCATCCTGAGGCCTTTAACTGTTTTCCATTCCCTCGCTTGTCTAGGGGGAATAGAACACAGGGCCCTTATCAAGAACAAGGCCCAAGACCTGTTGCACCCAGACATAGGAAGAACAGGAAGCCAGCCCAAAAGGCAACCACTCAGGCTCCTGTGAAGCCTAAGTCTAGCACTCATACACCATCTTCCTCTCAGGCAAAGAAGAAGAAAGTTGTGTATGTTGATGTTTCAGGGAGACAAATTTACCACTCTGAGGCAATCAGGGTTGTTAAGCAAGTCTGGATCCCGAAGGGTACAACTGACACGATAGGACCCAACACCCAATGGGTACCTAAAGCCTGATTTGTTTGCAGGCGGCTGTGGATAACAACAAGAGGAGAGGAGTAAGGAAGGTGAGGAGGAGGTAGTAGCTGAGGAGGTGGAACAGCCTGAGATGGATGCGGCTGAGAAGGCGAAGAGGGTGAAGATTGTTGGGAAAATATAGGGGTGCCCGGAATCTATTCGGGATGAATTTTAAATACGAATTTAAATACAATTATTACTATCATGAATTAATCCTAATTAATTCAAATAATAATTCCAACAACTAATTATCATCATGCATGCTAAATTAATTTCACATATTAACTATGGCGGAATAAACAAGTAAATATGTGATTAACGTACCTCTTGTAGAACTTGGCCTTTGAATAAAACGGGACTCTCGTACACGCTTTATCAACCCAAAAACCTTCTCAAGTATTTCCCTTTCGCCTTACTTGATCGCCGGTGGGAGACGCTTTCAAGCAATTTAATAAACTAAGGAAAAAAAAATATCTATGCTTCTTGATTTTTCCAACACATGGAATTATGTACGTTGAGATGAAATAATCATCTCCTATTTATAAAGGGGGGTGACCGAAATTCGTAGAGATTTTATGGGCAGGGAGAAAATCTTTTCTTAATCTCTAAGAAATCTTGAATATATCTCATATATTCTTTTCTCCATAATAAAATATTCCACAAAAATCTCACTCCCTTAAATAAATATGAAACTTTCGAAATTTACATGGAGAAAATCCAAGATTTGGATCTTCTTGAATATATGAGATATTCTTGTATTCTTAGAATACATATCTTGCATAATATCTTTCCAAGAAAATCAACAAAATCTTTTTCCTCCTTATCATGTATTTTTCGAAAATTAAAGGAAAAAATCAGCATATTATTTTCTTTTTATTTTAATCACCTTATCATTATTGGGCTACTTAATTGGGCTACTTGAGGGGCCTTAAGGAGAATTAAGATTAGACCTCCTAATGGACTTCTGAATTTCAATATTGAGCCCCAATATAATTCAGCCCATTAATATTAATTATTACCACTAATAAATTAATATTGCACTATCCATCTTAATCCATATTACGATAATATGGGCTCCCGGTTATTATTTCCCGCGTTTAAGATCATCAAGTCCATTAATTAATTGAGCTTCTGAATAGCTCTAAATTAATTAATATATTTCACCTTGGAGTAAAGACAGCTCAACATTATTATTCGTACCGAAGAAACTAATTCTTCACTTGCAAGATTTGGTACAATAAAACTTCTGAGCCCACCAAGGGGACTAATCACACGAGCCGTACTCGCACGCGTTTCTCCGTATTAAATCTTAGCAACCGTCGTATGATTAATATTACTGCCCAAGACACAAAGTTCGAAGTCACAATGATTCTCACCCAACATGAATCAAAGCAGTAACTACTAAGCACACACGGTCCTATTTAAGTGACGGAGATTAAGAAATCAACAACCACTGAGGTCTAATTCTTCACCTTTCAGAACAGAAGAATTTCTCCTCGCTGTAGGACCTCTTCAACACATACTAAATGTGCTAGTGCAATCTCTTGGTCAAGACAGACCAATCTGAGCCTTACACATCGACCTTTCACGGTGGTTTGTTCAATTCCACCTAGGCCGTGAATTGTACGTTTAGTTACAAGTAAACTGTTAATGTTGTCTTCCGTGATCGGGTATCACCACATTAACTACAATGTAACATGTACTATATATTGAACGGTTTGCAATAGAAATTCAACATTCAATTATATCTAAAGCAAATGTGATAAAAGAATTATTCTCATAAATCGAGTGTTTGATACACGAGTTATACAAAGTAAAAGCATACTTTCACGTATAACTCCAACAATCTCCCACTTATACTTAAAGTCTGCTTTTAGTATACATCACGCATGTCTTAGTGTAGTAGCTCTACGTGACATCTCATGTCAACCTACACTAACCTAATAATTCCTCCCACTTATACTTAAAGCAGATTGGCAATAGTCTTGACTCCCATTCCATCCACATGTCTCTCGAATGTATTCAGAGGCAGACCCTTTGTGAATGGATTTACTAGGTTGTCCCCGACGCATATCTTTGCCACCTCTTTATCTCCTCTCTCAACGATTTCTCGTATAAGATGGTGTTTTCTTTCAATGTGTTTGCTGGCCTTGTGGGCTCTCGGTTCCCTTGAATTTGCAACTGCTCCGGCATTGTCACAAAAGACAGTTATCTTGTCGGGCAAATTCGGAACAACGTCCAAGTCCACTAAGAAGTACTTGAGCCAAACCGCTTCTTTCGCTACTTCACAAGCAACTACTTATTCGGTTTCCATGGTCGAATCTGCGATGCATTTCTGCAAATCGCTTCTCCATGTCATGGCTCCTTCTCCCATGCAAAACACACTACCCTAGGTAGGTATTTTGGAGTCTATGTCTGATTGGAAATTTGAGTCCGTGTATCCCATGGGAATTAGATTGTCTGACTGTTAAATCAGCATTCCATACTAAGTTCTTTTCAGAAACTAAAGGACGCATTTAATTGCAATCTAATGTGCTTTCCCGAGATTACTTTATTATCTTGCCATCATGTCCACGACAAGGCAGATATTCGGTCTCGTACACAACGTTGCATACATAAGACTTCCTACGTCCGAAACGTACGGAACGTCTTTCATGTCATCTATCTCCACTTGCGTCTTAGGGCATATTTCTTTGGATAGATGGATTCCGTGCCTAAAAAAGGTACAAAACCTTTCTTGGAATCTTGCACGCTGATATGCTTCAAAACAGTGGCTTTGTATGAAACTTGCGATAAGCCCAACATCTTCCTCTTGCGATCTCGAGTGAACTTGATCCCAAGGATGTGACCGGCTTTCCCTAAGTCCTTCATATCAAACTATTTTGACAGCCATACCCTTACGTCTGACAATACCTTTACATTGTTTCCAATGAGCAGAATATATTGTCTACGTATAATACTAAGAATACCACCGCAGTTCCGTCACATCTTTCACACAACTTTCGAACTTGTTTTGATCACAAACCCATAAGACTTAATCAATTGATCAAAACACTGGTTCCAAGTACGCGATGCTTGCTTAAGTCCATAAATGGATCTCTTAAGCTTGCATACGAGGTGCTCTTGGCCTTTTTCAACGAAACCTTTGGGCTGTTGCATATAGATCCCATCAAGACTTCCGTTAAGGGAAGCTGTCTTGACATCCATTTGCCAGATCTCGTAATCTAAGTGCGCAGCGATCGACAAGAGAATACGGATGGACTTAAGCATAGCTACAGACCACAGGCCACAAGCCTTGCTTTGAAGGTCTCTACCCTTCCGTCCGGTCCTCTTTTCCTCTTGTACACCCACTTGCATCCAATGGGCTCTACCCCATTAGGTGGATCAACCATCTCCCACACTTGATTATAATCCATCGAACCCACCTCGGTTTCCATTGCGGTTTGCCACACTTCCGCGTCTTTGTCTTGGATTGCCTCATCGTACGTTCATGGGTCTGATTCATCGCTGGGAATCAAATCCGAAGATTCTCCAATTCCCATGAATCTCTCGGGTTGCCTTGCAATCCTCCCACTACGACGGGGTTCCGGTTGTGAAGGTATGACATGTGGTATATCATCTTGTATACTTGGTATAGGAGTTTGCCCTCTTAACTCGTCTAAGGTAATCTCACTTCTGGGCTTTCTTTTGTTCATATAGTCTTCCTCCAAGAATTTAAAGTGCGAACTAATCACGGTCTTTTAATCCTTGAGACTATAGAACATACACCCTTTCGTTCCCATGGGATATCCTATAAACAACCTTAATTCCGAACATGGATCCAATTTACCGGCTTCCTTGTCTAGCACGTATGCCGGACAACCCCAAATCTGCAAGTGTCTTAGACTGGGCTTGCGCCCGGTCCACAATTCCATTAGGGTTTTAGGAACCGATTTGGATGGCACCAAGTTTAGAATGTAAGTCGTTGTTTCCAAGGCATTACCCCAAAACGACTTGGGTAAATCCGAATAACTCATCATGGGTCTGACTATTTCTAAAAGAGTCTGGCTCCTTCGTTCCGCCACACCGTTCTATTGAGGGGTTCCCGATGTGGTCAACAGGGATACAATCCCTTCTTCCGATAGGTAGTTCAAGAATTCATTGCTAAGGTATTCGCCTCCACAAACAAATCGTAGAGACTTGATACTTCTTTCCCTATGCATCATAAGGTAGATGTATCCGTATCTTGAGTAATCATCAAATTACTCATACCTCTTCTTGCTATGATCATCATTGAACCACACATATCGGTATGAACGAGTTCTAACACTTCCGTAGTTCTATTCCCCTTGGCTCCAAATGCCCTCTTGGTCATTTTACCCTCTAAACAGGATTCACAAGTTGGAAACGGTTCGACTTGGAAAGATTCCAAGGATCCGTCTTTCACCAATCTCTCTATCCACTTTAGATTAATATGACCTAGTTTAAGATGCCATAGAAGTGTTTCGTTCATCTCCGAAGAACGCTTTCTTTTATTACTCGAAATAATCGATGTGTTATTAGATTCAATTTTGTGAGTGGTGTGCCCAAATAATGGTATAAAGATCATCCATTAAAGTTCCGGAATAGATAAACTCATCGTTTCAAGCAATAATAACATCCTTATTAAAAGAAACTGAGTATCTATTCAAACAGTTTAGAAACTGAAGGTTGAGTTCTTTCTAAACTTGGAACATGAGGAACGTCTCTCAAGACCATAACTCTATCTTCACAAGATAGGCGCACTTCTCCCACTGCTTCAGCTGCCACTCTCGTAGCATTGCCCGATGTGATGGGGATCTCACTTCCGTTAAGTCGTCGGGTTAGCTTAAACCCATGAAACAAATGTGATCAGTAGCTCTCGTATCCACTATCCACGAATAGACAGCATACGCCACTTCACAAGTTTCGACGACTAAGATGTGTGAATTACCTAACTTTCCTAGCCTCTTAGGCTTGGAACAGGCAGACCTCCATTGTCCTCTCTCACCGCAACTAAAACACTTCCCCTTCGATGCTTGCCTTTGCATTTGCCTTTCGCAACAATTGGATTTGCTTGGATCCGGCCTTTGGTTCTCTTCCTCTTTTTCCCTCCCTTGGGACCAAAAGAGGTAGACGAACCATTAGCCACCATAGCACTAGACTGGTGCTCCATTATCACCTCCACCGAAACTAAAGCTTGCAAGAGCTCGGGCAAACGACTTGTCCGTTCATTCATCTGACAGTTCAGATGAAACTACTCAAAACTTCTCGGTAGGGAATGGTATATGGAATCAATCAAAATCCGCACCAAGTACTTCCAACTTGTTAAGGTATGCCATTATCTCGAGAACGTGCTCCCTTGCGGGCGTTCCTTCCACCATTTCCAACTTGACCGAGTCATGTTTGGTGAACTGATTAGTCATGGGATTCTGATGTGAAAACATCTCTTCAAGGTGTTCCATGATTTCAACAGCGGATACAATGTCTTCATGAACGCGCCTCAAATCCTCAGACAGAAATGTCAAGATGATGCACTTCATTCATTGTCACGCTTCCGATCACAAACTGCCTCTTCCCATTGCTTGACTTATCATTAGGCTTGCCGGGTATATTAACATAAATAACCCAATTGTGTTTTCGTGCAGTAAGGACAAATTTAAAAAAAAACATTTCCAATCGATATAATTCTCTCCAAAAAGTTTATTAACTTTAAGTATATTAAACAATGGATTAAAAGGTTGCGACATGATGAAATGAGAATAAAACATACATTCATATCAATATCTAGAAAAATATGAAATTATCACATAATTCGATCACATCAATTATATTGAAACCTTAAAACAATATAATCATGCATCAGCCAACATCTCGAAACAATTTAAATGCGCCACGAGGGGTGGTCTATACATTTAAATACATTCAAGCGGATCACAAACTTAAAAGTTACAAATCCTTAATTCAAAATTAATAGTTGGCTCCCACTTTGACCACATAGAAATTGACAGGGACTCCGAGGGGAGTAAGTTAATATCAATTTCCTATGCCTAAGTAATAACCATAATTAAATACAGGATTATTATTTCGCTTTGAGCAAGCCACTCGTGGTGAGGGTCAATACCGCCACTAGTAATAATCCACAATCATCCTTTCGGAATTTATTCATGTGAAATCCGTTCTTTTGGCCGATCCGAGGGGGAAATGTATTCCAAAAGAACTTCACAAATAAATAAATTATGGAGGCCAAAATAATCCAATTTTAATATCCGGAATAAAATTGCGATTATAAAAACATACTTAGTAATTTTCGAAAGTAAGGTTTTTCTTGGACAATTAAATTCATGCAAACACATATTAACAAATAATAATAAGTGCACGAAATAAAACATCCATCAAAACAAAATTAAACACATTGGAGCACTCGAATCCAATTGTCACGGTTTAATTTCTTCACGTCTTGATGCGAAAAAATCGTCCTTGTTGCTTTCCGACGTTCGTCTCGACGTGCTCCCACTCGAACAGCAACACTTCTTCAAAAACAGCATCGTTTGGGGTTCGGGACGACGTTTAAAATCACACGAAAAAAAAACACGAACCGAAAAAGTTCCACGGCCTGAGATACAGCGTGCGTCGGCCCACGAAGTGGGCCCGCGCGCTTCCCGGCCCGAGAAGCGCTGGAAAAGCGCCCGAGGCGCGCCGAAGCGCAGCCCCGAGGCGCACCCGAGGCGCGCCCGAGGCGCTGCACAGAGGCGCGCCGAGGCGCGCCCGAGGCGCCCCGAGGCGCTGCAGGGGCTGGCCGAGGCGCGCGCGCGCCGTGCGCGCGGCGCCGTGCGCCCGTTGCGCACGGTGTGCGCCGTGCACCCCCGTGCGCCGTTTTTTCGCCGTTCGTCCTCGTTTTCTTCACCCCTTGCATGATTTTACCTCCATACACGCGCCACGCATGTATGCGTCGTCCGGGTACGCCGTTTTTAATTCTTCGTTCTTCGTCACGATCCGGTTACAATTTATTTTTACAAAAAAAATAAATACTAGATCTAGACTAGTCTATTACAATGATCGAATCAAAATAAAAACAACTAATCTACTCGTGGATTTTCTCACGAGAAAAACGAATTCGAACGAATCGAATTAAAAACCAAATTAATTCACACGCATGAAATTAACAACATTAAAAACCATGACAATTGGATACCTGCAAAAAAGATCTAACAATTCTACTATCCAATTTCAATTTTAATGTTCAACAATTTAAATTCCAATTTAAAATTCAGAGCCCGAAACCGTGGCTCTGATACCAGTTGTTGGGAAAATATAGGGGTGCCCGGAATCTATTCGGGATGAATTTTAAATACGAATTTAAATACAATTATTACTATCATGAATTAATCCTAATTAATTCAAATAATAATTCCAACAACTAATTATCATCATGCATGCTAAATTAATTTCACATATTAACTATGGCGGAATAAACAAGTAAATATGTGATTAACGTACCTCTTGTAGAACTTGGCCTTTGAATAAAACGGGACTCTCGTACACGCTTTATCAACCCAAAAACCTTCTCAAGTATTTCCCTTTCGCCTTACTTGATCGCCGGTGGGAGACGCTTTCAAGCAATTTAATAAACTAAGGAAAAAAAAATATCTATGCTTCTTGATTTTTCCAACACATGGAATTATGTACGTTGAGATGAAATAATCATCTCCTATTTATAAAGGGGGGTGACCGAAATTCGTAGAGATTTTATGGGCAGGGAGAAAATCTTTTCTTAATCTCTAAGAAATCTTGAATATATCTCATATATTCTTTTCTCCATAATAAAATATTCCACAAAAATCTCACTCCCTTAAATAAATATGAAACTTTCGAAATTTACATGGAGAAAATCCAAGATTTGGATCTTCTTGAATATATGAGATATTCTTGTATTCTTAGAATACATATCTTGCATAATATCTTTCCAAGAAAATCAACAAAATCTTTTTCCTCCTTATCATGTATTTTTCGAAAATTAAAGGAAAAAATCAGCATATTATTTTCTTTTTATTTTAATCACCTTATCATTATTGGGCTACTTAATTGGGCTACTTGAGGGGCCTTAAGGAGAATTAAGATTAGACCTCCTAATGGACTTCTGAATTTCAATATTGAGCCCCAATATAATTCAGCCCATTAATATTAATTATTACCACTAATAAATTAATATTGCACTATCCATCTTAATCCATATTACGATAATATGGGCTCCCGGTTATTATTTCCCGCGTTTAAGATCATCAAGTCCATTAATTAATTGAGCTTCTGAATAGCTCTAAATTAATTAATATATTTCACCTTGGAGTAAAGACAGCTCAACATTATTATTCGTACCGAAGAAACTAATTCTTCACTTGCAAGATTTGGTACAATAAAACTTCTGAGCCCACCAAGGGGACTAATCACACGAGCCGTACTCGCACGCGTTTCTCCGTATTAAATCTTAGCAACCGTCGTATGATTAATATTACTGCCCAAGACACAAAGTTCGAAGTCACAATGATTCTCACCCAACATGAATCAAAGCAGTAACTACTAAGCACACACGGTCCTATTTAAGTGACGGAGATTAAGAAATCAACAACCACTGAGGTCTAATTCTTCACCTTTCAGAACAGAAGAATTTCTCCTCGCTGTAGGACCTCTTCAACACATACTAAATGTGCTAGTGCAATCTCTTGGTCAAGACAGACCAATCTGAGCCTTACACATCGACCTTTCACGGTGGTTTGTTCAATTCCACCTAGGCCGTGAATTGTACGTTTAGTTACAAGTAAACTGTTAATGTTGTCTTCCGTGATCGGGTATCACCACATTAACTACAATGTAACATGTACTATATATTGAACGGTTTGCAATAGAAATTCAACATTCAATTATATCTAAAGCAAATGTGATAAAAGAATTATTCTCATAAATCGAGTGTTTGATACACGAGTTATACAAAGTAAAAGCATACTTTCACGTATAACTCCAACAAAGATTGTGCTGTCAGGGAAGAGCACGAATGCAGGGACTGAGTCTGATCCCAAGAAGGTCGGGTCTGAGGCTGAGGGAACTGACGATGACGTCAGAAAGGAGAGTGATCAGGGAGAGAGGCCCCTGAAGAGGCTTAGGAAGGGACCCAAAAAGTCCCCGGCTAAGAAGTTGCCTGTAGTGAGTGAGAGGGAGGAGTCAAGCTCACCTGGAGCCTCTGACTTGGAGGAAGTGAGAAAATCTGTCGAGACGGCTGAGTTGTTGCAGCCTGAGACAATACCCACTCAAACACCCACTCACCCCGAAACCCAAACACTTTCCAACCCTGACCCTACACCTCAACCCCATCAATCACCCCAAGCCACAGAGACAAATCATCCTACTGAGTCAGTGCCATCTAACTTACCAACGAATGAGCCTGACCAGTTATCTGAGCCAATCCTTCCAAATCCCACTGACTTTCCCTCATATCCCAACCCAAAAGATTGTCCCAAAACCTCCCAAGCTGAAGATGACGATTTCCTGGTGATGTAGGAGGAGGAGGAGCTGGATGAGCACTTGATGGGTGGGGTAATTGAGAACACCCTTAGGGGTAATGCCACTGAATGGGCATCTAAGTGCTGGCCCAGACTGAATAGATACAAAGAGCTACTGGCAAATGTAGTTGAGCTCAAGGTTTGGTTGGAATTCAAAAAATCAAACATGCATGAGCAACATTTGTTGGTAGATGCTCGTGGTTGGGAGCACTGGGAAACGGAGGAGGCCAGGCTGTGCTCCTATTTTGGCCTGACTAGCTGGCTTCAATTGCTTAACTTCGATAACCTGAAGGAGCTAGTCAACAGCCTGATGGCCCAGAGCAAGGCTGACATCCTGTCTGATGAAGAAAAGGATGATGTGGATGATGATGTTGCTCAGGGTGGAGCTATGGAGAAGGCAGTGGAGGAGACTGCTAAGGAAGTTGATGAGATGGTCTCTGAGCCTCAGGCTCAGGGAAAAGGTGAAAGGGACACTGGTGCCAAGGGTGGACCAGTGGCTGAGGATGTTTTGAACATCTCAGCTGCCAATGAGACATCTGTCGATGAAGGGATTCCCTGCCCTAAGACAAGAGAGGAAGATGTTGAGGCATCTAAGGAGACTCTCAGTTCCGAGGGACAAGTTCCTAAGGTTCGAGATGGCGGGGCTGAGCCTGAGCAGGTGGCCCTGACCACTCAACAACTGCCTTCAGTGTACCCTGGAGAGGGGACTGATGCCGCAGGGGCTGACAAGGGAAAACAACCACTCACTGATGAGGCCGTTGATGATGATGAAGATGTGATGATCACCGGGGTTGGCCGTGCTGAGTTTACAAGCATTGTGGAGGTCAAGCAGGAGAAAACCTCTGAAAATCTAGCTGAACTTCAGGAGGAAGTAATGAGGCTACGAGCTGAAAAAGAAGAAGACTCCAAGGCCCTGGCGAAACACATCAAATGGACAAAGTCAGCGTACAACACCCTTGCCAACAGGGAGCTGATTTTGCTAAAAAGAACGATGACTGACATGGCCAAGTCAGTGAGGAGTGAGCGGAAGAGGACAAAGAAGATGCTAAGGCAGACCTTGAAGCAGTTGGCTGAGAAGGATGAGCAAAGGAAGGAGGATCTCAATCAGGCTGTGGAGAAGCTTGCAGCTCAGGCTGGAGCACTATTCACTCAGGCTATTTCTGGCTCAGCGTCAAAGTTTGAGCTGGAGTCAGAACGCATTGCTCAGACTTCAAAGGACATTGCTGAGAGGCTGACTCAAGCAGATGAGCGCTCTGCTCTGGTGGGGGAGAAGATAGAGAAGGTTGAGCAAAGACTCCAATTCTTCATGGAGGTCTTTGAGAAGAAGGTGAAAGCTGCAATCAGTTCAGTATCATTTGCAGGGACAGGAATTTCGATGGGAGTTGAGTTATTGAAGGAGGGAATTAATGATGTCCATTCCCTAGCCTCCTTCGTAATCAACAGCGGATCTGACGCATTCCCATCAGAGGCCAATGATGATGCCAAAAAGGGGGAAAAGAAGAAGAAAAGATCCCGCCCTGAGGCATCGGAGGCAGTCAACCAAGGTGAAACCGTTCAAGCTGATCCTGAAGCCAATCCTGAAGGGAATGTGCTAAGGGTGAGGAAGTCAGCTAGGTTGGCGGCAGTGGAGAAGGAAGGAGAGGAGATAGCTGCTAGGCTGAGGGCGGAGGCAGCAAAGGCAAAGACTGATGAACCTTCCAAGCAACAACCTGAGCCAGATCAGAGGTCTTCTCCCATGAGCTCAAGGAAGAATCCCATCACTTACTCCGGGGAGTTGGTGGCGGAGTTATGTGCTGAAGCATGGGGAGATCATTCTGAGAAATCTGAGGCTATGCGCAGAGCTGAAATTGCTCAAAAGGAGAAGATGCGCATCTTGGAAAAGAAGGTTGAGAAGCTGACTGATATCACTGAGCTTCAACAAAGGGAGTTAGATGATGCAGTGATCAGTCTGCTTAGGAGGAAGAAGGCGAAGCCTGAGCCTAGGAAGTACAGAAAGAGGCCAACAGTTAGGAAATCATCAATTCTTCAAGTCAGTAGGCCAGAATCAGGAGTAAGGGAAGCGTTTATCGATGAGTTCGTCTCAGAGGCACTGAAGGAGTTTTGGACTGATGCAAGGGATGAATTTGTAAAATTGTGGTATGTTGTGAAGAAGTGGGGCGACACTGACGACATCAATGCCCACTTCACTGACTACATGATGGACAATCATCCCGAGTTATTCCAGAAGATCTTGGAGGAGGCTGATGCAACTCAAGTCCAAGTGAAGGCTCCTGAGTTCACCAGCCGAGCTCCTCCCTTAGTTCCTGGAACTCAAAAGCACGATACAAAGGCTATTATGGTGGAAGTTTTGAAGATAGCCAAAGCTGAAGGGTATGTGAACCAACCTAGAAGACTTGACGAGCTGAAAGCAAGAGTCTATGCTGGATATGGACTCAAACCTAAAATGAGATTAGTCTAGGTGTTCACAAGCTTCTTTGTAATAGATTAGATTCATTGTAACTATTTCCAAATCAATCAATGAAATCTATTACGTTTGCCCACAGACAAACACTCATTGTCTTTTTGGCTGTTTGTTTAAATTCTGTACTTTATCAAGAATTGCTCTAACATTGTCTTATCTTATAGATAGGTCTTCATATTTCCTCTAAGTGTTTTGAGGATCTTTTCAGTGTTTTGGCATCATCAAAAAGGGGGAAATTGTTGGGACATTGTCAGTTTTGATTAAGATCCCAAAGCCCCTGAAAAGATGTTTGCCTTAATCTGTCTTTGTCAGGCTAGTCTTTGTTAGGATTTGTACTTAGTCATTTTACGCTTCACAGGTACTCAGTGAGAGGAGAACTCACTGGTGACAATCAAGACCAAGAGCCTGAAGACGAAGAGCACCATCCTGAACTTATGGCAGTCCTCTAAGCTGGCTGAGTAAGTGTCAGTGATGATGAGTATGACCCTGAGGTCATTACTATCTCAGTCCTGAAGGGAACAGGATGTCACTGAGTTAATGGGAAGACTTGGAGTAGAGCCAAGCAATGCAAAAAGAATGTCAGCGTCAGGACAAGACCGGTGAGCTCAAGACAAAATGAACTTAAAGAGACAAGCCTGAAGCTCAGGAATAAGTTCTGACATTCTCACCAACCTGATAACGTGGACCAATCCGAGAAGGACACGCACGTATGGAACCTGACAAGAAGACTGAATTCAGACTGCATATTCAACGGGCAAGCATTTAATGTGCATTTAATGCAACTACCAAATCCATGCAAGGACGGCTGCTGCATGAAGATATGTCCGTTTGAAGCCACTCTACATAGTTGACAAGAAAGGCTATCTCTCCAACGGATGGTTTTTTCAAATCATCTATAAATACAGAAGGCCTTGAACCCATTCAAGGTTACGGGAAATTTCCAAGCCAGAAATTACTCAAACTCTCAAGCATTCAAAGCATTCAACCTTTAAGAGAAGCACTTGAAACCATCTAAATTTCTCAAGTGTTTCTTAGCAACTGAGAGTTATTCTGTATTCCAAGAGCTAAACAACATTATCTTAAGCTTAGAGAGATTATCCAATCCTTAGCATAGCCTTGTATTGTAAGGATAATCTCAACCTAGTTGGAATCCAAACTGAAACCAAAACCCTAAGTTAGGTTTGTTGGGAGTAAGTCAGCTAGTGTGTTAGTAAGGAAGTTTGTATAGATCAGTGAGGTTAGCTGGTCTTGGTGCACCTTGGCACGTTAAAAACAAGAATCCCTTGAGTGGATTTCCTGTTAAGTCAGGCCGTGGACGTAGGAGCTTGAGCCTCTGAACCACGTTAAATTCCTTGTGTTCTTATTGCTTTGATATTGTGCACACTTGCCATATTATTTGCTCATTCATTGCATTCGGTTTATCAGGCTTGAATCAATCAGCCTGACCCTAAAAAAGAGCACTGCCTTACTAAACACCTTTCAGAATTGAGTAAAACAAGTTTTCAGAAAGCAAACTAAACAAGACTTTAAACTATCAGGGCTCAAACAATTCCGCACTGAACTTGAACTGATAGTTAGCCAACTGACCCGCACCAAGTGTAGTCAGTAGGTGTGTTATCAGCTCCTAGTTCTTTACCACTCTGAGTAAAGGGGACTCAGTCAGTTTTTAAGGTTGAAAAATTAGTATACGTGTATTCCCCCCCCCCCATACACGTATTCCTCAGTCTTGTACCGGGACCAACAGATAGTTTTAGGTTCTGTATTTAGATCGTTATTTATAATGGAAAGAGCAATTGTCGCTGCAAATGTGTCATCGACGACAGTAATATTTATATTATATGTTTCTCCCGTATCTATGAAATTCATAGAGACTTCAACGTTTATGTCAATCGGACCTTCTTCATTTCCCAGTGTAAAGTGGTCCGGTCGTTCCGCGGGCCTGTGCGTTGAACATTTTGTGCACGTGCTTCATCACTAGGACGCTCGTATTCAGGACGAATCTCTTCTAGAGATTTCACGTTCTACTGACCACTTTTGATGGCCTTTCTTTTAGGTTTGTTTTTATGTGATAAAAGAATTATTATCATAAACAAGTGTTTAATACATGAGTTATACAAAGTAAAAACATACTTTCACGTATAACTCCAACAAGTCTTGGGAAAATAGGGGTGCCCAAAATCTATTCGGGATAATAATTAAATACGAATTTAAATTCAATTATTACTAGCATGAATTAATCCTAATTAATTCAATTAATAATTCCAACAACAATTTTATCATCATGCATGTAGAATTAATTCACATAAAATCTATGGCGGAAAACTAAGAGATTATGTGACTACGTACCTCTTGTAGATATAGCCTTTGATAACAACGGGACTATCATGATCGTGTTATCAACCAAAAGACCTTCTCAAGTATGTCCCTTTCGCCTTGCTTGTTCACCGGTGGGAAGTGCTCACAAGCAATTAGAATAACAAGGAAGAAAGAAAAAAATATTATTGCTGATTTTTTTTTCAACACTGTGAAACTGTAAACTGGAGATGAAATAATCATCTCCTATATATAGGACTAGGAATTTTGAAATTTGCATATGGAATAGGGGAGAGAAAATCTTTTTCTTGGCCTCCAAGAAATCTTGAATATATCTCATATATTATTTTCTCCTTAATAAAATATTCCCTAAAAATCTCACCTCCCTAATATATGAGATTTTCGAAATTCATGGGAGAAATAAACTAGATTTGGATCTTCTTGAATTTATGAGATAATCTTGTATTCCAAGAATACATATCTTCCATAATATCTTTCCAAGAAAATCAACAAATCTTTTCTCTACCATATCTATAAATTTCGAAAATTATAAGCAAAAACTCAGCAATAATAATTTTCTTTTATTTTAATCACCTTATTATTATTGGGCTACTTGAGGGGCCTTTAGGAGAATTAAGATTGGACCTCCAATGGGCTTCTGAATTTCAATATTGAGCCCCAATATAATTCAACCCATTAATATTAATTAGTACCACTAATAAATTAATATTGCACTATCCATCTTAATCCATATTACGATAATATGGGCTCCCAGTTATTATTTCTCGCGTTTAAGATTATCTAGTCCATTAATTGATTGAGATTCTGAATAGCTCTAAATTAATTAACATGTTTTACCTTGGAGTAAAGACAACTCAATATTATTATCTGTACCGAATAAACTAATTCTTCACTTGCAAGATTTGGTACGATAAAACTTCTGAGCCCACCAAGGGGACAAATCACACGAGCCGTACTCGCACGCGTTTCTCCGTATTAAATCTTAGCAACCGTTGTATGATTAATATTACTGCCCAAAGCACAAGGTTTGAAGTCGCGATGATTCGCACCCAACATGAATCAAAGCAGTAACCATTAAGGACACACGGTCCTATTTAAGTGACGGAGATTAAGAAATCAATAACCACTGAGGTCTAATTATTCACATATCAGAGCAGCAGAATTTATCCTTGTTGTAGGTCCTCTTCAACACATACTAAATATGCTAGTGCAATCTCTTGGTCAAGACAGACCAATCTGAGATATACACATCGACCTTTTACGGCGGATTGTTCAATTCCACCTGGGTCGTGAATTTGTACGTTTAGTTACAAGAAAACAGTTAATGTGATCTTCTGTGATCTGGTATCACCACATTAACTACAATGTAACACATACTACTTATAATGAACTGGTTGTAATAAATATTCAACATTCAATCATATTTAAAGCAAATGTGATAAAAGATTTATTCTCATAAACAAGTGTTCAATACATGAGTTATACAAAGTAAAAGCATACTTTCACGTATAACTCCAACAATCTCCCACTTATACTTAAAGTCTACTTTTTTGTATACATCATGCATGTCTAGTGTAGTAACTCTACGTGACATCTCATATCAAGCTACACTAACCTAAGAATTCCTCCCACTTATACTTAAAGCAGATTGGCAATAGTCTTGACACCCATTCCATCCACATGTCTCTCGAATGTACTCTGAGGCAGACCCTTTGTGAATGGATATTCTAGGTTGTCCTCCGACGTTTATCTTTATCACCTCTTTATCTCATCTCTTAACGATTTCTCATATAAGATGGTGTTTTCTTTCAATGTATTTTCTGGCCTTGTGGGCTCTCGGTTCCCTTGAATTTACAACTGCTCCAGCACAATAATTGTGATGGGCAAATTTGGAACAACTCCAAGTCCACTAAAAAGTACTTGAGCCAAACCGCTTCTTTCGCTGCTTTACAAGCAGTTAGTTATTCGGTTTTCATGGTCGAATCGGCGATGCATTTTTGCTAATCGCTTCTCCATGTCATGGTTCCTTCTCCCATGCAAAACACACTACCCGAGGTAGATATTCTGGATTCTATATCTGATTGGAAATTTGAGTCCGTGCATCCCATGGGAATTAGATTGTCTGACTGTTAAATCAACATTCCATCGCTAGTTCTTTTCAGAAACCATAAAATGCATTTAATTGCAGTCCAATAAGCTTTCATGGGGTTACTTTGATATCTTGCCATCATGCCCGAGGCAAAAGCAGATATCCGGTCTCGTACACAACATTGCATACATAAGGCTTCCTATGCCCGAAGCGTACGGAACGCCTTTCATGTCATCTATCTCCATATGCGTCTTAGGGCCTCTTTCTTTTGATAGATGGATTCCGTGCCTTAAAGGTACAAAATCTTTCTTGGAATCTTGCATGCTGAAATGCTTCAAAACAGTGCCTTTGTATGAAACTTGCGATAAGCCCAACATCCTTCTCTTGCTATCTCAAGTGATCTTGATCCCAAGGATGTGACCGGTTTTCCCTAAGTCCTTCATATCAAACTGATTTGATAGCCATACCCTTACGTCTGACAATACCTTTACATTGTTTCCAATGAGCAGAATATTGTCTACGTATAATACTAAGAATACCACCATAGTTCCGTCACACTTTTTATACACACAACTCTCGAACTTATTTTGATCAAACCCATAAGACTTAATCACTTGATCAAAACACTGGTTCCAAGTACGCGATGCTTGTTTAAGTCCATAAATGGATCTCTTAAGCTTGCATACGAGGTGTTCTTGGTCTTTTTCAATGAAACCTTTGGGTTGTTGCATATAGATATCTAACCCGTCAAGACTTCCGTTAAGGAAAGCCGTCTTGACATCCATTTACCAGATCTCGTAATCTAGGTGTGCAGTGATCGGCAAGAGAATACGGATGGACTTAAGCATAGCTACAGGCGAAAAGGTCTCCTCATAATCGATCCCTTCTTTTTTAGCATACCCTTTGGCCACTAGCCTTGCTTTGAAGGTCTCAACCCTTCCGTCCGGTCCTCTTTTCCTCTTGTATACCCACTTGCATCCAATGGGTTCTACCCCACTAGGTGGTTCGACCAACTCCCACACTTGATTATGATCCATTGAACCCATCTCGGCTTCCATTGTCGTTTTCCATGACTCCGCGTCTTTGTCTTGGATTGCCTCGTCGTATGTCCATGGGTCCGATTCATCACCGGGAATCAAATCCAAAGATTCTCCTATTCCCATGAATCTCTCGGGTTATCTAACAAACCTCCCACCGCGACGGGGTTATGGTGGTGTAGGTGTGATGTGTGGTATATCATCTTGTATACTTGGTATAGGGGTTTGCCCTCTCAATTCTTCTAAGGTAATCTCACTTCTGGGCTTTTTTTTGTTCATATAGTCTTCCTCCAAAATTTAAAGAGTGTACAAAACACGGTCTTTTGATTCTTGGGACTATAAAACATACACCGTTTCGTTCCCATGAGATATCCTTTAAACATCCTAAGTTTTAAACATGGATCCAATTTACCACCTTCCTTGTCTAGCACGTATGTCGAACACCCCCAGATTCTCATGCGTCTCAAACTGGGCTTACGTCCGGTCCACAATTCTGTCAGGGTTTTAGGAATCGATTTGGATGGCACCAAGTTTGGAATTTAAGCCGTCGTTTCCAAGGCATTACCCCAAAACGATTTGGGTAAATCTGAATAACTCATCATGGATCTGACCATTTCTAAAAGAGCCCGGTTCTTTCGTTCCACTACACTGTTCTATTGAGGGGTTCCCGGTGTGGTCAACTGGGATACGATCCCTTCGTCTGATAGGTAGTTCAAGAATTCATCGCTGAGGTATTCGCCTCTATGATCAGATCGTAGAAACTTGATACTTCTTTCCCTATGCAATATAAGGTGGATGTATCCTTATCCTGAGTAATCGTCAACAAAAGTGGCAAAATACTCATACCCCCTTCTTGCTATGATTGTCTTTGAACCACACATATCGGTATGAACGAGTTCCAACACTTCTGTGGCTCTTATCCCTTTGGCTCCAAATGCCCTCTTGGTCATCTTACCCTCTAAACAGAATTCGCAAGTTGGAAACTACTCAACTTAAAGAAACTCCAAGGATCCGTCTTTCACTAATCTTTGTATTCGCATTTGATTAATATGACCCAATCTAAGATGCCATAGAAATGTTTAGTTCATATCAGAAAGAACGCTTCCTTTTATAACTTGAAATAGTTGATGTGTTATTAGATTCAATTTATGAGTGGTGTGCCCAATTAATAGTATAAAGATCATCCAACAATATTCTGGAATAGATAAACTCATCGTTTCAAGAAATAATAACATCCTTATTAAAAAAATTGAGTATCTATTCAAAACAGTTTAGAAACTGAAGGTTGAGTTCTTTCTAAACTAGGAACATGAAGAACGTCTCTCAAGACCATAACTCTATCTTCACAAGATAGGCGCACTTCTCCCACTGCTTCAGCTGCTACTCTCGTAGCAATGCCCGGTATGATGGGGATCTCACTTCCGCTAAGTCGTCGGGTTAGCTTGAACCCATGCAAAATGAAATAAATGTGATAAGTGACACTCATATCCACTATCCACGAAAGGACAACATACACCACTTCACAAGTTTCGACGACCAGGACGTGTGAATTACCTAACTTTCCTAGCCTCTTAGGCTTGGAACAGGAAGACCTCCAATGTCCTCTCTCACCGCAGTTAAAACACTTCCTCTTTGATGCTAGCCTTGGCTTTGCCTTTCGCAACAATTGGATTTGCTTGGGTCTGGTCTTTGGTTTTCTTCCTCTTTTTCCCTCCCTTGGGACCAAAAGAGGTAGACGGACCATTATCCACCATAACACTAGACTGGTGCTCCATTATCACCTCCACCGAAACTAAAGCTTGCAAGAGCTCGGGCAAATGACTTGTCCGTTCATTCATCTGACAGTTCAGTTGAAACTGCTCAAAGCTTTTCGGAAGAGAATGGAGTATGTAATCGACCTGAGAAGGGACATCAAAATATGCACCAAGTACTTCCAAATTGTTAAGGTATGCCATAATCTCGAGAACATGCTCCCTCACGGGCGTTCCCTCCACCATTTCCAACTTGACCAAGTCATGTTTGGTGAACTGATTAGTCATGAGTTTCTGATGTGAAGACATCTCTTCAAGGTTTTCCATGATTTCAACTGCGGATACAATGTCTTCATGAATGCTCCTCAAATCCTCAGATAGAGATGTCAAGATGCTGCACTTCATGTGTTCATTGTCACGCTTCTCATAAACTGTCTTTTCCCATTTCTTGACTTATCATTAGGCTTGCCGGGTATATTAACGTGAATAACCCAATTGTGTTTTTGTGCAGTAAGGACAAAATTTAAGTTACATTTCCAATCGATATAATTCTCTCCAGAAAGTTTGTTAACTTAAAGTATATTAAACAGTGGATTAAAAGGTTGCAACATGATGAAATGAGAATAAAACATACATTCATATTAATATCTAGAAAAATACGAAATATCACATAATTCGATCACATCAATTATATTGAAACCTTAAAACAATATAATCATGCATCAGCCAACATCTTAAAACAATTTAAATGCGCCATGAGGGATGGTCTATACATTTAAACACATTCAAGCGGATCACAAACTTGAAAGTTCGAAATCCTTAATTCAAACTTAATAGTTGGCTCCCACTTTGACCACATAAAAACTGACAGGGACTCCGAGGGGAATAAGTTAATATCAATTTCTTATGCCTAAGGAATAACCATAATTCAATACAGGATTATTATTTCGCTTTGAGCAAGCCACTCGTGGTGAGGGTCAATACCGCCACTAGTAATAATCCACAATCATCATTTCGGAATTTATTCATGTGAAATCCGTCTTTTTGGCCGATCCGAGGGGGAAATGTATTCCAAAAAGACTTCACAAATAAATAAATTATGGAGGTCAAAATAATCCAATTTTAATATCCGGAATAAAATTGCGATTAAAGAAACATACTTAGTAATTTTCAAAAGTAAGATTTTTCTTGGACAATTAAAATTATGCAAACACATTTTAACAAATAATAAGTGCACGAAATAAAACATCCATCAAAACAAAAAATTAAAAGACATTGGAGCACTCAAATCCAATTGTAACGGTTTAATTTTCTTCACGTCTTGATGCAAGAAATTATCCTTATTGCTTTTCATCGTTCGTCTCGACACGCTCCCACTCGAACAGTAATACTTCATCAAAAACAACTTTGTTTGGGGTTCAGGTTGATGTTTGGAATCACACCAAAAACAAGAACGAGAGAAAAAAATTCCACGGCCCGAGATCCGGCGCGCGTCGGCCCACAGAGGTGGGTCGTGCACCTCTCGGCCACAGCTGCCAAGGCGCCGAGAAGCGATGTCTCGCGCGCGCGCCCGTGCGGCTTCGGGCACTCATCGTGCACGACGCTTTGTGCCTTTCGCACGCCGTGCTTCAGGTTTTGCCGTTCGTTCTTGTTTTCACCCCGTGCATGATCCCACCTCCATGCATGTGCCACGCATGCATGCATCGTCCGGATACGTTGTTTTTAATTCTTCGTTTCCATCTTCGTCTCGATCCGGTTACAATTTATTTACAAAAAATAAATAAAAATTAGATCTAGACTAGTCTATTACAATGATCAAATCAAAATAAAACCAACTAATCTACTCGTGGATTTTCTCACGAGAAAAATGAATTCGAACCAATCGAGTTAAAAAAATTAATTCATACGCATGAAAAAAAACATTAAAACCATGACAATTGGATACCTGCAAAAAAGATCTAGCAATTCGACTATCCAATTCCAATTTAAAGACCAGAGCCCGAAACCGTGGCTATGATACCAGTTGTTGGGAAAATAGGGGTGCCTAGAATCTATTCGGGATGATAATTAAATACGAATTTAAATTCAATTATTACTAGCATAAATTAATCCTAATTAATTCAATTAATAATTCCAACAACAATTTTATCGTCATGCATGTTGAATTAATTCACATAAAATCTATGGCGGAAAACTAAGAGATTATGTGACTACGTACCTCTTGTAGATATGGCCTTTGATAACAACGGGACTATCACGATTGTGTTATCAACCAAAAGACCTTCTCAAGTATGTCCCTTTCGCCTTGCTTGTTCACCAGTGGGAAGTGCTCACAAGCAATTAGAATAACAAGGAAGAAAGAAAAAAATATTGTTGCTGATTTTTTTTTTCACCACTGTGAAACTGTAAACTGGAGATGAAATAATCATCTCCAATATATAGGACTAGGAATTTCGAAATTTGCATATGGAATAGGGGAGAGAATTTTTTTTTCTTGGCCTCCAAGAAATCTTGAATATATCTCATATATTATTTTCTCCTTAATAAAATATTCTATAAAAATCTCACCTCCCTAATATATGAGATTTTCGAAATTCATGGGAGAAATAAACTAGATTTGGATCTTCTTGAATTTATGAGATAATCTTGTATTCCAATAATACATATCTTCCATAATATCTTTTCAAGAAAATCAACAAATCTTTTCTCTACCATATCTATTAATTTCGAAAATTATAAGCAAAAAATCAGCAATAATAATTTTCTTTTATTTTAATCACCTTATTATTATCGGGCTACTTATTGGGCTACTTGAGGGGCCTTTAGGAGAATTAAGATTGGACCTCCAATGGGCCTCTGAATTTCAATATTGAGCCCCAATATAATTCAACCCATTAATATTAATTAGTACCACTAATAAATTAATATTGCACTATCCATCTTAATCCATATTATGATAATATGGGGTCCCAGTTATTATTTCCCGCGTTTAAGATTATCTAGTCCATTAATTAATTGAGCTTCTGAATAGCTCTAAATTAATTAACATCTTTCACCTTGGAGTAATGACAGCTCAACATTATTATCCATACCGAATAAACTAATTTTTCACTTGCAAGATTTGGTACGATAAAACTTCTAAGCCCACCAAGGGGACAAATCACACGAGCCGTTCTCGCACGCGTTTCTCCATATTAAATCTTAGCAACCGTTGTATGATTAATATTACTGCCCAAAGCACAAGGTTTGAAGTCACGATGATTCGCACCCAACATGAATCAAAATAGTAACCATTAAGCACACACGATCCTATTTAAGTTACGGAGATTAAGACATCAATAACCACTGAGGTCTAATTCTTCACTTATCAGAGCAGAAGAATTTATCCTTGCTGTAGGTCCTCTTCAACACATACTAAATGTGCTAGTGCAATCTCTTGGTCAAGACAGGCCAATCTGAGATATACACATCGACCTTTCACGGCGAATTGTTCAATTCCACCTGGGTCGTGAATTTGTACGTTTAGTTACAAGAAAACCGTTAATATGATCTTCCGTTATCTGGTATCACCACATTAACTACAATGTAACACATACTACTTATAATGAACTGGTTGCAATAAATATTCAACATTCAATCATATTTAAAGCAAATGTGATAAAAGATTTATTCTCATAAACAAGTGTTCAATACATGAGTTATACAAAGTAAAAGCATACTTTCACGTATAACTCCAACATATTGGTTGTAGGTCCTTTATGCTTCTGGCGTGTGGAGGCAATGTATACATGATTTACTTGGGACCTCAACCCTTTGGGGTGCATTCACTGTTGGTATATGCGATTTAGTTACACCTCTATGGTCAGTGATCGCGTCTGACAGATTGTTGGCTAAATTTTGCAAGTTAATGATCTTCTGAACTTCTAGTTCAGATTGACTAGTGCATGGATCTAGATACTGAAGATTACTTACTTTCCACGTAAGCTCCCGACATTTATTCAATTTTGAATTCAGATCTCCTCCTAATGTCGGAAAGTGATCTTCATCGAATGTTGATCCCCGGACAAAAGTTCTAGGTATTTTACGATGGACGGAGAGTCAAATCCTACGTAAATACCTAGCTTCCTTTGTGGACCCATAGAGGTATGCATCGGTAATGTTATCGGAACATACACCGCACATCCAAAAATACACAGATGGGAAATGTTTGGTTCTTTCCCACGCACTAGTTGTAGGGGGAATAATCATTATATGCAGTTGGGTGGATTTGTATCAGGTGTGATGCATGTAGGACTGCATGCCCCCAGCATGAAGTAGGTAATTTAGAGTTCATGAGTAATGGTCTAGCGATAATTTTGATATGTTTTATTAGCGCTTCAGCAAGACCATTTTGGGTGTGGACGTAGGGGACCTAATGCTCCACTTTGATTCCCAGGGCTATATAGTAATCTGTAATGGCTTTTGAGGTAAACTCAGCAGCATTATCCATGCGAATAGATTTTATTGGATAATCTGGTAATTGAGCTCGAAGCTCGATAGTTTCCGCAATGAGCTTTGCAAAAGCTTGATTGTGGGTAGACAGCAAATAGGCATATGTCCACCTAGTGGAGGCATCAATTAGGACCATGAAATACCGAAATGGTCCTGATGCTGGGTGAATCGGTCCACAAATGTCTCCCTGAATCCGTTCAAGGAAAACCGAAGACTCTAGTCCCACCTTGGTGCGCGACGGGCGCACTATTAATTTACCCTTAGAACATGCATCACATATAAATTCATCAACATGAGGGATTCTATTATTCGAAATACTATGACCAATGGAATTAGATAGAATCCTACGTATCATAGTTTGTCTTGAATGACCTAACCGCTGATGCCATAATTTAAAAGAGTTCGGGTCATAAAATTTCATACTCATGGCTAGATGGAGATTGGACGGCCGAATGTAGGAATAGTACAATCCGTAAGAGAATGAGGGGAGTTTTTCTATAACTTGTTTACGGCTACCTCGAGTAATAGTCATCAAAAGGTATTCGTTATTATTCTCAGTTTCAGTTTCAATGTGATAACCATTAGATCTTATATCTTTAAAACTGAGCAGGGTACGCTTAGATTGTGGGAACAATAAAATATTATCAATTATAAGTTCGGTACCCATGGGGAGGACAATGGAAGCTCTTCCGGAGCCCACTATCATAATATTATCATTGACTATTGTGGTTACACTCCCCTTTCTTTCTACCAACTTATGAAAATACTTCCTATCTCTTAAGATTGTGTGTGTGGTGCGCTATCTACCAAACATAAATCACAATTTGTATCCATCATGCCAGAGGAAAAAACCCAAACCTAATAGCTGATATATTTACAAGCCATGTATAAGAATAACAATATCCAAATAAATTTTACCGATAGCATATATCGAGATAAACATATCAAAGCTAAATTATAAATGTCATATCATCCATAATTTTTTTTTTCCGAAAGACAGGATCCAAATATAAATTGTTTTAACAAAAAAATAAAGTACTAAAATAATCAAATCACTCATTGTCTCCAAAGTCTTTGAGCTCTATGCCCAAGAGATCGTCGTTGTCATGGTCAAAATTTGCTTCAGGCAGGCTGGTATGGTGAGATTCGACTTTAGGGGCCTTTCCTTTGTCGTCCTTCTACTGCTTTTGATAAGCCTCAACCAAGTGCTTGGGAGTGCAACACGTGTGAGACTAATGACCTTTGCATCCGCATCTGTAGCAGGACTGCTCAACCTTATCTTGAGTGCCAGATTTTTTAGGAGCGGGGTTCGTGTTAGATGCAGCCTTTCCACAAGCCCGAGTTTGATTGTCTTTCGAGGTACCTGGACCACCGGATTTACTACGACCTCGGCCTTTGCTATGAGTTCGTTTACTTCCTCTCCCCCTTCCACGCTTGCGACCACTTGTACTACCTTGAACTGTATCATGTGCTTCGGGCATTGCTTGTGAGCCAACCAGCCTCGAGTTATGATTTTTCATAAGGAGTTGGTTGTGCTTTTCTGCTGGTAAAAGTGTAGAAATTAGCTTAGAGTGTACATTGTAGTTCTTAGCCATGTACTGCTGCTGGAGTACAAGGTTGCTAGCGTGGAAACTTGATAGAGTCTTCTGGATCAACTCGGCCTCAGTTATAACTTGCTTGCATAGCTTTAACTGAGATACAATACGATGTAGGGGTGAGTTGTACTCCATCACAGACTTAAAGTCCTGGGAACGGAGGTTCAACCAATCGTATTGAGCCTGAGGGAGGAGTATATCGTTTTGTTGTTGGAAACGGTCCTTCAGGGACTTCCACAACGTTCCAGGGTCTTTCTAAGCGAGGTATTCATTTTTCAGGTCCCGATTAAGATGATGTCTGAGAAAAATCAAAGCTTTCGCTTTCTGGGCGTCAGTTGATTTTGAATCATCGACAATAGCCCCACTTAAATTAGTTGAGGCTAGATAGATCTCAACATCTAGCACCCATGTCAGGTAGATACTACCATCAAGAGCAAGCTCAACGAATTCTCTTTTGGTAATATAAGACATTATACACTACAATTTTTAAAGTGACATGGTAAGAATTGTGACCAATTTATTAACAATGGAGAAATAAGGATTTATTTGATTATTCTAGGGCATATAGAAGCAAGAATTGAGCATCGTCTACCCAAAACACGATTTATGGTCCGACAAGTACTGGGTGCCGCCTACCTGGGCAATATATGCTGACTATAATATGGGGACTATGTGCAAAAGTAATAATGGATGTAAGATAATTAAATCATAGAACCATGCACATATAGTAATTAAGCATATAAAATAATAAATTTATTGAGAACTAATACTAAAATTAATTCCAAAAAATTTCGGGCTTAATTAATATGCAAGAATTATTACCTTTTAATTTTTCAAGTATTTATCGAAACTAAATAAATTAATTTGAGGGCACAAAAATATTATCGAAATTAAATGAGACCCAAATAAATAATAAGGTCCAAGTCGCATTGGGCTTAATACGGCCCAAGAAGGGCAATGGCTACTGTTGGTCCCAAAAAGGTTATCCAGCGGAAAGCGTTTTAGAGTTTATTTTAATGAAAACCCGTTTACAAAATAAAGTGCTAAAATTGAAATGCAGAAATCTAAAGTGCAGAAAAGTAAATGACACCGGAATTTATAGTGGTTCGGATATAACGATCCTACGTCCACTCTCCCTTTCTTCAAAGGGGTCTTTCTCACTCTCCAACCAACTTGCTTACGAACCACTGGAATTGCGAAGTACCAGCTCCTTCTTACAACTTACAACAACCTTATCTAACAAGATGAACATGTTGAGTAATAATCCAACTAAACTCCTAATAGAGTGTATATAAACTAGAAAGGACAAAGGTGAGTGATTGGAAGAGTTCGTGTGTTCTTGGTGTGCTCTCGCGCGACTCTTCTATATTGAACTAATCCAAGCACTCCTATTTATAGTTGTGGAATAAACTAGCCGTTGGAAGCTAGAAATTCGAACAACCATAATTGGAGGAATATAATCAATCAAAGATTGATTATATTGATTGATTAGTTGACTTCAATCAATCAATCAAACAATCAGATCCTCCATCAGTTGACTTCCAGATTGCCTTCTTCTCCATCAATGATCTCAAAAATCTCCTTGTCTCCAGATTACTAAGATGCTTCTGGTAGGTGAACTAATCCGTCTCTCTCATCTGGTCTGGTCTGGTCTGGTCTGGTCAGCTAACACTTCTTCTCTGGTCCTCATCTGGGAGAGGTCTTCTGGTGACTCCTCTGGTCAGGCTCCTCTGGCAGACTCCTCTGGTCAGACTCCTCTGGACCTCATCTGCTCTGGTGACTCTTCTGCTCTGGACATCTCATCTGGTCACCTCTCATCTGGTCACCTCCTCTGGTCACCTTCTCTGGTCACCTTCTCTGGTCACCTTCTCTGGTACCTCATCTGGTAGACCTTCTCTGGTACCTCATCTGGTAGACCTTCTCTGGTACCTTCTCTGATCACCTTCTCTGGTCTGCACAGATTTCTTCCCCCTTAATCAAAGACCTATTCTAGACCTATACTAATCTGTAGCTGACTAACAGGTTCAGCTAGTCCTATTACAAGTTCTTGTTTTAACATCTTCAAAACATCTAATCTATATCCTAACAATTTCCCCCTTTTTGATGATGTTAAAACTGGAAGAACTTTAAATAAAACAAGACAAGAAAATATTTGAAACATCTAAATAGAGATTCTAGCAGGCTGGGTCAACTGATCTTCCCCCTCAAAGTATGCTCAGCTGATATTGGGGCAAAACATCAGCTGATCTTCTTGTGTATCTGCAGGCGATCAACTTTTTGGTACCCTACTGGGTCCAGGGGGGTTAGCACAATATTTAGGAAGCCACAAGAATAGATCATCCCTTTTTGGATCAGGTGATCTTATCTTTCTTCCATATATATCCACAAAAACACACTGAACATAAGAAGCTTCGACATGGTTATTTCTTCTAGAGGCTCTTCTTCTCTTATGAGCTTGTCCAGTAGAAGGAATAACTTGTCTTAGAGCAACAGACTTGAAATTCTTTTGATAAGGATAAGTCTTACTAGAACCATCAAAGGTTCCAGCTGGTCTGGTAGGTGACTTGAAAGTCCTCTGCAGGTGAGTAGGAGTCATCTGGTTCTGCCTCTTTTGAGAAGATCCAGACTGTCTTCTACTCTGCTGGCCTGGCTGAGGTCTTTTATTCTGGGTATAACCC
Source organism: Ballota nigra (assembly GCA_947034835.1). Lineage (NCBI taxonomy): Eukaryota > Viridiplantae > Streptophyta > Magnoliopsida > Lamiales > Lamiaceae > Ballota > Ballota nigra. Next base: position 3,451,186 of record OX344727.1, on the reverse strand, counting down.
TTCTTAAAATTCCTCCTCTGCCTTTTGGGTTTTTGAGTTTCAGGACTTATCTGCCCATTAGGCTGAGTTGCCTGGTCAGCTGGCCTTTTACCCTTATCAATGAAATTACTAGACTGTTCTTCTTTCTGATCAGGTGAGGATTCAGGTTTGGCATAACCAAGGCCTGTCTTATCATGCTCTCTTTGAGATGAGGCAGATATGTGTGACACAGCATTGTTTGCTGTAGTCAGCTGCTCCACTCTCATCTTGAGCTTGTCCTCACTATCTTTTACAATTTCGTTTTGATGGAAGAGTTCATCGAACTTAGCTTTCAGCAGAATATATTCATTATCTTTCTCAATGTTTTCAACAAGCAACTTTTCTATCAGCTTAGTTTGTTCATCACATATGGTTTTCAAGTCAGTGGACTCTTCTACCAGAGTTTGAACTTGTTCAGCTGGTAGATCAGTTGGGTTGTTAAAACATTGTGAAAGCTTCTGATTTTCTGCTTTCAACTTTGTGTTCTCTTCTTCCAACTTTTGACAAAGTTGTATAGAAGTTTGGAGATCTAATAGCATCTTCTGCATATCAGACTCCTCTGATTGTTCAGAAAAAGAAGAATAAGAGGAGGAGGGAGTTCGATTACATACCTCGTCTGTCATAAGACAAACCTCTTCGTCTGGTCCAAAATTTGATGATGAACCAGAAGTGGATACCTCATCTTCCTCATCTGCTATGCTTCTTTTGGAGTATCTCCTGGTGTCTCTTCTACTGCATCTCTTTGAGCCCATTTCTGCAAAATTTGTTAGCACAACAAATATTTGGGTTTTCAAAAAAATGGATCTGCCCTGGTGACCACCAAAATAATTTCAAAACAGTGGTCTGTAGGACACACTGCTCTGATACCACTTGTTGGTCCCAAAAAGGTTATCCAGCGGAAAGCGTTTTAGAGTTTATTTTAATGAAAACCCGTTTACAAAATAAAGTGCTAAAATTGAAATGCAGAAATCTAAAGTGCAGAAAAGTAAATGACACCGGAATTTATAGTGGTTCGGATATAACGATCCTACGTCCACTCGCCCTTTCTTCAAAGGGGTCTTTCTCACTCTCCAACCAACTTGCTTACGAACCACTGGAATTGCGAAGTACCAGCTCCTTCTTACAACTTACAACAACCTTATCTAACAAGATGAACAGGTTGAGTAATAATCCAACTAAACTCCTAATAGAGTGTATATAAACTAGAAAGGACAAAGGTGAGTGATTGGAAGAGTTCGTGTGTTCTTGGTGTGCTCTCGCGCGACTCTTCTATATTGAACTAATCCAAGCACTCCTATTTATAGTTGTGGAATAAACTAGCCGTTGGAAGCTAGAAATTCGAACAACCATAATTGGAGGAATATAATCAATCAAAGATTGATTATATTGATTGATTAGTTGACTTCAATCAATCAATCAAACAATCAGATCCTCCATCAGTTGACTTCCAGATTGCCTTCTTCTCCATCAATGATCTCAAAAATCTCCTTGTCTCCAGATTACTAAGATGCTTCTGGTAGGTGAACTAATCCGTCTCTCTCATCTGGTCTGGTCTGGTCTGGTCTGGTCTGGTCAGGTAACACTTCTTCTCTGGTCCTCATCTGGGAGAGGTCTTCTGGTGACTCCTCTGGTCAGGCTCCTCTGGCAGACTCCTCTGGTCAGACTCCTCTGGACCTCATCTGCTCTGGACATCTCATCTGGTCACCTCTCATCTGGTCACCTCCTCTGGTCACCTTCTCTGGTCACCTTCTCTGGTACCTCATCTGGTAGACCTTCTCTGGTACCTCATCTGGTAGACCTTCTCTGGTACCTTCTCTGGTCTGCACAGATTTCTTCCCCCTTAACCAAAGACCTATTCTAGACCTATACTAATCTGTAGCTGACTAACAGGTTCAGCTAGTCCTATTACAAGTTCTTGTTTTAACATCTTCAAAACATCTAATCTATATCCTAACAGCTACGTGGACGGGGATGGAGCCGACCGGGCTCGATGTCCGGAAGCGAACGGCGGGCCAGCGCACTGAGCGGCAGGCTCGCAACGCTGGTGCGGTTGGCGGGCGCACGGGCGTGCACGGTGAAAGTCATGTGGGTGTGCACAACGTTGGGCGAGTGGCAGACGAACGCGCGGGCGTGCGCGGCGACGGGTGCATGGGTGTGCGTGGCGCTGGGTGAGCAGCGGACGGGCACGCGGGGGCAGGTGGCGGCCGTGCGGTGGCGGTTATGCGACGACAGCCATGCGTCAGCAGCAGGTGCTCGTAATTAAATTTTTTTTCAATTTTGATCCAATTAATTTCAAATACAATAATTTACAATGCAATTTAAAAATAATTCAAGTGCACTTAAAAGCATAGCACGTATGGATCAAATAGTCCGATACGATCATGCAATAGAGAGAATTAATTTAGATCCGTACAGATTAACCTCGGGCAGAGTCTCGTACTGATAACATATTGTAAATCGAGAGCGTAAAATAGAGACGCGAATTTGTTCACCCAGTTCGTCGATAACGACTACGTCTGGGGGCGTACCAAGCCAGAAGTTTCACTAATATTTGTGTGTATGCGTATATACAATTCTGAGTACAATGATCTATTTATAAGAGATAAAATCTAGTCTAAACCTAAAGCCCGTTTAGGTTATAAGTCTATTAGTAATGTCCACATCAAAATCTTCTAGATTTAGTATAATAAATCTGCTGGATTTATAACAATATTAAAGGAATTAGGATGAAAATTATGTTTTTATTTAATTTCAAAATTTAAATGATTTTTAAAAACTCTAATTTAATTTTTTTAATTATTATAAAAATGAAGTAAGATAAAAATAATTACTTTTAAAATAAAAACACTATAAGGATATTTTTGTAATTTTATAATTTTTTCTATTAAAAAAATTAATTTACTCCAGGCGAAGCTAGATCACAAATGGCGAAATTAAATGATGTGGCAAGTTCTAATTGGTTTACTGAGGCCAGGAAGGGCGAAAACCATCCTGACCGTAGAAAAACCCCAGTAAGTGGGTCGGTTTGAAAATAAATGAATTGTTAGTCATAACATATTATTCTTGTCAGACTTAAACCTAAATTGAAATTAAAAAGGGTCCAGTCAATTTTCTTCCCCTTCATCAACAAATAAAATAAAGGGAAAATGGAGTTTTTTTTTTATCCTTTAAGTTTAGTTGACTTTGTTTCTGGTTCTATTAACTTTGAATTTTTTAATTTAGTTATACCACTAACAAAAAAAATTGAGTTTCGTCCTAATACCTGCTATTCCCAATCACTCAAGCAGTAACAACTTAAGTGACACAGTTTTCTTTAAATTATTGTAAAATCTAATGTGACACAATTTCTTTTTTAAATTAGTTAAAATACCAACATGTACCGAGTTTTTAATTTTAAAATGAATACTTGTAGCTAATAACGTGAGCTCACTTGTAACAAAATATTTATCATATTATCTGAATTTGTTACATTATTTAAACTATAATAACTACCGGATTTTAATTATAAGACTAAAAATCTACAATTTTTTTTAATAAATATACCTAAATTTTTTCTTGAACTCAAATTAACGATATTTCTCATTAAAATTTTCATATTTCATTTATATTATTCAATATTTTTAAACAGTTTCATGATAAGTTTATCATTAGTCATTTTCATATAAAATTTACTCCTGGGATAGGATATAAATTGGACCTGTCACACTAACATTGCAATGTAGGTGTATTTAAATTTGCATTATCTAGTTCCACAAGACAATCTCACGCAATTATAAGCTATAGTTAAATACTTTAAATAATAATCTACAATATAACTTTTTTTTATATAATACCTTTTCTTTTAAAAAGAAAAAAAATTAAATGTCAAGATCAAAGAGTAATTTATGACTTATTGAATATTTATAAAAATTAATTTTATTTATTAAAAGAATGAGATGACACTCTACAAATAATTAAAAAACGGTAACCACTTTTTTTTAAACTACTTAAAAACTACTTTTTTTTTTTTAACTACAACCCCTACCCACACTTCACGCGGAAGCCATTTTCATAGCTAAAATTTTAATATAATCCCTTATATTTTTTTATGTTTAACAAATATCACAATTTCTTCGGTCAATGATTTACCACAAATTTTTTAATATAACCTTTTCTTTATTATACTTAAGTGTAATATGAAAAAATATTTATTTTTAGAGTAGGTCTTGTGTGAGATAGATCATAAGTTGGACATGTCGTATTAACACTTTAGAAGAGATGTGTGTTATTTTGCGGCTTTGCGCTAGTTTGTGAACCATCTCACCGTGTGGTCATCTCACCCAAGTTTTTCTTATTTTTATTATAAAATAGATATTTATAAAAAAAATAACAAATTAGGTTGTGCTTGGTAGCCCATATAAGCTCATAATATGGTCTTGTTTTTTCATTGTAAGATGATTGGTAGAGGAGATAAAAATAAGGTTGACCCGGATGTAATACACTGAACCGGTAGAATAGTATGACCTTTCACTATTTTCATCTACAAAAATTAGCTCACACTCCCCCTGGTACAATTTTATTATTGATTCTGCAGTAGCTCAACTTCCCAAAATAGCCTCACTCTCCTTTCCCCTTTTACCTCAACTCCGTCCTCTCCCTCTTCACTCCATTCCAGCGATGAACGACGACAATCGAAGCTCTATAATTTTTTACGACCGATTGTGTTAATTCTAGGAATCAAAGCTCTACAGATTTGAGGACGAACATCGGTGATCGAAGCTCTGCAAATTTTGGCGATTGATTTTTGTTGATTCCGGCAATTGAAGCTCTGATAATTTGACGATGAACGACAGCGATTGAAGCTCTACAAATTCTGATGACCAATTTTTGTTGATTTTGCAACCGAAGCTCTGCACATATAAAAATTCTAAGGTCTCTTAGGTATTTTTGTTGGATGCAGATTTGAGAATTGAGATTTAATTTGAGATTTTTGTTGGACGATTGAAGCTTCGCAGATTCCGGCAACTAATTTTTTAAAATTTGTTTGTGATTTGAGATGTGAGATGTTGGTCTCAATTGATACAATTCTGCAATTCACGATGATGATGGCGGTGGATAGGGAAGGAGTATGAAATTAATTTAAATTTGGAATGGTAAAATTGTACTTGCACACCATTCTTATTTTATCTTATATGAATTAATACATCCTACCAATCAACATATTAAAATTATAACACATTTTATTACACCCTACTAATCATCGTCATAAAATCTTTATCTCCCCTATCCATATTAAATTAGTATCAGTATTATTATACCTTTCGATTTCATAAAGGCTACCAAGCGGAGCCTTATTTTATAATTCTTACCATCAACTCATTTTAATCAAATGATGTGTCTTATCTAAATCGTAAATATAACCTAAACCTGTAAAATTTAAAATTATTTACAATATAACATTTAATAACCACGAAAGACATTAGATTATGCATCTTCTATGATCAATAGTTATAAGTTATAACATCAATTACTAATAAAATTACAGTAATAACGGAACACTCAAATGTATACTTATGTAAAATGTTTCACCATTTCTTGTAAAACATAGCAATATACAAAAGACTCAAACAATTTACATTATTTTTATAATAAATTAATGATAAATTTTTTGTAATTGATTTAATACAATATATGTATAGTATTTCATATCATTATGTACTAAATAATTTTTCTAACATATATCTAAAAATTAACATCCACATAGAATAATAAATATTCGATAAAATAACAACATATTATGCTGTTGTTGAAATTGATATAAAAAAAGAACCAACAATTGGACTTAATTAAAAAGATCCAATCAAGTAGGCAAATAATTTTTTTAAAGACCATAACTTGAGGGTGATAATATGAAGACTATAACTCTTTGAGCTTGCAAAATGAAGATCATAACTTGTTGGGATATGTTTAGTTTTGATGATTTTCCAAAACCACCTGTAATAAGTTTGAAAGCAGTCAGGATTGTATCTTCTGTTTCAGGTCGGGCTAGGTTATTTCTCAGTAGAATAGGTTGTCAATTGAGAAGAACTCAGTTGATGGAACACTCAGTTGAGGGGGAACTCAGCGAGGGGGAACTCAGCAACACAGCCTGAGGATATCAAGATGACACCAAGAAGAACTAACTGAAGTCATGCTGTAACCTGAATTAGAAGAGAAGCGTGAATGATGTCCCATTGAGTACAAACTTGGCCGATCTAAGCTAAGTCAGGTGGACCACTCAATGAAGAGCATGATCAAGAGGATCAGTGCTGCACCAAGTAGGCCCTGAAGGAGTCAGGCTACTGTGGTCAGGGAAGTTTATCATTCAGCCTTATGACAAACTTCTTGGAGAGATCTTCAAACAGTCCCTGAAGGACAACTACACTGAAGACGTTCAGTCCACTGAAGATCATCAAGTCAGTGAAGGATGAAGCTACCTAAAATCAGTGGGTCTTGGTCAACCCACTGAGTCAAAGATCCGTTGGATCTAGCCCACGTGGACCAATCAGCACAAGGCAGCAAATCTGACACTGACAAGGCCGCATTCCAAGAAAAGTGGTTGAAACCATTAATTGTATGGATTCAAATGTAATTTCCTCCAACGGTTACACTTGAATGCACACCATATATACAAGCTCATAGCTGCAGTTTGATGTGTGTGAAGTAAGAAAAATCAACACCTACAAGCAGTTGAGGGTGTGTGAGTTGTTAGGGAGTCATAAGGAAGTGTTTCTCACACCCACGACACTGACCATTAAGGTTTTCACTTATATTCATTGAGTGTCAAGCTTGTAACTCTTAGCTTAGAGAGGTTTTCTCAATCTTAGCTTGAGGCTAATACATTGTAAGGGAAAACCTCACATAGTTGGAGAAACCAAACTGAAACCAAAACCCTCTAATTAGGTTTGTTGGTTGAAGTTAGTTAGTGAGGAGAGGCAGCCCAGGGAGTGGCGTGAGTCCAGTGTTTTGTGCACCTTGACACTTTAAAAACAAGAATCCTAGTTAGTGGATTTCCTGTTAAATCAGGCCGTGGATGTAAGAGCTTGAGTCTCTGAACCACGTTAAACTGAGCATACTTATCTTTAAAAGTATTTACTAAAGTGTCGTGAAAATCTGCTCACTGAGAGCATTGTTAAAAAGGAAACTTTAGTTAAATATTCAGGTCAGGGAGAATCCTCTCACTGACCAGTTCAGGCAACGCACTCGAGAGTTCAGTATCTCGAGTCACTGTGTTACTTATAGTGTGAGTCTCCAAGTCTTCACACTGACTTGGTAGCTCAGGCTCTGAGTAAAGCAGTGACTTGAAGTGTAACCTCTCGGGTCACTGCCTTGTTAAGAGACTGAGCCCTCAAGTCATCACACTGACTTGATGTCTCTGACTCTTAGCAATGCAGTGACTTGAGTATTATTCACTCTTGCTGAACTCCCTGAGCAAAAGGTCAAAAAAAATTGCTCATGAATTCCCATTTTGGTATTCGAAAACGGGACCATCAGGAATAAACTAATCTTCACATTTTCCAATGTGAGATACTTAATGATAACATTAATTATAAATCCTCACTCACATTTATTATTGGCAAATACTAATAATTTCAACAATCCCCCAAATGAATGGAATTAGAGCCTACAATATGCAGACTCGCTATTGAAACCTTAAGGAATCTTATTGCATTTGGACAGGTAACTTGAGGCTTTGAACCTTCCATAGTCTAACACTATAGAGTATATCGGCGCCTTAGTGGACACGATCCCTTGAACCAAACCTCCTTGGTGTATACCTAGACAACAATGTAGACACAATAAGACTACAATGTTTTTCTCGTTCTCACATTTTATTCCGTTTCGGCCATGGACACCCTTTTAATTCGTAAGTGTTACATTGAAGCAGCCTCTCACTTCTCACTTATATAGGTGATCCCCTATTTCAAGTATCCTGCAATACTCGACCTATTCAAGGTTCACGAATCATTATAAGCCATAGACTTATCCTTTACCACAACTAGCAGGTACAACACTTGGAGTACTACTCTCCATGGAGTGGTTTGGTTCCAAGTGTTTCCAACCACGTCCACAACTTAGTTGTCCCATTGAATCATAATCTTGGGATCTCCAGTCAACATGGTTGAGTTACCAACTGTTTTCATTTTACTTTGTGGATTTTAGACCCATTCCTTGTAGCAGTTTGTAGATTTGATCTTAGTTAATTACTTTTGTAAGCGTATCCGCAATATTGTCTTTTGACTTTACATAGTCAATTGACATCACACTAGTTGAGATAATTTGTCTAACAGAGTTATGTCTTCAACAAATGTATCTAGACCTTCCGTTGTACAGTCCACTCAAAACTCTACCCATAATAGCTTGACTATCAAAATGTACCATAACCGTTGGTACAAGTCTATTCTAGCAAGAAATATCTTCAAGAAAATTATGAAGTCATTCTGCTTCTTCACCAGCTTTGTACAAAGCTATGCATTCTGATTCCATTGTGGAACATGCAATACACTTTTATTTCGAGGATCTCCATGGCACAGCTCCACCTCCAATTGTGAATAAATATCCACTTGTGGAGAATGATTCTTTTGTGTCAGATATCCAGTTTGCATCATTGTACCCTTCGAGCACTGCTGGATACTTCGTACAATGTAGCCCACAATCAAGGGTGTATTTTAAATATCTTAAAACCCTTCTCAAAGCTCTCCAGTGTTCATTGTTATGATTGCTAGTGAAACTACTTAACTTGTTCATTGTGCATGCAAGATCTGGATGAGTACAATTAGACATGTAATTCACACTTCCAATGATCTTAGCATACTCCACTTGACCCATTGGTTTGCCTTGGTTTTTACTTAAGTCTATGTTCTTTTTGGGTTTTAAGTAAAAATCGGATTTTGAAATTCCATGGGATTTTAAAATCTGTGTTCTTTTTTAGTTTTGAGTAGGTTAGGTTTTAGTTTATGATGTACAAGTAAAATGATTTTTTCGGTTATTTATAGGGTTATAGGATTAGGATTTCAAAAATCTAATTTTAAAATCCAAACTAGAATGAATTTTTGAATGCAAAATCCAAATCCGGGTTTTTAAAACCTAAAAAGAACATAGCCTAAGTGAACAGAAAGTTCCAAAGGAATTTTGGCAGGCGAGAAATCAAAGGAATTAAACTTCTTGAGCACTTTCTCAACATAATGAGATTGTGTCAAAGATATTACTTCCGACGTCCTCGTGATCTTAATTTCTAGGATCACATACACTAGACCTAAATCTTTAATGTCGAAGTTTCAATTAAGCTTTTGCTTCGTGTCAACTATGATATCATGGTTGTTGCCCATGATTAAAATATCGTCTACATATAGACAAACTATGGTAGTTCCTCTGGTGTATCTTTAATGCATATACATTTGTCTCACTTGTGGATCTTGAAGCCATTTGACAACACCGTGTTGTCAAATCTTATGTGTCATTATTTTGGAGCTTGTTTAAGTCCATTCAATGACTTGCCTAGTTTGCACACATTTTTCTCATTTCTAGGTGCTACAAACCCTTCAGGTCGATCGGTATATATAAATTTCTTCCATTAACTCACAATTAAGAAAGACAATTTTCACATCCATTTGACTAATCTTAAAATTTTGCACATCAACAATTGCGATGAGCATATGAATGGATGTGATCCTTGTGATAGGTGAGTAGGTATCAAAGAAATCATACCCTTCCCTTTGTTTAAAACCTTTTGCGATAAGACGAACTTTGTACTTGTCTATTAACCCATCAACTTTATATATTATTTTTAGGATCCATTTGCATCCTATGGTCTTGCAACCCCCAGGGAGATCAACCAGATTCCACGTATGATTTTGCATGATCGAGTCAATTTCATTGTTTATCGCTTCTTGCCAGAATGGAGCATCTTGTCTTGAAAGAGCTTCTTTGGCTGTCCTAGGTGCATCTTCTAACACATAAGTGAAGAAGTCAGGACCAAAAGATTTTTCAATTCTAGCTCTTTTGCTGCGTCTTGATTCTTTTCTCTCTTGAGTCGAAGGACCTGCAGTCTCACTTTCTCTTTCTTCAAGAGATCTCTTATTAGAACCCACATCTTCCCTATACTTACAAGGGAAGATTTTCAAAAATATTGCATTCCTGGTGTGTCAGAAAATGATAAGCACTACTATTGAAGGCATATCCTACAAAAGATACAATTGACTGTTTTAGGGCCGATCTATATCTGCTTAAGATGAGGCACTTCAACTTTAGTCAAACACCCCCACACTTTGAGGTATTTATATGATGAATTCTTTCATTTCCATACTTCATAAGGAGTTTGATCCTTAGTCTTGTGTGAAATTTTATTCAAAATGCGGTTAGCCGATAGGATGGCTTCCCCCCACAACATCTGAGGTAATCCAACGCTAATTAACATTGCGTTCATCATGTCTTTTAGTGTTTGGTTTTTACGTTCCATTATGGAGAGGTAGTTTGATGTATGATGCTAGACTCAGCACACAACTCCTCAAAAGGAGCTACATACTCTCCAACTCTATCACTTCGAATCGCTTTGATTCGAGTACTCAACTGATTTTCTACTTCATTCTTGTAAAATTTAAAAGCTTCTATAGCTCCATCTTTGCTTTTCAAGAGATAAACATAGAAAAATATTGTGCAGTCATCTATAAAAGTAATAAAATACTTTTTGCCACCTCTAGTTTGCAAAAATTTCAAACCACACACATCAATGTGAATTAAATCTAGAGGTTTAGTGTTCCTTTCAACTGAAGGAAATGACAACTTTGCCATTTTTGCTTAAACACAATTTCACAATTTTTAGGTGTATCAAAATTTGGGATGTTGAGTAAATCAAGATTCACAAGTCGTTTTATGGATTTTAGATTTACATGTCCTAATCGTAAATGCCATAAACTGGAATACTCAACAATATAAACATATGAAGAAACTTTATTCTCAATATTCTTGCCTTTACGGCTGACCACCATTACATTCACTTTGAACAATCCACTGTCGACATAGCTACGACCTAGGAATTGTCCAAACTTACTTATTAGAACTCTCTCAGACAAATGCAGTTTTAATAGAATATTTTACAAGAAGAGATCTGGAGATCAGATTCTTCCGGATGTCAGGGACATGCAGAACATCCTTCATAGTGAGCTCATTTCCAGAGGTGAGCTTCAGTACGACACTTCTCACACCGGCCACATCAGACGTAGCCTGGTTCCCCATGTACAGCTTCCTCCCATCCGTGGGCACATAGGTTGAGAAGCCATCTTTCTCAGAGCAAACATGACAAGGGTGCTAGCGTCCAAGAACCATTCCTTCAAATTGTTAACCAGATTTGCTTCAAACACAATTGTCGACATATCTATATCGATGAGACCATCCTTCAACATATTAGTGTTAGTTTGCTTTCCCTGACCATCTTTCTTCTTCGGGGCAATGCAATCCTGAGCTCGGTATGTTTCCCACAATTATAGCAGGTGCTAGTGAAGGAGAATGATCTCTTTTTCTTAAGCTTTAGCTAACTTTTGAAATGCTTCCAAGAAGAAGAACGTTTCTCGATTACCGCAACACATTCGAGAAAGTAGAAAAGTTCCATGATCTTTTCTCGAATTTCATGCAAGATTAACTAAAATTCTTGATAATAGATTTACTGTCTATCATCTTGAAGTCCAAAAATTTATCCACGATAAACTTTTTGAACCGACATCCTCCGTCACGTACTTGCGCTCAAGAGAGTTCCATATATCTTTTGCACTATGACAGATGGAGTACACGTTATACAACACATCCACTAATCCACCCAAGATATAATTCTTGCATAAATAGTCGTACCCACTGGTCATAGGTGATCCACCTTCTAGTATCAGCGTTGTCCTCATCAACGATAAATGGATCCTCCATCAGGAATCTCGCCAATAACGTCGTGAGGTAGAAAAATATTTTTTTGTTGTTACCTCTTGAAGTTGTTTCCCGAGAACTTCTCGGGTTTCTCAGTATGGACAATAAAAGGTCTCGAGTCAGTGGAAAATATGGGAAGTACAACTTGTGAGGACGAAGCCTGACCCAGAAGAGGAGCCGAGACCTATCCCATTGTGGGAGAGGTCAGCAACAAGAGAGCCAACATGGGTAGGGGTATTCTTTCCACTTTTCACCATCGCTAGTTATTTTCTTTTACTATTTGTTTTGCAATTGTTGGGGAAATAGTTACAAAGAAGTTAAAATACCAATGAAAATAAGTGGAAATTACAAATTAAGTTTTCAACAGTTGCTTTGAATTTTCAACGCCAACGAGCACACGAACATGGTTCTTGAAAGAAACAAACCAATATACTGGAATAACTTTGTCTTGAACTCCGAGCGAAATTCTCCACATTAATGTGAGTCAAGTCAAGGGAAACACTTTTCCCGCAAAACGAATACGCCCCAACTAGTGTTGCTGGACAATAATGCAATGCTTTAAAAGGTAAAATGACTCTCGTCCGTATACCATGTAGCACCACACTGGTAATGGCTCCGGCGAAGAGAGGATATAAATTTGTGTGTGTTTCTGCTTCTGAAATATGTCCCTATTTATAGGCCTCCAAGACCCTCGTGTGCAAGGAATGAAGAGTGAATTTCGAGTCAACTTTTAAACTTGGACATCCTGCATTGCTGGTTCGCAATCAATTGAAAATTAGAGAATTAATCAGACCTAGGTCCGAGCTCAACTTGGCACGACACAACCAGCTGGACGGGAGGCGCGCATGTGACGTTTTGGATTTCTCCTTAGCCACTATAATTTGAAGAATACTACCTCGTTTCTAATAATAACGAATAAACTAATCTCCATATTTTTTAATGTGAGATACTCAATGATAACATTAATTATACATCCTAACCACATATTATTTCTCTAATAATTCAATATTGCACAATTAATGCTTTTCATTAACCCCCTTTCAAATTCTCTTTTAATTTATTACTCACATTTATTATTGGTAAACACCAATAACTCCAACATTATATATATATATATATATATATATATATATATATATATATATATATATATATATATATATATATATATATATATATATATATATATATAATCAAGCGGCACATGAGCCAAGTTAGCCATTAACTCTTTAACTTCTCAATATTGGAGTGGAGCAGCTTTGCCAGAAAAATGTAATAGATAGAGATTTTTTTCTCTATTAAAAAAATTGCTCTCATTTCATCAAGCCTAGCTTCCTAGATGAAAAATGTTCAAATATGATTCCTATACTGTTGATACTCAATAAACTGAATTCAAATAAGTTTTTTTTGGAAACCAAATTTTAATGTGTTGCATTGATTAATTCATGCTTAACTTAACATTAGAATGGTTGGAAAAAGATAGTGGTAAATTAATTTATAAATCAGATGCGTCGTCTAATTGAGATTAGGGCTGTTCACGGAATTCGGAGATTACCGAACCCGTACCGAAATCCGCACCGAAAAAGAACCGTACCGAAAAAATTATGGACTTTTTTATTTTAACCGTACCGAAACCGAACCGAATATTTTTTTGGTACGAATCTGGATATTACCAAATTAACCGTACCGAAAAATCGAATGTGACCGTACCGAACCGTACCGTACCGTACCGTACCGAACCGAATAACCGAATTAAATATGTATTAATTTTAATTATTTTTTATTTATCAAACATTATTATAATGTTATTGAATTTAAGTACAACTAAGCGATTTCATAATTTCTCCTCATTTTCTTAACACAAACACTATATTATTTCTCTTTTAAGTTCTTAAAATGTTAACTTATGTTTAAATGTATATCAAAATGATTTAAATTTAATTTCTTATTCTTTTAATTTCATTGTCCATGTATATTCATTTCTTACAAAAACTTGAATATGGTGTACCTTGTGTCATGAATTACGACCAACATAATTTTAACATTGCACTTTTCATTCACAAGATATCTAATATATATATATATATATATATATATATATTATATACTGTATTTTAAATAATTTATTGGTGGTGATTTACGTAAATATTTCAACCATCCATTATAATATAATGTGTTATATTCAAGCTTGTAATGATATATGTTTGATTATAGTTGAAGTTGAGTAGTATTCGTGAGTGTGCATGCATCGAATGTTTTTTTTATGATTAAAAAACGGAGAGAATGATAAAAAGAGGGTAAAAACTCCGTTTATCCGCTCCGAACCATACCATACCGATCCGGTCCGTTTGTAACCGAAAATCCGTTCCGAACCGTACCAAAAAATAAAATATCTGTACCGTACCGTACCGAAATTTTGGTACGGACACGGACACTCGAATTTTAAAATAACCGAACATTGGTACGGACACGGATATTTTCAAATATTCGTTTTGGTCCGTACCGTGAACAGCTCTAATTGAGATGTAATTTTAAATAATATTATTTATTTTACTAAATTAATTATTTTGTTAGAATAACTTGTTTGCATTGAAAATTATTAATTATTTTGATTGAAAAAGTTTATTGAAAATTATTATTAGGGTAGTACATAATATAATTGTATACAAAAGTACCATTCGAAAAAAAAAACAAAGAGGATAAATGTACAAATTGATAATCCATACAACAACTGCAAACAATTAATTTTTAGAGGTTCCTGAACTATTAATTTTTATTTTGAAAGGTCCTTAAACTATATGTTAATTTTAAAAAGACCTTAAATTATTGATTTTTATTTCACGAAGTCCCTCGAGATGAAACTTACTTTTCTAAATGGGGATAGTGAAAGTGACATTTTAAAAGACTGTAAAATATATGTAGATACTAATAAAACTAATAAAGAATGAAGTGTATATTACTTAATGATTCTGTTGAACAAATCTATCAATTTACCCGGAAGGTCGTGAAACAAAAATTCATTAGTTTAAGGACATTTTAAAATAAAAATAATAATTTAAACACATTTGGAAACTAAATTTAATAGCTTAGGGTTCTCATATACGAATCAAATGTTCAAGGACTTTTTAAAACAAACAAATAGTTTAAGGACCTTTTGAAACAAAAATTAATAGTTTATGGACCTAAATATTCATTTTGCCTCTAATGAAACTTTTCTTACCCTCCTTCAAGCAAGCAAAGCTTTGACAACAAAAACACAAGACCAGGATGCAGAAGTCTTTTTGTGAAAATATCAGCAAGTTGGAGATGAGACGACACAAATCTGGTACTCAACTTGCCTGTAGAAACAAGTTGCGAACAAAATGATAATCTATGTCGATGTGTTTAGCTCTCTTTGGTGCAACCAGACGTTGACTCCAGAAAATAACTCTTGTTGTCACATAATAGTAGAGTTGGCTAGGAGACAGTACACATAACTCATGTAGCAAGTTAGTAAGTCAATGTTGGAGAAAAATGGTTTTGGTGGTGGATAGTTAATTAGAATATTAATTAAATATTTGTGTAATTCAATTGGTATTTAAATTATATATAAAAAAATTTGGTATTTAAGGATGTTTGGAACATTCCTGTTTGACCAATTAAATATAGGTGTTAAAATAAATTTAATTGAGTGCGTTCTACAAATGGAGTAGATAAGATTAATGTATTAACACTCACAAAACCGATTTTTCGATGAGTGATTAATTAAATTGTAAATTGATTGATTACAACACCTTTTCTATGGAATTTTTAAAGGAGTGAATTACTTATGTAATTAATTCCTCATCCCACGTTGAAAAATTAGGAAACTAATATACATAATATTAGTATGAGTGCAATGAAGCATATCAAACTATACCTGATTGCTTGACAATCAAATTTTCCACACGCGCGCGGGTTGAGCTGTGCCCGTGGACTTGATTGTTGACAATTAGACTTTGGATGTACTTGGGCTTCAGACCTAATTACTATCTAATTTTTTGGAACCCAAAAATCTTGAGTATCCAGTGCAAATGAATTCAGCAACGGGTCAAGCCCATACCGAAGCTTTTGGCACAAATCAAGCAACGGTTACCAGCGCACCTCAAGGAAACATGTTAAATCTGTGGCTGGTCAGTTGTTGAGTTATGTTGACACCACCAAAATGCGTCAGCATTTATTACTGGTGTGTTTTTTCCTTCGGCACGAGTGGAGGTTCACCTATAAATAGGTGTCTTTATGCATTCTTCTAGGCCCTGCACGAAAACCTTCTCTTTCTCTCACTCATTCTTCATGTAGAGTCTTAAGGAAAAAACAGTCCAGTTCGTGCACTCCTTTGTTTGTCGGAACTTCAAGTCCTGCGGTGCTGCACACTTAAAGACGTGTGTCGTTTTACCTTTAGGAGCGTGATTCCAACCGACGAGCTCTACCGGGGAATCTTCACTTTGTAGGAAGAGGCCTTCCTCGCATTGACATTTGTAGTTTTGTATTTTTCTATTGCATTCATTGTAATATTTTTCCCCTGCTGTAATTTTATTTCCTCTTTTGTAAAGAATTATTATCACCTTGATTCATACATATCCAATAGTCAAACTAACTTAGCAACTGCATTAATCACAACCCTATATTTCGATTCACAAGTATAGCGAGCCATATATTGTTTCTTAGCACTCCAAGAAACAAGATTGTAAAAAAAAAGGTAATTTCCATACATAGGTCTACGCATCTCAACATTTCTGGCTCAATTTGCATCAGAATATCCAACAATAAAAGATTCCAGACGGCGTGTGACAAACTAAAATTAAGAGTGCCCTTAACCTATCTCAAAATACATTTCACCACTAAGAAATGATCGTTAGTCAAAGAATGTAAAAACTGTCTAACAAGATTATCCGAATAAGAGAGGCTCGGGTGAGTGATGGTAGATAATGCAATGCACCAAGTGACCGATACATAGTAGGATCATGGAAAGGCTTATCATCATGAGTAAGCGATTCACTGGGAACTAAGTATATGTTTGCAAACACAATTTCATAGAGAGAATCATTTTTATTTTAAAAATAATCAGTTATACAGTGTTTGCAACCACTTTATTAAGCACTTAAAATCAATTTTGGTAAAACAAGTTTTACATGCTTTTGGATTCTCTAAGGGTGTGTTTTGAAATTCTATTGCAAAATCAAAATTGATATTAATTGATTTTTGTAGTAAAATTAAAAGTGGGGAGTGTTTTGAAATGAAGTGATTTTAGAAGTGGAAGTGTTTGTAAAAAAATCAATAGTGTTTTTTAGTTTCAGAGATACAAAAGTAGTGGGACCCATGAGAATTAATTCTCCAGAATCCAAAAGTAGGTTTTTGTAACTTCTCCAAAATAGATTTTAAATAATTAATATAGTAGCTGCAAACATTTTAAAATAGACTATTTTAAAAAAATATGTGATTCTACCTCTTTAGTAGAATTTGCAAACACTCACTAAAATCAATTCTAACATAACCACCACTACAATTAACTACTCCACAATTAATAAAATTGATTTTATTTTCAAACGTATTATTTTCTCAATTTAATTTAAAGTCAACTTATTTCAAACACACAACACTTTTGATTTTACAATAAAAATCAATTAAAATAACTTTTCTAGAGTTAAGTAGAATTTCAAAACACACCTTAAAAGTGTAGCAACAAGTTTTGATTCCAGTAGTTTAACACATTCCATAATATCATAAACATACTTTGCCCAACAAACAAACCATTCGAAGTATAAGATATCTCAAGCCCCAAGAAGTAATAAAGCACCCAGACCCTTATTAGTTATTAATGAGTTCGATCAAATCAGAAAGCAAACACCATTTAAGATTAATTAGCACATCACAAGAGATGGACAAAGTTATATATTGGGCAACAAAGAAAGATCCACGAGTCCCATAATTTTATGATAAAATTGATTTTGTTTCAAAATTAACTTTTTATAAGATTTAATTCAATTTTTCTGATATGGTCCAATTTTGGTCCCAAATCGGCGGTAAAAAATAAAATGACATCACTTTAAAGTTCAAAACTGATAATTTCCGGCAAGGGTGATAATGTGACGTTTATGTCAGCTACTTATATTTAATTTTTTCTTTTCTTTTACAATTTTATTACACATCATGTATATCTAAAAATCTTAAAAGTTAAGAAAAAATCAAATATAACTAGTACATATCGACGCCACATTAACACCCTTGCCATAAATCACCAATTTTGGACTTCAAAACGACCTCGTATTTACTTTTTGGTCGATTTGGGACCAAAATTGGAATTGTCAGAGAATTTGGGCAAAATTTAATAAAAAATAATTTTGGTATATATTTATTTTGTCAAAAAGTTATGGTACTATTTGTAATTTAAACTCAAAGATCCACCGTAGCTTGATCATTATATTCTACTACAGATGCTTAGCTAGATTAAGTTCTTAGAGATCTTAGGAATAAATTTGTAATTAAGGAGAAATAACAAGAACGAAAAATAAAGAACACTCGATTTTTAGTTGGATTGCCACGATCGAAAATGTGAAGCAATCGCTGAGGCCCCAAAATCAAACAAGAGAGTAGTGGAAAAAATACACAATATGCATAACTACAAATGTTTGTAATCATTGGATATACTGTTAACACAATAAAAATAAATGTACTAATATTAACTCTATTACAACACTTTTGGGTGTGATATTTAACATTTCGATACCAAATTTTTATTCATGTCACATTTTTTTTAACAAAATAACTTTAATAACTTAAAGGGTGAAAGAACGATAAATGTTGAGAAGGTTATCCACAAAAGTTGAAGACTCGATCCAATAATGAGGATTTAGAAATGATCAAACACCTTAGTAAAACAATGAGCCAAAACATTAAAAAAGTTTTTGGAACAAGACTAATCACGTAATCACCATTCACCATTTGATATATATATATATATATATATATATATATATATATATATATATATATATATATTAATTAGTGCTTACCTTCGCGAATTTCGCGAACAGGAAAAAAAATTATTATTATGGATACACAATTTTTAAATTTGCAAAATCTCTTGGTGATGCACAATTTTTTTTAAGAAATTGGAAAATTGAATTAAGTAAATTAGAAAATTCAATCAAAAAAAATATTTAACAAAAATTAAAGATTTTTTTGTTTTTACGTGGTCTTTATCATTATAAAATTATTTTGGAATTGTGAAAATGAATATTTACAATTAAAATATTTTTCTCTTGTCTCGAACATAAATCATAAAAGATCTTATTGATAATTTAAAATGTACCATATAAAAAATATAGAGATGAGAAAGATAAATAAAAAATAAAGATCTCATAATATTATATATCACGAAGTGGCATTGCCACATAAGCGGTGGACACAAATAATTTGCCCACTGGTGGGCTCTTTATCATTCCCGTAAATCTATATACCTATCAGATATGAAAATTAGTCAATATGCATATTTAATTTTGAAGAAAAAAAAAACATGTATTTTGTAGTTCTTGATTTAATGAAAAAATTGTTTTGTAATATTATATTTTAAATATATTTTTATTAATTTGTTGTAGTCAAATAATTGGTTCCATACTAATTACTAATAAATATTTTTAATTTTGTTTTACAACATATGTCTTTTTAATTTAATTAATACTATTGTTTAATATTTTGATAAAAAAAAGTTTAGATTTATATAGTGTTTATTTGGTATAATAATTTTAATATAGTTATTTTCTTAATACAAGTTTTAAAATAGTAGTTTATTTGGTATACAAAGAAACATGATAACTCTTAATTATTTAAATATATTTTTAATTTTTTTTTTTAATTTGGTGTACGTATAATTCTTTTTAAATACATTTATGAAACTTAGTTTGAAATAAAATTTAAATTATTTTTTGTAGTTTTAATTTGTTTGACCCTTTAATTTAAGATTTTAAAAAGAATTAATAGATTAGATTTTAATAATAATTTTATAGAGTTTTTAATTTGTTTGTTAATTTACATACATCTTAATTAATTTTTAGATATAATTCAATATTTATTTTAAATATTTTTGCAAATAAATTACAAATGATATAATATACAATCCAAAAATAAATTAGAAATCATATAAAAAGAATTGTTTAATTCTAGAATTTTAGTGTACCTGTGTACATTTCTTTTAGTTGTTAAACTTTTTACAAAATTGTAGTAAGAAATTTTAAACAATTTAAAATAAAAAATTGTAAAAATTATTACATTTAATATTTGTTTGGAAGTGAGAAGAATTGGAAATATTTGAAGGAGAGAAGATAGAGATTTTTTCTAATATTAGTTATTTTAATTAAAATAAGTGTGACACATGTCAGTAATCTAACTGTGTAATAGGAGATGTTACACCATTGTGTAATAGGAGATCTCGTCCGCCTAAAAAGGGAGTAAAATAAACAAAGGACAAAGTATACTTTGTACCAGTGTTACTGTAAAACTTGTTTGCATTTTGTGTGTATTTTTTAACAGTATTAACAACTAATACCGTTTTGATTTGTACGGTCTAAACAAAATATATACAATTTTGAACTTGAGAATATATACTTCCCCACCCACAAATTTTTCACTTCTTTTCTGCTGGACACAAAACTTAATGAAAATTCGTATATTATTGAAAAAATAGATAAAGTAAGGGTATTGTCGGGGGATATTGTGGGACCCAACTATTTATTTGTGATTAGTGATTATTTCCAAAAAAAAAAATGGGTAAAAGATTAGTGGACAACCCAAAATGAAAAGTGGATAAAAAATTGGTGGACGAATGAAATAATATAAAAAACACAAACAATTTCTTATTTAAAGTAATTTTAAAAATGAATTTATAGTTAAATATTCAAAATATAAATTAAATATTATAAATGTACTGTGTAATTAAGCAAAAATGAGGGCATGCAACTTGCATACCCTCTCAACCATGTAAATCTGCCACTGATTCCCCACCCTCGAGAGAGGTTGGCCGCCGAACGCTCTAAAAAACAATTAGGGTTTCAATGTTGCCGAAAACTTATCCAGAAGTCCGACAAGATCACACCAGAGGAGGGAGATCATACAAGTACACATAAGTACCTTTGGCAATACTCCCATATAAAGTAAGAGATCGCCCAATTGATAGGAGATCCCACCAAGCCGTCAACAGCCTCGACCATTGGTGAAAGCCTAACTTGCAAGGACAGATCTCGTGCAGACAATATGAGGATCAGATCAAAGCATTAAATGCATTGATCCCCAAGGCATTAAATGCGTTGATTTACTTCAGATACTAGGGCAACGTTGAAACCCTAATTGTAAACTATAAATAGAGTCTCATGAGCTCATGAATAGCAATACAACCACACACAAAAAAAAAAAAAAAAAAAAAAAAAAAAAAACAAAATCATTACTCTTGTATTTATTTTCCTTAGTTGTGTCCATCTTAAACCATGATATTCAACACTTCATCCCCATTTATGGTATGTTTTACCCGATCTATAGTCACATCATTACATAATTATAATCCATAAAGTCAATTATTGGGTAACAACACATATATATAATTTAAGATTTAGAATTCTGTAGTACTCTTTGGCGTCTACTACTACAATTTTCATTATCCATCGTTCTACAAATTATTTGAGATACTTTAAATAATATCTATTTGATAATATAATTTTTGTTATAATTTTACACAAACAATAAAATAGTATCAACAAATTGATAAACTTTAATATTTTTAGTAGATATTCCAAATAATTGATCATATGAAATTGAGTCAAAGTGAGAAATAATCACCAAGTCCTATTTAGAATATGCGCTAAAATTAATTTTTTAATCATTGAAGAAATACATCAAAACTTTTCGACAATTTATAATTTAGAATGTTTGAAAATATATTTATGAACAATAAATGTATCACAAATCTAACCCTTGACGTGGCATCAGAACGTGGTATCTTTCAAATTTATGGTGTTTTTTTAATAAAATGAATGAATAGAAAGAAGAGAAGCGAAAAACAATTGTTATGAAAAATAATAACCGCAAATTACCAATTTACAAATAATAATAATAGTAATAATAATTTTTGTTATCATAACTTAACTTAATGCAACATAAAATAAAAACCGCTCATGAAAATGTAAACATTAAAAATGAAAAGAGATGTAGATGTGAAAAAGGGGAATATTGATAAATCAGAAATAAGCAATTCTAGCTAGTGTGCACTTGAGTGCATAATATATACTTAAATTTTGGAAAAAAAATACTTTAAACATAAATCAACAATACTCCAACTCAACTCTAAAAAGAAACACAGTTCGGCGTGTTTGTGTATGTTTTGAAAAAATCAAAATTGAAGTCAACATTGAGTTTAAAATCCAAGTGCATGCTATGCACTTGAGTGCATACTAGAATTTGTGATCAGAATAGTGATTCTTGTGTGCACTTAAGTGCATAACATGCACTTAAATTTCGAGTTCAATTTCAAATTAATTTTGACTTTTCAAAGCCTAATTTACTTAATGAACTTTGAAAAATCAAAATTAATTTAAAATTATATTCAAAGTCCAAGTACATGCTATGCACTTAGGTGTATACAAAAATTCGTGTTAAGAAAATATAAAAGTTAAGATTAATTATTTTTAGGAATATGAAGATATATAATAAAGGGATATATATATGAAGATGCGGTTGGTTTTTTTTTTTTTAAGTAATTGTTTTTTTTAAGTAACTACTTTGAAAAACAAAACTAACTTTTTATGGGAAATTTAGGGGGTGCTTGGTTAGCAACACTTCAATAGTAATGAGAATGAAATTGAAATTAGTGTAATTATGATGGTTAATAAAAACAAAATCACTACATCCTCTCCTAAATAAGGTAATCACTACTCCATTTTGATTACCCTATTTTCTTCCTACAATCATCCTCCTCAATCAATTTTCCTTCCTCTACTAACAATCATTTGTTGTCCAATTATATTCCAGTTGGGGCATGTCACTAGCAATGAAGTCACAATTGTAACAATTATTCCGCTAACATACCATTTTTATTATGGGAGCATAGATGGAAAATAATTTTTATTCCTATTACCATTGAAGAGTTGCTAACCAAGTGTCTCCTTATATTTTGAAATATAGAAAAGAGGCATTGACTTATCAACAGGAGATTGTGCTCTAGATGTAAGGGAGATTGAAGAGGATAGGATTTTGAAAACTTTGATCAACGATCCAGATTTACTTTACTTTTGCAAAACAAGGGATATGATTAAATTTTCCCCTTTTCGACGGTTTATTCCAACAGTCATGTGACCAAAATTTACGATCCAATAAGGATTAGTTAATGGTAACCTCCATTTAATGCGTTTTTCACTATTGCCCAATTCTTTTTTTTTTTTTTTTTTCACTCATATGCGTTTTTCATAGATTAAGTTCCCCCTTGATCTCATATCCTGATTTCTATGCTTACTATTCTCTTGAATCTAAAAAATCTAATTCTACTGAAATGTGCAAACCTACATCCAGCTAGAGTTTTGGCCAGGATATCTATTTTTTCTTGTTCGTGTGAATTTTCTCCATCATGATATATTTCTTTTCTACATGGTTTCTTACGAGATGATGCTTAATATCTTCAAGTTTAGGTCTTGGGTGTAGAATAAGTTTATGAGTAATTGCTATAAAAATATTGTAGTTACAATAGATTGAAACTTCATTTGCATAAACTTAATAGTCTCTTAATTTTTTCTAAACCATAAAATCTGAGCACAACAGCTATTAATCGACATATACTCAGCCTAAGTTGTTGATATAACAACTGAATTCTGCTTCTTCGAGAACTATACTTACTTCCTAGAAATTGACATGTGCTAATGGTGGATTTTCTATCAATCCTACATCCACCATAGTCAACATCTGAATAGATGTTGGCTCTAAGTTATCTTCTGTGCAGGATATCCTAAATTTACCATGTCCCTGAGGTACCTAAGTATCCTCTTGGCTGCTTCAAGAGGAATTTTTTCTGGAAATTTGACTGATACCTAGCACATAATCCTATGATAAATGTTATATCAGGTCTATTGGCCATTAGATATATGAGTGATCCAATCAGTGCTCTATAATCAGCTGGGTTTACTGAAGTTCCTTTAGTGTCAGGATCCATATTCCAATTTATATTCTTAGGGATCCTGACTAGCTTGCTAGTTTGATAACCCAATCTCTTGTATATTTGATTTGATTGATGAAGATCTCAGATCCCAAATTCAAATTCTTTGACTTGCAAACCAAAAAAGAAGTTCATTACACCCATCATGAACATTTCAAATTCACCTGTCATTAGATGAGAGAACTTCTCACAGATTTGATGATTTGGTGACCCAAATATGATATCATGCACATAATTATGAACAAGTAGGATATAATCCCTTTTAATGATCCTAATCAGGGTCCTAACTACTCTGCGTTTCTTGAACAGTGATCAATCTGGAATTGAGACAATGTATAAATACCAAGCTTTAGGAGCTTGCTTAAGTCCATAGTATACTTTCTCCAAGTGCTATACTTCGCCTCTAACTTATAAAAACCCAGAGGTTTTTCAACATAGACTTCGTCATTCAGTATACCATTTAGAAATGCTCTCTTGGCATCCATTTGGTACAATATGAACCTCACATGTGATGCATAAGCTACTTAAAACCTTGTCTTGTCCCTAACAACCACATTGCTCTTATCCTTCTTGTTCGTAAAGCCGCACTTGATGCCAATTATTCCTTTGTTCCTCGGTCATCAACAAGTTCCCAAACCTGGTTCCTTGTAAGTTGATCCGGCTCCTCTTGCATGGTTGTGATCCAGTTGGATTCTGCTAGTGCTTGTTCAATTATTTAGGGTTCTTGTTCAGTTAAGAAATAACAAAATAACACACATTCCCCATGAAACATTTTGATCCTGACTCAACCAGATTGATCTCCAAGAATCTGACTGGTGGGATGATCTGCCAGCCAGGCTCTTCTTCTCAGAGGAACTTAAGTTTTCTTCTCCTGAAATGTTAGTCTCTGCAATTTCATTGAATTAAGGAAAGGGAATAAAGAGTTCAAGACTCGAGTCATCATCACAAGGAGGGTTTTCATTTTGAACATTGACATTGATTTTCCCTTGATTAGAAGACTCAATGACTGTCTTAGTTGCAATATCATCTTTACTTAAAATTATTAATTCCGGTTGAGGCTTAGAGTTGTCAGGTTGTGCAACTTGCTGATGGGTAGCCTGGGCTGGAGCAGTTTGATCCTGGTCATCACCACCACCATCATCATCATCATCATCATCATCATCATCATCATCATCATCATCATCATCATCATCATCATCATCATCATCATCATCATCATCATCATCATCGTCATCATCATCATCATCACCACCACCACCACCACCACCACCACCACCACCACCACCACCACCACCACCACCACCATCATCATCATCATCTCAGCTAGGATTGAATACATCAACAAATTTCGGCTCATGATCAGTCTTATCATTCAGTGGTACAGAGCCGATTTTTTACGATGAAAAGGGAAACCTAATTCATACTTAATATAATATTTATATAACGACACGATATATACATTTAATATATTGATACTTTTGGCAAATAAAGTTCGGGTATGTACTGTAAATCCTGGGATTTGTTTAGCCGCGACTTTCCCATAAAGGTGATGGGCTCTCATTTATTAAAAAAATTGGATAAATTCTAGGGATAAATTTTAAATTACACAACATTAATGACTCTTTACAGCTAAGATTTAAAAAACATTTATCCACAGTCTGCATTAAAGTGAACAAAAAATATTTAATTATGACAGTAACATGTGAGTTTTATTACCAGTGTGGCTTTAGTCCTACTGTATAATACTTCCAATGTCCCCATGAATTTACGCACTTGTCTTATTTAGATGTCCATAAATATTTGTACACATAAAAATGATATTTAAATAAAATGTCATTACTTTTGATCCACACATACACTCAATCCAACTATTTTTTTTTTCGTTAGACATAAAAATTTACGAAATCACCCCTCAAGATCCTTCTAATTACTTTTTTTTCTTAGTTTGTTGGTCACCAATGAGATGCAAACCCATAGGGGGATGGAGGGAGCACTAAATATGGAGTGTTGGTAGAAATTATTAATTGTATATTTTTATTAATTGTTATGTCAAAAATTACTCAAGTATAGTAATTCTAATCTATTTTAGCCACTGCAATTAATTGCATTTGAACCTTTTTGTTTGGGTTATTAATAGCTGGCAACCACAGTGACAGAACTTCTAATTTTGTAGTTGCACAGCGTGTATATATAACTATGTAAAGGCTTTGCATTCTCATACAATAATGTAACACATTTCAAGATTTGTCCCCCATACATATATACATATCTTTTTCTTCATCTTTGCTCTTTAAGTTTCTCCTTAGTTAGAAATAAAGGGAACCATCACGATTCTTCATTTTTAGGTACTTCATTGGTATCTTTCTTGTTCTTTATTTTGTAACAAAATAATTGTTATCTATTAATAAATTTTCCTTTCCACATGTGCAGTTTTTTTAAAAATGCAGGCCTCATCCTCTAATCCCAACTCATTGATCGATATGTCGAAGATTGAATCATTGGCGCTTTCAGAAAATGCAAGAGCTTCTCTTAGCCTCGATAAAGCCGTTGAGTATGAACAAAATTATGGCAATGGATTTGATCCTACAATGGATTTAAAGAAAATTAGAAGGTGATTAAAATTTTGTTTAGTTTGTCACATGATGTGTGAGGGCAAAATGTTTTTGCAGGAACAATAATTTTTTTTAAAGACAATTGTTTTTTTAGTTTGACAAAAGCAGGACATTAATTTTCTTTTAAATGTAGGACATTTATTTTAATTTTTTTTCTATAGACCATTTTTCTCACACTGACAGGCCTAAATAAAAAATTCAAAACTTACGGGCCTATGTTTGCAGGAAAAAAAATGAATGACCTACTTTTGCTATTCAACTCCCTAAGTGACGGTGTAAATTTTCTTGCGAATGTACATATAAATGAACATGGGAAAAATACAAAATGGATAAAGAAAGGGAGCCCAACTGTAAATTGGTTCAAAAAGCAATTGTTGTGCTTTTGTGCAAAAAAATATATGCTTCTGTGCAAATATTTTTATGTGCATGTGCAAAAATAATTTTAATTTTGAATTAGAGTCCCTTTTTTAAACCAATATGTCAATGCCGAGATGAAAATTAAGTTTATGATAAAATGAAACCTTCCCGCTAATTCTTTTAATTTTTACCATTGTTCCTAGGATCATGTCGAACAGATTATCTGCTCAGAGAGCTAGATTGAGGAAATCCAAGTATGTTACCGACATGGAAAATATGGTGAAGCATTTAGAGGTATAATTTGAAGAGTTGGTCCTTTTTGTACGATACAAAATTATCTGTTTTTAGTAAAACAACCATTAAATTTTAGTGAAACAACAAATATTACAAGTTAATATTTTTTGTGAAGTAAATAACATATTTTAGTAAAATAAGTAATATTAACAAATTAATACCTCTTAGTGAAATAACTAATACTTTTTATAATGTATAGCAGCTGCACAGTGCAATGAGTATGTACAACTTTTTGTTGATGTTGAATGTAAATTTCCTCATCCAACTTTGTTGTTTCATCTTGTGTTATATACATTTAATACACATTACTATTTATTCGATGAGGTCATTAAATACACGCGACGTACATTTACAACAAACTATATTTCTAAATCTACGCTTAGATGTTGTGTATATTGCTTGAAATGGACAACATTAAATATTGATTTTACTTCCTATATGTGCAGGACATGATATCAGATCTAACTTCACAAATGAAAGACTGCAAAAAGAAGATGGATTTATTGATGATACAAAATCAATCTCTCCAAACACTCTTAGAACTTCGTTTGAACGAAGCGAGGTTCTCCGAAGGTAAAAACTAAAATTTTACTCCTATTATAATAAATTATCATGTCACATGTTTGTACCGAAATTTATTTTAGGTCCAAAACTTGGAAATGTATTTTAAGAAAAATATTATTTTTAGTTTGCCAACAGTAATTTGTATATTAAGAATATTATTATTCACTTCATTTTTACAAATGTATGCCCTTTTTTTCCATTCCGACGGGCATAAATATGCGAAAAAAATTATGGGCCTACATTGGTAAAATTCAAAAGTTATGGGTATACATTTGCAACAAAAAAAAAAAAAAATAATGAAAGAAAATAATGGCATACTTTTGCCAAATAAAAACATATTTTCCTTACAACAAAATATCTTCTAAGTTATGGTCCTAAATTAATATTATTCTCTGTCGTATTATAAGCTTAAATTCACATATTTAATGCACACAGTTGAGGTGGAAAAGAATAAAATGGAAGTAAACAGGCTGAGAGAACTCCAGGTAGCATTGTGTTTAAACAAGCATTTGATACATAACAATGTGAACCATGGCTCATATAAGAATGGCCTGCATAAGTTTGAGGCTAATCAGCTGAAGCCACTTTTTGCGCCATCGTTGATACTAAGGAAGAACCCTCCAGGAGAAGGAGAAGGAGAAGCAGAAGCAGACCAATATCTCAACTTGGAAGACTGAATGCTAGTCACAATTGCTGTTTCTAATTGAATATTTTTTGTTGTTATTTACATTTCCTTGTTTCTTTGTTCCTACATTTAGACTGTCTTAATTACTTATTATTTCAGAATTAAAAAAGTTTTTTAGTCCCATAACTTATATACTATCCAATTTTGGTCCAACAATAATTAACGATTTCAATTTAGACTGAGTATTAAAAGAATTGTTGCCTTTAAATAGGTGTAACATTGAAAAAAAATGTGTCATTTCATGTCACCCGAGGATTTGAGTTGGGACCAAAATTGAACAATACACAAGTTATAAGCCCAAATTTAGATTTTCATGTGAAATAAAATGATATCATTTTCAATTTTATAGCTATTTTGTTCCACAATTTGACCATTTTTTGTTAAACATTTGGAGTAAATAAAAATAGTAAAAATTTTGGGACAAAAATTGGACAGTGACAAATTATGGGATAAATAAACTTAGATACGACAAATTGTAATTCTAAATGTGCGCTTAGATTTGTGTATAGCTCTAAATGGACCACATTAAATCTGGATTTTTTGTATTCCTCATAAATGGAAGGCTACAAAGAGAACATATTGTTGGTGCAAAATCAACTCTCCAAAAGCTCCTAAAACTTCATTTAAACAAAGTGAGGTTCTCCAAAAATAACAACTACTCCCTCCGATTCATTTTTTATTATCCGTATTACCATAAATGGAAGATTTTTTGTGTTGTTTTCCACTTACCCAAAATAGCAAAAAACAAACACTGCCCCTTTTAACTTACCCCTTAAAAACATGATTTATTTACACTCATTGTTGGGATATATTAGTTTTGATGTCTTTCCAAAATCACATGTAATAGATTTGAAGCAGTTAGGATTGTATCTTTTAGTTTCAGGTCAGGCTAGGTTATTTCTCAGTAGAATAAGTTATCTGTGGAGGAAGAACTCAGTTGAGGAAGCACTCAGAGGAGGAAAGCTCAACTGAGGGGGAACTCTACTGAGGGGGAACTCAGTGAGGGGGAACTCACTGACACAGCCTGAGAAAGTCAAGATGACATCACAAAGAGAACCGACTGAAGCCATGTCAGAAGACCTGAACCTGAAGAAAAGCCTGAAGGAAGTCCCACTGAGTATAAACCTGACTATTCTAAGCTAAGTCAGTGGACTACTCAGTGAAGAGCATGATCAGGAGGATCAGTGCTGTACCTAGTAGACCCTGAATGAGTCAGGCTACTGAGGTCAGGGAAGATTGTCATTCAGCCTTATGAAAATCTTCTTGGAGAGATCTTCAAAAGTCTACTGAAGGACAACTACACTGAAGACATTCTTGTCTACTGAAGATCATCAAGTCAGTGGAGGATAAGCTATCTGAAGTCAGTGTAGCCTGATCAAGCCCACTGAACCAAAGAGCCGTTAGATTCAGTCCACGTGGACTAATCAAGTCAAGGCAACTCATCTGACACTGACAAGGCTGCACTGTCTCGAAAATAGGATTCTCTATTAATGGTCTGGATTCAAATGTGACTACCTCCAATGGTAACATTTGAATCTACGCTATAAATACAAGCTCATAGCTGTGTTTCAAGTGAGAGAGAGTAAGGAGAAATCTACACTTACGAGTTGTGTGGGTGTGAGAGTCTTGTGCTGTTTAAAGGGAGGTATAAGGGAGCACATCTCATATCCAGGGCACTGACCTGTAGGGTCTTCACATACTTATTTTGAGTGTCCAGCTTGTATCTTGAGCTTATCATATACATCCATAGCTTAGAGTGGTTTTCCCAACCTTAGCATCGAGGCTAAAACATTGTAAGGGAAAACCTCACCTAGTTGGAGAGAACAAAACCAAACTAAACCCTTTCATTGAAGAGAGTTAGGTGTTTCAGTGAGGTGAGAAGAGGCAGCCCAGGTAGTGGCGTGAGTCCAGTGTAGTCGTGCACCTTGGCACGTTAAAAACAAGAATCCCAAGTAGTGGATTTCCTGTTAAATCAGGATAGTGGACGTAAGAGCTTGAGTCTCTGAACCACTTTAAACTGAATGTTATTTATTGCTTAAGTACTTGCTAACTGGTTTGTATCGTGTGCTCACTGAGAGTATCATTCTTAAAGAAGGTTTTAGCTAAGTGTTTTCGTCAGGGAGAACTAATCTCACTGACAAGCTTAAGCACGCACTCGAGAGTTCAGTCTCTCGAGTCACTGTCCTGTTTAGAGACTGAGTTCTCAAGTCACCACACTAACTTGATAGCTCTGACTCTAAGCAGTGCAGTGACTTGAGTGTTGTATCTAAAAAAAATTCGTTTCTCCTAAATTCCCATTTTGCCTTTGAATGTCTTTTAACCGGGACCATCAATTGGTATCAGAGCAGGTTGTTCACATGACCACTGATCCAGTTTGTTAAGAAAAATAGTCAACCGAACAGATCTTAAGTATTTTAAACTATGGGAATTTCTGCATTTTTCAACTATTACTTGTTGTTCTGACATTATTCTTGTAATAGAAAAATCTTCAGTGTTAGAGGTTTTGGAATCATCAAAAAAGGGGGAAATTGTTGGGATATATTAGTTTTGTTGTCTTTCCAAAACCAAATGTAATAGATTTGAAGCAGTCAGGATTGTATCTTTTAGTTTCAGGTCAGGCTAGGTTATTTCTCAGTAGAACAGGTTATCTGTGGAGGAAGAACTCAGTTGAGGAAGCACTCAGAGGAGGAAAGCTCAGCTGAGGGGGAACTCTACTGAGGGGGAACTCAGTGAGGGGGAACTCACTGGCACAGCCTGAGGAAGTCAAGATGACATCACAAAGAGAACCGACTGAAGCCATGTTAGAAGACCTGAACCTGAAGAGAAGCCTGAAGGAAGTCCCACTGAGTATAAACCTGACTATTCCAAGCTAAGTCAGTGGACTACTCAGTGAAGAGCATGATCGGGAGGACCAGTGTGTTGGGAAAATAGGGATGCCCGGAATCTATTCGGGATGAACTTTAAATACGAATTTAAATACAATTATTACTAGCATGAATTAATCCTAATTAATTCAAATAATAATTCCAACAACTAATTGTCATCATGCATGTTAAATTAATTTCACATGTTTAACTAGGCGGAATTAAACAAGTAAATATGCGATTAACGTACCTCTCGTAGTAATGGCCTTTGGATATACGGGACACTTGTAATCTCGTTCTATCAACCCAAAGCCTTCTCAAGTATTTCCCTTTTCACCTCACTTGATCGCCGGTGGGAGTCGCTTTCAAGCAATTTAATAAACTAAGGAAAAATAAAAATATCTATGCTTCTTGATTTTTCCAACACATGGAATTATGTACTTGGGATGAAATAATCACCCCATATTTATAGGTGTAAGGTGGTCGAATTTTTTATGTTTATTGGGCTTGAAGAAAATCTTTTCTTAGACTCTAAGAAATCTTGAATATATCTCATATATTCTTTTCTCCACAATAAAATATTCCACAAAAATCTCACCCACCTAAGTAAGCATGAAATTTTCAAAAATTATAAGGATTAATTTCAAGATTTGGATCTTCTTGAATATATGAGATATTCTTGTATTTCAAAATACATATCTTCCATAATATCTTTCCAAGAAAATCAACAAAATCTAATTTCTCCTAAATATGCTTTTTTCGAAAATATCAAAGAAAAATCAGCAATATATTTTCTTTTTATTTTAATCACCTTATCATTATTGGGCTACTTAATGGGCTACTTGAGGGGCCTTAAGGAGAATTAAGATTGGACCTCCTAATGGACTTCTGAATTTCAATATTGAGCCCCAATATAATTCAGCCCATTAATATTAATTATTACCACTAATAAATTAATATTGCACTATCCATCTTAATCCATATTACGATAATATGGGCTCCCAGTTATTATTTCCCGCGTTTAAGATTATCAAGTCCATTAATTAATTAAGCTTCTGAATAGCTCTAAATTAATTAATATATTTCACCTTGGAGTAAAGACAACTCAACATTATTATTCGTACCGAAGAAACTAATTCTTCACTTGCAAGATTGGGTACAATAAAACTTCTGAGCCCACCAAAGGGACTAATCACACGAGCCGTACTCGCACGCGTTTCTCCGTATTAAATCTTAGCAACCGTCGTATGATTAATATTACTGCCCAAGACACAAAGTTCGAAGTCACAATGATTCTCACCCAACATGAATCAAAGCAGTAACTATTAAACACACACGGTCCTATTTAAGTGACGGAGATTAAGAAATCAACAACCACTGAGGTCTAATTCTTCACCTTTCAGAACAGAAGAATTTATCCTCGCTGTAGGACCTCTTCAACACATACTAAATGTGCTAGTGCAATCTCTTAGTCAAGACAGACCAATCTGAGCCTTACATATCGACCTTTCACGGCGGATTGTTCAATTCCACCTGGGTCGTGAATTGTACGTTTAGTTACAAGTAAACTGTTAATGTTGTCTTCCGTGATCGGGTATCACCACATTAACTACAATGTAACATGTACTATATATTGAACGGTTTGCAATAGAAATTCAACATTCAATTATATCTAAAGCAAATGTGATAAAAGAATTATTCTCATAAATCGAGTGTTTGATACACGAGTTATACAAAGTAAAAGCATACTTTCACGTATAACTCCAACACAGTGTTGTACCTAGTAGACCCTGAAGGAGTCAGGATACTGAGGTCAGGGAAGATTGTCATTCAGCCTTATGATAATCTTCTTGGAGAGATCTTCAAAAGTCTACTGAAGGACAACTACACTGAAGACATTCTTGTCCATTGAAGATCATCAAGTCAGTGGAGGATAAGCCATCTGAAGTCAGTGTGCCCTGTTCAAGCCCACTGAACCAAAGAGCCGTTGGATTCAGTCCACGTGGACCAATGAAGTCAAGACAGCTCATCTGACACTGACAAGGCCGCACTGTCTCGGAAATAAAATTCTCTATTAATGGTCTGGATTCAAATGTGATTACCTCCAACGGTAAAATTTGAATCCACACTATAAATACAAACTCATAGCTGTGTTTCAAGTGAGAGAGAGTAAGGAGAAATCTACACTTACGAGCTGTGTGGGTGTGAGAGTCTTGTGTAGTTCAAAGGGAGGTATAAGGGAGCAAATCCCACATCCTGGGCACTACCTGTAGGGTCTTCACATACTTATTCTGAGTGTCCAACTTGTATCTTGAGCTTATCATATACATCCATAGTTAGAGAGGTTTTCCCAACCTTAGCATCGAGGCTAAAACACTGTAAGGGAAAACCTCACCTAGTTGGAGAGAACCAAACCAAACTAAACCCTTTCATTGAAGAGAGTTAGGTGTTTCAGTGAGATGAGGAGAGGCAGCCCAGGAAGTGGCGTGAGTCCAGTGTAGTCGTGCACCTTGGCACGTTAAAAACAAGAATCCCAAGTAGTGGATTTCTTGTTAAATCAGGATAGTGGGCGTAGGAGCTTGAGTCTCTGAACCACTTTAAACTGAATGTGATTTATTGCTTAAGTACTTGCTAACTGGTTTGTATCATGTGCTCACTAAGAGTATCATTCTTAAAGAAGGTTTTAGTTGGGATATTTTAGTTTTGATGATTTTCCAAAACAACATGTAATAGGTTTGAAAGCAGTCAGGATAGTATCTTTTAGTTTCAGGTCAGGCTAGGTTGTTTCTCAGGAGAACAGGTTATCAGTGGAGGAAGAACTCAGCTGAGGGGGAACCCTACTGAGAGGAACTCAGCTGAGGGGGAACTCTACTGAGAGGAACTCAGTGAGGGGGAACTCACTGACACAGCCTGAGGAAGTCAAAATAACATCAAAAAGAGAACAGACTGAAGCCATGTCAGAAGACCTGAACCTGAAGAGAAGCCTGAAGGAAGTCCCACTGAGTATAAACCTGACTTTCTAAGCTGGTCAGTGGACTACTCAGTGAAGAGCATGATTGAGAGGATCAGTGCTGTGCCTAGTAGGACCTGAAGGAGTCAGGCTACTGAGGCTGGGAAGCTTGACAAATAGCCTTATGTCAACTCCCCTGAGTGGACTTCAAGTCTACTGAAGGAAGTCCACTGAGAAGACTTAAAGTCCAATGATGGTTCCTAAGAAGACTTCAAGTCTACTGAAGAAAGGTATCCTGAGAGGATTACAAGTCAGCTGAAGACAAGTCGCCTGAAGTCAGGACTACCCTGAAGAAAAGAGCCGTTGGACTCAGTCCACGTGGACCAATCAAGTCAAGGCAGCGAATCTGACAAAAGCTGACAAGGCCATACTTCACTGAAAAGGAGAATTTCACTCCAGAGATAGTCTGGATTTGAATGTTACTTTCTCCAACGGTAACATTCAAATCCAAACTATAAATACAAACTCAAGCTTCATTTGAAAGAGAGCTGGTGGTGCGAGAGTGGTGCAAGTCATGAGGGAGTCATAAGGGTGCACCATCTCCATCAAGAACACTGACATTGAATTCTTCATAGTCATATTTGAGTGTTCCAGTTTGTATACTCGAGCCTATCATATACATCCTAAGCTTAGAGAGGTTTTCCCAACCTTAGCTCAGAGGCTAAAACCATGTAAGGGAAAACCTCACCTAGTTGGAGAGAACCAAACCAAACTAAACCCTTTCCAGAATAGTGTTAGGTGTTGCAGTGAGGTGAGGAGAGGCAGTCCCTGAGTGAAGAGGGATGTGGGGCCAGTTCGAGAGGCAGCTCCGTAGAGGGGTGTGAGTCCAGTTGTGAGTGCACCTTGGCACGTTAAAAACAAGAATCCCGGGTAGTGGATTTCCTGTTAAATCAGGCAGTGGATGTAGGAGCTTGAGCCTCTGAACCACTTTACATTGTTGGGTTCTTTATTGCTTTACTGACTTGCATAACATCAGTGTTAAAACAAAAAATTTCTCCTAAATTCCCATATTGTCCTTGTTTGTGAAAGAAAAATGGGACCAACAATTGGTATCAGAGCGGGTTGTTCACATGACCACTGATCCAGTTTTGTTAAGAAAAATGGTCTACCGAACAGATCTTAAATGTTTTAAACTATGGGAATTTCTGCATATTTCATATTATTACTTGTGTTCTGACATCATTCTTGTAATAGAAAATCTGTTTGTTAGAAGTTTTGGAATCATCAAAAAGGGGGAAATTGTTGGGATATTTTAGTTTTGATGATTTTCCAAAACAACATGTAATAGGTTTGAAAGCAGTCAGGATAGTATCTTTTAGTTTCAGGTCAGGCTAGGTTGTTTCTCAGGAGAACAAGTTATCAGTGGAGGAAGAACTCAGCTGAGGGGGAACCCTACTGAGAGGAACTCAGCTGAGGGGGAACTCTACTGAGAGGAACTCAGTGAGGGGGAACTCACTGACACAGCCTGAGGAAGTCAAAATAACATCAAAAAGAGAACAGACTGAAGCCATGTCAGAAGACCTGAACCTGAAGAGAAGCCTGAAGGAAGTCCCACTGAGTATAAACCTGACTTTCTAAGCTGGTCAGTGGACTACTCAGTGAAGAGCATGATTGAGAGGATCAGTGCTGTGCCTAGTAGGACCTGAAGGAGTCAGGCTACTGAGGCTGGGAAGCTTGACAAATAGCCTTATGTCAACTCCCCTGAGTGGACTTCAAGTCTACTGAAGGAAGTCCACTGAGAAGACTTAAAGTCCAATGATGGTTCCTAAGAAGACTTCAAGTCTACTGAAGAAAGGTATCCTGAGAGGATTACAAGTCAGCTGAAGATAAGTCGCCTGAAGTCAGGACTACCCTGAAGAAAAGAGCCGTTGGACTCAGTCCACGTGGACCAATCAAGTCAAGGCAGCGAATCTGACAAAAGCTGACAAGGCCATACTTCACTGAAAAGGAGAATTTCACTCCAGAGATAGTCTGGATTTGAATGTTACTTTCTCCAACGGTAACATTCAAATCCAAACTATAAATACAAACTCAAGCTTCATTTGAAAGAGAGCTGGTGGTGCGAGAGTGGTGCAAGTCATGAGGGAGTCATAAGGGTGCACCATCTCCATCAAGAACACTGACATTGAATTCTTCATAGTCATATTTGAGTGTTCCAGTTTGTATACTCGAGCCTATCATATACATCCTAAGCTTAGAGGGGTTTTCCCAACCTTAGCTCAGAGGCTAAAACCATGTAAGGGAAAACCTCACCTAGTTGGAGAGAACCAAACCAAACTAAACCCTTTCCAGAATAGTGTTAGGTGTTGCAGTGAGGTGAGGAGAGGCAGTCCCTGAGTGAAGAGGGATGTGGGGCCAGTTCGAGAGGCAGCTCCGTAGAGGGGTGTGAGTCCAGTTGTGAGTGCACCTTGGCACGTTAAAAACAAGAATCCCGGGTAGTGGATTTCCTGTTAAATCAGGCAGTGGATGTAGGAGCTTGAGCCTCTGAACCACTTTACATTGTTGGGTTCTTTATTGCTTTACTGACTTGCATAACATCAGTGTTAAAACAAAAAATTTCTCCTAAATCCCCATATTGTCCTTGTTTGTGAAAGAAAAACGGGACCAACAATTGGTATCAGAGCGGGTTGTTCACATGACCACTGATCCAGTTTTGTTAAGAAAAATGGTCAACCGAACAGATCTTAAATGTTTTAAACTATGGGAATTTCTGCATATTTCATATTATTATTTGTGTTCTGACATCATTCTTGTAATAGAAAATCTGTTTGTTAGAAGTTTTGGAATCATCAAAAAGGGGGAAATTGTTGGGATATTTTAGTTTTGATGATTTTCCAAAACAACATGTAATAGGTTTGAAAGCAGTCAGGATAGTATCTTTTAGTTTCAGGTCAGGCTAGGTTGTTTCTCAGGAGAACAGGTTATCAGTGGAGGAAGAACTCAGCTGAGGGGGAACCCTACTGAGAGGAACTCAGCTGAGGGGGAACTCTACTGAGAGGAACTCAGTGAGGGGGAACTCACTGACACAGCCTGAGGAAGTCAAAATAACATCAAAAAGAGAACAGACTGAAGCCATGTCAGAAGACCTGAACCTGAAGAGAAGCCTGAAGGAAGTCCCACTGAGTATAAACCTGACTTTCTAAGCTGGTCAGTGGACTACTCAGTGAAGAGCATGATTGAGAGGATCAGTGCTGTGCCTAGTAGGACCTGAAGGAGTCAGGCTACTGAGGCTGGGAAGCTTGACAAATAGCCTTATGTCAACTCCCCTGAGTGGACTTCAAGTCTACTGAAGGAAATCCACTGAGAAGACTTAAAGTCCAATGATGGTTCCTAAGAAGACTTCAAGTCTACTGAAGAAAGGTATCCTGAGAGGATTACAAGTCAGCTGAAGACAAGTCGCCTGAAGTCAGGACTACCCTGAAGAAAAGAGCCGTTGGACTCAGTCCACGTGGACCAATCAAGTCAAGGCAGCGAATCTGACAAAAGCTGACAAGGCCATACTTCACTGAAAAGGAGAATTTCACTCCAGAGATAGTCTGGATTTGAATGTTACTTTCTCCAACGGTAACATTCAAATCCAAACTATAAATACAAACTCAAGCTTCATTTGAAAGAGAGCTGGTGGTGCGAGAGTGGTGCAAGTCATGAGGGAGTCATAAGGGTGCACCATCTCCATCAAGAACACTGACATTGAATTCTTCATAGTCATATTTGAGTGTTCCAGTTTGTATACTCGAGCCTATCATATACATCCTAAGCTTAGAGAGGTTTTCCCAACCTTAGCTCAGAAGCTAAAACCATGTAAGGGAAAACCTCACCTAGTTGGAGAGAACCAAACCAAACTAAACCCTTTCCAGAATAGTGTTAGGTGTTGCAGTGAGGTGAGGAGAGGCAGTCCCTGAGTGAAGAGGGATGTGGGGCCAGTTCGAGAGGCAGCTCCGTAGAGGGGTGTGAGTCCAGTTGTGAGTGCACCTTGGCACGTTAAAAACAAGAATCCCGGGTAGTGGATTTCCTGTTAAATCAGGCAGTGGATGTAGGAGCTTGAGCCTCTGAACCACTTTACATTGTTGGGTTCTTTATTGCTTTACTGACTTGCATAACATCAGTGTTAAAACAAAAAATTTCTCCTAAATTCCCATATTGTCCTTGTTTGTGAAAGAAAAACGGGACCAACAATTGGTATCAGAGCGGGTTGTTCACATGACCACTGATCCAGTTTTGTTAAGAAAAATGGTCAACCGAACAGATCTTAAATGTTTTAAACTATGGGAATTTCTGCATATTTCATATTATTACTTGTGTTCTGACATCATTCTTGTAATAGAAAATCTGTTTGTTAGAAGTTTTGGAATCATCAAAAAGGGGGAAATTGTTGGGATATTTTAGTTTTGATGATTTTCCAAAACAACATGTAATAGGTTTGAAAGCAGTCAGGATAGTATCTTTTAGTTTCAGGTCAGGCTAGGTTGTTTCTCAGGAGAACAGGTTATCAGTGGAGGAAGAACTCAGCTGAGGGGGAACCCTACTGAGAGGAACTCAGCTGAGGGGGAACTCTACTGAGAGGAACTCAGTGAGGGGGAACTCACTGACACAGCCTGAGGAAGTCAAAATAACATAAAAAAGAGAACAGACTGAAGCCATGTCAGAAGACCTGAACCTGAAGAGATACCTGAAGGAAGTCCCACTGAGTATAAACCTGACTTTCTAAGCTGGTCAGTGGACTACTCAGTGAAGAGCATGATTGAGAGGATCAGTGCTGTGCCTAGTAGGACCTGAAGGAGTCAGGCTACTGAGGCTGGGAAGCTTGACAAATAGCCTTATGTCAACTCCCCTGAGTGGACTTCAAGTCTACTGAAGGAAGTCCACTGAGAAGACTTAAAGTCCAATGATGGTTCCTAAGAAGACTTCAAGTCTACTGAAGAAAGGTATCCTGAGAGGATTACAAGTCAGCTGAAGACAAGTCGCCTGAAGTCAGGACTACCCTGATCAAGTACCCTGAAGAAAAGAGCCGTTGGACTCAGTCCACGTGGACCAATCAAGTCAAGGCAGCGAATCTGACAAAAGCTGACAAGGCCATACTTCACTGAAAAGGAGAATTTCACTCCAGAGATAGTCTGGATTTGAATGTTACTTTCTCCAACGGTAACATTCAAATCCAAACTATAAATACAAACTCAAGCTTCATTTGAAAGAGAGCTGGTGGTGCGAGAGTGGTGCAAGTCATGAGGGAGTCATAAGGGTGCACCATCTCCATCAAGAACACTGACATTGAATTCTTCATAGTCATATTTGAGTGTTCCAGTTTGTATACTCGAGCCTATCATATACATCCTAAGCTTAGAGGGGTTTTCCCAACCTTAGCTCAGAGGCTAAAACCATGTAAGGGAAAACCTCACCTAGTTGGAGAGAACCAAACCAAACTAAACCCTTTCCAGAATAGTGTTAGGTGTTGCAGTGAGGTGAGGAGAGGCAGTCCCTGAGTGAAGAGGGATGTGGGGCCAGTTCGAGAGGCAGCTCCGTAGAGGGGTGTGAGTCCAGTTGTGAGTGCACCTTGGCACGTTAAAAACAAGAATCCCGGGTAGTGGATTTCCTGTTAAATCAGGCAGTGGATGTAGGAGCTTGAGCCTCTGAACCACTTTACATTGTTGGGTTCTTTATTGCTTTACAGACTTGCATAACATCAGTGTTAAAACAAAAAATTTCTCCTAAATCCCCATATTGTCCTTGTTTGTGAAAGAAAAACGGGACCAACAATTGGTATCAGAGCGGGTTGTTCACATGACCACTGATCCAGTTTTGTTAAGAAAAATGGTCAACCGAACAGATCTTAAATGTTTTAAACTATGGGAATTTCTGCATATTTCATATTATTACTTGTGTTCTGACATCATTCTTGTAATAGAAAATATGTTTGTTAGAAGTTTTGGAATCATCAAAAAGGGGGAAATTGTTGGGATATTTTAGTTTTGATGATTTTCCAAAACAATATGTAATAGGTTTGAAAGCAGTCAGGATAGTATCTTTTAGTTTCAGGTCAGGCTAGGTTGTTTCTCAGGAGAACAGGTTATCAGTGGAGGAAGAACTCAGCTGAGGGGGAACCCTACTGAGAGGAACTCAGCTGAGGGGGAACTCTACTGAGAGGAACTCAGTGAGGGGGAACTCACTGACACAGCCTGAGGAAGTCAAAATAACATAAAAAAGAGAACAGACTGAAGCCATGTCAGAAGACCTGAACCTGAAGAGAAGCCTGAAGGAAGTCCCACTGAGTATAAACCTGACTTTCTAAGCTGGTCAGTGGACTACTCAGTGAAGAGCATGATTGAGAGGATCAGTGCTGTGCCTAGTAGGACCTGAAGGAGTCAGGCTACTGAGGCTGGGAAGCTTGACAAATAGCCTTATGTCAACTCCCCTGAGTGGACTTCAAGTCTACTGAAGGAAGTCCACTGAGAAGACTTAAAGTCCAATGTTGGTTCCTAAGAAGACTTCAAGTCTACTGAAGAAAGGTATCCTGAGAGGATTACAAGTCAGCTGAAGACAAGTCGCCTGAAGTCAGGACTACCCTGATCAAGTACCCTGAAGAAAAGAGCCGTTGGACTCAGTCCACGTGGACCAATCAAGTCAAGGCAGCGAATCTGACAAAAGCTGACAAGGCCATACTTCACTGAAAAGGAGAATTTCACTCCAGAGATAGTCTGGATTTGAATGTTACTTTCTCCAACGGTAACATTCAAATCCAAACTATAAATACAAACTCAAGCTTCATTTGAAAGAGAGCTGGTGGTGCGAGAGTGGTGCAAGTCATGAGGGAGTCATAAGGGTGCACCATCTCCATCAAGAACACTGACATTGAATTCTTCATAGTCATATTTGAGTGTTCCAGTTTGTATACTCGAGCCTATCATATACATCCTAAGCTTAGAGGGGTTTTCCCAACCTTAGCTCAGAGGCTAAAACCATGTAAGGGAAAACCTCACCTAGTTGGAGAGAACCAAACCAAACTAAACCCTTTCCAGAATAGTGTTAGGTGTTGCAGTGAGGTGAGGAGAGGCAGTCCCTGAGTGAAGAGGGATGTGGGGCCAGTTCGAGAGGCAGCTCCGTAGAGGGGTGTGAGTCCAGTTGTGAGTGCACCTTGGCACGTTAAAAACAAGAATCTCGGGTAGTGGATTTCCTGTTAAATCAGGCAGTGGATGTAGGAGCTTGAGCCTCTGAACCACTTTACATTGTTGGGTTCTTTATTGCTTTACAGACTTGCATAACATCAGTGTTAAAACAAAAAATTTCTCCTAAATCCCCATATTGTCCTTGTTTGTGAAAGAAAAACGGGACCAACAATTGGTATCAGAGCGGGTTGTTCACATGACCACTGATCCAGTTTTGTTAAGAAAAATGGTCAACCGAACAGATCTTAAATGTTTTAAACTATGGGAATTTCTGCATATTTCATATTATTACTTGTGTTCTGACATCATTCTTGTAATAGAAAATATGTTTGTTAGAAGTTTTGGAATCATCAAAAAGGGGGAAATTGTTGGGATATTTTAGTTTTGATGATTTTCCAAAACAATATGTAATAGGTTTGAAAGCAGTCAGGATAGTATCTTTTAGTTTCAGGTCAGGCTAGGTTGTTTCTCAGGAGAACAGGTTATCAGTGGAGGAAGAACTCAGCTGAGGGGGAACCCTACTGAGAGGAACTCAGCTGAGGGGGAACTCTACTGAGAGGAACTCAGTGAGGGGGAACTCACTGACACAGCCTGAGGAAGTCAAAATAACATAAAAAAGAGAACAGACTGAAGCCATGTCAGAAGACCTGAACCTGAAGAGAAGCCTGAAGGAAGTCCCACTGAGTATAAACCTGACTTTCTAAGCTGGTCAGTGGACTACTCAGTGAAGAGCATGATTGAGAGGATCAGTGCTGTGCCTAGTAGGACCTGAAGGAGTCAGGCTACTGAGGCTGGGAAGCTTGACAAATAGCCTTATGTCAACTCCCCTGAGTGGACTTCAAGTCTACTG
This sequence comes from Ballota nigra, assembly GCA_947034835.1. Lineage (NCBI taxonomy): Eukaryota > Viridiplantae > Streptophyta > Magnoliopsida > Lamiales > Lamiaceae > Ballota > Ballota nigra. The sequence goes on along the minus strand of OX344727.1, from coordinate 3,408,636 downwards.
AAGGAAGTCCACTGAGAAGACTTAAAGTCCAATGTTGGTTCCTAAGAAGACTTCAAGTCTACTGAAGAAAGGTATCCTGAGAGGATTACAAGTCAGCTGAAGACAAGTCGCCTGAAGTCAGGACTACCCTGATCAAGTACCCTGAAGAAAAGAGCCGTTGGACTCAGTCCACGTGGACCAATCAAGTCAAGGCAGCGAATCTGACAAAAGCTGACAAGGCCATACTTCACTGAAAAGGAGAATTTCACTCCAGAGATAGTCTGGATTTGAATGTTACTTTCTCCAACGGTAACATTCAAATCCAAACTATAAATACAAACTCAAGCTTCATTTGAAAGAGAGCTGGTGGTGCGAGAGTGGTGCAAGTCATGAGGGAGTCATAAGGGTGCACCATCTCCATCAAGAACACTGACATTGAATTCTTCATAGTCATATTTGAGTGTTCCAGTTTGTATACTCGAGCCTATCATATACATCCTAAGCTTAGAGAGGTTTTCCCAACCTTAGCTCAGAGGCTAAAACCATGTAAGGGAAAACCTCACCTAGTTGGAGAGATCCAAACCAAACTAAACCCTTTCCAGAATAGTGTTAGGTGTTGCAGTGAGGTGAGGAGAGGCAGTCCCTGAGTGAAGAGGGATGTGGGGCCAGTTCGAGAGGCAGCTCCGTAGAGGGGTGTGAGTCCAGTTGTGAGTGCACCTTGGCACGTTAAAAACAAGAATCCCGGGTAGTGGATTTCCTGTTAAATCAGGCAGTGGATGTAGGAGCTTGAGCCTCTGAACCACTTTACATTGTTGGGTTCTTTATTGCTTTACTGACTTGCATAACATCAGTGTTAAAACAAAAAATTTCTCCTAAATTCCCATATTGTCCTTGTTTGTGAAAGAAAAACGGGACCAACAGTTTTAGCTAAGTATTTTGGTCAGGGAGAACTAATCTCACTGACAGGCTTAAGCACGCACTCGAGAGTTCAGTCTCTCGGATCACTGTCCTGTTTAGAGACCGAGTTCTCAAGTCACAACACTGACTTGATAGCTCTGACTCTAAGCATTGCAATGACTTGAGTGTTGTATCTCAATTTTTTTTATTTTCTCCTAAATTCCCATTTTGCCTTTGAATGTCGTTTTACCGAGACCATCACTCATGCCACTGCTTTATCAACTTTATACTCACAAATATTAATAAACAACTCTTACCCCTTTTAAAAATGTACTTTATATCCACAACTACTAATAAACAACTCTTTTTATTAAAACTCGTGTATTTTCTTATGGGCAATCAAAATCGAATCGGAGGGAGTAATATTTTTCTCCTGCCATATTGATTTCATCATGTAAGGTATATCTCTGAAAGCAAATAATCGACCTTGGTACTGAAACCACCCGTTCTGCTATGATACTTTAAGGAAATATTTGTTAAATTAATTGGATTTGACCAAACATTGACCAATTTTGACATTGTGATCCATTTGTTGAAAATGGAAATAAGTTCCAAATTCGTTTTGAACGTTTCGAGTAGATGAATTTATCTTCTCCAAACAAATTTCAGGTGAATGAGATATTAATACACTTGTGTAGCAACTTATTATTGAAAATATTAATGTTACAGAGTTATACAATGTTGTGGACAAAGGAAAAAAGGTTCTTTGTCCCACATAAAAAAAGTAAGGAGGATGTGAGCTCTTTATATGTAGACTTAGTCCTTAAAAGTTAAGTTTACGTGTAGTATACATAGTGTTTTCCCAAGGTTAGCCCGAAGAGCTAATCCGAAGACCGTTGACCGCATGCGCACGTCGCACTTACGCATATTAGCACTTTCACTCAACGCGTAAGCATCTTGTTCAGGAGGACTTATTTTTTCTAGACGAGTGGCGCAAACATAGCTTATGGCCTTGCAAACAACTTAGACTATAGCTCAGATTGGTGGATATGACTCGCCAGTTTTGAACCTGCGATCGATTCAACGGGTAGAGCAGATGTGAAGAATCAATTCATGCTGGTTCGCAAATGAGTTGACGCCATCATAACTCTTCAATATCTATAAATAGATCCCCATATTTGCATTCCATAGTCATTCAAATCCCAAAAGCCATCAAATGCATATAAAATATACTAGCAATATAGATCTTCGTTAGAGTTGAGTTTGAAAGTTCCGAATACTCATTTTTATTCGTCAATAGCTTCTTATTCGTAGTGCACTGGTTGTCAAGTTCTAAAGTCATTGTATCAGAGTACGGGATACTACTGTCTTACAAAGAAAGAGTCTGACTCTTGCCTTCACTTCCTTGGTGTAAGTACTCACATTCCCATCTTAAATCAAAGGTGTCATATGAAAAATAATTTTATGAATTAGTATTTCTAAGTTTATTTAACTTTTGAATGGATGGAAAAGTAGGAGTTTTATTTACTTCTAAAAGTTCAATCTAAATGTTTCTAATATGTTATTTATAATAACTTATTCTTTTTTCTTTTTAGTTAGTCCTTTATTGAGTTAATATTTTTTTGGCTTGAAAATCTCACATTCCCCCTTGTCTTTTATTTTTATTTTGGGTAAATCAAAAGTCGTCAACACTCTTAATTGGTTGCCTCTCATTTATGATGAAAACTAATTTCATCTTTCGATGTCACCTACTCAGTGATCATGATGCCAAAAGTAAAAATTAAGTTACCTTGGAAGTTACGTCCATAAGTAAAAAAAGTCACCCTGGAAGCTTAAAATTATTTACTCCTTATTAAATGAACCTTAAATTACTGGAACCCTTCTGGTTTAGTGTTGTATCCAAGCAGATTTAGATATTGTATGAGAAAATACTTGTACCCTATAAATACCTGATTTAGTGTTGTTTCCAAATAGATTTGAATATTGTATGAATTATTTATCAAGATGAGAATAATGTTCTCATTTCTTGTTGTTTTCCAACTTTGAAGTCGAATTTGACATTTCCTCTTATTTCGGTTTTTTTTCCACCCCTCATCAAAATTCTTAATTTTTCTCTATTAAGAAACAAAACAAATCATTCATTCAAAATTTAAAGATTGAAATCTAATTAAAAACCATTGCAAGAATCATTGGAAAACTAAATAATTAAAATAAAGATAAAAATATTATTTTAAAGAAAGAACATCAGTCAACAAACTTGTTAGGTTGATTTTGAGAAATCGTAGTTATAAAATTAGCTAGCTAGGGCTCCCACACACGCCATGACGACATATCTTGCATGGAGAGGAGATATGTTATATATAAAAAAATTGCTCTACAAAAATTGGACAAATGGAGAATGTTGGGGCGAACCAAAAAAATTTGGGTAGAGCCGGATCCAAGCGATGGGTAGGTAAGACTCTTGTAGTAAGTGGAGTAGTTATGAAACCTGTAGACATCTCAATGCGGGTGGTAAAGGGTGTGCCCCAATTGGTAGAAAAAAAATCCACAACCCCTTGGAAAAATTACATGGAATAGTTCAAGAAAATTGAAGCAAATAAAAAATAAGGCGCTGATAAATGATGAAAGATATCACTAAACCTACTTAAACAATAGAAGTGTAATTATAGGTATACATTGTGAACCTTACTTAAAAGTGTCAAAAAGTAAGTCAGACTAGAAAGGGTATCATTTAGTAATGTAAAGATAAAGATTTCAATGCCAAATACAAAAATAAAAGCATCCTATATTTATTCGATTTAAGAATATATAAAAATCTTTTTTGGATTTTTATATGGGCTTGATTCTATCCCAATAATATAAAATTCTAATTCTCAAAGTTCAAGTAAGATGCCAAATTTTACAACTAAAAATACCTATTAGACTAATCATTTTGATGTGGGGGGATAATTCATGATACAAACCCATATAGGCCTAAGAAGCGCAATGTGTCTTTTTGGCCCATTTTAGGCCCATTATAAGCTGAATAAGTAGATACTTAGGGTTTTCTGAATTCATAACCATTTCGTGACTCTGTCATTTTTTCCTTGCAACTCCGCCGTTTCTTCCTTTTGGAATCACCTTCTCTTTATAAGTGATCATTTTTTTATTCATACCTCCAATTCTTCTTTTCTTAATAGGTCTTCACTCCCTGATTTTTTTTCTACCCGCCTTTTGAAACTAAAATAGGTAAAATGAGTTGAAATGGTCGAGATCTGGGTCGAACATATTAGGTGTGTACCTTTAGTTTCTTGGCCATTTTTAGATGCATCTGGGTGCTTTATTCATATATGCTAAGACGCAAATTCAAAGAGTACTCTAACGAAGATAGAAATCAACTTAATTGTGAATCAAAATATTCATTCTTTTATATACAATACTTAATTGACTTATTGGATATACTTGCAAGTTTCTAATTTTCTTTATGTTCATTTTAGGCTATCAACTTTGAGATATGGTATGAAAAGATATCAACTTATTAGAGAGATGGAAATAATGGATAAAGATTTAGAGGTACGTTTTATGCACATAAAAATATGTATCAAAGATTTAGAGGTATGTTTTATGCACATAGAAATATGTATCCATTTTAAGCAAAATGGTCCCAATTGTCAAATAAAACCAATTTTGGAACAAAAAAGGTTAAGTTTTTAACTATTGGGACCGATTTTGCAAACAAAATGACTACTTTGAAACATGGGATCAAAAGTGCTTTTGGAACATTATAATGAGACTAAAAGTGTAATTTTCCCCATGGAAATATTGGATTTGCACCATATCTCATAGACAAGGAAAAAGGGTACTTAATAGCAAGGGTGTATGATAAAACTACGTTTTCAATAACCTAATTTAAAATATGCTTATTGTTCACAGTATATTGTGAGAAATGATAGAAGTATACTCTACAATGTTGCTTGTCATTTAGAGAGTGAAACTTTCTTCAATAATAGGGTTAACATAGATCCTAACACATATCCAAGAAAATAGCGTTGGTTTGATAATAGATAAGTATGCTTAACACAAAGGGTGTGTTTATTTATGGCCCCACATATTTTTATCAAATCCAAATCTTTGTTTGTCTACTCAGTTTTTGGTATAGGATTTCAAATCCTATAACATTCTACTCTGTAATACCTATTATACACCTATTTTAGTTTACAATATTATAACATGAACTTACCATATGCTTTGTCGTTCTTGCATCCATTTTCGGGAACAGGGAAAGATTTATTATTAGAGTTCACGCCATTTGTAATATCTCCAGAATTAGAATCATGCTGCTTATGTGTGTCTACAATCACTTGTGGAACATTACAAAGTAATCTTTCCTTTTCTGATGATGACATTTTGGGGTTAGAGTTGGAAGAGTATTTTTGGAGAAGAGGATTAGAATAGCTTCCGTAGTCTACTTTTTACAATGTGAAGAGAGGGCTTTGTGAAAATCACAGGTCATGTACCATGGAAGTAGTTGTAAGTTGTAAGTTGTAAGTTGTAACTTCCAAAGCTTCGAGGCTTGGATGTAACTTTCTATCTAATCTGTGAAAATTTTGTAGACAATCACATCCTTAAAATTCAAATAAATGTTTAAATGCTACAATATTTTCTCCCTTCCTTTTGCTTCATTTCCCAACCTCTGCATCGTCGTTGCCCTACTATTGACTCAGTAGGTTCGACCACCACTGCTGATGGAGATGAGATTGCAATAGCGATCTGAAAAAAAAATCAATTTGGAGAAGCAAGATTGTTAGGGAAATTGTATCTTTATTATTTTAATTACCTTATCGCGCCTAGTTATTATTTTATTGTATTTGTATTTATAAGTGCTTTGTAATTCATTGTAAGACAATTTGTTGATGAATTAGAAAAATATGGGATTTTATGCCTTTTATTTTGTCATTAATCATTGTTCTTTCAGTATTCATTGAAACAATAAAATTTATACATTAATCACGTTTGTGCGTATGCAATAGAGTTTGGTATATGTGTATATCTCATGTATATTTTAGTATCCCACACTAGTCAATCTCTAGATAATTTACACTCTCTACTTGAATATATCTTTAAATTTCTCAGTGGAATAATTATCATTGAATTATTCTCAACATGGTAACCAGAGCATAATTGCAAAATGCCTTAAACACGACCGTCTTTTCATTTTTTTCAATGATCTTGATTTCCAAGATATCACACAATCTCTTCCGTCCTATTTTTTTTTTTTGAAATTCTCTTATCAATCATGTTGGGATATATTTTAGTTTTGATGATTTTCCAAAACAACATATAATAGGTTTGAAAGCAGTCAGGATTGTATCTTTTGCTTCAGGTCAGGATAGGTTAGCTCTCAGTAGAATAGGCTGTCAGTTGAAAAGAACTCAGTTGAGGGGGAACTCGGCAAGGGGGAACTCATCAACACAGCCTGAGGATATCAAGATGACACCAAGAAGAACTTACTGAAGCCATACTAGTAACCTGAACCAGAAGAGAAGCCTGAGGGATGTCCCACTGAGTGTAAACCTGACTGATCTAAGCTAAGTCAGGTGGATCACTCAGTGAACAGCATGATCAAGAGGATCAGTGTTGCACCAAGTAGGCCCTGAAGGAGTCAGGCTACTGTGGTCAGGGAAGTTTGTCATTCAGCCTTATGACAAACTTCTTGGAGAGATCTTCAAAGAGTCCCTGAAGGACAACATCACTGAAGACAAATATGTCTGCTGAAGATCATCAGCCAGTGGAGGATATGCCATCTGAAGTCAGTGCATCCTGATCAAGCACACTGAGTCAAAGATCCGTTGGATTCAGTCCACATGGACCAATCACGTCAAGACAGCGTATCTGACACTGACAAGGCCGCATTCCAAGAAAAGTGGGTGAAACCTATTAATTGTATGGATTCAAATGTAATTTTCTCCAACAGTTACATTTGAATCCACACTATAAATACAAGCTCATAGATGCGGTTTGAAGTGTGTGTGAAGTAAGAAAAATCAACACCAACAACCTGACAATGGTTATGGTTCCAGTTGGGTTTTCTCCAACTAGGTGAGGTTTCCCCTTACAATGTGTTAGCCTAAAGCTAAGATTGGGAAAACCTCTCTAAGCTAAGAGTTACAAGCTGAACACTCATTTGTGTATAAATATGAACCCTAATGGTCAGTGTACAAGATGTGAATCGTGCCTCCTTATAACTCCCATACAATGCACTTAAACACTCATACCTTCACAGCTCGTAGGTGTTGATTTTTCTTACTTCACACACACACTTCAAACCAAAGCTATGAGCTTGTATTTATAGTGTGGATTCAAATGTAACCGTTGGAGGAAATTACATTTGAATCCTTAAAACTAATAGGTTTCACCTACTTTTCTTGGAATGTGGCCTTGTCAGTGTCAGATACGCAGTCTTGACGTGATTGGTCCACGTGGACTGAATCCAACGGATCTTTGACTCAATGTGCTAGATCAGGACGCACTGACTTCAGATGGCATATCCTCCACTGACTGATGATCTTTAGTAGACATACTTGTCTTCAGTGATGTTGTCCTTCAGGGACTCTTTGAAGATCTCTCCAAGAAGTTTGTCATAAGGCTGAATGACAAACTTCCCTGACCACAGTAGCCTGACTCCTTCAGGGCCTACTTGGTGCAACACTGATCCTCTTGATCATGCTCTTCACTGAGTGATCCGCCTGACTTAGCTTAGATCAGCCAGGTTTACACTCAGTTGGACATCCTTCAGGCTTCTCTTCTGGTTCAAGTTACTAGTATGGCTTCAGTAAGTTCTTCTTGGTGTCATCTTGATATCCTCAGGCTGTGTTGCTGAGTTCCCCCTCAACTGAGTTCTTCTCAATTGACAGCCTATTCTACTGAGAGCTAACCTATCCTGACCTGAAGCAAAAGATATAATCCTGACTGCTTTAAAACCTATTACATGTTGTTTTGGAAAATCATCAAAACTAAAACATATCCCAACAATTTCCCCCTTTTTGATGATTCCAAAACTTCCAACCAAATGATTTTCTATTACAAGTTGAATGTCAAAACACAGGTAATAGTTTGAAATATGCAGAAATTCTCATAGTTTAAAACATTTAAGATCTGTTCGGTTGACCATTTTTCTTAACAAAACTAGATCAGTGGTCATGTGAACCCGCTCTGATACTAATTGATGGTCCCGTTTTTTATAACTTTTTCAGGACATAATGGGAATTCAGGAGCAGAATTTTCATTCTGTCCTGAAAAAGTCATCAAAAAAACGGGACCATCAAATCATCCTATATTTATTCGATTTAAAAACATATAAAATATTTTTTGGATTTTAATACATGGGCTTGATTCTATCCCAATAATAAGAAAATCTAATTCTCAAAGTTCAAGTAAGATGCCAAAGTTTACAACTAAAAATACCTGTTAGACTAATCATTTTAATTTGTGGGTATAATTTTTAATACAAACCCATATGGGTCTAAAAAGCGTAATGTGCCTTTTTGGCCCATTTTAGGCCCATTATAAGCTATATAAATAGATACTTAGGGTTTTCCGAATTCATAACCATTTAGTGACTCTGTCATTTTTTCCTTGCGACTCCGCCGTTTCTTCTTTCTGGAATCACCTTCTCTTTGTAAGTGGTCATTTTCCACTTATACCTCTAATTTTTCTTTTCTTCACAGATCTTCACTCCCAAAATTTTACTTTTCTACTCGCCTTTTGAAACAAAACCAGGTAAAATGAGTTGAAATGGTCGAGATCTTGGTCGAACATAGCAGGTGTGTACCTTTAGTTTCTTGGCCATTTTAAGATGCATCTGGGTGCTTTATTCATATATGTGAAGACGTGAATTCAAAGAGTACTCTAAAGAATATAGAAATTAACTTAATTGCAAATCAAAATATTCATTCTTTTTTATATGATACTTAATTGACTTATAGGATATGCTTGCAAGTTTCTAATTTTTTTATGTCCATTTCAGGTTATCAACTTCGAGATATGGTATGAAAAGATCTCAACTTATTAGAGACATGGAGATAATGGAGAAAGATTTAGAGGTAGGTTTTATGCACATAAAAATATGTTTTAAGGATTTAGCGGTATGTTTTATGTACATAAAAATATGTATTCGTTTTATGCAATAAACGACCAATTTTGGGACCAATTATTCAATTTTGGGACAAAAAATGTTAAGTTTTTTACTATAAGGACCAATATTGCAAGAAAAGGTACTACTTTGAAACATGGGATCAAATGTGCTTTTGGAACATTACTATGGGACTAAAAGTTCAATTTTACCCATGAACGAGTACATAATACTATGCATGGAAAAAATGGATTTGCACCATATGTCATAGACAAGGAAAAAGGGTACTTAATGAAAAGGGTGTATGATAAAACAATATTTTCAATAACCTAATTTAAAATATGCTTATTATTGATTATATTTTGTGATAAATGATAAAAGTATAATATACAATGTTGCTTGTCATTTAGAGAGTGAAACTTTCTTCAATAATAGGGTTAACACAGATTCTAGCACATATTCAAGAAAATAGTGTTGGTTTAATAGTATATAGGTATGCGTAACACTATGGGTGTGTTTATTTATGGCCCCACACATATTTTTATCAAATCCAAATCTTCATTTGTCAACTAAGGTTTTGGTATAAGATTTCAAACCCTATAAAATTCTACTCCGTATAATACTAATGAGACACCTATTTTAGTTCACAGTATTATAACATGGGGCCTCTACTATCTGACTTACCATATGCTTTATTAATTCTGGTATCCATTTTTTGAGTTCATTCCATTCGTAATGTCTCTATATTGGCAGATTAATGCTACTGAAGTTATTTTCATATAACATTTGTGATCCTGGAGTAAAAGACTGATATTATAATTTCTCTTATTTTTCTTTAATGTAAATCACAAATAAATGCTTATCACAAATCTTTTTAGAGTTGCAACACCTTGAAGATTTAGTTCTCAGAGGTTGTTTTACGTTAAACGATTACACCCTTGCAGCTCTTAAGGAAGTATGTGAATCACTGGAGGTACATTATTCAAAATATTTATTAAAGTTGGTTTACGTTCAGTTTATCTAGTCCACCTTATTGTAAAAAATGGTAAAAATGCTTACTGTATTCACATTCTTGACGCAGTTTTGGTATAATTTCACGAAGCAAATAATGGAATATATGAACTTGCAGATTTCATTCGCGTAAATAGCTTTGGAAACTTACTTGTTAATAGGAAACAATAGCCTTTTCAACTAGCTTGTGAATTGCAGATAATTCGTACTATATGTTTCTTATTGCGAAAATTGTTTTTTTTTTGTCCTATTACTTTAACCCTTTTTTATTTTCGTCCTACTGACTTTCAAATTTTAATTTTAGTCCTGTAACTTTAACTCTTTTTTACTTACATCCTGCTGACTTTTAAATTTTGATTTTCATCCTGTAACTTACATTTTTTTTGGTCCTACAACTTACTAACCCTTATAGGACTAAAATAAAAAAGCGGTAAAATTGCAGGACTAAAAAAAGGGTAAAGTTACAGGACTAAAATTAAAATTTAAAAGTCAGTAGGACAAAAATAAAAAAAGTATGTAAGTTATATGACTAAAATCAAAAGTTGAAAGTTAATCGGACGAAAATAAAAAAGAGGTAAAGTTATAGGACGAAAAAAATCAATTTCCCTTTCTTAGTTTCTAACTACAATTCATATTCTGCTTAAGAAGATTTGAGACTATGGGGTTGTATATGGTGATTTGGTGATTATGCTATTATAATCTAAGAAGTCGTGCTTTTGATTTTAGCAGATGCTTGATATTACGAGCTGCAAGTCAGTAAGTCATGTGGGCTTATCCTTTATATTCACTGCTGCTCCAAGTTTGAGGCAAATCATCTTAGCGTACGGTTTTTGTGTGAGTCTCCAGCATCTTTTACCCTTTGATCTATTTTTAACTTACCAAATCAAACTCATTTTCTACTGATTTTTCAAGTGGATCATGCTCTTGTTTTTTTTACAGAAGCTTTCCTCGTTACAATCTTAAAGCTAGATAGCTGCAAGTTCACATCTTCGGGGTTCGTGGCCATTGGGGAGTGAGGCTTATCGTTAATGGAATTAAATTTAAGAAATTGCAGGAGTAACAAATCTAGGACATTCATACGTCATTAAGAAACACAAACACTTGAGAAAGCTAGACATCACATGCTGCCACGATATAACTGCAGTATCGATTGCCCGCTAAACAAAATCATTTACCTCCCTCGTTTCTCTCAAGATGGAATTTTGCTGGTCGATTTCGAGTAAAGCTTTTGTTTGGATAGGTCAACGATGCCCATTTCTTGAGGAGCTTGACCTTCTCAATACTGAAATTGATGATGAAGTTAACTAATTACTTTAGTTGGATGAGGTTTATCTGAAATAGTAATGATAATGATATAATTTGTGTGCAATCAGGCTTGAAATCCTTATCAAGGTGTTCTCGACTCGAAATCTTGAAGTTGGGAATGTGCTTCGGAATAACCGATGAGGGGCAATCTTTTCTTTTTTTGATGATGACATTTTGGAGTTAGAGTTGGAAGAGTATTTTTAGAGAAGACGATTAGACTAGATTCCGTAGCATACCTTTTGCAATGTAAAGAGAGGGCTTTGTGAAAATCACAGGTCTTGTACCATGGAACTTGTAACTTCCTAAGCTTCGAGGCTTGGATGTTTTTTTCTGTCTAATTTTTGAATGTCTTATAGACATTCACACCCGTAGAATTCAAATAAATATTTACATGCTACAATGTTTTTTCCCTTCCTCTTGCTTTATCGCACAACCTCTGTGTCGTCGCTGCTCCACTATTTACTCAGTGGGCTTGATCACCACTGCTGATGGAGACGAGATTGTAATAGCGATGTGAAAAAAAATTATAAATCAATTTGGAGATTCAAGATTATTAGGTAAATAATACATTTATTATTTAGTTTACCTTATCGCGCCTAGTTATTATAATTTTGTATTAGTATTTATAAAAAGCTTTGTAATTCATTGAAAGACAAATTGTTGATGAATTAGAAAAATATTGGATTTTATGCCTTTTATTGTATCATTAATCGTTGTTCTTTTAGTGTTCATTGAAACAATAGAATTTATACATTAATCACATTTATGCGTATGATATAGAGTTTGGTATTTGTATATATCTCTTGTATAGTTTAGTATCCCACACTAGTTAATCACTAGATAATTTACACTTTATACTTGTATATATCTTTACAATTGTCAGTGAAATTATTATCATTGAATTATTCTCAACATGATAACCAGATCATAATTGACAAATGCCTTAAACACGATCCTCTTTTCATTTTTTTTCAATGATCTTGATTTCCAAGATATCACACAATCTCTTCCTTACCATTTTCTAGAAATTCTCCTATCAATCATCCTATATTTAATCGATATAAGAACATATAAAAATATTTTTTTGGATTTTTTATATGGGCTTGATTCTATCACAATAATAAGAAAATCTAATTCTCAAAGTTAAAATAAGATGCCAAATTTTACAACTAAAAATGCCTATTAGACTAATCATTTTGATGTTTGGGGATAATTCTTAATACAAACCCATATGGGCATAAGAAGCCCAATATGTACCTTTTACCCATTTAGGCCTATTAAAAGCTGAATAAATAGATACTTAGGGTTTTCCGAATTCATAACCATTTCGTGACTCTGTCATTTTTCCCTTGCAACTACGCTGTTTCTTCCTTCTAGAATCACCTTCTCTTTTTAAGCGATCGTTTTTTACTCATACCTCTAATTCTTCTTTTCTTCACATATTCACTCCTAGAATTTAATTTTTCTACTCGCCTTTTGGAACAAAAACAGGTCAAATGAGTTGAAATGGTCGAGATCTTGGTCGAACATAGCAGGTGTGTATCTTTAGTTTCTTGACCATTATAAGATGCATCTGGGTACTTTATTCATATATTTGACGAAGATAGAAATCAACTTAATTGCGAATCAAAATATTCATTCATTTTTATATGATACTTAATTGACTTATAGGATATGTTTGCAAGTTTCTAATTTTCTTTATGTCCATTTCAGGCTATCAACATTGAGATATGGTATGAAAAGATCTCAACTTATTAGAGACATGAAAATAATGGAGAAAGATCTGGAGGTAAGTTTTATGCACATAAAATATGTATTAAAGATTTAGAGGTAAGCTTTATGCACATAAAAATATGTATTCGTTTTAAGCAAAAATGGTTCCAACCGTAAAATAAAGCGACCAATTTTGCAATTTTGGTACAAAAAATGTTAAGTTTTTAACTATTTGGATCAATTTTGCAAACAAAAGGACTACTTTGAAACATGGGATCAAAAGTGATTTTGGAACATTACTATGGGACTAAAATTGAAATTTTCCCCATGAACGAGTACATAATACTATGCAAGGAAATATTGGATTTTCACCATATGTCATAGACAAGGAAAAAGGGTATTTAAAAACAAGGGTGTATGATAAAACAACATTTTCAATAACCTAATTTAAAATATACTTATTGTTGACAGTATATTATGAGAAATGATAAAAGTATACTCTACAATGTTGCTTGTCATTTAGAGAGTGAAACTTTCTTCAATAATAGGGTTAACACAGATTCTAGCACATATCCAAGAAAATAGTGTTGGTTTAATAGTAGATAGGTATGCGTAACACTAGGGGTGTGTTTATTTATGGCCCCACACATATTTTTTTATCAAATCCAAGTCTTCGTTTGTCAACTAAGTTTTTGGTATAAGATCTCAAACCCTATAAAATTCTACTCCGTATAATACTAATGAGACACCTATTTTAGTTGACAGTATTATAATATGGAGCCTCTGCTATCGAACTTACCATATGCTTTGTCAATTCTGGCATCCATTTTTGGGAATAGAGGAGGATTGGCAGATCAATGCTATCGAAGTTATTTTCATACAACCTTTCTGATTCTGGAGAAAAAGATTGATTTTATATTTTCTGTTATTTTTCTACCATGTAGATCGCCAATAAATGCTTATCAAAAATCATTTTAGGGTTGCAACACTTTGAAGATTTAGTTCTCAAAGGTTGTTTTTCGCTTAATGATTACACCCTTGCAACTCTTAAGGAAGTATGTGAATCACTGAAGGTATAATATCCAAAATATTTACTGTAACAAATTGTAAAATTGCTTACTGTATTCACATTCTTGACACAATTTTAGTATAATTTCACGAAGCAAACAATGGAATATATGAACTTGCATATCTCATTCACGTAAATAGCTTTGGAAACTGACTTGTTAATAGCAAACAATAGCCTTTTCAACTAGCTTGTGAATTACAGATAATTCGTACTATATGTTTCTTATTTTCTAACTATAATTCATACTCCGCTGAAGAAGATTTGAGACTATGGGGTTGTATATGGTGATTTGGTGATTATGCTATTATAGTCTAAGAAATTGTGCTTTTGATTTTAGCAGAAGCTTGATATTACGAGCTGCAAGGTAGTAAGTCATGTGAGCTTATCCTCTATAACCATTGCTCCAAGTTTGAGGGAAATCATCTTACCTCACGGTTTTTGTGTGAGTCTCCAACATCTTCTACCCTTTGATATATTTTTAATTTACCAAATCAAACTCATTTTCTACTGATTTTTCAGGTGGATCTTGCTCTTGTTGGTTCTTTACAGAAACTTTCCTCGTTACAATCGAGTAAAGCTTTTGTTTGGATAGGTCAACGATGCCCGTTTTTTTAGAAGTTTGACCTTATCAATACTGAAATTGATGATGAAGGTAGCTAATTTCATTAGTCGGATGAGGTTTATATGGAATAACAATGATAATGATATAATTTGTGTGCAATCAGGCCTGTAATCCTTATCAAGGTGTTCTCGACTCGAAATCTTAAAGTTGGGAATGTGCTTTAGAATAACCGATGAGGGGCAATCTTTCCTTTTCTAATGATGACATTTTGGAGTTAGAGTTGGAAGATTATTTTTGGAGAAGACGATTAGACTAGCTTCCGTAGCCTACTTTTTTCAATGTGAAGAGAGAGCTTTGTGAAAATCACTGGTCCTGTACCTTTGAAGTAGTTGTAAGTTGTAACTTCCAAAGCTTTGAGGCTTAGATGTTTTTTCCTTCATGCTTCATCGCACAACCTCTGTGTCGTTGCTGCCCCACTGTTGACTCAGTGGGTTCGACCACCACCGCTGATGGAGAAAAGATTACAATAGCGATTTGAAAAAAAAAATTACAAATCAATTTCGAGAATCAAGATTGTTAGGGAAATTGTATCTTTATTATTTTATTTACCTTATCACACCTAGTTATTATAATTTTGTATTAGTATTTATAAGAACTTTGTAATTCATTATAAGGCAATTTGTTGATGAATTAGAAATATATTGGATTTTAGTATTCATTGAAACAATAGAATTTAAACATGAAACACGTTTGTGCGTATAATATAGAGTTACATATATGTGTGTATATCTCTTGTATAGTTTAGTATCCTATACTGGTTAATCACTTAATAATTTACACTTTGTACTTGTATATATCTTTACTATTCTCAGTGGAATAACTATCTTTGAATTATTCATTTTTTTCTTCAATGATCTTGATTTCCAAGATATCACACAATCTCTTTGTTCCTATTTTCTAGAAATTCTATTATCAATCACCTTTACGATCTTTCGCTATCATCACAATCTTCTTCTATCTTTCCCAACCATAATCAGTCAACAACCTCCCCGCCTTATGTTCATAATTGCAGCCGTGCACCCACTGCCCCTGCAAACATGCTTGCATTAAACCATTTATCATGTCCACTTCCGGCTCCTCTTTCATTCACAGCTCTGTGAAAAAATTCCACCACATATAAAAGTTCGAACTTGTAGAAGAGTGTAAAATTAATTTATTTAATTTTTGTCTGGGCGTGAGCCTTGTGGCTCTGATACCATGAAAGAATTTCATCTCATCTTCAAGTCTGAACTTCTAGATAAATGTGAAATTAATTTATTTAATTATATTCCTTACACTTCGGAGCTACCCATCACACCACCGGCGGGCCCTTGGTACTGTACCTCCGCTTGTGGCATTCAACACGGCGTCTCAGGCGCCACTCAAACTCATCCCTAGAAACTACTTATCTTGGAGTTTTCAACTTCGTACTCTTCTTCTAACTGGGTATAATCTCTTTCGCTTTGTTGGGTGCGCCAAGACCAATTAATCTTAAGTACTATATTGGATCTATAACTCCAAATAAGATTTCGTTTATTGTGACCGCAACTAATTCGCGTCAGGCTTGGACGATGTTTGCCAATATTTATGACATCTCTACGTGAGATCGCATCCTCACTCTCAAAAATAAGATTCTTCATCCCGTTAAAGGTACTAGTTCCATTACTGAGTACATGCTTGAAATTAAGCGGGTGGTTGATGAAAAATTCCTTAGTTTGGAGGCACAATTAGCAGCCCGCCCGTCACTTCTACTACTGCTTCCTCGACTGCCTTCTTGGCCTTGTCCACTCAACGTAGGCAGTATTCAAGAAATGGAAACTATTTATTCCTTCGTGCACTTTAGGATTTGTCACCCATTCTCAATATAGGACTTTCGATGAAAATTTGTATTCAAATTGACATCGATCATATTGTTCTTGGTAATTTATTGATATTTAGATTTTTTTGGAAAATTTAAATTATAAAATTAGATTATTTTTTCTCGAATGAAAATAAACATAAAATGTATAAACTCATTAAATTATTTTGTTTATACAATACTTTTGCAAGTTTCAAATTTCCTTTGTCCATTACAGGGTATCAGCTTGAATGATAAGATCACAACTTATTATGGACATAAAAATTTCATTTTTCATCCTTTTATGATTTCCTATATTATAGGACATTAATATGTTAAGAAAAATTAAATCGTGATTATGAAATAAAAATTTATAAAACTCTATATAACGGATGCTTGCGATAATGCAAGTGAGTTATCATTAACAAAATAAGCTTCTTAGTATTGAGAACTATTATACAAATAAATTAATTTCAAACATTGTACAAGTTTGAACATTTACATGAAGCGAAATTCTTTCATGGTATCGAAGCCAATGGATCACGCCTGCCCACACGTCCTCGGATCAAACCCTGTTGACAAGCCCTGAGGATGATCAAGCCCACAAGTAAGGGGCAATATTTTACTACTATACAAATGAATTAATTTCACACCCTTCTATAAGTTCGGACTTTTAAATGGGACGAAATTCTTTCATATAGCAATTTCCTATCCTTTCGAAGAGTAGGGTTCTGCCTTCTTTTTACACTTCATGAATATTGAGAGAGGAGAAAGAAACTAGAAACTCCACAAGAAAAGGAAATATTGCTTGGTAATGTCCCACAAGTGATTCCAGATATACGTGAGCAGCTTGATTATAATTTTGGAGACTTTACGAATGGCATAAACTCTGATAATCAATCCTTCTCTGTTCCAAAAAATAGATGCCTGAACGACAAAGCATAAGGTAAGTTCATATTATAATAATGTCAAATAAAAAAGGTGTATTATATGTATTACAAAGTAGAATTTTATAGTGTTTGACAAATGAAGATTTGAACTTTGATAAAGCCTCTCCACAATCAATCCTCCAAAGTAACTCCAATGTTCCCAAAAAACATTCAAATGCAAGACGAACTGTTAATTTTATGCCTTTTGTCCTTCCATATGTAGATTTAATAGGAAATTGTGGTATAAAATTTTAAGATATGACGGCCTTTGTATGTGAAATGCTGCAAACCTTTTGAAAAGAAACCTATGATAAGGGATTAAAACTACAACATATCATGAAAAGAATATATATATATATATATATATAGACAAATTCTAGGGTGTATCTAAGTGCATAACATGCACTTGGAATTTGATCCCAATTTGAAATTGATTTTGACCAAAAAGTAAAAACTCGCGGGTCAGGCCCAACCCGACCAAAATTCGCGGGTCTGGCAATAAACCTGATCGCAAGTGGGTCACGCGCGCTTCGCACCAATACCCCAAGTTATATGCCCGAAAAATTATTTACAAATACTTCGAGATTTAAACACCAATACCCAAAGTTATAATCACCAATACCCCCAGTTATAATTACCAATACCCCAATAATTACTCAATAATACATTGAACAATGATATTCCAAAGAATTATTTTGTAGTACCCCAAGACTTAATGACCAATACCCTAAGTTATAATTATCAGTACCCCAAGAATTACTCAACAATACTCCAAATTATAATCACAAATATCCCAAGAATTACTTAACAATACATTGAATAGTGATATCTCCAATAATCATTCAATAGTACCCCAACAAATAGCTAAACTAATGCACAAACCACAACAAATAGTTTCACAAAAATCTTCAAAATGCCTCTGCTTTTTTAATCAATTTAGAACCCAATTTACTGACTGTGTCGTTATGCGCCCACCTTTTCGGAGATTGGTTGTTGTTATTGGAAAATATTGATGCATTTTTTTGTTTCCTTTTCCTGGGTAGTGATCGAGAACGGCCTGTGCAAAAGGTTGTTTTCGAAAAGGTTCCCTCGTGTAGCTTATGTTGCATATGAGGGTGAAGGGAGGTACCAAATAATAAGACTGTCTGATATTTTAACAGGAGAGGAAGACTAATGGGGGCTCAGACGAAGAGTGAGCATTCAATTCCAGAAATTTAGGCGAGATTCCAGCTTTTTTTTTCGACAAGCTTTGGTCTTCTCCGACAAAAAATTGAAGCTTTCCGGCGGTGTGAGTGTATAAATCTGTGACATGCGTCAATGGAAGAAGAGAGATATCAGACCCGTTATCAGATCCACAAATTTTTTCTCGGGTCATGCTTGACCCGCGAATTTTGAGTTTTGGTTAAAATTGATTTCAAATTGGGTGCAAAATCCAAGTGCATAGTATACACTTGGATGCACCCTAGAATCACTCATATATATATATATATATATATATATATATATATGCTTAGTCTTGTGTGTAGTGAACCGTGCAAAGTAGTATGTGTTGATACTTATGGTAACTATTACCGTGAACAACAATTTACGAATACCTTATGTTGAAACAACTAATAAGTAACTAATATCCTTCGGAGCTGATACCTTTAATGCATTTCACTGATACCTTTAGTATAATTTACTAATACCCAATAAACAAGGTTCACTTTGAATATCACACATAATACCTTCTGATTAGTGTGATTTTTGCTTGAAATTCATATGCTTATTTTGCTAATTTTGATTGGATTCCTTGCAATTATTTACATTAATTGTGTTATTTGTGCTTAATTGTCGAGAAATGTATTTTGTGCTTATTTTGCAGAAAATTGATGAATTTTTGGAGCAAATACGTGCTTGTTGAGGTCGATTTAGAAACGAGTCGAGAAAGGAAATTAATTGGGCTCATTTTAATATGCAAACACTTATTTCAGTCCAAATCAATTCAAGAATGGCCCATTTATTATTTCTTGAACCAAATTCGGCCCACATTCAAGAGTTTGGCAGCCCATGAAAATAGATAAGGCCCAGCTTAAATACAGTACCATATTTTATGAATACAATTCCATCTAAAAAATTGTTCGGAATTTTTTTCCGAGAAATGTAACAATTTTCGGAAATTTTTTTCGAAAAGTCATATGTTCAGTGTTTTTTCTTTTGTATTTTCGGAAATTTTTTCTGAAAATTGTCAAAATTTTCGGATTTTTTTTCCGAACATTTTTTAGGAATGTATATAACCTTGGCCAATTATTAACAAAGTTGGTTTTTGCTCCATATTATGCCATCACGTGATTTACTGAGGATAAGGAAAGAAGGAGTGGGGCCCCTATCTATATTGAGAAAGAGTATGGTCAACATTTGCAGCTGGAAAAACAAAAATTCAATCCATGTTGCTTCACAAATAAACCCATCCGCCATTACTTGTTTCGAAGAGAGAGAAACAGCCATTGTTGCCAGAAAGAAGCTTTATTCGCCGGAATTTCAGATCAATCGCCGGAAATTGAGAGCCAAAGCTTGGTACGGGGAATTTATCGCCGGAAGCAAAAGAGCTCACCACTGGAAATTTAGCGCAGCCGCTGCTTGTCGTGACACCGAGCCCACATAAATTCACGCCGGAATTCAGAGTCGCAAAAACCAGAAAACTCGCCGGAACACTGCTGTTCGCACCAAGGTTCGCCGGATTCTGCAACCCGTCGCCTGGAAATCAACCCACCACCACCACACGGCCATGGAAAGCTTCGATGTTCGCCGGAATTTGAGACTCGACCAAGAGTGAAATCGACTCGGCCGAGCAAGATGATTTAAGCCGAGTGAAAGTTTCTGGAAGAAACACTCGCCCAAATTGCATTTCAACTCGGCCTGAGTGTCAGGAAATATGTCCTAGTGTTGAAGATTGGAAAGTGGGTGTATTGAGTAAATGGCTTGGTGTATTGAGGCGAGTCAGAACTGAGTCCATACCGAGTCAGACCGAGTTATGGGCGAGTCAGGGCTGAGTTGACCGAGTTCATGCCTGTTTTGACTGAGTTTGACCGAGTCAAGGCCGGGTTGACTCAGCAATTATTTAAAAGGTGCGACAATCATCATTTCTTAGGGATTTAATGGTAATTTCGACCTAATCTCCTCATTCCCATTCTATAAATACCTCCAAGCATCAGATTTAGAGAGAAATTAGATAGAGGATCATCATACGGCAGTTACGAACACAAGAGAGTCCCTAGAGTAGATTTCTTTCAGTTTTTTTCTTTTCTTTTCATTTTTCTTTTCCATTTCCTTTCAATTCTTCCATAGATTAGAGTAGATTTAGCTTTCAATTAGTATCAATTTACAATTCAAGCAAGGATTGAAGAACATTGCAGAGATTAATTTCCATTTTAATGATAAGAGGTGATATTTTTCCATTTCAATTTCTGTTTCTATTCCTAATTTCATTTCAATTGCAGTTTATTTTGATTTCTATTAGATAAATTGCTTGTTTTGTTTCCTTAGCCATGGATATCTCTTGTAGAACCATGAGCTAAGTCTTCTATGCTTTGGATGATTTAGATAATGTGATTATTGAAGTTTTGGTTTGATTTATGCCTAGATTATGATGATTTGAATGATTAGATTCCTTGATTGTGGATTACTTGAGCTTTGATGATTCGTTTCTAGTAGATTATGCATTATATTTGGATTGGTGACATACGAGAGTTGAGCTAGTTCAAATGTGTGTTTAATCGAACGAAATGAATTATCAAGTGCTATAGTTAGACGTCTAAGACATCGAGAGATGCTAGATAGTCTAGAACACTCCAAATCGGGCATCGAAGCCTTCTAAACGAGAGTTTATTGATTAGATGAGATTCTAGTCTAATCATGATATGAAACATAAGAAGGACATAAGTTAAGCTAGCTTCGATAATTGCATAATCGACGTCATTCGAAGCATATCTCCCCTTGCACTTCGTTCTACGGAGTTAGATAGATTTTTTATTTCTTGCTCGTTTTATTTCCTTGTTTGCCTTAGTGTAATCAACCCGAACTTGTCCTTTAATTTTCATGCATGCCAATACGATTCTACTTAGCTAACCACTTGTTTCCCTAGGGTTCGATAATTTTATTACTTGATCAATTCTCTTACTATAACAACGATCTCGTACACTTGCGAGTAGTTCGATTTTGTGCTTTAACGAAATTGGCAATCACCTTCTCTCTCTCTCTCTCTCTATATATATATATATATAATACTTTACGAATACCTTATGTTGAAACAACTAATACCTTTAGTGAAAATAACTAATATCGCTTCAATTTATACCTTAAGTGGAAACAACTAATATCCTTCGTAGCTGATACCTTTAATGCAATTCACTGATACCTTTAGTATAATTTAGTAATACACATCAAACAAGTTTCACTGTGAATATCACACATAATACCTTCTCCCTCTCTCTTTATATATATATATATATATATATATATATATATATATATATATATATATATATATATATATATATATATATATATATATATATATGTATAAACTTTTGAAAACACTTGCGTGAGACGGTTTACAAACTAGCACAAATTAATACTCATCCCTTCTAAAGTGTTAATGCGTCATTCTCAACTTATGCCCTATCTCACCCTAAGACAGTCTCACGCAAGACTTACTCATAAACTTTATATTTACTAAATTACTGAGAAAGGATATATTCGGTGAACCTATTATAATACACTACAAATGGATGAAATGGTATCGATCAAGTGGTTTGAGCTCCACCAACTATGATCGAGAGATCATGGGTTCACATCACAATCGATAAAAAAAAACCCTTTGTACAAATATTCTGCAATTATTAGTTGATTAACATATCTAAACTTTTCTGTTAATATCATTTTATTCTATTTTGTTATATCATTGCTAACATTGGTGCTTATAACAAAAAAAAATCATACCTAATGGGAGTTAATATTAGTAACACTCATGAAACTTGGACCGTGTCTAATTTTAGTAATGTATTTTGCTTTTTTTTTTTTCAATTTTGGTCCTTTTAGCCTACATTTGGAAAAGAAAAACATATAGTTAAGCTGGACCAAAACAAGGCAGACAATTTTAGACATGTGTGTTTTTTACTTTTTTTTTTCTAAAGGACATAAATTGATAAAGTAAAAACATACATGATTAAAATTGGGCATAGCCTAAGTTACATGATGATCCACAATAATAACTCTATACAGAGACACAAAAAACTATTTAACAAAACATTATGGTAAAAAAAATTTAAGACAACCAGTAGAAACTAATTAATGACATCATACATTTTAGATGTATTTTTAGTTAGAAAATTTAATCAAATTTTTCAATTTTATTATTCCACAAAAGACTAAAAATCAATTAATTTAATAAGAACTATATTTTGATGTGAATTTGACTATACTAATTTTGATAACGAGTCCAATATTAAGAGTGAATTATAAATCTTAGGACATATGAATTAACACTTTATTTAGTCAGAAATCAAGATAACCACAATTTAATTCGCGCATGTGAGCTGTATGTGTGCAATTCCGACAAAAAACTAACAAGATTGGTCAAAATAGGAGCAAAGTTGATAAAAAGTGGAAAGATATATATTCTTCGGAATATCCAAAAGATAAGGGACGAAAAATGTATTTTGCTTTCCTATATAGATCTTGGAGAGCATGAAACAATGTATCTTTAAAATATTTTTCATCTTTTTTTTATGTCAGTAATAAGTAGTGATCTTTCAATACGAGCTAACACCCCAAAATGGACAGAAAATTTGAAACTTGCAAACGTATTGCATAAACCAATTAATTTAATGAGTTTATAAATTTTATATTTATTTTCAATTAAGAAAATATAATCTAATTTTGTATATTCAATTTTTCACAAAAGATTAAATATCAACAAATTACAAAGAACAACAATGCAAACTTTTCATAATGCATACAAATTACCTCTGAATCTTTCATCATATTTTCCATGTCAGTAATAAGTTAGGATCTTTTCATTCGATCTCTCATAGCTGATACCCTAAAATGGATAGAAAGCAAATTAGACAATGTTAAGAATATCTCATATGTCAATTAAATAACTTATAAAAATAATGAATATTTCGATTCAAAATTAGGTTAAATCTTCTCTTTGTGAAGGTCTTTGATTTTACATTTTTTATAGATGTATAAACCACCTAGACATATCCCAACACAATGGTCTGACAAAGATCCAGATTATTTTCAACTCATACCTGGTTTCGTTTCAATAAGTGGGTAGGAATAAGAAACTTTAAGAGAGATAGCTATGGTGGAAAAGAAGAAGTAAAAGAACACATAAAACTGAAGAAAAACATCGAGGAAGAAACGACCAAGCTGTGAATTAGGTAAACCCTAATTTATTATCTATTTATACAACTAATAATGGGCTAGTTTGAAAGATACAACTTATAATGGGCCAATAAAGGCTCATTAGATATCTTATTCCGATATGAGTTTGAAATAAGAAATATCCCTTATAAAAATGGTATGATGGGCAAGTAAGAATTATTTTATGAAAAAAAAAATCACACTTTGGGCTTAGAGTATTATTTTTGCTTGTTTTTAAATAATTGGAGATAGAATCATGCCCATATAAATAAAAAGCTAAAAAATATTTTTATACGTTCTAGAATTGAATAAGCAAATAACTTATTATTTCATAATTAAATTTTTTTTAGTCCCATAACTCATCTACTGTCCAATTTTGGTCAATTTTTTTTAACTATTCCGATTTAGACTCAGTATTATAAGAATTGTTTAATATTTTTCTCAAAATCGTTGGGAACTTGAAAAAAAAATGTCCTTTCATGCCACGTGAGGATTTAAGTTGGGACCAAAATTGGATATTATGCAAGTTAATTATAGGACCAAATTTAGATTTTCATTTGACATAAAATGACATTGTTTTCAATTTTATAGCTATTTTGTTCCACAACTTGCCCATTTTTTTATTATTGGGACTAAATTGAAATAGTAAAAGTTTTGGAATTAAGATTGGCCAGTAGACAAATTATGGGAGCAAAAATTTTAGATACGACAAATTGTATATCTAAATGTACGCTTACATTTTGTGTATAGCTCTAAATGGACCACATTAAATCTGGATTCTACTTCCTAAATATGAATTTTATGGATTCCTCATAAATGGAAGTCTACAAAGAGAATATATTTGGTTGGTGCAATATCAATCCAAAAGTTCCCAAGGTTTCATTTGAACAAAGTGAGGTTCTCCAAAAGTAACAACCAAATTTTTTCTCTTATCATATTGATTTCATTGTGTAAGGTATATATCTTCGAAAGAAAATTATCGACCTTTGCGCTGAAACCTCATGTTCTGCTGTCCTTGATACTTTAAAGAAGTGTTGATTTTTTTTAATTAATTGAATTTGACCCAACATTGACCAATTTAACATTGTTATCCATTTGTTGAAAATGAAAATAAGTTTCAAATTTTTAATCTATGTTCCGAGTAGATGAATTAGATGAATTATTTGCTCAAAATCAATTTTGGGTGAATGAGATAATAATACATTTTTGTAGCAACTTATTATTGAAAATATTAACGTTGCATTGTTAGAAAATGTGGTTGACGAAGGAAAAAAGGTTCCTTGTCCCACATAAGAAAAGTAAAGAGGATTTTAGCTTTTTATATATAGACTTAGTCCTTAAAGGTTAAAGTTACTTGTAGTCTACATAATGTTTACCCAAGGTTAGCCCGAAGAGCTAACCCAAAGACTGTTGACCACCCGCGCACATCGCACTTAGGCGTATTAGCGCTTTTACTCAACATGTATGCCTCATCTTGAGGACTTATTTTTTTCAAGACGAGTGGCGCAAAAATGGCTGATTCTATCCCAATAATATGGGGGGATAATTCATAATACAAACCCAAATGGACCTAAGAAACGCAGTGTGTCTTTTTGGACCATTTTAGACCCATTATAAGCCGAATAAATAGATACTTAGGGTTTTTCGAATTCATAACCATTTCGTGACTCTGTTATTTTTTCCGTGCAACTCTGTCGTTTCTTCTTTTCAAAATCACATTCTCTTTATAAATGATCATTTTTTTATTCATACCTCAAATTCTTCTTTTCTTCACAGGTCTTCATTCCCAGAATTTTTTTTCTACTTGACTTTTGAAACTAAAACAGGTAAAAATGAGTTGAAATGGTCGAGATCTTGGTCAAACATAGCAGGTGTGTACCTTTAGTTTCTTGACCATTTTAAGATAAATCTGGGTGCTTTATTTATATATGTTAAGATGTGAATTCAAAGAGTACTCTAATGAAGATAGAATCAACTTAATTGTGAATCAAAATATGCATTCTTTTTTATACGATACTTAATTGGCTTATTGGATATGCTTGCAAGTTTATAATTTTCTTCAAGTCCATTTCAGGCTATCAACTTTGAGATATGGTATGAAAAGATCTCAACTTATTAGAGACATGGAAATAATGGAGAATGATTTAGAGGTAAGTTTTATGCACATAAAAATATGTATTAAAGCTTTAGAGGTATGTTTTATGCACATAAAATATGTATTCATTTTATGTAAAAATAGTCCCAACCGTCAACTAAAACGATCAATTTTGGGACCAATTTTGCAAAATTTGGAACGAAAATGTTAAGTTTTAAAACTATTGGGACAAATTTTGCAAACAAATAGACTACTTTGAAACGTGGGATTACGATGTGACTAAAATTGCAATTTTCCCCATGAATGAGTACATAATACTGTGTGACTAAAATTGCAATTTTCCCCATGAACGAGTACATAATACTATGTAAGGAAATATAGGATTTTAACCATATGTCATAGACAAGGAAAAAGGGTACTTAATAGCAAGGGTGTATGATAAAACGACATTTTCAATAACCTAATTTAAAAATGTGCTTATTGTTAACAGCATATTGTGAGAAATGATAAAACTATACTCTACAATGTTGCTTGCCATTTAGAGAGTGAAACTTTCTTCAATAATAGGGTTAACACAGTATCTAGCAAATATCCAAGAAAATAACGTTAGTTTGATTGTAGATAGGTATGCTTAACGCTAAGGGTGTGTTTATTTATGGCCCCACGCATATTTTTATCAAATCCAAATCTTCATTTGTCAACTAAGGTTTTGGTATAAGATTTCAAACCCTATAAAATTCTACTCTGTATAATACTAATGACATACCTATTTTAGTTGACATACTATTCAAGAAAATATTGGATTTTCACCATATGTCATAGACAAGGAAAAAGGGTGCTTAATAACAAAAGTGTAAGATAAAACAACATTTTCAATAACCTAATTTAAAATATGCTTATTGTTGACAGTATATTGTGAGAAACGATAAAAGTATACTCTACAATGTTGCTTGTCATTTAGAGAGTGAAACTTTCTTAAAAAATAGGGTTAACACAGATTCTAGCACATATTCCAGAAAATAGTGTTTGTTTAATAGTAGATAGGTATGTGTAACACTAAGGGTGTGTTTATTTATGGCCCCATACATATTTTTATCAAATCAAAATCTTTGTTTCTCAACTAAGTTTTTGGTATAAGATTTCAAACCCTATAAAATTCTACTCCGTATAATACTAGTGAGACACCTATTTTAGTTGACAATATTATAACATGGAGCCTCCGCTATCGAACTTACCATATGCTATGTCAATTCTGGCATCCATTTTTGGGAATAGAGAAGGATTGATTGTGGAGAACCTTTATCAGAGTTCATTCCATCTGTAATATCTCTATATTGGCAGATCAATGCTACTGAAGTTATTTTCATACAATATTTGTGAGCCTGCAGTAAAAGATTGATATTACATTTTCTCTTATTTTTCTTCCATGTAGATCACTAAAATGCTTACTGTATTCACATTGATCTTGACACAGTTTTGGTATAATTTCACCAAGCAAACAATGGAATATATGAACTTGCAGATTTCATTCGCGTAAATAGCTTTGGAAACTGAATTGTTAATAGCAAACAATTTATACTCTGCTGAAGAAGACTAGCTTGTTAATAGCCTAGCTTGTGAATCGCAGATAATTCGTACTATATGTTTCTTATTTTCTAACTACAATTCATACTGTGTTGAAGAAGACTTGAGACTATCGGGTTGTATATGGTGATTTGGTGATTATGCTATTATAATATAAGAAATCGTGCTTTTGATTTTAGCATAAGCTTGATATTACGAGCTGCAAGGTAGTAAGTCATGTGGGCTTATCCTCTATAACCACTGCTGCTCCAAGTTTGAGGCAAATCATCTTACCGCACGGTTTTTGTGTGAGTCTCCATCATCTTTTACCCTTTGATCTATTTTTAATTTACCAAATCAAACGGGATTTAAACCAAATCCGTCCTCCATCTTTTTACCTTTATAAAATGGTCCTTTATTTATTTGATTTATCAATTTAGTCCTGTATCTATTCAAGTTTCGCCAAAAATATTCCTTATTGGCCTAAAAATGTACAAAACCTCACCATTTCGTTCCTCAATTTATTCTTTTTACCAATTTAGTCTCGTATCAATTCATATTTCTCAAATTAGGTCCTAATTGAACGTAAAAAACAAAAAATGTCTACTTTTTAGTCATGTGCACTAGTTCTTCAGAGGAACCTTATGATGTGGCACGTCAGGTGACAATCTATGCCAAATAAAAAAAAACTTGAAATAAAATACAAAAAATCAATTAGGACCACTTTCACCAAATTAGGACCAATTTGGTGAAACTTGAATAGATACGGGACTAAATTGATAAAAAAAAATAGAGGACCATTTAGATAAAGGTGAAAAGATAGAGGACAAATTTGATATAAATCCCCAAATCAAACTCATTTTCTACTGATTTTTCAGGTGGATCGTGCTCTTGTTGGTTCATTATGGAAGCTTTCCTCGTTACAATCTGTAAAGCTAGATGGCTGCAAGTTCACTTCTTCGGGGTTCGTAGAAATTGGAGAGTGGGGCTTATCGCTAATGGAACTAAGTTTAAGCAATTGCGTAGGAGTAACCGATCTAGGACATTCCTACATCGTTAAGAGACACAAACACTTGAGAAAGCTAGACGTCACCTGCTGCCACGATATAACTGCAGTATCAATTGCCCGCTTAACATAATCATGTACCTCCCTCGTTTATCTCAAGATGGAATATTGCTGGTCAGTTTCGAGTAAAGCTTTTGTTTGGATATGTGAACGATTCCCATTTCTTGAGGAGCTGGACCATACCAATACTGAATTTGATGATGAAGGTAACTAATTGCTTTAGTCGGATGAGGTTTATATGGAATAGTAATCATAATGATATAATTTGTGTGTTATAGGGCCTGAAATCCTTATCAAGGTGCTCTCGACTTGAAATCTTGAAGTTGGGAATGTGCTTTAGAATAACCGATGAGAGGCAATCAGTTGTGGAACATTACGAAGCAATCTTTCATTTTCTAATGATTGCATTTTGGAGTTAGAGTTGGAAGAGTATTTTTGAAGAAGACGATTAGACTAGTTTCTGTAGCGTACGTTTTGCAATGTGAAGAGGGGGCTTTGTGAAAATCAAAAGTTTTGTACCATGGAAGCAGTTGTAAGTTGTAACTTCCAAAGCTTCCAGGCTTGGATGTTTTATAATATCTGATTTGTGAAAGTTTTATAGACATTCAAACCCTTAGAATTCAAATAAATGTTTAAATGCTAGAATATTTTTTCCCTTCCTCTTGCTTCATCGCCCAACTTCTGCATTGTCGCTGCCCCATTGTTGACTCAGTGGATTTGACCACCACTGCTGATGGAGACGAAATTTCAATAGGGATCTGAAAAAAAATTATAAATCAATTAGGAGAATCAAGATTGTTAGGGAAATTGTATATTTATTATTTTAATTACCTTATCATGCCTAGTTATTATAATTTTGTATTTGTATTTATAAGAGCTTTGTAATTCATCGTAAGACAATTTGTTGATGTATTAAAAAAATATTGGATTTTATGCATTTTATTGTGTCATTAATCGTTGTTCTTTCAGTATTCATTGGAATAATAGTATTTATATATTAATCACATTTGAGTGTATGCTATAGAGTTTGGTATATGTGTATATTTATTGTATAGTTGAGTATCCCACATTAGTTAATCTATAGATAATTTACACTATCTACTTGTATATATATTTACAATACTCAAAGGTATAATTATCATTGAATTATTCTCAACATGGTAACCAGGGCATAATTGACGAACGCCTTAAACACGATCCTCTTTTCATTTTTTTCAACGATCTTGATTTCCACGATATCATACAATCTCTTCTTTCCTATTTTCTAAAAATTCTTATCAGTTATCCTATATTTATTCGATTTAAGAACATATAAAATATTTTTTGCATTTTTTCATATGGACTTTATTCTATCCCAATTATAAGATAATCTAATTCTCAAAGTTCAAGTAATATGCCAAATTTTACACCTAAAAATGTCTATTAGACAAATCATTTTGATGTGTGGGGATAATTCTTAATACGAACCCATATGGGCCTAAGAAGCCCAATGTGTCCCTTTTGCCCATTTAGGCCCATTATAAGCTAAATAAATAGATACTTAGGGTTTTCCGAATTCATAACCATTTCGTGACTCTGTCTTTTTTCCCTTGCAACTCCGCCGTTTCTTCCTTCTAGAATCACCTTCTCTTTATAAGTGATTGTTTTTTACTCATACCTCTAATTCTTCTTTTCTTCACAGATCTTCACTCCCAGAATTTAATTTTCCTACTCGTCTTTTGGAACAAAAACAGGTAAAATGAGTTGAAATGGCCGAGATCTTGGTCGAACATAGCAGGTGTGTACCTTTATTTTCTTGGCCATTTTAAGATGCATCTGGGTGCTTTATTCATATATGTGAAGACGTGAATCCAAAGAGTAGTCTAACAAAGATAGAAATCAACTTAGTTGCAAATCAAAATATTCATTCTTTTTTATATGATACTTAATTGACTTATAGGATATGTTTGCAATTTTTTAATTTTCTTTATGTCCATTTCAGGCTATCAACTTCGAGATATGGTATGAAAAGATCTCAACTTATTAGAGACATGAAAATAATGGAGAAAGATCTGGAGGTACGTTTTATGCACATAATATATGTATTAAAGATTTAGAGGTATGTTTTATGCACATAAAAATGTGTATTCATTTTATGCAAAAATGGTTCCAACCGTAAAATAAAGCGACCAATTTTGGGACAAATTCTGCAATGTTGGGACAAAAAATATTAAGTTTTTAACTATAGGGACCAATTTTGCAAACAAAAGGACTACTTTGAAACATGGGATCAAAAGTGTTTTTGGAACATTACTATGTGAAAAAAATTACAATTTTCCCCATGAATGAGTAAATAATAATGCAAGGAAATATTAGATTTTCAACATATGTCATAGACAAGGAAAAAGGGTACTTCATAACAAGGGTGTATGATAAAAATAACTTTTTCTATAACCTAATTTAAAATATGCATATTGTTGACATTATATTGTGTGAAATGATAAAATTATACTCTACAATTTTGCTTGTCATTTAGAGAGTTAAACTTTCTTCAATAATATGGTTAAAATAGATTCTAGCATTTATACAAGAAAATAGTGTTGGTTTAATAGTAGATAGATATGCGTAACACTAAGGGTGTGTTTATTTATGGCTCTACACATATTTTTCACAAATCCAAGTCTTCGTTTGTCAACTATGTTTTTGGTATAAGATTTTAAACCCTATAAAATTATATTCCATATAATACTAATGAGACACCTATTTTAGCTGACAGTATTATAACATGGAGCCTTTGCAGTCGAACTTACCATATGCTTTGTCAATTCTAGCATCCATTTTTGGCAATAGAGGAGGATTGGCAGATCAATGCTACTGAAGTTATTTTCATACAACAGTTGTGATCCTGGAGAAAAAGATTGATATTATATTTTCTCTTATTTTTCTGCCATGTAGAATTCCAATAAATGCTTATTAAAAATCTTTTTAGAGTTGCAACACCTTGAAGATTTAGTTTTCAAAGGTTTTTTTTTTTTTGCTCAATGATGACACCCTTGCAGCTCTTAAGGAAGTATGTGAATCACTGGAAGTACAATATCTGAAATATTTATTGTAAAAAATGGTAAAAATGCTTACGGTATTCACATTCTTGACACAATTTTAGTATAATTTCACGAAGTAAACAATGGAATATATGAACTTGCAGATCTCATTCGCGTAAATAGCTTTGGAAACTGACTTGTTAATAGCAAACAATAGCCATTTCAACTAGCTTGTGAATTACAGATAATTCGTACTATATGTTTCTTTTTTTTTTTTAACTACAATTCATACTCTGTTGAAGAAGATTTAAGACTATGGGGTTGTATATGGTGATTTAGCAGAAGCTTGACATTACGAGCTGCAAGGCCGTAAGTCATATGGACTTATCCTCTATAACCACTGCTGCTCCAAGTTTGAGGCAAATCATCTTTCCGCACTATTTTTGTGTGAGTCTCCAGCATCTTCTACCATTTGATCTATTTTTAATTTACCAAATCAAACTCATTTTCTACTGATTTTTCAGGTGGATCGTGTGGGTTCTTTACAGAAGCTTTCTTTGTTACAATCGAGTAAAGCTTTTGTTTAGATAGGTCAACGATGCCCGTTTTTAAAGAAGTTTGACCTTACCAATACTGAAATTGATGATGAAGGTAGCTAATTTCTTTAGTCGGATGAGGGTTATATGGAATAACAATAATGATGATATAATTTGTGTGCAATCAGGCCTGAAATTCTTATCAAGGTGTTCTCTACTCGAAATCTTGAAGTTGGGAATGTGCTTTAGAATAACCGATGAGGGAAAATCTTTCCTTTTCTGATGATGACATTTTTGAGTTAGAGTTGGAAGAGTATATTTGGGGAAGATGATTAGGCTAGCTTCCGTAGCCTACTTTTTGCAATGTGAAGAGTGGGCTTTGTGAAAATCACTAGTCCTGTACCCTGGAAGTAGTTGTAAGTTGTAACTTCCAAAGCTTCGAGGCTTGGATGTTTTTTTTCTGTCTAATTTGTGAAGGTTTTGTACACTTTCACATCTGTAGAATCCAAATAAATGTTTAAATGCTACAATATTTTTGTCCTTCTTCTTGCTTCATCGCACAACTTGTGTCGTCGCTGCCCCACCTCATGTTCCTAATTGCAGCCGTCAACGTACTGCCCCTATAAACATGCTTGTATCAACCTATCTATCATGTCAACTTCCGGTTCCTCTTCCGTTCACAGCTCTGTGAAAAAATTCCACCACATGTAAAACTTCGAACCCCTAGAAGAGTGTGAAATTAATTCATTTAATTTTTATCTGGGTGTGAGCCTTGTGACTCTGATACCATGAAAGAATTTCATCTCATCTTCATATCTGAACTTCTAGATAAATGTGAAATTAATTCATTTAATTAATTCATTTGAGGAACTTGGTCTTGTTATTCAAGCATGTAAAAGTGCAATCACTTTCACCGAGCTTCATAAAAAATTGCTTAGTTTGGAGGCACAATGAGCAGCCTGCCCGTCGCTCCTACTACTTCTCCCTCGACTGCCTTCTTGGCCTCGTCCACTCACCGTAGGCAGTCTTCTAGCAATGTAAACTATTTATTCCTTCGTGCACTTTAGGATTTGTCACCCACTCTCAATATAGGACTTTCGATGAAAAATTGTATTCAAATTGACATCGATCATATTGTTCTTGGTAATTTATTGATATTTAGATTTTTGTGGAAAATTTAAATTATAAAATTAGATTATTTTTTCTCGATTGAAAATAAACATAAAATGTATAAACTCATCAAATTAATTAGTTTATGCAATACTTTTGCAAGTTTCAAATTTCATTTGTCCATTACAGGGTATCAGCTTAAATTATAAGATCACAACTTATTGATATAAAAATTTAATTTTTCTACCTTTTATGATTTCCTATATTATTGAAATAAAAATTTATAAAAGATACTCTATATAACGGATGCTTTCGATAATGCAAGTGAGTTATCATTAACAAAATAAGCTTCTTTAGTATTGAGAACTACTTTAAAAGTAAATTAATTTCAAATATTGTACAAGTTCAAACTTTACATGAGGCGAAATTCTTTCACGGTATCGGAGGCAATGGCTCACGCTTGCCCACACGTCATCAGATCAAACCCCGTTGACAAGCCTAGAGGATAACCAAGCCCACAAGTAAGGGGCAATATTAAGAAATATTATACAAATGAATTAATTTCACACCCTTCTACAAGTTTGGACTTATAAATGAGACGAAATTCTTTCATATAGCAACTTCCTATCCTTTCAAAGAGTAGGGTTCTACCTTCTTTTAATGCTCCATGAATACTGGGAGAGGAGAAAGAAACTAGAAATTCCACAAGAAAAGGAAAGATTGCTTGGTAGTGTCCCACAAATGATTCCAGATATACATGAGCAGCTTGATTATAATTCTGGAGACATTACGAATAGCATGAACTCTGATAATCAATCCTTCTCTGTTCCCAAAAATGGATGCCTTAACGACAAAGCATATGGTAAGTTCATATTATAATAATTTCAACTAAAATAGGTGTATTATATGTATTACAAAGTAGAATTTTATAGGGTTTGACAAATGAAGATTTAAACTCTGATAAATCCTCTCCACAATTAATCCTCCAATGTAACTCCATTGTTCCCAAAAGACATTCAAATGCAAGATGAACTGTTAATTTTATGCCTTCTGTCCTTCCATATGTAGATTTAATAGGAAAGTGTGGGATAAACTTTTAAGATGTGACGACCTTTGTATGTGAAATGTAGTAAAACTTATGAAAAGAAACCTATGATAAGGAAATAAAACTACAAAAAATCATGGAAAAGAATATATATAGACAAATTCTAGGGTGCATCCAAGTGCATAGCATGCACTTGAAATTTGATCCCAATTTGAAATTATTTTTGACCAAAAAGTAAAAACTCGCGGGTCAGGCCCAACCCGACCAAAATTCGAGGGTTTGGCAACAAATTGGGTCGCAAATGGGTCGTGCGCGCTTCACACCAATACCCTAAGTCATATCACCAATATCCCAAGTTATAATCACCAATACCCTAGAATATATCACCAATACCCCAAGTTATATGCCCAAAAAATTATTTACTAGTACTTCGAGATTTAATCATCAATACCCAAAGTTATAATCACCAATACCCCAAGTTATAATTACCAATACCACAATTAATAATCACCAATACCCCAAAAATTACTCAACTATACATTGAACAGTGATATTCCAAATACTTATTCTGTAGTACCTTAAGACTTAATCACCAATACCCCAAGTTATAATTACCAGGACCCCAAGAATTACTCAACAATACCCCAAATTGTAATCACAAATACCCTAAGAATTACTTAACAATATATTGAACATTGATATCTCCAATAATTATTCAGTAGTACCCCAACAAATAGCTAAACTAATGCACAAACCACAACAAACAATTTCACAAAAATCTTCAAAATACCTCTGCATTTTTAATCAATGTAAAGCCCAATTTACTAATTGTGTCGTTATGCGCCCACCTTTTCGGAGATTGGTTGTTGTTATTGGTAAATACTGATGCATTTTTTTGTTTCATTTTCCTGGCCAGTGATCGAGAACGGCCTGTGCAAAAGGTTATTTTTGAAAAGGTTCCCTCGTGTAGCTTATGTTGCGGACGAGGCTGAAGGGAGGTACCAAATAATAAGATTGTCTGATATTTTAACCTGAGAGGAAGACGAATGGGGCCTCAGACGAAGAGTAAGCTTTCAATTCCAGAAATTTATGCGAGATTCATGCTTTTTTCGACGAGCTATGGTCTTCTTTGACACAAAATTGAAGCTTTCCAGCGGCGTGAGTGTGTAGATCTGTGTCCTACGTCATTGGACGAAGAGATATCAGACTTGTTATCAGATCCACAAATTTTTTCTCGGGTCAGGCTTGACCCACGAATTTTGAGTTATGGTCAAAATCAATAATTGGGTGCAAAATCCAAGTGAACCCTAGGATCACTCATACATACATATATATATATATATATATATACACACACACACACACACACACACATATATATATATATATATATATATATATATATATATATATATATATATATATATATATATATATGCTTAGTCTTGTGTGTAGTGAACCGCACAAAGTATTATATGATTGATACTTATGGTAACTATTACCGTGAACAACAATTTACGAATACCTTATGTTGAAAAAACTAATACCTTTAGTGAAAATAACTAATACCGCTTCAATTTATTCCGTAAGTGAAAAAAACTAATATCCTTCGGAGCTGATACCTTTAATGCAATTCACTGATACCTTTAGTATAATTTACTGATACCCATCAAATAAGTTCCACTGTGAATATCATACATAATATTTTCTTTCTCTCTCTCTCTTTCTCTCTCTCTATATATATGTGTGTGTGTGTGTGTGTGTATGCATGTATGTATAAACTTTTGAAAACACTTGCGTGAGATGATTTACAAACTAGCACAAATTAATACTCATCGCTTCTAAAGTGTTAATGCGTCATTCTCAACTTATGCTCCATCTCACCCTAAGACAGTCTCACGCAAGACTTACTCATAAACTTTATTTTTACTAGATTATTGACAAAGGATATATTCGGTAAACCTATTATAATACACTACAAATGGATGAAATGGTATAGATCGAGTGGTTAGAGCTCCACTAATTATGATCGAGAGATCATGTGTTCAAGTCACAATCGATAAAAAAAAAAACCCCTCTGTACAAATATTCTGCAATTATTAGTTGATTAACATATCTAAACTTTCTTGTTAATATCATTTTATTTTAATTTGTTACATCATTGCTAACAATGGTCCTTATAACAACAAAAATCATACCTAATGGGAGTTAATATTAGTTAGACTCATGTAACTTGGACAGTGTCTAATTTTAGTAATGTATTTTTTTTTTTTTCAATTTTGGTCCTTTTAGCCTAAATTTGGAAAAGAACTGGACCAAAAAAGGGCAGAAAATTTTAATCATGTGTGTATTTTACTTTTTTTTTTCTAAAGGACCTAAACTGATAAAGTAAAAACATACATGATTAAAATTGGGCATAGCCTAAGTTACATGATGATCCATAATAATAACTCTATACAGAGACATTTATGTTATGTCGTAATGTCCAAGGGGGAGTGTTATAAATCCAACAGATTTATTATACCAAATCTAGAAGATTTGATGTGGACATTACTAATGGGCCAAGTAACCTAAACATGCTTTAGGTTTTAGACTAGGTCTTTTCTATTATTAATATATCCCTGTACTCAGAATTATATACACACACATATACAAATCTCCTGGCTTGGTATTGCCCCCAGACGTAGTCATTCTTGACGAACTGGGTCAACATATCTGCGTCTATATTTCTATATTTCTCTACACACTTAAACACGTTATCAGCACGAGTGTTCTACAAATTAGGGTTTCATAATTCCCGCAGCCGCCTGAAACTAATTGAGGAATGTCTTGCGGAGAAATAGAATGCTTAGCTGACAGTGGGACCACCCATACAATTTTAAGGAATAGACAATTATTTATTGAACTTATTCCTTATAATTCATCTGTAACTACACTGATTGGAGCATCCCCATTGATTAAAGGGCGAGGAACTGCCAAATTCTTGATGCCTAACGACACACTTATTCAAATCAAAGATGCTCTATATGCACCAAGAGCCAATCGAACCTTGTTAAGTTTTAAAGATATTCGTGCCAACGACTATCATTTGGAAACTCACAGTGAGAATGGAATTGAATATCTATTTATCACCTCTAATGAATGTGGAAGAAAACACATTTTAGAGAAATTAATGAGTCAATCTAGTGGGTTGTATCTCACTACCATTCGGGTTTTTGAATCGTATGTTGTCACTAATGATGAGCTAAGTGACACCGATTTATACAGGCTTTGGCATGACCATCTTGAGCAACAATATAAATAAAAAAGAAGGGGGGTCATGGATGAAATTGTAACCCCTAAGGAAAATATTGAAACTACCCCTTACACTGACACGCCAAATGATGTATTAGTTGGTTTGCTGATGCTGGTTATCTTTCTGATCCACATAAAGGGCGTTCTCAAACTGGTTATGTATTTATCATGGGAAACACAGCGATATCTTGGAGGTCAACTAAACAAACTCTTGTAGCTACATCATCAAACCATTCGGAGATCATTGCTTTACATGAAGATATTCGTGAGTGTATTTGGTTAAGGTCTATCATCACACATATTCGAAGAAGTAGTGGTCTGAGTTCTACCACTAAAGAGCCGACCTGTATATACGAAGACAATGCGCTTGCATCGAACAAATGAAATTGGGCTACATTAAAGGTGACAATATGAAGCATATATCGCTGAAGATTTCTATAACCAGCAACAACAAGCATTGCTCAAGATTCAAGTAACTCAAGTAAGCTCTGAAGAAAATGCAGCTGATTTGTTTACAAAATCATTGTCGAAGTCCACTTTTGAGAAACATGTTAGAAGAATAGGGATGCATAGACTTTCTGAGCACAATTGATAGATTACGTATTATGCGAGAAGCTTAAAGGGTTGTTGTCTTCAGGGGGAGTAATAACCCCGAAATAATTCCAGAAGATTTGATCCGGAAGATCAATAAAATTACATTCCTCCCTAACTTAATATTTGGTCGATACCTAGCACGTGGAGTTTTTATGACAAGACATTTATGTTATGTCGTAATGTCCAAGGGGGAGTGTTATAAATCCAACAGATTTATTATACCAAATCTAGAAGATTTGATGTGGACATTACTAATGGGCCAAGTAACCTAAACAGGCTTTAGGTTTTAGACTAGGTCTTTTCTATTATAAATATATCCCCCTACTCAGAATTATATACACACACATATACAAATCTCCTGGCTTGGTATTGCCCCCAGACGTAGTCATTCTTGACGAACTAGGTCAACATATCTGCGTCTATATTTCTATATTTCTCTACACACTTAAACACTTTATACATTTTAGATGTATTTTTAGTTAGAAAATTTAATATAATTTTTCAATTTTATTATTCCACAAAAGACTAAAAATCAATTAATTTAGTAAGAAATATATGTTGATGTGAATTTGACTACACTAATTTTGATAACGAGTCCAATATTAAAAGTGAATTATAAATCTTAGGACATATGAAGTAACACTATATTTAGTCGGAAATCAAGATAACCACAACTTAGATCTTGGAGAGCATGAAATAAAACAATCTACATTTATTTAGGTATATACAATTTATCTTTAAAATATTTTTCATCTTTTTTTTTATGTAAATAATAAGTTGGGATCGTTCAATTTGAGCTACCAGAATGGACAAAGAAAATTTGAAACTTGCAAACGTATTGCATAAACCAATTAATTTAATGAGTTTATACATTTTATATTTATTTTCAATTAAGAAAATATAATCTAATTTTGTATATTCAAATTTTCACAAAAGATTAAATATCAAAAAATTACAAAGAACAACAATGCAAACTTTTCATAATGCATACAAATTACCTCTGAATCTTTCATCATATTTTCCATGTCATTAATACGTTGGGATCTTTTCATTCGATCTCTCATAGCTGATACTCTGAAATGGATAAAAAGCAAATTAGACAATGGAAAGAATATCTCATAAGTCAATTAAATAACTTATAAAAATAATTAATATTTCGATTTAAAATTAGGTTAGATCTTCTCTTTGTGAAGGTATTTGATTTGACATTATTCATAGATGTATATACCACTTAGACACATTCCAACACAATGGTCCGACAAAGATCCTGATTATTTTCAACTCATACCTGGTTTCGTTTCAAGAAGTGGGTAGAAATAAGAAACTTTGAGATAGATAGATCTGGTAGAAAAGAAGAAGTGAAAGAACACATAAAAATGAAGAAAAACATCAAGGAAGAAACGATCGAGTTGTGAATTAGGTAAACCCTAATTTATTATCTATTTATACAACTAATAATGGGCTTGTTTGAAAAGATACAACTTATAATGGGCCAATAAAGACTTATTAGACATCTTAAACCAATATGAGTTTGAAATAAGAAATATCCCTTATAAAAATGGCATGAGGCGCCAGTAAGAATTATTATATGGAAAAGAAAAAAATCACAATTGGGCTTAGAGAATTATTTTTGCATATTTTTTTTTAGATAATTGGAGATAGAATCAAGCCCATATAAATAAAAATCTAAAAAATATTTTTATATGTTCTAGAATTGAATAAGAAAATAACTTATTATTTCAGAATTAAATTTTTTTTAGTCCCATAACTCATCAACTGTCCAAATTTGGTCCAAATTTTTTAACTTTTCCGATTTAGACTCAGTATTGTAAGAATTGTTTAAAATTTTCCTCAAAATCGTTGGAAACTTGAAAAAAAGTGTCCTTTCATGTCACATGAGGATTTAAGTTGGGACCAAAATTTGACAATATGCAAGTTAATTACAGGACCAAATATAGATTTTCATGTGACATAAAATGACATAATTTTCAATTTTATAGCTATTATGTTCCACAATTTGATCATTTTTTAATAGTGGGACTAAATTGAAATAGTAAAAATTTTGGGATTAAAATTGGCCAGTAGATAAATTTTGGGAGCAATAATTTTGAATTCGACAAATTGTATATCTAAATGTGCGCTTACATTTTATGTATAGCTCTAAATGGACCACATTAAATCTGGATTCTACTTCCTAAATATGATTTTTTTGTATTCCTCATAAATGAAAGTCTACAAAGAGAATATATTGTTGGTGCAATATCAATCCAAAAGTTCCTAAGGCTTCATTTGAACAAAGCGAGGTTCTCCAAAAGTAACAACCAAATTTTTTCTCTTGTCATATTGATTTCATCATGTAAGGTATATCATCGAAAGAAAATAATCGACCTTTGTGTTGAAACCTCATGTTCTGCTGTCCTTGATACTTTAAAGAAGTGTTGATTTTTTTTAATTAATTGAATTTGACCTAACATTGACCAATTTAACATTGTGATCCATTTGTTGAAAATGGAAATAAGTTTCAAATTTGTAATCTATGTTCCAAGTAGATGAATTATTTGCTCAAAATCAATTTCGGGTGAATGAGACTATAATACATTTGTGTAGCAACTTATTATTGAAAATATTGACGTTGCAGTATTAGAAAATGTGGTTGACGAAGGAAAAAAAGTGTCTTGTCCCGCATAAGAAAAGTAAGGAGGATTTTAGTTTTTTTATATATAGACTTAGTTCTTAAAGGTTAAGGTTACTTGTAGTCTACATAATGTTTTCCCAAGGTTAGCCCGAAGAGCTAACCCAAAGAGTGTTGGCAACTCGCGCACATCACACTTAGGCGTATTTACGCTTTTACTCAACATGTATGCATCATCTTGAGGAGGACTTATTTTTTTGTAGATGAGTGGCGCAAAAATGGCTTATGGTCTTGCAAACAACATAGACTAGGCTTAGATTGGTGGATATGACTTGCTAGTTTTGAACCTGCAATCGATTCAATGGGTCGAGCAGATGTGAAAAATCAATTCATGCTGGTTTGCTAATTGCTTGACACCATCATAACTCTTCAATATCAATAAATATACCACCATATTTACATTCCAGAATCATTCAAATCCCAAAAGCCATCAAGTGCATATAAAACATACTAGCAATATAGGTCTTCTATAGAGTTGAGTCTAAATGTTTCGAATACTCATTTTTATTCATCGATAACTTCTTATTCGTAGTGCACCGGTTGTGAAGTTATAAAGTCATTGTATTAGTGTACATGATAATATCGTCTTACAAAGAAAGAGTCTAACTCTTGCTTTCACATCCTCGGTGTAAGTATCTGCATTCATATCTTAAATCAAAGTTGTCATTTGAAAAATAATTTTATCAATTAGTATTTCTAAGTTTATTTAACTTTTGAATGGACGAAAAAGTAGGAGTTCTATTTACTTCTAAAAGTTTAATTTGATAGTTTCTAATATGTTATTTATAAAAACTTGTTCTTTGATGTTTTTAGATAGTCCTTTATTGAATTAATATCACAAATTTTCTTCGATCTTTACCAATGATTTCTATTAGTTCATTTTGTGTCAAATTTAATCTTTTTTAACAAAAAACTAAAAATTTTGGCTTGAAAACCTCACATTCTCATTCAAAATTTAAAGATTGAAATCTTATTAAAAACTATTGCAAGAATTATTGGGAAACTGAATAATTAAAATAAAGATAAGAATATTATTTGAGAGAAATAACATCAGTCAACAAACCTGTTAGGTTGCTTTGAATAAACTATAATTATAATATTAGCTAGCTAGGGCTCTCATACACGACATGAAGACGAATGTGGCATGGAGAGAAGATCCGTTATATATCAAAAAATTGCTCAACAAAAATTGAACAAGTGGAGAATGTTGGGGCGAACTAGAAAAGTTCGGGTAGAGCCGATCCAAACGTTGGCTAGATAAGACTCTTGTAGTAAGTGGAGTCGTTATGAAACCTGGCATCCCCATGTGGGTGGTAAAGGGTGAGCCCCAATTGGTAGAAAAAAACCCATAACCCCTTGGAAAAATTACATGGAACAGTTCAAGAAAATTGAAGAAGATAAAAAATAAGGCGCTGATAAATAATGAAAGATATCACTAAACCTACTTAAACAATAGGAGTGTAATTATAGGTATAGATTGTGAACCTTACTTAAAAGTATCAAAAAGTAAGTCAGACTATAAAGGGTATCATTTAGTAGTGTAAAGATAAAGATTTCATTGCCAAAGACAAAAATATAATCATCCTATATTTATTCATTTAAGGATATATAAAAAAAAAAAATTCTTTTTTGGATTTTTTTATAATTCTATCGCAATAATATGGGGGGATAATACAAACCCATATGGGCCTAGGAAACACACTGTGCCTTTTTGGCCCATTTTCGACCCATTGTAAGCTGAATAAATAGATACTTAGGGTTTTTCGAATTCATAACCATTTCGTGACTCTGCCGTTTTTTTTCTTTGCAACTCTGCCATTTTTTCTTTTCGAAATCACCTTCTCTTTATAAGTGATCATTTTTTTATTCATACCTCAAATTCTTGTTTTCTTCACAGGTCTTCACTCCCAGATTTTTTTTAACTCGCCATTTGAAACTAAAACAGGTAAAAATGAGTTGAAATGGTCGAGATCTTGGTCAAACATAGCAGGTGTGTACCTTTAGTTTCTTGGCCATTTTAAGATAAATCAGGGTGCTTTATTCATATATATTAAGATGTGAATTCAAAGAGTACTCTAATGAAGATATAAATCAACCTAATTGTGAATCGAAATATTCATTCTTTTTTAGTTTCTTGTAAGTTTTTAATTTTCTTTAAGTCCATTTCAGGTTATCAACTTCGAGATATGGTATGAAAAGATCTCAACTTATTAGAGACATGGAAATAATGGAGAAAAATTTAGAGGTACGATTTATACATATAAAAATATGTATTAAAGCTTTAGAGGTATGTTTTATGCACATAAAATATGTATTCATTTTATGCAAAAATGGTCCCAACCGTCAAATAAAACGATCAATTTGTGGACCAATTTTGCAAATTGAGACCGTAAATGTTATGTTTTTAAACTATTGGGACAATTTTTGCAAACAAATGGATTACTTTGAAACGTGGGATTAAAAGTGCTTTTGGAATATTACTATGTGACTAAAATTGCAATTTTCCCCATGAACAAGTACATAATACTATGCAAGGAAATATTGGATTTTAAGCATATTTAACAGACAAGGAAAAAGGGTACTTAATAACAAGGGTGTATGATAAAACGACATTTTCAATAACATAATTTGAAAATATGCTTATTGTTGACAGTATATTGTGAGAAATGATAAAAGTATACTCTACAATGTTGCTTGTCATTTAGAGAGTGAATCTTTCTTCAATAATAGGGTTAACACAGATTCTAGCACATTTCCAAGAAAATAGTGTTGATTTGATTGTAGATAGGTATGCTTAACACTAAGGATGTGTTTATTTATGGCCCCACACATATTTTTATCAA
Organism: Ballota nigra; assembly: GCA_947034835.1. Taxonomy (NCBI): domain Eukaryota; kingdom Viridiplantae; phylum Streptophyta; class Magnoliopsida; order Lamiales; family Lamiaceae; genus Ballota; species Ballota nigra. The sequence goes on along the minus strand of OX344727.1, from coordinate 3,364,916 downwards.
ATCCAAATCTTTATTTTGTCAACTAAGGTTTTGGTATAAGATTTCAAACCCTATAAAATTCTTCTCTGTATAGTACTAATGACACACTTATTTTAGTTAACAGTATTATAATATGGGGCCTCTGCTATCGAACTTACCATATGCTTTGTCAATTTTGGCATCCATTTTTGGAATAGAGGAGGATTGATTGTGGAGAGCCTTTATCAGAGTTCATTCCATCCATATTGTCTCTATATTGGCAGATCAATGCTACTGAAGTTATTTTCATACAACATTTGTGATCCTGGAGTAAAAGATTGATACTATATTTTCTCTTATTTTTCTTCCATCTAGATCACCAATAAATGCTTACTGTATACAAATTGATCTTGACACAGTTTTGGTATAATTACACGAAGTAAACAATGGATTATATGAACTTGTGGATTTCATTAGCATAAAGAGCTTTAGAAACTGACTTGTTAATAGCAAACAATAGCCTAGCTTGTGAATTGTAGATAATTCGTACTATATGTTTCTTATTTTCTAATTACAATTCATATTTTGGTGAAGAAGACTTGAGACTATGGGGTTGTATATGGTAATTTGGTGATAATGCTATTATAATCTAAGAAATCGTGCTTTTGATTTTAGCTGAAGCTTGATATTACGAGCTGCAAGGCAGTAAGTCATGTGGGCTTATCCTCTATAACCACTACTTCTCCAAGTTTGAGAAAATCATCTTACCGTGTGAGTCTCCAACATCTTTTACCCTTTGATCTATTTTTAATTTACCAAATCAAATGGGATTTAAACCAAATTCATCCTCTATCTTTTCACCTTTATTAAAATGGTGCTCTATTTATTTGCTTTATCAATTTAGTCTTGTATCTATTTAATTTTCGCCAAAATGATCCTAATTGGCCTAAAAATATACAAAACCTCACCGTTTCGGTCCTCTATTATTCCTTTTACCAATTTAGTCTCGTATCAATTCATATTTCTCCAATTAGGTCCTAATTGTACGCAAAAAACATAAAATACCCATTTTTAGTCATGTGCACTAGTATTTCGGGGACGCCTATGATGTGGCACGCCAGGTGACAATCTTTGCCAAATAAAAAAAACTTGATATTAAATATAAAAAAAATAATTAGGACCATTTTTCACCAAATTAGGACCATTTTGGTGAAACTTGAATTGGTACGGGACTAAATTGATAAAGCAAATAAATAGAAGACATTTAGATAAAAGTGAAAAGATAGAGGACGAATTTGATTTAAATCCCCAAATAAAACTCGTTTTCTACTGAATTTTCAGGTGGATCATGCTCTTGTTGGTTCTCTACGGAAGCTTTCTTTGTTATGGTCTGTAAAGCTAGATGGCTGCAAGTTCACGTCTTCGGGGTTCGTGGCCATTGGAGAGTGGGGCTTATCACTAATGGAACTAAGTTTAAGCAAGTGCATAGGAGTAACAGATCTAGGACTTTCCTACGTCGTTAAGAAACACAAACACTTGAGAAAGCTAGACGTCACTTACTGCCAGGATATAACTGCAGTATCGATTGCCCGCTTTACAGAATCATGTACCTCCCCCGTTTATCTCAAGATGGAATCTTGCTGGTCGGTTTCGAGTAAAGGTTTTGTTTGGATAGGTCAACAATGCCCGTTTCTTGAGGAGCTTGACCTTACCAATATTGAAATTGATGATGAAGTAACTAATTACTTTAGTCGGATGAGGTTTATATGGAATAATAATGATAATGATATAATTTGTGTGCTATAGGGCTTGAAATCCTTATCAAGGTGTTCTCAACTCAAAATCTTGAATTTTGGAATGTGCTTGAGAATAACCGATGAGGGGCAGTCACTTGTGGAACATTACGAAGCAATCTTTCTGATGATGACATTTTGGAGTTAGACTTGGAAGAGTATTTTTAGAGAAGACGATTAGACTAGCTTCTGTAGCCTACTTATTGCAATGTGAAGAGAGGGATTTGTGAAAATCACAGGTCCTGTACCATGTAAGCAGTTGTAAGTTGTAACTTCCTAAGCTTCGAGGCTTAGATGTATTTTTAGGTCTAATTTGTGAAAGTTTTATAGACATTCAAACTCGTAGAATTCAAATAAATGTTTAAATGCTAGAATATTTTTTCCCTTCCTCTTGCTTCATCGCCCAACTTCTGCATTGTCGCTGCCCCACTGTTGACTCAGTGGGATCGACCACCACTGCTGATGGAGACGAGATTCAATAGGATCTGAAAAAAAATATAAATCAATGTGGAGAATCAAGATTGTTAGGGAAATTGTATCTTTATTATTTTAATTACCTTATCACGCCTAGTTATTATAATTTTGTATTTGTATTTATAAGAGCTTTGTAATTCATTGTAAGACAATTTGTTGATGAATTAGAATAATATTGGATTTTATGCCTTTTATTGTGTCATTAATCGTTGTTCTTTCAGTATTCATTGGAACATTAGAATTTCTACATTAATCACGTCTGAGTGTATGCTATACAGTTTGGTATATGTGTATATCTCTTGTATAGTTTAATATCCCACACTATTTAATCTCTAGATTATTTACACAGTCTAGTTGTATATATCTTTGCAATTCTCAAAGGTATAATCATCATTGAATTATTATCAACATGGTAATCAGAACATAACTGACAAACGCCTTAAACACGATCCACTTTTCATTTTTTTTTCACCGATTTTGATTTCCAAGATATCACACAGTCTCTTCTTTCATATTTTCTAAAAATTTCTTGTCAATCATCCTATATTTATTCGATTTTAGAACATATAAAAATATTTTTTGCATTTTTTTATATTGGCTTGATTCTATCCCAATAATAAGAATATCTAATTCTCAAAGATGAAGGGTCGTCAGAATTACCCCTTTGGAAACGGTGTAACGCCATGGTACGAGGATGGTTACACAGTTCCATGGACAAGGAAATACGCTTGAGTGTAAAGCATGCTAAAATAGCACGTGAAGTGTGGGAAGATCTGCAGGAGCGGTTTGGTAGTGAGAGTGCACCAAGGGCGTATGAATTGAAGCGTGAAATCTTTCTCACGCGGCAAGAAAAGCTGTTTGTCTCAGCCTATTACACAAAATTAAAAGGGCTATGGGATGAATTTCAATCCATTGCACCAATTCCCAAGTGTAAGTGCAACGGATGTACATGTGATGTTCCAAAATAATTGGTCGACATGAGAGATAAGAAACGACTATATGAGTTCCTTATGGGCCTGGATGAATACTTTGGAACCGTGAAGACGCAGATATTAAGCACCAGGCCTACGATTTCTCTCGGGGCAGCGTTCCACATGGTGTCTGAAGATGAGTGCCAGAAATAAATTACCTCTGCTGGAAAGGTAACTATCGAAGCCGCAGCATTCCAGGCACGAGTTGGGCGTTGTCAAGATGGGGGAGATTGGAAGGAAGGCAAACATGATGTAAAAAAATGCACACACTGCCAAAGACTTTATCATACGATTGATGAGTGCTATGAGATAATTGGATATCCAGAAAATTGGAAAAAGGGAGGACGAGACACCGGCAAGAGGGGTGATTCTTGGAAAAAATTAAGAAACACCACAAAGGTTGCACACATGGCCACTAAAGACAGTCCCATTCCAGGACTCACAGCTGATCAATACTCAAAGTTGGTTGATTATTTCAAAAAGGACACTTCACAGGTAGTCCATGAGGAAAATACTCCCACCATCAACATGGCTGGTAAGACATATAATTTTAAATCATGGGTTATTGATTCTGGAGCTACTGAACATATAACATGTGATGGTAATGCTCTTCATGACCAAACGGATTCTGGTACGGAAATACCAGTGAAAGTGGCAAACAGTGATATGGTATCAGTTCAAAGCATTGGCAATACTAATCTGCCCAATGGTTTGAAATTGAACTGAGTCTTGAATATTCCTGATTTCAAGTGCAACTTACTTTCTGTTAGCCGGATAACAAGAGATTTAAATTGTATCCTAACATTCTTCACGGAATTTTGTGTGTTACAGGACTTACCTTCGAGGAACCTGATTGGAGTGGGTAGACAGTGCGATGGTCTGTATACTTGGAACCAGTGGTCACAAAAGGGAAAGTTATGTCAGTGACAATTGATTCAAAAACTTGGCATCGAAGATTGGGACATACTTCGAGTTTGAAGTCACATTATTTTGATGCTTTTAATAATGATTTTGGCAAAAAAGGTGAACACTGTGATTCTTGTGTGAAAGCTAAATTAACTAGATTGCCTTTTCCCAGTAGTATAGTAGCATACAAACTACATCTTGCTTTGAACTCATTCATTATGATATTTGGGGTGGGTATCGTACTCCATCTCTTACTGGTGCACATTATTTTTTAACCGTGGTTGATGATTTTAGTAGAGGCGTGTGGGTATTTCTTATGAAACATAAGTCTGAAGTGTGTCAATATTTGATTACATTTTGCAATATGATTCGTAATCAGTTTGAAAAAGATTTTAAGAGGATTCGTATGGACAATCGGGTTGAATTTCAATCTAGGAGCCTGATTGATTATTATAGTGAAAATGGAATTTTACTTGAAACCTCTTGTACTGACACACCTCAACAAAACGGAGTGGTTGAAAGAAAACACAGACATATTTTAGAAATTGCCAGGGCATTACGTTTTGAGGCTGGATTACCTTTAAATTTTTGGGGGAATGTGTGTTAACCGCTACATACATCATTAATCGCTTGCCATCTCGTGTTCTCAAACAAAAAACTCCCTATGAAATTTTGTTTAAGAAACCACCTATTTATCATCATCTTCGTGTTTTTGGGTGCTTAACTTACGCAAAAGATAATCAGAAAGGGGGAGATAAATTTGGTGAAAGAGATGTCGTTGTGTTTTAATTGGATATCCTTATTCTCAAAAGGGATATCATGTTTATGATTTAGAAACGAGACAAGTGTACACCTCTCGGGATGTTAAGTTTATGGAAGATGTTTTTCCATTTAAAATATTTGAACCTGAGTTTGCCATTGAAAGATTGAACAAACAAAGAGAGGTAGAGTGGGATGCAGATGAATTTGTTGAAGGTTGCAACTTGCACATTAGTGATGGTTCGAAAGACCCAGTTGTTGAAACGGTAGTTGAACAACCCAATTCCGATACAGTCCACATGGAAGCTCCACGAAGAAGTGAAAGAGAAAGAAGGCAACCTAAGCACCTTGAGTTATATACTACAGAGTTGCCCAAGTCTATTGACAATTCGCAACCCACTATCAATCCAGGAACCTCTGAGGTATATCCTTTATCAAATTTTGTCTCATATGACAAGTTTTTTGTTGCACACAAAGTTTATATTGCGGCCATTACCTCACGGGATGAGCCTAAGTATTATTTTCAGGCTGTAAAAGATGAAAATTGGCGTGAGGCGATGAAGAAGGAGATTCAAGCCTTAGAAGAGAATGATACTTGGACACTTGAACAACTTCCACCTGGAAAGAAAGCAGTCGACTCAAAGTGGGTATACAAAATCAAGTACAAGCCCAATGGACAAATTGAGCGTTATAAAGCACGTTTGGTGGCTAAAGGCCTTAGTCAAATTGAAGGAATAAACTTTCACGAGATGTTTGCACCGGTCGCAAAGCTCGTTACGATGAGAAGTCTTGTTGCGGTAGCGGCTAAGAAAAATTGGGCAATACACCAACTCGATGTTAACAATGCCTTTCTCCATGGTGATTTGGTGGAAGACGTGTACATGAAGATACCTCAAGGGTTTGCAAAGAAAGGAGAGATACGGGTGTGCAAGCTACGAAAGTCACTTTATGGACTACGTCAAGCTTCAAGAAATTGGTACCATAAATTCACTAAAGCTTTGGTGGATGTTGGATTCCGACAATCAAGAGCGGATCACTCACTTTTCATTTTCAAGAGGAAGAGCACTTACATTGCTGCACTAATATACATTGATGATGTAATATTAGTGGGGAATGATGAGCTTAAAATTGCTGATATCAAAAGGTACTTGGATAAATTTTTTAGTATAAAAGACTTGGGGCCTTTAAAGTACTTCCTTGGTATTGAAGTTGCAAGTTCAGTGGATGGCATTGTTTTGAGTCAAAGAAAGTACACACTTGATATCTTGGAGAAAAGTAGCTTACAAGGTGGTCGACCCAGTGATTTTCCAATTGAACAAAACTTGCGACTGAACAAGGATGATGATAGTCCATGTGTTGACACTCTTCGTTATCGAAGATTAATTGGTCGACTACTCTATCTCACAGTCACGCGGCCAGATATCCAATTTTCTGTAAATTACTTAAGCCAATTTATCGTTGATCCTCGTCGTAATCACATAGATGCAGTTATGCGAATCTTGCGTTTCCTAAAGATGACAGCAGGCCAAGGACTATTCCTTCCAGCAAACAATGATTTTAGACTTAAAGCTTATTGTGATGCTGATTGGGGAGGTTGTACTATGACGCGTCGATCTTGCACTGGATACTTTATATCATTAGAAGGCGCTCCCATCTCTTGGCGTACAAAGAAACAGTCTGTAGTCTCGCGTTCATCAGCTGAGGCAGAATATAGAGCCATGGCAACCACTGTTAGTGAAATTTTATAGCTTCGATGGTTGCTAAAAGACATTGAAGCGATACAATAGACGACAACCTCATTATACTGTGATAACCAAGCTGCTTGTCATATCGCAAACAATCCAGTTTTCCACGAACGTACGGAACATGTGGAGATGGATTGTTACTTTGTCCGTGAACGTGTTGAATTTCATGAAATTAATCCATGCAAAATTTCTACCGAGCACCAAGTGGCTGTTCTATTCACCAAGGCACTGGGAGTTGCACGGTTTCGGTATCTTGTTGGCAAGTTGGGTGTTTGTAATCTTCACGCGTCAACTTGAGGGGGAGTGAAAGATTTGATCGTAGTTATATTCAAATCCCTGATTTCTTGCCCCGATTTCTTGCCTACACAATCATATCCATGCCTTGACTATTACCTCCTAGTTAATGTAATTGTAATTAGTATTGAATAGGTGATATTCTTTTCTGTATATATATGTATGCTATACGTGCATTTCTATTCAACACAATAAAAGAAAACTATTCAAACCCATATGAGTGTTTATGATTTTCAACAAAATGCATCTGGGTGCTTTATTCCTATATGTGAAGACGTGAATTCAAAGAGTAATCTAACAAAGATAGAAATCAACGTAATTGTAAATCAAAATAGTCATTCTTTTTTATACGATACTTAATTGACTTATAGGATATGTTTGCTAGTTTCTAATTTTCTTTATGTCCAATTCTGGCTATCAACTACGAGATATGGTATAAAAAGATCTCAACTTATTAGAGACATGAAAATAATGGAGAAAGATCTGGAGGTACGTTTTATGCATATAAAACATATATTAAAGATTCAGAGGTATGTTTTATGCACATAAAAATATATATTTGTTTTATGTAGAAATGGTTCCAACTGTAAAATAAAACGACCAATTTTGGGACCAATTTTGCAATGTTGGGAAGAAAAATGTTAAGTTTTTAACTATTGGGACCAATTTTGCAAACAAAAGGACTACTTTGAAACATGGGATTAAAAGTGCTTTTGGAACATTACTATGGGACTAAAATTGAAATTTTCCCTATGAACGAGTACATAATACTATTCAAGAAAATATTGGATTTTCACCATATGTCATAGACAAGGAAAAAGGGTGCTTAATAAAAAAAGTGTATGATAAAACAACATTTTCAATAACCTAATTTAAAATATGCTTATTGTTGACAGTATATTGTGAGAAACGATAAAAGTATACTCTACAATGTTGCTTGTCATTTAGAGAGTGAAACTTTCTTAAAAAATAGGGTTAACACAGATTCTAGCACATATTCCAGAAAATAGTGTTTGTTTAATAGTAGATAGGTATGTGTAACACTAAGGGTGTGTTTATTTATGGCCCCATACATATTTTTATCAAATCAAAATCTTTGTTTCTCAACTAAGTTTTTGGTATAAGATTTCAAACCCTATAAAATTCTACTCCGTATAATACTAGTGAGACACCTATTTTAGTTGACAATATTATAACATGGAGCCTCTGCTATCGAACTTACCATATGCTTTGTCAATTCTGGCATCTATTTTTGGGAATAGAGGAGGATTGGAAGATCAATGCTACTGTAGTTATTTTTGTACAACATTTGTGATCCTGGAGAAATTGATATTATATTTTCTCTTATTTTTCTGCCATGTGGATTGCCAATTAATGCTTATCAAAAATCTTTTTAGTGTTGCATCACCTTAAAGATTTGGTTCTCAAAGGTTGTTTTTCGCTCAATGATGACACCCTTGCTGCTCTTAAGGAAGTATGCGAATCACTGGAGGTACAATATCCGAAACATTTATTGTAAAAAATAGTAAAAATGCTTACTGTATTCACATTCTTGACACAATTTTGGTATAATTTCACGAAGCAAACAATGGAATATATGTACTTGCATATGCATAAATAGCTTTAGAAACTGACTTGTTAATAGCAAATAATAGCCTTTCAACTATCTTGTGAATTACAGATAATTCTTACTATATGTTTCTTAATTTCTAACTACAATTCATACTCTCTTGAAGAAGATTTGAGACTATGGGGTTGTATATGGTGATTTGGTTATTATGCTATTATAATCTAAGAAATCATGCTTTTGATTTTAGCAAAAGCTTGATATTACTAGCTGGAAGGCAGTAAGTCATGTGGGCTTATCCTTTATAACCACTGCTGCTCCAAGTTTGAGGCAAATTATCCTACCGCACGGTTTTTGTGTGAGTCTCCAACATCTTCTACCTTTTGATCTATTTTTAATCTACCAAATCAAACTCATTTTCTACTGATTTTTCAGGTGGATCGTGCTCTTGTTGGTTCTTTACAGAAGCTTTCCTCATTACAATCGAGTAAAGCTGTTTGGATAGGTTAATGATGCCCATTATTTGAGAAGTTTACCTTACAAATACTGAAATTGATGATGAAGGTAGCTAATTTCTTTAGTCGGATGAGGTTTATATGGAATGGCAATGATCATGATATAATTTGTGTTTAATCAGGCCTGAAATCCTTATCAAGGTATTCTCGACTCGAAATCTTGAAGTTGGGAATGTGCTTTAGAATAACCGATGAGGGGCAATCTTTCCTTTTCTGATGATGACATTTTGGAGTTAGAGTTGGAAGAATAATTTTTGGAGAAGACGATTAGACTAGCTTCCATAGCCCACTTTTTGCAATGTGAAGAGAGGGCTTTGTGAAAATCACTGGTCATGTACCCTGGATGTAGTTGTAAGTTGTAACTTCCAAAGCTTCGAGGCTTGAATGTTTTTTTCTGTCTAATCTGTGAAAGTTTTGTAGACTTTCATATCCGTAGAATTAAAATAAATGTTTAAATGCTACAATATTTTTTCCCTTCTTCTTGGTTCATCGCACAACGTCTGTGTCATTACTGCCCCACTGTTGACTCAGTGGGTTCGACCACCACTACTGATGGATACAAGATTACAATAGCGATTTGAAAAAAAATTACAAATCAATTTTGATAATCAAGATTGTTAGGGAAATTGTATCTTTATTATTTTATTTACCTTATCGTGCCTAGTTATTATAATTTTTATTAGTATTTATCAGAACTTTGTAATTCATTATAAGACAATTTGTTGATGAATTAGAAAAATATTAGATTTTAGTATTCATTGAAATAATAGAATTTAAACAGTAATCACGTTTGTGCTGGTTAATCACTTGATAATTTACACATTGTACTTGTATATATCTTTACAATTCTCAGTGGAATTAGTATCTTTGAATTATTCTCAACATGGTAACTAGAGCATAATTGAGAAACGCCTTAAACACAATCCTCTCTTTTCATTTTTTTTTCAATGATCTTGATTTCCAAGATATCACACAATCTCTTCCTTCCTATTTTCTAGACATTCTCTTATCAATCACCTCTACGACTTTTTGCCATCATCACAATCTTCTTCTCTCTTTCCCAACCATAATCAGTCAACAACCTTCCTGCCTCATGTTCATAATTGCAACTGTCAACCCACTGCCCCTGCAAACACCACCGGTGGGCTCCTGGTAATGTACCTCCGCTTGTGGCATTCAACACGGTGTCTTAAGTGCCACTCAAACTATTCCCTAAAAATTACTTATCTTGAAGTTTTCAACTTCGTACTCTTCTTCTAACTGAGTATAATCTCTTCCTCTTTGTTGGGTGCGTCAAGACCAATTAATCTTAAGTACTATATTGGATTCATATCTCCAAATTAGATTCCATTTATTATGACCGCAACTAATTTGCGTCAGGCTTGGACTACGTATGCTTATATTTATGACATCTCTACGTGAAGTCACATCCTCACTCTTATGAATAAGATTCTTCGTCCCGTTAAAGGTACTCGTTCCATTACTGAGTACATGCTTGAAATTAAGCGGGTGGTTGATGAAATGTTCCTTATTGGTGTTGCGACTGGTCCGAAGGATCTTGTGGTTAAAATCCTTAATGGACTTGAAGATTTGTTTGAGGAACTTGGTCTTGTTATTCAAGCACGTAAAAGTGCAATCACTTTCACTGAGCTTCATAAAAAATTGCTTAGTTTGGAGGCACAATTAGCAGCCCGCCCGTCGCTTCTACTACTGCTTCCTCGACTGCCTTCTTGGCCTTGTCCACTCACCGTAGGCAGTCTTCAAGAAATGGAAACTATTTATTCCTTCGTGCACTTTAGGATTTGTCACCCATTCTCAATATAGGACTTTCGATGAAAAATTGTATTCAAATTGACATCGATCATATTGTTCTTGGTAATTTATTGATATTTAGATTTTTGTGGAAAATTTAAATTATAAAATTAGATTATTTTTTCTCGAATGAAAATAAACATAAAATGTATAAACTCATTAAATTATTTAGTTTATACAATACTTTTGAATGATAAGATCACAACTTATTATGGACATAAAAATTTCATTTTTCGTCCTTTTATGATTTCCTATATTATAGGACATTAATATGTTAAGAAAAATTAAATCGTGATTATGAAATAAAAATTTATAAAAGATACTCTATATAACAGATGCTAATGCAAGTGAGTTATCATTAACAAAATAAGCTTCTTAGTATTGAGAACTACTATACAAATAAATTAATTTCAAACATTGTACAGTTCGAACTTTTACATGAAGCGAAATTCTTTCATGGTATCGGAGCCAACGGCTCACGCCTGCCCACACGTCCTTGGATCAAACCCCGTTGACAAGCCCAGAGGATAACCAAGCCCACAAGTAAGGGGCAATATTGAGAACTACTATACAAATGAATTAATTTCACACCCTTCTATAAGTTTGGACTTTTTTAATGAGACAAAATTCTTTCACTTAGCAATTTCCTATCCTTTCGAAGAGTAGGGTTCTGCCTTCTTTTAACGCTTCATGAATACTGGGAGAGGAGAAAGAAACTAGAAACTCCACAAGAAAAGGAAAGATAACTTGGTAGTGTCCCACAAGTGATTCCAGATATACATGAGCAACTTGATTATAATTCTGGAGACATTACGAATGGGATGAACTTTGATAATCAATCATTCTCTGTTCCCAAAAATGGATTCCTGAACGATAAAGCACATGGTAAGTTCATATTATAATAATGTCAACTAAAATAGGTGTATTATATGTATTACAAAGTAGAATTTTATAGGGTTTGACAAATGAAGATTTGAACTCTGATAAAGCCTTTCCTCAATCAATCCTCCAATGTAACTCCAATGTTCCCAAAAAAAAATTCAAATGCAAGATGAACTGTTAATTTTATGCCTTCTGTCCTTCCTTATGTAGATTTAATAAGAAAATGTGGGATACAATTTTAAGATGTGATGCCCTTTGTATGTGAAATTTTGCAAACCTTATGAAAAGAAACCAATGATAAGGAAATAAAACTACAACAATTCATGAAAAGAATATATATATATATACACATAGAGACAAATTCTAGGGTGCATTGGTATTTGATCCCATTTAAAATTAATTTTGACCAAAAAGTTAAACCTCGCGGGTCTGGCAACAAATCGGGTGGTAAATGGATCACGCACGCTTCGCAACAATACCCCAAGTTATATCACCAATACCCCAAATTATAATCACCAATACCCCAAGTTATATCACCAATACCCCAAGTTATATTACCAACACCCCCAAGTTATATGCCCAAAAATTTATTTACTAATACTTCGAGACTTAATCACCAATACCCAAAGTTATAATCACCAATATCCCAAGAATTACTCAACAATACATTGAACAGTGATATTCCAAAGAATTATTTTGTAGTACCCCAAGACTTAATCACCAATACCCCAAGTTATAATTACCAGTACCCCAAGAGTTACTCAACAATACCCCAAATTATAATCCCAAATACCCCAAGAATTACTTAACAATACATTGAACAATAATATCTCAAATAATTATTCAGTAGTATCCCAACAAATAGCTAAACTAATGCACAAACCACAACAAATAGTTTCACAAAAATCTTCAAAATGCCTCTGCTATTTCAATCAATGTAGAACCCAATTTACTGAGTGTGTCGTTATGCGCCCAACTTTTCGGAGATTGGTTGTTATTGGCAAATACTGATGCATTTTTTTTTTGTTTTCTTTTCCTGGGCAGTAGGCGAGATTCCAGCTTTTTTCGACGAGCTATGGTCTTCTCCGACACAAAATTGAAGCTTTCCGGCGGCATGAGTGTATAGATCAGTGACCTGCATCAATGGAAGAAGAGAGATATCCGACCCGTTATCAGATCCATAATTTTTTTTCAGGTCAGACTTGACCCGCAAATTTTAAGTTTTGGTCAAAACTGAATTCAAATTGGGTGCAAAATCCAAGTGCATAGTATGCACTTGGATGCACCCTAGAATCACTCATATATATATATATATATATATATATATATATATGTGCTTAGTCTTGTGGGTAGTGAACCGTGCAAAGTATTATGTGATTGATACTTATGGTAACTATTACCATGAACAACACTTTACAAATACCTTATGTTGAAACAACTAATACCTTTAGTGAAAATAACTAATATCGCTTCAATTTATTCCTTAAGTGGAAACAACTAATATCCTTCGGAGCTGATACCTTTAATGCAATTCACTGATACCTTTAGAACAATTTATTAATACCCATCAAACAAGTTTCACTGTGAATATCACACATAATACCTTTCCTCTCTCTCTCTTTATATATATACTAGTAGGGTGAACCTCACCCTGGAGTGGTAACCCAGGTTTAAATGTTAATTTGAATGACATTATTAAAATAAAAGTAGATTTTAGGTAACTTAAAAAAAAACAGAATATTAGAGGTAAAATATCAACCAAAACAAGACCCCAACTACTGATTAAACATCTACATGTAAATTAAGCGAGCTTAGTAATTGATTAATCGTCCAAATAAAGCTTAGCTAAATACGTAGAAAATCTCTCTTTTATTTGTTTATCAATAATATTACTCTCCTCCAGATAAGAAGTTGTCATCTTCAACCTGGACCTAACCAAAATGAACTCTATTTCATTGAGATTGGTTCATCCACTGATAAATTAATTTCTTCTGTAATGTAAACAACTAAAAAAGTCCAGTTTAGTTAACACAATAGCCTATTTATTATTTATAACTTCCTCACAACTTAAATATATATGTGATTGAATCATTAACCTTTTCAAGTGGAGGAAAATCCTTCAGGATATTGACATGTCCGGTTAAGAGAAATGGTAGACATTGCTATAGGAGCCTAAAATGTCATAATATGCATATGCATTAATACCCTTCTTATTTTATTTATTAAGGAAAGCAGATTATAATTGGAAGGTCGAAATAAGGTTTACCGTATCCCATCAAAGTGGTGTGAGTGACAAAATTACAGATGCATTAATATTTTTCCAAAAATTTATTAGTCTAGCCTGCAGTTAATCATGTAACCTAAGATGCTTTGATGTATACTAAAAAAGTAATGATTCTAGGGAATGTAAGCAAATTGTGTTGGGGCTAATTAACATTGCAAGCTTACTTTTGCTCACAATCTCAGAATATATGATAGGAAAGGTACAACACTAATTATAGAAAAAGAGCGTACCTATTTAACACGCGGCTCAAAGGTATCCTATATCCAAATTTGGGGCTATCAGAATTTTTGAAGAAGTTAGAGGAAGAACCTGGAGCTGGCTATTGGTAAAAAAAAGTGATTCGCTGTAATTCTTCGTTGAGAAATTGGTTACTTTGCCCGAATCTAGTCTTATGACATTTTTCTGTACTTGAAGTTAGTCGTATGTCTGTTTGTGTAGACATTCCTGATGCCTGGTTATTTGAGAAATAAAATTGTTTGTTGCCTGATAAAAAAAAAACCACGCCACTCAAAGGATATGGCCTCACTTTCAAACCTATGCACCTTTCACAGTAGTATCCTGTATCCACAACAAGAACATTGCAGAAAACATTAATAGTATTAAATTTTGGGATGCAAATGAGATTCATGTTACAGGAAGCGACAGACATGCCTAAGCAATGTTTTGGTGCTGTCAAAATTAAAAAATCTTCCTTAACTATTATGTTCTTTATTTCTTGAACAATCTCATATTTGGGTTGTTCAAGCTATTTTGACTGTGATTGTGCTGTCCCTAAGACTATTCCATTCATCATAAGTAAGAAATTTACAGAAAAAGGCTTGGTTTCCTATCTCGAACATCACATTTTATTTCTGATTCTTCTTTATCGATCTCAGGATCTGCAACCATAGGACTATACCAAAAGTGATCAAAATCCTAGACATGCCAATCTATTAAATAAATTAACAGAAGAACGTCCTATGCAGAGAATTTACACTTCGTAGTCACAAAATTCTACCAAAAATAAAGAACTAATAAAGTTAAAATACTAAAAAAGAGTATAAATTATAAAAGTACCTAATCAACACTTAAAAGACCACAAGGCTTGAGTGGTAGAGATCATGTTTTTTTGTAAGCAAGGCATAGTTTCGGTGGTAGAGATTATGTTTTTTTGTTCTTACCGCTAATTATTGATGTTGAGTTTAAGTATTTTATGATAATATTTAGTTAAGGAAAAAGTGTCTCAGTTAGTTAAGTCTAAGCCATTGTATTTTGCTATAATTGCTAATACTATTTGCTATTTGATTCATGCTATTTAAGCTAGGTTTTAATTAGACGTGGTTTAATTAATTCAAGAATTTGCAGTATTGTGGACATATGTGTAGTATGATTAAGCTACTTATGTGGGCTCTCTCACTAAAGGGAACAACTCATACGTACATAGAAGGAAAAAAAATTGATTTTGTATTCGCTGGCAAAATCCTAGTTAGCTTGGTAGTCTATTGAATGAAGATTATTTTTCTCAAAATACCATCTAGTTTTAACGTTTATCTCATAAGCACTACGGGTATAACAATATCATCATCTAATCCACTTCTATGACAAAATAAGAAGCAATAGAGAGTCAGCACAATACAAACTTTAGAGAGAATTACTTCTATATTTTGTGCAAGGAGCCCCAAAAACACAATTCATTATAAGTTCTATTCAAGATGTAACATATATTCTTGCAAAAAATATCCATTCATCAATGAATTATAGAAGAGAAGACTACATTTTTGTAGATTATATATATAGGCTGGAATCAAACATTTGTAGGTGAGAACAGACATTTCATCAAACACCTTATGGCAGAGTTTAACCTTTGTTTGAAATAAAGAAAAAAATAAATGAAATTTTGTTGAACTAGAGGATTATGCGCAGAGAGAATGGAAAATACATAGTTTACACAATATCCATAGTATATTGAAGCCCCCAATTGCATATATCTAAGAAAAGTTGGTGGAGTACACTTTGAAAATCTCACAATTGGAGAAACAGAAGTACTACATTGAAACAATCTAATTTGTAACAATTTGGAGAGGATAAGAAGTGATACCTGAAATGAGAATCCTGTCGAGAAGCGAGAATCGGCGGCAGGGATATAAAGGGTCTCGGCGTGCGGCGGAGAGACTCACACAAAAGACAGTAAAAGAGGAGCAACGAAATACACAGGGATGCAGCAATAAAATTAAGAAGAAATGGTTGCGGGCGTTGTCGGGAGGATAACGGAGAAAGTAGGCTAGAAATTCTAATATCTTGACATCTGTTAAAACGGTGACCTGGTACCGGAGGGAAACTGGCCATTTTAGGCGGATTCCCTCTTTTGTACTAGTATAGATGTATAAAATTTTGAAAACACTTGCGTGAGACTGTTTACAAACTAACACAAATTAATACTCATCCCTTCGAAAGTTTTAATGCGTCATTCTCAACTTATGCCATATCTCAACCTAAGATAGTCTCACACAAGACTTACTCATAAACTGTATATTAACTAGATTATTGAGAAAGGATATATTCGGTGAACCTATTATAATACACTACAAATGGATGAAATGATATAGATCAAGTGGTTAGAGCTCCACTAACTATGATCGAGAGATCATGGGTTCACATCAAAATCGATAAAAAAAAACCCTCTGTAAAAATATTATGCAATTATTAGTTGATAAAAAAACCACTCTGTACAAAAACCCCTCTATATAGATCTTGGAGAGCATGAAATATTATAATCTACATTTATTTAGGTATATACAATTTATCATTAAAATATTTTTCATCTTTTTTTTATGTCCAATAATAAGTTGGGGTCTTTCAATTCGAGATAATACCCCAAAATGGACAAAGAAAATTTGAAAATTGCAAACGTATTGCATAAAATAATTAATTTAATGAGTTTATACATTTTATATTTATTTTCAATTAAGAAATTAATCTAATTTTGTATATTCAATTTTTCACAAAAGATTAAATATCAACAAATTTCAAAGAACAACAATACAAACTTTTCATAATGGATACAAATTACCTCTGAATCTTTCATCAGATTTTCCATGTCATTAATAAGTTGGGATCTTTTCATTCGATCTCTCATATCTGATACCCTAAAATGGATAGAAAGCAAATTAGACAATGGCAAGAATATCTCATAAGTCAATTAAATAACTTATAAAAGTAATGAATATTTCGATTCAAAATTAGGTTAGATCTTCTCTTTGTGAAGGTCTTTGATTTTACATTTTTCATAGATGTATAAACCACCTAGATACATCCCAACATAATGGTCCGACAAAGATCCTGATTATTTTCAACTCATAACGGGTTTCGTTTCAAGAAATGGGTAGAAATATGAAACTTTGAGAGAGATAGATCTGGTAGAAAAGAAGAAGTGAAAGAAAACATAAAAATGAAGAAAAACATCGAGGAAGAAACAACCGAGCTGTAATTTAGGTAAACCCTAATTTATAATCTATTTATACAACTAATAATGGGCTTGTTTGAAAAGATACAACTTATAATGGGCCAACAAAGACCCATTAGACATCTTAAACCAATATGAGTTTGAAATAAGAAATATCCCATATAAGAATGGCATGATGGGCCCGTAAGAATTATTATATGAAAAAAAAAATCACACTTGGGCTATGAGATCTATTTTTGCATGTTTTTAGATAATTGGAGATAGAATCAAGCCCATATAAATAAAAATCTAAAAAATATTTTTATATGTTATAGAATTGAATAAGCAAATAACTTATTATTTTAGAATTAAATTTATTTTAGTCCCATAACTCATCTACTGTCCAATTTTGGTCAATTTTTTTTAACTATTCCGATTTAGAATCATTATTATAAGATTTGTTTAATATTTTCCTAAAAATCGATGGAAACTTGAAAAAAAAATGTACTTTCATGCTACGTGAGGATTTAAGTTGGGCCCAAAATTGGATAATATGTAAGTTAATTACAAGGACCAAATTTAGATTTTCATGTGACATAATATGACATCGTTTTCAATTTTATAGCTATTTTGTTCCACAATTTGACCATTTTTTTAATATTGGGACTAAAATTGAAATAGTAAAAGTTTTGGGATTAAAATTGCCCAGTAGACAAATTATGGGAGCAAAATTTTTAGATACGACAAATTGTATATCTAAATGTGCGCTTACATTTTGTGTATAACTCTAAATGGACCACATTAAATCTGGATTCTACTTACTAAATATGAATTTTGTGTATTCCTCATAAGTGGAAGTCTACAAAGAGAATATATTGTTGGTGCAATATCAATCCAAAAGTTCCTAAGGCTTCATTTGAACAAAGTGAGGTTCTCCAAAAGTAACAACCAAATTTTTTCTCTTGTCATATTAATTTCATCATGTAAGGTATATCTTCGAAAGAAAATAATCGACCTTTGCGCTGAAACCTCATGTTCTGCTGTCCTTGATACTTTAAAGAAGTTTTGATTTTTTTTTTGTATTAATTGAATTTGAGCCAACATTGACCAATTTAACATTGTGATCCATTTGTTGAAAATGGAAATAAGATTCAAATTCGTAATCTATG
This sequence comes from Ballota nigra, assembly GCA_947034835.1. Taxonomy (NCBI): domain Eukaryota; kingdom Viridiplantae; phylum Streptophyta; class Magnoliopsida; order Lamiales; family Lamiaceae; genus Ballota; species Ballota nigra. The sequence goes on along the minus strand of OX344727.1, from coordinate 3,346,366 downwards.
TTCCGAGTAGATGAATTTGATGAATTATTTTCTTAAAATCAATTTCGGGTGAATGAGATAATAATACATTTGTGTAGCAACTTATTAGTGAAAATATTGACGTTGCAGTGTTAGAAAATATGGTTGACGAAGGAAAAAAGGTTCCTTGTCCCACATAAGAAAAGTAAGGAGGATTTTAGTTTTTTATATATAGACTTAGTCCTTAAAGGTTAAGGTTACTTGTAGTCTACAAAATGTTTTCCTAAGGTTAGCTCGAAGAGCTAACCCAAAGACTTTTTGCTGCTCGCGCATGTCGCACTTAGGTGTATTAGGGCTTTCACTCAACATGTATGCATCATCTTGAGGAGGACTTATTTTTTCTAGATGAGTGGCGCAAAAATGGCTTATGGCCTTGCAAACAACTTAGACTAGGATTCAGGTTGGTGGATATGACTCGCTAGTTTTGAACCTACGATCAATTCAATGGATCGAGCAGATGTGAAAAATTAATTCATGCTGATTTGCGAATGGGTTGACACCATCATAACTCTTTAATATCTATAAATAGACCACCATATTTACATTCCAGAATCATTCGAATCCAAAAAGTCATCAAGTGCATATAAAACATTCTAGCAATATAGGTCTTCTATAGAGTTGAGTTTGAAAGTTCCGAATACTCATTTTTATTCATCAATAGCTTCTTATTCGTAGTGCACCGGTTGTGAAGTTATAAAGTCATTGTATCAAAGTACGGGATAATATTGTCTTACAAAGAAATAGTCTAACTCATGATTTCACTTCCTCGGTGTAAGTATCTGCATTCACATCTTAAATCAAAGGTGTCATATGAAAAATTATTTTATCAATTAGTATTTCTAAGTTTATTTAACTTTTGAATGGACGAAAAAGTAGGAGTTTTATATACTTCTAAAAGTTTAATTTAATTGTTTCTAATATGTTATTTATAAAAACTTGTTCTTTTATGTTTTTAGACAGTCCTTTATTGAATTAATATCACAAACAGTCTTCGATCTTTACCAAGGATTTCTATTAGTCCATTTTGTGTCAAATTTAGTCTTTTTTAACAAAAAAAACTAAATTTTTTTGCTTGAAAACCTCACATTCTCATTCAAAATTTGAAGATTGAAATCTCATTAAAAAATATTGTAAGAATTATTGGGAAACTGAATAATTAAAATAAAGATAAGAATATTATTTGAGAGAAATAACATCAGTCGACAAAACTGTTAGGTTGCTTTGAAGAAACTGTAATTATAATATTAGCTAGATAGGGCTCCCATACACGCCATGAAGACGAATCTGGCATGGAGAGAAGACCTATTATATATAAAAAAATTGCACAACAAAAATTGGACAAGTGGAAAATGTTGGGCGAACTAGAAATGTTTGGGTAGAGTCGAATCTGAGCATTGGCAAGATAAGACTCTTGTAGTAAGTGGAGTCGTTATAAAACCTGACATCCCCGTGTGGGTGGTAAAGGGTGATCCCCAATTGGTAGAAAAAAACCCACAACTCCTTGGAAAAATTACATGGAACAGTTAAAAAAAATTGAAGCAGATAAAAAATTAGGCGCTGATAAATAATTAAAGATGTCACTAAACCTATAGATTGTGAACCTTACTTAAAAGTGTCAAAAAGTAAGTCACACTATGCAGGGTATCATTTAGTAGTGTAAAGATAAAGATTCCATTGCCAAAGACAAAAATATAATCATCCTATATTTATTCTATTTAAGAACATATAAAAAAATATTTTTTGGATTTTTTATATACCAATAATATGGGGGGATAATTCATAATACAAACCCATATGGGCCTAAGAAACTTAATGTGTCTTTTTGGCCCATTTTAGACCTATTATAAGCTGAATAAATAGATACTTTTAGGGTTTTTCGAATTCATAACCATTTCATGACCCTGTCCTTTTTTCCTTGCAACTCTGCCATTTCTTCCTTACGAAATCACCTTCTCTTTATAAGTGATAATTTTTTTTATTCATACCTCAAATTCTTCTTTTCTTCATGGGTCTGTACTCCCAAATTTTTTTTTCTAGTCACTTTTTGAAACTAAAATAGGTAAAAATGAGTTGAAATGGTCGAGATCTTGGTCACTCATAGTAGGTGTGTACCTTTAGTTTCTTGGCCTTTTTAAGATAAATCAGGGTGCTTTATTCATATATTGTTAATCGTTTTGGATTCACAAGAAAACTTGTTTCCGGGAATCGGAATATGAAAGCAATAAGAACGAAATTGAAAATCAACAAGAGCACCAGTTTACGTGGTTCAGTGATAAAGCTCCTACGTCCACGGGATCCGAGAGGATATCTTTTCACTAAGATGAGAAATGGAAGTTACAAGTTACAATCACACAATCTCACAGTGTTTGCGCTCACAATTGATGAAGTTACTTCTCTCAGCTGAGAAGCTCTCTTTTATAGATACAGAGATTGAAAACGAACCCTAGATTCGATTAAGTTGTAACAAACTCAATGTAAGCAGTTATCCAGCTGGCTAACGACTTCAATAACCGCCATAGTTGATTCAGTTAGAACCGCCTTCGAATTAGCTCCAATTTGGTGTACTTTGCGTAAAACGGACTTCAGGATCAGATGACAAGACCTCCTCTGGCTCTGGTCATTTACACCAGATGACCTCTAATCCCAGACCTCCTCTGATAGACCTCCTCTGATGTCTCATCTACCAGACTCGTCTGACCAGACCTCACCTGATGGACCTCCTCTGGTAGCTCTCCTGCCAGACTTCTCTGGTCAACCTCATCTGGTCCACCTCCTCTGGTACCCCAAATTTACTATTCTCTCACGGCTAACCCTTTCTCAACTTAGCCTCCTATTGAAGTAAGCTCAGCAGACTACATACTTCACATATGACCCTTCACAATTCTCCACCTCAGATGAGAAGTATCAATCCTCTCCTCCTCTCCTCCATGCTCCAGCTTGGGCCTAAGGAACATCCCATACACTCATCTTTACCAATTCAACACAGAATTTGAATTTCGTCCCTGGTAAATACTTTGTACACATATCTGCAGCATTGTCCTCTGTAGATATCTTCTGGATGAGAACCACTCCTTTATCTATGATTTCCCTTACAAAATGCAACCTTACATCAATATGCTTTGACCTCTCATGGAATACTTGATGTTTAAACAGATGAACTACACTCCTATTATCACAATGAATGACCACAGCCCTTTGACTTATGCCAAAATCCTTGATTATGCCTTTCAACCATAAAGCCTCTTTAACAGCCCCAGACACTGCAACAAACTCTGCTTCTGTAGTAGACAATGTAACTCCACTCTGCAGAACAGATCTCCAGCTTACAGCAGTATTGTAAAATGTAAAAATATACCCTGTTAAGGATCTTCTGGTATCCAGATTAGCAGCAAAATCAGAATCTACAAATCCTTCCAATGGACTCTTCTGGTCAGTCATCCTCTCAAACATCAAACCCAAATCAGATGACCCTTTAAGGTATCTGAATATCCATTTCAAAGCTTCCCAATGTAATCTTCCAGGATTAGCCATGTATCTGCTCACCATACTCAATGAATAAGCCAAGTCTGGTCTGCTGCAGACCAGAGCATACATCAGGCTTCCAACCCCACTTGCATAAGGTACTTTCATCATAGTCTTCTTCTCTTCATGAGACTTTGGTTCCATTTCCTTAGATAATTTGAACTGTTGTCCCAGAGGAGTTGACACAGCTCTACTCTCATGCATGTTAAACCTCTTCAGGACCTTCTCAATGTAACTCTTCTGGGATAAGAATAGTCTTCCAGCTTTTCTGTCCCTAAGAATATCCATTCCAAGAATCCTTTTAGCATTTCCCAAGTCCTTCATATCAAATCTAGCACTTAGCTTCCTTTTGATACTCGGAATCTTCAGAAGACTCTTACTGGAAATAAGCATGCCATCCACATAGATCAGAAGATAGGCTATCACATCACTACCTTGCCTTTCCAGGTATACACAAGTATCATACTTGCTTCTTACAAAACCAATGGATAGCATAACTTCATTGAACTTCTTGTGCCACTGTCTTGGACTTTGCTTGAGGCCATACAATGATTTCTTGAGCAGACACACCTTCCCTTCTCCCCCTGGTTCAACAAACCCTTCTGGCTGGTGCATGTACAAGTTTTCAATAAGATCCCCATGCAGAAAAGCAGTCTTTACATCTAGTTGTTGTAGCTCCAGATCCTCTTGGACAACTCTACTAAGAAGTAGTCTGATTGAACAATGCTTAACAACAGGTGAGAAAACCTCATTGTAATCAATTCCTTCCCTTTGAGTAAATCCTCTGGCAACTAGCCTGGCTTTAAACCTCACTTGATCTTTCACACCAGATTCAAGCTTCCTTTTAAACAACCATTTACAACTAATTAGCTTCTGCCTAGGTGGCTTATCAACAAGAATCCAAGCTTCTTAAGAGACTCCATCTCTTCTGTCATGGCTGTAATCCATGACTCCCTATCATCACACTCAAGGGCTTCCTTGTAGCTTTTAGGTTCTTGGTACTCTATGGCTTCTGCTGTAACAAGTGCATAGGAGAATGTATTTGTCTTCTGGCTCTGTCTCTTGTCAGACTATAATTTTTCAAGTCTGCTTCTGGCACTTCTTCCTCCTCCTCTGTAGGTGCACTATCCTCATCTGATGACCCATTCTCTCCTGTTTCCTGCTCTGGTTCAGAACCAGATGCACTCTCATGATTATCATGATCAGGCTCCACCTCAACTTGAGTAATTGGCTCAGAAATAACACCATCCATCTCTTCAGCTAATGACTCTCTATTACCTCCACCTGACTTGTATCCCATCTGTGATTCATTAAACACAACATCTCTGCTGGTAATACACTTCTGGTTCCCATGCTTTAAACACCACAACTTATACCCCTTAACACCCTTTGGATACCCAATGAAAACACATTTTAAAGCTCTGGGTTCAAGTTTGTCTTGCCTCACATGAACATAAGCTAGGTATCCAAACACTTTCAACTTTGAGTAATCTGATATCTTTCCATACTAGACCTCATCTGGGGTTTTAAACTCAATAGCAGATAATGACACTTTATTAATGAGATAAAAAGCTGTGTTAACAGCTTCCCCCCAAAAACTCTTAGGTAAATGAGCATCAGATAACATACACCTAACCCTTTCCAGAATAGTTATATTCATTCTCTCTGCTAGACCATTCTGCTGGGGGTTTGAAGGAACAGTTTTATGCCTAGTAATACCCTTCTCCCTACAAAATTGTTGAAACTCCTCTGATAGGAATTCAAGCCCATTATCAGTCCTTAAGTGCTTGATAGTCCTGCCTCTCTTATTCTCAAGTTCAATTAGCCATTCTTTGAACTTAGAGAAGGCATCACTCTTCTGTTTAAGAATGTAAACCCAAACCTTTCTGGAATAATCATCAATAAGAGTAAGGAAATACCTGCCTCCACCATGAGTGGATACCCTTGCTGGTCCCCATACATCAGAATGTATGTAATCCATAACATCCTTGGTGGTATGCTTCCCTTTCTGGTATGCTTGCTTCTTTGATTTCCCAAGAACACACCTCTCACAGAATTCCAGCTTACATATCCTCTTCCCTGGGATTACTCCCTTCTTGGATAACTCCACCAGGCCCTTCTCACCAACATGTGCTAATCTCTTGTGCCACAAATTAACATCAGAGGACTCCATGGTAACATCAGCTGATCCTGTTACAGTTCTTCCAATCAAAGTATACAAACCATTCTTGATCATACCCTTCATAACAATTCTTCCAGACTTGGTTATTGACAGAACTCCCTTTTCTGTCTTGAATTCAAAGCCCTTAGAATTCAAAGTACCAAGAGAAACAAGATTTCTCTTCAACTCAGGAACAAACCTGACATCAGATAAGATCCTATCAACTCCATCAAACATCTTGATCTTGATAGAACCAGATCCTTGCACTCTACAACTCTCATCATTACCCAAAAGAACAAGACCTCCATCAATCTTCTCAAGATCCAGGAACCAGTCTTCATGTGGACACATATGAAAAGTACACCCTGAGTCCAGGACCCACTCTTGACTTAGTCTCTCATGACTAACCATCAAGACCTCTGCACTATCATATCCTTCAACCTCCACAATAGCTGCATCTCCATCTTGATAACCTTGATTGTCTTTCTTCTTTCTTTCAGGGCAATTCTTTCACAGATGACCTTCCTTATAGCAAGTGAAACACTTCCTCTTCTCAACAAAATCAGATTTCTTCCCACCCTTATTCCCTTTTCCACCATCCTTCTTCTTGAACTGAAACCCCTTCTTCTTCTTGGATTGAACATTCACTCCTTCAGCAGGCTTCTTCCCATCAGATTGGATCTGTAGAAACTTGGTTTTCAGGGCAGTTTGAACATCATCAAACATCACCTGATCTTGTCTTCCAAATAACAAGGCATCTTTGAAATTTTCAAGAGATTTAGGTAGGGCATTCAACAACATCAATGACTTATCTTCATCATCAATTGTAACATCCAAACTCTCCAGATCATCCACCAATCTGTTGAACTCGTCCAACTGATCACCAAGATTCTTATCTTCACTCATCTTGAAGACTTGAAGCTTCTGTTTCATGTATAACTTGTTCGTAACAGACTTGGTCTGGTATAACTGCTCCAGCTTATTCCAGATCTCAAGAGCGGTTTCCTCCTTCGATACTTCCCTCAATGGCTTGTCCCCAAGACACAAGATAAGCGCATTGTGTGCCTTCCTCTTGTTCTCCTCCACCTTCGCCGGATTTGTTCCAGAAGCCACCTGAGCCGGTGGCAACAAGGCTTCGTACAACCCATTGTGTACCAGGAGAGCCTTCATCTTGATCTTCCATAAGCTGAAATCGTTCTTCCCCGTGAACTTCTCAATGTCGAACTTAGTTGCAGCCATGATTGCTTCCCACAGACGGCGCCACTTGTTAATCATTTTGGATTCACAAGAAAACTTGTTTTCGGGAATCGGAATATGAAAGCAATAAGAACGAAATTGAAAATCAACAAGAACACCAGTTTACGTGGTTCGAAGATAAAGCTCCTACGTCCACGGGATCCGAGAGGATATCTTTTTACTAAGATGAGAAATGGAAGTTACAAGTTACAATCACACAATCTCACAGTGTTTGCGCTCACAATTGATGAAGTTACTTCTCTCAGCTGAGAAGCTCTCTTTTATAGATACAGAGATTAAAAACGAACCCTAGATTCGATTCAGTTGTAACAAACTCAATGTAAGCAGTTATCCAGCTGGCTAACGACTTCAATAACCGCCATAGTTGATTCAGTTAGAACCGTCTTCGAATTAGCTCCAATTTGGTGTACTTTGCGTAAAACGGACTTCAGGATCAGATGACAAGACCTCCTCTGGCTCTGGTCATTTACACCAGATAACCTCTGATCCCAGACCTCCTCTGATGTCTCATCTACCAGACTCGTCTGACCAGACCTCACCTGATGGACCTCCTCTGGTAGCTCTCCTGCCAGACTTCTCTGCTCAGGCTTCTCTGGTCAACCTCATCTGGTCCACCTCCTCTGGTACCCAAAATTTACTATTCTCTCACGGCTAACACTTTCTCAACTTAGCCTCCTATTGAAGTAAGCTCAGCAGACTACATACTTCACATATGACCCTTCACATATATGTTATGATGTGAATTCAAAGAGTACTCTAACGAAGATAGAAATCAACTTAATTGTGAATTGAAATATTCATTCTTTTTTATACGATACTTATTGACTTATTGGATATGCTTGCAAGTTTCTAATTTTCTTTAAGTCCATTTCAGGCTATCAACTTCGAGATATGGTATGAAATGATCTCAACTTATTAGAGACATGGAAATAATGAGGTACGTTTTATGCACATAAAAATACGTATTAAAGCTTTAGAGGTATGTTTTATGCACATAAAATATGTATTAATTTTATGCAAAAGTGGTCCCAACCGTCAAATAAAACGATCAATTTTGGGACCAATTTTACAAAATTAGGACCGAAAATGTTAAGTTTTTAAACTATTGGAACCAATTTTGCAAACAAATGGAGTACTTTGAAACGTGGGATTAAAAGTGCTTTTGGAATATTAATATGTGACTAAAATTGCAATTTTCCCCATGAATGAGTATATAATACTATTCAAGGAAATATTGGATTTTAACCATATGTCATAGACAAGGAAAGCAGGTACTTAATAACAAGGGTGTATGATAAAACGACATTTTAAATAACCTAATTTTAAAATATGCTTATTGTTGACAGTATATTGTGAGAAATGATAAAAGTATACTCTACAACGTTGCTTGTCATTTAGAGAGTGAAACTTTCTTCAATAATAGGGTTAACACAGATTCTAGCACATATCTAAGAAAATAGCGATGGTTTGATTGTAGATATGTATGCTTAACACTAAGAGTATGTTTATTTATGGCACCATACATATTTTAATGAAATCCAAATCTTCATATGTCAAATAAGGTTTTGGTATAAGATTTCAAACCCTATAAAATGCTACTCTGTATAATACTAATGACACACCTATTTTAGTTGACAATATTATAGCATGGGGCTTCTGCTATCTAACTTACTATATGCTTTGTCAATTCTGGCATCCATTTTTGGGAATAGAGGAGGATTGATTGTGGAGAACCTTTATCAGAGTTCATTCCATCCGTAATGTCTCTATATTGGCAGATCAATGCTACTGAAGTTATATTCATACAACATTTTTTTATCCTAGAGTAAATGATTGATATTATATTTTCTCTTATTTTTCTTCCATGTAGATCACTAAAATGCTTACTGTATTCTCATTGATCTTGACACAGTTTTGGTACAATTTCACGAAGCAAACAATGGAATATATGAACTTGCAGATTTCATTCGCCTAAATAGCTTTGGAAACTGAATTGTTAATAGCAAACAATTTATACTCTGCTGAAGAAGACTAGCTTGTTAATAGCCTAGCTTGTGAATTGCAGATAATTCGTACTATATGTTTCTTATTTTCTAACTACAATTCCTACTCTGTTGAAGAAGACTTGAGACTATCGAGGTTGTATATGGTGATTTGGTGATTATGCTATTATAATCTAAGAAATCGTGCTTTTGATTTTAGCAGAAGCTTGATATTATGATCTGCAAGGTAGTAAGTCATGTGGGCTTATCCTCTATAATCACTGCTGCTCCAAGTTTGAGGCAATCATCTTACCGCACGGTTTTTATGTGAGTCTCCATCATCTTTTACCCTTTGATCTATTTTTAATTTACCAAATCAAATGGGATTTAAACCAAATCCGTCCTCCATCTTTTACCTTTATTAAAATGGTCCTTTATTTATTTGATTTATCAATTTAGTCCTGTATCTATTCAAGTTTCGCCAAAATAATCCTTATTGGCCTAAAAATGTACAAAACCTCACCATTTCGTTCCTCAATTTATTCTTTTTACCAATTTAGTCTCGTATCAATTCATATTTCTCAAATTAGGTCCTAATTGAACGTAAAAAACATAAAATGTCTACTTTTTAGTCATGTGCACTAGTTCTTCTGAGGAACCTTATGATGTGGCACGCCAGGTGACAATCTATGCCAAATAAAAAAAAACTTGAAATAAAATACAGAAAATCAATTAGGACCACTTTCACCAAATTAGGACCAATTTGGTGAAACTTGAATAGATACGGGACTAAATTGATAAAAACAATAGAGGACCATTTAGATAAAGGTGAAAAGATAGAGGACAAATTTGATTTAAATCCCCAAATCAAACTCATTTTCTACTGATTTTTCAGGTGGATCGTGCTCTTGTTGGTTCATTATGGAAGCTTTCCTCGTTACAATCTGTAAAGCTAGATGGCTGCAAGTTCACGTCTTCGGGGTTCGTACAAATTGGAGAGTGGGGCTTATCGCTAATGGAACTAAGTTTAAGCAATTGCGTAGGAGTAACCGATCTAGGACATTCCTACATCGTTAAGAAACACAAACGCTAGACGTCACCTGCTGCCACGATATAACTGCAGTATCAATTGCCCGCTTAACATAATCATGTACCTCCCTCATTTATCTCAAGATGGAATATTGCTGGTCAGTTTCGAGTAAAGCTTTTATTTGGATAGGTGAACGATTCCCATTTCTTAAGGAGCTGGACCCTACCAATACTGAATTTGATGATGAAGGTAACTAATTGCTTTAGTCGGATGAGGTTTATATGGAATAGTAATCATAATGATATAATTTGTGTGTTATAGGGCCTGAAATCCTTATCAAGGTGCTCTCGACTCGAAATCTTGAAGTTGGGAATGTGCTTTAGAATAACCGATGAGAGGCAATCACTTGTGGAACATTACGAAGCAATCTTTCCTTTTCTGATGATGACATTTTGGAGTTAGAGTTGGAAGAGTATTTTTGAAGAAGACGATTAGACTAGCTTCCGTAGCGTACGTTTTGCAATGTGAAGAGGGGGCTTTGTGAAAATCAAAAGTTCTGTACCATGGAAGCAGTTGTAAGTTGTAACTTCCAAAGCTTCCAAGCTTGGATGTTTTATAATGTCTTATTTGTGAAAGTTTTATAGACATTCAAACCCTTAGAATTCAAATAAATGTTTAAATGCTAGAATATTTTTTCCCTTCCTCTTGCTTCATCGCCCAACTTCTGCATTGTCGCTGCCCTATTGTTGACTCGGTGGATTTGACTACCACTACTGATGGAGACGAGATTTCAATAGGGATCTAAAATAAAAATTATAAATCAACTAGGAGAATCAAGATTGTTAGGGAAATTGTATATTTATTATTTTAATTACCTTATCATGCCTAGTTATTATAATTTTGTATTTGTATTTATAAGAGCTTTGTAATTCATCGTAAGACAATTTGTTGATGAATTAGAAAAATATTGGATTTTATGCGTTTTATTGTGTCATTAATCGTTGTTCTTTCAGTATTCATTGGAATAATAGTATTTATATATTAATCACATTTGAGTGTATGCTATAGAGTTTGGTATATGTGTTTATCTATTGTATAGTTGAGTATCCCACATTAGTTAATCTATAGATAATTTACACTATCTACTTGTATATATCTTTACAATACTCAAAGGTATAATTATCATTGAATTATTCTCAACATGGTAACCAGGGCATAATTGACGAACACCTTAAACACGATCATCTTTTCATTTTTTTCAACGATCTTGATTTCCACGATATCACACAATCTCTTCTTTCATATTTTCTAAAAATTCTTATCAGTCATCCTATATTTATTCGATTTTAGAACATATAAAATATTTTTTGCATTTTTTCATATGGACTTGATTCTATCCCAATTATAAGAAAATCTAATTCTCAAAGTTCAAGTAATATGCCAGATTTTACAACTAAAAATGTCTATTAGACAAATCATTTTGATGTGTGGGGATAATTCTTAATACAAACCCATATGGGCCTAAGAAGCCCAATGTGTCCCTTTTGCCCATTTAGGCCCATTATAAGCTAAATAAATAGATACTTAGGGTTTTCCGAATTCATAACCATTTCGTGACTCTGTCTTTTTTCCCTTGCAACTCCACTGTTTCTTCATTTTAGAATCACCTTCTCTTTATAAGTGATTGTTTTTTACTCATACCTCTAATTCTTCTTTTCTTCATAGATCTTCACTCCCAGAATTTAATTTCCTACTCGCCTTTTGGAACAAAAACAGGTAAAATGAGTTGAAATGGCCGAGATCTTGGTCGAACATAGCAGGTGTGTACCTTTAGTTTCTTGGCCATTTTAAGATGCATCTGGGTGGTTTATTCATATATGTGAAGACGTGAATCCAAAGAGTAATCTAACGAAGATAGAAATCAACTTAGTTGCAAATCAAAATATTCATTCTTTTTTATACGATACTTAATTGACTTATAGGATATGTTTGCAATTTTCTAATTTTCTTTATGTCCATTTCAGGCTATCAACTTCGAGATATGGTATGAAAAGATCTCAACTTATTAGAGACATGAAAATAATGGAGAAAGATCTGGAGGTACGTTTTATGCACATAAATATGTATTAAAGATTTAGAGGTATGTTTTATGCACATAAAAATGTGTATTCGTTTTATGCAAAAATGGTTCCAACCGTAAAATAAAGCGACCAATTTTGGGACAAATTCTGCAATGTTGGGACAAAAAATATTAAGTTTTTAACTATAGGGACCAATTTTGCAAACAAAAGGACTACTTTGAAAAATGGGATCAAAAGTGTTTTTGGAACATTACTATGTGACAAAAATTGCAATTTTCCCCATGAATGAGTACATAATACTATGCAAGGAAATATTAGATTTTCAACATATGTCATAGACAGGGAAAAAGGGTGTATGATAAAAACAACTTGTTCTATAACCTAATTTAAAATATGCAAATTGTTGACATTATATTGTGCGAAATGATAAAAGTATACTCTACAATGTTGCTTGTCATTTAGAGAGTTAAACTTTGTTCAATAATATGGTTAAAATAGATTCTAGCACTTATACAAGAAAATAGTGTTGGTTTAATTGTAGATAGATATGCGTAACACTAAGGGTGTGTTTATTTATGGCTCTACACATATTTTTCACAAATCCAAGTCTTCGTTTGCCAACTATGTTTTTGGTATAAGATTTTAAACACTATAAAATTATATTACATATAATACTAATGAGACACCTATTTTAGCTGACAATATTATAACATGGAGCCTCTGCTATCGAACTTACCATATGCTTTGTCAATTATAGCATCCATTTTTGGGAATAGAGGAGGATTGGTAGATCAATGCTACTGAAGTTATTTTCATACAACATTTGTGATCCTGGAGAAAAAGATTGATATTATATTTTCTCTTATTTTTCTGCCATGTAGAACTCCAATAAATGCTTATCAAAAATCTTTTTAGAGTTGCAACACCTTGAAGATTTAGTTCTCAAAGGTTTTTTTTTTCTCAATTATGACACCCTTGCAGCTCTTAAGGAAGTATGTGAATCACTGGAAGTACAATATCTGAAATATTTATTGTAAAAAATGGTAAAAATGCTTACTGTATTCACATTCTTGACACAATTTTAGTATAATTTCACGAAGCAAACAATGGAATATATGAACTTGCAGATCTCATTCGCGTAAATAGCTTTGGAAACAGACTTGTTAATAGCAAACAATAGCCATTTCAACTAGCTTGTGAATTACAGATAATTCGTACTATATGTTTTTTTTTTTTTAACTACAATTCATACTCTGTTGAAGAAGATTTAAGACTATGGGGTTGTATATGGTGATTTGGTGATTATGCTATTATAATCTAAGAAATCGTGCTTTTGATTTTAGCAGAAGCTTGACATTACGAGCTGCAAGGCAGTAAGTCATATGGACTTATCCTCTATAACCACTGCTGCTCCAAGTTTGAGGCAAATCATATTTCCACACTATTTTTGTGTGAGTCTCCAGCATCTTCTACCATTTGATCTATTTTTAATTTACCAAATCAAACTCATTTTCTATTGATTTTTGAGGTGGATCATATGGGTTCTTTACAGAAGCTTTCTTTGTTACAATCGAGTAAAACTTTTGTTTGGATAGGTCAACGATGCTCGTTTTTTAAGAAGCTTGACCTTACCAATACTGAAATTGATGATGAAGGTAGCTAATTTCTTTAGTCTGATGATGTTTATATGGAATAACAATAATAATGATATAATTTGTGTGCAATCAGGCCTGAAATTTGATTGCCAAATTCGTTAAAGCACAAATTCGAACTCACTCGCAAGTGTACGAGATCATTGTTATAGTAAGGCAAATGACCAAGTAATAAAAATTATCGAACCCAAGGGAAGCAAGTGGTTAACTAAGTCGATTCACGTTGATATGCAAGGAAATTAAAAGACAAGCTCGGGGTTAACTATGCTACTAAACAAGAAAATTAAAAACGAGCAACAAAAGAAATCTAACTAACTTCGAGAGAAGTGCAAGGGTTTTGATATGCCCTAAATGGTTTCCGTTATATGATCCTTAGGTTCAAACATTGAATTATGCCAAAATCTCAATTATTCATGGATTATAACAAGTGACACTTCACCTAAACATTCAACAGACTATCAAATATTTAAGGCTTATTGACGGTATCCTACGTTCTAACTCTCTCTCGACGAGTTAGCACGAGATACACGCATCTAAGCACTCTTTGCTCATACACGAAGGTTTCATCAAATCAATGTAACTCTCGTCTACACTAAAGTGAATTCACACATCAATATGAACAATTCATGCTTAGAGCAAAACTAAATTCCAATCAATAAGGATATAATTCCACAAACAATCAAAATTAGGCATAAATCAACAACCCAAACCTAATTCTCACATAACTTCCACTATTCAAGGCATAAGAAAGTTGTGATGCTTAGGATATCTTCAACCTAGTGAAACTCAAGTAGGATTGTCAAGCCAATTCTATGCATCAATTTGGATTTACTAGGAGACCTCACCAATTACCTAAACAACCATCCAAGCAATTGATGTCTAATGATGGGGTTCTTTGCGATTAACTCTCTCTCGACGAATCAAACGCAAAATAAACGCATTCAATCATAAATCTCACACTCATTCATCTAATCATGTTCATGTAACTCTCGTCTACGCTAAACATGCCTCGAAAAATAAGCTACAAGAGATCAACAATCAAAGCTCAATACAAATCCATCAATAGAAGCAAAATCCAAATATCAACATAGAATAGACAAAGAGCAATCCCAACTCAAGATTTCACATGGTATCTAACATCCCAAGCATCAAAACAATTAGCTCATGGTTTTACAAAGAAAAACCATAGCTAAACAAGAACAAAATAATAAACTCATAGCCAAATAAAAATAAAATTGCATTAATAAGGAAAGAAGTCACCTCTATGGATTACAAACTGGAAATTGAACTTGAATCTTCAAATCCTATGCTAAATTACTCTAATGATTGAAAGAAAATTACAATCTAAAATTGAAGGTGAAATTGAACTAAAGTGGTGTGTGAGGTGTGTGCCCCCAAAGGGGTGTGTGGTATTGTGTCTTCAAAATCTGGGTTCTCCCTTCTAAAATCCGAATTTTATGCTTAAATACTCCTCCTCCCGATCTTTGGCACGTGTCCCGATCTTAGAATTGAAAAATCTGAAATTTCAAGGTGCACGACCGTGCAGATGGACACGACTAGGTGCACGACCACAGGCTATTAAAGTGCTGAAAATCTGGAAGTGCACGACCAGGTGCACGACCAAGTGCACGACCGTGCAGATGTGCACGACCACTCCTGGTCGTGCACTTCCCCAAACTCTGGCTACGCACTTTTCCTTAAGGTGCACGACCGTGCACTCCTGCACGACCAAAGTGCACGACCAAGGTGAATTTTCATCTTTTGCTCGATTTAAACCCCAGTTTTGATTGTTGCTTCCTTTTCCTCCTTTCTTCTTCATCTCTTGTCTTCAATAATCATCTCCTTGAGCTTGCATTGACCTTTTTAGATCGAATTCCTTCTTTCTCAAGTCCACTTCTCGATCGATCTCAATAACCACGTGTTTGCTTAAAAAAATTCACATTTTCCTGCAAAATAAATCACAAACACCTATCTCGACAATTAAACACAATTAGTCTAATTAATGTAAATAATCACCCAAAATCTATAAAATAGATAAATTAAATGCACGAATTTCAAGCAATATTCACACTAATCAACACCCCCAAACTTAAATTGTTGCTCGTCCCCGAGCAACGAAAGAAATAAAGAACAAGTGGGAGGATTGCGAAGAAATGAGTGTCAAAGAGATAAATAGCAATTGTCAAGTTCATTCAATCTAGTCAAGCCCTTAAGTACAAAAATCAACTAGCAAATTCACAAGTCATGCTCAAATCAATGCAAGATCAAGGCTCAATCCACAATTTCCTCTCAAGTAAGTGTATCACTCATCACTCAAATGTGTATCATGGAAATTATGCTCTCAACAATCAATTCACACAAGTGCACTACCATAAGCTTGACAAACATCTAAGTTCTCCACCACTTGCCAAGTGATCAATCCAAGAATCAATGAGGACTTTGCATTTGGTTGTAGTGTTGGGCTCTTTGGTTAAGGTGGGGAAATTTTTGGATAAAGTGACTCGTAAACTAGTGGAGCGAGAAATAAAGACGCATAGACACATCTCAAAAATCTCAAGACAAAGTTGCAATTGGCCGATCACAACTCAAAAACTCATACTCCAACAATCTACTATGTCTCATTTTTAAGCATATTCTTCACCATCAACCATCAAACACCTTTCGAACTTGAACCTCCACCAAATAGTTATACAAGAGAGAGTTTCTTCACAATTTTTTTCTTCTCTTTTAACAACAAACTCAATTTTTTTTTTTCTTGTACAACTTTTCACTCATCTTTTTCTCTTTTTCACTCATTTCACTTTCACACAAACTCATCCACCAAATTCACATTTAAGCTCAATTCAACCTCACTACCCTCATTCAAGCTCCACTAGCTCATAGGGACAAATAGGCTCACAACAAGGATAATTTGGCTAAATTTGTAGGTTGCCAAGAAAATAGGTTAATAGGCTCGAAAGGGCTAACTACGGAAAATTTTCATTTGGTATGGAAAATTTGGCTAAGTGACTTTTCAAATCAAAGATGGCCTCATATCACTTTCAAAGATTTCACACTTAATGTAGCCTCAAACAAGACAATTGGCAAGTTCTAGAGCACACAAGCATGAACGATACTCACAAGAAAGAACTTAGACCCAAAATATGCAAGTCTAAAGGCTCTAAAGCTCACGGGCTTGTCTAATCATGGATCGAGCACAAAATCAAGCATAATCGTCACATGAACAAGTAAGCAAGCAAGTCTCAATCAATACCATCAAGCTCAACTAAATCTCAAAAATCAAACAATCACCATCAATTGATTCTCCAACACCAAGCCAATCAATCTTAGCTCCCAAAAAAATATACTCAAAGATATACAATAAGTCCACAATTAAGCACAATTTTTTCAAAATTGAGCGAAGTAATTTGGTGCAAATGGAATTGCAAAACGAACATACCCCCCAAACTTTTTCATTGCTAAGCAATTAAAAGTTTGGAAAAATAGTGCCACAATGAGATTTGCAACCAACTACTCACCAAACAATTCACCACATTAAGCAAGCCACTAAAAAAATTGACAATTAAGCTCACAAAACATGCCAAGTACTCAAATAGGCAAAACTCTAAAAAAATGAGGCGTGCGCCTGTGCAATGTACAAGTGAAGCCTCTAGTGCGCCGGTGCAATGTAAAATATGAAAAACCAAAACAAATAACCCCCCCAAACTTAGACATTGCTAAGCAATTCTAAGTTTGGGGTATACTACCTCCAATTAGCACCAAGCACTTTCTTCTTTCTCTTCAAGACACTATCACCTCACGTTAAGCTCCTTGAGTATGCTCACGTTTTCCTATCAAGCATGTCTCTTGAAAAACATCACCCTCAAATCCTCATATGCAAAGACAAAAACTCATGTACAAGTATATATTAGCAATTAAACCCAAAATTCTCAACAAAATTGATAATCAATAAGCTCTAACAAACGGGGGTGCATCGGTGCAATTTAAAAATTATGCATAAAAAGACGAACACCCCCCCAAACTTAGACTTTAGTCTAAGTTTAGGAAGAAGTGTTTGTACCTAAAGTTTCCCTCAAGCACGTATCTTTCTATAAAGCTCGAAATCATCACCGAGCCTCAACACACGACCCCAACACCTAGACAAAACTAAGCACAAAACAAAATCAAAAGAACAACGCAACAATAAAAGAAAACAAATAAAAATGGGTTGCCTCCCATTAAGCGCTAGGTTTAATGTCCTATGCCGGACTTATTAATGAAATTCAAACTTCCTCTCATCGGAATGGCCAAGGATATCGGTCCTCCTTGCCATTGTATTTCAATCTTTGTTCTTCGAAATCAAGTAGGCTCTTCTTTTGAAGTAGGGACCGATTATCCGTCTTCCTCTTGCATCTTTTCAAGAATGGTATTTCCTCTTTCATACTCACCATCCTCCATATCCACTTCTTTCCTTTTTGTCCAAGGATGCCCAAGCTTTTCATTACTTCCTTTTTATGGTCAAAGTTATCAAGAGGTAAGATGAAATCAATAGAAACAATATCATTAAAATTACAAATTGAAGAGATTAAAGGTTTAGAATTGCTCATTTCGGTCTTCAATTCGTCCTCCAATGCTTCATGATTCTCTTGCTCATTGTCGATCTTGTCCATCAAGGGACATTGCTCTTCATCTACCTTGACCATTGAATCGTCACTTTCACTCTTCTCATCGCTTGGATCCTCCTCTTCTTCTATTCCCTCCTCATCTTCATCCTCTTCTTGTTCATCCTTTTCCTCCTCTTCATTGTCTTCCTTTTCTCTTTTCTCTTCTGCTACCATTTCAAATATCTCCAACAAAAGAAGGTCATAGTCTACCCCTTCACATATTTCCTCTTCGGTTAGATTTTCCAATGCAATGACAAATCTCCTTTGTATTTCTTTAGGTAAAGAAGACATGAAAGGCTCATAGGCTTGTCGAGGATTGAATTGTGGTAGGGGAATTTGTGGTTTTTGAGGTTGAGAGGAATAAGGATACGGATATGGGTATGGATAAGGGTGAGGATATTGTGAGAGAGGTGGTGGATATAGATATGGATCGGGATATGGATATGATGGAGAATGTGGAGGATAAGTCATGCCATATTGATTAAAGCCTTGATTCCATGCATATGGATCATATACATCCATCTTTTCACTTAAGCTCTTCTCAATACTCTCTTCTTTCGGTGGCTAAAAGTCGAGGCTCAAAACCTCCTATGAAAGTGAAGTGCACACCTACAAAAGAAAGCAAGTATCAAACATAACAAAAATAAACAAAAACAAGAAAAAGCACTCAACTAGAATTAAAACTAGCTATCAACACATTGCTTCCCCGGCAACGGCGCCAAAAACTTGATTGTCAAATTCGTTAAAGCACAAATTCGAACTCACTCGCAAGTGTACGAGATCGTTGTTATAGTAAGGCAAATGACCAAGTAATAAAAATTATCGAACCCAAGGGAAGCAAGTGGTTAACTAAGTCGATTCACGTTGATATGCAAGGAAATTAAAAGACAAGCTCGAGGTTAACTATGCTACTAAACAAGAAAATTAAAAACGAGCAACAAAAGAAATCTAACTAACTTCGAGAGAAGTGCAAGGGGGTTGATATGTCCTAAATGGTTTCCGTTATATGATCCTTAGGTTCAAACATTGAATTATGCCAAAATCTCAATTATTCATGGATTATAACAAGTGACACTTCACCTAAACATTCAACAGACTATCAAACATTTAAGGCTTATTGACGGTATCCTACGTTCTAACTCTCTCTCGACGAGTTAGCACGAGATACACGCATCTAAGCACTCTTTGCTCATACACGAAGGTTTCATCAAATCAATGTAACTCTCGTCTACACTAAAGTGAATTCACACATCAATATGAACAATTCATGCTTAGAGCAAAACTAAATTCCAATCAATAAGGATATAATTCCACAAACAATCAAAATTAGGCATAAATCAACAGCCCAAACCTAATTCTCACATAACTTCCACTATTCAAGGCATAAGAAAGTTGTGATGCTTAGGATATCTTCAACCTAGTGAAACTCAAGTAGGATTGTCAAGCCAATTCTATGCATCAATTTGGATTTACTAGGAGACCTCACCAATTACCTAAACAACCATCCAAGCAATTGATGTCTAATGATGGGGTTCTTTGCGATTAACTCTCTCTCGACGAATCAAACGCAAAATAAACGCATTCAATCATAAATCTCACACTCATTCATCTAATCATGTTCATGTAACTCTCGTCTACGCTAAACATGCCTCGAAAAATAAGCTACAAGAGATCAACAATCAAAGCTCAATACAAATCCATCAATAGAAGCAAAATCCAAATATCAACATAGAATAGACAAAGAGCAATCCCAACTCAAGATTTCACATGGTATCTAACATCCCAAGCATCAAAACAATTAGCTCATGGTTTTACAAAGAAAAACCATAGCTAAACAAGAACAAAATAATAAACTCATAGCCAAATAAAAATAAAATTGCATTAATAAGGAAAGAAGTCACCTCTATGGATTACAAACTGGAAATTGAACTTGAATCTTCAAATCCTATGCTAAATTACTCTAATGATTGAAAGAAAATTACAATCTAAAATTGAAGGTGAAATTGAACTAAAGTGGTGTGTGAGGTGTGTGCCCCCAAAGGGGTGTGTGGTATTGTGTCTTCAAAATCTGGGTTCTCCCTTCTAAAATCCGAATTTTATGCTTAAATACTCCTCCTCCCGATCTTTGGCACGTGTCCCGATCTTAGAATTGAAAAATCTGAAATTTCAAGGTGCACGACCGTGCAGATGGACACGACTAGGTGCACAACCACAGGCTATTAAAGTGCTGAAAATCTGGAAGTGCACGACCAGGTGCACGACCAAGTGCACGACCGTGCAGATGTGCACGACCACTCCTGGTCGTGCACTTCCCCAAACTCTGGCTACGCACTTTTCCATAAGGTGCACGACCGTGCACTCCTGCACGACCAAAGTGCACGACCAAGGTGAATTTTCATCTTTTGCTCGATTTAAACCCCAGTTTTGATTGTTGCTTCCTTTTCCTCCTTTCTTCTTCATCTCTTGTCTTCAATAATCATCTCCTTGAGCTTGCATTGACCTTTTTAGATCGAATTCCTTCTTTCTCAAGTCCACTTCTCGATCGATCTCAATAACCACGTGTTTGCTTATAAAAATTCACATTTTCCTGCAAAATAAATCACAAACACCTATCTCGACAATTAAACACAATTAGTCTAATTAATGTAAATAATCACCCAAAATCTATAAAATAGATAAATTAAATGCACGAATTTCAAGCAATATTCACACTAATCAAAATTCTTATCAAGGTGTTCTCTACTCGAAATCTTGAAGTTGGGAATGTGCTTTAGAATAACCGATGAGGGGAAATCTTTCCTTTTTGCAATGTGAAGAGTGGGCTTTGTGAAAATCACTAGTCTTGTACCCTGGAAGTAGTTGTAAGTTGTAAGTTGTAACTTCCAAAGCTTCGAGGCTTGGATGTTTTTTTTCTGTCTAATTTGTGAAGGTTTTGTAGACTCACATCTGTAGAATCCAAATAAATGTTTAAATGCTACAATATTTTTTCCCTTCTTCTTGCTTTATTGCACAACCTCTGTGTCGTCGCTGCCCCACCTCAAATTCCTAATTGCAGCCGTCAACGCACTGCCCCTATAAACATGCTTGTATCAACCCATCTATCATGTCAACATCCGGTTCCTCTTCTGTTCACAGCCCTGTGAAAAAATTCCACCACATGTAAAACTTCGAACCCCTAGAAGAGTGTGAAATTAATTCATTTAATTTTTATCTGGGTGTGAGCCTTGTGAGTCTGATACCATGAAAGAATTTCATCTCATCTTCATGTCTGAACTTCTAGATAAATGTGAAATTAATTTATTTAATTATATTCCTTACACTTCGGAGCTGTCCATCACACCACCGGTGGGCCCCTAGTAAAGTACCTCCGCTTGTGGTATTCAACACGGCGTCACAAGCGCCAATCAAACTCATCCAAAAAAACTACTTATCTTGGAGTTTTCAACTTCGTGCTCTTCTTCTAACTGGGTATACTCCCTTTCGATTTGTTAGGTGCGTCAAGCCTAACTGGTCCGGAGGATCTTGTGGTCAAGCATGTAA
Organism: Ballota nigra; assembly: GCA_947034835.1. Lineage (NCBI taxonomy): Eukaryota > Viridiplantae > Streptophyta > Magnoliopsida > Lamiales > Lamiaceae > Ballota > Ballota nigra. Next base: position 3,324,480 of record OX344727.1, on the reverse strand, counting down.
AAGTGCAATCACTTTCACTGAGCTTCATAAAAAATTGCTTAGTTTGGTGGCACAATTAGCAGCCCGCCCGTCGCTCCTACTACTTCTCCTCGTCCACTCACCGTAGGCAGTCTTCTAGCAATGTAAACTATTTATTCCTTCGTGCACTTTAGGATTTGTCACCCACTCTCAATATAGGACTTTCGATGAAAATTTGTATTCAAATTGACATCGATCATATTGTTCTTGGTAATTTATTGATATTTAGATTTTTGTGGAAAATTTAAATTATAAAATTAGATTATTTTTTCTCGATGGAAAATAAACATAAAATGTATAAACTCATCAAATTAATTAGTTTATGCAATACTTTTGCAAGTTTCAAGTTTCATTTGTCCATTACAGGGTATCAGCTTGAATTATAAGATCATAACTTATTGATATAAAAATTTAATTTTTCTACCTTTTATGATTTCCTATATTATGGGACATTAATATGTTAAGAAAAATTAAAACGTGATTATGAAATAAAAATTTATAAAAGATACTCTATATAACGGATGCTTTCGATAATGCAAGTGAGTTATCATTAACAAAATAAGCTTCTTAGTATTGAGAACTACTTTAAAAGTAAATTAATTTCAAATATTGTACAAGTTCAAACTTTACATATGGCAAAATTCTTTCACGGTATCAGAGGCAATGGCTCACGCTTGCCCACACGTCATCAGATCAAACCCCGTTGACAAGCCTAGAGGATAACCAAGCTCACAAGTAAGGGGCAATATTAAGAACTATTATACAAATGAATTAATTTCACACCCTTCTACAAGTTTGGACTTATAAATGAGACGAAATTCTTTCATATAGCAACTTCCTATCCTTTAAAAGAGTAGGGTTCTACCTTCTTTTAACGCTCCATGAATACTGGGAGAGGAGAAAGAAACTAGAAATTCCACAAGAGAAGGAAAGATTGCTTGGTAGTGTCCCACAAATGATTCCAGATATACATAAGCAGCTTAATTATAATTCTGGAGACATTACGAATAGCATGAACTCTGATAATCAATCCTTCTCTGTTCCCAAAAATGGATGCCTTAACGACAAAGCATATGGTAAGTTCATATTATAATAATTTCAACTAAAATAGGTGTATTATATGTATTACAAAGTAGAATTTTATAGGGTTTGACAAATGAAGATTTAAACTCTGATAAATCCTCTCCACAATTAATCCTCCAATGTAACTCCATTGTTCCCAAAAGACATTCAAATGCAAGATGAACTGTTAATTTTATGCCTTCTGTCCTTCCATATGTAGATTTAATAGGAAAGTGTGGGATAAACTTTGAAGATGTGACGACCTTTGTATGTGAAATGTAGTAAAACTTATGAAAAGAAACCTATGATAAGGAAATAAAACTACAAAAAATCATGGAAAAGAATATATATAGACAAATTCTAGGGTGCATCCAAGTGCATAGCATGCACTTGGAATTTGATCCCAATTTGAAATTATTTTTGACCAAAAAGTAAAAACTCGCGGGTCAGGCCCAACCCGACCAAAATTCGAGGGTTTGGCAACAAATCGGGTCACAAATGGGTCGTGCGCGCTTCGCACCAATACCCTAAGTCATATCACCAATATCCCAAGTTATAATCACCAATACCCCAAAATATATCACCAATACCCCAAGTTATATGCCCAAAAAATTATTTACTAATACTTCGAGATTTAATCATCAATACCCAAAGTTATAATCACCAATACCCCAAGTTATAATTACCAATACCACAGTTAATAATCACCAATACCCCAAAAATTACTCAACAATACATTGATCAGTAATATTCCAAAGAATTATTCCGTAGTACCCCAAGACTTAATCACCAATACCCCAAGTTATAATTACCAGGACCCCAAGAATTACTCAACAATACTCCAAATTGTAATCACAAATACTCCAAAAATTACTTAACAATACATTGAACATTGATATCTCCAATAAATATTCAGTAGTACCCCAACAAATAGCTAAACTAATGCACAAACCACAACAAACAATTTCACAAAAATCTTCAAAATACTTCTGCTTTTTTAATCAATGTAGAGCCCAATTTACTAATTGTGTCGTTATGCGCCCACCTTTTCGGAGATTGGTTGTTGTTATTGGTAAATACTGATGCATTTTTTTGTTTCATTTTCCTGGCCAGTGATTTTATTTGCAATTAACCCATATATATATATATATATATATGCTTAGTCTTGTGTGTAGTGAACAACACAAAGTATTATATGATTGATACTTATGGTAACTATTATCGTGAACAACAATTTACGAATACCTTATGTTGAAACAACTAATACCTTTAGTGAAAATAACTAATACCGCTTCAATATATACCGTAAGTGAAAAAAACTAATATCCTTCGGAGCTGATACCTTTAATGCAATTCACTGATACCTTTAGTATAATTTACTGATACCCATCAAATAAGTTTCACTGTGAATATCATACATAATACTTGTGTGTGTGTATGCATGTATGTATAAACTTTTGAAAACACTTGCGTGAAATGATTTACAAATTAGAACAAATTAATACTCATCGCTTCTAAAGTGTTAATGCGTCATTCTCAACTTATGCCCCATCTCACCCTAAGACAGTCTCACGCAAGACTTACTCATAAATTTTATTTTTACTAGATTATTGACAAAGGATATATTCGGTAAACCTATTATAATACACTACAAATGGATGAAATGGTTCTAACATTGGTAACATTGGTGCTTATAACAACAAAAATCATACCTAATGGGAGTTAATATTAGTTAGACTCATGTAAATTGGACAGTGTCTAATTTTAGTAATGTATTTTGTTATTTTTTTTCAATTTTTGGTCCTTTTAGCCTAAATTTGGAAAAGAACTGGACCAAAAAAGGGCAGAAAATTTTAATCATGTGTGTATTTTACTTTTTTTTTTCTAAAGGACCTAAATTGATAAAGTAAAAACATACATGATTAAAATTGGGCATAGCCTAAGTTACATAATGATCCATAATAATAATTCTATACAGAGACACAAAAAACTATTTAACAAAATATTATGTTAAAATTTGTTTAAGATACCCAGTAGAAACTATTTTATGACGACTTTATACATTTTAGATGTATTTTTAGTTAGAAAAATTAATCTAATTTTTCAATTTTATTATTCCACAAAAGACTAAAAATCAATTAATTTAGTAAGAAATATATGTTGATGTGAATTTGACTACACTAATTTTGATAACGAGTCCAATATTAAAAGTGAATTATAAATCTTAGGACATATGAAGTAACACTATATTTAGTCGGAAATCGAGATAACCACAACTTAGATCTTGGAGAGCATGAAATAAAACAATCTACATTTATTTAGGTATATACAATTTATCTTTAAAATATTTTTCATCTTTTTTTTATGTAAATAATAAGTTGGGATCGTTCAATTAGAGCTACCAGAATGGACAAAGAAAATTTGAAACTTGCAAACGTATTGCATAAACCAATTAATTTAATGAGTTTATACATTTTATATTTATTTTCAATTAAGAAAATATAATATAATTTTGTATATTCAAATTTTCACAAAAGATTAAATATCAACAAATTACAAAGAACAACAATGCAAACTTTTCATAATGCATACAAATTACTTCTTAATCTTTCATCATATTTTCCATGTCATTAATAAGTTGGGATCTTTTCATTCGATCTCTCATAGCTGATACCCTGAAATGGATAAAAAGCAAATTAGACAATGGCAAGAATATCTCATAAGTCAATTAAATAACTTATAAAAATAATTAATATTTCGATTTAAAATTAGGTTAGTTCTTCTCTTTGTGAAGGTATTTGATTTGACATTTTTCATAGATGTATAAACCACTTAGACACATCCCAACACAATGGTCCGACAAAGATCTTGATTATTTTCAACTCATACCTAGTTTCGTTTCAAGAAGTGGGTAGAAATAAGAAACTTTGAGAGAGATAGATCTGGTAGAAAAGAAGAAGTGAAAGAACACATAAAAATGAAGAAAAACATCAAGGAAGAAACGATCGAGCTGTGAATTAGGTAAACCCTAATTTATTATCTATTTATACAATTAATAATGGGCTTGTTTGAAAAGATACAACTTATAATGGACCAATAAAGACTCATTAGACATCTTAAACCAATATGAGTTTGAAATAAGAAATATCCCCTATAAAAATGGCATGAGGGGCCAGTAAGAATTATTATATGGAAAAAAATCACAATTGGGCTTAGAGAATTATTTTTGCATATTTTTTTAGATAATTGGAGATAGAATCAAGCCCATATTTTTGCATATTTTTTGCATATTATTATATGTTCTAGAATTGAATAAGAAAATAACTTATTATTTCAGAATTAAAATTTTTTTAGTCCCATAACTCATCAACTGTCCAATTTTTGTCCAAATTTTTTAACTTTTCCGATTTAGACTCAGTATTGTAAGAATTGTTTAAAATTTTCCTCAAAATCGTTGGAAACTTGAAAAAAAGTGTCCTTTCATGTCATATGAGGATTTAAGTTGGGACCAAAATTTGACAATATGCAAGTTAATTACAGGACCAAATATAGATTTTCATGTGACATAAAATGACATCATTTTCAATTTTATAGCTATTATGTTCAACAATTTGATCATTTTTTAATATTGGGACTAAATTGAAATAGTAAAAACTTTGGGATTAAAATTGGCCAGTAGACAAATTTTGGGAGCAATAATTTTGAATGCGACAAATTGTATATCTAAATGTTCGCTTACATTTTGTGTATAGCTCTAAATGGACCACATTAAATCTGGATTCTACTTCCTAAATATGAATTTTTTGTATTCCTCATAAATGGAAGTCTACAAAGAGAATATATTGTTGGTGCAATATCAATCCAAAAGTTCCTAAGGCTTCATTTGAACAAAGCGAGGTTCTCCAAAAGTAACAACCAAATTTTTTCTCTTGTCATATTGATTTCATCATGTAAGGTATATCATCGAAAGAAAATAATCGACCTTTGTGCTGAAACCTCATGTCCTGCTGTCCTTGATACTTTAAAGAAGTGTTTTTTTTAATTAATTGAATTTGACCCAACATTGACCAATTTAACATTGTGATCCATTTGTTGAAAATGGAAATAAGTTTCAAATTTGTAATCTATGTTCCGAATAGATGAATTATTTGCTCAAAATCAATTTCGGGTGAATGAGACTATAATACATTTGTGTAGCAACTTATTTTTGAAAATATTGACGTTGCAGTATTAGAAAATGTGGTTGAAGAAGGAAAAAAGGTTTCTTGTCCCGCATAAGAAAAGTAAGGAGGATTTTAGTTTTTTTTTTATATAGACTTAGTTCTTAAAGGTTAAGGTTACTTGTAGTCTACATAATGTTTTCCCAAGATTAGCCCGAAGAGCTAACCCAAAGAGTGTTGGCCGCTCGCGCACGTCACACTTAGGCGTATTTATGCTTTTACTCAACATGTATGCATCATCTTGAGGAGGACTTATTTTTTTGTAGATGAGTGGCGCAAAAATGGTTTATGGCCTTGCAAACAACATAGACTAGGGCTCAGATTGGTGGATATGACTTGCTAGTTTTGAACCTGCGATCGATTCAATGGGTCGAGCAGATGTGAAAAATCAATTCATGCTGGTTTGCTAATTGGTTGACACCATCATAATTCTTCAATATCAATAAATATACCACCATATTTACATTCCAGAATCATTCGAATCCCAAAAGCCATCAAATGCATATAAAACATACTAGCAATATAGGTCTTCTATAGAGTTGAGTTTGAATGTTTTGAATACTCAATTTTATTCATCGATAACTTCTGATTTGTAGTGCACCGGTTGTGAAGTTATAAAGTCATTGTATCAGAGTACATGATAATATTGTCTTACAAAGAAAGAGTCTAACTCTTGCTTTCACTTCCTCGGTGTAAGTATCTGCATTTCATATCTTAAATCAAAGTTGTTATTTGAAAAATAATTTTATCAATTAGTATTTCTAAGTTTATTTAACTTTTGAATGGACGAAAAAGTAGGAGTTCTATTTACTTCTAAAAGTTTAATTTGATTGTTTCTAATATGTTATTTATAAAAAAATGTTCTTTTATGTTTTTAGACAGTCCTTTATTGAATTAATATCACAAATTTTCTTCGATCTTTACCAATGATTTCTATTAGTCCATTTTGTGTCAAATTTAGTCTTTTTTAACAAAAAAACTAAAAATTTTGGCTTGAAAACCTCACATTCTCATTCAAAATTTAAAGATTGAAATCTTATTAAAAACCATTGCTAGAATTATTGGGAAACTGAATAATTAAAATAAAGATAAGAATATTATTTGAGAGAAATAACATCAGTCAACAAACCTGTTAGGTTGCTTTGAATAAACTATAATTTTAATATTACCTAGCTAATGCTCTCATACACGACATGAAGACGAATGTGGCATGGAGAGAAGATCCGTTATATATCCAAAAATTGCTCAACAAAAATTGGACAAATGGAGAATGTTGGGGCGAACTAGAAAAGTTCGGGTAGAGCCGATCCAAACGTTGGCTAGATAAGACTTATGTAGTAAGTGGAGTCGTTATGAAACATGGCATCCCCATGTGGGTGGTAAAGGGTGAGCCCCAATTGGTAGAAAAAAACCCATAACCCCTTGGAAAAATTACATGGAACAGTTCAAGAAAATTGAAGAAGATAAAAAATAAGGCGCTGATAAATAATGAAAGATATCACTAAACCTACTTAAACAATAGGAGTGTAATTATAGGTATAGATTGTGAACCTTACTTAAAAGTGTCAAAAAGTAAGTCAGACTATAAAGGGTATCATTTAGTAGTGTAAAGATAAAGATTTCATTGCCAAAGACAAAAATATAATCATCCTATATTTATTCTATTTAAGGATATATAAAATAAATTCTTTTTTGGATTTTTTTATAATTCTATCGCAATAATATGGGGGGATAATTCATAATACAAACCCATATGGGCCCAGGAAACACACTGTGCCTTTTTGGCCCATTTTCGACCCACTGTAAGCTGAATAAATAGATACTTAGGGTTTTTCGAATTCATAACCATTTCGTGACTCTGCCATTTTTTTTCTTTGCAACTTTGCCATTTCTTCTTTTCGAAATCACCTTCTCTTTATAAGTGATCATTTTTTTATTCATACCTCAAATTCTCGTTTTCTTCACAGGTCTTCACTCCCAGAATTTTTCTTACTCGCCATTTGAAACTAAAACAGGTAAAAATGAGTTGAAATGGTCGAGATCTTGGTCAAACATAGCAGGTGTGTACCTTTAGTTTCTTGGCCATTTTAAGATAAATCAGGGTGCTTTATTCATATATGTTAAGATGTGAATTCAAAGAGTACTCTAATGAAGATATAAATCAACCTATTTGTGAATCGAAATATTCATTCTTTTTTATATGATACTTAATTGACTTATTGGAAATGCTTGTAAGTTTTTAATTTTCTCTAAGTCCATTTCAGGTTATCAACTTCGAGATATGGTATGAAAAGATCTCAACTTATTAGAGACATGGAAATAATGGAGAAAGATTTAGAGGTACGATTTATGCACATAAAAAAATTTATTCAAGCTTTAGAGGTATGTTTTATGCACATAAAATATGTATTCATTTTATGCAAAAATGGTCCCAACCGTCAAATAAAACGATCAATTTGTGGACCAATTTTGCAAATTGAGACCGTAAATGTTATGTTTTTTAACTATTGGGACAATTTTTGCAAACAAATGGACTACTTTGAAACCTGGGATTAAAAGTGCTTTTGGAATATTACTATGTGACTAAAATTGCAATTTGTCCCATGAACAAGTACATAATACTATGCAAGGAAATATTGGATTTTAAGCATATTTCACAGACAAGGAAAAAGGTTAGGGTGTATGATAAAACGACATTTTCATTAACATAATTTAAAAATATGCTTATTGTTGACAGTATATTGTGAGAAATGATAAAAGTATACTCTACAATGTTGCTTGTCATTTAGAGAGTGAATCTTTCTTCAATAATTGGGTAAACACAGATTCTAGCACATTTCCAAGAAAATAGCGTTGATTTGATTGTAGGTATACTTAACACTAAGGATGTGTTTATTTATGGCCCCACACATTATCAAATCCAAATCTTCATTTTGTTAACTAAGGTTTTGGTATAAGATTTCAAACCCTATAAAATTCTACTTTGTATAGTACTAATGACACACCTATTTTAGTTAACAGTATAATAACATGGGGCCTCTGCTATCGAACTTACCATATGCTTTGTCAATTTTGGCATCCATTTTTGGGAATAGAGGAGGATTCATTGTGGAGAGCCTTTATCAGAGTTCATTCCATCCGTATTGTCTCTATATTGGCAGATCAATGCTACTGAAGTTATTTTCATACAACATTTGTGATCCTGGAGTAAAAGATTGATATTATATTTTCTCTTATTTTTCTTCCATCTAGATCACCAATAAATGCTTACTGTATACAAATTGATCTTGACACAGTTTTGGTATAATTACACGAAGCAAACAATGGATTATATGAACTTGTGGATTTCATTAGCATAAAGAGATTTAGAAACTGACTTGTTAATAGCAAACAATAGCCTAGCTTGTGAATTGTAGATAATTCGTACTATATGTTTCTTATTTTCTAATTACAATTCATATTCTGCTGAAGAAGACTTGAGACTATGGGGTTGTATATGGTAATTTGGTGATAATGCTATTATAATCTAAGAAATCGTGCTTTAGATTTTAGCTGAAGCTTGATATTACGAGCTGCAAGGCAGTAAGTCATGTGGGCTTATCCTCTATAACCACTACTTCTCCAAGTTTGAGCAAATCATCTTACCGTGTGAGTCTCCAACATCTTTTACCCTTTGATCTATTTTTAATTTACCAAATCAAATGGGATTTAAACAAAATTCATCCTCTATCTTTTCACCTTTATTAAAATGGTGCTCTATTTATTTGCTTTATCAATTTAGTCTTGTATCTATTTAATTTTCGCCAAAATGATCCTAACTGGCCTAAAAATGTACAAAACCTCACCGTTTCGGTCCTCTATTATTCCTTTTACCAATTTAGTCTCGTATCAATTCATATTTCTCCAATTAGGTCCTAATTGTACGCAAAAACATAAAATACCCATTTTTTAGTCATGTGCACTAGTATTTCGGGGACGCCTATGATGTGGCACGCCAGGTGACAATCTTTGCCAAATAAAAAAAACTTGATATTAAATATAAAAAAAATAATTAGGACCATTTTTCCACCAAATTAGGACCATTTTGGTGAAACTTGAATTGGTACGGGACTAAATTGATAAAGCAAATAAATAGAGGACATTTAGATAACAGTGAAAAGATAGAGGACGTTTTCTACTGAATTTTCAGGGGGATCATGCTCTTGTTGGTTCTCTACGGAAGCTTTCTTTGTTATAGTCTGTAAAGCTAGATGGCTGCAAGTTCACATCTTCGGGGTTCGTGGCCATTGGAGAGTGGGGCTTATCACTAATGGAACTAAGTTTAAGCAAGTGCATAGGAGTAACAGATCTAGGACTTTCCTACGTCGTTAAGAAACACAAACACTTGAGAAAGCTAGACGTCACTTACTGCCAGGATATAACTACAGTATCGATTGCCCACTTAACAGAATCATGTACCTCTCTCGTTTATCTCAAGATGGAATCTTGCTGGTCGGTTTCGAGTAAAGGTTTTGATTGGATAGGTCAACAATGCCCGTTTCTTGAGGAGCTTCACCTTACCAATATTGAAATTGATGATGAAGTAACTAATTACTTTAGTCGGATGAGGTTTATATGGAATAATAATGATAATGATATAATTTGTGTGCTATAGGGCTTGAAATCCTTATCAAGGTGTTCTCAACTCAAAATCTTGAATTTTGGAATGTGCTTGAGAATAACCGATGAGGGGCAGTCACTTGTGGAACATTACGAAGCAATCTTTCTGATGATGACATTTTGGAGTTAGACTTGGAAGAGTATTTTTAGAGAAGACGATTAGACTAGCTTCTGTAGCCTACTTATTGCAATGTGAAGAGAGGGATTTGTGAAAATCACAGGTCCTGTACCATGTAAGCAGTTGTAAGTTGTAACTTCCTAAGCTTCGAGGCTTAGATGTATTTTTAGGTCTAATTTGTGAAAGTTTTATAGACATTCAAACTCGTAAAATATAAATATATGTTTAAATGCTAGAATATGTTTTCCCTTCCTCTTGCTTCATCGCCCAACTTCTGCATTGTCGCTGCCCCACTGTTGACTCAGTGGGATCGACCACCACTGCTGATGGAGACGAGATTCAATAGGATCTGAAAAAAAATATAAATCAATGTGGAGAATCAAGATTGTTAGGGAAATTGTATCTTTATTATTTTAATTACCTTATCACGCCTAGTTATTATAATTTTGTATTTGTATTTATAAGAGCTTTGTAATTCATTGTAAGACAATTTGTTGATGAATTAGAATAATATTGGATTTTATGCCTTTTATTGTGTCATTAATCGTTGTTCTTTCAGTATTCATTGGAACATTAGAATTTCTACATTAATCACGTCTGAGTGTATGCTATACAGTTTGGTATATGTGTATATCTCTTGTATTGTTTAGTATCCCACACTATTTAATCTCTAGATTATTTACACTGTCTAGTTGTATATATCTTTACAATTCTCAAAGGTATAATCATCATTGAATTATTATCAACATGGTAATCAGAGCATAACTGACAAATGCCTTAAACACGATCCTCTTTTCATTTTTTTTCACCGATTTTGATTTCCAAGATATCACACAGTCTCTTCTTTCATATTTTCTAAAAATTTCTTGTCAATCATCCTATATTTATTCGATTTTAGAACATATAAAAATATTTTTTGCATTTTTTTATATTAGCTTGATTCTGTCCCAATAATAAGAATATCTAATTCTCAAAGTTCAAGTAAGATGCCAAATTTTACAACTAAAAATGCCTATTAGACTAATCATTTTGATGTGTGGGGATAATTCTTAATACAAACCCATATTGGCCTAAGAAGCCCAATGTGTCCCTTTTGCCCATTTAGGCCCATTATAAGCTGAATAAATAGATACCTAGGGTTTTCCGAATTCATAACCATTTCGTGACTCTGTCATTTTTCCCTTGCAACTCCGTCGTTTCTTACTTCTAGAATTAACTTCTCTTTATAAGTGATTGTTTTTTACTCATACCTGTAATTCTTATTTTCTTCACAGATCTTCATTCCCAGAATTCAATTTTCTACTCGCCTTTTGGAAAAAAAACGGGTAAAATGAGTTAAAATGGTCGAGATCTTGGTCGAACATAGCAGTTGTGTACCTTTAGTTTCTTTGCCATTTTAAGATGTGAAAGATTTGATCGTAGTTATATTCAAATCCCTGATTTCTTACCCCGATTTCTTGCCTACACAATCATATCCATGCCTTGACTATTTCCTCCTAGTTAATGTAATTGTAATTAGTATTGAATATGTGATATTCTTTTCTGTATATATATGTATGCTGTACATGCATTTCTATTCAACACAATAAAAGAAAACTATTCAAACCCATATGAGTGTTTATGATTTTCAACATGGTACCAGAGCGGGTACTTAGCGTTCAAACAGCTTCCGCATATTAAAAAAAATCTTAATTCCTGATCGAAGTGTATCCACCGTCATTTCGAAATCATGTCAAAGAAAGGCGATGAAACAAAACCATTAGGATCAGTTACGGTAGACGTGATGTCTCCATACTACATTTCCGGTTCAGACAATCCCAATCTTGTTTTTGCAAGCGACATGCTCCGTGATGGCAACTATGCGGACTGAGTAGATGAGATGAGCAAGACCCTTTACGCAAAGAACAAATTTGGTTTCATTGACGGCTCGATTCCTGTTCCAGTGAAGGGTCGTCAGAATTACCCATGTGGAAATGGTGTAACGCCATGGTACGAGGATGGTTACACAGTTCCATGGACAAGGAAATACGCTTGAGGTAAAGCATGCTATAACAGCACGTGAAGTGTGGGAAGATCTGCAGGAGCGGTTTGGAAGTGAGAGTGCACCAAGGGCGTATGAATTGAAGCGTGAAATCTCTCTCACGCGGCAAGAAAAGTTGTTTGTGTCAGCCTATTACACAAAATTAAAAGGGCTATGGGATGAATTTCAATCCATTGCACCAATTCCCAAGTGTAAGTGCAACGGATGTACATGTCATGTTCCAAAACAATTGGTCGACATGAGAGATAAGAAATGACTATATGAGTTCCTTATGGGCCTGGATGAATGCTTTGGAACCGTGAAGACGCAGATATTAAGCACCAGGCCTACGATTTCTCTCGGGACAGCGTTTCACATGGTGTCTGAAGATGAGCGCCAGAAACAAATTACCTCTGCTGGAAAGGCAAATATCAAAGCCGCAGCATTCCAGGCACGAGTTGGGCGTTGTCAAGATGGGGGAGATTGGAAGGAAGGCAAACATGATGTAAAAAAATGCACACACTGCCAAAGACTTTATCACACGATTGATGAGTGCTATGAGATAATTGGATATCCAGAAAATTGGAAAAAGGGAGGACGAGACACCGGCAAGAGGGGTGATTCTTGGAAAAAATTAAGAAACACCACAAAGGTTGCACACATGGCCACTGAAGACAGTCCCATTCCAGGACTCACAGCTGATCAATACTCAAAGTTGTTGATTATTTCAAAAAATGACACTTCACAGGTAGCCCATGAGGAAAATACTCCCACCATCAACATGGCTGGTAAGACATATAAGTTTAAATCATGGGTTATTGATTCTGGAGCTACTGAACATATAACATGTGATGGTAATGCTCTTCATGACCAAACGGATTCTGGTACGGAAATACCAGTGAAAGTGGCAAACGGTGATATGGTATCAGTTCAAAGCATTGGCAATACTAATCTGCCCAATGGTTTGAAATTGAACCGTGTCTTGAATATTCTTGATTTCAAATGCAACTTACTTTCTGTTAGCCGGATAACAAGATATTTAAATTGTATCCTAACATTCTTCACGGAATTTTGTGTGTTACAGGACTTACCTTCGAGGAACCTGATTGGAGTGGGTAGACAGTGCGATGGTCTATATACTTGGAACCAGTGGTCACAAAAGGGAAAGTTATGTCAGTGACAATTGATTCAAAAACATGGCATCGAAGATTGGGACATACTTCGAGTTTGAAGTCACATTATTTTGATGCTTTTAATAATGATTTTGGCAAAAAAGGTGAACACTGTGATTCTTGTGTGAAAGCTAAATTAACTAGATTGTCTTTTCCCAGTAGTATAGTAGCATACAAACTACATCTTGCTTTGAACTCATTCATTATAATATTTGGGGTGGGTATCGTACTCCATCTCTTACTGGTGCACATTATTTTTTAACCGTGGTTGATGATTTTAGTAGAGGCGTGTGGGTATTTCTTATGAAACATAAGTCTGAAGTGTGTCAATATTTGATTACATTTTGCAATATGATTCGTAATCAATTTGAAAAAAATGTTAAGAGGATTCGTATGGACAATGGGGTTGAATTTCAATCTAGGAGCCTGATTGATTATTATAGTGAAAATGGAATTTTACTTGAAACCTCTTGTACTGACACACCTCAACAAAACGGAGTGGTTGAAAGAAAACACAGGCATATTTTAGAAATTGCCAGGGCATTACGTTTTGAGGCTGGATTACCTCTAAATTTTTTGGGGGAATGTGTGTTAACCGCTACATACATCATTAATCGCTTGCCATCTCGTGTTCTCAAACAAAAAACTCCCTATGAAATTTTGTTTAAGAAACCACCTATTTATCATCATCTTCGTGTTTTTAGGTGCTTAACTTATGCAAAAGATAATCGGAAAGGGGGAGATAAATTTGGTGAAAGAGATGTCGTTGTGTTTTCATTGGATATCCTTATTCTCAAAAGGGATATCGTGTTTATGATTTAGAAAAGAGACAAATGTACACCTCTCGGCATGTTAAGTTTATGGAAGATATTTTTCCATTTATAACATTTGAACCTGAGTTTGCCATTGAAAGATTGAACAAACAAAGAGAGGTAGAGTGGGATGCAGATGAATTTGTTGAAGGTTGCAACTTGCACATTAGTGATGGTTTGAAAGACCCAGTTGTTGAAACGGTGGTTGAACAACCCAATTCTGATACAGTCCACATGGAGGCTCCACGAAGAAGTGAAAGAGAAAGAAGGCAACCTAAGCATCTTGAGTTATATATTACAGAGTTGCCCAAGTCTATTGAGAATTCGCAACCCACTATCAATCTAGGAACCTCTGAGGTATATCCTTTATCAAATTTTGTCTCATATGACAAGTTTTTTGTTGCACACAAAGTTTATATTGCGGCCATTACCTCACGGGATGAGCCTAAGTATTATTTTCAGGCTGTAAAAGATGAAAATTGGTGTGAGGCGATGAAGAAGGAGATTCAAGCATTAGAAGAGAATGATACTTGGACACTTGAACAACTTCCACTTGGAAAGAAAGCAGTCGACTCAAAGTGGGTATACAAACTCAAGTACAAGCCCAATGGACAAGTTGAGAGTTATAAAGCACGTTTGGTGGCTAAAGGCTTTACTCAAATTGAAGGAATAAACTTTCACGAGACGTTTGCACCGGTCGCAAAGCTCGTTACGATGAGAAGTCTTGTTGCGGTAGCGGCTAAGAAAAATTGGGCAATACACCAACTCGATGTTAACAATGCCTTTCTCCAAGGTGACTTGGTGGAAGACGTGTACATGAAGATACCTCAAGGGTTTGCAAAGAAAGGAGAGACACAGGTGTGCAAGCTACGAAAGTCATTTATGGACTACGTCAAGCTTCAAGAAATTGGTACCATAAATTCACTAAAGCTTTGGTGGATGTTGGATTCCGACAATCAAGAGCGGATCACTCACTTTTCATTTTCAAGAGGAAGAGCACTTACATTGCTGCACTAATATACATTGATGATGTAATATTAGTGGGGAATGATGAGCTTAAAATTGGTGATATCACAAGGTACTTGGATAAACTTTTTAGTATAAAAGACTTGGGGCCTTTAAAGTACTTCCTTGGTATTGAAGTTGCAAGGTCAGTGGATGGCATTGTTTTGAGTCAAAGATAGTACACACTTGATATCTTGGAGAAAAGTAGCTTACAAGGTGGTCGACCCAGTGATTTTCCAATGGAACAAAACTTGCGACTGAACAAGGATGATGATAGTCCATGTGTTGACACTCTTCGTTATCGAAGATTGATTGGTCGACTACTCTATCTCACAGTCACGCGGCCAGATATCCAATTTTCTGTAAATTACTTAAGCCAATTTATCGTTGATCCTCGTCATAATCACATAGATGCAGTTATGTGAATCTTGCGTTTCCTAAAGATGACAACAGGCTAAGGACTATTCCTTCCAGCAAACAATGATTTTAGACTTGAAGCTTATTGTGATGCTGATTGGGGAGGTTGTACTATGACGCGTCGATCTTGCACTGGATACTTTATATCATTAGAAGGCGCTCCCATCTCTTGGCGTACAAAGAAACAGTCTGTAGTCTCACGTTCATCAGCTGAGGAAGAATATAGAGCCATGGCAACCACTGTTAGTGAAATTTTATAGCTTCGATGGTTGCTAAAAGACATTGAAGCGATATAATCGACGACAACCTCATTATACTGTGATAACCGAGCTGCTTGACATATCGCAAACAATCCAGTTTTCCACGAACGTACGAAACATGTGGAGATGGATTGTTACTTTGTCCGTGAACGTGTTGAATCTCATGAAATTAAACCATGCAAAATTTCTACCGAGCACCAAGTGGCTGTTCTATTCACCAAGGCACTGGGAGTTACACGGTTTCGTTATCTTGTTGGCAAGTTGGGTGTTTGTAATCTTCACGCGCCAACTTGAGGGGGAGTGAGAGATTTGATCGTAGTTATATTCAAATCCCTGATTTCTTGCCCCGATTTCTTGCCTACACAATCATATCCATGCCTTGACTATTTCCTCCTAGTTAATGTAATTGTAATTAGTATTGAATATTGCAAACGTATTGCATAAACCAATTAATTTAATGAGTTTATACATTTTAAATTTATTTTCAATTAAGAAATTAATCTAATTTTGTATATTCAATTTTTCACAAAAGATTAAATATCAACAAATTACAAAGAACAACAATACAAACTTTTCATAAGGGATACAAATTACCTCTGAATCTTTCATCATATTTTCCATGTCATTAATAAGTTGGGATCTTTTCATTCGATCTCTCATATCTGATACCCTAAAATGGATAGAAAGCAAATTAGACAATGGCAAGAATATCTCATAAGTCAATTAAATAACTTATAAAAATAATGAATATTTCGATTCAAAATTAGGTTAGATCTTCTCTTTGTGAAGGTCTTTGATTTTACATTTTTCATAGATGTATAAACCACCTTGATACATCCCAACATAATGGTCCGACAAAGATCCTGATTATTTTCAACTCATACCGGGTTTCATTTCAAGAAATGGGTAGAAATAAGAAACTTTGAGAGAGATAGATCTGGTAGAAAAGAAGAAGTGAAAGAAACGACCGAGCTGTAATTTAGGTAAACCCTAATTTATAATCTATTTATACAACTAATAATGGGCTTGTTTGAAAAGATACAACTTATAATGGGCCAACAAAGACCCATTAGACATCTTAAACCAATATGAGTTTGAAATAAGAAATATCCCATATAAAAATGGCATGATGGGCCAGTAAGAATTATTATATGTAAAAAAAAAAATCACACTTGGGCTATGAGATTTATTTTTGCTTGTTTTTAGATAATTGGAGATAGAATCAAGCCCATATAAATAAAAATCTAAGAAATATTTTTATATGTTATAGAATTGAATAAGCAAATAACTTATTATTTTAGAATTAAATTTATTTTAGTCCCATAACTTAGGCATATTTACGCTTTTACTCAACATGTATGCATCATCTTGAGGAGGACTTATTTTTTTGTAGATGAGTGGCGCAAAAATGGTTTATGGCCTTGCAAACAACATAGACTAGGGCTCAGATTTGTGGATATGACTTGCTAGTTTTGAACCTGCGATCGATTCAATGGGTCGAGCAGATGTGAAAAATCAATTCATGCTGGTTTGCTAATTGGTTGACACCATCATAACTCTTCAATATCAATAAATATACCACCATATTTACATTCCAGAATCATTCGAATCCCAAAAGCCATCAAATGCATATAAAACATACTAGCAATATAGGTCTTCTATAGAGTTGAGTTAGAATGTTTCGAATACTCGTTTTTATTCATCGATAACTTCTTATTTGTAGTGCACCGGTTGTGAAGTTATAAAGTCATTGTATCAGAGTACATGATAATATTGTCTTACAAAGAAAGAGTCTAACTCTTTCTTTCACTTCCTCGGTGTAAGTATCTGCATTCATATCTTAAATCAAAGTTGTCATTTGAAAAATAATTTTATCAATTAGTATTTCTAAGTTTATTTAACTTTTGAATGGACGAAAAAGTAGAAGTTCTATTTACTTCTAAAAGTTTAATTTGATTGTTTCTAATATGTTATTTATAAAAACTTGTTCTTTTATGTTTTTAGACAGTCCTTTATTGAATTAATATCACAAATTTTCTTTGATCTTTACCAATGATTTCTATTAGTCCATTTTGTGTCAAATTTAGTCTTTTTTTAACAAAAAAACTAAAAAATTTGGCTTGAAAACCTCACATTCTCATTCAAAATTTAAAGATTGAAATCTTATTAAAAACTATTGCAAGAATTATTGGGAAACTGAATAATTAAAATAAAGATAAGAATATTATTTGAGAGAAATAACATCAGTCAACAAACCTGTTAGGTTGCTTTGAATAAACTATAATTTTAATATTACCTAGCTAATGCTCTCATACACGACATGAAGACGAATGTGGCATGGAGAGAAGATCCGTTATATATCCAAAAATTGCTCAACAAAAATTGGACAAATGGAGAATGTTGGGGCGAACTAGAAAAGTTCGGGTAGAGCCGATCCAAACGTTGGCTAGATAAGACTTATGTAGTAAGTGGAGTCGTTATGAAACATGGCATCCCCATGTGGGTGGTAAAGGGTGAGCCCCAATTGGTAGAAAAAAACCCATAACCCCTTGGAAAAATTACATGGAACAGTTCAAGAAAATTGAAGAAGATAAAAAATAAGGCGCTGATAAATAATGAAAGATATCACTAAACCTACTTAAACAATAGGAGTGTAATTATAGGTATAGATTGTGAACCTTACTTAAAAGTGTCAAAAAGTAAGTCAGACTATAAAGGGTAGTGTAAAGATAAAGATTTCATTGCCAAAGACAAAAATATAATCATCCTATATTTATTCTATTTAAAGATATATAAAAAAAATTATTTTTTGGATTTTTTTATAATTCTATCGCAATAATATGGGGGGATAATTCATAATACAAACCCATATGGGCCCAGGAAACACACTGTGCCTTTTTGGCCCTTTTTTGACCCATTGTAAGCTGAATAAATAGATACTTAGGGTTTTTCGAATTCATAACCATTTCGTGACTCTGCCGTTTTTTTTCTTTGCAACTCTGCCATTTCTTCTTTTCGAAATCACCTTCTCTTTATAAGTGATCATTTTTTTATTCATACCTCAAATTCTTGTTTTCTTCACAGGTCTTCACTCCCAGAATTTTTCTTACTCGCCATTTGAAACTAAAACAGGTAAAAATGAGTTGAAATGGTCGAGATCTTGGTCAAACATAGCAGGTGTGTACCTTTAGTTTCTTGGCCATTTTTAGATAAATCAGGGTGCTTTATTCATATATGTTAAGATGTGAATTCAAAGAGTACTCTAATGAAGATATAAATCAACCTAATTGTGAATCGAAATATTCATTCTTTTTTATATGATACTTAATTGACTTATTGGAAATGCTTGTAAGTTTTTAATATTCTCTAAGTCCATTTCAGGTTATCAACTTCGAGATATGGTATGAAAAGATCTCAACTTATTAGAGACATGGAAATAATGGAGAAAGATTTAGAGGTACGATTTATGCACATAAAAAATGTATTCAAGCTTTAGAGGTATGTTTTATGCACATAAAATATGTATTCATTTTATACAAAAATGGTCCCAACCGTCAAATAAAACGATCAATTTGTGGACCAATTTTGCAAATTGAGACCGTAAATGTTATGTTTTTAAACTATTGGGACAATTTTTGCAAACAAATGGACTACTTTGAAACGTGGGATTAAAAGTGCTTTTGGAATATTACTATGTGACTAAAATTGCAATTTTCCCCATGAACAAGTACATAATACTATGCAAGGAAATATTGGATTTTAAGCATATTTCACAGACAAGGAAAAAGGGTAGGGTGTATGATAAAACAACATTTTCAATAACATAATTTAAAAATATGCTTATTGTTGACAGTATATTGTGAGAAATGATAAAAGTATACTCTACAATGTTGCTTGTCATTTAGAGAGTGAATCTTTCTTCAATAATAGGGTTAACACAGATTCTAGCACATTTCCAAGAAAATAACGTTGATTTGATTGTAGATAGGTATGCTTAACACTAAGGATGTGTTTATTTATGGCCCCACACATATTTTTATCAAATCCAAATCTTCATTTTGTCAACTAAGGTTTTGGTATAAGATTTCAAACCCTATAAAATTCTACTTTGTATAGTACTAATGACACACCTATTTTAGTTAACAATATAATAACATGGGGCCTCTGCTATCGAACTTACCATATGCTTTGTCAATTTTGGCATCCATTTTTGGGAATAGAGGAGGATTGATTGTGGAGAGCCTTTATCAGAGTTCATTCCATTCGTATTGTCTCTATATTGGCAGATCAATGCTACTGAAGTTATTTTCATACAACATTTGTGATCCTGGAGTAAAAGATTGATATTATATTTTCTCTTATTTTTCTTCCATCTAGATCACCAATAAATGCTTACTGTATACAAATTGATCTTGACACAGTTTTGGTATAATTACACGAAGCAAACAATGGATTATATGAACTTGTGGATTTCATTAGCATAAAGAGCTTTAGAAACTGACTTGTTAATAGCAAACAATAGCCTAGCTTGTGAATTATAGATAATTCGTACTATATGTTTCTTATTTTCTAATTACAATTCATATTCTGCTGAAGAAGACTTGAGACTATGGGGTTGTATATGGTAATTTGGTGATAATGCTATTATAATCTAAGAAATCGTGCTTTTGATTTTAGCTGAAGCTTGATATTACGAGCTGCAAGGCAGTAAGTCATGTGGGCTTATCCTCTATAACCACTACTTCTCCAAGTTTGAGCAAATCATCTTACCGTGTGAGTCTCCAACATCTTTTACCCTTTGATCTATTTTTAATTTACCAAATCAAATGGGATTTAAACCAAATTCATCCTCTATCTTTTCACCTTTATTAAAATGGTGCTCTATTTATTTGCTTTATCAATTTAGTCTTGTATCTATTTAATTTTCGCCAAAATGATTCTAATTGGCCTAAAAATGTACAAAACCTCACCGTTTCGGTCCTCTATTATTCCTTTTACCAATTTAGTCTCGTATCAATTCATATTTCTCCAATTAGATCCTAATTGAATGCCAAAAACATAAAATACCCATTTTTTAGTCATGTGCACTAGTATTTCGGGGACGCCTATGATGTGGCTCGCCAGGTGACAATCTTTGCCAAATAAAAAAAACTTGATATTAAATATAAAAAAATAATTAGGACCATTTTTCACCAAATTAGGACCATTTTGGTGATACTTGAATTGGTACGGGACTAAATTGATAAAGCAAATTAAAAGAGGACATTTAGATAAAAGTGAAAAGATAGAGGACGAATTTAATTTAAATCCCCAAATAAAACTCGTTTTCTACTGAATTTTCAGGTGGATCATGCTCTTGTTGGTTCTCTACGGAAGCTTTCTTTGTTATAGTCTGTAAAGCTAGATGGCTGCAAGTTCACGTCTTCGGGGTTCGTGGCCATTGGAGAGTGGGGCTTATCACTAATGGAACTAAGTTTAAGCAAGTGCATAGGAGTAACAGATCTAGGACTTTCCTACGTCGTTAAGAAACACAAACACTTGAGAAAGCTAAACGTCACTTACTGCCAGGACATAACTGCAGTATCGATTGCCCGCTTAACAGAATCATGTACCTCCCTCGTTTATATCAAGATGGAATCTTGCTGGTCGGTTTCGAGTAAAGGTTTTGTTTAGATAGGTCAACAATGCCCGTTTCTTGAGGAGCTTGACCTTACCAATATTGAAATTGATGATGAAGTAACTAATTACTTTAGTCGGATGAGGTTTATATGGAATAATAATGATAATGATATAATTTGTGTGCTATACGGCTTGACATCCTTATCAAGGTGTTCTCAACTCAAAATCTTGAATTTTGGAATGTGCTTGAGAATAACCGACGAGGGGCAGTCACTTGTGGTGTTGGAGTTATACGTGAAAGTATGCTTTTACTTTGTATAACTCGTGTATCAAACACTCGTTTTATGAGAATAATTCTTTTATCGTATTTGCTTTAGTTATGATTGAATGTTGAATTTCTATTGCAAACCGTTCAATATATAGTACGTGTTACATAGTAGTTAATGTGGTGATACCCGATCACGGAAGACAACATTAACAGTTTACTTGTAACTAAACGTACATTTTCACGGCCTAGGTGGAATTGAACAATCCGCCGTGAAAGGTCGATGTGTAAGGCTCAGATTGGTCTGTCTTGACCAAGAGATTGCACTAGCACATTTAGTATGTGTTGAAGAGGTCCTACAGCGAGGAGAAATTCTTCTGTTCTGAAAGGTGAAGAATTAGACCTCAGTGGTTGTTGATTTCTTAATCTCCGTCACTTAAATAGGACCGTGTGTGCTTAGTAGTTACTACTTTGATTCATGTTGGGTGAGAATCATTGCGACTTCGAACTTTGTGTCTTGGGTAGTAATATTAATCATACGACGGTTGCTAAGATTTAATACGGAGAAACGCGTGCGAGTACGGCTCGTGTGAATAGTCCCCTTGGTGGGCTCAGAAGTTTTATTGTACCAAATCTTACAAGTGAAGAATTAGTTTCTTCGGTACGAATAATGATGTTGAGCTGTCTTTACTCCAAGGTGAAATATATTAATTAATTTAGAGCTATTCAGAAGCTTAATTAATTAATGGACTTGATAATCTTAAACGCGGGAAATAATAACCGGGAGCCCATATTATCGTAATATGGATTAAGATGGATAGTGCAATATTAATTTATTAGTGGTAATAATTAATATTAATGGGCTGAATTATATTGGGGCTCAATATTGAAATTCAGAAGTCCATTAGGAGGTCCAATCTTAATTCTCCTTAAGGCCCCTCAAGTAGCCCATTAAGTAGCCCAATAATGATAAGGTGATTAAAATAAAAAGAAAATAATTATGCTGATTTTTCTTTATTATTTTCGAAAATATGATGATTAGGAGAAATAAGATTTTGTTGATTTTCTTGGAAAGATATTATGGAAGATATGTATTCTAGGAATACAAGAATATCTCATATATTCAAGAAGATCCAAATCTTGGATTTCTTCTATGAAATTTTCGAAAATTACTAATTAATTAGGAGGGTGAGATTTTTGTGGAATATTTTATTTTGGAGAAAAGAATATATGAGATATATTCAAGATTTCTTAGAGTCTAAGAAAAGATTTTTTCCAAGCCCATAATCCACTAAAAATTCGACCACCTCTAATTATAAATAGGGGATGATTATTTCATCCCCAAGTACATAATTCCATGTGTTGGAAAAATCAAGAGCATAGATATTTTTTCTTTTTCCTTAGTTTATTAAATTACTTGAAAGCGTCTCCCACCGGCGATCAAGTGAGGTGAAAAGGGAAATACTTGAGAAGACTTTGGGTTGATAGAGCAAGATTACAATTGTCCTGTATATACAAAGGCCAATTCTACAAGAGGTACGTTAATCGCATATTTACTTGTTTATTCCGCCTAGTTAAATATGTGAAATTAATTTAACATGCATGATGATAATTAGTTGTTGGAATTATTATTTGAATTAATTAGGATTAATTCATGCTAGTAATAATTGTATTTAAATTCGTATTTAAAATTCATCCCGAATAGATTCCGGGCACCCCAATTTTCCCAACATGTGGAACATTACGAAGCAATCTTTCTGATGATGATATTTTGGTGTTAGATTTGGAAGAGTATTTTTAGAGAAGACGATTAGACTAGCTTCTGTAGCCTACTTATTGCAATGTGAAGAGAGGGATTTGTGAAAATCACAGGTCCTGTACCATGTAAGCAGTTGTAAGTTGTAACTTCCTAAGCTTCGAGGCTTAGATGTATTTTTAGGTCTAATTTGTGAAAGTTTTATAGACATTCAAACTCGTAGAATTAAAAAAAATGTTTAAATGCTAGAATATTTTTTCCCTTCCTCTTGCTTCATCGCCCAACTTCTGCATTGTCGCTGCCCCACTGTTGACTCAGTGGGATCGACCACCACTGCTGATGGAGACGAGATTCAATAGGATCTGAAAAAAAATATAAATCAATGTGGAGAATCAAGATTGTTAGGGAAATTGTATCTTTATTATTTTAATTACCTTATCACGCCTAGTTATTATAATTTTGTATTTGTATTTATAAGAGCTTTGTAATTCATTGTAAGACAATTTGTTGATGAATTAGAATAATATTGGATTTTATGCCTTTTATTGTGTCATTAATCGTTGTTCTTTCAGTATTCATTGGAACATTAGAATTTCTACATTAATCACGTCTGAATGTATGCTATACAGTTTGGTATATGTGTATATCTCTTGTATAGTTTAGTATCCCACACTATTTAATCTCTAGATTATTTACACTGTCTAGTTGTATATATCTTTGCAATTCTCAAAGGTATAATCGTCATTGAATTATTATCAACATGGTAATCAGAGCATAACTGACAAACGCCTTAAACACGATCCTCTTTTCATTTTTTTTTTCACCGATTTTGATTTCCAAGATATCACACAGTCTCTTCTTTCATATTTTCTAAAAATTTCTTGTCAATCATCCTATATTTATTCGATTTTAGAACATATAAAAATATTTTTTTCATTTTTTTATATTGGCTTGATTCTATCCCAATAATAAGAATATCTAATTCTCAAAGTTCAAGTAAGATGCCAAATTTTACAACTAAAAATGCCTATTAGACTAATCATTTTGATGTGTGGGGATAATTCTTAATACAAACCCATATTGGCCTAAGAAGCCCAATGTGTCCCTTTTGCCCATTTAGGCCCATTATAAGCTGAATAAATAGATACCTAGGGTTTTCCGAATTCATAACCATTTCGTGACTCTGTCATTTTTCCCTTGCAACTCCGTCGTTTCTTACTTCTAGAATTGCCTTCTCTTTATAAGTGATTGTTTTTTTACTCATACCTGTAATTCTTTTTTTCTTCACAGATCTTCATTCCCAGAATTCAATTTTTCTACTCGCCTTTTGGAACAAAAACGGGTAAAATGAATTAAAATGGTCGAGATCTTGGTCGAACATAGCAGTTGTGTACCTTTAGTTTCTTTGCCATTTTAAGATGTGAAAGATTTGATCGTAGTTATATTCAAATCCCTGATTTCTTACCCCGATTTCTTGCCTACACAATCATATCCATGCCTTAACTATTTCCTCCTAGTTAATGTAATTGTAATTAGTATTGAATATGTGATATTCTTTTTTGTATATATATGTATGCTGTACGTGCATTTCTATTCAACACAATAAAAGAAAACTATTCAAACCCATATGAGTGTTTATGATTTTCAACATGGTACCAGAGCGGGTACAGCTTCCACATATTAAAAAAATCTAAATTCCTGATTAGAGTGTATCCACCGTCATTTTGAAATCATGTCAAAGAAAGGCGATGAAACTAAACCTTCTGGATCAGTTACGGTAGACGTGATGTCTCCATACTACATTTCCGGTTTAGACAATCCCAATCTTGTTTTTGCAAGCGACTTGCTCCATGATGGCAACTATGCGGACTGGGTAGATGAGATGAGCAACGCCCTTTACGCAAAGAACAAATTTGGTTTCATTGACGGCTCGATTCCTATTCCAGATGAAGGGTCATCAGAATTACCCCTGTGGAAACGGTGTAACGCCATGGTACGAGGATGGTTACACAGTTCCATGGACAAGGAAATACGCTTGAGTGTAAAGCATGCTAAAACAGCACGTGAAGTGTGGGAAGATCTGCAGGAGCGGTTTGGTAATGAGAGTGCACCAAGGGCGTATGAATTGAAGCGTGAAATCTCTCTTACGCTGCAAGAAAAGCTGTTTGTCTCAGCCTATTACACAAAATTAAAAGGGCTATGGGATGAATTTCAATCCATTGCACCAATTACCAAGTGTAAGTGCAACGGATGTACATGTTAACACATGTGATGTTCCAAAATAATTGGTCGACATGAGAGATAAGAAACGACTATATGAGTTCCTTATGGGCCTGGATGAATGCTTTGGAACCGTGAAGACGCAGATATTAAGCACCAGGCCTACGATTTCTCTCGGGGCAGCGTTTCACATGGTGTCTGAAGATGAGCGCCAAAAACAAATTACCTCTGCTGGAAAGGCAAATATCGAAGCCGCAGCATTCCAGGCACGAGTTGGGCATGGGGGAGATTGGAAGGAAGGCAAACATGATGTAAAAAAATGCACACACTGCCAAAGACTTTATCACACGATTGATGAGTGCTATGAGATAATTGGATATCCAGAAAATTGGAAAAAGGGAGGACGAGACACCGGCAAGAGGGGTGATTCTTGGAAAAAATTAAGAAACACCACAAAGGTTGCACACATGGCCACTGAAGACAGTCCCATTCCAGGACTCACAGTTGATCAATACTCAAAGTTGGTTGATTATTTCAAAAAGGACACTTCACAGGTAGCCCATGAGAAAAATACTCCCACCATCAACATGGCTGGTAAGATATATAATTTTAAGTCATGGGTTATTGATTTTGGAGCTACTGAACATATAACATGTGATGGTAATGCTCTTCATGACCAAACGGATTCTGGTACGGAAATACCAGTGAAAGTGGCAAACGGTGATATGGTATCAGTTCAAAGCATTGGCAATACTAATCTGCCTAATGGTTTGAAATTGAACCGAGTTTTGAATATTCCTGATTTCAAGTGCAACTTACTTTCTGTTAGCCGGATAACAAGAGATTTAAATTGTATCCTAATATTCATCACGGAA
This sequence comes from Ballota nigra, assembly GCA_947034835.1. Taxonomy (NCBI): domain Eukaryota; kingdom Viridiplantae; phylum Streptophyta; class Magnoliopsida; order Lamiales; family Lamiaceae; genus Ballota; species Ballota nigra. The sequence continues at coordinate 3,297,982 of OX344727.1, read as the reverse complement.
TTTTGTGTGTTACAGGACTTACCTTCGAGGAACCTGATTGGAGTGGGTAGACAGTGCGATGGTCTGTATACTTGGAACCAGTGGTCACAAAAGGAAAAGTTATGTCAGTGACAATTGATTCAAAAAATTTGCATCGAAGATTGGGACATACTTCGAGTTTGAAGTCACATTATTTTGATGCTTTTAATAATGATTTTGGCAAAAAAAGTGAACACTGTGATTCTTGTGTGAAAGCTAAATTAACTAGATTGCCTTTTCCCAGTAGTATAGTAGCATACAAAATACATCTTGCTTTGAACTCATTCATTATGATATTTGTGGTGGGTATCGTACTCCATCTCTTACTGGTGCACGTTATTTTTTAACCGTGGTTGATGATTTTAGTAGAGGCGTGTGGGTATTTCTTATGAAACATAAGTCTGAAGTGTGTCAATATTTGATTACATTTTGCAATATGATTCGTAATCAATTTGAAAAAAATGTTAAGAGGATTCGTATGGACAATGGGGTTGAATTTCAATCTAGGAGCCTGATTGATTATTATAGTGAAAATGGAATTTTACTTGAAACCTCTTGTACTGACACACCTCAACAAAACGGAGTGGTTGAAAGAAAACGCAGGCATATTTTAGAATTTGCCAGGGCATTACGTTTTGAGGCTGGATTACCTCTAAATTTTTGGGGGAATGTGTGTTAACCGCTACATACATCATTAATCGCTTGCCATCTCGTGTTCTCAAACAAAAAACTCCCTATGAAATTTTGTTTAAGAAACCACCTATTTATCATCATCTTCATGTTTTTGGGTGCTTAACTTATGCATAAGATAATCGGAAAGGGGGAGATAAATTTGGTGAAAGAGATGTCGTTGTGTTTTCATTGGATATCATTATTCTCAAAAGGGATATCGTGTTTATGATTTAGAAACGAGACAATTGTACACCTCTCAGGATGTTAAGTTTATGGAAGATGTTTTTCCATTTAAAACATTTGAACCTGGGTTTCCCATTGAAAGATTGAACAAACAAAGAGAGGTAGAGTGGGATGCAGATGAATTTGTTGAAGGTTGCAACTTGCACATTAGTGATGGTTCAAAAGACCCAGTTGTTGAAACGGTGGTTGAACAACCCAATTCCGATACAGTCCACATGGAGGCTCCATGAAGAAGTGAAAGAGAAAGAAGGCAACCTAAGCACCTTGAGTTATATACTACAGAGTTGCCCAAGTCTATTGATAATTCACAACCCACTATCAATCCAGGAACCTCTGAGGTATATCCTTTATCAAATTTTGTCTCATATGACAAGTTTTTTGTTGCACACAAAGTTTATATTGCGGCCATTACCTCACGGGATGAGCCTAAGTATTATTTTCAGGCTGTAAAAGATGAAAATTGGCGTGAGGCGATGAAGAAGGAGATTCAAGCCTTAGAAGAGAATGATACTTGGACACTTGAACAACTTCCACCTGGAAAGAAAGCAGTCGACTCAAAGTGGGTATACAAAATCAAGTACAAGCCCAATGGACAAATTGAGCGTTATAAAGCACGTTTGGTGGCTAAAGGCTTTATTCAAATTGAAGGAATAAACTTTCACGAGACGTTTGCACCGGTCGCAAAGCTCGTTACGATGAGAAGTCTTGTTGCGGTAGCGGCTAAGAAAAATTGGGCAATACACCAACTCAATGTTAACAATGCCTTTCTCCATGGTGATTTGGTGGAAGACGTGTACATGAAGATACCTCAAGGGTTTGCAAAGAAAGGAGAGACACGGGTGTGCAAGCTACGAAAGTCACTTTATGGACTACGTCAAGCTTCAAGAAATTGGTACCATAAATTCACTAAAGCTTTGGTGGATGTTGGATTCCGACAATAAAGAGCGAATCACTCACTTTTCATTTTCAAGAGGAAGAGCACTTACATTGCTGCACTAATATAAATTGATGATGTAATATTAGTGGGGAATGATGAGCTTAAAATTGCTGATATCAAAAGGTACTTGGATAAACTTTTTAGTATAAAAGACTTGGGGCCTTTAAAGTACTTCCTTAGTATTGAAGTTGCAAGGTCAGTGGGTGGCATTGTTTTGAGTCAAAGAAAGTACACACTTGATATCTTGGAGAAAAGTAGCTTACAAGGTGGTCGACCCAGTGCTTTTCCAATGGAACAAAACTTGCGACTGAACAAGGATGATGATAGTCAATGTGTTGACACTCTTCGTTATCGAAGATTAATTGGTCGACTACTCTATCTCACAGTCACGCGGCCAGATATCCAATTTTCTGTAAATTACTTAAGCCAATTTATCGTTGATCCTCGTCGTAATCACATAGATGCAGTTATGCGAATCTTGCGTTTCCTAAAGATGACAGCAGGCCAAGGACTATTCCTTCCAGCAAACAATGATTTTACACTTGAAGCTTATTGTGATGCTGATTGGGGAGGTTGTACTATGACGCGTCGATCTTGCACTGGATACTTTATATCATTAGAAGGCGCTCCCATCTCTTGGCGTACAAAGAAACAGTCTGTAGTCTCACGTTCATCAGCTGAGGCAGAATATAGAGCCATGGCAACCACTGTTAGTGAAATTTTATGGCTTCGATGGTTGCTAAAAGACATTGAAGCGATACAATCGATGACAACCTCATTATACTGTGATAACAAAGCTTCTTGTCATATCGCAAACAATCCAGTTTTCCACGAACGTACGAAACATGTGGAGATGGATTGTTATTTTGTCCGTGAACGTGTTGAATCTCATGAAATTAAACCATGCAAAATTTCTACCGAGCACCAAGTGGCTGTTCTATTCACCAAGGCACTGTGAGTTGCACGGTTTCGTTATTTTGTTGGCAAGTTGGGTATTTGTAATCTTCACGCGCCAACTTAAGGGGGAATGAAAGATTTGATCGTAGTTATATTCAAATTCCTGATTTCTTGCCCCGATTTCTCGCCTACACAATCATGTCCATGCCTTGACTATTTCCTCCTAGTTAATGTAATTGTAATTAGTATTGAATAGGTGATATTATTTTCTGTATATATATGTATGCTGTACGTGCATTTCTATTCAACACAATAAAAGAAAACTATTCAAACCCATATGAGTGTTTATGATTTTCAACAAAATGCATCTGGGTGCTTTATTCCTATATGTGAAGACGTGAATTCAAAGAGTAATCTAACGAAGATAGAAATCAACTTAATTGTGAATCAAAATAGTCATTCTTTTTTATACGATACTTAATTGACTTATAGGATATGTTTGCTAGTTTCTAATTTTCTTTATGTCCAATTCAAGCTATCAACTACGAGATATGGTATGAAAAGATCTCAACTTATTAGAGACATGAAAATAATGGAGAAAGATCTGGAGGTACGTTTTATGCATATAAAACATATATTAAAGATTCAGAGGTATGTTTTATGCACATAAAAATATGTATTCGTTTTAAAACGACCAATTTTGCAATGTTGGGAAGAAAAATGTTAAGTTTTTAACTATTGGGACCAATTTTGCAAACAAAAGGACTACTTTGAAACATGGGATCAAAAGTGCTTTTGGAATATTACTATGGGACTAAAATTGAAATTTTCTCTATGAACGAGTACATAATACTATTCAAGAAAATATTGGATTTTCACCATATGCCTTAGACAAGGAAAAAGGGTGCTTAATAACAAAAGTGTATGATAAAACAACATTTTCAATAACCTAATTTAAAATATGCTTATTGTTGACAGTATATTGTGAGAAACGATAAAAGTATACTCTACAATGTTGCTTGTCATTTAGAGAGTGAAACTTTCTTAAAAAATAGGGTTAACACAGATTCTAGCACATATTCCAGAAAATAGTGTTTGTTTAATAGTAGATAGGTATGTGTAACACTAAGGGTGTGTTTATTTATGGCCCCATACATATTTTTATCAAATCAAAATCTTTGTTTCTCAACTAAGTTTTTGGTATAAAATTTCAAACCCTATAAAATTCTACTCCGTATAATACTAGTGAGACACCTATTTTAGATGACAAATTTATAACATGGAGCCTCTGCTATCGAACTTACCATATGCTTTGTCAATTCTGGCATCCATTTTTGGGAATAGAGGAGGATTGGAAGATCAATGCTACTGAAGTTATTTTTGTACAACATTTGTGATCCTGGAGAAATTGATATTATATTTTCTCTTATTTTTCTGCCATGTGGATTGCCAATTAATGCTTATCAAAAATCTTTTTAGTGTTGCATCACCTTAAAGATTTGGTTCTCAAAGGTTGTTTTTCGCTCAATGATGACACCCTTGCTGCTCTTAAGGAAGTATGCGAATCACTGGAGGTACAATATCCGAAACATTTATTGTAAAAAATAGTAAAAATGCTTACTGTATTCATATTCTTGACACAATTTTGGTATAATTTCACAAAGCAAACAATGGAATATATGTACTTGCATATGCATAAATAGCTTTAGAAACTGACTTGTTAATAGCAAATAATAGCCTTTCAACTATCTTGTGAATTACAGATAATTCTTACTATATGTTTCTTAATTTCTAACTACAATTCATACTCTCTTGAAGAAGATTTGAGACTATGGGGTTGTATATGGTGATTTGGTTATTATGCTATTATAATCTAAGAAATCATGCTTTTGATTTTAGCAAAAGCTTGATATTACTAGCTGGAAGGCAGTAAGTCATGTGGGCTTATCCTTTATAACCACTGCTGCTCCAAGTTTGAGGCAAATCATCCTACCGCACGGTTTTTTTGTGTGAGTCTCCAACATCTTCTACCTTTTGATCTATTTTTAATCTACCAAATCAAACTCATTTTCTACTGATTTTTCAGGTGGATCGTGCTCTTGTTGGTTCTTTACGGAAGCTTTCCTCATTACAATCGAGTAAAGCTGTTTGGACAGGTTAACGATGCCCATTATTTGAGAAATTTACCTTACAAATACTGAAATTGATGATGAAGGTAGCTAATTTCTTTAGTCGGATGAGGTTTATATGGAATGACAATGATAATGATATAATTTGTGTGCAATCAGGCCTGAAATCCTTATCAAGGTATTCTCGACTCGAAATCTTGAAGTTGGGAATGTGCTTTAGAATAACCGATGAGGGGCAATCTTTCCTTTTCTGATGATGACATTTTGGAGTTAGAGTTGGAAGAGTATTTTTGGAGAAGACGATTAGACTAGCTTCCATAGCCTACTTTTTGCAATGTGAAGAGAGGGCTTTGTGAAAATCACTGGTCATGTACCCTGGATGTAGTTGTAAGTTGTAACTTCCAAAGCTTCGAGGCTTGAATGTTTTTTTCTGTCTAATCTGTGAAAGTTTTGTAGACTTTCATATCCGTAGAATTAAAATAAATGTTTAAATGCTACAATATGTTTTCCCTTCTTCTTGGTTCATCGCACAACCTCTGTGTCGTTACTGCCCCACTGTTGACTCAGTGGGTTCGACCACCACTACTGATGGATACAAGATTACAATAGCGATTTGAAAAAAAATTACAAATCAATTTTGATAATCAAGATTGTTAGGGAAATTGTATCTTTATTATTTTATTTACCTTATCGCGCCTAGTTATTATAATTTTGTATTAGTATTTATCAGAACTTTGTAATTCATTATAAGACAATTTGTTGATGAATTAGAAAAATATTAGATTTAGTATTCATTGAAATAATAGAATTTAAACAGTAATCACGTTTGTGCGTATAATATAGAGTTATATATGTGTGTGTGTGTGTATATCTCTTGTATAGTTTAGTATCCCACACTGGTTAATCACTTGATAATTTACACATTGTACTAATACCTTTAGAACAATTTACTAATACCCATCAAACAAGTTTCACTGTGAATATCACTCATAATACCTTCCCTCTCTCTCTCTCTTTATATATATACTAGTAGGGTGAACCTCACCCTGGAGTGGTAACCCAGGTTTAAATGTTAATTTTAATGACATTATTAAAATAAAAGTAGATTTTAGGTAACTATAAAAAAAAACAGAATATTAGAGTATACGTATTCAAAACTATATAGCAAGGTCATGATGTTCTCATTTAAATGGGTCAAATGATTTTCAAGGCAAATACTGTAAGCATCATCACATGATTTTTGATTTTCTATTTACACAAAAGGAGCAAGCGAGCTGGAACTGTTCTCAAATATTTTTATCCATGCCATATTTAAATCCAACAAATATATTAGGCATATGACCAATATAAGCTACGTATAGATACAGAGAACTATGGAAGAGCAGAAAGAACACACCGTTGTACAGCTTTGTTGGACTCCACGGTAACAAAAGCAAATCTACGAGACTCTATACTATTGAGGATCTTTGACCAAATGACAGTTAAGAACCTGAGATAAATGAAAATAATACGTAAAAAATCTAGTATGATTAAGTGAAAATAGATAAATCAAACAGAATCCTTATCTATTTCATTAGATGAATTTTCTACTAACTTAATACAACCCATGGGCTTTAACCATAAGCACGAATTAAACAATAATTAGTAACAATTATTCCATAGAATGCCGAAATAAATAACAAATCAAATGCAGATAGCCAGTTCACAACAAACAAATCCCCATCCATTTAATACAAGAACTACAACAAAAGGTAGAGGTAAAATATCAACCAAAACAAGACCCCAACTACTGATTAAACATCTACATGTAAATTAAGCGAGCTTAGTAATTGATTAATCGCCCAAATAAAGCTTAGCTAAATACGTAGAAAATCTCTCTTTTATTTGTTTATCAATAATATTACTCTCCTCCAGATAAGAAGTTGTCATCTTCAACCTGGACCTAACCAAAATGAACTCTATTTCATTGATATTGGTTCATCCACTGACAAATTAATTTCTTCTGTAATGTAAACAACTAAAAAAGTCTAGTTTAGTTAACACAATAGCCTATTTATTATTTATAACTTCCTCACAACTTAAATATATATGTGATTGAATCATTAACCTTTTCAAGTGGAGGAAAATCCTTCAGGATATTGACATGTCCGGTTAAGAGAAATGGTAGACATTGCTATAGGAGCCTAAAATGTCATAATATGCATATGCATTAATACCCTTCTTATTTTATTTATTAAGGAAAGCAGATTATAATTGGAAGGTCGAAATAAGGTTTACCGTATCCCATCAAAGTGGTGTGAGTGACAAAATTACAGATGCATTAATATTTTTCCAAAAATTTATTAGTCTAGCCTGCAGTCAATCATGTAACCTAAGATGCTTCGATGTATACTAAAAAAGTAATGATTCTAGGGAATGTAAGAAAATTGTGTTGGGGCTAATTAACATTGCAAGCTTACTTTTGCTCACAATCTCAGAATATATGATAGGAAAGGTACAACACTAATTATAGAAAAAGAGCGTACCTATTTAACACGCGGTTCAAAGGTATCCTGTATCCAAATTTGGGGCTGTCAGAATTTTTGAAGAAGTTAGAGGAAGAACCTGGAGCTGGCTATTGGTAAAAAAAAGTGATTCACTGTAATTCTTCGTTTAGAAATTGGTTACTTTGCCCGAATCTAGTCTTATGACATTTTTCTGTACTTGAAGTTAGTCGTATGTCTGTTTGTGTAGGCATTCCTGATGCCTGGTTATTTGAGAAATAAAATTGTTTGTTGCCTGATAAAAAAAAAACACGCCACTCAAAGGACATGGCCTCACTTTCAAACCTATGCACCTTTCACAGTAGTATCCTGTATCCACAACAAGAACATTGCAGAAAACATTAATAGTATTAAATTTTGGGATGCAAATGAGATTCATGTTACAGGAAGCGACAGACATGCCTAAGCAATGTTTTGGTGCTGTCAAAATTAAAAAATCTTCCTTAACTATTATGTTCTTTATTTCTTGAACGATCTCATATTTGGGTTGTTCAAGCTATTTTGACTGTGATTGTGCTGTCCCTAAGGCTATTCCATTCATCATAAGTAAGAAATTTACAGAAAAAGGCTTGGTTTCCTATCTCGAACATCACATTTTATTTCTGATTCTTCTTTATCGATCTCAGGATCTGCAACCATAGGACTATACCAAAAGTGATCAAAATCCTAGACATGCCAATCTATTAAATAAATTAACAGAAGAACGTCCTATGCAGAGAATTTACACTTCGTAGTCACAAAATTTTACCAAAAATAAAGAACTAATAAAGTTAAAATACTAAAAAAGAGTATAAATTATAAAAGTACCTAATCAACACTTAAAAGACCACAAGGCTTGATTGGTAGAGATCATGTTTTTTTGTAAGCAAGGCATAATTTTGGTGGTAGAGATTATGTTTTTTTGTTCTTACCGCTAATTATTGATGTTGAGTTTAAGTATTTTATGATAATATTTATTTAAGGAAAAAATGTCTCAGTTAGTTAAGTCTAAGCCATTGTATTTTGCTATAATTGCTAATACTATTTGCTATTTGATTCATGCTATTTAAGCTAGGTTTTAATTAGATGTGGTTTAATTAATTCAAGAATTTGCAGTATTGTGGACATATGTGTAGTATGATTAAGCTACTTATGTGGGCTCTCTCACTAAAGGGAACAACTCATACGTACATAGAAGGAAAAAAAATTGATTTTGTATTCGCTGGCGAAATCCTAGTTAGCTTGGTAGTCTATTGAATGAAGATTATTTTTCTCAAAATACCATCTAGTTTTAACGTTTATCTCATAAGCACTACGGGTATAACAATATCATCATCTAATCCACTTCTATGACAAAATAAGAAGCAATAGAGAGTCAGCACAATACAAACTTTAGAGAGAATTACTTCCATATTTTGTGCAAGGAGCCCCAGAAACACAATTCATTAGAAGTTCTATTCAAGATGTAACATATATTCTTGCAAAAAATATCCATTCATCAATGAATTATAGAAGAGAAGACTACATTTTTGTAGATTAAATATATAGGCTGGAATCAAACATTTGTAGGTGAGAACAAACATTTCATCAAACACCTTCTGGCAGAGTTTAACCTTTGTTTGAAATAAAGAAAAAAATAAATGAAATTTTGTTGAACTAGAGGATTATGCGCAGAGAGAATGGAAAATACATAGTTTACACATCAATATCCATAGTATATTGAAGCCCCCAATTGCATATATCTAAGAAAAGTTGGTGGAGTGCACTTTGAAAATCTCACAATTGGGGTGGAGAAACAGAAGTACTACATTGAAACAATCTAATTTGTAACAATTTGGAGAGGATAAGATGTGATACCTGAAATGAGAATCCTGTCGAGAAGCGAGAACCGGCGGCAGGGATATAAAGGGTCTCGGCGTGCGGCGGAGAGACTCACACAAAAGACAGTAAAAGAGGAGCAACGAAATACACAGGGATGCAGCAGTAAAATTAAGAAGAAATGGTTGCGGGCGTTGTCGGGAGGATAACGGAAAAAGTAGGATAGAAATTCTAATATCTTGACATCTGTTAAAACGGTGACCTGGTACCGGAGGGAAACTGGCCATTTTAGGCGGATTCCCTCTTTTATACTAGTATAGATATAGATGTATAAAATTTTGAAAACACTTGCGTGAGACTGTTTACACACTAACACAAATTAATACTCATCCCTTCTAAAGTTTTAATGCGTCATTCTCAACTTATGCCATATCTCACCCTAAGATAGTCTCACACAAGACTTACTCATAAACTGTATATTAACTAGATTATTGAGAAAGGATATATTCGGTGAACCTATTATAATACACTACAAATGGATGAAATGATATAGATCAATTGGTTAGAGCTCCACTAACTATGATCGAGAGATCATGGGTTCACATCAAAATCGATAAAAAAAAAAACCCTCTGTAAAAATATTATGCAATTATTAGTTGATAAAAAAACCACTCTGTACAAAAACCCCTCTATATAGATCTTGGAGAGCATGAAATATTATAATCTACATTTATTTAGGTATATACAATTTATCATTAAAATATTTTTCATCTTTTTTTTATGTCAAAAATAAGTTGGGGTCTTTCAATTCGAGATAATACCCTAAAATGGACAAAGAAAATTTGAAAATTGCAAACGTATTGCATAAACCAATTAATTTAATGAGTTTATACATTTTATATTTATTTTCAATTAAGAAATTAATCTAATTTTGTATATTCAATTTTTCACAAAAGATTAAATATCAACAATACAAAGAACAACAATACAAACTTTTCATAATGGATACAAATTACCTATGAATCTTTCATCATATTTTCCATATCATTAATAAGTTGGGATCTTTTCATTCGATCTCTCATATCTGATACCCTGAAATGGATAGAAAGCAAATTAGACAATGGCAAGAATATCTCATAAGTCAATTAAATAACTTATAAAAATAATGAATATTTCGATTCAAAATTAGGTTAGATCTTCTCTTTGTGAAGGTCTTTGATTTTACATTTTTCATAGATGTATAAACCACCTAGATACATCCCAACATAATGGTCCGACAAGGATCCTGATTATTTTCAACTCATACCGGGTTTCGTTTCAAGAAATGGGTAGAAATAAGAAACTTTGAGAGAGATAGATCTGGTAGAAAAGAAGAAGTGAAAGAAAACATAAAAATGAAGAAAAACATCGAGGAAGAAACGACCGAGGTGTAATTTAGGTAAACCCTAATTTATAATCTATTTATACAACTAATAATGGGCTTGTTTGAAAATATACAACTTATAATGGGTCAACAAAGATCCATTAGACATCTTAAACCAATATGAGTTTGAAATAAGAAATATCCCATATAAAAATGGCATGATGGGCCAGTAAGAATTATTATATGGAAAAAAAATCACACTTGGGCTATGAGATTTATTTTTGCTTGTTTTTAGATAATTGGAGATAGAATCAAGCCCATATAAATAAAAATCTAAAAAATATTTTTATATGTTATAGAATTGAATAAGCAAATAACTTATTATTTTAGAATTAAATTTATTTTAGTCCCATAACTTAGGCGTATTTACGCTTTTACTCAACATGTATGCATCATCTTGAGGAGGACTTATTTTTTTGTAGATGAGTGGCGCAAAAATGGTTTATGGCCTTGCAAACAACATAGACTAGGGCTCAGATTGGTGGATATGACTTGCTAGTTTTGAACCTGCGATCGATTCAATGGGTCGAGCAGATGTGAAAAATCAATTCATGATGGTTTGCTAATTGGTTGACACCATCATAACTCTTCAATATCAATAAATATACCACCATATTTACATTCCAGAATCATTCGAATCCCAAAAGCCATCAAATGCATATAAAACATACTAGCAATATAGGTCTTCTATAGTGTTGAGTTTGAATGTTTAGAATACTCGTTTTTATTAATCGATAACTTCTTATTTGTAGTGCACCGGTTGTGAAGTTAAAAAGTCATTGTATTAGAGTACATGATAATATTGTCTTACAAAGAAAGAGTCTAACTCTTGCTTTCACTTCCTCGGTGCAAGTATCTGCATTCATATCTTAAATCAAAGTTGTCATTTGAAAAATAATTTTATCAATTAGTATTTCTAAGTTTATTTAACTTTTGAATGGACGAAAAAGTAGAAGTTCTATTTACTTCTAAAAGTTTAATTTGATTGTTTCTAATATGTTATTTATAAAAACTTGTTCTTTTATGTTTTTAGACAGTCCTTTATTGAATTAATATCACAAATTTTCTTCGATCTTTACCAATGATTTCTATTAGTCCATTTTGTGTCAAATTTAGTCTTTTTTAACAAAAAAACTAAAAATTTTGGCTTGAAAACCTCACATTCTCATTCAAAATTTAAAGATTGAAATCTTATTAAAAACTATTGCAAGAATTATTGGGAAACTGAATAATTAAAATAAAGATAAGAATATTATTTGAGAGAAATAACATCAGTCAACAAACCTGTTAGGTTGCTTTGAATAAACTATAATTATAATATTACCTAGCTAATGCTCTCATACACGACATGAAGACGAATGTGGCATGGAGAGAAGATCCGTTATATATCCAAAAATTGCTCAACAAAAATTGGACAAATGGAGAATGTTGGGGCGAACTAGAAAAGTTCGGGTAGAGCCGATCCAAACGTTGGCTAGATAAGACTTATGTAGTAAGTGGAGTCATTATGAAACCTGGCATCCCCATGTGGGTGGAAAAGGATGAGCCCCAATTGGTAGAAAAAAACCCATAACCCTTTGGAAAAATTACATGGAACAGTTCAAGAAAATTGAAGAAGATAAAAAATAAGGCACTGATAAATAATGAAAGATATCACTAAACCTACTTAAACAATAGGAGTGTAATTATAGGTATAGATTGTGAACCTTACTTAAAAGTGTCAAAAAGTAAGTCAGACTATAAAGGGTATCATTTAGTAGTGTAAAGATAAAGATTTCATTGCCAAAGACAAAAATATAATCATCCTATATTTATTCTATTTAAGGATATATAAAAAAAATTATTTTTTGAATTTTTTTATAATTCTATCGCAATAATATGGGGGGATAATTCATAATACAAACCCATATGGGCCCAGGAAACACACTGTGCCTTTTTGGCCCATTTTCGACCCATTGTAAGCTGAATAAATAGATACTTAGGGTTTTTCGAATTCATAACCATTTCGTGACTCTGCCGTTTTTTTTCTTTGCAACTCTGCCATTTCTTCTTTTCGAAATCATCTTCTCTTTATAGGTGATCATTTTTTTATTCATACCTCAAATTCTTGTTTTCTTCACAGGTCTTCACTCCCAGAATTTTTCTTACTCGCCATTTGAAACTAAAACAGGTAAAAATGAGTTGAAATGGTCGAGATCTTGGTCAAGCATAGCAGGTGTGTACCTTTAGTTTCTTGGCCATTTTAAGATAAATCAGGGTGCTTTATTCATATATGTTAAGATGTGAATTCAAAGAGTACTCTAATGAAGATATAAATCAACCTAATTGTGAATCGAAATATTCATTCTTTTTTATATGATACTTAATTGACTTATTGGAAATGCTTGTAAGTTTTTAATTTTCTCTAAGTCCATTTCAGGTTATCAACTTCGAGATATGGTATGAAAAGATCTCAACTTATTAAAGACATGGAAATAATGGAGAAAGATTTAGAGGTACGATTTATGCACATAAAAAATGTATTCAAGCTTTAGAGGTATGTTTTATGCACATAAAATATGTATTCATTTTATGCAAAAATGGTCCCAACCGTCAAATAAAACGATCAATTTGTGGACCAATTTTGCAAATTGAGACCGTAAATGTTATGTTTTTAAACTATTGGGACAATTTTTGCAAACAAATGGACTACTTTGAAACGTGGGATTAAAAGTGCTTTTGGAATATTACTATGTGACTAAAATTGCAATTTTCCCCATGAACAAGTACATAATACTATGCAAGGAAATATTGGATTTTAAGCATATTTCACAGATAAGGAAAAAGGGTAGGGTGTATGATAAAACGACATTTTCAATAACATAATTTAAAAATATGCTTATTGTTGACAGTATATTGTGAGAAATGATAAAAGTATACTCTACAATGTTGCTTGTCATTTAGAGAGTGAATCTTTCTTCAATAATAGGGTTAACACAGATTCTAGCACATTTCCAAGAAAATAGCGTTGATTTGATTGTAGATAGGTATGCTTAACACTAAGGATGTGTTTATTTATGGCCCCACACATATTTTTATCAAATCCAAATCTTCATTTTGTCAACTAAGGTTTTGGTATAAGATTTCAAACCCTATAAAATTCTACTTTGTATAGTACTAATGACAAACCTATTTTAGTTAACAGTATTATAACATGGGGCCTCTGCTATCGAACTTACCATATGCTTTGTCAATTTTGGCATCCATTTTTGGGAATAGAGGAGGATTGATTGTGGATAGCCTTTATCAGAGTTCATTCCATCCGTATTGTCTCTATATTGGCAGATCAATGCTACTGAAGTTATTTTCATACAACATTTGTGATCCTGGAGTAAAAGATTGATATTATATTTTCTCTTATTTGTCTTCCATCTAGATCACCAATAAATGCTTACTGTATTCAAATTGATCTTGACACAGTTTTGGTATAATTACACGAAGCAAACAATGGATTATATGAACTTGTGGATTTCATTAGCATAAAGAGCTTTAGAAACTGACTTGTTAATAGCAAACAATAGCCTAGCTTGTGAATTGTAGATAATTCGTACTATATGTTTCTTATTTTCTAATTACAATTCATATTCTGCTGAAGAAGACTTGAGACTATGGGGTTGTATATGGTAATTTGGTGATAATGTTATTATAATCTAAGAAATAGTGCTTTTGATTTTAGCTGAAGCTTGATATTACGAGCTGCAAGGCAGTAATTCATGTGGGCTTATCCTCTATAACCACTACTTCTCCAAGTTTGAGCAAATCATCTTACCGTGTGAGTCTCCAACATCTTTTACCCTTTGATCTATTTTTAATTTACCAAATCAAATGGGATTTAAACCAAATTCATCCTCTATCTTTTCACCTTTATTAAAATGGTGCTCTATTTATTTGCTTTATCAATTTAGTCTTGTATCTATTTAATTTTCGCCAAAATGATCCTAATTGGCCTAAAAATGTACAAAACCTCACCGTTTCGGTCCTCTATTATTCCTTTTACCAATTTAGTCTCGTATCAATTCATATTTCTCCAATTAGGTCCTAATTGAACGCAAAAAACATAAAATACCCATTTTTTAGTCATGTGCACTAGTATTTCGGGGACGCCAATGATGTGGCACGCCAGGTGACAATCTTTGCCAAATAAAAAAAACTTGATATTAAATATACAAAATATAATTAGGACCATTTTTCACCAAATTAGGACCATTTTGGTGAAACTTGAATTGGTACGGGACTAAATTGATAAAGCAAATAAATAGAGGATATTTAGATAAAAGTGAAAAAATAGAGGACGAATTTGATTTAAATCCCGTTTCGTTCCTCTATTATTCCTTTTACCAATTTAGTCTCGTATCAATTCATATTTCTCCAATTAGGTCCTAATTGAACGCAAAAAACATAAAATACCCATTTTTTAGTCATGTGCACTAGTATTTCGGGGACGCCTATGATGTGGCACGCCAGGTGACAATCTTTGCCAAATAAAAAAAACTTGATATTAAATATAAAAAATATAATTAGGACAATTTTTCACCAAATTAGGACCATTTGGTGAAACTTGAATTGGTACGGGACTAAATTGATAAAGCAAATAAATAGAGGATATTTAGATAAAAGTGAAAAGATAGAGGACGAATTTGATTTAAATCCCCAAATAAAACTCGTTTTCTACTGAATTTTCAGGTGGATCATGCTCTTATTGGTTCTCTACGGAAGCTTTCTTTGTTATAGTCTGTAAAGCTAGATGGCTGCAAGTTCACGTCTTCGGGGTTCGTGGCCATTGGAGAGTGGGGCTTATCACTAATGGAACTAAGTTTAAGCAAGTGCATAGGAGTAACAGATCTAGGACTTTCCTACGTCGTTAAGAAACACAAACACTTGAGAAAGCTAGACGTCACTTACTGCCAGGATATAACTGCAGTATCGATTGCCCGCTTAACAGAATCATGTACCTCCCTCGTTTATCTCAAGATGGAATCTTGCTGGTCGGTTTCGAGTAAAGGTTTTGTTTGGATAGGTCAACAATGCCCGTTTCTTGAGGAGCTTGACCTTACCAATATTGAAATTGATGATGAAGTAACTAATTACTTTAGTCGGATGAGGTTTATATGGAATAATAATGATAATGATATAATTTGTGTGCTATAGGGCTTGAAATCCTTATCAAGGCGTTCTCAACTCAAAATATTGAATTTTGGAATGTGCTTGAGAATAACCGATGAGGGGCAGTCACTTGTGGAACATTACGAAGCAATCTTTCTGATGATGACATTTTGGAGTTAGATTTGGAAGAGTATTTTTAGAGAAGACGATTAGACTAGCTTCTGTAGCCTACTTATTGCAATGTGAAGAGAGGGATTTGTGAAAATCACAGGTCCTGTACCATGTAAGCAGTTGTAAGTTGTAACTTCCTAAGCTTCGAGGCTTAGATGTATTTTTAGGTCTAATTTGTGAAAGTTTTATAGACATTCAAACTCGTAGAATTCAAATAAATGTTTAAATGCTAGAATATTTTTTCCCTTCCTCTTGCTTCATCGCCCAACTTCTGCATTGTCGCTGCCCCACTGTTGACTCAGTGGGATCGACCACTACTGCTGATGGAGACGAGATTCAATAGGATCTGAAAAAAAATATAAATCAATGTGGAGAATCAAGATTGTTAGGGAAATTATATCTTTATTATTTTAATTACCTTATCACGCCTAGTTATTGCAATTTTGTATTTGTATTTATAACAGCTTTGTAATTCATTGCAAGACAATTTGTTGATGAATTAGAATAATATTGGATTTTATGCCTTTTATTGTGTCATTAATCGTTGTTCTTTCAGTATTCATTGGAACATTAGAATTTCTACATTAATCACGTCTGAGTGTATGCTATACAGTTTGGTATATGTGTATATCTCTTGTATAGTTTAGTATCCCACACTATTTAATCTCTAGATTATTTACACTGTCTAGTTGTATATATCTTTGCAATTCTCAAAGGTATAATCATCATTGAATTATTATCAACATGGTAATCAGAGCATAACTGACAAACACCTTAAACACGATCCTCTTTTCATTTTTTTTTTCACCGATTTGATTTCCAAGATATCACACAGTCCCTTCTTTCATATTTTCTAAAAATTTCTTGTCAATCATCCTATATTTATTCGATTTTAGAACATATAAACATATTTTTTGCATTTTTTATATTGGCTTGATTCTATCCCAATAATAAGAATATCTAATTCTCAAAGTTCAAGTAAGATGCCAAATTTTACAACTAAAAATGCCTATTAGACTAATCATTTTGATGTGTGGGGATAATTCTTAATACAAACCCATATTGGCCTAAGAAGCCCAATGTGTCCCTTTTGCCCATTTAGGCCCATTATAAGCTGAATAAATAGATACCTAGGGTTTTCCGAATTCATAACCATTTCGTGACTCTGTCATTTTTCCCTTGCAACTCCGTCGTTTCTTACTTCTAGAATTGCCTTCTCTTTATAAGTGATTGTTTTTTTACTCATACATGTAATTCTTTTTTTCTTCACAGATCTTCATTCCCAAAATTCAATTTTTCTACTCGCCTTTTGGAACAAAAACGGGTAAAATGAGTTAAAATGGTCGAGATCTTGGTCGAACATAGCAGTTGTGTACCTTTAGTTTCTTTGCCATTTTAAGATGTGAAAGATTTGATCGTAGTTATATTCAAATCCCTGATTTCTTACCCCGATTTCTTGCCTACACAATCATATCCATGCCTTGACTATTTCCTCCTAGTTAATGTAATTGTAATTAGTATTGAATATGTGATATTCTTTTCTGTATATATATGTATGCTGTACGTGCATTTCTATTCAACACAATAAAAGAAAACTATTCAAACCCATATGAGTGTTTATGATTTTCAACATGGTACCAGAGCGGGTACTTAGCGATCAAACAGCTTCCGCATATTAAAAAAAATCTTAATTCTCTATCGAAGTGTATCCACCGTCATTTCGAAATCATGTCAAAGAAAGGCGATGAAACAAAACCTTCAGGATCAGTTACGGTAGACGTGATGTCTCCATACTATATTTCCGGTTCAGACAATCCCAATCTTGTTTTTGCAAGCGACTTGCTCCGTGATGGCAACTATGCGGACTGGGTAGATGAGATGAGCAACGCCCTTTACGCAAAGAACAAATTTGGTTTCATTGACGGCTCGATTCCTGTTCCAGATGAAGGGTCGTCAGAATTACCCCTATGGAAACGGTGTAACGCCATGGTACGAGGATGGTTACACAGTTCCATGGACAAGGAAATACGCTTGAGTGTAAAGCATGCTAAAACAGCACGTGAAGTGTGGGAAGATCTGCAGGAGCGGTTTGGTAGTGAGAGTACACCAAGGGCGTATGAATTGAAGCGTGAAATCTCTCTCACGCGGCAAGAAAAGCTTTTTGTCTCAGCCTATTACACAAAATTAAAAGGGCTATGGGATGAATTTCAATCCATTGCACCGATTCCCAAGTGTAAGTGCAACGGATGTACATGTGATGTTCCAAAACAATTGGTCGACATGAGAGATAAGAAACGACTATATGAGTTCCTTATGGGCCTGGATGAATGCTTTGGAACCGTGAAGACGCAGATATTAAGCACCAGGCCTATGATTTCTCTCGGGGCAGCGTTTCACATGGTGTCTGAAGATGAGCGCCAGAAACAAATTACCTCTGCTGGAAAGGCAAATATCGAAGCCGCAACATTCCAGGCATGAGTTGGGCATTGTCAAGATGGGGGAGATTGGAAGGAAGGCAAATATGATGTAAAAAATGCACACACTGCCAAAGACTTTATCACACGATTGATGAGTGCTATGAGATAATTGGATATCCAGAAAATTGGAACAAGGGAGGACGAGACACCGGCAAGAGGGGTGATTCTTGGAAAAAATTAAGAAACACCACAAAGGTTGCACACATGGCCACTGAAGACAGTCCCATTCCAGGACTCACAGCTGATCAATACTCAAAGTTGGTTGATTATTTCAAAAAGGACACTTCACAGGTAGCCCATGAGGAAAATACTCCCACCATCAACATGGCTGGTAAGACATATAATTTTAAATCATGGGTTATTGATTTTGGAGCTACTGAACATATAACATGTGATGGTAATGCTCTTCATGACCAAACGGATTCTGGTACGGAAATACCAGTGAAAGTGGCAAACGGTGATATGGTATCAGTTCAAAGCATTGGCAATACTAATCTGCCCAATGGTTTGAAATTGAACCGAGTCTTGAATATTCCTGATTTCAAGTGCAACTTACTTTCTGTTAGCCGGATAACAAGAGATTTAAATTGTATCCTAACATTCTTCACGGAATTTTGTGTGTTACAGGACTTACCTTCGAGGAACCTGATTGGAGTGGGTAGACAGTGCGATGGTCTGTATACTTGGAACCAGTGGTCACAAAAGGGAAAGTTATGTCAGTGACAATTGATTCAAAAACTTTGCATCGAAGATTGGGACATACTTCGAGTTTGAAGTCACATTATTTTGATGCTTTTAATAATGATTTTGGCAAAAAAGTGAACACTGTGATTCTTGTGTGAAAGCTAAATTAACTAGATTGCCTTTTCCTAGTAGTATAGTAGCATACAAACTACATCTTGCTTTGAACTCATTCATTATGATATTTGGGGTGGGTATCGTACTCCATCTCTTACTGGTGCAAGTTATTTTTTAACCGTGGTTGATGATTTTAGTAGAGGCGTGTGGGTATTTCTTATGAAACATAAGTCTGAAGTGTGTCAATATTTGATTACATTTTGCAGTATGATTCGTAATCAATTTGAAAAAAATGTTAAGAGGATTCGTATGGACAATGGGGTTGAATCTCAATCTAGAAGCCTGATTGATTATTATAGTGAAAATGGAATTTTACTTGAAACCTCTTGTACTGACACACCTCAACAAAACGGAGTGGTTTAAAGAAAACACAGGCATATTTTAGAAATTGCCAGGGCATTACGTTTAGAGGCTGGATTACATCTAAATTTTTTGGGGGAATGTGTGTTAACCGCTACATACATCATTAATCGCTTGCCATCTCGTGTTCTCAAACAAAAAACTCCCTATGAAATTTTGTTTAAGAAACCACCTATTTATCATCATCTTCGTGTTTTTGGGTGCTTAACTTAAGCAAAAGATAATCGGAAAGGGGGAGATAAATTTGGTGAAAGAGATGTCGTTGTGTTTTCATTGGATATCCTTATTCTCAAAAGGGATATCGTGTTTATGATTTAGAAACGAGACAAGTGTACACCTCTCGGGATGTTAAGTTTATGGAAGATGTTTTTCCATTTAAAACATTTGAACCTGAGTTTGCCATTGAAAGATTGAACAAACAAAGAGAGGTAGAGTGGGATGCAGATGAATTTGTTGAAGGTTGCAACTTGCACATTAGTGATGGTTCGAAAGACCCAGTTGTTGAAATGGTGGTTGAACAACCTAATTCCGATACAGACCACATGGAGGCTCCACGAAGAAGTGAAAGAGAAAGAAGGCAACCTAAGCACCTTGAGTTATATACTACAGAGTTGCCCAAGTCTATTGACAATTCGCAACCCACTATTAATCCAGGAACCTCTGAGGTATATCCTTTATCAAATTTTGTCTCATATGACAAGTTTTTTGTTGCACACAAAGTTTATATTGCGGCCATTACCTCACGGGATGAGCCTAAGTATTATTTTCAGGCTGTAAAAGATGAAAATTGGCGTGAGGCGATGAAGAAGGAGATTCAAGCCTTAGAAGAGAATGATACTTGGACACTTGAACAACTTCCACCTGGAAAGAAAGCAGTCGACTCAAAGTGGGTATACAAAATCAAGTACAAGCCCAATGGACAAGTTGAGCGTTATAAAACACGTTTGGTGGCTAAAGGCTTTACTCAAATTGAAGGAATAAACTTTCACGAGATGTTTGCACCGGTCGCAAAGCTCGTTACGATGAGAAGTCTTGTTGCGGTAGCGGCTAAGAAAAATTGGGCAATACACCAACTCGATGTTAACAATGCCTTTCTCCATGGTGATTTGGTGGAAGACGTGTACATGAAGATACCTCAAGGGTTTACAAAGAAAGGAGAGACACGGGTGTGCAAGCTACGAAAGTCACTTTATGGACTACGTCAAGCTTCAAGAAATTGGTACCATAAATTCACTAAAGCTTTGGTGGATGTTGGATTCCGACAATCAAGAGCGGATCACTCACTTTTCATTTTCAAGAGGAAGAGCACTTACATTGCTGCACTAATATACATTGATGATGTAATATTAGTGGGGAATGATGAGCTTAAAATTGCTGATATCAAAAGGTACTTGGATAAACTTTTTAGTATAAAAGACTTGGGGCCTTTAAAGTACTTCCTTGGTATTGAAGTTGCAAGGTCAGTGGATGGCATTGTTTTGAGTCAAAGAAAGTACACACTTGATATCTTGGAGAAAAGTAGCTTACAAGGTGGTCGACCCAGTGATTTTCCAATGGAACAAAACTTGCGACTGAACAAGGATGATGATAGTCCATGTGTTGACACTCTTCGTTATCGAAGATTAATTGGTCGACTACTCTATCTCACAGTCACGCGGCCAGATATCCAATTTTCTATAAATTACTTAAGCCAATTTATCGTTGGTCCTCGTCGTAATCACATAGATGCAGTTATGCGAATCTTGCATTTCCTAAAGATGACAGCAGGCCAAGGACTATTCCTTCCAGCAAACAATGATTTTAGACTTGAAGCTTATTGTGATGCTGATTGGGAAGGTTGTACTATGACGCATCGATCTTGCACTGGATACTTTATATCATTAGATGGCGCTCCCATCTCTTGGCGTACAAAGAAATAGTCTGTAGTCTAACGTTCATCAGCTGAGGCAGAATATAGAGCCATGGCAACCACTGTTAGTGAAATTTTATGGCTTCGATGGTTGTTAAAAGACATTGAAGCGATACAATCGACGACAACCTCATTATACTGTGATAACCAAGCTGCTTGTCATATCGCAAACAATCCAGTTTTCCACGAACGTACGAAACATGTGGAGATGGATTGTTACTTTGTCCGTGAACGTGTTGAATCTCATGAAATTAATCCATGCAAAATTTCTACCGAGCACCAAGTGGCTGTTCTATTCACCAAGACATTGGGAGTTGCACGGTTTCGTTATTTTGTTGGCAAGTTGGGTGTTTGTAATCTTCACGCGCCAACTTGAGGGGGAGTGAAAGATTTGATCGTAGTTATATTCAAATCCCTGATTTCTTGCCCCAATTTCTTGCCTACACAATCATATCCATGCCTTGACTATTTCCTCCTAGTTAATGTAATTGTAATTAGTATTGAATAGGTGATATTCTTTTCTGTATATATATGTATGCTGTACGTGCATTTCTATTCAACACAATAAAAGAAAACTATTCAAACCCATATGAGTGTTTATGATTTTCAACAAAATGCATTTGGGTGCTTTATTCCTATATGTGAAGACGTGAATTCAAAGAGTAATCTAACGAAGATAGAAATCAACTTAATTGTGAATCAAAATAGTCATTCTTTTTTATACGATACTTAATTGACTTATAGGATATGTTTGCTAGTTTCTAATTTTCTTTATGTCCAATTCAAGCTATCAACTACGAGATATGGTATGAAAAGATCTCAACTTATTAGAGACATGAAAATAATGGAGAAAGATCTGGAGGTACGTTTTATGCATATAAAACATATATTAAAGATTCAGAGGTATGTTTTATGCACATAAAAATATGTATTCGTTTTATGTAGAAATGGTTCCAACTGTAAAATAAAACGACCAATTTTGGGACCAATTTTGCAATGTTGGGAAGAAAAATGTTAAGTTTTTAACTATTGGGACCAATTTTGCAAACAAAAGGACTACTTTGAAACATGGGATCAAAAGTGCTTTTGGAACATTACTATGGGACTAAAATTGAAATTTTCCCTATGAACGAGTACATAATACTATTCAAGAAAATATTGGATTTTCACCATATGTCATAGACAAGGAAAAAGGGTGCTTAATAACAAAAGTGTAAGATAAAACAACATTTTCAATAACCTAATTTAAAATATGCTTATTGTTGACAGTATATTGTGAGAAACGATAAAAGTATACTCTACAATGTTGCTTGTCATTTAGAGAGTGAAACTTTCTTAAAAAATAGGGTTAACACAGATTCTAGCACATATTCCAGAAAATAGTGTTTGTTTAATAGTAGATAGGTATGTGTAACACTAAGGGTGTGTTTATTTATGGCCCCATACATATTTTTATCAAATCAAAATCTTTGTTTCTCAACTAAGTTTTTGGTATAAGATTTCAAATCCTATAAAATTCTACTCCGTATAATACTAGTGAGACACCTATTTTAGTTGACAATATTATAACATGGAGCCTCTGCTATCGAACTTACCATATGCTTTGTCAATTCTGGCATCCATTTTTGGGAATAGAGGAGGATTGGAAGATCAATGCTACTGAAGTTATTTTTGTACAACATTTGTGATCCTGGAGAAATTGATATTATATTTTCTCTTATTTTTCTGCCATGTGGATTGCCAATTAATGATTATCAAAAATCTTTTTAATGTTGCATCACCTTTAAGATTTGGTTCTCAAAGGTTGTTTTTCGCTCAATGATGACACCCTTGCTCCTCTTAAGGAAGTATGCGAATCACTGGAGGTACAATATCAGAAACATTTATTGTAAAAAATAGTAAAAATGCTTACTGTATTCACATTCTTGACATAATTTTGGTATAATTTCACGAAGCAAATAATGGAATATATGTACTTGCATATGCATAAATAGCTTTAGAAACTGACTTGTTAATAGCAAATAATAGCCTTTCAACTATCTTGTGAATTACAGATAATTCTTACTATATGTTTCTTAATTTCTAACTACAATTCATACTCTCTTGAAGAAGATTTGAGACTATGGGGTTGTATATGGTGATTTGGTTATTATGCTATTATAATCTAAGAAATCATGCTTTTGATTTTAGCAAAAGCTTGATATTACTAGCTGGAAGGCAGTAAGTCATGTGGGCTTATCCTTTATAACCACTGCTGCTCCAAGTTTGAGGCAAATCATCCTACCGCACGGTTTTTGTGTGAGTCTCCAACATCTTCTACCTTTTGATCTATTTTTAATCTACCAAATCAAACTCATTTTCTACTGATTTTTCAGGTGGATCGTGCTCTTGTTGGTTCTTTATGGAAGCTTTCCTCATTACAATCGAGTAAAGCTGTTTGGACAGGTTAACGATGCCCATTATTTGAGAAGTTTACCTTACAAATACTGAAATTGATGATGAAGGTAGCTAATTTCTTTAGTCGGATGAGGTTTATATGGAATGACAATGATAATGATATAATTTGTGTGCAATCAGGCCTGAAATCCTTATCAAGGTATTCTCGACTCGAAATCTTGAAGTTGGGAATGTGCTTTAGAATAACCGATGAGGGGCAATCTTTCCTTTTCTGATGATGACATTTTGGAGTTAGAGTTGGAAGAGTATTTTTGGAGAAGACGATTAGACTAGCTTCCATAGCCTACTTTTTGCAATGTGAAGAGAGGGCTTTGTGAAAATCACTGGTCAAGGTATTCAAGAATTTGCAGTATTGTGGACATATGTGTAGTATGATTAAGCTACTAATGTGGGCTCTCTCACTAAAGGGAACAACTCATACGTACATAGAAGGAAAAAAAATTGATTTTGTATTCGCTGGCAAAATCCTAGTTAGCTTGGTAGTCTATTGAATGAAGATTATTTTTCTCAAAATACCATCTAGTTTTAACGTTTATCTCATAAGCACTACGGGTATAACAATATCATCATCTAATCCACTTCTAAGACAAAATAAGAAGCAATAGAGAGTCAGCACAATACAAACTTTAGAGAGAATTACTTCCATATTTTGTGCAAGGAGCCCCAGAAACACAATTCATTAGAAGTTCTATTCAAGATGTAACATATATTCTTGCAAAAAATATCCATTCATCAATGAATTATAGAAGAGAAGACTACATTTTTTAGATTAAATATATAGGCTGGAATCAAACATTTGTAGGTGAGAACAGACATTTCATCAAACACCTTATGGCAGAGTTTAACCTTTGTTTGAAATAAAGAAAAAAATAAATGAAATTTTGTTGAACTAGAGGATTATGCGCAGAGAGAATGGAAAATACATAGTTTACACATCAATATCCATAGTATATTGAAGCCCCCAATTGCATATATCTAAGAAAAGTTGGTGGAGTGCACTTTGAAAATCTCACAATTGGGGTGGAGAAACAGAAGTACTACATTGAAACAATCTAATTTGTAACAATTTGGAGAGGATAAGATGTGATACCTGAAATGAGAATCCTGTCGAGAAGCGAGAACCGGCGGCAGGGATATAAAGGGTCTCGGCGTGCGGCGGAGAGACTCACACAAAAGACAGTAAAAGAGGAGCAACGAAATACACAGGGATGCAGCAGTAAAATTAAGAAGAAATGGTTGCGGGCATTGTCGGGAGGATAACGGAGAAAGTAGGCTAGAAATTCTAATATCTTGACATCTGTTAAAACGGTGACCTGGTACCGGAGGGAAACTGGCCATTTTAGGCGGATTCCCTCTTTTATACTAGTATAGATATATAAAATTTTGAAAGCTGTTTACAAATTAACACAAATTAATACTCATCCCTTCTAAAGTTTTAATGCGTCTTTCTCAACTTATGCCATATCTCACCCTAAGATAGTCTCACACAAGACTTACTCATAAACTGTATATTAACTAGATTATTGAGAAAGGATATATTCGGTGAACCTATTATAATACACTACAAATGGATGAAATGATATAGATCAAGTGGTTAGAGCTCCACTAACTATGATCGAGAGATCATGGGTTCACATCAAAATCGATAAAAAAAAACCCTCTGTAAAAATATTATGCAATTATTAGTTGATAAAAAAACCACTCTGTACAAAAACCCCTCTATATAGATCTTGGAGAGCATGAAATATTATAATCTACATTTATTTAGGTATATACAATTTATCATTAAAATATTTTTCATCTTTTTTTTATGTCAATAATAAGTTGGGGTCTTTCAATTCGAGATAATACCCCAAAATGGACAAAGAAAATTTGAAAATTGCAAACGTATTGCATAAACCAATTAATTTAATGAGTTTATACATTTTATATTTATTTTCAATTAAGAAATTAATCTAATTTTGTATATTCAATTTTTCACAAAAGATTAAATATCAACAAATTACAAAGAACATACAAACTTTTCATAATGGATACAAATTACCTCTTAATCTTTCATCATATTTTCCATGTCATTAATAAGTTGGGATCTTTTCATTCGATTTCTCATATCTGATACCCTAAAATGGCAAGAATATCTCATATGTCAATTAAATAACTTATAAAAATAATGAATATTTCGATTCAAAATTAGGTTAGATCTTCTCTTTGTGAAGGTCTTTGATTTTACATTTTTCATAAATGTATAAACCACCTAGATACATCCCAACATAATGGTCCGACAAAGATCCTGATTATTTTCAACTCATACCGGGTTTCGTTTCAAGAAATGGGTAGAAATAAGAAACTTTGAGAGAGATAGATCTGGTAGAAAAGAAGAAGTGAAAGAAAACATAAAAATGAAGAAAAACATCGAGGAAGAAACGACCGAGCTGTAATTTAGGTAAACCCTAATTTATAATCTATTTATACAACTAATAATGGGCTTGTTTGAAAAGGTACAACTTATAATGGGTCAACAAAGACCCATTAGACATCTTAAACCAATATGAGTTTGAAATAAGAAATATCCCATATAAAAATGGCATGATGGGCCAGTAAGAATTATTATATGGAAAAAAAAATCACACTTGGGCTATGAGATTTATTTTTGCTTGTTTTTATATAATTGGAGATAGAATCAAGCCCATATAAATAAAAATCGAAAAAATATTTTTATATGTTATAGAATTGAATAAGCAAATAACTTATTATTTTAGAATTAAATTTATTTTAGTCCCATAACTCATATACTGTCCAATTTTGGTCAATTTTTTTAACTAGTCCGATTTAGAATCATTATTATAAGATTTGTTTAATATTTTCCTCAAAATCGATGGAAACTTGAAAAAAAGTGTCCTTTCATGCTACGTGAGGATTTAAGTTGGGCCCAAAATTGGACAATATGCAAGTTAATTACAAGGACCAAATTTAGATTTTCATGTGACATAATATGACATCGTTTTCAATTTTATAGCTATTTTGTTCCACAATTTGACCATTTTTTTAATATTGGGACTAGAATTGAAATAGTAAAAGTTTTGGGATTAAAATTGCCCAGTAGACAAATTATAGGAGCAAAATTTTTAGATACGACAAATTGTATATCTAAATGTGCGCTTACATTTTGTGGTGTATAACTCTAAATGGACCACATTAAATCTGGATTCTACTTACTAAATATGAATTTTGTGTATTCCTCATAAGTGGAAGTCTATAAAGAGAATATATTGTTGGTGCAATATCAATCCAAAAGTTCCTAAGGCTTCATTTGAACAAAGTGAGGTTCTCCAAAAGTAACAACCAAATTTTTTCTCTTGTCATATTGATTTCATCATGTAAGGTATATCTTCGAAAGAAAATAATCGACCTTCGCGCTGAAACCTCATGTTCTGCTGTCCTTGATACTTTAAAGAAGTGTTGATTTTTTTTTTTTTGAATTAATTGAATTTGAGCCAACATTGACCAATTTAACATTGTGATCCATTTGTTGAAAATGGAAATAAGTTTCAAATTCGTAATCTATGTTCCGAGTAGATGAATTTGATGAATTATTTTCTTAAAATCAATTTCGGGTGAATGAGATAATAATACATTTGTGTAGCAACTTATTAGTGAAAATATTGACGTTGCAGTGTTAGAAAATATGGTTGACGAAGGAAAAAAGGTTCCTTGTCCCACATAAGAAAAGTAAGGAGGATTTTAGTTTTTTATATATAGACTTAGTCCTTAAAGGTTAAGGTTACTTGTAGTCTACAAAATGTTTTCCTAAGGTTAGCCCGAAGAGCTAACCCAAAGACTTTTTGCCGCTCGCGCGCGTCGCACTTAGGTGTATTAGGGCTTTCACTCAACATGTATGCATCATCTTGAGGAGGACTTATTTTTTCTAGATGAGTGGCGCAAAAATGGCTTATGGCCTTGCAAACAACTTAGACTAGGACTCAGGTTGGTGGATATGACTCGCTAGTTTTGAACCTGCGATCAATTCAATGGATCGAGCAGATGTGAAAAATTAATTCATGCTGATTTGCGAATGGGTTGACACCATCATAACTCTTTAATATCTATAAATAGACCACCATATTTACATTCCAGAATCATTCGAATCCAAAAAGCCATCAAGTGCATATAAAACATTCGAGCAATATAGGTCTTCTATAGAGTTGAGTTTGAAAGTTCCGAATACTCATTTTTATTCATAAATAGCTTCTTATTCGTAGTGCACCGGTTGTGAAGTTATAAAGTCATTGTATCAAAGTACGGGATAATATTGTCTTACAAAGAAATAGTCTAACTCATGAATTCACTTCCTCGGTGTAAGTATCTGCATTCACATCTTAAATCAAAGGTGTCATATGAAAAATAATTTTATCAAAGTTTATTTAACTTTTGAATGGACGAAAAAGTAGGAGTTTTATATACTTCTAAAAGTTTAATTTAATTGTTTCTAATATGGTATTTATAAAAACTTGTTCTTTTATGTTTTTAGACAGTCCTTTATTGAATTAATATCACAAACAGTCTTCGATCTTTACCAAGGATTTCTATTAGTCCATTTTGTGTCAAATTTAGTCTTTTTTAACAAAAAAAAAAACTAAATTTTTTTGCTTGAAAACCTCACATTCTCATTCAAAATTTGAAGATTGAAATCTAATTAAAAACTATTGTAAGAATTATTGGGAAACTGAATAATTAAAATAAAGATAAGAATATTATTTGAGAGAAATAACATCAGTCGACAAAACTGTTAGGTTGCTTTGAAGAAACTGTAATTATAATATTAGCTAGACAGGGCTCCCATACACGCCATGAAGACGAATCTGGCATGGAGAGAAGACCTATTATATATAAAAAAATTGCACAACAAAAATTGGACAAGTGGAAAATGTTGGGCGAACTAGAAATGTTTGGGTAGAGTCGAATCTGAGCATTGGCAAGATAAGACTCTTGTAGTAAGTGGAGTCGTTATAAAACCTGACATCCCCGTGTGGGTGGTAAAGGGTGATCCCCAATTGGTAGAAAAAAACCCACAACTCCTTGGAAAAATTACATGGAACAGTTAAAGAAAATTGAAGCAGATAAAAAATTAGGCGCTGATAAATAATTAAAGATGTCACTAAACCTATAGATTGTGAACCTTACTTAAAATTGTCAAAAAGTAAGTCACACTATACAGGGTATCATTTAGTAGTGTAAAGATAAAGATTCCATTACCAAAGACAAAAATATAATCATCCTATATTTATTCTATTTAAGAACATATAAAAAAATATTTTTTGGATTTTTTATATACCAATAATATGGGGGGATAATTCATAATACAAACCCATATGGGCCTAAGAAACTTAATGTGTCTTTTTGGCCCATTTTAGACCTATTATAAGCTGAATAAATAGATAATTTTAGGGTTTTTCGAATTCATAATCATTTCGTGACCCTGTCCTTTTTTCCTTGCAACTCTGCCATTTCTTCCTTACGAAATCACCTTTTCTTTATAAGTGATATTTTTTTTTATTCATACCTCAAATTCTTCTTTTCTTCATGGGTCTTCACTCCCAAATATTTTTTTCTAGTCACTTTTTGTAACTAAAATAGGTAAAAGTGAGTTGAAATGGTTGAGATCTTGGTCAATCATAGTAGGTGTGTACCTTTAGTTTCTTGGCCTTTTTAAGATAAATCAGGGTGCTTTATTCATATATGTTATGATGTGAATTCAAAGAGTACTCTAACGAAGATAGAAATCAACTTAATTGTGAATTGAAATATCCATTCTCTTTTATACGATACATATTGACTTATTGGATATGCTTGCAAGTTTCTAATTTTCTTTAAGTCCATTTCAGGCTATCAACTTCGAGATATGGTATGAAAAGATCTCAACTTATTAGAGACATGGAAATAATGAGGTACGTTTTATGCACATAAAAATACGTATTAAAGCTTTAGAGGTATGTTTTATGCACATAAAATATGTATTAATTTTATGCAAAAGTGGTCCCAACCGTCAAATAAAACGATCAATTTTGGGACCAATTTTACAAAATTGGGACCGAAAATGTTAAGTTTTTAAACTACTGGAACCAATCTTGCAAACAAATGGAGTACTTTGAAACGTGGGATTAAAAGTGCTTTTGGAATATTAATATGTGACTAAAATTGCAATTTTCCCCATGAATGAGTATATAATACTATGCAAGGAAATATTGGATTTTAACCATATGTCATAGACAAGGAAAACAGGTACTTAATAACAAGGGTGTATGATAAAACGACATTTTAAATAACCTAATTTTAAAATATGCTTATTGTTGACAGTATATTGTGAGAAATGATAAAAGTATACTCTACAACGTTGCTTGTCATTTAGAGAGTGAAACTTTCTTCAATAATAGGGTTAACACAGATTCTAGCACATATCTAAGAAAATAGCGATGGTTTGATTGTAGATAGGTATGCTTAACACTAAGAGTATGTTTATTTATGGCACCATACATATTTTTATGAAATCCAAATCTTCATATGTCAACTAAGGTTTTGGTATAAGATTTCAAACCCTATAAAATGCTACTCTGTATAATACTAATGACACACCTATTTTAGTTGACAATATTATAACATGGGGCCTCTGCTATCTAACTTACTATATGCTTTGTCAATTCTGGCATCCATTTTTGGGAATAGAGGAGGATTGATTGTGGAGAACCTTTATCAGAGTTCATTCCATCCGTAATGTCTCTATATTGGCAGATCAATGCTACTGAAGTTATATTCATACAACATTTCTGATCCTGGAGTAAAAGATTGATATTATTTCTCTTATTTTTCTTTCATGTAGATCACCAATAAATGCTTACTGTTTTCACATTTATCTTGACACAGTTTTGGTATAATTTCACGAAGCTAACAATGGAATATATGAACTTGCGGATTTCATTCGCGTAAATAGCTTTGGAAACTGACTTGTTAATAGCAAACAATAGCCTAGCTTGTGAATTGCAGATAATTCGTACTATATGTTTCTTATTTTCTAACTACAATTCATACTCTGCTGAAGAAGACTGGAGACTATGGGGTTATATATGGTGATTTGGTGATTATGCTATTATAATCTAAGAAATCATGCTTTTGATTTTAGCAGAAGCTTTGATATTATGAGCTGCAAGGCAGTAAGTCATGTGGGCTTATCCTCTATAACCACTGCTACTCCAAGTTAGAGGCAAATCATCTTACCACACGGTTTTTGTGTGAGTCTCTAGCATCTTTTACCCTTTGATCTATTTTTAATTTACCAAATCAAACGGGATTTAAACCAAATTTGTCCCCTATCTTTTCACTTTTATTAAAATGGTCCTCTATTTATTTGCTTGATCAATTTAGTCATGTATCTATTCAAGTTTCGCCAAAATGACCCTAATTTGACAAAAAATGTACAAAACCTCACCGTTTTGGTCCTTTATTTATTCTTTTTACCAATTTAGTCCTGTATCAATTTATATTTCTCCAATTAGGTCCTAATTGAATGCAAAAAACATAAAATGCCAACTTTTTAGTCATGTGCACTAGTTTTTCGGGGGAAGCCTATGATGCGGCACACCAGGTGACAATCTTTGCCAAATAAAAAAAACTTGAAATAAAATACAAAAAATCAATTAGGACCATTTTTCACCAAATTAAGACCATTTTGGTGGAACTTGAATATATACGGGACTAAATTGATAAAGCAAATAAATAGAGGACCATTTAGATAAAGGTGAAAAGATAGAGGATGAATTTGATTTAAATCCCCAAATCAACCTCATTTTCTACTAATTTTTCAAGTGGATCGTGATCTTGTTGGTTCTTTACGGAAGCTTTCCTCGTTATAATCTGTAAAGCAAGATGGCTGCAAGTTCACATCTTCGGGGTATAAAACGACCAATTTTGGGACCAATTTTGCAATTTTGGGACTAAATATGTTTAATATTTAACTATTGGGAACAATTTTGTAAAGAAAAGGACTACTTTGAAACATGGGATTAAAAGTGCTTTTGGAACATTACTATGTGACTAAAATTGCAATTTTCCCCATGAACGAGTTCATAATACTAAGCAAGGAAGTAATGAATTTTCACCATATGTCATAGACAAGGAAAAAGGGTACTCAATAACAAGGGTGTATGATAACGACATTTTAAATAATCTAGTTTAAAAATATGCTTATAGTTGACAGTATATTGTGAGAAATGATAAAAGTATAATTAACAATGTTGCTTGTCATTTAGAGAGTGAAACATTCTTCAATAATAGGGTTAACACAGATTCTAGCACATATCCATGAAATGTCTCTTGAATTAGAATCAAGTTGCTCATGTGTCACTTGTGGAACATTACCAAACAATCTTTCCTTTTATGATGATGACATTTTGGAGTTAGAGTTGGAAGAGTATTTTTGGAGAAGATAATTAGACTAGCTTCGGTAGCCTACTTTTTTCAATGTGAAGAGAGGGCTTTATGAAATTCAAAGGTCTTGTACCATGGAAGTAGTTGTAAGTTGTAACTTCCAAAGCTTTGAGGCTTGGATATTTTTGTAACGCCCCGAAATTGAGGAAGTTGGCCTTTGACGTCACGATGTCCTAAACCCGAGTCATCACTTAGTGAACCATAAAACTGAGCCAAAAAATTTCTTATAAAAGATAAAACAATAAACCTAATTATACAGATGCAGCGGAAGAACTTAACATAATGCTTATTTGAGAAAACATCAATTTGTTACTTAATAAAAACCATCATCCCATTACTAAAAAGGAGACATCCCGATGAGTCCTGGGTATGACTCTCGAGGCATTAGTGACAAAAGATTAACAGTGGTATTAAAATAGCATATTGTCTCAATCTTAAAAAAACAGTTTATTTAATTAATAAACGGGAGTGGGAAGCAGTCATCTACGGCAGCTCCTGGACCTCAGCATCATAACCTGAAAATGTTTAGAGAGGGGCGTGAGATAAAATCTCAGCGGGTAACCTGTATGCTGTTATACAGATTGTCAGGAAATAAAAAATAATAATACCTTTAAGA
The DNA here is from genome assembly GCA_947034835.1 of Ballota nigra. Classification (NCBI taxonomy): domain Eukaryota; kingdom Viridiplantae; phylum Streptophyta; class Magnoliopsida; order Lamiales; family Lamiaceae; genus Ballota; species Ballota nigra. The sequence goes on along the minus strand of OX344727.1, from coordinate 3,264,855 downwards.
TTTTCACCTTTCAGTTGGTTCGTTATAATTCTTGGTCATGTGTATTCGTTTTCTTTAACATAAAACTTATAAGTACAGATTTAGAACAAAGCATTTATACAGCCCGAAGACCCATCATTCATATGGCCTAAAGACCCATCAATCATATGACTCAAAGGCCCATCAATCATATGACTCAAAGACCCATCAATCTCTTTTCTTATTCATATGGGTGGCACTGGTGGCATTTCCACCGTATCCTTGTCCCTAAAAACATGGGGGCACTGATACTATTTCAACCACATCATTATCCCTATTGGGGGGTGGGGCACCGGTAGCGACTCTACTGTATCCTTGTCCCTAAAATATTTGAGGGACTGGTACTCTTTCAACCACATCCTTATCCCTAAAAGATTTGGGGGCACTGGTACTCTTTCAACCACATCCTTATCCCTGTTTGGGGGGCACCGGTAGCGACTCCACCGCGTCCTTATCCCTTCCATCCTTATCCCTCCACAGCTTCCGTTACAACTTTCACATAGTTCACAAATTAAATACCACATGCTCACATTGTTATAATTGCATACTCGCATTCACATTTATAAGATTATTCATGACTTTTACTGATATTCATTACGTTTGTTTCAGAAAACTGACAACAGTCCATATAACATTAACTAGCTATACAGATAGTGTCACCCACTTGGAAACATTTAGAGATAAAGCTTAACTTCTTGATTGCTTAGAACACAGGCGACCTCCGAGCTTTCATGCTAACCCCACTTTACCTAACACAATCCGCTCATTTAGTCATCATTCATTCTTTTAATTTATTACTCAATTTCGCATAATACTTAGGGCTTTTTGGTAATAGGAGAATATTTATTTCATTAGAACCCTAGGGTTTTTGTTCAAGTTAAACTAGGACGTTGAAACTTATTTATTCGGATAGTAAGGTTACTCTAATTCAATACGGGTCCACAAGTTGGGGTTTTTTATCTTTCGGGTTCGTTCAACACTCAAAAGAAAGTAAAACACCTAAACACGTTCTTGGGCAAGTAAGAACAAATCATTCATATACCTAAAACATGCATGTTTATAAAAGTATCACTTATTCCTTCTTTCTAGTGCTACTTATTTAACAAAAGACATACATACATGCATTAACTGAAAAAGGAATTTATACTTACTAGAAAATTATGAAATTTTTGTATGTTATGTACCTGATGACATGGAACAAATTTCATTAAGGGAACCAAGTCATTTGAGCAATGAAAATAGGGTACATTTGCATTTGAAAACAAAACAGCAAGACATTCATCAAAATAGTGTACATTGAAGTCTAAAAATCATATCTCGCAGTAGGTGCATTAAAAAAATCATGAAATTAGAAAATGCTATAGATAACTTAAAACCTAACATTTTTCATTTCGAAACCTAAGTCATTTGAGTTACGGAACATTACAAGATTTTTGATGGAAAACGGGTTTATAACATAGTTTGTCATACAGTACATGCTTTACTTAAAAATCCATAACTTATTGTAAACTTAATCAAAATTAATCAAAATTAATCAAATATTTTACAATGAATTCCAGCCTTAGTGTAGAACATCTTCAAATTTTTCTAAGATTTTTAAACACTTATAAAAGGGCTAAATGAATTATCGGAAACTATGAATCAACCTCAGTCAAGTGTTTACCACATAATTTTCAAACAGGCATATCTCATTATCCTCTGCACAAAATGCTACTAATTTTGGATATATCTTAAACAACAACAAGGGACACATATCTAAAATTTTCTATAATTTTATCACTTCTCGAAATAGGCAAAAAGGTTAAATAGAGTCGCTGCTCCCAGTTTCGCACGGTTTCAAACATATAAATTTCCATGAATTTATTCTCCCTCAATATAAATCAGATGACCACAAAATTTTTACAGTTTCTTATATACATAAAATAATACATTCAGGTAATTTTTAATGATTTTTAAATATCAATAAAGGCCCGAAATGGGTTCTTGAAAAAGGGGGCAGTAGCTAACCCTGGTAGAAACAAACATTGTCGAATTTCACATACATGATCATATAAGCTCAAAAACGTGGAAAATCCTAAACTTAAACTTCATACATCATTCTTACAGATTAACTAAGCTTGAGGTAGGTTCCTAACATGCCTTTTCTAAGGGTTTCCATGCTCAAACAAAATATGATCATAACATCAAGGGAAATGGGATTCAAAGGCTTACCCTTATAGTTTTCCTCTCTTTCTTGGATGATTAGAAACCAAAGATGAAAATCCTAGCTTCTAACACTCTCTTGGCTTCAAGATGGTGGAGAAACACTCCTCCTAGGTGGTCGTGGTGAAGGCCAAGAGGGGGAGGAGAGGAGAGGGCTCCTTCTCCTTCTACTCTCTCTTTCTTTCTCTTCTCTCTTGAGTGCAAGAACTAATGTGGGTAAATGAAAGGAGTTTGGAGGGGTATATATAGGAGGAAATGGGGAGGGGTGACTGATCATAAGGAGAGGGGAGAGGGAGATGAGTTCATGTGTGTATTATACACAAGAGTTATGAGATGGGATGAGTCATAGGATTAGGGTAGGCTTTAGCATATCATTACATGTCACTTCTACTTATGATGACTGCAAAAGGGGTCAAAGGTGCAGGTTTTACTATTTTGGGGCTTTCATTTATGGTAGTCCCGATTCTAGACGCGATTTTGGCTTCGACAGTGTATTTTTGATATTTTTCGGTTCCACTTTTGGTTCCAAAATTTAATTCAAACGTATCGTTAAATTCATATGATTTTTGTGGTTCATATAAATGATCTTATTTATCATTTTGAATTATTTAAATTTTTATTCTGAAAAGTCGACCCATTTTACAGATAAAACTCAAAAAGTGCTAGAAGGGTTTTTCGGCTCGAAATGCTCGTCTGTCACCTGAAAGAAAAATAGTACTTGCATGCATATATATTTAAACCAAATATTTTATTTAAACACTTTGAAAATAAGACATATAAATCCTAAATTGGTTTGGGCTGTCACAATTTTTATCTTTCTAATTGTGAAAGTTTTGTAGACATTCACATCCGTAGAATTCAAATAAGTGTTTAAATGCTACAATATTTTTTCCCTTTCTCGTGCTTCATCGCCCAACCGCTACATAGTCGCACCCCATTGTTGACTCAGTGGGTTCGACCACCACTACTGATGGAGACGAGATCGCAATAGCGATCTGAACAAAAAATTATTAATCAATTTGGAAAATCAAGAATGTTAGGGAAATTGTATCTTAATTATTTTAATTACATTAACGCGCCTAGTATTATAATTTTGTATTTGTATTTATAAGAGCTTTGTAATTCATTGTAAGATAATTTGTTGATGAATTAGAAAAATATTGGATTTTATGCCTTTTATTGTGTCATTAATCGTTGTTTTTTCAGTATTCATTGAAACAATAAAATTTATACATTAATCACGTTTGTGCGTATGCTATAGAGTTTTGTATATGTGTATATCTCTTGTATAGTTTAGTATCCCTCACTACTGATTATCATTGAATTATTCCCAACAAGGTAATCATAGCATAATTGACAAATGCCTTAGACACGATCCTCTTTTCATTTTATTTCAATGATCTTGATTTCCAAGATATCACAAAATCTCTTCCTTCCTATTTTCTAGAAATTCTTTTATCAATCCTAAATTTATTCTATTTAAGACCATAAAAAAATATTTTTTGGATTTTTTTTTATTTGGGCTTGATTCTATCCCAATAATAAGAAAATTTAACTCAAAGTTCAAGTAAGATGCCAAATTTTACAACTAAAAATACCTGTTAGACTAATAATTTAGACGTGTGGGTATAATTCTTAATACAAACCCATATGGGCCTAAGAAGCGCATTGTGTCTTTTTGGCCCATTTTAGGCCCATTATAAGCTGAATAAATAGTTACTTAGGGTTTTCCGAATTCATAACCATTTCGTGACTTTGTCATTTTTTCCTTGCAACTTCGCCGTTTCTTCCTTCTGGAATTATCTTCTCTTTATAAGTGATCATTTTTTTACTCATACCTCTAATTCATCTTTTCTTCACAGGTCTTCACTCCCAAAATTTTATTTTTCTACTCGCCTTTTGAAACAAAAACAGGTAAAATGAGTTGAAATGGTCGAGATCTTGGTCGAACATAGCAGGTGTGTACTTTTAGTTTCTTGGCCATATTAAGATGCATCTGGGTGCTTTATTCATATATGTTAAGACGTGAATTCAAAGAGTACTCTAACGAAGATTGAAATCAACTTAATTGTGAATCAAAATCTTCATTCTTTTTTATACGATACTTAATTGACTTATAGGATATGCCTGCAAGTTCCTAATTTTCTTTATGTCCATTTCAGGCTATCAACTTCGAGATATGGAATGAAAAGATCTCAACTTATTAGAGACATGGAAATAATGGAGAAAGATATAGAGCTACGTTTTATGCACATAAAAATATGTATTAAATATTTAGAGGTATGTTTTATGCACTTAAAAATACGTTTTTTATTTAAAAATTGTCCTAACTGTAAATTAAAACGATCAATTTTGGGACCAAAAATGTTAAGTTTTTAAACTATTGGGACCAATTTTGCAAACAAAAGGATTACTGTGAAACATGAGATCAAAAGTGCTTTTGGAACATTTCTATGAGACTAAAAGTGTAATTTTTCCCATGAGTGAGTACATAATACTATGCATGGATATATTGGACTTGCACCATATGTCATAGACAAGGAAAATAGGTACTTAATAACAAGGGTGTGTGATAAAACAACGTTTTCAATAACCTAATTTAAAATATGCTTATTGTTAACAGTATATTGTGGGAAATGATAAAAGTATACTCTACAATGTTGCTTGTCATTTAGAGAGTGAAACTTTCTTCAATAATAGGGTTATCAAAGATTCTAGCACATATCCAAGCAAATAGCATTAGTTTGATAGTAGATAGGTATGCTTAACACTAAGGATGTGTTTATTTATGTCCCCACATATTTTTATCAAATCCAATTCTTTGTTTGTCATTTCTGGTTTTGGTATAAGATTTCAAACCCTATAAAAGTATACTCTGTATAATACTAATGATACACCTATTTTAGTTAAAAGTATTGTAAACGACATCATAAATAAAATTATCTTTCGGAATCTCAATCTCAGCGAAACCATCTTGGCTATTTCCAATTTTTCCATTACCAACTTCCAAAATCCACCTCGAGAAATTAGCAATATCATCATCATTTGAAGACGTATTGGGATAAGAACTTTGTAATCTCATGATCTTCGTCAATCTTAAAACTTTAATATTGAAAGCAAATGAAATGTATTTAATTTTACAATAATTAATTCTATAAAAAATATTATTATTTAAGAAAAGATGTAGAAAATACTTGCAATGATCCCACAGATATGAAGCATTGATAGTTGAGTGCACAATATCCCCTCGACTTCCTTTCGGTATAATATGAAGTATATGTCTAAAAATTTTCTCCAAGCACAACGATTTTACCCCCAAGTCATTTATTTGTGTGTTATTTTATTTTAGCATATTCTAACCAATGTTTTATAAATTATATTTTTTAATTCGTACCTAATCATAAATGCACAGGACACCAATTGCTTGTACTGTAATTTCATACACCATATCAATTTTATTATTAATGTTGCACACTCAGTTTCAATACATCAAGATGAAGTGGAATATCTTATGTGATTAGGGCACCACTGCCTTGTCTGCATATGCCTTGAAAACAATAGATTTTTAGTTATCATTTCACCTTTTAAAAGAAAGGTATGGTTGTATTGTCATTCTCCCATATGCGTCTCCTGGAATGGTGTATTGTGGAATTTTCATCATTATTTGAATGCTTTAAGCTGTAGCCTAACTAGACACACTCAATTATCCTATCCCCTAAATTAGATCTCTATCTGGTTTTGCTTTTAATTATAATTAGGTTTTAAATTTTATATAGCTAATTAATTTATATATGTTTTAGACTCAGTAGTGCCCTACCTGGAAGGCGGCCCCCACATGGGTAGTTCAGTGCACACACTGCAAGAAATGGAGGGTCATACCCACCCAGAAAGAGTATGAACTAATCAGAGAAAACATTTGGGAGGTGCCACTCTCTTATCGGAGAAAAGAGGGGGCTTCGTGCAATGACCCGCCCAATGTGGAGCTTGGAAAGGGGAGTTTGTGGAGTTTTAACAAACCAAACCTCCCGAAATCGCCTCCTGGTTTCACCAGAAAGCTATCCCCTAGATACGATTTATCGAGGTTGGAAGCCTATTACGAGACTCCCACTAGCAAGGTTATGAGGCGCCCTGACTGAGTTGTCCCTTTCCTACTTAAGAACCCAAAGTACCACCATGTATCTCTGGCCGATTTTAATTTCCTGCCCCCAAGGATTGATAGTAACAAAACTGTTGCTTGAGGGGCCTTTCTAATGTTCTTTTTTTCTCTAATGTACCTTTTCTGTATCATGGGGCCTCTTCCATCGAACTTACCATATGCTTTGTCAGTTTTGGCATCTGTTTTTAGGAAAAGAGGAGGATTGATAGTGGAGAGCCTTTACCAGAGTTCACTTCATCCGTAATGTCTCAAGAATTATAATCAAGTTGCTCATGTGTATCTGGAATCACTTGTGGAACATTCCGAAACAATCTTTCCTTTTCTGATGATGACATTTTGGAGTTAGAGTTGGAAGAGTATTTGGAGAAGACGATTAGACTAGCTACCGTTGCCTACTTTTCGCAATGTGAAGAGAAGGCTTTGAGAAAATCACAGGTTATGAACCATGGAAGTAGTTGTAAGTTGTAATTTCCAAATCTTCGACGCTTGAATGTATTTTTCTGTCTAATTTGTGAAAGTTTTGTAGGCATTCACCTTCGTAGAATTCATATAAATGTTTAAATGCTACAATATTTTTCCCTTCCTCTTTCTTCATCGCCCAAACTCTGTGTCGTCACTGCCCCACTGTTGACTTAGTGGATTCGACCACAACTGCTGATGGAGACGAGATTGCAATAGCGATCTGAAAAAAAAATTAATCAATTTGGAAAATCAAGATTAATATTGAGGAAATTGTATATTTATTATTTTATTTACCTTATCGCGCCTAGTTATTATAATTTTGTATTAGTATTTATAAGAGCTTTGTAATTCATTGAAAGTCAATTTATTAATGAATTAGAAAAATATTGAAATTTATGCCTTTTATTGTGTCATTAATCGTTGTTCTTTCAGTATTCATTGAAACAATATAATTTATACATTAATCATGTTTGTGCATATGATATAGAGTTTGGTATATGGGTATATCTTATATAGTTTAGTATCCCACAGGACCCACACTGATTAATAACTAGATTATTTACACTCTGTACTTGTATATAAATTATCATTGAATTATTCTCAACATGGTAACTAGAGCATAATTGACAAACACCTTAAACTCGATCCTCTTTTCATTTTTTTTCTTCAATGAACTTGATTTCCAAGATATCACACAATCTCTTCCTTTCTATTTTCAAGAAATTCTCTTATCAATCATCCTTTATTTATTCGATTTAAGAACATATAAAAATATGTTTTGGATTTTTTTATATGGGCTTGATTCTATCCCAATATTAAGATAATCTAATTCTCAATGTTCAAGTAAGATGCCAAATTTTACAACTAAAAATACATATTAGACTAATCATTTTGATGTGTGGGGATATTTCTTAATACAAACCCATATGGGCCTAAGAAGCACAATGTGTCTTTTTAGCCCATTGTAGGCCCATCATAAGCTGAATAAATAGATACTTAGGGTTTTCCGAATTCATAACCTTTTCGTGACTCTTGTCATTTTTTTTTCAACATGACTTGAACGCAAAATACTAGCTTGACTAGCAGTTACCCCACAAGAGTATGGGATCACTGTAGTATGGGTGAATATAAGGACCAAGTAGTATCAAACCCAAGGGAAAGTTTGTATGTGAATAAATCACTGGAAATGTACTTGTCGTAGCTAATATGAATATGATGTTTGATTTAAACTACTTCTACTAATTAAATTCTAAAGACAAAATTAAAAACTATACTAACTCTTGTTTGAGTGCGAATATGATGGTGATGCTTGAGATAGGAATCCCTACGTATACTCAAGGAATTGGTACGTTAACTAAAATAATTGTGATGTTCAAGTTATAATCCTAAGTGTACTAAAACTAGGCAATCAACTTCCATAATCTAACAAAAGAATTGAAAGAATAAAAGCTCAAGAATTAATCATAATATTTAGTTCTATCAACCTACTTCACTAATCCACTAATTAAATTATATGGATTGTGCTTAATTATTGAGGCCCTAATTTAGCTAAGGTGATGCGGCCGTCCTCCCTAGATAAACCGGTAGATTATAAACCCCTTCAAAAACCCTCTCCTTAAGCCTGTTCGTTAATAAAGATTGATGCGGTCGTCTTCTCTCTAACAATTTTCGTACTTAATTCTATGATTATTTTAAGGTTTATTAGAATTATTCAATAATTAAGAGAACTAGAACTATACATCACGAATTATTATAATTACGTACTAACATCCTAATTCTACGAGTTCATCCTTTCCCAAGCATACAAGGATTCTAGCCTAGCATGGTGATTTCAAGAATAAAAGCAATAATAAGATCAATAATCATCAACATAATTGAAAGTACTAAAGAAATCAAGAACATAAACTAATGAAGAAATCAATTGAATCAAGTCTCAAAATCAAATCTATAAAATCTCAAAGATTAGATCTAAGAGTATCAAGAGTTCAAGAAATCAAAAGGAAAATCCAAACCGTTCAAAGAAGTAATTAATCTAAAGAATTCATATGCTAAAAACCTCGATTACAATCTTCAAAACCTTGCCAAAGACTCAAAATCACCTTCCCAAGCTCTTCCTCTTCGAAAATTATGTCAAAATATGTCTAGACATGTAAAAATTGGCTTAAAACGGGTATTTATAGAGTATGGGCCGAAAATAGGGCAAAAACCAACCAAAGTGCTCGAGCACGACCCTCGCTCGAGCGCTTGGCGCTAGAGTGCCTTGGTCTCGAGTGGCCAACTCTATCAGCGCACAATAGGCGCTCGACCTCCATCGCTCGAGCAAATTTTGCTCGACCCAGCTCAGCTCAAGCGTGGCTTGACACCAGTACGGATGGGCGCTCGAGCCCTCGTGCTCGAGCACTTGGCGCTCGAGCTCCCCTTGTGCTCGAGTGCCTCCTCCTTTTTCTCTAATTAACACTTTTATTCGCTCAAACTAATACTTTTCGTATTTCTTCCATATCTTCTCATCCGGGAGTCAGTTTGAGTCGATTCAAAGTCCTACGAACTCCATTTTTCACCTTCTTTCCTAATATGAGCATCAAAGATACAAATTGATGAGTTTATGAAAATTTCACTCAAATAGCTCTAAATACTCATAAAAAACACTCAAAATATGGATTAATCGGGCACCAAAACATAACAATTTCATGCCTAATCAACCCCCCAAACTTACCATATTGCTTGTCCTCAACAAATGAAATAATAAGTCAAGTGAAATTATTAGAAATGAATCAAATTACCAAATCATGCAAGTAATAGTTTTCAAGCTTCAAAGATCGGTCACATATACACAAACTCACCTACTTCATCCTACTCATGGATAATCAATAAAAAACCAACAAAATCAAACATGGATGTGCTCTCGGTGATGTGTTTCACTCCCTCACAAGTTTTTGTTAATAATTAGGGACACTCTCAATCAATCATTCACTCAAATTAGTGACCATAGGCTGTAAGCACTCTCATCTTCGACCATATACTAGAATTCTTGCCGAATCAAAAAGGATTTTTCAAGGTTGTAATGTACGGCTCTTTGGACAGGTGGGGTACTATATAGTATAACTGGCTCAAGTGAATGGAGAGTAGAAAATTTCAATACAAGGAACAGGATACTTCAAATATCTTCATGCAATGCACCTTCACTTCCATCGACTTTCAACACCTCAACTCTTATTTTCTAACTCTTTTTACTTTTTTTTCAATCAATGCACTTCTTTTTTTTTTTCAAACTCTCCATGAGCTCATATTTTCTTTTGCTCATTTTCAAATTTTTGCTCTTCCCCACCACTCACAATTTCATTACGCCCTTTTCTCATACTCACTCAACCACAAAAAAATCCACATTCTCAACTCAAACCCCCTTTCATTCACAACTTTTCCTATTCTCCACTCAAATTGGGACAAAAAGAGTTTAGGAATTGGATGAGTTCAAATGTGCTAGCAAATAAAAGGCTCAGGCTCAAATGGGCTAACAAGGGATTAATGTCATTGGTAAGCTTATTTTGGCTAAGTAACTTATCAATTCAAAAGATGGCCTTTTATCACTTTCGGCATTTCATACTAGACACATTCAAGAAGCGATAGTACCCACAAGTTCTAGCACCTCTAAGGTGAAGATCCACTCACAAACAATGAGATCATTTTAATGAATTTTAATCTCTTATAAGGCTCAAATCTCACGGCTTTCACATACATGCTAGACCTATTGAATTCTCATCACTACCACACAAGTATTCAAAAGAAAAATTCGTAAGTGTACAAATTCCCTTTCAAATCCACTCTACTCACTAGACTCACATAATCTAGTCCTAATTCAATTCCACAATTACCAACTCATAATTCTACACTCAATGATATCAATCAATAAGCAAAGAAGAGTTAATAAATATGAAAATTATTAGTAGCACTGAATTAGTTCACATCATCAGCTCAAATACCTATCAATGCACAATATATAACTTAACTCAACTCAACAAGAGGGCGTGCGCCTGTGTAATATCAATTAAGCCTGCGCCAGTGCATATGTATCACCATAAAACTTATAAACACTCCATCCCCCAAACTTCGACCTTGTGAAGTGGTCTAAGTTTGGGGTTCGGGGTTACCTCATACGCATAATACCAGTTGACACATAGAAATTAAGCATGCTCATGTATTCCCTTGAGTTGCTCCCCACTATAATTCTCCTTGAAACTCGTGCACCCTCAATGCCAACCTACAATCCAATCACTCAAGAACGAGGTTAAAAAACCACACGATTCATAAACCTCACACTCAAACATTAAAAACACTCAAAAGCAAGTAAAAATGGGTTACATCCCATTCAACACTATTTTTAAGGTCCTAATGCCAGACCGAGCTCAAAGGAGCTCAAGGGTCATGAGACTCAAAGGTACCTCTCTTATTCTCATGAGAGAAGTTGTAGAATTTCTTTACTCGATGCCCATTTACCATGAATCCCTTCCCATCCCCCTTCTCAATCTCAAGGGATCCACTCTTAAATACCTTCACCTCTGGTGGTGGTTTCAATTTCTTTCCAGCTTTCCACGGAGATGTCTTGTAGAGCAACTTTCTGATTTTTGTCTCCTTCAAATTTACTCCTCCTTTTTTCTCCACTTGGGCCACCTCTACACACTTCACTTCTTCGTTCTCTTTCTCCATTGGATATTTCATGACCTCATAGAGGGAGATCTTCACTTCTTTATCATCCATTTTCACCGTGATATTTCCATTCGCCACATCCAACACCATCCTGGCCATAGCTAAGAACGGTCTTCCCAAAATCAGGAGCACATGCTCATCCTCCTCCATGTCAAGGACTACAAAATCAGCTGGAAACACGTGATCCGCCACCTTTACAAGGACATCCTCAACCAAACCTTGAGGTCTTATGATAGACATATTGGCGAGTTAAAGAGTCATCATAGTGGATTGAAGTTCACCCCCATTCAACTTCTTAAAAAGCGACAGTGGCATAAGATTTTTGCTTGCCCCAAGATCGCACAACGCTCCCCTCTTGACTCCATTCCCGATGTCACACAAGATTATGAAGCTACCGAGATACTTCAACTTTGGGGAAAGCGCTTTGTGCACCATAATACTCACCTCATGGTTCAGCTGCGCAAGTTCGGGCCTATCCACTCTTCTCCTCTTTGCAATCAAGTTCTTCAGGAATTTGGCATAGTTCGACATTTGCTCCAAAACATCATAAAATGGGATGTTGATGTGCAAATTCTTGAAGACCTCAAGAAACTTAACGAATTTTTCATCAAATTTCTTCTTCATGAACCGCTGCGGACATGGTACCGAAATCACTAATTTTGGCACCCCCCATTCATCTCGCTCGGTTTCCTTCACGTTTTGCTTAACTTCTTTTGCCTTCTTCCACTTAGGAACCCATTCTCCTTCCACTTTCCCTTCTTCTACCTTTTCCTTATTGTTCTCCTTCTCAATCTTCCTATGGACTTCCTCCACATCAACAGGTATCGGTGGACTATCACTTCTCAACTGAATCGCTTTACATTGCTCTTTCGGGTTACATTCCGGCATAGAAGGAAATTTACCCGGCTCTCTAACCAACGATTTCGCGATCTGGCTAATCTGAAACTCTATCGAAGTGAATCTTCTATTATTCTCTTGCTGAATTATATTGAGGTCCATATCCCTCCTCTGAAGATCTTGATCTCTCTAATCATTTTTCTTGTTCATCTCCTTCATATCATACTCCAAAGAAGACAACCTCTTACTACCCTCCTCCATCTTCTGCAAAATAGCTCGTAACATCTCATCAGTTGAGGCTCCACTTTATCTCCCTGGGAGTTTCTAACCTGGATCTACATCTGGAGGTACAGTTATTCCAGCTTTTGGATTGATGTAGGAGAAGTTATCGTTCTTCCTCCACTGGTTCTGAGTTGGTTGTTGCCCTCCTTGGTATCCCTAATTATTTCTCCACTTATTCTGAGGAGGTTGTGGACCCGGTGGTACAAACGGTTGATCGTAAACATGTCGCCCCTGCTGATTTCCACCTTGCTGATAGCCACCCTGATTATAATTAGGTCTTCCCATATAGTTGGCCTCCTATTGCTGGCATTCTGGCTGATCCACTTTCTCACTCAAAGTACTACTTCCACCACTCAAACTTTGCCCAACCCCCAAATTATTGATCTTCTCCATCATAGCCATGAGCAGCTTTCTCATACCCTCACCGTCTTCCATCTGATAGACTCTCTGATGCTCCTGATCTTCATTCCACTGCCTCGCGTTCTTCACTATGTCTTCTACTATCTGTCTGCACTCAGTTGCACTTCGATTAAGGAATGCTCCATTCACACATGCATCGAGATGGCCTTGAGCAGCTGTTGGTCCCAAAAAGGTTATCCAGCGGAAAGCATTTTTAAGTATTTTTAAGAAAACCCTTTTAAAAGAAAGTGCTAGAATTGAAATGCAAAAATCTAAAGTGCAGAAAAGTAAATGACACCGGAATTTATAGTGGTTCGGATATAACGATCCTACGTCCACTCTCCCTTTCTCCAAAGGGGACTTTCTCTCCAACCAACGTACTCACGAACCACTGGAATTGCGAAGTACCAGCTCCTTCTTACAACTTACAACAACCTTATCTAACAAGATGAACAGGTTGAGTAATAATCCAACTAAACTCCTAATAGAGTGTATATAAACTAGAAAGGACAAAGGTGAGTGATTGGAAGAGTTCGTGTGTTCTTGGTGTGTGCTCTCGCGCGACTCTTCTGTGTTGAACTAATCCAAGCACTCCTATTTATAGTTGTAGGATTAACTAGCCGTTGGAAGCTAGAAATTCAAACAACCATAATTGGAGGGATATAATCAATCAAAGATTGATTATATGATTGATTAGTTGACTTTCAATCAAGCACTCAATCAATCAGATCCTCCATCAGTTGACTTCTCCAGATTGCTTTCTTCTCCATCATGAATTTCCAAAGTCTACTTGTCTCCAGATTACATGCAACCTCCATGTGGGTGAACTAATCCGTCGTACTCGTCTGGTCAGGGTCTGGGGTCTTCTGGTCTGGTCTCATCTGGCCAGGTAACACTTCAGCTCTGGTTCTCATCTGGGAGAGGTCCTCTGGTCAGACTCATCTGGTCAGGCTCCTCTGGTCAGACTCCTCTGGACCTCATCTGCTCTGGTGACTTTTCTGCTCTGGTGACTCTTCTGCTCTGGACATCTCATCTGGTCACCTCATCTGGTACCTTCTCTGGTCACCTTCCCTGGTCAGCACAGATTTCTTCCCCCTTAACCAAAGACCTATTCTAGACCTAGACTAATCTGTAGCTGACTAACAGATTCAGCTAGTCCTATTACAAGTTCTTGTTTTAACATCTTCAAAACATCTAATCTATATCCTAACAGCAGCCTTGCAAGCCCCGCAATAGAAGTAGGCCATAATATCTTCTTCATTGTACCCATGTTGCGGGCACTCGATAAGCATATTAGAGAATCTCTCCCAAGCTTGACCTAATTCTTCACCAAGTCTCTGCTTAAATGAGGAGATCTCCTTCCCCGCCTTCACCGTTCTAGATGGAGGATACAACGCTCAAGGAACTGATGCTCGAGCTCAGCCCATGTATTCAATCCCCCCCGTGGAAGTGTGTTATCGTACCATTCTTTAGCTATTCCAGTTACAGAGAAATGGAACAATCTGAGCCTCTTTGCATCTTCAGACATCCCATTGTAGTGAAAGGTACAGACTATCATGAGGAAGTTGCTCAAATGGGTGTGGGGGTTGTCCTTTCCTACTTCTCCCTTGAACTGGTTCTCCACGAGCATCTTCAAAATTTCGGGAGAAACAGAGAAGTTATTTGCCTCAACTGGTGGCATAGCTACTCCATCGTAATACCGTTGAGGCTGAGCCTCAAACCTTCCTCTAATCGCCATACCAGGAGGATCTGCGTTCTGGGATACTTGTGGTTGGTAGAATGGTGGTGGAGGGATCTGTGGGATTTTTGGTTAGTTATGGATAGGTTGTGGAGGGTAGTATGGTGGATAGTAGGGTGGATATGGGCAGAGACGGACGCACGCTTCCTCTGGTGGGGGCACATGCCCCCACAGTTCTTTGCGTTATTACTATACATATACATATTATGTATTTAACCTCCTGATCTCATTCCCCAGTTCATCATAGGAGGTAGGCCCAACCCATACTAGTTCTTCTCCACCGATTGCAATCCCCACGCGGCCACATACCAGTACTCCCAATATTACGCTTCAATTAATTTCTACCAAATCATTTTGATTCATGAGATTTCTAGGCATACATCTCCTTCAATTATAATTTTAGGTTTGTTATGAATTAAAAAGTTTGAGTTATGAAATGAATTAGAAGTAATAAAAATTATTTTAAAAATTAGAAATTAATAGTATTCCCTCGTCCCATTATTATTTACACACTTTATTGATTCATCTTTTTCAAAATTATTTGCACACTCTAAAAAGAAAACATTGATTTGTGTGCACACTCAAAATAATATACACATATTCACCCATGTGTCATATCTTACTATAAAAAGTAAGGGTGCAAAAATAAAAAATTAGTAATCGGGCATTTTGTGGCCGCCTAGATTTTTTTTTATAATTTGTTTTCTAAATATGCCCCCGCCACTAAAAATTCTGGATCCGTCACTGGATATGGGTATGGGTAAGGGTGGTTGTTGTGTTGGTAAACTGGATTGTTGAAAGGGTTGTTTGGGTTTTGGTTTTAGCTCTGATTCTAGTTTAGTGCGGGGTTGTTTTGGTTCTGTGGGTTTGGGTTTTGCTTTGAGCTCTCCACTTGGAGTACTTGCTTCTGACTATTCACAACGCTTGCTCCTTCACCCCGTTCCACATTCTGATTAAGCCCTTCTCCATCGAGATCCAATCCTCCGCCCTATTCAGATTCATCTCATTATCCGCTGTAGTAGTCATTCTTCTCAAGAAGGCTCGAATTCTTCTGGCAATTGCCTCAGGATCTAGCTTCGTTCTATCTTCGCTCATTTCTCCCTTTGAGAGTGTTTTCATATACCTGAGTACTCAGAAAGAAAGATCAAATGCAACTGACTAACAAATAGAAAAACGGAAATAAATGCACTCACTACTAGCTACTAAATAATTTCCAAGTTTTACTTAATGTGCATACATCACCTTCCCCGGCAACGGCGCCATTGACTTGAACATAAAATACTAGCTTGACTAGTAGTTACCCCACAAGAGTATGAGATCACTGTAATATGGGCGAGTATAGGGACCAAGTATTATCGAACCCAAGGGAAAGTTTGTATGCAAATAAATCCTTGGATATGTACGGGTCGTAGCTAATATGAAGTGATGTTTGGTTTAAACTACTTCTACTATTTATTATCTACTAATTAAATTCTAAAGACAAAATTAAAAACTATACTAACTCTTGTTTGAGTGTGATTATGATGGTGATGCTTGAGATAAGATTCCCTACGTATACTAAAGGAATTGGTACGCTAACTAAAATAATTGTGATATTGAAGTTATAATCCTAAGTGTACTAAAACTAGGCAATCAATTTCCCTAATCTAGCACAAGAATTGAAAGAATAAAAGCTCAAGAATTAATCCTAATACTTAGTTCTATCAACCTACTTCACTAATCCACTAATTAAATTATATGGACTGTGCTTAATTATTGAGGCCCTAATTTAGCTAAGGTGATATGGTCGTCCTCCCTAGATAAACCGGTAGATTATAAACCCCTTCAAAAACCCTCTCCTTAAGCCTATTCATTATTAAAGAGTCATGCAGTCATTTTCTCTCTAACAATTTTCGTACTTAATTCTATGATTATTCTAGGGTTTATTAGAATTATTCAATAATTAAGAGAACTAAAACTATACATCACGAATTATCCTAATTACGTACAAACGTCCTAATTCTACGAGTTCATCCTTTCCCAAACATACAAGTGTTCTAGCCTAGCATGGTGATTTCAAGAATAAAATCAATAATAAGATCAATAATCATCAACATAATTGAAAGTACTAAAGAAATCAAGAACATAAACTAATTAAGAAATTAATTGAATCAAGTCTCAAAATCAAATCTATAAAATCTCGAAAACTAGGTCTAAGAGTATCAAGATTTCAAGAAATCAAAAGGAAAATTCAAACTGTTCAAAGAAGTAATTAATCTAAAGAATTCGTATGCTAAAAACCTCAATTTCAATCTTCAAAACCTTTCCAAAGGCTCAAAATCACCTTCCCAAGCTCTTCCTCTTCGAAAATTATGTCAAAATATGTCTAGATATGTAAAAATTTGCTTGAAACGGGTATTTATAGAGTATGGGCCAAAAATAGCACAAAAACCGACCAAAGCGCTCGAGCACGACCCTCGCTCGAGCGCATGGTGCTCGAGATCCTTGGTCTCAAGCGGCCAACTTCACCAGCACACAACAGGCGCTCAACCTCCATCGCTCGAGCAGATTTCGCTCGACCTAGCTCAGCTCGAGCGTAGCTTGACACCAGTGCGGATGGGGCGCTCAAGCCCTCGTGCTCGAGCACTTGGCGCTCGAGCTCCCCTTGTGCTCGAGTGCCTCCTCCTTTTTCTCTAATTAACACTTTTCTTTGCTCGAACTAATACTTTTCATATTTCATCCATATCTTCTCATTCGGGAGTCTGTTTGAGTCGATTCAAAGTCCTACAAACTCCATTTTCACCCTCTTTCCTAATATGAGCATCAAAGAGACAAATTGATGAGTTTATGAAAATATCACTCAAATAACTCTAAATACTCATAAAAAAACACTCAAAATATGGACTAATCGAGCACCAAAACATAACAATTTTACGCCTAATCACAACACCGCCGTTTCTTCCTTCTGGAATAACCTTCTCTTTATAAGTGATCATTTTTTACTCATACCTCTAATTCTTCTTTTCTTCACAGGTCTTCACTCCCAAAATTTTATTTTTCTTCTTGCCATTTGAAATAAAAACAGGTAAAATGAGTTGAAATGGTCGAGATCTGGGTCGAACATAGCAGGTGTGTACCTTTAGTTTCTTGGCCATTTTAAGATGCATCTAGGTGCTTTATTCATAGATGTTAAGATGTGAATTCAAAGACTACTCTAACGAAGATAGAAATCAACTTAATTGTGAATCAAAATATTCATTCTTTTTTATATGATACTTAATTAACTTATAGGATATGCTTGCAAGTTTCAAATTTTCTTTATGTCCATTTTAGGCTATCAACTTCGAGATATGGTATGAAAAGATCTCAACTTATTAGAGACATGGAAATAATAGAGATAGATTTAGAGGTACATTTTATGCATATAAAGATATGTATTAAAGATTTAGAGGTATGTTTTATACACATAAAAATATATATTCATTTTATGCAAAAATGGTCCCAACCGTCAAATAAAACGGCCGATTTTGGGACCAATTTTACAAATTTGGGACTAAAAATGTTATGTTTTTAAACTATTGGGACCAATTTTACAAACAAAAATACTACTTTAAAACATAGGACTAAAAGTGCTTTTGGAACATTACTATGTGACTAAAAGTGCAATTTTCCCCTTGAACAAGTATATAATACTTTGCATGGAAATATTGGATTTGCACCATAGGTCATAGACAAGGAAAAAGGGTACTTAATAACAAGGGTGTATGATAACCGACATTTTCAATAACCTAATTTAAAATATGCTTATTGTTAACAGTATATTGTGAGAAATGATAAAAGAATACTCTGCAATGTTACTTGTCATTTAGAGATTGAAATTTTCTTCAATAATAGACTTAACACAGATTCGACTACATATCCACTAAAACAACGTTGGTTTGATAGTAGATAGGTATGCTTAACACTAAGGGTGTGTTTATTTATAGCCCCACATATTTTTATCAAATCCAAATCTTCATTTGTCAACTCAGGTTTTGGTATAAAATTTCAAACCCTATAAAATTCTACTCTGTATAATACTAATGACACACTTATTTTAGTTGACAATATTATAACATGAAGTCTCTGCCATCGAACTTACCATATGCGTTGTCAATTCTGGCATTCAATCGTTGGGAATAGGGGAGGATTGATTGTGGAGAGCCTTTTTCAGAGTTCATTCCATCCATAATGTCTCTATATAGGCAAATCAATGCTACTGAAGTTATTTTCATACAACATTTGTGATCCTGGAGTAAAAAATTGATATTATATTTTCTCTTATATTTCTTCCATGTAGATCACAAATAAATGCTTACCACAAATCTTTTTAGAGTTGCAACACCTTGAAGATTTAGTTCTCAGAGATTGTTTTTCGTTCAATGATGATACCCTTGCTGCTCTTAAGGAAGTATGTGAATCACTGGAGGTACAGTATTCGAACTATTTATTAAAGTTGGTTTAGATTCAGCTTATCTAGTTCCCCTTTATTATAAAAAAATGGTAAAAATGCTTATTGTATTAGCATTCTTGACACAGTTTTGTTATACTTCCACTAAGAAAACAATGGAATATATGAACTTACAGATTTCATTCGCATAATAGCTTTGGAAATTGACATGTTATATAATAGCACACAATAGCCTTTTCAACTAGCTTGTGAATTGCAGATAATTCGTACTATATGTTTCTTTTTGGGAAAATTGTTTTTTATCCTATAACTTTACCTCTTTTTTATTTTCGTCCTGTAACTTTACCACTTTTTTTTGTCCTACTGGCTTTCAAATTTTGATTTTCATCCTGTAACTTAGATTTTTTTTATTTTGATCCTACATTCTACTAACCCTTATAGGACTAAAATAAAAAATGGTCCTACAACTTTTTTTTTATTTTCCCAAAGATTAATGCATGGTATAGTGACGAATTGACAATTTAGAAGCGAAATACCAAATTAAGATGAGGGGTTGATTGTCAGAGTCAAAATTAAAACTATTAGTTACTTATTCAATTTAAAAACATATATTTTTTAGATTTTTGTTAATATGTCTTTCATCAATTATATAATACAAAGCAAAATTAATTCTCTATGCTCAAGTGCATTTTTTTTCCAAGATAAGAATTCTTACGTGCCCATCATGCGATTTTAATAATAGAAGAGTTCAAACCAATATGAGACTAACATGCGTAATGAGTCTTTGTTGGCCATTATAAGTTTTACTTTTTCAAACATGCCCATTATTAGTTGTTTAAATAGATAATATATTAGAGTTTACCTATGTAACACCCCTAAACTTTATAATAAATTATTTTATGCAGGTGACAAGGCTGAAAACCACCTGTGCACCCGGTCCCCCAGAGTTAGAGGGAAATTTCGACATTGGGTGGCATCTGTTACCCCCATTGCGATTGTCGAAATATTTGGTCAGGTAGACCGTTGGATCTGCGTTCCCTGCATACAGAATATTAGAGGAGAACTGGATTTTCTTATGGATCGAGGCTTTTAGAATTGCAAGAGATAATGGTAAGGAAGGTAAGTTGGTTGCCCCAACCCCTTTCTGAGAGTCCAGGTAACTCTGCATATCTTCGATTGTCTTCCTTATGGAAACCACCTCATCCCGAGGTACCCTTGACTTGGAGGCTATTCAGCAGGTGATGGCTCTTGACCAACCACCCGTGTTGGTCCCGGTACAAGACTGAGTGATACGTGTTTGAGGGGGAAATGCACATATACAAAATTTTCTCTTTTAAAACCTTACTGAGTCCCCTTACTCAGAGTGGTGTTGAACACTGAGTAGATAATAAACCTACTAACAGCACTGAGTGCAAGTTAGTTGGCCAATTATCTACTTATGTTCAGTGCGGAATGTGTGAGCCCTGAAAGATTAAAGTCTTGTTTAATGTTTGCTTCTGAAAACTTGATTTCCTTTTTATGAAGCCGTGATTAGAAGGGCAATGCACTGAGTTAATGAGTCAGGCTAATTGATTTAACACTGACAAGATATGCAATGAATGACTTAGCAATATATCAATATAAAGCAATAATCAAAGCAGTAAAAATGTAGAGAGATAAAATGGTTCAGAGACTCAAGCTCCTACGTCCACGGTCCTGATTGAACAGGAGAATCCACTAATGGATTAGCTTAATTTTAACATGCCAAGGTGCAACCAGATCAGACTCCTCACTGATCCTTCCTTCTAACTCACTCAACTAAACTTAACCAACAAACCTAACTGAGAGGGTTTTGGTTTCAGTTTGGATTCCAACAAGGTATGATTATCCTTACAATACTAAGCTATGCTAAGGATTGGATAATCACTCTAAGCTTAGGATATGACTAGCTCGCTCAATGGAATACAAAATAACTCTCTAACTCTAGAAACACTTGGGAAATTAAATGTTGTTCGAGTGCTTCTATGAATGCAGGATTGCTTTGAGCGCTTGAGAGTTTGAGTAATTTCAGGCTTCAAAATTTCCCGTAACCTTGATTGGGTCCAAGGTCTTCTGTATTTATAGCCAACTTTGAAAACTATCTGTTGGAAGAGATAGCCTTCTAGGTTGTCTTTGTGTAGGATACTTCAACGGACATAATCTTCATGCAGCAGCCGTCCTTGCATGTATTTGGTAAATGCATTAAATGCATGCCCGTTGAATTGGTGTAGAGATGTCAGGTTCAAGTCAGTGTCCGTAAATGACTTGGCGCGCTCTGATTGGTCCACGTAATCAGGTAGGTGAGAATGTCAGAACTCATTCTCTAGTTCAATCTTGTCTTTACTGAGTTCAGGTTTGTCCTCATCTACGTACGTTTTTCGACGCTGCCATTACTTTTGACTTGCTTGGATCCTACTCCAAGTCTTTTCCCAAATACTCAGTGTGATCCTATTCCCTTCGGGCTGAGTTAGCAATGATCTCAGGATCATTCTCTTCATCCTGACACTTACTCAGTCAGCTTAGATGAACTGCCATAAGTTCAGGATGGTGCTCTTGTGTCTTCAGACTTCAGTCTTGATTGCCAACAACGAGTTCTCCACTCATTGTGTACCTGTAAATGTAAAATAAACTAACTTACAAACCTAACCAAGACTAGCCTGACTATTACAACACTTAGGCAACTAATCTTTTCAGGGTCTTTGGGATCTAATCAAAACAGACATTGTCCCAATAATTTTCCCCTTTTTGATGATGCCAAAACACTGAAAAGATCCTCAAAACATTGAGAGGAAATAAGTCCTATTTTATAAGACAAAATAAGTGTTAGAGCAGTTCTTGATAAGTACATAAATTAAATAATAGCCAAAAAGACAATGAGTTTTTGTCTATGGGCAAAGTAATAGATTTCATTGATGAATGTGATCATGAGTACAATGAATCCTATCTATTACAAAAGTCAGGGTACAACTAGATCTTCCTCATTTCAGGTCGAAGTCCATAGCCATTGTAGACTTTGTCCTTCAGCTCGTCAAGTCTATCTAGTTGATTCAGATACCCTTCAGCCTTGGCGATCTTGAAAACTTCTGCCATAATAGCCTTCGAATCATAGCCTTTTCCATTGGGTTGAAGTGGTGGTGGGTGAGTGAGGAACTCAGGGGCTTTGATTTGAACATTGGCAGTGTCAGCCCCCTCTAAGATCCTCTTGAGTAGCTCAGGATGGTTGTTTGCCATGAAGTCAGTGAAGTGAGCATCAATGTTGTCAGAAGCACCCCACTTCTTCACAATATACCACAGCCTGATGAACTCATCTCGTGCATCAAGTCAAAACTCCTTTAGCTTCTCAGAGATGAAGTCATCAATGAGTACGATCTTCTCAGTTGGCTCCTCAGGCTTCTGCACTTGAAATAATCTTGACTTTCTTGTCGTCGGCTTCATTATGTACTTCCTTGGCTCAGGCTTCGCCTTCCTCCTTCTCAGCATGCTGACCAATGCATCATCTAATTCTCTTTGTTGCATCTCAATCAGGTCAGTGAGCTTCTCAACTTTCTTTTCCAGGATTCGCTGCTTCTCCTTAAGGGCTATATCAGCGCGGCGCTGAGCTTCAGTTTTCTCAGGGGCAGATTCCCATGCCTCTTCGCACAACTCAGCCACTTTGTCGGCATCATAAGTGATTGGGTTCTTTCTTATCCTTAGGGGCAAGCATTCTGAAGCCTCTGGAATAGATGGAAGTTGAGGAACCTGCATTGAAGGTTCATTAGCCTTTGTCGCTGTCTGCAATCTGGCTGACTTGCGGGGAGTCCTCATGAGGACCCCATTCTTGGGATCTTCATCCTCCGATACCTCAGGGGCGGATCTTTTCTTTGTTCTTTCCCCCTTTTTGGCATCATCCTTGGCAGGAGGAGAAGGGATTGCCTTGGTTGCTGCTTCCTTGAATACTTCTTTGCCATTGTTGATCACAAAGGCAGTTAAAGACTGAACTTCTTTGACTCCTTCCTTCAGCATCTCAACACCCGTGGTAATCCCGGTCCCTGTAAATGAAACATTGGCAATACTAGCCTTGAGCTTTTTCTCAAAGATCTCCATCGAAGTGTGAAGGCTCTGCTCAGTGTGTGTCAGCCTGGTTTCAACCTTCCCTGACTCTTCAAAAAATTTCTTGGACTCGGATGAAATTTTCTCAGATACTTGAGCAATCTTGGCTGAGTCCAGTGCCATCTTGGCCACTGAGTCATTAAGAGCTTGAGTGAACAACTCAGCCGCCTGACTGGCCAAGTGCTCCACCGTCTTGTTCATCCTTTCATCTTGTTTAGCTCTCAGTTGAGTCTGCGAATTGGCCATCAATTTCTTCATCGTTCTCCTCACTGACCTGACGGATTAAACTGTTGTCACCATCATTATCTTTAAGCTTTTGACTTCAGAGGTGGCAACAGTGTTAATGGCCGACTTCACCCTCCTCAGCAACTTCTAATTAATCTTCTCCTTGGTCTTAGCTTCAGCCTTGAGTAAAGCAATCTCTTGCTGAAGCTCAGCGAGATTCTCAGAAGTCTTCTCTTGTTTAAATTGGATGATGCTGGTGAAGTTATCGTGCCGAGTTCCTGTGATGACCACTTCATCCTCAGCTCCGCTAGTCAGTGACTGATCTCCCTTGTCAGCCCCTGCAACTTCAGTCCCCTCTTCAGGGTGCACTGAAGGCAGTTGTTGAGTGTTCATAGCCGCCTGCTCAGGCTCAGCTAAGCCAGCTAGAACTTCGGGAATTTGTCCCTCAGAACTTGGAGTCCCCTTGGATGCCTCTACATCATCCTCCTTTGTCTCAGGGTAGGGAGTCTCGTCATCGACTGATGTATCATTGGCAGTTGAGCTGTTCAAAACAGCCTCGACAACTGGTCCACCCTTGGCACCAGCCTCCTTGTCACCTTCCCTCTGAGCCTCATGCTCAAAGCGCATCTCATCCACCTCTTTAGCAGTTTCACTTACCAAGTTCTCATCAGCTCCACCGCCTGACCACCATCAGGGCCATCATCTCCTTCATCATCATCATCATCATCATCATCATCATCATCATCTTTTTCATCCTTTTCAGGAGTATCAAAGAACTTAGATCTTTTAGTCCCTCGCTCGGAGGGGTTACCTCATTTGTAGGCTTTCTTAGATTGCTTGCTCCATTTGGGCCCAGACCCCCAAAAGCTGATCTTTTACAAGCTCTCATGAACTGAAGGGCGAGGAGCTTCTGCTCGTCCTTCAACTACTTGTGGGCAAGCATCTCTTTCTCTGCTCGCCCAAGGTTGACTTCTCAGTCTCTCCAGCACGCTCGTATGGGATGTGCCAATTTCTTAATGATTTTTTGATAATTGGAGATCTGACCTTTCTTCTAGTGTCAATTTATTGATGATTCGATCTAATCATGGGGATTAGTGGTTTTTAATATTTTTTAAATCACCAAATAATTACGTGTGATTGATTATCGAGGTAAAAATAATAAATACAAAGGATTGTGGTAAATACGGGAATGATTCTGTGTATTTGTACGTATTTGAGTATGAATACAAGTATGAGAAGTTTATAATATTTTTTTGTGTATGTATTTAGGATAATTGAACTATTTTAATTAATGAATTTCAAAGTATTTATACATTTTTATTGATGAATTTCAAGGTATTTATACATACCACCTATAAGTAGGTGGTGACAACCCTTCACCTTCTATGTACCTCTGGCTCTTTGACCTTACCTAAGCATTTGCTTAGTTACGAAGTTTTCTTATGGTCTGGTGCTCGGTTGCTCATCTTGGAGCTCCTTAGGTGAGAATTCTCATATGTGCTCTTCCTTTAAGTTGCTCGATTCTCTTGGAGATGCTCTCCACTCTGCTCGCACAGCCTGCTTGGTATCGTGATAAGTTTTGTTAATAATCACAAGTTGCTCACCTAGTAGGGTTGTTTGCCCAACGGGTCCTTTGACCTGGTATTTACCATTAATCATGTATTAAGGGCTAAGGTTGTTCACCAATGTCATTTAGGTTGCTCGCCTATCAACAAATGTGAATCGAAATATTTATTATCTTTTATGATATTTAATTGACTAATGAGATATTCTTGCCAATTTCTAATTTTCTTTCTAGCCATTTCAGGCTATCAGCTCAAAGAGATTTAATGAATAAATCCCAACTTATTAATGACATGGAAAATATGATGAGAGACTCATAGGTAAGTTTTGAAAAATAATTATTCCTTCGTGCAATTTAGGATTTGTCACTTGATCTCAATATAGGACTTTTGATGAAAAATTGTATTCAAATTGGCATCGATCATATTGTTCTTGGTCATTTATTGATATTTAGTCTTTTCTGGAAAATTTAAATTAAAAAATTAGATTATATTTTCTTGATTGAAAATAAATATAAAATGTACAAGCTCATTAAATTAATTGGTTTATGTAATACTTTTGCAAGTTTCAAATTTCCTTTGTCCATTTCAGGGTATTGGTTTGAATGATAAGATCACAACTAATTATTTACATAAAAATTTGTTGGGATATGGTTTAGTTTTGATGACTTTCCAAAATCTCATGTAATAGGTTTGAAACAGCCAGGATTGTATCTTTAGTTTCAGGTCAGGCTAGGTTATTTCTCAGTAGAATAGGCTGTCAGTTGAGAAGAACTCAGTTGAAGGAACACTCAGTTGAGGGGGAACTCAGCAACAGCATGAGGAAATCAAGATGACATCACAAGAAGAACTGACTGAAGCCACGGCAGAGACCTGAACCTGAAGAGAAGCCTGGAGGATGTCCCACTGAGCGTAAACCTGGCTGATCTAAGCTAAGTCAGGCGGACCACTCAGTGAAGAGCATGATCAGAAGGATCAGTGCTGCACCAAGTATGCCCTGAAGGAGTCAGACTACTGTGGTCAGGGAAGTTTGTCATTCAGCCTTATGACAAACTTCTTGGAGAGATCTTCAAACAGTCCCTGAAGGACAACATCACTGAAGACAAGTATGTCTACTGAAGATCATCAGTCAGTGGAGGATGATGCTACCTAAAGTTAACGGGGCCTGGTCAACCCACTGAGTCAAAGATCTGTTGGATGCAGTCCACGTGGACCAATCAGCACAAGGCAGCAAATCTGACACTGACAAGGCCGCATTCCAAGAAAAGTGGTTGAAACTGTTGGTCCCACTAGATAGATTAATTGCGGAAGCCTTTATAGCCAAAATGTCTTTAGAGAAAATCTTTTCTAAGAGCACAAATAATAAACAATAGGTATTAAAGAAATCAATAAATAACACTGTATATATAGTGGTTCGGATCTGAATATCCTACGTCCACTCTCCCTTGATCAAAGGGGTCTCACTATCCAACCAACAAACTCACTAACCACTGGAATTTCCGAAGTACCAGCACCTTCTTACAATCTCTTTAGATCTAACTTCGATCTAAAGACAAACTTACTCCAACCTTGTCTAACAAGATGAACAGGTTGAGTATATAAACTCCTTACGAGTTGGATGAGTAATTAAGAACAAAGTGAGTGCAAATGCGTAGTGTTCAAAAAGCTTAGTATGCTATGTGCGCGTGTAGAGTCTCTAGAGCTTTTTCTTGAACTGCACTCTTGTATATATAGAGGGATTAGGGCTAGCCGTTGGAGGGCTAATCCAATCAGATCCTCTATATAAGGAAGCCTCAATCAATCAATTCCCTAATTGATTGATTGGGTTGGTGGGATCCTTGGATTGACTATCTTCAAATACTTTCCAATCCTGATCTTGTTGACTTGATTTGAATCACCAACGGTCAATAACTTCCTCTGCCTAACTCTGATTCTCTCCAGAGAAGGCAGGACCAGACACCAAGCAACCTCGGTGTCTTCTGGTCCTTATCTGGTGAACAACCAGAATACTCAGTAGAATAAGGGGATCAAACTGAGCATCTTTTGTTCCATCAGACTCGTCTGGTCCGGACTCGTCTGGTCTGGGGAAGGTCCTCTGCCTCTGGTCTGTCTCATCTGGTGAAGTCTTCTGGTGGAGTCCTCTGGTGGGGTCTTCTGGTGACTCTTCTGGTGAAGTCTTCTGGTCTGGCAGTTCCCCCTAGACTAAGTCCTAATCTAGATCATCATCTGGCTAACAGGTCCAGATGGTCCTATTACATCTTCTGGTTTGTTTTAACTCATCAAAACTAACAATTTTTATCCTAACAATTTCCCCTTTTTTGATGGAGTTAAAACACTACCAGAACTGATCAAGAATAATAAACTTAAGCAGGAAAACATTAAAGGATAAGACCTTAGAATAGATCTTATCAGGCAAAAAATTAAGACAACAAGAGGTTGTCTTTTGAACAGAGAAGATATGATATTTTCATTAATAGAAAGGACAAGGATGATTACAGATTACATTGAAGATCAGATCCTATTCTATGCATATCTTCTGTTTTCCTTGGGCACCAGAAACCAATCCAGAAACCTATCCTGGACGGCCTTCAGCTCTGCAGAAGATGTTGGAGTAAAGTTCCCCAACACCTTTGTCTTGTAAAGTCTCTTCAGCTCAGCCCAATCAACCTGGTCTCCTGCCATAGGAGTGTTAAGATAAGTGAACTCAGGGGCAGTCACCTCCAGGTTGAACTCAATGGTTGAGTCCATCAGTTGCTTGTACAAATCTACAGCATAGGCTTGTATCCAGGTGTGAAAGGTCTTGTTGATTAGCTCATCATCCTCTGGTGCTGGCCTCTGGATATAATGTTGGATGAACCAGAGAGTCTTTGCCTCCTTCTATTTTTCAATCAGGGGCACAGGCACAGTAGAGTCAAAAGACCCTTCTGTCCTGAGAGGCAGAATGTTCATCACTTCAATGGGAGCTTTCCTCCTCTGGCTTGAGCCACCTGCACCAGAAGAAGCACCTGCTTCTCTGCTCTTCTTGTTTTGTCTTCTAACATATCTGAGCCTCTGCTCTTCATCTATGTTCTTCCTAATTCTTGCTTGCTTCTCCTCTGGAGTCTCTTCCTTGTATCTCTTCTGAGCTTCTTCAACAACAGTCTCAAGGAAGCTTTTCTTGACTCTTCTTATCTTCCTCTTTGCAGGTCCAGAGATGGAAATTGGATCCTGCTCTGCTTCAGACTCCACTTCTGCAGCAAGCTTCTTAGCCATGGAAAGAGACTTGAACTCTTCCTTCTTCTTCTTCTGCAACTCAGCCTGGGCCAAAGTGTTCTCCAACAGGTCCAGACGAGCTCCATGGCTGAAGAGAGTTTCATTGGTGGTCTTCGCCAGATCAGTTCTGGCCTTCTCTTCCCCCTTTTTAACTTCATCAAGGAGAGGCTCCACTACCTGCCTTATAAGATCAGGCAAGGCAGTGTTGGAGGAAGAGTGAAGATCACGAAGCTTCTTGGCTTCCTCCAGATAGGCTTTAGACTCTGCAACAAGTCTTTCCTACTTCTCCAACATCTCCTGGAGGGAGTCTTTCAGCTTTGCAGTCTGAATCATCTGGCTGGCCATCTCCACCTTGAGAACAGAGACTGGTCTCAACTGCTCCAGCACGTGCTCCTAGAGCTGCTTCTGGCTGTGCATGACATCTAGCTTGACAAATAAGCCATTAGCCTTGAAGGAAGCTTTTACCTCTGCCAGAGTGGACTTGATCTGCTTCAGGAAGATTCTCCTCTCATGCTTGATCTGGTGCTCTATCATAGCAGGGGCCATATGTTGAATTGCTTTGGAAAAGCGCCCTATCTGCATGATCTGCTCGTTGAAGAAAGCCTTCATCTTCTGGAGCACAGCAGGAGACATCTCAAAGTCCTCCTCGTCTGAATATAGCTCAGGAGGGAAAGTGAAATGAGGACCAAAGTTGTAGGAGAAGCCCTCTGGAGTGAGCATAACTCCTCTCTGGATAAGGAGAGTCTTGATGAGGATCTTGGCCGCTTCTGGTGTCTCCAACTCTGCCGGGTTTTGAATATTTAGCTTCTTCAGCTCAATCTCCCAAGCAGTGAAGGTAGATGGAGACATCTCCTCTAGCAGAAGCATGAGATCTTCAACATCCTGGAGTCTAGCCATACTCCAAACCTTGGCATCAGTCAGGTCTGCCAGGAGGGGTGAGTGCTCCAACAAAATTGGAAATTGCTCTCTTAGCCAGAGCTGAGCACTCACACTCATACTCTGCCTGATGGGGCCCAACTCATCAGAAGAGAAAAAGAAGGGTTTGGGCCCAGAGGCAGAGGAGGAAGGTGCTAAGTGAGCAGGCTCAAGTGAAGCTTCCTCATCTTCACTATCATCGCTTGTTAAACAGGTTGGAGAGGGGGGAGGGGCAGGGAATCCCAGAGCCATAGCAATGGTTGGGTCCTGATCTGTATGGGTTTGGGGAGGGTTAGGATTTTGTGAAGTAGAGGTGGTAGGAATGGGTTGTTCTGCAACAGAAGAGGAAGGAATATCTGGTACAGAATGTGTAGGAGGTGTCTGGGAGGTAGAAGTGTTTGGAGGGAGGATGTCTGCACCAGAAGAGGTTGAGGGTACCTCTAGTACAGAAGGTGGGGGAGAGGGATCAGTGGGAAGATGTGTTTGGGAATTTGGGGGAGAAGGTGTTTGGGTAGGAATGGTAGAGGGAGTATAGACAGGGGTATCTGGGATGATCTGCTCTGGTGGAACAATAGGGTTACCAGAGGCAGAAGGGGTTTGGGGTATATTATCTGGGGGAGAGGTAGAAGGGGAAACAAGATTAATGGGGGAAGAAGATGGAATGGAGGGATTTACCTCTGTGGGTCAACACCAGCAGGTATAGCAGTCTCTGGAGCATCCTCCATCATCTGGGAGGCCTCATCAATGGCCTTCTCCAAGGCCTCTCCAAGATCAGATCCAGAATCAGGATCTTGAAGAATAGCTCTCTTGGCCTTGGATTTCCTCACAAGAGGCACATCCTCGTCTTCATCTTCCTCCTCTGATGGCTCATCCACCAGAAGGGTTGTCTTGGCCTTCCTGCTAGTTTTAGACTTCTTAGCAGAGCCTCTCCTGGCCTCCTCTGGCCGCTTCCTCTTGGCTGCTCCAGCCTTCTTAACAGCTTTATCATCATCACCCTTCTTCTTAAGCACATCAAGAAGGGGAATCTGGTCCTCCTCTGAGGAACCAGAAAAGGCAACGATCGAAGAACCAGTTGCTTCAGAAGCTTTCTTAAGGCTCTTCTGCTTCTGCTGCTTTCTCTGCCCCTTTGGAGGTGAAGGAATAGATTGAATAGGAGGGGCAGGGATGGCTTGCTCCCCATCAGAGTCGGCATGGCCGTGGAGAGGACCATCCTTGGAGAAGAGGATCTTGGACTTGTGATAACTGTGGCACCAAGAAGACTTCCACTTCTTCTCTGGAATGAGAGAATCCAGAAAGAGAGTTAACTTACTCCCCAAAGAGACATTTGCAGTAAAGAAAAACTGCAACTCCCCTGGCTTGGAAGGACAAGGCTCCTTCTTCACCTTCAGCCTGTTCTTCCTCAACACATCCCAGAAGAACTCCGCCCAATTACACTGCACACCATCATATAAAGCCCTCATCACACACATCCTACCATTGAAAATGGCATATGTGCTGTGATTTTCACACATAAGCACCTTCACCACGATATCGAACAACACCTTGAACTTCTGCCTTAAATGCTTATCCACAAAGCCCTTTGTGATGTTCTGGCAAGACGAACGAGCAAAAATCTTGAAGGATCCAACAATATCATCCTCCTTGTACATCAATGGATCCACTCCCACCGCAGAAATGTTCTCGAACAAAGCGCAGAAGTCGTGCTTAGAAAATACCAAATCGTCTTCATCAATCTTCGAAGAAAAGTAATCCCCATGAATCTTCATACGAACCAACAACTGGGCCGCATAACCGTCAAGAGTACGAAAATCCTTGGGAACAGTGGAGATCAACTTCTCCACCCCTGCTCTCTGGAACATCTCCAGAACCGACAGCACAACTGGGTTCTTGGTGGTATAGAAGTCCACCACCATCTCCGTCTTTAACTTCTTCATCATCAGGACATGGTCAAAATTGCACGGAGGGGCCATGACTGTGAAAGAAAGAGAGAGAGAGAGAGAGAAAATGCTTTGCAGAGAGAGAGGTTAGGGTTTGAAAGTATGAAATTGTGAAAGGACAAATTGAAAGGAAATTTGAATTAAATAGGGTAATACGCATGGCTAGATTATTAAATGAAGTGTGAACGCGTGTAATTTTAAAATTTTATTGAGGAAACAAAATCAATTTTAGCATTGATTGACATTTTGCACAGTGATTAAATCTGATGGCCACGATGAAAGGCAAGATACGGATTTAATCTGGTGCGTTGGCATAGTCATTGGGACTGGGCATAAAGGGGTTTTGAGGCAGTCAAGAGAAAAAGCGAAATGACTGCCTAGGCCCTATACCCTAGTCTTAAATACACTCCGAAGTTGAAAGGTTTTGAGTGTACTTACAAGTTTGAAAAGTGTATCCCAATGATCAGAGGCCAGAGAAGTAAATGCATACCTGTCACCTGATATTGTAACTAGATGAAACCACAGCTACATCTCCTCTGATGGAGCTCATCTGGTCCGGGTCAGAGAAGATTTTGGACAAATGACTCAGCACCTCATCTGGGACAAGTGTCACCTGGTACATACCTCATCTAGTACATTCTCTGATATATCTAATCTGCAGGTATGTTAGTGTTAAACGAAATAAGGAATCTGCAATAAAATAAAAGGATACTTCTCTGATGTTCCCCCTAAAACAAATCTGTCTCTGGATCCAACAAACCTAACTCAAAAGCTAACTCTCTGAATCTGGTCTCAGCCAAAGGCTTAGTTAATATATCTGCTCTCTGCTTCTCTGTTGCAATTTTTTCCATCCTTATATCTCCCTTCTCAACATGATCTCTGATAAAATGATGCCTTATATCAACATGTTTACACCTGGTATGAAAAACTGGGTTCTGGGTGATTGCAATTGCACTATTACTATCACAGAATATAGGAATATCCTTAGCTCTAATCTGGTAGTCCCTAAGTTGTTGACTAATCCAGAGAAGTTGAGAACAACAACTCCCTGCAGCCATGTACTCTGCTTCTGTTGTTGAAGTAGCAACTGAAGTCTGCTTCTTAGAAAACCAGGATACTAATTTATTCCCTAAAAATTGGCATGTTCCACTTGTAGATTTCCTATCTATTCTGCATCCACCATAGTCTGAATCTGAATAACCACTCAATTCTAAATTGTCATCTGCAGGATACCATAAGCCTAAGTTCACTGTTCCCTTAAGATATTTCAAAATCTTCCTTGCTGCTTCCAAGTGACTTTTCTTGGGATTAGCTTGAAATCTGGCACAAACTCCAACAGCAAAGGTAATATCTGGTCTGCTTGCAGTCAGGTACAGAAGAGAACCAATAAGTGCTCTGTACTGAGTCTGGTCCACACACTCTCCAAACTCATCTGGATCCATGTTGAAATTTGTCATCATAGGGATCTTGGCTGCTTTGCTAGATCCTACTCCAAATTTCTCTAACATGTTTCTGGTGTACTTTGCCTGATTAATGAAGATTCCCTTCTCTGATTGCTTAACCTGCAAACCTAAAAAGTAATTCATCTCACCCATCATGGACATCTCAAACTGACTCTGCATGAGTTCACCAAACTTTTCACACAGCTTCTTGTTAGGGGATCCAAATATGATGTCATCAACATATATTTGGACCAGAAGGATGTCCTTTCCTTCTTCTTTCCTAAACAAGGTTCTATCAATCTTACCCTTAGAAAAACCATTGTCCAGAAGAAACTGAGATAGAGTGTCATACCATGCTCTGGGTGCCTGCTTCATCCCATAAAGAGCTTTCTTAAGCTTGAACACCTTGTCACCTTGTTCAAAACCAGGAGGTTGTTCCACATACACTTCCTCAATGAGAATCCCATTAAGAAAGGCAGATTTCACATCCATCTGGTATACTTTGAACTTCATGTGAGCAGCATATGCTAAGAACAATCTGATGGCTTCTAGTCTGGCAACAGGAGCAAATGTCTCATCATAGTCTATTCCTTCAGACTGAGAATAGCCCTGAGCCACTAGCCTTGCCTTGTTCCTAGTAATGACATCATTCTCATCTTTCTTATTCTTGAAAACCCACTTAGTGCCTATCACCTTTTGATATCTTGGTCTGTCTACCAGCTCCCAAACATCCTGTCTGGTGAAATTGATTCAACTCCTCTTGCATAGCAACAATCCAATTTGAATCTTTCAGTGCCTCCTTGATGTTCTTAGGCTCAATCAAGGACACATAGCAACTGAATAAGGCAGCTAAGTTAAGAGATCTCCTAGTCTGGACACCCTTAGTTGGATCTCCAAGGATTAGGTCATTGGGGTGATCAACCAGGGTCCTCCTTCCCGTGGTCTTGCCTGGTTGATCATCTTCTGCAGTACCTTGGTGATTATCACCACCTGCAGAAGAGCTTCCCCCTACAGGAGTTCCAACCTCTTCTGGTTCTGCTCCTTGTGAAGGCTGCTTCTTCAGAGAACCAGGAGATGGGTCATCATCTGAATCTGAATCTGAATCAAGAACAGGTGGATTGACTTTGATTACTCTGGGAGTAGTCTGATACTGGGTCTCATCAGAAGACTTAGATTCCACCTTGAACTCAAAAGTAGATTCATCAAAAACAACATGAGGTGTTTCCTCCACACAAAGTGAATTCTTATTAAAAACTCTAAAAGCTTTACTGGTGCTGGAATATCCTAAGAATATTCCATCAGCCACTTTAGCATCAAAGGTTCTTAATTTAGATTTCCCATTGTCATGGATGAAACACTTACATCCAAAAACATGAAAATATGAAACAGATGGGGTTTTACCTTTCCATACCTCATATGGAGTCTTATTATGTCTCTGGGCAATCAGGCATCTGTTCTGAGTGTAGCAAGCTGTATTGATGGCCTCTGCCCAAAATCTCTGTGGAGTGCTGTATTCTGCCAGAAGTGTTCTTGCAGCTTCTTTGAGGGTCCTATTCCTCCTTTCTGCTACTCCATTTTGTTGGGGTGTTCTGGCAGCAAATGTCTCATGAAAAATCCCATGATCCTTGCAGTAATCTGCAATGTGTGAATTCAAAAACTCTGTTCCTTTGTCACTTCTGATCCTGACTATGCTCTGGTTCTGCTCATTCTGAATCTGCTTGAAGAACTCTGGCAGCTTAGTTATAGTTTCATTTTTCTTAAACAAGAACATTACCCAAGTGTATCTTGAAAAGTCATCTACTATTACTAAGGTGTACTTCCTTCCACTGAAACTAAGAGGAGAAACAGGTCCAAACAGGTCCATGTGAAGTAGTTGAAGTACTCTGGTTGTGGTTGTGCTCTGGACATCCTTAAAGGAAGTCTTGGGTTGTTTACCCTTCTGGCATGAACCACAAACCTGATCCTTCTTAAACACTTCATTTGGAAGACCTCGAATGAGACCTTTTCTGGCAATCTTGTTCAATATTTTGAAGTTAAGATGACACAATCTTTTGTGCCAAATCCAGCTGTTCTCTGCAGATCCTTTAGCAACCAGGCAAGCATTTCTTGGGCAACTGCTAAAATCTGCAAGATAAATGTTACCCTTCCTCAAGCCTATTAGCAAAATATCATTATAATCAGAAGAGAAAACAGTGTATGAATCACTAGAAAACTTCACTGAGTATCCCTTGTCACAGAATTGGGATACTGAGAGCAGATTATGCTTGAGTCCTTCTACGTAGTAGACTTCGTCTACAGATACTCCATTGAAGGTCAACTTTCCAACTCCTCTGGTGACGCCATAATTGTTGTCACCAAACATCACTCTTGGTCCATTCAATGGCTTGAAATCTTGGAGATTATCTTTCTGGAAGGTCATGTGCTTGGAACATCCACTATCAATGTACCAGACATGATTGCTTGAAAATCCTTTCTCCAATGGACTCTTATCTACCTTGTTAGGATAAAAATTTGTTAGTTTTGATGAGTTAAAACAAACCAGAAGATGTAATAGGACCATCTGGACCTGTTAGCCAGATGATGATCTAGATTAGGACTTAGTCTAGGGGGAACTGCCAGACCAGAAGACCTCACCAGAAGAGTCACCAGAGGACTTCACCAGAGGACTCCACCAGAGGACTTCACCAAAGGAGATCAGACCAGAGGCAGATGACCTTCCCCAGACCAGACGAGTCCGGACCAGACGAGTCCGGACCAGACGAGTCTGGTGGAACAAAAGATGCTCAGTTTGATCCCCTTATTCTACTGAGTATTCTGGTTGTTCACCAGATAAGGACCAGAAGACACCGAGGTTGCCTGGTGTCTGGTCCTGCCTTCTATGGAGAGAATCAGAGTTAGGCAATTGGAAGCATTGACCGTTGGTGATTCAAATCAAGTCAAACAAGATAGGATTGAGAAGATATAAAGACAATCAATCAAGATCTCACCAACCCAATCAATCAATTAGGGAATTGATTGATTGAAGCTTCCATATATAGAGGATCTGATTGGATTAGCCTCCCAACGGCTATGTCCCTAATCCCCTCTATATATACTTGAGTGCAGATCAAGAAAAAGCTCTAGAAGTATTCACGCGCATATAGCCATACTAAGCTTGTGATCACTACGCATATTGCACTCACACTTTGTTCTTAATTACTTATCTACTCGTAAGGAGTTTATACACTCAACCTGTTCATCTTGTTAAGATAAGGTTGGAGTGAGTTTATCTTTAGATCGAAGTTAGATCTAAAGAGTTTGTAAGAAGGTGCTGGTATTTCAGAAATTCCAGTGAGTAAGTTTGTGAGTTGGTTGTTAGTGAGACCCCTTGGTGATAAGGGAGAGTGGACGTAGGATATTTATCCGAACCACTATATATCTTGTGTCTTTTATTGCTTTATTTTAAATATTGTTTTATTGATCTCTTATAAAAGATTTTGGAAAGACATTATTACATAAGCTTCCGCAATTAATCTATCGAGTGGGACCAACAAGTGGTATCAGAGCAAGCAGCTTCGTGATCTTCACTCTTCCTCCAACACTGCCTTGCCTGATCTCATAAGGCAGGTAGTGGAGCCCCTCCTTGATGAAGTTAAAAAGGGGGAAGAGAAGGCCAGAACTGATCTGGCGAAGACCACAAATGAGACTCTGTTTAGCCATGGAGCTCGTCTGGACCTGTTGGAGAACACTCTGGCCCAGGCTGAGTTGCAGAAGAAGAAGAAAGAAGAGTTGAAATCTCTATCTATGGCTAAACAACTTGCTGCAGAAGAAGAGTCATCTGAAGCTGAGCAGGATCCTTCTACCATTCCTGGTCCTGCTAAGAGGAAGATTAGAAAAGTTAAGAAGAGTTTCCTTGAATCTGTTGTCGAAGAAGCAGAGAAGAGATACAAGGAAGAGACTCCAGAGGAGAGACAAGCCAGAATCAGGAAGAACATAGATGAAGAGCAGAGGCTCAGATATGTTAGGAGACAGAACAAGAAGGCCAGAGAAGCTGGTATTCCTTCTGGTGCAGGTGGCTCAGGACAGAAGAGGAAAGCTCCTGTGGAGGTTATGAACATTTTGCCACTAAGGACAGAAGGGTCTTTTGACTCTACTGTGCCTTATCCTCTGATTGAGAGATGGAGAGAAGCCAAGACCCTCTGGTTCATTCAGCATTATATCCAGAGGCCAGCACCAGAAGATGATGAGCTAATCAACCGAACCTTCCATTCTTGGATGCAAGCCTATGATGCAGACTTGTACAAGCAGCTGATGGATTCAACCATTGAGTTCAACCTGGAGGTGACTGCTCCTGAATTTACTTACCTTAACACTCCCATGATTGGGAACCAGGTGGATTGGGCAGAACTGAAGAAACTTTACAAGACCAAGGTGTTGGTGAATTTCACCCCAACATCTTCTGCAGAGTTGAAGGTCGTCCAGGATAGGTTCCTTGACTGGTTTCTTGTCCCTAAAGAGAACAGAAGATATGCCTAGAATAGGACAATGAACTTCAATGTAATTTGTAATTATTTTGTCCTATGTTTATTAATGAAAAATACATATCTTCTCTGTTCTAAAGACAACTCCTTGTTGTCTTATTATTTGCCTGATGAGATCTATTCTAAGGTCTCATTCCTTTAATGTTTTCTTGCTTAAGTTTACTTTTGATCAGTTCTGGTAGTGTTTTAACTCCATCAAAAAGGGGAAAATTGTTAGGATAAAAATTTGTTAGTTTTGATGAGTTAAAACAAACCAGAAGATGTAATAGGACCATCTGGACCTGTTAGCCAGATGATGATCTAGATTAGGACTTAGTCTAGGGGGAACTGCCAGACCAGAAGACCTCACCAGAAGAGTCACCAGAGGACTCCACCAGAGGACTTCACCAAAGGAGATCAGACCAGAGGCAGATGACCTTCCCCAGACCAGACGAGTCCGGACCAGACGAGTCTGGTGGAACAAAAGATGCTCAGTTTGATCCCCTTATTCTACTGAGTATTCTGGTTGTTCACCAGATAAGGACCAGAAGACACCGAGGTTGCCTGGTGTCTGGTCCTGCCTTCTCTGGAGAGAATCAGAGTTAGGCAATTGGAAGCATTGACCGTTGGTGATTCAAATCAAGTCAAACAAGATTGGATTGAGAAGATATGAAGACAATCAATCAAGATCTCACCAACCCAATCAATCAATTAGGGAATTGATTGATTGAAGCTTCCATATATAGAGGATCTGATTGGATTAGCCTCCCAACGGCTATGTCCCTAATCCCCTCTATATATACTTGAGTGCAGATCAAGAAAAAGCTCTAGAAGTATTCACGCGCATATAGCCATACTAAGCTTGTGATCACTACGCATATTGCACTCACACTTTGTTCTTAATTACTTATCTACTCGTAAGGAGTTTATACACTCAACCTGTTCATCTTGTTAAGATAAGGTTGGAGTGAGTTTATCTTTAGATCGAAGTTAGATCTAAAGAGTTTGTAAGAAGGTGCTGGTACTTCAGAAATTCCAGTGAGTAAGTTTGTGAGTTGGTTGTTAGTGAGACCCCTTGGTGATAAGGGAGAGTGGACGTAGGATATTTATCCGAACCACTATATATCTTGTGTCTTTTATCGCTTTATTTTAAATATTGTTTTATTGATCTCTTATAAAAGATTTTGGAAAGACATTATTACATAAGCTTCCGCAATTAATCTATCGAGTGGGACCAACAAGTGGTATCAGAGCAAGCAGCTTCGTGATCTTCACTCTTCCTCCAACACTGCCTTGCCTGATCTCATAAGGCAGGTAGTGGAGCCC
Organism: Ballota nigra; assembly: GCA_947034835.1. NCBI lineage: Eukaryota > Viridiplantae > Streptophyta > Magnoliopsida > Lamiales > Lamiaceae > Ballota > Ballota nigra. The sequence goes on along the minus strand of OX344727.1, from coordinate 3,226,366 downwards.
CTCCTTGATGAAGTTAAAAAGGGGGAAGAGAAGGCCAGAACTGATCTGGCGAAGACCACAAATGAGACTCTGTTTAGCCATGGAGCTCGTCTGGACCTGTTGGAGAACACTCTGGCCCAGGCTGAGTTGCAGAAGAAGAAGAAAGAAGAGTTGAAATCTCTATCTATGGCTAAACAACTTGCTGCAGAAGAAGAGTCATCTGAAGCTGAGCAGGATCCTTCTACCATTCCTGGTCCTGCTAAGAGGAAGATTAGAAAAGTTAAGAAGAGTTTCCTTGAATCTGTTGTCGAAGAAGCAGAGAAGAGATACAAGGAAGAGACTCCAGAGGAGAGGCAAGCCAGAATCAGGAAGAACATAGATGAAGAGCAGAGGCTCAGATATGTTAGGAGACAGAACAAGAAGGCCAGAGAAGCTGGTATTCCTTCTGGTGCAGGTGGCTCAGGACAGAAGAGGAAAGCTCCTGTGGAGGTTATGAACATTTTGCCACTAAGGACAGAAGGGTCTTTTGACTCTACTGTGCCTTATCCTCTGATTGAGAGATGGAGAGAAGCCAAGACCCTCTGGTTCATTCAGCATTATATCCAGAGGCCAGCACCAGAAGATGATGAGCTAATCAACAGAACCTTCCATTCTTGGATGCAAGCCTATGATGCAGACTTGTACAAGCAGCTGATGGATTCAACCATTGAGTTCAACCTGGAGGTGACTGCTCCTGAATTTACTTACCTTAACACTCCCATGATTGGGAACCAGGTGGATTGGGCAGAACTGAAGAAACTTTACAAGACCAAGGTGTTGGTGAATTTCACCCCAACATCTTCTGCAGAGTTGAAGGTCATCCAGGATAGGTTCCTTGACTGGTTTCTTGTCCCTAAAGAGAACAGAAGATATGCCTAGAATAGGACAATGAACTTCAATGTAATTTGTAATTATTTTGTCCTCTGTTTATTAATGAAAAATACATATCTTCTCTGTTCTAAAGACAACTCCTTGTTGTCTTATTATTTGCCTGATGAGATCTATTCTAAGGTCTCATTCCTTTAATGTTTTCTTGCTTAAGTTTACTTTTGATCAGTTCTGGTAGTGTTTTAACTCCATCAAAAAGGGGAAAATTGTTAGGATAAAAATTTGTTAGTTTTGATGAGTTAAAACAAACCAGAAGATGTAATAGGACCATCTGGACCTGTTAGCCAGATGATGATCTAGATTAGGACTTAGTCTAGGGGGAACTGCCAGACCAGAAGACCTCACCAGAAGAGTCACCAGAGGACTTCACCAGAGGACTCCACCAGAGGACTTCACCAAAGGAGATCAGACCAGAGGCAGATGGCCTTCCCCAGACCAGACGAGTCTGGTGGAACAAAAGATGCTCAGTTTGATCCCCTTATTCTACTGAGTATTCTGGTTGTTCACCAGATAAGGACCAGAAGACACCGAGGTTGCCTGGTGTCTGGTCCTGCCTTCTCTGGAGAGAATCAGAGTTAGGCAATTGGAAGCATTGACCGTTGGTGATTCAAATCAAGTCAAACAAGATTGGATTGAGAAGATATGAAGACAATCAATCAAGATCTCACCAACCCAATCAATCAATTAGGGAATTGATTGATTGAAGCTTCCATATATAGAGGATCTGATTGGATTAGCCTCCCAACGGCTATGTCCCTAATCCCCTCTATATATACTTGAGTGCAGATCAAGAAAAAGCTCTAGAAGTATTCACGCGCATATAGTCATACTAAGCTTGTGATCACTACGCATATTGCACTCACACTTTGTTCTTAATTACTTATCTACTCGTAAGGAGTTTATACACTCAACCTGTTCATCTTGTTAAGATAAGGTTGGAGTGAGTTTATCTTTAGATCGAAGTTAGATCTAAAGAGTTTGTAAGAAGGTGCTGGTACTTCAGAAATTCCAGTCAGTAAGTTTGTGAGTTGGTTGTTAGTGAGACCCCTTGGTGATAAGGGAGAGTGGACGTAGGATATTTATCCGAACCACTATATATCTTGTGTCTTTTATCGCTTTATTTTAAATATTGTTTTATTGATCTCTTATAAAAGATTTTGGAAAGACATTATTACATAAGCTTCCGCAATTAATCTATCGAGTGGGACCAACATACCTGCAGAGAAATCAATTAGGTCCCCTACTAGTGCTGGGTCCTGATTGGTTAGTTGCAGGTTTTGTAGGAATCCATAGATAAAGATCATCCCTTGATGGATGAGGAGATCTTATCTTCCTTCCAAATCTATCTACCAGCACATGTCCTCTGACAATGACATATTGAGCTACTGGTCTGATAAGGACACCTTTCCTATAAACAGGTCTGGTGTACCTTTTCTCAAATCTGGCCTTTGGAATGGCCTGCCTCAAAGACATGGTCTTAAAGGTCTGGTTGTAAGGGTACATCCTAGAAGAACCATCTCTGGTGTCATAACTACCCAGATCAGTTGGTTTTCTATAGATGGGTCTGGAAGACCTCCTCTGGTTCTGATAATTAGACTTGCTCTGGTGATTATAGTTCCTTTGAGTATACCTATTCTGTAATTGATTCCTCTGAGAAAATTGTCTCTGGGGTACCTGGTTCTGTTGAACATTATTCCTTCTCTGGTAGTTGTTACTCTGATTGGTATTCCCCTTCCTTGAGTGTTTCCTTTGAGGTCCCCTAATCTGTTTAGGTTCCTTTTGAGGATTTCTCTGGGGTCCTCCAATTTGAGTAATTCCTACTCCTTGGGACTCATTGTTCACAGAACCATCAATCTTTAATGGTTCCCCTTTTTTACACTTATTCTCTAGCATCTTCTCTTCCAGAACAGTCAACTCTTCTGGACCATATGTAATGTGATTAACAGAGTGATTCCTTTTCCAGTCAGGATTGTGAACCACCTTGTAACCATTACCAGTTAAGTCTTTATCATCCCAGATTTCTACCAATTTACCAGCTCTTACAGACTTGTCTTTATTATAGAAGTATTTATGAGTTTTAGAGGAAATTCCAGAATACCCTAAACCACTCTTATCGCAAATGCGCTGAGAAGACTCTGATATGATAGATACAACAGATGGTATCTTAGGAGCTTCTCTGGGCATAGGTATCTCCTCTATGTTGTGAGCAACTTGTTTTCCCTTGATAAGAGTCTGGTATTTGGCTCTGAGTTCATTGATCTCATCTTCTTGAGAGGTCCTTTCTTTCATGAGTTGATCTACCAGAGTATCTCTTTCTGTGATCTTATCCTGAAGTTCAGAGACTTCTTTGGAATGATCTTTCATGAGTTCTCTGGTGGATTTGTGCTCATGAGAGAGTGATTGAACTTCAGCTCTGAGCCTACCATTCTCTTTCTCAAGTTTTTGACAAAGTTGGACACAATTTTGGAGATCTGATAGCATTTGTTGCATATCAGACTCTCTGGAGTTACCAGATGAATTAGAGGATTCAGTACATTTGGAATTTGATAAAACTAGAATAGTTTCATTTACCTCAGTGATGTCTGCCATGAGACACACATCATCATCTGATCCAAAGTCAGAAGAAGAAGAACTGGAACTAGTATCCTCCTCCTCTGCTTCTGCCAGCAATGCTCTCTTATCTGCATATCTCCTGTCTCTCTTGATTCTTTTCTCTTCTCTTTCCCTAGGAGTAAGCTGAGGACAATCATAACTGTAGTGACCAGTCTTGTTGCATGTGTAGCAGGCATTGTCTCCTCTGGGACTAGGACTTGGCTCTCTCCTCCTCTGGTTGTAGTCTGATCTGGCTGGACTACTCTCTCTCTCCTCTGGTAGTCAGGTCTGCCAGAGCTACCATCCCTCCTCTGATAATCTGATCTCCCAGAGTTGCCAGGGTTATCATCTCTCCTCCTCTCTGGAGTTCTGAATCTGGTCTCCCTTGAGTCTCCAGATGCCTTCTCCTTCTCTGCAGGCTTGAAGGAACTCTTCCTGTCTCTGGTAGACTCCTTCCAACACCTTTTGTACCTGCCATATTTTGAACTCATTTTGTCTAATTTACGAGTTAGAAGTGCTACCTGCTCCTTGAGGCTCAAGTCATCTGCAGTAGACTCCTTTGGCTTGACATCAGGCTTGAGAGTTGAAGAGAATGCAACTCCTTTCTGGCCAGAAGAGGAAACCTCTTCTGTTTGATCCTCCTCTTGAAGATCATATTCGTAAGCTTTGAGATCAGACAACAGAAGATGGTGATCCAGAGTGTTGAGATCCTTGTTGTCCTTGATCACAATGACTTTAATTCTCCACCTGCTTGTTAGTGAACGCAAGATTTTGCTATTAATTTCCTTTACAGAGTAGGTCTTACCTAAGGCACTAGCCTTGTTTAGGAGATTTGTGAGGCCTATGTCCAGCTGGTCTATGGTCTCGTCTGGTTTCATTTTGAACGTATCAAACGAGTGTTGAACAGCCTGGAGCTTGTTATCTTTAATCTTCTCTGTTCCCTGGCAGAGAAGTGCAAGTTTGTCCCACATCTCCTTCGCAGTGACACAGGTTCTGACCTTCTCTATTACCTCCTTGGTGAGAGTGTTGATAATCTCGGTTCTTGCCACCTGGTCCAGGTTATGTAGCTTTCTCTCATCGTTGTCAAGTTCTTCTTTCTTTTTGAGGATTCGTTGTCTGGGAACTCTATCCTCTGCAGCGTCGCTAGTTTCTTCTCTGGACTCTGACCTGCCACTATAAATAGGAGTCCAGTAAAATTTAATGGGGCCACTCTCTACCACATCTAACATGCGGTGGTGGATAGCTCCCAGATGATTACTCATCATGAAGCTCCAGTGGCTATAGTCCTCAAATGAGAACTCTGGCAATTTGCGACTCTTATAAGAAGATTTTGCAGACATTTTAAATAAAATTTGGGAAATAATAAGAACTTTAACACAAGCACTTTAAGAGCAATGGATCTGCCCGGTGACCACCAAAAGCTTTACAAAGCAGTGGTCGTTGGACACACTTCTCTGATACCACTTGTTGGTCCCACTAGATAGATTAATTGCGGAAGCCTTTATAGCCAAAATGTCTTTAGAGAAAATCTTTTCTAAGAGCACAAATAATAAACAACAGGTATTAAAGAAAGCAATAAATAACACTGTATATATAGTGGTTCGGATCTGAATATCCTACGTCCACTCTCCCTTGATCAAAGGGGTCTCACTATCCAACCAACAAACTCACTAACCACTGGAGTATCCGAAGTACCAGCACCTTCTTACAATCTCTTTAGATCTAACTTTGATCTAAAGACAAACTTACTCCAACCTTGTCTAACAAGATGAACAAGTTGAGTATATAAACTCCTTACGAGTTGGATGAGTAATTAAGAACAAAGTGAGTGCAAATGCGTAGTGTTCAAAAAGCTTAGTATGCTATGTGCGCGTGTAGAGTCTCTAGAGCTTTTTCTTGAACTGCACTCTTGTATATATAGAGGGATTAGGGCTAGCCGTTGGAGGGCTAATCCAATCAGATCCTCTATATAAGGAAGCCTCAATCAATCAATTCCCTAATTGATTGATTGGGTTGGTGGGATCCTTGGATTGACTATCTTCAAATACTTTCCAATCCTGATCTTGTTGACTTGATTTGAATCACCAACGGTCAATAGCTTCCTCTGCCTAACTCTGATTCTCTCCAGAGAAGGCAGGACCAGACACCAGGCAACCTCGGTGTCTTCTGGTCCTTATCTGGTGAACAACCAGAATACTCAGTAGAATAAGGGGATCAAACTGAGCATCTTTTGTTCCACCAGACTCGTCTGGTCCGGACTCGTCTGGTCTGGGGAAGGTCCTCTGCCTCTGGTATGTCTCATCTGGTGAAGTCTTCTGGTGGAGTCCTCTGGTGGGGTCCTCTGGTGACTCTTCTGGTGAAGTCTTCTGGTCTGGCAGTTCCCCCTAGACTAAGTCCTAATCTAGATCATCATCTGGCTAACAGGTCCAGATGGTCCTATTACATCTTCTGGTTTGTTTTAACTCATCAAAACTAACAATTTTTATCCTAACAGAAACCATTAAATGGTCTGGATTCAAATGTACTTACCTCCAACGGTTACATTTGAATCCACACTATAAATACAAGCTTCCAGCTGCGGTTTCTAGGTGTGTGAGAGGAGGATAAGCTACACCTACAAGCTGTGAGGGTGTGAGAGCTTTAGTACAGTTCAAGGGAGGTATAAGAAAGTACTTCTCATATCCACGACACTGACCATTAGGGTCTTCACATATATTCATTGAGTGTCAAGCTTGTAACTCTTAGCTTAGGGAGGTTTTCCCAATCTTAGCTTGAGGCTAACACATTGTAAGGGAAAACCTCACCTAGTTGGAGAGAACAAACCAAACTAAACCCTTTCAAAAGAATGGTAGGTTTGTAGTGAGGAGAGGAGAGGCAGCCCAGGTAGTGGCGTGAGTCCAGTGTTGTCGTGCACCTTGGCACGTTAAAAACAAGAATCCCAAGTAGTGGATTTCCTGTTAAATCAGGTCGTGGATGTAAGAGCTTGAGTCTTTGAACCACGTTAAACTGAGCGTTGTTGATTGTATAAAGTATTTACTAAAGTATTGTGAAAATCTGCTCACTGAGAGCAGTGTTAAGAAAACTTTGGTTAAGTATTTAGGTCAGGGATAATCCTTCTTACTGACCAGTTCAGGTAACGCGCTCGAGAGTTCAGCATCTCGAAGTAACTGCTTTGTTAAGAGCCTGAGCTCCCAAGTCAGTTGCACTGACTTGAGTGCTCTGACTCTTAGCAATGCAGTGACATGAGTTTCCATCACTCTTGCTGAACTCCCTAAGGAAAAGTTTTTTTAAAAAAATTCTCCTAAATTCCCACTACAAGAAATCACGCTTTACATGACGAATTTTTTCGCAACGACATAAAAATTGTCACAATTTGTTATTAAAAGTGACGAATTTTATTTTCGTCACTTAAAAACTAGAAATTGTGACAAACTAAGTTTTTGTCACCAATACTTTATTTTTTCGTCACTATTTTGTAAATTCCATGACGATAATTAACAAATCGTCGCAATAAACTTCAGTGACGATGTTCATAACAATTAATAACGATATGTAATGTCATAAAAATAATATTTTTGTGACGATGGTATAATTTGTCACCATTTATTCAAAATAATTAGTGACACACTTATTTCGTCACAATATTATTTGGTGATGATATTAATTGTAGTTAGTGACAATCATATTCGTCGTTGAATATGATATTTTTATGACGATTTTATATTTAGTTATTAATTGTTTAGAATAATTAATGACATCTTATTTCGTCACCAATATTTATATACAGTGACGATTAATAATTATATGTTACTTGATGATGTAAATTCTATAGCAGAATTTTTTGCGACACTAAAATTTCGTCATCATTTGTCATTCAAATAAACTGTGTATGGTAAGCATTCAAATAAAATGATTGTGTCGTCATTATTGTGCACATTTGGCGATGGAATTAAATAAAATATTAAAATAACTCAAAAATAAAATGCAATGTTAAGGTTCGAGCCTAGACGTCTACAATAAAATTTATAAGCACCCACCGATTTAGCTATAAAAAATTATTTGAAATTTATTATATGTTCATTTTATTTTTTAAGCATTATTTTTTTCTTATGAAAATAAATATTTTATTTGAAAATTATTGGTACTTTATTTAGCATTAATTTTACCTTATACAAAATAAAATACTCTTTACATCTCAATATAAGGTTTTATTTTATTTGTTTAAGTCTATTGTTTACTAATATATGGTGGGTCATACGTAGAGTTTTGTACAAAGTAATAGGGAGTTGTGAAAAAGTAAATAGCAGTTGTTTAAAAATATATTTGTTTATTAATATATAGAGTATTATTTAATGTTTTTTTATGGAATAAGAAACTTATAGTGTAATATTTAAAAAAGAAAGTAGGAACTTTACAGTGGAAACGAGGGAGTACAATGTTAAGGTATAAACCCAAAGACATCTATATAAAATTTGGAAAACACGAACAACGTAAGGTAGACAAATTTTATTACATATGTTTGAAATTTATTACTCCATCCTTCCCATATAAATTTGCATTCTAAGGGGTTGCAATTTTTTTTTACAGATCATTGGAAATGAGTTACAGAGGCCGAGAAAGTAAATATGTTAAATAATAACCACTAATTTTAACATGTTAATTAAGCTTAATAGTTGGCTAACAAACCTGAAAACTAACCAACAAATTAAAGGTTTTATGGATGTCGTGCCTAATATTTTAAAACCTGTTTCTTAACATTTCAATATTAATACAAGTACAAGGAAATATTGTAGAAGTAGAGAAGAGTAATATGGAAGATTAATTGAGATGAATTTGAGATACAAGTTGCGAATCAAAGATATCACTTCTTATTTCTGGCATTATTGTTTTTGTATTCCAACCTATATATAGGTAAGGTAGGGAGAATTCACAGCTTACTGTTAGTTGGTTAGTTTCTATTTGTTAGCTGCTCAGTTTGTTAAGATGAGCAGAGTTATCAATTATTTAGTTAATGCATTCTTTCTTTCCTGGCCTCTACAGCTCTTGTATATATAGCTGTCTTCCCTCCTCTATTGAATACAAGTGCTCAAATTTTTTAATAATTTCCAATTTTAGCTTTTAATTCCCATGCCATACTCTGTTCAGAAACTCACACATTTTCTTCAGAAAAACACCAACAGATTGATGGCTCTTCGCCAAATTCAGGGAAAATATTCAAGATCTATCTCAATTGGAAAACAGTTTCCAAAACACACAAATAATAAATCTAAGTAACATTCCCAATATATATATCCTAGTCACAAGAGGCACAAGCCTCCCATTGACTCCTTACCTCATCTTTACATTCCTTTCAATAATATAATTAATTTATTATCAGCAATAAGTGAATTACATGATGTATAAGAAGTAATTAAAGATAAACAAGCAAAATACACAAAATAAAATTAACTCAAAGGAACATTAACTCAGATGGACAAAGAAACCAAAATATACTGAAAAAGTAAATATTTACTGCACATGGAAAAGAAACTTCATAACACATGGACACTGGTTCCAGATGCATATTTAGAAAGAATTAATATTTCTGTCATTACTTTTGAAACTAATTGATTCCATTTTTCCATGATAAAATCCCAGTTGATGGATATATGTAACCTACATATTTTCCCATGACATCGATTGCCTACAAGAAACAATTCCATAAAAAAAAGGGCAATTTACTGTTGGAGTTATAAGTGAAAGTATGCTTTTACTTTGTATAACTCGTGTATCAAACACTCGTTTTATGAGAATAATTCTTTTATCGCATTTGCTTTAGTTATGATTGAATGTTGAATTTCTATTGCAAACCGTTCAATATATAGTACGTGTTACATAGTAGTTAATGTGGTGATACCCGATCACGGAAGACGACATTAACAGTTTACTTGTAACTAAACGTACATTTTCACGACCCAGGTGGAATTGAACAATCCGCCGTGAAAGGTCGATGTGTAAGGCTCAGATTGGTCTGTCTTGACTAAGAGATTGCACTAGCACATTTAGTATGTGTTGAAGAGGTCCTACAGCGAGGATAAATTCTTCTGTTTTGAAAGGTGAAGAATTAGACCTCAGTGGTTGTTGATTTCTTAATCCCCGTCACTTAAATAGGACCGTGTGTGTTTAATAGTTACTGCTTTGATTCATGTTGGGTGAGAATCATTGTGACTTCGAACTTTGTGTCTTGGGCAGTAATATTAATCATACGACGGTTGCTAAGATTTAATACGGAGAAATGCGTGCGAGTACGGCTCGTGTGATTAGTCCCCTTGGTGGGCTCAGCAGTTTTATTGTACCAAATCTTGCAAGTGAAGAATTAGTTTCTTCGGTACGAATAATAATGTTGAGCTGTCTTTACTCCAAGGTGAAATATATTAATTAATTTAGAGCTATTCAGAAGCTCAATTAATTAATGGACTTGATAATCTTAAACGCGGGAAATAATAACCGGGAGCCCATATTATCGTAATATGGATTATGATGGATAGTGCAATATTAATTTATTAGTGGTAATAATTAATATTAATGGGCTGAATTATATTGGGGCTCAATATTGAAATTCAGAAGTCCATTAGGAGGTCAAATCTTAATTCTCCTTAAGGCCCCTCAAGTAGCCCATTAATTAGCCCAATAATGATAAGGTGATTAAAATAAAAGAAAATAATTTTGCTGATTTTTCCTTTATATTTTTCGAAAATTTGGTTATTGGAGGAGATTAAATTTTGTTGATTTTCTTGGAAAGATATTATGGAGGATAAGTATTCTTGAAATACAAGATTATCTCATATATTCAAGAAGATCCAAATCTTGGATTCTTCTTCATAGAATTTTCGAAAATTAGCCCCCTAAATATGTAGGGTGAGATTTTTGTGGAATATTTTATTTTGGAGAAAAGAATATATGAGATATATTCAAGATTTCTTAGAGTCTAAGAAAAGATTTTTTCCAAGCCCAAATATCACAAAAATTTCGGCCCTTACATATTATAAATAGGGGATGATTATTTCATCCCCAAGTACATAATTCCATGTGTTGGAAAAATCAAGAAGCATAGATATTTTTCTTTTTCCTTAGTTTATTAAATTGCTTGAAAGCGTCTCCCACCGGCGATCAAGTGAGGTGAAAAGGGAAATACTTGAGAAGACTTTGGGTTGATAGAACGAGATTACAAGTGTCCCGTATATCCAAAGGCCATTACTACGAGAGGTACGTTAATCGCATATTTACTTGTTTAATTCCGCCTAGTTAAATATGTGAAATTAATTTAACATGCATGATGATAATTAGTTGTTGGAATTATTATTTGAATTAATTAGGATTAATTCATGCTAGTAATAATTGTATTTAAATTTGTATTTAAAATTCATCCCGAATAGATTCCGGGCACCCCTATATTTTTCCCAACATTTACTACACCAGTACCCCTTGATCCCCTCCCCATAAAATAGATGCATTTAAAAAAGAAAAAGAAGTTATAATGCCTAATTTTATGAGCATGTTACACTATGACAAAAGTTGTTAAACCAGAAAAAAATGAATTATTATTTGGAAATTACTTCTCGGAAAAAGAATTCTTGTCACTCCACCATCAATGGGAGACTAACTGAAGTAATCCTTAATTAGATTAGAGTGTTGCATAGGCCCTTGCCCTGATCCCAAACTAAGATAACTAATTCAAGTTAATAAAGGGAAAATTGCAGAAATGGTCCCATAAGAATCGGTCCTCATGAATTTGGTCCTTTTTTAGCGCAAATAGTCCCATACGATTTTTCCATCAAAAAAAATAACAGATTAACGAGCATGAGGCGCACACGCCCGTTAGTTTTCTGCCAAAAACTCGCGCGTATAAGTCCCAACTTAAAAATAATTAATTTTCAGCTTCTCAAAACTCTACGAACTAAAGTTGCAGAATCGCCCCCAACTTGCATTTTACATTGAAATGATTGTTAATAGCAAAAACTGGCCCATTTCCCTCTAAAAATCAAGTTGAGAAGGTTTTTCATCCAGTATTCCATAGAAAACTGTAAAATATTTTACGGGTGGGACCTTTTCTGCTGAAAATGGGACCAAAAAAGAACATGGGACCAAATCTGTCAAGTACAAATTCTCATGGGACCATCCTTGCAATTTACCCAGTTAATAAATTGTTATGCTATGCAATATAATTTGAGGGTTTAATCACAGTAAAATCCAATTCCATACACGAGGCTTGCTCCTACTGGAAAAAAAAAAATGAACGCAAATATATAGTGATAACAAGTAAAAAAGACATTACCCAAATCAGATCAAATTTGATAGTATAATTATCATCAAAACCTTAATCGCTTCCCAAATGGTGTATCCATAGTGGAATAACTGGATCCTCTTCTGCTTAGGGATTCTATGAGCTCTGTTCGAATCCGAAGGAGGTGCTGCATTAATGGTGATGTGTTAACGGTGCGGCATGAACGGAAAACATAGCGATAAAAAGTAAAGGGTTTTGCAAAATAGGGCAGAAAAATTATGAGCGTTTAGGAGACACAGTTACTTCACAAATTAGCTAAAATAAAAATGAGCGGGTGTTTCTATTGTTTTCCCGCCTCTTAATTTATAATTTGACAAATTATTAGGTAAAAAAAGTATCACTTTAACTTATTTGTAAAATATCAGTTATTTTATTAAAGAGTATTAGTTGTTTATATCATAAAGTATTAGTTTTGGGATAAAGACTTGTGTTGACCTAAATTCAGGTAAACACAATTCCTCAAGTATCACAATTATTTATACACACTTTCATAATTTAAAAATCAAATATTTTTAATAATGAAGGTAAATATGCATACCAATAATGATATATATACATAACATTGGTATTTAAAAATGAACACATGAGACCTACTCTAGTTTCAAAGGGTACTAGTAGTTTTATTAAAGAGTTAGTTGGGCATATTAGTTGTGTTACAATAAAATATTTCATTTTATGTGTTGTTTATTTCAAAATCACTAAATAATGACACTTTGTATGTTAGATAGTTGCACTTTACATAATAAACAATGATACCAAATTCATTTTATAACGTTCGTGACACCACGAGGAAAATCCTGAGAGACAATAGAAAGTATATACCATAATATTTTTAAGTCGATTGTCTACAATAACAAACTGAGTCATTCTTTAGTGAAATTTGTTCACAGTATGAAACTAATAATATTCATTCAGTGATATCATTGATCTTATGAATAATACACATAACATTGAACATTATGATATTAGTTTATTAGTTAATTGTATCACTAAATGAATATCATAGTATCATTGAACAATAAAATGAAACAACTAATACATTTAATGAAAATAATGAATTCCATTCGGAGTTAGTAGCTTTAGTGTAATTAATTAATACATTTAGTGTAATTTACTAATATCCTTCAAACAAATCTCACCTTGAATATCATTCACATAAAACCTTTACTTTTATGGTAGGAGATTACACATTTTATTTAAAAAGAAAAACGAGCCAATGAGTGTGAGATTGAATATTTTTTAATAAAGTAAAATTACTTTATTGTCTTTTGTGAGAAAGTATTATTTCATTTTTTGGATTTTGAAAAGTAATTGTGGAACGTCCAAAAAAAGACAAATGTAAAAATAATTGTGCTGGCAGAGGAAATAATATTTATAGAGTATGTATAATGTGAATTTTGAATAATTTTCACCTTGAAATTGAATTTCAACATGATCACATTTAATGAGAATAATTAATATCTTTCACTAATACTCTTTAGTGAAACTATTACCCTTCACCGAATACACTCTAATAAAACAAATAATATCTTTTAGTTGAACCAATTAATATGCTTTAGTGAAACAACTAATACCCTTCAAAATCGTTCATGAGGAAACTTGTTCACACTATACTTTGTTAAATTTAAAGACAAAGTATAGAGTGAAAATAGTTCGTACATGAACCATTTGAGGAGTATTAGTTTTTTTTTTTCCACAAAGGATATTAGTTGTTTTCACAGAAGGGTAACATTAGTTTTGTAGGGTATTAGTTAAAGTGTGCGAAAAATATTAATTATTTTACAAAAGTGTATTAATTATTATACAAAAAAGTATTACAAAATAGTTTATATAACTATTCCATATATTACTTTTTTAATTAAAAAATCAATAAAATTTAATTATGTGTTAAATGTGGGAATATGGATGTAGACGAATCGAATCGAGTCGAATACCACCGTGTTTGAATTCGTATTCGTAAAATTATTTCGAATATCGAATTCGAATCGAATATTTTTCGAATAGTAAATGTGATTTATATTTGATTTGAAACTCATATCGAATTACTAGAAAATATACGAATATTTAAGTCGAATATTCGAATTGATTTTTTTTCTCAAAGCATGTTCCTAACAAATAATATTCAAGAGAAGATATTATGAACAATATTCACAATGAAACTTGTTTGAAGGGTATTAGTAAATTAAACTAAAAGTATCAGTAAATTGCACTAAAGTTATCAGCTTGAAATGACATTTAGTTTTTTCTTATTAAATCTATTAGTTGAAGTGGTATTAGTTATTCTCACTAAAGGTATCAGTTATTTCAACATAAGATATTATTATTTTTTATCGATAAAGTTGTGACTCGAACCCATGACCTTTGTATCATAGGTAGTGGAATTTTAACCACTTGACTTGAGTTATACCACTTCGTCAGATATTAGTAATTTGTTGTTCACGATAATAGTTACCGTGATTATTATTCACATAATACTTTGTCAATATTCAAATATTCATTTTAAAATTGTCATTATTTGAATTCACAAACAAGTTATAAACTTAAAATTTTGCATAACATAATCAAGTAAGTAAATGGAAATAAATTAATTATCAAATTCATGGAAAAACACTTTAATAATCAAATTAAGAGTGTTGACCTGCAATTCTTTTTTAATTAGTTAAGTTTTTTAATAATTAAATTACATTATATATATTTTTAATTAAAATATTTAATTAAGAATTGCCTACAAGTCCACCTGTTAGATGAATTTATAAAGGTTAATATCCTTAAAATAATTATAATGAACTTAAATTTATAAATAATTATATTTATTATTACTATTAATATATAATTATGTAATTATATATTTAACCGAATATTTAATCGAATATTTACGAATATCGAATCGAATATCATAGTATTTGTATTTTTATTTGATAACTAATCGAATCAAAAAAATTATTTGTACTCGAATTCGAATTATAAAATTTCGAATACGAATATCGAATTTTAAATACAAATATCAAATCGAACCAAAATTATTTGATTCGTTTACAACCCTATGTGAGAACGTGAAAACTTAAATTAGTTTAAGTTTTTAGGCGTAAAAAATTAAAGTGGGAAATAAAAATTTAAACTGAATTTATATTTTTAGGCGGAAACTATTAAAGCGCGGGTAACCAAATAGTGACTCCAATTTTTCTTTTTGGAAGGTGGGAAACTAAAAAATTCAAACTAATACAGAATGAAGTAAAATAGGTATGTACTGGGAAACCTTAAACCTAAGTCCATTCGGAGATTGTGGAGTGAAGAATATCTCAAATCGATGAACAATTCTTATTCTTCTTCGACGGGCAACCTCTTGTCACGTCGCCGCTCCAGTCGTCGCCCACCTTCGTTGTTGCAAGCGAAGACATGATAAGAATTCATATTTTTTTGGTTTCGTGCAAGGAAGAAGGAGGCGATCAGGACTCTGTATTTATAAGGTTTAATTTTTATATTTTTTTTTCCATTACGGGTTAATTGATCGATGTGTCTTAATCTCATCTGTATATAGGCCTTCCCCACTTCCTTTTTCTTCGTCTTAACGATCTGATCCCCTTCGATTCAGGACTTTCCATCTGAAATTTAAATTGGGGATGTACAGAATCATCGGCGCCATGACCAGAGACAACAACCTTAAAACTGCCAAGTCCGCTGGAAAATGATGGACACTGGAACTCCTCCCTTTTTGGAGAGTACGAGAGGTACGATGATCATTGTTCTCTGCTTATGGAATAATACCTTGATAATTAAAGAGTTCGCTGGTTTGGTAATTGAACTTAGTCTGAGAACTGAGAAGATATATTAATTTCTGCTAATTTGTGCCGTTTCACTGTGAAATTGTCTCACCCAAATTTTTCCCATTAATTTTTGTGTTGGAAGCCTGTATTCTGTGACAAGTATAATGTTAGTCGAAAATGATGAGCACATTCAACATGATGTCTTAGTGGGATAATGAACCTTGCTTGATAAGATCATCTTTGACAAGGTGTTGTTATTCTCTCACTTTTTTGCCCTAATTTTCTATTGGGGACACACACACACACTACGCAGTTGCACATTTTTGGTATTCACTATTAACCGTCACATATGGCTATACTTTCAGCCAAATTATCCATTAAGAATGTTTGATCTTTTCATGACAGCCACATTAGTAAAAAAGAGGATTTAGGTTTAAGGTAGCTGTAGTGAGAAATTATATCACTATTGTGAAGCATACATGTGAAAGATTATTATTGCATCTTCAATGTTATTTGCCTGTATGAATAAAAACCGATTCTATGATCAATTATTACTACGAATGCTATATATGATCGTAAAAATATCCCGTGTCTACTTAACTTAGTTGATTTACTGAAATTCTCAACTAAACTGTTATTTTCTGATTTCATATCTTTCCTTATTTATTTCAAGATGTATACTGCATTAAGAAAGATCCACAAGGACAAGGATGCGAGATTGAGGAAAATGTTGCTCAGGTAATACTTCATTAAAAAAGTAGAGTTGTTGCAATTAATTTTGTGAATTGTAGCATGAATTGCTTAATATAGCAGTAGAATTAACTGTTAAACCCAAAACCTGAGTAGTCCCAAATCTAGAGAAAAAAAATGTTACATAGCAGATTTAACTCTTTCTGATGACAATTAGGAACCTTTTTCATTATTAATAGCTAGGAATCAATTTGCTCAATATTATGCTATAAAAAAATTACGAACATTAGAATTTCCAAAATGGCAAAACAAGGATTACATGTAAAATGGGGAGGGATATCATTCTTGATCTGAAAGAGAATACATATTAAGCTATCCCATAGAGAATATTTCAACTCTATCTATTATCATATCCATAACTTAAGGTGGTTGTGAGGTAATAATTTAAGTCCCTTTCTAATCCACAAGATGTATAGTTTATGAATTAAGTAAAAAGTGAGATATTGCTTTGATAGTTAGTTAAAATTTAGAAAATTCTTAGATAGTTAAAAAGTTAGCATAAACATATTACTACTATATAAGAATTTCTTGAATTCTAAAGTAGCTTACCATTGAATCAATGAAAAAGCGTGGTGCATGTGTGGTCATTTAAAAGTCCAAATGTACAATTGTAAGTTATTATTTTATAGTTTCTATGTGGATTGTAAATTAATTAAGAATTGCATGA
Source organism: Ballota nigra (assembly GCA_947034835.1). Taxonomy (NCBI): domain Eukaryota; kingdom Viridiplantae; phylum Streptophyta; class Magnoliopsida; order Lamiales; family Lamiaceae; genus Ballota; species Ballota nigra. The sequence goes on along the minus strand of OX344727.1, from coordinate 3,209,364 downwards.
GAAGGATTTTGACCTTTGAATATTGCTAAAAGATAGTTAAAGACAACTAATTAGTTGATGATATTATTAATCCTTTAATAAAACATAATAGATAAAGAATATTTTTTTGTGCTTTATGCTTGTTGGTTATACAATAAAATAAGTTGTCCAACAATTTGCTTAATTTCCTTTTCTCCTTATAAGAGATAGTACACGTGAATAAGATCATGGATGTAGTGAAAACCTGATGGAGGAAAGAATATGCATTGGGTCTTTAGTGTATGCTTAAGAATACTTATTCTAAACTGGTTAGTCCTCTTTTTTTTCAATAGTTTGTCATATATTTTTCCAATTAAGTTGGAGGGAATTGTAGCACTTCAGTGTAGCTGACATTTTAATTCTATGATAATAACATGGCATATATGTACACAAACATATGACTTCTCTGTTTCTTGATCCATTAGTATGCCCTACCATCCATAATTAAAGCCAAAATGGCCATCTCAGCATTATTTCTACAATAGTAACATAGGAAAAAAGTTCTTTTAAAATAGATAGAGATTCTAGCATGTTTCTTCTTTTCTGAATAATTGACTATAAGAATGATAAAATTTATGAAAATTAGTATAATAGAATCTCATGCATTGGTAATTGTTTTGTTCGTTTCTTCCTATGAAATGCATGCATTGATGAAATATTCTAATAAAATGGGGTAGGTATCATTGTTTGCCCAATCTAGTCACATTGAATTTAAAATAAAAAAGAAATTGTGTTAGAGTACCCAACGTGCAATATATCGATAGAAACTAAGCATATATTTAACTTTATAATTCCTCATTAGTTGCCACATAATAGATTAAGATTGACGAACATACCAATTAATTGTACAAACTCGAGTTCTATAGATTGTATTTTCATATTTTCTAAATTTATATATATTTTGACATAATTTCTCATTAACAGAACATGTCACACATGTAATGGTGGGAAGGAGACAAAATTGACCGGTTTGGAAGGCAATTTAGGCAATGTGTAGAAATGACTAATTTTAAAGACCAATTGCTTCGACAAAATGCAGATGTCCACAAGCTCATGACATAGCGCTTATGGCTAATTAAGAGATAGCATTAAGGTATACATAGTGTTAATCACTTTTTCTTTCAAAATATTTATACTTGAGCATTTACCTTAAATATTGGTTGTATAAAATATTATTTAATTTAAAATATTTTTCAAAATTATATATGGACTAATATAAATTTAAAATATTTACAGGAAATCTACAAAAGATACTTGAAGTGCGAAGAGGAGGAGCAACTTTAAAATATGTTTAAAGAGTACAATTTTTATATTGTTTATATTTTTTTATAATTCTTATTTTATTTTAATGTAATGAAATTGCCTTGCCTTTGTCAATACAAATTTTTATTGTTAATTCATATTATTGTTGTAAGTAATTACTTTTTTAAACCTTTATATATAACAATTCAAATAATTTGTCAAGAAAAATAATTATTTTATGACAAGTTATGTGTCATGATACGTGTTATTTCTATGACGAAATAATATTTTGTCACCATACGCTAACTAATAATGACAATATATGTGGTTATAATACCTAAGCATTTTGTGGTGATAATTTGTCACTAAAGTCTCACTTTCTATGACGAATAATTTCGTCAATATATATTTACATATATATATATATATATATATATATATATATATATATATATAAATAACGACGATCATAATTTGTTACTATATTGTACTTCATTCATGACGAAAATTTTAAAATATGACAAAATATACAATGTCATTGTATCTAAGCATTTAGCGACAACTGTCATATTCGTTGCTAGATAATTTTTATTATGACAAAAAAATTCATCGCCATTTCTATAATATTTAGTGACCATAATATTTTTGTCACAAATTCATACATTTTTGTAACGCATTGTATCGTCATTATTTGGATACATATAACGACGACCAAGATTTCGTCACTAAAGTTTAACTCTTTGGTGACGAATTATATAAACATGACGAATTAGATAGTCAAATAATGACAAAAATTATGTCACTAAAATTTGATAAACTTGGTAGCAAATGAGTAATCGTCACAAAAAATTAATATTTTAGTGACAATAAATCAAATTTGTCATGTAAAGTTAAAGTTTTAGCGACGAAACACTACAATTAGTGACGAAATATGATTTCAATTATGACATTTTATTTGTCGCTATAGATGAAATGATACAGTGACAATGATCTTTTGCGTCATTAAAAGATGACTATAGATGACGAATTCAAATAACGTCACAGTTACCTAATACGACGCACTTTCAGCGACGTTTCTTGTGACGAAAATAAATTGTCGCCATACATTTTTTATGACGAAAAATGATGTTATTATGACGAATTTTTTCGTCGCAATTTCTCAAATTTCTTGTAGTGTCCCATGTTGTCCTTCGAAAACGGGACCATCAATTGGTATCAAAGCGGGTTGTTCACATGACCACTAATCCAGTTTTGTTAAGAAAAATGGACAACCGAATTAAACTATGGGAATTTCTGCATATTTCAAACTATTACTTGTGTTCTGAAATTATTCATGTAATAGAAAATCTTTTTGTTAGAAGTTTTGAAATCATCAAAAATGGGAAAATTGTTGGGATATGGTTTAATTTTGATGACTTTCCAAAACCTCATGTAATAGGTTTGAAACAGTCAGGATTGTATCTTTAGTTTCAGGCCAGGCTAGGTTATTTCTCAGTAGAATAGACTGTTAGTTGAGAAGAACTCAGTTGAAGGAACACTCAGTTGAGAGGGAACTCAATGAGGGGGAACTCAGCAACACAGCCCGAGGAAATCAAGATGACACCACAAGAAGAACTGACTGAAGCCACGACAGAGACCTGAACCTGAAGAGAAGCCTGGAGGATGTCCCACTGAGCCTAAACCTGGCTGATCTAAGCTAAGTCAGGCTGACCACTCAGTGAAGAGCATGATCAGGAGGATCAGTGCTGCACCAAGTAGGCCCTGAAGGAGTCAGGCTACTGTGGTCAGGGAAGTTTGTCATTCAGCCTTATGATAAACTGCTTGGAGAGATCTTCAAACAGTCCCTGAAGGACAACATCACTGAAGACAAGTATGTCTACTGAAGATCATCAGTCAGTGGAGGATGATGCTACCTAAAGTCAGCGGGGCCTGGTCAACCCACTGAGTCAAAGATCCATTGGATGCAGTCCACGTGGACCAATCAGCACAAGGTAGTAAATCTGACACTGACAAGGCCGCATTCCAAGAAAAGTGGTTAAAACCATTAAATGGTTTGGATTTAAATGTACTTGCCTCCAACGGTTACATTTGAATTCACACTATAAATACAAGCTTCCAGCTGCGGTTTCTAGGTGTGTGAGAGGAGGATAATCTACACCTACAAGCTGTGAGGGTGTGAGAGCTTTAGTACAGTTCAAGGGAGGTATAAGGAAGTACTTCTCACATCCACGACACTGACCATTAGGGTCTTCACATATATTCATTGAGTGTCAAGCTTGTAACTCTTAGCTTAGAGAGGTTTTCTCAATCTTAGCTTGAGGCTAACACATTGTAAGGGAAAACCTCACCTAGTTGGAGAGAACCAAACCAAACTAAACCCTTTCAGAAGAATGTTACGTTTGTAGTGAGGGGAGGAGAGGCAGCCCAGGTAGTGGCATGAGTCCAGTGTTGTCGTGCACCTTGGCACGTTAAAAATAAGAATCCCATGTAGTGGATATCCTGTTAAATCAGGTCGTGGATGTAAGAGCTTGAGTCTCTGAACCACCTTAAACTGAGCGCTTTTTATTGTTTTAAGTATTTACTAAAGTATTGTGAAAATCTGCTCATTGAGAGCAGTGTTAAGAAAACTTTGGTTAAGTATTTAGGTCAGGGAGAATCCTTCTCACGGACCAGTTCAGGCAATGCACTCGAGAGTTCAGCATCTCGAAGTCACTGCTTTGTTAAGAGCCTGAGCTACCAAGTCAGTTGCACTGACTTGAGTGCTCTGACTCTTAGCAATGCAGTGACTTGAGTTTCCATCACTCTTGCTGAACTCCCTGAGGAAAACTTTTTTTAAAAAAAAAATTCTCCTAAATTTCCATTTTGTCCTTCGAAAACGGGACCATCAAAATTTCATTTTTCATCCTTTTATAACTTCTACATTATGGGACATTAATATGTTCAGAAAAATTAAAACGTGATTATGAAATAAATTTTTTTAAAAGATACTCTATATAACAGATGCTTTCGATAATGCAAGTGGGTTATCATTAACAAAATAATATTGGGAACTACTGTACAAATGAATTAATTTCAAACTTTGTACAAGTTTGAACTTTTGTATGAGGTGGAATTCTTTCACTTAGTAATTTCCTATCCTTTGGAAAAGTAGGGTTCTACCTTCTTTTAACGCTTCATGAATACCGGGAGAGGAGAAAGAAACTAGAAACTCCACTGGTAAAGGAAAGATTACTTGGTAATGTCCCACAAGAGATTCCAGATATAAATGAGCAACTTGATTATAATTTTGGAGACATTGCGAATAGCATGAACTCTGATAATCAATCAATCCTTCTCTGTTCCCAAAAAATGGATGCCTGAATGACAAAGCATATGGTAAGTTCATGTTATTGTATGTATTACGAAGTAGAAATTTTATAGGGTTCGAAATCTTATACCAAAACCTAGTTTGACAAATGAAGATTTGAACTCTGATGAAGCCTATGATTTGGGAATAAAACTACTACAATGTAACTCCTCTATTCCTAAAAATATTCAAATGCAAGATGAATTGTTAATTTTATGCCTTCCATATGTAGATTTAATAGGAAAGTGTGGGATAAAATTTTAAGATGTGACGGCGTTTGTATGTGAAATGTTGCAAATCTTATGAAAAGAAACCTATGATTTGGAGATAAAACTACAACAAATCATGAAAAGAATATATATATATATATATATATATATATATATATGCTTAATCTTGTGTGCATTGGGCGTTGGGCGAACCGTGCTCTATATATATATATATATATAGACACATGTATATGGCTTGAGATTTATGAGTGTGATGCTCTATAGGTCTCAGGTTCGAAACCCACTGGGTGTGATCAATTCTGGAGATGGGTCAATCCATACAGAGCTTATCCCTGGCTTAAAATAGGACCCCCTGCTAGTGGAAGGTGGGTTATGGGTTCCCCGGATTAGTCGGCCAATGAGTCGGCTACTGAGTACCAAATATATATATATATATATATAAGGCAAACCATTATGTGAATGATTCTTATGGTAACTATTACCGTGAACAACAATATACTAATGTTGGGACAATGTCAATTTTGATTGGATCCCAAAGCCCCTGAAAAGATGTTTGCATTTGTTTGTCAGGCTAGTCTTGGTTAGGATTTGTACTTAGTCATTTTACACTTCACAGGTACTTAGTAAGAGGAGCACTTACTGATGACAGTCAAGACAAGAGCCTGAAGACGCAGTTTGCCATCCTGAACTTATGGCAGTCTTCTAAGCTGGCTGAGTAAGTCTCAGTGATGAAGAGTATGACCCTGAGGTCATTACTACTCAGTCCTGAAGGGAACAAGATGATACTGAGTTTATAGGAAGACTTGGAGTAGAGCCAAGCAATGCAAAAGGAATGTCAGTGTTAGGACAAGACCGGTGAGCTCAAGACAAAAAGAACTTAATAAGATAAGCCTGAAGCCCAGGAATAAGTTCTGACATTCTCACCAACCTGATGACGTGGACCAATCCGGGAAGGACACGCACGTACGGAACCTAACAGAGACTGACTTCAGACTGCATTTTCAACGGGCAAGCATTTAATGTGCATTTAATGCAACTACCTAATTCCATGCAAAGGACGGCTGCTGCATGAAGATATGTCCGTTTGAGTCACTCTACATAGTTGACAAGAAAGGCTATCTCTCAAACAGATAGTTTTTCAAATCACCTATAAATACAGAAGGCCTTGAACCCATTCAAGGTTACGGGAAATTTCCAAGCCATAAATTACTCGAACTCTCAAGCACTCAAATCATTCAGTCTTTAGAAGAAGCACTCAAAACCCTTTAAATTTCCCAAGTGTTTCTTAGCAACTGAGAGTTAATTTGTATTCCAAGAGCGTACAAGCAATATCTTAAGCTTAGAGAGATTATCCAACCCTTAGCATAGCTTTGTCTTGTAAGGATAATCTCAACCTAGTTGGAATCCAAACTGAAACCAAAATCCTAAGTTAAGCTTGTTGGGAGTAAGTCAGTTAGTGAGTTAGTAAGAGAAGTTTGTATAGGTCAGTGGGGTAGCTGATCTTGGTGCACCTTGGCACGTTAAAAACAAGAATCCCTTGAGTGGATTTCCTGTTAAATCAGGTCATGGACGTAGGAGCTTGAGACTCTGAACCACGTTAAACTTGCTGTGTTCTTATTGCTTTGATATATTGCATACCTATCACATTAACTGTTCATTCATTGCATAAGATTTATCAGGTCTGAATCAATCAGCCTGATCTATTAAAAAGAGCACTGCCCTTACTAAACACCTTTCAGTGGAGTAATCAGTTTTCAGAAGCAAACTAATAAAGACTTTAAACTATCAGGGCTCACGCATTTCCGCACTGAATTTAAAGTGATAGTTAGCCAACTGACCCGCACCAAGTGTAGTCAGTAGGTGTATTATCAGTGCCTAGTTCTTTATCACTCTGAGTAAAGGGGACTCAGTCAGGTTTTAAGTTTGAAAATTGGTATACGTGTATCCCCCCATACACGTATTCCTCAGTCTTGTACCGGGACCAACAACTAATATCTTATGTTGAAACAACTAATACCTTTAGTGAAATAACTAATATCGTTTCAATTAATATCTTTAGTGAAAATAACTAATATCCTTCGAAGCTGATACATTTAATGCAATTCACTGATACCTTTAGTATAATTTACTAATACCCATCAAATGAGTTTAACTGTGAATATCACACATAATACCCTCTCTCTCTCTCTCTATATATATATATATATATATGTATGTATGTATGTATAAACTTTTGAAAACACTCATAATGTTTATATTTACTAGATTATTTTCAAATGATATATTCAGTGCAACTTATTATAATACACTACAAATGGACGAAATTGTATAGTTCAAGTGGTTAGATCTCCATTACCTATGACCGAGAGGTTATGGGACTGCGTCACAATTAATAAAAAAAATACCTCCTCTGTACAAATGTTCTGCAATTATTAGTTGATTAACATATCTAAACTTTTCTGTTAATATCATTTTATTTTATTTTGTAACATCATTTCTAACATACGTTCTTATAACAATAAAAATCATACCTACAAAGAGTTAATATTAGTAATCTTCATGTAACTTAGACCATGCCTAATTTTAGTCTTGTATTTTGTTATTTTTTTCAATTTTGATCCTTTTAGCCTAAAATTGAAAATAAACATATAGTTAAACTGGACCTAAAAATGGTATAAAATTTTAGCCATGTGTGTTTTTTACTTTTTTTCTAAAAGACCAAAATTGATAGATTAAAATCATACATGATTAAAAATAGGGATAACCTAAGTTACATGATGATCCATAATAATAACTCTATACAAAGGAAAAAAAAAAAAATACTATTTAGCAAAGCATTATGGTAAAATTTGTTTAAGACACCCAGTGGAAACTATTTATTGATATCATACATTTTAGATGCATTTCAACCAGAAAATTGAAATTAAACTAACTTTCAATTTTATTATTCCACAAAAGACTAAAAATTAATTAATTTAGTAAGAACTATACGTTGATGTGAATTTGACTACGCTAATTTTGATAATGAGTCCAATATTAAGAGTGACATACAAATCTTAGAACATATGAAGTAACACATTAATTTAGTAAGAAATCAAGATAACCACTTTAATTCGGGCATGTGCATGAGTCGTATGTGTAATTCTGGTAAAAAACTACCAAGATTGGTCAAAATATGACCAAAATCGATTAAAAAAATGGAAATTTATATATTTTTTGGAATATCCAAAAGATAAAGGACAAAAAATGAAATTTTCTGTCCTATATAGATCTTGGAGAGTGAAATAAAATAATCTACACTTATTTAGGTATATAAAATTTATCTTTCAAATAATTTTCATCTTTTTTTTATGTCAATAATAAGTTGGGATCTTTTCATTCGAGCTGACACCCCGAAATGGACAAAGAAATTTTGAAACTTGCAAACTTATTGCACAAACCAATTAATTTTATGAGTTTATATATTTATATTTATTTCCAAATGAGAAAATATAATCTAATTTATTAATTTAATTTTTCACAAAAAGATTAAATATCAACAAATTACAAAGAACAATAATGCAAACTTTTCATGTGCATAAGAATTACCTCTGAATCTTTCATCATATTTTCCATGTCATTAGTAACTTGAGAACTTTTCATTCGATCCCTCTCAGCTGATACTCTGAAATGGATAGGAAGCAAATTAGACAATGGCAAGAATATCTCATAAATCAATTAAATAACTTTAAAAAAATAATGAATATTTCGATTTACAATTAGGTTAGATCTTCTCTTTGTGAAGGTGTACTTTGAATCATATTTTTCATAGATGTATGAACCACCTAGACACATCCCAAAACAATGGTCCGACAAAGACCCTGGTTATTTTCAACTCATACCTAGTTTTGTTTCAAGAAGCGGGTATAAATAAGAAACTTTGAGAGAGAGAGAGATCTGGTGGAAAAGAAGAAGTGAAAGAACAAATAAAAAATGAAGAAAATATTGAGGAAGAAATGACCGAGCCATGAATTAGGTAAACCCTAATTTATAATCTATTTATACAACTAATAATGGACTTATTTGAGAAGATACAATTTATAATGGGCCGATAAAGACTCATTAGACATCTTAAACCAATATGGATTTGAAATAAGAAATAACCCTTATAAAAATGGCATGATAGGCTAGTAAGAATTATTATATGGAAAAAAAAACCACACTTGGGCTTAGAGAATTATTTTTGCTTGTTTTTAGATAATTGGAGATAGAATCAAGCCATATAAATTAAAATCTAAAAAATATTTTTATATGTTCTAAAATTGAATAAGAAAATAACTTATTATTCTAGAATTAAATTATTTTTAGTCCCATAACTCAGTTACAGTCCAATTTTTGTCCAAAAAAATTAACTATTCCGATTTAGACTCAGCATTAAAAGAATTGTTTACTATTTTTCCACAAAATCGTTGGAAACTTGAAAAAAAGTGTCCTTTTATGTCACGTGAGGATTTAAGTTGGGGCCAAAATTGGACAATATGCAAGTTAATTATAGGTCTAAATTTAGATTTTCAAGTGACATAAAATGACATCGTTTCAATTTTATAGCTATTTTGTTCCACAGTTTTACTATTTTTTTAATATTGAGACTAGATCGAAATAGTATAAATTTTTGTATTAAAATTGGTCAGTAGACAAATTATGGGATCAAAAAAATTAGATACGACAAATTGTACATCTAAATGTGCGCTTAGATTTTGTGTATGTCTCAAAATGGACCACATTAAATTTGAATTCTATTTCCTAAATATAAATTTTGTGTATTCCTCATAAATGGAAGGCTACAAAGAGAATATATTGTTGGTGCAAAATCAATCTCTCTAAAAGCTCCTAAGGCTTCGTTTGAACAAAGCCAAGTTCTCCAAAAGTAACAACCAATTTTTTTCTCTTGTCATATTGATTCCATCATGTAAGGTATATCTCCGAAAGAAAATAATTGACCTTTGCGCTGAAATCTCCTGTTCTGCTGTCGTTGATACTTTAAAGAAGTGTTGATTTTTTTTATTTTTTATTTTTTTGGAATTAATTGGATTTGACCCAACATTGACCAAATTAACATTGTGATCCATTTTTTGAAAATGGAAATAAGTTTCAAATCCATAATCTACATTCCGAGTAGATGAATTTGATGAATTATTTGCTCAAAATAAATATCGAGTGAATGAGATAATAATAATTTTGTGTAGCAACTTATTATTGAAATTATTGACGTTGCAATGTTAGAAAATGTGGTTGACGAAGGAAAAAAGTTTCCTTATCCCACATAAGAAAAGTAAGGATCTTTATATATAGACTTAGTCATTAAAGGTTAAGGTTACTTGTAGTCTACATATGTTTGATACGATCACACTCACTTAACAAGCATAATACTAATTTAAATAAAATACAATCCTAAAAACCTACTGTAATTTTCACATAAGCACAACATTATCACAAGCACGACAACCTGCTCACCTTTACAAAAGAGGTTTCAAGTCAAACCAACAAACCAGTGTTACTCCAAACCACACGTAAGTAGATACTAGTTTACAATATAATATAGTACCTGCCAAAACCAAAACAAAATGTACAATAGCGGAAGAAAAATATGCCACGGTCCTGCCCGCAGGTTGTCATCTATGTACACCGCAACCCAAAAGCCTGCAAGAGCGCCACAACTAGTCCAGTATGAACAGGTCGTCACACATCATCAAGATTACATACAATGCATAAACTACGTGAGATTTACAAATCCCAGTAAGCATAAATTATGCATGATGTGATGTTCATCTCAAATCCTCATTATGCACAATGCACTCTCATTTAATATCACCAATTTATTTATGAAATACTCATTAAGGGCCCCTGACTCACTATTATGCACTGACACAATCATCAAGATCAATAAAATATAATCAAGTGACCACAATAAGTATGATCCCGACGGGGGTCCATCCTCTTGTGGCCATCGAGCCCCCCCCCCCCATCGCGGCCCTCATGTCCACCAAGAAGTAATCCCTTACACGTCAACTAATACGGTGAGGATCTATCCCTCTAACGGCCTAGCAAAGTCCATCACCAAACTTGACCCTCTGTCCGTTCAGAAGTCCCCTCTATAAACATGTACACAACATAAAGTATAAGATAGTGGCACACACTAAGTAGTCTACGCTAGGTTTCCCTAGGTCGCCCCTTCCGCCCTCGGTGCATAATCAGTGGTCAACCACACCAGTTTATAAAATCATACTTTCGTTTCAATGCGTGATATGCATGATGCAGTGCTACCAATTATATGTCATAAAATTCACAGATTGTTGAACTCACAGGTTCAATCCACATCAAATATTGAGCTCACAAACTCATCCAAAATAATCACTGAATATCAGTCAATATCACTAATACTATGTTTATGCATTGTAGTTGCAAATGAATTTCTACTTACCTCGAATCCGTAAAAGCGTTGATAATTCAACCCTTAAACCACCTTATAGGCCTTCAATATCAAATCTAATAAAATATTATAAATATCATCCCAAACTATTATTTAATTAAACTGACAATAAAATCATACCAAGTTCACTAATTAATAAGTAAATTAAACTATAAATTCATGAACTAAGTCTCTTTTTCTTTCTTTTTTTCTTTTTACAAAAATTGCGCGACTAATATTACAGAAAACCTATTAAACCTCGTATTACAATTAGAAGATTAATTCTGCCCGCATGGGCATAGCTCAGCTGGTTCCTGGGTGGCAGATTGCTACAAGGACGCAGGATCGAGCCCTGGCAGCCGCAGTGTGGGAGTTTTATCCCTCCAATGTGGGGGATAGCTCCTTGTGGGCACCAGGCACTGGTCCTCCCACCTAATGGGCCGCTGAGTCACCATGATTTACTTCCTCCATCCAATCCTGTCGGGCCAGGGGGTGGGGGCCCTGGGGGCGAGGGCTTCGCCTTTTGCTACAAGATTAATTATAAACAAATAACACATACCTTATTTCATAAGGTTTATCTCAATTTCACCCTTGGCTAGCCAATAGTTTCGTGTGTCTGTATGAAAAGATTCTAAGTAATGACTAATGAGATATACTTGTATCTCCAACAAACCGTACCTTCAATTTCCTTACAGGTAAGTTTCCTTCATTTTTTCACCGCCTAACTTTTAATTAATCTTGAAGTAATCCTTTTTTATTTTTATTTTTTTTTATTTTTATATATATATACCTATCGCATAAGGCTACGTATAGTAACAAAATAACTTATATCCTATATATATCAATATGTAGTACATGAACTTGGAGTATAGATCATAAATATATACATCCTAAAGCAACCTATTCACTATTACTCATATATTATTATTATTATTATTATTATTATTATTATTATTATTATTATTATTATTATTATAATATATCTTAATTTCTACTTAAACAAATATCACATATCTAAATTTTAAATACCAATCTCACTTAAAATCTAACAAAACTCAAATAAATTTAATAATTTTTTTTCACTATTAGACATATAATAGCACATAAATAATTTAATATTTTAAAAGCATAATTAAATAATGTAAAAATTCACGAGTAGCAACTAAATAATAGAAAATTCACGCAAATTTTAATTAGCACCCAAATAATTAAAATGCACACAATACATGAAATATATTGGCCAATGAGTAGTGAGAAGTTCGGGTATCACAATGTTGTCCCAAAGTTAGCCCGAAGAGCTAACCCAAAGATTGTTAACTGCACGCACACGTCGCACTTTGGCATATTAGGCGCTTTCACTCAACACGTAGGCATCATCTTGAGGAGGACTTATTTTTTCTAGACGAGTGGCGCAAACATGGCTTATGGCCTTGCAAAAAACTTAGACTAAGGCTCAGGTTGGTGGATATGACTCGCCAGTTTTGAACCTGCATTCGATTCAATGGGTCGAGCAAATGTGCATAATCAATTCACGCTGGTTCGCGAATGGGTTGACGCCATCATAACTCTTCATTATCTATAAATAGACCCCCATATTTACATTCCAGAATCATTTGAATACTAAAAGCCATCAAGTGCATATAAAACATACTAGCAATATAAATCTTCATTAGAGTTGAGTTTGAAAGTTCAAAATACACATTTTTATTCATTGATAGCTTCTTATTCGTAGTGCACTGCTTATGAAGTTCAAAAGTCATTGTATCTTGGGGACGATTTCCGTTGAACCATATTGCACCAGAGTACGGAATAATTTTATCTTAGAAAGAAAGAGTCTAACTCTTGCCTCCACTTTCCACGGTGTAAATATCTGCATTTCCATCTTAAATCAAAGGTGTCATATGAAAAATTATTTTATCACTTAGTATTTCTAAGTTTATTTAACTTTTGAATGGATGAAAAAGTAAGAGTTTTATTTACTTCTAAAAGTTTAATTTAAATATTTCTAATATGTTATATATAAAAACTTGTTCTTTTTTCTTTTTAAACAATCCTTATTGAGTTAATATCACAAATAGTTATCGATCTTTACCAAGGTTTTCTATTTGTCCATTTTGTGTCAAATTTAGTCTTTTTTTAAACCAAAAAACTAAATATTTTGGCTCTTTTATTTTTGGTCAGATAGAAAGTCACTAACACTCTTAATTGGTTACCTCTCATCTATGAAGAAAATCAATTTAATCTTTCGATGTCACCTACTCAGTGATCATGATGCCAAAAGTAAAAAATAAGTTACCTTGGAAGATACGTCCAAAAGTAAAAAAGTCACCTTGGAAGCTTAAATTTATTTACTCCCTATTGAATGAACCTTTAATTACTTGTACCCTTCTGGTTTAGTGTTGTTTCCAAGCAGATTTGAATATTGTATGAGAAAATACTTGTACCCTTTAAATACCATGTTTAGTGTTGTTTCCAAACATATTTAAATATTATATGAATTGTTTATTAACATGAGAATAATGTTCTCATTTCTTGTTGTTTTCCAACTTTGAAGTCGAATTTGACATTTTCTCTTATTTCATTTCTCTTTTTGGTTTCCATCCCTCATCAAAATTCTTAATTTTTCTCTATTAAGAAACAACACAAATCTTTCATTCAAAATTTGAAGATTGAAATCTAATTAAAAGCCATTACAAGAATTATTGGCAAACTGAATAATTAAAATAAAGATAAGAATATTGTTTGAGAGAAACAACATCAGTCAACAAACCTGTTAGGTTGCTTTGGAGAAACTGCAATTATGAAAATAACTAGCTAGGGCTCCCGTACACGCCATGATGACGAATGTGGCGTGGAGAGTTGATCCGTTATATATCAAAAAATTGCCCAACAAAAATTGGACAAGTGGAGAATGTTGGGGTCAACCAGAAATGTTTGGGTAGAGCCGGATCCAAGCGTTGGCTAGGTAAGACTCTTGGTAAGTGGAGTTGTTATGAAACCTGTAGACATCCCGGTAGGGTGGTGAAGGGTAAGCCCGAATTGGTAGATATAAAAAAATCCTACAACCCCATGGAAAAGTTACATGGAACAGTTCAAGAAAATTGAAGCAGATAAAAAATAAGGTGCTGAAAAATAATGAAAGACATCTCTAAACCTACCTAAACAATAAGAGTGTAATTAAAGGTATACATTGTGAACCTTACCTAGAAGTGTAAAAAGTAAGTCAAACTATAAAGAGTATCATCTAGTAGTGTAAAGGTAAAGATTCCATTGCCAAAGACAAAAAAAAAAAAATTATCCTATATTTATTCGATTCAAGAACATTTAAAAATATTTTTTGGATTTTTATATGGGCTTGATTCTATCCCAATAATAAGAAAATCTAATTCTCAAAGTTCAAGTAAGATGTCGAATTTTATAACTAAAAATACCTATTAGACTAATCATTTTGACGTGGAGGGATAATTTATAATACAAACCCATATGGGCCTAAGAAGCACAATGTGTCTTTTTGGCCGATTTTAGGCCCATTATAAGCTGAATAAATAGATACTTAGGGTTTTCCGAATTCATAACCATTTCGTGACTCTGTCAGTTTTTTCTTGCAACTCCGCCGTTTCTTCCTTTTGGAATCACCTTCTCTTTGTAAGTGATCATTTTTTTATTCATACTTCCAATTCTTCTTTTCTTCACAGGTCTTCACTCCTAGAATATTTTTTCTATTCGCCTTTTGAAACTAAAACAGGTAAAATGAGTTGAAATGGTCGAGATCTTGGTCGAACATAGCAGGTGTGTACCTTTAGTTTCTTGGCCATTTTAAGATGCATTTGGGTGCCTTATTCATATATGTTAAGACATGAATTCAAAGAGTAAGCTAACAAAGATAGAAACCAACTTAATTATGAATCAAAATATTCATTCTTTTTTATTTAATACTTAATTAACTTATAGGATATGCTTGCAAGTTTCTAATTTTCTTTATGTACATTTTAGGCTATCAACTTCGAGATATGGTATGAAAAGATCTCAACTTATTAGAGACATGGAAATAATGGAGAAGGATTTAGAGGTACGTTTTATGCACATAAAAATATGTATTAAAGTTTAGAGGTATATTTTATGCACATAAAAATATATATTCATTTTATGAAAAAATGGTCCCAACTGTAAAATAAAACGACCAATTTTGGGACCAAAAATGTTAATTTTTTAACTATTGGGACCAATTTTGCAAACAAAAGGACTACTTTGAAACATGGGATCAAAAGTGCTTTTGGAACATTTCTATGAAATTAAAAGTGCAATTTTCCCCATGAACGAGTACATAATACTATGCATGGATATATTGGACTTGCACCATATGTCATAGACAAGGAAAAATTGTACTTAATAACAAGGGTGTATGATAAAACAACGTTTTCAATAACCTAATTTAAAATATGCTTATTGTTGACAGTGTATTGTGGGAAATTATAAAAGTATACTCTACAATGTTGTTTGTCATTTAGAGAGTGAAACTTTCTTCAATAATAGGGTTAACAAAGATTCTAGCACATATCCAAGAAAATATCGTTGGTTTGATAGTAGATAGGTATGCTTAACACTAAGGGTGTGTTTATTTATTGCCCCACATATTTTTATCAAATCCAATTCTTTGTTTGTCAATTCAGGTTTTGGTATAAGATTTCAAACCCTATAAAAGTACTCTGTATAATACTAATGATACACCTATTTTAGTTGACAGTATTATAACCGACATCATAAATCAAATTATATATCTATCGGAATCTCAACCTCAGCGAAACCATCTTGGCTATTTCCAATTTTCCCATCACCAATTTTCAAAATCCACCTCGAGAAGTTAGCAGTATCATCATCATTTGAGGACGTATTGGGATCATAACTTTGTAATCTCATGTTCATCGTTAATCTTAAAACCTTAATATTGAAAATAAATGAAATGTATTTAGTTTTACAATAATTAATTCTTTAAAAAAATATTTTTATTTAATAAAAGATGTAGAAAATACCTACAATGATCCCACAAATATGAAGCATTGATAGTTGCGTGTAAAATATCCTCTCGACTTTCTTTCGGTATAATATGAAGTATATGTCTGAAATTTCCTCCAAGCACAAAGATTTACCCCCAAGTTATTTATTTGTGTATTCTTTTATTTTAGCATATTCTAACAACTGTTTCATAAATTATATTTTAAAATTCGTACCTATTATAAATGCACATGACACCAATTGCTTGTACTTTTATTTCGTACACCATATCTGTTTTATTATTACTGTTGCAAACTCAGTTTCAATACATCAAGATGAAGTGGAATATCTTATGTGATCAGGGCACCACTCCATAGTCTGCTTATGCCTTGAAAACAATAAATTTTGACTTATCATTTCACCTTATAAAAATGGTGAGTTACTTATACCCTCATTTTTAGAGGAGTAATTGCATATAACCACCCCATTTTCCCTTCATTTCACATAACCACACTTTGTGGATCCCCCAAACTAAAAACTTGCCACATTTATCCCCTTTCCTCTGCACCAATCTGACACCCCTTTAAATTCCATATTTTGCTCTATTTTTTTAATTTCATTTCCCCACATTTTTGTTATGGGCCGGGCTTTTAATTTTCGGGCCTTCAATCATACCTTATTTTTTGGGCCCTTTTTATCTTCTACAAATCCTACTTATTTTTTTCGGGCCCAAATTTTGGGCTTCTAATTTTTAGGTCAATTTTTTATTTCGCATAACAAAAAAAATAGATTTGCATAACAACATTTTTATTTATTCTCATTACAAATATAAAATTTACATATGTGAAATTCTAAAATTACATAATTACATTTTTAATGTAAGAAAGAAAAAATTGAAGACCTTCATCTATCTTCCATTCTCCATTCCTCAATAAAAAACTGCATAATACAAAAATTTATTTGCATTATACAACACATTATTGAATTATGCAAAAATAAAATTTTGCATAATGCAAACTTAAAATTTGCATAATGCAAATAATTTTTGGCTTAAACTGGTATTTTACCTCCAACTTCATTCCTATTTGGACACCTGCAATCAAAATGCCAGAACATCAAAATTCATCATACAAAAATCAGGCATTAATTATTCCACAATCAAAATTCATCATACACAATCAGAATTCATCAAACAAACAAAATCATCCCACCAAACTAGTATTAATCTAGAACCAGATGCATTTAAACAAAATCATTCCAAGTCATACCACAAATCTATAATAGGATCATTCCAAAAATCCAAACAAATTCAATCCAAGTCATTCATAATCTCACAAAATCGCATTCAACTAAAAGTAAATAAATAAAATAAAAATAATATAACTAGAATTAAAGAGGAAGTATTTCTAGTTCCATATATGCAGCTTTAGTTCCCTGATTTCAAAAAGTGACAGTGACCCATACCATGAATAAAAGAAGCCAAGACATGCAATCCCAAAGCTAAACCCCATATTCTGGCAATGCTTTCTCCTCTTTCAATTTCCCCAAACACTCCACCACTGGATTACTTTCTCCCGGTGTGAAGGTTACAATACCAGGAACACAAGAACAAGATTTCAATAATCATGTTAAAGATCGAAATATTGAACAGTATAGTCGGAGATGTATACCGGAGAGATCGACGTCTTGAAAAGTGAGTGTCTGGATAGCGTCTTGGAAAGCTTTAACAGGATCCATGACGAGGTCATCTATGTTTTCTTGGACCATTTCGTCAATAGCTTACTGTGATATTGCACGTGCTATTCGCTGAAAACCCTAGATCCCAATAGAAGGCTGGATGGATATGGTAGGGGAGAGAGTGGCCAAAAACCCTAGATTCATCACGCACCGTTCGCCAAAAAACCTAGATCCCTCTCAAGCCACACGCGCAGCCTCTGGAAAATGAGTGTCGGTGGCGCCCCTTCGCACTTGGGCGTTGGATCCAGGCATAAAAAACTCGGCGATGCACGGGGATGGCACTGTTAGATCCTTCTATGGCGGCGGTGCAAGAACGGTAGTCGTGGAGGTGGCGACCATGGCGGGATGGAGCTCGGGGCGGTGTGAGGTGGTGAGCGAGAGAAGAAAGGCTGGATATATATTAAATAAAGGAATAATGCCGATTAAGGGCCTCGAAGATGGTAAAACTATAAATTTAAGGCCTAAAAGATTTTTCATATCGATTCAGGGCTTGAAAGATAGAAAACTATCAATGCAGGACATGAAAGATAAAACTTATCAATTTAAGACTCAAGAATATTAATACCAAGTTTGACATATTATAATTTATATGCTTATTTTATTTATATATATTATTATTTTTTCGTTATTTCTTTTATATTCATTTATTCAATAACATGAAATTAATATATCTTATATATTTTTGGAATTATAATTTATAAAAATACTACCGGATAACTAGATATTATTAGAGAACAAACACATCTTAAAATGAGTGAGTCCTAAATTAATAGTTTTATCTTTCAGGTCTTGAATCGATAATTTTCAATCTTTCAGGCCTTGAATCGTTAGGAAAAATCATTCAGGCCTTAAATTAATAGTTTTACAATCTTTCAGGCCTTGAACTGATAAAACTCCTTAAATAAGATACAAAATATTATCTGTGTGGTTCTATGAAATGAAGTGTGGTTATGTGTACGTAACATGGGAAAAATGGTGTGACGTTTTCAAATTTGGGTCAAAATAGTGTGCCCTAGTATCATTAATCCAAAAAAAAATCAATACATCACAATTTTGAGAAGGAGAAGGTATGGTTGTGTTGTTATTCTCCCATATGTGTCTCCTGGAATGGTGTACCGTAGAATTTTCATCATTATTTGAATGCTTTAAGTGATAGCCTAGCTAGGCACACTCAATCATCATATCCTCTAAATTAGATCTCTATCTGGTTTTGCTTTTAATTATAATCAGGGTTTGAA
Organism: Ballota nigra; assembly: GCA_947034835.1. Taxonomy (NCBI): domain Eukaryota; kingdom Viridiplantae; phylum Streptophyta; class Magnoliopsida; order Lamiales; family Lamiaceae; genus Ballota; species Ballota nigra. The sequence goes on along the minus strand of OX344727.1, from coordinate 3,190,113 downwards.
TTTTATGTAGCTAATTAATTTATGTTTTAGACTCAGTGGTGCCCTACCTGGAAGATGGCCCCCACATGGGCAGTTCAGTGCACACACTGTAAGAAACAGAGGGTCATACCCACCCAGAAAGAGTACAGACTAATCAGAGAAAACATTTGGGAGGTGCCCTTCTCTTGTTAGAGAAAAGAGGGGGCTTCGTGCAATGGCCCGCCCAATGTGATGCTTGGAAACAGGAGTTTATAGAGTTTTGAAAAACCAAACCTCTCAAAATCGCCTCCTGGTTTCACCAGACAGCTGTCCCTCAGACACGGTTTGTCGAGGTTAGAAGTCTATTACGAGACTCCCACTGGCAAGGTTCTGAGGCGCCCCGACCGAGTTGTCCATTTCCTACTTAAACACCTGGAGTATCAACATGTATATCCGACCGATTTGAATTTCCAGCTCCCAAGGATTGTAAATAACAACACTGCTGCTTGAGGGGCCTTTGGTTCTTTTTTTCTTTTTTTGTAATGTACTTGTTCAGTATCATGGGGCCTCTGCTATCGAACTTACCATATGCTTTGTCAGTTTGGCATCCATTTTTGGGAACAGGGGAGGATTGATTGTGGAGAGCCTTTATCAGAGTTCACTTAATCCGTAATATCTCCAGAATTATAGTCAAGCTACTTATGTGTATCTGGAATCACTTGCGGAACATTACGAAACAATCTTTCCTTTTCTGATGATGACATTTTGGAGTTAGAGTTGGAAGAGTATTTGGAGAAACGATTAGACTAGCTTCCATAGCCTACTTTTTGCAATGTGAAGAGAAGGCTTTGTGAAAATCATATGTTCTGTACCATCGAAGTAGTTGTAAGTTGTAATCCAAATCTTCGAGGCTTGGATGTTTTTTTCTGTCTAATTTGGGAAATTTTTGTAGACATTCACATCCGCTAAATTTAAATAATTGTTTAGATGCGATAATATTTTTTCCCTTCGTTTTGCTTCATCGCCCAAACTCCCTGTCGTCGTTGCCCCATTGTTGACTCGGTGGGTTTGACCACAACTACTGATGGAGACTAGATTACAATAGCGATCTGAAAAAAATTATTAATCAATTTTGAGAATCAAGATTGTTAGGGAAATTGTATATTTATTATTTTATTTACCTTATCACGCCTAATTGTTATAATTTTGTATTAGTGTTGGGAAATTGTATAGACTTAAGTTTTGATTAAGATGCCAAAATATTCCTCCTAAATTGTTTATAAGTAAAATATTCAGTAGAGTTAGTGTTTAGTTAAACAGTTCAATTGTTAGGGAACTGAAGTGCAGTTAGTAATTTCTAGAGTGTATTGAAGAATGAAGTCTGCTGAAGTCTAAGTCCGCAGAAGACGAAGTCCACTGAAGACAAGTGATCTGAGAAATAGTCTAAGTCTTGAATGTTTTCTAAGTGCATTCTCACTAAGACTAAAACCATCAGGAGAGGACCAAGATCCACTGATGAGAACTAACAAAGCACATTCAATGCTAAACATATTAAAAGCTGTTAGTTAATCTGGTTGGAACAAGGCAAAACGAATTTCAGTGAATCTTACAATAAATGAAGGAATAAAAAGGTTCTCTCAGAGGAGTTCCACCTTAAAGCAAGACAAGAATCTGGGCAAGCAGACTGAAGGTCCAATGAGAAGATGACACGTCAGTGTACTTTACTGACAGCCGACCTGCCCCAGACTGAATAGTACCAAAAGTCTTTCCCTAGCATTCTACAGAAAGTTGGTGAACAGGCATGGTCTTTCAGCCGTTTCTTGACAAGACTTAGAGCTTCAAATAGAGTCGTTTGAACCAATCAGGCACAAGAAGACTTACTTGAGAAGATTCAAATCCAACGGAAAGATTTTCAAGGAAGCCTATAAATACAGAAGGACGTGCTCATTTCTATGCACGAGAAACTCACAAGATCAAAGCTATCTCTACATTCATAACTATCTAGAAGCACTCGAAATTACCATTGTTTTCCCAAGTTTTTCACATTTGTAGAAAGCCTAACAAACCTTCTGTAACCAAGCTTAAAAGCTATATCCAAACCTTAGAAAGAGATAATCCATCCTAAGTATCACTATGCCAGAAAAGGGATACGACAACGGGGATTCCCCGTTGTCGTAGGTATTTTCCCACCGTTGTCGATGGGCTCGTTATCGTAGGTCTGGACATTCGACAACGGGTTTTCCACCGTTGTCTTAAGTTCTTAAGACAACGGTGACTAACCATTGTCGTAGCTTTATTAAACCCGTGGTCTTAAGTTCTTAAGACAATGGTGATTACCCGTTGTCGGAGCTTTATTATACCCGTGGTCTTAAGCATTTTAGACAACGGTGATTCACCGTTGTCGTAACCTAATTATATCCGTGGTCTTAAGCTCTTTAGACAACGGGTATAACCCGTTGTCAAAAGTTTGGAGCTACAACAACGACCCCATCCACTGCGGTTGATATTTACCTACGACAACGGGGAATCACTGTTGTTATATATATAAGATAACGGATTTTACCCGTTGTTATATAATTTATCTCCGTTGTCTTTTCTCAATGTCCATGGTTTCAACAACAGGTTTTTACCCGTTGTCAAAACCATATTTGGTTCGTTGTCATATGTTTTTTCCTGTGGTAATGTATTTTTTTCAAATGAATGGAAGAGATTTATAAAACAAACATCATCAAATAAAAAACAAACATCGTTATCATAGAGTCCTTACAAATATCAATTCCACCCATTGTTCCTACTAATTAAGTCATGAAAATCTAAAATAATATCCAACTACAATGATAAGTTACAAATCATAAAAAACAATCAAACTTTCCACTCCTCTCGCACGTCATCAATATCTTTTTTTGAGTAGTTCTTTTGTGGAAACTGTTAAAGTACAAAATAAACACAAGAAAAAAGTTAATGCATTCAATATTCAATATTTTTGTAGTAAGCATAATTGTAAACACAATTAAAAAATCACCAAATTAAGACACACACAAATAAGCATCATCAACACAAACTATTCTTACCACTGATTGGATCAAATCCGTTTCTACAACTCCATCAAACTCAATTATATCTTTCATGTAGCGTAGTACAAAATAACCACATTGTTCTCCATCAGGTTGTTTAGGTGCCTACGTTAGTAAAAAAAACTCATTAAACACTAATTCGATCAATAAAAACATAATATATATATATAATTTTTTCTACCTTGATTGGCTTTTCTTCGATCTCTTATTCATGACGCTCGCATTAAAATTTTTTAAAGCCCTACATTAATAGACAACCATAGAAACATCTTACGATTAACAACAAATTCACAACTAACTATTTCATTAATGAAAAATGAATTAACTTACATGTCCACTACGCTTTTCCATTCAGGATTAATGATGGAGTAAAAGGGATCAATAATCGTAAGAACTCAATGACCACTACGCACAAAAGATATAATAAATGTGTAGTTATACGAGTGACATATATGGAGAGCATATATATTGAAAATTATTTAGTAAAACATACTCACCCAGTAATCTAGTAATGCATGAATTTCATTACTAGAGTATTAATCTAGCTGAATTGCAGGATTATGTGGGCTCAATTTTAGAAACACGATATTTATTTTATTTAAAATGAATAAAATTATAGTAATAAATTAACAGGAAATAAGATTTGAATATAAATGTCTGTATCTAGCCATTCGAAAAGAGAGAAAGTGGTGGGGAGAGAAAGAGAGAGTGTGATAAGTGGGAGACCGGGATTCACACTTGTTCCAGTTGTATCGCGTTGCTTTTGAGGAATGTTTTTTCGGAAGTTCAACATTGTGCATTAATTTAAACTTCCAATCACAAGATGCATTTGATGCATGACTCTAAATTGTAAAAGAGTAACTCTCTTGTAACACTCATTTAATAGTTGATACTGTTTACGCTGAAAAGTTGGTTCCAATTACAATGAAAAGTTTACACTAAAAATTCAACTTTTCAGTGTAAAAAATATCAACTGTTGAGAGAGTGCACCGTGAATTTGGTGCATATGAGAATTTGCTATTGTAAAAAGACAACCCAAGTATAGTATAACCATGTAATTAAAAAGTACATTGAATAAGAGTAATTTTCAATAATAATGAATAATTTTTCAGTGATAATAGAAACAACTTTTTAAAAAATATATTAAAGTTGCACGGTATATTTGGTGCATAGAAGATTTATTCTTTAACTTATTTATACATTCGAAGAACTTTTCCCATGCAGCCTTGCTTATGTTTCTGTTATTATCTTTAAGACCAAGTCTTTAGCATGAAGGAACACAACAGTTGGAAAAAGTTCTAAAGTAAGACCAAGTCCTTGGCATGAGAAATACAACCAAAATAGTATTATATTATTTTATATAATGTGTAGGGAACATTTTCGAAAGATTATATAGTTAGATTTTAAATAAGATTTTTTAGCATGCATTGCCATTTTAAACCTTTTAATATTTGGTATTGGTGAGATAATACTGGAGAGACCAACAACCATATCTGCTGCCCATTTTAAACCAATGTTATCCAATGTCGCTAACAATAATGCCCTTGTTAAAAATGAATAAAAACCAACAACATAATAAAAGGATATTAATGTACAATAAAGAAAATAAAACTCAAAACTTACAGTGGCTTCTCCAAACTCCAAAGCAGTTCTGTTTTTTTCTATTTTCCTATTTCTCTCCACAATTAATTTCTGCAGGGAAAAAAGGCTGGGGCCTTTAATCGTAGTATTCAATGAAGGAAAATAAATTAATGAGATTAGTTGAGAAACTACGGTGAAAAAAGAGGAGATGAAAACAGAGGATTTCATTTCAATAATACACAAATGCAGAAATAAAGACGGAAATTTTACAAGTACAATGATTTGGTTGTTTGCCTTTTTCTTACACAGGATTAATTTATCAATTTATAAGGATCATAAATGTAACATGGGTTGGAGCTTTTGGCTAGTTATCAGTTCGTTGAACAACTTACCAATAATTTATAGTATACTTTTTATTTGAAAATAACTCAAAGGTATCAGGACTGCAGTTAATATGATAGTGAGATCAACTATATAAAAAAATTGAGTCCAAGGTTATTTACCATCACAATAAAGATCCAATTTTTTTATCTACACTTAATTCAATCTATTTTATCTCTGCCCATAGTTTCCAGCTGTATAGTGAACATAAGGTTATACGAGAATGAAAAACATTTCAATTTTGACAGTAGATCCAGGCAAGAGAATCAATTAATCATGAAAAATAGCTGCTTTTTCCCCATATATATAAACAGACCTTCTCATTTTCCTCCCTATCAATCAGTTTAATGTATGCCAAAAATGGTATGATTATCAAAGCAATTTTAAATACTCAAGCCACAAGATTAATAAAAAATTTCACAAGTAAAGTCCCTAAATCACAAATGGAATGTTTATATACCAAGGAACTGGCCTCTATATCTATAATATAAATAAATCAAACCATATCATACTGAAACAGACAACGCTAAAAAGATACATAAAGGCAGAGCACTTTTACCATGCTTCCCATCCTCTACACAAATAAGTGTTACAAATGCATTTGCACCTTGATACTATAATTTTGTACACGAGATTTGACTTACTAAACAACACCATTCCCAAACAAAGACAGTAGAATTCAAGAAAAGCATAAATTCACAAGCTGCACAGTAAAACCAGGAACAACATACTATTCGAAACAAGTGTATATGCCCTTTGAATTCTAATAGCATATACTGTTCGAAACAAGTGTCATTTGTGCAACAAATTAAAGGCCAACAAGGTAACAGAGAGTAAATATCTCCCCTTAATAACCCCAGCCTTTTTGATTGCTGAAACTGTTGGTTGAACATGGAGATACTAATGAGAACAAACTACTTTCTAAAATTGTTATTCAAGCCCAGGTTCTACATTACGATGTCCAACTCCATTCAACAAATGCCAAATGGAGTGATGACAAGAAAAGAAAATGTGTTTCAAATTTAGAAGCAGACACAAAGTCAGTCAGTTAAAGATCAAGCCACAAGCCCACAATTGCATACTGGAACCAATCAACATTTGAAATTAAAACTCAAGAGAAAAAGTAAAACAATTTGTATGGACATAAATATTCAATATGAAACAAAAGCCCGTAAGTTTACCAGTTACCACTTCAGAAATGCCCCATTTATTGAAAATATAGGCAAGAAATATCACCGAGCAGCACTTGATTTCAATCCTGGAAGCAATAAGAAATTAAGAATAATCAATAGTGCATAATTCAATGGAGGAACATCTCCCAATATGATAAAATAAATCAAATCTAGGGTTTCTAATAGACAAAACCAATGAGTTACTGAGAATCACTATAAATGCAACTGCAAGCACACGTGCTAGTACAAAGCAACACGATTTCTAGGCCAGACTCTATGGAGATATGTACAAACAAGAATTCCAAATCCATAATGTGTATGAATGAAACTATTAATTCCAAATTCCAGTCTCTCTAGAGATATGTACCCCTTAATTTCAACTCTCCAACCAATTTTGCCCAAATTAATTTATCGATCAAATTATTAATTTTTTCCTCAACTGAAAGTTCAATTAACACATGGCTCTGGAAGCTTAGAATTCTCCCTCGGCGACGGTGCCGCTCAATCTCACTCGCGCGCGCGCACACACACACATAGAAAGAAACCGAGAGAGATTCAGGGTTAGGGCAAAATTAGGTCTAGGGCAGAAAAATTAGGGCTTAATTACCTGGGGAAAATCTGACCTAGGCGATTCACGGTGGAGGAAGAGCAGTCGGTTCACGGCGGTGGACGAAGTCGGTGATTCACGATGGTGTACGAAGCTGGCGGTTCACGACAGAGGGATTCGTGGCAGACAAGATGGTGCTGAGCGACGGTGGAGGCGGTGCTGAGAGACGGTGGAGCAAGAGGCAACGGACGGCGGCAGAGGTGGTGGTGTGGTGGTGGTGGTGGTGGGGGACGAACACGATGAGGTTGATCAATGGAAAATGCGTACGCGTGGGTCGTTAGCTAGCTAGGGGATGAAGAGATGTGATTTTTTTTTCTAAGTCCCTTTTATACTATATATTAATTAACCAAATAAAAAAATAAAAAAATAAATAAAAATACCTAAGACCACGTGAAAAGACAATGGGGATTAATCCCCGTTGTCTTATGTTGCGGGACTGAGTTAAGACCATGGGAAAAGACAACGAGGTCTTATCCCCGTGGTCTTATGTTGTGAACCCTGAATTTAAGACAACGTGGATACCTAAGACTACGGGCGTAACACTTAAGACAACGGTCAGAATTGATACCCGTTGTCTTTTTCCCGTGGTCGAAAGTTATTTTTGGCATAGTGTATTGAGCTATATTGTAAAGATTATCTCACAATAGTTGGAACCAAACCCTACTCAGTTATTAGGTTGAGAGATAGAGTTAAGTGGTGTTAGTAAGCTGATTGTTTGTATCAGTCTGAAAGCTGGTTTGTTTTGGGAACTAGGACTTGGAATTATCCTAGTGATCAATCATCCTAAGAGAGGATTAGTTGATCAGTGCACCTTGGCACTATAACATAAGGAATTCCAAGTGAAAGGAATTCTCCTGTTTGATCAGGACAGTGGACGTAGGAGATTCATCTCTGAACCACTTTATACCTTGTGTACTTTCATTCTGCTATTTCTTAAGTGTGTGTTTACTCACTCAAAGTTTATCAAGTAAAACGAGTTTTTTAAAGGGCTCACTAATCCGCAGTTGAAAGCTAATTAGATAGTAGTTCAACTGAAAGTCTTGAGCTTTCAGTGGAGATATTATCTCAGTAAGCTTTCACTAGTAACTCTCAGCAGAATTAAAGTCCACTGACGAGTTACTCTCTGAAGTCACCTGATAAGAATTAAAGAAGTTTCAATTTGTAACCACAGGTGTATTCCCCCCCCCTTTACACCTGTTTTCTCGTTTCGGGACCAACAATTGGTATCAGAGCAGTGGTTCAAAAGACCATTGTTCTAAGTATACCTTGTGCTTAAAGGTATTTTCAAGGTCATCTGAATTGATCTCTTGATAAACTTGTTTATATACTATGGCTGACAATGCAGCTAGGGTAGCACCACCAGCAGAGAACAACGTGGGAGTTAATCCCTTGAACCATAAGTCTCATCACAAGCTTCCACATTTCTCAGTGGAAAACTATGACTTTTGGAAGATCAGAATGAGAGCTCATCTTGCCTGTGTGCATGATGAAATGCTAAGGTTATTACTAAAGGTCCATTTATTTTTATGACACCTAACCCTAGAACTACAGTTGAGACTATTGCAGATCCAAGAGAAGAATGGCCCAAGGATGAAGACAACTTCACTGCAGATGAAAGGAGGAGAAACAACCTCAACTTCATAGCCATGAACATTCTCTACACCACCATTCCAGATTTTGTAATGGGAAGAGTGATCCACTGCAAGACTGCAAAGGAACTATGGGACACTCTTGCTCTCATGTGTGAAGGAACTGACAAGATAAAGGAGAGCAAGCTCTCAGTAGCTGTTCAAAAGTATGAGCAGTTCACCATGGAGGCCACTGAGACAATTGACCAACTTGATGGGAGGTTCACTGACATTATGAATGAAATAAACTCTCTGGGAAAAGTCTATACCAAAAGAGAAGTAGCCTTAAAAATCCTTAGAGGTCTAACCTCAAGATGGGATGTGTACTCTGTGATGATGCAAAATACAAAGGATCTATCCAGTATGTCTATGCAACAGGTATTCTCTGAACTTAAGGCTTATGAGTTTGATCTGAACAGAAAAAGAGCTCCTGATGAGACCTCAACTGAGAAGGGAGTTGCCTTCAAAGCTAAGGAGACTGAGCCAAAATCCCCAAAGCCCCAGAAGAGTACAAAGGCAAGCAAATCTCAAAGCAAGGCTGAGATGCAGGAGGAACTCAGCCTGATGGCTAGAAGGTTTGAGAAACTTAACAACCGTTTTGGCAAATATAAGAGATTTTACAGGGATAATAGAGAAGGAAGAAGTTATCCACAAAAAGACACCAAAGAGTGTGAGAAAAGCTCAACTGAGCTGGAAAAGAGAAAGAATTACAAGAACTACACCAGAGGTGAAGGCTCATCATCCAAGACCAAGGAGTCTACTGAGGAAAAGAATGATGATGCCAATAGATGCTTCCAGTGCAAGAAGGTTGGACATTTTCAATATGATTGTCCTCAACTGAGCACAAAGGAGAGAAAGGAAAGGCAAGCCAAAAGAGACAGGAGATATGGAGAAAGGAAAGCCATGGTGGCTGAGGATGTTGATGAAGATCTGGAATCCTCTGATGGACTGTTCTCAGACAGCAATGATGATGACATGTGCCTCATGTCAAGAGAAGAATCAGAGGTATAATCTAAACCATCCATTTCTCTAGGACACTTACCTGAGCTGAGCTCAGAGTCAACTGAGGAACTCAATCTTCAGTCCGCTTTGGAACAATTGATGATTGATTTCCCAAGGTTGCAAGAAGCAAGTTTTTGTCTCAAAGATGAAAATAAAAATCTCCTGAGAGAAAACACTAAGTTAATTGAGTCTGGGAATCAGACAGATCTTAACTCAGCTAAGTCTACCATTGAATTGACAAAAGAGATTGAAACCCTCAAGAGTCAAGAAAATGGCAAAGATCAACTGATAAAGGATCTTACTGAATCTAAGACAAGGTTAACAGAAGAGAATTTAAAATTGGTAAGCCAAGTAAAGGAATCTCTCCTGAAAATTTATGTCTTACAAAAATCTGAAGAGACTTTGTTAAAAAGGATTGATGTTTTTAACAAACCCTCTCTTGCCATAGAGGAGATTCAAAACTTTCAAATCAATCCTAATAACAAATGTGGGATAAGCTTTGTTCCAAAACCTTCAGAAGGTCCTCTGAGTGTTGCTTCTTCAAGTGGCACAAAGAGAGTTTTTGTTAAGTCTGTGACCTTTCAACCACGGATTTTAGATAAGGGTAAAAGACCGGCTGAGATCACACAAAAGAGAAGTCAAACTGAGCCAAAACCAAATGGAAAGGCTCAGGTGACTAATCAAAATAGATCTCAGCAGAGGTATTATCAGCCGAGGTCTTCACAGATGAAGCAACCTCAGCTGAGAGCACCCAGGCATGAGCATTCCTCAAGGAATGACTCATACAGAAGACCTATTCCTTTTGTGCCTAAAGGAAAAGGCCCTTCATATCCTTATCAACAAAAACTCAGGCCAGGTGCACCCAAGCCTAAGAGAAAGAATGAAAAGAAGGTTCCTGTTCCTTCAAAGGCTGGCACCCATAGAAAGTTTACTCCCAAGGCACCTAGGGAGACAACAATCTATGTAGATGTTTATGGAAGACAAATTAGCCACTCTAAAGTGATTAGAATAGTGAGGCAAATTTAGATTCCGAAAGGTACAGCTAACCTAGTAAGACCCAACACCAAATGGGTACCTAAAGCTTGATTCTGATTGCAGGGCTCAGTGGACCTCAACAAAGGTGAAGCTCTAAAAACTTCAGTCTGGTACTTGGACAGTGGATGTTCCAGGCACATGACTGGTAACAAAGATCTCCTGACAGAATTTGTTGAGAAAGAAGGTCCACAGGTCACCTATGGTGACAACTCTCAAGGAGCCACAAAAGGTTATGGTACTTTAATAATTAGCTCAGTAAGAGTAAGCAATGTATCCTATGTCAGTGGACTTAAGCACAATCTCTTGTCCATAAGTCAGTTTTGTGATAAAGATACAATGTTGAATTTTCATGTAACCTGTGCTTTGTCAAGAATATATCTTCTCAAGGAAAGGAAATGTCTATCTTGCAGATTGGAAGTCTTGCACACCAAATGCATGTCTTATTGCAAAGAGGTCAACTGATACTAATTGGCTGTGGCACAAAAGACTAAGTCATCTGAACTTCAAAATGATGAACAGAATAGCAAGACATGGACTGGTAGAAGGAATGCCAAATGAAGTATACAACAAAGAACATATTTGCAAAGCCTGTTAGGAGGAAAAGCAAGTGAAAGCATCTTTCAAAAGCAAAGTAGCAACCTCTACTGACAGAGTACTTCAACTGTTATATATGGACCTGTTTGGTCCTGTAATCCCTGTAAGTATCAATGGGAGAAAATATACACTGGTTGTTGTTGATGATTTGTCCAGGTACACATGGGTGATATTCCTAACAAGCAAAAAGGAGACTCAACTGAGGCTGCCAGAGCTCCTGAAGAAAGTTAGCAATGAAAAGAGCCTGAACATTGTAAAGATAAGATCAGATAAGGGCACTGAATTCATTAACTCAATTATATCTGATTTCTGCAAAGAATTAGGCATTGCACATGAGACATCAGCTGCAAAAACTCCACAACAAAATGGAGTAGCTGAGAGAAGAAATAGGACTCTCAAGGAGCCAGTAAGGACAATGCTTGCAGAAGCTCAAGTTCCTAAGATATTTTGGGCTGAAGCTATTAACACTGCCTGCCACACTCAAAATAGATCCATGGTAACCAAATATCAAGGAAAAACTCCATATGAGCTATGGAATGGTAGAAAGCCACAGGTATCTTACTTTCATATCTTTGGTTGTAAGTGTTTCATTCACAACAATGGGAAAACTCAACTAAAAGCTTTTGATAGCAAAGCTGATGAAGGAATCTTCTTAGGATATTCCCAAATCAGTAGAGCCTTTAGAGCTTACAATTGTAGAACTCTTGTTGTGGAAGAAACACCCCATGTGGTTTTTGATGAATCTACTTGTGAGTCCAAGAGTAAGGAGAATAAGGAAGTAATAAGCAAAAGACTAACCAGACTGAGTATCAAGTCAAAAGGCTATCCTAAGAATAGTGTTGATACATACATCCCAACCTGGGATAACTTCAATGATCAACAATTCAAAGAGGTCACCCAAATTCAAACTACTCCTCAAAGCTCACCTGAGAGCTCTCCTGAACAAGTAACTGAAATGATGAACACAATCCCAGTTCAAGAGGTAACAAATGTCAATGAAGATGTGGTCACAGCTGATACATCCCTTGAGCCTATCATTCAAGGGGGAACCAATGAGATTACCATTGAGAATGAGAACACCTTGAATGATGACTCAGGACTTCAACCCTTTGTATTATTTCCTAAATTTGATTTCATCCCTGTATATAGTGACTCAGCTTCAGAAGAGTTAAACTCTACTGAAGGACATCAGCCTAGGAGGACATGGCTCTCAGATCACCCTGTTGAGCAAATCCTAGGTGATCCTACCTCAGGAGTCAAAACTAGAAGTTTTCATAGAGAAAGTGCTCTGTTTTGTTGTTTCTTATCTAACCAGGAACCAGGTTCAATTGAAGAAGCACTTAAAGACTCAAACTGGATCATTGCTATGGAAGAAGAGCTCAACCAGTTCACAAGGAATCAAGTATGGGAGTTGGTGGACAGACCATATCACTGCAATGTGATAGGAACCAAGTGGGTATTCAAGAACAAGAAGGATGAAAATGATGTCATAGTCAGAAACAAAGCCAAACTAGTTGCAAAGGGCTATTCTCAAGTTGAAGGCTTTGATTATGATGAACTTTTGCCCCAGTAGCCAGATTGGAGGCAATAAGGTTATTTCTTGCATATGCTGCTCACAAGAAATTCAAGGTGTATCAGATGTATGTTAAGAGTGTTTTCTTGAATGGAGTACTTAATGAAGAAGTATATGTGGAGCAACCCCCAGGTTTTGAAGAAAACCACAAAGTATATAGACTGAGAAAAGCTCTATATGGACTGAAACAGGCTCCAAGAGCTTGGTATGATACTTTGTACAATTCCTTCTAGATCATGGTTTTATCAAAGGAAGAGTAGATAGAACTCTCTTCAGGATCACAAAAGGATAGGACACCTTGCTAGTTCAAATCTATGTGGATGATATCATTTTTGGTTGTCCCAACCAAGTCCTTTGTGAAAAGTTCTCTCAACTGATGAAGGGAAAATTTGAGATGTCAATGATAGGAGAAATGAATTTCTTCCTAGGACTTCAAGTCAAGCGGTCTCTTGAAGGAATCTTCATCAACCAAGCCAAATATACAAGGGAGCTGATCAACAAGTTTGGATGCCAGACCAGCAAAGTAGCAAAAGTTCCACTCAACACCAATACCAAGATGGAACCAGATGAAGATGGTGAATCAGTAGACCAGACTCACTACAGAGCTATTATTGGATCTCTACTGTATCTCACAGCAAGCAGGCCTGATATTACATTTGCAGTTAGGATTTGTGCAAGATATCAAGCCAACCCCAAGAAAAGTCACCTGGAAGCTACAAAGAGGATTCTCAAATATCTTAAGGGTACTGTGAATATGATATTATGGTATCCCTCAGATGACAATCTGGAACTCACAGGATACTCAGATGCTGACTATAGAGGATGTAGAATTGACAGGAAATCAACCTCAGGCACTTGTCAATTCTTGGGAAGTAAGCTGGTCTCTTGGTTTTCCAAGAAACAAAACTCAGTAGCCACAAGCACTACTGAAGCTGAGTATATGGCAGCTGGAAGTTGTTGTGCTCAAATTCTTTGGCTAAGACAACAACTGAGAGATTACAACATCTTTGCCAATGAAGTCCCTGTGATAACAATAGTTCAATTGCTATTTCAGAAAATCCAGTTCTCCACACAAGATGCAAACATGTGGACATAAGGCATCATTTCATCAGAGATCATGTGGAGAAGAAGGATATCAAAATGCTCAAAATTCATACTGACAAACAGAAGGCTGATATATTTACTAAACCTTTGGCTGAAGCAAGGTTTCAAGAATTGTCAGGAGAGCTTGGACTTCTAGATCCAGGAGAGTAAAGGAAGAAGCCAATCTCAGATGAGCTGTTTTCGAATCAGTAGAGGATCCAACTCAGAAGAGAATCAACCTTAGCGGATTTACTAATCACAGAAGAGCCTATGGTTCTCAGAAGAGGTTTGACCTCAGTGGAGGTCAAAGTTTTAACTCCTCTGTTATTTTTAAGTCTGAAGGCTATTAGTTTTTATATTATAAAACTCTTTTAAAATAGCTAATGAGTGCTTTCTGAAAATTAAATCTTTCTTACACTATTTCGAAGAGATTTTGGTATGGCAAGCATTTAATGCGCGTTGTACAAGTCAGGTTCACTTTTACAGTTACCTATCTCACGCGCCTTAAAACCCGGATGATGTGACCTTCCGGCTACCAACTTTTTCAATCTAAACCTTCCATTTTAGGCGGTTCTTTTCTAACCATCAAGATCTCTTAAAAACTCCCCACTAACCCCTTGGACTATCCATGACCTTTCATCAAATCAATCTCAGACGTTGATTGCGGGATTAGATCTCACCGTTCATTACTCATATAAAAACCCTAAACTTACGCTTGTAAACCTTTTCGAAATCACTCACAAGCAAACACTTACTCTCTATTCCAAACACACTCTGCAATTTTCTCTCAAATCCTTTCCAAATGGCTAAAATTAACCTAGGGTTTTTGAACAACAAAGATAACTTCTGGTATGAACCCATAGTGGTTTTTGATAATCCAGAAATTGAATCAAGACCAGAGTTCTCTCACATTAAAGAAGCTTTGGAGATGGTCAAAGCTGCGGGATTGGAAAAGTTTTTATCAGTTCATCCTGAGTACTGCTACGATAGACAGGTTCTTGAGTTCTTCTACAACGTATCCAACTCTGACTCAAGAATCAAGTCATGTCTATTCCTCCAAAGGAAGAAAAAGGTGATGCGAGACGATATAGAGGTTGTTGAACACCAGAAAATCAGAAAGGAGATTAGAATCAGTGGTGATGATTTGAAGGAGCTATTTGATCTCCCCTCTGAAGGTCCACACCCAGATACCTGTATTACTGACAAAGAGGAGGACTGGGTGTACACTATTATGCAAAAGAAGGTGAAATACAGTCCCACAATGAATAGAAGTTTACTACTTCCCGTATACAATGTCCTGTGTGAGATTGTTGGGAAATGTATACTGGGAAATCAGGAAAGCACTGAACAAGTAAGCAAGCCCAAGCTGAGATTGATGAGGGCAATAGTTGAAAGCAAAGAGAAGAGCTTCAACTGGCAGATGTTCTTCTTGAGGTCTTTGAACAAAGAACACTCAAAATTCCAGGCTGACAAAACTCCCCAGTTGTCCAGTAAGTTAAATTTTGCCACTAAAATCTCTTACTTGATAGAGAATGTGGATGTGGGGGTAGACTGGTTAAAGGAGAGGAAGTGGAGTAATCTGAAGGCCCTGTTCAAATCTGGAAAGGCCTTAGAAATAAGAATGATAAAGGCAGCTGTAGAGAGCCCTGAAGCGGCAGAAGAGGAGGAGGAAGCTGGGTCTGCTGAGGGAAAGAAGACCAACCTTAAGAGGAGATTGGTCAAGCTAAGTGATAAGATGACACTGCACAAGGAGGAGGAAGCACAGAAGGCTTCAAAGAAGGAGAAGAAGAGGTCTTCTGAGGCCGTGAAGGAGAGTGCACCTAAGAAAGTTAGAGTCACAAACTCCACTGATGAGTCATCATCGGGTAACCCTGACTCTTCTCCCAATATAATCTCAACTGAGTCTGACTCAGATGTACCTGCACCTACCCCCATCAAACAAAAAAACCAAGCCCAGAACGCCCATGAAAACTAAGAAAATATCCAAAATGACAAAAACCCCCACTGAAGGCTCTCAACAGCCTGAAAGTGGATCCCAAAACACCACCCCATTTGAGGGATCTGTTGAGGCAACCTCAACCCCCTCTAAACCCATCCCCTCAAGCCCCTCTGAACCCATCCCCTCAACCCCCTCTGAACCCATCCCTTTAACCCCCACTGAACAAAATCCTACCCCTCCTGAAATTCAAACCCAACCCTCATCTGAACCAAACCCGCCTGAAACTCATCCAACTCAATTATAGTCCATCCCAGGAGAGCCCTCTGATCTCAGATCCCCTACCCATTCCCTCCCATCAGACGATGAAGAAGAGTACTCATTCTTAGACACTCTTAAGGATGAGGTGGCCTACTCTTTGGAGTCTAAGTACCCTGAACTTGATGGCTATCCCACCCTTAAAGAAATGTTCATGAGACTGAGACTCCTTGTCCAGCTCAAAGATAGAAGATTGGGTAAGATTTTAATGGCTGTCAGAGGCAGCAACTCTGATGAATGGAAGAAAGAGGAGATAGAGGTGATGACATTTGCCGGTATGACCAAAACCAGGCTTTTCTGTGATGAGAAGATATTTGAGAGTCTGGTTATGGAAAAACTAGCAGAGGCAAGGAAGGGTGATGATCAAGAGAAAGCTGATGGAAATGAGAAAGAGAAGACAGATGAGGTTGAAGCTGAGAAAGAGAAAGAAGAGGAAGGAGTACAAAAAATGGGAGGAGGAGAAGGTACTTCACCTAGGCAAGGTGATGGTAAAGTAGCCGAGGATGTATCTGTGGCAAGAGATACTGAGGCTAAAAATTTGCCAAAAGAAAGCTCAGTAGAGGTGTCTACTGAAGCTATCCCACAACAGCCCTCAGTGGTGACTAAGGAGTCAGCTGAGGTGTCTGGAAAAGAAGGAGTTGAAAAAGAGATTAGAAAAACTGAGGGTGGAGAAAAAGATGTAGAAATTACTGGAGTAGTAAGTGGTGAAATTAGAGCAATCATTCCTGTAAAGGATGATTTGGCTGAAAAAATAATAGTTGAAAAGAAAGAAGAAGCTGAGAAGAGTGAGAAGAGAGAGGAGGGAGTAGCTATGGAATTAGATGTGACAGGAGACTTAGGATGTGAGATTGAGGGAGAAGGAACTAACACTGTTTGTAATGCAGGTGTTCAAACTGATGAAGTTCCCCCAATCCAAGTCAACCTAACTCATCTGAGAGATGCTGTTCATTCACTCCAAGAGGAAACCCTGCCTTCTCTCCAAGCACAACTGAGGGATGTCCAGGAGATAGTGAAAGAAGAAGTGGATGAGATGGTCATCCTCTCAGACCATGTTGATGAACTCATGGAATCCACCACAAAATCACTAAAAAATCTTACTCTTAAAGTTGAAGATTCTCAGCAGATGGTGATTGATGTTGTTAAAGGACAAGTGTGCTTGTAATAGAAGCTTTGAAGAAGCTGGAGCAGAAGGAGGAAGAGGCCAGAACTCAATTTCTTAAAGACTCAGTGGAGAATGTCTCCATCAACCTAAAGTCCTCAGTAGAGGCTTTCTCAGCGGACCTACTTGGGAAGGTTGAAGGGTTGTGGAATTCAAAGCTGACAGAATTCGAGGCCAAGCACGAAGAATTGGGAGCAAAGCTGGGAGAGGTCCTGAAGAAGGCGGCAGAGGACTTCCCCACACAGGAGAAGATAAATGTGCTAATTGATGAGAAGTTAGCACAGTTTGTACAGTTTGGGCAAACAGCTGGAGCAACTCTGGAGAGGCTAGAGGACGAAGTTGACCATTGCTCCACTGAACTGAAGGCCTTGGCTCATGATCAAATGAAGCTTAACATTTATGTGGCTGAGTTTGTGATTAATGCCGGAAAGGGGGAAAAGAGGGTAAGTGCAAAGGACATGAAGGCAGACCCTAAAAATAAAATGCAAATTATCCTCGAAACCCCAGATTTTGAGAAAGGCCAGCAAATGAAGAACACTCTGAAGAAGGCGGATGCTGAGGCTCAGAAGATTGTTGGAGCCAAGAAGGGCAAGGAGATCCCCTCAGAAGACTTGTCAAAGTTCAAGAAAGCTCACCTAAAAGAAAAAGAAGGAAGAGCAGCTCAGAAGGAGGAATCTGCCAAGAGGAAGGCCACTGACGCTCTTTCAGCAGAGGTTACAAAGAAGACCAGAACCTCAGGGAGGTAAGCTGCTAAATCCACTGACTCCACAGAGTCAGTTGAGGTACTCCCCATTCTTAACCCTGAACCTCTTTCATCCGAACCTCCTAAATCTGCCCCCACAAGAGTCACAGAGCTCACTAAGCTTATCAAAGAGGCTGGAGGGATGAATGAGAGAGCACAGAAGTTGGCTGCTCAACAACAAGAAAGGAGGGACAAGGTGGTTTGAAAGGTGGAGACCATAGCTGAGATGGCAGAAAGGAAGAGGAATGAAAGGCTAACCACCTTTGATAAGACTACTTCCAAGAAATTCAGGAATAGTTATCAAAGGTGGGCTGCTAAGCTAAAGAAAGATAAAATCACTCCTTCAAAGGCCAATTTTCCCCACTATGATGCATGGGTACCTAAGAAGCTCAATGATGCATGGGAAACTGCTAAAAGGGAATTTGTGTATTCCTATTATGTCAGTAGAGAATTGGGAAGAGATAATGTGCAAGAAGTCTTCAACTCATGGATGTTTGAAGTCTACCCAAAACTCTTTCTTGCCATCATGGATGCCTGGAATAATAAGTTCCCTGATCTTGCCTTGAAGGCCCCTGAGCAAATTATCTACTGGCCTCCTCAAGATGCAACTGGAGCTGTTGATAGAGATCAAATCACAGAAGAATGGGTATCTTTGTGCGAGCAACTAGGTCTCAAGGGACACTCAAAAGAGGTCATGGAGAGGAAGAATGGACTGAAGATCCGAGTCTTCAAACAATATGGGCTAGAGCCGTTGTTTGAAAATATTTAAAGATGTTAAGTATTTTTGCTGGGCATTTGTTTATAAGTCCCAGATGTTTTAAATTTGAACTTTTGATAGTAGAATTCATGTAATCTGTACTTCACTATTTATTATGAAATGAAACTCTACTGATGTTTTTGCCCAAGATAATATCTCATTATCATTTAGGCTTATGTACTTGAATGTTTTTAATTACAAAATCCTTGAACTTTTATGTCATCTGAAGAACCTCATCTGAATGAAGATATGTAATAAGATAGGTTTCGGCATAATCAAAAAGGGGGAAATTGTTGGGAAATTGTATAGACTTAAGTTTTGATTAAGATGCCAAAATGTTCCCCCTAAATTGTTTGTAAGTAAAATATTCAGTAGAGTTAGTGTTTAGTTAAACAGTTCAATTGTTAGGGAACTGAAGTGCAGTTAGTAATTTCTAGAGTGTATTGAAAGTTGAAGTCTGCTGAAGTCAAAGTCCGCTGAAGACGAAGTCTACTGAAGACAAATGATCTGAGAAATAGTCTAAGTCTTGAATGTTTTTAAGTGCATTCTCACTAAGACTAAAACCATCATGAGAGGACCAAGATCCACTGATGAGAACTAACAAAGCACATTCAATGCTAAACATATTAAAAGTTGTTAGTTAATCTGGTTGGAACAAGGCAAAACGAATTTCATTGAAGCTTACAATAAATAAAGAAATAACAAGGTTCTCTTAGAGGAGTTCCACCTTAAAGCAAGACAAGAATCTGGGCAAGCAGACTGAAGGTCTAATGAGAAGATGACACGTCAGTGTACGTTACTGACAGCCGACCTGCCCCAGACTGACTAGTACCAAAAGTCTTTCCCTAGCATTCTACAGAAAGTTGGTGAACAGGCATGGTCTTTCAGCCGTTTCTTGACAAGACTTAGAGCTTCAAATTGAGTCGTTTCAACCAATCAGGCACAAGAAGACTTACTTGAGAAGATTCAAATCCAACGGGAAGATTTTCAAGGAAGCTTATAAATACAGAAGGACGTGCTCATTTCTGTGCACGGGAAACTCACAAGATCAAAGCTATCTCTACATTCATAACTATCTAGAAGCACTCGAAATTACCATTGTTTTCCCAAGTGTTTCACATTTGTAGAGAGCCTAACAAACCTTCTATAACCAAGCTTAAAAGCTATATCCAAACCTTAGAAAGAGATAATCCATCCTAAGCATTGAGCTACATTGTAAGGATTATCTCACAACAGTTGGAACCAAACCCTACTCAAAACCCTACTCAGTCGTTAGGTTTAGAGTTAGAGTTAAGTGGTGTTAGTAAGCTGATTATTTGTATCAGTCTGAAAGCTGGTTTGTTTTGGGAACTAGGACCTGGAATTATCCTAGTGATCAATCATCCTAAGAGAGGATTAGTTGATCAGTGTACCTTGGAACTATAACACAAGGAATTCCAAGTGAAAGGAATTCTCCTGTTTGATCAGGACAGTGGATGTAGGAGATTCATCTCTGAACCACTTTATACCTTGTGTACTTTCATTCTGCTATTTCTTAAGTGTTTGTTTACTCACTCAAAGTTTATCAAGTAAAACGAGTTTTCTAAAGGGCTTACTGATCCGCAGTTGAAAGCTAATTAGATAGTAGTTCAACGGAAAGTCTTGAGCTTTCAGTGGAGATATTATCTCAGTAAGCTTTCACTAGTAACTCTCAGGAGACTTAAAGTCCACTGACGAGTTACTCTCTAAAGTCTCCTGATAAGAATTAAAGAAGTTTTAATTTGTAACCACAGGTGTATTCCCCCCCCCCTACACTTGTTTGCTCGTTTCGGGACCAACAATTAGTATTTATAAGTGCTTTGTAATTCATTGTAAGACCATTTATTGATGAACTAGAAAAATATTGAAATTTATGCCTTTTATTGTGTCATTAATCGTTGCTCTTTCAATACTCATTGAAACAATATAATTTATAGATTAATCACGTTTGTGCATATGATATAGTGTTTGGTATATGTGTATATCTCTTATATAGTTTAGTATCCCACACTGGTTAATCACTAGATAATTTACACTCTGTACTTATATATATCTTTACAATTCTCAGTGGAATAATTATCATTGAATTATTCTCAACATGGTAACGAGAGCATAATTGATAAACGCCTTAAACACGATCCTCTTTTCTTCTTTTTTTTCTTCAATAATCTTGATTTCCAAGATATCACACAATCCCTTCCTTCCTATTTTCTAGAAATTCTCTTATCAATCATCCTTTATTTATTATATTTAAGAACATATAAAAATATTTGATATTTTTATATGGGCTTGCTTCTATCCCAATATTAAGATGTTGGGATATGTTTTAGTTTTGATGATTTTCCAAAACAACATGTAATAGGTTTGAAAGCAGTCAGGATAGTATCCTTTGTTTCAGGTCAGGCTAGGTTAGCTCCCAGTAGAATAGGTTGCTCAGTTGAGGGGGAACTCAGCGAGGGGGAACTTCTCAACACAGCCTGAAGATATCAAGATGACAACCAGAAGAGCTAACTGAAGACATGCCATCAACCTGAACCAGTGGAGAAGCCTGGAGGATGTCCCACTGAGTGTAAGTCAGGCTGATCTAAGCCAAGTCTGATGGACCACTCAGTGAAGAGCCTGATCAGGTGGATCAGTGCTGCACCAAGTAGGCCCTGAAGGAGTCAGGCTACTGTGGTCAGGGAAGTTTGTCATTCAGCCTTATGACAAACTTCTTGGGAAGATCTTCAAAAAGTCCCTGAAGGACAACTGCACTGAGGACGAGTCAGTCCACTGAAGATCAGAGTCAGTGAAGGAGAAAGCTACCTAAAGTCAGTGGGTCTTAGTCAAACCTACTGAGTCAAAGATCCGTGAATTCAGGCCACGTGGACCAATCAGCACAAGGCGGTAAATCTGACACTGACAAGGCCGCATTCCAAGAAAAGTGGTTGAAACCATTTAATGCTGGATTCAAATGTATTTTCCTCTCCAACGGATACATTTGAATCCCCATTATAAATACAAGCTCATAGCTTGTTGATAGAGTGTGTTGTGTTGGTAGATTATTGTAAGAAAATCAAAAGAAAACAAACACCTACGAGCTGAGAGAGTGTGAGTAGTAGCATACGTGCATGGGAGATATAAGGAGGTTCTACTCACATCTTATACACTGATCTTGAGAGTTCACAAATATATACATAAGAGTGCTCAGCTCGTAACTCTAGGCTTAGAGAGGTTTTCCCTATCTTAGCTATTGGCTAACACATTGTAAAGGGAAAACCTCACCTAGTTGGAGAAAACCCTAACCGAAACCAAAACCCTCTAGTCAGGTTTGTTGGGAGTAAGTTGTTTGTAAGGAGAGGCAGCTCCGTGGAGGGGTGTGAGTCCAGTTGTAAGTGCACCTTGGCACGTTAAAAACAAGAATCCAAAGGAGTGGATTTCCTGTTAAATCAGGCCGTGGATGTAAGAGTATTGAGACTCTGAACCACGTTAAACTGAGCGTACTTATCTTTCAAAGTATTTACTAAAGTGTTGTGAAAATCTGCTCACTGAGAGCATTGTTTAAAAAGGAACTTTAGTTAAGCATTTCAGTCAGGGAGATTCATCTCACTGACTGAATCAGGCTAGGCACTCGAGAGTTCAGTCTCTCGAGTCACTGCCTTGTTGAGAGCCTGAGCTTTCAAGTCTCATCACTGACTTGATAGCTCTGACTCTCAGCAACGCAGTGACTTGAGTAGTCCTTCACTGAACTTTTTCAGAGTGCAACGCAAGGTTTAAAAAAAAAAATTTGTTTTGTGCTCCTTAATTCCCATTTTGCCCTTCGAAAACGGGACCAACATAAGAAAATCTAAATCTCAAAGTTCAAGTAAGATGCCAAATTTTACAACTAAAAATAATATTAGACTAATCATTTTGATGTTTGGGGATAATTCTTAATACAAACCCATATGGGCCTAAGAAGAGCAATTTATCTTTTTAGCCCATTTTAGGCCCATCATAAGCTGAATAAATAGATACTTAAGGTTTTCCCAACTCGTAACCTTTTCATGACTCTATCATTTTTTTCTTGCAACAATGTTGTTTCTTCCTTCTGGAATCACCTTCTGTTTATAAGTGATCATTTTTTACTCATATCTCATCTGGGTGCTTTATTCATATATGTTAAGACGTGAATTTAGAGAGTACTATAACGCAGATAGAAATCAACTTAAATGCAAATCCAAATATTCATTCTTTTTTATACAATACTTAATTGGCTTATAGGATATGCTTGAAGTTCTAATTTTCTTTATGTCCATTTTCTTTATGGTATGAAAAGATCTTAACTTATTAGAGACATGGAAATAATGAGAAAAAAATAGAGGTACGTTTTAAAATGTGTATTAAAGCTTTAGAGGTATGTTTTATGCACATAAAAAATGTATCCGTTTTATGCAAAAATGGTCACAACTGAAAAATAAAACGAACAATTTTGGGACAAAAAATGTTAAGTTTTTAACTATTGGGACCAATTTTGCAAACAAAAGGACTACTTTGAAACATGGGATTAAAATTTCTTTTTGAACATTACTATGTGACTAAAATTACAATTTTTCCCATGAACGAGTACATACTACTATGCAAGGAAATATTGGATTTTCACCATATCTCATAGATAAGGAAAAAGGGTACTTAATAAAAAGGGTGTATGATAAAACGACATTTCAATAACCTAATTTAAAACATGCTTATTGTTGACAATATATTGTGAGAAATGATAAAAGTATACTCTACAATGTTGCTTGTCATTTAGAGAGTGAAACTTTCTTCAATAATAGGGTTAACACAGATTCTAGCACATATCCAAGAAAATGGTGTTGGTTTGATAGCAGATAGATATGTTTAACACCAAGGGTGTGCTTATTTATGGCCCCACATATTTTTATCAAATCCATATCTCTGTTTGTCAACTCAGATTTTGGTATAAGATTTCAAACCCTATAAAATTATACTATATATAATACTAATGACACACCTATTTTAGTTAACAATATTATAACATGTGTTAGGATAAAAGTTGTTTAGTTTTGATGAGTTAAAAAAAACCAGAAGATGTAATAGGACCATCTGGACCGGTTAGCCAGATGAGAAAATAGATTAGGACTTAGTCTAAGGGGAACTGCCAGACCAGAAGACTTCACCAGAAGAGTCACCATAAGACCCCACCAGAGGACTCCATCAGAAGAGTCTGACCAGAGGCAGAGGACCTTCCCCAGACCAGACGAGTCCGGACCAAACGAGTCTGGTGAAAAAAATGCTCAGAATCATCTACTGATTCTACTGAGTATTCTGTTTCTTAACCCTCTCTGGACTAGAAGACATCGAGGTTGCCTGGTGTCTGGTCCTGCCTTCTCTACGAGAATCAGAGTTAGGCATTGGAAGCATTTGACCGTTGGTGATTCAAATCAAGTCAACAAGATTAGATTAGAAAAAATTTGAAGTCAATCAATCCAAGGATCTCACCAACCCAATCAATCAATTAGGAAATTGATTGATTAGAAGCTTCCTTAAATAGAGATCTGATTAGATTAGGTCTCCAATGGCTAACCCTAATCTCCTCTATAAGTATAAGAGTGCAGTTTCAAAGAAAGGCTCGCTAGACAACTCTCATGCGCACGAAGTCATTTCCAAGCCTTAGTTCTTATCACGCTAAAAGCACTCTTATCTTGTTCATAATTCTATTCACTCATTAAGGAATTAATAAATCTCAACCTGTTCATCTGTTAAGACAAGGTTGAAGATTGTAAGGCTTTAGATTGAAGTTAGACCTAAAGATTATTGTAAGAAGGAATTGAACTTCTCAATTCCAGTACGCAAGTTGTTGGTTGGTTGGTAGTAAGGCCCCTTTGAATAAGGGAGAGTGGACGTAGGATTGTTATATCCAAACCACTATATATCCGGTCTTATTTATTGCTTTCCTTTCATATTACTTATTTTTAGTGCTCTTATAAAAGATTTTGTTAAAGACTTAACTTTAAAGCTTCCGCAATTAATCTATCAAGTGGGACTAACAAGTGGTATCAGAGCAGTGTGTCCTAGACCACTACTTTGTAACACTTTTTGGTGGTCACCGGGCAGATCCATTGCTCTTTATTGTTTTCGATTAAATTCTTGTTAAATTATTTTAGAAAAATATCTTCAAAATCTTCTTACAAGAGCCGTAAGTTACCAGAATTCTCTTTCGAGGATTATAGCCACTGGAGCTTCATGATGAGTAATCATCTTGGAGCTATCCACCACCGCATGTTAGATGTGTTAGAAAGTGGCTCAATCAAATTTTACTGGACTCCCATTGATGATGGCAGGTCTGAGTCCAGGGTAGAAACCAGGGAATTTGCAGAGGAGAAAACTGGTGAACGAGTTGCGAGACAGAAGATATTAAAGAAAAAGGATGAGCTTGACAATGATGAGAGGAAATTATACAATCTTGACCAGGTAGCAAGGACAGAGATCATAAATACTCTCACAAAGGAGGTGATTGAAAAGGTCAGGACATGTGCCACGGCCAAGGAGATGTGGGACAAGTTGGCATTGCTCTGTGAAGGAACAGAGAAGATCAAGGACAACAAGCTCCAGGCTGTTCAACACTCATTTGACACCTTCAAAATGAAACCAGATGAGACAATTGACCAGCTGGATATGCGTCTCACTAATCTCCTCAACAAGGCTAGTGCCTTAGGTAAGACCTATTCTGAGAAAGAAATAAATAGAAAAATATTACGATCACTAACCAGCAGGTGGAGAATCAAAGTTACCGTGATTAAAGAAAAGATCTCAACACTCTGGATCGTCATCTTCTGTTGTCTGATCTCAAAGCATATGAATATGATCTTCAGGAGGAGGATCAAACAGAAGAGGTTTCCTCTTCTGGTCAGAAAGGAGTTACCTTCTCCTCAACTATCAAGTCAGATGACAAGCCAAAGGAGTCTGCTGCAGATGACCTGAGTCTCAAGGAGCAGGTAGCCCTCATAACTCGTAAACTTGATAAAATGAGTTCAAAATATGGCAGGTACAAAAGACACTGGAAGGAATCTACCAGAGACATGAAGAGTTCCTTCAAGCCTGCTTATAAGGAAAAGACATCTGGAGACTCAAGGGAGACCAGATTCAGAACTCCAGAGAGGAGGGGAGATGACAGCTCTGGCAGATCAGATTACCAGAGGAGAGATAGCAGTTCTGGCAGACCTGACTACCAGAGGAGAGAGAGTAGTCCAGCCAGATCAAAATACAACCAGAGGAGGAGAGATCCAAGTCCCAGCCCCAGAGGAGACAACACATGCTATACTTGTAACAAGCCAGACCACTACAGTTATGATTGTCCTCACCTAACTCCTAGGGAAAGAGAAGGGAAAAGACTCAAGAGAGATAGGAGATGTGCAGACAAGAGAGCTCTGCTGGCAGAAGCAGAGGAAGAGGATACCAGCTCAAGTTCTTCCTCTTCTGATTTTGGATCTGATGATGATGTATGTCTCATGGCAGACATCACTGAGGTACAACAAATTACCTTATGCTTATCTCATTCCAAATATACTGAATTCTCTCATTCATCTGGTAACTCCAGGGAGTCTGATATGCAGGAAATGCTATCAGATCTCCAAAATTGTGTTCAATTATGTCAAAAACTTGAGAAAGAAAATGGTAGGCTCAGAGCTGAAGTTCAATCGTTATCTCTTGAGTAAAAATCCACCAGAGAACTCATGAAAGATCATTCCAGAGAAGTCTCTGAACTTCAGGATAAGATCACAGAAAGAGATACTCTGGTAGATCAACTCATGAAAGAAAAGAACTCTCAGGAAGATGAGTTCAATGAACTTAGAGTCAAATACCAGAATCTTATCAAGGGAAAACAAATTGAGCAAACTATAGAGGAGATACCTATGCCCAGAGAAGCTCCAAAGATACCATCTATTGTATCTATTATATCAGAGTCTTCTCAGCGCATTAATGATAATAGTAGTTTAGGATATTCAGGAGTTACTACCAGATCTCATAAATATCTTTGCAACAAAGACAAGTCTGTAAGAGCTGGTGAATTGTTAGAAATCTGGGATGAAAACCCAAATGGTAATGGTTACAGAATAGTTCATAATCCTAAAAGGAACTGTTTTGCTAATCATGTAGAATATAGTCCTGAAGAGTTAACTGTTCAGGAAGAGAAAATCTTATTGACTAAACGTTAAAATGGGGAACCAATGACAATTGATGATTTTGTTCACTTAAACCCTCAAAGAGCAAGACCTAATCAGATGAAAGGACCCTAGAGGAATTCTCAAAGATTTGAACCTAAGCAGATTAGGGGATCTCAGAGGAGACACTCAAGAAGGGGGAATTTCAATCAGAATAGGAATTCTCAGAGATGGTATAGTGGACAACAGAATTTCTTTCAGAACCAGGAACCCCAGAGACGGTTTTCTCAGAGAAATCAATTCCAGAGTAGATACACTCAGAGGAACTATAATCACCAGAGAAGGTCTAGTTTTAATCAGAACCAGAGACCCATTTATAGAAAACCAACTGATCTGGGTAGTTATGACACCAGAGATGGTTCTTCTAGGATGTATCCTTACAACCAGACCTTTAAGACCATGTCTTTGAAGCAGGCCATTCCAAGGGCCCGATTTGAGAAAAGATACACCAGACCTGTTTATAGAAAATGTGTTCTTATCAGACCAGTAGCTCAATATGTAATTGTCAGAGGACATGTACTGGTAGATAGATTTGGAAGGAAGATAAGATCTCCTCATCCAGCAAGGGATGATCTTTATCTTTGGATTCCTACAAAACCTGCAGCTAACCAATCAGGACCCAGCACCAGTAGGGGACCTAATTAATTTCTCTGCAGGAGGATAGGAGCCCATTGGAGAAAGGACTTTCAAGCAACCATGTCTGGTACATTGATAGTGGATGTTCCAAGCACATGACATTTGAGAAAGATCATCTCCAGGATTTCAAGCCACTGAATGAGCCAAGAGTGATGTTTGGTGACAACAACTATGGAGTCACCAGAGGCGTTGGAAAGTTGACCTTTAATGGTGTATCTGTAGATGATGTCTACTACGTTGAAGGACTCAAGCATAATCTGCTTTCAGTATCCCAATTCTGTGACAAGGGATACTCAGTGAAGTTTTCTAGTGATTCATGTACTATCTTTTCTTCTGATTATAATGATATCTTGCTTATAGGCTTGAGGAAGGGTAACATTTATCTTGCAGATTTTAGCAGTTGCCCAAGAAATGCTTGCCCGGTTGCAAAGGGATCTGCAGAAGACAGCTGGTTATGGCACAAGAGATTGAGTCATCTTAACTTCAGAGCACTGAACAAGATCGCCAGAAAAGGTCTAGTTCGAGGTCTTCCTAATGAAGTGTTTAAGAAGAATCAGGTTTGTGGTTCATGCTAGAAGGGTAAACAACCCAAGACTTCCTTTAAGGATGTCCAGAGCACAACCACAACCAGAGTACTTCAACTACTTCACATGGACCTGCTTGGACCTGTTTCTCCTCTTAGTTTCAGTGGAAGGAAGTACACCTTGGTGATAGCAGATGAGTTTTCAAGATACACTTGGGTAATGTTCTTATTTAAGAAAAATAAAACTATCACTAAGCTGCCAGAGTTCTTCAAGCAGATTCAGAATGAGCAGAACCAGAGCATTGTAAGGATCAGAAGTGATAAAGGGACAGAGTTTTTGAATTCACACATTGCAGAGTATTGCAAGAACTATAGGATTTTTCATGAGACATCTGCTGCCAGAACACCCCAACAGAATGGAGTAGCAGAAAGAAGGAACAGAACCCTTAAGGAAGCTGCAAGGACTCTTCTAGCAGAGTACAACACACCACAGAGATTTTGGGTAGAAGCTATCAATACAGCTTGTTATACTCAGAACAGATGCCTAATTGCCCATAGACATAGTAAGACTCAATATGAGGTATGGAAAGGTAAAACCCCATCTGTTTCATATTTTCATGTTTTTCGATGTAAGTGTTTCATCCATGACAATGGAAAATCCAAATTAAAAACTTTTGATGCTAAAGTTGCAGATGGAATATTCTTAGGATATTCCAGCACCAGTAAAGCATTCAGAGTCTTTAATAGGAATTCACTTTGTGTGGAGGAAACATCTCATGTTGTTTTTTATGAATCTGCTTTTGAGTGCAAGGTGGACTTAAAGTCTTCTGATGAGACACAAAATCGGACTACTCCCAGAGTAATCAAGGTCAATCCACCTATTCTTGATTCGGATACTGATTCATATTCAGATGATGGCCCATCTTCTGGTTCTCTGAAGCAAAAGACTTCACAAAGAGTAGGATCAGAAGAGGTTGGAACTCCTGTAGGGGGAAGCTCTCCTGTAGTTGGTGATAATCATCAAGGTACTATAGTAGATGGTCAACCAGGCAAGACCACGGGAAGGAGGACCCTGGTTGATCACCCCAATGATCTGATAATTGGAGATCCAGCTAAGGGTGTCCAGACTAGGAGAACTATTAACTTAGCTGCCTTATTCAGTTGCTATGTGTCCTTGATTGAGCCCAAGAATATCAAGGAAGCACTGAAAGATTCAAATTGGATTGTTGTCATGCAAGAGGAGTTGAATCAATTCACCAGATAGGATGTTTGGGAGCTGGTAGACATACCAAGACATCAAATGGTGATAGTCACTAAGTGGGTTTTCAAGAATAAGAAAGATGAGAATGATGTCATTACTAGGAACAAGGCAAGGCTAGTGGCTCAGGGCTATTCTCAGTCTGAAGGAATAGACTATGATGAGACATTTGCTCCTGTTGCCAGACTAGAAGCCATCAGATTGTTTCTAGCATATGCTGCTCACATGAAGTTCAAAGTATACCAGATGGATGTGAAATCTTCCTTTCTTAATGGGATTCTCATTGAGGAAGTGTATGTGGAACAACATCCTGGTTTTGAACAAGGTGACAAGGTGCTTAAGCTTAAGAATGCTCTTTATGGGCTGAAGCAGGCACCTAGAGCATGGTATGACACTCTATCTCAATTTCTTCTGGACAATAGTTTTACTAAGGGTAAGATTGATAGGACCTTGTTTAGGAAAGAAGAAGGAAAGGACATCCTTCTGGTCCAAATATATGTTATTGACATTATATTTGGATCCCCTAACAAGAAGTTGTGTGAGAAGTTTGGTGAACTCATGAAGAGTCAGTTTGAAATGTCTATGATGGGTGAGATGAATTATTTCTTAGGTTTGCAGGTAACGCAATCAGAGAAGGGAATTTTCATAAATCAGGCAAAGTACATAAGAAACATGTTAGAGAAATTTGGAGTAGGATCTAGCAAAGTAGCCAAAATTCCTATGATGACAAATTTCAACATGGATCCAGATGAGTCTGGGGAGACTGTGGACCAGACTCAGTACAGACCACTTATTGGCTCTCTTCTGTACCTGGCTGCAAGCAGACCATATATAACCTTTGTTGTTGGTGTGTGTGCCAGATTTCAAGCTAATCCAAAGAAAAGTCACTTGGAAGCAGTTAGGAAGATATTGAAATATCTTAAGGGAATAGTGAATTTGGGGTTGTGGTATCCTGCAGATGATAACCTAGAGTTAAGTAGTTATTCGGATTCAGATTATGGTGGGTGCAGAATAGATAGGAAGTCTACAAGTGGAACATGCCAATTTTTAGGGAATAAATTGGTATCCTGGTTTTCTAAGAAGCAGACTTCAGTTGCTATATCTACAACAGAAGCAGAATACATGGCCGCAGGTAGCTGTTGTTCACAACTACTCTGGATTAGTCAGCAACTAAGAGACTACCAGATTAGGGCTAAGGATATTCCAATCTTCTGTGATAGCAACAGTGCAATAGCAATCACCTAGAATCCAGTTCTTCATACCAGATGCAAACATGTTGATATAAGGCATCACTTCATAAGAGACCATGTTGAGAAGGGAGATATAAGGATGGAAAAGATTGCAACAGAGAAGCAGAGAGCAGATATTCTGACTAAGCCTTTGGCTGAGACCAGATTCAGAGAGTTAGCATTTGAGTTAGGTTTGTTGGATCCAGAGACAGAATTGGTTTAGGGGGAACAACAGATAAGTATCATTTATTTCAATTATACATACTTTATTTTTTGAAAACCTAACATGTCTACAAGTTAGACATACCAGATAAGTTACATCTCCAGATAGAGGTATATACTAGGTAAGGTATGTACCAGATGAGGTACAAGGTCAGAATCCAGAAAAGAAGTTTCACTCTGACCAGAACCTGAGGAGTTCCATCAGATGAGATGTAACACCAGACTAATCGAGGTATCATCTGGTTACAATATCAGATGACAGGTATGTATTTATTTCTCTGGCCTCTGATCATTGGGATACACTTTTCAAGTTAGGAAATACACTCAAAACGTTTCATCTTTAGGGTGTACTTAAGACTAGGGTAGAGGGCCTAGGCAATCATCTCGCTCTTTACCTTGACTACCACAAGAACCCTCGAACCCAGTCCCAATGACCATGCCCACGCACCAAATTAAATCTGTATTTCGCCTTTTAATCTTGGCCGTCAAATTTAATTACCGTGCAATATGTCAATCAATTCACAAATTGATTTTGTCCCCTAAATTAAATTTTAAACTTACACGCATTTACACTTCATTAAATTTTCGAAGCCACGCGTCTTTCCTTATTTAAACTTAAAATTTTCAATCTGTCTCTTCACTTGTTCATTATTTCCAAACCTTAACTACTCTCTGCAAGATTTGTTTTCTCTCTCTCTCTCTATCTCTCTCTTTCAAAAATGGCACCAAAATGCAACTTTGACCCAGATCATGTTTGCAAGAAACTCAAAACGGAGATGGTGGTTGACTTCTATTCCACCAAAAATCAGGCGGCGTTAGCAATTTTGGAACTGTTACGGAAATCTGGGGTAGAAGATTTGATCTCCACCGTTCCTAAGGAATTTTGCACTTTGGATGGGTATGCTGCCCAGTTTATAGTAAGGATGAAGATTCATGAAGACCATATCTCATCCAAGATTGATAAGGAGGATATAGTCTTCTCAAAGCACAATTTCTCCAAACGCTTTGGTAATATCTCATCGGAAGGAGTTGATCCGTTGTGATACAAGGAGGGTGAAATAGTCGAGTCATTCAAGATGTTTCCCATATCTTCTTGCCATAATCTGACGAAGGGATTTTTGGATAAGCACCTCAGGCAGAAATTTAAGGTTCTATTTGATATAGTGGTAAAGGTGTTGATGTGTGAGAATCACAGCACTTATGCGATTTTCAATGGTCGTATGTGTGTCATGAGGGCCATATACGATGGAGTGCAATGCAATTGGGCAGAGTTCTTTTGGGATGTGTTGAGGAAGAACAAAGCCAAAGTGCAGAAGGAGGAATGTCCCAGCAAGCCAGGGGAATTACAATTTTACTTCAATGCCAATGTTTCATTGGGCACGAAGCTTACCCTGATTCTGGACTCCATTTTTCAGATAAGGCATGGAAGGGCTCTTGGTGCAAGAGCTTCCATAAATCCAAAATTATCTTCTCCAAGGATGGTCCTCTCCATGGCCATGCCAACTCTGATGGAGAAGAAGCCATCCCTGCCCCCCCTATCCAAGCAGTGCCCTTACCTGCTAAGGGGCAGAAGAAGAGAAGTTTGAAGAAGAAGGATGAGGATGAGGCTCCTGCTTCTTCCAATTTGGTGTTTTCTGGTTCATCAGAGGATGACCAGATCCCCTCTCAATGCCGCTTTGAAAAAAAAAAGAGGGGTGATGGAGAAGAAGCTGCAAAGAAAGCTGGTGCAGCCAAGAAAAGGGCGAGGACAGAGGAAGGAGTTGCAAGAAAGGACTCTGCCAAGAAGCCAAGGACTTCGAGGAAGGCTTCAAAGAAAACCCTTCTGGTGGATGAGCCATCAGAGGAGGAGGATGAAGAGGAGGCTGAACCTCTGAAGAGGAAGCCCAGGGCCAAGAGGGCCATTCTACAGGACCCAGACCTGGGAGATGCCTTGGAACAGGCAATAGAAGAGGCTTCTCACCTGATGGAAGAAGCTACTGCCCCAGAGCAGGTAATCCCATCTATCCCATCTTCTACCCCCATTAACCTTATAACCCTCACTACCTCTCCCCCAGAAACCCAAACACAAAACCCCTCTCTTGCTCCTGGTGTTTCTATCGCTTCACCAGAGCACACCATCCCAGACACCCCACCTTTTACATTCTCTACCCAACCCATTCAAACACCTTCTCCCCATCCATCTCAAACACCTCTACCTACAGACCCTTCGCCCCCTCACCTAAACCCTGTACCAGAGGTGCTCTCAACCTCCTCTGGTGCAGAACCATCTTCACAAATAAACCTCTCCCATTCACAAACCTATTTCCCTATCCCTTCCCACACCCAAGCTGACCAGAACCCCCCTTCTTCCATGGCTCTGGGGTTTCCTGGTCCTCCTGACTCTCCTGCAGTCTCGAGTAGTGATGATGGTGAAGATGAGGATGCTTCACCGGAGCCAGAGGTCTTAGCACCATCCTCCTCTGCCTCTGGGCCCAAACCCTTCACATTCAACAATGATGACATGGGTCCCATTAGGCAGAGTATGAGTGTAAGTGCTCAGCTCTAGCTAAGAGAGAATTTTCCAGTTCTTTTGGAGCACTTACTGTTGATGTTGATGTTTCCCACAACATCATAATTTGCCCTTTCTTCAAATGACAAACATTCTGTGATCAAATGTTGGAACGAATGTTATGACATGCAGGTTGAAGATCTAGAATATTCTACAAGAATCTGGAAGACTCAATGTTACAAGGAATGTTGCAACATAAGGTGCAACAGAACCGGTTACAGGTTCCAGAAGGTTCTACAAAGACCTACACGATCCAGACCATTCCAGATTATTTAGAAGGATCTAGATCATGCGGTTGCTGTCAAATATTCAGAATAAAACCACCTAAATGGACGGTTATTTGCAGAGATCATGGGAAGTTACATTTGGAGTTTATTCTAGATCCATCTACTAGGATCTAGAGGGTTGAAGACCGATACCTTTCACACCTATAAATAGAGGACGTGGACTTCAATATCAGGCAAGGAATAATCGATTATCAACTGATGAGTATTATTTTACGAAGTTGGTAGTTATTATTTCTTCCTTGTTTGTGTTATTTTAAATGTCACAACATTCTTAATAACATTCAACAGCGTGGAGTAAACGAGTACACCTACTCTAGTGTTGATCCTGAGTTTAAAGGTGATAGGGCAGTTATTCCAACATTTATGTTATGCCTTGAAATAGAGTTTTTCACGCATAGCTTGTGATCGAACTTATATCCATAGATAGTGAGATCATCGATATAGAGTGAGATCAACTTTGACGGTGTATTATGTTATACACTTAGCCAATTTAGATTTGATAGGTGATATCGAGTCTTGTTTCCGTTGTGAACGATCATACTCTTCACACAACTTTTTGTATCACTACTTTTGTTATAGTGAACGTTTCGCCGTAAGGCTAGCACAAGCTATTTATGATAGTTTGTGTTAAAAAATATTCCCTTTCACAAATTGTGTGTTTAAGTCTTCCGCGGTACACGTTTTATACTCTGATTTTCCAGATTGTCGTAGTGTTTGTTACAACATTCATTACAACATTTAAACACACAGAACGCGGCGCCCCAACACTTACCCCTCCTGACCGATTTGACAGATGCCATGGTCTGGAGCAAGGCAAGACTTGAAGATGTAGAGGATCTGGTTTTGCTTTTGGAGGAGATGACTGTCTCTGCTTTCACGGCCTGGGAGATTGATCTCAAGAAAAAGCTCAACATCCAGAACCCGGCAGAGCTTGAGACCCCAGAGGCAGCGAAAGTGTTGGTTCGAACTCTGTTGATGCAGAAAGGGGTGATGATCTCTCCAGAGGGCCCTTCCTATACATTTGGCCCTCACTTCTCCTTCCCCCCAGAGCTCTACTCAGATGAGGAGGATTTCGATGTTACCCCTGCCATTCTCCAAAAGATGAAGCTGTTCTTCAACGAGCAGATCCAGCAGATTGGCAGGTTCTCTAAGGCAATGCAGCATCTGGCGCCTGTCATGGTTGAGCACCAGATAAAGGAAGAAAGGAGGAAATTTCTTAAGCAGATCAAGGCTGTTTTTGCCTCTGCTAAAGCTTCCTTCAAAGCTGACTGCCTCTACCTCAAGATAGATGTTCATGAGTCCCAGAAGCAGCTTCAACATTATGTTCTGGACCAGATGAAGCCTGTCTCCATGCTCAAAGTAGAGATGGCTTATCAAATGCTTGAGACTGCCAAGATGAAGGACTCGCTCCAGGAGATGCTGGCCAAGCAGGAGCGTCTGGTTGCTGAAGCTCAGGCTTATCTGGATGAGGCCAAGCAGCTGCATGATCTTCACTCTTCCTCCTCCACCGAGTTGCCTGATCTTATAAGGCAGGTGGTTCAACCCCTGATTGATGAAGTTAAAAAGGGGGAAGAGAAGGTCATAACTGATCTGGCGAAGAGCACAAATGAGACCTTGTTCAGCCATGGTGCTCATCTGGACCTGTTAGAGAACACTCTGGCTCAAGCTGAGTTGCAAAAGAAGAAGAAAGAAGAGCTCAAGTCTCTAACAATGGCCAAGCAGCTAGCTGCAGAATAGGAGTCTCTCGACTCTGAACAAGATCCTGTCTCCATTCCTGGCCCAGCTAAGAGAAAAATTAGAAGGGTCAAGAAGAGCTTCCTGGAGCAGGTGATTGAGGAGGCAGAGAAGAGATTCAAGGAAGAATCTGAAGAAGAAAAGCTTGCCAGAATAAGGAAGAACATAGATGAAGAGCAAAGACTTAGATATGTTAGAAGGCAAAACAAGAAGGCCAGAGAAGCTGGAATATCTTATGGTGCCAGTGGATCAATCCAGAGGAAGAAAGGACCTGTTGAAGTGATGGACATTCTGCCACTCAGGACAGAAGGGTCTTTTGACTCTACTGTGCCTGTCCCTCTTATTGAAAAGTGGAGAGAAGCTAAGACCTTGTGGTTTATCCAGCACTACATTTAGAGACCTCCACCAGAGGATGATGCGCTCATCAACAGGACTTTCCACTCTTGGATGAAGACCTACGATGCAGACTTGTATAAGCAATTGATTGACTCTACAATCCAGTTCAACCTGGAAGTCACTGCCCCTGAGTTTCATTACCTTAACACTTCTATGATCGGGGACCAAGTTGATTGGGCGGAATTGAAGAAGTTATACAAGACTAAGGTGTTGGTGAATTTCACCCCAACATCTTCTGCTGAGCTCAAGGCCGTTCAAGACAAATTCCTTGATTGGTTTCTGGTGCCGAAGGAGAACAGAAGATATGCTTTTAATAGGACCTGATTTGAATTGTAATATGTAATCACTCTTGTCCTTTATTATTAATGAAAAAGCCATATCTTCTCTGTCTTAAAGACACCCTCTTATTGTCTTCTTGTTTGCCTGATAATATCTATTCTAAGGTCTTAACCTTTTACTTGTTTTCTTGCTTAAGTTTTCTTTTTGATCAGTTCTGGTTAGTGTTTTAACTTCATAAAAAAGGGGGAAATTTTTAGGATAAAAGTTGTTTAGTTTTGATGAGTTAAAATAAACCAGAAGATGTAATAGGACCATCTGGACCTATTAGCCAGATGAGGTAATAGATTAGGACTTAGTCTAGGGGGAACTGCCAGACCAGAAGACTTCACTAGAAGAGTCACCAGAAGACCCCACCAGAGGACTTCACCAGAGGACTCCATCAGAAGACTTCATCAGAAGAGTCTGACCAGAGGCAGAGGACCTTCGCCAGACCAGACGAGTCTGGTGAAAAAAATGCACAGAATCATCTACTGATTCTACTGAGTATTCTGTTTCTTAACCCTCTCTGGACCAGAAGACATCGAGGTTGCCTGGTGTCTAGTCCTGCCTTCTCTGCAAGAAACAGAGTTAGGCATTGGAAGCATTTGACCGTTGGTGATTCAAATCAAGTCAACAAGATTGGATTGGAAAGAATTTGAAGTCAATCAATCCAAGGATCTCACCAACCCGATCAATCAATTGGGAAATTAATTGATTAAAAGCTTCCTTAAATAGAGATCTGATTAGATTAGCTCTCCAACGGCTAACCGTAATCTCCTCTATAAGTATAAGAGTGAAGTTTCAAAGAAAGGCTCGCTAGAGAACTCTCACGCGCACGAAGTCATTTCCAAGCCTTAGTTCTTATCACGCTAAAAGCACTCATATCTTGTTCATAATTCTATTCACCCAGTAAGGAGTTATTGAATCTCAACCAGTTCATCTGTTAAGACAAGGTTGAAAATTGTAAGGCTTTAGATTGAAGTTAGATCTAAAGATTATCGTAAGAAGGAACTGATACTTCTCAATTCCAGTACGCAAGTTGTTGGTTTGTTGGTAGTAAGGCCCCTTTGAATAAGGGAGAGTGGACGTAGGATTGTTATATCCGAACCACTATATATTCGGTCTTATTTATTGCTTTCCTTTCATATTACTTATTTTTAGTGCTCTTATAAAAGATTTTGTTAAAGACTTAACTTGAAAGCTTCCGCAATTAATCTATCAAGTGGGACCAACAACATGGAACCTCGACTATCGAACTTACCATATGCTTTGTCAATTCTGGCATCCATTTTTTGGAATAGATGAGGATTGATTGTGGAGAGCCTTTATCAGAGTTCATTCAATCCCTAATGTTAGGATAAAAATTATTAGTTTTGATGAGTTAAAACAAACCAGAAGATGTAATAGGACCATCTGGACCTGTTAGCCAGATGATGATCTAGATTAGGACTTAGTCTAGGGGGAACTGCCAGACCAGAAGACTTCACCAGAAGAGTCACCAGAAGACCCCACCAGAGGACTTCACCAGAGGACTCCACCAGAAGACTTCACCAGATGAGATCTGATCAGAGGCAGAAGACCTTCCCCAGACCAGACGAGTCTGGTGGAACAAAAGATGCTCAGTTTGATCCCCTGATTCTACTGAGTATTCTGGTTGTTCACCAGATGAGGACCAGAAGACACCGAGGTTGCCTGGTGTCTGGTCTTGCCTTCTCTGGAGAGAATCAGAGTTAGGCAGAGGAAGCTATTGATCGTTGGTGATTCAAATCAAGTCAACAAGATCAGGATTCGAAAGTATTTGAAGGTAATCAATCCAAGGATCCCACCAACCCAATCAAACAATTAGGGAATTGATTGATTGAGGCTTCCTTAAATAGAGGATCTAATTGGATTAGCCCTCAAACGGCTATTTCCTAATCCTCTCTATATATACAAAGAGTGCAGTTCAGAAAAAGCTCTAGAAGTCTCTCACGCGCACATAGAATACTAAGCTTTTGATCACTACGCATTTGCACTCACTTTGTTCTTAATTACTCATCTACTCGTAAGGAGTTTATATACTCAACCTGTTCATCCTGTTAGACAAGGTTGGAGTAAGTTTGTCTTTAGATCGAAGTTAGATCTAAAGAGACTGTAAGAAGGTGCTGGTACTTCAGAAATTCCAGTAAGAAGTGAGTTTGTTGGTTGGATATTGAGACCCCTTTGATCAAGGGAGAGTGGAAGTAGGATATTCAGATCCGAACCACTATAAATACGGTGTTATTTATTGCTTTCTTTAATACCTGTTGATTATCATTTGTGCTCTTACAAAAGATTTCCTCTAAAGATATATTGTTTAAAAAGCTTCCGCAATTAATCTATCTAGTGGGACCAACTCCTAATGTCTCTGTATTGGCAGATCAATAAATTCTTATCACAAATATTTTTAGAGTTTCAACACCTTGAAAATTTAGTTCTCAAAGGTTTTTTTCGCTCAATGGTGACACCATTGCAGCTCTTAAGGAAGTATGTGAATCACTGGAGGTACAATATCCAAAATATTTACTAAAGTTGGTTTAGATTCAGCTTATCTAGTTCCCCTTATTGTAAAAAATTGTAAAAATGCTTACTGTATTCACATTCTTGACACAGTTTTGGTATAATTTCACGAAGCAAACAATGGAATATATGAACTTGCAGATTTCATTCGCGTAAATAGCTTGGGAAACTGACTTGTTAATAGCAAACAATAGCCTTTTCAATTAGCTTGTGAATTGCAGATAATTTGTACTATTTGTTTCTTATTTTCTAACTACAATTCATTCTCTGCTAAAGAAGATTTGAGACTATGGGGTTGTATATGGTGATTTGGTGATTATGCTATTATAATATAAGAAATCGTGCTTTTTATTTTAGCAGAAGCTTTGATATTACGAGCTGCAAGGCAATAAATCATGTGGGCTTATCCTCTATAACCACTGCTACTCCAAGTTTGAGGCAAATCATCTCACCGCACGGTTTTTGTGTGATTCTCCAGCATCTTTTACCCTTTGATCTATTTTTAATTTACCAAATCAAGCTCATTTTCTACATATTTTTCAGGTGGATCGTGCTCTTGTTGGTTCTTAACGGAAGCTTTCCTTCTTACAATCTATAAAGCTAGATGGCTGCAAGTTCACATCTTCGGGGTTCGTGGCCATTGGAGAGTGGGGCCTATCGCTAATGGAACTAAGTTTAAGCAATTGCGTAGGAGTAACAGATCTAGGACTTTCCTACGTTGTTAAGAAACACAAACACTTGAGAAAGCTAGACGCCACCTGCTGCCACGATATAACTGCGATATCGATTGCCCGCTTAACAGAATCATGTACCTCCCTCATTTCTCTCAAGATGGAATCTTGCTGGTCGGTTTTGAGTAAAGCTTTTGTTTGGGTAGGTCAACGATGCCCATTTCTTGAGGAGCTTGACCATACCAATACTGAAATTTATTATGCAGGTAACTAATTTCTTTAGTCGGATAAGGATTATATGAAATAATAATGATAATGATATAATTTGTGTGCAATCAGGCCTGAAATCCTTATCAACATGTTCTCGACTCGAAATCTTAAAGTTGGGAATGTTCTTTGGAATAACTGATGAGGGACAATCTTTCCTTTTCTGATGATGACATTTTGGAGTTAGAGTTGGAAGAGTATTTTTGGAGAAGACGATTAGACTAGATTCTGTAGCCTACCTTTTGCAATGTGAAGAGAGGGCTTTGTGAAAATCAAAGGTCCTGTACCATGGAAGTAGTTGTAAGTTGTAACTTCCAAAGCTTCGAGGCTTGGATATTTTTTCCTGTCAAATTTGTGAAAGTTTTGTAGACATTCACATGCGTGTTTAAGTGCTACAATATGTTTTCCCTTTTTCTAGCTTCATCGCACAACCTATGTTTCATAGCTGCCCCATTGTTGACTCAGTGGGTTTGACCACCACTACTGATGGAGATAAGATTACAATAGCAATCTAAAAAAAATTATAAATCAATTTAGAGAATTAAGATTGTGAGGGAAATTGTATCATTATTATATTATTTA
Organism: Ballota nigra; assembly: GCA_947034835.1. NCBI lineage: Eukaryota > Viridiplantae > Streptophyta > Magnoliopsida > Lamiales > Lamiaceae > Ballota > Ballota nigra. The sequence goes on along the minus strand of OX344727.1, from coordinate 3,150,082 downwards.
CCTTATCGCGCCTAGTTATTATAATTTTGTATTAGTATTTATAAGAGCATTGTAATTCATTGTAAGATAATTTGTTAATAAATTAATTTTTTTAGATTTTATGGCTTTCATTGTGTCATTAATTGTTGTTCTTTCAGTATTCATTGAAATAATAGAATTTTTACATTAATCACGTTTGTGTGTATGATATAGAATTTGGTATATGTGTATATCTCTTGTATAGTTTAGTATCCCACACTGGTTAATCACTAGATAATTTACACTCTAAATTTGTATATATCTTACAATTCTAAGTGTAATAACTATCTTTCAATTATTCTCAACATGGTAATCTAAACATAATTTGTTGGGAAATTATATAGACTTAAGTTTTTATTAAGATGCCAAAAGGTTCCTCCTAAGTCGTTTGTAAGTAAAATGTTCAGTAGAGTTAGTACTTAGTTATATCAGTTCAAATGTTAAGGAACTGGAGTGCAGTTATAAATTTCTAGAGTGTATTGAAGAATGAAGTCTGTTGAAGACGAAGTCCGCTGAAGACAAGTGATCTGTGAAGTAGTCTAAGTCTAGAATGTTTTCTAAGTGCATTCTTACTAAGACTAAAACCATCAGGAGAGGACCAAGGTCCACTGATGTGAACTAAAAAAGCACATTCAATGCTAAACACATTAAAAGCTGTTAGTTAATCTGCTTGGAACAAGGCAAAACGAATTTCAGTGAAGCTTACAATAAATGAAGGAATAAGAAGGCTCTCTCAGAGGAGTTCTACCTTAAAGTGTTAGGATAAAAAATTTGTTAGTTTTGATGAGTTAAAACAAACCAGAAGTTGTAATAGGACCATCTGGACCTGTTAGCCAGATGATGATCTAGATTAGGACTTAGTCTAGGGGGAACTGCCAGACCAGAAAACCTCACCAGAGGACTTCAGCAGAAGAGATCAAGACCAGAGGCAGAGGACCTTCCCCAGACCAGACGAGTCCGGACCAGACGAGTCTGGTGGAACAAAAGATGCTCAGTTTGATCCCCTCTTTCTACTGAGTATTCTGGTTGTTCACCAGATAAGGACCAGAAGACACCGAGGTTGCCTGGTGTCTGGTCCTGCCTTCTCTGGAGAGAATCAGAGTTAGGCAATTGGAAGCATTGACCGTTGGTGATTCAAATCAAGTCAAACAAGATTGGATTGAGAAGATATGAAGACAATCAATCAAGATCACACCAACCCAATCAATCAATTAGGGAATTGATTGATTAAAGCTTCCATATATAGAGGATCTGATTGGATTAGCCTCCCAACGGCTATGTCCCTAATCCCCTCTATATATACATGAGTGCAGATCAAGAAAAAGCTCTAGAAGTATTCACGCGCATATAGCCATACTAAGCTTTTGATCACTACGCATATTGCACTCACACTTTGTTCTTAATTACTTATCTACTCGTGAGGAGTTTATACACTCAACCTGTTCATCTTGTTAAGATAAGGTTGGAGTGAGTTTATCTTTAGATCGAAGTTAGATCTAAAGAGTTTGTAAGAAGGTGCTGGTACTTCAGAAATTCCAGTGAGTAAGTTTGTGAGTTGGTTGTTAGTGAGACCTCTTGGTGATAAGGGAGAGTGGACGTAGGATATTTATCCGAACCACTATATATCTTGTGTCTTTTATCGCTTTATTTTAAATATTGTTTTATTGATCTCTTATAAAAGATTTTGGAAAGACATTATTACATAAGCTTCCGCAATTAATCTATCGAGTGGGACCAACAAGTGGTATCAGAGCAGTGTGTCCACGACCACTGCTTTGAAAAGCTTTTGGTGGTCACCGGGCAGATCCATTGCTCTTTAGTGATTTTATTCAAGTTCTTGTTATTTCCCTAAACTTTCTTATCAATATGTCTTCGAAATCTTCTTATAAGAGTCGCAAACTGCCAGAATTCTCGTTCGAGGATTATAGCCACTGGAGCTTCATGATGAGTAATCATCTTGGAGCTATTCATCACCGCATGTTAGATGTGGTTGAAAGTGGCCCCATTAAATTTTATTGGACTCCTATTGATAGTGGCAGGTCTGAGTCCAGAGAAGAAACTAGCGACGCTGCAGAGGATAGAGTTCCCAGACAACGAATCCTCAAAAAGAAAGACGAACTTGACAACGATGAGAGAAAACTACATAACCTGGACCAGGTGGCGAGGACTGAGATTATCAACACTCTTACTAAAGAAGTCATTGAAAAGGTCAGGACGTGTACCACTGCAAAAGAGATGTGGGACAAGTTAGCTTTGCTCTGTGAAGGAACAGAGAAGATTAAAGATAACAAGCTCCAAGCTGTTCAACACTCTTTTGACACATTCAAGATGAAACCAGATGAGACCATTGACCAGCTGGACATGCGTCTCACGAATCTCTTGAACAAGGCCAGTGCCTTAGGTAAGACCTATTCTGAAAAAGAGATTAATAGTAAAATATTACGTTCACTAACAAGCAGGTGGAGAATTAAAGTCACTGTGATCAAGGACAACAAGGATCTCAACACTCTGGATCACCATCTTCTGTTGTCTGATCTCAAGGCTTACGAATATGATCTTCAAGAGGAGGATCAAACAGAAGAGGTTTCCTCTTCTGGCCAGAAAGGTGTTGCATTTTCTTCAACTCTCAAATCTGATGTCATGCCAAAGGAGTCTACTGCAGATGACTTGAGCCTCAAGGAGCAGGTAGCACTTCTAACTCATAAATTAGACAAAATGAGTTCAAAATATGGCAGGTACAAAAGGCATTGGAAGGAGTCTACCAGAAACAGGAAGAGTTCTTTCAAACCTGCAGAGAAGGAGAAGACATCTGGAGACTCAAGGGAGACCAGATTCAGAACTCCAGAGAGGAGGAGAGATGACAACCCTGGCAGCTCTGGGAGATCAGATCATCAGAGGAGGGATGGTAGCTCTGGCAGACCTGACTACCAGAGGAGAGAAAGTAGCCCTGCCAGATCAGACTACAACCAGAGGAGGAGAGAGCCAAGTCCTAGTCCCAGAGGAGACAATGCCTGCTACACATGCAACAAGACTGGTCACTACAGTTATGATTGTCCTCAGCTTACTCCTAGGGAAAGAGAAGAGAAAAGAATCAAGAGAGATAGGAGATATGCAGATAAGAGAGCACTGCTGGCAGAAGCAGAGGAGGAGGATACTAGTTCCAGTTCTTCTTCTTCTGACTTTGGATCAGATGATGATGTGTGTCTCATGGCAGACATCACTGAGGTAAATGAAACTACTCTTGTTCTATCTAATTCCAAATGTACTGAATCCTCTAATTCATCTGGTAACTCCAGAGAGTCTGATATGCAACAAATGCTATCAGATCTCCAAAATTGTGTCCAACTCTGTCAAAAACTTGAGAAAGAGAATGGTAGGCTCAGAGCAGAAGTTCAATCTCTCTCTCATGAGCACAAATCCACCAGAGAACTCATGAAAGATCATTCCAAAGAAGTCTCTGAACTTCAGGTTAAGATCACAGAAAGAGATACTCTAGTAGATCAACTCATGAAAGAAAGGAATTCTCAAGAGGATAAGATCACTGAACTCAGAGCCAAATACCAAACTCTTATCAAGGGAAAACAAGTTGTCCACAACATAGAGGAGATACCTATGCCCAGAGAAGCTCCTAAGATACCATATGTTGTATCTATCATATCAGAGTCTTCTCAGCGCATTTGTGATAAGAGTGGTTTAGGATATTCTGGAATTACCACTAAGACTCACAAGTACTTTTATAACAAAGACAAGTCTGTAAGAGCTGGTAAAGTGGTAGAAATCTGGAATGATAAAGACTTAACTGGTAATGGTTACAAGGTGGTTCACAATCCTGATTGGAAAAGGAATCACTCTGTTAATCACTTAACTAATGGTCCAGAAGAGTTGACTACTCTGGAAGAGAAGATGCTAGAGAATAAGTGTCAAAAAGGGGAATCATTAAAGATTAATGGTTCTGTGAACAATGAGTCCCAAGGAGTAGGAATTACTCAAATTGGAGGACCCCAGAGAAATCCTCAAAGGGAACCTAAACAGATTAGGGGACCTCAAAGGAAACACTCAAAAAGGGGGAATACCAATCAGAGTAATAACTACCAGAGAAGGAACAATGTTCAACAGAACCAGGTACCCCAGAGACAATTTTCTCAGAAAAATCAATTCCAGAATAGGTATACTCAAAGGAACTATAATCACCAGAACAGGTCTAATTATCAGAACCAGAGGAGGTCTTCCAGACCCATCTATAGAAAACCAACTGATCTGGGAAGTTATGACACCAGAGATGGTTCTTCTAGGATGTACCCTTATAACCAGACCTTTAAGACCATGTCTTTGAGGCAGGCTATTCCAAAGGCCAGATTTGAGAAAAGGTACACCAGACCTGTTTATAGGAAAGGTGTCCTTATCAGACCAGTAGCTCAATATGTCATAGTAAGAGGACATGTACTGGTAGATAGATTTGGAAGGAAGATAAGATCTCCTCATCCATCAAGAGATGATCTTTATCTATGGATTCCTACAAAACCTGCAACTAACCAATCAGGACCCAGCACTAGTAGGGGACCTAATTAATCTCTCTGCAGGTAGATAAGAGTCCATTGGAGAAAGGATTTTCAAGCAACCATGTCTGGTACATTGATAGTGGATGTTCCAAGCACATGACATTCCAGAAGGATAATCTCCAAGATTTCAAGCCATTGAATGGACCAAGAGTGATGTTTGGTGACAACAACTATGGAGTCACCAGAGGAGTTGGAAAGTTGACCTTCAATGGAGTATATGTAGATGAAGTCTACTACGTAGAAGGACTCAAGCATAATCTGCTTTCAGTGTCCCAATTCTGTGACAAGGGATACTCAGTGAAGTTTTCTAGTGATTCATGCACTGTTTTCTCTTCTGATTATAATGATATCTTGCTAATAGGCTTGAGGAAGGGTAACATTTATCTTGCAGATTTTAGCAGTTGCCCAAGGAATGCTTGCCTGGTTGCTAAAGGATCTGCAGAGAACAGCTGGATTTGGCACAAGAGATTGTGTCATCTTAACTTCAAAACATTGAACAAGATTGCCAGAAAGGGTCTCATTCGAGGTCTTCCAAATGAAGTGTTTAAGAAGGATCAGGTTTGTGGTTCATGCCAGAAGGGTAAACAACCCAAGACTTCCTTTAAGGATGTCCAGAGCACAACCACAACCAGAGTACTTCAACTACTTCACATGGACCTGTTTGGACCTGTTTCTCCTCTTAGTTTCAGTGGAAGGAAGTACACCTTAGTAATAGTAGATGACTTTTCAAGATACACTTGGGTAGTGTTCTTGTTTAAGAAAAATGAAACTATAACTAAGCTGCCAGAGTTCTTCAAGCAGATTCAGAATGAGCAGAACCAGAGCATTGTGAGGATCAGGAGTGACAAAGGAACAGAGTTTTTGAATTCACATATTGCAGATTATTGCAAGGACCATGGGATTTTTCATGAGACATCTGCTGCCAGAACACCTCAACAAAATGGAGTTGCAGAAAGGAGGAATAGGACTCTCAAAGAAGCTGCAAGAACACTTCTGGCAGAGTACAGCACTCCACAGAGATTTTGGGCAGAGGCCATCAATACAGCTTGTTACACTCAGAACAGGTGCCTGATTGCCCAGAGACATAATAAGACCCCATATGAGGTATGGAAAGGTAAAACCCCATCTGTTTCATATTTTCATGTTTTTGGATGTAAGTGTTTCATCCATGATAATGGGAAATCTAAATTAAGAACCTTTGATGCTAAAGTGGCTGATGGAATATTTTTGGGATATTCCAGCACCAGTAAAGCCTTTAGAGTTTTTAATAAGAATTCACTTTGTGTGGAGGAAACACCTCATGTTGTTTTTGATGAATCTACTTTTGAGTGCAAGGTGGATCCTAAATCTTCTGATGAGACCCAGAATCAGGCTACACCCAGAGTTGTCAAGGTCAATCCACCTATTCTTGATTCAGATTCAGATTCAGATGAGGACCCATCTCCTGGTTCTCTGAAGCAGCAGCCTTCACAAGGAGCAGAACCAGAAGAGGTTGGAACACCTGTAGGGGGAAGCTCTTCTGCAGGTGGTGATAATCACCAAGGTACTGCAGAAGATGATCACCCAGGCAAGACCACGGGAAGGAGGACCCTGGTTGATCACCCAAATGACCTGATCCTAGGAGATCCAACTAAGGGTGTCCAGACTAGGAGAACTATCAACTTAGCTGCCTTATTCAGTTGCTATGTGTCCTTGATTGAGCCCAAGAACATCAAGGAGGCACTGAAAGATTCAAATTGGATTGTGGCTATGCAGGAGGAATTGAATCAATTCACCAGACAGGATGTTTGGGAGCTGGTAGACAGACCAAGACATCAAAAGGTGATAGGCACTAAGTGGGTTTTCAAAAATAAGAAAGATGAGAATGATGTCATTACTAGGAACAAGGCAAGGCTAGTGGCCCAGGGCTATTCTCAGTCTGAAGGAATAGACTATGATTAGACTTTTGCTCATGTTGCCAGACTAGAAGCTATCAGATTGTTCTTAGCATATGCTGCTCACATGAAGTTCTAAGTATACCAGATGGATGTGAAATCTGCCTTTCTTAATGGGATTCTCATTGAGGAAGTGTATGTTGAACAACCTCCTGGTTTTGAACAAGGTGACAAGGTGTTTAAGCTTAAGAAAGCTCTTTATGGGCTGAAGCAGGCACCCAGAGCATGGTATGACACTCTATCTCAATTTCTTCTGGACAATGGTTTTACTAAAGGTAAGATTGATAGGACCTTGTTTAGGAAAGAAGAAGGAAAGGACATCCTTCTGGTCCAAATATATGGTGATGACATCATATTTGGATCCCCTAACAAGAAGCTGTGTGAGAAGTTTGGTGAACTCATGCAGGGACAGTTTGAGATGTCCATGATGGGAGAATTGAATTACTTTTTGGGTTTGCAGGTTAAGCAATCAGAGAAGGGAATTTTTATTAATCAAGCTAAGTACACCAGAAACATGTTAGAGAAATTTGGAATAGGATCTAGCAGAGCAGCCAAGATCCCTATGATGACAAATTTCAACATGGATCCAGATGAGTCTGGAGAGAGTGTGGACCAGACTCAGTACAGAGCACTTATTGGTTCTCTTTTGTATCTGACTGCAAGCAGACCAGATATTACTTTTGCTGTAGGAGTTTGTGCCAGATTTCAAGCTAACCCCAAGAAGAGTCACTTGGAAGCAGCTAAGAAAATATTGAAATACCTTAAGGGAACTGTGAATTTAGGATTATGGTATCCTGCAGATGACAATTTAGAATTAAGTGGTTATTCAGATTCAGACTATGGTGGGTGCAGAATAGATAGGAAATCTACAAGTGGTACATGCCAATTTTTAGGGAACAAATTGGTATCCTGGTTTTCCAAGAAGCAGACTTCAGTTGCTACATCAACAACAGAAGCAGAGTACATGGCTGCAGGGAGTTGTTGTTCTCAACTTCTTTGGATTAGTCAACAGCTTAGGGATTACCAGATTAGAGCTAAGGATATTCCTATTTTCTGTGATAGTAATAGTGCCATTGCAATCACCCAGAATCCAGTTCTTCATACCAGATGCAAACATGTTGATATAAGGCATCATTTTATCAGAGATCATGTTGAGAAGGGAGATATAAGGATGGAAAAGATTGCAACAGAGAGGCAGAGAGCAGATATTTTAACCAAGCCTTTGGCTGAGACCAGATTCAGAGAATTAGCCTTTGAGTTAGGATTGTTGGATCCAGAGACAGATTTGTTTTAGGGGGAACATCAGAGAAGTATCCTTTCTTTATTAATTCTCTTCATAAATTTTCTTTATGCTAACATACCTGCAGATTAGATATATCAGAGAGGGTATACTTCCAGATGAGGTATACACCAGGTGACACTAATCCCAGATGAGATGCTGAGTCAGAGATATGTCCTAAGTCTTTATTGACCAGGACCAGATAAGTTCCATCAGAGGAGAAGTTTCACCAGACTAGTTGTGGTATCATCTGGTTACAATATCAGGTGACAGGTATGTCTTTTCTAATCTGGCCTCTGATCATTGGGATACACCTTTCAAATTAATAAGTACACTCAAAACCTTTCACATTCGGAGTGTATTTAAGACTAGGGTATAGGGCCTAGGCAATCATTTCGCTTTTTCTCTTGACTGCCACAAAACCCCTTTATACCCAGTCCCAATGACTATGCCAACGCACCAGATTAAATCTGTATTTCGCCTTTCATCATGGCCATCGGATTTAATCACTGTGCAAAATGTCAATCAATTCTAAAATTGATTTTGTTTCCTAAATTGAATTTGAAACAACACGCGTTCACTCTTCATTTAATTTTCAAGCCACGCGTATTACTCTATTTAAATCAATTTTGTTTTCAATCTGTCCTTTCACGTTCCCATACTATTCAAACCCTAACCTCTCTCTACGAAGCATTTTCTCTCTCTCTCTCTCTCTCTCTCTCTCTCTCTCACAGTTATGGCACCCAAGTGCAATTTTGATCCAGACTATGTCTGCAAGAAACTCAAGTCAGAAATGGTGGTGGACTTCTATTCCACTAAGAATCCGGCCGCTTTGGAGATTTTGGAACTTCTCCGACGTTCTGGGCTGGAGGAGTTGATCTCAAAGGTTCCCAAGGATCTGCGTACCTTGGATGGATATGCTGCACAGTTTCTTATCCGGATGAAGATCCATGAAGACTATATTTCTTCCAAGATTGATTCAGAGGATCTTGTTTTCTCTAAGGCAGACTTCTGTGGTCTTTTTGGTAATCTTTCTGCGGAAGGAGTGGACCCTCTGAAGTACAAAGAAGGAGAGGCGTTGGGATCCTTCAAGATGTTTGCCAGAAATTCATGCCAGAATATTACCAAGGGTTTCTTGGACAAGCATCTTAGGCAGAAGTATAAAGTGTTATTTGATATTGTGGTGAAGATTCTCATGTGTGAGAGCCATAGCACAGATGCCATCTTCATTGGCAGGCTCTGTGTTATGAGGGCCATTCTGGATGGTGTTCAATGTAACTGGGCTGAGTTCTTCTGGGGGGTGCTGAGGAAGAACAAGGTGAAAATACAGAAGGAAGAATGTCCCCAGTTGCCAGGAGAGCAACAATTTGTGTTCAATGCTAATGTTTCATTGGGCACAAAACTCACTCTAATTCTGGATTCGATTCTTCCAGAGAAGAAATGGAGACAATCCTGGTGTAAGGGCTTTCATAAGTCCAAGATTATGTTCTCCAAGGATGGTCCTCTCCATGGCCATCCTGACTCTGATGGAGAGCAAGCCATCCCTGCCCCTCCTATTCAATCGATTCCCTCTCCTCCTAAGGGGCAGAGAAGGCAGCAGCAGCAGAAGACACAGAAGAAAGCTGCTGGAGCAACTGGTTCTTCAGCCGTTGCCTTTTCTGGTTCCTCAGAGGAGGACCAGATTCCCCTTCTTGATGTGCTTAAGAAGAAGGCTGATGATGATAAAGCTGTTAAGAAGGCTGGAGCAGCCAAGAGGAAGCAGCCAGACTAGGCCAGGAGAGGTTCTGCTAAGAAGAGGAGGCCTAGCAGAAAGGCAAAGAAAACTCTTCTGGTGGATGAGCCATCAGAAGAGGAAGAGGAAGAAGATGAAGTGCCTCTTGTGAGGAAATCCAAGGCCAAGAGAGCCCTTCTTCAAGATTCAGACTCTGGATCTGATCTTGGAGAGGCCTTGGAGAAGGCCATTGAGGATGCCACCCAGATGATGGAGGATGCTCCAGAGCTTGTTATGCCTGCTGGTGTTGACCCAGCAGAGGTAAACCCTTCCTTTCCCTCTTCCTCCCCCATAAATCTTGTTTCCCCTTCTACCTCTCCCCCAGATAACATTCCCCAAACCCCATCTGCCTCTGGTAACCCCATTCTTCCACCAGAGCAGACTATCCCAGATACCCCCATCTATACTCCCTCTACCATTCCTACACAAACACCTTCTCCCCCAAATTTCCAAACACATATCCCCACTAACCCCTCTCCCCCACCTTCTGTATCAGAGGTACCCTCAACCTCCTCTGGTGCAGGAGCCCCCCCTTCAAACACTTCCACCTTCCAAATCCCCCATACACATTCTGTACCAGATATCCCTTCCTCTTCTGGTGCAGAGCAACCAATCCCTACCACCTCTACTTCACAAATTCCAAACCCTCCCCAAACCCATACAGACCAGGACCCAACCATTTCTATGGCTCTGGGATTCGCTGGCCCTCCCCGCTCCCCAACCTGTTTATCCAGCGATGATAGTGAAGATGAGGAAGCTTCACTTGAGCCTGTTGACTTAGCCCCTTCCTCCTCTGCCTCTGGGCCCAAACCCTTCACTTTCTCATCTGCAGAAATGGGTCCCATTAGGCAGAGTATGAGTGTAAGTGCTCAGCTCTGGCTAAGAGAGCATTTTCCAGTTCTTCTGGAGCACTTACCACTTCTGGCAGAGCTTACTGATGCCAAGGTCTGGAGCAAGGCTAGACTTGAAGATGTGGAGGACCTGGTGCTTTTGCTTGAGGAAATGGGTGCCTCCAACTTCACTGCTTGGGAGATTGAGCTGAAGCAGAAGATGAACATTCAGAACCCAGCAGAGCTGGAGACTCCTGGTGCAGCCAAAGTCTTGATTCGCACCCTGCTCATCCAAAGAGGAGTCATGCTCACTCCAGAGGGCCCCACTTACAAGTTTGGTCCTCACTTTGTCTTCCCTCCAGAGCTTTATTCAGACGAGGAGGACTTTGAGATGTCTCCTGCTGTGCTCCAGAAGATGAAGGCTTTCTTCAACGAGCAGATCATGCAGATAGGGCATTTTTCCAAAGCAATCCAACATATGGCCCCTGCTATGATTGAGCACCAGATTAAGCAGGAGAGGAGAATCTTCATGAAGCAGCTCAAGTCCTCTCTGGCAGAGGTTAAAGCTTCGTTCAAAGCTAATGGCTTGTTTGTCAAGCTAGATGTTATGCATAGCCAGAAGCAGCTCCAAGAGCATGTGATGGAGCAGATGAGGCCAGTTTCTGTACTCAAAGTGGAAATGGCCAGCCAGATGATTCAAACTGCTAGGCTAAAGGACTCCCTCCAGGAGATGTTGGAGAAGCAAGAGAGACTTGTTGCAGAGTCTAAGGCTTACCTGGAGGAGGCCAAGCAGCTTCGTGATCTTCACTCTTCCTCCAACACTGCCTTGCCTGATCTCATAAGGCAGGTAGTGGAGCCCCTCCTTGATGAAGTTAAAAAGGGGGAAGAGAAGGCCAGAACTGATCTGGCGAAGACCACCAATGAGACTCTGTTTAGCCATGGAGCTCGTCTGGACCTGTTGGAGAACACTTTGGCCCAGGCTGAGTTGCAGAAGAAGAAGAAAGAAGAGTTGAAATCTCTATCTATGGCTAAACAGCTTGCTGCAGAAGAAGAGTCATCTGAAGCTGAGCAGGATCCTTCTACCATTCCTGGTCCTGCTAAGAGGAAAATTAGAAAAGTAAAGAAGAGTTTCCTTGAATCTATTGTCGAAGAAGCAGAGAAGAGATACAAGGAAGAGACTCCAGAGGAGAGGCAAGCCAGAATCAGGAAGAACATAGATGAAGAACAGAGGCTCAGATATGTTAGGAGACAGAACAAGAAGGCCAGAGAAGCTGGTATTCCTTCTGGTGCAGGTGGCTCAGGACAGAAGAGGAAAGCTCCTGTGGAGGTTATGAACATCTTGCCACTAAGGACAGAAGGGTCTTTTGACTCTACTGTGCCTTATCCTCTGATTGAGAGATGGAGAGAAGCCAAGACCCTCTGGTTCATTCAGCATTATATCCAGAGGCCAGCACCAGAAGATGATGAGCTGATCAACAGAACCTTCCATTCTTGGATGCAAGCCTATGATGCAGACTTGTACAAGCAGCTGATGGATTCTACCATTGAGTTCAACCTGGAGGTGACTGCTCCTGAATTTACTTATCTTAACACTCCCATGATTGGGAACCAGGTGGATTGGGCAGAATTGAAGAAGCTTTACAAGACCAAGGTGTTGGTGAATTTCACCCCAACTTCTTCTGCAGAGTTGAAGGCCGTCCAGGATAGGTTCCTTGACTGGTTTCTTGTCCCTAAAGAGAACAGAAGATATGCCTAGAATAGGACAATGAACTTCAATGTAATCTGTAATATTTTGTCCTCTGATTATTAATGAAAAATACATATCTTCTCTGTTCTAAAGACAACTCCTTGTTGTCTTATTATTTGCCTGATGAGATCTATTCTAAGGTCTCATCCCTTTATTGTTTTCTTGCTTAAGTTTACTTTTGATCAGTTCTGGTAGTGTTTTAACTCCATCAAAAAGGGGGAAATTGTTAGGATAAAAAATTTGTTAGTTTTGATGAGTTAAAACAAACCAGAAGTTGTAATAGGACCATCTGGACCTGTTAGCCAGATGATGATCTAGATTAGGACTTAGTCTAGGGGGAACTGCCAGACCAGAAAACCTCACCAGAGGACTTCAGCAGAAGAGATCAAGACCAGAGGCAGAGGACCTTCCCCAGACCAGACGAGTCCGGACCAGACGAGTCTGGTGGAACAAAAGATGCTCAGTTTGATCCCCTCTTTCTACTGAGTATTCTGGTTGTTCACCAGATAAGGACCAGAAGACACCGAGGTTGCCTGGTGTCTGGTCCTGCCTTCTCTGGAGAGAATCAGAGTTAGGCAATTGGAAGCATTGACCGTTGGTGATTCAAATCAAGTCAAACAAGATTGGATTGAGAAGATATGAAGACAATCAATCAAGATCACACCAACCCAATCAATCAATTAGGGAATTGATTGATTAAAGCTTCCATATATAGAGGATCTGATTGGATTAGCCTCCCAACGGCTATGTCCCTAATCCCCTCTATATATACATGAGTGCAGATCAAGAAAAAGCTCTAGAAGTATTCACGCGCATATAGCCATACTAAGCTTTTGATCACTACGCATATTGCACTCACACTTTGTTCTTAATTACTTATCTACTCGTGAGGAGTTTATACACTCAACCTGTTCATCTTGTTAAGATAAGGTTGGAGTGAGTTTATCTTTAGATCGAAGTTAGATCTAAAGAGTTTGTAAGAAGGTGCTGGTACTTCAGAAATTCCAGTGAGTAAGTTTGTGAGTTGGTTGTTAGTGAGACCCCTTGGTGATAAGGGAGAGTGGACGTAGGATATTTATCCGAACCACTATATATCTTGTGTCTTTTATCGCTTTATTTTAAATATTGTTTTATTGATCTCTTATAAAAGATTTTGGAAAGACATTATTACATAAGCTTCCGCAATTAATCTATCGAGTGGGACCAACATAAAGCAAGATAGGATTCTGAGCAAGCAGACTGAACGGCCCAATGAGAAGATGACACATAGGTGTACTCTACTGACAGCCGACCTGTCCCAGACTGACATGTACCAAAACTCTTTCCCTAGCTTTCCCCAGAAAGTTGGTGAATAGGCATGATCTTTCAGCCGTTTCTTGACAAGCCTTAAAGCTTCAAATAGAGTCGTTTCAACCAATCAGATACAAGAAGACTTACTTGAGAAAATTCAAATCCAACGGGAAGATTTTCAAGAAAGCCTATAAATACAGAAGGACGTGCTCATTTCTATGCACGGGAAACTCACAAGATCAAAGTTATCTCTACATTCATAACTATCTAGAAGCACTCAAAATTACCTCTGTTTCCCAAGTGTTTCACATTTGTAGAGAGCATAACAAGCCTTCTGTAACTATGTTTAAAAGCTATATCCAAACCTTAGAAAGAGATAACCCATCCTAAGCCTTGAGCTAAACTGTAAGGATTATCTCACATCAGTTGGAACCAAAACCCTAATCAAAACCCTACTCAGTTGTTAGGTTGAGAGTTAGTGTTAAGTGGAGTTAGTAAGCTGATTGTTTGTATCAGTCTGAAAGTTGGTTTATTTTGGGAACTAGGACCTGGAATTATCCTAGTGATCAATCATCCTAAGAGAGGATTAATTGATCAGTGCACCTTGGCACTATAACACAAGGAATTCCAAGTGAAAGGAATTCTCCTGTTTAATCAGGACAGTGGACGTATGAGATTCATCTCAGAACCATTTAATATCTTGTGTACATACATTCTGCTATTTCCTAAGTGTGTGTTATCCACTCAAAGTTTATCAAGTACAACGAGTTTTTTAAAGGGCTCACTAATCCGCATTTGAAAGCTAATTAGATAGTAGTTCAACTGAAAGTCTTGAGCTTTCAGTGGAGGTATTATCTCAGTAAGCTTTCACAAGTAATTCTCAGCAGATCTAAAGTCTACTGACGAGTTATTATCTGAAGTAACCTGATAAGTTTTTAAGAAGTTTAAATTTGTAACCTCAGGTGTTTTCCCCCCCCCCCCCCCCATACACCTGTTTACTCGTTTCGGGACCAACAATTTGTATCAGAGCAGTGGTTCAAAAGACCATTGTTCTAAGTATACCTTGTGCTAAAAAGGTATTTTCTATTTGGTCATCTGAATTGATCTTATTGATAAACTTGTTTAGATATTATGGCTGACAATGCAGCTAGGGTAGCACCACCAGTGGAGAACAATATGGTAATTAATCCTTTGAACCATATGTCCCATCACAAGCTTCCACAATTCTCAGTGGAAAATTTTGACTTCTAGAAGATCAGAATGAGAGCTCATCTTGCCTGTGTACGTGATGAAATGTTAAGGGTAATTACTAAAGGTCCATTTATTTTTATGACCCCTAACCCTAGAACCACAGCTGAGACTATTGCAGATCCAATAGAAGAATGGCCCAAGGATGAAGATAACTTCACTGCAGATGAAAGGAGGAGAAACAACCTCAACTTCATAGCCATGAATATTCTCTACACCATCATTCTAGATTCTGTAATGGGAAGAGTGATCCATTGCAAGACTGCAAAGGAACTTTGGGACACTCTTGCTCTCATGTGTGAAGGAACTGACAAGATAAAGGAGAACAAGCTCTCAGTAGCTGATCAAAAGTACGAGCAGTTCACCATGGAGCCTACTGAGACCATTGACCAGCTTGATGGGAGGTTCACTGACATCATGAATGAGATAAACTTTCTGGGAAAAGTCTACACTAGAAGAGAAGTTGCCTTAAAGATCCTGAGAGGTTTAACCTCAAGATGGGATGTGTACTCTGTGATGATGCAGAATACCAAGGATTTGTCCAGCATGTCTATGCAACAGGTATTCTCTGAACTTAAGGCTTATGAGTTTGATCTTAACAGGAAAAGGGCTCCTGATAAGACCTCAGCTGAAAAGGGAGTTGCCTTCAAAGCTAAGGAGACTGAGCCAAAATCCCCAAAGCCACAGAAGAGTACAAAGGCAAGCAAATCTCAAAGCAAGGGTGAGATGCAAGAGGAACTCAGCCTGATGGCTAGAAGGTTTGAAAAACTTAATAGCCATTTTGGCAAGTATAAGAGATTTTACAGGAAAAATAGAGAAGGGAGAAGTTATCCAGAAAAAGACACCAAAGAAGGAGAGAAAAACTCAACTGAGCTGGAAAAGAGGAAAATTTACAAGAACTATACCAGAGGTGAAGGATCATCATCAAAAACCAAGAAGTCTACTGAGGAAAAGAATGATGATGCCAATAGATGTTTCCAATGCAAGAAGGTTGGACACTTTCAATATGACTGTCCTCAACTGAGCACCAAGGAAAGAAAGGAAAGACAAGCCAAAAGAGACAGGAGATATGGAGAAAAGAAAGCCATGGTGGCTGAGGATGTTGATGAAGATCTGGAGTCATCTGATGGACTATTTTCAGACAACAGTGATGATGACATGTGCCTCATGACAAGAGAAGAACCAGAGGTACAATCTAAACCATCCATTTCTCTAGAACACACACCTGAGCTAAGCTCAGAGTCAACTGAGGAACTCAATCTTCGGTCCGCTTAGGAACAATTGATGATTGATTTCTCAAGGTTGCAAGAAGCAAGTTTTTGTCTCCAAGATGAAAACAAAAATCTCCTGAGAGAAAACTCTAGTTAATTGAGTCTGGGAATCAGGCAGATCTTAACTCAGCTCAATCTACCATTGAATTGACAAAAGAGGTGGAAACCCTCAAGAGTCAAGGAAAAGGCAAAGATCAACTGATAAAAGATCTTACTGAATCTAAGATATAGTTAACTGAAGAGAACTTTAAACTGGTAAGCCAAGTAAAGGATTCTTTCCTGAAAATTGATGTCTTACAAAAATCTGAAGAGACCTTGTTAAAAAGGATTGATGCTCTTAACAAACCTTCTCTTTCCATAGAGGAAATTCAAAACTTTCAAATCAATCCTAATAACAAGTGTGGAATAGGCTTTATTCCAAAACCTTTAGAAGGTCCTCTGAGTGTTGCTTCTTCAAGTGGCACAAAGAGAGTTTTTGTTAAATCTGTGACCTTTCAACCACAAATTTAGATAAAGGTAAAAGATCAGCTGAGGTCCAACAAAAGAGAAGTCAAACTCAGCCAAAACCAAATGGAAAGGCTCAGCTGACTAATTAGACTAGATATCAGCAGAGGTACTATCAGCCGAGGTCTTCACAGATGAAGCAACCTCAGCTGAAAGCACCCAGACATGAGCACTCCTCAAGGAATGACTTATACAGAAGACTTATTCCTTTTGTGCCTAAAGGAAAAGGTCCTTCATACCTTTATCAACAAAAACTTACGCCAGATGCACCCAAGCCTAAAAGAAAGAATGTAAAGAAGGTTCATGTTCCTTCAAAGGCTGACACCCATAGAAAGTTTACTCCCAAGGCACCTAGGGAGATAATTTACTACCAAGGCACCTAGGGTGATAACAATCTATGTAGATATTTATGGAAGAAAAATTAACCATTCTAAAGTGATTAGAACAGTGAGACAAATTTGGATTTTGAAAGGTACAGCTAACCTGGTAGGACCCAACACAAAATGGGTACCTAAAGCTTGATTTTGTCTGCAGGGCTCAGTGGACCTCAACAAAGGAGAAGCTCTCAAATCTTCAGTCTGGTACTTGGACAGTGGATGTTCCATGCACATGACTGGTAACAAAGATCTCTTGACAAAATTTGTTGAGAAAGAAGGTCCACAAGTCTCCTTTGGTGATAATTCACAATGAGCCACTAAAGGTTATGGCACTTTACTAATTGGCTTAGTAAGAGTAAACAATGTATCCTATGTCAGTGGACTTAAGCACAATCTTTTGTCCATAAGTCAGTTCTGTGATAAAGGATACAGTGTTGAATTTTCATGTAACCTGTGCTTTGTCAAAAATATTTCTTCACAACAGGTACTACTAACTGGGTCAAGGAAAGGAAATGTCTATCTTGCAGATTGGAAGTCTTGCACACCAAATGCATGTCTAATTGCAAAGAGTTCAACTGATACTAATTGGCTATGGCACAAGAGACTAATTCATCTGAACTTCAAGATGATGAACAGGATAGCAAGACATGGACTGGTGGAAGGAATGCCAAATGAAGTATATAACAAAGAACATATCTGCAAAGCTTGTCAGGAGGGAAAGCAAGTGAAAGCATCTTTCAAAAGCAAAGTAGCAACCTTTACTGACAGAGTACTTCAATTGTTGCACATGGATCTCTTTGGTCCTGTAACCCCTGTAAGTATCAATGGGAGAAAATATACACTTGTTGTTGTTGATGATTTATCCAGGTACACATGGGTGGTATTTCTAGAAAGAAAAATGGAGACTCAACTCAGGCTACCTGAACTTCTGAAGAAAGTTTGCAATGAAAAGAGCCTGAATATTGTAAAGATAAGATCAGATAAGGGCACTAAGTCATTAACTCTATTATATCTGATTTCTGCAAATAGTTATGTATTAGTCATGAGACCTCAGCTGCAAGAACTCCACAACAAAATGGAGTAGCTGAAAGAAGAAATATGACTCTCAAGGAGACAGCAAGAACAATGCTTGCAGAAGCTCAAGTTCCTAAAAGATTTTGGGCTGAAGATATTAATACTGTCTGCCACACTCAAAACAGATCCATGGTAACCAAACATCAAGGAAAAACTCCATATGAGTTATGGAATGGCAGAAAGCCACATGTATCTTACTTTCATATCTTTGGTTGCAAGTGTTTCATTCACAACAATGGGAAAACTCAACTGAAAGCTTTTGATAGCAAAGCTGATGAAGGAATTTTCTTAGGATATTCCCAGATCAGTAGAGCTTTCAAATTGTACAATTGTAGAACTCTTGTTGTGGATGAAACACCTCATGTGGTCTTTGATGAATCTACCTTTGAGTCCAGGAGTAAGGAGAATGAGGATGTAATAAGCAAAAGACTAACTAGACTGAGTATCAAGTCAAAAGGATATCCTGAGAATTGTGTTGATGCATACATCCCAACCTGGGATAACCTAAATGATCAACAATTCAAAGAGGACACTCAAATTCAAACCACTCCTCACAGCTCACCTGAGAGCTCTCCTGAACATACAACTGAACTGATGAACACAATCCCAGTTTAAGAGGTAAGTTATGTCGATGAAGATGTGGTCACAGCTGAGACATCTACTGAGCCCATCATTCAAAGGGGAACCCATGGTACTACCATTGAGAATGAGAATACCTTGAATGATGACTCAAGACTTCAACCCTCTGTTTTATTTCCTGAATTTAATTTCATTCCTATATCTAGTGACTCAACTTCAGAAGAGTTAAACTCTACTAAAGGGCATCGGCCTAGGAGAACATGGCTCTCAGATCACCCTGTTGAGCAAATCCTAGGTGATCCTACCTCAGGAGTCAAAACTAGAAGTTTTTATAGAGAAAGTGCTTTGTTTTGTTATTTCTTATCTAACCAGGAACCAGGTTCCATTGAAGAAGCACTTAAAGACTCAAACTGGATCATTGCTATGCAAGAAGAGCTAAACCAATTCACAAGGAATCAAGTATGATTGGTACCAAGTGGGTTTTCAAGAACAAGAAGGATGAAAATGATGTCATGGTCAGAAATAAGGCCAGGCTAGTTGCAAAGGGCTATTCTCAAGTTGAAGGCTTTGACTATGATGAAACATTTGCCCCGGTGGCCAGATTGGAGGCAATAAGGTTATTTCTTGCATATGCTGCTCACAAGAAATTCAAGGTGTATCAAATGGATGTTAATAGTGCTTTCTTAAATGGAGTACTCAATGAGGAAGTCTATGTGGAGCAACCCCCAGGTTTTGAAGAAAGTCACAAAGTATATGGACTGAGGAAAGCTCTATATGGACTGAAACAGGCTCCAAGAGCTTGGTATGATACTTTGTCACAGTTCCTTTTGGATCATGGTTTTATCAAAGGAAGAGTAGATAGAACTCTCTTCAGGATCACAAAAGGAGAGGACACTCTACTAGTTCAAATCTATGTGGATGATATCATCTTTGGTTGTCCTAACCAAGTCCTCTGTGAGAAATTTTCTCAACTGATGAAAGGGAAGTTTGAGATGTCAATGATGGGAGAAATGAACTTCTTCCTAGGACTTCAAGTCAAGCAGTCTCCTGAAGGAAACTTCATTAACCAAGCCAAATATACAAGGGAGTTGATCAACAAATTTGGATGCTAGACCAGCAAAGTTGCAAATGTTCCACTCAACACCAACACCAAGATGGAACCGGACGAAGATGGTGAATCAGTAGACCAGACTCACTACAGAGTTATCATTGGATCTCTATTGTTTCTCACAACAAGCAGGCCTGATATCACATTTGCAGTTGGGATATGTGCAAGATATCAAGCAAATCCCAAGAAAAGTCATCTGGAAGCTACTAAGAAGGTTCTTAAATATCTCAAGGGTACTGTGAATATGGGATTATGGTATCCTTCAGATGACAATCTGGAACTCACAGGATACTCAGATGCTGACTATGGAGGATGCAGAATTGACAAGGAAATCAACCTCAGGCACTTGTCAATTCTTGGGAAGTAAGCTGATCTCTTGGTTTTCCAAGAAACAAAATTCAGTAGCCACAAGCACTACTGAAGCTGAATATATGGCAGCTGGAAGTTGTTGTGCTCAAATTCTATGGCTAAGACAACAACTGAGAGATTACAGCATCTTTGCTAATGAAGTCCCTATTTTCTGTGACAACAATAGTGCAATTGCTATTTCAGAAAATCCAGTTCTCCACACAAGATGCAAACATGTGGATATAAGGCATCATTTCATCAGAGATCATGTGGAAAAGAAGGATATCAAAATGCTCAAGATTCATACTGACAAACAAAAGGCTGACATATTTTCTAAACCTTTGGCTGAAGCAAGGTTTCAAGAACTGTTAGTGGAGCTTGGACTTCTAGATCCAGGAGAGTAGAGGAAGGAGCCAATCTCAGATGAGTTGATTTCAAGTTAGTGGAGGTTCAACCTCAGAAGAGGATCAACCTCAGTGGAGTCACTGATCACAGAAGAGCATATATTTCTCAGAAGAGGTTCCACCTCAGTAGAGGTCATATGTTTTAACTCTGCTATTTTTCAAATCTTATAAAACTCTTAAAAAAATAGCTAATGAGTATTTTCCTGGAAATTAAATCTATTTACTTTGTTTCAAAAAGATTTCGATATGGCAAGCATTTAATGCGCGTTGTACAAGTCAATTTCGCTTTTACAGTTACCTATCTCACGCGCCTTAAAAGCCGGATGATGTGTCCTTCCGACTACCAACTCCTTTAATCCATATCTTTCATTTTAGGCAGTTCTTTCCTAACCGTCAAGATCTCTAAAGAACTCCCCACTAACCCCTTCGACTATCCACGACTTTTCAACCAAATTAATCTCAGACGTTGATTGCGGGATTAAATCTCACCATCCGTTACTCATATAAAAGCCGCCAAAATCAATCTAAGAACCTTTTCGAACACACTTTCAAGCAAACACTTACTATCTTTCCAAAATACTCTCTGCAAATTACTCACAATCCTATTCTCAAATGGCAAGAGTAAATCTAGGTTTTCTTACCAACAAGGATAATTTCTGGTATGAGCCTACAGTTCTTTTCGATAACCCTGAGATTGAATCTAGGCCGGAATTCGCTCATATAAAGGAGGCTTTGGAAATGGTTAAATCCGCAGGATTAGAAAAATTCTTGTCTATCCACCCTAAAAGTTGCTTCAATAGACAAGTTCTGGAGTTCTTTTTCAGTGTTGCTAAGGCTGATTCTAAAATCAAGTCCTGTCTATTCTTAAAGAGGAAGAAGAAGGTGATGAGAGATGGAAATGAAATTATTGAGCATCAGAAAGTAAAGAAGGAGATCCGGTTGAGAGGAGATGATCTCAAAGAGCTGTTTGGACTTCCCACTGAAGGCCCAAATCCGGACACCAGTATCATGGATAAGGAAGAAGAATGGGTCTACACCATTATGCAAAAGAAAGTGAAGTACAGTCCTGTTGGGAAAAATAGGGGTGCCCGGAATCTATTCGGGATGAACTTTAAATACGAATTTAAATACAATTATTACTATCATGAATTAATCCTAATTAATTCAAATAATAATTCCAACAACTAATTATCATCATGCATGCTAAATTAATTTCACATATTTAACTAGGCGGAATTAAACAAGTAAATATGCGATTAACGTACCTCTCGTAGTAATGGCCTTTGGATATACGGGACACTTGAAATCACGTTCTATCAACCCAAAGCCTTCTTAAGTATTTCCCTTTTCACCTCACTTGATCGCCGGTGGGAGACGCTTTCAAGCAATTTAATAACTAAGGAAAAAAGAAAAATATCTATGCTTCTTGATTTTTCCAACACATGGAATTATGTACTTGGGGATGAAATAATCATCCCCTATTTATAGAGTGGGGTGACCGAAATTTAGAGGATATATGGGCCTTGGAGAAAATCTTTTCTTAGACTCTAAGAAATCTTGAATATATCTCATATATTCTTTTCTCCAAGATAAAATATTCCACAAAAATCTCACCCTCCTCAAAATGGGGTAATTTTCGAAAATTCTAAGAGAAGATCACAAGATTTGGATCTTCTTGAATATATGAGATAATCTTGTATTCCAAGAATACTTATCCTCCATAATATCTTTCCAAGAAAATCAACAAAATCTTTTATCTCCTAACAAACCCAAATTTTCGAAAATCATGGATAAAATCAGCATAATATTATCTTTTTATTTTAATCACCTTATCATTATTGGGCTACTTAATTGGGCTACTTGAGGGGCCTTAAGGAGAATTAAGATTGGACCTCCTAATGGACTTCTGAATTTCAATATTGAGCCCCAATATAATTCAGCCCATTAATATTAATTATTACCACTAATAAATTAATATTGCACTATCCATCTTAATCCATATTACGATAATATGGGCTCCCGGTTATTATTTCCCGCGTTTAAAATTATCAAGTCCATTAATTAATTGAGCTTCTGAATAGCTCTAAATTAATTAATATATTTCACCTTGGAGTAAAGACAGCTCAACATTATTATTCGTACCGAAGAAACTAATTCTTCACTTGCAAGATTTGGTACAATAAAACTTCTGAGCCCACCAAGGGGACTAATCACACGAGCCGTACTCGCACGCGTTTCTCCGTATTAAATCTTAGCAACCGTCGTATGATTAATATTACTGCCCAAGACACAAAGTTCGAAGTCACAATGATTCTCACCCAACATGAATCAAAGCAGTAACTACTAAGCACACACGGTCCTATTTAAGTGACGGAGATTAAGAAATCAACAACCACTGAGGTCTAATTCTTCACCTTTCAGAACAGAAGAATTTCTCCTCGCTGTAGGACCTCTTCAACACATACTAAATGTGCTAGTGCAATCTCTTGGTCAAGACAGACCAATCTGAGCCTTACACATCGACCTTTCACGGGGGATTGCTCAATTCCACCTGAGTCGTGAAAATGTACGTTTAGTTACAAGTAAACTGTTAATGTCGTCTTCCGTGATCGGGTATCACCACATTAACTACAATGTAACACGTACTATATATTGAACGGTTTGCAATAAATATTCAACATTCAATCATATCTAAAGCAAATGCGATAAAAGAATTATTCTCATAAACAAGTGTTTGATACACGAGTTATACAAAGTAAAAGCATACTTTCACGTATAACTCCAACAATCTCCCACTTATACTTAAAGTCTGCTTTTAGTATACATCACGCATGTCTTAGTGTAGTAGCTCTACGTGACATCATATGTCAACCTACACTAACCTAATAATTCCTCCCACTTATACTTAAAGCAGATTGGCAATCGTCTTGACTCCCATTCCATCCACATGTCTCTCGAATGTACTCTGAGGCAGACCCTTTGTGAATGGATCAGCTAGGTTGTCACCCGACGCTATCTTTGCCACCTCTATATCTCCTCTCTTAACGATTTCTCGTATCAGATGGTATTTTCTTTCTATGTGTTTGCTGGCCTTGTGGGCTCTCGGTTCCTTTGAATTTGCAACTGCTCCGGCATTGTCACAAAAGACAGTTATCTTGTCGGGCAAATTCGGAACTACGTCCAAGTCCACTAAAAGTTCTTGAGCCAAACTGCCTCCTTCGCTGCTTCACAAGCAGCTACATACTCGGCTTCCATGGTCGAATCGGCGATGCATTTCTGCTTAACGCTTCTCCATGAAATGGCTCATCCTCCCATGCAAAACACACTACCCGAGGTTGCCTCTAAGAAGGTTAGAACCACAAACTCTACTGATGAGTCTTCATCAGGTAACCCTGACTCATTTCCGAATATTATATCTACTGAGTCTGACTCAGATGTACCTGCCCCTACCCCCATCAAACCCAAAACTAAGCCCAGAACCCCTGTCAAAACCAAGAAAATCTCCAAAATGTCAAAAACCACCACTGAAGGCTCTCAATAGCCTGAAAGTGGTTCCCAAAATGACACCCCCTCTGAGGCATCTGCCGAGGCAACCTCAACCCCCTCTGAACCCATTCCCTCTACCCCCATTGAACAAAACCCACCTGAACCCCAACCCCAAACCTCATCTGAACCCAACCCTCCTGAAGCCCATACCACTCACGTGGAATCCATTCCAGAAGAGCCTACTGATATCAGATCCCCTACCCCTTCCCTATCCTGAGACGATGAAGAAGAGTACTCCTTCTTGGATACTCTTAAGGATGAAGTGGCTTACTCTTTGGAGTCAAAGTATCCTGAGCTTGATGGGTACCCCACCCTAAAGGCTATGTTTATGAGTCTCCTTGTCCACCTCAAAGACAGGAGATTGGGTGAGATCTTAATGGCTGTTGGAGGCAGCAATGCTGATGAGTGGAAGAAGGAGGAGAAGGAAGTGTTGGAGTTTGCTGGGATGACCAAAACCAGACTTCTCTGTGATGAGAAGACCTTTCAAAGTCTGATTATGGACAAATTGGCTGAGGCTAAGAAGAGTGTGTTGGGAAAATAGGGGTGCCCGGAATCTATTCGGGATGAACTTTAAATACGAATTTAAATACAATTATTACTAGCATGAATTAATCCTAATTAATTCAAATAATAATTCCAACAACTAATTATCATCATTCATGTTAAATTAATTTCACATATTTAACTAGGCGGAATTAAACAAGTAAATATGCGATTAACGTACCTCTCGTAGTAATGGTCTTTGGATATACGGGACACTTGTAATCTCGTTCTATCAACCCAAAGCCTTCTCAAGTATTTCCCTTTTCACCTCACTTGATCGCCGGTGGGAGACGCTTTCAAGTAATTTAATAACTAAGGAAAAAGAAAAATATCTATGCTTCTTGATTTTTCCAACACATGGAATTATGTACTTGGGGATGAAATAATCATCCCCTATTTATAATTAAAGTGGCCGAAAATATTGTGGTTAATGGGCTTGGAAAAAATCTTTTCTTAGACTTTAAGAAATCTTGAATATATCTCATATATTCTTTTCTCCAAAATAAATATTCCACAAAAATCTCACACTCTTAATTATAGGGTGTAAATTTTTGAAAACTATATGAAGAGATCCAAAGATTTGGATCTTCTTGAATATATGAGATATTCTTGTATTTCAAAAATACATATCTTCCATAATATCTTTCCAAGAAAATCAACAAAATCTTTTCTCTCCAATATAAGCAATTTTCGAAAATTACAAATAAAAATCAGCAAGATATTATCTTTTTATTTTAATCACCTTATCATTATTGGGCTACTTGAGGGGCCTTAAGGAGAATTAAGATTGGACCTCCTAATGGACTTCTGAATTTCAATATTGAGCCCAATATAATTCAATCCATTAATATTAATTATTACCACTAATAAATTAATGTTGCACTATCCATCTTAATCCATATTACGATAATATGGGCTCCCGGTTATTATTTCCCGCGTTTAAGATTAACAAGTCCATTAATTAATTAAGCTTCTGAATAGCTCTAAATTAATTAACATCTTTCACCTTGGAGTAAAGACAGCTCAACATTATTATTCGTACCGAAGAAACTAATTCTTCACTTGCAAGATTTGGTACAATAAAACTTCTGAGCCCACCAAGGGGACTAATCACACGAGCCGTACTCGCACGCGTTTCTCCGTATTAAATCTTAGCAACCGTCGTATGATTAATATTACTGCCCAAGACACAAAGTTTGAAGTCACAATGATTCTCACCCAACATGAATCAAAGCAGTAACTACTAAGCACACACGGTCCTATTTAAGTGACGGAGATTAAGAAATCAACAACCACTGAGGTCTAATTCTTCACCTTTCAGAACAGAAGAATTTCTCCTCGCTGTAGGACCTCTTCAACACATACTAAATGTGCTAGTGCAATCTCTTGGTCAAGACAGACCAATCTGAGCCTTACACATCGACCTTTCACGATGAATTGTTCAATTCCACCTAGGTCGTGAAAATGTAAGTTTAGTTACAAGTAAACTGTTAATGTCGTCTTCCGTGATCGGGTATCACCACATTAACTACTATGTAACAAGTACTATATATTGAACGGTTTGCAATAGAAATTCAACATTCAATCATAACTAAAGCAAATGCGATAAAAGAATTATTCTCATAAAACGAGTGTTTGATACACGAGTTATACAAAGTAAAAGCATACTTTCACGTATAACTCCAACAATCTCCCACTTATACTTAAAGTCTGCTTTTAGTATACATCACGCATGTCTTAGTGTAGTAGCTCTCCGTGACATCTCATGTCAACCTACACTAACCTAATAATTACTCCCACTTATACTTAAAGCAGATTGGCAATCGTCTTGACTCCCATTCCATCCACATGTCTCTCGAATGTACTCTGAGGCAGACCCTTTGTGAATGGATCAGCTAGGTTGTCACCCGACGCTATCTTTGCCACCTCTATATCTCCTCTCTTAATGATTTCTCGTATCAGATGGTATTTTCTTTCTATGTGTTTACTGGCCTTGTGGGCTCTCGGTTCCTTTGAATTTGCAACTGCTCCGGCATTGTCACAAAAGACAGTTATCTTGTCGGGCAAATTCGGAACAACGTCCAAGTCCACTAAGAAGTTCTTGAGCCAAACTGCCTCTTTCGCTGCTTCACAAGCAGCTACATACTCGGCTTCCATGGTCGAATCGGCGATGCATTTCTGCTTAACGCTTCTCCATGAAATGGCTCATCCTCCCATGCAAAACACACTACCCGAGGTTGACTTTCTTGAGTCTATGTCTGATTGGAAATCCGAGTCCGTGTATCCTACGGGAACTAGACTATCCGACTGGTAAATCAGCATCCGCTCCCGAGTTCTTTTCAGATACCTCAAGATGCACTTTACGGCAGTCCAATGGTCTTTCCCGGGATTACTTTGATATCTTGCCACCATGCCCACGGCAAAGCAGATATCCGGTCTCGTACACAGCATTGAATACATAAGGCTTCCTACGGCCGAAGCGTACGGAACACCTTTCATGTCATCTATCGCCGTTTGCGTCTTAGGGCTCATTTCTTTCGATAGATGGATTCCGTGCCTAAAAGGTACAAAACCTTTCTTGGAATCTTGCATGCTGAAATGCTTCAAAACAGTGTCAATGTATGAAGCTTGCGATAAGCCCAACATCCTCTTCTTGCGATCGCGAGTGATTTTGATCCCAAGGATGTGACCGGCTTCCCCTAAGTCCTTCATATCAAATTGTTTTGACAGCCATACCTTTACGTCTGACAATACCTTTACATTGTTTCCAATGAGCAGAATATCGTCTACGTATAATACTAAGAATACCACCGCAGTTCCGTCACGCTTCTTATACACACAACTTTCGAACTCGTTTTGATCAAACCCATAAGACTTTATCACTTGATCAAAACACTGGTTCCAAGTACGCGATGCTTGCTTAAGTCCGTAAATGGATATCTTGAGCTTGCATACGAGATTCTCTTGGCCTTTTTCAATGAAACCTTTGGGCTGTTGCATATAGATATCTATGCCGTCAAGACTTCCGTTAAGGAAAGCCGTCTTGACATCCATTTGCCAAATCTCGTAATCTAGGTGCGCATCGATCGACAAGAGAATACAGATGGACTTAAGCATAGCTACAGGCGAAAAGGTTTCCTCATAATCGATCCCTTCTTTCTGAGTATACCCTTTGGCCACAAGCCTTGCTTTGAAGGTTTCAACCCTTCCGTCCGGTCCTCTTTTCCTCTTGTACACCCACTTGCATCCAATGGGTTCTACCCCACTGGGTGGCTCGACCAACTCCCACACTTGATTATGATCCATCGAACCCATCTCGGTTTCCATTGCCGTTTGCCATGAATCCGCGGCTTTGTCTTGGATTGCCTCATCGTACGTCCATGGGTCTGATTCAACACCGGGAACCAAATCCGAAGATTCTCCTATCCCCATGAATCTCTCGGGTTGCCTGGGAACCCTCCCACTACGACGGGGTTCCGGTTGTGAAGATGTGACATGTGGTACATCATCTTGTATACTTGGTATCGAGGTTTGACCTCTCAATTCTTCTAAGGTAATTTCACTTTTAGGTTTCCGATTGTTCATATAGTCTTCCTCCAAGAATTTAAAGTGTGTACTAATCACGGTCTTTTGATCCTTGGGACTATAGAACATACACCCTTTCGTTCCGGCCGGGTATCCTATAAACAGCCTTAATTCCGAACGTGGATCCAACTTACCGGCTTCCTTGTCTAGCACGTATGCCGGACAACCCCAAATCCGCAAATGTCTTAGACTGGGCTTGCGCCCGGTCCACAATTCCATTGGGGTTTTAGGAACCGATTTGGATGGCACCAAGTTTAGAATATAAGCCGCCGTTTCCAAGGCATTACCCCAAAACGACTTGGGTAAATCCGAATAACTCATCATGGATCTGACCATCTCTAAAAGAGTCTGGTTCCTTCGTTCCGCCACACCGTTCTGTTGAGGGGTTCCCGGTGCGGTCAACTGGGATACGATCCCTTCGTCCGATATGTAGTTCAAGAATTCATCGCTGAGGTATTCGCCTCCACGATCTGATCGTAGAAACTTGATACTCTTTTCCCTATGTTTCTCGGCTTCGGCCTTAAACTCTTTAAACTTTTCAAAAGTTTCAGACTTATGCCGCATAAGGTAAATGTACCCATATCTTGAGTAATCGTCGATGAAGGTAACGAAATACTCATACCCCATTCTCGCTTTGATCGTCATTGGACCACATACATCGGTATGAACGAGTTCTAACACTTCTGTGGCTCTATTCCCCTTGGCTCCAAATGCCCTCTTGGTCATCTTACCCTCTAAACAGGATTCACAAGTTGGAAACGGCTCAACTTGGAGTGATTCCAAGGATCCGTCTTTCACCAATCTCTCTATCCGCTTTAGATTAATATGACCTAGTCTAAGATGCCATAGAAGTGTTTCGTTCATCTCCGAAGAACGCTTTCTTTTATTGCTCGAAATGATCGACGTGTTATTAGATTCATTATTTGAGTGGTGTGCACACTTAATCGTATAGAGATTGTTTACCAACGTTCCATGACAGATAACATCATTCTTAAAAGAAACAGTAACAACTTTATTAAAAGTAACTGAATATCCATCAAAAAAACAACTTAGAAACAGAAATTAAATTCTTCCTAAAGTTCGGAACGTATAAAACATCTCTTAAAATTAAAACTCTATCTTCAAAAGATAGGTGCACTACTCCCACTGCTTCGGCTGCCACTCTCGTAGCATCGCCCAAAGTGATGGTGATCTCATTCTTGCTAAGTCGCCGGGTTAGCTGGAACCCCTGAAGAGTGAAACAAATATGATCAGTTGCCCCGGTATCCACTACCCAAACGTGGGCAGCATACGCCGCAACATATGTTTCAATGACTAAAGCATGAGACTTACCTTTCTTTACCGCCTTCTTAGGCTTAGAACAGGTAGACCTCCAATGCCCTCTTTCCCCGCAATTGAAGCACTTACTCTTACCGGGTATCTTCACGCCGTACGGCTTGAAAGCTCTTTTCTTGCCTCCCAAAGTGAGTCTACTGGTTTGGTTTCGATCAACCACCTCCTTCTCAATCTCACCTTCCATTGGCCTAGATTTCGAGAAAAGGCTCTTGATCACCAAAGCCTCGTCCCTACTCCCCAAGTATGACTCTACCGTTATCAGTGCTTTGAGCAGGGTATCCAAAGTGAACTTGTGTTCAGATAACACGTATTCCCAAAAGAACCCATCAAAACTACTCGATAGCTTTAGGAGTATGGAATCGATTTGACTTTCTTCACTTTGTCCGGCACCAAGATACTCGAGTTTCTCAAACTCACGCCTAAAATTGAGAACATGATCCCTTACGGGTGTTCCCTTCACCATTTCCTTCGTGAGCTTCTCACGAATGGTGAACAGATTCGCCATGGGGTTCTGATGTTGAAACATCTCTTCAAGGCTATTCATGATATCAACAGTTGCTTCAATGCCTTCATGAATGCGCCTCAAATCCTCAGACATAAATGTCAAGATGATGTGCTTCATGTGCTCATTGGAATGCTTCCAATCATCGAATATCGTCTTTTCCCCATTACTTGACTTATCATTAGGTTTCTTGGGTACGTCAACGCTAAATATCCAATAGTGTTCTTGCGCAGGAAGGACCATGTTTATATTACATTTCCAATCAACTTAGTTCTCACCAACAAGTTTGTTATCTTTAAGTATACTAAACAGTGGATTAAAAGGTTACGACATGATGAACTGAGAATAAAACATACATTCATATCAATATCTAGAAAAATACGAAATTATCACATAAATTTGATCACATCAATTATATTGAAACCTTAAAACAATATAATCATGCATCAGCCAACATCTCGAAACAATTTAAATGCGCCACGAGGGGTGGTCTATACATTTAAACACATTCAAGCGGATTACAAACTTAAAAGTTACAAATCCTTAATTCAAAATTAATAGTTAGCTCCCACTTTGACCACATAGAAACTGACAGGGACTCCGAGGGGAGTAAGTTAATATCAATTTCCTATGCCTAAGTAATAACCATAATTAAATGCAGGATTATTATTTCGCTTTGAGCAAGCCACTCGTGGTGAGGGTCAATACCGCCACTAGTAATAATCCACAATCATCCTTTCGGAATTTATTCATGTGAAATCCGTTCTTTTGGCCGATCCGAGGGGGAAATGTATTCCAAAAGAACTTCACAAATAAATAAATTATGGAGGTCAAATTAATCCAATTTTAATATCCGGAATAAAATTGCGATTATAAAACATACTTAGTAATTTTCGAAAGTAAGGTTTTTCTTGGACAATTAAATTCATGCAAACACATATTAACAAATAATAATAAGTGCACGAAATAAAACATCCATCAAAACAAAATTAAACACA
Organism: Ballota nigra; assembly: GCA_947034835.1. Classification (NCBI taxonomy): domain Eukaryota; kingdom Viridiplantae; phylum Streptophyta; class Magnoliopsida; order Lamiales; family Lamiaceae; genus Ballota; species Ballota nigra. The sequence continues at coordinate 3,119,232 of OX344727.1, read as the reverse complement.
TTGGAGCACTCGAATCCAATTGTCACGGTTTAATTTCTTCACGTCTTGATGCGAAAAAATCGTCATTGTTGCTTTCCGACGTTCGTCTCGACGTGCTCCCACTCGAACAGCAACACTTCTTCAAAAACAGCATTATTTATGGTTCGGGACGACGTTTAAAATCACACGGAAAAAAAATACGAACCGAAAAAATTCCACGGCCTGAGATACAGCGCGCGTCGGCCCACGAAGTGGGCCCGCGCGCTTCCCAGCCCGAGAAGCGCTGGAAAGCGCCCGAGACGCGCCGAAGCGCAGCCCCGAGGTGCACCCGAGGCGCGCGCGCGCCGTGCGCGCGGCGCCGTGCGCCCGTTGCGCACGGTGTGCGCCGTGCACCCCCGTGCGCCGTTTTTTCGCCGTTCGTCCTCGTTTTCTTCACCCCTTGCATGATTTTACCTCCATACACGCTCCACGCTTGTATGCGTCGTCCGAGTACGCCGTTTTTAATTCTTCGTTCTTCGTCACGATCCGGTTACAATTTATTTTTACAAAAAAATAAATACTAGATCTAGACTAGTCTATTACAATGATCGAATCAAAATAAAAATAACTAATCTACTCGTGGATTTTCTCACGAGAAAAACGAATTCGAACGAATCGAATTAAAAACCAAATTAATTCACACGCATGAAATTAACAACATTAAAAACCATGACAATTGGATACCTGCAAAAAAGATCTAACAATTCTACTATCCAATTTCAAATTTAATGTTCAACAATTTAAATTCCAATTCAAAATTCAGAGCCCGAAACCGTGGCTCTGATACCAGTTGTTGGGAAAATAGGGGTGCCCGGAATCTATTCGGGATGAACTTTAAATACAATTATTACTAGCATGAATTAATCCTAATTAATTCAAATAATAATTCCAACAACTAATTATCATCATGCATGTTAAATTAATTTCACATATTTAACTAGGCGGAATTAAACAAGTAAATATGCGATTAACGTACCTCTCGTAGTAATGGCCTTTGGATATACGGGACACTTGTAATCTCGTTCTATCAACCCAAAGCCTTCTCAAGTATTTCCCTTTCCACTTCACTTGATCGCCGGTGGGAGACGCTTTCAAGTAATTTAATAACTAAGGAAAAAGAAAAATATCTATGCTTCTTGATTTTTCCAACACATGGAATTATGTACTTGGGGATGAAATAATCATCCCCTATTTATAATTAAAGTGGCCGAAAATATTGTGGTTAATGGGCTTGGAAAAAATCTTTTCTTAGAATCTAAGAAATCTTGAATATATCTCATATATTCTTTTCTCCAAAATAAATATTCCACAAAAATCTCACACTCTTAATTATAGGGTGTAAATTTTCGAAAACTATATGAAGAGATCCAAAGATTTGGATCTTCTTGAATATATGAGATATTCTTGTATTTCAAAAAATACATATCTTCCATAATATCTTTCCAAGAAAATCAACAAAATCTTTTCTCTCCAATATAAGCAATTTTCGAAAATTACAAATAAAAATCAGCAAGATATTATCTTTTTATTTTAATCACCTTATCATTATTGGGCTACTTAATGGGCTACTTGAGGGGCCTTAAGGAGAATTAAGATTGGACCTCCTAATGGACTTCTGAATTTCAATATTGAGCCCAATATAATTCAATCCATTAATATTAATTATTACCACTAATAAATTAATATTGCACTATTCATCTTAATCCATATTACGATAATATGGGCTCCCGGTTATTATTTCCCGCGTTTAAGATTAACAAGTCCATTAATTAATTAAGCTTCTGAATAGCTCTAAATTAGTTAACATCTTTCACCTTGGAGTAAAGACAACTCAACATTATTATTCGTACCGAAGAAACTAATTCTTCACTTGCAAGATTTGGTACAATAAAACTTCTGAGCCCACCAAGGGGACTAATCACACGAGCCGTACTCGCACGCGTTTCTCCGTATTAAATCTTAGCAACCGTCATATGATTAATATTACTGCCCAAGACATAAAGTTCGAAGTCACAATGATTCTCACCCAACATGAATCAAAGCAGTAACTACTAAGCACACACGGTCCTATTTAAGTGACGGAGATTAAGAAATCAACAACCACTGAGGTCTAATTCTTCACCTTTCAGAACAGAAGAATTTCTCCTCGCTGTAGGACCTCTTCAACACATACTAAATGTGCTAGTGCAATCTCTTGGTCAAGACAGACCAATCTGAGCCTTACACATCGACCTTTCACGATGGATTGTTCAATTCCACCTAGGTCGTGAAAATGTAAGTTTAGTTACAAGTAAACTGTTAATGTCGTCTTCCGTGATCGGGTATCACCATATTAACTACTATGTAACACGTACTATATATTGAACGGTTTGCAATAGAAATTCAACATTCAATCGATAAAAGAATTATTCTCATAAATCGAGTGTTTGATACACGAGTTATACAAAGTAAAAGCATACTTTCACGTATAACTCCAACAGAGTGATGGAGGAAAGAAGGAGAAGTTAGAGGAAGTTGAGAAGGTGCAATAGGGAGGAGAAGAAGCAGAACTAGAAAAAGGGCCAGAGGAGGCAAAATCTACTGAAGGTACTTCACCACAGCAAGGTGGTGGTGAAGTAGCCAAGGATGTATCTTTAGCAAGAGATACTGAGGCACAAAACTTGCCACAGGAGAGCTCAGTAGAGGTGTCTACTGAAGATCATCCACAATAGCCCTCAGTGGTGACTACGGAGTCAGCTGAGGTGTCTGGAAACGATAGAGTTGAAAAAGAAAATGAAAAAGAAACTGAGGTAGAAATCACTGATGTTGTGAGTGGAGAAATAAGAGCAATCATTCCTGTAAAGGATGAATTGGCAGAAAAGAAATTAGTCGAAAAAGAAAAAGAAAGTGAGAAAGAAGGTGAGAAGAGAGAGGAGGAGGGAGTTGCAATGGAGGTAGATATGTCAGGAGACCTAGGCTGTGAGAAAGAGGGGGAAAGGACTAACATTGTTTGCCATGAAGGTATTCAAATTGAAAATCCCCTCAGTCCAGGTCAACCTAACTCCACTGAGAGAAGCTGTCCAACTCATGCAAGATGAAAAGCTTCCTTCTCTACAAGCTCAACGGAGAGATGTCCAAGAAATAGTTCAAGAGGAAGTAGATGAAATAGTCATCCTCTCAGACCATGTTGATGAGCTGATGGAGTCTACCACCAAATCACTCCAAAACCTAACACTAAAGATTGAAGATTCACAACAGATGGTGTTAGATGTTGTTGAAGGCTAGAGTGTGCTGGTGATTGAGGCCCTGAAGAAACTGGAGCAAAAAGAAGAAGAGGCCAGAACTCAATACCTGAAAGACTCTGTGGAAAACATCTCCATTAACCTAAAGTCCTCTATTGAGGCTTTCTCAACTGACCTTATTGGGAAGGTTGAAGGGTTATGGAACCAGAAGATGACAGAGTTCGAGGTAAAGCACGAGGAACTGGGAGCCAAGCTGGGTGAAGTCCTGAAGAAGGCTGCAGAGGACTTCCCTACCCAAGAGAAGACAAACGTTTTAATCAATCAAAAGCTGGCTCAGTTTGTGCACTTTGGGCAAACAGCTAGGGCAACCTTGGAAAGGCTGGAGGACGATGTTGACCACTGCTCTACTGAATTGAAGGCCATTGCTCATGATTAGGTAAAATTAAATATATATGTTGCTGAGTTTATGATTAATGTCGAAAAGGAGGAAAATAGAGTAAGTGCTAAGGATATGAAGCTGGACCCAAAGAACAAGATGCGAATCATTCTTGAGACCCCAGAATTCGAAAGAGGCCAACAAATAAAGAGCACCTTAAAGAAGGTAGATGCTGAGGCCCAGAAGACTGCTGATGCCAAGAAGGGAAAGGAGGTTCCCTCAGAAGACATGTCAAAGTTCAAAGAAGCCCATCTGAAGGAAAAGGAAGAGAGAGCTGCCAAAAAGGGGGAATCAACAAAAAGGAAGGCAACTGACGTCCTCTCAGCGGAGGTGGCTAAGAAGACCAGAACCTCAGGAAGGTTGGCTGCAAAGTCAACCTGTTCAACTGAGTCAGTTGAGGTACTTCCTATCCTAAGAAGCTCACTGAGTTACAGAGCTCACTGAGCTAATCAAAGAAGCTGGAGGCATGAATGAAAGAGCTAAAGAGCTAACTGCTCAACAGCAAGAGAGGAGAGATAAGGTGGTGGGAAAGATGGAGACCATTGCTGAGTTGGCTGAAAGAAAGAGGTAGGAGAGGCTAACCACCTTTGATAAGACTACATCAAAGAAATTCAGAAACAATTATCAAAGGAGGGCTGCAAAGCTGAAGAAAGACAAGATAGCTCCTTCAAAGGCCAAGTTCCCTCACCATGATGCGTGGGTGCCCAAGAAACTCAATAATGCATGGGAAACTGCAAAAAGGGAATTTGTGTATTCCTTTTATGTCAGTGGAGAATTGGGTAGGGATAATGCACAAGAAGTATTCAATTCATGGTTGTTTGAAGTATACCCAAAACTCTACCCTGAGATCAATGAGGCCTGGAATGATAAATTCCCAGATCTTGCTTTGAAGGCTCCTGAGCCAATCACATACTGGCCTCCTCAAGATGCAACTGGAGCAGTTGATAGAGATCGGATCACAGAAGAATGGGTGTCCCTGTGTGAGCAGTTGGGTCTCAAAGGACATTCAAAAGAAGTCATGGAGAGGAAGAATGAATTGAAGATCCGAGTCTTCAAGAAATATGGACTTGAACCTGTGTTTGAATCCATCTGAGAAAGTTAGTATTTGTACTGGGCACTTGTTTATAAGTCCCAGTTGTGTTGATTTTGAACTTTTGACAGCAGACTTCATGTAAATGTACTCATCATATTTTTCATGGAATCAAACTCTACTGTTGTTTTTACCCAAGATAATATCTCATTATCATTTAGGCTTATGAACTTGAATGCTTTTACTTACAAAAACCCTTAAACGTTTATGTCATCTGAAGAACCTCATCTGAAAGAAGATATGTAATAAGATAGGTTCCGGCATAATCAAAAAGGGGGAAATTGTTGGGAAATTGTATAGACTTAAGTTTTGATTAAGATGCCAAAAGGTTCCTCCTAAGTCGTTTGTAAGTAAAATGTTCAATATAGTTAGTACTTAGTTATATCAGTTCAAATGTTAAGGAACTGGAGTACAGTTATAAATTTTAGAGTGTATTGAAGAATGAAGTCCGCTTAAGTCGAAGTCCGCTGAAGACAAGTGATCTGTGAAGTAGTCTAAGTCTAGAATGTTTTCTAAGTGCATTCTCACTAAGACTAAAACCATCAGGAGAGGACCAAGATCCACTGATGTGAACTAACAAAGCACATTCAATGTTAAACACATTAAAAGCTGTTAGTTAATCTGGTTGGAACAAGGCAAAATGAATTTCAGTGAAACTTACAATAAATGAAGGAATAAGAAAGCTCTCTCAGAGGAGTTCTACCTTAAAGCAAGACAGGATTCTCAGCAAACAGACTGAACGGCCCAATGAGAAGATGACACGTAGGTGTATTCTACTGACAGCCGACCTGTCCCAGACTGACATGTACCAAAAGTCTTTCCCTAGCTTTCACCAGAAAGTTGGTGAATATGCATGATCTTTCAGCCGTTTCTTGATAAGACTTAAAGCTTCAAATAGAGCCGTTTGAACTAATTAGATACAAGAAGACTTCCTTGAGAAGATTAAAATCCAACGGGAAGATTTTCAAGGGAGTCTATAAATACAGAAGGACGTGCTCATTTCTATGTACGAGAAATTCACAAGATCAAAGCTATCTCTACATTCATAACTATCTAGAAGCACTCGAAATTACCTCTGTTTCCCAAGTGTTTCACATTTGTAGAGAGCATAACAAACCTTCTGTAACTAAGCTTAAAAGCTATATCCAAACCTTAGAAAGAGATAACCCATCCTAAGCCTTGAGCTAAACTGTAAGGATTATCTCACATCAGTTGGAACCAAAACCCTACTCAAAACCCTACTCAGTTGTTAGGTTGAGAGTTAGTGTTAAGTGGTGTTAGTAAGCTGATTGTTTGTATCAGTCTGAAAGCTGGTTTGTTTTGGGAACTAGGACCTGGAATTATCCTAGTGATCAATCATCCTAAGAGAGGATTAATTGATCAGTGCACCTTGGCACTATAACACAAGGAATTACAAGTGAAAGGAATTCTCCTGTTTAATCAGGACAGTGGACGTAGGAGATTCATCTCTGAACCACTCTATATCTTGTGTACTTACATTCTGCTATTTCCTAAGTGTGTGTTATCAACTCAAATTTTATCGAGTAAAACGAGTTTTCTAAAGGGCTCACTAATCCGCATTTGAAAGCTAATTGGATAGTAGTTCAACTGAAAGTCTTGAGCTTTCAGTGGAGGTATTATCTCAGTAAGCTTTCACAAGTAATTCTCAGCAGACCTAAAGTCCACTGACGAGTTACTATCTGAAGTAACCTGATAAGTTTTTAAGAAGTTTAAATTTGTAACCTCAGGTGTATTCCCCCCCTCCCCCCATACACCTGTTTACTCGTTTTGGGACCAACATAATTGATAAACACTATAAACACGGTCCTATTTTCATATTTTTTTCAATGATCTTGATTCCCAAGATATCACACAATCTCTTCCTTCATAATTTCAAGAAATTCTCTTATCAACCACCTCTTAGGATCTTTGCAAATGTTTTCCCCATTCAATTCGGTTAAATCTCCTTAACTGCTAAAGAGATACGTCTCTACGATCTCTCGACATCATCACAATCTTCTCCTCTCTTTCCTAGCAATATAAAATCGGTCATCATCCTCTCCACCTCATGTTCAAATTAATCTTAAGTACTATATTGGATCTATATCTCCAAATCAGATTCTATTAATTGTGAGTGCAACTAATTCGCATTAAGCTTGGACGACGTTTGCTAACATTTATGGCAACTCCACATAAGGTAGCATCCTCACTCTCAAGAATAAGATTTTTCATCCCGTTAAAAGCACTCGTTCCATTTCTAAGTACAAGCTTGAAATTAAGGGGGTGGTTGATGAATTGTCCCTTATTGGTGTTGCGACTGATCCCGAGGATCTTGTGCTTAAAGTCCTTAATGGGCTTCATGATTCGTTTGAGGAACTTGGTCTTGTTATTCAAGCACGTGAAAGTACGATCACTTTCACTGAGCTCCATGAAAAATTGCTTAGTTTGAAGGCACAATTAGCAGCCCGCCCGTCGCTCCTACTACTGCTCCCTCGACTGCCTTCTCGGCCTCATCTACTCACCGTCTTCAGTCTTCCAACAACGACAAGCCATCCTTCCACCACTAACAATAATGTCATGTGATTGCTTCTCCATGTCCGCATGCCTCCGATTTGGTGCGTGGTCACACTGCCTCACGGTTCGGCCAACCCTCTGACAACAACCTCTTCATGATGGCTTCCAACCTACAGGTTATCAGGGAAAGTGTCAATATTGTGGAACTCAAGGTCACTCGGCCCTTCGTTGTCTAGATATTTAGTCTATGCTTCCACCATTTCAATCTACTCGTCGATCATCATCTCTAGCATACTCGTCTCCTTCCGCATACACGACGACCTCTGCACCCTCTAATACAGACTAGATTCTAGACTCTAGAGCCTCTCACCATATTGCAACATACTTGGCGAATTTGTCCCTTCAGCCCCAAACAATGGCACTGATGATGTCGTTGTTGGTGATGGTAAAAGCTTACCTATTATTCGTACTAGAAGTTTGCTTTTTAATAATTTTAATTATCTTGTATTCCTGTTTACGCTACTTATTCCTAAGATGTCAAAGAATTTAATATATGTTGCTATTTTATACAAACAAAATAATGTGGGGAACTACTATATACCCCTCCATATTTATTTGATACCCCCACCCACTTAATATACCTACTATATTTTAAATAATTATTAGATACCCCCATAATATACCTACATTACCCTTACCTTTAATATTATTTCAAAAATTTGATACACCCACAAAAACCCCTTTCCATTCCTCTTCCCCGCGTTCTATATTCTTCCTTATCCCTTCCCCACTTCTTTCATGCAGTGACACAGTCTCGGCGCCAAGACCACCAATGGTCTCACGAACGCCATAACCGTCAGCGGCCTCATTAACAACACGACCCTAGATGTTGCGACTATAGGCCTCACGAATGTTGCTATGAAGCATTGACTAAGGTGTGGTGAGTTGTTGCGACAATGATGAGATTTCGTCAAATAATGGTTTCGAAGAAAAATTGCTTAAAATTTTCAAACCTAGTTTTTCAAAAAATTGTTAGAGTTTCGAAAAATACTTGTCGAAAAATGACAAATATTTCGGAAAAATATTTTCAAAAACCTCTGTTTCGATAAGATTTTGACAAAATTCTAACCACATTTCGACAAACCAAGTTCGAATAATCAGTGTCGGGATTTTCTTTTTTAGAAAGTGCAGGAATAATAATAACACACTTATCTTCGAACATGTAAGGTTTCAGCATCGCCGTAAGAATGATAAAATGGTGGTGCAACCAAGAGAAGGTTTCAAACGCCGGTGTTGCAGCGCCGGCTCCGACTCTTCCATAGCTTCTTATGTTTGGTCGTTACTCTTGAGTTTTTTTATGGATGTATTAAATATGCAGTATTTTATTTTTTAAATGATAAGGGAATGAAGGGGTATCTAATAATATATTATAATAAGTATGGAGGGGTATATAGTCGGACCCAATAATGTGGAAATTTTATTTTCTACTTCTACGTTTCAGGTGAAGGACTGTCGTACAAGGAGCATTCTTCTTTTGGGACCCTGCGTTAATGGGTTATACATGTGGCCAACTGATATTCAATCGTCCTTATGTCCTTCTGCTTTTACCTCGGTTAGACAACCCAAACCTATCTGGTATGCGAGACTTGGTCATCCTTCCACCAAGATTCTTGACTCTAACATGATTAATAAAATTGCCACAAAATAGATAGATGAAATTAAAATTAATTCACCTCAATATTTTCTACCGAGAAAACCTTGGATGGCGCAAGAAAAAACATACCTGAGTGCATTTGGATATGTGGGGTATGACAAATCTAGATGCACAGGAAGAAATGCGATTCTTATTTCAGCGGGCACAAGATAATTTTGACAGTTATGTGCATAATTAATACAAAGTCGTACAAATTATTATAAGAAATTAAGTGAGAAATTGAAGATACAATTTTCTGTATAGGGGAAAAATTGAGGTTGAATTTGGTTAAAATTGAAGAACTTTATCCTAACATCTCAATTATGAGGATCATATTGTTCTTAGTAATTTGTTGATTTGCAGACTTTTTTGGAAAATTTAAATTATAAAATTAGATTAAATTTTATCGATTGAAAATAAACATAAAATGTATAAACTCATTAAATTAATTGGTTTATGCAATACTTTTGCAAGTTTTAGATTTCCTTTGTCCATTTCAGGGTATCAACTTGAATGATAAGATCACAACTTAATATTGACATAAAAATTTCATTTTCCGTCCTTTTATGACTTCCTATATTATGGGACATTAATTTGTTCAGAAAAATTAAAACGTGATTATGAAATAAAAACATATAAAAGATACTCAATATAACTGATGCTTTTGATAATGCAAGTGGATTATCATTAACAAAATAATCTTATCAGTGCTGGGAACTACTGTACAAATGAATTCATTTCAAACCCTTCTACAAGTTTGGAATTTTACATGAGGCGGAATTCTTTTATGGTATCAGAGTCAATTGGCTCACGCCTGCTCACACATCTCCTCAGATCAAATCCCATTGACAAGCCCAGAGAATAACCGAGCCCACAAGTAAGGGAAAATATTGAGAACTACTATACAAATAAATTAATTTCACACCCTTCTACAAGTTCAGACTTTTAGATGAGACACAATTCTTTCACTTAGTTATTTCCTATCCTTTGGAAGAGTAGGGTTCTACCTTCTTTTAACACTTCATGAATATCGGGAGAGGAGAAATAAACTAGAAACTCCACAAGAAAAGGAAAGATTGCTTGGTAATGTCCCACAAGTGATTCCAGATACACATGAGCAACTTGATTATAATTTTGGAGACATTACGAATAACGTGAACTCTGATAATAAATCCTCACCTGTTCCCAAAAAATGGATGCCAAAACGACAAAGAATAAGGTAAGTTCATGTTATAGTACTGTCAACTAAAATAAGTGTATTATAGGTATTATTGAGTAGAATTTTTTAGGGTTTGAAATCTTATACCAAAACCTGGTTTGAAAAATAAAGATTTGAACTCTAATAAAGCCTCTCCACAATCAATCCTCCAATGTAACTCCTCTGTTCCCAATAATATTTAAATGCAAGATAAATTGTTAATTTTATGTCTTCTGTCCTTCCATATGTAGATTTAATAGGAAAGTGTGGGACAAAATTTTAAGATGTGACGGCCTTTGTATTTGAAATATTTCAAACCTTTTGAAAACACCTATGATAAGGAAATAAAACTACAATAATATATATGTGTGTGTGATTGATATTTATTGTAACTATTACTGTGAACAACAATTTACAAATACCTTATCTTGAAACAATTAATACCTTTAGTGAAAATAACTAATACCGCTTCAAATAATACCTTTAGTGAAAACAACTAATATCCTCCGGAGTTGATAACTTTAATGCAATTCACTGATACCTTTAGTATAATTTACTAATACCCAATAAACAAGTTTCACTGTGAATATCACACATAATACCTTCTCTCTCTCTCTCTATATATATATATATATATATATGTGTGTGTGTATGTATGTATGTATAAACTTTTGAAAACACTTATGTGAAACGATCTCATGGTGAGTCCGTTCACAAACTAGCACAAATTAACACTCATCCCTTCTAAAATTTTAATGCATCATACTCAACACATGTCCCATAGCACCCCGAGACAGTCTCACACAAGACTTACTTATAAACTTTATATTTACTAGATTATTGACAAAGGATATATTCGGTGCAACTTATTATAATACACTACAAATGGACGAAATGGTATAACTCAATTGGTTAGAACTCCACTACTTATGACCGAGAGGTCATGGGTTTGTGTCACAATTGATAAAAAAAATACCTCCCGAGTACAAATGTTCTGCAATTATTAGTTAATTAACATATCTAAACTTTTATGTTAATATTGTGAAGAGTCAAATGTGAAGTATGTAATCTGCTAGGCTTAATTCAATAGGAGACTAAGTTGAGAAAGTGTTAGCCGTGAGAGATTAGTAAATTTGGGGTACCAGAGGAGGTGGACCAGATGAGGTTGACCAGAGAAGTCTGGCAGGAGAGCTACCAGAGGAGGTCCATCAGGTGAGGTCTGGTCAGACGAGTCTGGTAGATGAGACATCAGAGGAGGTCTGGGATCAGAGGTCATCTGGTGTAAATGACCAGAGCCAGAGGAGGTCTTGTCATCTGATCCTGAAGTCCGTTTTATGCCAAGTACACCAAATTGAAGCTAATTCGAAGACGGTTCTAACTGAATCATCTATGGCGGTTATTGAAGTCGTTAGCCAGCTGGATAACTGCTTGCATTAAGTTTGTTACAACTGAATCGAATCTAGGGTTCGTTTTCAATCTATGTATCTATAAAAGAGGGCTTCTCAGCCGAGAGAAGTAACTTCATCAATTGTGAGCGCAAACACTGTGAGATTGTGTGATTGTAACTTGTAACTTCCATTTCTCATCTTAGTGAAAAGATATCCTCTCGGATCCCGTGGACGTAGGAGCTTTATCTCCGAACCACGTAAACTGGTGTTCTTGTTGATTTTCAATTTCGTTCTTATTGCTTTCATATATTCCGATTCCCGAAAACAAGTTTTCTTGTGAATCCAAAACGATTAACAAGTGGCGCCGTCTGTGGGAAACAATCATGGCTGCAACTAAGTTCGACATTGAGAAGTTCACGGGGAAGAACGATTTTAGCTTATGGAAGATCAAGATGAAGGCTCTCCTGGTACACAATGGGTTGTACAAAGCCTTGTTGCCACCGGCTCAGGTGGCTTCTGGAACAAATCCGGCGAAGGTGGAGGAGAATAAGAGGAAGGCACATAGTGCGCTTATCTTGTGTCTTGGGGACAAGCCATTGAGGGAAGTATCGAAGGAGGAAACCGCTCTTGGGATCTGGAATAAGCTGGAGCAGTTATACCAGACCAAGTCTGTTACGAACAAGTTATACATGAAACAGAAGCTTCAAGTCTTCAAAATGAGTGAAGATAAGAATCTTGGTGATCAGTTGGACGAGTTCAACAGATTGGTGGATGATCTGGAGAGTTCGGATGTTACAATTGATGTTGAAGATAAGTCATTGATGTTGTTGAATGCTCTACCTAAGTCTCTTGAAATTTCAAAGATGCCTTGTTATTTGGAGGACAAGATCAGGTGATGTTTGATGATGTTCAAACTGCCCTGAAAACCAAGTTTCTACAGATCCAATCTGATGGGAAGAAGCCTGCTGAAGGATTGAATGTTCAATCCAAGAAGAAGAAGGGGTTTCAGTTCAAGAAGAAGGATGGTGGAAAAGGGAATAAGGGTGGGAAGAAATCTGATTTTGTTGAGAAGAGAAAGTGTTTCACTTGCCATAAGGAAGGTCATCTGAGAAAGAATTGCCCTGAAAGAAAGAAGAAAGACAATCAAGGTGATCAAGATGGAGATGCAGCTGTTGTGGAGGTTGAAGGATATGATAGTGCAGAGGTCTTGATGGTTAGTCATGAGAGACTAAGTCAAGAGTGGGTCCTGGACTCAGGATGTACTTTTCATATGTGTCCACATGAAGACTGGTTCCTGGATCTTGAGAAGATTGATGGAGGTCTTGTTCTTTTGGGTAATGATGAGAGTTGTAGAGTGCAAGGATCTGGTTCTATCAAGATCAAGATGTTTGATGGGGTTGATAGGATCTTATCTGATGTCAGGTTTGTTCCTGAGTTGAAGAGAAATCTTGTTTCTCTTGGTACTTTGAATTCTAAGGGCTTTGAATTCAAGACAGGAAAAGGAATTCTGTCAATAACCAAGTCTGGAAGAATCGTTATGAGGGGTATGATCAAGAATGGTTTGTATACTTTGATTGGAAGAACTGTAACAGGATCAGCTGATGTTACCATGGAGTCCTTTGATGTTAACTTGTGGCACAAGAGATTGGCACATGTTGGTGAGAAGGGCCTGGTGGAGTTATCCAAGAAGGGAGCTATCCCAGGGAAGAGGATATGTAAGCTGGAATTCTGTGAGAGGTGTGTTCTTGGGAAATCAAAGAAGCAAGCATACCAGAAAGGGAAGCATACCACCAAGAAGGTTATGGATTACATACACTCTGATGTATGGGGACCAGCAAGGGTATCCACTCATGGTGGAGGCAGGTATTTCCTTACTCTTATTGATGATTATTCCAGAAATGTTTGGGTTTACATTCTTAAACAGAAGAGTGATGTCTTTTCCAAGTTCAAAGAATGTTTGATTGAACTTGAGAATAAGAGAGGCAGGACTATCAAGCACTTAAGGACTGATAATGGGCTTGAATTCCTGTCAGAGGAGTTTCAACATTTTTGTAGGGAGAAAGGTATTACTAGGCATAAAACTGTTCCTTCAAACCCCCAGCAGAATGGTCTAGCAGAGAGAATGAATAGAACTATTCTGGAAAGGGTTAGGTGTATGTTGTCTGATGCTCATTTACCTAAGAGTTTTTGGGGTGAAGCTGTTAACACAGCTGTGTATCTCATTAATAAAGTGCCATCATCTGCTATTGAGTTAAAAACCCCAGATGAGGTCTGGTATGGAAAGATATCATATTACTCAAAGTTGAAAGTCTTTGGATGCCTAGCTTATGTTCATGTGAGGCAAGACAAACTTGAACCCAGAGCTTTAAAATGTATCTTCATTGGGTATCCAAAGGGTGTTAAGGGGTATAAGCTGTGGTGTCTAGAGCCTGGGAACCAGAAGTGTATTACCAGTAGAGATGTTGTGTTTAATGAATCACAGATGGGATACAAGTCAGGTGGAGGTGATAGAGAGCCATCAGCTGAAGAGATGGATGGAGTTATTTCTGAGCCAATTACTCAAGTTGAGGTGGAGCCTGATCATGATAATCATGAGAGTGCATCTGGTTCTGAACCAGAGCAGGAAACAGGAGAGAATGGGTCATCAGATGAGGATAGTGCACCTGCAGAGGAGGAGGAAGAAGTGCCAGAAGCAGACTTGAGAAATTATAGTCTGACAAGAGACAGATCCAGAAGATAAATACATCCTCCAGCAAGGTTTGGCCGTGTGGATCTGGTCTCCTATGCACTTGTTACAGCAGAAGCCATAGAGTACGAAGAACCTAAAAGCTACAAGGAAGCCCTTGAGTGTGATGATAGGGAGTCATGGATTACAGCCATGACAGAAGAGATGGAGTCTCTTAAGAAGAATCAAACTTGGATTCTTGTTGATAAGCCACCTAGGCAGAAGTTAATCAGTTGTAAATGGCTATTTAAAAGGAAGCTTGAATCTGGTGTGAAAGATCAAGTGAGGTTTAAAGCCAGGCTAGTTGCCAGAGGATTTACTCAAAGGGAAGGAATTGATTACAATGAGGTTTTCTCACCTGTTGTTAAGCATTGTTCAATCAGGCTACTTCTTAGTAGAGTTGTCCAAGAGGATCTGGAGCTACAACAACTTGATGTGAAGACAGCTTTTCTGCATGGGGATCTTATTGAAAACTTGTACATGCACCAGCCAGAATGGTTTGTTGAACCAGGGGGAGAAGGGAAGGTGTGTCTACTCAAGAAATCATTGTATGGCCTCAAGCAAAGTCCAAGACAATGGCACAAGAAGTTCAATGAAGTTATGCTATCCATTGGTTTTGTAAGAAGCAAGTATGATACTTGTGTATACCTGGAAAGGCAAGGTAGTGATGTGATAGCCTATCTTCTGATCTATGTGGATGACATGCTTATTGCCAGTAAGAGTCTTCTGAAGATTCAGAGTATCAAAAGAAAGCTAAGTGCCAGATTTGATATGAAGGACTTGGGAAATGCTAAAAGGATTCTTGGAATGGATATTCTTAGGGACAGAAAAGCTGGAAGACTATTCTTATCCCAGAAGAGTTACATTGAGAAGGTCCTGAAGAGGTTTAACATGCATGAGAGTAGAGCTGTGTCAACTCCTCTGGGATAACAGTTCAAATTATCTAAGGAAATGGAACCAAAGTCTGATGAAAAGAAGAAGACTATGATGAAAGTACCTTATGCAAGTGGGGTTGGAAGCCTGATGTATGCTCTGGTCTGCAGCAGACCAGACTTGGCTTATTCATTGAGTATGGTAAGCAGATACATGGCTAATCCTAGAAGAATACATTGGGAAGCTTTGAAATGGATATTCAGATACCTTAAAGGGGTCATCTGATCTGGGTTTGATGTTTGAGAGGACGACTGACCAGAAGAGTCCATTGGAAGGATTTGTAGATTCTGATTTTGCTGCTAATCTGGATACCAGAAGATCTTTAACAGGGTATATCTTTACACTTTACAATACTGCTGTAAGCTGGAGATCTGTTTTGCAGAGTGGAGTTACATTGTCTACTACAGAAGCAGAGTTTGTTGCAGTGTCTGAGGCTGTTAAGGAGGCTTTATGGTTGAAAGGTATAATCAAGGATTTTGGCATAAGTCAAAGGGCTGTGGTCATTCATTGTGATAATCAGAGTGCAGTTCATCTGGTTAAACATCAAGTATTCCATGAGAGGTCAAAGCATATTGATGTAAGGTTGCATTTTGTAAGGGAAATCATTGATAAAGGAGTGGTTCTCATCCAGAAGATATCTACAGAGGACAATGCTGCAGATATGTGTACAAAGTCTTTACCAGGGACGAAATTCAAATTCTGTGTTGAATTGGTAAAGATGAGTTTATGGGATGTTCCTTAGGCCCAAGCTGGAGCATGGAGGAGAGGAGGAGAGGATTGATACTTCTCATCTGAGATGGAGAATTGTGAAGAGTCAAATGTGAAGTATGTAATCTGCTGGGCTTAATTCAATAGGAGGCTAAGTTGAGAAAGTGTTAGCCGTGAGAGATTAGTAAATTTGGGGTACCATAGGAGGTGGACCAGATGAGGTTGACCAGAGAAGCTTGACCAGAGAAGTCTGGCAGGAGAGCTACCAGAGGAGGTCCATCAGGTGAGGTCTGGTCAGACGAGTCTGGTAGATGAGACATCAGAGGAGGTCTGGGATCAGAGGTCATCTGGTGTAAATGACCAGAGCCAGAGGAGGTCTTGTCATCTGATCCTGAAGTCCGTTTTATGCCAAGTACACCAAATTGAAGCTAATTCGAAGACGGTTCTAACTGAATCATCTATGGCGGTTATTGAAGTCGTTAGCCAGCTGGATAATTGCTTGCATTAAGTTTGTTACAACTGAATCGAATCTAGGGTTCGTTTTCAATCTATGTATCTATAAAAGAGGGCTTCTCCGCTGAGAGAAGTAACTTCATCAATTGTGAGCGCAAACACTATGAGATTGTGTGATTGTAACTTGTAACTTCCATTTCTCATCTTAGTGAAAAGATATCCTCTCGAATCCCGTGGACGTAGGAGCTTTATCTCCGAACCACGTAAACTGGTGTTCTTGTTGATTTTCAATTTCGTTCTTATTGCTTTCATATTCCGATTCCCGAAAACAAGTTTTCTTGTGAATCCAAAACGATTAACAAATATCATTTTATTTTATTTTATTACATCATTGCTAGTATTGGTGCTTATAACAACAAAAAATCATACTTAGAGAGAGTTAATATTAGAAATCTCCATGTAACTTAGACCGTGCCTAATTTTAGTCAAGTATTTTGTTAATTTTGGCAATTTTGGTCCTTTAAGCCTAAAATCGAAAAAAAAAATATATAGTTAAACTGGACTAAAAAAGGCATAAAATTTTAGTCACATGCATTTTTTACTTTTTCTTTTCTTACTAAAAGATCATAATTGATAAAGTAAAAACATACATGAGTAAAACTGGGCATAACCTAAGTTACATGATGATCAATAATAATAACTCTATACAGAGACACAAAAAACTATTTAACCAAGCATTATGGTAAATTTGTTTAAGACACCCAATGGAAACTATTTAATGATATCATACATTTTAGAAGCATTTTTTTATCAGAAAATTTAATCTAATTTTGCAATTTTATTATTCCACAAAAGACTAAAAATCAATTAATTTAGTAAGAACTATATGTTGATGTGAATTTGACTACACTAATTTTGATAATGAGTCCAATATTAAGAGTGACTTATAAATCTTAGAATATATGAAGTAACACATTTAGTCGGAAATTAAGATAACCACAATTTAATTCGCGCATGTGAGTTGTATGTGTGCAATTCCGGGAAAAAAAACAACCAAGAGTGGTCAAAATAGGACCAAAATTGATAAAAAAAAAGTTGAAATGTATATATTTTTTGGAATATCCAAAAGATAAAGGACGAAAAAGAGATTTTATTTCCTATATAGATCTTGGAGAGTGTGAAATAAAATAATCTACATTTATTTAGGTATATAAAATTTATCTTTCAAATATTTTTCATCTTTTTGTATGTCAATAATAAGTTGGGATCTTTTCATTCGAGCTAACACCCCGAAATGGACAAAGAAAAATTGAAACTTGCAAACATATTGCGTAAACCAATTAATTTAATGAGTTAATACATTTTATATTTATTTAGTTTAAATTTTTCATAAAAGACTAAATTTCAACAAATTACAAAGAACAATAATGAAAACTTTTCATGTGCATAAAAATTACCTCTGAAGCTTTCATCATATTTTCCGTGTCATTAATAAGTTGGGATCTTTTCATTCGATCTCTCTGAGCTAATACCCTGAAATGGATAGAAAGAAAATTAGACAATGGCAAGAATATATATCTCATAAGTCAATTAAATAACTTATAAAAATAATGAATATTTCGATTCAAAATTAGGTTAGATCTTCTCTTTGTGAATGTCTACTTTGAATTCACATTTTTCATAGATGTATAAACCACCTAGACATATCCCAACACAATGGTCCAACAAAGTTCCTGATTATTTTCAACTCATACCTGATTTCGTTTAGAGAAGCGCATAGAAATAATAAACTTTGAGAGAGATGGATCTGATAGAAAAGAAGAAGTGAAAGAACACATAAAAAATGAAGAAAAACATCAAGGAAGAAACGACCGACCTGTGAATTAGGTAAACCCTAATTTATTATCTATTTATACAACTAATGATGGGCTTGTTTGAAATGATAAAACTTATAATGGACCAATAAAGACTCATTAGACATCTTAAACCAATATGAGTTTGAACTAAGAAATATCCCTTATAAAAATGGCATGATGGGCCAGTAAGAATTTTTATATGGAAAAACATCACACTTGGGCTGAGAGAATTATTTTAGCTTGTTTATAGATGATTGGAGATAGAATCAATCCCATATAAATAAAACTCTAAAATATATTTTTATATGTTTTAAAATTAAATTAGTAAATAACTTATTATTTCATAATTAATTTTTTTTAGTCCCATAACTCATCTACTATCCAATTTTGGTCCAAATTTTTTTAACTATTCCAATTTAGACTCAGTATTAAAAGAATTGTCTAATATTTTCCTCTAAATAGTTGTAAAGTTGAAAAAAGTGTCCTTTCATGTCACATGGATTTAAGTGGGACCAAAATTGGACAATATGCAAGTTAATTACAGGCCCAAATTTAGATTTTGATCATGTGACATAAAATGACATTGGTTTCAATTTTATAGCTATTTTATTTCAAAATTTGACCATTTTTTTAATATTGGGACTAAATCGACATAATAAAAGTTTTGGGACCAAAATTGGCTAGTAGACAAATAATGGGATCAAAAAATTTAGATACGATAAATTTTATATCTAAATGTGTGCTTAGTTTTGCGTATGGCTCTAAATGGACCACATTAAATCTGGATTATGCTTCCTAAATATGAATTTTGTGTACTCCTCATAAATGGAAGGCTACAAAGAGAATATATTGTTGGTGCAAAATTAATCTCTCCAAAAGCCCCTAAGGCTTCACTTGATCAAAGCAAGGTTCTCCAAAAGTAACAACCAATTTTTTTCTCTTGTAATATTGATTTCATCATGTAAGGTATATCTCCGAAAGAAAATAATCGACCTCTGCGCTGAAACCTGCTGTCGTTGATACTATAAAGAAATGTTAATATTTTTTTTAATTAATTGGATTTTACCCAACATTGACCAATTTTAACATTGATCCATTTGTTGAAAATGGAAATAAGTTCCAAATTCATTATTTACGTTCCGAGTGGTTGAATTTGATGAATTATTTGCTCAATATCAATTTCGGGTGAATGAGATAATAATACATTTGTGTAGCAACTTATTATTGAAAATATTGATGTTGCAGAGATAAAAAAATGTGGTTGACGAAGGAAAAAAGGTTCCTTGTCCCACATAGGAAAATTAAGGAGGATTTAGCTCTTTACGTATGGACTTAGTCCTTAAAGGTTAAGTTGACTTGTAGTCTACATAGTGTTTTCCCAAGCCTAGCCCGAAGAGCTAACCCAAAGACTGTTGTCCGCACGTGCGCATCGCACTTAGGCGTAATAGCGCATTCATTCAACACGTATGCATCATCTTGAGATGGACTTAATTTTTCTAGACGAGTGGCTCAAACATGGCTTATGGCCTTACAAACAACTCAGACTAGGCTCAGGTTGGTGGAAATGACTCACCAGTTATGAACCTGCGATCGATTCAATGGGTCGAGCAGATGTGAAGAATCAATTCATGACAGTTCGCAAATGGGTTGACGCCATCATAACTCTTTAATATCTATAAATAAACCCCTATATTTGCATTCTAGAATCATTCGAATCCCAAAAACCATCAATTGCATACAAAACATACTAGCAATCTAGTTCTCATGAAATCAATTGATTCTAAAGCATTTAACCTTACAAAACTGAAATGAAAGTAAATACATATTAACAAGCCCCAATTCCACTTATATTTTACACATATAATCTTACAATTAGATTAAATCTATGCCAAAACTTATTAAATTTTAGAAGTGTCGATCTAGGTCATTTTAGCTGCTTCCTTACTAACAACAAAACTAAGGTGTGAAGTGTGTGAGGAGAGGGTCGAGGCTCTCCCTAATAGCTTGCCCTAGAAATGTAAGTTGCCCCCTTCCTTTACTGCTACGGTTCTCGATATTTATCCCTTTGGAAATCACTACTTGCTTGTTTATATTTTTTGCGTTGAAGCTTCAGTGATAGGCACGACATTTTGCTTTTTCAGAGGCAACCAATTTGTACCTGCTTTGTTTTCTTTTCTAATGCCAAGGCATAAAATTTTCTTCTGTTTCTTGGAATAATGATCACATCCCTTTACTAAAGAAATTGAAATTAAGTTCAAATCGCTCTCTTTTTTGGGCCACTTTCTGCATTTTTCTAATCTTAACTCTTCTCGTCTCAAATTCTTTTTTGATTGACTTCAAAAATAATAGACATATGATTTTCTAAAACTACCACCATTTTACCTGCAAAAATAACAAAACAACGCCTTTCTCATTTCAAGTGTAATAAGTCAATTTAATGTAAAATATGCTTAAAATCCTATTGAATTAGGTCAATTAATAACATGAAATTCAAGCAATTTTCACACTAATCACCCTCTAGATCTTACACATTTATTCACAAAACACCATAGAAGGAGCTTCACTCTGAGAAGAAAAAAGAACCTCACAAACTGTTGTTAATGTAAAATAAAAGAACAAATACAATTTGCGAAAGAGAATATATAAATGAAGAAACTAATACAAAAGTAAAGAGAAACAATCAAATTAAACCACGAAAAATCAAGAATCAAGTAATGTCCCACAGACAAAAGCAAAATCAGCTCACTTCAAACCACGACTCATATGTAAATATAAGCCCAACCCCCTCCCACCCTCCAACCAATGAAGCATCCATGCATATAAAAATAATTAAGACAAGAATGAAAACAAATATTTCAACAAAATAATGAAATCGCCTCTAAAATAGGTGGGCAAAGGACCCGCTAAAGAATTTCCTTTGGCTCCACCGGAACATCTAAATATCATTCACACTCTTGATATAGCAGATGAGTTTAATTGAAAAAGTGAATACAAAGTGGACACAAACTTAAGTAGAAAATAACAAAAAACATTGCATTAGAATTTTTCAGTTACTTGTGATATGATGCTTAATTGGTTCTTGGTTTAAGGTATCAACTCAGTAACATAGAATGAAAAGATCCAAACTTATTAATAACATGATAGATATAGTTCAAAGGTAATATTATTTACATGAATAAATATAGAATGTGTTCATCATATATGCTCACAAATTTTACCAAACAATTTCAACATTTTTTAACTGAGAACCAAAATTAGTGTACTCAAATTCTTGCATTAGTACATTCTTATTTTATTTTTAATTTGTTGCTTTTTACTTTTTTTTGGAAAAATTTAAATAAAAAATAAAATTGCATTATTTGGATTATTCAGAATATAAAATATCTAAAAATTAAAATCTCAGTTAAAGTAATTGTGTAAGGATAACTTTCCCAGACCACAATACATGATAAACATATAACTATTTATATTTAATACTAGAAACTATGTTTGCAATAATAATACATTTTATTTTTAAAACACATACTCCCTCCGTCCCAATTTTGTTTACCCAAAAGCCCAAAAAATGAATGTTTTTTTTGTTTACCCATTTCCTAAAATGGCAAAAAACAACACCACTTTTTCAAACTCAACCTTCAAAAATCCACTTTATACTAAAAAATATTAATAAATAATTTTTAAAAAGCTATTTTATACTCAAAAGTATTAATAAACAATTATTTTCTTAAAAATTGTGCCATTTAGAAATGGGTAATCTAAATTGGAACGGAGGGAGTATTAGTTTGAAGAATTTTATTACTTTTAATGGTTGATGAAGACTTAATTAAGTATATTAATTTTAATAATGATTTCAATGTTGAGTGATCGATAAATCTTCGAATGCAAAAAGGAACACGTTCTAAATTTATTTATGTACATAAATCTACCTCGAAATCGTTCAACATCTTTTTCATATCACTAATAAGTTGGATCTTTTCGCTCCATGTCTCTAGGCTGATACTCTGAAAGGAAAAATAAAGAAAATTAGAAATTTACAAGCATATCACATTAGTCAATTAGCATCTTATCACAAATAAATGATAATTTTAAGCCAATGTACCTAGACCAAGATCCCTCCATTTCAAACTCCATCTAGCTAATTCAATTGATAGTTTAAATAAATGAGTAAAACTAATAAAATTTTGAGAAAGAAGCTCTTATGAAGAAAAGAAGAACTAGATGAATGAGTAAAACAAATGAAGATGTTTCGAAAGAGAAGGAGAATTTAAAAGGAAGAAACGGCGGAGTTACAATGCATATATTGAAAAAAGAATGAGAAAACCCTAATGACATATATATGTATACAATTTATACTGGCCCAATAACTTTGTTTAGACCTAGTTGGATTTGAACTTTGAAGTATTCAGCCGGCCCATGTGAAATGATATATTTAATGGGTCAGTTTCTTACTTATAAAATTTTGCATCTTAGTTGGGCTTGAAAAATTAATGATCCTTGTTATTATAAAATTAGAATAGAATCAGGCCTCATATCAAAATATTTTATCGATATATATATTTTTATATATACTTTAATCGAATGAATGGCAGGATAAATTTCTTTTGGAAACTAATCTCTCATCTTAATTTGATTTTTTTACATTTAGTAGTTCTTACTTGGATATTTGTTAATTTTGTTATTTTACAGTCAATCTAGCATAAATACTCAAAATTGAAGGTGTTAGGAATAATGTTTTAAATTTTCACCATATTCTTCCTTAATATTTTTCGCTTCGCTCTAGTTGATCGATTTTTCTCTGTAATTTCTCATTTAACTTATTTTTTCAATTTACTTATATATAATTATCAGATTTATCTTGTCTGCTGGACTCGCTTGGCTCACATACTTGCTTTATGATCTTCACTTTTCACACGGTTAATGCTTTATTTTTTATACAACACCAGTGTTATTTTTTATTCAAACCTAGTTACACAAAAGTTTGTCCAACACATTGACATTGATTATCACTTTGTTCAAAAGTTGATTTTGATGAGGAAATTAACAACCCTATTTGTCCTTCGACAATCACGGTTGGCCGAAGCATTCACCAAAATCTTTGCTTAGCCTCTATTTAAGTTATTCCATTCCAAGCTTCGTGTTGGCCTAATTCCTATGCTTACCTAGAGGGGGTGATTAGTAATTTACTCTATTTTCTTATATATATTGCTTTGGTCTAAGTTAAGAGAACATATTATGTACACCTTGTGCACCGTACACCACTAATCAATAATATTATTTCTATACAAACAATAGTACGAGTTTTTATGGCAGTAGTATTAATTCTTACAAACTATAGTATTAGTGGTGTATGGTGCACAAGGTGCACATAATACTCTATCTTTATAATACATACGACTAATTGAAATGATTCAAGGTGAGATGCAGCTCAAGAGTATTGTTTAGTTTAATTGATTAGTCGATTAATCCAAAATTTTGCTTGAGAAGCTTGTAATAGCCTTCGACATTGGATTTTCGTTCTAAAGACCGAGCACCCCTTGTACTCGTTTCTGCAATAAATTGCATTTTCCAAAAAAAAAAAAAAAGATTCATGCATGAAGCACATGAGGTAGTTATGAATTTGTTGGATATAGCTCGTAACTTAGACAAGTTTGAACTTTTAGTTGAGATGTAATTCTTTTATGGTATCAGATTCAATAAGCTCACATCCAGACAATGATTCTGGGTTCGAATCCCGCTAAGAGCAACTTCACTCATATTAAATTTTGCACTCATTGAGTCACCCCAAAGAGAAAGAGATGAGAGTTCGGCCTATGAGTGAGAAATGTTAGGGATGTAATTAAATGAATTAATTTCACACCTATCAAAAAGTTTGAACTTTTGTATGAGGCAGAATTCTTTTAGATGCAACTATAATCTAGTTGATCCTAACTATAATCAAACTGAACTAATCCATCCACTTATGTTTTACATTCACACTTTGATATTTTATTCATATTATAGCCGGAAGTTTAATACTAATATCCTTTTAAGGTAACCCCAATAGTTGACATGATAGTGTAGTTTTGGAATTTTGGAGTACACTTCACTGAGTTCACTCCCCAGTGCTATCAATCTTTGTGTTGGGTAGCCAATCCATATATAGAAATTTGCTCTAGATTCAATTAAGGCCTCCGTTGGTGGACGATTGGATTGGTTTCCCGAATTAGATGGTATATTGGGTACCGAGTAAGAAAAATAATGCATTTGAGACAATTACAAACACTAAAATAGAAGGTTCAAAGAAACGTGACCAAAAATCCCTCATAACTAGTCAAACATACGATTCAATAATGTTACACTGCATTTCAAGATAACTGTCGTAGTCCTGAGAAGTAGCTAAACATATAATTGAATTTCCATCTTAGAAATGTCTATTTTTTATACTTGGTATCCGGCTCAAGGACTAATATGGGGGATCCATAACTCAACATCCACTAACGAGAAAACCCATTTCAAGCCAGAGCAAATCCCTATATGGACTGTTCCATCTCAAGAATTGATTGCAACTTGTAATTTAATTCTAATTTGAGACATAGAGAGAAGCATATTCCTCAATGCAAAACCCTCACCACTAGACCAACTCCCGGGGTTAGAAATGTCTTGGTCTTGATATTGAGCCGTCACGGTCGGATTCGGACCCGATTGCATAGGGAGAAGAGAAGACTCTGGAGAAGTTGATTTTTGTTGTAAGTTGATTTCTGGAGAAGACTCTTTTCTTGGCCAAATGCACAAACAAGTTGTTTATTCTTGCCCATTTCTATGTGCAGAGAGTATATATAGAATTTTAGGAACATATTAATCAAAACAAAATAATTTTAGGAACATATTAATCAAAACTTTGGATGAAACCAAATGATAAGGAAATAAAACTACTACAAATCATAAAAAGTGTGTGTGTGTGTATATATATATATATATATATATATATAAACTTCCCAAAATGATTGGTTGAGACAGTTCACAAACTAGCAATAAATTAACATTCATCGCTTCCAAAATTTTAATGCGTAATGCTCAACTTATGCCCCGTCTCACCGTGAGAAGATCTCATGCAAGACCTAAAATTTATATTTACTAGATTATTGACACAAGATATATTATGTGCAACTTATTATAATACACTCCTCTGCTACCTACAATGGCGGATCTAGGATTTTGGATTTGGGGGTATGGAAGATAATAAATAAAAAATTGGTCATTTTGTGAACTCTTTTTTTCAAGTGACGTTGTTATGCATGCACACTATCATTTTGTGCATATCAACCGTTAACATTAAAAAAGGTTTAATTTCTAAACAGTGACAGTAGATATGAATAACAACGATAGTGTGTATGTATAACAATGACATTTGAAGAAATCGATTTCACATTCGAGTTTACACAAGTTCTTATCATATATAAAAAGTTATATAACTCGGTTCAAAGTAAATAAAAAATATGTATATAACAATCAAATTAAATTACACTCATATATAGAATTCAGTCCGTGTAACATAATATTTCAATTTAAGAAAAAAAGACATTATGGTGTATATTTATAGTTGAAAAACAGCAGTTCATGAGTTTCGAACTCAGTGAGCTTTGAGATCTTGATAACTTAGATATAAGAAGGTAGATTGTATACAACTGGGCAAAACAACATACTTATAAACTTGCACATATTGTGACTACATATATAGTTGGTGCAATTCAAGTTAGGGGTATAGTTATACCCCCTTGTACTACGCTACATCCGCCTCTGGCTACCTATGACCAAGAGGTCATGGATTCGAGGCACATCTTTATCAATAAAAAAAACCCTCCTCTGTACAAATGTACAAATGTTCTGCAATTATTGGTTGATTAACATATCTAATCTTTTTTGTTAATATCATTTTATTTTATTTTGTTATTATGTTATGTCATTGCTAATGTTTGTGTTTATAACAATAAAAATCATACCTAGAGGGAGTTAATATTAATAATTTTCATGCAACTTAGATTGTACACAATTTTAATCATTTATTTTGTTAATTTTTTTCAATTTTGGTAATTTTGGCCTAAATTTGAGAAAAGTAAAAACATATAGTAAAAGTTGACAAAAGAAGGCACATAATTGTATAAGTAGATCATACAGGATCAGAATTTTAGACATGTGTGTTTTTTAAATTTTTAAAGGGCCAAAATTGATAAAGTAAAAACATATATGATTAAAATAGGGCATATCATAAGTTACATTATCATCATAAAAAACTATTTAACAAAACATTATGGTAAAATTTGTTTTAGACACCTAATGAGAACTATTTAATGATATCATACGTTTATATGCATTTTTTATCAGAAAATTTAATCTAACATTTTTTATTCTATTATTCCACAAAAGAGTAAAAATCAACTAATTTAGTAAGAACTATATGTTGATGTGAATATGACTACACTAATTTTGATAATGATTCCTATATTAAGAGTGGCTTTTAAATCTTAGAACATATGAAGTAAAGCATTAATTTAGTAGAAATCAAAATAACCATGGTTTAATTCGCGCATGTGAGCTGTATGTGTGCAATTCCGACAAAAAAGTACCAAGATTGGTCAAAATAAGAGTAGAATTGATATATATATATATAAGAATATCCAAAAGGTAAAGGATGAAATGAAATTTTCTTTCTTATAGTAGATGTTTGAGAACGTAAAATTAAAGAATCCACATGTATTTAGGTATATAAAATTTATCTAAAATATTCTTAATTTTTTTATGTCAATAATAAATTGGGGATCTTTTCATTCGAGCTGATACCCTGAAATGGACAAAGAAAAATTGAAACTAGCAAAAGTATTGCATAAACTAATTAATTTAATTTTCCACAAAAGACTACATATCAAGAAATTACCAAGAACAATATGATTGATGCAATTTTTTTTGCCAAAAGTCCTGTATTGAGGGTGATTGATAAATATTTTTTCATGTGCATAAAACTTACCTCTAAATCTTTCATCATATTTTCCATGTCATTAATAAGTTGGGATCTTTTCATCCGATCTCCCTGAGCTGATACCCTGAAATGGACATAAAGAAAGTTTATATATCTAGCAAGAATATTTCATACGTCAATTAAATATATTATTAAAATAATTAATATTTCGATTGTCATTTAGGTTAAAGTTTCTCTTTGTGAAGGTCCACTTTGAATTCACATTTTTTTGTAGATCTATAAACCACCTAGACAAATCCCAAAATGGGGAAACTGCCGCAATGGTTCAACAAAAGATCCTGACTATTTTAAATTCATACCTGATTTTGTTTCAAGATGCGGATAGAAAAATGAACTTTGAGAGAGGTAGATCTGGTAGAAAAGAAGAAGTGGAAGAATACATTTAAAATAAAGAAAAATGACAAGAAAGAAATGGTAGAGCCGTGAATTAGGTAAACCCTAATATATTATCTATTTATACAACTAATATTGGGCATGTTTGAAACAGTACAACTTATAATGGGACAATAAAGACTCATTACGCATCTTAGACCCATATGGATTTGAACTAATTTAGAAGTATCCTCTATAAAAATGGCATGATGGGCAGTAGGAATTCTTATTTGGAAAAAAAATCACACTAGGCTTTAGAGAATTAGTTTTGCTTGTTATTAGATGATTGGGATAAATTCGAGCCCATATAAATAAAATCAAAAAAATATTTTTATATGTCTTTAAATTGAATAAGTAACTAATAATTTGATTTTTGGTTTTGAAAATCTTCACTTCCAAATTTGGTATCCCACTTCCAAATTGTCAAACCGTCGGACACTAATCGTTGGGAAATCCTCATAATTGTGATGTTAGAATAAAGGTCTTCAATTTTCACCAAATTCAACCTCAATTTTTCCCCCTATTAGCGCAAATTGTAAATTCAATTTCCCACTTAATTTCGTATTATGATTTGCATGACTTTGTATTAATTATGCACATAACTATTAGAACTGTCTTTTGTTTGCTAAAATAAAAAGTATATTTTTTTTGCACATCTAGATCTGTCATACCCCACATCTCCAAGTGTACTCAAGTGTAATTTTTCTTGGTTTCCTCAGCAGAAAATGTTGAGGTGAAATAATTTTTATTTCATTTCATCTATTTTGCGGCAATTTTATTAATCATGTTTGTTTTTCCAACCATGAAAGAGTATGAACTTGTAGAGAGGTGTGGAATCAATATTTTAATTCCTTAACACTTCCGTTAACTCATGAGTTAGATTCTCAACTTTTTCCTTCACGGATTATGTCTAATTAGTGGATAATTTAAAATGGATAGAGTTGCTTTCAGTGGGAAATGAACCCAAGATGTATGGACGTGAACCTATTGGATCTAATATCATGGAAAAATTTCATATCATCTATAAGTCATAAAAAATAATTAAGATAAAATAGTACTACATTTTAATTGTAATATTATTTTAATTAGTCCGATCACAATAGATATCATTCTTCTCTTCACCATCACTATTAGCTACGATGTATATTTTTGGTTACTATAGAGAATGGGGATTAGTATATTTTTAGGACTTTAACATTAGGGGATGGCAATTTAAATACACTTTCATTCTGTGCTGGCAAATTTTGGTCATTATTTTTTAAGTTGCATCAATTTAGATAAATTTTAGCTCGAATTACTCAATTGGGGTTATCTCTCACATATTCAACAAAATTAGAAACCGATGACAATATGAACTCCACATTTGTATCAAGTCATCTCCACATAAACAAAAAATATTAAACTTGTTAAGCAAAAAATAATTTAATGGGGCAATTTCTTTTGAAGAATATTTGATAATAGTCAAAACTATTTATTTTTAAAGGCAATAATATTTGATAATTTAACTTGGTAATTTCTTTTAAAGTAAAAATTATTTGATAATAGTTAAAAAAATTAAAAAGGGAAAAAATCCCCAGGCCCCGACACGGGAATGGGAAAGTGGAGTAGAGGGAGTTTACCACGGTATTGGTATTTCTTGCAGGGCTTTATTGAAAGATTGAGGAGTTATGTATTTTAAGTCGAATTAAAATTTTGTTGCACCACCACCACGGTAATTTAGTTATACACACACACATACATATATATTGTAGTCAATGATGGCGAGCGGTTGGTGCAGATGGAAGTACAATAATAGCGTAAATCTTCATTGATTCTAACACTACCCGAATATTATATGCACAAACGTGATTAAAGTGTAAATTCTTTTTATTTTAATGCATATTAGAAGAAGAACAAAGACAACAGGGATAAAACCTAATACTTTTCTAATTCATCAATAAATTGTCTTACAATGAATTACAAAACTCTGGTACCAACTAACGCAGGTGGAAGCACGATAATAGCGTAAAATGTTCATTGATTCTACAAAATCTGAATATTATACGCACACGCGTGATTAATGTATAAATTCCATTAATTGATTCAATGAATACTAAAAGAACAATGGTTAATGACACGATAAAATGGATAAAATCCAATACTTCTCCAATTTTTCAACAAATTGTCTTGCAATGAATTACAAAGCTCTTATAAATACTAATACAAAACATAATAACTAGGCGCGATTAAGTAAATAAAATAATAAATATACAATGTTCCTAACTGATAAGTCAGGTCTAGCGTGTAATTTATGTGCTTATTTTAATTATCTTATGTATTTTATTTTGTTATTTTCTCGTAATTACCCGACTTGTATTATTTGGTCCTATTTGCTTTGGTTGTTATTTTCTATGAATTCCAGGTTGTTTTGTATCATTTTAATCAAACTTGAGACTGGCCAAATTCAAAGATGCGAGTGAGTGCAAATGGATCGAGCCAAATACAAATATGTAGCACAACCTGGGGTTCAATGTAGAATTCTAGCACATGTTTCATATGCTATGAATACTGCATGCAATAAAGCCGTGGTTAGTGCTCATTTATCAAGACTTAAAAGCTACCTATGATCAAGCCTTGGGAATTCCCACATGTTGATTTAATCATCAATTTGGCTCAAGGACTTAAATAGCATTTAAGTTTGCTCCACTATATAAAGTCATCATTGGACCTATGGAGGAGGAAAACTTTGAAGAGAATTAAACACACAATAATCGTAGTTATGTTTAGATATATATCTTTGTTATTTCACTTAGCCAGGTTTCGTGGCTAAGTTTGCTTTTCAGTTTCTTGGATTTGTGGAACCCTAAAATGTTTTAGTCACTTTTATCTAGTTATGATTTTCCTACTTTATCTTGATTTCTTTGCTATTTGATATAATGATATGAATGTTCAATTAAGTAATTTATTTAGTTTGGTCACCCGAGTTTGTTAGTTAGTTGATTCTAGCTAAATTACACTTTATAATCTGTAATTGTTATAAATTTGTAATTGGAGTAGCAAATAGGGCAAAACACCCTAAGGATAGCAAAGTCTAGATTGTATGATTCAGACGTTCCGCTTTCATAGTCTAGTTTGTCATATTATTTTGGTTCGTTAATGCCTTCAATAAATTGAACCTTGAATACATGTTTTGAGGTTATTTATTTGAATAGGTTAATTTGGGGTCGTACCTACTGAATAATAAACTTAAGAAATAATTCGAACTAGTTTTGTCGTACCACTGGTTTAGGGACAAGATTTTAGTAGAGTTTGGAATTTCATGTACTTTTGATTGAGTTGATTAAATAATTTAGGGGGAAACAATCCAAGAACTAGACTATTCTCTCATTTGATCCTCTATTTTATTTTATTAGTTTATTTAAGTGTTATTTATTAAGTAATTCAACAAATTCAAACCCCCTTATCTTTAATGTTTTCTTACACGAATTTATTCTATAAAATAATACATTGTTCCTTGTGGGTTCGACCCTTGCTTATCCTACTACACTAGTGAATTAGTCGAGGTAATTAATATTAATTTGGGTGCCTACGACAGCACATCACTGACAATTTTGATTCTCCAAATCGATTTACATTCTTTTTTTAGATCGCTATTGCAATGTTGTCTCCATCAGCAGTGGTGGTTGAGCCCACTACATCAACATAGCAGCGACGACATAGAGGATGGTCGATGAAAAAAGAATAAGGGAAAAAGGTGTTGTAATTCATTTGAACACTAAGTATGTGAATGTCATACAAAACTTTACCAAGTAGACAGAAAAATACATCCAAGCCACGAAACTTTGGAGGTTACAACTTACAACTAATTACATGATACAGGACCTGTGATTTTCACAAAGCCTTCTCTCCACATTGCAAAAAGTAGGCTACAGAAGCTAGTCTAATTGTCTTCTTCAAAATACTCTTCCAACTCTAACTCCTGTTATCATCAATTTTTCTTGCAACTAAATTCACAACTTTTACCCATATAATTAGAGGCCTCATTAATCCACTCATTGATCGCATAAATGTTTTCGGTTGTTTCTATATGCTTACTTAGATTCAACTTTTCCTCATCACCATCATTATAAGTCACGAAGTTCCAACGGTTGTATGAAACAATAATCCCATTAGAACAAAAGTGTAGATGAATCGTACACACCTGCATTTTTTTTTTAAAATTTTGCTCCAACTATAGTAATAGCAACATTGAACAATTAAAAGTAATACATTATTTATTAATAATATAAATTAATTGAAACTAAATTTATTATTTAGTGCAAACATAAATTCTTGCACATGCTTAGTCTATTAAAAATTGAGAATGTTGTTCTTATAATATTATAATTTAACGAGATTATACATTTTATGTTTATTTCCAATCTAGAAAATATAATATAACCTTATTCCTTCAATTTTCCACAAAAGATAAAATTTAACAGAATTGCCAAAAAATTGTATAATCGATGCTTGAATACCAATTTTTCTTTTATCAAGATTCCTATACTAAAATTGAACAAAAATAATCTTAAGGTGCACAAAGGAATACATATTTTTATGTGCATAAAACGTACCTCTAAATCTTTCTCCATATTTTTCATGTCACTAATAAGTTGAGATCTTTTCATAACATATCACGAAGTTGATACCCTGAAATGGACATAAAGAAAATTAGAAACTTAAAAGAATATCCCATAATTAAATTAAGTATCGTATAAAAAAGAATGAATATATTGATTCACATTTATGTTGATTTCTATCTTTGTTAGAGTACTCTTTATATTCACATCTTAACATATATGAATAAAACACCTGGACGCATCCTAAAATGGCCAAAGAAAACTTAAGGTACACAACTGCTATGTTCGACCAAGATCTTGACTATTTCAACTCATTGTACATGTTTTAGTTTTAAAAGGCGAGTATAAAAATAAAATTCTTGGAGTAAAGATCTGCGAAGAAAAGAAGAATTGGAGGAATGAGTAAAAAATGATCACTTTTAAAGAGAAGGTGATTCCAAAAGGAAGAAGCGACAAAATCGCCAGGAAAAAATGACAGAGTTATGAATTCGGAAAACCATATTTATCTATTTATTCAGCTTATAATGGGCATATAATGGGCCAATAATGACACATTGCACTTCTTAGACCCATATGGGTTTGAATTATGAATTATCCCCCTACATAGAAATGATTATTCCAAAATGTATTTTTAGTTGTAAAATTCAACATCTTACTTGAACTCTGAGAATTAGATTTTCTTGTCACTAGGATAGAATCAAGCCCAAATAAAAAATTATAAAATAAATTTTTATATGTTCTTAAATCGAATGAATATATGATGATTTTATTTTTACCGTTAGCAATGGATAAAGACTACTAAAAGATATCCTTTATATAGTCCGACTTACTTAGTGACACTTTTAAGTAAGGGTCACAATGTATACCTGTAATGACACACCTATTGTTTAGGTATGTCTATTGACGCCTTCTATTATTTATCACCCCTATTTTTTTATCTACTTAAATATCCTTGAACTGTTCCATGTAATTATTCCATGGGGTTATGGGTTTTTTTTCTACCAATTGGGGTTCACCTTCACCACCCCCATGGGGATGGTCTACAGGTTTCATAACGACTCCACTTTCTCCAGGACACTTACATAGCCAACGTTTGGATCCTACTCTACCCAAACTGTTGGTCCCGGTACAAGACTGAGTGATACGTGTATGGGGAGGGGGGATACACGTTTACAAATTTTTCTTTATTAAAAACCTTGCTGAGTCCCCTTACTCAGAGTGGTGTTGAACATGTTGGGAAAATTCGTGGTGCCCGGATCTATTCGGGATGAAATTTAAATACGAATTTAAATACAATTATTACTAGCATGAATTAATCCTAATTAATTCAAATAATAATTCCAACAACAATTTTATCATCATGCATATAAATTAATTCACATGAAAACTTAAAGTGGAATAACTAGGAGTTCACGTAATTCATACCTCTTGTAAATATAGCATTTGATAACAACGGGACTATCACGATTGTGCTATCAACCAAAAGACCTTCTCAAGTATGTCCCTTTCGCCTTGCTTGTTCACCGGTGGGAAGTGCTCACAAGCAATTAGGATAACAAGGAAGAAAAAAAATTATTGTTGCTGATTTTTTTTCAACACTGTGAAACTGTAAACTGGGATGAAATAATCATCCCCTACATATGGGAGGGGGAATTTCGAAATTTTGCCTTGGATATGGGAGAGAAAATATTTTTCTTGGCCTCCCAGAAATCTTGAATATATCCCATATATTCTTTTCTCCATAAGAAAATATTCCACAAAAATCTCACCTTCCAACTATACATGATTTTCGAAAATATGGAGATTGAAATAGCTAGATTTGGATCTTCTTGAATTTATGAGATAAGCTTGTATTCCTAGAATACATATATTCCATAATATCTTTCCAAGAAAATCAACAAAATATTTTCTCTCTCCATATATGTCTTTTTCGAAAATTAAGGAAAAAATCAGCAATAATATTTTTCTTTTATTTTAATCACCTTATTATTATCGGACTACTTAATGGGCTACTTGAGGGGCCTTTAGGAGAATTAAGATTAGACCTCCGATGGCCATCTGAATTTCAATATTGAGCCCCAATATAATTCAGCCCATTAATATTAATTAGTACCACTAATAAATTAATACTACACTATCCATCTTAATCTATATTATGAAAATATGGGCTTCCGGTTATTCTTTCCCGCGTTTAAGATTATCTAGTCCATTAATTAATTAAGCTTCAGAATAGCTCTAAATTAATTAATATCTTTCACCTTGGAGTAAAGACAGTTCAACATTATTATCTGTACCGAAGAAATTGATTCTTCACTTGCAAGATTTGGTACGATAAAACTTCTGAGCCCACCAAGGGGACAAATCACACGAGCCGTACTCGCACACATTTCTCCGTATTAAATCTTAGCAACCGTCGTATGATTAATATTACTGCCCAAAATACAAAGTTCGTAGTCACGATGATTCTCACCCAACATGAATCAAAGCAGTAACCATTAAGCACACGCGGTCCTATTTAAGTGACGGAGATTAAGAAACAATAACTACTGAGGTCTAATTCTTCACATTTCAGAACAGTAGAATTTATCCTCGCTGTAGGTCCTCTTCAACACATACTAAATGTGCTAGTGCAATCTCTTAGTCAAGACAGACCAATCTGAGACTTACACATCGACCTTTTGCGGCGGATTGTTCAATTCCACCTGGGTCGTGAATTTTATACGTTTAGTTACAAGGAAACCGTTAATGTGATCTTCCGTGATCGGGTATTACCACATTAACTACAATATAACATGTACCATATATAATGAACTGGTTGCAATAAATATTCAACATTCAATCATATCTAAAGCAAATGCGATAAAAGATTTATTCTCATAAATAAGTGTTTAATACATGAGTTATGTAAAGTAAAAGCATACTTTCACGTATAACTCCAACAATCTCCCACTTATACTTAAAGTCTGCTTTTTAGTATACATCATGCATGTCTAGTGTAGTAGCTCTACGTGACATCTCATGTCAACCTACACTAACCTAATAAATCCTCTCACTTATACTTAAAGCAGATTGGCAATAGTCTTGACTCTCATTCCATCCACATGTCTCTCGAATGTACTCTGAGGCAGACCCTTTGTGAATGAATATACTAGGTTGTCCTCCGACGTTTATCTTTGCCTCCTCTTTATCTCATCTCTTAACGATTTCTCGTATAAGATTGTATTTTCTTTCAATGTGTTTGCTGGCCTTGTGGGCTCTCGGTTCCCTTGAATTTGCAACTGCTCCGGCATTATCACAATGGACAGTGATTATGCTGGGCAAATTCGGAACAACGTCCAAGTCCACTAAGAAGTACTTGAGCCAAACCGTTTCTTTCAATGCTTCACAAGCATTTACTTATTCGGCTTTCATGGTCGAATCAGCGATGCATTTCTGCTAATCGCTTCTCCATGTCATGGCTCCTTCTCCCATGCAAAACACACTACCCGAGGTAGATATTCTGAATTCTATATCTGATTGGAAATTTGAGTCCGTGCATCCCATGGGAATTAGACTGTCTGACTGTTAAATCAGCATTCCATCGCTAGTTCTTTTCATAAACTACAGAATGCATTTAATTGCAGTCCAATAAGCTTTCCCGGGGTTACTTTGATATCTTGCCATTATGCCCGAGGCAAAAGCAGATATCCGTTCTCGTACTCAGCATTACATACATAAGGCTTCCTACGCCCGAGGCGTACGGAATGCCTTTCATGTCATCTATCTCCATATGCGTCTTAGGGCCTATTTCTTTTGATAGATGGATTCCGTACCCAAAAGGTGCAAAATCTTTCTTGGAATCTTGCATACTGGAACGCTTCAAAAATAGTGGCTTTATATGAAACTTGCGACAAGGATGTGACCGGCTTTCCCTAAGTTCTTCATATCAAACTGATTTGACAGCCATACCCTTACGTCTGACAATACCTTTACATTGTTTCCAATGAGCAGAATATCGTCTACGTATAATACTAAGAATACCACCGCAGTTCCGTCACACATTTTATACACACAACTCTCGAACTCGTTTTGATCAATAACCCATAAGACTTAATAACTTGATCAAAACACTGGTTCCAAGTACGTGATGCTTGCTTAAGTCCATAGATGGACCGCTCGAGCTTGCACATGAGATGCTCTTGGCCTTTCACAATGAAACCTTCGGGTTATCGCATATAGATATCTAAACCATCAAGACTTCCATTAAGGAAAGTTGTCTTAACATCCATTTGCCGTTTGCCAAGATCCCGCATCTTTATCTTGGATTGCCTCGTTGTAAGTCTATGGGTCCGATTCATCGTCAAATCTGAAGATTCTCCTATTCCGGTTGTCTAACAAACCTCCCACTACGACGGGGTTCCGGTTGTGTAGGTGTGACGACTGGTATATCATCTTGTATACTTGGTATAGGAGTTTGCCCTTTTAATTCATCTAAGGTAATCTCACTTCTGGGCTTTTTTTTGTTCATATAGTCCTCCTCAAAGAATTTAAAGAGTGTGCAAAACACAGTCTTTTGATTATTGGGAGTATAGAACATACACCCTTTCGTTCCCATGGGATATCCTTTGAACAACCTTAATTCTAAACATGGACATAATCTACCGCCTTCCTTGTCTAGCACGTATGCCAAACACCCCCAGATTCTCATGCGTCTCAAACTGGGCTTCCGCCCGGTCCACAATTCTGTCGGGGTTTTAGGAATCGATTTGGATGGCACCAAGTTTAGAATGTAAGCCGCCGTTTCCAAGGTGTTACCCCAAAACAATTTGGGTAAACCTGAATAACTCATCATGGATCTGACCATTTCTAAAAGAGCTCGGTTCCTTCGTTCCGCTACACCATTCTGTTGAGGAGTTCCCGGTGCGGTCAACTGGGATACGATCTCTTCGTCTAATAGGTAGTTCAAGAATTTATCGCTGAGGTATTCGCCTCCACGATCAGATTGCAGAAACTTGATACTTCTTTCCCTATGCAACATAAGGTAGATGTATCCATATCCCGAGTAATCGTCAACAAAAATGACAAAATACTCATACCCCCTTCTTGTTATGATCGTCATTGAACCACACATATCAGTATGAATGAGTTCCAACACTTCCGTGACTCTAATCCCCATGGCTCCAAATGCCCTCTTGGTCATCTTACCCTCTAAACAGAATTAGCAAGTTGGAAACGACTCAAGTTGAAGAAATTCCAAGGATCCGTCTTACACCAATCATTGTATTCGCATTAGATTAATATGACCTAATCTAAGATGCCATAGAAGTGTTTCGTTCATATCAGAAAGGATGCTTCCTTTTATAACTTGAAATGTTGATGTGTTATTAGATTCAATTTATGAGTGGTGTGCCCAATTAATGGTATAAAGTCATCTAACAATGTTCCGGAATAGATAAACTCATCGTTTCAAGAAATAATAACATCCTTATTAAAAGAAACTGAGTATCTATTCAAAATAGTTTAGAAACTGAAGGTTGAGTTCTTTCTAAACTAGGAACATGAAGAACGTCTCTCAAGACCATAACTCTATCTTCACAAGATAGGCGCACTTCTCCTACTGCTTCAGCTGCCACTCTCGTAGCATTTCCCGGTGTGATGGGGATCTCACTTCCGCTAAGTCGTCGGGTTAGCTTGAACCCATACAAAATGAAACAAATGTGATCAATGGCTCTCGTATCCACTATCCACGAATGGACATCGTACAACACTTCACAAGTTTTGACGACTAGGGCGTGTGAATTACCTAACTTTCCTAGCCTCTTAGGCTTGGAACAGGCAGACCTCTAATGTCCTCTCTTACCGCAGTTAAAACACTTTCCCTTAGATGCTAGCCTTGGCTTTGCCTTTCCCAACAATTGGATTTGCTTGGGTCCGACCTTTGGTTCTCTTCCTCTTCTTTCCTCCCTTAGGACCAGAAGAGGTAGACGTACCATTAGCTACCATAGCAGTGGACCGGTGCCCCATTATCACCTCCGTCGAAACTAAAGCTTGCAAGAGCTCAGGCAAACGACTTGTCCGTTAATTCATCTGACAGTTCAGATGAAACTGCTCAAAGCTTTTCGGTTGAGAATGGAGTGTGAAATCGACCCGAGAAGGGACATCAAAATCCACACCAAGTACTTCCAACTTGTTAAGGTATGCCATAATCTCGAGAACGTACTCCCTCACGGGCTTTCCCTCCACTATTTCCAACTTGACCGAGTCATGTTTGGTGAACTGATTAGTCATGGGTTTCTGATGTGAAAACATCTCTCCAAGGCTTTCCATGATTTCAACAGCGGATACAATATCTTAGCAACTGTCATATGATTAATATTACTGCCCAAAATACAAAGTTCGAAGTCACGATGATTCTCACCCAATATGAATCAAAGCAGTAACCATTAAGCACACGCGGTCCTATTTAAGTGACAGAGATTAAGAAATCAATAACCACCGAGGTCTAATTCTTCACATTTCAGAACAGAAGAATTTATCCTCGTTGTAGGTCCTCTTCAACACATACTAAATGTGCTAGTGCAATCTCTTAGTCAAGACAGGCCAATCTGAGACTTACACATCGACCTTTCACAGCGGATTGTTCAATTCCACCTGGGTCGTGAATTTTGTACGTTTAGTTACAAGGAAACCATTAATGTGATCTTCCGTGATCGGGTATCACCACATTAACTACAATGTAACATGTACCACTTATAATGAACTGGTTGTAATAAATATTCAACATTAAATCATATCTAAAGAAAATGCGATAAAAGATTTATTCTCATAAATAAGTGTTTAATACATGAGTTATACAGAGTAAAAGCATACTTTCACGTATAACTCCAACAGAACACTGAATAGATAATATACCTACTAACAACACTGAGTGCAGGTCAGTTGGCTAACTATCTACTTATGTTCAGTGCGGAATGTGTGAGCCCAGAAAGATTAAAGTCTTGTTTAATGTTTGCTTTCTGAAAACTTGATTATCTTTTTATGAATCCGTGGTTAGAAGGGCAGTGCTCTGAGTTCAATGATCAGGCTGATTGATTCAATCCTGATAAAATATGCAGTGAATGACTTTATCAAATAAGCAATTAAGAACAGATATTAAAGCAATAAGAACACAAGGAATTTAACGTGGTTCAGAGACTCAAGCTCCTACGTTCACGCTCCAGATTGAACAGGAAAATCCACTAAGGATTTGCTTGTTTTTAACGTGCCAAGGTGCACCAAGATCAGTCTCACTCACTGACTCTTGCTTACTTCCTCCTAACTCACTTACTAACTTCCACCAACAAATCTGACTAAGAGGGTTATGGTTTCAGTTTGGTTTCCAACTAAGTTATGATTATCCTTACATGACAAACCTATGCTAAGGATTGGATAATCACTCTAAGCTTATGATATATCTAATGAGCTCAGTGGAATACAGAATAACTCTCTAATTCAAGAAATACTTGGGAAATTAAAGACTTTTCGAGTGCTTCTTTGTGAATGTTTTGATTGCTTTGAACGCTGAGAGTTTGAGTAATTTCTGGCTTCGAAATTTCCCGTAACCTTGCTTAGGTCCAAGGTCTTCTGTATTTATAGATGAATTTGAATAACTATCCGTTGGAGAGATAACCTTCTAGTCATCTTCGTGTAGGATATCTTCAATGGACATATTTCCCATGCAGTTGTCGTCCTTGCATGAATTTGGTAAGTTGCATTTAATGCTTGCCCGTTGAACTGTGCAGGGATGTCAGGTTTAAGTCAGTGTCCGTACATGACTTGTTGCGCTCTAATTGGTCCACGTCATTTGGTAGGTGAGAATGTTAGAACTCATTCTTCAGTTCAGTCTTGTCTTATTTGAGTTCAGGTTTGTCCTCATCTACGTACGTCTTCCAGTGCTGACATTCCTTTTGCATTGCTTGGATCCTATTCCAAGTGTTTCCCAATAACTCAGTGTAGTCCTGTTCCCTTCAGGCTGAATTAGCTACGTACGTCTTCCAGTGCTGACATTCCTTTTGCATTGCTTGGATCCTATTCCAAGTGTTTCCCAATAACTCAGTGTAGTCCTGTTCACTTCAGGCTGAATTAGCAATGATCTCAGGATCATACTCTTCATCCTGACACTTACTCAATCAGCTTAGATGAACTGCCATAAGTTCATGATGGTGCTCTTGTGTCTTCAGGCTTCAGTCTTGACTGTCAACAATGAGGACTCCTCTCACTGAGTACCTGTGAATATAAAATATTCCAACTTACTAACCTAACCAAGACTAGCCTGACTATTACAACACTTAGGCCAGTCATCTTTTCAGGGTCTTTGGGATCTAATTAAAACTGACATTGTCCCAACATAAACTTTTCGGGTTCATCCCAACATTCCCAAGCTAGCTAATTTCATAATTACAGTTTCTCCAAAGAAACCTAATAAATTTGTCGACTAATGTTCTTTCTCTCAACAATCTTCTGATCTTTATTTTAGTTATTTAGTCTGCCAATAATTCTTGCAAAGGTTTTTAAGATTTTAATCTTTAAATTTTGAATGAAAATTTTGTTTTGTTTTTTATAGAGGCAAATTAAGAATTTTGATGAGTGATGGAAAAAAAAGCAAAATGAAATAAAAGAAAATGTCAAATTCAACTTCAAAGTTGGGGAACAACAAGAAAATAGGAACATTATTCTCATCTTCATAAACAAAATGTTAATGTTATGCTAGTGTTTTCATAAATGTTGAGACACATTCTGGATAAACATAATTTTCTCTTTCTCCTAACACTATCTCCTTTATTATATCTTGTGCTTAATGTTGTGTACACAGGTTGAAGATCTAAAAGATTCCAGGTCATGCGGTTACAGTTTACACGTGAGGAAGTTGAGCATTGCATGGATGTTTATTCCAATCATGGAGTTAATGGAGAGAATAGTTTCTAGGTCATTCCAAACTGACTTAGTGGTGGTCCTACTGGCGGTGATACTTGTTCAATAAATATCTCAAGCCCACTGGAGAAAAAGGATAAACCGAAGAGAAATACACTAGAGCAAGACTATTGAGTGTGATAAGTGCATCTAGTTTAGAAGGAAAATTATTTTCTCCCTTTATGTTGGTCGAGTGCTATAATACTCCTGTCAACCATTAGGGCTAAGGATAGTTAGATTATGATCTAGGAGATTGGTTTTCTATTGTGTTGTTAGATCATTTAGGCGGTATGTTTTTACACCTTACCTTTTAAGGTCTTAAGTTATAAACTCTAGATCATTGTTTGTATCACTACAAGTTATAATGAAGATTCTGCCATGAGTCATCATAGACTAATTTAATCTATGAATTTTTTTTGAATTCCATTTGAAAAGTATTTTAAGTCTTCTGTTGTACTTATTTGTCTATGTTGTCTTATATGTTGTCAACCTTTTACTCAACACAACTCTGAAAAATACCAGACACACTTTTATTTGGCACTAGAGTAAAAAATATAGTGTTTTAAGTTTAGATCTTGTGTCAAATATGTATTCTTGTTGCAATGGAATATACACTTATCCTTTCAAATAGGCCTTAGATCTTATTATAAATTTTATCGCATAGTTGGAATCCAGAATACTAAACCAGATCCTAGAATAGTTTGTATTAATTAAGTCGTTGGTGAAGTTGGTTGTAAGAGGACTAGAACTTTATAATTCTAAGGGTCGTGTTTTTCTTAAAGTGGAAGACTGATCAACACTGCACCTTGGCACATTAAAAACAAGATCAATTCCGAGTTAAGGAATTCTCCTATTCAATCAAGATTTGTGGGGTAGGTGCTTTAGTCTCTGAACCACGTTAAATCTTATGTGTTTAATTGCTTTGCTTTACTTGCTAATATTCTTGCCATTGCATTTCCTAGAAATAGCTTTCAACATTCATTGTAAGATTGAATCAATATTTTTTAGAGTTTACATCAACTTTTGTTATTCTCTCCACTGATGGTTTACATATCAAAAAACAAAAATTGAATGTTAACAACCTACAAAATTTATTATAAAATTCAAAACTGTAAGTTGTGAGTTTTGAGTGAATTTGAAAATGTCATTAGCTTGTGTTAATTCATCCACAGTGGATTTTCTAATAAAATAAGAAAATAGATTGTAAAAAACTGAATAAGATGATACATTTTTTAATTAAGTATTACTTTAGGAGGGTTTGATCAACCTCAAGTGGAAATTCTTCATCGAACTTTTTCCACCCCGAGTCCTTTCATTATGGAATAACCTACTACACTAACTGCTTTTCACTATGTATTTTTGCCTAACAGCCTCAAATCAGCTACTCAAACATTCTTATCAATAAAGTTATTTGCCCTTAAATAAGTCCTCTTTTTAGGGAAGAAATCATTCAAAACCCCGAACAAGAAAACTAAAAAATAAGTATTTATAAAAACCCTAATTATCAAAATCATTTTAGAGCACAATTTCAACTAACCTACAAGTGTATAGAGTAGTTGTAGTTGAAAAGGCAAGAGACAAAGTAATAAAAATACTGAACTCAAGGGAGGTAATCTAGTGTGATGAGGCCCTAAAACTATGTGTTCACAAGTTACTATAGCTACAAACAAAGTTGAATTTTTTAGAAATTTTATTAACAAAGTAAATTAGAAAGTAAGTAAATAATTAACCTATCTTTTTACAAAAGTATAAATGGTGGGAATATGCTTCGTGTAGAGTCGACTATATGATTCTCAGAAGTGATATAACTCATGCAACTTCTAGTTTCATCAGGAATATTGTTAAGGTAATTCACAATTTTCCTTCACTAATTACCTAAACTCTCGTTCAAGCAACTAATATCTAATTATTAGAGAATTCTCTTGCAATATATCCTCTCTCGAATGTTCTAGATGCATGATAAACGTGTTCGATCTCTCACACCCATCGTCTACACACTTGATTATGCCAACACAATGATCATATGTAATTAACACAATATAATGTATAGCCTAATAGATACAATTGACCAAAGCACAATAAACCCAACAATAAAAAATAATATGCTGCAAATCAACAATAGAAATAACACAAATTAAATAACCATTCAATTTTCACATATTTGCCAACACCCAAAGCATTAAAAAGTTAGCACATGATCTACAAGAAAATTTTTTGGCTTACAAAATAAAATCAATCATAAACAAAGAACTTAACCAACTAAATAAGAAATTAAAAGAAAATATCACCTCTGTGATGATTTTTTTAGCTATAAAACTAAAAAAAAAATTTATAAGCCCCACTAAAATTTATCAAGAAAATGTAAAAACTAAACTAATGTGTGAAGTATGTGCGGAGAAGGTCGTGGCTCTCCCCAAATAGTATCCCCTTTGAAATCACTGCTTGCTTGTTCACATTTTTTTTGCGTTGAAGCTTCACTAATAGGCACAATATTTTGCTTTTACAGGGCCTACCAATTTGTAGTTGTTCTTTTTCCTTCTCAAAAAATTTGTGCTGCTTCTTGGAATAACGGTTACGTCTCTTTGCTACAAAAATTATTATTAAGTTCAAATGGATTTCTCAATGAGCTGCAATATTTCTGCAAATAGGCCCGTGTTATTAAATTCATGGGCTCTCCATTTAGGCCTCTTTCTGTATTTTCTCCGATCTCAACTCTTCTCATCTCAAATTCTTTTTGATTGACTTAAAAAATAATAGACACGTATTCTTCTGAAAAATACCATCATTTTTCCTACAAAAATAACAAAACGACACCTTTCTCATTTCAAGAGTAATATAAATCAATTTAATGTAAAATATGCTTAAAATTCTACTAAATTAGTTCAACTAATCACATGAATTTCAAGCAATTTTTACACTAATCACCCCCTAGGTTGTATAGGTTCATTCACGAAACACCATAGAAGGAACTTCACTCCGAAAAGAAAAAAGAACCTCACTCAATCTTGTTAATATAAGATAAAAAAAAATAGAAGTAATTTGCGAAAGAGAATACATAAACGAATAAACTAATATAAAAGCAAGTATAAGCCCAAACTAAGAAAAATCATGAATCAAGTAATGTCCCACTCACAAAAGAAAAATATGCCCACTTCAAAACACGAACCACATAATATAAGCCCAAACCTCCCTCCCTACCAACGAATCATCCCATGCATATCAGAAAAAAAAAAGCCATGAAAGAATAAAAAGAGTAAAAAACATCAAGTAAATCGAAGGACTCAGTGAAATGAATAACAGTTGCTACAAGAAAATAGACACAGATTTCCACAAAATAAAAGAATCACATCTATAATAGGCAGCCAAAGAACCCGCTAAAGCATTTCCCCACCGGGACATTTAAATATCATTCACACTCTTGATGGAATAGATGAGTTTATTTGGAAAAAAGTTAATGCAAAGTGGACACAAACATAAGTAGAAAAAAACAGTAATGTTGCATTTAGATTTTTTCAGTTA
Source organism: Ballota nigra (assembly GCA_947034835.1). Lineage (NCBI taxonomy): Eukaryota > Viridiplantae > Streptophyta > Magnoliopsida > Lamiales > Lamiaceae > Ballota > Ballota nigra. Next base: position 3,074,569 of record OX344727.1, on the reverse strand, counting down.
CTTATGATATGATGCTTAATTGGTTCTTGGTTTAGGGTATCAACTTAGTAACACGGAATGAAAAGATCTCAACTTATTAATAACATGATAAATATGGTTCAAATGTAATATTATGTACATTAATAAATATAGAATGTGTTCATTATATATGCTCAAAAATTTTACCAAACACTCTCAACATTTTTAACTGAAAATTAAAGTTAGTGTACTCAAATTCTTGCATTAGTAAATTGTTCTTATATTTTTTTTTTATTTTTTGTTTTTTTTTTGGGAAATTTAAATTAAAAATAAAATTACATTATTTGGATTATTTAAAATATAAATGTAATGATAACGTTCCCAAATCACAAGACATGTTGAACATATAACTATTTATATCTAATGCTAGAAATTATGTTTGCAATAATAATAACTTTTATTCTAGAAACACATATTAGTTTAGAGAACTTTATTACTTTTAATGGTTGATAATGACTTAATTGAGTATATTAATTTTTATAATTATTTCAATGTTGAGTGATCGATAAATCTTGAAATGCAATAAATAACATTTTCTAAATGTATTTATGTACATAAATCTACCTCGAAGTCTTTCAACATCTTTTTCATATCATTAATAAGTTGGATCTTTTCGTTTCATGTCTCTACGCTGAAAAATTTACAAGCGTATATATTACATAAGTAAATTAACATCTTATCATAAATAATTGAAAATTTTAAGCTGATATATACCTTGACCAAGATCCCTTCATTTCCAGCTCCATTAAGTTACTTCAATTGTTAGTTTAAATAAATGAGTAAAGATAATGAAATTTTGAGAAAGATGGTGTTATGAAGAAAAGAAGACTTGGATTAACGAGTTAAATAAATGAAGATGTTTCGAAAGGGAAGGATAATGTGAAACGAAGAAACGACGGAGTTATAATTCTTATAAAGATAAAGAATGAGAAAACCCTAATAATAGTTATATATATACATACACAAATTATACTGGCCAGATAAATTTTCTTAAACCTAGTTAGATTTGAACTTTGAAGTATCCGGCCCATGTGAAATGGTATATAATGGGTTAGTTTTTTTTAATAATTTTACATCTTAGTTAGGCTTGAAAAATTAATGATTCATGTTATTATATAATTAGAATAGAACCAGGCCCCATACCAAAATATTTTGTCGATATAGATTTTTATATATTCTTTAATTTAATAAATGACGGGATAAATTCATTTTTTTAAAACTAATCTCTTATCTCAAATTGATTTTTTTTTTTTAGCAGCTCTCACTTGGATATTTGTTGATTTCGCCATTTTACAGTCAAATTTAGCATAAATACTCAAAATTGAAGGTGTTAGGACTAATATTTTAAATTTTGACCAAATTCTTCCTTAATATTTTTCATTTCGCCCTATCAATTTTCTTCCGCAATTTTTCATTTAATTCAAATTTTTATTTTTTCAATTTATTTATATATAATAATCAAATTTATCTTGTTGTCTGCTTGACTCGCTTGGCTCCCACACTTCCTTCATGGTCTTTACTTTTCACATGGTCAATGCTTCATTTTTGATAAAAAAAAACAGTGATATATTTGTTAATCAAATCTAGTTGCTCACAAACAGAAGCACATTGACATTAACTATCACTTTGTTCAAAAGTTAATTTTGATAAGGAATTTACAACCCTATTCGTCCCTCGGCAATTACAGTTGGCTGAAATATGTGCCAATTTTTTAGCTCCACTCTATTTAAGTTATTTACTTCCAAGATTCGTGTTTACCCAATTCCCATGCTTAGCTAGAGGGCGGGTGATCGGCGTGAGATTTGGTTATCGAAATATACTATATTTCCCTGTATGTATTGCATTGGCCACAGAGAAGATATTGTGTACACCTTGTGCGCTGTACTCCGCTAATCAATAATATTAGTTCCTGACAAAAATAATATGAGTTTGTATAGCGATATCATTGAGTCTTACAAATTATAGTATTAGTGGTGCACAAGGTGCACATAGAACTTTGTCTTTATAATACACACGAATAATTGAAATAGTTCAAAGTAAGATGCAACTCAAGAGTACTGTTTAGTTTACTTGATTAGTCTACTAATCCATAATTTTATTTGGGAAGCTTGTTATAGTTTAGCTTCGACATTGAGTTATAGTTGTAATGGTTGAGCACCCCGTGTACTCGTTTTTGCAATAGATTGTATTAATTTTTTAAAATACACACGGCTCCACCATAAATTTTGGTGAGTGAATCAAATTCTCAAAAGTAATTTGAGAATCAAATTTCGAAATTAGTTAATACATTGGGTACACAGTTAGAAAAATAATATTTTTGATAAGATTACCAATACTAAAAAAAATAATGGTTTAAAGAAGCATGACCTACAAGTCTCTCACAACTAGCCAAACATACGATTCAATAACGTTACATTCCATCTATTTAAATTTCTGGATAATTGTTGTGGTCCTAAGGAGTAGATAAACATATAATTGAACTTCCATCTTAACAATGTCTATTTTTTATATTTTGTATCCGGCACAAGGACCGACTAATGTGGGGGACCCATAACTCACTTTCCATTAATGGGGGAATCCACAAGCTGAAGAACACAAACTCCTCAATGAATGAGCAGCTTGTAAAATTGAAGCGAAAGCATGCTGAAACGGACAAGGAGTTGAAGGAACTAAAGCGGCAAAATTTTTAAAATAGTCAGAATTTGGCCGATAGGGTGGGGAGGATGGAGACGGGATTAGGAAACATCCTTAATGTGAATGCGGGGGATCTTGCTAGTCTTGTTGCCTTCACGGACGAGTTTGCTGCTAATGGAAAGAATGTGGATTTCCCGGATATGATCAAAGCCTGGAAACATAGATTGGAAACTGACAGCACAAATGTTGCTGCTGAAAATGCAGCCATCGTGGTTTGCGGCTCTTCTAGTTGCAGCTGACCCCTCCATGCTGCATACATATCTACACCAAACTCAGCTATAATTCTAGCACCCGCACCTATAGATAATCCTACAGAGAGTTGTGGAGCTAAAAAAATGTGGAAAGAGGTCAGGTGGGCGAGAGGACGATTTGGAAACAAAAGAAGAAGAGTATTGGCAGGAGGAGCAGATGCTGGCTCTGTGCACTCATGCCAGCTACGTGGCGTGGTCTGTAAGAATACTATTTTCTTCGCCAGATGCAGAAAAAAGCTGGTGATCCTTGCCAATGAATGGTATACAGTTGATAATGAAGGAAAAGAAAAGGTTGAAACTTTGTTAGTTCTTTGAGTAGATAAACATATAATTGCACTTCCATCTCTGTCATGTCTTCATCTTTATAAGAACAGCCTTTGCTCGCCATCTGTACCCAAAAAACAAAAGAATGTTAGGAACATATTATAATATAAACTTTGGAAGAAACATATGATAAGGAAATAAAGCTACTACAAATCATGAAAATTATATATACATATGTATATATATACATATATATATATTTATGTAAATGTGTATATATATATATATATATATGATTAGTCTTGTGTGCATCAGGTGCACCATGCAATTTCAAGACCTACTCATAAACTTAGGCTTCGTCTCACCGTGAGATGATCTCACACAAGACCTACTCATAAACATTATATTTACTAGATTACTTACAAAGGATATATTAGGTGCAACTTATTGTAATACACTCCTTTGTACAAATGGACTAATTATCTCAAGTGGCTAGAGCTTCACTATCTATGACTGAAAGGTTTTGGGTTCGAGTCACAACTTTCTCAATAAAAAAACCCTCCTTTATACAAGTGTTCTGTAATTATTGGTTGATTAACATATCTATACTTTTATGTTAATATCATTTTATTTTATTTTGTTACATCATTGATAATATTGTGTTTATAACAACAAAAATCATACCTATATAGAGTTAATATTAGTAATCTTCATGTAACTAAGATCGTGCCCGACTTTATTTGTTATTTTTTCTATTTTAGTCATTTTGGCCTAAAATTGAAAAAAAAACATACAGTAAAATTGGACAAAGAAAGGCAAGAAATTGTAAAAGTAGAACATACAGGATCAAAACTGATAAATTTAAAACATACATGATTAGAACTGGGCATAGCCTAATTTACATGATGACCCAAAATAATAACTCTATACAGAGACACAAAAACTATTAAACAAAAAAATATGGTAAAATTTGTTTAAGACACCTAGTGAGAACTATTTAATGATGTCATACGTTTTAGATGCATTTCTAATCAGAAAATTTAATCTAACTTTTCAATTTTATTATTAAAAAAAATAAAAAATTAACTAATTTAGTAAGAACTATACGTTGATGTGAAGTATACTACACTAATTTTGATAACGAGTCCAATATTAAGAGTGACTTATAAATCATAGAACATATGAAGTAACACATTAGTTTAGTCGGAAATCAAGATAGCCATAATTTAACTCGTACATGTGAGTCGTATGTGTGCAATTCTGGCAACAACTACCAAGATTGGTCAAAATAGGAGCAAAGTTGATAAAAAGTGGATTTTTTTGGGAATATCCAAAAGGTAAAGGATGAAAAATGATATTTGCTTTCCTATATAGATCTTGGAGAGTGTGAATTAAAATAATCTACATTTATTTAGGTATATAAAATTTATTTTCAAATATTTTTCATCTTTTTTTTGTGTAAATAATAAGTTGGGATGTTTTCATTCGAGCTAATACCCCAAATTGGATAAAGAAAATTTGAAACTTAGAAATTGCATAATCAAATTAATTTAATAAGTTTATACAATTTATGTTTATTTTCAATTAAGAAAATATAATCTAATTTTATAATTCCAATTTTCCACAAAAGACTAAATATCAAAAGATTACCAAGAACAATATGATCTATGTAAAATTTTGATGTGCATAATACTTACCCCTGAATCTTTCATCATATTTTCCATGTCATTAATAAGTTGGGATCTTTTCATTCAATCTCTTTGAGCCAATACCCTGAAATGGACAGAAAAAAAAATTAGAAACTGGCAATAATATCTCATACGTCAATTAAATAACTTATAAAAATATGAATACTTCGATTCACAATTAGTTTAGATCTTCTCTTTGTGAAGGACAACTTTGAATTCACATTTTTGTATAGATTTAAAAATCACTTAGATACATCCCAAAATAGGGCAACTATCAAAATGGTCCAACAAAAATCCTGATTATTTTCAAGGCATACCTAGTTTCGTTTCATGAAGAGGGTAGGAAAAAGAAACTTTTGGAGAAATAGATTTGACAGAAGAGAAGAAGTTGAAGAACAGATAAAAATGAAGAAAAACAGCGAGGAAGAAACGGTGGAGGCATGACTTAGGTAAACCCTATTATATTATCTATTTATACAACTAATAATGGGCTTGTTTGAAAAACTATAACTTATAATGGGCCAATAAAGACTCATTACACATCTTAGACCAATATGGGTTTAAACTAAGAAATATCCACTATAAAATTGGCATGATGGGCTAGCAAGAATTCTTAAATGGAAATAAAACGGCCAGGCTAATTACCCCACCATTACACCTATATTTATTATAAAATATCTATTATACCCCCTTTAAAAAAACCTAAATTATCTCTCTCATTTTTCTTCCTTTTTACGGTCATCTCTCAATCTCTCTACGTCTTCATCATACAACAGCTCACTGCCGTCTTAATATGGCACCACTCCACTACCACAGCTGCCGCCACATGACGCTATCTACTACCCCCCACATCAATGGTGTGCCTCTTCCTCCACACACAAAATTTGAATATAGATATAAAAGAAAAGGATGATGTGTTTTTTTTCTTCTCTTCACCACCACTATTACCTATGATGTATATTTGTAATCAGTATAGAGAATGGGGTTTAATATTTTTTTAGGAGGCTAACTTTAGAGGATAGCAATTTAAAGACAATTTTATTCCAGGTTGACAAGCTTTGGTCATTATCTTTTAAGTTGCATCAATTTAAACAAATTTTAGTTCAAATTACCTAATTGGGGTTATTTCTCACATATTCAACCAAATTAGAGCTCGATGACAATATGAAATTCACATCAGTGCCAAGTCAGCTCCACATCAACAAAAAATATTAAACTTGTTAAGCACAAAATAATTCAATACGATGATTTCTTTTGAATAACCAATAAAGTAAGAAATATTGGATAATAGTTAAAAAAAAATTTTAAAAATGAAGAAATCCCTAGGCCTTCAGCCCTCCAACCCACGTATCCCACTCTTCTCTAGAAAACTTTTAGCACCGCCAACCCCAACCTGCCCCACCGTCCACAACCAAGCACCCCTCTAAAGTGTTATATTTCCATCGACACAGAAACGGAAAAGTGGAGTAGAGGCAGTTTCCAACATTATTAGTATTTCTTGTAGGGCTTTATTGAAAGGCAGAGGAATTATGTATCTCCAGTCGAATTAAAATTTTATCACCACGGTAATTTAGTAATGAAATTAGGGATTTGAGATTTAAGGATGATGAAGAGGAGAAATGAGGATTGTCCCTGAATTGAAAATTTTGGGATGAAGAAATTGAATTGGAATATGGATCAAATATTGTTGGTCCCGGTACAAGACTGAGGGATACGTGTATGGGGGGGGGAATACACATATACAAATTTTTCTGACTTTCAAACTGACTGAGTCCCCTTAGCTCAGAGTGATAAAGAACTCAGGGTTGATAACACACCTACTAACTGCACTGTGTGATGGTCAGTTGGCAAACTATCAACTTAAGTTCAGTGCGGAAATGTGTGAGCCCTGAAAGTTTATAGTCTTGTTAATGTTTGCTTTCTGAAAACTTGATTACTCAATTCTGAAGTAGTGATTAGTAGGGCAGTGTTCAAGTTAATGATCAGGCTGATTGATTCAACCTGATAAAACTAATGCAATGAATAAGCAATAAGAACAATATCAAAGCAGTAAAGAACATAAGGAGTTTAACGTGGTTCATAGACTCAAGCTCCTACGTCCACGGTCCTGATTGAAAAGGATAATCCACTAAGGATTAACTTGTTATTAACATGCCAAGGTGCACCCAGATCAGCTAACTCACTGACCCTTACAAACTCCTTCCTAACTTTATTTACTGACTTCAACCAACAAACCTAACAAAAGGGTTTTGGTTTCAGTTTTGTTTCCAACTAATATTGTGATTATCCTTACAAGACAAAGCTATGCTAAGGATGGATAATCACTTTAAGCTTATGATATAACTAGGTTCGCTCAGTGGAATACAGAATAACTCTCTTTTCTAAGAAACACTTGGGAAATTTAAGGTTTTTCGAGTGCTTCTTTCTAACGCTGAGTGCTTGAATGCTTGAGAGTTTGAGTAATTTCTGGTTTGGAAATTTCCCGTAACCTTGAATGGGTTCAAGGCCTTCTGTATTTATAGATGGATTTAAAAACTATCTGTTGGAAGAGATATCCTTCTAGTCATCTACGTAAGGTTGTTCAATGGATACATCTCCCATGCAGCAGCCGTCCTTGCATGGATTATGTAATTGTATTTAATGCTCCATTTAATGCTTGCCCGTTGAAAAGTACAGTCTGAACTTAGTCTCCATGTCAGGTCCGTACGTGTGTGTCCTTCCTGGATTGGTCCACGTCATCAGGTTTGTTAGAATGTCAGAACTCATTCCTGGGTTTCAGGCTTGTCTTATTAAGTTCTTTTTTTTGTCTTGAGCACAACGGTCTTGTCCTGATGCTGACATTCCTTTTGCATTGCTTGGCCCTACTCCAAGTCTTTCCCATTACTCAGTATCATCCTGTTCCCTTCAGGACTGGGTTAGTAATGACCTCAGGGTCATACTCTTCATCACTGACACTTACTCAGCCATCTTAGAGAGACTGACGTAAGTTCAGGATGGTGCTCTAAGTCTTCAGGCTTCAGTCTTGATTGTCATCAATGAGTACTCCTCTCATTGAGTTTCCGTGAATTGTAAAATAACTAAGTACAAATCTAACCAAGACTAGCCTGACTACTAAGGCAAAACATCTTTTCAGGGGCTTTGAGATCTAATCAAAACTGACATTGTCCCAACAAATATATACACACACACATTTATATAGCAGTCAATGAGATGATGGGTGGTTGATGCCTGCGGAAGTACGATAATAGCGTAAATGTTTGTTAATTTATGAATACCTAAATATTATATGCAAAAAAATGATTAACGTGTAAATTTCATTGATTAAATGTATACTAGAAGAACAACGATAAGAGGGATAAGATCTAATAATTTTCTAATTCATCAATAAACTGTCTTATGATGAATTACAAATCTCTGGTACCAACTAATGCAGATGGAAGCACGATAATAGCGTAAAATGTTCATTGATTCTCAAAATACCCGATTATTCGCACAAACATGATTAATTTAAAAATTCTATTGTTTCAGTGAATACTAAAAGAACATTATTAATGACACGATAAAAGGGATAAAATCTAATACCTTTCTAATTCATCAATAATTTGTTATACAATGTATTACAAAGTTCCTATAAATACTAATACAAAATCATAATAACTAGGCGCGATAGGGTAAAAAAAATAATAAAGATACAATTTTCCTACTAATCATGATTTTCCAAATCGATTTATAATATTTTTTTAGATCGTTATTGCAATCTCATCTCCATCAGAAAGGGTGGTCGAACCCACTGCATCAATGATAGGGCGATAACAACACAAAGGATGGGTGATGAAGCAAGAGGAAGGGAGATTTTATTATAGTATTTAAACATTTACTTGAATTCTACGGATGTGAAAGTCTACAAAACTTTCACCAAGCAGACACAAAAATATATTCAAGCCTCGAAGCTTTGGAAGTTACAAGTTACAACTACTTCCATGATACAGGACCCATGATTCTCACAAAGCCCTCTCTTCTCCAAAAATACTCTTCCATCTCTAACTCCAAAATGTCATCATCAATGTTTATTGCAACTATGTTCACAACTTCTACCCATTTAGAGGTCTCATTAAACCGCTTCTCACCAAGAAGAAGCTCAGTATGTGTTTCTTTCAACTCATTTGAGGCTGCCTCAACAAGGACACCAGTACTTGCTTTTATTTTTCTGAGCTCGAAAGATTTCTCTTTAAATGGAATTTTTTTAAAGAATTAAACTAAATGCTTATTTAACCATGATAATCTTGCTATTTTTAATGTCTGACACTTCACTTGCAATGTTTTCGAGATCAAATAAAATAGTTTCCATGTCATCATCAGTATATATAAAAGAGAACTCAGGAGCTGGGTAATGTGTCTTATGGGCTTAATAGCATAAACTTCTATTATTGTTTCTATATGCTCCCTTAGATTCAACATTTTCTCAACACCATCATTATAAACTACCAACTATAGTAATAGTAACATTAATAAACTATTAAAAGTAATTAAAAAGTTTATTAATAATAATAATTAATTAGGACTACGTTTATTATTTAATGCACACATAAATTCTTGCACATTCTAGTCTATTTAAATAAGAATGTGTGAATCTATGTTTTTGTGAAAGATTGCTTGCTTAGAAAATCATGTTTAAAGAATTTAAAGGAGAATAATATCTTTAAATAAGAAGACAAGCGAAAGGATATTAGGCCCCGCTAAAAATTATTAACAATCTAAATAATACTAAGAGACTTGATTAATGTATTGTAAGAAGAATTAATAAAGTATTAGAATAACTTCGGATATTAAAAATAAATTGAAGACCCAAAATCCTCAATCAGGGAAAAGTAACGAAAGAACTGTTATATGATCAATATAATATGTCTATTGAAATCTAAGATAATCCTAAGTGATATCTATAAGTGCTTTTAAGTTAAATATATAAAGCATTACTTGAAAAGTAAAAGATTATTGAAGTGCAAACAAAATTATGCTGGGTTGAGAGCGATTACGGTAACGAGGATTTTCGGGTGACAACAAAAGGGGATTTTTATGAAATGGAAAAGTGTGTGAGGTGGGTAGTTCTTATGCATTGCCTAGAATATTATACGATTATTGGTGTATGTGAATGTTTTGACCTTCGGGTCACATGGTTATTACATGATATATGGTATCTCAAACAATACATAATGGTCCGACTTGTGTAGCTAGGCGATGTTGTGGAAAAGAGCTTTCGAGCTAAAAAATCTCAAAAGGAAAAAAATATTTATATTTATAAAATTCATGGAAATATGTTTGAAAAAAATTGCGATGTTTATATATCCATACTATATATTGCGATTTATCCGCGTTATTTCCCAATTTTTATTCAGTTTTGTATTACAAGTGAACCGATTTTGATATCGATATCTTTCGATATATTGCGATGTACGACACTAGGTAAAAATAAATTACACCTCAACATTCATATCTCAACCTCAAATTTTACGATATATCCGCGATATTTTCATCCTTTGACTATACAAAAATTCCTAATTAATGACCAGTTTCTATCTCATGAAACCAATTGATACTAAAGCATTTAACCATACAAAATTGAAATGAAAGTAAATGCATATTAACAACTCCCAATTCAACTTATCTTTTACTTATATAATCTTAAAATTAGGTTATTCAGAACTTATTAAATTATTGAAGTGTCGATCTAGGTCATTTTGGTTGCTTACATACTAACAAACAGAGCTCCACCATAAGCACGTTGTATAATTCTATCATCGTCATTTATCTTAAAAAAATTAAAAGACCCACTAAAATTTATTTAGAAAATGTAAAAACTAAACTAATGTGTGAAGTGTGCGGGGAGAGGGCTGAGGCTCTCCCCAATAGCTTGCCCTAGAAATGTAAATTGCCCCCTTCCTTTATTGCTATAGTTCTCGACATTTATTCCTTTTAAAATCACTTCTTGCTTGTTTACGTTTTTTACATTGAAGCTTAAGTGATATGCACGACATTTTTCTTTTTCAGAGTCAACCAATTTGTACCTGCTTTATTTTCTTTTCCAATGCCAAGGCATAAATATTTGTTCTGCTTCTTGGAATAATGATCACGTCCCTCTACTAAAGAAATTGAAATTAAGTTCAAATGGCTCTCCATTTTGGGGCACTTTTTGCATTTTCTCCGATCTCAACTCTTCTCGTCTCAAATTCTTTTTCGATTGACTTAATAATAATAGACAAGTGTTGTTCTAAAAATACCACCATTTTTTACCTGCAAAAATAACAAAACAACACCTTTCTCATTTCAAGTGTAATAAGTCAATTTAATGTAAATTATGCTTAAAATCCTATTAATTAGGCCAATTAATAACAATAGTTTCGAGCAATTTTCACACTAATCACCCTCTAGATCATACACATTCATTCACAAAACACCGTAAAAGAAACATCACTCTGAGAAGAAAAAAGAATCTCACTATATGTTGTTGATGTAAAGTAAAAGAACAAATACAATTTGTGAAAGAGAATACAAAAATGAAGAAACTAATACAAAAGTAAAGAGAAACAATCAAACTAAACCACGAAAAATCAAGAATCAAGTAATGTCACACTGACAAAAGCAAAATCAGCCCACTTCAAACCACAACCCATATGTAAATATAAGCCCAAACCCCTCCCACCCTCCAACCAATGAAGCATCCATGCATATAAAAAAATTAAGACAAGAAAGAAGACAAATATTTCAACATAATAATGGAATCGCCTCTAAAATAGACACGCTATGTAATTAAGACACGCTAAAGCATTTCCCTTGGCTCCACAAGAACATCTAAATATCATTCACACTCTTGATATAGCAGATGAGTTTAATTGAAAAGGTGATTACAAAGTGGACACAAACTTAAGTAGAAAATAACAATAAACGTTTCATTAGAATTTTTCAGTTACTTGTGATATGATGCTTAATTGGTTCTTGGTTTAAGGTATCAACTCAGTAACATAGAATGAAAAGATCCCAACTTATTAATAACATGATTGATATGGTTCAAAGGTAATATTATGTACATGAATAAATATAGAATGTGCTCATCATATATGCTCACAAATTTTACCAAACACTCTCAACATTTTTTAACTGAGAATTAAAATTAGTGTACTCAAATTCTTGAATTAGTACATTGTTATTTTATTTTTAATTTGTTGCTTTCTACTTTTAAAAAAAATTAATTAAAAATAAAATTGCATTATTTGGATTATTCAGAATATAAGATATCTAAAAATTAATATCTTAGTTAAAGTAATTGTTTAAGGATAGAGTTCCCAGACCACAATACATGATAAACATATAACTATTTATATTTAATACTAGAAACTATGTTTGCAATAATAATAAATTTTATTCAGAAAACACATATTAGTTTGAAGAATTTTATTACTTTTAATGGTTGACGATGACTTAATTAAGTATATTAATTTTAACAACAATTTCAATGTTGAGTGATCGATAAATCTTCGAATGCAAAAAGGAACATATTCTAAATTTATTTATGTACACAGATCTACCTTGAAGTCTTTCAACATCTTTTTCATATCATTAATAAGTTGGACCTTTTCGCTCCATGTCTCTAGGCTGATACTCTGAAAGAAAAAATAAAGAAAATTAGAAATTTACAAGCATATCGCATTAGTCAATTAACATCATATCACAAATAAATGAAAAATTTATGCCAATGTACCTAGACCAAGATCCCTCCATTTCAAACTCCATCTAGCTACTTCAATCGCTAGTTTAAATAAATGAGTAAAAATATTGAGATTTTGAGAGAGAAGGTGTTATGAAGAAAAGAATAATTGGATGAATGAGTAAAACAAATGAAGATGTTTCGAAAGAGAAGGAGAATTTAAAAGGAAGAAACGGCGGAGTTACAATGCATATATTGAAAAGAATGAGAAAACCCTAATGACATCTATATGTATACAATTTATACTGGCCCAATAACTTTCTTTAGACCTCATGGATTTGAACTTTGAAGTATCCAGCCGGCCCATGTGAAATGGTATATTTAATGGGTCGGTTTCTTGCTTATAAAATTTTGCATCTTAGTTGGGCTTGAAAAATTAAGGATTCTTGTTTTTATAAAATTTGAATAGAATCAGGCCCCTTATAAAAATATTTAATCGATATCCATTTTCATATATACTTTAATCGAATGAATGATGGGATATATTTCTTTTGGAAACTAATCTCTCATCTTAATTTGATTTTTTTACATTTAGTAGCTCTTACTTGGATATTTTTTCATTTTGTCATTTTACAGTCAATCTAACATAAATACTCAAAATTAAAGGTGTTAGGAATAATGTTCTAAATTTTCACCAAATTCTTCCTCGATATTTTTCGCTTCGCCCTTAGTTGATCGATTTTTATCTGTAATTTCTCATTTAGTTTATTTTAAAATTTTAATTTTTCAATTTATATACATATAATTATATGATTTATCTTGTATGCTGGACTCGCTTGGCTCACATACTTGCTTTATGATCTTCACTTTTCACATGGTTATGATTTACTTTTTATACATTAATGGTGTTGTAATTGTTATTCAAACCTAGTTACACACAAGCTTGTCAACATATTGACATTGATTATCACTTTGTTCAAAAGTTGATTATGATGAGGAAATTGACAATCCTATTCGTCCGTCGATAATTACGGTTTGTCAAAATATTCACCAAAATCTTTGCTCATACTCTATTTAAGTTATTTCGTTCTAAGTTTCACGTTGGCCCAATTCCCATGCTTCGTAGCGGGGGGTGATCGGTAATTTACTCTATTTCCTTTTATCTATTGCTTTGGTCTAAGAGAAGATATTATGTACACCTTGTACATCGTACACCACTAATCAATAATATTAGTTTTGTATAAATAATAGTACGAGTTTTTATGGCAATAATATTAATTCTTATAAACTATAGTATTAGTGGTGTATGGTGCACAAGGTGCACATAATACTCTATCTTTATAATACATAGGGCTAATTGAAATGGTTCAAAGTAAGATGCAGTTCAAGAGTATTGTTTAGTTGAATTGATTAGTCTGTTAATCCAAAATTTAGCTTGAGAAGCTTGTAATAGTTTAGCTTCTACATTGCGTTTTCATTATAAAGACCGAGCACCCCCTGTACTCATTTCTGCAATAGGTTGCATTTTTCCTTTAGCAGGTGACCCAGGTTCGATTCCTTTTGGGGACGAATTAAGGGAGTTATAAGGTGGCTTGAAAAATTCTTGGAGTAAGTTGGGAGCTTGGTGAACTACTTCTAACTACTAACAACTAACATTTACCGATAAAAAAATAAATAAATAAATTTTCCAAAAAAAAAAAGATTCATGCATGAAGCATATAAGGTAGTTATTAATTTGTTGGATTTAACTCATAATTTAGACATGTTCGAACTTTTAGTTGAGATGTAATTCTTTCATGGTATCAGAGTCAATAAACTCACGACGAGACAAAGATTCTGGGTTCGATTCCCGCTAAGAGTAATTTCACTCATATTAAATTGTTCACTCATTGGGTCACCCCAAAGAGGAAAAGTTGAGAGTTTGGCCTATGAGTGAGAGAAATATTGGGGAACTAATTAAATGATTTAATTTTACACCTCTTAACAAGTTCGGACTTTTAAATGTGGCAGAATTCTTTCAAATGCAACTATAATCTAGTTGATTCTAACTATAATCAAACTGAACTAATCGATTCGCTTATGTGTTACATTCACACTAGGAAATTTGAATCATATTATAGCCAAAAGCCTGATACTAATATCCTTTTGAGGTAACCCCCGGTGGTTGATATGATAGTGTAGGTTTGGAATTTTGGAGTACACTTTTCTCCCCGGTGCTACCAATACTTGTGTTGGGGAGCCAGTCCATAAAGAAATTTGATTTGGATTCAATTAAGGTCTCCGCTGGTGGATGATTGGATTGGTTTCCTGAATTAGATGGTTCATTGGATAGCAAGTAAGAAAAATAATGCTTCTGAGATGATTACCAAAACTAAAGAAAAAGGTTCAAAGAAGCATGACCAACAAATCCCTCACAACTAGCCAAACATACGATTCAATAACGTTATATTCCATCTATTTTCAACTAACCTACAAGTGTATAGGGTTATTGTAGTAGCAAAGGTAAGAGAAAAAGTAATAAAAAATATCGAACTCAGGGGAGGTAATCTAGTGCGATGAGGCCCTAAAACTATATGTTGACAAGTTAATATAGCTAAAAACAAAGTAGATTTTTTTAGAAATTTTACTAACAAATTAATATAGAAATAAGTAAATAATTAACCTATCTTTCTACGAAAGTATATGGTGGAAATCCTGCGTGTAGAGTCCACTATATGATTCTCAGATGTGATATAACTCATGCAACTTCTAGTTTCATCGGAGATATTGTTAAAGTTTCACAATTTTCCTTCACTAATTACCTAAACTCTCGTTCAAGTAACTAATATCTAATTGTTGGAGAATTCTTTTGCAACGTATCCTCTCTCGAATGATAGCCCATGATGCTACAAAAAAAATTTGTGGCTTAAAAGATAAAAGCAATCATAAACAAATAACTCAACCAACTAAATTAGAAATTAAAAGAAAATATCACCTATATGATAATCTTTTAGCTATAAAACTAAAAAAAAAAAATTAAAGGCCAGCTAAAATTTATCAAGAAAATGTAAACACTAAAATAATGTGCGAAGTATGTGCAGAGAAGATCGGGTCTCTTCCCAAATAGTATCCCCTTTGAAATCATTTCTTCCTTGTTCACATATTTTGTGTTGAAGCTTCACTTATAGGCATAATATTTAGCTTTTTCAAGGCCTACCAATTTGTTGTAGTTTTTTTTTTTCCTTCTCAAAAAATTTGTTTTGCTTCTTGGAATAATGGGTCACGTCTCTTAGCTAAAGAAATTATTATTAAGTTCAAATGGATTTCTCAATGGGCTGCAATATTTTTGCAAATGGGCTCGTGGAATTAAATTCATGGGCTCTCCATTTAGGTCTCTTTCGGCATTTTCTCCGATATCAACTCTTCTCGTCTCAAATTCTTTTTCGATTGACTTAAAAAATAATATACACGTGTTTTTCTGAAAAATACCATCATGTTTCCTACAAATATTACAAAACAACACATTTCTCATAATTCAAGTGTAATATAAATCAATTTAATGTAAATTATGCTTAAAATTCTTTTAAATTAGTTCAACTAATCACATGAATTACAAGCAATTTTCACACTAATCACCCCCTAGGTTGTACAGATTTATTCACAAAACACACTAGAAGGAACTTCACTCCGAGAAGAAAAAAGAACCCCACTCAATGTTGTTAATGAAGAAACTAATATAAAAGCAAGTATAAGCCCAAACTACGAAAAATCAAGAATCAAGTAATGTCCCACTCACAAAAGAAAAATATGACCACTGTTGGAGTTATACGTGAAAGTATGCTTTTACTTTGTATAACTCGTGTATCAAACACTTGTTTATGAGAATAATTCTTTTATCGCATTTGCTTTAGCTATGATTGAATGTTGAATATTTATTGCAAACCGTTCAATATATGGTACATGTTACATTGTAGTTAATGTGGTGATACCCGATCACGGAAGACAACATTAACAGTTTACTTGTAACTAAACGTACATGTTCACGACCTAGGTGGAATTGAACAATCCGCCGTGAAAGGCCGATGTGTAAGGCTCAGATTGGTCTGTCTTGACTAAGAGATTGCACTAGCACATTTAGTATGTATTGAAGAGGACCTACAACGAGGATAAATTCTTCTGTTCTGAAATGTGAAGAATTAGACCTCAATGCTTGTTGATTTCTTAATCTCCGTCACTTAAATAGGACCGTGTATGCTTAATGGTTACTGCTTTGATTCATGTTGGGTGAGAATCATCGTGACTTCGAACTTTGTGTCTTGGGCAGTAATATTAATCATACGACGGTTGCTAAGATTTAATAAGGAGAAACCCGTGCGAGTACGGCTCGTATGATTAGTCCCCTTGGTGGGCTAAGAAGTTTAATCGTACCAAATCTTGCAAGTGAAGAATCAGTTTCTTCGGTACGGATAATAATGTTGAGCTGTCTTTACTCAAAGGTGAAATATATTAATTAATTTAGAGCTATTCAGAAGCTTAATTAATTAACGGACTTGATAATCTTAAACATGGGAAATAATAACCGGTAGCCCATATTATCGTAATATGGATTAAGATGGATAGTGCAATATTAATTTATTAGTAGTAATAATTAATATTAATGAATTGAATTATATTGGGGCTCAATATTGAAATTCAGAAGTCCATTAGGAGGTCCAATCTTAATTCTCCTTAAAGGCCCCTCAAGTAGCCCATTAAGTAGCCCAATAATGATAAGGTGATTAAAATAAAAAGATAATATTATGCTGATTTTTCCTCATTATTTTCGAAAATAAGTAGTTAGGAAGGAAAAAGATTTTGTTGATTTTCTTGGAAAGATATTATGGAAGATAAGTATTCTTGGAATACAAGATTATCTCATATATTCAAGAAAGATCCAAATATTGGATTTTCTACTTAAATTTTTCGAAAATAGCCCCTTAATATGTAGGGTGAGATTTTTGTGGAATATTTTATTATGGAGAAAAGAATATAAGAGATATATTCAAGATTTCTTAGATTCTAAGAAAAGATTTTCTCCAAGCCCATATCCACATAAAATTTCGGCCAACCCCCCTCTATAAATAGGGGATGATTATTTCAACCCCAAGTACATAATTCCATGTGTTGGAAAAATCAAGAGCATAGATATTTTTCTTTTTCCTTAGTTATTTAAATTACTTGAAAGCATCTCCCACCGGTGATCAAGTAAGGCGAAAGGGAAATACTTGAGAAGGCTTTTGGGTTGATAAAGCGAGATTGTGATTGTCCCGTTTATTCAAAGGCCAAGTCTACAAGAGGTACGTAAGTCACATAAATTCTTGTTTATTCCGCCTAGATTTTATGTGAATTAATTCAACATGCATGATGATAAATTAGTTGTTGGAATTATTATTTGAATTAATTAGGATTAATTCATGCTAGTAATAATTGAATTTAAATTCGTATTTAAATTTCATCCCGAATAGATTCCGGGCACCTCTATTTTCCCAACAACTGGTATCAGAGCCACGGTTTTGGGCTCTGATCTTTAAATTGGAATTTAAATTGTTAAACATTAAATTGAAATTGGATAGTAGAATTGCTAGATCTTTTTTGCAGGTATCCAATTGTCATGGTTTTAACGTTGTTATTTTTTCATGCGTGTGAATTAATTGTTTTTAATTCGATTCGTTCAAATTTGTTTTTTTCGTGAGAAAATCCACGAGTAGATTAGTTGTTTTTGTTTTGATTCGATCATTGTAATAGACAAGTCTAGATCTAGTATTTTTTTTTGAGAAATAAATTGTAACCGGATCGTGACGAAGAACGAAGAATTAAAGACGGCGTACCCGGACGACGCATGCATGCGCGGCGCATGCATGGACGTAAAATCGTGCATGGGGTAAAATCGTGCTCAGCGTGCAGTGCCTCAGCGCTCGGCATGCGGCGCTTCGGCCATCGGCATGCAGCGCCTCGGCCGCTTGGCCGAGAGGCGCGCGGGCCCACTCCGTGGGCCGACGCGCTCCATATCTCGGTCCGTGGAATTTTTTCGGTTCTTTTTTTCTTTCGTGTGATTTTAAACGTCGTCCCGAACCCCAAACAATGTTGTTTTTTATGAAGTGTTGTTGTTCGAGTGGGAGCGTGTCGAGACGAACGACGGAAAGCAACAAGGACGATTTTTTGCATCAAGACGTGAAGAAATTAAACCGTGACAATTGGATTTGAGTACTCCAATGTGTTTAATTTTTTTTTTATGGATGTTTTATTTCGTGCACTTATTATTATTTGTTAATATGTGTTTGCAAGAATTTAATTGTCCAAGAAAAATCTTACTTTCGAAAATTACTAAGTATGTCTATTTAATCGCAATTTTATTCCGGATATTAAAATTGGATTAATTTGGCCTCCATAATTTATTTATTTGTGAAGTTCTTTTGGAATACATTTTCCCCTCGGATCGACCAAAAGAACGGATTTCACATGAATAAATTCCGAAAGGATGATTGTGAATTATTACTAGTGGCGGTATTGACCCTCACCACGAGTGGCTTGCTCAAAGCGAAATAATAATCCTGTATTTAATTATGGTTATTACTGAGGCATAGGAAATTGATATTAACTTACTCCCCTCGGAGTCCCTGTCAATTTCTATGTGGTCAAAGTGGGAGCCAACTATTAATTTTGAATTAAGGATTTGTAACTTTTAAGTTTGTGATCCGCTTGAATGTATTTAAATGTATAGACCACCCCTCGTGGCGCATTTAAATTGTTTCGAGATGTTGGCTGATGCATGATTATATTGTTTTAAGGTTTCAATATAATTGATGTGATCAAATTATGTGATAATTTCGTATTTTTCTAGACATTGATATGAATGTATGTTTTATTCTCAGTTCATCATGTCACAACCTTTTAATCCACTGTTTAGTATACTTAAAGATAACAAATTTGTTGGTGAGAACTATGTTGATTGGAAACGTAACCTTGATATTGTCCTAACCGCTCAACACCACAAATGGGTACTTACTACTCCTAAGCCCCAAGAGCCTGCCGAAGATGCGAGCAAGTAGGTCAAGAAAGAGCATAAGAGTTGATTAGACTCCGATGAGATGGCTAGGTGTACTATTCTGGCTTCAATGTCAGATGTGTTGCAACACCAACACATGGAGACCGCCTCTGAGATAATGCTCAATTTTGAAGCGATGTTTAAACATCAGAACCGTACAGCTAGGCAAATCACCATGCGAAAGATGCTTTCGTTGAAGATGGTGGAAGGTACGTCCGTAAGGGATCACGTTATCGAGATGATGGGTTATCTCAATAAGTTGGAAGTACTTGGTGCGGAATTTGATCTCCCTACTAAGGTCGATTTCGTTCTCCATTCTCTGTCAAAGAGCTTTGAGCAGTTTCAGTTGAACTATCAAATGAATGACTGGGCAAATAGTTTGCCCGAGCTCTTGCAAGCTTTGGTATCGGCGGAGACTTTAATGGATCACCAAACCGTTGCTATGGTGGCAAACGGTCCGTCTGCCTCTTCGGGTCCCAAGGGATGGAAGAAGAGGAAGAGGACGAAAGGCCAGACCCAAGCAAATCCAACCGTTGCGAAACCCAAGGCAAAGGGAGAAGGAGGTGGAAAGAAAGCTGCTAAGGGTAAGTGCTTCAATTGTGGTGAGAAGGGACATTGGAGGGCGACCTGTTCTAAGCCTAAGAAGGCGGGAAAGAAAGGTAAGTCTCATGCTTTAGTCGTTGAAACATATGTTGCGGCGTATGCTGCCCACGTTTGGGTAGTGGATACCGGGGCAACTGATTATATTTGTTTCACTCTTCAGGGGTTCCAGCTAACCCGACGACTTAGCAAGAATGAGATCACCATCACTTTGGGCGATGCTACGAGAGTGGCAGCCGAAGCAGTGGGAGTCGTGCACCTATCTTTTGAATATAGAGTTTTAATTTTAAGAGATGTTTTATACGTTCCGAACTTTAAGAAGAATTTAATTTCAGTTTCTAAGTTGTTTTTTGATGGATATTCAGTTACTTTTAATAAAGTTGTTACTGTTTCTTTTAAGAATGATACTATCTGTCATGGAACGTTGGTAAACAATCTCTATATGATTAAGTGTGCACACCACTCAAATAATGAATCTAATAACACGTCGATCGTTTCAAGTAATAAAAGAAAGCGTTCTTCGGAGATGAACGAAAAACTTCTATGGCATCTAAGACTGGGTCATATTAATCTAAAGCGGATAGAGAGATTGGTGAAAGATGGATCCTTGGAATCATTCCAAGTCGAGCCGTTTCCAACTTGTGAATCCTGTTTAGAGGGTAAGATGACCAAGAGGGCATTTGGAGCCAAGGGGAATAGAGCCACGGAATTGTTAGAACTCGTTCATACCGATGTGTGTGGTCCAATGACGATCAAAGCGAGAATGGGGTATGAGTATTTCGTCACCTTCATTGACGATTACTCGAGATATGGGTACATTTACCTTATGAGGCATAAGTCTGAAACTTTTGATAAGTTCAAGGAGTTTAAGGCCGAAGCCGAGAAACATAGGGAAAAGAGTATCAAGTTTCTATGATAAGATCGTGGAGGCGAATAGCTCAGTAATGAATTCTTGAACTACTTATCGGACGAAGGGATCGTATCCCAGTTAACCGCACCGGGAACCCCTCAACAGAACACTGTGGCGGAACGAAGAAACCGAACTCTTTTAGAGATGGTCAGATCCATGATGAGTTATTCGGAATTACCCAAGTCGTTTTGGGGCAATGCCTTGGAAACGGTGGTTTACATTCTAAACTTGGTGCCATCCAAATCGGTTCCTAAAACCCCAATGGAATTGTGGACCGGGCCAAGCCCAGTCTAAGACATTTGCGGATTTGGGGTTGTCCGGCATACGTGCGAGACAAGGAAGCCGGTAAGTTGGATCCACATTCGGAATTAAGGCTGTTTATAGGATACCCTGCGGGAACGTAAGGGTGTATGTTCTATAGTCCCAAGGTTCAAAAGACCGTAATTAGTACACACTTTAAATTCTTGGAGGAAGACTATATGAACAATCGGAAGCCTAAAAGTGAAACTACCTTAGAAGAATTGAGAGGTCAAACCTCGATACCAAGTATACAAGATGATGTACCACACGTCACATCTTCACAACCGGAACCCCGTCGTAGTGGGAGGATTGCAAGGCAACCCGAAAGATTCATGGGAATTGGAAAATCTTCGGATTTGATTCCCGGCGATGAATCAGACCCATGGACATACGACGAGGTAATCCAAGACAAAGACGTGGAGGCGTGGCAAACCGCAATGGAACCGAGATGGGTTCGATGGATCATAATCAAGTGTGGGAGTTGGTCGAACCACCCAGTGGGGTAGAACCCATTGGATGCAAGTGGGTGTACAAGAGGAAAAGAGGACCGGACGGAAGGGTAGAGACCTTCAAAGCAAGGCTTGTGGCTAAAGGGTATACTCAGAAAGAAGGGATCGATTATGAGGAAACCTTTTCGCCTGTCGCTATGCTTAAGTCCATCCGTATTCTCTTGTCGATCGCTGCGCACCTAGATTACGAGATCTGTCAAATGGATGTCAAGACGGCTTTCCTTAACGGAAGTCTTGACGGGATAGATATCTATATGCAACAACCCAAAGGTTTTATTGAAAAAGGCCAAGAACACCTCGTTTGCAAGCTTAAGAGATCCATTTATGGACTTAAGCAAGCATCGCGTACTTGGAGCCAGTATTTTGATCAAGTGATTAAGTCTTATGGGTTTGATCAAAACGAGTTCGAAAGTTGTGTGTATAAGAAGCGTGACGGAACTGCAGTGGTATTCTTAGTATTATTCGTAAACGATATTCTGCTCATTGGAAACAATGTAAAGGTATTGTCAGACGTAAATGTATGGTTGTCAAAACAATTTGATATGAAGGACTTAGGGGAAGCCGGTCACATTCTTGGGATCAAAATCACTCGCGATCGAAAGAAGAGGATGTTGGGCTTATCGCAAGCTTCATACATTGACACTGTGTTGAAGTGTTTCAGCATGCAAGATTCCAAGAAAGGTTTTGTACCTTTTAGACACGGAATCCATCTATCGAAAGAAATGAGCCCTAAGACGCAAGCGGAGATAGATGACATGAAAGGTGTTCCGCACGCTTCGGCCGTAGGAAGCCTTATGTATGCAATGCTGTGTACGAGACCGGATATCTGCTTTGTCGTGGGCATGGTGGCAAGGTGTCAAAGTAATCCCGGGAAAGACCATTGGACTGCCGTAAAGTGCATCTTGAGGTATCTGAAAAGAACTCATGAGCGGATGCTGATTTACCAGTCAGATAGTCTTGTTCCCGTGGGATACACGGACTCGGATTTCCAATCAGACATAGACTCAAGAAAGTTAACCTCGGGTAGTGTGTTTTGCATGGGAGGAGGAGCTATTTCATGGAGAAGAGTTAAGCAGAAATGCATCGCCGATTCGACCATGGAAGCCGAGTATGTAGCTGCTTGTGAAGCAGCGAAAGAGGCAGTTTGGCTCAAAAACTTCTTAGTGGACTTGGACGTTGTTCCGAATTTGCCTGACAAGATAACTGTCTTTTGTGACAATGCCGGAGCAGTTGCAAATTCAAAGGAACCGAGAGCCCACAAGGCCAGCAAACACATAGAAAGAAAATACCATCTTATACGAGAAATTGTTAAGAGAGGAGATATAGAGGTGGCAAAGATAGCGTCGGGTGACAACCTAGCTGATCCATTCACAAAGGGTCTGCCTCAGAGTACATTCGAGAGACATGTGGATGGAATGGGAGTCAAGACTATTGCCAATCTGTTTTAAGTATAAGTGGGAGGAATTATTAGGTTAGTGTAGGTTGACATGAGATGTCATGCAGAGCTACTACACTAAGACATGTGTGATGTATACTAAAAAATAGACTTTAAGTATAAGTGAGAGATTGTTGGAGTTATACGTGAAAGTATGCTTTTACTTTGTATAACTCGTGTATCAAACACTTATTTATGAGAATAATTCTTTTATCGCATTTGCTTTAGATATGATTGAATGTTGAATATTTATTGCAAACCGTTCAATATATGGTACATGTTACATTGTAGTTAATGTGGTGATACCCGATCACGGAAGACAACATTAACAGTTTACTTGTAACTAAACGTACATGTTCACGACCTAGGTGGAATTGAACAATCCGCCGTGAAAGGTCGATGTGTAAGGCTCAGATTGGTCTGTCTTGACTAAGAGATTGCACTAGCACATTTAGTATGTGTTGAAGAGGACCTACAGCGAGGATAAATTCTTCTGTTCTGAAATGTGAAGAATTAGACCTCAGTGGTTGTTGATTTCTTAATCTCCGTCACTTAAATAGGACCGTGTGTGCTTAATGGTTACTGCTTTGATTCATGTTGGGTGAGAATCATCGTGACTTCGAACTTTGTGTCTTGGGCAGTAATATTAATCATACGATGGTTGCTAAGATTTAATACGGAGAAACGCGTGCGAATACGGCTCGTGTGATTAGTCCCCTTGGTGGGCTCAGAAGTTTTATCGTACTAAATCTTGCAAGTGAAGAATCAGTTTCTTCGGTACGGATAATAATGTTGAGCTGTCTTTACTCCAAGGTGAAATATATTAATGAATTTAGAGCTATTCAGAAGCTTAATTAATTAATGGACTTGATAATCTTAAACGCGGGAAATAATAACCGGGAGCTCATATTATTGTAATATGGATTAAGATGGATAGTGCAATATTAATTTATTAGTGGTAATAATTAATATTAATGGATTGAATTATATTGGGGCTCAATATTGAAATTCAGAAGTCCATTAGGAGGTCCAATCTTAATTCTCCTTAAAGGCCCCTCAAGTAGCCCATTAAGTAGCCCAATAATGATAAGGTGATTAAAATAAAAATATAATATTATGCTGATTTTTCCTCATTATTTTTGAAAATAAGTAGTTAGGAAGGAAAAAGATTTTGTTGATTTTCTTGGAAAGATATTATGGAAGATAAGTATTCTTGGAATACAAGATTATCTCATATATTCAAGAAAGATCCAAATCTTGAATTTTCTTCTTAAATTTTTCGAAAATAGCCCCTTAATATGTAGGGTGAGATCTTTGTGGAATATTTTATTATGGAGAAAAGAATATATGAGATATATTCAAGATTTCTTAGAGTCTAAGAAAAGATTTTCTCCAAGCCCATATCCACATAAAATTTCGGCCAACTCCCCTCTATAAATAGGGGATGATTATTTCATCCCCAAGTACATAATTCCATGTGTTGGAAAAATCAAGAGCATAGATATTTTTCTTTTTCCTTAGTTATTTAAATTACTTGAAAGCATCTCCCACCGGTGATCAAGTAAGGCGAAAGGAATATACTTGAGAAGACTTTTGGGTTGATAAAGCGAGATCGTGATTGTCCCGTTTATTCAAAGGCCAAGTCTACAAGAGGTACGTAAGTCACATAAATTCTTGTTTATTCCGCCTAGATTTTATGTGAATTAATTCAACATGCATGATGATAAATTAGTTGTTGGAATTATTATTTGAATTAAGTAGGATTAATTCATGCTAGTAATAATTGAATTTAAATTCGTATTTAAATTTCATCCCGAATAGATTCCGGGCACCCCTATTTTCCCAACAACCACTTCAAAACACGAACCATATGTAAATATAAGTCCAAACATCCCTCCCAACCAACGAATCATCCCATGCATATCAGGAAAAAAATAAGCCAAGAAAGAATAAAAAGAGTAAAAAACATCAAGTAAATCGAAGGACTCAGAGTGAAATGAATAACAGTTGTTGCAAGAAAACAAACATTGATTTCCAAAAAATAAAGAATCACATCTAGAATAGGCAGCCAAAGGACCCGCTAAAGCATTTCGCATGGCTCCACCGGGACATCTAAATATCATTCATACTCTTGGTGGATCAGATGAAATTATTTGAAAAGTGATTGCAAAGTGGACACAAACTTAAGTAGAAAATAACATTAATTTTGCATTTAGATTTTTTCAGTTACTTATGATATGATGCTTAATTTGTTCTTGGTTTAGGGTACCAACTTAGTAACACAGAATGAAAAGATCTCAACTTATTATTAACATGAAAAATATGGTTCAAAGGTAATATTAGGTACATTAATAAATATAGAATATGTTCATTATATATGCTCACAAAATTTACCAAACACTCTCAACATCTTTAACTGAAAATCAAAGTTAGTGTACTTAAATTCTTGTATTCGTACATCGTTCTTTATTTTAAATTTGCTGATTTTTAGTTTTTTTTTGGTAAATTTAAATTAAAAATAAAATTACATTATTTGGATTAATATAAATGTAATGATAACGTTCCCAGATCATAAGACATGTTGAACATATAACTATTTATATTTAGTGCTAGAAATTATGTTTGCAATAATAATAACTCTTATTCTAGATACAAATAATAGTTTAAAGAATTTTACTACTTTTATGGTTGATAATGACTTAACTGTGTATATTAATTGTTACAATGATTTCAATGTTTAGTGTTCGATAAATCTTAGAATGCAATAAAGAACACGTTCTAAATGTATTTATGTACATAAATCTCACTTGAAGTCTTTCAACATTTTTTTTCATATCATTAATAAGTTGAATCTTTTCATTTCATGTCTCTAGGATGAAACTCTGAAACAAAATTAAAGAAGATTAGAAATTTACAAGCATATATATTGCATTAATCAAATAACATCTTATCACAAATAATTGAAAATTTTAAGCTGTTATACCTAGACCAAGATCCCTCAATTTCCAACTACATGAAGCTACTTCAATTGTTAGTTTATATAAATGAGTAAAAATAACGAGATTTTGAGAAAGAAGGTGTTATAAAGAAAAAAAGACTTGGATTAACGAGTAAAACAAATGAAGATGTTACAAAAGAGAAGGATAATGTGTAGTATTAGTGGTGTACAACGCATAAAGTGCACATAATACTCTGTCTTTATAATACACAAGGCTAATTAAAATAGTTCAAAGTGAGATGCAACTCAAGAGTACTGTTTAGTTTAATTTATTATCTGATAATCCATAATTTTGTTTGGGAAGATTGTTATAGTTTAAGTTTTAGTTGTAAAGATCGAGAAACACTTGCACTCATTTTTGCAATAGATTGTATTTCAAAAAAAGAATACACATGGCTCCACCATAAATTTTGGTGAGAGGATCAAATTCTCAAACATAATTTGTGAATCAAATTCTCAAATTAGTTGATACATTGGGTACAAAGTAAGAAAAATAATGGTTTTGAGAAGATTACCAATACTACAAAAATTAATGGTTCATAGAAGCATGACCAACAAGTCCCTCACAACTAGCCAAAAATACGATTCAATAGCGTTTTATTCCATCTATTTGCATTTCTAGATAATTATTGTGGTCCTAAAGAGTAGATAAACATATAATTGTATTTCAATCTTAACAATGTCTATTTTTTATACTTTGTATCCAGCACAAGGACTAACCAATGTGGGGGATGCATAACACACCGTCCACTAGCGGGGGAACCCATATCAAGACAGAGCAAATCTCTATATGGACTGGTCCATCTAAAAAATTAATCACACCTTGTGATTTTAATTCTAGTCTGATACTTAGAGAGGACAATTCTAATCTGAGACCAAATCCCAAGGGTTAGCAATGTCTTAGTCTTTATATGGAGCCGTCATATTTCAAGTTTCAATTGGAACTTTGACGGTTCTTGAGATCATGGTTAATGGTACTACAAGACAAGAAATAAATTGGAAATGACTCATACTTAAGAGGAAGTCATAAATGTTTCCCTTTCACCCGAATGGTGATTCCTCTTATCAACAGTTTTTTGATGTTTATTGATATCTTAAACCTGAATAACTTGCCAAATAAATCCTCGTCTGATATATCCACCGACTCCAGTATCCCAATCTGTTTGGCAAAAAGATTGAGAGATTTTTCATTCATGCATGAGATTGGTACATCATATAACCGAGCCCAGAATGGCGTGTGGTCAGCAGAAAGTTCGTTCTTGGCACCCGAATTTAGGTTGTTGTAAGTTGATTTCTGAAGAAGACTCTCCTCTTCGCCATATGTAGAAACATGTTGTTGCTCCTTGATAATGAAATGGTATACAGTTGATAATGAAGGAAAATAAATTATTGAAAAGTTTGTTAGTTCTTTGAGTAGATAAACATATAATTGCACTTCCATCTCAGCCATGTCTTCGTCTTGATAAGCACATCCTTTGCTCGCCATCTGTACCCAAAAAACAATATAATGTTATGAACATATTAATATAAACTTAGAAAGAAACCTATTATAAGGAAGTAAAATACTACGAATCATGAAAAGTATATATATGTATGATTAATCTTGTGTGCATCAGGTGCATCGTGCAATTTCAAGTGTATTTTTAAAGAAAATTATAGTTGATATTACTGAAAAAAGTCATATCTGGTATTATTGAAAAGTAAATTTTTAAATAAGGACTTCTTAGTAATTATAGGTGTGACTTTTCAGTAGTAACAAGTGTACCTTTTTAAAAATACACTTGAGTTACACAGTGCATCTGGTGCAGAAGAGACTTACTCACATATATATATATACACACACACACATATACATATATATACACACACATACATGTAAACTTTTGATAACACTTGTGCGCCAGTTCACAAACTAGCATAAATAATTAAAACTCGTTTTTTCAAGTGTTAATGCGTCATTGTCAACTTATGCCCCGTTTCACTGTGAGATGATCTCACACAACACCTACTCAAAAACTTATTAAAATACACTCCTTTGTACAAATGGAAAAATAAGCTCAAGTGGTTGAAGTTTCACTATCTATTACTGAGAGGTCATGGGTCCCAGTCACAACTTTATCGAGAAAAAACCTCCTCTGTACAAGTGTTCTGCAATTATTGGTTGATTAACATATCTAAACTTTTCTGTTAATATTATTTTATTTTATTTTGTTATTTTTTTACATCATTGCTAACATTGGTGTTTATAACAACAAAAATCATACCTAGAGAGAGTTAATATTACTGATCTTCATGTAACTTAGATCGTGCCTAATTTTAGTCATGTATTTTGTTATATTTTCAATTTTAGTCATTTGACCTAAATTTGATAAAAAAAAACATACAGTAAAATTTGACAAAGAAAGGCAATAAATTGTAAAAGTAGAACATACAGGATCAAAACTGATAAAATAAAAATATACGTGATTAAAACTGGGCATAACCTAAGTTACATGATTATCCAAAATAATAACTCTATACAGAGACACAAAGAACTATTTAACAAAAAATTATGGTAAAATTTGTTTAAGACACTTAGTGGGAACTATTTAATGATGTCACACATTTTTTGATGCATTTATAATTAGAAAATTTAATCTAACTTTTCAATTTTATTATTCAACAAAAGACTAAAAATTAACTAATATAGTAATAACTATACGTTGATGTGAATTATATTACACTAATTTTCATAACGAGTCCAATATTAAGAGTGGCTTATAAATCATAGAACATATGAAGTAACACATTAATTTAGTCAGAAATTAAGATAACCACAATTTAACTCACATATGTGAGCCGTATGTGTGTAATTCTGGCAAAAAAGTATCAAGATTGGTCAAAATAGGAGCAATTAAAATTGATAAAAAGTGGATTTTTTTTTAATATCCAAAAGGTAAAGGACGAAAAATGATATTTGATTTCCTATATAGATCTTGGAGAGCATGAAATAAAATAATCTACATTTATTTAGGTATATAAAATTTATCTTAAAATATTTTTCATCTTTTTTTTATGTCCATAATAAGTTGGGATGTTTTCATTCGAGCTGATACCCCGAATTGGACAAAGAAAAATTGAAATTTGGAAACGCATTGCATAATAAAATTAATTTAATAAGTTTATACATTTTATGTTTATTTTCAATTGAGAAAATATGATCTAATTGTATAATTTCAATTTTCCACGAAAGACTAAATATCAACAAATTACCAAGAACAATATGATCTATGCAAAATTTTTCATGGGCATAAAACTTACCTGTAAATCTTTCATCATAATTTCCATGCCATTAATAAGTTGGGATCTTTACATTCGATCTCTCTGAGCTAATACCCTGAAATTAATAGAAAAGAATTAGAAACTAGCAAGAATATCTCATACGTCAATGAAATAACTATAAAAATAATGATATTTCGATTCACATTTAGTTTAGATCTTCTCTTTGTGAAGGTCCAATTTGAATTCACATTTTTGTATAGATGTATAACCTACCTAGACACATCCCAAAATAGGGCAACTACCACAATGGTCCAACAAAGATCCTGATTATTTTCAATGCATACTTGGTTTCGTTTCAAGAAGCGGGTTGAAAAAAAGAAATTTGAGAGTGATAGATCTGGTAGAAGAGAAGAAGTTGAAGAATACATAAAAATGAAGAAAAACAACAAGGAAGAAACGGCTGAGGCATGAATTATGTAAACCCTATTATATTGTCTATTTATACAACTAATAATTGGCTTGCTTGAAAAAGTACAACTTATAATGGGTCAATAAAGACTCATTACACATTTTAAGACCAATATGGGTTTGAACTAAGAAATATCCACAGTAAAAATGCCATGATGGGCCAGAAGGAATTCTTATATGGAAATAAAATGGCCAGCTAAATACCCCTCCATTAATAAATATACACCTATATTTATTAAAAAATATCTTTTATACCCCCTTTAAAAAAAACATAAATTATATCTCTCATTTTCCTTCCTTTTTACGGTCATCTCTCAATCTCTCTGCGGCTTCATCATATAGCTGCTCACTGCCGTCTCAATGTGGTGCTGCTCCACCACCGCCACCGCCACATGACACTATTCACTGCCCCCCACATCAACGATGTGCCTCTTCCACTACACACAAAATTTGAGAGTAGATAAAAAAAAAAAGGTAGATGTATTTTTTTTTTCTTTCACTTTAGATTACTTATGCAATTTTTCCTGAAACAATGGAGATGAAGCATTGTTTCTTACGCTAAAGTTTTTGTCGTTTTTTATCACCATTTTTTCCTTTGTGGGTTTTCTCTATAATCTTCTCTTCTTTGAAGAAAGTCCATTGTTTAAATTATTTTTATAAATTCTTTTCTATTTAAGAGATGTATATTTTAATAATGGATGGGTATTTAGTAGGACAAAAAAAAAAAAAACACACTTGGGGTTAGAGAATTAATTTCGCTTGTTTTTAGATGATTGAGGATAGAATCAAGCCCATATAAATGAAACTATAAAAAATATTATTAAATGTTCTTAAATTGAATAAGTGAATAATGATTTTATTTTTGGCTCTAGCAATCCATTCCTTCATCTTAATTTGGTATTAAACTTTCAAATTGTCATTAATCTTTGGGAAATCCTCATAATTGAGATGTTAGGATAAAGATCGTCAATATTAAATAAATTCAACCTCAATTGTTTCCCCAATTAGAGAAAATTGTGTATCTACTTTCCCACTTAATTTGTTATTGTGGTTTGCATAACTTTGTTTTAATTATGCACATACCTATCAGAACTTTTTTGTGCCCGCTGAAATGAGAAGTGTATTTTTTCTTGTGTATCCAGATTTATCATACCCCACATAGTTGTCATGCCCCACATATCCAAATGCACTCAAGTGTATTTTTTCTTGCGCCATCCACGGTTACCTTGGCAGAGGTGAAATAATTTTCATTTCATTTTTATCTATTTTATGGCAATTTTATTAATCATATTTGTTTTCCTAACCATGAAAGAGCCCTAACTTGTAGAGAGGTGTGAAATAAATAGTTTATTTAATTCCTTAACACTTCCCTTAACTCATGAACTAAATTCTCAACTTTTCACTTTGGGGATTATACCTAATGAGTGCACAATTTAAAATGAATAGAGTTCCTTTAAATGAGAATCGAACCCAACACGTGTGGGTGTGAGCCTATTGGATCTAATACCAAGAAAATATTTAATCTCATCATAAAGTCATAAAAAATTAAGATAAATGTATTACTATATTTTAATTGTGATATTTGTTTAATTAGTCCGGTCACAGTAGATACCATTCTTCTCTTCACCACCACTATTACCTATGATGTATATTTGTAGTTAGTATAGAGAATAGAGTATAATATCTTTTTAGGATGCCAACTTTAGAGGATAGCAATTTAAAGACAATTTCACTCTGGCTTGACAAGTTTTGGTCACTATCTTTTAAGTTGCATCAATTTAGATAAACTTTAGATCAAATTACTCGATTGGGGTTATTTCTCACATATTCAACCAAATTAGAGCTCGATGAAAATATGAACTCCACATCAGTGCCAAGTCAGCTCTACATCAACAAAAAATATTAAACTTGTTAAGCACAAAATAATTTAATATGATAATTTCTTTTGAATAATCAATAGAGTAAAAAATATTTGATAATATTTAAAAATTGAAGAAATTCCCAGGCCTTTAGCTCCCCAACCCATGTATCTCACTGTTCTCTCGAAAACCTTCATTACCGCCAACCCTAACCTCCCTTACGGTCCACAACCAAGCACCCTTCTAAAGAGTTATCTTTCCGTCGACAAGGAAATGGGAAAGTGGAGTAGGGCAGGTTCCAACATTATTGGTATTTCTTATAGGGATTTATTGAAAGATGGAGGAATTATGTATCTTCAGTCGAATTAAAATTTTACCACCACGGTAATTTAGTAATGAAATTATGGGATTTGAGATTTAAGGATGATGAAGAGGAGAAACGAGGATTGTCCCTGAATTGAAGATTTTGGGATGAAGAAATTGAACTGCAATATGGATCATATATATATACACACACACACGTTTATATAGCAGTCAATGAGATGGCGGGCAGTTGATGCATGCAGATGTACGATAATAGTGTAATCATAACATTACATTCCATCCATTTGCAAACATACGACTTCATAACGTTAATTGGTTCTTGGTTTAGGGTATCAACTTAGCAACATAGAATGAAAATATCTCAAATTATTAATAACATGATAAATATGGTTCAACTATAATATTATATACATGAATAAATATAGAATGTGTTCATTATATATGCTCACAAAATTTACCAATCAATCTTAACATTTTTAACTTAAAATCAAAATTAGTGTACTCAAATTCTTGCATTAGTACATTGTTCTTTTATTTTTAATTTTGTTGATTTTTAGTTTTTTTTTTTTTTTTGGAAAATTTATATTAAAAATAAAATTACATTATTTGGATTATTCAGAATATAAGATATCCAAAATTAAAATCTCAGTTAAAGTAAATGTGTAAAGATAACATTCCCATATCACAATACATGTTAAACATATAACTATTTATATTTAATGCTAGAAATTATATTTGCAATAATACTAACTTTTATTCCGAAAATACATACTAGTTTAAAGAATTTTATTACTTTTAATGGTTTATAATGACTTGATTGAGTATATTAATTTTCATAATATTCTCAATGTTGAGTGATCAATAAATCTTGGAATGCAATAAGAAACATGTTCTAAACATATTTATGCACATAAATCTACCTCGAAGTCTTTCAACATCTTTTTTGTATCATTAATAGTTGGATTTATTCGCTCCATGTCTCTAGGCTGATACTCTGAAACGAAAATAAAGAAAATTATAAATTTACAAGCATATTGCATTAGTCAATTAGCATCTTATCACAAATAATTGAAAATTTTAAGCCGATATACTTAGACCAAGATCCTTCCATTTCCAACTCAAAGTAGCTACTTCAATTGTTAGTTTAAATAAATGAGTAAAAATAATGAGATTCTGAGAGAGAAGGTGTTATGAAGAAAAGGAGAATTGGATGAATTGAGTAAAACAAATGAAGATGTTTCGAAAGAGAAGGAGAATGTGAAAGGAAGAAACGATGGAGTTATAATGCATATATTGAAAAGAATGAGAAAATCATAATGATATCTATATGAAAGAGTTCCAACACTTATTATATAATCTAATTTTATAATTTCAATTTTCCACAAAAGACTAAATATCAACAAATTACTAAGAACAATATGATATATGTAAAATTTTCATGTGCATAAAACTTACCTCGAAATCTTTTATCATATTTTTCATATCATTAATAAGTTGGGATCTTTTCATTCCGTCTCTATGAGCTAATATCCTGAAATGGACAGAAATTTTTTTAGAAACTGGCAACAATATCTAATACGTTAATTAAATAACATATAAAAATTGAATATTTCGATTCACATTTTGTTTAGATCTTCTCTTTGTGAAGGTCCACTTTGAATTCACATTTTTGTATAGATGTATAAACCACCTAGACACATCCCAAAATAGGGCAACTACCACAATGGTCCGACAAAGATCCTGATTATTTTCAACGCATGCCTGCTTTTGTTTCAAGAATCGGGTAGAAAAAAGAATCATTAAGAAAGATAGATCTGGTAGAAGAGAAGAAGTAGAAGAACACATAAAAATTAAGAAAAACAACGAGGAAGAAACGACTGAGGCATGAATTAGGTAAACCCTAATATATTATCTATTTATACAACTAATAATGGCTTTTTTTTTTTGAAAAAGTACTACTTATAATGGGTCAATAAAGACTCATTACACATCTTAGACCAATATGGGTTTGAAATAATAAATATCCACTATAAAAATGGAATGATGGGCTAGTAGGAATTATTATATGAAAAAAAAATGGCCTGGCTAAATACCCCTCCATTA
This sequence comes from Ballota nigra, assembly GCA_947034835.1. Taxonomy (NCBI): domain Eukaryota; kingdom Viridiplantae; phylum Streptophyta; class Magnoliopsida; order Lamiales; family Lamiaceae; genus Ballota; species Ballota nigra. The sequence goes on along the minus strand of OX344727.1, from coordinate 3,040,125 downwards.
ATAAAAATATTCATGGATTTATTATAAAATATCTATTACTCCCCCTTTAAAAAAATTAAATTATCTCTCTCTTTTGTCTTCCTTTTTACGGTCTTCTCTCAATCTCTTTGTGTCTTCATCATACAGCGGTCACCGTCGTCCCCATGTGGCTCCGCCCTACCGCCACTTCCGCCGCCACATGACACAATCTACTGCTCCCCCATCAACGGTGTGCCTCTTCCTCCACACACAAAATTTGAGAATAGATAAAAAAAAAAAAAGGTAGATGTGTTTTTTTATTTCTCTTTAGATTACTTATGCAATTTTTCCTGAAACAATGGAGATGAAGTATTGTTTCTTGGGCTAAAGTTTTTGCCCTTTTTATCCCCATTTTTCCTTTGTGGGTCTTCTCTTCTTTGAAGAAAGTCAATTATTTAAATTGGGTTGGGTCATTGAAGTTAGTGAACGACTGCGACTGGTGGTGACCAGTGGCGGTGGGTGGTTGTCAGCAGATAACGACGGATGGCAGTGGGTAGCCAAAGGCAATTGCTAGTAGGGTTGGAGTGTAGAGGTGTACTTTTTAAAATTAAAATAATAAGGGTAGTTTAGGTTTTTTTTTATATATTCTTTTATATTTTAGAGGTGTATATTTTAGTAATGGAGGGGTATTAAGCAGGACCAAAAAATGAAATCACACTTGGGCTTAGAGAATTAGTTTCGCAGGTTTTTAGAAGATTGAGGATAGAAGAATCAAGCCCATATAAATAAAAATCTAAAAAATATTTTTAAATGTTCTTAAATTGATAGGTAAATAATATTTTTAATTTTTGGCTCTGGCAATCCAATCCTATCTATTAATTTGGTATTCCATTTTCAAATTGTCAAATCACATTAATGTTTGGGAAATCCTCATAATTGAGGTGTTAGGATAAAGGTCTTTAATTTTAAACAAATTCAACCTCAATTTTTCCCCATTTAGAGAAATTTGTGTCTCCAATTTCCCACTTAATTTGTTAATGTGGGTTGCATGACTTTATTTTATTATGCACTTAACTAGCATAACTTTCTTGTGCCCACTGAAATAAGAAAAACTTTTTTCGTGTGCATCCAGATTTATCATACTCATGCCCACATATCCAAATGCACAAGTGTTTTTTTTTCTCACGCCATCCAAGGTTTCCTCAGCAATGGTGAAATAATTTTCATTTCATTTTTATCTATTTTGTAGTAATTTTATTAATCATATTTGTTTGCCCAACCATGACAGAGCTGGAACTTGTAGAGAGGTGTGCAATCAATCATTTATTTAATTCTCAACTTTTCACTTTGGGGATTATACCTAACAAGTGAACAATTTAAAATAGACATAGTTGCTTTCAGTAAGAATCGAATCTAAGACATAAGGGCGTGGGTCTATTGGATCTAATACAAAATAAATATCTCTTCTCATCTAAAAGTCATAAAAAAATAAAGATAAATGTAGTACTATATTTTAATTGTGATATTTGTTTAGTTAGTCTATGATGTATATTTGTAGTCAGTATAGAGAATAGGGCTTAATATCTTTTTAGGACGCTAACTTTATAAGATAGCAATTTAAAGACAATTTCATTCCGTGTTGACAAGTTTTGGTCATTATCTTTTAAGTTGCATCAAGTTAGACAAATTTTAGCTCAAATTACCAATTGGGATCATTTCTTGCATATTCAACTAAATTAGATCCCGATAACAATATAAACTCCACATCAGTGCCAAGTCAATTCCGCATCAACAAAATATTATTAAACTTGTTAAGCACATAAAAATTTAATATGATACTTTCTTTTGAATAATCAATAAAGTGAAAAATATTTGATAATAGTCAAAAAATAAAGAAATGAAAAAATCCTCAGACCTTTAGCCCCCCAACCCCCGTATCCAACTCTTTACCCGAAAACCTTCAGCACTGCCAACCCCAGCATCCCCCACCGTCCACAACCAATCACCCTTCTAAAGAGTTATATTTCCATCGACACGGGAATGGGAAAGTGGAGAAGAGGCAGTTTCCGACATTATTGGTGAATCTTGTAGGGCTTTATTTAAAGATGGAGGAGTTATGTACCTTCAGTCGAATTAATATTTTTACCACCACCGTAATTTAATTGTGAAATTATAGATTGGAGATTTAGGGATGATGAGGAGGAGAAATGAGGATTGTCCCTAAATTGAAGATTTTGGGATGAAGAAATTGAATTGGAATATGGATCAAATATATATATATATATGTACACACATTTATATAGTAGTCAATGAGATAAAGGGCGGTTGATGTATATGGAAGTACGATAATAGCGTAAATGTTTGTTACTTCTATGAATACACAAATATTATATGCACAAACATGATTAACGTGTAAATTCCATTGGTTAAATGCATACTAGAAGAAAAACGATAAGAAGGATAAAATCTAATACTTTTCCAATTTATCAATGAACTGTCTTACGATGAATTACAAAGCTCTGGTACCAACTAATGTAGATGGAAGCACGATAATAGCGTAAAAATGTTCATTGATTCTCAAAATACCCGAATATATGCACAAACGTGATTAATTTAAAAATTCCATTGTAATGAATACTGAAAGAACTACTATTAATGACACGATAAAAGGGATAAAATCCAATACTTTTTTAATTCATCAACAAATTGTTATACAATGTATTACAAACTTCCTAAAAATACTAATACAAAATCATAATAACTAGGTGCGATAGGGTAACTAAAATAATAAAGATACAATTTTCCTACCAATCTTGATTCTCAAAATCGATTTATAATCATAATTAATATCAAATCTCAAAATGTTGGTGTGTAACTATCAAGGATGAAAATATCGCTATTGCAAGTAACATATAAACCTTATAATTATGGAAATATCGATACCGCAAAAAAAAAAATAGAAAAATGATGGAAATTTTACTAATTTTTTTTAAATATAACATGAAGTTTTATGGATTATTATTGCATGCTATTACGCATATGTACAATTTAAAATTATACTAAAATTACACGTTTAATGCAAACATATAGATTATAGACTATATAAACTATGTCTTGCATAAAACAATTGACAATATAATATCCTCTATGTGCCACGAAGATATACTTACTTTCTATTTTCATCTTTTCCACAAAGATAGATCTGTTATTATATTTAAGATATCATTAAATTTGCATTTCCATCTTTGTCCCTATTTATTGTTGGTAACTAGTAATTGTCTTGGAAAATAAGTATATATAGGCTAAATAAGAAAACAAAGGAAAATTTTAATGTTCTTATTATAATTACTCTCATTTGTATCTAAATAATATTGGTACCAACTCATCATATTAGAGTAACCTTGTATATAATTGTGTGCATTTCAGTTATATGAGTGATATGATTACTATAAAAGAGAATATATTCTTATGAAAAACTTAAAATCACTACAAATAAAAAATAAAAGGGAAAAAATTATTATATTTATAAAATTCGTGTAAATTTAATTGAAAAAAAATTTGCAATTTTTTTATATATCCATGCGATATATTGTGATTTGTCCGCAATACTTCCCAATTTTTATTCAGTTTTGTACTACAAGTTAACCAATTTCAATATCGATATCTTGCGATATATTACGATGAACAACACTAGGCAAATATACATTACACCCCAATATCCATATCTCAATCTCAAATTTTGCGATATATATCCACAGTATTTTCATAATTTAACTATACAAAAAATCCTAATTAATGACCAATTTCTATCTTATGAAATCAAAAGATACTAAAGAATTTAACCATACAAAATTGAAATGAAAGTAAGTACATATTAACAAGCCCCAATTCAACTTAACCTTTACACATATAATCTTAAAATTAGGTTAAATCTTTTACAAACTTATTAAATTATAGAATTATCGATCTAGGTCATTTCGGATGCTTCCATACTAACAAACGGAAGTCCACCATAAGCACATTGTATAATTCTATCATCGTCGTTTTATCTAAGAAAAAATTAAAAGACCTACTAAAATTTATCTAGAAAATGTAAAAACTAAACTAATGTGTGAAGTGTGTGAGAAGAGGGTCGAGGCTCTCCCCAATAGCATGCCCTAGAAATGTAAATTGTCCTTTCCTTTACTGCTACTATACTAGTCATTTTCCCTTTTGAAATCATTGTTTGCTTGTTCACGTTTTTTGCGTTGAAGTTACAGTGATAGGCACAACATTTTGCCTTTTTTAGGGCCAGTCAATTTGTAGTTGCTTTGTTTCCTTTTCCAATGAAAAGGCATAAAATTTGTTCTGCTTCTTGGAATAATGATCACATCCCTTTACTAAAAAAATTGAAATTAAGTTCAAATGGCTCTCCATTTTAGTACTCTTTCTGCATTTTCTCCAATCTCGATCCCTTTACTAAAGAAATTGAAATTAAGTTCAAATGGCTCTCCATTTTAGGACTCTTTCTGCATTTTCTCCAATCTCAGCTCTTCTCGTCTCAAATTCATTTTCGATTGACTTAAATAATAATACACACATGTTTTTCTAAAAAATATCATCATTTTACCAGCAAAAATAACAAAACAATATCTTTCTCATTTCAAGTGTAATAAGTCAATTTAATGTAAAATATGTTAAAAATCCTATTAAATTAGGTCAATTAATAACATGAATTTTGAGAAATTTTCACACTAATCACCCTCTAGATCATACAAATTCATTCACAAAACACCATAGGAGGAACTTCACTCTGAGAAGAAAAAAGAACCTCACTAAATGTTGTTAATGTAAAATAAAATAACAAAAACAATTTTTGAAAGAGAATACATAAATGAAGGAACTAATACAAAAGTAAAGAGAAACAATCAACCCAAACAACGAATTAACAAGAATCAAGCATAAATAAGCCCATTCCAAACCGCAACCCATATGTAAATATAAGCCCAAACCGCACCCCACCCCCAAACAAACAAAGCATCCATGCATATCAGAAAAAAGAAGACAAGAAATCTGACAAATATTTCAACAAAATTAAGGAATCGCCTATAATATAGGCGAGCAAAGAACCCGCTAAAGCATTTCCCTTGGCTCTATCGGAAAATCTAAATATCATTAACACTTTTTATAGAGCATATAAGTTTAATTGAAAAAGTGAATGCAAAGTGGACACAAACTTAAGTAGAAAATAAGATTAATGTTGCATTAGAATTCTTCAATTACTTGGGATATTATGCTTAATTGGTTCTTGATTAAGGGTATCAACTCAGTAACATAGAACGAAAAGATCTCAACTTATTAATAACATGAAAAATATGGTTCAAAGGTAATATTATGTACATGAATAAATATAGATAGTGTTCATATATGTTCACAAATTTTACCAAACACTCAACATTTTTCAACTGAGAATCAAAATTAGTGTAATGATATTTGTTGTAAATAATTGCGTAAAATAAAAGACGGAATTTGTTCACCCAGTTCGTCGGGAACGACTATGTCTGGGGGTGAGCCAAGCCAGAAGTTTTCACTAATGATCTTGTGTATAAGTGATTACAATCATGAATACAACAGTCTATTTATAAGAATAAAACCCTAGTCTAAGATATAAAGCTCATTGGGTTATTGGTCCATAAGTAATGTCCACATCAAATCATCTAGATTTGGAATAATAAATCTCCTAGATATTTACAACACTCCCCCTTGGACATTACGACATAACATAAATGTCTTGTCATAAAAACTCCACGTGCTAAGTGTCGGCCAAATAATAAGTTAGGGAGGAATGTTATTGATCTTCTAGATCTAAATCTTTTAGATTTATTTTGGGGTTACCGCTCCCCCTGAAGACAACAACACTTTAAGTCTTTGCATCCCAATACCACGAATGTACTTTTCAAAAGTAGACGCAGGTAAGGATTTAGTAAACAAATCTGCCAGATTGTTACTAGATTGCACCTTTTGACTGGTAATCACACCACTTTTCTGGAGTTCGTATGGGTAGAAAAACTTAGGTGAAATATATTTCGTCAGGTTTTCCTTGATGTACCCATTACTCATTTGTGCGAAGCAAGAAGCGTTGTCTTCAAATATAACGGTGAGAGGTGTATCGTCTTTAGCGATACCACATGAGTCACCAATGTGTTTTACCAAGGACCTTAACCAAACACGTTCTCGTGCGGCTTCAAATAAAGTTATTATCTCTGAGTGGTTTGAAGACGTGGTAACCATGGTTTGTTTAACCGATCTCCATGAGATTGCGGTACCACCACAGAGAAAAATATAACCAGTCTGGAACATGGCGTTGTGGGGATCAGACAAATAGCCAACATCAACATAACCTACTAAGGTTTTGTCTTGGTTCTTACGATAAAACAGCCCAAGGTCTTGAGACCCTTGGAGGTACCGTAAAATATGCTTAACACCATTCCAATGTCTGCTTGTAGGAGAAGCGCTATATCTCTTAAGCAAATTGACAGCAAATGCAATGTCCGGCCCAGTGCAATTTGCGAGATAGAGCAATGCTCCAACAACACTAAGATAAGGAACTTCTGACCCCAGAATTTCTTCTGAATCTTCTCTTGGCCTAAATGGGTCCTTATCCACTTCAAGTGATCGAATAACCATAGGGGTGCTAAGTGGATGAGATTTATCTATGTGAAACCTCTCCAATACCTTCTTTACGTAGGTCGACTGATGAATAAGAATTCCTTTTGGGAGGTGCTCGATCTGCAAGCCGAGGCAGTACTTGGTTTTACCCAAGGATTTCATTTCGAATTCGGCTTTCAAGATTGAACTGGCTTCTTCAATCTCTTTGCATATTCCGATTATGTGCAGGTCATCAACGTAGATGGATATGATGCAAAAACTATCTTGCGATTTCTTCGTGAATATGCATGGGAAAACTTTATCGAACGTGTATCCCTTCTTCTGAAGAAATTCACTAAGTCGGTTGTACCACATGATGCCCGATTGCTTCAGGCCATACTACGACTTTTGCAGTTTTATGCTATACAAACTGCGATTTTCACCATCCCTCATCTGAGGAATGTCAAATCCATCGGGGATTTTCATATAAATGTCGGCATCTAGTGATCCGTATAAGTACGCGGTTACTACGTCCATTAATCTCATTTGGAGATTCAATTTAACTGCCAAATATATCAAGTAACGGAAAGTTATTGAGTCCATGACGGGAGAATAGTTTTGATTGAAATCAATCCCGGGTCTCTGTGAAAACCCTTGAGCTACAAGCCTCGCTTTATACCTCTCCACGGTATTGTTCTCATTTTGTTTTTATACCCATTTGTATCCTACGGGGATAGCGCGCGTGGGTGTACGAACGATAGAGCCAAATACTTGTCTTTTGTTAAGCGATGCGAGCTCTGCATCAATTATCTCTCTCCATTTAACTCAATCGGGGTGCTTCCGACACTCAGCGATTGTTTTGGGTTCTGGATCTAGATCATTTATAATGGAAAGGGTGATTGACGCTGCAAATATATCATCGACGATAGTAATATTTCTATTGTATGTTTCTCCCGTATTTGTGAAGTTCACAGAGACTTCGACGTTTACATCAACCAGACCTTCCTCATTTCCCATTGTATCTGGGTCTGGTCGTTCCACAGTCCTAGTGCATCGAATATTTTGTGCACGTGTTTCATCACTAGGACGCTCGTCTCCTAAAGACTTTGAGTTATCTAGACGGATCTCTTCTAGAGATTTTACATTCGACTGACCAATTTTGCTAGCCTTTCGTTTAGGTGTATTACTATCTCTTGAGGGTCCCTTACGCTTTTGGCGTGTGGGGGCATGAGTACTCGTTTTGCTTAGGACCTCAACCCTTTGGGGAACATTTACTGCAGGTATATGCGATTTAGTTACACCTCTATGGTCAGTGAACGCGTCTAGCAGATTATTTGCTAAATTTTACAAGTTAATGATCTTCTGAACTTCTAGTTCAGATTGATTAGTGTGCGGATCTAGATACTGAAGATTACTTACGTTCCACGTAAGCTCCCGACATTCATTCAATTTTGAATTCGGATCTTCCCCTAATGCTGGGAAGTAATCTTCATCGAACGTGCAATCAGCGAACCGGGCCGTTAGTTGATCCCTAGACAAAGGCTTGAGGTATTTCACGATGGATAGAGAGTCAAATCCGATGTAAATACCGAGTTTTCTTTGTGGGCCCATAGAGGTCCGCTTTGGTATCGTTATTGGAACATATACCGCACATCCGAAAATACGCAGATGGGAAATGCTAGGTTCTTTCCCACGCACTAATTGTAGGGGGGAATGATCATTATATGCAGTTGGACGAATTTGTATTAAGTGCGATGCATGTAGGACTGCATGCCCCCAACATGAAGTGGGTAGTTTAGAGTTCATAAGCAATGGTCTCGCAATAAGTTTGATACGTTTTATTAGCACCTCAGCAAGACCATTTTGGGTATAGACGTAGGGGACCGAATGCTCCACTTTAATTCCCAGGGCCATACAGTAATCTGTAAAGGCCTTTGAGCTGAATTCAGTAGCATTATCCATTCAAATCGACTTGATTGGATAATCTGGGAATTGAGCTTTAAGCTCGATAGTTTTTGCAATGAGTTTCGCAAAAGCTTGATTGCAGGTGGACAGCAAACAGGCATATGTCCACCTAGTGGAGGCATCAATAAGGACCATGAAATAACGAAATGGTCCTGATGCTGGGTGAATCGGTCCGCAAATGTCTCCTTGAATTCGCTCAAGGAAAATCGGAGACTCTAGTCCAACCTTAGTGCGCGACGTGCGTACTATTAACTTACCCTTTAGAACATGCATCACAAATATATTCATCAACAGGAGGGATTCTATTATTCAAAATATTATGACCAGTTGAATTAGATAGAATCCTACGTATCATTGTTTGTCCCGAATGACCTAACCACTGATGCCATAATTTAAAGAAATTCGGGTCATGGAATTTCATACTCATCGCTAGATGGGAACTAGACGGTCGGATGTAGGAATAGTACAATTCGGAGGAGAAGGAAGGAAGTTTTTCTATAACTTGTTTACGGTTACCTATCAAAAGGTATTCGTTATTGTTCTCAGTTTCAGTTTTAATGTGATATCCATTTATCCTAATATCTTTAAAACTGAGTAGGGTACGCTTAGATTATGGAAACAATAAAGCATTATCGATTATGAGTTCGGTACCTATGGGGAGGACAATGGAAGCTCTCCCGGAGCCTACTATCAATGTACTATCATTGGCTATTGTAGTTATACTCCCCTTATGTTCTATCAAGTTATTAAAATACTTTCTATCTTATAGGATTGTATGTGTGGTGGCGCTATCTACCAAACATAAATCACTATGGGCGTCCATCATGCAAGAGGAAATTGTCCAAACCTTATAGCTGATTTGTTTACAAGCTATAAATGAGAACAACAATATCCAAATAAATACAATGGACAGCTATTTAAGGTAAACATATCAAAGCTAAAATAATAAATTCATTTATAAATAAAATATCTGAAAGAAAGGATCCAACAATAACATAAAATTATCTTATTAAAAAACAAAGTACTAGAATTAATCAAATACGTGAGTCACTCGTTTTCTCCTAAATTTTAAGCTACGGGCTCAAGAGATCATCGTTGTCTTGGTCAAATTCTGCTTCAGGCAGGTTGTCATCTTGAGGTTCAAACGGGAGCCTTCCCCTTGTCGTCCTTTTGCATCTTTAGGTAAGCCTCAACCAAGTGTTTGGGAGTACGACACATGCGTGACCAATGGCCTTTGCATCCGCATCTGTAGCAGGACTGCTCAATCATGCTTTGAGAGCTAGGTTTTCATGGAGCGGAAATCCAGGTTCTGTGATCACTGAATAAACTACGACCTCGGCCATTTGTCCAGAATTTCTTACTCACTCTCCCCCTTCCACAGTTGCATCCAAACTTATGTTTGGCCCTATACTGCTGCTGGAGTACTGGGTTGCTAGCGTGGAATATTGATACAGAGTTCTGGATCAAGTTGGTTACAATACGCTGTAATGCAGAGTTGTACTTCGTTATCGACTTAAGGTCTTGGTAACGGATGTTCAACCACTCGTATTATGCCGAAAGGAGGAGTATGTCATTCTATTATTGGAAACGGCCCTTCAGGGACTTCCACAACATTCTGGGGTCCCTTTGCGTGAGGTATTCTTGTTTCAGACCCTCATTCATGTGGTTCCTAAGGAAAATCAACGCTTTCGCCTTCTGGGCGTTAGTGGATTTTGAACCTTCCATAATGGTTTCGCTCAACCTATTTGAGGCTAGATGGAATTCAACATCTAGCATCCATGTCGGGTAGTTGCTACCATCGAGAGCGAGCTCATCGAATTCTTTCATAGTGATGTTAGACATAATTCACTACAATTAATAAAGCGACATGGTAAGGGGTGTGACAAAATTTACTCACAACGGGGAGACAAGGATTCATTAAATTATTCTAGAGCACATATATACAAGTATTGGGCGCCGTCTACCCAAAATATAAATTTACGGTCGGACAAATACCAAGCGCCGCCTACCCGGACATAATATGCGGACTATAAATAAATAAACTATGTGCAAAAAATAATGCACATAAGATAATTAACTCATATAAACATGCATAGACAATTTGATAACTATAATCACATGAAAATAATTTCAAGGAAAATTTGCGACATAATAGACATGCATAATCATAAGGCTAAATATATTTCATGTATATTAGTGAAATTTAACGAAATATTTTCAGGATTTTAAAATAAATTATTACGGATTTTGTGACATCAAAAACGAAATCGCAATAGCATCAAGGGATCACAAAATTCGGGGGGGAAACACCACGTGGGTCGCGCATGGCGGACGATCGGCGGCTGCACGCGATGGGCGACAGCAGCGTGGCGCTGCGACTGGCGCAGCGGCGGCGAGCACGCTGCGGCGCGGGCGCGCGACGGGCGTGGGTGGCAGCGGGTGTGCGACGGCACGGGTAGCAGCGGTACGGGCGGTAGCGGTGCGGGTGTGCGACGGCGTGGGCGCACGATGGTGCAACGGCTGGCGTCCTTCGGCGGTGGACGTGCGGCGATCGAACATCTACGGGACAGCGACCGTTGCTCGTCGATTTAATTCACAAAAATAATTTAATTTGTATACAAACTTAATTCAATTAATTGCAAGTATATTCAATCAAATTCATAGCAAGGGTACACATAAAAACATGTAATTCATATGGAATTTAATTTAGGGCGTACCGTATAATCTCAGGCAGAGACTCGTGCTAATAACGTGTTGTAAATAATTGCATAAAATAAAAGACGGAATTTGTTCACCCAGTTCGTCGGGAATGACTACGTCTGTGGACGAGCCAAGCCAAGAGTTTTCTCTAATGATCTTGTGTATAAGTGATTACAATCATGAATACAATAGTCTATTTATAAGAATAAAACCCTAGTCTATGATATAAAGCCCATTGGGTTATTGGTCCATAAGTAATGTCCACATCAAATCTTCTAGATTTGGAATAATAAATCTCCTAGATTTACAACAATATTCTCGCATTAGTACATTGTTCTTTTATTTTTAATTTGTTTCTTTTTAGTTTTTTTTTTTGAAAATTTTAAATTTAAAATAAAATTAAACTATTGGGATTATTCAAAATATTAGATATCTACAAATTAAAATCTCAGTTAAAGTAATTGTGTAAGGATAACATTCTCAGACCACAATACATAATAAACATATAACTATTTATATTTAATACTAGAATTCATGTTTACAATAATAACAACTTTTATTCCGAAAACATATATTAGTTTGAAGAATTTATTACTTTCAATGGTAGATAATGACTTAATTGAGTATAATAATTTTTACAATAATTTCAATGTTGAGGGATCGATAAATCTTGGAATGCAATAAGCAACATGTTCTAAATTTATTTATGTACATAATTCTACCTCGAAGTCCTTCAACATCTTTTTCATATCCTTAATAAGTTGGACCTTTTCACTCCATGTCTCTGGGCTGATACTCTGGAACAAAAAATAAAGAAAATTAGAGATTTACAAGCATATCGCATTAGTCAATTAGCATCTTATCACAAATAAATGAAAATTTAAAGCCGATGTACCTAGACCAGGATCCCTCCATTCCAACTCGAAGTAGCTACTTCAACTGTTTGGTTAAATAAATGAGTAAAAATAATGAGATTTTGAGAGAGAAGGTGTTATGAAGAAATGAAGAATTGGATGAATGAGTATAACAAATGAAGATGTTTCGAAAGTGAAGGAGAATTTGAAAGGAAGAAACGGTGGAGTCACAGTGCTTATGTTGAAAAGAATGAGAAAACCCTAATGATATATCTATATGTATATGTAACTCCCCAATTTTCCAAAGTGAAGATTCGACACTCTTGAAATCCGAGTCGTCATTTAGTGACCAAAAAATCCAAACTATTTTTTTGTTTAAAGTTCCAATGACAACATCTCCTAGACAGCGAAAGCATATAATTTATGTTATGAAAAATGCAGTTATATTTTTTTTTCGAAGAGAAGACATGCAATGGCCTTTTAAAAAGATTTGGCAAAAATATAGATGATTAGATTAAACATCTTACATTGCTACCATCGAGGGATCATATAATTGTCTGTCACCTCAGCATACAAAAGTTAATATAAACATTGTCACTTAAAAGTCATACTTAATTAGCACAAACCAACAAGTTATACTTAATTAACAAAAAACCAACAGAACCTGTATCACTCCTCCACTGGCACAAAATCCCCGTCATCCTGACCTGAAAAATGTTTAATAAAAGGGGGTGAGATTTGAATTCTCAGTGTGGGTGACATGTATGCTACTATACAAATTGACAGTACACAAATATATCCTTTTATAAAAACATTTTCCTGTCTTTCTCATATCATATAGCCTGTAGGCTCGCCTGAAGGCATCATGGCGCCTAGCTACACAAGCCAGACCATTACGTACCATTTTGGATATCATTCCTAATATAGCCCGTCGGCTCGCCCTAAGGCATCATGGTGCCTAGCTACACAAGCCAGACTACTACGTATCTTTGAGATAACTCGCTCGTTGGCATCATGGCGCCTAGCTACATAAGCCAGACCACTACGTATCATTTGAGATATCAAACATCATGTAATAACCATGTAATCCGACCCGGAGATCAAAACATTTTCATTCGCATACACCAACAGTCCATATAGCATTCAAGGCAATACAGTAAATGTCACCCACCTTAAACGCTTTCCTTTTGTAAAACGTATCCCCGTTTGTTCACCCGTCAATCCTCATCACTGTGGCCGCACAAAACATAGTACATTCTTATTTACTTTAGCTATCAATGTTGTTAAATGATATGTGAAAACATGATATGGGAAAAATATATTGTGTATTCCATGACTCCCAAGAGTACATATTTATATACAAGAACTATGTTAATTAAGGTAATCATAAACCATAAACCATAAACCATAAACCTAAAAGCCCATTGAAGGCCCTATAATATTTACTTACTATTCTAACACCCCCCCTCAAGCTGGGGCATAGATATTGATCATGCCTAGCTTGTTACAAAGATAGTCAACCCTAACTCCATTTAGGGCCTTCGTAAAGATATCTCCTAATTGATCTTTACTTCACATATAATCAGTCGTGATCAAACCTCGTTGGATCTTCTCACGGACAAAATGACAATCAATCTCAATGTGTTTAGTTCGCTCGTGAAAAACTGGATTAGAGGCAATGTGGAGAGCAGCTTGATTATCACACCATAACTTGGCAGCCATTGAGACCTTCAAACCAATTTCATTTAGAAACCCACGAACCCAAACGATCTCACACACTGCTTTGGCCATAGCTCTATATTCAGATTCTGCACTACATCGAGAGACTACATTTTGTTTCTTGCTTTTCCAAGAAATCAAATTTCCCGCAAAGAAAACACAATAACCTGAAGTAGATCTTCGATCTTCTTTTGAGCCTGCCCAATCTGCATCTGCAAACCATTCAATCCCATCATGACCATGGGCACTATACTCAATTCCACATCCAGGAGTTCCCTTCAAATAGCATAAGATCTGCTCTACAGCCTTCCAATGATCTATAGTTGGTGATGACATGTACTCACTCACAACACTTATCAAATAAATAATATTTGGACGCGTCATTCTGAGGTAGTTCAATTTTTCTACCAATCTTCTATACCTTCCAGGATCATCAAATAAAGCACCTTCTTTCGTGAGTTGTAAATTAGGAACCATTGAAGAGCTACATGGTTTGTCTCCCAATTTTCCTGTTTTAAAAAGTAAATCGAGCACATATTTTCTTTGAGACAAGAAAATTCCCTTCTTACATCTACTCACTTCAATACCAAGAAAATATTTAAGAGTTCCCAAGTCTTTGGTAGTGAACTGAGTAGGAAGGAAGGCTTTCAAAGATGCAATCCCTTTAGAGTCACTTCCAGTGATCAAAATATCATCCACATACACAACCATCAACATAATACCATTCTCATAATTCATATAGAAAACTGAATCATCAGATTTACTTTGTTTCATACCAAACTTCTCAACCGCACGAGAGAAAGTACCAAACCATGCACGAGGACTTTGTTTCAAACCATACAACGATTTTCGAAGATAACATACCTTATCGCTCTCCCCCTGAGCAACAAATCCAGGTGGTTGCTCCATATAAATATCGTCAACAAGATCACCATGAAGGAAGGCATTCTTGATATCCAACTAGTGTAAAGGCCAGGGGTGAGTAGCTGCCAATGAAATCAAAATTCTAATCGAGGTGAGTTTGGCAACAGGAGAAAAAGTATCAGAAAAGTCAACACCATAAATTTGAGCATATCCTTTAGCAACAAGACGAGCCTTTAGGCGAGCAACAGATCCATCAGGATTGCCTTTGATAGTAAACACCCATTTGCAGCCAATAGCGTTTACCTGCAGGAAGATCCACCAATTCCCAAGTACCAGTAGAATCTAATGCATGAATTTCCTCAATCATGGCATCACGCCAACCAGAATTAGCCAAAACTTCATGAACACTTTTAGGAACAGTATCAAGTGAGAAAATCAAAGATTGAGAGGGATGTGACATGTGATCATAGGAAATGAAAGAGGAAATGGGATAAGTGCAAGAACGTTTACCTTTTCGAAGGGCAATAGAGAGATCATGTGTAACACCCTGTCCCGTTCTATACCCTGTTTCTTTAGTTAGAAACCTTATTTTATTTTCTTCTCTTATTTTTATTATTATTAATTTTAATATTTTTGGTGTTATTTTGAGTATTCCATCTGGAACTACTATGGAAATTGAGGGTCGAATTAGAGGTTTACCCCTAACGCTAGACAATCACTTGATAGAGTCCGATTTTCACATCTTTAAGATGAAAACCTTTGACTTAATCTTAGGTATTGACCTCGAACGTGAGATCGACCTCGAACCCCGTAATGGCCAACACTTCACATTTCGTGAAATCAAGACCAAGAAGGAAACCCAAGTAATATCAGCAATCCAAGCTGCAGTGATATTACGAAAAGAGGAATGGCAAGATTACCTCATCCACATCTCAGCAGGTGTTGGTCCCAAAAAGGTTATCCAACGGAAAGCGTTTTGAATTTATTTTTAAGAAAACCCCTTTTAAATTAAGTGCTAAAAGAAAAGTGCAGAAAACTTAAAAGCATAAAGTAGAGAACACCAGATTTATAGTGGTTCGGACCAACTTGTCCTACGTCCACTCTCCCTTTCTCCAAAGGGGACTTTCTCATTCTCCAACCAAAGTACTCACGAACCACTGGAATTTGGAAGTACCAGCTCCTTCGTACAACTTGCTTACAACAACCTTTCAAGGTGAATAGGTTGATTATAAGATCCAACTAAAAACTCCTAATGAGTATATAAACTTGAATGAACAAGGTGAGTGAGTGGAAGAGTTCGTGTGTCTTGTGTGCTCTCGCCCGACTCTTGTGTCTAATGAACTCAACCAAAACACTCATATTTATAGTTGTGAGAATTAACTAGCCGTTGGAGAGCTAGCAATTCAAACAACCATAATTGGAGGGATATAATCAATCAAAGATTGATTATATGATTGATTGATCTCCTCCATTTGATTGGATCTTCCAAGATTGATACCAATCAATCAATCAATCCTCCTATCAGTTGACTCTCCAGATTACTTTCTTCTCCATCATTGAAACTCCAAGATCTCCTTGTCTCCAGATTACACGCGGCCTCCATGTGGGTGAACTAATCCATCACACTCGTCTGGTCAGGACTCGTCTGGTCTGGGGTCTCATCTGGTCAGGTTACACTTCTGCTCTGGTCCTCATCTGGGAGAGGTCTGCTGGCAGACTCCTCTGGTCAGGCTCCTCTGGTCAGACTCCTCTGGCCGGACTCCTCTGGACCTCATCTGCTCTGGTGACTCTTCTGCTCTGGTCAGGACACCTCATCTCATCTGGTCACCTTCTCTGGTCACCTCATCTGGTACCTCATCTGGTACCTTCTCTGGTCACCTCATCTGGTCTGCACAGATTTCTTCCCCCTTAACCAAAGACCTATTCTAGACCTAGACTAATCTGTAGCTGACTAACAGGTTCAGCTAGTCCTATTACAAGTTCTTGTTTTAACATCTTCAAAACATCTAATCTATATCCTAGCAATTTCCCCCTTTTTGATGATGTTAAAACTGGAAGAACTTTAAATAAAACAAGACAAGAAATTTTTTAAAATAACTAATTAGAGATTCCAGCAGGCTGGGTCAACTGATCTTCCCCCTCAAAGTATGCTCAGCTTATATTGGGGCAAAACATCAGTTGGTCTTCTTGTGTATCTGCAGGCAATCAACTTTTTGGTACCCTACTGGGTCCAGGGGGGTTAGCACAATTTTTAGGAAGCCACAAGAATAGATCATCCCTTTTTGAATCAGGTGATCTTATCTTTCTTCCATATAAGTCCACAAAAACACAGTGAACATAAGAGGCTTCGACATGGTTATTTATTCTAGAGGCTCTTCTTCTCTTATGAGGTTGTCCAGTAGAAGAAGTAACTTGTCTTAAAGCAACAGTCTTGAAATTCTTTTGATAAGGATAAGTCTTACTAGAACCATCAAAGGTTCCAGCTGGTCTGGCAGATGACTTGAAAGTCTTCTGCAGGTGAGTAGGAGTCATCTGGTTCTGCCTCTTTTGAGAAGATCCAGACTGTCTTCTATTCTGCTGGCCTGGCTGAGGTCTTTTAAAATTCCTCCTCTGCCTTTTGGGTTTTTGAGTTTTAGAACTCATCTGCCCATTAGGCTGAGTTGCCTGGTCAGCTGACCTCTTGCCCTTATCAATAAAGTTTGTAGACTGTTCTTCTTTCTGAACATGTGAGGATTCAGGTTTGGTATAACCAAGGCCTGTCTTATCATGCTCTCTTTGAGATGAGTCAGCTATGTGTGACACAACATTGTTTGCTGTAGTCAGCTGCTCCAGTCTCAGCTTGAGCTTGTCCTCACTATCTTTTACAATTTTGTTTTGATGGAAGAGTTCATCGAACTTAGCTTTCAGCAGAGTATATTCATTGTCTTTCTCAATATTTTCAACAACTAACCTTTCTATCAGCTTAACGTGTTCAGTACACCTGGTTGTCAAGTCGGAAGACTCTTCAACCAGTGTATGATTTTGTTCAGCTTGTAGATTAGCTGAGTTGCCTAGATATTGTGAAAGCTTCTGATTTTCTGCCTTCAGCTTTGAGTTCTCATCTTCCAACTTTTGGCAAAGTTGTATAGAAGTTTGGAGATCTAATAGCATCTTCTGCATATCAGACTCCTCTGATTGTCCAGAAAAAGAAGAAGATGAAAAAGAAGAGGAAGTTCGATTACATACCGCGTCTGTTACAAGACATATCTCTTCGTCTGGTCCAAAATTAGATGATGAACCAGAAGTGGACACCTCTTCTTCCTCATCTGTGTAGCTTCTTTTGGAGTAATTCCTAGTGTATCTTCTACTGCTTTTCTTCGAACTCATTTCTGCAAGAAGTTGTTAGCACAACAAATATTTGGGTTTTCAAAAAAATGGATCTGCCCTGGTGACCACCAAAATAATTTCAAAACAGTGGTCTGTAGGACACACTGCTCTGATACCACTTGTTGGTCCCAAAAAGGTTATCCAGCGGAAAGCGTTTTGAATTTATTTTTAAGAAAACCCCTTTTAAATTAAGTGCTAAAAGAAAAGTGCAGAAAACTTAAAATCATAAAGTAGAGAACACCAGATTTATAGTGGTTCGGACCAACTTGTCCTACGTCCACTCTCCCTTTCTCCAAAGGGGACTTTCTCATTCTCCAACCAACGTACTCACGAACCACTGGAATTTGGAAATACCAGCTCCTTCGTACAACTTGCTTACAACAACCTTTCAAGGTGAATAGGTTGATTATAAGATCCAACTAAAAACTCCTAATGAGTATATAAACTTGAATGAACAAGGTGAGTGAGTGGAAGAGTTCGTGTGTCTTGTGTGCTCTCGCCCGACTCTTGTGTCTAATGAACTCAACCAAAACACTCATATTTATAGTTGTGAGAATTAACTAGCCGTTGGAGAGCTAGCAATTCAAACAACCATAATTGTAGGGATATAATCAATCAAAGATTGATTATATGATTGATTGATCTCCTCCATTTGATTGGATCTTCCAAGATTGATACCAATCAATCAATCAATCCTCCTATCAGTTGACTCTCCAGATTACTATCTTCTCCATCATTGAAACTCCAAGATCTCCTTATCTCCAGATTACACGCGGCCTCCATGTAGGTGAACTAATCCATCACACTCGTCTGCTCAGGACTCGTCTGGTCTGGGGTCTCATCTGGTCTGGTCTCATCTGGTCAGGTAACACTTCTACTCTGGTCCTCATCTGGGAGAGGTCTTCTGGCAGACTCCTCTGGTCAGGCTCCTCTGGTCAGACTCCTCTGGCCGGACTCCTCTGGACCTCATCTGCTCTGGTGACTCTTCTGCTCTGGTCAGGACACCTCATCTAATCTGGTCACCTTCTCTGGTCACCTCATCTGGTACCTCAGCTGGTACCTTCTCTGGTCACCTCATCTGGTCTGCACAGATTTCTTCCTCCTTAACCAAAGACCTATTCTAGACCTAGACTAACCTGTAGCTGACTAACAGGTTCAACTAGTCCTATTACAAGTTCTTGTTTTAACATCTTCAAAACATCTAATCTATATCCTAATAGCAGGAGAGAAAGACGACAAGTTGCGCATCAAGGTGCCAATTGTGGATGGATATCTTGGTGTGTTTCCTGAGGAATTAATCGGGTTGCCTCCGGATCGTCAGATAGAGTTCTCCATCGACTTGATACCTGGGGCAGCACCAGTATCTAAAGCACCTTATCGAATGGCGCCAAAGGAGTTAGAAGAACTGAAGGAACAACTGCAAGGCTTGCTTGAAAAGAAGTTCATCAGGCCTAGTGCATCACCATGGGGAGCACCCGTGTTGTTCGTAAAGAAGAAAGATGGAACTTTCTGTATGTGCATAGACTATCGAGGTCTCAATCAACTGACCATTAAGAATAAATATCCTCTTCCGAGGATAGAAGACTTGTTCGATCAGTGGAAGAATACTATCGATCTAAGGCCTGGTTACCACCAACTAAGGGTCAAGAGGGAGGATATTCCGAAGACAGCATTCCAGACTCGGTATGGACATTACGAGTTCACTGTGATGCCTTTCGGCGTAACAAATGCTCCGGCGATCTTCATGGATCTAATGAACAGAGTGTTTCATCCGTACCTGGATCAATTCACCATCATCTTCATTGACGACATACTTGTGTACTCTAAGAGCAAAGAACAACACGAAGAATATCTCAAGGCAGTCATAGAGACAATGAGACGAGAGAAGTTGTATGCTAGATTCAGCAAGTGTGAATTTTGGATCGATCGTGTTATGTTCTTAGGGCATATAATCTCCGCAAAAGGGATTGAAGTGGACCCAGCAAAGGTAGAAGCCATCATGAACTGGAAGGCACCTACTAACGTCAATGAAATTTGGAGTTTTCTTGGGTTAGCAGGGTACTACCGAAGGTTCATACAAGATTTCTCCAGCATTGAGAAAGCGCTGACGAAGCTGACCAAGAAAACCGAGAAGTTTATTTGGGATTCAACTTGTGAGGAAAGCTTTCAAGAGCTAAAGAAGAGGTTAACCACGTCGCCTGTGTTAACCAACCCAGACGGATCAGAAGGATTCATCATTTACACAGACGCTTCTTTGTCAGGCTTGGTAAGTGTTTTGATACAAAATAAGAAAGTTGTAGCTTATGCATCCCGGCAACTTAAGGACCACGAACAAAACTACCCAACGCATGACTTAGAACTGGCCGCAGTAGTTCACGCTTTGAAGATTTGGAAGCACTACTTATATGGAGGAAAGTGTGAGATCTACACTGACCATAAGAGCCTAAAATACTTCTTCACGTAGAAGGAATTGAACATGCGTCAAAGGAGATGGCTCGAATTGGTAAAAGATTACGATTGCACTATCCACTATCACCCTGGAAAGGCAAATGTAGTGGTAGACGCTTTGAGTAGAAAGGAAGATACAAAACTAAGCGTCGTTCCGACCACACAATTACCACTAATAGGAGAACTTTCTCGATTAAACTTGGAATTTTCCACACAGTGTTGTGCAGATTTCCTAGTTTACGCGTTCACCCTGCAGCCGACCTTACGAGAAAGGATCCTAGGAGCGCAAAGGAACGATAAATTCTTGAGAGGAATACGTAAGCGCACTGAGGAAGGAACCATTCAGAGGTTCGTGTTGAGTAATGATGGAGCTTTAATGTTCGATAACAGAATCTGTGTGCCTAAGGATGAAGAAATGAGGAACGAAATTCTGAAAGAGGCACATAGCACTCCTTACACCGTTCACCCCGGAGAGACGAAAATGTACCGGGGCTGATAGAGAACTTTTGGTGGAGGAGTATGAAGAGATCGATAGATCAATTCGTCAAGAGTTATTTAACCTGCCAACGAGTTAAAGCAGATCATCAACGACCTTTAGGGTTGTTACATCCTATGGAGATGCCAGAGTGGAAATGGGAGAACATCACTATGGATTTTGTCACCGGATTTCCAAAAATGGTGAAGAATCACGATGCCATCTGGGTTATCGTAGATAGACTTACGAAAACTGCCCATTTTATCCCTATTAGGATGACGTACACGTTGGACAAGCTTGCCCAACTATACATAGTCGAGGTAGTCAGACTGCACGGTGTACCAGTCTCGATAGTATCAGATAGAGACCCCCATTTTACCTCCAAGTTCTGGGGAAGTTTGCAACGAGCCTTGGGGAGTGAATTGAAATTCAGCACCGCATACCACCCACAAAACAAGGAGATCCCATAAAAATCTCCACCCTTTAATTCTCAGTCGTTCCCTTTTCTTAATTAAATTAATTAATTCATAAAATATCCCCTTTAGGATTTAGATATGAAGCAGTTTCCTCACAAAAATGCGTAAACTTTTCTCTCTTATAAGACTCTCTCTCTCTAGCAAAAAAATTATCCCCCTTCTCTCTACTTTTTCCGGCGAATCGATCGCCGCCGTGCTCCAGCAAGCGCCCAGCCATCGCGCCTCCTCCAGACGCAGGTCGCCGATGCCTCTTCGCCCACACCGCCAGTCGACGCAGTTGTCGCCTCTCTCGCAACGACACCGCCGCAGCCCAGCTCCGACCGCCGCCCTCTTTTCCCTCTCAGGCGAACTGCCGCCGCCGTGGAAAGCCGAAAGCTACCGTCTCGTTCATCTCTCGCGTGACGGAAGAGTCGCCATTGCTCCTGAGACCAACGACGTCACCTCAGCCCAGTCGCGCCGCCGCCTCCTCAAACCCAGCGCCGCCGTCGAAGCCCGAAGCTAATCGCCGCTTCTTTCTTCTTTCTCCAGTAAGTAATTGAGATTCCTCTTTTTTAATTTTCAACTCCGTTTATCTTCAATTTCGACTTCCAAAAATGTTTAAATTTGATTTCAAATACCGTAACTCGATTCACTATTTCTTTCTTTTCCGAGATGATGTCAAACCAAAGCCCTGCTGCTGGAATTTCTGGAAATCCCGAACGATGCCGTTAGGCTGCCCAATTTTTCCCGACGATATGCCGAAGGACGCCGTTAGGCTGCCTAGTTTTCAAAACGAACCAACGAATTTCCGAATAACGATGTTAGGCCGCCCGTTTATCACCTCGAACCCGGAGAACGTAAGGTTTCTACCTTCATTTTCTTCTTTCGTAATTCCAAATTTTTAATCGAGACTATTTCGGAGCCGTGTAATAAGAAACGGAGTGGATGATGAATCTGTTGAATTCCTATTTCTTTATTCTGTTGAATTCCCATTCCTTCAGTGACTGTTGTTTGAGTTGTAACCCTCTCGAACTTTTGATTAGTATATTAGTAGTTGTAGATGTTTTCTTAAGAACTGTTGTGTTGAGTTGTTGTAGTTTTTGGGACTTAGTGGACTAGTATTACTCTTGTAGATGTTTAGTGTCACTGTTTTGGTGATATGGTGATATTGGCTTAGTCCATTAGTATCTTTGAATTAATTTGTTGGTATTATTGTTGGATGATGATTCTCAATTGTTAATGCTTTTGTTTTGAATCAGTAGACAAAGGAAAACTCATCTTCCCCTTGTGCGACTGTTAGAAAATTAGAAACACAAGATAAGTCTTTTTAATAACCAAGCTAGCATCAAATAAAAATAGTTTTCTTGGAAAAAATTAATATAATCATTTGTTTTAGAAGTAACACAAACCATCTCTAGAAGTACTACTAATATTAGAAAGGAAGAATATTTTATAAACTATATTAGATGATAATATAAATTTCTTAGAAAAGTCAAAGTCTATTAATAAGTTTTAATAAGGGAATTTTTATTTATAAAATATGAATTTTATATTCAAGAATTCTTTTAAAATGAGAAATAGAAGTCTTAGAAAGAAAAACCTTTTCTTTATTCTTATTAATACTTTTAAATAATTATCTTATTCTTTTAAGTAGTTCCAAGAATAATAATTTATTATGGATATACTTTTAAATTTATAAAAGACTTTTAGTTAAAGAGACAAGGAAAATTAGTAAATACACCCCCTAATACACCTCCTCTTATAAAGGGGTGTACTTATCAAATAGAAATCAACCTTTGGAAACTTAAGCTTTCGATAGTTTTCTAAAGGCAACAATCTACTCAATCCTCGAGATTCAAACTCTTAAGCTTTTCAAATTCAAAAGTCGATCTTTTAATCGGATTACTCCATATTAGGATTCTGTACTATTCGGGACATGCACAGAGGACTCGGCCATCTGCCTGTACATTATTCTCGGGACTCGGAATGATCAGGTGGGTGATGATAGGTTGATTGATCTGCTAATAATAACATTGTGCCGGTATTTCCTGAACTCGACCAAATCAATCTAAAATAATTAATCCAACATAAATGTAACACCTATTATATAACTATTTGAATTATGTGATATGACTATATATGATATATAATGCATGTTGTTTTGTAAATCGATCACCATTGTATGAGTAAGTACCTTATGTGAGCATGAATCAGTTCAATTGTCAATCAAGTAATTTTTCTCTGTAAAGTTTGATGTGTCAGTTTTATGGAAGGTTAGTGAGTACGGAGTTGGGATCGAGTTTTTAATCCAACCTCCGGGGAGCTGTCGGGGACGCCCTCGGAATGTAGGTTTTTTATTCAAACATATCTGGTCCCCGGGTGAGCCGCCTACGTTGCGCACTGGGAATAAGGCCATTGATGGTTTGCTATTATTTTGAGGGTTGTTGTGGTTGGATGAAGTAAGTTTGATGATGATTGGAAGCAGTAAGTTTGTTGTGGTGGAAAAGAGTAAGTTTGTTGGAAGTGGAATGATCGTATGAATATGATTTGACAGTTTGTGATAATACGTGAATATGTTTTGGGCTCTGCCCTAATGTGAATCAACTTGTGCTACTTCAATTATATTATGCGAAATATGCTTAATACCAATAAATTATTATATGAACTGTTTCTTCTATGGAATATTGTAATCTTTGTTGGTCCCGGTACAAGACTGAGGAATACGTGTATGGGGGGGGGAATACACGTATACCAATTTTCAAACTTAAAACTGACTGAGTCCCCTTCACTCAGAGTGGTAAAGAACTAGGAGCTGATAATACACCCACTGACTACACTTGGTGCAGGTCAGTTGGCTAACTATCAGTTCAAGTTCAGTGCGGAAATGTTTGAGCCCTGATAGTTTAAAGTCTTGTTTAGTTTGCTTTCTGAAAACTTGTTTTACTCAAATCTGAGAAGTGTTTAGTAGGGCAGTGTTCTTTCGAGGATCAGGTTGATTGATTCAGACCTGATAAACTTGAATGCAATGAATGAACAGGTAATATGACAAGTATGCACAATGTCAAAGCAGTAAGAACACAAGAAGTTTAACGTGGTTCAGAGTCTCAAGCTCCTACGTCCACGGCCTAACTTAACAGGAAATCCACTCAAGGGATTCTTGTTTTTAACGTGCCAAGGTGCACCAAGATCAGTTACCTCACTGATCTATACAAACTCCTCTTACTATCACACTAACTGACTTACTCCCAACAAGCCTAACTTAGGGTTTTGGTTTCAGTTTGGATTCCAACTAAGTTGAGATTATCCTTACAAGGCAAAGCTATGCTAAGGATTGGATAATCTCTCTAAGCTTAAGATAATTCTAATTAGCTCTTGGAATACAGAATAACTCTCGGTTGCTAAGAAACACTTGGGAAATTTGAATGTTTTCGAGTGCTTCTTTTAAAGGCTGAATGCTTTGATTGCTTGAGAGTTTGAGTAATTTCTGGCTTGGAAATTTCCCGTAACCTTGAATGGGTTCAAGGCCTTCTGTATTTATAGGTGGTTTGAAAAACTATCCGTTGGAGAGATAGCCTTCTAGCCATCTATGTAGAGGGGCTTCAAACGGACATATCTCCATGCAGCAGCCGCCCTTGCATGGATTTGGTATTTGCATTAAATGCACATTAAATGCTTGCCCGTTGAATATGCAGTCTGAATTCAGTCTTTATGTCAGGTTCCGTACGTGCGTGTCCTCCTCGGATTGGTCCACGTCATCAGGTTGGTGAGAATGTCAGAACTTATTCCTGAGCTTCAGGCTTGTCTTATTAAGTTCATTTTGTCTTGAGCTCACCGGTCTTGTCCTGACGCTGAAATTCCTTTTGCATTGCTTGGCTCTACTCCAAGTCTTCCCATTAACTCAGTGACAACCTGTTCCCTTCAGGACTGAGTTAGTAATGACCTCAGGGTCATACTCTTCATCACTGACACTTACTCAGCCAGCTTAGAAGACTGCCATAAGTCCAGGATGGTGCTCTTCGTCTTCAGGCTCTGAGTCTTGATTGTCTCCAGTGAGTTCTCCTCTCACTGAGTACCTGTGAAGTGTAAAATGACTAAGTACTAATCCTAACCAAGACTAGCCTGACAAAGACAGATTAAGGCAATCATCTTTTCAGGGGCTTTGGGATCTTAATCAAAACTGACAATGTCCCAACAATTTCCCCCTTTTTGATGATGCCAAAACACTGAAAAGATCCTCAAAACACTTAGAGGAAACAAGACAAACCTATCTATAAGATAAGACAGTGTTAGAGCAATTCTTGATAAAGTACAGAATTTAAACAAGCCAAAAAGACAATGAGTTTTTGTCTGTGGGCAGAAGTAATAGATTTCATTGATAGATGTGGAAATGATTACAATGAATCTAATCTATTACAAGAAGCCTATGAATACCTAGACTAATCTCATTTCAGGCTTGAGTCCATATCCTGCATAAACTCTTGCCTTTAGCTCGTCAAGTCTTCCAGGTTGGTTCACATATCCTTCAGTTCTGGCTATCTTCAAGACTTCCATCATTATGGCCTTAGTGTCATACTTTTGAGTTCCAGGAATCAAGGGAGGAGCTCGAATGATGAACTCAGGAGCCTTCACTTGGACTTGAGCTGCCTCAGCCTCCTCCAAGATCTTCTGGAATAGCTCAGGATGATTGTCCATCATATAGTCAGTGAAGTGGGCATCAATATCGTCAGTGTCGCCCCACTTCTTCACAACAAACCATAGCCTGACAAATTCATCCCTTGCATCAGTCCAAAACTCCTTCAAAGTCTCTGAGACGAACTCATCAACAAAAGCTTCTCTTGCTCCTGATTCTGGCCTTCTGACTTGAAGAATTGTTGATTTCCTAACTGTTGGCTTCTTCCTGTACTTCCTTGGCTCAGGCTTCGCCTTCTTCCTCCTTAGCAAGCTGATCACTGCATCATCTAGTTCGCGTTGTTGAAGCTCAGTGATATCAGTCAGCTTCTCAACCTTCTTCTCCAAGATGCGCATCTTCTCCTTCTGAGCAATTTCAGCTCTGCGCATAGCCTCAGTCTTTTCAGGTTGATCTCCCCATGCTTCAGCACATAGCTCCGCAACTAACTCACCTGAGTAAGTGATGGGATTCTTCCTTGAGCTCATGGGTGACGATCTTTGGACTGGCTCAGGTTGTTGCTTTGAAGGGTCATTAGCCTTTGCCTTTGTTGCCTCCTCCCTCAGCTTGGCAACTAATTGTTCTCCTTCCTTCTCCACGGCCGCTAACCTAGCTGACTTCCTTACCCTTAGAATATTTCCATCAGGATTGGCTTCAGGATCAGCTAGGACGGTCTCTCCTTGACTAACTGCCTCAGATGCCTCAGGGCGGGATCTTTTCTTCTTCTTTTCCCCCTTTTTGGCATCATCATTGGCCTCAGATGGGAATGCGTCAGATCCGCTGTTGATTACGAAGGAGGCTAGGGAATGGACATCGTTGATTCCCTCCTTCAATAATTCAACTCCCATTGAAATCCCAGTCCCTGCAAAAGATACGGAACTGATGGCAGCATTGACTTTCTTCTCAAAGACCTCCATAGAGAGTTGGAGACTTTGTTCAGCCTTGGTGATCCTTTCTTCCACCTTCAAGGACTCACCGCTGACTCTGCTCACCTCAGTCAGTATCTTCGCAGACTCCTCAGTGGCCTTAGCCAAAACGTCCGCCACTGATTGAGAGGTGCGATCCAGCTTCCCTGACTCCAGCTCCAATTTGGACGCTGAGTCCTTCAAGGCCTGAGTGACAATGGCTCCAGTCTGAACTGCAAGCCTGTCCACTGCCTGATTCATCTTTTCGTCCCTGATCGCATCCCTCTCTTCAAGCTTCTTGAGAGTGTTTCTGAGCATCTTCTTTGTGTGCTTCCTCTCATTCTTCACTGACTTGGCCGTGTCAGTCATTGTGCGCTTTAACAAGATCAGCTCCCTGTTAGCAAGGGTATTGTAAGCTGACTTTGTCCACCTGATGTGCTTCGCCAGGGCCTTGGAGTCTTCATCTTTTTCAGCACGTAGCCTCATTACTTCCTCCTGAAGCTCAGCTAGATTTTCCGAGGTTTTCTCCTGTTTGACCTCCACTATGCTTGTAAATTCAGCACGGCCGACCCCGGTTATGACCACATCTTCATCATCAGCGGCCTCATCAGTGATTGGCTGCTTTTCCTTGTCAGCCCCTGCAGCATCAGTCCCTTCTTCAAGGTGCACTGAAGGCAGTTGTGAAGTAGTCATAGCCGCCTCCTCAGGCTCGGCTAAGCTAACTTGAACCTTAGGAACTTGTCCTTCGGAACTGAGAGTCTCCTTGAATGCCTCAACATCATCCTCTCGTGTCTCAGGGCAGAGAATCCCTTCATTGACAGATGTCTCATTGGCAGCTGAGATGTTCACAACATCCTCAGCCACTGGTCCACCCTTGGCACCAGTGTTCTTGTCACCTTCCCCCTGAGCCTGAGGCTCAGAGTCCATCTCATCAACTTCTCTAGCAGTCTCCTCCACTGCCTTTTCCACAGCTCCACCTTGAGCGTCATCATCCTCCTCATCATCCTCCTTCTCTTCAACGGGGAGAAGATCAGCCTTGCTTTTGGCCATCATTTCAGCCACAAGCTTCTTCAGGTTATCGAAGTTCAAGAGTTGAAGCCAGCTTGTCAGGCCAAAGAATGAGCAAATCTTGGCCTCCTCCGTCTCCCAATGCTCCCAGCCGCGAGCGTCCACCAGCATATGTTGCTCCTGCATGTTTGATTGTTTGAAGTCCAACCAAACTTTGAGCTCCACCACATATGCCAGCAATTCAGTATATTTGTACAGCCCAGGCCAGCACTTTCCTACCCGCTCCGTGGCATTCCCCCTGAGCGTATTCTCCAGTATACCTCCCGCCATGTGCTCATCCAGCTCCTCCTCCTCTATTTCAAGGAACTCATCCTCTTCAGCTGAAATAGATTTGGGACAGTCTTTGGGGTTGGGGTATGAGGGAAAATCTGAGGGGTTGGGAAGGTTTGGCTCGGCTAACTGGTCAGGCTCAAGTGTAGGTGAGGTTGATGGCACTGACTCAGTAGGGTAATTTGGCTCTGAAGGTTGGGGAAGTTGGGGAGTTTGAGGTGTGGGGTCAGGGATGGAAGGTGTTTGGGATTCAGGATGTGGGGGTGTTTGTGTGGGTGCTGTCTCAGGCTGCAATGACTCAGCCGTCTCAACAGTCTTTCTTACCTCCTCTAAGTCAGAGGCTCCAAGAGAGCTTGACTTCTCCCTCTCACTCAACTCAGGAAGTTTCTTAGCAGGAGACTTCTTTACTCCCCTCCTAAGTCTCTTCAGGGGCCTCTTTCCCTGATCGCCCTCCTTACTGACGTCATCATCAGTTCCCTCAGCCTCAGTCCCGGCCTTCTTGGGATCTGACTCAGTCCCTGACTTCGTGCTCTTCCCTGACAGCACGATTTTCACCCTCCTCTCCTTCTTCTCAGCCACGCCCACCTCAGGTTGCTCCACCTCTTCAGCAACAACCTTCTCAGCCTCCTTACTCCTCTCAAGGAGCTCATCCACCTTTTCAATGAGGCTGGTTGCCACTCTCTTGGCCGTCCCAGCTGGCTTTCTGGCCTGACCCTTTGCTTTCGCATTGGGATCAGTCAGCCCTAGCACTGAATAGGTGTCACTCAGTGAGGAAAACATTACCTTCTTTGAGGAAAGGTTGTCCTCAAAGTCAAAAGTGTAATCATGGCACGCATGAGCAATCAACATGGATAATCTTGTGCCAAAAGGCAAGATGGCACTGACGGATATGTGCTTCTTCTCCTTGTCATGCGTGATCTTGTCCAATCCCGCCTGATGGAGTTGATCGAGGAAGAACTGCTCCCAGTTCGCTTCCACTCCATCAGCGATTGCTCCCATGAGCCTCAGCTTGGGCAGACTCAACTGCTCGTGAGAGCCAGTTGCTCCCATCACCATCTTGGACACCAAGTCCACCAGAGCCCTGTACTCCGGCTTCAGAGTGCTCTTATTCTGACGGGCCCTGAACTCCGAAGACCCTGACTTGGTCCATTTCCCAAGGAATTCTCCCTCCGAGTTTTCCTTGTAAGTCCTGGGGTTGATGCCTGAGAAAGGCAGCTTGAAGACTTCCCTCACCGCCTGCCTGAGATCAATGGTGACCACCTCCGAGTCGTAGAGAGGCTCTCCGTCGACGTTCTTTTCTCCCGTCGGCTTTAGCGCAGTCACCTTTGTGAAGACTTCTCCCTTCCGCAAGAACATGTTCAAATAAGCTTCCACCACTGTTCTTGGGAGCACGGAAGAGGGGCGGGTGGTGAAGTATGTTTCCAACCCGGCGTCGGAAATCCATTTAAAAACGGGTTTGATTTCCTCAACCGTTAGACAGATACCTTCCATGGAGATGACTTGCTCCATGTGTACCAGCTTCTTCTCAACAACATCGACGATCTTGTCGGTTGTCCAGTCGGAGTCAAGGAATGCCATTGTTTTTTTTTTTCGAAAAAAAGTGTTAGAAATTCTGTGTTTGAGCAAGAGAAAACTCAGTGTGCAAGTTGTGCGTTGTGTTTGCGTAAAGACCTCAAATGGCACCCTTGATTGATAAGACTAAGTCAGTTACTCAAACGTGGGGTTGAGATTGATTCCTGAATTCGAAAGGTTTTGAAATGAGAGGCCAGGATTAATCTCAGTTTTAATTAAAACCCCAAGTCAGTCATATTCCGTATAAAACAGACACGTATATGAAAAAGTAACTGTAGCATTAAATGCTCCGTGCGCGTGGGTTTAAATATAAAAAGGCGCGCTTTTAATGAAAACGGAATACATTTAATAAAGATTTTCAGGACGAATGACTCAGGGAGACGCTTGAGATTCACAAGAGTCAGGTTAGAACCCATACTTGTCAGGGAGACATTGTAGCACCCTGATACCTCGCTGAGTCGAGTCTGGCCTGAGTTCCCCCTAGAACCCTACACTGACTGCTCTCCCGGATCTAAGAGTCCCAATTCCACTGACAGTTCCATAAACCTTGCTTCAGCCAAGGGCTTAGTCAAGATGTCAGCTCTTTGCCTATCAGTGTGAATCTTTTCCATCCTAATATCTTTCTTTTCCACATGATCTCGAATGAAGTGGTGTCTAATATCCACATGCTTGCACCTTGTGTGAAGCACTGGGTTCTGAGTGATTGCTATTGCACTATTGTTATCACAATAGATTGGAACCTGATTAGCAAATACTTGGTAGTCCCTCAACTGTTGCCTCAACCATAAAATCTGAGCGCAACAACTACCTGCAGCCATATACTCAGCCTCAATTGTGGATGTTGCCACTGAATTCTGCTTCTTACTAAACCACGAGATCAACTTACTTCCCAAAAACTGACATGTCCCTGAGGTTGATTTCCTATCAATCCTACAACCTCCATAATCTGCATCTGAATACCCTGTCAGTTCAAGGTTGTCATCTGAAGGATACCATAGTCCCATATTAACTGTCCTTTTCAAATACTTAAGTATCCTCTTAGCAGCCTCCAAATGACTTCTCTTGGGATCAGACTGATACCTAGCACACACACCAACTGCAAACGTAATGTCAGGCCTACTTGCAGTCAGGTACAGTAAAGAACCTATCAGCCCACGATACTCAGTCTGATTCACTGAAGTCCCTTCAGTATCAGGATCCATCTTCCAATTTGTGTTCATTGGGATCCTGGCTGGATTGCTGTTCTGAACACCAAACTTATGAATCAAGTCTCTTGTATACTTAGCCTGATTAATAAATATACCTTGATCAGTCTGCTTGACCTGCAATCCTAAGAAGAAGTTCATCTCTCCCATCATTGACATCTCAAATTTACCAGTCATCAGTTTAGAGAATTTTTCACATAACTGATGATTTGGTGATCCAAATATTATGTCATCCACATAAATTTGGACCAAGAGAATGTCATCACCTTCAGTGATCCTGAACAATGTCCTATCCACTGTTCCCTTCTTGAACCCATGATCAGTCAGGAATTGAGAGAGGGTATCATACCAAGCTCTTGGTGCTTGCTTAAGTCCATAGAGTGCTTTCTTCAAATGGTATACTCTATCTCCAACCTCAAACCCGGGAGGTTGTTCAACATATACCTCTTCATTGAGTACACCATTCAAGAATGCACTCTTGACATCCATTTGATACACCTTGAACTTCTTATATGTCGCATAGGCAAGGAACAACCTGATAGCTTCCAATCTAGCCACTGGAGCAAAAGTCTCATCATAGTCTATTCCTTCAGACTGACAATACCCTTTTGCAACCAGTCTAGCCTTGTTCCTTACCACAACACCATTTTCATCCTTCTTGTTCTTAAAGACCCACTTGGTACCAATCACACCTTGATGCCTAGGTCTATCTACCAGTTCCCAAACCTGATTCCTTGTGAACTGATTCAACTCCTCTTGCATGGCAATGATCCAGTTCGAGTCAGTGAGAGCTTCTTCAATGTTCTGAGGCTCTTGCTCAGAGAGAAAGCAACAGAACAGTGCACTCTCACCATGAAACCATCTGGTCCTGACTCCCTCAGTTGGATCACCAATAATTTGATCAATGGGATGATCTTCTAACCATGTTCTTTTGCCAGGAGTTGTTCCTGAAGTACCTGCAATGTTAGTGTCTACAGGCTCATAAAATTCAGGAAATTGAACAAAAGGGTATGATCCTGAGTCTATACCAAAGGGATTAACAAGCTCAATGTCAGGGACATTGATTCCCCCTTGATGAGGTGACTTAGGAGCCGTCTCAGCTGCAACAGCATCTTCATAGACGGTACTTACCTCAGGTTGAGCCTGTTCCTCTGTCTGAGGCTCAACAATCCCTGATGTGCTGGGTTTAGGAGTGGCACTTGTTTCATCATCCTGATCGTCATCATCATCCCATCTGGGAATTGGCACAGTCTTGATCTTGGGATCAGGTTGATTCTTCAAGCTCAGCCTTGTCACTCTCCTCGTGACCTCCTCAGTGTCAGGATTCAGCACCTTTGCCCTAGACTCATTAGCAGATTCATCAAAGACAACATGAGGTGATTCTTCCACAACAAGGGTCCTACAATTGTAAACCCTGAAGGCTTTGCTAATTTCAGAATATCCCAAGAATATTCCTTCATCAGATTTGCTATCAAAGGCTTTCAACTGGGTCTTCCCATTGTTGAGGATGAAGCACTTACAACCAAACACATGAAAGTAAGAAATACGAGGTTTTCTTTTGTTCCATGTCTCATATGGGGTCTGAGCATGTTGCTTGTTCAGCATGGATCTGTTCTGAGTGTAGCATGCAGTGTTGATTGCCTCAGCCCAAAACTTCTTGGGCAATCCTGACTCAGCCAGCATGGTCCTTGCAGCTTCCTTCAGTGTCCGATTCCTCCTTTCAGCGACACCATTCTGTTGTGGGGTTCTAGCTGCAGAAGTCTCATGAGCTATACCAAGTTCATTACAAAAGTCAGAAATATATGAATTTATAAATTCAGTGCCCTTGTCAGATCTGATCTTAGTAATGGACTGATTTTTCTCATTGCTGAGTCTTCTGAGCAACTCTGGAAGCTTCACCTGTGTTTCCTTCTTATTTAACAAGAAAATAACCCAAGTATATCTAGAATAATCATCAATAACCACAAGGGTATATTTTCTACCATTCATACTCACAGGTGTTATGGGACCAAATAGATCCATGTGC
The DNA here is from genome assembly GCA_947034835.1 of Ballota nigra. Lineage (NCBI taxonomy): Eukaryota > Viridiplantae > Streptophyta > Magnoliopsida > Lamiales > Lamiaceae > Ballota > Ballota nigra. The sequence goes on along the minus strand of OX344727.1, from coordinate 3,006,982 downwards.
AAGAGCTGAAGTATCCTGTCAGTGGAGTAGGAAGCCTTTTTTTTTAATGACGCTCTGACCTGCTTCCCTTCCTGACAAGCTTTGCACAAGTGATCTTTGCTAAAAACTTCATTAGGTAGACCATCAACAAGTGACTGTCTAGAAATTTTGTTAAGAATCTTGAAGTTCAGGTGGCTTAATCTTTTATGCCATAACCAACTGAGCTCTAGAGAGCTTTTAGCAACAAGACAAGTATTAGGAATAGTGCTGCTCCAATCAGCGAGATAAATGTTACCTTTCCTTATACCTGATAGAAGCACTTGTGTTGATTTGTCCTTGACTGAACATTTATTCGATGAGAACTCAACACAGAACCCTTTGTCACAGAATTGACTTACTGACAGCAGGTTATGCTTCAGTCCTTCCACAAAGGACACATTTTCCACTCTGACTGTACCTATAATTAGAACACCAAAACCCTTAGTAACACCTTTTAAGTTATCACCAAAGGTTACCTGTGGACCATCTTTAGCCTGATATTCGTGGAGAAGACTCTTCATTCCAGTCATGTGCCTTGAGCAACCACTGTCTAGGTACCAAACAGCTTTGATTGAGTCTTCTCTCCTCTTGTTGTGATCCACAGCCGCCTGTAAGCAAATCAGGCTTTAGGTACCCATTGGGTGTTGGGTCCTATTGTGTCAGCTGTACCTTTCGGGATCCAGACTTGCTTCACAACCCTGATTGCCTCAGAGTGGTGAATCTGTCTCCCTGAAACATCGACATACACAACTTTCTTCTTCTTAGCCTGAGAGGAAGATGGTGTATGGGTGCTAGACTTAGGCTTCGCAGGAGCCTGAGTGGGTGCCTTTTGGGCTGGCTTCCTGTTCTTCCTAGGTCTGGGTGCAGCAGGTCTTGGGCCTTGTTCTTGATAAGGACCCTGATTTCTATTCCCCCTAGGCAAGTGAAGGAATGGAAAACAGTTAAAGGCCTCAGGATGCCAAAACCACGGGGGTGTCATCATGTTTGGCCTTCCCTGTTGGTATTGCCAAGCATGATGGTACCCTCGCTGGCCAGTCTGGGGGCTCTTGGCCTGAGTCTTCCTCTGCTTTCGCTGAGGTTTTCCCTGGCCTGAGCTCTCAGGGGCTTCCGTAGGTTGCTTCACCTTTTCCTTGGGTTTTGGCTTAGCTACCTTAGGAGCAACCCTGACTGTGTCAATGGTTTCTTTGCCCTTATCAGTTTGACGGGCCTGGAGCACAACCTTAGGTGCACTCTGGCCTGTCTGAACAAATACCCTCTCAGTGTTGCTCCCTGAAGCAACATGAGACTGACCTTGTGAGGATTTCTCAGGAACATATCCAAGTCCCTTTTTCTTGTTCCCAAGTATCTGGTTGCTATTTATTTCCTCTCTAGCCCCTGAGGATTTATTCATTGCTGCAACCTTTTTCTTGAGAGAGTCCTCACTCTTTTTCAGGATTTCATGTCTGGTAAAGAGGTCATCAAACTTACTCTTAAGTGCTTTCAGCTCTTCCTTCCTGACCAGCTCTTCCTCAGCCAGTTCCTTCAGAATTTTCTCTCTTGGGAGACGCTCAGAATTGATCATATCAATTTCCTGAGTTAGTCTCACAATCTGAGCTGATTCTTTGAGATCAGACTGAGTGAGTTGTTCATTCAGGTTTTGAACTTCAGTACTCAATTTCTTGTTCTCCTCTACCAAGAAGACATTAGTTTCCTGCAGTCTGGAGAAATCAACCATCAATTGATCAAGACAGATCTGAAGGTTCATTTCTCTAACTGACTCTGAGCTGAGCTCAGGATTTTGACCAGTGTAAGAAGCACAAACAGAATTTGATGTTACCTCAGGCTCATCCCTAGCCATTAGGCAGACATCATCGTACTCATCATCCGAGAAGAGTTCAGGTGACCTTTCAGTGGGGTCATCAGAGTCTGTTGCATCCTCAGCCACCATAGCCCTCCGATCAGCAGATCTTAGATCCCTCGTGGCTCTCCTTTCCTCTCTCTCCCTAGCACTCAGCTCCGGGCAATCGTACTGATAGTGACCAATATTGTTACAGTTGTAACATGCTACCTGCTCACTTATTCTTTCTTTTCTTGGTTCAGGGTTCCTCCTTGAGTCAGGTTCCCTGGTTCTCGGTGAGCTTTCAGCCTTGGTTGGATATCTATCATCGCGAGTACGTCTCTGTTCGTCTCTTCTTTCAGGTTTTGGTTCAGAATATCTCCTTTCATCACCACGTTCTCTCCTCTGGTCAGTGTTTCTTCGCTCCTCATATCTCCTCGAGCTTTGGTGGGTTCCTTCAGGTTTCCTGTCACGTGAGTCCTGATAAAACTTTTTATAACGACCAAACCTGGAATTGAGCTTGTCAAATCGTCTGGCCATCAGGCTGTACTCCTCAGCGAGTTCTTCCCTGCTCATCTCCATCAGTGACTTTGATGAAGAATTTGATGAGGGCTCAACAGGTTCAGACCTGGCCTTGAACGCCACACTTTTCTCAGGAGTTTTCTCCTTCCCTTCCTCTTCTGACTGAACTTTCTTCTTTCTTTTGTTAAGATCAAATTCAAGCGCTTTTAGCTCTGAAAAAAGTAAAGCAGAAGTTATGTTACTCATATCCTGAGTGTTCTTAAGCATAATTACACTGTTGTCCCATCTCTCAGGAAGGGCATTCAGGATTTTTGAAGCAACATCTCTCCTTGGGACATCCTTGTCCAACATCACCAACTCATTCATCAACTTGATGAATCTAGACTCCATCTGATCTATGCTCTCATCAGGCAGCATCTCGAACGCTTTGAATTTCTGAATGGCAATATTCCTCTTGCTCTCCTTTATCTTTTCTGACCCTTCGCACATCCTGGTCAGCTCATCCCAAACCTCCTTTGCCGTCTTTAGGTTCATCAGCCTGGCTGACTCCTCGAAGGGCACCGTATGCAAGATGATGTTTCTGGCGACGTTGTCAAGCCCCACCATCTTGATTTCATCGTTGGTCATGTCTTTCCTCTCCTTAGGAACCTGCACGCCAATCGCAAGATCATCGTATCCCAGTCCTCTGACGTTAGGAATAGTGATCTTGATCGGTCCTTCCCTGAGTACACGCGGCATCTGGTCATGGATGGCATCTAGATGTGCCTCTAATCTGAACTTCCAATAGACAAAGTTAGATACAGAGAATTCAGGTAACGAAGCTTCAAGTCTCCTCGAAGTCATGATGATGATGCAAGTTTTATGAAAGGCAAACTCAGATCTGTTCAGTGACCACCAACAGTTTCTCCTCTGAAACTATTAGTATTCAAAGTCAGTGGTCTTTCGAACCACCGCTCTGATACCACTTGTTGGTCCCGGTACAAGACTGAGGAATACGTGTATGGGGGGAGGGGAATACACGTATACCAATTTTCAAACTTAAAACTGACTGAGTCCCCTTCACTCAGAGTGGTAAAGAACTAGGAGCTGATAATACACCCACTGACTACACTTGGTGCAGGTCAGTTGGCTAACTATCAGTTCAAGTTCAGTGCGGAAATGTTTGAGCCCTGATAGTTTAAAGTCTTGTTTAGTTTGCTTTCTAAAAACTTGTTTTACTCAAATCTGAGAAGTGTTTAGTAGGGCAGTGTTCTTTCGAGGATCAGGTTGATTGATTCAGACCTGATAAACTTGAATGCAATGAATGAACAGGTAATATGGCAAGTATGCACAATGTCAAAGCAGTAAGAACACAAGAAGTTTAACGTGGTTCAGAGTCTCAAGCTCCTACGTCCACGGCCTGACTTAACAGGAAATCCACTCAAGGGATTCTTGTTTTTAACGTGCCAAGGTGCACCAAGATCAGTTACCTCACTGATCTATACAAACTCCTCTTACTATCACACTAACTGACTTACTCCCAACAAGCCTAACTTAGGGTTTTGGTTTCAGTTTGGATTCCAACTAAGTTGAGATTATCCTTACAAGGCAAAGCTATGCTAAGGATTGGATAATCTCTCTAAGCTTAAGATAATTCTAATTAGCTCTTGGAATACAGAATAACTCTCGGTTGCTAAGAAACACTTGGGAAATTTGAATGTTTTCGAGTGCTTCTTTTAAAGGCTGAATGCTTTGATTGCTTGAGAGTTTGAGTAATTTCTGGCTTGGAAATTTCCCGTAACCTTGAATGGGTTCAAGGCCTTCTGTATTTATAGGTGGTTTGAAAAACTATCCGTTGGAGAGATAGCCTTCTAGCCATCTATGTAGAGGGGCTTCAAACGGACATATCTCCATGCAGCAGCCGCCCTTGCATGGATTTGGTATTTGCATTAAATGCACATTAAATGCTTGCCCGTTGAATATGCAGTCTGAATTCAGTCTTTATGTCAGGTTCCGTACGTGCGTGTCCTCCTCGGATTGGTCCACGTCATCAGGTTGGTGAGAATGTCAGAACTTATTCCTGAGCTTCAGGCTTGTCATATTAAGTTCATTTTGTCTTGAGCTCACCGGTCTTGTCCTGACGCTGAAATTCCTTTTGCATTGCTTGGCTCTACTCCAAGTCTTCCCATTAACTCAGTGACAACCTGTTCCCTTCAGGACTGAGTTAGTAATAACCTCAGGGTCATACTCTTCATCACTGACACTTACTCAGCCAGCTTAGAAGACTGCCATAAGTCCAGGATGGTGCTCTTCGTCTTCAGGCTCTGAGTCTTGATTGTCTCCAGTGAGTTCTCCTCTCACTGAGTACCTGTGAAGTGTAAAATGACTAAGTACTAATCCTAACCAAGACTAGCCTGACAAAGACAGATTAAGGCAATCATCTTTTCAGGGGCTTTGGGATCTTAATCAAAACTGACAATGTCCCAACAATCTTGTTTATAGGTCAACTGCTTAAATAAACTAAATACTTTATCAATGAGTATAACTTAATATATTTCGGATTTACCAATCCCATGACATTGCAAATCACCCACACGTGAGAATTCAAATCTCACGTCCCATTTTCCTAACCCCTTTGCAGATTTCGATTAGGGGAGCAAGGACAGTGATGCAGAAGATACAAAGTTTCCCGCTTGCTTAAAATACTATTAATAATACAATGATGCCTATTATCCTATTCCTAAATAAATGTTATCACTACTACTATGCAAGACGATACTTTTTACCATGTGTTTTAGTTACTAAAACTCAGTATGTGTTATCCTGAAGATACAGAACCCTCTATCCAACTTTATATATACACAGATATACTTATGTGTGCGATACATTATTATAATATTTCTCCCCACTTATCCGCTGCATGAAACTCATCATTCAATTCCGTTATATTTCCTTCAAAAATTTTATAGTTCGGACTTTTGATCACAATAATACTTCGAATCCGATATAATTAATATATTCTGGATTTGCGGGGCAGAGAACCCATCGCTGTCTCGGCTGTGCTGTCGGAAGCTCTGGGGAAGTCAGAATAGGAGAGCACTCATCTTGGGGTGGGCTTACTACTTAGATGCTTTCAGCAGTTATCCGCTCCGCACTTGGCTACCCAGTGTTTACTGTGGGCACGATAACTAGTACACCAGAGGTGCGTCCTTCCCAGTCCTTTCGTGCTAGGGAAAGGTCCTCTCAATGCTCTAACGCCCACACCGGATATGGACCGAACTGTCTCACGACGTTCTGAACCCAGCTCATGTACCGCTTTAATGGGCGAACAGCCCAACCCTTGGAACATACTACAGCCCCAGGTGGCGAAGAGCCGACATCGAGGTGCCAAACCTTCCCGTCGATGTGACTCCCCGCGATTTCATCCAGAGTATGTTCCTATCCACCAATTAAGTAAATAACTATTGTTAGGATAAAAATTGTTAGTTTTGATGAGTTAAAACAAACCAGAAGATGTAATAGGACCATCTGGACCTGTTAGCCAGATGATGATCTAGATTAGGACTTAGTCTAGGGGGAACTGCCAGACCAGAAGACCTCACCAGAAGAGTCACCAGAAGACCCCACCAGAGGACTTCACCAGAGGACTCCACCAGAGGACTTCACCAGAAGAGATCAGACCAGAGGCAGAGGACCTTCCCCAGACCAGACGAGTTCGGACCAGACGAGTCTGGTGGAACAAAAGATGCTCAGTTTGATCCCCTTATTCTACTGAGTATTCTGGTTGTTCACCAGATTAGGACCAGAAGACACCGAGGTTGCCTGGTGTCTGGTCCTGCCTTCTCTGGAGAGAATTAGAGTTAGGCAATTGGAAGCATTGTTCCGTTGGTGATTAATCAAGTCAAAACAAGATTGGATTGAGAAGATATGAAGACAATCAATCAAGATCTCACCAACCCAATCAATCAATTATGGAATTGATTGATTGAAGCTTCCATATATAGAGGATCTGATTGGATTAGCCTCCCAACGGCTATGTCCCCAATCCCCTCTATATATACTTGAGTACAGATCGGAAAAAGCTCTAGAATCATTCACGCGCATATAGCGATACTAAGCTTTTGATCACTACGCATATTGCACTCACACTTTTGTTCTTAATTACTCATCTACTCGTAAGGAGTTTATATACTCAACATGTTCATCTTGTTAAGACAAGGTTGGAGTAAGTCTATCTTTAGATCGAAGTTAGATCTAAAGAGTGTGTAAGAAGGTTCTGGTACTTCAGAAATTCCAGTGAGTAAGTTTGTGAGTTGGTTGTTAGTGAGACCCCTTGGTGATAAGGGAGAGTGGACGTAGGATATTTAATCCGAACCACTATATATCTTGTGTTATTTATCGCTTTATTTTAATTATTGTTTATTGTTTATTACTCTCTTATAAAAGACTTTGAAAGACATTATTACATAAGCTTCCGCAATTAATCTATCGAGTGGGACCAACAAGTGGTATCAGTCCTTGATCACAGTGGCTAACAATTTTTTATCACAGTGACTTTAATTCTGGAGACATCTGGAGACTCAAGGGAGACCAGATTCAGAACTCCAGAGAGGAGGAGAGATGACAACCCTGGCAGCTCTGGGAGATCAGATCATCAGAGGAGGGATGGTAGCTCTGGCAGACCTGACTACCAGAGGAGAGAAAGTAGCCCTGCCAGATCAGACTACAACCAGAGGAGGAGAGAGCCAAGTCCTAGTCCCAGAGGAGACAATGCCTGCTACACATGCAACAAGACTGGTCACTACAGTTATGATTGTCCTCAGCTTACTCCTAGGGAAAGAGAAGAGAAAAGAATCAAGAGAGATAGGAGATATGCAGATAAGAGAGCACTGCTGGCAGAAGCAGAGGAGGAGGATACTAGTTCCAGTTCTTCTTCTTCTGACTTTGGATCAGATGATGATGTGTGTCTCATGGCAGACATCACTGAGGTAAATGAAACTACTCTTGTTTTATCTAATTCCAAATGTACTGAATCCTCTAATTCATCTGGTAACTCCAGAGAGTCAGATATGCAACAAATGCTATCAGATCTCCAAAATTGTGTCCAACTCTGTCAAAAACTTGAGAAAGAGAATGGTAGGCTCAGAGCTGAAGTTCAATCACTCTCTCATGAGCACAAATCCACCAGAGAACTCATGAAATATCATTCCAAAGAAGTCTCTGAACTTCAGGAAAAGATCACAGAAAGAGATACTCTGGTAGATCAACTCATGAAAGAAAGGAACTCTCAAGAGGATGAGATCACTGAACTCAGAGCCAAATACCAAACTCTTATCAAGGGAAAACAAGTTGTTCACAACATAGAGGAGATACCTATGCCCAGAGAAGCTCCTAAGATACCATCTGTTGTATCTATCATATCAGAGTCTTCTCAGCGCATTTGTGATAAGAGTGGTTTAGGATATTCTGGAATTACCACTAAAACTCACAAGTACCTCTATAATAAAGACAAGTCTGTAAGAGCTGGTAAATTGGTAGAAATCTGGAATGATAAAGACTTAACTGGTAATGGTTACAAGGTGGTTCACAATCCTGATTGGAAAAGGAATCACTCTGTTAATCACTTAACTAATGGTCCAGAAGAGTTGACTGTTCTGGAAGAGAAGATGTTAGAGAATAAGTGTCAACAAGGGGAACCATTAAAGATTGATGGTTCTGTGAACAATGAGTCCCAAGGAGTAGATATTACTCAAATTGGAGGACCCCAGAGAAATCCTCAAAGGGAACCTAAACAGATTAGGGGACCTCAAAGGAAACACTAAAAAAGGGGGAATACCAACCAGAGTAATAACTACCAGAGAAGGAACAATGTTCAACAGAACCAGGTACCCCAGAGACAATTTTCTCAGAAGAATCAATTCCAGAATAGGTATACTCAAAGGAACTATAATCACCAGAACAGGTCTAATTATCAGAACCAGAGGAGGTCTTCCAGACCCATCTATAGAAAACAACCTGATCTGGGTAGTTATGACACCAGAGATGGTTCTTCTAGGATGTACCCTTATAACCAGACCTTTAAGACCATGTCTTTGAGGCAGGCCATTCCAAAGGCCAGATTTGAGAAAAGGTACACCAGGCCTGTTTATAGGAAAGGTGTCCTTATCAGACCAGTAGCTCAATATGTCATAGTAAGAGGACATGTACTGGTAGATAGATTTGGAAGGAAGATAAGATCTCCTCATCCATCAAGGGATGATCTTTATCTATGGATTCCTACAAAACCTGCAACTAACCAATCAGGACCCAGCACTAGTAGGGGACCTAATTGATCTCTCTGCAGGTAGATAAGAGTCCATTGGAGAAAGGATTTTCAAACAACCATGTCTGGTACATTGATAGTGGATGTTCCAAGCACATGACCTTCCAGAAGGATAATCTCCAAGATTTCAAGCCATTGAATGGACCAAGAGTGATGTTTGGTGACAACAACTATGGAGTCACCAGAGGAGTTGGAAAGTTGACCTTCAATGGAGTATCTGTAGATGAAGTCTACTACGTAGAAGGACTCAAGCATAATCTGCTTTCAGTATCCCAATTCTGTGACAAGGGATACTCAGTGAAGTTTTCTAGTGATTCATGCACTGTTTTCTCTTCTGATTATAATGATATCTTGCTAATAGGCTTGAGGAAGGGTAACATTTATCTTGCAGATTTTAGCAGTTGCCCAAGAAATGCTTGCCTGGTTGCTAAAGGATCTGCAGAGAACAGCTGGATTTGGCACAAGAGATTGTGTCATCTTAACTTCAAAACATTGAACAAGATTGCCAGAAAGGGTCTCATTCGAGGTCTTCCTAATGAAGTGTTTAAGAAGGATCAGGTTTGTGGTTCATGCCAGAAGGGTAAACAACCCAAGACTTCCTTTAAGGATGTCCAGAGCACAACCACAACCAGAGTACTTCAACTACTTTACATGGACCTATTTGGACCTGTTTCTCCTCTTAGTTTCAGTGGAAGGAAGTACACCTTAGTAATAGTAGATGACTTTTCAAGATACACTTGGGTAGTGTTCTTGTTTAAGAAAAATGAAACTATGACTAAGCTGCCAGAGTTCTTCAAGCAGATTCAGAATGAGCAGAACCAGAGCATTGTCAGGATCAGGAGTGACAAAGGAACAGAGTTTTTGAATTCACATATTGCAGATTACTGCAAGGATCATGGGATTTTTCATGAGACATCTGCTGCCAGAACACCTCAACAAAATGGAGTTGCAGAAAGGAGGAATAGGACTCTCAAAGAAGCTGCAAGAAAACTTCTGGCAGAGTACAGCACTCCACAGAGATTTTGGGCAGAGGCCATCAATACAGCTTGCTACACTCAGAACAGGTGCCTGATTGCCCAGAGACATAATAAGACCCCATATGAGGTATGGAAAGGTAAAACCCCATCTGTTTCATATTTTCATGTTTTTGGATGTAAGTGTTTCATCCATGACAATGGGAAATCTAAATTAAGAACCTTTGATGCTAAAGTGGCTGATGGAATATTTTTGGGATATTCCAGCACCAGTAAAGCTTTTAGAGTTTTTAATAAGAATTCACTTTGTGTGGAGGAAACACCTCATGTTGTTTTTGATGAATCTACTTTTGAGTGCAAGGTGGATTCTAAGTATCCTGATGAGACCCAGAATCGGACTACTCCCAGAGTTATCAAGGTCAATCCACCTATTCTTGATTCAGATTCAGATTCAGATGATGACCCATCTCCTGGTTCTCTGAAGCAGCAGCCTTCACAAGGAGCAGAACCAGAAGATGTTGGAACTCCTGTAGGGGGAAGCTCTTCTGCAGGTGGTGATAATCACCAAGGTACTGCAGAAGATGATCACCCAGGCAAGACCACGGGAAGGAGGACCCTGGTTGATCACCCCAATGACCTGATCTTAGGAGATCCAACTAAGGGTGTCTAGACTAGGAGAACTATTAACTTAGACGCCTTATTCAGTTGCTATGTGTCCTTGATTGAGCCCAAGAACATCAAGGAGGCACTGAAAGATTCAAATTGGATTGTGGCTATGCAAGAGGAATTGAATCAATTCACCAGACAGGATGTTTGGGAGCTGGTAGACAGACCAAGTCATCAAAAGGTGATAGGCACTAAGTGGGTTTTCAAAAATAAGAAAGATGAGAATGATGTCATTACTAGGAACAAGGCAAGGCTAGTGGCCCAGGGCTATTCTCAGTCTGAAGGAATAGACTATGATGAGACTTTTGCTCCTGTTGCCAGACTAGAAGCCATCAGATTGTTCTTAGCATATGCTGCTCACATGAAGTTCAAAGTATACCAGATGGATGTGAAATCTGCCTTTCTTAATGGGATTCTCATTGAGGAAGTGTATGTTGAACAACCTCCTGGTTTTGAACAAGGTGACAAGGTGTTTAAGCTTAAGAAAGCTCTTTATGGGCTGAAGCAGGCACCCAGAGCATGGTATGACACTCTTTCTCAATTTCTTCTGGACAATGGTTTTACAAAAGGTAAAATTGATAGGACCTTGTTTAGGAAAGAAGAAGGAAAGGACATCCTTCTGGTCCAAATATATGTTGATGACATCATATTTGGATCCCCTAACAAGAAGCTGTGTGAGAAGTTTGGTGAGCTCATGCAGGGACAGTTTGAGATGTCCATGATGGGAGAATTGAATTACTTTTTGGGTTTGCAGGTTAAGCAATCAGAGAAGGGAATTTTTATTAATCAAGCTAAGTACACCAGAAACATGTTAGAGAAATTTGGAATAGGATCTAGCAGGGCAGCCAAGATCCCTATGATGACAAATTTCAACATGGATCCAGATGAGTCTGGAGAGAGTGTGGACCAGACTCAGTACAGAGCACTTATTGGTTCTCTTTTGTATCTGACTGCAAGCAGACCAGATATTACTTTTGATGTAGGAGTTTGTGCCAGATTTCAAGCTAACCCCAAGAAGAGTCACTTGGAAGCAGCTAAGAAAATATTGAAATATCTTAAGGGAACTGTGAATTTAGGATTATGGTATCCTGCAGATGACAACCTGGAATTAAGTGGTTATTCAGATTCAGACTATGGTGGGTGCAGAATAGATAGGAAATCTACAAGTGGAACATGCCAATTTTTAGGGAACAAATTGGTATCCTGGTTTTCCAAGAAGCAGACTTTAGTTGCTACATCAACAACAGAAGCAGAGTACATGGCTGCAGGGAGTTGTTGTTCTCAACTTCTCTGGATTAGTCAACAGCTTAGGGATTACCAGATTAGAGCTAAGGATATTCCTATTTTCTGTGATAGTAATAGTGCCATTGCAATCACCCAGAATCCAGTTCTTCATACCAGATGCAAACATGTTGATATAAGGCATCATTTTATCAGAGATCATGTTGAGAAGGGAGACATAAGGATGGAAAAGATTGCAACAGAGAGGCAGAGAGCAGATATTTTAACCAAGCCTTTGGCTGAGACCAGATTCAGAGAGTTAGCCTTTGAGTTAGGTTTGTTGGATCCAGAAACATATTTGATTTAGGGGGAACATCAGAGAAGTATCCTTACTTTATTAATTTTCTTCATAAATTTTCTTTATGCTAACATACCTGCAGATTAGATATATCAGAGAGGGTATACTTTCAGAAGAGGTATACACCAGGTGACACTAATCCCAGATGAGGTGTTGAGTCAGAGATATGTCCAAAGTCTTTACTGACCAGGACCAGATGAGTTCCATCAGAGGAGAAGTATCACCAGACTAGTTGTGGTATCATCTGGTTACAATATCAGGTGACAGGTATGTCTTTTCTACTGTGGCCTCTGATCATTGGGATACACTTTCCAAATTAGTAAGTACACTCAAAACCTTTCAACTTCGGAGTGTATTTAAGACTAGGGTATAGGGCCTAGGCAATCATTTCGCTTTTTCTCTTGACTGCCACAAAACCCCTTTATGCCCAGTCCCAATGACTATGCCAATGCACCAGATTAAATCTGTATTTCGCCTTTCATCATGGCCATCGGATTTAATCACTGTGCAAAATGTCAATCAATACTAAAATTGATTTTGTTTCCTAAATTGAATTTGAAACAACACGCGTTCACACTTCATTTAATTTTCAAGCCACGCGTATTACCCTATTTAAATCAATTTTGTTTTCAATCTGTCCTTTCACGAGTCTATACTATTCAAACCCTAACCTCTCTCTGCAAAGCATTCTCTCTCTCTCTCTCTTTCACAGTTATGGCACCCAAGTGCAATTTCGATCCAGACTATGTCTGCAAGAAACTCAAGTCAGAAATGGTGGTGGACTTCTATTCCACTAAGAATCCGGCCACTTTGGAGATTTTGGAACTTCTCCGACGTTCTGGGCTGGAGGAGTTGATTTCAAAGGTTCCCAAGGATCTGCGTACCTTGGATGGATATGCTGTACAGTTTCTTATCCGGATGAAGATCCATGAAGACTATATTTCATCCAAGATTGATTCAGAGGATCTTGTTTTCTCTAAGGCAGACTTCTGTGGTCTTTTTGGTAACCTTTCTGCGGAAGGTGTGGACCCACTGAAGTACAGAGAAGGAGAGGCGTTGGAATCCTTCAAGATGTTTGCCAGAAATTCATGCCAGAATATTACTAAGGGTTTCTTGGACAAGCATCTTAGGCAGAAGTATAAGGTGCTTTTTGACATTGTGGTAAAGATTCTCATGTGTGAGAGCCATAGCACAGATGCCATCTTCGTTGGCAGGCTCTGTGTTATGAGGGCCATTCTGGATGGTGTTCAATGTAACTGGGCTGAGTTCTTCTGGGGGGTGCTGAGGAAGAACAAGGTGAAAATCCAGAAGGAAGAATGCCCCCAGTTGCCAGGAGAGCAACAATTTGTGTTCAATGCTAATGTTTCATTGGGCACAAAACTCACCCTAATTCTGGATTCGATTCTTCCAGAGAAGAAATGGAGACAATCCTGGTGTAAGGGCTTTCATAAGTCCAAGATTATGTTCTCCAAGGATGGTCCTCTCCACGGCCATGCCGACTCTGATGGAGAGCAAGCCATCCCTGCCCCTCCTATTCAAGCCATTCCCTCACCTGCTAAGGGGCAGAAGCAGCAGCAGCAGCAGAAGACTCAGAAGAAAGCTGCTGGAGCAACTGGTTCTTCAACTGTTGCTTTCTCTGGTTCCTCTGAGGAGGACCAGATCCCTCTTCTTGATGTACTGAAGAAGAAGAGTGAGGTTGCCAAGAAGGCTGGAGCAGCCAAGAGGAAGCAGCCAGACGAGGCCAGGAGACATTCTGCTAAGAAGAGGAGGACTAGCAGAAAGGCCAAGAAAACCCTTCTGGTGGATGAGCCATCAGAAGAGGAAGAGGAAGAAGATGAAGTGCCTCTTGTGAGGAAATCCAAGGCCAAGAGAGCCCTTCTTCAAGATTCAGACTCTGGATCTGATCTTGGAGAGGCCTTGGAGAAGGCCATTGAGGATGCCACCCAGATGATGGAGGATGCTCCAGAGCCTGTTGTGCCTGCTGGTGTTGACCCAGCAGAGGTAAACCCTTCCTTTCCCTCTTCCTCCCCCATAAATCTTGTTTCCCCTTCTACCTCTCCCCCAGATAACATTCCCCAAACCCCATCTGCCTCTGGTAACCCCATTCTTCCACCAGAGCAGACTATCCCAGATACACCTGTCTATACTCCCTCTACCATCCCTACACAAACACCTTCTCCCCAAAATTCCCAAACACATATCCCCACTAACCCCTCTCCCCCACCTTCTGTATCAGAGGTACCCTCAACCTCCTCTGGTGCAGAAGTCCCCCCTTCAAACACTTCCACCTCCCAAATCCCTCCTACACATTCTGTACCAGATATTCCTTCCTCTTCTGGTGCAGAGCAACCAATCCCTACCACCTCTACTTCACAAAATCCTAACCCTCCCCAAACCCATACAGATCAGGACCCAACCATTGCTATGGCTCTGGGATTCCCTGCCCCTCCTCCCTCCCCAACCTGTTTAACCAGCGATGATAGTGAAGATGAGGAAGCTTCACTTGAGCCTATTGACTTAGCCCCTTCCTCCTCTGCCTCTGGGCCCAAACCCTTCACTTTCTCATCTGCAGAAATGGGTCCCATTAGGCAGAGTATGAGTGTAAGTGCTCAACTCTGGCTAAGAGAGCATTTTCCAGTTCTTCTGGAGCACTTACCACTTCTGGCAGAGCTTACTGATGCCAAGGTCTGGAGCAAGGCCAGACTTGAAGATGTGGAGGACCTGGTGCTATTGCTTGAGGAAATGGGTGCCTCCAACTTCACTGCTTGGGAGATTGAGCTGAAGCAGAAGATGAATATTCAGAACCCAGCAGAGCTAGAGACCCCTGGTGCAGCTAAAGTCTTGATTCGCACCCTGCTCATCCAGAGAGGAGTAATGCTCACTCCAGAGGGCCCCACTTACAAGTTTGGTCCTCAATTTGTCTTCCCTCCAGAGCTTTATTCAGACGAGGAGGACTTTGAGATGTCTCCTGCTGTGCTCCAGAAGATGAAGGCTTTCTTCAACGAGCAGATCATGCAGATAGGGCGCTTTTCCAAAGCAATTCAATATATGGCCCCTGCTATGATTGAGCATCAGATTAAGCAAGAGAGGAAAATCTTCCTGAAGCAGATCAAGTCCACTCTGGCAGAAGTTAAAGCTTCATTCAAGGCTAATGGCTTGTTTGTCAAATTAGATGTAATGCACAGCCAGAAGCAGCTCCAGGAGCACGTGATGGAGCAGATGAGGCCAGTCTCTGTACTCAAAGTGGAGATGGCCAGCCAGATGATTCAAACTGCTAGACTGAAAGACTCCCTCCAGGAGATGTTGGAGAAGCAAGAGAGACTTGTTGCAGAGTCTAAGGCTTACCTGGAGGAGGCCAAGCAGCTTCGTGATCTTCACTCTTCCTCCAACACTGCCTTGCCTGATCTCATAAGGCAGGTAGTGGAGCCTCTCCTTGATGAAGTTAAAAAGGGGGAAGAGAAGGCCAGAACTGATCTGGCGAAGACCACAAATGAGACTCTTTTTAGCCATGGAGCTCGTCTGGACCTGCTGGAGAACAGATTGGCCCAGGCTGAGTTGCAGAAGAAGAAGAAAGAAGAGTTGAAATCTCTATCTATGGCTAAACAACTTGCTGCAGAAGAAGAGTCATCTGAAGCTGAGCAGGATCCCTCTACCATTCCTGGTCCTGCTAAGAGGAAGATTAGGAAAGTAAAGAAGAGTTTCCTTGAATCTGTTGTCGAAGAAGCAGAGAAGAGATACAAGGAAGAGACTCCAGAGGAGAGGCAAGCCAGAATCAGGAAGAACATAGATGAAGAGCAGAGGCTCAGATATGTTAGGAGACAGAACAAGAAGGCCAGAGAAGCTGGTATTCCTTCTGGTGCAGGTGGCTCAGGTCAGAAGAGGAAAGCTCCTGTGGAAGTTATGAACATCTTGCCACTCAGGACAGAAGGGTCCTTTGACTCTACTGTGCCATATCCTCTGATTGAGAGATGGAGAGAAGCCAAGACACTCTGGTTCATTCAGCATTATATCCAGAGGCCAGCACCAGAAGATGATGAGCTGATCAACAGAACCTTCCATTCTTGGATGCAAGCCTATGATGCAGACTTGTACAAGCAGCTGATGGATTCCACCATTGAGTTCAACCTGGAGGTGACTGCTCCTGAATTTACTTATCTTAACACTCCCATGATTGGGAACCAGGTGGATTGGGCAGAACTGAAGAAGCTTTACAAGACCAAGGTGTTGGTGAATTTCACCCCAACATCTTCTGCAGAGTTGAAGGCCGTCCAGGATAGGTTCCTTGACTGGTTTCTTGTCCCTAAAGAGAACAGAAGATATGCCTAGAATAGGACAATGAACTTCAATGTAATCTGTAATTATTTTGTCCTCTGATTATTAATGGAAAAATACATATCTTCTCTGTTCTAAAGACAACTCCTTGTTGTCTTATTATTTGCCTGATGAGATCTATTCTAAGGTCTCATCCCTTTATTGTTTTCTTGCTTAAGTTTTACTTTTGATCAGTTCTGGTAGTGTTTTAACTCCATCAAAAAGGGGGAAATTGTTAGGATAAAAATTGTTAGTTTTGATGAGTTAAAACAAACCAGAAGATGTAATAGGACCATCTGGACCTGTTAGCCAGATGATGATCTAGATTAGGACTTAGTCAAGGGGGAACTGCCAGACCAGAAGACCTCACCAGAAGAGTCACCAGAAGACCCCACCAGAGGACTTCACCAGAGGACTCCACCAGAGGACTTCACCAGAAGAGATCAGACCAGAGGCAGAGGACCTTCCCCAGACCAGACGAGTCCGGACCAGACGAGTCTGGTGGAACAAAAGATGCTCAGTTTGATCCCCTTATTCTACTGAGTATTCTGGTTGTTCACCAGATTAGGACCAGAAGACACCGAGGTTGCCTGGTGTCTGGTCCTGCCTTCTCTGGAGAGAATCAGAGTTAGGCAATTGGAAGCATTGTTCCGTTGGTGATTAATCAAGTCAAAACAAGATTGGATTGAGAAGATATGAAGACAATCAATCAAGATCTCACCAACCTAATCAATCAATTAGGGAATTGATTGATTGAAGCTTCCATATATAGAGGATCTGATTGGATTAGCCTCCCAACGGCTATGTCCCCAATCCCCTCTATATATACTTGAGTGCAGATCGGAAAAAGCTCTAGAATCATTCACGCGCATATAGCGATACTAAGATTTTGATCACTACGCATATTGCACTCACACTTTTATTCTTAATTACTCATCTACTCGTAAGGAGTTTATATACTCAACCTGTTCATCTTGTTAAGACAAGGTTGGAGTAAGTCTATCTTTAGATCGAAGTTAGATCTAAAGAGTGTGTAAGAAGGTTCTGGTACTTCAGAAATTCCAGTGAGTAAGTTTGTGAGTTGGTTGTTAGTGAGACCCCTTGGTGATAAGGGAGAGTGGACGTAGGATATTTAATCCGAACCACTATATATCTTGTGTTATTTATCGCTTTATTTTAATTATTGTTTATTGTTTATTACTCTCTTATAAAAGACTTTGAAAGACATTATTACATAAGCTTCCGCAATTAATCTATCGAGTGGGACCAACAACTATAAAAAACGGTGGTATCAGAGCCTAAGTTCAAAACTTTCGGACCTAACCCCAAATCTTGTTTCCTGTCACACTAAAATTATTTATTATCACTTAAGTTTTAAGACATTAAATTTCTCGGGGGAAACGTGTCTCTGATTACTGTCTATAAGCTCCTTAAAAGTGCGTTACTACTTTTCCATAATATTATCTAAAGGCCTACAAATTCACAACTGCTTGACTTCATAATATTACGCGATTAAAAAGGTTACGATAACTCAAAACAATGTTCGTACTATGAAGGAGGAACTACAAAATCTAGTCTAAGTTGCTATTGAACCTCGAATAAATGATAAGAATACTTGGATAAATTGTGAACTTCATAAATGATATTATGTGATTTCTTTGATTACGTGTTTTAAATGTTTACTTTACAGTTATTTTCCTTTTAAACTAAAATTTGACTAGAACTTTCCTTTCTCTATAGGAAACCCGTAAGATGGACGTGACCCAGTACTTAGAGATTGAGCAGTTAGAAGTAGAGACTATCGATGCCTTCACTGCCCGCTTTTTAGAGTCGCGCGAAAGGGCAAGGATTACCCCAGAGCCCCACATTGAGACCAACTTCACATCTGCGACCCGATTCATGGGAGGAGTGATCGAGATTTTCCACCCCATCGCTGCCGGACTATTGGCCCGTATGAGGGTGGACGACCCAGAGCATGGCCCTCAGGTTCACCTAGACGCCTACTAGGTGGAGGCTCAGAGGGGGATCTAGCACGCGGATGAAAGCCGCACCCTATCCCGATAGGCCGCCGAGATTGCTCGGTGCGATTTTACCATGTCCAAAGCTCTCCATGAGGACGCAGTGCTTGCCCGAGTCTCAGCCGCAGCATCAAGGACTGCCGCAAACTCCCAAGATGAGTTCTCCCGTACCACTCTCAGGAGGTCCACGCTGTACTTGGAGGCAGCTCTCGCGCAGCGGGATACCTCCATCACCTTCTGGGTAGCGAGTGGACTGGCTGGGGAGGGACCTTTCGGCTTTGGGAAAGCCGCACCTCCTGTAGTAGAGCCAGAAGGGATTGAGCCAGGGGTAGCAGAGGTTGAGGCAGATGAGCCAGGGGTAGAGGTAGATTCCCTAGCAGAGTCAGAGGTTGATGACTAGATGGACTTCCGGACCTTGTATATAGTAGTAGATGCATATATATATTATAGACGGCAGCCGCTTGACATATAGTAGTAGTCATTTTGCATGGTCGTTTTCCTTATAGGCCATAGCAGCGTAGCTCTAACCCCTCCTTTTGTAGCTCGTGGTCCGTATTGATGTGAGGACATGATGTTATAGCATTGCCTAGAAACCTTTTGCATTCTATGACGTAATGTAAGGAGACTGACTCCGTAGAACCAAAAGTTTTTAGATATATATATGCTCTTATTATGTGCTCACTGCTTGTTAATGTGTTTTACTTGCTTTATATATTGACTGTCATATGTTGGTCCCACTCGATAGATTAATTGCGGAAGCTTATGTAATAATGTCTTTCCAAAATCTTTTATAAGAGAGCAATAAACAATATTTAAAATAAAGCGATAAAAGACACAAGATATATAGTGGTTCGGATAAATATCCTACGTCCACTCTCCCTTAACACCAAGGGGTCTCACTAACAACCAACTCACAAACTTACTCACTGGAATTTCTGAAGTACCAGCACCTTCTTACAAACTCTTTAGATCTAACTTCGATCTAAAGATAGACTCACTCCAACCTTATCTTAACAAGATGAACAGGTTGAGTGTATAAACTCCTTACGAGTAGATAAGTAATTAAGAACAAAGTGTGAGTGCAATATGCGTAGTGATCAAAAGCTTAGTGTGGCTATATGCGCGTGAATGATTCTAGAGCTTTTTCTTGATCTGCACTCAAGTATATATAGAGGGGATTAGGGACATAGCCGTTGGGAGGCTAATCCAATCAGATCCTCTATATATGGAAGCTTCAATCAATCAATTCCCTAATTGATTGATTGGGTTGGTGAGATCTTGATTGATTGTCTTCATATCTTCTCAATCCAATCTTGTTTTGACTTGATTAATCACCAACGGTCAATGCTTCCAATTGCCTAACTCTGATTCTCTCCAGAGAAGGCAGGACCAGACACCAGGCAACCTCGGTGTCTTCTGGTCCTTATCTGGTGAACAATCAGAATACTCAGTAGAATAAGGGGATCAAACTGAGCATCTTTTGTTCCACCAGACTCGTCTGGTCCGGACTCGTCTGGTCTGGGGAAGGTCCTCTGCCTCTGGTCTGATCTCCTCTGGTGAAGTCCTCTGGTGGAGTCCTCTGGTGAAGTCCTCTGGAGGGGTCTTCTGGTGACTCTTCTGGTGAGGTCTTCTGGTCTGGCAGTTCCCCCTAGACTAAGTCCTAATCTAGATCATCATCTGGCTAACAGGTCCAGATGGTCCTATTACATCTTCTGGTTTGTTTTAACTCATCAAAACTAACAATTTTTATCCTAACAATTTCCCCCTTTTTGATGGAGTTAAAACACTACCAGAACTGATCAAAAGAAAAACTTAAGCAAGAAAACAATAAAGGGATGAGACCTTAGAATAGATCTCATCAGGCAAATAATAAGACAACAAGGAGTTGTCTTTAGAACAGAGAAGATATGTATTTTTCATTAATAATCAGAGGACAAAATATTACAGATTACATTGAAGTTCATTGTCCTATTCTAGGCATATCTTCTGTTCTCTTTAGGGACAAGAAACCAGTCAAGGAACCTATCCTGGACGGCCTTCAACTCTGCAGAAGATGTTGGGGTGAAATTCACCAACACCTTGGTCTTGTAAAGCTTCTTCAGTTCTGCCCAATCCACCTGGTTCCCAATCATGGGAGTGTTAAGGTAAGTAAATTCAGGAGCAGTCACCTCCAGGTTGAACTCAATGGTTGAATCCATCAGCTGCTTGTACAAGTCTGCATCATAGGCTTGCATCCAAGAATGGAAGGTTCTGTTGATCAGCTCATCATCTTCTGGTGCTGGCCTCTGGATATAATGCTGAATGAACCAGAGGGTCTTGGCTTCTCTCCATCTCTCAATCAGAGGATAAGGCACAGTAGAGTCAAAAGACCCTTCTGTCCTTAGTGGCAAGATGTTCATAACCTCCACAGGAGCTTTCCTCTTCTAACCTGAGCCACCTGCACCAGAAGGAATACCAGCTTCTCTGGCCTTCTTGTTCTGTCTCCTAACATATCTGAGCCTCTGCTCTTCATCTATGTTCTTCCTTATTCTGGCTTGCCTCTCCTCTGGAGTCTCTTCCTTGTATCTCTTCTCTGCTTCTTCGACAACAGATTCAAGGAAACTCTTCTTAACTTTTCTAATCTTCCTCTTAGCAGGACCAGGAATGGTAGAAGGATCCTGCTCAGCTTCAGATGACTCTTCTTCTGCAGCAAGTTGTTTAGCCATAGATAGAGATTTCAACTCTTCTTTCTTCTTCTTCTGCAACTCAGCCTGGGCCAAAGTGTTCTCCAGCAGGTCCAGACGAGCTCCATGGCTAAAAAGAGTGTCATTTGTGGTCTTCGCCAGATCAGTTCTGGCCTTCTCTTCCCCCTTTTTAACTTCATCAAGGAGGGGCTCCACTACCTGCCTTATAAGATCAGGCAAGGCAGTGTTGGAGGAAGAGTGAAGATCACGAAGCTGCTTGGCCTCCTCCAGGTAAGCCTTAGACTCTGCAACAAGTCTCTCTTGCTTCTCCAACATCTCCTGGAGGGAGTCCTTCAGTCTAGCAGTTTGAATCATCTGGCTGGCCATCTCCACTTTGAGCACAGAAACTGGCCTCATCTGCTCCATCACATGCTCCTGGAGCTGCTTCTGGCTGTGCATAACATCTAGCTTGACAAACAAGCCATTAGCCTTGAACGAAGCTTTAACCTCTGCCAGAGAGAATTTGATTTGCTTCAGGAAGATTTTCCTCTCTTGCTTAATCTGATGCTCGATCATAGCAGGGGCCATATGTTGGATTGCTTTGGAAAAGCGCCCTATCTGCATGATCTGCTCGTTGAAGAAAGCCTTCATCTTCTGGAGCACAGCAGGAGACATCTCAAAGTCCTCCTCGTCTGAATAAAGCTCTGGAGGGAAGACAAAGTGAGGACCAAACTTGTAAGTGGGGCCCTCTAGAGTGAGCATGACTCCTCTTTGGATGAGCAGGGTGTGAATCAAGACTTTGGCTGCGCCAGGAGTCTCCAGCTCTGCTGGGTTCTGAATGTTCATCTTCTGCTTCAGCTCAATCTCCCAAGCAGTGAAGTTGGAGGCACCCATTTCCTCAAGCAATAGCACCAGGTCCTCCACATCTTCAAGTCTGGCCTTGCTCCAGACCTTGGCATCAGTAAGCTCTGCCAGAAGTGGTAAGTGCTCCAGAAGAACTGGAAAATGCTCTCTTAGCCAGAGCTGAGCACTTACACTCATACTCTGCCTAATGGGACCCATTTCTGCAGAGGAGAAAGTGAAGGGTTTGGGCCCAGAGGCAGAGGAGGAAGGGGCTAAGTCAACAGGCTCAAGTGAAGCTTCCTCATCTTCACTATCATCGCTGGTTAAACAGGTTGGGGAGGGAGGAGGGGCAGGGAATCCCAGAGCCATAGCAAT
The DNA here is from genome assembly GCA_947034835.1 of Ballota nigra. NCBI lineage: Eukaryota > Viridiplantae > Streptophyta > Magnoliopsida > Lamiales > Lamiaceae > Ballota > Ballota nigra. The sequence goes on along the minus strand of OX344727.1, from coordinate 2,984,896 downwards.
GGTTGGGTCCTGATCTGTATGGGTTTGGGGAGGGTTTGGATTTTGTGAAGTAGAGGTGGTAGGGATTGGTTGCTCTGCACCAGAAGAGGAAGGGATATCTGGTACAGAATGGGTAGGAGGGATTTGGTAGGTGGAATTGTTTGAAGGGGGGACTTCTGCACCAGAGGAGGTTGAGGGTACCTCTGATACAGAAGGTGGGGGAGAGGGGTTAGTGGGGATATGTGTTTGGAAATTTGGGGGAGAAGGTGTTTGTGAAGGAATGGTAGAGGGAGTATAGACAGGGGTATCTGGAATAGTCTGCTCTGGTGGAAGAATGGGGTTACCAGAGGCAGATGGGGTTTGGGGGATGATATCTGGGGGAGAGATGGAAGGGGAAACAAGATTTATGGGGGATGAAGAGGGAAAGGAAGGGTTTACCTCTGCTGGGTCAACACCAGCAGGCATAACAGGCACTGGAGCATCCTCCATCATCTGGGTGTCATCCTCAATGGCCTTCTCCAAGGCCTCTCCAAGATCAGATCCAGAGTCTGAATCTTGAAGAAGGGCTCTCTTAGCCTTGGATTTCCTCACAAGAGGCACTTCATCTTCTTCCTCTTCCTCTTCTGATGGCTCATCCACCAGAAGGGTTTTCTTTGCCTTCCTGCTAGTCCTCCTCTTCTTAGCAGAACCTCTCATGGCCTCGTCTGGCTGCTTCCTCTTGGCTGCTCCAGCCTTCTTTACAGCTTTATCATCATCACCCTTCTTCTTAAGCACATCAAGAAGGGGAATCTGGTCCTCCTCTGAGGAACCAGAAAAGGCAACGGCTGAAGAACCAGTTGCTGCAGCAGCTTTCTTCTGTGTCTTCTGCTGCTGCTGCCTTCTCTGCCCCTTAGGAGGAGAGGGAATAGATTGAATAGGAGGGGCAGGGATGGCTTGCTCTCCATCAGAATCAGGATGGCCATGAAGGGAACCATCCTTGGAGAACATAATCTTGGACTTATGAAAGCCCTTACACCAGGATTGTCTCCATTTCTTCTCTGGAAGAATCGAATCCAGAATTAGGGTGAGTTTTGTGCCCAATGAAACATTAGCATTGAACACAAATTGTTGCTCTCCTGGCAACTGGGGGCATTCTTCCTTCTGAATTTTCACCTTGTTCTTCCTCAGCACCCCCCAGAAGAACTCAGCCCAGTTACATTGAACACCATCCAGAATGGCCCTCATAACACAGAGCCTGCCAACGAAGATGGCATTTGTGCTATGGCTCTCACACATGAGAATCTTCACCACAATGTCAAATAGCACCTTATACTTCTGCCTAAGATGCTTGTCCAAGAAGCCCTTAGTAATATTCTGGCATGAATTTCTGGCAAACATCTTGAAGGATTCCAACGCCTCTCCTTCTCTGTACTTCAGTGGGTCCACACCTTCCGCAGAAAGGTTACCAAAAAGACCACAGAAGTCTGCCTTAGAGAAAACAAGATCCTCTGAATCAATCTTGGAAGAAATATAGTCTTCATGGATCTTCATCCGGATAAGAAACTGTGCAGCATATCCATCCAAGGTACGCAGATCCTTGGGAACCTTTGAGATCAACTCCTCCAGCCCAGAACGTCGGAGAAGTTCCAAAATCTCCAAAGCGGCCGGATTCTTAGTGGAATAGAAGTCCACCACCATTTCTGACTTGAGCTTCTTGCAGACATAGTCTGGATCGAAATTGCACTTGGGTGCCATAACTGTGAAATAGAGAGAGAGAGAGAAAATGCTTTGCAGAGAGAGGTTAGGGTTTGAATAGTATAGAAACGTGAAAGGACAGATTGAAAACAAAATTGATTTAAATAGAGTAGTACGCGTGGCTTGAAAATTAAATGAAGTGTGAACGCGTGTTGTTTCAAATTCAATTTAGGAAACAAAATCAATTTTAGAATTGATTGACATTTTGCACAGTGATTAAATCCGATGGCCATGATGAAAGGCGAAATACAGATTTAATCTGGTGCGTTGGCATAGTCATTGGGACTGGGCATAAAGGGGTTTTGTGGCAGTCAAGAGAAAAAGCGAAATGATTGCCTAGGCCCTATACCCTAGTCTTAAATATACTCCGAAGTTGAAAGGTTTTGAGTGTACTTACTAATTTGGAAAGTGTATCCCAATGATCAGAGGCCAGAGTAGAAAAGACATACCTGTCACCTGATATTGTAACCAGATGATACCACAATTAGCCTGGTGATACTTCTCCTCTGATGAACTTATCTGGTCCTGGTCAATAAAGACTTTGGACATATCTCTGACTCAGCACCTCATCTGGGATTAGTGTCACCTGGTGTATACCTCTTCTGAAAGTATACCCTCTCTGATATATCTAATCTGCAGGTATGTTAGCATAAAGAAAATTTATGAAGAAAATTAATAAAGTAAGGATACTTCTCTGATGTTCCCCCTAAATCAAATCTGTGTCTGGATCCAACAAACCTAACTCAAAGGCTAACTCTCTGAATCTGGTCTCAGCCAAAGGCTTGGTTAAAATATCTGCTCTCTGCCTCTCTGTTGCAATCTTTTCCATCCTTATATCTCCCTTCTCAACATGATCTCTGATAAAATGATGCCTTATATCAACATGTTTGCATCTGGTATGAAGAACTGGATTCTGGGTGATTGCAATGGCACTATTACTATCACAGAAAATAGGAATATCCTTAGCTCTAATCTGGTAATCCCTAAGCTGTTGACTAATCCAAAGAAGTTGAGAACAACAACTCCCTGCAGCCATGTACTCTGCTTCTGTTGTTGATGTAGCAACTGAAGTCTGCTTCTTGGAAAACCAGGATACCAATTTATTCCCTAAAAATTGGCATGTTCCACTTGTAGATTTCCTATCTATTCTGCACCCACCATAGTTTGAATCTGAATAACCACTTAATTCTAAATTGTCATCTGCAGGATACCATAATCCTAAATTCACAGTTCCCTTGAGATATTTCAATATTTTCTTAGCTGCTTCCAAGTGACTCTTCTTGGGGTTAGCTTGAAATCTGGCACAAACTCCTACAGCAAAAGTAATATCTGGTCTGCTTGCAGTCAGATACAAAAGAGAACCAATAAGTGCTCTGTACTGAGTCTGGTCCACACTCTCTCCAGACTCATCTGGATCCATGTTGAAATTTGTCATCATAGGGATCTTGGCTGCCCTGCTAGATCCTATTCCAAATTTCTCTAACATGTTTCTGGTGTACTTAGCTTGATTAATAAAAATTCCCTTCTCTGATTGCTTAACCTGCAAACCCAAAAAGTAATTCAATTCTCCCATCATGGACATCTCAAATTGTCCCTGCATGAGCTCACCAAACTTCTCACACAGCTTCTTGTTAGGGGATCCAAATATGATGTCATCAACATATATTTGGACCAGAAGGATGTCCTTTCCTTCTTCTTTCCTAAACAAGGTCCTATCAATCTTACCTTTAGTAAAACCATTGTCCAGAAGATATTGAGATAGAGTGTCATACCATGCTCTGGGTGCCTGCTTCAGCCCATAAAGAGCTTTCTTAAGCTTAAACACCTTGTCACCTTGTTCAAAACCAGGAGGTTGTTCCACATACACTTCCTCAATGAGAATCCCATTAAGAAAGGCAGATTTCACATCCATCTGGTATACTTTGAACTTCATGTGAGCAGCATATGCTAAGAACAATCTGATAGCTTCTAGTCTGGCAACAGGAGCAAATGTCTCATCATAGTCTATTCCTTCAGACTGAGAATAGCCCTGGGCCACTAGCCTTGCCTTGTTCCTAGTAATGACATCATTCTCATCTTTCTTATTTTTGAAAACCCACTTAGTGCCTATCACCTTTTGATGACTTGGTCTGTCTACCAGCTCCCAAACATCCTGTCTGGTGAATTGATTCAATTCCTCCTACATAGCCACAATCCAATTTGAATCTTTCAGTGCCTCCTTGATGTTCTTGGGCTCAATCAAGGACACATAGCAACTGAATAAGGCAGCTAAGTTAATAGTTCTCCTAGTCTGGACACCCTTAGTTGGATCTCCTAAGATCAGGTCATTGGGGTGATCAACCAGGGTCCTCCTTCCCGTGGTCTTGCCTGGGTGATCATCTTCTGCAGTACCTTGGTGATTATCACCACCTGCAGAAGAGCTTCCCCCTACAGGAGTTCCAACCTCTTCTGGTTCTGCTCCTTGTGAAGGCTGCTGCTTCAGAGAACCAGGAGATGGGTCCTCATCTGAATCTGAATCTGAATCAGGAATAGGTGGATTGACCTTGATAACTCTGGGTATAGTCTGATTTTGGGTCTCATCAGGAGACTTAGGATCCACCTTGTACTCAAAAGTAGATTCATAAAAAACAACATGAGGTGTTTCCTCCACACAAAGTGAATTCTTATTAAAAACTCTAAAAGCTTTACTGGTGCTGGAATATCCCAAAAATATTCCATCAGCCACTTTAGCATCAAAGGTTCTTAATTTAGATTTCCCATTGTCATGGATGAAACACTTACATCCAAAAACATGAAAATATGAAACAGATGGGTTTTACCTTTCCATACCTCATATGGGGTCTTATTGTGTCTCTGGGCAATCAGGCACCTGTTCTGAGTGTAACAGGCTGTATTGATGGCCTCTGCCCAAAATCTCTGTGGAGTGCTGTACTCTGCCAGAAGTGTTCTTGCAGCTTCTTTGAGAGTCCTATTCCTCCTTTCTGCAACTCCATTTTGTTGAGGTGTTCTGGCAGCAGATGTCTCATGAAAAATCCCATGATCCTTGCAATAATCTGCAATATGTGAATTCAAAAACTTTGTTCCTTTGTCACTCCTGATCCTGACTATGCTCTAGTTCTGCTCATTCTGAATCTGCTTGAAGAACTCTGGCAGCTTAGTCATAGTTTCATTTTTCTTAAACAAGAACACTACCCAAGTGTATCTTGAAAAGTCATCTACTATTACTAAGGTGTACTTCCTTCCACTGAAACTAAGAGGAGAAACAGGTCCAAACAGGTCCATGTGAAGTAGTTGAAGTACTCTGGTTGTGGTTGTGCTCTGGATATCCTTAAAGGAAGTCTTGGGTTGTTTACCCTTCTGACATGAACCACAAACCTGATCCTTCTTAAACACTTCATTTGGAAGACCTCGAATGAGACCCTTTCTGGCAATCTTGTTCAATGTTTTGAAGTTAAGATGACACAATCTCTTGTGCCAAATCCAGCTGTTCTCTGCAGATCCTTTAGCAACCAGGCAAGCATTCCTTGGGCAACTGCTAAAATCTGCAAGATAAATGTTACCCTTCCTCAAGCCTATTAGCAAGATATCAGTATAATCAGAAGAGAAAACAGTGCATGAATCACTAGAAAACTTCACTGAGTATCCCTTGTCACAGAATTGGGATACTGAAAGCAGATTATGCTTGAGTCCTTCTACGTAGTAGACTTCATCTACAGATACACCATTGAAGGTCAACTTTCCAACTCCTCTGGTGACTCCATAGTTGTTGTCACCAAACATCACTCTTGGTCCATTCAATGGCTTGAAATCTTGGAGATTATCCTTCTGGAATGTCATGTGCTTGGAACATCCACTATCAATGTACCAGACATGGTTGCTTGAAAATCCTTTCTCCAATGGACTCTTATCTACCTGCAGAGAGATCAATTAGGTCCCCTACTAGTGCTGGGTCCTGATTGGTTAGTTGCAGGTTTTGTAGGAATCCATAGATAAAGATCATCTCTTGATGGATGAGGAGATCTTATCTTCCTTCCAAATCTATCTACCAGTACATGTCCTCTTACTATGACATATTGAGCTACTGGTCTGATAAGGACACCTTTCTTATAAACTGGTCTGGTGTACCTTTTCTCGAATCTGACCTTTGGAATAGCCTGCCTCAAAGACATGGTCTTAAAGGTCTGGTTATAAGGGTACATCCTAGAAGAACCATCTCTGGTGTCATAACTTCCCAGATCAGTTGGTTTTCTATAGATGGGTCTGGAAGACCTCCTCTGGTTCTGATAATTAGACCTGTTCTGGTGATTATCGTTCCTTTGAGTATACCTATTCTGGAATTGATTCTTCTGAGAAAATTGTCTCTGGGGTACCTGGTTCTGTTGAACATTGTTCCTTCTCTGGTAGTTATTACTCTGATTGGTATTCCCCCTTTTTTAGTGTTTCCTTTGAGGTCCCCTAATCTGTTTAGGTTCCCTTTGAGGATTTCTCTGGGGTCCTCCAATTTGAGTAATTCCTACTCCTTGGGACTCATTGTTCACAGAACCATTAATCTTTAATGGTTCCCCTTTTTGACACTTATTCTCTAGCATCTTCTCTTCCAGAGTAGTCAACTCTTCTGGACCATTTGTTATTTGATTAACAGAGTGATTCCTTTTCCAATCAGGATTGTGAACCACCTTGTAACCATTACCAGTTAAGTCTTTATCATTCCAAATTTCTACCAATTTACCAGCTCTTACAGACTTGTCTTTGTTATAAAAGTACTTGTGAGTTTTAGTGGTAATTCCAGAATATCCTAAACCACTCTTATCACAAATGCACTGAGAAGACTCTGATATGATAGATACAACAGATGGTATCTTAGGAGCTTCTCTGGGCATAGGTATCTCCTCTTTGTTGTGGTCAACTTGTTTTCCCTTGATAAGAGTTTGGTATTTGGCTCTGAGTTCAGTGATCTCATCCTCTTGAGAATTCCTTTCTTTCATGAGTTGATCTACCAGAGTATCTCTTTCTGTGATCTTATCCTGAAGTTCAGAGACTTCTTTGGAATGATCTTTCATGAGTTTTCTGGTGGATTTGTGCTCATGAGAGAGAGATTGAACTTCAGCTCTGAGCCTACCATTCTCTTTCTCAAGTTTTTGACAGAGTTGGACACAATTTTGGAGATCTGATAGCATTTGTTGCATATCAGACTCTCTGGAGTTACCAGATGAATTAGAGGATTCAGTACATTTGGAATTAGATAAAACAAGAGTAGTTTCATTTACCTCAGTGATGTCTGCCATGAGACACACATCATCATCTGATCCAAAGTCAGAAGAAGAAGAACTGGAACTAGTATCCTCCTCCTCTGCTTCTGCCAGCAGTGCTCTCTTATCTGCATATCTCCTATCTCTCTTGATTCTTTTCTCTTCTCTTTCCCTAGGAGTAAGTTGAGGACAATCATAACTGTAGTGACCAGTCTTGTTGCATGTGTAGCAGGCATTGTCTCCTCTGGGACTAGGACTTGGCTCTCTCCTCCTCTGGTTGTATTCTGATCTGGCAGGGCTACTTTCTCTCCTCTGGTAGTCAGGTCTGCCAGAGCTACCATCCCTCCTCTGATGATCTGATCTCCCAGAGCTGCCAGGGTTGTCATCTCTCCTCCTCTCTGGAGTTCTGAATCTGGTCTCCCTTGAGTCTCCAGATGTCTTCTCCTTCTCTGCAGGCTTGAAAGAACTCTTCCTGTTTCTGGTAGACTCCTTCCAATGCCTTTTGTACCTGCCATATTTTGAACTCATTTTGTCTAATTTATGAGTTAGAAGTGCTACCTGCTCCTTGAGGCTCAAGTCATCTGCAGTAGACTCCTTTGGCATGGCATCAGATTTGAGAGTTGAAAAGAATGCAACTCCTTTCTGGCCAGAAGAGGAAACCTCTTCTGTTTGATCCTACTCTTGAAGATCATATTCGTAAGCTTTGAGATCAGACAACAGAAGATGGTGATCCAGAGTGTTGAGATCCTTGTTGTCCTTGATCACAGTGACTTTAATTCTCCACCTGCTTGTTAGTGAACGTAATATTTTACTATTAATCTCTTTTTCAGAATAGGTCTTACCTAAGGCACTAGCCTTGTTCAAGAGATTCGTGAGACGCATGTCCAGCTGGTCAATGGTCTCGTCTGGTTTCATCTTAAATGTGTCAAAAGAGTGTTGAACAGCTTGGAGCTTGTTATCTTTAATCTTCTCTGTTCCTTCACAGAGCAGAGCTAACTTGTCCCACATCTCTTTTGCAGTGGTGCACGTCCTGACCTTTTCAATAACTTCTTTAGTAAGAGTGTTGATAATCTCAGTCCTCGCCACCTGGTCCAGGTTATGTAGCTTTCTCTCATCGTTGTCAAGTTCGTCTTTCTTTTTTAGGATTTGTTGTCTGGGAACTCTATCCTCTGCAGCGTCGCTAGTTTCTTCTCTGGACTCAGACCTGCCACTATCAATGGGAGTCCAGTAAAATTTAATGGGGCCACTTTCAACCACATCTAACATGCGGTGGTGAATAGCTCCAAGATGATTACTCATCATGAAGCTCCAGTGGCTATAATCCTCGAACGAGAATTCTGGCAGTTTGCGACTCTTATAAGAAGATTTCGAAGACATATTGATAAGAAATTTAGGGAAATAACAAGAACTTGAATAAAAGCACTAAAGAGCAATGGATCTGCCCGGTGACCACCAAAAGCTTTTCAAAGCAGTGGTCGTGGACACACTGCTCTGATACCACTTGTTGGTCCCACTCGATAGATTAATTGCGGAAGCTTATGTAATAATGTCTTTCCAAAATCTTTTATAAGAGAGCAATAAACAATATTTAAAATAAAGCGATAAAAGACACAAGATATATAGTGGTTCGGATAAATATCCTACGTCCACTCTCCCTTAACACCAAGGGGTCTCACTAACAACCAACTCACAAACTTACTCACTGGAATTTCTGAAGTACCAGCACCTTCTTACAAACTCTTTAGATCTAACTTCGATCTAAAGATAGACTCACTCCAACCTTATCTTAACAAGATGAACAGGTTGAGTGTATAAACTCCTTACGAGTAGATAAGTAATTAAGAACAAAGTGTGAGTGCAATATGCGTAGTGATCAAAAGCTTAGTGTGGCTATATGCGCGTGAATGATTCTAGAGCTTTTTCTTGATCTGCACTCAAGTATATATAGAGGGGATTAGGGACATAGCCGTTGGGAGGCTAATCCAATCAGATCCTCTATATATGGAAGCTTCAATCAATCAATTCCCTAATTGATTGATTGGGTTGGTGAGATCTTGATTGATTGTCTTCATATCTTCTCAATCCAATCTTGTTTTGACTTGATTAATCACCAACGGTCAATGCTTCCAATTGCCTAACTCTGATTCTCTCCAGAGAAGGCAGGACCAGACACCAGGCAACCTCGGTGTCTTCTGGTCCTTATCTGGTGAACAATCAGAATACTCAGTAGAATAAGGGGATCAAACTGAGCATCTTTTGTTCCACCAGACTCGTCTGGTCCAGACTCGTCTGGTCTGGGGAAGGTCCTCTGCCTCTGGTCTGATCTCCTCTGGTGAAGTCCTCTGGTGGAGTCCTCTGGTGAAGTCCTCTGGAGGGGTCTTCTGGTGACTCTTCTGGTGAGGTCTTCTGGTCTGGCAGTTCCCCCTAGACTAAGTCCTAATCTAGATCATCATCTGGCTAACAGGTCCAGATGGTCCTATTACATCTTCTGGTTTGTTTTAACTCATCAAAACTAACAATTTTTATCCTAACATCATATATTTTATCTAATTATTGCTTAATGACACACCACTGGTTCCTATAATACTGTGCAAATATGAGTTCTGTACCATTGAGTGCCCCAATGCGTCGTGGTGAATTACGTACCACACGTATTTCAGTACTAGCGTTATGTTGATTTGGTTAATACGGTTATGTTTTTATAACTTTCTCACACCTATACATATCGTAACAATATTAATCTTTTCCAATCAGAACCACCTTTAGAATGGCACCAGGACGTAGACGTGAACGACCCCGCGTTAACCCCATTCCTGAACCAAGAGATCCTATAGGACAAGACCCACCTCCACAGGCTGAACCTGAGCCGCCTCAACAGGCCGCGCCAGAAAACGACATTGCGAGAGAAATACTGATCTCTCTTCAGAACTACATTCAGCAGCAAGCTCCACCACCTCCTCCACCACTATACGGGCCTATACCTCAGATGGCGCCAAGGATGAATGACTTTGTCAAACGTTTTCGACGACTGCAGCCACCTAGGCTGAATGGGAAAGAAGATCCCTTTGAGATTGAGGAGTGAATATCGAGATTGGAACGTATCTTCAGACACATGGCACTGGCTGATGCACAGAAAGTCTCTTGTGCCCAGTTCCAACTGATGGAGGATGCAGCCCAATGGTGGGAGTCTTATGAGCAAACTATGGACGAAGAAGCTAGACAGGTCCTTACTTGGGAGGATTTTAAGAAAGCTATACTGGACAGATACTTTCCACGAGTCCTAAGGGATCGGAAAGAACAGGAATTTGTCAACCTTCGACAGGGAAATCTCTCAGTGATAGAGTATGAGAGAAAGTTCAATCAGCTGTCTCGTTATGCCCCATATCTGGTGGGTGACGATGAAAGGAAAGCTTACAGGTTCGAGCAGGGTTTGAGGCCCAAGATAGCAGGAATTGTAATTGGCCTTCAGGTGCCAAGCTATGGAGAAGTTTTTCATCGAGAATTGCTAGTCTTGATCAGTCAAAACTTGGAGTACAAACAGACTCCGACTACTGTCCCTGTTAATCGGAATCGGCAGCCACAGTTTAAAAGGAATCCAGTTCCACCATCCAGGGGAAATAACTTTGTTGGTCCTCGAGCCAACCAGAACTGTCAAAGGTGTGGAACGAGATACTGGGGACCCTGTAGTCAGGGAGGAGTAATTTGTTTCCGTTGCAATCAACCAGGGCACAAGTCCAATGAATGTGCTCAGCCACCAAGCAGCAACCGCCAACCGGTTAACAGTGCTCAGTACCGCCCACAGCAGGCAAACAATTACCAGGCTCGTCAGCTGCCTGCACCTAACAACCGTAAGATGGGACCCCCAATCAGAGGTCCGTCTAACCAGGGTCAGAGAAGGTCAGGCCACGTGAATGCTATCCTAGAGGAAGGGGAAAACAGTGGAGAGCAACTTCACCTGAAAGGACCAGCTCAGCCTGAGCAGCATGAGATGCTAGCAGATACTGTCTTTGTACTTGAAAAACCTGCGTATGTACTGTTTGATACTAGAGCATCTCATTCCTTTATATCTGATAACTTTAAAAGAAAGTTAGGATTAGTCGAGGAAAAATGAAATTTTTTAAATGTAAGTATTCCATCTGGAACTACTATGGAAATTGAGGGTCGAATTAGAGGTTTACCCCTAATGCTAGACAATCACTTGATAGAGTCCGATTTTTACGTCCTTAAGATGAAAACCTTTGACTTAATCTTAAGCATTGACTGGTTAACAAGAAACAAAGCGATAATAAAATGCACAGAACGTGAGATCGACCTCGAAACCCGTAATGGCCAACGCTTTACATTTCGTGAAATCAAGACCAAGAAGGAAACCCGAGTAATATCAGCAATCCAATTTGCAGCGATATTACGAAAAGAGGAATGCCAAGCTTACCTCGTCCACAGGAGAGAAAGACGATAAGTTGCGCATCAAGGTTCCAATTATGGATGGATATCTTGACCTGTTTCCTGAGGAATTAATCGGGTTGCCTCCGGATCATCAGATAGAGTTCTCCATCGACCTGATACCTAGGGCAGCACCAGTATCTAAAGTACCTTATTGAATGGCGCCAAATGAGTTAGAAGAGCTGAAGGAACAACTGCAAGGCTTGCTTGAAATGAAGTTCATCATGCCTAGTGCATCACCATGGGGAGCACCCGTATTGTTCGTAAAGAAGAACGATGGAACTTTCTGTATGTGCATAGACTATCGAGGTCTCAATTAAACGACCATTAAGAACAAATATCCTCTTTCGAGGATAGAAGACTTGTTCGATCAGTTGAAGAATGATACCATATTCTCAAAGATCGATCTAAGGTCTGGTTACCACCAGCTAAGGGTCAAGAGCGAGGAAAGTTTGAAGATAGCATTCCGGACTCGGTATGGATATTACGAGTTCACCGTGATGCCTTTCGGCATAACAAATGCTCCGGCGATCTTCATGGATCTGATGAACAGAGTGTTTCATCCGTACCTGGATCAATTCGTCATCGTCTTCATCGACGACATACTTGTGTACTCTAAGAGCAAAGAACAACACGAAGAATATCTCAAGGCAGTCTTAGAGACAATGAGACGAGAGAAGTTGTATGCCAAATTCAGCAAGTTTGAATTTTGGATCGACCGTGTTATGTTCTTAGGGCATATAATCTCCACAAAAGGGATTGAAGTGGACCCAGCAAAGGTAGAAGCCATCATGAACTGGAAGGTGCCTACTAATGTCAATGAAATTCGGAGTTTTCTTGGGTTAGCAGGGTACTATCGAAGGTTCATACAAGATTTTTCCAGCATTGTGAAAGTGTTGACGAAGCTGACCAAGAAAACCGAGAAGTTTACTTGGGATTCAACTTGTGAGGAAAGCTTTCAAGAGCTAAAGTAGAGGTTAACCACGTCGCCTGTGTTAACCATCCCAGACGGATCAGAAGGATTCGTCATTTACACAGATGCTTCTTTGTCAGGCTTGGGTTGTGTTCTAATGCAAAATAAGAAAGTTGTAGCTTATGCATCCCAACAACTTAAGGACCACGAACAAAACTACCCAACTCATGACTTAGAACTGGCCGCAGTAGTTCAAGCTTTAAAGATTTGGAGGCACTACTTATATGGAGGAAAGTGTGAGATCTACACTGACCATAAGAGCCTAAAATACTTCTTCACGCAGAAGGAATTGAACGTGCGTCAAAGGAGATGGCTCGAATTGGTAAAAGATTACGATTGCACTATCCACTATCACCCTGGAAAGGCAAACGTAGTGGCAGATGCTTTGAGTAGAAAGAAAGATACGAATCTAAGCGTCGTTCCGACCACACAATTACCACTAATAGGAGAACTCTCTCGATTAAACTTGGAATTTTCCACAAAGTGTTGTGCAGATTCCCCAGTTTACGCGTTCACCCTGCAGCCGACCTTACGAGAAAGGATCCTAGGAGCGCAAAGGAACGATAAATTCTTGAGAGGAATACGTAAGCGCACTGAGGAAGGAACCATTCAGAGGTTCGTGTTGAGTAATGATGGAGCTTTAATGTTCGATAACAGAATCTATGTGCCTAAGGATGAAGAAATGAGGAACTAAATTCTTAAAGAGGCACATAGCACTCCTTACACCGTTCACCCCGGAGTGACGAAAATGTATCGAGGCTGATAGAGAACTTTTGGTGGAGGAGTATGAAGAGATCGATAGCTCAATTCGTCAAGAGTTATTTAACCTGCCAACAAGTTAAAGCAGATCATCAACGACCTTCAGGGTTGTTGCATCCTCTGGAGATGCCAGAGTGGAAATGGGAGAACATCACTATGGATTTTGTCACCGGATTTCCGAAAATGGTGAAGAATCACAATGCCATCTGGGTTATCGTAGATAGACTTACGAAAACTGCCCATTTTATCCCTATTAGGATGACGTACACGTTGGACAAGCTTGCCTAACTATACATAGCCGAGGTAGTCAGACTGCACGGTGTACCAGTCTCGATAGTATCCGATAGAGACCCCCATTTTACCTCCAAGTTCTGGGGAAGTTTGCAACTAGCCTTGGGGACTGAATTGAAATTCAGCACCGTATACCACCCGCAGACTGAACAGTGCGCTGTCACCATGGAACGGCCTGGTCCTGACTCCCTCAGTTAGATTACCAATGACCTGGTCAATGGGATGATCTTATAGCCATGTTCTCTTGCCTGGAGTTGTTCCTGAAGTACATGCAATGTTAGTGTCTACATGTTCTATAAATTTAGGAAAATGAACAGAAGGGGATGAACCTGAGTCTACACCAAAGGGATTTACCAACTCAATATCAGGGACAATGATTCCCCCTTGATATGTTGACTTAGTGACCGTCTTAGCTACGACCGCATCTTCATTGATGGTACTTATCTCAGGTTGACCCTGCTCCCCAGCCTGAGGCTCAACTGTCCCTGATGCGCTGGGCTTAAGAGTGGCTCTTTTATCATCATCCTAATCTTTGTCATCATCCCAGCATGGAATAGGCACTGCCTTGACCTTGGGATCAGGTTGATTCTTCAAGCTCAGCCTTGTCACTCTCCTTGTGACCTCCCCAGAATTAGGATCCAACACTTTTACCCTAGACTCGGTGACAGATTCATCAAACACAACATGTGGTGATTCTTCCACAACAAGGGTCCTGCAATTGTAAACCCCGAAGGCTTTACTGACTTTAGAATATTCCTTCATCATATTTGCTATCAAAGGCTTTCAATTGGGTCTTCCCATTGTTTAGGATGAAGCACTTGCAACCAAATAAATGGAAATAAGAGATACGATGCTTCCTCTTGTTACATGTCTCATATGGGGTCTGTGTATGTTGTTTGTTCAATGTGGATCTATTATGAGTGTAACATGCGATGTTGATTGCCTCAGCCCATAACTTCTTGGGCAATCCTGACTCAACCAGCATAGTCCTGGCAGCTTCCTTCAGTGTCCTGTTCCTCCTTTCAACGATACCGTTTTGTTGTGGGGTTCTAGCTACAAAAGTCTCATGAGCTATACCAAGTTCATTACAAAAGTCATAAATATATGAATTTATAAATTCAGTGCCCTTGTCAGATCTGATCGTTGTGATGGACTGATTCTTCTCATTGCTGAGTCTCTTGAGCAACTCTGGAAGCTTTACCCGCGTCTCCTTCTTATTCAACAAGAAAATAACCCAAGTATATCTAAAATAATCACTAATAACCACAAGGGTATATTTCCTACCATTTATACTCACAGGTGTTACAGGGCCAAACAAGTCCATGTGCAAGAGCTGAAGAACCCTATCAGTTGAGAAGGTAGCTTTCTCTTTGAATGTAGCTCTGACCTGCTTTCCTTCCTGACAAGCCTTGCACATATTATCCTTGCTAAAAACTTCATTAGGTAAACCTTCTACAAGAGAAAGTCTAGAAATCTTGTTAAGAATCTTGAAGTTCAGATGGTTTAATCTTTTATGCCATAACCAACCGAGCTCTGAAGAGCTTTTAGTAACAAAACAAGTATTAGGAACAGTACTGCTCCAATCAGCTAAATAAAATTACCTTTCCTAATACCTGATAGAAGCACTTATGTTGATTTGTCCTTTACTGAACATATATTTGATGAAAAATCAACACTGAAACCTTTGTCACAGAAGTGACTCACTGACAACAGGTTATGCTTCAGTCCAGTCATGTGCCTTGAGCAACCACTGTCTAGGTACCAAACAGTTTTGATTGAGTCTCCTCTCCTCTTGTTGTGATCCACAGCCGCCTGCAAACATATCAGGCTTTAGGTATCCATTGGGTGTTGGGTCCTATGATGTCAGCTGTACCTTTCGGGATCCAGACTTGCTTCACTACCCTGATTGCCTCAGATGGTGAATCTGTCTCCTTGAAACATCCACATACACAACTTTCTTCTTCTTAGCCTGAGAAGAAGATGGTGTATGAGTGTCAGGCTTAGGAGTCACAGGGGCCTGAGTGAGTGCCTTCTTGGCTGGCTTCTTGTTCTTCCTAGGCCTTGGTGCAGCTGGTCTTGGGGCATGTTCTGTTGGAATTTATAAGCACGTAAATACGTAAACATGCGCAGCGGAAATAAACGTTCTCCAACAACGAACAATTTAATTGCATAATTAAGTACGAGATATCTTAAACAAGAGATCTTACAGAGCTTCGTACGCGGAATCCTCAACTACGGTATCCACGCAACAGTTATTCACTGAACCGCACCGGGATGCCAGCATTGAATCTCGAGACGAACTTGCTAGGAAAACTCGAACAAGAGATTTTATGGAGAAATTATATTTCTTGTATGTTTAGGAATTCCCATAAGACACATATTTATAGGGATTAACTTGGCTTAATTCCTAAGCAAAATATCGGGCCTAGTCCGTAATATAATCTCTATGGATTATATCTCCCTAGATATGTTCCTAAGAATAATATATTTACCATATCTATTATTCTTGTATAATAATATTCCAAATATTATTATTGGGATTTCATATCTAATTAAATCTAATTTAATTATATAATAATAATAATTAATTCTAAATATAATTATTATTATATTCTCCATAAATTAAATATTATATCTAATATAATACTTAATCAACCAACTATAATCGGTGAACTGCCATTGCTTGTTGTGTGACCCATATGCCCTCGTATATCGAGCGATTAGTCAAACTAACGGTCATAATTGAACCCTAGACAATAAATCAGACATTCTCAATATACGAGGTACGTTGCGAGGAAATCTGCAACTACCTGTAATATTGTAGGCTATTGTGATATCTTCCTTTCATTTGCGAATACTTGATTAAGACTTGAACATGATGAAGTGTCTATTCAAATAACTTAATCATATTATCTCAAATCACTAATTGATCGCTCGCGCCGCACTTGGCCACAAAGTCCAAGTCGACTTGCATCGGCCGATGTCTTAGATCCAATTATGATGAGAAGACGAGTATTCTCTCTAAATCCACATTGAGAAATGAATCCTATTCTTGACTCAACTACCACGCACAAGTATTTCGTGATGAACCCAATCCATGCCATATCTACCCGTGGAAGGGTGCAAACGTCGGTCATGGTCAAAGTTCACCACTCCACACATGTCGTGCGTATTGACCTCAAGTCAGAGGAGTATCACATCGCTCACACTAACCGAGACACCCGTAGATACATTATGTGGAATTACATCAAATGGTTTCTCGGATGGGTATACCAATACCCTCTAAGGTATTTGTGCATCCATTATGAGATACCTAGTATCTCATAGTAAGTGAGATCTTACTACACTCTCACCATAGAGTATAATGCAGATTGCACACCAATCTCCATTGCATCATCAATATCCTATTCTTGATGATCCTTGATCGAGTCTATTTGAGAATCGTACTTCGGTCATCTGAGTTCTCACTCACTCCATGACAGTATCGATTCAAGGGAACACAGATATGAATAATGCAAATAATCAAACATAATATTCAGATAAGTGTAAAGCCATACATTTAATATTAAACCAAACAATAATATTAAACCATAAACTGAATATCATCTTAGTATCATGTCCTCACAAAGGATTGTCTCTAGGACACTAACACTAACATGTTCTTGATAAGAGCCCTGCTTTCTGTACCCCCTAGGCAAGTGAGGGAATGGAAGACAGTTAAAGGCCTCAGGATGCCAAAACCATGGGGGTGTCATCATGTTTGGCCTTTCCTGTTGGTATTGCCATGCATGATGATACCCTCGTTGATCAGTCTGAGGTCTCTTGGCCTGAGTCTTCCTCTTCTTACGCTGAGGTTTCTTCTGGCCTGAGCTCTCAGGGACCTCCCTTGGTTGCTTAGCCTTTCCCTTTGATTTTGACTTCACAACCTTGGGGGCAACCCTGACTGTATCAACAGTTTATTTGCCCTTATCAGTTTGACGGACCTTGAATACAAATTTCTTGGTATTCTGGCCTGCCTGAACAAACACCCTCTCAGTGTTGCTCCCTGAAGCAACATGAGATTGACCTTGTGAGGATTTCTTAGGGACATATCCAAGCCCATTTTTCTCATTCCCAAGCATCTGATTGCTATATATTTCCTCTCTAGCTACTGAGGATTTATTCATTGCTGCAACCTTTTGCTTAAGAGAGTCCTCACTCTTTTCCAGGATTTCATGTCTGGCAAATAGGTCATCAAAATTACTCTTGAGTACTTTCAGATCTTCCTTCCTGACCAGCTCCTCATTAGCCAGTTCTTTCAGAATCTTCTCTGTCTGGAGACGCTCAACATTGATCATGTCAATTTCCTGAGTTAGTCACACAATTTGAGTTGACTCCTTAAGATCTGACTGAGTTAACTAATCATTCAGGTTTTGAACTTCAGTACTCAGTTTCTGGTTCTCCTCTACCAAAAAGACATTAGTTTCATGTAGCCTTGAGAAATCAACCATCAATTGATCTAAACAGATATGAAGGTCTATTTCTCTAGCTGACTCTGAGCTAGGCTCAGGATTTTAACCAGTGTGTGACCCACAAACAGAGTTAGATGTTACCCAAGCTCCTTCATTGCCATAAGGCACAAATCATCATACTCATCATCGGAAAATAGTTCAGGCGACCTCTCCTCAGGACCATCTGAGTCAGTAGTGTCCTCAACGAGCATGCTCTCCGGTCAGCGTACCTCTAGTCTCTCTTGGTCCTCCTGTCCTCTCTCTCCCATGCACTCAGCTCAGGGCAGTCATACTGATAGTGCCCACTCTTGTTACAGTTGTAACATGTTGCTTGCTCATCTCCTTCATCTTTTCTTTGGTCAGGGTTCCTTCTTGAGTCAGGTTCCCTGGTTCTTGATGAGTCATTCTTGGCTGGGTGCTTTTCATCATTAGTACGTCTCTGTTCAACATCTCTACGATCAGGCTTTGGGTCTGAGTGTCTTCTTTCATCACCACGATCGCGTCTCTGGTTAGTGTTCCTCCGTTCTTCATATCTCCGGGAACTTTGGTGGCTTCCTTCAGGTTTCCTGTCACGAGTATCCTGATAATATTTTTTATAACGACAAAACCTAGAATTTAGCTTTTCAAAGCGTCTGGCCATCATGCTATATTCCTCAGCGAGCTCTTCTTTGCTCATCTCCATCAGTGACTTTGATGAAGACTCGACAGGTTCTGACTTTGCTTTAAAAGCCACACTTTTCTCAAGTGCTTTCTCTTCCTCTTCAGGTTGTACTTTCTTATTTCTCTTGTTCAGATCGTACTCCAACACTTTGAGCTCTGAAAAAGTAAAGCTGAAGTTATATTACTCATATCCTGAGTGTTTTTCAACATAATAACACTGTTATCCCATCTCTTAGGAAGAGCATTTAGGATTTTCGAAGCAACTTCTCTTTTGGGAACTTTCTTTCCCAACATCACCAACTCATTCATCATCTTGATGAATCTTGACTCCAACTGATCAATAGTCTCGTAGGCAACATCTCGAATGCTTCAAACTTCGGAATGACAATATTTCTCTTGTTCTCCTTTATCTTTTCTGAGCCTTTGCACATTCTGGTCAGCTCATCACTGACCTCCTTCGTCGTCTTTAAGTGCATCAGGCTGGCTGATTCCTCAAAAGGCACCGTGTGAAGTATGATGTTCCTGGCCACATTGTCCAGTCACACCATTTTGATCTCATCATTGGTCATATCCTTCCTCTCCTTAGGAACCTGTACGCCAATATCGAGATGCTCATATCCCAGTCCTCTGACATTTGGGATAGTGATCTTAATCCGTCCTTCCTTGATGACTCGCGGCATTTGGACATAGATGGCATCTATATGTGCCTCAAGTCTGAACTTCCAATAGACATAGTTAGACACAGAGAATTCAGGTAATGAAGCTTCAAATCTCCTCGAAGTCATGATGATACAAGTTTTCAAATGAAAAAGCAAACACATATCTATTTAGTGACCACCAACAGTTTCTCCTCTGAAACTATTAATATTCAAAGTCAGTGGTCTTTTGAACCAATGCTCTGATACCACTTGTTAGTCCCGATACAAGTCTGAGTGATACATGTATGGAGGGGAATACACGTATACAAATTTTTCTTAACTTAAAACCTCACTGAGTCCCCTTACACAGAGTGATAAAGCAATAATAAAAGCAGTAAAAACTCAGAGAGATAATGTGGTTCAGAGACTCAAGCTCCTACGTCCACGGTCCTGATTCAATAGGAGAATTCACTAATGGATTGACTTGTTTTTTACGTGCCAAGGTGTACCCAGATCAGATTCCTCACTGATCCTTCCTTCTAACTCACTCAACTAACCTTAATCAACAAACCTAACTAAGAGGGTTTTTGTTTCAGTTTGATTCCATCTAGGTGTGATTATCCTTACAAGATAAAGTTAAGCAAAGGATTCGAATAATCACTCCAAGCTTAAGATATTTCTAGTACGCTCAGTGGAATACAGAATAACTCTCTAACTTAAGAAACACTTGGGAAATTTAAGGTTTTTCGAATGCTTCTTTGAATGCTTTTATTACTTTGAATTCTTAAGAGTTTGAGTAATTACTGGCTTCAAAATTTCCCGTAACCTTGATTGGGTCCAAGGTCTTCTATATTTATAGGTGACTTTGAAAACTATCCGTTGGAGGAGATAGCCTTCTAGGTTGTCTTTCTTGTAGGATACTTCAATGGATACAATCTCCATGCAGCAGCCGTCTTTGCATGTATTTGGTAATTGCATTAAATGCATGCCCGTTGAATTGTACAGGGATGTCAGGTTTAGGTCAGTGTCCGTACATGACTTGGCGCCTTCTAATTGGTCCACGTAATCAGGTAGGTGAGAATGTCTGAACTCATTCTTCAGTTCAGTCTTGTCTTTACTGAGTTCAGGTTTATCCTCATCTACGTACGTTTTCCAACGCTGACATTCCTTTTGACTTGCTTGGATCCTACTCCAAGTCCTTTCCCAAATAACTCAGTATGATCATGTTCCCTTCAGGCTGAGTTAGCAATGATCTCAGGATCATGCTCTTCATCCTGACACTTACTCAGTCAGCTTAGATGAACTGCCATAAGCTCAGGATGGTGCTCTGTGTTCTTCAGGCTCCAGTTTTGATTGTCATCAATGAGTACTACTCTCATTGAGTGCCGGTAAATTGTAAAATAACCTAACCTACAAACCTAACCAAGACTAGTCTGACTATTACAACACCTAGGCAACTCATCTTTTCAGGGTCTTTGGGATCTAATCAAAACTGACATTGTCCCAACACAGGTGGAATTGAACAAACCGCCGCGAAAGGTTGATGTGAATATCTCAGATTGGTTTGTCTTTACTAAGAGATTGCACTAGCACATTTAGTATGTGTTGAAGAGGACCTACAACGAGGATAAATTCTTCTTGTTAGGATAAATTTTGTTAGTTTTAATGAGTTAAACGAACCAGAAGATGTAATAGGACCATCTGGACCTATTAGCCAGATGAGGAACTAGATTAGGACTTAGTCTAGGGGGAACTGCCAGACCAGAAGACTTCACCAGAAGAGTCACCAGAGGACTCCACCAGAAGACTTCATCAGAGATGCTCACACCAGAGGCAGAAGACCTTTCCCCAGACCAGACGATTCTGGTGAACCAAAAGATGCTCAGAATCATCTCTAGATTCTACTAGGTATTCTGGTTCGTAACCGGCTCTGGACCAGAGGACTTCGAGGTCATCTGGTGTCTGGTTCAGCCTACTCTGGAAGAATCAGAGTTGTGCAAAGGAAGCTCTTGACCGTTGGTAATTCAAATAAAATCAATCATGATCGGATTGGAAAGTTAGAATGAAGATGTCAATCCAAGGATCTCACCAACCCAATCAATTAATTAGGGAATTGATTGATTGAAGCTTCCATAAATAGAGATCTGATTAGATTAGCTCTCCAACGGCTAAACCCTAATCACCTCAATAAATACAAGAGTGCCAGTATGAAGAAAAGCTCTAGTTACGCGCACGAAGATCATACTTAAGCTTTAATATTCTCAAGTAATTAACACTCTTATAGTTCTTGATTCACATCTACTCATGAGGAGTTTGTAGTTGGAGATTAAACTCAACCTGTTCATCTTGATAGAGAAGGTTGTAGTTGAATATACTTTAGATCGAAGTTAGATCTAAAGTGTGTAAGTAAGGAGCTGGTACTTGTCAATTCCAGTGTTCGTAAGTTGGCTGGTTGGTTAGTAAGGCCCCTTGAAAAAGGGAGAGTGGACGTAGGATTGTTATATCTGAACCACTATACATCTTGTGTTATTTACTGCTTTCTTTTATATTTTGTTGATTATTGTGCTATTATTAAAAAGATCTTGAAAAAGGTTTTTCTCTTTAAGCTTCCGCATTATTAAAAACGGAATAGTGAGACCAACAAGTGTATCAGAGCAATGTGTCCTAGACCACTGCTCTGAAGAGCTTTTGGTGGTCACCGGGCAGATCCATTGCTTTGAAAATCCTTTGCATAATATCTTTTAATCTCTCTAAAAATGTCTTCAAAATCTTCTTACAAGAGCCACAAGTTGCCTGAATTCTCTTTTGAGGATTATAGCCACTGGTGTTTCATGATGAGTAATCATCTTGGAGCTATTCATCACCGCATGCTTGATGTGGTTGAGAGTGAACCCATTCAATTTTACTGGACTCCTATTGATGATGGCAGATCGGAGTTCGTGGAAGAAACCAGTGAAGCTGCAGAGAAAAGTGCTGAGGACAGAGTTCCCAGGCAAAAGATCCTCAAGAAGAAAGATGAGCTAAATAATGATGAAAGAAAGCTGTACAACCTGGACCAGGTGGCTAGGACTGAGATCATCAACACCCTCACTGAAGAAGTGATAGAGAAAGTGAGAACCTGCAGTACGGCCAAGGAGATGTGGGACAAGTTAGCTCTGCTCTGCGGAGGAATAGAGAAGATAAAGGACAACAAGCTCCAAGCTGTTCAACACTCATTTGCTACCTTCAAGATGAAACCAGATGAGACTATTGTCTAGCTGGACATGCGTCTCACCAACCTCCTTAACAAGGCTAGTACCTTAGGTAAAACCTACTCTGAAAAGGAAATTAATAGTAAAATATTAAGATCACTAACGAGCAGGTGGAGAATTAAAGTCACGGTCATCAAAGAAAACAAGGATCTCAACACTCTTGGCCGTCATCTTCTTCTATCTGATTTGAAAGCCTACGAGTATGACCTACAAGAAGAAGATCAATCAGAGGAGATTTCTTCTTCTGGTCAGAAAGGAGTTTCTTTCTCTTCAACTATCAAGAATGAAGAAAAAGTGAAGGAGTCTACTGCAGATAACATGAGCCTAAAGGAGCAGGTAACACTTCTAACTAGAAAAATTGATAAAATGAGCTCCAAGCATGGCAGGTACAAAAGACACTGGAAGGAGTCCACCAGAGATAGGAAGATTTCCTTGAAGTCTGCAGACAAAGAGAAGTCATCTGGAGACTTAAGGGAGACCAGATTCAAGTCACCAGAGAAGAGGAGAGATAGTAGTCCAGCCAGACCAGAATACAACCCCAGGAGGAGAGATCCTAGTCCCAGTCCCAGAGGAGACAACACATGTTACACTTGTAACAAGCCAGGCCACTATAGTTATGATTGTCCTCAACTTACTCCTAGAGAAAGAGAAGAGAAAAGACTCAAGAGAGATAGGAGATATGCAGACAAGAGAGCATTGCTAGCGGTAGCAGAGGAGGAGGATACTAGTTCCAGTTCTTCTTCTTCTGACTTTGGGTCTGATGATGATGTATGTCTCATGGTAGACATCACTGAGGTATAAGAATCTACCTTGTGTTTATCTAATTCGAAATATACTGAATCCTCTCATTCATCTGGTACTTCCAGAGAGTCTGATATGCAGCAGATGCTATCAGATCTCCAAAATTGTGTACAACTTTGTCAAAAACTTGAGAAGGAGAATGGTAGGCTCAGAGAAGAAGTTCAATCTTTATCTCATGAGCAGAAATCCACCAGAGAACTCATGAAAGATCATTCTAAAGAAGTCTCTGAACTTCAGGATAAGATCACAAAAAGAGATACTCTGGTAGATCAACTCATAAGAGAAAGAGACTCTAAGGAAGATGAGTTCAATGAACTTAGAGCCAAATACCAATCTCTTATCAAGGGAAAGCAAGTTGTGGATACTATTGAGGAAGTACCTATGCCCAGAGAAGCTCCAAAGATACCAAATGTTGTATCTATTTTATCAGAGTCTTCTCAGCGCATTAATGATAAGAGTGGTTTAGGATATTCTGGAATCACCACAAGATCTCATAAATATCATTATAACAAAAACAAGTCTGTAAGATCTGGTGAATTGATAGAAATCTGGGATGAAAAAGACCCTACTGGTAATGGTTACAGAGTAGTTCACAAACCTGGATGGAAATGGAACTACTCTGCTAATCATTTAGAATATAGTCCAGAAGAGTTGATTGTTCTGGAAGAGAAAAACTTAGAGACAACTTCAAAATGGGGAACCAATGAAAATTGATAGTTCTGTTCATAATAAACCTCAAAGAGTAAGACCTCAGAGGAATTCTCAAAAAGTGGAACCTAAGAAATTTAGGGGACCTCAGAGGAGATACTCAAGAAGGGGAAACTTCAATCAGAGTAGGAATTCTCAGAGAAGGAACTATGGACAACATAACTATCATCAGAACCAGGGAACCCAAAGAAGGTTTTCTCAGAGGAATCAATTCCAGAACAGATACACTCAGAGGAATTATAATCACCAGAAAAGGTCTAGTTTTCATCAGAACTAGAGACCCGTCTATAGAAAACCAACTGATCTGGGTGGTTATGACACCAGAGATCGTTCTTCTCGGATGTACCCTTACAACCAGACCTTTAAGACCATGTCTTTGAGGCAGGCAACTCCAAAGGCCAGATTTGAGGTGAGATACACTAGACCAGTGTATAGGAAAGGTGTTCTCATCAGACCAGCAGCTCAATTTATCACTGTCAGAGGACATGTACTGATAGATAGATTTGGAAGAAAGATAAGATCTCCTCATCTAGAAAGGGATGATCTTTATCTATGGATTCCTACAAAACCTGCAACTAACCAATCAGGACCCAGCACTAGTAGGGGACTTAATTAATTTCTCTGAAGGAGGACAAGAGCCCATTGGAGAAAGGACTTTCAAGCAACAATGTCTGGTACATTGATAGTGGATGTTCCAAGCACATGACATTTGAGAAAGATCATCTCCAGGATTTCAAGCCACTGAATGGGCCAAGAGTGATGTTTGGTGACAACAATTTTGGAGTCACCAGAGGAGTTGGAAAATTGATCATCAATGACGTATTCGTAGATGAAGTCTACTATGTTGAAGGACTCAAGCATGATCTGCTTTATGTATCCTAATTTTGTGACAAGGGATACTCAGTGAAGTTCTCTAGTGATTCATGCACTGTCTTTTCTTCTGATTATAATGATATCTTGCTTATTGGCTTGAGGAAAGGTTACATTTATCTTGCAGATTTCAACAGTTGTCCCAGAAATACTTGCCTGGTTGCAAAGGGGTCTGCAGAGAACAACTGGTTTTGTCCATCTTAATCCATATTACGATAATATGGGCTCCCGGTTATTATTTCCCATGTTTAAGATTATTTAATTCATTAATTAATTGTGCTTCTGAATAGCTCAGAGTTAATTAATATCATTTACCTTGAAGTAAAGACAACTCAACATTATTATCCGTACCGAAGAAACTAATTCTTCACTTGCAAGATTTGGTATGATAAAACTTCTGAGCCCACCAAGGGGACAAATCACACGAGCCGTACTCGCACACGTTTCTCCATATTAAACCTTAGCAACCGTCGTATGATTAATATTATTGCCCAAAACACAAGGTTCGAAGTCATGATGATTCTCACCCAATATGAATCAAAGCAATAACTATTAACCACACACGGTCCTATTTAAGTGACGGAGATTAAGAAATCAATAACCACTGAGGTCTAACTCTTCACATTTCAGAACAACAGTGTTGGTCCCACTAGTCAGTTTTTAATAATGCGGAAGCTTAAAGAGAAAAACCTTTTTCAAGATCTTTTTAACAAGAGCACAATAATCAACAAAATATAAAAGAAAGCAGTAAATAACACAAGATGTATAGTGGTTCGGATATAAAAATCCTACGTCCACTCTCCCTTTTTCAAGGGGCCTTACTAACCAACCAGCCAACTTACGAACACCGAAATTGACAAGTACCAGCTCCTTGCTTACACACTTTAGATCTAACTTCGATCTAAAGTATATTCAACTACAACCTCCTTATCAAGATGAACAGGTTGAGTTTAATCTCCAACTACAAACTCCTTATGAGTAGATGTGAATCAAGAACTATAAGAGTGCTAATTACTTGAGAATATTAAAGCTTAAGTATGATCTTCGTGCGCGTAACTAGAGCTTTTCTTCATACTGGCACTCTTGTATTTATAGAGGTGATTAGGGTTTAGCCGTTGGAGAGCTAATCTAATCAGATCTCTATTTATGGAAGCTTCAATCAATCAATTCCCTAATTGATTGATTGGGTTGGTGAGATCCTTGGATTGATATCTTTATTCTGACTTTCCAATCCGATCATGATTGACTTCATTTGAATTACCAACGGTCAAGAGCTTCCTTTGCACAACTCTGATTCTTCCAGAGTAGGCTGAACCACACACCAGATGACCTCGAGGTCCTCTGGTCTAGAGCCGGTTAAGAACCAGAATACTCAGTAGAATATAGAGATGATTTTGAGTATCTTTTGGTTCACCAGACTCGTCTGGTCCGGACTCATCTGGTCTGGGGAAAGGTCTTCTGCCTTTGGTCTGAGCATCTCTGATAAAGTCTTCTGGTGGAGTCCTCTGGTGAAGTCTTCTGGTGACTCTTTTGGTGAAGTCTTCTGGTCTGGCAGTTTCCCCTGGACTAAGTCCTAATCTAGTTCCTCATTTGGCTAACAGGTCCAGATGGTCCTATTACCTCTTCTGGTTTGTTTAACTCATCAAAACTAACAAAATTTATTCTAACAATTTCCCCCTTTTTGATGAAGTTAAAACACTAACCAGAACGGAAAAAAAAAGAATATGCAAGAAAAACACTTAAGGTAAGACCTTAGAATAGATCTTATCAGCCAAACAAAGAGACAACAAGAAGTTGTCTTAAGACAAAAGAGATATGATATTTCATTAATAAATCAGGACAGAAGAGTTTACAAATTACAATGCAAGTCCTATCTCTAAGCATATCTCCTGTTTTCCTTTGGTATCAGGAACCAGTCTAGGAATCTGTCTTGAATAGCCTTGAGCTCTGTGGAGTTAGCTGGAGTGAAATCCACCAATACCTTTATCTTGTATAGCTTCTTGAGCTTTGCCCAGTCAATCTGGTTCCCATCGTAGGAGTGTTGAGATAATGGAACTCTAGGGCAGTGACTTCCAGATTGAACTCAATGGTAGAGTCCATCAGCTTCTTGTACAGATCAGAGTCGTAGGCTTTCATCCATGAGTGGAAGGTCCTGTTGATAAAAGCTTCATCTTCTGGAGGAGGCCTATGGATGTAGCTTCATTCCACCTCTCAATCAGAGGAACAGGCACAGTAGAGTCAAAAGACCCTTCTGTCCTGAGATGTAGAATATCCATAACCTCCACAGGAGTCTTCTTCCTCTGACTAGAAGAACTTCCACTTGCAGTAGGAGTGAGACCTGCTTCTCTTGCCTTCTTATTCTGCTTACGAACATATCTGAGCCTCTGCTCTTCATCTATGTTCTTTCTGACTCTGGCAAGTCTCTCTTCTTCTGTCTCTTCCTTGGACCTCTTCTCTGCTTCCTCAACAACTTCCTCTAGGAAGCTCTTCTTCACTCTCCTGATCTTTCTCTTAGCAAGACCATGGATAGACACAGGGTCCTGTTCAGAGTCCAATGCATGCTCTTCTGCAGTGAGCTGCTTGGCCATATAGCCAAAGACTTCAGCTCTTCTTTCTTCTTCTTCTTCTGCAGCTCTGCATGAGCGAGTGTGTTCTCCAACAGGTCTAGACGACCAGTATGGTTGAAAAGTGTTTCGTTTGTGCTCTTCGCCAGATCAGTTTTGCCCTTCTCTTCCCTCTTTTTGACTTCATCAATTAAGGGCTCAACCACTTGCCTTATCAGATCAGGCAACTCAGTGGAGGAGGAAGAGTGAAGATCCTTAAGCTTCTTGGCTTCGTCCAGGTACGCTTGAGCTTCGGTCACCAGGCGCTTCTGCTTTTCTAACATCTCCTGCAAGGAGTCCTTCAACCTGGCAGTCTCAAGCATTTGAGAAGCCATCTCTACCATGAGCATACAGACTGGACGCAGCTGGTCCAAGACATGCTCCTGCAGCTGCCTTTGGCTGTCAATGATGTCTAGCTTTAAGAACAGGCCATTAGCTTTGAATGAGGTCTTAGCAGAGGCAAAGGTAGCCTTGATCTGCTTCAGAAACTTCTTACTCTCTTCTTTAATCTGGCGCTCTATCATAGCAGGAGCTAGATGCTACATCGCCTTGGAGAATCTGCCAATCTGTTGGATCTGTTCATTGAAGAACATCTTCATTTTCTGGAGCACAGCAGGGATGACATCGAAGTCCTCTTCATCAGAGTATAACTCTGGAGGAAAGGTGAAGTGAGGTCCAAAGGAGTATGAGGGGCCCTCTGGAGAGTTCATAACCCCTCTCTGGATCAGAAGAGTTCTCACTACCACCTTGGCAGATTCTGGAGATTCGAGCTCAGCTGGGTTCTGAACGTTCAACTTCTTCTTGATGGCAATCTCCCAGTTGGCGAAACCAGAAGTTGTCATCTCATCCAGCAGAAGAACCAAGTCTTCAACGTCCTCCAATCTAGCTTTGCTCTAGACCTTCCCGTCCGTCAGGTCAGCCAGAAGGGGTAAGTGCTCCAAAAGGATATGGAAGTGCTCTCTTAGCCAGAGCTGAGCACTTACACTCATACTCTGCCTTATGAGACCCATATCAGAATCATTGAAAGTGAAGGGTTTGGGCCCAGGGGCAGAGGAGGATGAGGCTAAGTTGGGAGGCTCAAGTGAAGCATCCTTCTCTTCACTATCATTGATAATTGAGAGTGTGGGGGAGGCAGGAGGACTAGGGAACCCCAAGGCCATAGAAGATGAGGGGTTCTGGTTAGTTTGAGTGGGGGGAGGGATAGGTGTTTGGGTTTGTAAGGTAGAGGGGTGTGTTTGAGAAGATAGTTCTGCACCAGAAGATGTAGAGGGTACCTCTAGTGCAGAGGCTGTTTGTGGGGGTAAAGGGTTAGTGGGTAGAGGTGTTTGAGATTGAGTGTGAGGGGGAGAGGCTGTATGTGAGGGAGGGGGAGTGTTTGGGATAGGCTGCTCTGGTAGGGGAGATTGTGAACCAGAGGCAGAGGGTTGGGGTAGTGTTTGGGTTTCTGGTGGAGAGAGGGATGGAGAAATGAGATTAACAGGAGAAGGAATGGAAGGATTTACCTCAGCTGAGTCAACATCAGCTTATACAGAGACCTCTGGTGCTACAACATCCTCCATCAGCTGAGAGGGCTCTTCAATGGCCTGCTCCAGAGCATCTCCCAGATCCGAGCCGAAATCTGGATCTTCTTGAAGAATAGTCCTCTTGGTTCTTGGCTTCCTCTTCAAAGGAACGTCCTCCTCTTCTTCTTCTTCCTCCTCCTCTGATGGCTCATCCACCATGAGTGTTTTCTTCTTCTCTACCCTCCTTGAAGTTCTGGGCTTCTTGCTAACACCTCCTCTATCTTGCCTTGTCCTTTTCTTGGTAGGACCAGCTTTCTTGGCCTTAGGTGAAGTAACAGCCTCTTCACCTCCGCCCTTGTGCTTCTTCAAAGCAGCTGTAAGGGGAATCTGGTCATCCTCTGATGAGCTAGAAATAACCAAATTGGAAGAAGCAGGAGCTGCATCCTTCTTCTTCAAAGTCTTCTTCTTCCCTTTAGCAGGGGAAGGCATAGCCTGTAGGGGTGCAGCTGGGATGGCCTCTTCACCATCAGAGTCAGAGTGACCATGGAGAGGCCCATCCTTGTGAAATAAAATCTTGGACTTGTGGAAGTCTTTGCACCAGGTTGCCTTCCACACCTTGTCTGGAAATATATAATCCAAAATCAAGGTCAACTTCGTCCCTACAGAGGCATTCGCATTCAACACAAACTGCAACTCCCCTGGTTTAGTTGGACAATCTTCCTTTTGAACCTTTGCCTTGTTCTTCCTCAAGATATCCCAGAAGAATTCAGCCCAATTACATTGAACACCATCATAAATGGCCCTCATCACACACATACGTCCATTAAAGATTGCATCTGTATTGTGATTCTCACACATTAACACCTTCACAATGATATCAAAAAGAACCTTGTACTTTTGACAAAGATGCTTGTCCAAAAAAGCCTTCGTCAATGCTTGGCAAGAAGATCTTGAAGGAATCAATAATTTCATCCTCCTTATACCTCAACGGATCAACACCAGTGGAAGAAATATTCCCAAAAAGTTTGCAAAAATCGTGCTTAGTGAACATAACCTCCTCTCCATCGATCTTGGAAGCAATATGTCCATCGTGAATCTTCATACGTACCAGAAACTGTGCAGCATACCCATCCAAAGTGCGAAGACCTTTGGGGACAGCAGAGATAAGATCTTCCACTCCAGATTTTCAATAACTTTAGTATCTCCAACGCGGTAGGGTTGCGAGTGGTGTAGAAATCGACGGCCATCTCCGTCTTCAACTTTTTGCAAACGTACTCGTGATTGAAGTTGCATTTTGGTCCGCCATTTCTGTAAAATAAAGTAAGGTAGAGAGAGAATCTGATTTTGCAGAGAGAAGTTAGGGTTTGAAAGTTTGAAAATGTGAAGAGACAAAAATGAACAGATTTAGTTTATAAAAGAGATGTACGCGTGTATGTAAAATTAAATTGAAGTGTGTATGCGTGGAATTAGCATTTAATTGAGGGGACAAGATCAATTTGTCAATTGATTGACATTTTGCACTTTAATCAAATCTGACGGCTAGGATTGAATTAGGCAAGTTACAGATTTAATTGTGTGCGTGACATGGTCATTGGGACTGGGTTCGAGGGGGTTTTGTGGCAGTCAAGAGAAAAGGCGAAATGATTGCCAAGACCCACGACCCTAGCTCTAAATACACTCTGAATATGAAATGTTTTGGGTGTATTTAGTAATTTAAAAGGTGTGTCCCAATGATCAGAGGCTGAGAAGTAAATACGTACCTATCATCTGGTATCGTAACCAGATGATACCTCAAGTAGTCTGATGTTACATTGCATCTGGTGGAACTTTCTCTAGAGACTGACAATGCACCTCACCTGGTACATAACTCATCTGGAGATGTAACTTCTCTGGTATATCTAATCTATAGACAGGTTAGTATATCAATTGACATTAAAGAAAATAATTGAAATTAAGGACACTTCTCTGGTATTCCCCCTAAATCAATTTTGTCTCTGGATCCAACAATCCTAACTCAAAGGCTAACTCTCTGAATCTGGTCTCAGCTAAAGGCTTAGTTAGAATATCTGCTCTATGCTTCTCTGTTGCAATCTTTTCCATCCTTATATCTCCCTTCTCCACATGGTCTCTGATGAAATGGTGCCTTATATCAACATGTTTGCATCTGGTATGAAGAACTGGATTCTGGGTGATGGCTATAGCACTGTTGCTATCACAAAAGATTAGAATATCCTTAGCCCTAATCTGGTAGTCTCTAAGCTGTTGACTAATCTAGAGTAGTTGTGAACAACAGCTACCTGCGGCCATGTATTCTGCTTATGTGGTTGATGTTGCAAATGAAGTATGTTTCTTAGAGAACAAAGATACCAACTTATTCCCTAAAAATTGACATGTTCCACTTGTAGACTTCCTATTCATTCTGCACCCACCAGAATCTGAATCTGAATATCCACTTAACTCTAAGTTGTCATCTGCAGGATACCATAAATCCAAATTAACTATTCCCTTAATATATTTCAATATCTTCCTAGCTTCCAGGTGACTCTTCTTAGGACTAGCTTGAAATCTGGCATAAACACCTACAGCAAAAATGATATATGGTCTGCTTGCAGTCAGGTACAGAAGAGAACCAATAAGCACCCTATACTGAGTTTGGTCCACACTCTCTCCAAACTCATCTGGATCCATGTTGAAATTTGTCATCATAGGAATCTTGGCAGCCTTGCTAGATCCTACTCCAAATTTCTCTAACATGTTTCTGATGTATTTAGCTTGATTGATGAAAATTCCCTTCTCTGTCTGTTTTACCTGCAAGCCTAAGAAATAGTTAATCTAACCCATCATGGACATTTCAAACTGGCTCTGCATGAGATCTCCAAACTTCTCACACAGCTTCTTGTTAGGGGATCCAAATATAATGTCATCAACATATATCTGGACCAGAAGGATGTCCTTTCCTTCTTCTTTCCTAAACAAGGTCCTATTACCTTTAGTAAAATCATTGTCCAGAAGAAATTAAGATAGAGTATCATACCATGCTCTAGGTGCCTGCTTAAGCCCATAGAGAGCCTTCTTAAGCTTATACACCTTGTCACCTTGTTCAAAACCGGAAGGCTGTTCCACATACACTTCCTCAATTAGAATCCCATTAAGAAAGGCAGATTTCACATCCATCTGGTATACTTTGAACTTCATGTGAGCTGCATATGCTAGAAATAATCTGATGGCTTCTAATCTGGCAACAGGAGCAAATGTCTCATCATAGTCTATTCCTTCAGACTGAGAATAGCCCTGAGCCACTAGTCTTGCCTTGTTTCTAGTAATGACATCATTCTCATATTTCTTGTTCTTGAAAACCCACTTAGTGCCTATCACCTTTTGATGTTTTGGTCTGTCTACCAGCTCCCAAACATCCTGTCTGGT
The DNA here is from genome assembly GCA_947034835.1 of Ballota nigra. NCBI lineage: Eukaryota > Viridiplantae > Streptophyta > Magnoliopsida > Lamiales > Lamiaceae > Ballota > Ballota nigra. The sequence goes on along the minus strand of OX344727.1, from coordinate 2,952,522 downwards.
GAATTGATTCAACTCCTCCTGCATTGCAACAATCCAATTTGAATCTTTCAGTGCTTCCTTGATGTTCTTGGGCTCAATCAAGGACACATGGCAACTGAACAAGGCAGCTAAGTTAAGAGTTCTCCTAGTCTGGACACCCTTAGTTGGATCTCCTATAATTAACTCATTGGGGTGATCAACCAGGGTCTTCCTTCCCTTGGCCTTGCCTGATTGACCATCTACTGCAGTTCCTTGGTGATTATCACCAACTGCAGAAGAGCTTCCCCCTACAAGAGTTCCAACCTCTTCTGGTTCTGCACCTTGTGGAGGCTTCTGCTCTAGAGAACCTGAAGATGGGTCACCATTAGGCAGAGTATGAGTGTAAGTGCTCAGCTCTGGCTGAGAGAGCATTTTATAATCTTGTTGGAGCACTTACCATTGTTGGCAGATCTGACTGATGCCAAAGTCTGGAGCAAGGCTAGACTAGAAGATGTGGAGGACTTGGTCATTTTGCTAGAAGAAATGACCACATCTGGATTCATAGACTGGGAGATTGATATTAAGAAGAAGCTCAATATTCAATATCCTGCAGAGCTTGAATCTCCAGAAGCAGCAATGGTCGTGGTGAGGACCTTATTGATCCAGAGAGGAGTCATGTTTCCTCCAGAGAGCCCCTCTTACTCTTTTGGCCCCCACTTCTCCTTTCCTCAAGAGCTCTATTATGATGAGGAGGATTTCGACATTTCCCCTGCTGTGCTCCAGAAGATGAAGCTATTCTTCAATGAGCAGATCCAGCAAATTGGTTGTTTCACTAAGGCCATGCAGCATCTGGCGCCTGCTCTGGTTGAGCACCAGATCAAGGAAGAGAGGAGCAAATTTCTAAACCAGATCAAGGCAGTCTTTGCCTCTGCTAAGACATCTTTCAAGGCTAACTGCCTCTTCCTTAAGCTGGACGTGGTTGAGAGCCAAAGAAAGCTGCAGGAGCATGTCCTGGATCAGATGCGGCATGTCTCTGTGCTCAAAGTGGATTTGGCTTCTCAAATGCTCGAGACTGCCAAGATGAAGGACTCACTCCAGTAGATGATGGCCAAGCAGGAGCGTTTAGTTGTTGAAGCTTAGGCTTATCTGGATTAGGCCAAGAAGCTGTGTGATCTTCACTCTTCCTCCTCCACCGAGTTGCCTAATCTAATAAGGCAGGTGGTTTAGCCCCTTATTGATGAAGTTAAAAAGGGGAAAGAGAAGGCCAGAACTGATCTGGCGAAGAGCACAAATGAGACGCTGTTCAACCATGGAGCTCGTCTAGACCTGTTAGAGTATACTTTGGCTCAAGCTGAGCTGCAGAAGAAGAAGGAAGAGCTCAAATCTCTAACCATGGCCAAGCAGCTTGCAGCAGTGGAGGAATCTCTTGACTCTGAACAAGATCCTGTCTCCATTCCTGGCCCAGCCAAAAGAAAGATCAGAAGGGTCAAGAAAAGCTTCTTGGAGCAGGTAGTTGAAGAGGCAGAGAAGAGATTCAAGGAGGAGACCGCAGAGGAGAGGTTGGCAAGAGTAAGGAAGAACATAGATGAAGAGCAGAGGCTCAAATATGTTAGGAGGCAAAACAAGAAAGCCAGAGAAGCTGGAATCACTCCTGGTGCCAGTGGATCAAGTCAAAGGAAGAAGGCACCTGTTGAGGTGATGGATATTCTGCCACTCAGGACAGAAGGGTCTTTTGACTCTACTGTACCTGTTCCCCTTATTGAAAGGTGGAAGGAAGCCAAGACTTTGTGGTTTATCCAGCACTACATCCAGAGGCCACTTCCAGAGGACGATGCGCTTATCAATAGAACCTTTCACTCTTGGATGAAGTCATATGATGCAGAGCTGTACAAGAAACTCATGGATTCTACCATTGAGTTCAATCTGGAAGTCACTGCCCCTGAGTTTCATTAGCTCAACACACCAATGAATAGGGACCAGATTGATTGGGCTGAGCTGAAGAAATTGTACAAGACCAAGGTGTTGGTGAATTTCACCCCAACAAACTCTGCAGAGCTCAAGGCGGTTCAAGACAGATTCCTTGATTGGTTTCTGGTGCCCAAGGAGAACAGAAGATATGCATAGTACAGGACCTGATCTGAAATGTAATATGTGAACTCTTTGTCCTTATTATTAATGAAAAGCCATATCTACTTTGTCTTAAAGACAACTTTTTGTTGTCTCCTTGTTTACCTGATAAGATATATTCTAAGGTCTTATCTTTTTATTTGTTTTCTTGCTTAAGTTTTTTATCAGTTCTGGTTAGTGTTTTAACTCTATCAAAAAGGGGGAAATTGTTAGGATAAAAGTTGTGTAGTTTTGATGAGTTAAAACAAACCAGAAGATGTAATAGGACCATCTGGACCTGTTAGCCAGATGAGGAAATAGATTAGGACTTAGTCTAGGGGGAACTGCCAGATCAGAAGACTTCACCAGAAGAGTCACCAGAAGACCCCACCAGAGGACTCCACTAGAAGACTTCACCAGATAAGATCTGACCAGAGGCAGAAGACCTTCCCCAGACCAGACGAGTCTGGTGAACCAAAAGATGCTCAGAATCATCTCTAGATTCTACTGAGTATTCTGGTTCTTAACCGACTCTGGACCAGAGGACATTGAGGTCATCTGGTGTCTGGTCCTGCCTTCTCTGGAAGAATCAGAGTTGGGCAATGGAAGCATTTGACCGTTAGTAATTCAAATCAAGTCAAACATGATCGGATTAGAAAGTATTTGAAGTCAATCAATCCAAGGATCCCACAAACCCAATTAATCAATTAGGGAATTGATTGATTGAAACTTTCTTAATTAGAGATCTGATTAGATTAGCTCTCCAACGGCTAAACCTTAATCATCTCTATAAATACAAGAGTGCATCTTTGAAGAAAGGTTCTAGAGATACGCACGCACGAAGTTCATATCCAAGCCTCTTGATTATCATGCTTTAGCACTCTTACTTTGTTCATATTCATATGCACTCTTTAAGGAGTTGTTGGAATACTCAACCTGTTCATCTTGTTAGATAAGGTTGTAGTAAGATCAGCTTTAGATCGAAGTTAGATCTAAAGGCTGCTGTAAGAAGGATCTGGTACTTCTCAATTCCAGAAAGATAGTTGTTGGTTGGTTGGTTAGTAAGGCCCCTTTGATAAAAAGGGAGAGTGGATGTAGGATTGTTATATCCAAACCACTATATATCTTGCCTTCTTTATCGTTTTCATTTATATTATTTTATTGGGTGCTCTTGAAAAAGGATTTTGAAAAGGACTTTAATTTAAGTTTAAGCTTCCGCAATTAATCTATCTTGTGGGACCAACACAGGGAAGGTTGAGGCAAGGTTGACCCGCACTGAGCAAAGCCTTCATACCTCAATGGAGATATTTGAGAAGAAGCTCAAGGCAAGCAGTGCTAGTGTGTCGTTTGCGGGGACGGGGATTGCCACTGGAGTTGAGATGTTAAAGGAAGGAGATAAGAAAGTCCAGTCCCTGACTGCCTTTGTTATCAACAACGGTGAAGATATTTTGAGGGATGCACTCCTACCTCCGCCAGCCAAGAATGATGCTAAAAATGGGGAAAATGAGAAGTCAAAGAAAAGATCTCTCCTTGAGGCATCGGAGGCTGAGAAAAATCAGGTGTTGATGAGAACACCAAGGAAGTCAGCCAGACTAGCAGCAATGGCTCAGGCTAATGACCCTATTCCTCAACTTCCATCCATTCCAAAATCTTCTTCAGAGCTCTCGCCGATGAACACAAGGAAGAATCCAATCACATATGACGCTGACAAAGTAGCTGAGTTGTGTGCGAAAGAATGGGGATCTGCCCTTGAGAAGAGTGAAGCTCAGCGCAGGGCTGAAATTGCCCAAAAGGAGAAGATGAAGATCTTGGAGAAGAAGGTTGAGAAGCTCACTGACCTGACTGAGATGCAACAAAAAGAATTAGATGATGCATTGGTCTGCATGCTGAGAAGGTGGAAGGCGAAGCCTGAACCAAGGAAGTACAGAAAGAAGCCTACGGCAAGGAAGACAAGTCTACTTCAATTCCAGAAGCCTGAGGAGCCAACTGAGAAGGTTGCTCTCATTGATGAGTTCATCTCTGAGAAACTAAAGGAGTTTTGGGTGGATGCAAGAGACGAGTTCATCAGGCTATGGTATATTGTGAAAAAGTGGGGCGACTCTGAAGACATTGATGCCCACTTCATGGACTTCATGCCTGACAACCATCCTGAGCTTCTCAAAGGAATTCTGGAGGAAGCTGATGATGCAAAGTTTCAAATCAAAGCTCCTGAGTTCCTAACTCGACCACCACCACTCCAGGCAAATAGGAAAAGCTATGACTCAAAGGCTATCATGGCTGAAGTTTTCAAGATTGACAAGGTTGAAGGGTATCTGAATCAACTAGACAGACTTGACGAGCTGAAGAACAGAGTCTACAATGGCTATGGACTTCGACCTGAGATGAGAAGGATCTAGTTGTACCCTGACTTTTATAATAGATAGGATTCATTGTACTCATGATCATATTTATCAATTAAATCTATTACTTTGCCCACAGACAAAAACTCATTATCTTTTTGGCTGTTATTTAAATTTTGTACTTTATCAAGAACTACTCTAACACAGATTTTGTCTTATAGATTATGACTTATTTCCTCTAAGTGTTTTGAGGATCTTTTCAGTGTTTTGGCATCAACAAAAAGGGGAAAATTGTTGGGACAATGTCAGTTTTGATCAGATCACAAAGATCCTGAAAAGATGAGTTGCCTAAGTGTTGTAATAATCAAGCTAGTCTTGGTTAGGTTTGTAAGTTAGGTTATTTTAATATTTACAGGCACTCAATGAGAGGAGTACTCATTGATGACAATCAAGACTGGAGCATGAAGAATACAAGAGCACCATCCTGAACTTATGGCAGTTCATCTAAGCTGACTGAGTAAGTGTCAGGATGAAGAGCATGATCCTGAGATCATTGCTAACTCAGCCTTAAGGGAACAAGATCATACTGAGTTATTTGGGAAAAGACTTGGAGTAGGATCCAAGCAAGTCAAAACGAATGTCAGCGCCGGAAAACGTACGTAGATGAGGACAAACCTGAACTCAGTAAAGACAAGACTGAACTAAAGAATGAGTTCTGACATTCTCACTTACCTGATTACGTGGACCAATCAGAAGGCATCAAGTCATGTACGGACACTTACCTGAACCTGACATCCCTGTACAATTCAATAGGCATGCATTTAATGCAATTACCAAATACATGCAAGGACGGTTGCTGCATGGAAATTGTATCCATTGAAGTATCCTACAAGAAAGATAACCTAGAAGGCTATCTCCTCCAACGGATAGTTTTCAAAGTTGCCTATAAATACAGAAGACCTTGGACCCAATCAAGGTTACGGGAAATTTCGAAGCCAGAAATTACTCAAACTCTCAAGCATTCAAAGCATTCAAAGAAGCACTCGAAAAACCTTAAATTTCCCAAGTGTTTCTTAAGTTAGAGAGTTATTATGTATTCCACTGAGCGTACTAGAAATATCTTAAGCTTAGAGTGATTATTCAAATCCTTAGCATAGCTTTGCCTTGTAAGGATAATCATACCTAGTTGGAATCAAACTGAAACCAAAACCCTCTTAGTTAGGTTTGTTGGTTAAGGTTAGTTGAGTGAGTTAGAAGGAAGGATCAGTGAGGAATCTGATCTGGGTGCACCTTGGCACGTAAAAAATAAGCCAATCCATTAGTGGATTCTCCTATTGAATCAGGACCGTGGACGTAGGAGCTTGAGTCTCTGAACCACGTTATCTCTCTGAGTTTTTACTGCTTTGATTATTATTTTATATTGTTATATTGCTAAGTCATTCATTGCATATCTTGTCAGTGCTAAATCAATTAGCCTGACTCATTAACTCAGTGCACAGCCCTTCTAACCACGACTTCTTAAAAGGAAAACAAGTTTTTTGAAAGCAAACCATAAAACAAGTTTATAAACTTCGGGGCTCACACATTCCACACTGAACATAAATAGATAGTTTGCCAACTGACTTGCTTCAGTGCACTTAGTAGGTTTGTTATCTACCCCGTGTTCTTTATCACTCTGAGTAAGGGGACTCAGTGAGGTTTTAAGTTAAGAAAAATTGTATATTTGTATTACCCTCCATACACGTATCTCTCAGACTTGTACCGGGACCAACAACTTGGGTCATGAATTTGTACGTTTAGTTACAAGGAAACTGTTAATGTGATCTTCCGTGATCTGGTATCACCACATTAGCTACAATGTAACACATACTATATATATTGAACGGATTAAAATAAATATATAACATTCATTCATATTCAAAGCAAATGTGATAAAAGAATTATTCTCATAAACAAAGTGTTTAATACATGAGTTATATAAAGTAAAAGCATACTTTCACGTATAACTCCAACAGACTCACCGCCGAGAACAGAAGAAGGCATGCGATTAATGAGAAAATAAGATGTGGAGACAGTATCAACCCAAAAAGGTTTAGAAACATGCATAGCAAACAACAACGCTAGAGCAGTTTTAAGAAGATATCTATTCTTTCTTTCAGCCACACCATTTTGAGATGGTGTGTCAACACGAGATATTTGATAAAGAATGCCATTTTGCAACATATATTTATGAAATATTTCAGAGAGATATTTCTTAGCATTATCACTCCTCAAAATCTTTACAGACAAACCAAATTGAGTCTTAACCTCAGCACACAAGGCGGAAAAGTGGGTAAATAACTCAAAACAATTTTTCATCAAATATAACCATGTCATACGAGAATAATCATCAACAAAAGTAACAAAGTCACAAAATCCTGATTTAGATGTAACAGGACATGGACCCCACACATCAGAATGTACTAACTCAAAAGGAGCACTTACTCGGTTACTGACTCGAGGACTTAAACTGGCACGCTGATATTTTACAAAATGACAAGATTCACAATCTAGAGAAGATAACTTAGAAAATTGCAGATAAAATTTCTTCAGCAAAGGGAGTGAAGGATGACCCAATCGACAATGTGCATCCATGGGGTTGATGGTTCCCGTACATGCTACTGATTGGTGTGTATCAAGGATGTAGAGGCCAACTGATTCATGTCCCTTACCAATGATCCTCTTTGTCGTAAGATCCTGAAACAAGCAATAATCAGGGAAAAATGTGACACTACAATCAAGGTTACGTGTAAGTTTACTAACAGAAACTAGGTTAAACGAGAGATGGGGAAAGTTAAGAACGAATGATAAGGGTAGGGAAGGTGTTGGCTTAATGGTTCCTGATCCCATAACATGAGATTGTGAACTATCGGCTAGGGTAACAGGAAACTGAGTAGTATGTGAGTCAAAGGTAGAGAAAAGTTTCGAGTTACCTGTCATATGATATGTGGCGCCAGAATCAATGACCCACTTGGAAGATGAGGAAACAAGACATGCATTAGGTTTACCTGACTCAGCAATGATGGTAACTGAACTGCCTTGCGACTGCATCAACTTTACATATTCACTGGCAGAGATAGTGACAGATTCACTAGAGTGGCCAGAATTGTTGCCACTAGCAGCCACATGAGCGGACGAAGGAGGCTTTCTATTACGCAACTTTGGACAATCTCGCTTGATATGTCCAATGCCATGACAGTAACGATACTCCACATCTGATGACCACTGTCTCTTACTTCCACTAGTCTTGTACTGTGACCTCCCAGAGTCATATGTAGGAGTTCGACTCACAAGAACACTATTAGGTTAGGGAGATGTAGCAGAGCTTATGTATTGGGTGCGAAGAATTCTGCTAAAGGCTTCTTCCAATGAAGAAATCCGAGTGTAAGAGAGAATTTATGACTTGGCAGTCTCAAATTCATATGGGAGCCCTACTAAGAAACTCATAACAGCCATTTGATCTCGCTGGGAATGTTGTACAGTGACATCAGGGCTCAACGGAAGCAAAACGTTAAGTTCTTCATAAGTTTTCTTAAATTCCATGAAGTACTCTGTTAACGATCTATAAATTCCATGAAGTACTCTGTTAACGATCTATAAATTCCATGAAGTACTCTGTTAACGATCTATCTCCTTTTCCTGGCCTGTAAAATGCTTGACACACATCATATATTCGGGAAACGTTCATTTTTCCCGAGTACAAAAAATTTAGATAGGAGAGAAGAGCCTTAACAGTCCTACAATGGGTAACCATCCCAATCACCTTACTACTGATACAATTATGTATCTGTAAAAACAAACGAGCATCTTCTTGTAACCAAGTTAAATTATTGGCTTTATCAGTGGGTGGATCATCGATCATATGAATATCCTTAGATACACTAAACAGATAAAGCTCAATAGTTTGATGCCAATCTAAATAATTAGTGGAACTAAGCTTATGCTCCGTAATTTTGACCATTACGGGCATAACATTAGCAGTAGGTTTCTTATCATCATCCATAATGAATCACAAATCAAACAAAGCAGAATTCCAAAATAAACGGGAGAGAGAATCTGTACCCAAACACGAAATCACACACCGATGAGATGTTGACCAAAACGGGTACACAAATAGGTCGGGGACGTCGAGCCGAGCTGACCTGTGGTCGCCGGAGATAATTCCGACGATCCACGCGCTCTCACGCGCCGCCGCAGTGAATCTGTGACCAGAAAGTTTGTCGCGAGCATGAACAGTGCACGCACCGCCGATGATGGCCGGACTTCAGGGGAGGGATCGCTGGAGGTTGGCGCTTCTTCCCAAGTGGGCGGTGTCATCCAGAGATGGCCAGAAATACGAACGGCTGCTACCCCTTATGTTATGCACAAACCCTAGTTTTGTGTGACCTAATTTCAGAGATCGAGCCTTGCTCTAGATACCATGTTAAATGATATGTGAAAACATGATATGGGAAAAATATATTGTGTATTCCATGACTCCCAAGAGTACATATTTATATACAAGAGCTACGTTAATTAAGGTAATCGTAAACCCTAAGGGCTTGTTTGTTTTGGGATTCACACGGATAGGACTAGGACTTTCAGTTTTTACATCCAGTTTTTACATCCTATTCTTCATCCAGTTAGAGATATAACATCCAGTTTTTACATCATATTCTTCATCCACACCTATAAATACTTATTATTACTCATCCCAATACAATTCACTTTATACAATTTAAAAATATTATTATTCATCTCAATACAATATCACTTTTCTCTCATTTACACTCTATTTCCTACTTTTCTCTTACACATCATACTTTACTCTTACACATGATTTGACATAAACTAAAATCACACCCTACTAAAATCCAGAAAAAAAAAAAACACATACTTTTATTATCATCCAAGACTTTACATCTTGTGGATGTAAAGTCATGACTTCACACGCCCACCTAAATCCCGAAACAAACAAGCACTAAACCTAAAAGCCCATTGAAAGCCCTATAATATTTACTTTCTATCTAACAGATGTCTTAGAAACCTTTTAAAGTTTATACACGTTGGTTCGATAAGAACTTACATTTTACTTAGTATTTTATCGCTTATGGAGTTTACCAAAAGTTTTTAACGTGATTAGTGTTTATTTAGAACTTGAATTCTTATCTAGGCATTTTTAGTATACTTAAATATTTTGAATTTTTATAAGGTTTCCTTATTCTTTCTTACATGGGAACATATAGTCCTTACTCTAAAACTAACATATCATTCACTTAAACACATGTATTCACATAACACTTGAGTGTCTTAAGTTAATTCCTATCATGTTAATCAAATTAAACAAGAAAATAGTCCGTTCCTAAGCTAAAATGAGAAAAACAGTTTGAGGAAGTCACATCCGAAGATGAGCAGTTTCCTCCTTCGGATGTTCGTCCTCTAACTTTAACTATTTTTTAAAAACACTAAAACACATCCATTCAGCATGAAATTTATACAGTAGGTACCCTTTTAAGTGTTCTTCACATATAAAATTTGTTTCATGTTATTTGGTTTAAGAAAATATGAGTTCTAGGTTCGTTTTCAAAATATGACATTACTTTCCAGAAGTTCACAGTATGTGTGTAGTGCCAAAAATAATTTTGTTAAAAATATTTATACTTATTTAAAAATCATGGAAAAATTCATGAATATAGCTAATTTAATGTATTAATTTATCATAATTTTTATAAAATACAAACTTGACTCGAAAGATAGATTTTTGACCATGAAATTGAAAAATCTAGCAGTCTCATCACATATTCTTTAAAAATTCATAACTTATCAAGAAAATTTTCAAATTGACTCAAACCAGTGGAAATTGAAAGCTAACTTGATCTACTTTCATTATATATAAAAACTTTCCCAAATTATGTAGCATTTCGAGTTCGAATATTTGCACAGAAACTTCAAATACTGTTCACAGTGTGATATTTGTGCATACTTTCACTTGTATTTTCAATTTCATAATATCATGCCACTAACATTTAACACCTTAATACAAATCATTCAAGACTCAATTTAGCATGTATTTGAACATTCAAAAGTAATATTTCCCTAAGGTTTCATGGTTTTTAAGAAGCAACCAAAACAGTGACATTTCAAGGAAAACATTCATATTAGCTATGTTTTGAGTTGAAGGGTTTTACAACCTTTTTAGACTTGTCTTCTTAAGCTAGAGAGTCTTATTAGCTCTTCAACCTTTTAGTTCTTGATGTGGATGAGGGCTCCTTGAAAGAAATTCCTTGTTTTGAGCTAAAACAAAACAAGAGATGAAGTTAGAAGATGAAGATGTAAGTTTCATGAATTTGAAAGAGAGAGGAAGAAGAATGGCTCATTTCTTGCTTGGGGATGACTTCAAACCTTCATACCAACACCTATGGAAGCTTGGGGCTTGAGATTGAAGTCCTTCTATGGTTGGAAATGGGAGAAGATAATTTTCTTCTCCCTTAGAATGGTGATGGACTAAACTAGCTAGGAAAAGGGAGAAAATGGTAGCTCTTTTCTCTTTGATTTTTCTTAGGCCTTTGCATATGATTGAAGAGAAAAAGAATGCAATAATATAGGAGAAGGGAAGGGGCTGTGGACGGCAGCTTATGGAGTGAGGGAGAGGAGAGAAGGTAGGAAAAGTAGGGGAGGTATGGTGCATGTTTCCTTGAATATTTTAATAAGGTAAGGTCTGAGTTTTTAATAGGGTATGGCCAACCCTTTGACTGCTTTTCCAGCAGTTTTGGGCAGTCAAGGTGGGGCCCAGGGACAGGCCAATTGGCTTGCTTGGTATTTTTGGACATATGTAGTTTTCGGTGTTGAAATCGGGTGTTTTCGGCTAGGTTTTGGGCTTCGAAAATTAACGTTATTGCTCGTTTTGTTATCCAAAAGTTTAGGTTTTTATTTCTTTTATTAAAACTGACATTTATCATCATTTTATCAATTTTTCCTTGTGTTGGGTTCGTATTTATTCATCGGATTCGAAATTCTGAAGTTTTAGGGTTTTTCGTTTGACTTTTGGCAACAAAAGTATAATTTTGTTCGAGAATTTTCTATTAAGTTAAAAGCCTCAAATTTCCTATTCTAGGATTTCATTTTGCTTATTTTGTCAGTTTTTATAGATTTGTTTCGTAGTTACAGTGCTAGGAGTGCTCCTGGTTCCAGTTTCTGACCAACCGTTGCGTAGAAATCGATTTTTAAAACACATTGCTTTTAAAAGAATAATGAATCAACAAAAATAAAAATAATTATAATATAATAATAATATTAATAGTATAAATCCTAATTTTTTTGTTCGGGTTATACTGGTCCGATAACTTTCCTTCGACGTAGTTGGATTTAAACTTTGAAGTATCTGGCCCATGTGAAATGGCATTTTTAATGGGTCGGTTTTTATATATAAAACTTTGCATCTTAGTTAGGCTTGAAAAATTTGTGATTCTTGTTATTATATGATTAGAATAGAATCAGTCTCTATATCAAAATATTTTATCGATATAGATTTTCATATATTCTTTAATTGAATGGATGACAAGATAAATTTCTTTTGTTCTTTTGGAAACTAATCTCTCATCTTAATTTGATTTGTTTTTTACTTTTAATAGCACTTGGATATTTGTTACATTTTGTCATCTTATAGTCAAATCTAGCATAAATACTCAAAATTGAAGGTGTTAGGAATAATATTTTTAAGTTTTCACCAAATTTTTCCTCAATATTTTTCTCTTCGCTCTAATTGATCAATTTTTCTCTGCAATTTCTCATTTAATTAAATTTAAAATTTGAATTTTTCAATTTATTTATATATAATTATCAGATTATCTTATCTGCTGGACTCGCTTGACTCACACACTTGCTTCATGATCTTCACTTTTCACACTGCCAAAGCTTTATTTTTTATGCAACAATAGTGTTGTATTTGTTAATCAAACTTATTTACACACAAGTGTGTCAAGCACATTGACATTGATTATTACTTTGTTCAAAAGTTGATTTTGATCAGGAAATTGACAACCCTATTCGTCCCTCAACAATTACAGTTGGCCGCAATATTCACCAAAATCTTATTTCAACCTTTATTTAAGTTATTCCATTTCAAGCATTGTGTTTACTTAATTCCCATGCTTCACTAGAGGGCGAGTGATCGGCGTGAAAGATTTAGTTATTGAAATTTATGATATTTCCTTGTATATATTATGTTGGTCTAAGAGAAGATATTATGTACACCTTGTGCACTATACACCACTAATCAATAATATTAGTTCTATACAAACAATAATTCGAGTTTTTATGGCAACAATATTAATTCTTATAAACAATAGTATTAGTGGTGTACGCTGCACAATGTGTACATAATACTCTTTCTTTATTTTACACACGGCTAATTGAAATGGTTCAAAGTAATATGCAGTTCAAGAGTATTTTTTAGTTTAACTGACTAGTTTGTTAATCTAGAATTTTGCTTAGGAAGCTTGTAATAGTTTAGCTTCAACATTGAATTTTCATTGTAAAGGCCGAGCACTCCTTGTACTAATTTCTGCATTAGATTGCTTTTTCCCGAAAAAAAAATGTACACGGCTCCACCATAAATTTTGGTGAGAGAAAATTCTTAAATAGTAGATGCATGTATGAAGCACATGAGGTAATTATGAATTTGTTGGATATAACTAACAATTAACTTAATTAAGTTGATGCAACTATAATCTAGTAGATCCTAAGTCTAATCGAACTGAACTAATTGATTCACTTTTGTGTTACATTGACACTAGGACATTTAATTCATAGTATAGCCGAAAGTTTGATATTAATATCTTTTTTAGGTAATCCCCAGTGGTTGACCTAATAGTGTAAGTTTGGAATTTCTGAGTACACTTCTCTACCCGGTGCTACCAATCGGCTAGTGGATGATGGGATTGAACCCCCAAATTAGTTGGTACATTGAATTGGGTACCAGTAAAAATAATAATTTTTTGAGACACTTACCAACTAAAAAAATTAATGGTTCAAAGAAGTATGACCAACAAGTCCAACAAAACTAGCCAAACATATGATTCAATAACGTTACATTCCATCCATTTGCATTTCTAGATAATTTTTGTGGTCCAGAAGAGTAGATAAACATATAATTGCACTTCCATCTTAGCAATGTCTTTTTTTTGGTATCCGGCACAAGGACCAACCAAGGACCCAAAACTCACAGTCCACTAGTGGGGGAACCCATTTCAAGTAGAAGCAAATCTCTGTATGGACTGGTTCATCTCAAGAATTGATCGCACCTTGTGGTTTATCTTTCCAATCAAAATGAATTATGTCAAAATTGACAACGTGACTTCTTTTTCTGTGAATAAGCGGCCAATAAAAAGAGCTATTACAAGAGACCCCTTTATCACTAGATCAGACAATGAATACCTTCGACCTCTTTCACCTCACTCCATTTGTTGTGTCCACAAGAGAATACTGCGTAGTGTTTCGTATCAGCAATTACCACCTTATAATCCATTAACAATAGATTGTAATAAATTCCACAAAGAGTCCTGCGGCTTTGATGGTTATCATTTGCTCTGGACAACGGATTTCTTGGTACGCTCTGTAGGATATATTCCACAACACATACGCCTTGGTCCCACCAAGAATTTTGTAATAGTTCAGATATAATCTGTCACAATAGCACAACATGGCGTACGTCGTGCTATATTTAGGGTTATTCTTGAGTTTGGAAACATTCAAACCTTTAAAGTCTTGCCACTCCTCCCGAGCAATTAGACTTCTGGAGAATGACTTCTTGAATTGTTGAAGGTATTTTACAACAAAGTGTGGTTTAGCAATGTCTTGATCTTGATATGGAGCCGTCACAGTTGGATTCAGACCCGATTGCCTCGGAAGAAGACCGTTCTTGGCCCCGAATTTAGGTTGTTGATCCTTGCCAATAAAATGGTATACAATTCAAAATGGAGAAAAAGAAAAGGTAAACTATGATGTGAATAATACTTACTGTAACTATTATCGTGAACAACAATTTACTAGTACCTTATGTTGAAACAACTAATACCTTTAGTCTAACTAAATAATACTGCTTCAATTAATACATTTAGTGAAACCAACTAATACCCCTTGAATTTGATACCTTTATTATAATTTACTAGCACTCTTCAAACAACTTTAACTGTGAATATCATTCACATAATACCTTCTTATATAATATATATATATATATATATATATATATATATATATATATATATATGTGTATAAAATTTAGAATATACTTGCGTGAGATAGTCTCAGGGTGAGTCGGTTCACAAACTAGCACAAATTAACACTCATCCCTTCTAAAGTGTTAATGGATCATTGTCAACTTATACCCCCATCTTACCGTGAGATGGTCTCACGCAAGACCTACTCATAAACTTTATATTTACTAGATTATTCACAACGGAGGTATTAGGTGCAACTTATTGCATTACATTCCTCTGACAAATGGACAAATTGATATATCTCAAGTGGTTAGAGCTCCACAACCTATGACTCAGTCATGGGTTCGAGTCAGAATCGATCTAAAGAAAAAACTCTTCGGTACAAATGTTATGCAATTATTGGTTGATTAACATATCTAAACTTTTTAGTTAATATCATTTTATTTTATTTTTTTATTTTGTTACATCATTGCTAATATTGGTGTTTATAACAATAAAAATCATACCTAGATAGAGTTAATATTAGTAATCTTCATGTAACTTAGATCGTGCCTAATTTTAGTCATTTATTTTGTTATTTTTTCAATTTTAGTCATTTAGGCCTGAAATTGAAAAAAAAAACATACAGTAAAATTGGAAAAAAAAAAAGACAAAAAATTGTTAAAGTAGAACATAAAGAGTTAAAATTTTAGTCATGTGTGTTTTTTACTTTTATTTAAGGACCAAAATTGATAAATTAAAAGTATGCATGATTAAAAGTGAGCATAGCCTAAGTTACTTGATGATCCAAAATAATAACTCAATACAGAGACACAAAAAACTAGTTAACAAAAAGTTATGGTAAAAAAAATTTAAGACACCTAGTGGGAACTATTTAATGATATCATTCGTTTTAGATGCATTTCTAATTAGAAAAATTAATCTAACTTTTCAATTTTATTATTCAACAAAAGACTAAAAATCAACATATTTTGTAAGAACTATACGTTGATATGAATTATACTACACTAATTTTGATAAGGAGTCCGATATTAAGAGTGACTAATAAATTATATTACATATGAAGTAACACATTAATTTAGTTAGAAATCAAGATAACCACAATTTAACTCGCACATGTGAGCCGCATGTGTGCAATTCGGGCAAAAAGTACCAAGATTGGTTAAAATAGGAGAAAAATTGATAAAAAAAGGATTTTTTTTTTTTCAAATATCCAAAAGGTAAAGGATAAAAAATTAAATTGGTTTTCCTATATACATCTTGGAGAGCGTCAAATAAAATAATCTACATTTATTTAGGTATATAAAATTTATCTTCAAATATTTTTCCTTTTTTTTTATGTCAATAATAAGTTCGGATGTTTTCATTTGAGTTGATAACCCGAAATGGACAAAGAAAACTAAAAACTTAGAAACTCATTGCATAATCAAATTAATTTTAATAAGTTTATACGTTTTATGTTTATTTTCAAGTGAGAAAAAATAATCAAATTTTATAATTTCAATTTTCCACAAAAGACTAAATATCAACAAATTACCATGAACAATTTGATCTATGCAAAATTTTCATCTGCATAAAACTGACCTCTGAGTCTTTCATCATACTTTCCATGTCACGAATAAGTTGGGATCTTTTCATTCGATCTCTCTGAGCTAATACCCTGAAATGGACAAAAAAAATTAGAAACTGGCAAGAATATCTAATACATCAATTAAATAACTTATAAAAATAATGAATATTTCGATTCACATTTAGATTAGATCTTCTCTTTGTGAAGGTCCACTTTGAATTCATAAAAATTGTTGTATAGATGTATAAACCACCTAGACACATCCCAAGGGCAATTACCACAATGGTCCGACAAAGATCCTGATTAGTTTCTATGCATGCCTGGTTTAGTTTCAAGAATCGGGTAGAAAAAAAAAACTTTAAGAAAGATAAATCTGGTAGAAGAGAAGAAGTTGAAGAACACATAAAAATGAAGAAAAACAACAAGGAAGAAACGGCTGAGGCATGAATTAGGTAAACCCTAACATTCTATCTATTTATACAACTAATAATGGGCTTCTTTGAAAAAGTACAACTTATAATGGGTCAATAAAGAATCTTAGACCAATATGGGTTGGAACTAAGAAATATCCACTATAAAAATGGCATGATGGGCCAGTAGGAATTCTTATATGGAAAAAAATAGGCCCAGCTAAATATCCCACCATTAATAAAAAAAAAATACACCTATATTTATTATAAAATATCTATTATATCCCCTTTAAAAAAAAACCTAATATCTATTTTTTCTTTCTTTTTACGGTCATCTCTCAACCTCTCTACGCCTTCATCATACAGACTCTCACTGTTGTCCCCATGTGGCGCTGCCTCACCGCCACCGCCTCCACCACATGACGTCCACTACCCCCCCCCCCCCACATCAACGGTGTACCTCTTCCTCCTCACACAAGAGTTGAGAATAGAAAAAAAAGGTAGAAGTGGTTTTTTTTCTTTCACTTTAGATTACTTATGCAATTTTTCTTGAAACAATGGATATGAAGCATTGTTTCTTGGGCTAAAGTTTTTGTTATTTTTTATCCCAATTTTTTTCTTTTGAGGGGTTTCTCTATAACCTTCTCTTCTTTAAAGAAAGTCCATTGTTTAAATTAGGTTGGGTCACTACTGTGGGCAGTGAACGACGGCGGCTAGTGGTGACAGGTGGTGGTGGGTGGTTGTCAGCAGAAAGCGGTGGATGGCAGGGGGCAGCCAAAGGCAGTTGCTATTAGGGTTGGGGTATGGAGGTGTGCCTTTTAAAATTAAAATAATAAGGATAATTTAGGTTTTCTATAAATTATTTAATATTTGGGAGGTGTATATTTTAATAATTGAGGGTAATTAGCAGGACAAAAAAATCACATTTAGATTTAGAGAATTTGTTTCGCTTGTTTTTAGATGATTGAGGATATAAGAATCAAGCCCATATAAATAAAATTCTAAAAAATATTTTTAAATGTTCATAAATTGAATAGGTAAATAATAATTTTATTTTTGGCTCTGGCAATTCAATCCTAAATCTTAATTTGGTATTCCTATTGGTGATCAGTTCTAATCGCGTGGATTAGTGGCTGCTTTTAATCGGTTTTGGGATCACCAAATAAGATCTTGTGATTGATTACTACCGTTTATAGTAAAAACGAGAGATCGGGTTATAAAATCATAAATACGAATATCGAATTCGTATTTATTTCATATGCGTGCGTTTTATAGTGTAAGAGTGTGTGTAGAGGAGTGTTAGTGAATTTGAACTTATTTTTATTGAAGGAGATCAGCATATTTATACTGACCACCAAGTAGGTGGTGTACATGACTCTTGGACTACCAAGCTTGCATGCTTGACATGTGCCCTTTTGACCATTTTCGACCTTTTCTAAACTGAAACATAGTTACAAAGTCTTATTTTTTGGTCTTATCTCGTCTTCAAAGTTGTTCGCCATTGTTTATGAGGTGGTTCTACACCTGCATATCTTCTGTAATTATTGTACGCCTTCTGGTTGAATGTCTTATAAGTTGTTCGCCCGTTTATTCTTTATAAGCCAGCCTTTGGATCTTTATATTTGGAGTTTTTCGTTAGGGACCTGTTCGTCACTATAGGCAAATAGGTGTCATACACCCCTTAAATTAGTTAATGCATCACCTTCGATGATAGTTGTTCGTCCTCATTGCCTTGGTAAGACGTCCATATTAGGCCAGTGGCCCAGAACCTGTTCGCCTAGAAGCTGTTCGTCAGATAATACACCACCTTTATCGGTTTGTGCACCTCCCCTCGGCTATTCGCGTTATTCCTATCTAATGTAGGTACTTTGCTTCATAATCCTTACTTAGTATTTAACACCTATTCACCCAAATAAGATGGTTGTTCGTCTATCAACAATTGCCCCCTATCCCAATTTTAGGTGTGACGGGGCGAACAATATTTGTAGCGAGCAACTGGAATTGGGATAATACTTCGTGAGTGCTGTGACAAATAGCACTCCTTTGGCGAGCAACATTATCGCGACTGATCGTATTCCGAGACCGTTGGTTACTCTGAGGATGACGTGGGCAGCATGGTGATGAGCCGCCCACGCGCACGTTTACCCGAGGTCACGCGCCCCTATATTTACATTTAGGTCCTTCAAATTTTACCTTTACCTTTTCTCGAAAGGGACCCCGTATTTTTGCATTTTGGCCCCAATATTTTTGGGAAAATATGGGTTTTACCCCGTTTTTTCCTTATGTATAAATAAGAGTGGGAAATGAAAATTTTCCCACTCTCTTATTCTTGCATTCAAAATTCCGGCCACCTCTCCATTTTCTCCAGCGATCTTTGAGCTTCCCCGGCGTGTCTTTCCATTTTCTAAGGTATTTAACTCAATTTAGTACTTGTTTTCTTTCATTCTCTTTTCTTTTCATTTTCATTGCTTTCGAAACGACATTCCACCACCACCGCGGGAAATCGTCGCCGCCCTTCTAAAATTTACCATAAAAAACAGTCGTCATCTCTTGAAATTCTCTTGTAATTGCCCCCTATTTCTTCACAACTCATGTCCTTCCATTCAAGCAACCAAAATTATGTGGAAGATTTGGACCCACTCTTCCCGATTACTACATACGGAGAACAACCGCCCTTAGAAATCTTGTCGGAGACGAATCCCGATGTCGATTTGGTAGTACGATCTGTGGAGGACGTAGGTGCTCGCCCATCTGGTGAAGAGATTGTCATGGTTGCAAATCGAGAATCGAACGAGGAGTCTTCTTCAAGCTTGGAATCCGAGGAGGAGTCGGATCCTGAATTTAACGAATTAACTTGGGAATTTTTAGTGGGAATTGAATTCCCAAACCCTAACTTGATGGAGAACAACATTCCTGTTGGCGTTGCTCGACCTTTTGATTGGCGAGCATATTCGGAAGAGTACACGAACAGATTTCAAACTCCCGAAAGACAAGTCTTAAAATTGGTGAGGAATGAATTCCAGTCGTGCAGGATTCGCAGTGTTGTTCGCCAGGATGAGCTCGAGTTAATACGGGAAACATACCAAATCCCCTATGACATCCATATGTGGGCTCCAAAGAAGAAAGAAAGAGCTGATCGCCCTCCACCTGGATGTACGGCGATCAACATTGATACATTGATCGCCGGTTTGAAACTATCCCTACCCTCGATTGTTGGTCAATTTTTTTAGGCGACCAACTTTGCAATAACCCAGATTACTCCAATTGGGTGGATGAACTTGCTCGGCATAATGAGCCTGTTCGCCTTAGAGGGATATATTGATCGCATCATGCCTGATGAGGTCAATTACATGGTGACAATTACCAAGTGTCCAGTGGGCGAAGAAGGGTACTATTACTTGAAGGCCTGTACTGGACTTAAAGTCGTTGAAGGGGCATCGAACAAGATTCAGAATTGGAAGGAGCACTTCTTCTTCATTGGGGGTGATTGGCGAGCATCTCCTGACCCACATGGTGGTGGTGGACGCATCTATTCCCCTTTGTCTTATGGAAAAATCAAATGTAAGCTTGTTTTTTCTTATATTCGAGCTAAATTGGTCTAATTTAACTCTTTTTATTTGTTTGCAGGTCCTCGGTTGTTGAAGTGAAACACTGAAGTGGAGGAGATTGCTCGGCTGAACAACCAACTGAAGCTCACCGATGACATCGAGAAAAAACATATCGAGGACTATCAAGCATTGTTCGCCGAGCTTAAAGATAAAAAGGTCGAGCTCTTTTCTTCCCAGACTGAGTTAGAGGAATAAAAGAAGAAAAATGAGGATAATGAGGCTGAAAATGCTTGCCTCAAGGAGACAATGAAGGGGATGCTCACCCCAGAAGAATTTGAGGCTCAACTGCAGGCCCGACTTGGACCCTCTTCAAACTTGGGCTACATTTGTGCCTACGCTGACTGCATTCGTGCAGTTAGTCTGTAAAATGTTCCCAAAATCATCGAAGATATCGGGAAAGATTTAACCGAACAAAAAGCAAAAAATTACTGGAATAAGGTTTAGCCTTAGGTTCTGCTCGCCTTAAGAAACGAAAAACCTTTTAATGGCCTGGATCCTTAAAATTATATCTGTACCTGGAGCTTAGACTTCTCCTTTGAATGAACAACTATATTTACATCAAAAAAAATTACAAGTGTAAAAAAAATTGTTCATCATTAACATATACAATTTGACGAACAACTCTGAATATTCTAACAAACTTACTAGTGCAAAATTGTTGCTCGCTCATAACACTTTTGCCGAGCAACTTTACATGAAATAAAATATTAACGACACCAACTATACAGTGTGCCGAATAACTTTTTACACAACACTTAGCAAAATTTCCAATAAATTAGACAAGTTTTTGGTTTGCTTGCCCATGTGGATTCTTGCTCACCCGTACAGAGAACTTTTTCGCCCTATTGATAGTACTTCTTCAGATGTACGGCATTCCAGGAGTATTGGGTCGGGTTGCCTTCCATGTCTTCGATATCGTATACACCATTAAGGCTTTTATCCGTTATATGGTATGGGCCCTCCCAAGTCGGTCCCAATATCCCAATACAACTGGAGGTGGGGCAAGTAACTTTCTAAGGACCAAATCACCAACTTTGAATTCTCTAACTTTGACATGGGAATTGTAATAACATTCTGCTCGTTGCTTATATGTAGCATTCTTTAGCTCGGCATTCAATCTTCTTCCTTCGAGCAAATCCATTTCAGCAGCTAGAGCAGAGTTGTTCGCTTGCTCATCAAAGTTGGTCGTCCTGATTGTATTAGTCTTTAATTCAATTGGAATAACAACTTCTGTTCTGAAATCCATAGCAAATGGTGTTTCTCTGGTGCTAGACCTGGGAGTAACTCTGTATGCCCACAAAACTTTCGGGAGCTCTTCAGACCAATTGTCTTTGCTCTCCGTCAACCGTATTCTCAACACGTGTTTAATAATCTTGTTAACGGCTTCAACTTGACCATTATGGGGATGATATGGAGTAGAATAATGTTTTCTAATCCCCACTTTGTGCAGAAGTCTCTCAATTCTTTTCCATCAAACTGTGGGCCATTGTTTGTCACAATCATTTGTGGAACTTCGAATCGACAGACAATGTTCTTCCAGATGAAGTTGATCATTTTCTGTTGTGTAATTCTCACCATAGCTTCCGCTTCTGCCTATTTTATGTAATAATCGACTGCCACGACGGAAAATCGAATATTTCCTACCCTTGTCGGGAAAGGACCAATTATGTCCATCCCCCATCTTGCAAACGGTCAAGGGCTGTAGACTGAAATGAGCTCTTGGGCCGGAGCGTGAATGTTTGGAGCAAATATTTAGCACCGGTGGCAAGCTTTTGTCATCTTAATTGCATCTTGGCGTAAAGTCGGCCAATAATAACCTTGCCTGATAGTTATGTGCGCCAAAGCTTGCCCCGCAGTGTGATTTCCACATACTCCAGCATGTATTTCTTCGAGTATTGCTCGTCCTTGGCCCCTAGGCAAACACTTCAGAAGTGGGATTGAGATTCCTCTTTTGCAAAGCTGCTCGCATACCAAGGTATACCTGGCGGCTCGCTTGACTAGCTTGGCTGCTTCAAAAGAGTTGTTTGGTTTTTCCCCATTTTTCAAGTATTTGACTATTTCTGTTCTCCAATCTTCATCTTGAGTATGCTTGTTTATCTGATTAAAATTGTAACTTGTTGTTGACGGGTTATTCATCTTTGTTATAACAATGTCTGCCAACTCTACTGGACCTTCACTTGTTGCTAGCCGAGCCAATGCATCTGCTTGAGTGTTGCTCGTCCTTGGTATCTGCTCAATGAAAACTTGATCTAATAATGACACCAGGTGAGCAACTATTCTTTGATATTCGATCATATGGTCATCCTTTGCCTCGTATTCACCTCGGACCTGATTCACAATCAGTTGTGAATTGCCAAATATTTGTAGACGTCTAACACCCAATGCAAGGGACGGGTGGAGACCAGCAATAAGAGCTTCATATTCAGCTTCATTGTTGGTGGCCATGAAATCGAACTTGATAGCCGAGGTGAAAACTTGTCTGTCGGGGCTAATGAGAACCACACCTGCCCCTGAATTGGCTGATCTCTAGTGACCATTTCAATAGGTGACCAGCTGTGTCTGGGCGGTGTAAAATTTGCCTAAGTGGGAAAGTTGTTAGTACTTCGACCTGATGATCGAAGAAGTACGGTCTTAACTTTCTCACACTCATGACAAGTGCGTATGCCAGCTTTTCAGTTGGGGAATACTTGATTTCTGCTTCATGCAAAGCTTGGTTGACATAATAGATTGGTTGATGGAATTTTCCATCTGCTCTTACCAATACAGAGTTGATCGCCACTTCAGATGCTGCCAGGTATAAATAGAGTTTTTCACCTGAGATGTGTTTTGATAGGATCTTCACATCTCCCAGGTAGTCTTTTAGTTATTCGAATGCACTCTGGCAGTTGTTCGTCCATGTGAACTTTCCCTTTTTGTTGGCTTCAAAGAATGGACGACACTTATCTCCCAATCGTGATATGAACTTGTTCAGAGCTATTAGGCAACCTGTTAGTCTTTGAACTTCCTTCACTGAGCGAGGGGGTTGCATATCTACAATGACTTTTACTTTTGTTGGGTTAGCTTCAATTCTCCATTGGCTAACAAGATGACCCAGAAACTTCCCCGAATGGACTCCAAAGCTGCTCTTCTTTGGATTCAGTATCATGTTATATTGTCGGAGAATGTCAAACACCTGGGCCAAATGTTGTAGATGGTCTTTTTTCCTAGGACTTTTGACTACAATGTCATCAACATAGACCTCCACAGTGTCTCCGATTTTTTCGTCAAACATCTTGTTAACCAATCTCTGATATGTTGCTCCCGCATTGATTAGGCCAAATGGCATCCTTTTCCAGCATAATAGATTTTTATTTGTATAGAAAGCTGTGTTTTCTTGATCGTCGGGATGCATCGGTATTTGATGGTAGCCAGCAAATGCATCCATAAATATTAGCATTTCGTACCCTGCAGTGCTGTCTACCAGTTGATCAATGTGCGGAAGAGGAAAATTGTCCTTTGGGCATGCTGCATTCAGATCCGTAAAATCTATGCATAGCCTCCAAGTTCCATTCGACTTCCGTACAAGAACTGGCTTCACCACCCATTGAGGGCAAAGTGCTTGTCGGATTAGATCATTGTCTAACAGCTTTTTCACCTCTTCATTGAGGGCTTGGTATTTGTCTGGGTCGTATTTTCTTCTTTTCTGATGAACTGACCTCTTTGTTTGATTAATATTGAGTCGATGGCAAGCATGTTTTGGATCTATCCCACAATATCCGCATGAGACCATGCAAAAACATCTAGATTCGTCTTGAGAAACTCTTCCATTCGGGATCTGTAAGGCTCTAGGAGCTCAAATCCTATGTAAATTCTAGATCTTTATTTTCAGGATTAATTTTGAGGGCTTCCAGTTCCTCGACTGGAGTTGCTCGTCGTTTTTGTCCTTTCCAACGAGGATCAATCATAGGTCCCTCAAGGTCGAATTCATTTTCGATCTGCTTCCAAGCGGGGTTCAAGATCATCTGCCTGCCCAGGCTCATCATTGTTTGTCGGACCTTGACCCTCCATGTTAGTGACAAAACATTGCTCGTCGGTGTTCATATGTTGCTCGTCAGGTGAAGGCTTTTTCTCTTGGATAATAGGTTGCTCGCCCATAGGTTGTTCGTCAACAGGAAGGAGTTGTTCATCCAACTCCATATGGTCTTCCCCAGTCTCCATAATGTCTCTCAACACTGATGGCTCATCGGTTGAGAAACTGTTGGACACCTCCATCATGGAGACCCTTCCTTCACTTGATTGTAACTATAGGAGACGCACGCATGCTTTTCTCTGGTCTCCCTTTACTGAGCCCTCTCCACTTGCTGTTGAAAATTCTATACAATAATAGTAGGTTGAATATGCAGCTTTGAACTCATTAAAAAATGGTCGACCCAGGAACCCATTATAGGTAGATTCTTGATCTACAACCAAGATATCCACCATTCTTTTTACATTTTTTTTGGGTTCCCCGGTTGATACAAGTTGTACAGACAACCTAATTATCCCAATGGGACTGTTACAGTATTGTCGAAGCCCAGAATTTGGTGATTTGAATCTTTGATACAACTCGAGTAGTCCCCTAGTTAATCGAGTGTCTTCAGGAAGAGGATATTGGTATAAGCTCTGGTATCCACCAAAAAATGGTGTACTCTAGTCCCCATTATCTTGGCACAAATTACAAGGGAATCATTATGGGGAGTCAAAATTCCATCCAGGTCCTTTTCAGTAAAGGTTAATTCCGATGTTTGTAGGACATATGGATTGACCCCCATTTCTTGTACTTGGGCTATCGCACATAACTCAACCTTTCTTTTTCGATTTGACAACGGGGGTCACCCATCAGAACATCCTCCAGCGGGTCCTGATGACTCCATCATGAACACATCTTCTACTGGTCGAGCAGCAGTTGCAGTAGGAGTTGGTCGCCCGGGTTTATTGTTCCTGGGAGGTTGATCATCTTCTTCATCAGAATTATTCTCCCGGGCTCGCTTTCCAGGTTGCCTTTTCACGAAATCTGAGAGCTTTCCTTCCTCGTAGAATCGCCAAAGTTTCTTTAGCAAATCTCAACACTCACTCGTAAAATGCCCCACACTTTGGTGGTAGGCACAGTACTTGTTCGGGTTGAGATTGCCAGTTTCTTGGCGAATTTTTCAGGGAGAGAAGAGCAACTCCTTATCCTTCACATTGTTGTACACCGTATCAATTGATACTGTTAGCACCTGGTTTAATTTCTCTTTCAGCTTCGTCCCTTCATTGAATGCCTTCATGTATTTCGGGACTCGATAGCCGGTTCCATTGGGTTTCTTGTTGTTCTCCTTCTGATCAGTGTTGGTGGCCTTGTTGTCCCCCAAATTTGCTTGCAAAGCCTCGTGCATTGAGACAAAAATGGCGGCATGGTTCTGGAATTCGGCATAACTTTTTGGGCACTTCAGACGTACCTCTTTCCACAATTTCAAACCTTTTTTCAACCCGGCCATAACGGCCACAACCTTCGTATCTTTACTCACAAATTTCCCCTTCAAGTAGTACTTTATCGAACCTTTCCATGAATGCCCGGTCCAATTCATCGTCATTTTGCTTTAAGTCTGATAACCGATGCTTTTGAGAAAGATATGATCCAGCTGTTGAAAAATATGAGAGGAAATCCCGACTCAGATGGGCAAACGAATGGATGGATAACGGTGACATTGCAAAAAAACACTTGTGCAATCTATCTCCCAATGTTAGGGGAAAATTCCTGCATTGAGTAGCATCACTAGCCTCCTTGGAGATCATATAATCTGAATATTTGGTTAGATGAACACGGGGGTCAGCGGTGCCTTCATATTGTATACTTGCTGGAAATTAAATTTTCTTTTGGATTGGGGCCTTCAAAATGATTAAAGACAAGGGAGAAGTTGGCATACTGGTCACCCCAATCCCTCTTTGCAGGTCGAGTTATCCTTGCATGCTTTCCACGACCTTCCTCAAGCTTGATAGCTCATCCAGTGATGCCCCCTGGCTTGGAGGTTGTTCGGCGAGCAGGGATGCATGACCCTCTGCTTGTCGCAGTCCCTCACTCGGCTGGGGGATCTCATGAGGCTGCCTTCTGGGGTTGTTCGCTGTATTTGGCCCCAGGTGCCCAAAGGCAGACCTGGTCAACCTTTCATATACAGATGGGCGGATTTGTTCAGGGTCTGCTCGCTCCTCCACTGCTCTTGGGCGAGCAACTTCTTGCTGGTTTTGAGGTCGACCCAATCTATCCTACACACTGGGATGAGATGTCCCATGGCTTGAAACTATTGTTCGCCTGGAGGTAGACTCAGCCTGGCCCTCAAGGCGATCAGTTATCTTGCCCTTGCCCTTACTTCTTTGGACCTTGGCACTGTTCACTTCATGTTATTCGTCGCGAGCAGATCTGGGCCTTGACATCCCAGCAGGCCTAGATCTAGCTCTTACTTGTGATATCCCAGGTTGTTCTTGCTGTCTTTGGAGAGCTTGTAGGGCAGCAATAGTCCTGACTAGCTCGCTGGGGTTGCTAGTCAATGCCTCCAATTCTGGAGGCATTATTTGAGTCATGGTTGATAGTCGTGCTTTGTTCGCATGCCGTAGTTCTCGATCATGATGACCGGTGGATGAAACCCTGGTTGGGGAAGCTCCCCTCGATGGATGTGAAGCTTGTACCTCCTTGGACTGAGGCATCTTGTTTATTATTTAGTTTGAATCTTAAGATCTTCAACTTTGTGATTAAAGAACACCAAGAACACACTTTTTGAATTTATGAAGTAAAACTCAAGAACGTATTCAAGTTCTTCAAGTTCGTAACTTGAGTTTCTTGCAATCTAACCTGGATCGAAGGTTCGACCCCTTCCTCTAGCACCAAATTGTTGGTGATCGGTTCTAATCGCGTGGATTAGTGGTTGTTTTTAACTGGTTTTGGGATTACCAAACAAGATCGTGTGATAAATTACTACCGTTTATAGTAAAAATGAGAGATTGGGTTATAAAATCGTAAATACGAATATCAAATTCGTATTTATTTTGTATATGTGTGTTTTATAGTGTAAGAGTATGTGTAGAGGAGTGTTTGTGAATTTGAACTTATTTTTATAGAAGGAGAGCAACTTATTTATACTAACCATGGGTGGTGTACATGACTCTTGGACTACCAAGCTTGTATGCTTGACATGTGTCCTTTTGACCATTTTTTACCTTATCTAAACTGAAACTTAGTTACAATGTCTTGTTTTTTGGCCTTATCTCGTCTTCAAAGTTGTTCGCCATTGTTTATGAGGTGGTTCTACACCTGCATATCTTCTATATTTGTTGTTCGCTATAAGTTGTTCGCCTGTTTATTCTTCATAAGCCAGCCTTTGGATCTTTATATTTGGAGTTGTTCATTAGGGACCGGTTCGTTACTATAGGCAAATAGGTGTCATACACCCCTTAAATTAGTTAATGCATCACCTTCGATGATAGTTATTCGTCATCAATGCCTTGGTAAGACGTCCATATTAGGCTAGGGGCCCAGAACCTGTTCGCCTAGAAGCTGTTCGTCAGATTTGTTGTTCGTCAGATAATACACCACCTTTATCGGTTTGTGCACCTCCCCTCGGCTATTCGGGTTAGTTCTCTCTAATGTAGGTACTTTGCTTCATAATCCTTAGTATTTAACACTTGTTCGCCCAAATAAGATGGTTGTTCGCCTGTCAACAATTCCACTTTTAAATTGTCAAATCGCATTAATCTTTGGGAAATCCTTATAATTGAGATGTTAGGATAAAGGTCTTCAATTTTAAACAAATTCAACCTCAAATTTTTCCCCAATTAGAGAAGATTATGTCTCCAATTTCCCACTTAATTTATTAATGTGGTTTGCATGGTTTTATTAGAATTGTGCACATAACTATCAAAAATTTCTTGTGTCCGCTGAAATAAGAATCTTTTTTCTTCTGCATCCAGATTCATTATACCCCACATAGTTGTCATGCCCCACATATCCAAATGCACTCAAGTGTATTTTTTTCTCACGCCGTCCAAGGTTTCCTCAGTAGTGGTTAAATAATTTTCATTTCATTTTTATCTATTTTGTGGCAATTTTATTAATCATATTTGTTTGTCTAACCATGAAAGAGTCCGAACTTTTAGAGAAGTATGCAATCAATCATTTATTTAATTTCTTAACAGTTTCCTTAACTCATGAACTGAATTCTCAACTTTTCACTTTGAGAATTTTACCTAATGAGTGGACAATTTAAAATGGGCATGGTTACTTTCAGTAAGAATCATATCCAAGACGTGCGGGCGAGAGCCTATTGGATCTAATAACAAGAAAAAATTTCATCGCATCTAAAAATCATGCAAAATTAAGATAAATGTAGTAATATATTTTAATTGTGACATTTGTTTAATTAGTCTATGATGTATATATGTAGTCAGTATAGAGCATGGGGTTTAATATCTTTTTAGGATGCTAACTTTAGTGGGTAGCAATTTAAAGATAATTTGGTTCCGGGTTGACAAGTTTTGGTCATTATCTTTTAAGTTTCATCAATCTACACTACAAAAAAAACATTGTTTTGCGACGGAAAACTTGCGATGGACAATTATCCGTCGCAAATTTCATGCATTTGCGACGGATATTGGAGACCCATCGGAAAAAAAGACAATTTGCGACGGAAATAAAAAACCGTCGCAAACTGCACTATTTTGCAACGGCTAGTCCGTCGCAAAGTGTGGGGTCCATTAACTTCGTTGCATACCGACAAATTTTGCGACGGATTAGCTGTCGCAAATTTCAATTTCACGTCCGTCGCAAAACGACCCGGTCAAAAATACCCGTTGGGGAAACGGTCCACTTGACTATTTTGCGATGGATATTGCCGTCGCAAATATTGACCCGACCTTTCGGGAAACATCGCGCGACCTTTCAGGAAACATCGCGTTGACTAATTTTCGATGGATTGTTCGTCGCTAAATTTTAAATTTCACATTTGCGACGGCTTGGCCGTTGCAAATACTAAAAAACGATGTCGTTCAGGTGTTTGGCGGTCACAAATTTTTTCGCCTTATATAAAGCACAGCGCAGGCGGCGAGAAGAGTAAGAGGAAGAAGAGGAAAAAGAGAGGAAAATGAGGGAGAAGTCGGGTGCAGTCGCTGTAGAGCCAATCCGTCCCAACCGAGTGCTCGTTTCTTCATTAAATCGTAAGTTTTCTTTATTTTTGCCGTTTAAAATTTAATTTCCAAGCATGTTTAGAATTTGTTAAGTTTAGAATTGAATTTAGTTGAATTGTTAAGTTTATATTATATTTTTAATTTTAGTAATTTTAGTTGTTTGATTTTAGTTTAATTGTTTTAGTAATTTGTTAATTTTTAATTGTTAAGCATGTTTAAATAATATTACAAAATAATTTTAGTTGATTGATTTTAGTTGAATTGTTTAATAATTTTACAAAATAATATTAGTAAATTGATTTAAGTTTAATATATAATTTTACAAAATAATATTTATAAGTTGTTTGATTTTAGTTGAGGAGGTAGTTTAATGATTTTAAATAATATTAGTTGTTTGATTTAAGTTTAATATATAATTTTACACAATAATTTTAGTTGATTGAATTTAGTTGAGTAGGTAGTTAATTGATTTAAATAATATTAGTTGTTTGATTTTAAATAATATTAGTTGTTTGATTTAAGTTTAATATATAATTTTACAAAATAATATTAGTTGATTGAATTTAGTTGAGTAGGTAGTTTGAATTATATTAGTTATTTGATTTTAGTTTAATGATTTTAAATAATATTAGTTGCTTGATTTAAGTTTAATAATTTTACAAAATAATATTAGTTGATTGATTTTAATTTAGTTGAATGAATTTAGTTGAGTAGGTAGTTTGAATAATATTAGTTGCTTGATTTAAGTTTAATAATTTTACAAAATAATATTATTAGTTGATTGATTTTAGTTTAGTTGAATGAATTTAGTTGAGTAGGCAGTTTGAATAATATTAGTTGCTTGATTTAAGTTTAATAATTTTACAAAATAATATTATTAGTTGATTGATTTTAGTTTAGTTGAATGAATTTAGTTGAGTTGGTAGTTTGAATAATATTAGTTGCTTGATTTAAGTTTAATAATTTTACAAAATAATATTAGTTGATTGATTTTAATTTAGTTGAATGAATTTAGTTGAGTAGGTAGTTTGAATAATATTAGTTGCTTGATTTAAGTTTAATAATTTTACAAAATAATATTAATAGTTGATTGATTTTAGTTTATTTGAATAATATTAGTTGATTGATTTTATTAGTTGAATTTAAAATTATTACAGATGAACCCAGGTCAAGATAATTTTCTCACTGTCATCATAGTCGACAAAAAGTAAGTATTTTTTAATGAATTATGTATACTTTTAATTATATATATTAATATAATTAACTTGATTTTTTAATTTTGTTGTCACAGACTGCTTCCAGCCCATGAGACTAGCTCAATCGTCTCACAAATCATTAGGATGAGACAGTTTGAGTATGGTGCCCACTCGTGGAGTAAAGTATCCGAGCAAAAGAGGATGGAGTACTTTGATGACTTCAAGGTATAATAAATTTATTTATTATGATTTTAATTTAACTTTTAATTTTTTAATTGTTCTGTGCAAAAGCGCAAGAACGGTACAAAAATATTATCTACGGCCTGAAGAAGCGGTGGGAGCGTGGGGATCGGGTGGAGTTGGATCGAGCACCAGACGGACGATCGATATGGGATGGTTTGGTGGATTACTGGAACAGTGAACCATCATTCAGAAGATCATGGAGAGAGAGAGAGAGAGAGAGAGAGAGTGTGGAGAGTGAGAGAAGAGAGGGTCAGTTTGAACAATTTATTTATGTTTTTTGAACAATTTTTGTAGCATCATTCCCGGTCACAAGGTTTCCATCATTATTACAGAGATAATGAGGGATAATCTAGAGGAGAACGCAATGAAGTTCAAACTCGTCTCGTCGCAGCGGAAGCAGTACTACTTGGATGAGTTTCGGGTATATATATGGAAATAAGTTGATTTAAAAATGTTTGCATATATATACCTGAAACTCATCCAAGTAGTACTGCTTCCGCTGCGACGAGACGAGTTTGAACTTCATTGCGTTCTCCTCTAGATTATCCCTCATTATCTCTGTAATAATGGCGGAAACCTTGTGACCGGGAATGCTTAGATTCAGTGTTAATTAATTAATTACTTGTAGCAAACATATACATGATCTTAGACCATGTTGTTCTATTATTCATTTATATACCTCGTGAGTTTCATTTAAATGGTCACAACATATATAAAAATAAGTGAGAAACGAAAATGAATTAATTTGGTGAATTTTGAAAAAAAAAATGAGTCAATTTGGATACATATACAATTAATTGTGTACAAATGAACGAATTATAAATTTAAACGGGAGTTGAAATAAATAAGTTTACCAAAAAAATATTAAATAGCCACAAAATTTATAAAAACAAGTGAGAAACGAAAATGAATTAATTTGGTGAATTTTGAAAAAAAAATGAGTAAATTTGGATACATATACAATTAATTGTGTACAAATGAACGAATTATAAATTTAAACGGGAGTTGAAATAAATAAGTTTACCAAAAAAATATTAAATAGCCACAAAATTTATAAAAACAAGTGAGAAACGGAAATGAATTAATTTGGTGAATTATGAAAAAAACGAGTCAATTTGGATACATATACAATTAATTGCATACAAATGAACAAATTATAATGTTAAGCGGGAGTCGAAATAAATAATTTTACAGAAATAAATAAAAATTAAATGGCCCCAATATTTATAAAAATAAGTTAGAAACGAAAATGAATTAATTTGGTGAATTGTAGAAAAAAAATGAGTCAATTTGGATACATATACAATTAATTGCGTACAAATGAACGAATTATAATTTTAAGCGGGAGTCGAAATAAATAATTTTACCAAACTAATAAAAATTAAATGGCCACAACATTTATAAAAACAAGTGAGAAACAAAAATGAATTAATTTGGTGAATTATAGAAAAAAAAAATGAGTCAATTTGGATACATATACAATTAATTGCGTACAAATGAACGAATTATAAAATTATGCATTGTCGAAATAAATAATTTTACAAAATAAAAAAAATAATTGGGCAAAATATTTTAATAAACAACTTAGATACGAAAATAAATTAATTTGGTGAATTATAAAAAAAATGACTTAATTTGAATACATATACAATTAATTGCATAAAAATGAACGAAAGTAGCTTGTGCCCTAGTGGCGCGCGCCCCCTCCTCTTGCACGAGAGGTCCCGTGTTCGATTCCCCTTGGACGCAAAAAATGGATTAATTGTTCAAGTCCTATTAGGACTAATATAGAAGGTGGGCCGCATATAACAAGGAATGGGCCGGTTGGCCCAGTGGTCCGCGCCCACCCCGGGTGCCCGGGCTCAAACCACGCGAGCCACTTTTTTTTTTGTATAGGCTCGGTAATTTGCGACGGCCATATTCCGTCGCAAATATTGAATTTTGCGACGGAAAACAGCCCGTCGCAAATTATAACAGGAAAAAATAAAAAAAATATATAAACATTTGCGACGGAATGTGGTTGTCGCAAATGTTGTTGACCCGAACAGGTCTGACCCGAAAGATTTGCGACGGACCACAGTCCGTCGCAAATTCTGTCTGACCCGGCCGGGTCTGACCCGCCACTTTTGCGACGGATTTATCCGTCGGTAATTTGCGACGGACGGCGAAATCCGTCGCAAAAATTAGCTACGGGTGTTTTAAGGATGGATTCGTGTCCGTCGCAGAATCCGTCGCAAAACACTGTTTGCGACGGATTTTCCGTCGCAAATTCCGTCGCATAACAATGTTTTTTTTGTAGTGTTAGACAAATTTTAGCTCAAATTACCTAATTGGGGTTATTTCTCACATATTCAACCAAATCAGAGCCCGGTGATAATATGAACTCCACATCAGTAGCAAGTCAGATCCATATGAACAAAAAATTATTAAACTTGTTACGCACAAAATAATTTAATCCGATAATTTCTTTTGAATAATCAATAAAGTAAAAAAAATTGATAATAGTTAAAAAAAATTAAGAAATGAAAAAATCCTCAGACCTTTAGCCCCCCAACTCACGTATCCACTCTTTTCTCGAAAACCTTCGGCACCGCCAACCCCAGCCTCCCCTACCGTCCAAAACCAATCACCCTTCTAAAGAGTTATATTTCTATCGACACGAGAATGAGAAAGTGGAGTTAAGGCAGTTTCTGACATTACTGGTGTTTCATTTAGGGATTTATTGAATGATGGAGGAGTTATGTATCTTCAGTCGAATTAAAATTCTACCACCAAGGTTGATGCATGCGGAAGTACGATAATATCATAAATGTTTGTTAATTCTATGAATACCTAAATATTATATGCACTGACACAAAAGTGGTCCCAAGAAAATTGGTGTAAAACACTTTAATACCTAAGTGCAAAAGTGATGGACTTTCTCTCTCTAGATTCTCTCTCTAGGGCGATTTTCGTTCACGTTTAACCTATAATCCATGGCCGATTTCTGGTTATTCCCAGAAATCAACACTGATTTTAACGTTCCTATTAAAATTGGTGGTGGATTTGATTTACAGTCCTGTTTGACCGTGAATACCCAAGTCAGTATTAGGGTTCCTTCGACCGAGAATGGCGGCTCCGCCGCTAGACCTGTTCAACCTTCGTCCGCGGCTCCGGTGACTACCACGGCGGACGCTGGCCTATGCGCAACGTCAATTTTTTGATGATCTTGCCTACCGGAACCCCTTGATTTCTGGAAAGCAAATCGATCATGGAAAGCAGATCGATGAAGGAGGTGTTTTTCCTGCAGCGATTCCGTCGGTCGCCGCTGGCCTTCCTCCTGCTGCGGTTTCAACGGCGGCTCCTACCAGAGTCGATTCCACACAGGGAATCGACGAATTCCCTGCACTCGGCGATCCCCTCTCGTCACAGCCGCACTATGCGCAGCGCCCGTCGACCAACGCTGGAGGTTCCGCATCCTGGGCCCAGCCTTTTTCTACCGTCCTTCAATCGCAATCTCTTGAGTGGCAGTCGGTGTGTTACCCTCGACCGGTATTGAAGGGTGATATACTCTCTATTGCGCTTGATGAACCGACTTATCAACGGAGGGTTGCAGATTGTAGCCAATGCTTGATTGGACGTTTGGTACATTCAGAGGGTGACAAGCCGTGGAGCTCGGTTGACTTGAAAAACATGTTGCATCAATTGTGGAAGCTTCATGACCCGATTACATTGATCCCTTTGGGTCGGGGTTTTATCATGGTCCGTTTTGGATGTTCGACGGACCGGGAGAAAGTTTTTCAATTCCGTACATGGACTTTGTCTCCTGGGATTTTTCGTTTGCAGCGGTGGTCAAAGGGATTTAACCCCTACAAGGTTGTTTCACACACTGCACAAGTATGACACCGAATTTTTGAACTTCCCTTTGAATTCTGGAATAAAAGATTATTGTTGGGGATTGCTTCTGCGTTTGGTACTCCTTTAAAAATTGATGGTCAGACAGCCTCGGGCGTAATGGGGCATTATGCTAGAGTGCTTGTTGATGTTGATTTTCGTAGGGATTTGCCAAAGGAAATGATGGTGGAGAGTGAGGGTTCGGTGGGAAATGTGGTTACTTTCACCACCCTTCTGTTCGAAATGTAAAATAGTTGGTCATAGTTTGAGTCTATGTCGAACTTTGGATCCAATTAAGGTTAATATTGCACCGAAAGAACAAAAAACTAAATGGGTGCCGAAAAAAATGATGACGTAGTTGAAGATGGTGAGGTGCGGTCCTCCCTCTGATGTTTTAGCTGAGATGGTTGATTTGAATGTTCATTGTGATGACTTCTTGGCTGTTGTTACTCATGATTTAGCTTTTGTTGAATCTGGGAGTGTATTTCCTACGGCTTGGGGTGTATCTGCTGAAGGTGGTAGTGCAGCAGAGAAGTGTGCATCTACTGATTTTAGTGATGTAGCTGTTGTGCAATCTATTTCTTCCATTTTCCACACTGTTTCGCCTGATAGAACATATTTGAATGAAGATATGGGGAGCTGGAAGTCTGTTTCTAGTTCTAAATCTGGTGGAATGGCTAGGAAGAGCACGGGTATCTCTCGTTTGGTGGATATGGGGGCTGTTATTCCTTATAACCCGAAAGCTAACTCTTTTAATGCGCTGAATAAAAGGTGGGGTGATGACTCGGACGATGAGATGGAAAAATTAAAAGATGCACCTCCTTTCATTCATGAGGCGCTTCGCACAGGTAAATTGGTGATTACACATCCCGAGGAATCCCGAGATGCTAATGACGACAAGGAGGATACTACTTCCCAATGGGAGGCTGAAGTCAAGACTGTGTAAAAGAAGAAAGGTGTGAGGAAACCGGCAGTGACTAGCAACTACAACCTGCGAAATGATCGTGCCAAGATTGAGGAAGCACGGGCACAAGCGCAACGAGAGATGTCTAATGTATTAGTTTGGCAAAGGGGACCACCAGATTAGCTTTCTCCAGGAAAGTTTACTTTTTAATTTTTCAAACAACGCTTGTTGGACGGTTTATATGATGGACTTTATTTAGGCCTTGTCTAGTTGCTCCAAGGGGAGTCTAACGCGAGGTTTTAAATATATTTCTTTTATTTTTTTCTTGAACCTTCTGCCCCGGGCTGTGGGGCAGCTCGTACCACTTTTTCTTTTTCCCTTTAATAAATCTGTCTTTATTTGCCAAATATTATATGCACAAACATGATTAAGTGTAAATTCTATTGATTAAATGCATACTAGAAGAACAACGATAAGAGGGATAAAATCTAAAACTTTTCTAATTCATCAATAAACTATCCTATGATGAATTCAAGATTTTGGGATAAAAAATTGAATTGGAATATGGATCAAATATATACATACATATATATATATATGTCCACGCACATTTATATAGCAGTTAGTGATATGATGGGCGGTTGATGCATGCCGAAGTACAATAATAGCGTAAATATTTGTTAATTCTATGAATACCCAAATATAATATGCACAAACATGATTAGCGTGTAAATTTCACTTATTAAGTGCATACTAGAAAAACAACGATAAGAGGGATAAAATTTAATACTTTTCTAATTCGTCAATAAATTATCTTACGATGAATTACAAAACTCTGGTACCAACTAATGCAAATGGAAGCACGATAATAGCGTAAATTGTTCATTGATTCTCAAAATACTCGAATATACACACAAACTTGGTTAATTTAATAATTCCATTATTTCAATGAATACTGAAAGAACAAGATAAAAGGGATAAAATCCAATACTTTTCCAATTCATCAACAAATTGTCATACCATGTATTACAAAGTTTCTATAAATACTAATACAAAATCATAATAACTAGGTGCGATAGGGTAAATAAAACAATAAAGATACATTTTTCCTACCAATCTTGATTCTCCAAATAGATTTAAAATATTTTTTCAGAATGCTATTACAATCTCGTCTCCATCAGAATAGGTGGTTGAACTCACTGCATCAACAGTGGGGCGACAACGACGTAGAGGATGGGTAATGAAGCAAGAGGAAGGAAAAATTTATTATAGCATTTAAATATTTACTTGAATTCTATGGATGTGAATGTCTGCAAAAATTTCACCAAGTAGGCACAAAAATACATTCAAGCCTCGAAGCTTTGGATGTTACAACTTACTACTACTTCCATGATATAGGACCTATGATTTTCACAAAGCACTCTCTTCTCCAAAAATACTCTTCCATCTCTAACTACAAAATATCATCATCAATTTTTCTTCCAACTAATTTCACAACGTTTACCCATTTAGAGGCCTCATTAAACCGTTTCTCAGCAAGAAGAAGCTCAGTATGTGTTTCTTTCAATTCATTCGAGGCTGCCTCAACGAGAACACCAATACTTGCCTTTATTTTTCTGAGCTCGATAGGTTTCTCTTTAAAGGATTTTTTTTTTAAATTTGGGCTAAATGCACATTTAACCATGATAATCTTGCTATCTTTAATGTGACATATCATTTGTAATGTTTTCGAGATCAAATAAAATGATTTCTATTTTATCATCAGTATATATAGAAGAGAACTCAGAAGCTCATGAGTAATGTGTCTTCTGGGCTTGATCACATAAACTTCTTTTGTTGTTTCTATATATGATCCCTTAGATTCAACATTTTCTCAACACCATCATTATAAACTACCTAGTGTCAATGGTTGTATGAATCATATGCATCTACATAATTTTTTTAATTTTAATCTTGTTCCAACTATAGTAATAGTAACATTAAATTATTAAAAGTAATAATTTTTTTTTATTAATAATATAAATTAATTAGAACTAAGTTTATTATTTAATGCACACATAAATTCTTGTACATGCTAATCTATTAAAAGATGAGAGTGTTACCCTTACAATATTCTAAATTTAATGAGATTATACATTTTATGTTTTTTTTTTCAATGTAAAAAATACAATCTAACCTTATAGTTTCAATTTTCCACAAAAGGCTAAACAAATTTACCAAAAAATTGTATGATCAATCCTTGAATACTAAGTTTTTTTATCACGAGTCCTGTATTAAAAATGGTTGGCAAAAAACCTTAAAGTTCAGATGGAATACAAATATTCATGTGCATAAAACGTACCTCTAAATCTTTCTCCATATTTTTCATGTCATTAATAAGTTGAGATCTTTTCATACCATATCTCGAAGTTGATACCCTGAAATGAACATAAAAAAGAATGAATATTTTGATTCACATTTATGTTTATTTCTATCTTCAATAGAGTACTCTTTGAATTCACGTCCTAACATATGTGTATAAAACACTTAGACGCATCCTAAAATGGCCAAGAAACTAAAGGTACACACTTACCATGTTAGTCCAAGATCTCGACTATTTCAACTCATTGTACCTATTTAAGTTTCAAAAGGCGAGTAGAAACACAAAATTCTAGGATTGAAGTCCTACGAAGGAAATAGGATTTGGAGGACTGAGTAAAAAAAATTATCACTTTCAAAGAGAAGGTGATTCTGAAAGGAAGAAATGATGGAGTTACGAAATGGTTATGAATTCGAAAAATATTATTTATCTATTTATTCAGCTTATAATGGGCATATAATGGGCCAATAAAGACATATTGCGCTTCTTGGACCTATATGAGTTTAAATTATGAATTATTCCCCCACATCAAAATTATTAGTCCAATAGGTATTTTTGGTTGTAAAATTTTGCATCTTACTTGAACTTTGAGAATTAGATTTTCTTGTTATTGGGATAGAATCAAGTCCATATAAAAAATAAATCAAAAATAGATTTTTATATGTTTTTAAATAGAATAAATATAGGATTATATTATTTTTTCCTTTTGCAATTGAATCTTTATCTTTACACTACTAAAAGATACTTCCACCATCCCTATTTAGATTACTCATATGGAATAGTGCAGATTTTAATAAAAAAAAAATTTATATTAATTGTAAAAGGAGTAAAGTTGAGGGTATATTAGTCTATTCTCTTTATTTTTTAATGGTATATTGCAAAATGGAGTGACATGAGGTGTAATTAAGGGATGTTTGTGAGTGGTTCATTTTAAAGGGTAAAATTGTTTTCGTATAGTTTTGAGCAATCTAAAAAAAGATGGAGGGAGTATCATTTATAGTCCGACTTACTTAGTGACACTTTCAGTAATTAAAGGTCACAATGTATACCTATTATGACATTCATATTGTTTAAGTATGTTTAGTGACATCTTTTATTATTTATCAGCACCCTACTTTTTATCTGCTTAAATTTCCTTGAACTATTCCATATAATTTTTCAAAGGGTTTGCGGGTTTTTTCTACCAATTTGGGCTTACCCTTCACCCACCCTATAAGGATGGTCTATAGGGTTCATAGCGGCACTACTTACTATAGGACATTTACCTAGCCAACGCTTGGATCCGACTCTACCCAAACTTTTCTAGTTTGCCCCAACATTCTATGCGTGTCCAATTTTTATTGATCAGTTTTTGGATATAAAACGGACCCCCTCTCTATGCCATATTTGCCTTCATGGCATGCCTGGGAGCCCTAGCTAGCAAATTTCCTAATTACAGTTTCTCCAAAGCAACCTAACAGGTTTGTCGGCTGATGTTCTTTCTCTCAAATAATCTTCTGATCTATATTTTAATTATTCAGTCTGTCAATAATTCTTGCAATGTTTTTTAAGACTTCAATCTTTAAATTTTGAATGAATGATTTTTTTTACAGTGCAAATTAAGAATTTTGATGAGGGGTGGAAACAAAGAAAGAGAAATGAAATAATAGGAAATGTCAAATTCGACTTCAAAGTTGAGAAAAAACAAGAAATGGTAAAATTATTCTCATCGTGATAAATAATTAATACAAAATTCAAATCTTCTTGGAAACAACATAAAATAGATATTTATAGGGTGAAAGTAATTAAAGGTTCATTCGATAAGGAGTAAATAACTTCAAGCTTCCAAGGTATTTTTTTTTTTACTTCTGGACGTAACTTCGAAGGTGATTTAGTGTTTACTTCAGGTATCATGATTCACTGAGTAGGTGACATTGAAAGATGAAATCTACTTTCTTCATAGATGTCAGACAACTAATTAAGAGTGATGACGACTTTCTATTTGACCAAATTAAAATTACAAGACTAGATGGAGTGTGAGGTTTTTAAGCCAAAAAAAATTAGTTTTATGTTAAAAATGACTAAATTTGACACAAAGGACTAAAAGAAATTTTGGTAAAGCTTGAAGGCTATTTGTAATATTAACTCAATAAATAGCTATCTAGAAATAATAAGAAAAACAAGTTTTATAGAAAACATATTAAAAATATTTTAATTAATCTTCTGGAAGTAAATAAAACCCCTACATTTTCCGTCCATTCAAAAGTTAAATTACCTGAGAAATAATAAATTGATAAAAATATTTTTCATATAACACCTTTGATTATTTTCAATTAAATAATATGTGTAAATGAGATCTTGTTATATTGTTTACTAATATTGTAACGCCCCAATTTTACAAAATGTAGATTCGATATTTTAGAAATTCGAGTCGTCACTTAGTGATCAAAAATCTGAACAAAAAATTTTTGTTTTGTATAAAACACAAATAACAACTTTACATAGATAGTGGAAATATATAATTTTCGTTTTGAAACGCAGCAACCATTTTTTTTCATACAAGGATCTTTATAAAAAAATTGGCGCAAAACAAACATTAAACATAAACACCATGAATAATTAAGGGAGAATTCGTTTTTTTGTCCTTTAAGTTTGGTCAATTTTGTTTTTCGTCCTCTAACTTTTGACTTTATTTTTTAGTCCGATAACTTTCAAAAAATTAATGTTTTCATCCTAAAACATAAGTTATCGGACTAAAATATTAATTTTAGGACTAAAAAATTATTGGTTTTAGGACGAAAATGTTAATTTTTTAAAAGTTATAGGACTAAAAAATAAAGTCAAAAGTTAGAGGACGAAAAACAAAATTGACCAAACTTAAAGGACAAAAAAATGTATTTTCCCAATAATTAATCATCTGGAGACCATGAGACTGTTATCCCGACATATGATAATAGTCATAGTAAACAATAATAGTGCATTTAAGTCTTAAATATCAATTCCATAATACCACCAGAGTCGTATCACACCTCCACTGGCTCGAGCTCCCTTTCATCATACCCTGAAATTTGTTAAAAATAGGGGGTGAGATTTAAATTCTCAGTGTTTGCAGTCTGCATGCTATTATATAGTTGGGCAAAACAAATATGATCATTTTGTAAAATATTTTAGTATCCTGTTATCAAACCATCATGTAACATTCCTAGCACCGAGCCACACAGGCCAGACCGTCAAACATCATTTATCATTTTCCTAACACCGAGCCATATAGGCCAGGCCGTCAAACATAATACACCATTTCCTGGCGCCGAGCCACACAGGCCAGGCCGTCAAACGTTATTTATCATTTTACTGGCGCGACCACATAGGCCAGGCCGTCAAATATAATACATCATTTCCTGGCGTCGAGCCACACAGGCCAGGCCGTCAAACATCATTCATCATATAGCTCGTAGGCTTGCCCAAAGGCATCATGGCGCCTAGCTACACAAGCCAGACCATTATGTATCGTTTAAGGTATTATATATCATGTAATAACCATGTAACCCGATCCAAAGGTCAAATTATTCGTAATACCAATAGACCATATAATATTCCAGGCAATGCAGTATAAACCACCCACCACAAATGCTTTTCTTTTCGTAAAAATCCCCTTTTGCTTTCACCCGAAAATCCTCGTCACCGTAATCGCACTCAACCTAGCACAATTGTGTTTGCACTTTAACAATCTTTTACTTTTCAAGTAATGTTTTATATATTTAACTTAAGAGCATTTGTAGATATCAATTAGTTTATCTTAGATTTCAACAGACAGGGCATATTGATCATATAACATTTCTTTCCTTACTTTTCCCTGATTGAGGGTTTTGGGTCTTCAATTTATTTTTCATATTCGAAGTTCTTCTAATACTTTATTAATTATTCTTACAACACATCAAACAAATCTCTTAGTATTATTTAGATTGTTAATGATATTCAATAGGGACGCTAATCTCCTTTCGTTTGTCTTCTTAATATAAAGACCTTATTGTCTTTAAATTCATTAAACACGA
The DNA here is from genome assembly GCA_947034835.1 of Ballota nigra. Taxonomy (NCBI): domain Eukaryota; kingdom Viridiplantae; phylum Streptophyta; class Magnoliopsida; order Lamiales; family Lamiaceae; genus Ballota; species Ballota nigra. Next base: position 2,910,516 of record OX344727.1, on the reverse strand, counting down.
ATTTCTAAGCAAGCAATATTTCATGAAAATATGGATTCACACATTCTTATATACTTTAATTATCGATGTCTTAGAAATCTTCTTAAAGTTTATACACGATGGTCCGATAAGGACTTGCATTTTACTTAGTATTTTTATCGCTTATAGAGTTTATCAAAAGCTTCTAACATGACTAGTGTTTAATTGGAACATGAATTTCCATCCAAGTATGTTTAGTAGGCTCAAGTATTTTGGAGTTTCATAAGATTTTCATTATTATTTCCTCTTTAAGGACACACATATAAACATATAGTCCTTACTCTAAAACTAGCACTAAACAACAAATCATTTACATGTATTCACATCACATTTGAGTGTCCTAAGTTAAACAAGGAAAATAATTAGAGGAAATCACATCCGAAGATGAGCAGTTTGCTCCTCCGGATGTTCGTCCCCTAATTTTAACCATTTTTAAAAAATACTAAAACATATCCTTTCACCATGAAATTTATATAGTAGGTACCTTTTTAAGTTTAATTCGCATATAAAAAAAATTCATTCCATTTGGTTTAAGAAAATATGAGTTCTAGGTTTGTTTCCAAAATGTGGCACTACTTTCCAGAAGTTCACAATATGTGCACGGTGCCAAAAATAATTTTGGTAAAACTATTTATACTAATGTAAAAATCATGGAAAAATTCATAGAGATATCTAACTTCATGTAGTATTTTATAATAATTTTTATAAAATCCAAAATTGAACTGAAAGATACATTTTTCCCCATGAAAGTGAAAAAATCTAATAGTTTCGTCACACATTCTTTATAAATCCATAACTTATCAAAGAAAAATTTGAATTGACTCAAACGAGTGGCAAGTGAAAGATAACTTGATATAATTTCATTACATATAAACACTTTTCCAAAATACATAGTATTTCAAGTTCGAATGTTTGTACAGAAGCTTCAAAATACTGTTCACATTGTGATATTTGTGCATACTTTCACTTGTATTTCCTATTTCATAACTATCATGTCACTAACATCTTAACACCTTAATACACATCATTAAAGACTAAATTTATCATGTATTTGAAAATTCAAATACAAGATAGCCCTAAGGTTTCATGGTTTCTAAGTAGCAACAAAAACAGTAACATTTCAAGGAAAACATTCATATTAGCTATGTTTTGAGTTGAAGGGTTTTACAACCTTTGTAGACTTGTCTTCTTAAGATAGAGGACCTTATTAGCTCTTTAATCTTTTAGTTCTTGATGTGGATGAGGGCTCCTTGAAATAAATTTCTTGTTTTGAGCTAAAACAAAACAAGAGATGAAGTTAGAAGATGAAGAAGTAAGATTTCATGAATTTGAAAGAGAGAGGGAGAAGAATGGCTCATTTCTTGCTTGGAGATGACTTCAAACCTTCAAACCAACACCTATGGAAGTTTGGGGCTTGAGATTGAACTCCTTTTTATAGTTGGAAATGGGAGAGAAAATTTTCTTCTCTTGAAATGGAAGTGGCCGAAGCTAGCTAGGAGAAGGGGAGAGAGAGCTCTTCTTTCCTTTGATTTTTTTCTTGGAATTTTGCAACTATTGGAGGGGAATGCAGGACAATTATTTAAGGGGGAAGAGGGGAGTGGTTTCGGTAGTTTAAGGCCGAGGGAGAGGGGTAGTAGGTAGGAAAAGGCGAGGGGAGGTAAGGTGCGTGTTTGTTGTTTTTTTTATTAGGAATGGGGTTGAATATTTTAAAGGGTATGACCAAGCTTTTTGACTGCCTTTTCCCAGCAGTTTGGGAGGTCAAGGTGGGGCTTAGGGGCATGCTAATTGGATTGCTTGATATTTTGGACACAATGTAGTTTTCTGTGTTGAAATCGGATGTTTTTCGACTATGTTTTGGGCTCCGAAAATTAACGTTTTTGCTCCTTTTTTTATCCAAAAGTTTAGTTTTTTATTTCTTTTATTAAAACTGATATTTAAATTTATTTTATCAGTTGCGTCTTGGAATGAGTTCGTATTTATTCATCGGATTCAAAACTCAGTGGTTTTAGGGTTTTTCGTTCGAATTTTGGCGACCAAAGTATAATTTTGTTTGATCATTTTCCATTAATTTAAAGGCCTCAAATTTCCTATTATAGGATTTCATTTTACTTACTTTGACAGTCTGTATAGATTAATTTCGTAGTTACAGTGCTAGGAGTGCTCCCGGTTTCAGCTTTTTTTACCAACGGTCGCGTAGAAATTGATGTTTTTAAACTTATTGCTCATAAAAGAATAATGAATCAATAAAAATAAAATCATCACAACATAGTAATAATATTAATAGTATAAATCCTAATTTTTTAGTTCGGGGTATCACAAATATTTTTAATTTTTCTTTTCTTAAGAGAACTATTAGTTTTAATTTGAAAGGTATGTAAATATGAACTTGTTCTATATTATTTTGCTGATAATTTTCACTTAAATCACAAGTATACATACATCGTAGCTACTTATAGTACTGGTGAACATAATCATAATTAATATCGAATCTCAAAATGTTGGTGTGTAACTATCAAGGATGAAAATATCGCTATTGCAAGTAATATATCAACCTTAAAATTACAGAAATATAGATGGATATATTGATATTGCATATCGATATCGCAAAAAATTAGAAAAATGACGGAAACTTTAGTAATTTCTTTAAATTTAACATGAAATTTTATGGATTATTATTGCATGCTATTATGCATATGTTCAATTTAAAATCATAATAAAATTAAGTGTTTAATGCAAACATATAGAAAATAGACTATATAAACATTATCTTGCGTAAAACAATTGACAATATAATATCTTCTATGTGCCAAGAACATAGACTTACTTTCTCTTTTCATCTTTCCCACAAAAATAGATCTGTTATTATATTTAAGATATCATTAAATTTGTATTTGCATCTTTGTCCCTATTTACTGTTGGTAACTAGTAATTGTCTTGGAAAATAAGTAGATATATAGGCTAAATGAGAAAACAAAGGAAATTTTTAATGTTCTTATTATAATAACTCTCATCTGTGTCTAAATAATATTGGTACCAACTCATTATATTAGAGTAATCTTGTATATAATTATGTGCATTTCAGTTATATGAATGATATGATTACTATAAAAGAGAATATATTCTTATGAAAAACATACAATCACTACAAACAAAAAATAAAGGAGAAAAAATAATTATATTTATAAAATTCGTGTAAATTTAATTAAAAATTGCGATTTTTATATATCCATGCGATATATTGAGATTCATCAGCAATATTTTCCAATTTTTATTCAGTTTTGTACTACAAGTGAACCAATTTCGATATAGATATCTTGCGATATATTGCGATGTACAACATTAGGTAAAAATACATTATACTCCAATATTCATATTTCAATCTCAAATTTTGCGATATATCCACAGTATTTTCATCTTTTAACTATACAAAAAATCCTAATTAATTACCAATTTCTATCTCATGAAATCAAAAGATACTAAAGCATTTAACCATACAAAATTGAAATGAAAGTAAATACATATTAACAAGCCCCAATTCAACTTATCTTTTACGCATATGATCTTAAAATTAGGTTAAATCTTTTACATAACTTATTAAATTATAGAAGTGTTGACCTAGGTCATTTCGAATGCTTCCACACTAACAAACAAAACTCCATCATAAGCACGCAATATAATTTTATCATCGTCATTTTATCTTAAAAAAATTAAAAGACACACTAAAATTTATCTAGAAAATGTAAAAACTAAACTAATGTGTGAAGTGTGTGAGAGGAGGGTCGAGGCTCTCCCCAATAGCATGTCCTAGAAATGTAAATTGCCCCCTTCCTTTACTGCTACTGTTCTCGTCATTTATCCCTTTTGAAATCACTGTTTGCTTGTTCACATTTTTTTAGTTGAAGCTACAGTGATAGACACAACATTTTGTAGCTGCTTTGTTTCATTTTCCAATGCAAAGGCATAAAATTTGTTCTGTTTCTTGGAATAATGATCACGTCCCTTTGCTAAAGCAATTGAAATTAAGTTCAAATGGCTCTCCATTTTAGGCCTCTTTATGCATTTTCTCCGATCTCAACTCTTCTCGTCTCAAATTCATTTTCGATTGACTTAAGAAATAACACACATGTGTTTTTCTAAAAAATATCATCACTTTACCTGCAAAAATAACAGAACAATACCTTTCACATTTCAAGTGTAATAAGTCATTTTAATGTAAAATATGCTAAAAATCCTATTAAATTAGGTCAATTAATAACATGATTTTCAAGCAATTTTCACATTAATCACCATCTTGATCATACACATTCATTCACAAAACACCATAGATGGAACTTCACTCTGAGAAGAAAAAAGAACCTCACTAAATGTTGTTAATGTAACATAAAATAACAAAAACAATTTGCGAAAGAGGACACATAAATGAAGAAACTAATACAAAAGTAAGAAATAATCAACCCAAACCACTAAATATCAAGAATCAGGTAATGTTCTACTCACAAAAGCAAAACCACGACTCATATGTAATTATAAGCTCAAACCGCAACCCCCCCCCCCCCCCCCCCCCCCCAAAATAACAAAGCATCCATATCAAAAAAAAATATGACAAGAAAGCTGACAAATATTTTAACAAAATAAAGGAATCGTCTCTAAAATAGGCGGGCAAAGAACCCGCTAAAGCATTATCTTGGCTCCACCGGGACATCTTAATATCATTCACACTCTAAATAAAACAGATGAGATTAATTGAAAAGGTGAAAGCAAAGTGGACACAAACTTAAGTAGAAAATAACATTAATGCTACATTAGAATTTTTCAGTTACTTGTGATATGATATGCTTAATTGGTTCTTTGTTTAGGGTATCAACTCAGTAACATAGAATGAAAAGATCGCAACTTATTAATAACATGAAAAATATGGTTCAAAGGTAATATTATGTACATGAATAAATATAGAATGTGTTCATCATATATGCTCACAAATTTTACCAAACACTCTCTATATTTTTTAACTGAGAATTAAAATTAGAGTACTGAAATTCTTGCATTAGTACATTTTCTTTAATTTTTAATTTATTTCTTTTTTATTTTCTTTTTTTATTTTTGAAAAAATTATATTAAAAATAAAATTACATTATTTGGATTATTCAGAATATAAGATATCTAAAAATTAAAATCTCAGTTAAAGTAATTGTGTAAGGATAACGTTCCCAGACCACAATACATAATAACCGTATAACTATTTATATTTAATACTAGAATTTATGTTTACAATAATAATAATTTTTTTTTCAGAAAATACATATTAGTTTGAAGAATTTTATTACTTTCAATGGTTGATAATGACTTAATTGAGTATATTAATTTTTACAATGATTTTAATGTTGAGTGATCGATAAATCTTGGTATGCAATAAGCAACACGTTCTAAATTTATTTATGTACATAAATCTACCTCGAAGTCTTTCAAAATCTTTTCATATCATTAATAAGTTGGATCTTTTCGCTCCATGTCTCTAAGCTGATACTCTGAAACAAAAAATAAAGAAAATTAGAAATTTACAAGCATATCGCATTAGTCAATTAACATCTTATCACCAAAAAATGAAAATTTTAAGCCGATGTACCTAGACCAAGAACCCTTCATTTCCAACTCGAAGTAGCTACTTCAATTGTTAGTTTAAATAAATGAGTAAAAATAATGAGATTTTGAGAGTGAAGGTGTTATGAAGAAGTGAAGAATTGGAGAATGAGTAAAACAAATGAAGATGTTTCGAAAGAGAAGGAGAATGTGAAAGGAAGAAACGGCGGAGTTACAATGCTTATGTTGAATAGAATGAGAAAACCCTAATGATAACTATAAGTATAAAAATTATACTGGCTCGATAACTTCCCATCGACCTAGTTGGATTTGAACTTTGAAGTATCTAGCCCATGTGAAATGGTATATTTAATGGGTCGGTTTTTATATATATAATTTTGCATCTTAGTTGGGCTTGAAAATTTAACGATTCTTGTTATTATATTTAGAGTAGAATCAGGCCTATATCAAAATATTTTATCGATATAGATTTTCATATATGCTTAGAGGCTGAGATACCAAGTCAGTGTGAAGGCTTGGAGGCTCATGCTCTAAGCAAGGCAGTGACTCGAGATACTGAACTCTCGAGTGCGTTGCCTGAACTGGTCATTGAGAGGATTCTCCCTGACCCGAATGCTTAACCAAAGTTTTCCTTTTAACAATGCTCTCAGTGAGCAGATTTTCACAACACTTTAGTAAATACTTTGAAAGATAAGTACACTCAGTTTAACGTGGTTCAGAGACTCAAGCTCTTACATCCACGGCCTGATTTAACAGGAAATCCACTAACTGGGATTCCTGTTTTTAATGTGCCAAGGTGCACAAAACACTGGACTCACGCCACTCCTTGGGCTGCCTCTCCTCACTAACTAACTTCAACCAACAAACCTGACTAGAGGGTTTTGGTTTCAGTTTGGTTTCTCCAACTATGTGAGGTTTTCCCTTACAATGTATTAGCCTCAAGCTAAGATTGGGAAAACCTCTCTAAGCTAAGAGTTACAAGTTTGACACTCAATGAATATTAGTGAAAACCCTAATGGTCAGTGTCGTAGGTGTGAAACACTTCCTTATGACTCCCTAACAACTCTCACACCTTCATAGCTTGTAGATGTTGATTTTTCTTTCTTCACACACACTTGAAACGAAACTATGAGCTTGTATTTATAGTGTGGATTCAAATGTAACCGTTGGAGGAAATTACATTTGAATCCATACAATTAATGGTTTCAACCACTCTTCTTGGAATGCGGCCTTGTCAGTGTCAGAGTTGCTGCCTTGTGCTGATTGGTCCACGTGGACTGTATCCAACGGATCTTTGACTCGGTGGATTGACTAAGTCCTACTGACTTTAGGTAGCTTCATCCTTCATTGACTTGATGATCTTCAGTGGACTGAACGTCTTCAATGTAGTTGTCCTTCAGAGACTGTTTGAAGATCACTCCAACAAGTTTGTCATAAGGCTGAATGACAAACTTCCCTGACCACAGTAGCCTGACTCCTTCAGGGCCTACTTGGTGAATCACTGATCCTCTTGATCATGCTCTTCACTGAATGGTCCACCTGACTTAGCTTAGATCAGCCCGGTTTACATTCAGTGGGACATCCTTTAGGCTTCTCTTCTGGTTCAGGTCTCTGACTTGGCTTTACTCTGTTCTCCTTGATGTCAACTTGATTTCCTCAGGCTGTGTTGCTGAGTTCCCCCTCAACTGAGTTCTTCTCAACTAACAGCCTATTCTTCTGAGAAATAACCTAGTTTGACCTGAAACAAAAGATACTATCCTGACTGCTTTCAAGCCTATTACATGTTGTTTTGGAAAATCATCAAAACTAAAATATATCCCAACAACGTTCTTGAAGAATCTTCGAATCTTCAAAGAGAAAACGCTGGATCGGAGGGGCTTCGAGCCTTGATCTTCGATCTTGAGCTGCTTCTGGTTGATTTTCATGAAGAATGACGAAGAATGCTTTGAATCTTCAAGAACGGTTGTAGAGGATTCGCTGGTTGATCGTCTGGATGCTTGTGTGCTTGTGTTTGTCTTGTGTCGTCTCGTTCGTGTCAAATGAATGAGAAAGGATCCTATTTATAGGGTGGAGGTTTACAAATCTTTCTTTCTTATCGCGCCATGTTGCGCCGCCTGACTGGCCCATGCCATTTGATTGGCATGATTTGCGAATTGTTTTAGTTCGCTTCCATTTTGGGCGAGGTATCATTTAATTCTCGTTCTTATGGTAAATAAAGCGCATTTATTACCCAATATGAGTATCGAACACTCATTTAATTTGTCCGACTTGTATCGTGTACATTTAATATCAAGTTAACTATTTTATTCAAGAATTAATTTAATTAAATTATTAAAATAAAATAGTAAATTTTATTTGATATTAATATTTGGTTTGTACATGTGTCACCATTTAATTGGGTGCAAATTTAATTTGCTTACAAATGCCCCCTCGTGCTTTGTTCACGGTCTTTTTGGACTTGATGTGAATGAAGCACGAAATTTGTTTCTCCACATTTTCGGTCTTGAAGAAAGCTCAAATAATTTTATTTATTCGACTTGGCCCAAAGAATTTTTAGACTTTGTATAAGTGTCCAACAAGTCAAAGAAATTGGGCTGCCCTTTTAATTATTTGGCCCAATAACATTTTCTTTTCTTTGCCAACAATTTAGCAGTCCAGCGAGTTTTCAAGCCCAAATCTTAATTTCATTTGGTTAGCCCAATAAAGAAGGTCTTTTTTTTCGCAGCAGATTCGCAAATCATAATTTTTTCCTCTTTTTGAGATTTAATGCAGATTTCCTCCACAAATTAGCAGAGAGACCAAGATGGATATCAAATTAGCAAATTTTGAGCACTTTGATTAGTAACAAGAGATCATTCCTCTCCAAAAATATTGCCAATTTCTTTCCTTTCTTTCCATATCCGGCACTGCACTACGCCTATAAAAGGGCTTCCTCTTCATTCTCAATTCATTCAGCAAACAAAAAGAAGCAGCAAACAAGAGAAAGAGCACGAAGGGTATAATTTACAAAGAAGTTTCATGTTTGAGCATTTCTTTTTCCCTGTAAATTAACACAACCTGTATCCTTTTCAACAGATTTGAAAATTCCTCAATTGTCAACAACAAAGAACAATTTATCAAGAACCCTCAGAGGTAACCTCTCTTGCTTTAATTTTATTTAATTAACTGCTGCTTATCTCTTGTGTATAGTTAACTTGAAATGAAAAGCAAGGATACGAAATGCAAACCACGGCTTCATTCCACTAAGACTACCGGCTCTGTTTAAATCCACTGCCACCACTACTACCATTTCTTCGTCCATTACAACCATTAACCGAACAGAAATTGACAGTTCACAAGCCATGGATGAGCAATTACCTAGGAGCGAATTTGCAAGCAATCTTCTCCCAATCACTCCATCAAGCAGGCTATGTGCGTGATGTGAACTTCCATTACATAGCATTAATGCGAGGCTTCAACTGACTCCGAGCCCATGGAATTTATATGCAACGGTTTCTCGGTTGATTTCCAAGCGTGGCGGTGGGCAATCCAAACAGAGAGGAGCAGCGTCGGATCTGAGGACCTCGACCAGCACGGCAAAGTGGAGGCGTGACAGCTGCGATTTCTGATAGTGAAGGCAGGGGTATCACGCGAGGTGCCACGTGTGTGATTTCGGCCGACTTGGCGATTTCCCGCAAGGCTTGACAGCGCACGGCAGTTTGCGGAGGCGGTGACTCCAAGCGAGAGGGGCGTGGCGGCGATTCCAGCCTGCGGCGGTATTTGAGCAGAGGCATCGTGAAGGCTTCCAGCGCTGCGACTTCAGGCGAGCGGCAGGAAGTGCGGCATCGCGCGGGGCAGTGCTAGCGACATGACGAAGTAGCGAGATAGGGGCATAACGGCTTTAGGCGTATCAGCTTCAGACGAACAGCAGCGTGAAATAGCAACGATCCCAGGCGGCGGTCTTCCAGGATGCGATCCAGTCAGAGGCGTAATGGTGCGTCAGTGAGACGGAGGATTTGGGCGACTCAGAGGCGATGTGCACGGCTTTGATTCGCGGCGACCGAGAATGGAGGCGCGTTTCCCAGCGGAGGAAAAGTAGGCAATGGCGATGTTGTTATTGGTGTGTATCCGATAATGTAAAATGAAATTAGACATTCAAAATCGAGTCAAGGAAAAATCATTTTCCCGCAAGACTAAATACGTCATGTATAGTGCTTACATGATCGTGTGTATAAGTCCCCAAAGGTAAAACGGTTTACCGTCTCTGAATCAGTAGCACCACTGAATTCAGAGGAACAACGAATGAAAGTAGAGTTATGAACGAAACTACTCTAAAATGGATGCAAAGAAAAATCTATGTGGTTTTTGTATGCAGAGAAAGTTCATGCCACACTTCTAACAAATGCATATGAGGCCTAATTTATAGATACGAAAGACACTCTGGGTTGTTGAGATAATTGAGGGATCACTAAAATAGTGGTCCTTGTTTTTAGAAACTCCCCAACGTGGGGATTAAGAAAATATTCGGATAAGAACAAATCAAATCCCATGAAATATTTATCAAATTCCTGAAAAATATTGATCACTTCTTATCTTTGCGTATTAATTTCTCACTCACCAATATTTGGTTTTGAGATTTTAAATACACCCCGATAAACTAGAACACTCAATACCAAAAATCTCCAACAATCCCCCACATGAGTCAAAATTGTATCTATAGTTATGCAGACACATCGTTCAGCTCATTTGAGACTTTATTGCTTCCGGATAAGTAGCTTGTGGCTTTGAACTTTCCGTAGCCAAACACCATCGGGTACACCGGCGGCTTAGTGGACATAGTGCCTTGAACTAATCCTCCTTCATGTATACCTAGTCAACAGTGTCAGCACAATTCAGTCTCGACTCCGTTTCGTTCTCACGTTTTTGTCCGTTTTGGCAATGGACGCCCTTTGATTTCATAAATGTTTGGTCGAAGCGACCCTCACTTCTCATTTATATAGGTGATCTCCTTTTTAGTATCCCGTCATACTCAGTCTCTTCAAGAACTAAGGAATCATTAAAAGCTGTTAAGCTTAACCTTACCACACGTCAACGGATTTTGCTACACCTTAAAGTATAGAGTTCACTTGAAGGGATTCGAGAATAGGTTTCCAAGAGTATTTCAAGTGCACAATTGAGTGATTCATAACTTAGTTGTCTCATTGAACCAAGTTCTTGGGATCCCCCAGTCATCATGGTTGAGTTACCGCTATGAACACTATTTTATGTGTGGGTTTTTAACCTCATTCCCCTTACCCAAAATCCTCTTAATCAACTTATCTTTAACCGGCCGGGTTTTTTGTCAAATTGCAATCACTATTGCAATTTGTATAGAGGATTTTCATGATACAACTCCCCCCACATTTCTAGATGGGCTTGGAGTCTATGTCAAAATATTTAATTCACTATTGTGTATTATTTTAACACATGTGAATATTTTTATTTCAACGTCAGGAATTTTTCAATTTGTTCAACTAACATCGAGAAGCACACTACCAGTGCTTCAATCTTTGAAGTCACCCCCACACTTTGAGATAATAGTATGATCACTTTATCCTCACACTTTACGCAAATTTATCTCCTTGGGTGGTGACTTTTCATGAACGAGATTTGAACAAATCCACATGTTCCACTAGCCTCTTTGGCCACTGCTTTTTGGTTTTCCATTTAACTTCAAGGCTACGCTTTAGCTAAACAACCTCACATTTCGAATGTATATCATGGAGATACCTCTTTTTCCCCACATTCGAATGTATTTATGGCGAGAATTTATCTCCCATACTCGTTCGAATTGTCCGTCCTTTCCATTTAATATTTCATCAAATATTAATTTGGACACAATCTCGAAATAAATTTGGAAAACAAAACGTTTGAAATTATACTTCAAGTCTTAATTTTAATTTAATCATGGTCAAAATACCAAAATTAAATTAATTTTCAGCATGGTCATATTTGCGACCATTGACTCTTAAATAATTCGTCACTAAATTATAAAAGTCAATTATTGTGAATTACATTCACACCGCTTGTGCTCTCTAGCACAATTTCAAATGAGGCCCTAAAATGCCAGGAATCCAAAATACAATTTGTGCTCTCAAGCAAAATTTTAATTGAGACCTTAATTACCACCATTTTAATTCTTGAGTTTAGAATTATTTCATAATTCTTCTCACAACCCAAAGAATTTGACTGGACCAACATATGGTTATCAATTTATCCACGGCCCAAACATTGATAATGGCAACCAACATTAAAGTGGCCTACTCAAATGGCTGTATTCTATTTAATTAATTTAAATAGACCCAATCTTGATCAACAAGCAGCCGCGTTGATTAATTGGTCCAAGACTAATAAAAATCCAAAGGCCCAACTAATTTAATTTGCCACATTCTGCTTAGCAGAAACAAAATTAAGTTGCCCATGTTTTAAATTGGCCCAAGAAATCTTCCTTTCCTTTGCCAATTTGTCCAGCAATACAGATGGCCCAATTAATTACTATGCTGAACCGTCGTCTTCTTCACTTGTACGCCAAAGTTCTCCACCGTGCACTGCTGTTTGAAGCTCTCTCCGAGCGACGACCACCCCGTCTGACCCACGGCACAAATCACCGGGAATCGCCGCCGTTAAGCCACCAGGGTATCGCCCCTGCGCCCAGATATTGAAGTCGCACAGGACCGTTCGAGTCTCCCCGTGATTCCGCGCCACGAACGCAACTACCACTCTCCACCTTTAACCGTGCAACGAACCCTTCTCCAATCGCCTCTTCTGATGGACCTTCTTGCTCCTCGTAGGAGGCCACTGCCCGATCGTACCATGCCGCCGTCCGATAGAGTTCGAATTCGACGGTGCCGCATCGAAGCTCTGCGACTCACAGCGAGTCGTGCAGCCCGGTTCACAGCGGATCGCCGCTGCCTCAGTCGCCGGTGGTGATTGACGCCCAGCGCCAACCATAAAGCGTTCGGCACCGTCATTTGCCCAGCGAGATTTTCGGGTACCACCATCCGATCCGGCCGCCACCAGTCGCCGCTCGACGGGCGGGCGACAACAGACCGGACTCCACCGCGTTACGGTTCCGCGCTCGCGAACTCGTCCCTGTCCCCAGAACTATCACTCGCCCAGCAAGGTTTCCGGCGACGGCGCAGCACAGGTACAACTCGCCTAGTGAGTTTACTAATTTTAGCAGCCAATTAATCAGATCTGGTAACTCCAACGATGTAAGTTAATCGCCCGAAGATGCAATCTAATTGCCCAGTACCCTCCTCCGCCGCTGCATCATCGTCTAGTGGTGTGTCACAGTGGATTTATCGAGTAAAACGCCCGGTCAGTTGGTTTCACTTAAACTTGATGGAGATAGCATAAAGCATACCCACAATAATGGTTGGGGCAAGTTCAACCTACAAATATTACACGTAAGCCGCCATAATACCAATACAAAATACAAATAAGTAAATTCACAAAGGAATTTGATTTAAACTTCCCTTATAAGATTTAATCATCTGGTGATTATACTAGTCTTTGGCACGAACCGAAAGAGTGGGGTTGGAACCATTCTTCGAATACACACAATACTATTTAGTCTTGCGATTGTTGTTATTGGTGTGTATCAGATAATGTAAAATGAAATTAGACATTCAAAACCGAGTCAAGGAAAAATCCTTTTCCCGCAAGACTAAATACGCCATGTATAGTGCTTACATGATCGTGCGTATAAGTCCCCAAAGGTAAAACGGTTTACCGTCTCTGAATCAGTAGCACCACTGAATTCAGAGGAACAACGAACGAAAGTGGAGTTATGAACTGAACTACTCTAAAAATGGATGCAAAGAAAAATCTATGCGGTTTTTGTATGCAGAGAAAGTTCATGCCACACTTCTAACAAATGCATATGAGGCCTAATTTATAGATACGAAAGACACTCTGGGTTGTTGAGATAATTGAGGGATCACTAAAATAGTGGTCCTTGTTTTTAGGAACTCCCCAACGTGGGGATTAAGAAAATATTCGGATAAGAACAAATCAAATCCCATGAAATATTTATCAAATTCCTGAAAAATATTGATCACTTCTTATCTTTGCGTATTAATTTCTCACTCACCAATATTTGGTTTTGAGATTTTAAATACACCCCGATAAACTAGAACACTCATACCAAAAATCTCCAACAGGCGATTCCAGACAGAGATGATACGAGACACGGCTTGGTGCGAAGAGGCAGCGATGATTCTCGGCAGACACTTTGCACGGCAGCTCGTGGGTGATGGCATGATTTCCAACGGAGGCTTCAAGCGACGGGCGCTGGGACTCGGCGAGGCAAAAGACCACAAACACAGACGGTTGCGGTGCTCCGTGACGCCGCATGTGTGGCGCTTCCGTGCAACGAGAAGAAGGCGATGGCGATTCCAGGTGAGCCTCCGTGGCGGTCTTCCGCGTTTGCAGCAGCGGCGATGCACAACAACCTCGATGGTGGCTCGTGATTCGATAGACTCCCGGAGGTATCAGATCGGCGGCGATGCAATTTCAGCGGCTTCGACCTGTAGTAGCATCTATCATAAGTTCAGTGATAGGCAAAGGGAAGTCATCCTTGGGACATGCGAGGTTGAGATCGCGAAAGTCCATACACACCCGAATCTGACCATTCTTCTTTCTTACTGGGACGATGCTGGAGATCCATGTAGAATACTTCACTTCCCGAATGAAACCCACCTCAATGAGCTTGTTCACTTCATTCTCAATTTACTGGATCAACTCTGGTCGAAATCGGCGTTAGCCTTGCTTGACCGGTTTAGTCCCTTCTTTTATTGATAACTAATGAACATCAACCTTCGGGTCTAACCCTTGCATTTCCTTGTACGACCAAGCAAACACATCCCTGAACTCCTTCAAGAGTACAATATACACCTCTTCTTCTTCGGACGTTAACAAGGCGCTTATATGGGTTGGCCGCGGATCGTTGGCATCTCCCAAGTTGATTTCTTTAAACTTATCAATAGTGGCTTTAACACCTCCTTCAAGTTCTGGAGGGGCCTCTTCAGGATCCTCTTCCACTGTAAAAGCCTCATCATATGCGGTGATGTGATTTACTGTTGCTAAATCTTCACCAACTTCCTCTTGCCTTCTGATATCAACGGCTGCCCTCACTCAACCCTCCCTTCTTTTGACTAGGACAGTCCGTGCAACACTATCGGTATCCGTGATGAATCCATTTCTGATCATCGCAACAACTCTCCTTTGTAAGGCTTCTTCACTTTCTTGAGGAGTCTGCCTTTGGACAATGGAAACGTTGACAAAGTTTGACAATGCAACACTTTCGTTATCATTGTCTTCCTCCTTGGTGTAGATGACCGTCCTTATCCTTGCGGTTAAAGCCTCTCCACATGATTCAATCAAAGTGGTTCGTCGCTTCATACGAGATGGGATTAAGCTCCAAATTTTGTGGGAGTGTGCAGGTTTAGAAATCCTTCCTTCTCGGCATTCATTTCTTTTGTGTGGCCCTAATCTTCCGAAGACGGATCTGGACTTTCTTCCAGCTGATCCCAATCTGTTGAAGACTGACCCATGCTTTAGGCGGTTGCCTCCTTCGAATGTCCCTAACCTCTCGAAGATAGACATTTTCTTTACTTTCTCACCGTTCTCTTCAAATACGTCCTCCGTGGATGAGAATGCCCCTTCAGAGATATGATTTGTGCTCGTGCTTGCTCTTTTGATCGCAATGCGAACCGGTTTTGGTGCCACATACCCCAAACCAACTCTGGTATTCTTGACAGGGGCGTAAACATTTCTACTTGTTGGCTTTTGAATGGAGTTAATTAACCCCATGCTTTGGTGGTTTGATGATCTCTTGAGGTGATTCCTTCAATGCAGAATTTCCTTGTGGATCATATCCAGCCCGAACAAGGAGTCTGAAGGCTTTAGGGCCATAGGATTTTGACATTACAGCTTCAGCTAGTTCACCATATTCTGTCGTGGCTCCACGAGTAGGACGAGTGAACCCTTCAAGTGGTTGTGAGGAAGGTCTTGTTGAGTCAAGCTTGGTTGGAGGTAATGTCAATCCCTCTAGTGCTTCAACAATTTCAAGAGGCTGTTTACCTTTATCAACACGGGATGGAGGTGCAGTCTTCTCTTTCTCTGCAGTTTGCCCATCCTTGGTTGTCTCATGCGATAAGTCTGCCTCAGCTTTAGTTGTACTCTGAAAGTAGTACCTAGCATCAGCAAAATACGACTCAGCATCCGTGAAAAGCTTGACATCAGCAAATACTCTCTTTACTTCACCATCCTTGTAGTATTTGAAGCATTGGTGCATCGTAGAGGGTATCACATTGTTTTCATGCAACCACGGACGTCCTAGCAGCATATTGTATGAGATCCTTGCATCTATCACATGAAAGAGCACAGTTGAGGTCATCTCATCGATTAGCAAGTCCAGCGTCATCGTTCCAAGGGCCCTCTGACCTTCTTGATTGAAGTCTTGGATCATCAGTCGGCTATGGCCGAGTTCATCAACTGTTATGCCCAATTTTCTCATCACTCTCAAAGGTAGGATATTCACCCCAGACCCTCCGTCAATTAGCATACGGTTGATCTTTTGTCCTTTGGCGTAGCCTGTCACGAACAAAGGTCGGTTATGAGGCTACGAGCCGAGCAGTAAGTCATCTTCTGTAAAACTTAAGATGTGTGCACAATCAACACTTTTGTTACAAAGCTCTCTTTCAGATGAATAAATTTCTTCTATGTCTGCCTTATAACATGAGGTGTCATAACTGTCACCATTTTAGCAGTGACAAGATTTGCAGTTGCTTCTTCTTCTAGTAGGATTGTCCCTTGCTCAACGAGCTGCATGACTTTATCCTTGAAGATGAAGCAGTCTTGGATTGGGTGACCCACAAGTCTGTGGTACTTGCAGTATTTCGGGTCATTAATACGTCCAGCTTCTTCTGGGCGCTTCATTTCTGGTAACTCGATGAGTTTTCTTTTCATTAAATCATCGAATATTCATGAGACGTCAGAGTCTAGGAATGGATATTGCCTCTGTTGCATTTCTTTAAAAGTCTTCCTTCTCTGCCCCCTTTCTGGAGCAACAGCAACAACTTTCCTTTTGTCATTTCTATCTTCTTTCTCCTTCTGATATTTGATAGTCTTCGCATTTGTTTGCATGACTTCTTTGTGAGGAGTTCGAACAAAGGTTTTGCTTCCTTTCTTGACTTCTTGATTATCTTTGAACCTTCGAGGTTCTTCAACTGGTGGTCCATTGGATCCACTTGCAGCCATGCTCAACTCCATGTCATGAGCTCTTGTGGCCAACTCTTCAAAGGTTCACGGTTGGATACCTTGGAGAATGTATCGGAGACCCTACTTCATTCCTTGGATGCACATTTCAATCGCAGAAGTCTCGAATAGTCTGTCTTTGCAGTTCAGACTTAAGTTTCTCCTTCGATTAATGTAATCGATGACAGGCTCTTCTTTCCACTGGCGTGAATTTGTCAGCTCGATCATGCTAACCGTTCTTCTAGTACTATAGAAACGGTTCAAAAACTCTTGCTCCATTTAATCCCAGCTGTTGATGGAGTTAGCCTCCAGATCAATGTACCAATCGAAGGCATTTCCTTTGAGGGAGCGGACGAACCGTTTGACAAGATAATCTCCATAAGTCCCGGCATTATTGCACGTCTCAACAAAGTGGGTCATGTGCTGCTTCGGATTTCCCTTTCTGTCGAACTGTTGGAACTTAGGAGGTTGGTAGCCTGCTGGCATTCACAAGTTGTCAATCCTCTTTGTGTAGGGTTTGGTGTAGGTGAAGGTGGACTTGGAGCCATCCTCAAATTTCCCTTTCACCGTCTCCAGAATGAGCTCCTTGAGCTGATCAATCTGGATTGCTCCATCAGCTGAGACTTGCAGTTCTTTAGTAGTCTCCTCAGTTTCGGCTGCTTGTCGCCTAGTTGAAGTCTCCTCCATTCCTTGGTCCTCAACTTGCTTCCCGTGAGCGTGACTTGCATCACTATTCTCCACCTTGTTCATCAAGTTGGCAATCTGAATGTCTTGCCTCTTGACTTGATCTGCAAGCCCTTCGATAGCTTTGAGAATGCTATTGAATCGTTCCTCAATAGTTCAGCTTTCATCATGACTGGGGCAACGCTTGAGTCTGACAATGAGTTTGAGGATGAGTGCGGAGTGAAGTTTGGAGAGTTAACCTCTTCATCTTCATCAGTGTAGACCGGCTTCTTGGTCGTTGCCTCCACTGATGGATTAGCTTTTGTGAAGGTCTCAGTCACCGATCGCTTCGCCATACTTCTTGTCACGACCTGGCCTTCAGAGGTTTTGGAGGAGTTGGCTTTTTGCACAATAACTTTGCAGGGAGCCATCCTTCGTAATCTTGAGCTTACTTGCGGAGAGAAGAGATGAGAGGTAGAGTCGGTCCCACCGGGCGTGCCAAATTTGTAACTGCAGAATTCGTTTTATTAATATAATAAACACGAATATCATTTACAACTTGAATTTAATCGGATCGAACCGAAATATTTGTGCGGGTTCTTGATTCTGAATTTTCTCCTCTGATTCCTCTCTTCAGCTGACTTTTACTTTGATCGAATCTTGACTTCGATCTTGAGCTTGAATTTTTATAACGTTAATCCAAGGGTGAAAACACCTTATTTTGGATTGAACGTTGTTTCTGGATGAACGCTCATGAATTTGTTGAAGAACGCTCCTTGAATCTTTGAAGGCAAACGTCAGATCGGAAGGGTGCTGGACCTTAGTCTTCGATCTCGAGCTGGTTCAGGTGGACTTGGGCGAAGAACGACGAAGAACGGCGAAGAGCGTTCTTGAGGAATCTTCGAATCTTCAAGTAGAAAACACCGGATCGAAGGGGCTTCGAGCCTTGATCTTCGATCTTGAGCTGCTTCTGGTGGATTTGGGCGAAGAACGGCGAAGAACATTGAAGAACATTCTTGAAGAATCTTCGAATCTTCAAAGAGAAAACGCTGGATCGGAGGGGCTTCGAGCCTTGATCTTCGATCTTGAGCTGCTTCTGGTTGATTTTCACGAAGAACGATAAAGAACGCTTTGAATCTTCAAGAACGGTTGCAGAGGATTCGCTGGTTGATCGTCCGGATGCTTGTTCGCTTGTATTCGTCTTGTGTCGTCTCGTTCGTGTCAAATGAATGAGAAAGGATCCTATTTATAGGGTGGAGGTTTACAAACCTTCCTTTCTTATTGCGCCACGTGGCGCCGCCTGATTGGCCCGTGCCATTTGATAGGCGTGATTTGCGAATTGTTTTAATTCGCTTCCATTTTTTACGAGATATCATTTAATTCTCGTTCTTGTGGTAAATAAAGCGTATTTATTACCCAATATGAATATCGAACACTCATTTAATTTGTCCGACTTGTACCATGTACATTTAATATCAAGTTAACTATTTAATTCAAGAATTAATTTAATTAAATTCTTAAAATAAAATAGTAAATTTTATTTGATATTAATATTTGGTTTGTACATGTGTCACCATTTAATTGGGTGCAAATTTAATTTGCTTACAATGTGAAGACAATAATGCTTCGAAATAATTAATTATACTTAAGCAATACATTATTTTATTTCAGAAAATAAAACTGCAATTTTTTTTTAAAATTAATATATATCTCATCTTATGTTTCAATTCTCATGTAGTACGCGGGTTCTATATAAGTACCTTATAAAAATAATGAATATTTTAATTCATATTTAGGTTAATTCCTTTTTTTTTTTTGTTAAGGTCTACTTTGAATTAACATCTTTTCGTAAATGTATAAACCACTTAGGCACAACCCAAATGAGACAACTACCACAAAGGTTCGATAAAGATCCAGACTAATTTCAACTCATACCTATTTTTTTTCAAAAAACAGGTAGAAACATGAAATTTTGAGAGAAATAGATCTGG
This sequence comes from Ballota nigra, assembly GCA_947034835.1. Classification (NCBI taxonomy): domain Eukaryota; kingdom Viridiplantae; phylum Streptophyta; class Magnoliopsida; order Lamiales; family Lamiaceae; genus Ballota; species Ballota nigra. The sequence continues at coordinate 2,890,966 of OX344727.1, read as the reverse complement.
TTGAAAAGAAGAAGTGGAAGAAAACATAAAAAGTAAAGAAAATTAGCTAGGAAGAAACGAATGTATTAGGTAAACCCTAATATATTATCTATTTATACAGCTAATAATGGACCTGTTTGAAAATATCCAACTTATATATAATGGGTCAGTCTCATTATGCATCTTAGACCCTGGGTTTGAACTATGAATTATATTGCAATTAAAATGACATGATGCGCCGGCATGCAATCTTTTCTGGTTAAAAAATCACATTTAGGCTTGAAATATTATTTTTTCTTGTTATTAGCTGATGGGGATAGAATCGAGCCCAATTATTTCTAAAACATATTTTTATATGTTCTTAAATTGAATAAGTAAATAATAATTTTATTTTTATCTCTTTAACAATCCAATCCTTCACTTTAATTTGGTATTCCACTTTCAAATTGTCAAATCAGCATTATACCATGCATTAATCTTTGGGAAATCCTCATATTTGAGATTTTAGGATTAAGGGTTTTCAATTTTCACTAAATTAATTCAACCTCAATTCTTTTTCCTTATTAGACCAAATTGTATCTTCAACTTCCCACTTAATTTATTATTATGATTTGCATGACTTTGTATTAAATATGCAAATAATTATCAATATTGTCTTGTGCCCACGGAATCCATTCATATATTTAATTCCTTAATACTTTTCTTAACTAATGGGAGTGATTCTCATTTTTTTTTCTTTGGGAAGTATGTCTAATTTGTCTACAATTTAAAATGGGTAGTGCTGCTTTTATTGGGAATCGAACCCAGGACGTGCGCAAGCCTATTGGATCTAATACCATAACATAATTTCTTCTCATCTAAAAGTCATAAAAAAATTAACATAAAAGTAGTGTAACACCCCGTCCCATTTTAAACCTTTTACCTATTTTCTATTTTATCCTTGTTTCTTTAAAATTTATTATCTTTTGTGTGGTATTATGTGATTTAAAATTTATATAATCTTCCAAATTCCCAAATACGAAGAAAGAAATTGAAATTTTCAAACAAATAAAGAACAAAAAGAAATTAAATGTTTAAGTTTAAATTTAGGATTTCGGTCTGTGGAAATTTTGGAGAAAATATACCAATATACTTTTATACAAATTAAGTATTAATTGAATTTTTAAAGTGTATTAATTTTAATTAGGGGTTAAATGCGTGAACCGAATAATTCCTAAACCGTATAAAAAAGGAAACGAAAATATGAGGAATAGGGAAAAAAATCCCAACCACTAGGTTTTTTTTTTAAAATTAATAATTAATTATTGTCTCCCAATAATGCAGCAAGACCCATTCCTCTCTCCATTCCCCCCACAAAAACGAGTATACTCTTCTTCCTCTCTTTCTCTCCATTTGCTCTCACCCTCTATCCTCTGTCTACTCAAATTTTCTCTGCCTTCTCTCTAAGAAGGCCGCCTCCCTCCGATCGTCCCCCAAAAGCCGGCGCCCATATCCAAGCGAGCACGGCCGTGCCTCGCGCTCCCTCCTCCACCCGATCGCCGCTTCTCTCTCTCCGGCCGCTATCAGTAGATTTCTGTCGTCGGCAAATGAGCGCCGCTGCGTCGCCGCCCCTTCCATCACATAGCGCCGCGATCGACGCCCTCCCTTCTCCGAGCGCCGTCGCCTTTTCCCGCACGGCCATGTCTCATATCTTTATAATCTTGACGTATTTTGCAAGTTATGGGTGTATCTATCATATTTCACCTTCGTCTTCTTTGATTGTGTGAGTCGAGACTAAAGGAGATGTATTCTATGCTTTTGCTCGAGAACGACGAGAAAGAGGGGTGTTAATGTATATATTTTTAGTATGGGATGACTGTGTGCATATATGTGACTGTGTGCATATATTGTGTGTGCTGCGTATATGTGTGTGTGAGAATAAGTGTGTGCTGGTGTGTGTATGGTCGTGTGTGTCAAACAAATATAGAGTAGTAATGAGTTAATTAGTATAATTACTAGTATTGATTATCAATGCTTTGGCTTATATGTTTGTAGAGTATGTGCTCTTTGTGCGTTGAGTGTACTGTGTGAATGTGTGTTTTATTTGGTGTGTGAATGTGTGTGTATTAGTGTGTTGGTATGTGTGTAGATGAGTTGGTTAGTCTACCTATTAATTATAATTATATTATCATTATCATTATCATTACGGTTATTATTCTCTAATTATATAGTGTTGTGTGTGTTGAGTGGACTGGTGTGGTGTGTTTTTTATGTGTTTGTGTAGTGTGCTGAGCGTGAGTGTGTATATTTGTAAAATGTGATTTGTGTACTTGGTATAGGTGTGTGTGCGTGAGAGTTATACAGTGTGTTTGTGTTTGGGATAATTGTTATTAATAATTATTGTTATTATAACTATTGCTATCACCTTATTCCAAAATATATGGCATTAAACTGTGTGGTGACTAAATAAACTAATTAACTATTATCTTTATTATTATTTCTAATTACTCTTAGTGATTATCCTATTAAGGCATGTGTGAATCTACTTTTACAATTAATATTACATGTTTATTTAATTATGATTATATATATAAGTATGCATATAGTGGAATTGTACGTAAATGTACGTATATGGTGCATTATAATTTTAATGACATGCTAGTATCAATAAGTAAATGGAGAATTACTAGTATAATCAAATGGAAATGTATGTACATTTATTTTGAGGCTACTTAACTTTTTGTTATTGTTACCAAGACTAGCAGTACTCTCTAAAGAGAAATGTGACTTTTAGTTATTGATGTTATTATGAAAATATCAATAATAGTATCATATTTCTATACTTGTATATTTCACTATTATATTAGTCTTTTATTAATAGGAAGAGTTTATTGTCCGCATGAATTTCTTATCTTGCAAATAGAAACGAGTCTTGAGAATCTTATGAATTTTAGTGACTTGAAAGAAAAATACTATAATTATGATAATCCTTAAGGGTCTCTTTGATAGGCTATAATAGCCCTATATAAAGGGAGTCAATAGAAGTAATATGGGCTTATATGGGAGATTAATACCCTATATAAGGCCCGTTAAAATAAAATTGAGCCGTTTTAGTTTTATTGGATTTTAATAGGCTTTCTCATTTCCTTTTACAAATTTAGTAAGGCATCCCCCTAATTCCCATTTGCCCCTAGCCAAAGCCGCATACCTCTTTCTCTCTCCCTCTCTCGGTCGAAATACATACCCCTCTCAAGTCTCCATCGCGGTCACCGAAGTCGGCTAATCGGCAAGCGAATTCGCCGGTTTTGCACGAACATATACAAGTGGTATACGAATCGCCAGAATTACAGAAGTTCCAGGGATTGGATCCGGTCAAAGCTTGTCGGCGTGATTTTCGGATCTGCTAGAACAGACCTCTTCGGCAGCCTATTTCCAGATCTTGAAAAACACACATCGTCGTCGACACCTGCAAGGAACTGCCCAATTCTTTTTTTTTTCTTTTTGTATTTTTAGATTTTAGAATCCATGTATGTTGTGTCTTTTCAGATGTTGAATTTGGAGCAATAATTAATAAAAAAATAATGAAAAAGAAAATCAATTTCCGTCATTAGATAAGAGAAAGAGTGTTTTCTGTTTCAGGGAGATGAGTACCTTCGGATAGAAATTTACAAAATCATTTTAATTTAATTAATAAAAAAATTGAAAGCTATGAAGAATGGTCGGTATACATTTGTGTATGAAGAATTTACAATTGTTATATTTAATTTTCTATTTGTTTTGTGAAATTGTGGAGAGCACATTGTCAATATGATACTCATCAGTCAAATATTTCTAAGGCCACGACTAAATAAACCTCCGGAAATGTTGTATATACCCCAATCACTAAGGGCTTGTTTGTTTTGGGATTCACCCAGATAGGACTAGGACTTTTCGGGCCCCATCCCATTCTAGTTAAAGATGTTACATCCAGATTTTACATCCCATTCTTCATCCACGCCTATAAATATCAATAAAACTCATCATTACTTACATATCACTTTTCTCTCACTCACACTCTCTTTCCTACTTTTCTCTAAGTAAAATCTAGCATAAATACTCAAAATTGAAGGTGTTAGGAATAATGTTTTAAATTTTCACCAAAATTTTCATCAATATTTTTCGCTCGCCCTAGTTGATAAATTTTTCTCTGCAATTTCTTATTTAATTCATTTTAAAATTTCAATTTTTCAATTTATTTATGTATAATTATTAGATTTTTCTTATCTGCTGGACTCGCTTGGCTCACACACTTGCTTCATGATCTTCACTTTTCACACTGCCAAAGCTTTATTTTTTATGTAACAATAGTATTGTATTTGTTAATCAAACTTATTTACACACAAGTGTGTCAAGCACATTGTCATTAATTATTACTTTGTTCAAAAGTTGATTTTGATGAGGAAATTAACAACCCTATTCGTCCCTCAAATATTACAGTTGGCCGAAATATTCACCAAAATCTTTGCTCATCCACGATTTAAGTTATTATGTTTCAAGCATTATGTTTGCCCAATTCCATGCTTCGCTAGAGAGCGAGTGATCGGCGTGAAAGATTTAGTTATTTAAATTTATGCTATTTCCTTGTATGTATTACGTTGGTCTAAGAGAAGATATTATGTACACCTTGTGCATTGTACACCACTAATCAATAATATTAGTTCTATAAAAATAATAATACGAGTTTTTATGGCAACAATTAATATTAATTCTTACAAACAATAGTATTAGTGGTGTACGATGCACAAAGTGCACATAATACTCTTTCTTTATTTTACACACGTCTAATTGAAATGGTTTAAAGTAATATGCAGTTCAAGAGTATTTTTTTAGTTTAATTGACTAGTCTGTTAATCTAGAATTTGTCTTAGGAAGCTTGTAATAGTTTAGCTTCAACATTAAATTTTCATTGTAAAAGCCAAGCACCCCTTGTACTCATTTCTGCATTAGATTGCATTTTCCCATAAAAAAAAATACACACGGCTCCACCATAAATTTTGGTGAGAGAATCAAATTCTTAAACAGAAGCACATGAGGTAATTATGAATTTGTTGGATATAACTAACACTTAACTTTAATTAAGTTGATGCAACTATAATCTAGTTGATCCTAAGTCTAATCGAACTGAACTAATTGATTCACTTCTGTGTTGCATTGACACTAGGACATTTAATTCATAGTATAGCCGAAAGTCTGATATTAATATCTTTTTTAGGTAATCCCCGGTGGTTGACCTAATAGTGTAGGTTTTGAATTTCTGAGTACACTTCTCTCCCTGGTGCTATCAATCTGCTAGTGGACGATTAGATATAACCCCCAAATTAGTTGGTACATTGAATTGGGTACCGAGTAAAAACAATAATTCTTTGAGACGCTTACCAATACTAAAAAAATAATAGTTCAAAGAAGTATGACCAACAAGTCCAACAAAACAAGCCATACATACGATTCAATAACGTTACATTCCATCCATTTGCATTTCTAGATAATTGTTGTGGTCCAGAAGAGTAGATAAACATATAATTGCACTTCCATCTTAGCAATGTCTTTTTAAGCTGTATCTGGTACAAGGATCGACCAAGGACCCAAAACTCATAGTCCACTAGTGAGGGAACCCATTTCAAGTAGAAGCAAATCTCTGTATTGACTGGTTCATCTTAAGAATTGATCGCACCTTGTGGTTCGTCTTTCCAATCAAAATGAATTATGTAAAAATCGACAACGTGACTTCTTTTTCTATGAATATGCGGCCAATAAAAAGAGCCATTACAAGAGACCCAACTATCACTGGATCTGACAACTAATACCTTCGACCTCTTTCACCTCACTCCATTTGTTGTGTCCACAAGAGAATACTGCGTAGTATTTCGTATTAGCAATTACCACCTTATAATCCCTTAACAATGGATTGTAATAAATTCCACAAAGTGTCCTACGACTTTGATGGCTATTATTTATTTGCTTTGGACAACAGATTTCTTGGTACGCTCTGCAGGATGGATTCCACAACACATACGCCTTGGTCCCACCAAGAATTTTGTAACAGTTCAGATATAATCCATCACAATAGCACAAAATGGCGTACGTCGAGATATATTTAGGGTTATTCTTGAGTTCAAAAACATTCAAACCTTTGAAGTCTTGTCATTCCTCCCGAGCAATTAGACTTCTGGAGGATAACTTCTTGAATTGTTGAAGGTCTTTTTCAGCAAACTGTGGATTTAGGGTTTAGCAATGTCTTGGTCTTGATATAGAGCCGTCACAGTTGGATTCAGACCTGGTTGCCTCAGAAGGAGACCGTTATTGGCCCCCTAATTTAGGTTGTTGATCCTTGCCAATAAAGCCGTCCCTAATTGAAGTTGTTGATCCTTGCCAATAAAATGGTATACAATTCAAAATGAAGAAAAAGAAAAGAAAAAGTATGATGTGAATAATACTTACGGTAACTATTACCGTGAACAACAATTTACTTGTACCTTATGTTGAAACAACTAATACCTTTAGTGTAACTAAATAATACGACTTCAATTAATGCATTTAGTGAAAACAACTAATACCCCTCGAATTTGATACCTTTATTGTAATTTACTAGCACCCTTCAAACAACTTTTATCGTGAATATCAATTACATAATACCTTCTGTGTGTGTGTGTGTGTGTGTGTGTGTGTGTATGTATAAACTTTAGCATGAGAGAGTCTCAAGGTGAGTCGATTCACAAATTAATACTCACCCCTTCTAAAGTGTTAATGGATCATTGTCGACTTATACCCCCATCTTACCGTGAAACGGTATCACGCAAGACCTAACCATAAACTTTATATTTACTAGATTATTAAAAAAGAGGTATTAGGTGCAACTTATTGCATTACACTCCTCTGACAAATGGATAAAGTGATATAGCTCAAGTGGTTAGAGCTCCACTACCTATGACTAGGTCACGGGTTCGAGTCAAAAACGATCTAAAGAAAAACCTCTTCAGTACAAATGTTCTGCAATTATTGGTTGATTAACATATCTAAACTTTTCAGTTAATATCATTTTATTATATTTTGTTAATTTGTTACATCATTGCTAATATCTGTGTTTATAACAACCAAAATCAAACCTAGAGAGATTTAATATTAGTAATTTTCATGTAACTTAGATCTTGCCTAATTTTAGTCATTAATTTTGTTATTTTTTCAATTTTAGTCATTTAGGCCCGAAATTGAAAAAAAAAACATACAGTAAAATTGGATAAAAAAAACACAGAAAATTGTTAAAGTAGAACATAAAGAGTCAAAATTTTAGTCATGTGTGTTTTTTACTTTTATCTAAGGATCAAAATTTTAGTCATGTGTATTTGATTAAAACTGAGCATAGCCTAAGTTACATGATGATCCAAAATAATAACTCTATACAGAGACACCAAAAATTATTTAACAAAAAGTTATGGTAAAAAAAATTTAAGACACCTAGTGGGAACTATTTAATGATATCATACGTTTTACATGCATTTCTAATTAGAAAATTTAATCTAACTTTTCAATTTTATTATTCAACAAAAGACCAAAAATCAACTAATTTTGTTAGAACTATATGTTGATATGAATTATACTAAACTAATTTTGATAAGGAGTCCAATATTAAGAGTGACTAATAAATTATAGAACATATGAAGTAACACATTAATTTAGTTAGAAATCAAGATAACTACAATTTGACTTGCACATGTGAGCCGTATGTGTGCAATTCTGGCAAAAAAGTACCAAGACTGGTTAAAATATGAGCAAAATAAAAGTGGATTTTTTTTTTAATACCCAAAAGGTAAAGGATGAAAAATGAAACTTTATTTCCTATATACCTCTTGAAGAGCGTCAAAAATCTACATTTATTTAGGTATATAAAATCTATCTTCAAACGTTTTTCATCTTTTTTTATGTCAATAATAAGTTAGGATGTTTTTATTTGAGCTGATACCGCGAAATGGACAAAAAAAAAAAAAAACTAAAACCTAGAATCGCATTGCATAATCAAATTATTTTTAATAAATTTATACATTTTATGTTTATTTTCAAGTGAGAAAAAATAATTAAAATTTATAATTTCAATTTTCCACAAAAGACTAAATATCAACAAATTACCATGAACAAATTGATCTATGCAAAATTTTCATCTGCATAAAACTTACCTCGGAGTCTTTCATCATATTTTCCATATCATTAATAAGTTGGGATCTTTTCATTCGATCTCTGAGCTAATACCCTGAAATGGACCGAAAAAGATTAGAAACTGGCAAGAATATCTAATACATCAATTAAATAACTTATAAAAGTAATGAATATTTCGATTCAGATTTAGTTTAGATTTTCTCTTTGTGAAGGTCCACTTTGAATTAACAATTTTTTTTGTATAGATGTATAAACCGCCTAGACACATCTGAAAATAGGGCAATTACCACAATGGTCTGACAAAGATCCTGATTATTTTCAACGCATGCTTCGTTTTGTTTCAAGAATCGGGTAGAAAAATGAAACTTTAAGGTAGATAGATCTGGTAGAAGAGAAGAAGCTGAAGAACACATAAAAATAGCGATGAAGAAACGGCTGAGGCATGAATTAGGTAAACCCTAATATTCTATCTATTTATACAACTAATAATGGGCTTCTTTGAAAAAGTACAACTTATAATGGGTCAATAAAGACTCATTACACATCTTTAGACCAATAGGGCCAGGCTAAATACCCCTCCAACTAATGGAGATACACATCCGTCTAAATTTACCTACTTATATTTAATTGATATTAGTAGATACACAAATCTTATACTACCATTTATACCCTTATTAATAAAAGAAGAAAAAAATTATGATTAGTTGTATTCGGCAAACTGTACCCAAAATTAACACAATGTTTCGGCAAAATATTTTCAAATAATTAACCAGATTACAGAAACTCGTAAAACATTCAAAATTTTGGCAATTGGTGTTCAAAAATATTTAAATTTTTCGACTAACCAGGTTCGAAAATTGGCTTGACATAAATTTGAAATGAAAAAATGAGCAAATGAAAATCATTCAACTTTCAACGTCATTCAATACCTAAAATATCAATATTTTGTAAACAAATACACACAATATAAACAACTACCAACATTCAACATTTTAAACTAGGGTTTATACATTAAAGAGAAAACCTATGGAATAAGGGAAAAAACAAAAAACACACATATGAGGGTTGAAATGCTCCCATTTTCACTTGAATCTAGTTCAAAAAAATGAATTAATCGTTGTTGTGTTATCTAATCGTATTATGATGGAAACAAATTCAATTTCTTTTTTACGCTTCACTCGTATATGATTGAACGTCTTCTGCGTAAGAATGAGAAGGGAGGTGCATGTAGTTTTAGATTTTCTTTTTGTTTTAATATTAAGGATATATATATGTAATTTTATAATTTTAATAAAATATTAAAATATTGATGGAGGTGTATCTCTATTAGTTGGAGGGGTATTTAGTCTGGGTCAGACCAATATGGGTTTGAACTAAGAAATATCCACTATAAAAATGGCATGATGGGCCAGTAGGAATTCTTATATGGGAAAAAAAATGGCCCGGCTAAATATCCCACCACTAATAAAGAAAAATGCACCTATATTTATTATAAAATACTAGTATATCCCCTAAATATCTATTTTTCTTCCATTTTACTGTCATCTCTTAATCTCTCTACGCCTTTATCATACAGCCGCTCACCGTCGTCCCCATGTGGTGTTGCCTCACTGCCACCACCTCCGCCACATGACGTCCACTGCCCCCTACATCAACGGCGTACCTCTTCCTCCACACACAAAATTTGAGAATAGATAATATAAAAAAAGGTAGATGTGTTTTTTTTTTTCGTTTCACTTTAGATTACTTATGCAATTTTTCCTAAAACAATGGAGATGAAGCATTGTTTCTTGGGCTAAATTTTTTGTTATATTTCATCCCCATTTTTCCTTTGAGGGGTTTCTCTATAACCTTCTCTTCTTTGAAGAAAGTCTGTTATTTAAATTAGGTTGGGTCACTACCGTGGGCAGTGAACGACGGCGGCTATCACTTTTCTCTCAATCATTACCCACATATCATTTTTCTCTCACTCACACTCTCTTTCCTACTTTTCTCTTACACCCAATTAAAATAAATTCTAAAATTTACTAAATAAACCCCATATTTTGACCATTATATCCCTTTCACTAAAAAAAAAAAAAAATCATCCTCCCCAATTGAAGCTGATCTGCCATTTCAACAGTAAAAAAAGAAATAAAAATTTGATTGGATGATTTATTAAGAATATCAATTTATCAGATGAGATTTCTTATAGGTTTTCACATACGATCGGAATTTGGGTTTGGGTGATTCATATATTTCTGTTTTAGTTCTTCGAATTTGCGCAGGTTTAGATTAATTCAATTATTTGGCGTCCTTGATTCGTTATTCCTTCTTGGCGGCAAATTTTCGGATGCGTGATTTGATTTTGAACATAACGATGGAGAATATTCAAGGAATGATAGGTAATGTTGTTAAAGAAAATTGTAGTTATTAATGTTAATGCATTATGTCGTGGCCGTGGAAAATGGAGATGATGATTTGCTAAACTGTAAACCAACCATTGTCCATGGATATTTCATGAGTTGTTTAGTTCTATTACTGAAAATTATTAAAAAAATAATTAATTAAACAATATTTAGGGTTTTAGAATTTTTTTTAGGAAGAAGATGTAAATAGAGAATGAAAGAGTGAAGTTTAAGGGTAATATATATATTTGACATATGAATATTTTTTTCTAAAATAAATTCGCGGTGTGTATAATAGTTTCGGGGTCTATTTAACCGCAACCTATTTCTAAGACCATTGAATTTATTCTTTAAAAAGAATATAATTTATAATTATAAATATTTTAATATTTATCCACCATTTAGCAGAGTTGATATTTCCATTTAGCTGGATATATATTTCCCTGGGGAAAATGAATGTATGCCGTAATTATGCTAAACTAATTTTCTATTATAACCTATCAAACAATTATATAGTATAAGAAAAATAAGGTTAAAATTGTAATTCTACATATTTTATATGGTGTTAATACACCATATTAAATACAGTATAAAAGAGTAGTTCTAGGGTGCATCCAAGTACATACTATGCACTTGAATTTTGCATCCAATTTAAAATCATTTTTGACCAAAAACTAAAAATTCGCAGATCAAATCCAACCTGGCCAAAACTTGCGGGTCAGGCCCAACCCGACCAAAACTCGTGGGTCAAATCTTTGTTATTGGAGTGGAGTATATCATATCAATTTAAATGTCAGAATATTTGATTGATTAAATCTTCACATAGAAAGTATCACAATGTTGACTATTAGCCCCTTGAATCATGGATGTATACGTTGTAAAATATTGTATATATATTGTATCCCTCTTCATTGTGAATATGCAGTAAACATTTTCTTCTTCAATATATTACTCCGTGTCTTCCATTTCTTCATGGAACCAGAGCAGTGCAAAATCCTGAGACACTAAACAAAAACGCTTCCTCATACTTTCCTTCTTGGCACACGTCATGAAAGACGGTGAAAGTAGTAACACTGGAACCACCGTTGATGTGATGTCCCCCTATTTCATTGGCTCATCTGATAGCCCGAGCCATGTTTTTGTTACTGATCTCCTCACTGATGGAAATTATGGGGATTGGTCTGAAGAGATAAGCAACTGTATTTCCGTAAAAAATAAATTCGGCTTCATTGACGGATCTATACCAATGCCCAAGGAGAATTCACCGGAGTTGCCCCTATGGAAGCAGTACAATGCCATGGTAAAGGGGTGGCTGTTGGTAGCCATGGACAAGGAGATTCAAAATAGCGTGAAGCACGCAAAAAATGCAAGGGAGATTTGGTACGATCTCGAAGAAAGGTTTGGAAAAGAGAGTGCACCAAAATCATATGAGTTAAAGAGAAACTTAACTCTCACAAGGCAAAACAAAATTCCGGTTTCGGCATATTACACGAAACTAAAAGGAATATGGGATGAAATTGATTCTATCTCAAAAATACCCAGATGCACATGTGGGAAATGCACGTGTGATGTATCAAAGTTGTTTCTTGAGAAGGCAGAGAAAGAGAGGATATACGAGTTCCTCATGGGACTAGATGATGCATTCAATTCCATCAAAACTCAGATTTGAGCACTAAACCAATGCCAAGCCTAGGAATGACATATCATCTTGTTGCAGAAGATGAACGCCAACGACTCATATCATCCGCACGGGGACCGACCATAGACAGAGCAGCATTCCAAGTTCGGCATCAAGGGAACCGTGAGCGACGGGATAATAGTGAGAACCCTCCACGATGTGATAACTGTGGGAAACTTTGGCACACCATCGAGAATTGCTATGAAATTATTGGGTATCCAGAATCGAAGAAGGGAAGCAAGACTGGGAAGTTGAAGGAGAAGGGTATCCACAAAAGAGTCAAGCCCACTACTCGGCTTCACCATGGAACAATTGACTCAGTTGAGAGATCTCCTCAACAATAATGTCAATATTGCAAACACTTCTTCGACACCTTCTGTGAATATGGCAGGTAAGATCAATTTTAATAGTCCGTGTGTAATAGATTCCGGAGCTACAGAATATATTACAATCGAGAAAGGTATTATTAAATCTTTTACTAATACTAATGATAATACGCCGGTTAAAATACCTAATGGAGATAAAATTCCCGTAAATGTGTTGGAACCGTTGATTTGCCAAATGGTTTGAATATTGAGATTGTGTTGCACGTACCAAATTTCCAATGCAATTTGTTATCAGTAAGCCGACTTACGAAAGATCTTAATTGTGTTTTGACATTTTTTCCAAATTTTTGTACGATGCAGGACTTAGCTTCGAGGAACCTGATTGGAGTGGGTAGACAACATGATGGTTTATATTTCCTAGAGCCAGTAACGGGCAATAGAAGGATTTTTTCAGTAACGGTCGACCCTAGGTTTGGCATAGAAGATTGGGGCATGCTTCCAAAGTGAAACTCCAAAATATTAGTTTTTTCAATAATAAATCTACAAATATTTTTTGTGATCCTTGCATAAGAGCGAAACAAACTCGAAATTCTTTTCCTTTAAGTTCTATTCAAACAAATAAATGTTTTTATCTTATTCATTGCGATATTTGGGGTGGATATAGAACTGCATCCTTCACAGAGGCATATTATTTCCTTACCATTGTTGATGATTATAGTCGTGGAGTTTGGGTTTATTTGATAAAATTTAATCTGAAGCATGCAAATACCTTCATTTTTTTTGTAATATGGTTAAAACTCAATTTGAAAAATTGGTGAAATGAGTTAGAGCCGATAATGGTGGTGAGTTTCAATCGCATGAAATGATGAATTATTATATGAATCTTGGCATTGTCCTTGAAACCACTTGTGTTCACATACCACAACAAAATGGGGTTGTGGAACGTAAGCACATGTACATTTTAGAGATTGCCAGGGCACTTCGCTTTCAAGCAAAGTTGCCCATTGTCTTTTGGGGTGAATGTGTGTTAACAACAGTTTATATCATAAACAGACTACCTTCTAAACTCCTTGATGGGTGTACCCCGTACGAAATTTTGTTGGGCAAGAAACCCAACTATGATCATTTGAGGGTTTTTGGGTGTCTCGTTTATGCCAAAGACAAAAGGAGAGGTAGAGATAAGTTTGACGAGAGGGGGAGATCATGCATATTCGTTGGGTACCCACATGGATAAAAGGGTTACAAAGTATATAACATTAAAGATAAGAAAATATATACCTCTCGTGATGTAAATTTTTTTGAGAATATCTTTCCTTACAGGTCTCACATCGACGAGATTCGAGAAAAGAGAAATAAGACATGGGATGATGCTCTAGTTGAGAGCGACGAGGATGAGAAAGGTTGTGTCGAGGCCAAAACCCTTAACATGAATGACGATGAAAACGTTGTTGATCAAATCAACAATCATGAAGAAAATGTGGAGGTTAGACCGCAAGACACACGACAAAGTGGAAGGAACAGACGACTACCACCTCATCTCCAAGGATATGTGGTTGACTTGCCAAATTCCATAGACCACACGCAGCCCACGACCAATTTAGTATCCTCAACGGTATATCCTCTTGTTAACTATGTCTCTTATGATAAAATTTCTTATGCTCACAAATGTTTTTTGTCGGCCATCAATAACTACGATGAGCCAAAGTCCTTTTCTCAAGCTGCTAAATCACCTCAATGGCAAGATGCGATGAAAAAGGAGATTGGAGATTTGGAGACAAATGGGACATGGGAGTTGGCACATCTTCCCCCAGGCAAACGTGCAATAGACTCAAAGTGGGTGGGAAAAATGTTTTTTTAGGCCCGTATCTTTAGGGTGGTTGGAAAAGGAGGACAGCATGTTTTCGGGCTTGGAGAAGGAGGACAATAATTTTAAAAAGTGGTAAATGTAGGACAATTGAGCCCGAATTAGGTCTCATTGTCCTACATTTACCACTTTCTAAACTTATTGTCCTCCTTTTCCAAGTCCGAAAACATATTGTCCTCCTTTTCCAACCACCTTAAAGATACGGACCTAAAAAATATTTTTCTCCATAATTTGAATTTGATGAGAAAAATAGTCCAGTGTTTGTCTTGTTGATTAAGAATCAAATTTATCTATTTTTTGTTACTTAAGATTTGCATGATATATTTTAGTATTTGAATATATAGTTGTAAATTGAGAAATGTAGAATAATGTTACTTCAAGTTTTTATTTTAAAAATTGTCACCTAATTTTACTTTATTTTAAAATGCCACCGAAAATGGTCACACAATGGCCAATACAGGGGGTCACACAAAATGTTGGGTGATAATTTTGAAAATGAAAACTTGATAGTGACACTTGTGCATATTTTCCTTGTAAATTTGACACTTTTACTTTTTATTGATGTAAAGACTTTGAAATTTAAATCCAGTACAACTTCAAAGGATATTTTTTTTAAAGAAGTTTCAATGAAATGACAAAAAATTTCGTGAAATTCATTTGTGATTCAATTTTTCTTATCTAACCCCAAAAGATTGTGACTTATAAAGTGAAAAGAAAATTATTTTATGCAAGAAAAAAGAAAATACAACAATTAAATGTGAGCAAGTGATAAACAATAAGAACAATTAACACGAACACAGTTTGTTGATTCACACGGATACAAAATTGCACTCAATGGGAGAAGAAATCCATGATCAATATCTAATCTTCATTTGAAAACTATCGTTTACATTAGGAAAAATCATATTTAAATATAATAACTTACAATGAATGACCTTTAAAGCTCACATAAATAAACGTCAACATTAAATTAAATAACTAAGTTCACAATTAATTTAAACCCAAAACATTAGATAAAAATATTAGCTCAATCAAGCTTTTGACTTTTCCATTTATGCTTAACAATCTCATCGTCATCGTTCCCTCCCCCTAAAAAAGATTAATTCGCCCTCGAATCAAAATTAGTCTCATAGTAGGTTGAGGGGAAAAATATATTTTTAGGCCAGTATCTTTAGGGTGGTTGGAAAAGAAGGACACTATATATTCGGGCTTGGAGAAGGAGGACAATACGTTTAGAAAGTGGTAAATTTAGGACAATGGGACCTAATTCGGGCTTAATTGTCCTGCATTTACCTCTTTTTAAAATTATTGTCCTTCTTCTCCAAGCCCGAAAATATATTGTCCTTCTTTTCCAACCACCCTAAAGATACGGGCCTAAAAAAATATTTTTCCCCAAAGTGGGTATACAAAGTGAAATACAAACCCACGGGAGAGATTGAGCGATACAAAGCACGCCTTGTTGCAAAAGGTTTTACGCAGATTGAAGAAATAGACTTTCATGAGATATTTGCTCCAGTTGCAAAACTTCGAAGCTTGTTGGCAATTGCAGCTAAGCGAAATTGGTTAATTCACCAATTAAACGTGAATAATGCATTCTTGCATGGTGATTTGATTGAAGATGTTTACATGAAAATTCCACAAGGATTTACCAAGAGTGGGGAAACAAGAGTCTGCAAATTGCGCAAGTCACTATACGGCCTGCGTCAAGCTTCCAGAAATTGGTACCACAAGTTCACTCAAGCGATTATTGATGTTGGTTTTAGGCAGTCATAGGCAGACCACTCTCTATTCATTTTTAAACGAGGGAACACATATGTCGCTGCACTCATATATGTAGATGATGTCATATTGGCAGCAATGACGAGGACAAAATTCAAGAGATCAAAATATATCTACACCACAAGTTTAGCATAAAAAACTTGGGTCCATTGAAATATTTTTTGGGAATTGAAGTAGCTCGGTCCAAGAAAGGCATTGTGCTTAGCCAACGCAAATACACCCTCGACATATTGAAAGATTGTGGCTTGGAAGGTTGTCGTCCCAGCTTATTTCCCATGGATCACAAATGCACGTTTTGATCTTAATGATAATGAACCAACCGTGGATGCATTACAGTACCGACGACTCATTGATAGGTTATTATACCTCATTGTAACTCGACCCGATGTGCAATACGCCACAAATATCTTAAGTCAGTTTATCTCCTCTCCTCGACAATCACACAAGGATGCAGTCTTGCGTGTAGTTTGTTATCTCAAAGGAACGCCTGGACAAGGCATTTTTTTACCAAGTACTGGAGAATTAAGTCTCAAAGCATATTGTGATTCAGATTGGGCCAGTTGTCCGATGACATGTCGATCTAGGACCGGTTACTTTATTTCACTAGGAGGTGCTCCTATCTCTTGGCGGACAAAGAAACAGACTGTGGTGTCTCATTCCTCCGCTGAAGCCGAATATCGTGCAATGGCGAGCACAGTTAGTGAGCTCATATGGCTTCGTTGGTTATTGACTGATCTCGAGGCACTATAAACCAGCCCGACGCCCCTCTTTTGTGATAATCAAGCTGCTCGGCACATAGCAAACAACCCAGTTTTCCACGAGCGAACAAAACACGTGGAGGTGGATTGCTACTTCGTTCGTGAGTGCGTTGAGTCCAGAGATATTGAGCCACAAAAAATTACAACTACCGAACAGCTTGCAGACGTGTTTACCAAAGCGCTTGGGTCCGAGCAATTTCGATATCTAGTTGGCAAGTTGGGGGTTCACGATCTTCACCTTCCAACTTGAGGGGGAGTATAGGAGTGGAGTATATCATACCAATTTAAATGTCATAATATTTGATTGATTACATCTTCACATAGCAAGTATCTCAATGTTGACTATTAGCCCCTTGAATCATGGATGTATACGTTGTAAAATATTGTATATATATTGTAGGGAGACAAGCAAAAGTGCCCAAAATTTAAGGGGGCACTTGTTTTTTGCCCCTTTTTTTTCAAAAGATGTATTTTGCCCATTTTGCACCTAAATTCACCACACTACCCTTACTCATCCATTTTGCATTTCAGTTTTTTTTTCTTGTTCAAATATTAGGATTCCCTTCCCCCAAACACTATCCAATCCAAATTTCTCTTGCCCCCAAACACTATCCAATCCAAAATTAAAAAAATCTGAAAACAAAAGAGAGAGAGAGAAGAGAGAAGAGGAAAATTCACGAGGAAGAACAATCTGAAAAATTCACGTGTTCAAAAAATCTGAAAAAAAAAAAATCGAGAAGAGAGAAGAGGAAAATTCACGGTTCCTCTTCCAAAAATCCAGTCGACGGTTCTTCCAAAATCCATCTGCTCTTCGCACGACCGCCTACAAAACCGGACGAC
The DNA here is from genome assembly GCA_947034835.1 of Ballota nigra. Classification (NCBI taxonomy): domain Eukaryota; kingdom Viridiplantae; phylum Streptophyta; class Magnoliopsida; order Lamiales; family Lamiaceae; genus Ballota; species Ballota nigra. The sequence goes on along the minus strand of OX344727.1, from coordinate 2,873,189 downwards.
TTCTTTCCAACTATCCTTGTTCTTCCATAACTTCGTCCAATTTAGGAGGAGTAGGAGCAGGAAATTCACGGGTTTCGTCCAATTGACGGGAATAGGAGTCCAAGATCCAATTTTTGTCGAAGGGAGTAAGATTACAGTTCATGTCATTCAATTTATGTCTATATGGTATGGAAATTCACTCTTTTGATTGTTTATCTTGTACTATGGTGTTAATGAAACATGGATTACTCAAAAAAATTCTGAAAAAATTTCATTCATGTAATGCCCACCAAGTGTTTGACAAAATTCCTAAATGAAAGAGTATAATAATTTGATGTGCTAATTCACTTCCTTGGTCATGTTTTTTTGCAATAAATGTCATCTCATATTAACCACAATAGTTTGGGCTTGATATAATGTTCAATAATTTTATATTAGTACATTCATATATTCAACTCAATGCCAACTCTCACAGCCATATTGATGTTGGAAAGAAAATATTGGAGTAGGATGAGTGAGCTTTGAGATTTTCACATGATTAATAAAGGATAGAAATTCACTCCTGTGATCTTTTATTTTGTATTGTGGTGTTAATGTCCACCAAGTGTTTGATAAAACTCCTAAATGAATGAGTATTACCTTGATGTGTTGATTCACTTCCTTGGTCATGTAATTTTTTGCAATAAATGACATCTCATATTAACCACAATAGCTACGGCATAATATAATCCTCAATAATTTTATATTAGTACATTCATCTATGGTTCCCAATTTTTTGCCAACTATATTCAACTCAATGCCAACTGTTTGCCAACTCTCACAGCACTATTGATGTTGGAAAGAAAAGATTGGAGTAGGATCAGTGAGCTTTGAGCTTTGATTGAATGATTATTTTTCACATTTATTTTTTAATGTATGTAAATTTTGATTTACTTGAATGTTGTATCCAGTTAAATGTCACCTCCTCCATGTGCATGTGGAAATGAGCCAATGCTCATAAAGTGTGCGGGTAAAGAAAGACCTAATGCTGGAAGGTACTTCTATATTTGCCCAAAAAATGGGAGTCACAAGGGTCGCTTCATTTGGTGCGATGAACATCACAAGCATGATCCACCAGAATTAGTTCCTGCATTTTTGTATTATCAAACGTACAAACATCCAAACTCCTTCACAAATTCATATGCCAGTGAGTCTAGTAGAAGCTTTGTCAATCGTCGATTGAAGGAAGAAACTTTTGATAGCCAATCATGTCGTGGGAATACAACCGATCAATCTTGGTCTCTTGCAAATGAAAATGGAACGCCGTCGAAATTTCTCACCTGGTTGCTAGTTGTAATTTTTATAATATTTGTGTTGTTTGTTGCTGTGTTGCTTGGTTTCATTTTAGGTCGTGCTGTTTAAAATTATTCAGTGTTTTGGACTATTGTTTCTCGTTTTGTTCATTTAGGATTAGGACTAGACCTGTGGTTCATGTACTATTTCATTATAATGTATCTTGAATCATTCAATTTGATGTCCTTGTTTTTTACTTAAAGATAGTTTTGTTACATTAGTTGCTAATTATAAAATAATTCAAAGCTAATTCAACATGTTCGTTATTTATGAGGAAGAAGGCCGTTCAAGAAATACACGAGTTGTCATTTCAAAATTAAAGGCCTGCTTTGCAAACACTTCTTTCGAGATTAGTACAGCTTCAACTGTACTTTTCAGATTCCTGACCATTATTTTGAAATTTTAAAATTCATTGTGTAGTGCTCTCAAGTATGTTGGCCTCAATTTTTCAGATTCCCTAGTTCGTATTCTTACGTAATGTCATTAAGATTCCTGACTCAAAATAGTATACTAAACTGTAGCATTGAGTTGTCAGCTTTTAAGTGATGGCCTCGTTTGGATCATTCACAAAGTATTACATATTCACGTCTATATAAAGCCATTTTCCATTTCATTTCTCTTGTAATTGTGCATCATGGATCTTACCGAAATTACACCACAAGAAACTTATTTCTATGATAAGATTTAGAGCTACGAAATGGACAAGGTGTTCATTAACACCTTGGTCACTGAAAAAAAATTTGGTCGTTGGTATGGAAGAGGGAAGGTCAACTTCAATGCAATGATTACTGCTATTGCTAAGGTCAATGAAGTTTGTTTCAAAAGTCTCGCATTGCACAATGCTATGGAACGACTATCTGATCTTGAAAATCGTTACGATTTGTTCAAGTTAATAACTGAGCACCCTCGTGTGTGGTGGAATCGTGATGCAAACACCATCCACACTACTGATAAGATTTGGGGTCGAATAATAGCGGTTTGCGGCTTTTTGTTGTTTTTATTTATGCTTTATAAACAATTAATTTGTACTACTTAGTTAAGTTGTTGCATATTTCATGTTTAAATCAGGAGAATGAACTTGCAAAAGCCTATGTGCATGAAGGAGAGCCAGAATACGTGAAGCTCCGTTACTTGTTTGCTAGTGAGGGGGAGTTAGGGCCAGAAGAGGGGAATTTTGTTGCAAATCTTGACAACCCCGTCGAGATTATCAACATTACTGATAGCCCTGTTGTATCTGTTGAACGTCATCATGGATTGAACGTTCCAATTGTCATTTCGGATGATGAAGCTGAAACTATGCCAAGTGGGTGCAATCGTCGTTCCACTCGAAGAAATCTGTTTGCCGAGGATGACGAAACTATGGCAAGTGGACGCAAGTGGTCAGGTGCGTCTTCTAGCAAGTCAAAGAATGGCGACTACTAAGCATACCGTGGCGTTCTCCAGTTGAATCTAAGTGATGACCTTGTTTTCAATATGTTTACTATGTTGATGTTTTTATGTTTACCTGATGATCCTATGTAGTGGTTTAGGTTTTGTGTCGATAGGGATGGTATTCTCTATTTTGTTCTTGTAATTTTCTAATTTCCATTTATTTACGCTATGACATTTTTAGGTTATTATGCCGTATTAAGTTAATTTAATGGGTTTCCTAAGCATGAAATATGTTTAATACGAGCATCATGTTTGCAAAAAATGCTAAATCATGAGCATAAACTGAGGAATTAGATAAACAAGATCCTAATAAATTTAAACATGCTTACAAACATCGAAATACTACTAAGCATATCATTAAGTTAACAAAAGCAAACATCCAAATCCTACCACCATCCAGTTAAGTTCTTACATGCCGACATAAATAGATAATAAGTTTGGCATAAAGCCCAAATGTCTAACAAACAACAAGGAATTAACACGAAGGAAATCAAGGAAGATCCCTGTTAATGAAACGGGTCACGTAACGGGCACGAGGTTCCTCAGAAAAACCCAAAACTGCTCCAAAGTATCACTGTCTTTGGCTAGCACTTTTGGCTAAAACAAACTAGATTTACTTCACGATAAAAAAACAACGTGGACCAAATGAGGATGCCAACCAACCTAACTTGGCCTACTTTTGGAATAGAAATGCATACTAAGAAAAGGTGAAAACAATTCATAATACAACCAACTTTTTCAATCTTGTCTACGGGAAGAGAAGGACCACTCGTAGAAGTTTTTTGAAGCAGAAGAGCTAGAAGTGTCAGCATTAGCTGAGCTAATACTTGAAGTTGGAAAGATATTTGTCGGTTGAGAGAGATTGCGTGGAATGGTTGTAGATGCATTTGAGGTGCGAACTGGTTGGCAGTTAGGAATTTCATGGGTATCATCAAGATTTGGAATAGATGATGTTGACGACTTATGAAACAACCTTCTTCGACTGGAAGCGTGCCTGGTGGCAGTAGAAGACATGTCTTCTTCATCTTCCGAGTCAGGAACAATCATGTTGTGTAGGAGTTGATTGTTTGGGTCTTGTTGATGATTTTGTGTTTCATCACTTGTCTCAATCTCACCAGACTCCTTGAATAGAAATGACAGGGACGAGAAGAATGGTTCTCCTTCACGGACGTAGGCCATAGCAAGACGATCACTCTATATAACAAAAGTAAGATGTATATTAATATTTTGAACTCAGTAAATATCACATTTACCACTTTCCAAATTTTTAAAACCTGCTAGAAAAAACAAACCTTGACCATCTGAATCCAATCTTTCTTGCCTGCTTTTAGCTTGTTAGTATTTGGATCCCAAGTGAACCCATCAGCCCCTTGACACTTCACAAACGTGTCATACCTTTGTCGTAGATAGTTCAGTTGTAGACGCCCCTCTTCAAAAGACAAAGACTTATGGAACACCTCATTCACAGTGTTGATTGATGTTGAGATTGCATTAAAGTTTAACGCATCACGACCTTCCGAGTTACCTTGATGCTTTTGCATCAACAATGTGTTTATGAAACATGATTCCATTTCGAAGGTCCATATTCCATCATACAATATTTCATTTTGAAGGGGAATTTTTTTTAGTGGAGGCATTTTTTGTGGAACTCTTGAGATAGTACATTGATGTTTGGTGCATAACCTCGTTTATATACTACTAAAGTATTTTATTGTTGATGTGGTCCATTTACTAGAAGACAAATATTTGAACTGGATAAAAAACTCTCGTGACTAGAGGAGATTTGACTGATGAGTCACTGAAAAATTGACCTGTCATAACGTGTTGTCAATTTTCACTGAATACTACAGTGTTTTAGTGGGTTGTCAAGTCACACTGCAACCATACATACAAAATGTGACAATCCATATTCAATAGATACCTTTTTTTGGCCCCCAATTTTTCATTTGATGTTCACCCTAATCCAAAACATCATCACATATAGAGGTACTATATGCAAAATGATGATGTTTTAATCCATAAGTATGCAAAAGTAAGCTACATCATCCTTAACTAAGCAAAATTAAACATCATCTATAACTACGCAAATTAAAAGTCTAGTTCAATGTTCTAAAAGTTCTAGTTAGAATGCAATACCACCCACATCATCCATGAAGTTAGCACACATCACTTCATTGTGGCGGGTCTTCATATTCAAAATGTCCTTGTTGGATGTGCCAATTCAACATGGCTTGTTGGCGCCGCTCCATATTTTCTTCTCTCTAACTCCGCTCCCTAAGTATTTCTTCGATCGTTGTCTGTCTTGTAACCATATCTTCAATTTTAGTAGTCAACCTACCATTGCTACAACGGAGTCCTTGAATATCCACCCTAAAGCTCTCTATAGTAGTGATTAAACTTTCTATGTCGTTTCTCCGTCTTGAATACACCAATGGTTGTTGAGTTGGTTGGACTTGCTGTTGTGATCTGTCCACTTGTTCTTCTTCTTCCTCCCTTGTTTCCTCCATTCCAACTTGCTCTTGACCTCTACTCGTTCCGTCTCCCGCTCTCGCACGCTTCCTCGCTCTTGCTCGTTTTACAGCAACATTATCATGAAACTCTTGTCGAAATCGAATGTGCTCCTGAGATTGCATGAACCAATTTCCTGCTTCCTCTCTTCTCCATGTTATTAGAGACAAGTTATTCAATGGAAATCCAAGTTCATCCTTCAACTTCACGCAATACTCATCTCCCACCTTCTCTATTACTTCGCTCTTTAATAGATAAGGGATGTCAATGTACTCCTCAGCAATGCTTTCCATTCCATCGGGTCTCCAACCGACACTTTCAGCTATATGAGTAATCATCCCTCCTACTGCACATTGCTTGATGTTAGATGAACACCGACTCCCAAGGTGTGCCATTAGGTAAGCACCGAAGTTGGCATGCATATCATGGATCATAGAATAAATCAAATACAACTCCTCACCCCTCATGGCCCCAGCTTCATGCCTAGCAAACACAGTGTTCATCATCACTCTATGGACCATTTTGAACATGGGGTTACGAATCCTAGATGCTTTTGACTTCCCAGCTACAAATTCTACTTGCTTCGGATTTTTAGTGGAGATCGCATCCCATGTTTTTTGCTCCTCCTTATAACAGCCCCTTTCGTAATGATTCCTGTTGTGTACACGAGTTGCCGTCTGGAAAATCTCATTCAAGCGCTGACAAGTGATCGAGCGATCCACATTTCCAGCTCTGAACGTCATCGTTGCTGGCACTTTACCGGCATCAGTTAAAACTTCCACCGTGCTCAGGAACTCGATGGCCAAATCCTTGTAAAGAGGCTTGTGGATTGAAAGCATCTCTTTCCATCCAATCCTTTCGAAGAGCTCTTCTACATCTCTTCTAGTGTTCAATACATCCATGGTTGTTGAGTCGTAGAACCTTGTGGGATGGAGAGTCATGGTGCTAGCTTTGATGAAGTTATTGTAATACCTCGCTTCATCGCCAAAATATAACCCAAGATCGGATGGCCTCTTTTGACATTGTTGAAAGCAATGAATTTCATTATCTTCATTATTTACCCTTGGAGCTTGATTCCTTCCTCTTCCACGGCGTTGGTTCATATCTCTACACATAAAGGGGAAAAAACATATGGTCTCTCATTTAATATCATTTAATACACCTGACGTTTATTAAAAATATATTAAAATACCAAAATAACCTGAATAGGAAAAGTCATTGTGTCGCAAAAGTCATTGTACATTTTTGTCATGGAAATTGTTGTTTCATTTCCTATATCAATCATTGTATGTCAAGTACAAGAGGAAACATAATAGATCGATATACATGACATGTTTAATGTATATTAATACTATAAAATCTTAAAATACTAAGAGTATGAACATGTGTGTTTGCAACAAGACCTACAAGTTACTTGTTTAAGGATCATGTGTTCTTGTTAACTTCTTTTATTGACATCTAAATTCCCCAACCAGATTGGTCCTCTTTGTTGGGGTGATCTAATTGTGTGAGTAAATATCTTTCACGGTCCTTTTTTATTAAAAATGTATATCGATCGATTTGATCATAAGAAATAGTATCACTATATCAGTTTGTATGATTTGTTTGGAAAAAAATGCAGTAATCTAAAGAAAGAAAAATTGAAACACAACAATGAAAATTACAAAATAATTGGCTCAATTCATCAAAGAGTTGACTATATCTAGAGGCACTTAAAATTCAGGCTTATTGTATGATTACAATTTACAAGTAAATTAGAAGTCAATATATATAATCTAATGTAAATTCTCCGGTAAATAAATTTTAAAGAATGGGAGACCATTATCAAAATAGAACGCATTATACTCAACAAGGAATTCACAAGAAATTCACCACTATAAAGCAAGTAATGCCAACTTTTGCCAGTATTCAACACAAGAAAGTTAAAATTTTCAATTCATAATTAAAATACCCACAAACCAGCCAAATTAGGGCTTCAATTGAAAAAAAAAAACAATTCAAGCCAATTATCGTCATTACTCACCACAATAAGAATAGCAAATTTCCTATTCATGAATTTTCCCAACAATTTGCATAAAATTGAAGACATTTTGAGTTACCCATCCCTAATAAACCTCAAACAACACCAAAGATGAAGGAATGAGATAAATAAATAGGGCTTAGAAGTTTCATTTTTTCGACCACTATGCACAACACATTAATCCTCCAAAAGGATGCTTCAGTAATTTATTCACATGTAGGCTAATAGCCCTGAAAACGTGTTGCATCAACAAGACAATTCAATTAAATATTGTGGAGCATTTTTATTGAATGAGTAGTACTAAATGATTCTCACTCTAAAGTAACAAAGAATATGGTTGTACCATCAATACTGAAAGGATACTATGAAAATATACGTATTTTGGGGTAGAAAACGACAAATACACATATGCCAACTCATTCACAGATAACGTGAGGAATTCCAATTTATTGTCAATCAATCTGTCAACATCACCCATCAATAAATGACACCATGCTTAAAAAAATTGAGAAAGGGAACCCAAGGTACATCAGTAATTTATTCACATGTAGGCTAATAGCCCTGAAAACGTGTTGCATCAACAAGACAATTCAATTAAATATTGTGGAGCATTTTTATTGAATGAGTAGTACTAAATGATTCTCACTCTAAAGTAGCAAAGAATATGGTTGTACCATAAATACTGAAAGGATACTATGAAAATATACGTATTTTGGGGTAGAAAACGACAAATACACATATGGCAACTCATTCACAGATAACGTGAGGAATTCCAATTTATTGCCAATCAATCTGCCAACCACAATATTGTCAATAAATGACACCATATTTAAAAAATATAAAAACTAAAATATATGCAAAGTAAATCAGTAATTTTTTCACATGTAGGGTAAACCCTAATATCCCTAAACATGCCAACTCATTCACAACTCATTTTAAAGGAATCTTACCTATAAAAGAATGGAGTTTAGGTAGGCCTGAAAATGAATAAAGTTGCCAATACTCCTACTTTTGGTGGGATAGGAAACGACAAAAACACATATGCCAACTCCATAAAAGTTAACAAAAGTAATTCCAACACTTTATCAAACACTATGCCAACCCTCCCGTGAATCAATTATAGAATTTAGTGAATCTTGTGAATTGATATGAAATGACTTGTACATTGGAAAAAAAAAGAAGCCATCCTTTTTAGAGTGTTACCTTTTCAAATATTATATGCACTTCAACTATAATTTTCCTATATAATGCTCACAGTATATGTATTTATTTAACTCAAACTAAAATATTTCTAAATAACTGAAAAAACATGCTTCCCGACCATTCCCAAGAGGAACTGTTATATGGGTGGCCTTGGGATGCTCAAACATCATCCACATTTGCTGAAGCTCTCTCCGACCAAGCATTACAGTTCGGCTTTTCTACGACAGGAGATAACACCGACGCAATCGAAACTGCACAATTGGCTGTCAACATGTGTCACAAGATCAGGTTGTCCTTTGCTCATTGTCGTAGCCACGTTCACAGGCTACAAAACCGACATCGTGTTTTCTCGTGGTTGCTCACCGTACCTGGAGTTAGGTATGATGAAGCAACAAATCGTGTGCACGCTGATCCTACACTCTGGCATACCATAGTTGGGGTAACATTTTTGTTCATTGTTTATAAATAACATCAGAAATCCATAAAGTTGTCACTCATATGTTTATTCATCTTAATAGGAAGAACATTTTGCTCAAGCTTACACAGTGTATGGTGATCCATGTTGGGAATACCTGAAGATATTGTTCGGTGACCCCAATCAAACTACGCAAATGGTTGAAGTCATTGATATTCCACCTTACGAAAAAGAGGAATCTGATTCAAACGATTCTGATTCGGACAAATTTGGTTCAGTGAATGAGGAGGCAAGCTCGTCCAACCCAACTGCTTCTTGTCTACCTCAAAAAAGAAAATCTCCAAATACCTTTGCTCTATGGCCTCGTTGGAAAAAGTGATTGGTGTCTCCTACTAAAAATCAAGAATATATCATATCGTCACGTTTGTGTTTGTGTTGTTTGTTATTTTAAAAAAAGTACGACACGTACTAGGATGTATTCGGAACAACTCGTTTAAGTTTCTGTTTGTGTTAAACTCGTGTGTTCATTAAATGTTTCTACTTTTGACAATAATATTAGTGTGGATCCTTTTAGGTGTTAATATGGCTGTAAATGGAGGTCACTCGACCAGACTAGAGTACACTCGGCCGAGTGATACAGCATTTGCCCGAGTAGTATATGCCGTATGCATTATACTCGACCTTATATATTATCACTCGACCGAGTGAAACATCTTTTGCCCGAGTAGAATATGCCTTATGCATTATACTCGACCAGATGAATATCACTCGACCGAGTGAACTCCAGTCCGGTCGAGGGATTACGGCCGTGGGTACTACACTCGATCAAGGGAGTTTTCACTCGGCCGAGTGATCTTCTTTTTGGTTGTGTGTAGTGTTTATTCAGTTTTAACATTACATTTTAGCTTACATAACTCATTTTTGGCCGAGCAAACTCCTTTTTGGTCGAGTCTATTATCACTTTCTTTGAGTTTCCTTCTATTATAATATTAATGCATTACGATACATGATGCTTCATAAATACATGATACACATTAAAAGTTAACGTTCACAACAATTAAAGTTTACATCATAAATACTAATACACGTCGAAAGGTACACGATACTTCCATAAAAATATAAGTAGAGTTGATAATCCTAATATCACAACAACCTCACCACACCTCAATATCACAACAACCGTACAATTTAGATATCAATAGGTCTTGGGCATTTTCTCTTTGTATGACCGAGATCACCACACATTGAACACCTGCGTGGTTGACGTCCAGGAAGATTGACCCTATTCGATTGTGGCAAATCGGATGCTTCTGCATCAGGAGTTCCAGATGGAATGTAAACGTCACAATTTATTCGATTGTGGTTGGGTTGTTTGCATCGTGAACATTGTTGATTTGTACGCCTTGAGGAAGTCCCTTCCTCGAAATGTGAACGCTTCCTGCTTTTCCTAGGGCGTCCAGCTTGTCGGGGACAAGGTGGAGAATGACAATTAATGGATTTGATGTGAGGAGGCACAACCCATTCTTTTGGATGAGGTACGGGCATGACTGATCCACCCCACATTTTCTTCAAATGAACAGAGGTGTAACATTCCTCAACAAAATTTTTTACATCATAATTTGCGTGCCTATAGACAAATTGAAAGTAAAAAGAGTGGATTCATAAGGATATTGGAATAACAAAACATGATAAACAGAATCATTCTCGGGGTATTTATCATTCTTACCTAATTGCAGCAAGGGCATGAAGACAAGGAATCCCTAGGGACTGGAATTCCAGCATTCACAACTACGTTCAGACAAATCAACTATGTAGCTCTTAACACCGTGACGTACCTTATACCTATCGAATGACAATGACTCAACACGAAGCTTATCACAAAACTTGGTAAGCTTTGACAATTTAGATGTAACTTCAGTAGATAAATCCCCCTGTGAAGATTTGGCATCTCTTGATCGAGTATGAAACCATTGTTGAATGATTTGTCTAACACATTCCAACACATACACAATGGGTTTGTCACGAGCCCATAAAATTGTTTTGTTCCAAGACTCAGCGGCATTGGAGGTCATGAACTCGTACCGCCTAACAGGACAATGCACTCGAGACCATCGCTTGGGACCTATACTACTTAAACTATCCTTGAAATTGCCATTGTCAAAACGTCCGATGGAATCCATTATTCTGTTAATTGTACATATGGCGATGATCAACATAATGAGAAATGTGAAACAAAACAAAATTGGATATAAACGTACCTGTCGTATTCTGACTCTCGATAAGTGTATGCAGCGCTCTTGAAAGAACGAATAATGTGCCGGCCGTACGATGCAAACTTCTTCTGTATATGATAGTAACAAAATCCATGCTTTGCTTCAGGGTAAACGGTCTCCACGGCATGGATTATGCCTTTGTGTTGATCGGAAACAATCAACAAATCATCGGGACAACTATATGCTTCTCGTAATCTATCAAAAAACCACGTCCACGACTCATTACTCTCCACATCACCTATGCCAGTTGCAAGTGGAAATACTTGATTATTGGAATCCTGAGTAACCGCAACAAAAACTACTCCCTTGTATTTACCCTTCAGATGAGTCCCATCCACAACAATAACAGGTCTGCCATAATTCATGAAACCGTTAATTGATGCACGAAGCGCAAATAAACAATACTTGAATCTATCTTCATCATCAGTGTGTAACTTTATATGACTCCCGGGGTTTGCAGTAAGAAGCTGATCCAAATAAGATGGTAACATGTTGAAAGACTCCTCAGGATCACCATATATCATATTCATGGCCCGTTGTGCAGACCTCATCGCTTGACTGTACTGTAAATTCATCCCATGATTTAATTTTAAATCTCCCAAAATATCGGTAGGGGTCATTGATGTTGATTTCTCTTGCTGTCTAGCGGCATAAAATGATCCAACCACTTTTGAGGGCAATGACCGTGGTGCATTCCGATTTGGATCGAAAGCACATGTGTGAGGGGTCAACTTTGTTGTCTTCCAAAACCCATGTTTTCCACCTGCACGGAATGAAAATTCACAATTTGCATGCTTGCACTTCAAAACCCATCTGCCTGGATCCGATTTACTTACACGGTACTCCACTTTATTCGTCAAATGGTAAAAACCAACAGAAGTACACATCTCTTCTTTGCTAACAAATATGTCGTCTATCTTGAGTACCCCGGGAGTGAAGTTCACATTTGGAACATCCACAGGAGGAGGAGGTAAAATTGAAGGCATACACGGAATGGACCATGGACGAGCACATTCGGGAAGAATTTCAGGATTAATTTCGGTGAGATCCTCAAAGGACTCATAATCACCATAAGACTCATCAGAAGAATGATCAACTTCTATACCAATATCATCATTGGATGTGGGGCTGTCTTCACCCAATTCTGGAATGTTTTGCGAAGGATCATTAAATAGATGGGCATCCTTCAAGGCATTGAATGTATCCATCATCTTCAAAAAGCCCCCCGGTTGTGTGAAAGAAGAACAACTACCGACAACTCCATCAATGAAGGGTTCAATTATTTCCGGTTGTGCACCTAGACGGGACACGTAAATCACAGGCGAATGTGTTGTGCGAAATAGTGACTCAACATCGTCATCAGTATCTATATTAACAATAACCGAATCTCCCTTAACGTTAGCAACTTCAACGATTTGATAATCACTTGCACTCGTGTTAGCATCTTTCAAAACACTATTAACCAAACTTCTAAGACTTGATAGGTTGATATGTTCATCGTGGATAACTTTACCACGAGAAATACCACCCACGTAAGAAGTGCCATCCCATTTTCCGTTAAAATGGATCACCAAAAATCTTCGTTCACTCATCTGGGAACTAGACAAAAGGGTGCGGGTAAGAGTATAAACTAATAAAATCACAAAAAATAAAATCATACACATTCATAACTTTCACAAAATGTGCTGTTGCAGTTGGCAAATTGTTGGCAATAAGTTGGCAAGCGGTTGGCAAGCTTCGTTAGCACAAATTCCCTTCAATTTTTAAACATCACACTCAAAAGAGATATCATAGCTGAACATTCTGAGAAATTCATGCTTCATTCTCACCATACCACAAAATACATGGACAAATGAGTGAATTAAATACAAAAATATATCATGTTCTTTCATTTAGGACTTTTGTCAAACACTTGGTGGGCATCTACATGAAAGAAATTTTACTTAACAAATGCTTTGAGTAATTCCATACCTTATCACCACAATACAAAATAAATGGTCAAATGAGTGAATTTAACACACAAACATATCATATTCTTTCATTTAAGACTTTTGTCAAACACTTGGTGGGCATTTACATGAATGAATTTTTTTGAGATTTTTTTTGAGTAATTCATGTTTCAATAACACCACAATACAAAATAAATGATCAAAGGAGTGATTCCATACCTTATTGACGTAAATTGAATTGAATTGGACACCTTGCCCAACCAAACAATGGTGTTTGATTTCTTGAAGGGTGTAATATGATTGAATGAAAATTGACAATTCTCAAAGTCTTGATTTAAGCAATAATGTGTTGTGTAAATCGATTTGGACCACAGTAGCGAAACAGAAGCATGATTTCGCCGGAAACCTTGGCCAACACCACCAACGCCCGCCGCCCAATTTCTTTTCTCTGCTCCACCCGCTGTTTCTTTCTTCTCTGCTAACTCACGAAAATGGAATGTAAGAATGGGAGTGTTTGGTAGCGAAACAGAAGCATGATTTCGCCGGAAACCTTGGCCAACACCACCAACGCCCGCCGCCCAATTTCTTTTCTCTGCTCCACCCGCTGTTTCTTTCTTCTCTGCTAACTCACGAAAATGGTCTGCTAACTCACGAAAATGGAATGATGTTTGTATATTGAATTGGAGTGTTTGGTAACAAGAATGTTAATTTGTGAAATAAGAATTATTTTGTGAAAATGGAAAATGAATGAGTAAGGGTAGTGTGGACAATTTAGGTCCAAAATGGGCATAATACATCTTTTGAAAAAAAAGGGGCAAAAATCAAGTGCCCCCTTAAATTTTGGGCACTTTTGTGTATTTTCTCTATATTGTATCCCTCTTCATTGTGAATATGCAGTAAACAGTTTCTTCTTCAATATATTACTGTGTCTTCCATTTCTTCATTTGTTGTTGACCCGACCATCCTGTTTACTCGCGTTTGCAATCCACCTGGCATGATTGCCTCTAGTAAGGAATTCGACGAATGGAGGAACAACGCCTGATTGTATTACTTCTTCAATTGGATGTTTTTCTGCTGTTAATTTAGATTGAGTCATCAGGGAATGAGCATACATAGTAAACAACAATTAATTAAATAATTAAAAAAGTGTTACCAATCTAAAGTAATTTACGGATCCATGTAGTTGATTCCAATTGCAAATTGTCTTCATTTGAGAAGACGCCAGCAACCATGTCTGGAAGACGCTCCATCTGCATACAAATTAAAAAAAAATCATTTCTTATTCTTGTTGATTGAGAGATGAAATACAATCATACTACAGAAAGGAAAAAAAAAAGCAGAAATATAGTAATACTAATTTAACTAAGATAAGAGTAGTTCTAGGGTTGGGGGTGCACTTGGGTGCGCCCCCAACCCTAAGTTGAGACTTGCTTGTAATCTGTCTCAAGATGGCTGATCCTGCATCTGGAGCCTAATTTTGAGAGGCTTCTATTCCTACCCTTTCTATTGCCTCTGCTAAAACCTAAGCAGCATTATAAGCCCATACACCAAACCCATTCAAATTGTAGACTTCATAATCAGAGCAACCTTCCACCATGGCTTCGAGACGAACAAACACAAATAGATTGTCGAAGAGCTTTGGTGATTATAATTTGGGGTATTGGTAATTATAACTTGGGATATTGGTGATTAAGTCTTGGGGTACTACTGAATAATTGTTTGGGATATTATTATTGAGTAATTCTTGGGGTATTGGTAATTATAACTTGGGGTATTAGTGATTATAACTTGGGGTATTGATAATTATAACTTGGGGTTTTGGTAATTAAGTCTTGGAGTACCACTAAATAATTATATGGAATATTATTACTGAGTAATTCTTGGGGTATTGGTGATTATAACATGTGGTATTGGTGATTATAAGTTGGGATATTGGTAATTGTAACTTGGGGTATTGGTGATTAAGTCTTGGGTACTACTGGATAATTATTTGGGATATTATTATTGAGTAATTCTTGGGGTATTGATAATTATAACTTGAGGTATTGGTGATATAACTTGGGGTATTGGTGATTATAACTTGGGGTATTGGTATATAACTTCGGGTATTGGTGATTATAACTTCGGGTATTGGTACGAAACACGTACGACCCATTTGCGACTCGGTTTGTTGCCAAACCCACGAATTTTGGTTGAGTTGTGCTTGACCCGTGCATTTTTGTTGGATCTTAATTGGTCAAAATTAATTTCAAATTAGAATCAAATTCCAAGTGCATACTATGCACTTGGATGCACCCTAGAATTTGTGAATATATAATTGTATGGACCTCCATTTACAATCTATCAAACACCCATATTAAGACCCCATATTACATTTTCCTGTACTATTTCTACTACATACTCCCTCCGATTCATTTTTTATTATCCGTTTTACCATAAAAGGAAGATTTTTTTTCCACTTACCCAAAATAGCAAAAAGTAAACACTACCCTTCTTAACTTACCCCTTAAAAACATCATTTATTTACACTCATGTCACTACTTTATTAACTTTATACCCACAAATACTAATAAACAACTCTTACTCCTTTTTAAAAATCTACTTTATACCCACAAATACTAATAAACAACTCTTTTATTAAAACGCATGCCCTTTTCCAATGGACAATAAAAAATGAATTGGAGGGAGTACTATTTTATCTCAATTTAACATATACAAATAAGAATCCCTATCAAACAGACCCTAAAAATGAGATTTTTCTATCATCAATTAGATAAGGTTGATTTAAATCTTTTTTCTTCTTAGTCAGAGTGTTTATCAAATAAAAGTATGGTTTGAAGAGTTTCTTTTATTGAGCTAAATATATATATAAATGATGCATTAAATATGTTTAAATTAAATTTGAGTTAATTATCTTACCTTGAAATGAAGAAAGTGTTTAAAATTAGTTATTTCGTTGATTGTTATTACTACTATGCTAGATGGCACGCAATGATAATATCATTACTTGAATACTTGACTAAATTGATGATTGTGATTTTATTTATTTGATTTATAAATGAACAATTGAAGCCTTATAAATATAGAGATGCCAACTTAGTAATTATAAATAAAGATTTAAGAGATTCAATAATAAATAAACAGATGACTTGTGCTAGGTGAAGTACAGTTGGACGAGAGAACTCCGGTCCTTCTTCAACTTCTTCGAATATCTTAACAAGTCTTCAAGAGTTAAAGGTGGGTAACAAATATCTGTAAGTGGTTCGAATGTTATCTAGTTTGGAATTGCATTTATAATATGGTTGTTCTGATATAAATAATGATGATCGATTTTCAAGCTTATTAACAATTATATTATCTAAATAATTACTATTGTTTTGCGAACTTGAGTTTAACTGAGTAACTGGATCGACTGACAGATCTATTTGGATCAAAGAAGTATGTAGCCAACTCAAAATAAATGTATTTAAATTTAGGATTTCATGCTTATTTATATTGTGTATGTTACGGGATTTATGAATATGGATCAATGAACCTCCGGGTCACATGGTGTAACTTCGGGTCACAAGATCAAAAGAATGTTAAATGATATGGATCAGTGAACCTTCGGGTCACAAGATCAAAGGAATGTTAAAGGATATGTATCAGTGAACCTTTGGGTCACATGGTTTACCTTCGGGTCACAAGATCAAAGTATCATAATGTTTGGTTAATGATTGACATGAATGACTGTTACCAATCTTTGTTTTTAGGTTATTATAGAGAGATAAGTATTGTTTTCCTTTAAATAAAATATTAGAGATTTGAATTTTAAAATGATATTAGAATATTCATATTAGTGTGTACTTCCCGATTAGCATAACATTCTACAGAGTTATCCACTGAGATTTAATCTCACACCCCATAGCTATTGCAGGTCTAAAGGTACGAGGAGCGGGAGCTGGAACAAGACATGGAGTTTTTCCCAAATGAAGATTTCTAAATAGAAGCTTTTATAAGATGCAAATTTTTAAGAATGAATGTAACATAATTAAGTTTATAATATTACGAGGTTTACGTTTTAAAGACAAAATATTTCCGTTGCTTAATGTATTATTAAAGTTAAAATGAAATTTTTGAGTTCAAAATTTGGTACTATAATTAAGTAGCGAACCGGTTTCAGCATGCTTAGACCATAGGCAGTCTGGCGTTTCGGGAATGTGGCGTTACAAGTAGTGATATATTTTTATTGTAATATTTCTTTAGTTAGTCTGATCATCACAGTAGATATCATTATTCTCTTCACCACCACTATTAGCTACGATGTATATTTGTGGTCGGTAAAAATATTGAGGCTTAATATCTTTTTAGGAGACTAATATTAGCGAGATGGCAATTTGAAGACTCTTTCATTACGGGCAAGCAAATTTTGGCCATTATCTTTTAAGTTGTGTCAATTTAGATCAATTTTGGCTCGAATTATGCATTTGGGATTATTTCTCACATGTTCAAACAAATTGGAGCCCCGTGATAATATGAACTTCTCATAACTGTTAAATCAGCTCCACATCAACAAAAAATATTAAACTTGTTAAACAAACAATAATTTAATATGGTAATTTCTTTTGAAGAAATAATAAATCAACAATATTTGATAGTAGTTCAAAGAATTAAAAAAGGAAGAAATCCCAAGGCCTTCAGCCCCCCAAACCAACGTATCCCACCCCTTTTTTGAAAACCATTAGCACCACAAGCCCTAGTTTTCCCCACATTCCATGGCCAATAACCCCCTTAAAGAGTTGCATTTCCATTGACACGAGAACAAGAAAGTGGAGTAGCGACAATTTCCGATGGTATTGGTATTTCTTGTGAGGCTTTATTGAAAGATGGAGGAATTATGTACCTTCAGTCGAATTAAAATTTTTTTGCACCACCACCACCACTGATATTTAGTTTTAAAATTAGGATTGGAGATTTAGTGATGATGAAGAAGAGAATCGATAATGATCCCTAAATTGAACATTTTGGGATGAAGAAATTGAATTGGAATATGGATCAGAATTATATATATATATATATATATATATATATATATATATATATAGCGGAAGATGATAATAGCGTAAGTGTTTGTTGATCTTAAGAATACCCGAATATTATACACACAAACATGATTAACATGTTAATTCCATTCAATGCATACTAGAAGCATAACCATAAAAGGGATAAAACCTAAAGCTTTTTTAATTCATCAATAAACTATTTGGGAAAATGCACTTTTTTGTCCTTTAACTTTGGTTGATTTTGGTTTCCGCTCTGTTAACTTTGAGATTTTGAATTTTATCCTATAACTTACAAAAATTGTGTTTTTCGTCCTGTTAACTTTGGAATTTTGGATTTCGTCCTATAACTTACAAAAAGTTGTGTTTTTTCGTCCTATAACTAACAACTTTTTTATGTTTTTTGTCCGGTAAATCTGACGTGGCACCAATTTTTGTAAGTTATAGGACGAAATTCAAAATTTCAAAGTTAACAAGATGAAAAACACAATTTTTTGTAAGTTATAGGACGAAATTCAAAACTCTAAAGTTAACAGGACGAAAACCAAAATCAATCAAAGTTAAAGGACATAAAAGTGCATTTTCCCAAACTATTTTACAATGAATTACAAAGCTCCTATAAATACTAATACAAAATAGGCCCGATAAGGTAATAAAACAATAAAGATATAATTTTCCTGACAATCTTGATTCTCTAAGTTGATTTATAATTTTTTTCAGATCGCTATCACATTCTTGTCTCCATCAGCAGTGGTGGTCGATCCCACTGTGTCAACGGTGGGGTGGCGACGAAGTAATAGTTGAAGGGAAAAAGTATTGCAGTATATAAACATTTATTTGAATTCTAAAGATGTGAATGTCTCCAAAACTTTTACCAAGCAGACTGAAAAATACATACAAGCCTCGAAGCTTTGGAAGTTACAACTTACAATTGCTTCCACGATATATGACCTGTGATTTTCACAAAGCCCTCCCTTCACATTGCAAAGAGTAGGCTATGGAAGCTCGTCTAATCGTCTTCTCTAAGAAATACTCTTCCAACTCTAACTAAAAAATGTCATCATCAATTTTTCTTGCAACCAAATTCACAGCTTTTACCCATTTGCATGTCTCTTTAAACCGCTCATCACCAAGAAGAAACTCAGTGTGCCTTTCTTTCAACTCATTCGAGGCCGCCTCAAAGAGGACACCATTACTTGTCTTTATTTTCTGAGCTTGATAGATTTCTCTTTAAAGTGAACAACTTTAAGGAGTTGAGCTAATTTCTTATATAACCATGATTCTTCTATCTTGCTAGCTTCAATGTCGGACACTTCTTTTGCAATGTGTGTTTTGGGCTTGATCACATAAACGTCTTTAGTTGTTTCTTTATGCTTATATAGATTCAACATTTTCTCAACACCTTCATTATAAACCATTAAGTGCCAACGATTGTATAAAGCAATAATCCCCTTAGAACCAAAGTGTTGATGAATCGTATGCACCTGCATAATTTTTTTATTTTAATTTTGCTACAACTATAGTAACAGTAACATTGAACTATTAAAAGTAATAAAATTTGTAATACTAGTGCAAACATAAATACTTGCACATGCTAGTATATTAAAAGTAATGTTACCCTTAAAATATTATAAATTTAATGAGATTATACATTTTACGTTTATTTCCAATCTAGAAAATAAATTTTACTTTATAGTTTCAATTTTTCACAAAAGACTAAATACAAAAAATTACCAAAAGAAGTGTATGATTGATGCAAAATTGAATACCAATTTTTTTTATCAAGAGTCGTATATTAAAAATGATCGGAAAAAAAATCTTAAAGTGCACAAAGGAATATATATTTTTGATGTGCATAAAACGTACTTCTAATTTTTTCTCCATATTTTCCATGTCACTAATAAGTTGAGATCTTTTCATACCATATCTCTAGGTTGATACCCTGAAATGGACATAAAGAAAATTACAAACTTGCAAGAATATTGTAAAGTCAATTAAGTATTGTATAAAAAGAATGAACATTTTGATTCACATACATCAATGTTGATTTCTATCTTCATTAGAGTCTCCTTTGAATTCACGTCTTAACATATATGTATAAAACATCTAGATGCATCCTAAAAGGGACAAGAAACTAAAGGTACACACCTGCTATGTTCGACCAAGATCCTGACTATTTTAACTCAATGTATCTGTTTTATTTTAAAACGCGAGTAGAAAAACAAAATTTTGGGAGTGAAGACCTGTGAAGAAAAGAAGAATTGGAGGAATGAGTTAAAAAAATGAAGAGACTTCCAAAGAGGTGATTCCAGAAAGAAGAAACGGCGGAGTTGCAAGGAAAAAATGGTGGAGTTACAAAATGGTTATGAATTCGGAAAAAAACTATTTATCTATTTACTCAGCTTATAATGGGCCAATATAGACACATTACGCTTTTTAGACCCATATGGATTTCAATTGTGAATTATGCCCTGCATCAAAATAAATTATTTGATAGTCCGATAGGTATTTTTAGTTTTAAAATTCGGCATCTTACTTGAACTTTGAGAATTAGATTTTCTTATTATTCGTAAGGAATCATGCCCATATAAAAAATAAATCCAAAATTGATTTTTATATGTTCTTACATAGAATAAATATAAGATAATTTTATTTTTGTCTTTGACAATGGAATCTTTATCTTTACACCACTAAAAGATGCTCTTTATAGTCCTACTTACTTAGTGACACTTGTCACAATGTTTACCTATAATGACATTATATTGTTTAAGTAGGTTTAGTGATGCATTTTATTGTTTATCAACGCCCTATTTTTTTTTTCTGCTTAACTTTTTTTGAGTTGTTTCCTAGACCAGGATCCCTCCATTTCCAACTTGAAGTAGCTGCTTCAACTCTTCGTTTAAATAAATGAGTAAAAATAATGAGATTTTAAGAGAGGTGTTATGAAGAAATGAAGAATTGGATGACTGAGTAAAACAAATGAAGATGTTTCGAAAGAGAAGGAGAATTTGAAAGGAAGAAACGACGGAGTTACAATGCTTATGTTAAAAAAGAATTAGAAAACCCTAATGATATATCTATATGTATACAAATTATACTGGTCTGATAACTTTCCTTAGACATAGTTGGACTTGAACTTTGAAGTATCTGGCCCATTTGAAATGGTATATTTAATGGGTTGGTTTTTATATATAAAATTTTGCATCTTAGTTGGGCTTAAAAAATTAATGATTCTTGTTATTGTATAATTAGAATAGAATCAGGCCCCATATCAAAATATTCTATCGATATAGATTTTCATATATTCTTTAATTAAATGGATGGCAGGATAAATTTATTTTGTTCTTTTGGAAACTAATTACTCATCTTAATTTGATTTTTTGATTTTTTTTTACCTTCAATAGCACTTACTTGGATATTTGTTTCATTTTGTCATTTTACAGTCAAATCTAGCATAAATACTCAAAATTGAAAGTGTTAGGAATAATGTTTTAAATTTTCACCAAATTTTTCCTCAATATTCTTCGCTTCGCCCTAGTTAATCAATTTTTCTCTGCAATTTCTCATTTAATTCATTTTAAAATTTCAAAATTTCAATTTATTTATAGATAATTATCAGATTTATCTTATATGCTGGACTCGCTTGACTCACACACTTGCTTCATGATCTTCAATTTTCACAATGTCAAAGATTTATTTTTTATGTAACAATAGTGTTGTATTTGTTAATCAAACTTATTTACACACAAGTGTGTCAAGCACATTGATATTGAGTATTACTTTGTTCAAAAGTTTTTTTTGATGAGGAAATTGACAACCCTATTCGTCACTCAACAATTACAGTTGGCCGAAATATTCACCAAATTTTTTGAACATCCTCTATTTAAGTTATTATGTTTCAAGCATTATGTTTGCCTAATTCCCATGCTTCGCTAGAGGGCGAGTGATCGGCGTGAAAAATATAGTTATCGAAATTTATGTTATTTCCTTGTATGTGTTAAGTTGGTTTAAGAGAAGATATTATATACACCTTGTGCACTGTACACCACTAATCAATAATATTAGTTCTATACAAACAATAATATGAGTTTTTATGGCAACAATATTAATTCTTACAAATAATAGTATGTGGTGTACGGTGCACAAGGTTCACATAATACTCTTTCTTTATTTTACACGCGGCTAATTGAAATGGTTCAAAGTAATATGCAGTTCAAGAGTTTTTTTTTTAGTTTAATTGACTAGTCTGTTAATCTAGAATTTGTCTTAGGAAGCTTGTAATAGTTTAGCTTCAACATTGAATTTTCATTTTAAAGGCCGAACACCCAGTGTACTCATTTCTGCATTAGATTGCATTTTCCCATAAAAAATACACACGACTCCATCATAAATTTTGGTGAGAGAATCAAAATCTTAAACAGTACATGTTTGTATGAAGCACAGGAGGTAATTATGAATATGTTGGATATAACTAACACTTAACTTAATTAAGTTGATGCAATTATAATCTAGTTGATCCTAAGTCTAATCGAACTGAAATTAATTCAATTATGTGTTACATTGACACAAGGACATTTAATTAACAGTATAGCCGAAAGTCTGATATTAATATCTTTTTGAGGTAATCCCCAGTGGTTGACCTAATAGTGTAGGTTTGGAATTTCTGAGTACACTTCTCTCCCCAGTGCAATCAATCTGCTAGTGGACGATGGGATTGAACCACCAAATTAGTTGGTAAATTAAATTGGGTACCGAGTAAAAACAATAATTATTTGAGACGCTTACCAATACTAAAAAAATAATGGTTCAAAGAAGTATGACCAACAAGTCCAACAAAACTAGCCAAATATACGATTCAATAATGTTACATTCCATCCATTTGCATTTCTAGATAATTGTTTTGGTCCAGAAGAGTAGATAAACATATAATTGCACTTCCATCTTAGCAATGTCTTTTTTTGGGTATCCGACACAAGGATCGACCAAGGACCCAAAACTCACAGTCCACTAGTGGGGGAACCCATTTCAAGTAGAAGCAAATCTCTGTATGGACTAGTTCATCTCAAGAATTGATCGCACCTTGTGGTTCATCTTTCCAATCAAAATGAATTATGTCAAAATCGAAAACGTGACTTATTTTTCTATGAATAAGCAGCCAATAAAAAGAGCCATTACAAGAGACCCCACTATCACTGGATTGACAACTAATACCTTCGACCTCTTTCACCTCACTCCATTTGTTGTGTACACAAGAGAATACTGCGTATTATTTCGTATCAACAATTACTACCTTATAATCCCTTAACAATGGATTGTAATAAATTCCACAAAGTGTCCTGCGGCTTTGATGGCTATCATTTATTTGCTTTGGACAACGAATTTCTTGGTACGCTCTACAAGATGGATTCCAACACACATACGCCTTGGTCCCACCAAGAATTTTGTAACAGTTTTGATATAATCCGTCACAATAGCAAAAGATGGTGCACGTCGAGATATATTTAGGATTATTCTTGAGTTCGAAAACATTCAAACCTTTGAAGTCTTGCTATTCCTCCCGAGCAATTAGACTTCTGGAGGACGACTTCTTGAATTGTTGAAGGTCTTTTTCAGCAAACTGTGGATTTAGGGTTTAGCAATGTCTTGGTCTTGATTTAGAGCCGTCCCAAATTTAGGTTGTTGATCCTTGCCAATAAAATGGTATACAATTCAAAATGAAGAAAAAGAAAAGGTAAAGTATTATGTGAATAATACTTAAGGTAACTATTACTGTGAACAACAATTTACTAGTACCTTATGTTGAAACAACTAATACCTTTAGTTTAACTAAATAATACAACTTCAATTAATACATTTAGTGAAAACAACTAATACCACTCGAATTTGATACCTTTATTGTAATTTACTAGCACTCTTCAAACAACTTTACCTATAAATATCATTCACATAATACCTTCTCTCTCTCTCTCTCTCTCTTTATATATATATATATATATATATATATATATATATATGTATAAACTTTAGCTTGAGAGAGTCTCAAGGTGAGTTGGTTCACAAATTCACACAAATTAATACTCACCCCTTCTAAAGTGTTAATGGATCATTGTCAACTTATACCCCCATCTTACCGTGAAACGGTCTCACGCAAGACCTAGTCATAAACTTTATATTTACTAGATTATTCACAGAGGAGGTATAGGTGCAACTTATTGCATTACACTCCTTTGACAAATGGACAAAGTGATATAACTCATGTGGTTAGAGCTCAACTACCTATGACTCGGTCATGGGTTCGAGTCAGAATCGATCTAAAGAAAAACCTCTTCAGTACAAATGTTCTGCAATTATTGGTTGATTAACATATCTAAACTTTTCAGTTAATATAATTTTATTTTATTTTGTTATTTTTTACATCATTGCTAATATTGGTGTTTATAACAACAAAAATCATACCTAGATAGAGTTAATATTTGTAATCTTCATGTAACTTAGATCGTGTCTAATTTTAGTCATTTATTTTGTTATTTTTTCAATTTTAGTCATTTAGGCCTAAAATTGAAAAAAAAAAATTATACAGTAAAATTGGATAAAAAAGGATAGAAAATTGTTAAAGTAGAACATATAGAGTCAAAATTTTAGTCATGTGTGTTTTTTACTTTTATTTAAAGACCAAAATTGATAAAGTAAAAATATATATGGTTAAAACTGAGCATAGCCTAAGTTACATGATGATAAAAAATAATAACTCTCTATATAGAGACACAAAAAACTATTTAACAAAAAGTTATGGTAGATAATTTTTAAGACACCTAGTGGGAACTATTTAATGATATCATACGTTTTATATGCATTTCTAATTAGAAAATTTAATCTAACTTTTCAATTTTATTATTCCACAAAAGAACAAAAATCAAGATTGACTAATATTAAGAGTAGCTAATAAATTATAGAACATATGAAGTAACACATTAATTTAGTTAGAAATCAAGATAACCACAATTTAACTCGCACATGTGAGCCGTATGTGTTCAATTATGGCAAAAAAGTACCAAGATTGGTTAAAATAAGAGCAAAATTGATAAAAAAAAATGGATTTTTTTAATACCCAAAAGGTACAGGACGAAAAATGAAATTTTATTTCCTATATACATCTTGGAGAGCGTCAAATAAATAATCTACATTTATTTAGGTATATAAAATTTATCTTCAAATATTTTTCATCTTTTTTTTATGTCAATAATAAGTTAGGTTGTTTTCATTTGAGCTAATACCCCGAAATGGAAAAAAAAAACTAAAACTTAGAAACGCATTGCATAATCCAATTAATTCTAATAAGTTTATACATTTTATGTTTATTTTCAAGTGAGAAAAAATAATCAAATTTTATAATTTCAATTTCCTCAAAAGACTAAATATCAACAAATTACCATGAACAATTTGATCTATGCAAAATTTTCATCTGCATAAAACTTACCTCTGAGTCTTTCATCATATTTTCCATGTCATTAATAAGTTGGGATCTTTTCATTCATTCTCCCTGAGCTAATACCCTGAAATGGACAGAAAAAAAAAATTAGAAACTAGCAAGAATATCAAATACATCAATTAAATAACTTATAAAAATAATGAATATTTCTATTCATATTTAGTTTAGATCTTCTCTTTGTGAAGGTCCACTTTGAATTCACAAAGATTGTTGTATAGATGTATAAACCACCTAGACACATCCTAAAATAGGGCAATTACCACAATGGTCCAACAAAGATCCTGATTATTTTCAACGCATGCCTGGTTTTGTTTCAAGAATCGGGTAGAAAAAATAAACTTTAAGATAGATAGATCTGGTAGAAGAGAAGAAATTGAAGAACACATAAAAATGAAGAAAAATAGCGAGGAAGAAACGGCTGAGACATGAATTAGGTAAACCCTAATATTCTATCTATTTATACTACTAATAATGGGCTTCTTTGAAAAAGTATTACTTATAATGGGTCAATAAAGACACATTACAAATCTTAGACCAATATGGGTTGGAACTAAGAAATATCCACTATAAAAATGGCATGATGGGCCAGTAGGAATTCTTATATGGGAAAAAATGGCCCGGCTAAATATCCCACCACTAATAAAAAAAAATACACATATATTTATTATAAAATATCTATTATATCCCCTTTAAAAAAACTTAAATATCTATTTTTCCTTCCTTTTTACTGTCATCTCTCAATCTCCATCTGCCTTCATCATACAGCCGCTCATCGTCGTCCCCATGTGGCGCTGCCTCACCGCCACCGCCTCCACCACATGACGTCCACTACCCCTCCACATCAACGGTGTACCTCTTTCTCCACACACAAAATTTGAGAATAGATAATAAAAAAAAGGTAGATGTGTTTTTTTTTTCTTTCACTTTATATTACTTATGCAATTTTTTCTGAAACAATGGAGATGAAGCATTGTTTCTTGGGCTAAAGTTTTTGTTATTTTTTATCCCCATTTTTTCCTTTGAGGGGTTTCTCTATAACCTTCTTTTCTTTGAAGAAAGTCCATTGTTTAAATTAGGTTGGGTCACTACCGTTGGCAATGAACGACGACGGCTAGTGGTGACCGGTGGTGGTGGGTGGTTGTCAGCAGAAAGCGGCGGATGGCAGTGGGCATCCAAAGACAATTCTATTAGTGTTGGAGTGTGGAGGTGTACCTTTAAAATTAAAATAATAAGGGTAGTTTAGGTTTTCTATATATTATTTAATATTTTAGAGGTGTATATTTTAATAATGGAGGGTAATTAGCAGGAACAAAAAAAAAATCACATTTAGGCTTAGAGAATTTGTTTCACTTGTTTTTAGATGATTGAGGATAGAAGAATCA
Organism: Ballota nigra; assembly: GCA_947034835.1. Lineage (NCBI taxonomy): Eukaryota > Viridiplantae > Streptophyta > Magnoliopsida > Lamiales > Lamiaceae > Ballota > Ballota nigra. Next base: position 2,846,169 of record OX344727.1, on the reverse strand, counting down.
AGCCCATATAAATAAAATTCTAAAAATTATTTTTAAATGTTCATAAATTGAATTGGTAAATAATAATTTTATTTTTGGCTCTGGCAATTCAATCCTAAATCTTAATTTGGTATTCCACTTTTAAATTGTCAAATCGCATTAATCTGGGAAATCCTCATAATTGAGATGTTAGGATAAATGTCTTCAATTTTAAACAAATTCAACCTCAACTTTTTCCCCAACTAAAGAAGATTATGTCTCCAATTTCCCACTTAATTTATTATTGTGGTTTGAATGGCTTTATAGTAACTATGCACATAACTATCATAAATTTCTTGTGCCCGCTAAAATAAGAAAAACTTTTTTCTTCTGCATCCAGATTTATTATACCCCACACAGTTGTCATGCCCCACATATCCAAATGCACTTAAGTGTATTTTTTCCCCACGCCGTCCAAGGTTTCCTCAGCAGCGGTGAAATAATTTTCATTTTATTTTTATCTATTTTGTGGCAATTTTAGCAATCACATTTGTTTGTCTATCCGTGAAAGAGTCCGAACTTGTAGAGAAGTGTGCAATCAATCATTTATTTAATTCCTTAACAGTTTCCTTAACTCATAAACTGGATCCTCAACATTTCACTTTGAGGATTATACCTAATGAGTGGACAATTTAAAATGGGTAGAGTTACTTTTAGTAATAATCGAATCCAAGACGTGCGGGCGTGAGCCTATTGGATGTAATACCAAGAAAAAATTTCATTGCATCTAAAAATCATATAAAATTAAGATAAATGTAGTACTATATTATATTTGATATTTGTTTAATTATTGTATGGTGTATATATGTAGTCAGTATAGAGAATGGGGTTTAATATCTTTTTTGGACGCTACTGGTGTTTCATTTGGTTCCGGGTTGACAAGTTTGGTTCCGGGTTGACAAGTTTTGGACATTATCTTTTAAGTTTCATCAATTTAGATAAATTTTAGCTCAAATTGCCTAATTGGGGTTATATCTCACATATTCAACAAAATTAGAGCCCAATGACAATATGAACTCCACATCAGTGGCAAGTCAGCTCCATATAGACAAAAAATTATTAAACTTGTTATGCACAAAATAATGTAATTTATTTTGAATAATCAATAAAGTAAAAATAAATTATTAATAGTTAAAAAATTAAGAAATAAAAAAAAAATCCCCAGACCTTTAGCCCCCAACCCACATATCCCACTATTTTCTCGAAAACCTTTGGCACCGCCAACACCAGCCTCCCCCACCGTCCCAAACCAGTCACCCCTCTAAAGAGTTATATTTCTATCAACGCGAGAATGGGAAAGTGGAGTTGAGGCAGTTTCTAACATTACTGGTGTTTCTTGTAGGGCTTTATTGAAAGATAGAGGAGTTATGTATCTTCAGTCGAATTAAAATTCTACCACCACGGTTGATGCATGCGGAAGTACGATAATAGCATAAATGATTGTTAATTCTATGAATACCCAAATATTATATGTACAAACATGACTAAGTGTAAATTCTATTGATTAAATGCATGCTAGAAGAACAACGATAAGCGGGATAAAATCTAAAACTTTTCTAATTCATCAATAAAATGTCTTACGATGAATTACAAAGCTCTGGTACCAACTAATGCAGATGGAAGCACAATAATAGCGTAAAAATTTCATTGATTCTCAAAATACCTGAATATATGCACAAACGTGGTTAATTTAATAATTCCATTATTTCAATGAATACTGAAAGAACACGATAAAACGAATAAAATCCAATACTTTTCTAATTCGTCAACAAATCGTTATACCATGTATTACAAAGTTCCTATATATACTAATACAAAATCATAATAATTAGGCCTGATAGGGTAAATAAAATAATAAAGATACAACTTTCCTACCAGTCTTGATTCTCCAAATCGATTTATAATATTTTTCAGATTGCTATTGCAATCTCATCTCCATCAGAAATGGTGGTCGAACCCACTACATCAATGGTGGGGCAACAACGACACAAAGGATAGGTAATGAAGCAAGAGGAAATAAAAGTTTATTGTAGCATATTATCGATCCAAAACATGCTAGTCACCGACTCAACATTAATCCAGCAAAGAAACCAGTCCACCAGAAAAGGAGGAAATATGGACCAGACAAGTACCAGACCCTCAATGAAGAGGTAAAAAAGTTGCCCGACAATGATCTAATCCAGCAAGCTCTTTGCCCACAATGGGTAGCAAACCCAGTCTTGGTGCGGAAGCCAAATGGAATCTAGAGGCTATGCATAGTCTTTACCGATCTAAATGCAGCTTGCTCGAAGGATAATTTTTCCCTTCTGCACATTGACCACCAGTTGGTGGACAACACAGAATTGCACAAAATGTTAACATTTATGAATGCATTTGCTTGCTACCATCAAATTCCTATGTATCCTGACGATCAGGAAAACATGGTTTTCTACACAAACAAGAATCTACTATGCTGGAAGAGGATGTCGTTCAGACTGATCAATGCGGGAGCAACTTATCAGAGGTTGGTGAACAAGATGTTTGACATTCTCCGATACTACAATATGAAGCTAAACCCAAAGAAAAGCAGTTTTGGGATTCACTCGGGGAAGTTCTTGGGCCATCTTGCCAGCCAACGGTGGATTGAAGCCAACCCCGTAAAGGTGAAAACAATCGTGGATATGTATCCCCCTCGAACAGTAAAAGAAGTTCAAAGACTGACGGGTTGCCTAACAGCTTTGAATAGGTTCATATCCCGATCAGGAGATAAATGCCGTCCATTTTTCGAAGCCATCAAGAAAGGCAAGTTCTTATGGACGGGCAGCTACCAAAGAGCGTTGGAACAACTAAAAAATTATCTGGGAGATGTAAAAATTCTATCAAAGCCTATCCCAGGTGAAAAGTTATATCTCTATTTGGCAGCATCAAAGGTGGCGATAACTCTATTTTAGTGCGAGCAGATGGAAAGTTCCACCAACCCATTTATTATGTCAGCCAAGAGATAAAGTATTCTCCAACTGAAAAGTTGGCATACGCACTTGTAATGATTGTAAGGAAGTTAAGACCGTACTTTTTCAATCATCAAGTTGAAGTGCTAACAACTTTTCCGCTCAAGCAAATATTACATTGTCCAGACAAACTGGTCGCCTACTCAGGTGGTCACTAGAGATTAGCCAATTCGAGGTAACTTATGCTCCTCGAACAACTATCAAAGGTCAGGCATAAGCCAACTTAATAGTTCATAGTCGAACTAACTTTTCCCCAAGATCCGACAAGAGGACTTGATCACCCCTGGCATCACTATGTTGATGGATCATCCACAAATATGGCCTCGGGGGCAGGTGTTGTTCTTATAAGCCCCGACAGATAAGTTTTCACCTCGGCCATCAGATTTGAATTTATGTCCACAAATAACAAAGTCGAGTACGAAGCTTTAATCACTGGGCTCCACCTATCACTTGCGGTAGGAGTTGGACGACTACAAGTATTCGACGATTCTCAACTTATTGTGAACCAGGTTCGAGGTGAATATGAGGCCAAAGATGAACATATGATAGAGTATCAAAGAATAGTTGCCCACCTGATGTCCATGCTAGACCAATTGTTTATTAAATAAGTACCCAGGGCGAACTCTCAAGCAGATGTATTGGCATGGCTAGCAACAAGCGAAGGCCCGACAGAGTTGTCTGACATTGTTATCACTAAGATGTTCAACCCATCGACAACTAACTACAAAGTCAATCATCTAGACGAGTAGCCAGAAGATGATGACTAGCGGACAGAAATAGTCAAATACTTGAGAAGCGGAGAACAACCCAGTAACCCTTTTGAAGCTGCCAAGTTAACTAGATGAGCAGCTAGGTATACCCTGGTGGGCGAGCAACTTTACAAAGGGGGAATTTCTCTCCCACTTCTCAAGTGTTTGCCTAGGGGGCAAGTGCTGGGAAAATAGGGGTGCCTGAAATCTATTCGGGATGAAATTTAAATACGAATTTAAATTTAATTATTACTAGCATGAATTAATCCTAATTAATTCAAATAATAATTCCAACAACAAATTTAACATCATGCATGTTGAATTAATTCACATAAAATCTAGGCGGAATAAACAAGAATTTATGTGACTTACGTACCTCTTATAGAATTGGCCTTTGAATAAACGGGACAATCACGATCACGCTTTATCAACCCAAAAACCTTCTCAAGTATTTTCCTTTCGCCTTACTTGATCACCGGTGGGAGATGCTTTCAAGTAATTTAAATAACTAAGGAAAAAGAAAAATATATATGCTCTTGATTTTTCCAACACATGGAATTATGTACTTGGGGATGAAATAATCACCCCCTATTTATAATATGTAGGGGCCGAAATTTTTAATGTTTTTGGGCTAAAAAAATCTTTTCTTAGTCTCTAAGAAATCTTGAATATATCCCATATATTCTTTTCTCCATAATAAAATATTCCACAAAAATCTCACCCTTCATATTAAGCCTATAATTTTCAAAATTTACTAGAAAAGAATCCAAGATTTGGATCTTCTAGAATATATGAGATAATCTTGTATTCCAAGAATACTTATCTTCCATAATATCTTTCCAAGAAAATCAATCAAATCTTTTCTCCCCTAATATTCATAATTTTCGAAAAAACAAGGAAAAAATCAGCATAATATATTCTTTTTATTTTAATCACCTTATCATTATTGGGCTACTTAATGGGCTACTTGAGGGGCCTTTAAGGAGAATTAAGATTGGACCTCCTAATGCACTTCTGAATTTCAATATTGAGCCCCAATATAATTCAATCAATTAATATTAATTATTACCACTAATAAATTAATATTGCACTATCCATCTTAATCCATATTACGATAATATGGCTCCCGGTTATTATTTCCCGCATTTAAGATTATCAAGTCCATTAATTAATTAAGCTTCTGAATAGCTCTAAATTAATTAATATATTTCACCTTGGAGTAAAGACAGCTCAACATTATTATCCGTACCGAAGAAACTAATTCTTCATTTGCAAGATTTGGTACGATAAAACTTCTGAGCCCACCAAGGGGACTAATCACACAAGCCGTACTCGCACGCGTTTCTCCGTGTTAAATCTTAGCAACCGTCATATGATTAATATTACTGCCCAAGACACAAAGTTTAAAGTCACAATGATTCTCACCCAACATGAATCAAAGCAGTAACCATTAAGCACACATGGTCTTATTTAAGTGATGGAGATTAAGAAATCAACAACCACTGAGGTCTAATTCTTCACATTTCAGAACAGAAGAATTTATCCTCGCTGTAGGTCCTCTTCAACACATACTAAATGTGCTAGTGCAATCTTTTAGTAAAGACAGACCAATCTGAGACTTACTCATCGACCTTTCACGGCGGATTGTTCAATTCCACCTAGGTCGTGAAAATGTACGTTTAGTTACAAGGAAACTGTTAATGTTGTCTTCCGTGATCGGGTATCACCACATTAACTACAATGTAACTAGTACTATTATGAACTGTTTGCAATAAATATTCAACATTCAATCATATCTAAAGCATATGCGATAAAAGAATTATTCTCATAAAATAAGTGTTTGATACACGAGTTATACAAAGTAAAAGCATACTTTCACGTATAACTCCAACAGCAAGGACAAGCTATACTTGAAGAAATCCATGCTAGAGTATGTGGAAATCACACTGTGGGACAAACTTTGGCATACAAGACTATCAGACATTATTATTAGCCAACTTTACGCCAGGATGCAATCAAAGTAGCAAAAACCTATCATCGGTGTCAGATTTTTGCCCCAAATATTCATACTCCACCCCAGGAGCTCATTTCTATTTACAGTCTGTGGCCATTTGCAAGATGGGGGATAGACATAATTAGACCTTTCCCTCCCGGAAAGGAAATGTTCGGTTTTCCGTTGTGACAGTCGACTATTATACGAAGTGGGCAGAAGCAGAAGCTTTGGTCAAAATTACGCAGCAAAAGATGATCAAATTCATCTGGAAGAACATTGTCTATCGATTTGGGGTTCTACAAACAATTGTGATAGACAATGGTCCGCAGTTTGATGGAAAGAAACTAAGGGACTTCTGCACTAAGTGGGGAATCAGAAAACATTTTTCAACCCCATACCACCCCCAGTCTAATGGTCAAGTAGAAGCCATCAAGATAATCAAACATGTGATGAAAATATGATTGACGGAGAGCAAGGGTAATTGGTCTGAAGAGCTCTCGGAAGTTTTATGGGCGTACAGAGTTTCTCCCAAATCTATCACCAGAGAAACACCATTTGCATTAGCTTTCGAGACAGAATCCGTTATTCCAATTGAGCTAAAGACCAAGATAATACGGATGACCAAATTTGATGAAGAGGCGAACAACTCTGCTCTGGTTACTGAACTAGATATGCTCGAAGAAAAAAGAATGAATGTCGAGCTAAAAAATACTACATATAAGCAGCGAGCAGAACGTTATTATAATTCCCACATTAAACTCAGGGAATTCAAAGTTGGTGATTTAGTTCTATGAAAGTTGTTCACACCTCCAGGTGTATTTGGACCAGTTTGGGAGGGCCCGTACAGGGTAATGGACAATTTACCGAATGGTGTCTATGACATTGAAGACTTGAAGAGCAACTTGGCCCAATACTCCTGGAATGCAATTCATCTGAAGAAATACTATCAGTAGGGCTAGCAAGTCCTGACATGTGCAAGTAAGCTAAAAAACTTGCCTAATTTTTTGAATTTTTTTGCTAAGTATTGTATAAAGGTTGTTCGACAAAGTGTATAGGTCGAACAACATTTGTCATATTCGAGTGCAAAGGTTAATGTAAATTGTTTGGCAAAATTTATAATTATCGAGCAACTATTTTTCACTTGTAAATTATTTTGAAGGTGTTTTGAGTTGTTCGTCAGAATATATATGTTAGTGATGAACATTCTTTTTACACTTGAAATTTTTTTAGTGTAATGATAGTTGTTCATTCACAGAGGAAATCTAAGCTCAAGGTACAAGTCTAACTTTAAGGATCTATGTCATTGAAAGGTTGTTCCTTTTTTAAGCGAGCAAAGCCTAAGGCTAAACCCTTATTCTATTAAAGGCAAAGTTCAAATCGAACAAAGCCCAATTATATATGTTAGAATTACAAGGCATTGAAAAACATGTAAAGCAATTAACATATAAAGATAAAAGAAGTGACGAGCAAGAAAGATAAGTTCATTAATATAAAGGCTTTTAAAGCCCAAAAAGAGTATAAAAAATCTCCAGAAAGAAGTAAACAACTATTACAACAAAAAGAAAAAATCCTAAGGCCTATTCCTGCCTCTGCTCGGTAGGAACCGGGTCTTGAGCCTGATCAGCTGGATTGTCCACCAACATGCCAGCGACCAAGTCCTCGGCCTCAACTTGCTCGCCGTCTTTATATTGGGCTTGCTCGTTGTTGCCCTCTTCTTCGACAACTGGGGGTGAACAAGGGTGATACTGGAATCAAGGAAATCCAACTTAACCCCATAGTCGATCATGTCACCCAGTGGAAGAGTTCACCCAGGTGGCGGAGGATAGGATTCAAGAAACTCCACCAGGTCCTTGCCGATCTCTTCTTGAACCTTGGGGACATTGTGCAAACTGACTGACCGAATACAGTCAGCATAAGCACATATGTAGCCCGAATTTGAGCAAGGTCCTAAGTGGGCATTCAATTGGGCATCAAATTTAGCCTGGGTGAGCATCCCAACCGACCCCTCGCGAAGGCGAGCAACCTCCGCCTCCAGCTCGGCCGCTCTCTGCTCAGGCTCTTCCATTTTCTTATTTTCTTCCTTAAGTGCAGCTTGGGAAGTGGCGAGCTCTGCCTCCTTTATCTTCAGCTCGGCGGACAGCTGCTGGTTGGCTTCGAGCTGCTTTTGTTCAGTATCATTAGCAAACTTCAGTTGAGTGTTGAGGCGGGCAACTTTAGCATTATTCTTGTTTATAATGCCCTCCTTCTCTTTGTTGAAATGCCGGACAGGGGCGGCATGGCGGCTAGCAGCTTCTTCAATTTCACTCAGCTGAGCATGCCCCTTCTGAGCATCAATGAGGGAGTTAGCCGCATGGACCATGGAGAGACGAAAGTTGTCCACTGCTCCTTGCTCTTGGACGACTTGGTCCAATTTTTTTATCCACGCATGGCGAACATGATCCCCGGTGATATCTTGTAGATTGGATGGAGATTTGGAGCATGTGAACTGATGTATAGTATTATATTGCCCGGGATGATCGGTTGGTTAATAGCTGCAAACAACAAAAAAAGAAATGGAAATTAACTAAAGGTCATTATAAAAGAAATAAGAAAGGAAATGACGATCAGCTATCATGACACTTACTTGGAAAATTTTAGGGCATCCCAACCTAAATAGGTAGTATCCTCAGAGCCCCTTGCCTGCGCCATGACACTTTTGGCACCCTTCCCAGCATGCTTCGTCAACTCTGCCGACGGGTGCCGAACAACTTCTTCATCAGGGGGCCCCTTTTTAGCCTTTTTGCTCCATGTGGAGGTGGCGATGATTGGGCCGGGGGCGGAGAAGGTACAGGAGGGGCCGGAGCAGCCTGGCGAGCAACTTGTGCTCCGGCAGTCCTTATCACCAAGGAAATAACCTTGGATAGGGGATCACCCTTAACTTTCCTTCCTCTAGCGGGTGGCATCTCGAGATAGAAAGGAAGTCTTATTTAGACGAGCAAGTATTTTGGAAAAAGAATTTTAAAATATTCTAAGTGTTATATCTGGAGGCACCTCAGCTTGAGCCTCGAGATGGTGAGGATACGTGTAGAGGTGAGCAGTTTTCTTACACTTGTCCTAGTGAGATGATCAAGGGTCCTGTCTACTCGGTTGCAAAGGACGACCAGGCAAGAGGTGAACAAGAACTCCGAGCTTATCTCCTCCTCTTCGCTATTCCATTTGAGCAAGCGATGACCTGCGGACAAATAAAAAAAGTTAAATTAGCCCCACTTATTTCAAATATGGGGAGGAACGAGCTTACATTTTATTTTTCCATAAGAGGCAGGTGAGTTAATTCGTGAACCACCGCCATGGGGGTCAGCGCAGCTCGCCAATCACCCCCTATGAAGAAAAAATGTTGTTTCCAGTCACGAATCTTGTTCGGCACCCCCTCAACTACTTTCAGCCATGGGCGAGCCTTCAAGTAATAATAACCCTCCTCCATCGTCGAGCACTTAGTGATCGCCATCATATGGGTAATATCATCAGGGGTGATGCGATCAACATAGCCTTCCAGGGCGAACAGGCTCATGATGCCGAGCAGGTTTATCCAACCAACTGGAATGAACTGGGTGATGGCCAAGTTGGTCGCCTCAGGAAAACAACCAACAATTGGAGGCAAGGGCAACATTAGTCCCGCGGTCAGCGTGTCAATATTGATCGCCATGCATCCGGGAGGGGGGCGATCAACTCTTTCTTTCCTTTTGGGAGGCCACATGAAGATATCATACGGAATTTTGTATGTCTCCCGTATCAGGTCAAGCTCATCTTTGCGAACAATACTCCTAATTCTGCTCGCCTGATAATCAGTCCTCACCAATTTCAAGACTTGTCTTTCTGGAGGGATGAACTTTTTTGCAAACTATTCCAAATATGCTTGCCACTTGAATGGGCAGGCAACTCTAGTAGGGATCTGATTTTCTATCAAGTTAGGGCTAGGAAACCCTATTCATTCTAAAAACTCCCAAGTTAGCTCGTCGAACTCAAGATCAGACTCTCCTTCAGATTCGGAACTTGATGATTCCATCTCGCGCGATTCCCTATGTACAACTTTGACAATCTCCTCGCCGGATTGGCGAACACCAATATCCTCCACCAATCTAACAATAGACTCAGCGTTTTGATCTGTTTCAAATGAAATCTCAAATGGAGGTTGGCCTTCGAAGTGGACAACTTCGAGAGGGCATTTTTCAGGGTTCAGATAAGGATTCTCGTTACTAGATTGAGAGGACATGGAATTTTTTGAGAAAAATTTAAAGAACGCGTGGTTTTCTGGTTTGATTGAAGAGGAAGACAGAGGTGGCGGCAGCGGCACTTTCCCAGTGGCAATGGTAATTCACGATTGTGAATAAAAGTGAAGAAAAAAAATCAAGAAGAACAAGTAGGAATGTAAAAAACTACCTTGGAAAGTCAAAATGGTGGTCGGAATGCGAAAGGACGTCAGAGCATTGTATGCAACGCCGTGAAAATCAAAGGATCGCCAGAAAAAATTGAAGAGTCGCCGGAAATTTTTTGAACGAAGAATTTGGAAAGTGGGAAAATTTTCTAAATCTTCCCTTATATACTCCTTGAAAAAATGGGGTAAACCCCTTATTTTAGAAAAAATAAGGGGTCAAAAAATAAGAAAACAATGTCATTTACGAGCAAGATCAAGAATTAAAGGACCCATTTGCAATTATTGGAGCGCGTGACCTCGATCATACGCGCGCATGGGCGGCGATTGATCATTTTGCCCACATCATCCCTCGAACGAGCCCCAAATCTCGGGATACGAAACGTCGCACCCAGGCTGCTCGCCCCAGGGTAGGTTGTTCATCAAAGCTCCCGTGCAAGACAATATCCTGACCTCAGCTGCTCAGCCCAGAAGTAGCTCATCCCGATCAACATGAAGTGAGGCTAAGAGGCAATTGTTGGCAGACGAACAACTTTTCATATTATGCGAGCAATTTTCTTCACAACTGCGGGGCAACCCCACATTCTAATGTGTAGAAAAATAGCTTCTTACCATTCCATAACTCGTATGGAGTCTTCTCAATTGATTTGGATAGAGTCCTATTCAACATGTAGATTGAGGTTTGTAATGCGCATCCCCATAAGAATGTTGGAAGAGAGGTGTAAGCAAATTAATTTTGCACCCAATTAAATAATGGCACATGTTGGGACATTGTCAGTTTTGATTAAGATCCCAAAGCCCCTGAAAAGATGATTTGTCTTAGTTTGTCTTAGTCAGGCTAGTCTTGGTTAGGTTTTGTACTTAAGTCTTTTTACACTTCACAGGTACTCAGTGAGAGGAGAACTCAATGATGACAATCAAGACTAAGAGCCTGAAGACGAAGAGCACCATCCTGAACTTATGGCAGTCTTCTAAGCTGGCTGAGTAAGTGTCAGTGATGAAGAGTATGACCCTAAGGTCATTACTAACTCAGTCCTGGAGGGAACAGGATGATACTGAGTTTATGGGAAGACTTGGAGTAGAGCCAAGCAATGCAAAGGAATGTCAGCGTCAGGACAAACCCGTTGTGCTCGAGACAAAAAGAACTTAATAAGACAAGCCTGAAGCCTAGGAATAATTTCTGACATTCTCACCAACTTGATGACGTGGACCAATCCGGGAAGGACACGTACGTACGGAACCTGACACGAAGACTGACTTCAGACTACATATTCAACGGGCAAGCATTCAATGGCGCATTAAATGCAAGTTACCAAATTCATGCAAGAACGACTGCTGTATGGAAAATATGTCCGTTTGAGCCACTTTACATAGATGACTAGAAGGCTATCTCTTACAATGAATAGTTTTCAAATCACCTATAAATACAGAAGGCCTTGAACCCATTCAAGGTTATGGGAAATTTCCAAGCCAGAAATTACTCAAACTCTCAAGCATTCAAAGCATTCAGCCTTTAGAAGAAGTACTCGAAACCAGTTGAATTTCCCAAGTGTTTCTTAGTTACTGAAAGTTATTCTGTATTCCAAATAGCGTGTTAGAATATCTTAAGCTTAGAGTGAATATCTAATCCTTAGCATAGCTTTGTCTTGTAAGGATAATCACAACTTAGTTGGAATCCAAACTGAAACCAAAACCCTAAGTTAGGTTTGTTGGTAGTAAGTTCAGTTAGTGAGTTAGTAGGAGGAGTTTGTATAGGTCAGTAAGGTAGCTGATCTTGGTGCACCTTGGCACATTAAAAACAAGAATCCCTTGAGTGGATTTCCTGTAAAATCAGTCTGTGGACGTAGGAGCTTTAGTCTCTGAACCACGTTAAACTCCCTGTGTTCTTACTGCTTTGATATTGTGCTTGCTTGTCATATTAACTGTTCATTCATAAGCATTTGGTTTTATCAGGCTTGAATCAATCAGCCTGATCATCAAATAGAGCACTGCCCTACTAATCACTATTCAGAATCGAGTAAACAAGTTTTTCAGAAAGCAAACTAAACAAGACTTTAAACTATCAGGGCTCATGCATTTCCGCACTGAACTTGAACTGATAGTTAGCCAACTGACCTGCACTAAGTGTAGTCAGTAGGCGTGTTATCAGCTCCTAGTTCTTTATCACTATGAGTAAAGGGGACTCAGTAAGGTTTTAAGTTGAAAAATTGGTTTACGTGTATTCCCCCCCCATACACGCCACTGACTTTGGATACTAATAGTTTTAGAGGAGAAACTGTTGGTGGTCACTGAACAGATCTGAGTTTGTTTTTCATAAAACTTGCATCATCATGACTGCGAGGAGACTTGAAGCTTCATTACCTGAATTCTCTGTATCTAACTTTGTCTATTGGAAGTTCAGACTAGAGGCACATTTTGATGCCATCCATGACCAGATGCCGCGTGTCATCAAGCACGGACCCATCAAGATCACTATTCCTAATATCGGAGGGAGAGGATATGATGATCTTGAGATTAGCGTACCTATTCCTAAGGAAAGGAAGGATATGACTGCAGATGAGATCAAGATGGTGGGATTAGACAATGTGGCTATAAATATCATCTTGCATACGATGCCGTTCGAGGAGTCAGCGAGACTGATGAACCTAAAGACGGCAAATGAGGTTTGGGATGAGCTGACCAGGATGTGCGAAAGGTCAGAAAAGATAAAGGAGAACAAGAGAAACATTGTCATTCAGAAGTTCGAAGCATTCAAGATGCTGCCTGATTAGACTATTGATCAGATGGAGTTAAGGTTCATCAAGTTGATGAATGATTTGGCGATGCTGGACAAGGATGTCCCTAAGAGAGATGTTGCTTCAAAGATCCTGAATGCCCTTCCTGGGAGATGGGACAACAGTGTAATTATGCTTAAGAACACTCAGGATATGAGTAACATAACTTTTGCCTTACTTTTTTCAGAGCTCAAAGCACTAGAATATGATCTGAACTAGAGAAAGAAGAAAGTTCAGCAGGAAGAGGAAGAGAAAGAGAAAACTCCTGAGAAAAGTGTGGCGTTCAAGGCCAGGTCTGAACCTGTTGAGTCTTCACCAAAGTCACTGATGGAGATGAGCAAGGAAGAGCTTGCTGAGGAGTACAGCCTGATGGCCAGACGCTTTGATAAGCTTAATTCCAGGTTTGGTCGTTATAAGAAATTTTATCGGGATTCACGTGACAGGAAACTTGAAGGAACCCACCAAAGCTCAAGGAGATATGAGGAAAGGAGAAACACTGACCAAAGGAGAGATCGTGGCGATGAAAGAAAATATTCAGAACCAAAGCCCGATCATAGAGATGAACAGAGACGTACTCGTGGTGACAGATACTCAGGGAAGACTAAAAGCTCATCAAGATAGAGGGAACCTGACTCAAGGAGGAACCCTGAACCTAGGAAAGAAATAGGAGATGAGCAAGCAACATGTTACAACTGTAACAAGAGCGGACACTATCAGTATGATTGTCCGGAGCTGAGTGCAAGGGAAAGAGAGGACAAGAGGGCCAAGAGAGACCAAAGATTTGCTGACCGGAGAGCCATGCTCGCTGAGGATGCAACTGATTCTGATGGTCCTGAGGAGAGGTCGCCTGAACTCTTTTCCGACGATGAGTACGATGATGTTTGCTTGATGGCTAGGGAAGAGCCTGAGGTAACATCTAATTCTGTTTTTGGTTCTTACACTGGTTAAAATCCTGAGCTTAGCTCAGAGTTAGCCAGAGAAATGAACCTTCAGATCTGCCTGGATCAATTGATGGTTGATTTCTCCAGGTTGCAGGAAACTAATATCTTCTTGGTAGAGGAGAACAAGAAATTGAGTACTGAGGTTCAAAACCTGAATGATCAACTCACTCAGTCTGATCTTAAAGAATCAGCTCAGATTGTGAGACTAACTCAGGAAATTGATTTAATCAATGCTGAGCATCTCCCAAGAGAGAAGATTCTGAAGGAACTGGCTGAGTAAGAGCTGGTCAGGAAGGAGGAGCTGAAAGTACTTAAGAGTAAGTTTGATGACCACTTTGCTAGACATGAAATCCTGAAAAAGAGTGAGGACTCACTCAAGCCAAAGGTTGCAACAATGAATAAATCCTCAGTACCTAGAGAGGAAATAAATAGGGCAGCCAGATGCTTGGGAACGAGAAAAGGGGACTTGGATATGTTCCTAAGAAATCCTCACAAGGTCAGTCTCATGTTGCTTCAGGGAGCAACACTGAGAGGGTATTTGTTCAGGCAGGCCAAAGTGCACCTAAGGTTGTACTTTAGGCCCGTCAAACTGATAAGGGCAAGGAAACTGTTGACTTAGTCAGGGTTGCCCCCAAGGTTGCTAAGCCAAAACCCAAGGGAAAGGCAAAGCAACCAAAGAAATTCCCCGAGAGCTCAGGCCAGAGAAAGCCTCAGCGAAAGCAGAGGAAGACTCAGGCCAAGAGCCCTCAGACTGGTCAGTGTGGGTACCATCATGCTTGGCAATACCAACAGGGAAGGCCAAACATGATGATACCTCTATGGTTTTGGCATCCTGAGGCCTTTAACTGTTTTCCATTCCCTCACTTGCCTAGGGGGAATAGAACACAGGGTCCTTATCAAGAACAAGGCCCAAGACCCGCTGCACCCAGATCTAGGAAAAACAGGAGACCAGCCCAAAAGGCACCCACTCAGGCTCCTGTGAAACCTAAGTCTAGCACCCATACACCATCTTCCTCTCAGGCAAAGAAGAATAAAGTTGTGTATGTTGATGTTTCAGGGAGACAGATTTACCTCTCTGAGGCAATCAGGGTTGTTAAGCAAGTCTGGATCCCGAAGTTACAACTGACACAATAGGACCCAACACCCAATGGGTACCTAAAGCCTGATTTGCTTGCAGGCTGCTGTGGATCACAACAAGAGGAGATGAGACTCAAATAAAGTTGTTTGGTACCTAGACAGTGGATGCTCTAGGCATATGACTGGAATGTAGAGTCTTCTCCAAGAATTTCAAGCTAAAGATGGTCCACAGGAAACCTTTGGTGATAACTCAAAAGGTGTTACTAAAGGTCTTTGTGTCTTGATTATAGGTACAATCAGAGTGGAAAATATGTCCTTTATGGAAGGACTGAAGCATAACCTGTTGTCAGTAAGTCAGTTCTGTGACAAAGGTTTCAGTTTTGAGTTCTCATCGAATATATGTTCAGTCAAGGACAAATCAACACAAGTGTTTCTATCAGGTACCAGGAAAGGTAACGTTTATCTCGCTGATTGGAGCAGCGCTATTCCTAATACTTGTTTTGTTGCTAAAAGCTCTCTAGAGCTCAGCTGGTTATGGCATAAACGATTAAGTCATCTGAACTTCAAGATTCTTAACAAAATTTCTAGACAATCACTTGTTGAAGGTCTACCTAATGAAGTTTTTAGCAAGGATCATGTGTGCAAAGCTTGTCAGGAGGGGAAGCAGGTCAGAGCGTCATTCAAGGAGAAAGCTACCTTCTCCACTGGCAGGATTCCTCAGTTCCTGCACATTGATTTATTTGGTCCCATAACACCTGTGAGTATGAATGGTAGGAAATATACCCTTGTGGTTATTGATGATTATTCTAGATATACTTGGGTTATTTTCTTGTTGAATAAGAAGGAAACACAGGTGAAGCTTCCTGAGTTGCTCAGAAGGCTCAGCAATGAGAAGAATCAGTCCATTACCAAGATCAGATATGACAAGGGCACTGAATTTATAAATTCATATATTTCTTACTTTTGTAATGAACATGGTATAGCTTATGAGACTTCCGCAGCTAGAACCCCACAACAGAATGGTGTCGCTGAAAGGAGGAACATGACACTAAAGGAAGCTGCCAGGACCATGTTGGCTGAGTCAGGATTGCCCAAGAAATTTTGGGCTGAGGCAATCAACACTGCATGCTACACTCAGAACAGATCCATAGTGAACAAACAACATGCACAGACCCCATATGAGACATGGAATAAGAGGAAGCCTCGTATTTCTTACTTTCATGTATTTGGTTGTAAGTGTTTCATCCTCAACAATGGGAAGACCCAATTAAAAGCCTTTGATAGCAAATCTGATGAAGGAATATTCTTAGGATATTCTGAAGTTAGCAAAGCATTCAGGGTTTACAATTGTAGGACCCTTGTTGTGGAAGAATCACCACATGTTGTGTTTGATGAATCTGCTAATGAGTCTAGGGTAAAAGTGTTGAATCCTGACACTGAGGAGGTCACAAGGAAAGTAACAATGCTGAGCTTAAAGAATCAACCTGATCCAAAGTTCAAAACTATGCCAATCCCAAGTTGGGATGATGACGATGATCAGGAAGATGACTCAAGAGCTACTCCTAAGCCCTGCACATCAGGGATTGTTGAGCCTCTGACTGAGGAACAGGCTCAACCTGAGGTAAGTACCATCTATGAAGATGTGGTTGTAGCTGAGACAGTTCCTGAATCACCTCATCAAGGGGGAATCAATGTTCCTGACATTGAACTTGTTAATCCCTTTGGTATAGACTCAGGTTCATTCCCTTCTGTTCAATTTCCTAAATTTTATGAGCCTGTAGACACTAACATTGGAGGTACATCAGGAACAACTCCATGCAAAAGAACATGGCTAGAGGATCATCCCATTAATCAAGTCATTGGTGATCCAACTGAGGGAGTCAGGACCAGAAGGTTCCATGGTGAGAGTTCATTGTTCTGTTGCTTTCTCTCTGAGCAAGAGCCTCAGAACATTGAAGAAGATCTCACTGACTCGAACTGGATCATTGCCATGCAAGAGGAGTTGAATCAGTTCACAAGGAATCAGGTTTGGGAACTGGTAGATAGACCTAGGCATCAAGGTGTAATTGGTACCAAGTGGGTCTTTAAGGACAAGAAGGATGTGAATGGTGTTGTAGTAAGGAACAAGGCTAGACTGGTTGCAAAAGGGTATTGTCAATCTGAAGGAATAGACTATGATGAGACTTTTTCTCCAGTGGCTAGGTTGGAAGCAATCAGGTTGTTCATTGCTTATGCAACATACAAGAAGTTTAAGGTGAATCAAATGGACGTCAAGAGTGCCTTTCTGAATGGTGTACTCAATGAAAAGGTATATGTTGAACAACCTCCCGGGTTTGAGGTTGAAGATAGAGTATATCATTTGAAAGGGAACCGTGGATAGGACATTGTTCAGGATCACTGAAGGTGATGACATTCTCTTGGTCCAGATTTATGTGGATGACATAATATTTGGATCACCAAATCATTAGCTCTGTGAGAAATTCTCTAAGTTGATGACTGGTAAATTTGATGTGTCAATGATGGGAGAGATGAACTTCTTTTTAGGATTGCAGGTCAAGCAGACTGATCAAGGGATTTTCATTAATCAGGCCAAGTATACAAGAGACTTGATTCATAAGTTTGGTGTTCAGAACAGCAATCCAGCTAGGATCCCTATGAATACAAATTGGAAGATGGATCCTGACACTGAAGGGACTTCAGTGAGTTAGACTAAGTACCGAGGGCTGATTTGATCTTTGTTGTACCTGACTGCAAGTAGGCCTGACATTATGTTTGCAGTTGGTGTGGGTGCTAGGTATCAGTCTGATCCCAAGAGGAGTCATTTGGAGGCTGCCAAGAGGATACTTAAGTATTTGAAAAGGACAGTCAATATGGGACAATGGTATCCTTCAGATGACAACTTAGAACTGACAGGTTATTCAGATGCAGATTATGGAGGTTGTAGGATTGATAGGAAATCAACCTCAGGGACATGTCAGTTTTTGGGAAGTAAGTTGATCTCGTGGTTTAGTAAGAAGCAGAATTCAGTAGCGACATCCACAACTGAGACTGAGTATATGGCTGCAGGTAGTTGTTGTGCTCAGATTTTGTGGTTGAGGCAGCAATTGAGAGACTACCAAGTATTTGCTAATGAGGTTCCAATCTATTGTGACAACAATAGTGCTATAGCAATTACTCAGAACCCAGTGCTTCACACAAGGTGCAAGCATGTGAATATTAGGCATCACTTTATTCGAGATCATGTGGAGAAGAAAGACATTAGGATGGAGAAAATTCACACTGACAGGCAGAGAGCTGACATCTTGACTAAGCCTTTGGCTGAAGCAAGATTTATGGAACTGTCAGTGGAGTTAGGACTCTTAGATCTAGGAGAGCAGTCAGTGTAGGGTTTAAGGGGAACTCAAACAGACTCGACTCAATGAGGTATCAGGGTGCTACAATGTCTCCCTGACAGGTATGAGTTCTATCCTGACTCTTGTGCATTTCAAGCATCTCCCTGAGTCCTTCGTCCTGAAAATCTTTATTAAATGCATTCCATTTTTATTAAAAGCGTGTCTTTTCGTATTTAAACCCACGCGCAGCGGAGCATTTAATGCTTCAGTTACTTTTTTATCTACGTGTCAGTTTTATACGGAATATGACTAACATGGGTAATTGATTGATGCTGAGATTAATCCTGGCCCTTAATTTCGAAACCTTTCAAATTCAGGAATTAATCTCAACCCCACATCTGAGTAACTGACTTAGTCTAATCAATCAAGAATGCCATTTGAGGTTTTTACGCAAACACCAAGCACTTATGCACACTGAGTATTCTCTTGCTCAAGCACTCACAGATTTTCGAAAAACCTTTCTCTCATTCAAAAATCAATGGCATTTCTTAACTCCAACTGGGCAGCATTCAAGCTTGAGGATGTTGTCAACAACAGGATGGTACACATGGAGCAAGTCATCTCCATGGAAGGTATCTGTCTTAATGTCTAAGAGATCAAACCAGTTTTCAACTGGATCTCCAAGGCAGGGTTGGAGAAATATTTCTCTTTGCGCCCAGTTTCTGTGATTCTGAAGGTGGTGGTGGAAGCGTACTTTAATATGTTCCTGCGCAAGGGGGAACTTTTCACCAAAGTGACGGCTCTAAAACCGACTGGTGAGAAAGATGTGGATGGAGAACCTTTCTACAGCAGGGAAGTGAAGGACATTGACTTGAGAAAGGCCATCAAGGAGGTCTACGCGTTGCCGTCCTCAGGCATCAACCCCAAGGTATACAAGAGAACTCCGAGGGAGAATTCTTGGAGAAGTGGACAAAGACGGGCTCAACTGAGTTCAGAGCGCGTCAAAACAAGGGTACCTTGAAGCCTGAGTACAAGGCCCTTGTGGACTTAGTATCCAAAGTTGTTATGGGATCCACAGGCTCACATGAGCAATTGAGCCTGCCCAAACTGAGGATTATGGGGGCCATTGTCGATGGTGTGGAGGCAAATTGGGAGCAGTATTTCCTGGATCAGATCTATCAGGCTGCTTTGGACAAGATCAAGAGGGATGATGAGGAAAAGCACATCTCAGTTGGTACAATTCTCCCGTTCGGAATGAGACTGTCCATACTGATTGCTCATGCCTGCCCTGTGTACACTTTTGATTTGGAGGACAACCTTCCTTCTAAGAGGGTGATGTTCACTTCACTGAGTGACACCTACTCTGTGCTAGGGCTTACTGACCCCAACGCTAAGGTAAAGGGTCAGGCTAAGAAGCCAGCTGGGAAGACCAAGAAGGTGGCAACCAGTCTCATAGAGAGGGTGGATGAGATCTTTGAAAAGAGCATAGAAGTGGAGGAGGAGATCACTTCTGAGCGCGCTGAGGCGCATGCTGTTGAGAAGGAGGTGGAGAAGAGGAAGCTGAAGGTGGTGCTGTCAGGAAAGGCCACCAAACAAGGGATTGAGTCAAATCCCAAGAGGGCCGATTCAGAGGCTGAGGGAACTGACGATGACGTCAGAATGGATAAGGAGCAGGGGAAGTGGCCAATGAAGAGACTGAGAAAGGGACCAAAAAGTCCCCAGCCAAGGGCCTGCCGAAGGTGAGTGAGAGGGAGTAGTCAAGCCCTTCCCGAGCCTCTGACTTGGAGGTGGTGAGGACAACGATCGAGACGGCTGAGATATTGCAGCCTGAGATCAACCCTACCCAATCACCCAAACACACTGACCCTATTTTCCATACCAACCCTGATCCCACACTCCAAACCAACCCTTACCCCACAACACAACAGCCACAAACACCCACACCTGACAACCTTCCTAACCCATCTGAGTCAGCGCCAACAACCTCACCCATACATGAGCCTGACCAACCCTCAGACCCAAACCTTCCCAATCCTGCAGACTTTTCGTCTTACCCCAACCCCAAGGATTGCCCCAAATCCTTCCCAACTGGAGATCAGAAGGATGACTTCCTAGAGATGCAGGAGGAGGAGGAGTTGGATGCACATTTGGTGGGTGGCATTCTGGAGAACACCCTGAGGGGGAATGCCACGGAATGGGCAGCCAAGTGCTAGCCTAACCTGAACCTGTACAAAGAGCTCCTTGCAAATGTTGTGGAGCTGAAGGTATGGTTGGACTTCAAGCAGTCTAACATGCAGGAGCAACACATGATTGTGGACGCTCGTGGCTGGGAACACTGGGAGACTGAGGAGGCAAGGTTGTGTACGTATTTTGGACTCACCAGCTGGCTGTAGCTCTTGAACTTTGATAATTTGAAGTAGCTAGTGATTGGGATGATGTCGAGGACGCAAGCTGACATCAGGTCTGATGGTGAGAAGGATGATGAGGAGGATGATGATGCTCAGGATGGAGCAATGGAGAAGATGGTGGTTGAAACGGCGGAGGAAGTGGATCGTATGATCCCTGAGTCTCAGACTCAGGGGGAAGGTGCTAAAGATGTTGGTGCCAAGGGTGGACCAACGGCTGAGAATGTTGAGAACATCTCAGCTGCCGATGACACATCAGTCAATGGCGGGATTCCCTGCCCTGAGACAAAGGAGGATGATGTTGAGGCATCTAAGGAGACTCCTAGTTCTGAGGGACTTAGGAGAAAGAAGGCGAAGCCTGAGCCTAGGAAGTACAGAAGGAAGCCAATGGCCAGAAAATCAATAATACTACAAGTCAGAAGGTCAGAATCAGGTCAGAGGGAAGCTTATGTCGATGAGTTCATCTCAGAGGCATTGAAGGAGTTCTGGGCCGATGCGAGGGATGAGTTTGTCAAGCTATGGTACGTGGTAAAGAAGTGGGGAGACACTGAAGATATCAATGCCCATTTCACTGACTATATGATGGACAATCATCCTGAGTTGATTCAGAATATCTTGGAGGAGGCTGAAGAAGCTCAAGTCCAAGTGAAAGCTCCTGAGTTCGTGGTTCGTCCACCCCCTTTGGTGCCTGGGACTGGAAAGCATGATACAAATGCCATAATGACTGAAGTGTTGAAGATTGCCAAAGCTGAAGGCTATGTGAATCAGGTGAAGAGAGTTGAAGAATTGAAGGTTAGAGTCTATGTTGGTTATGGACTCAAGCCTGAAATGAGATTAGTCTAGTGATTCACATCCTTTCTTGTAATAGATTAGATTCATTGTAACCATTTCCATATCATTCAATGAAATCTATTACTTTGCCCACAGACAAAAACTCATTGTCTTTTTTGCTGTTATTTAAATTCTGTACTTTATCAAGAACTGCTCTAACACTGACTTATCTTATAGATATGATCTTATATTTCCTCTAAGTGTTTTGAGGATCTTTTAAGTGTTTTGGCATCATCAAAAAGGGGGAAATTATGGGACATTGTCAGTTTTGATTAAGATCCCAAAGCCCCTGAAAAGATGATTTGCCTTAGTTTGTCTTAGTCAGGCTAGTCTTGGTTAGGTTTTGTACTTAGTCTTTTTACACTTCACAAGTACTCAGTGAGAGGAGAGCTCACTGATGACAATCAAGACTAAGAGCCTGAAGACGAAGAGCACCATCCTGAACTTATGGCAGTCTTCTAAGCTGGCTGAGTAAGTGTCAGTGATGAAGAGTATGGCACTAAGGTCATTACTAACTCAGTCCTGAAGGGAACAGGATGATACTGAGTTTATGGGAAGACTTGGAGTAGAGCCAAGCAATGCAAAGGAATGTCAGCGTCAGGACAAGACCGTTGTGCTCGAGACAAAAAGAACTTAATAAGACAAGCCTGAATCCTAGGAATAAGTTCTGACATTCTCACCAACTTGATGACGTGGACCAATCCGAGAAGGACACGCATGCACGAAACCTGACAACGAAGACTGACTTCAGACTGTATATTCAACGGGAAAGCATTCAATGGTGCATTAAATGCAAGTTACCAAATTCATGCAAGGACGACTGCTGTATGGGAAATATGTCCGTTTGAGCCACTTTACATAGATGACTAGAAGGCTATCTCTTCCAACGAATAGTTTTCAAATCACCAATAAATACAGAAGGCCTGGAACCCATTCAAGGTTATGGGAAATTTCCAAGCCAAAAATTATTCAAACTCTCAAGCATTCAAAGCATTCAGCCTTTACAAGAAGCACTCGAAACCAGTTGAATTTCCCAAGTGTTTCTTAGTTACTGAGAGTTATTCTGTATTCCAAAGAGCATATTAGAATATCTTAAGCTTAGAGTGATTATCTAATCCTTAGCATAGCTTTATCTTGTAAGGATAATCACAACTTAGTTGGAATCCAAACTGAAACCAAAACCATAAGTTAGGTTTGTTGGTAGTAAGTTCAGTTAGTGAGTTAGTAGGAGGAGTTTGTATAGGTCAGTAAGGTAGCTGATCTTGGTGCACCTTGGCATGTTAAAAACAAGAATCCCTTGAGTGGATTTCCTGTTAAATCAGGCCATGGACGTAGGAGCTTGAGTCTCTTCTTGTATAGGTCAGTAAGGTAGCTGATCTTGGTGCACCTTGGCACGTTAATAACAAGAATCCCTTGAGTAGATTTCCTGTTAAATCAGGCCGTGGATGTAGGAGCTTGGGTCTCTGAACCACGTTAAACTCCCTGTGTTCTTACTGCTTTGATATTGTGCTTGCTTGTCATATTAACTGTTTATTCATAAGCATTTGGTTTTATCAGGCTTGAATCAATCAGCCTGATCATCAAATAGAGCACTGCCCTACTAATAACTATTCAGAATCGAGTAAACAAGTTTTTCAGAAAGCAAACTAAACTAGACTTTAAACTATCAGGGCTCACGCATTTCCGCACTGAACTTGAACTAATAGTTAGCCAACTGACCCGCACTAAGTGTAGTCAGTAGGTGTGTTATCAGCTCCTAGTTCTTTATCACTCTGGGTAAAGGGGACTCAGTAAGGTTTTAAGTTGAAAAATTGGTGTACGTTTATTCCCCCCATACACGTATTCCCCAGTCTTGTACCGGGACCAACAACACATGTACAAATAAATATTAATATCAAAATAAATTTATTAATTTATTTTGGGGATTTAAATAAATTAATTCTCAAATTAAATAAATAAATAAATTGGTATTTAGTATACATAGTACAAGCTTGCCAAAAATACGAGTCGGCAGACATTTGACTTAGTGCCCAAGAAAGATCAAATCATATCTTGCATGAAGAAGGAAATGAATTAATGAAAATCAAATCAAATCAGCTAAATCTGGAAATTGGTCAATAAAAGCCCATCAAATTGGCATCAGCCAATCAGAAAGTGCCACGTGCACCATGAAGGAGGAAAGTTTTCATCTCCTCACCCTATAAATAGGGGTCTTCATTCATCCATTCAACACAAACATTCAGACAGACAGAAGCACAAGGAATTTAGAAGTTCGAGAGCTCATGAAGATTCAAAGGCGTTCTTCGCGCAAGTCCACCACAAACGGTCTCCGATCAGAGATAAAGGTCCAGCACCTCTCCGATCCGGCGTTTCTCCTTGAAGATTCAAAAGCGTTCTTCACAGCTTCAAGGCGTTCTTCGCGCAAGTCTACCATAAATGGTCTCCGATCAGAGATAAAGGTCCGGCACTTCTCCAATCCGGCGTTTCTCCTTGAAGATTTAAAAGCATTTTTCGCATCTTCAAGGTATTCTTCACGCAAGTCTACCATAAAAAGCCTCCGATCCGAAATCAAGGTCCAGCACTCCTCCGATCCGGCGTTTCTCCTTGAAGATACAAAGGCGTTCTTCGCAACTTCAAGGCGTTCTTCGCGCAAGTCTACCATAAACAGCCTCCGATTCGAGATCAAGGTCCAGCACCCCTCCGATCTGGCATTTCTCCTCGAAGATTCAAAGGATGTTCTTCACCAAATTCAAAGACGTTCATCACGCCTTCAAAGGCGTTCATCCCTCAAATTCCAAAAATAACGTTTAATCCAAAATAAGGCGTTTCGCCCTTGGATTAACGTTATAAATTCAAAGCCCAATCTCAAACGAAGATCAAGGCAAGGATTTATCCCGAAGAATATCCAAGTCAAGGTCAACACAGAAGAGAAGAATCAAGAGGATCAAATCTAGAGTTAGTCAACCCGCACAAGTCTTTCGGTTTAATCCAAATAAATTAAAGTTGTAATCTTTTTCATGTTTATTATATTTAATAAATTTGAAATTTGCATTTATAAATTTGGCACGCCTGATGGACTAACTCTACCTCTCATCTCCTCTCTCCTCAAGCAAGCTTAGGATCGTCAGAATGACTGCTCCACGCAAGATTATTTTGCTAAGGACCAAACCCTCAACGACTTCTAACGCCAATGTCATTACAAGGAGCATGTCGAAGAAGTCATCGACACACGCCTGTTTAGATGGAAGCCCCTCATCCTGGATAGTTATGAACAAGCCTCCCAACATCAGCGAAGATGAGGAAGTCAACTCTGCATGCTCTACCCCACGCTCATCATCGGGCTCATCTTCAGACTCAAGCGTAGTGTCAGCCATGATGGCAGATGCCTCAACCATTGATGAAAAACTTGACAGTCTCATCAAGGCCGTAGCGGGGCTTACGGATCATGTCAAGAATCAAGATATCCAGATCGCCAGTCTGATGAATAGAGTGGATGGCAGCGATGCAAGCCACATCAAAGGAAAGCAAGTTGAGGAGCACAGCGACGAGGAAACCTCAACTAAATGTCAAGTTGGTGAAATCGAGACAACTGCCAAGGAACTACAGATCTCATCAGATGGAGGGATCCAACTCGACCAGCTCAAGGAGCTCATCTTGGAGATGGTGAAAGGAAAGTTTGATGACACCTCCAAACCAACCTTCAGCTACACCAAGCCTTACAATAAGAGGATTGATAGCTTGAGAATGCCAACCGGTTACCAACCTCCAAAGTTCCAACAATTCGATAGTAAGGGAAATCTAAAGCAACACGTGAGCCACTTTGTTGAAACATGCAACAATGTCAGAACTTACGGAGACCATCTTGCCAAACAATTTGTCCGATCCTTGAAAGGAAATGCATTCGACTGGTACATCGACTTGGAGGCTAACTCCATCGACAGTTGGGATCAGATGGAACAAGAGTTTCTAAACAATTTCTACAATACGAGAAGAACGGCTAGCATGATTGAGTTGACAAACTTACGTCAGTGGAAAGAGGAGCCCGTCATCGATTATATTAATCGATGGAGAAACCTAAGTCTGAATTGCAAAGATAGACTCTCCGAGACTTCAGCCATTGAGATGTGCATCCAAGGAATGCAATGGGGCCTCCGGTATATCCTGCAAGGCATCCAACCGAGAACCTTTGAAGAATTGGTAACGAGAGCTCATGACAGGAACTAAGCATGACCACAAGTGGAATTGAAGAACTGCCAAGTCAAAAGTATTGCGGCATGATATATGTTAAACCTTCAAGTAAAGAATACATAACGGACCTTCCTCGCGATAGGGGGCAAAGCGGGTTGACTCTGAAAGAGCTACGACAAAAATAATATCCTTTCTTAGACTCTGATATCTCGAGGATATTTGATGACTTGATGGATGCAAAACTTATCGAGTTGCCTAAGATGAAACGGCCGGAAGAAGCTGGACGCACTGATAACCCGAAATACTGCAAGTACCACCGCTTAGTGGGCCACTCAATTGAAGACTGTTTTATCTTCAAGGAAAAAGTCATGCAATTAGTCGAGCAAGGAGACATAGTGCTCGAAGAGACTTTATGAAGTTCTCTAAATTCAAATAAAATGCTCTTTGACAAGAGCATAAACTGTCTGTAAAGCTCTTTGATACGAGCGAAAACTATCTCAAAGCCAAATCAAATTCTCCTTGATAAGAGATAAAACTGTATGAAGCTCTCAAGCCGGAGATCACATTGAAGTCTCTCTAAAATCCAAATCAAATGAAGCTCCTTGATACGAGCGAAAACTATCTCAAAGCCAAATCAAATGCTCCTTGACAAGAGCATAAACTGTCTGTGAAGCTCATTGATGCGAGCCAAAAAAAAAAAAAACTATCTCAAAATCCATCAAATCAAATCTCTTCGTCAATGCAAAACCGTCTGAAGCTCTCAAGCTGAAAAAACAAATTGACGTCCCTCTCCAAATCAAATGATGCTCCTTGATACGAGCGAAAACTATCAAATAAATTCAAATGAAAGACTCCTTGATACGAGTTTAACTATCAAACAAGTTCAAAGTATATCTCCTTGATATGAGTATAACCTATCAAACAAATTCAAATCAAATCTCCTTGACGCACGAGATTAAACTGTACGTCACTCCTAGCCTACACGAGTATAAACTGTTTATGGCACCCCCAAATTAAATCAAATTTCTCTTGAACTACGTTATGACTTGATCCTCTTAGACCAAAGAGGTACGTAGACAGCTTAGACACCTTCTAAGTTCAGTCATGATTCAAAAGTCCAAAAGTAAATGAGGGCATAAAAGACTTTCGTGCTTCATTCACTCCAAGTCACAAAATGACCGTGAACAAAGCACGAGGGGGAATTTGTAAGCAAATTAATTTTGCACCCAATTAAATAATGGCACGTGTACAAATAAATATTAATATCAAAATAAATTTATTAATTTATTTTGGGGAGTTAAATAAATTAATTCTCAAATTAAATAAATAAATAAATAAATTGGTATTTAGTATACACGGTACAAGCTCGCCAAAAATACGAGTCTGCAGTAATTAATACAGTTGACTTAGTGCCCAAGAAAGATCAAATGATATCTTGCATGAAGAAGGAAATGAATTAGTGAAAATCAAAATCATATTAGCTAAACCTGGAAATTGGTCAATAAAAGCCCATCAAATCGGCATCAGCCAATCATAAAGCGCCACGTGGCACCATGAAGGAGGAAAGTTTTCATCTCCTCACCCTACAAGTAGGGGTCTTCATTCATCCATTCAACACACACATTCAGACAGACAGAAGCATAAGGAATTTAGAAGTTCGAGAGCTCTTGAAGATTCTAAGGCGTTCTTCGCGCAAGTCCACCACAAACGGTCTCCGATCAGAGATAAAGGTCTGGCACCTCTCCGATCCGGCGTTTCTCCTTGAAGATTCAAAAGCGTTCTTCGCAGCTTCAAAGCGTTCTTAGTGCAAGTCTACCATAAACGGTCTCCGATCAGAGATAAAGGTCCGGCACCTCTCCGATCCGACATTTCTCCTTGAAGATTCAAAAGCGTTTTTTGCAGCTTCAAGGCGTTCTTCACGCAAGTCTACCATAAAAAGCCTCCGATCTGAGATCAAAGTCCAGCACCCCTCCGATCCGGTGTTTCTCCTTGAAGATTCAAAGGCGTTCTTCGCAACTTCAAGGCGTTCTTCGCGCAAGTCTACCATAAACGGCCTCCGATCCGAGATCAAGGTCCAGCACCCCTCCGATCCGGCATTTCTCCTCGAAGATTCAAAGGACGTTCTTCACCAAATTCAAAGGCGTTCACCCCGTCTTCAAAGGCGTTCATCCCTCAAATTCCAAAAATAATGTTTAATCCAAAATAAGGCGTTTCGCCCTTGGATTAACGTTATAAATTCAAAGCCCAATCTCAAACGAAGATCAAGGCGAGGATTTCTCCCAAAGAACATCCAAGTCAAGGTCAACACCGAAGAGAAGAATCAAGAGGATCAAATCTAGAGTTAGTCAACCCGCATAAGTCTTTCGGTTTAATCCGAATAAATTAAAGTTGTAATCTTTTTCATGTTTATTATATTTAATAAATTCGAAATTTTTATTTACAAGAGGAAAAACTCATCATGGACCTCACCATGTCTAACAAGGTTCGGTTTCTCCTTTCGAACACACCTTTTATCTTAGGTGTTCATGGAGGAGTCCATTGTGACTGGATTCCATGAAGCTTCAAGTAATATGTGAACTCATGGCTAAGATACTCACCTTCTCGATCCGATCGAAGAGTCTTGATACACTCACCAAGATTCTTCTCTACTTCAACATTGTACTCCTTGAATTTCTCGAAGGATTCGCACTTGTGCTTCATAAGATACACGTATCCAAATCTAGAGTAATCGTCAGTGAAGGTGATGAAGTATCCGAAGTTGCCCATAGCTAGAGTGGCAATGGTCCACAAACATCGTTGTGAACCAACTCTAGAACTTCTTTGGCACGTACCCATTTCTCGAAAAAAAGTTTTTTGATCATCTTGTCCATGAGATAAGATTCGCAATCACCATAAGACTCTAAGTCAAATTGGGTTAAGTAGTCTCAATTTCTTAACCTTGCGATTCTTTTCTCGTTTGCATGACCAAGTCTACAATGCCACAAGTAAGTTGGGTTTTCATGATTACTAAGCTTGACTCATCCTACTTTGTATATTAAGAACATCATGTCCATAACTCAACAAATGCCCAACAGTTTGAACTATTAGTAAACATGTTTATCTTAATAATAACCATACTTGTTCCAGCAGCTGAAGCACCTTGTGCTTTCTTCTCGGTTGCTAGAACCTTATAATCCTTCTTCCAAAGCCCCCTTCTATTGCAGTGGGGCACACATCCTTATCAACCCGCTCTTACTTTTGAACTCCACCTTTAGCCTTCAGGAAGTTGGGCTTGGAGCCATCTTATCCTTACTCCTTCACTTCTTCTAACCTTTCAGGTCGGAAGAAGTAGAAGCACTCACCATGAGCAAAGGTTTTTCCTTAGCAGTGGAAGACTTAAAAGTCTTAGGCATGTTATGAGACTCTGGCATCGTCGCTTTCGTCTCTTCATATTAAAATTTACTACGAAACTAGAGTTTGAATCGGGGAGCGACTTGAGGATAGCACATGAGGTGAAATCTTCCCTCCTTTAGCCAACCGACATCTGAACAGATCTCTCATCACTTCATAAATCTCAAATAAGATCTAGAATCAAAGAGATCCTTCAGACGCTTGAGCATCTCAAAGGGATCAATTCGGGAGTCATGCCGAGCAATCATAACATAGAGATGGGAAGCATCATCTTGATGCTTCTTTTGAGTTGTAATGTTAAATGTTGCAGCCTCAACTAAACCAACATCAGGGGTAAAAGGATTGTCGTGTCCAACACGTACTAAATTTTTTCTTGCCTTAGCACCAAAAGCACGTTTCAGTGTCAATCCAGAAAATTTGGCCCAGCCAATTTGTTCATTTCCAGAACATTTATCAATGACAAGTTATTAATTTCAACAATTCTAGAGAAATATACTAGAATAGGAATTAAACACATAATTCCTATGATCAATATTCAACAATCAAAATAAACATGGCCTTTTAATTTATTTTGTCTCCATTATTTTCACATACTCAACGACCTCATCGGAAGAGTACGAATTTATATCTAATATAAATTGTAATGGACTAGGATCCACATTCCTACTATTACAATGACTGCTTGGGCTGAACATTGCAACAGCAGAACTGGTAGGTCTCTAAACCAATTGCCTCACGCAATTCCTAGTTGATTGAACCTAGTTCAATCGGATGTCACCTAATTCTCGTTTCCCTGCTTGGGCTGGTGAAATAGAATTAAGTTGGTTTACAACCATTAAGCGGCGACAAACATGTCCCAATAAAAGTCCCATTAGATGTAGATCCAAGCAAAAGTCTTGGGCCTTAAATACTCATTGGCACGAAATCTCCGATTTACTTTAATTTTAATGAAAGACATCTTTTAATCTAATGAAAAATTATATTTTAGTGAGGATCATTTTAAAGGCGGGGTAGTAATTGCTTAATCGAGATCCAACATGATAACTACGTCACATTTGAACAATTATTGGGCGTCGCCTACCCAAACATGACATGTGCGGACAAACATATATAGGGCGCCGTCTACCCAAATATTTAACACGGTCCGACAAATACTGGGTGCCGTCTACCCAAATAATTTAATGCGGGCTATAAAACCAAAAATATAAATATCGATTCACATAAGCAATTTTACAAGTGGGAGCAACTAATCAAGTTCCCATGCTTTATTTCAAAATTTTAGATCTGCTTAAATAAAGCATCTAATAAATATTTAGCACATAAATCAAATAAGCATGCAAAATATCTAATAACACGTAAATCAAATAAATGTGCTTAACAATTAATTATCCGTAGGTAAAATATTGCTAAAATTAGAAATACCAACGAGCTCCAAGCTCTCTGTCAATTTCTAAAGTCATTTTTAAAATTATTTTGCCCAAAATTAATTTATTTAAATTTCTTAAATTTGGTCCAACCAAATAGACTCTTATTTGTTTTTCGGGAATTTCCCAAATTCGTTCAAACCAAACAAGACTTTAAATATTTTCTAGAAATTTAAAATACGACTCATGGATTAATTTGAGATTTTCCTAGAAAATCTAAATTATAAAAGAACTCAATAATTGTTCAAAATTTTCAAATTCAACCTAGGGTTCAAATTGCAATTTTTCAGATGCAGGATATTTGCACAAAAACCCTTGTTTTATTCTAAATTCTCTCAATCATCGTCCTTACGCTGTCAAACAGCGATAATCCCGAATTCTGTCCGCCAATTGATCGCCAAAGATCACTCAACATCACGACGATTTGTTCATGATCTAATCGCAATCGCCATGGAGATGGCGAATTCCTCACCACCGCCTCACGCTAGCGGCTTGCCGGTGATGCGAGAACACCAGTCGGGAAAAACAGCAGCGATCCGATTGCGATGGAGAAGGCAATCGAATTGCTTCATCGCCGTCTCTTCCCGGACTGCCCAACGCTGGCATCGGAGGAGAGATTCGGTCGCGCCGGTGCCCAGCCTCTGCCGCCAGAGACCGCTGCTCGAGTGGAGGTCCACTACTCCGCGCTCAAAGCCTGGTATCCAATGAACCGATGCACCGATGCCGATGCAGACGAACGCCCAATGCTCCTCGGTTTCCCGAAGGTGCACAGTCGCGTCGCTCGTTGCTGTTACAGGCAGATCGCCGCTGCCCCATTAACAGATAGCAGCCGTGGTCATCGGAGCAAAAAACTGCTGCTACCGGCCAACGCGGTTACTGGCAGCATTTTCAGCAACCTGTGGGCCGTTAAATTCAATCCCAGCCGCGACGGAGAAATTCATCCAGCGACTTTCTCCTCGCCGGCGTCCGTAACAGCCCATGTCATGGGAGAGGCGTATCCGGGAGATCTCGAAGTTTGCTTCAAAAGCAGAAATCTCCTTTTTTTTTTTTTTTTTTTTAATCAATCAAATCTAATTTTATTGTTACTATTATTAAAATCTAATTCTTATAATTAAAACATGATAATAGAATTAAGATTTATTCCAAAATAAATTTGAACTCTGTTTTGAGCAAAACAAAATTTAAATTGCACACAATATATTACTTACAAATTTACACACAAAAATTATTGTGTATACAATCGAACCTGTGCTCTATACCAATGTTGGGTTTTAGAGGCACGAACACCATGTTTGACGCAGCAGAAAAAAAACGATTCACCAATGAAACATAGTTGTATAACATAAAAAACATAAAGGATATATAATAACATATAAATCCTTACAAAGATTTGTACGCGTAATCCTCAACTATGGTATCCACGCAACGGTTATTCACCAACCCGCATCCAGCGTTGAATCTCGAGACAAATTTTCTAGGAAAATTCAAATTAGATATTTTATGGAGAAATTATATTTATTGTGTATTTATGAATTTC
Organism: Ballota nigra; assembly: GCA_947034835.1. Taxonomy (NCBI): domain Eukaryota; kingdom Viridiplantae; phylum Streptophyta; class Magnoliopsida; order Lamiales; family Lamiaceae; genus Ballota; species Ballota nigra. The sequence continues at coordinate 2,814,115 of OX344727.1, read as the reverse complement.
CATAAGACACATATTTATAGGGATTAACTTGGCTTAATTCCTAAACAAGATATCGGGCCTAGCCTGTAAATATAATCTCTACGGATTATATTTCCCTAGATATGTTCCTACGATTAATATATTTATCATATATATTATTCTTGTATAATAATATTTCAAATATTATTATTGGAATTTTACATTTAATTAAATCCAATTTAATTATATATTAATAATAATTAATTCCAAATATAATTATTATTATATTCTCCATAAATTAAATATTATATCTAATATAATACTTAACCAACTATAATTGGTGAATTGTCATTGTTTGTTGTGTGACCCATAGACCCTCCTATATCGAGCGATTAGTCAAACTAACGGTCTTAATTGAACCCTAGACAATAAATCAGACATTCTCAATATACGAGGTACGTTGCGAGGAAATCTGCAACTATCTGTAATACTGTAGGCTATTGTGATACCTTCTTTTCATTCACGAATACCCGATTAAGCCTTGAACATGATGAAGTGTCTATTCAAAGAACTTAATCATATTTTCTCCAATCACTAATTGATCAAGTGTATCACACTTAGCCACAAAGTCTAAGCTGATGTGCGTCGGCCGACGACTTAGATCCAATTATGATGAGAAGATGAGTATTCTATCTAAATCCACATTGAGGAATGAATCTTATTCTTGGCTCAACCACCACACACATGCATTTTGTGATGAACCCAATCCATGTCATATCTACCCGTGGAAGGGTGCAAGCGTCGGTCATGGTCAAAGTTCATCACTCCACACATGTCGTGCGTATTGACCTCAAGTCAAAGGAGTATCACATCGCTCCCACTAACCGAGACACCCGTAGACACATTATGTGGAATTACATCAAATAGTTTCTCGGATGGGTATACCAATAGCCTCTAAGGTATCTGTGCATCCATCATGAGATACCCGGTATCTCGTAGTAAGTGAGATCTTATTATACTCTCTAAGAGTATGATGCAGATCGCACATCAATCTCAATTGCATCATCAATATCTCATTCTTGATGATCATTGATCGGGGCTATTTGATAATCATACTTAGGTCATCTGAGTTCTCACTCAATGACAGTAGTGATTCACGGGAACACAAATAAGAATATATGCAAACAATCAAACATCATATTCAGATAAGTGTAACGCCATACATTTAATATTAAACTATCAATAATATTAAACCAAATCTGAATATTATCTTAGTATCATGTCCTTTCGATGGATTGTCTCTAAGACACTAACACTAACATGAAGTGTCTGAGAAGAGAGTCGAGGCTCTCCCCAATAGCATTCCCTACAAATGTAAGTTGCCCCCTTCCTTTATTGCTATTGTTCTCGCCATTTATTCCTTTTGAAATCACTGTTTGCTTGTTCACATTTTTTGCGTTGAAGCTACAGTGATAGGCACAACATTAGCTTTTTCAGAGCCAACCAAATTGTAGCTGCTTTGTTTCCTTTTCCAAAGAAAAGACATAAAATTTGTCCTGTTTCTTGGAATAATGATCACGTCCCTTTGCTAAAGCAATTGAAATTAGTTTCAAATGGCTCTCCATTTTAGGCCTCTTTCGGCATTTTCTTTGATCTCAACTCTTCTCGTCTCAAATTGATTTTCGATTGACTTAAAAAATAATACACACGTGTTTTTCTAAAAAATACCATCATTTAACCTGCAAAAATAACAAAAAAAATTTCTTTCACATTTCAAGTGTAATAAGTCAATTTAATGTAAAATATGCTAAAAAACTTATTAAATTACAATTTATAACATGAATTTCGAGCAATTTTCACACTAATCACCCTTTTGATCATACATATTCATTCACAAAACACCACAGAAGGAACTTGACTCTGAGAAGAAAAAAGAACCTCACTAAATGTTGTTAATGTAAAATAAAATAACAAAAACAATTTGCGAAAGAGAATACATAAATGAAGAAACTAATACAAAAGTAAAGAGAAACAATCAACCCAAACCATGGAATATCAAGAATCAAGTAATGTCTCACTCACAAAAACAAAATCAGCCCACTTCAAAACACGACCCATATGTAAATATAAGCCCAGGGCGCATCCCCCCCCCCCCCCCCCCCCCCCAATAAACAAAGCATCCATATCAGGAAAAAATGACAAGAAATATTTCAACAAAATAAAGGAATCGCCTCTAAAATAGGCGGGCAAAGAACCCGCTAAAGCATTTCCCTTGGCTCCACCGGGACATCTAAATATCATTCACACTCTAAATAAAGCAGATAAGTTTAATTGAAAAAGTGAATGCAAAGTGGACACAAACTTAAGTAGAAAATAACATTAACGTTGCATTAGAATTTTCCAGTTACATGTGATATGATATGCTTAATTGGTTCTTGGTTTAGGGTATCAACTCAGTAACATAGAATGAAAAGATCTCAACTTATTAATAACATGAAAAATATGGTTCATAGGTAATATTATGTACATGAATAAATATAGAATGTGTTCATCATATATGCTCACAATTTTACCAAACACTCTCAACATTTTTTAACTGTGAATCAAAATTAGAGTGTTGAAATTCTCGCATTATTACATTGTTCTTTTATTTTTAATTTATTTCTTTTTAGTTTTATTTTTTTATTTTTGTAAAATTTAAATTAAAAATAAAATTACATTATTTGGATTATTCAGAATATAAGATATCTAAAAATTAAAATCTCAATTAAAGTAATTGTGCAAGGATAATGTTCCCAGACCACAATACATAATAAATATATAATTATTTATATTTAATGCTAGAATTTATGTTTATAATAATAATAACTTTTTTTTTCTGAAAATACATATTAGTTTGAAGAATTTTATTACTTTCAATGGTTGATAATGACTTAATTGAGTATATTAATTTTTACAAAGATTTCAATGTTGAGTGATCGATAAATCTTGGATTGCAATAAGCAACACGTTCTAAATTTATTTATGTACATAAATCTACCTCGAAGTCTTTCAACATCTTTTTCATATCTTGAATAAGTTGGATCTTTTCGCTCCATGTCTCTAGATTGATAATCTGAAACAAAAATTAAAAGAAAATTAGAAATTTACAAGCATATCTCATTAGGCAATTAGCATCTTATCACAAATAAATGAAAATTATAAGCAGATGTACCTAGACCAAGATCCTTCCATTTCCAACTCGAAGTAGCTACTTCAATTGTTAGTTTAAATAAATGAGTAAAAATAATGAGATTTTGAGAGAAGGTGTTATGAAGAAATGAAGAACTAGATGAATGGGTAAAACAAATGAAGATGTTTCAAAAGACAAGGAGAATGTGAAAGGAAGAAACGGCGGAGTTTCAATGCTTATGTTGGAAAGACTGAGAAAACCCTAATGATATCTGTATGTATACAAATTATACTGGCCCGATAACTTTCCTTAGACCTAGTTAGATTTGAACTTTGAAGTATCTGGCCCAAGTGAAATGGTATATTTAATGGATCGGTTTTTATATATAAATTTTTTGCATCTTAGTTGGGCTTGAAAAATTAATGCTTCTTGTTATTATATAATTAGAGTAGAATCAGGCCCATATCAAAATATTTTGTCGATATAGATTTTCATATATTCTTTAATTAAATGGATGACGGGATAAATTTCTTTTGTTCTTTTGGAAACTAACCTCTCATCTTAATTTGACTTTTTTTTTTTTAACTTTTAATAGCACTTACTTGGATATTTGTTCATTTTATCATTTTGCAGCCAAATCTAGTATATATACTCAAAATTGAAGGTGTAAGATATAATATTTTATATTTTCACCAAGTTCTTTCTCAATATTTTTCGCTTCGCCCTAGTTGATCAATTTTTCTCTGCAATTACTAATTTAATTTATTTAAAATTTGAATTTTTTAATTTATTTATATATAATTATCGGATATATCTTGTCTGCTAGACTCGCTTGGCACACACACTTTCTTCATGATCTTCACTTTTCACACGACCAATGCTTTATTTTTTATACAACAATAGTTTTGTATTTTTTAATCAAAATTATTTACAAGTGTGTCAAGCACATTGACATTGATTATTAATTTGTTCAAAAGATAATTTTGATGAGGAAATTGACAACCATATTCGTCCCTCAATAATTACAGTTGGTCAAAATATTCACCAAAATCTTTGCTCATCCTCTATTTAAATTATTTTGTTCCCAGCATTGCATTTGCCCAATTCCCATGCTTCGCTAGGGGACGAGTGGTCGGCGTGAAAGATTTAGTTATCAAAATTTATGTTATTTCCTTGTATGTATTGTGTTAGTCTAAGAGAAGATATTATGTACACCTTGTGTACTGTACACCACTAATCAATAATACTAGTTCTATACAAATAATAATACGAGTTTTTATTGCAATAGTATTAATTCTTACAAACAATAGTATTAATGGTGTATAGTGCGCAAGGTGCATATAATACTCTTTCTTTATGATACACACGGCTAATTAAAATGGTTCAAAGTAATATTCAGTTCAAGAGTATTGTTTAGTTTAATTGACTAGTCTGTTAATCCAGAATTTTGCTTAGGAAGCTTGTAATAGTTTAACTTTGATATCGAATTTTCATTGTAAAGGTCGAGCACCCCCTGTACTCGATTCTGCAATAGATTGCATTTTCCAAAAAAAAAATATACACAAGATTCCCCCATAAACTTTGGTGAAGAATCAAATTCTTAAATAGTAGATGCATGTATGAAGCACACGAGGTAATTATGAATTTGTTGAATATAACTAACTCCTAACTTATTTAAGTTGATGCAACTATAATCAAGTTGATCCTAACTCTAATCGATTAACTTATGTGTTACATTGGGACATTTAATTCATAATATAGTTGAAAGTTTGATATTAATATCCTTTTGAGGCAATCCCCAGTGGTTGACCTAATAGTGTAGGTTTAGAATTTTGGAGTACACTTCTCTCCCTGGTGCTATCAATCTGCTAGTGGACGATGGGATTGAACCTCCAAATTAGTTGGTACATTGGGTACCGAGTAAGAATAATAATACTTTGAGATGATTACCAATACTAAAAAATTAATGGTTCAAAGATGTATGACCAACAAGTCCAATATAACTTGCAAAACGTATGATTCAATAACGTTACATTCCATTCATTTGCATTTCTGGGTAAATATTGTGGTCCAGAAGAGTAGACAAACACATAATTGCACTTCCATCTTAGCAATGTCTTTTTTTTAAGTATCCGGCACAAGGACCGACCAAGGACCCATAACTTACCATCCATTAGAGGGGGAACTCATTTCAAAACAAAGCAAATATCTGTATGGACTGGTTCATCTCAAGAATTGACCGCACCTTGTGGAATTAATTCTAATATGTGGCTTAGAGAAGAGAAATGTCTTGGTCTTGATATGGAGCCGTCATAGTTGGATTCGGACCCGGTTGTCTCGTAAGACCGTTCTTGGCGCCCGAACTTAGGTTGTTGTGAGTTGTTGATCCTTGCCAATGAAATGGTATAAAATTCAAGGTGAAGAAAAAGAAAAGATTGAGTAAATATACATATGATAGCACTTCCATCTTAGCAATGTCTTCGTCCTGGTAACAACAACCTTTGCTCGCCATCTGTATCCAAAAAATAAAAGAATGTTAGGAACATATTATTATAAACTTTTGAAGAACCTATGATAAGGAAATAAAATTACTTCAAATCATGAAAATTGGGTATGTGTGTGTATATATATATATATATATATGCTTAGACTTGTATGCATCAGGTGCACCGTGCAAGATCAAGTGTACTTTTTAAAAAGTTACAGTTGCTATTACTAAAAAGTCACATCTGGTAATACTGAGAAGTATATTTTTAAAAAAGGACTTCTTGGTAATTGCTGTATGACTTTTTCAGTAGTAACAATTATAACTTTTTAAAAATACACTTGAGTTACACGGTGCACCTAATGCATACAAGACTAAGCATATGTATATATATGGGTGTGTGTATGTGTATGTATGTTTAAGAAAAAGTATAATGTGAATAATATTTACGGTAACTATTACCGTGAACAACAATTTACTAATACCTGTAGTCTAACTAAATAATACTGCTTCAATTAATATCTTTAGTGAAAATAACTAATACCCTTCGAATTGTATACCTTTATTTTAATTTACTAGCACCCTTCAAAATACTTTAACCGTGAATGTCATTCACATAATACATTCTCTATATAATATATATAAATATATATGTGTGTGTGTGTGTAAACTTTAGAAATACATGTGTGAGAAGGTCTCTAGGTGAGTCAGTTCACAAACTAGCAAGAATTAACACCCATCCCTTCTAAAGTGTTAATGGATCATTGTCAACTTATATCTCATCTCACCGTGAGACAGTCTCATTCAAGACCAACTCATAAACTTTATATTTACTAGATTATTCACAAATGAGGTAATCGGGCAACTTATTGCAATACACTCCTCTGACAAATGAACAGTGATATAGCTCAAGTGTTTAGAGGTCCACTACTTATGACCGAGAGATCATGGGTTTGAGTCAAAATAGATCTAAAGAAAAACCTCTTCGGTACAAATGTTCTGCAATTATTGGTTGATTAACATATCTAAATATTTCGGTTAATATCATTTTTTTTGGTAAATCATTGCTAATATTGGTGTTTATAACAACAAAAATCATGCCTAGAGAGAGTTAATATTAGTTATCTTCATGTAACTTAGATGGTACCTAATTTTAGTCATTTATTTTGTTGATTTTTCAATTTTAGTCATTTTGGCCTTAAATTGAAAAAAAAAAATATACAGTAAAATTGGACAAAAAAGGCAGAAAATTATAAAAGTTGAAGATAAAGAATCAAAATTTTAGTAATGTGTGTTTTTTAGTTTTATTTAAGAATCAAAATTGATAAAGTAAAAACATACATGATTAAAACTAGGCATAGCCTTAGTTAAATGTTGATCCAAAATAATAACTCTATACAGAGATACAAAAAACAATTTAACAAAAAATTATGGTAAAATTTGTTTAAGACACCTAGTGGGAACTATTTAAAGATATCATACGTTTTAGATACATTTCTAATCAGAAAATTTAATCTAACGTTTCAATATTATTATTCAACAAAAGACTAAAAATTAACTAATTTAGTAAGAACTATACGTTGATGTGAATTATACTACACTAATTTTGATAAGGAATCCAATATTAAGAGTGACTAATATATCACAGAACATATGAAGTAACATATTAATTTAGTCAGAAATAAAGATAACTACAATTTAACTCGCACATGTGAGTCGTATGTGTGTAATTCTGGCAAAAAAACGGATTTTTTTTTTAATATCCAAATGGTAAAGGACGAAAAATGAAATTTGATTTCCTATATAGATCTTGGAGAGTGTGAAATAAAATAATCTATATTTATTTAGGTATTAAAAAAATTCTTCAAATATTTTTCATCTTTTTTTATGTCAATAATCAGTTTGGATGTTTTCATTTGAGCTGATACCCCGAAATGGACAAAGAAAACTGAAACTTGGAAACGCATTGCATAATCCAATTAATTTTAATAAGTTTATACATTTTATGATTATTTTCAAGTGAGAAAATATGATCTAATTTTATAATTTTAATTTTCCATAAAAGACTAAATATCAACAAATTACCATGTACAAAATGATCTATCAAATTTTCATTTGCATAATACTTACCTCTGAAACTTACATGATAGTTTCCATGTCATTAATAAGTTGGGATCTTTTCATTCGATCTCTCTGAGCTAATACCCTGAAATGGATAGATAAAAAATTAGAAACTGGCAAGAATACTAAATACATCAATTAAATAACTAATAAAAATAATGAATATATCGATTCACATTTAGTTTAGATCTTCTCTTTGTGAAGGTCCACTTTGAATTCACATTTTTGTATAGATGTATAAACCACCTAGACACATCCCATAATAGGGCAACTACCACAATGGTCCGACAAAGATCCTGATTATTTTCAACGCATGCCTGGTTTCATTTCAAGAATCGGGTAGAATAAACAAACTTTAAGAAAGATAGATCTGGTAGAAGAGAAGAAGTTGAAGAACACATAAATATGAAGAAGAACAGCGAGGATGAAACGGCTGAGGTATGATTTAGGTAAACCCTAATATTCTATCTATTTATACAACTAATAATGGGCTTGTTTGAAAAGGTACAACTTATAATGGGTCAAGAAGGACTCATTACACATCTTAGACCAATATGGGTTTGAACTAAGAAATATTGACCCACTATAAAATTGGCATGATGGGCCAGTAGGAATTCTTATATCGAAAAAAAATGGCCCGGCTAAATACCCCTCTATTAATAATACATATACCTATATTAATTATAGATTATCTATTATACCATCTTTTTTAAAAAAACCTAAATTATCTCTCTATTTTTCCTTCCTTTTTACGGTCATCTCTCAATCTCTCTGCGCCTTCATCATACATCCGCTCACCGTCGTCCCCATGTGGCGCTGCCTCACCGCCACCGCCTCCGCCACATGACGCTATCCAATACCCCCCACATCAACGGTGTGCCTCTTCCTCCACACACAAAAGTTGAGAATATATAAAAAAAAAAGGTAGATGTATTTTTATTTTCTTTCACTTTTAGATTACTTATGCAATTTTTCCTAAAACAATGGAGATGAAGCATTGTTTCTTGGGCTAAAGTTTTTGTCGTTATATATCCCCATTTTAACCTTTGTGGGTTTTCTCTATAACCTTCTCTTCTTTAAAGAAAGACCATTGTTTAAATTGGGTTGGGTCACTCCTGTAGACAGTGAACGACGGCGGATGGTGGTGACCGGGGCGGTGGGTGGTTGTCGGCAAAAAGCAGTGGATGGCTGTGGGCAGCCAAAGATAGTTGCTATTAGGGTTAGGGTGTGGAGGTGTATGTAAAACCCCAAATTTTATAATTAATTATTTATAATATTCATTAATTTCAAAGTATTGAGTTTTATTAAAATCAATAATTGCATATCTTAAAAAAAAATAACAAAACTTATTTTCCAAAATATTTATTTTAATCTATAAGAAAGATATTTTGTATGGTTTAAATTTAAAAAAAAAATCAAATAATAAAGATTTTTGTGGAAGATAATATTTTAAATTCTAGATCTCTTTTGATAAGGTTTCCATATCTTTTAAAATCTTAATTAAAATCATATCTAAGTCAAAACTCAAGCCCAAATATTTTCCTATATGTACGTGTATAATTCCATAATTTTGCACAAATATCAAATCTCATATTTTATATTCATTAGCTTTTAAAGTCTTTTCCTCTTTATTCATAGGTATTTCTTTTCTAAAATTTGAAAATATCTCATCTACATATCCAAAATTTATAAAATTTTAATACAATCTTTTTTATTAATCTTTGGGAAATTCTCATAATTGAGATGTTATGATAAAGGTCTTCAATTTTAAACAAACAACCTCAATTTTTCCCCAATTAGAGAAAATTGTGTCTCCAATTTCCCACTTAATTTGTTATTGTGGTTTGCATGACCTTATTTTAATTATGCACATAACTATCAGAACTTTCTTGTGCCCGCTGAAATAAGAATTTTTTTTCTTGTGCATCCAAATTTATCATACCCCACATAGTTGTCATGCCCCACATATCCAAATGCACTCAAATGTAGTTTTTTTCTCACGTCATTCAAGGTTTCCTCAGTAGAGGTGAAATAATTGTCATTTCATTTTTACATATTTTGTGGCAATTTTATTAATCATATTTGTTTATCCAACCATGAAAGAGTCCGAACTTGTAGAGAGGTGTGCAATCAATGATTTATTTAATTCCTTAACACTTTCCTTAACTCATGAACTGGATTCTCAACTTTTCACTTTGGGGATTATACCTAATGAGTGGACAATTTAAAATGGGCATAGTTGCTCTCAGTAAGAATCGAATCCAAGACGTGCAGGCGTGAGCCTTTGGATCTAATGCCAAGAAAAAATTTCATCTCATCTAAAAGTCATAAAAAATTAAGACAAATGTAGTACTATATTTTAATTGTGATATTTGTTTAATTAGTCTAAGATGTATATTTGTAGTCAGTATAGAGAATGGGGTTTAATATCTTTTTAGGATGCTAACTTTAAAGGCTAGCATTTAAAGACAATTTCATTCCGGGTTGACAAGTTTTGGCCATTATCTTTTAAGTTGCGTCAATTTAGACCAATTTTAGCTTAAAATACCCAATTGGGGTTATTACTCACATATTCAATCAAATTAGAGCCCAATGACAATATGAATTCCACATCAGTTCCAAGTCAGCTCCACGTCAACAAAAAATTATTAAACTTGTTAAGCACAAAATAATATAATACAATAATTTATTTTGGAGAATCAATAAAGTAAAAAATATTTGATAATAGTTAAAAATAATTAAGAAATAAAAAAAATCCCCAGACCTTTAGCCTCCCAACCCACGTATTCCATTCTTATCTAAAAAACCTTCAGCACCTCCAACCCCAACCTCCCCCATCGTCCACAACCAATCACCTCTCTAAAGAGTTATATTTCCATCGACACGGGAATGGGAAAGGGAAAGTGGAGTAGAGGCAGTTTCGGACATTATTGGTGTTTCTTTTAGGGCTTTATTGAATGAGGGACGAGTTATGTATCTTTAGTCAAATTAAATTTTTACCACCATAGTAATTTAGTTGTGAAATTAGGGATTTAAGATTTAGGGATGATAAAGAGGAGAAACGGGGATTGTCCCTGAGTTGAAGATTTTGGGATGAAGAAATTGACTTAGAATATGGATCAAATATATATATATATATACACACATTTATATAATAGTCAATGAGGATGCCTGCGGTTGATGCCTGCGGAAGTACGATAATAGTGTAAATGTTTGTTAATTCTATGAATACCCAAATATTATATGCACAAACATGATTAATGTGTAAATTCCATTGATTAAATGCATACTAGAAGAACAAAGATAAGAAGGATAAATCTATTAATTTTCTAATTCATCAATAAACTTTCTTATGATGAATTACAAAGCTCTGGTACCGACTAATGCAGATGGAAGCACGATAATAGCGTAAAATGTTCATTCATTCTCAAAATACCCAAATATACTCTCAAACGTGATTAATTTAAAAATTCTATTGTTTCAATGAATACTGAAAGAACAATTACTAATGACACGATAAAAGGGATAAAATCCCAAACTTTTCTAATTCATCAACAAATTTTTATACAATGTATTACAAAGTTCCAATAAATACTAATACAAAAACATAATAACTAGGCGCGATATGGTAAATAAAATAATAAAGATACAATTTTCCTACCAATCTTGATTCTCCAAATCGATTTATAATCATTTTTTAGATTGTTATTGCAATCTCATCTCCATTAGAAAGGGTGGTCGAACTCACTGCATCAACGGTGGGGCGACAACAACATGGGGGATGGGTGATGAAGCAAGAGAAAGGGAAGATTTATTGTAGCATTTAAAATTTTACTTGAATTCTACGGATGTGAAAGTCTACAAAACTTTCACCAAGTAGACACAAAAACACATTCAAGCCTCGAAGCCGTGGAAGTTACAACTTACAACTTACACTTACTTCCATGATACAGGACCCATGATTTTCAAAGCCCTCTCTTCTCCAAAAATAATCTTCCATCTCTAACTCCAAAATGTCATCATCAATTTTACTTGCAACTAAATTCACAACTTTTACCCATTTAGAGGCCTTATTAAACCGTTTCTCAGCAAGACGAAACTCAGTATGTGTTTCTTTCAACTCATTCGAGGCCGCCTCAACGAGGACTCCAGTACTAACCTTTGTTTTTCTGAGCTCGATAGGTTTCTCTTTAAAGGGAATTTTTTTAAAGAGTTAGGCAAAATGCTCATTTAACCATGATAATATTGCTATCTCTAATATCTGACACTTCATTTGCAATGTTTTCAAGATCAGATAAAATGGTTTCCATGTCATCATCAGTATATATAGAAGAGTACTCAGGAGCTGGGTAATGTGTCTTCTAGGCTTGATCGTAGAAACTCCTTTTGTTGTTTCTATATGCTCCCTTAGATTCAACATTTTCTCAACACCATCATTATAACTACCAAGTGCCAATGGTTGTATGAAGTAATAATCCCTTTAGAATCTTTTTCTTAATTTTGCCTGATAAAAAAAAAAATCCCTTTAGAATAAAAGTGTAGATGAATCGTATGCAACTGCATAATTTTTTTTTTAATCTTGCTTCAACTCTAGTAATAGTAACATTAAACTATTAAAAGTAATAAAAAAATTATTAATAATAATAATTAATTAGAACTAAGTTTATTATTTAATGAACACATATAATTTCGTACACATGCTAGTCTATTTATATAAGAATGTGTGAATCTATATTTTCGTGAAAGATTGCTTGCTTAGAAAATCATGTTTGGAGAATTTAAAGGAGAATAATATCTTTTAAATAAGAAGACAGGCAAAAAGGAGATTAACACCCCCATTAAAAAATTATTAACAATCTAAATAATACTAAGAGACTTGATTGATGTATTGTAAGAAGAATTAATAAAGTATTAGAACAACTTCGGAAATGAAAAATAAACTGAACACCCAAAATCCTCAATCAGGGAAAAGTAACGAAAGAAGTATTATATGATCAATATGCTATCTGTGTTGAAATCTAAGATAAACCTAAGTGATATCTATAAATGCTCTTAAGTTAAAAATATAAAGCATTACTTGAAAAGTAAAATATTATTGAAGTGCAAACAAAATTGTGCTAGGTTGAGTGTGATTAGGGTGATGAGGATTTTTGGATGAAAGCAAAAGGGATTTTTTACGAAAAGGAAAATTGTTTGAGGTGAGTAGTTCATATGCATTGCTTGGAATATTATACGATTATTGGTGTATGTAAATGTTTTGACCTTCGAGTCACATGGTTATTACATGATATATGGTATCTCAAACAATACGTAACAGTCTGACTTGTGTAGTTAGGCGTCGTGGTAGAAAAGAGCTTTCGAGCTAAAATATCTCAAATGATATGTAATGGTCTTGCTTATGTAGCTAGGTGCCATGGTGGAAAAGAGCTTTCGGGTTAAAATATCTCAAATGATATGTAACGGTCTGGCTTATGTAGCTAGGCATCGTGGTGGACAGAGCCTGCGGGCTATATGATGAGTGGTATCTCAAATGATACGTAATGGTCTTGCTTGTGTAGCTAGGCGTCATGATGACGGAACACATGAAAGGAAAATATATTTTTAAAAAATGTTATGATTTGCGTACTGCCGTTTTCATGTAATAGCATGCAGGCTGCCCACACTGAGAATTCAAATCTCACCCCCTCTTTTTAATAAATTTCAGGGTATGATGAAGGGAGCCAGAGCTGGAGTTAGGTGTGATACGGGTCCGAAGATATCTAAGGTTATTATGATGATACTTTTGGGAAAATAATGTTAATGATGAAATAAATTTGTATGCCGGAATAGCAAATGGTCTTATGGTCACTTGACGGTTAACTGTGTATGGTATTTATATCTAATGTTTGTTTTGTGCCAAACTTTTTATAAAGATCCTTTCATGTTAAATTTTCAAAATGGCCACTGCGTCTTTCATAACGAAAAATTATTATTTCCGTTGTCTATGTGAAGTTGTTATTTGCTTTTTAAACAAAAGAAAATTTTTAGTTCGGATTTTTTTGTCACTAAGTGGCGACTCGAATTTCTAGAGTGGCGAATCTAACTTTGGAAAACTGGGGCGTGTAAAATTCATGTAAATTACACAATCACTACTAACAAAAAATAAAAGGGAAAAAATATTTATATATATAAAATTCCTGTAAATTTGATTGAAAAAAAAGTTGCAATTTTTATATATCCATGCGATTTATCCGCGATATTTTCAAATTTGTATTTAGTTTTGTACTGCAAGTAAACCGATTTCGATATCGATACCTTGCGATATATTACAATGTACGACACTAGGTAAAAATAAATTATAGCCCAACATCCATATCTCAATCTCAAATTTTGCGATATATCCGTAATATTTTCATCCTTTAACTATAAAAAAAATTCTAATTAATGATCAATTTCTATCTCATGGAATCAATTGATACTAAAGTATTTAATCATACAAAATTTAAATGAAAGTAAATACATATTAACAATCCCCAATTCAACTTATCTTTTACACATATAATCTTAAAAATAGGTTAAATCTTTATTAAATTATAGAAGTGTCGATCTAGGTCATTTCGGTTGCTTCCATACTAACAAACGAAACTCCACCATAAGCACGCTGTATAATTCTATCATCGTCATATTATCTAAAAAAGAATAAAAGACCCACTAAAATTTATCTAGAAAATGTAGAAACTAAACTAATGTATGAAGTGTGTGAGACCTCCCCAATAGCATACCTTAGAAATGTAAATTGCCCTCTTCCTTTACTGCTACTCTTCTCGGCATTTATCCCTTTTGAAATCACTATTTGCTTGTTCACGTTTTTTGCGTTGAAGCTACAATGATAGGCACAACATTTTGCTTTTTCAGGGCCAACCAATTTGTAGCTGCTTTATTTCCTATTCCAATGCAATGGCATAAAATTTGTTCCGCCTCTTGGAATAATGATCATGTCCCTTTAGTAAAACAATTGAAATTAAGTTCAAATGGCTCTCCATTTTGGGCTTCTTTCTGCATTTTCTCCGATCTCAACTCTTCTCATCTCAAATTCATTTTTGATTGACTTAAAAAGTAATACACACGTATTTTTCTAAAAAAAAAATACCATCATTTTACCTGCAAAAATAACAAAACAACACCTTTCTCATTTCAAGTGTAATAAGTCAATTTAATATAAAATATGCTTCAAATCCTATTAAGTCAATTTAATATAACATATGCTTCAAATCCTAATAAGTCAATTTAATATAAAATAAGCCAATTAATAACATGAATTTCGAGCAGTTTTCACACAAAACACCCTCTAGATCATACACATTCGTTCACAAAACACCATAGAAGGAACTTCATTCTGAGAAGAAGAAAAAACCTCACTAAATGTTGTTAATGTAAAAGAAAATAACAAACACAATTTGTGAAAGAGAATACATAAATGAAGAAACTAATACAAAAGTAAAGAGAAACAATCAACCCAAACCATGAAATATCAAAAATCAAGTAATGTCCCACTCATAAAAGCAAAATCAACCCACTTCAAACCACGACCCATATGTAAATATAAGCCCAAAATGCAGCTCCCCCCCCCCCCCCCCCAACAAACAAAGCATCCATTCATATCAGAAAAAAAATAGAACAAGAAAGCTGGCAAATATTTCAACAAAATAAAGGAATCGCCTCTAAAATAGACTAGCAAAGAACCCGCTAAAGCATTTCCTTTGGCTCCACCGGGACATCTAAATATCATTCACACTCTTGATAAAGTAGATGAGTTTATTTGAAAAGGTGAATGCAAAGTGGACAAAAACTTAAGTAAAAAAAAAACATTGATGTTGCATAGAATTTTTTAGTTACTTGTTATATGATGCTTACTTGGTTCTTGGTTTAAGGTATCAACTCAGTAACATAGAATGAAAAGATCTCAACTTATTAATGACATGACAAATATGGTTCAAAGGTAATATTATGTACATGAATAAATATAGAATGTGTTCATCATATATGCTCACAAATTTTACCAAACACTCTCAACATTTTTTAACTTAGAATCAAAATTAGTGTACTAAAATTCTCGCATTAGTACATTGTTCTTGTATTTTTAATTTTTTTTTTTTTCAAAAAATAATTATTTGGATTATTCAGAATATAAGATATCTAAAAATTAAAACCTCAGTTAAAGGTAATTGTGTAAGGATAACGTTGCCAGACCACAATACATGACAAACATATAACTATTTATATTTAATACTAGAATTTATATTTAAAATATTAATGACTTTTATTCTGAAAACACGTATTAGTTTGAAGAATTTTATTACTTTCAATGGTTGATAATGACTTAATTGAGTATATTAATTTTTACAATGATTTCAATGTTGAGTGATTGATAAATCTTGAGATGCAATAAGCAACACGTTTTAAATTTATTTATCTACATAAATCTACCTCGAAGACTTTCAACATCTTTTTCATATCATTAATAAGTTGGATCTTTTCGCTCCATGTCTCTAGGCTGATACTCTGAAACGAAAAATAAAGAAAATTAGATATTTACAAGCATATCGCATTAGTCAATCAGCATCTTAACACAAATAAAAGAAAATTTTAAGTCGATGTACCTAGACCAAGATCCCTCCATTTCCAACTCGATGTAGCTACTTCAATTGTTAGTTTGAATAAATGAGTAAAAATAATGAGATTTTGAGAGAGAATGTGTTATGAAGAAAAGAAGAATTTGATGAATAAGTAAAACAAATGAAGATGTTTTTAAAGAGAAGGAAAATGTGAAATGAAGAAACGGCGGAGTTACAATCTTATGTTGAAAAGAATGAGAAAACCCTAATGATATCTATATGTATACAAATTATACTGGGCCTATAACTTTCCTTAGACCTAGTTGGATTTGAACTTTGAAGCATCTGGCCCATGTGAAATGGTATATTTAATGGGTCGGTTTTTATATATAAAATTTTTCATCTTAGTTGGGCTTGAAAAATTAATGATTCTTGTTATTATATAATTAGAATAGAAGCAGACATCATATCAAAATATATAGTCTATATAGATTTCCATATATTCTTTAATTGAATGGATTACGGGATAAATTTCTTTTGTTCTTTTGGAAACTAACCTCTCATCTTAATTTGACTTTTTTTTAACTTTTAATAGCACTTACTTGGATATTTGTTCATTTTATCATTTTGCAGCCAAATCTAGTATATATACTCAAAATTGAAGGTGTAAGATATAATATTTTATATTTTCACCAAGTTCTTTCTCAATATTTTTCGCTTCGCCCTAGTTGATCAATTTTTCTCTGCAATTACTAATTTAATTTATTTAAAATTTGAATTTTTAAATTTATTTATATATAATTATCGGATATATCTTGTCAGCTAGACTCGCTTGGCACACACACTTTCTTCATGATCTTCACTTTTCACACGACCAATGCTTTATTTTTTATACAACAATAGTTTTGTATTTTTTAATCAAAATTATTTACAAGTGTGTCAAGCACATTGACATTGATTATTAATTTGTTCAAAAGTTAATTTTGATGAGGAAATTGACAACCATATTCGTCCCTCAATAATTACAGTTGGTCAAAATATTCACCAAAATCTTTGCTCATCCTCTATTTAAATTATTATGTTCCAAGCATTGCATTTGCCCAATTCCCATGCTTCGCTAGGGGACGAGTGGTCGGCGTGAAAGATTTAGTTATCGAAATTTATGTTATTTCCTTGTATGTATTGTGTTAGTCTAAGAGAAGATATTATGTACACCTTGTGTACTGTACACCACTAATCAATAATATTAGTTCTATACAAACAATAATACGAGTTTTTATTGCAATAGTATTAATTCTTACAAACAATAGTATTAATGGTGTATAGTGCGCAAGATGCATATAATACTCTTTCTTTATGATACACACGGCTAATTAAAATGGTTCAAAGTAATATTCAGTTCAAGAGTATTGTTTAGTTTAATTGACTAGTCTGTTAATCCAGAATTTTGCTTAGGAAGCTTGTAATAGTTTAACTTTGACATCGAATTTTCATTGTAAAGGTCGAGCACCCCTTGTACTCGATTCTGCAATAGACTGCATTTTCCAAAAAAAAAATATACACAAGATTCCACCATAAATTTTGGTGAAGAATCAAATTCTTAAATAGTAGATGCATGTATGAAGCACACGAGGTAATTATGAATTTGTTGAATATAACTAACTCCTAACTTATTTAAGTTGATGCAACTATAATCTAGTTGATCCTAACTCTAATCGATTAACTTATGTGTTACATTGACACTAGGACATTTAATTCATGATATAGTTGAAAGTTTGATATTAATATCCTTTTGAGGCAATCCCCAGTGGTTGACCTAATAGTGTAGGTTTAGAATTTTGGAGTACACTTCTCTCCCTAGTGCTATCAATCTGCTAGTGGACGATGGGATTGAACCTCCAAATTAGTTGGTACATTGGGTACCGAGTAAGAATAATAATACTTTGAGATGATTACCAATACTAAAAAATTAATGGTTCAAAGATGTATGACCAACAAGTCCAATATAACTTGCAAAACATATGATTCAATAACGTTACATTCCATTCATTTGCATTTCTGGGTAAATATTGTGGTCCAGAAGAGTAGACAAACACATAATTGCACTTCCATCTTAGCAATGTCTTTTTTTTAAGTATCCGGCACAAGGACCGACCAAGGACCCATAACTTACCATCCATTAGTGGGGGAACTCATTTCAAAACAAAGCAAATATCTGTATAGACTGGTTCATCTCAAGAATTGACCGCACCTTGTGGAATTAATTCTAATATGTGGCTTAGAGAAGAGAAATGTCTTGGTCTTGATATGGAGCCGTCACAGTTGGATTCGGACCCGGTTGTCTCGTAAGACCGTTCTTGGCGCCCGAACTTAGGTTGTTGTGAGTTGTTGATCCTTGCCAATGAAATGGTATAAAATTCAAGGTGAAGAAAAAGAAAAGATTGAGTAAATATACATATGATAGCACTTCCATCTTAGCAATGTCTTCGTCTTGGTAACAACAAGCTTTGCTCGCCATCTGTATCCAAAAAATAAAAGAATGTTAGGAACATATTATTATAAACTTTGGAAGAACCTATGATAAGGAAATAAAATTACTTCAAATCATGAAAATTGTGTATGTGTGTGTATATATGTATCTATATATATATATATATATATATATATATATATATATATATATGCTTAGACTTGTATGCATCAGGTGCACCGTGCAAGATCAAGTGTACTTTTTAAAAAGTTAAGTTGCTATTACTAAAAAGTCACATCTGGTAATACTGAAAAGTATATTTTTAAAAAGGGACTTCTTGGTAATTGTTGTATGACTTTTTCAGTAGTAACAATTATAACTTTTTAAAAATACACTTGAGTTACACGGTGCACCTAATGCATACAAGACTAAGCATATATATATATATATATGGGTGTGTGCATGTGTATGTATGTTTAAGAAAAAGTATAATGTGAATAATATTTACGGTAACTATTACCGTGAACAACAATTTACTAATACATGTAGTCTAACTAAATAATACCGCTTCAATTAATATCTTTAGTGAAAATAACTAATACCCTTCGAATTGTATACCTTTATTTTAATTTACTAGCACCCTTCAAAATACTTTAACCGTGAATGTCATTCACATAATACATTCTCTATATAATATATATAAATATATGTGTGTGTGTGTGTGTGTAAACTTTAGAAATACATGTGTGAGAAGGTCTCTAGGTGAGTCAGTTCACAAACTAGCAAGAATTAACACCCATCCCTTCTAAAGTGTTAATAGATCATTGTCAACTTATATCCCATCTCACCGTGAGACAGTCTCATTCAAGACCAACTCATAAACTTTATATTTACTAGATTATTCACAAATGAGGTAATCGGGCAACTTATTGCAATACACTCCTCTGACAAATGAACAGTGATATAGCTCAAGTGGTTAGAGGTCCACTACTTAAGACCGAGAGATCATGGGTTTGAGTCAAAATAGATCAAAAGAAAAACCTCTTCGGTACAAATGTTCTGCAATTATTGGTTGATTAACATATCTAAACATTTCGGTTAATATCATTTTTTTTTTGGTAAATCATTGCTAATATTGGTGTTTATAACAACAAAAATCATGCCTAGAGAGAGTTAATATTAGTTATCTTCATGTAACTTAGATGGTACCTAATTTTAGTCATTTATTTTGTTGATTTTTCAATTTTAGTCATTTTGGCCTTAAATTGAAAAAAAAAAATATACAGTAAAATTGGACAAAAAAGCCAGAAAATTATAAAAGTAGAAGATAAAGAATCAAAATTTTAGTAATGTGTGTTTTTTAGTTTTATTTAAGAATCAAAATTGATAAAGTAAAAACATACATGATTAAAACTAGGCATAGCCTTAGTTAAATGTTGATCCAAAATAATAACTCTATACAGAGATACAAAAAACAATTTAACAAAAAATTATGGTAAAATTTGTTTAAGACACCTAGTGGGAACTATTTAAAGATATCATACGTTTTAGATACATTTCTAATCAGAAAATTTAATCTAACGTTTCAATATTATTATTCAACAAAAGACTAAAAATTAACTAATTTAGTAAGAACTATACGTTGATGTGAATTATACTACACTAATTTTGATAAGGAATCCAATATTAAGAGTGACTAATATATCACAGAACATATGAAGTAACATATTAATTTAGTCAGAAATAAAGATAACTACAATTTAACTCGCACATGTCAGTCGTATATGTGTAATTCTGGCAAAAAAGTGGATTTTTTTTTTAATATCCAAATGGTAAAGGACGAAAAATGAAATTTGATTTCCTATATAGATCTTGGAGAGTGTGAAATAAAATAATCTCTATTTATTTAGGTATATAAAAAAATTCTTCAAATATTTTTCATCTTTTTTTATGTCAATAATCAGTTTGGATGTTTTCATTTGAGCTGATACCCCGAAATGGACAAAGAAAACTGAAACTTGGAAACGCATTGCATAATCCAATTAATTTTAATAAGTTTATACATTTTATGATTATTTTCAAGGGAGAAAATATGATCTAATTTTATAATTTTAATTTTCCATAAAAGACTAAATATCAACAAATTACCATGAACAAAATGATCTATCAAATTTTCATTTGCATAATACTTACCTCTGAAACTTACATGATAGTTTCCATGTCATTAATAAGTTGGGATCTTTTCATTCGATCTCTCTGAGCTAATACCCTGAAATGGATAGATAAAAAATTAGAAACTGCAAGAATACTTAATACATCAATTAAATAACTTATAAAAATAATGAATATATCGATTCACATTTATTTTAGATCTTCTCTTTGTGAAGGTCCACTTTGAATTCACATTTTTGTATAGTTGTATAAACCACCTAGACACATCCCATAATAGGGCAACTACCACAATGGTCCGACAAAGATCCTGATTATTTTCAACGCATGCCTGGTTTCGTTTCAAGAATCGGGTAGAATAAACAAACTTTAAGAAAGATAGATCTGGTAGAAGAGAAGAAGTTGAAGAACACATAAATATGAAGAAGAACAGCGAGGAAGAAATGGCTGAGGTATGATTTAGGTAAACCCTAATATTCTATCTATTTATACAACTAATAATGGGCTTGTTTGAAAAGGTACAACTTATAATGGGTCAAGAAGGACTCATTACACATCTTAGATCAATATGGGTTTGAACTAAGAAATATTGACCCACTATAAAATTGGCATGATGGGCCAGTAGGAATTCTTATATCGAAAAAAAATGGCCCGGCTAAATACCCCTCTATTAATAATACATACACCTATATTAATTATAGATTATCTATTATACCATCTTTTTAAAAAAAACCTAAATTATCTCTCTATTTTTCCTTCCTTTTTACGGTCATCTCTCAATCTCTCTGCGCCTTCATCATACATCCGCTCACCGTCGTCCCCATGTGGCGCTGCCTCACCGCCACCGCCTCCGCCACATGACGCTATCCAATACCCCCCACATCAACGGTGTGCCTCTTCCTCCACACACAAAAGTTGAGAATATATAAAAAAAAAAGGTAGATGTATTTTTATTTTCTTTCACTTTTAGATTACTTATGCAATTTTTCCTGAAACAATGGAGATGAAGCATTGTTTCTTGGCCTAAAGTTTTTATCGTTATATATCCCCATTTTAACCTTTGTGGGTTTTCTCTATAACCTTCTCTTCTTTAAAGAAAAACCATTGTTTAAATTGGGTTGGGTCACTCCTGTAGACAGTGAACGACGGCGGCTGGTGGAGACCGGGGCGGTGGGTGGTTGTCGGCAGAAAGCAGTGGATGGCTGTGGGCAGCCAAAGACAGTTGCTATTAGGGTTAGGATGTGGAGGTGTATGTAAAACCCCAAATTTTATAATTAATTATTTATAATATTCATTAATTTCAAAGTATTGAGTTTTATTAAAATCAATAATTGCATATCTTAAAAAAAATAACAAAACTTATTTTCCAAAATATTTATTTTAATCTATAAGAAAGATATTTTATATGGTTTAAATTTAAAAAAAAAATCAAATAATAAAGATTTTTGTGGAAGATAATATTTTAAATTCTAGATCTCTTTTGATAAGGTTTCCATATCTTTTAAAATCTTAATTAAAATCATATCTAAGTCAAAACTCAAGCCCAAATATTTTACTATATGTACGTGTATAATTCCATAATTTTGCACAAATATCAAATCTCATATTTTATATTCATTAGCTTCTAAAGTCTTTTCCTCTTTATTCATAGGTATTTCTTTTCTAAAATTTGAAAATATCTCATCTACATATCCAAAATTTATAAAATTTTAATATAATCTTTTTTATTATGCTATTTACGTACAGTAAAAATTTCAAGGCAATCAGAGTCGTATTCCATTTTATATGAATTTTATACTCCTATGCAAAACTTTCACATCTTTGCCTATTCGATTTAAAAATTCAAAATCTATATTTCTATAAGTCCATATCATATGAGGTTCATACATATTATACATTATAATGTTTTAAGCTTACAATAAAATTTTCAAGGTCATCCAAGTCGTATTTATATTTATTATTAAATTATTCCTAATATTGTCTCTATTTTGAAAAGTCATTTGTTTCAATTTGGTATTCCACTTTCAAATTGTCACACCGTATTAATCTTTGGGAAATTCTCATAATTGAGATGTTATGATAAAGGTCTTCAATTTTAAACAAACAACCTCAATTTTTTCCCCAATTAGAGAAAATTGTGTCTCCAATTTCCCACTTAATTTGTTATTGTGGTTTGCATGACCTTATTTTAATTATGCACATAACTATCAGAACTTTCTTGTGCCCGCTGAAATAAGAATTGTTTTTCCTGTGCATCCAAATTTATCATACCCCACATAGTTGTCATGCCCCACATATCCAAATGCACTCAAATGTAGTTTTTTTCTCACGTCATTCAAGGTTTCCTCAGCAGAGGTGAAATAATTGTCATTTCATTTTTACATATTTTGTGGCAATTTTATTAATCATATTTGTTTATCCAACCATGAAAGAGTCCGAACTTGTAGAGAGGTGTGCAATCAATGATTTATTTAATTCCTTAACACTTTCCTTAACTCATGAACTGGATTCTCAACTTTTCACTTTGGGGATTATACCTAATGAGTGGACAATTTAAAATGGGCATAGTTGCTTTCAGTAAGAATCGAATCCAAGACGTGCGGGCGTGAGCCTTTGGATCTAATGCCAAGAAAAAATTTCAACTCATCTAAAAGTCATAAAAAATTAAGACAAATGTAGTACTATATTTTAATTGTGATATTTGTTTAATTAGTGTAAGATGTATATTTGTAGTCAGTATAGAGAATGGGGTTTAATATCTTTTTAGGACGCTAACTTTAGAGGCTAGCATTTAAAGACAACTTCATTCCGGGTTGACAAGTTTTGGCCATTATCTTTTAAGTTGCGTCAATTTAGACCAATTTTAGCTTAAAATACCCAATTGGGGTTATTACTCACATATTCAATCAAATTAGAGCCCAATGACAATATGAATTCCACATCAGTTCCAAGTCAGCTCCACGTCAACAAAAAATTATTAAACTTGTTAAGCACAAAATAATATAATACAATAATTTATTTTGGAGAATCAATAAAGTAAGAAATATTTGATAATAGTTAAAAATAATTAAGAAATC
The DNA here is from genome assembly GCA_947034835.1 of Ballota nigra. Taxonomy (NCBI): domain Eukaryota; kingdom Viridiplantae; phylum Streptophyta; class Magnoliopsida; order Lamiales; family Lamiaceae; genus Ballota; species Ballota nigra. The sequence continues at coordinate 2,790,069 of OX344727.1, read as the reverse complement.
AAAAAAATCCCCAGATCTTTAGCCCCCCAACCCACGTATTCCATTCTTGTCTAAAAAACCTTTAGCACCGCCAACCCCAGCCTCCGCCATCGTCCACAACCAATCACCTCTCTAAAGAGTTATATTTCCATCGACACGAGAATGGGAAAGGGAAAGTGGAGTAGAGGCAGTTTCGGACATTATTGGTGTTTCTTTTAGGGCTTTATTGAATGAGGGACGAGTTATGTATCTTTAGTCAAATTAAATTTTTACCACCATAGTAATTTAGTTGTGAAATTAGGGATTGAAGATTTAGGGATGATAAAGAGGAGAAACGGGGATTGTCCCTGAGTTGAAGATTTTGGGATGAAGAAATTGACTTAGAATATGGATCAAATATATATATATACACACATTTATATAGTAGTCAATGAGGATGCCTGCGGAAGTACGATAATAGTGTAAATGTTTGTTAATTCTATGAATACCCAAATATTATATGCACAAACATGATTAATGTGTAAATTCCATTGATTAAATGCATACTAGAAGAACAAAGATAAGAAGGATAAATCTATTAATTTTCTAATTCATCAATAAACTTTCTTACGATTAATTACAAAGCTCTGGTACCGACTAATGCAGATGGAAGCACGATAATAGCGTAAAATGTTCATTCATTCTCAAAATACCCAAATGTACTGTCAAACGTGATTAATTTAAAAATTCCATTGTTTCAATGAATACTGAAAGAACAATTACTAATGACACGATAAAAGGGATAAAATCCCAAACTTTTCTAATTCATCAACAAATTTTTATACAATGTATTACAAAGTTCCAATAAATACTAATACAAAAACATAATAACTAGGCGCGATATGGTAAATAAAATAATAAAGATACAATTTTCCTACCAATCTTGATTCTCCAAATCGATTTATAATCATTTTTTAGATTGTTATTGCAATCTCATCTCCATCAGAAAGGGTGGTCGAACTCACTGCATCAACGGTAGGGCGACAACAACATGGGGGATGGGTGATGAAGCAAGAGAAAGGGAAGATTTATTGTAGCATTTAAAATTTTACTTGAATTCTACGGATGTGAAAGTCTACAAAACTTTCACCAAGTAGACACAAAAACACATTCAAGCCTCGAAGCCGTGGAAGTTACAACTTACAACTTACACTTACTTCCATGATACAGGACCCATGATTTTCAAAGCCCTCTCTTCTCAAAAAATAATCTTCCATCTCTAACTCCAAAATGTCATCATCAATTTTACTTGCAACTAAATTCACAACTTTTACCCATTTAGAGGCCTTATTAAACCGTTTCTCAGCAAGACAAAACTCAGTATGTGTTTCTTTCAACTCATTCGAGGCCGCCTCAACGAGGACTCCAGTACAAACCTTTGTTTTTCTGAGCTCGATAGGTTTCTCTTTAAAGGGAAATTTTTTAAAGAGTTAGGCAAAATGCTCATTTAACCATGATAATATTGATATCTCTAATATCTGACACTTCATTTGCAATGTTTTCAAGATCAGATAAAATGGTTTCCATGTCATCATCAGTATATATAGAAGAGTACTCAGGAGCTGGGTAATGTGTCTTCTAGGCTTGATCGTAGAAACTCCTTTTGTTGTTTCTATATGCTCCCTTAGATTCAACATTTTCTCAACACCATCATTATAACTACCAAGTGCCAATGGTTGTATGAAGTAATAATCCCTTTAGAATCTTTTTCTTAATTTTGCCTGATCAAAAAAAAAATAATTCCCTTTAGAATAAAAGTGTAGATGAATCGTATGCAACTGCATAATTTTTTTTTAATCTTGCTTCAACTCTAGTAATAGTAACATTAAACTATTAAAAGTAATAAAAAAAATTATTAATAATAATAATTAATTAGAACTAAGTTTATTATTTAATGAACACATATAATTTCGTGCACATGCTAGTCTATTTATATAAGAATGTGTGAATCTATGTTTTCGTGAAAGATTGCTTGCTTAGAAAATCATGTTTGGAGAATTTAAAGGAGAATAATATCTTTTAAATAAAAAGACAAGCAAAAAAGAGATTAACACCCCCATTAAAAAATTATTAACAATCTAAATAATACTAAGAGACTTGATTGATGTATTGTAAGAAGAATTAATAAAGTATTAGAAGAACTTCGGATATGAAAAATAAACTGAACACCCAAAATCCTCAATCAGGGAAAAGTAACGAAAGAAGTATTATATGATCAATATGCTATCTGTGTTGAAATCTAAGATAAACCTAAATGATATCTATAAATGCTCTTAAGTTAAAAATATAAAGCATTACTTAAAAAGTAAAAGATTATTGAAGTGCAAATAAAATTGTGCAAGGTTGAGTGTGATTAGGGTGATGAGGATTTTTGGATGAAATCAAAAGGGATTTTTTACGAAAAGGAAAATTGTTTGAGGCGAGTAGTTCTTATGCATTGCTTGGAATATTATACGATTATTGGTGTATGTGAATGTTTTGACCTTCGAGTCACATGGTTATTACATGATATATGGTATCTCAAACAATATGTAACAGTCTGACTTGTGTAGTTAGGCGTCGTGGTAGAAAAGAGCTTTCGAGCTAAACTATCTCAAATGATATGTAATGGTCTTGCTTGTGTAGCTAGGTGCCATGGTGGAAAAGAGCTTTCGGGTTAAAATATCTCAAATGATATGTAACGGTCTGGCTTATGTAGCTAGGCATCGTGGTGGACAGAGCCTGCGGGCTATATGATGAGTGGTATCTCAAATGATACGTAATGGTCTTGCTTGTGTAGCTAGGCGTCATGATGACGGAACACATGAAAGGAAAAAATATTTTAAAAAAATGTTATGATTTGCGTACTGCCGTTTTCATGTAATAGCATGCAGGCTGCCCACACTGAGAATTCAAATCTCACCCCCTTTTTTTAATAAATTTCAGGGTATGATGAAGGAAGCCAGAGCTGGAGTTAGGTGTGATACGGGTCCGAAGATATCTAAGGATATTATGATGATACTTTTGGGAAAATAATGTTAATGATGAAATAAATTTGTATGCCGGAATAACAAATGGTCTTATGGTCACTTGACGGTTAACTGTGTATGGTATTTATATCTAAGGTTTGTTTTGTGCCAAACTTTTTATAAAGATCCTTTCATGTTAAATTTTCAAAATGGCCACTGCGTCTTTCATAACGAAAAATTATTATTTCCGTTGTCTATGTGAAGTTGTTATTTGCTTTTTAAACAAAAGAAAATTTTTAGTTCGGATTTTTTTGTCACTAAGTGGCGACTCGAATTTCTAGAGTGGCGAATCCAACTTTGGAGAACTGGGGCGTGTAAAATTCATGTAAATTACACAATCACTACTAACAAAAAATAAAAGGGAAAAAATATTTATATATATAAAATTCGTGTAAATTTGATTGAAAAAAAAGTTGCAATTTTTATATATCCATGCGATTTATCCACGATATTTTCAAATTTGTATTTAGTTTTGTACTGCAAGTAAACCGATTTCGATATCGATACCTTGCGATATATTACAATGTACGCCACTAGGTAAAAATAAATTACAGCCCAACATCCATATCTCAATCTCAAATTTTGCGATATATCCGTAATATTTTCATCCTTTAACTATAAAAAAAATTCTAATTAATGATCAATTTCTATCTCATGGAATCAATTGATACTAAAGTATTTAATCATACAAAATTTAAATGAAAGTAAATACATATTAACAATCCCCAATTCAACTTATCTTTTACACATATAATCTTAAAAATAGGTTAAATCTTTATTAAATTATAGAAGTGTCGATCTAGGTCATTTCGGTTGCTTCCATACTAACAAACGGAACTCCACCATAAGCACGCTGTATAATTCTATCATCATCATATTATCTAAAAAAGAATAAAAGACGCACTAAAATTTATCTAGAAAATGTAGAAACTAAACTAATGTATGAAGTGTGTGAGACCTACCCAATAGCATACCTTAGAAATGTAAATTGCCCTCTTCCTTTACTGCTACTGTTCTCGGCATTTATCCCTTTTGAAATCACAGTTTGCTTGTTCACGTTTTTTGCGTTGAAGCTACAATGATAGGCACAACATTTTTCTTTTTCAGGGCCAACCAATTTGTAGCTGCTTTATTTCCTATTCCAATGCAATGGCATAAAATTTGTTCCGCCTCTTGGAATAATGATTATGTCCCTTTAGTAAAGCAATTGAAATTAAGTTCAAATGGCTCTCCATTTTGGGCTTATTTCTGCATTTTCTCCGATCTCAACTCTTCTCATCTCAAATTCATTTTTGATTGACTTAAAAAATAATACACACGTATTTTTCTAAAAAAAAATACCATCATTTTACCTGCAAAAATAAAAAAACAACACCTTTCTCATTTCAAGTGTAATAAGTCAATTTAATATAAAATATGCTTCAAATCCTATTAAGTCAATTTAATATAACATATGCTTCAAATCCTAATAAGTCAATTTAATATAAAATAAGCCAATTAATAACATGAATTTCGAGCAGTTTTCACACAAAACACCCTCTAGATCATACACATTCGTTCACAAAACACCATAGAAGGAACTTCATTCTGAGAAGAAGAAAAAACCTCACTAAATGTTGTTAATGTAAAAGAAAATAACAAACACAATTTGTGAAAGAGAATACATAAATGAAGAAACTAATACAAAAGTAAAGAGAAACAATCAACCCAAACCATGAAATATCAAAAATCAAGTAATGTCCCACTCATAAAAGCAAAATCAACCCACTTCAAACCACGACCCATATGTAAATATAAGCCCAAAATGCAGCTCCCCCCCCCCCCCCCCCCCCCCCAACAAACAAAGCATCCATTCATATCAGAAAAAAAATAGAACAAGAAAGCTGGCAAATATTTCAACAAAATAAAGGAATCGCCTCTAAAATAGACTAGCAAAGAACCCGCTAAAGCATTTCCTTTGGCTCCACCGGGACATCTAAATATCATTCACACTCTTGATAAAGTAGATGAGTTTATTTGAAAAGGTGAATGCAAAGTGGACAAAAACTTAAGTAAAAAAAAACATTGATGTTGCATAGAATTTTTTAGTTACTTGTTATATGATGCTTACTTGGTTCTTGGTTTAAGGTATCAACTCAGTAACATAGAATGAAAAGATCTCAACTTATTAATGACATGACAAATATGGTTCAAAGGTAATATTATGTACATGAATAAATATAGAATGTGTTCATCATATATGCTCACAAATTTTACCAAACACTCTCAACATTTTTTAACTTAGAATCAAAATTAGTGTACTAAAATTCTCGCATTAGTACATTGTTCTTGTATTTTTAATTTGTTTTTTTTTTCAAAAAACAATTATTTGGATTATTCAGAATATAAGATATCTAAAAATTAAAACCTCAGTTAAAGGTAATTGTGTAAGGATAACGTTGCCAGACCACAATACATGACAAACATATAACTATTTATATTTAATACTAGAATTTATATTTAAAATAATAATGACTTTTATTCTGAAAACACGTATTAGTTTGAAGAATTTTATTACTTTCAATGGTTGATAATGACTTAATTGAGTATATTAATTTTTACAATGATTTCAATGTTGAGTGATTGATAAATCTTGAGATGCAATAAGCAACACGTTTTAAATTTATTTATCTACATAAATCTACCTCGAAGACTTTCAACATCTTTTTCATATCATTAATAAGTTGGATCTTTTCGCTCCATGTCTCTAGGCTGATACTCTGAAACGAAAAATAAAGAAAATTAGATATTTACAAGCATATCGCATTAGTCAATCATCATCTTAACACAAATAAAAGAAAATTTTAAGTCGATGTACCTAGACCAAGATCCCTCCATTTCCAACTCGATGTAGCTACTTCAATTGTTAGTTTGAATAAATGAGTAAAAATAATGAGATTTTGAGAGAGAATGTGTTATGAAGAAAAGAAGAATTGGATGAATAAGTAAAACAAATGAAGATGTTTTTAAAGAGAAGGAAAATGTGAAAGGAAGAAGCGGCGGAGTTACAATCTTATGTTGAAAAGAATGAGAGAACCCTAATGATATCTATATGTATACAAATTATACTGGGCCTATAACTTTCCTTAGACCTAGTTGGATTTGAACTTTGAAGCATCTGGCCCATGTGAAATGGTATATTTAATGGGTCGGTTTTTATATATAAAATTTTTCATCTTAGTTGGGCTTGAAAAATTAATGATTCTTGTTATTATATAATTAGAATAGAAGCAGACATCATATCAAAATATATTGTCGATATAGATTTCCATATATTCTTTAATTGAATGGATTACGGGATAAATTTCTTTTGTTCCCTTGGAAACTAATCTCTCATCTTAATTTGATTTTTTTTTTTTTTACTTTTAATAGCACTTACTTGGATATTTGTTCATTTTGTCATTTTACAGTCAAATCTAGCATAAATACTCAATTTGTTAGAAATAATGTTTTAAATCTTCACCAAATTCTTCCTCAATATTTTTCGCTTCGCCCTAGTTGATTAATTTTTCTCTGCAATTTCTCATTTAGGCAACCCACCAAGAGTGTTTACGACTGTCGATTAGACCAAAATAAAAGACTAGGGGGAATGTGAGATTTTCAAGCCAATTTTTTTTTTTTATAAAAATGACTAAATTTGGCAGAAAATGACTAAAGAAAACTTGAGTAAAGATCGAAGGCTATATATGATATTAACTCAATAAATGACTATCTAAAAAAAATAAGTTTTTATAGATAACATTTTAATCAAACTTTTAGAAGTAAATAAAACCCCTACTTTTCCATCCATTCAAAAGTTAAACAAATTGAGAAATATTAATTGATTATTTTTAATTACACAATGTGGGTAATAAGATCTTGTTATATTGTTTACTAATAATTTTAACTTTTACTTTTTTGAAGAGAACTAATATTTATAACTTAAAAGGCATATAAATATGAACTTGTTCTTCTATTAATTCACAGATAATTTTCATTTAAGTCACAAGTATACGTACATCGTAGCTAATGCCTTAAGAGTAGTGGTGAATGTAATCTAAATTAATATTGAATCTCAAAATGATGGTGCATTACTATACAAAAAAACCTAATTATTGACCAACTTCAATATCATGAAATCAATTGATACTAAAGTGATTAATCATACAAAACCGAAAGAAAGTATATACATGTTAACAAGCCCCAATTCGACTTATCTTTTACACATTTAATCCCATAATTAGGTTAAATCTTTACCGGAACTCATTAAAGTCATTAAAGTGTAGAAGCAAATTTGGAATATAATCAAGTTCATGATATGATTATTTTTGTATGATGATTTTTATATGTTCTTTAACGGAATAAATAACAACGTAGTTAAAAAAAAAAAATCAAGAGTACATAGAAAATTAGTAACAATTGTACTGGTCAATTAGTATATTTTATTAAAATAATTAATTTAACTTTAAAATGCACTTAATTTGCAAAGTGCAATTAATTTATTTCCTTCATTTAAAAAAATAAGGAGAAAATATTGAGAAAAGATTCTTCAAAATACTAACAATTTACCATGCATATATACACACACTATTCCATAGTTGTTAATTGATTTATTAGTTATATCTTTTGTATCCTATGATACTTTGCCTCATCCTCTCGGGCTGAGTTAGTTCTAACGGGTCACTTTGGGACCTTTTGTTGTTTGGCCATTTCCTGGCCTCCTCTTTGATTTCCAAGTCACTTTTAGTTTTGGACCCTTGCAATTTATATTTTTTTAATATATTATTACCATATTAGTTCTCGTATTTAAATCATCGCCAAACAGTTTTGTTAACTATAAACCCATTGAATCTTATCAGTTTATAACTGGTCTAGTAGTGAGCAGATAAAGCCATACCTGTATACAAACAAAAAGAATAAAGAAAAAGAAAAAAAAACCATTGTTTTATATAAATTGCACAAAAATCTCTATGTTTTAGTAAAGTATATATGAAATCTGCCTCCGTTAGTTATAACAAAGAGTGTCTCTCATTTAATTTTTTTTAGATGGGACATTAACTCAAGTTCATATAAAATTATGAAATTCCCCCTGTGTTTCATAAGATATACACAAAAACCTTGTATTTTCATAAAATATGCATAAAACTACAATAATTAATGAAAATACTAAAGGTGGTTTCATTGAACTAAAATAAATAATAAAAAAATGACAATGTATAGAGTGAAAATAGTTTATACATGAACCATTGAAGGGTATTGGTTGTTTTCACTAAAGAGTATTAGTTGTTTTCACTGAAGCGTATTAATTATATATTGAAATCAAACTAAGACTCTTTAGTGAAAAAAAACTAAAACTCTTCAGTGAAAACAACTAATACTCTTTAGGCAAAACAACTAATATCCTCCAGTATCACATGTATGAATCAATTTCACTTTATACATTCTTTAAGAAAATACTATAATAATAATTAATATAAAAAAAAAATACACAAAAAGAAAAACAAGAAATTAGATTAAACAAAAGATGGATTCATTAAAATCAAAACTACGTCAAAGTCAAAATATACTCCTTCCAATCCACAATAAACTTAACACTTTCCTTATTCGTCCACCCCACAATAATTTTCACATCTCTATAATAAAAATAACACTCCCTCATAATATCATTTTACATTCAAATAAACCCTTAAAAAATTATTTTTCATTAATCTTTTTTAATAAGTGTGTCCAATTACATGTGAAGATTAATCGGGGACGGAGGAGGGTGTAGTTCCTTAATTATTCGAATCAACTTAAATGTAATTTATTAATGGGGCACTTATTATTTACTACAATCCTATAAGCTTAAATGCACTATGCAATAACAAAAATCCCATGGCACAATTTGCTACAATTTGGTGGTCCCCATCATTAACCAAAACTACACATTCATACAATTTGATGGGTCCATGTTCAAATTCAGATTCTTACAAAATCTGACACGATATTGACTGACTGACGCTTTTTTCACAGTTCCCGAGGCAAAAATTTGACCAGTAATATTTGTTATTTTTGGATATTTATTAATTTTGAACATAAACATAAATTTTATGAACACAAGTATAAAATAATTTTTGAACATAAATATAAATATTTGAGAATTCTAGCAAGTTCAGATTCAAATTCAAGAACAATTCTTTATTATTAATCTGAGAATTGCACTTTAAAAATTTCCAAAAATATTACATATACAAAATTAGGCACAAACAACCCAAAATTTATGAACAGACTACGAAAAAAAATGTGAACAGACGCATAAAAATTATAAACAAACACTTTAAAATTATGAACAAATGCTAGTAAATTGTGAACAGAAGGCGTTTTCGCGTTTTCCTCCCAGAAACTTCCAATTCCTTTCATATCTTGATACCTGAAATCAACAACAAAAAAATTTAGAGCAATTGAAGAGAAAAATCCATCAACAAAACTTCACAATCAATCTTCAAAACTCCATTAATACCCTACCCTCCATTACACTCCACCAACTAAGAACCAAAGATACACTGCATTCCTAATACTCTGAATTTTTTTACAGTTTTAGTGGCAAACAATAAATCAAACACATTTATCTTCAATTATAGATTCAAAATTTAAAATTGAGGGCAAAGCTATAATCAACAAATTCACTTCAGAACATTAATTTGAATGCCTAAATTTAGTCAAGAGTTTGAGCAATTTCATCAGAAAACTTCTCAACTCAATTTCACAAGATTAATTACCTTTCAACGAAAAACAGAGGCCCATCCCCCGTCTCAAATTGGAACCGCCGCCAGATCAGAACCTAGATCGGAGCCGCCACCAGATCGAACTCAGATCGGAACCGTCATGCCCCCTCGCCAGCGCCACCGTTGCGTCCCTACCCAGCGCCGCCGTCGTGTACCCCTCGCCAGCGGTGCCTCTCTCTCCCAAGATCCTCCCAACACAGCGACGCCACGAGGTAAGTAGATCTCTCATATTTCTTCCTTGCGCCTCTTCTCCGCTTCCTTCTCTAGAAAATTCTCAAAATCCAATTTCGGTCCCCGCTCAGATTCTCATCTTTCACCACAAGGCAAATCGTCAAATTAGATTTTGTCGTTTCGAAATTGAGGAGAGAAGGGGAAATCGGTAAAGCTGGTGTGGCGAGTGAATTAGGCTTTGGGTAGAGAAATTTTGTGTGCTTGAAATGGAAGGTGGTCCTGGCGGTGGTGGCGACGGAGAATCTGGCGGCCATGGACGGTGGTTCCGGCGGGTTTAGGACGGTGGTTGGAGGTTTGGGGAGAATCTGGCGCCGCCTTCTCGCCCTCACGAGCGCCGTCGTCGAACCGGAGATGCGGCCTTGGTGATGCAGCGGCGAGCGTGGTCTCGTGGTGGGGTGGGTTAGGATTTCTGATAGTGAGAGAGATAGAGAGAGTCGTGAGAGAGAAGGGTGAGGGGGTGGGTGGTTGGGTTTGTTTTTTAATTTGGGGGGTGGGGAGGTGGAATTAATCTGAGATTTGGGAGAGAGAATATGGGTCCTACCATTTAAAATACATCTTGACACATAAATGTATCAAACTGCTCCATGGGATTTTTGATGTTGTATGGTGCATTTAAGGCTTAGGGATTGTAGTGTTGTGTGTATTTCTCTTTATTAATTGATAAAAATAACATACTATTAAAAGAAAAGTGATATTAAACAATTTAAAGAACTTGCAAACGTTTCCAAGTGTTTTTACATGTCCTGGCGCAATGTGCTATAGTATTTTTCACAATATACATAATTAAAGAGTATATATAGAGTGAAATTGGTTCATACACGAATCATTAAAGAGTATTACTTGTTTTCATTGAATAGTCTTAATTTGTTAACTGTAAACAAACTAAGACTCTGCAGTGAACTCTTGAGTGAAAACAATTAATGCTCTTTTAGTGAAAATTATAAATATTAAATTACAATGAGAATGATAGTTACACTATTGGTGTTTGCTCTAGTATTGGCATAAAGTGAAAACAAAAACAAATTGTTGGTTCGAAAAATAGTGAAATGATTACATGAGTGGATGCAGTTTTTAACTTGTTTCGAGTGTTACTAACCCGTACGAAGTATAATGAAGGTGGATTGATCATCTTTTACACTCATTAACAACCACAATTATCTTGTACTCATTCTTATTCTCATTAAAAGATTTGAACCAAGCACCCCACTACAGAATTCTAAAGAGATCATTCCTCATTGAATCTTATTATCTTAGTATGCATATGTTAATGTAAAAGAATATTGAGAAAGAACACCTCGTTTTTCTTAGTGATTACTACCAGCCACTCTCACATTCTTCCCAGAAACAAGATCAGAAATGAATATATACACAACTACTTCATTGATCAATACAGTCACAAAGAATGCAAACCTAAGCAACAAAAAGAGAGGCAAATATAACCAATTCTCAGAGATATCCCTTCTTTATCACAATTAAGTCTAACTTAACATGAAACAACTCAAATTAACATTCACCCCGTCAAAGTGTTAATGTGTCATGCCCAATTTATACCTCATCTCATCATCTCATGGCATGGGACGAGATCTCACACAAGACTTGATCATGTTTTTTTATAAGAAAATAAAGGAGACAACAACAAAGCATATGCAATAATTCCTCATTTCATGTTTCCTTTCTCTTTTAGGCCACTCAGTTATTTGAGAATCAAATTTTCAAATTAGTTGATACATTGGGTCTACACAGAGTAAGAAAAATAATGTTTTTGAGAAGTTTACCAATACTAAAAAAAATAATGGTTCAAAGAAGCATGACCAACAAGTCTCTCACAACTAGCCAAACATAGGATTCAATAATGTTACATTCCATCTATTTGCATTTTTAGATAACTATTGTGGCCCTGGGGAGTAGATAAACATATAATTGCACTTCCATCTTAGCAAGGTCAATTTTTTTTTATACGTGTATCAAGCACAAGGACCGACTAATGTGGGGGATCCATAACTCATCGTCCACTAGCGCGGAACCCATTTTAAGTCAAAGCAAATCTTTGTAAGGATTGGTCCATCTCAAGAATTGATCGCACCTTGTGGGTTTAATTCTAATCTGAGACTTAGAGAGGACAATTCTAATCTGATACCAAATCCCAGGGGTTAGCAATGTCTTAGTCTTGATATGGAGCAGTCATAGCCGGATTCAGACCCGTGATTGAAACTTTGACAGTTCTTGAGATCATGGTCAATGGTACCAGAAGACAAGCAATAAATTAGCAATGACTCATACTTAAGAGGAAGCCATAAATGTTTCCCTTTCACCCGAATAGTGATTCTTCTTATCAACGGTTTTGTGATGTTTATTGAGATCTTAAACCTCACAAACTTGCCAAATAAATCGTCGTCTGAAGTATCCACCAACTCCAGTGTCCCAATCTGTTTAGCAAAAAGATTGATAGAATTTTCATTCATGCATGAGATTGGTACATCATATAACCGAGCCCAAAATGGCGTGTGGTCAGCAAAAAGTTTGTTCTTGGCACCCGAATTTAAGTTGTTGTAAGTTGATTTCTGAAGAAGACTCTTTTCTTTGTCAGATGCAGAAACAAGCTGTTGATCCTTGCTAATGAAATGGTATACAGTTGATAATGAAGGAAAAGAAAAGAACGAAACATTTGTTAGTTCTTTGAGGAGAAAAACATATAATTGCACTTCCATCTCAACCATGTCTTTGTCTTTAAAGAACAGTCTTTCCTCGTCGTCTGTACCCAAAAAACAAAAGAATATTAGGAACATATTAATATAAACTTTGGAAGAAACCTATGATAAGGAAATAAAGCTACTACACATCAAGAAAACTATATATATATATGTGTGTATGATTAGTCTGTATGCATCAGGTGCACCGTGCACTTTCTAGTGTATTTTTAAAAAAAGTTACAATTGTTATATATTACTGAAAAGTCATTTTTCATATTACTGAAAAGTAAGTTTTTAAAAAGGGACTTCTTTGTAATTATTGGTGTGACTTTTTAGTAGTAACAATTGTAACTTCTTAAAAACACACTTGGGTCACACGATGTATCTGGTGCACAATTGACTTACTCATATATATATATATATATATATATTTATAAAAGTCAAAGTATAATGTGAATAATATTTACGATAACTATTGATGTGAACAACAATTTACTAATACTTATATTTAAGCAACTAATACCTATAGTCTAACTAAATAATACCACTTTAATTAATATTTTTAGTGAAAACAACTAATACCTTTCGAATTTGATACCTTTATTATAATTTACTAGCACCCTTCAAACAACTTTAACCATGAATATCATTCACATAATATCTTCTCTATATAATACTCCCTCCGTCCCATGATTATTTGCACACTTTCCTTTTTCGTCCATCCCAAAATTATTTGCACACTCCAAAAAAGGAAACATTGATTTGCATGCACACTCACAATAATATACACATATTAACCCATATGTAGGGGTGAAAACGGATCGGATATTTCCCGACCCATCCGGAGCCGTATCCGGTCGGTATCGAATTCGGTATAAAAAATTAGTATCCGGGCGGATACGGAATCGGATACGGATAGTTGACTTCGAATTCGGAATCGGATTCGGAATACAGAATATTCGACCGTATTCGACTTTTACCATATTTTATCGGATATTATCCGGATATCAAATCCGGATATCCGGATATCTGGATTTTTTTAATATATTTTATTTTATATTATATTAATATATATATTATATATATAATAATATAATATCAGTCCAATTCTAAATTCTAATATATATAATAATAATATAATATTAATATATATATTATATATATAATATTAATATATATATTATATATATAATAATATAATAATAATTTTTATAATTTGCATTAGAACTTCTATGAAATATTGCATAGGTGGTTTTTTTTATGTGTTTCAATCACATTTTGATGATTTTCATATGAAATATATTATCCGATTATAGTTATTCGAATCCGGCCCGGATTCGTTCGATATCCTTCCCGTATCCGTATACCGAATATACCGAATTCGTATCCGAATCCGGCTTTTCCGTATTCGACTCCGAATTCGAGAAAAAAATATGATTTAGGATACGGTATAAGCACTATCCGTCCGTATCCGATCCGTTTTCACCCCTACCCATATGTCATTACCTTACTTAAAAAGTGAATTTTCCTTAAAATGTGTGTCATTTTAAGTGTGCAGGTAATACCGGGACGGAGGGAGTATATATATACACATATATATATACTTATATGTATAAACTTTAGAAAATACTTGCATGAGATGGTCTCAAGGTGAGTCGGTTCACAAGCTAGCACAAATTAACAATCATCTCTTCTAAAGTGTTAATGGATCATTGTCAACTTATACTCCCATCTCACCGTGAGACGGTCTCACGCAAGACCTACTCATAAACTTTATATTTACTAGATTATTCAAAAATAGGGTATTAGGTGCAACTTATTGAAATACACTCCTCTGACAAATGGACAAAAGAATATAGCTCAAGTGGTTGGAGCTCCACTACCTATGACCGAGAGGTCATGGGTTCAAGTCAGAACCGGTCTAGAGAAATACCTCCACTATACAAATGTTCTGTAATTATTGGTTGCTTAACATATCTTAATTTTTCAGTTAATATCGTTTTATTTTGTTATTTACTAATATTGGTCTTTATAACAACAAAAATCACACCTAGAGAGATTTAATATTAGTAGTCTCATGTAACGTAGATCTTGCCTAATTTTTGTCATTTATTTTGTTATTTTTTCAATTTTAGTCATTTTGGCCTAAATTTGAAAAAAAGAACATATAGTAAAATTAGACAAAAAAAGGCAGAAAATTGTAAAAGTAGAACATAAAGGATCAAAATTTTAGTCTTGTATGTTTTTTACTTTTATTTAAGGACAAAATAGATAGAGTAAAAACATGCATGATTAAAACTGGGTATAACCTAAGTTACATGACGATCCAAAATAATAATTCTATACAGAGATACAAAAAACTATTTTACAAATAGTTATGGAAAAATTTGTTTACGACACCTAGTGGGAACTATTTAATGATATCATATGTTTTAGATGCATTTCTAATCAGAAAATTTAATCTAACTTTTCAATTTTATTATTCAACAAAAGACTAAAAATTAACTAATTTAGTAAGAACTATACGTTAATGTGAATTATACTACACTAATTTTGATAACGAGTTCAATATTAAGAGTGACTAATAAATCATAGAACATATGAAGTAACACATTAATATAGTCAGAAATCCAGATAACCACAATTTAACTCGCACATGTGAGCCGTGTGTGTGCAATTCAGGCAAAAAAGTACCAAGATTGGTCAAAATAGGAGCAAATTTGATAAATAAGGATTTTTTAAGGAATATCCTAAAGGTAAAGGAGGAAAAAAGAAATTGTTGATAGGCAAACATCAATCATTGTTGGGCGAACAATTATTAAGGTCTAAATAGAGACTACGAAGAATCAACACTAAATCAAAGATGATTAACAAAGAAAATCAAAAGGGAGTGTACAAATCAATCCGGAAGGTGTACGAAATGATGAACAACTCCATCGACGAACAACTAATTGACGAACAAGGAACCAAGATTTCCAAGCTCATCTTAACCCGAAGTCCAGGCGAACAACTTCCAAGCCACGTCCACAAAAGGCTAGCAACTTTGATGAAGAAACCATACTGGATCAATTAAGCCGACCTAGACGAACAACAATGAGTCTGAGATAAGACCAAAGAAGACTTTGTAACTAAGATTCAGCTTAGATAAAGTCAAACAAGGTCAAAGGACACTTGTCTAGCATGCAAGCTAGGGAGACCAAGAGTCTTGGACACCTCCTGCTTGCTAGTCTCTATAAATAGTTGTTCTCCAGCTAAGAAATACAAGTTCAAATTCAAAAATAATTTCCAAAACACACACGAACACACCTAAACATACACATACACGAGATAAATACGATTTCGACTTTCGTATCTACGATTTCATAACCCAAATCTTCGATTTACCATTTACGGTGGTAATCAATCACACGTAATTGATTGGTGATCTTAAACCGAACTAAAACAGTCACTAAACCATCCGATTAAATTTGATCACCAACAAATTGGCGCTAGAAGAAGGGTTCGAACCTTCGGTTTAGTGTGATTAATCAAGAACTTCAAGCTGAAAACTTGAAGATTTGAAGAAAACCTCAAGAAACATTTGAAGATTCAAGCAAAAGTGTTCTTGTTGTTCTTGGTGTTCTTCAATACAAAATTTGAAGACAATTTAATTTGAAATGCCTCAATCAAAGGAAACACAAGGTTCACGCTTATCAAGGAGAGCATCTCCTACTCGAGCTTCGTCGGTTGACCATCAGGATCGTGAACCCAGACATGCGAATAGATCGCAACATACGGCCTTAACTCATAACCTCCCACCTGAAATGGAGGCCCTAGCGAACAACCCAAACGAACTGGCTAAGATCATTGCTGCTCTCCAAGCTCTCCAAAGACAGCAAGAACATAATAGACCTTCACAAGCAAGGCCTATGGATAAACCCCTGGAAGTTGTTAGGGCCAGGTCTGGTAGGGGCGAACAACATGAGGTGAACAGTGCCCAGGTCAGGCGGGATAAGGGCAAAGCCAAGGTGGCCGACCGGAGAGAGGACCAGGCTGAGTCTGCTCGCGGGCGAACAACAATGTCAAGCCATGGGACAACTCGCTCCAGTGCCCAAGACAGACTTGACCAACCCTAACAATAGAGGGAAGCTGCTCGCCAAGGGGCGGAACATGGGCGAGCAACATTTGAACAACCTCGCCCATCAATTCATGAAAGACTCTCCCAATCTGCCTTCAGGCGCCTGGGGCCAAATGCGGCGAGCAACCCTAGAAAGCAGCTCCAGGACATGCCCGCTCCGAGTGAGGGACTGCGACGAGCAGAAAGGCTTGTGCCTTTGCTCGCCGAACAACCTCCAAGCCAGGGGGCATCTTTGGATGAGTTGTCAAGCCTAAGAAAGGCTTTGGAGAGCATGTAGGGACAATTGGACCAACAAAGAGGAGTGGGGGACGACTAGC
Organism: Ballota nigra; assembly: GCA_947034835.1. Lineage (NCBI taxonomy): Eukaryota > Viridiplantae > Streptophyta > Magnoliopsida > Lamiales > Lamiaceae > Ballota > Ballota nigra. Next base: position 2,772,906 of record OX344727.1, on the reverse strand, counting down.
TTACCATCTTCACCCCTATCATCTATCATTCTGAAAGCCCCGATTCAGAAAAAGGTCCAATTCCCAACAAGTATACAGTATGATGGCCTTGCTGATCCCAGGGTTCATCTGACGAAGTATTCGGATTATATGGTCTCGGTGGGAGCCAGCGATGCCACCCAATGCCAAAATTTCCCATTAACTTTGGGGGACCGAGTGCACAAATGGTTTTCGGCAATGCCACCAGCATCTATCCACTCGTTCATCCAACTAAGTTGAGAGTTCCTCTCCCATTTCTCAATGGCGGGATCATATTTGTCCCAAAAACACCGGTTGTCGGACCTAAAGTAAAATGACGACGAGTCAGATCGGGCATTTATGGAAAGGTTTAACAAGGTGTTGTTGGAAGGGGAGCCCGTCAGTGAAGACACAAAAATTATCGATGTTATGGCCGGATTGAAGAAAGGATCAAAGCTATGGAAAGAGGTACGTCTAAAGTGCCCAAGAAGCTATGCCGAATTCAGAAATCAAGCCGGCATATTCGTTTCCATGCATGAGGCTTTGTAATCAAACTTGGGGGAGAACAAAGCTGGTCCCAAGGAGAACAACAAGAAAACTGGCGGAACAGGCTACCGAGTCCCGAAGAACATGAAGGCATTCAATGAAGGGACGGAGCTTAAGGAAAAGTTGAACCAGGTGCTAACAGTGTCAGTCGATGCTGTATATGAAAATGTAAAGGAGAAGGAGTTGCTCTCCCCTCTACGTAAAATCCATCAAGATACCAACAAACTCAACCCCAACAAGTACTGTGCCTACCATCAAAGCATGGGGCATTTTACGAGCGAGTGTAGAGATCTGCTTAAACAGCATTGGCGGTTTTACGAGGAAGGGAAGCTCTCCGACTTTGTTAAAAGACAACTTGGAAAGAGAGCCCGGGAGAACAACTCCGAAGATGAGGATGATCAACCTTAGAAAAATAATAAACCCGGGCGGCCAGTTCCGGCCGTTGCTGCTCGTCCCCTAGAGGACCTATACATGATGGAACCTGTGGAACCGGCGGGAGGATGTTCTGATGGACGACCACCAATCTCCAATCGAAAAAGAAAAGCCAAATTGCGAGCGATCGACCAAGTACAAGGAATGGGGGTTAAGCCATCCATCATGCAAACAGCAGAACTAACCTTTACTGAAAAGGATTTGGAGGGAATCTTGACCCCCCACAATGATTCGCTCGTGATTTGTGCTAAGATCATGGAGACCAGAGTGCATAGATTGTTAGTGGACACCGGAGCCTACACCAACACTCTTTTCAAGAAGACGCTCGACCAACTTGGAGACTACTCAAGCTACATACGAGCTTCAAACCACATAATTTTAGGCTTCGGAAATGCTGTAACAGTCCCGTTAGGGAAAATTAGGTTGTCCGTTCAGCTTGTAACGGTCGAGAAACCCGAGAAAAACATAACAAGAATGGTTGATTTCTTGGTCGTCGATCAGGAATTGACCTACAACGGGTTTCTTGGTCGACCTTTTCTGAATGAATTTAAAGCTGCATGTTCAACTTACCATTATTGCCTAAAGTTCCCTACAGAAAGCGGAGCAGGCACAATAAAGGGAGATCAAAGAAAGGTTCGGGAATGCCTCCTGCAGTTGCAGGCAAAGCACACAATGGTATCCATGATGGAAGCCACCACCAGCTATCCTGCTGATGAACCATCAATACTGGAGAACATGATGGACATAGAGGAGGACCACATGGATACGGACGAACAACACCATGACAAGCAAGTGTTGGACGAACAACAAAGGGGTGGTGACGAGCAACACTCACCAGATGACTTGGAGGGCCAGGTGTTGACTAACAACAACGAGTTAGGACCAACAGATGATCTAGATCCCCGCGTGGGAGCAGAGCCAATAAGCATCGAAAATGATTTCAACCCTGAGGGACCAATGCTCGATCCTCATTGGAAATGACAAAAATGACGAGCAACTCCAGTTGAAGAACTGGAGGCGTTCAAAGTTAATCCTGAAAACAAGGATCTCAAATTATACATAGGATTTGAGCTCCCTGAGCCTTACAGATCCCGAATGAAAGAGTTCCTCACAAAAATCTAGATGTTTTTGCTTGGTCTCATGTAGTCATGGTGGGAATAGATCCAAAACATGCTTGTCATAAGCTCAACATCAATCAAGCAAAAAGGCCTGTCCATCAAAAACGAAGAAAATATGGCCCAGATAAGTATCAGGCTTTGAATGAAGAGGTAAAGAAGTTGTTAGACAACGACCTAATCCGACAAGCACTCTGTCCACAATGGGTAGCAAACCCAGTCCTTGTGAGGAAACCAAACGGGACCTGGAGGCTATGCATAGACTTTACATACCTGAATGCAGCATGCCCGAAGGACAACTTTTCTCTCCCTCATATTGACCAATTGGTGGACAGCACAGCAGGTCATGAAATGCTAACGTTCATGGATGCCTTTGTCGGGTACCATCAAATTCCAATGCATCCAGACGATCAAGAAAACACAGCATTTTATACGAACAAAAACTTGTTGTGTTGGAAGAGAATGCCCTTCGGCCTCATCAACGCCGGAGCAACATACCAGAGGTTGGTGAACAAGATGTTCGACGAACAAATCGGAGATACGGTAGAAGTCTATGTAGACGATATCGTAGTCAAAAGCCCCCGAAAAGAAGACCATCTTCAGCATTTGACCCAGGTGTTCGATATTCTTCGACATTACAACATGAAACTAAACCCGAAGAAAAGCAGCTTTGGAGTCCATTCTGGAAAGTTCCTGGGCCATCTTGTTAGTCAACGTGGGATTGAAGCCAATCCAACAAAAAAATCAAAGCTATTGTGCATATGCAACCACCACGTTCGATAAAAGAAGTGCAAAGGCTTACAGGATGCCTAGCAGCATTGAATCGATTCATATCCAGATCGGGGGACAAATGTCATCCATTCTTCGAAGTAATAAAAAAAGGACAGTTCACATGGACTAACAACTGCCAAAAGGCGTTCGACCAACTTAAGGACTACCCGAGAGATGTTAAAATTCTATCAAAACCCATCCCAGGAGAAAAACTATATTTGTACCTGGCAGCGTCAGAAGTGGCAATCCGCTCTGTTCTGGTGCGGGAAGGCGGCAAATTCCATCAACCCATTTACTACGTCAGCCAAGCTTTGCACGAAGCGGAGATCAAATACTCCCCAACCGAAAAGCTGGCATACGCACTTGTCATGAGTGTGAGGAAGCTACGGCCATACTTTTTTTATCATCAAGTTGAAGTGCTAACAACTTTCCCACTCAGACAAATTCTCCATCGCCCCGACACAACTGTTGGTGTATACTGTAAAGCAAACTTTTGTTGGGCTTTTATGGATATATTCGATTTCCTTATTATCTGAAATAAATGGTTTTTCACATTATTGCAATCTTAATAATTGCTTGTATTACTTGTATGTCTGTTTATCTTATATTGTAGATAATGTGGTGGGTTTGTAGTCACACAGAAGATCACATTGTCAGTTCCTTATAAGATATTAACAGTATTCACAACTGAGATAGTTCTGGACATAATTATTGGTATAAGTTGTAGTATGAACTTGTTAGTGGCTTTTCTTGGTCATTAGTTCATACTAGTACGCTATGTCGTATTGAATGGATCACAGTTAAGACATGTTCTTCTATTCTGACTGTTATGAAGAACTAAAGGTCTTGGTGACTCTTGTAATTCTTAACCCTAATTGTGATATCTAGATATGTGGAGCGCTTGTTCACTACTTTGATTTACTATGGGTGAGAATCTTGTTAGATTCAACGCACTATGTATTTTGGGTAGTGACATCGTTTGCACGATGTCTATTTATTGATATTAAGGCACCGTGTCCTGGTGATCCAGGTTGATGACGTCCCCTTGAGGAAACTCATAAAGGATTGTCGTATTAAACCCTGCAGGTGGATTATATCCGTACGACAACAAGGTTGAGTGGTACTACTCAAGGAATAATAGATGTTAATTAATTAAAGCGGTCAGGAGCTTTAATAATTAATGGACGTACGATATCTTTAACACGGGGAATTATAGAGTCTAATAGAAGCCCTGATTCGGTTCGGGATAGGATGGGAGTGCAACATTAATTCTCTAGTGGAATGAATTAATGTTCACGGGCCAAATAAATGTTCTGGGCTGAACATAAGAGTATTTGGGTCTGTGAGGAGCCCAAACCCTATACCTTCTAACAGATCCCTAGTCTGGCCCATGAAACTTAAGGAGTCTATATAAAGGCTTCAATTTCGTGTTTAAAACCCTAGCACTCTAAGAAAAAACGTGCAGCAGCCAAAATTCGTGAGTGGGGTTGAGAGGGAGACGAAATTGTGAGGCACTTTTCTCCACGTTCGCTAGTTCGTCGTCCACCCGGTGTACGAACGAGGTTGGGAGATAGACTAGAAGATCAGTAGTGGAATCAACGCCTCGGTCTTCAAGGGTAACGAATCTAAACTTGTCTTTAGATGCATGTTTAGGTCTTTAATTGTTTATACACGTTTGGTATCCCAACAACGATCTTGGGGACGGACCGCCTTCACCGGCGCGTTCCATCAATTGGTATCAGAGCCAAGGATTTGTGGATTGTTGGCTCTGCCTGAAACGTGTATTTTATTTTCTGGTTTTCAGTTATTGTGGTTTTAGATCGTTTCTCTATCGCAACCCTTGTGTGATTTTGTAATCGTTTTTCCCACCAGATAATAAGTGTGGGTAGTATAGGTTTCTTTTGCAATAGATCACTGTATTAGGGTTTCGTTCGCTTGTATTGGTTGTATTATATGATCACAAGAGCGGGCTATGTCGGATGGAGGATGTGGAAACGGATTTCAGGTTTCTCGTGTTAAAGGTTTTTTGGCCCTAGACGGTGACGTTCACTGTTTTGGCCATAACTTTTTGACTCGGGAGTCCATTTTCTGCAAGTAAGCCCATTTCGGAAACCTCGTGACGTTATCTACAGACCTCACCGCCACCGCTACGTTGTGACCCCCTGTGGCGAGAGCTAATTCAATCATCTTGATGAAGTTTTCTGCCAGTTTAGTTCGGGTGACGTGAATTCGAGCCGTTCGAGACCATTTCTTGCTTTGCGTGAGAGGCCGATGCGAGGCATCCATCCGCGCCCTTTATTTATCATTGTAATAGCTTTGATAGGCTGTTTTTGATATGTTTTAGAAGGGGTTGCGATAGATATGCATTTATTTATGCTTTTATTTATCGTTTTATGGCATGTTTGTATTTTATAATTATTTTTTATTATAATCTGTTGTGCCTGCGAATAATCTTTTTTAAATGACTAAGTGAGTATAATTTAATTTAATTAATTCATTGGCCTCCACAATTGGTCTTTAAGTAAGGTGATTGTTGCTCGTGGGACCTTGGGAGTCTCCCCCTAACGGATGCAACATTCACAAGCTTACTAGTTAAGAACTTCTAATCAAAATATTTTAATCTTTAGATGAAGTGTGTGATCATCCCCAACGGATGTATTATTCATGAGTTCATCAGTTAAGATTAGTGCAAGATAACTGTAGTGAATTATTTACTGGCGATGTGTTCTTGGTATGAGCCCGTCAATAGTGAATAATTTTGCTTACAGTTAAATTGTGGTCATCACTTAGATGTGAATTTTGATATAACCACCCAACGGGGTCCCTGTTCTAATTCACATGGCCAGTTAAGGTCTGACTATTAATTTCATTCGTCATAAGGATAAGTTGACGTGATATTGAAATTAAAGACTTGGTGTCTGGTTAATGAACACATGCGTAAACGACCATCCTAACGTGGCTTGCGTGTGTGTTTGTTGGGCTGTTGGAGGTTGTGTTATATGTTGGTTTTGAAGGTTTCCAATATTTTATGCTTCAATTTATGTGATTTTAATGCTTGCTTGCATTTAATTTATTTCAGATTTAATGAGATGACGTTCAACCCGCTTATGGTTATTTTAAAAGAAAATAAGCTTACTGGTCCGAATTATTTGGATTGGAAGAGAAATCTGGACATTGTCCTAGTTGCAGATGAGTACAAGTTTGTGCTCAATACTCCTGCTCCTGCCGATCTGGCACCCGATTCCACTGAAGAGCAAAAGAAGGCTCATAAGAAGTGGCACAAGGCTGATGAGATGGCTCGTTGTTACATTTTGGCCTCTATGTCAAATGTTTTATAACAGCAGCATCAAAACATGCCTACTGCCGCACATATGATGATGAGCCTAAAAGAGCTTTTTGGTGAGAAAGATAGGGCTGCCCGTTTTGAGGCTATGAGGAAAATTATGACTACCTCTATGCCAGAGGGAGCGTCGGTGAGGGACCGCTGTCTCAAGATGATGGAATATCTGAATGAGATAGAGGTACTCGGGGGGAGAAATCGACGGTGATGCCAAGGTCGATATGATCCTCAACTCGCTCCCAAAATCCTTTGAAAACTTCCGTTTGAACATAATCATGAGTAAGAAGGGCTATACTGTAGCTGAGCTTCTTGCGGAGTTGGTTGCGGCGGAAGGTCTCATGGGTAAGGGTCCACAAGCCCATGTTTCTGTTCAGGCTGGATCTTCTTCGTCCAAGGGCGGGAAGAAGAAAAAGCCTTCTCAGAAAAAGGCTGGTGGAAGCAGTGGGAGCAAGGTTTTGGCGCCTTCTGGTGGCGTGAAAAAGCCGAAAGGCAAATGCTTCAAGTGCAACAAGACAGGACATTGGAAGCCTGATTGTCCTCTCCTGAAAAAGGATAACTCTGGTACGTCTCTTGCTCTAGTTGTTGAAACATGCTTTGCGGCTTGTTCTGCCCTTTCTTAGGTAGTAGATACAGGGGCCACTGATCATGTTTGTTATACCTTGCAGGGGTTTCTGCAAACAAGGCAACTGAGTGAGGGCGAGATTACTATCAGTTTGGGCAATGCTACGACTGTAGCAGTGGTCGCAGTGGGAGATGTGCACTTATATTTTTCTAATTATGTTTTAGTATTAAAGAACGTTTTGTACGTGCCGAATTTTCGGAAGAATTTAATTTCTGTTTCGAAGTTGTTTTTGGATGGATGCTCAGTTGTTTTTAATGACAAAGTTGTTATTATGAGAAATAACTTTTTAATCTGTTCTGGCACGTTAGAAAACAGTCTTTACACTATTACTTGTGCATATCGTACTATGACTGAAACTCATTCATCATCATCAAATAAGAGAAAAGAACCTTCAAAGATGAATCAAACATATCTTTGGCACCTAAGACTAGGTCATGTCAATCTGAGGAGAATTCAAAGACTTGTAAGTAGTGGTTCTTTGGAGTCTCTCCAAGTGGAACCATTCTCAGTCTGCGAATCCTGCTTGGAAGGCAAGATGACTTCAAGGCCTTTTAAGGCCAAGGGGAATATGGCCAGTGATGTGTTAGAATTGATTCACTCTGATTTGTGTAGGCCTATGTCTGTTCAAGCTAGAGGTGGTTTTGAGTATTTCGTCACTTTCATTGATGATTACTCAAGATATGGGTACATCTATCTGATGCGCCACAAGTCTGAATGCTTTGGCAAGTTCAAAGAATTTAAGGCAGAAGTGGAGAAACGTCATGGTAAGAGTATCAAGTCACTACGATCTGATCGTGGTGGCGAATACCTTAGTAATGAATTTAGGCAATACTTATTAGAGAATGGGATTACATCCCAGCTCACTGCGCCTGGTACTCCCCAACAGAATGGCGTGGCTGAAAGAAGGAATAGGACTCTATTAGAAATGGTAAGATCAATGATGAGTTATGCTTCATTACCTACCTCGTTTTGGGGATATGCCTTGGAAACAGCAGCGTACCTTCTAAATTACGTACCTTCTAAAGCGGTTCCAAAAACTCCGATTGAACTGTGGTCTGGGCGAAAGCCTAGTCTCAACCACATTCAGATTTGGGGTTGTCCAGCACATGTGCTGGATAAGGAAGCTGATAAGTTGGCACCTAGAACTGAAGTACGGTTGTTTGTAGGATATCCTAAGGGAACAAAAGGTGGTTATTTTTATAGTCCTAAAGATCAGAGGGTGATAGTAAGTACTAATGCCCAATTTTTAGAGGAAGATTATATGAATGAGCATAAGTCCAATAGTGAGATCATTCTCAATGAGTTAAGGGGAGACAATGGCACACCGAGTGTGCAAGAGGAAATACCACAAGAGACTGCACAACGTGATTACTCTGATGAACCTTTGCATGCATTGCCTCGTCGTAGTGGGAGGTTTGTACGTCAACCTGATCGTTTCATGTTTGTGGGAGAGTCTGTGGACTTGATTCCAAGCGATGAACATGATGATAACGATCCCTGGACTTACAAAGAGGCAATTCAAGACAAAGATGCAGAGTCTTGGCACAAGTCTATGGATTCAGAAATTGAATCTATGGATGTTATGGAAGTGTATGACCTAAGCGAACTTCCCCATGGCAAGGAAGTCATCGGGTGTAAGTGGGTCTACAGACGTAAGAGAGGATCTGATGGGAAGGTTATTGCCTTTAAAGCAAGGTTGGTGGCAAAGGGTTTTACCCAGAAAGAAGGAATCGACTATGACGAGACCTTCTCACCAGTAGCCATGCTAAAATCGATCCGGATTCTCTTATCCATAGCTAATCACATGAACTATGAGGTTTGGCAAATGGATGTCAAGACAGCTTTCCTTAATGGAAATCTGAATAAGGACATCTACATGCGGCAACCTAAGGGTTATGTGAAGAAAGGCCAAGAGCATATGGTCTGGAAGCTGAAAAAGTCCCTTTATGGGCTAAAGCAAGCTTCCAGGTCTTGGAACATTTGTTTTGATGAGGTGATCAAATCTTTTGGATTTGAACAATGTCAAAATGAAAGTTGTGTGTATAAGAAGAGTAACGGAGACGTCGTGGTATTCTTAGTACTATACGTAGATGATATTCTTCTCATTGGCAACAATGTGAAAGTATTATCAGACGTAAAGGTGTGGCTTTCAGAGCAGTTTCAAATGAAGGATTTGGGAGATGCATCGTACTTTCTTGGTATAAAGGTCATTCGTGATCGGAAAAAGAGAATGTTGTGTTTATCTCAAGCATCTTACATTGATACTGTGATTGCTCGTTTCAGCATGCAAAACTCAAAGAAGGGTTTACTACCTTTTAGACATGGAGTTCCCTTATCTAAGGATATGTGTCCTAGGACACAGAAGGAGATAGAGGAGATGGCTAAGGTTCCTTATGCTTCGGCTGTAGGAAGCCTTATGTATGCGATGTGGTGTACGAGGCCTGATATTTGCTATGCAGTCGGGATGGTAGCAAGATATCAGTCTAACCCTGGTCAAGGACATTGGACTGCTGTCAAGCATATTCTCAAGTACTTGAAAAGGACTCGAGATTATATGCTGGTATACCAGTCAGATAGTATTGTTCCTTTGGGTTATACTGATTCGGATTTCCAAGCTGATCTAGATGAACGGAAGTCTACCTCGGGTTATGTGTTTGTGTTGGGAGGCGGAGCCATATCTTGGAGAAGTGTGAAGCAGAAATGCATCGCGGACTCCACTATGGAGGCCGAGTACGTAGCTGCCTCAGAAGCTACCAAAGAGGTTGTTTGGCTACGTAATTTCCTTTTGGACTTGGAGGTGTCCAAGAGTATGCCAAGGTGTATCACTGTTTATTGTGATAACGCGAGTGCAGTGGCAAACTCAAAGGAACCTAGAGCCCATAAAGCGAGTAAACACATAGAGCGGAAGTACCACATTATACGAGACATCATAAATCGAGGAGACGTGGCTATAGCTAAAATTGCATCGTTGAACAACCTGGCTGATCCTTTCACAAAGACTCTGGGGATGAAAGTTTTTTAGCAGCATGTGGAAGGTCTTGGTTTACGATGTATACCAGCTAGACTTTAAGTATAAGTGGGAGAATTGATATGTCTTTATGTGTATACTAAAAGTTTAGCTTTAGTATAAGTGGGAGATTGTTGGTGTATACTGTAAAGCAAACTTTTGTTGGGCTTTTATGGATATATTCGATTTCCTTATTATCTGAAATAAATAGTTTTTCACATTATTGCAATCTTAATAATTGCTTGTATTACTTGTATGTTTGTTTATCTTATATTGTAGATAATGTGGTGGGTTTGTAGTCACACAGAAGATCACATTGTCAGTTCCTTATAAGATATAAACAGTATTCACAACTGAGATAGTTCTGGACATAACTATTGGTATAAGTTGTAGTATGAACTTGTTAGTGGCTTGTCTTGGCCATTAGTTCATACTAGTACGCTATGTCGTATTGAATGGATCACAGTTAAGACATGTTCTTCTATTCTGACTGTTATGAAGAACTAAAGGTCTTGGTGACTCTTGTAATTCTTAACCCTAATTGTGATATCTAGATATGTGGAGCGCTTGTTCACTACTTTGATTTACTATGGGTGAGAATCTTGTTAGATTCAACGCACTATGTATTTTGGGTAGTGACATCGTTTGCACGATGTCTATTTATTGGCATTAAGGCACCGTGTCCTGGTGATCCAGGTTGATGACGTCCCCTTGAGGAAACTCATAAAGGATTGTCGTATTAAACCCTGCAGGTGGATTATATCCGTACGACAACAAGGTTGAGTGGTACTACTCAAGGAATAATAGATGTTAATTAATTAAAGCGGTCAGGAGCTTTAATAATTAATGGACGTGCGATATCTTTAACACGGGGAATTATAGAGTCTAATAGAAGCCCTGATTCGGTTCGGGATAGGATGAGAGTGCAACATTAATTCTCTAGTGGAAAGAATTAATGTTCACGGACCAAATAAATGTTCTGGGCTGAACATAAGAGTATTTGGGTCTGTGAGGAGCCCAAACCCTATACCTTCTAACAGATCCCTAGTCTGGCCCATGAAACTTAAGGAGTCTATATAAAGGCTTCAATTTCGTGTTTAAAACCCTAGCACTCTAAGAAAAAACGTGCAGCAGCCGAAATTCGTGAGTGGGGTTGAGAGGGAGACGAAATTGTGAGGCATTTTTCTCCACGTTCGCTAGTTCGCCGTCCACCCGGTGTACGAACGAGGTTGGGAGACAGACTACTAGATCAGTAGTGGAATCAACGCCTCGGTCTTCAAGGGTAACGGATCTAAACTTGTCTTTAGATGCATGTTTAGGTCTTTAATTGTTTATACACGTTTGGTATCCCAACAACGATCTTGGGGACGGACCGCCTTCACCGGCACGTTCCATCAACAGCTAGTCGTCTGCTAAAGTGGTCACTAGAGATTAGCCAATTCGGGGTAACCTATGCTCCTCGAACAGCGATCAAAGGGCAAACATTAGCCGACTTTATAGTTGAACTAACCTTCCCACCAGATCCGACGAGAGGACTTGATCACCCCTGGCATCTTTATGTTGACGGATCTTCGACTAATATAGCCTCGGGGGTAGGAGTAGTTCTGATCAATCCTGACAAACAAGTATCCACCTCGGCGATCAGATTTGGTTTCATGGCAACCAACAACGAAGCTGAATATGAAGCTCTCATTGGTGGTCTCCACCTATCCCTTGCAGTAGGTGTCAGACGGTTACAAATATTCGGTGACTCACAATTGATTGTGAACCAAGTCCGAGGTGAATACGAGGCGAAAGACGATCATATGATCGAGTATCAGCGAATTGTTGCTTACCTGATGTCCATGCTAGATCAAGTCTTCATTGACCAAATTCCGAGGACAAGCAACACACAAGCAGATGCATTGGCCCGACTAGCAACAAGCGAAGGGCCAGCAGAGTTGACTGATATTATAATTACAAAAATGAACGACCCATCAACAACAAGTTATAATGACAACCAACTCGAAGAACAAACAAATGAAGAAGAAGACTGGAGAACAAATATAGTCAAATACTTGAAAAGTGGGGAAAAACCAAACAACCCTTTTGAAGCTGCCAAGCTAACAAAGCAAGCCGCCAAATACACTCTGGTGGGCGAGCAACTTTACAAAAGGGGAATATCAATCCCACTTCTCAAATGTTTGTCTAGGGGGCAAGGACGAGCAATACTCGAAGAAATACATGCCGGAGTATGTGGAAATCACACTGGGGGGCAAGCCTTGGCATACAAAACTATCAGACAAGGCTATTATTGGCCGACTTTACGTCAGGACGCGATCAAGAAAGCAAAAACGTGTCATCAATGCCAAATTTTTACCCCAAACATTCATACCCCGGCCCAACAGCTCGTATCAGTTTACAGCCCATGGCCATTTGCAAGATGGGGGATGGACATTATTGGTCCCTTCCCGGCAGGTGTTGGAAATGTACGATTTACCGTCGTGGCAGTCGACTATTATACGAGATGGGCGGAAGCAGAGGCCATGGTAAAAATTACGCAATAGAAAATGATCAACTTTATTTGGAAGAACATTGTCTGTCGTTTTGGGGTTCCACAGACCATTGTGACAGACAATGATCCGCAGTTTGATGGGAAAGAGTTGAGAGATTTCTGTACAAAGTGGGGGATCAAAAAATATTATTCTACGCCCTATCATCCCCAGTCAAACGGACAAGTCGAAGCCGTGAACAAGATAATCAAGCATACATTAAAAGTACGGCTGGCGGAGAGCAAAAATAGTTGGTCCGAAGAACTTTCGGAAGTCTTATGGGCATACAGAGTTTCTCCCAGGTCAAGCACCGGAGAAACACCTTTTGCAATGGCTTTCGGAACAGAAGTTGTGATACCAATCGAATTAAAGACCAACACAATCAGGACGACCAACTTTGATGAGCAGGCGAACAACTCTGCTCTAGCTACTGAAATGGATTTGCTCGAAGAAAAAAGATTAAGTGCCGAGCTAAAAAAATACTACCTATAAGCAGAGAGCAGAATGCTACTACAATTCCCATGTTAAAATCAGGGAATTCAGAGTTGGAGATTTGGTTCTAAGAAATTTGCTCGCCCAACCTCCAGGTGTATTGGGACCAACTTGGGAGGGCCCTTATCGTATAACGGAAAAATTCGTTAATGGTGTATACGATATCGAAGATATGGAAGGCAAGCCGGCCCAATACTCCTGGAATGTTGTACATCTAAAGAAGTACTATCAATGAGTCGAACAAGTTCTTGATTGGGCGAACAAATGTCTTGGGGGGCAGGTGAACCAAGTGAGGCAAACCAAAAACTTGCCTAATTTTTTGAAAATTTTGCTAAGTATAGAATGAAAAGTTGTTCGGCACATTGTATAGTCTAGTGTTGTTTCATCTTTTTTAATTTTCAGAACACACTTTACGAACCTAAAAATTTCTGAAAGCCTTTCGATGCAGAATTCCCGTTAAGCTCATAATTCCGATTTAGTTCGCTGAAAATTCATACTCGGTGGTGCTACCGGTGTTAATTGATAAACCGTTTTACCTTTAGAGACTCGTACGCATTATACCGTAAGCACTATACGGGCATACTCAGTCTTGCGGGAATAGGTTATTCCTAGACTCGGTTTATATCACGAATTCGTTTCGTGATTTTTTTGCTTTTATCCTTCCAGTGTTTCGAAATATACACTCTGTTTTCAACAATACCAGTCCTTTCGGAGATTCGATAGCCCAACCAGTTATCATTCCAAAAACTAACATTGGAATCCCGTCCAACAAGCCACAAAGAATTGTCCACAAGTCTGGGGAGGTGACCGCGGATACCCGTCCAAATAGAAGAAGATCTGCGGAAGCCAAACATTCACGAAGTAGAGAGGATGCTGCTGAAGTATCCGTCAATAAGTTCCATGCTATTTTGCCCAAAAAAAAGAATGGTTTTCAAGTCTTACTGAACGTATACCAAGTCCACCTTAAGTTAAAAGTGCACAGAAACGAGCCAATGCTACACAATTCGAACCCTGTCTATGAAAATTCCCGGTCCATAGAAAATTCTGCATCGCCCATTCAACCCTTTGTATAAGTGAGGTAGGCCAGAGACCAGAGATACACCATCATAGAATGGACCATAGAAGCTGCAATCACTGAATTAATAAGACACTTTCTCCCAGCAAGCGAAAGCGAGCTACCCTTCCATCTTGTGAATTTTGCGATCACATCATCGACTAAGGCACTCAAATGTCGAACTCTAGGAGTTCCACTAAAAATTGGAATTCAAAAATATCGAAAGGGGAGCTGTCCCTCTGATTAGTGTGATAATTGCTCGAAATTCATGCATTTTATTTGCCTATTTTATTGGATTTCGTGTGATTATGAACATTAATTTATCTCATTTGTGCTTAATTGTCGAAAAAGGTATTTTTGTTCATTGTGTAGGAAAATGAGTGAAATATGTCCAAAACTGAAGAAGAGTCGAGCAAGGATATTCAAAGGATGAAGAATCAAGTCAAAATACAAGTTGGAATGCAAAAAAGAAGCAAAATATGCCTAAAAAGTGCTCCAGACCGGTTAGCATTATTCAGACCGGCCGGTGCATAAGAGCCCAAACCGGTCTCTTTGCTTCGGCAGCTCTAGACCGGTTAAGATTGTTCAGACCGGCCGGTGCATAAGGGCCCAAACCGGTCTCTTTGCTTCGGCAGCTCCAGACCGGTTAGCATTGTTTCAGACCGGCCGGTCCAAACTAAGGCAAACCGGTCCGAACCTCATCTGCTCGCGAAAAATCAGAAATTTCAACTTTTGGAGGACTTAAATGCAATTTCGGCCAAGAGCTTTCTAACCCACTTATAAATACCTTTCTTCCTGACTTTACACTCAGTTTTTCAAGGGCTTTAGAACCCTAACCCCTTAGAATAGTTTTCTTTTCTTTTCATTTTTTTCTTTTGCATTTCTTTCAATTTCTAGTATAGATTAGGTTAGATTGTGCTTTCAATTAGTAGTTTCTTTCAATTCAAGCAAGGATTCTCAAGTTTTGTAGCTAAATCAATTCTCAAGAGGTGACTTCTTTCCTTAATTTCATTTCTATTTGCTTAATTTTCATGATTATAGATTATTTTTCTTTATTTCATATGAGCTTTTTTGTTATTATGCTTAGCTAATTGCCTTGTGTTTGGGTGTTTGGATTTACATGGGTAATTGAGTATTTGATTTGATATGTGATATCTATTCTAGTTGAAGGTCAATCTATTAGGATTATGGACTTTGATTGTTCGATTTCATGATTGCTCTTGTAATTCGTATTTAGATTGTGTGTTTATCGCAACGAGAGTTGGGTCGATGCATGATCTTGTATGGGTGTGGGTGATTTATGTGATTTGAGTGGATATTGAGGTATCGCAACGAGAGTTGGGTATTTTCATTAGAACCCCATAATTCCTACACTTGTTGCTTAATTGAGAAATTGGTGATAAGTGAGAAGATTAACGATCCGATGTTTTCATTTGATGTGTTTACCTAGGCTTATCCAGTACGGTGAATACGTGATGTTTAGTGATTGCTTCTATAGATGATTGGAAACTTGAATAGTTATTACTTATCGAATCGTGTACTTGATTCTCATGTGATGATGAACACCCGAACACGTCTCGTTTAATTGTTGTGAAAATCCCTAAAATTAGTATTTGCTTATTGCTTTCGTTTAGTTATTTTCTTTGATTTGTTTAGTTGCTTTCATTTGTGTTTTAATTTCGAGAAAATCCCTTCCTAAACCTTGATCCGCACTACAATTACGCGACAACGCATAGTATTAGGGTTATACTAGCCACTAGTCTCGTGGTTCGATATTTAACTTGGTCAATTGCCTTACTATAACAACGATCACGTACACTTGCGAGTAGTTGAATTTGTGCTTTAACAAATTTGGCAAACACCCTCCAAGATGCCACACTACAAAAAAGTCGGGTTTTAGCGACCGACTTTTGCGACCTCCTGGAAGTCGGTCGCTAAAAAGTGTGACTAGCGACCGATTTACGACTGACGAAACAAAATGGTCAAAAGTTTTAGAATTAGCGACCGCCAGGTAAATCGGTCGCTAATCTGAAACCGAATTTAGCGACTGCTTAACCGTTGTTGTACGACGACGTCGTATTTTGGAGATTAGCGACCGATATCGGTCGTTAAATCATGACCCGACGGGTCGGACCCGATTGATTCAGCGACTGACTGATGATGGTCACTGATATTAGCGACCGCACGACGGACACAGATTAACAACCGATGTCAATAGGCGGTCGCTAATATTAGCTACCCGCTTTTTAACGATCGATTTTTCGGTCATAAATTAGTCGCTAATCACGTTTTGCGACCGAAAATCGGTCGCTAATCCTCATTTTTTTTGTAGTGCCAGTAGTACGGGTCATATGATGATGGACACTCATATGAACATGGCGACTAAAATAAACCTTCGAATTTCTAGGGTTATATACTTGCCCCAAAAGGGCCCCGTATTCCTGTAAGATGTGATGCAGCCAATCCATGTTGTCGTTGGTTTCATGGGAAAATAAAAGGATATCATCAGCATAAAATAAATATTTAGGCATGCGACGAAAAGTGGTAATATTGCCCCTCCCAGCCTCAAAGTCGAGAAATTTTGCCAAAGCGTCTTCCGCGATGCACAAAAGAAGAGGAGATAAAGGATCCCCCTGTCGGACACCTCTGGAACAATTGAAGTAACCAAAATTGAAAGACGGGTTGAAGTGAGAATGCTCGAGACCATGTCCACAAAGTACTGAGAGAAACCCATTCATTGAATCACCTGAATAAGGAATTTCCAAGAAATAATGTCAAAAGCTTTAACCATGTCAATCTTAACTGCCATGTTTCCGAGAGTACCATTGTCCAAGCAATTAATAGCATTAGAAGTGAAAGCGATGCAAGTGTGAATCCTCTTCCCCGGGATGAAGCCGAACTCGGCCGTAGGGCAGCCCTTCTCAAGAAACAAAATCGTCTTAAGTGGCTTAAGGATGGAGACAAGAATTCCAAGTTCTTCCACAGGATTCACTCAGTCCTAAAGGTTAAAAATTCATTTTCCTCTATGTCTATTAATGGTGCTATCTGTTCGTGCTGAGAAGGCGACAGATTTTACATTGTTTGATAGTTTTATCATCCCTTAAATTTCCACGCTTAATAATATGGAACTTATTTGTATCCCTGATACGGAGGAGATTCATGATGCGGTCTTCGGGATGGAAGCTTCGAGCACGCCTGGTCCTGATTGTTTTGGTGGTCTTTTCTATGCACTGTTGGGATATTATTCAGGAGGATGTGGTGAGAGCAGTCAAATTCTTTTTTTACCACCGTCATGAATTAGGTAAACCCTAAGGCCATGTTCTTTTTGGGTTTTAAAAACTTGGATCAGGATTTTGTAATCTAAAACCCATTCTAGTTTGGGTTTCAACACTCTTTTACTTTTACATAATAAAGATAAAAACATACCCTACTCAAAACCCAAAAAGAACACAAATTTTAAAAACCTCATGGATTACAAAAACCATTGGTTTTCAAAAATCAGTTTTTAAAAACCACTTAAAACCCAAAAAGAACATAGCATAATATATTATCTATTTATACAACTAATAATGGGGTTTTTTTTTTTTTTTGAAAAGTACAACTTATAATGGGTCAATAAAGACTCATTACACATCTTAGACCAATATGAGTTTGAACTAAGATATAACACTATAAAAATGGCATGATGGACCAGTAGGAATTCTTATATGGAAAAAAACGGCCCGGCTAAATACCCCTCCATTAATAAAAAATACACCTATATTTATTATAAATATCATTTACACCTCCTTTAAAAAAAATTATCTCTATATTTTTTCTTCCTTTTTATAGTCATCTCTCAATCTCTCTATGCCTTCATCATGCAGCCGCTCACCGTCATCCCCATGTGGCGACGCCCCACCGCCACTATCGTCTATTGCCCCCCCCCCCCCCACATTAATGGTGTTGTTGATAGACGACCAGTTGAGCAACAGGGGCTGGGGTAAAAACGACAATGCTAATTAGTAATAATGATGATTAAGATAAATACGACAAAAGGCGAGCAGCTGAGAGGACAAAGTATTTTCCTTGAAAAGACGAATAGCTGGTCAACACGTCAAAGTAGCTGAGCGAGCAGCTGGTCAAGAACCAAAGTAGCTGAGCGAGGAGCTCAAATACAAGGTCTAAGTGCCCACTTTAAAGACGAACAGGTGATCAATAATACACCTCGAAGGACATGTAATACCCAGAAAATTATTTAGTATTTGTTAAGCATGTGGAAGTATTACTTGGGTTATAGTTCAGTATTTGTTTATTTGGGTGATTTTATTGTCGGCTTTAAGTTAAGTGTTATTTCTTAAGTTTTAAAGGTAGGATGTTATATTATTTTTGGGTTATGGGGTAATGGTCGAATTCTTGGTACGTGTAGAGGAGTTTTATTTTATTTTAAGACGATATAATTGTGATGACGGTTTCGGACCATTAATTATTTGATTTAAAGGATAAATGTAACAAGAATTGAAGAGGGGTTTTTTTTTTCTCTTCCTCATTTCCCTACATTGTCGTGAGTTATGCTAGTAGGAGGGAGGCTACATGTATTTTGAATTAAGGACTTAATTAGGATGAAAGTGGAAGAAAAGGAAGGAGTTACAAATTAAAGTTAAATTAAGGACTCTTATGTTATTTTTTGTGAATGGCCGTTTTGTGGGCTTCTTTGTAGGAAATTGTTAAGGTTAATAGCTATTATTTTGGATGACTTTTAACTATAGAGTAAATGCTGGCCGGTTTTGTGTAAAAAAAGGGTATTACGCTTGAATTTTGGAGCGTTTTGGAGGTTACAAAAGGGGGAATTGATAGCTGAAGTTATTGGGTAGTAAAAGGGAGTTAAGCTAGTCAAAATTTCCTTGTTGGCCGTTTTTTTTTCCTGCAAAAGTAGAGAGAGGCTGCGAGCAAAAGAAGAAAGAAAAGAGAGTGGGAAAAATTCATTAAAAACAAGAGAGGAAGTGTGTTTGTGTTAAAAAATTTCAAAGTGGCCGTGAGTGTATGAGTTTTGGCCGTGAGTTGAAGAGAAAGGGGCGTGCTTTTGCTTGATGATTTTTCCTAAGTTCGTGATGAATTTATAGTCTTGAGCGAATCGAAGGTTGGTAAGATTTTAGGTTTGTTTTTTTTTCTCCTTTAGCCCTTTAAGTTCATAGGTTTGATAATCATCTTTTTATTAGAATGATGTTCTAAGTGATGTGATATTATTTTCATGAAAGGAGAGACTTGTACATACCTTCGTGGTGATGAGGACGTGTTGAGGATAAACGAAAGTGGAGGTTTAGTGCGAGTGTGCGTATCATATCCGTTCGTATTCGAACAACAAGTTTGTAAGATATAAAGGTGGGGGATTATGTTTATTCTTTAGACATGCATGTATATTGTGTGCATGTATCGTATGAATGTGAACTCTGAGCCCTGAAGTTGGTTCGTGAGAGATGTGATTATATTGATAGCTCTTGTGGCTATAGTAAGTTGATTGAAAGATACCCAGTTACGTGACGTTGTTTGAAGTTTAAATGAATTTCCCACTGTGTATGAAATTATTTCGTACTCACCCTTTTTCACTTTACAATTTTTCAGGTTGAAGAATGAAGGAGGAGGCCGAGGGGATAAGTGGTGTGGTCTTGAACGAGATAAAGAAAGATTGAAGTTATTTTCGAAATAAAAGTGGTATTTTAATTTAAAGGATGATTTTCGAAATTATTTCCAACATGTATTGTTTTGGATTTGAATACGTGTTAAACATTGAAAGGACTTTTGAACTTGGTTTTGGAATATTTCATATTTTTGGACGGTTTGAAATGTTTTATTTCTTCAATAGTATTACATGAGTATTGTAATAGTATGATGAAGTTGGTATGTTTATGAATTTTGTTAATGAGATTAGTTGTTCGGTCAAGTATGTTTATTTGATTAAAATAGGGGCCTTTTTGCTTAAAAAGTCATCTTTAGTATTTTTTAGCATAGGGAAAAATATTAGCGTTTAATAGACATATGTGTATTTGGATTTGTTTGGAAAATCTTGTATATGTATTATATCTTGTATTTTTATTCTTTGGGACTAAATTAGTATTTCTGAAATACAATTCAATAATGTTTTTTTTTTTTTGCTTCTTATGAAAATAAAAAGATATGTATGGTTTTCTATGAAAATTGCTACTTGTGGGTAAAAGCATTATTTGTAGATTTATAGGGTATTTTGTTGTCAAAATGTTTATTCTCACAAAAATATATAAATCGGTCTATGTATTATTTGTTACACTTGAAAAATATTATATAGTATTATAAAAGTGTTATTTCCATTTTTTTTTTTTTTTTGGTTAAAGTGTGTTTGTGAATGAGAAAAGTTGAGTTCTTGAAAATATTCATGTTAAGTTACTAATAAAATTCTTTTATAAAATCGTCTTGCAAGGTATTAGTTTATTTAGGATTTTGTATTAAATGTTAAAAATATCTTTCGGTAGGTGTATTACCAATTGGGTTGTGTGCAAGTGTATTATTGTGTTTGCCAAGTTATTTTGGTTTTTAGGTTAAAGTGACATTTTGGTAAAAATGATGTTTTCTGATTCAAGGACAATATATTTTATTTCTTCTTTGTGTAAATTAAGGTTTTAAGAGTGAATGTAATTTTTCCTATGTGTTATTCCAAGCTAATTAACGTTTTCGCTCAGAAGTTTAAAGAAGTTTAAATAAATAAATAAAAAATCACGCCCAAAGAAGTATTTACAAATTATGGTACTTTATATTGTACTTTGAAAACTAGGGTGTGACAGGACAGCTATAAATCCCACTAGTTGGGCATTGCATTAGAAACAAACAAGTGTCTTAACACTTGTCATTGTACAAAATGTAATAGCTTAGGGTTAAAAACAAGTGTCTAAACACTTGTCAATGTTTAAATTAGAGTGGCTAAGAAGGTGACACCTCATGCTTGTTTGTAGTCTATAAATACCCTCTCATAAGAGGAAAATATAAGTTCAATTATTCAAAAAAATAGCTAAACTCTTGCAATTTTATCCCTTGATCTTTACTTATATTAATCTAAGCAATTAAGCCTTGTTTGATGATATTTCTTAGCTTAAACCACCACTAAATATTCATCTTGATCAAAGGTCATCAACAATTGGCGCTAGAGGAGGGCACGAACCTCCGTCAGTTGAAAGATTTGAAGAAATTGGTGCAAAAGCCGCCGGAATCTGGGAAATATAGCTGGAATCCGACGAGAAGTCACCGGAAACTGGATATTCGGGCGTAAAA
Organism: Ballota nigra; assembly: GCA_947034835.1. Classification (NCBI taxonomy): domain Eukaryota; kingdom Viridiplantae; phylum Streptophyta; class Magnoliopsida; order Lamiales; family Lamiaceae; genus Ballota; species Ballota nigra. Next base: position 2,751,721 of record OX344727.1, on the reverse strand, counting down.
AGACCATTTGTGAAAGGTTTTGTTCATTTCAAGAGCTTGAATGCATGCATATGTGAATAAGGGTTTGTAAATAACAAAATTCACATATACAAGACTAGTTGTTCTTGAATTAGCATTCACAAACACAAGGCCTCCTTCATCGAAACATTCAAATATTCAATAATGGCAAGATCACAAGAATGGCAATCTTCAAGTGCGCATCCGTCCAACAAGTCGCGAACTAGGGTTTCATCAACAGGTGACCACGCACGAACGGTACAAATGACATCTCGGAGAAATGTGCAAGTCATTATCGACACTCTCCCCCCGGAGGTGGAGGCTCCCACTCAAAATCTGAAGGAATTAGCAAAAACAATCGCCGTCTTACAATCGTTGCAAAGGCGTCAAGAAAGAGCAGGGCCATCAAAGGCTCCGGAGATGAGCAATCGAGCAACCGAGAAATGGATGAATAGACAAGAAGATGTATGAGGTGATGAGGCAGATAGTGCTCAGACTCGTCAAAACAAAAGCAAGGCCCCAATTAATGAAAGATTTGGGAGTAAAGGAGAATCCACACCCGGAGGAGAAGAGGAGGTGAGCAAGAATACAATAAGAAACACCGGACGCACCGGCATGAGAGAAAGGTTGGGAAGCAGGGAGAAAATAGAGAGGAGGCTCACCAAAGAAACGAAGAGCGAGCACGCACAACTGCTCGCCCTTCTGTTCACGATAGGATTAGGAGGTCGGTCTTTGGCCGTTTGGGTCCCAATGGAGCTAGCAACATGGCCAGGTGAACAACTCAGGAGAAATGTTCCGTCGGTGAGAGACTGCGTCGTGATGAGGTCATTGAACTTGATCACGATGAACAACCTTCCAACGGAAGAACGTCTCCAAATGAGTTACAAGCCCTGAAAAAAGTAGTGGAGGAAATGCAAAAGCAGTTGGAGTCCCAGAAGGGCATGGGATCAACGGTTTTACTATCATCACCATTATCCCCAACCACCTTTAATGCGTCGGTGCAAAAGAAAATACAATTCCCAGCTATCAGTTTGTACAAAAGAACAATGGATCCAAAAGTACATCTGACGAAATATTCAGACTTTATGATATCAATGGGGCGTCAGATGCAACGCAATGCCGTAACTTCCCACTTACACTCGGTGACGGCCTCATCATTGGTTCTCAGCACTAGCTCTGGGGTCCATCAATTCCTTTGCACAATTGAGCAAGGAATTTATGTCCCATTTTACCACAGTCGGGTCCTACTTGACGTAAAGACACCGGTTGGCGGATATCAAACAAGAAGATGACGAATCTGACAGAAAGTTTCTTGAGATATTTGACAAGATATTACTAGAAGGGGAAATGGTAAGTGGGGATACCAAAATAGTGGCAGTAATGGCTGGGCTGAGAAAGGGAACTGATCTTTGGAATGAGATGCATTTGACATGTCCCAAGAAATACGCCGAGTTTAGACATCGGGCCGGTATTCACATATCAATGCAAGAAGCCCTCCAGAGGAAGTTGGGGGAAAAAGCCGACCCGAAAAAGTCAAGGAAGAGGTCAGGAGGAAACGAGTATAATGCACCTAAAAATATAAAAGCTTTCAACGAATGAGTTGAACTAAAAGAAAGACTAAACCAGGTGCTAACCATGTCAGTATAGGTTGTTTACAATAATGTCAAAGATAAAGACATGCTATCAGAACCAAGAAAAATACGACAAGAACAAGGAAAGCTAAACCCGAACAAATACTGCGCATATCATCAGAACATCGGCCACTTTACAAGTGAATATCGAGACCATTTGAAGCAGTTATGGAGGTTTTATGAAGAAGGGAATTTGTCAAAAGGGAGACGGGGAAGAGACCAAGGGCAACAGCGCATTCCAGCTCGGAAGATGATGAAAGTGATGAGCAGCCAAGCAGGACGAACAAAAAAGGGAAGGAAACATTGACAGCCGGTGCGGAACCAGTTCGAGAAATCCTGATACTCGAATCAACCGGGCCGGTAGGCAGTTATTTCAATGGAAGGCCCCCGTCCAAAAGAAAGAGAAAGGCGGAGTTACGAGCCGTGGCTTAACTAAAAGAGGTCGGAGTAAACCCAGCAACCAAGAAGACAGGAGATCTAACATTTTCAGAGAAAGATATGGACGGGATGAAATTATGGAGTCCATTGACACAGAAATAATTGAGCTGGACGAACAACAGGGTGGAGACTAGTAGGAGGTCCAAAACGAGAAACAAGGTGAAGGAGCTGAAGATAATTCGTGTGCATCCAAATTTATCATACCCCACATATCCAAATGCACTCAAGAGTATTTTTCTCACGCCATCCAAGGTTTCCTCAGCAATGGTGAAATAATTTTCATTTCCTTTTTATCTATTTAGCAGCAATTTTATTAATCATATTTGTTTGCCCAATCATGAAAGAGTCTGAACTTGTAGAGAGGTGTACAATCAATCATTTATTTAATTCCTTAACACTTCCCTTAACTCATGAACTGGATTCTCAACTTTTCACTTTGGGGATTATACCTAATGAGTGGACAATTTAAAATGGGCATAGTTGTTTTCAGTAAGAATCGAATCTAATGCATGCGTGCTTGAGCCTATAGGATCTAATACCAAGAAAAAATCTCATCTAATCTAAAAGTTATAAAAAAAACTAAGATAAATGTAGTACTGTATTTCAATTGTGATATTTTTTTTAATAAGTCCATGATGTATATTTGTAGTCAGTATAGAAAATGGGGTTTAATATCTTTTTAGGACGCAAACTTTAGAGGATAGCAATTTAAAGACAATTTCATTTCGGGTTGACAAGTTTTGGTCATTATCTTTTAAGTTTAATCAAGTTATACAATTTTAGCTTAAATTACCCAATTGGGGTTATTTCTTACATATTTAACAAAATTAGAGCCCGATGACAATATGAACTCCACATCAGTGCCAAGTAAGCTCCACATCAACAAAATATTATTAAACTTGTTAAGCACAAACTAATACCATAATTTCTTTTGAATAATCAATAAAGTCATATTAGTTATAAAAAATAAAGAAATGAAAAAATACCCAGACCTTCAGCCCTTCAACCCACGTATCTCACTCTTTACTCGAAAACCTTCAGCACCGCCAACCCCAACCTTCCTCACCGTCCACAACCAATCACCCTTTTATATTTCCATACACACGAGAATGGAAAAGTGGAGAAGAGGCGGTTTCCGACATTATTTGTGTTTCTTGTAGGGCTTTATTGAAAGATGGAAGAGTTATGTATCTTCAGTCGAAATAAAATTTTACCACCACGGTAATTTAGTTGTGAAATTAGAGATTGGAGATTTAGGGATGATGAAGAAGAGAAACGAAGATTGTCCCTGAATTGAAGATTTTGGAATGAAGAAATTGAATTGGAACATGGATCAAATATACATATATATGTGTGTGTGTACATACACATTTATATTGCAATCCTTGGTATGACCAGCGGTTGATGCATGTGGAACTACGATTATAGTGTAAATATTTGTTTATTCTATGAATGCCCAAATATTATATGCACAAACATGATTAGCGTGTAAATTTCATTGATTAAATACATACTAAAAGAACAACGATAAGAGGGATGAAATCTAATACTTTTCTAATTCATCAATAAACTGTCTTACAATGAATTACAAAACTCTGGTACCAACTAATGCAGATGGAAGCACGATAATAGCGTAAAATGTTCATTGATTCTCAAAATACCAGAATATACGCACAAACGTGATTAATTTAAAAATTCCATTATTTCAATGAATACTGAAAGAACTATTAATGAACCGATAAAAAGGATAAAATCTAATACTGTTCTAATTCATCGACAAATTGTTATACAATGTATTACAAAGTTCATGCGCGATAAGGTAAATAAAATAATACAGAAACAATTTTCCTACCAATCTTGATTCTCCAAATCGATTTATAATCTTTTTTCAGCTTGCTATTGCAATCTCATCTCCATCACAAAAGGTGGTCGAACCAACTGGATTAACGGTGGGGCAACAACGACACAAAGGATGGGTGATGAAGCAAGAGAAAGGGAAAATTTATTGTAGCATTTAAACATTTACTTGAATTCTATGGATGTGAATGTCTACAAAACTTTCACCAAGCAGACACAAAAATACATTCAAGCCTAGAAGCTTTGGAAGTTACAACTTACAACTTACAACTACTTCCATGATACAGAACCTATGATATGATTTTCACAAAGCCCTCTCTTCTCCAAAAATACTCTTCCATCTCTAACTCCAAAATGTCATCATCAATTTTTCTTCCAACTAAATTCACAAGTTTTACACATGTAGATGCCTCATTAAACAACTTCCCAACAAGAAGAAGATCAGTATGTGTTTCTTTCAACTCATTCAAGGCTGTCTCAACGAGGACACCAATACTTGCCTTTGTTTTTCTTAGCTCCATAGGTTTCTTTGTAAAGGGAAACTTTTTAAAGAGTTAGGCTAAATGCTCATTTAACCATGATAATCTTGCTATCTTTAATGTCTGAAACTTCATTTGCAATGTTTTCGAGACCGAATAAAATGGTTTTTGTGTCATTATCAGTATATATAGAAGAGAACTCAGGAGCTGGGTAATGTGTCTTCTGGGTTTGATCACATAAACTTTTTTTGTTGTTTCTATTTGCTCCCTTACATTCAACATTTTCTAAACACCATCATTATAAACTACCAAATACCAATGGTTGTATGAAGTAATAATCCCTTTAGAATAGAAGTGTAGATGAATCATATGCAATTGCATAATTTTTTTTAATTTTAATCTTGCTCCAACTATAGTAATAGTAACACTAAACTATTAAAAGTAATAAAAAAATTATTAATAATATAAATTAGGGTTGATTGCAAATAAAATTACGACATTTTCGCTAATTGCAATTTAATCTAAATTTTTAAATCAATGCAAATAAAACTTCAACTTTAAATTTGTTAGTATTCTAACCAAGATTTCAGTCTGCCCGAAAATGATGATTAATTATGTGTTTTCATCCGAATCAATCTAAATATATGAATGCAATTAATTATTTATTGTCGAGTAAGTGAAACATCATTTTTGGACAATAAAAAATTTATTTGTTGTTTGAATTGCAATCGAATGTTAAGTTGGAGTTTTGTTTGCAAAGATTCAAAAGTTTAGATTAGATTACAATTTGCGAAAATGTTGTAATTTTATTTGCAATTAACCCTATAAATTAATTAGAACTAAGTTTATTATTTAATGCACACATAAATTTTTGCACATGCTAATCTATTAAAAGTTGAGAACGTTAATTTAATGAGATGATATATTTTATGTTTATTTTCAATGTAGAAAATATAATCTAACTTTATAGTTTCAATTTTCCACAAAAGGCTAAATACAACATATTTACCAAAAATTTGTATGATCAATGGTTGAATACTAATTCTTTTATCAAGAGTCCTATATTAAAAATGGTTGGAAAAAAGCCTTAAAAATGTTCACATAGGAACACAAATATTTCATGTGCATAAAACGTACCTCTAAATCTTTCTCCATATTTTCCATGTCATTAATAAGTTGAGATCTTTTCATACCATGTCTGTAACGCCCCAGTTTTCCAAAATGTTGATTTGACATTTTAGAAATCCGAGTCGTCACTTAGTGACCAAAAATCCGAACTAAAAATTTGCTTTTGTATAGAACACAAATAACAACTTCACATAGACAACGAAATACATAATTTTCGTTATGAAACGCGTCGGCCATTTATTTATTTTTAAAATTCTTATGGAAGGATCTTTATAAAAAGTTTGGCACAAACAAATGTTAAACATAAACATCATACATAACTAATCATCGGGAGACCATGAGACTGATTGTCATTCCGTCATATATAAATAATTATCACAGTAAGCAGTAATAGTGCATATAAGTCTTAAGCATTAATTTCATAATACCATCGGGCCCGTATCACACCTCCACTAGCTCGAGCTCCCGATCGTCATATCTTGAAAATTGTTAAAAAGAGGGGGTGAGATTTGAATTTTCAGTGTGGGAGGCCTGCATGCTATTACACGAAAATGGCAGTGCGCAAATCATAACATTTTTTAAAAATATTTTTCCTTCTATGTGTTTTTTCATCATGGCACCTAGCTACACAAGCCAGACCATTACATATCATTTGAGATATTTTAGCTCGAAAGCTCTTTTCCACCATGGTGCCTAGCTACACAAGGCAGACCGTTACGTATCGTTTGAGATACTATATATCATGTAATAACCATGTGACCCGAAGGTCAAAATATTCGCATACACTAATAATCGTATAATATTTCAGGCAATGCATAAAAACTACCCACCTCAAATGCTTTCCTTTTCGTGAAAATCCTTTTTTTGCTTTCACCCGAAAATCTCTGTCACCGTAATCGCACTCAACCTAACACAGATTTGTTTGCACTTTAATAATATTTTATTTTTCAAGTAATTCTTTATATACTTAACTTAAGAGCATTTGTAAATATCTTTTAGGTTTATCTTAGATTTCAACAGACGGAGCATACTAATTATATTATGTTTCTTATTTACTTTTTCTGGTTGAGGATATTGGGTCTTCAGTTTATTTTTCATATTCGAAGTTCTTTTAATACTTTCTCAATTCTTCTTGCAACACATCAAACAAGTCTCTTAGTATTATTTAGATTGTTAATAATTCTCAACGAAAACGTTAATTTCCTTTCGTTTGTCTTCTTTATATATAGGTCTTATTCTCTTTAAATTCATTAAACACGAATTTCTAAGCAAGTAATCTTTCATGAAAACATGGATTCACACATTCTTATATACTTTAATTATCGATGTCTCAGAAATATTCTTAAAGTTTATACACGTTGGTCCGATAAGGACTTGCATTTTACTTAGTGTTTTGTCGCTTATAGAGTTTACCAAAAGCTTTTAACGTGACTAGTGTTTACTGAGAACGTGAATCCTCATCTAGGCATGTTTAGTATACTTAAGTATTTTTAGGGTTTCATAAGGTTTTCCTTATTCTTTTCTCTTTTAAAGATGCACATAGAAACATATAGTCCTTACTTTAAACAAACATTAAACAACGCATCATTCACATGTATTCACTTAATATTTGAGTGCAAATAAGTTCACTCTTATCATGTTCATCAAGTTAAGTAAGAAAATAGTCCGCTCTTAAGCTAAAATGAGAAAAACAGTTTGAGGAAGCCACATCCGAAGATGAGCATTTGCTCCTTCGGGTGTTCGTCCCCTAACTTTAACCATTTTTGAAAAAAATACTAAATCACATCTATTCACTATGAAATTTACAAGGTAAGTACCTTTTTAAGTTTAGTTCACATATAAAATTTATTTCATGTCATTTGGTCTAAGAAAATATGAGTTATAGGTTTGTTTCCAAAATGTGACATTACTTTCCAGAAGTTCACAGTATGTGCGCAGTGTCAAAGATAATTTTGGTAAAACTATTTATACTCATGTACAAATCATGAAAAAATTTATGGATATATCTAACTGCATGTAGTATTTTATCATATTTTTTATAAAATCCAAACTTAACTCGAAAGATACATTTTAGCCCATGAAAGTGAAAAATCTAGCAGTTTCATCACACATTCTTTAAAAATCCATAACTTATCAAAGAAAATTCCGAATTGACTCAAACCAGTGGCAAATGAAAGATAACTTGATATAATTTCATAAATATTCATATTTTCCCAAAATATGTAATATTTCTAGTTTGAATATTTGTACAGAATCTTTAAAATACTGTTCACAGTGTGATATTTGTGGATGCTTTCACTTGTATTTCCTATTTCACAACTATCATGCCACTAACATTTTAACACCTTGATACACATTATTCAAGACTCCATTTAGTATCTATTAGAACATTCAAAGACAATATAGCCTAAGGTTTTATGATTTCTAAACAAGCAACAATAACAACAACATTTCAAGGCAAAACATTCATATTAGCTATATTTTGAGTTGAAGGGTTTTACAACCTTTGTAGCCTTGTCTTCTTAAGCTAGAAGGTCTTATTAGCTCTTCAATTTTTTAGTTCTTGATGTGGATGAGGGCTCCTTGAATGAAATTCCTTGTTTTGAGCTAAAACAAAACAAGAGATGAAGTTTGAAGATGAAGATGAAAGTTTCCATGAATTTGAAAGAGAGAGGGGGATGAATGACTCATTTTTGCATGGAGATGACTTCAAATCTTCACACCAACACAAATACAAGCTTCATACTTGAGATTAGAGACCTCCTATGGTTGGAAATGAGATAAGACAGGCTTTCTTCTCCCTTGAAATGGAAATGGCTAAAAATGAGGAAGAAAGATGAGTGTTTTTTGCTTGTATTCTTTCTAGTTTCTTTTGCAGCCATTTGAAGGAGCTTAAATGCCATGTAAATATAGGGAGGGGGGCCTTTTTTGAAGGGAATAGAGAGGAGGAGCAGCTGATCGTTGAGTGAGGGAAGGGAAAGGGCCAAATGTGTAAGATAAGTATGGGCTTTTGAATAAAAAAAGTGGGACAGATAGCTTGATTTAGGGGAAAGGAAGAGAGGTCCTCCCTTGGCTGATTCCTGCAGCTGCTAGTCGAAATTTGTGGGGCCCAGGGAGGACTTTTGAGTCATCTCTGTATTTTCGGACGCGATGTAATTTTCGGTGTTGAAATCGGGTGTTTTTCGCTAGGTTTTGGGCTTCGTAACTCAACGTTTTTGCTTGTTTTGTTATCCAAAAGTTTAGGTTTTTATTTTATTTATTAAAACTGACATTTATCTTCATTTGATCAATTACATCTTGTGTTGGGTTCATATTTATTCATCGGATTCGAAATTCTAAAGTTTTAGGGTTTCTCGTTCAACTTTTGGTGACAAAAGTATAATTTTTTTTTAGAATTTTCCATCAAGTTAAAGGCCTCAAATTTCCTATTCTAGAATATTTTTTTTTCGCTTATTTTCTCAATCTATATAAATTTGTTTCATAGTTACAGTGCTAGAAGTGCTCCCGGTTCTGGTTTTTGACCAACCGTTGTGTAGAAATCGATTTTTAAAACTCATTGCTTTTAAAATAATAATGAATCAATAGAAATAAAATAATTATAACATAATAATATTAATAGTATAAATCCTAATTTTTTGGTTTGGGGTATTACAATATCTTGAAGTTGATACCCTGAAATGGACATAAAAGAGAATGAATAATTTGATTCACATTTATGTTAATTTCCGTCTTCGTTAGAGTACTCTTTGAATTTACGTCTTAAAATATATGTATAAAACACTTAGACCCATCCTAAAATGGCCAAGAAACTAAAGGTACACACTTACCATGTTCGACCAAGATCTCGACTATTTCAACTCATTGTACCTATTTAAGTTTCAAAAGGCAAGTAGAAATACAAAACTCGGGGATTGATGACCTACGAAGAAAAAAAGATTTGGAAGAATGAGAAAAAATAATCACTTCCAAAGAGAAGGTGATTCTGAAAGGAAGAAATGGTGGAGTTGCGAAATGGTTATGAATTCGAAAAACCCTATTTATCTATTTATTCAGCTAATAATGGGCCTATAATGGGCCAATAAAGACATATTGCGCTTCTTGGACCCATATGAGTTTGAATTATGAATTATTCCCCCACATCAAATCATTAGTCCAATAGGTATTTTTAGTAGTAAAATTTTGCATCTTACGTGAACTTTTAGAATTATATTTTCTTGTTATTTGGATAGAATCAAGCACATATAAAAACAAAACCAAAATAGATTTTTATATGTTTTTAAATCGAATAAATATATGATTATTTTTTTCCCTTTAGCAATGGAATCTTTATCTTTACACTACTAAAAGATACTTCCTCCCTCCCAATTTAGATTGCTCATATGGAATAGTGCAGATTTTAATGAAATTTTTGTATGTTAATATTAAAAGGGGTAAAGTTGAGGGTATATTAGTTATTTCTACTTTATTTAGGGGAGTTTAGTCTATTGTTTGACGGTATATTGCAAATGGAGTGACATGAGGTGTAATTAAGGGATGTTTGTGAGTGGTTCATTTTAAAGGGTAAAACTGTTTTCCTGTAGTTTTGAGCAATCTAAAAAGAGATGAGGGAGTATCACTTATAGTCCGACTTACTTAATGACACTTTTGAGTAATTAAATGTCACAATGTATACCTATAATAACATTCATATTGTTTAACTAGGTTTAGTGACATCTTTTATTATTTATCAGCGCCTTACTTTTCATCTGCTTAAATTTCCTTGAACTATTCCATATAATTTTTCCAAGGGTTTGCGGGTTTTTTTCTACCAATTTGGGCTTACCCTTCACCCACCCTATAAGAATGATCTACAGGGTTCATAAAAGAACCACTTACTACAGGACGTTTACCTAGCCAATGCTTGGATCCGGCTCTACCCAAACTTTTCTGGTTTGCCCAACATTCTCTGTTTGTCCAATTTTTGTTGAGCAGTTTTTGGATATAAACAAACCCCCTCTCTGTGCCACATTCTCCTTCATGGCATGCGTAGGAGCCCTAGCTAGCAAATTTCATAATTACAATTTCACCAAAGCAACCTACCAAGTTTGTCGATTGATATTCTTTCTCTCAAACAATCTTCTAATCTATATTTTAATTATTCAGTCTGTCAATAATTCTTGCAGTGGTTTTTAAGACATCAATCTTTAAATTTTGAATGGAAGATTTTATTTTTTACAGTGCAAATTAAGAATTTTGATGAGGGGTGGAAACAAAGAAAGAGAAATGAAATAATAGCATTTCAAATTTGACTTCAAATTTGGGAAACTACAAGAAAATGGGAAAATTATTCTCATCATGATAAGTAATTCATACAATATTCAAATCTTCTTGGAAATAACACTAAACAAATACTTATAGGGTGTAAGTAATTAAAGGTTCATTCGATAAGGAGTAAATAACTTCAAGCTTCCAAGGTAATTTTTTTTACTTTTGGATGTAACTTCCAAGGTGATTTAGTTTTTACTTTTGGTATCATGATTCACTGAGTAGGTGACATTCAAAGATGAAATCTACTTTCTTCATAGATGTGAGACAACTAATTAAAAGTTTTGACGACTTACTCTTTGACCAAAATAAAAATACAAGACTAGAGGGAGTGTGAGATTTTCAAGCCAAAAATATTAGTTTTTTGTTAAAAATGACAATATTTGATTCAAAATGGACTAAAAGAAATTTTGGTAAAGATTGAAGACTATTTGTGATATGAATTCAATAAAGCTATCTTAAAAAGAAAATAAACAACAAGTTTTTATAGATAGCATATTAGAAACATTTTAATTAATCTTCTAGAAGTAAATAAAACCCTATTTTTCTGTACATTCAAAAGTTAAATAAACTAAAAAATACTATATAAACTTTGTCTTGTCTAAAACAATTAAAAATATAATATCCTCTATGTGCCACGAAGATAGACTTACTTTCTATTTTCATCTTTCCCACAAAGATAGCTCTGTTATTATATATAAGATATGATTAAATTTGCATTTCCATCTTTGTCTCTATTTATTGTTGGTAACTAGTAATTGTCTTGGAAAATAAGTAGTTATATAGGCTAATTGAAAAAACAAAGGAAAATTTTAATGTTCTTATTATAATAACTCTCATCTATGTCTAAATAATATTGGTATCAACTCTTCATATTAGAGTAATCTTATATATAATTATGTGTATTTCAGTTATATGAGTGATATGATTACTATTAAAGAGAATATATTCTTATGAAAAACTTACAATCACTACAAACAAAAAATAAAAGGGAAAAAAATTAATTTATAAAATTTGTGTAAATTTAATTGAAAAAACAAAATTGCGATTTTTATATATCAATGCGATATATTATGATTTATCCACGATATTTCCGAATTTTTATTCAGTTTTGTACTACAAGTGAACTGATTTCGATATCGATATCTTAAGATATATTACGATGTACAACACTAGATAAAAATACATTACACCCCAATATATATATCTCAATCTCAAATTTTGGGATATATCTGCGGTATTTTTATCCTTTAACTATACAAAAAATTCTAATTAATGACCAATTTCTATCTCGTGAAATCAAAAGATACTAAAGCATTTAACCATATAAAATTTAAATGAAAGTAAATACATATTAACAAGCCCCAATTCAACTTATCTTTTACACAATTTAATCTTAAAATTAGGTTCTATCTTTTACATAACTTATTAACTTATAGAAGTATCGATTTAGATCATTTCAAATTCTTCCATACTAACAAACTGAACTCCACCATAAGCACACAGTATAATTCTATCATCGTCATTTTATCTAAAAAAAATTAAAAGACCCACTAAATTTTATCTAGAAAATGTAAAAACTAAACTAATGTGTGAAGTGTGTGAGAAGAGAGTCGAGGCTCTCCCCAATAGCATGCCCTAGAAATGTAAATTGCCTCCTTCCTTTATTGCTATTGTTCTTGCCATTTATCCCTTTTGAAATCAATGATTTCTTGTTCACATTTTTTGCGTTGAAGCTACAGTGATAGGCACAACTTTTGCTTTTTCAGAGCCAACTTTGTTTCCTTTTCCAATGCAAAGACATAAAATTTGTCCTATTTCTTGGAATAATGATCACGTCCCTTTGCTAAAGCAATTGAAATTAGTTTTAAATGTCTCTCAATTTTAGGCCTCTTTCGGCATTTTCTCTTATCTTAGCTCTTCTCGTCTCAAATTGATTTCGCTTGACTTAAAAAAAATACACACGTGTTTTTCTAAAAAATACCATCATTTTACCTGCAAAAATAACAAAAAAATATCTTTCACATTTCAAGTGTAATAAGTCAATTTAATGTAAAATATGCTAAAATTCCTATAAAATTACCATTAATAACATGAATTTCGAGCAATTTTCACACTAATCACCCTCTTAATTATACACATTCATTCAGAAAACACCACAGAAGGAACTTCACTCTGAGAAGAAAAAAGAACCTCACTAAATGTTGTTAATGTAAAATAAAATAACAAAAACAATTTGTGAAAGAGAATACATAAATGAAGAAACTAATGCAAAAGTAAAGAGAAACAATCAACCCAAACCACGAAATATCAAGAATCAAGTAATGTCTCACTCACAAAAACAATATCACCCCACTTCAAAACACGACCCATATGTAAATATAAGTCCAAACCGCATCCCCCCCCCCCCCCCCCCCCCCCCCCCCCAAATAAACAATGCATCCATATCAAAAAAATATATGACAAGAAAGTTGACAAATATTTCAACAAAATAAAGGAATCGCCTCTAAAATAGGCGGGCAAAGAACCCGCTAAAGAATTTCCCTTGGCTCCACCGGGACATCTAAATATCATTCACACTCTAAATAAAGCTAATAAGTTTAATTGAAAAAGTGAATGCAAAGTGGACACAAACTTAGGTAGAAAATAACATTAACGTTGCATTAGAATTTTTCAATTACATGTGATATGATATGCTTAATTGGTTCTTGGTTTAGGGTATCAACTCAATAACATAGAATGAAAAGATCTCAACTTATTAATAACATGAAAAATATGGTTCAAAGGTAATATTATGTACATGAATAAATATAGAATGTGTTCATCATATATTCTCACAATTTTACCAAACACTCTCAACATTCTTTAACTGAGAATCAAAATTAGGGTGCTGAAATTCTTGCATTATTACATTGTTCTTTTATTTATAATTTATTTCTTTTTAGTTTTCTTTTTTTATTTTTTAAAATTTTAAATTAAATATAAAATTACATTATTTGGATTATTCAGAATATAAGATATCTAAAAATTAAAATCTCAATTAAAGTAATTGTGTAAGGATAATGTTCCCAGACCACAATACATAATAAACATATAATTATTTATAATTAATACTAGAATTTATGTTTACAATAATAATAACTTTTTTTTCTGAAAATACATATTAGTTTGAAGAATTTTATTACTTTCGATGGTTGATAATGATTTAATTGAGTATATTAATTTTTACAATGATTTAAATGTTGAGTGATTGATAAATCTTGGAATGCAATGAGCAACACGTTCTAAATTTATTTATGTACATAAATCCACCTCGAAGTCTTTCAACATCTTTTTCATATCTTTAATAAGTTGGATCTTTTCGCTCCATGTCTCTAGGCTAATACTCTGAAACAAAAAATAAAGAAAATTAGAAATTTACAAGCATATCTCATTAGGCAATTAGCATCTTATCACAAATAAATAAAAATTATAATCAGATGTACCTAGACCAAGATCCCTCCATTTCCAACTCGAAGTAGCTACTTCAATTGTTAGTTTAAATAAATGAGTAAATATAATGAGATTTTAAGAGAAGGTGTTATGAAGAAATGAAGAGTTGGATGATTGAGTAAAACAAATGAAGATGTTTCAAATGAGAAGGAGAATGTGAAAGGAAGAAACGGAGGAGTTACAATGCTTATGTTGGAAAGAATGAGAAAACCCTAATGATATCTATATGTATACAAATTATATTGGCCCGATAACTTTCCTTAAACCTTGTTAGATTTGAACTTTGAAGTATATGGCCCAAGTGAAATGGTATATTTAATGGGTTTGTTTTTATATATAAAATTTTTGCATCTTAGTTGGGCTTGAAAAATTAATGCTTCTTGTTATTATATAATTAGAGTAGAATCAAGCCCATATCAAAATATTTTGTCGATATAGATTTTAATTTATTCTTTAATTAAATGGATGACGGGATAAATTTCTTTTGTTCTTTTGGAAACTAACCTGTCATCTTAATTTGACTTTTTTTTTTTTACTTTTAATAGCACTTACTTGGATATTTGTTCAAAATTCCAAATTCTTCCTCAATGTTTTTCGCTTCGCCCTAGTTGATCAATTTTTTCTGCAATTTCTAATTTAATTTATTTAAAATTTGAATTTTTTTAATTTATTTATATATAATTATCAGATTTATCTTGTCTGCTGGACTCGCTTGGCTCACACACTTTCTTCATGGTCTTCATTTTTCACACGGCCAATGCTTTATCTTCTATACAACAATAGTGTTGTATTTGTTAATCAAACTTATTTACAAGCGTGTCAAGCACATTGACATTGATTATTAATTTGTTCAAAAGTTGATTTTGATGAGAAAACTGACAACCATATTCATCCCTCAACAATTACAGTTGGCCAAAATATTCACCAAAATCTTTGTTCATCCTCTATTTAAGTTATTCCGTTCCAGGCATTTTGTTTGCCCAACTCCCATGCTTCGCTAGAGGACGAGTGATCGGTGTGAAAGATTTAGTTATCAAAATTTATGATATTTCCTTTTATGTATTGTGTTAGTCTAAGAGAAGATATTATGTACACCTTGTGCATTGTACACCACTAATCAATAATTTTAGGTCTATACAAATAATAATACGAGTTTTTATTGCAATAGTATTAATTCTTACAAAAAATAATATTAGTGGTGTACGGTGCGCAAGGTGCACATAATACTCTTTCTTTATGATACACACGACTAATTGAAATGGTTCAAAGTAATATGCAGTTCAAGAGTATTGGTTAGTTTAATTGACTAGTCTGTTAATCCAGAATTTTACTTAGTAAGCTTGTAATAGTTTAACTTCGACATCGAATTTTCATTGTAAAGGTCGAGCACCCCTTGTACTCGATTTTGCAATAGATTGCATTTTCCAAAAAAAAAAATATACACAAGATTCCACCATAAATTTTGGTGAAGAATCAAGTTCTTAAATAGTAGATGCATGTATGAAGCACATGAGGTAATTATGAATTTGTTGGTTATAACTGACTCCTGACTTATTTAAGTTGATGCAACTATAATCTAGTTGATCCTTACTCTAATCGAACTGAACTAATCGATTCACTTATGTGTTACATTGACACTAGGACATTTAATTCATAGTATAGCCGAAAGTTTGATATTAATATCCTCTTGAGGTAATCCCCAGTGATTGACCTAATAGTGTAGGTTTGGAATTTTGGAGTATATTTCTCTCCCCAGTGCTATCAATCTGCTAGTGGACAATGGGATTGAACCTCCAAATTAGTTGGTACATTGGGTACCGAGTAAGAACAATAATGCTTTGAGACGAATACTAATACTAAAAAAAATAAAGGTTCAAAGATGTATAACCAACAAGTCCAACACAACTTGCAAAACATACGATTCAATAACGTTACATTCCATCCATTTGCATTTCTGGATAACTGTTGTGGTCCGGAAGAGTAGACAAACATATAATTGCACTACCATCTTAGCAATATCTTTTTTTAAGTATCCGGCACAAGGACCGGCCATGTACCCATAACTTACCATCCACTAGTGGGGGAACACATTTCAAAATAGAGCAAATATCTATATGGACTTGTTCATCTCAAGAATTGACCGCACCTTGTGGAATTATTTCTAATATGAGTCTTAGATAGGAGCAATGTCTTGGTCTTGATATGGAGCCGTCACAGTTGGATTCGGACCCGGTTGTCTCGTAAGACCGTTCTTAGCGCCCGAACTTAGGTTGTTGTGAGTTGTTGATCCTTGCCAATGAAATGGTATAAAATTCAAGGTGAAGAAAAAGAAAAGATTGAGTAAGTATACATATGATAGCACTTCCATCTTAGCAATGTCTTCGTCTTGATAACAACAACCTTTGCTCGCCATCTGTACCCAAAAAACAAAAGAATGTTAGGAACATATTATTATAAACTTTAGAAGAACCTATGATAAGGAAATAAAATTACTTCAAATCATAAAAAGTGTGTGTGTGTGTGTGTGTATATGTGTGTATATATATATGCTTAGTCTTGTATGCATCAGGTGCACTGTGCAATTTCAAGTGTACTTTTTAAAAAGTTACAATTGTTATTACTAAAAAGTCACATCTGGTAATACTGAAAAGTATATTCTTAAAAAGGGACCTCTTGGTAATTACTGTATGACTTTTTCAGTGGTAACAATTGCAACTTTTTAAAAATACACTTGCGTTACACAGTGCACCTGATGCATACAAAACTAAGCATATATATATATATATGTATGTATGTATGTATAAGAAAAAGTATAATGTGAATAATATTTACGGCAACTATTACCGTGAACAACAATTTACTAATACCTTATGTTGAAACAACTAATACATTTGGTCTAACTAAATAATACAGCTTCAATTAATACATTTAGTGAAAACAACTAATACCCTTCAAATTTTATACCTTTATTATAGTTTTCTATCACCCTTCAAAATACTTTAGCCCTGAATATCATTCATATAATACCTTCTCTATAATATATAAATATATATATATATATATATATGTGTGTGTGTGTGTGTGTGTATGTGTATAAACTTTAGAAATACATGCGTGAGAAGGTCTCAAAGTGAGTCTGTTCACAAACTAGCAAGAATTAACACGCATCCCTTCCAACTTATATCTCATCTCACCGTGAGACAGTCTCATTCAAGACCAACTCATAAGCTTTATATTTACTAGATTATTCACAAAGGAGGTAATCGGTGCAACTTATTGCAATACACTCCTCTGACAAATGGACAGTGCTATAGTTCAAGTGGTTAGAGCTCCACTACCTATGATCGAGAGGTCATGGGTTCGAGTCAGAGTCGGTCTGAAGAAATACCTCTACTAGACAAACGTTCTATAATTATTGGTTGATTAACATATCTTAACTTTTCAGTTAAAATCGTTTTATTTTGTTACACCATTACTAATATTGGTAGATCGTGCCTAATTTTAGTCATTTATTTTGTTATTTTTTCAATTTTAGTCATTTTGGCCTAAAATTGAAAAAAAGAACATACAGTAAAATTGGACAAAAAAAGGCAGAAAATTGTAAAAGTAGAACATAAAGGATCAAAATTTTAATCATGTATGTTTTTTATTTTTTTTAAGGACAAAATTGATAAAGTAAAAACATACGTAATTAAAACTGGGCATAACCTAAGTTACATGACGATCCAAAATAATATCTCTATACGGAGATACAAAAAACTATTTAACAAAAAATCATGGTAAAATTTGTTTAAGACACCTAGTGGGAACTATTTAATGATATCATACGTTTTAGATAAATTTATAATCAGAAAATTTAATCTAACGTTTCAATATTACTTTTCAACAAAAGACTAAAAATCAATTAATTTAGTAAGAACTATACATTGATGTGAATTATACTACACTAATTTTGATAAGGAGTCCAATATTAAGAGTGACTAATAAATCACAGAACATGTGAAGTAACATATTAATTTAGTCAGAAATAAAGATAACTACAATTTAACTCACACATGTGAGCCGTATGTGTGCAATTCTGGCAAAAAAGTGGATTTTTTTCTTTGAATATCCAAAAGGCGAAAAATGAAATTTGCTTTCCTATATAGATCTTCGAGAGCGTGAAATAAAATAATCTACATTTATTTAGGTATATAAAAAAATTCTTCAAATATTTTTCATCTTTTTTTTATGTCAATAATAGGCTTGGATGTTTTCTTTTGAGCTAATACCTCGAAATGGACAAAGAAAAGTGAAACTTGGAAACGCATTGCATAATCCAATTAATTTTAATAAGTTTATACATTTTATGTTTATTTTCGAGTGAGAAAATATGATCTAATTTTATAATTTCAATTTTCCACAAAAGAGTAAATATCAACAAATTACCATGAACAATATGATGTGCATAATACTTACCTCTTAAACTTACATCATATTTTTCCATGTCATTAATAAGTTGGGATCTTTTCATTCGATCGCTCTAAGCTAATACCCTGAAATGGACAAATAAAAAATTAGGAACTGGCACGAATATTTAATACATCAATTAAATAACTTATAAAAATATTGAATATATCGATTCACATTTAGTTTAGATCTTGTCTTCGTGAAGGTCCACTTTGAATTCACATTTTTGTATAGATGTATAAACCACCTAGACACATCCCAAAATAGGGCAACTACCACAATGGTCCGACAAAGATCCTGATTATTTTCAACGCATACCTGGTTTCGTTTCAAGAATCGGGTAAAATAAACAAACTTTAAGAAACATAGATCTGGTAGAAGAGAAGAAGTTGAATAACACATAAATATGAAGAAAAACAACGAGGAAGAAACGGCTGAGGCATGAATTAGGTAAACCCTAATATTCTATCTATTTATACAACTAATAATGGGCTTGTTTGAAAAAGTACAACTTATAATGGGTCGAAAAGGACTCATTACACATCTTAGAACAATATGGGTTTTAACTAAGAAACATCGATCCACTATAAAATTGGCATGATGGGCCAATAGGAATTCTTTTATGAAAAAAAAAATGGTCCGGCTAAATACCCCTCTATTAATAATAAATACATTTATATTAATTATAAATTATCTATTATACCCTCTTTAAAAAAAAACCTAAATTATCTCTCTATTTTTCCCTCTTTTTTACGGTCATCTCTCAATCTCTTCGCGTCTTCATCATACATCCGCTCACCGTCGTCCCCATGTGGCGCTGCCTCACCGCCACCGCCTCCGCCACATGACGCTATCCAATACCCCCCACATCAACGGTGTGCCTCTTCCTCCACACACAAAAGTTGAGAATATATAAAAAAAAGGTAGATGTATTTTTATTTTCTTTCACTTTTAGATTACTTATGCAATTTTTCCTGAAACTGTGGAGATGAAGCATTGTTTCTTGGGCTAAATTTTTTGTCGTTATATATCCCCATTTTAACCTTTGTGGGTTTTCTCTAAAACCTCCTCTTCTTTAAAGAAAGACCATTGTTTAAATTGGGTTCGGTCACTCCTGCAGACAGTGAACGACGGCGGCTGGTAGTGACCGGGGCGGAGGGTGGTTGTCGGAAGAAAGCAGTGGATGGCAGTGGGCAGCCAAAGGCAGTTGCTATTTGGGTTAGGGTGTGGAGGTGTATGAACACCCCAAATTTTCTAATTAATTATTTATAATATTCATTAATTTCAAAGTATTGAGTTTAATTAAAATCAATAATTGCATATCTTAAAAAAATTATAAAACTTATTTTCCAAAATATTTATTTTAATCTATAAGGAAGATATTTTGTATGGTTTAAATTTAAAAAAATTAAATAATAAAAAAATTGTGGAAGATAATATTTTAATCCCTAGATCTCTTTTGATAAGGTTTCCATATCTTTTAAAATCTTAAGTCAAAACTCAAGTCCAAATATTTATCTATATATACGTGTATAATTCCATAGTTTTGCACAAATATCAAATCTCATATTTTATATTCATCACCTTCTAAAGTCTTTTCCTCTTTATTCATAGGTAATTCTTTTTTCTAAAATTTGAAAATATCTCTTCTACATATCCAAATTTTTTGAAATTTTAATATAATCTTTTTTATAATGCTATTTACGTACAGTAAAAATTTCAAGGCAATCAGAGTCGTATTCCATTTTATATGAATTTTATACTCCTATGCAAAATTCTCACTTCTTTGTCTATTCGATTTAAAATTTTAAAATCTATATTTCTATAAGTCTAAATCATATGGGTTTCATACAGATTATACATTATAATGTTTTAAGCTTACAATAAAATTTTCAAGTTCATCCAAGTCGTATTTATATTAATTATTAAATTATTCCTAATATTGTCTCTATTTTGAAAAGTCATTTTTTTCAATTTGGTAATCCACTTTCAAATTGTCACACCGTAGGGAAATCCTCATAATTAGGATGTTATGATAAAGGTCTTCAATTTTAAACAAACAACCTCAATTTTTTCCCAATTAGAGAAAATTGTGTTTCCAATTTCCCACTTAATTTGTTATTGTGGTTTGCATGACTTTATTTTAATTATGCACATAACTATCAGAACTTTCTTGTGCCCGCTGAAATAAGAAAAACTTTTTTCTTGTGCATCCAAATTTATCATACCTCACATAGTTGTCATGCCCCACATATCCAAATGCACTCAAATGTAGTTTTTCTCACGTCATCCAAGGTTTCCTCAGCAGAGGTGAAATAATTGTAATTTCATTTTTACCTATTTTGTGGCCATTTTATTAATCATATTTGTTTGTCCAACCATGAAAGAGTCCGAACTTGTAGAGATGTGTGCAATCAATGATTTATTTAATTCCTTAACACTTTCCTTAACTCATGAACTGTATTCTCAACTTTTCACTTTGGGGATTATACCTAATGAGTGGACAATTTAAAATGGGCATAGTTGCTTTCAGTAAGAATCGAATCCAAGACGTGCGGGCGTGAGCCTTTGGATCTAATGCCAAGAAAAAATTTCATCTCATCTAAAAGTCATAAAAAAAAATTAAGACAAATGAAGTACTATAATTTAATTGTGATATTTGTTTAATTAGTCTATGATGTATATCTGTAGTCAGTATAGAGAATGGGGTTTTGTAACGCCCCCACTTAAAATAGTACGGAAAATATGATGTGGCACAAGTAGGAACGTTACTAAAATAGTACTTTGTATTAAAATATACACACGCCACACATTTACACAGCGGAAGTAGTAAATAAGTATGATCGTAGCTTAAGTTACAACTCAAAATTTAAATTATTATTCTTGAAAATATAAAGTCTTTAAGAAACTTCACAGCCTGCCGAGTTCATTCGCCCACGTCCGGATCCATAGCATCTGTAAAAATTTAAAAGTGGAAGGGATAAGCGTTTGTAAACACTTAGTGGGAAACCTCTTGTTAATTGCACAAACTAAACATCAATTGTTTATAATATGTGAGCCCCCGGAATTTCACCGGGTATATGTTTGGGTATCGTGAACAACCCGTGGTGCCGGAACGACCAGACTATATGCTTGCCAACATAAAGTTGGACTTATATGTGGGGCCAGTCGATAGCGGGCCAGACTCAAAATTTAACATTCAACGTTTAATAAGTACAATTAAATAATAATAGAACACTCGGTGAAGAGTGAAGTGATTCCCCACCTTGCAGGTTTGTACCTACAAGTAAAATTTTTAAAATAGAAACATTGTTACTTATCCCTTCACTTTTGTAAATTGTAAGACTTGAATTCGAATCTCCATACATATTCAAATTGTATACTAACACACATATATCAATTAAGTGTATAAAATCATCAAATAGCAAGTTATAAATAAATATCGACTGTAAAAATGTAACCGGACCATTTCGAACCTTTCACACAAAATTCGATTTTGGCAGATTTACACACCTAACTTTGAAAATTCATATTAAATTATTCATACGTCCAAAAATTATAAAATTTTAACAGTATATTACCAACTCAATAAAGTTTATCACCATATTTTCAGATTTCTCAAACTCTTTACCAAACATCAAATATTTCGTAATGAACACACAGTAACAGATTCTGGTCACTTAACTTTAAAAATTCACCATAAATCAACCACATGTCCAATACTCATGAAATTTTAACCATGAACTCTCAACTTCATTTAATTTATCAAAATACTTTGATTTTCTATAAAAACCTAACTGATTATTCTCAGATCATAGCAAACTTCTACTGTTCCTGTAATTTCGTCCAAAACCCTAGCTCTATTTCAAAAAATCACCACAAATTGAATACCAGTCCAAAAATTATGAAATTTGAAAACTAAGTTCCTTCACAAGTCTATTTTCACATATAAAAATTTCAGAATTTTCCACCGACAAATTGGATCAAAAACGAAATTCCTTCACAAGTTGTCCAGATTTTCGGTTTTCATGCATATATGAAGAACATAACATCTTAAACTCACTTTAAACCATATAATTTCATGATTTCTACTTATAAAGCATATATAATCAAATAATAAATATGATTTTGATCATAAATCATGAAGAAATTGAATTAAACATTCAAACATGAAGTAAAACATGGATAACATGCAAATTTACTCATCAAAACTCATTTTCCTATCAATTAATTCACATATCATGCATAAACTTCATACTACCACTTAAATAATTACTCAAACAAGAAGAGAAACTTACTTAGAGATAGGTAGCTACAAGAAATCTCTTCTTCTCCTTTCTCAACTTCTAAGTATAAGAGTAGTAGTATTTTTCTTTAAACTTTTTCTTATGATTAATTTTGCATGAAAGCTCATGTATTTATAGATGGAACCATGCTTGGAGGCTACTCCAAATTCCCTCTTGACCGACTTGGATGAAGAATGTGGAAGAAATTGGATGATTTTGGAGGTTAAGCCATTAAACACATGGCATCTTATAATTAGTAGCTAATTTTGACTTTTATTCTTCAAATTTTGACCCTTAACTCTTGAAACTTCACCCCTCTTCCTAACTTATCTTATATTTTCGAAATTTATGGAGGTTTCAAGAGATATCTTGTGTCTTATAGTTAAGACACATGTAGGCTTTGAATTTAAAAAAAATAAAATAGAAGAAATTATGATTTTCTAATTTATTTAATGATTTTAAGGTACATTATGCATAAAATTACTTATACTATCTTATAAAATAAAATTTAAACTCTTCTAAGGCTCTAAATAAATTACAAAGTCTATATACTAATCATAAAAAACATCGAGCAATCGATACGTAATTCGTTTCTTGAAGAAACGTTCATTTTTCAACTTATAACTTGTGAAATAATTACTAGACTTAAGGACTATATTAATTTCTATATCAAATATTTTAAGACATAAAATAAAGAACATATAAAAATTATAAAGTCTCAAGAATAAGCATGTATTGAGCAAATAATACGTTAATTGTAAATATCGAGCAAATAAAACACATAAACGTGACTTGGCATGAATTTTGGATGTAAATGCATCACATAGATTCATATAGAAATATAAAGCATTTAGTAAAGAAAATAAGGTCATGAAAGTCTAGGGTATTACAGGTTTAATTTTTGGTCATTATCTTTTAAGTTGCGTCAATTTAGACCAATTTTAGCTCAAAATACCTAATTGGTGTTATTTCTCACATATTCAACCAAATTAGAGCCCGATGGCAATATGAACTCCACATCAGTTCCAAGTCAGCTCCATGTCAACAAAAGGTTATTAAACTTGTTAAGCAAAAAATAATATAATACGATATTTCTTTTGAAGAATCAATAAAGTCAAAAATATTTGATAATAGTTAAAAATAATTAAGAAATGAAAAATCCCCAGACCTTTAGCCCCCCAACCCACATATTCCATTCTTGTCTCGAAAACCTTCAGCACCGCCAACCCCAGCCTCCCCCATCGTCCACAACCAATCACCTCTCTAAAGAGTTATATTTCCATCGACACGGGAATGGGAAAGGGAAAGTGGATAGAGGCAGTTTCCGACATTATTGGTGTTTCTTGTAGGGCTTTATTGAATGAGGGACGAGTTATGTATCTTTAGTCGAATTAAAAATTTACCGCCATAGTAATTTAGTTGTGAAATTAGGGATTGAAGATTTAGGGATGATAAAGAGGAGAAACGAGGATTGTCTCTGGGTTGAAGATTTTGGGATGAAGAAATTGACTTAGAATATGGATCAAATATTGTTGGGACAATGTCAATTTTGATTAGATCCCAAAGCCCCTGAAAAGATGTTTGCATTTGTTTGTCAGGCTAGTCTTGGTTAGGATTTGTACTTAGTCATTTTACACTTCACAGGTACTCAGTAAGAGGAGCACTTACTGATGACAATCAAGACAAGAGCCTGAAGATGAAGGTTACCATCCTGAACTTATGACAGCCCTCTAAGCTGGCTGAGTAAGTCTCAGTGATGAAGAGTATGACCCTGAGGTCATTACTACTCAGTCCTGAAGGGGTTTGGAATAGCCTCCAAGCATGGTTCCATCTATAAATACATGAGCTTTCATGCAAAATTAATCATAAGAAAAAGTTTAAAGAAAAATACTACTACACTTATACTTAGATTTTGCAAAGGAAGGAGAAGAAATTTCTTGTAGCAACCTATCTCTAAGTAAGCATCTCTTCTTGTTTGAGTAATTATTTAAGTGGTAGTATGAAGTTTATGCATGATATGTGAATTAATTGATAGGAAAATGGGTTTTGATGAGTAAATTGCATGTTATTCATGTTTTACTTCATGTTTGAATGTTTAATTCAATTTCTTCATGAGTTATGATCAAAATCATGTTTATTATTTGATTATATATGTTTTAGAAGTAGAAATCATGAAATTATATGGTTTAAAGTGAGTTTAAGATGATATGTTCTCCATGTATGCATAAAACCGAATTTCTGGACCAACTTTGGGGTAAATTTCGTTTTTAATCCAATTTGTCGGTGGAAAATTCTGAAATTTTTATATGTGAAAGTCTACTTGTGAAGGAACTTAGGTTTTAAATTTCATAACTTTTGGACTAGTATTCAATTCGTGGTGATTTTTCGAAGTAGAGCTAGGGTTTTGGACGAATTTCCAGGAACAGTAGAAGTTTGCTATGATCTGAGAATAATCGGTAAGGTTTTTATAGAAAACCAAAGTATGTTGATAAATTACATGAAGTTGGGAGTTCATGGTTAAAATTTCATGAGTATTGGACATGTGGTTGATTTATGGTGAATTTTTAAAGTTAAGTGACCAGAATCTGTTACTGTGTGTTTATTACGAAATATTTGATGTTTGGTAAAGAGTTTGACAAATCTGAAAGTATGGTGATAAACTTTATTGAGTTGGTAATATACTGTTAAAATTTCGTAATTTTTGGACGTATGAATAATTTAATATGAATTTTCAAAGTTAGGTGTGTAATCTGCCAAATTCGAAATTTTGTATGAAAGGTTCAAAATGGTCCGATTACATTTTTACAGTCGATATTTATTTATAACTTGCTATTTGATGATTTTATACACTTAATTGATATATGTGTGTTAGTATACAATATTTTAATATGTTTGGAGATTTGAATTCAAGTCTTACAATTTACAAAAGTGAAGGGATAAGTAACAATGTTTCTATTTTAAAAATTCTACTTGTAGGTACAAACCTGCAAGGTGGGGAATCACTTCGCTCTTCACCGAGTGTTCTATTATTATTTAATTGCACTTATTAAACGTTGAATGTTAAATATTTTGAGTCTGGCCCGCTATCGACTGGCCCCTGAGATAGTCCAACTATATGTTGGCAAATGAGATAGTCCGGTCGTTCCGGCACCACGGGTTGTTCACGACACCCAAGCATATACCCGGTGAAACTCCGGGGGCTCACATATTATAGACAATTGATGTTTAGTTTGTGCAATTAACAAGAGGTTTCCCACTAAGTGTTTTCAAGCACTTATCCCTTCCACTTTTAAATTTTTACAGATGCTGTGGATCCGGACGTGGGCGAATGAACTCGGCGGGCTGTGGAGTTTTCTTAAAAACTTTATGTTTCAAGAATTTTATTTTTAAATTTTGGCTTGTATCCTAAAATACGATCATACTTATTTACTACTTCCGCTGTGTAAATGTGTGGCGTGTGTATATTTTAATACAAAGTACTATTTTAGTAACGTTCCTACTTGTGCCACATCATATTTCCGTACTATTTTAAGTGGGGGCGTTACAGGTGGTATCAGAGCAGGTTCGCCTGCTAAAGTATTTTCAAAAGAGTGTGTTTTAAAAAAAAAATTTAAAAGAAAACAGCCGCACCGAGATCATTCTCCACGACGGGATCAGGTAAATATTTTATATGTGCTTAAATTATGTTATTTATTTGAAAGTGTGATTGATTATTTGAAAGTTTGTATAGTTATTGCATTACATTGTTGTTTGAATTAACCAATAAAATGTGTTGAATAGAATTATGAATCGTAGAGGAAACCAAAACAACTCAGGCATGAGCGAGGATCTAACTTCCGTCTTAAGGGGGTTAGCTCAGCAACTAAATCACCAAAGCCAATCGTCCCAAACACCTGTATCCTCAACCCAAAACCATGACATTGTTAGCCAATTTAAGAAGTTTAGACCTTCAACACTTACCGGAAGGGAAAACCCTATGGAAGTAGAAAACTGGATTCGGAGCTTGGAGAAGATATTCGCTTACCTTAAGTGCACCGATGAGCAGAAAGTTTCTTGCGCTATATTTCAGCTGACTGAAGATGCAGATTATTGGTGGGAAGCTCACTGTAGGACAATGACTGAAGAAGAACGAACTACAGTTACTTGGGAGAAATTCGTAGAAGCGGTGGTTAAAAATTACATACCACAGTCATTTTTAGATCAGAAGGAGACTGAATTCCTACAGTTGAAACAAGGGAGTCTGACAGTACAGGAATATGAAAGGAAGTTTAATCAATTGGGAAGATATGCTTCTCATTTGATTAATACTGATGAAAGGAAAGCAAAAAGATTTATGCAGAATTTACGATCGGAAATCAGTACTATCTTAGCGGCACAAGATATTAAGTCTTATTCCTCGGCATTCGAGAAAGCTCAGATGATAGCAGCATATATGAAATCAGAGGACGTAAGAACGCCAGAATCACAACAAAACAAAAGGAAGTGGATGGGTACGAACCAAGAAAGAAATTCTAAGCAAGTTAAAAGAACAGAAATAGTGCCACAACAGAGGCCGCCTAAGTGCAGAAATTGTGGGAAGAAACACCTTGGACAATGCCTGAAAGGAACAGGGGTATGTTATAAGTGCAAAGAACCTGGACATCTTATAACTAATTGTCCAAAGCTGAGGGGACAACAGAAGATGGCACCTGCTCGAGTGTTTGCCATGAGTCAGCAAGAGGCGACAGTAAATCCAGAAGTGATGGCAGGTATGTTCAAAATATTCCAAATACCTGTTTTCACGTTATTCGATACTGGTGCTACGCATTCATTCATCTCTAGAAAGATGTTTGAACAAATTGAGACCGCCCATATTATGGTAGAAGAAACTTTCCTAGAAGTAAACATTCCCTCTGGAAGTACGACACAATCCTTAGGACTGTGTAGGAACGTGAAGATTGATTTTGAGCATGCAATACTCCCGGCAAATCTACATATAATAGAAATGAAGGACTTTGATGTTATCTTGGGAATGGACTGGCTTATAGCTAATCATGCTCTCATCAAGTGTCAAGAAAAAGAAATATCAGTACGGAGAACAAAGGATGAGAACTTTACACTATATGGTGCTAGAATTGGAACTATACCTCGGGTAATTTCAGCAGTAAAGGCTCGGAAAATTTTAAGGAAAGGAGAATGTACAGCATTTCTAGTAAATGTTGTAACAACAAAGTCTGATGGTCCAACATTGGACGATATGCCGGTAGTATGTGAATACAAGGATGTATTCCCAGATGATTTGCCAGGACTACCCCCAGATCGTCAGTTAGAATTTACTATTGATTTAATTCCCGGAGCAGCGCCTGTTTTAAAAGCACCTTACAGAATGGCACCAAAAGAATTGCAAGAATTGAAAGTGCAATTGCAAGAATTACTGGATAAGGGTTTTATTCGACCAAGTGTGTCATCCTGGGGAGCACCGGTATTATTTGTGAAGAAGAAAGATGGGTCATTAAGAATGTGCATCGATTATCGGGAATTGAATAAGCTTACCATCAAGAACAAATACCCTCTTCCCATAATTGAAGATCTGTTCGATCAATTAAAAGGAGCTAGTGTGTTTTCAAAGATTGATTTGAGAACGGGGTATCATCAAGTGAAAATAAAGGAAAGCGATATTCCGAAGACAGCTTTCAGGACTCGATATGGTCATTATGAGTTCGTGGTGCTACCATTTGGACTCAGTAATACACCAGCTATTTTTATGGATTTGATGAATCGGGTATTTCATCAATATCTGGATCAATTTGTGATAGTTTTCATTGATGATATTCTGGTATATTCGAGGAATCAGGAGCAGCATGCAGAACATCTTCGGATTACACTAGAAATCCTGAGAAAGGAAAATTTGTATGCTAAATTCAAGAAATGTGAATTTTGGCTGGATAAAGTGGTATTTCTTGGACATACGGTTTCAGCTTTGGGAATAGAAGTGGATCCAGCAAAGGTAGAAGCTATAAACAAATGGAAAACACCAACTACGGTGAATGAAGTCAGGAGTTTTCTTGGGTTAGCTGGATATTATCGGAGATTTATTGAAGGGTTTGCTCGAATTGCAAAACCTTTGACTCAGTTGACTCGGAAAGAAACAAAGTTTGAATGGACAGAAGAATGTGAAAGGAGTTTTCAAGAACTAAAGCAAAGATTAACAACGGCCCCAGTTCTTACAATTCCTGAAGGTACGGAAGGATTTATTGTGTACAGTGATGCTTCTAAACAAGGCTTGGGATGTGTACTTATGCAGAACGGGAAAGTAGTAGCATACGCATCAAGACAATTAAAACCACATGAGCAGAACTATCCTACGCATGATTTAGAGCTAGCAGCAGTTGTGCATGCACTCAAGATTTGGAGACATTACTTGTATGGAAGTAAATGCCAGATCTACACAGATCATAAGAGTTTGAAGTATATCTTCGAACAGAAGGAATTGAACATGAGGCAAAGGAGATGGTTGGAGTTGGTGAAAGATTATGATTGCGAGATATTGTATCATCCGGGAAGGGCAAATGTAGTAGCAGATGCCTTAAGTCGCAAGGGAAAGATCAATGCTTTGGTTGTGAAACCAACACTGAAGGAAAGAATAGCAAAAGCTCAATATGAAGATGCATTCTTAGAGAAGATAAAGCAAAAGATCAAGGAAGGTAAAGCAAAGGAGTTTTCAGTATGTGAGGATGGTACATTGTTATGTCAAGGAAGAATATGTGTCCCAGACAAAGAAGAATTCAAGGAGGAAATATTGGAAGAAGCACATTCTACACCATATACAGTTCATCCTGGAGGAACGAAGATGTATCAAGAATTAAAGAAGTTGTTCTGGTGGAGAAATATGAAGAGGGATATTGGAAATTTCGTACAGAAATGTTTGACATGTCAGCAGGTAAAGGCTGAACATCAAAGACCATCGGGATTGCTGAAACCACTTGAGATTCCTGAATGGAAATGGGAACACATTACAATGGATTTTGCGGTAGGATTGCCCAAGTCAATACAAGGAAATGAAGCTATTTGGGTAATTGTTGACAGATTGACCAAGACGGCACATTTTCTACCAATAAAGATGACGTTCACATTGGATAAATTGGCTCAGATTTATATTAAAGAAATTGTCCGATTACATGGAGTTCCAGTTTCTATTGTGTCAGATAGAGATCCACGATTTACATCAAGATTTTGGTACAGTCTTCAAGAAGCTTTGGGTACTAAGTTGGAATTCAGTACAACTTTTCATCCTCAAACAGATGGTCAATCGGAAAGAACAATTCAAACTTTGGAAGATATGTTGAGAGCTTGTATCATCGATTTTGGAGGAAGTTGGGAAAGGTACATACCTTTAGTGGAATTTGCCTACAACAATAGTTATCAAGCTACGATTGAAATGGCACCGTACGAAGCATTGTACGGAAGGAAGTGCAGATCTCCACTATGCTGGGATGAAATTGGAGAAAAGAAATTGGTAGGACCGGAATTGGTGGAAGAAACTAACAAAGTAGTAAAGAAAATTAAAGAGAAGATGTAAGCGGCTCAAGATCGACAGAAAATGTATGCGGATAGGCGAAGGAAAGAATTAAGTTTTGAGATTGGAGACAAGGTATTCTTGAAGGTATCTCCAATAAAAGGAATTTTCCGCTTCGGAAAAAGAGGAAAGTTGAAGCCCAAATATATTGGACCTTATGAGATATTGGAAAGAGTTGGAGATTTGGCTTATAGGCTAGCACTACCAGCATCCTTGGCAGGAATACACAATGTATTCCATATCTCGATGCTCCGAAAGTACACACCTGACCCTACCCACATAGTAAACCAACCTGAATTAGAACTAAATACCGACTTAACCTATGAGGAGATTCCCACAGCCATACTTGATAGAAAACTTCATAGGTTAAGGAATAGAGATATTCCTATGGTTAAGGTCCAGTGGAATAGACATGGGGTAGAAGAAGCTACATGGGAGCGAGAGGATGAAATCTTAGCCAAATACCCTTACCTCAATATCCACGGTAACACTTGAAATTTCGAGGACGAAATTTATTTAAGGGGGTTAGACTGTAATACCCTAGACTTTTATGACCTTATTTGCTTTACTAAATGCTTTATATTTCTATATGAATCTATGTGATGCATTTGCATCCAAAATTCATGTCAAGGCACGTTTATGTGTTTTGTTTACTCGATACTTACAATTAACATATTATTTGCTCAATACATGCTTATTCTTGAAACTTTATAATTTTTATATGTTCTTTATTTTATGTCTTAAAGTATTTGATATAGAAATTAATATAGTCCTTAAGTCTAGTATTTTATTTTACACGCTATAAGTTGA
Organism: Ballota nigra; assembly: GCA_947034835.1. Classification (NCBI taxonomy): domain Eukaryota; kingdom Viridiplantae; phylum Streptophyta; class Magnoliopsida; order Lamiales; family Lamiaceae; genus Ballota; species Ballota nigra. The sequence goes on along the minus strand of OX344727.1, from coordinate 2,720,295 downwards.
AAAATGAACGTTTCTTCAAGAAACGAATTACGTATCGATTGCTCGATATTTTTTATGATTAGTATATAGACTTTATAATTTATTTAGAGCCTTAGAAGAGTTTTAATTTTATTTTATAAGATAGTATAAGTAATTTTATGCATAATGTACCTTAAAATCATTAAATAAATTAGAAAATCATAATTTCTTTTATTTTTATTTATTAAATTCAAAGCCTACAAGTGTCTTAACTACAAGACACAAGAATTCTCTTGAATTGTCCTCAAAATTTCGACCAATATGAGGAAAGGAGGAAGAGTGGTGAAGTTTCAAGAAATAAAAGTCAAAATTAGAAGAAAAAAAGTCAAATTTAGCTACTACTTATAAATTGCCATGTGTTTATTAACTTAACCCCCAAGATTATCTATTTTCCTCCACACTCTTCCTTGAAGTCGGTCCTAAGGGGTTTGGAATAGCCTCCAAGCATGGTTCCATCTATAAATACATGAGCTTTCATGCAAAATTAATCATAAGAAAAAGTTTAAAGAAAAATACTACTACACTTATACTTAGATTTTGCAAAGGAAGGAGAAGAAATTTCTTGTAGCAACCTATCTCTAAGTAAGCATCTCTTCTTGTTTGAGTAATTATTTAAGTGGTAGTATGAAGTTTATGCATGATATGTGAATTAATTGATAGGAAAATGGGTTTTGATGAGTAAATTGCATGTTATTCATGTTTTACTTCATGTTTGAATGTTTAATTCAATTTCTTCATGAGTTATGATCAAAATCATGTTTATTATTTGATTATATATGTTTTAGAAGTAGAAATCATGAAATTATATGGTTTAAAGTGAGTTTAAGATGATATGTTCTCCATGTATGCATAAAACCGAATTTCTGGACCAACTTTGGGGTAAATTTCGTTTTTAATCCAATTTGTCGGTGGAAAATTCTGAAATTTTTATATGTGAAAGTCTACTTGTGAAGGAACTTAGGTTTTAAATTTCATAACTTTTGGACTAGTATTCAATTCGTGGTGATTTTTCGAAGTAGAGCTAGGGTTTTGGACGAATTTCCAGGAACAGTAGAAGTTTGCTATGATCTGAGAATAATCGGTAAGGTTTTTATAGAAAACCAAAGTATGTTGATAAATTACATGAATTTGGGAGTTCATGGTTAAAATTTCATGAGTATTGGACATGTGGTTGATTTATGGTGAATTTTTAAAGTTAAGTGACCAGAATCTGTTACTGTGTGTTCATTACGAAATATTTGATGTTTGGTAAAGAGTTTGACAAATCTGAAAGTATGGTGATAAACTTTATTGAGTTGGTAATATACTGTTAAAATTTCGTAATTTTTGGACGTATGAATAATTTAATATGAATTTTCAAAGTTAGGTGTGTAATCTGCCAAATTCGAAATTTTGTATGAAAGGTTCAAAATGGTCCGATTACATTTTTACAGTCGATATTTATTTATAACTTGCTATTTGATGATTTTATACACTTAATTGATATATGTGTGTTAGTATACAATATTTTAATATGTTTGGAGATTTGAATTCAAGTCTTACAATTTACAAAAGTGAAGGGATAAGTAACAATGTTTCTATTTTAAAAATTCTACTTGTAGGTACAAACCTGCAAGGTGGGGAATCACTTCGCTCTTCACCGAGTGTTCTATTATTATTTAATTGCACTTATTAAACGTTGAATGTTAAATATTTTGAGTCTGGCCCGCTATCGACTGGCCCCTGAGATAGTCCAACTATATGTTGGCAAATGAGATAGTCCGGTCGTTCCGGCACCACGGGTTGTTCACGACACCCAAGCATATACCCGGTGAAACTCCGGGGGCTCACATATTATAGACAATTGATGTTTAGTTTGTGCAATTAACAAGAGGTTTCCCACTAAGTGTTTTCAAGCACTTATCCCTTCCACTTTTAAATTTTTACAGATGCTGTGGATCCGGACGTGGGCGAATGAACTCGGCGGGCTGTGGAGTTTTCTTAAAAACTTTATGTTTCAAGAATTTTATTTTTAAATTTTGGCTTGTATCCTAAAATACGATCATACTTATTTACTACTTCCGCTGTGTAAATGTGTGGCGTGTGTATATTTTAATACAAAGTACTATTTTAGTAACGTTCCTACTTGTGCCACATCATATTTCCGTACTATTTTAAGTGGGGGCGTTACAGGGTTGCCCCTAAGGTAGCTAAGCAGAAACCCAAGGGAAAGGCAAAGAAACCAAAGGAGGTCCCTGAGAGCTCAGGCCAGAGAAAGCCTCAGCGAAAGCAGAGGAAGACTCAGGCCAAGAACCCCCAGACTGATCAACGAGGGTACCATCATGCTTGGCAATATCAACAGGGAAGGCCAAACATGATGACACCTCCATGGTTTTGGCATCCTGAGGCCTTTAACTGTTTTCCATTCCCTTACTTGCCTAGGGGGAATAGAACACATGGTCCTTATCAAGAACAAGGCCCAAGACCTGCTGCACCCAGACCTAGGAAGAACAGGAAGCCAGTGAAGCCTAAGTCCAGCACTCATACACCATCTTCCTCTCAGGCAAAGAAGAAGAAAGTTGTGTATGTTGATGTTTCAGGGAGACAGATTCACCACTCTGAGGTAATCAGGGTTGTGAAGCAAGTCTGGATCTCGAAGGGTACAGCTGACACGATAGGACCCAACACCCAATGGGTACCTAAAGCCTGATTCGTTTGCAGGCAGTTGTGGATCACAACAAGAGGAGAGGAGACACAAACAAAGATGTTTGGTACCTAGACAGTGGATGCTCAAGGCATATGACTGGAATAAAGAGTCTTCTCCAGGAGTTTCAGGCTAAGGATGGTCCACAGGTAACCTTTGGTGATAACTCAAAAGGTGTTACTAAAGGTTTTGGTGTCTTGATAATAGGTACAGTCAGAGTAGAAAATGTGTCCTTTATGGAAGGACTGGAGCATAACATTTTTTCAGTAAGCCAATTCTGTGACAAAGGTTTCAGTGTTGAGTTCTCATCGAATATATGTTCAGTCAAGGACAAATCAACACAAGTGCTTCTATCAGGTATCAGGAAAGGTAATGTTTATCTTGCTGATTGGAGCAGCACTATTCCTAATACTTGTTTTGTTGCTAAAAGCTCTCTAGAGCTCAGTTGGCTATGGCATAAAAGATTAAGCCACCTGAACTTCAAGATTCTTAACAAAATTTCTAGACAATCACTTGTTGATGGTCTACCTAATGAAGTTTTTAGCAAAGATCATGTATGCAAATCTTGTCAGGAAGGGAAGCGGGTTAGAGCTTCATTCAAAGAGAAAGCTTCCCATTCCACTGACAGGATTCTTCAGCTCTTGCACATAGATTTATTTGGTCCTATAACTCCTGTGAGTATGAATGGTAGGAAATATACCCTTGTGGTTATTGATGATTATTCTAGATATACTTGGGTTATTTTTTTGTTAAATAAGAAGGAAACACAGGTGAAGCTTCCAGAGTTGCTCAGGAGACTCAGCAATGAGAAGAATCAGTCCATTACTAAGATCAGATCTGACAAGGGCACTGAATTTATAAATTCATATATTTCTGACTTTTGTAATGAACTTGGTATAGCTCATGAGACTTCTGCAGCTAGAACCCCACAACAAAACGGTGTTGCTGAGAGAAGAAATAGGACACTGAAGGAAGCTGTCAGGACCATGTTGGCTGAGTCAGGATTGCCCAAGAAATTCTGGGCTGAGGCAATCAACACTGCATGCTACACTCAGAACAGATCCATGCTGAACAAACCACATGCACAGACCCCATATGAGACATGGAATAAGAGGAAACCTGGTATCTCTTACTTTCATATATTTGGTTGTAAGTGCTTCATCCTCAATAATGGGAAGACCCAATTGAAAGCCTTTGATAGCAAATCTGATGAAGGGATATTCTTAGGATATTCTGAAGTTAGTAAAGCTTTCAGGGTTTACAATTGTAGGACCTTGTTGTGGAAGAATCACCACATATTGTGTTTGATGAATCTGCTAATGAGTCTAGGGTAAGAGTGTTGAATCCTGACACTGAGGAGGTCACAAGGAGGGTGACAAGGCTAAGCTTAAAGAATCAACCTGATCCTAAGGTCAAAGTCGTGCCAATTCCAAGATGGGATGATGAATATGATTAGAATGATGAACCAAGTGCCACTCCTAAGCCCAGCACATTAGGGTCTGTTGAGCCTCAGACTGAGGAACAGGCTCAACCTGAGGTAAGCACCGTCTATGAAGATGTGGTTGCAGCTGAGACGGTTCCTGAGTCACCTCATCAAGGGGGAACCAATGTCCCTGGCATTGAGCTTGTTAATCCCTTTGGTAGAGACTCAGGTTCATCCCCTTCTGTTCAATTTCCTGAATTTCATGAACCTATAGACACTAACCTTGCAGGTACTTCAGGAACAACTCCTGGCAAAAGAACATGGATAGAGGATCATCCTATTGATCAAGTCATTGGTGATCCAACTGAGGGAGTCAGGACCAGACGGTTTCATGGTGAGAGTGCATTGTTCTGTTATTTTCTCTCTAAGCAAGAGCCTCAGAACATTGAAGAAGCTCTCACTGACTCAAACTGGATCATTGCCATACAAGAGGAGTTGAATCAGTTTACAAGGAATCAGGTTTGGGAACTGGTAGATAGACCTAGGCATCAAGAAGTAATTGGTACCAAGTGGGTCTTCAAGAACAAGAAGGATGAGAATGGTGTTGTAGTAAGGAACAAGGCTAGACTCGTTGCAAAAGGGTATTGTCAGTCTGAAGGAATAGACTAGATGAGACTTTTTCTCCAGTGGCTAGATTGGAAGCTATCAGGTTGTTCCTTGCATATGCAACATACAAGAAGTTTAAGGTATATCAAATGGACGTCAAGAGTGCCTTCCTGAATGGTGTACTCAATGAAGAGGTATATGTTGAACAACCTCCCGGGTTTGAGGTTGGAGATAGAGTATACAATTTAAAGAAAGCACTCTATGGACTTAAGCAAGCACCAAGAGCTTGGTATGATACCCTCTCTCAATTCCTAACAGACCATGGGTTCAAGAAGGGAACCGTGGATAGGACATTGTTCAGGATCACTGAAGGTGATGACATTCTCTTGGTCCAAATTTATGTGGATGACATAATATTTGGATCACCAAATCATCAGCTCTGTGAGAAATTCTCTAAGCTAATGACTGATAAATTTGAGATGTCTATGATGGGAGAGATGAACTTCTTTTTAGGATTGCAGGTCAAGCAGACTGATCAAGGTATTTTCATTAATCAGGCCAAGTATACAAGAGACTTGATTCATAAGTTTGGTGTTCAGAACAGCAATCCAGCCAGGATCCCTATGAACACAAATTGGAAGATGGATCCTGACACTGAAAGGACTTCAGTAAATCAGACTGAGTATCGAGGGCTGATAGGTTCTTTATTGTACCTGACTGCAAGTAGGCCTGACATTACATTTGTAGTTAGTGTATGTGCTAGGTATCAGTCTGATCCCAAGAAAAGTCATTTGGAGGCTGCTAAGAGGATACTTAAGTATCTGAAATGGACAGTCAATATGGGACTATGGTATTCTTCAAATGACAACTTCGAACTGACAGGCTATTCAGATGCAGATTATGGAGGTTGTAGGATTGATAGGAAATCAACCTCAGGGACATGTCAGATTTTGGGAAGTAAGTTGATCTCGTGGTTTAGTAAGAAGCAGAATTCAGTGGTGACATCCACACTGGGGCTGAGTATATGGCTGCAGGTAGTTGTTGTGCTCAGATTTTATGGTTGAGGCAACAGTTGAGGGACTACCAAGTGTTTGCTAATGAGGTTCCAATCTATTGTGACAATAATAGTGTTATAGCAATTACTCAGAACCCAGTGCTTCACACAAGGTGCAAGCATGTGGATATTAGGCATCATTTCATTCGAGATCATGTGGAAAAGAAGGACATTAGGATGGAGAAAATTCACACTGACAGGCAAAGAGCTGACATCTTGACTAAGCCTTTGGCTGAAGCAAGGTTTATGGAACTGTCAGTGGAGTTAGGACTTTTAGATCCGGGAGAGCAGTCAGTATAGGGTTTTAAGGGGAACTCAGACCAGACTCGACTCAGCGAGAAGAAGAAGAATGTGAAGATAGTGCTGTCAGGGAAGAGCACTAAGTCAGGGACTGAGTCACTTCCCAAGAGAGCCAACTCTGAGGCTGAGGGAACTGACGATGACGTCAGAAGAGTTCAAGGAGAGAGGCCTTTAAAATGACTTAGGAAGGGACCCAAAAAATCTCCTGCTAAGAATCTGCCTGAGATAGAAGAGAGGGAGAAGTCAAGCTCTCCTAGAGCCTCTGACTTGGAGGAGGTTAGAAAATCTATCGAGACGGTTGAATTGCTGCAGCCTGAGATAGTACTCACTCACCCTGAAACCCAAACACCAACCAACCCTAACCCCACACCTCAACCCACCAACTCACCCCAAACATCAGAGCCAAATATTCCAGAGTCAGTTCCATCCCCTCAGAGGCCTGACCGACCCTCAGATCCTACCCCTAACCCTGATGATTTCCCCTCATACCCCAACCCCAAAGATTGCCCCAAATCCTTGCCCAATGAAGAGGATGACTTCCTCGAGATGCAGGAGGAGGAGGAGCTGGATGAACACATGATGGGTGGAATGTTGGAGAACACCCTAAGGGGGAATGCCACAGAGTGGGCAGCTGAGTGCTGGCCCGGGCTGAATAAGTACAAGGAGCTGCTAGCAAATGTTGTTGAGCTGAAAGTATGGCTGGAATTTAAACAATCCAACATGCAAGAGCAACATATACTGGTGGATGCTCGTGGCTGGGAGCATTGGGAGACTGAGGAAGCAAGGCTGTGCACCTTTTTTGGACTGACTAGCTGGCTGCAACTGCTAAATTTTGAGAACCTGAAGCAGCTGGTAGTTGAGATGATGTCCAAGACGAAGGCTGACATCCACTCGGATGACGAGGAGGATAAGGAAGAGGATGATGAAGATGCTCAGGGTGGAGCATTGGAGAAAGTTGTGGAGGAGACAGCTAAGGAAGTTGATAACATGGTGCCTGAGTCTCAGACTCAGGGGGAATGTGTAAAAGACACTGGTGCCAAGGGTGGACCAGTGGCTGAGGATATTGTGAACATCTCAGCCCCCGATGAGACATCTATCAATGACGGGATTCCCTGCCCTGAGGCAAGGGAGAAAGATGTTGAGGCGTCAAAGGAGACTCCCAGTTCCGAAGGACAAGTTCCTAAGGTTCGAGATGGCTTGGTTGAGCCTGAGCAGGCGACCAAGACCACTCAACAACTGCCTTCAGTGCACCCTGAAGAGAGGACTGAAGCTGCAGGGGCTGACAAGGGAAAACAGCCTGCCACTGACGAGGCCACTGATGGAGATGAAGATGTGCTAATCACTGGGGTCAGACGTGCTGAATTCACAAGTATTGTCGAGGTGAAGAAGGAGAAGACTACTGAGAATCTAGCTGAACTTCAGGAGGAAGTAATGAGGCTACGAGCTGAAAAGGAGGAGGAAGCCAAGACTCTGGCCAAGCACATCAAGTGGACAAAATCAGCATACAACACTCTTGCAAATAAAGAGTTAATTTTGTTAAAGCGCACAATGACTGATACGGCCAAATCAGTGAGGAGTGAGAGGAAGCGTACGAAGAAGATGCTGAGGAAAACTCTCAAACAACTTGAAGAGATGGATGCAATCAGGGAGGACAAACTAAATCAGGCAGTGGAGAGGCTTGTTGCTCAGGCTGGAGCACTCTTCACTCAGGCCATGAATGACTCAGCGTCCAAGTTGGAGCTGGTGTCAGGAAATATTGAACACACCTCTCAGACTGTTGCAGATATTTTGGCTAAGGCCACAGAGGAGTCAGTGAAGATACTGACTGAAGCTAGCAGAGTCAGCGGTGAGTCCTTGAAGGTGGAGGAAAGGATCACCAAGGCTGAGCAAAGTCTCCAACACAACATGGAGGTCTTTGAGAAAAAGTTGAAAGCTGCTATCAGTTCAGTCTCGTATGCTGGCACTGGGATTGCCACGGGAGTTGAGATGTTGAAGGAAGGCGTGCTTGAAGTTCAATCGTTAGTTTCCTTCGTAATCAACAGTGGAGCTGAAGGACTCCCATCCCAGGCCGATGATGATGCCAAAAAGGGGAAAAAGAAGAAGAAAAGATCCCGCCCTGAGGCATCGGAGGCAGTCAACCAAGGCGAAACAATTCAAGCTGTTCCTGAAGCCAATCCTGAAAGGAATGTGCTAAGGGTAAGAAAGTCAGCAAGGTTGGCGGCGGTAGAGAAGGAAGGTGAGGAGATTGTTGCCAGGCTGAAGGCGGAGGCAGCAAAGAAGGCAAAGGCTGATGAACCTTCAAAGCAACCTGAGCCAGTTCAGAAGTCTCCTCCCATGAGCACAAGGAAGAACCCCATCACTTACTCTGCAGAGACAGTAATGGAGTTATGCGCTGAGGCGTGGGGAGCACCTTCTGAGAAAACTGAGGCTGAGCGCAGAGCTGAAATAGCACAAAAAGAGAAAATGTGCATTTTGGAGAAGAAGGTTGTAAAGCCGACTGATATCACTGAGCTTCAACAAAGTGAACTCGATGATGCAGTGATCAGTCTGCTTAGAAGGAAGAAGGCGAAGCCTGAGCCTAGGAAGTACAGAAAGAGGCCAACAGCAAGAAAGTCAACAATTCTTCAGGTCAGAAGGCCAGAATCAGGTCAGAGGGAAGCATATGTTGATGAGTTTATCTCAGAAGCATTGAAGGAGTTCTGGGCTGATGCAAGGGATGAGTTTGTGAAATTATGGTACGTGGTGAAGAAGTGGGGCGACTCTGAAGACATCAATGCCCACTTCACTGACTACATGATGGACAATCATCCTGAGCTGATCCAAAAGATCTTGGAGGAGGCTGAAGCAGCTCAAGTCCAAGTGAAGGCCCCTTAATTCATTGTCAAACCGCCTCCCTTAGTCCCTGGAACTGGAAAGCATGATACTAAGGCCATTATGACTGAGGTGTTGAAGATTGCAAAGGCTAAAGGGTTCGTGAACCAACCTAGAAGACTTGACGAGCTGAAGGCAAGAGTCTATGCAGGCTATGGACTTAAACCTGAAATGAGATTAGTCTAGGTGTTCACTACATCCTTGTAATAGATTAGATTCATTGTAACCATTTTTAGATCATTCAAGACAAGAGCCTGAAGACGAAGGTTACCATCCTGAACTTATGGCAGTCCTCTAAGCTGGCTGAGTAAGTCTCAGTGATGAAGAGTATGACCCTGAGGTCATTACTACTCATTCCTAAAGGGAACAGGATGATACTGAGTTTTTGGGAAGACTTGGAGTAGAGCCAAGCAATGCAAAAGGAATGTCAGAGTCAGGACAAGACCGGTGAGCTCAAGACAAAAAGAACTTAATAAGACAAGCCTGAAGCCTAGGAATAAGTTCTGACATTCTCACCAACCTGATGACGTGGACCAATCCGAGAAGGACACGCACGTACGGAACCTGACAGAAGACTGACTTCAGACTGCATTTTCAACGGGCAAGCATTTAATGTGCATTTAATGCATCTACCTAATTCCATGCAAAGGACGGCTGCTGCATGAAAATATGTCCGTTTGAAACACTCTACATAGTTGACAAGAAAGGCTATCTCTCCAACGGATAGTTTTTCAAATCACCTATAAATACAGAAGGCCTTGAACCCATTCAAGGTTACGGGAAATTTCCAAGCCAGAAATTACTCAAACTCTCAAGCACTCAAAGCATTCAATCTTTAGAAGAAGCACTCGAACCCCTTTAAATTTCCCAAGTGTTTCTTAGCAACTGAGAGTTAATCTGTATTCCAAGAGCGTACAAGCAATATCTTAAGCTTAGAGAGATTATCCAACCCTTAGCATAGCTTTGTCTTGTAAGGATAATCTCAACCTAGTTGGAATTCAAACTAAAACCAAAACCCTAAAGTTAGGTTTGTTGGAAGTAAGTTAAGTTAGTTAGTAAGGAAGTTTGTATAGGTCAGTAAGGTAGCTGATCTTGGTGCACCTTGGCACGTTAAAAACAAGAATCCCTTGAGTGGATTTCCTGTTAAATCAGGCCGTGGATGTAGGAGCTTGAGACTCTGAACCACGTTAAACTTGTTGTGTTCTTATTGCTTTGATATATTGCATACCTGCCATATTAACTGTTCACTCATTGCATAAGATTTATCAGGTTTGAATCAATCGGCCTGATCTATTAAAATGAGCACTGCCCTTACTAAACACTATTCATTTGAGTAATCAAGGTTTTCAGAAAGCGAACTAAATAAGACTTTAAACTATCAGGGCTCACGCATTTCCGCACTGAACTTAAACTGATAGTTAGCCAACTGATCCGCACCAAGTGTAGTCAGTAGGTGTATTATCAGTACCTAGTTCTTTATCACTCTGAGTAAAGGGGACTCAGTAAGGTTTTGAGTTTGAAAAATTGGTATACGTGTATTCCCCCCCCCCCCCCCCCCCCCCATACACATATTCCTCAGTCTTGTACCAGGACCAACAAATATATATATATATATATATATATATATATACACACACACACACACATTTATATAGCAGTCAATGAGGATGCCTGCGGTTGATGCCTGCGAAAGTACGATAATAGCGTATATGTTTATTAATTCTATGAATACCCTAATATTATATGCACAAACATGATTAATGTGTAAATTCTATTGATTAAATGCATACTAGAAGAACAACGATAAGAGGGATAAAAACTATTAACTTTCTAATTCATCAATAAATTGTCTTACAATGAATTACAAAGCTCTGGTACCGACTAATGCAGATGGAAGCACGATAATCGCGTAAAATGTTCATTCATTCTCAAAATACCCAAATATACTCACAAACGTGATTAATTTAAAAATTCCATTGTTTCAATCAATACTGAAAGAACAATTACTAATGACACGATAAAAGGGATAAAATCCCATACTTTTCAAATTCATCAACAAATTGTTATACAATGTATTACAAAGTTCCTATAAATACTAATACAAAAACATAATAACTAGGCGCGATAGGGTAAATAAAATAATAAAGATACAATTTTCCTACCAATCTTAATTCTCCAAACCGATTTATAATCATTTTTTAGATTCCTATTGCAATCTCATCTCCATCAGGAAGGGTGGTCGAACTCACTGTATCAATGGTGGGGCGACAACAACATGGGGGATAGGTGATGAAGCAAGAGAAAGGGAAGATTTATTGTAGCATTTAAAATTTTACTTGAATTCTACGGATGTGAAAGTCTACAAAACTTTCACCAAGTAGACACGAAAATACATTCAAGCCTCGAAGCTTTGGAAGTTACAACTTACAACTTACACCTACTTCCATGATACAAGAACCATGATTTTCACAAAGCCCTCTCTTCTCCAAAAATAATCTTCCATCTCTAACTCCAAAATTTCATCATCAATTTTACTTGCAACTAAATTCACAACTTTTACCCATTTAGAGGCCTTATTAAACCGTTTCTCAGCAAGAAGAAGCTCAGTATTATAGTTTCTTTCAACTCATTCGAGGACGCCTCAACAAGGACACCAGTACTTGCCTTTATTTTTCTGAGCTCGATAGGTTTCACTTTAAAGGGAATTTTTTTAAAGAGTTAGGCTAAATGCTCATTTAACCATGATAATATTGATATCTCTAATATCTGACACTTCATTTGCAATGTTTTCAAGATCAGATAAAATGGTTTCCATGTCATCATCAGTATATATAGAAGAGTACTCAGTAGCTAGGTAATGTGTCTTCTGGGCTTGATCGTAGAAACTTCATTTGTTGTTTCTATATGCTCCCTTAACTTCAACATTTTCTAAACACCATCATTATAACTACCAAGTGCCAATTGTTATATGAAGTAATAATCCCTTTAGAATAAAAGTGTAGATGAATCGTATGCAACTGCATAATTTTTTTTTAATCTTGCTTCAACTATAGTAATAGTAACATTAAACTATAAAAAGTAATAAAAAATTAATAATAATAATAATTAGTTAGAACTAAGTTTATTATTTAATGAACACATAAATTCGTGCACATGCTAGTCTACTTATATAAGAATGTGTGAATCCATGTTTTCGTGAAAGATTGCTTGCTTAGAAAATCATGTTTGGAGAATTTAAAGGAGAATAATATCTTTTAAATAAGAAGACAAGCAAAAAGGAGATTAACGCCCCCATTAAAAAATTATTAACAATCTAAATAATACTAAGAGACTTGATTGATGTATTGTAAGAAGAATTAATAAAGTATTAGAAGAACTTCGGATATGAAAAATAAACTGAACACCCAAAATCCTCAATCAAGAAAAAGTAACGAAAGAAATATTATATGATCAATATGCTATATGTGTTGAAATCTAAGATACACCTAAGTGATATCTATAAATGCTCTTAAGTTAAAAATATATTGCATTATTTGAAGAGTAAAAGATTATTGAAGTGCAAACAAAATTGTGCCAGGTTGAGTGTGATTAGGGTGATGAGGATTTTCGGATGAAAGCAAAAGGGGATTTTTACGAAAAGGAAAAGTGTTTGAGGTGAGTAGTTCTTATGCATTGCTTGGAATATTATACGATTATTGGTGTATGTGAATGTTTTGACCTTTGAGTCACATGGTTATTACATGATATATGGTATATCAAACAATACGTAATTGTCTGACTTGTGTAGTTAGGCGTCATGGTGGAAAAGAGCTTTCGAGCTAAAATATCTCAAATGATATGTAATGGTCTTGCTTGTGTAGCTAGGTGCCATGGTGGAAAAGAGCTTTCGGGTTAAAATATCTCAAATGATATGTAACGGTCTGGCTTATGTAGCTAGGCACCGTGGTGGACAGAGCCTGCGGGCTATATGATGAACGGTATCTCAAATGATACGTAATGGTCTTGCTTGTGTAGCTAGGCGTCATGATGACAAAACACATGAAAGGAAAAAATATTTTTCAAAAATGTTATGATTTGCGTACTGTCGTTTTCATGTAATAGCATGCAGCTTGCCCACACTGAGAATTCAAATCTCACCCCCTCTTTTTAATAAATTTCAGGGTGATGAGTGCAAACTCAAGATCAACTCAAAATCAAGCAAGTATTTGAAGAAATACTAAGAATGGTACCTGGGAGCCTCTCTGTAAAAGCCTAGGAACACAAGAGAGAAGGCTGGAAAACAGTCTCTGGAGCTCAAGATGGCAACCTCCAGTGATAGCTTGGACCTCCGGTAGGATTCCTGCACAAAGTCTGGCCGGAGAGGGCTCCGGCGTCTACCCTCCGACGCTCAAGTCAGAAAACTTGCTATGGAAGAAAAGCCATAGCTGAAAACTAGAAAAAGTGAGTGAATAATAGTGATAATACCTTGTTATGAAGAAGGAAAATGAGTATTTATACCTTTAAGCTATGGGGGCAGAACAGTAAATTCATCTCTGTTGCCCTAATTATTCTTGGGACCACTTGGGGACCCGGGTGCCTTAGGAGCCGACGCATGTCCCTTGGCTGGCCTGTTCAGTGTCGTTTAGCACAGGCAAATCCTGACAGAATCGTCCTTTTCCATGCCTCAGTCCCAGAGCTTGTGAAAAGGACGTATTTTGTATTCCTTTCTTCAATATTCGTGCTAACAGGGAATGAGAGAACATTCCCATCTTTCAGGGACCTTGGGATCCGATAATACTTTACTTCTTACCTTGTATTTTCGCATACTGCCATTGATATCCAGAGCTTATGAAAAGCTTTGGAGAGATGTTTTCCAAAAGAGTCGGATATCTTTTCGCGAACTTTTATATAGATAGAGGGCTTCCAGGTTCTTCCCCGAATATTCTCCTTTTAGAGTTCTTCATAGATCGGTTTTATAAGCTCTGTCAGAGCTTTCGAAATATTATATCTCCCTTCGAGAGATAAACGAGTGAAGCCTAATGAGGCCTCTAAACAGGATTCTCACCCATTTTCCAGGTTTGTTTGGCCACTTCAGGACCCCCTCATATCGGTAAACTCAGATCTTTGCTTTCCCGATCTCTGATCAGATCTTTCCATTTCAGTCTTACTTCTTTAGGATTGATGTAGTCTGTCCATTCTGGCAGAGCCTACATCAACTACTCCCCCCTATTCCAAGTGATACTTCAAAAAATCTCTTGGAATAGTCGTTGTTAGCTCTGGGATAATTTAGAGTTTTTCAAGTGTCTGTCATAAACTCTCAAATTTTCAAGGTTGCAGGATTAATAATTCATTCCCCCCCCCCCCCCCCTCTTTTGTTTCGAAAATCATGCGCTATCAGGGCCCTTAGATTAAAGAGTCTTTCCAACTGCCTTCATACGAGCCATACACGTGGAAGCCCGAAAGAGGGGCAGTTTTTGGCCCAGGCCCCACGCGTCCGTCCAGGAAAATGACCTGTACACTTTATTTTGCCTTTATTCCTCTTTTCAGTCTATCTTCCTCGACCATCATTTCCAGCGACGTGTTTTCTCCCTGATTTAGAAGCATATTTTTCGGCGGGTCTCTATTCTTCTTGCCTTTCTGCGATTATCTCAGCCTTGGTGAGGTACTCCCTATTTTCCTTACTGCTCCTTCCACTATCGTTGTTATTATTGTTATTATTATTTGCAATTTGGTATGTTGAAATTACCCCCCTTTTCCGACGAGAGTCCATCAGCGCCAGAGCCACTTAGGGCTTCAAGACGTTTAGCTATTCTAGGGTTACCAGCGTCTGGTTCTTCCTCTAAGTCTCTTAGGTCTACTAACTCCAACCGTCGCATCTTCCCCGAATCTCTCCACGAAGTGGATAAATAAACATAATTTCTCGCCAATCGAATTTAACCCCCGAGGAGTTGAAAGTAATAACAGCGGCCTTAGAACCGCACCCCAATTTCATCATTGAACTCCCCCCGTCCTGGTGAGAGACCTAATTACGTGATATACCCTCCTCTTGCTTTCTGGTGTTCTCAAATTTTGGTTGGGCTACACTTTCCTGTTTGTCCCTATTTAGCCAAAATATGCAATTTATATCGAATTCCTTTAAATCAGCTAAACCCATCTGCTATAAGGTTAGCTCTATCCTTCTATATTGTATTCGAAGTTAATGAGGGGTTCCCCACTGCAGAGTTATTTCATTTCCACCATGATCTCAAACGGAGAGAGAAATTTTACTATTTCAGTTCTCGTCCTAGTGGCTTAGCTAAGTTCATAGGTAAACCACCCGGTATGGACTCTCATTGGAAAGACAGCCTCTTCATAGTCACTCCTCGCTCTGGTCAGTGGCCTTTTTATTGTGATCCGGAAGGATGGCAATATGAGGTTCCAGACCCTATCCCGCCATCACTCTCTCCCGAGGAGATTACTCCTCCAGCCGCTCGCGAGTTGATGATGTATTTAAATCGCGTTGCTGATAAAAAGGGAAACCTAGGGTTTTCCACCTATTGAAAGACACAGTTGTCCTCTTTAGCTTCGGGTTTTTGGGTTCTGCAGCTCCTCCTCCTCCTGGAGCTGGTATTCACCTTATCCCCATACCCTTTTTACTTAGGCATGATTCGCAATTTTTCTTACATGTTATACGTGTTTTATTGGGCAGACATGAGTTGGGAGAATGCACTTCTCTTGTCGGATGATGACGATGCACTACCCAAGCCTGCTACTTCTTTTCAACCAAAGCCAGTGAAGGAAGAGGGTTCCTCCGCCACTGTTCATGCTCCTGAGATCTCAGCTTCTTCTATAGACCCCATTGATGCTGATCAAGTTCAGGCTGTATTGGCTTCAGAGGGAACTTAAGGTGATAAAAACAAACCCTCTTACCAGACTCGGGGAAAGAGAGCTGTGAATCATGTCTCTACTGCCAAGTTTCCTTCCAAGCGAAAGAAAACAGTCAAGAGTGATTTTTCTGATTCAGCCAAACTTGAAGGTTTGACTTCAAACGATCTTCTACACGACCTCTCTGTTCCGGTGGAGGACAAGTGCATTTTGTTTCTCAAATCTCTCCAGGTGTTGGATCACAGCTCTTCTCCTATTCCATCTTCTCCGGACCAGCTTCAAGGTTCCATGTTTCGTAAGTTAGTCGAGGTAAAGGTCTCCACTCTTTTCTTTTGTTTACTTTACCTTATTGAGTCTTTTTCCGACCTCTTAGATTTCATTTTTTTCTTTTCAGTTTCTGGATCTGCAAACCCAATTTCTTTCCTCGGGCTCTTCCCTTTCAATTGTCGAACTTCAGCAAGAGTTAACTAAGAAGGAGCAAGAACTATCTTCCAAGGATGTCGATCTTGCTCAAGCCAAAAAGGCGATAAGCAAGGTTGCTGCTCTTACAACTGAACAGGCTTCTCAAATTTCCAACTTGGAGAAAAAACTTTCTGAAGCGGAGCAGAGAGAGGTAACCTCGAGGGTGGAGGGTTTCTCGCAAGGTCTATCTGAGGGTATTGATAGGTGTCGCAAGAAGCTTCTAGGGACTACTTTGGGCCAAGAATTTCTCAAAGAACTGATTGAGGAGTCTCTCAAGGCTTATCACCAAAGTCCCTTATTTCTATGCCACATGGGTCCCCACCTAGGTCATTTCATCAAGCAAGGCTCAACTCCGCTGTCTCTCAAGCCGAAGAGAAGGGTTTCACTGAGAAACTTAGTCTTTCTCGTGCTAAGCAGGGTTTTACGCCTTCTCCTTATTTCAAAGGTGACCCTAAAGGGAAGGCAGATTATTCTTGGTTCCCTCCTGTGGCACAAAAGGTGACTTTAAAATTAGCACAAGAAGTGGAGATCTCTCCGGAGCTGCCCCAGATGGAGCCTCATTTGCGCGATCTCTTATTATCAGATCATTCTCCTGCTGCAACTGCTCTGCCTCTACCAGAGATTGTTGTTATTTCCGTCTCTTTTCCTGAGCCATCTACCACTCCAGTTTCTGAAAAGGAGTCCTCTGAACCCGAGCTGGGTGATAATCCAAATCAATAGAGAATTGGACCCTGAGGGTCATCTCTATTGTTTTTGCTACTTGCTTTTTATTCTACGTTTTGCTTAGAGCCTGCGTGCTCTTTTATGACTATTTCCGTTTTTCCTTTTCTCATCGTACTCTTTGCATTTTCTATGCCTTTGACATTGCTACTATTTATCATCATCGTACTCTATCATATGCTTTTGGGCGCTTTATTCCCGTGTCTTCTTAAAATGCATGTCATTTTCTTGGATGTATAATCTCTTTATTTATTGTTGTATATTCATGAAAAAATCTCAATTTTCATTTTATCAGCTGTGGAGAGATGATGCTAAAGCATACTCCCTCCTTCAGTTTTTAATTCAAGCATCTGTGAAATAAAAATTCTCAATTCTCGTTTTATCAGCTTTGGAGAGATGATGCTAAAGCATACTCCCTCCTTCAGTTTTTTTTTCTGACATCTGTGAAATAAAAATTCTCAATTTTCATTTTATCAGCTCTGGAGAGATGATGCTAAAGCATACTCCCTCCTTCAGTTTTTATTTCAAACATCAGTGAAATAAAAATTCTCAATTTTCGTTTTATAAGCTCTGGAGAGATGATGTTAAAGCATACTCCCCTTCAGTTTTTATTTCAAGCATCTGTGAAATAAAAATTCTCAATTCTCGTTTTATCAGCTCTGGAGAGATGATGCTAAAGGATACTCCCTCCTTCAGTTTTTTTTCTGACATCTGTGAAATAAAAATTCTCAATTTTCATTTTATCAGCTCTGGAGAGATGATGCTAAAGCATACTCCCTCCTTTAGTTTTTATTTCTGACATCTGTGAAATAAAAATTCTCAATTTTCATTTTATCAACTCTGGAGAGATGATGCTAAAGCATACTCCCTCCTTCAGTTTTTATTTCTGACATATGTGAAATAAAAATTCTCAATTTTCGTTTTATAAGCTCTGGAGAGATGATGCTAAAGCATACTCCCTCCTTCAGTTTTTATTTCAAACATTTGTGAAATAAAAATTCTCAATTTTCGTTTTATCAGCTCTGCAGAGCCAAAATATACTCTTTGTGTTCATCTATCGATTTCAATTCGATTTTTTACTTATTATCCATGCTTAATTCATATTAAGGCTTATAGGACGTGAATTCATGGCATCCATAACTCAGTCGGAGTTTGTCTAAGGATCTACCAGAGCCGCGGGGTATAGCTCTGGCAGCTTTTCATTGAATTTCAAATATGCGACGATGCAAAAAAACTGCGTTTACATACTTTGATTGAAAACAAAACTAGTAAAAGATCTGAATAGGCTCAGACATAATACTTCTTCAAATTGCTCACGTTCCAGGGACGCGGCACTTTCCTTCCATTCTGATCTGTCAGCCCATATGCACCCCCAGCAAGCACCTGGGTAACTACATACGGACCTTCCCAATTCAGTTCTAACTTTCCCGTTCGTTTAAGCGCATCAGCTCTGTGCAGTACCAGATCTCCTTCCGTGAACCTTCTAATCTTCACGCGTTTGTTGTAGACAGCTCTCATTTTACTCGTGTGTCGTTCGGCTCTTATACGAGCTATCTCTCGATGCTCCTCTATCATATCCAAATTTTCTTTCAACAACTTTGAATTCTTATCCTCACTATAATTCAAGATCCTGTGGGTTTATATTCCTATCTCTGCAGGGATCACGGCTGTAGATCCATACACGAGATTGAAGGGCGATTCTCCAATAGTAGTTTTTGGGCTTGTTCTGTAGGCCCAAAGGACAGAGTCCAGCTCCTCCACCCAGTTTCCACCAGCTCCTGAGAGCCTAGTTCTGATTCCGTTGACAATAATTCTGTTGGTGACTTCTACTTGTTTGTTGGCTTGCGGATGAGCCACCGATACAAATCTCTGTTCAATCCTCATTTCCAAACACCAAGCTCGCACTTGAGAGCCTGTGAACTGCACCCCATTATCTGATACTAGGACCCTGGGAACCCCAAATCTACTGCATATATTTTTCCATAGAAACTTGATGATGGCTGCCTCATTGATTTTCTTCACAGCCTCGGCTTCTGCCCATTTACTAAAATAGTAAACTGCCACAATCAGAAAGGCTTTGCCTCCGGAAGCTGTTGGGAATTTTCCCACGATATCGATGCCCCATTTGTCAAATGGGCAAGGGGAGTACATAACTCCCAATTCCTCCGCTGGAATGTGAATTAGGGGGCCATTTCTTTGGCATCTGTCGCATTTTTTTACTAATTCCTTTGCATCTCTATTGAGAGTTAGCCAGTAATAACCAGCTCTCAATACCTTTCTAACCACATCTTGGAAGCCAGTGTGACTCCCTCCACAGCCTTCGTGCACTTCTCTCAACACGTAGTTCCCTTCAAGGTTAGAGAGGTATCTCAAGTATGGTTGAGAGAATGACCTCTTGTATAAATACTCCCCCATCATACAATACTTGGCATATATTACTTTCTTGGGGACGTCTGGCTTGTCCAGCCTCTGCCCTATTTTCAAGAAATGGATAATGGGAGCTCTCCAATCGTCTACTTCATCGATTGATCCCACATCCAGAGTTGACTCCTGACTCTCAGCTGTCAATAATGTGATCTTACCCTTGGCTCTCTCTTCTGCAGAGCTTGCCAATTTCGCTAAGTAATCAGCTTTCTGGTTTTCGGCTCTGGGTATCTGCTCAATCTTTATTTCTTCAAATTTGGTTCTGATCTGCTCAGCTAGGCCAGCATACTTTGCCATCTTTTCATTTTTTTCTCATATGTACCCAACAGTTATTGAGTAACCAGTTGGGAGTCAGAATACACAATCGCTCTCTGTGCTCCCAACTCCCATAACATCTGCATTCCTCTAATCAGAGCTTTATATTCAGCCTCATTATTCGAGGTTCGGAATTTGAACTTTATAGAAAACTGCAGTTCCTCTTCCGCTGGGGGTATGATCGCAATCCCCGCTCCACATCCATGCATGGATGAAGATCCATCAACATATGCTTTCCAGAATTCTGACTCATGAGCTCTGGTCATTTCTTGGATAAAGTCAGCCAGAGCTTGAGCTTTGATAGAAGCTCTGGGTTCAAATTTGACATCGTATTCACCCAGTTCTACTGCCCATTTCACCATTCTTCCAGACAGATATGGTCTTCCCATCGTTTGTCTCAGAGGTAAGTTGGTCCTCACAATTACTTTATGAGAGAGAAAGTATGGCCTCAGCCTTCTCACTGTCACCATTACAGCCAGAGCTGATTTTTCTATTTCGGAATATCTCATTTCTGGCCCTTAGATAGCCTTACTCACATAATATATGGGTATTTGTTTCACCCCCTCTTCTCTGAAGAGAATAGAGCTCAGAGCATGTTCTCCTACAGAGAAATATAAATATAAGGTTTCCCTTGGCACTGGCTTCGTGAGGAGGGGAATACTTGTCAAGTGCTTTTTCAGTTCCTCAAAAGCTCTCTGACATTCGTCATCCCATTCGAATCTAGATCCTTTTCGAAGGATCTTAAAAAATGGTAGGCTTCTCTCTGCCGACCTGGAGATGAAACGACTCAAAGTTGTTATTCGCCCGCTCAATCTCTGGGTCTCTTTCAGGTTTCGAGGTGGCTGCATCTCAAGGATCGCTTTTACCTTGGGCTAATTTACCTCGATTCCTTTAGGGGTTACCATATACCCCAGGAATTTTCCACTTCATACCCCAAAAGCACATTTTGTAGGGTTAAGTCTGATCTGGTAAGCTCTGATCACTCCGAAGACCTCCTCCAAATCTGTAGCATGATCCTTGGCTTTAAAACTTTTCACCAACATATCATCAACATAAACCTCCATATTCCGCCCAACCTGCTCTCTGAAAACCAGGTCCACCATTCGCTGGTAAGTAGCCCCGCATTCTTTAGTCCAAAGGGCATTTTCACATAGCCGTAGGTGCCACAAGAGACTACGAAACAAGCTCTGGGCACATCTTCAGGGTTCATCCATATCTGATGATACCATTGGTATGCATCCATCATGGACAGTCGGATGTCGAATCCACTAGCTGGTCAATCCTCGGCAGAGGATAATGACCCTTCGGGCAAGCTCTGTTTAGATTCCGAAAATCGATACACATACGCCACGCTCCACTTCCTTTGGCTACCATAACAACGTTGGATAGCCATTCTAGATACTGTACTTCCTCAATGTGTTTGGCTTTCAACATCCTTCCAACCTCCTCTTTAATTATCTTATCTTTCTCTGGCCCAAATTGCCTCAATCTCTACTTTACGGGCCTGATCTCTGGATCAACATTTAAGTAGTGTAATGCCACCCTAGGGTCAATCCCTAATAAATCACCTGGTTGGAATGCGAAGAGATCTGCATTTCTTCGCAAACATCTAACGACATCTTCAGCCACGTCATGCGGCATTTCTGTCACTATACGGGTAGTAAAGCCTTGCTTGTTAGGAAATAACTCCACAGGCATGAGTTCTTCCTCTGGCCTAATCTGTAGCTCTGACTCCTCTTCCATGAGCTCTGCACATTTCAACTTTTTCCCCATAGGATCATCTCCTCGACTCTGATTTCCTGGGAATTTGTTTGCCGCTTTCTTAACAGTTTCAACATAGTATTTTCGTGAGCATATCTGGTCACCTACAAGCTCTCCCACCTCGTCACCTACTGGGAACTTCAACTACATATGATATGTGTAGACCACCGCTTTAAAAAGGTTCAGGGCCTTCCCAAGATCACATTGTACGCGGATTGTGCGTCTACGATCTGAAAATTTACCATCTTAACATCAGTAACAGGGGGCTCTCCGAAACGGACCTGTAGAGATACATGTCCCTTAGGGTGGATAGCACCTCCTGTGAATCCAAAAATGGATGTTTCTACCGGCTTCATCTCCGCGTTCAGATTCATCTTGACAAAGTAGTCGTGGAACATTATATCTGCAAAACTACCAGTATCTATGAAGATTCTGGCTACATCATATCCACCAATCTCTGTGGTGATTACCAAAGCATCATTATGGGGCCTGAGTATCGACAACTCATCCTCTGGCCCGAATTGGACATTTGGTGAGCTCTCCATTCCTTTTACTTCATGGACATCTTCCTTTTGCCAGAGATGGGTGGCTCTCACAGAGGCTCTTCTAGCTCTATGAGAGTCTCCATCCGCTGGTCCTCCGACTATCATATGGATGAATCCCCTTTTGTGGCCGGAGCCATCTTTCTTAGGTGGCTCTGCCACTTCCTTACCTCTATCTCCATCATCTTTCCTTTTGTTGTTTTATCTGTCTCTTTTTTCATGAATTCCACCAAGTGTCCGTCTCTGATCAATCTTTCAATGGCATCTTTCAAATGCCTACAAGAGTTGGTATCATGCCCATAATCGTTGTGAAAACGGCAATACAATTCTGAGCTGGGTTGATGAGGCCCTGTCTTTGCAGAGGATGGGAATTTGAATTTCGGGTGATCCACCACCACTTCCAACATCTCTGTTGGTTGGAGAGTTAGTGGGGTATAAGATTCGAATCTTTCTTGGAGAGGCTTTGACCTCCTTTCTCTACCTCTCCCCCTTTCTTCCACGCCTTTCTTCTTGTCTGGTGTTCTCTTACTTGGAGCATTCTTTCCAGTAGTCTCTTCTTTCTATAAGCACGTAGCATCTTCTAGGTTGATGTACTTATCTGCTCTCTGCTGGAGCTCATCAAAGGTGTCAGGGGGCTTCTTAGCCAGAGATTTAAAGAAATCTCATCCCCTTAGCCCCCTTGCCAAGGCATTAATCTTGACTTCATCAGTGGCTGCCGGCACCTCTAGGGCGGCTTCGTTAAAATGAGAGATGTAATCTCTCAAGCTCTCTTGAGTATCTTGCCTGAAGTTCATCAGAGATAGAGACGTTTTATGTATCTTTCTTGCACTAGCAAACTGATGCAAGAAAAGTGTATTGAGTCCTCTGAAAGAGTGTATAGACTCGTTGGGCAGCTGACTGAACCACGTCTGAGCAGATCCTATCAGGGTGGTTATAAATACTCGGCATTTCACGCCATCAGAGTATTGATGGAGCAAGGCTCCATTTTTTAATCTCAACAAATGATCTTGTGGATCAGGTGGTGCCATTGTATTCATAGGCCAGAGTTTTAAAATTCTTAGGAAGAGGATCCAAGAGGATTTCCTCCGAAAAGGGAGATCCATCTTGCCTCATTCCCTGTCTTCCACTTCACGTTGCTTTTTCATTACTTCAATGTCTTTTCTTAAAGATGCTAGCTCTCGCTGAGTACCACTTCTACGAGAGGTGGTATTTTGGGTTGTGGAATCAGCATCATCCTCTTCCGACCCATATTCATCATATTCAACCAAACGGGGTCTCTGTTCCTCAACCCTGGCAGCTCTGACTGCAGCTCTAACTTCTCTTGGGGTCGCACCCCCCAGATCTGCTATTTCCTCTCTGGTGGTTGTCCCACCGGCAGCTGCTCTGCCAAAACTGGTTCTCACGTTGGTCTCCCCTAGGACGTCTCCAGGGGGAGAAGACAACGGAATGTTTCGGGGCATCCAGGCCCTAGTGTCCTGAGCCACATTGAAGACTCTAGGACGAGGCGCACTCGGGGCCTGAGGTCCGGGCACATCATGTGCCAGGAGCTCCCCGGGTGGGAGTCCTTTCTGCCACAACTTGATCAACTGCAGTCTTAATCAAAGTTCTCAACTGCTCAATTGTCAGTGGAATTAGAGCTGAACTATCCTGAACCGGTGTAGTCTCTGGATGTTCCACATCCACAACTATGACCGTAGGGGTGCTCACATTTTCAGAGGCTTTCGAACCTCCTACCACATTCACGCTCGTTGGAGTATCCATCGGAGCAGTGGTAGCATCATCAAAATCCTTACCCAGATCTCGGGGAGTAGGATTCGTCATCTCTGAGAGCCAGGAAAAAATAGCAACTTAGTTCATGGCTTTCTCAAAATGCATATTAATCGACCAAATACATGTACCTCTTTCATCGAGATCTCAACGATATATATTTAAGAACACATAGTGACCAACAGGTAGTGGTTATCTCTACAGCGCTAACAGTTTCAGAGATGATGAGAATTTTCATAAGCTCTGAGCAAATATCATAATATCACTCGTTACTTGAAAATCGTAATGACATCTTTTGATAATCTCGTAAATTTTCAAATAGATCGACTCACGTGTTGAGAGCTAATTTTTTGAAAAAATAAAGTTGTCAAATAACCTTGTATGCCCAGATCTGTACATTAATAACACCGTTCATGCCAAATCATCTTTTTAAAGGTAGTACTTCGTATTTTGGCAAAGGAACAACACTTTTCATTATGGAAACAATAAAGATAACTCATATTCATGCTATAACAACAAATTTTAGTACAGATCTAGCACTTTCATGACCAAAATGACTAAAAAGAAAAGCTGTGACACATGAAAGTACTCATATTCATGAGATTTTTTCCAGAAAAACAGGGGATAGAAATAACCATGCATCACTTCACTATTTTCACTCACGATTCATGAAGGGAAATAAGAAATTACTCACGTCAAAACTCAAATTTCCAACAGACGGCGCCAGTTGATGAGTGCAAACTCAAGATCAACTCAAAATCAAGTAAGTATTTGAAGAAATACTAAGAATGGTACCTGGGAGCCTCTCTGTAAAAGTCCAGGAACACAAGAGAGAAGGCTGGAAAACAGTCTCTGGAGCTCAAGATGGCAACCTCCAGTGATAGCTTGGACCTCCGGTAGGATTCCTGCATAATGTTGGGCCGGAGAGGGCTCCGGCGTCGACCCTCCGACGCTCAAGTCAGAAAACTTGTTATGGAAGAAAAGCCATAGCTGATAACTAGAAAAATGTGAGTGAATAATAGTGATAATACCTTGTTATGAAAAAGGAAAATTAGTATTTATACCTTTAAGCTATGGGGGCAGAACAGTAAATTCGTCTCTGTTGCCCTAATTATTCTTGGGACCACTTGGGGACCCGGGTGCCTTAGGAGCCGACGTGTGTCCCTTGGCTGGCCTGTTCAGTGTCGTTTAGCACAGGCAAATCCTGACAGAATCGTCCTTTTCCATGCCTCAGTCCCAGAGCTTGTGAAAAGGACGTATTTTGTATTCCTTTCTTCAATATTCGTGCTAACAGGGAATGAGAGAACATTCCCATCTTTCAGGGACCTTGGGATCCGATAATACTTTACTTCTTACCTTGTATTTTCGCATACTGCCATTGATATCCAGAGCTTATGAAAAGCTCTGGAGAGATGTTTTCCAAAAGAGCCGGATATCTTTTCGCGAACTTTTATATAGATAGAGGGCTTCCAGGTTCTTCCCCAAATATTCGCCTTTTAGAGTTCTTCTTAGATCAGTTTTATAAGCTCTGTCAGAGCTTTCGAAATATTGTCTCTCGAAGGGAGAGATAAACGAGTAAAGCCTAATGAGGCCTCTAAACAGGATTCTCACCCATTTTCCAGGTTTGTTTGGCCATTTCAAGACCCCCTCATATCGGTAAACTTGGATCTTTGCTTTCCCGATCTCTGATCAGATCTTTCCATTTCAGTCTTACTTCTTTAGGATTGATGAAGGGAGTCAGAGCTGGAGGAGGTGTGATACGGGTCCGAAGATATCTAAGGTTATTATGATGATACTTTTGGGAAAATAATGTTAATGATGAAATAAAGTTGTATGCCAGAATAACAAATGGTCTTATGGTCACTTGACGGTTAACTATGTATGGTATTTATATCTAATGTTCGTTTTGTGCCAAACTTTTTATAAAGATCCTTTCATGTTAAATTTTCAAAATGGCCACTGCGTCTTTCATAACGAAAAATTATTATTTTCGTTGTCTATGTGAAGTTGTTATTTGATTTTTAAACAAAAGAAAAAATTTAGTTCGGATTTTTTTGTCACTAAGTGGCGACTCGAATTTCTAGAGTGGCGAATCTAATTTTGGAAAACTGGGGCGTGTAAAATTCATGTAAATTACGCAATCACTACTAACAAAAAATAAAAGGGAAAAAATATTTATATTTATAAAATTCGTGTAAATTTGATTGAAAAAAAAGTTGCAATTTTTATATATCCATGCGATTTATCCGTGATATTTTCAAATTTATATTTAGTTTTGTACTGCAAGTGAACCGATTTCGATATCGATATCTTGTGATATATTACAATGTACGGCACTAGGTAAAAATAAATTACAGCCCAACATCCATATCTCAATCTCAAATTTTGCGATATATCCGCAATATTTTCATCCTTCAACAATACAAAAAATCCTTGTTAATGTTGTTGGTAGTGAAGTATTCACTATTTACCAACACTTTGTGATCAAATGTTGTCTTAGATGTTTTAACATGCAGGATGAAGATCTAGAAGGGTCTACAAGTTTCTGGAATACTCAATGTTGCAGTGAATGTTGCAAGCATTGGTTGCAACATGAGCGGTTACGGCTTCCAAAAGGATCTACAAGGATCTACAAGGGCCTACACGATTCAGACTTATCCAGGATGTTTTAGAACGATCTAGATCAGGCGGTTGCATCAAGAAATCAGGAATAAAGATAAGAACGTGGGATTACATGAAGATCATGGAGCGGTTACATGAAGAAGTTATTTTCGGATTGAAGACTTCCATCTATAAATAGAAGCCGAAGTTTTCAGTACCAAGTGTGGAGTAAACAAATACACCTACTCTAGTGTTGATCCTGAGTTTAAAGGTGATAGGGCAGTTATTCCAACATTTATGTTATACTTAGAAGTAGAGTTCTTCTCGTATAACTTGCGTTTGAACCTATATCCATAGATAGAGAGATCATAGATATAGAGTGAGATCAACTTTGACGGTGTATAGTGTTATACACTTTGCCAATTTAGATTTGATAGGTGATATCGAGTCTTGTTTCCGTTGTGAACGATTTAACTATTCACACAACTTTTGTATCACTAAACTTATTATAGTGAACGTTTCGCCATAAGGCTAGCACAAGCTATTTTAAATAGTTTGTGTTAAAAAGTATTTCATCTTGCAATAGTGTGTTTAAGTCTTCCGCTGTATACGTTTTATATTCTGATTTTCCAGATTGTTGTAGTGTTTGCTTTAACATCCGTTACAACATCCACACTTTCTAACACACGCACACCTTAAATTGGCACCAGAGCCATAAACTTGATATACTAAGTTTAGATCCTGAATTTTTTAGTGTGTCTTTTGCTATGGAATATCCTGTAAACACCCCACTTAGGCCTCCTATACTAGATGGAAATAACTATGCCTATTGGAAACCTAAGATGTGCATGTACATCAAGTCTATTGATGAACGTGCTTGGAGAAGTGTTTTGACCGGTTGGGAATGTCCTAGAAATCAAGTAGATGATGATGGCGAGATAAGAGTCAAACGGGAGATTGAATGGACAAATGAGGAGACCACAACGGCAAGCTATAATTCCAAAGCTCTCAATGCTATCTTTACCTCTGTTGATGTGTCTATATTCAAGATTATATCAACATGTACCACGGCTAAAGATGTATGGGAGAGGCTTCAAAAACACTGCGAAGGAAGTGGAAGTGTTCGAAGGACCAAACTTCGAATGCTTGGGACCAAGTTCAAAAATCTAAGGATGAAGAATGATGAGACGATCACGGCTTACAATGAGAGGCTGAGTGAAATTGTCAACGAATCACACGCACTTGGTGATCCAATTTCCAATGTACGAGTTGTACACAAAATTTTGCAATTTGTTCCTAAACGGTTTGATGCAAAAATTTGTGCTATTGAAGAAGCCAAGGACACTGACACTCTAAGTCAGAATGAGCTTGTAAGTATTCTCAAAACATATGAGATGAACACAACTCAATTTGATGATACAAGTGAAGGAAAGAAGGTTGTTGTTTTCAAAGGAGAAACATCTTCTAACACTGAAAATCAGCCCTTTGTGACTGAGGTTGAGTCTGATGGAGATGTTTTAGACCAATGTTACAACACTCCTAGAGAAAATGTCCAACATAGGATTCCTTTCAACACACACCATCAGACCCAGAGAAAAGGAATGATCAGAATCAATCAAAGCAATTCAGAGGTAACAAATCAAGGTATGATCCTGAATTTAGAAAATCAGTTAGATGTGATGCATGTACTGGATTTGGACACTATGCAAATGAGTGTGCAAATACCAGATTAAGATAGAAACTGACTTTTAATGTTACCTTTAGTGATGACTGAGATGATGATGAACCTGAAGGTTCTAAAGATGAGGAATTAGTTTTTTCAGCAAGAATTGATTATGATGATTCTTTAGATGATGATCTGGATGATCTAGACACTGATGTTGTTTCCAATGTTGTAACATCAGAAACAACATTTGTCAAAAATCATTCTGATTTGAACTGTTTTAATGGGTGTGTTGATGAGACAGATTCTAATGACATAAGGAATGATGATTCCAGTATAGCCAAAGAGAATGATGATCTCAGAGAGACTGTGACAAAATTGGAAGTCGTTCTAACAAGGAAGATTTAGAAATTTCTAAGCTAAAGGAAGAATTGAAAAATTCTACCTTACATTTTAAGAACTACTCAAAAAGCTCTTCCATTGTAAGTGATTCTTTAACTACTGGACAGTCTAGTAAACATGGTTTAGGCTATTGTGGTGAGACTACTTCTAAATATGTGAATAATCCTGTAAAATTTGTGAAGGGAAAAACTGAGCTTTT
The DNA here is from genome assembly GCA_947034835.1 of Ballota nigra. NCBI lineage: Eukaryota > Viridiplantae > Streptophyta > Magnoliopsida > Lamiales > Lamiaceae > Ballota > Ballota nigra. The sequence continues at coordinate 2,691,641 of OX344727.1, read as the reverse complement.
TGCTGAAACAAAAGTACATGTGATTGAAAAGCCTGTTAGGAAGTATGTGTGTCACTATTGTTCTGAAATTGGTCATATTTGTCCTTATTGTCAAAAGATGAAAAAGGATCTGGAAATTCAAAAAGTGTTGTCTGAAATGTCTTCACATTCTAAGAAACACTGGTCAAAATCTGCTAAGAAAAAGAAAGAACATGTTACTTGTAATGTTGTTCAAACTTCTCTGAAAGCATGTGTACCTGATCTATGGTACTTTGATATTGGTTGTTCTAGACATATGACTGGTCATGTTAACTACTTATCTGATTATGAACCTTGTAATGGTGGAACTGTTACATATGGTGGTGGATCAAAAGGTAAAATCATTGGAAAGGGAACCTTAAATGTTGAAGGTTTTCCTAAGCTTAAGAATATTTTGCATGTTGATGGTTTACTTGCTAATCTGCTTAGTATAAGTCAACTATGTGATGACAATTTGCATGTTGAATTTGATAAAGTTTCATGCTATGTTTTAAACAAGGATAATAAGTGTCTAATGATTGGAAATAGATCAGCTGATAATTGTTATCTAATTGGAACAAACAAAGTATGTCATTTGTCAAATTGTGATGATAATGTCCTATGGCATCAAAGACTTGGACATGGAAATTATAGATTCATGCAAAAATTAGTCAAGTCTGAAGCAGTGAGAGGTTTACCTAAACTGAAGATTGTTACACCTACTGTATGTGGTTCATGTCAAAAAGGTAAGCAGGTAAGAATGTCACATAAAATGTTATCACATTGCATGACACATCGTTGTTTTGAATTACTGCATATGGATCTTATGGGTCCTATGGAAACTGAAAGCATTGGTGGTAAGAAATATTCACTGGTTGTGGTAGATGATTACTCTAGGTTTACTTGGATTGAGTTTTTAAGAGAGAAATCTGAAAATTTTGATGCTTTTAAAATTCTTTACAAAAGATTTAAAACTGTTTTCAACTTGAAAGTAAGCAGGATTAGGTCTGATCATGGTAGAGAATTTGAAAATAGCATGTTTTCAGAATTCTATGATAAGAAAGGAATTGTCCAAGAGTTTTCTTCTCCTAAAACTCCACAACAAAATGGGATAGCTAAAAGGAAAAATAGAACTCTTCAAGAGATGGCAAGAGTAATGCTTAGTTCAAAAAATCTTGTAAATAAATTTTGGGCTGAATCATTAAATACAACATGCCATATTGCTAATAGAGTCTATTTTAGATTTGGAAGTAACAAAACCCCATATAAGATCTTGAACAATAAGAAACCAAATGTGAAATATTTTCATATTTTTGGTTATGTGTGTTACATTCTGAATGATAGGGATCAACTGCATAAGTTTGATTCTAAGAGTGACAAAGGTTTTTTCTTAGGTTATTCTAGAAATAGTAAAACCTATAGAGTTTATAACCTTAGAACTAACATTGTTCAAGAATCTGTGAATGTTGTTTTTGATGATGACAGGAATCTGATAGATGGAAATGACACAGAAGACGTGATTGAAGTTACTGAAGTTCCAAAAGAATCACTGAAAACAGAGAATGTTACACCAAATGTTACAGCATCTGGCACAACATCCCCTATAGATTCAGTTGATACTTCACAGAACAATCAGTATACTCCAAAGAAGAATCCACCTACTTGGATTACAAGAAGTCATCATTCGAATCATATTATTGGAGATGATTCAGTTGGTGTTCAAACAAAAAGGAGAGTAAGTGCAAACCGTGTTGATGTGGTAAGGTCTGTATGCATGTCTTCAATATGCAATATTGTGAATGCTCAGTGTTACTATTCTGAAATTGAACCTAAAAATGTTACAGAAGCATTAAAAGATGAAAATTGGATTAATGCTATGCATGAGGAACTTAATCAGTTTGAGAGGAATGTTGTTTGGTCATTAGTTCCAAGACCTGACAATGTCAATGTCATTGGAACTAAATGGATTTTTTTTTAAAAAACTGATGAGTCTGGTAACATAATTAGGAACAAAGCTAGATTAGTTGCACAAGGTTACACTCAAGTTGAAGGTATTGATTTTGATGAAACATTTGCACCTGTTGCTAGGATAAAGTCCATTAGATTGTTACTAGCAATTGCATGTTATATTAACATTAATCTTCATCAAATGGATGTAAAAGCTGCATTTCTGAATGGCATATTAATTGAAGATGTATTTGTTGAACAGCCTAAAGGTTTTGAAAACCCACAGTATCCTGATCATGTGTACAAACTAAAGAAAGTCTTGTATGGTCTCAAACAAGCTCCTAGAGTTTGGTATGGTAGACTTACTGACTTTCTTTTGCAATTTGGTTTCATAAGAGGAGAGGCTGATAGAACCTTGTTCATTAAACATACTGTAGAAGACTTACTAATAGCTCAAATATATGTTGATGACATTGTTTTTGGTTCAACTTGTAACATTATGTTAAACAAGTTTGTTGAAGCAATGACAGCAACATTTGAGATGAGCATGGTAGATGATTTGAATTACTTCCTAGGACTTCAAATCAAACAAACTGATAAAGGTGTTTTCTTTTCTCAGAGTATGTATGCAAAGAATTTAGTGAAAAGGTTTGGTTTAGAAAGCTCAAAAGTCATGAAAACTCCTATGAGATCTACACAAAAGTTGTGTAAGGACACTGTTGGTCAAGATGTTGATCCAACTTTGTATAGATCCATGATAGGTAGTCTTCTGTCTTAACCTCAAGCAGGCCTGATATCATGTACAGTGTTTGTGTTTGTGCTAGGTACCAAGCTTGTCCCAAGGAGTCACATTTGAATGCAGTCAAGAGAATCATAAGATATGTGGCTGGTACAACTGATCTTGGTATATGGTATACCAAAGACACAAGCAGTGCACTTGTTGGATATAGTGATGCTGACTAGGCTGGAGACATTGATGATAGGAAGAGCACGAGTGGTTGTTGTTTATATATGGGTAACAATTTGATTTCATGGCATAGTAGAAAGCAGAATTGTGAATCACAATCTACTGCAGAGTCTGAGTACATTGCAGCAGGTAGTTATTGTACACAACTTCTTTGGTTGAGTAAAATGTTTAGTGATTATGGTTTAGAGAGTGGCATTTTAACTGTATATTGTGATAACACTAGTGCTATCAACATTTTGAAAAATTCAGTTCAACACTCACTTACTAAACACATAAGTATTAGACATCATTTCATAAGGGATCTTGTAGAAAAGAATATTGTGAAGTTAGAATACATACCCACTGAAAATCAATTTGCTGGTGTGTTTACTAAAGCATTCGACCATGAGAGATTCTCATTCTTGAGGAAGTCTCTTGGTATGTGCACAATCTGAATAACTATGAAGCAGATGTTGTTATGTATGCTAAAACATCTATAACAACATCAGGGTATATGCATGTTCTAATTAAAGCTTATTCGTGTCTTTTGTAAAATAAATTTGGACTAAGTATGTTTGTTGTGTAAAAATAAAGAGGAATCACTCTTCTCAAACGCATAATAAGTTTTTGAAAAAGCACATCAAGATGTAACTAATTCGTTGAGTAACTATGGAGCACGGAGTTCGCTACTACGATGTCTTCTTTTCAAAAGGTGATTAGTAAAACATCAATATGTCACAAATCCATTGAGTAATTATGGGGCACGGAGTTCGCTGCTATGATGCACTCTCTTGAAAAGATGGATCAATGTGTATAAAAGTGCTAAAATTGTTTGATGAAAATTGCGACATTGGATGTTAAGCCGGTGTTGAAGTGTGTGTTCCAATTTTGAATACAACATCATATGTTGTTCATATCTATTTTCTGAGTCAAGATTATGAACCGATTTTTCAGGGATTTGTTTTTAATTTCCACATGATAAAACCCACATTTTTATTTTTGTTCATATCGTGCATATTTTCTTATTTTTTATTTAATTAAAATTCGGATTTTAGAATATGAGAAACCCACGATCTCTTCATGGGGGAGTGGAGGATCCTCACGTCATGAATCCAGAATTTTCTTTTATGGGTAACTAAAAATAACTTCCGTATCCTTTCTCCTATAAATATCCTTCATGTCTTATGTTTAATTTTCTGTGTTTTAGCATATGAGTAAAGTTCAGATTTTTCGTATAAGTGTTGAAAATAGTGTGTTCGCATTCTAGGGCTTATAGTGTTATTTTTCTTAAAATTTATTTTACTTGTTTTTACTAAGTACTTAATGGCTGGAAATCAAAAGAAGAACTCTCACAATTCGAAAACTCCCTCAAACTCTCCACCTTTTCAAACCTCAAACCTAAACCTTCTTGCAGAAATGGCCTCAAGCCAAAACCCGAATGTTGTCTCTGTTGCTCCATCATCGAGCACAACACCTCCTACCACTCTAACCCCTGTTCAAGCTTTCCCTGTAAACATCTACATTCCAAATGAAGCCACCGTCGATCAGCTTGAATCGATCGCACGAGGTATTGCACAGAGCCTTCAAGGAAGTCCTGTGGTTCCTAAGCTAACCATTGGCTCTATTGAAGTTGATGTCGCATCATACCTGAATCAAACTTAAAAATCTTCTCCCACTGTTCAAATCGAAGGCACTTATTCGATTGCTCAACCAGAAATTCCTCAATTCTCAAGCCAAGCCAAAAACCCTACTGCTGATGTTTCAAAAGATGTTGAAACAGGTGATCAAACCATGGAAGATGCTCCCATTGCCGAGGAGACTGTTGCTGAAGAAACTAGGGAAGAAAGCCCTAATGCTGAAGTCCCTGATGAAGAGATGCCAGAGGAAGACAAAGAAGAATCACCTAAAACCGATTCTTCAATGTCTGAGGACTCTGAGCCTGCTCCAATAGCCAAGGCTGTGAAGAAGAAGGGTGGCAAGAGGAAAAGGAGCCCTGTTCAATCAAGGAGGAGATCAGGAAGAGCAAAGAAGAGAGTGAACTACTCTGAAACCTCAAGGAAGAAAAAGGTGTTGGAGTTATACGTGAAAGTATGCTTTTACTTTGTATAACTCGTGTAGCAAACACTTATTTTATGAGAATAATTCTTTTATCGCATATGCTTTAGATATGATTGAATGTTGAATATTTATTGCAAACAGTTCATAATAGTACTAGTTACATTGTAGTTAATGTGGTGATACCCGATCATGGAAGATAACATTAACAGTTTTCTTGTAACTAAATGTACATTTTCACGACCTAGGTGGAATTGAACAATCCATCGTGAAAGGTCGATGTGTAAGTCTCAGATTGGTCTGTCTTGACTAAGAGATTGCACTAGCACATTTAGTATGTGTTGAAGAGGACCTACAGCGAGGATAATTTCTTCTGTTCTGAAATGTGAAGAATTAGACCTCATTGGTTGCTGATTTCTTAATCTCCGTCACTTAAATAGGACTGTATGTGCTTAATGGTTACTGCTTTAATTCATGTTGGGTGAGAATCATTGTGACTTCGAACCTTGTGCTTTGGGCAGTAATATTAATCATACGACGGTTGCTAAAATTTAATACGGAGAAACGCGTGCGAGTACGGCTCGTGTGATTAGTCCCCTTGGTGGGCTCAGAATTTTTATCGTACCAAATCTTGCAAGTGAAGAATCAGTTTCTTCGGTACGGATAATAATGTTGAGCTGTCTTTACTCCAAGGTGAAATATATTAATTAATTTAGAGCTATTCAGAAGCTTAATTAATTAATGGACTTGATAATCTTAAATGCGGAAAATAATAACCGGGTGCCCATATTATCGTAATATGGATTAAGATGGATAGTGCAATATTAATTTATTAGTGGTAATAATTAATATTAATGGATTGAATTATATTGGGGCTCAATATTGAAATTCAGAAGTCCATTAGGAGGTCCAATCTTAATTCTCCTTAAAGGCCCCTCAAGTAGCTCATTAAGTAGCCCAATAATGATAAGGTGATTAAAATAAAAAGAAAATAATAATGCTGATTTTTCCTATTTTTTTCGAAAATATTAATATTAGGGAAGAAAAGATTTTGTTGATTTTCTTGGAAAGATATTATGGAAGATAAGTATTCTTGGAATACAAGATTATCTCATATATTCAAGAAGAACCAAATCTTGGTTTCTTTGCCTATAATTTTCGAAAATTGCAAGTAATTTGGAGGGTGAGATTTTTGTGGAATATTTTATTATGGAGAAAAGAATATATGAGATATATTCAAGATTTCTTAAAGTCTAAGAAAAGATTTTCTCCAAGCCCAAATAATCCTAAAAATTTCGGCCACTTCATTATAAATAGGGGGTGATTATTTCATCCCCAAGTACATAATTCCATGTGTTGGAAAAATCAAGAGCATATATATTTTTCTTTTTCCTTAGTTATTTAAATTACTTGAAAGCATCTCCCACCGGTGATCAAGTAAGGCGAAAGGGAAATACTTGAGAAGGTTTTTGGGTTGATAAAGCGTGATCGTGATTGCCCCGTTTATTCAAAGGCCAATTCTACAAGAGGTACGTAAGTCACATAAATTCTTGTTTATTCTGCCTAGATTTTATGTGAATTAATTCAACATGCATGATGTTAAATTTATTGTTGGAATTATTATTTTAATTAATTAGGATTAATTCATGCTAGTAATAATTGAATTTAAATTCGTATTTAAATTTCATCTCGAATAGATTCCGGGCACCCCTATTTTCCCAACAACTGGTATCAGAGCCACGGTTTGGGGCTCTGATCTTTAAATTGGAATTTAAATTGTTAGGCATTAAATTAAAATTGGATAGTAGAATTGCTAGATCTTTTTTACAGGTATCCAATTGTCATGGTTTTAATGTTGTTAATTTTTTCATGCGTGTGAATTAATTGTTTTTAATTCGATTCGTTCGAATTCATTTTTCTCGTGAGAAAATCCACGAGTAGATTAGTTGTTTTTATTTTGATTTGATCATTGTAATAGACTAGTCTAGATCTAGTATTTATTTTTTTGTAAAATAAATTGTTACCGGATCGAGACGAAGAACGAAGAATTAAAGACCGTGTACCCGGACGACGCATGCATGCGCGGCGCATGCATGGACGTAAAATCATGCATGGGGTGAGAAACGAGAACGAACGGCGAAACCCAGTATGCAGGGTGCGCGAGGCGCATGACCCGGGCGCACGACGGGGCGCGGCATGGCGCGGGCGCGCGCGCACGTAGGCGGCGCCCGGCGGCCAGCTGCTCGGCGCCGTGTCGGGTGGTGCGCGGGCCCACTCCGTGGGCCGATGCGCGCCGTATCTCGGGCCGTGGAATGTTTTTAAAATTAATTTCAGTTCTGCATTTTTTTGTGTAATTTTAAACGTCGTCCCGAACCCCAAACGATGTTGTTTTGATGAAGTATTGTTGTTCGAGTGGGAGTGTATCGAGACGAACGATGGAAAGCAACAAGGACGATTTTTCGCATCAAGACGTGAAGAAATTAAACCGTGACAATTGAATTTTAGTGATCCAAAGTGTTTAATTTTGTTTTGATGGAGGTTTTATTTTGTGCACTTATTATTATTTGTTAATATGTATTTGCATGAATTTTATTGTCCAAGAAAAACCTTACTTTCGAAAATTACTAAGTATGTTTCTTTAATCGCAATTTTATTTCGGATATTAAAATTTGATTAATTTGGCCTCCATAATTTATTTATTTGTGAAGTTCTTTTGGAATACATTTCCCCCTCGGATCGGCCAAAAGGACGGATTTCACATGAATAAATTTCGAAAGGATGATTGTGGATTATTACTAGTGGCGGTATTGACCCTCACCACGAGTGGCTTGCTCAAAGAGAAATAATAATTCTATATTTAATTATGGTTATTACTTAGGCATAAGAAATTGATATTAACTTACTCCCCTCGGAGTCCCTGTCAATTTTTATGTGGTCAAAGTGGGAGCCAACTATTAATTTTGAATTAAGGATTTGTAACTTTTAAGTTTGTGATCCGCTTGAATGTGTTTAAATGTATAGACCACCCCTCGTGGCGCATTTAAATTGTTTCGAGATGTTGGCTGATGCATGATTATATTGTTTTAATGTTTCAATATAATTGATGTGATCGAATTATGTGATAATTTCTTATTTTTCTAGATATTGATATGAATGTATGTTTTATTCTCATTTCATCATATCGCAACCTTTTAATCCACTGTTTAATATACTTAAAGTTAATAAACCTTTTGGAGAGAATTATATCGATTGGAAATGTAATTTTAAATTTGTCCTTACTGCACGAAAGCACAATTGAGTTATTCACGTTAATAAACCCGGCAAGTCTAATGATAAGTCAAGCAATGGGAAAAGGCAGTTGATGATTGACAACATGACAATGAACACATGAAATGCATCATCTTGACATCTCTGTCTGAGGATTTAAGGCGCGTTCATGAAGACATTGTATACGCTGTTGAAATCATGGAAAGCCTTGAAGAGATGTTTTCACATCAGAATCCCATGACTAATCAGTTCACCAAACATGACTCGGTCAAGTTGGAAATGGTGGAAGGAACTCCCGTGAGGGAGCACGTTCTCGAGATAATGGCATACCTTAACAAGTTGGAAGTACTTGGTGCGGATTTTGATGTGCCTTCTTAGGTTGGTTTCATATACCATTCTCTACCGAGAAGCTTTGAGCAGTTTCATCTGAACTGTCAGATGAATGAACGGATAAGTCGTTTGCCCGAGCTCTTGCAAGCTTTAGTTTCGGTGGAGGTGATAATGGAGCACCAGTCTATTGCTATGGTGGCTAATGGTCCGTCTACCTCTTTTGGTCCCAAGGGAGGGAAAAAGAGAAAGAGAACCAAAGGCCGGATCCAAGCAAATCTAATTGTTGCGAAAGGCAAATGCAAAGGCTAGCATCGAAGGGGAAGTGTTTTAGTTGCGGTGAGAGAGGGCAATGGAGGTCTGCCTGTTCCAAGCCTAAGAGGCTAGGAAAGTTAGGTAATTCACACACCCTAGTCGTCGAAACTTGTGAAGTGGTGTATGTTGTCTATTCGTGGATAGTGGATACGAGAGCTACTGATCACATTTATTTCATGGGTTCAAGCTAACCCGACGACTTAACGAAAGTGAGATCCCCATCACATCGGGCAATGCTACGAGAGTGGCAGCTGAAGCAGTGGGAGAAGTGTGCCTATCTTTTGAAGATAGAGTTATGGTCTTGAGAGATGTTCTTCATGTTCCTAGTTTAGAAAGAACCCAACCTTCAGTTTCTAAACTGTTTTTTAATAGATACTCAGCTTCTTTTAATAAGGATGTTATTATTTCTTGGAACGATGAGTTTATTTGTTCCGGAACTTCAATGGAAGATCTTTATACCATTATTTGGGCATTACCACTCATAAAATTGAAACTAATAACACATCGATTATTTCGAGTAATAAAAGGAAGCATTCTTCGGACATGAACGAAACACTTCTATGGCATCTTAGATTAGGTCATATTAATCTAATACGGATACAAAGGTTGGTGAAAAATGAATCCTTGGAGTCACTTCAAGTTGAGTCATTTCCAACTTGTGAATCCTGTTTAGAGGGTAAAATGACCTAGAGGGCATTTGGAGCCAAGAGGAATAGAGTCACCAAAGTGTTAGAACTCGTTCATACCGATATGTGTGGTTCAATGATGATCATAGCAAGAAGGGGTATGAGTAATTTATCATTACTCGAGATATGGATACATCTACATTATGATGCATAGGGAAAGAAGTATCAAATTTCTACGATTTGATCGTGGAGGCGAATACCTTAGCAATGAATTCTTGAAATACCTATCGGACAAAGGGATTGTATCCCTGTTGACCGCACTGTGAACCCCTCAATAGAACGGTATGGCGGAATGAAGGAAGCAGACTCTTTTAGAAATAGTCAGATCCATGATGAGTTATTCGGATTTACCCAAATCATTTTGGGTAACGCCTTGGAAAAGGCGGCTTACATTCTAAACTTGGTGCCATCCAAATCGGTTCCTAAAACCCTAATGGAATTGTGGACCGGGCGCGAGCCCAGTCTAAGACACTTGCGGATTTGGGGTTGTCCGGCATACGTGCTAGACAAGGAAGCCGGTAAGTTGGATCCACGTTCGGAATTAAGGTTGTTTATAGGATACCCTGCGGGAACGAAAGGGTGTATGTTCTATAGTCCCAAGGATCAAAAAACTGTGATTAGTTCGCACTTTAAATTCTTGGAGGAAGACTATATGAACAAAAGAAAGCCCAGAAGTGAGATTACCTTAGGTGAGTTAAGAGGGCAAACTCTTATACCAAGTATACAAGATGATGTACCACACGTCACACCTTCACAACTGGAACCCCGTCGCAGTGGGAGGATTGCTTGGCAACCCGAGAGATTCATGGGGATAGGAGAATTTTCGGATTTGATTCTCGGTGATGAATCAGACCCATGGACATATGACGAGGTAATCCAAGACAAAGACGCGGAGTCATGGCAAATGGCAATGGAAACCGAGATGGGTTCGATGGATCATAATCAAGTGTGGGAGTTGGTCGAACCACCTAGTGGGGTAGAACCCATTGGATGCAAGTGGGTGTACAAGAGGAAAAGAGGATCGAACGGAAGGGTTGAGACCTTCAAAGCAAGGCTAGTGGCCAAAGGGTATACTAAAAAAGAAGGGATCGATTATGAGGAGACCTTTTCGCCTGTAGCTATGCTTAAGTCCATCTGTATTCTCTTGTTGATCGTTGTGCACCTAGATTACGAGATTTGGCAAATGGATGTCAAGACAGCTTTCCTTAACGGAAGTCTTGACGGGATAGATATCTAAATGCAATAGCCCAAAGGTTTTATTGAAAAAGGCCAAGAGCACCTCATATGCAAGCTTAAGAGATCCATTATGGACTTAAGCAAGCATCGCGTACTTGGAACCAGTGTTTTTATCAAGTGATTAAGTCTTATGGGTTTGATCAAAACGAGTTCGATAGTTGTGTGTATAAGAAGCGTGACGGAACTGCAGTGGTATTCTTAGTATTATACGTAGACGATATTCTGCTCATTGGAAACAATGTAAAGGTATTGTTAGGAGTAAGGGTATGGCTGTCAAATCAGTTTGATATGGAGAACTTGGGGAAAGCCAGTCACATCCTTGGGATCAAGATCACTCGAGATCGCAAGAGGAGGATGTTGGGCTTATCGCAAGTTTCATACGAAGCCACTATTTTGAAGCATTTCAGCGTGCAAGATTCCTAGAAAGGTTTTGTACCTTTTAGGCACGGAATCCATCTATCCAAAGAAATATGCCCTAAGATGCAAATGGAGATAGATGACATGAAAGACGTTCCGTACGTTTCGGACGTAGGAAGTCTTATGTATGCAACGTTGTGTACGAGACCGGATATCTGGTTTGTCGTGAGTATGTTGGCAAGATATCAAAGTAACCCCGCGAAAGCACATTAGATTGCAATTAAATACGTTTTTTATTTTCTGAAAAGAACTTGGTATGGAATGTTGATTTAACAGTCAGACAGTCTAATTCCCGTGGGATACACGGACTCAAATTTCCAATCAGATATAGAATCCAGAATATCTACCTCGGGTAGTGTGTTTTGCATGGGAGAAGGAGCTATGACATGGAGAAGCAATTTGCAGAAATGCATCGTCGATTCGACCATGAAAGTCGAATAAGTAACTGCTTGTGAAGCAGCGAAAGAAGTGGTTTGGCTCAAGTACTTCTTAGTGGACTTGGACGTTGTTCTGAATTTGCCCATCATAATCACTGTCCATTGTGATAACGTCGGAGCAGTTGCAAATTCAAGGGAACCGAGAGCCCACAAGGCCAGCAAACACATTGAAAGAAAACACCATCTTATACGAGAAATCGTTAAGAGAGGAGATAAAGAGGTGGCAAAGATAAATGTCGGAGGACAACCTAGTACATCCATTCACAAAGGGTCTGCCTCAGAGTACATTCGAGAGACATGTGGATGGAATAGGAGTCAAGACTATTGCCAATCTGCTTTAAGTATAAGTGTGAGGAATTGTTAGGTTAGTGTAGGTTGACATGAGATGTCACGTAGAGCTACTACACTAAGAAATGCATGATGTATACTAAAAAGCAGACTTTAAGTATAAGTGGGAGATTGTTGGAGTTATACGTGAAAGTATGCTTTTACTTTGTATAACTCGTGTATCAAACACTTGTTTTATGAGAATAATTCTTTTATCGCATATGCTTTAGATATGATTGAATGTTGAATATTTATTGCAAACAGTTCATATTTGTACTAGTTACATTGTAGTTAATGTGGTGATACCCGATCACGGAAGATAACATTAACAGTTTCCTTGTAACTAAACATACATTTTCACGACCTAGGTGGAATTGAACAATCCGCCGTGAAAGGTCGATGTGTAAGTCTCAGATTGGTCTGTCTTGACTAAGAGATTACACTAGGACCTACAACGAGGATAAATTCTTCTGTTCTGAAATGTGAAGAATTAGACCTCAGTGGTTGTTGATTTCTTAATCTTCGTCACTTAAATAGGACCGTGTGTGCTTAATGGTTACTACTTTGATTCATGTTGGGTGAGAATTATTGTGACTTCGAACCTTGTGCTTTAGGCAGTAATATTAATCATACGACGGTTGCTAAGATTTAATACGGAGAAACGCGTGCGAGTACGGCTCGTGTGATTAGTCCCCTTGGTGGGCTCAGAAGTTTTATCGTACCAAATCTTGCAAGTGAAGAATCAGTTTCTTCGGTACGTATAATAATGTTGAGCTGTCTTTACTCCAAGGTGAAATATATTAATTAATTTAGAGCTATTCAGAAGCTTAATTAATTAATGGACTTGATAATCTTAAACGCGGGAAATAATAATCGGGAGCCCATATTATCGTAATATGGATTAAGATGGATAGTGCAATATTAATTTATTAGTGGTAATAATTAATATTAATGGATTGAATTATATTGGGGCTCAATATTGAAATTCAGAAGTCTATTAGGAGGTCCAATCTAAATTCTCCTTAAAGGCCCCTCAAGTAGCCCATTAAGTAGCCCAATAATGATTAGGTGATTAAAATAAAAAGAAAATAATAATGCTGATTTTTCCTATTTTTTTCGAAAATATTAATATTAGGGAAGAAAAGATTTTGTTGATTTTCTTGGAAAGATATTATGGAAGATAAGTATTCTTGGAATACAAGATTATCTCATATATTCAAGAAGATCCAAATCTTGGTTTCTTTGCCTATAATTTTCGAAAATTGCAAGTAATTTGGAGGGTGAGATTTTTGTGGAATATTTTATTATGGAGAAAAGAATATATGAGATATATTCAAGATTTCTTAAAGTCTAAGAAAAGATTTTCTCCAAGCCCAAATAATCCTAAAAATTTCGGCCACTTCATTATAAATAGGGGGTGATTATTTCATCCCCAAGTACATAATTCCATGTGTTGGAAAAATCAAGAGCATATATATTTTTTTTTTCCTTAGTTATTTAAATTACTTGAAAGCATCTCCCACCGGTGATCAAGTAAGGCGAAAGGGAAATACTTGAGAAGGTTTTTGGGTTGATAAAGTGTGATCGTGATTGTCCCGTTTATTCAAAGGTCAATTCTACAAGAGGTACGTAAGTCAAATAAATTCTTGTTTATTCCGCCAAGATTTTATGTGAATTAATTCAACATGCATGATGTTAAATTTGTTGTTGGAATTATTATTTTAATTAATTAGGATTAATTCATGCTAGTAAAATTGAATTTAAATTTGTATTTAAATTTCATCCCGAATAGATTCCGAGCACCCCTATTTTCCCAACAAAAGGATGATGAAGGAGATGTTGCTGCACAACCTATTCAAGTGTTTTCTGAATCTAACAAGGAGTCAAGCCCAAAGGACTCAACTGAAAGTGAATCTGGTGACTCTCAAAGCCAGGGGAAAGAAGCTTCTGATGAAAGTGATGTACCCATCTTCGAACTGAGAAAGAAAGCTAGAGTTGAGCTGAGAACAAAGAGGAAGTTTGAATATGCTGCTGGTGGTGCTGGAACAAGTGCAGCAGTACCAGAACCTGGGGATGATGATAGTAGTCCGGAGAATAGCTCAGAAAAGACCAAAACCGATTCTGACAGAGGTAATGAATCTGAACACTCTGTAGAACAAGTTAGTGCTGATGATGATGATGAATCATTGGAACAAAAGATAGCTAGGTTAAGCAAAAGAAATTTGTTAATTGAGAGGAAAATTAACATTGATGAATTCGAATCTAAGGGTCTTGTTAGATACTTAGAGGAAGGAGTTTGATACATGTTGTAACCTTTGCTGATGCCTTTGTTACTAATTGGGTTTATGAATTCTATGTTTGTCTGAAGAAGAATCATGCTAGAAGAAATTCTAGGTGGTATGGGTCTGTGAGATTTAGGGATAGGAATGTTCCTTTCACTCCTTAGTTAATTAATCAATTTTTACATGTTGAGAATGTTGAGGAAGAAGCGGTTCCTCATATGGATGAGATTATTCATACTCTGACTAGGGGTAGAGTAAACAAGTGGAAGAAGAATATGCTTGCAGCTTCATTAACTTCACTGTATTCTGTTTTACACAAACTTGTGGTGTATAACTGGATACCCTCTACCAACTCAACAAAAGTGACCATAGATCAAGCTATTCTAATGTATAGGATAGGTGTGATGAAGAACTTCAATCTAGGATTGGTTATTTTTCATCACATGATGAAGTTTACTGAAAAGATCTCTGAGAAAGGCAACTTGCCTTATCCTGTGTTGATATATTGCTATTTGAGAAGTCATAACTTTGTCCATAGGAGGAATGAGTTGTTTAGGGGGAGAGTAAGTTTAATGGGCATATCTCACTACTTGTTGTCTGGGAATAGAGTGCTGGATTTACCTTTACAGGAAGATGCTGATGAAGAAGCTGCAGAACAGAATCAACATGTTCCTGATCCTGCTCCTGCACAGGATGCTGCACAAAATGCTGGGAACATACCTAGCAACATTCCTGCTCCTACAGCTCATTCTCTGAATATCTCACCTGAGTTTATTCAAACTCAACTGAAGCACTTGCAGGACTCTATTGATGAACTGCAATTCCTGAAGAACTACTGGGAAAACCTAATTTCTGCCACAACAGGGGGAGTACCAGTTGCTGCTGCTCGAGAAGTTGAGATTCATGAGATGAATGATGCTGCTGAACCTGCTGCTGAGGTTGCTGAGGAAGGAAGGACAGTTGCTGATGAAGCTGTTGCAACTGGACCTGATGCTGCTGGGAAAAGTGCAGATGCTGCTGAAGATGTTGTTGCAAATCTTGCAACAATTCATATCCAGGAAGCAGAGGAAGAAGAGTTGTATGGTGATCTGCCTGATATTTCTGCCAAAGATTGAGATGTCTTAGAGACTGGAGGAAGCACAATTTATGGGGGAGCTTAGTGCAAGATGCTTGTAGCTGCAGCTGTATATCTTATACAGTGATATCAAGTTCCTTTTTGTGATGCATCTAAGTACTCTTGGTTGATTTGTGTTTCTAATTAAGTTTGCTTTGTTAGAAATTTTCTCTGATAGGAAGTTTTTAAAGACAATATTATATTAGTTGTTAAGTTATTATATTAGATATGGTTTATTTTAGTTATTTATATTTGAAGTTGTAATTTGAATGGGTAAACATTATGTTACTCATTTTGTTGATTTTGATGAGCATATATGATAATGTTCATTCTGTTTTGGTGAAATTAACTTATTGTTATTTCATCTTGATTTTGGTGATTCAACTTACAGTTGATCATCTTTGTTTTTGGTTGTTATACTACACGAGTGTGAAAAGTTAAGTGTACAATAAGATGTTGATCTCTATTGTACATACATCACTGACTTATATTTTGAGAAATATATACATCAGGTGTGTTGTAGCAGAAAGGTCAAATTGGGGAAGATTGTTACTGTTGTTGGTAGTGAAGTATTCACTATTTACTTTGAAACAACATGAATTTGCCCTTTCTTCTCATTAACCAACACTTTATGATCAAATGTTGTCTTAGATGTTTTAACATGCAGGATGAAGATCTAGAAGGATCTACAAGTTTCTGGAATACTCAATGTTGCAGTGAATGTTGCAAGCATTGGTTGCAATATGAGCGGTTACGGCTTCCAGAAGGATCTACAAGGGCCTACACTATCCAAACTTATCCAGGACGTTTTTGAACGATCTAGATCAGGTGGTTGCATCAAGAAATATCAGGAATAAAGATAAGAATGTGGGATTACATGAAGATCACGGAGCGGTTACATGAAGAAGTTATTTTCGGATTGAAGACTTTCATCTATAAATAAAAGCCGAAGTTTTCAGTACCAAGTGTGGAGTAAACAAGTACACCTACTCTAGTGTTGATCCTGAGTTTAAAGGTGATAGGGCAGTTATTCCAACATTTATGTTATACTTAGAAGTAGAGTTCTTCTCGTATAACTTGCGGTCGAACTTATATCTATAGATAGAGAGATTATAGATATAGAGTGAGATCAACTTTGACGGTGTATAGTATTATACACTTAGTCAATTTAGATTTGATAGGTGATATTGAGTCTTGTTTCCGTTGTGAACGATTTAACTCTTCACACAACTTTTGTATCACTAAACTTATTATAGTGAACGTTTCGCTATAAGGCTAGCACAAGTTATTTTAAATAGTTGTGTTAAAAAGTATTCCATCTTGCAATAGTGTGTTTAAGTCTTCCGATGTATACGTTTTATATTCTGATTTTCCAGATTGTTGTAGTGTTTGCTTTAACATCCGTTACAACATCCACACTTTCTAACACACGCACACCTTCAATCCTAATTAATGATCAATTTCTATCTCATGAAATCAATTGATACTAAAGTATTTAATCATACAAAATTGTAATGAAAGTAAATACATATTAACAGGCCCCAATTCAACTTATCTTTTACACGTATAATCTTAAAAATAGGTTAAATCTTTATTAAATTATAGAAGTGTCGATCTAGGTCATTTCGGTTGCTTCCATACTAACAAACGGAACTCCACAATAAGCACGCTGTATAATTCTATCATCGTCATTTTATCTAAAAAAAAGAATAAAAGACCCACTAAAATTTATCTAGAAAATGTAAAAACTAAACTAATGTATGAAGTGTGTGAGAAGAGGGTCGAGGCTCTCCCCAATAACGTACCTTAGAAATGTAAATTGCCCTCTTCCTTTACTGCTACTGTTCTCGGCATCTATCCCTTTTGAAATCACTATTTGCTTGTTCATGTTTTTTACGTTGAAGCTACAGTGATAGGCACAACATTTTGCTTTTTCAGGGCCAACCAATTTGTAGCTGCTTTGTTTCATTAAGTTCAAATGGCTCTCCATTTTGGGCTTCTTTCTGCATTTTCTCCGATCTCAACTCTTCTCATCTCAAATTCATTTTTGATTGACTTTAAAAATAATACACACATATTTTTCTAAAAAAAATACCATCATTTTACCTGCAAAAATAACAAAACAATACCTTTCTCATTTCAAGTGTAATAAGTCAATTTAATATAAAATATGATTCAAATCCAATAAAATTAAGCCAATTAATAACATGAATTTCGAGCAGTTTTCACACAAAACACCCTCTATATCATACACATTCGTTCACAAAATACCATAGAAGGAACTTCATTCTGAGAAGAAAAAAGAATCTCACTAAATGTTGTTAATGTAAAAGAAAATAACAAAAACAATTTGTGAAAGAGAATACATAAATAAAGAAATTAATATAAAAGTAATTAAAGAGAAACAATCAACCCAAACCATGAAATATCAAGAATCAAGTAATGTCCCACTAGTAAAAATAAAATCAACCCACTTCAAACCACGACCCATATGTAAATATAAGCCCAAAATGCACCACCACCCACCCCCCCCCCCCCCCCCCCCAACAAACAAAGCATCCATTCATATCAGGAAAAAAAATAGGACAAGAAAGCTGGCAAATATTTCAACAAAATAAAGGAATCGCCTCTACAATAGACTAGCAAAGAACCCGCTAAAGCATTTCCTTTGGCTCCACCAGGACATCTAAATATCATTCACACTCTTGATAAAGCAGATGAGTTTATTTGAAAAGGTGAATGCAAAGTGGACAAAAACTTAAGTAGAAAAAAAAAACATTGATGTTGCATTACAATTTTTCAGTTACTTGTTATATGATGCTTACTTGGTTCTTGGTTTAAGGTATCAACTCAGTAACATAGAATGAAAAGATCTCAACTTATTAATGACATGACAAATATGGTTCAAAAGTAATATTATGTACATGAATAAATATAGAATGTGTTCATCATATATATATGCTCACAAATTTTACCAAACACTCTCAACATTTTTTAACTTTGAATCAAAATTAGTGTACTAAAATTCTCTCTTTTGTACATTGTTCTTGTATTTTTTTTTTTTTTTTGAAAAAATAATTATTTGGATTATTCAGAATATAAGATATCTAAAAATTAAAATCTCAGTTAAAGGTAATTGTGTAAGGATAACGTTCCCATACCACAATACATGACAAACATATAACTATTTATATTTAATACTAGAATTTATATTTACAATAATCGTGACTTTTATTCTGAAAACACATATTAGTTTGAAGAATTTTATTACTTTCAAATGGTTGATAATGACTTAATTGAGTATATTAATTTTTACAATGATTTCAATGTTGAGTGATTGATAAATCTTGAGATGCAATAAACAACACGTTCTAAATTTATTTATCTACATAAATCTACCTCGAAGTCTTTCAACATCTTTTTCATATCATTAATAAGTTGGATCTTTTCGCTCCATGTCTCTAGGCTGATACTCTGAAACGAAAAATAAAGAAAATTAGAAATTTACAAGCATATCGCATTAGTCAATCAGCATCTTAACACAAATAAAAGAAAATTTTAAGTCGATGTACCTAGACCAGGATCCCCCATTTCCAACTCGATGTAGCTACTTCAATTGTTAGTTTGAATAAATGAGTAAAAATAATGAGATTTTGAGAGAGAAAGTGTTATGAAGAAAAGAAGAAATGGATGAATAAGTAAAACAAATGAAGATGTTTTTAAAGAGAAGGAGAATGTGAAAGGAAGAAACGGCGGAGTTACAATCTTATGTTGAAAAGAATGAGAAAACCCTAATGATATCTATATTTATACAAATTATACTGGGCCTATAACTTTAATTAGACCTAGTTGGATTTGAACTTTGAAGCATCTGGCCCATGTGAAATGGTATATTTAATGGGTCGGTTTTTATATATAAAATTTGTCATCTTAGTTGGGCTTGAAAAATTAATAATTCTTGTTATTATATAATTAAAATAGAAGCAGACCTCGTATCAAAATATATTGTCGATATAGATTTCCATATATTCTTTAATTGAATGGATTACGGGATAAATTTCTTTTGTTCTTTTGGAAACTAATCTCTCATCTTAATTTGATTTTTTTTTTTTTTTTTTTACTTTTAATAGCACTTACTTGGATATTTGTTCATTTTGTCATTTTACAGTCAAATCTAGCATAAATACTCAAAATTGAAGGTGTTAGAAATAATGTTTTAAATCTTCACGAAATTCTTCCTCAATATTTTTCGCTTCGCCCTAGTTGATTAATGTTTCTCTGCAATTTCTCATTTAGGCAACCCACAAAGAGTGTTTACGACTGTCGATTAGACCAAAATAAAAGACTAGGGGAAATGTGAGATTTTCAAGCCAAAAAAAATATAAAAATGACTAAATTTGGCAGAAAATGACTAAAGAAAACTTGAGTAAAGATCGAAGGCTATATGTGATATTAACTCAATAAATGACTATCTAAAAAAACAAGTTTTCATAGATAACATTTTAATCAAACTTTTAGAAGTAAATAAAACCCCTACTTTTCCATCCATTCAAAAGTTAAAACAAATTGAGAAATATTAAATGAGAAAATATTTTACATATGACACCTTTGATTATTTTTAATTACACAATGTGTGTAATGAGATCTTGTTATATTGTTTACTAATAATTTTAACTTTTATTTTTTTGAAGAGAACTAATTTTTATAACTTAAATATGACCTTGTTCTTCTATTAATTCACAGATAATTTTCATTTATGTCACAAGTATACTTATATCGTAGCTAATGCCTTAAGAGTAATGGTAAATGTAATCTTAATTAATATTGAATCTCAAAATGATGGTTCATTTCTATACAAAAAAACCTAATTATTGACCAACTTCAATATCATGAAATCAATTGATACTAAAGTGATTAATCATACAAAACCGAAAGAAAGTAAATACATGTTAACAAGCCCCAATTCAACTTATCTTTTACACATTTAATCCAAAAATTAGGTTAAATCTTTACCGGAACTCATTAAAGTCATTAAAGTGTAGAAGCAAATTTGGAATAGAATCAAACTCATGATATGATTATTTTTGTATGATGATTTTGATATGTTCTTTAACTGAATAAATAACAATGTAGTTAAAAAAAAAAAAAAAATCGAGAGTACATAGAAAATTAGTAACAATTGGGTGCACTAATACTGGTCAATTAGTATATTTTATTAAAATAATTAATTTAACTTTAAAATGCACTTAATTTGCACAGTGCAATTAATTTATTTCCTTCATTTAAAAAAATAAGGAGAAAATATTGAGAAAAGACTTTTCAAAATGCTAACAATTTACCATGCATACACAATATACACGGGCTTTTTATTCAAATATGGCATTTTTCAAAACCACTTACCAATCTACGGTGGTTTTTGAAATTGTTATCAAAATAAGCAAGGGCGCCATCCGGAACGGCGCTCGTACTGTAGAAAAGGAAGGAGCGCCGTTCACAACGGCGCTCAACGATGTTTCCGACCAAACTCTCCGGTGGCGATGAATAAACAGAAGGGGCGCCGTTGTGAACGGCGCCCATCGACAAAATCTGCAAAACGGGCGCCAACATGAATGGCGGTCATTGCATTATCTCAGATTTTAGTGTAGGGCGCCCTTGCCAATGGCGCCCAAGGCACCCACCTACCTGCATGCAAGCCTACGCGAATATTCATTTTCTGGGCACGACAACATGCGTGGGCCCCCCATGCAGCTTTTTCATTTTCTTTGCATGCATGCAGCTCAATTTCTGGTCGCTCACAGCTTTTAATTTTCTTTGCAGGCATATTAATGCAGTGGTTGAAAGGTTGAAGCCATTTGAATAATGAAAATGGTTGCAGATTCATTCTTCCTCTTTTAATTCATTCAGCTTTCTCCCTCTCATTTTACTTCCTTCCTCCTTCATGACCGTAAGATTTTCCTCTCCCTCCAACAAGAATTAACCGCACTTCACTCACCTCAATATCAAGCGGTTGCTCCCGGAGCTGATTCGTTCAACGATCGACGTCCCAACTCTTGTTGTATCGAAACACTATTTCCTTGAGTAAAGGTATGAATGCTCTCTTTATTTTATTTTTTCACATGTTAAGTGATTTTGGTTTGGAAATATTTAAATTTATTTGAATAGATTTAAGATGATTTAGAGATTACCATGCATGATTTAGTGATTTATAATTATTTTGGTTTGGATATACAAATTTTCAATAGAAGCATTTATTTATAAAATTGTTCATTCACAATTTTAACTTTTAAATAGTGTTTTTAAGATGCGAATGGAGTTTGCAAACACTTAAATTCTTTAAGTATATTTTAATTTTAAATAAAATCTTAAAGTATTTTTTATACTTAATATGCCTGTTTTCTTTTTAAAATTGAACAAAATGACAATTTCAACCAGTATAATTAAATGATAAATATTCCAATTTTATGTTGAAAAAATATAATAATTTTTATTTCACAAAATCACGACAACATAAAAAAATAATACCAATTTCACATTTTTCTATTGCTATTGGATGCGTAGCTTTTTTTTTTTTTTATGAAAAACAAAATTATTTATTTATAAAAAAAACTAAATAAAAATTAAATGCCAAATTTAGTGGTGTACAAATAAGAAAATATATTTAAATTTTTAGATTAGTTAAAGTGCATTTCTATTTAATTTTTTAAAATAATTTATTTATATCAATAAATACTTAATTGGCATATTTGTTCAAATTAAAAAAGTTAAAAGAGATTATTTGTACATAAAATAGAAGTTTGAGAAGTTATTTGAACCAAAAAAATAATTTATGGACTGATTGTATCGAGTGCTATAGTTTAGAACTCTAATTGTATTTTTTTTCCCATTGTATTGAATATTGGTAATATTAAATAATTGATTGTACATGGAAAATTTATACATTTTATATGCGCTATTATCATTATAATAATAATTATTATTATAATAATAGAGTCAGAAATGATAGAATAGGATTTGAAATTACACACTAAAATCGAATGTAACAAAAATATAGGTGGACGTACACCATAATAGGCATATATAGTTGATTTCAAAGACTTGATTTATTCAAATATTACACTTTTTTTATGCATGGTTTAGTGATTTATAATATTATATGGGTTGAGGAAAATATGTAGTCATACTCCTTCAGATAGTCTTATTTTTTTATATAATAGCAGGATGACTTCGTATACAGAGTTGTATGGACCAGAGGATCCGTCTGTCTTGACCTCACAAAATACACATCGTTCAGAATCACTTTTTAGGGGAAAAATTAAAGAGGATGATACTTTAAGGGCAACTCACGCGACATCACATATTTTTTGGAGTTTTAAGATAGGTGAACAAGATATGGACAGTTTGCACCCTCGTGTTCTTGATGCTCTACAAAGTATGGGTTTTTATGGTGCTGCTCGATGTGGACCGATTATAATTGATAATCATCTTATTACTGCGTTGGTAGAAAGATGGCGCCCAGAGACGCACACATTCCACTTTCCCATTGGAGAGACTACTGTAACATTACAGGATGTGGCGATCATTTGGGGATTGCCTGTAGAGGGTCGACCAGTTATTTGTGCTGATCCTAATTTTACAAAAGACGAGTGGATGAATTATTGTGATGACTTGTTAGGTTTCATGCCCCGTAGTAATGAGATGAAGAGTAAATCACGAATCCTCCTATCTGCAGTGAAAGATCATCTTGAAAATATTGTGATTACTGATGATACCGATCAGATGATTGTTGATCAGTATGCACGAGGCTGTGCACTTCTTATGTTGGGTGGTTTTATGATTCCTGACACATCTCGTAGTTGCGTGTCATTAATATATCTACATTTCCTCGCTGATATAGTGGATGCTGGATCTTACAGTTGGGCTAGCGCTGTGTTAGCCTATTTATATCGCGAGCTTTGTCGGGCTTCAGAGAATGAGCGGCAAGTTATTTGTGGACCGTTGTCTATTTTACAGGTTTTTTTTTTATGATTTTGTTTAAGATTATGCTTAAATTGTTTATTGTATAATTGTATGTCTGATACAATCATTATTATAGATATGGGCATGGTCAAGAATATTGACAATACAACCTACGAATGTTCGTAGTTCTCTTATACAAGGTCCACTATTCGGTGTCGATGGTCGCAACTTAGGTCTTCCACCTTATGGTATCAGGTAACGAAAAATGTTTAAATATTTATATATTATGTGTTATGGTCATATGTATATTTACGCTTGACTTATTATTGTTTAGTTGGGTGCAACATCATAGTCATACCCACAGCACAAGAAACTCTGTACGTGTATACAGAGACATATTTGATCGCATGACTGATGAAGAAGTAAGTCAAAATCCATATTTCCTCTTCATGATTGGCAGTTGCAAACCAAAACATTTGAAATCTAATTATATTTAGTTATTTTTGTAGTTTGTTTGGCAGCCGTATGATATGTCTCTTCCTGAAATTGAAAGTCTTGGTCCAAGGTATTTAACAAGAAATTGGATGTCAGAATGTCCACTTATCAATATATGTATAGTGGAGTTTCACCATCCAAATAGAGTGTTGAGACAGTTTGGACGAAAACAAGATATTCCTCCTGAATTACATAATGCTCATGATGAACTTCATGGCATTAGTTTTCAAGGGAGAGATGGGTGTAACTGGACACAATTCCACTGGAATTGGATCCAATATTGGGAAGCCCGGGTACCATTAGAAGATACAATTGTTGCAAACAATAATACAAACTTGAGCAGTGGGTACATGCAATGGTACCGTAAAATCACCCGACGTTTGATATCACCCTCTCATTATGAGACAACTACAGGCTACCAACCAGCAAACACAGTTGCGCGTGATGCTATGGTATGTGTAGATTTATATATATATATATATATATATATATATATATATATATATATATATATATATACACATATTGTGTTTCCATGTCACACCTACTAGTTGAAAAACTAAAACTGTCAACTAATTACTTAAAATCTTTTCAGGTTCACTTGATGCAGCGTCTATCTATTCATGTCGAACAAGCGAGTCTTCAAAATCCACAATCATTTGAAAATTTGTGTCGCACCAGTAGAGAGGTTGTATCACATATGAAAAGCTTACTTATATCACCTCCATACCTTGTA
This sequence comes from Ballota nigra, assembly GCA_947034835.1. Classification (NCBI taxonomy): domain Eukaryota; kingdom Viridiplantae; phylum Streptophyta; class Magnoliopsida; order Lamiales; family Lamiaceae; genus Ballota; species Ballota nigra. The sequence continues at coordinate 2,667,101 of OX344727.1, read as the reverse complement.
GATCCACCAGTGACAAATGCTGGCCCTTCTACATCAAGAAGTCAGAGACGATGCAATCAATCTGATGAATTTACTAATGAGACTTCTAATGTGCCTTCTACATCTAGAAGTCGGAGACGACACAATCAGACTGATGAATTTACTACTGGAACTTCTAATGTGCCTTCTACATCTAGAAGTCAGAGACGACACAATCAGACTGATGATCTTGGTACTTCGGCCTCTAGGGGTCAAAGAAGACGCGTTAGTGCATCACAAGAATTGCCGCAGACTGCCCCATATCAAACCGATTTACCTTCCCCGTTCACACAATATACCTACCCAGGTATGAATTTATAGGTTACACAATAAATATTTTCATATGAGTTTACTTGATTATATTTTATTATTCATGACAGATGTTCAAACAACATTTCAAAACACATCGTTTAATCAAGCCTCCTACATCCCGCAACCCGAACAGACAAATATTGACATGCCATATGCAAACTCCCCCCAAGACATATCATTTATTTCCATTTTGCAGTCAGATTATGAGCCCGCAGTGTATGCACAAAGAGGTTATGGTCAGTCTATGGTTGGGGCACCTAACTTTAACATGTCACCTGTTCCTTATCCCAACTACGAAAATTCTTCCTTGAATGTGGCATCACTTGAGCCCGAAGAGATGGTCCAAAATGAGGATGAAAATCATGATATACGACGTCCTCCACGTCGGAGACGACCACCGAGATGTGGCACTGGGGGTCATAGATACATGCAATAACTACTTTTGTGGAAGTTGATTTGTATTTTTTTTATTTATGTATTAATTGTTTTAGACCAATTTAAATTACTATATGCATAAAGTGATAAAATAATGATAATAATATAATAACACTAGTAATGATTAAAAAAATCATATCGACGAGAAGAATACATAATAATTTCATACTAAATTAATGTTGGGGTCTTGATACAATCCAAATAAATAATTACAAACTGAAAATTTATGCCGACACCACAAAATTAAGTCATATCAAGTGCACGTCTTCGACGCCAATCAGAGATTGTTGGTTGAAGGGCCGGAGTTTGAAACAAAATGTTAAGCATATCCCATAGAGGTTCATCAGAGAACTTATAAGAGTATGATTGTTCATCCACCTGTACCAAAATAATGAATGAATTTCTAAAAAATGTCAAAGTGTGAATTTAATAAGTAAAAGACAAGTTTAGAACATACATCCAGCCAAAACTCCCATATCTCAGCTGATGCGGAAATAGTAGTGAAGTCTCTATCCCATTCACATTGCCCCTTAGTGTTGATCATCATTGACCAACAATCATGCCTTGATTTGAACGAAGCAATTCGTTCGGTCACTTGATTAGTGTTATAATTCCGGTTTCGAAACTGTTGATTCAATTTTGATGTAGCATTCATAATTGACTGACTGTTGTCAATTCCACCAACTTTCCATCGGCCAACAGAATGCTCATAAACGAGATTGTTAGCAAGAGTAAAGTCGGCATCAGGAGTCCATAAATGGTTATTTTCGAGTGTCTCGAATTGATTCTTCGCCTTCCATTTTTGTGTATTTGCCATTACAAAGAAGACTGTAACAATGTAATATTAATTAGAGAATGACATATGCATATTATTTAAAGGATTTACAAACAAATAAAAGATTAAGAAAATTATAAACATTTCACACGATGCACTTTAAATTCTAGCAAAGTCAAAGAAAATATAATAAATAAACACACGACAATAATATAATATTTCAAAGCGAAATTTATATAATACATGATCCTAAAAGCAACACATAAATATTTGAACTAAAATAGATTAATTCATCTACGACGCGATGAAGACCCTTGATTAGAACTCCCGGCTATATCATGTGCTTGATATTGTTGCCTCAAGCGAGTTTGCGCCCAATCCATCTCGTTCGGAATTCTAGAGATAACATCTCGGCCACGACGTCTGATCCTACGTTCAGGATTGTGTTGCAACATGAACAACGGTTCATCCCATTCCTCTTCATCAGCCAATGGCTCAAATATACCTGAGGTGTATGTCAAAACATATGCATGCGTACTATAACATTGATGCACGAAGCCTGTGGGATCCATTCCAAATTGCCTGCAGACGGCCATTGCATGTGAGCATGGAATACCAGTGTTGCTCCATTGACCGCACGAACATTCTTGTGACGATAATTTTACTGTATATGTACGCGAGCGTCTAGATCCATCATGAAATGTTGTTACACTAGCAGTTTGAAGAGAAAAATTATACCTATCCACATTGTGTCTCAAATTCAGTCCTAAGCGTTGCTCTTTGTCAAATCTTCTCAAAATGTCATCAGACCAACTCTGATTAGCTTGTTGTAGCTTTAATGCAGCCTCTTCCCTTTCTAGAAAAGCATTTTTCGACCGAGTGAATGTTATTCGCACGATTGCTGTGATTGGAAGACGTCGTGCACCAACCAATACGCCATTGAAGCATTCTGACATGTTGGTGGTCATAACACCGTATCGACGACCTTGGTCGTAACAAAGTGTCCACTTACACTTTTCGATTGCGGACAAATATTCAAAAGCCTCGGGATTCAACTCTTTGATTTGCTCCATAATTCGTTCAAATTGTATCACTGTCAATGATTTGCCCGCATTGTAGCACAAATCCTTCAACTGGACGTTCTTGAAACGATTATTGAAATTTGAAGCAATATGTCTTAAGCAGAAACGATGTACACCATTTGGTTCATGAAAATCTGGGATCTCCTCAACTGCTTTCACCAAACCTTTATGGCGGTCTGAAATGAGACAAACACCATCAATGCCCCGAACCACGTGTGTCGCCAACATGCGTAGAAACCAGCGCCAGGAGTTGAAACTCTCTTCATCGACAATGGCATAAGCTAAAGGAAGGACATTCTGATTGGCATCAACGGTGACTGCAATCAATAACTTGTGCTTATATTTGGTGTAGAGGTGTGTGCCATCCACAGAAATAATTTTACGGCAATGCTGAAATGCGTCAATGCATGGTTTAAATGCCCAGAACACATAGTTCAATGTATAGACACCTCTGGTTGGTTCACGTTCCATATGAAGCCACTCGACAACTGTTCCAGGATTGTATTTCTGCAATGCTCTCATGAACTTTGGCAAATACTGACATGAGCTCTCCCAGGTCCCATACACATTCTCCACCGCACGTTTAATTGCATCCCATGCCAAATGGTACGAAATATCATAATTATATCGATCCTTCACCATTACTTTTGCACATTCAGCTTTATATGCAGGATTTACCTTCACCATACTCTCTAACATACCCGCAATCAAATTCTTACCCAAATTGTTGTGACGCAAGTTAGAGCCCCTGATAAGACAAGTGTGATGCGGTCCCAACCGAGTAATTTTCCAACTTGTAGTCTTCTTCGAACAATTCGCCCGCAAGTACCAATTACATTGTTGAAAGGAAGAGTTGCCTTCAGCCCCCCTTGCATTTTGTTTGCATACAACCTTCCAAATGGTTGGGGTACTCTCCTTGACTGCAAACTCACGCATGGAATGTCGAATTGAATAATTCTTAACAGCAGTCTGCAATTGGTTTTTATTTGTGAAGATCATTCCCACCTTCAAAATTCCCACATCATCATCATATGTGAATTCACCATCTGGGATGCCTATTGAATCAATATGCACATCCTCATATGATGAGTCGAAAAAAGAAGCTCTCGATAAACTAGGATGTGGTGCAAATTGTTGTGTCATATGTACAGTTGAATGAACTGCATCATCCATAACACATTCATCGTTATTTTCTTGTGCTTCTGGCTCAGAATCACACGGAACAGTATGCCCCAAACTATCAGAGGGTACCTGTCTTGTGTGTCCACCATGATCATTCACATTACGAGTTGGAACGTAATTGGTGAAATGAGGCATTTCAGATTCACCGGCAATGTAAGATGCGTATTGATTGTACGTATCTTCCATTGGATCATGAGATGATCGTGAAGGAAATATCATTTCCGCGTCAACAAATAGCTCAACTGATCCGAAACCAGCATTCGGATCAAAAAAAAAACGAAGGTCGCGGTTACACGTAATCGGAAATATTTGTGACATGTTATTAATGTCATATTTTGCAGATACCTTCAACGAATATTGGTTCAAGTCAAAACCAGTCATCTCAGATAATAAAGACAGTAGATCATTATAACCAATCCGACGATCAACTCGTTGTAATCCAACAACTATTTCATCACATCGTACAATTATTCCAATATCATTTGAATTGGCCATACCTACAAGGTCCGTTCAAAATCCCAAAATTTAAATTTAGTTTATACGAATTGAATTTTTCTTTAATCAATGGAATCAATCATTTATGATAAACATTTAAAAAAAAAACACCAGTATACATATAAGGTTTATAAATATTAAAGTATAGCATTTCATTCCTAAGGCATATTCAATTTTCATGGAAAAAAATGTAGTCTTTCATTCCTAGGATTAAATCTTAATTTAAATAAAATAACAATGCCTAAATTAATTTTTTTAAAATCTAAAATAATAAATGTTTCTTTAATTTTTTTTATTTAACTAAAAAATACAACATTGTGTTATTAAAGTTTTTGATACAGTACCCACATTTAATTTATGAAAAAAAAATATTACTACTTAAAAAATACCTTTCAAATATACTTATATGGATTCTAATTTCCAATCCATTATAGTTTATAATAATCACCTTTAGATAATGATAATAGATATCATTCAAATAAATTATTTTATTAATATATATAAATATTTAAGGATTAAGATTCAAGATAAAAAATCAACAAAGTAAAAATAATAGTTTTCAGCCGATTCTAGCTAATAATAAACTCGATTTTTCAAAATTGACTATCTATTGATTATGATAAATTTATTTATTTTCAATTAGTGATTTAATTATTTTATTTAATATTAAATATAATAAATTGATTAAACAACATATTAGAAATATATATACGGTTAAGATGTCAATCACTAGCAGCAATCCATTACAATTACTTGGATTAAGATAATTTCAAAACCCATTTTTGGATTAACTTGAAATCAATCCCGATAAATTCAATATCATTTATTTCAATTATTTCAATACAAATTATAACCATAATATTTAATACGAATAAAATTATCATTTTTTTATTTTTGTAAACTGTAGTATAATCTCTAACTCATGCAATACATTTATTTAATACTCCCTCCATTCTCAGTAATTAAATGGTCTCCACTTATTTAATTAAACCTAAAGTATGTCTTCAGGCATTAAAAATGAAAAACTTAAACATGGACTGGAAAATTTCATGCAATATTAACATATGATATTTTTCGATTGAGAATAAACGCATCATAAAAAATACAAGTGAATGTAAATAAAAATACCTCAAGATGTGTAATTCTTCCAAATATACTCCTCTTTATAATCTTCTGATAGCAAACATCAACTCAAGAGCATAATAACCTAAGAACAATAATATAACAAATTTAATGAGAAAATACTATATATAAACAAACAACTTGAACTTAAAATATTTTCTTGAACTTACCCGTGTCTCTAAATTTTTTGTTATAGAGATGTTGTAATGGAGAAATCCGCTTGTATTTAACAAGATTTCTCCCTCATATACTGTATACATGTGACTTTCCATCAGCATTTGAAAGCATGCATGAATGTTAAAGAATATATTCGCGCAGGCGTAGGTCTGCATGCTTGCCAACGAATATATTCGCGTAGGCTTGCATGCGGGAAGGTAGGTGGGTGCCTTGGGCGCCATTGGCAAGGGCGCCCTACACTAAAATCTGAGATAATGCAATGACCGCCATTCATGTTGGCGCCCGTTTTGCAGATTTTGTCGATGGGCGCCGTTCACAACGGCGCCCCTTCTGTTTATTCATCGCCACCGGAGAGTTTGGTCGGAAACATCGTTGAGCGCCGTTGTGAACGGCGCTCCTTCCTTTTCTACAGTACGAGCGCCGTTCCGGATGGCGCCCTTGCTTATTTTGATAACAATTTCAAAAACCACCGTAGATTGGTAAGTGGTTTTGAAAAATGCCATATTTGAATAAAAAGCCCCAATATACACACACTATTCCATAGTTGTCAATTGATTTATTTGTTATATCTTTTGTATCCTATGATACTTAATTCGCCCCATCCTCTTGGGTTGAGTTAGTTCTAACGGGTCACTTTGGGACCTTTAGTTGTTTGGCCATTTTCTAGCCTCCTCTTTGATTTCAAAGTCACTTTCAGTTTTGGACCCTTGCAATTTATATTTTTTTAATATATTATTACCATATTTCTCATATTTAAACCATCGCCAAATATTTTTGTTAACTATAAACCCATTGAATCTTATCAGTTTATAACTGATCTAGTAGTGAGCAGATAAAGCCATACTTGTAAACAGATAAAAGGAAAAGAAAAGAAAACCCTTGTTTTACATAAAATGCACAAAATTCCCTATATTTTAGCAAAGTGTATATGAAATATGTTTCCGTTAGTTATAACAAAGAGTGTCTCTCATTTAATTTTTTTTAGATGGGACATTAACTAAGTTCATATAAAATCATAAAATTTCCCCTGTGTTTCATAAGATATACACAAAACCCCCTTATTTTAATATAATATGTATAAAACTACAATAATTAATGAAAATTCTAAAGGTGGTTTCATTAAACTAAAATAAATAATAAAAAAATGACAAAGTATAGAGTGAAAATAGTTTAAACATGAACCATTGAAAGGTATTAGTTGTTTTCACTAAAAAGTATTAGTTGTTTTCACTGAAGAGTATTAATTATATATTGAAATCAAACTAAGACTCTTTAGTGGAAAAAAACTAAAACTCTTCAGTGAAAACAACTAATACTGTCGACGATTAATGCAAAGCGGTCGTATTTCGCGGAAACCACGTTTGGCGGCGCCTAGGCGGCCTCGGCGGTAGGCGACGCCTAGAGTTTTTTTTTTTTCAATTTTTAATAACTTTAAAATGTTATATAATTAAAAAAATTAAAAAGGAAATAACAAGTTGCACATATGTGGATTGTGAATGTGGTAGTTTATTAATTTGGACATTTTGTTGGAGATGTGTTTAATATAACTTTAATTATTAAGTTGGATAATAAACAAATTAAGTTGGAAATATGGAACTTTATTACTTTGATAAACATTAAACAAAATACATTTAATAATAAAAAATAAAAAAAAAAACCTTGGCGGCCTAGTCGCTTGGCGGCCATATACCACCTGCCAAGCGCCAAACGCCATCTGCACCCTTGCTATTAATAGAAAAGTTACTTTAAACTATTTAAAGAACTTGCAAACGTTTTCAAGTGTTTTTACATGTCCTGACGCAATACGCTTTAAGATTTGTCACAATATGCATAATTAAAGAGTATGTATAGAGTGAAATTGATTCATACACGAATCATTGAGTATTACTACTTGTTTTCAGCGAAGGGTATTAGTTGTTTTCATTGAAAAATCTTAGTTTGTTACTGTAAACAAACTAAGACTCTTCAGTAAAAACAACTAATACCCTTTCAGTGAAAACCATAAATATTGAATTACAATGAGAATGATAGTTACATTATTGGTGTTTGCTCTAGTATTGGTATAAAGTGAAAACAAAAACAAATTGTTGGTTCAAAAATAGTGAAATGATTATAGGAGTGGATGCAGTTTTTAACTTATTTCGAGTCTTACTAGCCCGTACGAAGTATAATGAAGGTGGATTGATCATCTTTTACACTCATTAACAACCACAATTATCTCATACTCATTCTCATTCTCATTCTCATTAAAAGATTTGAACCAAGCACCCACTACAGAATTCTAAAGAGATCATTCCTCATTGAATTTTATTATCTTAGTATGCATCTGTTAATGTAACAAAATATTGAGAAAGAGCTCCTAATTTCTCCTAGTGATTACTACCAGCACACTCTCACATTCTTCCCAGAAAGAAGATCAGAAATGAATATATACACAACTACTTCATTGGATCAATCAATATAGTCACAAGAAATGCAAACCTAAGCACCAAAAAGAGAGGCAAGTGTAATCAATTCTCAGAGATATCCCTTCTTCATCTCAATTAAGCCAACTTATGCTTATTCATCACCAAGACTTACAAAAACATTGATTAAGAAAGTAAAGGAGACAACAGCAAAGCATATGCAATAATTCCTCATTTCATGTTTCCTTGCTCTTTTAGGCCACTCAGTTATATAATAAAACTACATCAGCATAAGCTTATAGCCAAGTAAAATCATGAGAAATGGAGAAAGCAAAACCATTAGCCTAAAGTAGAGTGCTTTTTCCATTTCCCATTGACATCCATCTTTAGCATTTTGATGAAAAATTCTAAGACTATAATTAAAGTAATGTAAACAGTTCAGAGGGGTGCAGAGGAGCAAGAAGGGCACCTAATGAGGCCATTCTCAATGCACGAGGTACAACTCCTGAAGCCAGCTTTATCATTGTAGCACTTATGGCTTCCGCTGCACTCGTCGCAGAGGATAAACCTGTACCCGCCACACGTCTCGCACGTGCCAGGCTCCGCCGGCGGAAGCCCCTCCACGTACTTCTTCAGCTCGCCGCTCTCGTGGAGGCACCTTATTTCCTCAGCGCCGCCGATGAATCTGCCTCCGATGAACACAATCGGAAGCGTCAATTTCGACTTCTCCGACACGCCGAGGATGCGCCGGAGCTCGTCGGTGAACCGCGAGTCCATCGACAGATCGCGCTCGTCGATCGGAACTCGGAAGGCGCGCAGTATCGATCGGACGGCTTTGCAGTCCTCGAAGGTGGACCGGACTATTCTGAGGCTCGTGAAGTACACCACCACGCTGTTCTCCGCGCCGGGAATGCCGATTCCCTCCCCACGCGCCGCCGCCTCCCGGAACGGGGACTGCGAGAGGGTGCGGAGGAGGAACTTAACGCTACTACTGCGGATTCGGTGGCAAATGGACGGCTTTAGAGGCGAATCGAGTGAATCAACTCCGCCGCTTCCGTCGTCGGAGAGGAGAACGTGTATATCCTTGAACGACGGCGCGTGGTGGAACCGAACCCTTGATTTGGTTCGTGCAAGCAACATAGGTTTCCTTCCGAGATTCGATCAATTGACAAAAAATCGCAGAAATCGCGACTTTCCTGTTACGAATTGATGCCTAAAATCTTCAAAATGTTGGCTGCTACATTTGCGGGAAAGGAGAAATGCAGGGAGAAAGCGAGGGTTTAAGGTTTAGGGGAAAGAGATTGAATTGGGTTTGATTAGAGTCATTGGAAAAGACTAAAAGAGGAAAAGATTAGGAAATCGAACAGATTTGATTTGGGGTTGGTTAAGGTAGTTGAAGTGGTGTTTTTATGTTATTTGGAAACAATATTATCACATCATTAAACATTTTTTCTACCTTAATAAAGTGCATTTCTATCAAAAGTTTTTTTTTTTCCATTTTTCATTTTTAGGAACACATATACTATGCACTTTTTGCTAATGTTGTTACCCAAAATACGTACTCCCTCCGTCCATGAAAAATGGGCTTGTTACTTTTATCACGGTTATTAAGAAAGTTGATATAATATGTAAAAAGTAAGAATATTGTGTCAAATCAAGTACAAAATAATTATTTTAAAAATGTTATGTGTGTGTGTTGAAAAAGTAGATAAAGTTTATTCTTATCATTTTAGGCAACAGGACTATTTTTCGTGGACGGCCCAATAAAGCAACCAGGACTATATTTTGTGGACGGAGGGAGTATCTAATTATGGATTGATGTGGTTTTTGGATGGGTAACGGCCATGTGATTTGTGACTATTATCGAATATTAATGGCTTAAGGCCTTTGATAATAAATTATGAACAGAAATAATAAATGCAAGAAGATATGTCAAGTCAGTTTATGACTTGGACTTTAAAGTTGTTGTTTTTTTTTTATTTATTATGGTTTGAGCAAGTATTTATAGTCCAAGAGCATCCCCTTGGACTGATCCTTTGATGGACAGGTACAAGCCAGCATTTAATGTTGGGTCAGGCCCATGCTGGGTTAGTGAAGAAAATCTTCCGTGTTGTAGACCTTGGGCCAATTACAACTGGCAACGTGGAAAGGGGGACCGTATCTCCCCAAGATCGCGGGATATTCTTACACAAGTATGGTCTCTCCTATCGAGTCAGTCGTGATTTCTTGTATCCGGTATTGGGAATTGGAAAGATCTTCTGATAGCGCCCTAAACCCCCCAACGCCGGTCAAGACCTGATGTGTGACCGTCTCGTCCTTCTTGATGAGGTGGACCTCGTTCTTCTGGATCTCTTCTTCGTCTTAGGTAGTATTCTTATCGGATATGGTCGTCCTTAGGACGAGGCCGGATACCTTTTGAGCGAAGCAGAAACCAGTAGGACGAGATCGAACGGTCGGGCACGAATGTCGAGACAAGAGTTACGCTTATCTTTTTCCTTTGACGTACTCGCATGATGATCCTCTATTCGTCCTCGTCCTAAAGGAATTATTCGTCACACAACAATTGCCCCTCAACTTGCCTTGAAGTGCTCTTCGAGGTGAGGCGATCCCGGTGTGACGAGGGAAATCCAAAAGGCTGGGCTTGAGAGCATGTGTCCCTGGGGAAGGAGCGATATGTCTTCCCCCGAGGGGACGCCTTAACGCAGGTAATGATGGCTACTTTATAGGGAAACGGCGCGAGTGAACCGAACGCGCTCCCCCAAACGTCGCGACTGCTCAAGACGCGCGCTCGTGGGTGCGACGCGTTTGCTGAGTGGCACTCGGATTATTTCCAAATTCGCCTGGGCCCCGTGAATGCGAAAAGTCATTTGCTCTCAGGTCCCTCCATCCCCTCTATGAATAGGAGGGACTCCTCTTTTTTTCAAAAAACCTCTTCTTCGCGCTCATCCTGTGTTGTTTTAGAAAGTGCTTCAGATTTCCAGGCGAAATCGTGCGCATCGCCCCCGGATTGTCTTTGTGGGTAAGTTCACTTCGCATTCCTCTCTTTTTCCTTTCTGCTCTCTTTTTCTTTTCGGATCACGAGAAGAATGGACGAAACTTCTTCTTCCGGTCATGGCCATGGGGTTGGCGAACTCCGGCGCCGCCTGCAAAAAGGAGTTAGCGGTCGGAATCTTCGCTCTTAGCGATGATGATGGCTTAGACGCAGTTTTCCGGCGTGCCCCAGCGGCGTCTGGCGCGTCTTCCTCCCAACCGGGCGCCGCTCCGTCCGCATTTGGTGCGGACTCTGGTCGTGATGGGGGTGCCAACGAACCATCTCGGCGCGATCTACCCGCCGAGGCCACGCGTATCCTCCAGGATTTGGAGGCCCGAGATCGATCAGAGGCGATAGATGCCGAGACAGCGGCGAAACAAGCGGAGGAACTGGCTTTTTGGCGGAGAAGGGCCGAAAAGATTGAACGTGGCCATATGTTGTGGGCGGCCTTTGTGGATAGAAGGTCGGGATCGGGGCCCGATTTCATCTATGACTATTATCGGGCCTCCTATCCTTATGAGAGGCCTGAGCGTCAGTCATTCGAGTTCCTAACCCCGTCCACATCGAGGTTCCATTGGAACGACATAGCCAGCAGGGTCACTGAGAGAAACCTCAAAGATTGGCGGCGTACCTTCCAGGTCCCCATTGACGTTCACTTCCATATCCCGGCGCCGGACGAGAGGGCCGATCAACCGCCGCCAGGCATGGTTGTCGTATCTTACGACATCATGGATGCGGGGCTCCGTTTCCCCCTACACCCGGCCCTGACCAATCTCCTTAACGCTTGGGAGGTGGCTCTGCTCCAGCTCAGTGTGAATTCGTGGCGCGTCTTGGTTGGGACGTATATCTTATTTGGCCTTTATCGCCTGTACCGTATGCCTACCGCTGGCGAGATGAAGTATCTATACGGCCTGGCGAAAGAATCCAGCAAGAATGGCCTCGTCCACGTCAAGCACCATCATGAGAAACTCGTCTATGACTTGCCGTCCAAGGTTCACGTCAGAGACGAGCATTGGTTCTGGGTGTCGGGGAGGTGGAAGTCCGGTCGCGGCAATGTGGATGTCGACATCCCCACTCGATTCGCGCATAAGAAAGCTAGTAAGCCTTTGTGTATTCATTTGATCGTCTTTTACTGATCTAATGCGTCTTCTTGTTGCAGGTTACGTGGTGCCGAGAAGGGAAGAGCTTCCGTTCGACTTTCGACTCGTCCTTGCGAAAGTTGACTTGGTAGATTACCGGGAACGCCACTATCGGACCCTCCTTACTGAAAAGAACAGGTTGGAGTCTCGATTCTTCAGTCCGCCCCGGCACCTTCAGATTCCTCCTCGTAAGTTTATCTTAACATTGCCTTTTTGGTATACGATGGAAGTTATTTACTCTTCCTTGTTGGTTGGCAGGAGACTATCCCGTCTACCCCGCCTGCCCTCCGGAACTGATCATGGAGATGCCCGACCCCCTTGCCCGGATGAAAGCCCTGGTTGGGAAGAAAAAGAAAGGGACGAAAAGGTCGTTGCTGATGCCTGCCCCGCCAGCCCCTCCCGCAGTGATTCCGACTGCCGTGGCAATCCCGAGGGTGTTCGTCGCTCCGTCGGACAAAGACAGGACCCCCTCTCCCCCGGCCAAAAAGGGACGACATTCTGATGACGCCGGGGGCGTTGGGATGGTTCTTTTGCCCCCCGCTAAAAAGTCTGGCCTCGGCGAAGGGGCACCTGTAGTCGGCACAGGGAGCCCGCCATGGCGTTCCGGCGAGATGTCGTCTCGATCCTTCTTAGGTCGAGACCCTCATAGGGTGGCCTGGTAAGACTCTTCACTCGTTCTTCGTGGGTCGAGAAGTTATTATAGGAATTTACTTGACTTATGTTATTCTTTCAGTAGCATGGAGGACGATCCCGCGCCCTCGGCCCAAGTTCTTGATTTCGTCGGTTCGAAGTTCGCCGAGAGTTTTGATGATCTTTCCATCTGCCTCCCTCGGACGATGCGGGATGTCCCTCGCGCTTGGGACATTGAGTTGGACGATGCCGTCAAACAGAATTCGGGCAACTCCAATCTCTATCTTGCCCAGGCCCTTCAGCTGAAAGTGGCGTCGGTGATGAGTCGAGCTTTGTCCCAGAAGGAGAGCGAGGCTGAGCGTGCTTCCCGGGATGCCGAGAGCAAGAAGAAACTCTTTGAAGAACTTAAGGCGCGGGTGGCCTTCCTGGAGGGGGAGGTGGAGGCCGGCAAGAAGGCGACGGCCGAGGTGGCTGTTCTGTCTGCCAGAATAAAGTCGTTAGACGAGAATACTTCTACTCTTGAGGAGAAGTTGCGCCGGGAGGCAGCGTCTTCGGCTAGACTGGCTGACGAGAAGGCCGAGGCTGAGAAAAGGAAGGAGAAAGCCGAGGAGAGGGCGCTTGTTGCTGAGGCTGAGGCCAAAAAGACTAGCCAGGAAATGGCCCAGATTCGGAGTGAGCTCGCTTCGGCGAAAGAGATGGTGGAGGAGTTCAAAAAGAAAATGGCCCTCTCCCCAGAGGAATACGATGCTCTGACTGACCCGGTACAGACAACCAATTATTCATATTACTTGGCGGTGTCGGATGCGCTCCGGGTGTTGTACAAGGCTGGGCGTCCCCTCGACGAACTGGTCCAGTTCTTCCGCAAGTACGTCCTTTCCCATCCTCTCCATGGTGATATCTATGTCGGATGCCTGGACCTGGAGAAAGAGATGGGAATTAACCTGAGCTGGTGGCCAGATCGCTCCCGGCTGCTGATGCCCGGGGAGAGCCCTTCTGACCCCTCCGATGATGGAGACGAAGAAAAAGATCCATCCGTCCCCCCTGGTGAAGAAGCTATGGCCGATACTCCTTCCTCTGCCGCTGCCGGTCTGGAGGTCTCTGAGAATCATGCTGCCGCTGAAGTGCCAAATCCTGAGTAGATTAGGCCATTTATTTTCAGTAATATCATTTTGTAATTGCCCATGGGGCTTCTTATGTGGAACTCTCTTTTCTTTCATCAATGATAACTTTCATTTCTTCTCGTCCTCTTTCGTGACTTTCATACTTTTTACACTTAGATAATAAAAAATGGCTTCTTTATCATGGTTGCGGTTGTGCATCATCTGTCTGCCCCCGAGGTTCGAACTTCATCGTGCGTCCTTGGGCCTTAATGGCGTATTTTGACCTCCTCGCTATTCCCGTATCTTGCTGTAGTCTTTTTCTGTCATCGTCGAGGGCTTGATTGCTCATACTTCGAGACGATACTCTTAGTACGAGTCTTTACTGTTAGTACGAGGCTCTTAGTACGAGACTTTCCTGTGCTCGTCGAGAGCTTGAGCTCGTCGAGAGACTTGACTGTGCTCGAACTTTGAGTCGAGGCTCTTAGTACGAGACTTTCCTGTGCTCGTCAAGAGCTTGAGCTTGTCGAGAGACTTGGCTGTGCTCGTACTTTGAGTCGAGGCTCTTAGTACAAGACTTTTCTGTGCTCGTCGAGAGCTTGAGCTCGTCGAGAGACTTGGTTGTGCTCGTACTTTGAGTCGAGGCTCTTAGTACAAGACTTTCCTGTGCTCGTCGAGAGCTTGAGCTCGTCGAGAGACTTGGTTGTGCTCGTACTTTGAGTTGAGTGTACGAGTCTTTGGTACCTATACTTCGAGACGTGACTCTTGGTACGGGTCTTTAACTATACCGCCTTAAAAGGCTTGTATGTTAGCGCTCGCCTGAGTTTTACCTCGCAGGGAGTCTTTTGCCCCTTTGAGATCGTATCTCGTCCGGGGACTTTTGTGCCATCCCGACGTATGTCGGTGAGATTGGTCTTAATACTCTAGGGAGGCTTGGCCCCTTAAAGAGTTTGGGTGTAACGTGTCTGTCTGAAAAAGCCTTGCCGTTACGTGCTCGCCTCGGATCCTTAGGACCTTCGGGAGGCTTTCGCTCAATGAGACTTTTTGCCCCTTTGAGATCGTGTCTCGTCCGGGGACTTTTATGCCATCCCGACATAGTCGGAGAGATTGGTCTTAATGTTCTTGGGAGGCTTGGCCTCTCAGAGAGTCTTAGGTGCTCGGCCTGAGGCCTTTGGAATGGGAACATGAATTTTGGTTTTCCATTGCTGAACTCCAGAAGGAAATGATTACATTTGTTTTACTGGTAGTACTTTCTAAGGTTAGCAGTGTTCCACGTGTAGCGATCGTGGACGCCATTTAGGTGTTCCAGCTCATATGCCCCGTTTGCCACAAATTTAGCTATTCGGAAAGGTCCTTCCCATCTTGGGCCGAGAGGGGCCTTTGCGTTAGGTTGAATTTTCTTAAGGACGAGATCCCCAATGGAGAAACGCCTGACTTTGACCTTTGAGTTGAAGAATTTCTCCGATCTTCTTTTGTAGATCGCATTCCTCGAGGCCGATGTGAGTCTTCGTTCTTCCAAGACGTCCAACTCGGCTCTCCTGACCTCGTTACTCTCCTCTGAGATTGCGTGTGACGCCCTTTGAGTTGGGACTAGTATCTCAGATGGGATGACGGCCTCTGCTCCGAAGGCCAAAGCGAACGGGGTTTCACCTGTCGCGTTCCTAGATGTCGTTCTGTAGGACCAAAGAACCTTGGGAAGGGTTGAGGCCCAATTGCCCTTGGCCTCTTCCAACTTGGCTCTTAGGGTGTGTTTGAGAATCTTGTTGACTGCCTCCACTTGTCCATTCGACTGAGGATGGTATGGGGTGGAGAAGCTTCTCTTGATGTTCCATCTTCCATAGAACTCCATTATTTCAGCCCTGTCAAATTGCTTTCCGTTGTCCGAGATTAGTGTTTGGGGGAGGCCGAAACGGCATATGATATTCCGCCAGATAAACTTGGTGATCTGGGCCTGATCGATCTTTTTTAGGGCCTCCGCCTCGGCCCACTTGGTGAAGTAGTCCACTGCGACGACGACGTACCTCATCCCCCCGGGCGCAGTGGGCATAGGGCCGATAAGGTCTATCCCTCATTGCGCGAAGGGCCAGGGGCTGATCATTGAAGTCAAGGTCTCCGGGACTACTCTAATGTCCGGGGCCATCGTCTGGCATTGATGGCATGTTTTGGCGTAGGTAATTGCGTCTCGCCGTAGGCTAATCCAGAAGTATCCCTGCCTCAAGGTCTTTTGATACAGTGACTGCCCCCCGGCGTGATTTCCGTAGACCCCTGCGTGAATCGCGTCGAAAACAAGTTTTCCCTGCTCCGGGGTGATGCATTTGAGGAGGGGAAGGGTGAAACTCCTTTTGTATAGTTGACCATCGATGATTGTGTATCTTGTAGCTCTGAGCTGTAATTGCCGAGACTGGATTCTATCTTCTGGAAGGATGCCGTCCTTCAGGTATGCGTAGACTGGGGTCATCCAGCTTGGGGACTCGTCCTCAATCACGCCTACCAAGTTTTGATAAATTGATGGGGTTTCGAGCCTCGTCAGATTGATGTTGGACAGGTATGTTGCACCCTCCGAGGTGGCCAGCTTGGACAGAGCATCGGCCTGCAAATTTTGTTCCCTTGAGATCTGCTCAATGTATATCTCGTGGAACTTTTTGCATAACTCCACTGCCCGCTCGTGGTATCTGATCATCTGTTCTTCCCGCGCCTCGTATTCGCCGGTCAGCTGGTTCACTACCAATAATGAGTCCATGAAGATGTTCAGTCTTTGGACCCCCACTGCGATGGCGAGGTCGAGGCCTCCGATGAGAGACTTGTATTCTGCCTCGTTATTCGTAGCAAGAAAGGCGAATCTGACGGCGTTGGTGAAATATTGCCCGTCCGGACCAACTAGGATGATCCCGGCCCCAGCGCAAGTGCTCGTCGAGGAGCCATCCACGAAAAGCTTCCATATGGGTGGTCTATTCTGGATGGGTGCGGTGGGTACGTGAGTTCGACCATGAAGTCGGCCAGCGCCTGCCCCTTGATTAAGGTATGAGACGCGTAGGTGACTCCGTACTGAGCCACTTCTAAAGACCATTTGATTAGACGTCCGCTTGTGTCGGGGCGATGTAGGATCTGTCGGAGGGGCAGTGTCGTCAAAACTTCCACTTGGTGGTCGAAGAAGTAGGGCCTTAGTTTTCTGACGCTCATGACCACCGCGTAGGCGATCTTCTCCAATGGTGAGTACCTCATCTCAGCCTCGTGTAACATCTGGCTTACGTAATAAATCGGTAGATGCTCCTGCCCCTCGGCCCTCACTAATACGGCGCTCAGAGCGCTCTCGGATGCGGCCAAGTAGAGAAACAACTTCTCTCCCTGAACTGGTTTGGCTAGGATCTTGGGGTTAGCCAAATATTCCTTCAGCTTGACGAATGCCAGTTGGCTCTCTCTGTTCCACGTGAACTTTATATTCTTGATAGTGGAGAAGAAAGGCTTGCTCTTGTCGCATAATCTCGAGATGAACCTATTTAGTGCGGCCAATCGTCCAGTCAGCACCTGAACTTGGCGTATCGACCTCGGCTCCGTCATGTCGATGATTGCTTTAATTTTGGAGGGATTCGCCTCAATGCCCCTCTGGCTGACGATATGGCCGAAGAATTTCCCCCTCCCGACACCAAAGTGGCATTTCTTTGAGTTTAGCTTCATGTTGTAGGCCCGTAGAATGGTAAATACCTCGGCGAGATCATGAGGGTGGTTCTCCTTCCTGACACTTTTAACCACGATGCCGTCTATGTAGACTTCCATCGTCTTCCCTATTTGCTCGGAAAATATGGTATTGACCAAGAGTTGATATGTTGCCCCGGCGTTCTTTAGTCCAAAAGGCATTCTCGTCCAAGAGTACATGTTTTTCTCAGTGTGAAACGACGTATGTTTGATGTCTTCGGAGGCCATGGGAATTTGATGGTACCCGGCGAACGCATCCATGAAAGACATCATTTCGTGTCCGGCCGTACTATCGACTAGGTGGTTAATGTGTGGCATTGGGAAATGGTCCTTGGGGCAATGCCGCGTTCAGATCCGTGAAATCGATGTAGAGCCTCCAAGCGCCGTTCACCTTTTTGACGAGGACCGGATTTGAGACCCATGGTGGTTCGTCTTGTGCAGGTTCGATCAGCTTATTTTCCAAAAGCTTCCGAACCTCGACGTCTAGGGCCTCGTACTTTTCGGGGCCGTACTTCCTCCTCTTCTGGGCGACAGGCTTCCTACTGGGGTCAATCTTCAAATGATGACATGCGTGCTTTGGATCGATGCCGACCATATCTTTGTGATCCCAGGCGAAGACATCTCGGCTATCTCTGAGAAAGTCCGAGATCTGGCCTTTCAACTCGAATGGGATGCTTGACCCCATAGTTACTTCGAAACCTGGCCGGGCTGGGTCCAAAAGAAATTTATCTAGCTCTTCGTCCGGTACGGTTTCTTTTGGGTCCGAGCGCTCGTCACGTGGGTCGAACTCGACCGTGATAGGCTCGAAACCAATCCTTGGCTCTAAAGGGTCGTTGCATACTTGGACGAGATTGTCACCGGGGGTCATCGCATCCTTGGTGTCCCGGCTTGGTGGAGGACCGAGGTCGGTTACATGCAATTTGGGGCTATGTGTGGTATTTAAAGAGAGACAAGGGTAATTCAAACATTTTCTAGCCATTCTTTGGTCCCCTTTTACCATGCCAACTAAGCCCTCCGTAGTGGGGAACTTGATACAGTAAAAGTAGGACGAGGCAACCGCCTCGAAAGTTTCAAGGAAAGGACGACCTAAAAAGTCATTATAGATATTTGGCTGATCGATTATTACAAAATCTAACTGTCTAGTTATCCTTGTCTCTTCCTTCTCGTGGCAGATGAGCTCCACGAACAGTTTGATTCTTCCATAGGCTTGGACGGCGGTGTCTCCGAAGCCTCGGAGTACAGTGTCGAAAGGCTTGATGAACGAGGCGAAGCTCCCCATCTTGTCGAGAGCTGATTTGAAGATGATGTTGCAAAAACAACCATTGTCTACCAGAAGACGATCGACGATGATTCCGAGGATCTTGGTAGATATGACGAGAGCGTCATTTTTTGGGCATAGAACCCCTTCCCGATCAGCGTTAGTGAATGTGATCACGGAAGTCTTGGAAATGGTTGGCTCTGGCGGGGAGATGGTGTGGATATTCTCAAAAGCCCTGATCTCGGCCTTCCTCTTGCGATTCGACATGGTCGAGATCGGGATGAGACCTCCTAGAGTCCCTCCCCCCTGGAGCATGTTCACACGTCCTCCCTGACGGGGTGGTGGTACCTCCATCTCTTCATCATCACTTTCCTCATCGACATATGCGACGGGATGGCCTTGCCTCGGAGCCTGCTGCTGGCGTGGCTGCCCCCGTTCCTGCTCGGGGTTGTGGGGGGCTATCTCGGCCGGCCTTTTGACAAAGTCATTTATTTTTCCGTCCTCGAAAAGCTTCCAAAGCTGCCGGAGGAGGTCCCGACATTCGCTGGTATTGTGTCCTGCGTCGTCGTGGTATGCACACCATTTGGCCTTGTTGACTCGTGCTTTGGGGTTGATGGCCCTTGGTTTCTTTAACAGGTCGTCGTGTTGGATCGCGTTGAAAACAAATGCCGGGGACTGGGCCAAAACCTGGAGCAGCTGCTCGTCCATCTCGTTGGCCCACTTCTTGAACGTCCCGGGCGCCTTGCCACCTGCCTGACGTGGCGCGGACGTGTTCTTCCTTTGGGGGGAGGCTTTAGGTCTTCTCCCGCCTCGGCTTTTGGGGCCAGGGCTGCCACCACGGCCTTTGGTGGACCCATCCGTTGTGCCAGGAGCTTCTGGCGCGTGATCATTTCCCCGACTCTCCCTTTGAACTCTGCGTAAGTCGCGGGGAGGCGTTTGGAGAGGTGCCTGAACATAGGGGAGAGCGCCGTGAAACCGTTCAGAGTGGCATGGAGGGCGATCTCGTCGCTGACTGGTTCACCTGTGAGGATAATTTCGTCGACGCGGTCAACATATGCCTCGTCGGACTCACTGTCCGCCTGCTTGATACTCATGAGCCTGTGTCGCCCCTCAGGCCTGGAGATCTTTGCCGCGAAGAAAGTCAGAAACTTCTCGCTAAAATCGGCGAAGCTTGTGACGGAGCGGGATGGTAAATTGGCGTACCACTTGTGCGCCAACTCCCCCAATGTGAGGGGAAATAGACGACATTTCGTGTCGTCCGTAGCGCCTCGGCCGGTCATGTAGATCCGGTACTTGCTAAGGTGCACCTTCGGGTTAGACCTTCCCTCGTATAAAGGGGTTTGGGGAGGGGTGACCTTCGTCTGAACGTAGGCCTCCTCTATCTCCTGAGACAGAGGCTCCTTGCCGATGTTGGAGCGTTTGGACGTAGAGTCCTTAGCCTCCAATTTGTTTTCCATTTCGTTTAAACGCTGCTGGAGGGCGGCAATCAGGGCGCCTTGACTGCCCTCGGTTCGGAGAGTGACCTCGGGGCCCAAACGCTCGTGAGCCGAAACGCGGCGCTCGAGGTTTGGTGTCGGGGAGCTTTGCACACCCTCGAGTTGTCTCCTGACGGGAATGTGCAGCCCAGCCCGTGCATCCGTGTGGGCGGCTTTGGTACGGCCGGGATGCCTCGAGGACCTTGTGTAGGACTCGGACTCTGAGCTCGGCGCTGTTTGGTCCCATGACTCGCTGCCGAGCCGGCTGAAGACCGACCTGGAGCCCGAGGTCCTTGACCAGGTGGGTTCGGTCAAGTCCTGGCCCATCGAGAGATCGACGAGAGCCTCTCTCGGGGGCCGGGTGGATCACGAAGGATTCTTCCTCTTGTTGGACGAGGGAGGAGTCTGAATGCCTAGGCTCCTCCTCATCTCCCTTGCTCGTCGCTGGAGCTGTTCAATAACAGTCTCCACTTGCTCGGGGGTGCTCAAATCAGCGACGATGACAGGTATATCCCTCGTTTGTCGGATAAGGGTGGTTGTTAGCTCCGCACCGGCCGTCTCCTGGGCTGGGCGAGACGTACCTTCGCCAGCATCTTGGTTCGCCATCTTTCTAGTTTGACGAGATTGTTTTTCTTTGATGTGTAAGATTGACCACCCTCCTTCTAGCGCCAATTGTTGTTACCCAAAATACGTATCTAACTATGGATTGATGTGACTTTTGGATGGGTAACGGCTATGTGATTTGTGACTATTATCGAATATTAATGGCTTGAGGCCTTTGATAATAAATGATGAACAGAAATAATAAATGCAAGAAGATATGCCAAGTCAGTTTATGACTTGGGCTTTAAAGTTGTTTTTTTTTAATTTATTGTGGTTTGAGCAAGTATTTATAGTCCAAGAGCATCCCCTTGGACTGATCCTTTGATGGACAGGTACAACCCAGCATTTAATGTTGGGCCAGGCCCATGCTGGGTTAGTGAAGAAAATCTTCCGTGTTGTAGACCTTGGGCCAATTACAACTGGCCACGTGGAAAGGGGGACCGTATCTCCCCAAGATCGCGAGATATTCTTACACAAGTATGGCCTCTCCTATCGAGTCAGTCGTGATTTCTTGTACCCGGTATTGGGAATTGGAAAGATCTTCTGATAGCGCCCTAAACCTCCCAACGCCAGTCAAGACCTGATGTGTGACCGTCTCGTCCTTCTTGACGAGGTGGACCTCGTTCTTCTGGATCTCTTCCTCGTCTTAGGTAGTATTCTTATCGGATATGGTCGTCCTTAGGACGAGGCTGGATACCTTTTGGGCGAAGTGGAAACCAGTAGGACGAGACCGAACGGCCGGACATGAATGTCGAGACGAGAGTTACGCTTATCTTTTTCCTTTGACGTACTCGCATGATGATCCTCTATTCGTCCTCATCCTAAAGGAATTATTCGTCACACAACAAATAATACATGATTTTTTTTTTTTTTTTTTGGAGAAGGTATATTATTAAATGATTAAATATTAATAAGTGCATTCCAATCAAAAGTTTTTACTCTTTTTTTTTTGGAAACATGTATGTGTACTTTTATAAAAACTGTCATTCTCATTGTTTTTATATAAATGTTATTATTACAAAGAAAAGGCCAATCATCAAATTATATACTCCCTTCGTCTCAGTTTTGTTTTTCCATTTGACTGTGCGCTGAGTTTAATGTGAGAGTTGAATTTTAGTATTTAAATAAATAAAGTAGTATTGGAAATGATGAATGGTGAATAAAGTAGTATTTAAATGAATAAAGTAGTATTGAGAATAGTGAATGGTGAATAAAATATTATTTAAATTAATAAAGTAGTTTTCATTATAGGGATGAGAACGAACCGTTTTAGCAAATGGGAAAATAAAACTGGGACGGATGGAGTATTTCATTGCTTGAAAAAAAAATTGAAATTCAAATATTCATTTAAGAAGGATCAAATCATGCATAAAATCGTTATACTTTAACAATTTTTTGTAATATATAAATTTTAAAAATATTACAAAAAAATTTGCAAAAATAACACGTATTAACTTAACGGGAATATTCTATTAAACGAAGATTTATATTTTTTTAAATCTCCTTTTATGTCACTTAATATTATAAATAAATCTAAAATCAATATATGATATTATATTCACTCAAAAAAAATACATCACATAAATAAAGCGGGTAAAAAGGAAATGATTTATGTTAAAGAAGGTTGAGAATTTGCCGCCCACTCTTCTTCCATGGCAAGTTGTCACCGTATTAGCCTCCCTTGAAATGCTCTAAGATCATCTTTATCGCCTTAGCAACGCCCTGGGCGTGGAGGTAGAAGACAAAAAAATAGAAAAAAAAAAGAAAAATTAATATTAATCTCATAACCATGGTTGTTGGATAACCAAGAACAACCAAATATTTCAATGGGGTATTTTTTATCTCAAAAAATTTCATGTATGCCACGTGTCAAATTTTTATTCGTCGGTCATATTTTATTTATATAATTTCCGATTTTTACTTGTCTATTTAAAAAAATATATATATACATATACCAAAATTCATGAAATTAAATTCTCTATAAATAGAGATCAATCTTAATATGTTTTGAATCACAATTTCATACACTCCCTTTTCTCTTCTCCTAATTTTTCTCTCTTCTAAATTGTGTTAATTTTCCTCATTTTCTCTTCTAATTAAATATGTAATTTGCATCTTTTGCTTTGTTGTAATTTATGCATTTATTTGTAATTCGGTTTATTTATTTTGAGTTGTATTTCATTTTTTGTAATTTTAATTTTATTATTGAATGTTGTAATTTTTTGAAGTGTATGGTAATTTTTTTTATTATAGCTATTAATTTTTTAATATTGTGTAAATATTATAAAAATTAATAATAGATATAATTATTAAATTATAAAAGAAATAATTTATTAAATGTTGGTTGTGGTGGTTATGGATAAAATATGAAAAAAGATAAGTTTGGGTTGTGGTGTAAAATGTATAGGTGGAGGAGTGAGAAATGAATTTTATATTTGATAACCGGTTGTGACCGGGCATGGATAAAGATGGTCTAAGATTCTGAAATTGTATTTTTTTTTTTTTTAAGCGTTCTAAACTTGTCTTGATAAATTCATTTTGTAGTGAATTATAAATCTTTAATTATTATTTCTTCGGCTATTTTAAAGCTATATTTCAGATATAATATTATTCTAATTTGAGTAATTTTAAATTGTTCCATAAAATTCCTCTTTTCATTATTATATCTAAGTATACAATTTATATTTAAATTCAGTAGGCTTGATCTAAATGAGACGACAAAGTATTATATGAAAATGATTCATAATAAGCTTATCATTAAATTATATTAAAATATCGAATATTTGATAGGAATATCAATAATCTCACCACGAGTATTATTAATTGTGATCGATATTATTATATTATAATTATTATAAATTTTATTGATAGTACTCCTGATAAAATTATTGATACTATTGATCAAATATTCAATACTTTAATACTCCCTCCGCCTACTAAATTTTTATCCGCTTTTCTTTTTGGTCTGTCCACCAAATTTTTACTCATTCCTCTTTTTGAAATAAACTACACTCACAAACAAATAAATGAATTTCACAATACTCACCACAATACTCTTACTTTATCTATTTTATCCATTTTTTTTAATAAAGTACCAATTTTAATTAAAAAAAGTTACCCAATAGTAAACGGATAAATTTTAATGGATGGAGGGAGTATAATTTAATGTTAAATTTTATCATGAGTCTGGTACATCTAAAATCTTTATCTAAATACAAGCACGAGTGGAATATTAAATGAAAGCAACTCTTCTTTAAACACTTTACGGGTAAAGTGACAACTTTGAAGGTATTTTAGCAATCGTGTTGAAAACAAGCAAAATTGAGCCAAATTATGGATTTAACATCTCGCTAAACTCAAGTTGTGATTCTTTATAGCAGTTGAAAATCACTCCGCATCAATCTGCGAGCTGAGAAAGCAAAAGCAATGGATTCGATGGCTGGGGATGCAAGCCGATTGAAGCTCACTGTAAAGTTCAGCGGCCGATCGATTCCGGTTGAAATCGACCCTAATTCCAACATCAAACAGCTCAAACTCCTCCTTCAACCCCTCACCAATGTCCTCCCTCGAGGCCAAAAGCTCATTTTCAAAGGTCTTTCTCTAAATTTTCAATTTTCGGTTAGGGATTTTGGCTTGAATTGGGCGATTTTCAGGGAAAGTTGTCTCGGATGAATTGACCTTGGCGTCCGCGGGTATTGGTGACAAGGCTAAGATTATGCTCATGGCGTCAGAAGGTCTTCATCAAGGGGTATGTTATACTATGTACTATTTCATTACTTTATAGAGTATCCGGTGTTTATTTCCTGCTCCCAATGTATTTCATTTCCTTTATAGAGTGATGATGTGTTATGCTTCTTCTTCGAAAAAGTTATACTGTTACGAGTAGATCTTGTGTGTGACCGTCTCGTGGCTGGGATGGAGTATAAATTGGGCATTATGTATTAACACTTTTGACAGAAGTGAGTGTTAATTTGTGTTGTTTTATGCAATGAGACGGTCTCACGCAAGTTTTTGCCTACTGTTACACAGGAAAATGATGTTGCTTGTTAATTTTACTTGTTCAATTGAATGATTCCTTGCGTGTTCAGGATGGTCCGGTGAAAAAGGAGGTGGCGACGTTGCCCAGTGCCAGAGGGGTGAAGGATATTGCAAAAGGAAATAGACAAAAGAATGAGGTCCCTACGAGTCGAGTTGGACGTTGGGGTATGACTGGGATTATAGCATTGTCTGAGTCTGGTCTCACGGTACATAAAACTTACCTTGAGCATCAATCTTTTGTTGTTGGTTTGTTAAATTATTTTATGTAACTTTATCAGTCGCATGAAGTTGATCTAAAGTCGCGCGTAATAGCATAAAATCAAGATCTTCTGATGACACTTTTACAAAGAGAATTATTTTAGTTTTCTTCATTCAGGAGAAGTGTATCAGCTCTTACAAACTCATCGATAGTAACTGCTGTTTTTGGAATTGTTAAAAACTGAACATGTGTACTTAACATTGTTCTATTTTATCCATGAAGTCAATGAGTAATATTCATTCTTACAAATTAAGTAGTATTACACATAGCCTGTGAAACTTGTGTACTTAATTGAATATTCTTACACAACATGGGATATTACAATTGCATTGTATAAACAAGTTAAGTAGTAGTAATATTAAAAGAAGAAACCAGTGGTAAATACCTGGTTACAATTAGTTACAAAAAATGGATTATATATAGGTTTGAAGATGAAAAATGATTTAGTAAAACTGGTCAAGTAAATATGTACCACATGTTTCAGGTTAAAATTATGAATTTTGCTAAGCCCAAAATGTGTCTGAGCTACGAGAATGCTTTTCAATTGGTCATGTATGCGTGTTTATACAGATAGTATTATACTCCCTCGGTCCCACAATAAACTTCACACCCTTTTTTTTCGTCCGTCTCATAATAATCTTCACACCCCTAAAATGGAAATAAGTTAACACTCCTGCACAATAACATTTTATATTCAAATAAAACCCTTAACAAGCCACTTTTCAACAATTTTTCTTAAAAAGTGTGTCCAATTATATGTGAAACTTAATAGGGAACAGAGGGAGTATTAGCTACGAATTTGAACAGACACAAGGTAGAAATTAACCCTTTTAGGTCACAATGAAAAAACATCATCACACACGGCTTTGTGTTTTATATATGTATCTATCTGTGTTTGTGTAGTTCAGAGCAGCACATACTGCCCGTAGTCCACTTCCCATAACAGTTATAATTCTAGATCAAAGAAACAAAATAATGGAATTGATTTAAATGAAAAGACCGATACTTGAGCTGCTTTCAACCAAGACGAAGTATTGCATATACATTGCAACACTGCCTACAAAAGCCTCTAGCTGACTCATATTAAGGAAAGATCAACGGAGCAGATCTTGATGGATAGTGAAAAAAATGAGCAAAGAAACAAACTTAAAATTTTGCATCAGGGACTTTTTGTTAGCTAACTAAAAGGTGAAGCACCCCAATTAAACAGCCCAAGGATGTGAATGGTCTATTGTTGCTATTATTTTCTCCGACATCATGTTGGTAAGAAGTATATTGATGATTCTAACAAATAGGAGAGGATGCAAAGTGGTGAAATGTATTTTGGCTTGAAAATAGAGATATATCTTTTGAAGCAGACCTTCCAGGAGAACAATCAGATATTTCTCTTTGTGTTTATTCGTATAAACTAATATTGGACATGTCTAGGCAATTGTTGGTCTCTTCATGTTTAGGCTTCCTAATTCTAATTTCTAAATATTTTGTTTGCGAAACTTGTGAATTGTGATGTGTTGCTGTTTTTGGAGGAATAGTCATATACTGAAATTGGGGATATATTAGATCCTTTTGTTGTACCCTTGAGATCAAACTTTTAAGTTGGGATATGTCAGGCTATACCTGAGGAAGCTTGGACTCTTGGATCTTCAATTAGGGTACTTGATGCAAGCCGCAACTCTTTACATGAGGTGCCAGCTTCAATTGGCCTCTTAAGCTCCCTTCAGGTTTAGAGAAGTGCATTTGCTCTAGCTGCTAATATCTCTCTTTTAATGAATGAAGAGTCATTCACTCAGATTGTCTTGTTTTTTCTTTGTCATGCCTGTGCAGAAAATATTTCTTGATGGCAATCATTTGTCGGACAAGTCTATTTGCTGGGATGAATTAACATCTTTGAAGTGTCTCACAGTTCTATCACTGAATCAAAATAAGTAAGACTATATGTATCCCCGCAATCTCATGTTACATTCTTTTTCATGTACATAGTTGATATTAGCACCTATTAACTTATTAATACAATTAATACAACTAGATGTAATAATTATAAGTTGTGTGCTTCTTCACTTAAGTCTCTGGCTTCTACTATAATTTATCTTTCCCTTGTTACTTGTTTTTTTTTTGCCCCTGATTCTGTTTTCTTAAATGTCTTTTCTTACTCATCTAATAGCACATAAAGATGTAGAATCTAAGGAACTGCTTCTGTGGAATAATAGCAATCAGAGATAGTTCATATTTGTGTAAAAACTAAGAAGAATAAGAGATCAGTTTTATCATTCCACATGACAATTTGGTTACTTTGGAATATGCACATGCTGTAAAATGTATAGGCAGATTAACGAGACAGGTAAGATAGACAGGCCAACTTTATGGAGTAACTTGTGGCTGTTTCGAGCTTAAGTAAACGAAATATAACTCAAGCTAAAGAATACTCTTTTAGAATTACTTGTAAGATCTAATGATACTAATAGGAAAAAAGGATTGGTAAAAGTTGCAGTCGGCAACAAAGAGATACTGAATGACCTTTACTGGCTTTAGTAAATTTGAATATATTAAACTTAAAGTAAATTGTCTACAAATATTATGATATATGGCTCTTTGTCTATTTTACTTCTCTTAAATTCTTTGGTTTCCACTTAGAATTTGTGATATCGAGATACTATTGCCGTGGTGATTTGAAATACAGCTGTTCTTAATTGTGGTTATTCTTGATTGATTAAAAAAAAAAATAGGTCTGGTATGGCTCATCATAGGACAACAACTATGCTAAGAATTGCAATAGGGAATAATTTCATCTAGCAGGCAAATTTAACGTAGTATTCAGAATAAATTATCAGGAGTTTTTTCTACTTATTGAGTATTGATTTACATCATAATTTTATACTTGTGTTAGTGTTGACGCTTGTCAGCGATTTTTGCCAGCAGCTAGTTCTATTTTTTGAGTAAGTATAGCAACTTGACCATTTTTAGATCAACCTAAACCTCTAAAACTTAGAATAGTGTTGCAGTTGGGTCATTTGTACATTATATAAATCAATGCCTTTCAATATCCAGGTAATACCCAATTTGTTGTTTGCTGTTTATCCAGTCATGTATGTATTATGCAGATTTTAACTCATCCTGTGTGTATGCTTTCGTTGAATTTCATGATCTAACATTTCGAATGAACCATCCCTGTGATTTACTTTTTACATCTAAGAACATCTCAGTCCATTGCTTTAAAGTCTTTTATCTCTTGCTTGTGATGGCAGTTTGACGGAGATTCCTTCTGCACTCGGTGCTTTGACATGCCTAAAGCAACTTTACATTGAAAAAAACAAGTTGGAGTGTATCCCTACCGAAATCGGTTTTCTGACAGAACTTGAGGTTCTAAAAGCTGAGAGTAACAGGTAAATTGACCAAAGAATCAAATATCTAATGAGATTGCCTACATGTTTTCTTCTGGAAGGTTTTGAAATGGGACAGTTGTTTTTGTTGATTAATTGTATTTCCATATCATTAATTTTATATATTTAAGATTCTACTGGATTTAATGTGAGAGGTATGCTGTGGGAAGGGGGTTCCTGTTTCAGCTTTACCTTTTACCTGATTATGTTTTCTTAGACAAGAACTGATAAGTGAATTAACTCAAATCATGTTTGTTGCACTTTGATCTTTTCTATTTTCCTTTGGAATCTGATTTTTTCTTTGACTTTTAAGTTGATACATCTCCTGATTTGCAGGCTAAAAACCATTCCAACGAATATCGGGGGCTGTATTTCTCTTGTTGAAGTACGAACTCTTTCCTCCTATTTCCCTTCCATGTGACTTTTATAATTTTGTAATAATAAAGGCATTAAATAAGTTATTTGAAATATCAATACTTCTGGTTACACTTTTAATACTATTCACGAGGTTTAGTTTTTTGCAGGTTGATCTTTCACGTAATCTGCTGACCGAGTTGCCAGAGACGTTTGGCAATTTAAAAAAGTTGAAGGTTAATCCTTATGTTGATCTGTTAACCTATGTTTTCTTTTCCAATGAGCTAACTTCACTGGGAAGAAGTTATCAAGAAAACTTATAGCGAATGACTGTTGATAATTTCAGTTCTATCGTTTGAATCCTATGCAGGCACTCCATCTCAGTAATAATGGGCTGAAGTCTCTACCCACTACGCTTTTTAAAATGTGCTTACAGCTTTCAATACTGGATCTTCATGGCACAGA
Source organism: Ballota nigra (assembly GCA_947034835.1). Lineage (NCBI taxonomy): Eukaryota > Viridiplantae > Streptophyta > Magnoliopsida > Lamiales > Lamiaceae > Ballota > Ballota nigra. The sequence goes on along the minus strand of OX344727.1, from coordinate 2,637,679 downwards.
AATTACAATGGATATTCTGCGTCAGGTACACGGCATCCAAGCAGACATGGATTTTATTTCTGTATTTGTTTACGCTTAATTACATCCATGCCCTAGGTTTCCCCATTATACGGAGATACCACTTGTATTTAATTGAGTAATTACACCAAATCTGTGATGGTCTTATGTAAAACACTTAAGGATAGGATAAAACTAACCTTTTATTGAAACAAGTAATACTGACAAACTAATATACATTTTAATGGGACAGCTAATACTTAAAAAAAAAAAAAAAGCACATAAATGTAAACCAGTTGCATGGTAAAACTGGTTTATATTAGACTTTGCGATCTAATCTACCTTGACAGTTATTCAAAAAAATTCTGCCTACTGCATATTGTGGCATCGAGCCAGACATTCTAGAATCCTTCCCTCATTGTTTCAGGAAACGCTTGGTTAGCAACTCTTCAATGGTAATGAGAATGAACTTAAAAATTAGTGTAATTATGAGAATTCATAGAACAAAATCATCATCTATCCTCCTAAATTGGGTAATCAATACTCCATTTTCATCCTCCTCAATCACTCCCTTATTCCTCCACCAACAACCACCAACAAACATTTGTTGTCTACCACTATTCCAAAATAAGGCATGCCACTAGTAATGCAACCACCATTGGAACAATCCTTCCCCCAACATATCATTTTTATTATGGGGGCATAGATGGAAAATAAATTTTCATTCCCATTACCATTGAAGTGCTCTTAACCAAGCGTCCCCTCAGTGGTTAAAAAAATTTCAACCTGAACTGGGAAATTACCTTCTTTTGTCAGTTTGAACCTCCCTGGTCAAACGTTATTGATTGGCATTAAATTTTATTATTTTTAAACTCAATAGAGAGAAAAAAAATGGTTATCTTGGTGTCAACACTGACCTTTTTTCAACTTAAATTGTAACAATACAAGTCTTTATAACTGGGCTGATAGGCCATGTCTGGTGATGGGTGTAATTAGTAGTTATTGCCTTGTTTATTGTTCATAATATGACTGTCTCGTTTTACAGTCGGAAGGATGGGAGAGTTTTGACGAGCGTCGCCGATTGAAACATCAAAAGCAACTGGATTTCCGAGTGAGTGGAGCTGGTGAATTCGATGAAGGTGCTGACAAAAACTGGTAATATAATACTCGATCCAAGTTTTGTCTAAGGTTGAGTGAACTAAAGTCAATGGGATGATAATGGTGATATTGATACAAAAGTTGCTATTGACTGGATCCGCTGAATCTTTTCTGTTTTTGTAATTCTTACCGAACCACACTAAAAACTTGACAGGGTCTCATGCATGAAATATAGTCTCATTTATTATTATTAATGTTTGTGATGCATGAGTTGTATATTATTTTTTTAAGAAAATTACTAATTTTATTGGGCATATTAAAATGCAGAGTAGAACCAATTTTATTGGACGGAGGAGTGATGACTAGTACTTTTTTATTTGCGCTAAATACTCTTTGGAAAACATCAAAGTGGGTTCATTTGGGCTGGGCTGGGCTGTTATGATGTTTAGTTAGTAATACAGCAGTCCCATTCAGTGAATACAGTCGATCAAAGTGCACACAGGTTATTTGCACTAGCATCTTTGTTAAATACACTGTTCGGATGAATACACTACTTGTTGTTCGGGAAAAAAAATACAAATTTTTTCAATTTTTTGAGATTTTTTTCGAACATACTGAAATTGAAAAAAAAAAAAAAAACCGATTTTTTTTTTTTTAATGTTGCATTATTTTTGAAAAAAATAGTAGTGTATTCATTCTGACAGTGTATTTAACAAAGAGGATAGTGCAAGTAACCTTCGCGTTATCAAAGGTTGAAATGTTTTTACACATTAAAAAGTGATTAAATGCGAATTATGTACAGTCCAAAATATGAGGTGTATTTAACCAAAAGCTGTTTTATTCAAAGCTGCTAGAAGCAACATTGAGGGTGTGTTCGCAAGAGATTGTATCCATTTATAATCACTTTTTTTAATTTTTGAAAAGCATTTTAGAGTGTTTTATTTTTATTTTAAGTGATTATATAATCTTACAAAAATTATAATCTATAAGTTGGTAATAGGGTGCTTTTAGGAGATTATAAGCTTTATTTGAATTCTATCAACTTTTTTTAACAAATACTATCAACTTTTGAGATTAAAGTTTTTTTGGTCCCATAACTTATCTTGTGTCCAATTTACGTCCCAAAAAATTTAACAATTTAATTTTGGTCCCATAACTTATTCAGTTGTTCAATTTTGGTCCCAATTTCACCGGAAAAACCAAAATAACGTCGTTTTATGTCACGTGTGACTCACGTTCCGGCCAAAATTGGGGATTTCTGTTGCCCATGCTGACATGGCGATGACTGTATTTTTTTTAATTAATTATTTTTATTCAATATTTGTTTCCACCTCATTAAATAATTAATAAAATTAATTTTAAATAAGATACCACTCAATACCAATTCAAACTTACGGTTTTTCTAAACCAATGCAAACTCACATTTTCTAAATAAATAATACATAAAATAAGAGAAATTGAATTACCTGAACAAAGAATTCACATCGTCATTTCAAAGGCAGACTCTTAGATACCCTTCTCGAAATCCGATTTCAATCTTCCCTATTTTTTTTTTAAATTTTGAAAATATTGATTTGAATTGCCTTAGTAAATCCGTAAGTTTGAATGGGTATTAAGTTGATATCTTATTTAAAACTAATTTTATTAATTATTTAATGAGGTGAAAATAAATATTGAATAAAAATAATTAATTAAAAAAAAGAAAAAAATACAATCAGCGCCACGTCAGCATGGACAACATAAATCCCCAATTTTGGCCGGTGCGTGAGCCACACGTGACATAACGCGTGACATAAAACGACGTTGTTTTGGCTTTTCCGGTGAAATTGGGACCAAAATTGGACAACTAAATAAATTATGGGACCAAAATTAAATAGTTAAATTTTTTGGGACGTAAATTGGACACAAAATAAGTTATGGGACCAAAAAAACTTTTTTCTCACTTTTACTATTAAGCATTTTTTTTATAATTACTAATTTTAATCAATTCTTGAGAAGTATAATTTTTTGCAATACTAACAAACACTAATTTTTCCTTTCAAAAGCTAGAAGCAAAGGTTTTAGGTAAACAAAATCTTGCAAATACGTGGGACTCTATTCCATGTGAAAAGGCAAATACCCGGAGGAAGAGGCAATAATTTATAAACTCATGAAATGCAATTTGACTATTAACTAGTCGAGTCTTCTTATTATTTTAATAAGTTTACTCCTTGAACTTTCATTCAAATTAAAATTTAGTTTATGTATATAATAATAGCTCACAGTTTTTTTTTATAAACTCAAGTTTATGTAAATACAATAATAGCTTGTATAAGAACCAATTACAAATGATAATACCATAAATTGAAGGCAAATTTTTATATGAAAATAGTTTATGATAAGTTTATCATGAAACTGTTTTAAAATATCGAATATTTGATTAGAAGTATCAAAAGTTAGGATCATAAAAAAAAACTACAACAATTTCAATATAATAACACTAGCTCTGATTTTTTATGAGATTATAAATACAATTCTAATTAAATATTTGATACTTTAAAATAATTTTATAATAAACTTATGGGAAAATGCACTTTTTTGTCCTTTAAGTTTGGTCAATTTTGTTTTTCGTCCTCTAACTTTTGACTTTATTTTTTAGTCCGATAACTTTTTAAAAATTAACATTTTCGTCCTAAAACCGATAATTTTTTAGTCCTAAAATTAACATTTTAGTCCGATAACTTATGTTTTAGGATGAAAACGTTAATTTTTTGAAAGTTATCGGACTAAAAAATAAAGTCAAAAGTTAGAGGACGAAAAACAAAGTTGACCAAACTTAGAGGACAAAAAACACTATTTTCCCTAAACTTATTATAACTATTTTCATATAAAACCTACTTTAAATACAATGAACCAATGTGCGAATTTTAATATCTTGGCATAATTATACTTACCTTAACCCGTGCAATAATTGTATACAAGTATTTGTCAAATATTATAAATATAATCTTATAAATTTTAAGATTTTATATCAAATCAATTTGACAAACGAGACTTTTTTGGGAAAAAAAAAATATGGCGTCGGCGGTCATAAACAAATACCCCAGGTGATATTTGGCCTACTTGATTAGAATATACGTCGTGGGGTAATATTCCTCTATGGTCATATATTTGTATCAATTTAAAATTGAAGGGGCCGGTGGCCATTGCTGCTATTGGTTGGAGAGATTGTACGGTGATTAAAAAAAAAAAACACCAAAAAATAGGACTACTGACTGTGCTATGGGATGGGTAAGTAATACTATTAATTACAAATTATTTTTAATTGTAATTAATTTATGACTTGTTTTAGGTAAGTTGAAATTGAATTACATTTGATATTAAATAATTATATTTTTATATCATCCAGGTTTAATTATAATTTATTAATTTACTTCGCCTAAGAAATAATGTTGGTCGTCAAGAGTATGTATAGAGTGAAATTGGTTTATATATGAATTGCTGAAGGGTATTAGTTGTTTTCACTGAAGAGTATTAATTGTTTTTACTGAAGAGTATTACTGGTTTATACTGAAGAGTCTTAGTTTATTTTTATTGAACAACTAAGACTCTTTAGTGTAAATCAGTAATACTCTTCAGTAAATACAATTAATACTCTTTAGCGAAAATAACTAATACCCTTCAGTGATTTATGTATAAACCAGTTTCACTCTATACTTTGTCGGTCGTCAATTGTAAATATATTTTCAAATTCTTCTATTTAATCTATTTTTTAAAAATTTAACCATAAATTTAATTAAGGCAATAATCAATAAAAGATCATAAATTTAAAATTTAATTAGGATAAAAAATTATTTAACTAAAAGGAAATAATTACTTTTAAAAAAGTGATTATATTATTTTATGAAAATTGAATGAATAAAATAAAATTAATATAAATATATTTAATATAAAATTAATAATATAATTTTTTTCAACCCGCGTAATACGCGGGATTCCAGAGCTAGTATTATATTAATGTAGGAGGGAAATTCCTATAAAATATTTTACATACAATATTAATATATTCAATAAATGAGAAAAAAATTATGGATTCTAAGTTCTTAAAAAAATTTCATACAAAAACAAATTAGATAAACCCACTCTTAAGTTTTGTTACTATAAGACCAATATTTATTTTGTAAATACACAAATGTGTTTCTCATTATGTTATTCATCTCTTTATATTTAGGTTTATATTTTTCATGTTTGTATTGATTTTATTCATGTAGTAACACTTTTTATACAATAACATTATTGAGTTTATCATATTGGTTAATTTTATGCTACCTGCTGGATAGAGTTTACTATAAAATCCTGCTGGACTCTATTGAGTAGATATATAATGACACATTTTTAATACCTTATATGTGTTACTATAAGGATAAATATATATAATTTTTTTGTAATGATAAATATGTGTTATTTGTTCTTACGGTGACACATGCACACACTTACAATAACACATATATATTTGTTCTTATAGTAATACAAATTTGAGAGCGGGTTTTTGTGTATTGCCCCTCGCAGTTTTTTTTTTTTTGGAAAAAAATAATTCGACCTGATTTGACCCACTTAAGATGGTTATTTTTAACGGATCCTTGATCTGTGTATATTTTATGTAAGTGTTCGTGCAAAGTAAAATGATGGCGTAGATTATAATTTTATTTACTAAAGTTAAAATAATAATATATTAGTAACTGATATTAAAATGTAACTCTAGGGGTTGATCTTGGAATTTAGGATTTTTTTAATCTTTAGATTTCAAATTTCAAATTCATAAAATGCTATCAATTTCTAAGATATGCAAGTCCATACAAAACTTTGTTTTGACTCCCTATTAAAATGTACTTAGTAAAGTTTTAATGAACAATCATAGAATCTAAGCAAACACCACTAAAAATTCCTAAAAATCGTCTTATTAAAAAAAATCACCATAAAGTAATATATAGAAAAATATAAGCTAATTTATCAACTCAGTCAAATTCGGGTAGATGAAAGACGATCCCGGTGGCCAAGACGACATTTACAGGGGACCCGTGGAGAGCCATACCAACATATGGTTTGGATCTCGGTCTTGATAGTGAAGATCTGAATTAGCTTGTGCACCCCCCCTCCCTATAGTAACGGGTCAACCTCGGCAAGGGCCGAGGCCGAGATAGAGCCACACAAGCTCGATCTTATCCAAACGAGCCTAGGCATCAAAGACCGTCAGAAGATCATGCCCAATTTGGATAAGAAACATAATATCGGCGTTGACTTGAACCGAAAATACTAACTTTCTACTAGTAGTTTCCCCGCAAGCGTACGGGTTCACTGTAGTATAAGCAAGTATAGCCACCAAGTATATCGTACCTCGGGATGGAATGTAGGCGAATAGATCCCTGAAGATCTACGTGTCGTAATTAATATGAGTGTATGTTTTTGGGTTTTTGAAAAGAAAATATGATCTAAACTAAATTACTCTACGAATGCAAAAAGAAAAATTAGTCTAAGAACGTAAAAGTGTGTTTTCGAATATGCGATGGTGATGCTCAGGATAGAAATTCATACGTATACTAACGGAGCAGGTACATAATCAAAATAACCGTGACGTGCAAGAAATAATCTAAGTAAACGATTGTAAGATGAAAGCTCAAAAATTCAATTCCTATCAATCAACTTCACTAATCCACTAACAAGTTAATAGATCATGCTTAATTTAAGAGACCCTAATTTAACTAAGGTGATGCAGACCGTCCTCCCTAGATAACCCGGTAGATTAATTAACCCCTCCTAAACCCTCTCGTTAAGTCTACTAGTTGTTAAAGAATGATAAGGTCATCCTCTCTCTAGCACTTTTCGAACGAAGTTCGAAGGTAAAGTTAAGATTGATTTTAAGAATTCATTAATTAAGAGAATTAAAACTAAATGTCACGAATTACCCCAATTACGTACCCACTTCCTACTTCTACGAGTTCATCCTACCCTAAGCATACAACGGTTTTAGCTAGATATGGTTTTAACGACGACAAAAACAATTAAAGAAATAACGAACAATAACATAATTATACGAACTAAATGACTATCAAACATAAACTAGGGTTTTAAGAAAGAAAATAAATTCTAAGAACTCAAATCAGATTAATAAAACGAAGTCTTAAGTATTCAATATCAACGAACTAACGAAATAAACTGAAAATCTAAAGCAAACTAAGAATTCATAAAGAAAACCTCAATTACACGTGAAACTCAAACTTGCTCGTCTCTCGTACTCTTCTCTCTCTAAAACTAACTCTAAGTATGAAGTGGTCTGATGTCCTCTCCAAAATCATGTTCGGAACGAGTATATATATGCGTCGGGCCGATTCAGGAACTCATGGGCCGGAAAAACGAATCTGGAAGTAAAAGGGTTGAGGCGCTCGAGCACCACCCGCTCGAGCGGGGGCGCTTGATTGGGCGTGAAATTGTCATGATTCGTCACTCGAAATACCCTGATTCTGGCCGATTTTGTTGAGTATTTGGAGTCAATTGAGCATTATTTATATACATTAATGAATTTGTCTCTTTAATGCTCGTAGGTGAATCGAGGGCGAAGAACGGGGTTCGTAGGACTTTGAATCGACTCAAACGGATGCCCGGATGAGAAGATATCGAAGGAATACGATTGGTGTTAGTGTTGAAAAAGAAAAGTACTACTTGGTGAAAATTTGGGAGCATTCGAGTAAACCACTCGAGCACTAGCGCTCGAGCACGTTGCTCAAGCGCCCAAAACATACAGAAAATTTCGAGCGCTCAAGCAGCTCGAGCGCCACCGCTCGAGCGTGCTGCTCGAGCGCCCTAAAACATGTAGAGGATTTTGACAGCTCGAGCACTTGTGTCATTCGAGCTATATGCTCGAGCGCGATCGCTCGAGCAAGCCTGCTCGAGCACTTCCATTTTTTGCATTTTCAAAGGTATTTTTCGGCCCACGAGTTCACGATTCGGCCCGTTACATATATATATTCGTCTCAAGCACGTTTTTTAGGGATACCACACATCACTTGATATTTTGAGACTTTTAGAGTTCGTTTTTGGAGAGAAAGGAGAGAAGCAAGTTTGAAATTTACGTTTTTTGAGGTTTTCATTACGAATTCATATTACGATCTTACTTTTGAGTTTCGTTTCTTTATATTTTTGTTCTTGAACACGATTAGACTTCTTTTCTTGAGTTAATTTCAGTTTATTCTTTTATTTCATTAAACCCTAGTTTATGTTTGATCTCTTCTTCGTCTTAATTCTCATGTTCATGTTCGTTATTTATTCAATTGATATTATTTACGTAAAACTTATGTCTAGCTAAAACCCTTGCATGCTTGGGGTAGGATGAACTCATAGAAGTGGGTTGTGGGTACGTAATTAGGGTAACTTGTGATGTTGGGTTTTAATTTTCTTGATTAATGAATTCTTAAAATTAATCTTAACTTTACTTTCGAATTTCGTTCGAAAAGTGTTAGAGAGAGGACGACCGTATCACTCTTTAATAACAAGTAGACTTAACTATCGGGTTTAGAAAGGGTTAATTCATCTACCAGTTTAGCGAAGGAGGACGACCGCATCACCTTAGTTAAATTAGGGTCTCATTAATTAAGCACAATCTATTAATTTGTCAGTGGATTAGTGAAGTCGAGTGTTGGGGTAAAGTATTAGGGTTTAAAATCTTGAGCTTTCACCTTGCATTCTTTTACTTAGGTTATTTCTTGCGCGTCACAGTTATTTTGATTATGTACCTGCTCCGTTAGTATACGTAGGGATTCCTATCCTGAGCATCACCATCTTTCATTTGAAAATAACCCTTAGTTAATTCGTTTCTTTTATTCTTTAGTTTAATTAGTTTAATTTAGTTTCAATTAATCTTTCCAAAAAACCAAAAAAACATTACACTCATATTAGCTACGACGCGTAGATCTTTAGGGATCTGTTCACATACACTCCATCTCGTGGGTTCGAAATACTTGGTCCCTATATTTGCCCATACTACAGTGAACCCGTACTCTTGCGGGAAAGCTACTAGTAGAAGTTAGTATATTCGCTTCAAGTCAATGACGTTGTTGCCGGGGATGGCGTTGTATGCTTTTTTAATATGACTTGTCGATAGCTTAGTAGTTAGTAGTGAGTGATTTTTCTTTTCTGTTTTTTTATTTTGTACATATTCGGCAGTTGCATTTTGATCCTTCTTCTAGTGTGTCAGGTTTATGAAAACACGCTCACAAGGCAATACTAGCGAAGAGAGAATCCCGTTGGACCATGAGACGATAACTAGAAGGAATCGAGCTTTCTTGAGGAGAATGAATACTGTCTGAGGAGGGAAAGAACCCATGGACATCTCTAATGAGTTGGATGATGCTGCGAATGAGTTCAATCAGGAATTCGGCCGAGTTGAAGGCACTGGAGTTAGTGGTAGCCAGAATCAAGTTCCGTTAGGGGATAGCCAGAGCCTAAACCCGGATACACAAAACGTAGGCAATCCAGCTCATAACATTGTCCAACATCCTCAGGAATTCAGAACGACCCTGCTTACCCACATCCTAACTTACCACAAAACAACTTACCTTATCCACCCTACTTATACCCACCTTATCCGTATCCACCATACCCGTATCCTCCACCTCCAGTTTACAATCAACCACCTGTTTACCAACCACCACCCCAACAAGTACCCATACCAGCTGCTAATCCTCAACACGTTCCTCAGAATGCAGATCAAAATATGGCTATTCGAGGGAGGTTTGCAGCGCAACCACAACGGTACTATGATGGAGTGGCATTACCTCCAGTAGAGGCAAATAACTTCTCGATTTCCCCGAGAATTCTAAAGCTTCTTACAGAGAACCAGTTCAAGGGGGTGATCGAAAAGGAGAATCCTCATACTCATCTGAGGAGTTTTCTAATGATAGCCTCCACTTTCAATTACAATGACATGTCTGAAAATGCCAAGAGGCTTAGGTTGTTCTCATTCTCATTGACGGGAATAGCTAAAGAGTGGTACGATAATACACTTCCACGGGGAGGTATTACCACTTGGGCCGAGCTTGAGCATCTGTTCCTCGAGCGATTCTACCCTCCATCCAGAACGATCAAAGCAAGGATTGAGATCTCTTCCTTCCGCCAGAAGCAAGGAGAGGACCTACGTCAAGCATGGGAGAGATACTCAAACATGTTGATAGAGTGCCCGCAGCACGGGTACAATGAGGGAGATGTGATGGCATTTTTCTATAGTGGTGCCAACAAGGCTGGGCAAGACCATCTAGACGCCTGTGCTAGTGGACCATTCCTGAATCAAGGAATAGTGAGGTGTAGAGAGATCGTGGACAACATTGTCACGAATGCCGGGGCTTGGAATGTGGATGCAGATTTCCAGAGAGTTCATCAGGTTGAGGAAGGTGAAGGAACGAGAAGGCTGTTGATGGCCATGATGGAAAAGATTAACAACCTTGAGTTGGGGAAGAATGTGGTTGGAGGGAATGCAACAGAGAATGAGCAAGAGGACAAGCCCACAATTCAGCAAGAAGTAGTCAATTATATGGGAGGTCCTTATTACAATCAGAATGGGTATCCACAAGGTGGAAATTTTCAAGGAAGGCCCTCTTATGGCCAACCATTTGTACCTACAGGTCCACAGCCGCCTCAAAATCAATGGAAGAACACACAAGGGTACCAAGGAGGCCAGCAGCTTCCTCAGAACCAATGGAGAAAGAACGAGAATTTTTCATATGCTAACCCGAAGGCGGGTATTACAATTCCTCCAAGTGTTGATCCAGGTTCTAAACCTCCGGGTGGAGAAGACGGTTCCTCAACTGAGGAGATGTTGAGAGCTATCCTTCAGAAGGTGGAGGAAGGAAGCAAGAGATTATCCTCTTTGGAGTACGATGTGAAGGAGTTGCATAAGAAAGGTGATCAGTGTGATCAAGAACTCCAAAAGAGAGATGTAGAGCTGAATCGAATTCAGCAAGAGAACAATAGGCGGTTCACCTCAATAGAGTTCCAAATAAGCCAAATTGCAAAATCATTGAATAGGGAGCAGGGTAAGTATCCTTCCATGCTGGAGGGGAACCCGAAAGAGCATTGCAAGGCTATCCAGTTAAGAAGTGGAACCAACTATGAAGGTCCTCAGATGCCTGCTGATTCTGAGATGCCCCAAGATATAGATGAGATTGAGGAGGTAGGAGTTGAGAAGAAGGTTGAGGGGAAAAGCGCTCAAGCGAGCAAAGAGCTTGAAGAGGAAGGCATTGAGAAAGTTGAGAGAGTTCCTAAGTGGAAGAAGGCAAAGGAAGCAAGGGAGAAAGTGAAAGAGACCGAGAAAGATGAATGGGGGGTACCCAAATCTGTGATACCCGTCCCATATCCACAACGCTTCATGAAAAGAAGCTTGATGAGAAATTCGCTAAATTCCTTGATGTGTTTAAACAATTGCATATTGATATCCTTTTTTATGATGCTTTGGAACAAATGCCCAACTATGCAAAGTTTTTGAAGGACTTGATCGCGAAAAGACGGCGAGTGGATGAACCGAAGTTGGTGCAGCTGAACCATGAGGTGAGTGCATTAGTGCACAAGGCGCTTCCTCCAAAGCTGAAGGATCCCGGGAGCTTCACCATTCTTTGTGATATCGGGAACGAGATCAAGAAGGGAGCGTTTGTGCGACCTCGGAGCGAGCATAAATTTGATGCCTCTTTCGTTGTTCAAGAAGTTGGAAGGTGGAGAACTTCAACCCACAATGATGACGCTTCAACTAGCCGACCGGTCTATTACTCGACCTCAAGGTGTGGTTGAAGACGTCCTCGTGAGAGTTGGAGAGCATATTTTTCAAGCCAATTTCATGGTCCTAGAGATGGAGGAAGATGAGCGCGTGCCCCTGATCTTGGGAAGACCGTTCTTAGCTACGGCGGGGATGGTGCTAGACGTGGCAAATGGGAAGATTACATTGAAGGTTGATGATCAAGAAGTGAAGATTTCCCTATATGAAGCCATGAAGCACCCGAAGGAGGATGAGAGTTTGTATTGCATGGATGCCATTGATCCTAGTATTAAAGACACACCTCCTATCCCTAATCCTTCTCATATTCATGAATTTTATAATCCTTCACTTGATGATTTAACCAATTTGCATTATGATCGTGATTATTTTGATAGGGATAAAGTGAAGAAGCTGAAGGATGAAGAGGTGAAGAGTGTGGACGTGTTCCAGTTGGAAGGAAAAGGAGGAGTTAAGAAGAAAAAGTTCAAATTCAAGAACCTGTTTGGTAAGACGCCTCCAGATAAAGGTGAGAAGGAGTTGAGACCATAACACTTGGGGATGAGAAGGAAGCAAAAGAGTTCATGATGGAAGGGCATCAAGGAAAGACATGCAAGCACCACTCTTATGAGAGTAAGGGAGGTAAATTTGAGTATGATGTCCCATAAGCTCCTTCGAGCTCAGTCCGGCATGAGGACCTTAAAAATAGCGCTGAATGGGAGGCAACCCATTTCTATTTGCTTCCATTTATTTTTAGTGTCTTATTATGTTATTAGGGTGTTGTTGAATCGTAAGTTTTAACCTCGTACTCGAGAGTTTATTTTGTAGGCTTGTCTCGATGGAGTACTCAAAAGGGAGGAACTCAAGCAAGGGAGTGTGCAACGTTGTTGAGAGAAACTGAATTGTTTGGTTGAGGTAACCCACAACCCCAATTTTAGACCTCTTCGCAAGGTCGAAGTTTGGGGGGTGGAGTTTTTTATGTTTCTTGTTACATTGCGCCGGAGCACCCCTTATCTTTGAGTATGTTTAGTTATTTGGTTTCTTGAGATGCTCATTGGGGTGATTTTGATCTGATTCGCTATTGCATATTTCATGCCTATCAATCATCTTATGCTTGTTGATTGCTATCTTTGAGTATGATTTGGTGAGTAGGGTGAATTGTGAAGTTGAGTTAGGAATTCTTTTGTGTGAGTGGTTGAGCTAGAGTTGATTTGAGAAAGAACTTGTATGCTTGTGAATTTTTCCTTTTGAGTACTTGTGTGATGAGAGTGAGAATTCACTAGGACTAGCATGGATGTGAAAGCCGTGAGATTTGAGCCTTATGAGATTTTGATGCATGAATTAATCTCTTCGTTTGTGAGTGGATCGTCACCTTAGAGGATGCTAGAACTTGTGTGTGCTCTTGCTTCTTGATTGTGTCTAGTTTGATATGCCGAATGTGATCTTAGGCCATCTTTATTTTGAATGAGTCACTTAGCCTAAATTTTCCTTACCATTGATATTTGTCCCTTGTTAGCCAGTTTGAGCCTTAAGCCTATTTTATTTGCTAGCACATATGAACATTATTCCAATTCCTAAGGCTTTTTGTCCCAATTTGAGTGGAGAATAGGAAAAGTGAGAATGTGAAGGGATTGCATTGAGTTGAAAAAGGGAAATGTTGTTTGTTGAGTGAGTATGAGACGAAGGTGTGATGAAGTTATGAGTTGTGGGAAAGAAAAAAAATTGAGAATGAGCAAAAGAAAAAAATGAGCTCATGTGTTTGTGCGAAAAAAATGAAGTGATTGAAAAAAGTGAAAAGAGTGAGAAAGAAAAAAATTGAAGTATTGAGAGTATGGAATTGAAAGGGTGTTGATTGAACATGTTTGAAGTATTCTGTTCCTAATCTCGAAGTGCCAAAGTTTGAGTTTCTATTCTCCATTCACTTGAGTCAATTTACCCTATATTGTTATCCCACCTGTCCAAAGAGCCTACATTACAACCTTGAGAAAGTTCTTTTTTATTCGGCATTGATTTCTAGAGTATGGTCGGAGTTAAGAGTGCTTACAAGCCTATGGCTGCCAATATGTGTGATTGATTGTTTGAGTGAGTCCCTTGATCATTGATATACACTTGTGAGGGAGTGAAACACATAGTTGAGTGCACATCCATGTTTGATCTTGGTGTTTCTTGTTATTGTTGCATGAGTATGATGAAGGAAAGTGAGTGAGTATACGTGGGATTGATCTTTGAAGCTCGAGTTCATTTGCTTACATGATTTGATTTTTTGACTCATTCCTAACTATTTCACTTGACTTGTTATTTCGTTGCTTGAGGACAAGCAACATGGTAAGTTTGGGGGGGGGGGGGGGTTGATTGGGCTTGAAATTGTCATTATTCGTCACTCGAAATACCCTGATTTTGGCCGATTTTGTCGAGTATTTGGAGTCAATTGAGCATTATTTCTATACATTAATGAATTTGTCTCTTTAATGCTCATAGGTGAATCGAGGGCGAAGAACGGAGTTCGTAGGACTTTGAATCGACTCAAATGGATGCCCGGATGAAAAGATATCGAAGGAATACGATTGGTGTTAGTGTTGAAAAAGAAAAGTACTACTTGGTGAAAATTTGGTAGCATTCGAGTAAACCACTCGAGCACTAGCGCTCGAGCACGTTGCTCAAGTGTCCAAAACATACAGAAAATTTCGAGCGCTCGAGCTCGAGCGTGTTGCTCGAGCGCCCTAAAACATGCAGAGGATTTTGACTGCTCGAGCGCGAGCGCTCGAACACTTATGTCATTCGAGCTATATGCTCGAGCGCAACCGCTCGAGCTGGCCTGCTCGAGCACTTCCATTGTTTACGTTTTCAAAGGCGTTTTTCGGCCCACGAGTTCACGATTCGGCCCGTTACATATATATATTCGTCTCAAGCACGTTTTTTAGGGATACCACACATCACTTGATATTTTGAGACTTTTAGAGTTCATTTTTGGAGAGGAAGGAGAGAAGCAAGTTTGAAGTTTACGTATTTTGAGGTTTTCATTACGAATTCATATTACGATCTTACTTTTGAGTTTCGTTTCTTTATATTTTTGTTCTTGAACACGATTAGACTTCTTTTCTTGAGTTAATTTCAGTTTATTCTTTTATTTCATTAAACCCTAGTTTATGTTTGATCTCTTCTTCGTCTTAATTCTCATGTTCATGTTCGTTACTTATTCAATTGATATTATTTACGTAAAACTTATGTCTAGCTAAAACCCTTGCATGCTTGGGGTAGGATGAACTCGTAGAAGTAGGTTGTGGGTACGTAATTAGGGTAACTTGTGACGTTAGGTTTTAATTTTCTTGATTAATGAATTCTTAAAATTAATCTTAACTTTACTTTCGAATTTCGCTCGAAAAGTGTTAGAGAGAGGACGACCGTATCACTCTTTAATAACGAGTAGATTTAACTAGAGGGTTTAGAAAGGATTAATTCATCTACCAGTTTAGCGAAGGAGGACGACCGCATCACCTTAGTTAAATTAGGGTCTCATTAATTAAGCACAATCTATTAACTTGTTAGTGGATTAGTGAAGTCGAGTGTTAGGGTAAAGTATTAGGGTTTAGAATCTTGAGCTTTCACCTTGCATTCTTTTACTTAGGTTATTTCTTGCGCGTCACAGTTATTTTGATTATGTACCTGCTCTGTTAGTATACGTAGGGATTCCTATCCTGAGCATCACCATCTCTCATTTGAAAACAACCCTTAGTTAATTCGTTTCTTTTATTCTTTAGTTTAATTAGTTTAATTTAGTTTCAATTATTCTTTCCAAAAAACTAAAAAAAAATATTACACTCTTATTAGCTACGACGCGTAGATCTTCAGGGATCTGTTCGCATACACTCCATCTCGTGGGTTCGATAATACTTGGTCCCTATATTTGCCCATACTACAGTGAACTCGTACTCTTGCGGGGAAGCTACTAGTAGAAGTTAGTATATTCGCTTCAAGTCAGCGCTCGAGCTGAAGAGGTCGAATGACTCCAAGGCTCGAATGGGGCCGCTCGAGTGATAACACTCGAATGGTGCAAAGGCTCGAATGGGAGCGCTCGAGCCACTCGAGCGCTCGAAATCTTCTGTAAGTCTGGGCGCTCGAGCCCCATTCATGCTCGAGCGGGGGTGCTCGAGTGAGTGTACTCGAGTGGTCCTCCTCCTTCTTCAACTAATACTTTTCTTCTCACGCACTAATACTATTTGTATTTCTTCGATATCTTCTCATCCGGGCGTCCGTTTGAGTCGATTCAAAGTCCTATGAACTCTGTTTTTTGCCCTCGATTCACCTATGAGATCAAAGAGACAAATTCATCAATGTGTAGAAATAATACTCAATTGGCTCTGAATACTCATCGAAAATAATCAAAATACGGGCATTTTGAGCTCTAAAATCTAACAATTTCACGCCTAATCAACCCCCCCCAAACTTACCATGTTGCTTGTCCTCAAGCAACGAAATAATAAGTCAAGTGAAATTATTAGGAATGAATCAAGAACCAAATCATGCAAGTAAATGAACTCGAGCTTCAAAGATCGATCACACGTATACTAACTCACCCCTCTTCATCATACGCATGCAATAACAACAAGAAACACCAAGATCAAACATGGATGTGCACTCGACGATGTGTTTCACTCCCTCACAAGTGTATAACAGTATTAAGGGACTCACTCAAGCAATCAATCACACATATTAGCAGCCATAGGCTTGTAAGCACTCTCAACTCCGACCATACTCTAGAAATCAATGTCAAATAAAAAAGGACTTTTCTCAAGGTTGTAACGTAGGCTCTTTGGACAGGTGGGGAAACTATATGGGGTAAGTGACTCAAGTGAATGGAGAATAGAAAATCAAACTTTGGTACTTCGATATAAGGAATATACTTCTTTAACATCTTCACATAATGCACATCAATTCATTTACTCTCAACACCTCAATTTTTTTCAACTCTTTTCACTTTTTTTTTTCAATCACTCAACTCTTTTTTTTCTCTTTTTCACACAACTCACATGAGCTCTTTTTTTTTCTTTTGCCCATTCTCAAATTCTTGGTCTTTCCCACACCTCAAAACTTCATAACACCCTTCTTTTATCACAACTCAACCAACTTAATTCATTTTCTCAACTCAACTCAATCCCTTCAACATTCACACTTTTCCTATTCTCCACTCAAATTGGGACAAAAAGGTTCAGGAACTTGGAATAGTGTTAAAGTGTTCTGGCAAATAAAATAGGCTTAAGGCTCAAACTAGCTAATAAGGGACAAATATCAATGGTAAGGAAAATTTTGGCTAAGTGACTCAATCAAAACAAAGATGGCCTAAGATCACATTCGGCATATCAAACTAGACACAATCAAGATGCGAGAGCACACACAAGTTCTAGCATCCTCTAAGGTGACGACTCACTCACAAACGAAGAGATCAATTTATGCATTTTAATCTTAAAAGGCTCAAATCTCACGGCTTTCACATCCATGTTAGTCTTAGTGAATCCTCACTCTCATCACACAAGTACTCAAAAGAAAAATATGTAAGTATAACAGTTCCCTCTCAAAGCAACTCTAACTCCTCTATTCGCACAATAAAATTCCTAACTCAACTTCACAACTCTAACTCTACTCACCAAATCATACTCAAGAATAGCAATCAACAAGCATAAGATGATTGACAGGCATAAAATATGTAGTAGCAAATCAAATCAATATCAGCCCAAGGAGCATCTCAAGATACCAAATAACCAAACTCATCTCAAGAGAGGGTGTGCACCTGTGCAATGTCACCATAAAACAAATAAAAACTCCACCCCCCTAAACTTCGACCTTGTGAAGAGGTCTAAGTTTGGGGTTGTGGGTTACCTCATCCAAATAGTTCAAGTTTCTCAACAACGTGTCACACTCCTTGGTCTCGAGTTGGTTCATTCAATCTGAATAACTCCATGATACCTTTACTCCTTCGAGACAAGCCTACAAAATAAACTCTCAAGTACGAGGTTAAAACTTACGATTCAACAACACCCTAATAACATAAAAACACTGAAGAACAAATAAAAGTGGGTTGCCTCCCACTCAGCGCTATTTTTAAGGTCCTCATGACGGACCGAGCTCAAATGAGCTTATGGGACATGATACTCAAATTTACCTCCCTTACTCTCATAAGAGTGGTGGTTAAATTCCTTTCCTTAATGCTCCTTCATCATGAGTTCCTTTGCTCTCTTCTCATCCTCAAGTGGTGGGGGTCTCCACTTCTTCTCACCTTTATCTGGAGGAATCTTACTACGCAATTTCTTGAATTTTGACTTTTTCTTTTTAACTCCTCCTTTACCCTCTAACTGGACCACGTCTACCTTTTTCACCTCTTCATCCTTCAACTTCTTCCCTTTATCCCTATCAAAATAATCAAGATCGTAATGCTCATGGGTTAAATTATCAAGTGAAGGATTATCAAATTCATGAATAAGAGAAACATTAGGTAGAGGAGGTGTGTCTTCAACACGAGGATCAATGACATCCATGCAATAACAGCTCTCATCCTCCTTCGGGTACTTCATGGCCTCATATAGGGAGATTTTTATCTCTTGATCGTCAACTTTCAATGTTATCTTCCCATTTGCCACATCTAGCACCATCCCCGCTGTTGCCAAAAACGGTCTTCCCAATATTAAAGGAACGTGCTCATCTTCCTCCATGTCGAGCACTACAAAATCGGTTGGAAAAATGTGATCTCCAACTTTAACGAGGATGTCTTCAACCACACCTTGAGGTCGAGTAATAGACCGGTCAGCAAGTTGAAGCGTCATCATTGTCGGCTGAAGTTCTCCACCTTCCAACTTCTTGAATAACGACTAGGGCATAAGATTGATGCTCGCTCCAAGGTCGCACAACGCTCCCTTCTTGACTCCATTCCCGATATCACACAAGATCGTAAAACTCCGGGGATCCTTCAACTTTGGGGGAAGTGCCTTGTGCACTAATGCACTCACCTCATGGTTCAGCTGCACCAACTTGGGCTCATCTACTCGCCGTCTCTTCGCTATCAAGTCCTTTAGGAACTTGGCATAATTCGGCATCTGTTCCAAAGCATCATAAAAAGGAATGTTAATATGTAACTTTTCAAAAATATCAAGGAATTTTGCAAACTTTTCATCAAGCTTTTTCTTCATGAAGCGTTGTGGATACGGGATGGGTATCACCGATTTGGGTACCCCCCATTCATCACGCTCGGCCTCTTTCACTTTCTTTCTTGCTTCCCTTGCCTTCTTCCACTTTGGAATCCTTTCAATCTCCTCGAGGTCTTTTCCCTTCTGGGTCTCATCCATATCTTTACTACTCTTAATCCCTTCATCCTCAACCCCTTTCTCAATTCCTACCTCCTCACTCTTTTCTCCTTCTATCTCACCCTCTCCTTGGGGCGTCTCAGAATCAGCAGGCATCTGAGGACCATCATATTTGGTTCCACTTCTTAGCTGAATCGCCTTGCATTGCTCTTTCGGGTTCCCCTCCGGCATAAAAGGATATTTACCCGGCTCTCTACCCAATGATTTTGCAATCTGGCTTATCTGAAACTCTATGGAAGTGAACCGCCTATTGTTCTCTTATTGAGTTCTATTTCACTCTACATCTCTCTTCTGGAGTTCTTGATCACGCTGATCACCTTTCTTATGCAACTCTTTAACATCATACTCCAAAGAGGATAATCTTTTGCTTCCTTCCTCCGCCTTTTGAAGGATAGCTCTCAACATCTCCTTAGTTGAGGAACCGCCTTCTCTACTTGGGGGTTTTGAACCTGGATCAACCCCCAGAGGAACTGTAATTCTAGTCTTCGGATTGACATATGAGGAATTTGTATTCTTCCTCCATTAATTTTGTTGAGGTTGCTGGCCTCCTTGATACCCTTGGTTGTTTCTCCACTGATTTTGAGGAGGATGTGGACCGGGTGGTACAAATGGTTGGCCATAGGAGGGCCTTCCAAATTTATTGACACCTTGTGGATACCCGCCTTGATTGTAGTAAGGCCCTCCCATATAGTTGGCTACCTCTTGCTGAACTGGGGGCTGATCCACTTTCTCACTCACTGCTACATTCCCTCCAACCAAATTCTGCCAAACCTCAATGTTACTTATCTTCTCCATCATAGCCATCAACAGCTTCCTCGCTCCTTCACTCTCCTCAATCTGATATGCCCTCTGAAATTATGGGTCCTCATTCCACTGCCCGGCATTCGTGACAATATTGTCAACGATCTCTCTGCATCTAGCTATACCATGGTTCAGAAACACTCCATTAGCACACGCGTCAAGATGGGCTTGACCAGCCTTGCTGGCTCCACTATAGAAGAATGCCATGATATCTCCCTCATTGTACCCGTGCTGCGGGCACTCAATCAACATGTTGGAGTATCTCTCCCACGCTTGACGTAAGTCTTCTCCTTGCTTCTGGCGGAAGGAAGAGATCTCTATCCTTGCTCTAATGGTTCTAGATGGAGGGTAGAATCGCTCGAGGAACATACGCTCGAGCTCGGCCCATGTGGTTACACCTCCCCATGGGAGCATGTTATTGTACCACTCATTTGCTATTCCCGTTAAAGAGAATGGAAACAGCCTGAGCCTCTTGGCATCTTCAGATATGCCGTTATAAATGAACGTGGATGCGATCAGAAAACTCCTCAGATGAGTATGAGGATTCTCCTTCCCAACCTCCCCCTTGAATTGATTCTTGGTAAGTAGCTTTAGAATTCCAGGGGAAATTGAGAAGTTGTTTGCCTCTACCGGAGGCAATGCCACTCCATCATAATACCGTTACGGTTGTGCCGCAAACCTTCCTCGAATAACCATGTTCTAATCGGGGTTCTGAGGAACGTGCTGAGGATAAACAGGTGATACTGGTACTTGTTGGACTAGTGGTGGTTGATGGACTGGTGGTTGGTTATAAGCAGGAAGTGGAGGATACGGGTATGGTGGATAAGGATATGGTGGGTATGGGTAAGGGTAAGGTAAGTTGTTTTGTGGGTATGCAGGGTTGTTCTGAGGATTTTGGACAAAGTTGTGAGTTGGAATGTTTTGATTGTGTGTACCTGGGTTTTGGTTCTGGCTTTCCCCTAACGGAACACATGGAGGAAGAACCTTGACGATCCGAGGGAAACCTTCCTCGAAGATATATGGTTGATGGACTACATATATGGCTATTCGAGGAAACGATTCGAGGAAACCTTCCCTATACTACAGTGAACTTGTACGCTTGCGGGGAAACTACTAGTAGAAAGTTAGTATTTTCGGTTCAAGTCAATGGCGCCGTTGTCGGGGAAGAGCATGGCTATTCGAGGAAGAACATAGCTTTCCTCAGAACACATGGAGGAAGAACGAGAATTTTTCATCCTTCTTGTCTACTGTTGCAAGGAACTGCTCCACTAAATCTGCATTTGTCTCCATAGTCAGCAATATCTCGAAGAAATCCGCCATTCCATTTCTCGTGAAAATCCTTCTGATTTCACACTCGATCCCGATGTTTTGCATGAAGCTTACACTCGGTCTTCTTGTCTTTTCCACTTTCCCAGTTATCAAACTCCACCGGTAGGCCACATATCGCCAACTTCTATCGAAGTCCAAGTTGTCCCACCGTGAGGGCAATAGACTCTTACTTGCGAGCTCGTTGGTGAGCTCTTCCAATTCAGCAATCGATAAAAATTTTGTCCTCATTCTTCTTGGGTGCCATAGTACCTTTGCATATCACAACAATTCATGTCAAAATAATTCATGAACATTCAATACAAAACCAATCATATCAAGTAGCTTTCAACTCAAATTCATTCAACATTCAATCACAAATCAAGTTCATCAAGCTCAAGCCTTTTACTTTCATGTCAAAGTTCTCAAGTTGTATTAAAAACACTTCAACTATCCAAAGTCAATAATGCCCACAACTAAGTCTATCATGAAGTAAAATCACAAGAATTATGTAATTCACATGCTCAAGACTCAATTCACATTCATTCATACTCGATACAATCTCAATTCACAAGAACTTTTACTCAATAAGCAATACCCATTTCATTTTCTCAAATTTCTACTTTCTCACTCTAGAAATTCACCCATTCTATTCATGCAATTTCAAAATTGAAAGCAAAACGAGCAAACCCATGGCATATAAGCATTAATCATCAACAAGGAATCAAGAATCAACGAGATATATGAAAATCCCCAAATTTCGACCTATGTCATGAACCCTAATTCTCATGCTCAATACATGCCAAATCTAAGCCTAAACTACGAATTGAATGAAAAGAGTGAGAGAATACATACCTTTGTTGAAGAATTGAAGAAGATTCATGGAAAAATTGAGCAATACATGAGCAAATGAGTGTATTTTGTACGAAATCGCCCAAAATCGCACCAAGTAGTGTGTGTTCGTGTGTGTAAACGTGTGGGGAGGGGTATTTATAGAGTGGCGAATCATAGGGTAAAATCCAAATTGCGCTCGAGCACCACCCGCTCGAGCGGGGGCGCTCGAGCTGAAGAGGTCGAACGGTGCAGGGGATCGAGCGCTCGCCCTTGAGTAGGTCGAGCGGGCAAAACTCTCTGGAAGATTTGGCATTCGAGCCCCACATGCTCGAGCGGAGGCGCTCGAGTGGCTCCACTCGAGCGGTACCTCCCTTCAACAAGGAACAATGACATCCAAAAATCGATATTTTCATACGAAACACGCACGAAACACTCATCTAAATCATCTAAACATGAACTAACCTGAGAACTCCTCAATTTAAGCCCGGTCGCTCATTCGACCGAGGAGTTTGGGTCTCTTCCAAATGTGCAATTCACCAAGCTAATTCACGTCGCACTTATGCACTTAACTTACTTCGATCCAACTAACTTCATGCATCAATATTTTCGAAAAATTTGATCCAATTTTTCATTCGAATTTCGTGTACGACTCGAAATACGAATGCACACCCCCCCCCCCCCCCCACCCAAACTTTGTTCTTGTTACGCAATAATAAAGTTTGAAAAAGAATTAATACGAACGAGTATGTGCACTAAATTCTCATGAACTTAAATCACTATCAATGCAAATCAATGAACAACAAAAAAACACCACCCCTCCAAACTTCGACTTTGCAAAGAAGTCTATGTTTGGGGTTCGGTTTACCTCATACACTAACAATCGAATACTCCTCTACTCGACACTTCTCCAACTGCATGAATTGTTTTTCCTTAGGCTCATTTACTCGAATTAAGCACCACGAACCAAGCCTACACCAAAAAATCTCAACAAACGAGGTTAACATATACGATTCATAAAACGACAGAACGAACAAAACACATAAAAGCAAATAAAAATGGATTGCCTCCCATTTAGCGCTAGTTTTAAGGTCCTAATGCCGGACCGAGCTCGAAGGAGCTCACGGGACTTGAGAATCTAATATACCTCCCTTATTCTCATAAGAGAAGTTGAATAATTTCTTTACTCGATGCCTGTTCACCATGAATCCATGTCCATCCTCCTTCTCGACTTCAAGGAATCCACTCTTATGAACTTTCCTAACAACATACGGCACGTTCCACTTGGACTTGAGCTTTCCACCAAACAACTTCATCCTCGAATTGAATACAAGGACTTGATCACCCACTTTGAACTCCTTTTTCTTCAATCGAGCATCATGTCATTTCTTAGTCTTCTCCTTGAAAATTCGGGCATTCTCATAGGCACTATCTCGAAACTCCTCCAACTCATGCAATTGAAGTAATCTCTTCTCACCCACCAAGGCACTATCAAAATTTAGCTTTTTGATCACCCAATATGCCTTGTGCTCCAACTCCACGGGCAAGTGACATGCCTTTCCAAAAACTAATTGGTAAGGAGACATACCAAGAGGAGTTTTGAAGGTTGTCCTATACGCCCAAAGTGCATCATCAAGCTTCATTGCCCAATCCTTCCTACTAATGCTCACCGTCTTCTCAAGGATCTCCTTGATTTGACGATTCGATACCTCTGCAAGACTGTTAGATTGAGGATGATAAGCAGTAGAGACTCGATGACTTACCTCATATTTTGACAGCAACTTCTCCATCCACTTGTTCACAAAGTGACTCCCTCCATCACTAATCAACGCTCTTGGGACTCCATATCTCGCAAAAATGTTCTTCCTCAAGAACTCAATCACCACTCGGGAATCATTCACTCTTGTAGGGACAACTTCAATCCACTTCGAGATGTAATCGACACACACGAGAATGTACAAGAATCCATTGCTAGGAGGAAATGGACCCATGAAATCAATCTCGCATACATCAAATACCTCGACTTCCATGAATACGCGCAACGGCATCTTGTCCCTCTTAGTAATAGAGCCAAATCGTTGGCACTTATCACACCTCTTAACCCATTCCATGCAATCTTTCAAGAGAGTTGGCCAATAAAAACCAGATTGAAGCACCTTCCTTCCGGTCTTCTCTCCACCCAAATGTCATCCACATGGCAAGGCGTGACAATGCCTTATCACTCCACTCCTCCTCTGGCACACACCTTCTCAACACATGATCAATCCCTCTTTTGAAAAAGTAGGGATCGTTCCAAATAAATTCCCGAACTTTCTTCAAAAATGCCTTCCGATGCACCGAGTCCATCTCCGCCGGTAACTCTCCACTTGCTAAATAATTAGCATAATCAACAAACCACGGCGCTTTCCCTTCAACTCGATATACCGGAATATCTCCTAACCCAAACAGCTTCTCGTCCGAAAATTCATCATTCACCTCTCGATCTTCCACTGTGTTTTCCTTTGTAAGCTCCAACCTCGAAAGGTGGTTGGCTATCACGTTCTCACATCCCTTCTTATCTCGAATCTCGACATCGAATTCCTGGAGTAATAATATCCAACGAATGAGACGGGGCTTTGCATCCTTCTTACTCATAAGGTACCGAATCGCTGCGTGGTCCGTATATACTATTGTTTTCATCCCTACTAGGTAGGGTCGAAATTTATCAAAGGCATACACGACCACTAACAGCTCCTTTTCGGTTGTAGTGTAATTCACTTGAGCAGAATTCAGCATCTTCGAGGCATAGTATATAGCGTGAAAATGCTTCTCACGAATCTGCCCCAAAGCAACCCCCATCGCAAAGTCACTCGCATCACACATAAGCACAAACGGGCTAGACCAATCCGGGGTCACAAGTATCGGGGCATTCACCAACGCTTCTTTCAACCTGTTAAAAGCCACTAAACACTCATTAGTAAACTCAAAGGCGACTTCTTTTTCAAGAAGCCGCGAAAGGGGTTTAGCAATTTGTGAAAAATCTTTTATGAAGCGTCTATAGAATCCAGCATGTCCTAAAAATGACCGAATCCCCTTCTCGGTCGAAGGTGGTGGAAGCTTCTCAATAGCAATCACTTTTGCCTTGTCAACTTGGATACCTTTCGAGGACACATGATGTCCAAGAACAATACCCTCTTGTTGATGGGCGAACAATTGTCAGTAAATGACGAACAAGGATTAAAGCTACAACGAGGATTATGAACCAAATCAAGGAAGATCAACAAAGAAAATCACGATTTGGGTGCATTAATCAATCTGGGGGGTGTATAAAGTGACGAACAACACTCCCGACGAACAACTAATAGGCGAACAGGTATTAAGGCCCGGGACCAAGAATGAGCCAACTGTGAAGTCATCAATGACGAACAACTTTATCAAACTATGATACAATAGATAGCCAAGGAAGTATGTACAAGTGAACAAAGGACAAAGATCCCAAAGCCAAGCTGAACAAAGGCATAAGGCGAACAACTTCCCAAGTACAACCTCAAGATGCGAATAACTTTCGGTTGGAGAATCAACAAGATCCATCAAGCCGACCTAGGCGAACAACAATGAGTCCGAGATAAGACCAAAGAAGACTTTGTAACTAAGATTCAGCTTAGATAAGATCACATGGACACATGTCAAGCATGCAGGCTAGGGAGACCAAGAGTCTTGAACACCTCATGCTTGCTAGTCTCTATAAATAGTTGTTCTCCAGCTGAGAAATACAAGAAAAAATTCATAAACACTCCCAAACACACACAAATACACCTTAACGCACACGCATACGAAATTATTTCAATTTCGATTTTCATATATCCGAATTCGATGACCCAAACCCCGATTTACCATTTACGGTGGTAATCAATCACACGTTATTGATTGGTGACGTAAAAATGGATTAAAACAGCCACTAATCCTCACGATTAGATTCGTTCACCAACAATTTGGCGCTAGAAGAAGGGTTCGAACCTTCGGTTTAGTGTGATTACTCAAGAACTTCAAGTTGAAAACTTGAAGATTCAAAGGAAATCTCAAGAAATATTTGAAGATACAAACAAAAGTGTTCTTGGTGTTCTTGGTGTTCTTCAATTTATAAATTAAGAAGTAATTTAAATTGAAATGCCTCAATCTAAAGAGACCCAAGGATCACGTTTGTCAAAAAGAGCATCTCAGACCCGAGCCACGTCGGCCGACCACCAGGACCGTGACCCGAGACATGCGAACAGGTCACAACATACAGCCATAACACATAACCTTCCCCCTGAGATGGAGGCTTTGGCGAACAACCCCAACGAGTTAGCCAAAACCATTGCTGCTCTCCAGGCCCTCCAGAGGCAACAAGAGCAAGTTAGGCCAACACAGGCAAGGCCAAGGGACAAGTCCCTAGAAGTTGTTAGACCCAGGACCACTAGGGGCGAACAGCGAGAGGTTGATAGTGCCCAAGTCAGACGGAACAAGGGAAAGGCCAAGGTGGACGACCAACAAGAAGTACAGGCTGAGTCTGGTCGCGGACGAACAACTATGTCTAGCCATGGGACAACACGTTCCAGTGCCCAAGACAGGCTTAGCCAACCCCAACGGGAAGCTGCTCGCCGGGGAGCAGAAGACGGGCGAGCAACTTTTGAACAGCCTCGTCCATCAGTCCATGAAAGACTCACCCAGTCAGCCTTCAGGCGCCTAGGGCCAAATGCAGCGAACAACATTAGGAGGCAAGCCCAGGAAGTGCCCACTCCAAGCGAGGGACTGCGACGAGCAGAAAGGTTAATGCCTTTGCTCGCCGAACAGCCTCCAAGTCAGGGGGCACCTCTTGATGAATTATCAAGCCTAAGGAGGGCTGTGGAGAACATGCAAGGGCAACTAGACCAACAGAGGGGGATGGGAACGACCAGCATGCCATCCTCACCTTTGGCAGCTCACATTTTGAAGGCCCCGATCCAGAAAAAGATTCAATTTCCAGCTAGCATTCAATATGAGGGCATCACTGACCCCCGGGTCCACTTAACGAAGTATACGGACTACATGGTCTCCGTGGGGGCCAGCGACGCCACCCAATGCCGGAATTTTCCATTAACATTAGGCGATCGGGTTCACAAGTGGTTTTCATCAATGCCGCCGGCATCAATCCACTCGTTCATCCAGCTAAGTCGAGAATTTCTCTCTAACTTTTCAACGGCGGGGTCGTATCTTTCCCAAAAACACCGGCTATCAGATTTAAGGCAAAATGATGATGAAACTGACCGGGCGTTTATGGAAAGATTCGATAAAGTTTTGCTAGAAGGAGAACCGGTGAGCGAAGACACAAAGATCGTCGCTGTGATGGCCGGATTGAAAAAAGGGTCGAAGTTATGGAAGGAGGTACGTCTGAAGTGCCCAAAGACTTATGCCGAGTTCAGAAACCAAGCTGGCATTTTCGTTTCCATGCACGAGGCCCTACAAACAAATTTAGGGGAGAACAAAGCTGATTCTAAGGAGAATAACAAAAAGCCCGTCGGGACAAGCTACAGGGTCCCAAAAAGTATGAAAGCATTCACCGAAGGATCGGATTTGAAAGAAAAATTGAACCAAGTATTGACAGTATCAGTTGATACTGTGTATGAGAGCGTAAAGGAGAAAGAGTTGCTTTCCCCACCACGTAAAATCCGTCAGGATACTGGCAAACTCAACCCGAACAAGTATTGTGCCTACCATCAAAGTGTGGGGCATTTTACGAGTGAGTGTAGAGATTTGCTTAAGCAACTCTGGCGATTTTATGAGGAGGGAAAGCTCTCCGATTTCGTTAAGAGGCAACCTGGGAAAAGAGCTCGGGAGAACAACTCAGAAGATGAAGAGGAGGGTCAACCTCAGAGAAATAACAAACCCGGGCGACCAGTTCCCAGTATGCCAGCTCAACCTTTAGAAGATATGTTCATGATGGAACCCGCAGGTCCCGCAGGAGGGTGTTTTGATGGACAACCACCTGACTCTAACCGGAAGAGGAAAGCGGAGCTACGAGCGATTGGCCAAGTACAAGAGATGGGAGTTAAGCCGTCTATCATGCAAACGGCAGAATTAACTTTCACCGAAAAAGACCTTGAAGGCGTCTTAACTCCGCACAATGATTCGCTCGTAATCTGTGCCAAGATTATGGGGACCAGAGTCCACAGACTGTTGGTGGACACCGGAGCCTACACGAACATCTTATTCAAGAAGACCCTCGATAATCTGGGAGATTATTCGGGTTATGTTCGGAATACAACACATAGAATTATAGGCTTCGGAAATGCTGTGACAACACCGTTGGGAATTGTAACATTAGCTGTACAACTTGTAACGGCCAATGAACCCGAAAGAAATATAACAAGAATGGTAGATTTCTTGGTTGTAGACCAGGAGTCGACCTATAACGGGTTTCTTGGCCGACCTTTTCTTAATGAATTTAAAGCTGCGTGTTCCACTTACCACTATTGTTTGAAATTTCCAACAGCTAGTGGAACAGGCACAATTAAGGGAGACCAACGGAGAGCACGAGAATGCGTTCAACAGCTACGAGCAAAATTTGTACAAATATCCATGATGGAAGCAACAAGTTATCCCATCGACGAACCATCAATACTAAACAATATGATGGACATAGACGACCACATGGATGCGGACGAACAGCACTTGAACGAGCAAGTGTTGGACGAACAACTCGTTACCACCCGGGAGGAGTATCCATCTGACGAACAACAAGGGGGTGATGACGAACAACCTTCAGTAGAAGACTTGGAGGGCCAAGTACAAACGAACGATAATGGGACGGAGCCAACTGATGATCTTGAACCCCGCCTGGGGGCAGAGCCGATGGACATCAAAAATGATTCCAACCCTGAGGAACCCATACTTGATCCCCGTTGGAAGGGACAAAAACGACGAGCAACTCCAGTCGAAGAGCTGGAGGCGTTCAAAGTTAATCCCAACAACGAGGATCTTGAATTATTCATAGGATCTGAGCTCCCAGAGCCTTACAGATCCCGAATGAAAGAGTTCCTCACCAAGAATCTAGATGTCTTCGCTTGGTCTCATGCGGATATGGTGGGGATAGACCCGAAACATGCTTGTCATAAGCTGAACATAAATCAAGCAAAAAAGCCCGTCCATCAAAAGCGAAGGAAGTACGGCCCAGACAAATATCAAGCGTTGAATGAAGAAGTTAAAAAGCTGTTAGACAACGATCTGATCCGTCAAGCACTTTGTCCACAATGGGTAGCAAACCCTGTGCTGGTGAGAAAATCGAACGGAACCTGGAGGCTATGCATAGACTTTACAGATCTGAATGCAGCATGCCCGAAGGACAACTTTCCTCTCCCGCACATCGATCAATTGGTGGACAGCACTGCGGGTCACGAAATGCTAACATTCATGGATGCTTTTGCAGGGTATCATCAAATCCCAATGCATCCTGACGATCAAGAAAGCACAGCTTTTTATACTAACAAAAACTTGCTGTGCTGGAAGAGAATGCCATTTGGCCTCATAAATGCTGGAGCAACATATCAAAGACTGGTGAACAAGATGTTTGATCAACAAATTGGAGACACGGTTGAAGTCTATGTAGACGATATCGTGGTCAAAAGTCCCAAGAAGGAAGACCATCTTCAACATCTGACTCAAGTGTTCGAAATTCTTCGACACTATAACATGAAGTTGAATCCAAAGAAAAGCAGCTTTGGAGTCCACTCAGGGAAATTCTTGGGTCATCTTGTTAGCCAGCGGGGAATTGAGGCCAACCCTTCAAAAGTTAAAGCCATCCTGGATATGCAGCCACCACGTTCAGTGAAAGAAGTGCAAAGACTCACCGGGTGCCTAGCAGCTTTGAACCGGTTCATATCCAGGTCGGGGGACAAGTGCCGTCCATTCTTCGAGGCCGTCAAAAAAGGAAAGTTTGCATGGACTAACAACTGCCAGGCGGCCTTTGATCAACTTAAAGACTACCTGGGAGATGTTAAAATCCTATCAAAACCAGTCCCAGGAGAAAAGCTCTTTTTATACTTAGCCGCATCAGAAGTTGCCATCAGCTCTGTCTTGGTGCGCGAAGACGGCAAATTCCACCAACCTATATATTACGTCAGCCAGGCTTTGCATGAAGCAGAGATCAAATATGCCCCAACCGAAAAGCTGGCGTATGCTTTGGTTATGAGCGTGAGAAAGTTACGACCATACTTCTTTGACCATCAAGTCGAAGTTCTAACAACTTTCCCGCTCAGGCAAATTCTCCATCGCCCCGACACTGCAGGTCGTCTTTTAAGATGGTCACTGGAGATTAGCCAATTCGGGGTGACCTATGCTCCTCGAACGGCGATCAAAGGGCAAGCATTAGCCGACTTTATAGTCGAACTAACTTTCCCACCAGATCCGACGAGAGGACTTGATCATCCTTGGCATCTCTATGTGGACGGATCATCAACCAACATAGCCTCGGGGGCAGGAGTAGTATTAATAAGTCCAAACAGACAAGTATTCACCTCGGCAATCAGATTTGGTTTCATGGCAACCAACAACGAAGCTGAGTATGAAGCTCTTATCGCTGGTCTCCACCTATCCCTCGCAGTTGGTGTCAGACGCTTGCAAATATTTGGCGATTCACAATTGATCGTGAACCAAGTCCGAGGTGAATACGAAGCAAAAGATGATCACATGATCGAGTATCAACGGATTGTTGCTCACCTGATGTCCATGTTGCAGCAAGTTTTCATACAGCAAATTCCAAGGACGAGCAACACTCAAGCAGACGCGCTTGCCCGACTAGCAACGAGTGAAGGCCCCGTAGAGTTGGCAGATATTATAGTTACAAAGATGAAAGATCCATCAACAGTAAGTTATAATGTCAATCAACTCGACGATCAAACCAGTGAAGAAGAAGACTGGAGAACAAGTATAGTCAAATACTTGAAAAATGGGGAAAAACCAAACAACCCTTTTGAAGCTGCCAAACTAATAAAGCGAGCCGCCAGATATACTCTGGTGGGCGAGCAACTCTACAAAAGGGGAATATCAATCCCACTTCTCAAGTGTTTGCCTAGGGGGCAAGGGCAAGCAGCACTTGAAGAGATACATGCTGGAGTATGTGGAAATCATACTGGGGGGCAAGCTTTGGCATACAAGATAATTAGACAAGGCTATTATTGGCCGACCTTACGTCAAGATGCAATAAAAAAAGACAAAACTTGCCATCAATGTCAGATTTTTGCCCCAGGCATCCATACCCCGGCTCAGGAACTTGTGTCAGTGTACAGCCCATGGCCTTTTGCAAGATGGGGGATGGACATCATTGGTCCTTTCCCGGCTGGAGTTGGAAATGTTCGATTCGCCGTCGTGGCAGTCGATTATTACACAAAATGGGCGGAAGCAGAGGCCAT
Organism: Ballota nigra; assembly: GCA_947034835.1. Taxonomy (NCBI): domain Eukaryota; kingdom Viridiplantae; phylum Streptophyta; class Magnoliopsida; order Lamiales; family Lamiaceae; genus Ballota; species Ballota nigra. The sequence goes on along the minus strand of OX344727.1, from coordinate 2,606,120 downwards.
GGTGAATATAACACAGCAGAAGATGATCAACTTTATTTGGAAGAACATTGTCTGTCGTTTCGGAGTTCCACAGACAATTGTGACAGACAATGGTCCACAGTTTGATGGACAAGAGTTGAGAGAATTCTGTACGAAGTGGGGGATCAAGAAACATTACTCCACACCTTATCACCCCCAGTCGAATGGACAAGTTGAAGCCGTAAATAAAATCATAAAGCATACATTAAAAGTGCGACTGGCGGAGAGTAAAAGCAGTTGGTCTACAGAACTTCCGGAAGTCTTATGGGCATACAGAGTTTCTCCCAGGTCGAGCACCGGAGAAACACCCTTTGCAATGGCTTTCGGAACAGAGGCTGTAATACCAATTGAGTTAAAGGCCACTACATTCAGGACGACCAACTTTGATGAACAGGCGAACAACTCTGCTCTAAATGCTGAATTGGATTTGCTCGAAGAAAAAAGATTGAATGCCGAGCTAAAAAATGCCACATACAAGCAGCGAGCAGAACGTTACTATAATTCCCATGTAAAAGTTAGGGAATTCAGAGTTGGAGATTTGGTTCTAAGAAAGTTGCTCGCCCAACCTCCAGGCGTATTGGGACCAACTTGGGAGGGCCCGTATCGTATAACAGAAAAATACGTCAATGGCGTGTACGATATTGAAGACATGGAAGGCAAGGCAGCCCAATACTCCTGGAATGCTGTGCATCTAAAGAAGTACTATCAATAAAGTTGGGCGAACAAATGTCTTGGGGGGCAAGGGATGCGTATGAGTTGAAGGAAGGCTAATAAGGCAGCTAAAAACTTGCCTAATTTTTTAAAAATTTTCTTAAGTATAGATTCAAAAGTTGCTCGGCACGTTGTATAGTCTGGTGCTAGTGCTTTTGGTTTTATAGATAGAGTTGCTCGGCAAAATATTATAAGCGAGCAAGTTTTAGTTTGTGTTTAAAGTTGTTCGTCAGATTGTATATGATAGTGATGGACAGTCTTATAACACTTGTAATTATTTTGCAATGTAAATATAATAGTTGTTCGTCAAAAGAGGAAAAGTCCAAAAGCTCGAGGTACAAGTCCATTCAAAGGTTGTTCGTTTTACAAATGAACAGAACCTAAGGACCAAAGCCACTTAAAGGTTGTTTGTTTTTTAAAATGAACAGAACCTAAGGCTAAACCCTGATTCCACTAAAGGCAAAGTTCAATTCGAACAAAAGCCCAATACTATATGTTATAATTGTAAAAGCATTGACAGAAATGTAAAGGCAATTGACATATATAAGAAAATGAGCGAACATAAGAAAGACATTTTCCATTAAAGAAAGGCATTAAGCCTCAAAAATAGTACAAGCTGGAAGCAGCCATTACAAGTACTACAAAAAAGGAGCGAGCAACTACTACAAAAGAAGAAAAGATAAAAGTTAAGCCCTAAAACTACTGCTGTTCGGTGGGGGGAGGATCTTGAGGTTGCTCGACAGAGGGGTCGACAATCATGTCCCGAGCAAGGTCTTCAGCCGCCTTATCCTCCGCTTCTTTAGCAATTTGCTCGTCCGCGGCAGCCGGTTCATCTCCTTGCTCGCCATCATCAACAATTGGTGGAGGATGAGTGATGGTGATGCTGGGGTCGAGTTTATCCAGTTTAACCCCTAGCACAGCCAAATCCGCCAATTGGATTTTAACGTTGTTCGGCGGAGGATAGTTCTCGAGGAACTCATTCAAATCCTTAGCCATCTCCTCCACCATCTCCTTGTAATCATAGGCATCAGCCGTACGGATGCTGTCCGCGTAGGCACAAATATATCCAAGGTTGGAGATGGGGCCGGTACGGGTTTGAACCTCCTCTTCAAGTTGCTCACGGGTGAAGAGGTTGGCTTCTGCTTCCCGGAGACGAGCATTCTCCGCCTCAAGCTCAGCAATTCTTTGTTCGGCCGAAGTCAATCTCTTCTCTCCCTCACCGAGCAAAATCTCCTTTTCCCCAAGCAGGGCCTCTTTATCCTTCAGCTCTTTGGACATGGCCTGAATCTCTTCAAGGCGCTTGTGCTCAGCATCAATGTAAACATTGATCTGGTTGTTAAGGCGAGCAATCTTGGCCTCGTATTGGCTCACCAGGCCATCCTTTTCTTCAGTAAGCTGCCGAGCAGTATTTGCATATTGGCGAGCAGACTTTTCTTGCTCGGCAACTTGGGTGATTGCCCTCTGAGCAGTAACAAGGCCGTTGGCGACGAGCATCATCGAGAGATGGAGATTGTCCATTTGCCCCTGCTGAAGGATGGCCTTGTCCAGAGGACGCGTCCAGGCCCGGGCGACCAACTCCGTCGCCTTGCGAACATGTTCGCCAGGAATCTCCCTTATGTTTACGGGAGTCTTCGAGCAAGCGTACTGATGTACAACACTTGCTCGGCCGGGATAATCATCGGCACGGTATCTGCAAACAAAAAAGCAATTGATACTTAGAAAAATAAAAATAAATGGATGAAAGTTGTTCGGAAAGAGAGGATAGATACTTACTCGGCAAACTTCCGATCATCCCATCCTAGGAATGTAAGATCTTCTGGGCCACGGAGTGAGCCTACATCTTTGCTCGCTTTTCCCGACTTTTCCGTGGGCTCCCCAGAAGAACGCCTTATAACATCCTCTTCGTGGCGAGCGTAACTTTCGCCCACCTTTTCTTTCCCCTTGCCGGGGACATCTCCGGCCAGTGGGGTCCCATCTGCCTTCTTAAGGCGCTTACCACCACGAGGTGGGGAGACGGGAGGAGACCGAATTTGAACTGGGGGGGCAGCCGGTCTTGGAACTTTGGCCCCCTCAGGCTTGTTCGACATGGCGAGCACAGCTTGGGGAGGGTCACCTCTTCTTTTCTTCCCTCTTGGTGGCCCCATTTCAAGGACCCTTTGCTCGAGAAGAGCGTAGCTTGGATGGACGGCAACTGTTACTTGCTCGGCTAAAAAAAAAATATATATTAGGCGAGCAAGTTAAACAAAACATTGACGAACAAAACATTTGAACCGGAAGTTAGAAATTTTCATACCTGGGGGCACCTCAGCTTGAGCCTCCAGGTGGTGAGGATAGGTCAAGAGGCGAGCAGCTTTTTGACACCTTGATCGGCAAAGATAGTCAATAGTTCTATCTGCTCGGTTACGGAGGCCGACCAGGCACGATGTAAACAGAAACTCGGAGCTCAACTCTTCTTCCGAATTCCACTTGGGTAGACGAGGGCCTGCGAACAAACAAAAAAAGTTAAATTAGAACAACTGTCCAAAGGCGAGCAAGAATTGAACTTACGTTTCAGTTTTCCATAGGCTGCTGGAGAATTTATTCGTCCAGGGCCGCCGTGTGGACCAGAAGATGCTCGCCAATCACCCCCAATCCAGAAGAAGTGCTGTTTCCAATCACGAATCTTGTTCGGCACCTCTTCCACCATTTTCAACCCAGTCCTGGCCTTGAGGTAGTGATAGCCATCTTCTCCTCGGGGGCAACTTGTGATTGTCATCAGGTAGTTGATCTCTTCCGCAGTGATCCGATCAACGTACCCCTCCAAAGCGAACAGGCACATAGAGCCTAAAAGGTTCATCCACCCAATTGGGGTAATTTGAGTGATAGCCAAGTTGGTCGCCTCTAAGAATCGACCAACAACAGGTGGAAGAGGTAACTTCAGCCCAGCAATCAAGGTGTGGATGTTGATCGCCGTGCACCCTGGAGGTGGGCGATCAGCTCTTTCCTTCCTCTGAGGTGCCCACATATGAATATCATATGGGATCTTATAGTCCTTCCGGATAGTATCCAGTTCATCTTCGCGAACAACACTCTTGATCTTGCTCGCCTGGTAATCAGTCTTCACCTTGTCCATTATTTGTCTTTGTGGACGAGGAAAGCTGTTCGCATACCTTTCAGCATATGCTCGCCATTCGAATAGGCGAGCAACCCCAGCCGGGATCTCACTTTCCCGCATCCTTGGGGATGGAAAATTGATACCCTCCAATAACTCACGAGTAAGTTCGTTGGATTCTGGAACTTCAGTTTCGGCAGAAGAAGAGTTTTCGTCCAGATCGTTGTTCGCCACAACTATTAGCCCTCTTCCAGATGGGCCCGCACTGGTGTCCTCCACAGAACGAACAACAGAATCCACGTGAGCGTTCGACGCTGAAGAAACCTCAACTGGCTCTAGATCGCGAGCAACAATGGGAAAAAGGGGATCTAGGGTCTCCTCAGTTTTATTACTCGAATGCGAAGACATAGGAGGGAGAGGGAAAATCTGGGTAGTGACGGATATGACGGATATTGTTGCAGACGGCGGCGCTTTCCCGGAGAAGACGGTGGCGCTCGGATCCACACGGCGGCGATTGAATTTTCGAGAGAAAAAGTAGAGAAAAAGATAGAAAGAAGAAGGTAACTACCTGGGAATGAAGATTTGAAGCCAAATACTGAAGGACGGACGCCGAAAAAACTTGAAATCGCCGGAGGAGGATGGAAATCGCCGGAGCACTGTAGCAAGAGGGAGAAAAGTGGGAAAATTTTCAGTTTTCCCACTATTTATACCCCAAGCAAAAACGGGGTCCCAGGCGTAATTTCCCGAAAACTCAGAGGTCAAATTGAGAGAAAACGGGGTAATTTCCGAACAAGTTCAAAAGTTGAAGGGCCTATAAGCAATTATAGGGGCGCGTGGCCTCGGAGTTGCTCGCGCGTGAACGGCGCGCAATCATTGCGCTGGCGTCATCTTCGTAATCTTCCCAGACCTTGGGAAGACGAAACGACAGACCATATGTTGCTCGCCCAGACCAATGATGTTCGTCCCAATCCTCATTATTTTGATATCCTAACTATAGTTGTTCGCCACAAAGTTGCTCGTTTGGTATAACGTATAGTTAGGATAGGGGGCAATTGTTGATGGGCGAACAATTGTCAGTAAATGACGAACAAGGATTAAAGCTACAACGAGGATTATGAACCAAATCAAGGAAGATCAACAAAGAAAATCACGATTTGGGTGCATTAATCAATCTGGGGGGTGTATAAAGTGACGAACAACACTCCCGACGAACAACTAATAGGCGAACAGGTATTAAGGCCCGGGACCAAGAATGAGCCAACTGTGAAGTCATCAATGACGAACAACTTTATCAAACTATGATACAATAGATAGCCAAGGAAGTATGTACAAGTGAACAAAGGACAAAGATCCCAAAGCCAAGCTGAACAAAGGCATAAGGCGAACAACTTCCCAAGTACAACCTCAAGATGCAAACAACTTTCGGTTGGAGAATCAACAAGATCCATCAAGCCGACCTAGGCGAACAACAATGAGTCCGAGATAAGACCAAAGAAGACTTTGTAACTAAGATTCAGCTTAGATAAGATCACATGGACACATGTCAAGCATGCAGGCTAGGGAGACCAAGAGTCTTGAACACCTCATGCTTGCTAGTCTCTATAAATAGTTGTTCTCCAGCTGAGAAATACAAGAAAAAATTCATAAACACTCCCAAACACACACAAATACACCTTAACGCACACGCATACGAAATTATTTCAATTTCGATTTTCATATATCCGAATTCGATGACCCAAACCCCGATTTACCATTTACGGTGGTAATCAATCACACGTTATTGATTGGTGACGTAAAAACGGATTAAAACAGCCACTAATCCTCACGATTAGATTCGTTCACCAACACCTCTCTCACCATGAAGTGACACTTCTCCCAATTTAGCACCAAGTCCGTCTCTTCACACCTGCTCAACACAACTTCAAGATTGATTAGACATTTATCAAACGACTCCCCGTAGACGGAGAAGTCGTCCATGAAAACCTCCCTAATCTTTTCAATCAACCCATGAAAAATAGCCATCATACACCTTTAAAAGGTGGCGGGTGCATTACACAACCCAAACGACATTCTCCTAAAAGCAAAAGTCGCATAGTAGCAGGTGAAAGTGGTTTTCTCTTGATCCTCGGGGGCTATAATGATCTGATTATACCCCGAATACCCATTTGAGAAACAATAATACTCAAAACCACCTAATATATCAATCATCTGATCAAGGAACGGTAAAGAAAAGTGATCCTTACACGTTGCCTTGTTCAACTCCCTATAATCAACACACACACGACATCCCGTCACTAATCTAGTGGCTACCAATTCATTAGACTCAGTCTTAATCACTGTGGTACCCCCCTTCTTAGCAACTACGTGTAACGGACTCACCCATGGACTATCAGAAATTGCAAAGATCATGTTGCTATCTAACAGCTTTAAAACCTCTTTATGTATCACCTCTTGAATTACCGGATTAACTCTACGTTGATTTTGCACTACAACTTTTCTACCCTCTTCTAATCTAATCCTATGCATGCAAATGGAAGGACTAATTCCCTTAATATCCACGATCGACCATCCTATAGCAGATTTGTGCTTACGAAGCACTACTAAAAGTCTCTCAAGCTGATCATCAGATAAATGGGCAGATACAATTACCAGATACTTCTCGGTCTCATCCAAGTAGGCGTACTTGAGGTGATCCGGGAGTGGTTTCAGCTCTTTTTTCGCCTCCAATAGTGGCGCCTTATCAAATATCTTCTCGAAAGTCGACTCCTCAGCTTCTAAGTCGTCCTCATCCTCTACTTTCTTCATCTCCAAAAACTTGACATCTTCATTATCTTTCAAGCTGTCAAAATAATCAAGATCATAAGAATCATAAGATAGATCGTCAAGGATAGGATAATCAAACTGATGAACATAGAAAGAGCAAGGGTCTACTTCCCTCAAATGTGCCGCAAACCCGGGTACACACAATCAAAACATTCCAGCTTACAACTTTGTCCAAAATCCTCATAACAACCCTGCATACCAACAAAACAACTTACCTTACCCTTACCCATATATACTCGAGGAAGGTTTCCCTCGGATCGTTAAGGTTCCTCGAATATATATGTAGTATACTGTAGTATAGGGAAGTGTTCCCTCGAATAGCCATATATGTAGTCCATCAACCATATACTGTAGCCATATACTGTAGTATAGGGAAGGGTTCCTCGAATATATATGTAGTAGTTTCCTCAAATGTGCCGCAAACCTTCCTCGAATAGCCATGTTCTTTCCCGGCAACGGCACCATTAACTTGAACCGAAAATAATAACTTTCTACTAGTAGTTTTCCCGCAAGCGTACGGGTTCACTGTAGTATAAGCAAGTATAGCGACCAAGTATATCGTACCTCGGGATGGAATGTATGCGAATAGATCCCTGAAGATCTTGATTCTTACTGGTATTCCCTCTAGTGCCGTCAACCCGGTCCACTGTCTAATTAAACTCATTTGCAGCATCATCCAACTCATTACTGATGTCCATTATATCATTCCCTCCTCCGGCAGTGTTCATCCTTCTTAAAAAGGCTCGGTTTCTTCTTGCTATTGTCTCAGGATCAAGATGTATTCTCTCTTTGCTCGTTTCTCCTTCCAAGCGTGTTTTCATAAACCTGAAACACTAACAAAAGAATCAAAACGCAACTGCCGAACGAGTAAGAATAAAATAGAAAAATAAAGCACTTACTACTAACTACTAAGCTATCTACAAGTCCTATTCAAATGACATACATCACTATCCCCGGCAACGGCGCCATTGACTTGAACCGAAAATATTAACTTTCTACTAGTAGTTTCCCCGCAAGCGTACGGGTTCACTGTAGTATAAGCAAGTATAGCGACCAAGTATATCGTACCTCGGGATGGAATGTAGGCGAATAGATCCCTGAAGATCTACGCGTCGTAATTAATATGAGTGTATGTTTTTTGGTTTTTTAAAAGAAAATATGATCTAAACTAAATTACTCTACGAATGCAAAAAGGAAAATTAGTCTAAGAACGTAAAAGTGTGTTTTCGAATATGTGATGGTGATGCTCAGGATAGGAATTCCTACGTATACTAACGGAGCAGGTACATAATCAAAATAACTGTGACGTGCAAGAAATAACCTAAGTAAACGATTGTAAGATGAAAGCTCAAGAATTCAATCCCTAATACTTTATCCTATCAATCAACTTCACTAATTCACTAACAAGTTAATAGATCGTGCTTAATTTAAGAGACCCTAATTTAACTAAGGTGATGCGGTCGTCCTCCCTAGATAAACCGGTAGATTAATTAACCCTTTCTAAACCCTCTCGTTAAGTCTACTTGTTGTTAAAGAGTGATAAGGTCGTCCTCTCTCTAACACTTTTCGAACGAAATTCAAAGGTAAATTTAAGATTGATTTTAAGAATTCATTAATTAAGAGAATTAAAACTAAACGTCATGAATTACCCCAATTACGTACTCACTTCCTACTTCTACGAGTTCATCCTACCCTAAGCATACAAGGGTTTTAGCTAGACATGGTTTTAACGACGACAAAAATAATTGAAAAAATAACGAACAATAACGTAATTATACGAACTAAATGACTATCAAATATAAACTAGGGTTTTAAGAAAGAAAATAAATTCTAAGAACTGAAATCAGATTAATAAAACGAAGTCTTAAGTATTCAATATCAACGAACTAACAAAATAAACTGAAAATCTAAAGCAAACTAAGAATTCGTAAAGAAAACCTCAATTACACGTAAAACTCAAGCTTGCTTATCTCTCGTACTCTTCTCTCTCCAAAAACTAACTCTAAGTATGAAGTGGTCTGATGTCCTCTCCAAAATCGTGTTCGGAACGAGTATATATATGCGTCGGGCAGATTCGGGAACTCATGGGCCGGAAAAACGAATCTGGAAGTAAAAGGGCTGAGGCGCTCGAGCACCACCCGCTCGAGCAGGGGCGCTCGAGCTGAAGAGGTTGAATGACTCCAAGGCTCGAATAGGGCCGCTCGAGTGATAGCACTCGAATGGTGCAAAGGCTCGAATGGGAGCGCTCGAGCCACTCGAGCTCTCGAAATCTTCTGTAAGTCTGGGCGCTCGAGCACCATTCGTGCTCGAGCGGGGGCGCTCGAGTAAGTGTACTCGAGTGGTGCTCCTCCTTCTTCAACTAATTCTTTTCTTCTCGCACACTAATACCATTCGTATTTCTTCAATATCTTCTCATCCGGGCATCTGTTTGAATCGATTCAAAGTCCTACGAACTCTATTTTTCGCTCTCAATTCACCTATGAGCATCAAAGAGACAAATTCATCAATGTGTAGAAATAATACTCAATTGACTCTGAATATTCATCGAAAACAATCAAAATACGGGCATTTCGAGCTCTAAAATCTAACAATTTCATGCCTAATCAGGTGTCTAACCCAGTCAACATGTCATACTTCGGGTACTAAATTCCTAGATTTAGGGAGAAAGGACGTCAGGCTTTACAGCTGGCGCCATTGTAATGGGCCGCATCCACCTACTCAAGGGGATTCGGCCCAACCTCGAAACTATGGTCAATCTTTGCATTAAATGTTTGAATTGCCCAAAGATCTTAGGACAACCCAAGGGCATACCTTTGGAATATAAATACAGCCTTGATGACAATAAATAAAGGATCACACACATTAAAGATCAAATCTACACATAGACTTGACAAATCTCTGTGCATTTATTGTTCTTGTTCTTCATGTTTATATCTCCCAACCACAAGCAATAAATGTCCTAAACAGGGGTGGAGCCACCTTAAGACAAGGGGTGTCAATTGCCCTACCTGATGTACATGATGTACAGTGCACTCATTCAACAGTTGAGACTGTTTATACTGAAAAATGTATGTTGAATACAATGAAAATTGTACACTTAGTGAATCTAACCACACTTTGCAGTGTAATCAGCCTACACTTTTCAATGTAAATAATTTTAACTATTGAGTAACGCACCGTACACCTTTTTATTGTACTTCATATAATATTTTGTGTCCTACCTTTATTTAAGTTCTATCTCTGCCCCTGGTCCTAAATCCCATATATTCTATAGTTATTAATCATTCCAAAGACACATTACATATCGGAGGTGCTTAGCATGAGGAATTTGTTTAAGGAAGTCTCCTTTACTTGGACGAGAAGACAGGGCAATATTGTTGCTCATAAGTTAGCTTTATTTGCTGAGTAGGTTTTATATTAAAACGCTTCATAATAAGTTTAACATGAAATAATTTTAGGGTATTATTAATCTCATCAAGAGTATCATTAAACCTGTCAGGGGTATCATTAGTCTGAGTTCAAGAAAATTTAAAATAATTTTCTTGAACTCAGACTAATGATACCCCTGATGAGATTAATGATACTCCCGATGAGATTAATGATACTTTAAAATTGTTTCATGATAAGCTTATCATAAACTATTTTTATATAATACTTTACCCTTATTTGCGTTCTCTTGTTCTTCCTTGTTTTTTTCAACCCAGATCCCAGGTTCTATTGTTCATGACGTTAAAGCCGATTTTATGACTTTTTAATTTATGAAGTTTATTTTTCCGTAAAAAAAAAAAAAAAACACATTACACGTCTAATCCGGAAGGATTATCGGTTAAACACCATTTAAACTGGCCAATTCGAGGTAGTATATTCCAAGGTCACAATTAAAAGCTCAACCAGGTGTATTTTATTTTCACATGTATTTTCCTAAGGCGTACATTATATTTTATTGTCCAAATTTAATGTGAACAAGTTTCACCACTAAATTGATTTTGTTAGTTTTAGTTGTTTTATTAAAAAATACTTCCTCCATCCATGAGTAAGTTTCACATTTCATTTTGTTGAATGGTTTAAGAAAGTGTATTTGTTTGTTAAAATATGGTGAGCTACATGTTGACTTTTGAAATAAAGTAATGAATAGTGTTGAAAAGTGAATTGAATTAGTGACACTTTTGGTAATATTGTGTAAATTTGAAGGTTAAAGTTTATATGTTGTAGAGTGTTGGTTTTGTCATTTATGGAATTAGAAGTTTAGTGGGGAACGACCCCGAAAAGGAAAGATAGAAGTTTACTCCTGAACGGAGGGAGTACATTTTTACTATATATAATATAATTAATTTTAAATTATATTAATTTTTTATTAAGAAATATTGGTTATATTACAATAAAATATGGTAAAAATTTGCATGAGATCATACAAATTAACATATATTTCTACCAAGTGTTAATAAGTCAATGTCCTAGTTACACTCATTCTCATTGTCTCATGTCATAAGACGGTCTCATTCATGACCTACTCATAAAATACTAATCATAAAACAGTTTCATGGTGATTTGAAATTAATTCACACAAGATCAACTCTATTTTATTTTGAAATGCATTAATGAATTTAAAACTTCAGTATATATATAGTGAAATTGGTTCATACATGAAACGTTGAAAAGTATTAGTTGTTACACTGAAAAGTATTAGTTGTTTTCGCTAAAGAGTACAGCAACTGGTAACCTTCGGTCAAAACAACTAATATCTTTTATATTAACATTTTCACTCTTAAAACTTTGTAATCCACACCATATTTCAATTCGTACGAATACATATTTTTACCGAGACTTTAAATTCCATAACTTACCCGCACCTAATATCCAAAACAAAACGGAGCACCTAATATACTCATATACGCAAACTTCATAAATAATTGCAGAGAAAGGTAACAAGGCAAATAGTGAAAGGGTAATGGAGGGGCCGCTATGGTGTTGAATAGTAAACTTGTCATATATCCCAAAGGGGCCACCACGTGAATTACGACCCTCTACCACCGCTCCCCCTTTCTCTCTCTAGTATCCATTTCCACTACTACACTTAAACCCCCTTCATTCTCCCCAATTAATTTCCAATTACGTTTTCTCTCTTTCACACCAAAATGGATTCCCCTCCCGCAGAAGGAGAAGGTCCGTCGTCAGCGCCGTTGACGACGGGCACCAGCGATGGCGGGACCGCTACAACAGCGGCCCTGCCAACGCTGAGTCGGTACGAGTCGCAGAAGCGGCGGGACTGGAACACGTTCCAGCAGTACTTGCGGAACCACAAGCCGCCTTTGACGCTGGCGCGGTGCAGCGGGGCGCACGTGATCGAGTTCCTCAAGTACCTCGACCAGTTCGGGAAAACGAAGGTGCACGTGACGGGCTGCCCTTACTTCGGGCAGCCGAACCCGCCCTCGCCGTGCGGCTGCCCGTCGAAGCAGGCGTGGGGCAGCCTCGACGCGCTAATCGGACGGCTGAGAGCGGCCTATGAGGAGAACGGCGGACGGCCCGATTCGAACCCCTTTGGCGCTAAAGCCGTGAGGATATATCTGAGAGAAGTGAGGGAAAGTCAAGCGAAAGCTAGGGGTATACCCTATGAGAAAAAGAAGCGTAAGAGGCCGTCGGCTTCTGCTGCTATAGCTACAGGCGGTGACGCTGGCGGTAGTGGCGGTGACGGTGTCGGTGGCGTTGGCGGGAGTGGGAGTTGACCGGAGATGAGGTGAGATTAGTGGTAGTATGTCACAGTCCAATTCTTTATAAACTTTGACAATAATTGTAAATTATATGGATTATATACATATATAATATAACCGGCTATATATATATATATTTCTAATTTCTACATGAACAAGTAGAATTAGAGAGAGTTTTAGTGTTTTCCTTCTTAACAAGGGTTAGGGAAAAATATTCTTTTAGCTGTGGTCTTTTAAGAATAATATGTTTTCAAGTTTGTGAGTGTAGAATAATATATTTTCGAATTTGTAAAAATAGGACAATATTTTTTTTCAAATTTATAAAAATAGGACAATATATTTTAAAAATCTCTAAATGTATGACAATTGAGTTTGTGAGGGTGTACTTTGGGCTTCAAATTCGTGCTCGATTGTCTTACAATTACATAAACATATTGTCCTATTTTTACAAACTCGCAAAATTTATTGAGCTTGAAGTACAACCACTGTTAAGTTAAGTTAAGTTATTAAGATTGGTTTGTTTACATAAGTAAATACCATTCATTTCTAAAACTACCGACACTGTTTTTCTTATGTACTCTTATCGTGTCCCTTTTCTTTTTGCTTTTGTTTTTCTTATAGGAAGGTATAGTGTTTCAAATTAAATAATGTTAACTTATTATTTAATCACATTATTGGTTGCAATTAATTATCTAAGGAAGGAGCACTGTATATAGGGGTTTTCAATAAATTATACTCATGTGATTACCATCATTCAAAATTTATACATGATTGCTCATGTATATGTACTCAAAATTTTTAGGTTGTATTTAGGATGGAGGGATTTGGACAATAAATTTTAAAATACACATTCTAAATTTACTTTTTTAGTTTGGGAAAAATATTTAAATGGATAAATTTTTAAGAGTAGGTCTTATATGAGACCGTCTCATAGCATGAGACAATGAAAATGAGTGTAACTAGGGTATTGGCTCTTTAACACTTTGATAGGGGTAGGTTTGTGTGGTCTCATGCCATGAGACGGTCTCATACAAGTTTTTGCCAATTTTTAATACTTAGCTTTAGTTCTAATTCAAATTGGAAGAATTTCAAATATTTAGCAAAATAATGTCATTTGATATCTATAAATTCTTAAATCCATTTATTTTCAACTCTCTTATATTTCAAATGACTTCATCCAAACACAATCTTATTAAATAAAAAAATAAAAAATAAAATAAAATATATATATATATATATATATATATATATATATATATATATATATATATATTCTAGAATTTTATTTATGAAAATAACTTTGTAGACCACCCAAGATTCAAACATTATAAACTTACGACCATGCCAACACCAATTTGATTTATATATTGCAATTAAACCATTTATATATATATATTATCTACTTTGTCCATGAAAAGTATACTTACTTATTTGCAGTTTAATACAATATGACAGAGGATATTATGAAGTATTGTGAGGTCTGTTTATGACTAAAATGATTGTTTATAAAAAGTATATCACATATTTTCCATAAGCAACCATTTAATTCATAAACGAACCTCACAATACCTCATAATACCCTCCGAAATATTGTATTAAACCACGTACAAACAAGTGAGCATACTTTTCGTAGACAGGTGGAGTATTTATTATGTATTTAGCGTAGGGATGTGCAAAATATTGAGTTATACCATGCTTATTGAATCGAAAGTTATCGAAAATGCCGATCTTTTAGGTATGCGAAATTTTCAATATGGTATGATATATAGTGTGTTGTATATTTTTGGTAAGGCAGTGGTATGCACATTCAAGTTTTTTAACATATCGGTATATATTCATAACTAAATCTTATTTTAGTATTTTCAGTATATTGCAATTTCGGTATTGCTAAAAATTCGGTATGAATCGATATATATATCGATATCGTTCAAACGTTTAGTGTACCGAAATTTCAGAACGATTTCGATAAGTAATATGAATATGATATGGAATTTTACATGCCTAAATTTTCGATATATCGTACCAAATCACCCTAATTTAATTCATTCCGTACTATTTTTTGTCCGGGCTCCGCCATTGCGCACACATTGTCAAATAATGTTCAAAATCTTCATAGCGGACTTTCCCCATTGTTGCTTGCCAAGGTCTTATATGCACCTGGTGCGTGGTGTATTTACTCAACGGTTAAAGTTATTTACTCTAAATAGTGTGGATTTTGTTACACTGAAAACCGACAAAATTGAAAATTTTTTAGTGTAATCAACTCACATTTTTCAGTGTAAACGACTTCAACAGTTGAGTGAGTGCATCATGTACCAGATGCACAAGAGACTTACTCATTGTTGTTTACGATCTAGAAAAATTAATATTTTCATTTTAGGTAGTATGCAAATTGGTGTGGAATGTCCAAATAAAAAAATGTACAAATTCCTTTGGAACGAAAGAAGTAATATTTTTTAGTGAAGTCAACTAACAACTATTTATGTATAAACCATTTTCACAATCTACGTTATCAAACAAACATGAGAGTAAATAGTGTGAGATTGGGGTGGATTCTGGTCCCCGCAGCTGGAGTGGGAGATTCGGCGGGCATACATTAACATTAAATTCAGACTGCTTGTAATTCCACACGTGTTACTGTTACCTCTGCTACCACTTAATTCACAAAACTTTGACCCGGCTTTCTGGGTCCTTGCCTTTGTTAGTAACATCCCTATTCATTTCCTACGCTTTGTGGGGACTACTTCACGAGCCTCATAATTTCACACCATACTACAATACAAAAATACACTCCCTTTCCTACTTGATTTTTCATTTGACAAAGCCACTTCACTTTTTTATTAATGTGATCTTGGAGATGATTGGAGGGAATAATTTATAAGAATTGATTTTATTTTAGTGTTCATAATAAGCTTAATTTGAAATAGTTTTAGAATATCATTAATCTCATCAGCAGTGTCATTAAACCTGTCAGGAATATCATTAGTCTGAGTTCAAGAAAATTTAAAATAATTTTTTTGAACTCAAACTAATGATACACCTAATGAGATTAATGATACTCCCGAAGAAATTAATAATACTTTAAAATTATTTCATAATAAGTTTATCATGAACTATTTTCATATAATATTTTGCCTTCATTTTGGATATGAGAAATTAAGGACCGATCGAAATAGCAAAATGGATATGAAGCTTATGACTTAGTATTTAAATTATAAAATACTGAAAGAGATTTGACTGTTTATATGACTTATTTTATAAAAAAATTAGAAATTTTGTATTCTTCTCATAATGATTTATCATGTCATGTTGCACAACATGTATTTATGCGTCAATAATATAATATAAATTATATTTTAATATAATGCCATGTTACTTTAGCACAAAAATGGTATTTTTGTCATTTTCGTGTTTAGTATTGTTGTATTATCTTGTCCACACAATTACATGAATTTTCACTCCTATATCCAATAACGTAGTCATAAATTTTATAAGAAGCTCAATCAAAATTACATATACTATAAGAATGAATTAATATCAAAGGTTAATTGCAAAAAAATCACGAATTTTTTTTATCAATTACAACATATTTATTCATTTTTCTTTGCAATTCAATACACCACCTTTTTAAGTTTTACAATTTGAAACATCTGATCATTTTTTGGTA
This sequence comes from Ballota nigra, assembly GCA_947034835.1. Lineage (NCBI taxonomy): Eukaryota > Viridiplantae > Streptophyta > Magnoliopsida > Lamiales > Lamiaceae > Ballota > Ballota nigra. The sequence continues at coordinate 2,590,102 of OX344727.1, read as the reverse complement.
ACAATTAAATTATGTTATTGTCGAAAATGTCTAATATATGTCGACTTAAGCACCAAAAAATAAAAATAACGTCTTTAAAAAAATATTTTTAAGTTCTATTTCTAAAGTTTGAAACACATTTTAAATGTGTATGTTTCATTTTTTTTAAATATAATTTTATTTGGTGGCATCTACATGGACACTAGGTGGCATATCCGACAATTACTCATTTGGTTGCTGTAGAAAACTTATCAAAGCATCAAATTGCAAACTTAAAACGGCGTCATATTAAATTTCAAAGAGAAAAATGATATGTTGTAATTGATAAAAACTATATTAATTTTTTTTTTCAATTAACCCTATTATCAAAGTTGTTGGGACAATGCTTATTTTGAATTAGATCTCAATATCCTGAAAAGATGAGTTGTCTGAAGTACAATCAAGATTGTATCTTGTAATAGGATCATGATAGGTTAGTCATTTTTACTTTACCGGTACTCAGTTGTGAACCAAGAAATCTAGAAATCCTACTGAAGACAATCCCGAAGGCCACTTGGTAACATTACTGATCTTACTAAGCTGGTCAGTAAAGTTACTCAGTAAAGAGCATCTGAGTAGTTAAGTGCTGAGCCATGTGGATCCTGAAGAAGTCAGGCCACACTGAGCTCTTTTGGGAAGAGTTAGCATTTATGTTAAGTACTGCAGATGTAAAAGGAATGTCAGGATCAACACCCATAAAGACAAAACTTGAAGATGCTAATCAAGACTTAAAAGCCAAGAATATCTCAAGGTAGTCAAAGGATAATATCAAGAAAGTCCTACTAACCGCTGAGTCAAACCAATGAAAACTTGACACCTCATGTACGAGCCCCGACACATGAAGAGTGAAGACCTGCAAATTGGAAAGTAGACGGTGAACACAAAGGAGTTTTTGTTGGGAAAATAGGGTGCCCGAAAACTATTCGGGATAAAATTTAAATACAATTATTACTAGCATGAATTAATCCTAATTAATTCAAATAATAATTCCAATAACATTTTTATTATCATGCATGTAGAATTAATTCACATAAAACCTATGGCGGAATAACTAGGAAATTATGTGATTACGTACCTCTTGTAGATATGATCTTTTATTAATCACGGGAATATCACGAACGTGCTACCAACCAAAAGACCTTCTCAAGTATGTCCCTTTCGCTTTGCTTGATCATCGGTGGGAAGTGCTTTCAAGCAATTAAAATAACAAAACAAAAAAGTAAAATATTTTTACTCTTGATTTTTCCAACACATGGAATCAAGTACTTGGGGATGAAATAAGCATTCCCTATTTATAACAAGGAGTGGCCGAAAATATGTGATATTTTAGAGGTGGGGAAAATCTTTTTTTAGCCTTTAAGAAATCTTGAATATATCCCATATATTCTTTTCTCCATAATAAAATATTCCACAAAAATATCACTCTCCTTATTAAGGGGTAATTTTCGAAAATCTTAGGGAGAATATCCAAGATTTGGATCTTCTTGAATTTATGAGATAATCTTGTATTCCAAGAATACTTATCTTCCATAATATATTTCCAAGAAAATCAACAAAATCTTTTCTCTCCTAAGTATACTAATTTTAAAAAATAATGCATGAAAAAATCAGCAATTATATTTTCTTTTATTTTAATCACCTTATTATTATTGGGTTACTTGAGGGACCTTTAGGAGAATTAAGATTGGACCTCCAATGGATTTCTGAATTTCAATATTGAGCCCCAATATAATTCAGCCCATTAATATTAATTAGTAACACTAATAAATTTATATTGCACTATCCATCTTAATCCATTTTACGATAATATGGGCTCCTGGTTATTATTTTCCGCGTTTAAGATTATCTAGTACATTAATTAATTAAGCTTCTGAATAGCTCTAAATTAATTAATATATTTTACCTTAAAGTAAAGACAACTCAACATTATTATCCGTACCGAAGAAACTAATTCTTCACTTGTAAGATTTGGTACGATAAAACTTATGAGCCCACCAAGGGGACAAATCACACGAGCCGTACTCGCACGCGTTTCTCCATATTAAATCTTAGCAACCGTCGTATGATTAATATTACTGCCCAAAACACAAAGTTCGAAGTCACGATGATTCTCACCCAACATGAATCAAAGCAGTAACCATTAACCACATACGGTCCTATTTAAGTGACGGAGATTAAAAAATCAATAACCACTAAGGTTTAATTCTTCACATTTCAGAACAGAAGAATTTATCCTCGCTGTAGGTCCTTTTCAACACATACTAAATGTGCTAGTGCAATCTCTTAGTCAGGACAGACCAATTTGAGATATACACATCAACCTTTTGCGGCGGATTGTTCAATTCCACCTGGGTCGTGAATTTGTACGTTTAGTTACAAGAAAACCGTTAATGTGATTGTTGATAGGCGAACAGAACTATCATTTGGGCGAACAGAATTAACCCAAAGTACCCACCCTTAAGACGGAATTAAACCAACAAAACCAGGCTGAGCTGGAAATGTCAGGTGGACAGGTCTTGTTAGGCGAGCAACATTAACCAGGCGAGCATCTTTAACCTAAAGACCATGTGGACCCATATCTAGCGCATTGGCGAACATATTTGATTACCATATCAAGATATCAAATCGTCAAGAGTGACCAACAAAATCAAGCTAAAGACTCCTCAAGGACAAGTCCAACAGGACGAACAACTCTTGAATACGAGCAAGTCCAGTACTAGAGGATAGAATTTAGTTTAGATAAGGTCAAAATAGTCAAAGCCCAAGTGTCACACATGCACACTAGGGAGGTCAAAGGTCATGTACACCTCCTGCTAGACAAACTTGTATAAATACTTAGATTTTTCCAGCTAATAAAACAAGCACAAATTCATATACACGTCCAAACTACAATTATACACCCAAAGCATCTCGATTCTCTTATATACGAATAAATACGTAATTAATACACGTGTTTATTCTACCCCAATCCAAATTTTTGTATTCATTAATTACGTTAGTGATCAATCACACGTAATTGTTTGATGATCTAATTAACAATTAAAAACAACCACTAATCCTTGTGATTAGCAAAGATCATCAATAAATTGGCGCTAGAAAGAGGGTTCGAACCTCCGATTTAAGGATTCAAGTGTGATTAAGTAAGAACTTAAAATTTAAAACTTGAAGAATTGAAGAAAGGTGTTCTTGGTGTTCTTCATTTAAGAACCTTTGAAAACTAACACCCATACATCAATTAAAGATGCATCAGTCTCATGAGACTCAACACTCCCAGCATGTGACAAGGGATTCATGTTCGAGGATGTTCCAGGCTGGTAGGCGACCAGAAATAGCCCGGCATGAGCAAGAAAACCATCCAACAGTTACACATCAACCAATGCCACCTGAGCTGGATGCTTTTGTTCGCAATCCTGATGAACTAGCCGAACAATCGCAATGCTTCAGGCCTTGCAAAAGCAACAAGCACATCCTGACCCATCTCAGATCCGAGCAAGGCATAGCCCAACAAAAGCTCGTGAGCATGAGAAAGCCAGAGATGACCATCAAAATAAGGCAGACAGTGCCCAAGTTCATAAGATAAAGGGCAAGGAGAAACAGCTCGCCGAAGCTACCAGCCATGGAGAATCAACCTCAAACCAAGCTTTGGGGATTAGTCAGGGTACACGCCAAAGTACACTGAACAGATTAGGTCACCTTGGTCGGGGAGCAACGGAGATCCATCCAAGAGCAGAAGTAGCTCGCCCAGCCCACATACCAGCTCGCCAGTCAGTCCACGAAAGGCTGACTAGGTCAGCTTTTGGTCGCCTAGGCCCAGATGCGGAACCCAATCCTAGGAGGTCAGTCCAGGGGGTTCTCATACCAAGCGAGGGACTGCGGCGAACAGATGGTCATGCACCTTTGTTCGCCGAACAGCCTCCAAGTCAAGGGGGATCCCTGGAGGAACTGGTCTCCATGAGGAAAGCGACCGAAAGCATTCAGGGTCAGTTGGACCTGCAGAGAGGTTATGGGAATACTTCACTTCCATCCTCTCCGCTATCTTCGGTAATCTTAAAAGCTCTCATTCAAAAAAAGATCCAATTCCCTGCAAGTATACAATATGAAGGCACGGCGGACCCCCGGGTGCATTTGATGAAATACTCTGATTATATGATATCAATGGGGGCAAGTGATGCAACCCAGTGCCGAAACTTTCCATTGACTCTGGGGGACCGTGTCCATAAATGGTTTTCGGCTCTGCCACCAGCTTCAATTCATTTATTTACCCAGCTAGGAAAAGAATTCTTATCTCATTTCTCTACAGCTGGGTCTTATCTATCCCAGAGACATCGGTTATCCGACTTAAAACAAGCTGACGATAAGTCGAACCGTTCGTAATTGGAAAGATTTGACAAGGTCTTGCTAGAAAGGGAATCAGTCAGCGAAGATACCAAAATTGTAGCCGTCCTAGCTGGATTAAAGAAGGGCACTGAACTGTGGAATGATGTACATCTCAGATGCCCGAAAACTTATGCTGAATTTCGAGACCGGGCAGGTGTTTTTGTCTCCATGCATGAGGCCTTGCAAAAAGACATGGGGGACAAAGGTGAACAGAAGGAGAGTGGGAAAAAGACTGGTGGTGGAGGTTATCGTGCCTCGAAGAACATGAAAGCATTCAACTAGGGGACAGAACTGAAAGACAAGCTGAATCATGTACTTACCGTATCAATCGATGCGGTGTACAATAATGTCTGGGACAAGGAATTACTTACTCCTCCAAGAAAGATACGTCAAGACGCTAGCAAGTTAAACCAAAACATGTATTGTGCCTACCATCAGAGTGTGGGGCATTTTACAAGTGAATGTCGTGACTTGCTGAAGTAATTGTGGCGATTCTATGAGGAGGGTAAGCTATCTGAGTTTGTGAAAAGACAACTTGGTAAGAGAGACAGAGATGATGATTTCGAAGAAGAGGATATAGAGAAAGCTCCTCGTCAGAATCGGCTTGGGCGACCAGCTCCGGCACCAGCAGGAGGACCAGTTTTCGAGATTCAAATGATGGAACCTGCTGGACCAGTTGGTGGTTGTTCTGATGGACGACCACCAATATTGAATCGTAAAAGAAAGGCTGAGCTACGTGAAATAGCTCAGGTTCAGGAAATGGGGGTCAATCCATCAATTCTTCAAACAACAGAGTTGACCTTCACGGACAAAGATCTGGACGGGATCGTGATGCCCCATAACAATTCCCTCGTAATCTGCGCCAAAATAATGGGAACCAAAGTTCATCGATTATTGGTGGACACCGGAGCCTACACCAATATCATCTTCAAGAAAATGTTTGATCAACTAGGCGACTATATTAGCTATATTCAAGATTCTAATCACCGAATTCTAGGCTTCGAAAATGCTGTAACAGAACCATTAGGAATAATTTGGTTGTCAGTACAACTTGTATCGACTAAAGATCCCGAGAAAAATATAACAAGAATGGTGGATTTCCTGGTCGTAGATCAAGAATCCACCTATAACGGGAGCTGGAACGTTGAAGGGAGACCAAAGAAAAGTTCGAGAATGTCTCCTTCAAATACATACAATTGAAGAACAAATATTAATGATGGAAGCATCAACCAGCCATTCTGATAATGAACCATCTATCCTCAAAGACATCCTGGGAGATCAGAATGACCAGATGGAAGTTGATGAACAACCCACACTTATGTTGGAGTTATACGTGAAAGTATGCTTTTACTTTGTATAACTCGTGTATCAAACACTTGGTTATGAGAATGATTCTTTTATCACATTTGCATTAGTTATGATTGAATGTTGAATTTCTATTGCAAACCGTTCAATATATAGTACATGTTACATTGTAGTTAATGTGGTGATACCCGATCACGGAAGACAACATTAACAGTTTACTTGTAACTAAACGTACATATTCACGACCTAGGTGGAATTGAACAATCTGCCGTGAAAGGTCGATGTGTAAGGCTCAGATTGGTTTGTCTTGACTAAGAGATTGCACTAGCACATTTAGTATGTGTTGAAGAGGACCTACAGCAAGGATAAATTCTTATGTTCTGAAAGGTGAAGAATTAGACCTCAGTGGTTGTCGATTTCTAAATCTCCGTCACTTAAATAGGACCGTGTGTGCTTAATAGTTACTGCTTTGATTCATGTTGGGTGAGAATCATTGTGACTTCGAACTTTGTGTCTTGGGCAGTAATATTAATCATACGACGGTTGCTAAGATTTAATACGGAGAAACGCGTGCGAGTACAGCTCGTGTGATTAGTCCCCTTGGTGGGCTCAGAAGTTTTATTGTACCAAATCTTGCAAGTGAAGAATTAGTTTCTTCGGTACGAATAATAATGTTGAGCTGTCTTTACTCCAAGGTGAAATATATTAATTAATTTAAAGCTATTAAGAAGCTTAATTAATTAATGGACTTGATAATCTTAAACGCGGGAAATAATAACCGGGAGCCCATATTATCGTAATATGGATTAAGATGGATAGTGCAATATTAATTTATTAGTGGTAATAATTAATATTAATGGGCTGAATTATATTGGGGCTCAATATTGAAACTCAGAAGTCCATTAGGAGGTTCAATCTTAATTCTCCTTAAAGGCCCCTCAAGTAGCCCATTAAGTAGCCCAATAATAATAAGGTGATTAAAATAAAAAGAGAATTATATTGCTGATTTTTCTATTGTTATTTTCGAAAATTGGGTAATTAGGAGAGATTAGATTTTGTTGATTTTCTTGGAAAGATATTATGGAGGATAAGTATTCTTGAAATACAAGATTATTTCATATATTCAAGAAGATCAAAATCTTGGATTCTTCTCCTAAAAATTTCGAAAATTACTTGAAAGCATCTCCCACCGGTGATCAAGTAAGGCGAAAGGGAAATACTTGAGAAGGTTTTTGGGTTGATAAAGCGAGATCGTAATTGTCCTGTTTATTCAAAGGCCAAGTCTACAAGAGGTACGTTAATCATATATTTACTTGTTTATTCCGCCATAGTTAATATGTGAAATTAATTCAACATGCATGATGAAAATTAGTTGTTGGAATTATTATTTGAATTAATTAGGATTAATTCATGCTAGTAATAATTGTATTTAAATTCGTATTTAAATTTCATCCCGAATAGATTCCGGGCACCCCTATTTTCCCAACAACTGGTATCAGAGCCACGGTTTCGGGCTCTGATCTTTAAATTGGAATTTAAATTGTTAAACATTAAATTGAAATTGGATAGTAGAATTGCTAGATTTTTTTTGCAAGTATCCAATTGTCATGGTTTTAATGTTGTTAATTTCATGCGTGTGAATTAATTGTTTTTAATTCGATTCGTTCGAATTCGTTTTTCTTGTGAGAAAATCCACGAGTAGATTAGTTGGTTTTATTTTGATTCGATCATTGTAATAGACTAGTCTAGATCTATTTTTTTTTTTTGTAAAAATAAATTGTAACCGGATCGTGACGAAGAACGAAGAATTAAAAACGGCATACCCGGACGACACATACAAGCGTGGCGCGTGTATGGACGTAAAATCATGCAAGGGGTGAAGAAAACGAGGACGAACGGCGAAAAACAGCGCACGGGGTGCACGGCGCACGACCCGGGCGCAATGGAAGGCCGGCACCGTGCGCACGCGCGCGCGCCTCGGGCGCGGCCTGCGGCGCCTAGGGGCGCTCCGGGCGGCGCCTCGGCGCACCTCCGTGCAGCGCCTCGGGTGCACCTCTGTGCTGCGCCTCGGGTGCGCTTCGGCGCGCCTCCTGCACGCTTCTGGCCGAGAGGCGCGCGGGCCCACTTCGTGGGCCGACGCGCGCCGTATCTCGGGCCGTGGAATTTTTTGGTTCGTGTTTTTTTCCGTGTGACTTTAAACATCGTCCCGAACCCCAAACGATGTTGTTTTTTATAAAGTGTTGATGTTCGAGTGGGAGCATGTCGAGACGAACGTCGGAAAGCAACAAGGACGATTTTTCGCATCAAGACGTGAAGAAATTAAACCGTGACAATTGGATTTGAGTGCTCCAATGTGTTTAATTTTGTTTTGATGGATGTTTTATTTCGTGCACTAATTATTATTTGTTAATATGTGTTTGCATGAATTTAATTGTCCAAGAAAAACCTTACTTTCAAAAATTACTAAGTATGTTTTTTAATCGCAATTTTATTCCGGATATTAAAATTGGATTAATTTGGCCTCCATAATTTATTTATTTTTGAAGTTCTTTTGTAATACATTTCCCCCTCGGATCGGCCAAAAGAACGGATTTCACATGAATAAATTCCGAAAGGATGATTGTGGATTATTACTAGTGGCGGTATTGACCCTCACCCCGAGTGGCTTTCTCAAAGCGAAATAATAATCCTGTATTTAATTATGGTTATTACTTAGGCATAGGAAATTGATATTAACTTACTCCCCTCGGAGTCCCTGTCAATTTCTATGTGGTCAAAGTGGGAGCCAACTATTAATTTTGAATTAAGAATTTGTAACTTTTAAGTTTGTGATCTGCTTGAATGTATTTAAATGTATAGACCACCCCTCGTGGCGTATTTAATTTGTTTCGAGATGTTGGCTGATGCATGATTATATTGTTTTAAGGTTTCAATATAATTGATGTGATCAAAATTATGTGATAATTTCGTATTTTTCTAGATATTGATATGAATGTATGTTTTATTCTCATTTCATCATGTCGCAACCTATTAATCCACTGTATAGTATACTTAAAGATAATAAACTTGTTGGTGAGAACTATGTTGATTGGAAACGTAATATAAACATTGTCCTTCCTGCGCAAGAACACTATTGGATATTTAGCGTTGACGTACCCAAGAAACCTAATGATAAGTCAAGTAATGGGGAAAGGGCGATATTCGATGATTGGAAGCATTCCAATGAGCACATGAAGCACATCATCTTGACATTTTTGTCTGAAAATTTGAAGCGCATTCATGAAAGCATTGAAGCGGTTGTTGATATCATGAATAGCCTTGAAGAGATGTTTCAACATCAGAACCCCATGGCGAATCTGTTCACCATTCGTGAGAAGCTCACGAAGGAGATGGTGAAGGGAACACCTGTAAGGGATCATGTTCTCAATTTTAGGCGTGAGTTTGAGAAACTCGAGTTTCTTGGTGCCGGACAAAGTGAAGAAAGTCAAATCGATTCCATACTCCTAAAGCTATCGAGTAGTTTTGATGGGTTCTTTTGGGAATACGTGTTATCTGAACACAAGTTCACTTTGGATACCTTGCTCAAAGCTCTGACGACGGTAGAGTCATACTTGGGGAGTAGGGACGAGGCTTTGGTGATCAAGAGCTTTTTCTCGAAATCTAGGCCAATGGAGGGTAAGATTGAGAAGGAGGTGGTTGATCGGAACCAAACCAGTAGACTCACTTTTGGAGGCAAGAAAAGAGCTATTCAGCCGTACGGCGTGAAGATATCCGGTAAGAGTAAGTGCTTCAATTGCGGGGAAAGAGGACATTGGAGGTCTACCTGTTCTAAGCCTAAGAAGACGGTAAAGAAATGTAAGTCTCATGCTTTAGTCGTTGAAACATATGTTGCGGCGTATGCTGCCCACGTTTGGGTAGTGGATACCGGGGCAACTGATCATATTTGTTTCACTCTTCAGGGGTTCCAGCTAACCCGGCGACTTAGCAAGAATGAGATCACCATCACTTTGGGCGATGCTATGAGAGTGGCAGCCGAAGCAGTGGGAGTCGTGCACCTATCTTTTGAAGATAGAGTTTTAGTTTTAAGAGATGTTTTATACGTTTCGAACTTTAGGAAGAATTTGATTTCAGTTTCTAAGTTGTTTTTTTTATGGATATTCAGTTACTTTTAATAAAGTTGTTACTGTTTCTTTTAAGAATGATGTTATCTGTCATGGAACGTTGGTAAACAATCTTTATACGATTAAGTATGCACACCACTCAAATAAAATTGAATCTAATAACACATCGATTATTTCGAGTTATAAAAGAAAGCATTCTTCAGACATGAACGAAACACTTCTATGGCATCTAAGATTAGGTCATATTAATCTAATGCGGATACAAAGGTTGGTGAAAAATGAATCCTTGGAGTCACTTCGAGTTGAGTCATTTCCAACTTGTGAATCCTGTTTAGAGGGTAAAATGACCTAGAGGGCATTTGGAGCCAAGGGGAATAGAGCCACCAAAGTGTTAGAACTCGTTCATACCAATATGTGTGGTTCAATGATGATCATAGCAAGAAGGGGTATGAGTAATTTGTTATTACTCGAGATATGGATACATCTACCTTATGATGCATAGGGAAAGAAGTATCAAGTTTCTACGATTTGATCATGGAGGCGAATACCTTAGCAATGAATTTTTGAACTACCTATCGGACGAAGGGATTGTATCCCTGTTAACCGCACCGGGAACCCCTTAATAGAACGGTATGGCGGAACCAAGGAAGCGGACTCTTTTAGAAATAGTCAGATCCATGATGATTTATTCGGATTTACCCAAGTAGTTTTGGGGTAATGCCTTGGAAACGGCGGCTTACATTCTAAACTTGGTGTCATCCAAATCGGTTCCTAGAACCCTAATGGAATTGTGGACCGGGCGCGAGCCCAGTCTAAGACACTTGGGTATTTGGGGTTGTCCGGCATACGTGCTAGACGAGGAAGCCGGTAAGTTGGATCCACGTTCGGAATTAAGGCTGTTTATAGGATATCCCATGGGAACGAAAGGGTGTATATTCTATAGTCTCAAGGATTAAAAGACCGTGATTAGTTCGCACTTTAAATTCTTGGAGGAAGACTATATGAATAAAAGAAAGCCCAGAAGTGAGATTACCTTAGACGAGTTAAGATGGCAAACTCCTATACCAAGTATACAAGATGATGTACCACACGTCACACCTTCACAACCGGAACCCCGTCGCAGTGGGAGGATTGATAGGCAACCCGAGAGATTCATGGGAATAGGAAAATCTTTGGATTTGATTCCCGGTGATGAATCGGACCCATGGACATACGATAAGGCAATCCAAGACAAAGACGCGGAATCGTGGCAAACAGCAATGGAAATCGAGATGGGTTCGTTGGATCATAATCAAGTGTGGGAGTTGATCGAACCACCCAATGGGGTAGAACCCGTTGGATGCAAGTGGGTGTACAAGAGGAAAAGAGGACCGGACGGAAGGGTTGAGACCTTCAAAGCAAGGCTAGTGGCCAAAGGGTATACTCAAGGGATCGATTATGAGGAGTCATTTTTCGCCTGTAGCTATGCTTAAGTCCATTCGTATTCTCTTGTCGATCGATGCGCACCTAGATTACGAGATCTGGCAAATGTATGTCAAGATAGCTTTTCTTAACGGAAGTCTTGACGGAATCTATATGCAACAGCCCAAAGGTTTCATTGAAAAAGGTCAAGAGCACCTCATATGCAAGCTTAAGAGATCCATTTATGGACTTAAGCAAGCATCGCGTACTTGGAACCAGTGTTTTGATCAAGTTATTAAGTCTTATGGGTTTGATCAAAACGAGTTCGAGAGTTGTGTGTATAAAAGGTGTGACGGAACTGCGGTGGTATTCTTAGTATTACACGTAGACGATATTCTGCTCATTGGAAACAATGTAAAGGTATTGTCAGACGTAAGGGTATGGCTGTCAAATCAGTTTATATGAAGGACTTAGGGAAAGCCGGTCACATCCTTGGGATCAAGATCACTCGATATCTCAAGAGAAGGATGTTAGGCTTATCGCAAGTTTCATATAATGGCACTGTTTTGAAGCGATACAACATGCAAGATTCCAAGAAAGGTTTTGTACCTTTAGGCACGGAATCCATCTATCAAAAGAAAGAGGCCCTAAGACACATATGAAGATAGATGACATGAAAGACGTTCCGTACGTTTCGGACGTAGGAAGTCTTATGTATGCAATGTTGTGTACGAGACCGGATATCTGCTTTGCCGTGGGTATGATGGCAAGATATCAAAGTAACCCCGGGAAAGCACATTAGATTGCAATTAAATGCGTTCTGTAGTTTCTGAAAAGAACTTGTGATGGAATACTGATTTAACAGTCAGACAATCTAATTCCCATGGGATCACGGATTCAAATTTCCAATCAGACATAGACTCCAGAATAACTACCTCGGGTAGTGTGTTTTGCATGGGAGAAGGAGCCATGACATGGAGAAGCGATTAGCAGAAATGCATTGCCGATTCGACCATGGAAACCGAATAAGTAACTGCTTATGAAGCAGCGAAAGAAGCGGTTTGGCTCAAGTACTTCTTAGTGGACTTGGACGTTGTTCCGAATTTGCCCATCACAATCATTGTGCCGGAGCAGTTGCAAATTCAAGGGAACCGAGAGCCCACAAGGCCAGCAAACACATTGAAAGAAAACACCATCTTATACGAGAAATCGTTAAGAGAGGAGATAAAGAGGTGGCAAAGATAAATGTCGGAGGACAACCTAGTATATCCATTCACAAAGGGTCTGCCTCTGAGTACATTCGAGAGACATGTGGATGGAATGGGAGTCAAGACTATTGCCAATCTGCTTTAAGTATAAGTGGGAGGAATTATTAGGTTAGTGTAGGTTGACATAAGATGTCACGTAGAGCTACTACACTTAGACATGCATGATGTATACTAAAAAGCAGACTTTAAGTATAAGTGGGAGATTGTTGGAGTTATACGTGAAAGTATGCTTTTACTTTGTATAACTCGTGTATCAAACACTTGGTTATGAGAATGATTCTTTTATCACATTTGCATTAGTTATGATTGAATGTTGAATTTCTATTGCAAACCGTTCAATATATAGTACATGTTACATTGTAGTTAATGTGGTGATACCCGATCACGGAAGACAACATTAACAGTTTACTTGTAACTAAACGTACATATTCACGATCTAGGTGGAATTGAACAATCCGCCGTGAAAGGTCGATGTGTAAGGCTCAGATTGGTCTGTCTTGACTAAGAGATTGCACTAGCACATTTAGTATGTGTTGAAGAGGACCTACAGCGAGGATAAATTCTTCTGTTCTGAAAGGTGAAGAATTAGACCTCAGTGGTTGTTTATTTCTTAATCTCCGTCACTTAAATAGGACCTTGTGTGCTTAATAGTTACTGCTTTGATTCATGTTGGGTGAGAATCATTGTGACTTCGAACTTTGTGTCTTGGGCAGTAATATTAATCATACGACGGTTGCTAAGATTTAATACAGAGAAACGCGTGCGAGTACGGCTCGTGTGATTAGTCCCCTTGGTGGGCTCAGAAGTTTTATTGTACCAAATCTTGCAAGTGAAGAATGAGTTTCTTCGGTACGAATAATAATGTTGAGCTGTCTTTACTCCAAGGTGAAATATATTAATTAATTTAGAGCTATTCAGAAGCTCAATTAATTAATGGACTTGATAATCTTAAACGCGGGAAATAATAACCGGGAGCCCATATTATCGTAATATGGATTAAGATGGATAGTGCAATATTAATTTATTAGTGGTAATAATTAATATTAATGGGCTGAATTATATTGGGGCTCAATATTGAAATTCAGAAGTCCATTAGGAGGTCCAATCTTAATTATCCTTAAAGGACCCTCAAGTAGCCCATTAAGTAGCCCAATAATAATAAGGTGATTAAAATAAAAAGAAAATTATATTGCTGATTTTTCTATTGTTATTTTCGAAAATTGGGTAATTAGGAGAGATTAGATTTTGTTGATTTTCTTGGAAAGATATTATGGAGGATAAGTATTCTTGGAATACAAGATTATCTCATATATTCAAGAAGATCCAAATCTTGGATTCTTCTCCTAAAAATTTCGAAAATTATCCCATGATAAGGAGTGTGAGATTTTTTGTGGAATATTTTATTATGGAGAAAAGAATATATGAGATATATTCAAGATTTCTTAGAGGCTAAGAAAAGATTTTCTCCAGGCCCATAAAATACACCTAAAATTCGGACATCACCTCTTATAAATAGGGGATGATTATTTCATCCCAAGAACATAATTCCATGTGTTGAAAAAATCAAGAAGCATAGATATTTTTCTTTTTCCTTAGTTTATTAAATTACTTGAAAGCATCTCCCACCGGTGATCAAGTAAGACGAAAGGGAAATACTTGAGAAGATTTTTGGGTTGATAAAGCGAGATCGTAATTGTCCAGTTTATTCAAAGGCCAAGTCTACAAGAGGTACGTTAATCACATATTTACTTGTTTATTCCGCCATAGTTAATATGTGAAATTAATTCAACATGCATGATGAAAATTAGTTGTTGGAATTATTATTTAAATTAATTAGGATTAATTCATGCTAGTAATAATTATATTTAAATTCGTATTTAAATTTCATCCCGAATAGATTCCGGGCACCCCTATTTTCCTAACAACTGGTATCAGAGCCACGGTTTCGGGTTCTGATCTTTAAATTGGAATTTAAATTGTTGAACATTAAATTAAAATTGGATAGTAGAATTGCTAGATTTTTTTTGCAGGTATTCAATTGTCATGTCTTTAATGTTGTTAATTTCATGCGTGTGAATTAATTGTTTTTAATTCGATTCGTTAGAATTCGTTTTTCTCGTGAGAAAATCCACGAGTAGATTAGTTGGTTTTATTTTGATTCGATTATTGTAATAGACTAGTCTAGATCTAGTATTTATTTTTTTTGTAAAAATAAATTGTAACTGGATCGTGATGAAGAACGAAGAATTAAAAACGGCATTCCCGGACGACGCATACAAGCGTGGCTCGTGTATGGACGTAAAATCATGAAAGGGGTGAAGAAAACAAGGACGAACAGCGAAAAACAGTGCACGGGGTGCACGGCGCACGACCCGGGCGCAACGGGAGGCCTGCGCCGCGCGCACGCGCGCGCGCTCCTCGGTCGCGGCCTGCGGTACCTCAGCGCGCCTCCATACAGTGTCTCGGGTGCGCCTCTGTGCTGCGCCTCGGGTGCGCTTCGGCACGCCTCCTGCACGCTTCTGGCCGAGAGGCGCGCGGGCCCACTTCGTGGGCCGACGCGCGCCGTATCTCGGGCCGTGGAATTTTTTGATTCGTGTTTTTTTCCGTGTGACTTTAAACATCATCCCGAACCCCAAACGATGTTGTTTTTGATGAAGTATTGTTGTTCGAGTGGGAGCATGTCGAGACGAACGTCGGAAAGCAACAAGGACGATTTTTCGCATCAAGACCTGAAGAAATTAAACCGTGACAATTGGATTTGAGTGCTCCAATGTGTTTAATTTTATTTTGATGGATGTTTTATTTCGTGCACTAATTTTTATTTGTTAATATGTGTTTGCATGAATTTAATTGTCCAAGAAAAACCTTACTTTCGAAAATTACTAAGTATGTTTTTTAATCGCAATTTTATTCCGGATATTAAAATTGGATTAATTTGGCCTCCATAATTTATTTATTTGTGAAGTTCTCTTGGAATACATTTCCCCCTCGGATCGGCCAAAAGAACGGATTTCACATGAATAAATTCCGAAAGGATGATTGTGGATTATTACTAGTGGCGGTATTGACCCTCACCCTGAGTGGCTTGCTCAAAGCGAAATAATAATCATGTATTTAATTATGGTTATTACTTAGGCATAGGAAATTGATATTAACTTACTCCCCTCGGTGTCCCTGTCAATTTCTATGTGGTCAAAGTGGGAGCCAACTATTAATTTTGAATTAAGGATTTGTAACTTTTAAGTTTATGATCCGCTTGAATGTATTTAAATGTATAGACCACCCCTCGTGGCGCATTTAATTTGTTTCGAGATGTTGGCTGATGCATGATTATATTGTTTTAAGGTTTCAATATAATTGATGTGATCAAAATTATGTGATAATTTCGTATTTTTCTAGATATTGATATGAATGTATGTTTTATTCTCAGTTCATCATATCACAACCTATTAATCCACTGTATAGTATACTTAAAGATAATAAACTTGTTGGTGAGAACTATGTTGATTTGAAACGTAATATAAACATGGTCCTTCCTGCGCAAGAACACTATTGGATATTTAGCTTTGACGTACCCAAGAAACCTAATGATAAGTCAAGTAATGGGGAAAGGGCGATATTCGATGATTGGAAGCATTCCAATGAGCACATGAAGCACATCATCTTGACATTTTTGTCTGAAGATTTGAAGCGCATTCATGAAAGCATTGAAGCGGCTGTTGATATCATGAATAGCCTTGAAGAGATGTTTCAACATCAGAACCCCATGGCGAATCTGTTCACCATTCGTGAGAAGCTCACGAAGGAGATGGTGAAGGGAACACCTGTAAGGGATCATGTTCTCAATTTTAGGCGTGAGTTTGAGAAACTCAAGTTTCTTAGTGCCGGACAAATTGAAGAAAGTCAAATCGATTCCATACTCCTAAAGCTATCGAGTAGTTTTGAAGGGTTCTTTTGGGAATACGTGTTATCTGAACACAAGTTCACTTTGGATACCTTGCTTAAAGCTCTGACGACGGTAGAGTCATACTTGGGGAGTAGGGACGAGGCTTTGGTGATCAAGAGCTTTTTCTCGAAATCTAGGCCAATGGAGGGTAGGATTGAGAAGGAGGTGGTTGATCGGAACCAAACCAGTAGACTCACTTTTGGAGGCAAGAAAAGAGCTATTCAGCCGTACGGCGTGAAGATATCCGGTAAGAGTAAGTGCTTCAATTGCGGGGAAAGAGGACATTGGAGGTCTACCTGTTCTAAGCCTAAGAAGGCGGTAAAGAAAGGTAAGTCTCATGCTTTAGTCGTTGAAACATATGTTGCGCCGTATGCTGCCCACGTTTGGGTAGTGGATACCGGGGCAACTGATCATATTTGTTTCACTCTTCAGGGGTTCCAGCTAACCCGGCGACTTAGCAAGAATGAGATCACCATCACTTTGGGCGATGCTACGAGAGTGGCAGCCAAAGCAGTGGGAGTCGTGCACCTATCTTTTGAAGATAGAGTTTTAGTTTTAAGAGATGTTTTATACGTTCTGAACTTTAGGAAGAATTTGATTTCAATTTCTAAGTTGTTTTTTGATGGATATTCAGTTACTTTTAATAAAGTTGTTACTGTTTCTTTTAAGAATGATGTTATCTGTCATGGAACGTTGGTAAACAATCTCTATACGATTAAGTGTGCACACCACTCAAATAAAATTGAATCTAATAACACATCGATTATTTCGAGTTATTAAAGAAAGCATTCTTCAGACATGAACGAAACACTTCTATGGCATCTAAGATTAGGTCATATTAATCTAATGCGGATACAAAGGTTGGTGAAAAATGAATCCTTGGAGTCACTTCGAGTTGAGTCATTTCCAACTTATGAATCCTGTTTAGAGGGTAAAATGACCTAGAGGGCATTTGGAGCCAAGGGGAATAGAGCCACCAAAGTGTTAGAACTCGTTCATACCGATATGTGTGGTTCAATGATGATCATAGCAAGAAGGGGTATGAGTAATTTATTATTACTCGAGATATGGATACATCTACCTTATGATGCATAGGGAAAGAAGTATCAAGTTTCTACGATTTGATCATGGAGGCGAATACCATAGCAATGAATTCTTGAACTACATATCAGACGAAGGGATTGTATCCCTATTGACCGCATCGGGAACCCCTTAATAGAACGATATGGCGGAACGAAGGAAGAAGACTCTTTTAGAAATAGTCAGATCCATGATGAGTTATTCGGATTTACCCAAGTCATTTTGGGGTAATGCCTTGGAAACGGCGGCTTACATTCTAAACTTGGTGTCATCCAAATCAGTTCCTAGAACCCTAATGGAATTGTGGACCGGGCGCGAGCCCAGTCTAAGACACTTGCGTATTTGGGGTTGTCCGGCATACGTGCTAGACGAGGAAGCCGGTAAGTTGGATCCACGTTCGGAATTAAGGCTGTTTATAGGATATCCCATGGGAACGAAAGGGTGTATGTTCTATAGTCTCAAGGATTAAAAGACCGTGATTAGTTCGCACTTTAAATTCTTGGAGGAAGACTATATGAATAAAAGAAAGCCCAGAAGTGAGATTACCTTAAACAAGTTAAGATGACAAACTCCTATACCAAGTATACAAGATGATGTACCACACGTCACACCTTCACAACCGGAACCCCATCGCAGTGGGAGGATTGCTAGGCAACCCGAGAGATTCATGGGAATAGGAAAATCTTTGGATATGATTCCCGGTGATGAATCAGACCCATGGACATACGATGAGGCAATCCAAGATAAAGACGCAGAATCGTGGCAAACAGCAATGGAAATCGAGATGGGTTCGTTGGATCATAATCAAGTGTGGGAGTTGGTCGAACCACCCAATGGGGTAGAACCTATTGGATGCAAGTGGGTGTACAAGAGGAAAAGAGGACCGGACGGAAGGGTTGAGACCTTCAAAGCAAGGCTAGTGGCCAAAGGGTATACTCAAGGGATCGATTATGAGGAGTCCTTTTTCGCCTGTAGCTATGCTTAAGTCCATCCATATTCTCTTGTCGATCGCTGCGCACCTAGATTACGAGATCTGGCAAATGTATGTCAAGATAGCTTTTCTTAACGGAAGTTTTGACGGAATCTATATGCAACAGCCCAAAGGTTTCATTGAAAAAGGTCAAGAGCACCTCATATGCAAGCTTAAGAGATCCATTTATGGACTTAAGCAAGCATCGCGTACTTGGAACCAGTGTTTTGATCAAGTTATTAAGTCTTATGGGTTTGATCAAAACGAGTTCGAGAGTTGTGTGTATAAAAGGTGTGACGGAACTGCGGTGGTATTCTTAGTATTACACGTAGACGATATTCTGCTCATTGGAAACAATGTAAAGGTATTGTCAGACGTAAGGGTATGGCTATCAAATCAGTTTATATGAAGGACTTAGGGAAAGCCGGTCACATCCTTGGGATCAAGATCACTCGAGATCTCAAGAGAAGGATGTTGGGCTTATCGCAAGTTTCATATAATGGCACTGTTTTGAAGCGATACAACATGCAAGATTCCAAGAAAGGTTTTGTACCTTTGGGCACGGAATCCATCTATCAAAAGAAAAAGGCCCTAAGACGCATATAGAGATAGATGACATGAAAGACGTTCCGTACGTTTCGGACGTAGGAAGTCTTATGTATGCAATGTTGTTTACGAGACCGGATATCTGCTTTACCGTGGGCATGATGGCAAGATATCAAAGTAACCCCGGGAAAGCACATTAGATTGCAATTAAATGCGTTCTGTAGTTTCTGAAAAGAACTTGTGATGGAATGCTGATTTAACAGTCAGACAATCTAATTCCCATGGGATACACGGACTCAAATTTCCAATCAGACATAGACTCCAGAATAACTACCTCGGGTAGTGTGTTTTGCATGGGAGAAGGAGCCATGACATGGAGAAGCGATTAGCAGAAATGCATCGCCGATTTGACCATGGAAACCGAATAAGTAACTGCTTATGAAGCAGCGAAAGAAGCGGTTTGGCTCAAGTACTTCTTAGTGGACTTGGACGTTGTTCCGAATTTGCCCATCACAATCATTGTGCCGGAGCAGTTGCAAATTCAAGGGAACCGAGAGCCCACAAGGCCAGCAAACACATTGAAAGAAAACACCATCTTATACGAGAAATCGTTAAGAGAGGAGATAAAGAGGTGGCAAAGATAAATGTCGGAGGACAACCTAGTATATCCATTCACAAAGGGTCTGCCTCTGAGTACATTCGAGAGACATGTGGATGGAATGGGAGTCAAGACTATTGCCAATCTGCTTTAAGTATAAGTGGGAGGAATTATTAGGTTAGTGTAGGTTGACATAAGATGTCACGTAGAGCTACTACACTTAGACATGCATGATGTATACTAAAAAGCAGACTTTAAGTATAAGTGGGAGATTGTTGGAGTTATACGTGAAAGTATGCTTTTACTTTGTATAACTCGTGTATCAAACACTTGGTTATGAGAATGATTCTTTTATCACATTTGCATTAGTTATGATTGAATGTTGAATTTCTATTGCAAACCGTTCAATATATAGTACATGTAACATTGTAGTTAATGTGGTGATACCCGATCACGGAAGACAACATTAACAGTTTACTTGTAACTAAACGTACATATTCACGATCTAGGT
This sequence comes from Ballota nigra, assembly GCA_947034835.1. NCBI lineage: Eukaryota > Viridiplantae > Streptophyta > Magnoliopsida > Lamiales > Lamiaceae > Ballota > Ballota nigra. Next base: position 2,569,961 of record OX344727.1, on the reverse strand, counting down.
GGAATTGAACAATCCGCCGTGAAAGGTCGATGTGTAAGGCTCAGATTGGTCTGTCTTGACTAAGAGATTGCACTAGCACATTTAGTATGTGTTGAAGAGGACCTACAGCGAGGATAAATTCTTCTGTTCTGAAAGGTGAAGAATTAGACCTCAGTGGTTGTTTATTTCTTAATCTCCGTCACTTAAATAGGACCTTGTGTGCTTAATAGTTACTGCTTTGATTCATGTTGGGTGAGAATCATTGTGACTTCGAACTTTGTGTCTTGGGCAGTAATATTAATCATACGACGGTTGCTAAGATTTAATACAGAGAAACGCGTGCGAGTACGGCTCGTGTGATTAGTCCCCTTGGTGGGCTCAGAAGTTTTATTGTACCAAATCTTGCAAGTGAAGAATGAGTTTCTTCGGTACGAATAATAATGTTGAGCTGTCTTTACTCCAAGGTGAAATATATTAATTAATTTAGAGCTATTCAGAAGCTCAATTAATTAATGGACTTGATAATCTTAAACGTGGGAAATAATAACCGGGAGCCCATATTATCGTAATATGGATTAAGATGGATAGTGCAATATTAATTTATTAGTGGTAATAATTAATATTAATGGGTTGAATTATATTGGGGCTCAATATTGAAATTCAGAAGTCCATTAGGAGGTCCAATCTTAATTCTCCTTAAAGGCCCCTCAAGTAGCCCATTAAGTAGCCCAGTAATAATAAGGTGGTTAAAATAAAAAGAAAATTATATTGCTGATTTTTCTATTGTTATTTTCGAAAATTGGGTAATTAGGAGAGATTAGATTTTGTTGATTTTCTTGGAAAGATATTATGGAGGATAAGTATTCTTGGAATACAAGATTATCTCATATATTCAAAAAGATCCAAATCTTGGATTCTTCTCCTAAAAATTTCGAAAATTATCCCATGATAAGGAGTGTGAGATTTTTTGTGGAATATTTTATTATGGAGAAAAGAATATATGAGATATATTCAAGATTTCTTAGAGGCTAAGAAAAGATTTTCTCCAGGCCCATAAAATACACCTAAAATTCGGCCATCACCTCTTATAAATAGGGGATGATTATTTCATCCCAAGAACATAATTCCATGTGTTGGAAAAATCAAGAAGCATATATATTTTTCTTTTTCCTTAGTTTATTAAATTACTTGAAAGCATCTCCCACCGGTGACCAAGTAAGACGAAAGGGAAATACTTGAGAAGGTTTTTGGGTTGATAAAGTGAGATCGTAATTGTCCAGTTTATTTCAAAGGCCAAGTCTACAAGAGGTACGTTAATCACATATTTACTTGTTTATTCCGCCATAGTTAATATGTGAAATTAATTCAACATGCATGATGAAAATTAGTTGTTGGAATTATTATTTAAATTAATTAGGATTAATTCATGCTAGTAATAATTGTATTTAAATTCGTATTTAAATTTCATCCCGAATAGATTCCGGGCACCCCTATTTTCCTAACAACTGGTATCAGAGCCACGGTTTCGGGTTCTGATTTTTAAATTGGAATTTAAATTGTTAAACATTAAATTGAAATTGGATAGTAGAATTGCTAGATTTTTTTTTGCAGGTATTCAATTGTCATGGTTTTAATGTTGTTAATTTCATGCGTGTGACTTAATTGTTTTTAATTCGATTCGTTCGAATTCGTTTTTCTCGTGAGAAAATCCACGAGTAGATTAGTTGGTTTTATTTTGATTCGATCATTGTAATAGACTAGTCTAGATCTAGTATTTATTTTTTTTGTAAAAATAAATTGTAACCGGATCGTGACGAAGAACGAAGAATTAAAAACGACATTCCTGGACGACGCATACAAGCGTGGCGCGTGTATAGACGTAAAATCATGCAAGGGGTGAAGAAAACAAGGACGAACGGCGAAAAATGGCGCACGGGGTGCACGGCGCACGACCCGGGCGCAACGGGAGGCCTGCGCCGCGCGCACGCGCGCGCGCGCCTCGGGCGCGGCCTGCGGCGCCTCAGCGCGCCTCCATACTGCGCCTCGGGTGCGCCTCTGTGCTGCGCCTCGGGTGCGCTTCGGCGCGCCTCCTGCACGCTTCAGGCCGAGAGGCGCGCGGGGCCCACTTCGTGGGCCGACGCGCGCCGTATCTCGGGACGTGGAATTTTTTGATTCGTGTTTTTTTTCCGTGTGACTTTAAACATCATCCCGAACCCCAAACGATGTTGTTTTTGATGAAGTGTTGTTGTTCGAGTGGGAGCATGTCGAGACGAACGTCGGAAAGCAACAAGGACGATTTTTCGCATCAAGACGTGAAGAAAGATATTATGGAGGATAAGTATTCTTGGAATACAAGATTATCTCATATATTCAAGAAGATCCAAATCTTGGATTCTTCTCCTAAAAATTTCGAAAATTATCCCATGATAAGGAGTGTGAGATTTTTTGTGGAATATTTTATTATGGAGAAAAGAATATATGAGATATATTCAAGATTTCTTAGAGGCTAAGAAAAGATTTTCTCCAGGCCCATAAAATACACCTAAAATTCGGCCATCACCTCTTATAAATAGGGGATGATTATTTCATCCCCAAGAACATAATTCCATGTGTTGGAAAAATCAAGAAGCATAGATATTTTTCTTTTTCCTTAGTTTATTAAATTACTTTAAAGCATCTCCCACCGGTGATCAAGTAAGGCGAAAGGGAAATACTTGAGAAGGTTTTTGGGTTGATAAAGCGAGATCGTAATTGTCCCGTTTATTCAAAGGCCAAGTCTACAAGAGGTACGTTAATCACATATTTACTTGTTCCGTCATAGTTAATATGTGAAATTAATTCAACATGCATGATGAAAATTAGTTGTTGGAATTATTATTTGAATTAATTAGGATTAATTCATGCTAGTAATAATTGTATTTAAATTCGTATTTAAATTTTATCCCGAATAGATTCCGGGCACCCCTATTGTCCCAACAACTTATGGGCGACCAGAACCTTCCAGAAGGCGGACAGATCCTGCCAGCACTTAAACCATCAACTGCCATCTACAAACAGGATGCAATCTTTACAACCAACATTATCCCCAACATAACAGATGATGTTGAGCCCATGAACATCGAGGATGAACTAAATCTTGAATTGATCCACGGTGGAAGGGGAAAAAACAGCGAGCAACTCTAGTCGAAGAAATGGAAGCCCTCAAAATTAACCCTGGCCATGACGATCTTGTACTCTATATTGGGTCTGAACTTCCTGATCCCTACAGAACTCGTATGGCGCAATTTCTCAAAGCCAACCTTGATGTTTTTGCATGGTCACATGCAGATATGATGGGTATCGATCCAAAAAATGCCTGTTATAAATTGAACATTAATTCGGCCCGAAGACCAGTCCATCAAAAATGGCAGAAATACGGGCCGGATAAGTATCAAGCTCTTAATGAAGAGGTCAAGAAATTATTGGGCAATGACTTAATCAGGCAGGCACTATGTCCACAGTGGGTTGCAAATCCCGTTCTAGTGTGGAAGCCGAACGGAACCTGGAGGCTATGCATAGATTTTACAGATCTGAATGCAGCATGCCCAAAGGATAACTTTCCGCTTCCACACATAAATCAACTGGTGGATAGCACAGCAGGACATAAAATGTTCACATTTATGGATGCTTTCTCTGGTTACCACCAAATCCCGATGCACCCCGACGATAAAAAAATACGGCCTTCTACACATACAAGAACTTACTTTTCTGAAAAAGAATGTCGTTCGGATTAATCAATGCAGGAGCAACTTACCAGAGGCTGGTGAACAAAATGTTTTACGAACATATTAGGGAGACGGTGGAGGTGTATGTTGACAATATAGTCTTCAAAAGTACTCAGAAAGAAGACCACCTCCAACATCTATCACAAGTGTTCGATATTCTCCGAAAATACAACATGAAGTTGAATCCAAAGAAAAGCAGTTTCGAAGTACATTCGGGAAAATTCCTGGGCTATCTGGTTAGTAAACGGGGAATCGAAGCCAATCCAACAAAAGTTAGAGCAATCGTTGATATGGAGCCTCCTTGTTCCATCAAAGAAGTACAAAGGCTGACAGGATGCCTAGCAGCTTTAAACAGGTTCATATCACGATCGGGGGACAAATGTCGTCCATTCTTTGAAGCCATCAAAAAGGGCAATTTTATGTGGACGGGTAGTTTCCAGAAAGCTTTTGAACAACTAAAAGACTACCTGGGAGACGTAAAGATTCTATCAAAACCAATCCCAGGAGAGAAGCTTTATCTGTATCTGGCAGCCTCAGGCGTGGCAATAAGTTCCGTGTTGGTACGAGCAGAAGGCAAATTCTACCTTCCTATTTATTATGTCAGCCAAGCTCTGCATGAAGCTGAGGTGAAATACTCGCCCACTGAAAAGCTGGCCTATGCCTTGGTCATGAGTGTTAGAAAGTTAAGACCATACTTTTTTTATCATCAGGTCGAAGTATTAACAATTTTCCCACTCAGACAGATACTGCATCGACCCGATACAGCAGACCGTCTGTTAAAATGGTCTACAGAGATTAGCCAATTTGGAGTGACCTATGCACCTCGAACAATGATTAAGGGTCAAGCATTAGCCGACTTCATAGTCGAGCTGACTTTTCCCCAAAATCCGACGAGAGGGCTAGATCACTCATGGCATCTCTATGTAGACGGTTCGTCAACAAATTTGGCTTCGGGGGCAGGGGTAGTTCTTATCAGCCCTGACCGACAAGTATTCACTTCGGCAGTCAGATTCGAGTTTATGACCACCAACAATGAAGCTGAGTACGAGGCCCTCATTGCAGGTCTCCACTTATCACTAGCAGTTGGAGTCAGACGACTCCAGGTTTTTGGAAATTCTCAACTCATTGTGAGCCAAGTACGAGGTGAATATGAGGCCAGATACGAACATATGATCGAGTATCAACGAATTGTTGCTCATTTGGTATCTATGTTAGACCAAGTATATATCCAGCAGGTACCTCGAACGAGCAACACACAAGTTGATGCCCTAGCAAGATTAGCAACGAGTGACGGGCCAGCAGATCTAACAGACATCGTCATTACTAGGAAAACCCAACCTTCGACGGTGGATTACGAAGTAAACCAGGTGGTTGAACAAAAAGATGACGATGATTGGAGAACTCCTATAGTCAAATACTTGAAAGACGGTGAACTGCCAAGCAATTCTTTTAAAGCTGCAAGAATAACAAAACGAGCAGCCAGGTATACCCTGGTAGACGAGCAACTTTACAAAGAGGTTTTTCAGTCCCGCTACTCAAGTGTTTGTCTAGGGGGCAAGGGAGGACTACTTTGGAAGATATACATTCCAGAGCCTGTGGAAATCATGCTGGGAGGCAAGCTCTTGCCTACAAAACTGTAAGGCAGGGCTATTACTGGCCGACCTTACGAAAAGATGCAATCCAGATGGCCAGAGTTTGTCACCGATGTCAAATATTTGTTCCAAGTATCTGTACCCCTGCTCAAAAACTCGTTTTAGTTTTTAGTCCTTGGTCGTTTGCACGATAGGGAATGGATATTATTGGACCTTTCCCATGCAGAAAAGGAAATGTACGATTTGTTGTTGTGGCCGTGGATTACTATACAAAATGGGCAGAAGCAGAAGCTCTAGTTAAAGTTACCCAAGAAAAGATGATTGGCTTTATATGGAAGAACATTGTCTGTCGGTTCGGAGTTCGTCAAATACTTGTAACAGACAATGGTCCTCAGTTTGATGGAAAAAAGCTTCGAGACTTCTGCACAAAGTGGGGGATCAGAAAGCATTATTCAACCCCTTATCATCCACAATCAAATGGTCAGGTGGAAGCCGTTAATAAGATAATCAAGCATATTCTTAAAATACTGCTAACATAAAGCAAAGGCAAATGGTCTACAAAATTACCAGATGTATTGTGGGCATACAGAGTTTCTCCCAGGTCAAGCACCGGAGAAACACCTTTTGCGTTAGCATTTGGAACTGAGGCCATCATTCCAGTTGAATTGAAGACCAAAACATTGAGAACGGCCAACTTTGAAGAAGTAGCGAACAACTCTGCCCTATCAGTCGAGGGAGATTTGCTCAAAGAAAAAAGAATCACGGTTGAACTAAAAAATACAACATACAAGCAGAGAGCAGAGCGTTACTATAACTCTCAATTCAAAATAAGAAAGTTTGAGATCGGCGACCTCGTTCTGAGGAAAAAGCTCGCCCCACCTCCAGGTATATTTGGCCCGACTTGGGAGGGCCCGTACAGGGTAACGGACAGGTTACCCAATGGTGCGTATGATATTGAAGACTTGGATGGCAACTCAGCCCAATATTCCTGGAATGCAGCAAATCTGAAGAAATACTTCCAATAGGGCGAGCTATTTTGTCATAGGGGCGAGCTAAGATTGCATATGCGCAAGTAAGATCCAGAAACTTGCCTAATATTTTGAAAAAATTCACCAAGTATTGGTGGTCAAGCAAAACTTGTTTGGTCGAACTATTGCGATCAAAACTTATTTTTCTTTATATAGTTTAATTTGTTGGTAAGTTCAAAGCTAGCTCGGCAAGGATGTATAGTAGTCGAGCTACTTTAACTTTAGATGTAAATTATGTACTTTGATAAGTTGATTGTTTGACAAAATGTATAGAGGTCGAACAACTTCAGCTTAGTTTATTATGGTTTACAAATTAGGTCGTCATTTGTACTTGTAATTTTTGAAAGCAAGTTCAATCTTAAGTTATTCGTTCAAAGGAGATTCAAGCTCAAGGCACAAATTGATTATACAATCAAGCCCATCAAAGGCTGTTCGTTTTTTAATGAACATAGACTAAGGTCAAAGCCCTCAAATTTCTAAGGCAAAAGTTCTTAAGATATAAAGCCCAACTACATTAAGATTGTTAAGCATGAATGAAAATGTAAAGAACAATTAATGTGAAGAATTCAAATCGAGCAAAAGTTGTTTCATTGATAACAAGGCTTGATCGCCCAAAAAGGTTACAAAATAAACTCCTAAAAGGATCGAACAACAACAAAAGAAAGTAAAAATAGAAAGACCTAGCTAATCCTATCTACTAGGAGGCCTGCCCGGCAGGAGGAAGAAGATCATCGTCCTTAGGATCTTCTAAGGGTGCCCCTGAAATTGATGGATCAATAGGGACATCCTCAGTGAGCTCGGCGATCAGTCCTTCAGCATCAGCTCGCTCTTGACGAGCCTTCTCATTCTGGTCGACTGGCTCAGTTTGCTCGACCTCGGCAGCCTCTTCCTCCTTGTCCTCAGGAGGACTTGTAATTATAACTCCGGGGCCGACGAAGTCAATTTTGACCCCATAATTGGGAAGATTGTCGATTTGGAGAGTTGTGCCCGGAGCTGGAGGATTGGACTCGATGAAGTTGGAAAGCTCCTTACCAATCTCCTTGACGACAGGCTGGGCCTTGAACTCATTGGCAATTCGAATGCTCTTAGCATAGACCGTCGCAAAGCCAATGATGGAGCCCACCTCCATTTTCGGAATAAGCTCCTCTGGAGTAATGGAGTTGGCAAGCTGGTTCTCAAGATCCGCGAGCTTGGCCGTCGCCTTGGTGGCAACTTTTTTGGTGACCTCTTTTTGTTTCTGAACCCGAGTGAGCTCGGCACGCAACTGCTCGTTCTCGGCCATTTTTACCTTCAGCTCCTCCGAGACCTTGACGTTCAAATCAAGAGCACGCTGCTCGCTTGTTTGATGGGCCTTAACCTTATCCTCCAGGCTGGCCACAATATTTTGGCTTCAGACTTAGCCTCATCCCTTTCTCTAGCAATGCGGCTAACTGTGGCCGCATGTTGGCCGGCATCTTTCTCAAGGTCTTCCACTTGGTCGACCAGCCTTTGAACGACAGCCAAGGTGTTGCCCGCCTCAATAATGCACAGGCGACCATTTTCACGAGGTGTCTGTGCTTTGACCGTTTCGTTCAACTCCTTGCTCCAGCTTCGAGCAACAGACTCAGAGGCACGGCGGACAGAGGAGTCTGGGATCTCCCTGAAGTTGGCCGACACTTTTGAACAGGTGAACCGGTACACCAAGTTTGATCGCCCTGGGTATTGCTCGGCCTCATTACTGTGGAAAGAGGGACAAACATAAGGGTTAAAAAAATGATTGAAATGAAATGAAGTATCCAGGGCGAAGAGAAACTTACGTATCAAAGCAACCTTTATCCCATCCAAGATAGGTCGGGTCAGAGGCTTGCCCAACATGTCCTTCGGGAGCAATGGCGACCACATGCTGCTCCAATTGAAGCTCCAGTGAGGAAATTCGTCCCCCTTCGAGCTCAGTTGGGCGGACAGGAGCAGCCCCACTCCCTTGGGCGACTTTTGCCCTCTTGCCCGCCTTCTCAGTGTCGGAGACGGGAGTGTCGTCTCCTCGAAGAAATCTCTTCGATTTGGGAGTTGTAAATTTGGGCGGACTGCTCATCGGGGTGGGCTCCTTCGTTGAGCTGGACCCACCAACCTGCCGGGGATCATCTTTGCCCCCTTTAGCTGCCAAGGTGATCATCTTCGTCAAGGGGTCAACCTTCTTCCGTCCTCTTTTGGTCGGCATCTCCCAAACGTGTTGGTCTAAGAGGAGGTAAGAAGGATGAAGGGCAACGGTGACGAGCTGATCTGTAAAGAAAGAAAATAACAAAAAGTTAAATTTGGGTACAACATAATGTGCGAGCAGATCTATTCGCCAAGATCAAGAAAGCTTACCATCGGGAACTTGGGCCTGGGCCTCAAGATGGTGAGGATAAGTGGTGAAGCGAGCTACCCTTCTGGTCGATTCGAGACTCAGGTGGCTAACACAACGGTCTCCTGGGCGGCGAAGGGCGATCAGGCTGACGGTGAACAGGAACTGGTCGTCCACACTATCTTTGGCACTTCGCCACTTGAGACTCTTGGGACTTGAAACAAAAGAAAAGGAGATTAAAATTAGTCCTACCACTCTAAATGTTGAAAAGTGATAAGACTCACAAATTAAGTCCCTAAACTCCGCCTGGAAGTTAATACGCTCAGGGCCGCCATAAGGACGAGCAGAAGCACGCCAGTCCCCACCAATCCAGAACCAGCCGTGCTTCCAATCTCGCAACTTTCCCAGAATGCCCTCCACCAGCCTCAAGTTTGGTCGCGCCTTGAGGTAGTACCAGCCCACCTCTTCCCCGGTACAGGCAGTTGGTATCATCAGATAGTTGACCTCCTCGGCGGACAGCTTGGGGTATCCCTCAAGGGCGCACAGAACCATTATCGACATAAGGTTCATCCACCCAACTGGTTTAGTTGGGTGATGGCCAGGTTTGTTCGCTCCAGGAACCTGCCGACCAGAGGGTGTAATGGCAGTGTGACCCCGGCACTAAGCATGACCAAGTTGATCGTCGTAAGCCCACGTGGTGGGCGATCAACTCTGTCATCGGTGAGCGGGGTGTACATGTGCACATCATAAGGAATTTTGTACTCACTCCTAATCGCGAGCAGCTCCTCCTCGGTAATTGCAGACACAATACAGCTCGTCGCGTACTCGGTAGCCTTGAGTTTTCGTCTCCCGCGAGCAGGAACTATGAAATGGTTGGAGTAATCCCTCTCATACTCCTTCCAGTCGACCTGGCGAGCAACGGCGACCGGAACTTGATGTTCGAGCGGATCTGGCATGGGGAAGTGGATATCTTTCAACTACCCCCAGGTTAGCTCATCTATATTAGTGGGCTGAAGCACCTCGGCCTCCTCCTCCTCCTCGTCCTCGTGGAGGTCAGAGTTGGTCTCCTCTTCAACTAGGCGAGCAGGGTTTGCTCGCGCTATCCTCTCCCTAGACGGGCAGGCTCCTGAGTTTACGGAGCAGACAACCGAGGCCGCCTCTGGATCTGAATCTAGATCCACCACTGGAACCGAAGTATCTCCGATGGGACGCTTCCCGGGATTACGAGGTGGATAGGAACCAGTTTCCGAGTGCAAGAACATTTAGATCAAAAAAATTTACGATGGAGATGGTGTTTAAAAACTTGTTATGGCGTTAATGGTGGATTCCGGTGAAAGAGTTGAGGAAATAGTGGCGGTTTGAGGTTTCCAGGCGGCGGAGTTTAGATCTTTGGGTATTTTTTAACCCAATGGTTATAAAATTAAACAAGGAAAGAAGAAGAAAATAATGGAATTTTACCTTAAATACTCAGAACGTTAGAAGAAACGTCGTCGGAGGTGAAGAGGACAATCGCCGAAAAATTCAAAGGAAAAAGGTGCAAGGTTTCGCGCTGAGATTGAACAGTAAGAAGTGAAAATTTGAAATTTTTTCCTTTTATAGCAAGGGTGAAAATGGGGTCCCAGGCGAGCAAAGTTGAAAGTGTGAGGACTAATTTGCAAATAGCGAGCGTGTGCAGCCCTACCCCGATAAGATTGGAGGCACGTCACCTCAGTTTTGTATGCGCGTGGACGGCGGCAATCATTCCGCCCACGTCACACCTCGAGCCGTACCCAGGCCTTGGGATTCCAATCGTCGCCCGTCTAAGTCTGCTCGACCATGATAGTCCGCCCGTCTAAAGTAGTTCGCTCTAAATAAGATCAGCTCGCCTTCATAACTCCGAATAATTGCCAGCCCATAAGTTGCTCGCTTTGCTTCATCACAACATAATGACTGGCAAGGGGGCAATTGTTGATAGGCGAACAGAACTATCATTTAGGCGAACAGAATTAACCCAAAGTACCCACCCTTAAGACGGAATTAAACCAACAAACTCAGGCTGAGCTGAAAATATCAGGCGGACAGGTCTTGTTAGGCGAGCAACATTAACCAGGCGAGCATCTTTAACCTAAAGACCATGTGGACCCAAGTGATGCCCCGGCGAGCATATCTAGCGCATTGGCGAACAGATTTGATTACCATATCAAGATATCAAATCGTCAAGAGTGACCAACAAAATCAAGCTAAAGACTCCTCAAGGACAAGTCCAACAGGACGAACAACTCTTGAATACGAGCAAGTCCAGTACTAGCGGATAGAATTTAGTTTCGATAAGGTCAAAATAGTCAAAGCCCAAGTGTCACACATGCACACTAGGGAGGTCAAAGGTCATGTACACCTCCTGCTAGACAAACTTGTATAAATACTTAGATTTTTCCAGCTAATAAAACAAGCACTAATTCATATACATGTCCAAACTACGACTATACACCCAAAGCAGCTCGATTCTCTTATATACGAATTAAATACGTAATTAATACACGTGTTTAGTCTACCCCAATCCAAATTTTTGTATTCACTAATTACGTTATTGATCAATCACACGTAATTGTTTGATGATCTAATTAACGATTAAAACAGTCACTAATCCTTGTGATTAGCAAAGATCATCAACAGTGATCTTCCGTGATCGGGTATCACCACATTAACTACAATCTAACACGTATTACTTATAATGAACTGGTGGCAATAAATATTCAACATTCAATCATATCTAAAGCAAATGCGATAAAAGATTTATTCTCATAAATAAGTGTTTAATACATGAGTTATACAAAGTAAAAGCATATTTTCATATATAACTCCAACAATTTTTCACCAAACAAGCATGGTGATTAAACACATGTAGAAATATGCTCATTTACAAATACACTAAAATAGTAACCTCTGATGATATCTCTTCAATGGATAGTTTTCAAGAGTTACTATAAATATAGAGCATCTTGCTCCAAATAAGGTTACGAGAAATTTCAAAAGCCAAAGAAATTAACTAAACTCTCAAGCATTCAAAGAAGCATTTGAAACACCAAGAGAATTTTCTAAGTATTTCTTCATTAGAGTCAACTATGTATTCTGAGCTTGCATAGATTTATCTAAGCTTAAGTGATAATCTAAGTCTTAGACTAGTTCTTCATTGTAAGGATTATCACAATTTGGAACCTTGAGTACTTAACCAAAATCCTAGTGCAAGATATAGTACGGGTTTGGAGAAGTTCAATGTAGAGGGCTTAGAATTCAACAATTCTAGGGATCAAAATTTCCTAAGAGTGGGGGGTCTGGTCAACAGTGCATCGTGGCATATTAAAAAACTAGATCAATTTTGAGTTAAGAAATCTCTTGTTCAATTAGGATCCGCAAAGGAGCTTCAATCTTTGAAGCATGTTAAAATCTTGTGTGTTTTATTACTTTTGCTTTTCCCAATTATAAGCTATTGTTGTATTTGTGAGAAACATTCAACATACTTTATAGGAAGACTCAATCATGCTATCTGCATTAAAAAGTTGCACTGAACCTCTTAACCCACATGCTTTCAAAGATATGTTAGTAAAGTATTTTCAGGAAACTAAAACGAGTATAAACATTTAGGGCTCACAACTTCTGCACTCAGATTTGTCTAAATAGCTACCCAATGGGTAAGCTTTAAAGTTGTCAGTAAGTGTGTTATCTGAATCAAACCTCACCTGAGCGCTCTGTCACTGAGTTTCTTAGATTCTGCTCTGAAGTCTTTAATAAAGTGATTTTCAGGGTCATCCTCATATTAGATGTTCAGTGATTAAAGAGATCTTGAAAAATATCTAGCATATCCCTCCATACACTTATTTAAACTCGTTTCAGGACCTGAAGTGATATCAGAGAAATGATTCAAAAGTGTTGGGTATTCTCCATTAGTGGGGTTCCAGATTATGCGAAGTAGAGTGATCTTGGAGAACAGATAGTCCTTTAATTTGTGTAGCTTTTAGATCTTCTTTTAATTTTTGTAAGTTTTAGATTGTCCTTTAATTTTCTTAGATTTTTAGCCTGGAAGAATAATATCATTATGTCATCACTTGTTGCTCAGATCGTGTAGCCCCCGATTTCTCTCCTAAGTTGAGAGCCCTCGATTTCTCTTCTAATTTGATGCCTCTGATTTCTCTCTCGTATTGAGACTTTGATTTCCTCTCCTTAATCTTCTGAGTTGATAATTGACAATGTAGGCTTCAAAATTAAACAAAAAAAGTGTACATGTATTGACTGTGTACTATAAGTGGTGGATCATCAAGCGGAACAATGAAGATTTGATGAAGAAGGCTTCTATTTTTGCTTTAACAATGACTTAAAGTTATATCAAAGTATCATGGTGATTACATGATTTGTCTTGTTCATAGGAAAGTCAATTATTTGGCTCATCGTTATGTTAGTGCGTTGTATCATTTCAAATTCTTAATATTGGGTCGAACCTTCAACTATGATGGATGACCTTCTCGATAGGTTTTGTTCTTGTAATTTTTTAAGTTATGAAAAAAAAAATTGTTAAAAAAAGAAAAGAAATATATAATATATATTGTAAAAAAAACGCCTTAAATGATTATGTATACGAATCAAAGATGTGTATTAAGATTGTGGTGGTGTCCCATTACATGCCAAATGATCGATAACAATGTCCCACCAACTTATGAATTGTCACTTTTGTATTTGACCTATGTACGGTACTAAAGTGATGCCAATGAGTTTTACTTTTTTGTTGGAGGATTTTAGCCTTATAAATGTGACTTTTAACCAAGAAAAAGAAAAACTGATTAAACTCTTTCCCGTGATGGATTCTAGAATATGATCAATGCGCGGAATTGATTTTTGAGTTTTAAATTAAAAGAGACTTGAAAAAACAAACACACAAACTTATAATATAGAAAAGAGTAACTCTCTTGTGTACTTGGTGTATGGTGCACCCACTCAACAGTTGACTCTGTTTACACTGAAAAATTTGTTCCAAATACTTTGAAAATTGTGGTTGAATTACACTGAAAATCAGTTTTTAGTGTAAACTTGTCATCGTAATTCAACCACACTTTTCAATATAAATGAAACACACTTTTCAGTATAAATATATACAATTGTTGAATTAGTGCACCGTGCACTTGGTACATATGAGAGTTTGCCTATAAAAAAAAATATAGTAACATTGATTTGCACCATTCAATTGATGCATAACTAATACTCTATGTGCTCTTCTCTAAACATCTCATTTATCCATTTTGAACTGTCCTACTCAAAACTTCTCATTTTATTAATTGGTAAATGTGGTTCATACACCTCTATCTACTTTTTACACATTTTTTTTATCGGTAAATATTAGTTGTTAGTTGTTAGTAGTTAGAAGTTAGTTCACCAATCCCCTAAGTACTCCAAGAATTCTCCAAGCCACCTTATAACTCCATTAATTCATTTTCAAATGAAATCGAACATGTGTTACTCACTAAAGTGAGGAGCCCAGTGGTCAAATGGGCTAAACTATTTACACATTTAATGTTATATTTTTTAATTTCAGCGCAAAAAGCAAATGAGAAGTTTATAAAGGGAAAGGGGGAGTATTTTTCAATAGAAACGAATAATATTATTTTGCGAAAACAATTAATACTTATCAACTAATATTAATCAGTGAAAATAATTAATATTGTTAATGTAAACAATTAAAAACAATCTAGAGAAAACAACTCATTCATTTAAAAATACACCCAAGTTATAGTGCGTTGTTATATACAAAAATAAACCTAGTCTTTATAATGTTTCCTTTCTATACATTAAGATATATGCATATGCAAACCCGAAAATTAACAAAGAAACGGAATTATCACATGGCAATGGTTCGTTAATTAAGAAAAAGAAAATCAATTTATGGCTTGGGAAAATTATAACTACTGAAATACATTTGTATTTTGTAGGATCGGATTTTGTTGATTATCATACATTAATGTCAGAGAAGTGGTTGGGTGTTCCCTTATTATATTGTGAAAATTTATGTGGTTTTGAAAAATTAAAATAGACATGAATAAGTGAAGGGATAGAGTTTAAGAAGCAATAGTAATTTAAAATCCCAATTTTAAATTCAAAACATTTTTCCTTTTTAATTTATCGGACAGAATCCAACAAAGCGCACCTTTAGAAAATGACAATATATAGAGTGGTGTAATAGCTAGGTTGGTCGATTTCAATATCATCTCATCAAGAAAAATATAGACTGATTGATAAATGATAATAACATCAAATGATAATGAAATCAATTAAATTTGCATTAAAAATTATGAAATATTAAAAAATTGCATCCTGTGAACGAAACATGCATAAACAAAATTATGAAATGTTATTTTTTTTAAGGGCAAGAAATTGAATGGACGCTCATAAAGAGAAGGATGACGACAAATAGTTTGTTACATGTCAATTTTGAATTTCAGTCTCTTCCAATTATAGATTTATAAGTTGATAAACTATATCGGAATCGTTCAGTAAAAATTCATTTGAGCTCGATTTGATAGAGATCAAACAAATTTTAACCTACATTGATGATCTATAGAGTTTAAAAGTTTGGGTTGAACTCGATAAATAAAAAAAGATAAAATATATGTAAAACTATCAAACTATTCAAGTATGACTCGTGCTCGTTCCAAACAAGCTCAAACATAAATTTCAAAGCTCAATATATAACCTTTCAAATAAGTTTGAACTACCCAACGTATTTGAATCGGCCCATTACAACCCTACCTTCAATCCAAACTATATTAAAAAAAATCATATACAAATTAAAAAAGAATACTTTAATTTTGTTTTTTTGCAGTATATAACAGTGTGAAACAAATTACGTTATTAAAAATAAGTCTTAGTTTTGTATGCATCAGGTGCATCGTGCAATTCAATTGCATTTTTTAACAAAAAAGTCACTCCTATTTTTACGAAAAAATTACCATTATTTTTACTGAAAAGTAAGAGCTTTTAAAATCGACTCTAATTTTTCATTATATATTTAAAAATACATTTAAATTGCATGACATACTTGATGCACAAGAGACTTACTTGAAAAAATTAATGGAGTGGTGAATATTTATATATAACAAACATAAAAATTAACAAATATTCTTTTCGTCACCCAAATTTATTCTTATTGGAATAGACACGATTTTTAGGAAAAAATAACTAAAGTAAAAATATTATGATCTCTATTAATAAATAAAGTGATTGTTAATATTTTTTAAAGAAAGTATACGAATAGATTTGTGGTGTAAACTAAAAAAACACATGCTACCTGTAGGGCGGTGTCAAGTAGAGTTTTAATGTATTGTACTATACAATACCTTAAAGCATAATATATTGTATAATACAATACCTTAAAGTATTATTTGGCACCGCCTTGCAAGGTAGCAATAGACAAAATCGAAAAATGGATTAAGAAATGAAGAGTAAAAAAATTCTACCCTTAAACCCCAGCTGTCATCCACCCATAAAAATCAGTTACAACATCCACGAGGCAGGCACACGCCCTTTTTATTCCATCAATCCGCATCGTCCACGTGTCACCAATCAACGGCCACCAAAAGCCCCTCCCCATTTTGTATGATTATAAATATTAAACATTCACCCAATCACTCTCTTCATCTCCCAAAGCAGATTCTCCAAATCACCAACAATGCCGCTCGTAACTGCAAATCCTCTTCTTCAATCTCTACCCCCTCGTTTCGGCCTCTCCGGCGGCGGCGCTCCGCCTCTTCCGTACCGGAACGCCGGCACTTTCATCAGGATGGCGACTACTGAAGCCAACCCGGCCATTCTCCACACCGTTTTCGAGCCGCTTGAAGAAGTGAAGAAGGAGCTCCTCCTCGTACCCGTTCTTCCGCAAGCCTCTCTCGCTCGCCATGTGTACTCTGATTCGTGCGAAGTCGCCATCAACGATCAGATCAAGTATTTTCCGAGTTTTTCCTCCTTTTTTTTTTTTCGTTTTGTCCTTTATGTGTATAGTTATATATCAACGATCAGATCAAGTATATTCCGAGTTTTTCCTTCTTTTTTTTTTTTGGTTTTTTCCTTGAATGTGTATAGTTATATATTTTGGTGCTCGTACGTTTTGTTGGAGGTCTGAGTAATTTATTTCTTCGATTAGGCATATATCTTGAATCGTGTTCATTCCGTACATGCATTTTTTTGTCCTTTCTTCATTTCTTTTCTTTTTAAATGTTTTTCTTAATTTCATGTCTCATGATTTTTATATATTTTGCTTTCCAGTGGCAATCTGCATTTTGTCGAGCAACTGCATTTGTTATTGTTTTTGTTTTTGTTTTTTGACAAATTTCGTATATCGTGGATGTGTGTATATATATAGTAACTATCTTGTGAGAGAGTACCACGTGATGATCTCACAATATACACTGTGAAATTGTATTGATCATATATATATAGTTTTTAGAAATGTAACTGCTAGCGCTTTTAATTTATGATTTCATTTACAATGTAGTTATATATCATCACAATATATACACTGTGAAATGGTATGTTTTTAGAAATGTAACTGCTTAATTTATGATTTCATTTACAATATAGCTATCATCAAAATATATACTCTCTGAAATGGTATTGATACCTGTAGTTTTTAAGAATGTTGACTGCTGTCATATTTAATTTTTAATTTCATTTACAATATAGTTATCATGACATATACTCTATGAAATGGTATTGATATATATAGTTTTTACAAGTGTAACTGCTATAGATTTTAATTTATGATTTCATTTACAATATAGTATAAACACGCATCTGATATATGAAACTATACATTACCTAGCTGATCTGTTTTCTGATATATCGTTGTTCAATGGCAGCGTGGAATATAGTGTTTCTTATGTGTATCACGCCATGTACGCCTACTTCGACAGGGACAATGTTGCTCTTAAGGGACTTGCCAAGTAATTTTATCAAAGCTCAACTTAGTTTTCTCATTAAGTTGCTTAATTTTTCATTAATAGTTTCACGAACGGTTTATTACAAATTCTTGGCCGTGAATAGGTTTTTCAAGGACGCTAGTGTCGAAGAAAGGGAGCATGCAGAGAAATTTATGGAATATCAGGTGAGTTTCAGTGATATATCCACGAGTTGTTTGCTCTGATTTAGCTTTGATCCGATTCTCTCTATCTCATTTGCTCCAATTATGTACAGAATAAGAGAGGTGGAAAAGTTAAGCTGTATTCTTTGATGATGCCAATATCTGACTATGATCATCTCGAGAAGGGAGATGCCTTGTATGGTAGGTTGAGAGGATATCTCTATATTTGTCATTTATAACTTCCAATTGTTTTCTAGCTAGGTCTTTGTATCTGTAATTATCATATGGTTTTATGCTAATCTTCTCCTCATAAACACGCAAATTGGATTATATGTGTTCAAGTTTCTTCTTAGACATTAATGTGTTCCATTCTCAAGAATACCCACACTTTGTGTGTATACACATTAAAGTGCATATTTATAAAATTGGGATGTCTCTCATGCTTTATGTTTCCTACTTAACATAGTATTTTTTTCCTCATGCCAAGGTGACCGAGTCACTGCATTCTTGAGTTTTAATTGGTCTTTAAGTTTTCTTACTTTCACTCCAAGAGCTTAGCTAAATATTTCAAACATCTATATTAAAATCTATGCATAGTGAACCTCTTTGTCAAGAGATTATTTGATGTTTGTATCAACTGGATTCGAACGTTTTACTTCTTGTTTCAACATGAAGCTTGGGTTAATAGAGG
The DNA here is from genome assembly GCA_947034835.1 of Ballota nigra. Lineage (NCBI taxonomy): Eukaryota > Viridiplantae > Streptophyta > Magnoliopsida > Lamiales > Lamiaceae > Ballota > Ballota nigra. The sequence continues at coordinate 2,551,487 of OX344727.1, read as the reverse complement.
CAATCTCATTCCACACACATTACACCTCAAATATACAAGTCGCCTTCACTGAAATTGAGTCTGCACTAAGTACATATATTTTAGAGCTGTGAGAACACACTTGAACGCCAACAATATATGATGCCTATATTTCTGAGTTGCTTTTTTTTTTCCAGCTATGGAACTTGCTCTGTCACTGGAAAAAATAACAAATGAAAAACTTCTGAACTTGCACAAGGTAGTTTCACCTTTCCACTTTTAATCCCGTAGTTTACTTGCGAAGATGCATTACTAATCTTTTTTTTTTTTCTTACAGATAGCTGATGAGAACAATGACCCCCAGCTTGCAGATTTCATAGAGAGTGATTTTCTGGAGGAGCAGGTGATTCAAAATTTTCAGACCCATGCTTTATTTTTTGCAACTCAGTTTAGTATTCTTCCATTACATCATTCTAATGACACTTGAACTGCAAATTCAGGTTGAATCCATCAAGAAAATATCAGAATACGTTGCTCAGTTGAGAAGGGTTGGCACAGGCCATGGTACCATTCATTGCCTTAGATACAACTTTTATGACGTTACTGAAATGCTTGCTGCATCATTTTCTAACTTTTACTTTTGTTCATTAATCTCAAGGTGTGTGGCACTTCGATCAGATGCTCCTAGCTGCTGCATGAGGATTCTTTCTTTGCTACAATTCTCTCATCCCATTTTGCATTAACCTTGGGCAATCTAGGCAGAGCAATTTTAACTTCTACCTAGAAACGGAAAAGTTGGGCAATTTTCACAAATTGTTCAAACTTATGACATGGCACGTGTTCATTCTCTATGCAATAATATGGGTAGATGTTATCGACTATCTGAGCTGCTTTTCATTTTTCTGTTTGTTTTGAGGTCTCCTGCATCCAAGTTCGACAAATGTGAAGACAGTCTGTTTATGTTTACATTCGACTATTCCCCGAAGGGACCGTTTGGTTCACGGGATGAGATTGATTAGATGACATTTGATTAAATAGGATTATTTGAGGAAAATGTGTTTGGATTGAATGATTAAGTGAATTTAAAGTACAATATATCATTTTTAAAGCATGGGACTATCGAGTCCCACCATCCCTAAGGTTGTGTTTGGTTAGTGATGGGTCATCCCCCATCCTATTCGATTTTGGATGGGCACATCTCATTCCCCATCTACCCCTATTATATACCTACACACCTATTTTAATTATATTTTATACAATCACATCACTTTTATTCCACCTACTAATCTTCTCACGTACTTTTTCTATTTTTATTCATTATATCTCCTACTTTTTCTTACACATTTATTCTCTCTCATACTTTTTCTTATCATCTCTCCTACTTTTTTCTCATCCAATCATTATCTCACTAACTAACATTAATAAAATATTTCACATCAATTTTGATATGACATAAAGTTCCATCCAACTCTATTTCTCCATCCTCCTTTTTCCATCCCCATCCCATCCACCACCATCCCTAACCAAACAGAAAAGATTATTTAGTCTCTCATTTGATGGATTAAGTAGGTTTATAACTCAGGCCCCAATTTTATCCCGGGCGTAAACCTGCGAACCAAACACAATATTACATGGGATTGAGTGAGACTAAAACTTTAGTCCCACCCAATCCAACGAACCAAACGACCCCGAAGTCTAATACCAATTACCAAGGGAAGGATTGGAAATCCTTAAATTAATTCCTTCCAGTATCATGATTTAGAGCGGTTCTATATAGTACATCGAAATTTTCATTTCATGCCATAGAGGCTTAGGTTTTAGTGACTTGCTCTAGTATAACCAAAATTTCTAGTTAAGTTTACGTACTGTTATTTTTTTTTTTTTTTTTACGACATGATCCTGCTTAATGTGCAAAGTAGAAGCAAGCCATTACCCGATTACAGACAAGGAAAGTTTACATAAATGCAATCTATAATACATTACTTGCTGACTATGCGAAATAGAAAACCCTAGCTTATTCTAAACTATGCACTGCAGCCTACAACAACTGTGGTTTTTCAATTACAAAGCACCGTTGGTTAATAGTCCAACTATAAGACCAACCTAAGGCTCAACCAGACAGGCGTAGGTAAATGAGGATTTTAACCTCTCACTTGAGCCCCTGAAATTCGCGTTGGTAGAAACGCGATGTATTTGCTATCTTGGGATGTGTAGGTAACAGGAGTGTCTGGATTAATGGACTTGCATCAAAAGAACCCTGCTCATATATTACTGAAAAATTAATATAACACTTGAAGAAAAATAAATGCCAGTTCATTCAAGTCAAGAAACATGATTTCTAAAGCCATACACGCAACCCAGGGAGGAAAAGTGGCTAAGAATAGAATATTCAGGCTAAACTATTCATAATTTTCAGAAAAAAAAGGACATGAATATTATGTTTATACAATTTTAGCCAAAGCAATCTAATTCACACTCAAGCAAGAGCATCCTTGATCACACCAGCATACTGATTTTGATATTAGACAAACAGGGAAACCAGGGCAATATGGAAAATAACCAAAGCCAAGCTATAATTCCATCAGTTTTCAGCAGGGGTGTATATATACAGACAGGCAGACTTGCTTTCTGCTCTCAATTATCATCATATTTCTCCTGAACAGTGACCAACATGATTAAATCGTGTAAAACTTTTGGACAATCATAACTTCTACCACACTAGAAATGATGATAAACGAATCTACAGCGTGAAAGTCCCTTATGTCTATAATATTAGTGCTGGATAGTACTAACAGTCCAGCCAGATGCATGTACTAGAATCAATCCTAAAGCGGAAAGAACACAATGAGGGACCCGGTTGTCCATACATAATATGATTGTAAAGTCTTGAACTAATTGGGAGATGAATGTTTAGCAGGTTTAAAAGTGGGTGTTTGAAATAAACAACTATATATGATTAGTAATCGGCATATTTTACACATCAATATATTAAACTCTATTTAATTTAGTTGGGACTAAGTGAGGTGAAAATGTATATATACTAATGAAATACACTACAACTTATACATGAGAAAGATGGGCTTCAATAAACTCCAACATAAATCCATACAATCAAGCCCAAGCCCAAAAACTTGTATTCTTGTTTTCACCATCTTTATATCAAGTCCCCATTTTATTTCCTCTGTCATTCACATGGCAAAAAAGAGAGAAATCAAAACTCATCGCCCTATAAAAAGCTCGAACCCCAATGAATTGGTGACAAAGCTAAGAGTTGAATTTTGGTCATGATTTTCACCAAGGAAGGAAAAGGAGAAGTCCATATCTAGTCGGTCCGGAGCGCCTAGGACTACCTAGGGGACACTCCCGATTGGGCAGGAGGCCACCTAACATGGCCAATTTCACCAAAATCGCAACAGGGGGCTACCAAGCGACTGGGCAGCCACCTAAGCCCTTTTTTTGGGACAAATTTTGTTTTGGTAGACTAGGAGTTCTTCTACAATCTATAAATCTACATATATAAAAGGTTGGTTGTCCCAAAAATCTCTTGGTTGACTAGGCGTTCCACAATCTATAGATCTACATATAAAAAAGTAAGGTTTAGTACTCTCCTATTGCGATAGGTCAGCTCATTGGAGCCCTCTACATCGTCCATGTATAATGCTACTCTATTTAGAAAAGGTTGGACTATATCTACCCATAACTATTTTCAGTCACTATCAATGGTACATCACATTATCGAGAGTGGCATCACCGGAAGGACAAAAAGATGATTATTGAATGTTAGAAAGGAAGATGAAGAACAAAACATAGCAAGCATTGTTTACCTAGAGGGTGTTCAACAACGTACAAGACAATACCCAAACATGAACGGTCAGTCAAAATCTACTCCTAAAACATTTCCCACCAAAGGTTTGTTTGTTATAGTCTTGACAAGAAAGGATAAGGTAAGATTAAAAAAAAAATAAGAATTTGATGCAAATAAAAAGCGAAAGAAAATAATAACAAAAAAGCTTGTGCATTGCAAAACATGGGTCATCAACTAGTTTACTAGAAAAGCTAGCTTTTGTTTAACTTTTGAAAAAGAGAAAACATGTGAAATTTTTAGCAAAGTCCATTAAATGACATAACATGAAATTCAACATGAGACAAATAATGGTGTAAATCCACAACATATAAACTTGGTGCTCATAAGGACAGCTTGTCTTGAGTAGGGGTACCGGAAATCTACAAAGGAAGAACAAAAATGAAGGCACTAGGTCCCTATACATGATGGGGTGCGAAAGCATGGACGAGAAACAAGACTTTTGAAAAAAGATTCAAATACAAATGAAATATTTAAGTATCTATTTGTTCACAGTTAGTTGCCCACCACCAAAATCGGCATTGGGCTCCTCAATTTGATGGATAATTTAAATATTAAGGTGAGCATAATAAACTAAATGGGACTTCTTGGATGTTTGATTACCGATTTTGAGATTTCAAAATCAAAAGACGGTTCTATTTAGGGGTTTTGAATTACAATTTCTAAAAACTCAATACACTTAAGTTTTATCTTTCTACTCATTAATTCACATCATTCACTACTCACTCACTTATATAACATTTAATAAATCCACTCATATCGTCCAATTATTACAATCACACCAATAAAACAATCAGATGTGAGATATAACGTCCCCCGTCCCTTTTTTTCTTTTGGGTGGTGGGGGGTGGGAATTCCATATCAGGATTTCAAAATTCAACTCACATTCACACCTAAAAATACTTATTTTTACAAACTTGATTTGACATAAAATTTCTCAAAAAAATATAATAATTCTACAAAACCATTCTTACGCGCTTGATTTTGACATAATATTTCTCCAATAATAATAATAATAATAATAATAATAATATCACATTACTCACTCTAGCACCCTTGATCTGAACTTGGTGGTTAAACTCTACTACGCTGACGATACTATGGAGGAGGTGCCTTTGACATAAAGTTACATTTAACCTTACTCATTCTCAAAACAAACACCCGCTATCACTATTCATTAGGATTTTGAAATTTCTATATTTCATCATTCATCCATCATAATCCCAAGTGTTCGACGGCAGGGAGCGCGAGGCTATAGTTTTAACGCCTCACTGAAGTAAAATGGGGCACAGATCACCAGGCGCGCACCTTAGTGCGCCTTACGTAAGGTGACTGAGGCATGCCTCAGGTCAATTTTTTTAAGTAGTAGCACTTTTAGGTTTTTTTTTATAAAGGTACTAGCATTTTTATTAATAACCCTTTTTTTGAAAGTCTGAAAATATATAAAATAGGAAAATAAGACCTAGGGTGATAGATCCTATGAAAAAGATTTGGTATTTGAAGGTGATGACTTGACTTGGAATATGGTTCGTGATGCTATTGGAGTTGATGAGTCGGCAAATCAAACTAGAGGGAAGAGATCATCTTTAAAAGCAAGAGATGAAGAGCAAAGGCAAACAAGAGGATAAGAGCAAGGCAGGGGGAAGAACGTAAAAGACTCGTCTTTAAGGCTTAGAGATGAAGATGATAATGAAGTCGAATATGGATTCGAGGAGGAGGAAGCCTTTGAACTTGATGAGGACTAGTTAACTAGACTAATATAACTACAGTTTTATTAATATTTTATGGTTTTTGTGTGATTGTGTGTGAATGAAGTCTAATATCACTACTTAAGTATTAATTTCATGTTTACATTGTGTTATTATGTTTACTTGTTGACTTTTTGGTAGTATTACGTGGTTTTATATGGTTTTCTTAAAAAAAATGTGTGAAATGTGTTAGAAAAATAAAGGACAAGAGGCGCACCTAAGGTGCGCGCCTTGCGCCTTTGTGCGCCTTGTGCCTTAAAATACTATGCGGGAGGGCAAGTCTCTTGCCTGATTTTTCTTTTTAAAGTACCATATATACCCCTAAATTTTTTCAGATTACTAAAAATGCTCTTCAAAACTAACACAAAACAAAGGTCACACAGCTCAAACTATTTTTTAATTTCAAAAGTGCCTCGCATTCTCGCCTTTGTGAAGGGTTGCGCGCTCAGCCTCTTCTCTCTTAACACAGGTAGCTACAAACAACTTCAGGTAATCATGTTCATACTTTTTATTCATGAAAATAACACCTGAGTCTAATCTACTTATGCAGGTCTTTTGGGAGTATAAAATGATACTCCATCCGTCCACGAAATTTTTACCGTTTACTGTTGGGCACAGTTTTTAATGAAAACTAGTATTTTATTGAAAAAGTGGATAAATTAGATAAAGTAAGAGTATTGTGGTGGGTATTGTGGGACCCATTTATTTGTTTGTGAGTGTAATTTATTTCCAAAAGAGGAATGGGTAAAAATTTCGTGGACGGAGTGAATAATAAGGATGGGTGTTGATAGTGTATTAGGGGAATTTTTATGTTTAGTTTCCCAATGAAATTGTAAATTGAAATTATGTCCAATTTTCTTAAGTGCTATATGTACTACACTTATAAAATAAATATTAAATAACATATTCAGAGTTTGTAACTTTTTGGAATAGTTATTAAATGTTTCCTTTGTATATAAAATTATGAAATATTCTAGTAAACATTCTCAATTATTAAATTAATGTAATTCCCACAGTCCATTCTAGATGTATACTTCTATATAGGAGTTGGTATATCATTAGTAAATCATCTAAAAAAATATTAAAGTAATCAAGTATCAAATAAAATTATCATTCATAGTAATTCAAATTTTTATTTAATTAGAAGTTTTTTTTTTTTTTTTGGTTTTCTAGATTCTTCAAGTTTACGCCTTAGCAGGACAAAAATCTTGCATCCGCCCCTGCAAGTGTTCCCTCACTATAACACACGTGCACACAACAAAGCACGCACAGAAAGATTAATATTCTTCCCGTCATACAAAAATGCCAAGCACCCCCTCCACAACTTCGGTAGACGCATAAACAAAGGCAAACACCCAAGCACACATGCACACCAACAAATAGCGTGGGTCGGTTGGTCAAATTTGTCAATGTTGTGCAGTTTAAAACTCTACACTAAGGCAAACTTAAAAGCCACATCTCTTGATCCTCCGAGTATCTCAAATGATCCAGTAAGCCTTGACCTCAATTTACTGACAGTTTTTATATAACCAAAAAACACAATCGCAAGCTAAAATTTACACTGATTGAAGTTGGCGTACTGACTCCTTATAGTGAGTCTCCAATACACTCTAAAGTGTTTCTCATTTTGTTTATTATTATCTTCAAATACACCAAATATGTCATTGACAAATATTTTTTAAAATAGATCCACATACCAATGGTTCATTTAAGCCAATGAAGATGGCTAGGTATGTCGCCATCCTTACTTTTTAATTGACGGTAACCTAGCCTCAATCAATCTTTGAGAAAACAATAGTCTCATTGGAAATAAATACTTTTTCTCAATCGCCAATTCGATTCTCTTTAAAATCAATGCAATGATGCATCTTTCCGAGGAAGCGTATTTCTTTTCAAAAACAAAACGAGCACTACCAAAGTCATTTGATAAATAAAACCTTTGTAGCTCTTCCTATTAGACTTTCAACTTTTGCACCACTATGTGCTACTCTAGGTACAAAGTCAATCATCAGCAAAGAACCACACGTTTCTTTTTCACAAACATGATTGGCACTTCCAGTGACAAACATATAAAACCTTTTTAACTCATTCAATTGTACTTTCAACTCTAAAAACACTTTTGCAATCCCGCCTTGGCCAAGCCAATCAGAAATTCCATCTATTTGGTGGTAAATTATGTGTCCTCTAAAAACACATCAACAAAATTGAATAAAACTACTACTTCTTTGGTTGTTATCTTAGGTGATTGTCTACTCACAACGCTCACAATATGCCCTTTAATAATTGCCTCACTTTTAACATTTCATCTGCCTTTACCGAGAATAAAAAATCCTTGTGTCTAAGCAAAAGAACCTTTTCTATACTAACACTCAACAGTATTATGTTTGTCTTTCATGAACAAGTATGCATGTTAGCCCTTCTAATTCTTAATACTAATTCCAATTGTATGCCCTTAGAAATCCAAACAGTCATAATTTTTCTCCTATACGATACTAATCTATCGTATCTCATCTACTTCATTATGTGTTACCAACCTTAGCACACAAAGAAGCAGATATAAATGAATGTGTTGCACCGAAGCAATAAAACGAGAAAATGTATATTGTAAGCATACCTATCATCACATACAACTCTTGATACACATCCTTCTAAGTTGATGGAAATCCTTGAGCTTTCTCTTCTTTCTCGGGTTTTTTACTTTTAATGGAACAATCACGTACAATATGTCCTGGTCTCTTGCATTTGAAACAAATTTTTTTGCCGAACAAACATTCTCCAGCGTGTCTCTTTTTACACTTCTGGCACTTTAGTCTTTTTACTTGTGCATTAACCTCACTGTTTCCCAACTTATCTTTTCCCTTCTTGTTCGACTGTTGTTTTCCATTCTTGTTCGGTGAGTTACCCTTAATTAAGCCATGAAAATAAGTAGGAAAAAAATAAATTTCAAGTTCTAGTAAATAATCGTAGTTCAAGATATGAGATATATTTAACATGCAACAAATATAATAACATTTCAACTGCACAAATTGTAGCAACATTTCATGCACATACAGTTCATCATCCAATGAAGAAATTAACGAGTCCAGGAATGAAGTTCATTCATAAACGACAGCAGTGGATAGTAGTCATCTTTTAAAAAAAAAAATTGAGTCAATTAAGCTTAAATGTCAACATATTTTTTTACAAGTTCATGAAAAGTAGACGATAAACCGGTGTGCTCTAATACCACACTATCGTGACCAAATATATTTATAGTTGAATAAATATATATATTAAAGCAAAGTATTATATGAAAATAGTCCATGATAAGCTTATCATGAAACAGTTTTAAAGTATCAAATATTAAATCAAGAGTGTCAATAATCTCATCAAGAATATCATTAATTTGAGTCAGTGGTATTATATTGTAATTGTAGTAAATTTTCTTGAACCCAAATTAATGATACTTCTGATGAACTTTTTGATACTCCTGGTCAAATATTTGATACTTTAAAACAGACCACCTCCCACGTCATATTATGTATTGAAGCTTCATTTATTAGTCAATTTTATCGTCTTCAATAAATAGGTTTTAACAATAGTCAAGAGACCATAGTTTTATGGCCCAATAACAAGGTGCTTCTTACACTTCAAGGGATATTTCCCCATTAAAAAAAAGTGTCACCTAAGTGTTGTACTTGTCTTGCAAGTCAAATTGTATAACTGAACGGCACTAAATATTTAAGAAACATTATAGGCTAGTCGTAGAAAAGATTAATATAGATATCACAAATCAAAAGCTCTAAATGTTGCATCTTCTAGTTATTTTCATCATCTTTTTTATTGGTCAACACTTACAACTACAATTGTCCAAGTACCTAGGTATAAACTTTATGATTCAAAACTTCAAGGATTTCAAGAATTCTAGGCAATTTGGGAACTTTTTTTGCCTGTGGTGCCACTATTTTGACCAAGGCATTCCCTTTTTTTTTTTTTTTTGGGTGTCTACTTCCATCCTCCCTAGAACCTTTGATTAGAAAAACAATTAGCCAACAGAGACAATAGTTGGTAAATGGAGAGAGGATGGAACTTAAAGTAAATGGACTAAACTTTGTCCTTTCAATCATTTGCAGGATATTGTTACCTCCCTACATCAATATAATGTTGTGGAACATAACAAGCCCAAATGCTAATCAGCATAGCCGATTAAGAAGAAATTTATGTTCATCAACTACAAAGAGAATTGAAGTGGATTAGATTTGCTTATGAATTACGCCTCATCTAGACATGTGAGATAGATTATTAGATGCACTTAATTGCATTAAAAGTGAATCTCATCATAACATTTTTTCAGTGGTATGGATGGCCAAGATATGTGAGAGATCATTCCTACTAGATATAGATTAGTCAATTTACTTAGCAGTAAATATATTTTTTCCTCTGCTAACGTGGATGCTGAGGTGTTGGCCTTTTTCCTAGAACCTCTTCCTTTCAACTTTTCTCTCATGAATAAAAAAGTTCATTTCTCTCTCAATTGCTTAGGATTAATCATGGTGTATAAAGGAATTTTTATCTTTTAGCATAATTCGATTTTGAAAAGGTGTTTAGGCTGCAACTCAAGATAGGCAGTGCTATTAAGCAAACAGAATTTCAGAGGTGTCTCATTCTTTGAGTCTATTAATTCTAGTTCCTTGGTGAGTGCAATTAATCGAACACAAGAAATGGAAATTCAAGGAGAAAACTAAACCTATTGGCACAAATTACAAGAAGGAAAACCACACAATTGATACCTGCTAAAGAAACAGGTTTTCCACCTGTAATTCATGGTAATTAAACTCTTCAATTTGTTTACTAGTCCAGCTCATCACAGTCATGCACATGTTAGTCACACTACGGGGATCGAGGCTAACAGAAAGGTTCTAAAAATATAGCTATGCTTGAAATTCCTAAAGGAAGTCACTGTTAGTTGTTCGTTACATTCATGAACTTGAAGCTACAGCCACAACAAGGTGTCTCTCCATCCATTAAATCACAAGCTCAAGCTTATTTTTATTTTTTCTATGGTATAATCCCTACGTTACCTTAACATTGAAGTGTTTCCAATCACACAGCTTGAACTATAACTCATATGCGCCACGTGCGCGTACTTTATATATATATAGACACAGGAGCTACTCATCACATTACTTGTTTGTCTTATCTCCAATGTATCAATTGCTAACCAATGGTCAAATCACCTCACCTGCGTGTATTGGAATTGTTATTTTATTAGAACGGATTAATCCTTAAGAACGGAAAATGGTGTGTCGAACATGAGCATCAACATCTTCTTAATGTTGTTTTGGGCACTCCATATCCTCTAAACAACTTAAATAACAGGGTGAGTGTATCTTGACACTGACATATTTGATCTATTGTATACCCACTACTCATTGAATAGACAACCTTTGAACTTCTCTCTCACAAAATTCTCACTGAAAACCTTTGGTTGTTTATATTATGCTTCAACAGCTAGAAAAATCGACACACATTTTAACCAAGAGCGCCATTCCCTTCATCTTCTTCGAATATCCTCTAAATCACAAAGGGGTATATGATGTTGAAATTAAAGAAATGCTTCATATTCCAATTCCAAGACAAGGCTCTTTCACTGATATTAACTCCAAAGACAACACATGTTATGGGCACATTTCTAAGAAACCACTTAAATGATTTTGTATCTTCTATTTCATCCTCCTATTCACATTATCTATAATCACGCCACCGATAGCTCTACTTGAGTATGGTTTTGTTCAATTAGCTTGTGGCCATTCTCTCTTATAACTATCTCAATACAGTATCTCTCTCTCTCTCTCTCTCTCTCTCTCTCTCTCTCTCTCTCTCTCTCTCTCTCTCTCTATCTATCTTCTTGTCCATGTAAGCCTTGAGATGGTCATATACAAGCTACGTAATACCTATCAAATTCTATGTTATGTCAAGGCATTTTTGGAGGAAAACGTCTTTTTTTCTTTCATCCATGTTTCATCTTCAAGGTTTCTATATTGATTGAGGAAGAAAGTAAGAAGCAGTGCACTTTTCTTGCTCTTCGGTTGATGCAAATTATCAAGCCATCAGCCATGTCCCATGCTATGTGTGAAATAGTTTGGATCTTATTATTGCTTTAAGAGTTTAGGATCCCACATCCTGAATCTATTTCTGTGATAATTTTGTTGTGATGCATACTGTTAAAAACCTAGTTTTTCATGAATGTAATGAAGCACATTGAGATTGGTAAGTTGGTAAAAGAAAAGATTCAACTTGGGATACAAAGACATTCGGTCATGTTTGGTTAGGGATGGTGGTAGATTGGATGGAGATGGAAAAAGGTGGATGTGGGAAATCCAGTGAATAGTAAGTTTGTGTTTGGTTAGGGATTGAGAAATAGGGGTAAATGGAACTTTATTTCAAATCAAAAGTGATGTTTTATTATTTTATCATTGTTAGTTAGTGGAATAATGATTGAGTGAGACGGAAGTAGAAGAGAGAATGAATGTGCGAGAGTAAAGTAGAAGAGCAAATGAATTTGTGAGAGAAAAGTGATTATATGATGAACCCCAGGGGTTGGCCTAATGATGAGAGCTTGAGATTTAGGAGTGTGATGCTCTATACGTCTCAGGTTCGAAACCCACCAGGTGCGATCAATTCCTGAAATGGGTCAGTCCATTCAGGGCTAAGCTCTGACTTGAAATGGGACTCCCCACTAGTGGACGGTGGGTTGTTTGAAAAAATAGGTGTGTAAGTGTACTATAGAGGTGGATGGGGAAGTTGATGTGCACCCATCCAAAATCGAATAGAATGGGTGATTGGTCATCCCCATCCTAAACATACCCTACGTGTCTCCTCCACTGGTTAGCTAGCTGATAATAGAGTTGTCGAAACGGGTAGGCGGGCGGGCGGGCTGGCTAAAACTCGCAAAACCCCGCATTTCGTAGAAAAAGGTTAATAATTAATACTATACTGGGATAAAAGCTTCTGGATACAGCTATCCACTGTTGAAGCCATCGTAATGAAATAAACTAAAAAGTGCAATAAATAAATGACATAAAATTGAGTAATTTTAGTTCGACAATTTATTGCCTCTAAGACAATAAATTGATGCTAAGGATCCTAAATCTGGCCCTACAGGAGTACCTGAATAATTCAGAACATATAAAAACATGCAATAAATGCTAAACTTTAATTTAAACAGATGCAGAAAACATCAAGCTTAGATTGAGAGATCAAAAATGGGACAAAATTAGAGTTTAAAAATCTAAGGTATGCTCTACAGTATGTATTCTCCAAACAAGGTTTCTACTCTAAAAATAAGTGCATTCTAGGGTCAGGTCCTACCACTCCATTGAACGACCAACGTACAGAAATAAAAAATATATAGAATTTAATAAAGTAGTATTACTCCATTAGGCCACAGATAATAAAGGAGAAATGGATGATAACTTTATGGTTCGACTTGATGGCATTCAAGATTAACAATGACCGGTGTACATTCAAAAATTAATAATGTAATAGGTGGTGTATCAAACCTGATGAACAACATGAGGATCAGGTAATGTATTCCGATTGTATTCAGGTTGTTTGATAGCATATCCAGGACCTGAAAAGACATACACACTCATGGTTTTGATCAATCTGATATAAGGAAAGCAATAAACTTAACATAGCAATTGTAGCATCTTCCTGTATGAGATACCTTGGTTGGCAACTGGTAATGTAACCTGGTGAACAATATGAGGATCAGGTAATGGATTCCTATTATATTCAGGTTGGTTGATAGTATATTCAGGACCTGAAAAGACATACGCACTCATGGTTTTGATCAATATGATATAAGAAGAAAAGCGACAAACTCAACATGCAACTGTAGCATCATCCTGTATGAGATACCTTGGTTGCCAACTGGAAATGTAACCTGGTGAACAACATGAGGATCAGGTAACGGATTCCTATTGTATTCAGGTTGGTTGATAGTATATCCGGGACCTGAAAAGACATGCGCACTCATGGTTTTGATCAATATGATATAAGGAACGCAATAAACTCAACATAGCAACTGTAGCATCATTATGTATGAGATACCTTGATTGGCAACTGGTAATGTAACCTGGTGAACAACATGAGGATCAGATAACGAATTTCCACCATATCCAGGTTGGTGGATAGCATACCCAGGGCCTGAAAAGACGTACACACTCATGGTTTTGATCAATGTGAAATAAAAATGAAAACAATAGACTCAACGTAGCAACTATGCCATGTTGTTTAAGTTACCTTGATTAGCAACTGGGACTGCAACCTGATGAACAGCATGAGGATTAGATAATGAATTCCCACCGTATCCAGATCGGTGGATAGCATACCCAGGGCCTGGAAAGACATACATACTCATGGTTTTGGTCAATTAATATGATATAAGAATGATAAACTAAAAATAGCAACTATGGCATGATCCCCTATCGGTTACCCTGGTTGCCAGATAATATTGGATCTACAACAGTAGCCATTGCCCTCCGCTCTGCATTTGCAAGTTCAGAACGCAACATTTCTGCTTCACTGGCAATTGTATTCTTATGCTTCTCCATTGCTTCACTAAGTCCCAAGTTATTGGAACACATCTTCCTTTCATGTTCAATAGCAGCCCTATTTAAATTGACAACCAGAAACATGCATGGTAACACATTCAACAATAAAAACAGACATTTTGACTTACAATCGTATGATGCATGGATATAAGCCCTGAAAAACATGCATTGGTAACACATTCAACAATAAAAACAGGCATTTTGACAATTAATTACAATCTTATGATGCATGGATATAATCATATAAGCCCTGAAAAAATAGATCGGGTTTTAGACATTTAGCTCCAAGTTTATCCATATATTAAATGGTATCAATCGAGTGTAAATTTTTTGTCAGCCCCATCAATTACAACCATAGTTGTAAGAGACGACAGGCACACAGAGGCACAAGGAGCATTCAAGCACCAGGCCGCTTCCCTTGAACATGGAGGAATGTTCTTTTTAAAGTAGTACTGGAGCCTTATCATTTGAGGAATAGCCCCCAATGGGCTAATCGTATCAAATTCGTGATTTGTCAAAACCTTGCAATGAATGGAGATATAGAGAACACGACATAAGTCATAGAATAGTAGCAGCACCATAAATAAGATTCACAGACACACACAAAAATATAAATACACCTACGCCAAAGAAACGACGAGCGCTATTGAAATTGATTGGGCATTCAAGATTCAGATTAAGGAGCTTTGTTTCTTCTTCTTTTTCCCAAAGTTCCCTTAGACTCTAATCCAGGATTCAGTGCTGTTTCTTCTTTATGTTACTGACATTGTTTTCTTGCGCTTTGTTTAAAAAAAAAAAAAAAATTTGTCCTCTGCACAAAACACGTTTTGGGGTGTGGAAACCCTCGGGTCTGAGGCGCGTCTTTAACAACTATGATTACAAGTGTCACTGGATGCTCGGTCATTAATTTATAATCAATGAAAAATTAAAATCAACAGAAAAGGGCAACAGGCATGCCTGCCTAAACACAAAAAATACAAGATTTTCACAAGATAAGTAAAGATTACCTAAACGGCCAAAAGGCACACACCATCATAGACTTGATCTATTGATTCTATTCCATTCATTTAACTTCGTTTTCACTTTCCACACTCCACAGGCTAGCTATTGGTAATAGTAAATTTATTTCACAGTGTTAGAAACAGCCTGAAATTTAAACCAGAAAACTAAAACCCAAACTTGGTCAGGATTTCGTCTTCAGAACGACCTCATCCATCAATGCATCCATACAGAAGGTCAGATATATAAATGTTCAACTCATGCTCATACTTTCAACCACGATATTTTTTTCAACTGATTCCTAGGTTAGCTTAAATGAATTATCGCGACCAAATACATTCCATATTTTATAGAGATTTACCATGGAAAAATTCCTAACATAAACGATGATTTCTGCATACCTTCCTCTTCGAATTTCCTTCTGCCAGGCCTCAATCTCAGCCTTCAGTTCAGAAAATTCCTGCAGCTCGGGTTGACTACTCAATATATCACTTTCGATATCCTTTAATTTGTTCGAAATCTCCGTACGCTCATCACGTTGTTGTTCAATTTCAGCACGCACTCGCTCCAACTCGGCAGAGAGTCCGCCAATGTCGATGGACCGAGCCTCGGCATCCAATTTCAGGAAGCGCTCGTTAACCTCGCGCACTTGGGCGTCCTTCTCGGCATTGGCGGAGGAGGCTGTGTCAGAGAGGCGGCGAATTTCCTGTTGCGCAGCGGCGGTATCACGCTTAAGCGCCACGTGTGTGGCGGCCAGCCGTTGATTGTCACGCAGAATGGCTTCGATCTCCCCTCTCTGAACCGCGATTCGGTCTTCGAGTACACGGACTTCAGCCAAAGTGAGGACGCGACGGGGATGGCGGGAGGCGGACTCCTCGACGCGGTGGTGATTGGGGCGGTGATTTCGTGACGCCATGGAAATAGGTGATGAATTAGTGAGAATCAATTCAAGGGTGATCGAGAGAAGAAATGAGGTCCTGGCTCAGAAAAGGAAAAGGAAGGGTGACCAGCCCAGTTCCGGCTCCCTTTATCAAAAACCTCCTGAACCCTTTTGAAATAAAATTAGATCGATCGATAATTTAAAGTGAAAAGGTACAATTTGGACCATGAACTAGTGTTAGGGGTATAAATTGGACTCTAAACTAATGTCTAAGGTATAAATTGGACCTCTAACTAGTATTTTGGGTACAGATTGGACCCTAAACTATTTTTAGTACAAATGGGACCCTAAACTAATATTTTAAGTATAAATTGGACCTCAAACTTTTTATTTGGTATAAATAAGCAATAACTTTTAAAATCAAATAAATAAACTCCAACTAATAAAAAAATTAAATATTGTTATATAATATTTGATTAAAAACTTTATGATAAATTAAATAAATTATTATTTCAATATATTATTATTTATCGATAGTTGTTATTTACAACTCATACTATTAGAGTAGTTATTCTTCTAAGCATTAATTCAAATACATATGCATATTAAATAAATAAAAAACTCTAAGTCAATTGTTAAATTATAAAAAAAAAAGTGTTGCTTAATTAATATATTTTAAAACAATTTAAATTTATTTAATTGACTATGATCATATTTTTTTAAGGATTGATCTTCTTTTTTTCTTTTTTTTAACCAACATAATAAAAATGGATTAAAATACGCACTACATTAATATATTTTAAAACAACGTTAAAAAAAATTTAAGCACTAACTTTTTCTTTTAAATGCAATATATAGTTAAATTAATATTTTAAAAAACAGTTAAATAGTATGAGTTAAAAATAACCACTATCGATAAATAATGTTGAATTGAAATACTAATTTATAAAATTTATCATTTTTAGTCAAATATTATATACTAATATTTAATTTTTTTATTAGTTGGGATTTATTTAATTAATTTTAAAAGTTATGGCTTATTTATACCAAAAAAATAGTTTGAGGTATAATTCGTACCTAAAACATTAGTTCAGGGTCCAATTTGTACTCATAAATAGTTTAGGGTCCAAATTGTACCCAATACATTAGTTGATGGTCCAATTTGTACCAGAAACATTAGTTTAGGGTCCAATTTGTAAAAAAAAAAATAGTTTATGGTCCAATTTGTACCCATGACATTAGTTTAGGGTCCAAATTGTACTTTTTTCCTAATTTAAATTGAACAAAATATTAAAATCAAACATCATATATTATTGGGTCACTGTTACATGGTGCATTCACTCAATAGTTGTAATTATTTACACTGAAAAGTGTAGGCTGATTATACTTAAAATGTACTCCCTCCGTCCCGCTATAATGTTCTCCTTTTGCCATTTTGGTCCGTCCCTCTATAAACTTCCTATATCTTATTTGGAAATCAAATAATATTATTATATTCATCTACTTTATTCATATCCACTCATTTAACCACATTCCACTTTATTCTCTTCTCTCTCCATCACATCATTTGTACAATATCTATATTTTATTATCTATCTTAAATCTTGTGCCAAAAAGTAATAGGAACGTTATACCGGGACGGAGGGAGTAGTTATATTACACTGAAAAATTATTTCAGTATAAACTTTTCAGTGTAATCTAATCATACTCCCTCCGTCCCAGGATGTTGTTCACACTTGGGTTTGACACATTTTTTTAAGAAAAATGGGAGTATGTGAATGTGGAGTTGAATAAAATAATGATAATTTCATGTTTTATTGACTTTTGTGAGAGAGAGTTGTTTCCTTATTTTGGGTGTGAACAAAATCTTGGGACGGGGGGAGTATTTTTCAGTGTAATCAATTCATACTTTTCGGTGTAACCAGTCTTAACTATTAAGTGAGTGCATTATACATCAAGTGTACAAGAGAGTACTCTATAGAGTATGTATAGAGTGAAATTGGTTTATACATAAATCACTGAAGGGTATTAGTTGTTTTCACTGAAGAGTATTAGTTATTTTTACTGAAGAGTACTATTGATTTACACTGAAGAGTCTTAGTTGTTCTCACTGAACAACTAAAACTTTTCAGTATAAATCAGTAATATTCTTCAATAAATACAACTAATATTCTTTAATGAAAACATCTAATATCATTCAGTGATTTATGTATAAATCAGTTTCACTCTATACTTTATCTACTCAATATTATTTGATATGGTTGATCATAAATGTCAAATTAAGGACATTGGTCTTAAACTTTGTAAAGATTTTTGCACAATTTTTTACCGGTCACGTTAACTTTAAATTTATTCTATATTATTCTACTATAGACTCAAATTATCTATAATGAAATAATTTTAAAGAGTTTGTGTGATGTTTATAGATACAAATTCTTAACATTTATAGCGGATTTTTAAAATATAATCTATTGACCCAATTAAAAAAAAATTAAGCTTAATTTATCTCACCGTCTCACTCTACTTTTTGTTTTGTTGTTTTCGTTTATATGCTATTTGTCAGCTCATTCTTTTTTTTTTTTTTTTTGAGAAGAAAAAGATATTGTTATTACTTAGAGGACAAGGGGTCCTCCAACCCTTACATTAACACAAACAACCAATCTACAATACAGCCACCCTATTATAAGCTCGCCCAACTCTAAAAAATCCCAATACAAGATCTCGGATTCGTAAGCCACTGACCAATAGATGAATTAGCAGTAATCATTCCCCTAGCAGACAACCAAGACCACATTTTTGCTCTGATTTCATCAACCGTGTGTGCATAATCAAGGTTAACATTATTAAAAACCAACTCATTACGCCCTTTCCAAATTGACCACACAATACAAATCCATAAACAGTAAGCCACTCTACACCTTTTACCTGTCCCGAACACATCCCCATGTTGAAGAAAATGGATAATCGGATTCCTGTGGGGTACCATAGAAACACCAAGCCACTCATAACAAGAGGACCAAATTTGTTGCGCAAACCTACACTCCACAAAGAGATGAGACGTACTCTCCTCAGCTTCTCCACAGATACTACACGTTGCCTCCACATTCTCTTGAAGTAGGTTCCTTCCTCGTAAATTATCTTTTGTCGCCAGCCTCTGTCTGAGAATTCTCCATGCTGTAAATTGATATCTCCTTGGAGCAAAATTCTTCCATACTCTCTTGAAGGCTTTATTATCCCAAGAATTAGCATCCGAAAGCTCTCCTTTGTCCAATCTTGCTTCATAGACCTTCTTTGTTGAGAAGTCCCCAGTCGGGGTAAGAATCCAATGCCACGAATCTTCACCCTCCTGGGTTATTTTGCACCTGTCAAGCAAACATAACAGCTCGTTAACCTGTCTAGCTTCACACTCCCTCAGAGCCCTTCTCCATTTTAACTCCCATACCCACCTTCCTTCCACCCAACTCCCCAACTCGCTCACCTTCGCCTCCCTCTGCGCACTGATTCTAAACAGCCTACTAAATCTCTCCCCCAATCTAAATTCCCCAACCCACAAATCTGACCAAAAAAAGTATCGACACCCTTACCAACAACTCTCTTAAATTCTGAAAAAAGACCCCCCTCTCCATCCCCCTCACCAAGATACAGCTTACAAATCTCCCTCCACCACCCCGAAGCAATACGTGACATACTCACACTTCTCTCCCTTAACACCCTATTCTCCACCCCCCCACTTCCTAAAAACCTCCAAACCTCCTGTCCTAGACTTAATGACCTCCACCCACAGCCTTGACGATTCATTCAAAAACCTCCACACCCATTTACTTAACAAAGCCCTATTGAAAACCCCCAAATCCCGAATACCCAAGCCCCCTGCCTTTTTATCCTTGCAAATGTCACGCCAACTGATCCACGGAATTTTAGATCTATTCTCACTCCCCCCCCCCAAAGAAAGTTCCTCTGAAGTTGAGTGATTGCACACAAGGTTTTAGAAGGAATACGATAAAAAGAGAGGTAATAGATTGGGATAGCGGAAAGAATAGACTGTACTAATGTAGCTCTTCCACTCAAAGACAGATTCTTATCATTCCAAGCGCCCATCCGACTGCGAATTCTCTCTACCAGTTTAGTCCAAGAAGAAATTCGGCGATGATTAATACCCACTGAAAGCCCCAAATAAGAAAAAGGGGGCTGCCCAATTTTACAACCCAGCCTCCTAGCCATATTTTCCACCACATTCTGATTTAAATTCACCCCCATCAAACATCTTTTATCAAAGTTCACCTTCAGACCCGACAATAGCTCAAAATTTCTCAGCAAGAATTTCAACGTATGTATATTGGATAAATCTCCAGAGCAAATAAAAATAGTGTCGTCAGCGTACTGAAGGTGAGAAATACTGACCTTATTCTTCCCCAGATAAGCTGGTATTAACTCCCCAATCTGGACCGCCTTTCTCACGAGTAAACTCAAACCCTCCGCTACAATTAAGAAAATGAACGGGGATAGAGGATCACCTTGTCGGAGACCCCGTTCCAAGTGGAAAAAGCCGGAAGAACTTCCATTAACCAACACAGAAGTAGACGCCGTCGACACGCACTCCATGATCCATTTAACCCATTTATCACAGAAGTTGAACCTCTTCATCATATCCTCCAAGAATCTCCAGCTGACCGAATCGTATGCCTTGGCAAAATCGATTTTGAAAAATAAGCGACCCAATTTCTTCCTTTTCGCTTCGTCAATCGCCTCGTTGAGGATCACAACCCCGTCCAGGATCTGCCTCCCACCAATAAAGGCCGACTGATTTTCCGAGATGATACCGTCGAGGACCTTACTTAATCTGATAGCCAACGTCTTTGCAATAATTTTGTAAAGACTCACAATCAATGAAATAGGTCTAAAACCCCCTAACTCCTGCCCTCTATCCTTTTTTGGGATCAAAATGATAAAAGAAGGATTCAAACCTTTGACCAGCTTCCCATGAGTGTGAAAATCAGCCATCATTCTCATAATTTCGAGCTTGAGAACGTCCCAATTAGCCTTGAAAAACCCAAAAGAAAAACCATCAGGACCGGGACTCCTGTTGGCCTCACAAGACCAGATCGCATTCTTGACCTCTTCTTCAGTAAACGGAGCACTCAAAAATCCGTTATCGCAACTGTCCAACTTTGAGGTGAATAATTCTGGTGGAAGAACGAGCCCCGACCAGGATCTTGCTGAGAACTGATCTTTGAAATAATGGAAAATCCCAGATTTAATACCATCCACATACTCCGTCCAAATACCATTGAGAATTAAGCCATCAATAGAATTGGACTTCCGTCTCCTGTTGATCCAGTTGTGATAGAAACTGGAGTTAGAATCTCCTTCCAAGATCCATTTCGCCTTTGCCTTTTGCCACAAAAGATCTTCATTCCACTGCATGTCTCTGAACAAATCTGCCATAATTTCTTTCCTACGAACGATTTCTCCTTCTTCAAGACCGAACAGATCATCAAGACTATCCAAAGTTTCTAACTCACATTTTTTAGCATCGATGCTTGACTCCAGATGCCCGAAAACCTCCTTGCTCCATATTTTCAAGTCTTCCTTGAAACATTTAAGTTTCTCCTTCAGGACAAAACCGCCCCATCCCCTTATATCATAACTTTCCCATTTCGAGCTAAAGAAACACCTGAAGTTAGGATGAGACAGCCAACAGTTTGCAAACTTAAATGGCTTCGGACCCCAATCCTTCATTACTCCACAAAGAACGAGAGGACAGTGATCGGATATGGCCCGTTTAAGTCCATTGAGGTATAAATGTGACCATTTGCCTAACCATTCATTGTTCACCAAAATTCTGTCCAATCTGCTTTTGCAAGTACCGTCGGGGCGACACCACGTAAAGGCCCTGCCACTAATTGGGAGATCATAGAGATTACACTGACTGATGAAATTATCAAAAATAACCATTTCTCTGGAGTCTTCAACCTCTTGATTAGGCGTGAAATTGTTATGTTTTGGTGCCCAATTTACTCATGTTTTGAGTGTTTTCGATTAGTGCTTGGAGTCAAATGAGTATCATTTTTATAAAATTATTAATTTGTCTCTTTGGTTTTCATAGGTGAATAGAGGACGAAAAACGGAGTTCGTAGGACTTTGAATCGACTCAAACGGATGCCCGGATGAGAAGATATTGAAGAAATACGATTGGTATTAGTGCGGACGAGGAAAAGTATCATTTGGAAGGATTAGAGATCGCTCGAGCGCATTGCTCGAGCGCCACCGCTCGAGCGAATTGCTCGAGCGCCCAAAAACATACAGAGAAGATTCAGCGCTCGAGCAGCTCGAGCGCGACCGCTCGAGCGAATGCATCATTCGAGCTACACTGCTCGAGCGGGACCGCTCGAGCGTTTTGCTCGAGCGCCCATATACTTTTGCCTCCGGATTCGTATTTTCGGCCCATTAACTCCCGTTTCGACCCGTGCCTATATATATCTCGTCCAAACACGTTTTGAAGAATACCCCGGACTTTTAGAAATCACTTTAGACTTAGTTTTTAGAGAGAGGAAGAGGAGAAGAACGAGCAAGCTTTACTTTTACGTTGTTGAGGTTTTTCATACGAATTCTTAGTTTCTTTTCGTTTCTTAGTTGCTTTTAATTAGCTCGATTACTTTTAACGCTTTTAACTTCGTTTTTATTAATTCAATTTCAGTTCTTCGTATTTATTTTCTTTTTAAACCCCTAGTTCATGTTTCGTATTTTCTTAGTTCAATTCATCATGTTTATGTTCGTTGTTTCTTCTGTTGCTTTTATTTATGTTAAAACCATGTCCGGCTAAAACCCTTGAATGCTTGGGTTAGGATGAACTCGTAGAAGTAGGATGTGGGTACGTAATTAAGGTAATTGGTGACGTTAGTTTTAATTCTCTTAATTAATGAATTCATATAATTAATCTTAACTCTACCTTCGAATTTCGTACGAAAGTGTTAGAGAGAGGACGACCGCATCACTCAATAACAATTAGTAGTCTTAACGAGAGGGTTTAGGAAAGGTTAATTCATCTACCGGTTTAGCGAAGGAGGACGACCGCATCACCTTAGTTAAATTAGGGTCTCATTAATTAAGCACAATTCATTAACTTGTTAGTGGATTAGTAAAGTCGATTGCTAGGATAAAGTATTAGGGTGAGAAATCTTGAGCTTTCATTCTACGATCTTTTACTTAGGTTAATTCTTGTTTGTCACGATTACTTTGATTATGTACCTGCTCCGTTAGTATACGTAGGGATTCCTATCCTGAGCATCACCATCTCATACTTGCATATACACCTTAGATACTTAGTTTAATTTTCCTTTTGCATTCGTAGGATAATTTAGTTAGCTTAATTAATCTTTCAAAAAATCCAAAAACAAAACACTCATATTAACTACGACGCGTAGATCTTCAGGGATCTATTCGCATATACACTATCCCGTGGGTACGATATACTTGGTCGTTATACTTACCAATACTATAGTGAACCCGTTCGCTTGCGGGTGAGCGATTAGTAGAAGTAAGTAAAATCGCTTCAAGTCAATGGCGCAGTTGCCGGGGATGGCGTTATATGCTTTTTGAATAGGACTTGTCGATAGCTTAGTAGTTAGTGGTGGGTGCTTATTTTCTGTTTTTATTTCTTATTGTTATTTTTATTTATTCGGCAGTTGCGTTTTGATCCATCTGCTAGTATGTCAGGTTTATGAAAACACGCTCACAAGGCAATACGAGCGAAGAGAGAATACCGTTGGACCCTGAGACAATAGCCAGAAGGAACCGAGCTTACTTGAGAAGAATGAACGCAGCCGACTTAGGGAAGGAACCAATGGATCTCAATAATGAGTTGGACGATGCTGCCAACGATTTCAATCAGGCAGTAGACCGGGTTGATGGCTCTGGAGGGAGTGGTGGTCAGAATCAAGACCAGTTCGTGGATAGTCAGAGCCAGAACCCGGGTGCACAAAATGTAAACAATCCAGCTCAGAATCTTGTCCAAAATCCTCTGAACAACCCTGCTTACCCACAAAACCCAAATAACCCTTTCCACAACCCAGCATACCAACATTACCCATACCCACCATATCCTTATCCACCGTACCCATACCCTCCACCTCCTGTCTATAACCAACCACCTGTGTACCAACAACCTCCAATTCAACACATACCAGCACCACCTGTCGCTCCTCAGCCTGCGCCCCAGAACGCAGATCAGAATATGGCAATTCGGGGCAGGTTCGCGGCACAACCGCAGAGGCACTACGATGGAGTGGCCTTACCACCTGTTGAGGCGAATAACTTTTCAATTTCCCCAGGAATTCTCAAGCTGCTTACTGAGAATCAATTCAAGGGGGAGGTTGGGAAGGAGAACCCTCACACTCACTTGAGGAGTTTCCTCATGATAGCATCTACTTTCAATTACAATGGCATGTCTGAAGATGCTAAAAGGCTCAGGTTGTTCACATTCTCTCTTACGGGAATAGCCAAGGAATGGTATGATAACACGCTCCCACGGGGAGGTGTTAACACATGGGCCGAGCTCGAGCGTCTGTTCCTCGAGCGATTCTACCCTCCATCGAGAACGATTAAAGCGAGAATTGAGATCTCTTCCTTTCGCCAGAAGTCTGGAGAGGATTTACGCCAAGCGTGGGAGAGATACTCAAATATGTTGATCGAGTGCCCGCAGCACGGGTACAACGAGGGAGATATTATGGCGTTCTTCTACAGTGGAGCCAGCAAGGCTGGCCAAGCCCACTTAGATGCATGTGCAAGTGGAGCATTCCTGAATCAAGGCATAGAGAGGTGTAGGGAGATCGTGGACAACATTGTCACGAATGCCGGTGCTTGGAGTGGAGATGCAGATTTTCAGAGAGTGCATCAAGTTGAAGAGGGAGAAGGAACGAGAAGGCTGTTGATGGCCATGATGGAAAAGATCAACAACCTCGAGTTGGGGAAGAGTTTGGGTGGAGAGCATGCAGTAGAAAATGAGAGAGTAGACCAACCAAGTGGACAGCAAGAGGTAGCCAATTACATGGGAGGTCCGTATTACAATCAGAATGGCTACCAAGGTGGTAATCAGTATGGAAGGCCTTCTTATGGCCAACCATTTGTACTTCCAGGCCCTCAGCCACCTCAAAATCAATGGAGGAACACACAAGGAGTTCAAGGAGGCCAGCAACCTCCTCAAAACACATGGAGGAAGAATGATAATTTTTCTTATGCTAACCCAAAAGCTGGTATTACTGTGCCTGCAGGTGTTGATCCGGGGTCTAAACCTCCTGGAGGAGAAGGCGGTGCATCAACCGAGGAGATGTTGAGAGCCATTCTTCAGAAGGTGGAGGAAGGGAGCAAGCGGTTGTCATCCTTGGAGTACGATGTGAAGGAGTTGCATAAGAAGGGTGATCAACGTGATCAAGAGCTCCAGAAGATGAATGTTGAGTGGACTAGAACTCAACAAGAGAACAATCGAAGGTTCACTTCTCTTGAGTTCCAGATGAGCCAGATTGTAAAGTCAGTGAATAGAATGCCGGAGGGGGACCCGAAAGAGCAGTGCAAGGCGATCCAGCTGAGAAGTGGAACCAACTATGAAGGTCCTCAGATGCCTGCTGATTCTGAGACGCCCCAAGTTGAGAAGGGGATTGAAAGTGAAGGAATTGAGAAGCATGAAGATATGGATGAGTCCCAGAAGGGCAAGGAAAGTGAGGAGGTTGAGAGAGTTCCAAAGTGGAAGAAAGCAAAGGAAGCAAGGGAGAAAGTGAAAGAAACAGAAAGAGATGAATGGGGGGTACCCAAATCTGTGATACCCGTCCCGTATCCACAGCGCTTCATGAAAAAGAAGCTTGATGAAAAATTTGCAAAATTTCTTGATGTTTTTAAACAACTTCACATTAACATTCCTTTTTATGATGCTTTGGAACAGATGCCGCACTATGCGAAGTTTTTGAAGGACTTGATCGCGAAAAGACGGCGAGTGGATGAGCCGAAGTTGGTGCAGCTGAACCACGAGGTGAGTGCATTAGTGCACAAGGCGCTTCCACCGAAGCTGAAGGATCCCGGGAGCTTCACGATCCTATGTGATATTAGGAACGGGATCAAGAAGGGAGCGTTGTGCGACCTCGGGGCGAGCATTAATTTGATGCCACTGTCGCTTTTCAAGAAGTTGGAAGGTGTTGAACTTCAACCCACAATGATGACGCTTCAACTTGCCGACCGGTCTATTACTAGACCTCAAGGTGTGGTTGAAGACGTCCTAGTGAGAGTTGGAGATCACATTTTTTCAGCCGACTTTGTAGTGCTAGAGATGGAGGAAGATGAGCACGTGCCCCTGATCTTGGGAAGACCGTTCTTAGCTACGGCGGGGATGGTGCTAGATGTGGCAAACGGGAAGATTACGCTGAAGGTTGATGATCAAGAAGTGAAGATCTCCCTATATGAAGCCATGAAGCACCCGAAGGAGGATGAGAGCTTGTATTGCATGGATGCCATTGATCCTCGTGTTGAAGACACACCTCCTATCCCTAATCCTTCTCATGTTCATGATTTGGTTAGTCCTTCACTTGATTATTTAACCCATGAGCATTATGATCTCGGTTCTTTTGATAGGGATAAAGTGAAGAAGTTGAAGGATGAAGAGGTGAAGAAAGTGGACGTGGTCCAGTTAGAAGGGAAAGGAGGAGTTAAGAAGAAAAAGTCCAAACTCAAGAAATTGTTTAGTAAGACTCCTCCAGATAAAGGTGAGAAGGAGTTGAGACCTATACCACTTGAGGTGGGGAAGGAAGCAAAATGGCTCATGATGGTGGGGCATCAAGGAAAGGAGTTCAAACACCACTCTTATGAGAGTGAGGGAGGTAAATTTGAGTATGATGTCCCATAAGCTCCTTTGAGCTCGGTCCGGCATGAGGACCTTAAAAATAGCGCTGAATGGGAGCAACCCATTTTTTATTTGCTTTTGAGTGTTTTTAGTTATTTTCCTTTTATGTTACTAGGATGTTGTTGAGTCGTATGTTTAACCTCATATTTGAGTAAGTTGCTTGTAGGCTTGTGTCTAAAGGAGTAAAGGTATCAAAGAAGTGGAGATTGAAGGAACCAACTTGAGACAAGGGAATGTGCAAAGCTATTGAGAGAAATTGAATTATTTGGTTGAGGTAACCCACAACCCCAAACTTAGACCTCTAGCAAGGTCGAAGTTTGGGGGGTGGAGTTTTTTATTTGTTTTATGATTACATTGCACATGCATGCACGCCCTTATCTTTGAGTTGAGTTTGATTGGTTATTGGTTAGTTGAGATACTCCTTGGGGTGATCTTGATTTGACTCGCGATTGCATATTTCATGCCTATCAATCATCTTATGCTTGTTGATTGCTATCTTTGAGTATGATTTGATGAGTAGAGTGAGTAGTAAGGGTGAGTTAGAAATTCTTTTGTGTGAGTGTTTGAGTTTGAGCTGATTTGAGAAAGAACTTGTATGGTTGTGAATTTTTCTTTTGAGTACTTGTGTGATGAGAGTGAGAATGCACTACGACTAGCATGGATGTGAAAGCCGTGAGAGTTGAGCCTTACGAGATTTAAATGCATGATTTAATCTCTTCGTTTGTGAGTGGATCGTCACCTTAGAGGATGCTAGAACTTGTGTGTGCTCTTGCTTCTTGATTGTGTCTAGTTTGATATGCCGAATGTGATATTAGGCCATCTTTGTTTTTATTGAGTCACTTAGCCAAAAATTTTCCTTACCAATGACATTGAATCCCTTGTTAGCCCCTTTGAGCCTAAAGCCTATTTTATTTGCTAGCACATATGAACACTATTCCAATTCCTAAGCCTTTTTGTCCCAATTTGAGTGGAGAATAGGAAAGTGTGAATATGAAGGAAGTGAATTGAGTTGAAAAAGGAAAATGTTGTTTGTTGAGTGAATATGAGAAGAAGGTGTGATGAAGTTTTGAGATGTGGGAAAAAGAGAAAGAAAATTGAGAATGAGCAAAAAGAAAAAATGAGCTCAGGTGTTTGTGCGGAAAAAAAAAAGAGAAAAAAAAGTGATTGAAAAAAAAAGTGAAAGAGTGAGAAAGAAAAAATTTGAAGTGTTGAGAGTATGGAGTTGAAAGGGTGTTGATTGAAAATGTTTGAAGTAGTCTGTTCCTAATCTCGAAGTGCCAAAGTTTGATTTTTTATTCTCCATTCACTTTAGTCACTTTACCTTATATTGTTATCCCACCTGTCCAAAGAGCCTACATTACAACCTTGAGAAAAGTCCTTTTTGATTCGGCATTGATTTCTAGAGTATGGTCGGAGTTGAGAGTGCTTACAAGCCTATGGCTGCCGATATGTGTGATTGATTGTTGAGTGAGTCCTTAATCATTGATATACACTTGTGAGGGAGTGAAACACATCGTTGAGTGCACATCCATGTTTGATCTTGGTAGGTCTTGTTGTTGTTGCATGAGTATGATGAAAGAAAGTGAGTGAGTATACGGGTGATTGACCTTTGAAGCTCGAGTTCAATTACTTGCATGAGTTGATTCTTGACTCATTCCTAACAATTTCACTTGACTTATTATTTCGTTGCTTGAGGACAAGCAACATGGTAAGTTTGGGGGGGTTGATTAGGCGTGAAATTGTTATGTTTTGGTGCCCAATTTACTCATGTTTTGAGTGTTTTCGATTAGTGCTTGGAGTCAAATGAGTATCATTTTTATAAAATTATTAATTTGTCTCTTTGGTTTTCATAGGTGAATAGAGGACGAAAAACGGAGTTCGTAGGACTTTGAATCGACTCAAACGGATGCCCGAATGAGAAGATATTGAAGAAATACGATTGGTATTAGTGCGGACGAGGAAAAGTATCATTTGGAAGGATTAGAGATCGCTCGAGCGCATTGCTCGAGCGCCACCGCTCGAGCGAATTGCTCGAGCGCCCAAAAACATACAGAGAAGATTCAGCGCTCGAGCAGCTCGAGCGCGACTGCTCGAGCGAATGCATCATTCGAGCTACACTGCTCGAGCGGGACCGCTCGAGCGTTTTGCTCGAGCGCCCATATACTTTTGCCTCCGGATTCGTATTTTCGGCCCATTAACTCCCGTTTCGACCCGTGCCTATATATATCTCGTCCAAACACGTTTTGAAGAATACCCCGGACTTTTAGAAATCACTTTAGACTTAGTTTTTAGAGAGAGGAAGAGGAGAAGAACGAGCAAGCTTTACTTTTACGTTGTTGAGGTTTTTCATACGAATTCTTAGTTTCTTTTCGTTTCTTAGTTGCTTTTAATTAGCTCGATTACTTTTAACGCTTTTAACTTCGTTTTTATTAATTCAATTTCAGTTCTTCGTATTTATTTTCTTTTTAAACCCCTAGTTCATGTTTCGTATTTTCTTAGTTCAATTCATCATGTTTATGTTCGTTGTTTCTTCTGTTGCTTTTATTTATGTTAAAACCATGTCCGGCTAAAACCCTTGAATGCTTGGGTTAGGATGAACTCGTAGAAGTAGGATGTGGGTACGTAATTAAGGTAATTGGTGACGTTAGTTTTAATTCTCTTAATTAATGAATTCATATAATTAATCTTAACTCTACCTTCGAATTTCGTACGAAAGTGTTAGAGAGAGGACGACCGCATCACTCAATAACAATTAGTAGTCTTAACGAGAGGGTTTAGGAAAGGTTAATTCATCTACCGGTTTAGCGAAGGAGGACGACCGCATCACCTTAGTTAAATTAGGGTCTCATTAATTAAGCACAATTCATTAACTTGTTAGTGGATTAGTAAAGTCGATTGCTAGGATAAAGTATTAGGGTGAGAAATCTTGAGCTTTCATTCTACGATCTTTTACTTAGGTTAATTCTTGTTTGTCACGATTACTTTGATTATGTACCTGCTCCGTTAGTATACGTAGGGATTCCTATCCTGAGCATCACCATCTCATACTTGCATATACACCTTAGATACTTAGTTTAATTTTCCTTTTGCATTCGTAGGATAATTTAGTTAGCTTAATTAATCTTTCAAAAAATCCAAAAACAAAACACTCATATTAACTACGACGCGTAGATCTTCAGGGATCTATTCGCATATACACTATCCCGTGGGTACGATATACTTGGTCGTTATACTTACCAATACTATAGTGAACCCGTTCGCTTGCGGGTGAGCGATTAGTAGAAGTAAGTATTTTCGCCTTCAAGTCACCTCTCTTCTGCCTACTCTTTCCTCCGCACATCTAACGACGTTAAAGTCACCAACTACGCACACAATTCCATCGCCAAATTGCTCAATATAATTGGAGATAACATCCCACAGGACATACCTCTCCGCCACGGAGCCAGGAGCGTACACATTGATGATACAACATCTCGCGCCATCCTCACGCCAAAAACCATTCACTGCAAGCACACCCCTTGAGAACCACGAACTAGATTTCACAAATGCTTCAGCCTTCCACATAGGGGTGTTCACGGTACGGACCAAACCGGATATTTGAAAATATCCATGTCCATACCAAAGTTCGGTTATTTTAAAATTCGAGTATCCGTGTCCGTATCGAAATTTCGGTACGGTACGGTACGGATATTTTATTTTTCGGTACGGATCGGAGCGGATTTTCGGTTACAAATGGACCGGATCGGTACGGTACGGTACGGAGCGGAGAAACAGACTTTTTACCCTTTTTTATCATTCTCTCCTTTTTTTAATCATTAAAAAAACATTTCGATGCATGCACACTCACAGATACTACTCAACTTTAACTACAATCAAACATATATCATTACAAGCTTGAATATAACACATTATACTATAATTGATGGTTAAAATATACTCGTAAATCACCACCAATAGAGTATTTAAAATACAGTATATAAAATATATATATATATATATTTTTTTTTTGAAAAATCTTGTGAATGGAAAGTGCAATATTAAAATTATGTTGATCGTAATTCATGACACAAGGTACACCATATTCAAGTTTTTGTGAGAAATGAATATACATGAACAATAAAATTAAAAGAATAGGAAATTAAATTTAAATCATTTTGGTATACACTTGAACATAAGTTAACATTTTATGAACTTAATAAGACAAATAATATAGTGTTTGCATTTTGAAAAGGAGGAGAAATTATGAAATTGTTTAGTTGTAGTTAAATTCAATAACATTATAATAATGTTTGATAAATAAAAAATAAAAAATAATTAAAATTTAATACATATTTAATTCGGTTATTCGGTTCGGTACGGTACGGTTCGGTTCGGTACGGTCACATTCGGTTTTTCGGTACGGTTAATTTGGTAATATCCAGATCCGTACCAAAAAAATATTCGGTTCGGTTTCGGTACGGTTAAACTAAAAAAGTTCATAATTTTTTCGGTACGGTTCTTTTTCGGTGCGGATTTCGGTACGGGTTCGGTAATCTCCGAACTCCGTGAACAGCCCTACTTCCACATGGTCAGAATTCCACCAGCATTACCTTCAGCCTCTTTACACGCCCAGTCAAAATTTCCGTCACCCCAAGTAGCACGACAAATCCGGAACGACATGCTATCTGCCTTTGTTTCTTGTAAACAACAGAAATCAATACCATGTTTTCTAATTAAATCCCTTACTTCCTTTCTTTTAACCCTCTTTCCCAGACCTCTGATATTATAAGTAAGAATCTTCATAAATGACCCTTTTTACCTCCCTTCTTGCTATTTTTACCTTTAGCGTCGCATTTTCGATCCCTGCGCTCCAATTCCACCAAATTTTCCTTCCAAGCTGCTTCTGAGTTTTTACTTTGAATCCCTAATTTTTCCCCAAGAGTCAACGCCCCTTCCGCATCAGCCGCGATCTCTGCCTCCAATATATACGAAGCCCAGCGAATTTCCTCGAAACTTGGTTGATCGGTACCCACAAAGTTTTTCCCTTTCTTTTTCTTCTTCCTCCTCTTCATCTCGTTATCCGTCTGCCTCGGAGCCCCAGAACCGCTGCTATCCCCCTCACAGGACGAAGAGCTCAAACTCTGAGAACCATCGCCAACCATAGAGAAACTAGAATTAGCGTTCTCACAAATACCCTCCATCGATTCACCTTGCCCGGAGGGGGCAGAATCACCGTTTCGATCGCCAAAGGAAGCCTCCAAAATAGGCGGAACTTGGGCTAGGTTCTTAAATGCAGGCTGATTACCATTAATCAGTAAAGAACAGCCCAAATCTTTAATCTCGCAATGGGCCTTATTATGGGCCTGATTATGCACATGGCTTAGCTCTGAAGAAGCCGCATGCGGCCAATTCCCTCTGACAGGAAAAAGGGTTAGCCTTAGGAGAACAGCCCAAATTTATTTTGCCGCTTTGGGCCTTACAATGGGCCTGTTTATGAGACTGGGCCAAAATTGAAGGATCACTTAGCGTGTGGTGCCCACCGCCTGGGAGAGACAACTCCTGTGTATTGGAAATTCCTTTAGCCGTGTACATTTGTTTTTTCCGAAGCAGGTATCTCGGACTCTCCCTAGAGGTATGCGCCGCCAACATTAATTCCGGGTGGGGCCCATCATTCAAATTCTCTGCACGAACTGGTGGGGCCGCGATCAAGACATCATTACCAACCGCTGGTACAGATTCTATAGTGTGAATCAATGGCGTCTGAGCAGTACCACCGATCGAACGATCGACATCCTCGTCAACGGAGCAATCAACCTCCATATCTTCCAGAAACGATTCAGAATCGGAGTCCTCCTCATCACAAATGTCGTCGGCCTCCCAGTCTTCGTAATCATCGTCAAAAACTTCATCCTCCTCCTTAACCCTAATATGAAAAATTCTCCCATCAATTTCAACCGCAAAGGGGGATTTAGGGATTTCGGGGTATGGAGTTCTAATGAGGATTCTAGCTCTCTGAAGTCTTTTCTTATTTAACGTATCATCATCCACCTTCATAAACGTACCCAGTCTGACCGCCATCATCTTGAAGAATCTAATGTTCCATGCATGGAGAGGAATCTCGAACCAACAAGTCCACACTAACCGTCTATTGCTAACAACGTTCGGACTCCAACGATTAATGTCAACAAACCACTGTTTCAAACCCTCCCTTGTCTTAGCCTGCAAGGTCTCATTGAAGGGTTGAAAAAGAACTAAATCTCCCCCTAGGAAATTAACCAAAGCATCATCACAACAAAACTCAGTGACTTCGTTCCCGATATCGACCCAAACAACATTATCCTTCAAAATACCAGTATAACAATTTGCCAACCAATCCCTATCCGCCTTCTCCGAAGAAAATTTCATGCCCTTGAACTCCTTTGTATGCAGAGCGGAGGTTTCATTTTCAACTGGGCTAGACCTTTCATTCCCTATCAAGGCCTGAGCATATGTACCCTTGTCTCTCACTGCAGCGTTGTTACCATTCTTAAAAGTAGTAACACCACCATTAGGGTCGTTCCGGAAATTACCTTCTGAATTATTTGAAAACCTGTCAAATTTTGACAAATTCGCCCTCAACTTGAACGTGCCAAACCAGATGTCGTTCAAACTTCTCTCCACTCTCATCTTATCAATATCACCTCCAAACCGGACGAAGCCAAATCTTGAACCACTCCTATCTTTCCTGTTCGCAATAAAGATATCCCTAACCCTTCCAATACTTTTTAACTTAACCAACAGAGAGTGCATCCCACAGTCGTCTGGGAAGTTCTTGAAAAAATAAGTTACCGTACCATGGTACAAGTTCCTAACATTCTTCCAGCTATTCCGGCCGCTATCCGATCTAAACCTAAGACTAAAGGGTACGGATTTCTGCCTCACCGGTGGTCTCTCGGAAAACCTACGGTCTACCCCGCCCCCTCTCTTTCTCTCTCTAACCCTCATGTGATAGGCAATCTTTGTCAGCTCATTCTACTTCTTAAAGATTGATTTCCTTTCACTGTGACAATTCCTTGAGTGGTGCAACAATGATGTTTTGACCTCTAGAAATGTCCTATGGAAAGGCCTGATAAGGGCTCGAAGCAACAAAAATTCTCTAAGACAGTAGTTCTGGAATTGATCGAATGAATCCTTTATAGGGACCTGAGAAGATCATGTGATCTAGAGGACCACATAAGTGTTGAAAAATGGTGGTGGTGTGAATGAGATGTCTCAAATTGTTGTAACCAAAAATTGAATAAGAGAAAAGCTAAAGGCTTTGTCTCGATTTCGGTTTCTAATCTGTAACAGCTGAAAAACTGTTATAAAATAATGGTCTTGAATTTATGTTTGAAATTCGGCCATTAATTGTTTCAGTTTTATTTTGAATGGTTGTAAGTTAACGTTGAATAGCTATAGGTTAATCTTAAATGGTTATGGGTTAACTCTGAACGGCTATAGGTTAACTCTGAATGGTTGTAGGTTAACCTTGAACGGTTGCAGGTTACAACACGTTTTGAAATGAGTTTTGACTGATTTAATGGTATGTTTTGTCGGTTTCAGATGACCATTATCTGTCAATTAATTCCACAGGCTCCAACGGTCGTCTTTTGGCTGCTATAAGTAGAGCCTCAACTCTGATAAGAGACACACCGAAAACACACTGAAATGAAAAAGATATACAGATACTTTCCAGCAATTGCTACTTTCTTTGAGCTTCATTCTTGCTTCGTTCTTTCGTTCTTATTCCGATGATTAGTTGGGCAACTTCTCAGTTCGCCTTGAGCAAGATATAGTGGTGTATCGTTGCTCTAAATCGCTGTATCCTGGTAAACAAGTGTCCTACGATTCACTGGCATCGAGAGTGAGGGGCATAAATTGTTTTAAGGAAATTGTGTTGAACACGAGCCTCGATTTTCTATTTCTATTATTTT
Source organism: Ballota nigra (assembly GCA_947034835.1). Taxonomy (NCBI): domain Eukaryota; kingdom Viridiplantae; phylum Streptophyta; class Magnoliopsida; order Lamiales; family Lamiaceae; genus Ballota; species Ballota nigra. The sequence continues at coordinate 2,516,627 of OX344727.1, read as the reverse complement.
TCAACCATCTACGATGCATAGTTCCCAACAGTCTTAAAACAAATTTATGCTTTGAGATGGTTGATTGTAGAAAATTGAAGCGTAATCAAGTCAATATGATGAATCAAGATGGCATGCACTTTGCGGCCATTGTGTCCGAAGTGAACATGGTGTGTTCAAACCCACGTGAGTGGTGGCTTGATACGGGTGCTACCCATCATATTTGTTCTTCTAAGGAGTTGTTTAACGTCCTTGAAGAAAATGTGAACGAAGAGAATCTCTTCATGGGAAATTCAGCCACTTCCGATGTCAAGGGCAAAGGAAAGGTGGTGTTGAAATTTACTTCTGAAAAGGAATTAACACTCAATGATGTGTTGTATGTATCGAAAATTCGAAAGAATTTAGTGTCCGGTTCTCTATTGAACAAGCATGGGTTCAAAATTGTAATAGGGGCGGATAAAGTTATTTTATCCAAAAATGGAGTATTTGTTGGTAAGGGGTATGAGTGTGATGGGCTTTTTAAGCTCAATGTAATAACTATCAAGAAAACATCAATAAGAATGTTTCTACTTCTGTTTACTTGATTGAGTCTTCGATTACTTGGCATGGTCGTTTGGGACATGTCAATTTTAATTCATTACGTAAATTAATGAATATGAATAGCATACCTACACTCTATATTGATATAAATCACAAATGTGAGATTTGTGTGGAAGCGAAAATGACTCGATCATCTTTCCAAACTATTGAAAGAAATAGTGAACCCCTTGGTTTAATTCACACGGATGTGTGTGATTTAAAAATAGTACAAACACGTGGTGGTAATAAATATTTTATCACATTTGTAGATGATAGCACAAAATATTGCTTTGTGTATCTTCTAAAAAGTAAAGACGAAGCTTTTGATAAGTTTGTGCTTTACAAAAATGAGGTTGAAAATCAACTTAATCGAAAGATTAAAGTGTTGAGAAGTGATAGAGGAGGTGAGTATGAATTTTCTTTTGCTGAATTTTGTGCACAACACGGAATTAAGCATGAAACTACTGTACCTTATTCACCTCAACAAAATGGTATTGCAGAACGCAAAAATCGAACATTGAAAGAAATGATGAATGCAATGTTGCTTGATTCTAGGTTACCTCAAAATATGCGGGGAGAAGCAGTGTTGACTGCAAATTATCTTTTAAATAAGATACCCCGAAAGAAGGTTGATAAAAGTTCATATGAATTATGGCATGGTCGAGCACCTTCCTACAAATATTTAAAAGTGTGGGGGTGTCTTGCAAAGGTGGCAATTCCACCACCTAAGAGAATAAAAATAGGCCCTAAAACTGTTGATTGTATATTCATTGGATATGCACAAAATAGTAGCACTTATCGGTTTCTTGTGTATGAATCTCAAATTGAAGACATACATAAGAACACAATTATGGAGTCGAGAAATGCATCATTCTTTGAATATGTATTTCCATGCAAGACATGCATTGAAGTTAGCAATGAGGCTAGTACTTCAAAGATGCATGAAAACCCTACAGTAGATGAGATTGTAGAAGATTATGTTGGGGTTGAACCAAGACGAAGTAAAAGAGCACGAGTAGAAAAATCTTTTGGTCCGGATTTTATAACCTATATGCTCGAAAGTGAACCTCAAAGTTACAATGAGACTATAAACTCTTCTGAAGGTCCTCAATGGAAAGAGGCAATTCAAAGTGAGATTAATTCTATTTTGCAAAAATACACTTGGGAATTCGTGGATCTTCCTCCGGAAAGTAAACCATTAGGTTATAAGTGGATTTTCAAAAGGAAAATGAAAGCTGATGGGACCATTGATAAGTACAAGGCAAGACTTGTAATCAAAGGTTATAGACAAAACGAAGGTCTTGACTATTTTGATACATATTCTCCTGTGGCGAGAATTACTTCGATAAGATTAATTATAGCTATCGCAGCCTTGAGAAATCTTGATATACACCAAATGGATGTGAAAAATGCATTTTTAAATGGTGATTTAATTGAGGAGATTTACATGCAACAGCCTGAAGGGTTTTCTGCTCCCGGGCAAAAGAATAAAGTGTGTAAATTGGTGAAGTCATTGTATGGCTTGAAATAAGCACCAAAGCAATGGCATGAAAAAATTGACTATGTTATGATGGAACATGGATTCCACATTAATGAATGCGATAAATGTATCTACATAAAGGATACAGAAGATGGTTATATTATCATGTGTGTTTATGTAGATGACATACTTATCATTGAGAGTATTGATAAAATGGTGAGGTCTACCAAACACATGTTGAATTCAAGATTTGACATGAAGGATTTGGGACTTGCTGATGTTATACTTGGAATTAAAATCCATAAAACATCAGATGGAATTGTTTTGAGTCAAACTCATTATGTGGATAAGATTCTAGAAAAATTCAGCAAGAACGATTCGAGTTTTGCTAGAACTCCGATAGATCCTAGTCAACACCTTGCCAAAAATAGAGGTGAAGGTGTGAGTCAAGTGGAGTATGCTAGAGTCATAGGCAGTCTGATGTACTTAACGAGTTGTACAAGACCAGATTTGGCCTATGTTGTGAATAAGCTAAGTAGATACACTAGTAATCCGGGTGATAGTCACTGGAAAGCTATTGTAAGAGTACTTAGATACTTGAGATATACTCGAGAATATGTGTTGCATTATATGAGATATTCTTCAATAATTGAAGGTTATAGTGATGCAAATTGGATATCTGATATAAAGGACTCAAAGTCAACGAGTGGATATGTCTTCACCTTGGGAGGAGCAGCCATATCTTGGAGATCCTCTAAACAAACGGTGATTGCAAGATCTACCATGGAGTCAGAGTTTATTGCTCTAGACAAGTGTGGTGAAGAAGTTGAATGTCTTAAACATTTTTTGGAATATATCCCAAAATGGTCGAAGCCTAGTCAAGCTGCAATTGGAAGAGCACAAAGTAATTTGTATAATGGTAAATCTAAACATATTCGTCGTAGACATAATTCCGTTAAGCAACTACTCTCAACTGGGGTTATCACAATATACTACATTAGGTCTAAAGATAACATAGCGGATCCATTAACCAAAGGGTTAAATCAAGAGTTAGTTTTGTCGTTATCAAGAGGAATGGGTCTAAAAAACTTAGAGAGTAAGAGTTGAGACGAAGGAAAACCTTACCTAAATGACTGGAGATCCCAAGAAATAGGTTCAAAAGGACAACCTAATTGTCTAACTCTGAATCACTGTTTTGTGGGGGTAAATAATTTATTTAATCCCCTGAAACCCATTGCCTAAATGATGTTACAGTGATGTGTTGCGAGGGTTAGCATACAGTTATTAATGATTTGAGAAGAGTTTGTGAGATACTCTTAAAAGAATCACCTATGTGAGAGAGAAGTGGGGCCGCTTCGAAGGGAATATTGTAAGGCGTATTCCTAAAAACTCCTGCAGAACCAGACGGATGTTCAGGGCCAAAATGAACATAATCATGAGAACTGAGAATTGTCAGGAAGAACTTGAGTGAAGTGCACCATCGTTTACACAAAACAGTTGATAGTTCAAAGACATCGCGTCTACTATTCAACTAGTAAAGTAAGTGTACTTTCACAAGGGAAGGTTCAAAGGGTAACACCTACCTATCCTATGCAAGTTTCTAACGCTGGCTTAAATCACCAAAAACTTTTTTGGTATCTGTATAACTTTCTATTCATGTGGGGGACTGTTGGAAAATGGTGGTGGTGTGAATGAGAAATTATGTCTCAAATTGTTGTAACCAAAAATAGGATAAGAGAAAAGCTAAAGGTTTTGTCTCGATTTCGGTTTCTAATCTGTAACGGCTGAAAAACTGTTATAAAATAATGGTCTTGAGTTTATGTTTGAAATTCGGCCATTAATTGTTTCAGTTTTATTTTGAATGGCTGTAAGTTAACGCTGAATAACTATAGGTTAATCTTAAATGGCTATGAGTTAACTCTGAACGGCTATAAGTTAACTCTGAATGGTTGTAGGTTAATCTTGAATGGTTGCAGGTTACAACACATTTTGAAATGAGTTTTGATTGATTTAATGGTACGTTTTGTCGGTTTCAGATGACCATTATCTGTCAATTAATTCCACAGGCTCCAACGATCGTTTTTTGGCTGCTATAAGTAGAGCCTCAACTCGATGATAAGAGACAAACCGAAAACACACTGAAACGAGAAAGATATACAGATACTTTCCAGCAATTGCTACTTTCTTTTAGCTTCATTCTTGCTTCGTTCTTTCGTTCTTATTTCGGTGATTAGTCGGGCAACTTCTCAGTTCGCCTTGAGCAAGATATAGTGTTGTATCGTTGCTCTAAATCGTTGTATCCTGGGAAACAAGTGTCCTACGATTCACTAGCACCGAGAGTGAGGGGCACAAATTGTTTTAAGGAAATCGTGTTGAACACGAGCCTCAATTTTCAGTTTCTATTATTTTTCAACCATCTACGATGCATAGTTCCCAACAATAAGGTCATTGCAAAAGATTTGCATGCCTCATAAGTGTACAGTTTTCTTTTTGGTAAATATTTCTTTTTATAGTTAAAATGACAATATCTTTGTCTTACTTTCGATACAAAGGGGTCTTTTAGGGATTATATATTTGTAAGTCCCGTAACTTTGCACTATTTTGAATTTGGTCCAAATGAATTATATATTTTGATATTGGTCCTGTAAGATTGAGATTATTTTGATTTTAGTCCTTTTACCTTGATTTTTTTATATTGGTCCTATAAGTTTGATTTTTTTTAAATTGGATTATACGTTTTGATTTTGGTCCTATAAGTTTTAAATGGACTAAAATAAAAAAAACTTCCAAACTTACGGGACCAATATCAAAACTTGTAATTCATGTGGACCAAATTCAAAACAATGCAAAGTTACGGGACTTACAAATATATAATCACGGGTCTTTTATCTGTACACATTTCATTTATCGATAATAAGTTGTTGTTAAGCAATTCTTTCTTGATGTGTTTTATTTGTTGAAAAATATTTTAATGATGTAATTTAGGCATAATAATTTTTCATAAAAAAAATACAAGGTCTCAAAGTGAGTAAAATTAAAGTACCAGGGGTAGATAATGCATTTTTTCAGAGTGAAGATAATTGAATTTGGAGTAGGTCCCGTCTCATGGCATGAGACAATGAGAATGAGTATAACTAGGGCATTGACGCATTAACACTTTAATTGGGGTAGGTGTTAATTTGTATGGTTTCATGCATGAGACGGTCTCATACAAGTTTTTGCCTTGGATTTGCCATTTTGAGTAATTGAAGGTGGTTTCAATTACCAGTGATTCAAATGTTGAACATTGTCGTTTGAATAATAAATTGAAAGTGCAAAGATATCGATGAGTTTACCATCCAGTATCGTTGTTTATGGGGAAAAAAAAGAATTTTGTCGAACAACAAACTTGAAGTTGGATAGACTACAAGCGTTATTATTGAGGAGATGGTTATAATAACTGATAAGGGTCATTTCAGAAGACCTTGTTGATAATGGATAATTGGGCTCAGGCCAACTTCGCAAAAAAAAAAAAAAAAAAAGTCCATCTGAATCTGAACCAGGTCAGCCCATAAAAGATCAAAAGAGAACACTCATGTTTATTAGGCTCGGATCAAAGTAGGTCAAATTAGATTGCACCTAATACGACCAGAACAAATCACATTTGAATGGGTCAAACCCAATTCAAATATGATCATACAACTTGAGGTTGAGGATAAATCATCCTCAGAACAAAATAGACCAAAGGTCTTGAAAACTAAGATAACTCATTAACTCTTAGTCCATGACTGAACTAAAGTTAAGGAGCGCTTGATTAACAATTTTTCAATGGTAATGAGAATGAGATTGAAAATTAGTGTAATTAATATGGTTCATGAGAACAAAATCACTACCTCTCCTCCTAAATAAGTTAATCACTACTACTCCATTTTGATTACCCTATCCTCTTCCTACAATCCTCCTCCTCAATCACTCCCTCACTCCTTCACCAACAACCATTTGTTGTCATCTTCTATTCCAAAATTAGGCATGACACTAGCAATAGTGTCACCATTGGAACACTTCTTCCCCTAACATATCATTTTTCTTATGCGGGCACAGATGAAAATAAATTTTTATTCTCATTGTCATTGAAGAATTGCTAACCAAGCGGTCCCTTAGTGTCATCTCAACTGATCAAAAACGGCGTACTCATATAAAAGAGAGAGAGATTGAAGATAAGAAGTCTGCTAGTTATTGGTCCACCATGCCCAAATGCTTTGAGAGCTCATAAATTCCACACAGACCTTGACAAGAATGTACAATGTCACCATCAGCGTTAGAGGTGCCTCTATCAAAATAAATAACAAAAAGTATTAGCTTTGTACATATGACATGACTAGAATTTTCTAAACGTTCAAAACCAAAGAAACTATCCAATTCAACCTCTCACAGGAGAATATATAAATACTCTACCCCTTGATTTTTTTTATTTCAAGTGTAACACACTCATTTGCTTTCATTATTGTATTGGATATCTCTCACTGAGAATTCTGAGAAGAGCTTCAACTAACACAACATTTAACATTTTAGTAGTTTATAGGGTTTCATTTTTTTAGTGTTCAAATTTGTAAATTTTTTAAAGTATTTTAATGTAAAGAACCAATTGATACATAAATTTTAACATTTATTTTCGTGCTCCAAAGCATGATTTGTGATATCCTACTTACATATAAAACAGAGATTATATTGGTTGATGTGTCACACCCCATATTCTTTTATTTCAAATTTGTCTCTTCTCACTAAAAGCTATACAGTTAAAAAATATATCCTTAATTTGTGCCATTAATCTCTGAGACCCAAATTTCAACAACCGTCTACTAACTGTAGTCAACATAATTTTTTTTTTTTTGAAAGATAGTCAACATAATTTCAGTTTCTCATTCATCACACCTTGTCATTTTTCACATTCTCCTTCACTCCCCAACTCTTCCAACTTATTTTTCACCACAGTCGGGGCCTCCGATGTGCCTCCACCTAGACCTATTAAACAAGTCGGGCTGGACCAATCCAGTACCAGCTAGTCGGGCCACAAGTTTTTTGGGCCAGGCCTAGTTAATTTTTTTGGGGCGCATATTTCCAGTCCCGTTCTAGCCATAGATGGGCCCCTAGGCCAAACTAGCCCAATTTTTTTTAATATATTGTTAGTGTACTTGATGAGTAGGTTTTATATGAAAATAGTTTACGATAAACTTATCATGAAACTGTTATAAAATATCCAATATTTGAGTAGGTTATGAATTATGAAATGTTAGTAAAAATATACCTTTGTTTTTTTATTTTTAATTCCATACATATATAAAAATAGAAATTTGTGAAATTTTCAAGAATGTTCATTAATAAATATAATAATACTTGATATCGACCAATTAATTTTGAGTAGATTTTATATGAAAATGGTTCATGATAAGCCTATCATGAAACCTTTTTAAAGAGTCAAATATATGATTAAGAGTATCAAAAATTCTCATCAGGAGCATCAAAAGTTTAGGTAAAAAAAATATCAATAACAATTATAATATAATACAACTGACCCGATTGTTGATACTCATGATGAAATTTTTGATACTCTTATTCAAATATTTGATATTTTAAAATAGTTTCGTGATAAGTTTATAGTGAATCGTTTTCATATAAACTTTGTCATTAATTTTTTGTCTTCCTTAATTTTAATTTTTACTCACATTTTCAAAGTTCGATAATTTTTTCATTCAAATATATTTTTAACATATTATTTGTCAAAATAATCGTTTTTAATAATCTTTAATCTAATATTCATAGTGCAAACATACAAATTAAATTAAGATTCAAAGTATGAAATTTAGTGTTTTAAATATTTTTTAATATTTTTTATTATATAAGAATAATTTTAATATTCTACAAGTTCTATTAAATTCTTATATCAATTCATAAATTAAGTTCTATTAATAATAAAAATTCAAATATGTAATGCATACATAGACAAAAAAAATATAATTTAAGTTTTTATCACAATTCTTCTTTTGTTAAACTATATTAATATTCATGGAGAATTACTAGTAAATAAATAAATAAATAAAAAAGCGCTGGAACCCTCGTTCTAACTTTGAACTCACTTTTCCCCGTTCCCCAATGTTGTCCAATACCAATCCGTATAAACCATGACGATAATCCTTTTCACAAATATCACAATTCTCGAATCCTCTCCCGGTTTCATTCTCCCATGGCCACCGACGTCTCCCCTAAATTCCAGAAACCGGAGCTGATTCCGGCGCCGCAGCAGCCCGAATACCACCCAGAAATCGCCGCCGTCGAGCACGACGGGCTTCACTTCTGGCAGTTCATGATCGCCGGCTCCGTCGCCGGTATGGTGGAGCACATGGCCATGTTCCCCGTCGACACCCTTAAAACCCAAATGCAAGCCCTAGGATCCTGCCCAATTAAATACGGCAGCGTCCGGCAATCCGTTCAATCCATTCTGAAATCCGACGGTCCCCGAGGGTTTTACCGCGGGATCGGCGCTATGGCGCTTGGCGCGGGCCCGGCACACGCCGTTTATTTCTCTGCGTACGAGTTTTTCAAAAAGAGCTTCTCCGGCGGCAATCCCGATAATCACGCGGCCCACGCGGCTTCGGGGGTTTGTGCGACGGTGGCCAGTGATGCGGTGCTTACGCCGATGGATATGGTGAAGCAGAGGCTGCAATTGGGGAGTAGTCCGTATAAAGGGGTTTGGGATTGCGTTGTGAGAGTGTTGAGGGAGGAAGGGGTTCGGGGTTTCTACGCTTCGTATAGGACTACGGTGCTGATGAATGCGCCTTTTACGGCGGTGCATTTTGCGACCTACGAGGCGGCGAAAAGAGGTATGGTGAAGTTTTCGCCGGATAGTCTCGGCGATGAGAGGTTGGCTGTTCATGCTACGGCTGGGGCGGCGGCCGGTGCGTTGGCGGCGGCTGTGACGACCCCTCTTGATGTGGTGAAGACTCAATTACAGTGTCAGGTATTTGAATTTCAGTTTGATTTTCATGGCTAGTCTTTTTGGGAATTTGACTCTACAATGAGATTTTGCTTTGTGTTAAATCAAAGTTTAATCATGATTAATGTTGTATTATTTTAATGTATTGTGTAAGAGTTAAAGTAGGAAAGGGAAAGATTGAGTGGGAAAAGTGATGATGTGAGTAAACAATGTTATTTTTTGCTATTATATCTTTCCTACACTAGTTTACTTACATCTCATGTTACTCCCTCGGTCCCAACTCTATTTTCGTTCTTGCGTGGGCACACATATTAAGACAAACCACTTTATTGAGTATTCAACCAATGAAAGTGGGTGCTTTTGCTTTTTAGTGTAAAAAGTGGTCAGATATGAATATTTATATTGAGTTTTGTTTCCTTTGTAAAGATATGAAGATAGAGTTGGGACAAACCAAAATAGGAAGTGTAAAGATAGAGTTGGGACGGAGGGAGTATTATTTTACATATACTAATTCACATTAATTAAACTCAATTTAGTTTAGGATGACGAACAGTAAAGTAGAAATTAACTTTGGGACAGAGAGAGTAATAGTTTGCAAACACTACAAGTGCCTAGTGTAGCCTCTAACTCTGTCATCATAATTAAGGTCCCATAAGTTGGTGGCTTTTTTTTAGTAAGTAGGGGGTTATGATTTGAGGTTATTTCAGTGGGGGAGGTACTGGGATAGTGGGATAGTGAGAAGAGGAATCTGTAGGTATCACATGCTAGAGGAAAGCTAAACAATGTGTTGGCTTGTTGGCAACTTTGGGTGATAGACGTTCTTGAAGGAGCCCGTGTTTGATGGATTAAGCTTTGTGGCTGACGGGAGTGGATGTGGTGCAACCCATAACCTCTTTAGACTTTTGTTTGAAGATTATTCTTGAATTTAGGATTTCCTTCCATCAAATATGTTCACGTATAGAAACAACTGGCTGATGAACATATTATGGATGATTGTTACAGTCGGACATCTGTTTAAGTTAAGTGATTATCACTCCTACATCACAGTAAAGGGAGGAGGGTTCTCCACGGTCACCACTTTATTTAGAGGGCTCATGTGCTAATTTTACAGTTTTTTATTCGAATTCATGCAGCTGCACTGTGGCTGTTCTAGATGGATTTTGTAATTTGTATAGCTTTCCATTTTCTAAGCTACAAGGTTATTTGAATATATATAGTAAATTGGATTGGACTCAGTTAATAGATGATAGAAAAATGAGTTTCTTCTTAAAATCAGATTTCATCCTTGTAACTTGCTAGACACTTATTTTCCGTATGTTAGCCTGAGCCCTGCATTAATTAGGCTTATCTGTAATTTTTTTACTCAAATGATGAAAGAGTTGTATAAAAGGGAACAATTGGTGTGAGCATTAGGTGCTAGACAAGTTGTGGTTTTACGTCCAACCAGTGATTTATAAAGCTTTATGAAATGGATATTTGAGTTTTATCTTTTTAGTCATGTCTTAGAAGTCTTCTGTCCGTCTATTATTTCAGTCATATTGATAAATAAAGCTTTATGAAATAGAGATTGAGTTTTATTTCTTTTGAGTCATGTCTTGGTAGTCTTTCGTCCCTCTATTAGAGTCATATGGATATTGTGGACGAGTTTTCTGATTTTGATTTGTTTTTCTCTGCAGTCATATATGCCTCATCTATTTTCTTCACTTTTGTTCTTTCTAGTTCATCATTTTTTCTATTGATTTAGCACCAGTTATTCATTCCTCGGAAATTGCTCAATAGAAATATTTAAACATAATTCAATGGGGCAGATCAATTTAAGAGACTTCATGGTACTGCATTCTCTTTTGAAATCAGCTCACAAACAACAAACATTGTAGATTCTTTCTAGAAAATCTCGAGGTGCTAAGGTTGTAATGAAATTTTGTTTAGTGAGGAGGGTATGTTTTTGTTTTTGATCTTAGGGAAAATAGTTTTTTTAGTCCGTTCCGTTAAGTTACTCCTCCTTTTGTTTTAGACCTATCGACTTTCACGAATTGAAAACAGTCTTGTAACTTTCAATTGTTCGACATTATAGTCCGATAACAGGGACAAATGAAACACTGCCACGTTAGTGCAACCGGATGTTTCACCCTCTACAACTGGTTACCAGACTAAAATGTTGAACAATTGAATTTTCCGGACTGTTTTCAATTTGTGAAAGTCAGGACTGAAAGCGAAATAAGGGTTACTTAAGAAATATTTTCCCTTAATCTTATTGAGGAAGATTCCTCTGTTTACATCTTTGAACAATTTCACACTGCCCTCTTAATCAATTGACTTATTGCAGGGTGTTTGTGGATGCGATAGATTTGTTAGTGGTTCGATTCAGGATGTTTTTCGATCAATAGTAAAAAAAGAGGGATACAGAGGCCTTTTGAGAGGATGGATGCCGAGAATGCTCTTCCATGCTCCCGCTGCTGCAGTTTGCTGGTCGACGTATGAAGCTGCAAAAGGCTTCTTTCAGGATTTAAACGATAACGTGACATGAAAAACAAAGCCGATAGATAAGTTGGTTGCATTTGCGGAAAGACGGAAACACCATAAAGGGGTGAGCCCCATGATGACTGCTGAGCTAGTACGGTAAGTACCTTATGTGGGATAACTTATACAAATGTGAGGAGGCCATATCGGGAGCTTTTAATTTATATGTAGTTTAGAAATGGTGATTCCTTCAAATGATTTTGTCGACTTAGTTCTTTTTTTTATTTAATAAAACTCTTTCTAAGTTGTTGTAGTAATGGGTATGTTAATCTGGGTATCAGAATTTTGAATATTAATTTGAGTATCTCAAGCATTACTGGGGACGTTTTGTGCAGGCAAAAGAGCTTAGCATGCCCAAGCTATTTTTTTACACTGCCATTATTTCATTATATTTAGGTGTTGCAATTTTTCCTATTGTGTGAAAGAATTGTTAATAACAGTTTGTCCAAACATGGCAGGTATGCAATCTTTGATCAAAATCCCATGAGATGGCTTTGGATGAATGCATGTTAATTATTTGATGCTTTTTTATTGGCTCATTTCTCTCTGATTTTCTGTAATGGATTAATTGCGCAAAAGGTTGCTTGATGGAACCTTGTATCAGAGTAGGTATTCAATAATAAATCTATGAGCTCGTATTATGTGAAACAGATTTATCGAGAGCAAATAAAAAATACTATCAAACTAAAATGTTTCAGTGCTCATCTTGATATAATTGATTAAAAATGTAAATGAACTAAAATGGGAATTGAACTTGTCACCCACTTGAGAAACTGGGCGAAAATTTAGAATACAAATAGTGTCAAAAAATATAGTAGTGTTCATTTTCATACAAATCAACGTAATATCTAGTATGACATGACATGTACATATTGAGAAAAAAAATGGTTATTGAGTAATAATAATGAGGCGAATGGAAATTATCATATGTCCCGTTGATGGATATAAATTTATATATTTAAAGAAATTTACATATTCTCCATTAATGTGGTAATAGTTCTATCATTTTAAATTTGTGTCTAAGCGTGAGCTAAATGTTTTAATTTTATATAAAATTAAACTCAGCATAAGCATAGTAAGTTATAATAATTTGAAATAAATCACTAATGTCTAAGCGTGAGCTAAATATTATAATTTTATATGAAACTAAACTCAGCATAATAAGTTGTAATAGTTTGAAATAAATCACTAATAAGTATATACAAAATAATAATGGTGTGACACATATATTGGATAATTAAGAGACAATTACACGTGGACGTGGCAGCATGGGTGTCAATAAAGTAGACACGTGGATGGCTGCCCTAAGAGCACCCATAGTGGGGTGAGGAATTTTGGGTGAGAAATTTGTCAATTGTATGCTACATGTATGTCACCTCAAAAGTTTTATACTCCTACCTCAAAATACTCCTACCCTTCCCAATGCATACTAACCCAAAAGTAAATATTTTTGGGTCCCACTATTAAATTATATATAAAATTTATTTATTAACTTTTTCTTTTGTAATTTGACATTTTCAATTAAATTTTACAATTACATGTTAATTCTAATATTCAAGTTATAAAATTATAATAATGTTAATTTTTTAATATAATATTATTAAATTTTATTAGAAATACACCCATTGTAAACATAGATTAAAATAAAATAAGGAGTACAGTTTTTTTCTTTTTACAACAATTGCAAACACAAATTGAATTACACATTTATTGGTATTTAATTACAAAACAAATAAAAAAAATATGTATATTGATTTGCTTCAGTAGTTGGGTTTTAAAGTGCAGCATGTGATAAATAGAAAAAAAAAAATTGTCATCATTTATTTTAGTTGCACAAGTGAAAGTGGGTTTCACGCACAATGAGTTTTAGTTGTTTTGTTTCCTTGGTGTACTATACGGACAAGCCTCCCCCACTCTCCTTTTTTTTTTCTTATTAAATTGTCCTTCAAGTGAGGACTGACACTACCCCATTTCTCCTTCCTTGCCACATCACCATTGTCTCAACCCTACTTTTCTATATTTTGAGTGAGGGGTAGGAATCCATGTAGAATTCCTCACCCCCATTGTGGGTGCCCTAAGAGGGTCATGACCCTCGGCCTCGGGTGTCTTGAAGAGTAGGATTTCAGTTGTAATCGAATTCCAACCATTTCTCTGCGAAGATATTAGTGGATATTAGACATACTATGAGAATCAAAGTTATACTGTGTTTGGTATTAACACTACTATGACTTTAATTCCCACAAAATAAGAAATCCCCATGTCTCAATACATTGGGAGGTATGGGTATCATTCCATCTTTTCCATACCTATTCCATTTCCATTTCTTATTCTTTTTACCAAGCAAATGCTAAAAAAAAAAATCGAATTGGCGAATCAATGGTTCCAGTTTGCCAAATGACATATAGGCGATCCAGAACAATTACCTTAAAATTAAGTTTAAGTACAATTTTTTAATCCCTCTATATTTAATTGTAAAATGTACTCCCACCGTCCATAAAATGTATACTCACATCAAATTGACATAGGTTTTAAGAATAAAATAGATAAAATAAGGGTATGGAGTATATGATATCTATATCTATACTGTATAAAGGAGGGAATCCACCCAACTTGGCCAGTGTCCCTCGGGTATTCGGTTACAGTTCGAATAGATCAAAATGGGCCCATTTCCTTTCGGTGGCCGGTCATCGAAATTGGTAGTAAGGTCGGTATTGGTTCTCCCATTTTATCTCTATGTGTGTTATTCCTTGGCTTGGTCGGCGGAGTGCTGCTTTTGGTCGAATTCCATTGATTCCGACGATGCGGCTATTAATTTAGGCGAGCTCGAGCTGTTTCCGACATGGTGAGGCTCCTGAATTTCTGGCGAAGCTCTCCGTTTCCGGTCATGGCACGGCGCGGCTTCCGGTGACTCGAGCTTCTTTCTGGCGCAGCTGGCTTCAATTTCTGGCACAGAGACGAAGCTCTTGGTTTCCATTAATGGCATGGTTCTCTCCGATACAAGTCACAGGCTCTCTCTTTGAATGGAAAATATGGCTGCTTTTCTTTCTTTATTTTCTCACGGTCAAACTAAAGATGTGGGCCCCATTCTTTTGATGAGTAGCAGCTAATTTTTTTTGGCTTTCATTCACGTGACCATACAAATGGATATACTTGCTCCAACTCCAAATTCCAAGTGGCAATTTAATTAGGAAATGGGCTGCATAACCTTCTTATTTGGGCCGTGGCACTTGGGCTGCACCTTTGAGTTAAAATGGAAGCCCAACTCTTTATTCTCGATTTCTTCTCGACTCATTCCTTCAATTAATTTCACAAAATCAAAGATAAGTGTTTTCTTCTAAAAAATCTCCAAATTTCCTGCAAAAATAGCAAAACACAACTTTCTCGACTATTAAGCACAAACGTTCAAATTAATGTAAATAATCACACTAAATCCAATAAAATAGACAAATAAAATGCATGAATTTCAAGCAATTATCACACTAATAATTCCTTTTCCATTTTCTCTTGATTCTTTAATGTGTCTAATAATCTACACTGGAGAAATTCCAGCAAGTGCATCAATAGACAAGTGTAATGCATCTTCATCCTGTGGTAACAATTTATCCTGTCAGCAAAGAAATTTATTTGATAATTGCTCTTGAGTGTTGCTGAATTTTCCATAATTATGTATTGGAGTTTATACTTCTGATTATTTGTTTGAGGAAAACAAGAAACAATAAAAAAGATGATGAACAATAAAAGTTTATACTTCTGATTATTTGTTTGTGCGAATCAATGGTTCCAGTTTGCCAAATGACATATAGATTGTAACATTTATCTGGTTCCAGTTTGCCAAATGCCAAACTATAAATAGATGTTCACATAAAATTTTCAAAACACCCTTCCATTTTATCTCATATTATCTTCTAAATTGTAACATCTTGAAATTTAAAAATGAAAAATAATTCTTTGACGAACTGGTTAGGTTCTTCCAATTCAGAAGAGAATTCATTTTCTCAAGATTCACATATCCGTCCCCAAAATTTCATTGTTTCATCTCAAAATCTCAATATTCGTCCTCAAAATCCAAACATTCGCCCCCACAATTTATTGTTTCATCCGAGTCATCATATGAATTCTTATATGCCAACCCTTCCTTACATATATACTCCAGAAATATATCAACAGCCCTACATGCCAACCCATCTCTATGGAATAAGTCCCCCGAGAGCACCAGGAATGACTTTTAAATCATTCACAAAAACTAGTACCGATGGAACAAGCACAGACAAAGAGTGCGGAACACCATCTTCTGATCAAGGCTCATCTTTTCGACCAAATCTATTTCCATCGGGCATCGAAGCAATTAATCTTGATGCGGGTGAAGATACTGATGATGGAGACAATGTGTCAGGCCCAAAGAGTCATACTTATGCTGCAAGGTACACCAGTACAGAGAATGAAATTCTTGCACAGAGTTGGGTGAACGTTAGCAAAGACTCAATTGTTGGCAATGCTAAAAAATTGAATGCCATGTGGAAAAGGATAGCTACAGATCACAACCAACATTGACCTGCAAACTGCCCAGTGAAATGTTGAGACCTTTGGAAAACACACTATTACACTGTGGTAAGGGTTGTGGGTGCCTTTAATGGATTATATACTAAAATGAAAAGTGATTGGGGTAGTGGACAAAGCGATGTTGATATACTTACGTATGCAATGCAAGAGTGGACGAAAACCCACAAGCAAGGGTTCCCTCACTTGGGCATGTTGAATATTCTCAAGGAATCTCCTAAGTGGGTTGGACAACAGGAACGCGATCATTGAAGTAGGAAGAAGACAAAAATATCTGCTCAAGGAAGATACACATCGTCTTCTAACGTGGAGGATGTCGATGAAGAACGCGTACATCCGATTGGTCAGAAAGCGACGAAAAGGAAGGCCAAGATGAATCACTCCTCGAAGGATAATATGATAGATGAGCTGAAACAAAGTATCGAAAGAAATATGGAATTATATAAAACAATAGCCAATGAGAACTTGAAGGAAAAAAACACACAATCAATATGAGGAGTATTATATGTGATACCACAACAATGACACCAAAACAACTAGAAATGCATTTGAAGCTGGTTGACAAGATCACGAGTAATTGGGATGCCAAGTTGTTTGTTATTTACTATTATCTTATATTGTATTAATTTATGTTGTATTTTCTTAATTTCTATTGTACGATTTCAAATTCCATGTATTATTTGAAATTCACTTGTATTATTTGAAATTAGATAATGAATATTTATGCATTGAACTCTAGTCGTTTTAAACTAATTTTTAGAAACTAGCCGTTCGAAACCAACCGTTAAAAGTTAGCCGTTAGAAACTAGCCATTGTGAGTGACATTATATATTGGAGTAGTTATTTCAAATCTTTCCGCAATATCCAAAGTAAGTTTCTTCTGATATCATTTTCTTTTCATAGACAAAACTGCCCTAAACAAAATGTCTTCAGATCTCAACCACAATGTCAACACTAACACCTTTATTATTGAAGACTGGTGGAATGATGATTTTGATGATCGAATGTTTATCGAAATTCTACAACAACAACAAATGCTTCTTCAATACGTCGAGAGCTCTTCCAGTACGCCAAGAAAAAAAAAAGATATGCAGAGCGTGATCGTGAAGGAGGCCATAGTCGTCTCGTAGTTGACTATTTCTAAAAAAATCCAACATACTCAAGCGTTATTTTTCGTCGATGTTTTCGAATGATAATAGATTTATTCATGCGCATAGTCGATGCCTTAGAATCTCACCATAACTATTTTAAATGGAGGGTCGATGCAACAGGAAGGAAAAATTTCTCACAACTTCAGAAATGCACGGTAGCCATCCGCCAATTGGCATACGGAGGACCCGGAGACCAATTTGATGAGTACCTACGTATTGCTGAAACACTTGCCATTGATTGCTTGTTCAATTTTTGTCGTTGTGTAATCAATATTTTTGGAGACAAATACTTGGAAAGTTAACTACTGCAGATTGTGAACGCTTGCTCCATATGCATGAGCAAAAGACACGACTTCCCCGGAATGTTGGGTAGCCTTGATTGTATGCAGTGGCAATGGAAGAATTGTCCAGTTGCTTGGAAATGACAATTTACTCGAGGTGATAATGGAAAACCAACAATAATGCTTGAAGCGGCAGCGTCTGCCGACTTATGGATATGACTCTTTTTTTTTTTTGGGTCGCGGGGTCTAATAATGACATTAGTGTGTTTAATCAAAGCCCTATATTTAGTGACGTTTTAAAAAGGATTGACCCAGAGATTAATTACACAGTGAATGGTAAACAATATATTAGAGGATATTATCTTACTGATGAAATCTATCTTGAATGGGCTACATTCGTCAAGAGTTTCCAGTGCCCTCATAATTCCAAGAAGACGTTATTTAAGCAAATGCAAGAGGCTGCAAGAAATGATGTCAAGTGGGCATTTTGGATCTTACAATCTTGTTGAGCAATGATTCGAGGACTGAGACACTTTTGGTACCCGAATAACTTGAAAGATATCATGTATACATTTATTATTTTGCATAACATGATTATTGAGGATGAGGGGATATAACATCCAATTGGTCGGAGGAACCCAACGATAATAATGATACAATTCCGGAAATATTTCAAGGCCCCATCGGAGGATTTACGGAATATAGCAAGAAAGGGGCCGAACTACGTGATAAGCAAATGCATCAACAACTTTGATCAGACTTGATTGAGCATATTTGGACACGTTACCAAAATTAGTAGAAAAATATAATTTAGTTATCTATTTCTATTTCATGTATTATTGTGGTTTGTATAAACAGTGTACTTGTTTTTCAATTTTCAATAAAAATTTAAAATTTGTTTGTTATAATTTTGTGCAAAAATTATCATTAAATTAATTAATGTGGTAAAAAGATTAATAAAAAACACAATTTTAAAATTAACTAATTAAGATGTTAATTTAAATCCATAAATATTTATTTTATTCATTTAAATAAATTACTCCCTCTGATTCAAAATGTTTGATGTTTTAGGATTTTTTTTTGTTTCAAAATATTTGATGTTTTAGGGTATTTTACACCTTATTTTCCTATTATGCCCCTATTTAAATCCCCCTAAAATATCACTCATATTTTCTCCTTACCTTTTAATAATTTTACACCATAAATAAACTAGTTGACATTCCATCAATCTCTATTCAATCAATATATCATAAGGGTATAATAGTCATTATACACCACTTCTTAATTCTCACAACAAATCCTAAAACATCAAACTTTTTGAATCGGAGGGAGTAATATAATTAAAACCAAAATATACTATGAAACATTAAATTGGGAAATATTTAATGAATTAACGATATGGATAGTAGGTCCCTGAAATAGTAATATTTGTACCTGAAATGATTGGGATAGATGTATTAAGATTTTACTTTTCCTTTCCAGGAAACAATTTTTTTTTATTTTTTTTTAATTTCCCTCAAATAATGATGCTTTGGATATTAAGATTGATTAATTTTCTGCTCAAGCAGAAAAATGACACTCTTTTTGTCTTCTATGGTATTACTGTAACTTGAGGTACATTATATAACAAGTCAAACAAAATTAATTAGCAAAGAATGGCTCTACTTTTTCATAGTAACAACTGCTGAAGGAAGCTGGCATGATTCGTCACTCAAGCTTCCAAACAGGCGGATTTCGCGTGCACACAGAGTGCACGCGAATGCCTGAAATATAAACGTTTTTCACGAGCTCAACGAGCTCTTTACCTGTCCAACTAATACAGTAATATCGTCAAGCTTTCCACCTATCACCATCCAAACAGAAAAGATTGTTAGCATCATAGCTGATCTGATGAAGAGAATAACTAAGACAGACGTTTGATTTTTCGAATAAGGTCGTTGTCATGCCTGTTAGCTTCTGTCCCAGGGCTTTCTTCCACGAAGGAACATCAAAACCCTGATAAAAGAACATCAGAATCTTCTTACTAATTCATGCAACAATGTGCCGGAGAAGGACAACATGGTAATAACTATTCCTTCCGTCCCACTTTAAATTTCTCACTTTTTTTTTTTTTTGGATATTCCACTAAAATTCTAACAACTTATAATCACTTATTTTACTTTTTAGAATCATTTGGTAGTGTTTTGTATCTCTTTTATTAGATTAAATAAGTTATCAGAAGCTATAATCTAAAAATTGGTAATGAGGTGCTTTTGATAGATTATAAGCTTAATTTTTATACTATCAACTTTTTTTTCAAACACTATCAACTTTTATTAGATTATTTTACGAGCACTATCAACTTTAACTATTAAGCACTTTTTAGTTTTTACATAATCTCTAATTTTAATCAATTCTTCAAAACTATAATTTCTTGCGAACACACCCTATAAGTTTCTCCTACCCTAAAACGCAATAAGCAACACTTTGTATATTAATAAACAATTACCACCACTTTCCCTTTTTTGTTTACTTATTTCAGTATTTACCCCCTTCAAACATTTCTAACCGCATTTTACTAATAATTACGTAGAAAAGCAAACATCTTCATTTTGTCTCAGACACTTAAATTGAATAATACGCAATCATAAAAAAACCATTCTATCCATTTAAATATTACAAATCAAGTTTCACATTAAAGTTAAGAAAAGTCAAATGAGAAAACAAAAAAGGGACGGATGTAGTACTTAAACAACTACCCTTTACTTTTTTATAACTCCTAATTACTTTACACAAAAGTCAACATGTGACCCACCATATACTAATAAACAATACAATATATTAAACAAAACAAGGAAAAAAAGGAGAAACTTATAGTGAGACGGAGGGAGTACTACCTCTAACCCTTTATAATTGTCTTTCTAGAGAAGTTTTTTCACCAAAATAGTCATTTTGCTCAAATATAAGAGAATTCAATATCATATTCCAAATTTGTCCTTCTACTTGTTTATTCGATACTCCATATATGTAAACAGAAGGGTAGAAATGTCACATTATACACATGTATTGTTATTCAATGACTTTTGTAATTCATGTGAAACATCCTTGAACGACAGTTAAAGTATCCGAAATGAGTCGAAGGGAGTATATATTAACTAACCTGAACCCGAGCCTCTTGTGAATAGGGAGAGTCGAAGCTGGAATCCTTTGAATGTGCATGGGCCAGATTAGCTACTGCCTTTGCTAGCTTCCAAAACACAACAATAAGAATACAGAACAACAACCTTAGCTTCAAACAATAGTACTTTTTACTAGGAACAGCATACCAGCATCCGAAACATTGTCACACGAGCTGATAACTGAGACGATTTCTCTGTCAAAAATGTTGTCGAAAAGCCCGTCTGACCCCATTACAATGGTGTCCTCTTCCATTAACTCCACCGTCGTAACCTGCATTTCAACAGATAAAAATTGCCTAGCTTATTCCATTTGAGCTCAAACGATTAATATCCTAAGTAATATATATGATGAATTCAACTTGATACCGTAGCATCAATGAACGTCTGACCAATTGCCTCCGAACTCAACTGGTATGGGCAGTCGAAATAATGTTCTTGCGGAGATGTCGAAAATACTACTTGACCTATAGTTAGCGCGTAAATACATTCCAAATTGAGAAAAAAAAGACGACCAAAAACTGAAGAATCTCAAGAAAGACAAAGTATAGAGTAAAAATGGTTCATACATGAACCATTGAAGGGTATTAATTGATTTCACCGAAGAGTATTAGTTATTTACTGAAAACAAACTAATATTTTTCAGTAAAAACAACTAATATCCTTCACTAATTCATGTATAAACCAATTTTATTCTCAAGAAAAAGGCACGATAGGAAAAGTATAGAATATCCATGAATTTAGGGGGTGCTAGGGTCTTATTTCTTTAATGAAAATATATGTAAGGTACATATGGCGGTTACTGAGAATACATTCCAAATTGACAAAAAAATGGAAGACAAAAAATTGAAGAATCCCAAAAAAGGCAAAGTATAGAGTAAAAATGGTTCATATATGAACCATTGAAGCATATTAGTTGTTTCACTAAAGAGAATTAGTTATTTACTGAAGACAAACTAATACTCTTCAATGAAAATAACTAATACTCTTCACTGATTCATGTATGAACCAATTTCGCTATATACATACTCCCCATGAAAAAGGCACAATTGGGAAAGTACAGAATATCCATGAATTTAGGGGGGGCGTCTGGTTCATATTTCTTCAATGAGAATGGTAATGAAAATAAATATAGGGTACTTATGGTGGTTACTGAGAAAGATGGACAAAGTATAGAGTGAAAATGATTCATACATGAATCAATAAAGGGTATTAGTTATTTTAACTGAAGAGTATTACTTGTTTTCATTGAAAGGTATTAGTTATTTTAACTGAAAAGTATTAGTTGTTAATTGAAAACAAACTATGACTCTTCAATGGAAATAACTAATACTCTTTAGTGAAAAACAACTAATACTTTTTATTGAAAACAACTAATACCCTTCAATGATTTATGTATGAACCAATTTCACTTTATACATACTCTAAAAGATGATCAAAACCACCTTCATCATATTTCGTACGAGATAATGACACTAAAAATAAGTTAATCTTAACCTCCAGTTTGATTACATACCTCCCATGATAAACATTTCTCCCCAATATTCATTCCACTATTCTTTGACCAACAATTATTTCTGTTTCAACTTATTTCAAGATTTATGTAGCCACCATTCTCATTGTAATTCACTATTCAGTTATTTCCGTTAACCATTTCCATTAAAGATTTTGAACCAAACGCTCCCTAAATTTACCTTTTCGTATAACCCTCACACCACAGTCCCCCACATTTGCAATCTTCAATACCCCATTGCTTTCCAGCATTGCAACAACTCTAAGAAGAACACATAAATATATTAAAGATAGAAGATTCATATTACATATAGACAAGGATTACAACACAAAATGTTAAAGAACCTACGCGGTGGCTGACCCAATGGAAGTGGTAGCAGCATGTGCTTTCCTTATCAAACTCCGGGGATCATAATTTACCTAAAACCCAGCAACATAAAGCATTTCTTTCACTATAGTAGACTAGAAAATGGGAGAAAAAGGAAAATACCCATTTTGATAAACAAAAAGTTTATTATCCACTTCTATAGAAAATAAAGTTTTATACCTATTTTCTAGTTAAATGACTCACGTGCTCTTATTACAAAGATGTTTATTTAACCACATGATCCACATCCCTCAACCACTCTTTATTTTGTGTTCTGGAATAACCACCTGAAACAACCATGTTTTTGTTCAATCACTTATAATGATCAGTTGTTTTTAATAACTAGCTGGAACGACCCAATTTTTCTTAAATGACCAATCGGATATTTTGGAACAACTAGCAGGAACGAACAATTTTTTTTAAAACAATCAATATTTTAAACTATCAGTTGGAACAACCATAATATTTTGAAACTAAGAACCCAAAATTCCTTAATAAAAAAACCACTATAAAAAATACCCTTGTCTCAAAAGAGGGTGGTGGGTATTTTTTTCTTCTAAAAGAAATGGGTAAACAAATGGGTATTTTTGCCCTTTTTAACCTAGAAAAACAGCACACAAAATTAAGAATGCATCATGAACCAACATTGATGCTACTCTTAACTAGTTCATCATATAATTAAGAACAAGATTATGATGATATATGATTATAAGATATGCAAGAATTGAAACCTCTTCATCCTCCACTAAGCTAGAAGCATTAGTCATTAGCTCACGCGAAAATAGAGCAGGATCCACATTTTGTTCAGCCCAACTGCAATTATTAAACACATTCTCAATGAAAATCCTCAACATTTCCACATATAATATAATGTCATAATATATCAAAAAAACCCCTAAACTATCAAATTTTATTTTGAGAGATCCCTTAATGATTTTTTTTTTAACTCTTAAACTATACATTTTTGTTTTATTAGGCCCCTAAACTAACTTTTTGTTTCAAAAAATCCTTAATGTATATAATTTTTGTTTCATAAGACCCCTTTTGACAACTTTTGTTGGAATTCGATCTCCATAACACTGAATTCGGTTGATTTGTCATATTGTAATGAAAAACATATAAATAACTCAGTAAAACCCGTGAATTTTTATTATCAGGAGCCTCGACGCCCCGTGAAACAAAAATTAATAGTTTAGGGCTTTTTATGATAAAAGATGATTCAGGGGTCTTTCGAAACAAAATGGGATATTCAAGGGCTTTTAATGATATAATCAGATTAGCAGAAAAGGCAAAGAAAATGACCCAGAAACACCATCGGCCACCGCAATAACTCCACCACGGTAGCTACTAACAAAAAAAGCATCTTCTCCGCCTTTCTCAACCTGCAAATTTTCAAAATTTCCAACAAAAGAAAGATAAAATGAAATCTTCCACCATAGAAAGAAGAAGAGTATGTATAGAGTGAAATTGATTTATATATGAATCACCGAAGAGTATTAGTTGCTTTTACTAAAGAGTACTAGTTGTTTTTACCTGAGAGTATTAGTGGTTTACACTGAAGAGTCTTAGTTTATTTTCACTGAACAACTAAGACTCTTTGTGTAAATCGTAATACTCTTCGGTAAATACAACTAATACTCTTCAATGAAAATAACTAATACCCTCCAGTGATTCATGTATAAACCAGTTTCACTCTACTTTTACCTTATCGGGATGTGGAATGAGGTGGGTCCCAACAGTCAAGCAGACTCCAGCTTCCGAACTAGAAGAAGATAAGAGAAAGGGCCTCAATTAGACTAATTAAAACAGGAAAAGATAGTGGGGAAAAGAGGGTTTTTACCTAACAAGATTGGAAGGCGATGATAATGGGGATGCAGAGTAAAACAGGTGCTTGGGTTTTTTAATGGAGAAGAGAGAGGGAGTGGTGAAAGGCCTCAAATCCATTTCTCTATACAATCAATTGGCAGTTTGTTTCCATTTTTTTGGAGATGAAGCAGGGACGTAGGCATCTCATTGTTCCACGTCGGAATACAAATGTAATAATGAAGTTTGATTAACTTTTGTTTTGGGTGTCTAAACAACAAGGCACCAGTGGTCTAGTGGTAGAATAGTACCCTGCCACGGTACAGACCCGGGTTCAATTCCCGGCTGGTGCATCTTTTTTTTTTCCTTTTTAAAAATACTTCATGTAAAATTGCTATAAATTAAGGTTTATCTCCAAGTAAAATTTCAAAATTTATATAATTTTTTATAAAATAAATATGTGAATTTCTTGAAAAAATTTGCTTATTGTGAATAGAGCTGGCAAAACGGGCGGGCCGACCCAGCTCGGCCCATCGAGCCAATCACTGTTTGTGGGCCGGGTCGGCCCGGCCCATTTGCATGTTGGGCCTGTAAACTCTCAGCCCAGCCTAACCCCTAGCCCGTGAGCTAACGGCCCGGCCCGTTTCAACTTTTTGTTTTTTATTTTTTTTTTAATCTCAAAATAATGTTTGGTATAATTTTTTTATTCCACAGTACTGAAAATTGAGGAGTTTCATTTACAAAATTACTTATTATGGCATCACTTATCAAATCAAGTATGTTAAAAAAAATAAAAAACTAAATATACAACACTAAATATCATTTAGATATTGCTAAATATCATTTAAAAACTAAATATACAACACAAAATTCCTTGTTATGGCAGTATCAAATAAAGTATGTCCATATATTTATAATTACAATACTAAATATCATTTAATGAAACAACACTAGTTATAATCTTTTAAAAATAAAATAGATAAAACCCGGCAAAAAAAATAGATAAAAAAATAAAATAAAAATCAATCGGGTCAAACGGGCCAGCCCATTTGGCCCATTGGGCCAGCTGGAGCGGGCCAAAAACGGCCCGATTTTTTCGGGCCCAGACCGACCCATATGTCGGGCCGGGCCCAAATTGCTGGCTCTAATTGTGAAGATACAAGGACCTGGTCGATAAGAAATTTGTTGTTGCTGGTTTTCTTTAGAACGAGAAGTGTCCGGGGTATGTTCCAATTCCTTTTTTTTTTTGTACTTTTCTTAATATTTCTAACTACAAATTATTTATTCAATGCTATATTAATATATAATTAGATATAAAGAGGATCTTTTAAGAGTATTTTACACTTCTCGTTTATTTATAATATTTTATAGACAATAATTATTAAATAAATTAACTATATAAAAGCATAAGATTTTAAAAAATAAAATAAAAACTTAAAAAAGATCAATAATAGAAGAAGCATTTAATTTAGTTAATGGGTGGGATAATTGTGTTAATATATTAAAAAATCAATAAAAACACACTAAAATTCGCATGAAGCGTGCGTGAATTACATCATACTGTTAATCTTAACAGAATTTGGGGTTTAATGCTATATTTATAAACCACAGGGGGGTTTCAAGCTATATGTACAAACCACAAGGGGATTTCATGCTATATTTATAAAACTACAAGAGGATCTCATGCAATTTGTAAAGCATAGGGGAGATTCATGCCGATATTTCAAACCACAAGGGGGTTTGATGCAATTTACCTTTAATATTTGTATTGACCACTCAATAGTTGAGGTTGTTTACAGTGAAAAGTATAGATTGGTTATACTGAAAAATATGGTTAGTTTACACTGAAAAGTGTACGTTGAAAATTGATTTTTAGTGTAATCTAATTACATTTTGCAGTGTAATCAAATCATATTATTTTAATTTAAATAATCTAAATTGTTGAGTAAGTGCATCATAACTTATAAAATAATGATATGAGGTCAAATCCTGTGATAATGGGCGGATGCATTTTAATAACTTTTTATGGAAGAAAAAAAAGACGAATGTTTTTTTCAAAGGGTAGTGCTAGGTGGGGTGATTCACCCCGTAGTGAATGGGTTTTTAGTACATACGCCCATCTAAAATTATTAAATGACTAATTTATTCTTAATGAAAAAATAACTTTTTGAGGATGATTTGATAAAAAAAAAATTAAATTTGAATTTCACTCTCTATATTTAACATTTGACACATCATTTTTTTCACACTCCATAATCCATATTATCAAATACTTAAAATAAAAAATAAAATAAAAAGAACTAAACATCATCTTCTGCGTTGAAGTCGTCTGATGAAATCTTCCTTTACGTTCTATTATGCGCTGAAACTTTGCACCACCACCACCCTTTGCATGACGGCGTCAATGCGGTCATCTTCTCTGTTGAATCGAGAGAATTTTTACTCTTACTAGGAAGGGGAGGTAGGGAGAGAGAGAGACTACCACCATTATTTTTCACATTAGAGCCCAAATGAACAATATATACACACATAAAAGTGTTAGATGTTTGTGGTGAATTGAAGTGAATCAACCCAATGAGCATTTTCCTTTGATAAAGCACGATAAAAATTGGGACGGAGGGTATAAATTCTCTCAATGGCAAGAATTCAGTCATCAATGATTCCCATGTGATTGCATTTGAGATACTCATGCACTTGCACAAATCTTCAGATGAAAAGACTTCTTCTACATATAATTTAAAATTTTCAGTTGGCAGATTATTTAATTTTTAAGTAATGAATGAAAAAAT
Organism: Ballota nigra; assembly: GCA_947034835.1. NCBI lineage: Eukaryota > Viridiplantae > Streptophyta > Magnoliopsida > Lamiales > Lamiaceae > Ballota > Ballota nigra. The sequence continues at coordinate 2,489,484 of OX344727.1, read as the reverse complement.
AGTACAATTTGTCCGACACATCTCGCACTCTTTCTATAATGTTTGTTTCAACTTTCAAGCGGGTAAATTTGACTTTTATATATGTTTAATTAGAAGAACATGTAAAATAAGATTAAAAAAATATAGTAAAAAAAAAAAGTAAGAGACGAAAAATTATTATATTATAAAAAACAGAAATGTGCATTATTGAGAAAATAAAAAAATGTAAAAGAGTATAAACGTTATATGTTAAGATTTTGAAATATTAGCTTTGCATAATCTTGAAAATTAATATGCTTATGAATTTTGACTTCAAACAAACATTGGGTCTCTTTCAACTTTTGTATAGTCTCTTATCAACTGATCACTTTTTAAACATAATATATACATCCTGAGAAATCAATGTATATCAACAAAAAATGAGCACATCCCACTTGTCTTACGAAACATGATACATAACTTCTAATTACATAGATACATACAATCTACAGCGTCTTTCTGTCCGGAGGAACTGATGAAACGGAAGCTATTCGTCTTTCTCCGACGCATCAATTCCAAACAATGCTGTGCCTGGCCGACGCCCTAGAATTTCCCTCACTGTGTTAGGAGGGTATGCTGGTAATATCAACGAAAAAGAAGCTCTACCAGAGCCATTCGCTTGTCCTTTTCTGTAATTTCTGAAAAAAGAGGATTAGTTAAGGTGATCACCAAAGACAGATTTGTAATAAAAGTGTTTTCAAGGAGTAAATGTCAAACTTTGTTGCCCGGACTTGAATGAAATTAAGAGTCCATTTGGCTAAGCTTCTTTGAAACATCTTATAAGCTCTAACATCTTATAAATTGTTTTAAAAACTTATAAGATGTAATTTTTAAGTAACTTATAAGTTGTTAAAGTGTTTGATTAATACAACTTATAAGATCTTTGAGAATTTATAATAAATATTTTTTAAATTTTAATTTTTATATAAAATAATATTTTTTTTTACTTTTTATGCTGAAGTAGAGGTGGATGGAGTAGGTGAATCGTGGGGTGGGTGGAGGCGGATAGGAAAATAAGTTAGAAAATCTCAAATTTTTTTTTTGCAGCTTATAAGTTGTTAGAAGCTTATTTTATAACCTTATTTTGTCAAACACATTGATAATGTTTATAAGCTCTAACATAACTTATAAACTGTTTTAAAGAGTTTATAAGCTCAAATAAACACCCTCTAAGCTTCACCTCTATGCATATAGGTTTTATTTGATTGAAGAATTTCAAAAGCAAGAATTTGGAGTGAGTGAAAGAATTTAAAATCCCCCTAAGTTGGGAAATATTTCGAACGTATAAAGGAGAAACGATGAATATGGAGAAGCATTTAAGTGAAAATGTGGAATAAGCACGGAGGGAATGCAATTTACCTAGAAGCCTCCCACGCTCTATGTATAATCGACAACTTGGAGCTCACTATATAAATCTTTTCTGCTCCTGATTGGCCTTGCATTACCTCCTCTTATTTCTAAAACCTAGTAAAAAATAAATTAAAAATCATGAGAAATATAATCTTATGAGCCCTTTCTAATAGTTCATTCAGTTCTGAAGCATGAAGAGATATGCCTTCAAAAACTAATTACAATAACCAATATAAAATGAAAAATGAAAGCGCTCCACAATAAATTACTAACTCAATTACATAAATGAAAATCCTCCATGCAGAATTTCTTCTTAATCTATGTGCACTTCTGTTTTATTTCATTATAAAGTTGACAGTTTCTGTTTTCAGATATACAGTGTGACAAAGTTAGGTACATGATATTGAGTTTTGAATATGCTGAAAGTGATCATATGTTATTCAAAACTGACAATGATGTTAAGAGTGTAAGATTGGCTTACCTCAGGCTTCGAATCAAGAACACCACTAGACATCCCCACATCAATTCGCCAAATGTTACAGTTGAAGTCACTGCAGGAAGAACAAACTCATTCAATTGATAGATTATAAATCGTCTAAGAGAAATACACAGGATAATACAATACCAAACCACTTTTTACAAATTGGTACAAAATAATTGAACAGATGCACAAAAAAAGTTGAACATAAGTATATATTTTTTTAACATTGTATTATTTTGTAAACAGTGGTTTGGTATTGTACCATTTTATAAACGCCCCTAAGTCTAAATCTTTTAATCTGAATACTAGGTTGCATTTTAAAATATTTAAGATACATTTGAAACTACGTATTTGAAAGTTTTCATTAATAATGGGGTGATTACCAGCAGTAAAGAATTCATGCAAGACAAACGTTGAAAATAAGGAAGGTAGACTGATAATATACAAATATTAGTGCTTTTTTTAGACATTCTAATTTTGTTCATATGTCTGTGGTAGAATCGGCACAATTATGGACAGGACATAACAAAGCCCTGATGATATGATTAATTAATGAGCTAAGAGCAGAAACCTTGGAGTATTAAGGTTAAAAAAAATTCTTTCTTAATTATGTAGGAATGTATCCAATAGCGACTTTAAAACTTGTACATGTATAATCTGAGTTGTATTGCTTATGTTGTAGTAATAAATAGCCTCTTGGAGCTCTCTAGGAGTGTTTTATGGAAGACTAAAACTGCCAGAAACTATTTTGGAATTTAACTGCTTGGCCCCTTGACATATTTCCTCTAGTTTAAGATTAGAAAAGGTCTCATGTTTCACTTGTTATTTTCTCATCTATTTAAAATGTGAGCCTTTGACATATTTCCTCAAGTTTAAGATTAGAAAAGGTCTCATGTTTCACTTGTTATTCTCCATCTATTTAAAAAGTGACTCAAACCGCAGATATGAAACTGGTAGTTTAACAGATTTCTGTATCTAGATTCTAGACATAACATAATTAATTCAATCTTGACAGGAAATAAAGAGAGACCAAAATAATTAAAGTTTCATTACCAATTTACCCCTGCAGCTTGTGGAGTATGCCCTACAACCATTGCCTTTGCCCCTACTGCTTGAAGTGTTTCACCAAGAATATATTGTATCTGATAAAAAGTAAAAATTAGATCTCAACTGCCACAATGTTTCAGAACAAATAAAATGATCAATCATATGCTGTTAAAATAACCCAACAGTATCAAATACATAAACTGTAAAATAAAGCACACTCTCATTTGCACCTGATGCACGGTGCACTCACTCAACAGTCGAGGTTGCTTACATTGAAGAGTGTAGGCTGATTACACTTAAAAGTTTGGTTAGATTACACTGAAAATCAGTTTTAAGTGTAAACATTTCAGTGTAATTTAACCATACTTTTCAGTGTAATCAAATCATACTTTTCAATGTAAACAGTCTCAACTATTGAGTGAGTGTACCATACACCAAGTGCACGAGAGAGTTACTCGTAAAATAAACAACCTGATTGATCTGATAATCTTCAAGATCCGATGCGTCTCTCGAGTATAAACGACTCCACACTACACTGTCGTAGCCTCTAGTGGCTATAAAGGGGGGATACTCATCATCCATGCTAAGGCCTTTCATCCAGTAAGACACTTCTCTATTCATCCTCTCTATGCCGTATTCAACTGCAGTAAAACAATAGGTCAGTACTTCAGCAATACAAGTTGGAGAGATTAAAAGCACTTCTAAAAAGCTAAAACTGTGAGTGGACAACTTTTAAAATAAGTGCTTCTACCCCCTCCAACAGTGTTTGCTTCCTAGCCCCACACTCATACATTTTTATTTCGAATCCATATCCCCGTTTGTTTCTCAGGATTTGATACACTTTTTTTACTTTTTTTTCAAACATAATCTCCAAAACACTATCAATCATTCATCTCTCACTTCTTTAATTTATCTACCCAACTCAACACTCTAACTCCTCTATTTAATTTTAAACTATCTCCCCTACTTTACACAGAATTTTCAATACACAATCAATCATCTATCACCTATATTTTCAAAATTCTATCCTATCAAAGCCTAAAAAACCTACATTCCCAAACATATACAAAATCTAAATACTACATCTTTTATTATTCATCAAATCCATTCAAACACCACTAAGACTATGTTCTTTTCGGGTTTTAAAAATCCAGATTTGGATTTTGAAATCTAAAACCCGGTCTAGTTTGAGTTTTAAAATCTCGCTTTTAAAAACCTAATACTACACCCCCTATAACCCTATAAATAACTTATAAAACCTATCACTATTATTATATTCTCACTCTACCCACTATCAATCTATCGACTAATTATTATTATATTTTTCATCATTTAATAATACAATATAAAGTTAAAACGTATCCAATTCAAAATCAAAAAATAACTCTGATTTTAGAATTCCCTGAATTTAAAAAATAACTGGATTTTAAAAATCGATTTTTAAATGTCACTTAAAATCCAAAAAGAACATAGCCTAAGAGTACGACAATTACCATGATGCGGAAGAAGACCACCATGACAAAACACCCAATCATTAACTTTGAGAACAACAGCATGCCGTGCCAATTCCAATGCCAACGGACCCCCTGGTCTTAGGAGAATCGATCTTGCAATGACTCCTTTCTGCCGCTGTCCTAATAGTCAGATTACTAATTTAGAAGGACTATTGGCAACTGGTAACCCAAAAAATTGGTGAAGTTTTTCCAATTCCAAGTAAATGAATCAGAGAAACATCATTCGTACCAATTTGGAAGTCAAGTAATGTCACAATGCTACATTATTTGATACTGGTAGTCTAAGAGATTGGATTATGCTAAGAAAAAAGGTAAGAATGGACCATATAAAAATGATCAGTTAGGCAACTGGGAAGATATGCTCTTATTGAACCTCACACAAAAATGTTATGTATATTAGAATATGAAGAATTCATCATCTTAAGATGTTTGTTATGGTAAACTCTGCATAATTTTACTCTAAGTAATAAAAATAATTTTGAGGATAATCAAAACTAACCAAATTGTTCCCCCCTCCGTCCACCAATCTTGTGCTCAAAACTTTTCGGCACGGGTTTTAATGAAAACTACTCCCTCCGTTCCACTATAAGTTTCCTACTTTCCTTTTTTGGATGTCCCACTATAAGTTTCTTATTCCATAAAAAGCAAAAACATAACTCCATATATTAATAAACAAATACTTGTTCAAACTACTCTTTACTTTTTCACAACTCTCTATTACTTTACATAAAAGTCAAAATATGGTCCGCCATGGCACCATATATTAATAAACAATACACTTTCTTAAACAAAAAAAAACAAAAAAAAAAAAAAAAACTTATACCGGGACGGGGGAGTAGTATTTTATTGAAAAAATATAATAAAATGAGGATATTATGGTGTATTGTGGGGTCCATTTATTAACAAAATAATTGTTTGTGAGTGTTGTTTATTTCCATAAAGATATGGGGAAAATATTTTGGTGGACAGCCCAAAAAAGGAAGATGGGAATAAAATTGGTGGACTGAGGGAGTATAAAGAACATAGTATATTAGTAATGTAGAACGCTTCTTCAGGGCCAGAAATGAACCAACATTACTTGTGAAACTAGGTTAGGATGGAATATTCCCTTACTTAGAAGTAACCAGATGTTACAAAACATCGACTCATAACCACTATGGCCATCAACTAAATTACGATATTTTGGCATTTCCAAATTTATAGAATTAGTATTCAATGAAATAGCCCAGATTCATAAATTACCTTCACCAGATTCCAGGGACCCCAAGGTTTTTTTGTCAAATTAGGATCTTCTTTCCATCTTTTAGATTCGCCAGCCCAACCAACAAATGCTGCTTCCCAGTTATGGTCACAGATTTCCAAATGTTCAAGGAAATTAGCACACTCATCGAACCCCCCTGAATCAACATATCGAAAATCTCCTTCCACATTCATGGTTTCATGATTTCCATTAACCTAGAAATATGACAAGGAGACATAATTTTACTGTTGGTATTTATAAAGAGAAGAGAAGCACTGACATGTTTATTAGTTAATGCATTTGGAATGCTTGAAAGGAACTGAAATTTTATTAACACGGTATGGTAGAACAACAAAGTTGATATTTAAGATTGATATTGCACTTTTATATTTCAACAGACCTGGAAAACTGCACCTCCATTAGCTTTTGCTTGTATATCTAATGACTTCAACAAGGACAAAATTGCAATTTCGTCTTCACCCCTATCAAGTATATCTCCAAGCTGTACTAATACCTGTCCATGGATGCTAAGTTTCAGTATAAGGTCCATAAATTCCTGAACAATCATAGAGTTCTGGGATACTGAATGAGTATTTTAGAAGGTTAATAAAAGACGTGGATACCGTTTGTCCACCAACCCACAAGTCTTGACCATCAGAACTCAAAATACCAGCCATCTGAAGAGCATATCTAGCTTTATCAAGATCTCCATGCAAATCCCCGACTGATTATCAGGAAAATTCAGTAAGAAACAGATTAAACACCTGAGATCTATGACGAAAACTTATTACAAGACTACTAAGATGTATTCCAGAAAAGTTTTGTTTCATAGAGGGATCAAGCGAGTATATCATTCATGTTCCAAATTGCTCATCAACTAAGGAAATGAAAAATATTTTTGAGTAGTGATAATCACAAAAAGTGATCTATGTATGACTAGGAAAATTATGTGCCCATGATAGTCCAGACAATCTAGACGGCCTCTATATCAGTAGTCATATAGAAGATCTTCAAACACAACAATTTGAGCCCTAAGGGAAACACATGTACTTGAAAGCTTGCAAGGTTTCATTTTTATCTTTATATAGGAATATCAATTGAATAAACAAGTACTCCCTCCGTCCCAGTTTTGTTTTCCCATTTGCCAAAAAGGTCCGTCCCAATTTTGTTTTCTCATCCCCAAAATGGAAACTACTTTATTCAACATTCACCATTCCCAATACTACTTTATTCATTTAAATATTACTTTATTCATCATTCATCATTCACAATACTACTTTATTCATTTAAATACTAAAATTCAACTCTCACATTAAACTCCGCGCACAGTCAAACGGGAAAACAAAACTGGGACGGAGGGAGTACTATTTTGCTAGACATAACGACGACACATTATCGAGCAGTTAATTCTTTAAAACATATAATAATTTAATTCTTGGCATATACTCCCTCCGTCCACGAAAATTTTACCCGGTTACTGTAGAGCACAGTTTTTAATGAAAATTGGTACTCCCTCCGCCCCGCTATAATGTTCTCCTTTTGCCATTTTGGTCCGTCCCACTATAAACTTCCTATACCTTATTTGGAAATCAAATAATATTATTATATTCATCTACTTTATTCATATCCACTCATTTAACCACATTCCACTTTATTCTCTTCTCTCTCCATCACATCATTTGTATTATATCTATATTTTATTATCTATCTTAAATCTTGTGCCAAAAAGTAACAGAAACGTTATACCGGGACGGAGGGAGTATTTTATTGAAAAAGTGAATAAAGTAGATAAAGTAAGAGTATTGTGGGACCCATTTTTTGTTTGTGAGTGTAGTTTATTTCCAAAAGAGGAATGGGTAAAAATTTGGTGGACGGACCAAAAAGGAAAGCGGGTAAAAATTTGGTGGACGGAGGGAGTAATGTTTATAAGGATGGTAGAAACAATTATATTCAAAATAGTATATAAATAATCAAAATTAATGTAAAAAATATAGTATTATTTTGATAGTGAGCTCGATCGTGTAACCTTCACACTGAAGGGAAAATTAGTTCACCCTACAAAAATGTCACTAACTGAATTCACAAGTCCAACTTATTGCCATGAGAGAATTAGAACCAAGGTTTCATTGTATCTTAAAAGATGACTCGAACACTTTTAAAGATGATTTTCAGCATCAACATCAGTTCTAGCATATTAGTTATCACAACTAAATCTTTGAATTCAAAAAAAGATTATTACTCTAAACCTTTTTAGGAACCCTTTGGTTGTGAATAGTTTTTTTTCAATCTTATCAACCTTGGTTCCTCAGCAGCAAGTTAGAAAGATTGTGAACTCAATGGCAATGAGATGATCACCTTAAGTGATCCTTTTATCGACAGATGCTACTATTACTCTTTAACTTGAAGAATGAGAAACCAACTATGCAAATGAGTTAGTCCTGGAAAGAAGATGCATTCATTATCATCATAGCTATACTCCACAAAAACATAGACTATGATCACACAAAACAACCCAATTCCATATACCTAAAAGTATCTAAACAAAGCAGAAAATCATAAACTCAACGAAACATTCCAAATAAACAACATCCATCATAGCCTTTACTAACGCACGCCAACTGTTTGCAAAAATGCCGCAAAGAGAAAAACAAAACCAAAATCGCTACCGTACCGGCGACGATGCGGCGGCCGGGGGCGGAGACAAAAGTAGGCGGATCGCCGTTCACGACAATCGGCTTCAAACTTTCCGGCGCAGTCACAGGGCTGCTTCTACTTTCGCCGATACTCAGTGGAGTCGAAGCTGTAGAAGCGCAGCAACATACGGATTTCTGTTGCTGCTGCAAACGATAATTGAGTGTTTGCAGAGGCAACGAACAGCGGAGAGAGACGGAAGCCATTCGGATGATTTAGCATTCACTCCTCCGTAGCCTGATTCCCATGAGTATATGCAAAATATCTTCCACTTTGTGTGGAATTTGTATACTATTCTTGTAAAAGATGGACGAAATCTGTTTATATATTCAGATGAGGATATCCACATGTTTTGCCACCGAGTTTCCATTTCCGAACACTAATTTTTCCGCCACATCTTCTTTTCCAATTATTACTTTATTTATTTTAATTTCCCAGAACTTTTTTTTTTTTTTTTTTTTGGGTATATGCTCTTTTTTTATATATAATTCGTATAATATTTTTTTAATACAGAATAGTTTTAGTGTGCATTTGAATGCATAATACGCATTTAAATTTTGAAAAGGATACCAAGAAAACTAAGTAATACTTAAGAAAGTAATTAATATGATTAATTAGTGTGTGGTACATAAAACTCAAAAGTATTTTTTTTCCACTACATGAGTCAAAAGATATTTTTCTATACTACTTTGACTTTTGGGTTAATTGTCTAATATATCCTTGCTTTTCATTTCCACTCAGCCATTGTCCCATCAAATTCTATTTTCTTCCATTCAAATTTCAAATCCCAGAACTCCCCCAAATTGGGCCCTCGCCTCCCCCACCTCCCCCCCCCCCCCCCCCCGAACCCTGTCGTCGAACGCAGTGAAACCGGCCGCTGAACGCAGTAAGGGTATGTTTGTTTTGGGACTCACACGGATGGACTTTGGACTTTGCAATCCACGCCCCATACGAGTTCGGGATTTAAAATCGGGTTTTCAAATCCCAAACTCAATCCCTACCTATAAACCTATTACTATTTTTCATATAATTAAATACAATCACATCATCACTTTTTTATCATCCACTCAACCTCTCTCCTACTTTTCTCTTACACAATATAATAAAATAATACAACATCAATTACTAATAAACATTGATTTGACATAAAGCAAAATCTCACCCTACTAAAATCCCAAAACAAACACATACTCATATTATTCATCAAGATTTTCACATCCTAAGATTTCAAAGTCATGACTTCCCCCGCACACTTAAATCCCAAAACAAACATACCCTAAGGGTTATGGCCGCCCCCGCTGCGCCTCCCCCAAATTATGTCCGACCGTGCAGTGACTTGAAGCGAATATACTAACTTCTACTAGTCGCTTACCCGCAAGCGGACGGGTTCACTGTAGTATGAGTAAGTATAATGGCCAAGTATATCGAACCCAAGAGATGGAGTGTATGCGAACAGATCCCTGAAGATCTACGCGTCGTAGCTAATATAAGTGTAATGTTTTTGGGTTTTTTTGAAAGATTAATTAAAAGACTAAAATTATCCTAAGAATGCAAAAATCAAAATTAAACTAAGAATCGTAGGGTTGTTTTCAAATGAGAGATGGTGATGCTTAGGATAGTAATCCCTACGTATACTAACAGAGCAGGTACATAATCAAAATAACTGTGACGCGCAAGAAATAATCTAAGTAAAAGAATGCAAGGTGAAAGCTCAAGATTCTAAACCCTAATACTTTACCCTAACACTCGACTTCACTAATCCACTAACAAGTTAATAGATTGTGCTTAATTAATGAGACCCTAATTTAACTAAGATGATGCGGTCGTCCTCCTTCGCTAAACTGGTAGATGAATTAACCCTTCCTAAACCCTCTAGTTAAGTCTACTCGTTGTTAAAGAGTGATACGGTCGTCCTCTCTCTAACACTTTTCGAACGAAATTCAAAAGTAAAGTTGAGATTATTTTTAAGCATTCATTAATTAAGAGAATTAAAACCTAACGTCACAAGTTACCATATTTACGTACCCACAACCTACTTCTACGAGTTCATCCTACCCCAAGCATACAAGGGTTTAGCTAGACATGGCTATAACGATAACGAAAACAATAAAAGAAACAACGAACATAAACATGATGAATTGAAGAAAGAAAATATGAAACATGAACTAGGGTTTAAAGAAATAAATACTAAGAACTGAATTTGAATTGATAAAAATGAAGTTTAAAGTATTTAAAGTAATCAAGCTAATTAAAAGGAACTAAGAAACGAAAAGAAACTAAGAATTCGTATGAAAAACCTCAACAAAATGTAAAGTAAAGCTTGCTCGTCTCTTCTCCTCTTTCTCTCCCTAAAAACTAAGTCTAAAAGTGATTTGGTATGTGTTGGATGATGTCTCCCTTCAAAAAAATGAGTTTGGAGAGGTATATATAGGCAACGGGCCGAAACGGGAGTTAATGGGCCGAAAAAACGCATCCGGAGGCAAAAATATGCAAGTGCTCGAGCTAGCACACGCTCGAGCTGGTCGAATGGCGAATTTTTTCTGCAAGTTTTTGGTCATTCGAGCAACACGCTCGAGCGGTGGCGCTCGAGTTTGCTCGAGTGGCCTTCGGCTGTTGTACACTTGTTCGTAAAATCTTCATATCTCCTCAACCGGGAGTCCGTTTTGGCCCATTCAAAATCCTACGAACTCCTCTTTTCGCCCTCTATCTATTTATGAATATCAAAGAGACAAATTCATTAGTTTATGAAAATGATACTCATTTGACTCCAAACACTAATCGAAAACACTCAAAACATGAGCAAATCGGGCACCAAAACATAACAATTTCACGCCTAATCAACCCCCCAAACTTACCATGTTGTTTGTCCTCAAGCAACGAAATAATAAGTCAAGTGAAATTGTTAGGAATGAGTCCAAGAATCAAATCATGCAAGCAAATGAATTCGAGCTTCAAAGATCAATCACACGTATACTCACTCATTTTCCTTCATCATACTCATGCAACAATAACAAGAAACACCAAGATCAAGCATGAATGTGCACTCAACGATGTGTTTCGCTCCCTCACAAGTGTATATCAATGATCAAGGGACTCACTCAAACAATCAATCACTCAAATTGGCAGCCATAGGCTTGTAAGCACTCTTAACTTCGACCATACTCTAGAAATCAATGCCGAATAAAAAAGGACTTTTCTCAAGGTTGTAATGTAGGCTCTTTGGACAGGTGGGAATCAATATGGTAAAGTGACTCAAGTGAATGGAGAATAGAAAATCAGACTTCGGTACTTCGAGATTAGGAACAGACTACTTCAGACATATTCAATCAACACACTTTCAATTCCAATTCTCTCAACACTTCAAAAAAAAATTCCTTTCTCACTCTTTCACTTTTTTTTTCGCACAAACACATGAGCTCTTTTTTTCTTTTGCTCATTCTCAATTTTTTCTCTTTTTCCCACATCTCATAACTTCATCACACCTTCTTCTCATATTCACTCAACAAACAACCTTTTCCTTTTTCAACTCAATTCACTCCCTTCACATTTACACTTTCCTATTCTCCTCTCAAATTGGGACAACAAAGCTTAGGAATTGGAATAATGTTCATATGTGCTAGCAAATAAAATAGGCTTTAGGCTCAAAAGGGCTAACAAGGGATTCAATGTCATTGGTAAGGAAACTTTTGGCTAAGTGACTCATTAAAATCAAAGATGGCCTAAGATCCTATTCGGCATATCAAAATAGACACAATCAAGAAGCAAGAGCACACACAAGTTCTAGCATCCTCTAAGGTAACGATCCACTCACAAACGAAGAGATTAATTCATGCATCAAAATCTCATAAGGCTCAAGTCTCACGGCTTTCACATCCATGCTAGTCCTAGTGAATTCTCACCCGCATCACACAAGCACTCAAAAAGAAAACTTGTAAGCATACTAGTTCTCTCTCAAATCCACTCTAACTCAACTACTCACACAAAACAATTCTTAACTCAACCTCACAATTCTACTCTACTCATCAAACATGCTCAAGGATAGCAATCAAAAAGCATAAGATGATTGATAGGCATGAAATATGCAATAGCGCCTCAGATCAAAATCACCCCAAGGAGCATCTCAGGACACCAAATAACCAAACACACTCAAAGATAAGGGGTGCTCCGGTGCAATGTAACAAGAAATATAAAAGAAACTCCACCCCCCAAACTTCGACTTCGCAAAGAGGTCTACGTTTGGGGTTGTGGGTTACCTCAACCAAACAATTCAATTTCTCTCAACAGCGTTGCACACTTCCTTGCTTGAGTTCCTCCCTTTCGAGACCTCCATGATTCCTCCATTCCTTCGAGACAAGCCTACAAAATAAAAACTCTCACGTACGAGGTTAAAACTTACGATTCAACAACACCCTAATAACATAATAAGAAACTAAAAGTAAATAAAAGCAATTAAAAATGTGTTGCCTCTCATTCAGTGCTATTTTTAAGGTCCTCATGCCGGACCAAGCTCAAAGGAGCTTATGGGACATCATACTAAAAAATACCTCCCTTACTCTCATAAGAGTGGTGCTTGCATGTCTTTCCTTGATGCCCTTCCATCATGAAATCTTTTGCTTTCTTCTCATCCCCAAGTGTTATGGGTCTCAACTCCTTCTCACCTTTATCTGGAGGAGTCTTACCAAACAGTTTCTTGAATTTGGACTTTTTCTTCTTAACTCCTCCTTTCCCTTCCAACTGGACCACGTCCACACTTTTCACCTCTTCATCCTTCAACTTCTTCACTTTATCCCTATTACAAGAATCAAGAACATAATGCTCATGGGTTAAATTATCAAGTGAAGGATTATAAAATTCATGAATATGAGAAGGATTAGGGATATGAGGTGTGTCTTCAACACTAGGATCAATGGCATCCATGCAATACAAACTCTCATCCTCCTTCGGGTGCTTCATGACTTCATATAGGGAAATCTTCACTTCTTGATCATCAACCTTCAATGTAATCTTCCCATTTGCCACGTCTAGCACCATCCCCGCTGTAGCTAAGAATGGTCTTCCCAAGATCAATGGAACGTGCTCATCTTCCTCCATCTCTAGGACTACAAATTCGACTGGAAAAATGTGATCTCCAACTCTCACGAGGACATCTTCAACAACACCTTGAGGTCTCGTGATAGACTGATCGGCTAGTTGAAGCGTCATCATTGTGGGTTGAAGTTCTCCACCTTCCAACTTCTTGAACAACGAAAGAGGCATCAAATTTATGCTCGCTCCGAGGTCACATAGCGCTCCTTTCTTGATCCCGTTCCCGATATCACAAAGAATGGTGAAGCTCCCGGGATCCTTTAGCTTTGGAGGAAGCGCCTTGTGCACTAATGCACTCACCTCATGGTTCAGCTGCACCAACTTCGGTTCATCCACTCGCCGTCTTTTCGCGATCAAGTCCTTCAAAAACTTTGCATAGTTGGGCATCTGTTCCAAAGCATCATAAAAAGGAATGTTAATATGCAATTGTTTAAACACATCAAGGAATTTAGCAAATTTCTCATCAAGCTTCTTTTTCATAAAGCGTTGTGGATATGGGACGGGTATCACAGATTTGGGTACCCCCCATTCATCTCTCTCGGTCTCTTTGCTTCCTTTGCCTTCTTCCACTTAGGAACTCTCTCAACTTTCTCAATGTCTTCCTCTTCAAGCTCTTTGCTCTGATGAGACTCATCCAAATCTTTATGCTTCTCAATCCCTTCACTTTCAATCCCCTTCTCAACTATCACCTCTTCAATCTCATCTCTATCTTGAGGCGTCTCATAATCAGCAGGCATCTGAGGATCTTCATAGTTGGTTCCACTTCTAAGCTGGATCGCCTTCCAATGCTCTTTCAGGTTTCCCTACGGCATGGAAGGATACTTTCCCAGCTCTCTATTCCACGACTTTGCAATCTGGCTCATCTGGAACTCTATAGAAGTGAACCTTCGATTGTTCTCTTATTGAGTTCTAGCCCACTCAACGTTCATCTTCTGGAGCTCTTGATCACATTGATCACCCTTTTTATGCAACTCTTTCACATCGTACTCCAAGGATGACAACCTCTTACTTCCTTCCTCCACCTTCGGTAGAATCGCTCTCAACATCTCCTCAGTCGATGCACCGCCTTCTCCCCCCGGAGGTTTAGAACCTGGATCAACACCTGGAGGAACTGTAATACCCGTCTTTGGGTTAGCATATGAGAAATTCTCATTCTTTCTCCATGTGTTTTGAGGAGGCTGCTGGCCTCCTTGATACCCTTGTGTGTTCTTCCATTGATTTTGAGGTGGCTGAGGACCTGGAGGTACAAATGGTTGGCCATAAGAAGGCCTTCCATACTGATTTCCACATTGGTAGCCATTCTGATTGTAATACGGGCCTCCCATGTAATTGGCTACCTCTTGCTGTCCACTTGGGTGGTCTACTCTATCATTCTCTGCTGCATGCTCTCCAACCAAATTCTTCCCCAACTCGAGGTTGTTAATCTTTTCCATCATGGCCACCAACAGCCTTCTCATTTCTTCACCCTCTTCAACCTGATGCACTCTCTGGAAGTCTGCATCCACACTCCAAGCCCCGGCATTCGTGACTATGTTGTCTACGATCTCTCGATACCTCTCTATTCCTTGATTCAGGAATGATCCACTAGCACATGTGTCTAGTTGGTCTTGCCCAGCCTTGTTGGCACCACTGTAGAAGAATGCCATCACATCTCTCTCGTTGTATCCGTGCTGCGGGCATTCTATCAGCATGTTTGAGTATCTCTCCCACGCTTGACGTAGGTCCTCTCCTTGATTCTGGCGGAAGGAAGAGATCTCAATCCTTGCTTTGATCGTTCTGGATGGAGGGTAGAACCGCTCGAGGAACAGACGCTTGAGCTCGGCCCAAGTGGTAATACCTCCCCGTGGAAGCGTATTATCGTACCACTCTTTTGCTATTCCCGTCAATGAGAATGGGAACAGCCTAAGCCTCTTGGAATTTTCAGACATGCCATTGTAATTAAAAGTGGAGGCTATCATTAGAAAACTCCTCAGATGTGTATGAGATTCTCCTTCCCGATCAACCCCTTGAACTGATTCTCGGTAAGCAGCTTTAGAATTCCCGGGGAAATCGAGAAGTTATTTGCCTCAACAGGAGGCAATGCCACTCCATCATAGTACCGCTGTGGCTGTGCTGCAAACCTCCCTCGAATGGCCATATGTTGATCTACGTTCTGAGGAACGTGTTGAGGATTAGCAGCAGGTACGGGTACTTGTTGGGGTGGTGGTTGGTAAACAGGTGGTTGATTGTAAACTGGAGGTGGAGGATACGGGTAAGGTGGGTAAGGATAATGTGGGTATGGGTAGGGTGGATAAGGTAAGTTGTTTTGTGGTAAGTTAAGATGTGGGTAAGCAGGGTTGTTATGAGGGTTTTGAACAAGGTTATGAGCTGGGCTATTTTGGTTCTGAGTACCCGGGTTTTGGCTCTGGCTCTCTCCTAACGGATCTTGATTCTTACTGGTATTGCCATCAGTGCCGTCAACCCGGTTCAATGTCTGATTAAACTCATTCTCGACTTCGTCCAACTCATTAGTGATATCCATCGGTTCTTTCCCTCCGGCAGCGCTCATCCTTCTTAAGAAGGCTCGGTTCCTTCTAGCTATCGTCTCAGGATCTAACGGTAACCTCTCTTCGCTCGTATTGCCTTGTGAGTGTGTTTTCATAAACCTGAAACACTAGCAGAAGGATCAAAACGCAACAGCCGATTGAATAAAAATAAAAATAAACAGAAAATAAAGCACTCACTACTAACTACTAAGCTATCTACAAGTCCTATTCAAAAAGCATACAACGCCATCCCCGGCAACGGCGCCATTGACTTGAAGCGAATATACTAACTTCTACTAGTCGCTTACCCGCAAGCGGACGGGTTCACTGTAGTATGAGTAAGTATAATGGCCAAGTATATCGAACCCAAGAGATGGAGTGTATGCGAACAGATCCCTGAAGATCTACGCGTCGTAGCTAATATGAGTGTAATGATTTTGGATTTTTTTGAAAGATTAATTAAAATACTAAAATTATCCTAAGAATGCAAAAATCAAAATTAAACTAAGAATCGTAGGGTTGTTTTCAAATGAGAGATGGTGATGCTTAGGATAGGAATCCCTACGTATACTAACGGAGCAGGTACATGATCAAAATAACTGTGACGCGCAAGAAATAACCTAAGTAAAAGAATGCAAGGTGAAAGCTCAAGATTCTAAACCCTAATACTTTACCCTAACACTCGACTTCACTAATCCACTAACAAGTTAATAGATTGTGCTTAATTAATGAGACCCTAATTTAACTAAGGTGATGCGGTCGTCCTCCTTCGCTAAACTGGTAGATGAATTAACCCTTCCTAAACCCTCTAGTTAAGTCTACTCGTTGTTAAAGAGTGATACAATTGTCCTCTCTCTAACACTTTTCGAACGAAATTTAAAAGTAAAGTTGAGATTAATTTTAAGCATTCATTAATTAAGAGAATTAAAACCTAACGTCACAAGTTACCCTAATTACGTACCCACAATCTACTTCTACGAGTTCATCCTACCCCAAGCATACAAGGGTTTAGCTAGACATGGCTATAACGATAACGAAAACAATAAAAGAAACAATGAACATAAACATGATGAATTGAAGAAAGAAAATATGAAACATGAACTAGGGTTTAAAGAAATAAATACTAAGAACTGAATTTGAATTGATAAAAATGAAGTTTAAAGCATTTAAAGTAATCAAGCTAATTAAAAGGAACTAAGAAACGAAAAGAAACTAAGAATTCGTATGAAAAACCTCAACAAAATGTAAAGTAAAGCTTGCTCGTCTCTTCTTCTCTTTCTCTCCCTAAAAACTAAGTCTAAAAGTGATTTGGTATGTGTTGGATGATGTCTCCCTTCAAAAAAATGAGTTTGGAGAGGTATATATAGGCAACGGGCCGAAACGAGAGTTAATGGGCCGAAAAAAACACATCCGGAGGCAAAAATATGCAAGTGCTCGAGCTAGCACACGCTCGAGCGGTCCCATTCGAGCATATAGGTCGAATGAAATAGGTGCTCGAGCGCTCCCGCTCGAGCTGGTCGAATGGCGAAATTTTTCTACAAGTTTTTGGTCATTCGAGCAACACGCTCGAGCGGTGGCGCTCGAGTTGGCTCGAGTGGTCTTCGGTTGTTGTACACTTGTTCGTAAAATCTTCATATCTCCTCAACCGGGAGTCCGTTTTGGCCGATTCAAAATCCTACGAACTCCTCTTTTTACCCTCTATCTATCTATGAATATCAAAGAGACAAATTCATTAGTTTATGAAAATTATACTCATTTGACTCCAAACACTAATCGAAAACACTCAAAATATGAGCAAATCGGGCACCAAAACATAACAATTTTACGCCTAATCATGCAGCCTACACCAGTGGAGGTTTCCGTCTGGGAGGTCCCACTTCTCAAATACAGTGATCGGAGAAGGCGGTCGGATTTTTCTGGGAATGGGGAGAAATAGATCGACATCGAGAAATCAAGATTTGCAGAAAGAAAATCAAGTAGTACCACTGTGTAGAAGGGATTAATTCCACCGCTTCCGGCGGCGATGCCAGCGGCGACGATGAAGGTGCCTTTTTTCTCTTTAAGTTTAGGATGAGAATGATGCAAAGTGGTGCCCTTTTTTTCTCTTTTTGCAATTAAATTACTAACCAAGATTTATTTTCTCTTTTTTCAACAAAAGTATCTTTAATCTGCATTTTTTTAAACAAGTGGATTAATAATTGGAATTGAGCTTGAAGGGCTAAGAAGATGGGATAAAAGTCATGAAACTTACCAGATTGGCATCGGGAAATTATCTACCTGAAAAAAAATGGAACATAGAAAATTATGAACACCATGTGTTTGATGAAATTACTGAATGAGAAATTTGGGAAAATTTTGCAGGAATTACCAACCTTGTGGACGATAGGAAGGAGTCGTTGAATTGTCGAACGAGCCGCCAGTGATTTAAGCCGGAAACTTCAAAACCGAGTCGTCCACCATGTGTTTTGGGAATTCATTTGCCCAAAATTCGGGGGATGTGTATTAAGGAAAGGAAACTTTGAATTAAGAAGAAGAAGAAGAAGAAGAAGAAGAAGAAGAAGAAGGAGGAGAAGAAGGAGGAGAAGAAGGAGGAGAAGAAGAAGAAAGAAGGAGAAGAAGAAGAAGAAGAAGAAGGAGAAGAAGAAGGAGAAGAAGGAGAAGGAGAAGAAGAAGGAGGAGGAGAAGAAGGAGGAGGAGGAGGAGGAGGAGGAGGAGGAGGAGGAGGAGGAGGAGGAAGAGGAGGAAGAGGAGGAAGAAGAAGAAGAAGAAGAAGGAGAAGAAGAAGGAGAAGAAGAAGGAGAAGAAGAAGGAGAAGAAGAAGGAGAAGAAGAAGGAGAAGAAGAAGAAGAAGAAGAAGAAGAAGAAGAAGATGATGAATTCTTATTAATGGGAATGGTTGTTCTGTTTACAGAAGAGAATGAATGATAAAGTTGTTGGGAAAATAGGGGTGCCCGGAATCTATTCGGGATGAATTTTAAATATAAATTTAAATACAATTATTACTAGCATGAATTAATCCTAATTAATTCAAATAATAATTCCAACAACTAATTATCATCATGCATGTTAAATTAATTTCACATATTTAACTAGGCGGAATTAAACAAGTAAATATGCGATTAACGTACCTCTCGTAGTAATGGCCTTTGGATATACGGGACACTTGTAATCACGTTCTATCAACCCAAAGCCTTCTCAAGTATTTCCCTTTTCACCTCACTTGATCGCCGGTGGGAGACGCTTTCAAGCAATTTAATAAACTAAGGAAAAAGAAAAATATCTATGCTTCTTGATTTTTCCAACACATGGAATTATGTACTTGGAGATGAAAAAATCATCTCCTATTTATAATAAGAGGTGACCGAATTTTTGGGTATATTTTGGGCCTTGAGAAAATCTTTTCTTAGACTCTAAGAAATCTTGAATATATCCCATATATTCTTTTCTCCATAATAAAATATTCCACAAAAATCTCACTCTCCTATTATTCATGAAATTTTCGAAAATTATAGAAGAAATCCAAAGATTTGGATCTTCTTGAATATATGAGATATTCTTGTACTTCTAGAATACATATCTTCCATAATATCTTTCCAAGAAAATCAACAAAATCTTATTTCTCCTAAATAGGCTATATTTTCGAAATTATCAATAAAAATCAGCATAATATTTTCTTTTTATTTTAATCACCTTATCATTATTGGGCTACTTAATGGGCTACTTGAGGGGCCTTAAGGAGAATTAAGATTGGACCTCCTAATGGACTTCTGAATTTCAATATTGAGCCCCAATATAATTCAGCCCATTAATATTAATTATTACCACTAATAAATTAATATTGCACTATCCATCTTAATCCATATTACGATAATATGGGCTCCCGGTTATTATTTCCCGCGCTTAAGATTATCAAGTCCATTAATTAATTGAGCTTCTGAATAGCTCTAAATTAATTAATATAGTTCACCTTGGAGTAAAGACAGCTCAACATTATTATTCGTACCGAAGAAACTAATTCTTCACTTGCAAGATTTGGTACAATAAAACTTCTGAGCCCACCAAGGGGACTAATCACACGAGCCGTACTCGCACGCATTTCTCCGTATTAAATCTTAGCAACCGTCGTATGATTAATATTACTGCTCAAGACACAAAGTTCGAAGTCACAATGATTCTCACCCAACATGAATCAAAGCAGTAACCATTAAGCACACACGATCCTATTTAAGTGACGGAGATTAAGAAATCAACAACCACTGAGGTCTAATTCTTCACCTTTCAGAACAGAAGAATTTATCCTCGCTGTAGGTCCTCTTCAACACATACTAAATGTGCTAGTGCAATCTCTTAGTCAAGACAGACCAATCTGAGCCTTACACATCGACCTTTCACGGCGGATTGTTCAATTCCACCTAGGCCGTGAAATGTACGTTTAGTTACAAGGAAACCGTTAATGTTGTCTTCCGTGATCAGGTATCACCACATTAACTACGATGTAACATGTACTATATATTGAACGATTTGCAATAAATATTCAACATTCAATCATATCTAAAGCAAATGTGATAAAAGAATTATTCTCATAAACAAGTGTTTGATACACGAGTTATACAAAGTAAAAGCATACTTTCACGTATAACTCCAACAATCTCCCACTTATACTTAAAGTCTGCTTTTAGTATACATCACGCATGTCTTAGTGTAGTAGCTCTACGTGACATCTCATGTCAACCTACACTAACCTAATAATTCCTCCCACTTATACTTAAAGCAGATTGGCAATAGTCTTGACTCTCATTCCATCCACATGTCTCTCGAATGTATTCAGAGGCAGACCCTTTGTGAATGGATTTACTAGGTTGTCCCCGACGCATATCTTTGCCACCTCTTCATCTCCTCTCTTAACGATTTCTCGTATAAGATGGTGTTTTCTTTCAATGTGTTTGCTGGCCTTGTGGGCTCTCGGTTCCCTTGAATTTGCAACTGCTCCGGCATTGTCACAAAAGACAGTTATCTTGTCGGGCAAATTCGGAACTACGTCTAAGTCCACTAAGAAGTACTTGAGCCAAACCGCTTCTTTCGCTACTTCACAAGCAACTACTTATTCGGCTTTCATGGTCGAATCTGCGATGCATTTCTGCAAATCGCTTCTCCATGTCATGGCTCCTTCTCCCATGCAAAACACACTACCCGAGGTAGGTATTTTGGAGTCTATGTCTGATTGGAAATTTGAGTCCGTGTATCCCATGGGAATTAGATTGTCTGATTGTTAAATCAGCATTCCATACTAAGTTCTTTTCAGAAACTAAAGAACGCATTTAATTGCAATCTAATGTGCTTTCCCGGGGTTACTTTGATATCTTGCCATCATGCCCACGACAAAGCAGATATCCGGTCTCGTACACAACATTGCATACATAAGACTTCCTACGTCCGAAACGTACGGAACGTCTTTCATGTCATCTATCTCCACTTGCGTCTTAGAGCATATTTCTTTAGATAGATGGATTCCGTGCCTAAAAGGTACAAAACCTTTCTTGGAATCTTGCATGCTGAAATGCTTCAAAACAGTGGCTTTGTATGAAACTTGCGATAAACCCAACATCCTCCTCTTGGATCTCGAGTGAACTTGATCCCAAGGATGTGACCGGCTTTCCCTAAGTCCTTCATATCAAACTGATTTGACAGCCATACCCTTACGTCTGACAATACCTTTACATTGTTTCCAATGAGCAGAATATCGTCTACGTATAATACTAAGAATACCACCGCAGTTCCGTCACACCTTTTATACACACAACTTTCGAACTTGTTTTGATCACAAACCCATAAGACTTAATAACTTGATCAAAACACTGGTTCCAAGTACGCGACGCTTGCTTAAGTCCATAAAATGGATCTCTTAAGCTTGCATACGAGGTGCTCTTGGCCTTTTTCAACGAAACCTTTGGGTTGTTGCATATAGATCCCATCAAGACTTCCGTTAAGGAAAGCTGTCTTGACATCCATTTGCCAGATCTCGTAATCTAAGTGCGCAGCGATCGACAAGAGAATACGGATGAACTTAAGCATAGCTACAGGCCACAGGCCACAAGCCTTGCTTTGAAGGTCTCTACCCTTCCGTCCGGTCCTCTTTTCCTCTTGTACACCCACTTGCATCCAATGGGCTCTACCCCATTAGGTGGATCAACCAACTCCCACACTTGATTATAATCCATCGAACCTACCTCGGTTTCCATTGCGGTTTGCCACACTTCCGCGTCTTTGTCTTGGATTGCCTCGTCGTACGTTCATGGATCTGATTCATCGCCGGGAATCAAATCCGAAGATTCTCCAATTCCCATAAATCTCTCGGGTTGCCTTGCAATCCTCCCACTACGACGGGGTTCCGGTTGTGAAGGTATGACGTGTGGTATATCATCTTGTATACTTGGTATAGGAGTTTGCCCTCTTAACTCGTCTAAGGTAATCTCACTTCTGGGCTTTCTTTTGTTCATATAGTCTTTCTCCAAGAATTTAAAGTGCGAACTAATCACGGTCTTTTAATCCTTGAGACTATAGAACATACACCCTTCCGTTCCCATGGGATATCCTATAAACAACCTTAATTCCGAACATGGATCCAATTTACCGGCTTCCTTGTCTAGCACGTATGCCGGACAACCCCAAATCTGCAAGTGTCTTAGACTGGGCTTGCGCCCCGGTCCACAATTCCATTGGGGTTTTAGGAACCGATTTGGATGGCACCAAGTTCAGAATATAAGTCATTGTTTCCAAGGCGTTACCCCAAAACGACTTGGGTAAATCTGAATAACTCATCATGGATCTGACTATTTCTAAAAGAGTCTGGCTCCTTCGTTCTGCCACACCGTTCAATTGAGGGGTTCCCGATGTGGTCAACAGGGATACAATCCCTTCTTCCGATAGGTAGTTCAAGAATTCATTGCTAAGGTATTCGCCTCCACGAACAAATCGTAGAGACTTGATACTTCTTTCCCTATGCATCATAAGGTAGATGTATCCGTATCTTGAGTAATCATCAAATTACTCATACCTCCTTTTGCTATGATCGTCATTGAACCACACATATCGGTATGAACGAGTTCTAACACTTCCGTAGTTCTATTCCCCTTGGCTCCAAATGCCCTCTTGGTCATTTTACCCTCTAAACAGGATTCACAAGTTGGAAATGGTTCGACTTGGAATGATTCCAAGGATCCGTCTTTCACCAATCTCTCTATCCACTTTAGATTAATATGACCTAGTCTAAGATGCCATAGAAGTGTTTCGTTCATCTCCGAAGAACGCTTTCTTTTATTACTCGAAATAATCGATGTGTTATTAGATCCAATTTTGTGAGTGGTGTGCCCAAATAATGGTATAAAGATCATCCATTAAAGTTCCGGAACGGATAAACTCATCGTTTCAAGCAATAATAACATCCTTATTAAAAGAAACTGAGTATCTATTCAAACAGTTTAGAAACTGAAGGTTGAGTTCTTTCTAAACTAGGAACATGAGGAACGTCTCTCAAGACCATAACTCTATCTTCACAAGATAGGCGCACTTCTCCCACTGCTTCAGCTGCCACTCTCGTAGCATTGCCCGATGTGATGGGGATCTCACTTCCGTTAAGTCGTCGGGTTAGCTTAAACCCATGAAACAAATGTGATCAGTAGCTCTCGTATCCACTATCCACGAATAGACAACATACGCTACTTCACAAGTTTCGACGACTAAGGTGTGTGAATTACCTAACTTTCCTAGCCTCTTAGGCTTGGAACAGGCAGACCTCCATTTTCCTCTCTCACCGCAACTAAAACACTTCCCCTTCGATGCTTGCCTTTGCATTTGCCTTTCGCAACAATTGGATTTGCTTGGATCCGGCCTTTGGTTCTCTTCCTCTTTTTCCCTCCCTTGGGACCAAAAGAGGTAGACGAACCATTAGCCACCATAGCACTAGACTGGTGCTCCATTATCACCTCCACCGAAACTAAAGCTTGCAAGAGCTCGTGCAAACGACTTGTCCGTTCATTCATCTGACAGTTCAGATGAAACTACTCAAAGCTTCTCGGTAGGGAATGGTATATGAAATCAATCAAAATCCGTACCAAGTACTTCCAACTTGTTAAGGTATGCCATTATCTCGAGAACGTGCTCCCTCACGGGCGTTCCTTCCACCATTTCCAACTTGACCGAGTCATGTTTGGTGAACTGATTAGTCATGGGATTCTGATGTAAAAATATCTCTTCAAGGTGTTCCATGATTTCAACAGCGGATACAATGTCTTCATGAACGCGCCTCAAATCCTCAGACAAAAATGTCAAGATGATGCACTTCATTCATTGTCACGCTTCCGATCATAAACTGCCTCTTCCCATTGCTTGACTTATCATTAGGCTTGCCGGGTATATTAACATAAATAACCCAATTGTGTTTTCGTGCAGTAAGGACAAATTTTAAAAAAACGTTTCCAATTGATATAATTCTCTCCAAAAATTTTATTAACTTTAAGTATATTAAACAGTGGATTAAAAGGTTGCGACATGATGAAATGAGAATAAAACATACATTCATATCAATATCTAGAAAAATATGAAATTATCACATAATTCGATCACATCAATTATATTGAAACCTTAAAATAATATAATCATGCATCAGCCAACATCTCAAAACAATTTAAATGCGCCACGAGGGGTGGTCTATACATTTAAATACATTCAAGCGGATCACAAACTTAAAAGTTACAAATCCTTAATTCAAAATTAATAGTTGGCTCCCACTTTGACCACATAGAAATTGACAGGGACTCCGAGGGGAGTAAGTTAATATCAATTTCCTATGCCTAAGTAATAACCATAATTAAATACAGGATTATTATTTCGCTTTGAGCAAGCCACTCGTGGTGAGGGTCAATACCGCCCCTAGTAATAATCCACAATCATCCTTTCGGAATTTATTCATGTGAAATCCGTTCTTTTGGCCGATCCGAGGGGGAAATGTATTCCAAAAGAACTTCACAAATAAATAAATTATGGAGGCCAAAATAATCCAATTTTAATATCCGGAATAAAATTGCGATTATAAAAACATACTTAGTAATTTTCGAAAGTAAGGTTTTTCTTGGACAATTAAATTCATGCAAACACATATTAAAAATTGCACGAAATAAAACATCCATCAAAACAAAATTAAACACATTGGAGCACTCAATTCCAATTGTCACGGTTTAATTTCTTCACGTCTTGATGCGAAAAATCGTCCTTGTTGCTTTCCGACGTTCGTCTCGACGTGCTCCCACTCGAACAGCAACACTTCTTCAAAAACAGCATCGTTTGGGGTTCGGGACGAAGTTCAAAATCACACGGAAAAAAAACACGAACCGAAAAAATTCCACGGCTTGAGATACAGCGCGCGTCGGCCCACGAAGTGGGCCCGCGCGCTTCCCGGCCCGAGAAGCGCTGGAAAACAGCCCGAGGCGCACCCGAGGCGCTGCACGGAGGCGCGCCGAGGCGCACCCGAGGCGCCCCGAGGCGCTGCAGGCCCTTGCCGAGGCGCGCGCGCGCGGTGCGCGCGGCGCCGTGCGCCCGCTGCGCACGGCGTGCGCCGTGCACCCCCGTGCGCCGTTTTTTCGCCGTTCGTCCTCGTTTTCTTCACCCCTAGCATGATTTTACCTCCATACACGCGCCACGCTTGTATGCGTCGTCCGGGTACGCCGTTTTTAATTCTTCGTTCTTCGTCACGATCCGGTTACAATTTATTTTTACAAAAAAAATAAATACTAGATCTAGACTAGTCTATTACAATGATCGAATCAAAATAAAAACAACTAATCTACTCGTGGATTTTCTCACGAGAAAAACGAATTCGAACGAATCGAATTAAAAACAATTAATTTACACGCATGAAATTAACAACATTAAAACCATGACAATTGGATACCTGCAAAAAAGATCTAACAATTCTACTATCCAATTTCAATTTAATGTTCAACAATTTAAATTCCAATTTAAAATTCAGAGCCTGAAACCGTGGCTCTGATACCAGTTGTTGGGAAAATAGGGGTGCCCGGAATCTATTCGGGATGAATTTTAAATATAAATTTAAATACAATTATTACTAGCATGAATTAATCCTAATTAATTCAAATAATAATTCCAACAACTAATTATCATCATGCATGTTAAATTAATTTCACATATTTAACTAGGCGGAATTAAACAAGTAAATATGCGATTAACGTACCTCTCGTAGTAATGGCCTTTGGATATACAGGACACTTGTAATCACGTTCTATCAACCCAAAGCCTTCTCAAGTATTTCCCTTTTCACCTCACTTGATCGCCGGTGGGAGACGCTTTCAAGCAATTTAATAAACTAAGGAAAAAGAAAAATATCTATGCTTCTTGATTTTTCCAACACATGAAATTATGTACTTGGAGATGAAAAAATCATCTCCTATTTATAATAAGAGGTGACCGAATTTTTGGGTATATTTTGGGCCTTGAGAAAATCTTTTCTTAGACTCTAAGAAATCTTGAATATATCCCATATATTCTTTTCTCCATAATAAAATATTCCACAAAAATCTCACTCTCCTATTATTCATGAAATTTTCGAAAATTATAGAAGAAATCCAAAGATTTGGATCTTCTTGAATATATGAGATATTCTTGTACTTCTAGAATACATATCTTCCATAATATCTTTCCAAGAAAATCAACAAAATCTTATTTCTCCTAAATAGGCTATATTTTCGAAATTATCAATAAAAATCAGCATAATATTTTCTTTTTATTTTAATCACCTTATCATTATTGGGCTACTTAATGGGCTACTTGAGGGGCCTTAAGGAGAATTAAGATTGGACCTCCTAATGGACTTCTGAATTTCAATATTGAGCCCCAATATAATTCAGCCCATTAATATTAATTATTACCACTAATAAATTAATATTGCACTATCCATCTTAATCCATATTACGATAATATGGGCTCCCGGTTATTATTTCCCGCGTTTAAGATTATCAAGTCCATTAATTAATTGAGCTTCTGAATAGCTCTAAATTAATTAATATATTTCACCTTGGAGTAAAGACAGCTCAACATTATTATTCGTACCGAAGAAACTAATTCTTCACTTGCAAGATTTGGTACAATAAAACTTCTGAGCCCACCAAGGGGACTAATCACACGAGCCGTACTCGCACGCGTTTCTCCGTATTAAATCTTAGCAACCGTCGTATGATTAATATTACTGCCCAAGACACAAAGTTCGAAGTCACAATGATTCTCACCCAACATGAATCAAAGCAGTAACCATTAAGCACACACGATCCTATTTAAGTGACGGAGATTAAGAAATCAACAACCACTGAGGTCTAATTCTTCACCTTTCAGAACAGAAGAATTTATCCTCGCTGTAGGTCCTCTTCAACACATACTAAATGTGCTAGTGCAATCTCTTAGTCAAGACAGACCAATCTGAGCCTTACACATCGACCTTTCACGGCGGATTGTTCAATTCCACCTAGGCCGTGAAATGTAAGTTTAGTTACAAGGAAACCGTTAATGTTGTCTTCCGTGATCGGGTATCACCACATTAACTACGACGTAACATGTACTATATATTGAACGGTTTGCAATAAATATTCAACATTCAATCATATCTAAAGCAAATGCGATAAAAGAATTATTCTCATAAACAAGTGTTTGATACACGAGTTATACAAAGTAAAAGCATACTTTCACGTATAACTCCAACAAAAGTTGAAAAAAAGCTAAAGTAATATCCTATTATATATATAAGAGTTAGATTAGAAACTAACTCTTAACTGCTTACTTTAGAGTATATTTACAAAAGGAGTAATACTTTTACTCTTTAGACCCCTCCTCAAAATGGGAGTGGATATCTAACAATCCCATTTTGGACTTGAATTTAGCAAATGTAGAAGGTTGTAGAGGCTTGGTCATGATATCAGCGAGATTTTCTTCAGTTGGTATTTGGATTAATTTGATCACACCTTCTTGAACTTTCTCTCTTGTGTAGTGGCAATCGATTGAAATGTGTTTGCTCTTTTCATGTAAGCAAGGATTATGTGCAATCTGGAAAGCTGTTTTGCTATCAGTATATACCATAGTTGGTTGTTTGAAAGACACTCTCAAATCCTTCAGAATGTATATGATCCACTGAGTTTCACAAGTTGTTGATGCCAAAGCTCTGTATTTAGCTTCTGCTGAACTTCTGCTTACAGTGGTTTGCTTTTTGGATTTCCATGAAATGATTGCATCTCCCAAATATATTGCATAACCTGTTATACTTCTTCTAGTATCTGTACATTTTGCCCAATCACTGTCAGTGAATGAATGTAACTAAAGCTGTTAGCGGAAGGATACAAAATACCTTGTCCTGGTGTTTGCTTTAGGTACCTTAGTACTCTATGGACTGCACTCATGTGTTGTGCAGATGGATTACTCATATATTGTGATAGTGATTGTACAACATAAGATATATCTGGTCTTGTGATTGTTAGATACAGTAATCTACCAACAATTCTTCTATACAACTTACTATCAGTAGATGAAGAAGTATTACTTTTAGTGAGTTGGATTTTAAAATCCATTGGAGTAGAACAAGGCCTACTCCCTAAAAAACCACATTCATTCAATAAATCTAGAGTATATTTTCTTTGGCAAAGAGATATACCTGTACCAGATCTAGCTACCTCTATTCCCAACATATATTTAAGCACTCCTAAGTCTTTGATTGTAAATTTGTCATGTAAAAAGGATTTGACTTTCATTATCTCATCAATTGAATTACCAGTCACAATCAAATCATCAACATAACAGAGTACAACAGTAAAAGAAGTGTTTGTGCATTTTGTGAATAGAGAATTATCAGCAAGAGATTGTAAGAAACCAATTTGTATTAGAGAATCAGAAAGTTTTGTAAATCATTGCTTTGAAGTTTGTTTCAAACCATATAAACTTTTTTCTGTGATTTGCAAACTCTTGTATCATTACTATCACAATAACCAGGGGAAGGAGACATGTATATTTCTTCAATTAAATCACCATGTAAGAAAGCATTGTCCACGTCTAATTGATGAATAAACCAATTTTGTGAAACAACAACAAATAATAGAATTCTAACAGTTGTAATTTTTGCTACAGGACTGAAAGTATCAAAATAGTCAATACCTTCTTGTTGTGTGTATCCTTTTGCAACAAGCCTGGCTTTATACCTTTCTACTGACCCATCCTGTTTGTATTTGACTTTAAAAACCCATTTACACCCAATGCAGTCTCTGTTTGGGGGTAAACTAACTAATGTCCATGTGTTAGTTCTTTCTAAAGCATCTAATTCAGCTTTCATAGCTTGCTGCCAGTTAGGATTATCCTTTGCTTGTTTGTATGTCTTATGCTCTTGTATCTGACTTATAGAGGCAGTGAAAACCCTATGATTATGAGATAGCTGGCTAATGGACAAATAATCACTTATATGATATTGTTTTCCAGGTTTTACAACAAGATTAGCAACAGAAGGTTCATGAGTTATGGACTTAGGTAACACAGTTTCATAAACTTGTAAATAAGTCGGTTGTGTTCTAGATCTTGTTGATCTCCTAACATCCAAATTCTGGTCTTGCATAACATTTCCATGCAAATTAGTTACATTATCAACAGGATCATTATTAATAAATTTATGTACATTGTTTCTAATCTCAGGATAATATATTACATGTTCCATATATTCATCCATTTCTTCTCTATGAATAATATTAGAGCTATCATTAATACTAGGAAAGTGATTAGAGGTACCTGGATTAGAACTTTCACTGTCAACTATTGCTTCTTGATCAGCCAGAACAGATTCTCTTGCTATTATTTCCATAATCAGCTTCTCAGAACCTTTCTTATCGGCATAAGGAAATACTGTTTCAAAGAATCTTACATTTCTAGAAACAAACACTTTACCATTAGTGATGTCAAGGAGTTTGTAGCCGTTTGTACCAAAAGGATATCCAAGTAAAACACATTTAATAGCTCTTGGATCAAATTTTGATCTATGAACAGATAGGGTATTTGCAAAGCACAGGCAACCAATTCTGAGATAGGAATAATCAGGTTTCTTCCCATTTAAAATTTCAAAAGGTGTTTTATTTTCTATAACAGGAGAAGGCATTCTATTGATTAAATGAACTGATGTTTGAATGCAATCAACCCAATAGATAAGAGGCAAAGATGACTGAAAAAGTAAGGC
The DNA here is from genome assembly GCA_947034835.1 of Ballota nigra. Lineage (NCBI taxonomy): Eukaryota > Viridiplantae > Streptophyta > Magnoliopsida > Lamiales > Lamiaceae > Ballota > Ballota nigra. The sequence goes on along the minus strand of OX344727.1, from coordinate 2,459,264 downwards.
TCTAGCAACTTGTAAAATATATTGATGTTTTCTTTCTACTAACACATTCTGTTGTGGTGTTTCAACACATAAAGTCTGATGTATAATACCTAATTTATGATAAAAATCTTGTAGAATGAATTCAGCCCCATTATCAGACCTTAAAATCTTTATTTTCTTGTTAAATTATGTTAAAACCATATTGAAAAAGTTTTCTAAAGAGACTTTTACTTCAGATTTGGATTTTAACAAGTAAACCCATGTACATCTTGAAAAATCATCAACAATTGTTAGAAAAAACTTATAACCAGCATGTGAAACAATGGAAAATGGGCCCCATATATCACAATGTATGAGATCAAACAAAGCAGAAGTAGTGGAGACACTTATAGGAAAAGACTTCTTCTTTTGTTTAGCAAGTGGACAAATATTACAATTCTTATGCATATCCATAGTCTTTAGTCCTAATTCTTTTATATGAATCATATTTCTAGGAGATATGTGTCCTAATCTACTATGCCAAAGATCAAAATTACCAGAAGCCAAAACAGTAGGCTGGTAAGCATTATTTGCAGTATGAATGACTCTCAAGTGGTAAAGCCCCCCATTTTGTTCAGCAGAACCAATCACATTGTTTGTGTCCTTGTCCTATAAAACACAATGGGAAGCTATAAAACTTAGCCTACTTTTTGGACAGTTTTTTTTCTTTGTCATAAGTTGGAGGGTATTATGAGGTATTGTGAGGTTCATTTATCAATAAAATTATTATTTATGGAAAATATGATACTTACACTACTACATTTTCGCTCATAGGTAACAGAGGATATCTGTTAACTATGAGCGAAATGGTCTGTTATCTAAGGTGGTGTAATCTATGCACCTCGCTCATAGATAATAGATTCAAATCAATGAATATCCATTACCTATGGCAGTTCAGAATATAAAATCTCGCTCATAGATAACTGATAATATCTGTTATCTAAATGTTTATAATTCGTTACCTAATTAAGCAAAAATAACAGATTTTCTCCGTTATCTTTTGTAAAAAAATAAAAAAAAAATTCTATAATAGAACAAATATTTAATTTTGTCAATTTTTTTAATTCCTGAAATTAAAAAATTAAAATATACACAATAAAAAGACAAAACAAAATTTAATAAATTAACAATCAATTCAAAAGTCAATATTTTCATTAAATTACCAAACATACAAACATCCACAAAAAAATCATCAAAACATCCCTCATGAAAAAATCTTAGGCTTTTCATAAATGCCTCAACTAAAAAATGGAGCTCAGATTCAACTTTGTCCAGATCCAGAGTGTTGGTTTTTATTGCTGCTATGTATAAAGCCGTAGCATAGTTTCCAGTTGCCCCAAACAATTTCAAAGGAACCTGAAACACAATCAATCAACACCAGAACCAAGATAATACAATATTCAAAAGTAAGATATCAACTAAAATGGATAGTCTAAAACCAACTAATTCTAAAATGATGATAACAAAAGAACTGTTGGATTAGAAAAGAATCAAGGATGGACTGCTAAAGTCAGTGATTGTGCAAACATAAGCACATGACATCCAATTAACTATTTATTCAGAAATTATGATTGTAATTCAGAAATATAAAGATAGACTACAAAAGGAGGGAGGGGTATAAAATAACAAAATACTGAATCTTCAATCTCCAAATTAAGGAACTACAGAGGCGATAGTGATAAGCTTCCTATTAGCTAAACAAAGGACATATAGAAATTGATATATATGTTAATTATGTGGGCGTGATTAACAATTATGAAATAATATGTACATAATTTAGGTCAAAAAATAGTCATGATCTCCTTTTATTTGCAGATTCCAAAATAAATAGCAAGTATATATGCGGCTCTGTTACACATGGATAAACATGTAATGTCATCAATCTCCATTCTCCATATGAAATATATATAGTATCAAATGAAATTACCTTAACTTTCTGCCCTTTAGCTGGAGCCCCACTTGCATAGCTCCTTGAAAACTGAAATCAATAGCATCAACCAACAGTTCAACAGAACTCCATGTCTCTAATAAATATACATATGTGTGTCATATACACAGAACATGTACACTGTGTGTGTATTTGATTTTGCTTATAGTAAGCAGGAATCCAAATACACACAGAACCATGGTGATGAAAGTGCTAGCACATTGTCAAAATCTCATAGCATAAGGTATTGTTCATCATAGAAATCATTTACTCATGACTAAAGATTAAACTGTCAAAAAATATCAGGCTTATGTTGAACTAATCTTGATTTAATTGATCTCATTCTACAATTATTGAACAATCTCTTTTTAATACACCCCTTCTTTATTTGCTCCCTCTAGTTTAATTTTAGCATTAAGACAATTTTAAGAAATATTTAATAATTGCATTGTGCACACCCTTGAGAGTTGGTCTTTAACATCAAGACGATCTTTACACCAAAATGTGTGCAATGGGGAGCTACAATAACAATTTGATGCAGAACAAATCGGTCAAATTTTAGCAACCAATATTATAAGAATTGGAAGTTGAGGAAAAAAGTGTAATCTAAATCAGCATAATGGTTTAGATAGACAACATCGTTGAATTAATAAACACAAGCATGGTGAACAAACAAATATAAACCAACATGTGAAATGGGGGGAAACTATAGATTACTCTTCTCACCTCTAGAGTTGCAATGCTCAATACTACCTAAGCACTACACAGTGCATCCAAAAAATATAAAAAAAATTATCAAACAGCCAAGGAGCACTATCTCAGCTTACTTCTAAATATCCAATGCTAAAGAGGGAAACTAGAGTGGAATTTAAATTACCCCAAAATGCTTCTACACCAGAAGATAGATGAAGCCCCTAATCACTAGATTCCTTTACCGTATGCATTACTTAAAACTTAGAAAGGGGAGGTAGATGTATTGAGAATTCCTTCATGTCTACAGAATATACAGCTGAGTATCTGGTTTTAGTTTGTTATCCACCTGCAGAAACACCCTCAACTTTGCATCAGCTACTTCTAGTTGTTATGAAGAAACGTAAGGACAAGTTTTACAAAAGAAAATAAATTGAATTGGTGTTCGCAGAGGTGCTATCTATGATAGCAGCTAAGACACTAGAGGGATTAGCACAACAAAGTGGTGAATCTTGACGGAAGGAGCAAAGCATATGCAAAATATCACTACTTATAAACAGAGTTGTGAATATTTTCAGGCTATAAATCCAACATATCATTAGTTATACAAGAGTTTTCAATTGGAAGGCATAGCAATAATGATATTAGCATCACAATTTAAAACAGAGTACATAGAATTTTCAATTTGCCGGTACATCAATGCTTCAATTTTGATATATATCATGTATAAACATGTATTAAAAATTGAAAATTATGCACTATAAGCCTTTGAACCCTAATCAGAATATGAATTAACAATGGAAAGAAGAAGAAAAAATAGAATCCGAGAAGGTACGAACCAGGAGGCGTCGGGTGGAGGAGGCATTGCGCAGCGGTGTTGACGCGCGCTGGAGGCGTCGCACAGGTTGACGCGGTGTAGCGATGGCGTTGCGGCGGAGTGCAGCGGAGTGCGGTGGAGGCGGCGGAATGCAGCGGAGTGGACGCGCGCTGGGTGCGTCGCTCAGGTTGACGCAGTGTGGCGGTGGCGCTGGCGTTGCGGTAGAGTGCGGCTCACGGAGGACGTGCTGGTCGATCGATATCGAGAGTTAGGGCTTTTAGAATTGGGTTTTTTTTTGTAGCAGAGAACCGTATTTGATGGGTGGGGGTTTGTTAGATCAAGTGAATCCTTTTTTTTTCTTTGAGAGTGTTGATCGAATGCAATTAGAAAAGTAAAAGATTTTCTTATTAATTATTTATAAAATTAATTTTATTTAATAGATAACCAAAAAATAGATAACTGATTTATAATTAGTTATCTAAGGAAAAATTCTAACTTAAATTTTATTGTTTAAAATTAAAAGTTACATAGATAACTAAACCTAAATAACCATTAGAAAAATCAGTTAACTATGAGCGAACACCCTTTTAAATAGATAACAGATATTACCTAGATAACGGATTTACGAAACACATATAACTGATTCAATAATATCTGTTATCTAGGCTTTGTTATCTATGAGCGAAAATGTAGTAGTGTTATATTTTCCATAAACAATAACTTTATTGATAAATAAACCTCACAATACCTCATAATACCCTCCAACTTATGACAAAAAATAACTGCCCAAAAAGTAGACCTACTAATATTGGACGGAGGGAGTAATAGGTTAAAAGTGAAATCAGGAACATACAAAACATTGTACAATGTTAAATGTTCATTAAGACTAATATGTCCAATATGAGTAGCTACTGAAATTGCATTGTAGCAGGAGGAGATGTAAAACAATTAATGTCACAACACATATGGTCAGTAGTACCTGTGTCAAGAATCCATGAAAATATTCTTGAATTAGAATCCACAGATAGGCAAGAATGCATACCTGGATCAGAAGCATTGTCATGTTTTGCAAATGCACCAGCTGCTGTATGAACAGATTCTTTTGCCATATTCCCTTGCTTAGCAAAACTCAGAAATTGCTCAAACATCTCTTGTGTGAACAAGAGATTAGAAGCTACAAGTTGTTCTTCCTCAGGAGTAGAAACAAGTATATTTGCAGATTTCTCTTTTGAATCAATTCTACCCTTATCCCTACCCCTAGGACCCTTCCACCCTGGGGGATATCCAATCAACTCAAAGCACCTATCCTTAGTATGATTATTCCCATTGCAGTGAGAACATTTCAATGACTTCTTTTTGTCTTTATAGTACTTTGAGTTATTATTAGCCATCATAGCAATTGACTTATTCACATGATTATTTGATAAACTAAGAGACCTCTGAGATTCTTCCTATAATAGGAGTGAATAAACCTTGGCTAAAGGGGGCAAGGGTTTGTTTAGCAAGAATTGACTCCTAATGGCAAAATATGACTCATTAAGGCCAACAAGAAATTTCATGACAGAGTCTTGTTCCTGGGAATTACTGATCATAGCAGCAAGATTACACCTACAAGTTCCACCACAAAGACATCTAATAATAGGCCTATGGCTCATCCACTCATCCCAAACAGACTTGAAATGATTGTAATATTCTACAATAGATTGGCTACCCTGAGCCATATTACTTAAAGACTTTTCCAATTGAAAGACCTTTGTCAAATCAGAACAAGAATATCAAACGTGTAACTCATCCCAAACCTCTTTAGCAGACACAAAATACTTGAGTGAGGAGAAATAGAATTAAGTATCCACTGGAGGACCAAATCATTTGCTCGAAGGTAAGCAACATAAATAGCCTTGTCCCCATCTTTTGCAAGAACGGGCAAAGAACCATCTATAAGAGGGAGTTTGTTTTTTACGCTCAAACCTCGAGTCACAGCATGGCTCCACTCAACAAAATTTGCCGCACCAGTGAGATGATCTAGTGCAATAGCCACGGCCGGATTATCGTTGTGATGTAAGGCATACGGAGAAAAATGAATTAATTGTCGGATTGAGAGAATCTGCAACATTAATTTCAATTTCGGTAGACATGGTAAAGGAATTCGAATAAAACTCACAAAATTGATTTGAATACTACCAGAAAATCGAATAAAACTTCACAAAACAGATTTCGACCAAGAAATCTGAAGAAATCGACCAAGAACTGGTCAAATAATACTTGAACCGAAAAATCCCCAAAAAATAGGGCAAAGAAATTTCAGTCGAGCATAAAAATCGATGAATTAGCGGAAGCAAGGATCAAACGAGCTTGTGATTACGTTGAATCACAAACTGATACCATATTGAGGAAAGGAAACTTTGAATTATGAAGAAGAAGAAGATGAATTATTATTAATGGGAATGGTTGTTCTGTTTACGGAAGAGAATGAATGATAAAGTTGAAAAAAACTAAAGTAATATCCTATTATATATATATAAGAGTTAGATTAGAAACTAACTCTTAACTGCTTACTTTAGAGTACTAATATATTTACAAAAGGAGTAATACTTTTACTCTTTAGAGTAAAGCCTGTTATCACAATTCAGGGCTTTTTGGTCACCATTTTTAAATTGTTTGAATTCTTATCAGAAAAGGGGAAAGGGAAACAATGTTGAGACAAAAAAAAAAAAAAAGGGAAGAAGATTGGTGAAAGTGAAGCAAGGATTTTGTGTTTTGTTTGTGAGGTGAGGATGAGTGTCTATTCAGCTTGGTGATTGCTCAGAAGGGATCTTTTCTTTTTCTTTTTTACTTGTTTTCTTTTTTCAATGCTATATTGAATATATATAATTTTAATATATATGTGCAATTTTTGAAATGTTAGAAAATTAGAAAAAATCTCTATAGGGAACTTATTTGATTTTTAAAATAGTAGAAAATTAGAAAAGATTCTTATATAAAATGTTTTATAAGATGTACAAATTCGAAATGATAGAAAATTAGAAAAGATTCCTATAAGGAATTTGTTTCATTTTTGAAATGGTAGAAAATTAGAAATATACAATGTTTTATAAGATGTACAAATTCAAAATGGTAGAAAATCAGAAAAGATCCATATAGGGAACTTGTTTTATTTTTGAAATGGTAGAAAATTAGAAATGTACAACGTTTTATAAGATGTACAAATTTCGAAATGATAGACAATTAGAAAAATTCCTATAGGGGAAAAATTGTACATTAACTTTTGATATAACTTTATGGAGTTGACTTTTCACATCATGTAATAGAGCCTAAAGTGGTTTTCCCGTAACGTAGTGGAGAGTTTTTCCCCCTAATTAATAATACCCCAATTGCAAAAAAAAAAATACACACACACACACAATTCGACATGTTATTGTGTTTTGGAAAAATCAAAATTGAAGTTAAAATTAAACTTAAAATTCAAGTGTATATCATGCACTTGAGTTTATGTTTGAATGTGTGTTTAATATATTATGTGGTGATAATTGACTTATTTGTTATTATCACATATTTTTGTGAATATGTAAGTTTATGTCCACCGATAAATTTTCCGGTTAATTAAGTCATATATAATTTTTCTGATAAAAGAAAAAGAAAAATGTCATACATAATTCTCCGTTTTCACTAAGGACACATTCTTCCACAAGTGTAGGGCCTTTAAGAAGGTTTGGTTTAACTGGTCCATAGTCTTGATTTGGACCAAAGGGCACGGTTATTTTCACCAGAAAGTTAAGGTTACTTACAACCTTTTTTTTAATACATTCCACCTAAAAATGTTTGAAAAAAATAATTCGAAAAATTTGATAATTTTCAGATTTTTTTTTCAAAAATGTGTATTTTTTTTTATGAAAATTGTCAAATTTTTTAGGATTTTTTAGTGGGGTGTATTAACAAAATAATAGGATGTATTTAACATGGTCCTCACCAGAATTAGAAGGGCCTCTAAAAGACAGCCCATAGCCCATTACGATTGCATTGTTCAAATGACGATTAATTACGAATTATTATTACTTGGAGAAAGATCACCTAACTTTTATGATTTATAATGTTTTTATTAATTTAATTACTAATTTTAACTCTAGTGTATTAAGCGAATCGAATCTATATGAAATGTATTTTTATCCACTTTTACCAATTTACCCATTAATCCTACATTCCTACCATTATATTTATATTACTTAAAAATAGTCTCACTTGAGACAATCTCATCACAATATGATGCCTCATGTATTTTTTATAATTTGAAACATAAGATAATTTTTTGGCACTTACAATTGGCATAACTTGCATTACACTTTGCCTTGTCAAAAGTTTATATATAATATGACATGTTAAATGCACATAAAATGATGAGATATTACATAATTGCAAATTTTATGTGAGAACATTTTATATACGAGACCTTAAATTTTTGGGTTTAAATAATAGTGTTGGGACAAATATAGATAAATAAACACTCAATATTAAATACATTTACTAGTATACGCGATAAATCAATGTATTGCTCATGAATAGGTCCAACCAATTAATCAATTCCTCAACTATTCTATTCAAGTTAAAAATTTGATAATAATATTATTTGATTAAGTTAGAATAGTGGAAAGAGTAACATACAAACTCCAAAATTGAATTCATAGTACCATGCAGAGAAGTTTGCTTAGAAAGAAGAAACATTAACAAATGACAAGGATTTGCAATTGCATACACCAATTATAGATATAATTGGTTTGTTATATTAAAGAATATTTATTCATTGATTAAAAAAAATATTAGGTTGTTAATATCGATTGTTACAATAAAAAATATTAATTATTTTACTAAAATATAATTTTACATCAATTGTATGATACAACAGATGCATACGAGAGTCACTCAAGTTAAATGTTTTTTTTTTTTTTGATCGGTAAAATGAGAATTTTATTGCAACAAGGACATAAGAAATACCCTCAACAACAGATTGTACATCAGTTACAGAAATGCACTTCACTCCCACCATCTCTCCAAGCTCCTAGGCAATGAAACACTACAAAAGTTGCTGTAAAAAAAGCTGTCAAAAATTGCAGCAGCCTCACTCAACATCCTAATACCACTCTTGGGCTTGAAACCCAATCAACAAAGGCAAAATTTCTGCATCTAACTTCTCCACCTATGACCCAACTCCAAAGACGATTTTTTATCTCATACACCAAATCCTGCAGCGGCCGCTTCTCCCCTCGAAAAATAAAGCCATTTCTCGTCTTCCATAATGTCCAAACAATGCACTTCCACAAGCAAACCGCAAATAGCTTACCCTTTTTGCCCCTCAATAGTCTACTAAAAAGTAATAGACTCATTGAAGGGTTAGAGGGTAGAGCCACCTCTACTCCCAGCCACTTAATACATTCCATCCAAATTTGATAAGAAAAAGCACATTCAAAGAAAATATGATTTACCGTCTCAAGCACACCATCACAAAATGAACAATTTAGGTTCGCATGATTTGGCAAACATCTTCTACGCTGCAAGTTTGTTGTGGTCGGGATTCTTCCCCATAAGACTCTCCATGCATGCACTCGAACTTTGGTAGGCGCCATTTTGTTCCATACCAAGTCGAACTCTTCCTTAGTACCTCCTTCAACTGATTTTTTTTGTTCCAAGAGCCAATTGTAAGTCCCTTTTGTCGTATAGCTCCCATCTTTTTCACGACCCCAACACCATTCGTCCTCCTCTCCAAATTTCAGCGGGTACCTGTCTAACACATCAATTAATTCATTAAGTATCACAATTTCTCTATCAAACAGGTTTCTTCTCCAGTTCCAAACCCACCCCCATTCACTCCCTCTCCACTCCCCCATCTCGTTAATACTCCCAGTCTTTTTTTGACACAAATTATACAACCTTCTAAATCTACATTTTAGATTAATGTCCCCCGCCCAACAATCCTCCCAGAAACTAGTATTTCTACCATCCCCCACCCGCCTTACTAAACCCGAAAACAACCAGTTCGCCTCTCCTACCTCTACTGCTTTTAAAATTTTCCCCCACCACCCTCTCGGTTTGGCTCCCCTCCTCTCAGAATTTTGCCCCAAACCCACTCCCCAAGAATTGCCCCACCTAGATTCAATAATGCATGCCCATAAACTCCCTCTATCACAATAAAACCTCCACACCCATTTCCCTAAAAGGGCTTTATTAAAGCACTCCAAGTCCCTAACACCAAGCCCCCCACAAAACTTTGGTTTACAAATTGTTTCCCATTTTATCCAAGGAGTTTTTCTCTCGCCTTCCTCACCCCCCCCCCCCCCCCCAAAAAAAATTCTTTGCAAACGTACAATTTCACTCAGGGAAGTACTCATGATTTATCTTTCAACCTATGATGCACATATTCTTCAAAATTCATTGATATGCAATATCGGATACTGCATGGGTGCGGGTACGATTCATGTGGAATTCACCACATGGCGAATCCGTACAAAAAAAAAGGACTCGCGTATGCGGGTAGCGGGAGAGCGCATCCGGTGCGGGAGAGCGCGTGGGTAAAATTTGATTTAAAAAAAATTGGGTATTTTTTTCCCATTTTTAAAAAATTAAAACTTTAAATGATAAATCTAAATTAGAAAATTTACCTTACCCAACACCCACGAAAACAGTACGAACATAGAGGTCAGAAGAATAATTTCACAAACATGATTAATCGGGTTGATAATGGTATTTAAATTGCTGTTTCTTATATCTTTGACGTATCGCACCCTAATATTTTCAAAAACTCGTATTCCCACGCCAGTATCTACCCGCACCCGCACCTGCTCCCACACCTATGCAACATAGCCTCCAATCAATGTAGTTTAACTCCTTTACTTGTTTACCTAAAAATTCTTACCCTTCATCCTATTACTTATATGGATTTTGAACGCTAACTTATTTTAACCGGTACTCTTCTCGATGCGAAACTATTTTTGTAGATGAAGATGCCATATTTTTTTTTAAAAAAATGGAGTATTTGAATGTAGAGTTAAATGAATATTAATGATATCAATTTTACTTTAACTTTTGTGAAGAAGAGATTTTTTTTTAAAGTATAAAAGTAACTATAGAATATCCAAATAAAACAAGTACGCAGATAGTTATGGAAAAGTACAAGCACAAGAGAATGCCTCATTTCGAATTCATCAAGAAAGGTCAAACAAGACTGTATCAAACAGTATAAATGCATGAATACACAAATGCTTAATATTATTCCAACAAATGTCCTACATTATCAATCCCCCATACAATCCCACTCCCATTTCATGTATCCCCCAACCCCCACCCAAAAAAAAAAAAAAAAATCTTAAATTAATTTTTCGTTGCTTTCAGTACAATATTTAATAAAAATAATTAATATAAATATAGTACATGTGATGTAATGGAGAGAGAAGAAAATAACGTGTAATTTATTTAAATGAATGGATATGAATAAAATGTATTAATATAATATTATTAATTGATGTAAAAAAAGATATAAAAAATGACAAAGTATAGAGTAAAACTGGTGTATACATGAATCACTGAAGGGTATTAGTTGTTTTCATTGAAAGGTATTAGTTGTATTATTGAAGAGTATTACTGATTTACACTAAAAAATCTTAGTTGTTTAGTGAAAATGAACTAAAACTCTTCAGTGCAAACCAGTAATACTCTTCAGTAAAAACAACTAATACTCTTCAGTGAAAACAACTAATACCCTTTAATGATTCATATATAAACCAATTTCACTCTATACATACTCATAAAAATTTAATATGGAGACGAATGAAAATGACAAAATCAGAATTTAATAGTACTAAAAAGGAAATCATAGTATACGAAGAATCTGTAAAACTCAGGGATAGTACCATGACACTGTCTATCCTGAGTTTCATTTTCATAGCTCTTTCTCTGCAATACCTTTTCAATTTGGCCTCGGCCTTTGTTTTAAATTTAATCTCCTGTTAATTAATCCTCGTAAAATTAAAAAATAATACTCCTTCCATCCATGAAAATTTTACCGATTTACTGTTGGCAGAGCATTGTGGTGGGTATTGTGAGACCCATTTATTTGTTTGTGAGTGTAGTTTATTTCCAAAAGAGGAATGTGTAAAAATTTGGTGGACAAATAAAAAAAAAAAAAAACGGGTAAAAATTTGGTGGACGGAGGGAGTAAGTGTTTTATTAAAAAGTGTTAAATACAAAATCGGTGCACAATAAAATTGATTTATACGAATTTAACTCTAAGGAAAAAAAAAAATTAGATGTATACAAAATCGGTGCACAATAAAGAGTATTGTGAACTTCTAAACTTCTGCTTAATACACACACATGTACAAACTATAGTAGCACATTATACCATCAAAACAGAGATGTAATATGAATGTATTGAGCAAAACTTTGAGTGACGTTAATACTTGTGCCCAAAGATGGGAGTACTCATTTTACTAAAATGTAGTTTTGCACAAGAGTCATGTATGTCACTCAACTTAAATGTATCTTATTCATGACTTTGTTTTTTTTTTTTTTTTTTTTTTTTTTTAAATAGGGTTAATTGTTAATAAAATCACAATTTTTTTGCAAATTGCAATTTAATTTTAACTTTTCAACTTTTGCAAAAAAAAAAAAAAAAAAAAAAAAAAAAAACCTCATACTTAGCATTTGGTTGCAATTCTAACCAAAAGACAAATTTCATTCAGCCTGAAAATGATGATTAATTATTCATTATCATTCGAACCAATCTAAACATACTAATACAATTAATTATTCATTATCAGGTGAGTGAAACATCATTTTCGGACAATAAAAATTTGTTAGTTGATTGTAATTGCAACCAAATGTTAAATTGGGTTTTTATTCGCAACGATTCAAAAGTTTAGATTAAATTGCAATTTGGGAAAAAGTCGTGTTTTTATTTGCGATTATTATTAACCTTTTTCAATATAAATAAGTGACCATAGGAATAATTAACACATAAAGGGATTTGACTAATTGTCCCATGAACAAAAAATAATTATTTATTAATTTTGTTCATCGAAGAAAACAAACTCTAATACTTCCTCCATTTCAAAATAAATGTCTTAGGTTTCTCCACACATATTAAGACACCTAATATTTATTATAATTACCTCTATAAATAATATTTTTAAAAAATTGATTTAATTTGTTCAAAACAACCTATAGGCTTATTTTATACGCATTGAAAAATGTTTCAAAAGCTAAAATGACATTTATTTTGCAAAAGATGCAAAATGTTAAAATGACATTTATTTTAAAATAGAGGGAGTACTATTAATGAAGAATTCTTATATCAATTAAAATGGGGATTAAAACCGTCTTCGTCCCATAACTTTTTACTTTTTTCTTTTTTGTCCCATACTTATTTACTTTTTCGATTTAGTCCCACAACAATTCAAATTTACCCAAATTAGTCTCAAATGGCCGGAAAACTCGTGAAACGACGTCGTTTTGGTCACGTGACAGTCACATGCTAATATTTTCTTGCGGAATAGGAGGGATTAAAACCGTTTTCGTACCATAATTTTTTACCTTTTATTTTTGTCTCAAACTTATTTACTTTTTCGATTTAGTCCTACAACAATTCAAATTTACCCGAAGTCCCAAATAACAGGAAAATTCGTGAAACGACGTCCTTTCACGAGTTTTCCTGCCATTGGGACTAAATCGAAAAAGTAAATAAATTTGAAACAAAAAAAAAGTTAAAAAGTTACGGAACAAAAACGGTTGGATCCACATATTCTTCCTCACTCTTCTTCTTCCTTCGTTTTTACAATTTGAAATTTTTTGACCATCTAATTAGCTTGAGTTTAACTACAAAAGACATACCTCAATTTTATTTCATCCCACATATATACAAGACTGGTCAAACAGGAGTAAGACTATATCAAACAGTGTATATATATATATATATCTAAGTGGATGAATACATGGATGCTTACTATTATTCCAACAAATGTCATACATTATTACATCCCATTTCATATATTACTTGGTCATGCCCTTCTCTTGTCAACAATCACAACCCCCCAAATCCAAACCCCACCCAACTCACCCACCCAAACTCCCATAATATATACACCCCATTTCTCTTTCTTCCCCACATCATTTCATTCTTGAACAAGAAAAAAAAAACATGAGCTTTAGTGCTTATATAATAATAAAAAAAATCATAGTATATGAAGGATCTGTAAAGCTCAGGAGGGATAGCGCCACGACCGTTATTCAACGGCTTGTTTGGTTGTACGGATGGCGCTATCCATCCTGAGTCTCATAGCTCCTTCTCTACGACGCCTTTTCAATTGGGCTTTAGTTTTTTTTTTTGGAAATTATCATCCAACCTCTTTCTCCCACCTTTAATTTCCAGGTTTGTAATAATCATGCATAGTTTAATATCTTGATTTTCATATGTTTGTTACCTTGATTTTCATGTGTTTGTTACCTTCTCGTTCACTCTAACTTTTTTTTTGTACGCATATATTGTATGCATATTTTCACATTATAAATTTGCATTATTAATTTAAATGGAATTCAATAAATTTTCTCTGCATGCATCCGTTGAATTATTTGTAATAATAATAAGTTAATGTATGTTGGGATTCTCTAACGGTAAATCTTTTTCTTTTCTTCTTTGGGTGTTGTATATATGTAATATCAAGACCAGAAAACGAACTCAAATCTTTGTTTGGGCATGGCGCTAATCACATGAGGCTACTCTACTTTTTTGGGTAATATATTTCAATTGATGAAATTTCAAAATTTTAGCTTTATTTTTAATTCAACTTGGAGAAATTTCAAATATCTAAAAAAATCATGTCATTTAAAGTTAATGGATTCTCAAATTCGTTCATTTTCAAATTCCTTGCATTTTCAAATGCCTCCATCAAAATGCAACCTGAAATAATTTCGCCCCATCTAAAAGTTCGAACTTGTAAAATTGTGTGAAATTAATTAATTTAATTATTTCTTTTACATTATTCCACCTGGGTTCTCTCTCTCTTCACCACTTCTTCTTCTTTTCCTTCTTTTTTTTTTAAGAAGAGGGCTTTGAGGTAAAATTACACCTTCGGTGGGTTCTGTTTATTTACTTCTCATTTATGTAGGTAGAACTCAAATTTTGTGGAACAATATTTGTTAGTGATAAAAGTTATTGATTTATTGCGTCAAAAATTTAGTTTGACTCTCATTGTATGCGAGTGCCATTGAAAACTCCGACTATCATTTTCTACACGCATTAGATTGATTAATTGTCAGCGTATTATTTCAGCCTCCTTAATTTATTTCCTAGAGAGTAGAGATATATAGTACCCTAGCCCGATGTCTCTCTCTCTCCCACCCCCTTTCTCTCTATATCTATCGTTGGTCCCAAATAAGAATGAAAATATCCGGAAATTTCCACGATATATCCCTGATATATTCATTTTTCGTTATCACCGATATCGATATTGGGAGGTAACGATATTTCCATAGTATCCATAAAAAATTGATAAATATCAGTATATAAAATCAATTTCGACTATATTTTTATGCAAATTGAGCATAAAATCGGCAAAATATCAGTAAATATCGAAAAAGTATCGAGAAATATCGAGAAAATATCCATAATTTTGTTAAATATCACAAATATAAAATATGGTCAAATTATATTGTAAATTTTATGTATTAAAAGTTTGTTATTAATTTTTATAATTTTTTATATTTACCGATATCGATATTTGATATCGATATATCCATCGATATTTCCACAAATTTAAGGTTCCGATATATCCATCAATACCGATATTTTCAACCTTGGTCCCAAATTAGATAGGGTGTAAATCGAGGAATGTGTTGGAATGACAAAACTTGTAAAAAGAGTCGATAGAAACGATTCGTGCTACAAATCTCCACAAAACCTTCACAATATTTCGTGAAAATTTATCTCACTTAGCATTCGAATCTGTGTGCGTTGTTGGAGGACGTCTCCCCACATCACCAGAAGTCTAACCAATTCGGTTGTTAATTTTCACTCCTATAGTTAGAGGTATAATTATTGAAACTGTAGTTTTAGAGGAAAAAAACTACAAAATAGATAGGGATGTTCCATAATTATTTACATATCACAAAATAAAATTTTATTCATAAATAGAGATGTCAATAGAGTGGGACGGGGACGAAAGGGTCATTCCCCACTCACTTTTTTACAAAGTAAATAGAAAAAAATTGTCCCCATTTCCGTTCTCATGGGATTCTCCAATCCCCGCGTCTTTTGTTATGTTCGTAATTTTTTTTATTACGTGCATGAGTAAATAAGAGATGATAATGACTAGTTGGATAGAAATACCAACAAAGAAAACTCAATTGACAAAAAATTGTATGAGACCGTCTCATAGTATGAGACCGCACAAATTAACACATATTCCTACCAAAGTGATAACGAGACAATGCCCTAATTACAGTCATTCTCATTGTCTCATGCTATGTGACGGTCTCATACAAGACTTATTCAACTCAATTTCATCTTCTAAGTAATTAAGCAAGATAAAAATTGAGAATGAAAGAGTAAAATCAAAGATCATGATTCTATACACATAATGGATGAAGATTTTTCCTTTTAAAATTTGAAATATTTAATTATATATGTATATATAATTGTGTAATATATACATTATAATAATAAAAATAAATTAATAATAATTATTTGGTCCTCGCGAAGCGGGAAATATGATTCCCGTTCCTGTCTCTTGGGGAATATAATCGGGGATTCCTCGCCCTGTCCGGAGTAAATCCTTATTGGGAAAGAAAATTACAACCCCATTTTCAAACCTAATTCATTTATTTAATTTTTCTAACATACTATATGATACTCTCTCCGTCCACGAGTAAATTTCCCACTTTTTTTGTTAAATGGTTTAAAAAAAGTGTATTTGTTTATTAATATATGGTGGGCCACATATTGACTTTTGAGATAAAGTAATGAATAGTGTTGAAAAGTAAATTGAATGAGTGACACTTTTGGTAATATTGTGTGAGTTTGAAGGTTAAAGTTTATATATAGTGGAGTATAGTTTTTTCCATTTATGGAATGAGAAACTTATTGGAGGACGGTCCAAAAAGAAAAGTGGGAAGTTTACTGAGGGACGGGGGAAAAATTAACTAATGCAGTCTTTTTTAAAAAAAAAAAAAGACCGATTGCAATCTAAACTCTTCTTTTGTACTCCCCCCGTCCCGGTCTAAGTGTCTCATTTCTTTTGGTTGAATGGTTTAAGAAAGTGTATTTGTTTATTAATATATGGTGGAAAAGTAATGAATAGTGTTTAATAAAGTAATGAATAGTGTTGAAAATTGGATTGAATGAGTGACATTTTTTGTAATATTGTGTGAATTTGAAGGTTAAAGTTTATATGTAGTAGAATGTTGCTTTTTCCATTTATGGAATGAGACACTTAGTGTGGGACAACCAAAAAAGGAAAGTGGGACACTTAGAGTGGGACGGAGTGAGTAGTATTTTATGGTCTCAAGTATGTGGCTGAGCTCCGGCCACAGGTACGTGTTAGAGCTAGTGACCACAAAAATAGAATTTAAGTTGCAATTGATCAATTTAATATAATATAGGTTATAATTGGATAAAAAATAGTATTGTACAAGCCACAAATTGCTAAAAGAGTTATAGTCCAAATCGTAAGCTGATATTAATCCCATACTACAAGAAAACATAAAATTGTCTATGAAAATTGTCAATATGGCTATGAAATTTTCAACAAAAAAATTAATAGTGGGGATTACCTACGAATTGCTTACAAAAATTTCTAATTGTCTGGGCATCTTGCTTCCCTACCTACAAAAAAATTTACCTATGGAAATTCCGTAGGCAAATTGTGTTGTAGGTAAAATTTTGTAGACAAATGACTTGTAGGTAATTATACCTAGAGATTTTGTTTCGTAGGTAAATTAATTTCATAAACAAGTTGTTTCTAGATTGAAAAATGTAGAAGCTTTCATAACTAGAAAATTTCGTAGGCAAATCGTAGGCAATTTTTACTACAAACTATTTTTGTAGGAAAAGTTCTGCAGATAATTCTAATTTTATAGGCAAATCTTTATTTTCTTGTAGTGTCATTTGTAATTATTTTGTAAATTACACGTATAAGTGATACAATTCAATATCTTTTACTTTGAATTAATACCAATGCTATATGTACACCTAAATGCTCTCATGGTAATACTCCTAGATATTTGTACGTATTACCATTTTACTCGGAAAAACGACTTTCAAATCCAATAAATTGAAATTAGCAATTTAAAAAAAAAGTGAATATTTTTCAAGTACAATAAGTGCAATGTTTCAACATAAGTGCAAACAAAAATGTAACACTTATATTTGTAATTTTTTTTTTTATCAAGAAAAAATTCACTTAATAAGGAGTACAAGGGGTACTCAACCCTTACAATAGATCAAGAAATAAAGCAAGAAAGTGCCCCCAATCACATAAAATTCAACCAACATTATTCAAACATGAATTAGGATTCGAAAACTCAATCACCTAACAAGCAATTATTATTCCAAGACTCCTTTACCATAATCCATGACCATACCCTAACTTTTATCTTTTGCACCTTTCTTGTCGAAACTCCCCATTAAAAACTAACTCATTTCTACTTCTCCAAATGGACCAAATTATACCCCGAAAGTATTCAGAGATTTTTTTTGACAGAAAATTATCACTCCCCCAATATTAGTCATAAGATTAAAAAGACAACTTTGATTAATTTAAAAAAACCTGATATATAGTTAGTTAGTTATCAGTAGAATAATTAGAGGACCATAGCATCTTGTGAAGTGAGATTTAAATGCAGCCTGAATTCTGAACATTTGTTATTAAATTTGTACAGAAAGAGAGCAGAATGCCTTAAAGAGGGGGCCTGGGGTGGGGGGTAGGCTTTTGGACTTAAATTTGGTGCAGGCTTTTCAATAATGCCTTCTCTGAATGTTGACTCTCTTTTTCCCAATTTATTTATAACAACGTTTAGGTCACGGCTTCTTACTTTTCATTAATGTCTATTTCTATTACTCTATCATTTTCTTTTTCTTTTAATAAATTAATCTCCCCATAGTATCCTTCCTTATTCTTCATCCCTTCCTTGGCATTTACATACACAGATTCTTATCCCACTCGATCCGTTCACTATTTACTATATATAAATTCAATTATTGACCCACATCTTATCACTACACGTACGAAATATTTTATTGTGTATTAGGGAATATTCTCTAGTCAAGGAATGTTTTTATGTATTTAATTTCGGTTCATAAAATAATGCTCACGACCTTTGTTTTTTTTGCAAGGTTGTAGAAGTCGAAAATTGCTAGTCGGACGGATTTGGAACGCCTAGGCGGGGACTAGTCGGGGACCGTTTGGAGTTCATTTTTGTTTTATTTAATTTTTTACCCTATATATCTCAGTAATATAGTAAAAAATCATTTGACAGTATTTTAAATGGCTAATTTTTTTTGTAGTAACAAGTTAACAACATAATATCAACTTCCATATGCAAATAGTCCAACTAGACAATCACTCACATTTATCAAATTAATAGAAATTCTCCAAACGAAGTCGTTTCAAGGCGTAAAAAAATAAAATAATAAATATATTGTCTGTTTAGGCGGATTACACTATAAATCGGGCGACTGATGACTGTCTAGCGCCTAGGCGCCGCCTAGGCGAGAGCCTAGAGGGATTTCTGCATCACTGGTTTTTTGAGGAAGGAGATTCGAGAATTCATAGGAAGTTTTTTTAATAATTTTGTCTATAAAGAGATGTAAAATTAATTTATGAATTTAGAAAGGTGATCAATCGAGTGAACAATTTAATATAAGTTGACGTAAAACGCAAGTGTAAGCCAAAACTTTGCTACTATTAAAAAAGATTCATCTTGATTATCTAAATAGTCGAGCTTACCAAGAGGTTTGTTTGAATTAATTCATTTATATGAGTTCAATAACAAGTTTGTTATATATATACTTCCAGTCCGGTATGATTTTTTACTGTATGACCAAAGTATTTAGGTGTTGTTTGGTTCACGGGATATGATTGAATTAGATGAGATTAGACTGAAGAGATTGAATTAGATTGAATTATTTGACTGTGAATGTATGTTTGGATTACAAGATTAGATTATGTCTAAAATTTAATATAATCTAGGGTCATGGTCTTGTGCAATCCCTCAAACCAAACATAAGATTACCTGAGATTATAAAGACAATCTCAGACAACCTCTAAAACCAAACGACCCCCTAGAGTAATTCATTTGTGCACCGGGTTTACCGTGCAATTCAAGTGTATTATTTAATAGTTAAAATTAATTTTACTGAAGAGTTCGAGTTGTTTACATAAAATAGTTATATATGGTTGGAATTCTGCAACCGTTCAGTGTAAAAAACAATACTGAATTAAAAAAAAACTCTAATTGTTTAAAATTAATACATTTAATTGCACGATGCACCGCATAAATACAAAACCTTAACACATATTAATGTTAGTTTAAAAAAAATTCATATTGTTAGCTAACTTGTTATAACAAATTATCTTAGTGCAAAAATGAAATCATTTCGTAAGAGAGAAACAAATACTCCCTCAATTTCAGCTTCTTCTTCAAAAGGTCATTGTTCATTCATCCGAAATACATATGATTGTATTTATACATTATATTTATTATTTTGGTGGGAAGATTATTTTTCAAAGTTAATCTCCTTCATTGAAGTGATCACAATCTCCCACAAAAATGATAAACACAATATATAAATATAACCCTATTTCAAATGGATGAATAGTGACTATGTAAAAAAAGAGCTGGAAAGGAGGGAGTATACTCTCCCTGTCCATGAAAAGTATGCACTATTTTCTGCACGCCGTTTAATGCATTATGTCGGTGGGTATTTAATGGTCTTTTGAGGCCCGTTTATAAATAAAATGATTGTTTATGGTAACGTTAACCGACATAATGCATTAAACGATGTGCAGAAAATGGTACAGAGAGAGTGTATTTTATGTGCTAGAAAAAAAATATTCGGAAAAGACAACCAATTACTTATTCAGAAGAATCTAAAAAAAAAAAAAACCCGCATGGGCGTAGCTCAGTTGGTTCCTGGGTGGCAGATTGCTACATGGACGCAGGATCGAGCCCTAGCAGCTGCAGTGTGGGAGTTTTATCCCTCCAATGTGGGGGATAGCTCCTTGTGGGCACCAAGGCACTAGTCCTCCCACCTAATGGGCCACTGGGTCACCATGATTTACTTCCTCCACCCAATCCTGTCGGGCCAGGGGTGGGGGCCCTGGGGCGAGAGTTTCGTCTTTTTGCTACAAGAAGAATCTAAAAATATTAAGACACCGTGGTAGGGATCGAGTTTAAAATCATTCAGAAAGAAGATGATGACAAAGATTGACTAGCAATTAATTAAGATATGAAAAGAAGTCATTGTAGATGCCACGTTAATCTTATATTCTTAACTGACAATTATTATAGTGACAATTGACCATATACTATATATCATCATTCATGCTTGTTTTTTGTTTTGATGTTATTAACGTTAGGTGTACATTACGCGTACGAAACCAGGGCCAAAATCTGTTAGCACAGTGGTTTAATTTTAGTGCACAGTCTGGTTGCGTTGCACATAGACATTCCCTTGGGGAGGGTGGGTGGGGTGGTGTTTCATTTCATGTATATGCTTGGAAGACTATGAGTGACCATGTGAGTGGTACTTACACTATATTCAATTAATATAGGAAAAATTGTTAATAGGACCATTAATAAGTATTTTTAAATTGACAAAGTATAGAGTGCAAATGGTTCATACATGAATTATTAAAGGGTATTAATTGTTTACATTAGAGAGTATTAGTTGTTTCACTGAAAAATATTAGTAGTTGTTTTTACTAAAGAGTCTTAGTTCATTTTCAATAAACTAATAATAAAAACAATTAATAGTCTTTCATGAAAACAGCTAATATTCTTCAATGATTCACATATGAACCAATTTCACTCTATACATACTCTTTTAAATAAACACTACAATAATCCCCCATTAGAAGAACACCCAATTGTGTCAGTTGAGGATTTGATGGTCCCGGTTTCAAAGGCCAAAATGGGAATTTAGGAGATTTTTTTTTTAAACTGAATGAGTTCAGTGAGGGACACTCAAGTCACTGCATTGCTGAGAGTCAGAGCTCTCATGTCAGTGACAAGTGACTTGTGAGCTCAGGCTCTCAACAAAGCAGTGACTCGAGAGACTGAACTCTCGAGTGCTTGCTGAAGCCTGTCAGTGAGATTGGATTTCCCTGACTAAAATACTTAGCTAGTTTTCCTTTCGATCTTTCGAGGTGCTTCTCAGTGAGCATACACTATAAATAACTAGCAAGTGCTTAAACAATAAATAATACTCAGTTTAACGTGGTTCAGAGACTCAAACTCTTACATCCACGGGTCTGATTTAACAGGAAATCCACTAACTGAGATTCTTATTTTTAACGTGCCAAGGTGCACCCAGATCTGTACAACTTAGATCTTGCTAACTTCCTTCCTAACTCAACAACAACTTCCACCAACAAACCTGACAAGTAGGGTTTTGGTTTCAGTTAGGTTTTCTACAACTAGGTGAGGTTTTCCCTTACAATGTGTTAGCCTAAAGCTAAGATTGGGAAAACATCTCTAAGCTATGAGTTACAAGTTGAACACTCAATATATATCTGTGAAGATCCTAATGGTCAGTGTACAAGGTGTAAGAAGTGCCTCCTTATATCTCCCATGAAATGCACTATCCTCTCACACCTTCACAGCTCGTAGGTGTTGATTTTTCTCTCTTCACACACTTCAAACCGCAGCTATGAGCTTGTATTTATAGTGTGGATTCAAATGTAACCGTTGGAGGAAATTACATTTGAATCCATACAATTAAAAGGTTTCACCTACTTTTCTTGGAATGTGGTCTTGTTAGTGTCAGATATGCTGTCTTGACTTGATTGGTCCACGTGGACTGAATCCAACAGATCTTTGGTTCAGTGAGCTTGATCAGGGGGCACTGACTTCAGATAGCTTATCCTCCACGGACTTGATGATCTCAGTAGACACAACTGTCTTCAGTGTAATTTTCCTTCAGGGACTCTTTGAACATCACTCCAAAAAGTTTGTCATAAGGCTAAATGACAAACTTCCCTGACCACAGTAGCCTGACTCCTTCAGGGCCTACTTGGTACAACACTGATCCTCCTGATCATGCTCTTCACTGAGTAGTCCACTGACTTAGCTTAGACCAATCAGGTTTATACTCAGCGGGACATCCTTCAGGCTTCTTTTCAGGTTCATGTCTTATGCCATGGCTTCAGTCAGTTCTTCTTGTGGTGTCATCTCGATTTCCCCCTCAACTGAGTGCTTCCTCAACTGAGTTCTTCTCAACTGACAGCCTATTCTACTGAGAAATAACTTAGCCTGGCCTGATAATAAAGATACAATCCTGACTGTTTCAAACCTATTACATGTGGTTTTGGAAAATCATCAAAACTAAACATATCCCAACAAGATTCCATTCCCCACCAATACAGAATGCTTTAGAGATTTTCTAAATGCAAATAAGACGGAATCAAATTAAATCAATTTGAATTGGTGTAAATATTTGTATGATTTGTTGTGATCCACTTTCCTTGTTGTAATCCTATTATTTATAGTGAAAACAATATCACCAGATTCACGATGAGCATAATAAATTCTTCACATGGTATCACCGATCTCATCGGATAACCTAATGTCTCTCTCCCTAAATTCTTATATCTACCGTCAAATTAATTCCACCACCCATCTGCCGTAAAAATACATACATATAACCTCAATTTCTTAAATAAAAAATCTTCTCCCCCGCGATAATGGCATTTTCCACTTCTTCTGGTTCAATTTCTCTCGTCACCCTTATCCATATGGTGGCGATTAAACTCACGTCATCCAACTACCTTTTATGGCGTTCACAGGTCTCAAGTAGGCGCACTTCAGTACATAATGATCATGCATTCAGACATATCTTATGTTGTCAATCATGTCAACCAATTTCTTCAGTGTCCAACCATTGATCATTTCTTAGTTGTTAAGCGAATTCTTCGTTACGTTAAAAGTACCATTACTTTTGGTCTCACCTTCTCCAGTTCATCAGATTACTCAATAAATATTCTTGTTGGAATTTATTGGGACGAATACCATGTTCGACGCGGCGGAAGGTTAAGATTCATCAACAACGAATTTGATACATGGTTGTATAACATAAAATACAAATGATTATCAAACATGAAATCCTTACAGTGCTGCGTAAACAGATTCTTCAACTATGGTATCCACGCAATCCTCATCTATGAACCCGCGGTCAAATCGCTAGTATGAAAATCTCTAGTGGAATTCGCTAGGAGAATACAACGCCAGAGATCTATAGAAAAATTATTTTCTGACACAACGTCTCTGAGTCTCCAGGATATATATATATATATATATATATATATATATATAGTAAAGGGTTTTCATAAAACCTAGATAATTACTAACAAGCCTTAAAGCCCATAATTATCAATTTAATTGACTCAGTCAAAATATCCAATATTAAATAAATACTTTACTATATATATAATAATATATATCTAATATATTAACATATATAATGTATATTATCTTATTTAATTAAATCTAATTTAATTAAATATTAATTATTTCATATAATAGAATTATTGTATTTCTCTATAAATTAAATATTATGATAAAATAAAATATTTAATCTACCCAACTTTAATTCATAAACATAGATTACATGTTGTGTGACCCATAGAACCTCATATGTCAAGTAATTAATCAAACTAATAGTCTTAGTCGAACTCTATACAATAAATCAGACAAGCTCAACATATGAGGTACGTTACGAGGAAATGACAATAACCTGTAATGTGAAGCTCATAGTGATAAGGTCCTTTCATTCAATAATATTCTGATTAAGTCTAGAACATGATGATGTGTCTATTCAAATAACTTAATCACGTTATCTCATTCTAATAATTGATCATGTTGTCACATTTGGACTCCATTCCAAATGCGAAGTGCATTGGCCAATTACTAACGATCCAATTAGTTATAAGAAGACGAGCATTCTATCAAAATCTATTTGAAAAATAAATCCTATTCTTGGTTCAACTATCACGGACATGTACTTCATGATGTGCCCAACACATGTCATATCTACCCCGTTTGGAGTACAAGTGTCGGTCATGGTCAAAGTCCATCACTCCGCACATGTCGTGCATATTGACCTCAAGTCAGAGGACTATTACTCTACTCCACAAACCGATTTTTCTTTAGACACGTAAATAGAATACATCAAACAGTTTCTCTGTTGGGTATCACTCTACTCTCCAAAGTATATGTGCATCCATCATGAGATACCTAGTATCTCGTAGTTGTGAGAACTACTACATCCTCTAAGGGCATGGTGCAGATCGCACACCAATCTTAATCACATCATCAATATCTCATTCTCGATGATCATTGATTGGAGCTATTTTAAGAACAATATCATGGTCATCTGAGTGTTACATTCTCAATGACGACATTAGTTCACGGTAACACATATATGAATAAATGCAAACAACCAAGCATAATATTATATAAGTGTAATGCCGAATATTATTGATCAAAACAATAATACATAAATAACTAAATATGATCAAGTATAATGTCCTTGTAACCATTGTCTCTAGGACATATATACTAACAATCTCCCATTTGGCCTAGAGTCAATCACCTTCATGTCTAATGATTAGTGTGAAAATTGCTTGAAATTCGTGCATTTAATTCGTCTAATTTTATAGAGTTTCTTGCATTTATTTAAATTAATGTGACCATTTGCGCTTAATAGTCGAGAAAGGTGTGTTTTGCTCTTTTTGCAGGAAAAAGTGTGATTTTGTAGAAGCAAACACATATCTTTGATTTTGTGAAGTTAGTCGAAGAAGTGAGTCGAAACGAGAAAGAAATTTCAAAATCTCGCGAGATATTGAAAATCTCGCGAGATTTCACGAGATATCGCGATAAATTCGTCCAAGGCTTAAAAATCCAAAAATTCAGTATTTTTCAGGGATTTCTTTGCAAAATTCGTTTCCATACCCTCTACCCCCACTATATATACCATTTTCTCAGATCTTAGAAGGAGGAACACACACCCCACACACTAATTTAGTTAATTTTCACCTTCAATCTTAGGTTTTAATTTTCTTTCAATTAGTAGAGCAATTTAGCTAGCATTTGAAGAACAAATTTCATTTCCAAGTTGTAATCACTCTATCTAGGTGACTTCTATCCTTTATCTTTCAATTAATTGGTATAATTTTCTCATTTATGATTTCTTGCAATTTTATTATGATGATCTTCTTGGGTTTATTGATTTCTTTAGTTTGTTTATCTATTGATTGTGTTAGATTAGCCATGGGCTAATCCCCTAATGCTTTGGGTGTTTGAATTATGATGGAATTAGTGTTATGGTGTTAATGGAGATTTGATTGTGCTATTGAGTTGGTTCAATTGCTTCTATTAATGTGTTTTTCTTGATTAGATTAATTGATTAGGTTTAGTAGCTCTCGTTAGGTTAATTTGTGCTACAACGAGAGTTGGGTGTGGGTTAATCGAACTTGTGGTGAGGAATTTGGTTAATTAATCGGATTCAATTAGTCGTTTATTAACTCGAGAGAGGGTAGATGGCTAGACCACCATTAATAGACATTAGGAGCCTTAATCTACGGGTTTAGGAGCTTAGTGAAGGGAGAATACTTGAAGTGCATCGCGTGCTTCATGTCATTCACTATCTTAGGTGCTTTTGGTAACTAGTTAGGTGCTAATTAGTTCATTTGATCACCCAAGCCTCAAAAGGGATCGGTATTCAATACTTTAGCGATAGCTCTTAGTAAGAACCAACAAAGTAGCATAAGACAAGTGAAATTAACGAACGTAGCATTGTTTCCGTCATAAGAATTTCACTCGAAGCATTACCCTCAACTTGCACTTCTCACGAAGTTTTAAATTGCTTTTTAGTTTAGTTTGCCCATTGCATATCTAGTATTTAAATTTGATTATTGTCTTTTAAATTTTATTAGTTTAAAAAACTCCAAAACACGCTTCTACAATTCTACGAAAACTCATAATCTTAGCGATTCACCGATCAACTAAGTTCTTGGATCGATACTACTTGGTCGTATACTTGCATACTATAACGAACCCATCCGTTTTTGGGTCGTGTTTACTTGTTTGATTTAAAGTTGCAAAAATACGAAAAAGTCAATGGCGCCATTGCCGGGGACCTAGTTTGATCACCTTAGGTGGGACTTAGGACTTGTTGAATAGAATTGGTAGTTGCTTTTATTTCTTTTATTTTTGCTTTGTTTATTCGAATTTGATACTTGGTGCTTGTGTAGGTGTATGATCACGCGATTAAGAGGAGGACAAGTTCAACCAATTGATCACGAAATCGAAGCTAACGCTAGGAGGAGAAACCGAAGAAGAAATCAAAGAGGAAGAAATCAAGCAATGGAAGGAAACAATCCGGAGGCGGATAATCCGAACCATGGGAACGAAGCTTGAGAAGGGAATGGAGAAAATGTGCAAGGTGCACAAGCGGTTCAAGGGGGAGCCGGTAGTTCATCACCAAGTTGAAGTGGGAGCTCCACCAAACCAATACCCAAACCCTTACCAATATCCATACTATGGCTTCTACCCAAATTTTCCTCAAAATCAACAAGCACAAGGTCAACAACCTCAACCCAATCCACCTCCACCACACTATCCATATCCTATACCCCCATACTTCCAACCTCAAAATCACCCACTACCTCTAAATCCACCAAACCAAGAGCAAAGATATCCGGCTATTCCACTACTCATGCAATTTGAGGGGAGGCCAATTCGAGAACATTTTGAGCCAAGGCAAAAAGAGTATTATGATGGCATTGCTAGGTCAAACGTAGAAGCCAACAATTTTGAGATAGCACCGGCTATGCTCAAGTTATTAATGGAGAATCAATCCGAGGGGCTTGAGAAGGAAGACCCTCACATGCACTTAAGAAATTTTCTCAACCTCGCCGATACGTTCAAGAGGAACGGGGTACCCGAAGATGCCAAAAGATTGAGGATGTTCTCATTCACACTAACGGGGAAAGCGAAGGCTTGGTTAGACAAAGTGTTACCTCCGGGTAGTGTGAGTACGTGGGATGAGATTAGCAATAAGTTCTTACTTAAATTCTATCCTCCCTCAAGAACGGTTAAGGCAAAGCATGAAATTTCAAAGTTTCAAAGGAAGCCCAATGAAAGTCTTAAAGATGCATGGGAGCGAATGAATAACATGTTGATTTCGTGTCCACAACATGGGTATCCCGATGAAGAGATTCTAGCTTCATTCTTTTGTGGGATGGATGTCGAAGCACAAAACTTCTTAAATTCTTGTGCGGGCGGAGGATTTTTGGATCTTCCGGCGGGAATGGCTATGAAAATTCTTGATGTTGTAGCTAGCAATTCTTCTCAATGGAATGTTGATACAATTCAAAGGAATCGTGTTAATCGAGTTGATGATCGTGATGTGATGTTGCAAACATTCATGACAACTATTTTGGAAAAGATGAATGCTCTCTCTCTTGGCCAAGCAAGAGATCCTCCTCCTCCATCTTTGGAGCTTAACAACAATGTCCAAAACCCGATGACCCAATTTGAGGATGTGAATTACATGGGTAGACCTCATCAAGGGGGAAACCAAGGAGGATATTCACAAAATTTTCAAGGTGGAAGACAAGGGCAAGAGTATCAAGGACACCAAGGTCAAAGTCAACCAAGACCTCAATTCCAACAAGGACCAAATCAAGGGTATCAAGTGGGAAGCTCTTCTCAACCGCAAGGAGCATTTCATGGAAATCAATTGGGACAAACTTCTTCATTCCAAGGGAATTCTCAAGGAGGTGGAGGATACTATCCAAACAATCGAAAGCATGAGAACTTATCTTACGCCAATAAAAAAGGAGTCATCCAACTTCCCCCGGGAGTGGACCTGGGATCCAAATTGCCAAGTGGAGAAGGAAAATCAACTTCGGATGAGCTACTCCAACTATTGGTCAAGAGGACGGAAAGATGTGAAACTATGGAAGTAAGAATGGAGGAGCTAGCTAAGTTAGTTGCTCAAACAAATTCTCAATTGAGCGCTACTATAGCTCAACAAAATTCTCAATTGAATGCCACTATAGCTCAACAAGGAGCTCAATTTGGTGCCCAACTCAAAAATCTTGAATTTCAAATGGGGCAATTATCCACTACGGTGAGTGGAATACAAAATAAAGGGAAATTTCCTTCCACAACCGAAGTAAACCCGAAGGAGTAGTGTAATGCAATCCAATTGAGGAGTGGAACGAGATATGATGGCCCTCAAATGCCTAAAGAGTTGGAAAAAGAAGGTGATGAGAAAAGAGTAGAAGAAAACATGGATGATGAATGTCAAGAGGAAGAAGACATAGAGGTGGAGAATGAATTTGATCGAGGGGATGAGGAGGAAGAAGAAAAAGAGATGAAGAAGAACATGCAAGAGGAAAGAAAATGAGAGCTAGACAAAGCCAAAGAGGAAAAATAAGAGAAAAATTTGGAAAAGGGGGAGAGCTCGAAGTGGGTACCTAAATGGAAGATCGCTAAAGAGTTGAGAGAGAAGAAAGTAGAAGACGTCCCTTGTGATAAATGGGGGGTTCCCATGACTCCAATTCCTCCACCGTTTCCAAAGAGGTACATGAAGCAAATGCTTGAAGAAAAATTTGCCAAGTTTCTTGAGATCTTCAATAAACTTCATATCAACATTCCATTAGTGGATGCTCTTGAGCAAATGCCACATTATATGAAGTTTTTGAAAGATGTCATGTCAAAGAAGAAGAAGCTAGTTGATAAAGGGACGGTCAATTTGACCGAGGAGTGTAGTGCAATTATTCAAAATCTTCCTAAAAATCTCAAGGACCCCGGAAGCTTTACGATTCCATGTGAAATTGGTAAGAGCTCAAAGATGAAAGCACTTTGTGACTTGGGGGCGAGCATAAACTTGATGCCACTATCTATCTTCAAAAGATTGGGACTTGGAGAGGTGAAGCCTGTTGGAGTTATACGTGAAAGTATGCTTTTACTTTGTATAACTCGTGTATCAAACACTCGTTTTATGAGAATAATTCTTTTATCGCATCTGCTTTAGTTATGATGAATGTTGAATTTCTATTGCAAACCGTTCAATATATAGTACGTGTTACATAGTAGTTAATATGGTGATACCCGATCACGGAAGACGACATTGACAGTTTACTTGTAACTAAACGTACATTTTCACGACCAAGGTGGAATTGAACAATCCGCCGTGAAAGGTCGATGTGTAAGGCTCAGATTGGTCTGTCTTGACTAAGAGATTGCACTAGCACATTTAGTATGTGTTGAAGAGGTCCTACAGCGAGGATAAATTCTTCTGTTCTGAAAGGTGAAGAATTAGACCTCAGTGGTTGTTGATTTCTTAATCTCCGTCACTTAAATAGGACCGTGTGTGCTTAGTAGTTACTGCTTTGATTCATGTTGGGTGAGAATCATTGTGACTTCGAACTTTGTGTCTTGGGCAGTAATATTAATCATACGACGGTTGCTAAGATTTAATACGGAGAAACGCGTGCGAGTACGGCTCGTGTGATTAGTCCCCTTGGTGGGCTCAGAAGTTTTATTGTACCAAATCTTGCAAGTGAAGAATTAGTTTCTTCTGTACGAATAATAATGTTGAGCTGTCTTTACTCCAAGGTGAAAGTCGTTAATTAATTTAGAGCTATTCAGAAGCTTAATTAATTAATGGACTTGATAATCTTAAACGCGGGAAATAATAACCGGGAGCCCATATTATCGTAATATGGATTAAGATGGATAGTGCAATATTAATTTATTAGTGGTAATAATTAATATTAATGGGCTGAATTATATTGGGGCTCAATATTGAAATTCAGAAGTCCATTAGGAGGTCCAATCTTAATTCTCCTTAAGGCCCCTCAAGTAGCCCAATTAAGTAGCCCAATAATGATAAGGTGATTAAAATAAAAAGATAATATCTTGCTGATTTTTTCTAGTATTTTCGAAAATAAGCAATATTAGAAGAGAAAAGATTTTGTTGATTTTCTTGGAAAGATATTATGGAAGATATGTATTCTTGGAATACAAGAATATCTCATATATTCAAGAAGATCCAAATCTTGGGATCTCTACTAGTAATTTTCGAAAATCACCCCTTAATTAGGTGAGTGAGATTTTTGTGGAATATTTTATTATGGAGAAAAGAATATATGAGATATATTCAAGATTTCTTAGAGACTAAGAAAAGATTTTTTCCAAGCCCATATCCACATGTAAATTTCGATCACTCCTTATTATAAATAGGGGATGATTATTTCATCCCCAAGTACATAATTCCATGTGTTGGAAAAATCAAGAGCATAGATATTTTTCTTTTTCCTTAGTTTATTAAATTACTTGAAAGCATCTCCCACCGGTAATCAAGTAAGGCGAAAGGGTAATACTTGAGAAGGTTTTTGGGTTGATAAAGCGAGATCGTGATTGTCCCGTTTATTCAAAGGCCAATTCTACAAGAGGTACGTTAATCGCATATTTAATTGTTTATTCCGCTTAATTAAATATGTGAAATTAATTCAACATGCATGATGATAATTAGTTGTTGGAAATATTATTTGAATTAATTAGGATTAATTCATGCTAGTAATAATTGTATTTAAATTCGTATTTAAAATTCATCCCGAATAGATTCCGGGCACCCATAATTTCCTAACAACTGGTATCAGAGCCACGGTTTCGGGCTCTGAATTTTAAATTGGAATTTAAATTGTTGAACATTAAATTGAAATTGGATAGTAGAATTGTTAGATCTTTTTTGCAGGTATCCAATTGTCATGGTTTTAATGTTGTTAATTTCATGCGTGTAAATTAATTGTTTTTAATTCGATTCGTTCGAATTCGTTTTTCTCGTGAGAAAATCCACGAGTAGATTAGTTGTTTTTATTTTGATTCGATCATTGTAATAGACTAGTCTAGATCTAGTATTTATTTTTTTTGTAAAAATAAATTGTAACCGGATCATGACGAAGAACGAAGAATTAAAAACGGCGTACCCGGACGACGCATACATGCGTGGCGCGTGTATGGAGGTAAAATCATGCTAGGGGTGAAGAAAACGAGGACGAACGGCGAAAAAACGGCGCACGGGGGCTGCGCTTCGGCGCGCCTCGGGCGCTTTTCCAGCGCTTCTCGGGCCGGGAATTGCGCGGGCCCACTTCGTGGGCCGACGCGCGCTGTATCTCAGGCCATGGAATTTTTTCGGTTCGTGTTTTTTTTCCGTGTGATTTTAAACGTCGTCCCGAACCCCAAACGATGCTGTTTTTGAAGAAGTGTTGCTGTTCGAGTGGGAGCACGTCGAGACGAACGTCGGAAAGCAACAAGGATGATTTTTTCGCATCAAGACGTGAAGAAATTAAACCGTGACAATTGGAATTGAGTGCTCCAATGTGTTTAATTTTGTTTTGATGGATGTTTTATTTCGTGCACTTATTATTATTTGTTAATATGTGTTTGCATGAATTTAATTGTCCAAGAAAAACCTTACTTTCGAAAATTACTAAGTATGTTTTTATAATCGCAATTTTATTCCGGATATTAAAATTGGATTATTTTGGCCTCCATAATTTATTTATTTGTGAAGTTCTTTTGGAATACATTTCCCCCTCGGATCGGCCAAAAGAACGGATTTCACATGAATAAATTCCGAAATGATGATTGTGGATTATTACTAGTGGCGGTATTGACCCTCACCACGAGTGGCTTGCTCAAAGCGAAATAATAATCCTGTATTTAATTATGGTTATTACTTAGGCATAGGAAATTGATATTAACTTACTCCCCTCGGAGTCCCTGTCAATTTCTATGTGGTCAAAGTGGGAGCCAACTATTAATTTTGAATTAAGGATTTGTAACTTTTAAGTTTGTGATCCGCTTGAATGTATTTAAATGTATAGACCACCCCTCGTGGCGCATTTAAATTGTTTCGAGATGTTGGCTGATGCATGATTATATTGTTTTAAGGTTTCAATATAATTGATGTGATCGAATTATGTGATAATTTCATATTTTTGTAGATATTGATATGAATGTATGTTTTATTCTCATTTCATCATGTCGCAACCTTTTAATCCACTGTTTAATATACTTAAAGTTAATAAAATTTTTGGAGAGAATTATATCAATTGGAAACGTTTTTTTTTTTAAATTTGTCCTTACTGCACGAAAACACAATTGGGTTATTTATGTTAATATACCCGGCAAGCCTAATGATAAGTCAAGCAATGGGAAGAGGCAGTTTATGATCGGAAGCGTGACAATGAATGAAGTGCATCATCTTGACATTTCTGTCTGAGGATTTGAGGCGCGTTCATGAAGACATTGTATCCGCTGTTGAAATCATGGAACACCTTGAAGAGATGTTTTTACATCAGAATCCCATGACTAATCAGTTCACCAAACATGACTCGGTCAAGTTGGAAATGGTGGAAGGAACGCCCGTGAGGGAGCACGTTCTCGAGATAATGGCATACCTTAACAAGTTGGAAGTACTTGATACAGATTTTGATTGATTTCATATACCATTCCCTACCGAGAAGCTTTGAGTAGTTTCATCTGAACTGTCAGATGAATGAACGGACAAGTCGTTTGCCCGAGCTCTTGCAAGCTTTAGTTTCGGTGGAGGTGATAATGGAGCACCAGTCTAGTGCTATGGTGGCTAATGGTTCGTCTACCTCTTTTGGTCCCAAGGGAGGGAAAAAGAGGAAGAGAACCAAAGGCCGGATCCAAGCAAATCCAATTGTTGCGAAAGGCAAATGCAAAGGCAAGCATCGAAGGGGAAGTGTTTTAGTTGCGGTGAGAGAGGAAAATGGAGGTCTGCCTGTTCCAAGCCTAAGAGGCTAGGAAAGTTAGGTAATTCACACACCTTAGTCGTCGAAACTTATGAAGTGGCATATGCTGTCTATTCGTGGATAGTGGATACGAGAGCTACTGATCACATTTGTTTCATGGGTTTAAGCTAACCCGACGACTTAACGGAAGTGAGATCCCCATCACATTGGGCAATGCTACGAGAGTGGCAGCTGAAGCAGTGGGAGAAGTGCGCCTATCTTGTGAAGATAGAGTTATGGTCTTGAGAGACGTTCCTCATGTTCCTAGTTTAGAAAGAACTCAACCTTCAGTTTCTAAACTATTTGAATAGATACTCAATTTCTTTTAATAAGGATGTTATTATTGCTTGAAACGATGAGTTTATCCGTTCCGGAACTTTAATGGATGATCTTTATACCATTATTTGGGCACACCACTCACAAAATTGGATCTAATAACACATCGATTATTTCGAGTAATAAAAGAAAGCGTTCTTCGGAGATGAACGAAACACTTCTATGGCATCTTAGACTAGGTCATATTAATCTAAAGTGGATAGAGAGATTGGTGAAAGACGGATCCTTGGAATCATTCCAAGTCGAACCATTTCCAACTTGTGAATCCTGTTTAGAGGGTAAAATGACCAAGAGGGCATTTGGAGCCAAGGGGAATAGAACTACGGAAGTGTTAGAACTCGTTCATACCGATATGTGTGGTTCAATGACGATCATAGCAAAATGAGGTATGAGTAATTTGATGATTACTCAAGATACGGATACATCTACCTTATGATGCATAGGGAAAGAAGTATCAAGTCTCTACGATTTGTTCGTGGAGGCGAATACCTTAGCAATGAATTCTTGAACTACCTATCGGAAGAAGGGATTGTATCCCTGTTGACCACATCGGGAACCCCTCAATAGAACGGTGTGGCGGAACGAAGGAGCCAGACTCTTTTAGAAATAGTCAGATCCATGATGAGTTATTCAGATTTACCCAAGTCGTTTTGGGGTAACGCCTTGGAAACAATGACTTATATTCTGAACTTGGTGCCATCCAAATCGGTTCCTAAAACCCCAATGGAATTGTGGACCGGGGCGCAAGCCCAGTCTAAGACACTTGCAGATTTGGGGTTGTCCGGCATACGTGCTAGACAAGGAAGCCGGTAAATTGGATCCATGTTCGGAATTAAGGTTGTTTATAGGATATCCCATGGGAACGGAAGGGTGTATGTTCTATAGTCTCAAGGATTAAAAGACCGTGATTAGTTCGCACTTTAAATTCTTGGAGAAAGACTATATGAACAAAAGAAAGCCCAGAAGTGAGATTACCTTAGACGAGTTAAGAGGGCAAACTCCTATACCAAGTATACAAGATGATATACCACACGTCATACCTTCACAACCGGAACCCCGTCGTAGTGGGAGGATTGCAAGGCAACCCGAGAGATTCATGGGAATTGGAGAATCTTCGGATTTGATTCCCGGCGATGAATCAGACCCATGAACGTACGACGAGGCAATCCAAGACAAAGACGCGGAAGTGTGGCAAACCGCAATGGAAACCGAGGTAGGTTCGATGGATTATAATCAAGTGTGGGAGTTGGTTGATCCACCTAATGGGGTAGAGCCCATTGGATGCAAGTGGGTGTACAAGAGGAAAAGAGGACCGGACGGAAGGGTAGAGACCTTCAAAGCATGGCTTGTGGCCTGTGGCCTGTAGCTATGCTTAAGTCCATCCGTATTCTCTTGTCGATCGCTGCGCACTTAGATTACGAGATCTGGCAAATGGATGTCAAGACAGCTTTCCTTAACGGAAGTCTTGATGGGATCTATATGCAACAACCCAAAGGTTTCGTTGAAAAAGGCCAAGAGCACCTCGTATGCAAGCTTAAGAGATCCATTTTATGGACTTAAGCAAGCGTCGCGTACTTGGAACCAGTGTTTTGATCAAGTTATTAAGTCTTATGGGTTTGTGATCAAAACAAGTTCGAAAGTTGTGTGTATAAAAGGTGTGACGGAACTGCGGTGGTATTCTTAGTATTATACGTAGACGATATTCTGCTCATTGGAAACAATGTAAAGGTATTGTCAGACGTAAGGGTATGGCTGTCAAATCAGTTTGATATGAAGGACTTAGGGAAAGCCGGTCACATCCTTGGGATCAAGTTCACTCGAGATCCAAGAGG
Source organism: Ballota nigra (assembly GCA_947034835.1). Taxonomy (NCBI): domain Eukaryota; kingdom Viridiplantae; phylum Streptophyta; class Magnoliopsida; order Lamiales; family Lamiaceae; genus Ballota; species Ballota nigra. Next base: position 2,423,555 of record OX344727.1, on the reverse strand, counting down.
AGGATGTTGGGTTTATCGCAAGTTTCATACAAAGCCACTGTTTTGAAGCATTTCAGCATGCAAGATTCCAAGAAAGGTTTTGTACCTTTTAGGCACGGAATCCATCTATCTAAAGAAATATGCCCTAAGACGCAAGTGGAGATAGATGACATGAAAGACGTTCCGTACGTTTCGGATGTAGGAAGTCTTATGTATGCAATGTTGTGTACGAGACCGGATATCTGCTTTGCCGTGGGCATGATGGCAAGATATCAAAGTAACCCCGGGAAAGCACATTAGATTGCAATTAAATGCGTTCTTTCGTTTCTGAAAAGAACTTAGTATGGAATGCTGATTTAACAATCAGACAATCTAATTCCCATGGGATACACGGACTCAAATTTCCAATCAGACATAGACTCCAAAATACCTACCTCGGGTAGTGTGTTTTGCATGGGAGAAGGAGCCATGACATGGAGAAGCGATTTGCAGAAATGCATCGCAGATTCGACCATGGAAGCCGAATAAGTAGTTGCTTGTGAAGTAGCGAAAGAAGCGGTTTGGCTCAAGTACTTCTTAGTGGACTTAGACGTAGTTCTGAATTTGCCCGACAAGATAACTGTCTTTTGTGACAATGCCGGAGCAGTTGCAAATTCAAGGGAACCAAGAGCCCACAAGGCCAGCAAACACATTGAAAGAAAACACCATCTTATACGAGAAATCGTTAAGAGAGGAGATGAAGAGGTGGCAAAGATATGCGTCGGGGACAACCTAGTAAATCCATTCACAAAGGGTCTGCCTCTGAATACATTCGAGAGACATGTGGATGGAATGAGAGTCAAGACTATTGCCAATCTGCTTTAAGTATAAGTGGGAGGAATTATTAGGTTAGTGTAGGTTGACATGAGATGTCACGGAGAGCTACTACACTAAGACATGCGTGATGTATACTAAAAGCAGACTTTAAGTATAAGTGGGAGATTGTTGGAGTTATACGTGAAAGTATGCTTTTACTTTGTATAACTCGTGTATCAAACACTCGTTTTATGAGAATAATTCTTTTATCGCATCTACTTTAGTTATGATGAATGTTGAATTTCTATTGCAAACCGTTCAATATATAGTACGTGTTACATAGTAGTTAATGTGGTGATACCCGATCACGGAAGACGACATTGACAGTTTACTTGTAACTAAACGTACATTTTCACGACCTAGGTGGAATTGAACAATCCGCCGTGAAAGGTCGATGTGTAAGGCTCAGATTGGTCTATCTTGACTAAGAGATTGCACTAGCACATTTAGTATGTGTTGAAGAGGTCCTACAGCGAGGATACATTCTTCTGTTCTGAAAGGTGAAGAATTAGACCTCAGTGGTTGTTGATTTCTTAATCTCCGTCACTTAAATAGGACCGTGTGTGCTTAGTAGTTACTGCTTTGATTCATGTTGGGTGAGAATCATTGTGACTTCGAACTTTGTGTCTTGGGCAGTAATATTAATCATACGACGGTTGCTAAGATTTAATACGGAGAAACGCGTGCGAGTACGGCTCGTGTGATTAGTCCCCTTGGTGGGCTCAGAAGTTTTATTGTACCAAATCTTGCAAGTGAAGAATTAGTTTCTTCTGTACGAATAATAATGTTGAGCTGTCTTTACTCCAAGGTGAAAGACGTTAATTAATTTAGAGCTATTCAGAAGCTTAATTAATTAATGGACTTGATAATCTTAAACGCGGGAAATAATAACCGGGAGCCCATATTATCGTAATATGGATTAAGATGGATAGTGCAATATTAATTTATTAGTGGTAATAATTAATATTAATGGGCTGAATTATATTGGGGCTCAATATTGAAATTCAGAAGTCCATTAGGAGGTCCAATCTTAATTCTTCTTAAGGCCCCTCAAGTAGCCCAATTAAGTAGCCCAATAATGATAAGGTGATTAAAATAAAAAGATAATATCTTGCTGATTTTTTCTAGTATTTTCGAAAATAAGCAATATTAGAAGAGAAAAGATTTTGTTGATTTTCTTGGAAAGATATTATGGAAGATATGTATTCTAGGAATACAAGAATATCTCATATATTCAAGAAGATCCAAATCTTGGGATCTCTACTAGTAATTTTCGAAAATCACCCCTTAATTAGGTGAGTGAGATTTTTGTGGAATATTTTATTATGGAGAAAAGAATATATGAGATATATTCAAGATTTCTTAGAGACTAAGAAAAGATTTTTTCCAAGCCCATATCCACATGTAAAGTTCGATCACTCCTTATTATAAATAGGGGATGATTATTTCATCCCCAAGTACATAATTCCATGTGTTGGAAAAATCAAGAGCATAGATATTTTTCTTTTTCCTTAGTTTATTAAATTACTTGAAAGCATCTCCCACCGGTGATCAAGTAAGGCGAATGGGAAATACTTGAGAAGGTTTTTGGGTTGATAAAGCGAAATCGTGATTGTCCCGTTTATTCAAAGGCCAATTCTACAAGAGGTACGTTAATCGCATATTTAATTGTTTATTCCGCTTAATTAAATATGTGAAATTAATTCAACATGCATGATGATAATTAGTTGTTGGAATTATTATTTGAATTAATTAGGATTAATTTATGCTAGTAATAATTGTATTTAAATTCGTATTTAAAATTCATCCCGAATAGATTCCGGGCACCCATAATTTCCTAACAAAGCCCGCATCCATCAATCTTCAATTGGCGGATCGATCTTTCACCTATCCTAAGGGGATCGTTGAAGATGTGTTTGTTAAGGTGGATAAGTTTATCTTTCCGGCCGATTTTGTTGTGTTAGACATGGAAGAAGATGCCAATGTACCTTTAATTCTTGGAAGGTCGTTCCTTGCAACCAGAAAAACAATGATAAATGTTGAGAAGGGAGAGCTTAAGTTGAGTTTTAATGGTGAGGAGGTGACTTTTTCCATATACGACTCAATGAAAGATGCTCCAATCGATGAAGAGTGTCGCTCAATTCAAGCAATTAAGCTTTGCATGGAAGAACGTGAGGGGATGAAGCAAGATAATTCTCCAAGAGTGCCTTTGAAAGATCCCGGAGATGGAAGAGAAGTGAAGAAAGAAACATCATATCAAACATCCAAACTTGAACAAAGTGCAAGTTTGGGGGGGTTTGATAAGAGGAAGAAATTTATTGAGTTGCTTGAGTCAAGAGAAGATGAAGAAAGAAGGAGAAAAAGCTCAAGGGAGCTTAAAAAGGAAAAAGGCTTTGAAATAGGAGATGAAGTGGTATGGTGCAACGCAACGTTGAAACCTATTCTTGGGAAGGTGAAACTCAAGAGAGCAAATTCTTTGTTTGTTAAGAAAGTGAACCTTGGAGGGAGTCTTGAGCTACAAGATAAAGAATGTGATATCTTCATCACCGATGAAACTCGAGTGAAGCACTTCGATCCTCCCATTCCCAAGGAGGTCTCTAATATTGATCACATGAATGGGGTTTGGACTCGTGGAGTTCCGTCCGGCATAGGACGTTAAACCTAGCGCTAAATGGGAGGCAACCCATCATTTTTTGCTTGTTTTTTTTAGTTTTTGCATTGTTTAGTTTAATTGCTTTTGTGTTTTGTTTTGTCTAGGTGTTGGGGTCGTGTGTTGAGGCTCGGTGAGGATTTCGAGCTCTATGGAAGACATGTGCTTGAGGGAAACTTTAGGTACAAACACCTCTTCCTAAACTTAGACATTGGTATGCAAAGTCTAAGTTTGGGGGGGTGTTCGTTTTTTTTATGCATAATTTTTAATTGCACCGATACACCCCCATTTGATTAGAGCTTATTGGAAATTATTTTTGTTGGAAATTTTGGATTTAATTTCTTACATATACTTGTACATGAGTTTTGTCTTGACATACGAAGAATTGATTGAGTGATGTCTTTCAAGAGACGTGCTTGATAGGAAAGGTGAGCATACTCAAGGGGCTTAACGTGAGGTGATCGTGTCTTGAAGAAGAAGATTGTGCTTGGTGCCAATTGGAGGTAGTATACCCCAAACTTAGAATTGTTTAGCAATGTCTAAGTTTGGGGGGGTTATTTGTTTTGATTTTCATATTTTACATTGCACCGACGCACTTGAGGCTTCACTTGTACATTGCACAGGCGCACGCCTCATTTTTGTAGAGTTTTGCTTAATCGAGTACTTGATATACGTGTTGAGATTTGAGGGTGAGATGCTTTCTAAGGGGTTTTTTTAGTTTAATTGTCGATTTTTTTTAGTGGCTTGCTTAATGTGATTCTTGCTTGGTGAGTAGTTGGTTGCAAATCTCATTGTAGCACTACTTATCCAAACTTTTAATTGCTTAGCAATGAAAAAGTTTGGGGGGGTATGTTCATTTTTACAATTCAATTCCATTTGCACCAACTTACTTCGCCAAAATTTTGAAAATTTGTGCTTAATTGTGGGCTTATTATATATCTTTGAGTACATTTCTTTGGAGTTAAGATTGTGTGGCTTGGTGTCGAAGAATCAATAGATGGTGATTGTTTGGTTTTGAAGATTTAGTTGAGCTTGATAGTATTGATTGAGACTTGCTTGCTTACTTGTTCATGTGACGATTATGCTTGATTTTGTGCTCGATCCATAATTAGACAAGCCCGTGAGCTTTAGAGCCTTTAGACTTGCATATATTTTGGTCTAATTTCTTTCTTGTGAGTATCGTTCATGCTTGTGTGCTCTAGAACTTGCCAATTGTCTTGTTTGAGGCTACATTAAGTGTTAAATCTTTGAAAGTGATATGAGACCATCTTTGATTTGAATAGTCACTTAGCCAAATTTTCCATACCAAATGAAATTTTTCCGTAGTTAGCCCTTTTGAGCTTATTGACCTATTTTCTTGGCAACCTACAAATTTAGCCAAATTATCCATTTTGTGGGCCTAAATTTTTCCTATGAGCTAGTGGAGCTTGAATATGGATAGTGAGGTTGAGTTGTGCTTCAATGTGAATTTGGTGGATGAGTTTGTGTGAAGGTGAAAAGAGTGAAGAAGAGAAAAAAGATGAGTGAAAAAAAAATTGTACTAGAAAAGATTGAGTTGGGTTGTGAAAAGAAGAAAAAAAAATTGAAAAGAAAACTCTCTTGTGTACAAGAATTTGGTAGAGTTACAAGTTCAAAAAAGGTGTTTGATGGTTGATGGTGAAGAATGTGCTTGAAAAATGAGAACTAGTAAATTGTTGGAGTTTGGAAATTTGAGTTGCAATTTGATCACTTGCAATTTTCTCTTGAGAGTTGAGAGATGTTCCTAGGCGTCTTTGACCTCTCGCTCCACTAGTTTATTAGTCACTCTATCCAAAATTTTCCCACCTTAACCAAAGAGCCCAACATTACAACCAAATGCAAAGTCCTCATTGATTCTTGGATTGATCACTTAGAAAGTAGTGGAGAACTTAGATGATTGGCAAGCCTATGATAGTGCAATAGTGTGAATTGATTGTTGAGAGCATACATTCCATGATACACTTTGAGTGATGAGCGAAACACTTACTTGAAAGGATATTGTGGATTGAGCCTTGAATCTTGCATTGATTTGAACATGACTTGTGAATTTGCTAGTTGATATTTGTACTTAAGGGCTTGACTAGATTGAAAGAACTTGACAATTGCTACTTATCTTTTTGACACTCATTTCTCGCAATCCTCCCACTTGTTCAATTTCTTTCGTTGCTCGGGGACGAGCAACACTTTAAGTTTGGGGGGGTGATTAGTGTGAAAATTGCTTGAAATTCGTGCATTTAATTCGTCTAATTTTATAGAGTTTCTTGCATTTATTTAAATTAATGTGACCATTTGCGCTTAATAGTCGAGAAATGTGTGTTTTGCTATTTTTGCAGGAAAAAGTGTGATTTTGTAGAAGCAAACACGTATCTTTGATTTTGTGAAGTTAGTCAAAGAAGTGAGTCGAAACGAGAAAGAATGACACAAGCATTTGGGCCAACAATTAAATTGTTGAGGCCATTTATTTAAATAACGCCCAAAGGCGTGCGGCCCATTTTCTCAAAGTCCCAAGCCCATTTTGTTATCAATTAGAATTGGGAGCAGTATCTCACGTGAACTATATTGCATAGGTGCGGGTGCGGGAGTGCGGGGTGATACAATACGAGTTCGGGGATACAAATTTTCAAAAAACTTAGGGTGCGATTCGTCAAGGATACGTCTATTTATTTATATTTTATTATATATAAAACCTAAAAAATTAAATATATTTTAAAATTTTGTAAATCGAATGTATATAATTCACATTTTCTCTAACCCAAAACTTAAACATATTCAATAATTTAATATAATTAAGTAACCAAAAATCAATTTAAATTCAATTAGCCTAATACATACGTCATAAGAATGATTACAATATAAAACAAGTGTTACATTGTCAATTTAAATTATATTATATAATAAATTCAATTGAAATAACACATTTAATGCTTAATAAATAGGATACGCAAGGAGGATTCGAGTATCCGTTAGTGAATTCGCCACGTGGCAGCCGGATTCGCCACGTGGAGAATCCGATTCGCGGATTTAAGAATCTCACCCCTTTTAGGGGGCGGGTGCGAATCCGATACTGCATTGTGATATTTTTAGAAGAATCCGTGCATCATAGCACGTGAACTACCAATTTGAAAAAGAAAGGAACAAAAGTTGCGGGTCCCACTTCCCTATTTGTCAAAGTTGACCAAAAAGAATGGAAACCAAGCTCCGCCATTCACGCCACCTCTCGCTGGAAGCCAAAGCTTCACGCCTCGATACCCAGAAATCGACGCCGGAAAATGGAAAGAAGCAAAGCTACCACCTGAAATTGCGGAAGCTTCGAGACGCCGGAAACTGGAGAAAGCTCGTGCCGGAATCCATGGAAGCTCGCCACAGAACCGAATTTTCCGGAAAGCTGTTCGTACCCAGAACGGAGGAAAGCTATGAAGCTCCGAAGTCGAAAATTTGCAGAAAAAAAATGAAGAGGAAGAAGAAGTATTCGTATCGGCCGATACGTTTCACCTCCAAACCGATACGAGAAGCCCAAACCGGTACAATGGCTACGGCCCTTGAATACCGGTTAACACCTAAGCATACCGGCCGGTACAAACTGATGCAAACCGGTATGAAATCGTGCAGGAAGAATTTCAGGCCATTTTCAAGCAATTTCAAAATCTCGCGAGATATTGAAAAATCTCGCGAGATTTCACGAGATATCGCGATAAATTCGTCCAAGGCTTAAAAATCCGAAAATTCAGTATTTTTCAGGGATTTCTTTGCAAAATTCATTTCCATACCCTCTTCCCCCACTATATATACCATTTTCTCAGATTTTAGAAGGAGGAACACACACCCCACACGCTAATTTAGTTAATTTTCACCTTCAATCTTAGATTTTAATTTTCTTTCAATTAGTAGAGCAATTTAGCTAGCATTTGAAGAACAAATTTCATTTCTAAGTTGTAATCACTCTATCTAGGTGACTTATATCCTTTATCTTTCAATTAATTGGTATAATCTTCTCATTTATGATTTCTTGCAATTTTATTATGATGATCTTCTTGGGTTTATTGATTTCTTTAGTTTGTTTATCTATTTGTTGTGTTAGATTAGCCATGGGCTAATCCCCTAATGTTTTGGGTGTTTGAATTATGATGGAATTAGTGTTATGGTGTTAATGGAGCTTTGATTGTGCTATTGAGTTGGTTCAATTGCTTCTATTAATATGTTTTTCTTGATTAGATTAATTGATTATATTTAGTAGCTCTTGTTAGGTTAATTTGTGCTACAACGAGAGTTGGGTGTGGGTTAATCGAACTTGTGGTGAGGAATTTGGTTAATTAATAGGATTCAATTAGTCGTTTATTAACTCGAGAGAGGGTAGATGGCTAGACCACCATTAATAGACATTAGGAGCCTTAATCTACGGGTTTAGGAGCTTAGTGAAGGGAGAATACTTGAAGTGCATCGCGTGCTTCAAGTCATTCACTATCTTAGGTGCTTTTGGTAACTAGTTGGTGCTAATTAGTTCATTTGATCACCCAAGCCTCAAAAGGGATCGGTATTCAATACTTTAGCGATAGCTTTTAGTAAGAACCAACAAAGTAGCATAAGACAAGTGAAATTAACGAACGTAGCATTGTTTCCGTCATAAGAATTTCACCCGAAGCATTACCCTCAACTTGCATTTCTCACGAAGTTTTAAATTGCTTTTTAGTTTAGTTTGCCCATTGCATATCTAGTATTTAAATTTGATTATTGTCTTTTAAATTTTATTAGTTTAAAAAACTCCAAAACACGCTTCTACAATTCTACGAAAACTCATAATCTTAGGGATTCACCGATCAACTAAGTTCTTGGATCGATACTACTTGGTCGTATACTTGCATGCTATAACGAACCCATCCGCTTTTGGGTCGTGTTTACTTGTTTGATTTAAAGTTACAAAAATACGAAAAAGTCATCTAACACCCAAACTCTACTAGTGTGTAGTGTTTACATGGACACCAAAGCTATGTTCCTTTTGGGTTTTAAAACCTGAATTTGGATTTTGGAATCTAAAACTCATTTTAGTGTGTGTTTTAAAATTAGGTTTTTGAAATCCTAATCATACAACCTTATAAAAAACCTATACAACACTCCTTCACTTTTACATAACAAAGTTAAAATCTACCCTACATAAAACCCAAAAAAAAACACCGATTTTAAAAAGTCTATGGTTCACAAAAACCATTGGTTTTGAAAAATAGATTTTTAAAAAGTTACTTAAAACCCAAAAAGAACATAGTCCGAGTGTCTTAGTGAAAGGATTATTAGGTTATCCGCTGTGGGAATTCATTATAATTTTATTTCTCTTCTTTGTTTGATCTCTTTGATCAATATTAACGCCTTACGTACAAACTTATTTCCATTATTGGATTTTGGTTCCTTAGCTTACGCAATCGCACCAGTATTGTCCCAATAGAACCTTATTGGACGATTGACACTTGGTGTTGGGAAAATCTTTGCAACGATCTATTAGGGATGAAAATTAAATACGAATTTAAATATAATTACTACTAGCATGAATTAATCCGAATTAATTTAAATAGTAATTCACCAACAACAAGTTATTTCATGCATACAAAACCACACATGAAAGTCTTATAGTGGAAAATCTAGGAATTTCACGATTACGTACCTCACGGAGTGACAACCTTTGAGTAGAAACGGGACAATATTACAATCAACCCAAAAGTCTTCTCAAGTATTCCCTTAGACCTTTACTCGTTCACTAGTTAAGAGTGTTCACGAATAAATTAAATAAACAGGAATAAGAAAAATATGTTGCACCACCTTTGTGGATTTCTAATTTTTCCAACACATGGAACTGTATTAGGGATGAAAGTATCACCCCCTGTTTATAATAGGTAGTGGCCAATTTTTTCTTGTGAAAAAAAAAATATTTCTCTCTCCTAATGTCTAATATTTTCGAAAATTTCATAATAAGATGGCCAAGTAGGAGATTGCTTGAATTAATGAGATAATCTAGTATTCCAAGAATACTTATCTTCATTCCATAAAAAATTTAAAGAAAATCTTTCTCCTTCTACTCTTTATTATTTTCAAAATTTTATAGGAAAAAATAGGCAACAATATTTTTCTTTTATTTTAATCACCTTATTATTATTAAGCTACTTGAGGGGCCTTTAGGAGAATTAAGATTGGACCTCCAATGAGCTTCTGAATTTTAATATTGAGCCACAATATAATTCAGTCCACTAATATTAATTAATACCAGTATTAAATTAATATTGCACTATCCATCTTAATCCATATTATGATAATATGGGCTCCCGATTATTATTTCCCGTGTTTAAGATTATTTAGTTCATTAATTAATTAAGTTTCTGAATAACTCTAAATTAATTAAAATCTTGTGTCTTGGAGTAAAGACAACTCAACATTATTATTCATAACGAAAAACTAATTTCCATTTGTAAGATTTGGTATGATAAAGCTTCTGAGCCCATCAAGGGGACAAATCACACAAGACGTAATTGCACACGTTTTTATGTATTAAATATTAGCAACTGTCGTATTATTAATATTATTGCCCAAAACATAAGGTATCGAAGTCACAATGATTCTCACCCAACATGAATCAAAGCAATAAGTATTAATCACACATAGTTCTATTTAAGTGACAGAGATTAAGAACTCAACAACCACTGAGGTCTAATTCTTCTTCGTTCAGCACTGAAGAATTTATCTTCTATGTAGGTCCTCTTCAGCACGTGTAAAATGTGCTAGTGCAATCTCTTGGTCAAGACAAGTCAACCTGAGAACTACACCTCAACCTTTCATGGTGGATTGTTCAATTCCACCTAGGTCGTAAAGTTATACTTTTATATACAAGGAACTGTTAATGCGATCTTCTGTGATCTGGTATCACCACGTTAACTAAAATGTAACACATACTATATATTGAATTGTTTGCAGTAAACATATATATATATATATATATATATATATAACATTCATTCATAAATAAAGCAACAGTGATAAAAAAATTATTATCATAAATAAGTGTTTAATACATAGGTTATACAAAGTAAAAGCATACTTTCACGTATAACCCTAACACTCGGAACTACCCCTAGTTCTTTCAAGAGCTTTAAAATCTAGACAACCTTATCCTCGGCTTCTGATTCAGCTATGTACTCGGCTTCAATGGTTGAATCTATGATCGTTTCTTATTTGGAACTATTCCAGCTCTCGGTTTTGCCATTGAGTGTAAATATATACTTTTACTGCGACTCGCAGTCATCATAGTCAAATTGGAAGCTAACATACGTGAACCCAGTCACTGCTAGATCTTGTTGTCCACCATAGACCAAAAAACATTCCTTAGTTCATCCAAGATACTTTAGAATGATTTTAACAACAATCTAATAAATTTTCACTTGGATTCTATTGGTATCTTCCAGTTATACTGACGGCGTAGGCTGCATGGGGCCTTATGCACATCATATCGTACATGATTTGCAGGGTAGAGAACCTCTCTAAGAGTTCTCTATTGAAAATACCTCAAAACCTTATCTATGTAGGTGGATTGTGACAGCCCACAATATCCTATTAGATCTATCACTATAAATCTTTATGCTGAGGATGCAACAAACTTCACCAAAGTCCTTCATCATGAAGTTCTCTGACAACCAATTCTTCTTGGATTACATTAGCGGAATATTGTTCCTCAAAATCAATATCTTAAATACATATATGATAATGAAAACATTATTACCTTTGTATTTCTAATAAATACATGGATCTTTCGTATTTAGATGAAGTCAAACTATTTGATAGCTTCGTCAAAATTAATATTCCAACTCCAAGAGGCTTGCTTCGATCCACAAATGGACCTCTATAGCTTGCATACCAGATTTAGATTCGAGTATGATACAAAACCTTCTAAATGTATCATATACACTTAATGCTCGAGGTTTCCCATTAAGGAAAGTTGTTTTGATATCCATAAAAGCTCCTTATCATAATATTCAACTATTACAAGTAAAATCTAAATGAACTTGTTCTTTACAGCCGGTGAAAAGGTCTCATCATTATAATCAATACCGCTGCATCGACTATAATCCTTTGTCACCAACCTAGCCTTGTTGGTTTGAACCTTGTCATTTGCACCAGTCTTACTTCTAAAGACCAATTTGCAGCCAATTAGTCCAACCTATTTTGGTAATTTCACCAAGCCCTAGATTTGATTAGTATATAACTATATATAGTGTCCATCTCAGATTTCATGGCTTTGTGCCACCTCCCTGAATCAGTATCTAATATCGATTCAGAATAAGCCTAAGATTCGTCCCTGTCCAAAATTTCCATGTCATCATGTTCCTCCAAGAAAAATATATCTAACGGATGGATGACAAATCTTACTAAACCTACGAGTTGCACTAGTGCAAGCTGTACATTCTGGTCGTTGGGAGGTTCTCATGAGATTATTCGATCAAAGCCTGGAGAATTATCAGGAATTACACTTTTTATTATTTCCTGAGTAGGAGATCGATAATCCAACCTATTTTGGGTTTCTTGCAAATGCAAAATATCCCCAATTACGCTCCTACTAGTTGGAATACAATCACCTAGTGATAGACTCCCACTGATTCTTTTTCGTGGTTATTCGACAAGTCATCAGCCTCAATGTTAATTTGTAATTCTTGAATCTCTTTAAGTTTTATCTTTCTACGACCTTATTCCTTTAAATACGAAGATACTTTCAACGAATGTTGCCTATCTAGAAATAATAACCTTTTATTTCTCAGGATGATCGTAATAATATTCACTATTTCCTTAGGATAACTTACAAAGTAACATTTTTCACCTTGGACTCTTACTTATCAGTGAGCATATTTATCACATACGCAGGGCAACCACACATCTTGATATGTGAGAATAATGGCTTCTTTCCACACCATAAACTCGTATGATGCTTGTTCGACTAATCTGAATGAAATCCTATTTAGAATGTAGATTGAGTTTGGAGTGCATAATCCCATAGGAATATTGAAAGAGAGGAGAAACTCATCATGGACCTAACCATGTCTAACAAGATTTGGTTCCTCCTTCTGGACACACCTTTCAACTGTAGTGTTCTAGGAGATGTCCATTATGATTGGACCTCATGCAACTTCATATAATCCAGGAACTCAAGTCTAAGGTGTTCACCTCCTCAATCTAATCGAAGAGTCTTAATACTCTTCTCAAGTTGTTTCCTTACTTCTATCTTATACTCCTTAAACTTTCCAAAGGTTTCGGACCTGTGTCTCATAAGATACACATATCCTTACCTAGAAAGTTATCAGTAAAATAATAAAGTATCCACAACCATTATTTGTTAGAGTTAGTAGTACACCACACGTCACTCTTAGCTTATAGCCCTTTCTTAGAGAAAGTATATTGGTCATTCTTTCCTTTGAGATAAGATTAGCAATCTCCATAAGACTGCAAGTCAAATGAGGTTAATTAGTCTAACTTTCTTAACTTTGTAAATCTTTTCTCACCATTATAACCAAGTGTACAACACCATAGAAAATTGGAATATCTAGATTAATAAGTTTATGTCTCTTGTTTTGCACATTAAGAATATTATGTCCACAAATTATTGAGATGTGTGAATCACATCCGATATCTAATAACCAATTGTCAGAAGTGGACATCATTTTTTCAATAACAAAACATATATGTTCCAGTGAGAAGCACCTAGTACTTTAGTCTCAGTATCTAGAACCTTGTAACCTTCTTCCCATGCTTCTACTATTTACAATAGAGATACAAAATCTTGTGCACCCGCTCTTTTGAAAAATATCACCCTTAGACTTCATAGGGATATACTTAGAAGTCTCTTAGTCCCTTTCTCTTTTTCTTTTTGCCCTGAGGGCAAGATCTAGCAGAGAAGCTCACCATGAGCACATTCTGTTCCTTAAGGTATTCTTACTTCAAAATTCTCGAGCATGTTTTACAACTTAGACATTGTCGTTTCCATCTGTTTCATGTTAGAATTCAGTATGAATCTAGAAAATGTATACAAAAACGATTGATGAATAGTTTAAATGGAAAGATCATCCCCTAGATTATCACATAGGGTTCCTAGTTTCTTGATCAGTCATATCATATTTAAAAAATGAGGTGAAGTCCTCAATTTTCAGATATTCTACACCTGAACAGATCTCTCATGATCTCATGTTTCTCAGTACGAGACCCAGAGTCAGCAAGATCTTTCAAGTGTTTGAGCATCTTAAAGATATCCATATTCTCATGTTTTCTCTTAATCTCAGAGTTAATGTCAAGCAACGCATTGTGCTTTACGCATCATCTTGATGTTTTTTCTAAGTTTCAACGTCAAATAAGCTCAAAAGAACTGGTCACAAGAGTAAGCGGGATTAATGTGTCCAACACGTACTCAATCATTTACTACCTTAACACCAATCATATATTTTAGTGTCGATACATAAAATCTGGTCTAGCCAACTTGTTTAATTCCAGTACATATCTCAACAACAGATTAGTCACATCAACCAACATAGAACAAAAAGAACGGGAATAAAACATAATTCCTGTAATTAATTCAGTTAATCAAAACATGGCTTTTTGTTTAATTTTGTCTCAATTATTTTCACATACTCAACGACCTCATCGGAAGAGTACGAATTTATATCTAATATATTTGTAATGGACTAGGATCCACATTCCTATTATCACAACACCGACTTGGGATGATTATTGTAATAACATAACTGGTAGATCTCAAAACTAATTGTACCTTTTGTAATTCCTAGTTGATTGAACCTAGTTCGATCAATGTCCCATTATTGTTCCCCTGCTTGGGCTAGTGAAACAACTCGGGTGGTTTACAAACATCACATGACGACATTCATGTCCCTATAAAATTTCCATAAAATGTAACACTGGGCAAAAGACTTGGGTCTTAAATACTCTTGGAATAAAATCTACGGTCTTTTTTTAATTATATTTGGGCAGACGTTCCAATAAACAACCAATTGTAACTCAATCGAGTTGCGAGGGCGAATACCTTGCACTAGCCAATACTGCTCAAGAGATTATTTGACTTACTCACTTGCTCTGTGAGCTTTGTTTACTATCCCCCTCCCGACCTATACTTCTAATTGACAAGAAAAGTATCTTATTCCCATAAGTGTGCCAAACACATTAATATTGCCTTCCATTTTATTCAAAAGTAAGTCACCGATCAGAAGCTAGATACTAAGCTCGTGCCCTCTGAACTTCAAGTCGCTGATATTTTTACAAAGAGTCTTGTCCGACGTTTATTCAAATTTCTAGAGTCCAAACCTGTGTTGATGATAATCCAACAGGGGGAGGGTGTAATACAAAATATTCTAGAGATTTTCTAGATGCAGATAAGACCGAATCAAATTGATTCGGTGTAAATATTTGTATGATTTGTTATTATCCAGTTTTCTTGGAAAGTTGTTGTAATCCTATTTATAGTGGGAATCAATATCGCTAGATTCAATGTGAGCATAATCAATTCTTCACACCCACCCCACCGCAACTCTCTTTCTCTCTCTCTCCCTCTCTCTATTATATTTTAAGCATCGGTCCCTCGCTCCCCCTCTCTCACATTTTATTATCTCACCCAATCACTCTCTCTCAAAATCATCCTCCCAAATCCTCTCTATTTTTAGAAGGTGATTGTCCCCCCAAATTCTCTCTATTTTCAAAAGACAAAGAAGGGGAAGGCGGACGAGCTTTTGGTGCTAGAGAATGTCAAGAATATGATACTGTGACTACTAAATTTTATTGATTGATAATGAACAATATTTATAAGAGAGGTTTCTTGTTTCAATCAATGTTTTCAAACCCGAACCGGACCGGCCGGTCCAACCGGTTTAACCAGGAACCGAGCATGGTGTCGGTTCGATTCTCTATATGAAGCGGGTTTCAACTGACCCAATATGAACCGGTTAAAACCGGTGAACCGATAACCCAACTGAACCGGTTTTTATTATTTTTCAAAAAAAATTATTAGTTACCTATGTTGATCGAATTCTGAATAAATGGAGGAGTGCTAGAGGTGTAGCAGAGCCCCTTGGGTACGAGATACACATTAGATTCACCCATTTCTCCATGATACTATGGATACTCAAATGGCGATGGTAAAACAGAGGATATATGAACACAGAAGTTGCCTCCATGGTGATGATAAAACAGAAGGGATGAAGATTGAAGGTTGCGGTGACTTTTAATTGTAGTTTACAATTTTTGGTTCACATTTACTTTACTTCCTTCTTTAACCTAAATTAATAGCAATTTAATTTTTTAGTCTCCACTTCCCAAAAAAATTGGTGGAGTAGTTTCCCTGAGTCAATTGCCCTAGAAAAATGGAAGCCGTTTAAATATGAGGTTGCATATAATATTAAGAAAAAAATTAATTGTTTAATTTTAAAAAATAAGATACAATACACACACTCTCCATACACACACACACATACACACACATATATATATAAATATTTGAGTAATTCGGTTTTTTATCAACGGTTCAACCGATCGAACTAGTGACGCAATGACTCAATTTGTTGTCCAGTTCGATGACCGGTCCGGGTTTAAAACATTGGTTTCAATGAACAAAAATCTAAGCTAAATCAAGCCTAGAGTCTATTTATAAGGAAATAAAAAATTACAATAAAGTATATATAGAAAATAATAAATTTACAATATTTTGTTGATCTTGATTTTGATCTTCATTGTCTCCTTGATTTCAGATCTTTGATATCATATCTCTAACAGACCCCCCGCAAGATGGAGGATTCGTAGGATATTCCAATCTTCGAACGAATAAAATTAAAATTAATTTGATGAAGAATGAAGATACGAACAGGAGACACAGTAACAACAGAATAAGAAACAACGACAATGAGAGACACATTACAATTGCATAAAATTATAATAAAACACAGAAAAGAAGGTGAAAAGAGAGACATAGAAACTTGGAGTTACACGAGACACAAGACAACGACGGGAGCATGAGGCAAGAGGCTGAACTGAGAAGATAGAAGAAAAGAGAAGAAAATAGATTTCCAGT
Source organism: Ballota nigra (assembly GCA_947034835.1). Lineage (NCBI taxonomy): Eukaryota > Viridiplantae > Streptophyta > Magnoliopsida > Lamiales > Lamiaceae > Ballota > Ballota nigra. The sequence goes on along the minus strand of OX344727.1, from coordinate 2,406,966 downwards.
GGGTTTGTCATCACTACTAATAGATTTCTGGTGATAATTGATTTTTTGATGGTTTTGCTTATAAAAATATGCAGAAAATGGACATATGCGGAAAAATTAATAAATGTTCTTGGTATATGTGAAGTAATTAATGTTGTTAGTATGTGTATTTTTTATTCAAGTGGATATATGCAAAAATTATTTGTAAAAATACTAGTGATATACCTCATTAGTTTTAATTGATACTCATATGTGGGATGTTTTCATATAGTATTACACTAATCAATTTATTTTTTATTGGTAGATTGTTTTGTGATTGCTTCTAATAAATGAATATGACATGTAGGCTCATTTTCATGAATATGATTTTGTATTTTTATGAATGTTTGAGAATTCTTTCATTTTGATGTGTTTTAAGGCTTTCAGAGATTGTGGAATGAATAATGATTTGTTTTACTTGGTTGCATGATTTCAGGTATTTAAGTAGGAATGAGGTTGAAGAGAAAAGACAGTTTTTGCAAAAATTGTAAATTTATATGCATTTTTCAAAAATTATTTACCTTATGTCAAAATTATGCAAAAAATTTTTTTTTGCATTACGCGGATTTTTATTGAGGAATTGAAGAATGAAATATAGAAGAAGGTCTTCAAGGTTTTTTTTTTTTTCAAATTTGTAGATTTAAAATGTTATTATGTAATTTTAAAACTTTATCTAAATTTGAGATTGGTAATGAGAATAAATAAATATATTAAAAGTTGTCCCGAAAATAAATATCCTGAAATATTTGCTTGTTATGCAAAATATTTCTATTGTTGTGCTAATTTGAAAGTTGGCCCAAAAATTGAAAGCCCATAAAAAATTAAAAGGCCAAAAAATTAAGAGCCCGACCGAAATAGAATTTGGAGGGGGGGGGGGGGGGGGGGGGGGGATTGAAATTCAAAACTAAAAAAAAAGGCCAAAATAATATTTTTTTGAATTGTGTCCAAAGCAAACTTGCAAAAAGAATAGGAAAGATGGCACACCTTTTGATTGTCTTTGAAATATGAGAAATTTGAAGTGCCTTTTTGCAATTAACACTTATAAAAAAAGACTTATATGTAAGGAACCCATTAATATATTGCACTAATTTTACCAAACTATCGAAATTGTACCTAAAGCACCAAACTATGAAGGAAATTGCACAATATGAAAAAAAATCCAGGTATGTTTTTTTAATTGGAATTGTTAGAAGAAGAAACACGTTTACGTGAGTAAAAGGATTAGTAGATTAGTTATTTTAACTGTTTAATCAAAGTCGACCATGAAAATAATTGATGATACAAACACATAAAAATTGTTCTTTTGGTTTTATTAATATCGACCAACGCTGCTATATCGAAGTCGACCAACGTTGGTATATCGATATTGAATTAACAAAGTAACTAGGGTTGCAATTTCAATTGATACGGCCTTTGTTAATTTTTTGATACGGTGATTTCAATTGCGATTGCAATTGATACGGCAATTTCAATAAAATTCCTTGCCATTTTATTTTTTTTGTCCATTATTATGCGTATTCACTACTACAAACAATTGGTGATCTTGAAATTTTTTAACGGACATGTTCGTATATTGTTTGATAATCTAGAATGGATGTCTGCTAAATGTTTCGATCACTTAGAGTTGTTTAGTTATTTTTATTTTTCACATTTGCATACACAGTGGGATTGGGTGCATATAGGTATTTTTGCTTCACTCTTTGGTCAATTTTTTTTTTTTTTTACATTTTTGGCATGTTCTAGGGTGTGGTTATTGATATATTTTGATAGTTTATTGTGATGGGGACATATATGATCTCACTGTGATGATGAGGTGAGAATATGTGTTGATGTATATAATTTTAGAAATTCATCCTCACAGTGATGATGAGGTGCAAATATTTGTTGATGTATGTGATTTTAGAAATTCATCATAATAATATATAGCCTTCTCATTCTAATTTCTGCAATGTGGTGTGGATTGAAAATAAAGTGCTTATTTTCATTCATTAATTTATTTAACTAATAAAAAATTATTTCATAGGATGGATCTTGAAAATAGAAGGTATGTAGCTGTTTTATATGGGATAATGAACATAATCCTAACATTTTTTAATATAGTTTGTGTATATGTTATCCTGCATGAAGGGAAATCTCTTACAACAATATTCACATTCGTAAACGTTATAGTCTAATAGGCAAGGTTCCTAAGAAAATTAAAGTTTTGTGTGAAGTAATAGGGATCTCTGATCAAGAGTGTATTGATCAATTGTGAATGAGTAGAGCTGTCTTTTCTCGGTTGTGCCACCTACTTGAGAGCTCAGGGTCTCAAATCAACTCGTAACACCACCACATCAGCGCAATTACCCATGTTTTTGTCAATTCTCGCACATCATAAAAAAAATTATATTTTGAAGAAAAAGTATCATAGCCATAGATCTGCTCGAACCACCAGTAAATATTTTCATATCGTTCTAAATTCTATAATTAGGCTTCACTCGATACTTTTGGTAAATCCTACGCCGATTGACAAAAATTGTACAAACGATAAATTAAAAATTTTAAGGTATTATTAACTGTGCATAATATGAGTCAACAAGAATACTAAATCTTTTATATCAGTGTTACAATAATAGTACAATTTCAGGGGTGCTTGGGGGCATTGGACGAAACTTACATCAACGTCACTATTCCAACTGAGCATCGAGCTCGTTATCGCAATAAGAAAGGTGACATTTTGATCAATGTTCTAGCAATGTGTGATACTAATATGAATTATATATATGTTTTGACTGGTTGGGAATGGAGTGCTACCGATTCAAAAGTTTTGCAAAATGCGATAAGTAGAAACAATGGGTTTCACATACCTCGAGGTCCTGACTTTATCATTTATATTTAATTTTTTTCTTTAAATTTAGCTTTCAATACCTTTTGCATAATTTTTTCTTAATTCAACCATTCTGCACACACATTGATCAGACAATTATTATTTGTGTGACAACTAGGGATGACAATGGAGCAATCAGGGGAGATATCTCAATATCCATGTCTGCCCCGCGCATGTGCCTCGCTCTGCTCCATGCCCCGCTGCGGGGAAGCATTTTGTGATCCATATCTGCCCTGCGGTGGGGCAGATCTGATCCGCTCTGCTCCATCTTATGCAAGTTTGAAATTTTTCAAAGTCAATATATTAAAAAAGAACCTATATATTTGTATCATGACTTGAGCGGTTGTGCGGGTGAGATTGTAGGAATGAGAAAGTTGGAAATAAATGGTAGGTAGGATTTCATTATTGAATATATTTAATGTAAAATGAAATTTATATATATTGTATAATATTATAAATGTATTTAATATTATATGGAGCAGGGTGGAGCAGAGCAGGGCGGGGCAGAACAATAAATATATAGATCCATGCCTGATTTGTTCCGTGAGCGGCGCGGGGCTGATCTGCTCCATTCTCAGAATGGGGCAGGGCTGATCCAATCAGAGTGGGGCGGAGCGGATTGCTTACGGAGTGGATCATTTTGTCATCCCTAGTGACAACGACTATACCAACGGGGAGTGGATCATTTTGTCATCCCTAAAATAATAGTTTCGGGTTCTGACTGCATTTTTCCCCAAAAAAAACACAAAGTGCACATATTTATAGTTTGAGATAGAATCAAGATGTCTATTCATAGCTACGACTCTAATCAAATAAGCAATTTTTACTATGTAATGATGACACTTAAGACTCACGTAATTAATATGCAAATTAATATATATGTGCGTGCAAAAAGTAGTTGAGTGTATGTGTTAAATCTAGAATTTCTTGACCAAGTTTTCAAATGTACTATGCAATGATATAGTATATTAACATTGTTCACTAAAAAAAGCATAAAGTATGAATAAGTAAACAAATAAGAAGACTATAATATAGGAACTTGAGGATCTATAGAATAATTATATACGGTCATTTTCTATGAATTATAATCATTACAAGATACCTATTTTCTAAGAAGTTGTCTTTATCTCAAATTGACAAACGCAAAGCAAAATGCATCTCTTTACACTGACTATTGGACTCAATCAATTACTCTCACACTACTTACTATTCTCTCCACGTACCTCAAAAAAGTTAAGTGGAGCTACGAAGAGGCCTATATCCCTGTCAATACTTCACAGATCACCACGCGTCTCTTCAATGCAATAAAATTTTAATTTGAAGATATGTAAGTCAAAGACCACATTAGGTCTTTGGAGAAACGCTTCTATTGTTTCCATCATCTCATCAATTACCCAAATATTGTTTGGGAACAAGGAGATAATGTTATAACTGATTTGGAATCTACATGGGAAAATTAATCAAAATTTTTTTTATCTAAATTTAAATTCAAATATATGTTTATATTTTTCTACAATATTTTTTTTTCCAAAATCAGATCGACCCATTAACGGAGGCCTATAGTTTTGGAGATGACCCCATATACTCTCGACTACAGACTGTTTTCTACAATTCAAAAGTGGTACATATAGTTACTGATGAAGATATCCCTCTCATCGATCTTTCAAGTGATGACAGTGGTGATGAGGTTTCCATATATAGGTGCATGTATACTTACATTGACTGTACTTTTTGTATATTGAAATCAATATGGAAAACAAAAACATATAAATTAATCTTAATTAAATAAAACTAAAGGAAAATTAATTACATTGTTCCTAAAATAAATTATTTGAATATATATGGTGCCCATAAAGTCACTCTCTACTGCTTCATAAATAGTTTCTTCCAACCAGATGGAGACGGGCTGCAAGAACCAGTCGAACTTCTATATTTACCTGGACTGGGTTAATTTTTTTTTCGTTTTGTCAATTTCATAGGTAGTGTGCTAGAGGAAGTATCACCACTGTTATGATTTTGAAATTTTGACGATGAAACCTCATCACCATTGTCATCACTTGAAAGATCGATGACAGGGATATCATCATCAGCAACTATATTAACAACTTCTAAATTGTAGAAAATAGCTCGTGGTCGAGAGTATAGGGAGTCATCTCCAAAACGATAGGCCTCTATTAATGGGTGGATCTGATTGTTGGAAAAAAATAGTAGAAAGTTGAAGTTTAAATTTAGATAAAAAAAATGAAAAAATACCTTGATTAAGTTTTTCCACGTTGATTATGAAGCAGTTATAACATTGTCTCCTTGTTCCCAAATAAATTTTATGTAATTGATGAGATGGTGGAAACAGTAAAAATATTTCTCCAAAGACCTAATGCGGTCTTTGACTTCCACATCCTCAAATTGAAATTTCATTGCGTTGGAGATATGCGTGGTGATCGGTGAATATTGACGGGGTCATACGCCTCGCCGTACCTCCAGTTACCTTTCTTGAGGTACGTGGAGAGAATAGTACGTAATATGGGAGTAATTGATTGAGTCCAATAGGCAGTGTAAAAAAATGCAATTTGTTATGCGTTTGTCATTTTGAGATAAAGACAACTTTTGAGAAAATAGGTACATTGTAATAATTAAAATTCGTAGAAAATGACAATATATATATATAATTTGAGGATCTACAAATGTGTAGCAAAATGCATTTTTTACACAGCCTATTGGACTCAATCAATTACTCTCACACCACATATTATTCTCTTCACGTACCTCAAGAAAGGTAAATGGAGGTATGGCGAGGCCTATGACCCCGTCAATATTTCACTGATCACCACGCGTCTCTCCAACGCAATAAAATTTCAATTTGAGGATGTGGAAGCCAAAGACTGCATTAGGTCTTTGGAGAAATGCTTCTATTATTTCCACAATCTCATCGATTACACAAACGTTGTTTGGGAACAAGGAGACAATGTTATAACTGCTTCATAATCTACGTTAAAAAAATTAATCAAGGTATTTTTTTAAAAAATTTATATAAATTTAAACTTCAATTCTCTACTATATTTTTTTTCCAAAAATCAGATCAACCCATTAACGGAGGCCTATCATTTTGGAGATGACCCCCTATACTCTCCACTACAGGCTATTTTCTAAAACTCGGAAGTGGTTCATATAGTTTTTTATGATGATTTCCTTGTCATCAATCTTTCAAGTGATGACAGTGGTGATGAGGTTTCATCGCCAAATTTTCAAAATCATAACAGTAGTGATACTTCCTCAAGCACACCACCTAAGAAATTGACAAAACGAAAAAAAATTCAACCCAGTCCAGGTAAATATGGATGTTCGACTGGTTCTTGCAGCCCGTCTCCATCTGGTTGAAAGAAACTATTTACGAAGCAATAGAGAGTGACTTTATGGGCATCATATATCTTCAAATTATTTAATTTTAGGAACAATGTAATTAATTTTTCTTTAGTTTTATTTAATTAAGATTAATTTATATGTTTCTGTTTTCCATATTAATTTCAATATGCAAAAATAAAGTTAATGTAAGTATACATGCACCTGTATATGGAAACCTCATCACCACTATCATCATTTGAAAGATCAAGGAAAGGGATATCTTCATCAGCAACAATATGTACCACTTCTGAATTGTAGAAAATAGTCTGTAGTCGAGAGTAAATGGGGTCATCTCCAAAACGATAGGCCTCTAATAATGGGTCGATCTGGTTTAGGAAAAAAATTGTAGAAAAATAATATACATATATTTGAAGTTTAAATTTAGATAAAAAAATTTTTAAGAACTTTGATTAATTTTCCCACGTAGATTCCAAAACAGTTATAACTAGGGGTGAAAACGGATCGGATACGGACGGATAGTGCTTATACCGTATCCTAAACCATATTTTTTTCTCGAATTCGGAGTCGAATACGGAAAAGCCGGATTCGGATACGAATTCGGTATATTCGGTATACGGATACGGGAAGGATATCGAACGAATCCGGGTCGGATTCGAATAACTATAATCGGATAATATATTTCATATGAAAATCATCAAAATGTGATTGAAACACATAAAAAAAAACCACCTATGCAATATTTCATAGAAGTTCTAATGCAAATTATAAAAATTATTATTATATTATTATATATATAATATATATTAATATTATATTATTATATATATAATATATATTAATATTATATTATTATTATTATATATATTAGAATTTAGAATGGGACTGTTATTATATATATAATATATATATTAATAAAAAATATAAAATAAAATATATTAAAAAAATCCAGATATCCGGATTTGATATCCGGATAATATCCGATAAAATATGGTAAAAGTCGAATACGGTTGGATATTCTGTATTCCGAATCCGATTCCGAATTCGAAGTCAACTATCCGTATCCGATTTTGTATCCGCCCGGATACTAATTTTTTATACCGAATTCGATACCGACCGGATACGGCTCCGGATCGGTCGGGAAATATCCGATCCGTTTTCACCCCTAGTTATAACATTATCTCCTTGTTCCTAAACAACATTTGGGTAATTGATGAGATTATGAAAACAGTAGAAGCGTTTCTCCAAAGGCCTAATGTGGTCTTTGACTTCCACATCCTCAAATTGAAATTGTATTGCATTGGAGGGACGCATGGTGAATAGTGAAATATTGACGGGGTCATAGGCCTCGTCGTACCTCCACTTAACTTTCTTGTGGTACGTGGAGAGAATAGCAAGTAGTGTGAGAATAATTTATTGAGTCCAATAGTCAGTGTCAAGAAATGCATTTTGCTCTGCGTTTGTAATTTTGAGATAAAGACAACTTTTTAGAAAATGGGTATCATGTAATGATTATAATTCGTAGAACCGTATACATATAATTGTACTACAGATCCTCAAGTTCCAATATTTTAGCCTTTTTATTAGTTTACTTATTCAAACTTTATTTTTTTAGTGAACAATTTTAATATATTATATCCTCCAAAGTACATTTGAAAATTTGGTCAAGAAATTTTAAATTTAACACATACACTCAACTACTTTTCACACGCAAATATATATAAATTTGCCTAATTTAATAATGTGGGTCTTAAATGTCACAATTACATAGTCAATTATTTGATTAGAGTCGTAGTTATGAATAGGCATCTTGATTCTATCTCACACTATAAATAGGTGCACTTTGTATTTTTTTGGGGGAAAAATGTAGTCAGAACCCGAAACTATTATTTTAGGTACAATAAAAAAAACATCCCCGTTGGTATCGTTGTTATCACACAAATAATAATTGTCTGATCAATGTGTGTGCAGAATGGTTGAATTAAGAAGAAATTATGCAAAAGGTACTAAAAACTAAATTTAAAGAAAAATAGAATACGATAAAGCAAGGACCTCGAGGTATTTAAAACCCTTTGTTTCTACTTATCGCATTTCGCAAAACTCTTGAATCGGCAGCACTCCCTTCCCAACCAGTCAAAATATATATGTAATTCATATTAGTGTCATACACTGCCGGAACATTACCTTTCATATTGTGTTAACGAGCTCGATTCTCAATTGGAATGATGACGTTGATGTATGTTTCTCCAATGCCCCCAAGCACCACTGAAATTGTAGTATTATTGTAACACTGATGAAAAAGATTTAGTATTCTTGTTGACTCATATTATCCAGAGTTAATAATACCCTAAAAAAATTTCATCTCTCGTTTGTGCAATTTTTGTCAATCGGCGCAGGATTTACCAAAAGTATCGAGTGAAGCCTAATTACTGAATTCAGAATGCAATGAATTTTTTTTTACTGACGGTTCGAGCAGACCTATGGTTATGGTACTTTTTTTTTCACAATACGATTTTTTTATGATGTGCGAGAACTTGCAAAAATATGGCTAATTGAGCGATGTGGTGGTGTTACGAGTTAGACCCTGAGGTCTCAACTAGGTGACACAACCGAGAAAAACTCTAATCAATACACTATTGATCAGAGATCCCTATTACTTCATGCAAAACTCTAATTTTCTTAGGGTTCATTTGGTTCATGAGACTGAATTGGATTAGACTAGTTGGGATTGGACTAGATGGAATGGGATTGGGTTGGATTATATTTTTTAGCATATGTTTGGATTGTAGGATTGTAAATTTTTATATTTTTATTTTAAAATAAAGTTTATAACAATTACTCAAATTACCCTGCAAATTATATTGTTTGTTACCCATCCTCACCAAATCAAAGCTGGACAAACTCAGTTGAAGTTGGTTCACGCAGGTGCCGCCATCCTTCAACCAGCGCCGCCGCCCTCCTTCAACCAGATCGAAGCTTTCCCGGTGACATTTATTTTATATTCCAGCTTCGTAGCTTATGAAATTTCAGGTGAAGAGCTTCAGTTTTCAGGCGCAACGGACAACTTTACCGGCGTGAATTTCTAGGCGTGGAGTTTGGCTATTTCCGACGGCTTGAGCTTTTCCGACGATGAATTACAGGCGTGGGGCTTCATTCCAACGATGCGTTACAGGCGTGAATTGACATTAATTTCGGCGAATCAAAAGCTTTTCTCTGGCATGAATTCCAGTTATTCCGCCAATGAAATTTTCTGGTGTTGAGCTTGAATTCCAGGCGATGGAGCTTTCCAGTAAGCCTCCATGAATTCCGGCAAATCGAAATAAAAAGTCGACACTCCTCTCTCTTTCTTCCTTAGTTGCGTAGTTGTCCAGGCGAAGTGGTGATGGGACGAACACGGGTTGGTGGGAGGAAAGAGATGACTAGAGTTTGAGATAAATGGTATGATTTTTTTAATTTTTTGGGTTAATAATGACAAAGTAGTCATTTTATGTTCGTATTGAAGGGTAATATGATAATCTTACTAGTTGAGACTAACTAGTCCCACCAACCTCATGGGACTAACTTGGATTTGGGACCTGGGCTGAATTTGGGCCCTGGGTCCAAGTCCTACAAACCAAACACAATAATAGTTAGGACTAACCTACCAATCCTGCAAACCAAACGCACCCTTAGGAACCTTGCCTATTAGACTATAACGTTTACGAATGTAAATATTGTTTTAAGGGATTTCCCCTTCATGCAGGATAAAATATACACAAACTATATTCAGAAATGTTAGGACTGTGTTCATTATCCCATTAAAATAGCTAATAATTCCTCCTCGACATCATCATCACCTCTATTTTCAAGATCCATCCTATGAAATAATTTTGTATTAGTTAAATAAATTAATGAATGAAAATAAGCACTTTATTTCCAATCCACGCCACATTGCAGAAAGCAAAAGGAGAAGGTTGCATACTATTGCAATGAATTTCTAAAATAATCACATACATCACACATATTGGCACCTCATAATCATTGTGAGGATGAATTTCTAAAATCACATACATCAACACATATTCTCACCTCATCATCACTGTGAGGTCATATATGTCCTCATCACAGTAAGCTATCAAAATATATACACACCCACATCCTAGAACCGGTTGAAAATGTAAAAAAAAAAATGAAGTTGACCAAAGAAAAAGCAAAAATATATATATATACGCACTGTCACGCCCCAATTTTCACTATACCAATTTTTCTAAAAAGCACACAATTAATTTAAAAACAAAGGCGTGAACTAAATATTATATTTAAGAAAAATATCTACAAAATTAATTTGATAATAAAATTACTTGACAATCCCGAAAGACTTAGTTTCTAAATAAATAAAAAACTTAATTTAAAATTTTAATTCATACTAAAATATAATTATCTCATCAAAATTTAATTAGAACTTATTTTTAATACAAAATAACTTACAGAATCATCATCCATCACATCTCCCCGCTATCAGCTCTTTATTCTTAAAAAGTTAAACTGGATGGGGTGGGTATGCAAGCACACTCGGTGGGGTTCAGCTGTTCAAAGTTAAATATCAAACAGATAGTCAAACTCATCAATGCAAACATAAATACATAAACCATACATTGTCTAGTTAACTGTGGTTTGTGGGCCGTCCCAAAACCATTTTAATGACTGAGGTATTCCCTCACGTAACTTTTGATGAGCGTTGCGGACCTTCCCAAAGCCAATTTAATGACCCAGTAATCCCGAGGACAACTTATACGGTCACGGACCTGTGAACTAGTCTCTGGCTAAATTTCATAACATATAATACATGGAAAATAACACGTAGCAGACAAGTTCAACAAATCACGTAAAAGATTTAACTGTGAACAACATGCTCTACTAACCAATATAGAGATATTTATTTATATAGAAAACCCCACCCGTATATAATATCGTGGATGCAACAGATGCAAAAATCTTATTTCCTACCCCTCGTAGTTACCGGTCACTTAACATAAATTTTAAATCTTCTTAGATGTAAATAAAACCTCAAGCACAAATTTCCCTAAATTACGTATAAATTTTCCATTGATCAATATCCCAGAATCATTAAAATTCTCATTCTCCTAAACCCATTAATCTGCTACATCACTAACCAACTTTGTAAATCTATTCTTTACATCCAGAGCTCAGGATTATATTTATACCTTAACTCCAAATACAACTTTTCTTATTAAATCATTCATGTTTAATATTCCTATGATAGTTTTCCGACCTAAATATTTCTAGTGTAACCCAAAAATCAAATTTAATACATTTAAATCAAATTGAACATATTCCAAGATTGCCTATTAAACATTTCTCAATAATATTATATGAAATTCTTAGTCTAACTAGGGGTAACTCACAATAGAAATTTAGATATAATATAAACTAGTCTAGGCCATCCACTATATATAAGTGCATCATCTTCTGACCTTAAAGAAGAAAAAAAATCCATTCTTAATTAATCTAATCTGACCATAGTACAAACACAATAATACATACGGATGAATAGCGATGGAGAATCAGATTAAAAGCGTAGGTACGTAATTAAAGATTTATGAATGGAGAGAATTCGAATATAATAAATAAGATAAAAGAAGAAGAAAAGTACCGTAACTACTCTTGGAGAGGAAGAAAAATGTATCTAGGGCTTAAGCGTGGGTAAAATATTCTATATATATATATATATGTATTAGGCTTGAGAAAATTAAGGGATTATGGTTATTAACAGTCACCCACATTATACGTGCGTTTTGAATATTTAAAAGATTGAGGAACTCAGTCAATACTAATTTTATGTTGAGTTAATAAAGAATGTCGTATAAATAAATGTTCCTAATTTATCATATTATAAATGCAAATATATATTAAATATATCATTTAAAAAAATTGAGATAAATAATAGTTTTATAATTTTTATAAAATACGTGAAACCTATTAATGAAAATTTCAATGTATATCTCATGGAAATCTTGATATTTTATTTTAAATTAAAAAGATACCTTTTAATAGATAAAATTAAATTTGAAAGATATCATTGGATAAAACTTGTAATATACGAAAAATCTATAATTTTAATAAAATTTGATATTTGAGAATAATGGGAATAAAATAATACTACTTAGCTAAAAATATTGGGTTGTTACACGCACCCAATCCCACTATGTATGCAAATGTAAAAAGAAACGAACTAAACAATTCTAAGTTGACTGAACATGTAGCATATCACAAATAGACACACTCATTCTAGATTATCAAACAATAAAAATTAAAGATCATCAATTGATTTGCATAAATGAATACGCACAACAATGGACAAAAAAAAAAAGGCAAGGAATCATATTGAAATCGCCGTATCAAAAAATTAACAAAAGACCGTATCACTTGAAATCGCAACCCTAATTACTATGTTAATTCAATATCGATATAGCAGCGTTGATCGATATCGATAAAATCAAAAGACCAATTTTCATGTGTTTGTATCCTCAGTTATTTTCATGGTCGATTTTGAGTAAACAATTAGAAAATTCCTAATCTACTAATCCTTTTACTCATGTAAACGTTCTTCTTCTTCTAAAAATTCCAAATAAAATAGCATACCTGAATTTTTTTTTTGTTTTTTTTTGGCCTGGTGTAAACGGTAAACCCTTGATATCGCCTATACTCCTCTCGTCCCTGCAATCTGATTTCCAGTAATCTGATATGAAAAGAATACGATCACAATAAAGGGTATTTTCGTAAATGTACATCATATCCCCAAATGTGAATTAAATATGACACCTACTATGGTGTGATATTATATCTAGGCAATTACGTAAAAATCCGGATAATCCCCCGAAATCATCATTCAAAGTAAACAAATAATAATATTGGATATTTAATCATTTTCTAACCTTATCACGGAAAGTAAACGCAGCCTTATAATATTATAAATTTTTTGCTAGTTGTCTTTCTTAAGATTCTCGCTACTCAATCCCCAAAATCCTCTAAATTCACATCACTTACTAAACATACTCCAATAAAATTTATAAAGGAACATGTATTACTAAACATACCACAATGTACTCCTATAATATCCTTACCTTATAAAAAAAAAAAATTATTTTTCTATTTCATATTCTCATAATTGTCTCTCTTTTCAAGAAAAAAATATTTACTCCTTCTATTCTTTAACTTTTGATCGAAATTCGAAAAAAAAAATCTTAAAATTTAAATATATTTTAAAAATATTAAAAAATCAACCAAATATTCAAAAATATAAAAATTAATAAATTAATTAACAAAAAAATTCTTAAAAAATAAATTAAATTGAAAATAAAAAATATAAATCTGAAAATAAAAAAATAGACAATTTTGTAAATAATTAAGAAAATAAAATTAATCTTAAAAAAATCAAATAAAAAAACTTCAAGAGAAAGATTAAAGTCAAATAAAATCAGAAAAATATTTTTATAAAAGTCAATTTAATCATCATAAATAATTAACTTAAAAATTAATTAATTTTTATTTAGTTTTGAAGTTTTTTTTTTATTTAGTTAGTATTCTAAATCAGAATTTATTTTTGATTGAATTATTTGGAAGGTATAATTATTTTATTTTATTTTTTAAATCAAATTTTCAGATTTTAAAGAATTTAAAGAATTTTTTAATTGAATTTCTAAATTTCATATGGTTTTATTATTTAAATATTTATCCGAATTTTTTAAAAATATTTTTCAAATTTTAATTCTATTTTTTTAGATTTTTATATTTAAAGGAAAATAAAAATTTGAACAATTTAAATTTAATGTACTAATTTTAATAATATTCAATAACTTAGAAAATAAAGTCAAAGTATAAGATAATTTATTCATATTTATATAAGAATAATTTAGTCATTTTATATATGTCTATTATTGTCTTTAAAATAATGGGGTATGTTTAGAGAATTTTGGGATTTTGAGTAGTGATACTCTTCTTAAAAATAATCAAGTGTCGTATATTTTACACATGAAAAATTATTTTTTCAGGACCGTAATTTTAAGGGGGTTAACAAAATGAGGACTGTAACTTATCGGGCTGGCAAAATGAGGACAATAACTTTAAAATCTGGCAAATTGAGGACAAATCAACCATAATCAATGCAAATCGGGCTAATTTGACCGATTTGGGCTAGAGTTCGGGCCCAAATCGCGTCTATTTGACCTGAATTCAGGCTTAATTTGGTCTTTATATGCAACTTTTGAAAGTTATGGTCCTTAAATTTGCCAATCTGAAAAGCTATGATCCTCAATTTGCCAACCTGAAAAGTTATGGTCTTCATTTTGCTAGCACGAAAAGTTACGGTTCACATTTTACCACCATTCTTAAGTTACGGTGCTGAAATAACAATTTTTCCATTTTTACACAAGTATGATTCAATCGTTTTAATTAAGAAGTTGCATGGTACATTTCATATATGATTCTATTTTATTTTTACTAATTCTCAAGATATTTATATGAAGCAAGAAGTCGCCTCAACGACAGTACGGATTTTTTCATTGAATTTGTTTATATTTTTTGGGGTATTAATTAGTTAAAATAAAAGGTATAATATTTTGCCAATTCCTAGCTTGAAACCACTAGAAGAATGTGACATGTTTGAATCGTCAAATACTTAGCAACCACGGGTGGATTTAATGAACAACAAGGAGTACAACTGCACCTCTTGTTTTTTTTTTTTTTTTTTATTAAGATCAAATAGACTCCTCTTCTTAATAAAACTAAACAATCAAACCATTAATTTTGTCAAATTCAAACCAAAACAAACGTTTTCATATCAAATAAAATTTTATTTAAAATCTAAAAAAAGTGGATATGTAGAATTTGAATTTAATTTTAAAAAAACGCAAAAAAGTTAAATTTTCAAACAAAATAGTATAAAATGTGGTTTAGTTATGAATTAATTTGTAATTAATAAGTTTGATTGGAAGTTGTTAATTATAAATTAGGATTTGTATTATTATATATGCTAAGTTGTTTTAATTAATTTAGATTTATAAAAGGTTGTGGAATATAATGATCTATGTTAATAAATAGATTGTGGAATATTATAAAGCGACCAATTGTTAAATTAATTTGGGGCATCTTATACCCTGTTTTGATTTTAAAAAGAATAAATTTTGGCTGATTTAAAAAATTGTTAGAATACTTTTATCGTTGAAAAATATGTGTTCCTACAAATGGTTGATGGTGCATTGATTGCTTCCAAACTATGAATACTTGACAGACGTGATTATAATTGTAATTCTATTTCAATGTTATATACTTTTATATTAAGTTGCCTCGAGTTGTAAAATTAATTTCTAATCGTACTCCAAATTTAAATTCCTGAATCCGCCTCTCGTCCCATTAAAGTCACTATACATTTTGTAATATTAACAGGGGAAATTGTTAAGGGAAGTAACTAAATGAATTAATTTCACACCCTTCTACAAGTTCGGACTTTTAGATGAGGCGGAATTCTTTCATGGTATCAGAGCCAATAGGTTCACGCCCGGACAAAGATCCTAGGTTCGATTCCCGTTGAAAGCAACTCCACCCTATTAAATTGACCACTCATTGGGCCTCCCTAAAGAGGGAAAATTAAGTTCGGCCCATGAGTGAGGGGGAGTGTTAAGGGAAGTAATTAAATGAATTAATTTCACACCCTTCTACAAGTTCGGACTTTTAGATGAGGCGGAGTTCTTTCAGAAATGATATTTTTCGTCCTGTAACTTTACCTCTTTTTTATTTTCGTCCTGCTGACTTTTAAATTTTGATTTTAGTCCTATAGCTTTACCTTTCTTTTTTTTTCGTCCTGCTGACTTTCAAATTTTGATTTTAGTCCTGTAAATTTATCACTTTTTGATTTTAGTCCTATAAGGGTTAGTAGGTTGTAGGACCAAAATAAAAAAAATATATAAGTTACTGGACGAAAATCAAATTTTAAAACTCAGCAGGACGAAAATCAAAAGAAGGTAAAGTTACAGGACTAAAATCAAAATTTGAAAGTCAGCAGGACGAAAATCAAGAGGAGGTAAAGTTTTAGGACCAAAAAAAAGTAATTTCCCCATATTAATACATAGCTATTTATAAGCATGTATCCTTGAACCCATAATTAGCTTATCACAATTTATCTATCTCACGGCCACAAGAGAAAAACATATCAACAAATATAATGACTATATATAAAAATAATAGCAAGAAGAAAACAAAAAATATTAAAATCACCAAGAGTTCCGGCTATCCAACCCTTCACATCTTGATGATAGCATGCATGCATGCATGCCTCTCCATTAATGCAATCTTAAGGTATTAATTAACATGATTTAGGGTTAATTTGTTCCTTAATCGTATCGATATGTCGAATGCTGGCCTCACCGAACCGCCAGAGCTCATCAAGAAAGGCCTCGTTGTATGTCGTGATAAACACAATGATCATTCCGTTGGTGTTTTCTACGGCCTTAATCCTTTGGACTTCTCTTTTCCCCTTTTCCTCTTGCAGCTTTCGTCCCTTATCATCGTCACGCACCTCGTCCGCTTCACCCTCAAGCCCCTCCGACAACCTAAGGTTGTATCCGAGATCCTCGTAAGTAAAATTCTCATGTAATTTTTTTAATTTTTAAATGAGGCGAAATGTTTCGGGAGACTCCACTTTCCTGAATTGAATTATTTTGAAATTGAACTTTTTAGTCAATTTTAGTATTTTAATTTGATCGTTTACAGGGGCTGGCCAATACGTGATTTTTTTTAAAATTTGAGTTCCGTCATGTTAACTTTCAAAATTGGTTGCTATACCATTTTAGTCGGTCAAAAGACTAAAAATTTGAATTTTGAAAATTAACAAGACGAGATTCAATACAGAAAAGTCAAGTGTGCAAAAAATAAAAATTGTATAGGACTGAAAAAAAAAATCCATTTTTAAAAGTGTCCCCAAAAACAAAAAAGGTGCAAATTTACAGGACTAAGAAAAACTTTTTTTTCAGAAAATGATAATCTCGAGGTTGAATTTTTTGTCAGTTTGTCAATTTTTTTTGGTTTTTATTTCAGGACACTACACTTTCCTGAATTGATTTTTATCATGTTAACTTTTCAAAATTCAACTTGTTACTGATATTGTGTTAATGTGACCTTTTTCTTTTCTTCCAATTTTTTATACTTCAGTTTCATCCTGTTAACTTTCAAAACCGGTTTAAAAACACTAAAACGTTGAATTTGAAAAAGTTCACTAGACGAAATTATATTCAGAATATTCGAGTGTCCCAAAAAAAAAAGGGGGAGCAAACTTACACACACAAAAAAAGTACATATAGAGTGAAATTGGTTCATAAATGAATGATCAAAAGGTATTGTTTGTTATCAGTTATCACTAAAGAGTATTAGGTGTTTTCCCTGAAGAGTTTTAGTTTGTTTTAACCAAATAACGAAGACTCTTAAATGTGTAAACCAATAATACTTTTCAGTGAAAACAACTAATTGTTTAAAGAAGTCAACTAATACCCTTCAATGATTCATGTATGAACCATTTTAGCTCTATACTTCGTCAAAAAAATATATATATATATATCCTTCTCTGAAAAATGATGATCTTGAGGTTGAATTTCAGGGCGGCATTATAATCGGGCCGTCGGTTTTGAGCCGTAATGAGAAGGTACAATCTTACATGTTCCCCTTGAACGGCGATTACGTGATCAAGAACATAGGATTAATAGGCTTCATGTATTTTCTCTTCTTATCCGGAGTGAAGACGGACATAATGGTAATAAAACGAGCAAGAAAAAAGCATTGGTTCATTGCTCTACTCGGCGTTATTCTCCCTTTATGTGGTAGTCTCTCAATGGCATTAGCTCAAAGGAAATATCTAGACAAAGAGCTCTCGAGCATAACTACAATTTGGGGCCTTAGTTTAGCTTTCACAACGACTGCATTTCCCGTTCTTTATCCGGTCGTCAAAGAGCTCAATCTACTAAGCTCCGGGATAGGAAGAATGGCCTTAACCACGGCGGTTATAAGTGATGTTATAGGGTTGAATGTTTTACTAATGTTTGAGGTGTGGAAGCAAGGGAGTGAAAAGCCTATAATCGCGTTATGGTACATTATTTCGTTTGTGATAATTGGTGTGACGTTTATTGGTGGGGCGAGGCGGGGGATGATGTGGATCATCAGAACGACGCCAGAAGAGAAGGCGGTGGATCAGATATACGTGGTGGGCATATTGGTTTGTGTGATGGTTTGTGGGCTTATAACGAGTATTTTTGGGCTTACCGTTGCGAATGGGCCGTTGTGGCTTGGGTTGGCGGTGCCCGATGGGCCCCCGTTAGGGGCGATTTTGGTGGAGAAGAGCGAGACGATTGTGAAGAACCTTTTGATGCCGTTTTCGTTTATGTATATGGGCATGGTCCTCGATGTTTCTTCGATGGTTAGGGAGTGGTCTCATGTGCAACCACTTGTGTTCATGGTTGTGTCTTCTTGTGTTGTGAAAATGGTGTCCACTCTTGTGGCTTCAAGATACTTTAAAATGACGATTAGGGATAGTCTCACACTTAGCCTTCTCATGAGCTTGAAGGGTGAAGTGGAGATGCTCTTGTTTGTTCACTTGGTGGAATTGAAGGTACCTTCTTAATTTCTTTCTAACTTTGACATGCATATTGAAGTGGTGAAAATACTAAAAATTTCAATATACCACACTTATGGTACCGCATATGCAAAATTTATTGAAATTAGCAGATTGGTACTGTGTCATATCGAAATTTCGGTACAATAATGGTATAGCAATTTAAAATTCTTGTTATTATCGAGAAAAAAACAGATATTTCGGTATCATCCCATTTTCTTTTGGCATGAATGATGTTTAAGCGTATATCGAACTTTTAGCATGGAACAGTATATCAA
Source organism: Ballota nigra (assembly GCA_947034835.1). Classification (NCBI taxonomy): domain Eukaryota; kingdom Viridiplantae; phylum Streptophyta; class Magnoliopsida; order Lamiales; family Lamiaceae; genus Ballota; species Ballota nigra. The sequence continues at coordinate 2,387,792 of OX344727.1, read as the reverse complement.
TATTTCGGAATGAGCGGGTTATATATATAATCGGTATAGGGTGGTATGCTGAATTTTTGGTATAAAACGACAGATAAAATATCTTGTTACACAGTGATATAATATCTTCTATTACACTACTATATTGAAATTTTCGATACAATATCGGTATCACTTGTAAAATTCCGAAAATTTTGAAGTTGGGTATACGACACGGAAAGCACCAACTTGTTCTGATTCATACAAATTCGTTAGATGTACAGGTAATCGGGAAGCCACATTTCACGTTTATGGTGCTATCTATCACAGCTACGACTGCTCTAGCGACGCCTTTGATCAGCATACTCTACGATCCCACGAGGCCGTATTTGGTGAACAAGAGACGAAACATTCAGCACGCCCCTCCCAACACTGAGCTCCACATTGTAGCTTGTATTCATGGTGATGAAACTCTCTCTGGCTTGATGCAATTGCTTGAAATCTCCAACCCTAATGTCAACAGCCCTCTAACCGTCTACGCTTTGCGTCTGGTGGAGCTCGTTGGTCGTTCGAATCCAGTGCTCATCGATCATCAGAACGAAGAAACGGGGCCTAACGAATGCAACTTCAGTTCGATCCATAATGCTTTGAAAATCTTCCAAGAGGCAAGGGATGAGAGCATCAAGATATTCTCTTACACAACTATCACTTCTAGGAAGAGCATGTATCAAGATATTTGTGGGCTAGCACTTGCCAAGAAAGCTTCTCTCATCATCCTTCCTTATTACAAGCCTAGCCGCAACCACAGGAGAACTACGGTGAACTCTAACGTCTTGCTTCACGCTCCTTGCTCGGTCGCCGTTCTTGTGGATAAAAGCCCACATCAGAATCTTGTTAATGGTGTTCTCAGAAGCTCGATGCATCGCATGGTTGTACTTTTCCTGGGTGGGGCAGATGCACGGGAGGCGCTGACGTATGCTGATCGTGTGGTGGAGAGTTGTGCGATTTCACTCACTGTCGTGAGATTCCTCGCACATGATAACGAGGGGGACGATGAGATGGAGAAGAAGATGGACGACGGGCTGGTGACTCAGTTCTGGGTTAAGCAAGAAGGGAATGAACGGGTCGTTTATCGAGAGGTGGTGGTGAAGAATGGAGAAGAAACCATTGCTGCAATTCAGGGTATGAAGAAAGACGTTTATGACCTTTGGATTGTGGGAAGAAAGAATGGGATAAATCCAGTGCTGTTGAAAGGGTTGTCAAATTGGAGTGATCAGAACAATGAGCTTGGAGTTATAGGAGAGTATGTAGCCTCTGTAGATTTTGATAGCACAGCTTCTGTTTTAGCAGTGCAACAGCAAATTTTAAGAGGCCAAGAAAAGAATCCACGTACTTTTCTACAATGCTTTTCTTTTTCTCCATAAACCATGTACATATTCATCCATCTTTACATAGTAAGTTCAGCCTAGGGAGTGTATACAGCAATACAATTTTATCTCATAATAGATTTGCTGCAAGTTATTTAAACCCAAAAATTTAGAGAGTTTTGATGCCACATAAATTTAAATAGCAGAGTCTCACAAGTTACGTTCAGAGAGACGAAACTCGATGGCCATCATTTCTAACAAGTTACATTCTGTGAGACGAAACTCTCTGACCATCATTTCCAACCTAGCCTGATTTAGGCATTCATCATCTACAAGTTTAAAACAGATTCTACTACAACAACTGTTCTAGCATTAAACACTGGACAATTATCCAAGAATATTGATTTCAGAGGCAATGATAAGTATTAAAATACATCAGCTTACTAATCTCCAACAAATTAATGACAATTAAGGCAACAGCTATAACCACGCAATCTACTCTTAAAATGACCAATAAAACTTTATTAAAACCTCCAAAAAAACCTTCAAATTTTCAGACACCCATACCAGAGGACAAATAAATGTGCGCAAGGCAGCACGGAATTAACATATAGACTCGGGATGGGCTGCACAGCTAAGAGTACGAGTTTACGAGTGCACGTATCAGAACAAATATCTACACATTTGTCAGATTTTGCACTCAAAGCAGGTACAACGGACCTAATATTGCAACTGGAGAGTAAGTAGCCTCAGTAAGGATCAAAAAGAGAGGCAAGCCTTAGTCCAAGGTTAAACGTATAAAGAACTACAAAAACAAGTGTTGGCCCAATTATACCTACATATGGATTTCCGTTCCCATTCCCACTATTGGTTGAAATCATGGGAGAATCTTCTTCCGGCGCTGAGGAGTCTCTCGTTTCACAAACATCTTCTCAAGGTCATTTAGAGACCTGGTGGAGCCATCAGCCTCGCTAACAAACTTAAACCCGCCTCCATTACCACGCTTGCCTCGAGATCCCAGCTTCTCCACCGTGAAGTTCCAGCCTTTAGCTGGACGTCTCCTGCTGTACTTGTGGCATTTCACCTTGTTCGCCAGCTAAAAACAGAATAACGATGATGTCACAGAGGGGTATAAATGACGATTTAAACTACGAGGCCCGGATTAAGATTACCTTCATTTTGTTGAAGTTCATCCTCCGGACGAAATCTTGGTATAACATTTCATCCTCTTTCATTGATATCTCGTAGTGCACCTCATCAGGGTCTCGAGTGGTGCCATCCCAACCCTCGGGCATGACCTTGAAATCTGGCTTATATGGCAGAGATGCAACATGGAATTCCCTGCAATGGGAATTGAAAAACCTGCATGGACCCAAAAGTTAAGCAAGGGAGTTCTCATGTAATTACATCCATCAGCAATCTGACCAAAAAATACATAAATAAAAAACACAATCTGCCGGTTTTTGAGCTCCATAAGAGGCAAGATTTATAATTATCATTCTCCTAACCTTTAGATCTTAGTCAGCCTCATATCAAGACAACAAACCATAAGAAATTAAAGCTAGACATGCACATGCAACACATATGCAAGTCGTTTCTCCCAAATTATAAAAGTAGTTCTCTAATCTCCATAAGGAATTTCCATTCTGAACTCTCTATTTATAGGGTTTAAAATAAAAGGAGATGCTTTTTGTACCCAAACTTATAAGGTCATACTTAACTTAGTACTGACATATATCTTTAAAGCATCAGACTACTGCAGAAAACAGAAAAAAAAAAAGTTCACAAAAAGATTTTACGAAGTAAATGAATATCAGATAAATCACCAATTTTTGTGCATCAATTAATTCCTTTTGTGTTCAAACTTCAAAAGTTGTCTACTGGGCTTCGGAGAAATTTTAACCTGTCAGATATATGTTTGTCTATTGGACATTTATAACCCATTGAAGGTATACATAGCACAAACCATTATGATAATCGATAAAGCCTCAAATAACATGGTGATTTAACATCGATGATAATAAGTAAAAACATTTTGAGATTAAAATGCATAAAAGTGCATTCCATATAGTTTTTTTCCTTAACCATGAACAAATACACCAATAGGCTAAAACATCAGGTTGGAAGAACACTAAGCCCTTGTTTGTTTATGGATTCCCACTCTAGTTACTTAATTTCAAATCCAAATCCTTGTTTACTTATCCATATTTTGGTATATGATTTCAAATCCTCTAAAATTCTACTCTATAATACCTATAAGACACCCATTAAACTCTTTTGTCAAACACAATTTCCAATACACTATCAATCATCTATATCACAACTTTTTTATTATTACTATTATCTATTCAACTCAATACTCTCTCTCCTACTCTTTTACTTTACACAATCATTCAATCAGTTCAACCCTACTTTTTACAATATTATAATTTTTCTATCATCTACTTTTTCAAAGTCCAACCCTATCAAATCTTACAAAATCTACACTCCCACACATATACAAAATCCTAATACACATTTTACTTTATTTCAAATTCACCTTACAGGATTTCAAATCCCCTCTAATCCATAAACAAACATAGCCTAGGGAGACTGCATATCTTAATCATGCCCACTTTTTTGGTTTTCAAGGCACCAAACGATACTCTTCTTAATCCATTCCATGTGTGGACATCTATAACTAGCAATTGAGAAAATTCAATCTCAGCAGTCTTATTCACACACAAATATCAGAACAAACACCAATGACTTAAACATATTATCTCCATGCTTAAGCCTATAACTGTCTAATACAGTCGAAAGCGGACACAGGTGACACCTGTGCTTGAGAGAGCAATATTAAAATACCTTTCTCTTGCATATTCCGTAATAGAACCAAAATACAATAAACCAATTTTAAAAACTATTCCTACATCTGATTATGTCATGAAAGGCGAATATACAAAAATAGAAGCTGCAGAATATGCAAGTAGAGAATCAACTTAAGAAACAAATGCATCAACTCTTTCTAGTGAAGGCAAAAATATGCTTACTCAGGACAAGTGTCTAGTAACAGCTCGACCGAGTCATCCAATGGCCCACGTATCTTCTCTTCTTCCTCTTCAAGCTCCTTCAGCCACAGAATTGCATGCACCCTCTGCCTCATGATCCTATACTCCTGTGCTAACCTTTCGACAGTATACACCTCCGGATTCTCCTTGTGTTTCTTGTACATCTCCGCTTTCTCCGAATCCTTCAAGTACGAACCCCTGGCACCAGGCTCTCTCACCTTCATCCCAAAAAATCGAGATTAACTACATTCCCAAATTACATTTACAAAAACTGGAAACCTCATTTCAAATACTCCCTCCGTTTGCCGTTCTAGAGATTTCCTATCAAATTCAGAATTATAAGTTTCGACACATATACCCCCACGTAGTATTTTGATAATCCTTAACAAATCTGTCATATTTTTATATAATCTCTAGAAAAATATCTTATATCTTGAATTCGAATTTGGGGTAAATTAGGAAAAAGTTGTAGAAAAGTAGCTAAAACGACACTTATTTTGAAACAAGCTTTCACCCCTAAAACGACACTTATTTTGAAATGGAGGGAGTATTGAAACAAAAGACAAGATGGATCTAATATACATTGGGATATGTCTAAGGCCCTGCCATTTTTCCCCAGTTTCTCTACATAAATGACATAGAAATTGAGATCAAAACCTCAAGATATTCATCTAATTCAATATTTACTTAAAAAACTTCCAAATACGCAATCACACAGAGTAACAAGGATAACATAAACGATCAAAATAGTACAAGAATTTACCTGTTTCATCAATGTGGCAGTCTCATTCATTCTATCGTCCCAACTATCCACAAACCCCTTAGCTCGACGATTCTCAGCTTCCAATTTCTTAATCAAATCCAGCTCCTGGTCCGTCCACCGGACGCCCGAAGACCCGACCCTTTGGGGTCGGGCCGGGCCGCCCTTACCCGGTTGGATTTGGCCCGCGGGCGGCTCCGTTTCGTCCATACTCGATTCCACCTTCTTCCCAACTACTTCACCGTCGAAGTGCTCCTTCGTTAGACCAGTGGACCAAGAGGAATTGCCCGTATCCCAGCCTAACGAGTCGTCGGCGGCGGAAGGCCCGGTTCCGCCGTAATGGGCTGTCCAATTCGACTCATTGTCGCCGCCATCGTTTTGGGTAGAAAAGGGTTTCTGAAAAGCGGTGGAAGGGCGGAGGTGCTGGACGTGAACGGTCTTAGAGTTGGCGTTGATGGAGAGCTGCGTCAGTGTGCGGAGAAGAGCTCGCATTGTTGAGTGGAGAGAGGAGAGGGGAAGCTTCGATGGAGGCTTTGTTTCAGGGTTTCTCGAGAAATGATGGGTTTAGAATTTAGGTGTACAAAAGCTAAAGCGGGGGGTACAACCCAAATAGGGCAATATAGAGATAGATTGGTTGGAGAGTGGAGACTGTTTTAGAGAGAAACTAATGAGAAAGGATTTTTTTTTTTTTTAAACAAGAAAGGAATTAAACAAGGAAGGTTTTAAGAAAAAAATTAAATAATTTTATTATTTACATCCCATTATTATTTGCATAGTTGTAGGGGTGAGCATCGGTCGGTTCAGTCACCAAACCGAACCGAATAGTGATAACCGAAATTTTCATAATTGATAATCGAAACCGACCGAAATAATGTAAAACCGATATATAACCGAACCGAAAATTTCAGTTCGGTTACGGTTAATAGCCGAAATATTATTACTTTTTTTCCTTTTTCCTTTTTTCCTTTTTTGCTTTTTAATCTTAAATATCTAACTTATCCAGCCTACATAAATTAATAAAAAAATATTTGTCCAATCTGCAATTGTATCGATTAATAATATATAAAATTCATTAAAAAATAATCAAGCTTTTGTAACAATATGAAATCTATCATGCATTAAAAAAAATTGAAACTTCTGTCAAAAAATTTATCAAATAAATTAAGAATAGTGATGTAAGAGATAAGAAAATATAAAAATATTTGAAGTAACTTTAAATATTTAATAATAATTTAGTATTATAAATTATATAATTTATATTATTTCGGTTTTCGGTTATTATTCGGTTATAACTGTAAAATAATCGAAACCGAACCGAAAACCGAGATTCCTAATATTGAAAATCATAACCAAATCGATAACCGAATAACCGAACCGAATTTTAAATTTCGGTTTGGTTCGGTCGGTTAATTCGGTTTTATCCAAATACTGCACACCCCTACATAGTTGAGACTGTATGTATAAACAATTTTTTTTTAATGTGCAAATAATTTTTGGAATGAACAATTTTTTATTTGTTTTGTACTTTATCTTGTCGAGCTTAGATTTTGTAAAATTATACTACTATCTCCATCCCCAAATACTTTAAACAATTTATTATTCATTCTCTATAAAAAATCTCTAAATTACATTTCATTTCACTAATAGTTACACACTAAAATAAATTTTGTTTGTTCATTAATTTAAATTAAACAATAAATCCTCATAAAAATGTATTTTATTCATTTAAATATTACAATTCAACTCTCATATTGAAATATCTGAAAAGTCAATGAAAAGTGTTCCGGAATGAAGGGGTATACAAGTTTGTTTGATATTTTTACAGAACGTCTTTCAAATGAGCATTTTGGAAACAATCAACTATTATTGTGAATGGTTTTGGGGTTAGTCTGATTTTTAGTAGTATTAATTTGTTATTTTGGTGTTTCTCCACTGAATGTGGATCTTAGAATCGAGTCCAAATTGAAGTAATTTTCCCCCCAGAAGGAACTTAATTTTTTTTTATCGGTAAAATAAATATATTATAAAAATTAGGGTACAAGAGGTACTCCAACCCTAACAATATTTCAAAACTTCAATCTTCACAACTTACTAATAAAAATTATAACAACTTTTTATAGGATTTGCACTCCATTCCTGAAAGAGTATGTATAGGGTAAAATTGGTTTATATATGAATCACTGAAGTGTATTAGTTGTTTTCACTGAAAAGTATTAATTGTTTTTATTGAAGAGTATTACTGATTTACACTGAAGAGTCATAGTTCATTTTCACTTAACAACTAAGATTTTTTTAGTATAAACCAGTAATACTATTCAGTAAATATAAACAATGCTTTTCAGTGAAAACAACTAATACTCTTCAGTGATTTATGTATAAATTGGTTTCCCTCTATACTTTGTTTTCCTGAAAATAAATTTTGTCAACAAATTTTTCCTTTACGACTAACCATGACCACACCTTTGCCTTGACCAAGTATAGAGTAAAAATAATTCATATATGAATCATTGAAGGATATTATTAGTTGTTTTCATTAGAAAATATTAATTGTTTTCACTGAAAGATATTAATTACTTTCACTGAAGAGTATTAGTTATTTGCTTAAACAAACCACGGCTCTTCAGCGAAAACTACTCCCTCCGTCCACCAAATTTTTACCCACTTTTCTTTTTGGGTTGTCTACCAAATTTTTACTCATTCCCTTTTTGGAAATAAACACTACTCACAAACAAATAAATGGGTCTCACAATACTCTTATTTTATCTACTTTTTCAATAAAATACTAATTTTCATTAAAAACTGTACCCAACAGTAAATGGGTAAAAAATTCATGAACGGAGGAAGTAATATTTTTTTAGTAAAAACAATCAATATCCTTCGGTGCTTCATGTATGAACCAATTTCACCCTAAACAGACACCTAAAAATTGGAATTACAGTGATATAAAGCCATGAGATATAATATTTACAGCACTTGGTTCCAGCAAACAACTATTAGGCCAGTCTCAATGCATCCATTCATTCATTCGCAAGAGAAAAAAACTACAAAACATGTATTTCTTGAGACGTCCAGAGCTACCTCAGGACAACAGCAGCATTTCTGAGAGCCAAGTACCGTTGAACGTAATCGTTAGGAAGCGATCTTATAACCTTGAAGACTTCCGTATTCGCATACCGAAGCTTCGTTCTTGGATCGACATAAGATACACGGATTTCTACCTAACTTTGATATTTTCCAATAAAAAGCCAACGTAAAAAACCGACAATGCAGACCAAGTAATCATCGATATAATAGTAACGCGTACCTCATATCCAGTTATATCACAGATTCTTTTGCACGGGCGCATAGATGGCGGCGTTTCAATATTAACATCTGCGAATAGCAGCGGAAAGTACATTATACACCATAATTTGTAAGAAAATTCATAAGATTGCTAATTCTTTTTAGAAGAAGTATATGGAGTGAAACTTGTTCATACATGAATCATTGAAGAGTATTAGTTATTTTCATTAAGAGTATTAATTGTTTACACTGAAAAGTCTTAGTTGTTCAGTGAAAACAAGTTGTCTCTACAGTGTAAACCACTAATACCCTTCAGTGAAAACAACTAATACCCTTCGATAATTCATATGTATGAACCAATTTCACTCTCTACACACTTTTCTTTTTAATTTATCATTTGGCATCTTCAATGGAATGGAATACATACAAAGCTAGAACTTAGAAGTATCTAATAAAACCCCTCATGAGTGAGCTTGAAACTCAATACCTTCTACAAAATTGAGTAAAGAAGTTCGACTCCGTCGAGATATTATCAAACAACAGATACGAAAAGGCAAGACTTTTCCAGATTCCCACACCTTTCCTCCCCCATTTGAGATACAACACATAGAGCTATAAAATTCACAATAACATTTGATCAAGAAGCGTGTTTCGTGTTTCCCGTAACCAAGATTTAGATACTCCTTCTGTTAATGTGTAAAGATCATTCAAACACGCAAAACTATGTCTATAATCAATGTTTTAAAAAAACTAATTCGGGAATCGAGGCGTTTTCCTATAGTAAACCGAGGGGTAGGAACCGATTTAAACCAAGGCGTGGACCTAACATATGTATGTATATATATATATATATATATAAATCCATAACCAAATCATGACATACTAATTAATACCAATACCATAAATCCATTCATAAAAACTAGCTCAGTAGTTTTATAAAACATTGTGTATAATATCACAACAGGAAAGCAGAAACTCACAATTCGGTTCATCGGGGGGATAATTTTGGTAATTTTCAGCTGGAATAAGCTGCTTGAGATGTTTCCACCGGACTCGGGCTTGTCCTTTCGGATACTTTTCGTACATTTGAATCTTCTTAAACTTCATGTGAGTAGGCAAAACCATCTCTGCTTCCACCACCTCGGGCTCCATCTGCAATAAGAACCAAGATTGTAATAAAAAGATTGGTAAAATAGCTTTTCGGTACACCAAAAAAACACATAAACGAGCCTAGAAGTATGTATTCTCTGTAATGAACCAAAGTTTGCATGAGTTCTCCGTATTATTATCAAATTGGCACATCACAGATGGGATCTCCAATCAGCTCATCCCAATATCAAATACTTTGATTAGAAATGCAGAAAGCTCAAATGATGATTTCTCCGGAAAAAAGAAAAGAAAAGAAAAGAAAATTGGGTCGATAATTAATCAAAATATACCTCAAAGAAAGAACTCGAAACTTCTAAAAAATAACCCTACAAAAAATCTGCTCATTTGCTACTTTAAATATAAGGGATAAAAGTAAACAACTGAAATTGGGGATAAATTAAAAGGCAAACTGCACCCAAATTGAAAGGAGAAAACCTTAATCACGCGCAGGGGTGGGCATTGGTTCAAGTTTTTTAGGTACCCAAAATTCGGGTCCCAAAATTTTCGGGTATCCGAATTCGGGTACCCATGTATTTAAAAAAATGACATGAAAACTATCACAAACATGGAAGATCCTGTCATGTGTACATTGAATCAACATGCCCATAGTCATTTTTAATTTGCCATATGTGCACTAAAAATTAACCTGTCAACACATTGATTCGACATAATCAACACTACACATTAACCTATTATAACCAATTCAAATAATAATGAAACATTAACCAGCAGTCATAACCAATTCAAATACTAATGACTAATGCAATAATTTCAATTTTCCAAAATCTCATACTTCATAAAATTTCATAATTCATAACTGAACTTCAAGTCTTCAACAATTACGAATCAACAGTCTCAATGCACTAATATATGCAACAGACTAATTATATATTCTTCTTAGATATTAAAGAGTAATGCACTAATGTATGCAAACTGGGTTCCTATGCAGTGTGCGCTTTAGATGGTAATCACCATTTAAAGGGGAAAAAACAAAAGAACATATATATATATATATATAAACTTCATTGAAATATCTTGTCAATCAATATTAATTTATTGAAGTGGGAGTGATTTACACAAATAATGCAAATAAACTCAAGACAGAATTAGAACTCTAGTGCTATAAATGAGTTGAACCGAGTCGAACGTATTGATATTCAAGCTTGTTTGAAAATTTATCGAGCTTTGATATTCATATTTGAGCTTGTTCGAGTAGTTTAACATTTTTACACATATTTTATCTTTTTTTAGCTATCAAGATCAAGTTCGACCCGAGCTTTTAGACTATTCCAAACATAAATTTATGTTCAAGCTTGTTTGGTTTCTATTTCGAACCGAGCTCAAACGAGCTTTTATGGAACGAACTCAATCGAGTATCAAATAGCTTGGTTTGATTTTCACCCTACTTCACCCCATAAATTATTTGCAACAAGTTAGAACAATGCTTTCCCGGGAGCAATAATTCAGATAGCAAGTCACAAAAGCACCCACTCTATCTACTCATCAAATTATACTCCCAAAGACACCCCAGTATTACTTCATCATACAAAGAATATAAATATCACAGAGTTATATAATTTGAAATATTCAAAAGTGTAGAGAAACAAAATGATTTCCAGCTTACAACAATCCCCTCTAATCAGACTAAAAAATATGACCAAATATTAAACAATAAACAAAATCTAACCTTACACGAGACGGGAGACGACCGGAGTTGCGTGGCACAGCGGAGTGGAGGGAGCCGGTGCCTGCGGGATTGGTGGAGGTGGTGGTGTGTGCGCGCCGGTGGGTGGAGGAGCCGGTGAGATCGAGAAACCCAAGAAAAAAAAAAAAAAAAAAAAACTCCTTAAACCTGACTGCTTCCTAGAATTAAGGGGTATATTGGATAAGGATTTTAAAGGATTTTTTCAGTTCAAAAAAGTTACGTGGATTTAAAGTGTGGTGTATTGGTTATAGAGTTTGGAGGATTTTTTTGGACTTTTAAAGTTTGGGGATATTCAATCTAGATTTTCAAAATTCTTTAAAAATCCTGAAGTATTCAATACGGATTTTAAAAAGTCTTAAAAAATCTTTAGGTATTTAATAGTCTATGGATTTTAATACTCCACGGATTTTCTTAGATTTCCCTTCCAAAATATGAATAGATTTCACTCTCCAAAATCTGTTCTAATAACCAGAGATTTCTATGGATTTTAAAAAGTTTTAAAAAATCTTTAGGTATTCAACAGTCTATAGACTTTCTTTGATTCTCTTCCATTGGAATGTCAACGTGGCGGGGCAGGGACGGGGGGTCATTCCCCATCTCCGTCCCTGCAAAATAAATGGGAAAAAATTTCCCCCATCCCCACCTCGCTGGGGATCCTCGTCTCGCCGGGGATCCCCGCCTAATTTTTTTTATCTCATTTTTAAAATATAAAAAAATATTTAAATTTAAAAAATTAATCATACACAACAATTACTTTAAGTTGGTGTTAAAAAAAACTAATTTAAATAATTTGAAGAACCTCTAATTCTAATATTTTCAATTAACATGTATACTAAAGTGAAAATAATATAATTTGGAACTAATAACATAATATTAAATAAAAAAATATAATTTTTAATAAATAGTTAATTGAGTAGGAAACTATGGAATATTTATTTGTAATTTACTTTAACATTAAAAACATATATAAATATATTAATTTTATAAAAAAATAGTGCGTCTCCCCGCGGGGAACGAGACGGGGATCCCACGGGCTGAGAATACTATCCCGGTCCCCGTCTACGGGGCAAAAAAAATTCCCGTCCCTATTTGTTTTGGGGATTACCCGCTCCGTTGTCAAGTCTACTCTTCAAAAAAATATAAATAAATTTTACTCTCCATAATCTCTTCTAACAACCTTAGACTTCTAATGAGGGCGAGGTATAAAAGTGATGGAAATGAAGATGAAATAATAATGTATTTTTTAACTAATGTATTTTTTTTTTCTAAATAATCTGGATAACTTTTTTTTATATACAAGTGTGTCCCATATATATTTGCATCAATGGTTCTAGCGCCGGAGTCTATGGAAATCCATGTAAATCAATAAAAAAAAAATGTATTCCACAATCCTGTAAAGTCTATGAAAATCCAAGTAAATCAATAAAAAAAGTCAGTCAAACTCTGCATGGAGTCTATAGATTTTTTAAATCCACAGACTTTTTAAAGTCCAAAAAAATCCAATAGAATCCCGATTGAATACACCCCTTACGAGATTTTAAAATTCTTTTTTTATAAAAAAAAAGGGCCTATATAAAAAAAAACTTTTAAAATACCATAAAACTAAACCAATACACCCACCTTAGAATGTGTGCTCAATTGGTAATGGTCGAATTGCTAATGAATGAAATCACCATGAATAAATACAGAGTCAATAAATTTATTTAATAATAACAATATTAATATTAATATAATAATTTTAACATTAAAAATAATAATAATGACAAAATTATAAAAATAATAAATAATAGTGTGAGAATTAGTATAATAATTTTCAAGAATAATGTTGCTATTAAACAATATTAATTATAATATTATAATCTCCAATAATAATATTATTTTTCTACAATATAAGTAATTATATAATAATTTTCAATAATGTATTAATAAAAATATTATTATTATTTTACAATAAAATAATAATAACTAATATTAAAAATATTATTATTCTTATTTTAATATAAAAAATTTGTATTCTAATTTAAAATACAATTATATTATATCTAATAATTATTCTATATAAAATATGTTGGGTAAATTACACTGGGGAACATTTTTTACTCCCTTAGAGCATCAAGAACATAGCTTTATTGAAAATACACAACAATACATGACACTGATACCCTTACCTTTTAGCTTGCCAGCCTTATTTGATTTGACGCCTATAAGTTGAGGTGATGTAATAGCCTCCGCCTTGAATATGCACCCATCTTTTCAATAATTAAATTTACTTCGGGTGAGAGTATAGTTACACTTTTGATAGGTAAATTAATAGTCTCATTTTTTTAATTTTGCATTATAGTACAACGGTATATTATGGTACAATACATAATATCATGGTACAACATATAATACTTTGGTACAACAATATGGTACAACACATAACACCATGGTACACCTAAAATAATTCTTCAATCTCGAATGTTGTCCAATATTTCTTCCTCAATCCTATCCTAGGAGGACAAACAAACAACAAAAAATGCTAAAATTCACATGAACCATTCTACCTTGAATTACCACCATGGACCGGACGCAAAATCGAAGTAAATTGAAAAATTATTTCCAACAAAAATAAGAAGATGAATTTGATTTAATTATCTACTCTTTGCTGGTGAAAGGATTGGATGTGGATGCACTCCAATATCTTACAGAAACAAGAAATTGATTCTCCGATTGAGAAACAAATACCAAAAAATCTTCTAATACAAAACTCCTTCCAAAAACATATACCAGTTACATCGACCAGGGAGCAAAATCAGAGATCTTTTGCAATTAATTTCTTAAATTTCACACTATGCAGCCAAATAATTACCTCCAACATAAAAATAAAAAAAATTACCCTTGACCATAACTCTGATGGCAATAGTGCTCGATTAGACCTTTATCACTGGTCGTGCGCAGTGGCGGTGCTCCACCAGATATGTGCGCGGCGGGGGCACTCCACCAAATCTGTGTGCGGCGGTAGTGCACCACCAGTTCTGTTATTGTGCGGTGCCGTCTTGAGCAGCGGAAGGGCCTGCTTTAATTTTGGTGGCCGTTGGCGCCACCCATCTGAGGGGAAAATCCCTAAGAAAGAGAGAAGACGATGCCCCACAAGCACCGCCGATGAGGTCAGTATCCATGGTGGTGGGGCAACGAAGGAGACGACGCCCCCATCTTCGACGAAACCCTAGTTTTGATTTTGGGGCGACCACCGACCGATTGGAGAGAGAAAAGTGTTTTGATGGAGACAACCATTGATGAGGGAGAAAGAAAACATTTTTGAGAGTGAGAGAGAACAATTTTTAGAGAGATAGAGAGAGAGTAAGCAACTGATTCTCTTGAGAGTGGGAGAGATACACGCAGATACTATCCTATCTAAATATCTTAGTCTATAGTGTCTATTCTATAGTGTGTCTAGTCTATTAATGCCAGCGCATGTATTGTGTTGTTATAAAATGTAGTGTGTTGAATTTGGTTATTATAGAAATGTAAAAGATGTATATTTTTAATTTACAGATTTACAATAAGGCTCCTTATATAGAGGAGAGAATACATACTAAGTCAACGTAGAATATTTACAGAATCAACAAATTGATTCACAGAAATACGAATCCAAAATAGAGAAGATTAATTATCAATCAACGGATCCTTTCCTAATACGCCCCCGCAAAATAGACGTGTCGTCAGCCACGGAAATTTTGGAACGAAGCAGGAGAAAACGAGCCCGAGCAAGGGGCTTCGTTAAGAGGTCCGCCAGTTGATCTTGAGTATTGACATATGAGACGTGGAGTTTGCCTTTCGAAGCCAAGTCACGAACGAAGTGTAAATCAATGGCGATGTGTTTCATTCGAGAATGTTGAACCGGGTTTAGAGCAAGGCGAGTTGCACCCATGTTATCGCAAAGTATCCGAGGCGTGGCAGGAAGGGAAACACCAAGTTCGGCAAAGAGATGATGCAACCAACAAACTTCAGAAGCAGCAGCAGCCAGGGCCCGGTACTCCGCCTCGGTAGAGGACCGGGCCACCCCACGTTGTTTCCGCGACCTCCAAGAGATAGGATTGCTGCCAAGGAAGACAATATACGCTGATGTTGATTTACCGTCAACTACGTCACCGCCAAAATCAGAATCCGTGAAGGCTGTAAGGTTGAGTGACGATGAACGCTGAAGAAGAAGCCCATGATGCAAAGAACCCTTTAGGTACCGGAAAAGACGTTTGACAGCGTCCCAATGAGATGCAAGTGGAGCTGCCATGAACTGAGCCAATTTGTTAACTGTGAAGGCAATATCTGGGCGTGTTAAGGTGAGGTATTGAAGGCCACCAATAGCACTACGATACTCTGTGGCATCGCATGAACCCTGAAGGGAGGGAAGCTTGGAGGAAATGGGAGTAGAAACCGGCTTAACTCCATCAAGTTTGAACTTATGAAGCATGTCAACCAGATATTTATGTTGCGAGAGAAATAAGCCCTCCTTGCAATGGGCTACCTCCACCCCAAGAAAATAAGTAAGCGGGCCAAGATCTTTCACCACAAAAGACTTCATGAGATGTCTAGTTATATCCGAAATAAGGGAAGGACTGGAGCCTGTAATGATTAAGTCGTCGACATAGGCAAGAACAAAACTTCGAGTAGCCCCCTGATGAAGAACGAACAGTGATGAATCCGACTTGGATTGAGAGAAACCAAAGCTTAGTAGAGCTGAACTCAAGGCAGAGAACCAAGCTCGTGGAGCCTGGCGTAGGCCATAAAGGGTCCGACGAAGCAAGCAAACACGAGAGGCGGCATCGGAGTCAACAAAGCCTTGAGGTTGGGTCATATAGACAGGGACGTCGAGCCGCCCGTGTAAAAAAGCATTACTGACGTCAAGCTGACGAAGAGGCCAACCGTATTGGAGAGCAAGAGATAAAACAGTACGAATGGTAGCAGGCTTGACTACCGGACTAAAGGTTTCGCGACAGTCAATACCGGGGCGTTGCTGGAATCCCTTCGCCACCAGGCGAGCTTTATATTTGTCAATCGTACCATCGGGGTTGCGTTTAATACGGAAGACCCATTTACACCCAATAATATTAGCACCGGAAGGAGGAGAAACCAGATCCCATGTGCCAAAGCGTTGGAGTGCCGTAAACTCGTCCGCCATCGCGGCACGCCATTCGGGAGAAGCAAGAGCCTGCTTCACAGTGGTTGGCTCCTCTGGAGGAGGTAGAGGATGCTTGGTGGCAGAGTTAAATTGCTTAGGCTTGTATATGTTGTTAAGGCTTCGAGTTCGCATGTGATGGATACGGGTTGGTGCAGCAGGTGGCACAATAGGAGACTCTTCAGCGGGCTGAAAAGAAGAAGACAATGGAGCAATAACCGTCGGTTGTGGCGCCGGAGAAGCAGGAGGTAGGGATGGCGACTGTGCGGCCCGGGGAATAGGCGGTAACACGGAAATGGTCAGCGGAGCAGGAGGTGCATCGGCCATTAGCGGACGTGAAGATGGGAGACCCGGAAATACGTCTTCGAAAAAATGAACATGGCGCGAGACATAGACACGGCCAGTGGCCGGATCATAACATCGATAAGCCGCCTGAGATGTCGAGTAGCCAACAAAAATACACGGTAGAGAAGGCGGAGTCAGCTTGCCGGGAAGATATGGGCGCAACCATGGGAAACAACGACAACCAAAGGTACGAAGCTTCGCATAGTTCGGTGTGTAGCCAAATAGAGCATTAAACGGACTGACTTTACCCAAAATCGACGTGGGTATTCGATTGATAAGATAGACAGCTGTTTGTATGGCAAACGACCAAAATGAATATGGTAAAGAAGCAGCATGCAATAAGGCCCTACTGATTTCAAGGACATGACGATTACGACGTTCGACAATCCCATTTTGCTGTGGTGTGTGAGGAGCTGTTGTTAACCATGAGATACCATGAGTGGAAAAGAAAGATCGTAAAGCGACAAACTCTCCTCCATTATCAGAGTAAACATTTTTTATGGAATGACCAAATTGTTTCTCAACCAAGGAGCGAAACTGAGAAAAAACCGATGCCACCTGTGACTTAGCATTTATGGGAAATACCCAGTTGTAACGAGTGAACAAATCAACCATTAAGATAAAGTACTTGGAACCATCAACAGAAGCAATCGGCGCAGGGCCCCATACATCAATAAAAATAAAATGCAACGGATGTAAAGCACGAAACGAAGACGAAGTAAAAGGTAAACGATGACATTTGCTCAGCTGGCAAGAAACACAATCCTTGCCCAAAAGGGTCTTGTTCACAACTGGTAAATTAAATTTATTAATAATAAAGGAACTCATATCAAAAGATGGATGCCCTAGACGAGCATGCCAACAATATGAGGAAGCTCGCACGCCTGCAGCAGTAGCCAATTTATTCGAACAACCAGCAAGGGGAGGAGACAAACGGTAAACACCATCACAGCAAGGACCTTTAATGAGGTGCGCCCCCGTAGCCAGATCCTTAACAATGTAGGAAGAAGGAAAAAATTCCAAAGATACATTATTTGTCTTGGTGAACTTACTGACAGAAAGTAAATTTTGTCGAGTAGACGGAACACAAAGAACATCATTGAGAGCAAATGTGCGACTAGGAAATTTAATTTCAGATTTACCAGTGTGAGTAATGGGAAGACCCGAGCCATCAGCAATATGAACCTCGTCCGTGCCATCATATTCAGAGTGGATCGACAAATTATTAAGGTCGGAGGTCAGGTGATGAGACGCTCCAGAGTCCAAAAGCCAGGGGGAAGAAGGCGAATTAGAGGTGGAATTTGCATAATTCGCAGCAACTGGAACCCGGCGGCAATTTGGTGCAATGTGCCCTGTGTATCCACAACGGTGACAAACAACGGGGCGAGAATAATTGGAATTAGGGTTACCGGAATGACCACCACGACTACCAGAGGAGGTGCCACGATTCTGATTGTGGCCAAAGTGCTGACCACGATGAAAATTCCCCCCAGAGTTAGAACTTCGGCCGTTGGTATTGGTGCCACGAGTTGCATTGCGAGATGAACCATTGCCCTTGTTAGGGTAGGAAGAACCTCGATTAGAGGAGGCGGCATTGGCCGTGACAAGCAATTGGCGTTGAGCGTCCTCCTGACTCTTAATGGAGAGCTCATGTTCGAACAATAGATCATGAAGCTCTTCAAAACTAAATGGCGTTTCGCGAGTGCGAATCGGACCAACAATCGATGCGTACTCCGGCCCCAAACCATTGATGATGAAAAGAGTGAGTTCATCAGCACTAACTGGTGCATCAATTAAAGCAAGTTCATCTGCCTTGGCCTTTACATGGCGAAGATAGTCCGTGATCGAGCGATCCTTGATCTGCATACGATATAATTCACTCTTAAGTTGATTAATACGGGAACGAGATTTACCGGCACATAGACGGGTGACGGCAGTCCATGCATCATGGGATGTCTCCTTGAGAGAGATAACCAGCTGGACCTCAGGCGAGAGAGATCCAATGATGGCAGCAAGGAGAAGCTGATCCTGCTGTATCCAATGCGACACATCATCAGCATTGGACGCGTCAGGGAGTAGGACAGGACAAGGTAGCGTTCCATCAACGTAGCCTAGCAACTTGTGACCGCGAAGAAGAGCAACAAGGTGCGCCCTCCAAGGAGGATAGTTGGTGAAGGTGAGCTTGATGGGAAGGTGATGGTGCGCAGTGATCGGAACGATGGGCGGTCGAGACGAGGAGGCAGCAGGGGTGGCAGCCGTGTTGGTGGTCGATCCATCAGTGGTGGACATGATGAAGGAGTAGAGAATTAGGGAAGACAGGATTTAGATCGGAACCCCTCGTGATACCATATAGAAATGTAAAAGATGTATATTTTTAATTTACAGATTTACAATAAGGCTCCTTATATAGAGGAGAGAATACATACTAAGTCAACGTAGAATATTTACAGAATCAACAAATTGATTCACAGAAATACGAATCCAAAATAGAGAAGATTAATTATCAATCAACGGATCCTTTCCTAATAGTTATTTGGTATAAACTCTATTGTATTTTGATCTATATATATGTAGTATAGAGTAATTATTCCAAATATGTTTCTAGTTTCTCACTAATATATTACTCTATTAAATTTTTTTACTCCCTTCGTCCCTAGATAAACTCCACAATTTTTTTAAATGTCTCACAATAATTTTCTAACACAGGATAAACGTATAATTCAACATGAAAATAGATAAGATATGAAGAAATGTACACCTTGATACTGCATATACTAGGTGTGTATTCTACCAAAAAAGTTCAATCATGAAAATGTCAAAAGTCCAGTACAAAATATAATCTCATGACTATAAATACAACAAGAACACATAAGAGAAAAGCCCACAACAATTGGGTCCACCAACTAGAATAAAAAGCAGTAAATAGAACTCAAATAACAATAAAAATAAAAGATAACCACGTTTACGATCCCACTTTTTCATGAAGGCCAAAGCGGTCTCGTCTCCATCATCCTCCCCGGATGAGAAGTGATTCGCCCTCGAATCAGAAGCGGTCTAGTCTCTAGAAGAGTTGTCCTCAACAAACGGGGTATATTGGATAAGGATTTTAAAGGATACTCCTTAAACCTACCTGCTTTTTAGAATTATGGGGTATATTGGATAAGGATTTTAAAGGATTTTTTTAGGTGAAAAAAGTTATGCGGATTTAAAGTGGGTGCATTGGTTTAGAATTTTACGGAATTTTAAAAGTCTTTTTTTATTAAAAAAAAAGTCTGCTGGTATTCAATTAAGATTTTATGTCGCTTGATATTCAATCTGGATTTTCAGGATTTTTGAAAGAGGCCATTAAAATCCTAAAATCCAGATTGAATATCAGTTGATTTTTTTTAAGTGACATAAAATCTTGATTGAATACCACCAGGCTTTTTTTTTTATATAAAAAAAGACTTTTAAAATACCGTAAAATTCTAAACCAATACACCCACCTTAGAATGTGTGCTCAATTGGTAATGGTCGAATTACTAATGAATGAAATCACCATGAATGAATACAGAGTCAATAAATTTATTTAATAATAACAATATTAATATTAATATAATAATTTCAACATTAAAAATAATAATAATGACAAAATTATAAAAATAATATTAATACTTATAAAAATAATAAATAATAGTTGTTGATGATCGTATCTAACCGTGAGGATTAGTGGTTATTTTATTCGTTAATTAGATCACCAAACAATTACGTGTGATTGATCACTTACGTAATTAGTGAATACGAAAGTTGGGATTGTATTAGGATAAACACGTGTATTGATTACGTATTTATTTCGTATGTTCGATAATCGAGGTGCTTTGGATGTATAATCGAAGTTTGGATGTGTATATTAATTTGTGCTTGTTTTATTAGTTGAAAAAATCTAAGTATTTATACAAGTTTGCCTAGCAGGAGGTGTACAAGACCTTTGACCTCGCTAGTGTGCATGTGTGACACTTGAGATTTGACTATTTTGACCTTATCTAAACTAAATTCTATCCTTTTACACTGGACTTGCTCGCATTCAGGAGTTGCTCGTCCCGTTGGACTTGTCCTTAAGGAGTCTTTTGTTTGATTCTGATGGTTTTTATTCTTGATAATTTGATGTCTTGATATTATAACCAAATCTGTTCGCCGATGTGCTAGATGTGCTCGCCGGGGTGTCATCTGGGTCCACATGGTCTTTAGGTTGAAGTTCCTCGCCTGATTAAAGTTGTTAGGCGGACAAAGCATGTTCGCCTGACGTTTCCAACTCAGCCTGGTTTTGTTGGCTTAACTTTGTCTTAAGAGTGAGTACTTTGGGTTAATTTTTCTCACCCTAATGACGTTTCTGCTCGCCTATCAACAATTTCCCCCTTGCTAGTCATAATGTTGTGATAGGGCAATGTGAACAACTTATGGGTTGGCGACTATCTGGTGATACGGAGGCGAGCTGATATAACATGGCGCGATCAACTTTTCATGAGCGGACAACATTGGCCGAGCTGATTCGTATGGGCGACAGTTGGAATCCCAAGTCCTGGGGTTGGGCTCGAGGTGTGACGTGGGCGGAATGATTGTCGCCGCCCACACGCACACGAAACCTAGGCGATGCACCTCCAGTTTTATCGGAGAGAGGTTGCACGCGCCCGGCAATTGCAATCTAGTCCATGTACTTTCGATTTTGTTCGCCCGAGACCCCTTTTTTCCATATATTATATAAGGAAAATTTTGCCCATTTTTACAGTTCAGCCTCAGTGCCAAAATTCCTTTTTTCTATTTCGAAATTTTCTGCAACAAGACATCAATTCCGGCGACGATTTCTTCAGATCAAGGTAGTAATTTCTTCTTCTTCTTCTTCTTCTTCTTCTTCTTCTTCTTCTTCTTCTTCTTCTTCTTCTTCTTCTTCTTCTTCTTCTTCTTCTTCTTCTTCTTCTTCTTCTTCTTCTTCTTCTTCTTCTTCTTCTTCTTCTTCTTCTTCTTCTTCTTCTTCTTCTTCTTTATTTTTGCAATCGGGGTTTTGAGAAACACCCAAAAACCCTAAACTCCACCGTCTGGGACTTTAAACCGCCATCTGAGACCTTAGCTCTACCACTGGAATCCACCATTTACGTCGTAGCAAGTTTTTAATTACCATCTTCACCGTAAATTTTGATCTAAATGTCCTCGCACTTGGAAACTGGTTCCTATCCACCTCGCAATTCTGGGAAGCGTACTATCGGAGATACTTTTGTTCCCATGGTGAATCTTGATTTAAATCCTAACACGGCCTCGGTTGTCCACTCCGTAAACTCAGGAGCCCGCCCATCCGGGGAGAGGGTAACGCGAGCAAATCCTGCTCGCCAGGTTGAAGAGGAGACCAGCTCCGACCTCCACGAGGATGAGGAGGAAATTGAGGTGCAACAGCCTGCTCACCCGGACAAACTGACTTGGGATTACCTGATCCCATCGAGCATCAAATTCCGATCGCAGTTGCTCGCCAGGTTGACTGGAATGAGTATGAGAGGGAGTACTCCAACCATTTCATAGTTCCCGCCCGTGGGAGATGAAAACTCAAAGTTACTGAGTACGCGGCGAGCTACATTGTGTCCGCAATTACCGAGGAAGAGTTGCCCGCGATTATGTGGGAATATAAAATTCCTTACGATGTGCACATGTACGCCCCTCTCACCGATGACATAGCTAATCGCCCACCACGTGGGCTTACAGCGATCAACTTGGTCATGTTTAGTGCCGGGGTCACCTTGCCATTGCATCCATTGATCGGCAAGTTCCTGGAGCAAACAAATTTGGCCATCACCCAACTAACCCCAGTTGGGTGGATGAACCTTATGTCGATAATGGTTATGTGCGCCCTTGAGGGATACCCCAACAAGTTATCCGCTGAGGAGGTCAACTATCTGATGATACCAATTACCTATACCGGGGAAGAGGTGGTCTGGTACTATCTCAAGGCGCGACTGACTTGGAACCATCAACTACACTAGCTTCCTACTAGTAGTTACCCCGCAAGCGTACGGGTTCACTGTAGTATTGGCAAGTATAGGGACCAAGTATTATCGAACCCAAGGGAAGTGGTTGTATGTGAATAGATCCCTGAAGATCTACGCGTTGTAGTTAATATGAGTGTATGTTTGGGGATTGAAAATTATAATATTCTAATAACTAAGTGTATGCAAATATGAGATGGTGATGCTTAGGATAGGAATTCCTACGTGTACTAACGGAGCAGATACATAATCAAAGTAACCGTGACGTGCAAGAAATAAACTAAGTAAAAGATTGTAAGATGAAAGCTCAAGAATTTAAACCCTAATACTTTATCCTAGCAATCGACTTCACTAATCCACTAACAAGTTAATAGATTGTGCTTAATTAAAGAGACCCTAATTTAACTAATGGTGATACGGCCGTCCTCCCTAGCTAAACCAGTAGATTAATTAACCCCTTCTAAACCTTCTAGTTAAGTCTGCTAGTTGTTAAAGAGTGATACGGTCGTCCTCTCTCTAACACTTTTCGAACGAAATTCAAAGGAAAGTTAAGATTGATTTTAAGAATTCATTAATTAAGAGAATTAAAACTAACGTCACGAATTACCCTAATTACGTACCCACATCCTACTTCTACGAGTTCATCCTACCCTAAGCATACAAGGGTTTTAGTCGGACATGGCTTTAACGATAACAAAAGCAATTGAAGAAATAACGAACATAAACATGATGATTTGAACTAAGTAATTATTAAACATAAACTAGGGTTTAAAGAAAATAAATGCTAAGAACTGAAATTAGATTAATGAAAATGAAGTCTCAAGTGTTTAATGTCAACGAGCTAACGAAAAGAAACTAAAAATCGACAACAAACTAAGAATTCGTAAATAAAAACCTCGATTACAATGTATAAAACTCTTCCAATCTCTCTCCCATGCTTTCTCCTCGCTCCAAATATGTAAAATAATGTGTTGGTATGTGTTGATATGCTTGGAAAAAGGTATAAATAGGCTGTGGATCGAATTTGGGCATTTTTGGGCCAAAATACGCATTTGCTCGAGCACAACTCGTGCACTAGGTGCACGACCTGATTCAACTCGTGCACTGTGCACGACCACTCGTGCACTCAGTGCACGATCAATTGAGCTCGAGCACTTTTCGGCAGCAGTACACATGTTCGTAAAATCTTTATATCTCCTCAATCGGGAGTCCGTTTTGGCCGATTCAAAGTCCTACGAACTCCTCTTTTTGCCCTCTATCCATCTATAAAAACCAAAGAGACAAATTGATGAGTTTATAAAAATGATACTCAATTGACTCCAAACACTCATCAAAAACACTCAAAACATGGGCAAATTGGGCACCAAAACATAACAATTTCACGCCTAATCAGCGACCAAACTTGAGGCTGGTGGAGGGCATTCTAGGAAAAGTGCAAGATTGGAAGCACGAATGGTTCTGGATTAGTGGGGACTGGCGTGCTTCTGCTCGCCCTTATGGCGGCCCTGAACGTATTAACTCCCCGACAGAATTTAGGGACTTGATTCGTGAGTCTTATCACTTTTCAACATTTAGAGTAGTAGGACTAATTTTAATCTCCTTTTCTTTTGTTTCAGGTCCCAAGCGTCTCAAGTGGGGAAGTGCCAAAGATAGTGTGGACGACCAGTTCCTATTCACCGTCAGCCTAATCGCCCTTCATCGCCCAGAAGACCGTAGCATTAGCCACCTCAGTCTTGAATCGACCAGAAGGGTAGCTCGCTTCACCACTTATCCTCACCATCTTGAGGCTCAGGCCCAAGTTCCCGAGGGTAAACTTTCTTGATCTTGGCGGACAGATCTGCTCGCACTTTTATGTTGTACCCAAATTTAACTTTTGTTGTTTTCTTTCTTTGCAGATCAGCTCGTCACCGTTGCCCTTCATCCTTCTTACCTCCTCTTAGACCAGCACGTTTGGGAGATGTCGACCAAACGAGGATGGAAGAAGGCTGACCCCTTGGCGAAGATGATCGCCTTGGCAGCTAAAGGGGGCAAAGATGATCACCGGCAAGTTGGTGGGTCCAGCTCGATGAAGGAGCCCACCCCGATGAGAAGTCCGCCCAAAGTTGTAACTCCCAAATTGAAGAGACTTTTTCGAGGAGACGGGACTCCCATCTCCGACACTGAGAACGCAGCCAAGAGGGCAAAAGTCGCCCAAGGGAGTGGGGCTGCTCCTGTCTGCCCAAATGGGCTCGAAGGCGGACAAACTCCCTCACTGGAGCCTCACTCGGAGCAGCATGTGGTCGCTGCTAGATTTGAAGGACAAGTGGGACTTGCACTTGCCTCCGACCCAACTTATCTCGGTTGGGATAAGGGTCGACATGATGCGTACATAGCTCTTCATTATGAACTTCTTCTTTTTTTCTTTTTTTAACACTTTTTCTTGCATTTGTTATAGGAATGAACCTGAGCACTATCCCGGGCGATCAAACGTGGTGCACCAGTTCGCTTGCTCGAAGGTGTCCACCATGTTTCGCGAGATCCCGGACTCTTTTGTCCGCCGCGCTTCTGAATCTGTTGCTCGCGGCTGTGTTGGGAAAATAGGGGTGCCCAGAATCTATTCGGGGTGAAATTTAAATACGAATTTAAATACAATTATTACTAGCATTAATTAATCCTAATTAATTCAAATAATAATTCCAACAACAAATTTATCATCATGCATGTTGAATTAATTCACATAAAATCTATGGCAGAATAAACAAGAATTTATGTGACTTACGTACCTCTTGTAGAACTGGCCTTTGAATAAAACAGGACAAACACGAACGCGCTTTATCAACCCAAAAGCCTTCTCAAGTATTTCCCTTTCGCCTTACTTGATCACCGGTGGGAGATACTTTCAAGTAATTTAAATAACTAAGGAAAAAGAAAAATATTGTTGCTGATTTTTTTTTTCAACACTGTGAAACTATATAAACTGGAGATTAAATAATCATCCCCTACTTATAGGAGAGAGGAATTTCGAAATTCTCTTGGAATAGGAGAGAGAAAATCTTTTTCTTAGACTCTAAGAAATCTTGAATATATCCCATATATTCTTTTCTCCATAAAATATTCCACAAAAATCTCACTCACCTTATAAGCCATACAATTTTCGAAATTAATGAATCAAGAATCCAAGATTTGGATCTTCTTGAATATATGAGATAATCTTGTATTCCAAGAATACTTATCTTCCATAATATCTTTTCAAGAAAATCAACAAGATCTTTTCTTGCTCCATAGAAACAATTTTCGAAAATAAGGAAAAAAATCAGCATTATTATTTTCTTTTTATTTTAACCACCTTATCATTATTGGGCTACTTAATGGGCTACTTGAGGGGCCTTTAAGGAGAATTAAGATTGGACCTCCTAATGGACTTCTGAATTTCAATATTGAGCCCCAATATAATTCAATCCATTAATATTAATTATTACCACTAATAAATTAATACTGCACTATCCATCTTAATCCATATTACGATAATATGGGCTCCCGGTTATTATTTCCCGCGTTTAAGATTATCAAGTCCATTAATTAATTAAGCTTCTGAATAGCTCAAAATTAATTAATATATTTCACCTTGGAGTAAAGACAGCTCAACATTATTATCCATACCGAAGAAACTAATTCTTCATTTGCAAGATTTGGTACGATAAAACTTCTGAGCCCACCAAGGGGACTAATCACACGAGCCGTACTCGCACGCGTTTCTACGTATTAAATCTTAGCAACCGTCGTATGATTAATATTACTGCCCAAAGCACAAGGTTCGAAGTCACGATGATTCTCACCCAACGTGAATCAAAGCAGTAACCATTAAGCACACACGGTCCTATTTAAGTGACGGAGATTAAGAAATCAACAACCACTGAGGTCTAATTCTTCACATTTCAGAACATAAGAATTTATCCTCGCTGTAGGTCCTCTTCAACACATACTAAACGTGCTAGTGCAATCTCTTAGTCTAGACAGATCAATCTGAGACTTACATATCGACCTTTCACGGCGGATTGTACAATTCCACCTAGGTCGTGAATTTGTACGTTTAGTTACAAGGAAACCGTTAATGTTATCTTCCGTGATCAGGTATCACCACATTAACTACAATATAACTAGTACTATTATGAACTGTTTGCAATAAATATTCAACATTCAATCATATCTAAAGCATATGCGATAAAAGAATTATTCTCATAAACAAGTGTTTGATACACGAGTTATACAAAGTAAAAACATACTTTCACGTATAACTCCAACAATCTCCCACTTATACTTAAAGTCTGCTTTTTAGTATACATCATGCATGTCTTAGTGTAGTAGCTCTACGTGACATCTCATGTCAACCTACACTAACCTAATAATTCCTCCCACTTATACTTAAAGCAGATTGGCAATAGTCTTGACTCTCATTCCATCCACATGTCTCTCGAATGTACTCTGAGGCAGACCCTTTATGAATGGATATACTAGGTTGTCCTCCGACGTTTATCTTTGCCACCTCTTTAGCTCCTCTCTTAACGATTTTCTCGTATAAGATGGTGTTTTCTTTCAATGTGTTTGCTGGCCTTGTGGGCTCTTGGTTCCCTTGAATTTGCAACTGCTCCGGCACAACGATTGTGATGGGCAAATTCAGAACAACGTCCAAGTCCACTTAAGAAGTACTTGAGCCAAACCGCTTCTTTCGCTGCTTCACAAGCAATTACTTATTCGGTTTTCATGGTCGAATCGGCGATGCATTTCTGCTATTCGCTTCTCCATGTCATGGCTCCCTCTCCCATGCAAAACACACTACCCGAGGTAGATATTCTGGATTCTATATCTGATTGGAAATTTGAGTCCGTGTATCCCATGGGAATTAGACTGTCTGACTGTTAAATCTGCATTCCATCACAAGTTCTTTTCAGAAACTACAGAACGCATTTAATTGCAATCTAATGTGCTTCCCGGGGTTACTTTGATATCTTGCCATCATGCCCATGGCAAAGCAGATATCCGGTCTCGTACACAACATTGCATACATAAGACTTCCTACGTCCGAAACGTACGGAACGTTTTTCATGTCATCTATCTCCACTTGCGTCTTAGGGCATATTTCTTTGGATAGATGGATTCCGTATCTAAAAGGTACAAAACCTTTCTTGGAATCTTGCATGTTGAACTGCTTCAAAACAGTGTCTTTGTATGAAGCTTGCGATAAGCCTAACATCCTCCTCTTGCGATCGCGAGTGAACTTGATCCCAAGGATGTGACCGGCTTTCCCTAAGTTCTTCATATCAAGCTGATTTGATAGCCATACCCTTATGTCTAACAATACCTTTACATTGTTTCCAATGAGCAGAATATCGTCTACGTATAATACTAAGAATACCACCGCAGTTCCGTCACACTACTTATACACACAACTTACGAACTCGTTTTGATCAAACCCATAAGACTTAATCACTTGATCAAAATACTGGTTCCAAGTACGCGATGCTTGCTTAAGTCCATAAATGGATCTCTTAGGCTTGCATACGAGGTGCTCTTGACCTTTTTCAATAAAACCTTTGGGCTGTTGCATATAGATATTTATCCCGTCAAGACTTCCGTTTAAGGAAAGCTGTCTTGACATCCATTTGCCAGATCTCGTAATCTAGGTGCACAGCGATCGATAAGAGAATACGTATGGACTTAAGCATAGCTACAGGCGAAAAGGTCTCCTCATAATCGATCCCTTCTTTCTGAGTATACCCTTTGGCCACTAGCCTTGCTTTGAAGGTCTCAACCCTTCCGTTCGGTCCTCTTTTCCTCTTGTACACCCACTTGCATCCAATGGGTTCTACCCCACTGGGTGGTTCGACCAACTCCCACACTTGATTATGATCCTTCGAACCCATCTCGGTTTTCATTGCTGTTTACCACGACTCCGCGTCTTTATCTTGGATTGCCTCGTCGGATGTCCATGGGTCTGATTCCTCACCGGGAATTAAATCCGAAGATTCTCCTATTCCCATGAATCTCTCGGGTTGCCTTGCAATCCTCCCACTGCGACGGGGTTCCGGTTGTGAAGGTGTGACGTGTGGTACATCATCTTGTATACTTGGTATAGGAGTTTGCCCTCTTAACTCGTCTAAGGTAATCTCACTTCTGGGCTTTCTTTTGTTCATATAGTCCTCCTCCAAGAATTTAAAGTGTGAACTAATCACGGTCTTTTGATCCTTGGGACTATAGAACATACACCCTTTCGTTCCCGCAGGGTATCCTATAAACAGCCTTAATTTCGAACATGGATCCAACTTACCGGCTTCCTTGTCTAGCACGTATGCCGGACAACCCCAAATCCACAAGTGTCTCAGACTGGGTTTGCGCCCGGTCCACAATTCCATTGGGGTTTTAGGAACCGATTTGGATGGCACCAAGTTTAGAATGTAAGCCACCGTTTCCAAGGCGTTACCCCAAAACGATTTGGGTAAATCCGAATAACTCATCATGGATCTGACCATCTCTAAAAGAGTTCGGTTTCTTCGTTCCGCCACACCGTTCTTTTGAGGGGTTCTCGGTGCGGTCAATAGGGATACAATCCCTTCGTCCGATAGGTAGTTCAAGAATTTATTGCTGAGGTATTCGCCTCCACGATCAGATCGTAGAAACTTGATACTCTTTTCCTTATGCATCATAAGGTAGATGTATCCATATCTCGAGTAATCGTCGAAAATGACAAACTACTCATACCCCTTCTTGCTATGATCGTCATTGAACCACACATATCGGTATGAACGAGTTCTAACACTTTGGTGGCTCTATTCCCCTTGGCTCCAAATGCCCTCTAGGTCATTTTACCCTCTAAACAGGATTCACAAGTTGGAAATGACTCAACTTGAAGTGACTCCAAGGATTTATTTTTCACCAATCTTTGTATCCGCATTAGATTAATATGACCTAATCTAAGATGCCATAGAAGTGTTTCGTTCATGTCCGAAGAATGCTTCCTTTCATTACTTGAAATAATCGATGTGTTATTAGATTCAATTTTGTGAGTGGTGTGCCCAAATAATGGTATAAAGATCATCCATTGAAGTTCCGGAACAGATAAACTCATCGTTTCAAGAAATAATAACATCCTTATTAAAAGAAACTGAGTATCTATTCAAAACAGTTTAGAAACTGAAGGTTGAGTTCTTTCTAAACTAGGAACATGAAGAACGTCTCTCAAGACCATAACTCTATCTTCAAAAGATAGGCGCACTTCTCCCACTGCTTCAGCTGCCACTCTCGTAGCATTGCCCGATGTGATGGGGATCTCACTTAGGTTAAGTTGTCGGGTTAGCTTGAACCCATGAAACAAATATGATCAGTAGCTCTCGTATCCACTATCCACGAATAGACAGCATACGCCACTTCACAAGTTTCGACGACTAGGGTGTGTGAATTACCTAACTTTCCTTGCCTCTTAGGCTTGGAACAGGCAGACCTCCAATGTCCTCTCTCACCGTAACTAAAACAATTCCCATTCGATGCTAGCCTTTGCATTTGCCTTTCGCAACAGTTGGATTTGCTCGGATCCGGCCTTTGGTTCTCTTTCTCTTCTTCCCTTCCTTTGGGACCAAAAGAGGTAGACGGACCATTAGCCACCATAGCACTAGATTGGTGCTCCATTATCACCTCCACCGAAACTAAAGCTTCCAAGAGCTCGGGCAAATGACTTGTCCATTCATTCATCTGACAGTTCAGTTGAAACTGCTCAAAGCTTTTCGGAAGAGGATGGAGTATGTAATCGACCTTAGAAGGGACATCAAACTACGCACCAAGTACTTCCATCTTGTTAAGGTATGCCATAATCTCGAGAACGTGCTCCCTCACGGGAGTTCCCTTCACTATTTCCAACTTGACCGAGTCATGTTTGGTGAACTGATTAGTCATGGGTTTGATGTGAAGACATCTCTTCAAGGTTTTCCATGATTTCAACAGCGGATACAAAGTCCTCATGAATATGCCTCAAATCCTCAGACAGAGATGTCAAGATGATGCACTTCATGTGTTCATTGTCACGCTTCCAATCATAAACTGCTTTTTCCATTGCTTGACTTATCATTAGGCTTGCCGGGTATATTAACGTGAATAACCCAATTGTATTTTTGTGCAATAAGGACAAAATTTAAATTACATTCTCAATCGATATAATTCTCTCCAGAAAGTTTGTTAACTTAAAGTATATTAAACAGTGGATTAAAAGGTTGCGACAAGATGAAATGAGAATAAAACATACATTCATATCAATATCTAGAAAAATACGAAATTATCACATAATTCGATCACATCAATTATATTGAAACCTTAAAACAATATAATCATGCATCAGCTAACATCTCGAAACAATATAAATGCGCCACGAGGGGTGGTCTATACATTTAAACACATTCAAGCGGATCACAAACTTGAAAGTTACAAATCCTTAATTCAAAATTAATAGTTGGCTCCCACTTTGACCACATAAAAATTGACAAGGACTCCGAGGGGAGTAAGTTAATATCAATTTCTTATGCCGAAGTAATAACCATAATTCAATATAGAATTATTATTTCGCTTTGAGCAAGCCACTCGTGGTGAGGGTCAATACCGCCACTAGTAATAATCCACAATCATCCTTTCGGAATTTATTCATGTGAAATCCGTTCTTTTGGCCGATCCGAGGGGGAAATGTATTCCAAAAGAACTTCACAAATAAATAAATTATGGAGGCCAAATTAATCCAATTTTAATATCCGTAATAAAATTGCGATTAAATAAACATACTTAGTAAT
Source organism: Ballota nigra (assembly GCA_947034835.1). Classification (NCBI taxonomy): domain Eukaryota; kingdom Viridiplantae; phylum Streptophyta; class Magnoliopsida; order Lamiales; family Lamiaceae; genus Ballota; species Ballota nigra. Next base: position 2,356,206 of record OX344727.1, on the reverse strand, counting down.
TTTCAAAAGTAAGGTTTTTCTTGGACAATAAAATTCATGCAAACACATATTAACAAATAATAATAGGTGCACGAAATAAAACATCCATCAAAACAAAATTAAACACATTGGAGCACTCAAATCCAATTGTCACGGTTTAATTTCTTCACGTCTTGATGCGAAATATCGTCCTTGTTGCTTTCCATCGTTCGTCTCGACACGCTCTCACTCGAACAGCAATACTTCATCGAAAACAGCATCGTTTGGGGTTCGGGACGATGTTTAAAATCACAAAAAAAAAACGCAGAACTGAAATTAATTTTAAAAAAAATTCACGGCCCGAGATACGACGCGGGTCGGCCCACAAAGTGGGCCCGCGCATCTCTCGGCCCACGGTGGCCGAGCGCCGAGCGCCGGGCAGCAGCCCCAAGCGCGCGCGCGCCGAGCCACCTGTCGTGCACGGTGCCGTGCGCCTCGCGTACGCCGTGCACCGGGTTTCGCCGTTCGTTCTCGTTTTTCACCCCATGCATGATTTTACGCCCATGCATGCGCCACGCATGCATGTGTCGTTCGGGTACGCCGTCTTTAATTCTTCATTCTTCAACTCGATCCGGTTACAATTTATTTTACAAAAAAATAAATACTAGATCTAGACTAGTCTATTACAATGATCAAATCAAAATAAAACCAACTAATCTACTCGTGGATTTTCTCACGAGAAAAATGAATTCGAACGAATCGAATTAAAAATAATTAATTCACACGCATGAAAAATTAACAACATTAAAACCATGACAATTAGATACCTGCAAAAAAGATCTAGCAATTCTACTATCCAATTTCAATTTAATGTCTAACAATTTAAATTCCAATTTAAATATCAGAGCCCGAAACAGTGGCTCTGATACCAGTTGTTGGGAAAATAGGGGTGCCCGGAATCTATTCGGGATGAAATTTAAATACGAATTTAAATACAATTATTACTAGCATGAATTAATCCTAATTAATTCAAATAATAATTCCAACAACAAATTTATCATCATTCATGTTGAATTAATTCACATAAAATCTATGGCGGAATAAACAAGAATTTATGTGACTTACGTACCTCTTGTAGAACTGGCCTTTGAATAAAACAGGACAAACACGAACGCGCTTTATCAACCCAAAAGCCTTCTCAAGTATTTCCCTTTAGCCTTACTTGATCACCGGTGGGAGATGCTTTCAAGTAATTTAAATAACTAAGGAAAAAGAAAAATATTGTTGCTGATTTTTTTTTTCAACACTGTGAAACTATATAAACTGGAGATGAAATAATCATCACCTACTTATAGGAGAGAGGAATTTCGAAATTCTCTTGGAATAGGAGAGAGAAAATCTTTTTCTTAGACTCTAAGAAATCTTGAATATATCCCATATATTCTTTTCTCCATAAAATATTCCACAAAAATCTCACTCACCTTATAAGCCATACAATTTTCGAAATTAATGAATCAAGAATCCAAGATTTGGATCTTCTTGAATATATGAGATAATCTTGTATTCCAAGAATATTTATCTTCCATAATATCTTTTCAAGAAAATCAACAAGATCTTTTCTTGCTCCATAGAAACAATTTTCGAAAATAAGGAAAAAAATCAGCATTATTATTTTCTTTTTATTTTAATCACCTTATCATTATTGGGCTACTTAATGGGCTACTTGAGGGGCCTTTAAGGAGAATTAAGATTGGATCTCCTAATGGACTTCTGAATTTCAATATTGAGCCCCAATATAATTCAATCCATTAATATTAATTATTACCACTAATAAATTAATACTGCACTATCCATCTTAATCCATATTACGATAATATGGGCTCCCGGTTATTATTTCCCGCGTTTAAGATTATCAAGTCCATTAATTAATTAAGCTTCTGAATAGCTCAAAATTAATTAATATATTTCACCTTGGAGTAAAGACAGCTCAACATTATTATCCGTACCGAAGAAACTAATTCTTCACTTGCAAGATTTGGTACGATAAAACTTCTGAGCCCACCAAGGGGACTAATCACACGAGCCGTACTCGCACGCGTTTCTCCGTATTAAATCTTAGCAACCGTCGTATGATTAATATTACTGCCCAAAGCACAAGGTTCGAAGTCACGATGATTCTCACCCAACGTGAATCAAAGCAGTAACCATTAAGCACACACGGTCCTATTTAAGTGACGGAGATTAAGAAATCAACAACCACTGAGGTCTAATTCTTCACATTTCAGAACATAAGAATTTATCCTCGCTGTAGGTCCTCTTCAACACATACTAAACGTGCTAGTGCAATCTCTTAGTCTAGACAGACCAATCTGAGACTTACATATCGACCTTTCACGGCGGATTGTACAATTCCACCTAGGTCGTGAATTTGTACGTTTAGTTACAAGGAAATCGTTAATGTTATCTTCCATGATCAGGTATCACCACATTAACTACAATGTAACTAGTACTATTATGAATTGTTTGCAATAAATATTCAACATTCAATCATATCTAAAGCATATGCGATAAAAGAATTATTCTAATAAACAAGTGTTTGATACACGAGTTATACAAAGTAAAAGCATACTTTCACGTATAACTCCAACAGGCTGGAGTAAGGAGCTAAATGAAACTGTCAAAATACAGACACCTTGTGACAATGGTCGCATGTGCATCATTGAGGTGGGCGATACCTTGGTCATCGTTCAAAGACTGGTTGACCAAGTGGATGACCTTGAAAGAGATGCCCGCCAGCATGCGGCCACGGTTAGCCGTATTGCGAAGGAAAGGGACGAGGCTAAGTCTGAAGCTAAAAATATGGTGGTCATCCTGGAGGATAAGGTTAAGGCCCATCAAACAAGCGAGCAACTTGCTCTTGATTTACACGTCAAGGTCTTGGAGGAGCTGAAGGTAAAAGTGGTCGAGAATGAGCAATTGCGTGCCGAGCTCGCTCAGGTTTAGAAACAAAAAGAGGTCACCGAGAAATTTGCCACCGAGGCGATGGGCAAGATTGTGGATCTTGAGAACCAGCTTGCCAACTCCATTACGCTTATTCCGAAGATGGAGGCGGACTCCATCATTGGCTTTGTGAGGGCCTATGCTGAGAGCATTCGAATTGCCAACGAGTTCAAGGCCCAGCCTGTCGTCGAGGAGATTGGCAAGGAGCTTTCCAACTTCATCGAGTCCAATCCTCCAGCTCCAGGCACAACTCTCCAAATTGGCGATCTGCCCAATTACGAGGTCAAAATCGACTTTATCGACCCCGGAGTTATAATTACAAGTCCTCCTGAGGACGAGGAGGAAGAGGTTGCCGAGGTCGAGCAAACTAAGCCGGCCGACCAGAATGAGAAGGCTCGTCAAGAGCGAGCTGATGCTGAAGGACTGATCGCCGATCTCACTGATGATGTCCCTATTGATCCATCAATTCCAGGGGCACCCTTAGAAGATCCTAAGGACGACGATCTTCTTCCTCCTGCCGGGCAGGCCTCTTAGTAGATAGGGTTAGCTAGGTCTTTCCTTGTATTTTTCTTTTGCTATAGTTGTTCGCTCCTTTAAGGAGTATTTTGTAACTTTTTTTGGGCGATCAAGCCTTGTTATTAATGAAACAACTTTTGCTCGATTTGTTTTATTTATAGTTAATTGTTTTTTGCACTTACATTCATGCTTTAACAATCTTAATTTAGTTGGGCTTTGTTCCTTAAGAACTTTTGCCTTAGAAACTTGATGGGCTTTTTGGCCTTAGGTTATGTCCATTTAAAAATGAACAACCTTTGATGGGCTTGATTGTATAACTAATTTGTACCTCGAGCTTGAATCTCCTTTGAACGAAAAACTTAAGATTGAACTTGCTTTCAAAAATTACAAGTACACATGACGACCTAATCTACAAACCATAATAAACTAAGCTGAAGTTGTTCGACCTCTATACATTTTGTCAAACAATCAACTTATCAAAACACATAATTTACACCTAAAGTCAAAGTAGCTCGACTACCATACATTTTGTCAAGCTAACCTTGGACTTTTAAATAAATTAAACTATATATAAGAGGAAGACAATACTTGATTGCAAATAACTTGACCGATCCAATTCTGCTCGATCACCAATACTTGGTGAAATTTTTCAAAAAACCAGGCAAATTTTTGGATCTTACTTGTGCACATGCTATTTTAGCTCACCCAAGGACTTTAGTAGCTCGCCCAACTAAGTAGCACTTTCATTTCTTATAGGCAAAGTAACTCGCCTATTGAAAATACTTCTTCAAATTAGCTGCATTCCACGAATATTGGGCCGAGTTGCCATCTAAGTCTTCAATGTCATACGCACCATTGGGTAACCTGTCCGTTACCCTGTATGGGCACTCCCAAGTCGGGCTAAATATGCCTGGAGGTGGGGCGAGCTTCTTTCTCAAAACTAGATCGCCAACTTCGAACTTTCTTATTTTGACTTGAGAGTTGTAGTAGTGTTCTGCTCTCTGCTTGTAAGTTGCATTTTTTAGTTCAGCTGTGATTCTTTTTTCTTCGAGCAAATCTAGCTCGACTGATAGGGCAGAGCTGTTCGCCACTTCTTCAAATATGGTCGTTCTTAATATTTTGGTCTTCAATTCAACTAGATTGACGGCCTCAGTTCCAAATGCTAATGCAAAAGGTGTTTCTCCGGTGCTTGACCTGGGAGAAACTATGTATGCCCACAGTACATCTGGCAATTCTGTAGACCACTTGCCTTTGCTTTCTGTTAGCCGTATTTTAAGAATATGTTTGATTATCTTATTAACGGCTTCCACTTGACCATTTGATTATGGATGATAAGGGGTTGAATAGTGCTTTTTGATCCCCTATTTTGTGCAGAAGTCTCGAAGCTTTTTTCCATCAAACCGAGGACCATTTTCTGTTACAAGTGTTTGAGGAACTCCAAACCTGCAGACAATGTTTTTCCAGATGAAGTCGATCATTTTTCTTGAGTAATTTTGACTAAAACTTCTGCCTCTGCCCATTTGTTATAGTAATCTACAACTACGATGGCGAATTGTACATTCTCTTTTCCAGACAGGAAAGGTCCGATAATATCCATTCCCCACCGTGCAAATGGCCAAGGACTGAAAACCGAAACTAGATCTTGAGCAGGTGTGTGAATGTTTGGGGCAAAGGTTTGGCATCGGTGACAAGCTCTGACTACCTGGATTGCATCTTTTCATAAGGTCGGCCAGTAGTAGCCTTGCCTTACCATTTTGTATGTCAAAGCTTGCCCCCCGACATGATTTCCACAGACTCCAGAATGTATAACTTCCAAAGTAGTCCTCCCTTGCCCCCTAGACAAACACTTGAGTAGTGGGACTGAAAAGCCTCTTTTGTAAAGCTGCTCGTCTACCAGGGTATACTTGGCTGCCTGTTTTGTTATTCTTGCAGCTTCAAAAGAATTGCTTGGTAGTTCACCGTCTTTTAAGTATTTGGCTATAGGAGTTCTCCAATCATCGTCATCTTTCTGTTCGACCACTTGATTCACTTCATAATCCACCATAGAAGGCTGATGAGTTTTTCTAGTGATGACGATGTCTGTTAGATCTGCTGGCCCGTCACTCGTTGATAATCTTGCTAGGGCACCAACTTGTGTGTTGCTCGTTCGAGGTACCTGCTGGATATATACTTGGTCTAACATAGATACCAAATGAGCAACAATTCGTTGATACTCGATTATATGTTCGTCTCTTGCCTCATACTCACTTCGTACTTGGCTCACAATGAGTTGAGAATCTCCAAAAATATGGAGTCGTCTGACTCCAACAACTAGTGATAAGTGGAGACCTGCAATGAGGGCCTCGTACTCAGCTTCATTGTTGGTGGCCATAAATTCGAATCTGACTGCCGACGTGAATGTTGGAGTTATACGTGAAAGTATGCTTTTACTTTGTATAACTCGTGTATCAAACACTCGTTTTATGAGAATAATTCTTTTATCACATTTGCTTTAAATATGATTGAATGTTGAATATTTATTGCAAACCGTTCAATATATAGTACGTGTTACATTGTAGTTAATGTGGTGATACCCGATCACGGAAGACGACATTAACGGTCTCCTTGTAACTAAACGTACATTTTCACGGCCTAGGTGGAATTGAACAATCCGCCGTGAAAGGTCGATGTGCAAGGCTCAGATTGGTCTGTCTTGACCAAGAGATTGCACTAGCACATTTAGTATGTGTTGAAGAGGTCCTACAGCGAGGAGAAATTCTTCTGTTCTGAAAGGTGAAGAATTAGACCTCAGTGGTTGTTGATTTCTTAATCTCCGTCACTTAAATAGGACCGTGTGTGCTTAGTAGTTACTGCTTTGATTCATGTTGGGTGAGAATCATTGTGACTTCGAACTTTGTGTCTTGGGCAGTAATATTAATCATACGACGGTTGCTAAGATTTAATACGGAGAAACGCGTGCGAGTACGGCTCGTGTGATTAGTCCCCTTGGTGGGCTCAGAAGTTTTATTGTACCAAATCTTGCAAGTGAAGAATTAGTTTCTTCGGTACGAATAATAATGTTGAGCTGTCTTTACTCCAAGGTGAAATATATTAATTAATTTAGAGCTATTCAGAAGCTCAATTAATTAATGGACTTGATAATCTTAAATGCGGGAAATAATAACCGGGAGCCCATATTATCGTAATATGGATTAAGATGGATAGTGCAATATTAATTTATTAGTGGTAATAATTAATATTAATGGGCTGAATTATATTGGGGCTCAATATTGAAATTCAGAAGTCCATTGGGAGGTCCAATCTTAATTCTCCTTAAGGCCCCTCAAGTAGCCCATTAAGTAGCCCAATAATGATAAGGTGATTAAAATAAAAAGAATATATTATGCTGATTTTTTCATGATGAATTCGAAAATTGCATGTGAAGAATAAGAAAAGATTTTGTTGATTTTCTTGAAAAGATATTATGGAGGATAAGTATTCTTGGAATACAAGATTATCTCATATATTCAAGAAGATCCAAATCTTGGATTCTTATTCTCATTATTTTCGAAATTTATGGCTTTGAAAATAAGTGTGAGATTTTTGTGGAATATTTTATTATGGAGAAAAGAATATATGGGATATATTCAAGATTTCTTAGAGATTAAGAAAAGATTTTCTCCAAGCCCATGAAAGCCTCTAATTTTCGGCCATTACCTCTATAAATAGGGGGTGATATTTTCATCCCCAAGTACATAATTCCATGTGTTGGAAAAATCAAGAAGCATAGATATTTTTCTTTTTCCTTAGTTTATTAAATTGCTTGAAAGCGTCTCCCACCGGCGATCAAGTAAGGCGAAAGGGAAATACTTGAGAAGGTTTTTGGGTTGATAAAGCGTGTACGAGAGTCCCGTTTTATTCAAAGACCAAGTTCTACAAGAGGTACGTTAATTGCATATTTACTTGTTTAATTCCGCCTAGTTAAATATGTGAAATTAATTTAGCATGCATGATGATAATTAGTTGTTGGAATTATTATTTGAATTAATTAGGATTAATTCATGATAGTAATAATTGTATTTAAATTCGTATTTAAAATTCATCCCGAATAGATTCCGGGCACCCCTATATTTTCCCAACAACTGGTATCAGAGCCACGGTTTCGGGCTCTGAATTTTAAATTGGAATTTAAATTGTTGAACATTAAAATTGAAATTGGATAGTAGAATTGTTAGATCTTTTTTGCAGGTATCCAATTGTCATGGTTTTTAATGTTGTTAATTTCATGCGTGTGAATTAATTTGGTTTTTAATTCGATTCGTTCGAATTCGTTTTTCTCGTGAGAAAATCCACGAGTAGATTAGTTGTTTTTATTTTGATTCGATCATTGTAATAGACTAGTCTAGATCTAGTATTTATTTTTTTGTAAAAATAAATTGTAACCGGATCGTGACGAAGAACGAAGAATTAAAAACGGCGTACCCGGACGACGCATACATGCGTGGCGCGTGTATGGAGGTAAAATCATGCAAGGGGTGAAGAAAACGAGGACGAACGGTGAAAAAACGGCGCACGGGGGTGCACGGCGCACACCGTGCGCAACGGACGCACGGCGCCGCGCGCACGGCGCGCGCGCGCTTAGGCTGGGCTCGGCAGCGCCTCGGGGCGCCCCAGGCAGCGCCTCGGCGCGCTCCTGTGCAGCGCCTCGGGCGCGCCTCGGGTGCGCCTCGGGGCTGCGCTTCGGCGCGCCTCGGGGCGTTTTCCAGCGCTTCTCGGGCCGGGAAGCGCACGGGCCCATTTCGTGGGCCGACGCGCGCTGTATCTCAGGCCGTGGAATTTTTTCGGTTCGTGTTTTTTTTCCGTGTGATTTTAAACGTCGTCCCGAACCCCAAACGATGCTGTTTTTGAAGAAGTGTTGCTGTTCGAGTGAGAGCACGTTGAGACGAACGTCGGAAAGCAACAAGGACGATTTTTTCGCATCAAGACGTGAAGAAATTAAACCGTGACAATTGGATTCGAGTGCTCCAATGTGTTTAATTTTGTTTTGATGGATGTTTTATTTCGTGCACTTATTATTATTTGTTAATATGTGTTTGCATGAATTTAATTGTCCAAGAAAAACCTTACTTTCGAAAATTACTAAGTATGTTTTTATAATCGCAATTTTATTCCGGATATTAAAATTGGATTATTTTGGCCTCCATAATTTATTTATTTGTGAAATTCTTTTGGAATACATTTCCCCCTCGGATCGGCCAAAAGAACGGATTTCACATGAATAAATTCCGAAAGGATGATTGTGGATTATTACTAGTGGCGGTATTGACCCTCACCACGAGTGGCTTGCTCAAAGCGAAATAATAATTCTGTATTTAATTATGGTTATTACTTAGGCATAGGAAATTGATATTAACTTACTCCCCTCGGAGTCCCTGTCAGTTTCTATGTGGTCAAAGTGGGAGCCAACTATTAATTTTGAATTAAGGATTTGTAACTTTCAAGTTTGTAATCCGCTTGAATGTGTTTAAATGTATAGACCACCCCTCGTGGCGCATTTAAATTGTTTCGAGATGTTGGCTGATGCATGATTATATTGTTTTAAGGTTTCAATATAATCGATGTGATCAAACTTATGTGATAATTTCATATTTTTCTAGATATTGATATGAATGTATGTTTTATTCTCAGTTCATCATGTCGCAACCTTTTAATCCACTGTTTAGTATACTTAAAGATAACAAACTTGTCGGTGAGAACTATGTTGATTGGAAACGTCACCTTGACATTGTCCTAACCGCACAACACCACAAGTGGGTACTTACCACTCCTAAACCCCAAGAGCTTGCCGAAGATGCCACCAAAGCGGACAAGAAAGAGCATAAGAGATGGTTAGACTCCGATGAGATGGCTAGGTGTACTATTCTGGCTTCAATGTCAGATGTGTTGCAACACCAACACCAACACATGGAGACCGCCTCTGAGATAATGCAAAATCTTGAAGCGATGTTTCAACATCAGAACCGTACGGCTAGGCAAATCACCATGCGAAAGATGCTTTCGTTGAAAATGGTGGAAGGTACGCCCGTAAGGGATCACGTAATCGAGATGATGGGTTATCTCAACAAGTTGGAAGTACTTGGTGCGGAATTTGACCTCCCTACTAAGGTCGATTTCGTTCTCCATTCTCTGCCGAAGAGCTTTGAGCAGTTTCAATTGAACTATCAAATGAATGAACGGACAAATAGTTTGCCCGAGCTCTTGCAAGCTTTGGTATCGGCGGAGACTCTAATGGATCACCAAACCGTTGCTATGGTGGCAAACGGTCCGTCTTCCTCTTCAGGTCCCAAGGGAGGGAAGAAGAGGAAGAGGACGAAGGGCCAGACCCAAGCAAATCCAACCGTTGCGAAACCCAAGGCAAAGGGAGAAGGAGGTGGAAAGAAAGCTGCTAAGGGTAAGTGCTTTAATTGTGGTGAGAAGGGACATTGGAGGGCGACCTGTTCTAAGCCCAAGAAGGGTGGAAAGAAAGGTAAGTCTCATGCTTTAGTCGTTGAAACATTTGTTGCGGCGTATGCTGCCCATGTTTGGGTAGTGGATACCGAGGCAACTGATCATATTTGTTTCACTCTTCAGGGGTTCCAGCTAACCCGGCGACTTAGCAAGAATGAGATCACAATCGCTTTGGGGGATGCTACGAGAGTGGCAGCCGAAGCAGTGGGAGTCGTGCGCCTATCTTTTGAAGATAGAGTTTTAATTTTAAGAGATGTTTTATACGTTCCAAACTTTAGGATGAATTTATTTTCGGGTTCTAAGTTGTTTTTTTTTTATGGATATTCAGTTACTTTTAATAAAGTTGTTACTGTTTTCTTTTAAGAATGATGTTATCTGTCATGGAACGTTGGTAAACAATCTCTATACGATTAAGTGTGCACACCACTCAAATAATGAATCTAATAACACGTCGATCATTTCGAGTAATAAAAGAAGGCGTTCTTCGGAGATGGACGAAACACTTTTATGGCGTCTTAGACTAGGTCGTTTTAATCTAAAGTGGATAGAGAGATTGGTGAAAGACGGATCCTTGGAATCGCTCCAAGTTGAGCCGTTTCCAACTTGTGAATCCTGTTTAGATGGTAAAATGACCAAGAGGGCATTTGGAGCCAAGGGGAATAGAGCCATAGAAGTGTTAGAACTCGTTCATACCGATGTGTGTGGTCCAATGACGATCAAAGCGAGAATGGGGTATGAGTATTTCGTTACTTTCATTGACGATTACTCAAGATATGGGTACATTTACCTTATGCGGCATAAGTCTGAAACTTTTGAAAAGTTTAAAGAGTTTAAGGCCGAAGCCGAGAAACATAGGGAAAAGAGTATCAAGTTTCTACGATCAAATCGTGGAGGCGAATACCTCAGCGATGAATTCTTGAACTACCTATCGGACGAAGGGATCGTATCCCAGTTGACCGCACCGGGAACCCCTCAATAGAACGGTGTGGCGAAACGAAGGAACCGGAATCTTTTAGAAATGATCAGATCCATGATGAGTTATTCGGATTTACCCAAGTCGTTTTGGGGTAATGCCTTGGAAACGGCGGCTTATATTCTAAACTTGGTGCCATCTAAATCGGTTCCTAAAACCCCAATGGAATTGTGGACCGGGCGCAAGCCCAGTCTAAGACATTTGCGGATTTGGGGTTGTCCGGCATACATGCTAGACAAGGAAGCCGGTAAGTTGGATCCACGTTCGGAATTAAGGTTGTTTGTAGGATACCCTGCGGGAACGAAAGGGTGTATGTTCTATAGTCCCGAGGATCAAAAGACCGTGATTAGTACACACTTTAAATTCTTGGAGGAAGACTATATGAACAATCGGAAACCTAAAAGCGAAAATTACCTTAGAAGAATTGAGAGGTCAAACCTCAATACCAAGTATACAAGATGATGTACCACATGTCACATCTTCACAACCGGAACCCCGTCGTAGTGGGAGGGTTCTTAGGCAACCCGAGAGACTCATGGGGATAGGAGAATCTTCGGATTCGGTTCCCGGTGTTGAGTCAGACCCATGGACATACGACGAGGCAATCCAAGACAAAGACGCGGAGTCATGGCAAACGGCAATGGAAGCCGAGATGGGTTCGATGGATCATAATCAAGTGTGGGAGTTGGTCGAGCCACCCAGTGGGGTAGAACCCATTGGATGCAAGTGGGTTTACAAGAGGAAAAGAGGACCGGACGGAAGGGTTGAAACCTTCAAAGCAATGCTTGTGGCCCGTGGCCTGTAGCTATGCTTAAGTCCATCCGTATTCTCTTGTCGATCGCTGCGCACTTAGATTACGAGATCTGGCAAATGGATGTCAAGACAGTTTTCCTTAACGAAAGTCTTGATGGGGTCTATATGCAACTGCCCAAAGGTTTCATTGGAAAAGGCCAAGAGAATCTCGTATGTAAGCTCAAGAGATCCATTTACGGACTTTAGCAAGCATCGCGTACTTGGAACCAGTGTTTTGATCAAGTAATTAAGTCTTATGGGTTTGATCAAAACGAGTTCGAGAGTTGTGTGTATAGGAAGCGTGACGGAACTGCGGTGGTATTCTTAGTATTATACGTAGACGATATTCTGCTCATTGGAAACAATGTAAAGGTATTGTCAGACGTAAAGGTATGGCTGTCAAAACAAATTGATATGAAGGACTTAGGGGAAGCCGGTCACATCCTTGAGATCAAAATCACTCGCGATCGCAAGAAGAGGATGTTGGGCTTATCGCAAGCTTCATACATTGACACTGTTTTGAAGCATTTCAGCATGCAAGATTCCAAGAAAGGTTTTGTACCTTTTAGGCACGGAATCCATCTATCGAAAGAATTAAGCCCTAAGACGCAAGCGGCGATAGATGACATGAAAGGTGTTCCGTACGCTTCGGCCGTAGGAAGCCTTATGTATGCAATGCTGTGTACGAGACCGGATATCTGCTTTGCCGTGGGCATGATGGCAAGATATCAAAGTAATCCCGGGAAAGACCATTGGACTGCCGTAAAGTGCATCTTGAGGTATCTGAAAAGAACTCGGGAGCAGATGCTGATTTACCAGTCGGATAGTCTAGTTCCCGTGAGATACACGGACTCGGATTTCCAATCAAACATAGACTCAAGAAAGTCAACCTCGGGTAGTGTGTTTTGCATGGGAGAAGGAGCCATGACATGGAGAAGCGATTTGCAGAAATGCATCGCAGATTCGACCATGGAAGCCGAATAAGTAGTTGCTTGTGAAGTAGCGAAAGAAGCGGTTTGGCTCAAGTACTTCTTAGTGGACTTGGACGTTGTTCCGAATTTGCCCATCACAATCATTGTGCCGGAGCAGTTGCAAATTCAAGGGAACCGAGAGCCCACAAGGCCAGCAAACACATTGAAAGAAAAACACCATCTTATACGAGAAATCGTTAAGAGAGGAGATAAAGAGGTGGCAAAGATAAATGTCGGAGGACAACCTAGTATATCCATTCACAAAGGGTCTGCCTCTGAATACATTCGAGAGACATGTGGATGGAATGGGAGTCAAGACTATTGCCAATCTGCTTTAAGTATAAGTGGGAGGAATTATTAGGTTAGTGTAGGTTGACATTAGATGTCACGGAGAGCTACTACACTAAGACATGCGTGATGTATACTAAAAGCAGACTTTAAGTATAAGTGGGAGATTGTTGGAGTTATACGTGAAAGTATGCTTTTACTTTGTATAACTCGTGTATCAAACACTCGTTTTATGAGAATAATTCTTTTATCACATTTGCTTTAAATATGATTGAATGTTGAATATTTATTGCAAACCGTTCAATATATAGTACGTGTTACATTATAGTTAATGTGGTGATACCCGATCACGGAAGACGACATTAACGGTCTCCTTGTAACTAAACGTACATTTTCACGGCCTAGGTGGAATTGAACAATCCGCCGTGAAAGGTCGATGTGCAAGGCTCAGATTGGTCTGTCTTGACCAAGAGATTGCACTAGCACATTTAGTATGTGTTGAAGAGGTCCTACAGCGAGGAGAAATTCTTCTGTTCTGAAAGGTGAAGAATTAGACCTCAGTGGTTGTTGATTTCTTAATCTCCGTCACTTAAATAGGACCGTGTGTGCTTAGTAGTTACTGCTTTGATTCATGTTGGGTGAGAATCATTGTGACTTCGAACTTTGTGTCTTGGGCAGTAATATTAATCATACGACGGTTGCTAAGATTTAATACGGAGAAACGCGTGCGAGTACGGCTCGTGTGATTAGTCCCCTTGGTGGGCTCAGAAGTTTTATTGTACCAAATCTTGCAAGTGAAGAATTAGTTTCTTCGGTACGAATAATAATGTTGAGCTGTCTTTACTCCAAGGTGAAATATATTAATTAATTTAGAGCTATTCAGAAGCTCAATTAATTAATGGACTTGATAATCTTAAACGTGGGAAATAATAACCCGGAGCCCATATTATCGTAATATGGATTAAGATGGATAGTGCAATATTAATTTATTAGTGGTAATAATTAATATTAATGGGCTGAATTATATTGGGGCTCAATATTGAAATTCAGAAGTCCATTGGGAGGTCCAATCTTAATTCTCCTTAAGGCCCCTCAAGTAGCCCATTAAGTAGCCCAATAATGATAAGGTGATTAAAATAAAAAGAATATATTATGCTGATTTTTTCATGATGAATTCGAAAATTGCATGTGAAGAATAAGAAAAGATTTTGTTGATTTTCTTGAAAAGATATTATGGAGGATAAGTATTCTTGGAATACAAGATTATCTCATATATTCAAGAAGATCCAAATCTTGGATTCTTATTCTCATTATTTTCGAAATTTATGGCTTTGAAAATAAGTGTGAGATTTTTGTGGAATATTTTATTATGGAGAAAAGAATATATGGGATATATTCAAGATTTCTTAGAGATTAAGAAAAGATTTTCTCCAAGCCCATGAAAGCCTCTAATTTTCGGCCATTACCTCTATAAATAGGGGGTGATATTTTCATCCCCAAGTACATAATTCCATGTGTTGGAAAAATCAAGAAGCATAGATATTTTTCTTTTTCCTTAGTTTATTAAATTGCTTGAAAGCGTCTCCCACCGGCGATCAAGTAAGGCGAAAGGGAAATACTTGAGAAGGTTTTTGGGTTGATAAAGCGTGTACGAGAGTCCCGTTTTATTCAAAGACCAAGTTCTACAAGAGGTACGTTAATTGCATATTTACTTGTTTAATTCCGCCTAGTTAAATATGTGAAATTAATTTAGCATGCATGATGATAATTAGTTGTTGGAATTATTATTTGAATTAATTAGGATTAATTCATGATAGTAATAATTGTATTTAAATTCGTATTTAAAATTCATCCCGAATAGATTCCGGGCACCCCTATATTTTCCCAACAGTGAATACTTGTCGGTCGGGGCTGATAAGAACTACCCCCGCTCCCGAGGCTATATATGTGGATGAGCCGTCTACATAGAGATACCATGGGTGATCTAGCCCTCTCGTCGGATTTTGGGGAAAAGTCAGCTCGACTATGAAGTCAGCTAATGCTTGACCCTTAATCGTTGTTCGAGGTACATAGGTCACTCCAAATTGACTGATCTCTATAGACCATTTTAACAGACAGCCTGTTGTATCGAGTCGATGCAGTATTTGTCTGAGTGGGAAAGTTGTTAGTACTTCAACCTGGTGATCGAAGAAGTACGGTCTTAACTTTCTAACACTCATGACCAAGGCATAGGCCAGCTTTTCAATGGGCGAGTATTTCACCTCAACTTCATGCAGGGATTGGCTGACATAGTAAATAGGAAGATGGAATTTGCCTTCTGCTCGTACCAACACGGAACTTATTGCCACATCCAAAGCTGCCAGATACAGATAAAGCTTCTCTCCTGGGATTGACTTTGATAGAATCTTTACGTCTCTCAGGTAGTCTTTCAGTTGTTCGAAAGCTTTCTGGCAACTGCCCGTCCACATAAAATTGCCCTTTTTGATGGCTTCAAAGAATGGACGCATTTGTCCTCTGATCGTGATATGAACCTGTTTAAAGTTGCTAGGCATCCTGTCAGCCTTTGTACTTCTTTGATGGAACGAGGAGGCTCCATATCAACGATTGCTTTGACTTTTTCAGGATTGACTTTGATTCCTCGTTTACTAAGCAGATGGCCCAAGAATTTTCCTGAGTGTACTCCGAAGCTGCTTTTCTTTGGATTCAACTTTATGTTGTATTTTCGGAGAATGTCGAACACCTGGGATAAATGTTGTAGGTGGTCTTCTTTTCGAGTACTTTTGATGACTATGTCATCAACATACACCTCCACCGTCTCCCCGATATGTTCGTCAAATATTTTGTTTACCAGCCTCTGGTAAGTTGCTCCTGCATTGATTAACCCGAACGATATTCTTTTCCAGCAAAGTAAGTTCTTATTTGTGTAGAAGGTCGTATTTTCTTGATCGTCTGGGTACATTGAGATTTGGTGATAACCAGCGAAAGAATCCATAAAAGCGAACATTTCATGTCCTACTGTGCTATCCACCAGTTGATCAATGTGCGGAAGTGGAAAATTATCCTTTGGGCATGCTGCATTCAGTTCTGTGAAATCTATGCTTAGCCTCCAGGTTCCATTTGGCTTCCGCACTAGGACAGGGTTTGCAACCCACTGTGGGCACAACCCCTGTCTGATCAGGTCGTTGTCTAACAACTTCCTAACTTATTCATTAAGAGCTTGGTACTTGTCAGGCCCGTACTTCCGTCGTTTCTAGTGAATGGGTCTTCGGGCTGGATTGACGTTTAATATGTGACAAGCATCTTTTGGGTTGATTCCCACCATATCAACGTGCGACCATGCAAACACATCGAGGTTAGCTTTTAAAAATTATGTCATTCGAGTCCTGTAGGGCTTAGGGAGCTCGGACCCGATGTAGAGTTCAAGATCATCACGGCTAGGGTTAACTTTGAGGGCTTCCAGTTCTTTGACTGGAGTTGCTCGTCGATTTTATCCCTTCCACCGTGGATCAATGATTGGCCCTCTTCTGGGTTTAGCTCATCCTCAATGTCCATGGGTTCAACACCTAGGCGGGGATCAAAATCATCTGCTAGTCAGGGGACAATACTGGTCGACAGGATTGAATCCTCCAAGTTAGTGTTCATACGTATTATCAAAGGTGATTCCGCCGCTGGACAAATGAATTTAGCGACTGAATCATGTCGGGTGCGATCATACCAGCACTAATGCACCGGATCCCATCAGAACTCCAAAGTTAAGCGAGCTTGGGCGAGAGTAGTACTAGGATGGGTGACCCCCTGGGAAGTCCTCGTGTTGCACCCTTTTTTGTGTCCTTTTTTTCCCTCCTTCTCGCCTCGTTTTTTTTGTTCCCCTCGCCCGCGGCGCGGTGTATCCTCATTTTGGGGCATACCTTGGAAAGCCGGAATGCGCGGGTGACTAGTGCGGGCCCCGGCGGCTGTCGCGCCGGACGATTTTGGACGAGATCGACACGAAAATGCAATTTTTGGGCCTGAAATCCGCCTCCAACCGGCTAGCCTATTGGCCACGTCGACGGGCCCGCAACGAGCTCCGTTTTGATATGTTGTGGGCTCCCTAACTCGAAACGGGTCAAAAGTTATGGTGTTTCGAATTCGGCAGCCTTTGGATTGGCAATCTGGAGTACCGCATAAATGAATTTAGCGACTGAATCATGTCGGGTGCGATCATACCAGCACTAATGCACCGGATCCCATCAGAACTCCGAAGTTAAGCGTGCTTGGGCGAGAGTAGTACTAGGATGGATGACCCCCTGAGAAGTCCTCGTGTTGCACCCATTTTTGTGTCCTTTTTTTCCCTCCTTCTCGCCTCGTTTTTTTTTTTGTTCCCCTCGCCCGCGGCGCGTACCAGCACTAATGCACCGGATCCCATCAGAACTCCGAAGTTAAGCGTGCTTGGGCGAGAGTAGTACTAGGATGGGTGACCCCCTGGGAAGTCCTCGTGTTGCACCCCTTTTTGTGTCCTTTTTTTTCCTCCTTCTCGCCTCGTTTTTTTTTGTTCCCTTCGCCCGCGGCGCGGTGTATCCTCATTTTGGGGCATACCTTGGAAAGCCGGAATGCGCGGGTGACTAGTGCGGGCCCCGGCGGCTGTCGCGACGGACGATTTTGGACGAAATCGATACGAAAATGCAATTTTTGGGCCTGAAATCCGCCACCAACCGGCTAGCCTGTTGGCCACGTCGAAGGGCCCGCAACGAGCTCCATTTTGATATGCTGTGGGCCCCCTAACTCGAAACGGGTCAAAAGTTATGCTGTTTCGAATTCGGCAGCCTTTGGATTGGCAATCTGGAGTACCGCATAAATGAATTTAGCGACTGAATCATTTCGGGTGCGATCATACCAGCACTAATGCACCGGATCCCATTAGAACTCCGAAGTTAAGCGTGTTTGGGCGAGAGTGGTACTAGGATGGGTGACCCCCTGGGAAGTCCTCGTGTTGCACCCATTTTTGTGTCCTTTTTTTCCCTCCTTCTCGCCTCGTTTTCTTTTTGTTCCCCTCGCCCGCGGTGCGGTGTATCCTCATTTTGGGGCATACCTTGGAAAGCCGGAATGCGCGGGTGACTAGTGCGGGCCCCGGCGGCTGTCGCGCCGGACGATTTTGGACGAAATCGACACGAAAATGCAATTTTTGGGCCTGAAATCCGCCACCAACCTGCTAGCCTGTTGGCCACGTCGAAGGGCCCGCAACGAGCTCCGTTTTGATATGCTGTGGGCCCCCTAACTCGAAACGGGTCAAAAGTTATGGTGTTTCGAATTCGGCAGCCTTTGGATTGACAATCTGGAGTACCACATAAATGAATTTAGCGACTGAATCATGTCGGGTGCGATCATACCAGCACTAATGCACCGGATCCCATCAGAACTCCGAAGTTAAGCGTGCTTGGGCGAGAGTAGTACTAGGATGGATGACCCCCTGAGAAGTCCTCGTGTTGCACCCATTTTTGTGTCCTTTTTTTCCCTCTTTCTCGCCTCGTTTTTTTTTTGTTCCCCTCGCCCGCGGCGCGTACCAGCACTAATGCACCGGATCCCATCAGAACTCCGAAGTTAAGCGTGCTTGGGCGAGAGTAGTACTAGGATGGGTGACCCCCTGGGAAGTCCTCGTGTTGCACCCCTTTTTGTGTCCTTTTTTTTCCTCCTTCTCGCCTCGTTTTTTTTTGTTCCCTTCGCCCGCGGCGCGGTGTATCCTCATTTTGGGGCATACCTTGGAAAGCCGGAATGCGCGGGTGACTAGTGCGGGCCCCGGCGGCTGTCGCGACGGACGATTTTGGACGAAATCGACACGAAAATGCAATTTTTGGGCCTGAAATCCGCCACCAACCGGCTAGCCTGTTGGCCACGTCGAAGGGCCCGCAACGAGCTCCATTTTGATATGCTGTGGGCCCCCTAACTCGAAACGGGTCAAAAGTTATGCTGTTTCGAATTCGGCAGCCTTTGGATTGGCAATCTGGAGTACCGCATAAATGAATTTAGAGACTGAATCATGTCGGGTGCGATCATACCAGCACTAATGCACCGGATCCCATCAGAACTCCGAAGTTAAGCGTGCTTGGGCGAGAGTAGTACTAGGATTGGTGACCCCCTGGGAAGTCCTCGTGTTGCACCCCTTTTTGTGTCCTTTTTTTCCCTACTTCTCGCCTCGTTTTTTTTTTGTTCCCCTCGCCCGCGGCGTAGTGTATCCTCATTTTGGGGCATACATTGGAAAGCCGGAATGCGCGGGTGACTAGTGCGGGCCCCGGCGGCTGTCGCGCCTGACGATTTTGGACGAAATCGACACGAAAATGCAATTTTTGGGCCTGAAATCCGCCACCAACCTGCTAGCCTGTTGGCCAAGTCGAAGGGCCCGCAACGAGCTCCGTTTTGATATGCTGTGGGCCCCCTAACTCGAAACGGGTCAAAAGTTATGGTGTTTCAAATTCGGCAGCCTTTGGATTGGCAATCTGGAGTACCGCATAAATGAATTTAGCGACTAAATCATGTCGGGTGCGATCATACCAGCACTAATGCACCGGATCCCATCAGAACTCCGAAATTAAGCGTGCTTGGGCGAGAGTAGTACTTGGATGGGTGACCCCCTGGGAAGTCTTCGTGTTGCACCCCTTTTTGTGTCCTTTTTTTCCCTCCTTCTCGCCTCGTTTTTTTTTTGTTCCCCTCGCCCGCGGCGCGGTGTATCCTCATTTTGGGGCATACCTTGGAAAGTCGGAATGCGCGGGTGACTAGTGCGGGCCCCGGCGGCTGTCGCGCCGGACGATTTTGGACGAAATCGACACGAAAATGCAATTTTTGGGCCTGAAATCCGCCACCAACCTGCTAGCCTGTTGGCCACGTCGAAGGGCCCGCAACGAGCTCCGTTTTGATATGCTGTGGGCCCCCTAACTCGAAACGGGTCAAAAGTTATGGTGTTTCGAATTCGGCAGCCTTTGGATTGGCAATCTGGAGTACCGCATAAATGAATTTAGCGACTGAATCATGTCGGGTGCGATCATACCAGCACTAATGCACCGGATCCCATCAGAACTCCGAAGTTAAGCGTGCTTGGGCGAGAGTAGTACTAGGATTGGTAACCCCCTGGGAAGTCCTCGTGTTGCACCCCTTTTCGTGTCCTTTTTTTCCCTCCTTCTCGCCTCGTTTTTTTTTTGTTCCCCTCGCCCGCGGCGCGGTGTATCCTCATTTTGGGGCATACCTTGGAAAGCCGGAATGCGCGGGTGACTAGTGCGGGCCCCGGCGGCTGTCGCGCCGGACGATTTTGGACGAAATCGACACGAAAATGCAATTTTTGGGCCTGAAATCCGCCCCCAACCGGCTTGCCTGTTGGCCACGTCGAAGGGCCCGCAACGAGCTCCGTTTTGATATGTTGAGGGCCCCCTAACTCGAAACGGGTCAAAAGTTATGGTGTTTCGAATTCGGCAGCCTTTGGATTGGCAATCTGGAGTACCGCATAAATGAATTTAGCGACTGAATCATGTCGGGTGCGATCATACCAGCACTACTGCACCGGATCCCATCAGAACTCCGAAGTTAAGCGTGCTTGGGCGAGAGTAGTACTAGGATTGGTGACCCCCTGGGAAGTCCTCGTGTTGCACCCCTTTTCGTGTCCTTTTTTTCCCTCCTTCTCGCCTCGTTTTTTTTTTGTTCCCCTCGCCCGCGGCGCGGTGTATCCTCATTTTGGGGCATACCTTGGAAAGCCGGAATGCGCGGGTGACTAGTGCGGGCCCCGGCGGCTGTCGCGCCGGACGATTTTGGACGAAATCGACACGAAAATGCAATTTTTGGGCCTGAAATCCGCCACCAACCTGCTAGCCTGTTGGCCACGTCGAAGGGCCCGCAACGAGCTCCGTTTTGATATGCTGTGGGCCCCCTAACTCGAAACGGGTCAAAAGTTATGGTGTTTCGAATTCGGCAGCCTTTGGATTGGCAATCTGGAGTACCGCATAAATGAATTTAGCGACTGAATCATGTCGGGTGCGATCATACCAGCACTAATGCACCGGATCCCATCAGAACTCCGAAGTTAAGCGTGCTTGGGCGAGAGTAGTACTAGGATTGGTAACCCCCTGGGAAGTCCTCGTGTTGCACCCCTTTTCGTGTCCTTTTTTTCCCTCCTTCTCGCCTCGTTTTTTTTTTGTTCCCCTCGCCCGCGGCGCGGTGTATCCTCATTTTGGGGCATACCTTGGAAAGCCGGAATGCGCGGGTGACTAGTGCGGGCCCCGGCGGCTGTCGCGCCGGACGATTTTGGACGAAATCGACACGAAAATGCAATTTTTGGGCCTGAAATCCGCCCCCAACCGGCTTGCCTGTTGGCCACGTCGAAGGGCCCGCAACGAGCTCCGTTTTGATATGTTGAGGGCCCCCTAACTCGAAACGGGTCAAAAGTTATGGTGTTTCGAATTCGGCAGCCTTTGGATTGGCAATCTGGAGTACCGCATAAATGAATTTAGCGACTGAATCATGTCGGGTGCGATCATACCAGCACTACTGCACCGGATCCCATCAGAACTCCGAAGTTAAGCGTGCTTGGGCGAGAGTAGTACTAGGATTGGTGACCCCCTGGGAAGTCCTCGTGTTGCACCCCTTTTCGTGTCCTTTTTTTCCCTCCTTCTCGCCTCGTTTTTTTTTTGTTCCCCTCGCCCGCGGCGCGGTGTATCCTCATTTTGGGGCATACCTTGGAAAGCCGGAATGCGCGGGTGACTAGTGCGGGCCCCGGCGGCTGTCGCGCCGGACGATTTTGGACGAAATCGACACGAAAATGCAATTTTTGGGCCTGAAATCCGCCCCCAACCGGCTAGCCTGTTGGCCACGTCGAAGGGCCCGCAACGAGCTCCGTTTTGATATGTTGTGGGCCCCCTAACTCGAAACGGGTCAAAAGTTATGGTGTTTCGAATTCGGCAGCCTTTGGATTGGCAATCTGGAGTACCGCATAAATGAATTTAGCGACTGAATCATGTCGGGTGCGATCATACCAGCACTAATGCACCGGATCCCATCAGAACTCCGAAGTTAAGCGTGCTTGGGCGAGAGTAGTACTAGGATTGGTGACCCCCTGGGAAGTCCTCGTGTTGCACCCCTTTTTGTGTCCTTTTTTTCCCTACTTCTCGCCTCGTTTTTTTTTGTTCCCCTCGCCCGCGGCGTGGTGTATACTCATTTTGGGGCATACCTTGGAAAGCCGGAATGCGCGGGTGACTAGTGCGGGCCCCGGCGGCTGTCGCGCCTGACGATTTTGGACGAAATCGACACGAAAATGCAATTTTTGGGCCTGAAATCCGCCAACAACCTGCTAGCCTGTTGGCCACGTCGAAGGGCCCGCAACGAGCTCCGTTTTGATATGCTGTGGGCCCCCTAACTCGAAACGGGTCAAAAGTTATGGTGTTTCAAATTCGGCAGCCTTTGGATTGGCAATCTGGAGTACCGCATAAATGAATTTAGCGACTAAATCATGTCGGGTGCGATCATACCAGCACTAATGCACCGGATCCCATCAGAACTCCGAAATTAAGCGTGCTTGGGCGAGAGTAGTACTTGGATGGGTGACACCCTGGGAAGTCTCGTGTTGCACCCCTTTTTGTGTCCTTTTTTTCCCTCCTTCTCGCCTCATTTTTTTTTTGTTCCCCTCGCCCGCGGCGCGGTGTATCCTCATTTTGGGGCATACCTTGGAAAGCCGGAATGCGCGGGTGACTAGTGCGGGCCCCGGCGGCTGTCGCGCCGGACGATTTTGGACGAAATCGACACGAAAATGCAATTTTTGGGCCTGAAATCCGCCACCAACCTGCTAGCCTGTTGGCCACGTCGAAGGGCCCGCAACGAGCTCCGTTTTGATATGCTGTGGGCCCCCTAACTCGAAACGGGTCAAAAGTTATGGTGTTTCGAATTCGGCAGCTTTTGGATTGGCAATCTGGAGTACCGCATAAATGAATTTAGCGACTGAATCATTTCGGGTGCGATCATACCAGCACTAATGCACCGGATCCCATTAGAACTCCGAAGTTAAGCGTGTTTGGGCGAGAGTGGTACTAGGATGGGTGACCCCCTGGGAAGTCCTCGTGTTGCACCCATTTTTGTGTCCTTTTTTTCCCTCCTTCTCGCCTCGTTTTCTTTTTGTTCCCCTCGCCCGCGGCGCGGTGTATCCTCATTTTGGGGCATACCTTGGAAAGCCGGAATGCGCGGGTGACTAGTGCGGGCCCCGGCGGCTGTCGCGCCGGACGATTTTGGACGAAATCGACACGAAAATGCAATTTTTGGGCCTGAAATCCGCCACCAACCTGCTAGCCTGTTGTCCACGTCGAAGGGCCCGCAACGAGCTCCGTTTTGATATGCTGTGGGCCCCCTAACTCGAAACGGGTCAAAAGTTATGGTGTTTCGAATTCGGCAGCCTTTGGATTGACAATCTGGAGTACCGCATAAATGAATTTAGCGACTGAATCATGTCGGGTGCGATCATACCAGCACTAATGCACCGGATCCCATCAGAACTCCGAAGTTAAGCGTGCTTGGGCGAGAGTAGTACTAGGATGGATGACCCCCTGAGAAGTCCTCGTGTTGCACCCATTTTTGTGTCCTTTTTTTTCCTCCTTCTCGCCTCGTTTTCTTTTTGTTCCCCTCGCCCGCGGCGCGGTGTATCCTCATTTTGGGGCATACCTTGGAAAGCCGGAATGCGCGGGTGACTAGTGCGGGCCCCGGCGGCTGTCGCGCCGGACGATTTTGGACGAAATCGACACGAAAATGCAATTTTTGGGCCTGAAATCCGCCACCAACCTGCTAGCCTGTTGGCCACGTCGAAGGGCCCGCAACGAGCTCCGTTTTGATATGCTGTGGGCCCCCTAACTCGAAACGGGTCAAAAGTTATGGTGTTTCGAATTCGGCAGCCTTTGGATTGACAATCTGGAGTACCGCATAAATGAATTTAGCGACTGAATCATGTCGGGTGCGATCATACCAGCACTAATGCACCGGATCCCATCAGAACTCCGAAGTTAAGCGTGCTTGGGCGAGAGTAGTACTAGGATGGATGACCCCCTGAGAAGTCCTCGTGTTGCACCCATTTTTGTGTCCTTTTTTTCCCTCCTTCTCGCCTCGTTTTTTTTTTTGTTCCCCTCGCCCGCGGCGCGTACCAGCACTAATGCACCGGATCCCATCAGAACTCCGAAGTTAAGCGTGCTTGGGCGAGAGTAGTACTAGGATGGGTGACCCCCTGGGAAGTCCTCGTGTTGCACCCCTTTTTGTGTCCTTTTTTTCCCTCCTTCTCGCCTCGTTTTTTTTTTGTTCCCCTCGCCCGCGGCGCGGTGTATCCTCATTTTGGGGCATACCTTGGAAAGCCGGAATGCGCGGGTGACTAGTGCGGGCCCCGGCGGCTGTCGCGCCGGACGATTTTGGACGAAATCGACACGAAAATGCAATTTTTGGGCCTGAAATCCGCCACCAACCTGCTAGCCTGTTGGCCACGTCGAAGGGCCCGCAACGAGCTCCGTTTTGATATGCTGTGGGCCCCCTAACTCGAAACGGGTCAAAAGTTATGGTGTTTCGAATTCGGTAGCCTTTGGATTGGCAATCTGGAGTACCGCATAAATGAATTTAGCGACTGAATCATTTCGGGTGCGATCATACCAGCACTAATGCACCGGATCCCATTAGAACTCCGAAGTTAAGCGTGTTTGGGCGAGAGTGGTACTAGGATGGGTGACCCCCTGGGAAGTCCTCGTGTTGCACCCATTTTTGTGTCCTTTTTTTCCCTCCTTCTCGCCTCGTTTTCTTTTTGTTCCCCTCGCCCGCGGCGCGGTGTATCCTCATTTTGGGGCATACCTTGGAAAGCCGGAATGCGCGGGTGACTAGTGCGGGCCCCGGCGGCTATCGCGCCGGACGATTTTGGACGAAATCGACACGAAAATGCAATTTTTGGGCCTGAAATCCGCCACCAACCTGCTAGCCTGTTGGCCACGTCGAAGGGCCCGCAACGAGCTCCGTTTTGATATGCTGTGGGCGGGCCCCCTAACTCGAAACGGGTCAAAAGTTATGGTGTTTCGAATTCGGCAGCCTTTGGATTGACAATCTGGAGTACCGCATAAATGAATTTAGCGACTGAATCATGTCGGGTGCGATCATACCAGCACTAATGCACCGGATCCCATCAGAACTCCGAAGTTAAGCGTGCTTGGGCGAGAGTAGTACTAGGATGGATGACCCCCTGAGAAGTCCTCGTGTTGCACCCATTTTTGTGTCCTTTTTTTCCCTCCTTCTCGCCTCGTTTTCTTTTTGTTCCCCTCGCCCGCGGCGCGGTGTATCCTCATTTTGGGGCATACCTTGGAAAGCCGGAATGCGCGGGTGACTAGTGCGGGCCCCGGCGGCTGTCGCGCCGGACAATTTTGGACGAAATCGACACGAAAATGCAATTTTTGGGCCTGAAATCCGCCACCAACCTGCTAGCCTGTTGGCCACGTCGAAGGGCCCGCAACGAGCTCCGTTTTGATATGCTGTGGGCCCCCTAACTCGAAACGGGTCAAAAGTTATGGTGTTTCGAATTCGGCAGCCTTTGGATTGACAATCTGGAGTACCGCATAAATGAATTTAGCGACTGAATCATGTCGGGTGCGATCATACCAGCACTAATGCACCGGATCCCATCAGAACTCCGAAGTTAAGCGTGCTTGGGCGAGAGTAGTACTAGGATGGATGACCCCTGAGAAGTCCTCGTGTTGCACCCATTTTTGTGTCCTTTTTTTCCCTCCTTCTCGCCTCGTTTTTTTTTGTTCCCCTCGCCCGCGGCGCGTACCAGCACTAATGCACCGGATCCCATCAGAACTCCGAAGTTAAGCGTGCTTGGGCGAGAGTAGTACTAGGATGGGTGACCCCCTGGGAAGTCCTCGTGTTGCACCCCTTTTTGTGTCCTTTTTATCCCTCCTTCTCGCCTCGTTTTTT
Organism: Ballota nigra; assembly: GCA_947034835.1. Classification (NCBI taxonomy): domain Eukaryota; kingdom Viridiplantae; phylum Streptophyta; class Magnoliopsida; order Lamiales; family Lamiaceae; genus Ballota; species Ballota nigra. The sequence continues at coordinate 2,330,286 of OX344727.1, read as the reverse complement.
TTTTGTTCCCCTCGCCCGCGGCGCGGTGTATCCTCATTTTGGGGCATACCTTGGAAAGCCGGAATGCGCGGGTGACTAGTGCGGGCCCCGGCGGCTGTCGCGCCGGACGATTTTGGACGAAATCGACACGAAAATGCAATTTTTGGGCCTGAAATCCGCCACCAACCTGCTAGCCTGTTGGCCACGTCGAAGGGCCCGCAACGAGCTCCGTTTTGATATGCTGTGGGCCCCCTAACTCGAAACGGGTCAAAAGTTATGGTGTTTCGAATTCGGCAGCCTTTGGATTGGCAATCTGGAGTACCGCATAAATGAATTTAGCGACTGAATCATTTCGGGTGCGATCATACCAGCACTAATGCACCGGATCCCATTAGAACTCCGAAGTTAAGCGTGTTTGGGCGAGAGTGGTACTAGGATGGGTGACCCCCTGGGAAGTCCTCGTGTTGCACCCATTTTTGTGTCCTTTTTTTCCCTCCTTCTCGCCTCGTTTTCTTTTTGTTCCCCTCGCCCGCGGCGCGGTGTATCCTCATTTTGGGGCATACCTTGGAAAGCCGGAATGCGCGGGTGATTAGTGCGGGCCCCGGCGGCTGTCGCGCCGGACGATTTTGGACGAAATCGACACGAAAATGCAATTTTTGGGCCTGAAATCCGCCACCAACCTGCTAGCCTGTTGGCCACGTCGAAGGGCCCGCAACGAGCTCCGTTTTGATATGCTGTGGGCCCCCTAACTCGAAACGGGTCAAAAGTTATGGTGTTTCGAATTCGGCAGCCTTTGGATTGACAATCTGGAGTACCGCATAAATGAATTTAGCGACTGAATCATGTCGGGTGCGATCATACCAGCACTAATGCACCGGATCCCATCAGAACTCCGAAGTTAAGCGTGCTTGGGCGAGAGTAGTACTAGGATGGATGACCCCCTGAGAAGTCCTCGTGTTGCACCCATTTTTGTGTCCTTTTTTTCCCTCCTTCTCGCCTCGTTTTCTTTTTGTTCCCCTCGCCCGCGGCGCGGTGTATCCTCATTTTGGGGCATACCTTGGAAAGCCGGAATGCGCGGGTGAATAGTGCGGGCCCCGGCGGCTGTCGCGCCGGACGATTTTGGACGAAATCGACACGAAAATGCAATTTTTGGGCCTGAAATCCGCCACCAACCTGCTAGCCTGTTGGCCACGTCGAAGGGCCCGCAACGAGCTCCGTTTTGATATGCTGTGGGCCCCCTAACTCGAAACGGGTCAAAAGTTATGGTGTTTCGAATTCGGCAGCCTTTGGATTGACAATCTGGAGTACCGCATAAATGAATTTAGCGACTGAATCATGTCGGGTGCGATCATACCAGCACTAATGCACCGGATCCCATCAGAACTCCGAAGTTAAGCGTGCTTGGGCGAGAGTAGTACTAGGATGGATGACCCCCTGAGAAGTCCTCGTGTTGCACCCATTTTTGTGTCCTTTTTTTCCCTCCTTCTCGCCTCGTTTTTTTTTTTTGTTCCCCTCGCCCGCGGCGCGTACCAGCACTAATGCACCGGATCCCATCAGAACTCCGAAGTTAAGCGTGCTTGGGCGAGAGTAGTACTAGGATGGGTGACCCCCTGGGAAGTCCTCGTGTTGCACCCCTTTTTGTGTCCTTTTTTTCCCTCCTTCTCGCCTCGTTTTTTTTTTGTTCCCCTCGCCCGCGGCGCGGTGTATCCTCATTTTGGGGCATACCTTGGAAAGCCGGAATGCGCGGGTGACTAGTGCGGGCCCCGGCGGCTGTCGCGCCGGACGATTTTGGACGAAATCGACACGAAAATGCAATTTTTGGGCCTGAAATCCGCCACCAACCTGCTAGCCTGTTGGCCACGTCGAAGGGCCCGCAACGAGCTCCGTTTTGATATGCTGTGGGCCCCCTAACTCGAAACGGGTCAAAAGTTATGGTGTTTCGAATTCGGCAGCCTTTGGATTGGCAATCTGGAGTACCGCATAAATGAATTTAGCGACTGAATCATTTCGGGTGCGATCATACCAGCACTAATGCACCGGATCCCATTAGAACTCCGAAGTTAAGCGTGTTTGGGCGAGAGTGGTACTAGGATGGGTGACCCCCTGGGAAGTCCTCGTGTTGCACCCATTTTTGTGTCCTTTTTTTCCCTCCTTCTCGCCTCGTTTTCTTTTTGTTCCCCTCGCCCGCGGCGCGGTGTATCCTCATTTTGGGGCATACCTTGGAAAGCCGGAATGCGCGGGTGACTAGTGCGGGCCCCGGCGGCTGTCGCGCCGGACGATTTTGGACGAAATCGACACGAAAATGCAATTTTTGGGCCTGAAATCCGCCACCAACCTGCTAGCCTGTTGGCCACGTCGAAGGGCCCGCAACGAGCTCCGTTTTGATATGTTGTGGGCCCCCTAACTCGAAACGGGTCAAAAGTTATGGTGTTTCGAATTCGGCAGCCTTTGGATTGACAATCTGGAGTACCGCATAAATGAATTTAGCGACTGAATCATGTCGGGTGCGATCATACCAGCACTAATGCACCGGATCCCATCAGAACTCCGAAGTTAAGCGTGCTTGGGCGAGAGTAGTACTAGGATGGATGACCCCCTGAGAAGTCCTCGTGTTGCACCCATTTTTGTGTCCTTTTTTTCCCTTCTTCTCGCCTCGTTTTCTTTTTGTTCCCCTCGCCCGCGGCGCGGTGTATCCTCATTTTGGGGCATACCTTGGAAAGCCGGAATGCGCGGGTGACTAGTGCGGGCCCCGGCGGCTGTCGCGCCGGACGATTTTGGACGAAATCGACACGAAAATGCAATTTTTGGGCCTGAAATCCGCCACCAACCTGCTAGCCTGTTGGCCACGTCGAAGGGCCCGCAACGAGCTCCGTTTTGATATGCTGTGGGCCCCCTAACTCGAAACGGGTCAAAAGTTATGGTGTTTCGAATTCGGCAGCCTTTGGATTGACAATCTGGAGTACCGCATAAATGAATTTAGCGACTGAATCATGTCGGGTGCGATCATACCAGCACTAATGCACCGGATCCCATCAGAACTCCGAAGTTAAGCGTGCTTGGGCGAGAGTAGTACTAGGATGGATGACCCCCTGAGAAGTCCTCGTGTTGCACCCATTTTTGTGTCCTTTTTTTCCCTCCTTCTCGCCTCGTTTTTTTTTTGTTCCCCTCGCCCGCGGCGCGTACCAGCACTAATGCACCGGATCCCATCAGAACTCCGAAGTTAAGCGTGCTTGGGCGAGAGTAGTACTAGGATGGGTGACCCCCTGGGAAGTCCTCGTGTTGCACCCCTTTTTGTGTCCTTTTTTTCCCTCCTTCTCGCCTCGTTTTTTTTTTGTTCCCCTCGCCCGCGGCGCGGTGTATCCTCATTTTGGGGCATACCTTGGAAAGCCGGAATGCGCGGGTGACTAGTGCGGGCCCCGGCGGCTGTCGCGCCGGACGATTTTGGACGAAATCGACACGAAAATGCAATTTTTGGGCCTGAAATCCGCCACCAACCTGCTAGCCTGTTGGCCACGTCGAATGGCCCGCAACGAGCTCCGTTTTGATATGCTGTGGGCCCCCTAACTCGAAACGGGTCAAAAGTTATGGTGTTTCGAATTCGGCAGCCTTTGGATTGGCAATCTGGAGTACCGCATAAATGAATTTAGCGACTGAATCATTTCGGGTGCGATCATACCAGCACTAATGCACCGGGTCCCATTAGAACTCCGAAGTTAAGCGTGTTTGGGCGAGAGTGGTACTAGGATGGGTGACCCCCTGGGAAGTCCTCGTGTTGCACCCATTTTTGTGTCCTTTTTTTCCCTCCTTCTCGCCTCGTTTTCTTTTTGTTCCCCTCGCCCGCGGCGCGGTGTATCCTCATTTTGGGGCATACCTTGGAAAGCCGGAATGCGCGGGTGACTAGTGCGGGCCCCGGCGGCTGTCGCGACGGACGATTTTGGACGAAATCGACACGAAAATGCAATTTTTGGGCCTGAAATCCGCCACCAACCGGCTAGCCTGTTGGCCACGTCGAAGGGCCCGCAACGAGCTCCATTTTGATATGCTGTGGGCCCCCTAACTCGAAACGGGTCAAAAGTTATGCTGTTTCGAATTCGGCAGCCTTTGGATTGGCAATCTGGAGTACCGCATAAATGAATTTAGAGACTGAATCATGTCGGGTGCGATCATACCAGCACTAATGCACCGGATCCCATCAGAACTCCGAAGTTAAGCGTGCTTGGGCGAGAGTAGTACTAGGATTGGTGACCCCCTGGGAAGTCCTCGTGTTGCACCCCTTTTTGTGTCCTTTTTTTCCCTCCTTCTCGCCTCGTTTTCTTTTTGTTCCCCTCGCCCGCGGCGCGGTGTATCCTCATTTTGGGGCATACCTTGGAAAGCCGGAATGCGCGGGTGACTAGTGCGGGCCCCGGCGGCTGTCGCGCCGGACGATTTTGGACGAAATCGACACGAAAATGCAATTTTTGGGCCTGAAATCCGCCACCAACCTGCTAGCCTGTTGGCCACGTCGAAGGGCCCGCAACGAGCTCCGTTTTGATATGCTGTGGGCCCCCTAACTCGAAACGGGTCAAAAGTTATGGTGTTTCGAATTCGGCAGCCTTTGGATTGACAATCTGGAGTACCGCATAAATGAATTTAGCGACTGAATCATGTCGGGTGCGATCATACCAGCACTAATGCACCGGATCCCATCAGAACTCCGAAGTTAAGCGTGCTTGGGCGAGAGTAGTACTAGGATGGATGACCCCCTGAGAAGTCCTCGTGTTGCACCCATTTTTGTGTCCTTTTTTTCCCTCCTTCTCGCCTCGTTTTTTTTTTGTTCCCCTCGCCCGCGGCGCGTACCAGCACTAATGCACCGGATCCCATCAGAACTCCGAAGTTAAGCGTGCTTGGGCGAGAGTAGTACTAGGATGGGTGACCCCCTGGGAAGTCCTCGTGTTGCACCCCTTTTTGTGTCCTTTTTTTCCCTCCTTCTCGCCTCGTTTTTTTTTTGTTCCCCTCGCCCGCGGCGCGGTGTATCCTCATTTTGGGGCATACCTTGGAAAGCCGGAATGCGCGGGTGACTAGTGCGGGCCCCGGCGGCTGTCGCGCCGGACGATTTTGGACGAAATCGACACGAAAATGCAATTTTTGGGCCTGAAATCCGCCACCAACCTGCTAGCCTGTTGGCCATGTCGAAGGGCCCGCAACGAGCTCCGTTTTGATATGTTGTGGGCCCCCTAACTCGAAACGGGTCAAAAGTTATGGTGTTTCGAATTCGGCAGCCTTTGGATTGGCAATCTGGAGTACCGCATAAATGAATTTAGCGACTGAATCATTTCGGGTGCGATCATACCAGCACTAATGCACCGGATCCCATTAGAACTCCGAAGTTAAGCGTGTTTGGGCGAGAGTGGTACTAGGATGGGTGACCCCCTGGGAAGTCCTCGTGTTGCACCCATTTTTGTGTCCTTTTTTTCCCTCCTTCTCGCCTCGTTTTCTTTTTGTTCCCCTCGCCCGCGGCGCGGTGTATCCTCATTTTGGGGCATACCTTGGAAAGCCGGAATGCGCGGGTGACTAGTGCGGGCCCCGGCGGCTGTCGCGCCGGACGATTTTGGACGAAATCGACACGAAAATGCAATTTTTGGGCCTGAAATCCGCCACCAACCTGCTAGCCTGTTGGCCACGTCGAAGGGCCCGCAACGAGCTCCGTTTTGATATGCTGTGGGCGGGCCCCCTAACTCGAAACGGGTCAAAAGTTATGGTGTTTCGAATTCGGCAGCCTTTGGATTGACAATCTGGAGTACCGCATAAATGAATTTAGCGACTGAATCATGTCGGGTGCGATCATACCAGCACTAATGCACCGGATCCCATCAGAACTCCGAAGTTAAGCGTGCTTGGGCGAGAGTAGTACTAGGATGGATGACCCCCTGAGAAGTCCTCGTGTTGCACCCATTTTTGTGTCCTTTTTTTCCCTCCTTCTCGCCTCGTTTTCTTTTTGTTCCCCTCGCCCGCGGCGCGGTGTATCCTCATTTTGGGGCATACCTTGGAAAGCCGGAATGCGCGGGTGACTAGTGCGGGCCCCGGCGGCTGTCGCGCCGGACGATTTTGGACGAAATCGACACGAAAATGCAATTTTTGGGCCTGAAATCCGCCACCAACCTGCTAGCCTGTTGGCCACGTCGAAGGGCCCGCAACGAGCTCCGTTTTGATATGCTGTGGGCCCCCTAACTCGAAACGGGTCAAAAGTTATGGTGTTTCGAATTCGGCAGCCTTTGGATTGACAATCTGGAGTACCGCATAAATGAATTTAGCGACTGAATCATGTCGGGTGCGATCATACCAGCACTAATGCACCGGATCCCATCAGAACTCCGAAGTTAAGCGTGCTTGGGCGAGAGTAGTACTAGGATGGATGACCCCCTGAGAAGTCCTCGTGTTGCACCCATTTTTGTGTCCTTTTTTTCCCTCCTTCTCGCCTCGTTTTTTTTTTGTTCCCCTCGCCCGCGGCGCGTACCAGCACTAATGCACCGGATCCCATCAGAACTCCGAAGTTAAGCGTGCTTGGGCGAGAGTAGTACTAGGATGGGTGACCCCCTGGGAAGTCCTCGTGTTGCACCCCTTTTTGTGTCCTTTTTATCCCTCCTTCTCGCCTCGTTTTTTTTTTGTTCCCCTCGCCCGCGGCGCGGTGTATCCTCATTTTGGGGCATACCTTGGAAAGCCGGAATGCGCGGGTGACTAGTGCGGGCCCCGGCGGCTGTCGCGCCGGACGATTTTGGACGAAATCGACACGAAAATGCAATTTTTGGGCCTGAAATCCGCCACCAACCTGCTAGCCTGTTGGCCACGTCGAAGGGCCCGCAACGAGCTCCGTTTTGATATGCTGTGGGCCCCCTAACTCGAAACGGGTCAAAAGTTATGGTGTTTCGAATTCGGCAGCCTTTGGATTGGCAATCTGGAGTACCGCATAAATGAATTTAGCGACTGAATCATTTCGGGTGCGATCATACCAGCACTAATGCACCGGATCCCATTAGAACTCCGAAGTTAAGCGTGTTTGGGCGAGAGTGGTACTAGGATGGGTGACCCCCTGGGAAGTCCTCGTGTTGCACCCATTTTTGTGTCCTTTTTTTCCCTCCTTCTCGCCTCGTTTTCTTTTTGTTCCCCTCGCCCGCGGCGCGGTGTATCCTCATTTTGGGGCATACCTTGGAAAGCCGGAATGCGCGGGTGACTAGTGCGGGCCCCGGCGGCTGTCGCGCCGGACGATTTTGGACGAAATCGACACGAAAATGCAATTTTTGGGCCTGAAATCCGCCACCAACCTGCTAGCCTGTTGGCCACGTCGAAGGGCCCGCAACGAGCTCCGTTTTGATATGTTGTGGGCCCCCTAACTCGAAACGGGTCAAAAGTTATGGTGTTTCGAATTCGGCAGCCTTTGGATTGACAATCTGGAGTACCGCATAAATGAATTTAGCGACTGAATCATGTCGGGTGCGATCATACCAGCACTAATGCACCGGATCCCATCAGAACTCCGAAGTTAAGCGTGCTTGGGCGAGAGTAGTACTAGGATGGATGACCCCCTGAGAAGTCCTCGTGTTGCACCCATTTTTGTGTCCTTTTTTTCCCTCCTTCTCGCCTCGTTTTCTTTTTGTTCCCCTCGCCCGCGGCGCGGTGTATCCTCATTTTGGGGCATACCTTGGAAAGCCGGAATGCGCGGGTGACTAGTGCGGGCCCCGGCGGCTGTCGCGCCGGACGATTTTGGACGAAATCGACACGAAAATGCAATTTTTGGGCCTGAAATCCGCCACCAACCTGCTAGCCTGTTGGCCACGTCGAAGGGCCCGCAACGAGCTCCGTTTTGATATGCTGTGGGCCCCCTAACTCGAAACGGGTCAAAAGTTATGGTGTTTCGAATTCGGCAGCCTTTGGATTGACAATCTGGAGTACCGCATAAATGAATTTAGCGACTGAATCATGTCGGGTGCGATCATACCAGCACTAATGCACCGGATCCCATCAGAACTCCGAAGTTAAGCGTGCTTGGGCGAGAGTAGTACTAGGATGGATGACCCCCTGAGAAGTCCTCGTGTTGCACCCATTTTTGTGTCCTTTTTTTCCCTCCTTCTCGCCTCGTTTTTTTTTTGTTCCCCTCGCCCGCGGCGCGTACCAGCACTAATGCACCGGATCCCATCAGAACTCCGAAGTTAAGCGTGCTTGGGCGAGAGTAGTACTAGGATGGGTGACCCCCTGGGAAGTCCTCGTGTTGCACCCCTTTTTGTGTCCTTTTTTTCCCTCCTTCTCGCCTCGTTTTTTTTTTTGTTCCCCTCGCCCGCGGCGCGGTGTATCCTCATTTTGGGGCATACCTTGGAAAGCCGGAATGCGCGGGTGACTAGTGCGGGCCCCGGCGGCTGTCGCGCCGGACGATTTTGGACGAAATCGACACGAAAATGCAATTTTTGGGCCTGAAATCCGCCACCAACCTGCTAGCCTGTTGGCCACGTCGAATGGCCCGCAACGAGCTCCGTTTTGATATGCTGTGGGCCCCCTAACTCGAAACGGGTCAAAAGTTATGGTGTTTCGAATTCGGCAGCCTTTGGATTGGCAATCTGGAGTACCGCATAAATGAATTTAGCGACTGAATCATTTCGGGTGCGATCATACCAGCACTAATGCACCGGGTCCCATTAGAACTCCGAAGTTAAGCGTGTTTGGGCGAGAGTGGTACTAGGATGGGTGACCCCCTGGGAAGTCCTCGTGTTGCACCCATTTTTGTGTCCTTTTTTTCCCTCCTTCTCGCCTCGTTTTCTTTTTGTTCCCCTCGCCCGCGGCGCGGTGTATCCTCATTTTGGGGCATACCTTGGAAAGCCGGAATGCGCGGGTGACTAGTGCGGGCCCCGGCGGCTGTCGCGACGGACGATTTTGGACGAAATCGACACGAAAATGCAATTTTTGGGCCTGAAATCCGCCACCAACCGGCTAGCCTGTTGGCCACGTCGAAGGGCCCGCAACGAGCTCCATTTTGATATGCTGTGGGCCCCCTAACTCGAAACGGGTCAAAAGTTATGCTGTTTCGAATTCGGCAGCCTTTGGATTGGCAATCTGGAGTACCGCATAAATGAATTTAGAGACTGAATCATGTCGGGTGCGATCATACCAGCACTAATGCACCGGATCCCATCAGAACTCCGAAGTTAAGCGTGCTTGGGCGAGAGTAGTACTAGGATTGGTGACCCCCTGGGAAGTCCTCGTGTTGCACCCCTTTTTGTGTCCTTTTTTTCTCTCCTTCTCGCCTCGTTTTTTTTTTGTTCCCCTCGCCCGCGGCGCGGTGTATCCTCATTTTGGGGCATACCTTGGAAAGCCGGAATGCGCGGGTGACTAGTGCGGGTCCCGGCGGCTGTCGCGCCGGACGATTTTGGACGAAATCGACACGAAAATGCAATTTTTGGGCCTGAAATCCGCCCCCAACCGGCTAGCCTGTTGGCCACGTCGAAGGGCCCGCAACGAGCTCCGTTTTGATATGCTGTGGGCCCCCTAACTCGAAACGGGTCAAAAGTTATGGTGTTTCGAATTCGGCAGCCTTTGGATTGGCAATCTGGAGTACCGCATAAATGAATTTAGCGACTGAATCATGTCGGGTGCGATCATACCAGCTCTAATGCACCGGATCCCATCAGAACTCCTAAGTTAAGCGTGCTTGGGCGAGAGTAGTACTAGGATGGGTGACCCCCTGGGAAGTCCTCGTGTTGCACCCCTTTTCGTGTCCTATTTTTCCCTCCTTCTCGCCTCGTTTTTTTTTGTTCCCCTCGCCCGCGGCGCGGTGTATCCTCATTTTGGGGCATACCTTGGAAAGCCGGAATGCGCGGGTGACTAGTGCGGGCCCCGGCGGCTGTCGCGCCGGACGATTTTGGACGAAATCGACACGAAAATGCAATTTTTGGGCCTGAAATCCACCACCAACCTGCTAGACTGTTGGCCACGTCGAAGGGCCCGCAACGAGCTCCGTTTTGATATGCTGTGGGCCCCCTAACTCGAAACGGGTCAAAAGTTATGGTGTTTCAAATTCGGCAGCCTTTGGATTGGCAATCTGGAGTACCGCATAAATGAATTTAGCGACTAAATCATGTCTGGTGCGATCATACCAGCACTAATGCACCGGATCCCATCAGAACTCCGAAATTAAGCGTGCTTGGGCGAGAGTAGTACTTGGATGGGTGACCCCCTGGGAAGTCCTCGTGTTGCACCCCTTTTTGTGTCCTTTTTTTCCCTCCTTCTCGCCTCGTTTTTTTTTTGTTCCCCTCGCCCGCGGCGCGGTGTATCCTCATTTTGGGGCATACCTTGGAAAGCCGGAATGCGCGGGTGACTAGTGCGGGCCCCGGCGGCTGTCGCGCCGGACGATTTTGGACGAAATCGACACGAAAATGCAATTTTTGGGCCTGAAATCCACCACCAACCTGCTAGACTGTTGGCCACGTCGAAGGGCCCGCAACGAGCTCCGTTTTGATATGCTGTGGGCCCCCTAACTCGAAACGGGTCAAAAGTTATGGTGTTTCGAATTCGGCAGCCTTTGGATTGGCAATCTGGAGTACCGCATAAATGAATTTAGCGACTGAATCATTTCGGGTGCGATCATACCAGCACTAATGCACCGGATCCCATTAGAACTCCGAAGTTAAGCGTGTTTGGGCGAGAGTGGTACTAGGATGGGTGACCCCCTGGGAAGTCCTCGTGTTGCACCCATTTTTGTGTCCTTTTTTTCCCTCCTTCTCGCCTCGTTTTTTTTTTGTTCCCCTCGCCCGCGGCGCGTACCAGCACTAATGCACCGGATCCCATCAGAACTCCGAAGTTAAGCGTGCTTGGGCGAGAGTAGTACTAGGATGGGTGACCCCCTGGGAAGTCCTCGTGTTGCACCCCTTTTTGTGTCCTTTTTTTCCCTCCTTCTCGCCTCGTTTTTTTTTGTTCCCTTCGCCCGCGGCGCGGTGTATCCTCATTTTGGGGCATACCTTGGAAAGCCGGAATGCGCGGGTGACTAGTGCGGGCCCCGGCGGCTGTCGCGCCGGACGATTTTGGACGAAATCGACACGAAAATACAATTTTTGGGCCTGAAATCCGCCACCAACCGGCTAGCCTGTTGGCCACGTCGAAGGGCCCGCAACGAGCTCCGTTTTGATATGCTGTGGGCCCCCTAACTCGAAACGGGTCAAAAGTTATGGTGTTTCGAATTCGGCAGCCTTTGGATTGACAATCTGGAGTACCGCATAAATGAATTTAGCGACTGAATCATGTCGGGTGCGATCATACCAGCACTAATGCACCGGATCCCATCAGAACTCCGAAGTTAAGCGTGCTTGGGCGAGAGTAGTACTAGGATGGATGACCCCCTGAGAAGTCCTCGTGTTGCACCCATTTTTGTGTCCTTTTTTTCCCTCCTTCTCGCCTCGTTTTTTTTTCTGTTCCCCTCGCCCGCGGCGCGTACCAGCACTAATGCACCGGATCCCATCAGAACTCCGAAGTTAAGCGTGCTTGGGCGAGAGTAGTACTAGGATGGGTGACCCCCTGGGAAGTCCTCGTGTTGCACCCCTTTTTGTGTCCTTTTTTTCCCTCCTTCTCGCCTCGTTTTTTTTTGTTCCCTACGCCCGCGGCGCGGTGTATCCTCATTTTGGGGCATACCTTGGAAAGCCGGAATGCGCGGGTGACTAGTGCGGGCCCCGGCGGCTGTCGCGCCGGACGATTTTGGACGAAATCGACACGAAAATGCAATTTTTGGGCCTGAAATCCGCCACTAACCTGCTAGCCTGTTGGCCACGTCGAAGGGCCCGCAACGAGCTCCGTTTTGATATGCTGTGGGCCCCCTAACTCGAAACGGGTCAAAAGTTATGGTGTTTCGAATTCGGCAGCCTTTGGATTGGCAATCTGGAGTACCGCATAAATGAATTTAGCGACTGAATCATGTCGGGTGCGATCATACCAGCACTAATGCACCGGATCCCATCAGAACTCCGAAGTTAAGCGTGCTTGGGCGAGAGTAGTACTAGGATTGGTGACCCCCTGGGAAGTCCTCGTGTTGCACCCCTTTTTGTGTCCTTTTTTTCTCTCCTTCTCGCCTCGTTTTTTTTTGTTCCCCTCGCCCGCGGCGCGGTGTATCCTCATTTTGGGGCATACCTTGGAAAGCCGGAATGCGCGGGTGACTAGTGCGGGCCCCTGCGGCTGTCGCGCCGGACGATTTTGGACGAAATCGACACGAAAATGCAATTTTTGGGCCTGAAATCCGCCCCCAACCGGCTAGCCTGTTGGCCACGTCGAAGGGCCCGCAACGAGCTCCGTTTTGATATGTTGTGGGCCCCCTAACTCGAAACGGGTCAAAAGTTATGGTGTTTCGAATTCGGCAGCCTATGGATTGGCAATCTGGAGTACCACATAAATGAATTTAGCGACTGAATCATGTCGGGTGCGATCATACCAGCACTAATGCACCGGATCCCATCAGAACTCCGAAGTTAAGCGTGCTTGGGCGAGAGTAGTACTAGGATTGGTGACCCCCTGGGAAGTCCTCGTGTTGCACCCCTTTTTGTGTCCTTTTTTTCCCTACTTCTCGCCTCGTTTTTTTTTGTTCCCCTCGCCCGCGGCGTGGTGTATCCTCATTTTGGGGCATACCTTGGAAAGCCGGAATGCGCGGGTGACTAGTGCGGGCCCCGGCGGCTGTCGCGCCTGACGATTTTGGACGAAATCGAAACGAAACTGCAATTTTTGGGCCTGAAATCCGCCACCAACCTGCTACCCTGTTGGCCACGTCGAAGGGCCCGCAACGAGCTCCGTTTTGATATGCTGTGGGCCCCCTAACTCGAAACGGGTCAAAAGTTATGGTGTTTCGAATTCGGCAGCCTTTGGATTGGCAATCTGGAGTACCGCATAAATGAATTTAGCGACTGAATCATTTCAGGTGCGATCATACCAGCACTAATGCACCGGATCCCATCAGAACTCCTAAGTTAAGCGTGCTTGGGCGAGAGTAGTACTAGGATGGGTGACCCCCTGGGAAGTCCTCGTGTTGCACCCCTTTTCGTGTCCTTTTTTTCCCTCCTTCTCGCCTCGTTTTTTTTTGTTCCCCTCGCCTGCGGCGCGGTGTATCCTCATTTTGGGGCATACCTTGGAAAGCCGGAATGCGCGGGTGACTAGTGCGGGCCCCGGCGGCTGTCGCGCCGGACGATTTTGGACGAAATCGACACGAAAATGCAATTTTTGGGCCTGAAATCCGCCCCCAACCGGCTAGCCTGTTGGCCACGTCGAAGGGCCCGCAACGAGCTCCGTTTTGATATGTTGTGGGCCCCCTAACTCGAAACGGGTCAAAAGTTATGGTGTTTCGAATTCGGCAGCCTTTGGATTGGCAATCTGGAGTACCGCATAAATGAATTTAGCGACTGAATCATGTCGGGTGCGATCATACCAGCACTAATGCACCGGATCCCATCAGAACTCCGAAATTAAGCGTGCTTGGGCGAGAGTAGTACTTGGATGGGTGACCCCCTGGGAAGTCCTCGTGTTGCAACCCTTTTTGTATCCTTTTTTTCCCTCCTTCTCGCCTCGTTTTTTTTTTGTTCCCCTCGCCCGCGGCGCGGTGTATCCTCATTTTGGGGCATACCTTGGAAAACCGGAATGCGCGGGTGACTAGTGCGGGCCCCGGCGGCTGTCGCGCCGGACGATTTTGGACGAAATCGACACGAAAATGCCATTTTTGGGCCTGAAATCCGCCACCAACCTGCTAGCCTGTTGGCCACGTCGAAGGGCCCGCAACGAGCTCCGTTTTGATATGCTGTGGGCCCCCTAACTCGAAACGGGTCAAAAGTTATGCTGTTTCGAATTCGGCAGCCTTTGGATTGGCAATCTGGAGTACCGCATAAATGAATTTAGCGACTGAATCATGTCGGGTGCGATCATACCATCACTAATACACCGGATCCCATCAGAACTCCGAAGTTAAGCGTGCTTGGGCGAGAGTAGTACTGGGATGGGTGACCCCCTGGGAAGTCCTCGTGTTGCACCGCTTTTCGTGTCCTTTTTTTCCCTCCTTCTCGCCTCGTTTTTTTTTTGTTCCCCTCGTCCGCGGCGCGGTGTATCCTCATTTTGGGGTATACCTTGGAAAGCCGGAATGCGCGGGTGACTAGTGCGGGCCCCGGAGGCTGTCGCGCCGGACGATTTTGGACGAAATCGACACGAAAATGCAATTTTTGGGCCTGAAATCCGCCCCCAACCGGCTAGCCTGTTGGCCACGTCGAAGGGCCCGCAACGAGCTCCGTTTTGATATGTTGTGGGCCCCTAACTCGAAACGGGTCAAAAGTTATGGTGTTTCGAATTCGGCACATTTGGATTGGCAATCTGGAGTACCGCATAAATGAATTTAGCGACTGAATCATGTCGGGTGCGATCATACCAGCACTAATGCACCGGATCCCATCAGAACTCCGAAGTTAAGCGTGCTTGGGCGAGAGTAGTACTAGGATTGGTGACCCCCTGGGAAGTCCTCGTGTTGCACCCCTTTTTGTGTCCTTTTTTTCTCTCCTTCTCGCCTCGTTTTTTTTTTTGTTCCCCTCGCCCGCGGTGCGGTGTATCCTCATTTTGGGGCATACCTTGGAAAGCCGGAATGCGCGGGTGACTAGTGCGGGCCCCGGCGGCTGTCGCGCCGGACGATTTTGGACGAAATCGACACGAAAATGCAATTTTTGGGCCTGAAATTCGCCCCCAACCGGCTAGCCTGTTGGCCACGTCGAAGGGCCCGCAACGAGCTCCGTTTTGATATGTTGTGGGCCCCCTAACTCGAAACGGGTCAAAAGTTATGGTGTTTCGAATTCGGCAGCCTTTGGATTGGCAATCTGGAGTACCGCATAAATGAATTTAGCGACTGAATCATGTCGGGTGCGATCATACCAGCACTAATGCACCGGATCCCATCAGAACTCCGAAGTTAAGCGTGTTTGGGCGAGAGTAGTACTAGGATTGGTGACCCCCTGGGAAGTCCTCGTGTTGCACCCCTTTTTGTGTCCTTTTTTTCCCTACTTCTCGCCTCGTTTTTTTTTGTTCCCCTCGCCCGCGGCGTGGTGTATACTCATTTTGGGGCATACCTTGGAAAGCCGGAATGCGCGGGTGACTAGTGCGGGCCCCGGCGGCTGTCGCGCCTGACGATTTTGGACGAAATCGACACGAAAATGCCATTTTTGGGCCTGAAATCCGCCACCAACCTGCTAGCCTGTTGGCCACGTCGAAGGCCCGCAACGAGCTCCGTTTTGATATGCTGTGGGCCCCCTAACTCGAAACGGGTCAAAAGTTATGCTGTTTCGAATTCGGCAGCCTTTGGATTGGCAATCTGGAGTACCGCAAAAATGAATTTAGCGACTGAATCATGTCGGGTGCGATCATACCATCACTAATGCACCGGATCCCATCAGAACTCCGAAGTTAAGCGTGCTTGGGCGAGAGTAGTACTGGGATGGGTGACCCCCTGGGAAGTCCTCGTGTTGCACCGCTTTTCGTGTCCTTTTTTTCCCTCCTTCTAGCCTCTTTTTTTTTTTGTTCCCCTCGCCCGTGGCGCGGTGTATCCTCATTTTGGGGTATACCTTGGAAAGCCGGAATGCGCGGGTGACTAGTGCGGGCCCCGGAGGCTGTCGCGCCGGACGATTTTGGACGAAATCGACACGAAAATGCAATTTTTGGGCCTGAAGTCCGCCACCAACCTGCTAGCCGGTTGGCCACGTCGAAGGGCCCGCAACGAGCTCCGTTTTGATATGCTGTGGGCCCCCTAACTCGAAACGGGTCAAAAGTTATGGTGTTTCGAATTCGGCAGCCTTTGGATTGGCAATCTTGAGTACCGCATAAATGAATTTAGCGACTGAATCATTTCGGGTGCGATCATACCAGCACTAATGCACCGGATCCCATCAGAACTCCGAAGTTAAGCATTCTTGGGCGAGAGTAGTATTAGGATGGGTGACCCCCTGGGAAGTCCTCGTGTTGCACCCCTTTTTGTGTCCTTTTTTTCCCTCCTTCTCGCCTCGTTTTTTTTTGTTCACCTCGCCCGCGGCGCGTACCAGCACTAATGCACCGGATCCCATCAGAACTCCGAAGTTAAGCGTGCTTGGGCGAGAGTAGTACTAGGATGGGTGACCCCGTGGGAAGTCCTCGTGTTGCACCCCTTTTTGTGTCCTTTTTTCCCTCCTTCTCGCCTCGTTTTTTTTTTGTTGCCCTCGCCCGCGGCGTGGTGTATCCTCATTTTGGGGCATACCTTGGAAAGCCGGAATGCGCGGGTGACTAGTGCGGGCCCCGGCGGCTGTCGCGCCGGACGATTTTGGACGAAATCGATACGAAAATGCAATTTTTGGGCCTGAAATCCGCCACCAACCGGCTAGCCTATAGGCCACGTCGAAGGGCCCGCAACGAGCTCCGTTTTGATATGCTGTGGGCCCCCTAACTCGAAACGGGTCAAAAGTTATGGTGTTTCGAATTCGGCAGCCTTTGGATTGGCAATCTGGAGTACCGCATAAATGAATTTAGCGACTGAATCATTTCGGGTGCGATCATACCAGCACTAATGCACCGGATCCCATCAGAACTACGAAGTTAAGCATTCTTGGGCGAGAGTAGTATTAGGATGGGTGACCCCCTGGGAAGTCCTCGTGTTGCACCCCTTTTTGTGTCCTTTTTTTCCCTACTTCTCGCCTCGTTTTTTTTTGTTCCCCTCGCCCGCGGCGTGGTGTATACTCATTTTGGGGCATACCTTGGAAAGCCGGAATGCGCGGGTGACTAGTGCGGGCCCCGGCGGCTGTCGCGCCTGACGATTTTGGACGAAATCGACACGAAAATGCCATTTTTGGGCCTGAAATCCGCCACCAACCTGCTAGCCTGTTGGCCACGTCGAAGGCCCGCAACGAGCTCCGTTTTGATATGCTGTGGGCCCCCTAACTCGAAACGGGTCAAAAGTTATGCTGTTTCGAATTCGGCAGCCTTTGGATTGGCAATCTGGAGTACCGCATAAATGAATTTAGCGACTGAATCATGTCGGGTGCGATCATACCATCACTAATGCACCGGATCCCATCAGAACTCCGAAGTTAAGCGTGCTTGGGCGAGAGTAGTACTGGGATGGGTGACCCCCTGGGAAGTCCTCGTGTTGCACCGCTTTTCGTGTCCTTTTTTTCCCTCCTTCTCGCCTCGTTTTTTTTTTGTTCCCCTCGCCCGTGGCGCGGTGTATCCTCATTTTGGGGTATACCTTGGAAAGCCGGAATGCGCGGGTGACTAGTGCGGGCCCCGGAGGCTGTCGCGCCGGACGATTTTGGACGAAATCGACACGAAAATGCAATTTTTGGGCCTGAAGTCCGCCACCAACCTGCTAGCCGGTTGGCCACGTCGAAGGGCCCGCAACGAGCTCCGTTTTGATATGTTGTGGGCCCCCTAACTCGAAACGGGTCAAAAGTTATGGTGTTTCGAATTCGGCAGCCTTTGGATTGGCAATCTTGAGTACCGCATAAATGAATTTAGCGACTGAATCATTTCGGGTGCGATCATACCAGCACTAATGCACCGGATCCCATCAGAACTCCGAAGTTAAGCATTCTTGGGCGAGAGTAGTATTAGGATGGGTGACCCCCTGGGAAGTCCTCGTGTTGCACCCCTTTTTGTGTCCTTTTTTTCCCTCCTTCTCGCCTCGTTTTTTTTTGTTCCCCTCGCCCGCGGCGCGTACCAGCACTAATGCACCGGATCCCATCAGAACTCCGAAGTTAAGCGTGCTTGGGCGAGAGTAGTACTAGGATGGGTGACCCCGTGGGAAGTCCTCGTGTTGCACCCCTTTTTGTGTCCTTTTTTCCCTCCTTCTCGCCTCGTTTTTTTTTTGTTCCCCTCGCCCGCGGCGTGGTGTATCCTCATTTTGGGGCATACCTTGGAAAGCCGGAATGCGCGGGTGACTAGTGCGGGCCCCGGCGGCTGTCGCGCCGGACGATTTTGGACGAAATCGATACGAAAATGCAATTTTTGGGCCTGAAATCCGCCACCAACCGGCTAGCCTGTAGGCCACGTCGAAGGGCCCGCAACGAGCTCCGTTTTGATATGCTGTGGGCCCCCTAACTCGAAACGGGTCAAAAGTTATGGTGTTTCGAATTCGGCAGCCTTTGGATTGGCAATCTGGAGTACCGCATAAATGAATTTAGCGACTGAATCATTTCGGGTGCGATCATACCAGCACTAATGCACCGGATCCCATCAGAACTACGAAGTTAAGCATTCTTGGGCGAGAGTAGTATTAGGATGGGTGACCCCCTGGGAAGTCCTCGTGTTGCACCCCTTTTTGTGTCCTTTTTTTCCCTACTTCTCGCCTCGTTTTTTTTTGTTCCCCTCGCCCGCGGCGTGGTGTATACTCATTTTGGGGCATACCTTGGAAAGCCGGAATGCGCGGGTGACTAGTGCGGGCCCCGGCGGCTGTCGCGCCTGACGATTTTGGACGAAATCGACACGAAAATGCCATTTTTGGGCCTGAAATCCGCCACCAACCTGCTAGCCTGTTGGCCACGTCGAAGGCCCGCAACGAGCTCCGTTTTGATATGCTGTGGGCCCCCTAACTCGAAACGGGTCAAAAGTTATGCTGTTTCGAATTCGGCAGCCTTTGGATTGGCAATCTGGAGTACCGCAAAAATGAATTTAGCGACTGAATCATGTCGGGTGCGATCATACCATCACTAATGCACCGGATCCCATCAGAACTCCGAAGTTAAGCGTGCTTGGGCGAGAGTAGTACTGGGATGGGTGACCCCCTGGGAAGTCCTCGTGTTGCACCGCTTTTCGTGTCCTTTTTTTCCCTCCTTCTAGCCTCTTTTTTTTTTTGTTCCCCTCGCCCGTGGCGCGGTGTATCCTCATTTTGGGGTATACCTTGGAAAGCCGGAATGCGCGGGTGACTAGTGCGGGCCCCGGAGGCTGTCGCGCCGGACGATTTTGGACGAAATCGACACGAAAATGCAATTTTTGGGCCTGAAGTCCGCCACCAACCTGCTAGCCGGTTGGCCACGTCGAAGGGCCCGCAACGAGCTCCGTTTTGATATGCTGTGGGCCCCCTAACTCGAAACGGGTCAAAAGTTATGGTGTTTCGAATTCGGCAGCCTTTGGATTGGCAATCTTGAGTACCGCATAAATGAATTTAGCGACTGAATCATTTCGGGTGCGATCATACCAGCACTAATGCACCGGATCCCATCAGAACTCCGAAGTTAAGCATTCTTGGGCGAGAGTAGTATTAGGATGGGTGACCCCCTGGGAAGTCCTCGTGTTGCACCCCTTTTTGTGTCCTTTTTTTCCCTCCTTCTCGCCTCGTTTTTTTTTGTTCACCTCGCCCGCGGCGCGTACCAGCACTAATGCACCGGATCCCATCAGAACTCCGAAGTTAAGCGTGCTTGGGCGAGAGTAGTACTAGGATGGGTGACCCCGTGGGAAGTCCTCGTGTTGCACCCCTTTTTGTGTCCTTTTTTCCCTCCTTCTCGCCTCGTTTTTTTTTTGTTGCCCTCGCCCGCGGCGTGGTGTATCCTCATTTTGGGGCATACCTTGGAAAGCCGGAATGCGCGGGTGACTAGTGCGGGCCCCGGCGGCTGTCGCGCCGGACGATTTTGGACGAAATCGATACGAAAATGCAATTTTTGGGCCTGAAATCCGCCACCAACCGGCTAGCCTATAGGCCACGTCGAAGGGCCCGCAACGAGCTCCGTTTTGATATGCTGTGGGCCCCCTAACTCGAAACGGGTCAAAAGTTATGGTGTTTCGAATTCGGCAGCCTTTGGATTGGCAATCTGGAGTACCGCATAAATGAATTTAGCGACTGAATCATTTCGGGTGCGATCATACCAGCACTAATGCACCGGATCCCATCAGAACTACGAAGTTAAGCATTCTTGGGCGAGAGTAGTATTAGGATGGGTGACCCCCTGGGAAGTCCTCGTGTTGCACCCCTTTTTGTGTCCTTTTTTTCCCTACTTCTCGCCTCGTTTTTTTTTGTTCCCCTCGCCCGCGGCGTGGTGTATACTCATTTTGGGGCATACCTTGGAAAGCCGGAATGCGCGGGTGACTAGTGCGGGCCCCGGCGGCTGTCGCGCCTGACGATTTTGGACGAAATCGACACGAAAATGCCATTTTTGGGCCTGAAATCCGCCACCAACCTGCTAGCCTGTTGGCCACGTCGAAGGCCCGCAACGAGCTCCGTTTTGATATGCTGTGGGCCCCCTAACTCGAAACGGGTCAAAAGTTATGCTGTTTCGAATTCGGCAGCCTTTGGATTGGCAATCTGGAGTACCGCATAAATGAATTTAGCGACTGAATCATGTCGGGTGCGATCATACCATCACTAATGCACCGGATCCCATCAGAACTCCGAAGTTAAGCGTGCTTGGGCGAGAGTAGTACTGGGATGGGTGACCCCCTGGGAAGTCCTCGTGTTGCACCGCTTTTCGTGTCCTTTTTTTCCCTCCTTCTAGCCTCGTTTTTTTTTTGTTCCCCTCGCCCGTGGCGCGGTGTATCCTCATTTTGGGGTATACCTTGGAAAGCCGGAATGCGCGGGTGACTAGTGCGGGCCCCGGAGGCTGTCGCGCCGGACGATTTTGGACGAAATCGACACGAAAATGCAATTTTTGGGCCTGAAGTCCGCCACCAACCTGCTAGCCGGTTGGCCACGTCGAAGGGCCCGCAACGAGCTCCGTTTTGATATGTTGTGGGCCCCCTAACTCGAAACGGGTCAAAAGTTATGGTGTTTCGAATTCGGCAGCCTTTGGATTGGCAATCTTGAGTACCGCATAAATGAATTTAGCGACTGAATCATTTCGGGTGCGATCATACCAGCACTAATGCACCGGATCCCATCAGAACTCCGAAGTTAAGCATTCTTGGGCGAGAGTAGTATTAGGATGGGTGACCCCCTGGGAAGTCCTCGTGTTGCACCCCTTTTTGTGTCCTTTTTTTCCCTCCTTCTCGCCTCGTTTTTTTTTGTTCCCCTCGCCCGCGGCGCGTACCAGCACTAATGCACCGGATCCCATCAGAACTCCGAAGTTAAGCGTGCTTGGGCGAGAGTAGTACTAGGATGGGTGACCCCGTGGGAAGTCCTCGTGTTGCACCCCTTTTTGTGTCCTTTTTTCCCTCCTTCTCGCCTCGTTTTTTTTTTGTTGCCCTCGCCCGCGGCGTGGTGTATCCTCATTTTGGGGCATACCTTGGAAAGCCGGAATGCGCGGGTGACTAGTGCGGGCCCCGGCGGCTGTCGCGCCGGACGATTTTGGACGAAATCGATACGAAAATGCAATTTTTGGGCCTGAAATCCGCCACCAACCGGCTAGCCTGTAGGCCACGTCGAAGGGCCCGCAACGAGCTCCGTTTTGATATGCTGTGGGCCCCCTAACTCGAAACGGGTCAAAAGTTATGGTGTTTCGAATTCGGCAGCCTTTGGATTGGCAATCTGGAGTACCGCATAAATGAATTTAGCGACTGAATCAATTCGGGTGCGATCATACCAGCACTAATGCACCGGATCCCATCAGAACTACGAAGTTAAGCATTCTTGGGCGAGAGTAGTATTAGGATGGGTGACCCCCTGGGAAGTCCTCGTGTTGCACCCCTTTTTGTGTCCTTTTTTTCCCTACTTCTCGCCTCGTTTTTTTTTGTTCCCCTCGCCCGCGGCGTGGTGTATACTCATTTTGGGGCATACCTTGGAAAGCCGGAATGCGCGGGTGACTAGTGCGGGCCCCGGCGGCTGTCGCGCCTGACGATTTTGGACGAAATCGACACGAAAATGCCATTTTTGGGCCTGAAATCCGCCACCAACCTGCTAGCCTGTTGGCCACGTCGAAGGCCCGCAACGAGCTCCGTTTTGATATGCTGTGGGCCCCCTAACTCGAAACGGGTCAAAAGTTATGCTGTTTCGAATTCGGCAGCCTTTGGATTGGCAATCTGGAGTACCGCATAAATGAATTTAGCGACTGAATCATGTCGGGTGCGATCATACCATCACTAATGCACCGGATCCCATCAGAACTCCGAAATTAAGCGTGCTTGGGCGAGAGTAGTACTGGGATGGGTGACCCCCTGGGAAGTCCTCGTGTTGCACCGCTTTTCGTGTCCTTTTTTTCCCTCCTTCTCGCCTCGTTTTTTTTTGTTCCCCTCGCCCGTGGCGCGGTGTATCCTCATTTTGGGGTATACCTTGGAAAGCCGGAATGCGCGGGTGACTAGTGCGGGCCCCGGAGGCTGTCGCGCCGGACGATTTTGGACGAAATCGACACGAAAATGCAATTTTTGGGCCTGAAGTCCGCCACCAACCTGCTAGCCGGTTGGCCACGTCGAAGGGCCCGCAACGAGCTCCGTTTTGATATGCTGTGGGCCCCCTAACTCGAAACGGGTCAAAAGTTATGGTGTTTCGAATTCGGCAGCCTTTGGATTGGCAATCTTGAGTACCGCATAAATGAATTTAGCGACTGAATCATTTCGGGTGCGATCATACCAGCACTAATGCACCGGATCCCATCAGAACTCCGAAGTTAAGCATTCTTGGGCGAGAGTAGTATTAGGATGGGTGACCCCCTGGGAAGTCCTCGTGTTGCACCCCTTTTTGTGTCCTTTTTTTCCCTCCTTCTCGCCTCGTTTTTTTTTGTTCCCCTCGCCCGCGGCGCGTACCAGCACTAATGCACCGGATCCCATCAGAACTCCGAAGTTAAGCGTGCTTGGGCGAGAGTAGTACTAGGATGGGTGACCCCGTGGGAAGTCCTCGTGTTGCACCCCTTTTTGTGTCCTTTTTTCCCTCCTTCTCGCCTCGTTTTTTTTTTGTTCCCCTCGCCCGCGGCGTGGTGTATCCTCATTTTGGGGCATACCTTGGAAAGCCGGAATGCGCGGGTGACTAGTGCGGGCCCCGGCGGCTGTCGCGCCGGACGATTTTGGACGAAATCGACACGAAAATGCAATTTTTGGGCCTGAAATCCGCCACCAACCGGCTAGCCTGTAGGCCACGTCGAAGGGCCCGCAACGAGCTCCGTTTTGATATGCTGTGGGCCCCCTAACTCGAAACGGGTCAAAAGTTATGGTGTTTCGAATTCGGCAGCCTTTGGATTGGCAATCTGGAGTACCGCATAAATGAATTTAGCGACTGAATCATTTCGGGTGCGATCATACCAGCACTAATGCACCGGATCCCATCAGAACTACGAAGTTAAGCATTCTTGGGCGAGAGTAGTATTAGGATGGGTGACCCCCTGGGAAGTCCTCGTGTTGCACCCCTTTTTGTGTCCTTTTTTTCCCTCCTTCTCGCCTCGTTTTTTTTTGTTCCCCTCGCCCGCGGCGCGTACCAGCACTAATGCACCGGATCCCATCAGAACTCCGAAGTTAAGCATGCTTGGGCGAGAGTAGTACTAGGATGGGTGACCCCGTGGGAAGTCCTCGTGTTGCACCCCTTTTTGTGTCCTTTTTTTCCCTCCTTCTCGCCTCGTTTTTTTTTTTTGTTCCCCTCGCCCGCGGCGTGGTGTATCCTCATTTTGGGGCATACCTTGGAAAGCCGGAATGCGCGGGTGACTAGTGCGGGCCCCGGCGGCTGTCGCGCCGGACGATTTTGGACGAAATCGACACGAAAATGCAATTTTTGGGCCTGAAATCCGCCACCAACCGGCTAGCCTGTAGGCCACGTCGAAGGGCCCGCAACGAGCTCCGTTTTGATATGCTGTGGGCCCCCTAACTCGAAACGGGTCAAAAGTTATGGTGTTTCGAATTCGGCAGCCTTTGGATTGGCAATCTGGAGTACCGCATAAATGAATTTAGCGACTGAATCATGTCGGGTGCGATCTTACCAGCACTAATGCACCGGATCCCATCAGAACTTCGACATTAAGCGTGCTGGGGTGAGAGTAGTACTAGGATGGGTGACCCCCTGGGAAGTCCTCGTGTTGCACCCCTTTTTGTGTCCTTTTTTTCCCTCCTTCTCCCCTCGCCCGCGGCGCGGTGTATCCTCATTTTGGGGCATACCTTGGAAAGCCGGAATGCGCGGGTGACTAGTGCGGGCCCCGGCGGCTGTCGCGTCGGACGATTTTGGACGAAATCGACACGAAAATGCAATTTTTGGGCCTGAAATCCGCCACCAACCTGCTAGCCTGTTGGCCACGTCGAAGGGCCCGCAACGAGCTCCGTTTTGATATGCTGTGGGCCCCCTAACTCGAAACGGGTCAAAAGTTATGGTGTTTCGAATTCGGCAGCCTTTGGATTGGCAATCTGGAGTACCGCATAAATGAATTTAGCGACTGAATCATGTCGGGTGCGATCATACCAGCACTAATTCACCGGATCCCATCAGAACTCCGAAGTTAAGCGTGCTTGGGCGAGAGTAGTACTTGGATGGTTGACCCCCTGGGATGTCCTCGTGTTGCACCCCTTTATGTGTCCTTTTTTTCCCTCCTTCTCGCCTCGTTTATTTTTTGTTCCCCTCGCCCGCGGCGCGGTGTATCCTCATTTTGGGGCATACCTTGGTAAGCCGGAATGCGCAAGTGACTAGTGCGGGCCCCGGCGGCTGTCGCGCTGGACGATTTTGGACGAAATCGACACGAAAATGCAATTTTTGGGCCTGAAATCCGCCACCAGCCTGCTAGCCTGTTGGCCACGTCGAAGGGCCCGCAACGAGCTCCGTTTTGATATGCTGTGGGCCCCCTAACTCGAAACAGGTCAAAAGTTATGGTGTTTCGAATTCGGCAGCCTTTGGATTGGCAATCTGGAGTACCGCATAAATGAATTTAGCGACTGAATCATGTCGGGTGCGATCATACCAGCACTAATGCACCGGATCCCATCAGAACTCCGAAGTGAAGCGTGCTTGGGCGAGAGTAGTACTAGTGTTGCACCCCTTTATGTGTCCTTTTTTTCCCTCCTTCTCGCCTCGTTTTTTTTTGTTCCCCTCGCCCGCGGCGCGGTGTATCCTCATTTTGGGGCATACCTTGGAAAGCCGGAATGCGCGGGTGACTAGTGCGGGCCCCGGCGGCTGTCGCGCCGGACGATTTTGGAAGAAATCGACACGAAAATGCAATTTTTGGGCCTGAAATCCGCCACCAACCTGATAGCCTGTTGGCCACGTCGAAGGACCCGCAACGAGATCCGTTTTGATATGCTGTGGGACCCCTAACTCGAAACGGGTCAAAAGTTATGGTGTTTCGAATTCGGCAGCCTTTGGATTGGCAATCTGGAGTACCGCATAAATGAATTTAGCGACTGAATCATTTCGGGTGCGTTCATACCAGCACTAATGCACCGGATCCCATCAGAACTCCGAAGTTAAGCGTGCTTGGGCGAGAGTAGTACTAGGATGAGTGACCCCCTGGGAAGTCCTCGTGTTGCACCCCTTTTCGTGTCCTTTTTTTCCCTCCTTCTCGCCTCGTTTTTTTTTTGTTCCCCTCGCCCGCGGCGCGGTGTATCCTCATTTTGGGGCATACCTTGGAAAGCCGGAATGCGCGGGTGACTAGTGCGGGCCCCGGCGGCTGTCGCGCCGGATGATTTTGGACGAAATCGACACGAAAATGCAATTTTAGGACCTGATATCCGACTCCAACCGGCTAGCCTGTTGGCCACATCGACGGGCCCGCAACGAGCTCCATTTTGATATGCTGTGGGCCCCCTAACTCGAAACGGGTCAAAAGTTATGGTGTTTCGAATTCGGCAGCCTTTGGATTGACAATCTGGAGTACCGCATAAATGAATTTAGCGACTGAATCATGTCAGGTGCGATCATACCAGCACTAATGCATCGGATCCCATCAGAACTCCGAAGTTTAGCGTGCTTGGGCGAGAGTAGTACTTGGATGGGTGACCCCCTGGGAAGTCCTCGTGTTGCACCCCTTTTTGTGTCCTTTTTTTCTCTCCTTCTCGCCTCGTTTTTTTTGTTCCCCTCGCCCGCGGCGCGGTGTTTCCTCAATTTGGGGCATACCTTGGAAAGCCGGAATGCGCGGGTGACTAGTGCGGGCCCCGGCGGCTGTCGCGCCGGACGATTTTGGACGAAATCGACACGAAAATGCAATTTTTGGGCCTGAAATCCACCTCCAACCGGCTATCCTGTTGGCCACATCGACGGGCCCGCAACGAGCTTCGTTTTGATATGCTGTGGGCCCCCTAACTCGAAACGGGTCAAAAGTTATGCTGTTTCGAATTCGGCAGCCTTTGGATTGGCAATCTGGAGTACTGCATAAATGAATTTAGCGACTGAATTACGTCGGGTGCGATTATACCAGCACTAATGCACCGGATCCCATCAGAACTACGAAGTTATGCGTGCTTGGGCGAGAGTAGTACTAGGATGGGTGACCCCCTGAGAAGTCCTCGTGTTGCACCCCTTTTTGTGTCCTTTTTTCCCTCCTTCTCGCCTCGTTTTTTTTTGTTCCCCTCGCCCGCGGCGCGGTGTATCCTCATTTTGGGGCATACCTTGGAAAGCCGGAATGCGCGGGTGACTAGTGCGGGCCCCGGCGGCTGTCGCGCCGGACGATTTTGGACGAAATCGACACGAAAATGCAATTTTTGGGCCTGAAATCCGCCACCAACCTGCTAGCCTGTTGGCCACGTCGAAGGGCCCGCAACGAGCTCCGTTTTGATATGCTGTGGGCCCCCTAACTCGAAACGGGTAAAAAGTTATGGTGTTTCGAATTCGGCAGCCTTTGGATTGGCAATCTGGAGTACCGCATAAATGAATTTAGCGACTGAATCATTTCGGGTGCGTTCATACCAGCACTAATGCACCGGATCCCATCAGAACTCCGAAGTTAAGCGTGCTTGGGCGAGAGTAGTACTAGGATGAGTGACCCCCTGGGAAGTCCTCGTGTTGCACCCCTTTTCGTGTCCTTTTTTTCCCTCCTTCTCGCCTCGTTTTTTTTTGTTCCCCTCTCCCGCGGCGCGGTGTATCCTCATTTTGGGGCATACCTTGGAAAGTCGGAATGCGCGGGTGACTAGTGCGGGCCCCGGCGGCTGTCGCGCCGGACGATTTTGGACGAAATCGACACGAAAATGCAATTTTTGGGCCTGAAATCCGCTACCAACCGGCTAGCCTGTTGGCCACGTCGACGGGCCCGCAACGAACTCCGTTTTGATATGCTGTGGGCCGCCTAACTCGAAGCGGGTCAAAAGTTATGCTGTTTCGAATTCGGCGGCCTTTGGATTGGCAATCTGGAGTACCTCATAAATGAATTTAGCGACTGAATCATGTCGGGTGCGATCATACCAGCACTAATGCACCGGATCTCATCAGAACTGTGAAGTTAAGCGTGCTTGGGCGAGAGTAATACTAGGATGGGTGACCTCCTGTGAAGTCCTCGTGCTGCACCCCTTTTTGTGTCCTTTTTTTCCCTTCTTCTCGCCTCGTTTTTTTTGTTCCCCTCGCCCGCGGCGTGGTGTATCCTCATTTTGGGGCATACCTTGCGCTTTTGGAAAGCCGGAATGCGCGGGTGACTAGTGCGGGCCCCGGCGAGTGTCGCGCCGGACGATTTTGGACGAAATCGACACGAAAATGCAATTTTTGGGCCTGAAATCCGCCTCCAACCGGCTAGCCTGTTGGAAACGTCGACGGTCCCGCAACGAGCTCCGTTTTGATTTGCTGTGGGCCCCCTAACTCGAAACGGGTCAAAAGTTATGCTGTTTCGAATTCGGCAGCCTTTGGATTGGCAATCTGGAGTACCGCATAAATGAATTTAGCGACTGAATCATGTCGGGTGCGATCATATCAGCACTAATGCACTGGATCCCATCAGAACTCCGAAGTTAAGTGTGCTTGAGCGAGAGTTGTTCTAAGATGGGTGACCCCCTAGGATGAGTAGTTCTAGTACTAATGCACTGGATCCAAAATCGTATTGCACCCCTTGTTTAAATGCAATAAAGGAAAAAAAAATCTTGATATTATCATGTTTTAAAAGTTAAATATAGAAAAAAAAAGTAAAACTAAGGAAATTTAGTTAACCATTAAACATTGTACGACATCGTTTATTGCACTGTAAAATATACTGTGTTTTTCTACACAGCAGGTGATCCAGATCCCACATTACACTACCCAAATGTCGGCCGAATTCACCCCAAAATTCCCCCAAATCGATTTCACCCCCAAAATCGAATTCAACCCAAATCGATTTCACTCTTACAGCGAGTCGCCTCCTTCGATGAGGTCGCCGGCACTGCCGTCCTCCGTCAACGAAGTCGCCAGCCCTGCCGCCGTCCAATTCCAATCTCGTGCCGCTGCCGTTTTTCGAGGAAGCCAGCGCCGCCGTCCGCCCTCCTTCATCGAGCTCGCAG
The DNA here is from genome assembly GCA_947034835.1 of Ballota nigra. Lineage (NCBI taxonomy): Eukaryota > Viridiplantae > Streptophyta > Magnoliopsida > Lamiales > Lamiaceae > Ballota > Ballota nigra. The sequence goes on along the minus strand of OX344727.1, from coordinate 2,302,038 downwards.
CCAGTGCCACCTCCTCTCCGGTACACCCTCCTAAATCGCGTCCCTCCTTCTTCCCCCGCCATTCTTCCCCATTTGTCAGTCTCTCTCTCTCTCTCTCTCTCTTTGTGCTTTGTGCGTTCGTCTATAAAAATAGATAGGGAAAATCTAGAATTAGGATTTGAAGGAATGATACAACTTCTTATGCTTGATGCTGTTGACATTTTGGTGTGATTTGCGTAAGAATTAAGAACTCTGAAATATGTGTTGGCGAGAAGTAGAATCCGATGTATTAACCTGCAATTTATGCCACTAAAAAAGCGATTCGTCTGCAATTAGTTAATTTTTTTTATGTTAAATTCGTAGTTGATTGCTGGAGAGCATGGAAGAATAAAACTGAAGTTGTATGATTATTGTAAATTGTTATGTTAATGAGGGCAATTTTGTCATTTTAGGTTGAATTTGAGGGGTAATATAGTTAGTTTGGTAGTTGGGACTAACTAGTCCCACCCTCCCCATGGGATCAAATAGTCCCAATGTAGTGGGACTAAATGGTATTTGGGACCCGGGCTGAACTTGGGTCCTGGGCCCAAGTCATGCAAACCAAATGGAGGATTACCTGGGACTATTTGATCAATCCTGGCCAGTCCTGCAAACCAAACGGGGCCTTAATAAACTCAGTAGCGTCACTCTAGTCTAGTATTTTGGCTATGATAACAATCACTTGAATTCACCGGTTCTGGGCTGGCTGGCTTAATATAAACCAGTCTTATACGCACGGCATCATGGCCGGTTCTAGGTTAAACTGGCCGGACCGACCCGATTTTGGACGAAATCGACACAAAAATGCAATTTTTGGGCCTGAAATCTGCCACCAACCGGCTAGCCTGTAGGCCACGTCGAAGGGCCCGCAACGAGCTCCGTTTTGATATGCTGTGGGCCCCCTAACTCGAAACGGGTCAAAAGTTATGGTGTTTCGAATTCGGCAGCCTTTGGATTGGCAATCTGGAGTACCGCATAAATGAATTTAGCGACTGAATCATGTCGGGTGCGATCTTACCAGCACTAATGCACCGGATCCCATCAGAACTCCGACATTAAGCGTGCTGGGGTGAGAGTAGTACTAGGATGGGTGACCCCCTGGGAAGTCCTCGTGTTGCACCCCTTTTTGTGTCCTTTTTTTCCCTCCTTCTCCCCTCGCCCGCGGCGCGGTGTATCCTCATTTTGGGGCATACCTTGGAAAGCCGGAATGCGCGGGTGACTAGTGCGGGCCCCGGCGGCTGTCGCGCCGGACGATTTTGGACGAAATCGACACGAAAATGCAATTTTTGGGCCTGAAATCCGCCACCAACCTGCTAGCCTATTGGCCACGTCGAAGGGCCCGCAACGAGCTCCGTTTTGATATGCTGTGGGCCCCCTAACTCGAAACGGGTCAAAAGTTATGGTGTTTCGAATTCGGCAGCCTTTGGATTGGCAATCTGGAGTACCGCATAAATGAATTTAGCGACTGAATCATGTCGGGTGCGATCATACCAGCACTAATTCACCGGATCCCATCAGAACTCCGAAGTTAAGCGTGCTTGGGCGAGAGTAGTACTTGGATGGTTGACCCCCTGGGATGTCCTCGTGTTGCACCCCTTTATGTGTCCTTTTTTTCCCTCCTTCTCGCCTCGTTTATTTTTTGTTCCCCTCGCCCGCGGCGCGGTGTATCCTCATTTTGGGGCATACCTTGGTAAGCCGGAATGCGCAAGTGACTAGTGCGGGCCCCGGCGGCTGTCGCGCTGGACGATTTTGGACGAAATCGACACGAAAATGCAATTTTTGGGCCTGAAATCCGCCACCAGCCTGCTAGCCTGTTGGCCACGTCGAAGGGCCCGCAACGAGCTCCGTTTTGATATGCTGTGGGCCCCCTAACTCGAAACGGGTCAAAAGTTATGGTGTTTCGAATTCGGCAGCCTTTGGATTGGCAATCTGGAGTACCGCATAAATGAATTTAGCGACTGAATCATGTCGGGTGCGATCATACCAGCACTAATGCACCGGATCCCATCAGAACTCCGAAGTGAAGCGTGCTTGGGCGAGAGTAGTACTAGGATGGGTGACCCCCTGGGAAGTCCTCGTGTTGCACCCCTTTATGTGTCCTTTTTTTCCCTCCTTCTCGCCTCGTTTTTTTTTGTTCCCCTCGCCCGCGGCGCGGTGTATCCTCATTTTGGGGCATACCTTGGAAAGCCGGAATGCGCGGGTGACTAGTGCGGGCCCCGGCGGCTGTCGCGCCGGATGATTTTGGACGAAATCTACACGAAAATGCAATTTTAGGACCTGATATCCGACTCCAACCGGCTAGCCTGTTGGCCACATCGACGGGCCCGCAACGAGCTCCATTTTGATATGCTGTGGGCCCCCTAACTCGAAACGGGTCAAAAGTTATGGTGTTTCGAATTCGGCAGCCTTTGGATTGACAATCTGGAGTACCGCATAAATGAATTTAGCGACTGAATCATGTCCGGTGCGATCATACCAGCACTAATGCACCGGATCCCATCAGAACTCCGACATTAAGCGTGCTGGGGTGAGAGTAGTACTAGGATGGGTGACCCCCTGGGAAGTCCTCGTGTTGCACCCCTTTTTGTGTCCTTTTTTTCCCTCCTTCTCCCCTCGCCCGCGGCGCGGTGTATCCTCATTTTGGGGCATACCTTGGAAAGCCGGAATGCGCGGGTGACTAGTGCGGGCCCCGGCGGCTGTCGCGCCGGACGATTTTGGACGAAATCGACACGAAAATGCAATTTTTGGGCCTGAAATCCGCCACCAACCTGCTAGCCTATTGGCCACGTCGAAGGGCCCGCAACGAGCTCCGTTTTGATATGCTGTGGGCCCCCTAACTCGAAACGGGTCAAAAGTTATGCTGTTTCGAATTCGGCAGCCTTTGGATTGGCAATCTGGAGTACCGCATAAATGAATTTAGCGACCGAATTACGTCGGGTGCGATTATACCAGCACTAATGCACCGGATCCCATCAGAACTCCGAAGTTATGCGTGCTTGGGCGAGAGTAGTACTAGGATGGGTGACCCCCTGAGAAGTCCTCGTGTTGCACCCCTTTTTGTGTCCTTTTTTTCCCTCCTTCTCGCCTCGTTTTTTTTTGTTCCCCTCGCCCGCTGCGCGGTGTATCCTCATTTTGGGGCATACCTTGGAAAGCCGGAATGCGCGGGTGACTAGTGCGGGCCCCGGCGGCTGTCGCGCCGGACGATTTTGGACGAAATCGACACGAAAATGCAATTTTTGGGCCTGAAATCCGCTACCAACCGGCTAGCCTGTTGGCCACGTCGAAGGGCCCGCAACGAGCTCCGTTTTGATATGATGTGGGCCCCCTAACTCGAAACGGGTAAAAAGTTATGGTGTTTCGAATTCGGCAGCCTTTGGATTGGCAATCTGGAGTACCGCATAAATGAATTTAGCGACTGAATCATTTCGGTTGCGATCATACCAGCACTAATGCACCGGATCCCATCAGAACTTCGAAGTTAAGCGTGCTTGGGTGAGAGTAGTACTAGGATGGGTGACCCCCTGGGAAGTCCTCGTGTTGCACCCCTTTTTGTGTCCTTTTTTTCCCTTCTTCTCGCCTCGTTTTTTTTGTTCCCCTCGCCCGCGGCGTGGTGTATCCTCATTTTGGGGCATACCTTGCGCTTTTGGAAAGCCGGAATGCGCGGGTGACTAGTGCGGGCCCCGGCGAGTGTCGCGCCGGACGATTTTGGACGAAATCGACACGAAAATGCAATTTTTGGGCCTGAAATCCGCCTCCAACCGGCTAGCCTGTTGGAAACGTCGACGGTCCCGCAACGAGCTCCGTTTTGATTTGCTGTGGGCCCCCTAACTCGAAACGGGTCAAAAGTTATGCTGTTTCGAATTCGGCAGCCTTTGGATTGGCAATCTGGAGTACCGCATAAATGAATTTAGCGACTGAATCATGTCGGGTGCGATCATATCAGCACTAATGCACTGGATCCCATCAGAACTCCGAAGTTAAGTGTGCTTGAGCGAGAGTTGTTCTAAGATGGGTGACCCCCTAGGATGAGTAGTTCTAGTACTAATGCACTGGATCCAAAATCGTATTGCACCCCTTGTTTAAATGCAATAAAGGAAAAAAAAATCTTGATATTATCATGTTTTAAAAGTTAAATATAGAAAAAAAAAGTAAAACTAAGGAAATTTAGTTAACCATTAAACATTGTACGACATCGTTTATTGCACTGTAAAATATACTGTGTTTTTCTACACAGCAGGTGATCCAGATCCCACATTACACTACCCAAATGTCGGCCGAATTCACCCCAAAATTCCCCCAAATCGATTTCACCCCCAAAATCGAATTCAACCCAAATCGATTTCACTCTTACAGCGAGTCGCCTCCTTCGATGAGGTCGCCGACACTGCCGTCCTCCGTCAACGAAGTCGCCAGCCCTGCCGCCGTCCAATTCCAATCTCGTGCCGCTGCCGTTTTTTGAGGAAGCCAGCGCCGCCGTCCGCCCTCCTTCAACGAGCTCGCAGCCAGTGCCACCTCCTCTCCGGTACACCCTCCTAAATCGCGTCCCTCCTTCTTCCCCCGCCATTCTTCCCCATTTGTCAGTCTCTCTCTCTCTCTCTCTTTGTGCTTTGTGCGTTCGTCTATAAAAATAGATAGGGAAAATCTAGAATTAGGATTTGAAGGAATGATACAACTTCTTATGCTTGATGCTGTTGACATTTTGGTGTGATTTGCGTAAGAATTAAGAACTCTGAAATATGTGTTGGCGAGAAGTAGAATCCGATGTATTAACCTGCAATTTATGCCACTAAAAAAGTGATTCGTCTGCAATTAGTTAATTTTTTTTATGTTAAATTCGTAGTTGATTGCTGGAGAGCAAGGAAGAATAAAACTGAAGTTGTATGATTATTGTAAATTGTTATGTTAATGAGGGCAATTTTGTCATTTTAGGTTGAATTTGAGGGGTAATATAGTTAGTTTGGTAGTTGGGACTAACTAGTCCCACCCTCCCCATGGGATCAAATAGTCCCAATGTAGTGGGACTAAATGGTATTTGGGACCCGGGCTGAACTTGGGTCCTGGGCCCAAGTCATGCAAACCAAATGGAGGATTACCTGGGACTATTTGATCAATCCTGGCCAGTCCTGCAAACCAAACGGGGCCTTAATAAACTCAGTAGCGTCACTCTAGTCTAGTATTTTGGCTATGATAACAATCACTTGAATTCACCGGTTCTGGGCTGGCTGGCTTAATATAAACCAGTCTTATACGCACGGCATCATGGCCGGTTCTAGGTTAAACTGGCCGGACCGACCCGATTTTGAAAACATTGAAAATAGCACCAAAGAAGAAAATTGCGTATGGGTTTTAAGGTTAACGGAAATCCGGTGCAAGAAAAAACAGCTTATTCCCACCTCCGCCCGCCTTCACCAGTCCATTCCGGCAGCCGCCGCCGCTACTCTCTCGGTAAGGTTCGGGGACAATTCTTCATCTGAATCTTGATTGCCCCGCTAATTCCCCTTTCTATCATCTTCTAGGATAATTGTTGGTTGTAAATAATACATCAAGAATTAAATTTACCAACGGGGTTTTTTTTCTTCTCTGAAAGGGTTTGAATCTAATTAACTTTTCAGCATGATTTAATTGTGTTATTCTCTGTTTCAGATCACACGCGGAAATGGAATTTCAGCTATTTAAAGAGCAAATGTATTATTCGACCCTGCGAATAGCAGTGATATTTCTCTTAAGAATTGGATATTCTGTGAATGCTTCAAGTTATGTGAGTTGAAAATTGATCTTATTTCTGGCTATATTGTTAAACATGTTATCTTTTAATCTTGAGATCCTTAGCAATAAAAGAACTATTTCATCTCTCATTCTTGCTTACTTTTATCAATATTTTCATATTCTTGTGTTACGTCTATGTTAATTGAGCTCTTCTTAATTCCTGCATTTTACATTTTCTGCAACAGAATGTTTATGTGGACAACTACATTGCTGAAAGTTATTTCAACAGATATGATAGTCTGATAAATCAAGAGTTCAACAATTTTGTAGCAAAGGAAATCCCACTTGGTTTGTTCAAAGATAAATATCACATTGTACCCACACAGTCCGCTCTAAATCGAAATCTTACGGGTGAAGGTTCTCATCGTCATTTATCTTCTTCTATCAGATTCAAGCTCAATCATGAACTAAAAAACGAGCTGATTTCACATTCTTGTGAAGTCATAATCATCGAAAGATTGCCCTCTAGAGTCTTTGCTGATCCTTTTGAGCTACAACATCTTGTCCAACGCAATGGTATCTTATTTAGAACACTCTATATAAGTGCTTCGATAAAGTTGAGGTTTATGGGATTTGTGTTTTTTCTGTTTCAGTGTTCACAGATGTGGCCGTCTTTGGTGACAAAAATTTGGAACTACCTTATTTTCGCTCAAATCGAACAGTTGTTGAGATACATATGAGCCTTGCTTCCAAAATGTTATCAACTCACGAGGATGATCTGGTAGTCAACATTCAGGTTCCATTACATGCAAGATATCCTGTAAGTGATTTAGAACAATGTATTTGCATGTATTTGCGTTACTCTTATAAATTGATTTTATATATTTCTTAATGTATTACTATCCCTATTATAAGGGAAACATTGTTATATTTACTTTGTCGCCTGTATAGTATGTTTGTATAGTCTACTTATAGGCTTCATTCCTTTGGGCTTCATTCAGTAATAAAATTTTTTTAAAATACATCTACTGGTCATTGTTCTCATACTAGTGCTTAAATGTCCATTATACTCTAATTAGTAAATGAGCTTGTGGGAAAAATTCAAGTGAAGGGAACTGTGGTTGTGTAGATAACTAGATCTGTTGAACAAACAACCAATTTTTAAAGTTTTGTTAACAAAACTGATGGAATGAAACCTCAATGGTAGAAAAGGTACAATTTGAATAACTCCAAGCGTTGTAAAGTACTCCCTCCATTATATTTTCGACTGCACCTATGCTTTTGGTACGGGTTTTAATGTGAGAGTTGTTTATTAGTATTTGTAGTGATAAAGTTGTTTTTTAATGGCATTGTGGGTGATAAAAGATACACAAAAGGGTATAACGTTGCTTTTTGTGGCATTATGGTAAATTAAAGTTGGCTAATCATGGAAGGGACAATCGAAAAAAAATGGTCCTTTTTTACAAGGGGGCAGTAAAAAAAAAGGACATTTTTAACAAGGAGAGAGTCAATTGAAAATGGGACAGAAGGAGTAATACTAACATCTTAATTTCGGCCCATCCTAATATTATGTCTCAATTCTCAAATGACGACTTAGGTTATGCCTTTCATGTTGTGTTATGGAATTGGAATGCAATATAATCTTCACTCAATATTGTCGTTGACTAATCACTTAGTCTCCAAGATACCAATCCCTACCACATCTGTTTCTTGGATGACATTCTCAACTTGCATCGTATATTGTAGAAATTTCAACATGGTTGAAAAATAGATCCACATTGTTGTATTGCTTTATGCAAATAAAATGCTCATTTGAGATAAATTTGGGGTGAAGCACTAGTATGAACTTGATTGAATTTACATATATATCCGGTTCTTGTTTTTTTAATAGTTGTGCTATAAGGACTGAGCATACTTGATGAACTTTCAAACACCATTTTTACCAGAGATTTTTTTACACTTTTGTTTGTGTTTTACCCATTTCTTTTTCTTGGTTTTGACAGGCTTTAGGACTTGGTTTTTCGAGGGTTAAGTTTGGGCAACCCGATTTATTCTTGTGCTGCAACATTGAAGAAAACGTAGCTAATAGGAGCTGTCTATATGTCCTTATTTTGGACAACGAAGCTTATTCAGAAGTATGGGAAATACCCTGCGGGATTAAGGAACATGCTAGGATAGTATCTGTTGTTACTTTTGCCTTTGCTGTTATAGTTGCTTTGCTTATTGTATACACGTCTATTACTTATTCAATATGTAACAAATTATAAAATTTGTATTTATTTTATGGTCTTCTTAATGCTCATATTTGTTGGAAAGCTGGTGCACTTTAAAAAAAATTGTATGAACTTTACAGAACATTTCCTAAAGGGTTATTCTCTGTAATTATCACTTTGCCTGACTGTAATTGTATTTGCATAAATGAGTGAGAAAATGGTTATCATCATTGTGCATGGAACTTGGATCAAAATATTTGTTGATCATTTGCCTCTCTCAATGAACCGCCTAAAATTAAATCCATGCCCCAAAATCATGGTCTTTGGGTTTAAGTAAATAATCAAGAATATGAGGAAGGATATTTATAAATTTACTTGAGAGAGAATTAGTATGTATTTTGTACTATGGTATAAAGAATAGTTTATACTCTCTATGTCCTTTTCTAGATTGTTCAAAACTATGAAAAACAAGTTTTATCATATAAAATTAATCACTTGCAAACATCTTTTATTTATACTTCGAGAAGGAATCATGTGAACGATATTCACAGTGAAACTTATTTGTAGGATATTAGTTGTTTTCATTAAAGGTATTAGTTGCGAAGGGTATTACTTGTGTTCACAAAATATATTAATTACAGGGGTATTACTTGTTCAAGGTAATGATTACCGTAAGTATCATTCACATAATGATTACTGTGAGTATCATTTCAGGCTGACAATTTAAGTATCGCAGATTTAAAATTTACAAATTGAGACCAAAATTAGCCCGAATTAGTTCTAAATGAGTCCAAATTGGCCCGAAGTAAACTGTCTTTTCGTGAATAACACTAATCACAATCTCGGTTCCGACCATCCTCTCTTTTCGTGACTAACACTAATAACTTTGTATTGCCCCTGAAGGTGTGCGTGTGTTATAAAGTGCAGATGTTGTAACAAATGTTAAAACAAATATTACAACAAACTGGAAAATCAGAATATAAAACGTGTACAGTGGAAGACTTAAACACACTATTGCAAAATGGAATACTTTTTAACACAAACTATATAAAATAGCTTGTGCTAGCCTTACGGCGAAACGTTCACTATAATAAGTTTAGTGATACAAAAGTTGTGTGAAGAGTTAAATCGTTCACAACGGAAACAAGACTCGATATCACCTATCAAATCTAAATTGGCTAAGTGTATATCACAATACACCGTCAAAGTTGATCTTACTCTATATCTATGATCTCTCTATCTATGGATATAGATTTGACCGCAAGTCTCACGAGAAGAACTCTACTTCTAGGTATGACATAAATGTTGGAATAACTGCCATATCACCTTTAAACTCTGGATCAACACTAGAGTAGGTGTATTTGTTTACTCCACACTTGGTACTGAAAGCTTCGACCTCTATTTATAGGCGCAAGTCTTCAATCTGCAAATAACTCTTTCAAGTAACCGCTTCCATGATCTTCATGTTGTCCCACATTTCTTATCTGTATTCCTAATGCTTCTTGATGCAACCGCCTGATCTAGATTGTTCTAAAAGGTCCTAGATAAGTCTGGATCGTGTAGGCCCTTGTAGATACTTGTAGATCCTTCTGGAACCTGTAACCGCTCATGTTGCAACCAATGTTATGCAACATTCACTGCAACATTGAGTATTCCAGAAACTTGTAGATCCTTCTAGATCTTCAACCTGCATGTTAAAACATCTAAGACAACATTTGATCATAAAGTGTTGGTTAATGAGAAGAAAGAGCAAATTCATGTTATTTCAAAGTAAATAGTGAATACTTCACTACCAACAACATTAACAATTTCCCCCAATTTGACCTTTCTCCTACAACACACCTGATGTATATATTTTTCAATATATAAGTCAGTGATGTATGCACAATAGAGATCAACATCGTATTGTACACTTATCTTTTCAACCTTGTGTAGCAAAACAGCCAAAAAACAAGATGAACAACTGTAAGTTGAATCACCAAAATCAAGATGAAATAACAATAAGTTAATTTCACCAAAACATAATGAACATTTATCATATATGCTCATCAAACAGCAAAATGAGTAGCATAATGTTTACTCATTCAAATTACAACTTCAAATAAAAATAACTGAAATAAATCCTATCTAATATAATAACTTAACAACTAATAAAATTGTCTTTCAGAAATTAAAGACTTCCTATTAGAGCAAAATTAATTAAAAACATAAATCAACCAAGAGTACTTAGAGGCAATCACAAAAGAGGAACTTGATATCACTGTATAAAATATACAGCTGCAACTTCAAGCATCTTGCACTAAGCTCCCCAATAAATTGTGCTTCCTCCAGTCTCTAAACCATCTTCAAACTTTAGCTGAGATGTCAGGCAGATCACCATATAGTTCCTCTTTCTCCTAGATATCAAATGTTGCAAGGTTTGCAACAACATCTGCATCAGCATCTGCACCTTTTCCAGTCTCATCAGGTCCAGTTGCACTACCTTCCTCATCAACCTCAGCAGCAACAGGTTCAGCAGCATTCACCTCATGAATTTCAACTCCCCTGGCAGCAGCAACAACTGGTACTCCCCCTGTTGTGGCAGAAAGGAGGTTCTCCCAGTAGTCCTTCAGGAATTGAAGTTCATCAATTGAGTCCTGCAAGTGCTTTAGTTGATTGTGAATAAATTCAGGTGATATATTCAGAGAATAGGTTGTGGGAGTTGGAATGTTGCTAGGAATGTTTCCAGCATTTTGTGCAGCATTCTGTGCAGGAGCAGGGTCAGGAACAAGTTGGTGTGGTTCTGCATCTTCTTCTTCAGCATTATCCTGCAGAGGTAAGTCTAACACTCTATTTCCAGATAGTAAATAATGAGATACACCCATCAGATTGACTCTCCCCCTCAACAACTCATTCCTTCTGTGAACAAAGATGTGACTCCTCAAATATCCATAAATCAGCACAGAGTAAGGCAAGTTGCCTTTCTCAGAGATCTTTCCAGCAAATTTCATCATGTGATGAAAAATAACCAAACCAAGGTTAAAGTTTTTCATCACACCAATTCTGTACATCAGTACAGCCTGATCTCTGGTCACCTTTGTGGAATTTGTAGAGGGTATCCAGTTATACACCACCAGCTTGTGTAAAACTGGATACAGAGAGGTCAATGAGGCAGCCAACATATTCTTCTTCCAATTGTTAACTCTTCCCCCAGTCAGAACATTAATGATCTCATCCATATGAGGAACATCTTCCTCCTCAACATCCTCAACATGCAGAAACTGATTTATCAACTTAGGAGTAAAAGGAACATTCCTATCTCTAAACCTTACAGTTCCATACCACCTAGAATTTCTTCTAGCATGATTCTTTCTCAGACAAGCATAAAATTCATACACCCAATCAGTGACAAATGCATCAGCAAAAGTAACAGCATACATCAAACTTCTTTCTTCTAAGTATCTAACCAGACCTTTAGACTCAAACTCATCAATGTTAATTTTTCTTTCAATTAACAAATTTCTCTTCCTTAACCTTTCCAACTTTTGGTCTAGAGATTCATCATCATCATCATTATCAGAACTAACATGCTCAACAGAATGTTCAGATGCATTACCTTGATCAGAATCAGTTTTGGTTTTGTCTGAGCTACTCTCAGAACTGTTGTCATCAGCTTTAGGTTCTGGTGCTGCTGCACTTATTCCAGCATCACCAGCGGCATACTCAAACTTCCTCTTAGTCCTCAGCTCAACTCTTGCTCTCCTTCTTAGTTCAAAGATAGGTACATCACTCTCATCAGATTCTTCCTTCTCCTGGCTTTGAGAGTGATCGGTCTCTTTCTCAGATGAGTCTTTGGAGCTTGACTCATTTTCAGATTCTGAAAACACTCGAATAGGTCGAGTAACAACATCTCCTTCCTCATCCTTCTTCTTCCTTGCTGTTTTAGAGTAGTTCACCCTCTTCTTTGCTCTACCCGATCTCCTTCTTGACTGAACAAGGCTCATTTTCCTCTTGCCACCCTTCTTCTTCACAGCTTTGGCAATTGGAACAGGCTTAGAGTCCTCAAACATTGAAGAATCAGTTTTGGGTGATTTTTCTTTGTCTTCCTCTGACACCTCAACATCAGGGACCTCAGCATTAGGGTTTTTCTCCCTAGTTTCTTCAGCAGTAGTCTCTTTGGCAATGGGAGTATCCTTCGTAGCCTTATCACCTGTTTCAACATCCTTTGAAACATTAGTAGTAGGGTTTTTGGCTTGGTTTGAGGATTTAGGATTTTCTGGTTGTGTAGTCGAAATAGGGCTTTCGATACGAACAATAAGAGAAGGGTTTTGAGTTTGGTTCAGGTATGATGCAACATCCACTTCAATAGAGCCAATGGTTAGTTTGGGAACCACAAGACTTCCTTGAAGGCTTTGTGCAATGCCTCGTGCGATCTACTCAAGCTGATCGACAGTGGCTTCATTTGGGATGTAGATGTTCACGGGGAAAGCTTGAACAGGAGTTAGAGTAGTAGAAGGTGTTGCGCTCGATGATGGAGCAACTGAGGCAGCATTTGGGTTTTGGCTTGAGGCCATTTCTGCAAGTAGGTTTAGGTTTGAGATTTGAGAAGGTGGAGAGTTTGAGGGAGTTTTCGAATTGTGGGGGTTCTTCTTTTGATTTCCAGCCATTAAGTACTTAGTAAAAGCAAGCAAAATAAAATTTAAGAGAAATAATACTATAAGCCCTAGAATGTGAACACACTATTTTCAACACACATACGAAAAATCTGAATTTCACTCATATGCTAAACACAGAGAATTAAACATAAGACATGAAGGATATATATATAGGAGAGAGTATGGAAGTTATTTTATTACCCACAAAAAGAAAATTCTGGAATTTTAAGAAGTTGAAACTACCCACTCCCCCATAATAAGATCGTGGGTTATTCCATAATTAAAAATCCAAATTTTAATTAATTAAACACACTAAATTATGCACTACTTGAATAAAATTGAAAACGTGGGTTTATGCATGTGGAAATTAAAAATAAATTCCTGAAAAATCGGTCCATAACTTGACTTAGAAAATAAATACGAACTACATATGATGTTGTATTCAAAATTGGGACACACACTTGAACATCGGTTTTAATATCCAATGTCGCACTTTTTATCAAACAATTTTAGCACTTTTTATTCACATTGATCCATTTTTTCAAGAGAGTGCATCGTAGCAGCGAACTTCGTGCCCCATAATTACTCAACGAATTTGTGACATATTGATGTTTTACTAATCACCTTTTGAAAAGAAGACATCGTAGTAGCGAACTCCGTGCTCCATAGTTACTCAGTGAATTAGTTACATCTTGATGTGCTTTTTCAAAAACTTATTATGCGTTTGAGAAGAGTGATTCCTCTTTATTTTTACACAACAAACATACTTAGTCCAGATTTATTTTACAAAGAAGTTATGAAACAAAAACACAAGAACAAATTTTAATTAGAACATGCAAATACTCTGATGTTGTTATAGATGTTTTAACAAACATAACAACATCCGCTTCTCAGTTACTCAGATTGTGCACATACCAAGAGATTTCCTCAGGAATGAGAATCTCTCATGGTCTAATGCTTTAGTAAACACATCAACAAATTGATTTTCAGTGGGTATGTATTCTAACTTCACAATATTCTTCTCTACAAGATCCCTTATGAAATGATATCTAATACTTATGTGTTTAGTAAGTGAGTGTTGAACTGGATTTTTTTAAATGTTGATAGCACTAGTGTTATCACAAAATACAGTTAAAGTGTCATTTTCTAAACCATAATCACTAAACATTTTACTCAACCAAATAAGTTGTGTACAGCAACTACCTGCTGCAATGTACTCAGACTCTGCAGTAGATTGTGATACACAATTCTGTTTTCTGCTATGCCATGAAATCAAATTATTACCCATATAAAAACAACCACCACTTGTGCTCTTTCTATCATCAATGTCACCAGCCCAGTCAGCATCACTGTATCCAACAAGTGTATTGCTTGTGTCTTTGGTATACCATATACCAAGATCAGTTGTTCCAGCCACATATTTTATGATCCTTTTGACAGCATTTAAATGTGACTCATTGGGACAAGCTTGGTACCTAGCACAAACACAAACACTATACATTATATCAGGCCTGCTTGAAGTTAAGTATAGAATACTACCTATCATGGATCTATACAAAGTTGGATCAACATCTTGACCACCAGTGTCTTTACACAACTTTTGTGTAGATCCCATAGGAGTTTTCATGACTTTTGAGCTTTCTAAACCAAACCTTTTCACTAAATTCTTTGCATACTTACTTTGGGAAAAGAAAATACCTTTATCAGTTTGTTTGATTTGAAGTCCTAGGAAGTAATTCAAATCCCCTACCATGCTCATCTCAAATGTTGCTATCATTGCTTCAACAAACTTGTTTAACATAATGTTACAAGTTGAACCAAAAATAATGTCATCAACATATATCTGAGCTATTAGTAAGTCTTCTCCAGTATGTTTAATGAACAAGGTTCTATCAGCCTCTCCTCTTATGAAACCAAATTGTAAAAGAAAGTCAGTAAGTCTACCATACCAAGCTCTAGGAGCTTGTCTGAGACCATACAAAGCTTTCTTTAGTTTGTACACATGATTAGGGTACTGTGGGTTTTCAAAACCTTTAGGCTGTTCAACAAATGCATCTTCAATTAATATGCCATTCAGAAATGCAGCTTTTACATCCATTTGATGAAGATTAATGTTAATGTAACATGCAATTGCTAGCAACAATCTAATGGACTCTATCCTAGAAACAGGTGCAAATGTTTTATCAAAATCAATACCTTCAACTTGAGTGTAACCTTGTGCAACTAATCTAGCTTTATTCCTAATTATGTTACCAGACTCATCAGTTTTGTTTTTAAAGATCCATTTAGTTCCAATGACATTAACATTGTCAGGTCTTGAAACTAATGACCAAACATCATTCCTCTCAAACTGATTAAGTTTCTCATGCATAGCATTAATCCAATTTTCATCTTTTAATGCTTCTGTAACATTTTTAGGTTCAATTTCAGAATAGTAACACTGAGCATTCACAATATTGCATATTGAAGACATGCACACAGACCTTACCACATCAACACGGTTTGCACTTACTCTCCTTCTTGTTTGAACACCAACTAAAGCATCTCCAATAATCTGATTCGAAGGATAGCTTTTTGTAATCCAAGTAGCTGGATTCTTCTTTGGAGTATACTGATTGTTCTGTGAAGTATCAACTGAATCTGCAGGGGATGTTGTACCAGATGCTGTAACATTTGGTGTAACATTCTCTGTTTTCAGTGATTCTTTTGGAACTTCAGTAACTTCAGTCACATCTTCTGTGTCATTTCCATCTATCAGATTCCTATCATCATCAAAAACAACATTCACAGATTCTTGAACAGTGTTAGTTCTAAGGTTATAGACTCTATAGGTTTTGCTATTTCTAGAATAACCTAAGAAAAAACCTTTGTCACTTTTTGAATCAAACTTATGCAATTGATCCCTATCATTCAGAATGTAACACACACAACCAAAAATATGAAAGTATTTCACATTCGGTTTCTTATTGTTCAAGATCTCATATGGGGTTTTGTTGCTTCCAAATCTAAAATAGACTTTATTAGCAATATGGCATGTTGTATTCAATGCTTCAGCCCAAAATTTCTTTGCAAGATTTCTTGAAGTAAGCATTACTCTTGCCATTTCTTGAAGAGTTCTATTTTTCCTTTCAGCTATCCCATTTTGTTGTGGAGTTTTAGGAGAAGAAAACTCTTGGACAATTCCTTTCTTATTACAGAATTCTGAAAACATGCTATTTTCAAACTCTCTACCATGATCAGATCTAATCCTGCTTACTTTCAAGTTCAAAACAATTTTAAATATTTTGTAAAGAATTTTAAAAGCATCAAATGTTTCAGATTTCTCTCTTAAGAACTCAATCCAGGTAAACCTAGAGTAATCATCTACCACAACCAGTGAATATTTCTTACCACCAATGCTTTCAGTTTCCATAGGACCCATAAGATCCATATGCAGTAATTCAAAACAACGATGTGTCATGCAATGTGATAACATTTTATGCGACATTCTTACCTGCTTACCTTTTTGACATGAACCACATACAGTAGGTGTGACAATCTTCAGTTTAGGTAAACCTCTCACAACTTCAGACTTAACTAATTTTTGCATGAATCTATAATTTGCATGTCCAAGTCTTTGATGCCATAGGACATTTTCATCACAATTTGACAAATGACATACTTTATTTGTTCCAATTAGATAACAATTATCTGCTGACCTATTTCCAGTCATTAGACACTTATTATCCTTATTTAGAACATAGCATGAATCTTTATCAAATTCAACATGCAAATTGTCATCACATAGTTGACTTATACTAAGTAGATTAGCAAGTAAACCATCAACATGCAAAACATTCTTAAGTTTAGAAAAACCTTCAACATATAAGGTTCCCTTTCCAATGATTTTACCTTTTGATCCACCACCATACGTAACAGTTCCACCATTACAAGGTTCATAGTCAGATAAGTAGTTAACATGACCAGTCATGTGTCTAGAACAACCACTATCAAAGTACCACAAATCAGGCACACATGCTTTTAGAGAAGTTTGAACAACATTACAAGTAACATGTTCTTTCTTTTTCCTAGCAGATTTTGACCAGTGTTTCTTAGAATGTGAAGACATTTCAGATAACACTTTCTGAATTTCTAGATCCCTTTTCATCTTTTGACAGTAAGGACGAATATGACCAATTTCAGAACAATAGTGACACACATACTTCTTAACAGGCTTTTCAATCACATGTACTTTTGTTTCAGCAAAAAATTCAGTTTTTTCCTTAACAAATTTTACAGGAGTATTCACATATTTAGAAGTAGTCTCACCACAATAGCCTAAACCATGTTTACTAGACTATCCAGTATTCAAGGAATCACTTACAATGGAAGAACTTTTAGAAAACTTCTTTAAACTTATGGTAGATTTTTTCAATTCTTCTTTTAGTTTAGAAATTTCTAAATCCCTCCTTGTTAATATAACCTCTAACTTTGTCACTGTCTCTCTGAGATCATCATTCTCTCTGGTTATACTGGAATCATCATCCTTTTTGTCATTAGAACCTGTCTCATCAACACACCCATTAAAACAGTTCAAATCTGAATGATTTTTTTACAAATGTTGTTACTGATGTTTTAACATTGGAAACAACATTAGTGTCTAGATCATCCAGATCATCATCTAAAGAATCATCATAATCAATTCTTGTAGAAAAAGCTAATTCCTCATCTTTAGAACTTTCAGGTTCATCATCATCTGAGTCATCACTAAAGGTAACATTAAAATTCAGTTTTTGTCTCAATCTGGTATTTGCATAGTGTCCAAATCCAGTACATGCATCACATCTAACTGATTTTCTAAATTCAGGATCATACCTTGATTTGTTACCTTTAAATTGCCTTGATTGATTCTGATCCTTCCTGTTCTCTGGGTCTGATGGTGTGTTGTTGATAGGAATCCTCTGTTGGACATTTTCTCTAGATCTGTTTAGTTTCTTCTTCAGGTAGGAATTGAACTTCTTTGTGAGGAAGGCAATGTGCTCAAGAGTGTTGTAACATTGATCTAAAACATCTTCATCAGACTCAACCTCAGTCACAAAGGGCTGATTTTCAGTATTAGAAGATGTTTCTCCTTTGAAAACAACAGCCTTCTTTCCTTCACTTGTATCATCAGATTGAGTTGTGTTCATCTCATATGTTTTGAGAATACTTACAAGCTCATTCTGACTTAAAGTGTCAGTGTCCTTGGCTTCTTCAATAGCACAAATTTTTACATCAAACCGTTTAGGAACACATCGCAAAATTTTGTGTACAACTCGTACATTGGAAATTGGATCACCAAGTGCGTGTGATTAATTGACAATCTCACTCAGTCTCTCATTGTAAGCCGTGATCGTCTCATCATCCTTCATCCTTAGATTCTCGAACTTGGTTCCAAGCATACGAAGTTTGGTCCTTCAAACACTTCCACTTCCTTCACAATGTTCTTGAAGCCTCTCCCATGCATCTTTAGCCGTGGTACATGTTGATATAATCTTGAACATAGATACATCAACAGAGGTAAAGATAGCATTGAGAGCTTTGGAATTGTAGCTCACTGTTGTAGTCTCCTCATTTGTCCATTCAATCTCCCGTTTGACTCTTGTCTCGCCATCATCATCTGCTTGATTTTTGGGCCATTCCCAGCCGGTCAGAACGCTTCTCCAAGCACGTTCATCAATAGACTTGATGTACATGCGCATCTTAGGTTTCCAATAGGCATGGTTGTTTTCATCTAGAATAGGAGGCCTAAGTGGGGTGTTTACAGGATATTCCATAGCAAAAGACACACTTAAAAACTCAGGATCTAAACTTAGTATATTAAGTTTATGGCTCTGGTGCCAATTGAAGGTGTGCGTGTGTTATAAAGTGCAGATGTTGTAACAAATGTTAAAATAAATATTACAAAAAACTGGAAAATCAGAATATAAAACGTGTACAGTGGAAGACTTAAACACACTATTGCAAAATGGAATACTTTTTAACACAAACTATATAAAATAGCTTGTGCTAGCCTTACGGCGAAACGTTCACTATAATAAGATTAGTAATACAAAAGTTGTGTGAAGAGTTAAATCGTTCACAACGGAAACAAGACTCGATATCACCTATCAAATCTAAATTGGCTAAGTGTATATCACAATACACCGTCAAAGTTGATCTTACTCTATATTACTCTATAATTGATCAAGTATATCACACTTAGCCACAAAGTCTAAGTTGATGTGCGTCGGCCGACGATTTAGATACAATTATGATGAGAAAACGAGTATTCTCTCTAAATCCACATTGAGGAATGAATCCTATTCTTGGCTCAACTACCATGCACATGCATTTCGTGATGAACTCAATCCATGTCATATCTACCCGTGGAAGGGTTAGGGCCTTATCCAGTTCACTCTTAACGGACCTCTAATAATTAAGACCTAACCCTAACCCCATCGGGCTCGGGCCAAAATGGGCCACTAACGGGTTATGTCGAAAAAAATAAAATTCAACATAAAATTTAAAATAGTGGCAAAATGTTAATGAATTTAAACATTGTTCATAAATTTATTAAAATTACACAAAAACAATTCAACATAATTATAAAAATTCAAACATCAATACCACATAATAGTTCAAACATCAATATATAATTCATAAATTGATAAATGTCTTCACTCTTCAGCATTCGATCCTTCCTTAGAAAAAGACAACACATCATCTTCCAACTCATCCTCCTCCTCAACAAAATGAGTAGCACGATCAAAATTGAAATACGAATTAATTTCTCACAAACATCTTCATCCATCAGTAAAATCACTATGTTAGCTTAAGTATTAATTCTTGAAAATTGCTATTTCATTTTTCATATATAATTTTTAAAAAAAATCAATTTTTTGGTATATAATTACCCGAAAGAAGTAAGTAAAAAAAATTCTCCAGAGGACGGAGAATGATAAGGGGGCCTGGTCCCTTTGACTAGCTAAGTGCTAACATCCAAATTACATGAATAAATTTTAGGTACAAACAGAGTATTAGAGAAAAAAGAGACAATGAAAAAATAAAGGAAAATTATAGTTGTACTTGTACCTGTTGAAGAGAAAGGCAGAGAACTCAGAATTATGGACTTTTCAGGTCTCGTCTGTGCCATGTGCTGTGTTGCACAGGTCCGTTTAGCAGCCACTCCCAGGACCAAAGGTGAGAAGACTCTGAATTGCGGGTTGCGGCGCTGAAATACACTATTAGGCCTAGATGATGAATTGAAAATACTTTTACAGTAATAAATAATTAATACACTAGTTATTATATAATATAAATAAAAATAAATAAATAGCCAGGGCTGGCGGGCTAGCCCGTTTAGCCCGCGGGTTAATAGGGTCGGGCCAAAAAGGCCCGGATTTAAAGGGACCTCTTAAAATATGGCCCTAATCCTGCATTTTTTTAGGATTAATCGGGTCAGCCCGTTTAGCCCGGCCCAGATTAACATCTCTAACTGCAGTGGTAATCAAAAAATGGTACGCATACGTAAATTAACATTATGAACAACGAGTGCAACAATAGAAAATTAAAAGCACAAGTCGAAGGCAATTAACAACCCATAAATGAAAATTCTATAATCTTCAATGGATAGCAACAAATTATTAAGAATATACACTAATCATCCAAGTATGGACGAATCAATCATTGCAACTATGTACCAAAAAAAAAAAAAAAATTCGAACCACCTATACATGAATATTACAAAATAGAAATCAACTGTAAAATCTTAAGCTCCACACCAAACGATAATACTCTTCACCAAAGACAATCGGACTCGGGTGCACAACAAACTTCCGGAGATTTGAGAACACACTGTACCTAAAAAGAGGGATGCAACAATGAATTCAACTACAAATAAAGAACTCGAAAAAAAAGGAAAAAAAAGGGTTAGGATATGGATGAATCGTGGGGAGGAACGATGAATGAATGGAGAAATAAAAGATAGAATACAAATTTATAGGCAATAAGAGGCTAACGGACGAGATTAGATCACGAGATCAGACTGCTAAGAAAAACACAAAAAGCATGGATCAAGGAGAAAAAAGATTTTATTTTTTTAAAGCACAAGGCTTCGCCATATAGGACAAAATAATACACAAAAGGTAATAATACAAATGTCATAGGTTATATACACCACATATTTTGTTAATACACTCTTCCAAGTAATGTATGAGTTAAAATTGGAAAAAAAAAATGCAATACACAAAAAACATGGATCAAGGAGGAATTTTTTTTTAAAGCATGGGGATTTGGCACATAGGACAAAACATCACTTGCTTTATAGTATGGTAGGACATTAAACATCTTGATTATTTAGAAAAAAAATTATGTGAAAATAATTTAAATGTAGCATATTATCTATGTTTGGAAAGGAAAATAAATGGTAAGATTTGATAGAGAAGATATGGATTTTCTCTAACTCATAGTTAATCTTGTTAAGTTAATTTCTATCTATTATGACACGTGGCAGTAATCTAAATAATGTAACAGAAGATGTTACACCATTATGTAACAGGAGATCCGGTCCGCTCGTCCTCTAAAATAGAGTATGGAGTATTCTATTTCACAAATCATCTTAATAGATATTTTATATTATTAAAATATGTATTATTTTTAATTAAATTTAAAAATCTATATAATTATAAAATTAATGTATCCATGTTCTATGATTGGTAATCATTGTAATATTTCATTTTTAAATTATATAATATTTATTTAAGAATTAAAGTCTAATTATTAAAAAAAGAAAAAATTATAAAAAAATAACATAAAAAATAAAAAAATAACACTTTAATTAAATGAAACAACGTGATTTTAATAAACTGGTATTTTTTAAATGACACTTTTGCAAATAAATACATCCTTCATTTTTATCCTCTATATCTTTCCTCAATCTTTATTTAAGTTGTATTTACTTTCCATGATAAACCCCATTTAGAAGAATAAGAGGGGTTTATTAATTGTTTACTTGGAATGTTAACAAAGCAGGGTAAATGACCAACTCGAACTAAACTCATGCTAAATACCACTTTTAAACTTGGTCAAAATGAGCAATTTATTTAGTCTTGTGTATTGTTCGACATTTATGTGTGTTCTCCAAAATCCACGTTGTCATTTCCTAAAATCAACCCTAGATATCATTTCGTCTAAAAACACAATGTCGTTCTGGAAACAGAGGAATGTTCGACCTGGGAAGAGCTCCACTTCGAAAGGTGCAGTAAGAGCGATTAAGGTATAAGTTAATTGGTATTTCAATCGCATCTAAGTGTCTCCTTTGATTATCCAACTCAATTTATTTAGGCCTGTTGCGCTTCCATTCGATTTGGAAATAAGAGATACATATGAAATATTGCAGTGTACGAAATACGCTCGCGGCGAATATTTCTGATATCAATGAAGGAAAAAAAATAATGATTTATGAAGTGTGATGGTCCTCGGCCTTGTGAATCACAAATTGGATCAACCATCATATTGTAACTACCATTGATTTGCAAGAAATGTGATGGTCCTCAGTCTTGAGATGAAAAATTGGATCAATCAAATCACCAAATTGTTTGTGAATTAAAAAAGTTAAAATGAAGGAGAGAGAATATATGCATAGATTCTGAGAGAAAAGTGGATGGAGAAGAAAAATATCAATTCATTATTGTAAGGGGATATAATTGTAATTTTGGTGTTCCTTTTTTGTCTCAATTATATTCTTATACTACAATGTAAACTCAATGTAACTTAAGGTTATAAAACCTAAACTTTTCCTTATATCATGGGTTATCATATCCCTTATAAACTCATGTCTCAAAGTAAACACGGTTTCAAAGTATTATTGGAGTGATACAATTTTCTATTTATTGTCAAATTCTCTGAAATAAATAGCCACGGGAGATGGCCTTAATAGTAGTATAAGGTCACAAACATTGTACTCCCTCCGTCCCCTCTTAATATTTACACTTTCTTATTTCGGACGTCCCACAATAATATTCACACCCCAAATATGAAAATAAAACACTCTTACACTACCTATTTTAATTCAAAATACTCTTCATTCATTGGTTCAAAAAGTCAATAAAGCAGATTTTCTTAAAATTTGTGCCCACACAAGTGTGAATATTAATAGAGGACGGAGGGAGTACAAGTTAATCCAAAAACTTGCCACCCATTAAATAAGTGGAATTCTCTCAAACTGTCATGTTAATAATATGTAAAACAGGTAGAGTAGACAAATTAAGATTAATACAATACTGCGTACAAGTCTTTATGTGTATATAATTCAATACAATATATATAATATGTATGCATATAGTGAAATTGGTTCATTCATAATCACTTTGTAATATCTTTTAGTATAATTAACTAATATTTTTTAATTAAACAACTAATACACTTTGTATCCTTCAACTAATACCCTTCAGTAAAAACAACATATACCCTTCAAATGGTTCATTTATGAACCATTTAGTAGGAGTAATTATTTTTTATATTAATAAGAAATATATGCTCCCCCGTCAACAAAGTTTATTCTCACTCTTTTTTTTTTTTTTTGTCTGATAACCAAATTTATTCTCGTACAATTTTTAGAAACTCTCAAGTTATTATTATCTTGAAATCATCACTTAATTACTCATAATATCATTTACTTCACAATTGCAAACAATCACTGTATTCATAAAATTTTAAATAAAATTACCCTAAAGCATGTGTCCTATTCCATTTGCACAAAGTATGAAATAATACCACACAAACTTGTATGAGACATAATACTTTTACAGGTATTTGTAATAATTTATAATTAAAATATCACAAAACCCTACAAATATACTATTATCTATGTATGAGATAGCTTCATAGAAAAATTACTCTAATAGTATAATATTGAAACAAAATATTTCAATAAAACAATACAAATAAATATTAAAATCACAACATCAATATGATTACTTTAAATAGATTTTTAGATATAAAAATTTCAGATCTCAACCTACTAAAAACCTATTACAGACAACAAACAAACCTTGAACCAAACAACTATCTCTTATTTTTCAACTAGAATCCAAGGCTCTATCCATAAAACCAAATCTAAAGATTAATCCAAGACAAACGTAAAACATTCTTCACATAAAACCTGACGTGCCATACATGTCCTCACTCCTCATCCCCCCTTAATAGAAAAAGTGCACAAAAGCATTTATACAATAAAATATTTTTATTTTCATCCCAACAAGAAATTATTCAAAATTATTACAACACCACGTAGATGCATACATTACACAATATTTGACGAGTTCAAGAATTTACGCGGTCGTGAAATTAGGTTAACGCGTGATCGAGGTCCATCAAACATCCAGCTATCGTCATCCAGGGACTTCACCTCTTTATCGAGTTTGGCCATCAACTCAGACTTGACAACTGTTGAACGGAAAAAAACCAAAATACACATCTTCCATCCTTTACTTTGGTTGAACATAGGGAAATTTATTTCAATAAGAACGTAAATTAACCACCTTATGAATGTTGCTTTGCTGGAATTAGTTGTCATTCTTACAATTTCATCAAACCCCACAAAATTCCATTATGATATTCTGATGGGTAATTTTCTGTTTTTCACTTTGCAGTTAATTTATGGTTCAGTGTAGCGCCCCAAAACCAGCGCCACTTACTTAGGATTTTTTTTTTCAAAATAGTTTTAGAGTTTCATACTTAAATTGATTAATGTGGAAGACCACACTATGAGAATACAAGCCCCCCTTTTTTTTTTTCTAAGTAGCATTTCTAACCCAATTTGTATTTAACTCATATATTACCCACACACCTAAGTCAAACACTTATTCAAATACAATTCTCAAGTTGTGATACCATACACAAAATAAGATATTATAATTAGATTAAAACACATTCAAAAGAGTTGATCGTGTCATGCATGAGAGTTGGGTTTAAGAGTCGTCATATTAGCTTAAAGTTATACGAAAAGTTAGATTCCAGTCATAGTGTAATACCCCGTCCCGTTTTATACCTTTTATATTCCTAGAACCCTTATTTTATTTTATTATCTTTGTTTCTTTTTAATTTTATTATTTTGAGTGCTATTTGTGTAAATTAAATATATACCCTTTTTACAAATTCCTAAATTCGTAGAAAGAATCGAATCTTTCAAACGAATAAAGGACTACGAGAAATTAAATATTCAAATTAAATAAAGGATTTCGATCCGTTTAATTTATTGAGAAAAAAATCAAAATACAATAAAATATTTATTAAGTTTTAAAACTGTATTAATTCTCAAATCGGGATTAAACTCGTGAACCAAACGATCCCTGAACCGTATCAAATGAGAACGAAAATATCAGAAATTAAAGAGAATTAATCCCACCCACAAGATTATTTCCTTCTTTTAAATTAAATTAATTAATTAGAAAAATTCTCAGCCATGTATCATATTTTTCCTTTTAAAATAATGAATTAAGTTATTAATTTCCAAAATATCTCTTTCTCTTCAAAAACCGTATACGGTTTCTTCCTCTTCATTTTTCTTTCCCCAAAATTCACTCTCCCTCTCTCGCCTCTCTTCTTCCCCGCCGAGCGAACGCCCGACGCCGTCGCCTCTGCCTCCCAGCCGCAGCGCCGCCGCGCCTCTTTCCCGCCTCCGACCGCCTCCCTCACGCACCGCCCAGACGCCTCCCTTGCGCGACGAAGCGCCGCCGCGCGCCGTCCTCTCCGACCGCCGTCGCTCCTCGCCCGGAAAGCCGCGAGCGCCGCCTCACCCCTCCTGGGCCGTCGCGGAGCGCCGCCGCGCTCGAGCCCCGCCTTCAAGCTCCGCCGCGAGCGCCTCTCAGCCACCGGCTCCCGCCGCCAGATGCAGCGTCACGCTGCCGTCGTCCCCGGCCGAAGCGCCACCTCTCGCGACGCCCTCTGCCTCGCCGCTCGCACAGCTCCACCACCGCCGTGCTTCCGCCTAAAGCCGCCGCCTCTTTTTTTTCCTCTTCCGGTAATTAAAAATTCTCCTTTCAATTTCTACTCATTAAAGCTTCAAATTTCAATTTTTGAGTAATTCGATTTGTACCGATTAAACTCGATTTCTAACCGAAGCCTTTTGTCGTCCAATTTTCCGATTGATTTGACGCCGTTGAACCGGTTGATGTTGCCGAATTTTTGGAAATCCCAACCGACGCCGTTAGGCCGTTCGATTCATTTTTCTGAATCCCCGAACGACGCCGTTAGGCTGTCCGAATTATCCGACAATTTATCGAATCTCCAAATGACGCCGTTAGGCCGCTCAAATTATCCGACGAGTCTCCGAACTACGCCGTTAGACTGCCGAATTTGGGACTCGTAAGAATTACTACCTTTTCTATTTCTCGTAATAGTTGGATTATGAATTTAGTTGAATCCCCGTTGAGTCGTTGTAAGTTTTAAGATAATTGTTTTGAAGCCTGTGAGCTTGTAGATGGAGTTTTGATGTTGTTGGTATTAATATTATTGAAATTGTTATTTAGTGTTAGTTGTTAGGCTCGGTAGTATTGAGTTTGTTGATTAATATTGTTGAATTGATGGATTAGTATTGTGGGTTTAGCTGTTTAGTGTTATTGTATTAGTTGGATAATATTACTAGATGGATGAATTAGTTTGGTTTGGTTAGCTGATGTTATGACGATGAAATTAGTTGTTAGTAATATTAGTTGAATTTTTGGAGACAAAGGGAAACTCGTCTTCCCCTTGTGCGACTGTTAGAAAATTAGAAACGAAAAGATAAGTCGTTTAATATTCCAAAATTTAGTAAACAAATGAAAATGTGGAAAATAGTATAATTCTTTTGTTTAGAAAGTGTCACTAATCAATTTTAGAAGTGTCACTAATATTAGAAAAGAAAAGTACTTTTTATAAACTTCTTAGAAAGTCTAAGTTTATTAATAAGTTTTATTAAAGGAAATTTATTTATAAAGTATGATTAATTATATTCAAAATTTCTTTTAAAATGAGAAATAGAATTCTTAAGAAAGAAAAAACCTTTTCTTTAATTTTATTAATATTTTTCTAAGTAATTCCAAGATGAATTCTTATATTTTCTTCCTTAAAGGGCCTTTATTAAGGACATCCCTGAATTCAGTAAATACACTCACCCTGTTACACCACTGCTTTCAGTAAATACACCATCCTGTTACACCACTGCTTTCAGTAAATACACTCCCCAGTTACACTACTGCTTTCAGTAAATACACCCCCTGTTACACTACTGCTTTTAGTAAATACACCCCCCTAATACACCTCCTCTTAAAAAGGGGTGTACTTATCAAAAGATTGTTTTTGTAGTAATCGAAATAGTCATACCACAAGTATACTAGTAAATACACTCCCTCAATGCACTCACCTTTTTAGAAGTGGTGTATTTACCAAAATAGGGTGTGACCCTTAAGCAAGTCCTTTTGAGTTTATAAGACCACAACTTTCTCGATTCTCGTAACACAAACTCTCAAGTTTTTCTAAACGTTTTCAAAGGTCAACTTTTAATTAAATATCTTCCTACTAGGATTCGGTACTAGTTGGAACGCACACGAGGTTTTCGACATTCTGTTTGAACATCTTTCATGGGACCCGGAGTTAACAGGTGGGTGATGATCTGTTGATTGATCTGCTATTAATAACGTCGTGCCGGTATTTCCTGAACTCGATTAAATCAAATCAAAAATATCTAATCCAACATAAATGTAACACCTATCTATATAACTGTTTGGATTATGTGATATAACTATATATGTTATATATTGTCTGTTGTTTTGTGGATCGATCATCACTGCATGAGTAAATACCTTACGTGAGCATGAATCAGTTCATTTGTCAGTCAAGTGTTATTCTTTGTAAAGTTTATTGAGTCAGTTTTGTGGAAGATCAGTATGTACGGAGTCGGGATCGAGTTTTAAATCCGACCTCCGGGGCTGCTGTCGGGGACGCCCTCGGAATCAAGGTTGTTGATCAAGTAGATCTGGTCCCCGGTCAGCTGTCGTTTGACGCACTGGGAAGAAGGCCATTGATACTTGCTTATTTTGAGGGATGTTATAAGGTTGGATGATGTGAGCTTGTGTGGTTGGATGAAGTAAGTTTTGGTTGGAGTTGAAAAGAATAACTTTGTTGATTTGTTGGAGTTGAAAAGAGTAACTTTGTTGGAAGTGGAATTGTCGCACGTTTATGGTTTGTCAATTTGTGATAATATGTGATATGACTTTGGGCTTTGCCCTAATGTGAACCAACTTGTGCTATTTCAATTATATTATGCGAAATATGTTTAAATGCCGTTTAAATATTATATGTCAACTTATTAAATAAAATAAACACTTTATCAATGAGTATAACTTAATATATTTCGGATTTACCAATCCCATGATGTTGCAAATCACCCATATGTGAGAATTCAATTCTCACGCCCCTTTTTCCTAAACCCCTTGCAGATTATGATTTCGTGGAGCAAGAACAGTAATAGAGACGACACGGAGTTCCCCACTTAAATAAAATGTTACTGTTGATACTATGGTTTAGGTATACATATATGTGTGTGATATACATATTAAATTTATTCTATTCATTTCTTCCGCTGCATAAAAACTCACCATCTCTCATTTCCATTATATTACTTCAAAAATTTTATAGTTCGGACTTTTGATCACAATAACACTTCGAATTCGATATAATTAATATATATTGGGTTCGGGGCGTTACACATAGATATTTAGACACAACCACGATAATAAAACATCTAAACCAAACTAAATATTTCACACAATACTTAGTACACTTCTTACGGAGTTTTGAAACATAACAATTAAAGTTTGAGGAGTCCGCCACTGTCAATTACACGTCCGTCTCGTCTCCAACAAAACCTGAAATAATTTAAGGAGCATCATGAGTCTTCCCCCGGAGAGGAAGCCCAGTGGGATAACATTCAATATACAATTGCTTTAAAGAAAACCCATTTGATATGAAAGAGTGAGTACTTGCCAAGGCCCGTCGACCCGACTATTCCACATAGCATAATTCCACACAGTATAATCCACACAGCATAATCCACACAGAGCAAAATCCGAAGATATACTTATTTGCATCTCACATACAAATGGAATAACTAATACAAAAGCAATTAAATGTTACCCACTTTTCTTGAAGTCGAATGTTTCAAGATAACTTCCCGGAAGCCTGCTAACTCGTGCTGCACTCGACACGTTTTTGTAGTCCTTTAGTCTCATAATCATTAAATGTTATCAAAATATATATATTTTTTAAACTCTCATGTTATAATCATAGCAAGGTATTAATTCTCATTTACACAAGATAATCAGAAAATAGTTTAATAAATTATATCTTAGGTTAACACATTAGAATAACACATTGAAACGAAGTATTCACCATAAATTTTGAACACACTATTAATTTATCAAATTTATACAGTATCTTCTAAACACGTATAGGTACACACAATAAAAATTTCACATAGAAACTCTCTCTAGTTTGTGATTTATGAATTTTCCAAGTTAGGCAAAAACAAGCCCCAAAACCCGTCATTTTCCAATATTTAGTAACACATGAATATGACTAAATTAAGGTCAAGTAAAAATTTCAATATGATCCTAAGAGTCAGTAGTAATACCATAAAAATTATCACAATTTAAGACTTTGAATTCTCTATTTATTTATATATTGTTCTAGAGCTCTAAAACTGCTAGTTTTTTACTGTGAGGTCACTGTTTGTTAGAAAATTCATTAAAAATATAATATAATTCCAAATTCATCCAAATAAAATTCATATGAAAGATAAGATTCAATATAACAATATAGCCTAAAATAAATTTCAAATACAAAATAATCTATACCCAGTAAATTTTACAATCATCACAAAAAACGGGGCCGATTCTCTGCTGTACAGCAGTATAATATAAAATTCACATAAAATTGAAAACAACTTCAAAAATTCTGAAACTTTTACCACGCACTAAAAACTTCCAGAACTTTGATTTGGCAAAAGGATTTCATCAAATTCGTTCGGAAAAGGTCAGGACAACTCTCGAAATTAACATGCAATTTCATAGCAGATTTCAACATCAAAATTTACACATATAATAGTCTAGTTGGGGCACCCAACTCAATTTAATCACCATATATCCACCAAATAAGTCTCCGCACATAAAAAGAAAGGACTTGTAGTAGGAGAAGGGAAAGAAAAACGACACAAAATTCACATGCAATGACATATATCACATGCACTCCATAAATTAACACTCTTGAGTCACATAGTTAGCAATTTTCACAAGATACACCAAAATTTCTGCAGGATATTAAATCAAAAACCCTTAAATGAATTTTTATTTTTATTTTTATTTCAAAAGGGAATATTTTGAGCACCTCATTACCAAGAATCGTAGAAAAAGAAAACCACAGGAAAGGGAAAGAAAAACCACTTCGTATGCAAAATAAAAAGATCAGTTTCTTTCTTTCATTTACCTCTAGATAAAATCTTCTACTTCAATGAAAGCTTTAAAGAGACTCTTCTACTTCAATGAAAGCTTTAAAGAGACTCTTCTACTTCAATGAAAGCTCTTATGATGACGGAGGTGGAGGTTTTTTTTTTTTTTTTTTTTTTTTTTTATCCGGAGAAGGGAAGGAGTAGAGAGAGAAAGAGGAAGAAGACATGGTGAAGAAGAGAATGACGGTTCGTATTCTTGAGAAAGATATTAGGGAATATATCTATCTATTGGGGGAGACCAATTCAAATCCTGAATTTTATTTCAAGAATATATAACTCATATATATATATATATATTTAAAATTTTAATTTAATCATCTTAATATGTATTTGGAAATACATATAATTAAACCCATATATGATTCCTAATTAATTAAAAAGAAATTATTTTCTCCTTTTTTTTTCCACTAGCAGTAATATTTTTTCTAAACACATAAGTCTCAAATATTATGTTTTAGTACTTCCTTTTTATTATCACTGAATTATATGTATATATACATATTTTTTTTTTCTTTCCTATTTCCATTTATTTGTGTCAAGTGCATTGCAATCGAGCCCGGTCTCCTCAATTGGCTATCCTGCAAAAATTTTCTAAAACTTGTAGATATCATTAGTTCTCTCATCTCATAATTGTAACTTTTAGAAACAATAAAATAGTCCACCAAAATAATTAAGTTGCTAAAAGAAACCATATATATATAATGTATTTTTAAGGAAAACGGGGTGTTACATTCAGCCTCAGAACAAAATTTCAGAGGAATTAAATCATCAAACCATGTAGTTTAAGCAACTAACAAGTCAGTTTCTACAACACAAAACCTTGTGATTTCAGGTGCTTCAGAGCTCGTTAAAGAAGGATTACAGACTCCTCTAGTGTTCCTAGCTACTGTTTCATCCATTTTTCCGTTAGTATAACCCATCATCTACATAAGCTGACTGTATATACATTCATCAACTATACTTTTCCTTACTAGTTTTATTCGAATAATGTGGGATTCAATATAGTTAAGTAGTATGTCAATACTGGAAATAACTAAAAAAATGCCTATTATTTAAGCCATATCACATCTTGTTTCAACATAAGGATGGAAAAACCAGCAATTTATATATTTCAAAGTATGAAATTTGGATAACTGACCTAAAATGGTCTGATCTTTGCGGTCTTGAATGGAGATTGCATTGGCGTCTGCCAATTCTTCCACCGTTGAGGATAAGGCTGCCGCTGACAAGCTCATTATTTTATTTCCAAAGATCCACAAATACTACAACGGCAGCTTACACTTTTAAAACATTATTATATGCATACAATAAAAGCATTATGAAAACTAAAGGATCTGGATCACCTGCTGTGTAGAAAAACACAGTAAATTTTACAGTGCAATAAACGATGTCGTACAATGTTTAAGGGTTAACTAAATTTCCTTTGTTTTACTTTTTTTTTTTGTTTTCCATATTTAACTTTTAAAACATGATAATATCAAGATTTTTTTGTAAAAAAAAACTGTAAATTTAGTGAAAAGTTAATTATCGTTGATTTAGTTGTTACTAACTTGTAAATTCATAATATTATTTTTATTAAATTTTAACGTTGATCTGTTTTCCAGTATATGTTTATAAACAATATTAATAAAAATAGTATTATGAATTTGTAATATATAAATATATATATATATAAATATTTTCCTCAAGATTTAAATGCAATAAAGGAAAACTAAATTCTTGATATTATCATGTTTTAAAAGTTAAATAAGGAAAAAAAAAAGGGTAAAACAAAGGAAAATTAGTTAACCCCTAAACACTGTACAGCACCAATTATTGCACTGTACAATTTGCTGTGTTTTAATACACAGCAGGTGATCCAGATTCATAGGGCTCGATCGCGATTAGGTATTGGACCAATTATTATGGGCTTTTTCAAACATTAAAAACAGACTAAAAAAATTAAATAATACATTTTGTATATTCAGTATTTTTCATCCTTCGTCGTGAAAACCACTTCCACCATCATCGTTCACCACAACCCTAAATAAACCAGCTTTGTTCGATTCCGGAAAAATTGCTTTTCTCCGACATTCTTTTTGCAAAAATGTGAAATTTTCGGAAACATATTTCAAAGAAAAAGAAGTAATTCGCTAAAAAAACAAAAAATTGAACAAAATTTTAACAAATATTTTCAATATAATAACAAAATCTTATTTCTTTATAGGAATTTATTTTTTAAAAAATTGTGTACTTACTAAATCTGTATAAAACGGTCTTTATTAAAACCGATGAAACCTGTAAAGCCTCCAACGTTAATTAAATATGAATATTGTTGGCATGAGACAATGAGAATAAGTATAATTAGGACATTGACTCATTAACACTTTGGTAGAAGTAGGTGTTAATTGTGTAGTCTCATAGCATGAGGCGGTCTCATACAAGTTTTTGCCAAAATTAATTTTCTTAAAATAAATCACCCCTCCACTCTAAACAACCTATCTAAAATAGATTGTTCATCTAATCTTAAAAAAGGGTAATTAAACCGGTCATTCTTCTATAAAAGAATAAATCGACACACTTAAAAGTCGAAGAAGAAATTGTTGCAATGGAATACACGAAGGGGTCGTTTGGTTCACAGGATGAGATTGATTAGATGAGATTGAATTAGATGACATTGGATTAGATATGATTGAGGAGGGATGTGTATTTGGATTGAATGATTAAGTGGATTTAAAGTGCAATATATCATTTTTAAAGCATGGGACTATGGAGTCTCACCATCCCTAAGGGATTATTTAGTCCCTCATTTCATGGATTAGGTAAATTTATGACTCGGATCCCAATTTTATTCCGGGCCGTAAACCTGTGAATCAAACGCAATATTACATGGGATTGAATGGGACTAAAACTTTAGTCCCACCCAATCCACCGAACCAGACCACCCCGAAAATGACTATACAGCCTCCCCAAATAAATCTCCCACCCAAGTAAATAAATAGTTTTCACCCCTAATTTCACATCTTCTCTAGGAATCCAATTCCATTATTTAACTTCTCAGAATTCAAATAATACCTGTTGAAGCTTGATAAAAAATTTGAATATTTCGAATACTTCTTTTCAAACTCCAAGTTGTGCAATCTTACAAGACCAAAGTATCCAAATCAATCTGTAGCCTGTTCATGTACAAAAAATACAACCCGAATCAAATACATGCAAACAGAGAAAGGAAGACTCACCCATAAATTAAAAAGAATAACCTTTTCTTAACTCTCTTTTCTCATCAGCACCACTCTCCTGCAAAGGAAAAATCACCAGGAATAAGATGATGGGGAGATTTTTTTTTTTTTATTATGATGTTCTGAAAATTGAAATTTTCAGCAAGACACCACCTACGAGCTTAGAGCATGTCAACACAGTGGAGGGACATTTGCGCCAGACCTCCTATGGTCTGAGCATATCGAGACCGGTTTGTAACCTATAGTACTTTCCCGTCCACGAAATAGTCCTAGTTGCCTAAAATACACAAAAAAATTTCTTTTTACATATTATATCTAACTTTCTTAATAACCATGCATGAGTATATTTTATGGATGGATGGAGTAATTGATAATGCATCTAATCCCCATCACACACAAAAATACGTTTCACAAAACACTCCCCATATACATGCCGAAATATATAATCACTTAGCAATTGAGAAAATCACCATAGTTTTAATTATATACTTATATAATAGTAATAATAACAAGCTTGGTACTACAACACTGTTAACTCACACAGCATATAACCCTCTCACAGTATATACACTTATATCTCAGTTCTCTCTGTTTTTTTTGGATCAATTTGAGGAAAGAAAAATGCATTTACAGTCAAATAGATAAGGATGAGGTACAAACCAACAATATCAAAAGAGGTTGGGGATAAAATTACAGTGTTCCAGGAAATAGGTTTTAAATGTAGCTTTCCGGTGAATATTTGACGGCCTTTTCGAGATCCGACCGTCAAATTGATTGAGGGATTTTACTCTCTCGTCGAGAGCTTCCTATGGGTACCAGAAACGAGGCCGACCGTGAGGGAAAAGGCGACGGCGCTGGGAGGGCGTCGTCGAAGAGAAATGGGCGGCGGCGGCGGCGGCTCCGACCGTAGGGAAGGAGAAGGGAGGGAGTCGATCGCGGCGCTATGCGATAGGAGGGGATCGGAAAGGGAGAAAAACAAGAGTAGGCGATGGTTTTGGAACCAGTAGAGACTAGAGAGAGAGTTAGCAGATTTCAGATTTTGATAGAGTGGTTTTTGTTTAGGGTTGGCAACGGGGCGGGGCGTGGCGGGGCCGGGGATGCCATTCCCCATCCCCGTCCCCGCGAAGTCGGGGATTTCCCGTTCCCTGTCTAATTAATTTTTTTATCTCATTTTTAAAATACAAAAAAATATAATATAATATATAAATTAAAATATTTAATCATACATAACAATTAGTTTAAATTGGTGTTAAAAAAATTAATTTAAGCAATTTGAAGAGTCTCTAATTCTAATATTTTTAGTTAATATATGTATTAAAATAAAAATTATATAATTTGAAACTAATAACATAATATCAAATAAAATATAGATGTAATTTGAAAATAAATAATTAATTGAGTAGAAAAATTATGAAATATTTATTTACAATTTACTTCTAAATTTACATATTATATACATATAAATATATTAAATATATAAAAATAATACGGATCCCCGCAGGGAACGGGGCGGGGATCCCCGCCCCGTCCCCGCCTACGGGGCAAAAAAAATCCCCATCCCCATTTGCTTCGGGGATTCCCCGCCCCGGGGCGGATCCCCGCGGGGAACGAGGATTCCCCGTCCCATTGCCAAGCCTATTTTTGTTTTGGAAACTGACGGTATACGAGAGTCGTACAAGAGTCATACACTGTTTTAGAAAACTAGAGATCGTAAATCCCGTGCTTCGCACGGCTGAAATTTGTTACATTATTTAAACTATAATAATTACCAAATCAATCAATACCCTTATATAGTGGAAGCAGAAAATGCCTAAGTGGCACCTCCTATCCACTCCCACTTCCCACTCCTTGGCTCCTCATTGAGTCAAGGCGTACATTTGATCCTGGCCTTCGATTTACACTAATTCATCTTGACCGTAGATCGTTGCTCCTTATTTTCTATAAATTGAGTTTTTTCATTCTCATCTTCATTCGTGGAAATCTTCATCTTTCTTCTCTTTAAGCATTTCATCCAATTATATGTGTGGACGTTCTTCATTTATTTTTTGTCCTTTTGGTGTACGTGTGCTCCGGTCGTGGCGAAATTTTGTTTTGAAGGATTATTTTCCGGCGTTAGATTTCCGTTGTAATGTTTGTTCGAGCATTTGTATTAGCTCTTATGAAGGATTCTTTTCGTGCCTTTGTCAAGCATCTCCGGTTTTTTTTTCTTTTCTTCTTCTTTATGAGTAGAAGTACTCCTCGCGTGCTTGTGCCGATGAAATTGTTGTAATGATGTTGTTTTCGTTCAAATATTAATTGATTCACGTTGTCTCTTTTTTCCGTTCTAGCCTCCAGTGTTGTTTTTTTATTCTTATTTCATTTTAACAAGAATTGATTCTGCAATAACCTTGGTTTTAACGAGAAAAATATTCGATAAATTTTTTCAAGAAGATTTGATCCTGCAATATCCTTAATTTACAATCACAATGTCGACGAAATTATTAAAATAAAGTTAGCCGATTTGTTTCGGAATTTAGTTGTCGTCTTTGATAATGTCACGTCACGTGGTCATACTTGTGTTGATCATCTTCTCCATGAATTAATTAAATACTTTGCCCCACTTTAATTTTGACTAATAAATTGTATTTAAATCTCATAATTAAAATTTAATTTAAATTAACATTACAATCATAAATTTTGCCCTTGGATATGCTTGGGAGTCATATATCTTAAAATTCGCCCTTGAATTTCTTTTCTAATAAATTTACATTACGTTATCTATTTTTTCATAATTGAAATATTGTACTGCATACTATAATTCCATAATTTGTTTTATTTAGACACATATGAAAAATATATTTAAAAAAAATTATTCATAGTGTTATAATCAAGAAAGTACTCTATTATTTTATTGCATTAAATTAATGTGATTCCATATTTTTAAATGTTACTATCCACATAATATGATTTAATTTAAACACATCCAATGAATATGAGTGAATCATCATTACACTCGCATTGTTCGGGGTTATATATGGTAGGCATGTGTTTGTTGTATTTTACTATAAATGTACACAAATTCATATATTTGTTGACTTGTATTATGAATTCTTTTTTCCCTGAAAAATAAAAATAAAAATAGGCCTGATTTTTAGTATTCTCATTTTACTTAATTTGTCTTATGTGGAGTAAGTTTGTCGTAAAATTCATTTGCAATTTTCAATTTAATTTATAATATAGTATAAGAATTAATGTTTTTGAATGAAATAATTAATGGAATACTTGGTTTTAATTCCAACAAATTAGTTGATCATAAAATCATATAAATTAAATTAAATGTCAAATTATACTATAAATATCAGTCATAATTATCCATATTGATGGGATCAAACCAATTACGAAATTCTCGCACGTGAATTAATTGTAAATTTTTATTATTTGAAAAATATTAGGATAGTATTTAATTTTCATTGCAATTTACTATATTTATTTGGTAAATCGACTTTTTATACATATGCACTAAATAATAGGAAATATTTTAGATCATCATGAATATATTTTTGGTAACAAATAATTATCAACCTCTATGATTTTTGAACTAATACTACGTTTATATATTTGAATTAAACTAATATTACGAGTACATATTAAACTAATACTGAGTGTATTTGGAATTAAGTGTAAAGTTTTATTATTTTAAAATATTAGGAAAATAATTAATTCTCAGTGCAATTTTCTCTATTTATTTAGTCAACCAAATTTTACAATTGTGTGCTAAATAATAGGAGATATTTTAGATCATCAAGAATATATTTTTGGTAATACATAAAATAATTGTTAGTCATATCTTTAAATAATATCATGTTATT
Source organism: Ballota nigra (assembly GCA_947034835.1). Classification (NCBI taxonomy): domain Eukaryota; kingdom Viridiplantae; phylum Streptophyta; class Magnoliopsida; order Lamiales; family Lamiaceae; genus Ballota; species Ballota nigra. Next base: position 2,264,859 of record OX344727.1, on the reverse strand, counting down.
AACGTATTAATAATATCATTAATTCTGCAAAGTTATAATTAGTAATACATAAAATAATTGTTAGTCATATCTTTAAATGACCAATTTAATAAACAAATTGATTAATATCAGTATATTACCATCTAATACAATTTATAATAATATGGGATGAAGAACTAAACTAATTCATCCCAAAAAATATTAACATTTTGATAATTAGATAGTTGGACCTGAGTAGGTTAATCAAATGGATAATTTTCATATAACCCATAAATTTATTTGCTTAATACTTTCCAATAATGCCTATTAATTATGATAAGTAATTTGACCATATCAAACTATATAATGATTTTTTAATGAAAATTAAGTAATAATGACCCAATATTTCTTTATGTTTAAATAATAACAATATTTATCTGGTCAATCAAATTTTACAATTGTGTGCTAAATAATATGAGATATTTTAGATCAACAAGAATATATTTTTGGTAACAAATAATTATCAGGCACTACAATTAAGGAGGTAATGTATGTGGTAGTTTAATATTTCAATTTTAAATATGAGCTAAATAATCGGTGCATATTTTAGTTCATTTTATATTTATACTAGTGTTAAACCCGCGAATTTCGCGGGCATCAAAAAATATTGTTTGATTTTTTTTTTCAACAACACAATATAAATATGTCCATAGGAATATAGTTGTGTTGTCTTTAATACATTATACACAACAGACGTATAATTTCCCATTAAAAGTATAGTTATTTAATTAAACACAATTATCAAACCAAACATAATAATATTAAATATAACATTTAAGCACATACGATAAAACAAAATTTCATAGTAATTTCTTTTATTATTTTGTTAAGCACATGCGATAAAACGCAATACAATAATCACAAGTTTCTAAAAACCTCCTTTGAAGGTTTACCTTCGGAGTCAAGACAAAAAAAATTCAAACCACTTTACTCCTAACCCTCTATACCGCAACGTACAACTGTCCGTGTGTGAAAATTGGTTTTAGCAGGTACAGTCCAATGGTCGAAAGAGATTGACCTTGACGTTTATTAATAGTCATAGCAAAACACAATAATACGGGAAACTGTCTCATCGTTAATTTTACGGGCATCCTTGCGTCTGAATTGCTCAAAGTCATTATTTGGATGAAAACCTTATTTCCAACATTTTTTCCAGAAATTATCTCAGCTTCAATCACGTGGTTTCCTATCCTAGTAACAACCAATCTCGTCCAATTACACAACCCAGATTTCTGATCAATATTCCTCAAAAGAACAATAGGAACACCCTCCTTCAATACCAATTTATGGCTAGGCATACCACTACACCTGACAGAGTTTAAAAAACCCAATGGCACCAGCTCTCCATTACCCCCAGAACGAAACTCCGATTTACAAACACTATCGTAACTCAAATAAACCCTCGTTTCCCCAAGAATAATGGAGAGCATCTTCTCATTGATACAATCTACACCTTGATGCGTGGGTGCAAGAATTGCTCTATCTTCAAAATATTTATGCATACGTAGATTGCTCTCGACAGATGGATAGATACTTTAAATGATAGTCATAATAGGATTAACCTCATCACAAATGAGATTTTCTGGTGGAATCTAAATATCTACAAAACCATCTCTACCTTGACCGAGCTTGTCATCTCCAACTTTCAATATCCAATCCGAAAATTCAGCAATTCCATTGTTGCTTGAATCAGAAGATGTGCTTCCGACCTCCAACCTCATATTCTTAGTCAACGTAAGCACCTAACCACAAAGCGACAAATACACGCATAATTACCCAATCAACGGATAAATACTTAATATCAAATATAAATAATAATCATTCAACTAAAATTATTAAGACTACCTTGCAGTATTCCCACAAGTTACAAGTACGATGAATTAATGGTGAATGAATAACATATTCTCTGCTTCCATTTGATATTACCGGAAGTATTTACCGAATATCACCACCAACAACAATAATTTTTCCTGCAAACGGTAAATCATTCACTGATCCATGGGAATTCCTAACAATATCTCGCAAAGTACGATCCGACGCTTCGAAACTAAATTTATTTACCATAGGCGCCTCATCCCAAATTATTAGCTTGGCCATTATGAGTAATCCTGATAACTCTGATCCAGAAAGCACATGACACGTGGACGACTCATCAATATTTATGGGAATTGCTAATCTCGAATGAACAGTACGTCTACCGGGCAGAAGAAGCCCTGCAATTCCACTCGAAGCAACGTTCAAAACTACATGGCCATCACACCGTACTGCAGCTGAAAGTGTCTTCCAAATATACGTCTTTCCAGTCCCGCCATATCCATATAAGAAGAAAATACCACCCTTTCGACTCACAACAGCATCGAGTATCTCGTCAAAAATAGATCTTTGTTTAGAAGTGAGCATAGAACTCAAATTCGTATACTCATCCCTCAGGAGTGCACGGTCATACTGCATCTCCTCGTGTATCATCCTGTTCGTTCCAGCTGATACCGATCACTCCCTGGGCACAAGCATCGAAGGGAATATGGATAAACTGCTTACATTCAATTCCAACAATTTTACAATTTCAATCGATGTATAATTCGTCAAATCGTCATTGCTCAGAATTAGTTCTGTCCAAAACACCAAAAGAATACAACATTAGACAATATGCATATAAATTCAAATTAAAAAAATGTATTTTAAATACAGTTGCCTGGAAAATTCAATAATCTTCTCTGTCTTGACTGTATATCATCAGAAAGATAATCAAAGGTTCGCTCGAATACTTTCTCCAGAGAGTTCATTGTAGAAGAATGGAGGATAAATTTCTCACATAATGAGCAGATGCCCAAAAACTTGATTCAATTATTCCATCAATATATTCCTATCGTCGTCCAACAATCCCAAAGAATAATAGGTATCCCTAAAAGTTGAGTAGGTAACATCTCCATTGGTGTGTATCTCCTCATACAACTCAGAATCCCTACCGTGGGGTAGCAGAATGCCCAAGTAAAATTGCTCACCAGCACCAGGTGGAACATTGTATAACCTTCCCAAGGCCGAACTTTTGTCTCTACGCCTTTCCCAGGTGAACTTTTTTCTATTCCACACGTACTTAGACGGAAACTCCATATAAGCGAAACTTTTTTCTTGGGGATCAGTCGTGTTACACTCCATTCACGCTAAAATATTGTTCTATGAGTTGCAGGCCTCTGTAGGACATCACCAATGTACTCGTCATCATCGAAAACAACATTGTTCTCATTAGGAAGGTTAAAGTTCAATCGCACAACTGATGGAAATATGTATTGTATATCGAACTGAAGAGTCCTCTACACTGCCTCGCACGGAGAAATGTACCTACAATTAATGTAATTCTCGACCTCATCTTTATCCTTTGAATTGACATTGGACGGAGCACCAGCATCCACTGTTACAGTGACTCTATCAGAACCCTTGTTAATATACTTGATGGACTTGTGTCGATTGCACCATTTGACATTTATATATCCCTGGTATCTCCTCAATAAAATGGACTGTAAAGCACAACAACCCCATTGTCCAGTTCAACTCCACTTTTGATAACAGTACGTCCATCATTCCTCCGCATGTAAAGAGCGTATCCATCCTAATCAACCGAAGTACTTTCCTGATACTTCTTAGGAAAATGTATTGATCAATAATTCCCGCCCATACATGGTGAACTTCTCATAGCAAGTCCACATGGTCCATGCATCATATAGTCCCCAACCAAGTCATGCAACTCTGGATCTTCATCTTTATCAGGAATCTCCGCAGATATGATGCGATCAACGTCCTCTGAATTTGGAATCTTATTATCGCGATTCAAGAATAGAAGAATATGAGCATATGACAATCCCCTCTTCTGGAATTCCACGATGTAGACCACTGCACAAAAAAAAAAAGATTAGGATTATTGATAAAAAAAACTTATTAGTTTTAAAACTACGTGGTAATAATACATTGCCAGAAAAAATATAATAACAACTATGTAATACATAATTCATATATATAGATTTAAATTTCAAAATATCCAATAATAGCACATATTTACATGCATCAATCTTGCAAAAAATCTGAAGCTCCTTGAAATCCCTCACAATTCTATCCAACTTCATCTTAAATAATCGACACAGAATATCAGGCCTATCCGCCGTCTCAAGACCTCTGCTGGATAAAAATCTTGATATCTCTGGCCACTTTGGATTGCAGGTAATTGTAATAAATAGATCAGGATAAGAAAAATGCTTACAGATCGACATGGCATCCTGGAAACTCTGTTTCATGTACTTTGGACTACCCGTAAAAGACGAAGGCATTATCCTCTTACTAGCAGTAGATGGCTCTGTACGACCACCTTCAACATCATCAGCCATATCGCATACTCTACCAGATCTCAACTTCACTTGGTTAAACTTTATGTAAGAAAGCCGTTCAGACTCTATCATTGTGTAAGAATCAACCAAGAATTGCTGAAAGAGTCTTCTCGATAGGAACAGGATATTAGATTCATTGTGACGCTCGTGAATTCAAAATGCAAAAAATTCACGCTTCGTGAGCCTTATTCGCTTTCTAGCAGTGGAGCTAGCATCATTATGCACCACATCGAGACGATAACCATCCTCTCCATAAGGAAACAATAGAGGATACTGTAATGGAACATATGACGGATGTAGCTCGCTTATTCTCAATAATTCACCACTGCAAGTCTGAAGGACAATATCCCTTCGTTCATACGTTAAATCCAAATCTCCTGGAATAAGTGTAGCAACCTCCAAAGTAGTTGGAAGATTATGCGTTCTCTTATCCGTATTCCTGGCCTGGACCAGATTCAATCTAAGTGATGGCTCACGTCCAGATATAATGCTTTCCCCAGTATTTCTGAATTAGACTGCAAATGGATTAAATCAATCTATCATTCGCCTCAGTTCTCCAACATTAATATTGTCTAGCCTTCTATTCCTCCCTGTCTCCCTTACACTGTAGAAAGAATTTAAACGTAAAAAAAAAAAGATAAATAAAAAAGACATTCAAAATCCTTCACAATTACCCTAAAACACCAACACAATAACACAATACATGATTGGGGTAAAGGTAGGCATGAGAAAAATTGCAATTAAAAAAATAGCTCATACCCAGTAAATGAAAATAGGAAATACCTGAAAGCTTTTATTTTGTTTTCGATCTCATTTTTAGTGTCGTAAATATACAACTGTGAGAACTTCGGCTATTTTCCAGGAATAGGTAACAAATTTCCAATCTGGTGATAATTAGCACCATGCATCTTGAACATGTAAGGACCTCGACCTCTTTTGATTGAACTATCAACCTTACCGCCCATCGACGTAAAATTAAACATCATATTGTATGCTCTTATATTTTTTACAAACTGCTTGCTCTTATCATCATTCAGAGAAAGCATGTCTTTCAATGCATCGAGAGGCGGCCTAGCATAGGCAACTAAACTTTCACATTGCTGCAACATGAAGGAAATTTTGGATGATTCTTGTTGCTTTTCTTTGAAGTTCTCTTCTCATACCACATGAGAGCATTATAATGCATACATACATACGTAGCATCACCGAAGTCTAGATAACCTGAAAAATATATTAATTAAATAAAATAAATACAGATTCAACAGACCGTTACCCAAATCACCGCTAAATCTTCTGGAGGATATTGTACTCCTGACTGCTGATACAACAACTGATTGAATTCTAGCTGAAAAAGTAGCCACTTCTTATTATGATATAAAATTCGTTATATATAAGTAAAACAATTCATATATTGAAAAATAATATATATAAATATATATATATACACACATGACACATACGTATATACAAATAAAAAGTATACAATTTAAAACCAAAGTCAAAATACTCACTAAACAACAGAGGCTCTACACTCTGAAAATTGTCTAGTCCAAATGTCTGTGGAATCGAAGACGACCCAACACAATACGCATGATCACCACGGATACTGAGACCATTCCTCTGGTGGTTAATAAGTGTCTTTCCCTTTTCTATATACATGAAATTAAAATATTAAAATTAAATAATAACCAGCAAATAAACAATACGAATATTGTTATTCTATCATTTTAGATAAAAAAATTAATATCTTTATATGTAAATTTGGGAACTTGTTGTGATAAACTCGATGGAGCAGTAGTGTCAAGACTGGTTGAAGTCTCGACAGTAGCCACAACTGTAAAATTTCCAACAAAAGAGTGTAATATTTTGGTAACGTGAATATTCAGACGAAATCACCACACTAAAATCACATGCAATATAAAAGATTAAAAAACCTACATTAAAAGGAACATGATTAAGAACATTTTAACCACAATCAAAGCGGCAAAATACACAAATTAAAAATTGGCCAAAATTAATAGATAGTGCCCTAGTTTTGAAAATTTGTTAAGATCCTAATTTTACAAGTTTGTAAAGATATTGTCTCAATTTTGCAAGCCGGTAAAGATAATTTTACAAACACTCATAAGATAGTGTTTTAAAATAACAATTTTTTCCTTATAACCAATTTAGTTAATGTTAACAAACATTATTAATTGTTTATTTAAAGAACATTATATGGTTAAATCTAAAAATAATTTTCAAGTGGTTCACATATGAAATAATTTAATTCTAAACATAATCTCAATAGTAATATTTTATGATTAAAATATGTAATACCACATTGAAATTAATTATGTTTCTAACTTACCACCAATGTTGTCTGAACTGCGAATTGATATGTATATAAGTCATGCCTTATAATTTATCATTAAATTAACTTATATACGCAAGAAGAAATTATTTTTTAGGACATTATCTTGTGGATGTTTGTAAAATTGGAACACTATCTTTTCGGGCTTACAAATTTAGGAAACTATCTTTATGGTCTTATAAAATTAGAACACTATATTTATAAATTTATAAAATAAGGACATTATATTTCATGTCAGAAAAATTTAGGCCAAATTTTATAATAATGTGGGTCAAATAAAGCCCGGTTATAATATGCCTAGTTGGCTGTATTTTATAAAATTTGACCTAAATTGGACAAAATTAAAAGATAGTGTCCTAGTCTTGAATGTTTGTAAAGATACTGTCTTAGAGTAGGTCTCTTGTGCAATAGTGCACGGTGCAATTTCGCCAAATAAGGAAGGATTCTAAAAATTCTCGAGTCAACATTGAGATTCGGATCAACATAATAAAATTCACGGGTTAAACGGATCTTTCCAAAAAAATTGCGCAAAAGCAAACAGAAAAATTCGCTCTCAGGTCTGTGTTACTTTTAAGGGCAAGTGAGTGTTACTGTAAGAGTACGTATGTGTTACTATATTAGAAACAGTGTGAAATCGCGAAAAAAATAGAGATTTAAATCATGAAGAAGAAAAACTTGATACACACAAAAAAAATCTTAAAATTATTAGATAATCATAACATCATAATTCTTATTCATGTGTTACTATATGAAATTGGAAGAATCTGAATAATAAAAAGACTATATGATTAATTAATTCATGTGTTACTACATGAACAAATGAGTGTTACTACAAGAACTAAATAGTGTAACGATATGAGCTAGTAATACACTTTTGCTCATGCGGTAACACTCGTTTGTTCATACAGTAACACAATTTTCAGCAGTATGAAAAATGGGCAGTCGTTTGACCCGCGAATTTTGGTAATTTCTATTTAAATCAGTAACACACATTTGTTCATGTGTTACTACATGAACAAATGAGTGTTACTACAAGAACTAATCAGTGTTACGATATGAGCTAGTAACACACTTTTGCTCATGCAGTAACACTCGTTAGTTCATACAGTAACACAATTTTCAGCAGTATGAAAAAATGGGCGGTCGTTTGACCCGCCTTTGACCCGCGAATTTTTTAATTTTCTATTTAAAGCAATAACACACTTTTGCTCATGCAGTAACACTCGTTTGTTCATATAGTAACACAATTTTCAGCAGTATAAAAAATGGGCAACCCGTTTGACCCGCGAATTTTGTTATAATTTATATAGAAAACAACCGGGTAGGGTTTGAGCATATTGCACGGGTCAGACTTTGTGCAATATTGCATATTAGACTTTGTCTTATAATTCCATAAATATAATGGCCTAATTTTACCAACACTCATAAGATAGTTTCCTAAAATAACTGTTTTTCTCTTAAAAGAATCAACACATGGGAAAATATTAAACTTTGTTTACAAATATTCATCACCTAATTTGCCGGTGATAAATAATTACAAATGGATCAAGGACTTTAAATAACACCTAATTTTGTTAAGTTAGCGCTAAATACACATTAATCAAAGCATTACATGGCAAAAATTATAACTGAGTTTAAAAAATTAGATAAATTGACAATTTGTAATAATTATATTATATGGTGTATTTACCTAAGAGTGAAACCATTAATTTATTTTGTAATTCTTTCATGCAAATTAGATATCTATTTTGGCACAATTTTTATTTAATTATTGACAATCTATAATTGGATGAATTGACAAATTTAATGTTCCTTCATTATTTATTGAATAGTAAAACTAATTCTAAATGTAAAAATAAGGATATGATATATTATAAATAGTTATAAAAAAGATTAAAGAGGTATCATTTATTCTATAAAAAAAAATCCACAAGGATTGATTTTTACATATTAATTATGGCTATTGAATAAATATGTAATTTTTTTTAAAAACAAAATTAGTCGTGCACAACTTTGTTTAGTTAGTGAATTTTTTAAATGAATGTTGATTCTAAATAAGTGTGATATAATTATATATAAGCTTAAATTGTATTCTTTAATCACATATGGTATGATTTGGAGTCACAATGGAAATATAAATTAAAATTGAAATCACAATTTTCAATAAAGGAAATATTACACAATTGAAGATTGTTTATGAACTTACACAATCAAATATATATATAAAAAAAAAAGGATTTATGGTATTGTAGTAGCATATTAAAAGTATATGTATGTGCATTAAAATAAACAAACTATTCTAAAATTTTAAGGACACTAATTAAATCCTATAATAAGGTTTTTTAGAAAAATATTATCGTACAGAACCAATTATGGATAATTAATTCTGATAAATTGTGATATTAATAAAAGGTATTACAATTTATATCTAATTTATTATTTGTGGTAATTTTTTAATTAACATGAATCAATGATGATACACTTAGATCAACTACATATATGTACTCATTTAGAATTGATTAAGTAAGACACACTCTAACACACCATACATACACTCTAACACACAAGTCATAAAAGTATGTGGCAAAGGAAAAATTTTAAATTTGAAAATCTTTCTAAGCTCATTAACAGATTTTTTCAATATTTGATATAAATATTTTGTTTAAAGTCATTTAATCTCAACCCATTAATTTTTAGGTATAAAATCTATATCTAAATGAAATAGTTATATTTGTACAAATCAACATAATTTATAAACAGGTTAATTGTCAATGATTTGTGATATATCAATTTAGCATGTTATAAAAAAAAATGAATACTTCTACATGTATATTGATTAATTATTATAAGTTATGACATAATTAATTAATATAATTACAAGTCCATAATATACTCCATTTCGTTTTGTCAAACTTACCCTAAATAATTAAATAATATTATGCACATGTAAAATGTTAATTACCATACAAGTAATACACGTATTAAAATGTATTTAATATGTAGTAGTTAATATTGTATGACTTCGAACTTAATTAGGCTAATTCCAAAAAAGAAGGATTTATATATTAAAATATTTTTTTAAAACGTGAACTAATAAATGAATAATGTAAATTCGAAAATGATCAAATTTACATGAAACAATATATACATCAAACAAAACAGGATTTATAAATTAAAATGTATAATGATTCAATTAAATATTATATATCTTATTCAAAGATTATAAAATCAAGAAAGGATCCTAAACAACCGATCCAATTTTCCATAATTAATAACATGTTACCTTCGTTCATTAATAATGATATTAATTAAGAATTTATTCGTTCAATAATAATGATATTAATTAAGAATTTATATCACAATAATTATAAGATCGGTTACTATATTGCAAGTCAGTGGAAAGTGGACCAAGATTGAATACAATTAAGTTGGGTACATGGACCAAACTTATTAAAATTAAAAAAAAAAAAAACAGAAGCATGTCGAATATAAAGAAGAAAAAAAGAGAATTTTGCATTTTTTGGAGATGACTAAACTGAGAATTTTGCAAAGCACCAAAACAATTTGTATTGTTAATATTGACAACTATCAAGGTTGCGAAGAATCTTATTAATATTGAATGGGCATATAAATATCCACAAAAGAAAGTACAAAAGAATCATCAAGAAATGGATGATTCGTTCACGCCAACAATACACCATAAAAAGAAAAATCCTATACATTAATATTACCGAGAAAGAATCATCCCTAGAATCAAACGACTAACTAAAAATAAAAAATTATCCTCCAAGAAGATCGGTCGTGGCCGCACAAAAGAAAAGCATGAAGATTCAATAATCCAATGTACCTACAAAGTCGGACAAAAATAACAACGATCACATTAGATTATAAGATTGTGGAAGAATTATTTTTTAGCTAGAATGGGAGGAGCCAAAAAATTAAAGAACAAATGAGTGAGGAAATGAGAGATGGAATATGCAAATTTATAGATGCAAGAAAGCAAGAATGGACGAACACGATCAAAAGAAAAAATAACAACGGATGAGATCATTTTGCAATAAATGATCGAATGAGAGGAACCATTCTTGTGAAAGAGGCACTCCAAGCCATGCCACATAGGCAAAGAGAGGTTTTGCTATATAAAGGTTATGATACTTTAGCTAACTATTAGGTAAAAACGTAACAAGTTTTATGATTAAGTGGTTAATTGCACAGTTTATAAAATTGGAAATTTTAACTAACATAAATATTTTTGACTTTCCGGACAAATTTTGAAATTTCCTATGAGAATGTCCAAAATTAATACCAACAGGACCAATAATTTTGGAAAGAATAAAAAGTTGCACAACCATGCGTTAGCTCAGACGAGTTAGCGGGCCATTTTTTATTTTTTCTGACAAGTAGCTTTAAGTTGCAAGTATTCATCATATATGTTGCAATTAAGCATGTGCTTAAAGTTATTGAGCTAAAATTGAAGATCATGTAGGTGAGCAAGTCATGAAACAACAATCTTTTTTGCCAATTTCTTATTAGTTTTAGTCCTATATCTTTTACACGTTGCAAGTTAGGTGAATAATTATTTGTATTGTCCAATGTTGGGTTTTTGTGTAAGAATTTAAATAATTATATAAAATTATGATGATATGTTTGGAAGTAATATTGGTCCACTAATACTAATTAGGCCATTAACTTTTAATTTATTACAATTTGCGGTAAGTTACAAGTAGGCAATTACTTTTAATTTATGACAGGACCATGCACAACTAATAATTATTTCTTTGTGCACTCGATAGGGAGTTGACTGCATTTCCATGTATGGCATATACTTTTTTGTACAATCTTTCTAATGTTCGGCTGCGCCTAATTAGTACATGCACAATAGCATGTTCTTGCATCTAGGGGTGAGCACTAATCAGTTAAAACTGAATTAACCGACCAAACCGAACTGAGATTTACTATTCGGTTCGGTTACGGTTTTTTAAAATTTAAAATTTTGGTATTTCGGTTCGGTTTCGGTTTTTGTATGAAAATAACCGAAATAACCATAAATCGAATTTAATTAATAATTATTATAATAACATATTTAATAATTAAAATAAGTATTATCAAGTCAATCTATCAATCACATATTAATCTATTTTGGAGTATGTACATTGGACTATTATGTTATTTTAGTATTTGACTAATTCTTGGATGTTATTTTTAATTTTTTATGGACTTTTATCAGATTTTTTTACTATTATTTGGGCATAAAATGTCTAAAAAATCCAAAAAATTAGTACATAGAATATTTCGGTTATTTCGATTAATAACCGAACCGAATCGAAATATTTCGGTTCAGTTGAAATTTAGTTTTAGTGCAATTTGGTTTGATTTTGGTTATCGACTAACGGACTAAGGGTTTTTCGGTTAATTAGATTTTTACTATTCGGTTCGGTTCGGTGACCAAATAACCGAATGATCACCCCTACTTGCATCATTAATGAAAATTATTGAAATATAAATGAATTTATTAATATTTTATTAATGTATTTATCTCCCGGAGTAAAAATACTATACATGTTGTCATATTGGTCCTCTAATTTTTTCGATTAATAAAAAAAAATCTTGATAGACCAATATCAGTCATTTTGACTGCAGATTTGTTAAAAAACGTGCGCCAAGTATTTTAAGGGGAACACTAATTTAGTTAAAAAAATATTGTGTTAAACAAGCCATAATTGGTCATACATAATTGTTGAATGAGTACTGTACAATTATCATTCAAGATGATATGAGAGTAGTATTGATCGATCAATTGAGACCATATCGTGTGAGTACACTTAAATGGTGTTAAATACAACTCTATGGATGCACAATGACGAGTAGGCACGAACAAAAAAAATTCATGGTCTGCAAGTTCTAATTACTTTTTATCACTAATTCCGCTCAATCTTTGCCCCATATGATTTAATGTAATAAATTGTGTTTAAGTCTCATTATTAGGATTTAATTTGTTTTAGTATTTCAATCTTATATGTAGGAGGACACATACATAGTATGATAATAAATTGTCTTAAATTTATATAATTGTATAACTTTTCCGATTTTTTGAATTTAGTCCTGCAGTGTTGTAAATTCATCTTTAGATATATAATCCCAAATAAGTGTATTTTGGTGTTATTTAAAAACTTTACAATGGTGTTATATTAATGTGAACGCACAATGGTGTGTAGATGCGAACAAGATGTGATTTCTAATTTTTGTTGATCACTAATTCATCCCAATATTTGTCTCATATGATTTAATGTTATAAATTTAGAAAACAGGTCTCATAATTGAGTTTTAATTTGATTTATTTAAACAAAATGTCTCAAAGCTGGTATTTAAATTTTCTGTTGAGTCTAGGAAGAAGTTACATTTATTCTGTCATGTGATTAATTAACATGCATATTGGGTGTAATTTCAACCTTACGAGTTAGTTTTTCATGTTTTAATTCCAACAAGCCCTCTATATTCCATATGTAAATATGTACACTACTTGTTTTGGAGGGATTTGGCATTATATATGTAAGTATGTAGTTTTAGTATCCGGCCTTGAAATTATACATAATATAATAATTAATATAGATAAAGGTGTTTATAATACATAAGTAAATTGTCTCAAAGTTGATATTTAATTTTGTGATGAGTCTAGGAAAAGTTACATCATGTAATTAATTAACATGCATAGTGTGGGTGTAAATTTCAACCTTACGAGTAATTATTTTTTCATATATTCTAATTCCAACAAGCCCTCTTTATTCCTTCTCTATGTATACCCAGTTTATTTTGGACGGATTTAGCATTATATATGTAAGAAAATATGTAATTTTACTGTCTGGCCTTGACATTATACATAATATAAAATAAAGGTGTTTGTAATACATAAAAAAGTTGTCTCAAAGCTAATATTTAATTTTGTGATGAATCTAGGAAAAAGTTGCACTTATTTTGTCATGTAATTACTTAACATGCATACTGGGTGTTAATTATAACCTTATGAGTTTCGTCCTGCAGCGTTGAAAATTCATCTTTAGATAATTAATCCTAATTAAGTGTACTTTTGTGTATTTGTTGTACATGGAATTGGTCCTGTAATACATAAAATAAATATATTACTATGAATACATCAAGTTATGTTGTATGGTAAATCCAATTAATGTACAATGGTGTTGTTGGTGTGGTGCATGGATGTTCTTGCTTTTGATTATTGGAAAATCTTAAATTTTGCCCTTAGATTTTAAGATGAATAATTGTACTTTATGAATAATTAAGATAATTTTGCTACACATTTTCTAAATTTTGCCCTTAGATTTTAAGATGAATAATTATACTTTATGAATAATTAAGATGATTTTGCTACACTTTTTCCTTTCTATTACCTGAAAAATTGATTGTGGTGTGGTGTTTGGAAAATGAGTTATTGTTGAATGAGTATCGTACAATTATCATTCAAATGTCAAGGTAGTAGTATTGATTGACCAATTGAGATTATATCTTGTGAGTACACTTAAATGGTGTTAAATACATCTCTATGGATGCACAATGGCGAGTAGGCACGAACAAAACTGGTCCAACAGTACATAAATAATTAGGTGTACTTTTGTGTAGTTGTTGTACATAAAACTGTTCCTATAGTACATAAAATATATTAAAAGGCGCGTGTTGCCTTTTGGATATTTAGACTCCACTGTACATCTTGCGGCTTCGTTGCCTTCAACTTAGGGTTTATCTTTTACCATCCGTAGCTATCTAATTTGCCTAATAATTGATATTCACTTATGTTTAATATTAAAAAAAACAGAGTAATCTCAACGGATTATAAAGGAGACTACATCATCGTTAGAGTATTTCAGCTACGTGGATGTAATTTTCGGAAATGGTTCTATAATTTTTTGTACATTTATAATCTATGTGTAGCAATTACTATTTTAAATTATATAATTTTATATCATCCTACAAATTGTAAATTGGTCATGTGGTATATAAAATATAATGAGTGCAATTTGGTGTAGTTATTGTACATTGATATTCTATGACATGGTTTCAACATCTTGCTATTTCTTTGCCTTAAATCATACACTACTAATTTTGAATTATATATATGGTTATCCACCTAAAAATTCTAATTTGGTCCTATGATACATAAAATGTAATAAGTGTAGTTTGGTGTAGTTATTGCACATTGTTAATCTATGACATGGTTTCAACATGTTGCTATTTCTTTGCCTTGAATCATACACTACTAATTATGGTTGAGGGATGGATGAATATTATCTCTTGTGTTGCAATTATTACATTAGAGTAGTTTCAACTAGGTGGATATTATTTTTTCGAAAATGGTCAACTCTACGTGGCAGTTTCGAGGGTTAAGAGGGGGATGGTTTGAAAATTTTATGTCTTCATTCGAAAGGAAATACTTCTAAATACACAACCAATGTTGTTTACAGAGTGGTTTTTAGGAATTTATAAAATATTAGTTTGATATTTCATAGTATGGTGTTGTTTGCTATTGAGATGTGTGTGTCGTCAGTTGATTACTCCATTGTGTTGCCATTTCTCTAATAAATAATGCTTGAAGCGTTTTTTAAATTTTATTATTACGAGTGTTGTGTAGTGCATCTTGCGAAACAGAGCAGCACATGTGGTGTTCTTTTAATTCTCGTGAGGTATAAAAAAAGATCCTTTATTAATTGTATCAGTTGCGTCTTTGTTCATCTTTTATGTAAACTTTATCTATTAAGAGTGGTGTAAGATTAAAATAAAGAAGTATTTTAAATCCGCGAAATATCGCGGGTATGTAACTAGTAATAATATAATTATTGAATATAATTTTGTAAACAAGATTAAAAAGGGTCCTAAAAAGGCTTTCAGGTCAGACCTATTTATTAAAAAGGTCAGGCCAAGGCTGTGAAAAAAAGTCTATGATAGTTAACAAGCCAGACTTAGACCAAAAAATTAAGTAGTAGGCCCCTGCTGTCCATTGAGAAGTCTAGCTCGACTCGACCTATTTCCATCCCTAACTCCACCTGACAAAAATAGAAAAACAAAATAATTTAAGTAATTAGAACTTTACCATTTATATTGTGAAATTATGAATTCGAGTCACTATTTAACTATTAAAAAAATTAAATCCGACAAAAAACTCAGCCCATCTTGAATTTATAATAGGCCCAGGTTAAGTACACTCCCATGTTTTGTCAATACACCCCACCCAAAAAAAATTTCGGACATTTTTTTTGAAATTTATATGTTTATTGAATTTTTTTTTTTGTATTTTCAGAATTTTTTTTTTGAAAATTGTCAAAATTTTCGAATTACTTTTTCAACACTTTTTGGTGGGGTTGTATTAAAAAAAAAAAAGGACGGTATATAACCTTGCCTTTGAAATATTTATCACTCCTGCTACACTAGAAAACACCAACATGCAATTTAACAGTGTATATCAGCAATGAAAGGCAAAAAAGAGTAGAAGCACCAAATAGAATGATCACGAATCATCACAATATAAACGCAAAGACAAACCACACAGCTGTATCACAACAATACCTCAACCTACAAGACCAATGCTACATCACAATAGTTGAATAGAAATATAGAGCATGTTTGGATTTAGAAATCCAATTACAATTCCACTTTAGGATTTTAGAATCCGAATTTAAAGAAAGAACCTACAAATTTTCCTTGAGGTCCTGTGTTCCGGTGGTAGCCTCATCACAGCCGGCTCCATTAACGAGCTTCTCCTTGAGGGTTTCCTTTTCTGTTAAAGGCTCGTCGCAGCTGGAGTCACAAACGAGCCTCTCCTGGGTTTGTGTTTCAGTTAAAGGCTCGTCGGAAATGGAGGCAATAACAAGCCTCTCAACAGGGATTTTCATCACATCACGGCGTACACCAATATCATTGACAATTCGACAAATAGAATAAATACCACAACCTACTACCGTAAGACCAGCAAAGCCAGTAATCATAAAGCGAAGTGGTGACGAAAAAACAGCAGTAGCAGCAGCATGAAAAGACGTTGCTTGACCACTCCGTCCTAGACTGACATTCGTGAAGATTAGCAGACCTGTTTTGCAGTAAATTGCAAAATCTTCACAGTTGTTCGTGAATATATTGTAGCCACCAAAACCGTTCTGAAGAAAATAATTAGCACGGTGGATGGCATCTTCGGGTGAATCAGCCTTCGCGAGAGTACACGTGCCACCACGGGCTTGAGCAAGAAAAATGGCTGCCGAGACTCCATACTGGAACAGATACAGCTCTCCATCGGAAAGAAAGCATTCGAGGCAAGAGGACATAACGCCATCCGACTTTGATTGGTCACCGCATCTTGGGCAGGGGGAGTCTGTGTAATTAGACGGGGACGAGCTAAAAAGGTAACGATCCAATACAGTTCCTGTACCAATCTCCTGCCCTGCCCCACGAGTGAAATGGATCACGAATCCATTCCCGACGTATATTCCTGATGTTTAATAGTTCAAAGTTAGAAAACTTGACAGTGTGGTAGAAAAGATAAGATTAGAAGTGTTCTCTGTGGGCATAAAAAATGGAAATTGATTCCATAGATCAGAGAGGAAAAACAAGGTTCAAGGAAAAGTGTCCATCAAGTATACACAGCCTAATTATTCAACATTTTTTAGGAAACATCAATTCAGTAAGAACATTACATTATATATAACTCAATGCTGTGCAAATATTCCAAAATGGTGATGACATTTCTATTTCATATTGGTGAAGGGGTTAGCGGGTTCCACAATCTTCATCATTTACACATATTCTATTTCATGAGGTCATTGAAGGCTCGGAACATAGTTCAGATGTTTTAATAAGTACACCAGAGCAAATTTATGCATGATACGAATCAAATATCAATTACTAAGGAAACATAACTATTCCAGTTAAAAAGAAAAATGAAAAGGAAAAGCATGTAGAAAAGGCTGGTTTTTTCATCAAGATGACACTTTCATGGCACAAAAGAACACATCAACACTTTCTTTGTTTCATTACAAAGTAACATTTTCTTGATGGGGGTGCCAAGCGGGTGTAACATTTAACCAAATTCAGTAGACCTACATGGAAACTTATATTCTCGGTTCACTTCCTTAGACATCAATAGAAGGCCCAAGCACAATTGAGCCATAAAAGAAGCAGATCAAGAGCATCAAATAACAGTGATAGAAGTCTCGAGAATTCCTCAGGTTGTGTTTCGATTGAAGGACTTGATGATGGAGGTCAAACTCAATTAGGCAAATTCATTAGTGGTTGTTTGGATTGGTACAAATTTAAAATTGATCACTTATACTTAGCTATTTTTTGAGTGATTCGACCACTAATTTTAAGTCTAAGCATTATAATTCAACCCAAAGGCAACCTTCAAGCAAGAGATTGAACCTTTAAACCAGTTCAATCCTAGACGATTTCCCAAAACTCCACAAGCACTGTGATTTGGGGCTCATCGTTGATGTTCATTAACCAAATGAAGCCCAGAATGAATGACATAGACGACATATCCATATTAAGTAGTAGAACATTAGATTAATCCCCCATCTAAAATCGATTAAAACATCAATTAAACTACATTTTCAGTCGAAATAATAAATAGGATAGAACTAGTAATATGGGGCAATTTGGAACTAAGGTTGAAGATGCCCATATGCTAAACGATAAACCTTTCAAATTTTAAATGTCCAAGTCAAGAAAATTTTCTTTATTCACATACTCCACATTCCCTAGCCTTCTCAAACTTATTGCATACAAACCCAGAAAAAATAATTTCCAGAGGATTAAAATTAGCAATCAATTTTGATATACATTGCCCTAATTGACCAAATAACAATGTGAGAAACTAATCCAGCACACAAAAGCGATTCCATCACAAGATCAAATTGACAGAAAATGCTTCGATAAACACAAAATTGACCACACAATGAAATTCAAATTGAGATTGAGACATTGAAGCATTTACACCCATAGACACACATAGATCTAGAGAGAGAGAGAGAGAATGGAATTGACCGTGGTGAGCGTGTCAGGTTTCGCGAGCTAGAATACACTCTTGAATAGGGTTGAATTAAACAAGATCAGCAGACTTTGGATTCAGTAGACTTTTGGAATCAGCGGACCTTAAGATCAGTAGACCTTAAGAGCTATCAGACGAGTTCAAAAAACGAAAGCAACTCAACTGATGAGAATTTCAGTAGAGTTTAAAAGCACAAGACTCAGAAATTTATAGTGGTTCGATCCAATAGATCTACATCCACTTTGTGAGGCCTTTCACTATGTTGAAGAAGAGATTACAGAACTACAATGATATCCTCCAGAGTATAAGCTAAGAAAATAGAATCTAGCACTCAAAATATCACTCTAGCTAACAAGTTGAAATCTACTTTCACCTAACAATGAGCTAGTTTATATATCAGCAACTGAGACACCCTTGAGCAGTTATGAGTTGAGAGTGATAGCCTGCCACGTGCTCTTCATCTTGCAACTCGAGTCAGTTATAACCTCCAAGCAGTTAGGAAGTTATGACCTCTTGAAGTTGGCACCAGATGACACTTGTAACTGTAACAGCTTTGCGTAACTACCATTCGTAACCGAATAACTGTCAACTCTCTTTGCTTTTCCAGCTGTTAGGGTTCAAGAACGGATCTTCAAACTTCACACTTTCATATGATTAGAAAGATATTTACCAGATTTAGAGATAACACCTCTCAAATCTCCACCTTTAGCTCTAAATCAACAATAGCACCTTTAACAAAAGACCCTCACCACTGCTCCCTCAAGAGCAGCACCATCCAATGCTTTAATGCATTCCAATAAGCCTGAGACAAAGTTCAAACTTTGCCTTGGGCAATGCCTTTGTGAATCCATCTGCAGGATTGTCTTCAGTAGCTATTTTAGCTACATGCACCATCTCTTTCTCTACCATATCCCGTACAAAGTAGTACTTTACGTCAATGTGTTTTGTTCTTTCATGGTAGCCTTGATGTTTTGCCAAATGTATGGCACTCTGATTGTCACAGTACACTGTGACCTTTCTCTGATAAAGTCCCAACTCCTTCAGAATCCCTTTTAACCAAAGACTTTCTTTAACAGCCTCTGTAAGTGCTACAAACTCAGCTTCCGTAGTGGATAGAGCAACATTTGACTGGTGTGTTGATCTCCAAGACACTGCTGTTCCAAACAAAGTGAACACATATCCAGTTAAGGACTTCCTAGTATCAACATTAGCTGCATAATCTGAGTCAACATATCCAACTAATGCTTCTACATTTCCTGTGCACTTCTGAAACTTCAATCCCTTGTCAACAGAGCTAACAATGTACCTCAGAATCCACTTCACAGCTTCCCAGTGTCCTATTCCAGGATCACTCATGTATCTACTAACTACACTCATGGAGTGAGTAAGATCAGGTCTGCAGCATACCATGGAATACATTAGGCTTCCCACTGAGTTTGCATAAGGAACCTTACTCATATGAGATCTTTCTTTGATATCCTTTGGTTTTTGCTGAATTGACAGCTTTATATGCTGTCCAAGGGGAGTTGTTACTGATTTAGCTTGATTCATTCTGAACCTGTCAAGCACCTTCTTCAAGTATGAGCTTTGACTGAGATGAATGGTATTCATGTCCCTCTTTATTTCCATTCCCAGAATCATCTTTGCTATCCCAAGGTCTTTCATTTCAAACTCTGATTTGAGCAGTTCTTTTACCTTGTAGATTCCTTCTTCATCTTCACTTGCTATAAGCATATCATCCACATAGAGCAGTAAGTAAGTCTTCAATCTGAGACCATCCTTGAAATAAACACAGCTGTCATACTTGCTCCTTGTGAACCCTACCGATGTGATAAACTCATCAAACCTGAGATACCACTGTCTTGGACTTTGCTTAAGTCCATATAGTGACTTCTTAATCAAACAAACCTTGTTAGCAGAATCAGGTATGTTCACTCCCTCAGGAATTTTCATATGGATGGGTTTATCTATCTTTCCATGAAGAAAGGCTGTGGTGACATCCATCTGGTGTAACTCCAGATTGTATTGAGCTACTAAGGCCAAAAGAATCCTTATGCTGCAATGCTTCACTACTGGGGAAAATATCTCATTAAAATCCACCCCTTCTCTCTGAGTAAAGCCCTTTGCTACAAGCCTTGCTTTGTATCTTATGGATCCCCCTTTCATAGCTTCCACTTTCTTTCTGTATATCCATTTGCACCCAACTAGTTTCTTATTCACAGGTTTATCCACTATCTCCCAAGTTTGGTTCTTCTCAAGAGAAAGTAACTCCTGCTCCATAGCTACAATCCATTTATCTCTTTCACTGCAGCTAATAGCCTGTGTATAAGTCTTAGGTTCCTGTTGCTCCACATCTTGAGCAACATACAGTGCATATGAGATTACATCAGCATGTCCAAATCTCTGTGGTGGATGAGTCTGTCTCCTGACCCTGTCCCTTGCTAATTGATAATCCTGGTATTCAGTCTCACTGCCTTGGTCACTCTCATGATCACCTTGATTCTCATGAGCATAGTTTCTTATATCCTGTGGCTCCACCTCAAGATGTGTAGTACTATCTTGATTCTCTCCAGAGCCTGCATTTTCAGTCATCTTAAGAGGTAAACTGTTTTCATCAAAGGTTACATCTCTGCTTATGATACACCTTTCACTTCCCTTCTCAATACACCACAGTTTGTATCCCTTTACCCCTGTTGGATATCCAATCAGTACACACTTGAGAGCTCTTGGTTCCAGTTTGTCTTGCCTTATATGAGCAAAGGCCTTGCATCCATAGACTCTTAAGTTGGAGAAGTCAGGTTTATGTCCTGACCAGGTTTCCTCTGGTGTCTTGAACTTCAGTGGAGTAGATGGACTTCTATTTATGAGATAAGCTGCTGTAGTTACCACTTCTCCCCAGAAAGACTTGGGTAATCCAGAGCTACTCAACATACACCTCACTCTTTCTAGCAAGGTTTGATTCATCCTTTCAGCAACTCCATTTTGTTGAGGAGTTCCAGGTACAGTTCTGTGCCTTACAATGCCTCTCTCCTTGCAGAAAGTTGTGAATTCTTCAGATAGATACTCCAACCCGTTGTCAGTTCTTAGAACTTTTAACTTCTTACCACTGATGTTCTCCACCTCAGCTAACCAATTCTTGAAACTACTGAATGCTTCAGATTTAGTTTTCAATACAGATATCCATACCTTCCTCGAGTAATCATCTATGAAGGTAATGAAGTATCTTCCTCCATTCCTTGTGGGATTCTTTGATGGTCCCCACAAGTCTGAGTGTACATAGTCAAGGATTCCTTTTGTGGTATGAGAAGCAGTGCTGAATTTCATCCTCTTAGACTTCCCATATATGCAGTGTTCACATATATTTATCTTTGAGATTCTGTCTCCACCTAGGAGATCTTGTTTGGCTAACTCTTGCAAGCCCTTTTCACTCACATGAGCTAGCCTGTTGTGCCACAACAGTGTGTTGTCCTTTTCATTTACAGAATTAGTACCACCAGTAACAGTCTTTCCCAGTAAGAAATAGAGATCATTCCTTCTAGTTCCTTTCATAACAGTATGATTATCTCTGGTAACTACTAATTCCCCATTTTCAGAAGTAAACTTGTACCCCATGTTATCTAACATGCCAAGAGATATGAGATTCCTTCTAAGATCAGGTACATACCTCACATTTCTCAGAGTTCTGACAGCTCCATCAAACATCTTCAAGTTTACAGAGCCAGTTCCTCTTACTTTACAGGTGTGGTCATTTCCAAGTAAGACTGATCCACCATTCAGGTGTTTGAACTCAGTGAACCATTCCTTCACAGGGCACATGTGAAATGAACAACCTGAATCCAGAATCCACTCATTCTTCTCCTCTGATGTGGTGATGGAAAGTACTTCAGCTAGTTCAAAGCTTGTGGAGTCTTCAGTTTCTACTGCTTGATTTGCTTGTTTCTTGTCCTTCCCCGATTCAGCAACTCCTTTAAACTTTGATGACTTCTTCCACTTAGGGCAGTTTCTCTTGAAATGTCCTGTCTCATGGCAGTGATAACACTTCCTTCCTTCTCCATCATTAGAGGTTTCTGATGATTTCATCTCAGGTTTCTTGCCTTTATCTTTAGGCCACTTCTTGAAGTTCTTCTTTGAATGGTTTTCCTTCACTGTCAGACTCTCATTCACCTTGGAACTACTACTAGCTTCAGATGTTTTCTGCAGTTCCTTAGACTTAAGGGCCAACTGCACATCTTCAAGGCTAATTGTATCTTGCCTTCCAAATAGTATAGTGTCCTTCAGGTTTTCATAAGACTTTGGTAAAGCACTTAACAGGATAAGGGCCTTATCCTCCTCTTCCAGCATGATTTCAATATTCTCTAAGTCATCCAGAATTTTATTGAAATCATCCAACTGCTCCAGGATGGGTTTGTCATCTGCCATCTTGAATGCATAGAGTTTCTGCTTCATGTACAACCTGTTAGCCAAGGTCTTCACCATGTACAAGCTTGAAAGCTTGTCCCAGACCTCCTTTGCAGTTTTCTCCTTAGCAACCTCCCTCAGAACTTTATCACCAAGGCACAGAATGATAGTACTGTGTGCCTTTTCTCTGATCTTGGCCCTTTCTGCCACTTTCTTACTCGTTTCTTCTTCCTCGGGTTTTCCAGGTTCTTCAATGGCTTCAGCCAATCCTTGCTGAACCAGAAGGGCCTTCATCTTGATTCTCCAAAGCCCAAAGTCAGATTTCCCAGAGAACTTTTCAATGTCAAACTTTGTGGAGCTACTCATCCTTGCTTCTTGCCTTGTTTAGCTTCTTCCCACAGACGGCGCCAATTTGTCAGGTTTCGCGAGCTAGAATACACTCTTGAATAGGGTTGAATTAAACAAGATCAGCAGACTTTGGATTCAGTAGACTTTTGGAATCAGCGGACCTTAAGATCAGTAGACCTTAAGAGCTATCAGACGAGTTCAAAAAACGAAAGCAACTCAACTGATGAGAATTTCAGTAGAGTTTAAAAGCACAAGACTCAGAAATTTATAGTGGTTCGATCCAATAGATCTACATCCACTTTGTGAGGCCTTTCACTATGTTGAAGAAGAGATTACAGAACTACAATGATATCCTCCAGAGTATAAGCTAAGAAAATAGAATCTAGCACTCAAAATATCACTCTAGCTAACAAGTTGAAATCTACTTTCACCTAACAATGAGCTAGTTTATATATCAGCAACTGAGACACCCTTGAGCAGTTATGAGTTGAGAGTGATAGCCTGCCACGTGCTCTTCATCTTGCAACTCGAGTCAGTTATAACCTCCAAGCAGTTAGGAAGTTATGACCTCTTGAAGTTGGCACCAGATGACACTTGTAACTGTAACAGCTTTGCGTAACTACCATTCGTAACCGAATAACTGTCAACTCTCTTTGCTTTTCCAGCTGTTAGGGTTCAAGAACGGATCTTCAAACTTCACACTTTCATATGATTAGAAAGATATTTACCAGATTTAGAGATAACACCTCTCAGAGCGTATAGGTAAGAGTGCCTCCAGGAATAGATATGGTCGCCGGGTTTGAGTTCATCTTTTTGGATCTTGTTGGTTAGCACTCCCAGTCCCACCATCGTCGTTTCCTTTCCTTTCCGTCTCGAATGTCTTCCCTTAACACTGAAGAAAGCAACGCTGTGTGTGTGTGTCATTTACCCACTAATTCGTTTGTTTTATACTGTAACCGAATCAGGTAACGTGTGAAAGCCGTGTTGCCTTTAAAGTTAAAATGCATAGGATCGGGACCCCAAATTCATTTTTATTTCCCTCGAAATATAAATTAACTGTAATTTTGTAAAAGCAAACTTCCACATGTCTGAATAAATTTAAATAAATAAATAACTGATTGATTGGGAAAATATTGGAAATAACAAAAAAAAAAAACCTATTTACCTATAAATTTTTATAGGGCAATTATTTCTTGTCTTACTTTTATAAAATGATGCTTTCTTTTTCTCAAACAAAGTTGTCAAAAAAGTTGTAAAAGATTGGCATGGCACGTGTTAACTTTATGCTAACCTTTTGCCAACTGTCTTTTAAATTTTTTTAGGACAATTTTTTTTTTTTTTGAAAGTAGGACAAAAAGACAATTATTCTATAAATTTAAACACAATTCTATGAATTAAAAAAAAAAAAAAAAAAACCCACCATCGAGGCAGCTTATGGGATTAAACATTCTTTTAGAAGAGATTAAGAATATTTTGTATTCTTCATATTAGTCGCTTGAGATATATAAGTGAAATTTTGTATTTCTTCCATCCTAATATATTAAGTTGCAAATATGTAGTTTATTTCCAAATTTTGTAGGCAAATTCATACTTTAATACAGAGGAAGCAATCTTTGCACATGTGACATTGATTAGATTGCTTCATTTTTAAATATCTCCCCTCCTTCTTAATTCAAGTTTTTTGTTTTGATCTTGGCCGTTGTTATCTATTTGTACGATCTCATCCGTCCACTTTGGTCCATGTCTCCTATAAATAAATCGCATGATTCACACCTTTCCTCACCATTATTTTTTTCGGCCATTCTCTGGTGTCCTTTTTTTGTTCCGATCGATTATGTCTTTTTTTTTTTTTGAATTTCGATCGTTTTGGATTTGCAGTTGGAGGGCTGCTCTTCTTCGTGGTTGCGTGTATTTTGTCGTCCAGTGTGGTGGAATGCTGACCTTGGATGAGTGTTTCATATTTTTGTAGTTTCTCTATGTAGATTAGGTTTATTTTCGTGTATGTTGTCGTCCGGTGCGGTCGAATGCTGACCCTGAATGAGTGTTTCATAGTTTTGTAGTTTTTTTTATGTAGATTAGGCTCATTTTAGTTTCTCTTTGTAATTCTTATACTAATTGTATTGGACAATTGTCCTCCATCATAATTCTAATAAAACTCTCTTATTTTTTATTTCTTTTGATCAGCCTTTTATTTTTTCTCCATTCGGTATTATATTTGTCCGGAATTGATATAATGTGATGGTGTTCGTTTTTTTTCTTGTGCCATGCGGAATTCATTCTTGGAATACATTGCTATGAATTCCTATTTTTCAATTCTAATAATCATAAGTTGTGGTACTTTTTCTCTCTTTTTTGGTATCAAATCGCTGCAATGAAGGTTGGATTCTTTTATTATAGTGTCCAAAGTCATAATTAAATGGATACTAAATATAAGGATAGCGAATTAATATAAAGTTAATCCTATAGTTTTCGCACTAGGATTTCATAATTTATCCAGAAAAATCCCTCCAAGAACTTGGAGTTGTTCTGATTAATTTGATAAAAATAATATTTCATTTCTGATAAAAGTTTATCTTAGTCCGTTTCCGCCAAATTAAATTAAATAAATTAAGCTAAGTTTGTAAAATATACTATGATAAGAGTAGGTTTAAATGGTGTTTTAGAAAGTTTATCTTAGTCCGTTTCCGCCAAATTAAACAAAAAATAAATAAAATTAAGCTAAGTTTGACTATAGGTAATTCCATTAAAGCGCAACCCCTCCTGCTTCTCCAGAATCGGCGCCGCCGAGTGCCTTAAATTCCAAAACACAATTTTCGGCACACTTTCCTCCTCAATTGAAACAAACATCCTTTGATTTGATTGCTTCCACCAATTATTATTCAAACAAAAATGGAATAATCAATCTCCCAATTGGTAATAAAATTCATAGATTTATTAAAAAAAATAAAAAATTAACAAATGTGCCATAATTTTCGTTCTCTTAAATGCTAATTAAAATTATAAACACAATTAATGCTTAAAATTTGATGCATGTCAACTTTAAATTTATGCATTTACTTTCAACCGGAATATGCATCATTATTGTCAATAAACAATAATTAAGTCATGATAAATTCGTAACTGATTCTTAATTTATTGTCTAAGTGGTATATATACATAACTTGATAATCATGCCCTTTTGGTGTGTGTGTATATATATAACCGTGAGTTAAAATGGTATATATACATAATTTGGTTCGAACATTTATGTATATTAATATGAGATTATCAGACTTTAAAATAGTATCTCCAAACCGATTGAATTAAAATAGTGTTTGGTATATCTTCAAACATTGACATAATTTGCTATAATTCGCTCAAATGCTACATATAACAGGATGTTGTAATTATATGAATGAGAGAGATTGTAGTTCACATTAACCTAACCAATTAAGTTGCTCAATATTTGGTAAAAGGAAATAACATATTTATTTAAGTCATAATCAATCCTGCAATTAAATTTTTTTTTTTTTTTTTTTTGATGATAGAGTTTGTAGTTTACTTTATACTCAATTATGGTCTCTTATTCATTAGTGATATGTATATTTTAGTTAATATCTATTAATTAATAAACAATTGTCAATTGACACAACTAAATTGCTAATTATATGAATCATGAATGACATTAAGATATAAAAAAATTGGCCAACAATACCTAAAATGACGAGTACTACAATTTAGTTGCTGATTATATGGATGAATGATTTTACGGTTATTTAATTTAATATTTAAAATGTTGTGAATATACGATCATAAAGTAAATATGATCACAAAATAATAAACTATCATAATTTAATTTTTAAAATTTTGAGAATATAAAATCTTTTTTTTTAAATATACCATCATATATATAAAAAAAAAATAGAATACACGATCATAGAATAAAATTTTAATCATAATTCCTATAATTCGCTAAAATTATGTAAATGTATTAGATATTAATGACTCGATTGTCCTTCATGTTTACTTTATTTATTCTAAATTATTGTATGATCATAATCTAAACAATATGTTCTTAATTGAAATTATTATTTATATTAGATCAATGATTAAAAATTTAAATCTTCTACAATTAAATGCTCAAAATGTGGCAGAAGTAATTAATATCAACGATAAGCCATAATCAATCTTACCACTTCATTTTTAAATTATACTCCCTCCATTTTTAATAATTACTTACATCAACACAAAGAAATTGAAATAGACGACTATCGTTAAAAGGAAATCATAGAACTAAAAGAGACAACCAATCATTCTTTTAAAATCATATCTTTTTTTTTCTTGCAACTTTGTTACCATCTATTAATTTTTTTTATCGAGGATACAATTTTTTGAGGCCAAAATTTCAACTTATGCGTTCTTTTGTATTTGACCGTAACTAATTATGGGACCAAATAAAAAAAAACTATTGTTGCAAACCGCCTATTCTCATGTGACCAGAATTTCAATTTTCCGGTCTAATTCGTTTGTCCGTCTCTATCTGTATATTGGGAGATTTTCTTTTATTTGTGTGATGTGGTCTAACTTGAGTGTCGTATGTACTTTGTTAGTGAATTTTTGGATATGAGGTTAGTTTGTGCGAATATAGTCGAGTTATAATATATAATAATTTTTGGTCCACGTTCCTTTTTCGTCCTTTTTCTTTTTTATATTTATTTATTTTATATTTGTTACCATCTATTAATTTTATAGAGTGAGGCTACAATTTTTTAGAACCAATTTTGTAAATTTATGCGTTCTTTTGTACTTAGTCGTTACTATTTGTGGGACCAAATTTTAAGGAATTAGTTTTTGCAAACTGTCTATTCTCATGTGACCAAAATGTCAATTTTTCGGTCAAATTCGTATATCTGTCTCTATCTGTATATTTGGAGTTTTTTTTTCCGCGTGATGTGATCTAACTTGAGGACAGTTTGGTAGTGATTTTTTTATATGAGGGCAGTTTTTGCGAATAGTAGTCGAGTTATGATTGAAGTATATGTACAAGTATATAAAAAAATTTGGTCCACATTCTTTTTGTCCCTTTTATTTTTTATTTTTATCAGATTTGTTGGCATCCATTAATTTTACAAACTGAGACTACAATTTTTTGTGACCAGAATTGCAATTATGTGTTCTTTTTTACTTAGCTTTACTTTTTATGTGACCAAATTAAAAAAAAAAAAAAAAAAAACTATCATTGTATATTCTCATGTGACCAAAATTTGAATTTCCCAGTTTAATTCGTATATTCGTCTCTATCTGTATATTTGGAGATTTTTTTTGTTCGCGTGATGTGGTCTAACTAGAGTGTCGTCTATACTTTGTTAGTGATTTTTTAGTATAAGGTCAGTTTGTGCGAATAACAGTCGAGTTATAATCGAAGTATATGTACAAATATATAATAATTTTGGTCCATATTCCTTTTTCGTCCCTTTTTTTTTCCAGATTTGTTACCATCCATTAATATTAAAGACCGATGCTACAATTTTTTGGGACCAATATTGAAACTTATGCATTTCTTTGGGATTTACCTGTAACTATTTATGGTACAAAAATTGAAAAACACTACGGGACCTAAAATATCGAAAGAAGGGCCATTGTTGTAAACCGTCTATTCTCATCGGACCAACTTTTAAATTTCCCAATCTAATTCATATTTCTGTCTCTATCTATTTAGTTGGAGATTTGTATTTTTTTATTCGCGTGATGTGGTCTAACTTGAGTGCCTTCTTTATTTTATTAGTGATTTTTTTATATGATGTCAGTTTGAGCGAATATTAGTCGAGTTATAATGGAAGTATATGTACAAATATATAATAATTTTTGTCCACATTCCTTTTTTTATAATATATATATATATATATATATATATATATATATATATATATATATATATATATATTCAGATTTGTCACCATACATTAATTTTACGGAATGTGACTACAATTTTTTGTGACAGAAATGCAACTTATTCATTCTTTTGAGACTTAAATGTAACTATTTTTTGGACCAAATTTGGAAAAACTATGGGACCTAAAATATCTAAAGAATGATCATTGCAAACTGCTTATTCTCATGGGACCAAAATTTAAATTTCTCGGGTTAAAATTTGTATATCCGTCTCTATCTTTATATTTGGAGATTTATATTTTTTTTATTCGTGTGATGTTGTCAACCTTAAGTGCCCTCTGTACTTTGTTAGTGATTTTTTGCTATGAGGTCAATTTGTGCAAATAGTAATCGAGTTATAATGAAATTATATGTACAAATATGTAATAATTTTGGTCCACATTCTTTTTTTGTCATTTTTTTCTTCTATATATGTATTTTTTTTCAGGTTTGTTACCATCCATTAATTTTATGGATTGAGGCAACAATTTTTTTGTGACCATAAATGCAACTCATGCATTCTTTTGGGACTTCGTTGCAACTATTTATAGGACCAAATTAAAAAAAAAAAACTATGGGACCTAAAATATCAAAAGAAGGAACATTGTTGCAAACCGCCTATTCTCATAGGACCAAAAATTAGGTTTCTCAGGTTAAAATTCATATATTTGTCTCTATATTTATATTTGGAGATTTACATTTTTTATTCGCGTGATATGTTTGTTGCAAACCGTCTATTCTCATTGTTCCCGAACATGAAATAACGAAAAAGGGACCATTGCTTCAAACCGCCTATTCTCCTAGTACCAAAATTTAAATTTTCCGGTCTTTTGCGTATATATGTCTCTATTTTTATATTTGTGTATTTATATTTTTTTATATGCGTGATGTGATCTGACTTGAGTGTCGTCTGTACTTTGTTAGTGATTTTTATATATGAGGTCAGTCTATGTGAATAGTCTTCGAGTTACAATAGAAGTATATGTACAAACAAGAGAATAATTTTGGTCCACATTCATTTTTTGTCCTTTTTTTGTGCAATTTTGTTCCATCAATTAATTTTATGGTCCTCTAACTTTTGTTCCATCCATTAATTTTGTTTCGTTCATTGATTTTGATAGTATTCACATATTAAAAAGTTTATTTAAAGACAGAAGGAATTGATCCTTTTTTTTAATTTCTAAATCTTGCTTTTCTAAAATATATTGGTTATAAGAGAATTTTTGTTATTTTAGGACTACCTTACGATTGTTTGTAAAAATAGGACACTATTTTAGCGGACTTGCAAAATTGAGAAAATATATTTACGAACTTGCAAGAAAATAATTATTTCTTGCTTATATGAGTTAATTTAATTATAAATTCTATGATTTGTTGTATACAATTCAATTTGTAGTTCAGACAATAGTGTCAATAGATTAGAAACATGATTAATCTCACCTTGGTATTACGTGTTTTAACATTGAAATATTAGTATTGAAGTATATTTTGGAATTAAATTATTTCATATATGAACCACTTTATAATTATTTTTAGATACACTTTACTTTAACCAATTAATGTTCTTTAGATTACAAATTAATACTCTTCGCTACCATAAACTAAATTGGCTACAACGAAAAAATTGTTATTTATGATACTATTTTTATGAGTGTTTGTTCAATTAGGACACTATTTTTACGAGCTTGCAAGATTGAGATAATATTTTTCAAACTTGCAAAATTAGAACAATATCTTTACAAACTTGCAAAACTAGGACACCCTTTTTTATTTTGTCCAACTAGGCCAAATTTTATAAAATATGGGTCAAATAGAGTCCGATTACGATATGCCAAAAAATAAATAATTAATAATTAGATAACCAAATTAATAAAAATATATTTATATAATGTTCTTAAATATAATATTTTTTATCGAAACCCGCGATTTTTCGCGGGGATAATACTAGTACTTATATATAGGCAAAACATGTTATGCTTACGTGTCATGTCTACTTTTAGCCTATTTTTACATCTCTTTATTCTTACTAATTCACTTTATTTGTTTTCATCTCATCCGTTCATTCATTTGGATTAACCTCTATCGTTCATTTCTTCTTACTTTTTCTATAAATTGCATGACATTTTGAGGCATTATCATTCATTTGCAATACATAATCCTTATCGAATGCATATTGCTTTCATATTAATCTTCTTTTTTTTTAGATGCAGATATTTAGAGGGTTGTTAATCATCATTGACATTTTTGTGATCCTTTTATAAATCATCTGGTAATTGTATTCTTTCTTGAATTCTCTGTATTTCGTACTAATATTGTTATTTTTTGTTATTATTTTGATGAAAATATTATATTGTATTATTGCAGATTGTAAACCTATTTTTCAGGTTTGTTATTCTACGTATTTCGTACGGATATTGTTATTGTTTTGATGAGGATATTATAGATGATGTACATCTTTGTTTTTTTTTTTTCAGCCATGAACATGTAAGGCGATCTGTGCATCTATCTTTTCTGTTCCTATCAGCACCTTTTCGAATTAATATGTTGATCTTCATATTTGCGCTCTTGGACATCCTATTTATGCGTGCGAGGATATAGTAGGGGTGACACAAAACAAGAGTCATCATATTTTCATGTTGTTTCTCATATTAAGATTGTATTTGAATTTTCATTTTCAACCAGTATAAATCGTTTAGGTGTATGTAATACAATGTATTAAAATTTTAAAAGATTTTTTTAGATAACATTTGATGACCATTTATGTTTTCTTTAATTATTTTCAATTATTTTGTGCAATAATTGTTAATTTAACATATAAAATTCTTTATTCATTACTATATTTTAGTGAAATGCATCTCAAAATTGAAAATTCAAAATTCAACTAATGTATAATTGGATGGTTTGTAATGTATTACACTAGACATATCCACTCGCATATAATGCGAACTTGAAGTTTTTTTTATATTCGCAATTTAAGAACGCAAATTAGTCAATTAAATAACTTGAAATTTAATTAATTATGACTAACTACAAAAAGAAAATAAGTGGAACATTTGATATATTATACTGTAAAGTATTTTGCTTAAGGAACTTACAATTAAATATGGAGTATGAATTTTGCTAAAGTCATTAACGTAAATACAAAACGTACGGGATGAGAAACAATTCTTTCAAATGAGCCCAAGGAGTATGAACTAATATAAATGGAATTAAACTTGATTTAGTTATCTTTGATCTTCTCCATTATTTAGGTGTGAATAATATTAAAAGATTACAAGTACATTGTTGATATTATAATCAACAAAACTTTAACAGAAGTTATTGAATTTCGAAGATCCATAACATGGTTTGCTACTTATTTAGGCTACTATACAAACACTTCTGTTTATATAATCAGAAGTGGAGAAAATTCACATATGGACCATCACTTAATTTTTGTATTAACGTAAATACAAAAATTTGCATGTTAATGCCGACTTGAATGTAATAGATTATAAAAATTAGATAATTTGGCAATTGAAAATAATTATAATATATTGTGTGTTTGATCCAAGAGTGAGTCACATATATATTATGATATTAATGCATATTTATTGCTAATTACACCTTATATTTGTATAGTATAATTATGTGTATGCGTGTGAAATTATTAATTATTAAATTATAATTGCATGATGTAAGATAATTTGACTCTTAAAATTATGGAATAACACTCAGTTACAATTCATTTTTTAACAAACTAATAAATCATATAAATGTAATTGCTTAAACTAAGTTTGGTTGACTATTAACTTATGGAATACTATCAATTGAATATAGATACATTCATGCATCATTTATAACTTTTTTATGATTCAATTAATTAATTATTTCTTAGCATGTGCTAATTAATGTGTCATTAACCGGACATGATTTCATGTTATAACGTATCATAATGGATAAAAATGAATTTAATCATAAATCTTATTTTCTGTCAATCAAATCTTACCAAATATTACTAATAATTTGTTCAAATTAATTATAATTAAAAAAAGTCATTTATTCTTTCTTTTATGTCTGACCATACAACTATGATTTTAAGATTCAGTATTAAAATGTAGAGTATTAATAGAGTGAAATTGGTATATACATGAATTATTAAAGGGTATTAGTTGTTTTCACTAAAGAGTATTAATTGTTTTCACTGAAGCGTGATAGTTGTTTTTACTAAAGAGTATTAGTTGATTTTCACGGGACAATTAATATTCTTCAGTTAAAACAACTAATATCCTTTAGTGAAAACAACTAATACGCATTAGTGAAAATAACTAATACCCTTCAATGATTCACGTATGAACCATTTTCACTCTATACTTTGTCTAAAATATAAAAGTGGGTATAGAGTGAAATTGGTTCATACATGAATCATTACAAGGTATTAGTTGTTTTCACTAAAAAATATTAGTTGTTTTAACGGAAGGGTATGAGTTGGTTATACTGAAGAGTATTAGTTTGTTTTCACTAAA
This sequence comes from Ballota nigra, assembly GCA_947034835.1. Taxonomy (NCBI): domain Eukaryota; kingdom Viridiplantae; phylum Streptophyta; class Magnoliopsida; order Lamiales; family Lamiaceae; genus Ballota; species Ballota nigra. Next base: position 2,230,911 of record OX344727.1, on the reverse strand, counting down.
CAACTAATACTCTTTCATTGAAAATAACTAATACCCTTCATTGCAAACAACTAATACTCTTCAGTGAAAACAACTTAACACTTCAATAATTCATGTATAAACTATTTTCACTGTATACTTTGTTAATATATTAACTCTTACGATACAGTCTATAACTTTGTTATATATTGAAATTAAATTAAAATAATTTTGATAAATTTAAAATAGAATGTAAAAAAAGTTTAAATAAACAACTACAAAAAAAATTATCTCAAATTCTAGCATGCATTCAAGTGCATAGCATACACTTGGATTTAAAGCTCAATTAATTTTAATTTTTTTTCAAAACACACACAAGCACCCCGAACTATTTTTTTTTCAATTGAGATATTACTGATTACTTCTTAGGGTATTACTAATTGCTTTTGGGGTATCACTGATTAACTCTTGGGGTACTGCCGATTTTTACTTGGGGTATTTTTTTCAAAATCCAAGTGCATATTATGCACTCAAGTGCACACTAGAACTACTAAAAAATTATATGCAGGTATATCTCTAAAATTAAATTATATTATATCCTTTATATTTATTTTATTTTCAAAGATCTTTTATATCATTTATAATTTATTTTTAAATATAGTTAGAAAAAAAATTATAATTGTATCTGCTGCTCACACGATACCAAATTTACAACTATATTAAATATTAAGGAAAGGAATTTAATTAAAAAAATTAAATTATTAAGTATTTTTAAAATTTTAAGTAAAAGTGTCAAACAATTATTTTAAATACATTTATATTTATTTCAAATAATTGAAGTTTTTCAAATATATTTAAAATAAATTATAAGTACACCAAAAATTTGTGTTTAGTTTGTATAGGTGAGGATATAATAAAAATTAAAAGAATCTAATTTAGATGAAAGTTTATTTTTCATGATAGCAAGAGTTCACATCATATTTATTTTTTTGTTTGAAATAAATTGTACTTTTTGTATTGTCCTAACATAAGTAGTAAATTTGAGCAGTAAATATTTTGAATGATAGGAGGTAATATTTATATTATATATTATCATCAATTAGAGATTTATTATGATACAGTTTATTGAAAGTTCATATTGAATTAAGCTAAAAAAAATTTAATATGACATATATATATGTAATTAGTTTTTTATTCTATTGTGATCTTTGAGTTATTTGAATTTTAGTATATGTAAACTTTTGTGGTTTGGATAAACTAAACTATGAAATTTTTTATGGGACGGGGAAAGTATTATTATGTTATTTCCTCCGTCTTGAGTAAAGCTTTAAGTTTGTTTTTTACACACTTTTTTCAAAAAATAATATTTACTGTAGAGTTTGTGGTTGAGATGTGATCAAAGGTAAAAAAGTGGAGATAGAATGTAAAAGTAGATGAGATGTGTGTTTTTAAATATTAAATGAGTATTAAAAAATGTAAAGCTTCCCTTAGGACGTCCTAAATAGTAAAATGTAAAACTTGGGATGGATGGAGTATAAATTAAGGTTCTGTGTTTATTTATATTTTATAATATTTCTTAGAATAAGCGAGTTACGTCCTTCATATGTTCCGCAACAATATCCTTTATTGTTCTTTTATGGTGAGGATGGATATCGATTTGATGTCATTCATAATGATGTTGAGTTTACCACAAATAATGGTTAGACTTACAATGCGTGAGTTCTTTGCATTCAAAATTCATGAGTGCCAAAATGAGCCTAATACTTTATTACTATCTAGAAGACTGTTTCAGCAGTTCTTGGTGAATTCTTATACAATGATAGAGTCCGAAAGATTACCATACATAAAGTTTAATCAGGTGAAGCTGAGACCTGAAAAAGTGTCTAACATGATGAGTGTTGTTCAAAATGGTAATACCGAACCATCTACTACCGGTAAAAGAATAATTTTGTCTTCATTCAGGGGTTGGGGGGGGGGGGGGCAAAATGACAATCTGCAAGTATTATTTATATCCTGATTTGTCCATCGCAATTACCTGCAACCCAAAGTGGTCAGAGATAGCAAGATTTTTATCTACCAAAGGCCTTGAAACAATGGACATACACAACATTCTTTGTCGAAATTTTAAAATGAAGCTGGATAGAACTGTGAATGATTTTAAAGAACTTAAAATCTTTTGAAATTTTGATACAAGTAAGGTTTTAGTTATTTTGTATAAATAAATAAATATATATTGTGATATATATATATATGTATGTGTGTGCGTGTGTGTGTATTTTTATGTATATATATATACACACACACATACATATTGAATATTTTTAAAGTATAAAAAACAAATAACTTCTATGTATAAATTTCAAAGAATTTTTAACACATAATGTTCTTTTTTATTGTAATTTACACGGCGGAGTTCCAAAAAATGGGATCATCACATGCTCACATTCTTCTATCTTGAATCGTGACAATAAGATTCTAAATCCAGAAGATGTTGATCGCATCATATCTGCTGAGATACCTGATGAAGATGATGATCTCATATTGCACACTTTGGTCAGAGATTATATGATGCATGGCCTATGAAGACTCGCCAACAGAAATTCACTTTGCATGAATGTAAAATATTGTTTAAATTTTTTGTCCAATGAAGTACAATCTTAGTACATCTGTTGACCAGAATGAATATCCACTCTATAGAAGGAGGAATTATGGTCGAATTATAACTAGAAAATGAGTTGCTTTGGACAATGATTTTGTTATACTTTAAATCTAATTTTGTTGAGGAGATATCAAGGACATATAAATGTGGAGTGGTATAATCGATATAAGTCCATCAAGTATTTTTTCAAGTATAATAATAAGGGTCTCGACAGAGTAACTACAACCTTAGATAATGATAGAAATATTATTGTTGATTCAATCAAAAGATAAAGTCGAAAATTTCATCAATTGTAGGTACATTTCCCCGAGTAAGGCTGTGTGTAGTACTCTTCAGTTTGAAATACATCACAAATTTCCACCAGTTATGAGATTGAAGTTTCGCCTTCCTAATGAACAGATTGTTGTTTCTTATGATGATGTGCTTCAAAGACTTAATGCACAAAAATAAAAGTTTTTCACATGGATGGAACGTAACAAAGTTGATAGAGAGGTCAATAATCTCACATATGTTGAGTTTCCTTTAAAGTATATCCAGGGTACAAAAGAATGTACTTAGGAGAGAAGAAGCATTAGTAGATCTTATTTGGGAAAATTATATAACGTTCCACCCAGTGCTGGAGAATAATTTTACTTGGGGATTCTACTACCTCATAGTAAGAGTTCGAAATTGCACGAGCATATACAAACCATTGGGTAAGTTGTATACCCAACCTTCAAGGATGTTTACTATTCACTAGGATTATTGGATGATGATACTCTCTCCATTTCAAAATAAATGTTATTAAAACACCTAATTTTTGTCATAATTACTCTATACAATTTTTTTTTTTTTTTTTGAAAAAGATTGATTTTATTAGTAAAAAAGAACCAATAGGCTACTTTATATGCATTGAAAAGTGTTTCAAAGGCTAATATTACATTTATTAAGTAAAAGATGTAAAATGATAAAATGACATTTATTTTGGAATGGAGGGAGTAAAGAATAGGGTTTTCATTCCACAAATGACGTTGACCAATTCAGATATAATCATGCCTAGACAATTTCCTATTTCATTGTGCTTTGAAATGACTATTAATAAAAGTCAAGGATAATCTCTTTCAAATATTGATTATACCTTCCAAAACCTGTTTTCACTCACAGTTAGTAATACGTTGCAGTATACAGAGCAAGAACAGGAATGAATTGAAATTTTGTGTCTTTATTTGGAAGGAAAATCATGCAAGTAAAAAAAAATTGTTTACATAGATTTTTTTAGAAATTTATAATAATTATTATAGTGGTTAGGGTTGTTCATGGTATAGACCAAAATGAATATTTAAAAATATTCATGTCCGTAAAGAAATTCGATTATTTTAAAGATCAAGTGTTCATGTGTGTACCAAAATTTCGGTACGGTATAGTACAAATATTTTATTTTTCGATACAGATCAAAATGAATTTTCAATTACAAACGGACCGGATCGGATCGGTATGAAACAGAGCCGGGAAACAAGTTTTTTTTGTTAGTCTTTTTTTTTTAAAGAATTTTTATGCACACTCAAATGAATACTACATATCTTCAACCACAATTAAACATATACCCTTCAAGCTCAAATATAAAATATTATATGATAATGGATGGTTTAAGCAATAACACAAGTCACCACGAATAGAGTATCTAAAACATGGTATATAAAATATATTTATACAATCCTTTTGAAATATGTTGTGAATAGAAAGTGCAATATCAAAACCATGTTGATTGTGATTCCTAATACGAGGTACACCATATCCAAATTTTTATTAAGAAATGAATAAACAGTTAGAATGAAACTAAAAGATGAAGCAAATTAAATTTAAATTATTTTGATAATACCTAAACATGAGTTAATATTTTAAGAACTTAATATGATGAATAAAATAGTATTTGTATTCTGAAAACTGAAATAAATTATGTTATTGTATAGTTATACTTGAATTCAATAATATTATAATATATTTTGAAGAATACAAAATAAATAATAATTAAATTTTAATACATATTTCATTCGTTTAAGTTCGGTACGGTTCAGTACGGTCTCATTTGGTTTTCGGTACGGTTAATTTGGTAATATCCATATCCATGCAAAAAAAATGGTTTGGTTTCGGTAATATTAAAGTAAAGAGTCAACGGAATTTTCGGTCCGTTCTTTTACGGTGCTGATTTTGGTATGAGTTCGGTAATCTCCAAACTCCGTGAATAATCCTAATAGTGGTGAGTGTTTAGTACCTGAATAATAAAGTTTATTTTTACTTTAATACACTCGGAATTATAATTATAAATGTTTGGTTTAGTTAATTTTTTTAAAATAAAATAGATTAATATGTATGTCATTATTTAGTAAAAAAAAAATAGTTATATTACATAAAAAACTCTATAAAATTTTTATTTAAAATCCGCGAAATTCACGGGGATATAACTAGTTTGAATTATAAAACTAAAAATCTACAATTTTTTTAAAAAAATATACCTAAATTTTTTCTTGAACTCAAATTAACGATACATCTCATTAAATTTTTCATATCTTATTATAATATATTTCCAAACCTCTCAAGAGTGATGTGTCAACACCACCTTATTCTAAGAATGAGGTGGCATGTCTCAAATCTCTTCATTTCAAAATACTCTGCTCTCATTAAAAGTTGATTTAAGTTTGATCTCGACCCTTGATCTTACACAATTAAATCTAAACCTTACATTTTATGTCTTAGGGTTTATTACAATAGAATTACTTCTACCGCCTCTCATATCTCCCCTGCGTATCGCTTCTCTCCCTCCGGTAATTCTGCCGCCTCTCATATCTCCCTCTGCCGTATCGCTTATCTTCCTCCGGTATCTCGCGCATCTCTTCCCCACATCGAATCACCGCCGCCTGGCCGAATCACCACTGCGTCTCACATATCTCCCAAGTCCCAATGCCGTCTCGCAGATTTCTTTCCCCCACATCGAACCACAGTGGATCAAACAATCACCGTCTGGCCGAATCACCAACCCCGTCTCGCGAATTGTTTCCCCACACATCGAACCACAGTGATCGAATAATCGCCGCCTTGACTTTTCTTTACAGGTAACAGATTTTGATTTTGTCCTGATATTGATTTCGATTTTTCTATGTCTCCGGCGCTTACTTGATTTTTCTATGTCTCCAGTCACATTGAATCACCGTTGCCTAGCATATCTCGCACCGCCGTCTCTCCGCTAGCCGTCTCGCGGATCTTTTCCCCCCACAGTGAACAACAGTTGATCGAACAACCGTTGCTTTAACTTTTCTTTATAGGTAACAAATTTGATTTTGTCTTCATATTCTAGAAGCTATTGAGCAAATAGAGTTCCACTTCTTTTCAAAACAGAATGTGCTATGAAAATAGATTGGGTCTGGGATGAGGCCCGAAACTGCTTGGGTTTCAATCTCTTTCCTGATGTTTCTTTTACTTTCCTGATAGTTTTTCACTGGTCTTGGCAAGTAGTAAACACTTCATTTTTGTAGGCAGTGCAGAAGTTGTTGATGAGGAATTTTAAGGAATTATTCATTTACGTACTTCTACACTCCATAAGATCACTCTGCTGGCCATGATTTTATCAAACTTTCAAGATCAGAAAATAAGCTGGAAGCCTTATTACAGGTATGGTACTTCAAGCTTTTGTTATTCTCAGTTTATCTGTTTGTCTTTTAGCTCATACAAAAAGAAAGAATTTAAATTAAATAGTGACTGATGCTTTCTTTTTCTCTCCCACCTCATTGATAATTTTGGATAAAGCAGCAACTTATAATTATCCTATTAATTGTCAGATCATGCTGGGTTGAAAGGATCCTTGGTCTCTGTTAACTGTTCACATAATTTCTGATTGAAGTCTGTACTGAAATGTCTAATTGTAGTGTTATTCTTTACTGAATTTCATATAGAAATCAATGTTTTCTTTGCACTTTACTCATCTATAATTGGTTTTGGGTTTTTAATCTTTTCTTCACACCTTCTTAACTTATTTTGTAGATTCAGAGTTCAGAGACTTTTTGTTTTTACTTTTTTTAATGATTTATGTATGTTTAAATGGGTGTTGAACTGCAATCAATAGACACAATTTGTTATAGTTAATGGAAATTCACTTACTGATTCCGGTTGATGCAGAATGTGTAATGTTGGGTTGCACAACTAAGGTGGTATTTGTGCATTTTGACTTATTAATTATGTGGAAGGAAATGAAGGGAAGGTTGGATACTCTGAGGAATAAAATCCAGCTTTAATTGATAAGGTACGGGTCTGTGTATATATTTGTTTAGATGGCGAGTTATCCTTTAAACTAAGACATGTTTTGTATGATATCAAAATGAGATTAGTGTTTGCTCCTAAATATTAGATATATATATGTGCTCTCTTTAAATAATTTTATTTTAAAATTATGTGACAATAAAGGAGGAGTCCTATTTGACGGAGCATATAAGATAACTACATTCGCATACCCAACTACAGATCCGAGACTCGACAAGGTTTTTAATTCAAGGTATATTAATTTACCATTGCTGCTCATTTGGGCCTTGAATTTTTTGAGTCACTTTTCAGCTCAACTTTAGTCACCTGGATCAGTTTTGTGCCATGACATGTTGGTTTGGTTTTCTCCTTTAGGAAAAATTTCAAATCTGTATTTCGTAGTTGGTGTTAGTCAATGAGTATCATGTTTTAAATAATGTTTGGTTTTAAAATATACTCCTTAAATTGATCATCTTTAGTGAGGGAAAATAGAAGATGATATAATATTTGATGTATCCTGCATTCTGACCTATAGTTGTCTAGAAGACTAATCTTCTACACCCTCTGCAATATCTAAGTTAATGATCCATGTATTGCACATATGATGGAATGGTGGTACCAGTCTGCACAGGAAAAAATGTCAGGGCCCAACTGTATATCCCCTCCTCCAAAGGTCAATGCATCTTTGTGCAAGAAAATTTCATTTTTCTTCTATTTTATTATCTATTTGTACATTAGTTATCCCTGGAAAATTGGTCATAATTGCATGTGTTTAGTGTTAGTAGTTCTCTGCATATAAGTTATATATCAGCCGCAAATTGATATATCTATGTACTATGTACTATATGTTATTGTTCTTTTTTTCAAAATTTACTTGATTGAATTGGAGAAGTAATTAAGTGCAGTGGAAGTGGATGAATTATGTGTATTATGCAATGCAAATAAAGTAATGATGAGTTTTCTTTTGGTAGATTTTCAATAAAAAGAAGAAAAGACAGCAAGAAATGAAATCATGATCATGTGGCGCTACAATGGAAGTAGTATCAAGCTTTAAATTATTGGAGTAGAAGATTTTCTTACTTCTGTAGATGAAACAAAAGGAGACCATAACTAATTTGTTTGTTTCTTACTTTCTTTACGTGTATATATATATAAGCATGCGTACATTTGTAACCAGGTTCAGTTAGTAATTGGTTGAATTTGAACCAGAATAGGTTTGTAGCATAATTTTTTTTTTTTTACATACAAATATTAAAAAATATTGTGATTGATAAATATGTAAAAGACTGTTAGATCTTATATAATTAATGTATATATACTATATATATACGTTTGAATTTTTTTTTTAAATATGTTGAATAATTTTTTTATGGATAAAAAATTATAGTGTTGGCAAAAAAAAAAAAAAGACATTACATTTCTTTGCTAACAATATAAATGCTATAATAACTTTAAAAGTATCTTACTCTAATATACAATGTATGTGAATATATTTTAATCAATAGAAACCTAATATTTATGTGTAAATATGGAATATTCTTTTAAACATTAAATTAATGCAAACAAAATAAATTTCATAGTTAAATAAAAAATTCTTAGATATTTTTGGAATTTATTTTTACAAAATATTGGTAGATGTGATTTTTGTAAGAGTGAATTGATATATTTTAAAAAAGATACTATCATCGAGATAACATATAATTCCTAAAAAATCTTGCCACCTAATATAATAGACTTTTAAACTGTAAAATATAGATATGAGTTTCTAGAATAGAATTTTAATTAACAATAAAATATAGATATGGTTTCTAGAATAGAATTTTAATTTTTTTTAATAATTTTGATTTTTTTAAAAATATTTGTATATGCGGAATGTGTAGGAGGAAATTCGAATTAAAAAAGAAAAATTAAGGTTGAAGCTTAAATATAATTCATATTATTGGATTTATCAAATATTAAAACAATATTATAATTGATAAATATGTAAAAGACTGTTATATATTATATAATTAATGTTATAAGTACATACGTCTGAATTTTTCTTAAAAATATGTTTAATAAAAAATTTATGGATAATAAATTATAGTGTTGGCACAAAAAATGAAAGCAAAAAAAAAGACATTAGATTTTTTTACTAACAATTTAAGTACAATAACTTTTAAAAGTATCTTACTCTAATATACAATAAATTTGAATATATTTTAATCAATGGAAATAAAATATATATGTATAATATGAAATATTATTTTAACTATTCATTTAATGCAACCAGATCTTTTTTCACAGTTGAATACTTTTTTTTTTTAGATATTTTTGAAATTTATTTTTACTAAATATTGATAGATGTGAATTTTGTAGGAGTGAATTGATATATTTTACATAGGATTCCTAAAAAATATTGTCACCCAATATAATAGACTCCTTAACTGTAAAATATAGATATGGTTTTTAGAGTGGGATTTTAATTTTTTTTTAACAATTTTGATTTTTTTTAAATATCTGTATATGCGGAATGTGTAGGAGGAAATTCGAATTAAAAAAGAAAAACTAAGGTTGAAGCTTAGATATAATTCTTATTATTGAATTTGTCAAATATTAAAACAATATTATAATTGATAAATATGTAAAATATTGTTATATATTATATAATTAATGTATATATACTATCTACATACGTCTGAATTTTTCTTAAAAATATGTTTAATAAAAAATTATATTGTTGTCACAAAAAATGAAAGAAGAAAAAGGACTTTCTTTACTAACAATTGAAGTACTATAACGTTTAAAAGTATCTTACTCTAATATACAATAAATCTGAATATATTTTAATCAATGGAAATAAAAAAATTACGCATAATATGAAATATTTTTTTAAACATTCATTTAATGCAAGCAGATATTTTTTCACAGTTGAACGATTTTTTTCTTAGATATTTTTAGAATTTATTTTGCAAAAATATTGATAGATGTGAATTTTGTAGAAGAAATTAAAATATTTCACAAGAGATATTGTCACCGAGATTGCATATAGAGCTGGCAAAATGGACCATCCAACCCTGCCTGTCGGGCCAAACACTATTCACAGGTCGGGCCGGGCCGTTTACACATCGGGCCTATACAATCTCAACCCAGTCCAACCTAGCTCGCGGGCTAACGGGCAGGTCCGACCCTTTTTTTAATTTTTTTTATTAAAAATTATACTCCTTTCCTCCACGAAATTTTTCCTATTAGTGTTGGGCACAAAGTTTAATAAAAAAAAAATAGTATTTAATTGAAAAATAGATAAAGAAGGGTATCGTAGGAATATTGTGGGACTAATTTATTTGTTTGTTAGTAGCATTTACACTTTCACAATCCACATATATTTTATATTTAATCTACTTTAGTTCATAACAAGTAAAAACAATAATTTTGGTCTATAAAAAAAAATAACATCAATGACTTTGGTCTTTTATATTTTTCGGGCCTCTATTTTTTTAGTCCAGCCCGACCCATATGTCGGGCGAGCCGGGGCCAAATTGCCGGCTCTAATTGCATATGGTTCCCAAAAAATCTTACCACCAAATATAATATATTACCATCAATAATATATTGAAATAAAAACATTTTTTTTAAATTGTATCACCAAAATAGACATTGAAACTGTAAAATATAGATATAATTTTATAGAGTGGGATTTTAATTTTGTTTTAAAAGAATTTTGATTTTAAAATAAAAATTGTAAAATATCTGTATATGTGAAATGTCTAGGGGGGGTTCAATTTTTTTTTTAAAACTAAAATTGTCTCTTAAATATAATTCTTATTATTGGATTTGTCAAATATTAGAAGAGTATTGTAATTGATAATATGTAAAAGACTGTTATATCTTATATAATGAATGTATATATATTATCTACATACGTCACAAATTCTCTATAAAATATGCCAAATAAATTTTTTATAGATAAAAAATTATAGTGTTGGTAAAAAAAAAAAAAGGACATTAGGTTTCTTTAATAACATTAAGTACCTATAACTTTTAAAAATATCTTACTCTAATATATAATAAATCTGAATATATTATAATCAATGGAAACAAAATATTTACGTATAATATGAAATATTATTTTAAGCATTAAATTAATGCAAGCAAATTTTTTTTCACAATTGAACTATTTTTTTCTTAGATATTTTAGGAATTTTTTTTTTTTTTGCAAAATATTGATAGATGTGAATTTTTTAAGAGAGATTTTAAATATTTCACAAACGATATTGTCACCGAGATAGTATATGATTCCCAAAATATCTTGCCACCAAATATAAAATATTAAATCAATAATAGATTGTAATACCAATATTTATTTATTTTTTTGATAAAACTCTAGCACCAAAATAGACTTCGAAATTGTAAAATATAGATATAGTTTTCTAGAGTAGATTTCAATTTTTCTTTTAAAATTTTTTTATTTTAATTTTTTTTTTGTTTTTGCAAAATATCTGTAGATGTAAATTTTGCAGGAGGAAAATTGAATTTTTTTTCAAAACTAAGATTGGTGCTTAAGTATAATTGTTATTATTGGATTTGTCAAATTTTAAAAGAGTATTGTAATTAATAAATACGTAAATGATTGTTATATCTTATATAATTAATGTATGTACATTATCTACATACCTCTGAATTTTTCTTAAAAATAAGTTGACTAATTTTTTATGTATAGAAAATTATAGTGTTGGCAAAAAATAAAAAAATATTACGTTTATTTACTAACAATTTAAGTACTATTACTTTAAAAAGTATCTTACTCTAATATAAAATAAATCTAAATATATTCTAATTAATAAAAATTAAATATTTATGTGTAAGATGAAATGTTTTTTTTTTTTTTTTTAGAGTTGAACGATTTTTTAAAAGATATTTTTGAAATTTATTTTTACAAAATATTGATACATATGTGAATTTTGTAGGGGGGAATTGAAATATTTTACAAAAGATATTCTCACTGAGATTGCATATGAATAATATATTCCCTGAATGAGCTTGACTAATTCGGGGGATACACTGTCTTTTAGAAATTAGAGGGGACAGTTCTCAATTCTTTTGTGTTCTGCAATAATAATAAATAAAAATCAAGGCTACTCTTTGTCGATAGTGAGTGTGTATCTTTCCTAACCATTTTTTACACATGAACAATTATATGTTGTAATCTCGAGCGTTAAAAGTAAAAGAAGATTGAAAATTCTTAAATTCTTTAATGGATGTTCATGCAAGTATACAACAAATGTAGTCTACGGAGAAGTTTTTAGAAATGTGTAATTTTAAGTAATATTGTATTATACTAATTTGAGATTGAATGTGTGAATTAATTATTACTTTTCAAATTTATATTTTTTCATGTTAAATATTTTTTTATTTTTCGTTGAATTATAATTATAATTTTAATATAATATCGAAATTGCAAGACATTTAAAAAATATTAATATTTATAATTTAAATTAATAATAATAAATTTTTCCCAGTCCGCGAAATTCGCGGGGATACGTACTAGTTTCATTTATAATATTCAATACTTTAAAACAATTTCATTATAAATTTATCATTATTCATTTTCATATAAAATTTACTCCTGGGATAGGATATAAATTAGATATATCACACTAACATTTCAAGTAGGTGTATTTAAAATTTTATTATCTAGTTCCACGAGACAATCTCACGCAATCTTGAAGCTATAGTTTAAATACTTTAAACAACTAGTTATCTAACACGTGCGTTGCACGTTATTTATAAATTCTCAATAATAATTGGCATGCAGTTTATTTGAGTTGCCGAACAAATAGTTAGGATTGAACGTATAAGCATAATATGAAAGAGGAGCATCCAGATAACATATTAAAATACACTATTATATAGTTCCCTTCCCTGCTCAGTAGAAGGACATTGTTACTTTGGGTGGAGGCTGCTTGTTTTGAATCTTACAATAGATTTATTCCAAGTCTACACAATGGTCCAACACCGAACAGTAAGATATCCAAAGGATACAAGTTTAGAAACCATCTACAAAGGATTTCCAAATGTTCCAGGCTAGTATTTAGGCTAGCAAATACTGGCAATACATATGTAATGACAAATTATGTGTTGGAGATTTGAACCTCTAAAAGCATTATGTCCCAATAAGCAGCCCATTCCCTGATCACAGACATGGTTATCTACAAGGAGATGATTTAGAGAAACATATAATGCACATACAAGCCAAATAAACATAATTTCTAAAACTATAGATCAGTGAGGAAAGCATAGAAATTGGGTTCAACTTTACATTTGCACTAACAATAAAAGTTAAACAGACTGTACGCCCCTCACACAGCCTTAGAAATTAATACATTTCCCTCTCACCATCATCCAGCTCGTTACGTCTACGATTGATCTGGCTGCTCAAACAATTCGCAAACTTGTACAAACTTGTTCAATTACTACAGCGCAAGGTGAATCTGTTTATCTTAGCTAATTAAAACATTATATTCTACACCAGCCATTTTTCAATATTATTAAATGCAATCTCCAAAATGGTCAGAAATAGGGTAAATTCCAACAATACATCCCTAGAAAATAAAACATGACGAACAAAGACATCGGAATGCATTATCTAAAGACGAATGATATACCTTAAAAACACAGAAGAAAGACACCATTCAAATCATACAACCAGCAGCGAAACCAATAGTAATACGGAGAAACTTGTTGAATGCATCAACACATATAAATGAAGGAACTGCTACAATAGGTTGCATCAACAAATTAAACAAAATGACAACTTTTCAATTCATTACTATGATATCGCACAAGAATTGATAAACCTTCTTGTTGAATATTTTAGTATAAGACCAACTATCAGCCAAGAGCAATAGTCGGTTGTTCGGGAGTATCAGTGATTACAAAATTAAAGTTCTAAAGAAGCTATGAAGTCATAATGTAAAGATACGATAGATGAGTTTCACCTAAGTACCCTACCCCAAGGGAAGCACCATTAGTTATTGTTTTCTAAACTTTTCAGATTGGAGCCATAATTTATTTTTTATAAATCAGTTCCCTGTTTTTCAATATGGGTAAAAAAAAAAGCAGAACATGAGGACATCCAACTACTACTCTGAAATAAATTTTAAATATCAAATTTTAAAGATTAGAACCTCAACTCAGATGTTAAAAAAGAAAGTTAGGATAAATCAGTAAGTAGTTAACTCACCATTTTCAAACCAGGAATGGATTGATTGCCTGTATCTAGAATAGAATTCCCTGCAAGAAAAAATAAACCTTTAAGTAAACGCGTGGAAATTTAATATCTGCCAAAAGAATTAAATAAATATGATTTCGCAGAATATAAAATGAAAGTTGTTCACAATTGTTCTATGTCCCAACAATATGGAGGTGAAGCGCCTTAAGAGGAGTCCAAGAACTGAGTGGAAAAACTACAACAGAGAATGAATCAGAAAATTAAGCCAACCACTTCTATAATCTAAAAAAATGAAAATCCAAAATGTTTGAAAACGAAAACCGATCTGTAACAAGTGACTCTAAATGCCAGGGTTGAAAACTGTCAAATCTCCCACGACTGAGATCAGGTGCTCAACGACACATATCTTGAATCTAAGAACAAAAAATCAGTTAAATAAAAAATGTAAACTGCACAAACCAAATAGGGAGATCACAAACTGAACACTTAAAACTTATCATTCCAAATGGTTAAATAAAATAAAAAAATGTAAATCACGCAAACCAGATTGAGATATTAAAATTGAACACTTCAACTTATCATTCCGGAACACAAATTAGCACAAAGACATCACCAACCACTCGTCTAACAACAAATGCGCCACATTGGCTGCAAGACCAGACAATGAAACAACAAGAACCATACTCACTTTCTTATCTTAAAAACTATATGATTTCTACCTAGAAAATAAGAAATTTATCTCACAATTTCACATCTTAAAAACTGGAACTCAGATGGCTTGCACATCTAGAGATTCACAGCCTAAGTATCATTTAATATGAGATTGGTTAATATGGTAACTAACAGTTTAGTTATCAAGTCTAAGAATGCAGCAGACATGGAACATATTTTATGTAGAACACAATTCAATTCACACCTTTGTTATGAAGAAACCAGTCATGTTAATGAAGCCCTTGTAATTATTAATTATTTAATAGGCATACTTGATACTACCATGCACAATAGCCAATAGGGCAGGTTTATTCCAATTTTACAACTGTAGTTGACAAACTTAAGGAAGATGTCAGTGTCATAGAAGTGTTGAGTTATAATGGGATCACCTCCGGCACCAACTTGAATAAGAAATTAAAGAACTTCCCTGTAACTCAAGCAAGACATTATAGATATTGATTAAGTTCATTATAGTATGCAGGTGACTTTTTGCATGAGATTAGCTAGGTCTTTCTTATATAACTCTAGTGATACCAATCCATCTTGTTTAGATAACATCGGGTTGTTCCCTCTGAATAAAAAAAGAAAGGGTGCAGTAAGACCAAATCCAAGATGGATGGTTAACAAATTCAGAAGCACACACATTACCAAGAGAACAAACATATGTATAAACTTGTTATTATTGCCATACATAAGCTAATCAATATCCAACTCTCTTGCAATTCTTTTAGACTCTGACAACGAAGAAGAAAACAAATCCAAATTAAACAAATGATGAATCTTAAATTAGTGATAACGAAAATCCACATGGTAGAACCTCTATCCGAAATTGTAATTGAAAATCAAACCAGATGTTGGCGAAATCCGAAACAAAATGCCCTAAATTCGCAGCATTTTAGATGAGTACATTCAGCTGTCAATTCTGGGCAAATTAAATCTTCTCATCTAAATCGATGGACACTCTGGCATTGGAAAAAAGATTGCTTGCCGGCATTGCCCTGTTCCTGATCGAAGAATGGTACCACGAAAGAAATGAAAGGTCGAAAGGACATGGTATGTAAAGGGATGGATCGGATAGAAGCTCTTGACGAGCTAGACGAAAAGCAAAACAATTATAGTCAAGAGGATTAATGCAAAATAAAATTAAACGGTCAGGAGTTTTGGATTGGATAGAAGAGTCATGGATTGAATAAAGAAGAAGGGTTAAAGAGTATAATACAGAAAATGGGAGGGGCAAAATTGGAAAAAAATAATTTACAAATCTAAGACACTTTTAAATATATTATGATAATCTAAAATATATATTTTTTTAAATAATACATTTTCTTTTAAGAAGAAAAAAAAAAATTAAATGTCAAGATCAAACATATAAGCGTAATTTATGACTTATTGAATATTTGTAAAAAATAATATTATTGATTAAGATGACACCCTACAAATAGTTTTAAAATGGTAAAAAAAAATTAACTACTTAAAAACTATTTTTTTTTTAAACTACAACCCCTACCCACACTTCACGCGGAAGTCATTTTCATTACTAAAATTTTAATATAATTCATTATATCTTTTTATGTTTAACAAATATCACAATTTTTTCGAACAATGATTTATAACAATTTTTTTAATACAACCTTTTTTTTTATTATACATAAGTGTAATATGAAAAAAAAAAAAATTTTTGGAGTAGGTCTTGTGTATGATGGATCATAAATTGGGCATGATGTATTAACATTTAGAAGAGATGTGTGTTATTTTGTGCTAGTTTGTGAACCGTCTCACCGTGAGGCCATCTCACACAAGTTTTTTCTTATTTTTATTATAAAATATATATTTATAAAGAATAATAAATTATTTTATAATTCTTACCATCAACTCATTTTAATCAAATGATGTGTCTTATTAAATCGTAAATATAACCTGAACCTGCAAAATTTAAATACAATATAATATTTAATAACCAAGAAAGGCATTAAAATATGCATCTTCTATGATCAATAGTTATAAGTTATAATATCAATTACTAATAAAGTTACAATAATAACGCAACACTCAAATATATATTTATGTTAAATATTTCACCATTTCTTGAAAAACATAGCAATATACAAAAGACCCAAAAAATTTACATTAGTTTTTTGGTAATTGATTTAATACAATATATGTATAGTATTTCATAACATTATGTACTATATCAATTTTCTAACATATATTTAAATATTAACATCCACATAAAATAATAAATATTCGATAAAATAACAAAATATTATATTGTTGTTGAAATTGAAAAAAAAAAAAAAGAACCAACAAATGGACTTAACTAAAAAGATCCAATCAAGTAACCAGGTGGCTTAGCCCACCTGGCCACCAGGTTCCTCATTCTAGTGAGTGACTCGGGTTCGATTCCCTCTGAAAACGAATTATAGAAGTTATAAGGTGGACATGGAGATTTCTTGGAGTATTTGGGGACTTGGTGAACTAATCTAACTACTAACAGCTAACTTTTACCTATAAAAAAAATCCAATCAAGTAGGCAAATAATTTTTTTAAGGACCATAACTTGAGGGTGACAAAATGAGGATTGTAACTCTTCAAGCTTGCAAAATGCAGATCATTACTCTTCAAAGTAGCAATTGAATGATAATAACTTTTAAAAATATGCCAAATCAGTTCGAACTAACCCAAACAAACCCAAATTCAACCGAAAATCAAGCCAATTAGCCTGACTTGGTTTTAGTTTTTGACCTCAATTCGAGACTTTTAAAATTATTGTTCTTAAATTACCCGCCCGGAGAGTTAACATCCCAATTTTGCCACCACCCTTAAGTTACAGTCCTTAAAAAATTATTTTCTATCAAGCACACAACCTTGGTATACAAACAACAAAAATCATTCTTACTCTGATAACATTACCATTATACTTGTTAAAAATAATTTAATCATTTTTACAAAATCCAACACTCTATCAAAATTAAACCAAACTTTAGTGAGCAGAAGCATGCACAGATTCGTGCCACCAATAAACATGTATTGATAAGAAATTGGGCAAAATATCCAATACTTCAATATAATAAAATTCGATTCAATATCCAATACTTTGTTGGCTCTATTTTCCTTCAACATAATTTTTAGATAATCAATTTAAATTTTAGTAGAAATATTTGGAGGAATACTTAATTTCCTACGCATGGTAGTATTTTTAATTATTCAAACAGAAACTAATAAAATAATATAATAAAAAGAAAAAGACTATCGCAATGACATTAAAAAATATATAATACGGATCAATAAATTACTTTGCTTTGGTGGTTTCTTTCACATTCAACTTTCAATCTTTCTGTTAAATAGACACTCTTGTGTAAATATGTTAATCTTGTTTTTCACCAATGGATTAAAGAGGTGGAGGAGTAGATATATTATGTGGTTTTATTGAAATTGAATGATATTAGTGGTTGAATATTTTTAGGGATGTACGTGTGTGTTGAATAAAATTATAATTTTATAATAGATATATTTAGTAAATATTATAAAATAAGGTGGGTGAATTATGAAGTAAGTGAACTTAGTGAAGTAGTAGGTGCTCGAACTACTCATTTTATTATTCTCCCCATCAACTCATCTTAATCTTAAGTATAATCTGATTTTGTTCAATTATAATATAATAGTGGACAACCGCATAAAGCATTAGAACGTATCTCTTTTCAATAACCTCGTATATTAGTTAATTTAACACTCATCCTACTTATAACCAAAATATAAATAAAAAAACAAAAACAATTTATAAAAAAAAAAAGATAAAACTTAGTAACTATAATAAATTTTAAATAAATACAAATAATAAACTAAATTGGTTCCATTACAAATCCACTTGAATGACTCAACAATATAACATGTATTCAAACATGGTCAGAGACACCAGGGGGCTTCAAAATCTATCAATCTTTCCAACATTATAGGTAAATTAATGGTAAAAAACTTGAAACTGGATTTTAATTAAATTAATATGAAAAAGTATATATACTCAACAACCAGGTGAGCTAACCACCTGGCACTGGGTTCCTCACTTTAGTGAGTGATCCAGGTTCGATTCCATTTGAAAATGAATTAAGGGAGTTATAAGGTGGCTTGGGGAATTCTTGGAGTACTTAGTGGCTTGGTAAAACTAACTTCTAACAACTAACAACAAATATTTACCGATAAAAAAAGTATATATACTCAACATTTAGATCTTTTAAGTTCACATTTAAGGATAGTAAGTTATAGAGTTTGGCAAAATGAGGAACATAAAATTTTCAGGTTGACAATTTGAGGACAATAAATAAAAAAAGTGGCAAATTGAGGAATTCGTCCGGTTTGACTTAAATTCAGACTGAATATGACTCGATTTTGGTTAATTCAGACTAATTTAGGCTTAATTTGCCACTTTTAGAAGTCATGGTCTTTAAATTTCAACTTAAAAAATTATTATCCTAATTTTGTCAGCTTGAAAAGTTGTGATCCTTATCTTGCAACTCCTATTAAGTTAGGGTTGCAACTCCTATTAAGTTAGGGTCCTTAAAAAGAAATATCCAATAAAAAATTATAATTTGAAGTATACATAAAAAAATTCAAAGGTGATTACATCAACTAAAATAAGTGATGTAGAATCGGGCTAGGCGGCCTTCTCCCGACTCGATTTCTGCAAAATAAGTGGTTCTAGACATTTTCGGGCCTAGGCGCCGCCTAGGTGGCCGTAGGCGGTTTGGCCATAGGCGTACCTAGGCAGCTCTAGGGGGCCTATTATACAAAAAAAAAAAAAACAAAAAACAAAAAAATACAAACAACGGCTAGAAAACGCCTGATTACCAATTTTCGACTTTTGCACCCTTAACCAAAATTAACAAAAATTTTAAAGATTTTACTATTGTTGGCATGAATGAAGTAGCAAACATATTTATATACACTCATAGCTATCATATACTCACTATGTCCCCTAATTAACTTCATACATTACTTTTTAGGACATCCTACAATAACTTTTATATCCAAAACATGAAAATAAACACTCTAATACTACTCACTTTATTTCAAAATACTCTTCATTTATTGGTCCAAAAAGTTAATAAAATAGTTTTCTTAAAAGTGTGTCACCCCACATATGAAAATTATAACCAATTAATTAACAAAAAATTTTAGACATAAAAATATAAATATTAAATATTGGGTAATAATACCTTATTTTAAAAAAAACATGATGGATTAATGATGTAATCTTTCAATTGTTTTTATAATTGATTTTGAATTATCAAATTTTGTAATACAATCAACCTTAAATCCGTAATTAGTGTTATTCCTAAATGGAAATAAAAAATTTAATTAGTAGATAAAGTTTAAATTTTTTATTTATTATAAAAAAAGATGTATATGCTAATCTTCTTATATTAACTTGATAATAAAAATAAATATTAATTAGTAAATGTAAACAATAAATTACATAATTAATTTATGGATTAATAAAATTAATAGTGATGGAAATTTATCAGGTACATGTAATGAAAAAAATTATCCATATGAATGACATTTATTAGGTAAACTAGTGCTAAACCCGCGATTATCGCGAAGCTGTACATAAAACTTATGTTAATATTATTAGTCATTTTTTTAAGTTTTATAAATGTTGTTGCTATTTTTATTTTATTTATTCAATATTTTTATTGTATTTTAAAAAATGTTAGTAAAAAATATATAATTATATTCCAAAGACAATAAACTATAAATTCATGACATTTATTATTAACCAAATATTTAGAAAATAATGCTTACAAATTGCGGAAAATCTCCCTATAAACAACATTTGTTGCGTATTTGGAAGGATTTCCTTTAGAATCAAGTGACAAAATCTCCAATTCTCTACACGATCTAACTCTGGATACTGCAACATAAAGTTGACCATGAGTGAAAACAGGCTTAAAAAAATACAATCCAACAGTAGAAAGTGATTGTCCTTGACTTTTATTTATTGTCATGGCAAAACACAGTAGAATTGGAAACCGTCGCCTTGTAAAATTCACCGACATTATAGGATCATAATTTGTCAATGTTATTCATGGGATGAAGACTTTATTCCAGAATTCCTTCGGGGTATTATTTCATTCTCGAGAATGTGGTTACCAAATTTGGTGACGATCAATCTTGTTCCATTGCATAAACCAAGTTGTGATCAATATTTCTTAGTAACACTATAGGCACCCATTCTTTCAAGATCAGACAGTAATTTGACATTATGGAACACCTAACAGAATTTAAAAATTCAACTGTAACCATCTTTTCATTACCTGATTCTTGAAATTCAGAGGCACAAACACTGTCTAAGCTCAAGTATACTTTAGTATCACCCGGAATCATTGGTAGAATCGTATCAATTATAGACTCCACATCTCTATGAGTAGGTGCAAGTATTGCTCTATCCTCAAAATATTTATGTGTCATAAATTATCAATCAATGATGGATAAATACTTTCGATTATAGATGCAACTGGATCAACGACATCATAAATAAATAAAAATCGGAATCTCAATCTCAGCGAGACCATCTTGCTTATTTTCAATTTTTCCATCACCAACTTCCAAAATCCATCTCGAGAAGTTAACAATATCATCATCATTTGAGGACGTATTGGGATTAGAACTTTGTAATCTCATGTTCTTCGTCAATGTTAAAACCTTTAAATTGAAAATAACTTAGATGTAAATAGTTTTCAATAATTATTTCTTTAAAAAAATATTATTATTAAATAAAAGATGCATAAAATACCTTGCAATTATCCCACAAATATTTTAAATATATATTTACAATATTATTAAAATTAATATACTAAATGAATAAATTAAAACTCACAAACCTTGAGATGCAAGATGTGTACTTGGTGTATACATTAGATGTGACATATTATTAGCACCACTTAAACAATTTTGACTTGATATGTATTTCTAGCTTCATGTGGGGCCTCAAGCATTAGAAAAAAATATAATTTTTATTTATTTTATATACATCATATAAAAAAATATATGTCTTAAAAATAATTTAATCACAGATGTAATAAATAAATTTTAAACTCTTAACTATAAAATATTAGTTTTTCATTATAATAAATATAGGTAGACACTTTTGAAAATTTCACGCCATTTAAATTGTAAACCACCACACACTTATAGGAACATATATATCTTTTAAAAGAGTTTTGTGCTATAACTCTATTCCACCTACCTTCATTATACTGGATGCACTATTTTTTTATCGGTAAAGTTGTGACTCGAACCCATGACCTCTCGACCATATGTAATGGAGCTCTAACCACTTGATCTATACCACTTCGTCATTGGGTGCACTATATTAGTAAGACATTATCAAAAAAAAAAAAATTATTATAAAAATCTTATAACATAAAAATTATATACAAGTATCTATAATAATTAAGATATTTCAAAATCAAAATGTTGTTAAACAAAAGGTGTCACTACAATAAAAGCAAGAGAAGTTTGCCCTTAAAAGTGCTCACATTACACCTGTTTCCTAAACCAATAATTTGTCAAAAGGAGAATATAAATTATAATTACAAAATAACAATTTAAATCATGAAAATTGTTCTTACATGAGTCTGTTATATATAGAGTCTTATTCATTACGGAGGTGAAAAATATTAAAATAAATAAATATATTATAAGTTAAATTCCATCTTAATGAAAAAAAAATCTATAAACAGAGACTTCTCATCCTTATATATGGAGAAGACTAAAAAACGTTACCTTATAAGCATGCAACAATCTTTTTTTTTTTTTTGAAATTTCATTATGTATAACACTGCATATTCAAAGTGTTTAAGTCAAGTAATATAGTAAAAAAATTCAATACAAATATTAAACTTAATAAATGAACGAATAATATTATGGAACTAAAGTTTTTTTAAAAATATAAGAAGATAAACTTACATGCATCAATTGTTCCAAACGATTTGAAGTTCCTTAAAATCCTTCACAATACGATCAAGTTTCATCTTAAACATTCTGCAGAGAATATCAGGGCTATCCATAGATTCAAGATCTTTCTCATTTAAGAATCTTGAAATCTCGGGCCATTCTGGATTGCAGGTAATTGTGATAAATAAATTTGGGTAAGAAAAATATTGGCAAATTATCATGACATCTTGGAAATTTTGAATCATATACCTAGGACTGTCTGTGAAGGATGCATACATTATTCTAATACCCGTAGAAGATGGATCTACATCACCTCTATCAACTGTAGTTTTCATCGTCCACTCTGCCCGATCTCAGTTTAACTTAGTTTAATTTTATAAGAGACAACCTTTCTAACTCAATCATTGTATATGAATCTACCAAAAATTGATGAAAAAGTCTCCTAGATAGTAATAGAGTATTGTGTTCATTATGACGTTCGTCTATTCTAAAGGAAAAGAATTCTAGCATTGTGAGTCTGATATATGTCATGCAACACATCCAAAGGTTGTATGTAACTTTTCATGTTATTATTATAATAATTATTATTATAATAGTAATAGTAATTATTAATATTATTATTATGGTTATGGGAGAGAAGTATATATATTTTTTTGTTTATTATTAGGTTCATTGCATAAAAAAAAGGACATTTTAGGTATTTATCAATTGCAAGATGTCTTTTTAAAATATTTAATTTGAACTAAAAATATGTAATTTCATCTAAGAACTAATTATTTTTTACAATTTGATGCAACAGACAAATTTCTAGCAACACTTAAACTGTTGGAGCCACCGCCAAGAACACATGGCATAGCCACGTACATCAGCGCCAACCATAGGAAATACAAAGTATTTTTAAAATTCATGTTTATTCTCAATAATTTTTAAGTTATTTTAAATTTATTTTAATGAATCTAAAACTAAAATATACACAGTCCCAAAGATTCTGTAGCATAAATTATTATGAATTAAAATGTTGTAATCCTTTAAATTTAGTAACTGATAGATAATATATATACCGTCAAATTTACCACTTTTAATAATAATATATAATTTTTTAAAAATCTGCACTATTACATATGAACAATATAAAAAGGGTCGGGGGAGTACATATTGTGCATTATCAACTCTAAAAATAATAATATTAATTTTTTCAGATATAATATTATTTTTTACAAATAATAGTATTAGCGGTGTATATTGAATAAGATGTACAATATATTTACACTTACAAACACATATTTAATAATAAAAAATCAACAACGAAAAATTTAAGAAAATGAAATAGATGATATTATTATAATCTACTCCAACTATTTAAATTTTGAACATTAACAAAAAAAAAAAAAATCATACCACACATATCTTTTGTAGGAGACACACAAAGAGATAGGTGCATGCAAATAGCGAAAAATATAAAAGTAAAAGGAAATTAATCAACCTTGAGAACCAGACGTCTTATGACATGAGACAATTGAATTGGGTATAATTTGGACATTGACACATTAACACTTTAATAGAGGTGAGTGTTAATTTGTATCGTCTCCTGCCATGAGATGACATCATACAAGTTTTTGTCAAAAAATTAATCATTTCCAAAAAAAAAAAATACAACAGAAAGAATTAATTGTTTCCCGTTGATACTAATTACATAGGTTATTAGCTCAACTCAATTTGCTGGAATTTGAACACATTAGAGGATCTGTATTTATTACATTAATACATAGTTCAATATCAAAATCTATATATCTATTTGTAAATCACCCACACCCTCTCAAAAGCTTCTATTTTGAAATACTTTTATTTCATGCATTTGTAGTTGTATATAGTATTATATTTATTTTAATTTATAATTATTTATGTTCTCTAATTTTAATCTATTTCTGAATCACTCCCTACTTTTCTAGCGCCTCTATTTTGACATCTTGAGTTTGTATTAGTTTGATTTATAACTTCTTATTTCTTATTATGAAATGATTTATTGAGTTTTTTTTTATTACAATTGATTAATGAATTATGTCTGATTTTAGATTAGTTATAAACTAATTATCTATTAAATGGTTGAGTCTCTATATCATATAAGAAATTATCGTTTTTGATAGTTCGCTTTAAATATATTATATATTTTTTTAGTTAATTTATTTTTTAAAATTATAATCACAAATTTAATTAAAATAGTACCAATTAAAGATTAAAAATTTAAATTAAGATAAAATAATTAATTAATTAAGAGGATAAACATAATTTTAACTGAATTAAAATTTTAAAATATTTAATTTAAAATTAATAACATAATATTTATAAATCTGCGTATTACGCGGGGTTCAAGAGCTAGTTTAATATAAATTAATTTGAAGGCATAAAGTCATATCTCATTATCATAAGTTATTGAATATGTGGGGAAAGTATAAAATCATATCTCATTATCATAAACTAATTTGATTATATTGATGGTAGGAAATTAAATTATAAATGAACTAATTATTAGATGACTAAATTTATGCCATAAATTAGTCGTGCACAGTGCACATAATCTTCTTTTTTTTTTTTTTTTTTACAATTTGTTGACTATATAAAATATCAAATATATTATTTTGGCATGATATAACAAATTACTCATAAAATAAGGAGATTTAATTAGTTGATTACATCAAATATATTATTTTGGTATGAAAAAAAAAAAGATGTTACAAAGATACACTATTTCTTTTGAATCGTGTACATTGTGTTTAATTAGTTGACTATGTTAAATATATTATTTTGGCATGAAATAACAAATTATCTATAAATAAAGGAGGTCTAATTTATTTTAAATTTAAATAATTTTAAATAATATGAATAAAAATTAAATACTTCCAAGTTTTTTTTACCCACCTAATATGGTTAATTTTCATACGCAATTTTTTTTATAAGATTTAGGCGAATCTTCAATTTCTAAGTTAACGAATATTTTTATATCCTTCTTAAAAATGTAAATATTAGAATTATTATTTCAAATATCTTATAATAATATATTTTCAAACCTCTCCAAGATGATGTGTCAACACCACCTTATTCTTAGGCTGATGTGGCATGTCTCAAATCTCTCCATTTTGAAATACTGCCCTCTCATTAAAAGTTGGTTAAACTTTTAATCTCGACCCTTCGTTCTATATCATTAAATCTAAACCATTAATTTATATATACATAATTAATGCAAATAGATATTTTTTTCATTTTCTTATTTAGTTATTTTTGGAATTTATTACAAATCATATTTTTTCCAAACCTTAATGTAATTAAATATGATCTACTTATTGGATGAATCAAAATTTATCATTTCTAAGTTTGAGTTAGTATATATAGTATAATATAATGTTGGCAAAAACTTGTATGAGACCGTCTCATAATATGAGACCTATCAAATTAAAAAAAATGATAGGATTATCATAAAATGTGATAATATTTTTAAAGAAAAGTGATAAGTCACTTTTAACAAAAATATTATCACTTTTTGTTTAAACTTTATCACTTTTTAAAAGTGACAACTTTTTAATTAATAAGTGACACAATTTAAATTAAAAGTGGATCAAATATTATTGGTCTCATACTATGAGACGGTCTCATACAAGAATTACTCTATAATGTTTGATTATTTTTTTCCTAAAATAAAAGGTATATAGTTATATATTCCAAAGAATATTCTTATGTGATATATTCTTATTATGGATAAGATATAATACTGCATTTTTTTAAATTATAAATAAGAGCATATTGTATTTCATTTTTCACATCAAAGTTTCATTTGTTCCACTCTTTTGCTGAGATTTCTCCCATCAATTGTTGGTTAGTTATATATCTATTGTTATTAGTATATTTATTTTATAATTAAATTCGTCATTTTAAGTGCTCACAATTTGATTAGATTTAAATATCAATATCAATATGAATGTAATAATGATTGTTGATTTATGCTCTACATCGTTCAGTTTAAATATTCTTCATGTGCAAAAATAATATATTTAACTATGCCATATATTTTTATCTGAATAATTATGATGGTTTAATTGTTGTAATTTAAATCTCATTTTAGATTTCAAGAGTATGACACCTCAATTTTCTCTGATTTCTAATATCAAGAGTGAGAACCAAAAATTGACCGTTAAAGTTAGGATTGAAAAAGTTGGACAATGTTTTTTTAATGATTTTAATAGAGACAAGTTCTACTTGGAACTCATTTTGATCGATGAACAGGTATTGTAACGTTAAAGTTTATTTCAAATCTTGTATTGTTTCTTATATAAATTAATTTCTTACTGTATACTCTCAATAACTAATAATGTTGATTAATTTATAAATTATTCAATATTGAAATGGAAATTGATTATTATTAAATTATTAGTCTAAGTAATGTTATTCAATAATTATTATTAATTTATGTGAATTTTGATGTCTTTTTTAATTATTTAGTTTGTAGGATATACCTATAGGGTTTAGTGAAGGGCATGGGCTACGGCTAAACAAACCCCATAATTTATTGTATATACCACGAAATTTTTTAGACAAAAATACTCTTATATTAAATGTCTACAGAAAATAATTTTTTTTTTTTCAGTACGCGAAATTCGCGTAGGTACACACTAGTAGTATATAATTATCAGACATAATACGATCTAGTTTGAATTATATATTGAACTGATTTCGTGCAATATCTTCATCATCGGAATTTTTAAATTCATTGCAGAAAAAATCAATCTAATTTAAAACAGCAAGGATTATGCAATATTAATGGAATAGTTTAAAAAGATATTCACCATCCAAAAATTTATAAGACCAAGTCAAAAACAAATTTAAAAAAGGTCAATTTTTTCCTAAAATATTCGAAAGATTTTTCATCATCTTCGAAATTAATTTTTTTTTCTATTAATCATTACACTAATAATTAGTATCAAGTAATTTTTTTTTTTTAAAATATCCACCATCCAAAAACATAGAATATGTGATCAAGTCACAAACAAATATAAAAAGAGTCAATTATTTTCCTTAAAAATTTAAACGATTTTCATCATCTTCGAATATTCCTATAACATTTAAACAATTTTCATCATCTCCGAAACTATAAAAAATAAAAAATTATTATTTATAGAATAATATTTAATATACATTGAATTTTAAATTATATATTAGCATATAATTGCAATCAAATAAAGAATATTATTTATAGATTTGTAAATAATACATTGAATTGTAAATATTACATTACAATGTTGAAAAATAATATACACTGACAATTTTAAAAAAAAAATCTAATTTTTAACATATAATCAACTATTCTTCATCTTCACAATAAAAGTAATATACACATGGCATAGCCACCTTGTAATGTACACATGGCATAGCCACCTTAAAGATGAAGATCCTGCAAAAAAATAAATATGAAGATTGAATATATTGAGATGAAGATCCTGCAAAAAAAAAAAATGAAGATTTAGACGAAAGGAGAATCAATATATGATTTCATAGCAAAATTGAAAAAAATAGAAAGAAGAAAGAAACGAATTAAAAACTATATGATGAGAATACGAAAGACATAAACTATCGAATGTAGAATATGAAAAATATATTTGGGAGAATAGGATGATTTCTTTTGAAAGATTATTGTAATTGATTTTTGGTTGTGTGAAATAGATAGTATATATAGAGGAGATGTGAAAAAATCAACGGTCAAGATTAGATTAGATATTAAGATTCAATGGTTGAAAATAATTTTTAAAGTCAATGAATTGGGTGAATGAGAGGAGAGTATTTTTAAAATAGAGGCTTAAGAGCTTGCCACATGGGCTTCCAAAACTTTGTATTTATAGTATATTAAGATGTACACCAATAATTAAATTGATCCTTAAAACTAATATTTCAAAATTGGTAATTGAATAAAAAAAAAAAAAACTGCTTTGTCTAAAGTACAAAAAATGCTAAATTAAGTAATACTCTCTTTGTCTATCTCATTTTATATATTCACATAAACCAATTTTCTCATTAATTAGAATATCAAAACTATACCCATATTAAATTTCTACATAAAAAAAAAAAAAATACTTATTAGGGGCATTTTATTGAAAAATAAACAATTAATTTTTTAAAAATATTATACGTGGTGGGAATTCTAAAACTAAAATGGATGCCATGTTTCTAGGTCCATGGACTTACGGAAAACTAATTCCACTGAGTTTGGTGAGTGAAAATAAAAAAAATTAAATATTAAATTAAATTTAAAAGGGATCAAAGTACATGTGAATTAAAATTAGCCCTTGAAGTCCAAAATAGTTATGGCCGCAATCTTCATTTCTGTCATCATCGTCTTCATATATCCTTCATCCCTCAGTTTCTAAATCCTCACACTCAAACTAATTTGACTATATACAAAATCATGTGTAAATTAGTGAAGTCTATTTGTATCCACACGACACTGATATTGTTCAGTGATTTGAAAATCCGATCAACATAGGTAATTAATATAATTTCCTGTACTGATTCAAATATTTACCACAAATTTACATCCACTAAAAAATATTACACATGAATTCACTAATCTATATATCGTTGTACTTACATAATCGGATAAAAAAGAACAATAAAACTAAAGAAACATGCTGAAAATCAACCAATGATGAAGGGTATATATAGGAGCAATATATAAATGTTCCTGAAATTTTGGCAAATGATCCCACAAATAATTGATTGCTAATTGGATGCTTGATTGAAAAAAATTGCATATGTTGTAGGAAATAAGAATTGACGGTTATGATGAGTTAGTGAATGAAAGATCAAGCGCTCACAATCTTTTCCGCTCAAATCTATATAAGGAATATGTTCTTGTATTATATATTAATAGATTAATAGATAGATGATTCATTTTATACCTCCAATTTGGTCAATTCATATAATGAAATTTAATTTTTGAATTTATTAATATATTTCAATTGGTGTTAAATAATAAAAAAAATTATTATCTTCATTTTTCGTTGAATTTTAATTTTAATTTAGATAAAATATAGCATAATAAATTATAGATTTTTCGTATATTGCACGTAATAAATATTAAAAAAATTAAAACCAAAATATTTAAATAAATTGAATTAACCAAACCAAATAAATAGTTAAATGTACTCATTCTGTTATAATTTAGATTATCCCAAGCTACAAAAAACAGTTTTCTCTAAGACTAATTACTTCTAAAAATAATTTATTTATATGTCATTACATTACATTTTTCATTTCCCTTCAATAAAAAAAAGACAGGTTAATAAACCCTCAACTTTATATATTTTAACACTAATAAATAATTTTGTTATTAAAATCTATATTATTTGACATGAATAATTTAACTCATAATGGAGGGAGTAGAAAATTGAGCACGGATTGAGCCATTCATTATGCGATTTAAATTGATAACAAATTAAGACATAGTCAAATACATTCCCAATTTCATTCCATGAAAATGGCACCATATTGTGATTGAATGCACAAAAAGTGAACAATTTAAATTACCCACGTTCATGGTTAATATTATTATGTGTTAATTCGATGACAAATATTACATTCCAAAAATAATATAAATAAAGTTTTGTATAAGTTAATTTTTTTTAATTCACTATAATTGAGTTCCTTGTGGATGCACACATTCAACGCAGACTTCATGTCTAATATATCAATTTTTTTCTTAATTTTTTTTTATCAAAGTTGGAAATAAGTATATTTTAATTAATATATGATTCAATAACATTGAATAATAATTATATTTTGTTGAATGTTATCTAGAAATGTATGTATGATTTGATTAGTTTTTATTAGTTTTTTTGTAATTAATTTTTCATTTAATTAGCTCCTACTTTAAAAAATAAATAAATAATAAAGTTGAATTACAATCAGTTCACAAACTTGACATGAGAATTATCACATTTATTATGTTATATGTAATTCATTTATTGGGATACATCAGTTTATTGGAAACGTGCCTTTCAAAAAAAAAAATTAATATTAAAAAAATTAATTGGAAATATGAAAAAAATACATAGTTCATATGTTATTATTAGGATTTTGAAACATTTATGTCCCATAATTACATGTATTGATAGGCGACTAGGCGAGCAACAGTGATTGAAGAATTAAGAAGTTAATGAACTAAAATCAAGAAGCAGGCGACCATCAGAGTTTGGAGAAAGTCAAGTATTTTGGCGAAGGACAAAAGAAATGAATAACCAAAACAAAAGATAAAGACGAAAGGCGGACAACCTTGCAACCACGCGAGCAACCTTGCATCAAGCCCCAAACACGAGGCGAGCAAGAGGTCCGTAACGCCCAACGTAGACATACTAGCGAGCAGCCAATCACCAGAGAAAGCAACCAAGTAGTCTTAATAGCCAAGTACAACATTGGGAACTCCAAGAGTCACTAGTTTAGATGTAGTCCAAGTGTCTTAACACTTGGCAACCATCCAAGTGATAGTAGTCTAGATGTTGTACAAGTGTCTCAACACTTGGCATAAATCCAATGGTTAAACCACCAAAATGGTGACACATGACCTCCTTGTATATCTATAAATACCCCTTCATTTTACATGAAGGGGGGAGGATTTTTTTTTCCATAATTCAAAATATTGTCCAAACTCTTGCAAATTTAGTTCTTGAATATTACTTAACCAAATTCCATGACCTTAGATCTTGTTTGATGATCTTAATGAGGAAAAATAGCCACTAATCATCTTTGATTAAGAAAGATCATCAACAATTGGCGCTAGAGGAAGGGGGTTCGAACCTCCGATTCATGAAAAATTCGAAGAAAGTTTGAGGATCTTCAACGGAATCTGCAAAATCTGACCGGAATCTGGGAAGAAGCTACCGGAAATCAAGTGTGCACACTATTCGAAGCAAAGTTATCCATATATACGTCACTTTGAGAGTTTAAATGCATGTGTGTATGAACTAGGGTTTTCAAACCACCATATTCATACATGCAAGGCTAGTAACTCTAAAGAAAGATGTTTGTTGAGAACAAAATCACCTCAATTCTTTGCTTATAGCTCATACTTCAACAACTAAAATGATAAGATCACAAGAAGAACGACATTCGAGTGCATCTCCAAGTCGTAGGTCAAGGACTAGGGTTTCGTCTACCGAAGGCCATGCAAGAACGGTTAGAACGACTTCCCGGAAGAATGTCCAAGTTACAATTGACACAATTCCACCAGAAGTGGAGGCCCTTGCTCAAAACCCTGAAGAGCTAGCGAAAACCATTGCTGTCCTTCAATCCTTGCAAAATCGACAAACAGCTGGGCCGTCGAGAGCAACGGCGACGACCAATCGAGCAGGCGAGCAGAGAAGTAAGATGAAAGAAGATATGCGCCGTGATGAGGCTGACAGCGCTGAATTCCGTAGAAACAAAGGAAAAGCTCTCATAAGTGAACGGTTGGGGAATCGAGAGGAATCAATGCCGAGTCAGGCAAGTGAGTCGAGCAAAAGCACCTCTCGGACCAGCGCGTTGGAAAGGCTGGGAACAAGGTATACAGCCACGAGAGAACAATCTAGGAGGAACGATGAGCGACCACTCCCTGCTGCTCGCCCATCAGTACATGATCGAATCAGGAGATCAGCTTTCGGCCGGCTAGGGCCAAATGGAGCTAGCAACGTTGCAAGGAGGGCAACCCAGAAGAAACGTCCCGTCGGAGAGGGACTGCATCGCGAAAAAGATGGACCTAATCACGATGAACAGCCCTCCGATGGGAGAACTCCCCCTAGCGAGTTGTTGGAGATGAAAAAAGCAATCGAGGAACTACAAAGGCAGTTGGAATCCCAGAGAGGTGTCAGATCAACTTCTCTTCCGTCTTCACCATTATCCCCGTCAATCCTCAATGCACCAATCCAGAAAAAAATACAATTCCCGGCCATCAACCTGTACGAGGGGACCTCAGACCCTCATATTCACGTGACGAAGTATTCGGCCTTCATGGTCTCAGTGGGGGCAACTGACGCCACGCAATGTCAAAATTTCCCGCTCACCCTCGGAGATGGACCACACAGATAGTTTTCGGCACTGGCTCCCGGATCCATTAACTCTTTTACCCAACTGAGCTAGGAGTTTTTGCCTCATTTTTCAACCGCTAGATCTTACTTGACCCACAGGCACCGGTTGGCAGACATCAAGCAAGGAGACGAGGAGTCAGACAAACAATTTCTGGAAAGATTTGATAAAGTTCTGCTGGAAGGCGAAATGGTGAGCGAGGACACAAAGATAGTTGCAGTGATGGCCGGACTGAAGAAAGGAACCGAACTATGGAAGGAGATGCACTTGACTTGTCCAAAAACGTACGCAGAATTTAGACACAAAGCAGGGATCCATGTATCGATGCAGGAAGCCTTACACAGAGAGATGGGAGATAAAGCTGACCCGAAGAAGTTTGGCAAGAAATCTGGAGGAAATGATTACAAGGCCCCAAGGAATATAAAATCGTTCAACGAAGGAACGGAGTTGAAAGAGAAGTTGAATCAAGTCCTCACGATGTCGGTGGACGCTAGGTACAACAATGTCAAGGACAAGGAGATGTTGTCAGAAGTTCACTTGCAACACCTTGCCCAGACATTTGAAATACTCCGGACCTACAGCATGAAACTAAATCCCAAGAAGAGCAGTTTCGGAGTCCATTCTGGAAAATTCCTGGGACATCTGGTCAGTCAACGGGGAATTGAAGCAAATCCAGTAAAAGTAAGAGCAATCATAGAAATGCAGCCGCCCCGATCAGTAAAAGAGGTTCAACGGTTGACTGGATGCCTAACAGCGTTGAACATGTTTATCTCAAGATCCAGAGACAAATGTAGATCATTCTTTGAAGCAATCAAGAAAGGAAAGTTTCAATGGACAGACGCCTGCCAACGAGCATTCGAGCAAGTGAAAGAATATCTCAGCGACATAAAGATCCTTGCTAAACCAATTCCCGGAGAAAAATTATACTTGTACTTGGCGGCTTCAGAGGTGGCGATCAGCTCGGTACTTGTTCGAGCAGAAGGAAAGTTCCACCTGCCCATCTACTACGTAAGCCAAGCTTTACATGAAGAAGAACTCAAATATTCGCCAACATAAATGCTGGCATATGCTTTAGTAATGAGCGTCAGAAAACTCCGTCCGTATTTCTTCGATCACCAGGTGGAAGTGCTAACAACATTCCCGCTCAAGCAAATACTGCACAGACCTGACACAGCCAGTCGCCTCTTGAAATGGTCTTTAGAAATCAGCCAGTTCGGGATTTCATATGCTCCTCGAACAGCGGTCAAAGGGCAAGCATTAGCCGACTTTATAGTCAAGCTAACTTTTCCCCAAGATCGGACGAGAGGACATAGTCATCCTTGGCACATGTACGTTAATGGGTCATCCACGAACACAGCCTCGGGGGCAGGAATAGTTCTGATAAGTCCTGACAGACATGTCTTCACTTCAGCTGTCCGTTTCGAATTCATGGCAACAAACAATGAAGCCGAATATGAGGCGCTAATAGCGGATTGCGGCTAGCATTAGCGATTGGAGTACGAAAAATATAGATTTTCGGAGACTCACAACTGATTGTTAATCAAGTACGAGGAGAGTACGAGGCAAATGACGAGAACATGGCTTTGTACCAGAAAATTGTTGCTCACCTGGCTTCCATGTTCGAGCAAATATACATTGAACAAATACCGAGAGATAACAATGCACAAGCAGACGCACTCGCTCGACTGGCAACTAGCACAGGACCAGCGGAGTTATCCGAAGTCACTTTGACAAAGATATATAACCCATCAACCGAGGATTACAAGATTTATCAAGTTGATACAGAATTGGGCGATGATGATTGGAGGACGCCGATCATCAAATATCTACGAGACGATGAAAAACTGGATAACCCGTTGGAGGCTAGCAAGATAATCAAGCGAGCGGCAAGGTACACCCTGATGGATGGATAATTGTACAAAAGAGGATTTTCACTCCCACTCTTGAAATGTTTGACAAGAGAACAAGGCCAAGAGGTTCTGCAAGAAATCCATCAAGGTGTTTGTGGAAACCACGCTGGAGGACGCGCGTTGGCCTACAAAACAGTGAGGTAAGGGTATTATTGGCCTACGTTGCTGAAAGACGCTATCAGAGTCGCGAAGACCTGTCACAAATGTCAAATATTCGCACCTAGTATTCATAAGCCACCAACCGAGATGATAGCGGTCAATAGTCCATGACCATTCGCGAAATGGGGAATCGACATCATATGACCTTTCCCAACAGGAAAAGGAAATGTAAAATTCGCAGTGGTGGCCGTGGACTACTACACAAAATGGGCCGAAGCAGAAGCACTTGTAACAATTACCCAAGAAAAAATGATCAGCTTCATATGGAGAAACATCGTATGCCGTTTTGGAGTACCACAAGCCATTGTGACTGACAACGGACGGCAGTTCGAGGGCAAAAAAGTAAGAAGTTTTTGTGAGAAATGGGGGATAAAAAAGCATTTTTCGACTCCGTACCATCCTCAGTCTAATGGCCAAGTTGAGGCAGTTAACAAGATAATCAAACACATACTGAAGATCCGGCTGGTAGACAAAAAAGGAAAATGGTCGGAGGAGCTACCAGAAGTATTATGGGCATATCGAGTATCTCACAGAACAAGTACAGGCGAAACTCCGTTCACCATGGCATTCGGCATCGAGGCAGTAATACCCATAGAGTTGAAGGTCCCGACGGAACGAACAACGATGTTTGACGAACAAACGAATAACCAAGCTCTAGCAACAGAATTGGACTTAATTGAAGAAAAGAGGATCTCAGCAGAAATGAAAAATGCAGTATATAAGAGAAGGATCGCGAAGTACTACAACTCACAAATGAAAGTTAGAGAGTTCAAGATTGAAGATCTCGTACTTAAAAAAGTTTTGGGATCGCCACCAGGAGTATTCGGACCCACTTGGGAAGGCCCATACCGGGTAGCTCAGAAATGGGGTAACGACACTTAT
Organism: Ballota nigra; assembly: GCA_947034835.1. Taxonomy (NCBI): domain Eukaryota; kingdom Viridiplantae; phylum Streptophyta; class Magnoliopsida; order Lamiales; family Lamiaceae; genus Ballota; species Ballota nigra. The sequence continues at coordinate 2,195,102 of OX344727.1, read as the reverse complement.
GACTTAGAAGACATGACAGACAATCCAGCGCAATACTCCTGGAATGCCGCTTTGTTAAAAAAGTATTATCAATAGATGAATATTGTATAGTATATGCGAAAGCTAGTTTAATTCAAAATCTTTGTATCATTTGTATGGAGTTGTAAGTACGAAGAAATTTTCAAAATTTTATGGGTGTATATGTATATAGAACTTTTGTTACTTGTTAAGTTGTTCGCCCACGAAGCAAAGTTGCTCGCTCAAAATAACCATGCAGGTGATAAGCAACAGAGATGAATGAAAACAAATGCAAGGCCAAGTCCACGAAGAGACCATAAGGCCCAATTATCTAAGGCTAAGTCTTTTAATGGACAAAAAGAGCCCATCTTAGCCGATCACGCGAACAATAAGCACAAGGAAGCCATGATCGCTCGGCACAATGATGCTTGTCATAAAAGGAAAAATACTAAGTTAGCTACAATTACAAAAATTTGAGGCGAACAACGGTGCAAAGTGCGAACAAGCGAGAAACAAAAGAAATAGAAACAAAGAAAAGAAAGCGAATCCATTCAAATCTTTCATTCATTAAGGAGGCTAAATATTACAATAAAATGAAGGCAAAAATACAAGCCAGCCCTAACAAAAATCTAGAATAAAAAGCAACAAAGATTCTTCAAGAAGGAGGAGTTGGAGGTGCATCCGTGATCGCCGGAGCAGGAGGTGCTTCTTCAGTGGTGGTCGCCACGGTAGAGGTGCTCGCTCCATCAATGGGAGTCAAGGGGAGAGAGTGAAGGCCATCGAAGATGTCCGCCTCCTTGCTCGGCTGCTCGCCGAAAGACTGGGGAGGAACGATTTCAACACCTTCCCCAAAAATTTCCAAGGAAACTCCCATCTCCCCAAGATCAGCCAAGGGGAGCCTGAACCCATCACCAAGAGGATTGTCCTTAACATAATCAATGAAGTCCTTCCTTGCAGTGGCCAAAACATCTAAGTTGTGGTCCAAAGCGAACTTCACTGATCTTAAGCTCTCAGCGTAAGCACAGACATATCCCAGGTTGGTGTTGTCAGCCACATCTTGAGCATAAAGGTCATAGGCGACCATCCCAACCTTCTCTTGCTTAAGGCGAGCAACCTCGGCTTGAAGCTCCTCAATTTGGGCGACCATAGCCGTTCTCTCAGCCTCTAGCGCCTTTGCTCACTCATCGGCCACTCCCAGCTCTAGAGAGAGCTTCTCTGATTGATTCAGAGCAAACTGTTCGCTGGCCACAGAAGCGTTATACATCTGCTCCAGATTTGCTACTGCTTTAAAATGCTCAGCTTTCTCCTGCGCGAGCTCCTCATCCTTTTTCCTTAAGGCGGCTGTTTTCTCCGCCTCAAAGCTCTCGATCTTGCGACCAAGACTGCGGTTCGTCCTCTCCAAGAGCACAATCTAATCCAGGAGCCTTTGAGCCATCACGGCTTGATGGCTAGCGTTATACGCAAGCAGGCGAGCATTGTCGCTGGGAGTCTGACTCTGGACTATTTCTTCACCAGTCTTGGTCCAAGAACGAGGGACCATTTCAGTCGCCCGGCGAACATGAGAGTCCGAGATGTCAAGATAAGGGGGCGGAGTCTTTACACAGCTGACCTGGTGAATCACCTCTGATCGCCCAGGGTGTTCCTCAGGCTTGTATCTAAAAAAGGGAAGAACATAAGTAAAATATACAAGGGAAAAGCAATCACGAGAGTTAAAGTTAGAAAACTTACTCCCTCAGTTGTACAGGGTCATACCCAAGGGAGCGATCACCTGACGACCGCTATTTCTTCAAAATAGCAGCAACAGTCTGCTGCTCACTCACCACTTCAAGTGAGGAAGATTTGGGGGCAGGAGAGCGAGGAGCACGGTTGCTCGCCTCAGTAGCAGTCTTAGAGCGCTTCGATGCTCGCTCAGCGCCTTCCTCCTCCCCGCGAGAATCGTCCCGAGGGGCTTTCTTTTTCACCTTCTCCTTCTCAACAACTTGGGAGGAGGCGGCAGTTTTGGAGGCTCCCCTAGAGCGACCAGCGGGTGCTCGCGGGCGAGCATAAGCACCTGGCTCTTCTCCGGCTCGGAGGTGCATGAGCGACAAAGGGGGGTCTTGCCTCTTCCTGGTCGGCTCCTCGGCGGCCATTTGCTTAACTCTTGCAGCGAGCAGGTGGTAAGATTGTGGAATAGTTGGCACAACAACAGTCACCCTTTGATCTGTTTAAAAGGAAAAAGTCGAGCAAAAGAGTTAGCCAAAACAGGCATCGAGCAAAAGAGTTAGCCAAAACAGGCGATCAAGCGAGCAATGGTGTAAAGTTGTTGATAATAATTACCTTCAGGGATCTCTGCTTGAGCCTCTAAGTGGTGAGGACTTGTGAAGAGTTGGACAATCTTACGACAATGGGCCTTTGAAAGGTGCAAGATATCGCGATCACCCGGGTTCCGGAGTACAATCACAGCCAATGTGTACAAGAACTCTTCGCTAAGGCCTGAATCTCCCCACTTCAACACTTTCAGACCTGCAAAACAAAAAGAAAGAAAAAATTAAAATTAGTTCCCAACGCGGTCCTAGGAAAGAAAAAGAAAGGCATACGTTTGATTATGCCAAATCGCTAGGGAGTATTAATGCGCGCTTGGCCGCCGGTGAAGCCCACTGATGCTCGCCAATCACCACCAATAAATAAGAATTGGTTATGCCAACTCCTAACTTTGTTGGGGACTCCCTCGATAAGTTTTACCCCCGTCCTCGCCTTGACGTAGTACCAGCCTACCCTCTCCTCGCTGCAAGCCGAGACAACCCAGGCATATAAAATCTCAGCCGTACTGAGTTTATTCTTGTATCCTTTAAGGCCGAAGAGGGTCATCAGGGCAAGCAGATTACTCCACCCATTGGGAGTGATTTGGGTAATCGCCAAGTTGATGTCTTCTAAGAAGCGACCAATGATGGGGTGTAAAGGCAACGGGAACCCCGTATTGAGAATGTCAAGGTTGATTGCCGTACAGCCAGGCGGGGGGTTATCAGCAGTCTCTCCCTCCTTGGGGGCATATAGAAATATGTCATAAGGGATCTTGTACCGGGACTTGATACTGTCCAAGTTATCCTCCACGACTAAGCTGGATATCTTGCTCGCGGTGAAAGCATTCAACTCGGCGGACATAAACTCTCTGTCGCGAACAGGAAATGACTCAGAAAAGCGAGCAGCATAGTCCTCCCATTCATTCTGGCGAGCAATGCCTTCAGGGATTTGGGACTCAGGAGTTACTTTAGAGGTAGGGAAACCTATCTCCTCAAGAAACTCCCAAGTCACGGCCAATCTTGGTCGTGCAACTTCGGGATGCTCGCTCTCAGCCTCAATTTCTGCGGCCACCTCCTCCGAATCCTCTCCCAAGTCCGAGGAAGTCCCTTCTTCCACATCTGGGCGACCAACAGGGTGATGAACCTCCTCCTCGCCAGAATTTTCCGAAGCATAGGCTTCAACAGAGCGTACAAGCGAGGACGTCTCAGATCCTATTTCTTCGTCCACCAATAAAGTCCTTGGATTTCGAACAAGAGTCTGGCGAACAGACCGGCGAGGAGCAGGGGAAGAGACTTCTTCCATAGGACGCTTCCCGGGATTACGCTCGATAATTTCGATTGAAGGAGTATCACTCGAAGAAGCCATTCAAAAGAAAATGACGAAGAATTTCGAAGAAAAAACCAAAGATGAAGAAACTTTAAGGTGAAAGCGACAGAACACGGTGGAGTACGGCGGCGTTCGAACCGCGGCGAAGGCGAAGTTTCGAATGAAGAAGTAAAAATGATGAAATCGAAGAGATAAACGAACTAAAAGCAAGAATTAGAGTTAAGAACAATGAATTACCTGGGATTTATATACGAAATCAGCCGAAGATCTCATGGAAATCGAAAACAAAAAGCTTGGAACGAAGCTTTAATAGCGGATGAAAGAAAGAAAATTCGAAAGAATGAAATGAAGGGGGAAGACGAGTATTTATAAGGTTCGAAAACGGGGGTCAAAGTAGAATTCTTGAAAAATTCTCTAGGCCCCTATTTGCAAAGAAAAAGCACGCGTGGCTCAGGAATGACATCATCACCGTCCGCGACGTTACGGTTTCCGAGAACCTCAGGAACCCAATCGTCACCAACGCACGGAGCATCCCCAGTGCTCGCCCAGAGGACCTGATGGTCGCCGCTTTTCCCGCTCAAAATAATTCAAATATTTGTTGCTCGCTCCACACACACACAGCTATCATTCTATCGAAATTGTGCCTTGCTCTTCATTAGTCAACAATTTTCCTAACAAAGAACAAGTCAGGGGGCATTATTGATAGGCGACCAGGCGAGCAACAGTGATTGAAGAATTAAGAAATTAATGAACTAAAATCAAGAAGCAGGCGACCATCAGAGTTTGGAGAAAGTCAAGTATTTTGGCGACCAGGAGTGCGGCCAGACGCATTTTTTGCGACCAGAAAAGCAAAGGACAAAAGAAATAAATAACCAAAACAAAAGATAAAGACGAAAGGCGGACAACCTTGCAACCACGCGAGCAACCTTGCATCAAGCCCCAAACACGAGGCGAGCAAGAGGTCCGTAACGCCCAACGTAGACATACTAGCGAGCAGCCAATCACCAGAGAAAGCAACCAAGTAGTCTTAATAGCCAAGTACAACATTGGGAACTCCAAGAGTCACTAGTTTAGATGTAGTCCAAGTGTCTTAACACTTGGCAACCATCCAAGTGATAGTAGTCTAGATGTTGTACAAGTGTCTCAACACTTGGCATAAATCCAATGGTTAAACCACCAAAATGGTGACACATGGCCTCCTTGTATATCTATAAATACCCCTTCATTTTACATGAAGGGGGGAGGATTTTTTTTTCCATAATTCAAAATATTGTCCAAACTCTTGCAAATTTAGTTCTTGAATATTACTTAACCAAATTCCATGACCTTAGATCTTGTTTGATGATCTTAATGAGGAAAAACAGCCACTAATCATCTTTGATTAAGAAAGATCATCAACAACATGTTTATTTAATTTAGTTCTAAATATATTCATTTTTTGTTAAATGAGCGAAAAACGTATGAGGCTAAATTGTATATATAAATACAAAATAATAATACAAAAATGTTATCAAATATCAAGTTTATTTACCCAAATGTTATTCTAGATCGAATTTATGTCCAAATAAGTCATTTCAATATCCACATTTAATTAAGAAAAAAAAAATACAAACACATTCTAATATTGAAATTCAATAACACAAAAAACAAAAATTAAAAAACTCCAAATTAACGTAGGATAGACTCCGGGGATGCAGATCTAATTATCTATTCTCCACTGCTAACTGCGAATAAGATGTGATATTCACATTGACATTAATGAATGTCCCATTGAAAACTATACAAAACTCTTAATGAAAAATGAAGAAACTTTATATGATAGCTAGACAACTCCAATTTCCATTCTTTCTTGATACAACTCCAATCCCCATTCTTTCTTGATGCAATACAATACATTCGTAATGAACATTTGTAGGTGATATATTTTATATGTGTCTAAAAACTTTTATAGAGAAATATATTTTAATATTGGAAGGATAATAACCAAAAGCTGAAATGCATGTAAATCCACAAAATGAGTTGAGATGAAATAAAAAATGATAAGGAAGAAATAAGAATTTAGGGATAATTACAAAAGTTCCGCTTGAGTTTTGTGCCTAATTACACATTGAGAAACATCAGACGATAGATAAGCATGAAGACCCAAGATGACCATTCTGATGATCTACAACCAATCCATGGTGAATAAAAAGAGCACAACGAAGAGAATATATATGATACAAATTATAACGGTTCCTAAAATCTAGCAATTCATCTAGTGGTCCACAATCCATCAAACAAAATGAACGATCAACATTGAATCATATTAATTGATAAATTAAATACTAAATGATTGATAAATGTTACCATAATTGTAAGAAAAATAGAACGGATGGTTACGATCAAATTCTTAAAAAATGATCAACGGTTCACAAACTTTCCCGCCCAAAATATATAAGGAAAAGTTGTTTATATTATATATTTATTTATAGATTATAGATTATAGATTATAGATAGATATAAGAGGGGACGTGCACTGTTTTAGGAAATTAGAGGGGCGTACACAGTTTTGATAATTGATTGAAGAGAGACGTGAATTCAGAAAAAGTTGATTTGAAAAGATTGAGGGACGGTTTTGAAAGGAATTAATTAATTAATTTTTCTTTTAAAAAAATAATATTTGTGGCTAGAATTCGATTCCTATCTTATTATACAATATTAGTAATGCACGGATTGAATATTATAAATTTTAAATGCGAAATCGTATAATAATTTATATAAAAAAATTAAATTAAATTTATATAATCTATAATTCAATTAACATGTATAGATTATATTGTATATATGTGAGCATTATAATTATTTAATTAATTATACAATTTTCAATTATATACTAAATTCACAACAAATGCTAAAATTCATAAAATGATTTACAAATACTAAAATTCATAAAATGATTTTAATATTTAACAAAACTTATGTAGTCTAAATAAAAATTATTTAAATTCATTTCATCATATATAGTTAAAGTCAATAAAACACACTTTAAAAAAATAAATAAATATTATTTTTCTTTTTATATGTGCATTATATATTAAATAAAAATGTTCAAAAGATAATTAATTTGATACTTAGTGTGCTGAAAATAGATTTAAAATTAATAACTTAAAGAACTTTTAAACTATTGATTCAAAATAAAAATTAAAATAGTAAAGTTAATCCACTCTCTTTAATGGAGAGTGTGATTCACCATTGCACCACAAAGCAAGTAGACTTCACTTGCTCCAATAAAAATAATTTTTTCTCTTCATATGTGAATCATTGAAGTGTATTAGTAGTTTTCGTTATAAAGTATTAGTTGTTCCACTGAAGAGTATTAGTTATTTTTACTGAAGAATCTTGGTTTCTTTTCAGTGAACAACTAAGACTTTTCAGTAATAACAACTAATACTCTTCAGTATAAACAATTAATATTTTTTAGTGAAAACAACTAATACCCTTCGTTGGTTTATGTATAAATCTTTTTCACTCTATACTTTGTCTTTTTTCAAACCTCTCCAAAATGATGTGTCAGTACCACTTTATTCTTTCTTAGACTGATGTGGCACCTCTCAAATTATTTCATTTTAAAATCCTGCATTCTCCTTAAAAGTTGTTTTAGGCATATTTAAAATCATATTAAAACTTAATCTACACCATATATTTTACACTTTTAATCTCAACCATACATTTCATTTTGTATTTTCTATAAATGTCAAATCTCTCTTTAGTTTTCATTTCAATTCTCAACCCTAATCCTCATTTATTCTCTTCATTTCTTATTTGTTGTCTACTATGTGAATAAATATAATTTTATTTTTTTTGTTCATTTGTTTTGATTAATTCTATAACTTTTTGTATAGATCATATCTTTTTTTTTTTTTTTTGCAGGTAAACTAATTTGTTATACATATGGAGATGATTAGGCTCACATTGAGAGAAAATTATATGTGCATCAATCTGAGTTGAAGATCATTCGAGCGTATCCAGAAATTATTTGTAAGTTTCTAAGATATTTATATTCATACCTTTACATTCATATTTTTTTTAGAACCCACCATTAATAACTTTTTTCTTTTCCAATAAGAAGATCCTCCCACCACACACCTACGATTTTGATCCAACTATTATTCTTTTCAAATAAGGTGTGTGTTATTGGTGAAATCTGATTAAATATTATGTTTTTCTGTTGTGGATTGCAGGTAACCTAAAGGTGATGTAGAGACTTTTTTTCATGGTTGAAAGATTTATCTTATTAAATATTTTTTAAAGTTATTTTTGTAAAATATTGATATATGTGAAATTTTTGTAGGAGGGAATTAAAATATTTTAGAAATATATTATCACCAAAATAGTATATGATACCAACTATTTTTTACCACCAAATATAATATATTGCCTTCAATAATAGATTGTAATACAAAAATTTATATTTTGATAAAATATGCAGCCAAAATAGACTATTAAACTGTAAATACAATATTCTTTTTTAGACTAGGATTTCGATTTTATTTTATATTATTTTTAACATACAAATATCAAAAGAGTATTGTAATTTATAATTAAATAAAAATTTGTTATATCTTATATAATTAATGTATATATTTTTTCTTAAAATATGTGGAATAACTTTTTTATGGATTGAAAATTATAGTGTTGGGAAAAAAAAAAAGGACATAAAGTTTCTTAACTACTCCCTTTGTCCATGAAAAATAGGTTTGTTGCTTTTTGCACGGTTATTAAAAATTTGATATAATACGTAAAAAGTAAGAATATTGTGTCACATCAAGTACAAAATAAATTATTTTAAAAATATTATGTGTGTATGTTGAAAAATATAGATAAAATTTATTATTTCCATTTTAGGCAACATAATTATTTTTCAGGGACGGTCCAATAAGGCAAATCAAGCCTATATTTTGTGGACGGAGGGAGTAATATTTTAAGTATTATAACTTTAAAAAGTATCTTACTCTAAAATAAAATAAATCTGAATATATTTTAATCAATGAGGAAACAAAATATTTGTGTAAAATATGAAATATTATTTTAAATATTATATTAATGCAAGTAGATCTTTTTTCACAGTTGAAGGATTTCTCTTCTAAGATATTTTGGAAGTTATTTCTGCAAAATATTGATAGATGTTATATTTGTAGAAAGGAATTGAAATATTTAAGAAAAGATATTGTCACCGAAATAGTATATGATACCAAAAAAATCTTGCCACCAAATATAATATCATGCCTTTAATAATAGAATATAATACAAAAAATTATTTTTGGATAAAATTATACCGCTAAAATAGACTGTTAAACTGTAAAGAACATGTATTCTTTTATAAACTAGGATTTCGATTTTTCTTTTATAGTATTTTAACATACAAATATTAAAATAATATTGTAAATGATAAATGAGTAAAAGACTGTTATATGTTATATAATTAGAGTAGGTTTTATATGAAAACATTTCATAATAAGCTTAACATGAAATAGTTCTAGAGTATTATTAATCTCATCAGGAGTATCATTAAACTTGTCAGGGGTATCATTAGTATGAGTTCAAGAAAATTTAAAACAATTTTCTTGAACTCAGACTAATGATACCCCTGATGAGATTAATGATACTCCCGATGAGATTAATGATACTTTAAAATTGTTTCATGATAAGCTTATCATGAACTATTTTCATATAATACTTTGCCATATAATTAATATATATATATATATATATTTAAATACGTGGAATAAGTTTTTATGGATAAAAAATTATAGTGTTGGCAAAAAAAAAAGGACATTAAGTTTCTTTACTAACAACTTAAGTATTATAACTTTAAAAAGTATATAACTCTAAAATACAATAAATCTGAATATATTTTAATCAATGGAAATTCGCCAGGTACACACTAGTTTCTAATATTTTCGTTCTCACTTGATACGGTTTAGGAAATATTTGCTTCACGCATTTAACCCCTAATTATAAATTAATACATTTTAAAAAATCAATTAATATTTAATTTGTATAAGAGTATATTGGTACATTTTTCTTAATAATTTTCACGGATCGAATCCTAAATTTAAACTTAAAACATTTAATTTCTCATAGTCCCTTATTCGTTTGAAAGATTCAATTTCTTTCTTCGAATTTGGGAATTTGAAAGAGAGTATAAATTTAAATCACATAATCCTTCACGAAAAAAAATAGTAAATTTAAAATAAGCAATGGTAAAATATAATAAAGGTTCTCAAGAAAAGGTTGAGGTATAAAATGGGATGGGGTGTTACAATTTATTTTTAAAACATTGAAATATAAAATACGTGTGATTAGGGGTCAAACCAAAGTGAATAGTAATAACCGAATTTGTTATAGTTTGTAATTGAAACTAACCCAAATTATGAAGAACCGATATTCAACCAAACCGACACTGGCCCACCGGGCTGTCCTCATTTTACGGGTCAGGCCTCTATTTTAAAGGCCAGCCTAGCCCTATGTGGGCCACCGGGCCAAAATGCCCCTTTTTAAAAAAAATATATAAATTGTAAAATAAATCATTTACATTCATAGAAAGCTCATTGAAAATATTATTTTTTGTCAATATATATCACTATCTAACTCACAACTTTCAAAGGCAACATCTCCAGTAAAAGCTCATACAAACACTATTTGATAGGCTTGAACTCATGATTTGAAACAAGTTTAAGGATGTATTGTACAATTTATTGGTTCGAAATATTGAAGCACAATTGCGGAAGAATTTTCATAACTCCGTATTTTTATTTATTTGTGAAAGTTATAAGTGAAAACACAGATATATATCCCTATTTATAGTGAACTCCAAAACGATATCGCTTCTTGTTCAACCCAAGGATAAAAATATCATTATCACAACTAATATCACAACCTTAAATTTACAAAAATATCGAGGGATATATCGATATCGTATATTGATATCGCAATTTTTTTGAAAAAAGACGGAAACTTTATTAAAATTTTGGAAATTTAACATGAAATTTTTGGGAGTATTATAATATGATATTATGCATGTGTTTCATTTAAAATCACAATAAAACTACATGTTTAAAGCAAGATTATGGATAATAGACTATATAAACACTGTATAACATAAAACAATTGACAATACAAGACAAGATATAATATATAATACAATACAAAAATACAATAAATAATACAATAAATAATACAATAAAAGATGATGTATATTATATAATACAATACAATTAGTACCAAAATAATGACCTGTGAGATTCAAATACAGAGGATGAAATGTCATCTTTATCCAAACAATATTGATACTAACTCATCACATTGGAGTAATCCTGGATAAAGGGTATTAGTTGATGATTTATTAGTTGTTTTTAATAAAGAGTGTTAGTTTTGGAGCCTATTAGTTGTTTACACTGAAGGGTACGAAAAACATTAATTATTTAACTAAAGAGTATCAGTTGGTTACACTAAAGAATATTAATTGATTACACTAAAAAATATTACAAAATAATTTATATATGAACCAATTTCACACTATACATACCCACTTTAATGCTAGGCCAACTTAGAAAACAATAAACATATAAACTAATAAACATGGGGATTCATTTTCCATGTTGGCGTAATATAGGTTTCACGTTGATTATTACTTATATATTGTGTTTGAATTTAGCTATGCATCGTCCACTACCTAGTAATATTTATTGTTGAATGTTGTATGTTTGAATTTGGCTATTATTGTTTTGGTATGCATTACTTTTCATCAAGTATAATTTTTTAACAATTAAGTATAGAAATATTCAATATATTATTAATTATGCTTGAAGTTAAAAGGTTACTAGGTTCAAACTAATTATGCTTAGAATTAGTCTTGAATTATTATGTTGGCTTAAATGAGTCTACAAATTAATTAGTCTTCAAATTAATTAAGCTTGAAATTAATTAGTCTCAGTTTTTTCGACTTTCTGAGGCTAGATCAGATTCTCAGTTATCAATGTGTATAGTTCATACATAAGATCACCAAATTCAAATTAGAATCCATGTTTTTTTTGTTTTTTGAAGGTATAGAATCCATGTTAATATCTAAATATTAATAAATAATTGGAACACATATATTAAGCATAGTAGTATAATCCATTCACAAGAGAAGTTGAAGATGATTTAGTTGTCCTTGAACAAACAATAGTACGAACACAATCTGAATTCTGAAATTGAATCAAAAAGAAAAAAACAACCATGTCTTGAAATTAAGAGAACCCAAGCACAATAACTGAGAAATTGAAAAAAAAAAACTGAACCCAATCAAATCTTTGAATGCAAATCTGACAAGAAACTAAACCAGAAGCGAAATTGAAAATGAAATAGATCAAAATCTGATTAAAACTCTCAAGATTCAGACACATAATAATTGTTGTAAATAAGTGCGTAAATTAAAGGCGCAAGATTTATTCACCCAGTTCGTCGGGAACGACTACGTCTGGGGGCGATCCAAGCCAGGAGTTTCACTAATGATCTTGTGTATGAGGTGATTACAATCATGAATACAATAGTCTATTTATAAGAATAAAACCCTAGTCTAAGATATAAAGCTCATTGGGTTTATTGGTCCATTAGTAATGTCCACATCAAATCTTCTAGATTTGGAATAAATCTTTTAGATTTACAACACTCCCCCTTGGACATTACGACATAACATAAATGTCTTGTTATAAAAACCCCACGCGCTAGGTATCTACCAAATAATAAGTTGGGTGATTAGGTGAAGAAGTGTCCACATTTTGACGTCTTTTGAGTGAATTTTTGTGCTTAATTGTGTCAAGAAGTTTGCAAAAGTGCTTAGTTTGAGTTAATTGGCCTAAATTCGTATTTTCATGTCATTTTTTAGGAATTGAAGTGAAGAAGTGAAATAGCACGAGTTCTACAGGCCGTGCTGAGTGTTCGTTTCAGTTTTGAAGTGCTCAGGATTAAAAAACGAGAAGAAACGGTGCGAGTGCGGAGAAAAATGGAAAAAAAGGCAAAAATTAAGCATTACTCGAGCCAACTACCTGCTCGAGTAAGCCACTCGTGCATGTTAAAGTCGGTGATAACAGAAGGGTCCGTGCAAATCAGGCTACTCGACCGAGTGACTTGGTCGAGTTGAATAACACGGTCGAGTAGCCTGGAATTTTAAAGCGCAATTTTTAAAAGTCGTACTCGACCGAGTGCTGGGGTCGAGTCATCCAACTCGTGCGAGTCAATGTCGGTTTTTCTAGAACGTTGGGAACAAATTTGGTCGTGCTCGACCGAGCATCTCGCTCGAGTCACTCAACTCGCTCGAGTACCCTGAAAAGAAAAGCCAAAACCCAATTTTTGAAATCGTGCTCGACCGAGTGACTTGGTCGAGTAGATCGACTCGGTCGAGTCAGGCCAAAATTTTGCAAACTTCAGCTGTGACCTAGGGACACGTGCCAGACATCAAGAGGATGATATAAATTGAAGAATTTCGGTTTTGAGAAGGGGATCCACGAAAAAGAAGCTCCCAAGAGAGAACTAGCCAATTTTTTACATTTCCTTGAAGGTTCCTTTCATAGATTAGCTTAGATTAGCCATAGATTTCAAGTTTTAGAGAGTAAATTTCATTTCCAAGCAAGTTTGAAGGATTTTGTTGAAGCTTTCAGACATTTTGTAAACCAAAGAGGTGATATCTTTCTATTTCATTGCAATTTCAATTGATAGTGGTATGGATTTCATGTGTTGTTCTTGTTTAGCCATGGGTTGTTCTCTTAAATTCATGGGCTAACTTCTTTATGCCTTGAATGGTGGAAATTATGTGAGAATTAGGTTTGGGTGTTGACTTATGCCTAATTTTGATTGTTTGTGGATTTATATCCTTATTGATTGGCGTTTATGCTTTGCTCTATGCATGAATTGTTCATATTGATGTGTGAATTCGTTTTAGTGTAGATGAGAATTACATTGACTTGATGAAACCTTCGTATATGAACAAGGAGTGTGTAGATGCGTTTATCTCATTTTAACTCGTCGAGAGAGAGTTAAAACGTAGGATCCATCAATGAGCCTTAAGCATTTGATAGTCCGTTGAATGTTTAAGTGAAGTGTTACTTGGTATAGTCCATGAATGATTAGGATTATGGCATAAGTCGACTTTTAAACCTAAGGATCACATAATAGAAACCATTTGAGGCATATCTCCCCCTTGCACTTCGTAGCACGAAGTTAGAGTAGTTGTTTATTTTCTTGTTTAGAAGTTATTTGATTTAAATTACTTGTCATTTACATTTTATCTAGTTAAAACCAAACCCCGAAAACTTTTTATTTGTAACATCATGTCAACTTTGAGATTGGTTCCTAAGAACACTTTCCACCTCCTGTGGGTTCGATAAATCTTAACTTGGTCAATTGCTTATAATACGACGAACTCGTTCACTTGCGAGTAGTTCAATTTGTGCTTAAACGAAATTGGCAAACAAGTTTTTGGCGCCGTTGCCGTGGAGGTGACGTGTGTTCTTAGTTGATTTAATTTCGTTGCGTGTTGTTATTTGTTATTTCTTTCATATTTTTTTTATTATTCATTGCTTTTTGCTTTCTTTTCGTTTCTCGAGGTCGGTTTGATACGTGGTATTTGTGTAGGTGTATGAACACGAGATCTAGTAGAGCACAACTCATTCCGATAGATTTGGAGATTGAAGCCACGGCTAGACGAAACCAAGGAAGAAATCGTAGGAGAAGAGAAAATCAAAATATGGAGGTAAATGAAGCCAATATGGGTGAAGGAGAACCGGTGAATGAGGGGTTTGTAGCGAATGATGGAAACGGAAATGGGAATCCACAAGTAGCTCAAGGAAGGAATGGAGGAAATGATCTTCATCAAAGACAAGTTCAAGGGGGAAACCCGTTCCATCAACTACAAAACGTCCAACCTTATCCACATTACCCATATAACTACCCTCCACCTCAAAATTAACAACATCCTCACTACCAACAACCACCTAACTATTACCCGTACCCACCTCAATACCCACCAAACTACCCCTATCCTTATCCTTACCCTATTCCTCAAATGCCAAATCCACTTCAAAACAGCCCGAATCATCAACATGTCTACCAACCCGAGCCAAATCCCCAAGATCGTGAGCCGTTCCTAAAAGATTTTTATGAACCTAAGATGAAGGAGTTTTATGATGGAATAGCAAGGCCGCATATTGTAGCCGAGAAGTTTGAAGTGAGCCCCGCATTGCTCCGTATGTTGAGAGAATCACAATTTGATGGATCAAATGAACGCGAAGATCCTCATGTTCATTTGGGTAACTTTATGGAGGTCTGTGACACCGTGAAATATCCTGGTGTTTCACACGACGCTAAGATGCTACGACTCTTTTCGTTCACGCTGAAGGGGAGGGCCAAGAAATGGATAAAGAACATGAACCCTATGGCAAATACTTGGGAGGATCTGAGTACTCAGTTCTTGAAGAAGTTCTACCCCCCGTCCAAGGTTCTAAAGGCACAAGAAGCGATCACGAAATTCAAGCAATTTCACGGGGAATCAATAACCGATGCTTGGGAGAGGTACCAAAGCTTGCTATTGGCATGTCCGCAACATGGTCTACCCGAGGTCCAGACTATCTTATACTTTACCATATGGCTTAATGAATGGGATAGAAATCACCTTAACTCAAGTGCCGGTGGATCCGTATGGTCAAAAACTGTGAAGCAAGTGAATGAGATAATCGACAACATAGCTGCAAATGATTCATTTTGTAGTTCAAGTGGAGGAGGAAAAAGAGATAAAATTGCTACTTTGGAAGAACAAAACGATGGTTTGAAGAGTGTTATGATGGCGTTGATTGACAAATTGGGGAACCTAAACCTTCCTTCTTCTCATGTGCAAGTTGGGCAAGTGGAAGCAAGCCCTAATGTTCCGTCATCGAGTGAAGAAGTGAACTATATGGGAAGACAACAATTCCAAGGAGGGTATCAAAACAATGTGCAAAGTCAAAAACCGTATCAAGCACCACCGTTTCAAGCAAGGTTTCAAGGAGTCTCTCCTCCCAACAATGTGTACCATCAAGGAGGATCTTCAAATCAACCATGGAGGAAACATGAAAATTTCTCATATGGGAACCCTAGAGGAGCAATTCAATTACCAACGGGGGTAGACCCGGGGTCCAAACCTCCTAATCATGAAGGAAAAGGGAATACCGATGAGACTCTTCAACTAATGTTGAAGAATATGGAGGATATGAATCGAAGAATGGAGGAAACTAATCGGAGGATGGAAGAGAACAACCGGAGGATTGAGGAGGTTGGTCAAAGATTGGAGGAGTCGGATAAGAAGAAGGAGACTAAGTTGGTGCAGCATGATACTCAATTCAAAGCTCTCGAATATCAAATTGGACAAATCGCAAATGCTTTGGGTCCTCAATTAAACAAAGGAAAGTTTCCATCCAACACCGAGATAAACCCAAGGGAGCATTGTCAAGCCATAGAATTGAGGAGTGGAGCAAGGTATGAAGGACCTTCCATGCCACCACTAGAGGATGAAAGTGAAGGTGAAAAATCACATGATAGCGTTGAGGGGAAGCAAGAAGAGGTGAATAATGAAGAGGAGGAAGAACATGAGAAGAGACGTTTGGAAAAAGGAAAGCAAAAAGTGGAAGAAACCGTGAAAGAAGAAGTCATCCCTAAATGGAAGAGAGTCAAGATGGAGAAAGAAAACAAGAGCAAGGTTGAGGTGGATGAATGGGGGGTACCAAAATCTTTGGTACCGGTTCCATTTCCCCAACGGTTCATGAAGAAGAAGTTAGATGAAAGATTTGGAAAATTCCTCGATGTGTTCAAGAAGCTTTACATCAACATCCCATTTTATGAAGCCATCGAACAAATGCCAAGTTATGCGAAGTTCTTGAAAGACATATTGGCAAGAAGACGGAGAGTGGAAGAACCAGAAATGGTAAAGTTAACTAAAGAGTGTAGTGAACTTCTTCAAAGGAACTTACCCCAGAAGATGAAGGACCCGGGGAGCTTCACACTTGCTTGCGATATGGGGAATGGAGTGGTGAGAAATGCATTGTGCGACCTCGGCGCTAGTATCAATTTAATGCCTTTTTTGATATTCAAAAGTTTGAGTCAAGGAGAATTGGAACCAACCACAATCACACTTCAATTGGCGGATGGGTCGACCACAATCCCCAATGGTTTTGTTGAAGATGTGATTGTCAAAGTAGACAATTTCACATTTCCGGCGGATTTCTTTGTGATGGAGATGGAAGAAGACAAAGACGTCCCATTAATCCTTGGTCGACCATTTTTATCTACCGCCCAAGCGGTGATAGATGTTCACAAAGGGAAGCTCACCTTGAAACTAAATGGAGAAGAGATTAATTTCTCCATCAATGCTTCGTTGAAACATCCCATGGAGAAGGAGGAATGTCATGCAATTGATGTCATTGACTTATGCCTCAAAGAGGCTTGGGAAGAATCCTCTTACAATCTCTTAACTAAAGATTATGTACTTCCTATGCCTAATTGCCATTCTAATGAAATGTTTATCTCTTGTGATGATAGGTTTATAAATGATGGAGAAGAGGATGAAGCACGGTTCTTGGAGGATAGGAAAGTAGAGGAGGTCAAACAAGCAAGATTGAATACTCCATCTCTATTCATACCCGTTCCGGGGAGTGAGCCAAACGAAGAAAAGAAGAACAAGCTAAAGGATCTTCCGGAGCACCTCAAGTATGCTTACTTGGATAGTAAAGGACTCCTACCGGTAATTGTTTCATCTTCTTTAAGTTCGTGTGAGTTAGACAAGTTGTTGGATGTTCTTAGAAAACATAAAACTGCCATAGGTTGGAGCATAGAAGATCTTAAGGGAATTAACCCGGCTATTTGCATGCATAAGATAAGGTTAGAAGAGAATTGTAAGCCTGTTGTACAAAGTCAAAGGAGAGTAAACCCTATACTTCAAGATGTCATTAGGAAAGAAATTTTAAAACTCTTAAATGCCAACATGATTTTCCCGATTTCCGATAGTCCATGGGTGTCTCCGTTGCATTGTGTGTCTAAAAAAGGGGGAATGACTGTAATTACCACTGAAACTAATGAAGTGATAGCCACTAGGGTAGCAACGGGTTGGCGAGTTTGTGTTGATTATAGGGAGTTGAACAAAGCCACTCGAAAAGATCATTTCCATCTTCCTTTTATTGATCAAATGTTGGACCGGTTGGGTGGCTTTGAGTACTATTGCTTTCTTGATGGTTATTCAGGGTACAATCAAATCATGATTGCCCCTGAAGACCAAGAGAAAACGACCTTAACATGCACCTATGGAACGTTTGCATTTAGGAGAATGCCCTTTGGGCTTTGCAATGCACCGGCTACGTTCCAAAGGTGCATGATGGCCATTTTCCACGGGTTGATAGAAAATGTGATGGAGGTTTTTATGGATGATTTTTCTGTGTTTGGTGATTCTTTTGATTTGTGCCTTAACAATTTGGAACTTGTTCTTGAGAGGTGCCAAGAAACGAACCTCGTTCTTAATTGGGAAAAATGCCATTTTATGGTTAAGGAGGGGATCGTTCTTGGCCACCATGTGTCTTCAAAAGGATTGCAGGTTGACAAAGCGAAGATTGTTGCTATTGAGAGGCTTCCTCCTCCTACAAATGAGAAGGGAATTCGATCGTTTTTGGGTCATGCAGGATTTTATCGTCGTTTCATCAAGGACTTCTCTAAGATTTCTAAACCTTTGTCTCATTTATTGGAAAAAGATACTCCTTATGTGTTTTCTGATGAATGTCTTGATGCTTTCAGGAAGCTAAAGGAAGCTTTGGTGAGTGCTCCGATCTTGATAACTCCCGATTGGAGAGAGCCATTTGTGTTAATGTGTGATTCAAGTGATTACGCCATGGGAGTAGCTTTGGGGCAAATGCGTGAAGGCCGCTTTCACGTTATATATTATGCTAGCAAAACATTCAACTCGGCTCAGTTGAATTACACGACCACCGAGAAAGAGCTTCTAGCCGTGGTGTACGCTGTGGACAAGTTTCGACCTTATTTGGTGGGGGCGAAGACCACAGTTTACACTGATCACGCAGCAATTTGTTATCTGATGAACAAAAAGGATTCCAAACCAAGATTGATTCGATGGATATTACTTCTGCAAGAATTTGACCTACACATCGTTGACAAGAAAGGAAAGGAGAATTACATAGCGGACCACTTGTCCCGATTGGAGAGAGAGGAAAGTGCATTGGAGGATAAAGAGGAAGTTAAGGAGACATTCCCGGATGAGAAGCTTTTTCGCTTGGAGGAAACTCCCATTTGGAAAGTCGAGAGGTGTGCGCCTTGGTATGCCGACTACGCCAATTTTTTAGCAAGTGGAGAGACACCGCCCGACCTCAACTCATACGAGAGGAAGAAGTTTTATAAAGATGTGAAGAAGTATATTTGGGACGAACCATATCTTTTCCGAAGAGGTGTTGATTCATTGATTAGGAGATGTGTGCCACAAGAAGAATGGGAGAGTATAATTCAACATTGTCACTCACTTCCGTGTGGTGGACATTTCGGGGGTTTAAAAACTGCTTCAAAGGTGCTTCAAAGTGGTTTCTTTTGGCCTACACTCTTCAAGGATTGTCATGAGTTCGTGAGAAGATGTGATCGTTGTCAAAGATTGGGTGGGATCACAAAGAGAGATGAAATACCATTGAATATCTTCGTGGAAGTTGAGTTATTCGATGTATGGGGACTTGATTTCATGGGACCGTTTCCACCATCACACGGATATCTTTACATTCTAGTAGGAGTGGATTATGTTTCAAAGTGGATAGAGGCAATACCAACAAAGGCGAATGATGCTAAGGTGGTGATAGCTTTTCTGAAGAAGAACATCTTTACTCGATTTGGGGTGCCACGAGCTTTGATAAGCGATGGAGGAAGTCATTTTGTGAACAAATTGATGGGAAGCCTCCTTGCAAAGTATGATGTGAAGCACAAGGTCTCCACCGCTTACCATCCTCAAACTAATGGCTTAGCGGAAGTGTCCAACCGGCAAATCAAACAAATTCTCGAAAAAATGGTGAACCCGACAAGGAAGGATTGGGCAATTAAGTTGGATGATGCTTTGTGGGCATACCGAACGACTTTTAAAACACCGTTGGATATGTCCCCTTATCAATTGGTATTTGGGAAGTCGTGTCATTTGCCGGTGGAGCTTGAGCATAGAGCTTACTGGGCAATTAAGAAATTGAACTTTGATAGTGGATTGGTAGGGGAGAAAAGGTTGCTTCAATTGAGTGAGCTTGAGGAGTTTAGAGAATCGGCATATGAGAATGCAAGAATTTTTAAAGAGAAGACCAAAAAATGGCATGATGCAAAGCTCAAAAAGAAGGAATTTGAGGTGGGAGATGAAGTCTTGGTGTTTAATTCACGTTTGAAACTTTTTGAGGGAAGTTGAAATCCAAGTGGAGTGGCCCGTTCAAAGTTAAGGAAGTCTTTCCTAGTGGTTATCTTGAGCTTGAAAGCAAAAATGGAAGTCGCTTCAAAGTGAATGGTCACCGGGTGAAGTACTACTTTAGTCCTTGTCAAAAGGACGAGGGAGGTACAAAATCTCTTCAAGAGGTTTGAACTCGAATGGGTTCCGTCCGACATAGGACGATAAAAATAGCGCTAGATGGGAGGCAACCCATCCCTTTTTTGTGTTTTTGTTCATTTTGTTTATTTGTCGTTTTTTATTGCTTTGTTTTGTTAGTTTATTTGTGTAGGTGGGCTTGCTCTTTGTGTGAAGGAGGTGTTTTTGCTCTATAACGAAGGGGAAGTACTCAAGTTTTGATGGGGTCGTGTGTTGGGGCTCGGTGAGAGTTTCGAGCTTTATAGAAAGACGTGCTTGAGGGAACCTTGAGGTACTAACACCTTCCTAAACTTAGACCAAAGTCTAAGTTTGGGGGGGTGTTCGTCTTTTTATGCATACATTTTTAATTTGCACCGATGCACCCCCGTTTCTGAAAGTTTAGTGATTGTCATTTTTGCTTGGAAATTTTGGATTTGATAGATGATATATACTTGTACATGAATTTTGCCTTGGCATATGTTGATGATGTGAGGATTAGATTTTTTTCGGATGTGGAGATGGATTGTTGATTGTTGAGTGTTGAATTTTTTTTGAGAGATATTTGTGAATGTTTGTGTTGAGTGGAAATGTTGGATTCGAACATGTGAAATCATGGTTTATGCAAATTTCATTGTGATACTCTTTTCCAAACTTTTGAATTGCATAGCAATGAAAAAGTTTGGAGGGGTATGTCGTTTTACAATTCCATTTGCATTATCTTACATATGATTGATTGTTACGGATTATTGTGGAAAATGAGATTTTCGTTGTTGTGATAATGAATGAGACAAAGTGGCATTTGATGGTTGATGGTGAGGAATGTGCTTGAAAAACGAGACAAATAAATTGTTGGAGACGGAGATTTTGAGTTGGAACTTGATCATGTGCAATTTTCTTTTATAAGTTGAGCGATGTTTCCGGGTGTCTTTGAACTCTTGCTCCACTAGTTTATGAGTCACTTGATCTAAATGTTTCCCACCTTAACCAAAGAGCCCAACATTACAACCCTTAGAAGACCTTTTTGATTTAATGATTGAAGCTTAGTAAAAGGTAGAGAACTTAGACAAAGGGCAAGCTTATGGTTTTGCATCTTGTATGATTGATTTGTTTGAGTGAACTTACCCTTTAAACACATGAGCGAAGAGTGAAACACATACCTTGCGAGTTGGTGGATGTGAAGTTGAAAATTGCATTGTTTTTCTTTGAAACTTGATGAACATTTCAGTGATAGGAGATTTCATGATTCAAATGATCATTCATTGAAGATAACTTGAGAAGATGAGCATATATTTTGGAACTTTGGTCAAGTCATTCACACTTCTTCCCCTTGTTCTTATTTCTTTTTGCTTGGGGACAAGCAAACATTTAAGTTTGGGGGGGGGGGGGGGGGGTGATTAGGTGAAGAAGTGTCCACATTTTGACGTCTTTTGAGTGAATTTTTGTGCTTAATTGTGTCAAGAAGTTTGCAAAAGTGCTTAGTTTGAGTTAATTGGCCTAAATTCGTATTTTCATGTTATTTTTTAGGAATTGAAGTGAAGAAGTGAAATAGCACGAGTTCTACAGGCCGTGCTAAGTGTTCGTTTCAGTTTTGAAGTGCTCAGGATTAAGAAACGAGAAGAAACGGTGCGAGTGCGGAGCAAAATGGAAAAAAAGGCAAAAATTAAGCCGTACTCGTGCGTGTTAAAGTCGGTGATAACAGAAGGGTCCGTGCAAATCAGGCTACTCGACCGAGTGACTTGGTCGAGTTGAATAACACGGTCGAGTAGCCTGGAATTTTAAAGCGCGATTTTTAAAAGTCGTACTCGACCGAGTGCTGGGGTCGAGTCATCCAACTCGTGCGAGTCAATGTCGGTTTTTCCAGAACGTTGGGAACAAATTTGGTCGTGCTCGACCGAGCATCTCGCTCGAGTCACTCAACTCGCTCGAGTACCCTGAAAAGAAAAGCCAAAACCCAATTTTTGAAATCGTGCTCGACCGAGTGACTTGGTCGAGTAGATCGACTCGGTCGAGTCAGGCCAAAATTTTGCAACTTCAGCTGTGACCTAGGGACACGTGCCAGACATCAAGAGGATGATATAAATTGAAGAATTTCGGTTTTGAGAAGGGGATCCACGAAAAAGAAGCTCCCAAGAGAGAACTAGCCAATTTTTTACATTTCCTTGAAGGTTCCTTTCATAGATTAGCCATGGATTTCAAGTTTTAGAGAGTAAATTTCATTTCCAAGCAAGTTTGAAGGATTTTGTTGAAGCTTTCAGACATTTTGTAAACCAAAGAGGTGATATCTTTCTATTTCATTGCAATTTCAATTGATAGTGGTATGGATTTCATGTGTTGTTCTTGTTTAGCCATGGGTTGTTCTCTTAAATTCATGGGCTAACTTCTTTATGCCTTGAATGGTGGAAATTATGTGAGAATTAGGTTTGGGTGTTGACTTATGCCTAATTTTGATTGTTTGTGGATTTATATCCTTATTGATTGGCATTTATGCTTTGCTCTATGCATGAATTGTTCATATTGATGTGTGAATTCGTTTTAGTGTAGATGAGAATTACATTGACTTGATGAAACCTTCGTATATGAACAAGGAGTGTGTAGATGCGTTTATCTCGTTTTAACTCGTCGAGAGAGAGTTAAAACGTAGGATCCATCAATGAGCCTTAAGCATTTGATAGTCCGTTGAATGTTTAAGTGAAATGTTACTTGGTATAGTCCATGAATGATTAGGATTATGGCATAAGTCGACTTTTAAACCTAAGGATCACATAATAGAAACCATTTGAGGCATATCTCCCCCTTGCACTTCGTAGCACGAAGTTAGAGTAGTTGTTTATTTTCTTGTTTAGAAGTTATTTGATTTAAATTACTTGTCATTTACATTTTATCTAGTTAAAACCAAACCCCGAAAACTTTTTATTTGTAACATCATGTCAACTTTGAGATTGGTTCCTAAGAACACTTTCCACCTCCTGTGGGTTCGATAAATTTTAACTTGGTCAATTGCTTATAATACGACGAACTCGTTCACTTGCGAGTAGTTCAATTTGTGCTTAAACGAAATTGGCAAACATTAGGGAGAAATGTTATTGATCTTCTAGATCTAAATTTTTTAGATTTATTTCGGGGTTACCGCTCCCCCTGAAGACAATAACACTTTAAGTCTTTGTATCCCAATACCACGAACGTACTTTTCAAAAGTAGGCATAGGTAAGGATTTAGTAAACAGATCTGCTAGATTGTTACTAGATTGCACCTTTTGAATGGTAATCATGTTGCTCTTCTGGAGTTCGTATGGGTAGAAAAACTTAGGTGAAACATGTTTCGTCAGGTTTCCCTTGACGTACCCATTACTCATTTGTGCGATGCAAACAGCGTTGTCTTCAAATATAGTTGTGGGAGGTGTATTCACGAGTCACCAACGTATTTTACCAAGGACCTTAACCAAACACATTCTCGTGCGGCTTCAAATACAGCTATTATCTCTGAGTGGTTTGAAGATGTGGTAACCATGGTTTGTTTAAAAGATCTCCATGAGATCGCGGTACCACCATAGAGAAAAACTTAACCAGTCTGGGATATGGCGTTGTGGGGATCAGACAGATAGCCAGCATCCGCATAACCTACTAAGGTTTTGTCTTGGTTCTTACGATAAAACAGTCCAAGGTCTTGAGACCCTTGGAGGTACCGTAGAACATGCTTAACACCATCCCAATGTCTCCTTGTAGGAGAAACATTATATCTCGCAAGCAAATTGACAGCAAATGCAATGTCCGACCGAGTGCAATTTGCGAGATAGAGTAATGTTCCAACGGCGCTAAGATAAGAAACTTCTGGTCCCAGAATTTGTTCTGAATCTTCTCTTGGTCTAAATGGGTCCTTATCCACTTCGAGGGATCGAACAACCATAGGGGTGCTAAGTAGATGAGATTTATCCATGTGAAATCTCTCCAATACCTTCTTTACGTAGGTCGACTGATGAATAAGGATTCCTTCTGGGAGATGCTCGATCTGCAAGCCGAGGCAGTACTTGGTTTTACCCAAGGACTTCATTTCGAATTCAGCTTTCAAGATTGAACTGACTTCTTCAATCTCTTTGCATGTTCCGATTATGTTTAGGTCATCAACATAGACGGATATGATGCAAAAACCATCTTGCGATTTCTTCGTGAATACGCATGGGAAAGCTTTATCGAATGTGTATCCTTTCTTCTGAAGGAATTCACTAAGTCTATTGTACCACATGAGGCCCAATTGCTTCAGGCCATACAACGACGTTTGCAGTTGTATGTTATACATACTGCGGTTTTCACCATCCCTCATTTGAGGAATGTCAAATCCATCGGAGATTTTCATATAAATATCGGCATCTAGTGATCCGTATAAGTACGCAGTTACTACGTCCATTAATCTCATTTGGAGATTCATTTTAACTGCCAAAGATATCAAGTAGCGGAACGTTATTGAGTCCATGACGTTGAGTTCATGATGGGAGAATGGGTTTGATCGAAATCAATCTCGGGTCTCTGCGAAAACCCTTGGGCTTGACCTCGCTTTATATCTCTCCACAGTATTGTTCTCATTTCATTTTCGTACAGAAACCCATTTATATCCTACATGGATAGCGCGCGCGGGTGTACGAATGAAAGAGTCAAATACTTATCTTTTGTTAAGCGATGCGAGCTCTGCTTCAATTGCCTATTTCCATTTTACCCAATCGGAGTGCTTCCGACACTCAACGATAATTTTAGGTTCTGGATCGTTAATGGAAAGAGCAAATATCGCTGAAAATGTGTCGTTGTTCCAGAGACTTTGACGTTTACGTCAACCAGACCTTCCTTATTTCCCATTGTATTTGGGTCTGGTCGTTCCACGGTCCTAGTGCATGGAATATTATACACATGCTTCATCACTAGGACGCTCGTCTCCTAAAGACTTAGAGTTATCTAGACGGATCTCTTCTAGAGATTTTACATTCGACTGACCAGTTTTGCTAGCCTTTCGTTTAAGTGTATTACTATCTTTTGAGGGTCCCTTACGCTCTTGGCGTGTGGGGGCATGAGTACTCGTTTTGCTTGGGACCTCAACCCTTTGGGGAGCATTTACTGCTGGTATATGCGATTTAGTTACACCTCTATGGTCAGTGAACGCGTCTGGCAGATTATTTGCTAAATTTTGCAAGTTAATGATCTTCTGAACTTCTAGTTCAGATTGATTAGTGTGTGGATCTAGATACTGAAGATTACTTACGTTCCATGTAAGCTCCCGACATTCATTCAATTTTGAATTCGGATCTCCCCTTAATGCCGGAAAGTAATCTTCATCGAACGTGCAATCAGTGAACCGGGCCGTTAATTGATCCCAGGAAAAGGCTCGAGGTATTTCACGATGGATGAAGAGTCAAATCCGACCTAAATATCGAGTTTCATTTGTGGGCCCATAGAGGTCCGCTTTGGTATCGTTATTGGAACATATACCGCACATCCGAAAATACGCAGATGGGAAATGCTAGGTTCTTTCCCACGCACTAATTGTAGGGGTGAATGATCATTATATGCAGTTGGACGGATTTGGATTAAGTGCGATGCATGTAGGACTGCATGCCCCCAGTATGAAGTGGGTAGTTTGGAGTTCATAAGCAATGGTCTCGCGATTAGTTTGATACGTTTTATTAGCGCCTCAGCAAGACCATTTTGGGTATGGACATAGGGGACCGAATACTCAACTTTAATTCCCAGGGCCATACAGTAATCTGTAAAGGCCTTCGAGCTGAACTCAGCTGCATTATCCATGCGAATCGACTTGATTGGATAATCCAGGAATTGAGCTCTAAGCTCAATAGTTTTCGCAATGAGCTCTACAAGAGCTTGATTGCGGGTAAACAACTAATAAGCACATGTCCACCTAGTGGAGGCATCAATAAGGACCATGAAATACTAAAATGGTCCTGATGCTGGGTGAATCGGTCCACAAATGTCTCCTTGAATTCGCTTCAAGGAAAACCGGAGACTCTAGTCTAACCTTAGTGCGCGACAGGCGCACTATTAACTTACCCTTAAGACATGCATCACAAATAAATTCATCAACAGGAAGGATTCTATTATTCGAAATATAATGATTAATTAAATTAGATAGAATTCTACGCATCATAAATTGTCCTGGATGACTTAACCACTGATGCCATAATTTAAAGAAGTTCGGGTCATGAAATTTCATACTCATGGCTAGATGGAGATTGGGCGGCCGGATGTAGGAATAGTACAATGCGGGAGAGAAGGAAGGAAGTTTATCTATAACTTGTTTACGGCTACCTCGAGTAATAGTCATTAAAAGGTATTCGTTATTGTTCTCAGTTTCAGTTTCAATATGATAGTCATTAGTCCTAATATCTCTAAAACTGAGCAGGGTACACTTAGATTGTGGAAACAATAAAGCATTATTTATTATGAGTTCAGTACCCATGGGGAGGACTATGGGAGCTCTTCTGGACCCCACTATCAACCTACTATCATCGCTATTGTAGTTATACTCCCCTTACGTTTTAACAAGTTATGGAAAAAACTTCCTATCTCTTAAGATTGCATGAGTGGTGGCGCTATCTACCAAACATAAATCACAATCTCAATCCATCATGCCAGAGGAAATAGCCCAAACCTAATAGCTGATATGTTTACTAGCCATGAATAGCAATATCCAATTAAATTTAATGGACAGCGTTAAGGTAAACACATCGAAGCTAAAACATAATATTATCCAAAAGCATAAATTTTTATCCAAATATAAAGTACTAAAATAATCAAATACACAAATCACTCATCATCTCCAAGGTCCTTGAGCTTGATGCCCAGAGGATCGACGTTGTCTTGGTCAAAGTCTGCTTCAGGCAGGTTGGCATGGTGAGATTCGACTCTTGGGGCCTTCCCCTTGTCGTCCTTCTACTGCTTTTGATAAGCCTCAACCAAGTGCTTGGGAGTGCAACACGTGCGAGACCAATGGCCTCTGCATCCACATCTGTAGCAGAACTGCTTAACCTTGCAAATTTTGAAGAGCAAAATTCAAGATTCAGTGACCACCGGATGTACTACGACCTTGGCCTTTAACCCAGATCATCTTACTCTCTCTCCCCCTTCCACGTTTGCAACCAATAATAAAATTGTCCCTATACTGCTGCTGGAGTATAAGGTTGTCAGCGTGGAATGTTGACAGATTGTTCTGCATCAACTAGGTTACAATACGATGCAAAGCAGAGTTGTACTCCGTTATAGACTTAAGGTCTTGGAAACGGAGTCTCAACCAATCGTATTGTACCGGAGGGAGGAGTATATCATTTTGTTATTGGAAACGGTCCTACAGGAAGTTCCACAACATTCCGGGGTCCCAAAATGAGAATCTGAATGATGAATTGGTTCATGAGAAAAATCAACGCTTTCGCCTTCAGAGCGTTAGTGGATTTCGAATCTTCAAGAATTGTTTCACTCAACCCTTTTAAGGCTAGATGGATTTCGACATCTAGCGCCCATGTCAGGTAGTTATTACCATCGAGAGCAAGCTCATCGAATTCTTTCATAGTAATATCAGACATTTTACACTACGATTTTAAAGTGACATGGTAAGAGTTGTGACCAACTTATTGACAACGGAGAAATAATGATTTATTTGATTATTCTAGGGCACATAGGAGCAAGTATTGGACGCCGTCTACCTAAAATATAAATTACGGTCTGACAAGTACCGGACGCCGCCTACCCGGGCATAATATGCGGACTATAAATAATAAACTATGTGCTTAAAATATAATGCACGTAGGATAATTAAATCACATATACATGCATAAACAATTTAGGAACGAAAATCATATGAAAATAATTTCTAGGAAAATATACGATTTAATAGACATGCATATTCATAAGGCTAAATATTTCATGTATATTAATGTAATTTAATGAAATATTTTCAGGATTTAAAATAAATTAATACGGATTTTGTGATATCAAGAATGGAATCGCAATTGGATTAAGGGATCACTAAAATCCGGGGGAAAACACCGTGTGGGTTGCGCACGGCGGATGGGAGGCATCGCACGGAGGGTGGAAGTGCGCGGGCGGCACGAGCGTGCGGCGCTGGAGGCACGGGCGTGCGGCGCTGGCGGCACGGGCGTGCGGGCGCGTGGCACTGGGGGGCGCGCAACGGGTGCGCGGGCCGCAGGCGGGCGCACGGGCGCGCAACGGGTGCGCGGCGCTGGCGGGCGCACGGGTGCGTGAGAGCGCACGCGGACGGGCGCGCGACGGGCGTGCGGGCGGACGGGTGCGCGGGCGCTGCACACGAGCATCGACGGTGCACGCCGGGCGGCAGCACGCATCGAGCGGCTGCGTGCACGCGGCGGCACCTAGGGCGGCGGACGGGTGGCGATCGAACGCCTTCGGGACGTCGGTCGTTGCTCATCAATTCAATACACAATAATTTAATTCAAATACAATTACGAATCAATTAAATTCATAGCAAAGGTACACATAAAAAATATATAATTCATATGAAATTTAATTTAGGGCGTACCGTATAATCTCGGGCAGAGACTCGTGCTGATAACGTGTTGTAAATAAGTGCGTAAAAAGGTGCAAGATTTGTTCACCCAGTTCATCGGGAACAACTACGTCTGGGGGCGATCCAAGTCAGGAGTTTCACTAATGATCTTGTGTATAAGGTGATTACAATCATGAATACAATAGTCTATTTATAAGAATAAAACTCTAGTCTAAGATATAAAGCCGATTGGATTTATTGATCCATTAGTAATGTCCACATCAAATCTTCTAGATTTGGAATAAATCTTCTAGATTTACAACAATAATATCATTGAGACCGAATATCCATCTCCAACAATTGAAAATCTCGAGTACAAAATTCCATTAAAACCTCAAGCACAAAAATCTAATCCAGCAAGCATAGATGGAAATAGTGTTCAAAGTTATAATGTCTACAAATTATAAAAGTCCAGCAAGCATAGAAGAAAATAGTCCAAAATACAATGTCAAATTCTTAGGTAGCACATATATTATCTGTGTGGAATAATTCAACACAATAATCCTTTTTGTACTTGGCACACATCCTCTGATCAATGTCATGAATCGGTTTTCCAAAGACCAAACACTCAAACATCTTTACAGCCATAACACCAAAGTCACTATGATTAGATTATTGTGGAGTCTCTCTATAACTTTCTGTTGGAGTTATACGTGAAAGTATGCTTTTACTTTGTATAACTCATGTATTTAACACTTGTTTTATGAGAATAATTCTTTTATCGCATATGCTTTAAGTATGATTGAATGTTGAATATTTATTGCAAACAGTTCATATTGGTACTAGTTACATTGTAGTTAATGTTGTGATACCCGATCACGGAAAATAACATTAACAGTTTCCTTGTAACTAAACGTACATTTTCACGAACTAGGTGGAATTGAACAATCCGCCGTGAAATGTCGACGTGTAAGTCTCAGATTGGTCTGTCTTGACTAAGAGATTGCACTAGCACATTTAGTATGTGTTGAAGAGGACCTACAGCGAGGATAAATTCTTCTGTTCTGAAATGTGAAGAATTAGACCTCAGTGGTTGTTGATTTCTTAATCTCCGTCACTTAAATAGGACCGTGTGTGCTTAATGGTTACTGCTTTGATTCATGTTGGGTGAGAATCATTGTGACTTCGAACTTTGTGTCTTGGGCAGTAATATTAATCATACGACGATTGCTAAGATTTAAGACGGAGAAACGCGTGCGAGTACGGCTCGTGTGATTAGTCCCCTTGGTGGGCTCAGAAGTTTTATCGTACCAAATCTTGCAAGTGAAGAATTAGTTTCTTCGGTACGGATAATAATGTTGAGCTGTCTTTACTCCAAGGTGAAATATATTAATTAATTTAGAGCTATTCAGAAGCTTAATTAATTAATGGACTTGATAATCTTAAACGCGGGAAATAATAACCGGGAGCCCATATTATCGTAATATGGATTAAGATGGATAGTGCAATATTAATTTATTAGTGGTAATAATTAATATTAATGGATTGAATTATATTGGAGCTCAATATTGAAATTCAGAAATCCATTAGGATGTCCAATCTTAATTCTCCTTAAAGGCCCCTCAAGTAGCCCATTAAGTAGCCCAATAATGATAAGGTGATTAAAATAAAAAGATTATATTATGCTGATTTTTCTTTGAAATTTTTGAAAATTGTGTTTGTTAGGAGAGAAAAGATTTTGTTGATTTTCTTGGAAAGATATTATGGAAGATAAGTATTCTTGGAATACAAGATTATCTCATATATTCAAGAAGATCCAAATCTTGGATTCTCTTCTTCTTATTCTCAAAAATTGCCCCATATTTAGGAGAGTGAGATTTTTGTAGAATATTTTATTATGGAGAAAAGAATATATGAGATATATTCAAGATTTCTTAGAGGCTAAGAAAAGATTTTCTCCAAAGCCCAAATAACCATAAAAATTCGGCCACTCCTAATTATAAATAGGGGGTGATTATTTCATCCCCAAGTACATAATTCCATGTGTTGGAAAAATCAAGAGCATAGATATTTTTCTTTTTCCTTATTTATTTAAATTACTTGAAAGCATCTCCCACCGGTGATCAAGTAAGGCGAAAGGGAAACACTTGAGAAGGCTTTTGGGTTGATAAAGCGTGATCGTGATTGTCCCGTTTATTCAAAGGCCAATTCTACAAGAGGTACGTAAGTCACATAAATTCTTGTTTATTCCGCCTAGATTTTATGTGAATTAATTCAACATGCATGATGTTAAATTGGTTGTTGGAATTATTATTTGAATTAATTAGGATTAATTCATGCTAGTAATAATTGTATTTAAATTCGTATTTAAATTTTATCCCGAATAGTTCCCGAGCACCCCTATTTCCCCAACAACTGGTATCAGAGCCACGGTTTCGGGCTCTGATCTTTAAATTGGAATTTAAATTGTTAGATATTAAATTGAAATTGGATAGTAGAATTGCTAGATCTTTTTTGCAGGTATCCAATTGTCATGGTTTTAATGTTGTTAATTTTTCATGCGTGTGAATTAATTGTTTTTTATTCGATTTGTTCGAATTCGATTTTATCGTGAGAAAATCCACGAGTAGATTAGTTGGTTTTATTTTGATTTGATCATTGTAATAGACTAGTCTAGATCTAGTATTTATTTTTTTGTAAAATAAATTGTAACCGGATTGTGACAAAGAACGAAGAATTAAAGACGGCGTACCCAGACGATGCATGCATGCATGGACGTAAAATCATGCATGGGGTGAAAACAAAAACGAACGGCGAGACCTGGTGCACGGGGTGCGCGAGGCGCACGACCCGCGCGCGACGGGTGGACAATCGCACGACGGCGCGCGCGCACGAGCCTCGGCGCTCGGCAGCGCTCGGGGGCTGCTGCCCGGCGTCGTGCCGGGTGGCGCGCGGGCCCACTCCGTGGGCCGACGAGCGCCGTATCTCGGGCCGTGGAATTTTTTTAAAAAAAATTCAGTTCTACATTTTTTTGTGTGAGTTTAAACATCGTCCCGAACCCCAAACGATGCTGTTTTTTGATGAAGTGTTGTTGTTCGAGTGGGAGCGTATCGAGACGAACGATGGATAGCAACAAGGATGATATTTCGCATCAAGATGTGAAGAAATTAAACCGTGACAATTGGATTTGAGTGCTCCAATGTGTTTAATTTTGTTTTGATGGATGTTTAATTTCGTGCACTTATTATTATTTGTTAATATGTGTTTGCAAGAATTTTATTGTCCAAGAAAAACCTTACTTTCGAAAATTACTAAGTATATTTATTTAATCGCAATTTTATTCCGGATATTAAAATTGGATTAATTTGGCCTCCATAATATATTTATTTGTGAATTTCTTTTGGAATACATTTCCCCCTCGGATCGGCCAAAAGGACGGATTTCACATGAATAAATTCCGAAAGGATGATTGTAGATTATTACTAGTGGCGGTATTGACCCTCACCACGAGTGGCTTGCTCAAAGGGAAATAATAATCCTGTATTTAATTATGGTTATTACTTAGGCATAGAAAATTGATATTAACTTACTCCCCTCGGAGTCCCTCTCAATTTCTATGTGGTCAAAGTGGGAGCCAACTATTAATTTTGAATTAAGGATTTGTAACTTTTAAGTTTGTAATTCGCGTGAATGTATTTAAATGTATAGACCACCCCTCGTGGCGCATTTAAATTGTTTCGAGATGTTGGTTGATGCATGATTATATTGTTTTAAGGTTTCAATATAATTGATGTGATCAAATTATGTGATAATTTCATATTTTTCTAGATATTGATATGAATGTATGTTTTATTCTCAGTTCATCATGTCGCAACCTTTTAATCTACTATTTAGTAAGATAACAAACTTGTTGGTGAGAACTATGTTGATTGGAAACGTAACATGAAAATGGTCCTACCTGCACAAGAACACTATTGGATATTTAGCGTTGACGTACCCAAGAAACCTAATGATAAGTCAAGTAATGGGGAAAAGGCGGTATTCGATGATTGGAAGCATTCCAATGAGCACATGAAGCGCATCATCTTGACATTTATGTCTGAAGATTTGAAACGCATTCATGAAGGCATTGAAGCGGCTGTTGATATCATGAATAGCCTTGAAGATATGTTTCAACATCAGAACCCCTTAGCGAATCTGTTCACCATTCGTGAGAATCTCACGAAGGAAATGGTGAAGGGAACACCTGTAAGGGATCATGTTCTCAAATTTAGGTGTGAGTTTGAAAAACTCGAGTTTCTTGGTGCCGGACAAAGTGAAGAAAGTTAAATCGATTCCATACTCCTAAAGCTATCGAGCAGTTTTGATGGGTTCTTTTGGGAATACGTGTTATCGGAACACAAGTTCACTTTAGACACCCTGTTCAAAGCTTTGATAACGGTAGAGTCATACTTAGGGAGTAAGGATGAGGCTTTGGTGATCAAGAGCTTCTTCTCGAAATCTAGGCCAATGGAAGGTAAGATTGAGAAGAAGGAGATTGATCGGAACCAAACCAGTAGACTCACTCTTGGTGGCAAAGAAAGAGCTTTTAAGCCGTACGGCGTGAAGATATCCGGTAAGAGTAAGTGCTTCAATTGTGGGGAGAAAGGACATTGGAGGTCTGCCTGTTCTAAGCCTAAGAAGGCGGTAAAGAAAGGTAAGTCTCATGCTTTAGTCGTTGAAACTTATGTTGCTGCGTATGCTGTCCACGTTTGGGTAGTGGATACCGGGGCAACTGATCATATTTGTTTCACTCTTCAGGGGTTCCAGCTAACCCGACGACTTAGCAAGAATGAGATCCTCGTCACTTTGGGCGATGCTACGAGAGTGGCAGCCGAAGCAGTGGGAGTCGTGCACCTATCTTTTGAAGATAGAGTTTTAATTTTAAGAGATGTTTTATACGTTCCGAACTTTAGGAAGAATTTAATTTCAGTTTCTAAGTTATTTTTTGATGGATATTCAGTTACTTTTAATAAAGTTGTTTCTGTTTCTTTTAAGAATGATACTATCTGTCATGGAACGTTGGTAAACAATCTCTATACGATTAAGTGTGCACACCACTCAAATAATGAATCTAATAACACGTCGATCATTTTGAGTAATAAAAGAAAGCGTTCTTTGGAGATGAACGAAACACTTCTATGGCATCTAAGACTAGGTCATATTAATCTAAAGAAGATAGAGAGATTGGTGAAAGACGGATCCTTGGAATCATTCCAAGTCGAACCGTTTCCAACTTGTGAATCCTGTTTAGAGGGTAAAATGACCAAGAAGGCCTTTGGAGCCAAGGGGAATAGAGCTACGGAAGTGTTAGAACTCGTTCATATCGATGTGTGTGGTCCAATGACGATCAAAGCGAGAATGGGGTATGAGTATTTCGTCACCTTCATTGACGATTACTCGAGATATGGGTACATTTACCTTATGAGGCATAAGTCTGAAACTTTTGATAAGTTCAAGGAGTTTAAGGCCGAAGCCGAGAAACATAGGGAAAAGAGTATCAAGTTTCTACGATCAGATCGTGGAGGCGAATACCTCAGCGATGAATTCTTGAACTACTTATCGGACGAAGGGATCGTATCCCAGTTGACCGCACCGGGAACCCCTCAACAGAACGATGTGGCGGAACGAAGGAACCAGACTCTTTTAGAGATGGTCAGATCCATGATGAGTTATTCGGATTTACCCAAGTCGTTTTGGGGTAATGCCTTGGAAACGGTGGCTTACATTCTAAACTTGGTGCCATCCAAATCGGTTCCTAAAACCCCAATGGAATTATGGACCGGGCGCAAGCCCAGTCTAAGACATTTGCGGATTTGAGGTTGTCCGGCATACGTGCTAGACAAGGAAGCCGGTAAGTTGGATCCACGTTCGGAATTAAGGCTGTTTATAGGATACCCTACGGGAACGAAAGGGTGTATGTTCTATAGTCCCAAGGATCAAAAGACCGTGATTAGTACACACTTTAAATTCTTGGAGGAAGACTATATGAACAATCGGAAGCCTAAAAGTGAAATTATCTTAGAAGAATTGAGAGGTCAAACCTCGATACCAAGTATACAAGATGATGTACCACATATCACATCTTCACAACCAGAACCCCATCGTAGTGGGAGGATTGCTAGGCAACCCGAGAGATTCATGGGAATTGGAGAATCTTCGGATTTGATTCCCGGCGATGAATCAGACCCATAGATGTACGACGAGGTAATCCAAGATAAAGATGCGGAGGCGTGGCAAACCGCAATGGAAATCGAGATGGGTTCGATGGATCATAATCAAGTGTGGGAGTTGGTCGAACCACCCAGTGGGGTAGAACCCATTGGATGCAAGTGGGTGTATAAGAGGAAAAGAGGATCGGACGGAAGGGTAGAGACCTTCAAAGCGAGGCTTGTGGCTAAAGGGTATACTAAAAAAGAAGGGATCGATTATGAGAAAACCTTTTCGCCTGTAGCTATGCTTAAGTCCATCCGTATTCTTTTATCGATCGCTGCGCACCTAGATTACGAGATCTGGCAAATGGATGTCAAGACAGCTTTCCTTAACGGAAGTCTTGACGGGATAGATATCTATATGCAACAGCCCAAAGGTTTTATTGAAAAAGGCCAAGAATACCTCGTTTGCAAGCTTAAGAGATCCATTTATGGACTTAAGCAAGCATCGCGTACTTGGAACCAGTGTTTTGATCAAGTGATTAAGTCTTATGGGTTTGATCAAAACGAGTTCAAAAGTTGTGTGTATAAGAAGCGTGACGGAACTCCGGTGGTATTCTTAGTATTATACGTAGACGATATTCTGCTCATTGGAAACAATGTAAAGGTATGGCTGTCAAAACAATTTGATATGAAGGACTTAGGAGAAGCCGGTCACATCCTTGGGATCAAGATCACTCGCGATCGCAAGAAGAGGATGTTGGGCTTATTGCAAGCTTCATACATTGACACTGTTTTGAAGCGTTTCAGCATGCAAGATTCCAAGAAAGGTTTTGTACCTTTTAGGCACGGAATCCATCTATCGAAAGAAATGAGCCCTAAGACGCAAGCGGAGATAGATGACATAAAAGGTGTTCCGTACGCTTCGGCCGTAGGAAGCCTTATGTATGCAATGCTGTGTACGAGACCAGATATCTGCTTTATCGTGGGCATGGTGGCAAGATATCAAAGTAATCCCGGGAAAGACCATTGGACTGCCGTAAAGTACATCTTGAGGTATCTGAAAAGAACTCGTGAGCGGATGCTGATTTACCAGTTAGATAGTCTTGTACCAGTGGGATACACAGACTCGGATTTCCAATCAGATATAGACTCAAGAAGGTCAACCTCGGGAATTGTGTTTTGTATGGGAGAAGGAGCCATGACATGGAGAAGCGATTAGCAGAAATGCATCGCCGATTCGACCATGAAAACCGAATAAGTAACTGCTTATGAAGCAGCGAAAGAAGCGGTTTGGCTCAAGTACTTCTTAGTGGACTTGGACGTTGTTCTGAATTTGCCCATCACAATCATTGTGCCGGAGCAGTTGCAAATTCAAAGGAACCGAGAGCCACAAGGCCAACAAACACATAGAAAGAAAATACCATCTTATACGAGAAATCGTTAAGAGAGGAGATATAGAGGTGGCAAAGATAGCGTCGGGTGACAACCTAGCTGATCAATTCACAAAGGGTCTGCCTCAGAGTACATTCGAAAGACATGTGGATGGAATGAGAGTCAAGACGATTGCCAATCTGCTTTAAGTATAAGTGGGAGGAATTATTAGAT
Organism: Ballota nigra; assembly: GCA_947034835.1. Lineage (NCBI taxonomy): Eukaryota > Viridiplantae > Streptophyta > Magnoliopsida > Lamiales > Lamiaceae > Ballota > Ballota nigra. Next base: position 2,158,559 of record OX344727.1, on the reverse strand, counting down.
TAGTGTAGGTTGACATGAGATGTCACGTATGGCTACTACACTAAGACATGCATGATGTATACTAAAAAGCAGACTTTAAGTATAAGTGGGAGATTGTTGGAGTTATACGTGAAAGTATGCTTTTACTTTGTATAACTCGTGTATTTAACACTTGTTTTATGAGAATAATTCTTTTATCGCATATGCTTTAAGTATGATTGAATGTTGAATATTTATTGCAAACAGTTCATATTGGTACTAGTTACATTGTAGTTAATGTTGTGATACCCGATCACGGAAGATAACATTAACAGTTTCCTTGTAACTAAACATACATTTTCACGACCTAGGTGGAATTGAACAATCCGCCGTGAAAGGTCGATGTGTAAGTCTCAGATTGGTCTGTCTTGACTAAGAGATTGCACTAGCACATTTAGTATGTGTTGAAGAGGACCTACAGCGAGGATAAATTCTTCTGTTCTGAAATGTGAAGAATTAGACCTCAGTGGTTGTTGATTTCTTAATCTCCGTCACTTAAATAGGACCGTGTGTGCTTAATGGTTACTGCTTTGATTCATGTTGGGTGAGAATCATTGTGACTTCAAACTTTGTGTCTTAGACAGTAATATTAATCATACGACGGTTGCTAAGATTTAATACGGAGAAACGCATGTAAGTACGGCTCGTGTGATTAGTCCCCTTGGTGGGCTCAGAAGTTTTATCGTACCAAATCTTGCAAGTGAAGAATTAGTTTCTTCGGTACGGATAATAATGTTGAGTTGTCTTTACTCCAAGGTGAAATATATTAATTAATTTAGAGCTATTCAGAAGCTTAATTAATTAATGGACTTGATAATCTTAAACGCGGGAAATAATAATCGGGAGCCCATATTATCGTAATATGGATTAAGATGGATAGTGCAATATTAATTTATTAGTGGTAATAATTAATATTAATGGATTGAATTATATTGGGGCTCAATATTGAAATTCAGAAATCCATTAGGAGGTCCAATCTTAATTCTCCTTAAAGGCCCCTCAAGTAGCCCATTAAGTAGCCCAATAATGATAAGGTGATTAAAATAAAAAGATTACATTATGCTGATTTTTCTTTGAAATTTTCGAAAATTGTGTTTGTTAGGAGAGAAAAGATTTTGTTGATTTTTTTGGAAAGATATTATGGAAGATAAGTATTCTTGGAATACAAGATTATCTCATGTATTCAAGAAGATCCAAATCTTGGATTCTCTTCTTATTTTCGAAAATTGCCCCATATTTAGGAGAGTGAGATTTTTGTGGAATATTTTATTATGGAGAAAAGAATATATAAGATATATTCAAGATTTCTTAGAGGCTAAGAAAAGATTTTCTCCAAGGCCCAAATAACCATAAAAATTCGGCCACTCCTAATTATAAATAGGGGGTGATTATTTCATCCCCAAGTACATAATTCCATGTGTTGGAAAAATCAAGAGCATAGATATTTTTCTTTTTCCTTAGTTATTTAAATTACTTGAAAGCATCTCCCACCGGTGATCAAGTAAGGCGAAAGGGAAATACTTGAGAAGGCTTTTGGGTTGATAAAGCGTGATCGTGATTGTCCCATTTATTCAAAGGCCAATTCTACAAGAGGTACGTAAGTCACATAAATTTTTGTTTATTCCGCCTAGATTTTATGTGAATTAATTCAACATGCATGATGTTAAATTGGTTGTTGGAATTATTATTTGAATTAATTAGGATTAATTCATGCTAGTAATAATTGTATTTAAATTCGTATTTAAATTTCATCTCGAATAGTTCCCGGGCACCCCTATTTCCCCAACACTTTCGACAGCCCACACCTTCTTATTCGATACAGCTGGATCACGTACATTGAACACCCTCCCCTGACGGCAAATGCTAGGTAAAACCATGGTAAGTCTAAAAAAATTGATGCTTGTCTTACTGGAGGACGAGAAACGTATAGAGAATTGTACACCACTATCATTTGCTCCATTATTTGCATCTTGTACAACACCCAATGAGCATTGTTAATGTTTGCAACTTCATAAACATAATCTGCCAAAGACCACGACATACCGAATCTGTTGATCGGGAGAGTGCCTTCTATATGTGCTAATGCAGTCTTTGCATGATCTAACCACAACCAGTTTGCATTACACTTCTTGTGCACTTTTTCCCAAGTGTCGAAAATCCCAGAAGTAAGCTTTGCCTAAAATTGACATAAACACACTTATTGAATATGCATAACTTGAAGCTGAGATATTCAGGTTGGGCCTTACTACAAAATTGAGATCAATGAATATCGTCTTCCTACGTTTATCCAAAGGTAGGTATTTCCTCACTTTGCTCATAATCAAGTGCATCAAAGCATCGATGTTCTATGTAAAAAAGATAAAAATTGTGTTTCTTCTTCGTTGCTGTGATTCATCATCGTACTTGCCTGAGTATTCCGTTTCTTCTTCGTTGGCTGATTATGAACCATCTTCATCCCCAATATTATCAGCTTCCTCCTTGATGTCATCTTCATCCCGAGCATTATTAGTTTCCTCCTTAATGTCATTTTGTTCTTCGTCAATGCTTTCATTTCCCATGCTTTCACTTCTGTCTCTAGACACCTTAACTTCATCGTCACCATTATCGTCGACCGATTCAACATCATCTTGACCTCCCTGAAGACTATTCTTTATAGATACCATCAACTTGTGCAACTTTCTTTGATTGTTGTTTAGTGTTTCAAGTTGCTCCATAACATGTTTCCTCCACTCCATTTCATCATCCACCAAAGGACCCTTTTTTCATGTCACTCTTTTCATGACCAACACTCGTACTAGTAGAAGCACCGTCATTCATCTTACATTTCCTTGTTCGAGTACATGATGAAGGTTGAGTCGGTTCGCGTGCAATCAACTCCAACCACTTGACTGTAATTTGATAAGCAGGGGTATTGACTTCCGCTCTTGAAGCAACCAAATGTTCCATCGCTGATATCTACATGTAATAAATTTATGGGTTATTGTAATTAAATATGGACGAACATCTTGAATGAATTAGAATGCAACTTAAATGTAAATGTCTTACTTGTTTTGCCGATCGATCCCATTTCTTAAGAATTGAGAAACAGTATGTTGTAAGCTCCTTTAACTGAATAATTCCATTTGCACTCCAATGAAGCATACGAGGAGTCGATGCATGGGACTTTTTAAACCGTGTTGTACATAACTTGGCCACACAAGGTATTGCTTCATATGCATATATCTGTAAGGCCCATCCAAAACCATAAACATCAATGTGACATCTCCACCCACTATCTTTGATTTGAGCCCTGATATTATTCACACACTTTCTATTACCTATACAAGCCCTAAACTCACTCACTAACTAAGAAGTCGAACGTAACACGACCCCAAGGATAGGTGTTGGATTTGATTAGATCATCTGCAAGGTGAATGTACCATCGTTTAATTTTTTTACTAGTGTGGCCATTTGGTATCAAAATACCAAATAATTCCCACAAAAGTGCTAACTTGAAGCTGAGATCTTTTGTCCCTTTACGACAGGCCTTAAAAAAAGCAACCTCAATGTCTTGACTGTCACAATTCTCTTACTCTTGAATACAATTTTCTAAATGTTTGATTCTTGAGGATCGACACCTTCTCACCAAAATGTAGCCTGGTGATTAACACAAACTCCTTCGGGCCAAAGTGGGCTCTGTTGTTGTTAATGTGGAAGACAAGTTCGTCTGTGAATTGTGCACGAGAATCCTACTTAAAAAAGAGATGAAGATACAACTGCCCTTGAAGTTGCATTTCACCTAAATCTAGAAACTGACCAAGACACGACTCCCTGAAGCACTTTTGATTTTGAGCATCTAGATTCTCGATTATCTGTGAAATAATACCCAAATCACCCCGAGAACAGAGTTTTACAGCAAAGTACTCGTCAAAAGGGACCATAGCCATCTAATCTACAATAACAAGACAAACAAATTAGCTATAATCACAATCAAATTAATCATTGACTAAAAAATAACATCAGAAACAACACATCTCCACCATATTCTATTCTGCTAAAAATATTTACACCATATGAATTGAACCAGAGATAGTTTCCCATCTTTAATTCACACATTCATCAACCTTAAACTCAAAATCAGAAACACGGACAGAGTAATTTACAATTACACATTGACACATAATCAAAATACAAACAAAGTACACAATTACGCAAACAGAGTAATTCACAATTATAGAATTAAAGAGGCGGAGCGAAATCAAACCTTGGGCACTTGTTCTCACCAGCTGAAAGGAATGAACTCAAAGGTGGGGTTGGGAGCTCAAAAGCATCGTCAATGGCGGAAGGTTCCGAAGGTGGAATGAAAATTGACTGGGGTTGGAACAATTCAAATCGTCGGTTGAAAGGGACAGTGATTTGAATGGGGTTCCGATATCGACAACTTCAATGACGGAAGGTTCCAGAAGGTTTTTAAATCCTCTCCAAAATCGCCGTCTTATTATTTTATTTTTTTGTGGAATATAAAAAAACTCTTCATTACCTTTAGAAACAGGTACTCTAGGTTATATTTTAGTGGGAAATTAAAAGGCCTAATGGGCCATGAAATGGTCAGGATGTAGGCCATCAATGCTATTTTTATTTTCAAATCTATTAGACCATAAATTATCTAAACCTAATCACTTACCACAATTTTTTTTATTTGGTCAATTTAATATAAAAAGGATTGTATTATACAATTTATGTTTAAGGTATCACTCAAGTTTTTTTTTTTATATAAATTAATGTATTTGTTATGTAGTTGCATATAATATTGAGATTAAATATTGAATTAATATGAACCATTAATTATCGATTCAATTATTAGTTATAAGTTATAACTAAGCTAGCGCTTGGTTATTTTATATATTTTTTCTCTTTTCGTAATTTTAATTGAATAAATCGAATATGATTTAAAGTAACTGTACATTAGTTTAACTTTTCGTTTCATTTTTTTAGTTAGCTTATTTTCATTTTTTAAGTTTTAAAATTTAATTTTTATTTGTGGTACGCGCGTTGAAAATAGCACAAAAATATTATGGGAAATAGTATGTTCATATGTGTGAGTTGTTCATATTTTGTTTTAATCCTATTGATTTTTACAAATTGAAAATAGTCATGTGACTTTCAACTGTACACATTTTAGTTTTGTGGCCGATTATATGAGATGAGACATCTAATTAATGTTGAAGTGACAGATTTATCCACGTGACAGAGTCTAATAGATAAGTTGAATATTTTACCTCCTTCAATTGATTACTAGACAAAAAAACATTGCAGAACTTTCAATTCGTGAAAGATGACATAATTGAAACCAAAATAAAAATTTAGAAGACTACAAATTGACGTTTTAACACTTTGATAAGAGTGGATGAAAATTTATATTGTCTCTATCCATGTGACAATTCACGTAAAATTTTGCCTTTAATATTACAAAGTGTCTAGAATTTTCTTTTTAACTAGAATATTAATATTATTTATATTTATATATGTATATATGTAAACTCACGTATTATTTTCAAAACTTATTTAAACAATTTACTTGATGTTTATTTTTTAAATACTCAAATTTAATATCATAAATTTTTGTGATATGCATAAGGTTCAAATAAATATCATATAATACTAATTTTGGGATTCTATGTATTAGTCTAATATTTATCTGTTAGACTTTGCATATTATTTTAATATTCACTATAAATATTCTAAAAATTTGTGATATATATAATCTAAATGAGCATCATGCATTAAGTTTGAGATTCTATAAAAATTATCTATATTGCTTCAAAATAAATGTTCATTTGACTATATATTTTTCAAGAAGTACAGTATTTTTTATAATTCAACACTTAATGTTATTATATATAATAACTAGTGTTTCTCCAGTGCGATGCACGGATTGAATATTATACATTTTAAATGCGAGATTGTATAATGACTTATATAAAAAGTTTAATTTTAATTTATTTAATCTATAATTCAATTAATATGTAAAGAATATATTGTATATATGTGAGCATTATAATTATTTAATTAATCATACAATTTTCATTTATGTACTAAATTCACAACTAATACTAAAATTCATAAAATGATTTTAATATTTAACAAAACTTATGTAGTCTAAATAAAAATTATTTAAATTCAATTCATCATATGTTGGGAAAATGTATAAGACTTAGTTTTGATTAGATGCCAAAATGTTCCTCCTAAGTTGTTTGTAAGTAAATTATTCAGTAGAGTTAGAGTTTAAATTAAACAGTTCTAAGTATTAAGAACTGGAGTGCAGTTAGAAATTTCTGTAGTGTATTGAAGAAAGAAGTCTACTGAAGACAAGTCCCCCCGAAGTGAAGTCCGCTGAAGACTAAGTGATCTGAGGAAGTAGTCTAAGTCTTGAATGTTTTCTAAGTGCATTCTCACTAAGACTAAAACTATCAGGAGAGGACGAAGGTCCACTGATAAAGAACTAACAAAGCACATTTATTGCTAAACATATTTAAAGCTGTTAGTTAATCTGGTGGGAATAAGGCAAAACGAATTTCAGTGAAGCTTACAATAAATGAAGGAATAAGAAGGTTCTCTCAGAGGAGTTGCACCTTAAAGCAAGACAAGAATCTGGGCATGCAGACTAAAGGTCCAATGAGAAGATGACACGTCAGCGTACTTTACTGACAGCCGACCTGCCCCAGCCTGACAAGTACCAAAAGTCTTTCACCTAGCAATCTACAGAAAGTTGGTGAACAAGCATGGTTTTGCAGCCGGTTCTTGACAAGACTTAAAGCTTCAATTAGAGCCGTTTGAGCCAATCAGATACAAGAAGACTTACCTGAGAAGATTCAAATCCAACGGGAAGATTTTCAAGGAAGCCTATAAATACAGAAGGACGTGCACATTTACAAGCACGGGAAACTCACAAGATCAAAGCTATCTCTACATTCATAACCATCTAGAAGCACTCGAAATTATCATTGTTTCCCAAGTGTTTCACAGTTGTAGAGAGCCTAACAAACCTTCTGTAACCAAGCTTAAAGCTATATCCAAATCTTAGAAAGAGATAATCCAATCCTAAGCCTTGAGCTAAACTTGTAAGGATTATCTCAAAATAGTTGGAACCAAAACCCTACTCAAAGCCCTACTTAGTGTTTAGGTTGAGAGCTAGTGTTAAGTGGTGTTAGTAAGCTGATTGTTGTATCAGTCTGAAAGCTGGTTTATTTTGGGAACTAGGACCTGGAATTTCCTAGTGATCAATCATCCTAAGAGAGGAGAAGTTGATCAGTGCACCTTGGCACTATAACACAAGGAATTCCGAGTGAAAGGAATTCTCCTGTTTGATCAGGCCAGTGGACGTAGGAGATTTATCTCTGAACCACTTTACATCTTGTGTACTTACACTCTGTTATTTCATAAGTGTGTGTTAATCTCAAGTTTATCAAAGTAAAACGAGTTTTCTAAAGGGCTCACTAATCCGCATCTGAAAGCTAATTAGATAGTAGTTCAACTGAAAGTCTTGAGCTTTCAGTGGAGGTATTATCTCAGTAAGCTTTCACAAGTAACTCTCAGCAGACCTCAAGTCCACTGACGAGCTACTGTCTTAAGTAACCTGATAAGTTTTTACAAGAAGTTTTAATTTGTAATCACAGGTGTAATCCCCCCCCCCCATACACCTGTTTACTCATTTCGGGACCAACAATTGGTATCAGAGCAGTGGTTTAAAAGACCATTGTTCTAAGTATACCTTGTGCTTAAGGGTATTTTTCAAGGTCAGCTGAATTGATCTTTTTGATAAACTTGTTTTTATACTATGGCTGACAATGCAGCTAGGGTAGCACCACCAGCAGAGAACAACATGGGAGTTAATCCCTTGAACCATATGTCTCATCACAAGCTTCCACAATTCTCAGTGGAAAACTATGATTTCTAGAAGATCAGAATGAGAGCTCATCTTGCCTGTGTGCATGATGAAATGTTAAGGGTTATTACTAAAGGTCCATTTGTTTTTATGACACCTAACCCTAGAACTACAGCTGAAACTATTGCAGATCCTAGAGAAGAATGGCCCAAAGATGAAGATAACTTCACTGCAGATGAGAGGAGGAGAAACAACCTCAACTTCATTGCCATGAACATTCTCTACACCACTATTCCAGATTCTGTAATGGGAAGAGTAATCCACTGCAAGACTGCAAAGGAACTATGGGATACTCTTGCTCTCATGTGTGAAGGAACTGTCAAGATAAAGGAGAACAAGCTTTCAGTAGCTGTTCAAAAGTATGAGCAGTTCACCATGGAGGCCACTGAGACAATTGACCAGCTTGATGGGAGGTTCACTGACATCATGAATGAGATAAATTCTCTGGGAAAGGTCTACACCAAAAGAGAAGTTGCCTTAAAGATCCTGAGAGGTCTAACCTCAAGATGGGATGTGTACTCTGTGATGATGCAGAATACCAAGGATCTATCCAGCATGTCTATGCAATAGGTATTCTCTGAACTTAAGGCTTATGAGTTTGATCTGAACAGGAAAAGGGCTCCTGATGAGACCTCAGCTGAGAAGGGAGTTGCCTTCAAAGCTAAGGAGTCTGAGCCAAAATCCCCAAAGCCTCAGAAGAGTACAAAGGCAAGTAAGTCTCAAAGCAAGGCTGAGATGCAGGAGGAACTCAGCCTAATGGCTAGAAGGTTTGAACAACTTAACAGCCGTTTTGGCAAGTACAAGAGATTTTACAGGGATAACAGGGAAGGTAGAAGTTATCCACAAAGGACCACCAGAGAAGGAGAGAAAAGCTCATCTGAGCTGGAAAAGAAGAAGGAATACAAGAACTACACCAAAGCTGAAGGATCATCATAAAAAACCAGAGAGTCTACTGAGGAAAAGAATGATGATGCCAACAGGTGTTTTCAGTGCAAGAAGATTGGGCACTTTCAATATGATTGCCCTCAACTAAGCACAAAAGAAAGAAAGGAAAGGCAAGCCAAAAGAGACATAAGATATGGAGAAAGGAAAGCCATGATGGCTGGGGATGTTGATGAAAACCTGGAGTCACCTGATGAACTGTTCTCTGATAGCAGTGAAGATGACATGTGCCTCATGGCAAGAGAAGAACCAGAGGTACAATCTAAACCATCCATTTCTCTAGAACACACACCTGAGCTAAGCTCAGAGTCAACTGAGGAACTCAATCTTCAGTCCGCTTTGGAACAATTGATGATTGATTTCTCAAGGTTGCAAGAAGCAAGTTTCTATCTTCAAGATGAAAACAAACAACTCTTGAGTGAAAACTCCAAGTTAATTGAGTCTGGGAGTCAAGCAGATCTGAACTCAGCCAAATCTACCATTGAACTGACAAAAGAGGTGGAAACCCTCAGGAGTCAAGAAAATGGTAGAGATCAACTGATAAAAGATCTCAATGAATCTAAGACAAAGCTAACTGAAGAGAATTTAAAATTGGTAAGCCAAATAAAGGATTCTCTCCTGAAAATTGATGTCTTACAAAAATCTGAAGAGACCTTGTTAAAAAGGATTGATGCTCTAAACAAACCCTCTCTTGCTATAGAGGAGATTCAAAATTTTCAAATCAATCCTAATAACAAGTGTGGGATAGGATTTATTCCAAAACCTTCAGAAGGTCCTCTGAGTGTTGCTTCTTCAAGTGGCACAAAGAGAGTTTTTGTTAAGTCTGTGACATTTCAACCACAGACTGTAGATAAAGGAAAAAGACCAGCTGAGATCACACAAAAGAAAAGTCAATCTAAGCCAAAACCAAATGGAAAGGCTCAGGTGACTTATCAAACTAGATCTCAGCAGAGGTACTATCAGCCGAGGTCTTCACAGATGAAGCAACCTCAGCTGAGAGCACCCAGGCATGAGCAGTCCTCAAGGAATGACTCATATGGAAGACCTATTCCTTTTGTGCCTAATGGAAAAGGTCCTTCATACCTTTATCAACAAAGACCAAGGCCAGGTGCACCCAAGCCTAAAAGAAAGTATGTAAAGAAGGTTCCTGTTCCTTCAAAGGCTGACACCCATAGAAAGTTTACTCCCAAGGCACCAAGGGAGATAACGATCTATGTAGATGTTTATGGAAGACAAATTAGCCAATCTAAAATGATTAGAACTGTGAGGTAAATTTGGATTCCGAAAGGTACAGCTAACCTGGTAGGACCCAACACCAAATGGGTACCTAAAGCTTGATTTTAAATGCAGGGCTCAGTGGACCTCAACAGAGGAGATGTTCTTAAATCATCAGTCTGGTACTTGGACAGTGGATGTTCCAGGCACATGACAGGCAATAAAGATCTCCTGAAAGAGTTTGTTGAGAAAGAAGGTCCACAAGTCACCTTTGGTGATAATTCACAAGGAGCCACTAAAGGTTATGGTACTTTAATAATTGGCTCAGTAAGAGTAAGCAATGTATCCTTTGTCAGTGGACTTAAGCATAATCTTCTGTCCATAAGTCAATTTTGTGATAAAGGATACAATGTTGAATTTTCATGTAACCTGTGTTTTGTCAAGAATATATCTTCACAACAGGTACTACTAACTGGGTCAAGGAAGGGAAATATCTATCTTGCAGATTGGAAGTCTTGCACACCAAATGCATGTCTCATTGCCAAGAGCTCAACTGACACTAACTGGCTGTGGCACAAAAGGCTAAGTCATCTGAACTTCAAAATGATGAACAGGATAGCAAGACATGGACTGGTGGAAGGAATGCCAAATGAAGTATACAACAAAGAACATATTTGCAAAGCCTGTCAGGAGGGAAAGCAAGTAAAGGCATCTTTTAAAAGCAAAGTAGCAACCTCTACTGACAGAATACTTCAATTGTTGCACATGGATCTTTTTGGTCCAGTAACCCCTGTAAGTATCAATGGGAGAAAATATACACTTGTTGTTGTTGATGATTTCTCCAGGTACACATGGGTGATATTCCTAGCAAACAAAAAGGAGACTCAACTGAGACTGCCAGAGCTCCTGAAGAAAGTTAGCAATGAAAAGAGCCTGAACATTGTAAAGATAAGATCAGATAAGGGCACTGAATTCATAAATGCTATTATATCTGACTATTGCAAAGAATTAGGTATTGCACATGAAATATCAGCTACAAGAACTCCACAACAAAATGGAGTAGCTGAAAGAAGAAATAGGACTCTCAAGGAGGCAGCAAGGACAATGTTAGCTGAAGCTCAGGTTCCTAAAAGATTTTGGGCTGAAGCTATTAATACTGCCTGCCACACTCAAAATAGATCCATGGTAACCAAACATCAAGGAAAAACTCCATATGAGTTATGGAATGGTAGAAAGCCACAGGTATCCTACTTTCATATTTTTGGTTGCAAGTGTTTCATTCATAACAATGGGAAAACTCAACTGAAAGCTTTTGATAGCAAAGCTGATGAAGGAATTTTCTTAGGATATTCCCAAATCAGTAGAGCTTTCAGAGTTTACAATTGTAGAACTCTTGTTGTGGAAGAAACACCTCATGTGGTATTTGATGAATCTACCTTTGAGTCCAGAAGTAAGGAGAATGAGGATGTAACCAAAAAGCTAACTAGACTGAGTATCAAAACAAAAGGATATCCTGAGAATTGTGTTGATACATACATCCCAACCTGGGACAATCTAAATGATCAACAATTCAAAGAGGACACTCAAAATCAGACCACTCCTCAAAGCTCACCTGAGAGCTCTCCTGAAGATGTAACTGAACTGATGAACAACATCCCAGTTCAAGAGGTAAGTAATGTCGATGAAGATGTGGTCACAGCTGAGACATCTACTGAGCCCATCATTCAAGGGGGAACCAATGAGATTACCATTGAGAATGAAAATACCTTGAATGATGACTCAGGACTTCAACCCTCTGTCTTATTTCCTGAATTCGATTTCATTCCAATAACTAGTGACTCAACTTCAGAAGAGTTAAACTCTACTGAAGGGCATCAACCTAGGAGGACTTGGCTCTCAGATCACCCTGTTGAGCAAATCCTAGGTGATCCTACCTCGGGAGTCAAAACTAGAAGTTTTCATGGAGAAAGTGCTTTGTTTTGTTGTTTCTTATCAAACCAGGAACCAAGTTCCATAGCAGAAGCACTTTAAGATTCCAACTGGATCATTGCCATGCAAGAAGAGCTCAACCAGTTTACAAGGAATCAAGTTTGGGAGTTGGTGGACAGACCATATCACTGCAATGTGATAGGAACCAAGTGGGTATTCAAGAACAAGAAGGATGAAAATGATATCATAGCCAGAAACAAGGCCAGGCTAGTTGCAAAGGGCTACTCTCAAGTTGAAGGATTTGACTATGATGAAACATTTGCCCCCGTGGCCAGATTGGAGGCAATAAGGTTATTTCTTGCTTATGCTGCACACAAGAAATTCAAGGTGTATCAGATGGATGTCAAGAGTGCTTTCTTGAATGGAGTACTCAATGAAGAAATCTATGTGGAGCAACCCCCAGGTTTTGAAGAAAGTCACAAAGTATATAGACTGAGAAAAGCTCTATATGGACTGAAACAGGCTCCAAGAGCTTGGTATGATACTTTGTCACAATTCCTTTTGGATCATGGTTTTATCAAAGGAAGAGTTGATAGAACTCTCTTCAGGATCACAAAAGGAGAGGACACATTGCTGGTTCAAATTTATGTGGATGATATCATTTTTTTCTCAACTGATGAAGGGAAAATTTGAGATGTCAATGATGGGAGAAATGAATTTCTTCCTAGGACTTCAAGTCAAGCAGTCCCCTGAAGGAATCTTCATCAATCAAGCCAAATACACAAGGGAGCTGATCAACAAGTTTGGATGCCAGACCAGCAAGGTTGCAAGGGTTCCACTCAACACCAACACCAATATGGAACCTGATGAAGATGGTGAATCAGTAGACCAGACTCACTACAAAGCCATTATTGGGTCTCTACTGTATCTCACAGCAAGCAGGCCTGATATCACATTTGCAGTTGGCATTTGTGCTAGATATCAAGCAAATCCCAAGAAAAGTCACCTGGAAGATGCCAAGAGGATTCTCAAATATCTTAAGGGTACTGTGAATATGGGATTGTGGTATCCCTCAGATGACAATCTGGAACTCACAGGATACTCAGATACTGACTATGGAGGATGCAGAATTGATAGAAAATCAACCTCAGGCACTTGTCAATTCTTGGGAAGTAAGCTGATCTCTTGGTTCTCCAAGAAACAAAACTCAGTAGCCACAAGCACTACTGAAGCTGAGTATATGGCAGCTGGAAGTTGTTGTGCTCAAATTCTTTGGCTAAGACAACAACTAAGAGATTACAACATCTTTGCCAATGAAGTTCCTATTTTCTGTGACAACAATAGTGCAATTGCTATTTCAGAAAATCCAGTTCTCCACACAAGATGCAAACATGTGGATATAAGGCATCACTTCATCAGAGATCATGTGGAGAAGAAGGACATCAAAATGCTCAAAATTCACACTGACAAGCAAAAGGCAGATATCTTCACTAAACCTTTGGCTGAAGCAAGGTTTCAAGGGTTGTCAGTGGAGCTTGGACTCCTAGATCCAGGAGAGTAAAGAAAGGATACCATCTCAGAAGAGTTATCTTGAACTCACAGTGGTGGTTCAAATTCAGAAGAGGATTCTTCTCAGAAGAGTCTTCTCATCTCAGAAGAGTTTGAATATCAGACGAGGTCAAACCTCAGTGAAGGTCAAAAGCTTTATACTTATGTAATTTCAAATATAAAGCCTCTTAGTTTTTAAAGAATATATTTGGTTTCAAAAACTTACTAATGAGTGCTTTCTGGGAAATTAAATCTTTTTCCACTGTTCCGAAGAGATTTTGGTATGGCAAGCATTTAATGCACGTGGTACAAGTCAGACATGCTTTTTCAATTACCTATCTCACGCGTCCTAAAAACCGGATGATGTGACCTTCCGGCTACCAACTTTTTCAATCCATACCATCCATATTTGACGGTTCACTCCTAACCGTCTAGATCTATCAAAACTCTTTTCATCTATCCACGACTTTTTACTAAAATCAATCTCAGACGTTGATTGTGGGATCAGATCTAACCGTTTATTTCTCATATAAAAACCCCAAGCTTAAGCTTGCAAACCTTTTCGAATACTCTTTCAAGCAATCTCTTACTATCTATCCCATACACTCTGCAAATTTTTCTCTCAAATCCAATATCTCAAATGGCAAGTTTAAACCTAGATTTTCTTACCCATAAAGATAATTTCTGGTATGAACCCATCGTGGTTTTTGATAACCCAGAAATTGAGTCTAGACCAGAGTATGCTCACATCAAAGAGGCCCTTGAAATGATAAAAACTGCTGGGTTGGAGAAGTTTTTATCAGTTCATCCTATTAACTGTTTTGACAGGCAAGTTCTTGACTTCTTCAATAATGTATCCAACTCTGATTCGAGAATCAAATCTCATCTCATATTACAAAGGAGGAAGAAGGTGATGAGAGACGACATGGAGGTCATTGAACACCAGAAGATTAAAAATAAAATACGCATTAGTGGAGATGATTTGAAGGAATTATTTGATCTCCCCTCTGAAGGTCCGAATCCAGATACCTGCATCGTGGATGAAGAGGAAGAATGGGTCAATACCATTATGCAAAGGAAGGTACAATACACTCCAACAATGAACAGAAGTGAACTCCTGCCAGTTTACAATGTTCTCTGTGAAGTTATTGGAAAATGTATACTGGGAAACCAGGAAAGCACAGAACAAGTAAGCAAGCCAAAGCTCAGGCTGATGAAGGCGATAGTGGAGAGCAAGGAGAAGCCATACAATTGGCAGCAGTTCTTTCTGAGGGCGCTGAATAAAGAGCACTCAAAGTTTCAACCTGACAAATCTCCACAACTATCAAGTAAGCTAAACTATGCAACAAAAATCTCCTACTTGATAGAAAATATAGATCTGCGGGTGGATTGGATTCCAGACAGAAAATGGAGTAATCTAAAGATTTTATTCAAGTCTGGAAAGACTCTGGAGGCAAGGATGATTAAGCCTGCTGTGGAAAGTCCAGAGGCAGTGACAGAGGAGGAGGAAGCTGGTTCTATTAAAAAGAAGGGTACCAAACTGAAGAAGAGGCTCATCAAAATGAGTGATAAGATGGCCCTTCACACGGAGGAAAAGGCAGAGAAGGCCTCCAAGAAAGAGAAGAAGAGGTCTTCTGAAGCTGAGAAGGAGAGTGCTTCAAAGAAAGTCAGAGTCACAAACTCCACTGATGAATCTTCATCAGGTAACCCTAACTCCTCTCCAAATACAATCTCAACTGAGTCTGACTCAAATGTCCCTGCACCTACCCCCATCAAACCCAAAACAACTAAACCTCGCACCCCTGCCAGAACCAAACGCATCTCCATAATAACCAAAACCCCCACTGATGGCTCACAACAGCCAGTAAGTGAAGCCCAAACAACCCCCACTGAAACCATCCCCACACCTACTGAAACCACCCCATCAACCCCATCTGAACCCAAAACCTCAACCCCCACTGAACAAAATCCAACCTCACCTGATACTCAACTCCAAACCTCTTCTGAACCTAACCCTCCTGAAACCCAAACCTCAACTCACCTAGAATCTATTCCAGAAGAACCCACCGATATCAGATCCCCTACCCCTTCCCTTTCTTCAGACGATGAAGAAGAGTATTCATTCCTAGACACTCTCAAGGATAAAGTAGCTTACTCTTTGGAGTCTAAATACCCTGAACTTGACAACTTCCCCACACTCAAGGCCATGTTCTTGAGGCTGCGACTCATTGTCCAGCTCAAGGATAGAAGACTTGGTGAAATCCTTCTAGCTGTAAGAGGCAGCAATGCAGAGGAGTGGAAGAAGGAGGAAGCTGAAGTGCTGCAATTTGCTAGGATGCCCAAGACCAGACTTCTCTGCGATGAGAAGATCTTTGAAAGTTTGGTCTTGGAGAAGATTGCTGAGGCCAAGAAGGGAGATGAGGTGGAGAAAGCAGATAGTGGTAAGATTGAGAAGTCAGCTGAGGTGATAGCTGAAGTAGAAGGAGAAAAAGAAAGGGAGGAGGAGAAGGAGAAAGAGACTGTCCAAGGAGGAGGTACCTCACCAAGGCAAGGTGATGGTGAGGTAGCCAAGGATGTATCCGAGGCAAGGGATACTGAGGCTCAAAACTTACCAAAGGAGGGCTCAGTAGAGGTGTCTACTGAAGCTCTCCCACAACAGCCCTCAGAGGTGGCTTTAGAGTCAACTGAGGTGTCTGGAACTGGAGGAGTTGAAAAAGAGAGTGAAAAAGAAAATGAGGTGGAAATAACTGCTGTGAGGAGTGGAGAGATTAGAGCAATCATCCCTGTAAAGGGTGAATTGGCTGAAAAAATAGCAGTTGAAAAGAAGAGTGAGGAAGAAAGTAAGAAGAGTGAGGAGGAGGGAGTTCCCATGGAGATAGAGGCACAAGGAGATCTAGGTTGTGAGGTTGAGGGAGTTAAAACTAACACTTCTTGCAATGCAGGTACTCAAACCACTGAAGTTCCCTCAGCTGAGGTCAACCTAACTCCACTGAGTGATGCTGTTCACTCCATCAAAGAAGAGAGCCTTCCAACTCTTCAAACTCAGCTCAGAGAGGTCCAGGAGATTGTTCAAGAGGAGGTGGATGAGATGGTTATTCTCTCAGACTACATTGATGAACTCATGGAGTCCACAACTACATCACTTCAGAATCTCACACTTAAAGTTGAAGACTCTCAGCAGATGGTGATTGATGTAGTTGAGGGACAAAGTGTGTTAGTCATTGGAGCCCTGAAGAAGCTGGAGAAGAATGAAGAAGAGGCCAGGACCAAATTTCTCGAAGACTCAGTAGAGAACGTTTCCATCAACCTAAAGTCCTCAGTAGAGGCTTTCTCAACTGACCTTCTTGGGAAGGTTGAAGGGTTGTGGAACTCTAAGATGTCTGAATTTGAGGCCAAGCATGCTGAGCTAGGAGCCAAACTGGGAGAAGTACTTAAGAAGGCAGCTGAAGACTTCCCAACTCAAGAGAAAACAGATGTGCTTATCAACGAAAAGCTAGCACAGTTTGTGCAATTTGGGCAGACAGCTGGAGCTACCTTGGAAAAACTTGAAGATGAGGTAGATCACTGCTCAACTGAGCTGAAGGCACTGGCTCATGATCAACTGAAGCTCAACATCACTGTAGCTGAAACCTTGATTAATGCCGGAAATGGGGAAAAGAGGATAACTGCTAAGGCAATGAAGGCAGATCCAAAGAACAAAATGAACATTATCCTTGAAACCCCGGAGTTCGAGAGAGGCCAACAAATCAAGAGCACTTTGAAGAAAATTGAAGCGGAGGCCCAAAAGCTTGCTGAGGAAAAGAAAGGCAAAGAGATTGCATCAGTGGACTACTCAAAGTTCAAAGAAGCTCATCTGAAAGAGAAGGAAGAGAGAGCTACAAAGAAGGGGGAACCTACCAAGAGAAAGGCAACTGATGTACTCTCAGCGGAGGTTGCCAAAAAGACAAGAACCTCAGGGAGGTTGGCAGCTAAGTCCACAACCTCTACTGATGAAGTTGAGGTACTCCCCATTCTTAACCCTGATCCTTTATCTTCTGAGACTCCTAAACCTGCCCCCACCCGAGTCACAGAGCTTACTGAGCTAATCAAAGAGGCTGGTGGAATGAACGAAAGAGCAAAGAAGCTAACAGCCCAGCAGCAGGAAAGGAGAGATAAGGTGGTTGGGAAAATGGAGACAATTGCTGAGTTAGCTGAGAGAAAAAGAAAGGAGAGGCTAGCCACATTTGATAAAACTACATCCAAGAAGTTCAGAAACAGTTATCAAAGGTGGGCTGCTAAGCTGAAGAAAGATAATATCATTCCCTCAAAGGCTAAGTTTCCTCACCATGATACATGGGTGCCCAAAAAGCTCAATGATACTTTGGAAACTGCTAAAAGAGAATTCGTGTACTCCTATTATGTCAGTGGAGAATTGGGAAGGGACAATGTGCATGATGTTTTCTGCACTTGGATGTTTGAAATCCACCCAAAACTCTTTTCTGCCATCATGGAGGCATGGAATGACAAGTTCCCTGGTCAAACTCTGAAGGCCCCTGAGCCAATCATCTACTGGCCTCCCCAAGATGCAACTGGTGCTGTTGACAGAGAAAGGATCACTGAAGAGTGGACATCCTTGTGTGAGCACCTTGGTCTCAGAGGACATTCGAAGGAGATGATGGAGAGGAAGAATGAGCTGAAGATCAGAGTCTTCAAACAATATAGACTTGAACCTTTGCTTGAAACCATCTGAAGTTGGTAAGTGTTTTTGCTGGGCATTTGTTTATAAGTCCCAGATGTTCTTAAGTTTGAACTTTTGATAGTAGACTTCTTGTAATATGTACTTCATCTTTTTATCAAGAAATGAACTCTACTGATGTTTTGCCCAAGATAATATCTCATTATCATTTAGGCTTTTGTACTTGAATATTTTTACTTACAAAATCCTTGAACTTTATGTCATCTGAAGAACCTCATCTGAAAGAAGATATGTAATAAGATAGGTTCCGGCATAATCAAAAAGGGGGAAATTGTTGGGAAAATGTATAAGACTTAGTTTTGATTAGATGCCAAAATGTTCCTCCTAAGTTGTTTGTAAGTAAATTATTCAGTAGAGTTAGAGTTTAAATTAAACAGTTTTAAGTATTAAGAACTGGAGTGCAGTTAGAAATTTCTGTAGTGTATTGAAGAAAGAAGTCTATTGAAGACAAGTCCCCCCGAAGTGAAGTCCGCTGAAGACTAAGTGATCTGAGGAAGTAGTCTAAGTCTTGAATGTTTTCTAAGTGCATTCTCACTAAGACTAAAACTATCAGGAGAGGACGAAGGTCCACTGATAAAGAACTAACAAAGCACATTTATTGCTAAACATATTTAAAGCTGTTAGTTAATCTGGTTGGAACAAGGCAAAACGAATTTCAATGAAGCTTACAATAAATGAAGGAATAAGAAGGTTCTCTCATAGGAGTTCCACCTTAAAGCAAGACAAGAATCTGGGCATGCAGACTAAAGGTCCAATGAGAAGATGACACGTCAGCGTACTTTACTGACAGCCGACCTGCCCCAGCCTGACAAGTACCAAAAGTCTTTCACCTAGCAATCTACAGAAAGTTGGTGAACAAGCATGGTTTTGCAGCCGGTTCTTGATAAGACTTAAAGCTTCAATTAGAGCCGTTTGAGCCAATCAGATACAAGAAGACTTACCTGGGAAGATTCAAATCCAACGGGAAGATTTTCAAGGAATCCTATAAATACAGAAGGACGTGCACATTTACAAGCACGGGAAACTCACAAGATCAAAGCTATCTCTACATTCATAACCATCTAGAAGCACTCGAAATTATCATTGTTTCCCAAGTGTTTCACA
Source organism: Ballota nigra (assembly GCA_947034835.1). Lineage (NCBI taxonomy): Eukaryota > Viridiplantae > Streptophyta > Magnoliopsida > Lamiales > Lamiaceae > Ballota > Ballota nigra. The sequence continues at coordinate 2,139,144 of OX344727.1, read as the reverse complement.
ATTGTAGAGAGCCTAACAAACCTTCTGTAACCAAGCTTAAAGCTATATCCAAATCTTAGAAAGAGATAATCCAATCCTAAGCCTTGAGCTAAACTTGTAAGGATTATCTCAAAATAGTTGGAACCAAAACCCTACTCAAAACCCTACTCAGTGTTTAGGTTGAGAGCTAGTGTTAAGTGGTGTTAGTAAGCTGATTGTTGTATCAGTCTGAAAGCTGGTTTGTTTTGGGAACTAGGACCTGGAATTTCCTAGTGATCAATCATCCTAAGAGAGGAGAAGTTGATCAGTGCACCTTGGCACTATAACACAAGGAATTCCGAGTGAAAGGAATTCTCCTGTTTGATCAGGTCAGTGGACGTAGGAGATTTATCTCTGAACCACTTTACATCTTGTGTACTTACACTCTGTTATTTCATAAGTGTGTGTTAATCTCAAGTTTATCAAAGTAAAACGAGTTTTCTAAAGGGCTCACTAATCCGCATCTGAAAGCTAATTAGATAGTAGTTCAACTGAAAGTCTTGAGCTTTCAGTGGAGGTATTATCTCAGTAAGCTTTCACAAGTAACTCTCAGCAGACCTCAAGTCCACTGACGAGCTACTGTCTTAAGTAACCTGATAAGTTTTTACAAGAAGTTTTAATTTGTAATCACAGGTGTAATCCCCCCCCCATACACCTGTTTACTCGTTTCGGGACCAACATCATATATAGTTAAAGTCAATAAAAAAATACTTTTAAAAAATAAAATAAAAATATTTTAAATATTAATTTTCTTTTTATATATGCAATATATAATAAAAAAATGTTCAAGAGATAATTAATTTTATATATAGTGTATTGAAAATAAATTTAAAATTAATAACTTAAAGAATTTTGAAACTTTGATTCAAAATAAAAAATAAAAGAAAATGGTAAAGTTAATACACTCTCTATAATGGAGAGTGAGATTCACCATTGCACCACAAAGCAAGTAGACTTCACTTGCTTCAATAATGTCAACTTTTTCTCTCTCCTCACTCCTATTTATATATATATATATATATATATATATATATATATATATATATATATATAGATATGTATAGACGATGCGGAAAATATGAGTAAGTTTAAGTGTTTAAAAGATTAATCAATTTGAGGTTGAAATGAAATATTAATTTTCGATCATAGGTATGCTTGGTTCTAAAAAAAAAAATCTTTGTTGGTGCATGTTTGAATGATATGTTGGGGATTTTACAATGTAATTAACGAAATAATAAAGTAAAATTATAAAAGAAATTACAAAGAAATAATTTCTTTAATTGAGTCGATTAACTCTCTAACCAAATTTCTTACAATAATGGTGGGTATGAATTTATTTGTTATTTATGTGGGTTAATAAACTTTAAGATCTTCAAAAATCTAATACTTAAAATCCAGTATACAATGAGTTATATAATAGAGATTTCAATTTCCGGATGTTTTAAACCCTGGATGAGTGAATAGCCTCAATTATTGCAATTATGTTATTTAAACATATTAGTGTGGAAAGGTCATCAACATATTCCAACAAATATTCAACATGGACTTATTATCACGTTTATGAGGTAGTATTCAAATGTATTTTCCTTGTAATCAATATCTACCCCACAACATATAGATTAAACAAGTCCAAATAAGATTGGATTGAAAAAATTATACACAAAATATACTAGTATCATTCCCATAGTTACTACTCTCTCCGTCCCGGTCTAAACTTTCCACTTTTTTTTATTGAATGATTTAAGAAAATATATTTATTTATTAATATATGGTGGGTCACATGTTGGAGATAAAGTAATGAATAGTGTTGAAAAGTGAATTAAATGAGTGGAACTTTTGGTAATATTGTGTGAATTTGAAGGTTAAAATTTATATGTAGTAGATTGTTGCTTTTTCCATTTACGGAATAAAAAACTTAGCGTGGGATGACCCGAAAAGGAAAGTTGGAAGTTTACTTCGGAATGGAGGGAATAATTCATATCAGATACACAATTTTTAACATCTAGCGTCATAGGGGGGATAAAAATACACAAAAGTACTCATAACTAGTAGTTGAAGTTATCAAATACACCATGAAGTTGAGGTATGCATTTAGACAAAAATAGTGTTCATAATACTGACACATATATTAGTTAAGTTGTCAAACCCACATAGAAATTCCCCTACACTTCCAAATTCCCACTAAGGAGACGACGTATGTATCGTGCCCTGCTGTCATTTTTCATTCCCATGAACATCTCCAAGCATAGAGAATTTTTGCAAGAATATAACTAACAACAACTTTATCATCATCGTAAATTTCATGTATTCCATCCATCACATTGTACAACTCATTCCGAGTATTGCCTAAACTTGCACAATATCCTATTGCTTGGATAAGGTTGTGCATGCGAAGATCGGAGGATTTGTTCATCTGCACCAACACAACACACAATTTATCAGTTGGGGACGCAACTAGATTCATTCTTTTCTACAAACATTCTTACTTCCAGTTGGCGTATGTTAGTGTTAGTGTACAATCCATCGAAAGGACATAATACTATGATAATATTCAGATTTGGTTTAATATTATTATTGGTTTAATATTAAATGTATGGCGTTACACTTATCTGAATATGATGTTTGATTGTTTTCATATATTCTTATTTGTGTTCCCATGAATCACTACTGTCATTGAGTGAGTGATAACTGATTAGGCGTGAAATTATTGGAATTTATAGCTCAAAAAGCCCGTGTTTTGATTGAATTATATGAGTATTTAGAGTCATTTGAGTATCATTTTCATAAACTAATGAATTTGTCTCTTTGATGCTCATAGATGGATAGAGGGCAAAAAGAGGAGTTCGTAGGACTTTGAATCGACTCAAACGGATGCCCGGATGAGAAGATATCGAAGAAATACGAAAAGTACTAGTTCGAGGGAGCAAAAGTATCATTGGAGTGCACAAGCTAGAAGAGCTCGAGCACTAAGTGCTCGAGTTGGTCGTGCATAGCGCACGAGAGGATGCAAGTCGTGCACCGAGTGCACGAGTACTCATGCACTATGCTCGAGTAGAGTCAAGTCGTGCACCTAGTGCACGAGCTCGAGCACTCGTGCACTTTTTGGGTTCTGCATATTTTGAAGTGCTCGAGTGGATTTGCTCGTACACCTAGTGCACGAGCAATCGCGTTTTTGGCCCATTAACTCCCAATTTGACCCGTTGCCTATTTATACCCCTTCTGAACACGTTTTTGAGGACCACTTCATACGACATCACTTTTAGACTTAGTTTTTAGAGAGAGAAAGGGGAGAAGAGACGAGCAAGCTTTACTTTACGTTTGATCGAGGTTTTCGTACAAATTCTTAGTTTCTTTTCGTTCTCTAGTTTCTTTTCAGTAGTTCGATTACATTAAACACTTTATACTTCGTTTTTATTAATTAAATTTCAGTTTCTTTTCAAGTATTTCTTTAAACCCTAGTTTATGTTTGATCTTTTATTCGTTCAAATCATTATGTTTATGTTCGTCACTTCTATTGCTTTTATTTTTGTTAAAGCCATGTCCGGCTAAAACCCTTGCATGCTTAGGGTAGGATGAACTCGTAGAAGTAGGAATGGGTACGTAATTAGGGTAATTCGTGACGTTAGTTTTAATTCTCTTAATTAATGAATTCTTAAAATCAATCTTAACTTTCCTTTGAATTTCGTTCGAAAAGTGTTAGAGAGAGGACGACTGTATCACTCTATAACAACGAGTAGACTTAACTAGAAGGTTTAGAAGAGGTTACTTAATCTACCGGTTTAGCTAAGGAGGACGGCCGTATCACCATTAGTTAAATTAGGGTCTCTTTAATTAAGCACAATCTATTAATTCGTTAGTGGATTTGTGAAGTCGATTGATAGGATAAAGTATTAGGGTTTGAATTCTTGAGCTTTCATCTTACAATCTTTTACTTAGGTTTTTTCTTGTTTGTCATGATTTACTTTGATTATGTACCTGCTCCGCCAGTATACGTAGGAATTCCTATCCTAAGCATCACCATTACTTATTGAAAACACCTTTTGATACTTAGTTCAATTTTGCTTTTTGCATTCGTAGAATGATTTAAAGTCTTTTAATTAATCTTTCAAAAAACCCAAAAATATACACTCATATTAACTGCAACGCGTAGATCTTCGGGGATCTACTCACATACATCCACTTCCTTTAGGTTCGATATACTTGGTCTCTATACGTGCCAATATTATAGTAAACCTGTACGCTTGCGGGGGAAACTGCTAGTAGAAGCTAGTGTAGGTTTACTGCATCCAAGTCAATGGCGCCGTTGCCGGGGAAGGCGGTGTATGTCATTTGAGTAGGACTTGTTGATAGCTGAGTAGTTAGTAGTGAGTGTTTTATTTTCTGTTATTTTTTCTTTTTCGTTCGGCAGTTGCGTTTGATCCTTCTGCTAGTATTTCAGGTATATGAAAACGCGCTCGCAAGGCGATACGAGTGAAGATAGAATTCCATCAGACCCTGAGACAATAGCCAGAAGGAACCATACTTTCTTGAGAAGAATGAATACTGCCGGTGGAGATAGAAATGGTAGTTCAGATGGAGTTGGGGACTTAGACAGAATAGCTGCAGAGTATAATGTTTTAGTGGAACGGGCGGATGGTGTTGACGGTAACAGTAGTAACCAACAGATACCTGCAGGGGGAGCTCAAAACCCACACCCGAACCCACAAGACCCAAACAACTCTGCACAAACACAACCCCAAAACCAGAACCCGAACCAAGTCATCCACCAAAACCAACAACACCCATTTAACAATCCTGCCTACCCACCAAATAATCAACACTACCCTTACCCTTACCCACCATACCCATATCCTCCTCAACCTGTTTACAACCAACCGCCTGTACAACATCCACCACCAGTCCAACCAGTGCCGGCAGCACCTGTTTATCCTCAACACGTTCTGCAGAATGGAGATAACATGGCAATACGAGGAAGGTTCACGGCGTAGCCGCAGCGGTACTATGATGGGGTAGCGTTGCCTCCTGTTGAGGCAAATAACTTCTCGATTTCCCCGAGAATTCTTAAGCTACTTACCGAGAACCAATTCAAGGGGGTGATCGGGAAGGAGAATCCTCATACTCATCTGAGGAGTTTTCTAATGATAGCCTCCACTTTCAATTATAATGGCATGTCTGAAGATGCCAAGAGGCTTAGGTTGTTCCCATTCTCATTGACGGGATTAGCCAAGGAGTGGTACGATAACACGCTCCCACGGGGAGGTATTACCACTTGGGCCAAGCTCGAGCGTCTGTTCCTCGAGCGATTCTACCCTCCATAAAGAACGATTAAAGTAAGGATTGAGATCTCTTCCTTCCGCCAGAAGTAAGGAGAGGGCCTACGTCAAGCGTGAGAGAGATACTCAAACATGTTGATCGAGTGCCCGCAGCACGGGTACAATGAGGGAGATATTATGGCATTCTCCTACAGTGGTGCCAACAAGGCTGGGCAAGACCATCTAGATGCCTGTGCTAGTAGATCATTTCTGAATCAAGGAATAGCGAGGTGTAGAGAGATCGTTGACAATATTGTCACGAATGCCGGGGCTTGGAATATGGACTCAGATTTTCAGAGAGTTCATCAGATTGAGGAGGGTGAAGGAACGAGAAGGCTGTTGATGGCCATGATGGAAAAGATTAACAACCTTGAGTTGGGACAGAACTTGGTTGGAGAGAATGCAGGGAATGAGAGAGTGGACCAGCCCACCGGAAAATAAGAGGAGGTAAATTATATGGGAAGACCGAATAATCAAGACGGTTATCCCTAAGGTGGCGACCAATATGGGAGGCCCTCTTATGGCCAACCATTTGTTCCACCGGGTCAACAACCTCCTCCTAACCAATGGAGGAACAATCAGGGATATCAAGGAGGCCAGCAGCCTCCTCAAAACCAATGGAGGAAGAATGAAAAAATTTCATATGCTAACCCGAAGGCGGGAATTACAGTTCCTCCGGGTGTTGACCCGGGTTCAAAGCCTCCGGGTGGAGAAGGCGGTTCCTCAACTGAGGAGATGTTGAGAGCCATCCTACAGAAGGTGGAGGAAGGAAGTAAGAGATTGTCGTCTTTGGAGTATGATGTAAAGAAGTTGCATAAAAAGGGTGATCAACGTGATCAAGAGCTCCAAAGAAGGGACATTGAGTTGAATAGAGCTCAACAAGAGAATAATAGGAGGTTCTCTTCTCTTGAATACCAGATGAGTTAAATTGCAAAGTCTCAACCAAGAGAGCAAGGCAAATATCCTTCAATGCCTGAGGGTAATCCCAAGGAGCAATGCAAAGCTATTGAGCTTAGAAGTGGGACCAAATATGATGGTCCCCAGATGCCTGCTGATTCTGAGACGCTCAAAGAAGAGGTTGAGACAGAAGGGAAAGAGCCTCAAGGTGATGGAGTTGAGACTGAGGAGGTAGGAGTTGAGAAGAAAGTTGAGGGTGAGAGCACTCGAGAGAATAAAGAGCATGAGAAGAAAGGCATCGAGGAGATTGAGAGAGTTCCTAAGTGGAAGAAGGCGAAAGAAACGAGAAAGAATGTGAAGGAAACAGAGAGAGATGAATGGGGGGTACCCAAATATGTGATACCTGTCCCATATCCACAGCGCTTCATGAAAAAGAAGCTTGATGAAAAATTTGCAAAATTTCTTGATTTTTTAAAAAGCTTCACATTAACATTCCTTTTTATGATGCTTTGGAACAGATGCCCAACTACGCCAAGTTCCTAAAGGACTTGATAGCAAAGAGAAGAAGAGTGGACGGACCCGAGCTAGTGCACTTGAACCACGAGGTGAGTGCGATGGTACACAAGGCGCTTCCTCCGAAGCTGAAGGATCCCGAAAGCTTTACCATCTTATGTGATATTGGAAACGGGATAAAGAAAGGAGCGCGGTGTGATCTCGGGGCGAGCATAAATTTGATGCCTCTATCACTATTCAAGAAGTTAGAAGGGGGTGAGCTTCAACCCACGATGATGACTCTCCAGCTAGCTGATAGGTCTATTACTAGACCTCAAGGCGTGGTGGAAGATGTTCTAGTGATGGTGGAGAATCACGTCTTCACTGCTGATTTTGTGGTACTAGATATGGAGGAAGATGAGCACGTCCCGTTGATTTTGGGAAGGCCGTTTCTAGCCACGCCGGGATGGTACTTGACGTGGCGAATGGAAAGATCACGGTCAAAGTCGATGATCAAGAAGTGAAGATATTCATTTATGAAGCGATGAAATACCCCATGGGGGATGAGAGCTGTCACTTTATTGACATCGCGGACACTTGTGTTGAAGACACACTTCTTGACCCTTGCTCTTTTTATGTTCATAAATTTGATTATCCTGTCCTTGATGATTTAACTTACGAATCATATGATCTTGATTATTTTGACAGTTTGAAAGATAGTGAAGATGTTAAATTCTTGGAGATGAAGAAAGTTGAGGACGAGGACGACTTGGAAGGGGAAGAGGCCACTTTTGAGAAGATGTTTGATAAGGCGCCACCATTGGAGGCGAGGAAGGAGCTGAAACCACTTCCGGATCATCTCAAGTACGCATACTTGGATGAGACCGAGAAGTATCCGGTAATCGTTTCTACCCTTTTATCTGATGATCAACTAGAGAGACTTTTAGTAGTGCTTCGTAAGCACAAATCTGCTATAGGTTGGTCTATTTCAGATATAAAGGGAATTAGTCCCTCGATTTGCATGCATAGGATTAGACTTGAAGAGGGTAGGAAAGCAATAGTGCAAAATCAACGGAGGGTTAATCTGGTGATTCAAGAGGTGATTCACAAGGAAGTATTAAAGTTGTTAGATAGCAACATGATTTTTGCCTTTTTTGATAGTCCTTGGGTGAGTCCATTACATGTAGTCGCTAAGAAGGAGGGTACCACGATAATTAAAACTGAATCAAATGAATTGGTAGCCACTAGATTAGTGATGGGATGGCGTATATGTGTTGACTATAGAGAGTTGAACAAGGCAACGTGTAAGGATCACTTTCCATTACCGTTCCTTGATCAAATGATTGATAGATTAGGAGGTTTTGAGTACTACTATTTCTTAGATGGGTATTCGGGGTATAATCAGATTATGATAGCTCCCGAGGATCAAGAGAAAACTACTTTCACCTGCTACTATGGTACTTTTGCTTTTAGAAGAATGTCGTTTGGGTTGTGTAATGCACTCGCCACCTTTCAAAGATGTATGATGGCAATATTTCATGGGTTGATTGAGAGGATTATGGAGGTTTTCATGGACGACTTCTCCGTCTACGGGGAGTCGTTTGATAAATGTCGAATCAATCTTGAAGTTGTTTTAAGCAGGTGTGAAGAGACGGACTTAGTGCTGAATTGGGAGAAGTGTCACTTCATGGTGAGAGAGGGTATCGTTCTTGGACACCACGTGTCCTGGAAAGGTATCCATGTGGATAAAACAAAAGTGATTGCTATCGAGAAGCTTCCACCACCTTCGACCGAGAAGGGAATTCGGTCATTTTTAGGGCACGCTAGATTTTATAGACGCTTTATAAAAGACTTTTCACAAATTGCAAAACCCCTTTCGCGGCTCCTTGAAAAAGAAGTCGCTTTTGAGTTTTCTGATGAGTGTTTAGTGGCTTTTAACAAGTTGAAAGAAGCGTTGGTGAATGCCCCAATACTTGTTACCCCGGATTGGACTAATCCATTTGTGCTGATGTGTGATGCCAGCGATTTTGCGATGGGGGTTTCTTTGGGGCAGATTGGTGAAAAGCATTTTCACGCTATTTACTATGCCTCAAAGATGCTGAATTCTGCTCAAGTGAATTACACTACGATAAAAAAGGAGCTGTTGGCGGTCGTATATGCCTTTGATAAATTTCGACCCTACCTAGTAGGGACGAAAATAATTGTATATACGGATCACTCAGCGATTCGGTATCTCATGAGTAAGAAGGATGCAAAACCACGTCTCATTCACTGGATCTTATTGCTCCAAGAGTTCGATGTGGAGATTCGAGACAAGAAGGGATGCGAGAACGTGATAGCCGACCACCTCTCAAGATTAGAGCTTACCAAGGAGAACACGGTAGAGGATCGAGAGGTGAACGATGGATTTCTAGATGAGAAGCTGTTTGGCTTGGGAAATATTCCAGTGTTTCGAGTTGAAGGAAGAGCGTCGTGGTTTGCTGATTATGCTAACTTTTTAGCAAGTGGAGAGTTACCGACGGAGATGAACTCATTGCACCGGAAGGCGTTTCTAAAAAAAGTGAGAGAGTTCATTTGGGATGATCCTTACTTGTTCAAGAGAGGGATAGACCATGTTTTGAGAAGATGTGTACCCGAGGAGGAGTGGAGCGATATCATAAGGCATTGTTACGCCTTGCCATGTGGAGGACATTTGGGTGGAGAGAAGACCGGGAGGAAGGTACTCCAATCCTATTTTTATTGGCCAACTCTATTGAAGGATTGCATGGAATGGGTGAAAAGGTATGATAAGTGCCAAAGATTTGGCTCCATTACCAAAAGAGATGAGATGCCTATGCACGTATTTATGGAGGTCGAAGTTTTCGATGTATGGGGGATTTATTTCATGGGTCCATTTCCTCCTAGTAATGGATTCTTGTACATTCTCGTATGCGTCGATTATGTTTCGAAGTGGATTGAGGCTGTCCCGACGAGAATGAATGATTCTCGTGTCATGATCGAGTTCTTGAGGAATAACATCTTTGCTCGATATGGAGTCCTGAGAGCGTTGATTAGTGACGGGAGAAGTCACTTTGTGAACAAGTGGATGGAAAAGCTGCTGTCAAAATACGAGGTAAGTCATCGAGTCTCTACTGCTTATCATCCTCAAACTAATGGTCTTGCAGAGGTCTCGAACCGTCAAATCAAGGAAATCCTTGAGAAGACGGTGAGTGTTACTAGGAAGGATTGGGCAATGAAGCTTGATGATGCGCTTTGGGCATATAGAACTGCCTTCAAGACCCCTCTTGGTATGTCTCCTTACCAATTGGTTTTTGGGAAGGCATGTCACTTGCCCGTGGAGTTGGAACATAAGGCATATTGGGCTATCAAAAGGCTTAATTTCGATAGTGCCTTGGTGGGTTAGATGAGACTACTTCAATTGCATGAGTTGGAGGAGTTTCGAGATAGTGCCTATGAGAGTGCCCAAATTTTCAAGGAAAAGACTAAGAGGTGGCACGATGCTCGTTTGAGGAAGAAAGAATTCCAAATGGGTGACCAAGTCCTCGTTTTTAACTCAAGGATGAAGGTGTATGGTGGAAAGTTGAAGTCGAAGTGGAATGGACCGTACGTGGTGAAGAAAGTCCATAAGAGTGGATTTCTCGAAGTCGAGAAGGAAGATGGACACGTGTTCACGGTCAATGGGCATCGAGTAAAGAAGTTCTTCAACTTCTCTTATGAGAATAAGGGAGGTATTTTAGATTCCCAAGTTTCATGAGCTCCCTTGAGCTCGGTCCGGCATTAGGACCTTAAAACTAGCGCTAAATGGGAGTCAAACCATTTTTACTTATTTTTATGTGTTTGTTCGTTTTTGTCGTTTTGTGAATCGTTATTATTAATCTTGTTTTTTAGTTTATTTTGGTGTAAGTGTTGCTCGTTTTTGGTTCAAGCGTTGAGTTCAAAAGAAAACAATTCATGAAGTTGAAGATGTGTCGAGTAGTAAAACGTTCAATCGTGGAGTTTGAGGTAACCCGAACCCTAAACATAGACCTCTTTGTGAAGTCAAAGTTTGGGGGTGATGTTTTTGTTCGTCCATTACTTTGCATTGATAGTGATTTCAGTTCGTTCGAATTTAGTGAATGACTCATTCGTACTCATTCTTTTTCAAACTTTATTATTGCATAGCAAGAACAAAGTTTGGGGGGTGTGCACTCGTACTTCGAGTCATAAACGAAATTCGAATGAAAAATTGGGTCAAAATTTTTGAAAATATTGATGCATGAAAGTTGGTGGGATCGAATTAAGTATGAGTGCTTAAGTGCGAATTGAATTGTTGTGGTGAATTGCACGTTGGAAGAGACCCCAACTCCTCGTTCAAATGAGCGATCGGGCTTAAATCTAGGAGTTTTCCAGGTTAGTACTCGTGTTGGTCGTAAATTCTAGTAATTCAGTGCGAAAAGGGTGAAATTCGAGTTTGGGAAGTGAAAGTGCTCGAGCACCCTTACTCGTGCACTTTGTGCTCGAGTTAGTCGTGCATAGTGCATGAGCAGATATGGGTCGTGCAGTCAGTGCATGAGTACTCGTGCACCGTGCACGAGTGGATTCAAGTCGTGCACTTAGTGCACGAGCTCGAGCACTCGAGCACTTTTCGCGTTCTGTACATTTCAAGCGCTCGATCGAAGACTACTCGTGCACTTAGTGCTCGAGTAGTGCACGAGCTGTCGCGGAATTCGAAGTCCAAAGCCCCAAGTTGAATTTCCACCCTATAAATACACTTTTCACACACTATTTCACACACCTAAGGGGCGAAACAAGCTGCCATATACGAATTCAACTCCCTTTGCCCTCAAATCTTCAATTTTTGTTCGTTCTTTGTACGAATTCACCCGGTTCTTCAACAAAAGGTAAGTATTCTATCATTCTCTTCACTCTATTCTTAGTTTTGACTTTGATTTAGCATGAATTGATTATGTGAGAGTTATGGTTCATATGTTCTTGATAGAATTTGGGGTTTTTCATGATACTTGTTGGTTTTTGCTTCTTTGATGATAATTGTTGTCTCAATGCTATGGGTTTACGAATTCAAGCTTCAATTTTGAAATTGCATGAGTGAATTTGGTGAATTTCTAGAGAGAGAAAGTAGGAATTGACATGGGTATTGTGAAATTTAGAATTTTTGGAGATGTTGAATTGAAATTGTTAAGGGTGAATGATGAATTGAGTCTTGAGCATGTAAATTGCATGAATATGTGATGTTACTTCATGATAGACTTGTTGTTTTGGAATTTTTAGAATTCGTGAAAGAGTGTCTGATTAGTGAAATGATTTGATATGATTTTACCACCCGAGTATGAAACCTTGAGCACGATTGATGAAATTTGAGCTTGAAAAGGAATACTTGACTTGGTTGTGATTGTCTTTTATATTCATGAGTTGTGTTATGTGAATTGTGTTGATGCTTTAGGTAATGGCTCCTCATAAGAAGTTCGAGGATAGGTCTGTTGAGGGGGATGAGTTGGAAGCATTGATTGCGGAATTGACGAGGAGGAGGTTGATGCCGTCTCGTTGGGATAATTTGGATTATGGGGATAGATGGTTTGCTCACGCCTACAGGTGGAATTTGGTTGCGGGGAAAGTAGAGAAGACCCGGAGACCTTGCGTTGAATTCATGAGGCAATTGGGGATCGAAGGAGAGATTAAGAGAATCTTTGAAAAGAACAACATGCTGGAATTTTATGAAATCTTGGTCTCGATGAAGACACACCAAGACTTGGTGGAACAGTTCTTAGCCTCAGTGAAGTTGCAAGGAGATGGAACTTTCAAGTTCATGATATGGAATGAGTAGCGAGCCTATGAGATCGGAATGGTGAACACAACCCTACACTTACCCCAACCAAATGAAAGGAACACAAAATCGGAGAGGTTCAAAGCTGATGAATTCTGGCAGCTCATCACTGGAGGGCTAGGTGGAAAGTACTCTGTGAGGACGGCTCGAGCTTCTATGATCAGAAATCCTGTGATCCGATACCTGGAAAGAATTTTAGGGAACACCATCTACGCGAGGTCTGAAACAGGGACGGTGACCTCGAATGAGCTGTACGGACTGTGGTGCTTGCTCTACAAAAGAGAGCACGATTTTGGTAGGGATTTCCTAGAGATGCAGATTCAGGCCCCATACAAGTGTGGGATGAAGACCTCTAGGATATAAGGAGGAGGCCTGATTTGTGCATTCTTGGAGAGCCTGGGAATCAGACCGAGGGCAGGTCCTATCGATGGAAGAGACATCGATTTCGAGCACATGTATCACACGTGGATGTGTGAGCATTGGGGTGGAAAGTATTGCATGAGACTTAGAGATGATGAGTTGTTCCCGATGCCGAATGAGAAGCTGGTGACCCTGAAAGGCCTGAAGAAAGAGAATATACAAATGGATGGCTCGCACCACATCAAGGAAATGAAGAAATTCAGAGCAAGATTGGAGAGTTGCAGCTTGTGGGATCAGAGGTCGAAGAAGAGGTATAGGAGTGGAGCCGGAACGAGTAGAGCCGGGTCTAGTAGTGTTTGGAACTTAGATGAAGAAGAAGAAGAAGATGAGTATGAAGACGGAGGAAACACACCAGATGAAGAAGAGGTCGATGTTGGTGGAGGAGGTCAAGAACCTCAAGAGATGGAGGTCGAGGCACCTGAAGTGTCCACTCCAGAGCCGTGGTATGATTAGGCGTGAAATTGTCATGATTTGTAGCTTGAAATACCCCAATCTTGGTCAAGTTTATCGAGTATTTAGAGTCAATTGAGCATTATTTCTACACATTGATAAATTTGTCTCTTTGATGCTCATAGGTGAATAGAGGACGAAAAACGGAGTTCGTAGGACTTTGAATCGACTCAAACGGATGCCCGGATGAGAAGATATTGAAGAAATACGATTGGTATTAGTGCGGATGAGGAAAAGTATTAGTTGGGATGAGTTGGAAGTCACTCGAGTGACTAGGTCGAGCGCCACCGCTCGAGCGCATTGCTCGAGCGCCTAAAGATGGTACCCGACCCAGATTCAGTGGGATGACATGAGAAATGATATACAAGATCTGCGAACTGAAGTTACGCATCTTCGGAACACGTAAAACCAGTGGTACACGGACGCGACGAGCATGCGAGGTGAAGTTCAAGAGGTCCGATCAGAAGTTTCTGATTTGAGAAGATGGATGGAGGCACTCTTCGTCTCCCAATTAGGATCGGATCACCCGAGCTACCACCCGCCACCGCCTCCTGATGCTTGAAGATCGTGGGGATTCCCCAGTTTCTAATTCCTTTCTTCTTACCTTTTCATTGCTTTCCTTTCTTTATTTCTTGTGTTGAGTGTGAGCTGATTTGTTTGAGTGATGTGTTTGGATTATGGGGATTGTGATGAATTTGTTATTTAAACTATCGGGTTTGGTTTGTGTTGAACTCATTGAAGTGATTGTGTTATTTTCTGCCTATTAACCCTCGTTACTTGCTGATTGTTATTCTTGAGTATGATATGATGAGTATTGGTGAGTTGTGAAGTTGAGTCAGACATTTTATTGTGTGAAGTATAGGAGTTAGAGTTGAATTGAGAATGAACTCGTATACGTACGATTGCCCCTTTTTGAGTACTTGTGTGATGAAAGTAAGAATTCACTAGGACTAGCATGGTTGTGAAAGCTGTGAGATTTGAGCCTAAACGAGATTAAATTGCATTAATTGATCTCTTCGTTTGTGAGTGAATCGTCACCTTAAAAGATGCTAGAACTTATGTGTACTCTTACTTCTTGATTGTGTTTAGTTTGATATGCCGAATATGATCTTAGACCATCTTTGATTTAATTGAGTCACTTAGCCAAAATAATTTTCCTTGCCATTGATATTTGTCCCTAGTTAGCCCGTTTGAGCCTTAGCCTATTTTCTTTGCTAACACATTTAAACTTAACCAAATTCTTAAACTCTTGTCCCAATTTGAGTGGAGAATAGGAAAAGTGTAAATGAGAAGGAATTGATTTGAGTTGAAAAATGAGAATTATTGATGGTTGAGTGGTGATAAAGAAAGGGTGTGATGAGATGTGAGTTGTGGGAAAGAACAAAAGAAGTTAAGAATGAGCAAAAAGAAAAAATGAGCTCATATGTATTTGTGAAAAAAGAAAAAAAGGAAAAAAAATGAAGTGAGTGAAAAAAAAAAGTGAAAAGAATTAGAAGAAAAATTTGAAGTGTTGAGAGCAGTGGAATTGAAAGTGTGTTGATTGAAAATATTTGAAGTATTCTGTTCCTAATCTCGAAGTACTAAAGTTTGAATTTCTATTCTCCATTCACTTAAGTCACTTATCTATATGTTATCCCACATGTCCAAAGAGCCTACATTACAACCTTGATAAAGTCCTTTGTGATTCGGCACTGATTTCTAGAGTATGGTCGAAGTTGAGAGTGCTTACAAGCCTATGGCTGCTGATTTGAGTGATTGATTGATTGAGTGTGCCCTTAAACACTGTTATACACTTGTGAGAGAGTGAAACACATCGTTGAGAGAACATCCATGTTTGATCTTAGTGTTTGTTGCAATTGCTGCATGAGTATGATAAAGGGGGTGAAAGTTTGAATACTTGTGAACGATCTTTGAAACTTGAACTCGATTACTTGAATGATTTGATTCTTGATTCATTCCTAACAATTTCACTTGACTTGTTGTTTCATTGCTTGAGGACAAGCAACATACTAAGTTTGGGGGGGTTGATTAGGCGTGCAATTGTTGGAATTTATAGCTCAAAAAGCCCGTGTTTTGATTGAATTATATGAGTATTTAGAGTCATTTGAGTATCATTTTTATACACTGATGAATTTGTCTCTTTGATGCTCATAGATGGATAGAGAGCGAAAAGAGGAGTTCGTAGGACTTTGAATCGACTCAAACGGATGCCCGGATGAGAAGATATCGAAGAAATACGAAAAGTACTAGTTCGAGGGAGCAAAAGTATCATTGGAGTGCACAAGCTAGAAGAGCTCGAGCACTAAGTGCTCGAGTTGGTCGTGCATAGCGCACGAGAGGATGCAAGTCGTGCACCGAGTGCACGACTACTCGTGCACTATGCTCGAGTAGAGTCAAGTCGTGCACCTAGTGCACGAGCTCGAGCACTCGTGTACTTTTTGGGTTCTGCATGTTTTGAAGTGCTCGAGTGGATTTGCTCGTGCACCTAGTGCACGAGCAATCGCGTTTTTGGCTCATTAACTCCCGATTCGACCCGTTCTGAACACGTTTTTTAAGACCACTTCATACGACATCACTTTTAGACTTAGTTTTTAGAGAGAGAAATAGGAGAAGAGACGAGCAAGCTTTACTTTACGTTTGATCGAGGTTTTTATACGAATTCTTAGTTTCTTTTCGTTCCCTAGTTTCTTTTCAGTAGTTCGATTACGTTAAACACTTTATACTTCATTTTTATTAATTAAATTTCAGTTTCTTTTCAAGTATTTCTTTAAACCCTAGTTTATGTTTGATCTTTTATTCGTTCAAATCATTATGTTTATGTTCGTCACTTCTTCTATTGCTTTTATTTTTGTTAAAGTCATGTCCGGCTAAAACCCTTGCATGCTTAGGGTAGGATGAACTCGTAGAAGTAGGATGTGGGTACGTAATTAGGGTAATTCGTGATGTTAGTTTTAATTCTCTTAATTAATGAATTCTTAAAATCAATCTTAACTTTCCTTTGAATTTTGTTCAAAAAATGTTAGAGAGAGGACGACCGTATCACTTTATAACAACGAGTAGACTTAACTAGAAGGTTTAGAAGAGGTTAATTAATCTACCGGTTTAGCTAAGGAGGACGGCCGTATCACCATTAGTTAAATTAGGGTCTCTTTAATTAAGCACAATCTATTAATTCGTTAGTGGATTTGTGAAGTCGATTGATAGGATAAAGTATTAGGGTTTGAATTCTTGAGCTTTCATCTTACAATCTTTTACTTAGGTTATTTCTTGTTTGTAATGATTTACTTTGATTATGTACCTGCTCCGCCAGTATACGTAGGAATTCCTATCCTAAGCATCACCATTACTTATTGAAAACACCTTTTGATACTTAGTTTAATTTTCCTTTTTGCATTCGTAGAATAATTTAAAGTCTTTTAATTAATCTTTCAAAAAACCCAATAATATACACTCATATTAACTGCAACGCGTAGATCTTCGGGAATCTACTCACATACATCCACTTCCTTTGGGTTCGATATACTTGGTCTCTATACGTGCCAATACTACAGTGAACCTGTACGCTTGCGGGGGAAACTACTAGTAGAAGCTAGTGTAGGTTTCTTGTTCCAAGTCAAGAACTCATATAACTTAAGTATGATTCTCAAATAGCCCCGATCAAGGATTATCAAGAATGGGATATTGATGATGCAATTGAGATAGGTGTGCGATCTGCGACATACTCTTAGAGAGTGTAGTAAGATCTCACTTACTACAAGATACCGGGTATCTCATGATGGATGCACAGATACCTTAGAGGGTATTGGTATACCCATTCGAGAATCGTTTGATGTAGTTCCACATAATGTGTCTACGGGTGTCTTGGTTAGTTTGATACTCCTCTAACTTGAGGTTAATACGCACGACATGTGCGGAGTGATGGACTTTGACCATGACCGACGCTTGCACCCTCCAAGGGTAGCTATGACATGAATTGGGTTCATCACGAAGTACATGTGCATGGTAGTTGAGCTAAGAAAAGGATTTATTCCTCAATGTGGATTTAGAGAGAATACCCGTGTTCTCATCATAATTGGATCTAAGTCGTCGGCCGACGAGCATCAACGTAGACTTTGTGGCTAAGTGTGATATATTTGATCAATTAGTGATTGGAGATAATATGATTAAGTTATTTGAATAGACACTTCATCATGTTCAAGACTTTATCGGGTGTTCGCGAATGAAAGAAAGATATAACAATAGCCTATAATATTACACGTAGTTGCAGATTTCCTCGCAACATGCCTCATATATTGAGAATGTCTAATTTATTGTCTAAGGTTCAATTAAGATCGTTAGTTTGACTAATCGCTCGATATACGAGGGCATATGGGTCACACAATAAGTAATGACAATTTACCAATTATAGTTGGTTGATTAAATATTGTATTTGATATAATATTTAATTTTGGGTTTTTGATGTGAAGACATCTCTTCAAGTGTTTCCATGATTTCAACAGCGGATTCAATGTCTTTATGAATATGCCTCAAATCCTCAGACAGAGATGTCAAGATGATGCACTTCATGTGTTCATTTTCACGCTTCCAATCATAAACTGTCTTTTCTCATTGCTTGACTTATCATTAGGCTTGTCGGGTATATTAACGTGAATAACCCAATTGTGTTTTTGTGAAGTAAGGACAAAATTTAAATTACATTTCTAATCGATATAATTCTCACAAGAAAGTTTGTTAACTTAAAGTATATTAAACAGTGGATTAAAAGGTTGCGACATGATGAAATGAGAATAAAACATACATTCATATCAATATCTAGAAAAATATGAAATTATCACATAATTCGATCACATCAATTATATTGAAACCTTAAAAAATATAATCATGCATTAGTCAACATTTCGAAAAAATTTAAATGCGCCACAAGGGATGGTCTATACATTTAAACACATTCAAGCGGATCACAAACTTGAAAGTTACAAATTATTAATTCAAAATTAATAGTTGACTCCCACTTTGACCACATAAAAACTGACAGGGACTCCCAGGGGAATAAGTTAATATCAATTTCTTATGCCTAAGTAATAACCATAATTCAATACAGGATTATTATTTCGCTTTGAGCAAGCCACTCGTGGTAAGGGTCAATACCGCCACTAGTAATAATCCACAATCATCCTTTCGAAATTTATTCACGTGAAATCCGTCTTTTTGGCTGATCCGAGGGGGAAATGTATTCCAAAAAGACTTCACAAATAAATAAATTATGGAGGTCAAAATAATCCACTTTTATTATTTGGAATAAAATTGCGATTAAAGAAACATACTTAGTAATTTTCGAAAGTAAGTTTTTTTTTTACAATTAAAATCATGCAAACACATATTAGCAAATAATAATAAGTGCACGATATAAAACATCCATCAAAACAAAAATTAAAACACATTGGAGCACTCAAATCCAATTGTCACGGTTTAATTTTCTTCACGTCTTGATGCAAGAAAACGTCCTTGTTGCTTTTCATCGTTCGTCTCGATAAGCTCCCACTCGAACAGCAACACTTCATCAAAAACAACTTAGTTTGGGGTTTGGGACTACGTTTGGAATCACACAAAAAATAAGAACGGGAAAAAAATTCCACGTCCCGAGATCCGGTGCGCGTCGGCCCACGGAGGTGGGCCGCGCGCCTCTCGCGCCACGGCAGCCGAGGTCTAGCATCGAGCGCCAAGGGGCAGTGCCCTCGCGCGCGCGCCGCGTGCCGTGCCCGACACCAGTTGTGCACGGTGCAATGCGCCTCGCGCATGCCGTGCTTCGGGTTTCGTCGTTCGTCCTTATTTTCCACCCCGTGCATAATTCCACGTCCATGCACGCGCCACGCATGCATGCATCGTCCGGGTACATCGTCTTTAATTCTTTATTTCCGTCTTCGTCTCGATCCGGTTACAATTTATTTACAAAAAATAAATAAAAACTAGATCTAGATTAGTCTATTACAATGATCAAATAAAAAATAAAACCAACTAATCTACTCGTGGATTTTCTCATGAGAAAAATGAATTCGAACGAATCGAATTAAAAACAAATAATTCACACGCATGAATAAAATAAACATTAAAACCATGACAATTGGATACCTGCAAAAAAGATCTAGCAATTCTACTATCCAATTTCAATTTTAATGTTAAACAATTTAAATTCCAATTTAAAGATCAAAGCCCGAAAACCATGGCTCTGATACTAGTTGTTGGGAAAATAAGGTGCCCGGAAACTATTCGGGATGAAATTTAAATATGAATTTAAATACAATTATTACTAGCATGAATTAATCCTAATTAATTCAAATAATAATTCCAACAACAATTTTATCATCATGCATGTTGAATTAATTCACATAAAACCTATGGCGGAATAACAAGGAATTTATGTGATTACGTACCTCTCGTAGATATGGTCTTTGATTATCACGGAACGTGCTACCAACCAAAAGACCTTCTCAAGTATGTCCCTTTCGCCTTGCTTGTTCACCGGTGGGAAATGCTCACAAGCAATTAGAATAACAAGGAAGAAAGAAAAAAAATATTGTTGTTAATTTTTTTTCAACACTATGTAATTGTTAAGCTAGAGATGAAATAATCATCTCCTACTTATAGGAGAGGGGAATTTTGAATTTTACACATGGAATAGAGGAGATAAAATCTTTTTCTTGGCCTTAAAAAAATCTTGAATATATCTCATATATTATTTTCTCCATAATAAAATATTCTATAAAAATCTCACCTTCTCACATAAGCTTATTTTCGAAAATAATAGGAATAGATCACAAGATTTGGATCTTCTTGAATATATGAGATAATCTTGTATTCCATAAATACTTATCTTCCATAATATTTTTCCAAAAAAATCGACAAAATGTTTTATTTCCTAATATTCTAATTTTCGAAAATAACATGGAAAAAATTAGCAATTATATTTTCTTTTATTTTAATCACCTTATTATTATTGGGCTACTTAATGGGCTACTTAATGGGCTACTTGAGGGGCCTTTAGGAGAATTAAGATTGGACCTCCAATGGACTTCTGAATTTCAATATTGAGCCCAAAATAATTCAACCCATTAATATTAATTAGTACCGCTAATAAATTAATATTGCACTATCCATCTTAATCCATATTACGATAATATGGGCTCTCGGTTATTATTTCACACGTTTAAGATTATCAAGTCCATTAATTAATTAAGCTTCTTAATAGCTCTAAATTAATTAACATCTTTTCACCTTGGAGTAAAGGCAACTCAATATTATTATCCGTACCGAAGAAACTAATTCTTCACTTGCAAGATTTGGTAAGATAAAACTTCTGAGCCCACCAAGGGGACAAATCACACGAGTCGTACTCGCATGCGTTTCTCCGTATTAAATCTTAGCAACCGTTGTATGATTAATATTACTGCCCAAAGAACAAGGTTAGAAGTCACGATGATTCTCACCCAACATGAATCAAAACAGTAACCATTAAGCACACGCGATCCTATTTAAGTGACGAAGATTAAGAAATCAATAACCACTGAGGTCTAATTCTTCACATTTCAGAACAGAAGAATTTATCCTCGTTGTAGGTCCTCTTCAACACATACTAAATGTGCTAGTACAATCTCTTGGTCAAGACAAGTCAATCTGAGATGTAAACATCAACCTTTCACGGTGGATTGTTCAATTCCACCTAGGTCGTGAATTTGTACATTTAGTTACAAGGAAACCGTTAATGTGATCTTCCGTGATCTGTTATCACCACATTAACTACAATGTAACACATACTACTTATAATGAACTGGTTGCAATAAATATTCAACATTCAATTATATCTAAAGCAAATGCGATAAAAGATTTATTCTCTTAAACAAGTGTTTAATATATGAGTTATACAAAGTAAAAATATACTTTCACGTATAACTCCAACAACATCATGGAACACTACATCAAAAGTACTATAATGAGAATGAGGGTCAGTCAACTTCTCGCTAAAGAATGCAATCGGGTGCCCATTCTTACTCAACACAACAGTAATACTGAACTTCGAAGCGTCACATGTAAGTTCGAAGGGACAAGAAAAATCTGGGAGACTTAGTACCGGAGCACAAATAAGTTTTTCATTAATCAAGGAAACGACATCATCAGCCTCGGGAGTCCACTGAAAGACCATACTCTGCATGCAATCTGTAATCGGCGCCATAATCGAGCTAAAATCGGGAATAAAATGGCCATAGAAAGAGGCCAAGACATGAAAACTGCGAACAACCATGAAAGAAGTGGGCACATGCCAGGAACAAATAACCTCTATCTTCGAAGTATCCACAGGAATACCCAAAGAAGAAATAACATACCCTAAAAATAGAATGCTATCCACCAGAAAAATACATCTCTTCGAAGAAGTACAGAACAACTCTCGACGAAGAATTAAGAAAATTGTGCGAAGATGTGCAAGATGGTCCTCGAGAGAGCGATCGTAAACCAATATATCATTAAAATACACCACAATACACGTCCCAATCAATGAACGAAGAGCTTGATTCATGACCCACGTGAAAGTACTTGTCGCATTTGACAGACCAAAAGGCATCACCAGCCACTCAAAAGACCCTCACGAGTCTTAAGTGTCATCTTCTACTCATACCCAAGATGAATACAAATTTGATATCACTAATGCAACGTAAACGTATAATTCAACACGAAAATAGATAAGATATGAAGAAATGTACACCTTGATACTACGTATACTAGGTGCATATTCTACTATAAAAGTTCAATCATGAAAATGTCAAAAGTCTCGTAAAAAGATAATCTCAAGACTATAAATACAACAAGAAAGCATAAGAGAAAAGCCCGCAACAATTGAGTCCACTAACTAAAATAAAAATCAGTAAATAAAACTCCAATAACAATATAAATAAAAGACTAGCCACGTTTACGATCCCACTTTTCCATGAAGGTCAAAACAGTCCCGTCTCCATCACTTTCACACCAAAAAATAGAAATAAAACACTCTTACACACTATTCACTTTATTGCAAAATCCTCTCCACCCATTGGTCTAAGAAGTCAATAAAATAATTTTTTTTTAATGTGTCATCCCAAATATGAAAATTAATAGGGGCGAGAAAGTATCAAACACTCAAAAAACCTTCTTCCTAAAAAATTTGCACACACTTACCACTTTTAATATACATAATTTTTTTCAAACATGCCCTAAGTATTTTTACTCAAATTTATATTAACATAGATTTAATATTATGTTATTTTAAGGTTTCATGAATTATTAAAGGATATTAGTTATTTTCACTAAAGAGTATTACTATCTCCGTCCATAAAAAATATACTTTCCATAAATGATCATTTTATTTAAAAAAAAAAAAAGACCTCATATTACCCTATAATACAATCCGACATATTCAATTAAGTCACGTGCAAAAAAGTAGGACCATTTTTTGTGGACAGAGAAAGTAGTTGTTTCTATTGAATGGTATTCGTTGTTTTCACCGAAAAATATTAGTTGTTTAGTGAAAACAAACTAAGACTCTTCAGTGAAAACAACTAATATTCTTCGGTGTAAAGAAATAGTGTAAACAACTAATATTCTTCAATGATTCATGTATAAACCAATTTCACTCTATACATACTCTAAAATATAAACATTAAAATATGTTTTACACATTTATATTGCTACTCTCCCCGTCCCAAAATACTTTGCACACTTTTCTTTTTTGTACACATCATTCTCAATACTCAACTCATTACCATTTTCTTAAAAATGTATTCCGTAAAGTGTGAAGAGTGTTTTGAGACCCACATATTACAAGTTAAGTAGAGGTAGAAATTTCATATTTGACAAAATATTATATGAAAATAGTTGCTGATAAACTTATAATGAAACTATATTAAAATATCAATTATTTGACCAGAAGTGTCGATAATCTCAGCAGAAGTATCATTAAGCTGGATCAGAGATATTATATTATAATTGTTGTAAAATTTTTGAACTCAAATTAATGATATTCTCCTAGAAAAATTACCGATACGTTTTATTAAATATTTAAGAGTATGTATAGGGTGAAATTGGTTCTTACATGAATCGTTGAAGAGTATCAGTTGCTTTCACTAAAGAGTATTAGTTATTTCCACTAAAGAGTATTAGTTATTTTCACCGAAGAATTTTTAGTTTATTTTTACTGAACAACTAAAATTCTTCATTAATAACAATTTACTCTTCAATGGAAATAACTAATACGAAAGCAAGTGAGCAACTAGTACCCTTTAACTCTATAACAATTTTATGATATACTTTATCATCCAATAAAACTCTCTTCAAATTTTCATGCAACTTCCAACAAGAAGATTTTTCAATTCATCAAAATTTGCTAAAAAGTAAAATCCAATCTTCTCGAACAGTCGTTTTCTCCCGCTGTTTTACAATTCAGCTTTTACTTTTCCACTTTATTATTATTATTATTAACTTTTGTCTTACCAGCCAGTCCTCTCTCACGACAATCACAGAAACCGCGTTTTCCGATGACTTTTGTGTGGGCCCTTTTCCTTCTTCCACACCTTCCTCGACGGCGCCAAACCCTATCCCATTTCTATCCCCATCCCTTTTCCAATTTCTATTCCTAAACCCCAAATTCGAATAAACCTAATTTCAAATCAATTTCAATGGCGGAAAACGGTGAAGAAAAGCTCATAGCCGTAGCTCGACACATAGCCAAAACACTAGGCCACACGGATTCCATGACCGACGATATTCTCAAGATCTTTTCCAATTTCGACGGCAGACTGCGCGAGAAGCTCTCCGACGACGGCGCTGAACAGACTCTCAAGTCTCTCCACCGCCGCCTCTCCCGCCACATCTCCTCCGACGCATCTATTTGGTCCAGCTCCGGCAGTCCTTCCTCCTTTCTCGATCTGATTGACCAATTAATCGCCGCAATCGCCGATTGGACTCCTTTGGCCGACGATAGAAGCATCTCCTCTTGCTTAGATCGCGCCGAGGGTTTGCTCCAACAGTGTATGTTCCGTTTGGAGGATGAGTTCAGATCGATCCTCGAGCGCGGCGGCGCCGGGTCGACTCGGCATCCCGATTACTCCGACGAAGACGACGACGTCGTTTCGGTCGAGGATGAAGGGGATGCCAATTTCATCCCCGTCGCGGAGGCGGTTACGGATTACGATTTCTTAATCGACGCGCTTCCGGCGGGGACGATCGGCGATTTGCACGAGATCGCGCGGCGGATGGTGGCGGCGGGGTACACGAAGGAGTGCACGCACGTCTACAGCTGTTGCCGGAGGGAATTTCTGGACCGGAGCTTCTCCAGGTTAGGGTTACAGAAACTCAGCATCGATGAGATCCAGAAACTTCCATGGACTCAATTGGAAGACGAGATCGAGAAATGGATCAAAGCGATGAACGTCACGCTCCGTGTTCTCCTCCCCAGCGAGCGCCGCCTCAGCGACCGCGTCTTCTCCGGCCTCTCATCGGCGCCGGACGTTTCCTTCATCGAGGTATGCAGGGGCCCCACCGTCCAGCTCCTGAACTTCGCCGACGCGGTGGCTATCAGTAGCCGCGCGCCGGAGCGGTTATTCAAAGTGCTCGACGTCTACGAAACGGTAAGGGATTTAATGCCTGAATTCGAGTTAATTTTCTCCGATGAATACTGTTTATCTATGAGGAATGAGTCCATAGCTGTTTGGAATAGGTTAGGGGAGGTAATTAGGGGGGTATTCATAGAATTAGAAAACCTAATCCGCCGTGATCCGGCCAAATCCGCCGTCCCTGGCGGTGGATTACACCCGATCACTCGCTATGTTATGAATTACCTCCGCGCAGTCTGCCGATCAAAGCAGACATTAGAGCAGGTTTTCGAAGAAAACTTCGAAAACAACGATGATCATACAAAAGAATCATCGTTAACATCATCCTCTCTATCGGTCCAATTATCGTGGACAGTGGAGCTCCTAGAGAGCAACCTAGAATCCAAATCGAAAATTTACAGAGACCCTGCATTGTCCTCCGTGTTCATGATGAACAACGGGAGGTACATTGTGCAGAAGGTTAAAGACAACGAGCTGGGATCGCTCTTAGGCGACAATTGGATTCGGAAACACATGTCGAAAGTAAGGCACTATCATATAAAGTATCAGAGGAGTTCTTGGAGCAAGATTTTGGAGGTTCTGAAGATTGATCATCACACCTCGGTTTCATCGAATGGGGCAGCTAAGAGCTTGAGGGAAAAGCTGAAGCTATTCAATGCCTACTTCGACGAGGTAATCAAGACTCAATCGTCGTGGGTGATCTTTGACGAGCAGCTGAAGGAGGAGCTGAAGATCTCGGTTTCGGGGACTTTGGCCCCGGCTTATCGGAACTTTGTGGGAAGAGTGGGTGGGGTTGTGGATATGGGGAAGTATGTTAGGTATAGTGTGGAGGATTTGGAGGGTAGGATTAGTGAGTTGTTTCAGGGGAGTGGGAGAAGGTGAGATCAAAGGAGTATCTCTGTGTTGTATGTAATATTAATATGTATAGAGACATTGATGTAGGTTTGGAAGTTTTGTTTTGGTGTGTTTTGGTCTTTGATCTGTATGTATATTCTATTATTCTTTTGTATACAATAATTGAAAGCTTGGATAGTTTATGCTTGTCTGAGGAAAACATTATGCTTGAGAAGAAGCAATAGATTCAAGTGTTAACATTAATTTACAAATCTATATTTGTCCTTTTTATCCACATGCAACCTGTATAGTTTGTTTTATTCAATTGCAATGAATACTATATGAAATTGATTGCAACTTATTCTCCATTTTTGTGATTTTTCCCAGCTATACGTGGTTGAGTTAGTGGCTAAAAAAATACTCCCTCCGTTCCAAACTCGTTTGCTACATTGTGAAAAAATTTCGTCCCATACTCATTTGCTACATCTACTTTTGGCAAAAAAATAATAATACTTTTTAATATTATATTCTCCATACACTAATAACCAAAACATCTACTTTATCACTTTATCCCTTTATCATCACTTTATCACTTTAAATACTAATAAACAATTCTTTCCTTAATAACCGTGCAAACAGTAAACGGGAACTTGAGTTTGGAACGGAGGTAGTATAATTTATGTTTCAATCAGTTAATTTTGTATAGTACTTTCTCTGTTCATGAAAACTATGTTCACTTGTTTGCATGTGGTTTAATACAATATGTCGGAGGACATTATGAGATATTATGAGGTCCGTTTATAAATTAAGTGATTGTTTATATATATATATATATATATATTTTGTAGTTGGGGGTATTACTGATTGCAATTTGAGGTATTACTGATTTCTACAAGAAGTTTTTGTTAAATCCACACTATGCACTCAAGCGTACACTAAAACTACTTTTATTGATAAAGTTAAGTATATTTTATATAAAAATGATAAACTCAGTCTCATCTGAGATGGATGAATTATGAAAGTGCGAAAAAAAAAAGTCCCAGAGAGAGTATATTTGTGACAACATGTATAACTAAACTAATTAATCAACACTATAAGTGGTAAAAGCTATGGCAAATTTGTTGTGGAACACCTCCGGGGCCTCCTTATATTATGCACGTATAAAGGGGATGACATTCGAATGAATCTAATATCACATATTTTAGAGTAGTATCTCAGCAACTTGTTTAGAAATAATCCTGTACGTTGATTCAGTGGGATGAATGCTATCATAGAATATGTATTGTGATGGATTTTCACACAATGGAGTGAACACATTGCATAAAGGTCCAACTTCCACTAGTCCACTCCCACAGCACCCTCTTTTAGTTTCTATGAACCCTGCAAAGAGTGAGAGAAATAATTAAATAAATTAATTTTATATTTTTTTATGTTAAAAAAAATAAAGAATTGACTACGAAATTAAATTGCCCACGAAATTTTTTAGTAGGAATTGCCTACAATTTTACTACAAAATTTTCTAATCATGTAAGCATTAATTATCCAACCTAGAAATAATTTGCTGACGAAATAAAATCTCTGGGTAATTAATTACCTACAACAAATTATTTGTAGGTGGGAAGAGAATGTCTATATAATTAGAAAATTTTATAGGCAAGTCACCACAAATTTTTTTGTTAAAAATTTCGTAGCCATATTAACGAATTCTGTAGGTAATTCTTTATTTTCATATAGTTCTACAAATTCACACTTTTAAATGAAAAAATTTCATGGTATTAGAGTCAAAAGACTTATTGTCAAACAATAATCTTGGTTCGACTCCCTCTAATTCAGACCGGTATACAATGTTTTAAAAATTTGTAAACATGGGTAAGTTCGAGCCCCAATTAGTCAATATTGGGCTCGATCACGCGTGAATGTAAGACATTGAGTTTTTAAGAAAAAGTAAGATAGTCATAGAGCTTATGTGACATTTCAGGTCGATTTGGGTTTATTCGTGTTCGATTGTTCTATGCTTACAAATTTTAAAATATTATTTCCTATATTCACATGTCCCTAAAATTACTATCCATGAAACTCAACCCTTAAATTAGGGCCCCAAAAAAACATTATTCCCATGTAAATTGAGTAACTAACCATATTTTTGTGGGTTCTTGATCATGTCCACGAGAGGATTGTATACGTCCACATATAGGATTCTGCTTCCGGGGAGCTCCGATTCTATTATTGGCAGCAGCTTTTGAAGCTTGTCGTTATAAGATTGAGATTCTTGGTCCTCATTTTCGTTACAATTTCTTAGAAATGGTGGAGATTTTATGGTCATTTGAATTGGCAAACAACCTATTGGAGGAAGCCCTGATACCAGTATTTTACGGCACCCTAACTCATAAAGTTCCTGCAATAATAATAAAATGAGGATGAGGTGATCTTTTCTTATGCAAGGTTTACAATTACTACCTCCGTCCCGGAACACATTGCGGAGTTCACTTTATCTTCGTGTTTTAGCGAGCGAGTTATTTATTAGTATTTGAAATGATAAAATAATTTTTAAGGTAGGGTATGATAGATTTACCTTTTCTCTATTACAAAGTAATTTTAAAATTATTTTATCATTTTAAATACTAATAAAAAACTCACTCGCAAAAACACAAGATGAATAGTAGCCCCGCAATGTGTTGTGGGACGGAGGGAGTAATATTTTTGCTAATAATAAATTATTATTGTTTTCAGTTAAATAATTAGTTGATACTCTCTCTATCCCAAGGTAAATTGTACGTTTGCTTTTTACACACTATTTAAGAGGAAAAACAAAACTCGCTCCAACCCACTTTACACATTATATAATATAAAAAAATGTGAAGTATATTTTCGTGTAAAATGATTGTTTATGAAACTCATATTAGAAATGTCAGGAATTTGATTTAAACATGATTTTTTTGTAGGGATGACAATGCGGCGGGTCTGGGATGAGTTTGGCTAATAGCAGGACCCGCCCCAAGACCCACCGGGTCCAACCCGCCCGGCCCCATTTATTTTTAAATTAATTTTCAAATGTGAAATATTTAATTTTAGCATTTAAAAAATAAAATTTAGACATATATTTGTTCCATATAATATTTAATATTCAACTAATACTTAAAAAATACTCCATCCGTCCATGAAAATTGGGCTTGTTACTTTTATCACGGTTATTAAGAAGATTGATATAATATGTAAAAAATATGAATATTGTGTCAAATCAAGTGCAAAATAAATTATTTTAAAAATGTTATGGGTGTATGTTGAAAAAGTAAATAAAGTTTATTCTTTCTATTTAGGGCAACATGACTATTTTTCGTGGACGACCTAAAGACAACCAAACCTATATTTTGTGGACGGAGGGAGTAACATATATAATCAATATATTAACAAATTTAAATATATTAATTTGAATATAAATTCATACAAATGCATATATACATACATATATATATATATATATATATATATATATAAAATAATACTAATATTTTATGAAGGGGTTCGCGGGGCGGGTCCTATAAAAACCATGACCCATCCGGGACCCGCTTGATCGGGTTTAAACTCGCCCCTAACGGGGCAGGTTCAATGCGGATCCGGATTTGAACCCGCTCCATTACCATCCCTAATTTTTTGTCGTGTTAGTGTTCAATTTTAGTCCAAAAATATTAACCTTTTCGATTTATTCCTAATACTAGAAAATTATTCAATTTTGGCCTAAAAAAACCAGCGAAAAATAGGACAACAAACATGTTATGGAGCTAACACCACAAGAAATAAAATAATTGTATACGAAATTTTTCATCCATAATAAAATTGTTTACTACTTATCTAATTTTTTTTAACCATGCAAACATCTTCAATTCTCAACCTACAAGCAAATTACCTATAAAATCAATTTGCCCACGGAATGAAATTACTAGACATTAATTACGCACGGGCATGTTGCCTTAAAAAATTTACCCACAAACAATTTGCCTACAAAAATTTCATAGACGGATTTTTTTGTAGGTAGAGAATTAATGAAAATACATATATAATTATAAATGTTTGTATGCAATTTCGTAGATAATTTCCACCACTACTACAAAAAATAAAAAAATTCCTACGAAATTAGAACCGCCTACACAATTTTCCTAATCAAACTTTCATAGTGGAATTGTCTACGATTTGCATACAAAATTTTCTAATCATGCAAGCACTTTCATTCCTCAACCTACAAGCAAATTGCCTACGAAATCAATTTGCCTATATAAATTTACCCACAAATAATTTGCCTACTGAATTAAATTCCGTAGGAAAATTTATTTGTAGGTAGAGAATGAAAATACTTATAAAATTATAAACGTTTGTATTCAATTTCGTAGGCAATTTTCACTTTGATATTTTTTTTTTCAAAATTTCGTAGTCATATTAACAATTTCTGTAGTATAGAATCGAAATTCAGATTATCGACTACCTTAACGATGTGTTGGAGTCTATTGAGAAGGAAGTCTTGATACTCATCGATAGTGAACTGGAACTTCCTGGTAGGTATATCATAAAAATTAAACAACAAATCATTGGTTCCAGCGCTAACAAGAACCAAAGCTCCCGCCAAAATATTCCGGGCCTCTTGTTCTCCTACGATTCCTTTCAGTCTCCGAATGTACTTCCGGAAGTAGGCGGGCTGCCTCGACACCGGAATAACGAGGGACATAGACGTCGTTAGGTCGTCGTACCCTGATCCCGCCGATGCGAAGCTGACACCTGTCACGGGAAAATTATTTTTCCAGGACGGTAATTTAAGAGGGGTGGCAGAAAGAGGACCCTAACTTTTCGGGCTGACAGAATGAGGACCGTAACTTTTCAGGTTGGCAAAATGAGGACTGTAACTTTTTAAATTGACAATTTAAGGACTGTAAAAAATTACAAAAAAAAAGGCCAAATTGGCCCGATTTGGACCTGAATTCTAGCTTAAATCGGGCCAAATAGCCCGATTTGCATTTAATCAAGATGTTTGTTCTCAATTTACCATATTTTAAAAGTTACTGTCCTCATTATGCCAGTTTGAAAAGTTATGGTCCTCATTTTGCTACCCCTTAAGTTATAGTCCTTAAAAAAAACACTCCCCACCTGTCATTATATCGTGGTCGGATAAGGATGGATCCAAGAAAGGGGGAACAGTCTCCTTGAGGCCTATGATGGATGCTAGTAAGTCCGGGACGAGTTTGCCGTCGGAGAATCTGCCGGTGGGAAGACGTCCTGGGAACATGCGGCCGTACGGCGGGTGGTTGCCTCGGAAGAGGGTGAGCACGTGGTTGTTGTTGCCGCTGTCGACTGTGGAGTCGCCGAACACGAGAATGGCGGGGAATTTTTGTTGAGATATTTTGACGTAGTTCGATTTCTCTGTGTCACTTTTTATGGGGTTGGGGAGGGTTGTGCATATTTGTGGAGTGATGAGTAGAAGAAGCATGAGGAGGAAAGTAGGAGGAGGCATTGTTTGCACTACCACTTTTTTGGTAAGAAATTATATATTAACAAATTTTGTTGGGATTATTTATACTTGCTACCAATGTTTGGTTTAGGTGACGAATTTTAAATTTGGATTGAAATATTAGTTGATGTCATAAAACTTGAAAAATTAAAAGGTGTGCATAACATTTAATTAAAAGTATAGTTACAATAAAATAAAATTAATTTAATTTAATAATAACAACAAATTAATACTTCTACAATCTACACACCAATTGCAATGTAGGTGCAATTTTGATTTATTAAATGGGTCATAGAACCTACGAATCGAAGTTAAATGTGTTAGTTGAGTTCAAATTAAAAAAAAAAATAGTTCTTAGTAAAATGTAGTTTGTATGATGAACAATATTACTCCCTTTCGTCCCAAGATTTCTTTTACAGTTACTGTTTTCTCGTATTTAATGAACAATTTATTTATTAGTATTTGAAATGATAAAATAATTATTAAGTTACTTTATAATAGAAAATATATAGATCTATCGCACCACTTTTAAAAAATCACTTTATCATTCAAATAATATATAATAAACAACTCGCTCACTAAAATACGAGAAAAAAGTAGTGCGAAAATAATCGCGAGACGGAAGGAGTAATATTGTTAATAAAAAATGCATATTTGAAAATTTATGAATCAAGGTTACATCAATTGCGCTGAAATGTTACTATACATCACTACATCTTTTTGTCAAAAAATATAGTATCAATTATATATAACCATTCTCCAAAATTTGTGTTAATTTGATTTATTAAGATAAATCAATTTTTCAAAATGAAAATAAGTAAAAACTCGTTGCCCTGTCTTATTCATAAGACGATCCCATGCAAGACGTTGTTATAATCATTAAAGTTCTTTGTCATCTATCTATGTGGTTGAAGAAGTAATTTTCATTCCAACCTTTTTTGTCGAATATGTTTGGTTAGAAGGTTTCACTTCTTTAAAGCTTGTTTGATTTAATAATGCAAGTGAAGGGAAATGTGGAGAATAATATGACGTTAATTGCAAAAATATATAGACATTATATTGTTGGCAGCACGTTAATGTTTTGATAAAACCGGTACTCGTTACGTAATCTTTTTGTGAAAATAATGCATTCCAACATTACTTTTCTTTAAACGGAAAAATCATATTTTCACATCCAAACCTAAAACTAATCACTCCTTTTATAAATTAGTGCCATTGTTTCGAGAGAATTTGCACCTTGAAAATACACGCGGATTAAAAAAAAATGGTAAAATAGTGATATATGTGCAAGTATGTGGATATTTGGGAAAAATGTTTTTTTAGGCCCGTATCTTTAGGGTGGTTGAAAAAGGAGGACAATATGTTTTCGGGCTTGGAGAAGGAGGACAATAATTTTAAAAAGTGGTAAATGTAGGACAATTGAGCCCGAATTAGGTCTCATTGTCCTACATTTACCACTTTCTAAACTTATTGTCCTCCTTTTCCAAGTCTGAAAACATATTGTCCTCTTTTTCCAACCACCTTAAAGATACGGGCCTAAAAAATATTTTTCTCCATAATTTGAATTTGACGAGAAAAATAGTCCAGTGTTTGTCTTGTCGATCAAGAATCAAATTTATCTATTTTTTGTTACTTAAGATTTGCATGATATATTTTAGTATTTGAATATATAGTTGTAAATTGAGAAATGTAGAATAATGTTACTTCAAGTTTTTATTTTAAAAATTGTCACCTAATTTTACTTTATTTTAAAATGCCACCGAAAATGGTCACACAATGGCCATACAGGGGGTCACACAAAATGTTGGGTGATAATTTTAAAAATGAAAACTTGATAGTGACACTTGTGCATATTTTCCTTGTAAATTTGACACTTTTACTTTTTATTGATGTAAAGACTTTGAAATTTAAATCCAGTACAACTTCAAAGGATATTTTTTTTAAAGAAGTTTCAGTGAAATGACAAAAAATTTTCGTGAAATTCATTTGTGATTCAATTTTTCTTATCTAACCCCAAAAGATTGTGACTTATAAAGTGAAAAGAAAATTATTTTATGCAAGAAAAAAGAAAATACAACAATTAAATGTGAGCAAGTGATAAACAATAAGAACAATTAACACGAACACAGTTTGTTGATTCACACGGATACAAAATTGCACTCAAAGGGAGAAGAAACCCATGATCAATATCTAATCTTCATTTGACACCTATCGTTTACATTAGGAAAAATCATATTTAAATATAATAACTTACAATGAATGACCTTTAAAGCTCACATAAATAAACGTCAACATTAAATTAAATAACTAAGTTCACAATTAATTTAAACCCAAAACATTAGATAAAACTATTAGCTCGATTAAACTTTTGACTTTTCCATTTATTCTTAACAATCTCATCGTCATCGTTCCCTCCCCCTAAAAAGGATTAATTCGCCCTCGAATCAAAATTAGTCTCATAGTAGGTTGAGGGGAAAAATATATTTTTAGGCCAGTATCTTTAGGGTGGTTGGAAAAGAAGGACAATATATATTCGGGCTTGGAGAAGGAGGACAATACGTTTAGAAAGTGGTACTACAACAAAAATAGGCTTTTGCGACACTTAATTCGGGACATCTTTTGGTAAATGTCTCAAACTACTATTTTTGGGACACTTCTTAAGATACGCTGATTTACTTTAATTTTTAGGGGCATTTAATAAAATATTCCCCCAAAAAAATTGATTCTAACTATTCCCCAAAATGTTTTAGGCGGTAGCCTTAAAAAATTTCCCGGTCTTTATTTCGATTTCCCGGTTGAAGAGAAAAATTAGGGCATATGGGAGAATGTTTTTTTTTTCTTTGAGAGGGCTTCCCTTTTCCTTCTCAGTTCATCGTTCACAATTTCCCCCCCCCCCCCCCAATCCCACTTTAATCGAGTACCCGTTGTTACGATTTGGCTTCTTGAGGGCAAGCCCTTTCCTGGCTTCGGAGGACGCGGCCAATTTCCGGTGAGGCTTCTTGAGGGCAAAAACGATTGGCCCTTTCCCGGCTTCCGAGGACGTGACCAATTTCCGGCGAGGCATCTTGAAGGCAAAACGTGTCGGTGTGTCCCTTTCCCGGCTTTTCTTCCGAGGACGCGACCAATTTCCGGCGAGGCTTCTTGAGGGCAAAAACGTGTGGCCCTTACCTGGCTTCCGAGACGCGGCTAATTTCCGGCGAGATCAGTTTGCGGTGAGTTTTTCTTGTATGTCTATCATGAACATTTTCCTTCTTGAAGCCATGATTCTCCTTAATTTCTAAGGAATGTTTCTGGAACTGATTACACAATAATCAATTTCTCGTGGAAGTGTTACAGTTGATTTTAAGGGAAAAGGGCTATGCAAAAATTGCTCTTTATTTTTTTGTTTAGGTGGAACAACTAATTATATTTCTGATGTGTGTGGAGTACAAGCACATAAAATTAAGAGTGTGTGTCCTTCACATAAACTTGTTGACAATTTGTGTTGTTTGTTCTGCTATGGGCTTTATAGGCGTCAGAAATAGATATATATTTCA
Organism: Ballota nigra; assembly: GCA_947034835.1. Classification (NCBI taxonomy): domain Eukaryota; kingdom Viridiplantae; phylum Streptophyta; class Magnoliopsida; order Lamiales; family Lamiaceae; genus Ballota; species Ballota nigra. The sequence goes on along the minus strand of OX344727.1, from coordinate 2,104,234 downwards.
TTCAAAAAACATAAATGAGATCCTTCGATTTTTCTCATTTCATCTTTGTAGCTCTCGCTGTTATTCTGATATTAACATTTCTGTTGTAACTCTGGTTTTATTCTTGTGTTGTCATTTAGGTATGTACCATTCCTACATCTGCCAAGTTGAATAATATTACTATTACTTATCAAAAAAAATAAAATCTGATGCTTTCATGACTTTATCAATTAAGAAAATGCAAAGACTACTTTGAGTTCTGTCATGTTAGAGTGTGGGGTTGTATCAAGTTTGATGGAGCGTGTCTTATATTTAAACAATGGTGTTTCTAACCCAAGTATTTGTTTGGGGACAATTAAAAAGGGATAAAAGAGGTTTCTAACCCAAGTATTAATGATGGGTTAAGCTCACAACTGGCTATGATTTAGTATTAAAATTCTCTACGATGTCTATCCTATGCCATCTACTTTGTTTGGCGTATACCTAAGTTTACTGGAAAAATTATGTTAACTATTTTATATGCATTATACATAATTAATAAAATAATCTTATCACATGTGAATAAAATTAGTTGGAAATTATTTTGATTGCATAGAGGATATCGCAACAGATTCTTCTCAACTCTCAAGTCTAAAAGTTGACATTAGTTATTAAATACAATACAAAAAAGGATGAAGATTCCATTCATTGTTTCATACGCTACATGACATTGTATGTCTCTAAATTAAATATTTTTATGTATTTGCAGTCTATTATTCTAATTGAAGCTTATCCATTAGCTGCTAGTCCAAATTAGATTTGAGTTATACCTATTTTTAGTTAATGCCACATTTTAATTATAGGAGTACTAATTTAACATTAAAAAATACTCTATCCCAAATTTAATTGCTACTTACCAAAACTACTCCTTCCCTTGGTTGATCGATATTTTCATAAATGATAATATAATAACATTGTTTTTTACCTGAGATTCATGGCGATGAGGGATATAATATAAAATGCAATTGTGTATGTTTTTGTTGAATAGAACAATTCTCTCTATGAGTTGTAATTGATCACACTCTCTATGATGAGCAAATAAAGCAGACTTATATGTAATACTATTAAAGCGGGACATTTATGAAATTGAATTGTTGTTTTGGTCCCTACTTACATTAATGAAGAGCTGAAGCTGTAGCCTTAATTTATGAGGATAATAAGTGTTCATTTTTAGACTATTCTTGGGTATTTAATTCTCGGACTATTTTTGGTTGTTAATTGTGTTTTCTAACTGCTGGGAGGTTTGAAACCTATTTTGGAAAAGCTTCTGTAATGTTTCCCTTTTAAGGGCTGCTATACATGTACCTTTAGGTATTGCTCATACCCACTTTAGTCAATCAAATTATTTTACTAATGTTGGAAATTATTTTGTTTAATGTAATATGTGAGTGATAAATTTAATCAACGATGAATGTTGTACCCCATTAAAATACTATTTTCAAAGGAAGCAACCCCATTTACTTCAATGATATGTTGGCTTGTTATTATTTGATATTTTTAATAATTTTACCCAAATTTAAAATATTACTACCATGCTTGCATTCACTCTTTTATCTAGTCATTCTTCTCTCATAATATACCTTTCATTAGTAATTTTTTTTCTGATTTTAAGTTATATATGTCTTGTATGCACTGTGGAGCTTGGCTTTGGGAATATATCATTGCATAATTTGGAACTTCCTTCGATCCAAACATCATCGTGAGTAATCTCTCTTCTTTTCTTCACATTAGACTCATATTTTTGTGGCATTAAATAATTAAATATGGGAGCTTTTTTTTTTAGTAGGTTTATAATGGACAAGAGTTGGATGCAAAAATATAGGTTATCTACTGAATATAAAAACGGGTTGAATAAATTTCTTGATATGACTTTTGATAGTGTAAGTTTACGTGGCATTATCATATGTCCATGCAAACGCTGTAAGAATACTAAGTGGATAAATAGGGAAACTACAAAAGAACATTTAATATTTGATGGCTTTATGAAGGGTTATACATGTTGGACTGCACATGGAGAGGGTTCTTCGTCTAACCCAATTGATGTTCACGAAAGTGAGGATCTTAGTATGTTAGATGACATGCATGATCTGGTTTATGATGCTTTTGGGGTTAATAATATAGATGAAAATATAGAAGATGGACCGAATGAACAAACTAAGGCTATTTACTGCTTTTGGGGTTTATGATGCATGATTCTTGTTTACTGTTGTTATTTATTTACTTATATCATTTTATGAGTTTCAATTAAATTTTTGTTCAATTCTTCTGAAAAGTTAGTATCATTCTCTAAAGGTAAGCTGATTCATATTTTTTTATTGGATTTCTTACATAAACTTCATTTACTAATGGGTAAACGAAGTTATGCATTAGTGAGCGAAATAATGGTAATATCCTCTCCTCTCCCAATAAAATTGAAATTATATTATTTTGTTTTAAATTGTAATAAAATCAGCTTACCATATTATTGGATACAAATTTGCTATAGAAGGAGCATACGGGTAAATACCCCACTAGAGCTGAGTTATTTGAGAAATGTTGCAATCCTTCAGATGGGTCACCTATGAGTGAGGCAGTACGAGAAGAAATTGTAAGTAAAAATATATTCTGAGAGGAAATTAAATTTCTGTCATTTATAACTTGATATCTTAATTAGTTGACACAATTTTCATAATTCTCTTTTATAGGAAAAAATGAAAGAGCTAGCTGATCTGAATGATGGAAATTCAAGTGATCGCAATGTCGTTCATGATCCTAATGATGCTTTTGCCAAGATAATGGGCAAGGACAAAGATGGGAGATTGCGAATGTATGGTATGAGAGTAAAACCAACTGATATATAAGGTGGTAGACCTAGTCGTGCTGCACTTTATAGAAAATCTATGGAAGAGAAAGAAGAAATAAGAGCCTTGAAAGAAAAAGTTGAAGAGCTGACAACTTTGGTGCATACAAGATCGCAATCAGAAAGAGATCTGATTTTATCTTCAACTCATCAAAGTTCATCAAGAATTAGTCGTCCATCTCGTATAAGGGTAAACGAATGAAATTAATTAATTATTTATTACATGAAGATAAATTGATACATGTGTTAATTATGTTATTAACAAGATCCAAAATTTCAGGTTGGAGCCTATGTAAAATTGAAAAGTCTTGGTAATCTTAATGAAACTGTTGCAATTGGCATTTTGAGGACTATTGGCAGTGTTATACAAAATGGTAGGGACCTTGGGCCCATGATTTGTGAGGTAGTGGTTCAATCTATTTTGAAGGCTGAAGAAATGTTTATTGATCCTTCTGATCTTATGCAAGCAATTGGAGCACCGATTGCTTGGCATTTGTCATTGGTATCTTCTTTTCTCTTGATGTTATTTTTTTTTATTCACTTTCATGAAATGTTGGTTTTCTCTCATTATTGGCTTTTTTCACTTCTATGAAATTATGATTTTTCTCCTAATTTGTCACCTCTTCGAAACTTGTTGTGTTGTTAGATTTCTCATCAGAAATACTGTATTGAAATCTTTCCAAAAGCTGCTAAATTTATGTCAATAATGTTGAAACTGCTTGATATATTTTTATATAGTGTTGATAATAGCTAAACTGGAATTATAATTATAATTAATATTTATGCTTAAATTGTTTGGAATGTGAAGGTATTTACCGAGCATGATCCTAATTGACTTGCATGCCTTTTTCTAGTTCAGTACATGAAATAATATATTTATTTTATTAGAATAATTTTGGGTCTTAAACAAAGGCATGTGGTTAAAAAATTTAGGTCGATATACATGATAAATTTTAAGTCAACCACATGAAATGAAATGTTTTCCTAAGTTTCAGTTCTATGCCTAAGATTTATTTTTAATACATTTATATCTTGGTTAAATTGTTGGTTTATATTGTTTATTTTATCTCCATTTAATATGCAGATTGCATTGGACGATGAAGAAATTGATGGAAGAATTCGTTTGAACAAGAACAAAGGATCTTCACAATTTAAATGGTATTTTATTTTAGTATCTCGTATGTTGTGGAAACAACAATATGAATCTCTTTAGTTCCTTTTGTGTATTTTTGACATGAATGATTGAACATGGTTTTTGAGTTTGGATTATATGGCTATTGCACTATTAAATGACATTACATATTTTATAGTAAATTTGCATTTGATATAAATTGTGAATGTTTTTTTTCCACAAATGTTGCTATCTAGAAATACATAAATATGGTTGTATTTTTTTTATAGAGACACATTAATCAAGCATACAGGTACATGTAAGTGTCTTAATATAAATTTTTAGGGCATAAATTTTTTAATGCTACACATGAAAGTGTCTCTAGTTTCATCTAATTGAAAAAAAGTGCCTCATGTGATCATTTTGAAACACATGTAAGTGCCATTTAACATTAATGTAGGGGCATAAAGAGAGTTTTGATGATATATATTATATGTCCTAATATTCATTAAATACGCAGTTAAGTGTCCCGAGATTTCCTTTAAAGGCATAAATAAGTCCCCTAATATTTCATTTGAGGACACATATAAGTGCCCTAATATTTAATTTGAAGACACAAATAAGTGCCTCAATATTTTAACTTAAGGCAAAAATAAGTGTCCTTTTTTCATGCATAAGTGTCCCAATATTTCATATTAAGGCACAAGTACGTGTCCTAATACGTACAAGAGTGCATCGATATTTCATTTTAAGGCACAAATAAAAGTCCTTATACATGTATAAGTGCCTCGTGACATTAATTTAGGGGCATAAATAGAATTTTGATGCTACACATTATGTGCCCCAATATTAATTTAAAGGCACGAATAAGTGTCTCGATATTTCATTTGAAGACACAAACAAGTGTCCTTATTTGCTTATCACCAGAGTTCTAAACCTTTTAAAGGACATTTGTATGTGCCTCGAGAATTAATCTTGGGGCATATGTAAATGTTTGGAGAGTTGTTTATGTAGAGACAATTAAAAAGTATCTCTAACTCTTTTGGGACACTACACTTGGAGGCACATGTGATAAGTGTCTCAAAATTCTTAAGTGCCTCAAGATAGAATATATCGGGGCACTTATCAGTGTCTGGAAAGCCCATTTTTGTTGTAGTTATAAATTTAGGACAATAGGACCTAATTCGGGCTTAATTGTCCTGCATTTACCTCTTTTTAAAATTATTGTCCTTCTTCTCCAAGCCCGAAAATATATTGTCCTTCTTTTCCAACCACCATAAAGATACGGGCCTAAAAAACATTTTTCCCTGGATATTTATATAAATATGCAAGCAAATTAATATTTCCTTTTTAGATAGTGTGCAAATAGTGTGAAAAGTCCAAATAAGAGAAGTGTGCAAATTTATCTGAGACAGAGGGAGTATTATTATTGTATTTTTAACGGTACAACAAACTAACTTTGTACTCTTGTCTTATTTATAGGGTAAATTGCGTCAAAACTCTCTTGTGTTTTGGAAAATCAGCTTGAAACCCCTTTATACTTTAAGATTTGTGTGAAATCCTCTCATAGTTTTATAAATATAGTACAAGATTTTTAAAAAAAATTAATTGCGTTAAATTTTAACCTGTATGACTCGTTATATATTCCTGACATGTTGACTTCTTTCATAAAACACCAGAACGCAAACTATGGTTTATCTCCAAATAAAATTTCAAAATTTATAAAAAAGAAAGTTAGAAATCTGTGAATTTCTTGAAAAAACTTGTTTATTGCGAATATATAAAGACCTGACAAAGAAGAGACTTTGTTGTTGATATTGGTATTCTTTAGAACGAGATGTGTGCAGGATAGATTCCAATTTTTTTTAGTATTTTTCTTAATATTTCTAACTACAAATTAATACACAAACTATTTATTAGATGGTACATTAATATATAATTAGATATAAACGCGATTTTTAAAAGTATATTTCTCACTTCTCGTCTATTTATAATGTTTTATAGACAATAATTAGTAAATAAATTAACTATACAAAAATATAAGACTATATTAATTTTAAAAAAAAATTCACAATAGAAAAGGCATCTAATATAGTTAATGGAGGAATAATTATATCAATATATTAAAAAAAATAAAAAAATCACTAAAATTCGCATGAAACGTTCTTAAGTTGGCAAAGTATAGAGTGAATCTTGTTCATAAATAAACTTGGATCCATTTACACATAGTATAATTCACGGGTCGACATTTATGTTAAGTGGGTTAGTATGAATTGGTCATATAATCACACATTTAAATAATAGCAAATATCGGCATTATGTTATGTTAAGTGGGTTAGTATGGATCGGTCATATGACAACTCTATTTTTTTCTTTTATTCCTTAGCCCAATTTTTTTTCTTTTTTTTTTAATTTTACTTTTACGTTTCTTTTCTCATGTTTTTTTTTCTTTATTCTTCTACCATTTATTTTACCTTTTCATTTTAACTTCTTTTTACCATTCTTTTCTTTTTAATTTATATTTTGGATTCAAATATTTTTAAAATTTACTTGGATTTAATTAACTTTAACAAAGATTCTATATATTCTATAAATTCAAATAATTATTACTTATAAATAATTATAGTTTTTAATTGCATGAAATGTGAATAATTTGACATATGAAATATTATTTTTAGCGTACAAATGAGTATTAGTCGTGATAACTGAAGGTTATAACCCACATTACATAAGGGTATTAATTGTTATAATTAAAGAGTATGTTCTACATTACTGACTTTTTCGTATTTTTGCAAATCTATATGAACACGTAAACACGACCCAAAAGCATATGGGATCATTGAAGCAATGCAAGTATACGACCAAGTTTTATCGATCCAAGAACTCAGTTGATCGGTGGATCCCTAAGATTACGAGTTTTGTAAAATTGTAGAGGCTTGTTTTGGTTTTTTAGACTAATCAAATTAAAAGACAATAAGTGAATTAAGCAATAAAATTGAAATGAACAACTAAGCTAGAAAGCGATGTAAAACTTCGTTTAGAAGTGCAAGGTTGAGGGTAATGCTTCGGGTGAAATCCTTATGTCGGAATCAATGCTACGTAGTTAATTTCACTTATCTTGTACTACTTCGTTGGTTCGAACTAAGAGCTATCACTTAAGTTTTGAATACCGATCCCTTTTGAGGCTTGGGTGATCAAATGAACTAATTAGCACCTAACTAGTTACCAAAAGAACAAAAGATAGTGAATGACTTTAAACACGCGATGCACTTAAAGCATTCTCTCTTCACTAGGCCCCTAAACCCATAGATTAAGGTTCCTAATGTCTATTAATGGTGGTCTAGCCATCTACCCTCTCTCGAGTTAATAAACGACTAATTGAATCCGATTAATTAACCAAATTCCTCACCACAAGTTCGATTAACTCACACCCAACTCTCGTTGTAGCACAAATTAACCTAACAAGAGCTACTAAACCTAGTCAATCAATCTAATCAAGAAATACACATTAATAGAAGCAAAAGAACCAACTCAATAGCACAATCAAAGCTCCATTAACAACATAACACTAATTCCTTCATAAATCAAACACCCAAAGCATTAGGGGATTAGCCCATGGCTAATCTAACACAAACAATAGATAAACTAACAAATGAAATCAATAAACCCAATAAGCTCATCATAATAAAATTGCAAGAAAGCATAAATGAGAAAATTATACCAACTAAATTGAAAGATAAAGGATAGAAGTCACCTCAATAGAGTGATTACAACTTGGAATTGAAAATTGTTCTCCAAATGCTAGCTAAATTGTTCTACTAATTGAAAGAAAATTGAAATCTAAAAATTGAAGGTGAAAATAAACTATAAAGGTGTGTGGGGTGTGTTTTTTTTTAATTAGCTCTCTATTCTCCTTTCCAAAATCTGAGAATGAGGGTTTAAATATTGGGGGAAGAATGCTTGAAACGAACTTGCAAAAGAGCCCCTCAAAATAAGAAAATTTCACAAATTTCCAAAAATTCGTGCGCAACTCGACCGAGTAGATCCACTCGACCGAGTGGCTCGGTCGAGTACGCCTTTAAAAATCGTTTTCCGCGTTTTCATTACAGGTGACTCGAGCGAGTAGCTCGACTCGACCGAGTGGCTCGGTCGAGTAAGGCAAAATGGGCTCGAGCGCACTGGAAAAACCGACATTGACTCGCACGAGTCACTCGACTCGACCGAGCAACTCGGTCGAGTACGCTTTTAGAAAACGCTCCCGCTTTTTCCCCAGGCTACTCGAGCGAGTAGCTCGACTCGACCGAGTGGCTCGGTTGAGTAGCCTGTATGCCTCCACCTCTTCTCTTTTTTTGGGCCAACTTTTTGGGCTTCTCCTTTTTCTCTCAAATGGGCTTGCATCTTGGGCCAATTCTTTGCTAATAAATAAATTCCTCTCGGCCCAATTCCATTTCTTCTACATTTTTCTCGTTTTCTTCTCGATTTTTCTCCTCGCTCGACCTCATAAAATTATAGGCTCGTATTTTCTTCTAAAATTCATTCAATTTCCTGCAAAAATAACAAAAATGCCTTTCTCGACAATTAAGCACAAATGGTGTAATTAATGTAAATAAATGCAAGAAATCCAATTAAATTCGGCAAATTAAATGCATGAATTTCGAGCAATTTTCACACTAATCACCCCCCCAAACTTAAAGTGTTGCTCGTCCCCGAGCAACGAAAGAGATAAACAAGTGGGAGGATTGCGAGAAATGAGTGTCAAAAAGAATATTGTAGCAATTGTCAAGTTCCTTCAATCTAATCAAGCTTTTATGTACACAAATCAACTAGCAAATTCACAAGTCATGTTCAAATCAATGCAAGATTCAAGTGCTCAATCCACAATATCCTTTCAAGTAAGTGTTTCACTCATCACTCAACAGTGTATCAAGGAATGTATGCACTCATCAATCAATTCACACAAATGCACTACCATAGGCTTGCCAATCATCTAAGTTCTCCACCACTTTCTAAGTGGTCAATCTAAGAATCAATGAGGACTTGCATTTGGTTGCAATGTTGGGCTCTTTGGTCGAGGTGGGGAAATTTGGATAAAGTGACTCGTAAACTAGTGGAGCGAGAGGTCAAAATGCCATGGTACATCTCTACACTCTCAAAGATAGAATCGCAAGTGATCAATTTGCAACTCAAATTACCAAACTCCAACAATTTACTAGTTCTCATTTTTCAAGCACATTCTCACCATCAACTATCAAGCACCTTTTGAACTTGTAACTCTACCAAATTCTTGTACACAAGAGAGTTTCCTTCACAATTTTCTTCTATTCACAAATCAACTCAATCTTTTCTTGTACAATTTCTCAACTCATCTTTTTTTCTTCTTTTTCACTCTTTTCACTTTCACACAAACTCATCCACCAAATTCACATTAAAGCACAATTCAACCTCACTATCCAAGTTCAAGCTCCACTAGCTCATAGGAAAAATTAGGCTCACAAAATGGATAAATTGGCTAAATTTGTAGGTTGCCAAGAAAATAGGTCAATAGGCTCAAAGGGGCTAACTACGGAAAAATTTCATTTGGTATGGAAAATTTGGCTAAGTGACTATTCAAATCAAAGATGGCCTCATATCACTTTCAAAGATTTAACACTTAATGTAGCCTCAAACAAGACAATTGGCAAGTTCTAGAGCACACAAGCATGAATGATACTCACAAGAAAGAAATTAGACCAAAATATATGCAAGTCTAAAGGCTCTAAAGCTCACGGGCTTGTCTAATCATGGATCGAGCACAAAATCAAGCACAACCATCACATGAACAAATAAACAAGCAAGTCTCAATCAATACCATCAAGCTCAACTAAATCTCAAAAACCAAACAATCACCATCAATTGATTTTCCGACACCAAGCCACACAATCTTAACTCAAAATAATATACTCAAAGATTTTCAATAAGCCCACAATTAAGCACAAATTTTTTTTCAAAAATTAAGTGAAGTAAATTGGTGCAAATAGAATTACAAAACGAACATACCCCCCCAAACTTTTTCATTGCTATGCAATTAAAAGTTTGGAAGAAGAGTGCCACAATGAAATTTGCAACCAACTACTCACCAAACAATTCATCACATTGAGCAAGCCATTCAAAAATTCGACAAATAAACTCACAAAATCCCTTATAAAGCATTTCACCCTCAAATCTCAACGCGTATTTCAAGTACTCGAATAAGCAAAACTCTACAAAAATGAGGCGTGCGCCTGTGCAATGTACAAGTGAAGCCTCAAGTGCGCCGGTGCAATGTAAAATATGAAAATCAAAACAAATAAACCCCCCCAAACTTAGACATTGCTAAGCAATTCTAAGTTTGGGGCATATTACCTCCAATTGGCACCAAGCACAATCTTCTCTTCAAGTCACGATCACCTCACGTTAAGCTCCTTGAGTATGCTCATCTTTCCTATCAAGCACATCTCTTGAAAACATCACACCTTCAATTCTTCATATGGCAAGACAAAACTCATGTACAAGTATATATAAGCAATTAAACCCAAAATTCCCAACAAAAATAATTTCCAATAAGCTCAAATCAAAACTGGGGTGCATCAGTGCAATTAAAAATTATGCATAAAAAGACGAACACCCCCCCAAACTTAGACTTTGCATAGCATGCCTAAGTTTAGGAGGAGGTGTTTGTACCTAAAGCTTCCTTCAAGCACGTGTCCTTCCATAGAGCTCGAAATCCTCACCGAGCCTCAACACACGACCCCAACACCTAAACAAAACAAAAGCAAAGGCAATTAAACTAAACAATGCAAAAATAAAAGAAAACAAAAATGATGGGTTGCCTCCCATTTAGCGCTATTTTTAACGTCCTATGCCGGACGGAACTCTACGAGTTCAAGGGTCTATAACTTTGAGCTCATGTACTACTCCCTTCTCACAATGCGAGTAGTAATGCTTGACACGATGACCATTGACCTTAAATTCTTCACCCTTTTCATTCTCTAAATCCAAGAAACCCGATGGGTATACTTTCTTCACACGAAATGGTCCACTCCATCTTGATTTCAACTTCCCGGGAAACATACTCAAACGTGAGTTGTACAATAGGACTTCATCCCCTTCGGTAAAAATTCTCTTAGAGATTCGAGCGTCATGCCACCTCTTTGTCTTATCCTTGAAAAGTTGAGAACTTTCATATGCATTTTCCCGAAATTCTTGAAGCTCATGAAGTTGAAGAACCCTCTTTTCACCACTCAAAGCACTATCAAAGTTCATCTTCTTCGTGGCCCAAAATGCACGATGCTCCAATTCCACCGGTAAGTGGCATGCTTTGCCAAACACTAATTGAAATGGAGACATTTGAAGTGGTGTTTTGTAGGCGGTTCGATAAGCCCATAGAGCATCATTTAGCTTTTTTGACCAATCTTTTCTTGTTGAGTTGACCGTTCTTTCAAGAATCTTCTTCACTTGCCTATTAGACACCTCGGCTAGCCCATTTGTTTGTGGATGATACGGAGTAGCCACCTTATGATTTACCCCATAACTTGCCAACAACTTGTCGAGGAGTTTGTTCACGAAATGGCTTCCTCCATCACTTATCAACACTCTTGGCACTCCAAATCGAGAGAAAATGTGACTCTTCAAGAAATCAATCACTGTTTTTGAATCATTTGTTCGAGTGGCTATGGCCTCGATCCATTTCGACACATAGTCAACGGCCAACAAGATGTACTCGTTTCCATAAGACGACGGAAACGGTCCCATAAAATCTATTCCCCAAACATCAAACACTTCCACTTCTAGAATCCCATGCAATGGCATCTCGTTCTTCTTAGAGATGTTCCCACTCCGTTGACATTTGTCACACTTCTTCACAAACTCGTGACAACTTTGGAACAACCTTGGCCAATAAAAACCCGATTGAAGGATCTTGAGTGCAGTCTTGTCCCCTCCATAATGTCCTCCACATGGAGATGAATGACAATGAGTCATTATGCTATCCCATTCTTCCTTGGGAACACACCTCCTTATTATGGAATCCACACCTTTTTTATACAAGAAGGGGTCATCCCAATAATAAGAGGTAGCGTCCTTAAGGAATTTCTTCTTCTCATATGGAGTCATTCCATAGGGCAACCTCTCACACGTTATGTAATTGGCTAAGTCCGCGTACCATGGGCCCTCATCTACCTTGCTCACCAAGTTCCCATTAATAAAGAAAAGATGCTCATCGGGAAATTCTTCCTTCACTTCTTCAATTGGCTCCTCAAAACCTTCCCCTCTTTCCAAGCGAGACAAATGGTCGGCCACCACATTTTCACTTCCTCTCTTGTCCCGGATCTCAATATCAAACTCTTGTAGCAACAAAATCCAACGGATGAGCCTCGGCTTGGAGTCCTTCTTCCCCATCAAATATCTAATCGCCGCATGATCCGTGTAAACCACTGTTTTTGCCCCGATCAAGTATTGCCTAAACTTGTCAAAACCATACACAACGGCTAGCAACTCTTTCTCCGTGGTTGTGTAATTCACTTGTGCGGAGTTAAAAGTCTTTGAGGCATAGTATATTGCTCGAAATCTCTTCTCACGGTTTTGCCCCAAGACTACCCCCATCGCGAAATCACTAGCATCACACATTAGGATGAAAGGTTCACTCCAGTCCGGGCTTATCAAGATGGGTGATGATATCAATGCCTCTTTGAGAGCCCTGAAACAAGATAGACATTCATCAGTAAACTCAAACGGGACATCCTTTTCTAGTAAATGTGAAAGAGGCTTAGAAAGTTTAGAGAAATCTTTTATAAACCGCCTGTAGAAACCCGCATGCCCTAAAAATGAGCGAATTCCCTTTTCATTTGATGGTGGAGGAAGCTTTTCAATTGCCACCACCTTTGCACGATCAACCTGCAAACCCTTCACAGAAATATGATGACCAAGCACAATACCATTTGTGACCATAAAGTGGCATTTTTCCCAATTCAAAACAAGGTTTGTTTCTTGACAACGTATAAGCACTTTCTCTAAATTTTCTAAGCAATTATCAAATGAACTCCCAAACACAGAAAAATCATCCATGAATACTTCCATTATCCTTTCAATCAAATCATGAAAAATCGACATCATACATCGTTGGAACGTGGCGGGGGCATTGCATAATCCAAAAGGCATTCGCCTCCATGCAAACGTTCCATACGAGCTTGTGAATGTGGTTTTCTCTTGGTCTTCGGGGGCAATCATTATTTGATTGTACCCGGAATAACCATCGAGGAAGCAATAAAACTCATGTCCACAAAGCCTATCTAACATTTGATCCATGAATGGAAGTGGAAAATGGTCTTTACATGTGGCTTTGTTCAATTCCCGGTAATCAACACACACTCTCCAACCGGTGGCCACCCGTGTGGCAATCACCTCGTTGGTATCGGTGGTGATCACAGTCATACCCCCCTTTTTGGTAACAACATGAAGAGGTGACACCCAAGGACTATCACTAATGGGGTAAATCATGCCCGAATTTAAAAATTTCAAAATTTCTTTCTTGATCACTTCTTGAATGATTGGATTCACCCTCCTTTGAGGTTGCACAACACTCTTAGCATTTTCATCAATCCTAATTCTATGCATGCAAATTGATGGGTTAATCCCCTTGAGATCATCTATAGACCATCCTAAAGCATTCTTATTCCTAGCAAGCACCACAACTAACTTTTCAATCTCAACACAAGTTAAAGAAGATGAAACAATTACGGGATACCTCTCCTCCGTGTCTAGATATACATACTTGAGGTGCTCCGGTAGAGGTTTCAAACTCTCCTTCTTGCTTTCCTTCTTTTCCACATCCTTCTCGTTCTCATCATGCAATGGTAGAAATTTCTCCTTCCCCCAAGCTTGATTCATTCCTTTTGCACTCTCCATTCCATACCTATCAAGAGAAAATTCATCCACATTAGCACAATCATCATTCAATGATAAATTTTTACTTAAAAACGAATTAGAATCTAAAGACAAATTTGAGTTAGAGAATTCTTCCCATTCATGTTGAATGATGCTCTTGACTTCACTCACGAAACTACAACTCTCAACTTGATCGTGCCTCTCAAGAGTGTTGTATATCGAAAATTTGATCTCTTCATTGTTGAAGCTCAATTTCAACTCCCCATCCTTCACGTTGATCATGGCTTCTCCGGTTGCTAGAAAGGGTCGGCCTAGAATGAGAGGCACGTGCTCGTCCTCTATCATATCTAGTATCACAAAATCGGCCGGGAAGATAAACTTGTCCACTTTGACAAGTACGTCTTCAACTATCCCTCTTGGACGAGCCACCGATCGATCCGCAAATTGAAGGGTCATAGAGACTTCCTTCACATCCCCCAAGTCCAACCTCTTATAGATTGAATAAGGCATGAGATTTACACTAGCTCCCAAATCACATAGAGCTAGTATAATCTCACTACCCCCAATTTCACAAGGCAAGTTGAAACTTCCGGGATCTTTGAGCTTCTTAGGAATGTTCCTTTGCAAAAGGGCACTACATTCTTCGGTCAAGTTCACTGTTTCGTGCTCTCCCAACCTTCTTTTCTTTGACATGGCCTCCTTTAGGAATTTCATGTAATGGGGCATTTGCTCTAATGCATCAACAAAAGGTATGTTGATGTGAATCTTCTTGAAAATCTCCAAAAATTTTGCAAACTTATCCGCCATTTTCTGCTTCATGTACCTCTGTGGAAAAGGTGGAGGTATTGGAGTCATAGGAACTCCCCATCGATCACAAGGGACATCCTCACCTTTCTTCTCTCTCAATTCCTTAGCTCGCTTCCACTTTGGTACCCACTTTTCAGATTTCGTCTCTTTTTGAACTTCTTTTGATTTGTCTAACTCTCTTTTATCCTCTTGCATGGTCTTCTTCATTTCTTCTTCCTCTTCATCATCCTTTCCTCGATCGAATTCATTTTCTACCTCAAGCTCCTCTTCTTCTTGGAGTTTCTCATCACCTTCACGACCATCACCCTTCTCTTCTTCTAAATCTTCGGGCATTTGAGGACCATCATATCTCTTTCCACTTCGCAATTGTATTGCTTTGCAATGCTCTCTTGGGTTCACTTCGGTTGTGGAAGGAAATTTTCCTTTGTTTTGCATTCCACTCACCGTCGTGGATAATTGCCCCATTTGGAATTCAAGATTTTTGAGTTGGGCACCAAATTGAGCTCCTTGTTGAGCTATAGTAGCATTCAATTGAGAATTTTGTTGAGCTATCGTGGCGCTCAATTGAGAATTTGTTTGAGCCACTAACTTAGCTAGCTCCTCCATTCTTACTTCCATGGAGTCACATCTTTCCGTCCTCTTGACCAATAGTTGGAGTAGCTCGTCCGAAGTTGATTTCCCTTCTCCACTTGGTAACTTGGATCCCGGGTCCACTCCCGGTGGAAGTTGGATGACTCCTTTTTGATTGGCATAAGAGAAGTTCTCATGCTTTCGATTGTTTGGATAATATCCTCCTCCTCCTTGGGAATTCCCTTGGAATGAGGAATTTTGTCCCCATTGATTTCCATGAAATGCTCCTTGCGGTTGAGAAGAGCTCCCCACTTGATACCCTTGATTTGGTCCTTGTTGGAATGGAGGTCTTGGTTGACCTTGACCTTGAGGTCCTTGATACTCTTGCCCTTGTCTTCCACCTTGAAAATTTTGTGAATATCCTCCTTGGTTTCCCCCTTGATAAGGCCTACCCATGTAATTCACATCCTCAAATTGGGTCATCGGGTTTTGGACATTGTTGTTAAGCTCCAAAGATGGAGGAGGATCTCTTCCTTGGCCAAGAGAGAGAGCATTCATCTTTTCCAAAATAGTTGTCATGAATGTTTGCAACATCACATCACGATCATCAACTCGATTAACACGATTCCTTTGAATTGTATCCACGTTCCATTGGAAAGAATTGCTAGCCACAACATCAAGAATTTTCATAGCCATCCCCGCCGGAAGATCCAAAAATCCTCCACCCGCACAAGAATTTAAGAAATTTTGTGCTTCGGCGTCCATCCCACAAAAGAATGAAGCTAGAATCTCTTCATCGGGATACCCATGTTGTGGACACGAAATCAACATGTTATTCATTCGCTCCCATGCATCTTTAAGGCTTTCATTGGGCTTCCTTTGAAACTTTGAAATCTCATGTTTTGCCTTAACCGTTCTTGAGGGAGGATAGAATTTGAGTAAGAACTTGTTGCTAATCTCATCCCACGTGCTTACACTACCCGGAGGTAACACCTTGTCTAACCAAGCCTTCGCTTTCCCCGTGAGTGTGAATGAGAACATCCTCAATCTTTTGGCATCTTCGGGTACCCCGTTCCTCTTGAACGTATCGGCTAGGTTGAGAAAATTCCTCAAGTGCATGTGAGGGTCTTCCTTCTCAAGCCCCTCGAATTGATTCTCCATTAACAACTTGAGCATAGCCGGTGCTATCTCAAAATTGTTGGCTTCTACATTTGGCCTAGCGATGCCATCGTAATACTCTCTTTGCCTTGGCTCAAAATGTTCTCTAATTGGCCTTCCCTCAAATTGCATGAGTAAGGGAATAGCCGGATATCTTTGCTCTTGGTTTGGTGGATTTGGATTTTGTGGTGGTGGTTGTGGTGGATTGGGAGGTAGTGGGTGATTTTGAGGTTGGAAATATGGTGGTATAGGATATGGATAGTGTAGTGGGGGTTGATTGGGTTGAGGTTGTTGACCTTGGGCTTGTTGGTTTTGAGGGAAATTTGGGTAGAAGCCGTAATATGGATATTGGTAAGGGTTTGGGTATTGGTTTGGTTGAGCTCCCACTTCAACTTGGTGATGAACCGGTAGAACGACTCCCCCTTGAACCACTTGTGCACCTTGCACATTTTCTCCATTCCCTTCTCGAGCTTCGTTCCCATGGTTCGGATTATCCGCCTCCGGATTGTTTCCTTCCATTGCTTGATTTCTTCCTCCTCGATTCCTTCTTCGGTTTCTTCTTCTTGCGTGTGCCTCGATCTCGTGGTCAATTGGTTGAACTTGTCCTCCTCTTGCTCTCGTGATCATGCACCTACAACAAGTACCAAGTATCAAACTCAAACAAAAACAAAACAAAAATAAAGAAAGTAAATGCAACTACCAACTCTATTCAACAAATCCTAAGTCCCACCTAAAGCGATCAAACTAGGTCCCCGGCAACGGCGCCATTGACTTTTTCGTATTTTTGCAAATCTATATGAACACGTAAACACGACCCAAAAGCATATGGGATCATTGAAGCAATGCAAGTATACGACCAAGTTTTATCGATCCAAGAACTCAGTTGATCGGTGGATCCCTAAGATTACGAGTTTTGTAAAATTGTAGAGGCTTGTTTTGGTTTTTTAGACTAATCAAATTAAAAGACAATAAGTGAATTAAGCAATAAAATTGAAATGAACAACTAAGCTAGAAAGCGATGTAAAACTTCGTTTAGAAGTGCAAGGTTGAGGGTAATGCTTCGGGTGAAATCCTTATGTCGGAATCAATGCTACGTAGTTAATTTCACTTATCTTGTACTACTTCGTTGGTTCGAACTAAGAGCTATCACTTAAGTTTTGAATACCGATCCCTTTTGAGGCTTGGTTGATCAAATGAACTAATTAGCACCTAACTAGTTACCAAAAGAACAAAAGATAGTGAATGACTTTAAACACGCGATGCACTTAAAGCATTCTCTCTTCACTAGGCCCCTAAACCCATAGATTAAGGTTCCTAATGTCTATTAATGGTGGTCTAGCCATCTACCCTCTCTCGAGTTAATAAACGACTAATTGAATCCGATTAATTAACCAAATTCCTCACCACAAGTTCGATTAACTCACACCCAACTCTCGTTGTAGCACAAATTAACCTAACAAGAGCTACTAAACCTAGTCAATCAATCTAATCAAGAAATACACATTAATAGAAGCAAAAGAACCAACTCAATAGCACAATCAAAGCTCCATTAACAACATAACACTAATTCCTTCATAAATCAAACACCCAAAGCATTAGGGGATTAGCCCATGGCTAATCTAACACAAACAATAGATAAACTAACAAATGAAATCAATAAACCCAATAAGCTCATCATAATAAAATTGCAAGAAAGCATAAATGAGAAAATTATACCAACTAAATTGAAAGATAAAGGATAGAAGTCACCTCAATAGAGTGATTACAACTTGGAATTGAAAATTGTTCTCCAAATGCTAGCTAAATTGTTCTACTAATTGAAAGAAAATTGAAATCTAAAAATTGAAGGTGAAAATAAACTATAAAGGTGTGTGGGGTGTGTTTTTTTTTAATTAGCTCTCTATTCTCCTTTCCAAAATCTGAGAATGAGGGTTTAAATATTGGGGGAAGAATGCTTGAAACGAACTTGCAAAAGAGCCCCTCAAAATAAGAAAATTTCACAAATTTCCGAAAATTCGTGCGCAACTCGACCGAGTAGATCCACTCGACCGAGTGGCTCGGTCGAGTACGCCTTTAAAAATCGTTTTCCGCGTTTTCATTACAGGTGACTCGAGCGAGTAGCTCGACTCGACCGAGTGGCTCGGTCGAGTAAGGCAAAATGGGCTCGAGCGCACTGGAAAAACCGACATTGACTCGCACGAGTCACTCGACTCGACCGAGCAACTCGGTCGAGTACGCTTTTAGAAAACGCTCCCGCTTTTTCCCCAGGCTACTCGAGCGAGTAGCTCGACTCGACCGAGTGGCTCGGTCGAGTAGCCTGTATGCCTCCGCCTCTTCTCTTTTTTTGGGCCAACTTTTTGGGCTTCTCCTTTTTCTCTCAAATGGGCTTGCATCTTGGGCCAATTCTTTGCTAATAAATAAATTCCTCTCGGCCCAATTCCATTTCTTCTACATTTTTCTCGTTTTCTTCTCGATTTTTCTCCTCGCTCGACCTCATAAAATTATAGGCTCGTATTTTCTTCTAAAATTCATTCAATTTCCTGCAAAAATAACAAAAATGCCTTTCTCGACAATTAAGCACAAATGGTGTAATTAATGTAAATAAATGCAAGAAATCCAATTAAATTCGGCAAATTAAATGCATGAATTTCGAGCAATTTTCACACTAATCAATTACAAAAGGGTATCAATCATGATAACTGAAGGTTAGGCCCCACATTACAAAAGGGTATTAGTTGTGATCACTGAAGAATATGACCTACGTTACAAAAGGGTATTAGTCGTGATAACTGAAGAGTATTAGTCTTGATAACTGAAGAGTATGACTTATATTACTAAAGGGTATTAGTCGGGTTAACTAAAGGGCATGACCAACATTATAAATGATATTAGTCGTGTTGACTTAAGTGTATGATATGTACTACTTAAGAGTATTAATCGGGATAACTGAAAGGTATGACCAACATTAGAAAGGGTATTAGCCGTGATACCTGAATGGTATGAACTATATTACTAAAGGGTATTAGTCAGGTTAACGTACGAGTATTTATAGTGATAATTGAAGCGCATGACCATATTACTAATGAATATGTAGTTGTGATAATTGAAGAGCATAACATACACTACTAAAAAGTTTTAGTCGAGATAACTGAAGAGTCTTAGCATTACAACCGAACAATATGACCTACAATAAAAGATTATGAGTATATATAGAGTGAAATTGGTTCATACATGAACCATTTTGCTATACCTTTTAGTATAACAACTAATACCCTTTAGTGTAATCAACTAATACCCTTTAGTTATATAACTAATACTCTTAGTAAAAACAAGTAATACCTTTCAATGAAAATAATTAATATCCTTACTGAAAATAACTACTACCCTTCAAATTGCTCGTGTATAAATAAACTTTTAACTTATAATTTGCCAAAGATTATTAGTCTTGATAATCGAAGGGTGAGAAATGTGTTACAAAGGATATTAGTCGTGATACTGAAGATTATGTCGTATATTATTCAAATGTATTTGTTGTAATACTAAAGGATATAACTTGCATAAAACATAGATCTTTTTTTCCCGAAAATGATATAAAAGTCATTTTTAAAATTAAATTTATCAATACATTCAAACAATCATTTTATATTGTGTTGCTTATAAGGAGAAATTTTTTTGTATTGCACTTAACGTAAAAGGCAGTGGTGTGGGGTCTAATAATCAATCTCAAGGTAAGAAAACAATTACCTAATTGAAGCTGTTAAACTACATTTAAATAATAGCAAATAAATATTCATTAAGATTATCACACATTTCACGCCGACTATGCCGCAAATTGGGCCCTGGTAGTAATGGGCTGGTGGATTCTATTTGGATTCTTGTTTGTTATTAGGATCCAAGTTTATACATAAATCAATTTCACTGTATACATACTCTCTTAAGTTACACTACTGTTAATTTTAATGAAATTAGGGGTTCATGTTATATTTATAAAATCATAAGAAAGTTTCATTCTATATTTATAAAACTATAAAGGAGTTTCATTCAATATTTATAAAATTATAAAGGAGTTTCACACCATTTTCAGAGCACAGGGGATTCACGCCGATATTCCAAATTATAAGAGGGTTTAATGCCATTTAACCCTTATTTATATAAAATTATGATTAATTTGATCTATTACAATGAAAAAAAAAAAAAAAAAAACACAAGGATTCATATTACGCGTCCATCATATACTCCAAATTCCAGTGGTATATTTCATCACCATCGGAAAAATCTTTTGGCGTATCACGTATGCCATTATTTACGGCAAAATTGATTTGCCATAATCACTACTCTTCAATTCTTTTTTATTTTATTTTTCTTTTTGGTTGGTTATTTTAAATGAAAAATGATATTTTTAATTCCGCAAGTTTTTTTTTTTTTTTTTTTTTTGTGTATATATGTTATCATATTAGAAGAAAAATTCAAAGTCCATTGTCAAATAATAAATTGTAGTTTGTCAATTGAGTACGGTTGCACGTGAAATGATCTAACAAGACTTATATATATAAACTAGAAAAACGAACATAATATTAATCAAAATCATTCTAGCTACTTCGTTAATTTTCCCCTCAAAAGGACATTTTGTTATTCATCACCTAAGAATTTTTTATTCTATTATTTTATATCATGTACATTAAGCAAAAATTTACAACATCCTACTCATTATCTTTTTAAGGGAATTTTGTATAAGTAATCCTTGGATGATATAATTTCACAAAATGTGTTCTGTGACACGGGAAGAAATCACTTTAAAGCTAAAAAATATTACCTCGTTCTCGAAATACATTGCATAGTTCACTTTATTTTTATGTTTTAGCGAGTGACACTATAAGAAAAATAACTTTTAGTGACAACAATCTTGTCATGATCTGTCACTATTGTTTCCCTAGTTAGTTAAAAGTTTTTAATGACAGGAAACAACCTTTAATGACAGGATTAGAATTACTGTCACTAAATGTCATTTTTCTTGTGGTGCGAGTTGTTTATTAGTATTTGAAATGATAAAATAATATTTAAGGTAGAGAATGATAGATATACCTCTACTTTATTATAAAGTAATTTTAAAATTACTTTATCATTTTAATAACTAATAAAAGCTCACTCACAAAAATACGAGAGAAATAGTAACCCCGCAATGTGCTGTGGGACGGAGGGAGTATTAACTTTCAAATTTGACGGGAAAAAAAAAACAGAGCAAGTAAAATTGGATGGAATGAGTAATATAATTTTAAATTTTAGGAAAAAATTAGCAAGACTTATATATTCATAATTCATAATGTAATTTTTTTTTCCTTTTTTGTGTGTAGATGAGGAAAAATAATAATTTTGATAGGGAAATAAAATTCTAACCAAACTATCCATTTTTGTGACAAATTTACCCTCAAATGTGGATAGTGGGTTGATCTCTTCATGACCATCCATTCATTAGTTGTTCCATGTTTTGTATCCACTTGAAACGAATTGACCGTCCTATGACTAATGGGTTGTTTCATGTTTTGGCCCATTATTTTTTTTTCCGTTTGCAAACATTTTGCACACTTTTTAAATAAAAAATACTATTTAACTTTATCTTCACAATATACACATACTTACATAAAATGTTACTACTGTTTACACTCACTTCAACCAATTTTATTATTTTAGTAATATAATTTTACACATTACCCGTAATACTCTACTTATTATGCATTTGTTAAAAAATGTGTTTCTCAAAATATGAAAGAGTTTTTTGTGATGAAGGAAGTAGTCACTATTATGCATCTTACACTTGGTCGTTTTAGGAACAATTTGTAACAAGGATATACTAATGAAGATGTGTTGAAAACTTTTATAAAGAATTGATTGTTTTCCCTTTTCTTTTTCTTGCACATAACACATTTCGTGTTTTTCACCCAAGTTTTTTTGTGTGGTATAATATTCTAGCATGTGACTTTGGCATACTATTCTATCATTTGTTAACATGCATTGCCACATGATTTTGGAAAGTGCAAAAAATGATATAAATTGAATATAGGATTGAATATTTTGGTTAAGATTTGGTATTTGTATTCAAAATTCGATATTTGTATTTAAAATTTTATAATTTGAATTTGAGTACAAATATATTTTTGATTCGGTTAGTAATCAAATATAACTACAAATGATATTCGAGGCAATATTAGTAAATGTTTGAATAAATATTTGGTTAAATATATATTATATATTACATAATAATAATAGTAACTATAAATGTATTTTTTTTTTTTTAAATTGCAGCCCATTAGAATTATTTAACATCTAATGGCTTTATCCAATAAGTGGGCCTTTAGTTTAATACTTTTGGTTCAAAAAGTTATTTTAATATACTTTAATTATTAAAAATGAAAACACTATCCTAAAATTAAAAAAGAACGCTATAGAGTCGACCCTCATCCACCATTCTCATGTTCGTTGCGCGTGGCTCTTGACCGCGGCGCTATCGTTGCCTCCTCATCAATTTAATTGCAAAGTCAATGGAAGATTGACTTGTTTATTGAAGTGTTTTATATTTTTAAAAAAGTTATAATTAATTTTTTTAAGTTTATGTATTTGATAATGTTATTCAAATTTTTAAATTTGTAGCTTGTATTGTGAATTGAGACAATAAAATCAATTTTGAATTAAACATGCTTGAGAAATAATTGATTCAAATATTCGACTCAAATATGCATATATTTTCTAATTATACAATATGAATTTCAAATTAAATACAAATCATATTTATTATTTGAAAGATATTCGATTTGAATTTCATATTCAAAATAATTTCGGTCATAAATCTGTTGCTTTAGCTATTCGAAAAAATCTGTTTCTTTCGAGAGCCTGACTTTTTTTTTTTCTCACATAAAAGCTTTCAATTGAATTTAAAAATGCTTTATAAGATTTTCTAATCTATAGTTAAATAAAATATGTGATTCCAATAATCCAATTCATGCACATTAGTTTACACAAGCTATACATATATATATATGACCACGGTTATTTGCACTAGCCTATGTGTTAAATACACTACCTGGATAAATACACTACTTATTTTTCCGAAAATTTGCAACATTTTCGGAAAAAAATTCCAAAAATAAACAAAAAATTCGAATTATTTTTTCGAAATATTGTGTATTTCATTATGTTCGGAAAAAATGTTCGAAAAAATAAAAAAAATCGAAAAAAAATCCGAACAGTAAATAGTGTATTCATCCGGTTAGTGCCTTTAACATAGAGGTTAGTGCAAATAACCTGGGCCTATATATATATATATATATATATATATATATATATATATATATATATATATATATATATATATATATATATATGTCTTCAACAATAACAATAGGTTAGGCCCATTTTTTTTTCAGACAACAAATAATTGGGCTAGCCCAATTATAAACCAACTTGCTACTCCCAGGCATCAACTTCTTCATAACTATTTAAGGGCCAAGGTTAAATACAGTCCCATGTTTGGTGAATACAACCCCACCCAAAAAATTGTTTGGAAATTTTTTCCGAAAAATCATAAGTTTAGTGTTTTTTTTTTTCGGAAATTTTTTCCTAAAATTGTCAAAATTTTCGGATTTTTTTTCCCAACATTTTTTGGTGGGGTGGTATTAACAAAAGATAGGAATGTATATAACCTTGGCCCTATTTAAGAAGGATATTCAACTTGGTCCAATCCTACACGTTTTGATTACTCATGAACCATACATGCAATATTGAACACAAAAAAAAGATTATCTTTAAATAGCCAAATCCAATGATGGAGGAAAAAATTGTAATTTAATTATTTATTATTATTGTTTTTATTTTGGCACTAGCTGTCGAAAATTCCATCATGATGGCTGCCCATTGAGATCAGAGGAAATCAAATTCCTCCTCCGTATAGTAATCTGTTGACATCGTTGATAACTCCACATAATCGTAAACTTCGATTGCCAACTGATGCAATAGGGTATTGCAATGAAGGAGTTAAGCATGGGCCTCTTGCCCTATTTTTCCAAGATTGGGCCTTGCAATTTTAATATTGTTGCATTTGGGCCCATGTTAAATGCAATCATATATTTTGTTAATACACTTCACCCAAAAAATATTCGGAACAAAATCTGAAAAAATTCAAAAAAATAAAACATACTAAACATATTCATTTTCGATTTTTTTCCCCAAAAATTGTTACTTTTTTCGATTTTTTTTTCCGAATATTTTTTAGGTGAAGTATATTAATAAAACATAGGATTGTATATAATCTTGGCCATTGGGTATACCGAAGGTAATGGAAACATGGACTTTAATGCCTCTTTCCTCTTGGATGGACGTATTGGGTCAGATAATTATAAGAGCCGACCCTAATGGACTTTAAAAGTCTTATTTGTGTACCGTTTTAAGACTTTGGACAACGTACGAACTGCAAATATTTTTTAAGTCAAGTTTCATGAGAATTTGTTTAATTTTGCTTTTTCTGGAGATGAATGCATAATTATCGCAATTATACTGTTGGAGATAAAGACTAGTGCATATTGGAGGACGGATCTTTCGAAGAGGGAGAGATTGATAGAGATAAATATTGTAATTTTTTTATTTATTATTATTATTATTATTATTATTATTTCTATTTTATAGTTTTAAGGCTTTGTTTAAGTTTTAATTTGTTGTTATTGGGTTGAGCTTTTATGGTTTATACGCTTAAAATCCTAGTTTAGCTATTATAAATAGGAGTCTCAGGATTTTAATTTATTCACTTTTCAGTGTTATTTCATTGTTATTCCAACATTAGTTGAATCAATGGAATTACACGTTTAATTACGTTGTGTTTATTCGGGTATTCTCATAATTAACGAATAACACGTTTGTGTCGCGTTTATTAGGGTATTCTCATGATCAACTAATAACACGTTCGTATCATGCTCCCGCTGTTTCAGCATAACTTATTCAATCAATTAATTAATAAGTCAATTATCAAAGGTAGTACTTTCGTTAATTTGTATGATACACTAACTTTAACTTTAATAGCTCACACTAATCAACTCCAAACACATCACCAAGTTTAGCATGCCTTAGCACGGATCTTAAAACCGTGCACTCGGCCATGTTTCAGTTATATTCATTAGTATGCACGTTTTAGTTATATTAGCCAACTCATTCAATTTATATTTGTCTACAAGTTTCAATTATATTAATCGTCACGATTCACTTAAATCTCTAATTATACAGTGCAACTAACGCACATAAAATTGAGACCAAACAGAAACTCATTAATCGGCCAGTACACAAAACCTTCTATGAATAATTTTCATAGCATGAAATTGATAACATTAGATGTATTCATTAATACCATTACATGCATTCATTAATACCATTAGACTTGTAAACTGAAATTACAGTGTAAATTGATATAATATCAATGAATATATCTAATGGTATCAGTTTTATACTATAAATAAGTTTAATAAAATGAGACCTACTAAGTAATATTTACACATGTCTTGGGGTATAGTTTAAATTTTTGAAAAAACCTTCTAGCTTTATATGTACGTATAGTCGTATATTGACAGATCAATGATAACTCATCAATTACAAGATAGTGTATCGTTGTGTAAATTATCATGTAAAACCCTTCAAGCTAAATGCATGCTCGTGAAGCCCAAATATACTAAAAGATCCACGCTCATAATTCACACATATATGCTCAAACTTTTAAATAAAATGGAATTATTTTATAGTATTAAAGTTAAAAGTTCGACGCCCAAGGGCGGATCTTTAAGGGGCTGAGCTTTTGAAATTTTGATTTTTTTTCTATGTAAAAAAAAATTAGGCCGGTCAAGAATCGAACTTGTATTTATGTTAGATTTCCAGCCCATTCTAAATTTTTTTCCTGGCGACGCCAGATCCAAATTAATGTCCTTTATAATTTGAAAATGAGTTAAATTATTTCATATATATTCTCGAATTTGCTAGTACGTACGTAATGTACAATGACAAAGTTGCAACTTGCAAGTACTGTTGTCTGAATTTATTATTATAGATTTTAAGTTATATTATTTTGTTTATAGAAAGTTGCAGTATTTTTTAGTTGCATGGCTTTCAAGAAGTTGACCAACTCAGACTTGGCCCAAAATTAGTTGAGCATAACGATACATCTACTAGTACTTAGGCATTAAAAGGATGAGTGTACGGAGTACATACGGTATCATACACACTTTTATATAATCTATATAAATAAATATATATATATATATATTTGACCAAGTCTTACAATTTTAATAATTAATCGTACACAACTAATAAATACATATATAGTCCAACTCCAAACATCTTAAATCTGGCATAATGTAACAACTAACAAACTAGAATATCCCACGTTCATACCAATCGGGACAACATTTCATGTGGTTAAGGAAGCACAAATATATGATCTCCAAAATAAGAAAGAAGAGTAATTAAATAAATGAATTAGTTTCATATATTTTTAATAGTTTGAGTTTTTAGTTGAGGTGAAATTGTGTTTTATGTTATCAAAGCAAAAACTTATGGTTTATGCCTCCCTGGCTATTATGGAATTGATGTCAACCCGCAGGTGAGAAAGAATGTTAGATAAAATTAAATGAATTAACATTTTTATACAATTTTGGAAGCTTGACAATTTTTATAAGAATTCGAGTTTACGTTATCTCGATTTCTTAATATATCAATGGTATATATACGCACTATCATTGTTATATTATGTATACTAGTAACTTAATCCGTGCGATGTACGACTATAATTGTTCAATTAATTTATGAGTCTCAATTAATTAATAGTATAATATCTTTTTTTAAGTTTGACATATATTTTTATAAATAAATAAATAAATAACATTATTTTGTAGCATCCAAATTTAATCTAGTTTTGGGGTTTGGAACCCTCAATTTCTACCCATTCCTGTATTGGGTCAGTCCATGTAAAGTTTTGTTCTGTCTTTAATTGGAATGCATTGTTCATTGTATTATCCTATGAAATTATCACGAATCTAGCGTTGGAGATCTTACGCTTTCCTTGCTTTGTAGACGACAAAGTGCATTAATTAATACATTTTTTGTATGTTAATTAATTAACTCAAAGGTATCTCCCAAACTTATTCCAATATGATAAATATGTTCATATGTATTTGTTGATTTGCCTAATAGAATATATTGATATATTAATTTTTATATGTCTACTATAATCTTTCTTCGAATTAATTAATCTAGATAATTAATTATGTTCTTCTATAAAAAAAATATAATAAGAGTATGTATAGAGTAAAATTGGTTCATACATAAAGTAATTTGCAATACTATTTAGTATAACCACTTATACCATTTAGTTGTTTAGTGCTCATATGTATTTGGTGGTTTGCCCAATAGAATATATTTATGTATTAATTATTGTATGTCTATTATAATCTTTCTTTGAAGTAATTAATCTAGATAATGTCTCTTCTACAAAAATTAAGAGTATGTATAGAGTGAAATTAGTTTATACACAAATTACTCTGCAATAATTTTTAGTATAACCACTAATACTCTAGTGCAATTAATTAATACACCTTAGTTAAACAACTAATACTCTTTGTACCCTTCAACTAATACCCTTCAGTGAAAATAATTAATACCCTCCAAAAAACTAATACCCTTCAGTGAAAACAACTAATACACTTCAAATGGTTCATATATGAATCATTTGCATTCTATATTTTGCCAAAATTGAAAGAGTGATATTATTCCCATAATAAACTTCTACGAACTATATATTAGAATTATTTCTATACATTTATCATTCACAAAAAATATTTAATAACTATTATTTTAAAATAATTTAAATATCTTTTATACTACAAAATAGAGGGATTTATCATAATATATATATATATATATATTTTAAAGATATATTCAATATCTTTTTATATTATTTCTCAATATTTATTATAGATTATAATAATATTCTTTAGTGAAAATAATGAATACCCTCCAAAAAACTAATACCCTTCAGTGAAAAACACTAATACACTTCAAATGGTTCATGTATGAATCATTTTCATTCTATATTTTGCCAAAAATTAAAGAGTGATATTATTCCCTTAATAAACTTCTACAAACTACATATTAGAATTATTTCTATACATTTATTATTCACAAAAAATTTAATAACTATTATTTTAAAATAATTTAAATATCTTTTATACTACAAAATAGAGGGATTTATCATAATATATATATATTTCAAAGATATATTCAACATATTTTTATATTATTTTTTAATATTTATTATAGATTGTAATTCAAAAATATATCAAATATATTTTGTAAACAATTATCTGTTAATATTTACAGTAAAATATATTTTAAAGATATATATCAAAGATTTAAAAAGATTTGAAACTAATATTACTCAATTTAGCAATAATTTTGGCGGAAAAATTTAATGGTTTCCAAATGTAGGCCGATTAAGAGTATGTATAGAGTGAAATTGGTTTATACACAAACCACTCTACAATAATTTTTAGTATAACCACTAATACCTTGGTAATTAACTAATACACCTTAGTTAAACAACTAATACTCTTTGTACCCTTCAACTAATACCCTTCAGTGAAAATAATTAATACCCTCCAGAACTAATATTCTTTAGTGAAAATAACTAATACCCTCCAAAAAAACTAATACCCTTCAGTGAAAACAACTAATACACTTCAAATGGTTCATATATGAATCATTTGCATTCTATATTTTGCCAAAATTTAAAGAGTGCTATCATTCCCATAATAAACTTCTACAAACTAAATATTAGAATTATTTCTATACATTTATCATTCACAAAAATACTTAATAACTATTATTTTAAAATAATTTAAATATCTTTTATACTACAAAATAGAGGGATTTATCATAATATATATATTTCAAAGATATATTCAATATATTTTTATATTATTTCTCAATATTTATTATAGATTATAATTCAAAAATATGTCAAATATATTTTGTAAACAATTATCTTTAATATTTACATAAAATATATTTTAGAGATATATATCAAAGATTTAAAAAAATTCTCAATTTAGCAATAATTTTTGGCGGAAATCTTTAATATTTACATAAAATATATTTTAGAGATATATATCAAAGATTTAAAAAAATTCTCAATTTAGCAATAGTTTTTGGCGGAAAAATTTAATGATTTCCAAATGTAGGTCGGTTAGCGTTATTATATATATATAGATTCACTGTTGGTCCCAGTTGAATAGACCTTCAATTTAAAACTTAAAAAATTTTCAACACAAGGCTTAACTCTGTAGCTGTAAAGTTGAAAACAAAGTTTGCAGCTGCAGACTTGAATGAAAGTTAAGTCTGTATAGTTTTCAAAACTTATCACAAAATAGATTTTTCAGAGAGGATATCTCACACTTTAGAAAGTGTTTTGAGACACTTAAATACAACGGAATATCAGAGTGTGTGTGAAAATGAAAAACCAGTTAGATACTTAAATTCAGTTGAGTGATTCCAGGAATCTACAGCTGTAAACTTAGAAAAAATCCTAAGTTTTTCTTATCTTGGTACCTGAAATGTTAGTATCCACACAATTCAATGATAATATATGTTTAACATCATCAAAATCAAAATAAAGAGATTTTTAGGATAAAAATATCCTAACATTCACTATCACCGTTATGCATGCATACTATCACTATTAAAAAATTAAGGGGGCGTTTGGTTAGCAATTCTTCAATGGTAATGGGAATGAAAATTGATTTCCATCTATGCCCTCATAATAAAAATGATATGTTAGGGGAAGAAGTGTTCCAATAGTGACTACATTAAGTGTCATGCCCCAATTTTGGAATAGAGGTGGACACCAAATGGTTCTTGGTGAAGGAATAGGAGAGTGATTGAGGAGGAGGATTGTAGGAAGAAAATAAGGTAATCAAAATGGAGTAGTGATTACCTTATTTAGGAGGAGAGATAGTGATTTTGTTCTCATGAACCATGCTAATTACACTAATTTTCAATCTCATTGCCATTACCATTGAAGAATTATTAATCAAGCGTCCCCTAAGTATATTAAGGGGGGTTTATTGGTTATAGAGTCTGTAGGATTTTTTTAGACTTTTAAAGTCTGGGGGTATTCAATCTGAATTTTTAAAAGTCTTTAAAAATCCTGAGGTATTCAATACGGATTTTAAAAAGTCTTAAAAAATCTTTAGATATTCAACAGTCTATGGATTTTAATACTCCATGGATTTTCTTTGATTCTTTTCCAAAATATAAATAGATTTCACTCTCTAAAATCTCTTCTAATAACCAGAGATTTCTACGGATTTTAAAAAGTCTTAAAAAATCTTTAGGTATTAAACAACTTATGGACTTTCTTTGATTCTCTTCCATTGGGATGTCAACGTGGCGGGGACGGGGGGTCATTCCCCATCTCCGTCCCCGCTAAATAAATGGGAAATTTTTTCACCCATCCCCGCCTCGCTAGGGTTTCCCGTCTCACCGGGATCCCCATCTCGCGGGGATTCCTCGTTCCCCGCCTAATTATTTTTTTAATCTCATTTATAAAATATAAAAAAATATTTAAATTAAAAAATTTAATCATACACAACAATTACTTTAAGTTGGTGTTAAAAAAAAACTAATTTAAATAATTTGAAGAACCTCTAATTCTAATATTTTTAATTAACATATATACTAAAGTGAAAATTATATAGTTTGGAACTAATAACATAATATTTAATAAAATATAGATGCATTTTTTAATAAATAGTTAATTGAGTAGGAAACTATGAAATATTCATTTGTAATTTACTTTAAAACTAAAATTATATATATATATATATATATATATATATATATATATATTAATTATATTAAAAATAATGCGGCTCCCCGCGGCGAACGAGACGGGGATCCCTCGGGGCTGGGAATACTATCCCGGTCACCGCCTACGGGGCAAAAAAATTCCCCGTCCCCGTTTGCTTTGGGCCAGGGGATTCTCCGCCCCGTTCGTGGCGGATCTCCATTGGGATCGGGATTCCCCGCCCCACTGCCAAGTCTACTCTTCAAAATATATAAATAAATTTTACTCTCCAAAATTTCTTCTAACAACGAGAGACTTCTAATGAGGGCGGGGTATAACGGTGATGGAAATGAAGATGAGAATAATAATGTATTACTATTTTTTAACTAACGTATTTTTGTTTTTTTTTTCCTAATCAATTTGGATAACTTTTTTATATATATATAATTGTGTTCCATATACATTTGCATCAATGGTTACAGTGCCGGAGTCTATGGAAATTCATGTAAATCAATAAAAAAAAAAATTCCACAATCCTGTAAAGTCTATGAAAATCCAAGTAAATCAATTAAAAAAGTCAGTCAAACTTTGCATGGAGTCTATAAATTTTCTAAATCCACAGACTTTTTAAAGTCAAAAAAAATTCATTAGAATCTCAATTGAATACACCCCTCTAAGTAGTGGAAATTGATATGCATAATATATAGTGATAGTTTATATATATAACAGTGATATTGAAAAAAAAAAAAAAAAATTCACAAACGACATATTCTTGTAACTTTAAAATGAGATGAAATTTTAACACTTTCATATTGCAAGTGGGGTGCATAATTATCATATTTTAATTAAATAATTAATATTTCTAGTAAAATAATTTATACTAATAAATTAGTTTTTCAAATGATTTTTTTGTATAACTATACATTATTTACTCAATACAACTGATACATAACAAATTTTTATCTGTACAATATAAACTCCACAACGGGTGGTATAACACTACACAACAGTATTGAATAGTGCAATGCTGCATAGCAAGAAATAATTAATTATGAACAATTTGTTGAATACTTAGGAAATAATTGGTTCTCTCTCTCATGCATAATGAATATTTGCTGAAAATATAGAAATAAAGAACAAGTACAACACAGCTAAGCGTGCTTAAATTGCATCTTTCCACACATACTTGAGTGAATAAATAAATAAATAAATATAACTTGAATTCAATCACAATTAATGACAAGAAGTACGTACAAGAATGATGATAGGGCACCCTAAATAAAACGAAAAATAATATTATTCCAAATGTATACAATAGAGAAAAAAATAATATTATTCCAAATAGAGTATTATGTAATGATTAATATGGATTGGCTGGAGTGTTGAAGACAGAGGTAGCATGTATGCTACTTAATGCATGTATTTGGTTATGTGTAAGTTACATGAAGAATCTAACCTCGTGCAATTAAACCCTTGAATCATATGGTTTGATGTAATTAATATTTATAACTTTTAATAAAAGTTAGCTAGTTTTTATTTTATTTTATTTTATTTTAATAAATTCTAGTTTAAGATTGGCGGTGTTTTGGCTGGTCGGTGCACCCGAAAGGAAGCTTCGTCCTAATGATGGTTAGATACTTTGATTGTTTTATTAATTAAAGTTGTTAATCAAGTTATGCTTATAAGAATAATTTCGATTAAGATAATTAATTAAAGGAAGCAAATAAATATCTAGTATATATGTTATGGTTTCTAAAATCAATATATATTGTGTTCCATATTATAAACACATTTGATCTTTAATGAGAGTTAACAGGATGATGATATTTAGTCATATGTCATGTTATTAAAGATTATTTTTCCATCACAAAAAACTTTTAATTAGAGAAGAAATAATAATAGAATTTTGTCATTAAAATTCAATTCTCTTGTTGTGTCATACCAAGTGCATAACATGTATTTGAATTTTAAAAATCAATTGCAAAAAAATACACAGTTTGGTGTGTATTGTGTGTTTTGAATCAGTAATCCTCAAGATATAATCAACAATATACCCCAAACAATAATTAACAATACCCCAAATAGTAATAAAAAATACTCCGAACAGTAAACAACAATACTCCAAGTAATAATCAGTAATATCACGAACAATAATCAGCAATACCCTAGCTAGTAATCAATAATACTCTAAGCAGTAATCAACAATATCCCGACTTTTTTTTGTATATTATTAATTAAAATTGTTAAAATTAAATTTAAAATTCAAATGCATATCATTCATTTAAGTGTATACAAAAATTTGTGTACGTATAAACAAAGCCTCTCCCCCAAATTGAACTTTCGATATTTATAGGCCAACTACAGAATTTTTAAGTTGCAAAAAATAGACATCGGACAAATCGCAAGCAAAACAGGTTACATTACCATCCCTTTTCAAAGTCTTGTTTTGGTTGCAAATTTGCCTGAATTTTTTTTTTTTTTGGTAATAATTTGAAAGTTTGGTCTGAAAAAATTTCGTTTTATCTAAAAGTCCGAACTTGTAGAAAGAATGTGAAATTAATTATTTATATATATGATCCTTAATATTTCACTTTACTTGTGGGGATACCATGAAAAAAATTACATTTCACCTAAAAATTTGAACTTGTAGTGAGAGTGAAATTAATACGTGAATATGGTTCCTTATATGTCCTGTAAAAATCGATAATTCGAACATCAAAATACAATTAGTTGTCTAGATAAGTCTCGTTCTTAATTTGTCCTTATTGAAATCTAAACATCAAATTTTGGAAAAAAAAACTTGCGTAAAATTGTCTCATAACATTCACGAGTTTAAATTACAAATTGTCCCATAACTTTTTGACAAAATAAATTTGCTCCCAAAATTAATTTTTAATCATATTTAGTCCCAATTTTTCTGACAGGGTCCAATTTTGGTCCCAATTCTCACTTTGAAGTCCAAATTTCGGTGATTTCCGGCAAGAGTGCTGATGTGGCGTTTACGTCTACTATTTATATTTGATTTTTTTCTTTCTTTTACAATTTTATTGCACATAATATATATTTAGAAGTTCTAAAAGAAAGTGACAAAATAAAATATAATTAGCACATATGGACACCCCATCAACACCCTTGTCATAAATTCCCAAATTTCGGACTCTAAAACGACGTCGTATTATCTTTTTCGGCCGATTTGGGACCAAAATTGGACTTTGTTAGATAATTTGGGACTAAATCTTATAAAAAGTTAATCTTGGGACTAAATCTGTTTTGTCAAAAAGTTATGGGACGATTTGCAATTTAAACTCTAACATTCACCTCTGCTAAAGTGTTAATGCGTCATGCCCAATTTATACTCCATGCTACCGTCTCATGATAACATGAGACTCACACACATGACACAAGAGCTAATATCAAATTCTCTATCAATTTTTTTTTTTACATGTTTTGTATGTAGTGAGGCGCAGAAAAATAGGTTTAATAACATGATGATGCTTCATACTTGAATAATCACAATTCAAACTTACTATAAATATAGTTTTCCTCGAAATGAACGACACTGGATCTACGAATATATACATGCAGAGAGAGACACTACAAACTGGAAGATTCTGTACGAAACCCACGATTCGCGATGCCTAACAGAAAAAAAATACTATTTAGTATAATTAAAAGTGTTAATTCATGAGTTTGTTTGGTGAAGAGAAGGATGAATGTAGCCTTACTTTTCTTAAGAATTACTCCAACAATTGTACACTTTAGTTGGAGATATACAAAACTACTTTATATACTGCATAATTAATTAAAATGTAAAATCGCTAAAAAGTAAAAATTGTGTGAAATCGTCTCACTGTGAGATCATTATCACTTTTCATAAAAATATTATCACTTTTTAATGTAAAATGTGTCATTTTTCAATTTTTTGTTGTTGTAAATTGATACAGTTTGCATGCATTTTCTTGAAAAATGATACTATCTCCAGCGTGAAAAATGACATGTTCTTTCCCTAAGTTTTTTTTATATATATATGTATATGTTGGAGGGTATTATGAGGTATTGTTATATTAATTTATGAATAATGTGATATTTTTTAATAATATGTGTATTATATTATTCAAAATAACTTCTTTATTAATTAATAGATTTTGCAATACTTTATAATACTCTCTAACATATAAAAAAAATGAAAAGAAATATTACCATTTTTCATGGGCAGAGAGTACAATTTGTCTGAAAAGTATAATCAAATTCAAATTCTTCTTCTAAATCATTGACTTGTACTAAGTATAATTGTATATGATTTGTGCAAAACTATAATTGAAGAATAAATAAATTTTTATGTGAGATGAGAAATTTTAAAATGTATAAAATTAGATGCATGCATTGTTTTAAAATAGAAAAAGGAAGAATTGTCATATTATACCCTTTAAATCCCAACTTCATCTTTTTAAGTATATCATGATATACAATATTTATTCCAGACATACTATAAAGAGTATAACTTTTTCACCCATTTTCACATAGTTACACGCACGTGTCCATTATCCATTATCTATTATCCATACACGTAAAAAAATAGATGGCACATTTGTTTTGTAAATTTTGGTAAAACTATTATCATATCCACCATCCAGTCATATGCAATTTATAATGACACAACACTTTCATTCTTTTGGATGAGGTTTAGACAATATAGGGAAAGTTTTCTTTGAAGCATAAATAATAAATAAAGATTGTTATAAATGATAAATCCTAATTAAAATTAAGAGAAGTTGGTGTCGTATCAATTTTATTAATTTTGTACGAGACAACTAACGCAGACATATTAAAGTTTTAATGAATTAATTAATATTATACTGCAAAAATATACACAAAGTGTAATTGTTTAAAAAGACACACCAAACATAACTGCTTAAAAATGCACATAAAAATCAAATCAATTACACATTCAAATTACTTTCTCCGTTTCAGGATTTCTTTAACAAGTTACTGTTTTTCTCGTGTTTTAGTGAACGACTTTTTTATTAGTATTTGAAATGATAAATTAATTTTTAAGTTACTTTATAATAGATGAGATATAAATCTATCATACCACTTTAAATGTCACTTTATCATTTTAAATATTAATAAATAATATAAAAGTAATCATGGGCCGGAGTAAGTTGTTTATACAAGACATCGTCTTATGAGAAAAAAGACTAGAAGTGAAAAATTGAAAAAGAAAATGCATTTGTTTCTATAGAATTAATGATAAACAACTACATATGCTAAATATTACTATATAATTATAAACTAGTACTAGTATAAAGAAGATGCATAAAGTAAATGTATGGCATAGTATTATATGAAAATAATTTATGATAAGTTTATCATAAAATAGTTTTAAAGTATCATTTATTTAATCAGGAATATCAATAATTTTATCAGGGGTATCAGTAATCTGGGTCGGTATAAATATATTGTGATTATTGTAAATTTTCTTAAATCCAGATTAATGATACTCCTAGTCAAATATTCGAAAGTTCAAAATATTTTAATGATAAACTTATCATAAACCATTTTCATATAAAACCTATAGAAAATGGAAGAATGTATTTTATTTGCAGTAGATACAAGATTATATATACATGGTACAAGTGAGAGAATAAATCTCTAACAACTTTACAGATAAACTCTATTCAAATTAATTCAAAACTTTAAATATTCAAATTAGGTTCTGGAATATTCTATCTCTTTAATACGCCCCCGCAAAATTGACGTGCCGTCGGCAACTGAAATTTTGGATTGAAGCAGGTCAAATCATTGACAAGGAAGAGGCTTGGTGAGAAGATCAGCGAGCTGGTCCAAAATATTTACATATGAGACAGAGAGAAGACCTTTGGCGGACAAGTCACGAACAAAATGAATATCAATAGCAATGTGCTTCATCCTTGAGTGTTGAATGGGGTGAAGCGCAAGTCGTCTAGCACTTATATTGTCACACAAAAAAGACGAGGCGTGCGAGATATAGGAATATGAAGATCACGAAGCAACTGAATCACCCAACAAACCTCTGATGCAGTGGATGCAAGAGCACGATACTCAGCCTCGGTAGATGATCGTGCCACCCCAGTTTGTTTTTGTGACCTCTAGGAGATAGGATTCTTGCCCAAAAAGACAATATAGGCCGAAGTCGACTTTCCATCACGAGTGTCCCCACCAAAATCTGAGTCAGAGTATGCAGTAATGGAGAAGTCTCTGGTAGGACGAAGAAGTCCAAAATGTAAAGAGCCCTTTAAATATCGAAGTAGTCGTTTTACAACTCCCCAATCATCTGAAGAAGGTGATGCCATGGACTAAGCCAGGCGATTAACTGTAAAAGAGATATCAGGACGAGTAAATGCAAGGTATTGTAAGCTACCAATAGCACTGCGGTACTCGGTATGATCCACAGGGCCAGGTGTAGATCCGGTCTTAGATGTAGATGGTGTTGTCAAGGGTTTTGCTCCATCCATCTTGTGACGTTTCAAAAGCTTAACAATGTACTTCTGTTGAGATAGAAATAGGCCTTCCTTGCATCGTGCCATCTCGATGCCAAGAAAAAAAGATAAGTCACCAAGGTCCTTAACCGCAAAGGACGAACATAGATAGGATGTCAAGGAGCGAATCAGAGATGAAGATGAACCTGTGATAATGAGATCATCTACATAGACTAAAACAATTAGTTAACATTATCACGATAATATGTGAACAAAGGATGACCAGCTTGAGATTGAACAAAACCAAATTTGACAAGAGCAGAACTTAATGCTTGATACCAGGCCCGTGGTGCCTGACATTGGCCATAGAGAGACTTCTTCAGAAAGCAGATGCGAGAAGGCTGGCTTGGATCAACAAAACCTGGTGGCTGCTTCATGTAAACCGGATTTGTGAGTGTTCCATGTAGGAAGACATTACTTATATCAAGCTGACGAAGAGGCCATTGAAGGCTGATGGCAAGGGATAGAATGGTACGAATAGTAACTGGCTTGACCACTTGACTAAATGTCTCGTGATAATCAACTCCCGGTCTCTGATGAAATCCCTTAGCAACAAGACGGGCTTTGAACTTGTCAACTGATCCATCAGGATTTCTCTTGATACGGAAGACCCACTTACAACCAATAATGTTTGCTCGAGGAGGAGGATCAACAAGATCCCAAGTACTATGACGCTGTAAGGCAGTGAACTCATCAGCCATAGCAGCACACCAATGAGGATCTGACATAGCCTCTGAAACTGTTGTAGGTTCAGAATCACTTGGCAAAGGATGCTTAGTAGCAGCAAATAACCGTTTAGGTTTGAAGATGTTGTTTTGACTGCGAGTTCGCATGATATGAGTACAAGCTGGTTCTTGGTTCATTGCAGGTGGAGGAGCCTGTGTGGGTGTAGATGGGCTAGGATCAACTGCAGGTGATTGTGACTTAGTGGTGCACTGGACAGACGAGGGCAAGGACTGGGTGTGTTGCAAGAACAGACATCCCGAACGTTCAATTGAAGTCTCAACGCGGGGTGAAGCAGTCCAAAACGGGAACTTGTCAAATTTCACATGTCTCGATGCATAAATACGGCCCGTAGAAGGATCAAGGCACCTGTAAGCACTTTGAGATGTAGAATAACCAATAAATATGCACGGAGTTGAGGGATATGAAAGTTTGCCTGGAAAATATGGACGGAGCCATGGAAAACAAACACAACCGAATGTTCTCAATTTCAAATAATTGGGCTTGTGATTAAATAATATTTCAAAAGGGCTTTTAGTGTCCAAAAGTGGTGTTGGAATTCTATTAATCAAGTAAACTGCAGTCTGAGCAGCAAAACCCCTAAACTCATGTGGCAAACCGGAGTGATGTAAAAGAGCACGTGTTACTTCAAGAATATGTCTATTACGTCTTTCTGATATACCATTTTGTTGTGGTGTGTGTGGAGCAGTGGTTAGCCAATTAATCCCGCAAGCAGTAAAGTAAGAGTGCAATGCAACAAATTCACCTCCATTATCTGAGTAAAAATTCTTAATTGTGGAATTAAATTATTTTTCAACCAATGTCTTAAATTATTTCACCACTGAGCAAACCTGTGACTTAGTTTGCAAAGGAAATAACCAACAGTACTGGTTAAATAGATCAACTAACAATAAGAAATATCGACTGCCATCATGAGAAACACAAGAAGCGGGCCCCCAAACATCAGCATAAATAAATTCCAAAACAGAGTTTGCAACAATTGAAGAATCAGTAAAAGGTACCCTATGCGATTTGCACATACCGCAAGAAACACAACTGGAGTCCAAAATATGAGACTTATTTGACACTGGTAAATAAAACTTTTTCAAAATAAAAGAACAACGAGAAGATAACGGATGTCCTAACCGAGCATGCCAATTGAGAGCAGACGTACGAACACCTAGAGCTGCAAATTTGGAGGGAGACTGCAAATCGTATGAGGGTGGCTTGATGTGATAAACACCATCCTTACACAGACCTTGCGCCAGTGACGCCCCTGTTAGACGATCCTTCACAATAAAATGATAGGAAAAAAAATTCCATAGAGCAATCATTAGCTTTAGTAAACTAATGCACATAAAAGAGATTATGTTTCGCAGTCGGCACACATAAGACATTTGATATAATAAAATCACGAGATAAAATCTTAAATTAGAAATACTGTTGATAGGCGAGTAGAATCACTATTTGGGCGATCAGGATTAGCACAAAATACCCGTGGATTGTTGATAGGCGAACATAAGTCAATAAATGGCGAACAAGGATTAAAGCTACATCAAAGATTATGAAGAACCAACCTCAAATCAAGGGTAATCAACAAAGAAAATCAAGTTGGGGTGCATCTACCAATTTTAGAGGTGTATAAAGTGACGAACAACTCCCCGACGAACAACTAATGGGCGAACAGGAATTCATGCCCAAGACCAAGAATGAGCCAACTGTGAAGTCATCAATGACGAACAACTTGGTCAAACCATGATACAACAAATAGCCAAGGAGGTGTGTACAAGTGAACAAAGGACAAAGATCCCAACGCCAAGCTGAACAAAGCCATAAGGCGAGCAACTTCCAGAGTACAACCTCAAGAGGCGAACAACTTTCAGTTGGAGAATCAACAAGATCAATCAAGCCGACTTAGGCGAACAACAATGAGTCCGAGATAAGACCAAAGAAGACTTTGTAACTAAGATTCAGCTTAGATAAGATCAAAGGGACACATGTCAAGCATGCAGGCTAGGGAGACCAAGAGTCTTGGACACCTCATGCTTGCTAGTCTCTATAAATAGTTGTTCTCCAGCTTACTTATATAATTTTCGAATTTCAGACAAAAAATACACACAAACACACCCAAACTCACACATACACGAAACAAGTCCAATTTCGTCTACCGAATTTACAAATTCGATAAATCCAAACCTCGATTTACCATTTACGGTGGTAATCAATCACACGTTATTGATTGGTGACGTAAAAACGGATTAAAACAGCCACTAATCCTTACGATTAAATTCGTTCACCAACATGGATTAAGACGAAATTAACCCAAGATCAAGACTTAACAAGGTATCTGGCGAACAAATCCTGCATACTATGCAAAGATGAAATGAGCGAACAGAATCCAATCAAAAGCTATAGAAATTCGAGCAAAGACCAAGCAAGCACAATCAGCACTCTGCCGACCAGATCCAACCGCAATGCCAAAGCTACACTTTAACAAGACCAAAGACCAACAGAATCGAGCTAAAGACACCTCAAGGACAAGTCCAATAGGACGAGCAGCTCTTGACTGCGAGCAAGTCCAGCAGATAAGGATAGAATTTAGTTTAGATAAGGTCAAATTAGTCAAAGCCCAGATGTCGTGCATGCAGGCCTGGTAGGCCAAAGGTCATGACACCTCCTGCTAGGCAAATGTCTATAAATACTTAGATTTTTTCAAGTTAATAAAATAAGCACAAATTATTATATACGTCCAAACTTCGCATACGATTCTAAAGCAGCTCGTTTATCTTACAATCGAATTTATCACGTATGCTTATAAACATTCTCACCAAACCTAAACCTAAAATTTCGTATTCACTAATTACATTAGTGATCAATCACACGTAATTTTTTGGTGATCAATTAACCATAAAAAACAGCCACTAATCTTCAAGATTAGAAACGATCATCAATAAATACCAGTGTGAGTAATTGGAACCCCTGTTCCATCAGCAATCTGGATTTCATCTGTTCCATCGTACTCGAAGTGGATAGACAAATTTGACAAGTCATTTGTCAAACTGTGAGATGCTCCAGAATCAACCAGCCAAGAATTGTTCGGAACAACTAAAGTAGGTGACTGAGCCACATTTGCGGTGGCAGTGAGACGGCCACATGTAGTAGCAATGTGACCCTTATATCCACACCATTGACACACGATAGGTGGTCGATTATCTGGAGGTGTAGGCTGTCCTCCACGCCCACAATTGTTACCTCTCATGGCAGGCGATCCACGACCCCCACAAGAATGAAATCCACCACCACCGCGAGTCTTGGTATGACCACCTCGAGCATTCGTGTCGGGACTGGACATGGCAGCAAAACGTGGCTGAGAAGTGCTTCGGGCAACCTGAGCAGTGGCAACAATCGATGAATTATCAGCTTCCAATCTTTTTAAATATACCTCATGTTCAACCAAGAGGTCATGAAGTTCCTCAA
Source organism: Ballota nigra (assembly GCA_947034835.1). Lineage (NCBI taxonomy): Eukaryota > Viridiplantae > Streptophyta > Magnoliopsida > Lamiales > Lamiaceae > Ballota > Ballota nigra. The sequence goes on along the minus strand of OX344727.1, from coordinate 2,062,247 downwards.
ACTTGAGGGGTGTCTCCCGTGAAATGATGGGGCCAGCGATATCACAGAATGAATGGCCCAAACCATTGAGTACGTACAAAGTCAAGTCGTCGTCGGAGACAGGGTGATCAATCAATCCAAGTTCGTCAGCCTTGGATTTTATCAGCTGTAAAAATTCTGTGACTGACCGATTGTTGATCGTGGTTGTAGTGAGATCAGTTTTCAATTAAAATACATGGGATCGAGACTTTCCGGCGTAAAGTCGAGCTAGAGTCGACCAAGCAGTAGCAACTGTGGATGCGGATGTCACTAACGGAAGGATTTCGCCAGTGATTGATCCGAATATGGCGGCAAGGATCAACTGATCCTGCCGGAACCAGGCGGCGAAACCGGGATTGGTGTGGGTAGCTCTAGTTTTGAGCCATCGATATGGCCCATGAGATCAAACCCATTAATAACTGCAATGAAGTGTGCTCTCCAGGAAGTGTAATTCGTGAATGCGAGTTTTACGCGAATGTGATGATGAGCGGTTATGGTGACAACTTGTGGAGATTCAGCGGAAGAGTAGGATCGTTTCTACTCGTGATACCATATAGAAAATGGAAGAATGTATTTTATTTGCAGTAGATACAAGAGTATATATACATGGTACAAGTGAGAATAAATCTCTAACAACTTTACAGATAAACTCTATTCAAATTAATTCAAAACTTTAAATATTCAAATTAGGTTCTGGAATATTCTATCTCCTTAATAAAACCTACTTAAAATGTAAATATTGTAGTTTACAAGGCTATCAAAAAATCAACCCAATAAAATCCATTACATCCAATCAAAGACACCAAAACCTTTTGGCATTAAAATACACGTATCAGAAGTTGTTCCTATCTCAACCTTTTTTTTTTTTCTGCGCAATCTTTTCACAATTCTTCCATCATCATCTTCTGTCCATGAATAAATTTCAAGTTTTTTTGTTTTAAAATTTTTATGAAATACATTCAGCAGCTTTGCAAGTGAATTGAAATACATATATTACTTGTATTCTATGTCTTCTCTTAATAACTTGAGGACTCTCAGACTCTATTTATACACCAACACCCAAATATGACTTCAAAAACAAAAAATATATTTTGTCCATAATAACGCAGAAATAGAATTTCATATATTTTTGTTACCACATTCAAATGTGTACTCGTATCGAAGCTCCTCTTCCCTATTAGATAAACAAATTCAAATTATGTGACCGAGTTGTACATAAACAATTGTATATTCATCTAAAACCACAAAACTAACCTTTCTTTTTGTTTCCTGCATCCTTGAAATGACCTCTTGAGCTTCGAGATCCTAACATAATTTTTTTTATCGGTAAATGTTAGTTGTTAGTAGTTAGAAGTTAATTCACCAAGCCCCCAAGTACTCCAAGAATTTTCCAAGCCACCTTATAACTCCCTTAATTCGTTCCCAAAGGGAATCGAACCTGGTCACTCACTAAAGTGAGGAACCTAGTTGCCAGGTGAGCTAAGCCACATGATTAGATCCTAATGTTATTAATATAACAATAGCAACAAATTAAAACAACATTCCAATTAAAGGAACATAGTTTCCACAATGTTTTTAAGAAAATTCACTTATCTCTGACTCCCAGTCTTTGATCTCTCTCCACACTATCCCCCTTCTTGTAGTCAGAGTTAAAACCTCTTCATACTCATTTTCAAAATCATTGACAACCCTTTGCAATTTTCTTCTCATTTGCACTAAAAATATTGAGTATAATATTTTTTTTATTTTTTTCATTTATGTGAAGAATACAAGTATTAATAGTACAAAATTGATGGTTTAATAGGTAAGTCAATCCCTAATATTGTGGATAATTATACAAATGAATAATCACAGGGATATGCACTGATTTGGTCAAATAATAAATATTATATCAAATCTTTTTTATTTGAGTCTGTGATATCCTTAATACGCCCCCGCAAAATTGATGTTCCACCAGCAACGAAGATTTTGGAATGGAGATTCTGAAAGCGTGTTCGTGGTAATGGCTTGGTGAGCAAATCCGCCAGTTGCTCTAGGGTGTTAACATAGGAAACTTGAAGTAGACCTTTGGAGGAAAGATCACGAACAAAGTGAACATCTATTGCAATATGCTTCATGCGTGAGTGTTGAATTGGATTCAAGGCAAGTTTTGTGGCACCCATATTATCGCAGAGTACTCTTGGTTTGGACAGACTTTGCAGACCAAGATCACGAAACAGGTGGGTGATCCAGCAGACTTCGGATGTGGAGGAAGCAAGTGCCCTATACTCAGCTTCGGTAGAGGAGCGAGCAACACCGTTTTGCTTACGAGACCTCCAAGAAATAGGATTTGGCCCAAGAAATATGATATATGCTGAAGTTGATTTTCCGTCATGGGAGTCACCTCCAAAATCAGAGTCAGAGTAAGTAGTGATAATTGTAGATGCACTCGAACGTAAGAGTAGTCCAAAATGTAGGGTGCCTTTCAAATAGCGGAAAAGACATTTTACTGAACCCCAATCACTGGCAGTAGGTGCAGACATAGCTTGAGCAAGTTTGTTCACAGTGAAAGCAATATCAGGGCGTGTCAGAGTAAGATACTGAAAGCCCCCAATAGCGCTCCTATATTCTGTGGGATCAACAAAACCAATGGGAGAACTCAATTTTGATGTACTTAGAGTGGTAATAGGTTTGGCACCATCCATTGAATGACGTCGTAGGAGATCGACAGTGTACTTGTGCTGAGAGAGAAACAAACCTTCAACACATCGAGCAACTTCAATCCCTAAGAAATAAGAAAGTTGGCCGAGATCCTTGACCGCAAATGATGATTGAAGATGTTTTATAATATAGGAAATATGTGTTGAGATGGAGCCTGTAATAATTAAATCGTCAACATATACAAGCACAATAAGACGAATATGACCTTTGTGTAGTGTGAAAAGTGAGTCATCAGTTTGTGATATCTTAAAGCCAAAAGAGATCAGAGACCCACTAAGAGCTTGATACCAAGCTCGTGGAGCTTGGCGAAGGCCATAGAGAGATTTCTGTAGTAAGCAAACGTGCGATGGCGCACTCTTGTCAACAAACCGAGGTGGTTGCATCATATAAACGGGTTTGGAAAGGTGGCCATGAAGGAATGCGTTGCTGATATCCATCTGCCGAATAGGCCATTTCTGGGCAAGAGCAAGAGACAAGACTGTGCGAATGGTCACAGGCTTAACTACTGGGCTGAAGGTTTCGTTGTAATCGATTCCAGGGCTCTGATGAAACCCTTTGGTGACTAAATGTGCTTTAAATTTATCTATCGAACCGTCAGCCTTTCTCTTAATTCTGAAGACCCACTTGCAACCAATTATATTTGCATGTGGAGGTGGAGGAACTAACTCCTAAGTTCCATATTTTTGTAAGGCATTGAATTCGTCATCCATGGCAGCTCTCCATCTTGGATCAGTAAGCGCTTTTGATACACAAGTAGGCTCAGTTTCAGGTGGCAAAGGGTATTTGGTAGTAGAGAACAACTTCTTTAGTTTATGTATATTGTTCATACTTATTTTGCGCATTTGGTGTATACGTTCATATACAGGTTCAATTTGGGAAATAATGGGCCAGAAGGTTATGGAGTAGGATCTTGAGAGATGATTGGAGATATGGGAGAGGCTGGATTGCCATGAGTGGATAATGTAGGTGAAGTATGCAGTGTGGTCCCAGGTTGGAATGGAGTAGGCGAACAAAAAGCCATCGGAGGTGACAAGTTTGGCGGTGCAGGCGGTGTGAATAGGTAAGCTGGAGACTCTGCCTCTTGAGAAGCAGGAACAACCGGTGGTTTCCAAAATTGGTGCTCGTGAAACTTGACATGTCTTGAAATATAAATTATGCCATTTGAAGGATCAAGGCATTTGTATGCACTTTGAGAAGTTGAATACCCCACAAAAATACATAACTTTGACGGATACGATAATTTTCCTGGGAAATACGGGCGTAGCCACGGAAAGCAAATACAACCAAAGCTTCTCAGTTTTAAATAATTAGGAACGATCTTGAATAATAATTCAAACGGACTTCGCGATTTTAAAACAGGAGTAGGCAACCTGTTAATCAAATAGACAGCAGTGGAAACAACAAATGTCCAAAACTCAGATGGTAAACCGGAGTGATGTAATAATGCACGACACACCTCTAAAATATAGCAATTTCTTCGTTCTACAATGCCGTTTTGTTGAGGGGTATGGGGAGCATTGGTTAACCTATTTATACCATTTGAGACAAGATAATTATGCAAAGCAACAAATTTACCCCCATTATCGATAAAAAAGTTATTTATTTTTTAATCAAATTGTTTCTCCACCAAAGCCTGAAACTGAGTAAAAACTGAGGCAACTTGTGATTTCGCTTGCAAAGGAAAACCCCAACAATATCTACTATATAGATTAACAATCAACAGAAAGTAGCGGCAACCATCAATAGATGGTGTTGGAGTAGGACCCCATAAATCAGCATATATATAGTGTAAAGGAGAAGTTGCAACAAACGAAGACTCCACAAAGGGTAACTTACAAGGAAGGATGCCCAAGACGAGCATGCCACGTATTTGGAGTTGTACGAACTCCAAGAGAAGCAAACTTCATGGGTGACTGCAAGTAGAAAGAACCCGAGCGGATATGGTACACACTTCCTTACACTGACCGCTGGCCAGTTGAACTCCCGTGTCCTGATCCTTAATAGTAAAAGATGGGAAAAATTCCATAGATACGTGATTAGCTTTAGTGAACTGATGCACATACAATAGGTTCTGCTTTGCAATCGGAACGCATAAAATATCGGATAAAATAAAGTCACGAGATGGAAACTTAAAAGAAGATATACCAGTGTGGGTAATGGGAAGCCCAGATCCATCTGCAATGTGGAGCTCATCTGTTCCATCGTACTCGGAATGGATGGTCATGTTAGCAAGAGAATTGATGAGGTGATGCGATGCACCCGAGTCTACGAGCCAATTTCCTAGGGAAGAGGCAGCAGTAGGTGATTGGGCAACTTGTGCTGTAGGAGAAGGTCGGTTGCAGTAAGGGGCAGTATTGCCTGGGATGCTGCAAAATTGGCACACGATGGGTGGGCGAGAGCTAGTGTTGGGCTGGCCGCAACCACGTCCACGATTATGTTGCTGGTTGGAATTGCCACCTCCAAGGCCCCTGCCCAAATTCGAATTTGAGTTTCGGTTTGAGTGAGTGTTGCGATTGTTGGAGGATGGGTGTCGAGAAGAGTGTTGGGCATTGTTAGCAGTGGCAACCAAGGAAGAATTATCAGACTCCAGGGATTTCAAATAGAGTTCATGTTCGAACAACTTGTCATGTAACTCTTCAAATCGATAGGGAGTGTCGCGTGCAGAGACCGCACCCACGATGTCATGATAAGCGTGACCTAAACCATTAATAACGAAGAGTGTGAGATCGTCATTGCGAACGGGCTGATCTATTAAAGCCAATTCATCGGCCTTTGCTTTCATGTAGTGCATGTACTCGGTTATGGAGCGGGAATCAATTGATGCTCGAGCAAGATCAGTTTTCAATTGATTCACTCGAGCACAGGATGTGCTAGCGAACATACGAGCGAGGGTTGCCCAGGCATCCGCAATATTTGTAGCAGACGCGACAATCGACAAGATGTTCGGGGACATCGAGGCAAAAATTACAGCAAGGATCAATTGATCTTGTTGATACCAATGAGGATGCGTTGCACTGCCCGCAGGCGGACAAGGCTGGGATCCTTCGATATGGCCGATGATGTTGTAGCCATTAAGAATGACCAGAAAATTGGCATGCCATGAAGTATAGTTTTGGGTCTTCAACTTCACTAGAACATGATGTTGAGCCGATATAGTGACAACGGGAGGATGGGTGGGTGGGTTTGATGATGAGTTGTGTATGATGGGGGTGGAATTTTCGGTGTCGGCGGTAGACATAATCAGAGAAGATCGGCTATGAACGTTGCTGAGTATAGGGTTTCTCGTGAGAGAGAGAGAGACTCTAGTGATACCATAAAAAATATTGAGTATAATGTTTTTTTTTGTTTTTTTCATTTATGTGAAGAATACAAGTATTAATAGTACAATAGTGATGGTTTAATAGGTAAGTAAATCCCTAATATTGTGGATAATTATACAAATGAATAATCACAGGTGTTGATGGGCGAACAACTTTGTATTTAATCAACGAAAGATTATCATTAAACTTGATAACAGGATGACAAATGAAAGAAGCTAACAACTTTGTGGAGCAAGCAGTTTTGAAGGTCGAGCATCTTAGCAAAGAGCTGACAGCCTTGTGAGGCGAGCAGTTTTGCAAAACAACTCTGACATGGTAAGCAAGATATTGTGGCTAACAGCCTTGCAAAGAACAGCTGTGCAAGTGGCTCAAACCAAGATCAACTCAGGCGAACAGCTTCGTAATGAGTCGAACAACATTGTAAAATAATCCCAAGCGAGGAGCGAACAGCTCAGAACGCAAAGGATCACGACATCCAACAAAGACGTACAAGCGAGCAGCCGGTCACCGTCGGGAGCATCTCAATAGTGCCAAAGACCAAGTACAACATGGGGAATTCCAAGAGTCACTAGCTTAGATATGGTACAAGTGTCCTAACACTTGGCATCCATCCAATGAACAATAGTGTAGATGTTGTACAAGTGTCCTAACACTTGGCAAAGATCCAATGGTTAAGCCACCAAGATGGTGACACATGTCCTCTTTGTATGTCTATAAATACTCCCTTCATGTACATGAAAAAGGGAGAACAATTGAATACAAGTCCAAACTCTTGCAAAATTATTTCTTGAGCATCACTTATCTAAATTCCATGATCTTGATTCGTGTTTGATGATCTTTCTTAGCTAAAACAGCCACTAATCATATTGATCATAAAAAGGTCATCAACAATTGGCGCTAGAAGGAGGGGTTCGAACCTCCGATTTATAAAAATTCAAAGAAAGTTTGAAGACTTCCACCGGAATCTGCATAATCTCGCCGGAATCCGGGAAGAGGCTGCCGGAAAACAAGAGTGCACATTCTTAATACAAAGATGTACAACACTTTGAGGGTTTTAATGCATGTGTGCATGAACTAGGGTTTTCAAACCTTCATAATCACACACAAGGCTAGTAACCCTTGGAAAAGGTGTTTGCAACAACAAGATTACTTCATCTATTTGCTTATTTACCCATATTTTGATAAGTCAAAATGGTTAGATCGCAAGAAGAACGACATTCGAGTATATCTCCAAGTCGTAAACCGAGGACTAGGGTTTCGTCTACCGAGGGACATGCACGAACGGTGAGAGCAACTTCGCAGAGGAATATACAAGTCACTATTGACACGATTCCACCGGAAGTTGAAGCTCTTGCTCAAAACCCGGAGGAACTAGCAAAAACGATTGATGTCCTCCAATTGTTACAGAATCGACAAGCAGCAGGACCGTCAAGAGCACCTGTGACGACCAATCGAGCAGGCGAGCAGGGTCGAGCAGGCGAGCAAAGAAGTAAAATGAGAGAAGATGTACGTCGGGACGAGGCTGACAGCGAAGAAGTCCGTAAAAATAAAGGAAAAGCTCCATTGAGCGAGCGTCTGGGAAGTCGAGAGGAATCATCACCAAGTCGAGCAGATGAGTCAAGCAAAAGTACTTCTCGAACAAGTGCTTTAGAAAGACTAGGAACAAGGAACGTAAATAGGAGGGAGCCATCCCAAAGGAACGAGGAGCGATCACGCCATCCTGCTCGCCCATCGGTGCATGACCGAATCAGGAGGTCAGCTTTTGGCCGACTAGGGCCAAATGGAGCTAGCAATGTTGCTAGGAAGATGACTCAGGAGAAACGTCCCGTTGGCAAGGGACTGCATCGTGAAGAGGTCACTGACCCCAATCACGATGAACAGCCTTCCATCGGGAGGACTCCCCCAAGCGAACTGCAGGAGATGAAAAAAGCAATTGAAGAATTACAAAAACAGCTAGAATCCCAGGGAGGTGTCAGATCAACTTCTCTCCCGTCCTCACCGTTATCCTCGTCAATTCTCAATGCACCAATCCAGAAGAAAATACAATTTCCGGCCATCAACCTGTACGAAGGAACTTCAGACCCTCATATCCATATAACAAAGTATTCGGCCTTCATGATCTCGGTAGGGGCAACGGATGCCACGCAATGTCGGAATTTCCCACTCACCCTTGGAGATGGCCCACACAGATGGTTTTCGGCACTGGCTCCCGGATCCATTAACTCTTTTACCCAGTTGAGCAAGGAGTTTTTGTCTCACTTTTCAACCGCTGGATCTTACTTGGCCCACAGGCACCGGTTGGCAGACATTAGACAAGGAGACGAGGAGTCAGACAAACAATTTCTAGAGAGGTTTGATAAGGTTTTGCTGGAAGGCGAAATGGTGAGTGAGGATACAAAGATAGTTGCAGTAATGGCCGGGCTAAAGAAAGGAACTGATCTGTGGAAGGAGATGCATTTAACCTGTCCGAAAACATACGCAGATTTCAGACACAAAGCAGGAATCCACGTGTCGATGCAGGAGGCCCTGCACAGAGAGTTGGGAGACAAAGCTGATCCAAAAAAGTTTGGCAAGAAATCTGGAGGTAGTGATTACAAAGCTCCGAAGAACATGAAGTCGTTCAATGGGGGAGCTGAGTTGAAAGAAAAGCTGAACCAAGTCCTTACCATGTCCGTGGACGCTGTGTACAACAACGTTAAAGACAGGGAAATGTTGTCAGGGCCACGGAGGATAAGGCAAGAGAGAGGAAAGTTGAACCCGAACAAATACTGCGCATATCATCAAAACATCGGCCACTTCACAAGCGAGTGCCGAGATCTATTGAAGCAGTTGTGGAGGTTCTATGAGGAAGGAAAGCTGTCCGAATTTGTGAAAAGGGAACCAGGTAAAAGACCAAGGGCACCGGTACCATCTAGCTCGGATGACGGAGACAGCGATGTACAACCGAGCAAAACTGGTAAGAGAGGAAGAAAGGTCCCAGCAGCCCCGGCAAGGCCTATTCCAGAGATTCTAATGCTAGAACCCACTGGACCAGTAGGTGGTTGTTCTGATGGGAGACCACCTATGTCGAAAAGAAAGAGGAAAGCAGAACTGAGAGCAGTAGATCAGGTGATGGAAGTGGGTATAAATCCATCGACAAAACAAACAGGGGACCTGACTTTCTCAGAGAAAGACTTAGACGGGGTACTCACTCCCCACAATGACTCGTTGGTCATTTGGGCCAATATTATGGGGACAAAAGTGCACCGTCTACTTGTCGATACTGGTTCCTACACGAATATCCTGTTCAAGAGCACGGTGGACCAGCTAGGAGATTGCGCTGAGTACATCAAAGATTGTGATCGCAAGATTGTAGGGTTCGGAAATGCTGTAACCACCCCGCTAGGAATAGTTACGTTGGCAGTTGAACTTGTATCAATCGAGGACCCGGAAAGGAAAATGAATAGAATGGTAGACTTCCTGGTTGTAGACCAACAGTCCACCTATAACGGGTTCCTCGGCCGTCCTTTCTTACATGAATTTAAAGCAGCTGTTTCAACTTACTATTATTGTTTAAAATTCCCAACAAAGAAGGGTGCAGGTACAGTCAAAGGAGACCAGAAGAAGGCTCGTGCGTGTCTTTTGCAGATACAGTTGCAGGATCACCAAGTCAACATGACAGACGGGTGCTCAGACAAGGACGGAGGCGATAGCGAGGCCACGACTTCTATTGACACTGAAATAATGGAAGTCGATGAGCAACTGTGCGCAGACGAACAGCCGCGCATCGACGAGCACATGTGCGTAGGCGCACAGTTGGGCGAGGACGAGCAAGAACGCAAAGACGAACAGTTTTTCCAAACAAGAGGAAAAGAAGCTGCTGCAACCAACACCGAGGAAGAACAAACAACGGCAATGAACGTTGATGCAGAGGACATCGAGCCACGATTTGGGGGCAGAACCGATGGAGACCAAAGATGAGCTAAAGGTAGAAGGGCCCACTATTGACCCCAGATGGAAAGGCCAGAAACGAAGGGCTACCCCGATTGAAGAGTTGGAAACTGTGAGAGTCGACCCGAACCAAGAGGGCTTAGAACTCTTCATAGGGTCCGAGCTACCAGAGCCGTACAGGACCAACATGATTGAGTTTCTTAAAGCAAACCTCGATGTGTTCGCATGGTCGCATGCAGACATGGTGGGCATCAGCCCCGAACATACCTGCCACAGACTCAACATCGACCCGAGAAAGAAGCCAATCCATCAGAAGAGGAGAAAATTTGGGCCCGACAAATACGAGGCGCTTGACGTGGAGGTTAAAAAGCTACTGGATAACGACCTAATCAAACAAGCGTTATGCCCGCAATGGGTGGCGAATCCAGTATTGGTTAGAAAAGCGACTGGAGCATGGAGACTTTGCATCGACTTCACGAATCTTAATGCCGCCTACCCAAAAGACAACTTCCCGTTGCCTCACATTGACCAGCTAGTTGATAGCACCGCCGGACATGAGCTGCTCACATTCATGGATGCATTCGCAGGATATCATCAAATCGCGATGCATCCCAATGATCAAGAGCACACAACGTTCTACACTAACAAAAACTTGCTATGTTGGAAGAGAATGCCATTTGGGCTAATCAACGCTGGAGCTACATATCAGAGACTGGTAAACAAGATGTTTGATGATCACATCGGGAAGACGATGGAAGTATATGTGGATGACATTGTTGTCAAGAGCTCAAAAAAGGAAGATCACTTACAGCACCTGGCTCAGACATTTGAGATACTTCGGACCTACAATATGAAGCTAAATCCCAAGAAAAGCAGTTTCGGCATCCATTCTGGGAAATTCTTGGGACATCTGGTTAGTCAACGAGGAATTGAAGCAAATCCGGTGAAAGTGAAAGCAATCATGGAGATGCAACCGCCCAGGTCAGTTAAGGAAGTCCAACGGCTAACCGGATGCCTGGCAGCTTTGAACAGGTTCGTTTCAAGGTCCGGAGATAAGTGCAGACCATTTTTCGAGGCCATCAAGAAAGGAAAGTTTCAATGGACAGAAGCCTGTCAGCGAGCGTTCGAGCAACTGAAAGAATATCTCAGCGATACAAAAATTCTTGCTAAGCCGATTCCAGGGGAGAAGTTGTACTTGTACCTGGCGGCTTCAGAAGTGGCAATCAGTTCAGTACTCGTTCGAGCAGAAGGAAAGTTCCACTTACCCATTTACTATGTAAGTCATGCCTTGCACGAAGCAGAACTCAAATATTCACCAACAGAAAAGCTAGCATATGCACTGGTGATGAGTGTCAGAAAACTTCGTCCATATTTTTTCGACCACCAGGTGGAAGTATTGACAACGTTCCCGCTCAAACAAATATTGCACAGACCCGATGCAGCTGGCCGCCTCCTAAAATGGTCAATGGAAATCAGTCAATTCGGGATTTCATATGCTCCTCGAACAGCGATCAAGGGGCAAGCCCTAGCAGACTTTCCCCCAAGATCCAACGAGAGGACATAGCCATCCCTGGCACATGTATGTTGACGGTTCGTCAACTAATACAGCATCGGGAGAAGGTATAGTCTTGATAAGCCCGGATAGGCAAGTTTTTACTTCAGCCGTTCGGTTCGAGTTCATGGCGACGAACAACGAAGCAGAGTACGAGGCTGTGATCGTTGGGTTACGCCTGGCATTAGCAGTTGGAGTACGAAGGTTGCAAATCTTTGGAGATTCGCAATTGATCGTCAACCAGGTCCGGGGAGAATATGAAGCAAGAGATGAAGACATGGCTTTGTATCAAAAAATTGTTGCTCACTTGGCATCCTTGTTCGAACAAATATACATTGAACAGATACCAAGAGACAATAATGCTCAAGCAGATGCATTAGCCAGGCTAGCAACCAGCACCGGACCAGCAGAATTGTCGGAGGTAACGCTAACAAGAATGTCCAAACCGTCAACCGAAGATTACAAAATCTATCAGATCAATGAAGATTTCGAAGAAGACGACTGGAGGATACCAATCATTGAGTATTTGCAAAACGATAAAAAGCCAGACAACCCGTCTGAAGCTAACAAGTTGGTCAAGAGAGCAGCAAGATACACCATGATGGATGAACAGTTGTACAAGAGAGGAATTTCACTCCCACTTTTGAAATGCTTGGCTAGGGGGCAAGGGCAAGCAGTACTGAAAGAAATTCATGAAGGCATATGCGGAAATCACGCTGGAGGACGAGCATTAGCATATAAGACCATAAGATAAGGGTATTACTGGCCGACCCTCCTCCAGGACGCAATCAAAGTTGCCCGAACTTGTCACAGGTGTCAGTTGTTCGCCCCGAACATCCACAAGCCCCCGCACGAACTAATCTCTGTCAATAGTCCGTGGCCATTTGCGAAGTGGGGAATTGACCTCATCGGGCCTTTTCCGCCAGGAAAAGGGAATGTTCGATTCGCAGTGGTGGCAGTAGACTATTACACGAAGTGGGCTGAGGCAGAAGCGCTTGTGTGAATCACACAGGAGAAAATGATCAACTTCATATGGAGAAACATTGTTTGCCGCTTCGGGATGCCTCAAGCGATCGTGAATAATGGGGAATAAAGAAACATTTCTCGACACCATACCACCCCCAATCGAACGGTCAAGTAGAAGCAGTGAATAAAATAGTCAAGCATATACTAAAGATTCGTTTAGCCGACAAACAGGGGAAGTGGTCAGAAGAGCTACCAGAAGTGTTATGGGCATACCGAGTATCTCACAGAACAAGCACAGGCGAAACACCATTCACAATGGCATTCGGGATGGAAGCAGTAATACCGGTTGAGTTAAAAGTTCTGACAAAACAAACATCTGCATTCGACGAAGAAGCAAACAACTCCGCATGGCAGCAGAGTTGGACTTACTTGAAGAAAAAAGAATAACAGCAGAATTGAAAAATGCAATTTACAAGAGAAGAGCAGCGAAGTACTACAATTCTCAAGTAAAAGCAAGAGAATTCGAAATTGGGGACTTAGTACTTCGAAAAGTTTTAATACCACCAGGAGTATTCGGCCCGACTTGGGAGGGCCCATACAAGGTGACGAATAAGTGGCACAACGGCACATACGACCTTGAAGACATGGAAGGTAAGTCGTCCCAATACTCCTGAAATACAACTTTACTCAAGAAGTACTACCAATGAAGTCCTGTAAGTCTTAGAAAGTTTGTAAATAGATCCTTTGTAATTTTTGAAATTTTTGCGCAAGTTTATAAGCGAGCAGATTTGCATTTATCTTATTAGGCGAGCATAATTGCATTTGTCTTTTGTCTTGCTGTATTTTAGTTTTTGAGCCTTAAGACCAAATTATTTAGTTGCTCGCCCAAAAATTTGTAAAATACAAGTCTGTTATAAGACGAACAATAGAGCATATTTGAATGCAAAATAAGGCTGTCCCTAATGGACCAATAGCCCACATTAATGCAAGGCCAAGTCCACGAGCGACCAAAATGGCCCAAACAACTAAAGGTCAAGTTCTATAAGAACCAAGTGACCAACTTAAAATTTGACTAAGTGTTTACCTTAAGAAAAAAAGAACACTTAGAAACTAAGTCATAAGCAAAAGAAAGAGGCGAGCAATTAAGTAAGACAAACAAAGAGGCACAAGTTTGTAGATGAGCAAAAATTTTCATTTCTTTAAGTCAAAAGATGTTTACAATAGGAATAAGAAATACAGAAAGAGTGTACATCCTATTGTAAATAAAAAACTAAGTCTTCAAGAGGGAGGTGGAGGAGGATCCTCTACAGTCCTGGTCGCCTGAGCACCCGGCTGCTCGCCCGGGGCACTTGTACCAGCCCCGTCTATTGGCGTTAAGGGAAGAGACGCCAACCCTTCGAAGACCTCATCAGTGGCCGCCGCGCTGGTCGTCGCTGGAGCGGGGTCAGGCTGGCCGCCATAAGTAGGAGCGGCGATATCAACCTCTTCGCCAAAAACCTCTAGGGGAAAGCCCAATTCGGCCAGATCAGAGACGAACAAGGTGGAGCCAGGAGCAGGGGGGGTAATTCTTGACATATTCGATGAAGTCCGCCTTCACCGCGCCACGAATATCTTGATTGTGGTCATGGGCGAAGTGAACAGACCTCAAACATTCAGCGAATGCACAGATGTACCCAAAGTTGGTCTTATCCAACACTTCCTGCTCATGGACTTCATAATCGATCATGTTCTTGCGCTCTTCCTCCAATCTTTTGATGTGCTCCTCGGCAACTAGCAGACGAGCAGCTAAGTCTGCTCGCTCCTTTTCAGCCCTTTCGACTCTCAGATCTGAAGTTTGAACCTCCAACATCATCTTTTGAGCCTTGTCCAAGGCACTCTGCTCGCCGGCCAAGGAGGCTTCCATCTTACTCTCCATCAAAGCCAGCTCCTTGGCATGCTCGGCCTTGCACTCTTTGATGGCAGAGGCTCTCTCTTCATCCATCTTCTCCATGCGACGGCCCAAGTCGCGGTTTGTTCGCTCAAGATCCAGGACTTGGTCGAGCAGCATCTTAGACTGGACCAACTGGTGGCTAGCATTGTGTCATGAGCATGAATTATGGAGAAGGGGGTGATACTCAAACAATTGAAGGCATTTGAAGTTGTGTTTTTAACTTTTAATTACTTTATTTAAATATCAAGGGATTAGCCCATTTAACTAGTTAATTTTGTTGGGCTTTAGTATTCTTAGTTGTATTATGTTTTAAGCCCATTTATATTCTTAGTTGTATTAAATAGGGCACAATGAAGAGTGAATGAACAAGCAAAAAATTATTCCAGAATTTTCTCCTCCTCTCGTGTCTCTCTTTCTAACTCTCTAATCTCCCCCAAATTATCTATCTCCCTCAATTCTCTCTTTCTCAATTGTACCAAAATCATACAAAAATATGAATTATAATTGTGATAGTGATGGGTTCACTACAATTGGCCTCAGAGCCAACGATTTTCGGCATGAGGGTGCAATCCTCACAGTTCTTGAAGAGGCCCAGAAACGGTTGGAAGAGAAATTTCACTCTGACACAAGAAAAAGGAAAGCTATGCAACAAAAAATTGAGGAACAAATTTCTGGAATTGGAGCTAAGATGCAAGATCGATTCGTGGATATTAATAGTCAGCTCGATCACATAATAAAAATGTTGGAAGGTATGCTATTACATCTACAAATTAGAAACATGAGCAACGAACCACCAAAGGAGGAATTGAATTCTGGGGAATCCTACCCAATGACTTTTGGTGTGATTAGTGTGGATGAGGAATCAATGTCGGGTGATTCGCTCAAGTATTTTGAGGAAGAAGGTTCTGGTAATGTGGTGATGGTGGAGCAACAAGAAGCAATCCTTGGAGAACCGTATTTCAATTCGGCCATCGAGGTAACAAAGGACCGGTCCATTGATGTAGCACAAGAAATTATTCGATCCAGTGAAGATAACCTTGGATTTCAGAGGCATATCGTTTATTCCTCCGGCAATGGTGATTTCATCTGCATCGGTGATATTGTGAAGGGTTACTTTGCGTCTTTGGATACCGCGAACAAGAGATGGATTCCGTTTCAATACCAGGTATTCAAATTGGTTAACATTTCTCTTGTATTGGTAGCACAGATGGTGGGAATTTTGGAGAAGCGGTTGGAAGTGAATGCGAGGAAAAATATTGTGCAAATTCTCGGAAACTATCACGCTCTGATGAAATTGATGGAAATCAAGGTAAGAAAATTGCGCCCCTCCTGTAAATTCCTTAGTGATGAGTATTGGCCTCCCCCTATGAAAAATCTGAGTTGTGATCGAATTTTAGAGCCTGTTGTTAGTGCTCCTGCTAGAAATTTAAATGTGTTGGAGGTACTGAATGATTTGAGGGAAATGTATGAGAAGGGTGGTAAAGTTAATGTGTGCTTAGAGATTGTATCTGCTCCTACTACTGCTTGTTTTGAATCAGTTTTTGTTTTGAGCTCTAGAAATCTTGAGGAATTCCTTCTGAATTGTGTTTTGGAGATTCACAAAGAAAAAATTAGTCAAATTCATTTAATTGCACCACTTATTGTAGTTCTGAATCGATATCGTAATGATTTTGCTATTGTTGTTATTCATGGGGAAGGAAAAATTCTGGGGAGGGTTCGTACAGTGATGATAAATGCATTGTGGAGACTGTGTAATAATATTGGCATTGTGTATGATGGGGTAAATATGGACGGCATACCTGATCGTAGCCCTTGTACATTTATTGCATTTATTGGTACTCTGTTGTTTGTGAGAGTTGTGCTGATAGAGATTGGATTAGAAGCTCCTAGAGAGCTCAAATATCTTTCATTTCCAGAAAAGATAGAGGATATTCTGATGACTTTAATTGCAATGTTTGTAGAAGATGGAATCTCAATTATACAATCATATGGTGAACATGATGATACAATGGTGTTGAAGCAAATATATCAAGATCCGCTTCTTGAGTTTCAAGTTTACGGATTAATGGATTCTTCTGGAAATAGAGCCAAAAATAATTATAGTGGACGATATTTTAATGATACATTAATGGGGCAAGGAGATGACAAGGTCAGGAGATGCAATGAGTGGTCTAAGTGTATGTCTCGTCTTTTTCTCAATGACTATACATCATTAATTGGAAATACAGGAGGTGGATTTAAAAGGAATACTGAAGTATTTGTACCAAATGGAAGCTCTCTAAAGCAGCAGCCAACTTCAGATATTATGAAGATTTCCATCATCAATAATACAGAGCAAAGAAAATGGATTGAAGCACAGGGAATTATTTTAAGAAATAGTTATTCAAGCACAGAGTGGAATTATCAATCCAACACTAGGGACATTATCAGTGAACCTTGTAATGAATCAAACGCTGCCTCAGGAGTTCATTATATCAAATTAATGAATCTTGTAAACTTTACAAATAGGAAGCTTCCTAGTTGGGCTGTGAACAAAACTTGGAAGGTGAGGTATCTTCTTCTTGTATTGCATGGAACAAAGGACAAGGTGATTATATTGGTTGTATGGGAATGAATTATGGGAATTGGTACTCTTTGTTGGACAACTTCAAGCAAGCAATATGGACGGATATCAAATCGTGAATGGAATAATTCTTATCATAGATCCTTGGGGACAAGGATCTCAAAAACGGGGGAGTATTGTCATGAGCATGAATTATGGAGAAGGGGGTGATACTCAAACAATTGAAGGCATTTGAAGTTGGGTTTTTAACTATTAATTACTTTATTTAAATATCAAGGGATTAGCCCATTTAACTAGTTAATTTTGTTGGGCTTTAGTATTCTTAGTTGTATTATGTTTTAAGCCCATTTATATTCTTAGTTGTATTAAATAGGGCACAATGAAGAGTGAATGAACAAGCAAAAAATTATTCCAGAATTTTCTCCTCCTCTCGTGTATCTCTTTCTAACTCTCTAATCTCCCCCAAATTATCTATCTCCCTCAATTCTCTCTTTCTCAATTGTACCAAAATCATACAAAAATATGAATTATAATTGTGATAGTGATGGGTTCACTACACATTGTACGCCATCAGGCGAACATTATCGCTGGCAGATTGGCCACCAACAAGGGTGTTCGCCGATTTCGTCCAGGCCCTTGGGACCATCTCAGCAGCCCGGCGAACAGGGAGATCCGGGATGTCACAGAGCGAGGAGGGGGCATTTTTAACCACAGAGAGGTGGTGGAGTGTTGTCCCTCGGCCGGGGTAGAGTGTTGGGTTATACCTGACGAACAAAAACAAGTGTTAGTGAGCGAGCAACATGGAACTAAGCGACGAATAATAAGAAAGTCGGGGATGATTAACTTACTCCTTGATTTTCACTGGATCCCAACCCAGGTAAGAAGTGTCCCTGGGATTGTCCCCTGTCTTGGTCGCCACCAAACTGGCGACCACCTGCTGTTCGTCCACTACTTCCATCGAGGTAGATTTCGAAGTAGGGGATCTTGGAGCAATGTTGCTCGCTTCTCCAGCAGTCTTTGATGCTTCAAGGCGCGATCATCACCGTGACTGCCACGAGCATCGTCACCTCGTGGTTCTTTCCTTCTCTCCCTTTCCCTCTCCTTCTCCTTCCTCACATCCCGCGGAGAGGAGGTAGTTTTGGCCGCAGGCTTGCGGCGACCAGCTCCGGCGGCTGGGCGACCAGTGGGGTTCTCCCCTGCCCGGAGGCGCATGATGGCAAGGGGAGGGTCCATCTTCCTTCTTAAAGCGTCGGCCATTTGCTTTACTCGTCTGGCGAGCAAGTAATATGACTCGGGCACAGCCGGGATGGCAACGGTGACTCGTTGATCTAACAAGAAAGAGACAAGGGTCAGGCGAGCAAGAATGATTAGCGAGCAAGAGTGATTGGCGAGCAAGAATAAAAAAGTTACCTTCTGGGACGGCGGCTTGAGCTTCAAGGTGGTGAGGACTCGTAACCAAACCAGCAAGTTTACGACAATGAGCCTTCGAGAGATGGTGTATGTCGCGACTAGCAACGTCGCGAAGAGAGATAATGGCTAAGGTGAAGAGAAATTCGTCGCTGATATCGGGATGCCCCCACTTCAAATTTCTCGGACCTGCAAAACAACGGAAGGGATTAAAATTAGTCCTACTTATGAATTAGCAAGACAAAATTAGCCCTACGTTTGATTTTTCCAAAGCCTTCAGGCGACATGATGCGCGTCTGCCCGCCAGCGAATCCCTCAGTTGCTCGCCAATCTCCACCAATAAAAAGGAATTGGCAATGCCAACCCTTAATCTTATTGGGAACACCTTCAACGAGTTTCAATCCAGTCTTCGCCTTGGTGTAATACCAGCCAGCACCGTCCTCGGAGATAGTTAAGGCATAAAGAAGCTCCGCGGTTGTTATTTTATTTTTGTAACCCTCAAGACCAAAAAATGTCATGAAGGCTAGAAGAGTACTCCAACCATTTGGGGTGATTTGAGTGATCGCCAGATTCATGTCGAGCAAGAACCGGCCAATGAGCGGATGAACGGGGAGCGGGAAACCCGTGTTCAACACATCCAAGTTGATCATCGTGCAGCCAGGAGGGGGGCGATCAGCAGTCTCTCCTTTCTTCGGCACATACATGAAAATATCGTAGGGGATTTTGTACGTTTCACGAATGCTCGCCAGATCATCCTCAATAACAACACTGGCAACCTTGCTCGCTGCATAGTCCCCATCCTGAGCCTTCATAATTACCCTCGATGTGGGGGCAAAAGTCTTCGAGTAGCGAGCAGAATAGTCCGCCCACTCGTTGTCACGAACAACTCCTTCCGGGATTCGAGATTCAGGTGTAGTGTGAGAGATAGGGAAATTGATTTCCTTTAAAAACTCCCAAGTGAGAGTGGGGCCTTGCTGCTCGTCAACTCGCTGTTCGCCAGTGTTGTCGGGTTGGTCGCCTTCTTGATCAACAGAACCCTCTATCTCCGCGGCCACTTCTGCAGAGTCTTCTCCTAGGTCGGAAGAAGTTCCAGGTTCGCGAGCAAGAGGTTGTATCTCTTCTTGCTCGCCAGAGCGATCAACTGCGTACATCTCTACTGAGCGAACAACGGAGCTCGCATCTGAGTCCGTATTCTCGTCCACCAATAACATACGTGGGTTGTTCGCCAACGCCTGGCGAACAGATCTGCACGGAGAAGACTGATCTACGGGTCTTTTTTCCGGGTTTCGTCCGGGTCCGGATTGAGAGGAGCTTGAGGGGGAAAAATCCATTCAAAAAAGTGATGGAGGAATTTGGTTAAGTGTGGTGTAATATACAGATAACGAAGCCAACGGAGAAGTTATGACGGCGACGGAATCAACAGGACGACGGCGCGACGGTGGTCCACGGCCGGAATTACAATCGCAGTAACAAGAAATACGAAAAAGAAAGAGAAAGTGTACAAAATTGAAATCTAAAGGGAATGCAAGATGAATTACCTTCGAAAACTAAGATCTAAGAGACACAAGGGAAGATTCAGGCACAAGAATTGCAAGAAAAAAGCTTCGAAAAGTCTTCAATGGCGGAAATGTGAGAATCGAAAGAAGAAAGAGAAAAGTGAAGATAGTGACGCCTATTTATAAGGATTGAATGGGGCGAAAATGCAATTTTCGCAAAATTTTGTAGGTCCCTATGGGCAAATTGGGGATCGCGCGTGACTGACGCAATGCCTCGCGTTCCGTGCCTCGGGAATCCAACCGTCACGACACGAAAGGGCGTTCGCTGCTAGTCGCCCACACGGATGCTCGCCCATATAACCAACTATACTCTCTTTCTGCTCGCCCATTGTTCGAAGATGAAATTGTAGCTTTGTCTCAGTTGATCAATCCATATTCAACATGAGGCCAAGCTAGGGGGCAATTGTTGATGGGCAAACAACTTTGTATTTAATTAACGAAAGATTATCATTAAACTAGATAACAGGATGACAAATGAAAGAAGCTAACAGCTTTGTGGAGCAAGCAGTTTTGAAGGGCGAGCATCTTAGCAAAGAGCTGACAGCCTTGTGAGGCGAGCAGTTTTGCAAAACAGCTCTGACATGGTAAGCAAGATATTGTGGCGAACAGCCTTGCAAAGAACAGCTGTGCAAGTGGCTCAAACCAAGATCAACTCAGGCGAACAGCTTCGTAATGAGTCGAACAACATTGTAAAATAATCCCAAGCGAGGAGCGAACAGCTCAGAACGCAAAGGATCACGACATCCAACAAAGACGTACAAGCGAGCAGCCGGTCACCGTCGGGAGCATCTCAATAGTGTCAAAGACCAAATACAACATGGGGAATTCCAAGAGTCACTAGCTTAGATATGGTACAAGTGTCCTAACACTTGGCATCCATCCAATGAACAATAGTGTAGATGTTGTACAAGTGTCCTAACACTTGGCAAAGATCCAATGGTTAAGCCACCAAGATGGTGACACATGTCCTCTTTGTATGTCTATAAATACTCCCTTCATGTACATGAAAAAGGGAGAACAATTGAATACAAGTCCAAACTCTTGCAAAATTATTTCTTGAGCATCACTTATCTAAATTCCATGATCTTGATTCTTGTTTGATGATCTTTCTTAGCTAAAACAGCCACTAATCATATTGATCATAAAAAGGTCATCAACAACAGGGATATGCACTGATTTGGTCAAATAATAAAGATTATATCAAATCTTTTTTATTTGAGTCCGTGATATCCTTAATATATATGCACCACTATTCTTTTTCTCAATAGAAAGAAAAGGTGGTGGTGGTTAGGTGGGTTAAAAAAGGTGGGTATTTTTTATAAGGGGTTAAAGAAAAATGTTAAAACAACTTAATAAATCAAATTAGAGAGTACAAATGCAAATGTGTCTACTAATAAAACCAAGAAACACATTCTCCACAACCAAAAAAATAGATTCCCCACAAGAACAGTAAAACCTAAACCATTTATCAAAAACCCTAGATTGCCCACAACGTTATGGCATAGATTTTTACAACAAGAAATAACTCATGTGTTTCTCAATTCATTATAATGCTAATATATGCAAAATAAATAGATTCGAACAAGTCACCTTTTATGGAATGGAGAAAACGGTAAATTTTCACCACACTTTCTATTCGAATTTTTTAAATTCTAAATGACTGTTTTTTTGGAGAGGAAGGAGATTCAAATTGGTGTTAAAAAAATGGTCTATTTCAGCTACATCTATTCTACTCTCTCATTGTCTAATTGTCCAGAAAGGGGGAGGTGAAGGCTTCAGCTTGAGGTCCATGATTAGGCGTGAAATTGTTATGTTTTGGTGCCCGATTTGCCCATGTTTTGAGTGTTTTCGATGAGTGTTTGGAGTCAAATGAGTATCATTTTTATAAACTTATTAATTTGTCTCTTTGATTTTCATAGATGGATAGAGGGCGAAAAGAGGAGTTCGTAGGACTTTGAATCGGCCAAAACGGACTCCCGGTTGAGAAGTTATGAAGATTTTACGAACATGTGTACAGCCAGCGATCGAGCGCCTTCGCTCGACCTCTTGACCGCTCGACCACCAAGCTCGAGCGCTAGCGCTCGAGCTGCACCTGCACTCGAGCGTTTTTGCGTGTTTTTGGCCCAAAATCGCCCAAATTCGTCCCAAAGCCTATATATATGATTAGGCGTGAAATTGTCATGATTCATAGCTAGAAACGCCCTATTTTTGGTCGATTTTATTGAGTTTTTAGAGTCAAATGAGTACTATTTCTATACATTGATGAATTTGTCTCTTTGATACTCATAGGTGAATCGAGGACGAAAAACGGAGTTCGTAGGACTTTGAATCGACTCAAACGGATGCCCGGATGAGAAGATATCGAAGAAATACGATTGGTATTAGTACGTGAGAAGAAAAGTGTTAGTTGCAAGGAAGGAGGGCCCATTCGAGCACCGTCACTCGAGCAACGTAGGTCGAGCGCTCCAAACTTATAGAGAGTTTTTGCCGCTCGAGGGGCACAGCTCGAGCGCCTCATTCGACCTATAGAACCATTCGACCAAACAAGGTCGAGCGCCCCGCTCGACCTACTGATTCATTCGACCACATAGGCTCAAGCGCCCCGCTCGAGCGGGACAGCTCGAGCGCCTCCGAGGCTTAAATGCCAAATTTCTTTTTTCAGCCCATGAGATCCCGTTTCGACCCGGTGCCTATATATACCTCTTCCAAACTCGTTTTAAAGAACGACTTGACACACACACGAGATTTAGACTTAGTTTTTGGAGAGGAAGGAGAGAAGCAAGTTTACTTACGTTTTGTTGAGGTTTTTCGTACGAATTCTTAAGTACTTTTCGTTTCTTAGTTTCTTTTCATTAGCTTTATTACTTTAAACGCTTTGAACTTCGTTTTAGTTAATTAAATTTCAGTTCTTAGTATTTATTCCTTTAAACCCTAGTTCATGTTTCTTATTTTCCTCGTTCAATTCATTATGTTGATGTTTGTTGTTTCTTCTATTGCTTTTATGTTTGTCAAAGTCATGTTAGGCTAAAACCCTTGCATGCTTAGGGTAGGATGAACTCGTAGAAGTAGGTTGTGGGTACGTAATTAGCATAACTTGTGACGTTAGGTTTTAATTCTCTTAGTTAATGAATTCTTAAAATTAATCTAGACTTCGCTTTTGAATTTCGTTCGAAAGGTGTTAGAGAGAGGACGACCGTATCACTCTTTAACAACGAGTAGACTAAACGATAAGGTTTAGGAAGGATTAATTCATCTACCAGTTTAGCGAAGGAGGACGACCGCATCACCTTAGTTAAATTAGGGTCTCATTAATTAAGCACAATCTATTAAATTGTTAGTAGATTAGTGAAGTCGAGTATTAGGGTAAAGTATTAGGGTTTAGAATCTTGAGCTTTCACCTTGCATTCTTAGACTTAGGTTATTTCTTGTGTGTCACAGTTATTCTGATTATATACCTGCTCCGTTAGTATACGTAGGGATTCCTATCCTGAGCATCATCATCTCTCATTAGAACACAACCCTTAGTTAATTTGATTTCTTTAGTATTTTAGTTTACTTAGTTTATTTTAGTTTTAATTAATCTTTCCAAAAATCCAAAAAACATACACTCATATTAACTACGACACGTAGATCTTCAGGGATCTATTCGCATACATACTTTCCCTTGGGTTCGATAATACTTGGTCCCTATACTCGCCCATACTACAGTGAACCCGTACTCTTGCGGGGAAGCTACTAGTAGAAGCTAGTATATTCGCTTCAAGTCAATGGCGCCGTTGTCGGGGAAGGCGTTGTATGCTTTTTGAATAGGACTTGTTGATAGCTTAGTAGTTAGTAGTGAGTGCTTTCTTTTCTGTTTTATTTTTATTTTTATTTATTCGGCAGTTGCGTTTTGATCCTTCTGCTAGTGTGTCAGGTTTATGAAAACACGCTCACAAGGCAATACGAGCGAAGAGAGAATTCAGTCAGACCCTGAGACAATAGCTAGAAGGAACCGAGCTTTCTTGAGGAGGATGAACGCTGCCGACTTAGGGAAAAAACCAATGGACATCACTAATGAGTTGGAAGATGTCGAAAATGAGTTTAACCAGGGGTTGAACCGGGTTGACGGCACTGATGGCAACACCAGTAAGAACCAAGATCCGTTAGGGGATAGTCAGAGCCAAAACCCGGGTGCACAAAATGTTATCAATCCAGCTCAGAATTTTGTCCATAATCCTCTGAACAACCCTGCTTACCCACAAAACCCAAATAACCCTTTCAACAACCCAGTATACCAACCATACCCATACCCACCATACCCATATCATCCACCTCCTGTTTACAACCAACCACTTGTGTACCAACCACCTCCAGTTCAACACATACCAGCACCACCTGTTGCTCCTCAGCCTGTGCCCCAGAACGCAGATCAGAATATGGCAATTCGGGGCAGGTTCATGGCGCAGCCACAGCGGTACTATGATGGAGTGGCATTGCCTCCTGTTGAGGCAAACAACTTCTCGATTTCCCCGGGAATTCTAAAGTTGCTTACCGAGAATCAGTTCAAGGGGGTGATCGGGAAGAAGAATCCTCACACTCACCTGAGGAGTTTTCTCATGATAGCATCTACTTTCAATTACAATGGCATGTCTGAAGATGCCAAGAGGCTTAGGCTGTTCCCATTCTCACTGACGGGAATAGCTAAAGAGTGGTATGACAACACGCTCCCACGGGGAGGTGTAACCACATGGGCTGAGCTCGAGCGTCTGTTCCTCGAGCGCTTCTACCCTCCATCAAGAACTATAAAAGCGAGGATTGAGATCTCTTCTTTCCGCTAGAAGCAAGGAGAGGACCTACGTCAAGCGTGGGAGAGATACTCAAACATGCTGATTGAATGCCCGCAGCACGGGTACTATGAGGGAGATATTATGTCATTCTTCTATAGTGGTGCCAACAAGGCGGGGCAAGACCATTTAGACGCATGTGCGGGTGGAGCATTCCTGAATCAAGACATAGAGAGGTGTAGAGAGATCGTGGACAACATTGTCACGAATGTCGGGGCTTGGAATGGAGATCCAGATTTTTAGAGAGTTCATCAGGTTGAGGAGAGTGAAGGAACGAGAAGGCTGTTGATGGCCATGATGGAGAAGATCAACAACCTCGAGTTGGGGAAGAATTTGGTTGGAGAGCATGCGGCAGAGAATGATAGAGTAGACCAGCCAAGTGGACAGCAAGAGGTAGCCAATTACATGGGAGGTCCGTATTACAATCAGAATGGCTACCAAGGTGGAAATCAGTTTGGAAGACCTTCTTATGGTCAGCCATTTGTACCTCCAGGCCCTCAGCCACCTCAAAATCAATGGAGGAACACACAAGGAGTTCAAGGAGGCCAGCAGCCTCCTCAAAACACATGGAGGAAGAATGAGAACTTTTCTTATGCTAACCCAAAAGCTGGTATTACTGTTCCTACAGGTGTGGATCCGGGGTCTAAACCTCCTGGTGGAGAAGGCGGTGCATCAACCGAGGAGATGTTGAGAGTTATCCTTCAGAAAGTGGAGGAAGTAAGTAAAAGGTTGTCATCCTTGGAGTACGATATGAAAGAGTTGCATAAATAGGGTGATCAACGTGATCAAGAGCTCCAGAAGATGAACGTTGAGTGGACTAGAACTCAACAAGAGAACAATCGAAGGTTCACTTCTATAGAGTTCCAGATGAGCCAGATTGCAAAGATGGTGAATAGAGAGCCGGGAAAATATCCTTGCATGCAGGAGGGGAACCCGAAAGAGCATTGCAAGTTGATCCAGCTTAGAAGTGGAACCAACTACGAAGGTCCTCAGATGCCTGCTGATTCTGAGACGCCCCAAGTTGAGAAGGGGATTGAAAGTGAAGGGATTGAGAAGCATAAAGATATGGATGAGTCCCAGAAGGGCAAGGAAAAAGAGGAGATTGAGAGAGTTACTAAGTGGAAAAAGGCAAAGGAAGCAAGGGATAAAGTGAAAGAAACAGAAAGAGATGAATGGGGGGTACCCAAATCTGTGATACTCGTCCCGTATCCACAGCGCTTCATGAAAAAGAAGCTTGATGAAAAATTTGCAAAATTTCTTGATGTCTTTAAACAACTTCACATTAATATTCCTTTTTATGATGCTTTGGAACAGATGCCGCATTATGCAAAGACGGCGAGTGCATGAGCCAAAGTTGGTGCAGCTGAACCACGAGGTGAGTGCATTAGTGCACAAGGCGCTTCCACCGAAGTTGAAGGATCCTGAGAGCTTCACGATCCTATGTGACATTGGGAACGGGATCAAGAAAGGAGCGATGTGCGACCTCTGAGCGAGCATTAATTTGATGCCGTTGTCGCTTTTCAAGAAGTTGGAAGGTGGTGAACTTCAACCCACAATGATGACGCTTCAACTTGCCGATCGGTCTATTACTAGACCTCAAGGTGTGGTTGAAGATGTCCTAGTGAGAGTTGGAGATCATATTTTTCCAGCCGACTTTGTAGTGCTTGAGATGGAGGAAGATGAGCACATTCCTTTGATCTTGGGAAGGTCGTTCTTAGCTACGGCGGGGATGGTGCTAGACGTGGCAAATGGGAAGATTACATTGAAGGTTGATGATCAAGAAGTGAAGATCTCCCTATATGAAGCCATGAAGCACCCGAAGGAGGATGAGAGTTTGTATTGCATGGATGCCATTGATCCTCGTGTTGAAAACACACCTTCTATCCCTAATCCTTCTCATATTCATGATTTTGTTAGTTCTTCACTTGATTATTTAACCCATGAGCATTATGATCTTGATTATTTTCATAGGGATAAAGTGAAGAAGTTGAAGGATGAAGAGGTGAAGAAAGTGGACGTGGTCCAGCTAGAGAGAAAAGGAGGAGTTAAGAAGAAAAAGTCCAAACTCAAGAAATTGTTTAGTAAGACTCCTCCAGATAAAGGTGAGAATGAGTTGAGACCCATAACACTTGGGAATGAGAAGAGAGAAAAAGAGCTCATGATGGAGGGACAACAAGGAAAGAAATTCAAACACCACTCTTATGAGAGTGAGGGAGGTAAATTTGAGTATGATGTCCCATAAGCTCTTTTGAGCTCGGTCCAGCATCAGGACCTTAAAAATAGCGCTGAATGTGAGGCAATCCATTTTTATTTGTTTTTAGTGTCCTATTATGTTATTAGGGTGTTGTTGAGTCGTATGTTTAACCTCGTACTTGAGAGTTTTATTTTGTAGGCTTGTCTCTAAAAGGGTAAAGGAATGATGGAGTATTCAGATTGAAGGGACCAACTCGAGACAAAGGAGTGTGCTAAGTTGTTGAAGAGAAACTGAATTGTTTGGTTGAGGTAACCCACAACCCCAAACTTAGACCTCTTCGCAAGGTCGAAGTTTGGGGGGTGGAGTATTTATGTGTTTTATGACATTGCACCGGAGCACCCCTTATCTTTGAGTTGAGTTGATTATTTGTGTCTTGAGATGCTCCTTGGGGTGATTTTGATTTGTTTTGTTACTCAATATTTCATGCCTATCAATTCTCTTATACTTGTTGGTTCCTATCTTTGAGTATGATTTGATGAGTTGATGATTTGTGGATTTGAGTTAGGGACTCTTTTGTGTGAGTGTTTGAATGAGAGTTGATTTGAGAAAGAACTTGTATGCTTGTGAATTTTTCTTTTGAGTACTTGTGTGATGAGAGTGAGAATTCACTAGGACTAGCATGGATGTGAAAGCCGTGAGATTTGAGCCTTATGAGATTTTGATGCATAAAATAATCTCTTCGTTTGTGAGTGGATCATCACCTTAGAGGATGCTAGAACTTGTGTGTGCTCTTGCTTCTTGATTGTGTCTAGTTTGAAATGCCGAATGTGATCTTAGGCCATCTTTGATTTGAGTGAGTCACTTAGCCAAAATTTTCCTTACCAATGACATGTATCCCTTGCTAGCCCCTTTGAGCCTAAAGCCTATTTTATTTGCTAGCACATTTAAATACTATTCCAAGTTCCTAAGCCTTTTGTCCCAATTTGAGTGGAGAATAGGAAAAGTGTGAAGGTTGAAGGGATTGAGTTGGGTTGAGTTGAGAAAAAGGAATTATGATGGTTGAGTGGTGATAAAATAAGGGTGTGAATGAGATTTGAGTTGTGGGAAAGAACAAAAAAAGTTGAGAATGAGCAAAAGAAAAAAAAAAAGAGCTCATGTGTTTGTGCGAAAAAAAAAATGAAGTGGTTGAAAAAAAGTGAAAAGAGTGAGAAAGAAAAAAAATTGAAGTGTTGAGAAAAGTGGAATTGAAAGAGTGTTGATTGAAAATGTTTGAAGTAGTCTGTTCCTAATCTCGAAGTACTAAAGTTTGAGTTTCTATTCTCCATTCACGTGAGTCACTTATCCATATTGTTATTCCACCTGTCCAAAGAGCCTACATTACAACCTTGAGAAAAGTCCTTTTTGATTCGGCATTGATTTCTAGAGTATGGTCGGAGTTGAGAGTGCTTACAAGCCTATGGCTGCCGATATGAGTGATTGATTGTTTGAGTGAATCCCTTAATCATTTATATACACTAGTGAGGGAGTGAAACACATCGTTGAGAGCACATCCATGTTTGATCTTGGTGTTTCTTGTTGTTGTTGCATGAGTATGATGAAGGAAGGTGAGTGAGTATACTTGTGATTGATCATTGAAGCTCGAGTTCATTTGCTTGCATGAGTTGATTCTTTGACTCATTCCTAACAATTTCACTTGACTTATTATTTCATTGCTTGAGGACAAGCAATATGGTAAGTTTGGGGGGGTTGATTAGGCGTGAAATTGTTATGTTTTGGTGCCCGATTTGCCCATGTTTTGAGTGTTTTCGATGAGTGTTTGGAGTCAAATGAGTATCATTTTTATAAACTTATTAATTTGTCTCTTTGATTTTCATAGATGGATAGAGGGCGAAAAGAGGAGTTCGTAGGACTTTGAATCGGCCAAAACGGACTCCCGGTTGAGAAGTTATGAAGATTTTACGAACATGTGTACAGCCAGCGGTCGAGCGCCTTCGCTCGACCTCTTGACCGCTCGACCACCAAGCTCGAGCGCTAGCGCTCAAGCTGCACCTGCACTCGAGCGTTTTTGCGTGTTTTTGGCCCAAAATCGCCCAAATTCGTCCCAAAGCCTATATATACCCTTTCCAAGCATATTTTCACATATCACCACATACCAACACATATTTTTACATATTTTGAGCAAGGAGAAAGCTTGGGAAGGAGTTTTGAAGAATTTTGTACGTTGTAATCGAGGTTTTAATTTACGAATTCTTAGTTTTAGTATTTCTTTTGAACGTATTAGATTAATTCTTTCTTTCTTTACTCTTTGAGATGATTAAACCTAGTTTTTCAGATTTATATAGATTTCTTTGGAGACTTTAATTTGTTCTTTCGTTTATGTTCTTGATTTCTTTCGTTAATTCAATTATGCATATGTTTATTGTTCTTGTGATTGCTTTTATTATTCAAACCACCATGTTAGGCTAGAACCCTTACATGCTTAGGATAGGATGAACTCGTAGAAGTAGGTTGTGGGTATGTAATTAGGGTAATTCGTGACGTTAGTTTTAATTCTCTTAATTAATGAATTCTTATAATTAATCTTAACTCTACCTTTGAATTTCGTACGAAAGTGTTAGAGAGAGGACGACCGCATCACTCAATAACAATTAGTAGTCTTAACGAGAGGGTTTAGGAGAGGTTAATTCATCTACCGGTTTAGCGAAGGAGGACGACCGCATCACCTTAGTTAAATTAGGGTCTCATTAATTAAGCACAATCTATTAACTTGTTAGTGGATTAGTGAAGTCGAGTGTTAGGGTTTAGAATCTTGAGCTTTCACCTTGCATTCTTATACTTAGGTTATTTCTTGTGTGTCACGGTTATTTTAATTATCGTACCAACTCCGTTAGTATACGTAGGAATTCCTATCCCGAGCATCACCCTTTTATATTTGAGACAAAACCCTTAGATAATTAACTCATTTCTTTCTTTTGCATTAGTAGAGTAGTATAGTTTAGATTTAATAATTTTCAATCCCCAAACATACACTCATATTAACTACGACGCGTAGATCTTCAGGGATCTATTCGCATACATACCTTCCCTTGGGTTCGATAGTACTTGGTCCCTATTGTGATAGTGATTTGAATATCACCGATGATGATTGGTGATTGAGAAGAAGTCGTATTAATAAGCTTGTGTACAACAAACTCCCATAATTAGGGGAGGACTAATCTAGGAAAATATTTACAAAATAATAATCTAAACAAGAATATATACAATCACCAACAAATCAAATCTTCAACTAATATAATCGGTATTACCCCCCGTCAAGCGCTGCGTGGGGTGAGGACACACGCAAAGCTTGGAACGAAGAAACTCGAAAGCTGGACGAGGGAGACTCTTTGTGAAGATGTCAGCGAGTTGCGGATGAGAAGGAACAAAATCGGTGTGGAGTTTGCCAGAGGAGACCAATTCTCGAACAAAATGGTAATCAAGATCAATATGCTTGGCTTGTTTGTGAGCAATAGGATTCTGGCTCAAGAATATGGCACTCTTGTTGTTAGAGAGTAATGTTGGCCGAGTGGAAGGGAGAGCGTTAAGCTCTCGAAGAAGATTTGTGACCCAGACTAACTCGGCTGCTGCATTTGCCATAGCTCGGTATTCCGACTCGCAACTAGAACGAGCAACAGTAGGCTGCTTCTTGGCACTCCAAGAAACTAAATTTCCCCCAAGAAAAATAGAGTACCCATATGTGGAGCGGCGGGTTTCGATACAACGCGCCCAATCGGCATCAGAATATCCCAAGACAGAGGAATCAGGACGTCTCGTGAAGGAGAGACCAAAGTGAAGTGTTCCTTTAACGTAACGAAGTATACGCTTAACAGCGGAAAAGTGAGCATCCGTTGGAGAGTGAAGAAACTGGCTAACGGAGCTAACAGCATAGGATAAGTCTGGACGAGTGATAGTTAAATACTGAAGAGCCCCAACAAGAGATCTGTATAACGTAGGATCAGAACAAGGAGAACCAGTGCTGAGGAGAGATTCCCCTGTGGCCAACGGTGTGGCAATGGGCTTGGAATCCAGTAAATCTGCACGCTTGAGAATGTCATGAGCATACTTGGCCTGTCCGATAAACAAACCGACAGGAGTATAAGATACCTCCAAACCAAGAAAATAAGTTAACCGCCCGAGATCTTTAATAGCAAACTCCTGATGCGTACGAGAAATAAAACCACGAAGGGCAGTGGTGTCATTTCCTGTAACAATGATGTCATCTACATAAAGCAGCAAATATATTGTCACAGGGCCTTTGTGAAAGTGAAAAAGGGAGGAATCTGCCCGACTCTGAACGAATCCCAAGCTGAGGAGATAGGAGCTAAAACGTTGAAACCAAGCAAGAGGAGCCTGCCGAAGTCCATACAGAGCCTTCTGCAAACGACAAACGTGATCAGGATAGCGAGGATCAACAAAACCAGGAGGCTGAGACATGAAGACAGGTTTGACAAGAATGCCATTAAGGAATGCATTCTTGACATCAAGCTGATGGAGAGGCCACCCATGTTGAACCGCAAGAGATAAAACAATCCGGACTGTAGCTGCTTTAACAACAGGACTAAAGGTGTGATGAAAGTCAGCACCAGGAACCTGAGTAAAGCCTTGGGCGACCAAACGAGCTTTGTGACGTTCAACAGACCCATCAGGACGGAATTTCGTACGAAAGACCCACTTAGAACCGACAATGTTAGTACCGGAGGGACGAGGCACCAAAGTCCAAGTGGCATTCGCACGAAGAGCATCAATCTCTTCTTGCATGGCAGCAAGCCATATCGGATGCTTAGCAGCGGACTTGAAACCACGAGGCTCAGAAGTTGCAGTAAGAGCCGAGAGAAGAGCTGTAGTCGTCAAGTCAACCGGATAGCGAGGTTTGAATATGCCAGCACGAGCTCTAGTAATCATGGGATGAGTGGGAGCCGGCACAACGGCAGACGGAGCTGCTGGAGGCGAAGGTGGCTCAATATGTGCAGAAACAGGTGGTGAAGCTAGCTCGGCATGAGCAGGGGGCGAAACCGGCTCCTCGGGTGGTGCTGCAGTGGGCAGATCATCTTCCTCATCAACCAAAATAGGAGTCGACCGGGTAATCGAATCCTGTGGAAGAGAAGCGGGGCGTACGGGCTGCACGAGTGGCAGAGAAGGATGGACAGCCGAAGCATCCAAAAAGGTCGACATATCAAGGTCAGAGAGACGAGTCGAGGAAGGAGCCCGTGAATATGGAAAATGGTGCTCATCAAACTGAGCATGACGAGTGACAAAGACTCTAGATGAATCTGGATCAAGGCAGCGGAAACCTTTGTGAACACTGCTGTAACCGAGAAAGATGCAAGCACGACTTCGAGGTTCCAGTTTATGAGCGGCATAATCCCGAAGATACGGAAATACACGACATCCGAAAGGCCTAAAATTCGCATAATTCGGAGGAGATCCAAATAACAACTCAAATGGTGAAGAATTATGCAGAATTTGGGAAGGAAGCCTGTTGATAATGTATGCAGCAGTCGCAAAAGCATCATACCAAAAAGAAGCAGGTAAATGAGCATGAAATAGCATAGACAACCCTGTCTCAGTTATATGACGATGCTTTCTCTCTGCCCGGCCATTCTGTTGAGGAGTGTACGGACAAGAGAGACGGTGAAGAATTCCATGCAAATTCATAAATTCCCGAACTCTACTATTCACGAATTCAGTCCCCCCATCACTTTGAAAAACTTTAATAGTTCGAGAAAATTGATTGCAGACAAAGGCGTTAAAGCGAACTAGAAGATCATAAAATTCAGACTTCGCATGCAAGGGATAAAGCCAAGAGAAACGTGAGTAATCGTCCACAAACACCACATAATATCGAAAACCATCTGAAGTAGAAACGGGTGCAGGACCCCACAAATCACAATGTACTAAGTCAAGAACGGCAGAAGCCCGTTTGTCATTCAAGGAAAAGGATAAACGCTTGCTCTTAGCTAACTGACATGAAGAGCAAGTGCTAGGATTCGGTAAAATAGAAGTAACAGATACCTGACCCAACTTATTCAATAACTTAATAATAGAAAAAGGGGTATGTCCTAGACGTAAATGCCATAAGTCAAAACTGGCCTTCAAATCTTTATTCCGTATTGCTGCCACCAATGCCGGAACACCTCGATCAAGTAAATAGAGACCATTATCACACCTTCCTTGAGCCAGAATTCTCTTTGTTACCCGGTTCTGAATTGCAAAGAACTTATCAGAAAATGTAACGTCAACAGGATAATCCGCAGTTAATTTACTGATAGACAAGAGATTCTTTGTGATATGGGGAACAACCAATACATCCAATAATTTGACATCCTCAGATAAGTTACTAGTACCAATATGAGAAATGCGCAAAGAGTTACCATTACCAACAATAACAGAACCGTTACCAGAATAGGGCTCGTAGGAATCCAGAGTAGAAGGCTGGTTCGTCATATGAGCAGAGGCGCCAGAGTCAAGGTACCAATCGGGGTTTGGCTCCGAAATGTTGCAAGATGAGTTAAATGCCTGGGCCAAATTTGCCGAGGACAGAGCACTCCGGGCTTGAAGAAATTGAGGACATTTGTCGGCATAATGGTCCCCTTTACAGATTTGGCAGCGAGGCGTATAGGGACGACGAGTACCACCATGAGAGTTGGTCCAATTCCCGGAATTGCTACTGGAACCACCATTTGGAGGAAAATACCTACGTTGGTTACCACCGTGGCCACCTTGGCTACTGGAACGACCGTTATTACCCGAGTGACCTCCCGAATTGTGCCGGCCTCGACCATTATTGCCGGAGTTGGACCGGTCACCCCGTGACGTGGTAAATGCTGCAGACGGCTTGGAGGGGCCATCCATAGCGCGCAACATGCCTTCGAATTGACGGGCTTGATGCACCAGATCGCGGAACCCGGGAACGGTGCCCATCGCCAAACGAGTGTCGACGAAGCTTGCAAACTGCATACCGAGGCCGTGAAGGAACCAGTGGGCCTTGTCGTCGTCCGGAATAGGGCGACCGATGAACTGCAGTTGATCGCAAAGCGATTTGAATTTCTTTCCATACTCATCAACGGATAAGTCACCCTTACGAAGAGAAAGAAGCGCCTCTCGCAGGGAGTGAGTGTGGGAAGCCGACGTGTCGGAGAAAGCGGCCAGCAACGCCACCCAAGCTGATCGGGACGTCGTGCAACTGAAAATCTCAGCAGCGGCATCAGAGGTAAGGGAAGTGCGAAGAACACTGAGCAACTTCTTATCTTTCTTACGCCATTCGGAGAACGCCGGATTTGAGGAGGTTGAGCCATCAGAGGAGGCGATGGTCGGAGACGGTGGCATCACAGAGCCATCGAGAAATCCCAGTAAGTCAAAACAATCGGCCATGTCCGTAACTTGATCACGCCAAATCAAGAACGTAGAGGCTTCAAGCTTCGTGGGCACCATATTGATCATGGTGGCGACGTGAAGCGGATCGGAGGTGGGGGTAGACATGATAGGAGGAAAGAGGAGAGGAGTACGGCCGACAAAACTGGGAGAAAAGACTGGAGGGGTCGAGTCCAGTCACGAAGCGCCGGAGGAGACCGTCCGGGAAAAGCGGCTAGAGGAAGCGGCTATGGTTTAGGATCGTTAATGTTGCTCTGATACCATGTGATAGTGATTTGAATATCACCGATGATGATTGGTGATTGAGAAGAAGTCGTATTAATAAGCTTGTGTACAACAAACTCCCATAATTAGGGGAGGACTAATCTAGGAAAATATTTACAAAATAATAATCTAAACAAGAATATATACAATCACCAACAAATCAAATCTTCAACTAATATAATCGGTATTACCTATACTTGCCCATACTACAGTGAACCCATACTCTTGCGGGGAAGCTACTAGTAAAAGCTAGTATTTTCGGTTCAAGTCAGTCTATAAAACGGGATTTTATGTAATATGGGAAAATAAGGGTGGTGGGTTAAAATTACTGCTTACAAAAAGGAGTACTATGTAACTAACTCTAAAAATTATTTTGTTAAAAAGTGGTATCAGTTTCACACAAGTTATACTCATAAAGATTAGTGGATAAAAAAAACAAAAAAAGTACCCTTAAAAGAATGAATACGTGGTTAAAAAATAAATGGAGGAAGGGGAGGAACAAACCCTTAATAGAAATTAGGTTTTGGATCAAATACAGCTGGAAACTTTGGAAGTACGCAGATTAAATAAATGCTTCATATGGGGATTCTTTAGAACCCCCAATCATCAACTCAAGTATGACCAATAATTTTAATCTTACTTTCCAAACAACTGCATTTATTGTTGCTTTACTTTACTTTATGGAAATTGGAACAACAAAAACAAATATTGTGGTATTAATAATGCTTCTCGATTTTCTAGTACTATTTCATGCATGATTCATGGAGTTATTTATTTGTTTAAATACACACTAATGTAGCGATATATATATATATATATATATATATATGCACTTAGTAAATTAAAGTTGAATACGATACATAGACTTGGTAAGCCAACATAATTGAAAGTGCATGCATTATGTGATTGATGATGATTGGAAAATATTACTCGGAACTCAATAATGCACAACCAATATTACTAAATACAAAAATTAATATTATTTAATGAAAATAAATAATATCGTTTAAAAATACAAGTGAGTGTACAATACATTTGATGAATGATCAAGTTAGTTCGAGCGTGGTAAGTATTTATGTGGCTCATTATAATTTTGCATAGATATATATAAAGATACGAAATAAAATAATATTATCATATAACTATTTAACATATAATTAATTGCTTGGTTGAGAAAAGAATATGCAGTACAAATAAAAAAAAGAACTACTGCAATTTAGATGTATATATGTGAGGAACATTACACTCTGTATACTTTATTGGACATGAAATGTACTAGATCACACAAAGAAACATACTATATATATATACACCTAACTTCATTCATTCGTCAAATAATTTGAATAGGTTAAGATAAAAAGAAATGCAAATAAATATCTTTTTGAAACCAATCCGTAACACTAATTGAGGGAATGCATTAATTACTAAAGTAATTGATTGCTTATTTAAGTTGTCAAGCTTCTGTTCTAAGTAAATTGATTCAAGTAATCACATGGCCGCCATGTTTTATAGTTACAAGCAATAATGTAGTCAAAATCCTTATGTGGTAATATGTTCTACATAAATTGATAAAATATAGACAATTAAAGAAATATTGTCTGCGCAATATGCAATTTAAATACTTCCTCATATTCACTTATAATTTTGTAACTTTTTAAAAATTAAGAATCTTTTTATGTCAAAAGTACACTTAGTTAATGATAATTATTATTAACAATAATTAACAAAAACTATTACACATTTTAAGTTGCACAAATTCTAGCAAGTTCAATTTTGACTTCAATTTTGATTTTTTCAAAACACACACAAACACATCAAACTGTGCTTTTTTTTCTTTTTAGTTGGGGTATTACTATTTAGTTTTTGGGGTATCTTTGATTATTTTCTGGGGTATAACTAATTTCTGCTTAAGTATTTTTTTTTTTTTCAAATTTTAAGTGCATACTGTGCAAATTAGAACTATATAGTAGGTAGTATATTTTTTTAACATTATAAATTGGACAAAGTATAGAGTGAAACTAGTTTATACATAAATCCGTGAAGGGTATTAGTTGTTTTAACTGAATAGTATTATTTATTTTTACTGAAGAGTATTACTGGTTTACACTGAAGAGTCTTAGTTCATTTTCACCGAACAACTAAGACTCTTTAGTGTAAATCAGTAATACTCTTCAGTAAAAACAACTAATACTCTTCAGTGAAAATAACTAATACTTTTCAGTGATTCATATATAAACCAATTTCACTCTATACATACTCTATAAATTGTGCTAACTAATAAAATACAAATATAAAAAAGTAACAACATTTTTTAATAAAAACAATTATGCATATTATATAATCAATTATTATTATTATTTAAAAAATAACTTAAATTATGCCATGGACGCTCTTACATAAAATGTTTGGCATTCACATTACTTTTTTTACTTAAAGAGTGGTATTTTAGCTAAACAAGTAAAACAAACTTATAAGTATGATCGAAGACGACAAACAGCTGAAAACACGTCAAGGGAAAAAAAAAACAAGGGCGTTTTGGACATTTCACACACTTAATAATATGTAGTACTAAAAGTTAATCAAAATACTAACATGATTGATAATTAAATCTAGTCATTCATTCCTATATAAACTCTGTTCCCACAATCCAAAATAAACTCCTCACTCACATATTAATAAACTAGAGAGAGAAAGTGGGAGGAGAGAGAAAGTGCCCCACATTTCACAAACACAAAATTCAAAGCAAAAAATGGGCAACAGCTTAAGGTGCTGTTTGGCTTGCGTCCTTCCATGCGGGGCGCTGGACCTGATCCGAATCGTCCACATAAACGGGTGCGTCGACGAGTTAACGGGTCGGGTCACGGCGGGCGAAGTCATGGATAGCAACCCGAATCACGTCCTCACGAAGCCGTGCTCACAGGGCATGACCCGCCGGATCCTGATCCTCTCGCCCGATTCGGAGCTCAAACGGGGCTCCATTTACTTCCTGATACCCGCTTCGTCCTTACCCGCCGACAAGAACAATAAAATTCTCAAGAAGTTGAGGAAAAAGTCGCCGGAGACTATCGCCGCCGTGTTGCCGGAGATCATCGCCGAGCAATTGCCGGCGAAAAAGACGGCGGCGTCGCGGCGGCGGGAAAGGAGCAGAAGCAATGTGGGGTTGTGGAAGCCCTATCTTGAGAGCATTTCTGAGGACTAATTAATTTTTTTTATTCACATAAATATTTTTTTTTCCCAAATTTTATTTGGGTTTTTTTTTTCTTTTTATAAATTGTGGATAGTTATTTTTTTTTTTTCTAATCTTCAAATTTCAGCAAATGTTCGCTCTATTTTTACTTTTTTTTTTTGGGAAGAGGTTAGAATATAGTTTTTGCCTCATGAAATTAATTCATGTGTGTATGTACTCCAAGGCAATATTTTTCCTCTTTCTTATAGTAAGAATACATCTTTTATGTGTATATTAATTGGATTTATGTGCATTAATGTGACCCTTTTTTGTTTGTTATATTATAGGAGTATAGGTATAATGTATTAAAAGATCTCAAAATTATCAACTTTTATTTTAAAAGACTTCTAAACTATTTTTTATTTTAAAAAGTTCTTAAATTACTAATTTTTATTTTATTAGGAACCTGGTCACGAAAATTCACTGATTTTGCTGATTAATTTAATGTATTTAATTAGAAAATAATAAATCAATCAATTTCAATGTTATTAAAATCGAATTATAACAAAAAAAAATGTATTTTAGTGGATTGTCGGACCTTATGAAACAAAAATTATAGATTCTAAGGACTTCTTAAAATAAAAGATAGTTTGAGGGTCTTTTGAAAAAAAAAAGAGTTTTTTAAAATAAAAAATAGTTCAATAAATTTTTTTAAACAAAGTTTAATAATTGAGGGGCTTTTATGCATTATGCCTATTATATATATAATGTTTGAAATTGCACAAAGTCCAAATTTGAGCGTATAAATGCCATAAAATAATTAGCATAACAAATAGTGAAAGTGAGGTTTATACGTGGAATGCCCACATGGCCCACACACCTAATACAATTATAGATGGTTATAAAAATATAAAATATGAATGACGATAATACTAAAAGAGCAGCATTATTTTAATGAAATTTTATTGAAAGAGTATTATTTACATAAGAATAATATTTATTCAATGTGCATCCACGAAGTTAGATTGTAGATTAGTAAAACATAAATTGTTAGTTGTGGGCCTCTTTTATTTAAGTAATTTCCCAATTAAGTCATGGTTTTGGATCTAGGAGCACTAGTTAAGTTTTAGTAATAATTAATTGTGCACCTAATTGAAAAATAAAATAGTTAATAATAATAAGTCATCCCTTGTTAGAGGAAGACTATTTCATGGTTTAGCTGGCGATGAATGTTATGCATATGCGACGCAGCGTTTAGTCAGAGTAATAGCCGGCGTTAATAGCTGTGTACGGTAGCCACGTCACGATTCATAAAGTGTGTGAGAGGAGTTTCTTTCATTATTAACCCATAATTCAATATCAATTTGAGTTTTTGGTTTTGTCAAAAAAAAAAAAAAAATTGAGTTTTTGGTTTACAAATATTCATTGAAACCATAATTTTTACCTGTAATAATATACTCCCTCCGATTCGGTTTTGATTTCCACTTTTAAAGTGGCACGACTTTTAATAAAGAAATTGTTTATTAGTATTTGTGGGTATAAAGTAGATTTTTAAAATGGATAAGAGTTGTTTATTAGTATTTGTAGGTATATAGTTAATAAAGTAGTGGCATATGTGTAGATAAATGATGTTTTTAAGGGGTAAATTAAAAGGGGTAGTGTTTGTTTTTTGTTAATTTAGGTAAGTGGAAAACAAACAAAAAAATCTTTCTTTTATGATAATACGGAAAATAAAAAATAAATTGGAGGGAGTATGATTGGTGAGGTTGATTGGAATTGTGGTCGTATGGAAATGATATAAAAATAATTATTTTTATAATTGGGAATGAAATGCAGCCATTGAGTGAACCTATTTAAAATAATAATTATTATTATTGGTTGTTGAAATTATTATTTAATAATAATAATATTATTATTATTGACAGTGGATATTTATATATTTTTAATAATAATAATATATATATATTATTATTATTATTATTTTATTTTTATGATTATTATCATATTTCAATTATTCTATAATTATAAATTAATTTTAATAATTTTATTATAGTAATACATATTCTTAGTAATAATATTATATGTTTATCATTGTTTAAATATTTGATATTATTAATATTATTATTGGGTGGTTTTTATTTTATTATTATTTCTAATAATAATTTTTTTTATTATTTTATTATTTTTAAAATAATAATAATATTATATTTTTTAAAAATAGTAATAATAATATTTATATTTATATTACATATTATTGATAATTATTATAATAGTTCTTTTTTTATTACTTATAATTAATTAAGTAGAATTATTATTCATAATATTATTAAATAATAGTAATATTTTAATTATAAATTAGTACTATTGTTATTGACTGAGGTTTATAAGATAATAAAAATAAGTGATTATATCATTCTTTTTAATGAAACAATTAATATCTTTCAAAATTAATATCTAACAATAGAAACAATTAATACCTTTAATGAAACAATTAATACCCATTGTTATGGTGCAAGGGAGAGAGGATTGGCGCGAAACAGATTCGACGTCGACGTCTCAACATCTACGGAGAGAAGCCGTGTAGCTATACTAATCCGAAAAGATTTGTGTCATTGCTTTCAGTCCCCCTTATGGATCTCTCCCATCAGACAGATCAACGGCACCAGGTATGGGATACACAGGCAGAAGAGCGGATTTGACCCTTTGGGATAATGAACAGTGGATCGATGTCTAACCCAGTCACCAGACCATACTTAGAGGTGTGTAATTAGGATTTTTTTGGATTCTTTTTTTACTTTAAAAAGTTTGTGGATTTAGAAAATTTATAGACTCCATGCAGAGTTTGACTGGCTTTTTTTTATTGATTTACTTAGATTTTCATAGACTTTACAGGATCGTGGAATACACTTTTTTTTTATTAATTTACATGGATTTTCATAGACTCCGGTGTTAGAACCTTTGATGCAAATGTATATGGAACACACTTGCATATATATATATATATAAAGTTATCCAAATTGTTTAGAAAAAAAAAACAAAAATATGTTAGTTAAAAAAATACATTATTAATCATCATTATTATTCTCATCTTCATTTCCATCACCGTTATACCTCGCCCTCATTAGAAGTCTCTGGTTGTGAAATTTATATTTTTTGAAGAGTAGACTTGGCAGCGGAGCAGAGAATCCAGATCTCCGTGAGGATCTGCCTAGAACGGGGCGGGAATCCCCAAAGCAAATGGGGACGGAGAATTTTTTTTGTCCCGTAGGCGGGGACCAGGATAGTATTCCCAGCCCTGGGGGATTGACTTGAACGCAATATACCAGCTATACTAGTAGTTACCCCACAAGAGTATGAGATCTCTGTAGTATTGGCAAGTATAGGGACCGAGTAGTATCGAACCCAAGGGAAAGTGTGTATGCGAATAGAGTCCTGGAGATCTACGCGCCGTAGTTAATATGAGTGTATGTTCGATTTCAGGAATGGAATTAAACTACTAAATATTCTATCACTATTATTGCAAATACTTAATCTAAACTAATAACTGGGGTTTAAAATTCAAATATGGATGATGATGCTCAAGATAGAAATCCCTACGTATACTAACGGAGTTGGTACGATAACTAAAATAATCGTGACACGCAAGTATTAATCCCAAGTGTACTAAAACTAGGCAATCAACTTCCCTAATCTAGCACAAGATTGAAAGACTAAAAGCTCAAAAATTAACACTAATACTTAGTCAAATCAACCTACTTCACAAATCCACTAACCAAGTTATATAGATTGTGCTTAATTAATGAGACTCTAATTTAACTAAGGTGATGCGGTCGTCCTCCCTAGATAAACCGGTAGATGATAAACCCCTTCTAAAACCCTTTCGTTAAGCCTATTAGTTATTAAAGAGTGATAAAGTCGTCCTCTCTGTAACAATTTTCGTACTCAATTCCAAGATAATTCTAGGGTTTATTTTAAGAATTCAATTAATTAAGAGAACTAATACTAAACATCACTAATTATCCTAATTACGTACCAACATCTCACTTCTACGAGTTCATCCTACCTCAAGCATGCAAGGGTTCTAGCCTAACATGGTAATTGAAGTAACGAAAACAATCACAAGAACGATGAACATTTGCATAATTGAATAATCAAAAGAATTGAAAAGCATAAACAAAAGAATATCTAAAAATCTCATTAAATCTGGTAAAGTTAGGGTTTATAAGTTTCAAAGGTTCAAGAAAGAAAGATATAATTAACTGAAAAAATTCAAAAGAAGTAGCTAAACTATGAATTCGTAAATCAAAACCTCGATTACAAGTATGAAACTCTCCAAAAATCTCTCTACCAAGCTCCAAGTATGCCAAAATATAAAAAAATGATCAAAAGGTGTCTAAAAATGAGCTTGAGATCGGGTATTTATAAGCAACGGGCCGAAAACGAGTGAAAAAGGTTAAAATCGCGCAAAATTGAGGGTTGGTCGAGTGCCAGGTCGAGCGCTAGCGCTCGACCTAAGTGTGGTCGAGTGCTCCCCTCTTACTGTGCCTTCAGGGCGCTCGTCCTCAACTTGGTCGAGTGGTAGCAAGTGGTCGAGTGCTCTTTCGGCTGTTGTACACTTGTTCGAAAAACCTTCATATCTTCTCAACCTGGAGTCCGTTTTGGCCGATTCAAAGTCCTATGAACTCCTCTTTTCGCCCTCTTTCCAACTACGAGCACCAAAGAAATAAATTGATGAGTTTATAAAAATGTTACTCAAATGACTCTAAATACTCATCAAATTCACTCAAAACACGGGCAAATCGAGACATAAATCATAACAATTTCACTCCTAATCAGGGATCACCGTCTCATTCTCCGCGGGGAGCCACATTATTTTTTATATAATTAAATAATATATTTATATACATAATTTAAATTTAAGAATAAATTACAAATAAATATTTCATAATTTTCTACTCAATTAACTATTTATTCAAAATTACATCTATATTTTATTTAATATTATGTTATTAGTTCCAAATTATATAATTTTCACTTTAATATATATGTTAATTAAAAATATTAGAATTAGAGTTTCTTCAAATCGTTTAAATTAGATTTTTTAACACCAACTTAAAGTAATTGTTGTGTATGATTAATTTTTTAATTTAAATATTATTTTATATTTTAAAAATAAGATAAAAAAAATAATTAGACGTGGGATGGGGGAAACATTTCCACATTTATTTCGCGGGGACGGGGATGGGGAATGACCCTCCGGCCCCGTCCCGTTGACATCCCAATGTGGAAGAGAATCAAAGAAAGTCTACAGACTATTGAATACCCCGTTGACATCCCAATGGAAGAGAATCAAAGAAAGTCAACAGACTATTGAATACCTAAAGATTTTTAAGACTTTTTAAAATTTGTAGAAATCTATATTTATTAGAAGAGATTTTGGATAGTGAAATATATTTATATTTTAGAAGAGAATAAAAAAATTTATGGAGTATTAAAATTTATAAATTGTTGAATACCTAAAGATTTTTTAAAATACTTCAGGAATTTTAAAGGCTTTTAAAAATTCAAATTGAATACCCCATACTTTAAAAGTATAAAGCTATAACCAATACACCCCTCTTAATTATTGTAGGAAATCCACGGGTTTTCATATAAACGTGCGTGGTTTGTCCAAATGTCAAAGATGAGACGTTTCTGTATCTATAATGAAGATAGAAGAACATTCCCCACCATAAATTAAAACTAATTTTTGCTATATTTGCAGGATCTTTTGGATATACATACGACGAAACTTAAGGTCAAATCACCTCATTTTTCTACCAGTCATTTCGAGAAATTGATTGTCATCTTGGATGAGAGATGTTAAAAAATTGAAAGCATTTTCTCCGCCTTTAAATAGTACATTATTTGTGTTCAAAAAGAAAAAAAAAAAAAAAAAACTGCATTATTTTTCAGACACCCGATTTAAAAAAAAAAAAAAAAAAAGATTGTTACGTAAATTGTTATGGGATAATTTGTAAAGTTTGACCAATTAATTAAAAATATTGATTTGATTGAGTGTATGTGTGAATATTCTCAAAAGTAATAATGTTTTGTATAAAGTGTGTGAAAACTGTTGTGAGGATGAAGAGAGTATTATAGTAAAATCAATGAATTAATTCTATTTCAATTTAAAACATTTAATTGTAAATAATTTTATTAAAGTTTACATTTAATTTTAATCACTTTTTACAGACATCCGAATTTTTTTTATCTCATCTATATAAAATAAGAGTACCGTCCGTGAATCCAGTCGGTCAACTCGAGTTCATGTAATTTTTTTTTCGAATATTAATATTATTATTATATATATACCACATTGTCACTGTTATACATATTTATTATTTTAAAAAAGTCCTTAATTTTTAAATAATAATAT
Source organism: Ballota nigra (assembly GCA_947034835.1). NCBI lineage: Eukaryota > Viridiplantae > Streptophyta > Magnoliopsida > Lamiales > Lamiaceae > Ballota > Ballota nigra. The sequence goes on along the minus strand of OX344727.1, from coordinate 2,018,027 downwards.
ATACATAACACTAATAATTAATAAAAAAATATTTATAAAGGTAGAGTACCACTTGTACTCTATCTTTTAATAAAGTTTTGCTTGTTAAAAAGAAAAATACTAATATTAATGGCAAAGTATTATATGAAAATAGTTTATGATAAGTTTATTATAAAACTATATTAAAATATCCACTAATTTCATTAGGAGTATCATTAATTTGAGTCAGTAGTATTATATTGTAATTGTTGTAAATTTTTTCGAATCCAGATTAATGATACCCTGATGAGATTATCGATATTTCTGGTCAAATATTCGATATTTTAAAATATTTTATGATAAACTTATCATAAACCATTTTCATATAAAATCTACTCATAGCTAATATGTACACCAGTTATAGTTGGAGAAAAAAAATTCACCAGATTCGAGTGTAGAATTATTATTTTTTACATGAGACAACATTATTTGCACCTAGTGTGGGGGTTTTATCCCTCCAATGTGGGGGATAGCTCCTTGTGGGCACCAGACACTAGTCCTCCCACCTAATAGGCCGCTGAGTCACTATAATTTACCACCTCCACTATTTTTGTCGGGCTAGGAGGTGGGCCCTGTGGGCGAGGGTTTCGTCTTTTTGCTACCAAGATCCATGTGGGTTTCGTAAAGTACTTATGAAAAGATCGATATTATAATGGGTGGTTGTGCTTTCAAGTCCCAATTAGGATGCATGAATCTTGATCTATTTTGCCAATATACGGCAATTATTAATTAAGGAAAAATGTGGATAACCACGAAGTATGCTCAGGTTTTTTTACCCTACAAAAGAAGTGATTATATATAAATATATTATAAGAGTCTTCAATGATTCATATATAAACCAATTTCACTCTATACATACTCATATATTATATGTATTGATCAATCAGATAATAAAATCAACATCAATCTTAATAAACAAATTGAACAAGGGAAAAGAAATGGAAACTTCCCAAAAAAATATCGAACGTTCAAATACACAGTGAATTTTATAGTAAAAAAATCACGAATTTCTTTTTTAAATAATTTATTCTAACATCTCAATATCTCTACTTTAATAAAATTACACTTATTTTTGTAATATATCAAGTTACTAACTTTATTAGAAATCATTTAGTTGCGGATTTATTATGTAGGATGACTTTATTAGTTGGAAGCATGGCATGGGCCATGGAGGCCTTGCATGGATTGGTACCTGACTTGGGCTTCAATATTGGGATTTTGTAGGGTTTTGATGGAGATAAAAATTGTATTTAATTATTTATTATTATTGTGTCTATTTTATAGTGTTAGGGTTTTATTTGAGTTTTAATTAATTATTAGTGGGTCGGGCCTTTGGGGCTTATACGCCTAAAACCCTAGTCTATTTCTACTATAAATAGAATCTATTATTTAATTATTTGTGTTGTTTATTGAATTAAAAAATTATTGGGTTTATCCCTTTTCGTGTTATTAATCATTCTTCTTCGCTATTCATAGGAGGAAATTTTCGAAGTCAACGGATATTATGCGTCAGGTTTTTATGTCGGCTCAGGTTAAATACAGTCCTATCTTTTATTAATACACTTAATCCTCAAAATGTTCGATTCTTTTTTTAAATTTTTTTGACAATTTTTGAAAAAAATTCGAAAAGTGTGAAAGAAAACTCACTAATTATATGCATTTTCGGATTTTTTTCATAAGTTATTACATTTTTTTTATTTTTTTTCAAATATTTAGTATATTAACAATATTTAAGACTATATATAACTTGTGCCTTGTTAGTTTCCTTTTTTGCACACCATATGGATATATGTTAATAGTTCAGTAAAATGAAACACCAAATATAATTTTTTAAAAAAAAAAGGAACAAAGTGTGGTTTTAATTTCCCCTGATTTTTCTGTAATATGTTTTAGTGACGATCAGTTTAGTGTTTTTCTTGTTCTTTGTGATCCTCTCATTTTATTTTCTTTAATAATTAAAAAACATCTTGTGGTTTGGGAAGAATTATACGAATACGAAATATATAATAGTATACACATATAACAAAAGCTCAATTTAAGAATTTTATCCATAAATCCAAAATCAATCAATCAATGACTCGTAGCAAAATCGTGTACGTGACCCAGGGAAATAAATTTAAAGTTGATGAAAATTTTAGAGATGGCATTTGGCACCATATAAAATATAATGATTAAAAAAAAAGGCTGGCAAATAATGATTGACTCTATATATAATTTAGGCATTATAGTTACTCAAAAGATGCACATGGGAGGTTCCCCCTCTACAAATTGGAACTAAATTCACAAGCCCCTTAGTTTATGTAAATTTCTGTCGGTCCCAAATTAGTTTTCACAATGCACTATTCATTCATTACGAAGACCTTTAAGTTATAATTCATTTTACTAATAATTATACATAAATATATATTTATTTTATTTCACTCACTTAAATTGAACAATATTTCGTCACCAAAAAACTATTTTATCTATTTAAATATTACAAATAAACTCTCATACTAAAGTCCAGAAAATTCAACGGTAAAAACTAATTTGGGATGGAGGAAGTAAATTTAAAGAGAAAATCACACGGAATAAAAGAGTGAAAATGAGAAACTAGAATACTTCTAAATGATCAAAATGTATAGTGGTTCGATCAAAATGATCTACATCTGAATCTTTATTAATAAAGATCGATACAATAAGATTACAAGGGATAGAAACATTTTTAGTCCCATAACTTTTTACCTTTTTTTGAAATAGTCCCAAAAAAGCTAAATGTACAAGTTTAGTCCCAAATTTTTGCAAATTGTACAATTTACATCCCAAATTCGCCGGAAGCGACAAAAAAATCATTGTTTTTTGACATGTGTCGTGCACGTGAGCGTTCAACTTAGTCAAACATGTTGATTAGGTTATTAATAAATAATTTTTATGTTTTAGAAGATTGTATTTGGGAAGGATTTTGACGTTATGGCCAAAAAAAAAATTGGAGAAGGATTTCTAGGGTTATTCAAGTTTAATTTACATTTTAAAAATGAATATTCACCGAAAATCTTCAAATTGAACATGCATGTGCCGGGCTCATGTCAAAAAACTATTGTATTTTATCAATTCGGCGAAATTTGGGATGTAAATTGTACAATACAGAAAAAATTGAGACTGAATTTATACTTTTATCTTTTTTCGGGACCATTTCAAAATAGATAAAAAAAATTATGGGACTAAAAATATTTTTATCCCAAGATTACCATGAGTCTCTTAAATTTTAGCTCAGAAACTAACTCTATCACTCAATCAAACCATCTAGTTTTTGCCACTACTTTGAGCCCTTATATTCAGGTCAAAGCTGTGCCCCCTTGAGCGGTTATCCATGTCATTTTGAAGCTTGTCACGTGGGCTTTCAGTTGCAATTTGTTTCACCTGAAAACTCTAAGTCAATCAAAAGTTATGTAACTCCAAAGTTTTCCCATGAAAATGGTTATAAATTAAAATCAGTTAACTTTTAACCAACTTTTCAAGCTTCAAAGTGTTGAACCATCTTGACTTTTCATCAACATTTCAACCCAATGCGATGAACTTCGCTTGATTTTGAGATAATACCTCTCATAGAGTGCATAAAAATCCACTCCCTCTACCACATAAAAATAGAATTGCTTTTCATTTTCATTTAAATAAAAAATAAATGAGTAGGTTTTATATGAAAACGCTTCATAATAAGCTTAACTTGAAATAGTTTTAGAGTATAATTGATCTCATCAGGAGTATCATTAAACCTGTCAGGGGTATCATTAGTCTGAGGTCAAGAAAATTTAAAACAATTTCCTTGAACTCAGACTAATGATACCCCTGATAAGATTAATGATACTCCCGATGAGATTAATGATACTTTAAAATTGTTTCATGATTAACTTATCATGAATTATTTTCATATAATACTTTGCCAAAATAAATTAGGTATTATATTTAATATATAATTTATTTATCTCTTATTTTACGTATTTTGTTTGTTTTCAAAATCAACATCTAAGAAAGTATTAATAATTATTGTGAGAAACGAGTAGACACAAGAGAAAAATGAGAAAGTAAAATAAAATTTTAATGTTGTAACTATAATAATTTTAAATTTTAAATATGTGAAAATTATTATATATCTATATTTGTGGGACGAGGGAGTATATGTCTTTCTCAAAATATACAAGAACAGTACTTATGAAATAATTAAATTAAACATACACTTTTCACGAGTTAAGGATTCCTGAAATATAGTCCAAATATAAAAATTCACAAATTCTAATCAGATCAGATCGGATTAAATGAATCTTTCTACAAAAAAAATCAAACAAAGGCAAAAAAAAAAAAAAAAAAATCTCGCTCCCATATTGTGTTATTATAAAAATAAACATGTGACAGTTTAAGGACAAGTATATATTACTGCAAGGACAAGTAATACCCACTTGTTCTTACAAAAATAAATATTTGATTTTATAGTAACAAATGTAAAATGTTGAAAAATGTTTTACTATATGAATACAAATGTATTACTATATATATAAAAAAAAAAAAAAAAAAAAAAAACTAGTGCAAATACTAAAAAAAAAAGATTTAAAGAGACGAAGAATGGAATAAGGATCACATGTTTGTTCTTACAATAACATATACAGTAAAGGGTATTAGTTGTTTTCACTAAAAAGTATTAATTATTTTTACTGAAGAGTATTATTGATTTACACTTAAGAGTCTTAGTTCATCTTCACCGAACAACTAAGACTTTTTAGTGCAAATCAGTAATACTCTTCAGTAAAAACAACTAGTACTCTTCCGTGAAAACAACTAATATCCTTCATGGATTTATGTATAAACTAGTTTCACTCTATACTTTGTCTTGCAATTAAGGGTAACAATAGGATTGGCTATGTGATAGGGGTTTATAGGTGGGATTGAGACATTTTTCATGGTAAATAGACTTAACTGTGATAGTTGAAAAAAATAAGTTAACGTGAACTCGAGTTTATACAAATTTTTGTCTATCTATTATTAAGAGGAAGAATAAAACTATTTAAAACATTCAATGAAAAAGTGTACTGCCTTCGATTTTTTATTACTGTGTCAATTTTTTGTGCATTGGTGACATTGCATAATTGGATACAATAATGAAACGTGACATCAATTTTGACTTAAACGAGATTGATTTTAATTGAGACATGCAAATTAATATAACTAAAATATGATGTTAAATTTAACTGAAAACATGAAAGCGCGACATTAGTTTTGACTAAAACGTGACACCAACTTTAACTGAAACATGACGAGTGTACAAATCTAAAATACGTGCATCTGGTGCATATAAGATCTTATTTTATTATTTGATGCTTTAGAATTTATTGATTAAATTAAGAATGAATTAGTAATAACAAATTTATCCCTTTATTAATTAATAAAAGTAAATTCAAAATTATGGAAAAAAATTGGGATTGAAATATGAGTAGAATAGAAAAAATATGTGAGAAATATCTAATACATTAAATAATTAAAAGAAAATGTTATCCTAAAACATAGAGAGAGTATACAATTCATTAAGCTTTGCTCTAACTTGAAATAGGTCTTCTGCTACAAATTCCGCTAACCAATGCATAAAAAAATTGTGCAATTGATTATACTACAACAATTCTCATAAGTGTTTAAAATTCTCTATTTAAAATAAAGTTTTATTTAATAAATAAAAAATAGATAGACTAAATTTAAGAAAAGGGAAAAAATGTGAAATTGTTTAAGTAAATTATTGCAAAATATCCAAAATATATGATACTATATATTATGTTCGCAAGATGATGAGAAACCAACCACTGAAACATATGATTAGTATTTAGTATGTAGTATGATAAATACTCTGTTACAATCAATAATGGACATCATCAAAATTAAACATAAGAGTACAATGCGAACATGTTTCACCGTAAAATTGATTTTCAACTAATACTTTTTAGTCACCGTAAAATTAATTTTCAATTAATATTCTTTCGTGATAACAACTAATATTCTCTAATAAAATAACTAATATAGTTCAGCGAATACTCTAAAATAAAATAATTAATACTCTTTAGTGAAATCAACTAATACCCTTTAATGACAATTAATATCCTCCAAACATATTCACGTTAGAAACTTGCTCACTATATACTTTGCCTATGCATAATCCTCAAAGACAATTTTTTGTTAAATCTTGAGACGAAATTCCAAAGTAAAATACTCAAATCTTTAAATAAAACTCAAATATGTCCACTTTCAATTTGAGAAAATGGACGGGTGAAAATAAATAGAGAAAAAAAGAGAATTCGAACAGGGAGAAACAATAATTTCAAAATCTTTAAATATGTCCACTTTCAATTTGACAAAATGGAGGGGGGAATAAATAGAGAAAAAACAGAGAAATTGAACAGGGAGAAACAACAATTTCAAAATAAATTAATATTTTCATTAGACTATACCAAGCCACCACATACATGATACATAAGTCAAAAATGATTGATAATCATTAAACAACCAAAGTCACACTCTTTAATACCTTCTGAAGACAATTTCATCAATCAACAGCATGCTTCCTGGAAAAGACAGATGCACATTATAAAAAATCATTTTCAGTAGTTTTATTTTATTTTAATTTGGTAGGGGAGATCTCCACTATAGTACTACTCTATCCAAATGAAAATAAAATCAATGCAACTACTAGGAAAATTAGCATTAAAAATAAGTGAAGGACTATCAACAACAAGAAATTGCATTTTATTGGCTTACTTGAGTTTTTGCTGCTCTCTTCCGCTATCAGTCCCCATTTCCAGCTTCAAAACTATTTAACTTCGACTGGAAGTATCGAAAAATGATAGTCGAGATCACTCCAACTCCATCTCAATCCCTCTTTCCACTAAATTCAGTCAAAACACCAACTTTAAATGAATAATGAGTACTCATCTTGCCTTTGATCTAGCTTTTATCTTCCTACTCAAGTATTCTTCCAACCCGACACCAACATCCACTATTCGACTCTCTGGTTTTATTTCCACCTTCAGAACCCGTTTAAGAGCATCTCCCGTTGCTTCAATGTCGTCTGCCTCACATATTCTTGGTATAATTTCAGCCCAAGTGTCGGGATGCGGACAATTCCCACACTTCAACAACACATTCACCACTTCACAAGCATCTTCAACTTTACCAATTCTACTAAAGCCTTTAACTAGCATATGAACAACCGAAAAATGAGGAGAAAACTCCTTCGAAATCATCACTTCAATATACTTCTTTGCCTCTTCATACAAGCCCTGATTGCATAACCCCCCAACTATATTTTGATATGACAACAAATTCGGTAAGCACCCGTTTGCAGGCATGTCTTCTAGAACCTTACAAGCATCAGCAGCCCGGCCCGCCTTACAATACCCCAAGATGACAGTATTATAATGGACTATATCAGGATTGCATCCTTTCACTTTCATTCGACAAAGAAGCTTGTAAGCCTCCTTAAGTTTCTTTTTCCTGCACAAGCTATTCAACAGAGTAGTATAGCTTAAAGTGTCTGGTACAAACCCTTTGTTCAACATATCCTCCAGTAGATCAACGGCTTTATTCACCTGACTCTTCCTGCACAATCCCTGCATTAGAATTCTATACGATTCTACATCAGGAAGAACATCACGCTTAAACATTTCGTTAAACAGAGTGTAGGCAATGCTCAAGTCACCGTTCAGACAAAAGGCTCGCATTAGAATGTTGTAGGTTTTTGTGTTGGACAAGACTTCATGTTTATGGGCAGATCTGAAGAGGTCAAATGCTGGGCGGAGGAAGTTGTTATTAGTAACGAGGATTTCGAGGATGGAATTGAGGTGTTTCGTACGGGGCTTGACATTGAATTCAAGAATTGTACGGAAAGTTTTGAGGGCTTTCTCAGGCAGATTTGCATCACCATAGATTTGAATGATGTGAGTAAAGAGAGACGGGGAGATGAGGTAATCACGGGTTCTGAGACTGCAGAGGAGGGAGTGCATGTGAGAGAAGTGTTTAGAGCGACCAAGTTTGATGATAAGGGTGTGGTAGGTAGCATAGGAATGACGAAAATTGGGCTGTTTTGAAGCTAACTCAAAGATTTCCTTAGCAAGGAGTGGATCTGACTGGGAAGCTATCAGCTTTTGGATTCGAGCTGGAGAGCCAATAGAAGCTTCCTCTTCTCCATATCTATCATGTTGTTGAAGATGATTAGCGGGCCGTGAAGAATATGGAATGGAACCTTTCGGAAGTTGGTAAAGAACAAAAAACGGGGCGATTTCAGGTGCTCTCAGCAACTGCTTGAATGTATGGCAAGAAATTATATTTAGCATTTTGCATCAACGCATATAGAAAATCGGGACTTAAGGAATAAGTCAATTAATGACTCCTCTTCTGTGCATAGGCAGCCCATAGAAAGGCCTAAAGACAGTTTCCATGATATATGGTTTCTGCCAACCGAAAGTGGATCCACAATCAGCACCCTGAATATTGGAAATATGAATAAAACTTGCTTCAGAAACAATAAATGAGATAGAACAATACCAAACTTGCAAGCATATATTTTAATTGAAGCCTTGTCAATTTGTTACATCTGTTATTCGACTATGCCAAATTACAAGGACGTTTCGAACTTACTTCAGATTGTATGTGTAATACCCATGTTCTAGCCTAAATTTTAGATTTATTTTATCATATTACCATTTTATTAGGCTTTAGTGCAAATTTTCTGCCCATTGTAGAGCTCAAATATGAATAAATCAGCCCATAATACTAACATAAATATCAGTAAAAATTAAGCAGAATCCATAAGAAATCAAATGAAGGAACATTCAGAGTGAGGCCATAATTGAGTAGGATTTCATTAGATTTATCAAAGCTACATATTAGAATTCCTCCTCTATTTTCAGAACAACAAATATGAGATTATAATACAATTAGGCTAAAATGCTGAAGCTATAAATACTTATGTTTTGTTAGATTCTTCTACCTTGTCTCACAAAACCTGCAGTAAAATCACCGTAGCCACCACCTACTAACTCCACCACCCCCAAATTATCAACACCAAGCATAACTCTCCCACAATTCAACCCACAAAACAGCAGCAAATTTTATATATATATATATATATATAGAACAGGACGGAAACCAAGGTCTGGAGTGTGTGTGTAGTAGAAAAAAACAGGAACAGAGAAGTGAGCCGGTCGGTTTGGTTACTGAACATATAATAATTTCAGTAAAACTAAGCAGAATCCATACGAAACCAAATGAAGGAACACTGGAGAATGCAACTATAATTGAGAAAGATTTCATTAGATTTATCAAAGCTACATACTATAACTCCTCTGTTTCTAGGACAAGAAAAACGAAATTATAATACAATTGGGTTAACCAAAACAGAGTTAACAATTCTAGAACAAGAAAATAACATGTAATTAACTGAAATCATAAAACCACTAAAGGAGGTTAAGAGGGGAATCATCAGAATAAGAACAAACCAATTATATTATCACACAAAATGGTAGAACCATGAACACCAAAGAAATAAGGAAGTATGGAGATGGTACTAATTGAAAGAATTGATTTCTCACAAGCCAAACAGAGTTTAGCACCATTAATAACAACTCAGAACTTGACATTAGCAACAAATTGACATTAAACCATCTTATTTTTTGAGAGCTGAGCTGAGCATCTACAAAGCTAAGTGTCCTTTCTCAATCAAATCAAATTTCAAAAGTTTTTATATCTCTAATCCTAGACAAAAAAAACCCACCTCTTCTGGAATTGAAGATACTCTTAAAACCACTGAATCCAAAAGAGGTAAATATGAATGAAAATCAATACACATTTTAGTGAAAAGGAAATATTAGCAATTTAACACAAAAATTAAAGCAAAAGGGAACTGAAAATTAGGGCAAATTTCAAACCTGATTTTTCACTGATACGACGGCGGCTAGAATGGAGGCTGCGCAAAGTCTGTGAATTGCAAAACAAACTCGATGGTGACGGAATGAAGAAAAAGAAAGGGAAAAGGTACACATCATGTGCAATTGCAGCACAATTTTTTTTTTTTTTTTCATTCGGGCATTTCATCGAACACATTATCTACATTTAGAAAACACCCAACTATCAACATTTAATCAAGCCAATAGTCGACTTCTGCTAAACACCCAATATTAAGCCAAAATTATTAATGTTACATGGAGATTTGAAAGCTATAATCACCGCATAACCCTGCGAAACTCATGAAACTACTGTGCTTGATTTCGCAGGATTGAAAGGATTTTGGAAGGATTGAAATTCCTGACCTTTGATTTAGAAGTTGTGGGCGATGATATTCCCTACTTGGGAACCAATGGCGCCTATTCTGCTTGATTTCATAGGTTGGGAAGAAAACTCACACGGTCGTTTTTGCAGGAATGGCATCACTGGTTTCTTTAATTAGTTTGAGGCAAGGATGAAAATATCCGGATATATCCCCAATATATTCTCGATATATCCATTTTTTATAATTACCGATATCGATATTGGGGGGTAACGATATTTTTATAATATCCGTAAAAAAATTGGTAATAACGATAAATATCAGTATATAATATCAATATCAATTGTACTTTTGTAAAATTTGAGCATAATATTAGTTAAATATCGAAAAATATCGGGAAATATCGAAAAAAATATCGTGAAATATCGAAAAAATATCGGTAATTTCAATAAATATCGATTAATATCACAAATGTAAAATTTGATCTATTTTTATTGTTAAATTTATGTATTTAAAATTTGTTATTAAATTTTCATAATTTTTAAATTTACCGATATCGATATTCGATATCGAAATATCCATCTCGATATTTCTACCGATACCGATATTTTCAACCTTGGTTTGAGGGCATATGTGTTTTGATGGGTTTATTTGAAAAAAAAAAATACTCCCTCCGTCCATTTAGGCTTGTTGTTTTTAGCACGGTTATTAAGAAAACTGATATAATATGTAAAAAGTAAAAATATTGTGTCACATTAAATACAAAAATAAATTATTTTAAAAATGTTATGTGTGTATGTTGAAAAGTGTAGATAAAATTTATTGTTTCAATTTTAGGCAGCAAGACTATTTTTTGTGGACGGTTCAATAAGACAACCAAGCCTATATTTTGTGGTTGGAGGGAGTAGTTCAGTTCAAATTTTTACCTGAAACAATAGTATTGAGTGCAACTTATACATTTTTCCAAAAAAAAAAAGGAAAAATTACTAAAAATATAATTTATATTTGCTACTAATTGTAATTCGAGGGTCTAACTTTCAACTTTTACACGGTAGGTATTGAAATTTTATTTTATTAAAAAAAAAAAGACTTGGGGCAACTTTTGAATAGAAAATTAGGGGTATTTTTATTCAAATATTGTCTTAAATCCTTTTATTTTTGCAACAAAATGAAACTTTGCTACTTGCCTCGTGAAATCAAAGATTAGGCAAACATAAATTCTATTTTGTAATTTGTCCATTTTAGAATTTAAATTTTAAATAGGATTTTAATGAGCCTGAGCCAAGTCAAACACATTTAATTTGAAATGTTATTTGAGTTTTAAATCATGATTGCACTTGTTTGGTAATTAATTGAATTGAATTAAAATAATATTATTTTTGTATATTTATTTTAACTTTTTTTATTTATCGAGTTTATAACTCAGGATTTAAGTGTATATTCAAGTTTGTTAGATATCTGTATTAAATCAAATTCAAATAGTTTTATTGAACAATCTCAAATCAAATATCAAGTAAATTTTGATTTTTAGCTCAAACTATAAAACAAGTTGAATACTTTATGTTGTAAATAAGTGCGTAAATTAAAGAGACATCGTTTGTTGACCCAGTTCGTCGGGAACGATTACGTCTGGAGCGATCCAAGCCAAGAGTTTCACTAATGATCTTGTGTATGAGAGTGATTACAATAATGAATACAATGATCTATTTATAAGAATAAAACCCTAGTCTAAGATATAAAGCTCGTTGGGTTTCTTGGTCCATAAGTAATATCCACACCAAATCTTCTAGATTTGGAATAATAAATCTTCTAGATTTACAATACTCCCCCTTGGACATTACGACATAACATAAATGTCTTGTCATGAAAACTCCACGTGCTAGGGATCGACCAAAATAATAAGTACAGAGGAATGTCATCGATCTTCTAGATCTAAATCTTCTAGATTTATTTCGGGGTTACCGCTCCCCCTGAAGACAACAACACTTTAAGTCTTTGCATCTCAATGCCGCAAACATATTTTTCAAAAGTAGACGTAGGTAAGGATTTAGTAAACAGATCTGCTAGATTGTTACTAGATTGCACCTTTTGAATGGTAATTACGTTGCTCTTCTGGAGTTCGTATGGGTAGAAAAACTTAGGTGAAATATGTTTCGTCAGGTTTCCCTTGACGTATCTGATTAGGCGTGAAATTGTTATGTTTTGGTGCCCGATTTGCTCATGTTTTGAGTGTTTTCGATTAGTGTTTGGAGTCAAATGAGTATCATTTTTATAAAATCATTAATTTGTCTCTTTGGTTTTCATAGATGGATAGAGGGCGAAAAGAGGAGTTCGTAGGATTTTGAATCGGCCAAAACGGACTCCCGGTTGAGGAGATATGAAGATTTTACGAACAAGTGTACTGTTGCTGAAAAGTGCTCGAGCGTGTTGCTCGAACGCGCAAAAACTTGCAGAAAAATTTCGCCACTCGACCAGCTCGAGCGGGAGCGCTCGAGCACCTGTTTCATTCGACCTATATGCTCGAATGGGACCGCTCGAGCGTGTTTTTGCTCGAGCACTTTCATATTTTGGCTTCCGGACGCGTTTTTTCGGCCCATTAACTTCCGTTTCGACCCGGTGCCTATATATACCTCTTCCAAACACATTTTGAAGGATCCCCAAACTTTAGAAATCACTTTTAGACTTAGCTTTTAGAGAGAGGAAGAGGAGAAGAGACGAGCAAGCTTTACTTACGTTTTGTTGAGGTTTTTCGTACGAATTCTTAGTTTAATTTCGTTTCTTAGTTTCTTTTCGTTAGCTTGATTACTTTAAACGCTTTAAACTTCGTTTTTATCAATTCAAATTCAGTTCTTAGTATTTATTTCTTTAAACCCTAGTTCATGTTTTATCTTTTCTTAGTTCAATTTACCATGATTATGTTCGTTGTTTCTTCTATTGCTTTTATGTTTGTTAAAGCCATGTCCGGCTAAAACCCTTGTATGCTTAGGGTAGGATGAACTCGTAGAAGTAGGTTGTGGGTACGTAATTAGGGTAACTTGTGACGTTAGGTTTTAATTTTCTTGATTAATGAATGCTTAAAATCAATCTAGACTTTGCCTTTGAATTTCGTTCGAAAAGTGTTAGAGAGAGGACGACCGTATCACTCTTTAACAACGAGTAGACTTAACGAGAGGGTTTAGGAGAGGTTAATTCATTTACCAGTTTAGCGAATGAGGACGACCGCATCACCTTAGTTAAATTAGGGTCTCATTAATTAAGCACAATCTATTAACTTGTTAGTAGATTAGTGAAGTCCAGTGTTAGGGTAAAGTATTAGGGTATAAAATCTTGAGCTTTCATCTTGCATTCTTTTACTTAGGTTAATTCTTGCGCGTCACGATTATTTTGATTATGTACCTGCTCCGTTAGTATACGTAGGAATTCCTATCCTGAGCATCACCATCTCTCATTAGAACACAACCCTTAGTTAATTTGATTTCTTTAGTATTTTAGTTTAATTTAGTTTTAATTAATCTTTCCAAAAAAACCCAAAAAAACATTTCACTCATATTAACTACGACGCGTAGATCTTCAGGGATCTATTCGCATACATTCCATCTCGTGGGTTCGATAATACTTGGTCATTATACTTACTCATACTACAGTGAACCCGTCCGCTTGCGGGTGAGCGACTAGTAGAAGCTAGTATAAATCGCTTCAAGTCAGTATCCATTACTCATTTGTGTGATGCAAGCAGCGTTGTCTTCAAATATAACGGTGGGAGGTGTATCGCCTTTGGCGATACCACACTAGTCACCAACGTGTTTTACCAATGACCTTAACCAAACACATTCTCGTGCGGCTTCAAATAAAGCTATGATCTCTGAGTGGTTTGAAGACGTGGTAATCATGGATTGTTTAACCGATCTCCATGAGATTGTGGTTCCACCACAGAGAAAAACATAACCAGTTTGGGATATGGCGTTGTGGGGATCAGACAAGTAGTCAGCATCCGTATAACCTACTAAGGTTTTGTCTTGGTTCTTACGGTAAAACAGTCCAAGATCTTGAGATCCTTGGAGGTACCGTAGAACGTGCTTAACACCATTCCAATGTCTCCTCGTAGGAGAAGCGCTATATCTCGCAAGCAAGTTGACAGCAAATGCAATGTCCAGCCGGGTGCAATTTGCGAGATAGAGCAAAGCTCCAACAGCGCTAAGATAAGGAACTTCTGGTCCCAGAATTTCTTCTGAATCTTCTCTTGGCCTAAATGGGTCCTTATCCACTTCAAGAGATCGGACAACCATCGGGGTGTTAAGTGGATGAGATTTATCCATGTGAAATCTCTCCAATACCTTATTTACGTAGGTCAACTGATGAATAAGGACTCCTTCTGGAAGGTGCTCGATCTGCAAGCCGAGGCAGTACTTGGTTTTACTCAAGGACTTCATTTCGAATTCAGCTTTCAAGATTGAATTGGCTTCTTCAATCTCTTTGTATGTTCCGATTATGTTTAGGTCATCAACATAGACGGATATGATGCAAAAAACATCTTGCGATTTCTTCGTGAATACGCATGGGAAAGCTCTATCGAATGTGTATCCCTTCTTCTGAAGGAATTCACTAAGTCGAAGGTCCGATTACTTCAGGCCGTACAACGACTTTTGCAGTTGTATGCTATACATACTGCGGTTTTCACCATCCCTCATTTGAGGAATATCAAATCTATCGGGGATTTTCATATAAATGTGGGCATCTAGTGATCCGTATAAGTACGCATTTACTACGTCCATTAATCTCATTTGGAGATTCAACTTAACTGCCAAAGATATCAAGTAGCGGAACGTTATTGAGTCCATGACATTGAGTTCATGACGGGAGAATAGGTTTGATCGAAATCAATCCTGGGTCTCTGCGAAAAACCCTTGAGCTACAAGCCTCGCTTTATACCTCTCCATAGTATTGTTCTCATTTCGTTTTCGTACAAAAACCCATTTATATCCTACAGGAATAGCGCGCGCGGGTGTACGAACGAAAGAGTCAAATACTTGTCTTTTGTTAAGCGATGTGACCTCTGCTTCAATTGCCTCTTTCCATTTTACTCAATCGGAGCGCTTCCAGCACTTAACGATAATTTTGGGTTCTGGATCCGGATCGTTAATGGAAAGAGCAAATATCGCTGCAAATGTGTCGTCAACGACAGTAATATTTATATTACATGTTTCTCCCGTATCTGTGAAATTCACAGAGACTTTGACGTTTACGTTAACCAGACCTTCCTCATTTCCCATTGTATCTGAGTCTGGTCGTTCCACGGTCCTAGTGCAAGGAATATTTTGTGCACGTGCTTCATCACTAGGACTCTCGTCTCTTAAAGACTTGGGTTATCAAGACGGATCTCTTCTAGAGATTTTACATTCGACTGACCAGTTTTGCTAGCCTTTCGTTTAGGTGTGTTACTATCTCTTGAGGGTCCCTTACACTTTTGGCGTGTGGGGGCATGAGTACTCGTTTTACTTGGGACCTCAACCCTTTGGGGAGCATTTACTGCAGGTATATGCGATTTAGTTACACCTCTATGGTCAGTGAACGCGTCTGGCAGATTATGTGCTAAATTTTGCAAGTTAATGATCTTCTGAACTTTTAGTTCAGATTGATTAGTGTGCGGATCTAGATACTGAAGATTACTTACATTCCACGTAAGTTCCCGGCATACATTCAATTTTGAATTCGGATCTCCTCCTAATGCCGGGAAGTAATCTTCATCGAACGTGCAATCAGCGACCGGGCCGTTAATTGATCCCCGGACAAAGGCTCGAGGTATTTCACGATGGATGGAGAGTCGTATCCAACGTAAATACCGAGTTTGCTTTGTGGGCCCATAGAGGTCCGTTTTGGTATCATTATTGGAACGTATACCGCACATCCAAAATATACAGATGAGAAATGTTATGTTTTTTCCCACGCACTAACTGTAGGGGGGAATGATCATTATATGCAGTTGGATGGATTTGGATTAAGTGCGATGCATGTAGGACTGCATGCCCCCAACACGGGTAGTTTGGAGTTCATAAGCAATGGTCTCGCGATAAGTTTGATACGTTTTATTTAGCGCCTCAGCAAGACCATTTTGGGTATGGACGTAGGGGACCGAATGCTCCACTTTAATTTCCAGGGCCATACAGTAATCTGTAAAGGCCTTCGAGCTGAACTCAGCTGTATTATCCATGTGAATCGACTTGATTGAATAATCCGGGAATTGAGCTCTAAGCTCGATAGTTTTCGCAATGAGCTCTGCAAGAGCTTGATTGCGGGTAGACAGCTAATAAGCATATGTCCACCTAGTGGAGGCATCAATAAGGACCATGAAATACTGAAATGGTCCTGATGCTGGGTAAATCAGTCCACAAATGTCTCCTTGAATTCGCTTCAAGGAAAACCGGAGACTCTAGTCTAACCTTAGTGCGCGACGGGCGCACTATTAACTTACCCTTAAGATATGCATCACAAATAAGTTCATCAACAGGAAGGATTTTATTATTCGAATTATTATGACTAATTGAATTAGGTAGAATCCTACTAATTATATATTGTCCTGGATGAGTTAACCGCTGATGCCTTAATATAAAGAAGTTCGGGTCATGAAATTTCATACTCATGGCTAGATGAAGATTTTGACGGCCGGATGTAGGAATAGTACAAACCGGAGGAGAAGGAAGGAATTTTTTCTATAACTTGTTTACGGCTACCTCGAGTACTAGTCATCAAAAGGTATTCGTTATCGTTTTCAGTTTTAGTTTCAATATGATACCCATTTATCCTAATGTCTCTAAAACTGAGTAGGGTACGCTTAGATTGTGGGAACAACAAAGCATTATCAATTATTAGTTCGGTACCCATGGGGAGGACAATGGAAGCTCTTCCAGAGCCCACTATCAACGTACTATCATTAGCTATTGTAGTTATACTCCCCTTACGTTCTATCAAATTATGAAAATACTTCCTATCCTTTAGGATCGTATGTGTGGTGGCGCTATCTACCACACATAAATCACTATGGGCGTCCATCATGCAAGAGGAAATAGTCCAAACCTAGTAACTGATTTGTTTACAAGCCATAAATGAGAACAGCAATATCCAAATAAATACTATGGACAACTATTAAGGTAAACATATCAAAGCTAATAAATTCATTCATAAAATAAAATATCCGAAAGAAAGGATCCAAAACATAATGTGAAATTGTTTTATTCAGAAAATAAAATACTATAAATAACTAAATACGCGAATCTACTCATTTGTCTCCTTAATTTCGAGCTACGGGCTCAAGAGATCATCGTTGTCTAGGTCAAGGTCTGCTTCAGGCAGGTTGTCATCTTCAGGTTCATAAACTGGAGCCTTCCCCTTGTCGTCCTTTTGTATAATTAAGTAAGCCTCGACCAAGTGTTTGGAAGTACGACACGTGTGTGATCAATGGTCTTTGCATCCGCATCTGAAGTAGGACTGCTCAAACATGCTTTGAGAGCTAGGTTTTTTAGGAGCAGAAAACCGGGTCTTGTAACCACCAAATGAACTACGACTTTGGCCGTTAGTCCAGAGTTTCTTACTCACTCTCCCCCTTCCACGGTTGCGACCAAAGGAGGGTTTGGCCCTATACTGCTGCGGGAGTACAGGGTTGCTAGCGTGGAACTTTGATACAGAATTCTGGACCATGTTGGTTACAATACGCTGCAATGCAGAGTTGTACTCCGTTATTGACTTAAGGTCTTCATAACGGATGTTCAACCACTCGTATTGTGACCGAGGGAGGAGTATATAATCTTATTGTTGGAAACGTTCCTTCAGGGATTTCCACAACATTTCGGGGTCCCTTTCTGTGATATATTGGAATTTCAGACCTTCATTCATGTGGTTCCCAAGGAAAATCAACACTTTCGCCTTCTGGGCGTTAGTAGATTTTGAACCTTCCATGATGGTTTCGCTCAACCTATTTGAGGCTAGATAGAATTCTATATCTAGCGTCCATGTCGAGTAATTGCTACCATCGAGAGCAAGCTCATCGAATTCTTTCATAGTGATGTCAGACATAATTCACTATAATTAATAAAAGCGACATGGTAAGGGGGATGACGAAACTCGTTGACAACGGGGAAAAACAAGGATTCATTTAATTATTCCAAGGCACATAGATGCACGTACTAGGCGTCGTCTACCCAAGACATAAATTTACGATCCGTCAAATACCGGGCGCCGCCTACCCGGGCATAATATACGGACTATAAATAAAATAAACTATGTGCGAAAAATAATGCACGTAGGATAATTAAATCACATAAACATGCATAAACAAATAAGGGGGATAATCACATGAAAATAATTTCTAGATAATATACGATTTAATAGACAGAGGGAATAATCATAAGAATAATTATTTCATGTATATTAACGCAATTTAACGAAATATTTTCAGGATTAAAAATAAATTAACACGGATTTTTTATACCAAGAACGAAATTGCGAATCACAAAAATCCAAAAAAAAATACCGCGTGTGTCGTGCATAGGGGACGGGCGGCGGCGCGCGACCCTAGGCGCGCGAAGGCAGCGACTCGAAGGCGCGCTGCGACGCGGCGGGCGGCGGCGGCTCGGGGCGCGCTGCGACGCGGTGCGGCGCGAGCAGGCGGCACGGGCTCGGGTCGGCGGCAGCATGCGGCGCTACGGGCGCGCGGCTGCTGCCGATCGGCGGTCGATCGTCTACGGGCGACGGCCGTTGCTCATTGATTCAATTCACTAAAATAATTTTAACGAAATACAATTATATGCAGGTATATTCAGGAACGGAATCAAATTTTAAAGTACACAATAAATCATGTGATTCATATAAAAATAAATTAAAGGCGTACCGTGTAATCTCATTTAGAGATTCGTGCTGATAACGTGTTGTAAATAAGTGCGTAAATTAAAGAGACAACGTTTGTTGACCCAGTTCGTCGGGAACGACTACGTCTGGGGGCGATCAAAGCCAGGAGTTTCACTAATGATCTTGTGTATGAGAGTGAGTACAATAATGAATACAATGATTTATTTATAAGAATAAAACCCTAGTCTAAGATATAAAGCCCGTTGGGTTTTCTTGGTCCATAAGTAATGTCCACATCAAATCTTCTAAATTTGGAATAATAAATCTTCTATATTTACAACACTTTAAATACAATTTTGCAACACACATCTTTAGTTTAACAGAAAATTGTAGGTCTCATGAAAAACTGCAACTACTTGAACCTACATTTTATTATCATTTAATATTGCAAATTTGAAAATCATTTACCTACTAATTTGCTCACCCTATGGGATTTTTTTTTTTTGAGATTTAAGTAACTTTTTAAAAAATTGAATTTAGAAATTTAGTGGTTTTTTTAATCTAAAGAATTTTAAAATGTGTGTTTGTTTTGAATTTTTTAGTAAGGTAGAATTTAATTTTATAATGTAAGTGTTGTATCATTATAATATTTGTTGAGTGTAATTGTAATGATTAGATGGTTGTTATTATTTTAAAATACGACAGAAATAGAATAGATTGGTATTGGATTTAGTAAAAGTAATTGATAGATTTTTATAGGTTATTTATAGTGATATAGTATAAGACTTTTCAAAATCAAATTTTAAGAACGAATTCTAAATATCAAAATCCAAATTCTAAGTTTTTTTTTTTTCCTAGAAAAAATAGGATCACCTAACGTTTTAAAATTACTTGAAATTCTCTAGTTTCAATTTCCAACAGAAATTATAATATATCAGAAAGAAAAGGGGATTTCACATGTTAATAAATCGTTGTTTGCATTGCATCATAACTTCTCAATACATCATATTTCCTTCATATCTCACTGCATGAAATTTGTCTTTTAATCTCTCTACTTATCTAAATAGGTCCAAACATGTCAACAATTGTACACAAATTTTGATCCAAAGTAACTTTACATCCACCAAAAAACTCAGACAATGAAAAAAGATATGGTGGTACATTACATCATTGGAAGCTACATTCACAAAGTCTGTATATTTCTATAAAAGACAGCTTTTATTTCCAACACTGCCTATATTAATCTACCAGAAGCATGGTCATTTAGTAAGTCAGTATAACGAGGTGAAGACAAATAGCTGGACCCAAAAGGCTGCATAGGACCACCTTCTTCACTCTGTGGCTCCTGCTGCACCACCAGAACCGAGAACTCGAAATCGGGAGTAGCCAATATGTCTCCTACGAGCCCGAGTTCGGGGCAGTCGATCCAGTCATTGAACCCCATCAGAAGAGGCGAAACGGGGTCGTGATACCTCCCGACCATACACAAATCGAATCCGTAGTCTTTCAAAGAGTTGATCACTCTCATTGTTCCTACCGAGTCTTTCACTTCCTCTTCTTTGTACGTAAACCTCTCGTCTCCGATGGTTCTCTCCCTGAACTGGTGAACGAGCTCGGCCTCCAGGCTCATCTCATCGTAGCCCCCCCATTCTCTGATCCAGACGAACGTGAGGATGATTTCGGGATTCTCGATGAACCTAGAGCAGTAGGAGAGCGCCTCGCAATCGTCCATCCCGCCTAAGAAAAGAAGGCAAATGTGGAGGATGGGGCGGCCTCTTATGACGCATTGAGTAGTGTTCACGTGGCCTCGGTCTACGAGGATTGCGACGGAACAGGGGGCTTTCGTCATCACATTCTGGTTCACCATTCGTATCGAAGGCGAATGAGCTGCCACGTTCCCGTCAATCCCCCATTGCTTGTGAAACGGGACGATCACGACGTTGGTCACCTGCAGGGGTAAATCCGGAAACTATTAATGGGGTGGACTATGATACAAACATTCCAGTACAAAAAAAACTCTCAAGAAAACTGATCCTCTAGGTGATGTTTGTTTTGAGTTTTGAAATTTAAAACCGATTCTAGTTCGCGATTTTGAAATCCGATTTTAGAAAATCACCAATACAACACATATAAACCTATTATTACTATTATATTGCCATATATAAATCATAATTCACATCATTCAATCATTATAATTAAACTCAACAATGATATAATGATACAATTCAATACATTTACTCTTACACATTGATTTGACATAAATTAAACCTTGTCCTGCTCAAAAACCCAAAACAAACACACATCTCACTATTAATAGATTTCAAAAAAAAAAAAAACGATTTTTTAAAAGTAATTAAGATTCAAAACAAGCATCATCCTAAGGTGTTGCTGAAGGTTCATGAGTTTCATAGGTTAATAGGGAAAGTGAGGATACTGTAAAGCAAAAGCAACTTCAATTTTGAATACAAAAATGACAATTAAAGGTATTAAAAACATTTTTTCAAATAAAAGTTCTTGTGAAAAGGGAAGATAACAACGTTGGTCACCTGATCAGCCGCGAGCGTGCATATATCGTCGTGCATGCTTGCGTACGGCGCGATGGACGTGAAGTGGCGGACGACGACGGCGCCGAGGTACCTTTGAGCGAACGAGTCAAAGGCGTTGACAGAGTGCTTAGACCAGCTCTTCGTGGCGGTGAGTTGTTTGTTTTTACTGGTGGACTCGAGAACAGAGGCTGCTCTGCCCTGGAGCTCCATTAGGCTAAGGACAAAGACGGCAATGGGCCGGTTATTCAAGGGGGCGGAGGCTTCGAGGAGATTGATGATGGAAGGGACATTGTCGGCGTTGTGAACGCAGACGAGCATGCGGAGCTCGTCGTCAGGGCTATTGAGCATGATGGAGTTCTTGACCTGGCCGGCGTACCTTTCGGATGGATCGTAGAGGCGCGCGATCAGAGGCCTGGATATTCCTGTCACGATCAGCATTGATGTTAACAGAAGGGCATATGCTTCACTTCCTATTATCTGTACATTGTCCAAATGAGACTCAAATAAGACCACTACAAGAGTACTTGCTACTACTATTCTTCATGAGTTTTATTTACAATTTGGTGTTTCTGAGTAAAAAAATTGGCTACTTAGCATTTTAGTCTCAGAAGGACAAGATTATTTAGTCTAGGCTTGGTTCAAAAAATTCAATGAGAATAGTAATGAGAATGAACAAGGGTAATTATGGTAAGTAATGAGAATAAAAGATGGTTGATTCACTTTCATCATACTTCATACGGTATAATAAATTCAAAATAATTAAGTACTTCCCTATTTTGATTAACGGTTTCCCCTACTATAAACATTTCATCAACTAACAATCATTTATTTCAAAGTTAGAGCAAAAACACTTAGCAAAGTAACCACCATTTAGACAATATTTCTTACAACATATCTCCTTTTATTACAAAGCGTGTAGGGAAAAAAATGGGAAAAATGTTTCCTATTGATTTAAATTTTGATTTTCGTTTGGCGATTTACACACTTTTACAACTTTTTGGTTTTGATTCATGTGAGTTACACAACGAAAATCAAATTTAGAAGCTCAAAAAAATGTGTAAGTATCAGGAAGAAAATCAAAATTTAAAAATCAATAAAACCAAAACCAGAAAGTGGTAAAAATACTTTCCCTTTTTTTTTATTCTCATTCCAATTGAAAATTTTGAACCAAGCAAAACTATCCTTCACAGCAAAAAAATAGAAAGAGTAGATTGCTTCACTTACCCCTTCCTCATGCAAGGTGATGTAATAAGTAGCTTCAATGGCGCCCCTACAACACATAATCAAAGCAAGAGCGACAGCATCCTTCATCGGAATCTTATAATAAAGCGACGGAATAAGCACGCCGGTGAACTTCGCCGCGTAACAGATGAAAATAACAAGAAAGCCGGCCACCCCGGAAACTCCCTTTATGGAGAAGATATCCATGCTCAAACCACTGATCACAAACTTAGCCGGAACAAGCAACCCCATCGTGATCGTATCCAGCTTATTCACATACGAAGATCCCAAAGGCGGGCCCTCCGGCACAACGATCCCCAACACGAACGTCCCTAAAGCCGCCGGCTGCCCCAAAACCTCTGCCCCCAATCCACAGAGCAACACAATCACAGAGATCAGCACAAAATGTGCTTCCCTCATACGCTGCCCTTCGGGCACACGGTTAGAGACGGCGACTATGATGACCCTAAAGACGAAGATGATGATAAAGAACAGGCATACGACACTCAAGATGGAGGAGATTGCGGTGAGGCTCTGGCTCACCGCGTACATGAGTAATGACCCGAAGACCAACGAAAGGCCATAGTTTAACATGTCGCTCACCAGAGAGGCGAGTGTGGCTAGTCGCCCAATTTCGGAGTTTAAAATGTTGAGGTCGTTTAATAAGGTGGTGATCACGGGGAATGAGGATATGGCGCTCAGGGATGCGACGTAGGGGAGGGATTTTCGCACGGAGGGGTCGACATTGAATGCATTGGAGATGATACCGACGGATATGATGCCGATTACTAGAGGGACCATAAAACAGGCAGTGCCTATCACAATAGAGTACCGCTCGATTCTTTTGACCAAGGAGACATCAATGTGGACACCAAGTATGAAGAGATAGAACATGAAGCCGATGTCTGCGACTGTTTCCAGTACCAGCTTCCCCCATGGAGGGAACAGCCTCTTTCTGAAAGCATCCACGTGCCAAAGAAAAGATTGGCCTAGGATGATGCCACCCTGTTTCATATCAAAAGCATTAGATATCCAGGGATTTTTTTTTTTTTTTTTTGTCAATTTTGAATTTAGTCATCATAACTTTCACGGTTTGATTTAGTCACTTAATTTTGTATTTTTCAAGATTTCCGTCCCTTTACTTGCAATAACTGGTAATTCAGCAGGTCAGGGGACGAAAAAGATGAAAAATAAATTAATCGAAATAGGCTATAACGTTTGTGTGTGTGTGCGCGCGCGCGTGTGTGTGTTGGGGGGGAGGGGGGGCGGGGGGTTCACATGGAATTCAAATCAAACTTGAACAAATGATTGGACATAGAATTTGCAAGAAATACCTAGAGGAAAAAGGGCCTTACAATAAGCTGTGCACTGATAACACCTTGTTTAAAAGGTTTGAGGAGGACGGAAATGATGCTTGTAATGATGAAAATGATGGCAAATTGTGCCAGCAAGAGCGGTACAGTAAAGGCGAAGGGATCTCCGCCGTACCAAGTACTCCCCTGCGAATTTGTCATTCCGAAATATTGGCACACCAGAGATTGTTGACCATTTGGCCCCCGGACTTGCCCTAAAGAATATGAAACTTTTCTATACGACATTTTCTTTCCCAAAGAGAATCTCAAGCAGAAGAAGAGGTGGTGGAAATTGATCTTTTGATGTGCAAAATTTGGAGAAAAAGTTTGGAATATTAGCAAGTGAAAAACATGTATTATGCAGTAAATGAGAGAAAAAAGGAGGAAGGTGAGGACTAAAGTTATATATAGTAAATGTAATAAGTGTTATATATAGTAAAGTACTAAAGTTAGTATGCAGCAAGGATAACCACCCATAAGATAAGGAAATGTTGCTGCTACAATTTACTAAACTCTACCCATATACTTTTATTTAGCAAAAAAATATATTTATACCCTGATTATTTTTTTTCTTTTCTTTTTTAAAGAACTGTCAAAATCCAAGCCCCTCACCTTCAGGAATGATTCTCAGTTTCATCAACATTTGTCGTCATCTCTTCATTGTGTCGCCACATTGAAGGGTTAAACTCATGATAATTCATAATTCCAACTTTAAAGACCAAAAGTAAAAACAAGACAAAGAGGGATTATAGTCATTAATTCTGAGTGCTCATTTGAATGCACATAAGCATATTAAGGAAAATGTTTGCATATTAATCATATGTGATTGTATAGAAACAACTATAATATAGAGAAGAAAGATGAAGCCTTAAAAACCAAATTATTTTTTTTGCATTTAACATTCGCCATGTTCTACAGAAAAATACACAAGATACATGCAATCTGTCTGACAATCAAAACAACACAATGAAAAAGTGTGTTTGATTTTCACAAAGAATATGAACAAAGATATATACGATAAAGAATCAAAGAATGAAGGTTAAGGGAACAAAAAAACCAAAGAGTTAATCACCGCCACTGGTGCACAAGAACTCCATGCTTTCTGAGAGACGAAAACAATTCCAAACACTGAGAATACGTCTTCTGATACGTAGGACTCCTCTTCCCGGGGCAGCACCTCTGCCATCTATTATAATGACATTCAAGAAACATTTCGTCAATCAAACAAATAGCCCCGGTCTCTATCAATCTCGGGATCAAATTGAACTCCGTTCCTTCTATGTCCATCTTCACCACCACATAATCCAACTCCCCCACAACACTCTTCAACCACAATGCAAAATCAAACCCTCGAATCTTATTAAAATTCATAAAGTTACTCGAAGGCTGAACAACCTGAACCCTCCCCATCCCCCGACCCTTCTCCCTGCTCTTCCTACTTGGCTCCCGACTAATTTCAAAGAACAACGTCTCGTTTCTGATCCAAGCTGCATATGGCAACAATGTAACATCCGTCTTCGTTCTATATTCATCGTGGAACGAATTATCCGCCTCGATTGCGTAAATTTCAAAGGGCTTACCCTGTTTCGGATAATGCTTCTTAAACCAGCCCCCAATACTCGAGCCATAACTCCTTGCTCCAACATCAATATATATATACCTATTCTTGAAGCTTATGTCAACCATTTTCGACAGATATTTCACATTCTTGATGTTCTTTTTCAGTGTTATCCAAGGTTTTAGAGGCTCTTCTATAATCAACGGCTCTGATTTACTAATCAATTCAACCTTACACCTAGGAACAGAACACTCATTTCCAGTTTTTCGTTCCATTAATGTCTCGTTATTCTTCCTAAATATGACTTCATGTACAGAAATCGAATCTAAGCCATCAATTTCACGCAATTTAATCAACGTAAAAGCATCAAATAATCGAAGTAACGAATAGAGACTATACTCATCGACGTCCGACTCCGTGTGCGCAACGAAAACCCCGCCCGGTCTGAGGGTTTCGGAGACCTTCGACGCGAATTGGACCGGCTTCGCCGCCCGGTCCAGACCGGCGGTGCTGGAGAACGCGAAATCGAACGTCGCCGCCGCGTAGCGAACGGTCGGCGACGAGAATTTCGTGGAGGAAACGCCGATTGCTTTGAAACCCCCAATTTTTCGCAGTGCGATTGCTTCGTCTCCGTCTCCGATGCAGAGGGAGTTGGAGCTGGGGGAGAGGACGCCTTCGGTTACGAGGTCGTGGAAGACGGAGGAGTAGTAGGCGCGGCGGCGATCGGCGGCGGAATTGGGGAAGAAACAGAAATCGAGGGAATCGCAGGAGCGGGCCCTGACGGTGATGACGTAGGCAGAACGGGCGAGGAGGACGAGAACGCAGAAAGAGAGGAGGCGCAACAGAATGCTGCTCAGGGGAAGATTGGTGGGGGACTTCGGTGCGGGAGTCTCCATGGAAGCATTTCTACTCCGGCGAAAGGGAAGAGATTATAGTGGAAACTTGAAAGAAGAAAAGGCGGGAAACGGGCGTGATGACAGTTTTGGTTTTGGGTAAAGAGTCGTTGTTGTGGAGCGCGACTTTACAAGCCTTGATGCGCCTTCAAAAAAGTAAATTAAAGGCTTGTTTGTTTCGGGATTTAGGTGTGCGTGTGAGGTCCATGACATCTACAGGATGTAAAATCCTTCATTAAGATTAAAAGTATGTGTTTGTTTTAAGATTTGATAGGGTGTGATATTACTTTATTTTAAATTATGTACTTCCTCCGTCCTTTAAAAGTATGCATCATTCTCTGCACGTCATTTAATGCAATATGTCGGAGGATATTTAGGGGTCTTGTGAGATTCGTTTATGAGTAAAATGATTGTTTATAGTAACGTTTCTATGATTACTTACCATAAACAATCATTTTATTCATAAACGGGTCTCATAAGACCCCTAAATACCCTCCGACATATTGCATTAATTCACGTGCAAAAAATAGTGCATGCTTTTAAAGGACGCAGGGGGTATAAGAGTAAAGTGAGATGTTTAAGAGAAAAGTAGGAAAGATAGTGTGAGTGAGAGAAAAGTGGTATGTGAATAATGATTGAGTGAGAGAAAATCCATCGGTGCTTGAACCTGGTATTTTGTTTAGTAGCATTGATGAATTGTTTAATGCTTATCAAGAACATGCAAGGCTTAAGGGTTTTAGTATTTTTAAAAGGACATTCGATCATAGGTACGGCCGAATGGTATGCGATAAAGCTGGAAGTTCTAAGGCACAAAAGTGTTCGAAAAGAATAGATTGTAAAGCACGGGTAAATGCTAAAAAATTAGTCGATTGAAGTTGGATTATTACATCGATGGTGAATGAACACAATCATGAAATTGATTCGGTTTACTCTCCACTAATGGTCGTTCATAGACAGTTGAGCGTGAACATGAAACAACAGTTAGAAGTCAATGACATTGCAGGATTAAGACCATGTAAAAATATGAGACTTTGTGAGGTGCAAAGTGGCGGACCTCAAAATTTAGGGTGTACTCCTAAAGACTGTAGAAATTTCATTGAGAAGAGAAGAAGATTGAGGCTAGGTGAAGGTGATGCAGAAGCAATTCAGAATATGTTTACTAAAGCTCAAATGAAAGATGGAAACTTCTTCTACTTGATGGATTTGGATTCAGAGGGTCGGTTATGCAACGTTATGTGGATTCATCCAAGAAGCAAAGTTGCATATGAAGAATTCCATGATGTGAGGTTTGACACAACATACCTTGTCAATAGGTACGATTTTTTTTTATTTTTATCTTATGAAGAATTCCAGTCTAGGTTTGCTTATTATTTTTATCATTATTAATGTTATTAATGGGTTCATAACAAAAAATAGATAGAAATGGTACTTAAATTTGCCGAGTTGTACGATCTAGGGTGCTTAAATTGCCGAGTTGCTTTTTTTTTTAAATGTTACGATCTAGGGTTAGAAAAGGTGCCTTTTGCCAACTATTTTAATATATTGTATCGATTTTCTTAGGTACAAAATGCATTTTGCATCCGTGGTTGGCGTTAATCACCATGGACATTCGATATTATTAGGATGTGCCTTGGTGACGCTTGAAGATGCAGATTCATTTAGATGGTTTTTTAGAAATTGGTTGCATGCAATGGGTAACATTCATCCTACTGTCATAATCACATATCAATGTGAAAGCATCAAGATAGCAATAAGAGAGTTGATGTCCAACACTATCCATAGGTTTTACATCTGGCATATTTTGTCTAAGTTACCACAAAAGTTCAGAGGGGTGGATGATTATCACAGATGCACTGTTGAGCTCAAAGGAATTTTTTATGACAGTCTTACCATCCAGACCTTTGAAACGAAGTGGGCTGAGTTTTTGACAAAGTATCGTTTGGAAAATAATGAATGGTTGAGAGACTTGTATAATCAAAGGGAAAGTTGGGTTCCAGTTTACTTGCACCATATATTTTGGGCTGGAATGATTTCTACACAAAGAAGTGAGGGGATGCATGCATATTTTGATGAGTTCGTCCACTCTAGGAGCACTTTGAAACAGTTCATGGGACAATACGATATGACTATTGGTAATAAGATCCAGAAGGAATTCATGGCTGATTTTCATTGCAAGAACAAAGAGATCAAATAAACAACTCCATTTCCTTGAGAGAAACAGTTCCAGAAGGTATATACTAACTCAATTTTTAGGTTTGTTTAGGAAGAATTCCAACGCATGTTGTATTATCATATTGTTCCACCTACCGAAGATGGGGCACTTGAAGATTTGGCGGAAGATATTGGTATTGAAAAGTTTAAAATTTTGGAAAGAAGCATTGTGAACAATTTCTTCTTCAAAGAATTCATTTATACAGTTTCATGGAGGTCGAATGGAGCTTACATCAACTGCAATTGTAGAAAATTTGAATTCAATCGAATATTGTGTTGTCATATCATGGAAGTGTTGTCTCAAAAGAACATACAAACTGTGAATGAAAGGGATTTGTTATGTAGTTGGAGAAAAGGTGTATATCGACAATATTCAAACATTTTTTTGCAGGAAGTTACCCTCACATGACCGAGAATACAAAAATTCCAAGAGGTTGAAAAAGTTTTCCAAGAGTGCACTGATATGGCAATGGACAGTATAGAGAAGATGGACTTTATTAAACTAGCATTCATTGCGATGAAGAATGAACTCTCAAATTGGATCCCTATGCCTAATGATTAGAATGTTGAAGAGGTAATTGGAGGTTGGAGATAATGTCAGAGGTTCAAGGATGTTAGATCCTAATGTTGCAAGGTCTAGAGGAAGACCTAGAGAAAATCGTTTTTTGTCGGCTTTGGAACGAGTTAGAGGTCGAAGAGGTGGTAGAGCATAAGGAAGAGGTTCACAAGGTGGAGGTTCACAAGGTAGAGGTTCACGAGGTGGTAGAGGTTCACGAAGTGGTAGAGCACCCTCACATGGTGATAGAGGTTTAAGCCCGATTGACTTGAATAAAGAACCATCTGAAGCGAGTAGAGTCTTCTAAGTGTTTCAATTTTATAAGTGTTACAATTTTAAAAGTGTTTCATCTTTTAATCTTAGTAGAGTCTTCTAAGTGTTTTAATTTTAAAAGTGTTTAATCTTTTAATCTTAGTAGAGTCTTCTAAGTGTTTTAATTTTAAAAGTGTTTCATCTTTTAATCTTGGTAGAGTAGTATAACAGTTTTAATTTTGAATCCCAAATGCTATAATATTGCTTGATTGACAAAAATGTAAGCAGTTTTAATACCCCGTCGGCCTATATATCTTCGGCAAAAATGTATTTGTACTAATATATTTATTTTTTGACGTGGGGTATTAGTAATAATGTAAAAAAAAATGTATTAATAATAATGTATTAGTAATTTTTTTTTTTTTGAAATGGGGTATTAGTAATAAAGTAAGCATAAAAATGTATACTACCAAAAAACCGTATTCATAGCATAAAAACCCTAATTTTAGTTATACCGAATTCATAGCATAAAAAAACCCGAATTCATAGCATGCATAAGAAACAAAGCATATTATCACCAAAACGTTAAAACATTAGCACCGAAAAACCATTGTTCATGTCATTCTATAATTTTTAAATTAAAAATAGAAATGAACTAAAAAAATTGGGATGAGCCTTCTCCTCCATCTTGCAAATGTTGTCGGATCGGCGAATGTAAATGTTTAAATGCGTTGGATCACCGACGCACTTGAAGTAGAGGACGTCGCCTTGATTGATGTCCATCTCTTCCACGAAGTCTGTCCAGTCGTTCATCAGCAACCCAAAAACTTTTCTTGTGTGGTCGAGCCGATGATACTTGTACAAGCAAGAACCCGAAATCTTTTTTCCCATTTTGTAAGAACAAAGATTGATGATCTTAGACTCCGTCCCCATTACATCGACGAACTGGGATGAAAGGTTCTATAAATAGAAAAAGAACACAATGAATGAAATGAACTAAGAAATAATTTCTCACACCAAAAAATGAAACAAAACGCACAAGTTTAAGATTTCAATTTTAAAATTGTTTGTTGTGACAATACATGCAAATTCCCAAACAATAATCAAAGGGATATGTGGCCACATGCAAATTGCTTGTTGTGACAGTATATTTGCAACTTTTTCTTTCAATATTGGAAGCAACAAATGTACATACCTTTTTAACACGGTTTAAGCTTATATTTATTTATTTATTAGTTATCTTTGGTGACGATTGAAGGTTATCCCATTAGCTAATTAAATATTAATTGTTGATAAAATCTTTTACTAATTTGGAATGTAAAATCTTTTAATGAGTGATAACTTATCTTAGCAAAGATTTGCATGAGATTGTCTCCAGTATCTCATTCCGAGTGATCGAATTCTATTCAATCAACATCTAACTTAATTAGTAGAGAGAATATGTCCATTGATTAACAAACTACTCGAATCTTACACACAAAAAAACTACTCGAATCTTACATACAAAAAAAAACTGCTTGAATCTTAGTATATTAACAAACTACTCGAATCTTACACATAAAAAAATTAATAGATTAACAAACTTACCAAACGTGTGTGGAACTCTGTGGTCTTGCACACCACAGAGAAATCATTGGGCGAAATGGAGATATTTGCCTTTGGATAGTTGATTCGACGGAGTTCCAAGATGATTTTCTTCGATTCGGATCTAGTTCGAACCATAGTTTAGGGTTTAGGGAGAGAGAAAGAGAAGATGAGTGATGGGAGAGAGAGAGAGAAAGAAAGAAAGATCTAAACCCTAGCCGAAGAAAAAGAAAAAAACAAGCAAAACTGTCGTTTCTGTGGAAACAAAATTGAGAAAACTTTGCTTTTTCTAAAATTGATCTGCTAATCATATCATCTTTTTTAAATATTTAAAAAGTTTGATTACATACTTACCGCATTGGTTGAAGTGGGCGGCAATTAATCATTGCATTGAGTTTGGGTGCCATAACCTCTCATTTGTCCAATCAAATTCTTTGTCAAAACCAACAAAAGACGTTTGGCTTACGTACATGGATTAGCGCCACCCTTAATTAAGATGCGTAATGGAGTCATGGAGGTAATGGAAATATGAAACGACTGGATATCAAAACCGCGTGCTTTAAAAAAAATTGACTAAGTTAATTTCCAAATTTTGTTAATATAATCTGTTGATTTCGAAAATTTGGTTTAAAAATATATCATTTCGAAAATTTGGTAAATTTGCCTAAAATATCTCTAAATTAATTAATTTCCAAAATTTGGTAATATATTCTGTTGACTAAGGTTTATTAATTTCGAAAATTAGGTTAATAAATTGCCTAATATATCATTTCAAAAATTGGTTTATGAAAAGTAATACTAATTAATCCTCTTAAGTAATACTACCAAATATGTAAGGTAATACTTCGAAAAATGAAAAGTAATACCTTAAACCCTAGGAACCCTACAAACCCTACAAACCCTAAGAAAAAAGGTAAAGTAATACTATGAAATCCTCTTAGTGTACTTCCAAAGATAAAAAGTATTACTAATTAATCCTCTTAGTAATACTACCAAATATGTAAGGTAATACTATGAAATCCTCTTAGTAATACTTCCAAAGATGAAAAGTATTACTAATTAATCCTCTTAGTAATACTACCAAATATGTAAGGTAATACTTCGAAAAATGAAAAGACTAATGTTGAAGTTGGAGACCGACAAGGTAGAGATGATGCTTGAGAGGGTCCATGTGATGGAAATGAAGGTCACCGTGTTGGAGATTGAGATTGAACTTGCAGAAGGAGATGACTATCTCAGGCTTGGAGACCTACTAATCAAAGCTAAGATGAATATCTATGTTTCTGCCTACAAGAAGTAATTCAAGTTTCTATTCGGAGAAACTTAAGAAAAATAGATGTTTTTATTTTACTTTTTGTTGTTCTGTTGTTGTTTTTTTATGAACTTTTGTGATGGATGGGATGAAAGTTTTTATGATCTTTTGTTATTTTGTACCCTTTTCATGATCAATGAACTTAAATTTTATGTTTAACGATTTATATCAACAATTTAATGTTTTGAAGAATAAAAAATATTCATTTACCAGTATAAAAATTTCTCATTGGAATTCTAAAGAATCCATCAAATCTTTTGCATTGTAGTGGTACTTTTTGAAGGTGTAAGCAAGCACAATGTGTAATTTTCTTGGAAATATAAAATCATCATTTTAGCTATAAAATCCTAACCCTATACTTCATCGTTTAAGCCATGAAATTTTAACCCTATAATGGCCTCAAATACAATTTTCCTTGTATAACTAATACATTTTGCTAGTATTATGAAATTATATATTTTAAACTTAGATAAACCTATGTATACTATGAGACTTTACGAAACGAAGTTAGTGGCAAATTAGGTTTTTCTGCAAGAATTTTTAATATATATATATATATACCAATAATATTTAGATTTGGAAATAATTTGGTTTTTAAATTGAGTAAAATATCTTGTTATTTTAAAGTACCTTTTTAATCTTTTAAATTAATTACTGATTAGTAGTCTAAATTCTATATTCAATTAATAATATATTTTAGGCAATTTAAAAGCCAAAATTTCGTAGCTAATTAGATATTCGTCAACAGATTATATCCTAACAGATTTTCGAAGTTAGTGGACGAATTTCTAATATATATATTCCATTAATATTTAGCATGGTGTAACTAATACATTTTGCTTATATAACTAATACATTTTGCTTTTATAACTAATACTACTAATACATTTTGCTAGAATAACTAATACATTTAGACTTGGAAATAATTTGGTTTTTAAATTGAGTAAAATATCTTGTTAATTGAATATAGACTTGGAAATAATTCACCTTAGTCAATGATTACCTTTTTAATCCTTTAAATTAATTACCGTTTAGTAGTCTATATTCTATATTCAATTAATAATATATTTTAGGCAATTTAAAAACCAAATTTTTGAAACTAATTAGATATTTGTCAACAGATTATATCCTAACAAATTTTCGAAGTTAGTGGAAGAATTTCTAATATATATATTCCATTAAAATTTAGCATGGTGTAACTAATACATTTTGCTTTTATAACTAATACAACTAATACATTTTGCTAGAATAACTAATACATTTAGACTTGAAAATTTGGTGATTAGTAGACTTTAAAATAATTTGGTTTTTAAATTGAGTAAAATATCATGATTACATTTTTAATCCTTTAAACTAATTACTGATTATTAGTCTATATTATATATTCAATTAATTAGATATTTTAGGCAATTGTGTAACTAATACATTTAATTTTTGTAACTAATACTACTAATATTTTTTGCTAGTAATATGAAATTGTACATTTTAAACTTAAAAAATCATATGTATACTATGAAGGTTTACGAAATTAAGTCAGTGCAAAATAAGGGTTAAAGAGGCAAAATACTTCTTCCCAACCCTAGAGACATACACATTAAAGAGGCAAAAATGTAATGATTAGGCGTGCTAATGGAGTGATTACGAGAACCAATGTTGTGATTAGGGCGGCTAATGTACACATAACCCACTACTTATCTAGATTAAGGCAAGAATTAGGGCGACTAACTACCACCACTACTCTTCTCGATGGGGGCTCTCTTTCTAAGAGAGCACATTCACATGATTAGGGCGGCTAATGGCCATAAATTATCTCGATTAGGGTTCTCTTTCTCTTCTCGGTTGCAACCAAAATGGTGTGATTAGGGTTTTTATTTCCATTATAAAAAAAGACCATTAGGGTATTTGATTCATTCAAACCTGCAGACACATGACCCATTAATGTTTCAATCTTTTCTTCAAGATGATACCTTTCAACACCCCTTCTAAGAAAGCTGAAACATCGAAAGCCAATGAGTGGGTTTCTCCCTCCCCTAGGAGCCTGGCTTCCATGTACGATTATACAAAGAGCCAACACGACGAGCTCAAAGCTGAAATGAAGGAGTTTATGAGACGCTTGCTGGTTCAATGGAAAGTGGAAAATTTAAATGATGTGATTCTCCAGGAAGATCCTTTGCACAAAACCTATGATTTCTTTCTTGATGCTGTCAATGAGAAGTAAATTCCTGTGGTGGTGCTCTCTGACTCAAGCCAACATAATGAGGGAAATTCATATCCATTCGGATGACTCTAGCAAGCAAGATGATTTGTGTGTTTGGCTTTTCATTGTGTGTTTGTGTGTGTTAGTGTTTCATCGTGTGTAGCACCGATGATTTTTATTTGTGTTTTCATTTTATGTTTGTGTTTATCTTTTTTTGTATTTTGTTGGGGATGTAATGTTCTTCCAATTATCCTTTCAATGAAATGAATTTTCCATTACGTTACCTTATTCTTGTTTTTCATTTTAATATTGTGTTTGGTTTAACTAAGTATTAATTTTTAAAAGCCAAATGTATTTGTTAGGCCGAACCCTAATTAATGGATGTTGTTTTAATTAATTGATTGATAATATGCATTATATATGGAAATTAACAAATTTATTGATAATACGTATATGCATTATAATATGGAAAATAACAAATAATGATAATACATTTTGCTTTAAAAACTAATACATATATTACAAATCTGCAGAAACATAACTAACAAATTTATTTAAAAAATTACTTAACTTAGTGGTGATGAGTAGTGGGTGTTGTTTTCAAACTAATTAGGGTCGTGATTAACTTGGTTAACTTGGTCATATATTACCAATTCAATTATTTACAAGATTAACAAGATCTGAAATTGATTTAGATAATCTTATTATATAAAAGTAGCATTGCACCTCCTCAGAAGCTGCCAAGTGTCCGTCTTCAACGGTTGCCACGTGTAAATTAAAAAAAAGGCGCCCAAAACCTTTCCCAAACCAACACAATAGATGAAAATTCCCACAGCCCATACGTTTCCGCCTTCATCCCCAAACCAAGACATTAAACCTAAATCTCCCCAAGTCAAGCATTACTATTAGGAGAATGATGCATATTAAGAGGAGAATGAAAGCTCTCGCCCAACCTCCCCCAGGATTCCTATCTACGCCTACACCTCCCGACGAAAGGTGCCATTAATTTCCTCTCCACAACTCTCCTCCTCCACCGCCGCAATTGTAATGTCCGCCCTCACCGAACGACGATCGAAGGTACCCTTAGTTTTGATCAATTTTACATTAATTACAATTTAATCATTTATCCCATCAATTAGTAACGGAATAACCCATCCACTACCTCCACTTCTCCCATCTTCTCAGAGGAAACGTTCTACCACGTTGAGGCAGACGACATAGCAAAAGTTATGGCTTCCAACCGTGTGATCTCCTTGAATTGAAGAGGTAAGTCCAAAGGTCCCAAATTCCCCTTTAAGAATGCTCATAACAAAAGTATATATTGTGCTAAACCCGTCAACAAAAAATGGAAATTAAAAAAATCAAAGAAAAGAAATATGCTCCATCGTACGTGTATTTAGATAATCTGGAATTGAACAATAATTCCAATTTTGTAGTGGTACGCCTTCTACGTAAATGGAAGGCATGTAACTTCAAACGCAATAAGGAACTCATGAGCGTTGATTTTCTATTGTTAGATGAGAAGGTATTTACATGTTTTCATATCTACGTGTGCATTTTTGTTGTTGGACAAAATATTTATGCCCAATTTTTGTGTTCATTTATTGGGTCTGTATGGGTTAACACTCAGTTCCTATAACTGTTAATTGGAAAGGGTGCAAAGTATTTCTGATGTGAGTTGTAAAAGTGTCATGTAACTTCTTTGTTGTTGTTGCATAACCTTTTCAAATAAACAAAACTTAAGTGCATCTGCTTCATAATTGTTGTTGCTGTAATAGATCTTGCCATACCATGATATTCCGGTTTTACCCTATTATATATAATAATTGTTGTGCATTACAGGATTGCCTCATTCAAGGTTATATTCACTATCTATTGCTTCAAAGATTCAACGATATGCTCAAAGAGGGAAGGATGTTTACCATCAGTGATTTTGATGTGGTCAAATCTTGGAAAAGTTATAGGGTAACGGATCATCCATACATGATTCGTTTTACAGACACTACAAAAATGGAAGAAACTAATGGCCAAAATTATGACATTCTCCCAGAGAAATTTTGTTTCCATACCCATGCACGGTTATTGCAATTGGTTAACAAAACAAAAGACTTGCCAGGTAATTCTTCCCTTTCTAACTTGATTCAAATTCAATGTAGCTCAACCTTTTGGAGAAAATACCCTCTAATTTGAATCCATGCTTCTTGTCTTATGGACCTCAAATGTCTTGATTAGATGTCATTGGTTTTCTATGTACCACTGATAAAGCTGGAAAATCTGAGGAAAATAAGACAAGAAGATTAACTCTTTACATTTTCTTGGAAGATTAAGCTCCATATTGTGTATTTTTAAAAAAATTATAGGAAGGTTGATAATCTATAATTCTCCATTTTAATCACTCCCGCCCCTTTGAATGTAGAAACATCAAGGCACGTCTAACCGTTTGGGATGATGTGGCTGAATCTATTGAGAAAAAGTTGCAAGAATTGAACAAACGGACCATAGTTATTGTTGCTACAAGTCTCCTCCCAAAGAAATTTGGTGGTAAGTGTTGAATTGTGCATCTATTCATTCTGCTTAATTAGTTGTGTTTTTGCCTCGTTAAAAAATGAATAAAAATTCAACCCTTTATTTCCTGCAACATACAGGAAACCTCTATCTAAACGTGACATCGGCTACAAAGATATATCCTAGTGCCGATTTTCAGGAAGTTAGAGATTTTCAGGCAAGGTATGAAATGAGTTCCAATTTATTACAAAAATATTTTTCCACTCGATCCTGTGTTTGTGTTGTGGGAAAAAACAAAACTCCCTTGGGTATTATTTATCACATGTAACTCTTTCAGCTTTTAAAAATCCTGCACTGTTATACAAAATAACATACAATAAAAAAACAGCTTACAAAAAGAAGTTAATACCAATTATGTTTTTTTAGCAAATTAACTCAAATCCTGATGAACATTCTTATGTGTGTTGCAGCACAATATTTAGACCTCTATTTCACAATGACTATTATGTTATAGTATGCAACAACTCTGAAACACAGCTTCATAGTATTGCTGAACTACTAAAGTTCGTAAAAATGAAAAAGATGAGGTACGCAAAATCAGTCCAAAACATGTGCAAGTAGAAAACGAAATACGAGAACGCTAAAATATTAAAAAAAACTAATCTATTTCAATGTATTAATATTTTCAGGAAAGGGAGTTCACTTGCAAAGCCAAGATTACGGAGGTCATTCTACGCAATGGATGGAACTACATATCTTGCTCTAATTGCGCTCGAAAAAGGGAGAAAACCAAGTCTACCTTAACTTGCAATTATTGCAATGATCCAAAGGCCGTCGGAGTCATGAGGTAATACATAAACAAAATATAAAAAAAATTAACACCCGTCTCCATTAATATTAAGCAGGTTCTGTTGGGTTTTAAAGGCACGAACACCATGTTCGACGCAGCGGAAAAATACGATTCACCAACAACGAATCTAAAACATGGTTGTATAACATAAAACATAAAGGATAAATAACGATATATAAATCCTTACAGCGATTTGTAAGCGGAATCCTCAACTATGGTATCCACGTAACGGCTTTCTACCAACCCGCACCGATATGCCAGCGTTGAATCTCGAGACGAATTTGCTAGGAAAATTCAAACTGAGATTTTATGGAGAAATTATATTTCTTGTGTTGTGTATGGAATTCCCATAAGACACATATTTATAGGGATTAACTTGGCTTAATTCCTAAGCAAGATATCGGGCCTAGCCCGTAATATAATCTATACGGGTTATATTTCCCTAGATATGTTCCTACGAATAATATATTTACCATATCTATTATTCTTGTATAATAATATTCCAAATATTATTATTGGGATTTCATATTTAATTAAATCCAATTTAATTAAATAATAATAACAATTAATTCCAAATATAATTATTATTATATTCTCCATAAATTAAATATTATATCCAATACAATATTTAATCAACTAACTATAATTGGTAAATCGACATTACTTGTTGTGTGACCCATAGGCCCTCGTATATCGAGCGATTAGTCAAACTAACGGTCTTAATTGAACCCTAGACAATAAATCAGACATTCTCAATATACGAGGTACGTTGCGAGGAAATCTGCAACTACCTGTAATACTGTAGGCTATTGTGATATCTTCCTTTCATTCACGAATACTCAATTAAGCCTTGAACATGATGAAGTGTCTATTCAAATAACTTAATCATATTATCTTCAATCGCTAATTGATCAAGTATATCACACTTAGCCACAAAGTCTAAGTTGATGGGCGTCGGCCGACGAATTAGATCCAATTATGATGAGAAGACAAGTATTCTCTCTAAATCCACATTGAGGAATGAATCCTATTCTTGGCTCAACTACCACGCACATGCATTTCGTGATGAACCCACCAATCCATGTCATACATTTAATATTAAACCAATAATAATATTAAGCCAAATCTGAATATTATCTTAGTATTATGTCCTTTCGATGGATTGTCTCTAGGACACTAACACTAACAATCTCCCACTTGGACTAGAGCCAATCACCTACATGTCTAACCCCTAGACCATCAAATGTCTAGTGTGTACATGATCAGTGAAAAGGATTTGCAAGATTATCCTTTATAGGAAATGTTTTAATTTCATTTCTCCTATCGATATGATCTCTCGGATCAAATGATAATGCCTCCGTACATGCTTATTTTTGTTATCAGATCTCGGTTCCTTTGCTCATGCAATCGCACCAATATTGTCACAATACAACATTATTTGACAACTGGCACTCGGAACTACCCCTAGTTCTTTCAAGAACCTTAAAATCCAGACAGCCTCAAAGGCTTCTGACACAGCAATGTACTTAGCTTCGGTTGTTGAATCTGCAGTGAGATCTTGCTTGGAACTATTCCAACTTACCGCCTCATCATTGATATTGAATATATAATTTGACTGTGATTTATAATCTTCACAGTCTGACTGGAAACTCGCATCAGCATAGCCCGTAACGACTAGCTCTGACTGGCTACCGTAGACAAGAACATGTTCTTTAGTACGCCTGAGGTACTTCATAACATTCTTGACAGCAATCCGGTGAGACTCACATGGATTCTGCTGGTATGCACCAGTGATGTTGACAACGTAGGCCACATCTGGCATGATGCAAGTCATGGCGTACATGATGGATATGAAATGCCCTTCATGTGCTCGATATCTGCTTCGCTAGAAGGACAATCCTTCTTCGATAGTCATATCCCATGATTTGCTGGTAGAGACCTTCTCTTAGAGTTCTCTATCACAAAACGCTTCAACACCTTATCTACGTAGGTGGATTGTGACAGCCCTACCATCTTCTTGGATCTATCCCTATGGATCTTGATCCCTAAGATGTAGCATGCTTCACCAAGATCATTCATCATGAAGGTCTTTGATAACCAATCTTTCATGGACTGCATTGGTGGGATGTTATTTCCTATAATCAATATGTCATTGACATATACGACTATAAAGACAATACTCTTCCCGCTGCGTTTACGATAAACGCAATGATCTTCCAAATTTCAGATGAAGTCAAAGGATTTGACAGCTTCATCAAATTGGATATTCCAACTCCTAGAAGCTTGCTTCAATCCATGGATGGATCGTTTAAGCTTGCACACAAGATTAGATTTTGGCTTAGATATAAAACCCTCCGGTTGAGTCACAAACACTTCCTTATCAATGTTACCATTGAGGAGAGCTGTTTTGACGTCCATCTACCAAAGCTCATAATAACAGTGTGTTGCTATCGCAAGTAAAATTCGAATGGACTTGATTTTCGCAACTGGCAAGAAGATCTTGTCATAGTCAATGCCTTCGCATTGACTATACCCTTTCGCCACCAACCTATCTTTATAGGTTTGTACTTTGTCATTTGCATCGGTCTTACCCCTGAAGACTCACTCAATCTATGGGTCTAACCCTTTTCAATAACTCAATTAAGTCCTAGACTTGATTGGTGTACATCGAGTCCATCTCGGATTTCATAGCTTTATGCCACTTCTCTGAGTCAACATCTAATGTTGCTTCAGTATAAGTTCTTGGTTCGTCTTTATCCGGAATCTCCACGTCATCATGTTCTTCCACGAGGAAACCATAATACCTAGTGGTTGGATTACGAATCCTAGTCGACTTACGGAGTTGTGGTTGTGCAGGCTGTACATTCTTATCGTGAAAATTTTGTGGTGCAGCGACTTCATCGTTGACCGGAGAGTCCTCAAGAGCGACACTTTCATATGTCTCTTGGGCGGGAGTTTGAACTATGTTATTCTCATTCAGCCCACTTGGAGGTTGTTGCGAAGGCAATGCAACTCCAATTACGCTCCCACTGGCTGAAAGAGGATCACCTAGTGATAAACTTCCACCATGAGAGTGGCTGAATGCTCCCACTGATTCTTTGTCATGTTGCTTTGACAAATCATCAGTCTCTATGTTAATTTGTGGTTCTTGAATCTCTTCAAGTTCTATCTTCTTACGGCTTTGTTCCTTATAGACGTACTCGTCTTCTAGGAACTTAGCCTGCCTATAAACAATCACTGTTTGTTTCTCCGCTAGATAGAAGTGATATCCTCTTGTCTCCTTAGGATATCCCACAAAATAACCATTTTCACCTTCGGATTCCAACTTATTAGTTAGCATTTTCTTCACAACTGCGGGGCAACCCCACATTCTAATGTGTAGAAAAGATGGCATCTTGTCATGCCATAGCTCGTATGGAGTCTGCTCAACTGATTTGGATGGAATCCTATTCAAAATGTGGATTGAGGTTTGTAATGCGCATCCCTAATCATCATCGTCATCATCAATATTATTAACTATAGCCCCCTAATCATTCATCTATGTTCCATCACTTTTCCCCCTTGTAAAGTTGCTCAACCAGTACTACCAAGGCGATTTCATGAATCTGCACCAATGAGGATTACCGTATTGATACACCAGCTGCCTTCTCAACTCCCGTGACCATACACTTTGTATGATATACAATTTCCATCAAAAGTACCAACAGATCATGTAGAAATATTTAGTGAGTAATTATTATTGAACGTCAGTTTGCAAATCTGTACCAGAAAATGTATCAAATAAATAATGGAATTAGTAGATGGATAGTTCTTAAAACAATTTTCCAAATACTCATTCTTGAATACACTCCTCAAAACCACATAAAATTATCATATATAAAACACACGCCAGTTTGAAACACCCTATATATCATATACTTTTTAGAAATATGACTTTATCTTAGAATATTGTTGATCTTCAGATATTGGCATAAAGACTTGAGAATAACACAAATAATAACATTTTCTTGCTTCAGGATATCATCTGAAGTTCATTTTCTAATAAATTAAGTTGGTGAACTAAATATTTCAATCAAACTATGGCGCAAGGTTCAAATACTCCTAAAGAAAAGATGGTGCAGTTTGGATCCAAAGATTATACATTTAATGTCAAACCACATTACATGGATAAAATTTGTAATATAGTATAGTTACATGGGTTGTTATGTTTTCATTCCAAGACTATTCAATGACATATATAGATAGAGAGAGAGACTTACAACCATATTTGAAGGCTAAAGCGGAAATACAAGTTATAATTGGTTGAGAGACTTCCATGTTGTTCTGCTTCACTACACAAGAAATTCCATTCTAACATATTACAATAAAATAAATCTAATAAGTATAAGTGACTGTGGAAATTGAAACCTTTGGTTCCAGCGACAGAGGTGGTACAGAGACGAAAGCGATCTCTTAACAGTTGACTCACCAATTGAGATAAAAAAAAATACCCATCAAATGATGATAAAACATAGCTAAGAAGTGAGGCCTACCCATTCATTGGACTTGATTTGGCCACCACAGCCATATCATCATGTTCATCCTGGGCCATCACATCTCTGGAATAGAAAAGAAACAAAAAATAAGCAACAACTCTTCTTTGAATCTTAGGTTGCAGCATCCTTTGCAAGCTGGCCAAAAAGAAGAAAAAAACTTTTGAAAATCAAATTTTAAACTTTACAATTATTACCATGAAAATAACAGTCCCCATTACATAGTCATTTCAAATTCAAATAAAACGGTAATAATGAAGGCAAAACCGACATAATAAACCAAATATAAAAAGCATTAAAGAAAAAAGATTTAACGACCATCAAACTTTAGCATAAAAACTCATTTGATACTCTGGATTGTTTGAACATACGCACATCAATCCCTTCCACACAGATCCTAACCAAAAACTCATCACAAAATTGAGAACCTCCTCCATAAAAAAAAACCTCGGGCGAAACAAAAAGAAAGCAGGAAACAATTTCATTAAACAAGGTACAACCAGTGAATCTTATATCTTCATTTCAACTACGTTACCTAATTTGTTGTATGCTTTACGCATTTTAGCTTCTTACCATTGTATGTATCTGGGAAATTGCTAAAATCCATAAACTTGAATTAAAACAAAGGGAATATATTCAATACAGTGAACCAAAAAAGAATAATAGAGAAGTTTAAGACTATTAGCCCAACTCATTTAGAATTAGGCAATCATTTTCTGCTTTAAGATCTTAGACAAAAATGAATAACAACATGGATTTACCTCTTTGACAAATTGCATCTTCTCGCTCATGTTAGCTTTTCTTTACTTCAATTCTCCTTCCCTCTTTAGACAATGTAGTCAACAAGAAGGAGGATACCAGAAAAGTTATTAATCCACCCTTTCAAATTCTCCAATTCATCCAAGGTGTTAACTGTTATTTCTTATTTACTTACTTAAGACCTATTGCACCTTGGCAACAATCATCAAAATGTTGGCCTAATTAAAACATTGAGCTCAAAACTGAAATGATAATTATAAATACATAAGACAGTTTGATAATGATTTTCAATTCCACTTACTTCCCATGTTCTTTCGACTTCTTTTTTCAACTAAGGCTCTCTTTGTTTAGGGGAAAGTTTACAGAAAAATAGTAGTACTAGGTGTGAAAGGGTAGAAACCAAAGCACAAGGTCAAAACAAGAGGGTGTTGTAGGTGAAATATGCTTTTTTCCACCAAATTTAACTGTCCACACAGTCTCAGTCAATAGTCGTTATAACTGGTCAAAAACTGAAATAAAGGATTCATTTGATTTACAAGATGAATTGATCTATATATTAAAAAACTCTCCTTATCAGAAGAAACAAAAACAGAAAAGCAAAGTCATTTTTTAATTTGTAAAGTCTCATTCTCTCATCAAAATACAATTAATGGTCACAAAATTATAGGCTTGATCATGTTACAGTATGCATTGGGTATCCACAATAAACTTATGTCATACAATAAATTTTATATTTGTGCCTCACAAAGATTTCTAATATAACTACGCATGAAATAACTAATCAAATTATATTTTGTATCCATAAATTTATGGACGGAAAACCAAAAGAAGATGCAATATGTGAAACCCAAACGATGAAGGCAATGGAGGATGATACTACAGAGCAATCACATCAAAATCATATAAACCAAACATGTATTTTAAATGCATATTTTTATAAAGGAAAAAATGGTCTATAAAAAGGACAACTAATACAATTGCAAAAAACCAAAAAATGCAAGCAATGGTGTAAGGATGCGTAGAAGGCAAACGCTCAAGAGAAAAAGACAGACAACCAATACTCGAGGTATGATAGAAATTGGTTAGTTAGAAATAATTAAATCGAACACACCAATTGACAACTTACAATGACTAAACAGAAAGCAATACCGGTGGAGCAGATACATTTCTAGAGGAGGCGAATGATGAATCTTCGAAAGGTGTGTATCATAATATTATATATACAATTCAATAAGGGACAAAGATTTCCAAAAATTTATACAAAGAGATTTAAGAAATGTTATAACACATTAATTGAAAAACAGACAAAGCTCGAGAGTCAAGAAAACAAAGAACACAAACTCTCCAAATAAGAGATACAACGTCTGTCGTTGAAGAAGGAACAAATCAACCTCAGGTCGAACAGAGCCCGAGTGCAAGACGCAGAAGACTAGCAATTAGAAGAGGCAAAAGA
Organism: Ballota nigra; assembly: GCA_947034835.1. NCBI lineage: Eukaryota > Viridiplantae > Streptophyta > Magnoliopsida > Lamiales > Lamiaceae > Ballota > Ballota nigra. The sequence continues at coordinate 1,973,114 of OX344727.1, read as the reverse complement.
CCAATTAATTTAGGCAGCAGAACACCAGCAGCTGAACAAGAAGTAGAAACACCGAGAACAAAAAAGAGAGGTAAAAAACTTATAATAACAAAATAATTATACAAAACAAAAAACCACACAGCTGACAAAAGGAAAAATCTGGAGGAAGCACACGACATGAAAAATTCAAAGATAACATCCTCTTGAAATGCCAAAATTGTGATGCATTTGTCTGGAAAGCTGAAGCCATACAAAAGACAAAACAAGAAAGCCCCCTATTCTCGATATGTTGCCAACAAGGAAGAGTAAAATTACCAGAAAATAAGGAGCCACCACAGTTCCTTGCCGACCTACTACACCAATCGAGTTCATTCCGCAAAAACATAAGACTATACAATTCAATGCTCGCATTCACGTCAATAGGAGCCAAGATAGATAAATCCTTAGCAGCTGGACGAGGACCATACACATTCAGAATTCATGGACAAAACTATCATTCTATTGGATCGTTATTACCAAAAGAAGTGGAAAAATCTAGATTCGATCAATTATATATATATATATATATATATATATATATATATATGATACTGCAAATGAAGTTCAGAATCATATCAATACCCTACTAAGAAGAAAAAAAACAGATAAGCTGGACAAAGGAATTGTGAAAGGCCTAATTGAGGTGATGGACGAGAACAATGAACTAGCCAAAGAATTCAGAAGAGCAAGAGAGAAATATGAAGCAGGAGACGATACAGATCTTACAATTACATTGATCGGCCAAAAGATAAGAGGAAGGCAATACGATTTACCAACATCTGATGAACTGGCAGGGCTAATTGCAAATGAAAGATCAGGAGAGAGGGAAATCATCGTACATGATAAAACACAAAAACCTCAACGCATCAGTGCACTACACCCTAGGTTCATGGCATTGCAATACCCCCTATTATTCCCTTATGGAGAGTCAGGATTCCACGATCAAATACCAAACAAACAAAGCAACTCATCAAATAAGCGCACATTTATCACAATGCGCGAGTATTATGCATACACAATGCAAACAAGGTTGACAGAACCAACAATACTTATTAGGTCTGGTCGTCTATTCCATCAGTATGCCATCGATTTATACACTACAATCGAATAATACAGGCTAAAATGGATAAAGAACAATCAAAAGAAAATAAGAGTTAATCTCTACAACAATATATGTGACGCAGCTGCAAGAGGAGATACTGTTGCACGCCAGCTAGGAAGAAAGAAAATTCTACCTGTTTCATACACAGGCGGACCCAGATACATGGTAGAAAATGTCCATGATGCAATGGTAGTTTGTAGATAGAAGGGAAATCTGCCATTGTTTATTACCATTACAACTAATCCTAATTGGGACGAGATAACACAATATCTCCAGCAATACGGAGGCGATAATCCCAACGACAGACCAGACATAATCTGTCGAGTTTTCAAAATGAAGCTAGAAGAAATTCTTATCGACATACAAGATGGGGAGTTTTTCGGAAAGACCGACGGAGGTAAAAAATTAACCCATATTCTTTGACATAAAATATTTGAAAAAAAGGCACGAAAAATATTTACTCTATACTGATTATCCAAAAATTTGACATTCGTTCATTGTAGTTATTTACACGATTGAGTTCCAGAAGCGTGGATTACCACATGCACACATACTTCTATGGTTGGAAGAAAAATATAGAAATCCAACTTCTTATGAAATAAATAAGATCATCTCCGCAGAGATACCAGAAAGGAATAATGACCCAGAAAAATATGAATTAGTTGAACAATTCATGATGCACGGACCATGCAGAGCGGAAAGACCAACCTCACCTTGCATGGAGAAAAACAAATGGACCAAAAAAATTCCCAAAGGCATTCAACGAGGATACAACAATCGATGAGTTTGGAAAAGTAAGGTACCGTAGGAGAATGAACGAGACAAAATTCATCATGAAAAAAGATATCAGACTCGACAATAGTTTTGTGGTACCACACAACATCCCCCTACTAAAAAAATTCCAATCTCATATTAACGTTGAATGGTGCAACCAATCACGAGTAATAAAATATCTTTTCAAATACATCACAAAAGGAGTAGACAAGGCAACAATGCTCATTGAAAAAATAGGAGAGAAAGAACAAAAACCGGAAGACCAATAATAAGAAATCGATGAGATTAAAAGGTATTTAGAATGTCGTTATTTATCAGCTTGTGAAGCCATGTGGAGAACATTCACATTCTATATACACTACCGAAAACCTCATGTGCGAAGGTTGAGTATACACCTCCCAAACTAGCACAACATCACGTACAATGAATCAACAAATCTGCAGAATATATTAACAAGAGACGGGGTAGAAAAGGCAATGTTCACAGAGTAGATGCAAATGAACAAAGAAAGTGACGAAGCTAAAAAACTAACTTACATATAATTCCCAACGAAGTATGTCTAGGATGTAAAAAAAGAAGAAGTGGAGAAAATGCAGTATAAGATCTAGCTATAGCCTTGGAAGACTTGTAAACATTCATCCTGCAGCAGGGGAGTTGTACTACCTGAGAATGTTAGTCTTTGGTACAAGAGGGAGCAACAAGCCATGATGATTTCCTCACTGTGGGTAATGTGAAACACCAAACATTCAAGGCTGCTTGCTATGCAAAAGGTTTGTTAGATGGAGACTCATAATGGCAAGAGACAATGGACGAGGCTTCCCAATGAGCAACTCCCAGCCAACTACGCAACCTATTTGTCACACTTCTCCTCTACTGTGAGATTAGAAACCCGCTAAACTTATGGAATCATTGTTGGCAATCTCTGGCAGAAGACATCTCTTACAAACAGAGAAGAAGTTTTGAATGCATGGAGCTCCAATTCACTGAAGAAGAACTACAACAATACACACTAATGGAAATTCAAAAGATACTGATGGAGAACGACAAATCGCTCGAAGAATTTGATAGCATGCCATTATCGAATAAGAACATTCTTAAGGAGCTTTCAAATTCATTGTTACGAGAAGAGACGGGCTTTGATACCAGCAAACAACAAATGGAACATGATAGATTGAGACTCGCATAAAATGAAGAGCAACAACAAGTATACGACACAGTCTTTGATTCGGTGAATAACAAAAAAGGGAAATTTATCTTTCTTTATGGGCATGGAGGAACATGCAAAACATACCTCTACAAAACAATAATCACAGGACTGCGAACTCAAAAGAAAGTCGTCATTCTAGTCGCATCCTCGGGTATTGCAGCGTTACTTCTGTCAGGAGGACGGACATCACATTCAAGATTTAAAATACCTTTAGAAATAACATAATATTCTTCATGCAGTATAAAACAAGGGACTATGCTGGCGGAATTGCTGGTACATGCAAACTTAATAATATGGGACGAAGCTCCTATAGCACACCGGCACGCATTTGAGGCATTGGACGTGACAATGAAAGATTTGCTATCCCCATACGATGAAAATGTAGGATCCAAACCGTTCGGGGGAAAAACAGTTTTGCTCGGAGGAGATTTCCGACAAATTTTGCCAGTAATACCAAGAGGAAGCAGATAAGATACTGTATTAGCAACCATAAATAGATCTGGCCTATGGGATTCGTGCACGGTTCACGTCCTCTCACAAAACATGCGCTTGAACCAAACATAAAAGGAGTTTGCTAAATGGGTTTTACAAGTTGGAGATGGAAAGGCTAAATAAAGCTGCTTCGAACAAACCCCTAGCGAGGAACTAGAAAAAACAGTAATAGACCAAAGGTTGATGCTAAAAATGAGGGACAACCCGTCCAGCAGATTGCAGAATACATATACTCAGAAATGCATACCTCAACAACAAATAAGGAATATATGACAGAAAGAGCTATCCTTGCACCAACAAATGAAACGGTTGATGAAATAAACACGTTCATATTGTCACAGGTAATGGGACAACCAAAACAATACTTCAGTTCCGACAGTATAGAAAAAGAAGGGGAAGAAACAAAAAATAATACGGCCTTATATCCCATGGAGTTCTAGAACAACCTAAAATTTCCAGGAATGCCGGACAGCAAGTTGGAACTAAAAAATAATGTACCGATCATGTTATTGAGAAACATCAACCAAAGAAAGGGTCTTTGCAATGGCACCCATTTGTTGGTAACTCATTTAGGAGACATAGTCGTTGAAGCAGAAATACTAACAGGAACGCATGTCGGCGACAAGGTTTTGATTCCAAGAATAATCCCCACTCCAACAGACACAAAATGACCCTTCAAACTTAGAAGACGATAATTCCCAGTCCGCCTATGTTACGCAATGACAATAAACAAAAGTCAAGGACAAAGCCTAAAAAAGGTGGGATTGTATCTCCCAAAGCCAGTGTTTAGCCACAGCCAACTATATGTTGCGCTATCTAGAGTCACATCCGCAGAAGGGCTAAAAATACTAAAGATTGGGGAAGAAACTGAAAAAGATAACGAGGTAGTAAACATTGTATACCAAAAGGTCTTCAACAATTTACCTACAACTTCTCGGCTCAACTAGGTATAAAAAATTATACTTACAGAACTTATATATATAAAAAGAAATAATAAAAAAAATTGCCACTAATGCAAAGCCTTACAAAAATAAAAACATGAATGAACCAGTAAACAGCGCCACATTGGAGCGAACATGAAGCCTACAGTTAGGAGAAACGACAAAAAACAATAAGGAAAACACAAGTAAGATTCTTTCCAAATCTTTTTTAATACCTTCCTTTTTTAGATTAAAGCAATGCAACAAAAAAACTACATTTTGCAAAAGCAAAAATGTATTTCAACAAGACTTTTCATACACGTGGGAAGACTTCCGTATATTGATATGCATGTTATACTTGAGAAGAACTGAAAAGTTCCCTTTATTTCATATATTTATTATAATAAAAATAGGAAAACAACAGCAAACAACAACATATGAGAGGCATGAGACAACAATAGCAGCACGGACGAAGAATATTGGAAGGTGAACCAAACAATATTACATAGGTTTGGATAACCAGCTTAATCAAAATAAATCTGGGGTAATATGTTTGTTAAATGGGTATTTTGCCTAATTATCAAATTCAGAGGTTTACCAAACAAAAACAAAAATATGGTAAGGGACAAAACATAAATAATTAAAAGCCAGACATGCCAATGCTTGGACAGGAAGAAATCTGGACACCTTATTTATCCTTTATGATGCTCAATTTATGGTAAAGGAAACGTATAAAAAAATAAGAGATTGGTTGAGGTTGCTTAACACTTGATATTGGTCTTTTATATATTGAAAAATTATAGCTTGGGAATAAGCTGAGGGAAACTTAGAAAATACAAAAAAAAAAAAAAACCGACTAATAATAAACTGAGGTAAATTGATGAGACCTAGAACTGAATTAGCACACATCAGCTACAGTGTAATACTCTATTGCTAATTAGAAAAGAAAAGTAGGAACAAAACAGCCTCTATATCCACGCTTTATATACAGGAGGCCTATGGGCATATATGTTCTTCATGCCATGTATTATAAGGCCTCCAAAAGAGGCTAGGAAACATTTTGTAATAAAAGCAATACAACAAACACTTGGTGTGCATTCATGTTTCTTCAATTTCTAAACCTTAAACACCGAAAAAAAAAAAGTAAACCAAAGAACCAAAATAAAACCCAACAATAAGAACTTCAAAAAGATAATAAATTACATAAAAAGAAAAGGCCAAGATAACATATGAAGAAGCCCAAACCTTAAAACACAACCAGTTCACCAATTAGAACAAATGATATAGGATTCCAGAAGCCACCAATAATTAGAGAGAGAGAGATAATCAAACATGCTTAACCTCTCATCTCCTAATTAGAGACAAAGCATTCTTTAGACATGGAAAACCACAAAAAGCAAAAGAAACAAAGTGCACCTGCATGACTTCTTCACCTTCAATTCTTCATTCTCCCAAAGACGGCGGCAAAGATTTCCCTCCGCCGCGGCGATAAGGCGTTCACTCTCTGGTAGGATCTTCTTTCCGGCAACGCAGGTTTTCTTAACTGGATGAATTCCATGATTATTCTTTAAGAATTCAAGAATGGAAACTACTTTAGGTTGGGGAAGAAGATTGAGGCAACAAGAGTTTTTTTGGTTCATTGCCCCAATTTAGCATATAGAAATAATTAATTATTTGCTTTCAAATTGACACACGTCCATTTGCTTTACTCCAATTTTGAGAAGAATTAATTGTTTGCCACGTTTCTTTAGAATTGAATTAAATCTAAATTAACAAGGCATTTTTAATAAAACAAAAATAAAAAAAAGTTGTTCCCATATGCATTTGCTTTGAATTAAATAATTAATGAACCTTACTACAAGAATAAGAATGAAAAATGATTTCTACTTTTTTTATTTTAGAATCTAGCACATCTTTTGATATATGTTTAATACTAATGTGTACATATAATTTAATTATTGCTAAAGAAAAAAATATGAAGGATACCTTCAATTTTTATATTTATTTATATATTAAATAATTAGGACGTGAATCGGTTCGATCACTTTACAACAGTCAAACTTCAATCAATGTCTGCAACTGATTTTAAAACATAGATTACATGAGAGAATTAATGTCATTTTAGGCGTGTGAAGAATATTGTGAAATTTAAGAAAAAAGAAAATATAAAGTTTATGGTGGAATTGAGAGCGGATTATTTTGATGGATGGTAAAAAAAATATGGAAAAGTAATTGTGAAATGGAGGAATAATTTTTTTTATATTTAACCTTTTCATAATAGATTAAATAATGCACAATTAATAATAAAGAGAGAAGAAAACAATTACTATGAGCATGTAACTGTTGGGAAAATAGGGGTGCCCGGAATCTATTCGGGATGAAATTTAAATACGAATTTAAATTCAATTATTACTAGCATGAATTAATCCTAATTAATTCAAATAATAATTCCAACAACAAATTTAACATTATGCATGTTGAATTAATTCACATAAAATCTAGGCGGAATAAACAAGAATTTATGTGACTTACGTACCTCTTGTAGAATTGACCTTTGAATAAACGGGACAATCACGATCTCGCTTTATCAATCCAAAAACCTTCTCAAGTATTTCCCTTTCGCCTTACTTGATCACCGGTGGGAGATGTTTTCAAGTAATTTAAATAACTAAGGAAAAAGAAAAATATATATGCTCTTGATTTTTCCAACACATGGAATTATGTACTTAGGAATGAAATAATCACCCCCTATTTATAAGAGTAGTGGCCGAAAATTATAGTATTTTATGGGCTTGGAGAAAATCTTTTCTTAGTCTCTAAGAAATCTTGAATATATCCCATATATTCTTTTCTCCATAATAAAATATTCCACAAAAATCTCACTCTCTTAATTAGGCTTGTAATTTTTGAAATTATTGAGTAAGAATCCAAGATTTGGATCTTCTTGAATATATGAGATAATCTTGTATTCCAAGAATACTTATATTCCATAATATCTTTTCAAGAAAATCAACAAGATCTTTTCTTTCTCCAAATAAGCCACTTTCGAAAATCACCATGAAAAAATCAGCATAATATATTCTTTTTATTTTAATCACATTATCATTATTGGGTTATTTAATGGGCTACTTGAGGGGCCTTAAGGAGAATTAAGATTGGACCTCCTAATGGACTTCTGAATTTCAATATTGAGCCCCAATATAATTCAATCCATTAATATTAATTATTACCACTAATAAATTAATATTGCACTATCCATCTTAATCCATATTACGATAATATGGGCTCCCGGTTAATATTTCCCGCGTTTAAGATTATCAAGTCCATTAATTAATTAAGCTTCTGAATAGCTCTAAATTAATTAATACATTTCACCTTAGAGTAAAGACAGCTCAACATTATTATCCGTACCGAAGAAACTAATTCTTCACTTGCAAGATTTGGTACGATAAAACTTCTGAGCCCACCAAGGGGACTAATCACACGAGCCATACTCGCACGCGTTTCTCCGTATTAAATCTTAGCAACCGTCGTATGATTAATATTACTGCCCAAAGCACAAGGTTCGAAGTCACGATGATTCTCACCTAACATGAATCAAAGCAGTAACCATTTAGCACATACGGTCCTATTTAAGTGACGGAGATTAAGAAATCAACAACCACTGAGGTCTAATTCTTCACATTTCTGAACAGAATAATTTATCCTCGTTGTAGGTCCTCTTCAACACATACTAAATGTGCTAGTGTAATCTCTTAGTCAAGACAGACCAATCTGAGACTTACACATCGACCTTTCATGGCGGATTATTCAATTCCACCTAGGTCGTGAAAATGTACGTTTAGTTACAAGGAAACTGTTAATGTTATCTTTCGTGATCGGGTATCACCACATTAACTACAATGTAACTAGTACTTTTATGAACTGGTTGCAATAAATATTCAACATTCAATCATATCTAAAGCATATTCGATAAAAGAATTATTCTCATAAACAAGTGTTTGATACACGAGTTATACAAAGTAAAAACATACTTTCACGTATAACTCCAACAGTAACATAAAATAAGAATCTTTCTAGGAAAAAGAGGAAAAAAAGTTTTTGAGCTAGAGAAAAACCTTTGGGAAAATGAACAAGCTCTTATAAGAAATAATCAAAAAGAAGAATGGATCAGATTAAAAAAGAAAAAATTCATATGAAAGCAAAAGAACAAAAGCTTTAGGGAGCTTTCATGGATTTTGGAATTTTCGAAACCACAACAGCCCCGTCCATCGCACGGGCCAATCTCTAGTTATTTCAAAATCTGGAATAAGATAACTAAGAAATTTAATAATCAAATAATCAAAATTTCAAACTAATAATTAGGGTCGTGATTAACTTGGTCATATCACTAACAAGATCTGAAACAAGATTAGAAATTATATGACCAAGTCAATCACTATCAATTAAGTTTGATATCTTGAAGAAGTTGTAATTTCATATTCTTAGTATTTTTCCTTTTATTTCTTATGTATAAATGACAGAAATGAAAAAATAACAAGTTTGGATCAATCATAACCGTTTTTCTCTCTAAATTTATGCTATGAAATTGTAGTATAGACTTGTCAATTTCTTCACAATCTTGTTTTTTCTTATAAGTAAAAAAAAAAAATTATTTTGCAATGAACACATCACAGGAAAAAAGTACTAAAATAAAAATACACCAAATATTGCAATGAACACAACACCAAATATTAATAATCAAAAATCTCATAAACATGCATATATAGTTCAAAATATTGAAATACAATAAACCCTAATTTTTATTTGAACATGGAGAGGACGATGCCTAAAATAATCCCAAAAATACAACCAAAACAGAAAAATTTCATCCGAATACATTCATTCACATCTAGATTTATTTATTCTTTCTTCAATTGCTTTCCCAAACAACCGACATAATCACCTGATATTTTTTCTTCCTTCACTTCCTTTCCAAAACAAGCGGCGTATTTGGCATTGGTTTCATCTACATTCCTTCGAAAATAAGATGTAGCAATGGCTTCATTCTCTGTTCGGAAAGATCCGTACACACTTCCTTTGAAACCAAGAACATGTGGTGCACATTCATACCAGCTACTATAGATACCAACCCTTACACCTTTGAAAATGTTGACAGCGATTTATATCGGATCTCGCTGCCTGGTTCCTAGCGGGTAGGATTCGTATTTATGATAACAAGAAGTAATAAATGTGAGAGTAAATGAGCTCTCAAGAATATGTTTGCAATAAATGTGATGTGTTACATTTGGGCATTAAAAGCCCTATTTATAGTGTACAAGGTGGGTTTCCCCATGTTTGGTTGGTGGACCTGTGGGTCCCCCCTACTCCTAGCTGGAAGGTAATGAGTGGCTACAGCCTCTCCTACGAGCCAATGAGAAGACGCCACATGGCACTGTCTCCCCTGAGATGATGGGACTTAACCCCAACTGCCCTCTTTGACCCTGTCACATCCTCTGGACTGATGGCACTCGACGTTCTCTCACAGCTGGCGCAACCCGGAGTCGGGCAGACGGGTACTCGGGTACCCAAGAGACGAGCCCGGACGCGAGTACCTTGGTGGTTCTTTTACGGGCAGGCTGGTAGAGCGTCTGCCTTGGAGCTCATCGCTGGCCGCCCGATACCCGGGCTTGTGGGTCTTAAATACCCTGTCCGGCAGCTCCTGGAGGTCCGCATCGGGTAGCCTCTAGTTCCCCGCCCGCCTGCTTGTCCAGGCAGCGGATTACTCTCGTCCGAGCCCATTACAGTAAGTGGGTTCAAGCCCGATACCCGATGGGTCGGGTAGTAAATACCGGGTGTAACAATTGCCCCACTAGCCCGACATCGGGGGGCCGCAGACGTCGGGTGGCGGGCTGGTCAAACTGCAGACTATTTTGAATTTGAATTTGAATTTGAATTTTGGGGTAACGTTTCGGCTTCCGAGGTGACGCCTCGTATGCCGTGCTTGATGACGTCATGGGATGGCGTGACTGATGCGCAGAAATCCAGGGGTCACGTCCGCCGAACCTGCCTCCCAACCGTTACGCGCGTGGCCCCCACGCGCCCCCCCTGAGTTTTGCTATATTCCATTTTTGACCCCTTTTTTTGCAATTTAGTCCCTCCTATTTCCCCTATAAATAAGGGTTCTCAGCTCACTTTCTCATTTTCACTCCCTTGCATTCTCTTGCCCCTCCTTAAGGATTTTCGAGTTTTCCGGCGAAATTTCCCAGATTTCGGCGATCCACTCCGAGCCTAAAGGTAATCTTTTATTTTCTTCTTCATACTCTTTCCTTCCTACTCTCCTCTCGCCATGAGTGACTCCGCTAAAAGCATTGGGGCCGCCGACGCCTATCACTTCCGCCGCCGCGCCGCCACCGACGCCGAGAGGCCTCTCCACCCGGCCGGGGAGGGAACGTCCCGCGCCGCCGCCGCCAGAGAGGGTGAGGGCAACTCCACGGATGTGGATGCCTTCGCCGAAGATTTGGAGGGGATGAGCCCCAACGAGAGGGGAAGGCTCTAAGCGTTTCCTCGGTCTTATCCTGCCCACCCAGGGCCGAGGACTTTTTCGAGCAGGAAGTGTGCCCGACCATATTGACTATGCAGACAGCCGGTTAATCGGGTTCGAGTACTCGAAGTACATGAGCCGGTTTGTACGGAGGCGCTCTGCCCGCGCATACCTCGAGGCCCGGGACACCGAATTTGGGGCCTCTCGCCGCCCCAGCTGCCTGCCCCCGGATGCCGATCTAAAGGAGCTCTACTGGACTTTCCAGGCGTCCTCCGACGTCTTCTTCTATGCCCCCCGGGAGAACGAATGGGCTGACCAACCTCCGGAGGGCCTCATTGCCATCAACTCGGATACACTCCATGCCGGGCTCCGCTTCCCGCTTCACCCAGCCATTTCTAAACTGCTCGCTGCGTGGGACTTATCGATCACCCAGATCACTCCAAATGGGTGGAGCTACATTCTGGGGGCAATGGTCGCTCTCGGTCGTTGCGGGCTGCACCGTATGCCTACTCCATCCGAGATCAACTATTTGTACTACACTGTGGCCTCGGTTGGCCGGATGAACCATGGGTATTACTCCGTGAAGCCCCGGGATGGTGACGCCATTGTCTTCGGCATCTCGTCGAAGGTGACGTACTGGCAAGAAAAGTGGTGGTGGGTCGGCGGTACTTGGGAGAGCGTTGGTGTTGACGGGCACATCATCCCGGTTCCTCGGGAGTATCGGGATCGCAACCGCCGAGGTAAATACTAAATTTCTTACTCATCCCTTAGTACTGATCTAATTTTTCTTTCACTGTGCAGGCTGCGCGGTCCCAAACCAGGCCGACTTGATCGACGATTTCAGGCAGGCACTTGTCTTGGTGAGGTCTGAGAGCTTGGATAATCGCGACGTCGACCTTCTCAACAGCAACGACAACCGCAGGCTGTCCGGGCTCCAAACCTTCCCGCGCCATCTGGATTTTGGTGGTAAGACTCTTCCTGCCCGATTCTTTTTTACGCTTGTTCTTGCTTTTCGATTTCTAACACGTTACTCCTCTTACAGTGCAGCGCTTCCCGGCTGAATCCTCCACACCGTCCACTTCCCCGGCAGCCTCCCCGAGGGCAGTACCCGAAGCCGGTCAAGCGGCCATACCCGTTGTGAACGTCGAATCTTCCGAGGAGACCGTCGACATGGCTCCAAAAAAGAGTGCTACGGCGAAGCTGGCGAAGCGGGGAGCTGTCCGCGCTACTAGGGTGGTGATCCGCAGTCAACCATTGACCCCGGTGCCCCCGGCTACTTCCTCCCCGATGGACGGCCAACGGCCGATGAAACAGGCACAGGTGGAGGGTCAAACCTCGGTCGGCCCGGCTATGGTGACCTTGGACGTGGATCCGGTCAGCGGCGGGCTGGTAGCCGGTACCGTCGAGGCGACCATTGGAGGCTCGGCCTCCGCCTCTCGCGATCAGTGCGATTTCTCCTTTCTCGGCTGGGGCAACCACCTCACGTAAGTGCTTTTCCCGCGTCGTTTCCTTTTCCAAGTTTTCTGGCCGCTTTTGCAATTTAGGAAACTTAACCTAACTTTTCTTTCCGCCATTTTGTAGGCCTGACCCCCTGCCCCCGCCCGAGGTCCTTCAATTCCTGCGCTCGCAGGACCCTCCGTACTCGGAGGCGGTGCCGGAGTCCTGGCCAGAGGATCTTCGTCTCGCCGTTCTGAACCTGCCCCAGTCCTGGACCCTTAACTGCTAAAAGGCCACGCGGACCGTCTCGCTCGCTGACCGGATGAGGGCGGCGGCCATCCGCACTTCCCGCAATGCTATTGCCATAGAGGGCATCATGCTGGAGTTCGAGCGGGAGATGCGGACTGCCTCCTCTTACAAGGCAGCCTTCCAGACCAAGAGAGATGAGGCTGCTCGTCTAGAAGAGGAGACCAAGAAGCTCCGAGAGGAGTTGGAGGCCACCCGCGCGAGTCGGGCAGAGCTGGAGGGCGCCTGCGAGGAGGAGAGGAAGGCGCGCGCCGAAGCCGAGGCGAAGACGGCCGAGGAGGTTCGAAGGGCGCGTGAGGCCCTTGCCGCGGAGGCCGCCGAGCGCCTGGCCGCCGAGCGAGCCCGCCTTGAGCGTGACCACGAGTCGGCGGACTCCATGATCTACATCAACACCTACGCCGACTCGATTCGCTCCCTACTCCGCCGCAACCCTGAGGCCGACTGCTCCGGGCCCCTGGAAGATTTGAGGAGCTACGTCGAGTCCAACCCCCCCTCGGCAGATTATGATATCACTTTGAAAGACTTGGCTGATCGTGGGATGGATCTGTCATTCCTCGGTGACCCGGGGACCTTCATCTATCCGCTGGCCGACGAGGAGGCGAACGAGGACCCGGGAGTGGTGGACGCGGCGGCCCCGTGAACTCTCCTTTTTTCTTCTCTTGTTTTGTTACGTTGTTTTGTTAAGTTCGTTGGCCGCTGGCCGTTTGTACTTTTCTCCTTCCCGAACTTTTTAATGAAATCATCCTTGTTGTTTATTTCTCTTTCGTTCTTCTCTCCTTGAACTTGGTGTGATAATCGAACTAATAACGGAATTGTATTAGCAACCGCTTAAATAACTTTAACCACCCGATTAACGAGTGAAGTGCTTTAGCCGATTGACGGGCAGCGACTCCACGAAGATGAGATTGAATTAACAACCGCTTACAGAATTAACCAACAGATTAATTAGTGAAGTGCTTTAGCCGATTGACGGGCAGCGACTTCACGAAGATGGGATTAAATTAACAACCACTTATAGAATTAACCAACAGATTAATTAGTGAAGTGCTTTAGCCGATAGACGGGCGGCGACTTCACGAAGATGGGATTGAATTAACAACCGCTTAAAAGATTAATCAACAGATTAATGAGTGAAGTGCTTTAGCCGATAGATGGGCAGCGACTTCACGAAGATGTGATTGAATTAACAACCGCTTACAGAATTAACCAACAGATTAATTAGTGAAGTGCTTTAGCCGATTGACGGGCAGCGACTTCACGAAGATGGGATTGAATTAACAACCGCTTATAGAATTAACCAACAGATTAATTAGTGAAGTGTTTTAGCCGATAGACGGGCAGCAACTTCACGAAGATGGGATTGAATTAACAACCGCTTAAAAGATTAATCAACAGATTAATGAGTGAAGTGCTTTAGCCGATAGACGGGCAGCGACTTCACGAAGATGGGATTGAATTAACAAACGCTTAAAAGATTAATCAACAGATTAATGAGTGAAGTGCTTTAGCCGATAGGCGGGCAGCGACTTCACGAAGATGGGATTGAGTTAACAACCGCTTATATTGATTACAACTTTGCGCTCGAAGAGCGATTACATTAAGGTTGCTCGTCATGATGATTCAGGCTAAACTATTTCGCCGTCATTGGTAGTATTTTTTTAGTAGGGAGGCGTTCCAAGGGTATTGGGCCGGGTTGCCCTCAAGGCTTTCCAGCTCGTAGGCTCCGTTGGCTAGGTGCCTGGAGATCTTTAGGGGTCCCTCCCAATTCGGACCAAATGCCCCCTTGGGTTGCCCGACCGTCCGTCGAAGCACCAGGTCCCCGGTTTTGAACTCTCTGATTTTGATTTTTGAGTTGAAGTACTTTTCAGCCCGGCGTTTGTAAGCTATGTTTCTTTGTTCGGCGGATAGCCTTCTCTCCTCCAGCAGGTCCAACTCGTTTAGCATAGCTTGGTCGTTCCCGGTCCCCATGGGTTGCGAGGTGCGGAGGCTCGGGATGATAACCTCGGCCGGGATGACTGCCTCAGTCCCGAAAGCCAGGGCGAAAGGAGTCTCTCCGGTTGCGGTGCGGCAAGTTGTTATGTATGACCATAATACTTCGGGTAGCTTGCTCGCCCATGTTCCCTTGCTTTCCTCCAACCTTGCCTTCAGCGTGTGCTTGATTATTTTATTTACTGCCTCAACCTGCCCGTTTGATTGGGGGTGGTAGGGTGACGAGAACAACCTCTTGATTTTGTGCTTCAGGCAGAAACTCTCCATCTCCAACCCGTCGAACTGTTTCCCGTTGTCCGAAATGATTATCTGGGGGAGGCCGAATCGACAGATTATATTGCGCCAGATGAACCTAATGACATGCTCTTGGTCGATCGTCTTTAATGACTCTGCCTCCGCCCATTTGGTAAAGTAATCCACGGCGCTAATTGCGTATTTGACGCTGCCCGGGGCTGTGGGCAATGGACCTATGAGGTCGATCCCCCACTTTGCGAATGGCCACGGGCTCAGGATTGAGGTGAGCTCGGTTGGTGCTTGGTGGATTGCTGGCGAGTAGACTTGACACTTGTGGCACGCTCGTGCATAGTTTATCGCATCCTTCTTTAGAGTGGGCCAGAAATATCCCTGCCGGATAACCTTTTGGGCGAGCACCTGGCCGCCGGCGTGGTTCCCACAGCGTACTTCGTGGACTTCTACCAAGATCTTCCTTCCCTGCCCCGGCGTTATGCATTTCAGGAGGGGAAGGGCGAAGCCTCGCTTGTACAACTGGTCTCCGATGATCGTGTACCGGGCCACCCGAAGCTGCAACTGTCTTGCCGCTACCCGATCGACTGGGAGTTGGCCGTCGCGGAGGTACTTCAGGATGGGAGCCATCCAGCTGTCCTCCTCCTGCCCCAGATTGGTCACCCGCTGGTTCGAGCTCGAAGGAGCGGTCAGGTAAGTGACCGTGATTTGTGAAATGTCAGCTGCCCCCTCGGATGTTGCGAGGCGGGCGAGGGCGTCTGCTTGAGTATTGTCGAGTCGTGGCACCACCTCTATGTGGACTTGATCGAATTTTTCGAGGAGGTTCTTGGCTAATCCCTGGTAGGTCAACATCCTGTTGCTGTGTGCCTCGTATTCTCCTGAGATTTGGCATGTGACTAGCTGTGAGTCGTTGTAGACTTGGAGCCTCTTCACTCCCATGGTCATGGCCATTTCTAGGCCGTTGATCAATGCTTCGTACTCGGCCTCGTTGTTGGTCGCGTGGAAACTGAACCTGATGGCTGTCGTGAACGACTGGCCGGACGGGCTGAGAAGGACAATTCCCGCGCCCGCCCGCATAGTCGTGGAGGATCCGTCAACGTACATTTTCCACGGAGGTTGCTCGATCTTGGACATCGCCTCCGGGTAAGTGAGCTCGACAATGAAGTCGGCCATGGCTTGGCCTTTGATGGATGTTCGGGGAGCGTAGGTGACTCCGAATTGCCCGATTTCAACTGCCCACTTGAGGCACCTGCCCACCGTGTCTGGTCGATGTAGCACTTGGCGAAGTGGCATTGTGGTTAGTACTTCTACTTGGTGATCGAAAAAGTATGGGCGCAACTTGCGTACACTCATTACTGGAGCGTAAGCTAATTTTTCCAGGGGTGGGTACCGTAGCTCGGCGTCGTGGAGTGTCTGGCTGACATAGTAGATTGGCAGATGTGTCTGCCCCTCAGCCCGCACTAGGACGGCGCTGAGAGCTGAGTCTGAGGCCGCCAAGTATAGGAAAAGCTTCTCGCCGGGGATGGGTTTGCCCAACACCTGGGCGTTTGACAGATATGCTTTCAAGTTATCGAAGGCGAGCTGGCTCTGGGGTGTCCAGTTTAGTTTCCCCTTCAGCATGCGGTCGAACAATGGTTTGCATCGGTCCCCCATGCGGGAGATGAAACGACTGAGAGCGGTCAGGCTGCCCGTCACCCTTTGCACCTCCTTCACCGTGCGGGGAGGGCTCATGTCGAGGATCGCCTTTACTTTGGTCGGGTTTGCCTCGATTCCTCGCTGGCTAACCATGTGCCCCAAGAACTTGCCCGACTCGACGCCGAAACTGCACTTTTTCGGGTTGAGCCTCATCCGATACTTCCTCAAGATTTCGAACGTTTCGGCTAAGTGAGTGAGGTGGTCTTCTTTCTTCTCGCTCTTGATGACGATGTCGTCGATATATACCTCCATGGTCGTCCCGATTTGGTCGTGAAACATGTGGTTGACCAACCTTTGGTAGGTTGCCCCTGCGTTCATGAGCCCGAATGGCATCCGCCTCCAGAAGTACATATTTTTCTCAGTGAGGAAAGTTGTATGTTTCTGGTCGTCTGCGGCCATCGGGATCTAGTGGTAGCCGACAAATGCATCCATGAAAGTGAGCATTTCGTGCCCGGCCGTGCTGTCCACCAGATGGTCGATGTGTGGCATCGAGAAGTGATCTTTTGGGCAGGCTTTGTTCAGGTCCGTGAAGTCGATGCACAGCCGCCAGGTGTTGTTGCTCTTCTTGATGAGGACAGCGTTGGATACCCATTGGGGCTTGTCGTCGGGGTCGACCATCCCGATAAGCTTGTTGTCGAGCAGCTTTTTGACTTCAGTGGCAATGACCGCGTATTTGTCTGGGCCGAATTTTCTTCTCTTCTGCGAGATTGGCTTGCGGGATGGATCAATGTGCAGTTGGTGTGAACATACGGCTGGATCGATCCCAACCATATCTTCGTGGGACCATGCGAACACGTCTATATTCTCTTCCAAAAATGCGGTCATCTTTGCCCGCATCTCGTCGGACATCGATGAACCGAGTTGAACACTTACTTCCGACCGATTCTTTATTGTGACCGAAATCAATTTTTCGATCGGACTGGCTCCCCGCTCGCCGTAGCGTGGATCGATGATCTGCCCTGTTAGGGTGTTGTCGATTTCCATGGGTTCGTACCCGAGCCTTGGCTCCAGGTCGACTTGGATGTTTTCAAAATCTTGTGAATCTTCCTCCATTGGGCGGGCAGTGGGTGGGATTTCTTCGTCTATTTCCATGTCTCCCTCCCCGATTGTGCAGATATAATCTAGATTTGCAGAATTTGAAATAACATCGATATACGCCAAACATCCGCGTGTCATTTTCTGATTACCCTTAAGAGTCCCAACCTTCCCGGAGGGGGTTGGGAATTTGATACAATAATAGAATGCTGAGGCGGCGGCTTCGAACTCGTGCTCGAACGGCCTGCCGAGAAACCCGTTATAGGTTGACGGCTGGTCGATAATAATAAAGTCGAGCTGTTTCAAAGCCTTAACCTCAGCGTCTATACTAGAAACTAATTCTACGGCTAGCCTAACTATCCCATAGGGTTTCACAGTGGCGTCGCCGAATCCCTTGATGACCTGGTCGCAGGGCTCCATGTACTTCTCGAAGGAGTTGTCTAGCTGGTCGAATGCGGTCTTGAAGAGGATGTTGCAGTATGCTCCGTTGTCGGCGAGCATGCGGTGGACAGTGAAGCCCATGATGTTGACCGATACGACCAGGGTGTCGTGGTTTGGATAGATGACCCCTGTGCGATCCTCCTCTCTGAAGGCGAGGAGGTCTGACTCCTTTGCCGTCATGTTGACCGGCATGGTGATTTGGTGGACATTGTCCATCGCTCGCAACTCGCTCTTCTGTCTGCAGTTGGAGAGCGAGGTGGTGGGTGCGAAGCCTCCCACCGGGGAGAGCATGTTGACGGCGTGGCGGGCTTAATTTTCTGGCATCGGCGGGCAAATGAGGGCCGCCTCCCGATTCGGCCCTACGGGGCGGGCAGCGGCTTGAGCTTCAGGCCTGGCCGCCGGTCTTTTTACGAACTCCTCCAGTTTTCCCTCCTCGAAGAGCCGCCAAAGTTGTTTCAGGAGGTCGCGACACTCGCTTGTGTTGTGCCCGGCGGTCTGGTGGTAGTGGCAATATTTGTTGGGGTTGATCTGTACCCCTGGTTTGTGAACCCATGACCGTGCCTTGGGCACCATGTTTTTGTCCCGGATCTGTACATAGACGTACTCCGGGGTGGCCGACAATCTTTCGGCCAGCTTCACTTCGACGGAGTCGAAGGGTTTGAACGGTTGGGAGGCCCGATAGGAAAAGCTTCTTCGGGTCGGCGTGCCGCGGGGCTTCTCCTTCTCCGCCGGCGTGCTTTCGCCTAGCCGCTGCGCCAGGATGTCGGCGTTGTAGATGATCTTCCCAGCCCGCTGCCGGAACTCCGAGTAGGACTTAGGATAGTCCTTGTTCATGGACCTCGATAATTTCGTTCTCAGGCGGAGCCCGCCTATGGCACCGACGAGCTTGACCTCGTCCCCGACGGGCTCGCCTTCCATGATTATTTGGTCGACGCGGTCGATGTACGCCCGGTCCGTCTCGTCCTTCCCCTGGGCCAGGTTGGCAATACGGTTGGCGCCGGCCAGTCGTGGCGCCATCGAGGAGAAATGTTCCAGGAACAGCTCCCCCAGCTGATGGAACGAAACCACCTTCCCCGCGGGTAGCGAGGAGTACCAACGGTGTGCCCGGTCCCCGAGGGTTAATGGGAACATCCGGCACTGGGTCGCGTCTGTGGCCCCCATGGAGATCATGTAAGTAGAATACTTGCTTAAGTGGGTGACGGGATCCATTTCCCCGTCATACTGGCCCACGGCGGCCACGTTGATCTTTGGTTGGGTTGGGGCCCACACCAGGATGTCTGCGAGGGGCGAGTTGGGCATGTAGAGGACATGGTGTTGCCCGTCCCGCCTCTCGAGCTTGGCCTCGAGGTCCGTGACCTTTTTTAAGATAGCGGCCATAGCGCTGTCGGCCGCGGGGGGAGAACGGGGATAAGGGTTGTCCCCCAAGCGGTCACGGACGGACGGACTCGGGGCCGCGTCGTTGTGACGCCTGGGAGAGCGCGCCTGTTCTCGCTCCCGGGGCCTGGAGCTGGCGTTGGACACGCCGGGTCGGGCAGCTCCCCGATCCTGGGATCCCAGCCTAGAGAAGACCGATCCCACTGGCCGGCGAGAAACCAGCTGTGAGTCGGCCTCCTCGTCGAGGCGCCTCTTTAGGTTCTGAGGTCGTGGGTTACTGGAGGCCCTCCTGGCCGTCTCTTGCTCCTGCCGCGGCTGGCTGGTGGCCCTGGTCCGGGCTGGCTCCTTTCCAGGGCGATGAGTGCGGATAGGAGCAGCATCGATCTCGGCCTAGCGGCGTTCGATCATGGCCCTCGCATCCTGGAGGTCCTCCGGAGTTCTTATTACCGATAAGAACTCGAAAGGGCCCTGGAGGGTTTCCGCCGTGGCCGGAGCCGGAGTGGCGGTTTCGCCGACATCTTCGACTTGCTGCTGGGTTCGTGTAGCTTTCGAAGTGGTCATATTTGGAATGAGGACGGATGGGGTTTTGTTCGAGGTGACTAGATGAACGAAACCGAGTGTACTTCGATATTAGTCACCCTTCTTCTAGCGCCAAAATGTTGACAGCGATTTATATCGGATCTCGCTGCCTGGTTCCTAGCGGGTAGGATTCGATATTTATGATAACAAGAAGTAATAAATGTGAGAGTAAATGAGCTCTCAAGAATGTGTTTGCAATAAATGTGATGTGTTACATTTGGGCATTAAAAGCCCTATTTATAGTGTACAAGGTGGGTTTCCCCATGTTTGGTTGGTGGACCTGTGGGTCCCCCCTACTCCTAGATGGAAGGTAATGAGTGGCTACAGCCTCCCCTACGAGCCAATGAGAAGACGCCACATGGCACTGTCTCCCCTGAGATGATGGGACTTAACCCCAACTGCCCTCTTTGACCCTGTCACATCCTCTGGACTGATGGCACTCGACGTCCTCTCACAGCTGGCGCAGCCCGGGGTCGGGCAGACGGGTACTCGGGTACCCAGGAGACGAGCCCGGACGCGAGTACCTTGGTGGTTCTTTTACGGGAAGGCGGGTAGAGCGTCTGCCTCAGAGCTCGTCGCTGGCCGCCCGATACCCGGGCCTGTGGGTCTTAAGTACCCTGCCCGGCAGCTCCTGGAGGTCCGCGTCGGGTAGCCTCTAGTTCCCCGCCCGCCTGCTTGTCCAGGCAGCGGATTACTCTCGTCCGAGCCCGTTACAGTAAGTGGGTTCAAGCCCGATACCCGATGGGTCGGGTAGTAAATACCCGACATCCAGAATCTTAAATCACAATTAATTAATGTCTAATTAATTAGAGTTTTACCTAATTACCCTTAATTGTTTTGGCTCCAAAGCTTTTGTTTTGGCTCCATAGCTCTCCCCCCTCTCCCGCATCGCCCGACTCGGCTGATGGCGGCGGCCGTTTTTTTTTTCGTAATTCGAGAACACACGCCTCTACTATTTCCAGAAATTAAATGATTGCAATTAGGGCTCCAACGGACACATTTCTTCTCCCCAAACACTGTCATTAATATTTTGTTAAAAAAACATTATCATCCACATAATTAAAAAGAAAGAACACTACCATCTTCATCCATTTTCACCGTTAAAAAAGAAACAAAAACTATCATCAGCATCCATTATTCACGGTCATATATCCCAGAAACTCATTACCATCTTCAACCATGCTTAAGGGTGCATCTTCTTCTCTAATGCGAGATTTATTTGGAGATAATTCCGACGACGATCAAATTCCACCTAATTCATCTAATGGCCGAATGGAGAATCCAGATGAAATTCCAGCTAATCCATACAATGATCCAACACAAAATAACATACTCGATGCGGATGAAATTCCAGAAAATCCATCGGTGCTCTAACCTGGTATTTTATTTAGTAGCATTGATGAATTGTTTAATGCTTATCAAGAACATGCAAGGCTTAAGGGTTTTAATGTTGTTAAAAGGACCTTCGATCATAGGTACGGTCGTATGGTATGCGATAGAGCTGGAAGTTCTAAGGAACAAAAGTGTTCGAAAAGAATAGATTGTAAAGCACGGGTAAATGCTAAAAGATTAATCAATGGGAGTTGGATTGTTACATTAATGGTGAATGAACACAATCATGAAATTGATCCGGTTTACTCTCCACTAATGGTCGCTCATAGACAGTTGCGCGTGAACATGAAATGACAGTTAGAAGCCAATGACATTACATGATTAAGACCATGTAAAAATGTGAGGCTTTGTGACTTTGTCTTGGTGATGCATGAAGATGCAGATTCATTTAGATGGTTTTTTAAAAATTGGTTGCATGCAATGGGTGACATTCATCCTACTATCATAATCACAGATCAATGTGAAAGCATCAAGATAGCAATAAGAGAGTTGATGCCCAACACTATCCATAGGTTTTGCATCTGGCATATTTTATCTAAGTTACCACAAATGTTCAGAGCGGTGGATGATTATCACAGATGCACAGTTGAGCTCAAAGGAATTGTTTATGACAGCCTTACCATCCAGAACTTTGAGACGAAGTGGTCTGAGTTTTTGACAAAGTATCATTTGGAAAATAATGAGTGGTTGAGAGACTTGTATAATCAAAGGGAAAGTTAGGTTCCAATTTACTTGCACCACACATTTTGCGCTGGAATGATTTCTACACAAAGAAGTGAGAGGATGCATGTATATTTTGATGAGTTCTTCCACTCTACGAGCACTTTGAAACAGTTCATGGAACAATACGATATGGCTATTGGTAATAAGATCCAGAAGGAATTCATGGCTAGTTTTCATAGCAAGAACAAAAAGATCAAATGTACGACTCAGTTTCCTTGAGAGAAACAATTCCAGAAGGTATATACGAACTCAATTTTTAGGCTTGTTCAGGAAGAAGTCCAATGCATGTTGTATTGTCATATTTTTCCACCTACCGAAGATGAGGCACTTGAAGATTTGACGAAAGATATTTGTATTAAAAATTTAGGGTTTTGGAAAGAAGCATTGTGAACAATTTCTTCTTCAAAGAATTCATTTATACAGTTTCATGGAGGTCGAATGGAGCTTACATCAACTGCAATTGTAGAAAATTTAAATTCAAGAGAATGTTGTGTTGTCATATCATGGAAGTGTTGTCTCAAAAGAACATGCAAACTGTGAATGAAAGGTATTTGTTACGTAGTTGGAGAAAAGATGTATATCGACGATATTCCAACATTTTTTTTGCAGGAAGTTATCCTCACATGACCGAGGAGTACAAAAAAATCCAAGAGGTTGAAAAAGTTTTCCAAGAGTGCACTGATATGGCAATGGACAGTGTAGAGAAGATGGACTCTATTAAACAAGCATTCATTGCGATGAAGAATGAACTCTCAAAATGGATCCCTATGCCAAATGATCAGATTATTGAAGAGGTAATTGGAGATGTTCAGAGTGTTGGACAGAATGTTAGAGGTTCAAGGGTGTTAGATCCTAATGTTGCAAGGTCTAGAGGAAGACCTAGAGAAAAACGTTTTTTTGTCGGCTTTGTAACGAGTTAGAGGTCGAAGAGGTGGTAGAGGTTCACAAGGAAGAGGTTCACAATGTGGAGGCTCACAAGGTGGAGGTTCACAAGGTAGAGGTTCACGAGGTGGTAGAGCACCCTCACATGGTGATAGAGGTTTAGGCCCGATTGACTTGAATGAAGAACCATCTGAAGCGAGTAGAGTCTTCTAAGTGTTTCAATTTTATAAGTGTTACAATTTTAAAAGTGTTTCATATTTTAATCTTAGTGGAGTCTTCTAAGTGTTTTAATTTTTAAAGTGTTTAATCTTAGTAGAGTCTTCTAAAAGTTTTAATTTTAAAAGTGTTTCATCTTTTAATTGTAATAGAGTTGTATAACAGTTTCAATTTTGAATCTCAAATGCTATAATACTGCTTGATTGTCAAAAATGTAAGCAGTAAAAATACTCCTTCGGCCTATATATCTTCGACAAAAATATATTAGTACTAATCTATTTATTTTTTAACGTGGGGTATTAGTAACAATGTAAAAAAATGTATTACTAAAAATGTATTAGTAATTTTTTTTGAAATGGGGTATTAGTAATAATGTAAGCATAAAAATGTATACTACCAAAAAACCGTATTCATAGCATAAAAAACCATAATTTTAGTTATACTGAATTCATAGCATAAAAAAAACCCGAATTCATAGCATGCATAAGAAACAAAGCATATTATCACCAAAACGTTAAAACATTAGCACCGAAAAACCATTGTTCATAATCCCACAAAAAAAAATAGAAATTAAAAATATTATTGTCATTCCATAATTCTTAAATTAAAAACAGAAATGAACTAAAAAAGAAATCGGGATGAGCCTTCTCCTCCATCTTGCAAATATTGTCAGATCGGCGAACGTAAATGTTCAAATGCGTCGGATCACCGACGCACTTGAAGTAGAGGACGTCGCCCTGATTGATGTCCATCTCTTCTACGAAGTCTGCCCAGCCATTCATCAGCCGCCCAAAACCTTTTCTTGTGTGGTCGACCTAATGATACTTGTACAAGCAAAAACCCGAAATCTTTTTTCCCATTTTGTAAGAACAAAGATTGACGATCTTAGACTCCATCCCCATTACATCGACAGACTGGGATGGAAGGTTCTATAAATAGAAAAAGAACACAAGGAATGAAATGAACTAAGAAATAATTTTTCACGCCAAAAACGAAACAAAACGCACAAGTTTAAGATTTCAATTTTAAAATTGCTTGCTGTGACAATAAATGCAAATTGCCAAACAATAATCAAAGGGATATGTGGCCACATGCAAATTGCTTGTTGTGACAGTACATTTGCAATTTTTTCTTTCAATATTGGAAGCAACAAACGCACATACCTTTTTAACACGGTTTAAGCTTTTATTTATTTATTTATTAATTAGCTTTGGTGACGATTGAAGGCTGTCCAATTAGCTAATTAAATATTAATTGTTGATAAAATCTTTTACTAATTTAGAATGTAAAATCTTTTAATGAGTGATAATTTATCTTAGCAAAGATTTGCATGAGATTATCTCCATTATCTCATTCCGAGTGATCGAATTCTATTCAATCAACATCTAACTTAATTAGTAGAGAGAATATGTCTATTGATTAACAAACTACTCGAATCTTACACACAAAAAAACTACTCGAATCTTAATAGATTAACAAACTACTCGAATCTTACATACAAAAAAACTGCTCGAATCTTAATAGATTAACAAACTACTCGAATCTTACACACAAAAAAAATTAAAAAAAATTAATAGATTAACAAACTTACCAAACGTGCGTGGAACTTTGTGGTCCTGCACACCACAAAGAAATCATTGGGCGGAATGGAGATATTTGCCTTTGGATAGTTGATTCGGCGGAGTTCCAAGATGAGTTTCTTCGATTCGGATCTAGTTCGAACCATAGTTTAGGGTTTAGGGAGAGAGAAAGAGAAGATGGGTGATGGGAGAGAGAGAGAAAGATCTAAACCCTAGCCGAAGAAAAAGAAAAAAACAAGTAAAAGTGTCATTTCAGTGGAAACAAAATTGAGAAAATTTTGCTTTTTCCAAAAATTTATCTGCTAATCATACCATCTTTTTTAAATCTTTAAAAAGTTTGATTACATACTTACCGCATTCGTTGAAGTGGGCAGCAATTAATCATTGCATTGAGTTTGGGTGTCATAACCTCCATTTGTCCAATCAAATTCTTTGCCAAAACAAACAAAAGACTGTTGGCTTACGTACATGGATTAGCGTCACCCTTAATTAAGACGCGTAATGGAGTCATGGTGGTAATGGAAAGATGAAACTGCTGGATATCAAAATCGTGTGCTTTAAAAAAAATTAACTAAGTTAATTTCCAAATTTTGTTAATATAATTTGTTAATTTCGAAAATTTGGTTTAAAAATATATCATTTCGAAAATTTGGTTAATTTGCCTAAAATATCTCCAAATTAATTCATTTCCAAATTTTGGTAATATATTATGTTGACTAAGGTTTATTAATTTCTAAAATTAGGTTAATAAATTGCCTAATATATCATTTCAAAAATTAGTTTATGAAAAGTAATACTAATTAATCCTCTTAAGTAATACTACCAAATATGTAAGGTAATACTTCGAAAAATGAAAAGTAATACCTTAAACCCTAGGAACCCTACAAACCCTAAGAAAAAATGTAAAGTAATACTATGAAATCCTCTTAGTAATACTTCCAAAGATGAAAAATATTACTAAATAATCCTCTTAGTAATACTACCAAATATGTAAGGTAATACTATGAAATCCTCTTAGTAATACTTCCAAAGATGAAAAGTATTACTAATTAATCCTCTTAGTAATACTACCAAATATGTAAGGTAATACTTCGAAAAATGAAAAGTAATACCTTAAACCCTAAAACTCCTAAACCCTACAAACCCTAAGAAAAAATGTAAAGTAATACTATGAAATTCTCTTAGTAATACTTCCAAAGATGAAAAGTATTACTAACTAATCCACTTAGTAATACTACCAAATATGTAAGGTAATACTATGAAATCCTCTTAGTAATACTTCCAAAGATGAAAAGTATTAGTAATTAATCCTCTTAGTAATACTACCAAATATGTAAGGTAATACTTCAAAAAATTAAAAGTAATACCTTAAACCCTAGGAACCCCAAACCCTACAAACCCTATGAAAAGTATTACTAATTAATCCTCTTATTAATAATACCAAATATGAAATCCACTTACCCACATGGTAAATCGCCCAGTCCACTAACACATTTAAGTAGGACCCATAAATAAAAGGTCTTCTTCTCTTTCATTCATCACATTCTCTCTAATTTTCAAAGCCTTTAATCTCTTAGAATCTCTTGAATCGGCGAACATGGTATAAGTCTTTCCTCCAAGATTTTTTTTAATCTCTTTGACTCTCATTCTTGTCGATTTATTCTTGAATCTCTTATATTCTCATTCTTTTCGATTTTTCTTGAATCTCTTAGATTACAACAATTTTGGTTTTTTCTTTTCAGGTTTCTTCACCCTCTTTGCATGCAACAAATGATTTAGCAATGAAGATATTGGAGGCAAAGCTCTTGGTAAATACTACTCCCTCCGTCCACAAGTAAGTTTCCCACTTCTTTTTGTTGAATGGTTTAAGAAAGTGTATTTGTTTATTAATATATGGTGGGCCACATGTTGACTTTTGGGATAAAGTAATGAATAATGTTGAAAAGTAAATTGAATGAGTGACACTTTTGGTAATATTATGTGAGTTTGAAGGTTAAAGTTTATATATAGTGGAGTGTTGTTTTTTCCATTTATAGAATAAGAAACTTATTGGGGGACGGCCCGAAAAGGAAAGTGAGAAGTTTACTCAGGGACGGAGGGAGTATTTTATATCGATTCATACATATCTATGTATTCTAATAAGATATTTGATTCTTATGATTTTTTTGTGATTATGTGGCAGTGGGAAAGACTAATGTTGAAGTTGGAGACCGACAAGACGGAGATGATGCTTGAGAGGGTCCATGTGATGGAAAATAAGGTTACCGTGTTGGAGATTGAGATTGAACATGCAGAAAGAGATGACTATCTCAGGCTTGAAGACCTACTAATCAAAGCTAAGATGGACTTGGACGTTGTTGTTTCTGCCTACAAGCAATTCAAGTTTCTCTTCGGAGAAACTTAAGAAAAAAAAGATGTTTTTATTTTACTTTTTGTTGTTCTGTTGTTGGTTTTTGATGAACTTTTGTGATGGATGAGATGGAAGTTTTTTATGGTCTTTTGTTATTTTGTACCCTTTTCATGATCAATGAACTTAAATTTTCTGTTTAACGATTTATATCAACAATTTACTGTTTTGAAGAATCAAGAATATTCATTTACCAGTATAAAAATTTCTCATTGGAATTCTAAAGAATCCATCAAATCTTTTGCATTGTAGTGTTACTTTTTGAAGGTGTAAGCAAGCACATGTGTAAGTTTCTTGGAAATATAAAATCATCACTTTAGCTATAAAATCCTAACACTATATTTCATCGTTTAAGCTATGAAATTTTAACCCTATAATGGCCTCAAATACATTTTCCTTGTATAACTAATACATTTTGCTAAAATAACTAATACATTCTGCTAGTATTATGAAATTGTATATTTTAAACTTAGATAAACCTATGTATACTATAAGACTTTACTGTTGACAGCGATTTATGATTGGTCTCGCTGCCGGGTTCCTAACGGGTAGGATTTTGATATTAATGATGACAGGTAGTAATAAATGTGAGAGTAAATGAGCTCTCAAGTATGTTTTTGCAATAAATGTGATGTGTCCTACAAATTGGCATTCAAAGCCCTATTTATAATGTACAAGGTGGGGGTTCCCCAAGCTTGGTAGGTGGACTCGTGGGCCCCTCCTGCTCCTAGCTGGAAGGTAATGAGTGGCTACAGCCTCCCCTATGAGCCAATGAGGAGACGCCACGTGGCACTGTCACCCCTGAGGTGATTGGACTTGGCCTCAACTGCCCTCTTTGACCCTGTCACATCCTCTGGATTGATGGCACTCGACGTCCTCTCACAGCTGGCGTGGCCTGGGGTCGGGTAGACGGGTACTCGGATACCGAGAATCCGGCCCGGACGAAAATGCCCCGGTTGGCCATTTGCGGGCAGGCGGGTAGAGTACATCCACAGGGGCTCGTCGCTGGCCGCCCGGTATCTGGGCATGTGGATTAAGTATCCTTCCCGGCCGATCACAGTCTCATGTCGGGCAGCCTCTGGGTCCCCGCCCGTCTGTCTGACCGGTCGAAAGACTGTTCTCCTCCGAGCCCGCTACAGC
Organism: Ballota nigra; assembly: GCA_947034835.1. NCBI lineage: Eukaryota > Viridiplantae > Streptophyta > Magnoliopsida > Lamiales > Lamiaceae > Ballota > Ballota nigra. The sequence continues at coordinate 1,944,639 of OX344727.1, read as the reverse complement.
GATGGGCCTGTATCCGATACCCGATGGATCGGGTAGTGAAATATCGTATGTAACAATTGCCCCACCAGCCCGACATCGGGGGGCCGCAGTCGTCGGGTGGCGGGCTGGTCGAATTGCAGACCATTTCGATTTCGAATTTGAATTTTGGGGGTGACGTTTCGGTTTCCGAGACGACGCCTCGTCTGCCGTGCCTGCTGACGTCACGGGATGGCGTGACTGATGCGCAGAAATCCAGGGGTCACGTCCGCCGAACCTGCTCCCCAACCGTTGCGTGCGTGACCCCCACGCGCCCCCCAGACCTTTGTTTTATTCCATTTCCGACCCCGTCTTTTTGCTGTTTAGTCCCTCCTTTTTCTTCTATAAATAGGGGCTCCCAGCCCATTTTCTCATTTTCCCTCTCTTGCAAACTCGTGCCCCCCTTAAGGATTTTTAAGTTTTCCGGCGAATTCCTCAGATTCCGGCAAACTCCTCAGATTCCGGCGGTCTTTCCTGAGTCCCAAGGTAATTTCTTGCTTCTTTCATCGACACTCCTTCTTACTTTATTTTCGTCATGAGCGACTCCGTCGAGAGCCTCGGCGCCGCCGATGCTTATCATTTCCGCCGCCGTGCCGCCGCTGATGCCGAGAGGCCTTTCCAACCGGCCGGGGAAGGAACGTCCCGCGCCGCCGCCAGAGAGGGCGAGGGCAATTCCACGGATGTGGATGCCTTCGCGGACGATTTGGAGGGGATGAGCCCCCAACGAGAGGGGGAAGCCCTAAGCGTTTCCCCGGTCTCCGCCTACCCGCCCCGGGCGGAAGATTTCTTGTTCGAGCGGGAAGCCGTGCCCGACCAAATAGACTACGCGGACAGCCGGCTAATCGGGTTCGACCACTCGAAGTATATGAGCCGGTTCGTGCGAAAGCGCCCTCCCACCGCATATCTCGAGGCCCAGGATACTGATTTTGGGGCCTCTCGCCGCCCCAGCTGCCTTCCCCCGGACGCCGACGTGAAGGAGTTGTACTGGACCTTCCAGGCGCCTTTCGACGTCTTTTTCTACGCTCCCCGGGAGAATGAACGGGCCGACCAGCCTCCGGAAGGCCTTATCGCCATAAATGCGGACACCCTTCATGCCGGGCTCCGTTTCCCGCTTCACCCGGCCATCTCCAAGCTACTCGCGGCCTGGAATCTGTCGATCACCCAGATCACCCCGAATGGGTGGAGCTACATCCTGGGGGCAATGGTCGCTCTTGGTCGGCGCGGGCTGCACCGTATGCCCACTCCGTCCGAGCTCAACTACCTATATTACACCGTGGCCTCGGTCGGGCGGATGAACCATGGGTATTACTCCGTGAAGCCCCGGGGTGGAGATGCCATTGTCTTCGGCATCGCGACGAAGGTGACGCACTGGCAGGAAAGGTGGTGGTGGGTCGGCGGCGCCTGGGAGAGCGTTGGCATAGACGGGCACACCATCCCGGTTCCACGAGAATATCGGGAGCGCAACCGTCGAGGTAAATACTGAATTTTTCTTCGTTTCTTAGTACTGATCTAATTCTTCTTTCATTGTGCAGGTTGCGTGGTACCAAATCAAGCCGACCTGACCGACGACTTCAGGCAGGCGCTTGCCTTGGTGAGATCCGAGAGCGTGGACAACCGCGACGTCGAACTTCTCAACGACGACGAGTACAGAAGGCTCTCCGGACTCCAGACTTTCCCGCGCCATTTGGATTTCGGTGGTAAGACTCTTTCCTGCCCGACTCTCCTTATACTCGTTCTCGCTTCTCGATTTCTAATCTTGTCACTCTTCTCGCAGAGCAACGCTTCCCAGCTGAATCCTCCACGCCATCGACCTCCCCGGCAGTTTCCCCAAGGACCGCAGCCGAGGCCGGCCAGGCAGCTATCCCAATCGTAAACGTCGAGTCGTCCGAGGAGACCGTCGACATGGCGCCCAAGAAGAATGCCTTGGCCAAGCTGGCGAAGCGGGGAGCCGTCCGTACCGCCGGGGTGGTGATCTGCAGCCCGCCCGCGGCCCCGGTGCCCCCGACATCCTCCTCCCCGGCAGACGGGCAGCGCCCACACAAGCAGGCCCGGGTCGAAGGCCAGACATCTGTTGACCCGGCCATGGTGACGGTCAACCTGGACCCGGCGACTGGCGGGCTCGTGGCCGGCACCGTCTAGGCGACCTTAGGGGGCCTGGCCTCCCCTGCCCGCGATCGCAGCGACTTCTCATTCTTGGGCTGGGGCAATAACCTCACGTAAGTATTGCGCTTTCTTCTCTAAGTTTTCTAGTCGTTTTTGTGATGTAGGATTTTTAACATGTCTTCTCTTCCCGTGTTCACGCAGGCTTGAGCCTCTGCCCCCGCCCGAGGTTCTTCAATTCCTGCGCTCGCAGGAACCTCCGTACTCGGAGGCCGTGCCCGAGTCTTAGCCGGAGGAACTACGCCGCGCCGTGCTGAATCTTCCCCGGTCCTGGACCCTCAACTGCCAGAAGGCCGCGAGGACCGTCTCGCTCGCCGATCGGATGAGGGCGGCGGCCATCCGTACCTCCCGCAACGCCATTGCCATGGAGGGCATTATGCTCGAATACGAGCGGGAGATGCGGACTGCCTCCTCCTACAGGGCAGCCTTCCAGACGAAGCGGGACGAAGCTACCCGCCTGGAAGAGGAGAACAAGAAGCTCCGGGAAGAGCTGGAGGCCAGCCGAGCGAGTCGGGCTGAACTAGAGGGGGTCCTCGAGGAGGAGAGGAGGAAGCGCGCCGAGGCCGAGGCGAGGACGGCTGAAGAAGTCCGCCAAGCCAAGGAGGCTCTCGCGGCGGAGGCGGAGAGGCGCCTGGAGTCCGAGTGTGCCCGATTGGCCGCTGAGGGCGAGTCGGCTGGGTCCATGGTGTACATCAATGCTTACGCCGACTCGATTCGCTCCCTACTCCGCCAGAATCCCTAGGCCGATTACTCCGGGCCTCTGGCCGATTTGAAGAGTTATGTCGAGTCCAATCCTCCCTCCCCGGACTATGATATCACGCTTAAGGACTTGGTCGATCGCGGGCTGGATCTGTCGTTCCTTGGCGACCCGGCGACCTTCCTTTACCCGCTTGCCGACGAGGAGGCGAATGAGGACCTGGGGGCGGTGGACGAGGCGCATCCATGATTTTTTCTTTTGTTTTGTTAAGTTTGCTGGCCGCTGGCCGTCTTGTATTTTCTCTTTTCCTCAATGAAATTACGTTGCCCTTCATTTCGCTTTGTCTCCTCGAACTTTTAGTTTCCCAGCCGGGTAAATAACGTAAATAACGTAATCGGATAATAAATAATAAAGGGTAGTGTTCTGGCCGAATGTCGGGTAGTGACTTTTACCGATCGCCCAAAAGAATTTACCAACGAATTAATTAATGAAGTGCTATAGCCGAATGTTGGGCAGCGACTTCACGAAGATGGGATTGATTTAACGACCGCTTTAAAGAATTAACCAACAGATTAATTAATGAAGTGCTATAGCCGAATATCGGGCAGCGACTTCACGAAGATGGGATTGTTTTACCAACCGCTTAAAGAATTAACCAACAGATTAATTAATGAAGTGCTATAGCCGAATATCGGGCAGCGACTTCACGAAGATGGGATTGTTTTACCAACCGCTTAAAGAATTAACCAACAGATTAATTAATGAAGTGCTATAGCCGAATATCGGGCAGCGACTTCACGAAGATGGGATTGTTTTACCAACCGCTTAAAGAATTAACCAACAGATTAATTAATGAAGTGCTATAGCCGAATATCGGGCAGCGACTTCACGAAGATGGGATTGATTCAACAACCGCTTATTAATTTTTACAAATTTGCGCTTCGAGTAGCGATTATAATGAGCTCCTACTGGTAGTATTTTTTGAGTAGGGAGGCGTTCCAAGGGTATTGGGCCGGGTTGCCCTCAAGGCTTTCCAGCTCGTAGGCTCCATTGGCGAGGCGGCTGGAGACCTTTAGGGGTCCCTCCCAATTCGGACCAAATGCCCCCTTGGGCTGCCCGACCGTCCGTCGGAGTACCAGGTCCCCGGTTTCGAACTCCCTGATCTTGATCTTCGAGTTGAAGTATTTTTCAGCCCGGCGTTTGTAAGCTATGTTTCTTTGTTCTGCGGACAGCCTTCTCTCCTCCAGCAGGTCCAACTCGTTTAGCATAGCCTGGTCGTTCTCGGTCCCCACGGGTTGTGAGGTGCGGAGGCTCGGGATGACGACTTCGGCCGGGATGACTGCCTCTGTTCCGAAGGCTAGAGCAAAAGGGGTCTCCCCGGTTGCGGTACGACATGTCGTTCTATATGACCATAACACTTCGGGTAGCTTGCTCGCCCATGTTCCCTTGCTCTCCTCCAACCTCGTCTTCAATGTGTGTTTGCTTATCTTGTTTACCGCCTCGACCTGTCCGTTCGACTGGGGGTGGTAGGGTGACGAGAACAACCTCTTGATCTTGTGCTTTTGGCAGAATCTTTCTATCTCTAGTCCGTCGAATTGTTTCCCGTTGTCCGAAATGATTATCTGTGGGAGGCCGAACCGACAGATTATGTTGCGCCAGATAAACCTGATAACCTGTTCCTGATCGATCGTTTTCAGTGATTCCGCCTCCGCCCATTTGGTGAAGTAATCCACGGCGACAATTGCGTACTTGACGCTGCCCGGGGCCGTAGGCAAAGGGCCAATGAGATCGATCCCCCACTTTGCGAACGGCCACGGGCTCAGAATTGAGGTGAGCTCGGTTGGGGCCTGATGGATTGCCGGTGAATAGATTTGACACTTGTGGCATGCCCGTGCGTAGTTGATTGCGTCCTTCTTTAGGGTGGGCCAGAAATATCCTTGTCGGATAACCTTCTGGGCGAGCACCTGGCCGCCGGCGTGGTTCCCGCAGCGTCCTTCGTGGACCTCTACCAAGATCTTCCTTCCCTGCTCCTGTGTTACGCATTTTAGGAGGGGCAGGGCGAAGCCTCTTTTGTACAAGTGGTCCCCGATGATCGTGTACCGGGCCGTCCGGAGCTGCAACTGTCTTGCCGCCACCCGGTCGACTGGGAGTTGGCCGTCACGGAGGTATTTCAGGATGGGGGTCATCCAGCTGTCTTCCGCCTGCCCTAGGCTACTCACCCGCTGGTTCGAACTCGTAGGGACGGTCAGGTAAGTAACTGTGATCTGGGACATGTCGGCTGCCCCTTCGGATGTTGCGAGGCGGGCAAGTGCGTCCGCTTGAGTATTGTCGAGTCGGGGTACCACCTCTATGCATACTTGATCGAACTTTTCGAGCAGGTTCTTGGCTAATCCCTGGTAGGCCAACATCCTATCGCTGCGCGCCTCGTATTCTCCTGATATTTGACATGTAACGAGCTGTGAGTCGCTGTAGACCTGGAGTCTTTTCACTCCCATGGCCATGGCCATTTCCAGGCCGTTAATTAATGCTTCGTACTCGGCCTCATTGTTGGTCGCGTGGAAACTGAATCTTATGGCTGTCGTGAATGACTGGCCGGACGGGCTCAGGAGGACAATTCCCGCGCCTGCCCGCGTAGTTGTGGAGGATCCGTCAACGTACATTTTCCAAGGTGGCTGCTCGATCTTGGACATCGCCTCCGGGTAAGTGAGCTCGACTATGAAGTCGGCCATGGCTTGGCCTTTGATGGATGTTCGGGGAGCGTATGTGACTCCAAATTGCCCGATCTCAACAGCCCACTTGAGGCACCTGCCCGCCGTGTCTGGCCGATGTAGTACTTGGCGAAGTGGCATTGTTGTCAGTACTTCTACTTGGTGATCAAAAAAGTATGGGCGTAACTTGCGTACGCTCATTACTAGGGCGTATGCTAACTTTTCCAGGGGTGGGTACCGTAGCTCGGCGTCGTGAAGTGTCTGGCTGACATAGTAGATTGGCAGATGTGCCTGCCCCTCAGCCCGCACTAGCACGGCGCTGAGAGCTGAGTCCGACGCCGCCAAGTATAAGAAAAGCTTCTCGCCGGGGACGGGTTTGGCCAACACCTGGGCGTTTGATAGGTACGCTTTCAAGTTATTGAAAGCGAGCTGACTCTGGGGAGTCCAGTTTAGTTTCCCCTTCCGTATGCTGTCGAATAAAGGCTTACATCGGTCCCCCATGCGGGAGATAAAACGGCTGAGAGCGGCCAAGCTGCCCGTCACCCTCTGCACCTCCTTCACCGTGCGGGGAGGGCTTATGTCGAGGATCGCCTGTACCTTGGTCGGGTTTGCCTCGATTCCCCGCTGGCTGACCATGTGCCCCAAGAACTTGCCCGATTCGACGCCGAAACTGCACTTTTTCGGGTTGAGTCTCATCCGATACTTTCTCAAGATCTCGAATGTTTCGGCTAGGTGTGTGAGGTGGTCTTCTTTCTTCTCGCTCTTGACGACGATGTCGTCGATATATACCTCCATGGTCGCCCCTATTTGATCGTGGAACATGTGGTTGACCAGCCTCTGGTAGGTTGCCCCAGCGTTCATGAGCCCGAATGGCATTCGCTTCCAAAAATACATGTTTTTCTCGGTGAGGAAAGTTGTGTGTTTCTGGTCGTCTGCGGCCATCGGGATCTGGTGATAGCCGGCAAATGCGTCCATGAAAGTGAGCATCTCGTGCCCGGCCGTGCTGTCCACCAGGTGGTCGATGTGTGGCATCGGGAAATGATCTTTTGGGCAAGCTTTGTTTAGGTCCGTGAAATCGATGCACAGTCGCCATGTGTTGTTGCTCTTCTTGACGAGTACGGCGTTGGATACCCATTGAGGCTTGTCGTCGGGGTCGACCATCCCGATGAGTTTGTTGTCGAGTAGCTTTTTGACTTCGGTGGCAATGATCGTGTATTTGTCTGGGCCGAATTTCCTTCTTTTCTGTGAGATCGGCTTGCGGGATGGATCGATGTGCAGTTGGTGTGAACATACGGCTGGATCGATCCCGACCATGTCCTCATGGGACCAGGCAAACACGTCTAAGTTCTCTTCTAAAAATGCGGTCATCTTTGCCCGCAACTCGCCGGACATTGACGAACCGAGTTGGACACTTACTTCTGGCCGACTCTTTATTGTGACCGAAATTAATTCTTCGATCGGACTGGCTCCACGTTCGCCGTAGCGTGGATCGTCGATCTGCCCCGTCAGGGTTTTGTCAATCTCCATGGGTTCGTACCCGAGCCTTGGCTCCAGGTCGACTTGGATGTTCTCAAAAGTTTGCGAATCCTCTTCCATTGGGTGGGCATCGGGTGGGATTTCTTCGTCTATTTCCATGTCTCCTTCCCCGATTGTGCAGATATAATCTAGATTTGCAAAATTTGAGATAACATCGATATACGCCAAACATCTGCGTGCCATTTTCTGATTTCCTTTAAGAGTTCCAACCTTCCCGGAGGGGGTTGGGAACTTGATACAATAATAGAATGCTGAGGCGGCGGCTTCGAACTCGTGCTCGAATGGCCTGCCGAGAAACCCGTTATAGGTTGACGGCTGGTCGACAATGATAAAATCGAGCTGTTTCGAAGCCTTAACCTCAGCGTCTATACTAGAAACTAATTCTACGGCTAGCCTAACTATCCCGTAGGGTTTCACTGTGGCGTCGCCGAAGCCTTTGATAACCTGGTCGCATGGCTCCACATACCTCTCAAAGGAGCTGTCCAGCTGGTCGAATGCAGCTTTGAAGAGGATGTTGCAGTAGGCCCCGTTGTCGACGAGCATGCGATGGACGGTGACGCCCATGATGTTGGCGGACACGACTAGGGCGTCGTGGTTTGGGTAGATGACCCCGGTGCGATCCTCCTCCTTGAAGGCGAGGAGGTTTGATTCCTTTGCCGTCGTGTTGACCGGCAGGGCGATTTGATGGACATTGTCCATCGCTCGCAGCTCGCTCTTCTGTCTGCGGTTGGAGAGCGAGGTGGTAGGTGTGAAGCCTCCCACCGGGGAGAGCATGTTGACCGCCCCTCGGGCCTGATGTTCCGGCATCGGTGGGCATATAAGGGCCGCCTCCCGGTTTGGCTCCACGGGGTGGGCAGCGGCCTGAGCCTCCGGTCTAGCCGCTGGCCTCTTCACGAACTCCTCCAGCTCCCCTTCCTCGAAGAGTCGCCAGAGTTGCTTTAGGAGGTCGCGACACTCACTCGTGTTGTGCCCGACGGTTTGATGGTAGTGGCAGTACTTGTTGGGGTTGAGCTGCACCCCCGGTTTGTGGACCCACGGCCGCGCCTTGGGCATCATATTTTTGTCCCGGATCTGCACATAGACGTACTCCGGGGTGGCCGACAATTTTTCGGCCAGCTTCACTTCGATGGAGTCGAAGGGCTTGAAAGGCTGGGGAGCCCAGTAGGAAAAGTTCCTCCGGCTTGATGTGGTGCCTGCCGAGGCGCGTGGTTTCTCTTTCTCGGCAGGGGTGCTCTCACCCAGCCGCTGTGCCAGGATGTCCGCATTGTAGATGATTTTTCCGGCCCGCTGCCGGAACTCCGCGTAGGACTTGGGGTAGTCCTTGTTCATTGACTTCCATAGCTTAGTTTTTAGGCGGAGCCCGCCTATGATCCCGACGAGCTTGACCTCGTCCCCTACGGGCTCGCCCTCCATGATGATGCGATCTACCCGGTCGATGTACGCCCGGTCAGTCTCGTCTTTCCCCTGGGCCAAGTTGGCCATGCGGTTGGCGCCGGCCATTCGTGGCGCCATCGAGGAGAAGTGCTCCAAGAACAGTTCCCCTAGCTGGTGGAACGAAACCACCTTCCCCGCGGGAAGCGAGAAGTACCACCGGTGAGCCCTGTCCCCCAAGGTTAGCGGGAACATCCTGCACTGGGTGGCATCTGTTGCCCCCATGGAGATCATGTAGGTGGAGTATTTGCTGAGATGGGTGAAGGGGTCCGTTTCCCCGTCATATTGGCCCACGGCGGCCACGTTGATTTTTGGTTGGGCCGGGGCCCGCACCAAGATGTCTGCGAGGGGCGAGTTGGGCATGTAGGGGACATGATGTTGCCCGTCCCGCCTCTCGAGCTTGGCCTCGAGGTCCGAGACCTTTTTTAGGATGGCGGCCATGGCGTTGTCGGCCGCGGGGGGAGAACGGGGACGAGGGTTGTCCCCCAAGCGGTCACGGACCGACGGCCTCGGGGCCGTGTCGTTGTGATGCCTAGGAGATCGTGCCTGTTCTCGCTCCCGGGGCCTGGAGCTGGCGTTGGATTCGCAAGGTCGGGCAGCTCCCCGAGCCTGGGTTCCCAACCGGGAGAAGACCGATCCTGCAGGTCGGCGAGAAACCCGTTGCGAGTCGGCCTCCTCGTCGAGGCGCCTCTTTAGATTCTGAGGCCGAGGGTTGCTGGCGGCCCTCCTGGCCGCCTCTTGCTCCTGCCGGGGCTGGCAGGTGGCCCTGCTCCGGGCTGGCTCCTTTCCAGGTCGGTGAGTGCGGATAGGAGCGGCATCGATCTCGGCCTGACGGCGCTCGATCATGGCCCTTGCGGCCTGGAGGTCCTCCGGAGTTCTTATGGCCGACAAGAACTCGAAAGGACCCTGAAGGGTCTCCGCCGTGGCCGGAGCCGGAGTGGCGGTTTCGCCGATGTCCTCGACTTGTTGCTGGGTTCGTGTGGCCTTCGAAGTGGTCATTTTTTAGAGATAGTGGATGGGATTTCGTTCGAGGTGACTAGATAAACGAAACCGAGTGTACTTCGATATTAGTCACCCTCCTTCTAGCGCCAAAATGTTGACAGCGATTTATGATTGGTCTCGCTGCCGGGTTCCTAACGGGTAGGATTTTGATATTAATGATGACAGGTAGTAATAAATGTGAGAGTAAATGAGCTCTCAAGTATGTTTTTGCAATAAATGTGATGTGTCCTACAAATTGGCATTCAAAGCCCTATTTATAATGTACAAGGTGGGGGTTCCCCAAGCTTGGTAGGTGGACTCGTGGGCCCCTTCTGCTCCTAGCTGGAAGGTAATGAGTGGCTACAGCCTCCCCTATGAGCCAATGAGGAGACGCCACGTGGCACTGTCACCCCTGAGGTGATTGGACTTGGCCTCAACTGCCCTCTTTGACCCTGTCACATCCTCTGGATTGATGGCACTCGACGTCCTCTCACAGCTGGCGTGGCCTGGGGTCGGGTAGACGGGTACTCGGGTACCGAGAATCCGGCCCGGACGAAAATGCCCCGGTTGGCCATTTGCGGGTAGGCGGGTAGAGTACAACCACAGGGGCTCGTCGCTGGCCGCCCGGTATCTGGGCATGTGGATTAAGTATCCTTCCCGGTCGATCACAGTCTCATGTCGGGCAGCCTCTGGGTCCCCGCCCGTTTGTCTGACCGGTCGAAAGACTGTTCTCCTCCGAGCCCGCTACAGCGATGGGCCTGTATCCGATACCCGATGGATCGGGTAGTGAAATATCGTATGTAACATTTTGCTAAAATACATTTTCCTTGTATAACTAATACATTTTGCTAAAATAACTAATACATTCTGCTAGTATTATGAAATTGTATATTTTAAACTTAGATAAACCTATGTATACTATAAGACTTTACGAAACGAAGTTAGTGGCAAGTTAGGGTTTTCTGCAAGAATTTTTAATATATATATTCCAATAATATTTAGACTTGGAAATAATTTGATTTTTAAATTGAGTAAAATATCTTGTTATTTTACAATTAACACATCACAAGAAAAAAGTACTACAATAAAAATACACCAAATATTGCAATGAACACGACACCAAATATTAATATTCAAAAATCTCATAAACGTGCATATATAGTGCAAAATATTGAAATACAATAAATCCTAATTTTTATTTGAACATGGAGACGACGATGCCTAAAACAATCCAAAAAATACAACCAAAACAAAAAAAATTCATCCGAATACATTCATTCACATATAGATTTATTTCTTCTTTCTTCAATTGCTTTCACAAACAACCGACAGAATCACCTGATATTTTTTCTTCCTTCACTTTCTTTCCAAAACAAGCGGTGTATTCGGCATTGGTTTCATCTACATTCCTTTGAAAATAAGATGTATAAGCAGCAATGGCTTCATCCTCTGTTCGAAAAGATCTGTACACACTTCCTTTGAAACCAAGAACATGTGGTGCACATTCATACCAGCTACTATAGATACCAACCCTTACACCTTTGAAAACAATATACTACCTCCGTCCCGGTATAAGTTTCTTGTTTCTTTTTGTTGTTTTATTTAAGAAAGTGTATTATTTATTAATATATGGTGGGCCATATGTTAACTTTTGTGTAAAGTTATGGGGAGTTTTGAAAAAGTAAAGAGTAGTTGTTTAAGAAAGTATTTATTTATTAATATATGAAGTATTGCTTTTGCTTTTTATAGAATATGAAACTTATAGTGGGACATCCTAAAATGGAAAGTAGAAAACTTATAGCGGGACAGAGGGAGTAATATTATGTGATATTTTTTAGAATTAATCGGGTTTTTTTTATTAAAAATTAGTAAGATGAGAAGAAATGAAGAATAGAGAGAGATAGGAGACGATGGGAGAGAGAGATAGGAGACGATGAAAGAGAGAGGTAGGGTTTGGGTGAAATTATTAATTGAATCTTTGAAAGTTGTATTTTTTTCTTGGAACTATAATTGATGAGAGAAGAGAGAGAATGAATTTTGAATTTGAAATGAAAACAAATTTTGAATTTGATTAACTCAAATATTTTCGGATTAGGGGTAGATTACTTTAAGTAAATAGACTAATCTATCCTTCTATGGACGTCCAGAATCTGGACAATTAGCGTCACCCTTATAGGTGTGAATGAAAAATGAGATGTGAAAACTGGATGTTACATCTCTAACTAGAATGAGACGGGGACCAAAAAGTCCTAGTCCTGTCCAGATGAATCCCGCTAAACTTATTTTATTCATTTTATAAGCTCTATAAATTGTTTTAAGAATTTATAATATATATTACCTCCATCCCACAACACTTTGCACAGTTACTATTCCTCTCGTATTTAAGCGAGCGAGTTTTTTTATCAGTATTTGAAATGATATAGTAATTTTAAAATTATTTTATAATAGAGAAGAGGTAGATCTATTGTACCCTGCCTTAAAAATTATTTTATCATTTCAAATACTAATAAACAACTCGCTCGCTAAAACACGAAGATAAAGTAACTGTGAAAAGTGTTTGGGGACGGAGGGAGTACTACCTACATTCTAAGGAATTTTGCAATCTTGAGATTGTACGTGGATTAAGAAAATAATTAAAATAGAAGCATATGGGTAAATATGTGTATACATATTTGAGTGTAAACTCAAATCAATATTTCCTTTTTAGGTAGTGTGTAAATTATTGTGGGACGTTCAAATAAGGAAAGTGTGCATTTTTCTAGAACAGAGACTGTTGATGATCTTTTCTAATCAAGATGATTAGTGGCTGTTTTCTCAAGTTAAGATCACCAAACAAAGTCAAGAAATCATGAAATTTGATCAAATAATATGCAAGAAATAAATTTGCAAAAGTTTGTGTAATATTTTGAATTATGGAAAAATCCTCCCCTTTCATGCAAATGAAGGGGTATTTATAGATATACAAGGAGGTTATGTGTCACCTTTCTAGTGGTTTAACCATTGGATTTTTGCCAAGTGTTGAGACACTTGTACAACATCTAAACTATTATCACTTGGATGAGTGCCAAGTGTTTAGACACTTGGACCATATCTAAACTAATGACTCTTGGAGTTCCCAATGTTGTACTTAGTCTTCATGACCACTTAGCTGCTTTCCTTGGTGACTAGTTGCTTGTTGGGCGCTATGGACCTCTTGCTCGCCTCGTGTTTGGGCTTGATGCACGGTTGTTCGCGTGGTTGCAAAGTTGTCCGCCTTTCGTCTTTATCTTTTGCTTTGGTTATTCATTTCTTTTGTCCTTTGCTTTTCTGGTCGCGTAGAATGCGTCTGACCGCACTCCTGGTCGCCAGAAGACTTGACTTTCTCCAAACTCTGATGGTCGCCTGCTTCTTGATTTTAGTTCATTAACTTCTTAATCTTCAATCACTGTTGCTCGCCTGATCGCCTATCAACAATGCCCCTTGACTTGTTCTTCGTTAGGGAAATTATTGCCTAATGAAGGACAAGGCACAATTTCAGGCGTGAAGGTTCGCATGACGCGAGCAATGAGTTTTTTGAATCTCATTGGGAGGGAAGACGGGCGAACATCAGGTCATCAAAAGCGAGCATGAGGGTATAGTATGCGTAAGCGACGGTTGATTTCCCGAGATCCTCGGAAACTAAAACGTCGTGGGCGGCGATGACGTCACTCACCGCCCACGTGTGTTTTATTTTTGCGAATAGGGGCCTATGGAATTTTTCAAAAATTTCATTTTGGCCCCCATTTTTGAACCTTATAAATACTCCATACATTTCTTCTTCTCACTTTTTCAAAATCGTTTTCCCTCTTCTGCCATTAAAGCTTTCATTCAAGCTTTTCTACTCTAATTTCCACGAGATTTCTGAGTTGATTTTGCGTGTATTCTTCAGGTAATAATCAATCTTAGTCTTGAATTTTGTTCTTGCTTTCGATTTTACGTTTATTTGTGTCATTTTTCTTCAAAATTTCTCTTTTGCCGCCGCGCTCTTCCTAACGCAGCCGTGTCTCCGTCGTGCTCCGCCGTGCACCGTCATTTTTGCCATAAATTTCTTCCTTTCTGATTTCTCTTTCGAAGTTCTTTGTTATTCCCGTTATCTTTTCCGTGAACAATTTTAAAAATGGTCTCTTCATCGAGTGAAACCGCTTCGATTGAAATTTTCGAACGCAACCCCGGGAAGCGTCCCATGGAAGAAGTCTCTTCCCCTGCTCCTCACCGGTCTGCTCGCCAAGCTCTTGTTCGAAACCCTAGGACTTTATTGGTGGACGAAGAAACGGGATCTGAGACGTCCTCTGTTGTTCGCTCCATTGAAGCTTATGCTTCGGAGAACTCTGGCGAGGAAGAGGTCCAACACACTGGTGGTCGCTCAGATGCAGAGGAAGGGACTTCCTCGGATATAGGAGAGGATTCGGAGGAGGTGGCTGCGGAAATCGATGCTGAGGGCGACCATTCCGAAGTGGAGCGATCACGATTGGCCGTGACTTGGGAGTTTCTTAAAGAAATAGGTTTTCCTACTTCCAAGGTGACTCCTAAGTCTCAAATCCCTGAAGGCATTGCTCGCCCAAACGAATGGGGGGATTATGCTGCTCGCTTTTCTGAGACCTTCCCTATTCGCGCTCGAGAGTTTATGTCCGCCGAGGTGAATGCTTATACCGCGAGCAAGATTTCGAGCTTAGTTGTGGAGGACGACTTAGACAGTATCAGGTCTCAGTACAAGATCCCTTACGACATATTCTTGTATGCCCCCAAGGAAGGAGAGACTGCTGATCGCCCTCTGCCAGGTTGCACGGCAATCAATCTGGACATACTCAACACGGGGTTCCCGTTGCCGCTTCACCCCATCATTGGTCGTTTTTTGGAAGACATGAACTTGGCGATTACCCAAATTACTCCCAATGGGTGGAGTATTTTGCTCGCTCTGATGACCCTCTTTGGCCTTGAAGGGTACAAGAACAAACTCAGTACGGCTAAGATTTTATATGCCTTGGTTGTCTCGGCTTGCAGCGAGGAGGGTGTAGGCTGGTATTACGTCAAGGCGAGGACGGGGGTAAAACTTATTGAAGGTGTCCCCAATAAAGTTAGGAGTTGGCATAACCAATTCCTATTCATTGGTGGCGATTGGCGAGCATCAGCGGACTTCTCTGGCGGCCAAGCGCGCATTAATTCCCCTGAGCGATTTGGTATAATCAAACGTATGCCTTCCTTTTTCCTTCATAGGACCGCGTTGGGGACTAATTTTAATTTTTTCTTCCTTGTTGTTTTGCAGGTTCGAGAGTGTTGAAGTGGGGTAATCCCGGCCTTAGCGAGGAGTTCCTGTACACGTTGGCTGTGATAGTACTCGGGAATCTTGCTGATCGCGACATCCATCATCTTTCAAAGGCCATTGCCATAAGATTGCCCAGCTTTTCACGAGTCCTCATCACTTAGAGGCTCGGGCAGAGATCCCCGAAGGTAACTATCACCATAACTTTTACTTTCTTGCCCGCTTGGTCGCGTCTGTTTGTTTACCCTCTCATTCGCCTTTTTCTTCTAAATAGATCAAAGGGTGACTGTTGCGGTACCAACTATTCTGAGATCTTACCACCTGCTCGTTGCGAGGGTCAAACAGATGGTTGCCGAGGAGCCGACTAGGAAGAGGCAAGATCCGCCTCTGTCACTCATGCGCCTACGGGCTGGAGGAGAGTCAGGTGCTCATGCTCGCCCACAAGCATCCACTGGTCGCTCCAAAGGAGCCTCCAAGACTGCCACCTCCTCCCAAGTTGCGGAGAAGGAAAAGGCAAAAAAGAAAGCTCCGCGGGAGGATTCTCGTGGGGAGGGTGATGGCGCTGAGCGATCATCAAAGTGCTCTAAAACTGTTACGGAGGCGAGCAATCGTGCTCCTCGCTCTCCCGCCCCCAAATCTTCCTCACTTGAATTTGTGAGTGAGCAACAAACCGTTGCTGCTATCTTAAGCAAGAAAGCGCGATCATCCAGTGACTGCTCTTACCTAGGGTATGACCCCGTAAAATTGAGGGAGTAAGTCTTCTAACTGGAACTCTGATGATCGCCTCTTTGTTGTGTCTTTACCTAAGATTTTTTCTTTCTTTTTCTTCTTTCCCAGGTATAAGCCTGAGGAGCACCCTGGGCGGGCAGAAGTGCTCCATCAGCTCAGCTGTGTAAAAACTCCTCCTCCTTACTTGGATATCGCGGACTCCCATGTCCGGCGAGCAACCGAGATGGCCCCCCGTTCTTGGACCAAGACCTGTGAAGATATTGTCCAGGGGCAGACCACAAGCGACAATGCTCGCTTGATCGCATACAATGCCAGCCATCAAGTTGTGATGGCTCAAAGGCTCCTTGATCAGATCGTACTCCTGGAGAGGACGAATTGCAGTCTTGGTCGCAAGATCAAGGGCTTCGAGGCGGAGAAGGCAGCCGTCTTGAAGAAGAAGGACGAAGAGTTGGTTCAAGAAAGGGTCGAGCATGCTAAGGCGGTGGCTAACCTGGAGCAAATGTACAATGCCTCCCTGGCCAGCGAGCAACTCGCCCTGAACCAGTCAGAGAAGTTATCTCTCGAATTGGGAGTGGCCGACGAGCGAGCAAAAGTGCTGGAGGGTGAGAAAACGGCCTTGGTCGCCGAGATAGAGGAATTACATGCCGAGGTTGCTCGTCTCCAACAAGAGAAAGCTAGCATGGTCGCCTATGACCTCTATGCTCAGGATGTGGCCGACAACACCAATCTAGGGTATGTATGTGCTTACGCTGAGAGCATAAGATCAGTGAAGTTCGCCCTGGACCATAACTTGGACGTTTTGGCCACGGCAAAGAAGGACTTCATTGGCTATGTCAAGGATAACCCTATTGGAGCTGGGTTCGCGCTCCCAGTGGCTGATCTTGAGGAGCTGGGGGTCCCCATGGATATCTTTGGGGAAGATGTTGAGATTGTGCCTCCCCAGTCCTCTGGCGAGCAGCCGAGCAAGGAGGCGGATATCTTCGATGGCCTTCACTCTCTCCCCTTAACTCCTATCGATGGGGCGGGCACCTTGGCTGCAGCGACCACCACTGCAGCTGCCACCACTGAAGAAGCACCTCCTACTCCGGCGACCATGGATGCACCCCCGGCCCCCCAAGCTTGAAGATTTTATGCTTTTTTGTTTCTTTAGATTTGTATTAGGGCCAGCTTGTACTCTTACTTTCTTTTGCTGTAACAACTTGTTCCTTTTATGAATGAAAAACTTAATGATGTTTGTTATTCTTCTCCAACATGCATCCTTGTGCTTGCTCGCTATATGTACTGTTGTTCGCACATTTTCCTCTTTTTAGGATAAGTATTTTTGTGCCTTAATGCTCGCCTGATCGGCTTAGATGGGCTTTTAGTGTCTTTAAAAAGACTTAGCCTTAGATAATTGGGCCTCATGGTCCCTTCGTGGACTTGGCCTTGCATTTGTTTGTTTTCAGCTCTGTTGCTCGCCCCCTGCTTGATTATTCTGAGCGAGCAACTTTGCTTTGTGGAGCGAACAACTTAATAAGTAACAAAAGTTCTATATATATACACTTCAACGTATTTACAACTCTATACAAATGACGCAAGAACTAAATTAACTCTTATATATGCCAAACAAGACTTGTCTATTGATAATACTTTTTTAACAAAGCCGCATTCCAGGAGTATTGGGCCGAATTGCCTTTTGTGTCTTCCAGGTCATATGTGTCGTTGTCCCATTTTTGAGTTATTCTGTACGGGCCCTCCCAAGTTGGTCCGAATACTCCTGGTGGTTGTCCCAAAACCTTTTTAAGCACGAGATCTCCAATCTTGAACTCTCTGACTTTTACTTGTGAGTTGTAATACTTTGCAATCCTTCTTTTGAATATTGCATTTTTCATTTCTGCTGAGATTCTTTTTTCCTCAATCAAGTCCATTTCTGCAGCTAGAGCTTGGTCATTTGTCTGCTCGTCGAACGTTGTTATTCGTTCTGTTGGGACCTTCAATTCTATGGGTATCACTGCTTCAATGCCGAATGCCATTGTGAATGGAGTCCCGCCTGTACTCGTTCTGTGAGATACTCGATATGCCCATAACACTTCTGGTAGCTCCTCCGACCATTTTCCTTTCTTGTCAATCAACCGGATTTTCAGTATGTGTTTGAGTATCTTGTTAACTGCTTCGACCTGTCCGTTAGATTGAGGATGGTACGGGGTTGAAAAATGTTTTCTTATTCCCCACTTCTCACAAAAGTTTCTTATTTTCTTGCCTTCGAACTGTCGTCCGTTGTCAGTCACAATTTCTTGTGGTACTCCAAACCGACATACGATGTTTTTCCATATGAAACTAATCATTTTTTCCTGCGTGATTGTCACGAGTGCTTCTACTTCGGCCCACTTTGTGTAGTAATCCACGGCCACCACTGCGAACTTTACATTTCCCTTTCCTATCGGAAAAGGTCCTATGATGTCGATTCCCCACTTCGCGAATGGCCATGGACTATTGACCGCTGTCATCTCGGTTGGTGGCTTATGGATACTGGGGGCGAATATTTGGCATTTGTGACAAGTTTTCGCAACTTTAACAGCGTCTTTCAGCAATGTAGTCCAGTAATACCCTTGTCTTACTGTTTTGTATGCCAATGCGCGCCCTCCAGCGTGATTTACGCAAACGCCTTGATGGATTTCTTGCAAAACCTCCTGGCCTTGTTCTCTTGTTAAACATTTCAATAACGGGAGTGAGAATCCTCTTTTGTATAATTGTCCATCCATCATGGTGTACCTTGCCGCCCGTTTGACCATCTTGCTAGCCTCCAACGGGTTGTCCGGTTTTTCATCATCTCGTAGATATTTGATGATCGGCGTTCTCCAATCATCTTCACCCATTTCTGCGTCAACTTGATAGATTTTGTAATCCTCGGTTGATGGATTGGATATCCTTGTTAATGTAACTTCGGACAACTCCGCTGGTCCAGTGCTAGTTGCTAGTCGAGCGAGCGCATCTGCTTGCGCATTGTTGTCTCTTGGTACTTGTTCGATGTATATTTGCTCGAACATGGAGGCCAAGTGAGCAACAATTTTTTGATACAAAGCCATGTTTTCATCTTTTGCTTCGTACTCTCCCCGAACTTGGTTAACAATTAGTTGAGAGTCTCCGAAAATCTGTAACTTTCTTACTCCCACCGCTAATGCTAGCCGCAATCCAGCGATCAATGCCTCATATTCGGCTTCATTGTTTGTTGCCATGAATTCGAAATGAACAGCCAAAGTGAAGACATGTCTGTCAGGACTTATCAGAACTATTCCTGCCCCCGATGCTGTGTTTGTGGATGACCCGTCAACGTACATGTGCCAGGGATGATTATGTCCTCTCGTCGGATCTTGGGGGAAATTTAGCTCGACTATGAAGTCGGCTAATGCTTGCCCCTTGATCGCTGTTCGAGGAGCATATGAAATCCCAAACTGGCTGATTTCCAAGGACCACTTTAGGAGGCGACCGGCTGTGTCAGGTCTATGCAGTATCTGTTTGAGCGGGAATATTGTTAGCACTTCCACCTGGTGGTCGAAGAAATATGGGTGGAGCTTTCTGACGCTCATCACTAGCGCGTATGCCAGCTTTTCTGTTGGCGAGTACTTGAGTTCTGCTTCATGTAAAGCTTGGCTTACGTAGTAGATGGGCAGGTGGAACTTTCCTTCTGCTCGAACAAGTACCGAGCTGATTGCCACCTCTGAAGCCGCCAAGTATAAGTACAGCTTCTCCCCTGGAATTGGTTTAGCAAGAATCTTTGTGTCGCTGAGATATTCTTTCAATTGCTCGAACGCTTGTTGGCAGGCGTCCGTCCATTGAAACTTCCCCTTCTTGATTGCTTCGAAGAATGGCCTACATTTGTCTCCGGATCTTGAGACGAACCTATTCAACGCTGCTAGGCATCCGGTCAACCGTTGAACCTCTCTTACAGACCGGGGCGGTTGCATCTCCATGATTGCTTTTACTTTCACTGGATTTGCTTCAATCCCCCGTTGACTGACCAGATGTCCCAGGAATTTCCCGGAATGGACTCTGAAACTGCTCTTCTTGGGGTTTAGTTTCATGTTGTAGGTCCGGAGTATTTCAAATGTTTGGGCTAGGTGTTGCAAGTGATCTTCTTTCCTTGAGCTTTTAATGACGATGTCGTCCACATACACTTCCATTGTCTTCCCGATGTGGTCATCGAACATCTTGTTGACCAACCTCTGGTAGGTGGCCCCGACGTTGATCAGTCCAAATGGCATCCTCTTCCAACACAACAAATTTTTATTGGTGTAAAATGTTGTGTGCTCCTGGTCGTCTGGGTGCATTGCAATCTGGTGATATCCTGCAAATGCATCCATGAATGTGAGGAGCTCATGTCCAGTTGTGCCATCAACCAGTTGGTCGATATGTGGCAGTGGGAGGTTATCTTTAGGGCAAGCGGCATTCAAGTCGGTAAAATCGATGCACAATCTCCATGCCCCGCTTGCTTTTTTGACCAACACCGGATTCGCTACCCATTGTGGGCATAAAGCTTGTCTGATCAGATCATTGTCCAACAACTTCTTGACTTCCACGTCGAGTGCTTCATACTTGTCGGGTCCAAATTTCCTCCTCTTCTGATGGATTGGCTTTTTCCTCGGGCCGATGTTGAGTTTGTGGCAGGCATGCTCGGGGCTAATGCCTACCATGTCTGCATGCGACCATGCGAACACATTGAGATTTGCTTTAAGAAACTCGGTCATTTTGGATTTGTATGGCTCTGGGAGCTCAGATCCTATGAAGAGTTCTAAGCTCTCTTGGTTCGGGTCGACTTTTATTGCCTCTAACTCTTCGACCGGGGTAGCCCTTCGTTTCTGGCCTTTCCAGCGAGGGTCGATAATGGGCCCTTCCATGTTCAATTCATCCTCGACTTCTATTGACTCCGCGCCCAGTCGTGGTTCAATGTCCTCTGCTTCCATGTTGACTGTTGTTGTATGCTCTGCTCTGTTGCTGGTTGTTGCAGTTTCTTCGTCTTCCATATGGCTCAGCTGCTCGTTCTTGCTCATCTGTTCGCCACCACTCTGCTGCTCATCGCTACACCACTGTTCGCCTCCGCATAGCTGCTCATCTACCTCCATCATCTCCGTGCCGATAGAGTCCATGGTTTCGTTGGGAGTGGGTGGCTTCTCTTCACCACGGCTGCTGAGTTGTTTATCCACCATGTTGACTCTATGATCCTCGGGTTGAAGTTGTAAGAGGCACTCACGAGCTTTCCTCTAGTCGCCTTTAATTGTGCCTGCACCTTTTGATGTGGGAAATTTTACACAATAATAGTACGTCGAAACTACGGCTTTGAATTCATGCAAAAAAGGACGGCCAAGGAACCCATTGTAGGTGGACTGTTGATCTACAACTAGGAAGTCTATCATCCTACTCAGCCTCCTTTCAGGGTCCTCGACCGATACAAGTTCGACTGCTAGCGTAATCATTCCTAGTGGGACGGTCACAGCATTTCCGAATCCCACTATTATGTGATCACAATCTTTTATGTATTCGGCACATTCTCCTAGCTGATCCACCATGCTTTTGAACAGGATGTTTGTGTAAGAGCCAGTGTCGACAAGCAGACGGTGTACTCTCGTTCCCATGATGTTAGCGCAAATGACTAAAGAGTCGTTGTGGGGGGTGAGCACCCCATCTAAGTCTTTTTCTGAAAAAGTGAGGTTTCCAGTTCGTTTGGTTGACGGATTTACACCGACCTCCATCACCTGCGCTACTGCTCTCAATTCCGCCTTCTTTTTTCTCTTTGACATAGGTGGTCCCTCATCAGAACAACCGCCCACCGGCCCAAATGGTCCTAACATTAGGATCTCCGGGATTGGTCTTGCTGGGGCTGTGGGGACCTTTCTTACCTGTCCTGCTCGGTTGCTCGTCACTATCATCATCGTCTGAGCTGGACGGCGATGTTGCTCTCGGTCTCTTGCCCGGTTCCTTTCTCACAAACTCAGACAACCTTCCTTCCTCGTAGAACCTCCACAATTATTTTAACAAATCTCGGCATTCACTGGTGAAATGGCCGATGCTCTGATGATATGCGCAGTACTTGTTCGGGTTCAACTTTCCTCTTTCCTGTCTTATCTTCCGAGGCTCGGGTAGCATTTCTTTGTCCTTGACATTATTGTAAACAGCGTCCACCGACATTGTGAGGACTTGATTCAACTTTTCTTTCAACTCTGCTCCCTCGTTGAATGACTTCATGTTCTTTGGTGCCTTGTAGTCATTTCCACCCGACTTCTTGTCGAACTTCTTCGGGTCAGCTTTATCTCTCATTTCTTTGTGCAGAGCTTCCTGCATCGAGACGTGGATTCCTGCCTTATGTCTGAATTCTGCATACGTCTTTGGACAAGTCAAATGCATTTCTTTCCATAAATCAGTTCTTTTCTTCAGTCCAGCCATTACTGCCACTATCTTCGTATCCTCACTCACCATCTCGCCCTCCAGTAGCACTTTATCGAATCTTTCCAGGAACTGTTTGTCCGATTCTTCGTCTCCCTGTTTGATGTCTGCTAACCGGTGTCTGTGGGTCAAGTAAGACCCAGCAGTCGAAAAATGGGACAGAAACTCTTTGTTCAGTTGTGCGAAGGAGTTGATGGAACCAGGAGTCAGTGCTGAAAACCACCTATGCGGCCTATCTCCCAGGGTGAGCGGGAAATTTCGACATTGAGTGGCGTTAGTTGCCCCCACTGAGATCATGAAGTCTGAATATTTCGTCACATGAATTTGTGGGTCCGACGTTCCTTCATACAGATTGATGGCAGGAAATTGTATCTTCTTCTGGATCGGTGCATTGAGGATTGACGGAGATAGCGGTGAGGACGGGAGAATAGTTGATCCGACGCCTTTCTGAGATTCTAACTGCTTTTGCAATTCCTCAATTGCTTTCCTCATTTCTTGCAATTCATTTGGGGGAGTTCTCCCGTCGGAGTGCTGTTCATCGTGATTGGGTCCAACCTCTTCGCGATGCAGTCCCTCTCCGACGGGACGTTTCTCCTGGGTCGCCTTTCTAGCAACATTGCTAGCCCCATTCGGCCCTAGTCGGCCGAAAGCTGATCTCCTGATTCGATCATGCACTGATGGGCGAGCAGCAGGGCGTGATCGTTCTTCGATCCTCCTAGATTGTTCTCTCCTAGCCGTATTCCTTGTTCCTAGCCTTTCTAATGCAATTGTTCGAGAGGTACTTTTGCTTGACTCACTTGCCTGACTTGGTGATGATTCCCCTCGATTCCCTAAACGCTCGCTTATGGGAGCCTTCCCTTTATTTCTGCGAACCTCAGTGCTGTCAGCTTCATCACGGCGCACATCTTCTCTCATTTTACTTCGCTGCTCACCTGCTCGATTGATCGGCGATGTTGCTCTTGACGGCCCAGCTATTTGCCGATTTTGTAATGACTGAAGGACATCAATCGTTTTTGCTAGCTCCTCAGGATTTTGAGCAAGGGCCTCCACTTCTGGTGGAATCGTATCAATCGTAACTTGAACGTTCTTTCAGGATGTCGTTCTAACCGTCCTTGCATGGCCTTCGGTAGACGAAACCCTAGTTCTTGACCTATGACTCTGAGATGCACTTGAGGTTCGATCTTCTTGTGATCTTATCATCTTGGTTGTTAAAATATAGATGATAAACAAGGATTTTGGGGTGGTCTTGCTTCCAACAAACACCTTTCTTAAGAGTTACTAGCCTTGTATATATGAATATAGTGGTTTGAAAACCCTAGTTCATATATTCATGCATTCAAACTCTTAAAGTGATGTATTTATGGATAACTTTGCTCCGAATAGTGTGCACACTTGACTTCCGGTGGTTTCTTCCCGGATTCTGATCAACTTTTTCAAATTCCGGCGAAGATCTTCAAACTTTCTTCGATTTTTATAAATCGGAGGTTCGGACCCTCCTTCTAGCGCCAATTGTTGATGATCTTTTCTAATCAAGATGATTAGTGGCTGTTTTCTCAAGTTAAGATCACCAAACAAAGTCAAGAAATCATGAAATTTGATCAAATAATATGCAAGAAATAAATTTGCAAGAGTTTGTGTAATATTTTGAATTATGGAAAAATCCTCCCCCTTCATGCAAATGAAGGGGTATTTATAGATATACAAGGAGGTTATGTGTCACCTTTCTAGTGGTTTAACCATTGGATTTTTGCCAAGTGTTGAGACACTTGTACAACATCTAAACTATTATCACTTGGATGAGTGCCAAGTGTTTAGACACTTGGACCATATCTAAACTAATGACTCTTGGAGTTCTCAATGTTGTACTTAGTCTTCATGACCACTTAGCTGCTTTCCTTGGTGACTAGTTGCTCGCTAGTATATCTTCGTTGGGCGCTATGGACCTCTTGCTCGCCTCGTGTTTGGGCTTGATGCACGGTTGTTCGCGTGGTTGCAAAGTTGTCCGCCTTTCGTCTTTATCTTTTGCTTTGGTTATTCATTTCTTTTGTCCTTTGCTTTTCTGGTCGCGTAGAATGCTTCTGACCGCACTCCTGGTCGCCATAAGACTTGACTTTCTCCAAACTCTGATGGTCGCCTGCTTCTTGATTTTAGTTCATTAACTTCTTAATCTTCAATCATTGTTGCTCGCATGGTCGCCTATCAACAGAGACAGTAATTTTTAAGTAGATTATAAGTTGCTAAAATATTTGGCTAATAAAACTTAGGTGGTGATGTGGCGCTTAGTGTTGGATTTTATAGGCACAAACACCATGTTCGGCGCAGCGGAAGATCACGATTCACCAACAATGACTCTACATATGGTTGTATAACATAAAACAGAAAGTATTAATAATAACAAATAAATCCTTACAGTGATTTATACGCGGAATCCTCAACTATGGTATCCATGTAACGGCTTTCTACCAACCCGCACCGATATGCCAGCGTTGAATCTCGAGACGAATTTGCTAGGAAAATTCAGACTGAGATTTTATGGAGAAATTATATTTCTTATCTACGATTCAGAATTCTCATAGGACACATATTTATAGGGATTAACTTGGCTTAATTCCTAAGCAAGATATCGGGCCTAGCCCGTAATATAATCTCTACGGATTATATTTCCCTAGATATGTTCCTACGAATAATATCTTTACCAAATCTATTATTCTTGTATAATAATATTCAAAATATTATTATTGGGATTTCATATTTAATTAAATTCAATTTAATTAAATAATAATAATTATTAATTCCAAATATAATTATTATTATATTCTCCATAAATTAAATATTATATCCAATACAATATTTAATCAACCAACTATAATTGGTAGATTGCCATTACTTGTTGTGTGACCCATAGGCCCTCGTATATCGAGCGATTAGTCAAACTAACGGTCTTAATTGAACACTAGACAATAAATCAGTCATTCTCAATATATGAGGTACGTTGCGAGGAAATCTGCAACTACATGTAATATTGTAGGCTATTGTGATATGATATCTTCCTTTCATTCGTGAATACCCGATTAAGTCTTGAACATGATGAAGTGTATATTCAAATAACTTAATCATATTATCTCAAATCACTAATTGATCAAGTATATCACACTTAGCCACAAAGTCTAAGTTGATGTGCGTCGGCCGACGACTTAGATCCAATTATGATGAGAACACGAGTATTCTCTCTAAATCCACATTGAGGAATGAATCTTATTCTTGGCTCAACTACCACTCACATGCATTTCGTGATGAACCCAATCCATGCCATATCTACCCGTGGAAGGGTGTAAACGTCGGTCATGGTCAAAGTTCACCACTCCACACATGTCGTGCGTATTGACCTCAAGTCAGAGGAGTATCACATCGCTCCCACTAACCGAGACACCCGTAGACACATTATGTGGAATTATATTAAACGGTTTCTCGGATGGGTATACCAATACCCTCTAAGGTATATGTGCATCCATCATGAGATACCTGGTATCTCGTAGTAAGTGAGATCTTACTACACTCTCTAAGAGTATGATGCAGATCGCACACCAATCTCAATTGCATCATCAATATCTCATTCTTGATGATCCTTGATCGGGGCTATTTGAGAATCATACTTAGGTCATCTGAGTTCTCACTCACTCAATGACAGTAGTGATTCATGGAAATACAAATAAGAATATATGCAAACAATCAAACATCATATTCAGATAAGTGTAACGTCATACATTTAATATTAAACCAATAATAATATTAAACCAAATTCGAATATTATCATAGTATTATGTTCTTTCGATGGATTGTCTCTAGGACACTAACACTTAGTTCAAAATCTTCGATGTTAATTGGTAATGCAAAAAAAATCATATATGTCCCCGTGAATAAAATGAAATATGATGAGGGAAGAATTGTCTTAATAGTAGTTATATTGTTAGTGTTATGCTTTAATTTTGAAATAAAAGTAGACAATGAATAGTTGTTGGTTAGGGAATAAGGGAGTGATTGCGGAAGATAATTGTAGAAGGGAAGAAGGGTAATCAAAATGAAGTACTACCTCCGTCCCAGAGGAACTTGCCCATTTACTGTTTTCTCGTGTTTTAGCGAGCGAGTTTTTTATTAGTATTTAAAATAATAAAGTAATTTTAAAGTTACTTTATAAAAGATGATATATAGATCTATCATACCCTACCTTAAAAGTCACTTTATCATTTCAAATATTAATAAACAACTCGCTCGCTAAAATACGAAAATAAAGGTAGTGTGCAAGTTCCTCCGAGATGGGGGGAGTAGTGATTACTTTATTTAGGAGATGTGATGGTTTTGTTATCATGAAACATCATAATTACACTAATTTTTAATCACATTCTTGTTACCATAGAAAAGTTATTAACCAAACACATTTTTAATAATTTATACTCACTTCGTTCCATAAGAATTTGCACCCTAAGAGATTGCAATTTTTTTTAAAAAAAAATATGTTTAAAGTAGTGCCATGTGAGTAAATATGTGTATATTTTTGTCAGTGTGCACGAAAATTAATGTTTTTTTTTATAGTGTGAAAATTCTTATAAGATATCCAAACAAGACAAATGAGCAAATTATTATGAAACAGAGAGAGTAATAAATATTTTTAAATTTAGATTTTAATTATTTTTTTATTTTTTATGCTGAGGTAAAAATGAATGGGTTAAAGGAGGAGTTTAGGTGAATGAGTGGAAGTGAATGGAGGTGGTGCGTAAAATAAATTGGAAGCTTATTTTAACATATTATTTTAGCAAACTAATAATTAAAAAAATTTAAACAACTTATAAACAAGAAATAATCATTTAACTAGCAGTGATCGTTGTCCAAGCTAATTATTGTTGGAAATTATTGGTGTTTATCAATATTAATATGTGAGTGAAAATTAAAAGAGAATTTAATTGAGATTGGGCTAAGGACATTGGATCTTGGGCCTTGGTTATTGATCCTTGACAATTGATCTTTGGGTTGTATTTGAGTCTTAGAAGAGTTTTCTAAGTTTGTTGAGCCCAAAGTTTGAACTTAGCCCGAAAATTTGGAGAGTCCAGATTCGTTGAAGGGGACATTAAAGTGCATGATAAACATGCAAAACATGTGATGAAATTCAATTGTTGGCAAATTTTTTTATTTTCGTTTAATTGGGAGTGACTTACGTCTCCCTAATTTTGGCTGAGACGAACCGGAATGCAGAAAGGTTCAGGTTCGTAGTTGGACTAGCAATCCTTCCATGCATGTGTGGGTCTTGGAGGCCTATAAATAGGTGTCCTCATGCATAGTTTCTGGCGCCACACAGAAAATATCTCACTCTCTCCCTGGGTATTCTAGCATATAGAGTCTTTAAGAAATCAGTCCAATTCATACGTTCTTTCTGTTCGCCGGAGCTTCAAGATTTGCGGTGCTGCATTCTTGAAGACGAAAGTGTCGTTTTACCTTTGGGGACGTATTTTCAGAACCGAAGAGCACTACCGGGGAAATTTCGTCTTGCAGGAAGAGGCCTTCCTCGACTCGACACACTGCAGTCTTACTTTTTTTCGTATTTTGTGTAAATTTAAGTTTCGAGTTGTAATTTTATTAAGTTTTTGTGATCGAATTATTATTTCCACAGTCATCAAAATTCCGACTATTATAATTTAGTTCAGGGACCAATCAACTTACATAACCATATAGTTCCTATCCAAATCTATTTTAAATTTTATTCTGCAAAATTGGTTATTAGCATTTATAATTTCTAATAGTTCAGGGAGCAATAGTTTTAAATTTAGATTCTTAATGAAATTGATGTTTTAATTTGTATAAGATTGTAAAAGTAAAAGTGTATATTAGTCAAATGTTGAGGGTGAAACCTAGTCAAATGGATTTGTGCATTCCATAGGGATTTGTTTACTGGTTTGGATGTGGTTTAGATGTTAGATGACAAATATTTCTATGCACAACAAATATACAATACAAATGCAATTTTGGCTCAATTTAACTAAAGTTTGGCTTATTACAAATATATATAATATGAGAAAGTATTGGTAATATGGATAGAAATATTAGTTTATACAAAAAAAAATAAAAAAATTAGTAAATATAAAACTAATAATTTTAATCTTGTGAGCTAATGTTTTGCATCACATTAACTATTTTTTTATTGTTTTTGTTATTTTGTGAAAAAATATAAAAACAATAACAGTTTGGTTGATTTATTTTAAAATCAAGATTACACCAATGGTACGCTACAACTTGTTACTTGTGTGCCAATACAGTTTACTCATGATAAGTAGGTTAGAGTTAGGTTAATAGCTCGAGTATATCTTAAAGCATTAGTAATTGATGCCTAAATAGATGAAATTCATTTATTTCGCATCAAATGTTTTCGTCTAAGTATTGTATGCATCAAATATCAAGTAACTCAAATATATTTTTTAATACTACCTATAATTTTTATTGAAAAATACAAGTGAAAATAATAATATTTTTTAATAAAATAAATTATATATTTCAATAAAAACTATTAATATTATTTAAAAATACACTTAAATTAAACTCCGAACAAGAAACCTGCTAAATGTTGTAATTTATAGTTGGAAATGTGGCTTCATTAATAAACGCGATTGAGCTTCCCTGTCCCAAAAAGATTAGCTAGAATAAGAGTAGTGTTTTCTCAATAAGTCTCTTGTTGTAAATAAGTGCGTAAATAAAGAGACACAATTTGTTGACCCAGTTCGTCGGAAAACGACTACGTCTGGGGGCGATCCAAACCAGGAGTTCCACTAATATTGTTGTGTATGAGAGTACATAATTCATGAATACAATGGGATATATATAATAGTAAAAACCCTAGCCTAATGGGTAAAGCCCAATATGATTCTTGGTCATCAAGTAATGTCCACACCAAATCTCCTAGATTTGGAATATCAAATCTTCCAGATTTACAACACTCCCCCTTGGACATTACGACATAAATGTCTTGTCATAAAAAACTCCACGTGCTAAGGATCGGCCATAATAATGAGTGGGAGGAATGTCATCGATCTTCTAGATCTAAATCTTCCATATTTATTTCGAGGTTACCGCTCCCCCTGAAGACAACAACACTTTAAGTCTTTGCATCCCAATACCACGAACGTACTTTTCAAAAGTAGACGTAGGTAAGGATTTAGTAAACAGACCTGCAAGATTGTTACTAGATTGCATCTTTTGAATGGTAATCACGCCACTCTTCTGGAGTTTGTATGGGTAGAAAAACTTAGGTGAAATATGTTTCGTCAGGTTTCCCTTGACGTACCCATTACTCATTTGTGCGATGCAAGCAGCGTTGTCTTCAAATATAACGGTGGGAGATGTATCGCCCTTGGCGATACCACACGAATCACCAATGTGTTTTACCAAGGACCTTAACCAAACACATTCTCGTGCGGCTTCAAATAGAGCTATGATCTCTGAGTGGTTTGAAGACGTGGTAACCATGGATTGTTTAACCGATCTCCATGAGATTACGGTTCCACCACAGAGAAAAATATAACCAGTCTGGGATACGGCGTTGTGGGGATCAGACAAATAGCCAGCATCCGCGTAACCTACTAAGGTTTTGTCTTGGTTCTTACGATAAAACAGTCCAAGATCTTGGGATCCTTGGAGGTATCGTAGAACGTGCTTAACACTATTCCAATGTCTCCTCGTAGGAGAAGCGCTATATCTCGCAAGCAAGTTGACAGCAAATGCAATGTCTGGCCGGGTGCAATTTGCAAGATAGAGCAAAGCTCCAACAGCGCTAAGATAAGGAACTTCTGGTCCCAGAATTTCTTCCGAATCTTCTCTTGGTCTGAATGGGTCCTTATCCACTTCGAGGGATCGGACTACCATCGGGATGCTAAGTGGATGAGATTTATCCATGTGAAATCTCTCCAATACCTTCTTCACGTAGGTCGACTGATGAACAAAGACTCCTTCTGGGAGGTGCTCGATCTGCAAGCCGAGGCAGTACTTGGTTTTACCCAAGGACTTCATTTCGAATTCAGCTCTCAAGATTGAATTGGTTTCTTCAATCTCTTTGCATGTTTCAATTATGTTCAGGTCATCAACATATACGGATATGATGCAAAAACCGTCTTGTGATTTCTTCGTGAATACGCACGGGAAAGCTTTATCGAACGTGTATCCCTTCTTCTGAAGGAATTCACTAAGTCGGTTGTACCACATAAGACCCAATTGCTTCAGGCCATACAACGACTTACGCAGTTGTATGCTATACATACTGCGATTTTCACCCTTCCTTAACTGAGGAATGTTAAATCCATCTAGAATTTTTATATAAATGTCGGCATCTAGTGATCCGTATAAGTACACGGTTACTACGTCCATTAATCTCATTTGGAGATTCAACTTAACTGCCAAAGATATCAAATAGCGGAACGTTATTGAGTCCATGACGGGAGAATAGGTTTGATCGAAATCAATCTCGGGTCTCTGCGAAAACCCTTGCGCTACCAACCTCGCTTTGTACCTCTCCACAGCATTGTTCTCATTTTATTTTCGTACAAATACCCATTTATATCCTACAGGGATAGCGCGCGCGGGTGTACGAACGATAGAGCCAAATACTTGTCTTTTGTTAAGCGAGGTGAGCTTCACATCAATTGCCTCTTTCCATTTAACCCAATCGTGGTGCTTCCGGTACTCTGCGATTGTTTTGGGTTCAGGATCTAGATCATTAATAATGGAAAGAGCTATTGACGCTGCAAATGTATCGTCGACGACAGTAATATTTCTATTATATGTTTCTTCCATATCTGTGAAGTTCACAGAGACTTCGACGTTTACGTCAACCAGACCTTCCTCATTTCCCATTGTATATGGGTCTGGTCGTTCCACGGTCCTAGTGCATGGAATGTTTTGTGCACGTGCTTCATCACTAGGACTCTTGTCTCCTAGAGACTTGAGATTATCTAGACGGATCTCTTCTAGAGATTTTTCATTCGACTGGCCAGATTTGCTAGCCTTTTGTTTAGGTGTGTTACTATCTCTTGAGGGTCCCTTACGCTTTTGGCGTGTGGGGGCATGAGTACTCATTTTACTTGGGACCTTAACCCTTCGGGGAGCATTTACTGCAGGTATATGCGATCTAGTCACACCTCTATGGTCATTGAACGCGTCTGGCAGGTTATTTGCTAAGTTCTGCAGGTTAATGATCTTCTGAACTTCTAGTTCAGATTGGTTAGTGCGCAGATCTAGATACTGAAGATTACTTACGTTCTACATAAGTTCCCGGCATTCATTCAATTTTGAATTCGGATCTCCCCCTAATGCCGGGAAGTAATCTTCATCGAACGTGCAATCAGCAAACCGGGCCGTTAATTGATCCTCGAACAAAGGCTCGAGGTATTTCACGATGGATGGAGAGTTGTATCCGACGTAAATACCGAGTTTCCTTTGTGGGCCCATTGAGGTTCGCTTGGGTATCGTAATTGGTACGTATACCGCACATCCGAAAATACACAGATGGGAAATGTTAGGTTCTTTCCCACGCACTAACTGTAGGGGGGAATGATCATTATATGCAGTTGGACGGATTTGAATTAAGTGTGATGCATGAAGGACTGCATGCCCCCAGCATGAGGTGGGTAGTTTAGAGTTCATAAGCAATGGTCTCGCGATAAATTTGATACGTTTTATTAGCGCCTCAGCAAGACCATTTTGGGTATGGACGTAGGGGACCGAATGCTCCACTTTAATTCCCAGGGCCATACAGTAATCTGTAAAGGCCTTCGAGCTAAACTCAGCTGCATTATCCATGCGAATCGATTTAATTGGATAATCCGGGAATTGAGCTCTAAGCTCGATAGTTTTCGCAATGAGCTTCGCAAAAGCTTGATTGCGGGTGGACAGCAAACATGCAAATGTCCACCTAGTGGAGGCATCAATAAGGACCATGAAATAACGAAATGGTCCTGATGCTGGGTGAATCGGTCCGCAAATGTCTTCTTGAATTCGTTCAAGGAAAACCGGAGACTCTAGTCCAACCTTGGTGCGCGACGGGCGCACTATCAACTTACCCTTAGAACATGCATCACAGAAATACTCATCGACGGGAGGGATTCTATTATTCGTAATATTATGACCTGTTGAATTAGATAGAATCCTACGTATCATTGTTTGTCCCGGATGACCTAACCGTTGATGCCATAATTTAAAGGAATTTAGGTCATGGAATTTCATACTCATCGCTAGATGGGAACTAGACGGCCGGATGTAGGTATAGTACAAACCGGAGGAGAAGGATGGAAGTTTTTCTATAACTTGCTTACGGCTACCTCGAGTACAAGTCATCAAAAGGTGTTCGTTATCGTTTTCAGTTTTAGTTTCAATATGATATCCGTTATTTCTAATGTCTCTAAAACTGAGTAGGGTACGCTTAGATTGCGGAAACAATAAAGCATTTTCAATTATTAATTCAATACCCATGGGGAGGACAATGGAAGCTCTTCCAGAGCCCACTATTAATGTACTGTCATTCGCAATTGTACTTATACTCCCCTTACGATTAATCAAGTTATGAAAATATTTCCTATCCTTTAGAATCGTATGTGTGGTGGCGCTATCTACCAGACATAAATCATTATGGGCGTCCATCATGCAAGAGGAAATAGTCCAAACCTATTAGCTGATATGTTTACAAGCCATAAATCAAAACAGCAATATCCGAATAAACTCATGGACAACTATTACGGTAAACACATCAAAGCTAATTCATTCATAAATAAAATATCCGAAAGAAAGGATCCAAAACATAATAAGTAATTGTTTTATCTAGAAAACAAACTACTAGGAATAACTAAATACGTAAATCTACTCGTCATCTCCAAAATCCCTAAGCTCAATGCCTTTATGATCTGCGTTGTCTAGGTTAGAGTCTGCTTCGGGCAGACTGGCATGGTGAGATTCAACTCTAGGAGCCTTTCCCTTATCGTCCTTCTGCTGCTTTTGATAAGCCTCAACCAAATGTTTGGGAGTACGACACGTGCGAGACCAATGGCCCTTGCAGCCGCATCTGTAGCAGGATTGTTCACCCTTATCTTGTTTATCAGATTTTCGGGGAGCGGAGTTCGTGTTAGGTGCAGCCTTCCCACGAACCTGAGCTTGATTATCATTCAAGGCACCTGAATTACCGGATTTGTTACGACCTCGGCCTTGTCTACGAGTACGTTTATTTCCACTCCCCCTTCCACGCTTGCGACCTCTTTTATTACTCTGAGCTACAACATGTGCTTCCAGATTTACAACATCTCTAACTTTATTCTTTGTAGATTCTTCTACTTTATTTTTAATTGTTTATGTATCTTTCTTGTATCTTATTATAAGTATACCAAAATTTTCAATATAGTTCCAACCTAAAGATATTTGGTGTAGATTAAAATATCATGACCACTTACCTTGGACAATGCCAATTTTTTTTTTTTTTTTAAATGGTGGCTCAATGTAGACAAACAACATTTTTGTGCTAAAATGCAATTTACTTAGAAGGAAGTTGCCTACATAAATTTGTTTATTTGAATTTTGCATTCTCTAAATTAGAAAGGACACGGTAAATATTTATAAATATGTTTTCATTCATTTAATACAATATTTTTAATTATTAAAAAATAAAAGGTACGAAGGCACCCCACAAAATTTACTATGTACAAGTTTCGTAGTTTTTAATTTACATCATTATATGTATTTAATGATATTGTTACATATATTTACCAATACTATTAGATTTATAAACTGAAATTACAGTTCTCCCTCCGTCCCTTATTATTTGTTTCATTTTATCTATTTACATAAACCAATTTTCTCATTTATTATGGTATCAAAAAACACTTACACCATTATTTATTGCTTCTATTTGTTACAAAATATTGATTACTTCAACTATTTATTAGGGGTATTGCTGGAAGTATTAGCTAAAATATGCATTAATATTGGTAAAGTGACAATTAAAAAGGAACACTATTTTGAATAAAATGGGACATGTATTAAGGGACGGATGAAGTATAAAATGTTATAGTATTAGTAAATGCTTGTAAAAATAGGTGAATACATATAATAATATCTGATAAATTATGAACAACTTTAGTAAGAGCAATGCTGCAAAAATTGGTTTAGGCGATCGTCAAATTACTTTTCGACCATATTAAAAAGACATAGAACTTTTAGGGCTTGTTTGTTTCGGGATTTAGGTGTCCATGAATAGTAAAAGTATGTGTTTGTTTTGAGATTTTGGATGGGTAAGATTTTACTTTATGTCAAATCATGTGTAAGAGAAAAGTAAGAAAAAGAGTGTGAATAAGAGAAATAATATTTTTAAATTGTATAAAGTGAATTGTATTGGGATGAGTAATAATAGGTTTTATAGATATTTATAGGTGTAAATGGAGAATAGGATGTGAAAACTGAATGGTACTCCCTCCGTCCCACCATTATTTGCACACTTTCCTTATTCGTCCGTCTCAAAATTATTTGCACACTCCAAAAAAAGGAAAAATTGATTTGCGTGCGCACTCACAGTAATATACACATATTTACTCATATGTCACTATTTTACTAAAAAAATTGATTTTTCTTAAAATGTGTGACGTCCCACCTATGCAAATAATGATGGAACAGATGTAGTATATTTTTAACTAGAATGAAACAGGGATCGGAAAATCCTAGTCCCGTTCGGTTGAATCTTAAAACAAACAAGTTCTTGGACCTACTCAAGGCACCTTGCTGTGCACGGTGGAAATAAATTATGAGGGGGGTGGGGGGGGGGGCCCACGACAATGAGATAGGGGAAGGTTCTAATGGGCCTAGTTGACATTGACCCAACCACCGACGTGTGCACTAAGCAATTAATTTTGACCCATTCAAAATTAGTTGTAATGCGTCACATAACACGTAAGCGATTGCGTCACCTTCCACTTAACACCCATTTTCACCTACCAAAACCTTCCTTCCACATTATTAACGTTTTCAATTTTTTCCAATTATGAGCTGTCCGTGTGAAATTATCTTCCAAATTGCCAAATTCTACACCCATAAAAGTAGCACTTTCATAGAGTGTTCTAGAAAGAATATTCACATTTTCTATTAACTTATTCTTAAAGGAGATGGATTACTTTGTTCCACTTTTATATTCCACCTAATATTTCATCTATTGAATCTTTAACACATGAATCTAGTATTATAAAAATTTGTTAGATATTTTTTATAAACTTCATGTGTCAACTGTCTAAATTATAAAACAAAAAGTGGAACAAG
Source organism: Ballota nigra (assembly GCA_947034835.1). Taxonomy (NCBI): domain Eukaryota; kingdom Viridiplantae; phylum Streptophyta; class Magnoliopsida; order Lamiales; family Lamiaceae; genus Ballota; species Ballota nigra. Next base: position 1,909,364 of record OX344727.1, on the reverse strand, counting down.
TGATTTCATTTGATATTTAAGGGTGTTTATAAGCACACATCCTTATGTGAATCTTGTTTATATTATGAAACTGATATCATTATATGAATTTACTGATACCATAATATTTTGAGTATGTATATAGTGAAATTGATTTATATATGCATCACTGAAGGGTATTAGTTGTTTTCACTAAAGAGTATTAGTTGTTTTTACTGAAGAATATTACTTGTTTACACTGAAGAGTCTTAGTTTATTTTTACTGAACAACTAAGACTCTTTAGTGTAAATCAGTAACATTCTTCAGTAAATACAACTAATACTCTTCAATAGAAATAACTAATATCATTCAGTAATTCATGTATAAACCAATTTCACCCTATACTTTGTCTAATATTTTATATTGTAATTTTAGTTTATAAGTATAGTAGTATTAGTAAGTATATGTAATCAATCGATAAATATATATAGCCATATTAACTTTATATTATGAATAAATTTAACGGGAGAGTTTGTGAATTTATAATATTAACATCCAACTTCCAATTTATAGTATTCCGCAAAATAGCACTCAATTATTTTATTTTAAGAAAATGGAGTACCTCTTAACTTTTTACAAAAGTATCACCTTTTAATTGCATACTAGCGCACGTGAACCTTAGGTGACATTTAAAAAAGATAAGGGTAATAAAGTAATAATCTTTTAATAAAAAGTTTCATGTGATTATCAGACACAATGATCTTGTAAGGGAAGATAAATAATAATATTACTCCATATTTTAAGTTAAAAAAAATATCTTGTCGCAACTATTCCACAAAACTCTAAAATATTAGAAGTAACATGGTTATAATTTTAACCAATTAATTTAGATTCTTAATTTGAAATATTTTTTTAAGGAAAACACCAATAATAGAACATCAATTTGGCTCCATTTTTATTATATGTTTAATCGAACAAATTAAAATAGCGAAAGTCGATTGGATCGATCTTTTAAAGTTGACCAAATTTACACTGACAAATCAAAATAAGAAGTAACTTTTGTTATAACTTCACTTTCATTTATTGATCCGAGCTTCTCTTTAAAGAAAATAATAAATGGAAAAATTGTTTTGTGAAATTAGGATAAAAAGATATTGATATAACTTTTTAGAAAAATTATAACCTTTCTAGAATTTTAAAATATAGTCATTATCTCTAGTTTGTTATAATGTGATGTATCATATGGGTTAATTTTATGCTACCCTGTTGAATAGTGTCCATTATAAAATCCTGCTGGACACTATCGAATAAACTAGCAAAAGATAAAATCCATCAAATCTACCATCTTTCTATTTTTGTAATGGATAAATAACAAATTTATTTTTCGATAACTTGCTGATATAATAAATTGTCAGAAATTAACATCGTACTTCTAATGCATAAATTAAAATATGATAAATTATATTGCAAATTAAAAAACTAAGAATATATAAAAAATGTCATTAATTCACTAGAAATAAAAATCATGTGCTGTACTCCTTTAAATGTACAAACAAGACAAAATCCTGTGATGTATTCCTTTAAATGTACAAACAAAACATATCTGTTGATTACACACATGAATATACCAAGAACAAACAAATGAAGACCAATAAATAATTAATCAAATCCTATATTCAAGTCCTGTACCTTCCTTATATAAATCTTTATCCAAAGGCCAAAATTTCCAAATCAGGAAACCTATATGCAACCCCATACAACACACATTACACTTGAGAGTGAGTGATCAACCAAATTGCACTTCAACACAACAATGACTCTAGGAACAAATCTTCCCTAGGCTCATCCTTGGCTCTAGAAAACGACGAATTCTCGAAGGACGGATCCACGCTCGGGTTCCCAAAACCCGAGTGTTCAAAGTCCTGTAACATCTCCAGGCGATAGGGTTGATTCCCCATCGGGATTTGATAGTTCGAGTTATTAGGCAACGGCATGGGCCTAATCGTCATTCCATGATCGGTATTATGGTTGTTCTGCGTATACCTTTGGGCCCCACTACCACGAGGAGCGGGGACGTCGTGGTTGTGCTTCCCCTCGTAGGTTGTTATCACCGCCCTAGGGTCGTGAGAGGCTCGCTCCACGTGCTTTCTCACGGGGCATCCCGGTGTGGTGCACTTGTAATAGCTCCTGAAATGGAATCGCCAATACACACACATCAGATCAGACAAACATCAAGATACAGATAAAAATTTGTACGAAACAGTCTCATTCAGATCGTACCTTGGGTTTGGATTGCCCTTTACTACTTTTTGACCATACTTTCTCCATCTAAATCCATCATCAAGTATATCAATATCACTTGTAGTTTGAACTACAACTCTTGGCTCTCTTACAGCCTTGCACCCCATTGCAGCAACACCTCCACTTTCAGCCTCACCTTTCCTAAAAAAAAAACCAATTAAATTAAATTTAAATAAAAAAAATTAATCGAGTCACTCCCTGCGAAACTTACTATAACATTCCTTCAGTAATACCATTGCCTTAATAAACTAATACACATAGCATTTTACACCATTATATTAGTTTATAAGTGCACTGAATGAACGTAACAGTATAAATTTCATAGTATGAAACTTACTATAACATTCATTCAATAATATTATTACCTTTATAAACTAATACCCGTACCATTTTACACCATTATATTAGTTTATAAGTGCACTGAATGAATGTAAGAGTATAAATTTCATACTATGGAACTTACTATAACATTCATTAAGTAATACCATTGCCTTTATAAACTAATACCGCAGCATTTTACACCACTATATTAGTTTATAAGTGCACAAAATGAACGTAACAGAACACCATAAATTTCATACTACGAACAAGTTTCATACCATCTCTTGCGATCAGGCTCTTCCTCATCAACCAGAGAGCTCAGCTCGGCATCCTCATCCCCAACCGAAATTGACGATTCCTCCGGCGTAGAATCGAGCTTTTCCAAGCCATGCGAGCCACACGATTGCTCGTTCGACTGCGCCTGGTTCACCACCACAGAAGAGGCCGACGAGGATGAGGACGACCTTCGAGTAGACTGAGGCTTCGCGTGGTTGTGATCGCCTTTGTAAACAATTTCCGTTATCTGTCCGTCCGAAGATCGAATTTCGACCTTCTTCTTGATGGGGCAGTTGGGATATGTGCACTTGTAATAGCTTCTCGGATTTTCGCTCCCCTTAACCTGTTTCTGCCCGTACTTTCTCCAGTTATATCCGTCCTCCGATGACTTTCTGTTCGTTTGTGATAAATGATCGTTTGTTCGGATTGAGGATTTTGTGATGGGTTTCTCTGGGGATGTGAAATTCTGTTCGGGATAGCCCCATCTCTGTTCTCCCTGATTTTTGGGAAGAAATTAGAAAAATTAAGAAACGTTAAAATTCAATTTCATAACAAAAAAATGTCTGTATTTTCTACTCTGAGTTAACTGCAAATAAAATCATAATCTTTTTGCAAATTGCAGTCTAATATAAACTTTAGAATCTCTAATTTGATATTTAGTTGCAATTTGAACCAACAAACAACTTTTTACGGCCCAAAAATGATGGTTCACTCAACTGACACTGAATAGTTAATTGTATTAATATGTTTAGATGCTTTCGGACGATGATCGGCAGATTAAAATTGGTCTTTTTATTAGAATTGTCAACAAATTTTAGATAACGGATCAAAAAATTAGATTAAATTGCATTTTCAAAAAAAAAAAATTATATATTATTCGTTCTACTTAGTTGTGTAGCTTATAAATTAATCGAATTTTGTCGTATTTTTGCCGGAAAATTAGAAACGTCGTCGTATGATCTCACGTTTATTTTGCAACATACGGCATCGTTTTTAATTTTCGCGAAAGATCGCACGACGTCGTTTCTGCTTTTCCGACGAAAACAGTACTAATTGGTAAGTCGTGGGACTAAATTGAAAAATACCAAAATTTTGAATTGAACATACTAGGGCATAAGACGATGGCGGATTCTGAGCTTGGAAAGAGAAATCCGAGAAGCTATTTTGCTCAATCTTGATCCGATCTCTGTCGGAATTGTTCTTCCAACCGAACCCCTGGATCGGAAACGACCCGGTGGTCGGGGACGGCAAAATCTGCAATTTTCAATGTAATTCAGACAAACAAAACAGTAAACGAGAGATCGGATTTGCTAAATTCGATGGGAAAAAAACGAATCTCACGTTGGAAGAATTGAGAAGAATCGGAGAATCCAGGAGCTCAGCGGGGCTAATCCCCGGAGGAATAGCGAACCACGACGAGGCGGCGGCGGACGGCGGCGATATGGGCAACGACGGCGGCGGCTGGGACTTGAATTTGGGAACCCCGGCGGCGGCGGTGCGGTGGAGGTCGGAGGTGAGAAGGCTGGTGAAAGAGGTGGAAGAAGACATCAAGAGAGAGGTTAGGTTATTACATGCACACAGTGAAAGTGTGTTTGTGCGTGGGGAAGATAATTGGTGGAGAAGATGATGATGCTTTGTAAGAAGAAGAAAGGGGAAATGTGTACGTATTTCTTTGTTTGTTTATTTGTATGCAAAATTTGTTGACTTTTTGTGGGATTTGGGTTGGAGCATATTCTAGCGAGGTTAGATATGTCATAAGATTGAGTATTATTAAAATAAGGAAATGGATAAGCTGTAAATTGGAACTTTTGGTACACTTTTTAGGTTTTTATTACAGTTTATTTTGCATCTCGTATAGTTAGGCTTCAGTTTAGCTGTATTAATTTTCACAGTCCACGGATGGATAACTGTTTGTGCCACTTTGTACTATTTTCCGGGATGCATATAAAAAGGAAATCATGATTATTTTTTTTTAAAGAAAGGCAAGTAATAGCATAACCCAACTGAACAATACTCCTCCGTCCATGAAAAATGGGTTTGTTACTTTTATCACGGTTATTAAGAAAGTTGATATAATATGTAAAAAGTAAGAATATTGTGTCAAATCAAGTACAAAATAAATTATTTTAAAAATGTTATGTGTGTGTTGAAAAAGTAGATAACGTTTATTCTTTCCATTTTAGGCAACAAGACTATTTTTTGTGGACAGCCCAATAAGGACTATATTTTGTGGACGGAGGGAGTACTATTTATGTCTCAGTTTTATTTTTCATTTTTTTTAATGTGAGGGAGGTGTTTGGTTAAGAGCACTTCAATAGTAATGATAATGCAAATTTATTTTTCATCTATGCCTCAATAATAAAAATGATATGTTGTAGGAATAATTTTTCCAATGTTGATTGCATTGATAGTAGCATGCCTAATTTTGGAATTGAAGTAGATATCAAATGTTTGTTGGTGGTTGTTGGTGGAGAAATAAGGGAGTAATTGAGAAGGATGATTGTAAAAAGAAAATAGGGTAATTAAAATGGAGTATTGATTACCCTATCTAGGAGGAGAGGTGATGATTTTGTTCTACGAACCCTCATAATTACACTAATTTTTTAATTCATTCTCATTACCATTGATTCATTGAAGAGTTTCCAATCAAGCGTCCCCTTAATTTATACTCCCTCCATCCATGGAAAATAGGTTTGTTGATTTTTACACGGTTATTATGAAAATTGATATAATATGCAAAAAGTAAGAATATTGTGTCACATCAAGTACAAAATTAATTATTTTAAAAATATTTTGTGTGTGTTGAAAAGTGTAGATAAAGTTTATTATTTTCATTTTAGACAATATGATTATTTTTCGTGGACGGCCCAATAAGACAACCAAGCCTATTTTTTGTGGACGGATGGAGTAATATTTAAATTAGAATTGTTTACCGTACAAAGCAAAACGTATATTTGAAAATATTCATATTCGTATCGAAATTTGGTTATTTTAAAAATTAAATGTCCATACCCGTACCAAAATTTCAATACAGTACAAATAATAAGAAAATCATAAAATTACGAGGTTTTTCTAAGAAAAACAATAGTATAATGCAACTGGCTAATACTTCCCCGTCCAAAAAAAAAAAAGGTTTTGGTTGTCTTATTTCTCCTAAAAAATAGTCATGTTTCCTAAAATGATAATAAATTTTGTCTACATTCTTCAACATTCACATATATTTTATAAATAATTTATTTGATTTGATACAATATTCTTACTTTTTACATATTATATTTTTTCTTAATAACCTAAAAAAAGGCAAGAAACGTATTTTTTTGTGGATGGAAGAAGTATTATCTGCAGAGTAATTTTTGTGTGGGACGGGATATAAGTTGGACATGATACATTAACATTTTTAAGGAAGGAATATTAATTTATACTAATTTTTGAATCATCTCATACAAGATTTTGTCTTATTTGTTTCATTTTTAATATTCCACTTTGTATTCTATAGTTTAGATGTATGATTATTAAAAAGTATTTAATAATTCTTATATACCACATTGACACGTGTTAAAGATCAAGAAGAATGAATTGGAAACACATGTAATAAGTTGATACAAAACAACTCCAAGGTTGATCTAATGTTGAGGGCTTGACACTTACTCCTTCTTTATGTTTCAAATTCGTAATCCACAAGGTGCAATTAATTTTTAAGATGGATGAGTTTATATCTGATTTGAAAAAAAAACCCTGTTTGTGGACAATAGATTATGGATCCTCATATTATTATTATTTTGACCAAAAAAATTAAGGATGTGTTGTTAAGGAGTACAAAATTGGACAAAATATTGTTTGAAGGAAAGTAGTTCAAATTTTTAATTACTCTCGTGTACAAAATACAATAATAACATAAGTAAGTTCAACTTTAATATAACTTAAATTCAATAATTTTTGTACCTCAAGGTAAGTTGCGGAAATTTAACTACTTTAAAATAAAAAATTTAAAATTATGTACCCATAAACAATTTCTCAAATATTAATTAAGTCACGAGTAGTTGGAAACGCGTAGATCATGTCAATAAGGTGTTTTTTAGGATTGATATTCGACAAAACTTTTTAATTTGATCATGAAAAAGGGATAAGGTTAAGAAAGTAAATGCATATACCATAATTTGGCCTCTAATGAGAAGATGGTGAGGACAAAAGAGGAGAAATACTACACTATTAATAATTTATAAAGATAATTATAAATAATCAATTACTTTACTTATTTTTACCCTCACGTTATGATTCAGGAAAGTCTTAGGAGACGCTTGTTTAACAACTTCTCAATGGCAATGAGAATGAAAATTATTTTCCATCTATACCCCCATCCCTAGTCGACCCAACCTGCCCCTATCCCTAGTCGACCCAACCTGCCCCGCGCCCCGCTATGGGGCAGCATTTTGTGCCCCATGCCCGCCCTGCACGGGGCAGGTCCGCCCCGCCCAACCCCATTCTTATCCCAAGAAAAATATACATATTTTAAAATATAAGCAAATGTATATTATAGAATTAAATTCACAATTAAATTAAACAATGAACATAAACATCAAACCACAAATTCATCACAATCTCATGTCAAAAATGACTATGAGTCTAATCAACAAATTCAAGACAATTACGAGTCTAGAATTAACAAAAAATATATGTGAATGACATAATTAATTGTAAGCTTAGGGTTTAATATATATTAATAAAAAACATATTAATTTATAAATGTATTACTCCCTCCTATTTTAAATATATGTCATTCTAGATGAATGCACATATATTAAGAAAAAAATTAGATTCCTATTATGTCCATAATAAATGTTTATCTTCTTCATTAAACTAACACATTTATTTAAATATTTTAATATCAGTAAGGGTAGTTCAGGAAAAAATATAATTAATGTACATTGAAAAGTGTAAAACGACATGTATTTTGCAAATAATACGAAAAGTCAAAACGACATATAATAAAAATAGGAGGGAGTATTAATTTGAATGATAAAATTGAATCAATTGAGTCAATAATTAATATACTATTGAAGAAAAATATATTAGTGTGCCTTCATCAACAAGTAACTGATGTAGGGCAATATGGTCATTTTATTATATTATGTGTACTCATTTAAAACCCTAGATTGTAACCTATATAAAGGGATCTCATACACAACAAATAGTGAAATTATCTCCTGGCTTGGTACGCCCCCAAACGTAGCCATTCCTGACGAACTGGGTCAACAAATCTGTGTTCTTTTATTCTTTTCTCTATTTCTCAATATCCTAAAACACGTTATCAGCACGAGTGCACTACCCAATTAGATTTTAGATTTCCGCAACCTCACTCCCAAATTCATACGCCGCGAGGAATTAATGAAGAGCAATCTCAATTCTACGGATGGAGATTACATCAACAAAAAAAGGATGGGATCATTAGCATAGTACAAGTACATGTTCATTAAGAGTGTACAATCCATCCAAGGTACGTTCCCCTGTATAATTTTTTTATTCTTTCTTTCAATTAATATAAGTGAATCTGATATTATGATGAACAATAGACTCTACATGAACTCGCTTGAAACAATTTACAAATCTGATTATTAGATTTCTATTAATGGGTAATGAATTGATGTATGTCGATGCATTCCAGAAATTTATTAATTAATAGATAGTCAATTGCCTTGATCTTTACGCCTAAAAAAAAAAATCAAGGTCTGATTGTAGTGACTGTTGGGGATATAAATTTCTTGTGCTCAATTCTATTTGTGATTTGTGATTTGCGTATCATAGATTCTATAATTATGTTAATGCAATATGATGATTATTATGGATTTATTATTTGACTTAAATTAACTATCAGCAATGACAAATTATTTAGATTATATGAGCATATAACTCTTATATGTGAGAGTTTTATTTTGGTAGGGAGGTTTAACTCCTTTTAAATTAGAATGTCATCGGTGATATATATGCTCTATTTGTATGTATACATATTTTTTTATTGAATATCCCCATTGTTGATGACCTTTTCTAACTAAGAAGGTTAGTGGCTGTTTTTCATCTAATGAAGATCACCAAACAAGAATCAAGATCATAAAATTTGGCTAAATAAAGCTCAAGAAATAATTTGACAAGAGTTTTGACTTATATTCAAATGTTCTCCATTTTCTTGTACATGAAGGGAGTATTTATAGACATACAAAGAGGACATGTGTCACCATCTTGGTGGCTTAACCATTGGATCTTTGCCAAGTGTTAGGACACTTGTACAACATCTACACTATTGCTCATTGGATGGGTGCCAAGTGTTAGGACACTTGGGCCATATCTAGGCTAGTGACTCTTGGGATTCCCAATGTTGTACTTGGTCTTTGGCACTACTGATATGCTCTCGACGGTGACCGTTTGCTCGCTTGTACGTCTTCGTTGGATGTTGTGATCCTTTGCGTTCTGAGCTGTTCGCTCCTCGCTTGGGATTGTTTTACAATGATGCTCGCTCCATTACGAGTCTGTTCGCCCAAATTGACTTTGGCTTGAGCCGCTGGCACAGCTGTTCTTTGCAAGGCTGCTCGCCCCACCAGGCTGCCATCTCTTTGCTAAGCTGCTCGCCCTGTGCGACTGTTTGCCCCACAAAGCTGTTAGCCTCTTTCATTTGTCATCCTGTTATCAAGTTTAATGATAATCTTTCGTTGATTAAATGCAAAGTTGTTCGCCTATCAACAATTGCCCCCTAGCTTGGCCTTATGTTGAACATGGGTTGATCAACTGAGACCAAGCTACGACTTCTTCTTCGAACAATGGGCGAGCAGAAAGGGAGTATGGTTGGTTATGCGGACGAGCATCCGAGTGGGCGAGCAAACGAGCAATGGGAACTTAAGCGCGCGACCAACAGCGAATGCCCCTTCGTGTCGCGACGGTTGGGTTCCCGAGGCACGGAATGCGAGGCGTCGCGTCAGTCACGCGCGACCCCCCATTTGCCCATAGGGGCCTATAATATTTTGCAAATATTGCATTTTTGCCCCCACTTTATTCTTATAAATAGGTGGTTCCTTCTTCATTTCTTTCTTTTCGAAGAATCATAAGCCATCCGCCATTGATACGCATTTTGAAGCTTTGTCTTTCAATCTTTTGTGTTCGAATCCCCTTGTGTCTCTTAGATTCTTGTTCTTTGAAGGTAATTTGTCCTGTATTCTCTCTTTCTTCCTTCAATTTTCGTGAATTTTTTCTATTTCCTGCATTTTCTTTAGTCGTCCCTGTTACTCCGGCCGTGAGCCGCCATTGCGCCGCCGTCTCGTAGTAACGTTGCCGCTGTGATTTTGATTTCGGACGCATTGTTCTTAAAATCTTTCCAAAATTGGTCAAATTTCCGCCTCGTTATTTTGAATGGAGTTTACCCCCTCAAATTCATCTCAATCCGGACCCGGGCGAAACCCGGAAAAGAGACCCGTAGATTTGGATTCTCCGCGCAGATCTGTTCGCCAAATATTGACGAGAAACCCGCGCACGCTGTTGGTGGACGAAGACACGGACTCCGATGCGAATTCTGTTGTTCGCTCGATAGAGTCGTGCGCTGTTGATCGCTCAGGCGAGCAAGAAAAGATGCAACCTCTCGCTCGTGAACCTGAAACTTCTTCCAATTTGGGGGAAGATTCCGTAGAAGTAGCCGCGGAGATAGATGATTCCGTTGGTCAAGAAGGCGACCAACGAGTTGGCGAGCATAAATGTCCCACTCTCACTTGGGAGTTTTTAAGAGAGATCAACTTTCCTATTGCTCAAACTACACCAGAATCACGGATCCCCGAAGGAGTTGTTCGTGACACCGAGTGGGCGGACTACTCTGCTCGCTACTCGAAGACCTTTGCCCCCACATCGAGGGTAATCATGAAAGCTCAGGATGGAGATTATGCGGCGAGCAGAGTTGCCAGTGTTGTTGTTGAGGACGATTTGGCGAGCATCCGTGAAACATACAAGATCCCCTACGATATTTTCATGTATGTGCCGAAGAAAGGAGAGACTGCTGATCGCCCCCCTCCTGGCTGCACGGCGATCAACTTGGATGTGTTGAACACGGGTTTTCCGCTCCCCGTCCATCCGCTCATCGGCCGTTTCTTATCTGACATGAACCTGGCGATCACTCAAATTACTCCAAATGGTTGGAGTAGTCTTCTAGCCTTCATGACTCTCTTTGGTCTTGAAGGCTACAAAAATAAGATAACAACCGCGGAGATTCTTTACGCCTTGACCATTTCCGAGGATGGTGCTGGGTGGTATTACGCCAAGGCGAAAACCGGATTGAAACTCGTTGAGGGAGTTCCCAATAAGATTAAGGGTTGGCATTGCCAATTCTTCTTCATTGGTGGAGATTGGCGAGCAACTGAGGGATTTGCTGGCGGGCAGGCGCGCATCATGTCGCCTGAAGGCTTTGGAAAAATCAAACGTAGGGCTAACTTTGTCTTGTTAGTTCATAAGTAGGACTAATTTTAATCCTTTTCGTTGTTTTGCAGGTCCAAGGAACTTGAAGTGGGGGCACCCCGACATCAGTGACGAGTTCCTCTTCACCTTAGCCATCATCTCTCTTCGCGACGTTGCTAGTCGTGACATACACCATCTCTCGAAGGCTCATTGTCGCAAACTTGCTGGCTTGATCACGAGTCCTCACCATCTTGAAGCCCAAGCCGTCGTCCCAGAAGGTAACTCTTTATTCTTTGCTCGTCCAACATTCTTGCTCGCCTAACATCTTTTTCTTGTTAGATCAACAAGTCACTGTTGCTATCCCGGCCGTGCCCGAATCGTACTATCTGCTCGCCGGGCGAGTTAAACAAATGGCGGACGCTTCAAGGAGAAAGATGGATCCTCCCCTTGCCATCATGCGCCTCCGGGCAGGGGAGAACCCTACTGGTCGCCCAGCTTCCGGAGCTGGTCGCCGCAAGCCTGCGGCCAAAATCACTTCCTCTCCGCGAGACGTGAGGAAGGAAAAGGAGAGGGAGCGAGAGAGAGAGAAAAGGAAAGTGCCGCGGGACGATGATGCTCGCGCCACACGCGGTGATGATCGCGCCTCCAAGCGATCAAAGACTATGGTGGAGGCGAGCAGTGCTGCTCCCCGGTCTCCAGCCTCTAAATCCACCTCTCTGGAAGTGGTGGATGAACGACAGGTGGTCGCCGGCCTGGTGGCGGCCAAGAAAGGGGACAATCCCAAAGATACCTCTTATCTAGGTTGGGACCCCGTCAAAATCAAAGAGTAAGTCCATTGTCTTCGCCTTGTTTGTTGTTCGCCGCTTGGCGCAATGTTGCTTGACCACTGACTTCTGTGCTTTCTGTTTCAGGTATAATCCAGCACTTTACCCTGGCCGCGGGAATACCCTTCACTATCTTTCAGTGGTGAAGAATGCACCTCCTTCATTCTCCGATATACCTGATGCCCCCGTTCGCCGAGCAGCCGAGATGGTTCCAAGGGCTTGGACAAAATCGGCGAACACCCTTGTCACTGGCCAATCTGCTAGTGATAATGTTCGTCTGATGGCCTACAATACTAGCCATCAATTGGTCCAGTCCCAAATGCTGCTCGACCAAGTCATGGAGCTCGAGCGAACGAACCGCGATTTGGGCCGTCGCGTGGAGAGGATGGACGAGGAAAGAGCCTCCGCCATCAAAGAATGCAAGGCCGAGCATGCTAAGATGCTGGCTTTGATGGAGAGGAAGATGGAGGCCTCGTTAACTGGCGAGAAGAACGCCTTGGAAAAGGCTGAGAAAATGCTGCTGGAGGTGAAGTCCTCAGACTTGAGAGCTGAGAGAGCTGAGAAGGAGCGAGCAGACTTATCTGCTCGTCTGCTCGCTGTTGAGGAGCATGTCAAGAGGCTGGAGGAAGAGCGCCAGAATCTGATCGAATACGAAGTCCATGAGCAGGAAGTGATGGACAAGACCAACTTTGGGTACATCTGTGCCTTTGCGGAATGTTTACGGTCTGTCCACTTCGCCCACGATCACAATCAAGATATTCGTGATGCGGTGAAGACGGACTTTATTGAATACGTGAAAAATTATCCTCCTCCTCCTGGCTCAACTTTGTTCGTCTCTGATTTGGCCGACCTCGGCTTTCCTTTGGAAGTCTTCGGCGAGGACGTCGACATTGCTGCTCCTACTTACGGCGGTCAGCCTGACCCTGCTCCAGCGGCGACCTACGCGGCAGCCGCTGATGAGGTTTTTGAAGGGTTGTCTTCGCTTCCCTTGACGCCAATTGATGGGGCTGGCGCAAGTGCACAGGGCGAGCAACCGGGTGGACAGGCGACCAGGACTGCAGAGGTTCCTCCTCCACCTCCCTCTTGAAGACTTAGTTTAGTTTCTCTTACAATAGGATGTACAACATTTCTGTATTTTTCATTCCTATTGTAAAACTTTTTGATCTAATGAAATGAAGATTTTTTGTTCGTCTACAAATTTATGCCTCTTCATTTGTCTTTACTTAACTGCTCGCCTCTTTGTTTGTCTTACTTAGTTGCTCGCCTCTTTGTTTGTGCTCATACGTGTTCCTTTTTTCTTAAGGTACACTTAAATTTTAAATTGGTCATTTGGTTCTTATAGAACTTGACCTTTAGTTGTTTGGGCCATTTTGGTCGCTCGTGGACTTGGCCTTACATTATTGTGGGCTATTGGTCCGTTATGGACTTAGCCTTATTTTTGCTTTTAATAAGCTCTTCTGTTCGTCTTATAACAGACTCGTATTTTGCTAATTTTTTGGCGAGCAACTAAGTAATTTGGACTCAAGGCTTAAAAACTAAAATTCAACAAGACAAAAGATTAAAGCAATTCTGATCGCCTAGTAAGATAAATGCACATCTGCTCGCTTATAAACTTGCGCAAAAATTTCAAAAAATTTACAAAGGATCTATTTACAAACTTTCTAAGACTTACAGGACTTCATTGGTAGTACTTCTTGAGTAAAGTTGTATTCCAGGAGTATTGGGACGACTTGCCTTCCATGTCTTCAAGGTCGTATGTGCCGTTGTGCCACTTATTCGTCACCTTGTATGGGCCCTCCCAAGTCGGGCCGAATACTCCTGGTGGTATTAAAACTTTTCGAAGTACCAAGTCCCCAATTTCGAATTCTCTTGCCTTTACTTGAGAATTGTAGTACTTTGCTGCTCTTCTTTTGTAGATCGCATTTTTCAATTCTGCTGTTATTCTTTTTTCTTCAAGCAAGTCTAACTCTGCTGCCATTGCAGAGTTATTTGTTTCTTCGTCAAACGCAGCTGTTCGTTTTGTCGGGACTTTTAACTCAATCGGAATTACTGCTTCTGTCCCGAATGCCATTGTGAACGGTGTTTCGCCTGTGCTTGTTCTGTGGGATACTCGGTATGCCCACAACACCTCTGGTAGCTCTTCTGACCACTTTCCTTGTTTATCAACCAAACGAATCTTCAGTATATGCTTGATTATTTTATTTACTGCTTCCACTTGACCGTTCGATTGGGGGTGGTATGGTGTTGAGAAATATTTCTTTATTCCCCATTTTTCGCAAAAATCTCTGATCTCTTTTCCTTCAAACTGTCTTCCGTTATCCGTCACTATCGCCTGAGGGACCCCGAAACGACAAACAATGTTTTTCCATATAAAGTTGATCATTTTCTCCTGTGTGATCCGCCCGAGTGCTTCTGCTTCCGCCCACTTTGTGTAGTAGTCAACAGCCACCACCGCGAATCGAACATTTCCTTGTCCTGGGGGAAAAGGCCCGATGAGGTCAATTCCCCATTTCGCGAACGGCCATGGACTATTGACTGAAATCAATTCATGTGGGGGTTTGTGAATGTTTGGGGCAAACAATTGACATCTATGGCAAGTTCGGGCAATCTTGATTGCATCTTGAAGGAGAGTTGGCCAGTAATATCCTTGCCTTATTGTTTTATGTGCCAAAGCCCGTCCTCCGGCATGATTTCCGCATACACCTTCATGGATCTCTTTCAGTACTGCTTGTCCTTGCCCCCTAGCCAAACATTTCAGAAGTGGGAGCGAGATTCCTCTCTTGTACAACTGTCCGTCCATCATGGTGTATCTTGCCGCTCTTTTAACCAACTTGTTAGCTTCGAATGGGTTGTCCGGTTTTTTATCGTTTTGCAAATATTCAACGATCGGCATCCTCCAGTCGTCTTCTTCGAAATCTTCGTCGATCTGATAGATCTTGTAATCTTCGGTTGATGGTTTGGACATTCTTGTTAGCGTCACTTCCGACAATTCTGCTGGTCCGGTGCTGGTTGCTAGCCTGGCTAACGCATCTGCTTGAGCATTATTGTCTCTTGGTATTTGTTCAATGTATATTTGTTCGAACAAAGAGGCCAAGTGAGCAACAATCTTTTGATACAAAGCCATGTCTTCATCTCTTGCTTCATATTCTCCTCGGACCTGGTTGACGATCAATTGCGAATCTCCAAAGATTTGCAACCTTCGTACTCCAACTGCTAATGCTAAGCGTAACCCAACAATCACAGCTTCGTATTCTGCTTCGTTGTTTGTCGCCATGAACTCGAATCGAACAGCTGAAGTAAAAACTTGCCTATCTGGGCTTATCAAGACTATACCTGCCCCCGATGCTGTATTAGTTGACGACCCGTCAACATACATGTGCCAGGGATGGCTATGTCCTCTCGTTGGATCTCGGGGGAAAGTCAGTTCGACTATAAAATCTGCTAAGGCTTGCCCCTTGATCGCTGTTCGAGGAGCATATGAAATCCCGAACTGACTGATTTCCAAGGACCACTTCAGGAGCCGACCAGCCGCATCGGGTCTGTGCAGTATTTGCTTGAGCGGGAACGTTGTCAACACTTCCACCTGGTGGTCGAAAAAATATGGACGAAGTTTTCTGATGCTCATCACCAGCGCATATGCTAGCTTTTCTGTTGGCGAATATCTGAGCTCTGCTTCGTGCAAGGCATGACTCACATAGTAAATGGGTAGGTGGAACTTTCCTTCCGCTCGAACGAGCACTGAGCTGATTGCCTCTTCTGAAGCTGCCAAGTACAAGTATAACTTCTCCCCTGGGATCGGTTTGGCAAGAATTTTCGTATCGCTGAGATACTCTTTCAATTGCTCGAACGCTCGCTGACAGGCGTCTGTCCATTGAAACTTTCCTTTCTTGATGGCCTCGAAAAATGGCCTGCACTTATCCCCCGATCTCGAGATGAACCTGTTCAAGGCTGCTAGACATCCAGTTAGTCGTTGGACTTCTTTTACCGATCTCGGTGGTTGCATTTCCATGATTGCTTTCACTTTCACTGGATTTGCTTCAATTCCTCGTTGACTAACCAGATGTCCCAAGAATTTCCCAGAATGGACTCCGAAACTGCTTTTCTTGGGATTTAACTTCATATTGTAGGTCCGAAGTATCTCGAGTGTTTGAACCAGGTGCTGTAAGTGATCTTCCTTTTTTGAGCTCTTGACAACAATGTCGTCCACATATACTTCCATCGTCTTCCCGATGTGATCATCAAACATCTTGTTAACCAGCCTCTGATATGTAGCTCCAGCGTTGATTAGTCCGAATGGCATTCTCTTCCAGCATAGCAAGTTTTTGTTGGTGTAGAACGCTGTGTGCTCTTGATCATCGGGATGCATCGCGATTTGGTGATATCCTGCGAATGCATCCATGAACGTTAGCAGCTCATGTCCGGCGGTGCTATCAACTAGCTGGTCAATGTGAGGCAATGGGAAGTTGTCTTTCGGGCAGGCGGCGTTAAGATCTGTGAAATCGATGCAGAGTCTCCATGCCCCGGTTGCTTTCCTGACCAACACTGGATTTGCCACCCATTGCGGGCATAACGCTTGTTTGATTAAGTCGTTATCCAGCAACTTTTTGACTTCCACGTCAAGCGCCTCGTATTTGTCGGGTCCAAATTTTCTCCTTTTCTGATGGACTGGCCTCTTCCCCGGGTCGATGTTGAGTCTGTGACAGGCATGTTCGGGGCTGATGCCCACCATGTCTGCATGCGACCATGCGAACACATCGAGATTTGCTTTAAGAAACTCAATCATATTGGTCCTGTACGGTTCTGGTAGCTCGGACCCTATGAAGAGTTCTAAGCCCTCTTGGTTCGGGTCGACTTTTACAGTTTCCAACTCTTCAACCGGGGTAGCCCTTCGTTTCTGGCCTTTCCATCTGGGGTCAATAATGGGCCCTTCTGTCTTTAGCTCATCCTCGGTTTCCATCGGTTCTGCTCCCAGTCGTGGCTCGATGTCTTCTTCATCAACGTCCATTGGGCAAGCAGCCTCTCTCTCTTTTGTCTGGACAACCTGCTCGTCCTCGCGCTTCTGTTCGTCCTCGTCCATCTGTTCGCCAACGGGTTTCTGCTCGTCAATGCGCAGCTGTTCGTCTGCGCCCAGTTGCTCGTCGCTGCATGGATGCTCGTCGCCTTGCTCGTCGCTGCGTGGCTGCTCGTCGCCTTCCATTATTTCAGTATCAACGGAAGTCATGGCCTCGCTATCATCTCCGTCCTTGTCTGAGCACCTATCCGCCATGTTGACTTGATGATCCTGCAACTGTATTTGCAACAGACACGCACGAGCTTTCTTTTGGTCTCCTTTGACTGTACCTGCACCCTTCTTTGTTGGAAATTTTAGACAATAATAGTACGTTGAAACAGCTGCTTTGAATTCATGCAAGAAAGGACGGCCGAGGAACCCGTTATAAGTGGACTGTTGGTCTACAACCAAGAAGTCTACCATTCTATTCATTTTCCTCTCCGGGTCCTCGACTAATACAAGCTCAACTGCCAACGTAACTATTCCTAGTGGGGTGGTTACAGCATTTCCAAAACCAACAATCTTGTGATTACAATCTTTGATGTACTCAGCACAATCTCCTAGCTGGTCCACCGTGCTCTTGAACAGGATATTCGTGTAGGAACCAGTGTCGACAAGTAGACGATGCACCTTTGTCCCCATGATATTGGCGCAAATGACCAATGAGTCGTTGTGGGGAGTAAGTATCCCGTCTAAGTCTTTCTCTGAGAAAGTCAGGTCCCCTGTTCGTTTGGTTGATGGATTTACACCCACTTCCATTACCTGGTCCACTGCTCTCAGCTCTGCCTTCCTCTTTCTTTTCGACATAGGTGGCCTCCCATCAGAACAACCACCTACTGGCCCAGTGGGTTCCAGCATTAGGATTTCCGGGATATGCCTTGCTGGGGCTGCTGGGACCTTCCTTCCCCTCTTACCAACTTTGCTTGGTTGGTCATCACTGTCTCCGTCATCCGAACTGGATTGTACTGGCGCCCTCGGTCTTTTACCTGGTTCCCTCTTCACGAATTCAGACAACTTTCCTTCCTCATAAAACCTCCACAACTGCTTCAATAAGTCTCGGCACTCACTCGTGAAGTGGCCGATACTTTGATGGTATGCACAGTATTTGTTTGGGTTCAGCTTACCTCTCTCTTGCCTTATCTTCCGCGGCTCTGACAACATCTCCCTGTCTTTAACGTTGTTGTACACAGCATCCACGGACATAGTAAGGACTTGACTCAACTTTTCTTTCAACTCAGCTCCATCATTGAATGACTTCATGTTCTTCGGAGCTTTGTAATCATTTCCTCCCGACCTCTTGCCAGACTTCTTCGGATCAACTTTGTCTCCCATCTCTCTGTGTAGGGCCTCCTGCATCGAAACATGAATTCCAGCTTTGTGTCTGAACTCCGTGTATGTTTTCGGGCAAGTCAGATGCATTTCTTTCCACAGATCAGTTCCTTTCTTTAAACCAGCCATCACTGCCACAATCTTCGTGTCTTCACTCACCATTTCGCCCTCCAGCAAGACTTTATCAAATCTTTCCAGAAATTGCTTGTCCGACTCCTCGTCTCCCTGCCTAATATCTGCCAGACGGTGTCTGTGGGTCAAGTAGGACCCGGCAGTTGAGAAGTGAGACAGAAACTCTTTGCTTAGTTGGGCAAAAGAGTTGATGGAGCCAGGAGCCAGTGCTGAAAACCATCTGTGCGGGCCATCTCCCAGGGTGAGTGGAAAATTTCGGCATTGTGTGGCGTCGGTTGCCCCCATTGAGATCATGAAATCTGAATATTTCGTTGCATGAATGCGGGGGTCCGACGTTCCCTCATACAAGTTGATGGCTGGAAACTGTATCTTCTTCTGGATCGGTGCACTGAGGATAGACGGAGATAATGGGGAAGATGGGAGAACGGTTGATCCGACACCTCTCTGAGACTCCAACTGTCTCTGCAATTCTTCGATTGCCTTTCTCATTTCCTGCAACTCATTTGGGGGAGTCCTCCCGTTGGAAGGCTGTTCATCGTGATTTGGTTCCGTGACCTCTTCACGATGCAGTCCCTTGCCGACGGGACGTTTCTCCTGAGTTGTCTTCCTAGCAGCGTTGCTAGCTCCATTTGGCCCTAGTCGGCCAAAAGCTGACCTCCGGATTCGGTCATGTACTGATGGGCGAGCAGGATGGTGTGATCGCTCCTCACGCCTCCGGGATGGCTCCCTCCTATTCACATTCCTTGCCCCTAATCTCTCCAAAGCACTTGTTCGGGAAGTACTTTTGCTTGATTCATCTGCTCGACTTGATGACGATTCTCCTTTGCTTCCTAGGCGCTCGCTCAGTGGAGCTTTTCCTTTACCTCTACGAACTTCCTCGCTGTCGGCCTCGTCCCGACGTGCATCTTCTCTCATTTTACTCCTTTGTTCGCCAGTACGCTCCTGCTCGCCTGTTCGTCTGGTCGTCACAGGTGCTCTTGACGGTCCTGCTGCTTGTCGATTTTGCAGGGATTGAAGGACAGCAATGGTTTTTGCTAGCTCTTCGGGGTTTTGAGCAAGAGCTTCAACTTCTGGTGGAATCGTGTCAATGGTGACTTGTATATTCCTCTGTGAAGTTGCTCTCACTGTCCGTGCATGTCCTTCGGTGGAAGAAACCCTAGTTCTTGGTCTACGACTTGGAGATATACTCGAATGTCGTTCCTCTTGCGATCTAACCATTTTGATTATCAAAGTATAGATAATGAACAAATGGATGAGGCAATCTTGTTCTTGCAAACACCCTTTCCAAGGATTACTAGCCTTGTGTGTGATTGTAAAGGTTTGAAAACCCTAGTTCATGCACACATGCATTAAAACCCTTAAAATGTTGTAAATCTTTGTCCCAAGAATGTGCACTTTTGTATTCCGGCAGCTGCTTCCCGGATTCCGGCGAGGTTTTGCAGATTCCGATGGGTGTCTTCAACCTTTCTTCGAATTTTTCTACAACCGGAGGTTCGAACCCTCCTTCTAGCGCCAATTGTTGATGACCTTTTCTAACTAAGAAGGTTAGTGGCTGTTTTTCATCTAATGAAGATCACCAAACAAGAATCAAGATCATAAAATTTGGCTAAATAAAGCTCAAGAAATAATTTGACAAGAGTTTTGACTTATATTCAAATGTTCTCCATTTTCTTGTACATGAAGGGAGTATTTATAGACATACAAAGAGGACATGTGTCACCATCTTGGTGGCTTAACCATTGGATCTTTGCCAAGTGTTAGGACACTTGTACAACATCTACACTATTGCTCATTGGATGGGTGCCAAGTGTTAGGACACTTGGGCCATATCTAGGCTAGTGACTCTTGGGATTCCCAATGTTGTACTTGGTCTTTGGCACTACTGATATGCTCTCGACGGTGACCGTTTGCTCGCTTGTACGTCTTCGTTGGATGTTGTGATCCTTTGCGTTCTGAGCTGTTCGCTCCTCGCTTGGGATTGTTTTACAATGATGCTCGCTCCATTACGAGTCTGTTCGCCCAAATTGACTTTGGCTTGAGCCGCTGGCACAGCTGTTCTTTGCAAGGCTGCTCGCCCCACCAGGCTGCCATCTCTTTGCTAAGCTGCTCGCCCTGTGCGACTGTTTGCCCCACAAAGCTGTTAGCCTCTTTCATTTGTCATCCTGTTATCAAGTTTAATGATAATCTTTCGTTGATTAAATGCAAAGTTGTTCGCCTATCAACACCCATGATAAAGGAATTTAATGGATGATATATATGAGTATAAATTAATGTGATAAAGCATTTTCACAAAGTAAAAAAAAAATACGTGACTCATGGTCTCAAAATCTAATTCGCGCTATTTTTGAAATTGCATATTGCTACTCTTGTGAAATTAATTCCCACCTGTTTATAAATATTTGACTCAAAAGGAAGTGAGTGTCATCATCAGATTTTAAACGTGGGAAATAACTTTTCTATGAAATGGTCGCCTTTTCACAATTAAATCATCTAATGATCAAAAGACAAAGAACCTTCTAACAAGATTAAAGTCAATTAATGCCCTAATATTCTTTTAGGCAACATATCAGACTCTATTTTATGTTGAAGATGTCTTCTCTAAATAATACCCAAAGAATTGTGGTAGATTCTAAAAGGACTTTTTGGTCTGTACTTTTAGAATTGATAAAATAGTGGAATGAAATCCGCTTACTTAACTATAAAGAGGATCACAAATTCTTTTAAAGATATGTTGCGCTTTAAAGGACACTTTACTTTCTGTGAAAAGAAAATCACAGAAGATGGATGATACAATATATATATATATATATATATATATATATATATATATATATATATATATATATATATATAAACTTTCACTTTTCCCGCTAATTTTTGGCTTTCTGGGATAAAGAAAATTCTCGAAGTTAATTTTAGTTAAATAAAACAGTGGGAAGAACCCAAAAGAAAATGGGACATGGCATATTAATCCATACGAACATAGGAATAATGCACCACGTGGGATATTGGTGTCTCTCCCATGGGAAGATGTTAAGGAGGTATTGGTACCCCTAGCAGTCATGATGATACAATATTAAATTTTGATGCAAGCACAAAGTAGCAACCGACTATATGAGGTATGGAGAATCTAAAGAAAATGATTCCCATTATATGAAAGATGGGGACTGTCCCTCAAATTCTACCTCACAATTGTTGATGGCAACAAGGACTTTGCCCAACTAATGAATACTCTTGATTTTGATTGATTTATTTATAAATTTCTCATTTTTCAAAAATGTTATTCAGTCATAATGCTTTATTTTATTTGGACAAATATTTTGGTCTTAAAAGTTAATTAGGTCAACAATGGTTTTTGAATTAGATTTTTGGTATAAGAACTTACTTATATTGATGTTGGTTCATTAATAAATTTGAAATTTATTCGAAGTACTAAATTATTTGAATTTATTATACATGTTCATTAGTATGCATGGTTCGAAAACAACATTATCACGATGTAACGTGATAAAGTATTGAATGAAAAGTAAATCATTCAACTCAAATTGAAACTCAGCAGAATATGAGATTTCTTAAAAAGGGCGAAGAGCTGCCAAATTCTTGATGTCTAACAATACACTTATTAAAATCAATGAAGTTTTATATGCATCAAGAGCTAATCGAACCTTGTTAAGTTTTAAGGATACATGTGCCAACATTATTATTTATACACACACAGTGGGAATGAAATTTTATATTTATCTAATAATGTGAAAGAAAACACATTTTAGATAAACTAAGAAATCAATCTAGTGGAATGCAACTCACTATTGTTCTTGAATCATATGTTGTCACCAATGATGAACTATGTGACACTGATTTGTACAGGCTTTGACATGATGATCCATATTTTGAAGGACTGATATGGACATCCTTCTTCTTTGTGAGAGAAATTTAAAATGAGATGAAAATACGATACGATGCACGATATCGGTCATGATGTTGTTTTGTCACAATCCTTGTTTTATAAAGTACCAGATACACTATATACATCTCACTTTGTCTTACAAATATCAAAGACACATCACTCATTTTGCGAGATCTTTAACAAAAGTAGCATTGAGACCTGTTTATGTTAAAGATTCAAAACTAAATATTTCATTCTTACAAAGGATAAACTATGATATTTGTGGATCAATTCATCCAGAATACGGACCATTTAAGTAATTTATGGTTTTGGATTATACTTTGACATAATGGTCACATGTCGCTTCACTCTCCACAATAAATTCTCATGCAAAACTCTTAGCACAAATTATACATTTTAGGGCTCACCACCCTGAATGAGCTACTGAGATAATTTATATCAAAAGAATTTGATGATTATTGCATATTTATCATGATCGATGTAAAGAATCCGATACACTATGTGCTACACAAATTGGTCTCGCAGAGTCCACCATTAAAAGGAAGTAATGGTGGTTAAGACACTGGTTATGCGCACCAAAATGTCAATCTCTGCTTGGGGTTATGCAATACTGCATGCAACTTTACTTATTCATTTTAAACCAACTAAATGACCAACCATTTTTATGTGTACCAGTTGGTACTGGATACAAGCCTGACATTTTATATCTACACATATTTGGTTGTACAATATATATGCCTATTGCGTACCCACAACGCATTAAATTGAGTTCCTAAATACGATTAAGTATCTATGTTGGATATGAATCCCCAACAATTATCCGCAATTTAGAATCCTTGACAGGCGACCTACTTACCGCTAGATTTGCGGATTGTCACTTTAATGAGACAGTCTTCCCGTCGTTAGGGGGAGATAAGAAAAAGAATTTTCTAAGGAAACAACAGGAAGTGTCGTGTCCATCCCCACTCTGTCTCATTTGATCCCTAAACTTCACAATGTGACAGTGAAGTAAAGTGAATCATTTATATTCATAATGTAGCTTATTCGATGCCTAATGCATTTACTAATATTGTTAAAGTGACTAGGTCTCATATACCAGCTGCAAATTTGCCTGTAAGGTTGAAAGTCCCCAATAAAGGGTACAACACTGCTGGAAAGGTGTTGCAACCACACTTGGTGGAGGTGAGGTTGAGGTCATGACTCCCAAAAGGAAATGGAGGAGGTCACCTAGTTCGATTAACACCCGTTTAAAGGAAGAAATGGTAGGTGTGGCACAATCTAACACATTGATCATTAATGTGGAGAATACATCTCACGAGATTATCTTTGATTAAACTTATGTCCATGAATCATTACTGGAGGACGCTCCGATGCTTGATATGATTCCAGAGAATGGAAAATCTCTATATGATTATAAGAGTGCATATAAGTCAATGGATAGACATTGCTCGCAGATTGATGATGTATTTATTTATATTGTTGCTCAAGAAAGTATAGAGCACAATGATATCGAACCATGCTCGGTTATAGAGTATCAACCAAGAGCATATTGGCCTAAAATGAATAAAATCAATCCAGGTAGAATTTAATTATCTGACAAAGAGACGGGTATTTGGTCTGGTAGTGCTAGCTCGACCAAGTATAAAGCTTGTAGGACATAATTGAATCTTTGTCATAAAGCGTAATGAGAAATATAAGGTCTTGATATATAAAATTTGTCTTATAACGCAAGATTTCTCATAACGCTCTGGATTGAGTATGAGGAGACAAACTCCCGTAATGGACGTCATAATGTCTCATCACTCAGTTTCCGAAGGATTGGAGATGCAGCTTATGAATGTGGTTATGATATATCTCTATGGGGATCTTGATTTAGAGATATATAAGTGTCTGATGACATCTATTACCCAAATCAAGTGACTCTAAACCACGGAGTGTGTTTGCAATTAGATTGAAACACTCACTTTATTGATTGAAACAATCAGGCGGAGGTGGTATACCCGTCTAAGTGACTACTTGATTGGGATAAGTTATAAGAACGATAAATAGTGACCCTATGCATTTATAAAGAAAATAAGTTTCGGATTTGCAATTATTTATGTTGAAGGATGAACATAATAGGTACTCTTAATGCAATAAGAGGACCATGAGTATTTGAAATCCGGTTTTGAGATAAAGGATCTTGGGAAAACTCAATTTTGTTTAGACTTTATACTAGAATATTGAGTTTGTGGAATACTTATCCACCAGTTTGCATATGTCCTGAAGATGTTCAGGCAAATTAACATGGACAAAATGCATCTGATTAGCACTCTCATGATTGGTCGAAGTTTGGATTTAAGGAAATATTCATCTCGTCTGAAAGAAGATGACGAAGAGCTAGCGGGAGATGAAATTCCCTACTTAAGTGCAACATGCGTATTATTGTACTTAGCTCAATACACTCGACCACATATTACTTTCTCAATAAATTTATTAGCTAGATTTCAATCAGGACCAACACAAAATCATTGGAATGATGTCAGGAATGTACTCTGATATTTAAAGGAAAATCATTGACAAGGGTCTGATATTCATTGTAGTAAATATTGAAGGGGACCACAAATGGAATTGTGTACCTTAAGGAAATATTGAAGCTACCCCCTATACTTATACGCCAAATGAAGTACTATTTGGATTTGTATATTTTATGTCCATACAAAGTGTTACCAAAAAGGTTATGTATTTACCATGGAAAACACAACGATATCTTGGAGATCAACTAAGCAAACTTTTGTAGCTACCTCATTGAACCACTGTCTTACATGAAGTAGTTCAAGAGTGTATTTGATAGAGATCTATCACCACACATGTTCAAAGAAGCAGTAAATTGCCTACATCAAAAGGTGACAATATGAAACATATATCACCAAAGTCTTCTATAACCATGAACAATAAGTTTTCTCAAGATTCAAGCTCTAAAGTAAATCAGGCTGATCTATTTATACTATCATTGTCCAATACAATCTTTGAGAAACATCTTAAAGAATTGAGATGTGTAGACTTTCTGAAATCACTTGATAGATGTATGTATCATGTGAAAGGTGTAGACTCCAGGGGGAGTCTCAACATAGGTATATTGTAAATCTTTTTCCATTCAATCAAGATTTATTTCTCATTGGATTTTAGCTACTTGTCAAGTTTTAGCAATGCAGCATTCAAGCATCATTCACACTTTTGATTCGGCACAAGGGGGAGTATTGAAGGAAAATATATTAGTGTGCCTTCATCAACAAGTAACTGATGCAGGGCAATATGATCATTTCATTATATTCTGTGTACTCATCTAAAACCCTAGATTGTAACATATATAAAGGGATCTCATACACAACAAATAGTGGAATTATCTCTTGGCTTGGTACGCCCCCAGACGTAGTCATTCCTGACGAATTGGGTCAACAAATCTGTGTTCTTCTATTCTTTTCTCTATTTCTCAATATCTTTAAACATATATACGTTTGTTAATATATTTATGAGATATCTTTTTATATATTTACTATATATATGTAATATTTAATAGAGATATATTTATATGTATATATTAAATAGAAGGCGGGGCGGGGCAAGGCGGGGTGCCCTGATGGCGGATCATTTTGTCATTCCTATCTATTGATGATCCACTTTTATTTCAAAATTGAAGCATAGCATTAACAATACAATTGTCATTTTGAACAATCTATCTACCAATATATCCATTCTCAAGTTTGAAAATCACAAAGCACAATTAACTTTTCTAAACAATTAATTTATACAGAATTTTGTTGGGATTTCTATAGAAGTTCCACCAGAGGACAATGAAATTGATCCTCCAAACTAGTTGATCCCAAATACCGACTCTTAAAAAAGGGACCATAAAACTATAGGGTGTTGTACACCACTATATCCAAATCTTTATCACGAAAAGGAAGGTATTTAAAT
This sequence comes from Ballota nigra, assembly GCA_947034835.1. Classification (NCBI taxonomy): domain Eukaryota; kingdom Viridiplantae; phylum Streptophyta; class Magnoliopsida; order Lamiales; family Lamiaceae; genus Ballota; species Ballota nigra. The sequence goes on along the minus strand of OX344727.1, from coordinate 1,882,884 downwards.
CCCATCCCAATGTGAAAAGATTTAGGGAAGGCAAAATGAATAAATTTAATAGTCAAAGAAAGCAACGTGGGTTTGTTTGACTGAGATTAGGCCACAAAAAAAGTTACAAGGAAATGAAAGAGGCGGCTGAGACATCAATATCTTTACGCGTTTTGGTCACTCTAATTGTCCCGCCCCCTACTCTCTCCGAAAGATGAAAATTAGGGGTGTTCACGGTACGGACCAAAATGAATATTTGAAAATATTTATGTCCGTATTAAAGTTCGGTTATTTTAAAATTTGAGTATCTGTGTCTGTACCAAAATTTCGGTACGGTACGGTACGTATATTTTATTTTTCGGTACGGATTGGAGCGGATTTTCGGTTACAAACGGACCGGATCTGTACGGTACGGTACAGAGCGGAGAAATAGATTTTTTACCTTTTTTTATCATTCTCTCCTTTTTAGTCATTAAAAAAACATTTCGATGCATGACCACTCACGAATACTACTCAACTTCAACTACAATCAAGCATATATCGTTACAAACTTGAATATAACACATTATACTATAATTAATGGCTAAAATATGCTCGTAAATCACCACCAATAGAGTATTTAAATACAGTATATAATATATATATATATTATTTTTTTTTTAAATATCTCTTGAATGAAAAGTGCAATATTAAAATTATGTTGATCGTAATTCATGGCACAAGGTACACAATATTCAAGATTTTGTAAAAAAATGAATATACATGAACAATGAAATTAAAAGAATGAGAAATTAAATTTAAATCATTTTGATATACACCTAAGCATAAGTTAACGTTTTATGAACTTAATAAGACAAATAATATAGTGTTTGAATTTTGAAAAGGAGGAGAAATTATGAAATCGTTTAATTGTATTTAAATTCAATAATATTATAATAATGTTTGATAAATAAATAAAAACTAAAATTTAATACATATTAATTCGGTTATTCGGTTCGGTACGGTACAGTTCGGTCACATTCGGTTTTTCAGTACGGTTAATTTGGTAATATCCAGATCTGTACCAAAAAAATATTCGGTTCGGTTTCGGTACGGTTAAAATAAAAAAGTCCATATTTTTTCGGTACGGTTCTTTTTCGGTGCGGATTTCGGTACGGGTTCGGTAATCTCTAAACTCCGTGAACAGCCATAATGAAAATATCCCGAAATTTCCACGATATATCCCTGATATATCTATTTTTCGTGGTTACCGATATCGATATTGGGGTAACGATATTTTCATAGTAACCGTAAAAAAATTGATAAATATCAGTATATAAAATCAATTTCGACTAAACTTTTGTGCAAATTGAGCATAAAATCAGTAAAATATCGGTGAATAACGAAAAATATCGGTAAATATTAAAAAATTATCGAAAAATATCGAAAAAGTATCGAGAAATATCGAGAAAATATCCATAATTTTGTTAAATATCACTAATGTAAAACATGGTCAAATTCTATTTTAAATTTTTTGTATTAAAAATTTGTTATTAAAATTTTTATAATTTTTTAAATTTACCGATATCGATATTTCCACAAATTTAAGGTCCCGATATATCCATCGATACCGATATTTTTAACCTTGCTCTCTCCTTCACCTTTTCAGATTATATAATAGGAAAAATTTCATATCAAGACCCAAATTTTAGGTTATGTCTCAATTTAAGTACTCATTTTAAAAGTGACTCAAATCAAGTTTCAATTTTTATTTTTTATTTCTCAATTTAAGGCTTGTTTTGAATTCTTGTGTCTCAATTCAAGACCCAACAAACAATTATTTTTTAAATTAAATTAATTTAATATGAAAAAAATAAAAATTTAGAGATATCCGTTATAAATAAAAAAAACTTAATTAATTTAAAAAAATACTGAACTTTTATTAATATAATGAATATTTCTAATTTTTTATATCATCGTGTTGATTTAATTTAAAATTTTATTTATTGTTTAAAAAAATTGATAACTAGCATTTTGAAGTTAAAAAAAATATAATTAACATTTTTCATATACGATGGGAAAATATTATACGGGGAAAATGTTAGTTGTCATATTTTTTAAAATACTAAATTAATACATGGTGATAATAAATAAAAATTAAAAATATATATTATATTAATAAAAAAGTTAATTTTTTATAATTAAAGTTTTTTAGACGAATATTTCTAATATTTTTTAATGTCTCTAATATATTTTTTGTATTGAATTAATTTAATTGTTTGTTGGGTCTTGAATTGAGACGCAAGAATTCAAAACAAGCTTTAAATTGAGAAAAAAACAAAAATTGAGACTTAATTTAAAACACTTTTTAAATGAGTACTTAAATTAAAACATAACCTAAAATTTGGATCTTCATATAAAACTCTTCCTATAATATTAATCCCATCATTTTATTTTTATTTTTTATTAACTCCATGATTATTATTATCATAGACTTCATAAATTTAAAACTCGAGCCTTGTTATATGGACGACCGTGAGAAAGGAAAATTAGGATTAAGAGTAAAACTAATACTCTCCGTCCCAATTTAAATGGTTCATTTTTAAATGACACAATTTTTTTAAAAATAATTGTTTATTAATATTTTTTAGTATTTAGTAGCTTTTTAGAAATTATTTATTAATATAAAGTAGCTTCTTAAAGGTTGAGTTTGAAAATGTGGTATTGCTTTTTGCCATTTTAGGAAGGGTGTAAACAAGACAAAAATATTCATTTTTGGGGTTTTTGGGTAAACAAAATTGGGATGGAGGGAGTACTCAATTAAAATTATGCACATATTGTTAAACATGGATTTTTATAAAAAAAAAATAGATAAAATAAAATTATATATGGATAGAAGGATTTGAATTATAAATTTTAAATCTATAATTTAAATTCAATTCATTTGTTTGGATAAGATATTCAAATTGATAAATTTCAAATACTTAGTTTTAATTAGAGCCGGCAATTTGGGCCCGGTCCGACGGGCCAGCCCAGCTTGCCCGACATATGGGTCGGGCCCCAAAAATAGAGGCCCAAAAAACTGGGCCGTTTTGGCCCGGCCCGGTTGATTTTATTTTTATTTTTTTATCTATTTTATTTTTTAAATATTATAATTAGTGTTGTTTTTTTAAATGATATTTAGTGTTGCAATTACAAATATATGGACATACTTGACTTAATACTGCCATAATAAGGAATTTAGTATTGTATATTTAGTGCATACTAAAACTACTCAATTATAAAATGTTTGAAAAACCAACATATATGTGTATATTTTATCTTCCTAGAATGAATTTAAATGTGATTATTTAATCATAAAAGAAAAAGCAAAAAAACATTAGTTTTCCATGGTTATTAGGAGTTTTCCAATTTCCACCGGATTTAATCATGAAACTGCCAAGGTAAAGTTTGTCGGAAAAAAAAAATGAATTTGTCGAAAAAGCTACGTAAAATGAGTTTGGGCTTTCTTTTCATTTTCTGGAAGACCTTTTCGGCAGGCCTTCTATTTTGGGCCTTTGCACATTATTGAGGTCCTCTTTGGGCTTCTATCAAAACCCATTAAAACCGACAATTCAGTTCGATTATTCGGTATTTCGGTTCAGTTACGGTTATTAAAATTTAAAATTTTGGTATTTCGGTTCGGTTTCGATCACTGTAAAAAAATAACCGAAAACCGAATTTAATTAATAATAATTATAATAGTATATTTAATAAATTAAATAATTAATAATATACTATTTTGGTTCATGATTGTTATTATGTATGTAATATGGACTATTAATCTATTTTGGACTAGTATGGACATTGGACTGTTATTATGACTATTATGAAATATTATTGAACTGTTATTTTAGTATTTAACTAATTCTTTGGATGTTATATTTAATTTTTTATTAACTCTTAATATATTAGGGTGTTAATATATTTTAGTAAATGATTTAGAAATAGTAGTTGTTTCATGAATTTTTAACAGTTTTTTTTATTATTTCGGCCAAAAAATTTCTAAAAAAAACCCAAAAAATTACACATACTACATTTCGGTTATTTCGATTTTCGATTCGGTTGAAATTCGATTTTAGTGTTATTCGGTTCGGTTTTGGTTATCGACTAAAGGCATTTCAGTTATTTCAGTTTTCACCATTCGGTTCAGTTCGGTGACAGAATAACCGAATGCTCACCCCTACTTAGGGGCCATTTTGTTTGAGGGATTGTCTGTGATTGTCTTTATAATCCCAGGTAATCTCATATTTGGTTTGAGAGATTGCACAGGACCATTCGATCCAAAAATTTTGGTTTTTGTCCAAATTTTCTGGTTCTAGTCTATCCGTTTTTTGATAATCGTTCTAATCCAATCCTATCCCGCAAACCAAACGGCCCCTTAAAGGTTTCGAGCCAGGCCTCAGGTTATATACCATCCTGTCTTTTATTAATATACTCCACTTAAAGAAATTTAGGAAAACCTAGTTATTAACATGTGCGTTGCACGTCGTACGTAAGTTATAAGAAATTTTGATGGAGGGAAAATTCATATCTAATAGCGATATATTCTAAAATTGTGAAATTAGTATATTTCATGATACACCAAAAATATAACATAATCCTAATACATTGCAAAGTTTTAAATAACCACAATTCGTGCAATGCAATACTTGTTGGATACGTACTTATCTTGATTATAATCTTCAAGCTACTTTTTTCTCATCACAAGCAAAAAGTCATTTGTCTATTTTTTCCATTATTTCTCTAAGGCTCAAATCTTCATTTTTGGCTTTGTGCCCCAATGTTAGGTGTAAGTTCACATGGATCCACCAAACTTACATATAGATTGAGTTACCAAACATCACTAAGAATTTAGAGAGGGAGGGAGATAATATTGTGAAGGTAGTATTTATAAAATAGTAGTAGTAAAGGCCAACATTTAATTACAAGGTTGCAAAAGTAAAACAATGGATAAAAAAAAATAGCAAAAATATGTACATTCAGTTGTCATATAGTTAAAACCTTTAGAATATATTTAACCTAACATTACTACATCGGCAACTATCAAACAAATTTCAATAACTGCAGTTGTGCAAATTGCATAACCTCTCATACCATCAAATGTATATAAACCATATAAGGGGCGCAATTTATAGCAAACAAAAATTTATAGCAATATACATTTATCAACACAAAAGAAAAACTTAACGTGTAGACTTAAAATGTAGAGAAATTTTAATTCATACGAGTGGTGATAGAAGAATTCACATAATATACAAAATAAATTTATATAACCTAATATGCATAGACTTCAAATAAATGCCTGCATACAATTTTATCTAGCCTCAAAGGAGAAATTAAACATTGTACTGATATGAAACAATAGATGTATCCAACATAACTAATGCTTAAATGTATGTACTCAATGAGCTCGGTCATTTATTTATTATCATCACAACAAGCAGTCTATATTTGATAAAAGTAGATATTTTTCATCAACTCGCTGCTTCTATTTTCCAAGTCTATATATTGTAACTCCTAGCCTATGATTTCAGAAAAGTTTTATGGCACGAAGCACATAAATCATGTGCAAGGTTTTTCTCCGCGCTTATCATTTATCGTAGATTCACTATTAAACACTTATCCACAAGATCAAACAATGATGCTGGTGTCACCTTAAATATAACTTGTCTTCTTGTGCAATGGATCAAGGAAAGATGTATTTTTCGAATAACCTCCATAACTCTTCTTAAACAGAAAACCGAATCACTTAAAATTCGTTTAACCAGGACAATTTTAATTATTATCTAAAGGTAATAAAATTAGTACATGCATTCAATGCATGTTATACTTGTATTATTCAAATTGCCAACTGGAATACTTAAGTCAGTATATATTGGCGAGCAAGATCATACTTGTGGAATTTCATCATTATGCAAATAGCAAAAATAACTAATGACTAAGACACATTATTTGATAGAAGAACTATAACATTATGATAAACCAAAAAGTCCACCATGTGCAATAATTTCCAGTCCTATTACAATTGTGGTAAGCCAAAAAGGGATTTGGATGAATGATAAAATAGCAAATTATATATGAAGGAAACTTGTCGAATAAAATTGCAAATCAAGTTTTTTTGGCTGAAGGGTTTTGTATTACATGATTTCATTCATAATAGAAATAAGGGCATTAAATATCAAAACAAAATTTTTTTCGGGAAAATATGTCTTTTCAACTTCTCCTTGAAAAGACTTAAAAAAAGCAACTTATCATACTTCCTAAGTATTTCTTGCCTATAAAATGGACACTTACTTCATCCCACTCGCCATGTAAGTCTGGATCACTTTTGTTTTTCCACACGTAGGCTTAATTTTCCAATTTCTCTAAACCATCATGCAAAATCGAGAAATACACTTCCATTCAACTTCTAATAAAACCATAGAAGCGAGTATTAAATTATACCAGGCCCATAAGAACAAAAACACATTACACAATGCATTTTGTGTAAAAGCCTACAAAAATTAAAGAATGATTAGCACTCGGAGAAACATAGAAAGTCGTGATCCGTGATTATTTCCATGTTTAAAGCCATGTTGCAAAGATAGCCAAGATGGTCTGTTTTCTTCTTTCTTAAAAAACATGCTATCTTTTGATGATTCTTTACTTTTCCTTTTTCTCCCCTTTCTTAATAAAAAATAGAAGGCCCTTTTGAGGTTTTTATCCAAAATAATCAAGTTACCTCTTCTCTCAACCTAATTAAACTAGACAACAGAAGAATTAAATTACATCTTCTCTCAATCACTAACATCGGGATATTAATTCCATCATTCCAGATCAAATTGAAAAATAAATGAATTAACTATATCATTATTACAAGCCCTAAACAATTACACTACTGCAAGGAAACTAAATAACAAAAACTAACCATGATGAGCATAAATGTAAGCTGAGCCGCAATCATGGAGAAAGAATTTGCTGCAAATCCTTTGCTGATTATTATGAACCATAAACCTCCAAATATAGACAAAAACAAATATTTAAAAGAAGCATGAATGAGTTCGATGGGTACAAGAACCAATTGCAAGAAAAGGTATCTAATTGATTCTGGGGTATTCATTTAAGATTTTCAAAAGTCTTTAAAAATCTTGAGGTATTCAATACGAATTTTAAAAAGTCTTAAAAAATCTTTAGGTATTCAACAGTCTATGGATTTTAATAGTTTATGGATTTTATTTGATTCTCTTCCAAAATATAAATAGATTCCACTCTCCAAAATCTCTTATAGTAACCAGAGATTTATACGGATTTTAAAAGGTCTTAAAAAATCTTTAAGTATTCAACAGTCTATGTATTTTCTTTGATAATCTTCCATAGGGATATCAACGGGGCGGGGATGGGGGGTTATTCCCGTCCCCGCGAAATAAACAGGAAAATTCCCTCCATCCCCGCCCCGGATCTCCATCCCCACGGGGATTCCCCGTTTCCCGCCTAATTTTTTTTTATCTCATATAAAAAATATAAAATAGTATCTAAATTTAAAAAAAATCATACACAACAATTACTTTAAGTTGGTGTTAAAAAAATGAATTTAAACAATTTGAAGAACCTCTAATTCTAATATTTTACTTAACATATATATATTTAAGTGAAAATTATATAATTTGAAACTAATAACATTATATATTAAATAAAATATAAATGTAAGTTTGAATAAATAGTTAATTGAGTAGGAAATTATGCAATATTTATTTATAATTTACTTTTAAATATAAATTATATATATATATATATATAAATATTAATTATATAAAAAATAATGTGGATCCCCGCGGGACGGGGAATACTATCCCCTTCCCGCCTATGGGGCAAAAGAATTCAACGTCCCCATTTGCTTCGGGGATTCCTCGCTCCGTTCGGGGCGGATCCCCACGGGGATAGTCCCACCTCACTTCCAAGTCTACTCTTTAAAAAATATAAATAGATTTACTCTCCAAAATCTCTTCTAACAACTAGAGACTTCTAATGAGACCGATGTATAACGGTGATAAATGAAGATGAGAATAATAATGTATTTTTGGTATTTTTTCTAAATAATTTGGATAACATTTTTTTATATACAAGTGTGTTCCATGTACATTTGCATCAATGGTTGAAAATCCGTGTAAATCAATAAAAAAAGTGTATTCCACAATCTTTTCAAATATATGAAAATCCATGTAAATTAATAAAAAAAGTCAACAAAACTTTGTATAGAGTCTATTGATTTTCTAAATCCACTTACTTTTTAAAATCCAAAAAAATTCAAGAGACTCCCAATTGAATACACCCCAGTTCTAGGGATGTTAAATAGGCCGAGGGCTGGTAGGCTAGCCCATTTAACCCTGAACCGCACAAGGCTAGGTTCGAGGGCTCTAATGGACCGATTAAAATCCAGTTTTTTTTTTGCCCGAACCGGTTAACCCGGATTCTTTTTTATTTTTTATATATTTTTTCTACTTTTATTTACCTACTGTTACTATTACTTCATTTATTTACATTCTAATAGTTTTTTTTAGTAAAGGTTCATCTTTAATTTTGTCCGATTATGAGAACTTTCTTTGCTTGAATTATGTAAAAATCCCTTTAATAGTGATGATTACTTTACAATTTTGTGTGTGTTATATAGTTCCTTTTATAGGTTCTGAATAACTCATTTTTCATATTATTTAGTTATTTTAACTTTTTTTTTTATTAAATGTATCAATTATGAACATTATGAATATTTTTTTAACAATATTTGAATTTTTTAGTTTAAATGGTAGCGGATTACAATTACAAATTTATATTTTATATTAAATTTTTTTTTTTTCCCGAATCCCGTTTAGCCCGCGGACCACTAGGGTTAGGGTTAGGTTTCAAATGTTAGTGGACCGATTAAAATAAACCGATAAAATCCGAAACTATTTAGGTCCGTAGCCCTGTAGGACTGACTCTATAGAGTTAGGGCTAGCTCGTTTAACATCCCTCCATTTCTTCCTATGAGTTTCGTAAATTAGAAAAAGAAAAGAAAAAGTTACACGAAGGAGCGAAAATTGAAGAAGCACTGCAGAATTCGAAAAAAGAGTTGGTCTTCCAACATATTTTCTCTCGTTGCCCTTACAGAACGGGTAGTACCAGAAGAGAAAAACAGGAGGGAGGAAAGGGATTTTCGATAACTAGAAAGAAGGATTTGGCTTCGCTCCAGGTAATGTTCTTTTAATTACTTAGATCTTGTATCTTCTTTTGTATTTTTATTTTGTAATCTTGAGTCAGGTTTTGTTTAATGAACCATAGTGATATTCCATTGAACTAAGCTTCTCACGCCCACCAAGTGTTCGATAGAATGTCTCATACAGTTTCTTGACCAATTTCGAAATCTGATATCATGGCTTGTAGAGTGAAGTTATTTTATTATGCATACCTTATTTGACATACTTAACTTGATTTAGAATCAGTTACTAATGCTAAAATGAATGATAAGATTAATCATATGGGATATGAAACTACTGCTTGAGATGCAAAGTCAGTTTTGGAATTCTTGAATGTTATGATTGTGTGAAGCATTTCGATGAATTGTCAAAGAGTATATATAGAGTAAAATTGGTTCGTACATGAATCATTAGAGGATATTAGTTATTTTCAGTGAAGGGTATGACTTGTTTTCACTAAACAACTAATACTCTTTTTGTGAAAACAACTAATACCCTTCAATGGTTCATGTATGAACCATTTTCACTCTATACTTTGTCATTGGCAAAAGACATTGCAAGTCTTTTTTTTTTTTTTTCTGGGTATTAGATGGCTTCTCCTGGCAGTGTTTGTACGATCAATTCTTAGACAGTTTTTTCTTTTAAATTTGTCACATATGTTGTAAGTCTGAGTGGCAATGATATGGTCAAGGGAGGAAATTGGTGTTGCTTTAGTGTATACGCTCGTTGAGGTTAGAACATTGTGTGTCCTATGATGAGCTAATGCAAAAGATAATCATACCTAGGATTTACTTGCATTAGGAATTTATGTGAAATGTTATTACATCTGTTTGTTTAATTACGACACAGCTGATTAGTTTGGGGTTTAGTATATCTCGGCGTGCGTTTATTTATTGGAAACGAATTTACAGAATTTTGTACTTTTGTTGTTCATATTGGAAAGAATTGTTTTTAAAACTTGTTTATTTTCTTGTTTTATATGCTCGCAAAAATTAAAGTAGCTATTCGAGGAATTTATTATTGTTTTCGTTTTCTATTTTTTGTCATTACAAGTAACTGTTAATGCATAAATCTGGGTTCAAAAGTTGTTTGATGCATCACAAAGAAAGTTTCTCTTCACATCTTGCATTACAAGCTTGTAAGGAAAGTTTCGTTGATATTCCGTAGTATAGTAGCAAAAAGCATGCCTTATAGTATAATAATTTGTAAATTGGGTTCTTTTCAGAAAATTTAGAGAAGTAATAACATATTCTTGAAAGGATCGAGTTCAGTTCAGTCATAAGTTTTTAAAATCAAATTAATTTATAAATTATAATTTTAACTTTACATCATGATTTCTTTGTAATTATCTTAGATCTATCTATAATTTTTTATTATTGTTTATGAGTTTATCATTTATTCGATTACTATAATTGTGTCATTGTTGTCATTTTTATTATTCTCAAACTCTTATTTTAATTTCATCTTAATTTCTCAAGTTTAGTTAGTGTGTTATTTTGTAGTAGTTGATTATTTTAAGTATTTCATAATATTATTCGTATGTATTATTTTTTCAGTTTATTTCTTTGACTTTTAAAACATGACCCTTTTAACAAACTCCTTTTTTGGGATGGTCGGAGTACTTTAAATGATGTACCTTTACTTTATTAGTCAAAGTATATTCTCTATGTTGTTATATTTCTTTTTGAACATTTTAATCTTGCAACTGATACAAGTTTTTCTCTCTTCTGGTAATTTGTATGTGTGCTAAAATATATTTCTCCCTTGATGTATAATCCAACGATTAAGTATCCGTTTCCATGAGCCAAAAAAAGGTTAAGATTCACCTACAAGTTGAAATCTTTATTTGACTTTGTGTCATGTTTTTGCTATTTGATACGGCTGTGTTTTCTTTTCTTTGCTATTTGATGTTGCTGTGTCTTCCTTCTGTTTTCCATAATTTGACATTTTATTTTAGTTTCTTGAAGCTTCAGGTTTCTCTATATCTAGCTCAAAAATTGAAGATGTACAGACATGAAGAGTTAAGTGAAACATGCAAATTTCTGCTATTGGATCATATCAGGTGAATAAACTCCTCTTCAATGATGAGAGCCAACTTTTATACGCTGTTGTCATTTCCTTGCCTTCTCATTCCTAGATTTCACTTCTCAACCTCAGCAGAAGTGTCATCTATTCCGATAAGGAAGACATGCATGGACCTCCTAAAGAGCTGCAAATCCATGTCTCACTTCAAGCAAATCCATGCCCACCTCGTCACTCATGGCCTCCATAGCCAAATTTACATTCTGCACAAGCTAATGGCCTTCACGACAGACGTTAACTTAACACATGCTGACAAGATATTTTCTCAAATTGAGTGCCCGACTTTGTTTATCTACAATTTGATGATCAAGGCACATGCGAAATCCGGTAATTATAGGAAAGCCATTTTCTTGTTTGATGAATTGCGTATGCGGGGATTTTGGCCGGATAGTTATACATACCCTTTTGTGTGTAAAGCTGTTGGAGGGTTGAGGATGGTTCTCGAAGGGGAAAAGATTCACGGTTTTGCATTTAAAAGTGGGGATTTGTACGATTGTTATGTTTGTAATTCGGTTTTGGATTTGTATGGGGAGTTGGGGTGTGTCCAGAGCTTGGCCAAAGTGTTTGATGAAATGCCTGTAAGAGACTTGATCTCCTGGAATGTAATGATATCTGGGTTTGTAAAGAGTAGCAGGTTTGAAGATGCTATTAGTGTCTATAGGAGAATGAGACGAGAGGGAAGCGTGCAACCCAATGAGGCTACGGTTGTGAGCACTATATCTGCTTGTACGTCGCTGAAGAAGTTGGATATTGGCCGAGAAATTCATGACTATGTTAGTACACAGCTGGGGTTTACGATGATTATTGGAAATGCATTGCTGGATATGTATGCCAAGTGCGGATGCTTAGATATAGCTAGGCAAATATTTGATAATATGCCAGAAAAAAATGTCATTTGTTGGACCAGTATGATATCTGCTTATGTGAGTTCTGGTCATTTGGATGAGGCTAGGGCGTTGTTTGAGAGGACTGCGGTGAGAGATCTTATTCTATGGACGACCATGATTAATGGGTACGTACAGTTTAACAAGGTGAACGAAGCAATGACCTTGTTTAGGCACATGCAAATGGAAGGAGTCAAACCTGACAAATATACCTTAGTTGTTTTACTAACTGGATGTGCTCAGTTAGGAGCACTGGAACAAGGTGAATGGATTCATGCTTACTTGGAAGAAAATCGAATATGTATTGATGCAGTGGTTGGTACTGCTCTTATAGAGATGTATGCAAAATGTGGTTGCTTAGAGAAGTCGTTACATATCTTTTATCAAATGAAACAGAAAGATACGGCATCATGGACTTCTGTAATATGTGCGCTTGCCATGAATGGAGATTCACATAGGGCTTTACAGTTATTCTCGGAAATGGTACGAGTTGGGATTAGGCCTGATGACATCACCTTTATCGGTGTTTTGAGTGCTTGCAGCCATGGAGGGCTAGTAGAGGAGGGGCGTATGCATTTTGATTCGATGACTAAGGTTTATCAAATTGAGCCAAAGTTGGAGCACTATGGATGCCTAATCGACCTTCTAGGTCGTGCTGGACTCTTGGATGAAGCTGAGGATATGATAGCTAAGGTTGCTTATCAAGATAAGAAGATCATCATCCCACTTTATGGCGCTCTGCTTAGTGCATGCAGGAGCTATGAAAACATTGATATGGGTGAACGTATTGCCAAGAAGCTTTTGGAGATTGAGTCTAGTGATTCCGGAAGTCATACACTTTTGGCCAACATTTATGCAGCCGCCAGTAGATGGGAAGATGCGTCAAGAGTCAGAAGTAAAATGACAAGTTTGGGCACGAAGAAGTTGCCTGGCTCCAGTGCGCTTGAAAAACAGTAGTCATCACCGATGTAAATAACTATTCAAGACCACATTGTGAGCATTTAGAACCCAGGTACTGAAGAAAATGATATAGAACATGAATTTCTGATTATTTTGTCAATGCATCGGTTTTAATATTTTGTGATATTTCTCTTGATTGGTTGAGGACCCTGTGTTGACAGATTGCAATTTTAATTACATATTTGTTTTGTTCAGAATGAAATAATTCATCCTTTCTTTTAAAATTTCCATTTGCTACGTGCCTGTCTCGGTGAACTATATTAATTGGCTGATAGTCTCATTTAATATATGTGTAGGAATATAATTCATAAATTGACACTATCTTTCCATTATCCGTAGCTGAGATTTCTCATCATAGTGTAAGCTCATGATAAACTTTTGGGCTAAAAGAGAATTTTATATTGTTTTTCCTTTATTGACTTTCAAATGTACATTTTTGCTATCTATTCACCTTGAAAGGTAGTACATCTCTTTTTACATGTTCTTGTGTCTTTTAAGTATTTTATCCTTCTATGCCTTACCGTAACATATAAGATTCATTTTTAATAATGATCCTTTTGTAAAAGTGACCGGTGTACCAAAATTTAATTTTTGAAATGATATGCAATGGATGAGAATCCATTTTGCTTGAGTGTTGTAATCAAATGTTGGTTCTGATGTGAGAAAGTTTAACCGAGCGTACATAGATACACTGCTAAAATAATTTCTCAAGAAGTCTAAATATTCGAATGTTAGATTGATGGTTGTTCCATGTAATTTAGTTGTGCAAGTGTGCATAATATACATAGGTAGCATTTGCTAATTTTTGCTTAGCTTTGTATGCGTGTTTCTGGTAGCTTATTTACTAAAGCTTTCGAGGTTGAGCTCAGCAGGTTTGGAAGAAATTTAACCGAAGCAGGTGACCAACACTACTGAAATTAGAGTAATTGTATAAATATAATCAGTCTCCGTTCACTCGTAAAACCTTTTCCAATGACCAATATCCTTTTCTCTGTTTTTATTTTCAGGCAAAAATGCCTTGCCTTGCACTTCAGTTACAGGGATTTCATGACAAATCTGAAACCAGGAAGGCAATGAAAGCCATGGTTAGTTTACTGTTTATATTCTGATTATTATTCTATCTTTATAAAAATGTTACATGCTTGACTGGTGAAGAAGCATCAAGCATATATTTTACAGTGTAATGATCAAAAAACTAATTATCTCATAAAGAAAAAGAAAAGAGCCCACCTGGAGATTTATTAATTTGACATTCATCCTTTTTTATTGCTGTTTGAATTATTTGCAAAAATTGAAGTTTGCTTTCAGTTCAGTTGAGTTTGAAGGCTTGAAGTTATGTATATCCACCTCAATTGTTGAAATGTTCTTTTAGTAAATTTTATTTTTCTTTTCATAAAACCCACAGGACTAAAATTGACAAGTTCTCTCACTTTCAAGTCAAATTCAGTTGACATAAGAAACAAAATGTCACTCTCTGTTCAACATATTTAATAGCTGATTAATTCCTTCTTTGTGTGTCAACCAATAGGCTGACTAAGATTAAAGGGAGGATCAAAGTAAAGATCTATTGAGGATTGCATTAGCCAAGATCCTGTAAGCATTCTCTGTTAAATGAATTCCGTCCCAGCTCATATAATTTTGTATGAAAGAGATCAATGGCATGTTTATAGGCATATGTGTAATACAAATTATAGGATGAGGACTGAAGAAGTTAAACCATGGGATTGTGGTTCTGATAGGGATCAGGGAGTGAGTGTCTGTGTATATAACATTAGCGTCTTTTGTTGCTCGATTGAGTGCACGGGGTTGTACCCTCTGACAATAATATGTTGGAAATTGGTTTTAAGGAAGGGTTCATATCCTACGTTTTGACTAATTTTCTGTCATATCGGGTATTTCTGATTTGTGAATAAAAAATCGATAGACACTACTATAGAAGACGTATCCTATAAAGACTTCATCGACCGTTTTAGGTCCGATTTTCACTTGTTTAGGAAGTGACACTTCAACCTTAGATAAACACCCCCACTCTTTGAGGTATTTGTAAGATGATTTGCGCTTTTTCCAAAACTCATAAGGAGTTTTATCCTGAGTTTTAAGTGGAATTTTGTTTAAAATGTGGTTAGCTGACAGAATAGCTTCCCCCCACATGTTCTGAGGTAAACCTGAGCTGATCAACATTGTGTTCATTATCTATTTCAATGTTCGGGTTTTCCTCTCCGCAATACCATTCGATTGAGGTGAGTAGGGGGTTGTCGTTTGATGTATGATGCCCGATTTGGCACACAATTGTTCAAACGGAGCCATATAGTCTCCACCTCTATCACTACGAATTTCTTTAATTCTAGTGTTCAATTGATTCTCTACTTCACTTTTATAACTTTTAAAAGCTTCTATAGCTTCATCTTTATTTCGTAGTAAGTAAATATAGCAGAATCTTGTTCAGTCATCAATAAAAGTAACAAAATACTTTTTCCCTCCTTTAGTTTGTAAAAATGTTAAATCACACACATCCGTGTGAATTAATTCTAGGGGGGTTGTGTTCCTTTCAACAGTTTTAAATGACAATTTAACCATTTTTGCTTCTACACATGTTTCACATTTTTTGGATGCATGCACGTTTTCAATTTTAAGTAAATCTAAATTTACTAAATATTTTATAGCTTTTAGATTAACATGTCCTAATCTAAAATGTCATAAAGAGGAACACTCAGCGATATAAACAGAAGTAGAAGCATTCTCAATGATAATAATGTTTGTGCTTTTACGGCTTACAGTTATAACAGACATCTTAAACAATCCCTTCTCGAGGTAAACTTTCCCTAGAAAGATGTCGAACTTGCTAAGTACAATTCCATTAGACTCAAACACTAACTTAAACTTGTTGCTAACTAACAAAGAGCCAGAAATCAAGTTCTTCCGGATGTCTGGGACATGCAGCACATCATTCAGCTTAAGCTCCTTTCCAGATGTCAGCTTAAGCACCACTGTTCCAACACCATCCACTTCAAATGAGGCTTGATTTCTGGAAATGGGCAATCAAGCCTCATTTGAAGTGGATGGTGTTGGAACAGTGGTGCTTAAGCTGACATCTGGAAATGAGCTTAAGCTGAATGATGTGCTGCATGTCCCAGACATCCGGAAGAACTTGATTTCTGGCTCTTTGTTAGTTAGCAACAAGTTTAAGTTAGTGTTTGAGTCTAATGAAATTGTACTTAGCAAGTTTGACATCTTTCTAGGGAAAGTTTACCTCGAGAAGGGATTGTTTAAGATGTCTGTTATAACTGTAAGCCGTAAAAGCACAAACATTATTATCATTGAGAATGCTTCTACTTCTGTTTATATCGCTGAGTGTTCCTCTTTATGACATTTTAGATTAGGACATGTTAATCTAAAAGCTATAAAATATTTAGTAAATTTAGATTTACTTAAAATTGAAAACTTGCATGCATCCAAAAAATGCGAAACATGTGTAGAAGCAAAAATGGTTAAATTGTCATTTAAAACTGTTGAAAGGAACACAACCCCCCTAGAATTAATTCACACGGATGTATGTGATTTAATATTTTTACAAACTAGAGGAGGGAAAAAGTATTTTGTTACTTTTATTGATGACTGAACAAGATTCTGCTATATTTACTAACTACGAAGTAAGATGAAGCTATAGAAGCTTTTAAAAGTTATAAAAGTGAAGTAGAGAATCAATTGAACACTAGAATTAAAGAAATTCGTAGTGATAGAGGTGGAGACTATATGGCTCCGTTTGAACAATTGTGTGCCGAATCGGGCATCATACATCAAACGACAACCCCCTACTCACCTCAATCGAATGGTATTGCGGAGAGAAAAAATTGAACATTGAAAGAGACGATGAACGCAATGTTGATCATCTCGGGTTTACCTCAGAATATGTGGGGGGAAGCTATTTTGTCAGCTAACCACATTTTAAATAAAATTCCACTTAAAACTCAGGATAGACTCCTTGTGAGTTGTGGAAAAAGCGCAAATCATCTTACAAATACCTCAAAGTGTGGGGGTGTTTGGCTAAGGTTGCAGTGTCACTTCCTAAACAAGTGAAAATCGGGCCTAAAACGGTCGATGAGATATTTATAGGATACGTCTTCCATAGTAGTGCTTATTGGTTTTTGATTCACAAATCAGAAATACCCGGTATGACAGAAGGTACTACGATAGAATCAAAGAATGTTGTTTTTTTTGAAAATGTGTTCCCGTGTATAGACAAAGAAGAAGTGTGTTCAAATAAGCGAACTTACGAGGAATCAAATGAAGCTGCAGGTCCTTCCACTCAGGAGAGTGAAGAACCCAGACGTGGTAAACGAGTTAGGTTGATAAGATCTATGGTCCAGACTTCATCACTTATGTGTTAGAAGACAAACCTCGATCTATCAAAGAAGCTCTGTCCAGACCGGATGCACCTCTCTAGAAAGAAGCAATAAACAGTGAATATGATTCGATTCTGCAAAATTATACATGGGAGTTGGTTGACCTCCCTAAAGGTTGTAAGACCTTAGGATATAAGCGGATCTTTAAAAGAAAATACAAAGTAGATGGGTCAATTGATAAGTATAAAGCCCGTTTGGTTGGAAAGGATTTTAAACAAAGAGAAGGGTATGATTTCTTTGACACCAATTCACCGTTACAAGGATCACATCCATTCGTGTATATATCGCGATTGCTGCGCTGCATAATCTCGAAATACATCTGATTGATGTAAAGACTGTGTTTCTTAACGATAAGATAGATGCTGAAATCTACATGGATCAACCAGGGGGTTTTATTGTACCCGGGAATGAGAAAAAAATGTGTAAACTCGTTCGGTCGCTGTATGGACTTAAACAAGCTCCTATACAGTGACATTTGAAATTTGACAATATTATGTTGTCAAATGAATTTCGAATTAACGTATGTGATAAATGTGTATATGTGAAGGATACACCAAATGAGTTTGTTATAGTGTGCTTATATGTCGATGACATGCTAATCATAGATAACAATCCAAATGTGATCGTTAGTACGAAAAATATGTTAAATAAATTTTTTGACATGAAAGACATGAGTTTAGCAGACGTGATTTTAGAAATCAAATGAAATTTCTTTAACACAATCTTATTACGTTGAGAAAGTTTTGAAAAAATTTAAAGCATTTGATGATCCACCTGCTAAAACTCCACTGGAACAAAATATTCATTTGAAGAAGAACATAGGAGAATCAGTGAATCAGTTAGAATATGCAAGGATCATTAGAAGCGTGATGTACATTACGAATTACACACGTCCTGATCTTGCATGCTCTGTGAACAAGTTGAGTAGGTATACGAGCAATCCAAGTCACGAACATTGGAAAGCTCTGAAAAGGGTCTTGAGATACTTAAAGTATACTATTGACTTTGGGCTACACTATACGAAACATCAAGCTGTACTTGAAGGGTACAATGATGCTAATTGGATATCCGATACTAAAGACTCGTTCTCAACTAGTGGATATGTATTAACTATTGTATTGATGATCTTTTCTAACCCAGATGATTAGTGGCTGTTTTCTATAGTGAAGATCACCAAACAAGATCAAGAAATCATGAAATTTGGCTAAGTAATGTTCAAAAAATAATTTGGCAAGAGTTTTGCTATGTATTGAATTGTTCTCCCCTTTTTCATGTACAAGAAGGGAGTATTTATAGACATACAAAGTGGCCATGTGTCACCATCTTGGTGGCTTAGCCATTGGATCTTTGTCAAGTGTTAGGACACTTGTACAACATCTACACTATTACTCATTGGATGGGTGCCAAGTGTTAGGACACTTGGACCATATCTAAGCTAGTGACTCTTGGAATTCCCCATGTTGTACTTGGTCTTTTGCACTTCTGAGATGCTCTCGACGGTGACCGGCTGCTCGCTTGTACGTCTTCGTTAGATGTCATGGTCCTTTGCGTTCTGAGCTGTTCGCTCCTCGCTTGGGATTGTTTTACAATGTTGCTCGCTTTACTACGAACCTGCTCGCCCAAATTGGCTTTGGCTTGAGCCACTGGCACAGCTGTTCTTTGCAAGGCTGCTCGCCACAATTCTGCTTGCCGCATTAGTGCCCTGCTACAAAGCTGTTCGCCCTATGAATCTGCTAGCCCTGCTACAAAGCTGTTCGCTTCCACGAAACTGCTAGCTCCTTTGATTTGTTATCCTGTTACTAAGTCTAATAATCTCCTGTTTATTAATTACTCAATTGTTCGCTACCCAACAATTGCCCCCTAGCTTGGTCTCATGTTGGGCATGGATTGATCAATTGGGACCAAGCTATAATTTCTTTGAACATTGGGCGAGCAAGAATGGAACATGGATGTTTACATGGGCGAATATCTGAGCAATTGGGCGAACAGGCGAGCATGAGAGCTCACGTGCGCGACCAGCAGCGAACGCTTTTTCGTGTCGCGACGGTTGGATTCCCGAGGCACGGAATGCGAGGCGTCGCGTCAGTCACGCGCGACCCCCAATTTGCCCATAGGGGCCTATAGTATTTTGCGGAAATTGCATTTTTGCCCCAGCCTTGTCCTTATAAATAGGCGTCACTTTCTTCTTCTTTCTTCTTTCCGCATTTCTCAGATTTTCGCCATTGATAAGCATTTCAAAGCTTTATTTCTTCGTGATTCTTGTACCTGAATCTCCTCTCGTGTTATTTTGATCTTCGTTTTCAAAGGTAATTTGTCTCGTTTTTTCTTTAAATTCCGATTCCGTATAATTTTTCTTTTTCTTTCGTATTTTTCGTAATCACGACTGTAACTCCGGCCGTGAACCGCCGTCGCGCCGCCGTGCTGTTGATTCCATCACCATCGTAACTCCTCCATCGCCGGCGTTATCCTTGTATATTACCTCACACTTAGCCAAATCTCTATATCATTTTTTTGAATGGATTTTTCCCCCTCAAGCTCCTCCCAATCCGGACCCGGGCGAAACCCGGAAAAACGACCCGTAAATCCAGATTCTCCGCGCCGATCTGTTCGCCAAGCGTTGGCGAACAACCCGCGCACGTTGTTGGTGGACGAAGACACGGACTCCGATGCGAGCTCCGTTGTTCGCTCGGTTGGGATGTGCGCCGCTGATCGCTCTGGCGATCAAGATGAGACTCACCATCTTGCTCGCGAACCTGAAACGTCCTCCGACCTTGGCGAAGACTCTGCCGAAGTGGCCGCGGAGATAGAGGGTTCAATCGACCTCGAGGGCGACCAGGCTGATACTGCTGGCGAGCAGCAAGTTGGCGAGCAAGAAGGTCCTACGCTTTCATGGGAGTTTCTAAGGGAAATCAATTTCCCCATCTCTCAAACTACGCCAGAATCCCGGATCCCAGAAGGAGTTGTTCGCGACAACGAGTGGGCAGACTATTCTGCTCGCTACTCGAAGACTTTTGCCCCCACATCGAGGGTAATCATGAAAGCTCAGGACGGGGACTATGCAGCGAGCAAAGTTGCCAGTGTTGTCATTGAGGAGGATCTGGCGAGCATTCGTGCAACATACAAGATTCCTTATGATATTTTCATGTATGTGCCGAAGAAGGGAGAGACTGCTGATCGCCCCCCTCCTGGTTGCACGGCGATCAACTTGGATGTATTAAACACGGGTTTCCCGCTCCCCGTTCATCCGCTCATCGGCCGTTTCCTATCCGACATGAACCTGACGATCACCCAAATTACTCCAAATGGTTGGAGTAGTCTTCTAGCCTTCATGACTCTCTTTGGTCTTGAGGGCTACAAGAATAAGATAACAACCGCGGAGATCCTTTACGCCTTGACCATTTCCGAGGATGGTGCTGGCTGGTATTACGCCAAGGCGAAAACCGGATTGAAACTCGTTGAGGGTGTTCCCAATAAGATTAAGGGTTGGCATTGCCAATTCTTCTTCATTGGTGGAGATTGGCGAGCAACTGAGGGATTTGCTGGCGGGCAGGCGCGCATCATGTCGCCTGAAGGCTTTGGAAAAATCAAACGTAGGGCTAATTTTGTCTTGCTAATTCATAAGTAGGACTAATTTTAATCCTTTTCATTGTTTTGCAGGTCCAAGGAACTTGAAGTGGGGGCACCCCGACATCAGCGACGAGTTCCTCTTCACCTTAGCCATCATCTCTCTTCGCGACGTTGCTAGTCGCGACATACACCATCTCTCGAAGGCTCATTGTCGAAAACTTGCTGGTTTGATTACGAGCCCTCACCACCTTGAAGCTCAAGCCGTCGTTCCAGAAGGTAACTTTTTTATTTTTGCTCGCCAATCATTTTTGCCCGTCCATCATTCTTGCTCGCCTAATACTTGTCTTTTTCTTGTCAGATCAACAAGTCACTGTTGCTATCCCGGCTGTGCCTGAATCGTATTATTTGCTCGCCAGAAGAGTTAAACAGATGGCCGAAGCGTCAAGAAGAAAGATGGACCCTCCCCTCGCCATCATGCGCCTCCGGGCAGGAGAGAACCCTTCTGGTCGCCCGGCCGTCGGAGCTGGTCGCCGCAAGCCTGCGGCCAAATCTACTTCCTCTCCGCGAGATGTAAGGAAGGAGAAGGAGAGGGAAAAGGAAAGGGAAAGGAAAAAGGCGCCGCGGGGCGATGATGTTCGCGGCGATGATCGCGCTTCGAAGCGATCAAAAACTGTGGTGGAGGCGAGCAATATTGCCCCCAGATCTCCTGCGTCCAAATCCACCTCTTTAGAAGTGGTGGACGAACAACAGGTGGTCGCTAGTGTGGCGGCGACCAAGACTGCAGTGTACCCCAAGGATCTCTCCTACTTAGGTTGGGATCCTTCAAGAATCAAAGAGTAAGTTGTTCGCCCTCTTCAGGTTTTGTTGTTCGCCTGAGCTTAGTCGTCACTTTGGTTTTTTACTCTTATTCTTCATTTGGTTAGGTACAAACCGGAGCGTTATCCTGGCCGAGGAACTGCACTTCATCACTTCGCCGTTGTGAAGGATGCCCCCTCCAGCTTTCGCGACATTCCCGACGCTCCTGTTCGCCGGGCAGCCGAGATGGTCCCGAGAGCTTGGACCAAGTCGGCCAACACCCTTGTTGCTGGTCAGACTGTGAGCGACAATGTTCGCCTAATGGCGTACAATGCTAGCCATCAAGTGGTCCAGGCTCAAGTGTTGCTCGATCAAGTTCTGGATCTTGAGCGAACAAACCGCGATTTGGGCCGTCGCGTGGAAAAGATGGATGAAGAGAGAGTCTCCGCCATCAAAGAGTGCGAAGCCGAGCATGCTAAAGAGATGGCTTTGATGGAGAGGAAGATGGAGGCCTCCTTAGTCGGCGAGAAGAATGCCTTGGACAAGGCTGAGAAAATGCTATTGGAGGTGAAGTCCTCAGATTTGAGAGCTGAGAGAGCTGAGAAAGAGCGAGCAGACTTGGCTGCTCGCCTATCGGTCGCTGAGGAGCAGATTAAGCGGTTGGAGGAGGAACGCAAGGACATGATCGATTTCGAAGTCCACGAGCAGGAGGTGTTGGACAAGACCAACTTTGGGTACATTTGTGCCTTTGCCGAATGTTTGAGGTCCGTTCACTTCGCCCATAATCACAACCAAGATATTCGTGATGCGGTGAAGGCGGACTTCATTGAATACGTCAAGAATTACCCCCCCGCTCCTGGCTCTACCTTGTTCGTCTCGGATCTGGCCGATCTTGGCTTCCCCTTGGAAGTCTTTGGCGAAGAGGTTGATATCGCCGCCCCTACTTATGGCGGCCAGCCCGACCCCGCTCCAGCGACGACCAGTGTGGCGGCCACTGATGAGGTCTTCGAAGGGTTGGCGTCGCTTCCTTTGACTCCTATAGACGGGGCTGGTACAAGTGCCCAGGGCGAGCAGCCGAGCGCACCGGCGACCAGAACTGAAGATGTTCCTCCTCCACCTCTTCCTTGAAGACTTTAGTTTTTTTTTTTTTTTTACAATAGGATATACAACATTTCTGTATTTCTCATTCCTATTGTAAAACTTTTTGATCTAATGATATGAAGATTTTTGTTCATCTACAAGCTTATGCCTCTTTATTTATCTTACTTAACTGCTCGCCTCTTTGTTTGTCTTACTTAGTTGCTCGCCTGTTGCTTTTTGCTCATGACAGTTTCTAAGTGTTCCTTTTTTCTTAAGGTAAACACTTAAATTTTAAATTGGTCATTTGGTTCTTATAGAACTTGACCTTTAGTTGTTTGGGCCATTTTGGTCGCTCGTGGACTTGGCCTTGCATTAATGTGGGCTATTGGTCCGTTATGGACTTAGCCTTATTTTTGCTTTTAATAAGCTTTTCTGTTCGTCTTATAACAGGCTTGTATTTTGCCAATTTTTGGGCGAGCAACTAAGTAATTTGGACTTAAGGCTCAAAAACTAAAATTCAGCAAGACAAAAGATAAAAGCAATTCTGCTCGCCTAGTAAGATAAATGCAAATCTGCTCGCTCATAAACTTGCGCAAAAATTTCAAAAGTTTACAAATGATCTATTTACAAACTTTCTAAGACTTACAGGACTTCATTGGTAGTACTTCTTGAGTAAAGTTGTATTCCAGGAGTATTGGGACGACTTGCCTTCCATGTCTTCAAGGTCGTATGTGCCGTTGTGCCACTTATTCGTCACCTTGTATGGGCCCTCCCAAGTCGGGCCGAATACTCCTGGTGGTATTAAAACTTTTCGAAGTACCAAGTCCCCAATTTCGAATTCTCTTGCTTTTACTTGAGAATTGTAGTATTTTGCTGCTCTTCTTTTGTAGATCGCATTTTTCAATTATGCTGTTATTCTTTTTTCTTCAAGCAAGTCCAACTCTGCTGCCATTGCGGAGTTATTTGCTTCTTCGTCGAACGCAGCTGTTCGTTTTGTTGGGACTTTTAGCTCAATCGGAATTACTGCTTCTGTCCCGAATGCCATTGTGAACGGTGTTTCGCCTGTGCTTGTTCTGTGGGATACTCGGTATGCCCACAACACCTCTGGTAGCTCTTCTGACCATTTTCCTTGCTTGTCAACCAAACGAATCTTCAGTATATGCTTGATTATTTTATTCACTGCTTCCACTTGACCGTTCGATTGGGGGTGGTATGGTGTCGAGAAATATTTCTTTATTCCCCATTTTTCGCAAAAATCTCTGATCTCTTTTCCCTCAAACTGTCTTCCGTTATCCGTCACAATCGCCTGAGGGACCCCGAAACGACAAACAATGTTTTTCCATATAAAGTTGATCATTTTCTCCTGTGTGATCCGCCCGAGTGCTTCTGCTTCCGCCCACTTCGTGTAGTAATCAACAGCCACCACCGCGAATCGAACATTTCCTTGTCCTGGGGGAAAAGGCCCGATGAGGTCAATTCCCCATTTCGCGAACGGCCATGGACTATTGACTGAAATCAATTCATGTGGGGGTTTGTGAATGTTTGGGGCAAACAATTGACATCTATGACAAGTTCGGGCAATCTTGATCGCATCCTGAAGGATAGTTGGCCAGTAATATCCTTGCCTTATTGTTTTATGTGCCAAGGCCCGTCCTCCGGCATGATTTCCGCATACACCCTCATGGATCTCTTTCAGTACTGCTTGTCCTTGCTCCCTAGCCAAACATTTCAGAAGTGGGAGCGAAATTCCTCTCTTGTACAACTGTCCGTCCATCATGGTGTACCTTGCTGCTCTTTTAATCAACTTGTTAGCTTCAAACGGGTTGTCTGGTTTTTTATCGTTTTGCAAATATTCAATGATCGGCATCCTCCAATCGTCTTCTTCGAAATCTTCGTCGATCTGATAGATTTTGTAATCTTCGGTTGATGGTTTGGACATTCTTGTTAGCGTCACTTCCGATAATTCTGCTGGTCCGGTGCTGGTTGCTAGCCTGGCTAATGCATCTGCTTGAGCATTATTGTCTCTTGGTATTTGTTCAATGTATATTTGTTCGAACAAGGAGGCCAAGTGAGCAACAATCTTTTGATACAAAGCCATGTCTTCATCTCTTGCTTCATATTCTCCTCGGACCTGGTTGACGATCAATTGCGAATCTCCAAAGATTTGTAACCTTCGTACTCCAACTGCTAATGCTAGGCGTAACCCAACGATCACAGCTTCGTACTCTGCTTCGTTGTTCGTCGCCATGAACTCGAATCGAACAGCTGAAGTAAAAACTTGCCTATCTGGGCTTATCAAGACTATACCTGCCCCCGATGCTGTATTAGTTGACGACCCGTCAACATACATGTGCCAGGGATGGCTATGTCCTCTCGTTGGATCTTGGGGGAAAGTCAGTTCGACTATGAAGTCTGCTAAGACTTGCCCCTTGATCGCTGTTCGAGGAGCATATGAAATCCCGAACTGACTGATTTCCAAGGACCACTTCAGGAGCCGACCAGCCGCATCGGGTCTGTGCAGTATTTGCTTGAGCGGGAACGTTGTCAACACTTCCACCTGGTGGTCGAAAAAATATGGACGAAGTTTTCTGACGCTCATCACCAGCGCATATGCTAGCTTTTCTGTTGGTGAATATCTGAGCTCTGCTTCGTGCAAGGCATGACTCACATAGTAAATGGGTAGGTGGAACTTTCCTTCTGCTCGAACGAGCACTGAGCTGATTGCCTCTTCTGAAGCTGCCAAGTACAAGTATAACTTTTCCCCTGGGATTGGTTTGGCAAGAATTTTCGTATCGCTGAGATATTCTTTCAATTGCTCGAACGCTCGCTGACAGGCGTCTGTCCATTGAAACTTTCCTTTCTTGATGGCCTCGAAAAATGGCCTGCACTTATCCCCGGATCTTGAGATGAACCTGTTCAAAGCTGCTAGATATCCGGTTAGTCGTTGGACTTCTTTAACCGATCTAGGTGGTTGCATTTCCATGATTGCTTTCACTTTCACTGGATTTGCTTCAATTCCTCGTTGACTAACCAGATGTCCCAAGAATTTCCCAGAATGGACTCCGAAACTGCTTTTCTTGGGATTCAACTTCATATTGTAGGTCCGAAGTATCTCAAATGTTTGAGCCAGGTGCTGTAAGTGATCTTCCCTTTTTGAGCTCTTGACAACAATGTCGTCCACATATACTTCCATCGTCTTCCCGATGTGATCATCAAACATCTTGTTAACCAGCCTCTGATATGTAGCTCCAGCGTTGATTAGCCCAAATGGCATTCTCTTCCAGCATAGCAAGTTTTTGTTGGTGTAGAACGCTGTGTGCTCTTGATCATCGGGATGCATCGCGATTTGATGATATCCTGCGAATGCATCCATGAACGTCAGCAGCTCATGTCCGGCGGTGCTATCAACTAGCTGGTCAATGTGAGGCAATGGGAAATTGTCTTTTGGGCAAGCGGCGTTAAGATCTGTGAAATCGATGCAGAGTCTCCATGCTCCAGTCGCTTTCTTGACCAATACTGGATTTGCCACCCATTGCGGGCATAACGCTTGTTTGATTAAGTCGTTATCCAGCAGCTTTTTAACCTCCATGTCGAGCGCCTCGTATTTGTCGGGTCCAAATTTTCTCCTCTTCTGATGGACTGGCTTCTTCCTCGGGTCGATGTTGAGTCTGTGACAGACATGTTCGGGGCTGATGCCCACCATGTCTGCATGCGACCATGCGAACACATCGAGGTTTGCTTTAAGAAACTCAATCATGTTGGTCCTGTACGGCTCTGGTAGCTCGAACCCTATGAAGAGTTCTAAGCCCTCTTGGTTCGGGTCGACTTTTACAGTTTCCAACTCTTCGACTGGGGTAGCCCTTCGTTTCTGGCCTTTCCATCTGGGGTCAATAATGGGCCCTTCTGTCTTTGGCTCATCTTCGATCTCCATCGGTTCTGCCCCCAGTCGTGGCTCTATGTCCTCTGCATCAACGTTCATTGTCCTTGTTTGTTCTTCCTCGTTGTTGGTAGTAGCAGCTTCTCTACCTCCTGTTTGGGCAAGCTGTTCGTCTTCGCATTTCTGCTCGTCCTCGTCCACCTGTGCGCCTACGCACATCTGCTCACCGATGCGCAGCTGTTCGTCTGCGCACAGTTGCTCATCGCTGCGTGGCTGCTCGTCGACTTCCATTATTTCAGTATCAACGGAAGTCATGGCCTCGCTATCATCTCCGTCCTTGTCTGAGCACCTGTCCGCCATGTTGACTTGGTGATCCTGCAACTGTATTTGCAACAGACACGCACGAGCTTTCTTTTGGTCTCCTTTGACTGTACCTGCACCCTTCTTTGTTGGAAATTTTAGACAATAATAGTACGTTGAAACAGCTGCTTTAAATTCATGCAAGAAAGGACGGCCGAGGAACCCGTTATAAGTTGACTGTTGGTCTACAACCAAGAAGTCTACCATTCTATTCATTTTCCTCTCCGGGTCCTCGATTGATACAAGCTCAACTGCCAACGTAACTATTCCTAGCGGGGTGGTTACAGCATTTCCAAAACCTACAATCTTGTGATCACAGTCTTTAATGTACTCAGCGCAATCTCCTAGCTGGTCCACCGTGCTCTTGAACAGGATATTCGTGTAGGAACCAGTGTCGACAAGTAGACGATGCACTTTTGTCCCCATGATATTGGCGCAAATGACCAATGAGTCGTTGTGGGGAGTAAGTATCCCGTCTAAGTCTTTCTCTGAGAAAGTCAGGTCCCCTGTTCGTTTGGTCGATGGATTTACACCCACTTCCATTACCTGATCTACTGCTCTCAGCTCTGCTTTCCTCTTTCTTTTCGACATAGGTGGCCTCCCATCGGAACAACCACCTACTGGCCCAGTGGGTTCCAGCATTAGGATTTCCGGGATATGCCTTGCTGGGGCTGCTGGGACCTTCCTTCCCCTCTTACCAACTTTGCTTGGTTGGTCATCACTGTCTCCGTCATCCGAACTGGATTGTACTGGCGCCCTTGGTCTTTTACCTGGTTCCCTCTTCATGAATTCGGACAGCTTTCCTTCCTCATAGAACTTCCACAACTGCTTCAATAGATCTCGGCACTCGCTCGTGAAGTGGCCGATGTTCTGATGATAAGCACAGTATTTGTTCGGGTTCAGCTTTCCTCTCTCTTGCCTTATCTTCCGCGGCTCTGACAACATTTCCCTGTCCTTAACGTTGTTGTACACAGCATCCACGGACATAGTAAGGACTTGACTCAACTTTTCTTTCAACTCAGCTCCATCATTGAATGACTTCATGTTCTTCGGAGCTTTGTAATCACTTCCTCCCGACTTCTTGTTAGACTTTTTCGAATCAGTTTTGTCTCCCATCTCTCTGTGTAGGGCCTCCTGCATTGACACATGGATCCCTGCTTTGTGCCTGAATTCTGCGTATGTTTTCGGGCAAGTCAGATGCATTTCCTTCCACAAATCAGTTCCTTTCTTTAACCCAGCCATCACTGCCACTATCTTTGTGTCTTCACTCACCATTTCGCCCTCCAGCAAGACTTTATCAAATCTTTCCAGAAATTGCTTGTCAGACTCCTCGTCTCCCTGCCTAATATCTGCCAGACGATGTCTGTGGGTCAAGTAGGACCCGGCAGTTGAGAAGTGGGACAGAAACTCTTTGCTTAGTTGGGCAAACGAGTTGATGGAGCCAGGAGCTAATGCTGAGAACCATCTGTGCGGGCCATCTCCAAGGGTGAGTGGAAAATTTCGGCATTGTGTGGCGTCGGTTGCCCCCATTGAGATCATGAAATCCGAATATTTCGTCACATGAATTCGAGGGTCCGACGTTCCCTCATACAAGTTGATGGCTGGAAACTGTATCTTCTTCTGGATCGGTGCACTGAGGATAGACGGAGATAACGGTGAAGATGGGAGAACGGTTGATCCGACACCTCTCTGAGATTCCAACTGTCTCTGCAATTCTTCAATTGCCTTTCTCATTTCCTGCAACTCATTTGGGGGAGTCCTCCCGTTGGAAGACTGTTCATCGTGATTGGGTTCAGTGACCTCTTCACGATGCAGTCCCTTGCCAACGGGACGTTTCTCCTGAGTTGTCTTCCTAGCAGCGTTGCTAGCTCCATTTGGCCCTAGTCGGCCAAAAGCTGACCTCCGGATTCGGTCATGCACTGACGGGCGAGCAGGATAGTGTGATCGCTCCTCATGCCTTCGGGATGGCTCCCTCCTATTTACATTCCTTGTTCCTAATCTCTCCAAAGCACTTGTTCGGGAAGTACTTTTGCTTGACTCATCTGCTCGACTTGGTGATGATTCTCCTCTGCTTCCTAGACGTTCGCTCAATGGAGCTTTTCCCTTATTTCTACGAACTTCCTCGCTGTCGGCCTCGTCTCGACGTGCATCTTCTCTCATTTTACTTCTTTGTTCGCCAGTACGTTCCTGCTCGCCTGTTCGTCTGGTCGTCACAGGTGCTCTTGACGGTCCTGCTATTTGTCGATTTTGCAAGGATTGAAGAACAGCAATGGTTTTTGCTAGCTCTTCGGGGTTTTGAGCAAGAGCTTCAACTTCTGGTGGAATCGTGTCAATAGTGACTTGTATATTCCTCTGCGAAGTTGCTCTCACTGTCCGTGCATGTCCTTCGGTGGAAGAAACCCTAGTTCTTGGTCTACGACTTGGAGATATACTCGAATGTCGTTCTTCTTGCGATCTAACCATTTTGACTATCAAAATATGGGTAAATGAGCAAATGGATTGAGGTAATCTTGTTCTTGCAAACACCTTTTCCAAGGGTTACTAGCCTTGTGTGTGATTATGAAGGTTTGAAAACCCTAGTTCATGCACACATGCATTAAAACCCTTAAAGTGTTGTAAATCTTTTTCCTAAAAATGTGCACTTTTGTTTTCCGGCAGCTTCTTCCCGGATTCCGGCGAGATTATGCAGATTCTGGTGGTAATCTTCAAACTTTCTTCGAATTTTTCTACAACCGGAGGTTCGCACCCTCCTTCTAGCGCCAATTGTTGATGATCTTTTCTAACCCAGATGATTAGTGGCTGTTTTCTATAGTGAAGATCACCAAACAAGATCAAGAAATCATGAAATTTGGCTAAGTAATGTTCAAGAAATAATTTGGCAAGAGTTTTGCTATGTATTGAATTGTTCTCCCCTTTTTCATGTACAAGAAGGAAGTATTTATAGACATACAAAGTGGCCATGTGTCACCATCTTGGTGGCTTAGCCATTGGATCTTTGCCAAGTGTTAGGACACTTGTACAACATCTACACTATTACTCATTGGATGGGTGCCAAGTGTTAGGACACTTGGACCATATCTAAGCTAGTGACTCTTGGAATTCCCCATGTTGTACTTGGTCTTTTGCACTTCTGAGATGCTCTCGACGGTGACCGGCTGCTCGCTTGTACGTCTTCGTTAGATGTCATGGTCCTTTGCGTTCTGAGCTGTTCGCTCCTCGCTTGGGATTGTTTTACAATGTTGCTCGCTTTACTACGAACCTGCTCGCCCAAATTGGCTTTGGCTTGAGCCACTGGCACAGCTGTTCTTTGCAAGGCTGCTCGCCACAATTCTGCTTGCCGCATTAGTGCCCTGCTACAAAGCTGTTCGCCCTATGAATCTGCTAGCCCTGCTACAAAGCTGTTCGCTTCCACGAAACTGCTAGCTCCTTTGATTTGTTATCCTGTTACTAAGTCTAATAATCTCCTGTTTATTAATTACTCAATTGTTCGCTACCCAACATATTGGAGAAACAACTGTTCCACAAAACAAACGTGTATTGCCTATTTCACAATGGAATCAAAGTTCATCGTTTTAGATCAAGCTGGTGAAGAAGCTGAGTGGCTTCGTAACTTTTTGGAAGACATTCCTTGTTGGAACAACCGGTACCATCAGTAATGGTACATTGTGACTGTCAAGCTGCTATTGGTAGAGCTTTGAGCAGTATGTATAACGGAAAGTCGAGACATATTCGTCGTCGACATAACTCCGTTAGACATTTGATCTCAACTGGAGTTATAACAATTGACTATGTAAGATCAATTGATAACACAGCAGATCCGCTCACGAAGAGCATAAATCGAGATTAAATGAATAAGTTGATAGAGGGAATGAGTCTAAAATCCACAAAGAAAAACTGAAACAATGGTAACCCAACCATGATGACTGGAGATCCCAAGAACTTAGTTCAAAAGGGAAAAATAAGATGTGATTGTTGGCTGTACGACACTTGAAAATCATTATCATTCCTGACAGCACTGTGTCAAGTGTTAGTAGACCTGTAAGTTGTGGTAAAGGATAAGTCGTTGACTTTTAATGATTCCTATAGGTCCACATGGGACTGAGTATGACGGGATACTCGAAAGGAGATCACCTATATAAATGAGAAGTGAGGACTGCTTCGACCAAACATTTATGAATACAAAGGACGTCCAGGGCCAAAATGGACAAAAACGTGAGAACAAATCGAAATCGAGACTGACTTGTGTCTGCATTGTCTGTAAAGTATACACTAAGGAGGATTAGTTCAAGGCATCGTGTCCACTAAGCCGTCGGTATACTTAATAGTGTCGGGCTACAAAAAGTTCAAAGTTGTAAGCTACTTATCCGGAAGCAACGAAGTCTCAAATAAGTTGAACGATGAGCCTGACTCTCTATGGACACAATTCTCACTCATGTGGGGGATTGTTGGAAATTGGTTTTAAGGAAGGGTTCATACCCTACGTTTTGACTAATTTTTTTAGGAATGAAAACGTCAGTTTTTGGGAAAATAAAAATAATGAGGTCATTCTACTCGCGGAGTAGATGAATGAGGTATATTAAATATCTCAAAATCGATTTCTGGTGAGTGAAAATTTAATTTGGGAAGATGGAAGGTCATCCACCCTTGCAAGGAGAATTCCATTGGAAAATGAAAATGAATTGCTTTCTATCACACATTGAAAAATTACAAGGAAAGTGTCTTACATATATAAAGGAAAATGAATTGCTTTCTACCCTAACCATGGACCACACGCATGCGCGCGTGTGTTCCCCGCCCTGCCCCGCTCGAGCCCTTGTCTGGGCCCGAGACTGGGTTCGTGGTTCTTGGTTCTTAACAATTTGACTTTGGGTGGGCTTTGGGGCCTACCTATATTTTTAGAGTACCAAAAATGTGAAAAACCCCAAGAACTTTTGGATTGAGCTGTTTGGGTGGCCCATCCGGATTTGGGTCAGCCCAGGAACATGAATACCCATCCAGAATTTATTTTGGAATATTCGAAGCATCAAGATTCAAATTTGGAATATTCGATTCTGGAAACTTCTTCCTTCCCAAGAAAGAGACGCAGACGTGGTCAATCCCACGATATCCTCAACTGACAGTCCTCATCTGCAGTGTAATTTCGTCTATATATATCCCTCTTCTCCAGACTTTCATTCTCACTTTTGCCTACGCAATTAGAACCTCAGAAAGCCTTTCGCTGATAATAATTTTCGTTCAGTTCGTACTCCGATTTCGTTCGTCGAGAGCTTATACACGGCTGTGCTACCGGTATAAGCTGCAAACCGTTTTACCTTTGGGGGCTCATACGCACGATCTTGTAAGCACTATACGGGGCGTATTTAGTCTTGCGGGAAAAGATTTTTCCTTGACTCAGTTTCTTTAATACGATTTCATTTTGTTTCTTCATTGCAGTATACGAGGTAACATTTCTTCTACATAATATTGTTGAACGAGACCATGCATCCGGAGCTACTGTGAGAGACCTGTGTTAAAACTGTCCCACGACAGCCAATGGGAACAATATTCATCACCAAAAATGTGCGCCTTCCTAACCCGTATAGAGTTTAGTTCATTCGGCACGAATCTTGGCTATGCCATATGCGACCGATCAAGAATGTGTAAAGGGCTTTTCCAAATACATCAGACCTACTGAGGAAGATCAAGATTGGGTATTCATCGACTTTCACCTTAAACTGCTTCATCTGGATATCCAAATACAAAGGGCTTACTCCTGTGACAAATATGGAAGTGTTTGGCTGATACACCAAAGTTAACGCCATTTCTAAAATCAGATCCAACGAAGGCTTGGCAATCCCAGAGCTTGAGCTGAAGCCAAACAAGTCATTAATTCTTGTTGCAAAATATATACATTTGAGAGATTTTTCTCCTTACCTAAGAAATCAATGTAGACCCACCAGTTGGTCTGCTGAAGTAGGTCGTCATACCTAGAGCTGTTATTCGAGTCGAGCAAGTCCGAGTACTTGATGCTTGAGCTCGGCTCGATAACTTTAACGAGCTAGAAATAGAGATTTGCTCGGCTCACTAACGAGTGTCATAAGCCTAATGAGTCGAGTTGAGCCGAACCTAATGAAATTATAAGAAAATATTTAACTATCTAGCTTATTGAGTCGAGCTCGAGCCTTAACGGGCCAAGCCGAACTCACAAGCAGCTCGTTTCGTTTAACATCTCCACTTATACCATTAGGGGTGGTTGAGTAGGAAAAGATGTGTAATATCACCACGTTTTGCATGGATCATTGAAATCAATATCACCACCCAAGAATCGCGGACTTGCTTCATCCTATCTTCGATTATTTGTATAGAGATGAGTGACTTAGTGAGGGATGGATGCCCCTTGGAATTTAGATTTTCGTTACTTATATATATGTTTTAAATTCGTAAATTTTTTGTTATTTTGCACCCTTAGATTATTAATTTTTTACTTAATTCCTTTACTATTTGAAAATTTTCATTCCATCCTTTAGATCTATCAGAAATAAAGCTATTAAAAAAACGAGTAGCTCGAGACCCCAGCTCATTTATATTGTTAAATAAGTCGAGTTCGAACTTGTGACATATTGACCATCTCTACTATGTTTAAGGAAGTTTAGCTTATTATTAAGGGTGTAAATAAAATATGCTTGAAGTTGTTAGTTTTGGAGGTTTTTTTTTTTTGGTTTTGAATTAAAATAGGACAGATGGAGCATTGTGTTTGAATATGCCTCAAGCTGCAAATTAACAGACTTTGTATAGAACCATTTTACGAATTTCATTTTATGAGATCATTTTAAAGGTCAAATTGAATTAATCAATATTTTAAGTGAAAATTGATCAAATATACTATAGAGCAATCTTACTAGATGAGTATCTTCATGAGCACCACACCTTATAATTGAGAGTCATGAATTCCAAATAAAAGAAAAAAATGTTCATAGGACACAACTTAATCCCAAATTGAAAAACTCATGTTATTATAATGTAAAAAATAACATTAATAATTTACCCTCTTGCCTCAAATTTCTAGGCTAATTTTTTTGTTAATATACTCCACCTGAAAAAAATTCAAAAAATTTGACAATTTTCGGAATTCTTTTCTAAAAATATGTAATTTTTTTTTATGAAAATTATCAAGTTTACCAGATTATTATTTCCGATTTTTTTGGTTAAAATGTATTAACAAAATAATGGACTGCATTTAGCTTGGGCCTTAAAAAATA
The DNA here is from genome assembly GCA_947034835.1 of Ballota nigra. Classification (NCBI taxonomy): domain Eukaryota; kingdom Viridiplantae; phylum Streptophyta; class Magnoliopsida; order Lamiales; family Lamiaceae; genus Ballota; species Ballota nigra. The sequence continues at coordinate 1,848,429 of OX344727.1, read as the reverse complement.
ATAAGTCAACCCATCTTTTACTATTAGTAAAAGCCCAATATCTACATTTTAGAAAAAACCAATCGGTAATGCATACCGAGTAGGGTTTTTTTTATGGTCAGTAAGACTTTCGCCCTTCCTGACGTCAGTAAATCCTTTGATCACCATTAGATCGAAAGATCCAACGTATAATATTTTTTTCAATGGATTGCACTTTGCATTAAAGCGTTTGCACTCTGCATATTGCAATCGCACTGTATCGCCCTATTAATAAATTAAATTAATAAATATAACATTACAAAAATACCATTTTTCCTAATGGGACAATTTAGGCCCTCAACTTTTCCGTGAAGATCATATAAGACCCTCAACTTTTTTTTTAACACCCAACCCCTTATCTCTATAAATGAGATAAAAAAAGCCTCCATTCTCAATAAAATGGATCAATTAAACCCTTCCTTGAATTTTTTTTGGCAAATAACGTAAAAAACAAAGCTCCTTCCCCATTTAATTTAATAAATAAAAGCTCTAAAATTCTAGTGGACCAATGCTCGACAAACACTCTCTGTGTGAGAGGTTGTATTCAACTATGATCACTCAATTGTTTCTCCTTGCACACACATATGCACAGACATAAGTTCAAAGGAAAAAAAAAATAGAAGATATCAATGATCAATCAAAGTTCTGATGAATGGTTTTAAAATTGGAGCTCGGTCTGAAATTCCGATCATGGTTGAGAATTCCGATGACCGATTTGAAATTGAGGGTAGGGTCCGTCGCAGAGTATTGTGGAATAACTGTAAAAAAAGGGATTCTGACTGGGCAAGACAAGCGGCGTGTTGCCGGAGCCACAAGTTGGAGAAGTCACGTGAATGTCCGAATAGAGACATTCAAGCATTCTTTATTGAGGTCCCACCATTTCTTACAGATGACAAAAGCTGTAAATCATCTTATAAACAAATAACCACGCCATTATCCATACAAAAAGAGAAAAATTGGCTGTCATTAAATGAGGAAAGTTGTTGTTCGCATCGCTGGAAATTAAGCTTCAGCCGCACCAGAATCAATGGAGAAGTAGTGCAACATGTTTCCGGAAAGCTTTTCACCGAAAATTGCGGAGTGCGACACCGGCAATTGAAGATTCGCGTCATGCCATGGCCGGAAAATTTATGAAGTGGCGCATCGGAAAAACTCCGTTTGGAAGAGATACAATGAACGTGAAGGAAGGTTAACCATTCGCCGGAGTAGTAGCAGGCAAAACTGAAATCTAGAACATGAGAGGGCGGTGAAGGCGATCAAGAAAAGAAGGCGGTGAAGAACGATCAAGAAAAAAAAAGGAGAAGAAGAAGAGAATAAGACGAAGAAAAGGAATTAGGAAGAAAATTGTGTTTTGATTTAATTTTAAAATTTTAATGATTTTTAAAAACTCTAATTTGATATTTTAATTATTATAAAAAAGATAAAATATTAAAATATTTTTCAAATAAAAACACTATAAGGATATTTTTGTAATTTTATAATTTTTTCTATTAATTTTACTTCGGGCGAAGGTAGATCGCAAATAGCGAAATTAAATGATTTGTCAAGTTCTTATTGGCTTACTGACATCAGGAAGGGCGAAAGCCTTACTGACCATAGAAAAACCCTACTGAGTAATAATAAAAGATCTGAACAAAAAAAAAATTGCTACTAAATCTGAATTCGTTTAAATTATCAAGTTAAATCAACAAATTAATCCAACTCATTAAGCTCAGGTCGATGTTATGGTTTACTAAAGGCCAAGGTTATATACAGTCCTATCTTTTGTTAATACAACCCCACCAAAAAGCGTTCGGAAAAAAAAATCCGAAAATTTTGAAAAAAAAAATTTGAAAATGCAAAAAAAAAAAAAAAAACACACACACTAGACATATGATTTTTTGGAAATTTTTCCGAAAATTGTTATATTTTTCGAAAAAAAATTCCGAACATTTTTTTTGATGGGGTGTATTCACAAAACATTTGGACCTTTACTAAATGCAGCCCGCTAGAATAATGGGCTACCCGACCCACCCGATTAAATGGTTTAAATTTAAAAAAGGGGTTAATTTCATATAAATTCAACACCTTTATGCTTAATATTAATTTAATCACGAACTTTTAGATTTTTATAAAAATACCCAATCTTTGACATTATTGCAATATAATACACGTTTTTTTTCCTTCCGGCCGGCAACCGATGACGTGACTTGCCGGAGTGTGTGTCATCTTGCCACGTAAGATTACACATGTTTACTTTATTTATTTTTTAAATCCACATCACAAGTAACACTTACAATTTAAATAACACCTTTCTACTTAAAATTAAAATAACAACCAAATAAATTAAACAACAACCAACATAAATTATATGTAATAAATATTTTTACGTTCTTAGTTTTTTAGATTTATTTGGTTGCTATTTTAATTTTAAGTAGATAGATGTTATTTAAATGGTAAGTGTTACTTATGATGTGGATTTAAAATATAAGTAAAATAAACATGTGTAATCCTACATGGCAAGATGACACGCGCTCCGGCGAGCCCGTTATCGGTTACCGGCAGGAAGAAAAAAAACGTGTATTAAATTGCAACAGTTTCAAAGGTTGATTTTTTTTACAAAAATCTAAAAGTTCGTGATTAAATTGATACTAAACATAAAGGTCGTGAATTTATATGAAATTAACCCTAAAAAAAAAAAGGAACACAGACAGTAAAAGTACCATTCTACCCTTAATCATCTTGAAATTCCCGTTCCTACCCCTCCGCTCATCGCCGAACATTTTCTAATTCTTCTTCCAAAACCCCAAAACCCCTTTTCTAAAACAGCAAATATAAGAATGCTTCTCCGATCGCTCCTCCGAGCAACCGCCGCCGCCACGCCACTCAGGCAATCACAATGGCAGCTCTCCGTTTCCCGAAGTATGGCTGCGAAAGCCTCCAAAAAGGATAACCAAGCCAAAGGAAAGAAACCGCACCAGAAATACGATCCCAAGGAGAAAACGCCTGAAGTGACGCCGGCCGCGTCCCCAGCATTTTCGTCTAAAGAGGAGCTGGAGCTCCGCCGCCGCCAGTTGGCGGAGGATGAGAGTAACCCAGCGCTTGACGTCGGCCCCAATGGCCGCCCTCTCTTCACTTCCGCACCTTCTCTCGCTTCGCTCACCAAGGACGATGTGAACACCTACTTTAAATTCAGGTGAGGCAATTTTTGATTTACTAAAATGTTTAGCAGTGAGCGGATTTGATTAGTGAATGCAATTGCAATCGATTTGTTTTGTAGTATGAAGGAATTGAAAGAGATTTTGCCCGAGGGGTTTCCGCTGGGAATGATTAAGGAATTTGAGGAATCATGTAGGAGTGCCTTGATGGTGCGACAGTGCTTTATTGATCTACGTGATAATTTCAGGCGTGTTGTTGATCCTTCATTGGTTAAGCCTAAAGGTTAACTTCACCCCTATTGACTTAGAAATTCTATGATATTGACGAGATTCTCTATTTTCTTGATCATTATTTGATATTGACGTAGAAATTCTTCCCATCAATGGATATCGGTTGTTTACTATTTATTGAAGGTTCCAAGTTAATCTTTATCAATAAGGAAAACGATAGGTTTTCTTGCTTGATAACAATATATTTATGCAGAGAAACATGATTTAAAATTAAGTGGTTGTTGTAATTTGAAAGTGAAGAAATGGCTTGATTTAACTATGTTGGTGCAAGATAGTTTTTGTTGACATTTATCTTTTTCATTTATTGTCCTCTATTGCTGGATGTATGTAGTCTGTAAGAAGCAAATCGTACTGGATGGCCCCGTGAGTTGTGGAAAGAGTATTGCACTTGCCATGCTTGTTAACTGGGCCCGCAATGAAGGTTGGCTCGTGCTATATGTCCCAAGTGGTCGATACTGGACACATGATGGACTATTCTATAAAAATCCTGAGACTGGTCTGTGGGATACCCCTCTGCAGGCCAAAAACATTCTGCAAGTAAGAAATATACAAATTATTGACATTTTGATATCACAAATGAAATAATTATAGCATCTCATTAGACCTTTATTACACTTTTTACATTTATAAGAGACCTGCTTTTGAATTCTGACTTCATGGTTGGTTACTTCAGGATTTCTTGATGTACAATAAATCTTGCTTGGAAGGTTTAAAATGTAAAATACTTGATCCTATTCCACTGGGAGAGGGGGCTGGTGTTGGGTGGGCTAAAGGTAGAGATAAAATGCAAATTTCAGAAGAGATGACTCTTTCTCAGCTTGTTGAGGCTGGGATCAACGACACACATGCTGCTGCTGGAGTTGTAGTTCGATTAAGGAAGGAATTATCAGAAGTGAAAAGTGTTCCTGTCCTAATTGCAATTGATCAAGTGAGGACATTTATGAACTTATATATCTCTTCTAAGTTGGACTATTTTGCTCTTTGAAATTCATTTGCGTCCATGTGGCTAACCAACTGCTGTATTTGAACAGTATAACAGTTGGTTTACATTTACTAATTTTGAGGAGCCAGTAACACCTCGTTCGTGCCGACCGATTCATGCTAAAGAACTATCATCTGTAAGTTGTTATTTATTTGCTCATTACATCAAATATTTCAAATCAGCCTTTTATTGTGATTTTCATCTGGGTATCACAGTAATAGCTATTACATGTTTCAATTTGGTGGATCTGAAACTCGTGAGAATTTTATGTATGATAAAAAATATTTATTTGTGGCCAGTTACTTGAACAACTATGGTACATTGAATCTCAGTGCTGATAATTAATTGTATGAGCCATTTCATCATGTTATGGTGTGATTAAAATTTACTAATGTTAGTCAAGGGCTTTATTTGGCTTGTAATAGTGACCAAGTTCTTGATTTTTATCAATAGTTAATCAAGGTGAGTTGAATTTGTATATTTCTGCAGATGGTCAGGTGAGTTTCATGTGTCCTGCATTAGATCACTTTAGTGGGGCTCACTATGCAATCTACTCATTATTTTGAAACTATTATTTTATGCATAATGCCACTTGATATAATATTTAAACTTAATGCCCGTCTTATCAAATTTATTTGTTCACTATTGCTGGCTTCCCCAGCGTTCATCTGAATTACAAGTGACTAGGCAATAATCTGATTTGACCTGCACAGATGCTTGATGTAAGAAATATTTGACATAGAATATTAACTGTATTCGGCACACACTTTTACCTGATTTGATTGCACAAACTATATGATGTAATATAAAATGGGCGACATGTTACCTGATTTTGGTATTTATTTCAGTACGTGTTCTATTCTCTTAAGCTTCTCACTTTGTTCTCTTCAATTGTGGGAACCATATGATCTTATGTTGAGAAACACTTCGTTGCCTTCCGAATGTTTTTTACTTTCATGCAACCTTTTACTCAATAATTGTCTGGGGGTACTGTGAGGTGATTCCGAGTTTCAAAATATTAGATTGTTTTAGAATGTTGCTTTATATCAACCAAATTCGGCGTTATGTATAGAAACCAAATCATCGCTTGTTTCCTATTTCTTATGCTGGAGTGGCCAATAAACATAATTTGATCCAAGTGGCATGTGATTTCTAATGCTAAAGCATTAGAATTCTAAGAGTCAAGACTACTGTCAGCTCCACCCCTCGTGACAGCTACCTTTGTGTTTCTCTGATGGTCCTGAAGAGTGTTATACTGAGTATGCGCATGCCTCTTGCTCTAGTATAATTAAGATATGAACAACCTTATTGTAACTTTGGTTAGTTGGTCTTATGTAAAAGAGTTATAGCGTCTGGTTTGGAGCTATCACTATATAGTAAAAGAACTAATGATTTTAATTGACACAAGTAATACTATTTTAAATTCAAATAGAATGCTAACCAGTTGCACGATAAAACTGATTTACTTAAGACTTCCGTCAACTTTGGTTGATGTTCATCTTATTCTTAAATTTCATGTTGTAGGTCAACGCATTCAGGTCAATGATGCACACAGATATGATGGTGGGTGCTTTCTCTCATTCGACAGCTGTAGGGAAGTTGCGGCAAGAATTGCCAGATGTTCCCAAAGATGCTCGAATATTTCTACCTCGATACAGCGTGGATGAAGCTTCTACTGTTTGCCACTACTATCTTAGGTCTGCTTCTATCAACTTGTAAAATGACAGGGTCTTAAATTATTAACTATACAAGAAGACAACTTCCATATTATCTTAGCTATAGGCTTCTGATAAGATCATACATGATAGTTTTAGTTAAGCCTAGGCAGTCTGGGAAATTGAAACTCCACCTCAACTCGTGAAACAAATCCTTAGTCTATTCTTTGCAGTAGCCATTCGGTCTTTTTCTTCCTCCTAACATCCTTATCTAAAACAACATGATGATTTCCTCTTGTTATTAAGTTGAGAAATTAAATAGGAAAATATGATTTTGTGTAGTTAGATCAAGAGGTCCGTATCACATGCCTTCCGCTTAAGCTTTGTGTTGAGAATTTGTCATGCATACAGCACAAGATATAGCAATCTCGTGTATAAATGTGACACTGGGTTATCAAAATCCCTATTTTCTACCTTGAGTAATTGTAGCAGCCCTTCAAGTTTAATTTTGCTAACAAATTGATTACAGAAAACTTGAGGCAACATTCTGTGTTTTGTTTTATGATGTTTACGGGAAATTTATTGAAAAATGTTTAGTTCATTGCAAGTGGTTAGTTGATGCATAACATTTATTTATAATAAGGATAGGGAGTAAAGGTTTTGTTTCACTTTTTGGGTAGTAAAGGATTTACTGGTTTGTGGATCTTTTTGGTAGCCATTTACAGTTGATTGAAACTATGAATGATGTAATTCGTCGAATTATATGCATAACTTTTTTATATTTGGACAGAAGATAATTATAAATTATAGTAGTCCTTTATCATTGATGATTGGATAGTGTCATTTCATGATCCATGTAACATTGAATTTTGCAGGCAAAGACTTGTGAAACGAGACTCGTTTTCGGAGGAAAACTGGAAGAAGATTTTCTACCTGTCGAATGGAAATGGAACAGAGATGAGATACTTGGTCCCTTATATGCGGTGAGTCGATGAAGATCCACAACATAATTTGATATTAGTTGTTATTTGTAGCTAACCCTTGTTCTCATGGGTTTGTAGTTTTACCACATTGATTAAATGTTGCACACCTTTTGTTTTTTTGTTTTGTTTAAAAGCAAACTGGGGTTATGCATATCATTCGCAATTTGTTTTGTTCTTTTTTTCCTCTTTAGTTTGTCTAACTTGTAATGAGTAAGCTCTGTTGGAATAGAGGATCTTGTGTGAGACTGAAAACATATGCAAGCCTCAATTTTTTATATTAATAATAAGAATTATAATTTAAACATTTTTATAAAATGAAAAAAACATTTTGCAGTATTTAGTTATTATTGTTTGTTTTAATATTATGTGCAGTCTTTTATAGTCATTGTTTTGACAACCTTTAAAGTCGCTTGGATTGTTGAATTAAAAGAGCTTTTAAAGTGTTGCGTTTAATCTCGAATATAATCAAATTACGAAACATTATAAATTCAGGAGAAACACTTTTGAGATTGTTACTTGATTATGAACTTCAATTATTAGTACCTTGAGGACCCATTTGGTAGCCAAGATGAGAAAAGGGGCCAAGATGGGCCTTATGAAACGATTTAAGAATGCGATTTAAGAATGTGGGTAAGAAACGGATTGTTTACGATGTTTGGTGGTCTTTAAAGAAACCGTTTATCATGTTTGACACCATTGATACATTCACCGAATCGAAATATAGAAACATAGAACCACAAGCTCAACTTCAATCAAGCAAAAGTAGCATTTCTCAACCAATTAATTTTAAAAACATTAGCAATTTTGGAATGAGTAGATTTACAATTGCAGCTCTGCCGTGATAATACCTGGAAGCCAATGCCAAAGCCACTACCACATTTGTGCGCTAAAAGGATGTGGGATTTTGTTTTGGACGAACAGAGGAGTGAAGCTGCGATGTGGGTTTTGTTTTGGAGGAACAGAGAAGAGAGAGGTTAGGGATTTTGATTTTCAGGCGACACGGCTGGCCGTTTCCTCCATTAACGCTGGAGCGGAGCGAAGCAGATGAAAATTGCGTGACAAACAACTCTCGAAATGGCAGCACAAAATTGCTTCTCGCTTCGATTTCCGACGATTGACGGAATTTCCACCGATGAACAACTTCCGGCTAATGAGCTTTGGTTTTCCCGCGATCTCTGTGTTTCTACGAATTTCGGCGCGACGGTGGCTTCTCTAACGCGGATTACTAGGGATGTTAAACAGGCCGCGGGCTGACCCGTTTAGCCCTAAACCGAACAAGGGTTAGGTCCGAGCATTTGGTGGCCCGTTTAAAATCGGGCCTTTTTGGCCCGGACCGTTTAGCCCGCGGGCTAAATGGGCTAGCCCGCCGGTCTACCGGGCCAACCCGTTTAGCCCGATTTTTTTTTTTTTAACTTTTTATATATTTTACTTGTACAACTACAACCATATATACAACCTACCTATTTTACTTCAACTTCAAATTTTTAATTCAAGTCCAACTATCCGATATATATATATATATATACATATATATTCAAGTTTTTATTTAGTTAATTTATGCTTTCACTTAGTTAATTTATTAAATTACTTGAAATTGAATTTAGCCATTTAATTAATATTTGATATTTATGAACAATGTGTGAATGTAATTTTTATAAATTTATGAATAAGATAGGATTTCAACATCCCTACTTCATTATTATCTTTTCAATTTGGGTTCATCGGTCGTCGCCATGACTCTCAAATCGTCATTGTCGGTTGCCGCCCGCTCTTAAATCGTCATTGGCGTTATAAATTTATTTCATGAAAAGGTGAAATATTGAACAATGTTTAAATGTAATTTTCATGAATTTTTTAACGATGTTTGAATTTTAAGTTTAAATGACATCGTATTACAATTACATGTCTAAATTTTATATTAAAAATTAATTTTTTACTTTTTTTTTCGGAGCCCGTTAGTGACCCGTTTAGCCCGCGGACCGCTAGGGTTAGGGTTAGATTTCATGTGTTAGTGGACCGATTAAAATGAACCGATAAGGCCCAAGACCGTTTAGGCCCGCAACCCTGTAGGGCTGACCCTAATGGGTTAGGGCCAGCCCGTTTAACATCCCTACGGATTACAGACATAGACCTCCATTAATGGCGAATGAAGCTCCTCTTTCCAGCGAAGTTGTTGAACCTTTCGAATTCCGGCTAGTAGGCAGTGGTTTTAGGAATTTCTCTCCTTTTGGAAAATGTGTGGGTTTAGGAAGAATGAGTTATTGAACCAGAAAATGTATCGTAGGGGGAGTCCAGATGGGGCTTCCACAGAGCTACAGTAATTGTCATTAATTGATTTAAAGGGCCGGTGTTTTCACGGGCCAACCACAAACGTTTTCTTGGGTACCAAACAGGAGTAAACAACAGAAACCTTTTATTTCAGAGGCTTATCTTGCCTATCAAACAGACCTTGATAGTTTTAGAATTTGACGTTTGTGGCGTGGATAAAAAGTGGGTTTAATGTGAAATTAATTTATAGTGTGAATTGATATCATTATATGCAATTATATATAATATTACACGCATTTATTGATATTTTAATATTTTTCATTACAAAATGATATAATATCAGCGAACATATGTAATGGTATAAATTTCATATTATAAATTTTTTTATAGGAGTCTTTTTGTTTGTTGAATATGAATTTAATTTTCATTGATTTAAAATTTTGAAAATCTCAATTTCTCAGGATTCTTAGGTCCAAATTAAGTAAATTTAGGTCAGATTCAGGTATTACTCGGGTTGTGTGCATCCTTAAATAGACTTGCTCTCCCAAAATTAATTTATCGTGACCAGTGATGCAGAAATCTCTTTAGGCTCCCACTTAGGCGGTGCCTAAGCGCTAGGCGGTCATCAGCTGACCGATTAATAGTGTAATCCGCCTAGACAGACAATATATTCATTGTTTTATGTATTCCACCTTGAAACGACGTCGTTTGGAGAATTTCAATCAATTTGATAAATGTGTATGATTGTCTAGTTTGACTATTTGCATATGGAAGTTGATATAATGTTGTTAACTTGTTACTACAAAAAAATTAGTCACATTAAAATATTACCAAATAAATTTTGACTATATCACTGAAATATAGAGGGTAAAAATTTGAAAAAAAACAAAAAAAAAAACCCTCCCAACGACTAGTCCCCGTCTAGGCGCTAGACGTTCCAAATCCGCTTTACTAGCGATTTCCGATTTCTATAGCCTTGATCGTGACACCATCTTTTATTTGTGTTTATTGATGAGAGTTCTAATTATTGATCAATGATCATTTGTTTGGTCAAGGAGATTTTCAATAATTATTTCAACTACACGGTTCATTTGGTCGTTTAAAAACTCAAAGGGGATAATTGTAATTAACTAGTAAAATTAAGAAATTTGTTTAATAATTCTGATAAATCTAGAAGAGTAATTGTTTCTCTTAAAAAATCAATTTTGTTCCTACAAAGTCCAGTTAAGGCATTACGTAAGGCCCAGGTTAAATACAGTCCCATATTTTATGAATACACTATACACCCCACCCAAAAAAATGTTCGGAAATTTTTTCCGAAAAATGTAATAATTTTCTAAAAAAAAAATCTGAAAATTCATATGTTTAGTGTTTTTTTTTTTTTTTTTTGCATTTTCGGAAATTCTTTCCGAAAATTATCAAAATTTTCGAATTTTTTTTCCGAACACTTTTTGATGGGATTGTATTAAAAAAAGATTGCACTGTATATAAACTTGGCCATTACATAAAGGTTCACAAGGTTTTTAAGTTAAAGAACAATGTCCAGTTAAGGTATTACAAATAGGCCCACAAGGTTTTTAATCTCAGTTAAAGTAATTTGTAGGGAAACAAACTTTTGTAATCATAGACCATCCCATGTAATGTGCTGTGACTTGTGTACAACAGATAATCAAGTATCACCTTTTATTTAATTTTAAAAAATTATTTCAAGTAAAAAATGATATTTTTCAAAACATTAATAAGAAAAAAAAAATTACTCCTTCGTTCAAAGTTAGAATATATGTATTCTTTTTAGGTCCATTAAACTTAATATATCTTATTTAGAGGAGTGAAAAGAGGTATACAAGTGCATGCATGTGGATATGAAAAGTAAAAATACCTCATGAAAAGTGGGACATGGACAATGGTAGGTGGTATTATTATAGATGGTAGGATGAGACTAAGGTTTTGTATACTATTGCATGTATTAATTTACAACAACTATTATCACTTCAATAATGACAATTAAATAAAAAAGATTCATTTGAATGAAAATTACAACTACCCAATTCATCGAAATTAACAAAAACCATACAAATTTAAAAACTTACAAGACAATACTAAAAATGCATAATATAAAAGTAAATGACAATAAATGATACTCACTATTTAAATAATGACCAAAGATGGAGTTTTATCTCTTCTTCGTTTGGAGATAAGTGATCTTTCACCAATATCATCAAAAGAGTGTTTTCTCCAAATTCATTTCTCTCTCAACACTCAACACTCAAACCTCAATATCTCTAGTCAATGCATGAATTTCGGCAACAACTTCAATAGTAGTTGAAAATTTTGATGTCTTACATATTATCTCCCCGTCTTTTTGACAAGAAAGTTTTATTAACACTAAAAAGATAAGTACAATGGGTACAAGAAATACCCTAAATAGTTTTTTTTTTAAGGAACCCTAAATAGTTTTTCATATTCAAAATCAACTCTCTAAAATCATTCTCGGATTCACTAACCAATCAGAATATGAAAAATTAGAACATCTCAAACTTTTTACATAAAACCAACTCCAAAATTTTGCTTTAATCTCCTCGACTATCTTCTCCTTGGAAAAAATAGTGTTACTAAACATCATTGAGTTTCTTTCTTTCCAGAGTATCCACACTATGCAAAGTCAAATGGTGATTGCTACTTGACTGCCTCTCTTCTCCCTCAAGAGTCGCTTATGTCCAATCAAGTTTAAAAGGGGATGTGAATAAAAAACAGTAGAAACACCCAACCATTTAAAACATTTCATCCATACCTCATGTACAGCGCCGCATTCGAAGAAGAAATGTCTTGTCGTCTCATTGAAGCTCCCACAAAGTACACAACTAATATCACTATCTTGATCAAGTACATTTCTTCTCCTCAAGTTGCATTTGGTTGGTAATCTATCCCATAGGAGTCTCCATGCATGAGCTATGACTTTTTCCTCAAGTTGCATTTTATTTCCCTCTCTTATCTCTACCTGTAGGATATGAAATAGTTGAACCGCTACTGCTTGAAGTTTCTTGATTAGTGGAATGAAATATTCTCCGTCTTCACTTATCCTTGTTCATTTTGAGCTGCCATCACCCTCTTCATTACCCTCGCCATCTTCAACGCAGCGTTTTGAATCATGATCTAATTTATGTGTCACTTGGAAATGTTACTTATAACTTCATTAAATACAAGTTCTGAAAGTTGTGCATACCTACTTTGTAAATTGCACAAGCTTCTTTCTCAACATCCTGTTGGTTCATTCTGTTTCCTTTTCAATTATGTGATTCAATGTTAGCAACAATCTACCATATTCATTAACTCATTTACAACGTCGACCTTTTATTGAATCTATATTCCTTTTATTTATCTCCTCTGGATTTTTTGTTCGAACTTCTTCATACATTGTATGCGCTTTTTGTCCAGAACGAGTCAGACTTTAAATTTCTGCCACAATTTTTTTTTTATCTTCACTAACAAAAATTCAAGATAACATGAGGGTTACATGTTCTTTCACACACCGAACATTTTTTCCACCCTTTTTCGTCTATAGAGAACAATTTGGAAGTGATATTTTGCTATGGTTGAACTTGTTTCAAGATAGGAACTTGATCAGATTTCGAAAAAATTGAGAGACTAATTAAGCTTTAGTGTTAAAAATACACTGAAAAATTAGATAATTTTGAGAGTTTGAAAAATAATTTGGCTTACTTATAACGTCAACATGTTCAATAATTAAAAGGTTTTTTTTTTTTCAAGACAATAAAAAGATTTATACCTGAAGAATTGTGATGTTGATATCTTAATTTCATTTGTTCAAATTTCTAGTGAACTTGAAGAGAGGAAGATACCTAAATAGAAATTGCGTGAGTTCCATCACATTTTTCTTTCATTCTTCCAAGTTTCAACATCTCCGTCCCTCTAAATTTACATAAAAAGAGAGGAGATAACCTATTTTCAAATAATCATCACAAAATACGAAGGCTATATATAATTGATAAGTATTTATGGAGTTAATGATTCTTAACATATATTGCATATCACAAAAACGTGCATAAGTTGATGTCATCGCTTAAAGCTTGTCCCATAAAACTATTAAGAAAAAACGCAATCACGAAAATAGAAGAATACGAAATTTGTTCACCCAATTTATCTTACTACTACATCTCGGGCGATGCCAAATCAAGATTTTTCACTATATTTTTTGATGCCGAATACAAGAAGAAAATGTCTATTTATATAGACAGCAACGAACCCTAACCCTAAACCCATTAGGATCCTAGCTGAAAAAACATTAGGATCAAATTGGATTGCTAGTATTGGGTCTTATTGTACAGTCAATTCAGGCTCCGTACTCCAACAGAAACAAGACAATTAAGATAAACTCCGATAATGAATACACGCACCTCTCCTTTTCTTTTTCTCAAAAAAAGAAAAAAATATATATATTACATGTCTAACAAGTCCATAATGTAAATAAAAACTCACACATCACTCTAATCTACATAAACAGCATTTACATATTGACATCTTATACACAAATTGATACAACAAACTCATTGCTAAGAAATAGCACATAAGCTTATATGAATAATGGAGGTGAAGTTGTCCTCTACTCATTCATATCTTTGAGAATGTATAGTCCATAACATCAACCAAAAAATCTGCACGAAAACAGCGTCGCGGTTAGACGAATTGTCAAAACAAGCTGCGAATAAACGAGAGAGCGAGAGATTTATCGAGACAAACCAGCGTCTTCCTTGGTGAAGCAAAGGGGTGGAGTAATCCTAAACACATTCCCAAAGAATCCCCCTTTTCCCATTAGTACTCCCAACTCTGAATCACACACAAATTCCATTAGTATCATTTTCTTGGGGCAAATGTATGTATGTATGTACGAAAATGGAGAGTTATAAATGGCACCTTTCATATGTTCCATTAAATGGAGGGTCTCGTCCTTGGCGGGGGTTTTCAGCTGGCGATCCGTCACTAATTCTACGCCCAGCAAAAGCCCTCTTCCCCTCACATCCCCAATAACTGCACAACAATTGATAATTCGGATCAATTTTCGCTCGTTTATCTTTTTCGCTTTCATAATGTGGACAGAGCGAACATACTTTCGTATTTGTCCTTCAATGTATGAAGACGCTGCTTCAAATACGACCCCACGGTGAAGGCATTCTCCTGAAGCTTTTCCCTTTTCAATACTTCAAGAACAGCAAGCCCAGCAGCACTGCACACGGGATTCCCAGCAAAGGTATTGAAGTAATTTCGTTCAGCTAACACCTTCGCCACCTCAGCAGTCGTGATCACCGCACCAAGTGGCATTCCGTTTCCAATTCCCTAATACACAACATTGAAGAAATGTATAAAGATTACATAACGGACGAGCAAAAAACGAGATTACCTTAGCCATGGTTACTATATCGGGCACAACACCATGGGCCTCGTATCCCCAAAAATGACCCGTACGAGCAAACCCCGATTGGACTTCATCGGCTATACAAAGTCCCCCTGCCTTTCTAACTATGCCATAAACTTCTTGCAAATAACCAGGAGCCAACTCCAAAACCCCACCGACTCCCTATGATCAAGATTTCTTTCGTAAACATAAAAGGCAAGAAGTTGAATAAAAGTGACAGCAAATCATGCACATTTTCAACCTGTATGGACTCAGCAATAAAGCCAGCAACACGGCCTGTTGTCCCGTAGGTAATTATTTCATCGACGTCCCTTGCATACTTCGCTCCATCGGACCCGAAGATGCCTCTGTATTGATCGGGATTCTGTGCGTGGTGGACTCCGTTCTGTTGGAAGAGCCGAATTTATAGCTTATGAAAATTTGAAAAGAAATTGAAATGATCTGTCTATTCTGTTTTTAAATGGAAATGACATTTTTCCTACTCATGATAATCTACATTATGCTATGAAGAAAATCTATCATAAATTCATAATCCTGATTCTCAAAAGATGGAATTCCAATTTCATCACGTTCTCAAGCCTCAATTTCGAAACGGAATTCAAATTAAAAAGCTCAAAGCATTGATATAATCAATTGAATACCTGAACAACATTGAATTTATATCTGCTTTGAGCGCAACGATGAAGAAAATCATCATAAATTCATAATCCTGATTCTCAAAAGGTGGAATTCCAAATTCATCACATTCTGAAGCCTCAATTTCGAAACAGAATTCAAATTAAAAAGCTCAAAGCATTGGATATAATCAGTTGAATACCTGAACAACATTGAATTTATAGCTGCTTTGAGCGGTGGCGCCCATTGTTCCAGCTGCGTTTCCATGGTATCCATTCCTAACCGATATCACATCGTGAGAATTCGTATACAATCGCGCCATCATCAAAGCCAGTTCGTTCGCCTCCGTCCCCGAATTCGTGAAGAAAACGACCTAATTATTCAAAACACAGAGAATACCAAAATCGCTCTCTAATTTCTTTCAAAACATTAATTAATCGACGAATTCGTTTCCGCAGGGTTTAATTGAAGGTATAAACCTTGAGATCGGCGGGGAATTTCGACGCGAGAGCCTCGGCGAAATCGGCAATCGCAGGGTTCAAATACAGGACAGTCGCGTGCTGTAAACGCTTCGTCTGATTAACAATGGCGTCCACCACCACAGGATGGCAATGGCCGCAAGCGACGGTGGCAATTCCCCCAAACGCGTCCAGATATCTCCGGCCTTTGTCGTCGTACAGGTACTGCATCTTCCCGTCGACCAAATTCAACTTCGAACGCAAACGATTAACACATTAATCAACAATCGCCACCTTAACAAATTGAAAACATCAATTAACTAATTGATAATGAAGGAAATTACTGGTTGTTTGAAAAGATGAGAGACGGCGGGGTTGAGAAATCTGCGGCGTTTCTGGAGGATTTCGTCGGCGGAAGGGCCGACGTACGGCGGAGGGGTGTAGTCGAAGGGGGGCATTTTGGGAAGAAGGGAATCATTTTTTTGAGGGAGAGTTGAATGTGGTCGAGAGGGTTTAGACGGAAATGCCCTTGAGAGAATTCTGTTGATCATTTTTGCCCTCTCCATGAGAAGAAGAAAGATCAAAATATGGGAGAGAAGAAGAGAAGGTGGCGGAAAAACGGAATATAGACGTATCTTTATATTACTCCAAGTCCACAAAATGAAAGACCACTCGTTTGGAGCCAAGTTTTTTAAAAAAAAAAGTTAATTGCAAATAAAATCACAATTTTTTCGCAAATTGCAATTTAGTTTAAACTTTTGAATCTTTGCAAACAAAACTCCAATTTAATGTTTGGTTGCAATTTGAACCAATAACCAATTTTTTTACTGTCCAAAAATGATGTTTCACCTACCTGACAATGAATATGCAATCGTATTAATATGTTTAGATTGGTTCGTATGACAATGCATAATCAATCATTACGTTTGGGCAGATTGAAATCGGTCTTTTAGTTAGAATTGCTAACAAATTACAAATTGAGGTTTTGTTTGCAACGATTCAAAAGTTTAGATTAAATTGCAATTTGCGAAAAGGTTGTGATTTTATTTGCAATTAACCAAAAAAAATAAAAAATACTCCACTCGACCTTAACCAAGTTGAAAATATCGGTATCCGTAAAAATAAAGAGAACTTAAATTTGTGGAAATATTGATGAATATTTCAATATCGAAATCGGTAAATTTAAAAAATTATAAAAATTTAATAACAAACTTTTTTAATCATAAGTTTAACAATAAAAATAGAGCAAATTTTACATTTGTGATATTAATCGATACTTATCAAAATTACCGATATTTCTCGATATTTTTTCGATATTTTCCGATATTATTCGACACTTTCTCGATATTTTACCAATATTATGCTCAAATTTTACAAAAGAACAATTGAAATTGATATTACATACTAATATTTATCGTTATTACCAATTTTTTTTTACTAATATTATGGAAATATCGTTACTCCCCAATATCGATATCGATAACCACGAAAAATGGATATATCCTTGACCTTTAACTTTATCTTTATGATTTCTATTTTGATACATCTCAATTTTTTCTTTATGCCCTATAAAGAAAATAAAATTCAATATAAATATTTATATTTGACCACTTTATATACTAAAAAATAAAAATACATACATTTTTATTGATTGAATACTCAATAAAATAATTTTTTTTTAATATGTGTGTAAACACAAGTGTGAAAATAGAGGTGAGACGAAGAGATTAATAAAGAGTAAGTCTTGTGTAAGGCCGTCTAATAGTATGAGATCAATATTATTTGATCCACTTTTAATTTAAAATATGTCACATATGAATTAAAAAGTTGTTACTTTTAAAAAGTGAAAAAGTTTTAACAAAAAACGATAATATTTTTGTTAAAAATGATTTATCACTTTTCTTTAAAAACATTGACACTTTTTATTATAATCCTATATTTATTTTTTTAATTTGGTCGGTCTCATACCATGAGACTGTCAAAAACAAGTTTTTGTCAATAATAAATAAGTCTTGTATGAGACCGTCTCATAATAATATGAGACCAATACTATTTAATCCACTTTTAACTTAAAATGTATTTTTAAAATATGATAAATTTTAACAAAAAATGATAATATTTTTAATATTATCACTTTTCTTTAAAAATATCGTCTCATTTTATCACAATCCTATCACTTATTTTATTTTATTTTTTAATTTGGTCGGTCTCACACTATGAGACGATCTCACACTATGAGACGATCTCACACAAGTTTTGTCAATAAGTGTAAGTCTTGTGTGAGACCGTCTTATTACGAGACCAATACTATATGATCCACTTTTAACTTAAAATGTCATTTATTAACTAATGAGTTGTCATTTTTTAAAAGTGATAAAGTCTTGTCACTTTTCTTTAAAAGTATTGTCACTTTTTATTATAATCTTATCATTTTTTTTTTAATTTGGTTAGTCTCATACTATGAGACGGTTTCACACGGGTTTTTTGGGAGGTCCAATGAGTGGACAATTAAATATGGTTGGAGTTGCTTTCAGTGGGAAATGAATTCAGGATTTTTGTCCAGATGTGAGACTATTGACTATGATACTATGAAATAATTTCATCTCATCTAAAAATTCGAACTTGTATAGTGGCGTGAAATAAATTCATTTAGTTATTTCTCTTTTACAACAATTAATCATTATTTAATGAGCCGATCTCGTGTGAGACCATTTCACGTATCTCATCTGTGAAACGGGTCTTATTTGAACCAAATACTTGACCCACAAGGCCACCTCACAAAACTATTCTTCTACTCCCAAGAGCATTCGTCTCTTTCCTCACCTTTCCATTTCCCAGCATTTCTTCTTCATCAATTTAATCAAGAGTTTTGAGTAATTAATTTTGTTTGTTGTTTTCTGAACATGAGAACACTTGATTTGTTATGTAATCTCTACTCGAACATAGAGAGATTCTAAGCTCAAATAATATTTTTCAGTGTATGTCTTGCATGAGACCGTTTCATACGATTAGACTGTGGAATGGGTATAAATTTTGTATTGACACATTAATATTTTGACAGGTGTGCGTGTTAATTTGTGCTATCTGACGAGAAAATATTACAAATGATCTTGTAACTTTGTCCGAGTCCAGATTTTATCCTTTATCTTCTAAATTTCTCAATTATAGGCAAAGTATTATATGAAAATAGTTCATGATAAGCTTATCATGAAAATATTTTAAAGTATCATTAATTTCATTGGGAATATCATTAATCTCATTAGGGGTATCATTAGTCCGAGTTCAATAAAATTGTTTTAAAACTAATGATACCCCTGTCAGGTTTAATGATACTCCTGGTGAGATTAATGATACTCTAAAACTATTTTATATTAAGTTTATTATGAAGTGTTTTTATATAATACCTACTCAAAGTCCTTTTGTTATCAGAAACAGTCATTTTCGATGAAAATTTTAAAAATTGTCTAGAATTTACACGTGCTCCGATGGTAGTGCTCACGTAACGTTCCAAGTCAATAAATTAGGTCTACGCCGTACTCCATTTTAATTATATAAGACTCATGTTAATGGAGAGAAATCACATTTTCAACCTATTTAATCCAAATGAAATGTGATGTGTATCTTATTTATTGACTTGGAGCGTCACACGAGCACTATAGTCGCACAATGTGTAAATTTTGGGTTTTTTTTTTTTTTTAAGTTTTCATCGAAAATGACCTTTTCTGATAACAAAATAATCATAATTGAAAAATTAAGAAGATAAAATACCAAAACTAAACTCGGGCAAAGTTACATGATCAATTTTGATATTTTTCCTGTCGCATACCATGAGATGTTCTGACGCAAGTTTTTGCCTATTTTTTATATATAGAATTTGAGATGTATATTAACGTTAAGTTTTATTTCTGTTGTATGAATTTAGACATGATTGTTTTTTATGCTGCGAAGGTGTTCGATCAAATGCCTCGTTTGAATGTAAATGAAATTACACATCTCACTTTTAGTTAAAAAAAATACTCATCACTTTCATTTAAAAAAAATCGTCCCATAACTTTTAAAATAGTGATACAATTTAATTGAAAAGTGACAGTGTTTCCTTTAGGAGTGATTATCAATTTTCACTTAAATACTAGATGTGAGTACCTCTATCCACTCAACGACTATCATTTTTCACTCGAAGATTATTATTTTTTAATGTTAGCTCAATAGACAAGAATGAAAAGAATATATATTTACGTAAATATTTCAAATTTTGAAGTCCATTTAATAAGACAAACATTTAGGAGAACAACTACGACATACTTCAATATCGAAGTTCATTACATATTTCATATAAATTGTAATAATTAATTATAAACATCTATTGAAAATTTCAAAATTAAAATTCAAACGAATGTTATACACTTTGAAGCCATAAAAAACCAATCTTATAATTTTTGGGATGAAAATCGAGAGTAATTAAAAAGAAACTGAGATTGCACTTGAGTAAGCCGGTGAAAGGGTTTAAAATGGGCCTCTTAATGGTTCGGTAATTTTTAAGCGGGGCTCTATCTCATATAATAATTCAATAAAACGGTTTCACTTAATTTTTTATTTTATTTAATTAATTATTTATATAACATAACATCATTGGTGAAATAGTGAACATATGATATTTTCATGCTCATTGCCTTACTTGCTTTTATAGAAAAATAATCATTATACTTGTTAATTCTATTAGACACCTTTGTTGGAGTGTGGAGGCTGAATGAACTGTAAAATTGGGCCGAATTTTTAGGGTTAGAGTTCGTTTATTATATATACATGTTTTCTCCTAGTATCGGGTATCAGAAAAATATAGTGAAAATCTCTGGTTTGACATCGCCCCCAGACGTAGTCGTAAGACGAACTGGGTAAACAAATCGCGTGTTCTATTTCGTGATTGCGTGTGTGCGCTTTTATCCTAACAATCTCGACATTATTTAAATAAACTCGTCCACCCACAAGCTACTATATATCGAAATTTATAAGAAATTTACCCCAAAAAAAATTATATATCAGTATCCACTGGACATTCACCCAAAAATATTTGGATATAATGATGTGTAATTATTAATTTGGCTCCATAAAAAACACATTAATGGACATAACTTATCAAAATTCATTATAAACGAACGGTAAATACCATATGCACACATGCACACGTGTTGAGGATTTAAAGAGTGAAACTCGACATAATATGAAAAGGTAGCATGCAAAAATAAAATATCAAACTGATTTTTCATACTTGTACACTATAAATAAATACCATTAAATAAAGGATAGATTTATTGTGCACTAGGTGCACCATGCAATTTAAATATATTAAAAAAAAATTATACTCCTTCCGTTTATTTTTATTAGGCTTATTTGCAAGTCTGTTATTTTTTTGTCATATATTGAAGGATATCATGAGGTATTGTGAGGTTCATTTGTAAATAAAGCGATTGTTTATGAAAAAAAATGATACTTAATATTTTGCATAAACAATCAATTTATTCATAAATAAACCTCACAATCTATATATATATAAAAGTAGAAGTGGGGAAAGAAAAAAAAATGTATTTATTGGAGCAAGTGAAGTGCACTTGCTTTATGGTGCAATAGTGAATCTCACTCTCCATCAAAGAGAGTGGATCAATTTTACCAATTTCTTTTCTTTTTTATTTTGCACTAATAATTTCAAAATTATTTAACTTTTTAAATTTAAATCTATTTTCAACACACTATATATCAAATTAAATTGTCTTTTGAACATCTTTAATTTAACATATATATTTCACAAAAAAAAAAAATCATATTTAAAATATTTATTTTATTATTAAGTGTTTTCTATCGACTTTAACTATATGATTGATTGAATTTAAATAGTTTATATTTAGACTATATAAGTTTTTTAAATATTAAAATAATTTTATAAATTTTAGTATTTGTTGTAAATTTAGTATACAATTAAATAATTATAATACTCACATATATACAATATAATCTTTACATATTAATTGATTTATGAATAAAATAAATTTAATTTTTTTTAATAATCGTTTATTATACAATCTCGCATTTATAATTTATAATATTCTATCCGTGCATCGCACGGGAAAAATACTAATACCCCATAATACCCTCCAAAATAACAAACTAAAAAATAGGTTAATTAAATTGGACAGAGAGTATTTGTTATCTGTAGATTGTCATGCATGCATGCTTATTTGTATCGGTAACTTTTCAGTACAAATAAAAATCATGAATTTTCGGTGATAACTTTTAAGATATTACATGAATTGCATGTAATTATTATTTTTTAGGTGTTGCATTGCATGTAAGATTATGCCTTCAATAAAATACAAAATAATAGTCAGAATCTTATTGACGTATAACGTTGGTATAAAATGATGACATCACATGGACATTAGCTTAACATCATCATTAACCAATTTATTTTTATTTTTTTTGTTTTTTTGTTTTTATGATTTAAGTTTAAAAAAACTATATTATAAGTACTGTTGCCAGTTGTCATATTCTATCCGTCAATTAGTATTTGATTCATTGCTGCTACAAAATTAGAGTTAAAATATATTGTCAACAAAAGACTAATACTGTTAGCCACCTGCCTACCTCTGCTATAATTGAATGCAACATCATAAATTATTAGGCACGTGGACATGTCTAAGCATTCAAGCCCATAAAAGTACAAAAGATTATAAGTGCTTCTCAAAAGTTAGAATTATGAAATAAAAACTTTAAGAATAGAGAGGTATTTGCAAATTCTATTTACCGCTTAAAAATACTCCTAAAAAGTAAAAGTTGTAAGTGGTAGTTAAAAAAAGAAGAGTTAATTGCATATAAATACACCACCTTTTTTTCAACTTTCAATTTAAATTATAAAAACGAAAACCCAACCTTTTAACGAATTTAAATTCGATACATATTTTTGTGTCTCCGCCCATTTTCGACCGGTATCTGGTGACGAAGACGGGCGGAGACATAAAAAGGCGAGACACGTCACCAGATATCGGTCGAAAACGGACGGAGACAAAAAAACATGTATCGAATTTAAATTCGTTAAAAGGTTGGATTATTATAATTTAATCGTGAAGTTCAGGATTAAATTGAAAGTTGGAAAAAAGGTGGTGTATTTATATGCAATTAACCCAAAAAAAAAAAAATACTTATGTCCCCTCTAAGTACTTTTATCCTCTCCATTTGAGGTTGCAAACACCCTTTTCATAGTTCCATTTTCTATTAAATTTTATATATAGTTTGATTTTTTTTTTTAAGATTGTAGAAAAGTAATTTTTTTATGGTTTTATTTGAATATAAAAGAATATTGTGAGAGATTATTATTTCTATTTTAAAGATGTAAAAATTATTGTGGAATGATTGGGAGAAAAGTGGTTTAATATGAGATAGAGGAAAAGTATTTTTTGTATGAAAAATAGAAAAGTAAAAATGATTTTTCTATCAATTAAAAAAATGAACTTTATTTTGATCAGCTACTTGATTATATTGGCTTAATTAATATTTGGTGAATTGTATTTATATATGGCTTAATTGCACTAGCACTGACAAACTATTATCGATTTTTCACCTCTATCAAACTATGTTTTGTTGCAGTAATATATACAAAACTATTTGTTTTGATGCAATAATATATATATATATATATATATATATATATATATAACCTACTAAACTTAATTTTGATTAGTTTTTTCCAAAAAAGATATATTGTCAAACAAGTGTCTTAGAGAGAGGCATTTCCATCAAAACTCTTCATAATTTTGTTCAAATTAGGATGAGAAATACATAAAACTGTTCATCACTCTGTATCCTGCCATTTTCCATCTTTGCACCGTCACACACCACTTCGTGCATCCGCCCTTTAACGTCGATCTCCGTCTTGTGCATCCACCTCCTTGTGTTGCTTGCCACCAATTGATTTTTTTTTTCCTTTTAAATACCCCTCATTCGTTAAAATTTAGGATAAATTAGCTGGAATTAAGTTTAATGGTTTATGTGTTTGATAGATTGTATATATCAATGCAAAACAATATAATTTTGTGGTTTAGATGCAAAATTGCAGATAGTCTAGTGAGTATAGTGCAATTAGGTCTTTATAACATAATTGGAATTTTTACTTTAAGCCCGCAAGTTAAGGGGTAGAAAAAAAAGGATTATAGATCTTTATAATGACAATTTAAGGACCGGAGCTTTATAAATTCATAATACAAATCTAAATTGATTCGAATAAACTCTAATTGAATTAAAATTGCACGTTATTAGCACATGACACCCTAATAGAGATGATAAAGGATACTTATTGTCAACTGATTTGCTATATTTTTTGGATTGTATAGCTATACTTAGTCTAGATATTCTGTTGTAATCTTTTGAGGTCTATTCCTTGTATTGTGGTAATCTCCTTGTAATCCTTTATTTATTAGTGATCAATTACAATCACCATTCAACGGTGATATTCTATTCACTCTCACATGGTATCAAGTCTTACCGATCCTAAACCCTAGCTTCCCTCTCTCTCTCTCTCATAAATTTTTTCGGTCGTCTTTCCTATCTTTTCCGATGGCCGCCCCCTCCTCCTCTTCTGATCCGATTCCTATCGCTGCTATGAGCGCTATGATCCCAATTCATCTCACTTCTTCCAATTATCTTGCTTGGAAACGGTAGGCTTTGCCGGTCATCGAAAGTTTTGATCTCCTGGAATTCATTGATGGTTCCTCTGTCGCCCCTTCTCCTACCATTACCGCTGAAGATAGAATTGTCTCTCCCAATCCTGCTTATGCGTCTTGGCGCAAAAATGATCAGAAATTGCTCAGTGTTTTGTTCTCCACCCTTACTGCCGAAGCCATGGCCGAAGTCGTTGATTGTACGTCCTCTCGCGCCACTTGGCTTGCTCTTGAAAGTGCCTTTGAAAACTCTTCCTCTTCTAGTGCGAATCAACTGCGTGAGCAGTTACTTTCTCTTTGCCGTGGTTCACTCTCTGTCGAAGAGTATGGCCATAAGTTCAAGGCATTTTGTGATCAACTTGCTGCAATTGGCCGCCCTTTGGATGAATCGGATAAAAACCACTGGTTTCTTCGTGGTTTAGGGCTTCAATTTACCGGGTTTGCGGATATTCGTCTTGCCATAACGCTGGTTCCGGATTTTCGCACTATCTTACATCAGGCTATTCAATTTGATGTCATGCTTAAGGCCATGGAATCTTCTTCCTCCTCTGAACCGGCGGCTTTTGTCGCAAGTGATCAGCAGCAGCAGCGGTTTTCTTCGCCGTATACTCCATCCTCTCGTGGCCAATCCTCCTCTTCGAACTCTCGGGTTCCCCAGCAGCAGTGTTTCTCATCTTCTGGAGGCAGGTCTGGTGGTCAGTTTAATGGAGGACGTGGGGGTCGCCGTCCCCCTCGATGTCAAATTTACTTGACGTGTTGGTCGTTCCTCATCTTACCAAAAATTTGTTATACATTAGCAAATTAACCTCTGACCATCCGGTTGATGTTGTTTTTTCCGATTCTCACTTTACGATTCAGAATTGGGCCACAAAGATAGTGTTGGCTCAAGGGCGATGTGACAAAGGGCTGTATGTTCTTGATCGGGGTATTCCAGCTTTGGTTGTGGCTATCCGGCAGAAAGTTTTGAAGGCTAGTTATAGTTTATGTCATTTACGCCTGGGGCATGTCCCTTTTTCTGTTATCAGTCTGCTGAAAATTAGGGCATTTGAGTGTTACTTCTTTATTGCCAGACCCTAGTATTTGTGCCTCTTGCCAGTTGGCCAAGAGCAAACATTTATCTTTTGAATTAAATGAGAAGCATGCTTCCTCTGTTTTGGGATTAATTCACTGTGATTTATGGGGTCCTGCTCCCGTTGTCACTTCGGATTGTTTTCGTTATTATGCTGCTTTTGACGATGATTTTTCCAGATTTACGTGGTTATTTCCATTATGGGCAAAATCTGAATTCTTTGATGTGTTAGTTTGTTTTCACATGTTTGTTTGCAACCAATTTTCATCTACTGTCAAAGTATTTCAAAGTGATGGAGGAACAGAGTTTGTTAATTCACGTGTTAATGAATTTATGTCTGTGCTGTTGGGTTTTAGAGGCACGAACACCATGTTCGGCGCAGCGGAAGAACACGATTCACCAACAACGAATCTAAAACATGGTTGTATAACATAAAACATGAAGTATATATAACAAGTATATAAATCCTTACAGCGATTTGTACGCGGAATCCTCAACTATGGTATCCACGTAACGGCTTTCTACCAACCCGCACCGATATGCCAGCGTTGAATCTCAAGACGAATTTGCTAGGAAAATTCCGACTGGAGATTTTATGGAGAAATTATATTTCTTCTATATCACTTTCTGAATTCCCATAAGACTCATATTTATAGGGAATAACTTGGCTTAATTCTTAAGCAAGATATCGGGCCTAGCCCGTAATATAATCTCTACGGATTATATTTCCCTATATATGTTCCTACGAATAATATCTTTACCATATCTATTATTCTTGTATAATAATATTCCAAATATTATTATTGGGATCTCATATTTAATTAAATCCAATTTAATTAAATAATAATAATAATTAATTCCAAATATAATTATTATTATATTCTCCATAAATTAAATATTATATCCAATACAATATTTAATCAACCAACTATAATTGGTAAATTGCCATTACTTGTTGTGTGACCCATAGGCCCTCGTATATCGAGCGATTAGTCAAACTAACGGTCTTAATTGAACCCTAGACAATAAATCAGACATTCTCAATACACGAGGTACGTTGCGAGGAAATCTGCAACTACCTGTAATATTGTGGGCTATTGTGATATCTTCCTTTCATTCACGAATACCCGATTAAGTCTTGAACATGATGAAGTGTCTATTCAAATAACTTAATCATATTATCTCAAATCACTAATTGATCAAGTATATCACACTTAGCCACAAAGTCTAAGTTGATGTGCGTCGGCCGACGACTTAGATCCAATTATGATGAGAAGACAAGTATTCTCTCTAAATCCACATTGAGGAATGAATCCTATTCTTGGCTCAACTATCACGCACATACATTTCGTGATGAACCCAATCCATGCCATATCTACCCGTGGAAGGGTGCAAGCGTCGGTCATGGTCAAAGTTCACCACTTCACACATGTCGTGCGTATTGACCTCAAGTCAGAGGAGTATCACATCGCTCCCACTAACCGAGACACCCGTAGACACATTATGTGGAATTACATCAAACGGTTTCTCGGATGGGTATACCAATACCCTCTAAGGTATCTGTGCATCCATCATGAGATACCTGGTATCTCGTAGTAAGTGAGATCTTACTACACTCTCTAAGAGTATGATGCAGATCGCACACCAATCTCAATTGCATCATCAATATCCCATTCTTGATGATCCTTGATCGGGGCTATTTGAGAATCATACTTAAGTCATCTGAGTTCTCACTCACTCAATGACAGTAGTGATTCATGGGAACACAAATAAGAATATATGCAAACAATCAAACATCATATTCAGATAAGTGTAACGCCATACATTTAATATTAAACCAATAATAATATTAAACTAAATCTGAATATTATCTTAGTATTATGTCCTTTCGATGGATTGTCTCTAGGACACTAACACTAACAATCTCCCACTTGGACTAGAGCCAATCACCTACATGTCTAACCCCTAGACCATCAAATGTCTAGTGTGTACATGAACAGTGCAAAAGATTTGCAAGATTATCCTTTATGGGAAATGCTTTAATTCCATTTCTCTTATCGATATGATCTCTTGGATCAAATGATAATGCCTCCGTACATGCTTAATCTTGTTATCAGATCTCGGTTCCTTTGCTCATGCAATCGCACCAATGTTGTCACAATACAACTCTATTTGACAACTGGCACTTGGAACTACCCCTAGTTCTCTCAAGAACCTTAGAATCCAGGCAGCCTCAAAGGCTTCTAAAACAGCAATGTACTTAGCTTCGGTTGTTGAATC
Organism: Ballota nigra; assembly: GCA_947034835.1. NCBI lineage: Eukaryota > Viridiplantae > Streptophyta > Magnoliopsida > Lamiales > Lamiaceae > Ballota > Ballota nigra. The sequence goes on along the minus strand of OX344727.1, from coordinate 1,820,537 downwards.
TACGGTTAGATCTTGCTTGGAACTATCCAACTTACCGCCTCATCATTGAGATTGAAAATATAATTTGACTGTGATTTGTAATCTTCACAGTCTGACTGGAAACTCGCAATAGCATAGCCCGTAATGACTAGCTCTGACTGGCTACCGTAGATAAGAGAATGTTCATTAGCCTGAGGTACTTCATAACATTCTTGACAGCAATCCGGTGAGGCTCACCTGGATTCCGCTGGTATGTACCAGTGGTGTTGACAGCGTAGACCATATCTGGCCTAGTGCAAGTCATGGCGTACATGATGGAGCCCAATTGCAGATGCATATGGAGCGTTCTTTATGTGCTCGATATCAGCTTCGCTAGAAGGACAATCCTTCTTCGACAGCCATATCCCATGATTTGCTGGTAGAGACCCTCTCTTAGAGTTCTCTATCACAAAACGCTTCAACACCTTATCTACGTAGGTGGATTGTGACAACCCTACCATCTTCTTGGATCTATCCCTATGGATCTTGATCCCTAAGATGTAGCATGCCTCACGAAGATCCTTCATCATGAAGGTCTTTGATAACCAATCTTTCTCGGACTGCATTGGCGGGATGTTATTTCCTATAATCAATATGTCATTGGCATATACGACTATAAAGACAATACTCTTTCCGCTGCGTTTGCGATAAACGCAATGATCTTCCAAATTTCAGACGAAGTCAAAAGATTTGACAGCTTCATCAAATTGGATATTCCAACTCCTAGAAGCTTGCTTCAATCCATAGATGAATCATTTAAGCTTGCACACAAGATTATATTTTGGCTTAGATATAAAACCCTCCGGTTGAGTCACAAACACTTCCTTATCAATGTTACCATTGAGGAAAGCTGTTTTGACGTCCATCTATCCAAACTCATAATCGTAGTGTGCTGCTATCGCAAGTAAAATTCTAATGGACTTGATCTCAACAACTGGCGAGAAAGTCTCATCATAGTCAATACCTCGTGTCGACTATAACCTTTCACCACCAACCTATCTTTATAGGTTTGTACTTTGCCATTTGCATCAGTCTTACGTTTGAATACTCACTTGCAACCTATGGGTCTAACCCCTTTCGGCAACTCAATTAAGTCCTAGACTTAATTGGTGTAAATCTAGTCCATCTCGGATTTCATGGCTTCATGCCACTTCTCTGAGTCAACATCTAATGTTGCTTCAGTATAAGTTCTAGATTCGTCTTTATCCAAAACTTCCACATCATCATGTTCCTCCACGAGGAACCAATAATCCCTAGTGGATGGATTACGAATCCTAGTCGACTTATGGAGTTGTGGTTGTGCAGGCTGTACATTCTGATCGTGAAAATTTTGTGGTACAACGACTTCATCGTTGACCGGAGAGTCCTCAAGAGCGACACTTTCAAATGCCTCTTGGGCGGGAGTTTGAACTATGTTATTCTCATTCAGCCCACTTGGAGGTTGTTGCGAAGGCAATGCAACTCCAATTACGCTCCCACTGGCTGAAAGAGGATCACATAGTGATAAACTTCCACCATGAGAGTCGCTGAATGCTCCCACTGATTCTTTGTCATGTTGCCTTGACAAATCATCAGTCTCTATGTTAATTCGTGGTTCTTGAATCTCTTCAAGTTCTATCTAGTTATGGCTTTGTTCCTTAAAGACGTACTCGTCTTCTAGGAACTTAGCTTGCCTAGAAACAATCACTATTTGTTTCTCCGGTAGATAGAAGTGATATCCTCTTGTCTCCTTAGGATATCCCACAAAATAACTATTTTCACCTTCGGATTCCAACTTATCAGTTAGCATTTTCTTCACAACTGTGGGGCAACCCCACGTTCTAATGTGTAGAAAAATGGCATCTTGCCGTGTCATAGCTCGTATGGAGTCTGCTCAACTGATTTGGACGGAATCCTATTCAGCATGTAGATTGAGGTTTGTAATGCGTATCCCCATAAAAATGTTGGAAGAGAGAAAAACTTATCATGGACCTTACCATGTCTAACAAGGTTCGGTTTCTCCTTTCGGACACACCGTCCATCTGAGGTGTTCCGGGAGGAGTCCATTGTGACTGGATCCCATGAAACTTCAAGTAATCCATGAATTCATGGCTAAGGTACTCACCTCTTTGATCCAATCGAAGAGTCTTGATACTCTTACCAAGTTGTTTCTCTACTTTGTATATTAAGAACATCATGTCCATAACTCAACAAATGCCTAGCAGTTTGAACTATTAATGAACATGTTCATCTTAACAACAACCATACTTGTTCTAGCAGCTAAAACACCTTGTGTTTTCTTCTCGGTTGCTAGAACCTTATAGTCTTTCTTCCAATGCCCCTTTCTATTGCAGTGGGGCACACATCCTTGTCTACCCGCTCTTACTTTTGAACTCCACCTTTTGCCTTCAGAAAGTTGGGCTTGGAGCCCTCTTAGCCTTACTCCTTCGCTTCTTCTCGCCTTTCGGGTCAGAAGAAGTAGAAGCACTCACCATGAGCACATGTTTTTCCTTAGCAGTGGAAGACTCAAAAGTCTTAAGCATGTTATGAGGCTCCGACATCGTCGCTTCCGTCCTCTTCATATTAAATTTACTACGAAACTAGAATATAAATCAGGGAGCGACTTGAGGATAGCACATGAGGTGAAATCTTCCCTCCTTTCGCTAATCGACATCTGAACAAATCTCTCATCACTTCATAAATCTCAAACGAGATCTAGAATCAAAGAGATCCTTCAGACGCTTAAGCTTGTCGAAGGTATCCATTTTCTCATATTGCCTTGCAATTTGGGAGTCATGCCGAGCAATCATAACATAGAGTCTGGGAAACATCATCTTGATGCTTCTTTGAGCCATAACGTCAAATGCTGCAGCCTCTACTGAACCAGCCTCATGGGTAAAGGGATTGTCGTGTCTAACACGTACTCAATCTCTTCTTGCCTTAGCACCAAACACACGTTTCAGTGTCAGTCCAGAAAATTTGGCCCAACCAATTTATTTGTTTCCAGAACATTTCTCAATGACAAGTTATTCATTTCAACAATTGTAGAGAAATAAATTAAAAACAGGAATTAAACACATAGTTCCTATGATCAATATTCAGCAATCAAAATAAATATGGCCTTTTAATTTATTTTGTCTCCATTATTTTCACATACTCAACGACCTCATCGGAAGAGTACGAATTTATATCTAATATAAATTGTAATGACTAGGATCCACATTCCTACTATTACAATGACTGCTAGGGCTGAACATTGCAACAGCATAACTGGTAGGTCTCTAAACCAATTGCCTCACACAATTCCTAGTTGATTGAACCTAGTTCAATCGGATGTCACCTAATTCTCGTTTCCCTGCTAGGGCTGGTGAAACAGAATTAAGTTGGTTTACAACCATTAAGCGGCGATAAACGTATCCCTATAAAAGTCCCGTTAGATGTAGATCCGAGCAAAAGACTAGGGCCTTAAATACTCATTGGAACGAAATCTCCGGTTTACTTTTAATTTTAATGGAAGACATCTTTCAATCTTATGAAAAACCATATTTTATTGAGGATCATTTTAAAGGCGGGGTATTAATTGCTTAATCGAGATCCAACATGATAACTATGTCACATTTGAGCAATTATTGGGCGCCGCCTACCCAAACATGACATGTGCGGACAAACATATATTGGGCGCCGTGTACCCAAACATTTAATACGGTCCGACAAATATTGGGTGCCGCCTACCCAAACAATTTAATGCGGGCTATATAACTAACAATGTAAATATCAATTCACACAAGCAGTTATACAAGTGGGGAGCAACTAATCAAGTTCTAATGCTTTATTTCAAAATTAAATTTGCATAAATAAAGCATATATTAAATATTTAGCACATAAATCAAATAAACATGCAAAATATCTAATAGCACGTAAATCAAATAAACGTGTTTAACAATTAATTATCCGTAGGTAAAATATTGCTAAAATTAGAAATACCAACAAGCTCCAAGCTCTCGGTCAATTTCTAAAGTCGTTTTCAAAATTATTTTGCCCAAAATATTATTTTATCAAATTAACAAAATTTGATTTAATCAAAACACGTCATTATCTCGTTTTCCAGAATTTTAGTCTTTAGTCTAACCAAACATGCTCTTATTTGTTTTTTTTCAGAATTTCCAAAATTCTTCCATACAAACAAGGCCTCAATATTCTCCAAAAATTATAATTTTGGTCTAACCAAACAGACCCTTAATTTCGATTTTTCAAAATTTCTAAAACTTATCCAATCAAACTAGGCCTTAATACAAAAATTTTCAGAATGTAATAAATTTGTTGAACTAACCAAACATGGCATAAATAATTTTTTTTTTCAGAATTTATAAATTCAATCCAGGGATCTACTTGCCAATTTTCAGTATCTAGAAATTGCAGAATGGCCCAAGGACCAAAATGCAATTTTCAAATTTAACTTAAAAAGCGCACAAGCCCTTATTGAATTCTAAATTTCCTCAGTTAATCCCAAAGCAATGGTCTCGATTGTTCAACACACAAAATCTGGAAATTGAGATTATCCCCAAAACTCCGGCCATCACAGACCGTCAACGGCGAACGCCCAGCGTCCCCAGACGTCGTGATATCGTGCCAAGCGCCTCCGTTCATCCGCGAGTCAGGGACTGCCTCCACCGCAGCCGTGGATCGCCACCTACACTGGGATTTTGCAGCGAAGCATATTTGTAAAAAAATAAAATTTTAAAATTCGCAACTATTATACCCACAGATAATATACAACCAATAAATTAAAGCCTGAAGCTCTGATACCACTGTTGGGTTTTAGAGGCACGAACACCATGTTCGGCGCAGCGGAAGAACACGATTCACCAACAACGAATCTAAAACATGGTTGTATAACATAAAACATGAAGGATAAATAACAAGTATATAAATCCTTACAGCGATTTGTACGCGGAATCCTCAACTATGGTATCCACGTAACGGCTTTCTACCAACCCGCACCGATATGCCAGCGTTGAATCTCAAGACGAATTTGCTAGAAAAATTCCGACTGGAGATTTTATGGAGAAATTATATTTCTTCTATATCACTTTCTGAATTCCCATAAGACTCATATTTATAGGGAATAACTTGACTTAATTCTTAAGCAAGATATCGGGCCTAGCCCGTAATATAATCTCTACGGATTATATTTCCCTAGATATGTTCCTACGAATAATATCTTTACCATATCTATTATTCTTGTATAATAATATTCCAAATATTATTATTGGGATCTCATATTTAATTAAATCCAATTTAATTAAATAATAATAATAATTAATTCCAAATATAATTATTATTATATTCTCCATAAATTAAATATTATATCCAATACAATATTTAATCAACCAACTATAATTGGTAAATTGTCATTACTTGTTGTGTGACCCATAGGCCCTCGTATATCGAGCGATTAGTCAAACTAACGGTCTTAATTGAACCCTAGACAATAAATCAGACATTCTCAATACACGAGGTACGTTGCGAGGAAATCTGCAACTACCTGTAATATTGTGGGCTATTGTGATATCTTCCTTTCATTCACGAATACCCGATTAAGTCTTGAACATGATGAAGTGTCTATTCAAATAACTTAATCATATTATCTCAAATCACTAATTGATCAAGTATATCACACTTAGCCACAAAGTCTAAGTTGATGTGCGTCGGCCGACGACTTAGATCCAATTATGATGAGAAGACAAGTATTCTCTCTAAATCCACATTGAGGAATGAATCATATTCTTGGCTCAACTACCACGCACATACATTTCGTGATGAACCTAATCCATGCCATATCTACCCGTGGAAGGGTGCAAGCGTCGGTCATGGTCAAAGTTCACCACTCCACACATGTCGTGCGTATTGACCTCAAGTCAGAGGAGTATCACATCGCTCCCACTAACCGAGACACCCGTAAACACATTATGTGGAATTACATCAAACGGTTTCTCGGATGGGTATACCAATGCCCTCTAAGGTATCTGTGCATCCATCATGAGATACCTGGTATCTCGTAGTAAGTGAGATCTTACTACACTCTCTAAGAGTATGATGCAGATCGCACACCAATCTCAATTGCATCATCAATATCCCATTCTTGATGATCCTTGATCGATGCTATTTGAGAATCATACTTAAGTCATCTGAGTTCTCACTCACTCAATGACAGTAGTGATTCATGGGAACACAAATAAGAATATATGCAAACAATCAAACATCATATTCAGATAAGTGTAACGCCATACATTTAATATTAAACCAATAATAATATTAAACTAAATCTGAATATTATCTTAGTATTATGTCCTTTCGATGGATTGTCTCTAGGACACTAACACTAACATGTGCATGGCATTCATCATCGCTTCTCGTGTCCGTATACACCTCAGCAAAATGGACGTGCTGAACGCAAACACCGTCACATATATGAGACTGGTCTATCCATGTCATTTCATTCGTTCGCTCCAGTTTCCCTTTGGTTTGATGTGTTTGCTACTGTTGTATATGTGATTAATCATCTCCCCTCTTCGGTTCTTGATAACAAGTCCCCGTTTGAGATCTTATTTGGCTATGCTCCTAACTATGCCAACTTCAAACCTTTTGGTTGCATGGTTTCTCCTTATCTTCGGGACTATGCCGCGAATAAGCTAGAACCTCGCAGCCGCCCGTGTATATTTTTGGGATACAGTAGCTCTTATAAGGGGTTTCGGTGTTTGGACCCTATTTCATCTCGAGTTTTTACTACCCGTCATGCTCAGTTTAGCGAACTTGAGTTTCCTTTTTCTGGGATGGCGTCATTTGTTCCAACAGCTGAGTTGGACATCTCTACATTTTTAGATGGGGCGTCGAGCAATATGCGTCCTTCCCCGTCATCACAGTGCATGCCCATCGCATCACCGCCTCCTGAGCCATGTGTTTCGGCTGTCCGTCGCTCAGCTGACATGCTTGATGATGGTATTCTTTCCCCGCCACCATCTATGGTTCCATTTGGTGAACCACTTGACCAACATCCCATGCACGGCGATGAACCCCCTCACGTGCATGAGGTCGAGCAGCTCCCCATGCATGTTCACGGAGATGAGCCGCCTCATGTGCATGAGGTCGATGACTTTTTCGTATTTTTGCAAATCTATATGAACACGTAAACACGACCCAAAAGCATATGGGATCATTGAAGCAATGCAAGTATACGACCAAGTTTTATCGATCCAAGAACTTAGTTGATCGGTGGATCCCTAAGATTACGAGTTTTGTAAAATTGTAGAGGCTTGTTTTGGTTTTTAGACTAATCAAATTAAAAGACAATAAGTGAATTAAGCAATAAAATTGAAATGAACAACTAAGCTAGAAAGCGATGTAAAACTTCGTTTAGAAGTGCAAGGTTGAGGGTAATGCTTCGGGTGAAATCCTTATGTCGGAATCAATTCTACGTAGTTAATTTCACTTATCTTGTACTACTTCGTTGGTTCGAACTAAGAGCTATCACTTAAGTTTTGAATACCGATCCCTTTTGAGGCTTGGGTGATCAAATGAACTAATTAGCACCTAACTAGTTACCAAAAGAACAAAAGATAGTGAATGACTTTAAACACGCGATGCACTTAAAGCATTCTCTCTTCACTAGGCCCCTAAACCCATAGATTAAGGTTCCTAATGTCTATTAATGGTGGTCTAGCCATCTACCCTCTCTCGAGTTAATAAACGACTAATTGAATCCGATTAATTAACCAAATTCCTCACCACAAGTTCGATTAACTCACACCCAACTCTCGCTGTAGCACAAATTAACCTAACAAGAGTTACTAAACCTAGTCAACCAATCTAATCAAGAAAAACACATTAATAGAAGCAATAGAACCAACTCAATAGCACAATCAAAGCTTCATTAACAACATAACACTAATTCCTTCATAAATCAAACACCCAAAGCATTAGGGGATTAGCCCATGGCTAATCTAACACAAACAATAGATAAACTAACAAATGAAATCAATAAACCCAATAAGCTCATCATAACAAAATTGCAAGAAAGCATAAATGAGAAAATTATACCAACTAAATTGAAAGATAAAGGATAGAAGTCACCTCAATAGAGTGATTACAACTTGGAATTGAAAATTGTTCTCCAAATGCTAGCTAAATTGTTCTACTAATTGAAAGAAAATTGAAATCTAAAAATTGAAGGTGAAAATAAACTATAAAGGTGTGTGGGGTGTGTTTTTCTAATTAGCTCTCTATTCCCCTCTCTAAAATCTGAGAATGAGGGTTTAAATATTGGGGGAAGAATGCTTGAAACGAACTTGCAAAAGAGCCCCTCAAAAATGGTGAAATTTCGTAAAATCCCAAAATTTCGTGCGCTACTCGACCGAGTAGATCCACTCGACCGAGTGGCTCGGTCGAGTACGCCTTTAAAAATCGTTTTACGCTTTTCTGCTACAGGCTACTCGAGCGAGTAGCTCGACTCGACCGAGTGCATCGGTCGAGTAAGGCAAAATGGGCTCGAGCGCACTGGAAAAACCGACATTGACTCGCACGAGTCACTCGACTCGACCGAGCAACTCGGTCGAGTACGCTTTTTCAAAATCGCTCCCGCTTTTTCCCCAGGCTACTCGAGCGAGTAGCTCGACTCGACCGAGTGGCTCGGTCGAGTAGCCTGTGTTGCCGCGCCTCTTCTCTTCTTTGGGCCGGTTTCTTGGGCTTCTCCTTTTTCTCTCATTGGGCTTGCTTCTTGGGCCAATTCTTTGCTAATAATTATATTCCTTTCGGCCCAATTCTTTTTCTTCTACATTTTTACTCGTTTTCTTCTCGATTTTTCTCCTCGCTCGACCTCACAAAATTATAGGCTCGTATTTTCTTCTAAAATTCATTCAATTTCCTGCAAAAATAACAAAAATGCCTTTCTCGACAATTAAGCACAAATGGTCAAATTAATGTAAATAAATGCAAGAAATCCAATTAAATTTGGCAAAAATAGTACACGAATTTCGAGCAATTTTCACACTAATCACCCCCCCCAAACTTAAAGTGTTGCTCGTCCCCGAGCAACGAAAGAGATAAACAAGTGGGAGGATTGCGAGAAATGAGTGTCAAAAAGAATAATGTAGCAATTGTCAAGTTCCTTCAATCTAATCAAGCTTTTATGTACAAAAATCAACTAGCAAATTCACAAGTCATGTTCAAATCAATGCAAGATTCAAGTGCTCAATCCACAATATCCTTTCAAGTAAGTGTTTCACTCATCACTCAAAGTGTATCAAGGAATGTATGCACTCATCAATCAATTCACACAAATGCACTACCATAGGCTTGCCAATCATCTAAGTTCTCCACCACTTTCTAAGTGGTCAATCTAAGAATCAATGAGGACTTGCATTTGGTTGTAATGTTGGGCTCTTTGGTCGAGGTGGGGAAATTTGGATAAAGTGACTCGTAAACTAGTGGAGCGAGAGGTCAAAATGCCATGGTACATCTCTACACTCTCAAAGATAGAATCGCAAGTGATCAATTTGCAACTCAAATTACCAAACTCCAACAATTTACTAGTTCTCATTTTTCAAGCACATTCTCACCATCAACTATCAAGCACCTTTTGAACTTGTAACTCTACCAAATTCTTGTACACAAGAGAGTTTCCTTCACAATTTTCTTCTATTCACAAATCAACTCAATCTTTTCTTGTACAATTTTTTTTTTTCAACTCATCTTTTTTCTCACTTCTTTTCACTCATTTCACTCTCACACAAACTTATCCACCAAATTTTCATTTAAGCACAACTCAACCTCACTATCCATGTCCAAGCTCCACTAGCTTATAGGAAAATTTAGGCTCACAAAATGGATAAATTGGCTAAATTTGTAGGTTGCCAAGAAAAATAGGTCAATAGGCTCAAAGGGGCTAACTACGGAAAAAATTCATTTGGTATGGAAAATTTGGCTAAGTGACTATTCAAATCAAAGATGGCCTCATATCACTTTCAAAGATTTAACACTTAATGTAGCCTCAAACAAGACAATTGGCAAGTTCTAGAGCACACAAGCATGAATGATACTCACAAGAAAGAAATTAGACCAAAATATATGCAAGTCTAAAGGCTCTAAAGCTCACGGGCTTGTCTAATCATGGATCGAGCACAAAATCAAGCACAACCATCACATGAACAAATAAACAAGCAAGTCTCAATCAATACCATCAAGCTCAACTAAATCTCAAAAACCAAACAATCACCATCAATTGATTTTCCGACACCAAGCCACACAATCTTAACTCCAAAAAAAAAATATACTCAAAGATTTTCAATAAGCCCACACTTAAGCACAAATTTTCAAAAATTGAGTGAAGTAAATTGGTGCAAATAGAATTGCAAAACGAACATACCCCCCAAACTTTTTCATTGCTAAGCAATTAAAAGTTTGGAAGAATAGTGCCACAATGAGATTTGCAACCAACTACTCACCAAGCAATTCACCACATTAAGCAAACCACTCAAAAATTCGACAATTCAAAGCATCTCAAAACCCCTTAGAAAAAGATTTTGAAAAAGCGTACTCGACCGAGTGGCTCGGTCGAGTAGCCTGTGTTGCCGCGCCTCTTCTCTTCTTTGGGCCGGTTTCTTGGGCTTCTCCTTTTTCTCTCATTGGGCTTGCTTCTTGGGCCAATTCTTTGCTAATAATTATATTCCTTTCGGCCCAATTCTTTTTCTTCTACATTTTTACTCGTTTTCTTCTCGATTTTTCTCCTCGCTCGACCTCACAAAATTATAGGCTCGTATTTTCTTCTAAAATTCATTCAATTTCCTGCAAAAATAACAAAAATGCCTTTCTCGACAATTAAGCACAAATGGTCAAATTAATGTAAATAAATGCAAGAAATCCAATTAAATTTGGCAAAAATAGTACACGAATTTCGAGCAATTTTCACACTAATCAGTCGAGCAGCCCTTCATGCACGATCTCGAGCCTCCTATTATGCCCAATCCACCTGTCTTGCAGCCGGTTTCCACGCATGTTCCTGCTCCGACTCACCCCATGGTTACTCGTGCTCGGGCTGGGGTTTTCAAACCTAAGTATCCGGTCGATTTGGCTTCTACTGCTCTTCTTTCGGCTTTGGTTGCTGCTTCTGAACCTCGTGGTTTCAAATCCGCTGCTAAGTCCCCTGAATGGTTGGCCGCCATGCAAGAAGAAATAGATGTTCTTCGGGCTAACCAAACATGGGATTTGGTCCCTCTTCCTTCGGGCAAAAATATTGTTGGGTCGAAATGGGTTTTCCGAATGAAATATCATGCCGATAGGTCTGTTGAGCGATATAAGGCTCGTCTTATTGCACAAGGCTTCACTCAGATTCTCGGAACTGATTTTCATCATAACTTTAATCCGGTCGTCAAGGCTTCTACAGTCCGTGTAATCCTTACCCTATCTGTTCAACACAATTGGCCTCTTCATCAGCTTGACGTTAAGAATGATTTCTTAAATGGAGTTCTTGACAAACCAGTTTTTATGGCTCAACCTCCGGGTTTTGTGGATCCTCGTTTTCCGAACCACGTTTGTCAGTTAAAAAAGGCTATTTATGGTTTGCGTCAAGCCCCGTTGGCCTGGTATCATCGATTTAACACTTTTTTGCTAGGTCTTGGCTTTTGTCAAAGTCGTTCGGATTCATCCTTATTTACGTTTCATCGAGGTACCTCCATTCTTTATCTCCTGCTCTATGTTGACGACATCATCGTAACGGGCAACGATGACGTAGTCCTTCGGCGTTTCATTGATCGAACGCACTGTGAGTTTTCCCTCAAGGATTTGGGTCATCTAAGCTATTTTCTAGGATTGGAGGTCTCCTACACGTCGCGTGGTCTTTTTGTTGGGCAAGCAAAGTATGCCCATGATATTCTGGACCGTGCCGGGTTGCTGGATTTGAAGCCAATCAGTACACCCTTAGCAGCGGGTGAATCGCTCGTTAGTGACAGATCTCTCTTTCATGATCCTACTCTATATCGTTCCTTGGTTGGTGCTCTTCAGTACTTAACTATCACATGACCGGATCTCTCCTTTGCGGTTAACCTTGTTTCTCAGTTCCTTCATTCTCCGACGGATGATCACTTCTCGGCTGTCAAGAGAATTTTGAGGTATGTGAAAGGCACGATGCATTTTGGTTTCTCTTTTGCTCGTCATTCGGATTTTTCGATCACAGGATATTCTGATGCTGATTGGGCACGGTGAATTGAGACACGTAGGTCCACATATGGATACTCGATTTTTCTTGGGGGTAATCTAGTATCTTGGAGTGCCAAGAAATAACCTACGGTTGCTCGATCTAGCTGTGAGTCTGAGTATAGAGCCATGGCTAATGCTGCTGCTGAATTAGAATGGCTCACAAATCTTTTGCGTGAACTCAAAGCTCTTCCGAAGTAACGTCCTCAACTTTTGTGTGGCAACAAATGTGCTATTTTCTTGAGTCAAAATCTGGTTGCTCATAAGCGTGCTAAACACATTGATTTGGATTATCACTTTGTTCAGGAGTTGGTGTCTTCGGGTAGGATTTCTACTAGTTTTGTTCCATCACATCTTCAACTAGCTGATATCTTTACCAAAGGCCTACCTCGACCCGCATTTGAGTTTCTTCGGTCCAAGCTTTGCATTGGCCTAAACCCCACGCAGCCCTTGACGGGAGGTAATAGAGATAATAAAGGATAATTATTGTCAACTGATTTGCTATATTTTTTGGATTGTATAGCTATACTTAGTCTAGATATTCTGTTTTAATTTTTTGAGATCTTTTCCTTGTATTGTGGTAATCTCCTTGTAATCCCTTATTTATTAGTGATCAATTACAATCACCATTCAACGGTGATATTCTATTCACTATCACACACCCGATTTAAGATCACCTTGCACACATGTTCTTTGGCTACTTTCTAACATGCGGACTCCAAAAAAATCCTAAACATGATTATTATATTATTTTAACTATTATAAAATATTTTGCACATTACCCATTGTTATTTCAGTGGTTGTTTTATATTATTTTTTAGTTCGTATAAACGAGGGAGAAAAAATGAGTCATATTTTAACTCATTTCAGATCAAAATATTACTTAGACATACATGCATGCATCTAAGAAAGTTTTAGTTTTAAATACCATTTAAATCGAGTACTCAATATTAAACCGCGAGTAGTTTTATTATGCAATTCAAAATAATATTAATTTAATTTTATTAAACTATCTAATTAATGAATTTCAATGAAACAGTTAATACCATAAAAAAAATCCACATTCAAATAAACTTTTATGATGAAGTTGTTGGGGAAATCGGGGTGTCTGGATCTATTCGGGATGAATTTAAATAGGAATTTAAATACAATTATTACTAGCATGAATTAATCTTAAATTAATTCAAATAATAATTTACCAATAACAAATAATTGCATGCCAATAAATATAAACACGTAAAATCCTAAGCAATGTCCAACCGAAATAGACGGTACAAGCGTAATGATCCAATCAACCGTAAAAACCTTCTCAAGTTTTCCCTCTTTGCCTTATTCGTTCGCCTGTGGGAAGCTAACTGGAGATGAAATAATCATCCCCTATATATAGGAGAGGGGGTGGTCGAATTTTTCCTAGGAATATGGGGAGAATTTTTTTTCTTGGCCTCCAAGAAATCTTGAATATATCTCATATATTCTTTTCTCTATAATAAAATATTCCACAAAGATCTCACCTTCTCATCTCTATAGCAATTTTCGAAAATATGGAATAAAAAATACAAGATTTGGATATTCTTGAATTTATGAGATAATCTTGTATTCCTATAATACATATCTTTCATAATATATTTCCAAGAAAATCAACAAAATATTTTCTCTCTCCATATATCAATTTTTCGAAAATAATAGGATAAAAATCAGCACTTTATTTAATTTTTATTTTAATCACCTTATTATTATCGGACTACTTATTGGGCTACGTGGTGGGTCTTTATGAGAATTAATATTGAACCTTCAATTGGCTTTGAGCCCCAATATTATTCAGCTAAAAAATATTAATTAATGTCACTATAAAATTAATATTGCACTATCTATCTTAATCCATATTACGATAATAAGGGCTCCCGGTTATTATTTCCCGTGTTTAAGATTATCTAGTCCATTAATTAATTGAGCTTCTGAATAGCTCTAAAATAATTAATATATTTTACCTTGGAGTAAAGACAACTCAACATTATTATTCGTATCGAATAAACTAATTCTTCACTTGCAAGATTTGGTACGATAAAACTTCTGAGCCCACCAAGGAGACAAATCACACGAGCCGTATTCGCACACGTTTCTCCATATTAAACCTTAGCAACCATCGTATGATTAATAAATAGTAAGTCTTGTGTTAGACTGTCTAATAGTATGAGACCAATATTATTTGTTCCACTTTTAATTTAAAATATGACACTTATGAATTAAAAAGTTGTTACTTTTAAAAAGTGAAAAAGTTTTAATAAAAAACGATAATATTTTTATTAAAGGTGACTTATCACTTTTCTTTAAAAAAAATTGTCACATTTTATCATAATTCTATCTTTTTCTTTTATTTGGCCGGTCCCATACTATGAGACCAATACTATTTGATCAACTTTTAACTTAAAATATATCACTTATTAATTAAAAAGTTATCACTTTTAAAAAGTAATAAAATTTTAACAAAAAGTGACAACCTTTTTTCTTTTTTTTTTTTTGTTAAAAGTGACTTGTCACTTTTCTTTAAAAACATCGTCTCAGTTATCATTTTTTTTTAATTTGGTCGGTCTCATACTATGAGACGGTCTCACACAAATTTTTGTCAATAATAAATAATTGTGTTATAGAATATTGTAAGATTCATTTATGAATGTGAAGTTGCTTTCAGCGGAAATCGAACACAGGATTTTTGTTCGAATGTGAGCCTATTGGCACTGATATACCATGATAAAATTTTGCCTCACCTAAAAGTCCGAACTTATAAAGAGGTGAAATTAATTTATTTAATTATTTATCTTTACAATAATTAATTATTATTTAATGAGCCAGTCTTTGTGCTAGACCATTTCACGTATCTCATCTGTGGGACGAGTCTTATTTAAACCAAATATAGTAGAACCTCCATAAATTAATAAAATCTCTAAAATAATAATTTTCTTCGGTTTCGATTTAGGCCAGTTAAAAAATTTACCAATTTTGATAAAATAACAATTTTCTAAAAAACTCCTATATAAATTAGTAGTCCCATGAATAACTAGGACAATTTAATAACTAAGAATCTATTGTTGAGTGTACTAGTAATTGTAGTTTGACTATCTTTCAAATGATACTTTTCATCAAGTTAAGATATCAAAACTTTTTAGTACGTGTAAAATGATATCCTTTGTATTCACACAAGATTTTACGAATTTGATCCGTCATTATTGATTTTGGACGCCTTTTAAATGAGAAGTCATTATCATCCTTTAAAATTTTTAGGAATTTTTATTCTGTTTATATAAATTTTCCTTGTCTGATAGATATGTTGTATAGTGCTTATTAATTAAATGCAATGACTTTCAACTTCATACTTACATTGATGAATATGATGCATAAAGAATATATGTGTGTGTGTTTTATGTTTTGTTGATGAATATACTTACTGTTTTAGTAGTTCAATAAATATATAATGCATATATTAGTTCAATAACGTACTTTTATAAAACTATAATTTTTATTCATCGTATTAAAAAATACTCTTTAAATTAATAATTATTAATTTATAAATAAATTAATGCCTTTCTAAAATAATAAAAAATTTCAATCTCAACATTATTAATTTATTGAGGTTTTACTCTACTTGACCCACTAGGCCACCTCACAACACTATCCTTTCCTTTTCATTTCCCATCAATTCTTCTTCATCAATTTAATCAAGATTTTTGAGTTATTAATTTCGCTTGTTGTTTTCTAAACATGATAGCACTTGATTTGTTATGTAATCTCTACTTGAATTTAGAGAGATTCTGAGCTCAAATAATATTTTTAGAATATGTCTCGTGCAAGACCATTTCATACAATTAAAATGTGGAATGAGGTATACATTGTATATTGGCGCATTAATACTTTAACATATGTAGGTGTTAATTTGTGCTGTTTCATATAAGAAAATATTACAAATGGTCTTGTAACTTTGTCCGAGTCTAAATTTAATCCTTTATCTTCTTAATTTCTTAACTATGGTCCTTTTGTTATCAACACGGTCATTTTCGACGGAAATTTTAAAAATTGCCTAGAATTTACACATACTCTGATGGTAGTGTCAGCGTGATATTCCAAGTCAATTAATAAATTAAGTCAATAAATTAAGTTCACGTCATACTCTATTTTAATTATATAAGACTCAAATCACATTTTCAGCCTATTTAATCCAAATGAAAAGTGTCGTGTACTTTATTTATTGACTTGGAGCGTCACACGAGCACTATAATTCGTATAATGTGTAAATTTGATTTTTTTTAAATTTTCGTTGAAAATGACTTTTTTTTTATAATAACATGATCAAAATTGAGAAATAAAGAAGATAAAAGATCAAATTTGGACTCGAACAAAGTTACAGGACCAATTTTAATATTTTCCTGTTTTTATACTATGAGATTGTCTGATACAAATTTTTGCCTATTTTTTATATTAAGAATTTGAGATGTATATTAACGTACTTTAAATTTTATTTCTGTTGTATGAATTAGTTAGACGTGAGTGCTTTTTTATGCTTTTAAGGTGTGTTGTTTACCAAATATGTCTTGCTGGGATTGGATGGCTATTTGTAAATGCTTTTGGTAAAAACACCAAATGATTGGGTTCTTAAATGCTAAAATGAATGCTTGGATGAAGAAAGGCTTTAAATACTTAAGAACACTAAGAACACCAAGAATTGCCAGGGGTTTTTAATCCCTGGACTTGAATGAGTATGTGTATTGATTCTACTGAGAATGATTGAACCTCCTTTATATTACAAGTGTTGGGGTATTTATAGTTTTCTCACTATAGGGGTATGTTGGTCATTTCCGGCCTCTCGGGGGACAGGTGCATTAAATGCCTCCTGCCTCTGAGGACGCGCGGGCTCTGATGTGTCAGGGCTCGCAGGCGGCCGGCCACTAGGGTGTCGATTGGCCTGATGAAGTTGACGAGGTCTCCGAGCTGGTCTAGGGCCGTTTTGAAGATGATATTGCAAAAGCACCCATTGTCGACCAGAACGCGTTGAACCTCTTTGCCCAGGATCTGGGCGGCAATCACCAGCGCGTCGCCCTTCGGGTACAGCACCCCGGTCCGGTCCTGGTTGGAGAAAGTTATCTCCAAGTCCTTGTGAATCTTCGGTTCTGGGGGTGTGACCAAGTTGACGTTGGTCGCTGCCCGGACCTCTGCTTTCCGCTTCCGGTTGGACTGCGTCGAGATGGGGGTGAGGCCGCCTAGGTTCCCTCCGCCGGCCTGGATCATGTTGACCCGACCGCCGGGATTCATGGGCGGGAGGAGGTCATCCTCGTCTTCATCCTCCTCCAAAGCTGCGACCGGCCTAAGAGGCCGGCCGCCTTCCTCGTTCCTCCGAGGGTGGCGTTGGGGCTGCTGCTGCTGCTGTTGGTCCTGCCGGCCGGCTGGCCTCTGAAGGAGGTCGTTCAGACGCCCTTCCTCAAACAGCTTCCAAAGCTGCTTTAGGAGATCACGACACTGGCTCGTATTGTGGCCAATAGAGTCGTGATAAGCGCAGAACTTTTTAGGGTCCAGCCGGGACCGGTCTCCGGAATAGGGCCTTGGCCTGGGAAGCACGTCCCGGTGCTGAATCGCATTGAAAATATGCGCGGGGGACTGCCTCGTGGCCTGGGTTAGGTGAACCTCAACGTCCTCGAAGGACTTGAAGTTGCCGGGCGGCTTGGCCACTCTTCTGGCCTTTGGGCCGTTCTTGGGGGAGGTTTGGGCTACGGCCTCTGTCTCCTTTGGGGCCGGATCTGACTCCCCCAGCCTTAGTGCCAGAAGCTTCCTCCGAGCCAGGTAGTCACCGGCTCGGGCGCGGAATTCGGCATAGGTTTTAGGGAAGTCCTTGGTGAGGTGCTTGAACATAGGAGATCGGCCGTGAAAGCCTCCCAGGGTTGCATGCAAAGCAAGCTGGTCGCTGACTGCCTCGCCGGTCAGCATGACCTCGTCCACCCTGGCCACGTAGTCCTCGTCGGACTCCTCTTTCTCCTGGCGGATCCGCATCAGGCGATGCCAGCTTTCCGGCCGGGCGATTTTAGCCGCAAAGTATGATGAGAATTGGGCGCTCAAAGTGGCGAACGAGTCAATGGACCGTGCCGGAAGGGACACGTACCATATGTGGGCGAGGTCGCCCAGGGTGAGAGGGAAAAGCCTGCACTTCGTGGCGTCTGTCGCGCCACGCCCGGTCATATAGATCCGGAACTTGCTGAGATGGGTCTCAGGATCTGTTTTCCCCTCGTAGAGAGGAGTAGGTGGGGGGACGATCTTGAGCTGGACCGGCGCGAGCTCAATATCGACCGCCAAAGGCTCGTTGGCGACTGGCCGGGCCTTGGTTTGGCCTTGCGCTTCAAGGAGCGCCTTCATTTCGTCCAGTTGCTTTTGCAACTTGACGATTTCTGGACTGGGGGTTTCGGCCAGCTGGTCGCCCACGTCGGCTAGGGGGCCGATTCGGTCGAAAACGGCCGCACGGGGGACTCCGCGTCCCAACAGGCCGCTTTGGGCGAAGCTTAGCTTGCGCCTGGCGGAGTTTGCCGGGGTCAGGCTGACCTCGGCTGCCCTCTTGTGGGGCATTTGGGCCGTGCTCCCCGAGTTGGAGATGGACTCGGTGTCTCCGTACCCAGTGTCGTAACTGGGTACACGGCTCGGGTACCACGACGGGTCTGTTGTGCCCAACCGGTCAAAAACCGGATGGGCGGAGCCTCGCGAACGGTCCGAGACGGGGTTCGCCCGACCTTGGCTTTCGCCTTGGTGTTCTCTGGCCTTCTCCTTGCCTTTGAGAGCACGAGCCCGGGCCTTCTTCCTGGAGGCAGAGGTGGTGCTCCGGCAGCCCCTCGCCTCTTCCGCTTGGCGGCGTCCTCCTGACCCGGCCTGGTCAGGAGTAAAGAATCCCCGGCCCCCGGATGGGAGAGGTTCCTCCGGAAAGCGAATTGGGGAGGCCACGCGTGTGGCTTTTCCGTGGGCCTGGGATGATTTCTGGGGATCCATTGCTTTAGGAGATGAGGGGGTTGAGGTTTGAAGATTTGAAGGTTTGAGGATGTGAAGCTTTGAAGGACAGTGAGTGTTCTTCAAAGAGATGAAGAAAATGTGTTTGATGGGTTAGATGACCCTCCTTCTAGCGCCAAATGTTGTTTACCAAATATGTCTTGCTGGGATTGGATGGCTATTTGTAAATGCTTTTGGTAAAAACACCAAATGATTGGGTTCTTAAATGCTAAAATGAATGCTTGGATGAAGAAAGGCTTTAAATACTTAAGAACACTAAGAACACCAAGAATTGCCAGGGGTTTTTAATCCCTGGACTTGAATGAGCATGTGTATTGATTCTACTGAGAATGATTGAACATCCTTTATATTACAAGTGTTGGGGTATTTATAGTTTTCTCACTATAGGGGTATGTTGGTCATTTCCGGCCTCTCGGGGGACAGGTGCATTAAATGCCTCCTGCCTCTGAGGACGCGCGGGCTCTGATGTGTCAGGGCTCGCAGGCGGCCGGCCACTAGGGTGTCGACGCGTGTCCAAAAAGGACGATTCTCTGACGAATTTCCTTATTTGGATGGAATATTCTCTGTTGCTGGGTACGGAGGCGGCCTTTTTCTCCCTTGGGAGAGGATCTTGCACGATTCCGTCACGTGCTCCGGATCTTTTTAGTCGGCCGGGGGCCTTGAGTGATCGAGATCGGCCTCCGGGCGGATGGTGAGGTCGGAGGTTGTTCCTGTCAGTTGGCCGTGTCCGGGCGGCCTCTGCTGGACTTTATTAATCCTGGCCGGGCCGGTCCGGGCACGGCAGGGCTTCAACGTGGATGTGATGAACGTGGATGGACATCCCAAGCAGGCTTCCGGCATCGCTTTCGAGGCCGGAGGCTGGTGGTCGGGGCCCGCCGAGGTCGGATTCAGGTCGGCCAGGTCGGTTCCGGCCTCTGGGTACCTTCTCGCCTTTTCCGGCTATCTTCCGGCCAGACCCTACATGTGATCAGAAATGGTCACAACAAGGTGTTCGATCAAATGCCTCTTTTGAATGTAAATGAAATTAAACATATCACTTTTAGTTTAAAAAAAATACTCACCACTTTCGTTTTAAAAAATTGTCCCATAACTTTTAAAATAGTGATACAATTTAATCGAAAAGTGACAGTGTTTCCCTTGGGAGTGATTATCACTTTTCACTTAAATACTACTCCACTCAACGAGAAAACGACTATCATTTTTCACTCAAAGATTATCATTTTTTAATGTTAGCTCAATAGACAAGATTGCCAAGAATATTTACTTAAATATTAATTTCAAATGTTGAAGTCCATTTAATAAGACAAATTAACATTAAGGAGAACAACTACGACATACTTCAATATCGAGGAATTTGCACTTTTGGTCCCATTGGACATGTAATGTTTTACTTTCAGTCCCACCCAAAACATTTTTGGTCCCATAGAAATATTTTTTTGGCACTTTTAGTCCCAAACGTTCCAAAACTTGCAAAATTAGTCCCAAAGTTAACGACTACTAACGGACACTTAGGACATGTTTGCTTTGCGGGATTAGAAGGGATTGATACTTTAATCTCATTTAATCATGTGTTTAGTTTATGTGATATCGGCCCGGGATAAGTGTCATAGGCATAATTAACACATGAAAGGAGTTGGACTAATTGGCCCATGAACAAAGGATAATTATTTATCAATCCTATCCATCGAAGCAAACATGCCCTTAACGGACTTGCACTTTTGGTCCCATAGGATAGGATACACTTGCAGATTTGGTCCCATAGGATTAAAAAATTCACATTTTTTTACCTTTTTTTTACCAAAATAACTTTATAAAAAGAAATATAATTACAATATATTTACAAATTTATTTCAATTTTAAAATATATATATATACATATACAATAATATATATATATATATATATATATATTATATACAATAATATATATATATATTATATTTTAATAAAAAATTAATTAGAAAAATTTAATCTATATTAATTATTTTAAAATTAGAACAATTTTTTTTTTAACTTTTGTGCCATCTTTTAAATAATAATAATAATTTTCTCCACATCTTATTTAATTAATAGTTCACTAATTATCCCCTATAAAAATCTCTAAATTACATATCATTTCACTAACGATTACACACAAGAACATCTTTCTTTTAATTTGTTTCATTCCTAAAATTTAACAATGCACCCACATAAAAACTATATTGTCCATTTTTACACCGATTGTTCAACAATAATAATTTACCCTATGTTTTATTTAATTAAAAAAAATTATTTTAAAAATTAGAATAATTTAACATTATTTTAATCTAATTCAATTTAATTTTTAATAAGGTTTTATTGATTATTGTAATTTTTAGATATATAATAAATAAAAATTATTATAATTTTTACAAAAATATTACTCACTCAGTCCCATAATAACTTGCACATTTTCTTATTCGAACATTTCAAAATAACTTGCATACCACAAAGTTAGAAAAATCCTCCACAGACTTCACCTTTCAATTTTTCATAGACTCAACCATAGAAAAAATTAGGTAATTTAGAATAAGAGTGTCCGTATTCGTACCAAAATTTCAATAAATGTTAGTACCAATTTTTGTACGGTTCGATATTTATAACATAGCGAAGATTTTTGTACATGTTAATATCAATTTTTGTACAAATTTTTGTTCAATTTTATTTAATACGTACCAATTTTTGAATGATATCAACGTACCAATTTTTATAACATACCAATTTATAAAAAAAAAATTATAACGTAGCAATTTTTGTACATGTTAAAAACCTTATTAAAAATTAAATTAAATACAAATTAGATTAAATACAAAAATTAAATTATTCTATTTTTTAAAGAACTATTTATTTGTTTTTTAATTAAATAAAACATAGGGTAAATTATTATTATTGAACAATTGGCAAAAAAATGGATAATATAATTTTTATGTGGGTGCATTGTTAAATTTTAGGAATGAAATAAAAGAAAGATGTTCTTGTGTGTAATTGTTAGTGAAATTATATGTAATTTAGAGATTTTTATAGGGGATTATTAGTGAACTATTAATTAAATAAGATGTTGAGAAAATTATTATTATTATTATTAAAAAAATGGCACAAAAGTTAAAAAAAAATTCTAATTTTAAAATAATTAATATAGATTAAATTATTCTAATTAATTTTTTTATTAAAATATAATATATATATATATATATTATTATATATATATAATATATATATATTATTGTATATGTATATATATATTTTAAAATAAAAATAAATTTGTATATATATTGTAATTATATTTCTTTTTATAAAGTTATTTTGGTAAAAAATGTGAATTTTTTAATCCTATGGGACCAAATCTGCAAGTGTATCATATCCTATGGGACCAAAAGTGTAAGTCCGTTAAGTGTCCGTTAGCAGCCGTTAACTTTGGGACTAATTTTGCAAATTTTGGAACGTTTGGGACTAAAAGTGCCAAAAAATATTCCTATGAGACCAAAAGTGTTTTGGGTGAGACTGAAAGTAAAACATTACATGTCCAATGGGACCAAAAGTGCAAATTCCTCAAATTGTAATAAATAATTATATCTTTTGAAAATTCCAGAATTAAAATTCAAACAAAAATATTTAGATATAATGATGTGTAATAATTAATTTGGCTCATAAAAGACATATTAATGGACATAACTTATCAAAATTAATTATAAACAAACGGTAGATACCATATGCACACATGCACAAGTGTTGAAGATTTAAAGAGTGAAACTCGACATAATATGAAAATGTATCATTTGTTGAATCGAGAGAGTATATTTCGAAATACTGGAAGGATAAAAACAAAAAATCACGAAACGAATTCGTGATATAAACCGAGTCTAGGAATAACATATTCCCGCAAGACTGAATACGCCCGTATAGTGCTTATAGTATAATGCGTACGAGTCTCCAAAGGTAAAACGGTTTATCAATTCACACCGGTAGCACCACCGAGTATGAATTTTCAGCGAACTAAATCGGGATTATGAGATAACGGGAATTCTGCAGCGAAAGGCTTTCGGAAATTTGGGTTCGTAAAGTGTGTTCTGAAATTTGGACGAAATGGGGTATATATAGGCGGAAGTCCGACCCATCTGAAGGTTGCTGGAGTGGAGTACATGGTGATCATGGATCACCCACGTTCTGTAGTGGAGAGAAACACAGTTTCTCATTCTTGGGAAGCAAGAACGGAATATTCCAGATACTCTGGAGTGTATTAATCATTTTCGTAGGTGTATTAAACATGCTCGTGGGCCGGACCAATTCTAAATGGGCCACCCGATGTGGGCCGACTCAATTCCATACAGGTCACCGATCCGATTGGATCCAAAAAGTTATTGGGCTATTTTATATTTTTGGTACTCTAAAAATATAGGTAAGGCACCAAAGCCCGGGCCCGGGCGGGGCGGGGCGCGCGCGCGCGTGGTCCATGGTTAGGGTCTCCATGTCCCAATTTAAAGAACATGAATACTTTCCTAATTATATACAAGACAATCTTCTTGTAATTTTTCAATGTGGGATGGAACTTCATTTTCTATTTCCCATGGAATTATTCAATACAAATGATTAACACTACAACTTCCCAAATTAATTTCTGACTCACCGGAAATTGGTTTTGAGATATTAAATATACCACGCTCATCTACTCCACAAGTAGAACAACATCGTTAATTTTATTTTCCCAAAAACTAACGTTTTTACTCCTAAAAAAATTAGTCAAAGTTAGGGTATTAAACTTTCATTAAACCAATTTCCAATAATCCCCCACATGAGTGAGAATTGCACCTATACAGAGTCAAACTTCTTTGTTTAGCCCATTTGAGACATCATTGCTTCCGGATAAGTAACCAATGGTTTTGAACTTTCCGTAGCCCGGCACCATCGGGTATACCGGCGGCTTAGTGGACACGATGCCTTGAACTAATCCCCCTTAGTGTATACCTTACAGACAGTGCAGACACAAGTCAGTCTCAATTTCGATTTGTTCTCACATTTTTGTCCATTTTGGCCCTGGACGCCCTTTGTATTCATAAATGTTTGGTCGAAGCGGCCCTCACTTCTCATTTATATAGGTGATCTCCTTTCGAGTATCCCGTCATACTCAGTCCCACATGGACTTATAGGAATCATTAAAAGTCAATGACTTATCCTTTACCACAACTCACGGGTTCACTAACACTTGACACAGTGCTGTCAGGAACGGTCATGATTTTCAAGTGTTGTACAACTAACATTCACAGCTTAGTTTTCCCTTTTGAACCAAGTTCTTGGGATCTCCAGTCATCATGGTTGGGTTACCACTGTTTCAGTTTTATTTGTGGATTTCAGATCCATTCCCTCTATCAGCTTATTCATTTGATCTCGGTTCAAGCTCTTCGTGAGCGGATCCGCTATTTTGTCAATTGATCTTACATAATCAATTGTTATAATACCGGTTGAGATCAAATGTTTAACGGAGTTATGTCGACGACGAATATGTCTCGACTTTCCGTTGTACATGCTGCTCAAAGCTCTACCGATAGCAGCTTGACAGTCACAATGTACCATTACAGATGGTACCGGTTTGTTCCAACAAGGAATGTCTTCTAAGAAGTTATGAAGTCATTCAGCTTCTTCACCAGCTTGATCCAAAACGATGAATTCAGATTCCATTGTGGAACAGGCAATACACGTCTGCTTTGTGGATTTCCACGATACTGCTGCTCCTCCAATAGTGAATACATATCCACTAGTTGAGAACGAGTCTTTACTATCGGATATCCAATTAGCATCAATGTACCCTTCAAGTACAGCTGGGTGTCGAGTGTAGTGTAGCCCAAAGTCAAGAGTATACTTCAAGTATCTCAAGACCCTTTTCAGAGCCTTCCAATGTTCATGACTTGGATTGCTCGTGTACCTGCTTAGTTTGTTCACAGAACACGCAAGATCAGAACGTGTGCAATTTGTAATGTACATCACGCTTCCAATGATCCTTGCATATTCTAACTGATTCATAGGTTCACCTCTATTTTTCTTCAGATGAACATTTTGTTCAAGTGGAGTTTTAGCAGGTGGATCATCAAATGCATTAAATTTCCTCAAGACTTTCTCAACATAATGAGATTGTGTTAAAGAAATTTCATTTGAAGTTCTTTCTATTTTGATTCCTAGAATCACGTCTGCTAAACCCATATCTTTCATGTCAAAAATTTTCTTTAACATGTTTATCGTATTAACGATCACATTTGAATTGTTACATATGATTAACATGTCATCAACATATAAGCATACGATAACAAATCCATTTGGTGTATCTTTCACATACACGCACTTGTCACATTCGTTAATTTGAAATCCATTTGACAACATAATATTGTCAAATTTCAAATGCCATTGTATAGGAGCTTGTTTAAGTCCATACAATGATCGAACGAGTTTACAAATTTTTTTCTCGCTCCCGGGTACAACATAACCCTCTGGTTGATCCATGTATATCTCAGCATCTATCTCTCCATTAAGAAAAGCAGTCTTTACATCCATTTGGTGTATTTTGAGATTATGCAAAGCAACAATCGCGATAAGTACACGAATGGATGTAATCCTTGTAACCGGAGAGTAGGTGTCAAAGAAATCATGTCCTTCTCTTTGTTTAAAACCCTTTGCAACCAAACGGACTTTATACTTGTCAATTGATCCATCTGCTTTGTACTTTCTTTTAAGGATCCACTTACATCCTAAGGTCTTGCAACCTTTAGGGAGATCAACCAACTCCCATGTATGATTTTGCAGAATTGAATCATATTCACTGTTTATTGCTTCTTTCCAGAGATGTGCATCTGGTTTGGAAAGAGCTTCTTTGATAGTCCTAGGTTCTTCTTCTAACACATAGGTGATGAAGTCTGGACCATAGGTCTTATCAATTCTAGCTCGTTTACTGCGTCTGGGTTCTTCACTTTGCTGAGTGGAAGGACCTGCAGCTTCACTTGATTCCTCATGAGTTCGTTTATTTGAACTCACTTCTTCTTTGTTCCTACAAGGGAACACATTTTCAAAGAAAACAACATTCCTTAATTCAATTGTAGTACCTACTGTCATATCAGGTATCTCTGATTTATGAATCAAGAACCGATAGGCACTACTATTGAAGGCGTATCCTATAAAGATCCCATCGACTGTCTTAGGTCCGATTTTCACTTATTTAGGAAGTGACACTTCAATTTTAGCCAAACACCCCCACACTTTGAGGTATTTGTAAGATGGTTTGTGATTTTTCCACAACTCATAAGGTGTCTTATCTTGAGTCTTAAGTGGAATTTTATTTAAAATATGGTTAGCTGACAGAATAGCTTCCCCCCACATGTTCTAAGGTAAACCCGAGCTGATTAACATTGCGTTCATCATCTCTTTCAAGGTTCGGTTTTTCCTCTCCGCAATACCATTCGATTGAGATGAGTAAGGAGCTGTCGTTTGATGTATGATACCGGATTCGGCACATAATTGTTCAAACGGAGCCACATACTCTCCACCTTTATCACTACGAATTGCTTTAATTGTAGTGTTCATTTGATTCTCTACTTCACTTTTATAATTTTTAAAAGCTTCAATAGCTTCATCTTTACTTCGTAGCAAGTAAACATAGCAGAATCTTGTGCTATCATCGATAAAAGTAATAAAATACTTTTTTCCACCTCTAGTTTGCACAAAATTTAAATCACATACATCAGTGTGAATTAATTCTAGAGGAGTAGTGTTCCTTTCAACTGACTTAAATGGTAATTTAGTCATCTTTCCTTCTACACAAATTTTACATCTTTTGGATGTATCAACATTCTCAATTTTAAGTAAATCTAAATTTACTAAACGTTTTATAGATTTTAGATTAACATGTCCTAATCTAAAATGCCATAAAGAGGAACACTCAACGATATAAGCAGAAGTAGAAGCATTCTCATTGATAATAGTGTTTTTGCCATCACGACTTACAGTCATGACAGACATCGTAAAAAGGCCCTTCTCGAGGTAATATTTTCCTAGAAAGATGCCAAACTTGCTAAGTACAACGCCGTTTGACTCAAACACTAGTTTAAACTGACTACTAACTAAAAAAGACCCCGAAATCAGATTCTTCCGGATGTCTGGGACATGCAGCACGTCCTTCAGTTTCAGCTCATTTCCCGAAGTCAGTTTGATTACCACCATTCCTACACCAGCCACTTCAGACGAGGCTTGGTTCCCCATGTAGAGCTTTCTCCCCTCAGCAGGAGAATAAGTGGAGAAGGCAGACTTCTCCGAGAAAATGTGGCAAGTAGCACCAGTGTCCACGAACCAACCTTTCTTGTTGTCCACCATGTTGGCCTCGATCACTACAGCGGACATATCCATCTCCGTAAGCTCACGTTCAGCAACGTTCACAGAGTTTTTCTTCCCTTTGTCTTCTTTCTTGGGCTGACGACAATCAGCTGCCCGATGGTTGGGTTTGCCACAGTTGTAGCACTTCCCGCTGAACTTCTTCGGGGCAGGAGCAGCAGCAACAACCTTGCCTTTGTCCTTGTCGTCTTGACGCTTCCTTTTCTTTGATGGTTCACCTTTCTCCATCAGATTAGCTTTGGCCTCGATGGAAGCAATCGAGCCCCTCTTGTCCCTCTTCTTGTTATCCTCCTCAATCCGGAGTCGAGTAACAAGGTCCTCTATCGTCACTTGTTTTCGCTTGTGCTTGAGGTAGGACTTGAACTCCTTCCAAGACGGAGGGAGTCTGTCAATCACAGTAGCTACCTGAACGGCTTCAGGCAGCTCCATCCCTTGCACTGCAATATTGTGGAAGATCACTTGCAGCTTTTGCACTTGCTCGACAACAGATTTGTTGTCCTCCATCTTGAAGTCGTACAAGGTGGAGACGACGAACTTGCTAGTTCTCGCGTCTTCAGTCTTATACTTCTTCTCCAAGGACTCCCATAGAGCTTTGGAAGTCGGGTACTCATCGTACACATCACATAGGGCATCAGACAGCCCATTCAGAATGTAGTTCCTGCAGAGATAGTCATCGTGGATCCAAGTGTCATAAGCTATCCTGGTCTCACGATCTGCATCTTCAGTAGGAGCATTCGGACTATCCTCCTTGATGTATTTCACCAAAGAGATGGTAGTCAAATAGAAGTGCATCTTCTTTTGCCACCGTTTAAAGTCATTTCCCGAAAACTTTTCGGGTTTCTCCCCTTTTACTACCACCGGCCTAACAGTCCCTTGAAGGGAGGCCTGGTTGGTTGTCAAAAGTGGGTTGACACCGGCATTTCCTACGAAAGGATTGCCGCCAATATTTCCCACGAAAGGATTAGCACTTGAACTTCCCAAAAAGGGATTAGTGCTAGAGTTTCCCACAAAGGGATTAGCATTTCCCACGAAGGGATTGTCATTGGCTTAGACACGTCCATCTCGTTGTCAGAGTTATGGTTTGACATATTAGTGTATCGAAATAAGAAAAGATATTCAGTCTTGCGAATGTTGAATCGAGAGAGTATATTTTGAAACACTGGAAGGATAAAAGCAAAAAATCACGAAACAAATTCGTGATATAAACCGAGTCTAGGAATAACCTATTCCCGCAAGACTGAATACGCCCGTATAGTTTTTACGGTATAATGCGTACGAGTCTCCAAAGGTAAAACGGTTTATCAATTCACACCGGTAGCACCACCGAGTATGAATTTTCAGCGAACTAAATCGGAATTATGAGCTAACGAGAATTCTGCAGCGAAAGGCTTTCGGAAATTTGGGTTCGTAAAGTGTGTTCTGAAATTTGGACGAAATGGGGTATATATAGGCAGAAGTCTGACCCATCTGAAGGTTGCTGGAGTGGAGTACGTGGTGATCATGGATCACCCACGTTCTGTAGTGGAGAGAAACGCAGTTTCTCATTCTTGGGAAGCAAAAACGGAATATTCCAGATACTCTGGAGTGTATTAATCATTTTTGTAGGTGTATTAAACATGTTTGTGGGCCGGACCAATTCTAAATGGGCCACCCGATGTGAGCCGACCCAATTCAATACGGGTCACCCGATCCGAATGGATCCAAAAAGTTATTGGGCTATTTTATATTTTTGGTACTCTAAAAATATAGGTAAGGCACCAAAGCCCACCCAAAGCCCAATGCCAAGAACCATGAACCCGGGCCCGGGCGGGACGCACGCGCATGTGTGGTCCATGGTTAGGGTCCCCATGTCCCAATTTAAAGAACATGAATACTTTCCTACTTATATACAAGACAATCTTCTTGTAATTTTCCAATGTGGGATGAAACTTCATTTTCCATTTCCCATGGAATTATTCAATACAAATGATTAACACTACATCTTCCCAAATTAATTTCTCACTCACCGGAAATCGATTTTGAGATATTAAATATACCACTCTCATCTACTCCGCGAGTAGAACAACATCGTTAATTTTATTTTCCAAAAAACTAATGTTTTTACTCCTCAAAAAATTAGTCAAAGTCAGGGTATTAAACCTTCATTAAACCAATTTCCAACATCATTATAAAAAAAAAATCAAACTGATTTTTCATATTGGTACACTATAAATAAATACAATTAAATAAAAGGTAAGTTTCTTGTGCACTAGATGCACCATGCAATTTAAATATATTTTTAAAAAATTATACTCCTTTCGTTAAATTTTACTAGGCTTTTTTGAAAGTTTTTTAATTTTTTTATTATATGTTAGAGAGTATTACGAGGTATTGTTAGGTCCATTTGTAAATAAAGTGATTGTTTATGAAAAAATACTTATATTTTCTATAAAAAAAATCACTTTATTAAAAAATGAACCCCACAATACCCCATAATATCCTCCAACATATGACAATAAAATATCAGACTAAAACACTACAAAAAAAATCGGATTAGCGAACGATTTAGAGACTGATATTCGGTCACAAAACATGATTTGCAACCAACTTAGCGACCGATAAACGTCGGTCGTTAAAACGCGGGTAGCTAATTTAGCGACCGATTTTTTAGGTCGGTCACTAATCAGCGACCGCCTCAAATCGGTCTCTAATCCGCCCGGGTATGAC
This sequence comes from Ballota nigra, assembly GCA_947034835.1. Classification (NCBI taxonomy): domain Eukaryota; kingdom Viridiplantae; phylum Streptophyta; class Magnoliopsida; order Lamiales; family Lamiaceae; genus Ballota; species Ballota nigra. The sequence goes on along the minus strand of OX344727.1, from coordinate 1,790,171 downwards.
CCGATTGGATCATGGGATTTGTGACCGCCTCAAGTCGATCGCTAATTTTTTTAATAAATATAATATTTTTAATTTAAAATTTACGATTAGCGATCGATTTGGCGGCGGTCGCTAATCATCGAACCTGCGAAAAAATAGTTCAATTGGTTCGAACCCGCGTCCATTGGGGTCGGGGGGGGGGGGGGCACGAACCATTGAGCGACTAATCCACTAGCTTATATTAGGCAAGTCATGTTGTATATAAGCCCTTGTGAGGCTTGTAGAAATAAATGGGCAAATATGCGTCCAAGGGGAATCGAACCCACGATCTCCGGGTAGCCCGGAAGAGGTGTGAACTACTAGGACACATGCTATTGTTGTTCGTTTATTTGCATTTAATTGTATATTAGCTCAAATTGACTCCCTTTTTTAAAAAAAAAGCATCAAATTCAATCCTTTTTTTTCTAATTCGTTAATATTTTACACTAATATAAATTATTAATTTATTCGTTTTTATGCATTTAATTGTATATAACTTCAAATTGAGTCCCGCTTTTTTAAAATTCATAAAATTAATTCTTTTTTGTTTCTAATTTATTTATACATATATATATATATATTCACTAATTTTTATAATTTGTAAAATTTATTTTAGACTACTATAAATTATTAATTTATTCATTTTTATGCATTTAATTGTATATAACTTCAAATTGAGTCCCTTTTTTTTTTAAATTCATCAAATTAATTCATTTTATATATATATATATATATATATATATATATATATACTAACTTTTTATTTTATTTTATAAATTTAATATTTTACACTAATATAAATTATTAATTTATTCATTTTTACGCATTTAATTGTATATAACTTTAAATTGAGTCACTTTTTTTAAAAAAAATCATAAAATTAATTCTTTTTTGTTTCTAATATATATATATATATATATATATATTCGCTATATATATATATATATATATATATTCACTAATTTTTTATTTTGTAAATTCAATATTTTAGACTACTATAAATTATTAATTTATTAATTTTGTGCATTTAATTTTATATAACTCCAAATTGAGTCCCATTTTTTTTAAATTCATCAAATTAATTATTTTATGTTTCTAATTAATTTATATATATATATATATAAATACTAATTTTTTCTTTATTTTGTCAATTTAATATTTTACACTAATATAAATTATTAATTTTTTATGCATTTAATTGTATATAACTTCAATTGAGTCCCATTTTTTTTAAATTCATCAAATTAATTTGTTCAATATATATCAATTTAAGAAACAATTCCTATTTTTGAGTTTTTTTTCTGATTTTTTTTTTTGGAATTTAAATTTTTTGGTCATTTTGACCAATTTTAGGATTATTGACCGCCTCTGGCTGTCACTAATTTCGGTCGCTAATTTCCGAATATCACCCGTTTTCATAAATATGTCAAATTTATAGATTTGCGACCGCCACCTGGCGGTCGCTAATTATAAAATTGAAATTAGAGATCGTCTTGGCCGTCGCTAATCGGGCGGTTAAAAATAATTGATCCTTTTGACCGACCTTTGGGATTAGTGACCGCCAAGGCGGTCTCTAATCGCACAAGATTAGCGATCGACCTTCTTAGGTGGTCGCTAATTAGTCGGTTTTGAGATCGATTTTATAGGCGGTCACAATTTTATTTTTTAGAGACTACCGGTCAATTTCGGTCGCTAATATATGATTTTGAGACCGATTACTAAGCGATCGCTAATATCGGTCGCTAATCCACATTTTTTTTTAGTGAAAAATAGGTTAGTTAAATTGAACAGAGAAAGTATTTGTTATATCTAAATTGCCACGCACGCTTGTTTGTACTAGTAACTTTTCACTACAAATAAAAGTCATAAATTTTTTGTGATAGTAACTTTTAAGAAAGACAAAAATTTGTATGAGACCGTCTCATGATATGAAACCATACAAATTAATACTTATTTCTATTAAAGTGTTAATGAATCAATGCCCTAATTACACTAATTATCATTGACTCATGTCATGAGACGGTCTAAAAAAAAAACTTATTCTTTTAAGATATTACATGAATTAGTGCATGTGTTGCAAGTAAATTTTTTTAAGGTGTTGCATTGCATGTAAGATTATGTCTTCAATAAAATACAAAAAAGTCAGAATCTTATCGACGTATAACGTTGGTATAAAATGATGACATCACACGGACATTAGCTTAACATCATCACTAACCAATTTATTTCTTTAGTTTTTTCATTAAGATTTAAGTTTAAAAAAAATTATACTCCTTCCATTCCAAACTTATTTTCCCATTTACTGTTTACACGAGTTTTAAAAAAAATTTGTTTATAGTATTTAAAATGATAAAATAGATATTTTTTGTTATTAGTGTATAAAAAATATAATATTATAAAGTATTGTTATTTTTTTTTACAAAAGTAGATGTAGCAAACGAGTATGAGACAGATTTTTTTGGCAATGTAGCAAACGATTTTGGGACGGAGGGAGTATTATAATTACTGTTGCAAGTTGTCATGTACTATCCGTCAACTATTAAAATTTATTGCTGCTACAAAATTAGAGTTACAATATATTGTCAACAAAAGACTAATACTGTCACCATTTTCGTAGTCACCTGCCTACCTCTGTTTGTTATAACTAAATGCAACATTCTAAATTATTAGGCACATGTACATGTCTAAGAATTCAACCCCATAAAAAGTACTCACCATTCCCTATTAAACTTAGGGGTTGTTTTGATTCGCTGGATTGGATGGGATTAAAGTTTTAGTTTCACTCAATTTCATGTAATATTGTGTTTGGTTCGCAGGTTTATGGCCCGAAATAAAATTAGGGTCCGAGTCATAAACCTATCTAATCTATCAAATGAGGGACTAAATAATCCCTTAGGGATGGTGGAACTCCATAGTCTTATGCTTTAAAAATAGTATATTGCACTTTAAATCCACTTAATCATTCAATAAAAAAAAAAAAATCCTACAATCCAAACACACATTCCTCTCCTTAAATAATTCTATCTAATCCAATATCATATAATGCAATCTCATCTAATCAATCTCATCCCATGAACTAAACGGCCCCTAATGTGTGTTTGCAAATACAGTAACAGTTTATAAGTACTTTTCAAAAGTTAAAATTGTAAGAGAACAATTTTGGGCGTTTGCAAAGTCTACCCACAACTTAAAAATACTCCTGAAAAGTCTTCTTTTTACTCTAGTTGTGTTTGCAAATACTCTCTGTATACTTTTATCCTCTTCACTTGAGTTTGCAAACATGTCATTCGTATCTCCATTTCCTATTAAATTTCATATATAGTTGGACATACTTTTTAAAAAAAGTTGATGAAAAGTATGAATTTATTTGAATATAAAAGAATATTGTGAGAGATTGTTATTTCCATTTTAAAATTGTAAAAACTATTGTGCAATGAACGGGAAAAAAGTAAAATTTAATACTCCCTCCGTTCCACAAGTGTTTGCACCATGATATGGTCACAATTTTTAAGAAAAAAGTGTAATGGTTGGTGTTTTATGAGATATAAATTGAAGAAATTGGCGGAATTGAGTGTATTGTGGGCCTAAAAGACAAAAAATAATGATAAATTTTGTAAATATATAAATATTGTGAGGGTTAAGTTTATAAAAGTATTTCCTTTTTTGGGTGTGCAAACAATTGTGGGACGGGGGGAGTATGAGATTGAGGAAGTATTTTTTGGTTAATCACGTGACAGGAAAAATAGAAAAGTATAAATTATTTTTCTGTCAATTAAAAAAATGAACTTAATTTTGATCAGCTACTTGATTATATTGGCTTAATTAATACTTTTACTATTAAAATTATTTGGTGAATTGTATTTATATAACACCTGATTGCACTAACACCGTCAAACTATCGCCGATTTTGTATTTAAACTATCAAACTATAATTTTATTGCAACAATATAAACAAAAGTATTTTTTTAATTTGTGCATTAATATATACATAATCCACTAAACTAAATTTTTGATCAGTTTTTTCCTGAAAAAAAAAATATTGTCGAGCAAGTGTCTTAGAGAGAGGCGTTTCCATCAAAACTCTTCACTTCTGTGTTAATTATGTTAATTTCCATCTTTACACCGTCATACACCACTTCGTGCATCCGCCTTTTAACGTCGATCTCCGTCTTGTGCATCCACCTCTGATTAGTGTGAAAATTGCTCGAAATTCATGCATTTAATTTGCCGAATTTAATTGGATTTCTTGCATTTATTTACATTAATTTGACCATTTGTGCTTAATTGTCGAGAAATGCATTTTTGTTATTTTTGCAGGAAATTGAATGATTTTTAGAGCAAAAACGAGCCTTTAATTTATTGAGGTCGAGCGAGAGAAAAATCGAGAAGAAAAAGAATTGGGCTCCTTTTAATTCCATATTTTATGGGCCAAAAATAAAAGAGAAAGGAGAAGCCCAAAAACCGGCCCAAAGAAGAGAAGAGGCGCGGCAACACAGGCTACTCGACCGAGCCACTCGGTCGAGTCGAGCTACTCGCTCGAGTAGCCTGGGGGAAAAGCGGGAGCGATTTTAAAAAGCGTACTCGACCGAGTTGCTCGGTCGAGTCGAGTGACTCGTGCGAGTCAATGTCGGTTTTTCCAGTGCGCTCGAGCCCATTTTGCCTTACTCGACCGATGCACTCGGTCGAGTCGAGCTACTCGCTCGAGTAGCCTGTAGCAGAAAAGCGTAAAACGATTTTTAAAGGCGTACTCGACCGAGCCACTCGGTCGAGTGGATCTACTCGGTCGAGTAGCGCACGAAATTTTGGGATTTTACGAAATTTCACCATTTTTGAGGGGCTCTTTTGCAAGTTCGTTTCAAGCATTCTTCCCCCAATATTTAAACCCTCATTCTCAGATTTTAGAGAGAGGAGAATAGAGAGCTAATTAGAAAAACACACCCCACACACCTTTATAGTTTATTTTCACCTTCAATTTTTAGATTTCAATTTTCTTTCAATTAGTAGAACAATTTAGCTAGCATTTGGAGAACAATTTTCAATTCCAAGTTGTAATCACTCTATTGAGGTGACTTCTATCCTTTATCTTTCAATTTAGTTGGTATAATTTTTTTTATTTATGCTTTCTTGCAATTTTGTTATGATGAGCTTATTGGGTATTTTGATTTCATTTGTTAGTTTATCTATTGTTTGTGTTAGATTAGCCATGGGCTAATCCCCTAATGCTTTGGGTGTTTGATTTATGAAGGAATTAGTGTTATGTTGTTAATGGAGCTTTGATTGTGCTATTGAGTTGGTTCTTTTGCTTCTATTAATGTGTATTTCTTGATTAGATTGGTTGACTAGGTTTAGTAGCTCTTGTTAGGTTAATTTGTGCTACAGCGAGAGTTGGGTGTGAGTTAATCGAACTTGTGGTGAGGAATTTGGTTAATTAATCGGATTCAATTAGTCGTTTATTGACTCGAGAGAGGGTAGATGGCTAGACCACCATTAATAGACATTAGGAACCTTAATCTATGGGTTTAGGGGCCTAGTGAAGAGAGAATGCTTTAAGTGCATCGCGTGTTTAAAGTCATTCACTATCTTTTGTTCTTTTGGTAACTAGTTAGGTGCTAATTAGTTCATTTGATCACCCAAGCCTCAAAAGGGATCGGTATTCAAAACTTAAGTGATAGCTCTTAGTTCGAACCAACGAAGTAGTACAAGATAAGTGAAATTAACTACGTAGCATTGATTCCGACATAAGGATTTCACCCGAAGCATTACCCTCAACCTTGCACTTCTAAACGAAGTTTACATCGCTTTCTAGCTTAGTTGTTCATTTCAATTTTAGTGCTTAATTCACTTATTGTCTTTTAATTTGATTAGTCTAAAAACCAAAACAAGCCTCTATAATTTTACAAAACTCGTAATCTTAGGGATCCACCGATCAACTAAGTTCTTGGATCGATAAAACTTGGTCGTATACTTGCATTGCATCAATGATCCCATATGCTTTTGGGTCGTGTTTACGTGTTCATATAGATTTGCAAAAATACGAAAAAGTCAATGGCGCCGTTGCCGGGGACCTAGTTTGATCGCTTTAGGTGGGACTTAGGATTTGTTGAGTAGAGTTGGTAGTTGCATTTACTTTCTTTATTTTTGTTTTGTTTTTGTTTGAGTTTGATACTTGGTACTTGTTGTAGGTGCATGATCACGAGAGCAAGAGGAGGACAAGTTCAACCAATTGACCACGAGATCGAGGCACACGCAAGAAGAAGAAACCGAAGAAGGAATCGAGGAGGAAGAAATCAAGCAATGGAAGGAAACAATCCGGAGGCGGATAATCCGAACCATGGGAACGAAGCTCGAGAAGGGAATGGAGAAAATGTGCAAGGTGCACAAGTGGTTCAAGGGGGAGTCGTTCTACCGGTTCATCACCAAGTTGAAGTGGGAGCTCAACCAAACCAATACCCAAACCCTTACCAATTTCCATATTATGGCTTCTACCCAAATTTTCCTCAAAACCAACAAGCCCAAGGTCAACAACCTCAACCCAATCAACCTCCACTACACTATCCATATCCTATACCACCATATTTCCAACCTCAAAATCACCCACTACCTCCCAATCCACCACAACCACCACCACAAAATCCAAATCCACCAAACCAAGAGCAAAGATATCCGGCTATTCCCTTACTCATGCAATTTGAGGGAAGGCCAATTAGAGAACATTTTGAGCCAAGGCAAAGAGAGTATTACGATGGCATCGCTAGGCCAAATGTAGAAGCCAACAATTTTGAGATAGCACCGGCTATGCTCAAGTTGTTAATGGAGAATCAATTCGAGGGGCTTGAGAAGGAAGACCCTCACATGCACTTGAGGAATTTTCTCAACTTAGCCGATACGTTCAAGAGGAACGGGGTACCCGAAGATGCCAAAAGATTGAGGATGTTCTCATTCACACTCACGGGGAAAGCGAAGGCTTGGTTAGACAAGGTGTTACCTCCGGGTAGTGTAAGCACGTGGGATGAGATTAGCAACAAGTTCTTACTCAAATTTTATCCTCCCTCAAGAACGGTTAAGGCAAAACATGAGATTTCAAAGTTTCAAAGGAAGCCCAATGAAAGCCTTAAAGATGCATGGGAGCGAATGAATAACATGTTGATTTCGTGTCCACAACATGGGTATCCCGATGAAGAGATTCTAGCTTCATTCTTTTGTGGGATGGACGCCGAAGCACAAAATTTCTTAAATTCTTGTGCGGGTGGAGGATTTTTGGATCTTCCGGCGGGGATGGCTATGAAAATTCTTGATGTTGTGGCTAGCAATTCTTCCCAATGGAACGTGGATACAATTCAAAGGAATCGTGTTAATCGAGTTGATGATCGTGATGTGATGTTGCAAACATTCATGACAACTATTTTGGAAAAGATGAATGCTCTCTCTCTTGGCCAAGGAAGAGATCCTCCTCCATCTTTGGAGCTTAACAACAATGTCCAAAACCCGATGACCCAATTTGAGGATGTGAATTACATGGGTAGGCCTTATCAAGGGGGAAACCAAGGAGGATATTCACAAAATTTTCAAGGTGGAAGACAAGGGCAAGAGTATCAAGGACCTCAAGGTCAAGGTCAACCAAGACCTCCATTCCAACAAGGACCAAATCAAGGGTATCAAGTGGGGAGCTCTTCTCAACCGCAATGAGCATTTCATGGAAATCAATGGGGACAAAATTCCTCATTCCAAGGGAATTCCCAAGGAGGAGGAGGATATTATCCAAACAATCGAAAGCATGAGAACTTCTCTTATGCCAATCAAAAAGGAGTCATCCAACTTCCACCGGGAGTGGACCCGGGATCCAAGTTACCAAGTGGAGAAGGGAAATCAACTTCGGACGAGCTACTCCAACTATTGGTCAAGAGGACGGAAAGATGTGACTCCATGGAAGTAAGAATGGAGGAGCTAGCTAAGTTAGTGGCTCAAACAAATTCTCAATTGAGCGCCACGATAGCTCAACAAAATTCTCAATTGAATGCTACTATAGCTCAACAAGGAGCTCAATTTGGTGCCCAACTCAAAAATCTTGAATTCCAAATGGGACAATTATCCACGACGGTGAGTGGAATGCAAAACAAAGGAAAATTTCCTTCCACAACCGAAGTGAACCCAAGAGAGCATTGCAAAGCAATACAATTGCGAAGTGGAAAGAGATATGATGGTCCTCAAATGCCCGAAGATTTAGAAGAAGAGAAGGGTGAGAAGAAGGGTGATGGTCGTGAAGGTGATGAGAAACTCCAAGAAGAAGAGGAGCTTGAGGTAGAAAATGAATTCGATCGAGGAAAGGATGATGAAGAGGAAGAAGAAATGAAGAAGACCATGCAAGAGGATAAAATAGAGTTAGACAAATCAAAAGAAGTTCAAAAAGAGACGAAATCTGAAAAGTGGGTACCAAAGTGGAAGCGAGCTAAGGAATTGAGAGAGAAGAAAGGTGAGGATGTCCCTTGTGATCGATGGGGAGTTCCTATGACTCCAATACCTCCACCTTTTCCACAGAGGTACATGAAGCAGAAAATGGCGGATAAGTTTGCAAAATTTTTGGAGATTTTCAAGAAGATTCACATCAACATACCTTTTGTTGATGCATTAGAGCAAATGCCCCACTACATGAAATTCCTAAAGGAGGCCATGTCAAAGAAAAGAAGGTTGGGAGAGCACGAAACAGTGAACTTGACCGAAGAATGTAGTGCCCTTTTGCAAAGGAACATTCCTAAGAAGCTCAAAGATCCCGGAAGTTTCAACTTGCCTTGTGAAATTGGGGGTAGTGAGATTATACTAGCTCTTTGTGATTTGGGAGCTAGTGTAAATCTCATGCCTTATTCAATCTATAAGAGGTTGGACTTGGGGGATGTGAAGGAAGTCTCTATGACCCTTCAATTTGCGGATCGATCGGTGGCTCGTCCAAGAGGGATAGTTGAAGATGTACTTGTCAAAGTGGACAAGTTTATCTTCCCGGCCGATTTTGTGATACTAGATATGATAGAGGACGAGCACGTGCCTCTCATTCTAGGCCGACCCTTTCTAGCAACCGGAGAAGCCATGATCAACGTGAAGGATGGGGAGTTGAAATTGAGCTTCAACAATGAAGAGATCAAATTTTCGATATACAACACTCTTGAGAGGCACGATCAAGTTGAGAGTTGTAGTTTCGTGAGTGAAGTCAAGAGCATCATTCAACATGAATGGGAAGAATTCTCTAACTCAACCTTGTCTTTAGATTCTAATTCGTTTTTAAGTAAAAATTTATCATTGAATGATGATTGTGCTAATGTGGATGAATTTTCTCTTGATAGGTATGGAATGGAGAGTGCAAAAGGAATGAATCAAGCTTGGGGGAAGGAGAAATTTCTACCATTGCATGATGAGAACGAGAAGGATGTGGAAAAGAAGGAAAGCAAGAAGGAGAGTTTGAAACCTCTACCGGAGCACCTCAAGTATGTATATCTAGACACGGAGGAGAAGTATCCCGTAATTGTTTCATCTTCTTTAACTTGTGTTGAGATTGAAAAGTTAGTTGTGGTGCTTGCTAGGAATAAGAATGCTTTAGGATGGTCTATAGATGATCTCAAGGGGATTAACCCATCAATTTGCATGCATAGAATTAGGATTGATGAAAATGCTAAGAGTGTTGTGCAACCTCAAAGGAGGGTGAATCCAATCATTCAAGAAGTGATCAAGAAAGAAATTTTGAAATTTTTAAATTCGGGCATGATTTACCCCATTAGTGATAGTCCTTGGGTGTCACCTCTTCATGTTGTTACCAAAAAGGGGGGTATGACTGTGATCACCACCGATACCAACGAGGTGATTGCCACACGGGTGGCCACCGGTTGGAGAGTGTGTGTTGATTATCGGGAATTGAACAAAGCCACATGTAAAGACCATTTTCCACTTCCATTCATGGATCAAATGTTAGATAGGCTTTGTGGACATGAGTTTTATTGCTTCCTCGATGGTTATTCCGGGTACAATCAAATAATGATTGCCCCCGAAGACCAAGAGAAAACCACATTCACAAGCTCGTATGGAACGTTTGCATGGAGGCGAATGCCTTTTGGATTATGCAATGCCCCCGCCACGTTCCAACGATGTATGATGTCGATTTTTCATGATTTGATTGAAAGGATAATGGAAGTATTCATGGATGATTTTTCTGTGTTTGGGAGTTCATTTGATAATTGCTTAGAAAATTTAGAGAAAGTGCTTATACGTTGTCAAGAAACAAACCTTGTTTTGAATTGGGAAAAATGTCACTTTATGGTCACCAATGGTATTGTGCTTGGTCATCATATTTCTGTGAAGGGTTTGCAGGTTGATCGTGCAAAGGTGGTGGCAATTGAAAAGCTTCCTCCACCATCAAATGAAAAGGGAATTCGCTCATTTTTAGGGCATGCGGGTTTCTACAGGCGGTTTATAAAAGATTTCTCTAAACTTTCTAAGCCTCTTTCACATTTACTAGAAAAGGATGTCCCGTTTGAGTTTACTGATGAATGTCTATCTTGTTTCAGGGCTCTCAAAGAGGCATTGATATCATCACCCATCTTGATAAGCCCGGACTGGAGTGAACCTTTCATCCTAATGTGTGATGCTAGTGATTTCGCGATGGGGGTAGTCTTGGGGCAAAACCGTGAGAAGAGATTTCGAGCAATATACTATGCCTCAAAGACTTTTAACTCCGCACAAGTGAATTACACAACCACGGAGAAAGAGTTGCTAGCCGTTGTGTATGGTTTTGACAAGTTTAGGCAATACTTGATCGGGGCAAAAACAGTGGTTTACACGGATCATGCGGCGATTAGATATTTGATGGGGAAGAAGGACTCCAAGCCGAGGCTCATCCGTTGGATTTTGTTGCTACAAGAGTTTGATATTGAGATCCGGGACAAGAGAGGAAGTGAAAATGTGGTGGCCGACCATTTGTCTCGCTTGGAAAGAGGGGAAGGTTTTGAGGAGCCAATTGAAGAAGTGAAGGAAGAATTTCCCGATGAGCATCTTTTCTTTATTAATGGGAACTTGGTGAGCAAGGTAGATGAGGGCCCATGGTACGCAGACTTAGCCAATTACATAACGTGTGAGAGGTTGCCCTATGGAATGACTCCATATGAGAAGAAGAAATTCCTTAAGGACGCTACCTCTTATTATTGGGATGACCCCTTCTTGTATAAGAAAGGTGTGGATTCCATAATAAGGAGGTGTGTTCCCAAGGAAGAATGGGATAGCATAATGACTCATTGTCATTCATCTCCATGTGGAGGACATTATGGAGGGGACAAGACTGCACTCAAGATCCTTCAATCGGGTTTTTATTGGCCAAGGTTGTTCCAAAGTTGTCACGAGTTTGTGAAGAAGTGTGACAAATGTCAACGGAGTGGGAACATCTCTAAGAAGAACGAGATGCCATTGCATGGGATTCTAGAAGTGGAAGTGTTTGATGTTTGGGGAATAGATTTTATGGGACCGTTTCCGTCATCTTATGGAAACGAGTACATCTTGTTGGCCGTTGACTATGTGTCGAAATGGATCGAGGCCATAGCCACTCGAACAAATGATTCAAAAACAGTGATTGATTTCTTGAAGAGTCACATTTTCTCTCGATTTGGAGTGCCAAGAGTGTTGATAAGTGATGGAGGAAGCCATTTCGTGAACAAACTCCTCGACAAGTTGTTGGCAAGTTATGGGGTAAATCATAAGGTGGCTACTCCGTATCATCCACAAACAAATGGGCTAGCCGAGGTGTCTAATAGGCAAGTGAAGAAGATTCTTGAAAGAACGGTCAACTCAACAAGAAAGGATTGGTCAAAGAAGCTAAATGATGCTCTATGGGCCTATCGAACCGCCTACAAAACACCACTTCAAATGTCTCCATTTCAATTAGTGTTTGGCAAAGCATGCCACTTACCGGTGGAATTGGAGCATCGTGCATTTTGGGCCACGAAGAAGATGAACTTTGATAGTGCTTTGAGTGGTGAAAAGAGGGTTCTTCAACTTCATGAGCTTCAAGAATTTCGGGAAAATGCATATGAAAGTTCTCAACTTTTCAAGGATAAGACAAAGAGGTGGCATGACGCTCGAATCTCTAAGAGAATTTTTACCGAAGGGGATGAAGTCCTATTGTACAACTCACGTTTGAGTATGTTTCCCGGGAAGTTGAAATCAAGATGGAGTGGACCATTTCGTGTGAAGAAAGTATACCCATCGGGTTTCTTGGATTTAGAGAATGAAAAGGGTGAAGAATTTAAGGTCAATGGTCATCGTGTCAAGCATTACTACTCGCCTTGTGAGAAGGGAGTAGTACATGAGCTCAAAGTTATAGACCCTTGAACTCGTAGAGTTCCGTCCGGCATAGGACGTTAAAAATAGCGCTAAATGGGAGGCAACCCATCATTTTTGTTTTCTTTTATTTGTTCATTGTTTAGTTTAATTGCCTTTGCTTTTGTTTTGTTTAGGTGTTGGGGTCGTGTGTTGAGGCTCGGTGAGGATTTCGAGCTCTATGGAAGGACACGTGCTTGAAGGAAGCTTTAGGTACAAACACCTCTTCCTAAACTTAGACATGCTATGCAAAGTCTAAGTTTGGGGGGGTGTTAGTTTTTTCATGCATAATTTTTAATTGCACCGATACATCCCCATTTGATTAGAGCTTATTGGAAATTATTTTTGTTGGGAATTTTGGATTTAATTTCTTACATATACTTGTACATGAGTTTTGTCTTGACATGCAAAGAATTGAAGGTGTGATGTTTTCAAGAGATGTGCTTGATAGGAAAGATGAGCATACTCAAGGAGCTTAACGTGAGGTGATCGTGACTTGAAGAGAAGATTGTGCTTGGTGCCAATTGGAGGTAATATGCCCCAAACTTAGAATTGCTTAGCAATGTCTAAGTTTGGGGGGGTTTATTTGTTTTGATTTTCATATTTTACATTGCACCGGTGCACTTGAGGCTTCACTTGAACATTGCACAGGCGCACGCCTCATTTTTGTAGAGTTTTGCTTATTCGAGTACTTAATATACATGCTGGGATTTGAGGGTGAATTGTTTTCTAAGGGGTTTTGAGATGCTTTGAATTGTCGAATTTTTGAATGGCTTACTCAATATGATGAATTGCTTGGTGAGTAGTTGGTTGCAAATCTCTTTGTGGCACTATTTTTCCCAACTTTTTAATTGCATAGCAATGAAAAAGTTTGGGGGGGTATGTTCGTTTTGTAATTCTATTTGCACCAATTTACTTCACTTAATTTTTAAAAAAAATTGTGCTTAATTGTGGGCTTATTGAAAATCTTTGAGTATATTTTTTGGAGTTAAGATTGTGTGGCTTGGTGTCGGAAAATCAATTGATGGTGATTGTTTGGTTTTTGAGATTTAGTTGAGCTTGATGGTATTGATTGAGACTTGCTTGTTTATTTGTTCATGTGACGGTTGTGCTTGATTTTGTGCTCGATCCATGATGAGACAAGCCCGTGAGCTTTAGAGCCTTTAGACTTGCATATTTTGGTCTAATTTCTTTCTTGTGAGTATCGTTCATGCTTGTGTGCTCTAGAACTTGCCAATTGTCTTGTTTGAGGCTACATTGAGTGTTAAATCTTTGAAAGTGATATGAGGCCATCTTTGATTTGAATAGTCACTTAGCCAAATTTTCCATACCAAATGAAATTTTTCCGTAGTTAGCCCTTTTGAGCCTATTGACCTATTTTTCTTGGCAACCTACAAATTTAGCCAAATTATCCATTTTGTGAGCCTAATTTTTCCTATGAGCTAGTGGAGCTTGAATATGGATAGTAAGGTTGAGTTGAGCTTTAATGTGAATTTGGTGGATGAGTTTGTGTGAAAGTGAAAAGAGTGAAAAAGAAGAGAAAAAGATGAGTGAAAAAATTGTACTACAAGAAAAGATTGAGTTTGTTGTGAAAAAAGAAAAATTTGTGAGAAAACTCTCTTGTGTACAAGAATTTGGTAGAGTTACAAGTTCAAAAGGTGCTTGATAGTTGATGGTGAGAATGTGCTTGAAAAATGAGAACTAGTAAATTGTTGGAGTTTGGTAATTTGAGTTGCAAATTGATCACTTGCGATTCTATCTTTGAGAGTGTAGAGATGTACCATGGCATTTTGACCTCTCGCTCCACTAGTTTACGAGTCACTTTATCCAAATTTCCCCACCTCGACCAAAGAGCCCAACATTACAACCAAATGCAAGTCCTCATTGATTCTTAGATTGACCACTTAGAAAGTGGTGGAGAACTTAGATGATTGGCAAGCCTATGGTAGTGCATTTGTGTGAACTGATTGTTGAGTGCATACATTCCTTGATACCCTTTGAGTGATGAGTGAAACACTTACTTGAAAGGATATTGTGGATTGAGCACTTGAATCTTGCATTAATTTGAACATGACTTGTGAATTTGCTAGTTGATTTTTGTACATAAAAGCTTGATTAGATTGAAGGAACTTGACAATTGCTACATTATTCTTTTTGACACTCATTTCTCGCAATCCTCCCACTTGTTTATCTCTTTCGTTGCTCGGGGACGAGCAACACTTTAAGTTTGGGGGGGGTGATTAGTGTGAAAATTGCTCGAAATTCATGCATTTAATTTGCCGAATTTAATTGGATTTCTTGCATTTATTTACATTAATTTGACCATTTGTGCTTAATTGTCGAGAAAGGCATTTTTGTTATTTTTGCAGGAAATTGAATGATTTTTAGAGCAAAAACGAGCCTTTAATTTATTGAGGTCGAGCGAGAGAAAAATCGAGAAGAAAAAGAATTGGGCTCCTTTTAATTCCATATTTTATGGGCCAAAAATAAAAGAGAAAGGAGAAGCCCAAAAACCGGCCCAAAGAAGAGAAGAGGCGCGGCAACACAGGCTACTCGACCGAGCCACTCGGTCTAGTCGAGCTACTCGCTCGAGTAGCCTGGGGGAAAAGCGGGAGCGATTTTAAAAAGCGTACTCGACCGAGTTGCTCGGTCGAGTCGAGTGACTCGTGCGAGTCAATGTCGGTTTTTCCAGTGCGCTCGAGCCCATTTTGCCTTACTCGACCGATGCACTCGGTCGAGTCGAGCTACTCGCTCGAGTAGCCTGTAGCAGAAAAGCGTAAAACGATTTTTAAAGGCGTACTCGACCGAGCCACTCGGTCGAGTGGATCTACTCGGTCGAGTAGCGCACGAAATTTTGGGATTTTACGAAATTTCACCATTTTTGAGGGGCTCTTTTGCAAGTTCGTTTCAAGCATTCTTCCCCCAATATTTAAACCCTCATTCTCAGATTTTAGAGAGAGGAGAATAGAGAGCTAATTAGAAAAACACACCCCACACACCTTTATAGTTTATTTTCACCTTCAATTTTTAGATTTCAATTTTCTTTCAATTAGTAGAACAATTTAGCTAGCATTTGGAGAACAATTTTCAATTCCAAGTTGTAATCACTCTATTGAGGTGACTTCTATCCTTTATCTTTCAATTTAGTTGGTATAATTTTTTTTATTTATGCTTTCTTGCAATTTTGTTATGATGAGCTTATTGGGTATTTTGATTTCATTTGTTAGTTTATCTATTGTTTGTGTTAGATTAGCCATGGGCTAATCCCCTAATGCTTTGGGTGTTTGATTTATGAAGGAATTAGTGTTATGTTGTTAATGGAGCTTTGATTGTGCTATTGAGTTGGTTCTTTTGCTTCTATTAATGTGTATTTCTTGATTAGATTGGTTGACTAGGTTTAGTAGCTCTTGTTAGGTTAATTTGTGCTACAGCGAGAGTTGGGTGTGAGTTAATCGAACTTGTGGTGAGGAATTTGGTTAATTAATCGGATTCAATTAGTCGTTTATTGACTCGAGAGAGGGTAGATGGCTAGACCACCATTAATAGACATTAGGAACCTTAATCTATGGGTTTAGGGGCCTAGTGAAGAGAGAATGCTTTAAGTGCATCGCGTGTTTAAAGTCATTCACTATCTTTTGTTCTTTTGGTAACTAGTTAGGTGCTAATTAGTTCATTTGATCACCCAAGCCTCAAAAGGGATCGGTATTCAAAACTTAAGTGATAGCTCTTAGTTCGAACCAACGAAGTAGTACAAGATAAGTGAAATTAACTACGTAGCATTGATTCCGACATAAGGATTTCACCCGAAGCATTACCCTCAACCTTGCACTTCTAAACGAAGTTTACATCGCTTTCTAGCTTAGTTGTTCATTTCAATTTTAGTGCTTAATTCACTTATTGTCTTTTAATTTGATTAGTCTAAAAACCAAAACAAGCCTCTATAATTTTACAAAACTCGTAATCTTAGGGATCCACCGATCAACTAAGTTCTTGGATCGATAAAACTTGGTCGTATACTTGCATTGCATCAATGATCCCATATGCTTTTGGGTCGTGTTTACGTGTTCATATAGATTTGCAAAAATACGAAAAAGTCAACCTCCTTGTTTACTTGCCACCAATTGAATTTTTTTCTTTTTATAAAAATACCCCTCATATGTTAAAATTCGAGAAAAATTAACCGGAATTAATTTTAGTATTTTATGTGTTTAATAGATCGTATATATCAATGCAAAAAAAAAAAATGGTGATTTAGATGCAAAATTGCAGATAGTTTAGTGAGTATAGTGCAATTAGGTCTTTATATAATTACTAGAACATAATTGAGATTTTTTATTTAAGCCCGCAAGTTAGGGGTAAGAAAAAAAAGATGTAGGTTTTTGTGTTAACAATTTAAGGACGAAGCTTTATAAATTCACAATATAAGGTTAAATTGACTCGAATTGGACTAAAATTGCACGTTATTGACACATGACACCCGATTTCAGGTCATCTTGCACACGTCTTCTTTTGCTATTTTCTTAAAATAAAAAAATCCGAACATAATTATTATATTATTTTAACTATTGCAAAATATTTTGCACGTTAGCCATTGTTATTTCAATGATTGTTTTACGTTATTTTTTAGTTCGTATAAACGTGAGAGAAAAATGATTCATATTTTAACTCATTTCAGATCAAAATACTACTAGACATACATGCATGTATATCTAAGAAAGTTGTAGTTTTAAATACCATTTAAATCGAGTACTCAATATTAAACTATATATATACGCAAGTACTTTTACTATGCAATTCAAAATGATATTAATTATTTTTATTAAATTATCTAATTAATGAATTTCAATGATATAATTAATACTATAAAAAATACATCCAAATTCAAATAATTTTTTATGATGAAATTGGATCCTAGTATACTTTATTTAAAACACAATGATGACACTTCTTATTATCATGTAGTGACCAATATGAAATTTCATCACCATATATATATATAAGTGTAGGGAAATGTAAATGAGATTAAAATAAAATAAGGTATATTGTGATTTTCTTTTAACAAAAATTAAAACACAACATTAGTTAATGTTATTTAATGTAACTACTATGAATACAATTATTCATCTAAGACCATCTCCAATCCGACATTACACAAGCGCCAATCAATACTCCAGCGTAAGAAATTGGCTCCAATCCAGCGCCACATATTTGCGCCACATCCCATATGTGAACAGTGCAACGCTCAATTGAGCGCTGACTGTTCACAACGCTACACGGTTTTTGTTTTTTTTTTCTGTTTTCTTTATATTATTAAATGTATAATCTTATTTAATAAAATAAAATCTAAATAATATATTATCATATTTCAAATTATATTTATCTTTTGAACATATAAAAAGTATCAAAATTAAATATAAATAATATGCTACAATATTTCATATCATATTTAAATTACACAAAACACATTGAAATGCATAACTTACATAAATATATTTTTTAGTGCGTATATAAATATATATAATTAGATATATATTTTTTTCAAATTAAAAAATATTTAATATTAGTTGATAATTGATATAAAATAAAATAAAAAATTATATAAGTATTATGTTTAAAATTATATAAATTTAACTCTAAAATAAAATGAAAAAATACATGTAGCGCAGATGTAGCGCGAACGGTTGGAGATTAATTTAATGTAGCGCGAATTTTGTGACAGTGTAGCGCTAAACTCTGCGATAGAGTAGAGTTAACTGTTGGAGATGCTCTAATATATCCATAAACAAAAAGGGAAAAAACATTACATTGAAGAACTCAAAACAAAAGTAACTTAAATAATGTTACATTCGAATTCGTCTGCCATAAACTTAGCTAGAGATGGCCAAGCCCATTCTTACAAAGTCCTTTAAATTCTTGCCCATTTTACCTTATCTAGCTAGCTACGTTTTCTGTGAACATAAAGAGCAGATAAGGATACAAATTCTTTTCTTCATGTTTTTTTTTTTTTTTTTTGTCATCACTCAAGAACAAATAACCATAGTTTATTCGCAAGTATAAGTGTGAATTGAAATAAAACAGATGGAGACAACAATGCGAATTGTGAGGAATTTATTATTATTATTATTATTATTTGATTCGCCTCATTTTAGTTAATTACTACTCCCTCCATCCCTAGACACTTTTCACAACTACTTTATTTTCGTATTTTGACGAGCGAGTTATTGTTTACTAGTATTTGAAATGATAAAGTGATTTTTAAGATAGGGTGTGATAGATTTATCTCTCTTCTAGCTATTATAAAGTAACTTAAAATTATTTTATCATTTTAAATACTTAAATACTAATAGAAACTCGCTCGTTAAAACACACGAGAAAACAGTAACTATGAAAAATGTTACGGGACGAAGGTAGTATTAATTAGTTGTATTTTATGTCATGTGGGAATAATATGTGGCACTTAATTGTAGGGGTGGGAGGGACGGCCGCTCTGAGCCCTAAATTTCCTGTGGCCTATTATTATTTGAACTTTTTTATTTTTTTTCATAAATTCTACCACTAATTTTAATAAGAATAAAACAATAAAAAAATATTTTATTTTTGGAACTCAACTATATAAAAATATATTGTCATATTTTCATGTCAATTGTAAAAAAATCGTGTATATACATATATGTGTGTATATATAATAGAATAAATATGAATGTATCATTCAATAATTTTTTAAAGAGCTTAAATCTAAGATCGGCTCTAGATAAGTCCAACTCATATGATACTCCCTTCGTCCCAATTTTGCTTTTTCGTTTAACTGTGCGCGGAGTTTAATACGAGAGTTAAATTTTAGTATTTAAATGAATAAAGTAGTATTGTGAATAATAAATGGTGAATAAAGTAATATTTAAATGAATAAAGTAGTATTAGGAATGATGAATGGTGAATAAAGTATTATTTAAATGAATAAAGTAGTTTTCATTTTAGGGTTGAGAAAACAAAATTTGGACGGATCTTTTAGACAAATGGGAAAACAAAACTGGGACGGAGTGAGTATATATTAAAACTGGATTTCTTAATTCTAAGGATATATATTAGGCAAAATTTTGTGTGAGAACCTCTTATAGAATGAGACCGACCAAATTAAAAAGAGTGATAGAATTATAATAAAGTGTGACAATGTTTCTAAAGAAAAGTGACAAGTCACTTTTAACAAAAATATTACTACATCCGTCCCAATTTAATTAGATTACTCATTTATAAATGACACGGTTTTTAAGAAAATAGTTGTTTATTACTCCCTCCGTCCACGAAATTTTTACTCGCTTTCCTTTTTGGTCTGTCCACCAAATTTTTACCCATTCCACTTTTGAAAATAAACTACACTCACAAACAAATAAATGGGTCCCACAATAACCACCACAATACTCTTAATTAATCTAATATTTTCACTTTTTCAATAAAATATTATTTTTCATTAAAAACTGTGCTCAACAGTAACCGGGTAAAAATTTCGTGGACGGAGGGAGTAATACTTTTGAGTATAAAGTAACTTTTTAGGAATTGTTTATTAATATTTTTAAGTATAAAGTAGCTTTTTGAAGGTTGAGTTTGAAAAAGTGGTGTTGCTTTTTGCCATTTTAGGAAATGGGTAAACAAAAAAAAAAACCTTCATTTTTTTGGCTTTTGGGTAAACAAAATTGGGACGGAGGGAGTATCACTTTTTATTAAAAAATTTATCACTTTTTAAAGGTGGTAACTTTTTAATTAATAAGTGGCACATTTTAAATTAAAAGTGAAGCAAATAGTATTAATCTCATAGCTAGTGACGGTCTCACACAAACCTTACTCTATAAATTAATACTATATGAAAGAAATTTCATGAACGAACTACACTCTACACGTTGTCCTATCACGTGAGTATAATTTGGCCATGCGTGCATGAAGAATAAAAGCTAGTAAAGTCCCTATTCCACATAAACAACCCCATAAAATGAAAGTCGTGTGGTAGCAATTTTGACCCATACAAATCTCTTCTTTGGAAGCACGATTTCTCCCCTTATTGTAGAGCATCGCAGCAAAGTCTCCAAACAAGAATGACCCTATTGGTATATTGGACACCAGAATGTTGTGGTTAACGCCGAAGTTCTTCGTCCCGAATAGCTCCGTCGTGGTGGACACAGAAATGGAAGTAATTGCGCCGGTGCATACGCCTATGATGGCTGTACTTATGTAGAGTGAAATGTGGCTGCTATTGAGTAGTAAGAAGAAAGCTCCACAAGTTGGTATCATCATGCTTCCCATTGCTCCTCCTCTTGATATCAAATGTTTGCTTCTGCATTAAAATCAACGTTAGTGAACTCTTTTCTTTAAAGTATCACTATGCAGTATATGATGTGTCACTGTTTAGCATGTGAAATGTAGTTATTTCGCTAATTTTGAGAGCGGCGGGTACTTTTTAAAATAGTGATACTTGAAAAAAAGAATTTATTTGTATTCGGATTCAAGAACTACATGATCACTAAAAAAATTCAATAAAATACATGCTTTAATTGTCGCTAAGTATATTTTTTATGCAACGAGTAATAACATCATGTATGTATATATTTGTAAAGAGTAGGTTTTATATGAAACGTTTTATAATAAGCTTAACATGAAATGGTTTTAGAGTATTATTAATCTCATCAGAAGTATCATTAAATCTGTCAGGGGTGTCATTAGTCTAAGTTTAAGAAAATTTAAAATATTATATTTTGAACTCGGACTAATGATACCCCTGATGAGATTAATAATACTCCCGATAAGATTAATGATACTTTAAAATATTTCCATGATAAGCTTAACATGAACTATTTTCATATAATACTTTGCTCATATAACAAACTCTAGCATGTACTCAAGTACATGACATGCACTTGAATTTTAAACTAGATTTTGGTTTTAAGTTTGATTTTTCAAAACACACACTAACACGTCAAATTATGTGTTTTTTTTTTTTTGAGGTATTACGAATTTCGGCTTGAGATATTCTTTTTTAAAATTCAATTGAATATCATTCACTCAAATACACACTAAAACTACTATTTTTTTTTTATTAATATCAATTATTATAAGTGTATATGCCACTGTACCTATTAAAATGAAATGATTGATGTAATAGAGGCTGTGTCGTGAAGAATTAGTGTAATGAATATTGAAGAATACGGATGTTATATTGTGTGAGATAATTAACTTGGACCATAAATGCAAGATTAATATTACTAAAAATAAACCTTGCAAAAATGACATATTTACTAGAACTAATGATTATGACTTGAACATATGTACAAAATTGTACAGTTCAATTAATTCTTAAAAATATTTAATAAAACGATTGATCAATACTAACAACTTAATACATTATTTTTTCAAAATGCACATCAATTATTAATATATAGCATCACAAAACATCAACCATATATATATATATCTTCAAATTAATTATGGGCCGAACATTTTGACCTTTTCAGCAGGCAGGAGATGCTGGTGGACGCATAATCAACATACAAAATTTAATAGATTGGCTCATAAATTTGTCAATACAAAATCTAATAAATTGGCTCATAAATCTATCAACCTACTCAATATATTGCATTAAAACCTTTAGTATGGTACTCATAACATTAAATATAGTATGGAAACTTAGCTTACTACGTACGCCTTTCTTATACCGCATGGACATTTGTATTGCATACATACGTACTCATTTAACTATAAATGCATGTATACCACACAAAATTTTGTATTAATACTAACAAATAGGGTCCCTCTCTAGTAAACCTATACATACTATGAAATTAATACCCCTTTATTTTTCCATTTATAAACCAATGTTGTTTTCTCATTCCCAAAATAGAAATAAAGTGATTCACTTTTTTAAATTATACCCTACAATTCAATTATTTTATTAATTTAAATACTATTTTATTCGCCATTTACCATTTTCAAGACTACTTTATTTATTTAAATAAAACATTTAAACTCTCGCATTACACTCTGTGTAAAGTTAAACAGGAAAACAAAATTGAAACGGAGGGAGTATCATTTAATTCATTCAGCGATATCATTACTCTTATATAAAATAAAATAAAATAAAAAAAACTAATACTCATAGCATTTTCCACTGTTGATATTAGTTTATGAAAGCAATGTTATCATCGAATGAATGTAATGATATTAATTTTAGTAAAAAAAATATCCTTTGACTTTGTTGACTTAAAGTTTTCGTGTTATTAACTATGGGCTTTTGAATTTCGCCATATAACTTACAAAATTTGTATCTTTTTGTCATGTTATTCTGTTAACTCTTCAGGTAAATCTAACGTGTCATTTTAAATTTCGTCCTATAACTTACAAAATTTGTACTCCCTCCGTCCACCAATTTTTTACCCGCTTTCCTTTTTGGTCCGTCCACCAAATTTTTACCCATACCTCTTTTGGAAATAAACTACACTCACAAACAAAAAATGGGTCCCACAATACCCACCACAATACTCTTACTTTATCTACTTTATTCACTTTTTCAATAAAATACCAATTTTCATTAAAAACTGTGCGCTACAGTAACCTGGTAAAATTTTTGTGGACGGAGGGAATATCTTTTTGTCATGTTACCTCAGTTAACTCTTCCGGTAAATTTAACGTGTCATTTTGAATTTCGTCCTATACCTTAAAAAAAATTATTGTCACCCCAAATTTACGGTGTAGGAGGCAACAGGACGAGAAACACAATTTTTTGTAAGTTATGGGACGAAATTCAAAATTCCAAAACTAACAGGACAGAAACAAAGACCGTGAATGGAAAGACGAACTTACTTGGGGAAAAAGAAATCGAGAAGCGACGGAAGGAGACGGCCGAAGAAACTGAATGCCGATGAAAACGAAACCAGCGTAGATGTCCCGGAATAGCCTCTCGATTCAGCAATTTGTGCCAGATTGTTAACGTAAACCAAACCCAGCGTCACTCCAAAAAAATAAACAAAAAAATACAACCAGAATTCGACTCTCTGCAGCATTAATTTGGGTCCAATCTCCTCCACAACTCCAATTGATTCAACAGAATCCGTCCTTGTAGCATTTATGTTTATCACATTTTGATTTTTGTCCATGGATGTTCCCTCATCATAAACCCTGATCCAGCACTTTTGCTGCATAGCTTCTCGAACATTCTCGGCAAACGGAATAACTAACGGCAGTAACAGCATCGCGAGCATTCCCGCGAGGATAGTGTAGCTGTGGAGAAATCTCGAATCTACCCTTCCCAAGCTAGTGAAAACCGCGAACAAACCGGTGACAATTGTGACAATAAACATCGTTAAAAAGCCTCTCGTGAGTTTCCTGCTTTTCCCTACGTTTACATCCCTGACCAGCGGCGTACAAACCACGCAAACCAGCAGGGGAACCGCAGAGTTCAGGAGGAGAAACAGTTTCGCCCTTTTCGAAGGCGAAACCGAAACGACGTCGATTACCGCCGTGTAAATCTTCGCGCTGAGACCGACGTAGCTCGTGGATAGCCCGACGGCGATCTGGCGGTCGAGCGGGAAGTTTCTGATGGCGATTATGTAGCAGACGGTGTTGATCCAGCATATGCTGTTGCCGGCGAGGACGGTGAGGAGGAAAATGTGCCAGTAGGAGAGAGAGGGGATTTGGTGAGAGAGAAAGAGGAATTGGACGCCGTAACCGACTAATCCGAGGAAGGAGCCGATTAGGAGGACGAGCCAGAGGGGGAGGTGGGCGGCGGCGACGCCGGAGATCCAGCCGAGGAGCTTTCCGGCGTCGGAGGCGGAGGCCAGGTTGTTGAGCTGGAGCTGGGAGATGGAGAGGATGCGCTTCAGCTCCGACGAGTATTCCGGGAAATTGGAATTGGTGCCGTTGATTGACTGTAGCCATATGGCGGCGACGAGGGTTAGCCATTGGATGGCCATTGATTTAAGTGAAGAAGTGGAGACTCTGGAGTACTGGATTTTTTTTTTTTCTTCTGTTTGTTTAATTTTGTGGTTTGTTTTGAAGAATTGGGTTTGGTGGGAGTTAAAGGTGTATGTATACATGTATATATATACCGTCGGATAAATGCATTTTGTTGTACAGGCATGTGGTCGAGTCGATGTCCCTGTTTTCAAACTGACGACTGTATATGAATTTCTTACGCTTCATTTTTAGTTACTCCCACCGTCACCTGGTTGCCTTATTTCGATGTTGGCTAAAATGAAATAAGGGAGAAAAGCAAAATTGCCCTTTTTCGTATGGGCCCTACTTTTTAAAAAAGATATTTTTTGCCCGAAAAATATTGGCAAAACGGTTGGCAAAGGGTTGACACTCATGTCAACCTGTGTGCCAACCATTCGCCAACCTTTTGCCAACATTTTTTGGGCAAAAACATTTTTTTACAAAAGGGGATAAAAAAACAAGTCCCCCCTTAAATTTTGGGCACTTTTGTGTATTTTCTCATAAAATAATAATTTTTGTCTACACTTTTCAACATACACACATAACATTTTTAAAATAATTTATTTTGTACTTGATGTGACACAATATTCTTATTTTTTACATATTATATCAACTTTCTTAATAACCGTGCAGAAAGCAACAAAACTATATTTCATGGATGGAGGGAGTATTTCTTTTCAGAAAATTTATAGTATATGGTGCGTGCAAATTAAACGAAATAATTACACGAATTAATTTCACAATTCTCTGCAAGTTTGAACTTTACAAAGATCTTGGGTTCGAATCCCGTTAAAAACAACTCCACCAATATTATCAAGTTTGCCTCGATAACTTCAACGAGCTGAAAATAGAGCTCGATTCGGCTCACTATTGAGGCTAGCGAGCGTAATGGAATTATAAGAAAATATTTAACTATCAAACTTAATGAGCTAAATTCGAGTCGGCTCGTTAGGAAACAAATATCTCACGAGCTCGAGTTTTAACGAGCCGAGCTCACCATTAGCTCGTTTCGTTTAACAGCTGTAGTTCCCACTATAAAAATTTATATTCTTAAAAAAATAAAAATAACACTTCATAAATTAATAAATACATATTTTTTTAAACAAGAGTATTATTTACTTGTTCACAACTTTCCATTATTTTACACAAAATTTAACATATGGTCAACTGTATATTAATAAATAGTACAATTTTTAAAACTAATTAACTAAAAGAAAGAAGAAACTTAGACCTAAATGGAGGGAGTACAATTAAAAAGAAAAATGCATATATATAATATTCATAACTTGACATCATGTTGAGGTGAGCATTTTATTTTGGGTATCGGGTATATGAGCAAATCATATTTTTCAGAGAGTATTTACTACCCACTCTGTTCCAAAGTTACTTTCACACTAGTCTTAATTAGACGTTTTATAACTACTTTCATACTTAAAAAAAAAAAAAAAAAAACCAATTCTCTCCCACAAAATCAACAAAATAATTTTGTTTTAATTTATTTTATTCAACCTCTTTCATCAGAAAATATATCATCTCTTATTATAATTATCTTATTATTTCATTACATTTAATTTACATACGATGACTCGATATATATATAATAGTTGATATTAATATTCATTATAAGTTGATGACTCATAATTCATTTTTGATATCTAATTAGATTACATCACCATTACATTAAGCATGACATCTTTATTTTTAATTAATATGGACATGTGAAAAAAGTGAAACAAGTAGTCTTATTAATAAAAAAATAAAAAAAAATAAAAAAAACCCTATTATCGGGTACCAAACACTTCGAGTACCCAATTTTTGAATCAGTTTCGGATACCCAAAATTCTCAGGTCATCCCTCCCAAGTTAAGGATAACAATTTATATCCTTATATTTTTTTGCAATTTATGCTCACATTCGCAAGATTTTCCTTTTTATTTTTAAAGATAACATGTCATAACGTGACATCAATGTATGTTTGATTTGAGATTTTGGAATTTTGTAATTTGAATTTTAAAATTTAAATGACTTGCAATGATTTGGATTTAAATTGTTTTGTCAAATCAATGTATTGAATTTATAGGGGTTTATATTGGGTTTATACCGTATTAGAATAATGTCAATTCAGGTCTCAAAGATGGTAAATTATCAATTTAAGGTCTAAATTTTTTTTCCAATCGATATTCAGGACCTAAAAGATAAAAAACTATCAATTCAGGATTTGAAAGATAGAACCTTCCAATTTCAGACTCAAGAATATTAAGACCATGTTTGACATACTATAATCCATATTCTAATTATATTTATATACATTATTATTTTTTCATTATCTCTTTTGTTTCTTATTTTTACAACCACGTGAAATTAATATTAAGACCATGATTTATATAAATATTATTGGATAACATGAAATTATTATAGAACAAACTCGGTGAATTCTAAATTAATAATTTTATGTCTTGAATTGATAGTTTTCAATCTTACACACCTTGAATCGATAAAAAAAAAAATTTGATCTTAAATTAATTAATAATCTTTCAGACCTTAAATTGATAAAACTCTATAGTATTTATACCTCATAAATTTTAAAGAAAAAAATGGACATAATAAAATTACTAACTTATCCTTATATAAATATTTTATAAAATTAATTTATTTGTCCATTAAATTTATTGAACTTTAGTTTTACTCTTTTAAGTTATTAAATTTTAAATTTGTCAAATTGATCAAACCTTTTTTTTAGACATGACTGAAAAATCTAAAAAAAAAGATCAATTAAAATACGAAAAATATATTAAAATAGATGTTAAATACTTAAATAATCAAATTAAATGAAATTTTAAAAAAATCAATAAAAAATTCCTAAAATCTCAAAAATGAATAAAACCTAAAAAAAAAAGCATATCAAACAAATCTTATAATTAATTCAATTGAAAAAACAATGTTTTTTATCCAAGAAAATCATAATAATCAACTAAATTTTTAAAAATAATTAAACTAAGAAATTAATTAAATAAATCTTCAAAAATTAATTATAACTAAATAAAAATTAAATTTGAATGAATTTCTAATTAATTATTTTTTAAATATGTTTCTAGTTTTGTTTAGCTTTAATCTTTTACATTTTGAAGATTTTTTTATTTGATTTAAAATTAAATAATTTTTGAAGATATAGTTGAATTTTCTTGTCTATTTTATTTCATGTAGTTTTTTTTTTCAAATTTTCTTACCTAATTTTTAATTTAATAATTTTCTAAAACTTATTAGATTGATTAAATGTTTAAATAAATATTCTTAATTTTAATTATTTTCTAAGATTAAGTAAAAAATTAATCTATATATTTATAACATTTTATTTCTTTTTTAATACTTTTCAAAATATATTTAAGTTTTAAGATTTTTTTTCAAATTTCAATAAAAAAAACTAAAGTGTAATAAAGAACCGAAGAGTTACTTTTTTCTTGAGGAGAGAGAGGTATTCATGAGAATATAGAAAGATGAGGAAGATGGGTTATTTTTATTTATTTTTTTGGAAAAAAAATATTACAGAAATAAAATGGGGTATGTTTAATAATATAGGTTAATTTTTAAATCTTAATAGGGTATGTTCAATAAATGGGGTGTAATTAGAGGATGTTGGGGTATGCCTAGTGGTACTCTATTTTGAGTATATTTTGTATGAATATGGTTCATGATATAAGTTAATATTCAATTTCATGAACCACTATCTAAATTCTTATAATTTTGGACAAATTTTTAATACCTTTGATCAAATATTTGATATTTTAAATATATTTTTTGGACTTAATATGAATAATTTAAATAGTTAAAAAAATTAATTGTTGTTGATATTCTTATTAATATTATGATACCACTAATCTCAATTGTTTATACTATTCTTAATAAACTTAATCAAATACTTGATTTTTTAAAACTTTCAAAATAATTTTATATATCATGAAATTGTTATCATACAAATTTGTCTAGATATTTTTAGGGTTTGATGGATGAGCATTTCCTCTCACGACCCTAGCTATGTCTCCCAAGTACTTAAATTCTTTCCCACAATCTTTTAGCAATTAGGGAATCAAATCAAGAATTATGTCTGATATGCATCTTTTTAGCTCTAATACCATAAAATAATATTATATTATTTAAAAATTCGAACATTTAGAAAAGTACGAAACTAATTCATTAATTATTATTTTTAATTATAAATTATTTTAAAGGGAGGTTTCAACTTTCAACACCACTAAAATTAGCCCCGGCTTCTAAAATGATTTTCTCGGAGAAGAGTAGACAGCTAAGCTCATCGGAATTTTTTTTTTTTTTTTGATAAAATTGGGTATAAATTGCAAAAAATGAGAAGTTTTATATGAAAATGGTTCATGATATGTTTATCATTATACTGATTTAAAGTATCGAATTTTTTACTAGGAGTATCGATAATTTCATCAGAAATATCATTAATTTGGGTTCAAGAAAATTTACAACTGTTACAATATAATATTAGACACCCAGATTAATGATATTCTTAGTGAAATTATCGATATTTTTAATTAAATATTTGATATTTTGCGGCCCAAAATTGATAACTGGGGATTGCTTAATTGCTGCATATAACACGACAGACAAAATTTGCTACCCCTACTTTTGATGACATGTTTTGCAATTTCCTTTCAGTCAATTTATCTGATTTAGAGATTCTAGTAAATATATCCATCAAAATATTATGCAGTTAATTAAGAAGTCAAACCTAACTTATTATACATTGCAAATACAATTAATTTAACCTAGATATATATAAATAAAATAACATCATGTAGACATATATATGGCGTCATACATAGGTATTTATTTTCAAAATAATTTTTTATTTTTAATAATTCTAGAACTCATATTTTAAGACAAAAGCTTGGGTACATATTCCACCAAGTTTGATCCAACTTCGATCGCACCATAAAAGTATAAATTATATTAAAAAAAAATATTATTTCATGTAAAAGAATAACATATGTTAACACTTTTTAACATACAAACTAATATATGTAATCACAATATGAGCTAATACTTTTTATTCTATAAATAAATATTTTTCTGCCAGCTTATTTTTTTTATACTGATGAACAATTGTTGAACGAAATTAGTTGGAATGCTTCTACAAAGTGTTATGTTATATTTAATATGTAAAGTTTAAAATTCTTTCAATCATTCAAATTTTGGAACTAATTAGAAAAAGATTTGGAAAAGAAAATTGGATAAGTGTTGCTTTTTATTTGTGTTCAATTAAAATTTTAGTTTAAATGATTCTGATATTTTTATATTTTTTTATAAGTTCAAACTTTTAGATTAAACATAATTCTTTCATGGTATTAGAGCAAACAGTACATCCTTCTACAAGCTCGAAATTTTAGGTAAAGCAGATTTTTTTCCGATACATCATAAAGAAATGGTATTTACTAACATAATTATATGGTGAACTTTTATACTCCCTCCGTCGGAAGAAACTTGCACACCTCCTTGGACATACCTCTTAAAAAATTATTTTTTGAATAAAGTAGTAACATATGAATAAATAAATATATATATATCTACATGCAAATAAATTCAATGTTTCTTTTTATGGAAAGTGCAAATTTTTTTGGAATATACCAAAAAAGAAAGTGTACAAGTTCTTTCGGGGCGTAGGGGAGTATTATTGTTGTTTTGGCAAATATTTATGTAAGACTGTCTCATTGCATAAGACAACACAGATTTATATTCACTATTGTAAAAATGTTAATGCGTCAAATCCAAATACTTCTCTCACCGCCTCATGTTATGAGAAAGTCTCGCATGAAACCCGGCTCGTATACATTTGGAAATATGATGCAAAGTATCTTTGAGGAATAAAATCTGTGGTTGTGGCTGTTTTTGGTGGGCCCTAGTATATTACAAATACATGCATCATCAGGGGAATAGACACTTGACTAATGACTCAAGGTCTCCATCTATTCAAAGCAGAGAGTTTCAATATTAATTTGATATTTTATCTTATGTTTTCTTGATTTAATACACGTGGCGATTTTAGGAAGATGACTTTCTTCTTTCTTTAAAAAAAAAAAAAGCAGCTAAAAAAATGTAGTGAATGAGGGTTGATCCCACGCCATTTCAAGTGGCAAGTTCTTGGCAATGATGTTAACACCAACTATGCCACATGGCATATCAGCAACAATCACAATAGTATGAAATATATTGACATTCATATAGTTATATATGTATGTATTACCCAAAAAAAATATGGTGGCCCTCGTCGGGATGAAACCCTGTGTGACGGCATAAATAACACACCCCGAAGATCATGTGTGACGGCATAAATAACACACCCCAAGGATCCTGTGCGACGGCATAGGTCACACACTCGAAGCTGGATCTGTGTCAAAGTATTCAAATATTTAAGAATTAGAAAAAAAAAATGCAAGGTTCTAAATATAAAATTGGTTATTAAGGAATTAAATAATCACTCCGTTTATTTTTATTTGGACAAAAATTTATGTGAAAGTCGGGTTTGTGTGAACTTGATTTCTTTAAGAAATCAATGTTATGTATACATATTATCACTGTTGTGCACACATATTACCACTGTCTAAAAAACAAGCATTTCTTAAAAAGTGATGGATGATATGCATAACAGTGACAATGTATACATAGATAACCGTAATACTTGAAAAGGAAAGCTCACATAAATTCGAATCGCAAGAGATCTACTCTTATTTGACATTTTAGTGGTTGTTGATGAAATTAAGGATGAGTGAATAATGATAAATTTATCCTTAGTTAACCATTGCAAATTTCTCCATATTTCTCACGGGGAAAGATTTAACATTTGAAGAAGGAAAAAAAGAGAAGATTAATTTATAAATGTAATTGTTGATAGGTGAACTACTATACAATATAGGTGCGCAACTTTTATTTTCTTAAACAAAAAATGTAGAGGTAGGGACAAGCCTGTTTCGAGCACGTCTAGGTTCATCGTCGTGCATCCAGGGGGGAGGGCGATCATCGGTCTCTCCTTTCTTGGGGGCGTACAGGTGGATGTCGTATGGGATCTTATATTTGGAGTGAATATGCTCCAAGTCCTCTTCTTCCACTAAACTCTCGATCTTGCTCGCCGCAAAGGTGTTAACTTGGGCCCCCATGATTACTCGTAAGGGACAGGTAAAGGTTTTAGAGTAGCAAACATCATACTCTTCCCACTCATTTTCTATGGCAACACCCTCTGGAACCCTTGACTCCAGGGGAACTTTGGGCATCGGGAAATTTATTTCCCGTAAAAACTCCCATGTCAATCCTTGTGGAGTGGCCTCAGGCTCCAATGCGTCAGGAGCATTTATTTCGGCTCCCCTTAGATCGAAAGAGGTGTCTCCTTCTCCACGCGGGTGAGCAACTGGTTGCTCGACTGTATATCCTTCTATAGAGCGAACAACAAAACTCGCATTAGAGTATGTGTCTTCATCCACTAATAAAGTTGTTGGGTTTTGTTGAAGAGCTTGGCGAACAGAGCGACGAGGGGAGTCCACCATAGGCCTTTTTTCGAGGTTCTTTCCAGAAAGTGTAGTGCTTGAAGACGGGGACGCCATTTTTTATTAAAGTAGAAGAATGAAGAAATCGGAAATGGAGAAAATAAAAAACTCCAAGAATCGGAGTTGGGGTTTGACAGTGGTTCTTGTTTAACAAAGTAAAGCAAAAGAAAGAATTTGAAAGCAATAAGAAGAGATTAAAGACAAATTAATGTATTATCTTAAGAATGCACGCCAATTGATGTGGATACGATCACAGGATTTGCAAGGAAAAAGTTTCGAAGAACTGTTAATGGAGAAAATCGGGAGCAAATTTGGAAAAAGAAGAAGAATGAAGGAAGAGAGGTATTTATAGAGAAAGAGATGGGGGCAAAAGGCAAAATTTAAGAAATATATAGACCCCTATTTGCAAATAAAGCGGCAGACGTGGGCGGCGGTTGACGTCACCACTGCCCACGACGTTTCAATTTCCAAAATTCTCGGGAACTCAATAGTCGCAATTCAAAAGGTAAATTCAGCTGCTCGCTGCAATTTCCCGCCCAAAAAATTGAAACTCATTTGGTCGCCAACATCAAAAGAAAGTACCCAACAATAATAGTCTGATCTTAGTTAGTCAATTTGAATCCTAACATAAGGCCAAGCTAGGGACAACTGTTGATAGACGAACAACTAAGCAAAGATTAAAATAAAGAGGAGATGATTAAGACAGGGGGTTAAGGAGCGAGCAGCTGAGTAATCGGCATACAACTGGCAAAATAGGGACAGTTCGTCAAAATGTTGACCATTCGGACGAACAGTTGTGCAAGGGTTGAACATACTGAGCGAGCAGCAGAGAAATAAGAGGTTCAAATCCCGAACAAGTAAGCTTACAAGCGAACAACACTTCACCACGAAGAACATCCAAGAAACTTCATTATTAAACATTGTATTAGAAGCAAACAAGTGTTTTAACACTTGTCATTTGTATATATACAATAGCTTAGGAATAAACAAGTATCTTAACACTTGTCACTTTGTAAAGTAGGATGATTAAGGAGGTGACACCTCATGATTGCTTAAGTGTGTATAAATAACTCATTTCATGAATAAAAGGATAAGTTCCATATTACAAAAACAGATACATATATTTCTCCACAGTCATCAATACATTCCTTTAATCTTTTCATGTTTGTTTGATAATCTTCGTTAGTTCAAACAGCCACTAAATCATCTAATTGAAGTAAGATCACCAACAAATTTCTTAAACAAAATAACAACTAAATGAGAAACTTACTGCAGGACTGAGGGAGTATAATTAAGTAACAAAACAACAATTCAAATTTCATCAGTCCAATACATTAGTCATAACAGTGAATTCAATCTAAAATGAGCATCACATTGTCAATTTAAGTTAATAAAATTTAATTGAAATAACGTATTCAATAGTACTTAATAGCATGACTATCTGTAATCACCACGATAGATTCGTGTACCGAATTCGAGAGTCCGTTATTCAAACTTACCAGGTAGCAATTGAATTCACAAAACAAATTCAACAGTGTATTATTATATTATTGAAAGAACACTTTGCATCCTAGGTTTCAAATGTGGAAATGAGAAATGTGAGGTCAAAGATTTATTAAATTGGATGGCAAATGAAGTATGTTGAAATTGTGGTAGTTAGGCGAGAATTGTGGAGTTTTGAAGGCCAACCAAGGTTTGATAATCCCATTAATGGCAATTATGTGCTCAATTACGACATGCAGGTATTATTGTTATAGGTTGTAACTTGTAAGGCTTTGAAGAGGTTTCAACAATTATTAATATTAGGCGGCGTAACATCACATAAGTTGCTATACGCAAGGTTGAAAATATCGGTATCAATGGATATATCGGGACCTTAAATTTATGGAAATATCGATGGATATATTGATATCGAATATCGATATCGGTAAATTTAAAAAATTATAAAAATTTAATAACAAACTTTTAATACATAAAATTTACAATAGAATTTGACTATATTTTACATTTGTGATATTTACTAAAATTATGGATATTTTCATGATATTTCTCGATATTTTTTCGATATTTCTAGATATTTTTTCGATATTTACCGATATTTTACCGATTTTATGTTCAATTTGCACAAAAATATAGTCAAAATTAATTTTATATACTGATATGTATCTATTTTTTTACGGATATTATGGAAATATCGTTACCCTCAATATCGATATCGGTAACCACAAAAAATGGATATATCGGGGATATATCGTGGAAATTTCCGGATATTTTCATCCTTGGCTATACGGCATCAATCAAATTTAGAGAAAAAACAAAATAAATTGATAAAGTTTTGTGTGAATAAGGTTCAAATTTTCAATACTGATTCAAAGAGTATTACTTGTCAAATTAAAATATATTTTAATTATTTACACTATAAAATATTAATTTTAAATGATATTAATTGTTTCATTAAAAAAAAAGCAGTTGTTCATTAAAAAACACCCAAGACCAATTCTAAGAGTCAATGTCTCATATGTATTTGGTGTACGGTGTATTTACTAAGACAAAGTATAGAGTGAAAATGGTTCATACATGAATCATTGAAGGATATTAGTTGATTTCTCTAAACAGTATTAGTTGTTATGCTGAAGGGTATTACTAGTTTACACAAAAGAGTCTTAGTTGTTCAGTTAAAATAAACTAAGACTCTTCAGTGAAAACAACTAATACCTTTTAGTAAAAATATATAATACTATTTAATAATAACAACTAATACCCTTTGATGATTCATGTATGAACCAATTTCACTCCATACATACTCATTTACTAAACAATTGAGACCGTTTATATTAAAAAATGTGGGCTGATTACAGTATATCCGCTTACCACGTCAAATTAATAACAGTACATCCGGCTGCCAAAATCTTAATTATTTTGATGGAATTTTTGGTATTTACTTCTTCTTTAAAAATATGTACTGAAGATTAATTAAGTTTAATTTACACTTGCTGTTATATACTGACTCTTTTATTATTCGAAATAATTGTACCACTTTGTCAAAATAACCTAAAATAAATTAATATTCGTTCTTCATAGAGTACGTAAAGTGCAAAATTTGGGGAATTCGTTTGTAATATTTTTTAGAGAACAATTCATACTAGAATAATATATACTCTTCAACTCATATTTTTTTAGTAAAAACAATTTGTATCCTCCAAAAATAAATATCTTTTAATAAAAACCGTTCATACTCTTGGGATAAAAAAAAAAACAACAACAACATCAACTCCTCGTACTTTTCAAATTTGCTTATGTATTAACAAGTTTCACTCTGTACTCACATTTTTAATAAGACAAATTTTAGTATACAAATGATACATAATATGCACTTGTATTTTTATTTATTCGGATCTAATTGCCCCTCATACAGTTCGCAGATATGATATACTCTCCCTATTCCCGTATAAGTTTTCTCTTTCTTATTGTTGATTTGTTTAAAAAAGTATGTTGTTTATTAATATATGTTGGGTTATATGTTGAATTTTGTGTAAATCAAGGGTGCAAAAGTCGAAAATCGGTAATCGTGCGTTTTGTAGCCGCCCGTCTAAGTGGCGCCTAGAGATTTTTCTTTTTTTGTATAATAGAGGCGTCTAGGTACGCCTACGGCCGTTTAGGCCCGAAAACTCCTAGAACCATTTATTTCGTAGAAATAGGGTCGGAAGGAGGTCGTCTAACTTGATTTATGTATCACTGGTATAAAGTAATTAAGTGTTGTGAAAAAATAAAGAATAATAATTCGAATAAATATTTTTTTATTATTATATAAAGTATTATTTTTATATTTTATGGAACATAAAAAAAATAAAAAATTTATAGAGGGAGGAAGGAAATATTATTAATTTCCCACAATATACAAATGCGTCCTCTTGTCCAAGGCATTTATAACGATTTTCACTATGAAGCCTCGACTTCAACTTCCAATCCCGACAGCTTATTAAGAATTAGGTCCATGTTTAAATTAGCCTAAAACAGTGAAACCCAAGTATTTTTTTCAATCTCTTTTATGCGCTGATAATGATGTGCTCTAATCTCATTCATCCAAATCCCCATTTGCCCCTTGTCAAAAAAAAAAAAAAAAAAAATCCTCATTTG
Source organism: Ballota nigra (assembly GCA_947034835.1). Classification (NCBI taxonomy): domain Eukaryota; kingdom Viridiplantae; phylum Streptophyta; class Magnoliopsida; order Lamiales; family Lamiaceae; genus Ballota; species Ballota nigra. The sequence goes on along the minus strand of OX344727.1, from coordinate 1,754,137 downwards.
CCACCACGATTAGAGTTGTAAGCCCATCTCCAACAGTTGCACTATTCTACCGTCAATTCTGCACTACTCTATTATAATATATGCATAAAATTTTCAGCAGTTTACACCATTTTTAACACTAAAATAGAATATTCCATTTAGATTCCTTACTTTAATAATTTATTTATTCAATAATAATCTATATTATTGTGTGCCTTTTTTAATGTAATTGTACCCGTATTTTAATATTTATATCGCTTTATTTATATGTATTTTTTTTATATTATTTTTTAATTTATGTCTAGTATTTTAATTCATTGCATATTATTTTTAATTAATCTAGTTTTTTTTTAATTAATTATACAATACAAATTTATTTTAGTTGATATAAAAAATTGAATTAATTAAATAAAAAGGAATTACCTAAATACAAAACTATAAATATATTGAATATTATTAATATATATATATATACTAAAAAAAAGGAAATTCTAGCGTCCAATTTTTGGAACGCCACATTTGGAGTCAATTGCACTCTAAATAGTGTCCACACCAAAATAGTGCAGTAAATGAAGTCACCGCTGGAGGGAATAAAGTAAAAAAACACCAACCATCTTCACTGCTGGAGATGGTCTAAATGAGTTGAGTCGAGTCAAACGCACTGATGTTCAAGCTTGTTTGAAAAGTTATCGAACTTTGATATTCATATTTAAGCTTGTTGATAATTAATCGAGTCGAGCTCAAACGCGCTTTCTTCAAGCTGAATACGAGTCAAAATCGAGTAGTTTCGCATTTTTACGTACTCCGGGTTCACTCAAAGTATATTCATTGGCTTTTGACATGTTTTAAGAAAACGTGAATAAAGTAGGTATCTAAGTGTATTGTGTGATTCATTTACGAATTAAGTGGTTGTTTATGAATGTAAAATCAACGACATGTGAAATAGTTAAGTGATAAGTGAATAGTAAAAAAAATAAAATTGTTGTAAAAAAACAGTTCTCGAACTCGAGTATACACTATTTCGAATATAAATTTATGTTCAAGCTTGTTGGAGTATACACCATCATGTCAATCACTGCGCAATGTCAAGCATTAAATCTCACCGCCTATTTGCCCCACCAAAAAGAGTTATCTCCGCCAAAACTATGGATTAAAAAGAAAATAGGGACACAAGATTTTTATATTCAAACACAAATGAAAAGTCAGAGATTATTCCTTCAAAGAGCTTTTTAAGATCTACAATTTCTCAACTTTAAAAAAATTAATAATAGTAATAAGCATTAAATCAAACAACAAAATTACTTTAGTAACTTTGGAAATAAAATTTGACAACATAAATGGTCTAGAGCCTTAATGGTCTTTTTTTTTTAATGTACCGCTAATAGTTGCTACATAATCTTAACCCTAACGGTCCGCGGATAAACTATAAAAATTAAAAATATTTATGATATAATATAGTGTGATTTAATATATAAAACTAAAAGATACCTAATAATATAGTTACTGAGTTGCTAATTAAATTATATCATATCAATCAATTTTAAAAAAAAAAAAAATTATTGAAAAATAACACTATTTAATACTCAAGATTTCTATTATTTTATATTTTTGTTTGTATTTGAAAAAGTGTTATCGATAAACTCTTTCTTATAAAATATGTATAAAAATAAATTATTAGTAAAATTATTATTTGAAAAAGTGTTATCAATAAACTCTTTGCAAGCTGACCCTAACTCTATATGCTCACTCCAAAATAATTTTTATTTATACGAGTCTAAAATATATTAGGACTAAACTAGTTAGCCTTACCAGCCATGTCCCTCTTAACATCTCTATTAAAAACAATACCCTAATAACCACGCATGATATTCGGAATGCCAAAGAAATGAGTGAAGTCCACGTGGCCTAAGCAAATGGGTTTTTGACTTTCTTTTTCTTTTCTTGTTTTTTTTTTTGGAAACTGCAGATGCCTGCCTCCAACTTGGGCTTAGGATTGGGCCTTGCAATATGGGCCACTATTGGGCCTTGCAGTATGGGCCTCCATTAGAAATTAGGCAAAGTTATATACAGTCCTATATTTAATTAATACAACCCCATCAAAAAGTGTTCGGAAAAAAATTCGAAAATTTTGACAATCTTTGAAAAAAAAATTGAAAATGTAAAAAAAAAAACTAAACATATGAATTTTCGGAATTTTTTTCCGAAAATTGTTATGTTTTTGGGAAAAAAATTCCGAACATCTTTTTGGGTGGGACTGTATTTAACCTGGGCCTAGAAATTAATTTCCAGTTGCATGCTTTGGATTAAATTGGTCTGTATCACTCTTGTTCTCTTTCTTCACCAATCTATTAAATTGGACTCCACTAAAAAATTAGACACGTGTATTCATTAAAAAATACTCAGATTTTGTACGAAAAGAACAAAACATGATCTTTCTCTCTCAAATGTAATTAGCCAAAAATAGTAATAAAAACATGATATTAAATTAAAAATAGACATTAAATGAGCAATAAAAATAATGTGTACATCTTAATTTATGTAAAATTATTGTTGCATCATTTTTTATCGTTGGATGCCCTTGTACATTTTCTTTATCTTGAATGAAATTCCTCAGTCACTTTGTTAATTATCGAACTTAATTGCATCATGAGAGAAGGTTGATGTGAACAGAAAATTTGCACACTGTTTGAGGAGGGAAGCAAAGGATTTGGAGAGATATTTAGGTAATATTTCAAACGTGAAATTTGATAGGATTTGGAAGAGATAATAGGGAAAATAGTGTGAAAATTACTCCAAACTCATGTGCTTAATTTGCCTATTTTTGTAGGATTTCTTGCAATTTTTACATTAATTTGACTAATAGCACTTGATTTTAAAAAAAATGTATTTATTTTGTTATTTTATAGAAAACTGAAGTTTTTTAGAAGCAGAAAACACCTCAAATAATATTAAAGTCAATTGAAGGAGTGACTTGAAAGAAGAAATTAAAATCAAGAGCCGAAACTCATTTAATATTTTTGGTTGAGGTTAAATGCAGTCCTATCTTTTGTAAATACACTCCACCTCAAAAAATGTTCTGAAAAAGAATTCGAAAAATTTGACAATTTTTGTAAATGGCAAAAAACACACTTAGACATGGATTTTTGGAAAAATTAAAAGTATTGTTACGTTTTTACAAAAAAAAATCTAAATAATTTTTGGGTAGAGTATATTAACAAGGATTCTATATAACCTTTTCCATATTTTCAGCTATTTAGTTGAGCCCAAAAAGGTATAAAATACGCCGCCCAAAATCTGAAATGAATGGCTGCCAATTTCAGGCCCATTTTCATTTGAAAAGGGAGCAGCCCATTAAGAAAAATTATTAAATGAAGAAAGATAACAAATACAGTCCCATGATTTATGAATACAACCCCACCAACAAAAGTGTTCGGAAAAATTTTCCGATAAATGTAACAATTTTCGGAAAAAAATTCCGAAATTTCATATGTTCAGTGTTTTATTTTTTACATTTTCGGAAACTTTTTCCAAAAATTGTCAAAATTTTCGAATTTTTTTTCCAAACATTTTTTGTTTGGGTTGTATTAATAAAACATAGGACTGTATATAATCTTGGCCAGTATGAAATTAATATTGGGCCCACGTGAGTGATGGAAAAAGTGCAAAAAAACTTTATATAGCCCATGGGTATCTTACCACCCTTAAAATCATTTAAGGCTGGGTTTGTTTTGTGATTCACTTTGGAGAGATTATGATTTTACGATCCTTCTTCCAGTTAGAGATTTAAATTTTATTTTTTATATTTTATACTCAATTCACACCTAAAATATTTATAAATTTATTATTATTTTCTACAATATAGTTCACTTTACTTTTACATATTACTATTTTTTCTTTTCTGATTTACTCTTACACAATATATTAAATTAATACAACATCAATCATTATTAAATTTGGATTTTACATAGAGTAACATATCACTCAAATTTCAAAACAGTCACATACTTTTAATATTCATCAAAGATTTTACATCCAGTGGATTTAAAGTTATAACTTCACACACACACATAAATATCGAAACAAATGTAATTTAAGGCCCCGTTTGGTGGCTATGTTGTATCATCATAGGTTAATGTAGGTTGATGAATCATGTGATGATAGAACATATGTTGATGAGACACTCCAATTTGGACATATGCACATACCCCTCTGGAACAGTATTTAACACCGGGCCTCGGGTTAAAAGCGGGCCGTCAAATCTCCACCAAACAGCTGCTTAAAGCTGTTAACTTAAGTTGAGAGCCTCTCAACATAACCACCAAACACCCCCTAAGTGAAGAATGAATGTCACTATTTTCAATATTTTCCTCTTTTTAACTCAAGGGCGGATTTATGTAATTGAGTATTTGCTTTGCTTTATGATATGTATTATAGTTCAAGGTCAGTTGGTTAGGACTATGAGTTTTAATTGTTCGATTTCACGATTCTCTCTTTTATTTCATATGCAGTGATGTGTTTATTGCAACGAGAGTTGGATGAGTGCATTATCTCATATGGGTGTGAGTGAATTATGCGATTTAAGTGGATATTGAGGTATCGCAACGAGAGTTGAGTATTTTCATTAAGATCGCATTTCCTACATTTGTTGCTTGATTTAATTGTTGGGCAGCAAGTGAGAAAACGAGAGGAGAGAATGCCTTAGTATTTGAGTGGAAAAACACGCTAGGTTGTCCCTAGACTCGTGTGATTACCCGAGTGGAAAACAGTAGACTCGTCCTAACAATCATGTGTGTTTAATTGACATGTTTACCACGTACAGTGAATATGTTGTATTTTAGTGGTTGCTTCTATAATTGATCAACCATTAGAATAGAGAATTTTGTTAAACTATTGTCAATTCTCATGTGATGAAGAACATCCGAACACACTTTTCTCTATCTGACCTTAGTTTTTTAGAATTTACTTGTTAATCAAATTATCTTAATGGTTGAGTTAGTTGAGTTTAATTTTTATTGCTTTTGTGGTTTAATTAATTAGCTCTAAAATTAAGATTCACAACATATAGTTCTAGGGATACTTTTTACCAAATTCCGTTGATTTGATATTTAATCAGACATTTATTTAACTGGGGATCCTCCTATATTTGAGAGAACGTGATATAGGAGATTTTATTTTAATCATAGTTACTATTCATGAATCTATAATCTATAACTATATAATACAAACAATATTGTCAATTTTAGGTTTAGGCGGGAAACAATTATGGTCTTTGATCGTAATTCTCTGATTTGATCTCAGCCGTCCATCTTTGATTGATTTTTTTATGGTATGTTTGATTGTAATTGTTTAATTCGATTTCTAAATTGTTGCTTCCATTTTTTGGTTTGATATTTCATTATTTATACTCCCGATTTGTTCGATTCTAGTCATTGTCCATTCCATTCTACTTTATCTCCTTCATAAAGTAGAACTTGGTTCTTCCACTTACTTTGTTGTTCCGTCGTTTTCTGTTTCTTCACCGTTTCTTTTTCTTTATTCTTTATTTTTTATTTTTCTGTTGTGTGCATATTGTGGGTGGTTTTGCGAAATGGTCTATGCTTTTGTCGCCTTTTCTTCAGCGTTTGGGGCATGCGGTATGTGGTGATTGATCCGCCCGTAGTGGTTGCTTTCATGCATTTTTTTACTATACCGTAATTTTCATCGTTGTAGTGTTCGAGTATCTCGGTAAAAAGTGATTGTGTATAAAATCAGTGTTCTGGTTGTAATGTCAATGGTGAATGTATACATATAATGTTTATGGATGTCTGAGATTTTTTTTTCCTAAATGTAAGTAATTTCACATTATTGTATAAATCAGGGATATTTAAATATTCCAGTTTTAATCTATAAACATATTCGATTTGATTGTTTAGTCTATGTTTTTTTATCGTATATTTTTTCTTAGTCAATTGTTTGGTCTCCGTATTTTTAGCTAATGATATATTTTTGGTGTGTTGGGAAAGTGGTTTAAATTGAATCGGTTGTTTCTATTTTTTAGACTAATTGTATGTGATTGTGTGATCTTTGAATTTTATAGCCGTAATTGCGTTTTCTTGGTTAGAATTTTAATAAATTCCCAAAAATAAATTAAAATTATGTATCTCGCGAATTATCATATATTATACTGTGTTTGTAGAAAGTTCGTTTGGAATTGTAATTTATTTATCACGTTTAAAAAAATTTGACGTTATTAAATTAATTTTTTTTTTGCGATAGAGAGGAAAAATCGGCGTGTGTGGTGTAAATTTTACTATAATATACTTAAATGTCGGTAAAATAATAATTCCTTAATTATTGGTTCAATTTTTTTTTAATTTTCTCACGGTTTCTAGGAGTTTGTTTGATCTCCGTATTTTTAGCCAGTTATATATTTTTGGTTTGTCAACTTTAGCATGTTTTAGGAAACTAAGGATATTTAATACGGATGTTTTCCACTTTTTAGGGTTTTCTTGGTCAAATTTTTAATGAATTCCCAAAAATAAAATAAAATTATGTATCTTGCGAATTATCATATATTATACCGTATTTGTAGAGATTTCGTTTAATATTGTAATTTATTTATCACGTTTTAAAAAATTCAAAATTATTAAATTATTTTTTTTTGCGATAGAGAGGAAAATTAAAATGTAAGTTATCGTATATATAAAAAATGGGTGTGTGCACTTCCCAGTCATGTTTAGAATTTGGAGAAAAAAGATTTAAGATTTTATCTATGGTTAATTTATGTTTCATAGAAATTTTTGAAAAGTTTAATGGGAGATGAGTTTTAATATCATTGTGATCTTTTGTTTGAAATTAACTTTATATTTTTCTATAGCACTTTTTTATTCGAGGAAGAAGATGGGAGTGGAAGACTTAAGTCATGTGTTATATGTGAAAATAAGGGTAGTTTAATGAATTAATATAAAATATTTAATTTAATTATTGTTGCGGTATGTAAAATTATTTCGGGAGTTTATTTAATTGTAATCTTATTTTAATTATTTTAGTAATGTTAGATCATTAAAATATATTTTAGCAAAAATGAGTAATAAATTGTGTGTACCCTCGAAAGTTGCAGATAAATTCCAATATATTAGTCCACAATTTTAGGAGGATGAGATATATTTTTTTTAAACCGTGTGGAATTGTTTAAAAGCATAAGATTGTTTACAGGCGTAGCAAATTCATTAATTTGTTATGTAGATGGAATATTTCCCTACATTAGTCATTAAAGGATTAGTGTCTTCCTAAAATAACTGTAATATTTTTATCTCTCATTAATATAAATAACTAGAGTGTACCCACGCAAATTTCGCGTACTGAAAAAATATATTATATTTATTTTCTGTAGACATTTAATATAAGAGTATTTTTGTTTAAAAAATTTCGAGGTATATACAATAAATTATGGGGTTTGTTTAGCTGTGGCCCGTGCCCTTCACTAAACTCTATAGGTATATCCTACAAACTAAATAATTAAAAAAAAATATCAAAATTCACATAAATTAATAGTAACAATTATGGAATAACATTACTTAGACTAATAATTTAATAATAATCAATTCCATTTCAATATTGAATAATTTATAAATTAATCAACATTATTAGTTATTGGGAGTATACGGTAAAAAATTAATTTATATAAGAAACAATACAAAATTTGAAATAAACTTTAAAGTTACAAATACCCGTTCATCGATCAAAATGAGTTCCAAGTAGAACTTGTCTCTATTAAAATCATTACAAAGTATTGTCCAACCTTTTCAATCCTAACTTTAACGGTCAATTTTTGGCTCTCACTCTTGATATTAGAAATCAGAGAAAATTATTACATTCATATTGATATTGATATTTAAATCTAATCAAATTGTGAGCACTTAAAATGATGAATTTAATTATAAAATAAATATACTAATAACAATAGATATATAACTAACCAACAATTGATGGGAGAAATCTCAGCAAAAGAGTGGAACAAATGAAACTTTGATGTGAAAAAATGAAATACAATATGCTCTTATTTATAATAAAAAAAATGCATGCAATATTATATCTTGTCCATAATAAGAATATATCACATAAGAATATTCTTTGTAATATATAACTATATACCTTTTATTTTAGGAAAAAATAATCGAACATTATATTATACTATATATACTTACTCAAACTTAGAAATGATAAATTTAGATTCATACAATAAGTAGATCATATCTAATTACAATAAGGTTTGGAAAAAATATGATTTATAATAAATTTTAAAAATAACTAAATAAAAAAATGGAAAAAAACATCTATTTGCATTAATTATGCAGATATAAATTAATGGTTTAGATTTAATGATATAGAACGAAGGGTCGAGATTAAAAGTTTAACCAACTTTTTGTTGGGAAAATAGGGGTGCCCGGAATCTATTCGGGATGAATTTTAAATACGAATTTAAATACAATTATTACTAGCATGAATTAATCCTAATTAATTCAAATAATAATTCCAACAACTAATTATCATCATGCATGTTGAATTAATTTCACATATTTAATTAAGCGGAATAAACAATTAAATATGCGATTAACGTACCTCTTGTAGAATTGGCCTTTGAATAAACGGGACAATCACGATCTCGCTTTATCAACCCAAAAACCTTCTCAAGTATTTCCCTTTCGCCTTACTTGATCACCGGTGGGAGATGCTTTCAAGTAATTTAATAAACTAAGGAAAAAGAAAAATATCTATGCTCTTGATTTTTCCAACACATGGAATTATGTACATTGAGATGAAATAATCATCTCCTATTTATAAAGGGGGGTGACCGAAATTCGTAGAGATTTTATGGGCATGGAGAAAATCTTTTCTTAATCTCTAAGAAATCTTGAATATATCTCATATATTCTTTTCTCCATAATAAAATATTCCACAAAAATCTCACTCTCCTAATAAATATGAAACTCTCGAAAATTACATAGAAGAAATCCAAGATTTGGATCTTCTTGAATATATGAGATATTCTTGTATTCCTAGAATACATATCTTGCATAATATCTTTCCAAGAAAATCAACAAAATCTTTTTCCTCCTTATCATGCAATTTTCGAAAATAATACTTGAAAAATCAGCATAATTATTTTCTTTTTATTTTAATCACCTTATCATTATTGGGCTACTTAATGGGCTACTTGAGGGGCCTTAAGGAGAATTAAGATTGGACCTCCTAATGGACTTCTGAATTTCAATATTGAGCCCCAATATAATTCAGCCCATTAATATTAATTATTACCACTAATAAATTAATATTGCACTATCCATCTTAATCCATATTACGATAATATGGGCTCCCGGTTATTATTTCCCGCGTTTAAGATTATCAAGTCCATTAATTAATTGAGCTTCTGAATAGCTCTAAATTAATTAATATATTTCACTTTGGAGTAAAGACAGCTCAACATTATTATTCGTACCGAAGAAACTAATTCTTCACTTGCAAGATTTGGTACAATAAAACTTCTGAGCCCACCAAGGGGACTAATCACACGAGCCGTACTCGCACGCGTTTCTCCGTATTAAATCTTAGCAACCGTCGTATGATTAATACTACTGCCCAAGACACAAAGTTCGAAGTCACAATGATTCTCACCCAACATGAATCAAAGCAGTAACTATTAAGCACACACGGTCCTATTTAAGTGACGGAGATTAAGAAATCAACAACCACTGAGGTCTAATTCTTCACCTTTCAGAACAGAAGAATTTATCCTCGCTGTAGGTCCTCTTCAACACATACTAAATGTGCTAGTGCAATCTCTTAGTCAAGACAGACCAATCTGAGCCTTACACATCGACCTTTCACGGCGGATTGTTCAATTCCACCTAGGTCGTGAAATGTACGTTTAGTTACAAGGAAATCGTTAATGTTGTCTTCCGTGATCGGGTATCACCACATTAACTACAATGTAACATGTACTATATATTGAACGGTTTGCAATAAATATTCAACATTCAATCATATCTAAAGCAAATGCGATAAAAGAATTATTCTCATAAACAAGTGTTTGATACACGAGTTATACAAAGTAAAAGCATACTTTCACGTATAACTCCAACAATCTCCCACTTATACTTAAAGTCTGCTTTTTAGTATACATCATGCATGTCTTAGTGTAGTAGCTCTTCGTGACATCTCATGTCAACCTACACTAACCTAATAATTCCTCCCACTTATACTTAAAGCAGATTGGCAATAGTCTTGACTCCCATTCCATCCACATGTCTCTCGAATGTACTCAGAGGCAGACCCTTTGTGAATGGATGTACTAGGTTGTCCTCCGACATTTATCTTTGCCACCTCTTTATCTCCTCTTCTTAACGATTTCTCGTATAAGATGGTGTTTTCTTTCAATGTGTTTGCTGGCCTTGTGGGCTCTCGGTTCCCTTGAATTTGCAACTGCTCCGACATTGTCACAAAAGACAGTTATCTTGTCGGGCAAATTCGGAACAACGTCCAAGTCCACTAAGAAGTACTTGAGCCAAACCGCTTCTTTCGCTACTTCACAAGCAACTACTTATTCGGCTTCCATGGTCGAATCTGCGATGCATTTCTGCAAATCGCTTCTCCATGTCATGGCTCCTTCTCCCATGCAAAACACACTACTCGAGGTAGGTATTTTGGAGTCTATGTCTGATTGGAAATTTGAGTCCGTGTAACCCATGGGAATTAGATTGTCTGACTGTTAAATCAGCATTCCATACTAAGTTCTTTTCAGAAACTAAAGGACGCATTTAATTGCAATCTAATGTGCTTTCCCGAGATTACTTTATTATCTTGCCATCATGTCCACGACAAGGCAGATATTCGGTCTCGTACACAACGTTGCATACATAAGACTTCCTACGTCCGAAACGTACGGAACGTCTTTCATGTCATCTATCTCCACTTGCGTCTTAGGGCATATTTCTTTGGATAGATGGATTCCGTGCCTAAAAAGGTACAAAACCTTTCTTGGAATCTTGCACGCTGATATGCTTCAAAACAGTGGCTTTGTATGAAACTTGCGATAAGCCCAACATCTTCCTCTTGCGATCTCGAGTGAACTTGATCCCAAGGATGTGACCGGCTTTCCCTAAGTCCTTCATATCAAACTGTTTTGACAGCCATACCCTTACGTCTGACAATACCTTTACACTGTTTCCAATGAGCAGAATATTGTCTACGTATAATACTAAGAATACCACCGCAGTTCCGTCACATCTTTCACACAACTTTCGAACTTGTTTTGATCACAAACCCATAAGACTTAATCAATTGATCAAAACACTGGTTCCAAGTACGCGATGCTTGCTTAAGTCCATAAATGGATCTCTTAAGCTTGCATACGAGGTGCTCTTGGCCTTTTTCAACGAAACCTTTGGGCTGTTGCATATAGATCCCATCAAGACTTCCGTTAAGGGAAGCTGTCTTGACATCCATTTGCCAGATCTCGTAATCTAAGTGTGCAGCGATCGACAAGAGAATACGGATGAACTTAAGCATAGCTACAGACCACAGGCCACAAGCCTTGCTTTGAAGGTCTCTACCCTTCCGTCCGGTCCTCTTTTCCTCTTGTACACCCACTTGCATCCAATGGGCTCTACCCATTAGGTGGATCAACCAACTCCCACACTTGATTATAATCCATCGAACCCACCTCGGTTTCCATTGCGGTTTGCCACACTTCCGCGTCTTTGTCTTGGATTGCCTCGTCGTACGTTCATGGGTCTGATTCATCGCCGGGAATCAAATCCAAAGATTCTCCAATTCCCATGAATCTCTCGGGTTGCCTTGCAATCCTCCCACTACGACGGGGTTCCGGTTGTGAAGGTATGACGTGTGGTATATCATCTTGTATACTTGGTATAGGAGTTCGCCCTCTTAACTCGTCTAAGGTAATCTCACTTCTGGGCTTTCTTTTGTTCATATAGTCTTCCTCCAAGAATTTAAAGTGCGAACTAATCACGGTCTTTTAATCCTTGAGACTATAGAATATACACCCTTTCGTTCCCATGGGATATCCTATAAACAACCTTAATTCCGAACGTGGATCCAATTTACCGGCTTCCTCGTCTAGCACGTATGCCGGACAACCCCAAATCCGCAAGTGTCTTAGACTGGGCTTGCGCCCGGTCCACAATTCCATTGGGGTTTTAGGAACCGATTTGGATGGCACCAAGTTTAGAATGTAAGTCGTTGTTTCCAAGGCGTTACCCCAAAACGACTTGGGTAAATCCGAATAACTCATCATGGATCTGACTATTTCTAAAAGAGTCTGGCTCCTTCGTTCCTCCACACCGTTCTATTGAGGGGTTCCCGATGTGGTCAACAGGGATACAATCCCTTCTTCCGATAGGTAGTTCAAGAATTCATTGCTAAGGTATTCGCCTCCACGAACAAATCGTAGAGACTTGATACTTCTTTCCTTATGCATCATAAGGTAGATGTATCCGTATTTTGAGTAATCATCAAATTACTCATACCTCTTCTTGCTATGATCGTCATTGAACCACACATATCGGTATGAACGAGTTCTAACACTTCCGTAGTTCTATTCCCCTTGGCTCCAAATGCCCTCTTGGTCATTTTACCCTCTAAACAGGATTCACAAGTTGGAAACGGTTCGACTTGGAATGATTCCAAGGATCCGTCTTTCACCAATCTCTCTATCCACTTTAGATTAATATGACCTAGTCTAAGATGCCATTGAAGTGTTTCGTTCATCTCCGAGGAACGCTTTCTTTTATTACTCGAAATAATCGATGTGTTATTAGATTCAATTTTGTGAGTGGTGTGCCCAAATAATGGTATAAAGATCATCCATTAAAGTTCCGGAACGGATAAACTCATCGTTTCAAGCAATAATAACATCCTTATTAAAAGAAACTGAGTATCTATTCAAACAGTTTAGAAACTGAAGGTTGAGTTCTTTCTAAACTAGGAACATGAGGAACGTCTCTCAAGACCATAACTCTATCTTCACAAGATAGGCGCACTTCTCCCACTGCTTCAGCTGCCACTCTCGTAGCATTGCCCGATGTGATGGGGATCTCACTTCCGTTAAGTCGTCGGGTTAGCTTAAACCCATGAAACAAATGTGATCAGTAGCTCTCGTATCCACTATCCACGAATAGACAGCATACGCCACTTCACAAGTTTCGACGACTAAGGTGTGTGAATTACCTAACTTTCCTAGCCTCTTAGGCTTGGAACAGGCAGACCTCCATTGTCCTCTCTCACCGCAACTAAAACACTTCCCCTTCGATGCTTGCCTTTGCATTTGCCTTTCGCAACAATTGGATTTGCTTGGATCCGGCCTTTGGTTCTCTTCCTCTTTTTCCCTCCCTTGGGACCAAAAGAGGTAGACGAACCATTAGCCACCATAGCACTAGACTGGTGCTCCATTATCACCTCCACCGAAACTAAAGCTTGCAAGAGCTCGGGCAAACGACTTGTCCGTTCATTCATCTGACAGTTCAGATGAAACTACTCAAAGCTTCTCGGTAGGGAATGGTATATGAAATCAATCAAAATCCGCACCAAGTACTTCCAACTTGTTAAGGTATGCCATTATCTCGAGAACGTGCTCCCTCACGGGCGTTCCTTCCACCATTTCTAACTTGACCGAGTCATGTTTGGTGAACTGATTAGTCATGGGATTCTGATGTGAAAACATCTCTTCAAGGTGTTCCATGATTTCAACAGCGGATACAATATCTTCATGAACGCGCCTCAAATCCTCAGACAGAAATGTCAAGATGATGCACTTCATTCATTGTCACGCTTCCGATCATAAACTGCCTCTTCCCATTGCTTGACTTATCATTAGGCTTGCCGGGTATATTAACATAAATAACCCAATTGTGTTTTCGTGCAGTAAGGACAAATTTAAAAAAATATTTCCAATCGATATAAATCACTCCAAAAAATTTATTAACTTTAAGTATATTAAACAGTGGATTAAAAGGTTGCGACATGATGAAATGAGAATAAAAAATACATTCATATCAATATCTAGAAAAATATGAAATTATCGCATAATTCGATCACATCAATTATATTGAAACCTTAAAACAATATAATCATGCATCAGCCAACATCTCGAAACAATTTAAATGCGCCACGAGGGGTGGTCTATACATTTAAACACATTCAAGCGGATTACAAACTTAAAAGTTACAAATCCTTAATTCAAAATTAATAGTTGGCTCCCGCTTTGACCACATAGAAACTGACAGGGACTCCGAGGGGAGTAAGTTAATATCAATTTCCTATGCCTAAGTAATAACCATAATTAAATACAGGATTATTATTTCGCTTTGAGCAAGCCACTCGTGGTGAGGGTCAATACCGCCACTAGTAATAATCCACAATCATCCTTTCGGAATTTATTCATGTGAAATCCGTTCTTTTGGCCGATCCGAGGGGGAAATGTATTCCAAAAGAACTTCACAAATAAATAAATTATGGAGGTCAAAATAATCCAATTTTAATATCCGGAATAAAATTGCGATTATAAAAAAACATACTTAGTAATTTTCGAAAGTAAGGTTTTTCTTGGACAATTAAATTCATGCAAACACATATTAACAAATAATAATAAGTGCACGAAATAAAACATCCATCAAAACAAAAATTAAACACATTGGAGCACTCAAATCCAATTGTCACGGTTTAATTTCTTCACGTCTTGATGCGAAAAATAGTCCTTGTTGCTTTCCAACGTTCGTCTCGACGTGCTCCCACTCGAACAGCAACACTTCTTCAAAAACAACATCGTTTGGGGTTCGGGACGACGTTTAAAATCACACGGAAAAAAAACACGAACCGAAAAAATTCCACGGCCTGAGATACAGCGCGCGTCGGCCCACGAAGTGGGCCCGCGCGCTTCCCGGCCCGAGAAGCGCTGGAAAAGCGCCCGAGGCGCGCCGAAGCGCAGCCCCGAGGCGCGCCCGAGGCGCTGCACAGAAGCGTGCCGAGGCGCACCCGAGGCGCCCCGAGGCGCTGCAGCCCCTCGCCGAGGCGCGCGCGCGCGGTGCGCGCGGCGCCGTGCGCGCGGCGCCGTGCGCCCGTTGCGCACGGCGTGCGCCGTGCACCCCCGTGCGCCGTTTTTTTCGCCGTTCGTCCTCGTTTTCTTCACCCCTTGCATGATTTTACCTCCATACACGCGCCACGCTTGTATGCGTCGTCCGGGTACGCCGTTTTTAATTCTTCGTTCTTCGTCACGATCCGGTTACAATTTATTTTTACAAAAAAAATAAATACTAGATCTAGACTAGTCTATTACAAAGATCGAATCAAAATAAAATAACTAATCTACTCGTGAATTTTCTCACGAGAAAAATGAATTCGAACGAATCGAATTAAAAACCAAATTAATTCACACGCATGAAATTAACAACATTAAAAACCATGACAATTGGATACCTGCAAAAAAGATCTAACAATTCTACTATCCAATTTCAATTTAATGTTCAACAATTTAAATTCCAATTTAAAATTCAGAGCCCGAAACCGTGGCTCTGATACCAGTTGTTGGGAAAATAGGGGTGCCCGGAATCTATTCGGGATGAATTTTAAATACGAATTTAAATACAATTATTACTAGCATGAATTAATCCTAATTAATTCAAATAATAATTCCAACAACTAATTATCATCATGCATGTTGAATTAATTTCACATATTTAATTAAGCGGAATAAACAATTAAATATGCGATTAACGTACCTCTTGTAGAATTGGCCTTTGAATAAACGGGACAATCACGATCTCGCTTTATCAACCCAAAAACCTTCTCAAGTATTTCCCTTTCGCCTTACTTGATCACCGGTGGGAGATGCTTTCAAGTAATTTAATAAACTAAGGAAAAAGAAAAATATCTATGCTCTTGATTTTTCCAACACATGGAATTATGTACATTGAGATGAAATAATCATCTCCTATTTATAAAGGGGGGTGACCGAAATTCGTAGAGATTTTATGGGCATGGAGAAAATCTTTTCTTAATCTCTAAGAAATCTTGAATATATCTCATATATTCTTTTCTCCATAATAAAATATTCCACAAAAATCTCACTCTCCTAATAAATATGAAACTCTCAAAAATTACATAGAAGAAATCTAAGATTTGGATCTTCTTGAATATATGAGATATTCTTGTATTCCTAGAATACATATCTTGCATAATATCTTTCCAAGAAAATCAACAAAATCTTTTTCCTCCTTATCATATAATTTTCGAAAATAATACTTGAAAAATCAGCATAATTATTTTCTTTTTATTTTAATCACCTTATCATTATTGGGCTACTTAATGGGCTACTTGAGGGGCCTTAAGGAGAATTAAGATTGGACCTCCTAATGGACTTCTGAATTTCAATATTGAGCCCCAATATGATTCAGCCCATTAATATTAATTATTACCACTAATAAATTAATATTGCACTATCCATCTTAATCCATATTACGATAATATGGGCTCCCGGTTATTATTTCCCGCGTTTAAGATTATCAAGTCCATTAATTAATTGAGCTTCTGAATAGCTCTAAATTAATTAATATATTTCACTTTGGAGTAAAGACAGCTCAACATTATTATTCGTACCGAAGAAACTAATTCTTCACTTGCAAGATTTGGTACAATAAAACTTCTGAGCCCACCAAGGGGACTAATCACACGAGCCGTACTCGCACGCGTTTCTCCGTATTAAATCTTAGCAACCGTCGTATGATTAATACTACTGCCCAAGACACAAAGTTCGAAGTCACAATGATTCTCACCCAACATGAATCAAAGCAGTAACTATTAAGCACACACGGTCCTATTTAAGTGACGGAGATTAAGAAATCAACAACCACTGAGGTCTAATTCTTCACCTTTCAGAACAGAAGAATTTATCCTCGCTGTAGGTCCTCTTCAACACATACTAAATGTGCTAGTGCAATCTCTTAGTCAAGACAGACCAATCTGAGCCTTACACATCGACCTTTCACGGCGGATTGTTCAATTCCACCTAGGTCGTGAAATGTACGTTTAGTTACAAGGAAATCGTTAATGTTGTCTTCCGTGATCGGGTATCACCACATTAACTACAATGTAACATGTACTATATATTGAACGGTTTGCAATAAATATTCAACATTCAATCATATCTAAAGCAAATGCGATAAAAGAATTATTCTCATAAACAAGTGTTTGATACACGAGTTATACAAAGTAAAAGCATACTTTCACGTATAACTCCAACACTTTTAATGAGAGCACAATATTTCAAAATGGAGAGATTTGAGACATGCCACATCAGCCTAAGAATAAGGTGGTGTTGACACATCATCTTGGAGAGGTTTGAGAATATATTATTATAAGATAATTTTTGCACGATTAAAGGAAAATGATTATATGCTTATTGATAGACATAAATTTATATGATCACCACAAAATTTATAATGATAAATAACAAGAGCCTCACTATTTTAATTGCTAACTCAAGTGTATATATGTGTCATTATCACATTAATGACATATAGATTTGTGTCTATCGGTGAAACTATGATCATTTTTATACAATTAAATTCTTTCTCACATTGAAAATTATAATAAAAGGATTTAATTGGACTAAATCTGATCTCTTGCCGCTAATCGTGGACAACTACTTTCAACTTTGTAAATAATTTATACATGACGAAAATGAAACTAATTAACAAATATATGCATAAATCATGCAATATTGGAAATGACTAAAATAATTAAATATTTATATCTTTAAATAGGCAATTAAAGATATAAATCAAGAAATTTAATTTACTATATTTTTGTGTTAATTTTGTTTTCTACTTTACGCAAATCATGGGATGATGACACAATATTGGGATAATGAGAAATCATGTGCAAGATTGGCTTCTTATATTTAACATATTTATGTTATTCATAATTTATACCGAAATTATAGAAGTATTCGAATTTAATGTCTATTGTTTGTAATTATGTTATTCATATATTTATATTTGATTTTTGGTTCTTATTTTTATTGTATCATATTGAATAATCTCAATATTTATAATTTTCTTTTATATTAACGCCACAAATTACTTAGATATTAGATAATTAAACATATTTATAGATGTCACCAATTATCAGGTATAAAATCAGCAACATTATAAGATTTTAAATTTATTGATGTTAAAATTTTTAGTCAAAATTAAAAGAGTTGTGTTATAGAATTTAAATTGTATAGATTAATTGCATAATTAATATAATTTTATTTATTTGGTACAGACACACTGTAATCATATTTCAATTTTGCTTCAAATCTTTCCAAATTATTTACTTAAATTGGCCGCATTAGCAGATACATATTAAATTAAATTCGAACAGTTCAAATTATCAAACCGCAACTAATAGAATTTAGAATTTGTAATTATGTTCATTTTGAAATTTTTACGTTCATTTATGTTAGAGCATTTTATGAAAATTAAATTAGAAATCTACATAATCAAACTCACACGTAAATTATATATATATATATATATATGTAGAATAAAATAAAATTGATTATTTCACATGATTAAACTTCAATAAAGAAAATTAATTTTTTTTTAAAATTAGTTTACATGAATTTTTCTAACATATTTAAATATAAAGACAAATACTCATATAAAATATATTACAGGGTTATGACTCACCGCCTATCGAGCCACATAATCGGACCAGGTCGGAATGATCTTTACAAACAAAAAAAAAATCCGCGCTAAGGCAAAATTTAGGAGCTCGCTTCCAGTTTGTGTAACTACATGAGCTAACTCGTGTTATTGTTAGGATAAAATGTGTGTTACTGTCATAACAAATTTTACAATAGAATATTTCACATGAGTGGTTCTCAAACATAAATTTTTTTAGTTGAACATAACTGCAAAATTTTAATTCTATTGATTGAGATTTAATTATTTGAAAAATTGTCAAACTTAACGGGAAAGTTAACATATGCTGTCAAATCTTTTTCATATGTATATTTTGATGAATATGTATAGAGTGAAATTGGTTTATATATGAACCATAAAAGGGTATTAAATATTTTCAATGAAGAGTGTTAATTGTTTTCATTGAAGTGTATGAGTTGTTTCACTAAAACTAACTAATATTTTTCAGTATAAATAATTTATATCCTTTAGTGAGAACAACTAATAACCTTCAATGGTTCATGTATGATTCATGAACCATTTTCACTCTATACTTTATCTATTTCGATTACCTTAAACTAATACTCCTATGACAAAAACTTGAATGAGACAATATGACTTAACACTCAATCCTATTAAAGTGTTAATCTGTCATGTCTAATTTATACTCAATTTCACTATCTCATGTTCGGTATCAAATAAGACCTATACTATTCCTATTTATTAAATAATTGAATATAATTAAAGATATATTTTTGTTAATAGTTGCTATTATTATGCAACTTAATTTTAAGTTATTAACTTAATTTTAACAATCTCAATTTACTGAGACCAATCCATAACTGAGTAAGTCCCTTTTGTACATCGAATATTTATTATTAATTTAATAATCAAAACCTCACTAATCAAATGTGACGAAGTATAATGTGAAATTGATTCAATTTTAACCATTTTGAAGAGTATGAATTATTTCACTAGAAGCTGATAGTTATTTTCACTAAAAAGTATAAATTGAAGAGTATGAGTTCTACTAAAAAATATTATAAAATGATTCATGTATAAACAAGTTTCATATTATACATGCTCATCGAATACAAATTTTTATGGGTGATAAAGAAAAGGGTTGATTGCAAATTAAATCACGACATTTTCACAAATTGCAATATAATCTAAACTTTCTTTGTAAAGAAACCCTCAACCTAACATTTGTTTGCAATTCGAACCAACAAATAAATTTTTTATTGTTCGAAAATGATGTTTCAATTATCTGACAATGAATAATTAATAGTATTAATATGTTTAGATTGGTTCGGGTGACAACGTATAATTTATCATTATTTTCGTGATGATTGAAACCTGTGTTTTGGTTAAAATTGCAACCAAATGTTAAGTTGTGATTTTTTTTTTTTTTTTTTTTGCAAAAATTCAAAAATTTAGATTGAATTGCAATTAGTGAATATATTGTGATTTTATTTGCAATTAACCCGTAAATTTTTTAAAATAAAAATCAATTTCGATATAAATCCACGTCTCACTCCCCAAACATTCAACTCCATTTTCTAATTTTCTCATCAATCCTTCTTTTTCATAAATGGAAATATTTCATATTACAAAACATACTATTATTTATAATTGTGTTAATTGCAAGTAAAATTATAATATTTTTACTACTTGCAATCTAATCTAAACTTTTGAAGTTTTGCAAATAAAACCTCAATTTAATGGTTGGTTGCAATAAGAACCAACAATAAAAAGAAATTATTGTTCAAAAAATTATGTTTCACCTACCCGACAATAAATAAGTAACCGTATTAATATTTTTAGATTGGTTCGGATGATAACACATAATTAATCATTACATTCGAGCAAATTGAAAATGATCTTTTAGTTGAAATTACTAACAAATTTTAAATTGAAATTTTATTTGCAACGATTCAAAAGTTTGAATTAAATTAAAATTTGCTAAAATATGGTGATTTTATTTGCAATTAAATCTTTATAATTTAGAAATGAGTATGAAATAAAAAATATATTGTAAATTTATAATATTTTATATTATAAAATATCGTTAATTTGTTAGATGAGATAAAGATTATTTGATAAGTATATTTTCAACAATATTATACTATCAAAATGCAGAATTATTAGGATAATCTTTTTTAGAAGAGTTCAAGTTTATTAAATTTCCACTACTATTACGAAAATAATCATACGCCTACTGATAAACACAAATTTAGATATCCACTATTGATTTATTAATGACAAATAACCAAACATAAACCATCAATACAAAAATAATCATTTTTTGTTATCTTTATATAATTTCATTGGTGAAGTATATAGTAAAAATGGTTTATACATGGATCATTTGAAGTGAATTAATTATTTTTCAATAAAGGGCTTTAATTTTTTGGACTGATGGGTATTAATTATGGAGGACATTAATTGTTTTTACTGAAGAGTATTAGTTGAATGATACGAAGAGTAGTTGTTTAACTAAAGGGTATTAGTTGGTTACACTAAAGGGTATTAGTTTGCTACACTAAAAATTATTGCAAAGTGGTTTACGTATGAACCAATTTCACTCTATACATACTCAATTTCATTTGCTATAAATATATATATCCCAAAATTTACCATAGTTTTATCGATATTTTTATGCATTTTTTGTAATATAATTTTTAAACCACATTAGTAATACTGATTTTTTCAGTGGATGTAATATTAGCTAATAAATGGAATAAACATATTAGCTAAGGAGTATGCATGGAGTGAAATTGGTGCATACAATGAACCAATTTATGATATTTTTTTAGTATAACAATTAATGCTCTTTAGGTAACCAATTAATACCATGTAGTTAAACAACTAATATTCTTTGCACCCTTCAACTAATACCCTTTAAGGTTTAGAATTTTGGAGACACGTGTTCTAATGTCTTTGGTGGATACATCATTGATAGATATCATGCAATTGTTTGATCCTTGACTTTGTTAACTGTCATTTGGTGGTAAAATTGTTGTTTTCAGTGAAGATATTTTTTTACAGATATTGTATGTCTTACCGAAAGGAAAGAGGCAAGAACATGAGGTTATAGTTGTGGAATGCATGCACTGTTTTGAAGTTGACAGGAACATGAGGTTATTGAATATGGTTTTTATTTGCAATGGATGAATAACATAAAAACTTTTTATAATTGATTGAAACAGTTGGACATGAATGTATTGATTCACGAACTCATTATGATATAATCATCTAAGATGATATTTTGTTGCGGGGTGGTGATGATCTTATTACAACTATTGTTAATTGTATTTATTCTGAATTCAAAACTCGGATATGTTGATGATCTTTTCTAATCTATGATGATTAGTGGCTGTTTTTACTAAGTAAGATCATCAAACAAATACTAAGATCATGATATATAGTGCAAGAAATGAATTTGCAAGAGTTGGGCAACTTTTTATTATGGGAAAAATCTCTCTCCTTCATGCAAATGAAGGGGTATTTATAGGCATACAAAGAGGCTAGGTGTCACCATCTTGATGGCTTAGCCATTGGGATTTTGCCAAGTGATATGACTTTTGTACAACAACTAATCTATTGCCCAATGAATGGGTGCCAAGTGTAAAGACACATTGACTATTTCTAAAGTTAGTGACTCTTGGCATTCCCAATGTTGTACTTGGTCTTTGAAATCACTCAGCTACTCTCCTTGGTGCCCAGCTACTCGTCTGTATATCTTCATTGGGTGTTGGAAACCCTTATAACCCCAGTTGCTCGCCTGCTCGCCTCTTGTTGAGACTTTGGGTCTTCTTGTTCTTGTTTGCTACCTCGCAATGGCCTTTATGACCGGTTGCTCGCCGCCTTAAGATGGGTATTTGTCCCTTCTGCTCGCCTCCTTCATTAGGACATGGTCCCTGTTGCTCGCCTCCTATGTCATGCAGTCCCTGTTGCTCGTCCTCTTCCATATTATTGCTTTTGATGACTTCTTAATCTTATTAGATTAATATTTTTTATGCTAATATTATGTCCCTGTTGGTTGACTTGAAGCGACTACACTAGCTTCTACTAGTAGCTACCCCGCAAGAGAACGGGTTCACTGTAGTATGGGCAAGTATAGGGACCAAGTATTATCGAACCCAAGGGATGCTATGTATGCGAATAGATCCCTGAAGATCTACGCGTCGTAGTTAATATGAGTGTGATGTTTTTTGGTTTTTTGAAAAGAGAAAATAATCTAAACTAAATTACTCTACTAATGCAAAAGGAAAATTAAACTAAGTATCTAAGGTGTTTTTCAGATATGAGATGGTGATGCTCAGGATAGGAATTCCTACGTATACTAACGGAGCAGGTACATAATCAAAGTAATCGTGACAACCAAGAATTAACCTAAGTAAAAGATCGTAGAATGAAAGCTCAAGATTTCTCACCCTAATACTTTATCCTAGCAATCGACTTCACTAATCCACTAACAAGTTAATGAATTGTGCTCAATTAATGAGACCCTAATTTAACTAAGGTGATGCGGTCGTCCTCCTTCGCTAAACCGGTAGATGAATTAACCTTTCCTAAACCCTCTCGTTAAGACTACTAATTGTTATTGAGTGATGCGGTCGTCCTCTCTCTAACACTTTCGTACTAAATTCAAAGGTAAAGTTCAGATTAATTATAAGAATTCATTAACTAAGAGAATCAAAACTAACGTCACGAATTACTCTAATTACGTACCCACATCCTACTTCTACGAGTTCATCCTAACCCAAGCATGCAAGGGTTTTAGCCGGACATGGTTATAACAAAAATAAAAGCGATAAACGAAACAACGAACATAAACATATTGAATTGAACGAAGAAAATAATAAACATAAACTAGGGTTTAAAAAGAAAATAAATACGAAGAACTCAAATTGAATTAACTAAAACGAAATTAAAAGCGTTTAAAGTACGAACTAATGAAAAGAAACTAAGAATTAAAATTAAACGAAGAATTCGTAAGAAAAAACCTCAACAATGCGTAAAATAAAGCTTGCTCTTCTTCTTCCTCTCCAAAAACTAAGTCTAAAGTTATTTCTAAAAGTTGGGATTCGATGTTCTCTTTAAAACGTATTTGGAAGAGGTGTATATAGGCACCGGGTCGAAACGGGAGTTAATGGGCCGAAAATACGCATCCGGAGGCAAAAGTGTATGGGCGCTCGAGCGGTCCCGCTCGAGCTGTGTAGCTCGAATGACGCATTCGCTCGAGCGGTCGCGCTCGAGCTGCTCGAGCGCTGGAATGACACTGTTACTTTTGGGCGCTCGAGCGATTCGCTCGAGCGGTGGCGCTCGAGCTGCTCGAGCGCAAGAATGGTTCTGTATGTTTGCGCGCTCGAGTAAGGCGCTCGAGCGGTGGCGCTCGAGCCATGCGCTCGAGTGCGCTCTAATCCTTCCAAATGATACTTTTCCTCGTCCGCACTAATACCAATCGTATTTCTTCAATATCTTCTCATCCGGGCATCCGTTTGAGTCGATTCAAAGTCCTACGAACTCCTCTTTTCGCCCTCTATCCATCTATGAACATCAAAGAGACAAATTTATCAATGTATAGAAATAATGCTCATTTGACTCTAAATATTCATCGAAAACACTCAAAACATGAGTAAATCGGGCACCAAAACATAACAATTTCACGCCTAATCAACCCCCCCAAACTTACCATGTTGCTTGTCCTCAAGCAACGAAATAATAAGTCAAGTGAAATTGTTAGGAATGAATCAAGAATCAAATCATGCAAGTAATTGAACTCGAGTTTCAAAGATCAATCACCCGTATACTCACTCACTTTCTTTTATCGTACTCATGCAATAATAACAAGAAACACCAAGATCAAGCATGGACGTGCACTCAACGATGTGTTTCACTCCCTCACAAGTGTATAACAGTGTTTAAGGGACTCACTCAATCAATCAATCACACATATTGGCAGCCATAGGCTTGTAAGCACTCTCAACTTCGACCATACTCTAGAAATCCATGCCGAATCAAAAAGGACTTTTCTCAAGGTTGTAATGTAGGCTCTTTGGACGGGTGGGATAACAATATGGGGTAAAGTGACTAAAGTGAATGGAGAATAGAAAAATCAACTTTGGCACTTTGAGATTAGGAGCAGAATCACTTCAACATTTGCAATCAATACACTTTAATTCCACTACTCTCAACACTTCAATTTTTTTTCCTTCTCACTCTTTCACTTTTTTTTTCAATCACTTTTTTTTTTCTTTTTCGCACAAACACATGAGCTCATTTTTTCTTTTGCTCATTCTCATTTTTTTTTTTGTTTTCTTTCCCACAACTCAAATCTCATCACTCCTTCTTCTCATATTCACTCAACAAAAAAACTTTTTCCTTTTTCAACTCAATTCACTCCCTTCATATTCACACTTTCCTATTCTCCACTCACATTGGGACAAAAGGGCTTAGGAATTTGAATAGTGTTCATATGTGCTAGCAAGTAAAATAGGCTCTAGGCTCAAAGGGGCTAACAAGGGATCAATGTCATTGGTAAGGAAAATTTTGGCTAAGTGACTCAATTAAATCAAAGATGGCCTAAGATCACATTCAGCATATCAAACTAGAAACAATCAAGAAGAGAGAGCACACACAAGTTCTAGCATCCTCTACGGTGACGATCCACTCACAAACGAAGAGATTAAATCATGCATTTAAATCTCGTAAGGCACAACTCTCACGGCTTTCACATCCATACTAGTCCTAGTGAATTCTCACTCTCATCACACAAGTACTCAAAAGAAAAATTCACAAGCATACAAGTTCTTTCTCAAATCAACTCTAACTCAAACACTCACACAAGAAAACTCCTAACTCAGCCTCACAATTCACCCTACTCATCAAATCATACTCAAAGATAGCAATCAACAAGCATAAGGTGATTGATAGGCATAAAATGTTGAGTAACAAAACAAATTAATAATAGCCCAAGGAGCATCTCAAGGCACCAATAATCAATCACACTCAACTCAAAGATAAGGGTGTGCATGCATGTGCAATGTAATCATAAAAATAAACTCCACCCCCCCAAACTTCGACCTTGCTAGAGGTCTAAGTTTGGGGTTGTGGGTTACCTCAACCAAACAATTCAATTTCTCTCAATAGCTTTGCACACTCCCTTGTCTCAAGTCGGTTCCTTCAATCTCCACTTCTTTGGTTCCTTTACTCCTTTAGAGACAAGCCTACAAAATAAAACTCTCAAGTACGAGGTTAAACATACGACTCAAAATATTCCCTAATAATATAAAAAGACACTAAAAATAAATGAAAGCAAATAAAAATGGGTTGCCTCCCATTCAGCGCTATTTTTAAGGTCCTCATGCCGGACCAAGCTCAAAGGAGCTTATGGGACATCATACACAAATTTACCTCCCTTACTCTCATAAGAGTGGTGTTTGAACTCCTTTCCTTGATGCCCCACCATCATGAGTACCTTTGCTTTCTTACCATCCCCAAGTGTTATGGGTCTCAACTCCTTCTTGCCTCTATCTGGAGGAGTCTTACTAAACAATTTCTTGAGTTTGGACTTTTTCTTCTTAACTCCTCCTTTTCCCTCTAACTGGACCACGTCCACTTTCTTCACCTCTTCATCCTTCAATTTCTTCACTTCATCCCTATCAAAATAATCAAGATCATAACGCTCATGGGTTAAATTATTGAGTGAAGGACTAACAAAATCATGAATATGAGAGGAATTCGGGAGAGAATGTGTGTCTTCAACACGAGGATCAATGGCATCCATGCAATACAAGCTCTCATCCTCCTTCGGGTGCTTCATGGCTTCATATAGGGAGATCTTCACTTCTTGATCATCAATCTTCAATGTAATCTTCCCATTTGCCACGTCTAGCACCATCCCCGCCGTAGCTAAGAACGGTCTTCCCAAAATCAGGGGCACGTGCTCATCTTCCTCCATCTCTAGCACTACAAAGTCGGCTGGAAAAATATGATCTCCAACTCTCACTAGAACGTCTTCAACAACACCTTGAGGTCGAGTAATAGACCGATCGGCTAGTTGAAGCGTCATCATTGTGGGTTGAAGTTCACCACCTTCCAACTTCTTGAAAAGCGACAACGGCATGAGATTGATGCTCGCCCCAAGGTCGCACAACGCTCCCTTCTTGATCCCGTTCCCAATATCACATAGGATCGTGAAGCTCCCGGGATCCTTCAGCTTAGGTGGAAGCGCCTTGTGCACTAATGCACTCACCTCGTGGTTCAACTGCACCAACTTCGGCTCATCCACTCGCCGTCTTTTCGCGATCAAGTCCTTCAGAAACTTCGCATAGTGCGGCATCTGTTCCAAAGCATCATAAAAAGGGATATTAATATGCAATTGTTTAAAAACATCAAGGAACTTAGCGAATTTTTCATCAAGCTTCTTTTTCATGAAGCGTTGTGGATACGGGACGGGTATCACAGGTTTGGGTACCCCCCACTCATCTCTTTCTGTTTCTTTCACTTTCTCCCTTGCTTCCTTTGCCTTTTTCCACTTAGGAACTCTCTCAACCTCCTCACTGCCTTTGCCCTTCTGGGACTCATCCACATCTTTATGCTTCTCAATCTCTTTACTTTCAATCCCCTTCTCAACTTCATCTCATTTAAGCTCAATCTCTTCTTGGGGCTTCTCAGAATCAGCAGGCATCTGAGGACCTTCGTAGTTGGTTCCACTTCTTAGCTGGATCGCCTTGCACTGCTCTTTCGGATTCCCTTCCGGCATTCTATTCACTGATTTTGCAATTTGGCTCATCTGGAGCTCTAACGAAGTGAACCTTCGATTGTTCTCTTGTTGAGTTCTTGTCCACTCAACGTTCATCTTCTGGAGCTCTTGATCACGATGATCACCCTTCTTATGCAACTCCTTCACATCGTGCTCCAAGGATGACAACCGCTTTCTACCTTCCTCCACCTTCTGAAGGATCGCTCTCAACATCTCCTCGGTTGATGCACCGCCTTCTCCACCCGGAGGTTTAGAACCCGGATCAACACCTGCAGGAACAGTAACACCAGCTTTTGGGTTAGCATAAGAAAAATTATCATTCCTCCTCCATGTGTTTTGAGGAGGCTGCTGGCTTCCTTGAACTCCTTGTGTGTTCCTCCATTGATTTTGAAGTGGCTGAGGGCCTGGAGGCATAAATGGTTGGCCATAAGAAGGCCTTCCATACTGATTACCACCTTGGTAGCCATTCTGATTGTAATATGGACCTCCCATGTAATTGGCTACCTCTTGCTGTCCAATGGGTTGGTCTACTCTCTCATTCTCTACTGCATGCTCTCCACCCAAATTCTTCCCCAACTCGAGGTTGTTGATCTTCTCCATCATAGCCATCAGCAGCCTTCTCGTTCCTTCTCCCTCTTCCACCTGATGCACTCTTTGCAAATCTGCATCCATACCCCAAGCACCGGCATTCGTGACAATGTTGTCAACGATCTCTCTACACCTCTCTATGCCTTGGTTCAGGAATGCTCCGCCCGCACATGCATCTAAATGGGCTTGACCATCCTTGCTGGCACCACTATAGAAGAATGCCATAATGTCTCTCTCATTGTACCCGTGCTGCGGGCACTCTATCAGCATATTTGAGTATCTCTCCCACGCTTGGCGTAAATCCTCTCCGGACTTCTGGCGAAAGGACGAGATCTCAATTCTAGCCTTTATTGTCCTTGATGGAGGGTAGAATCGCTCGAGGAACAGACGCTCGAGCTCGGCCCAAGTGGTAATACCTCCCCGCGGGAGCGTATTATCATACCACTCCTTGGCTATTCCCGTCAGTGAGAATGGGAACAGCCTTAGCCTCTTGGCATCTTCAGACATGCCATTATAATTAAATGTGGAGGCTATCATGAGAAAGCTCCTCAGATGTGTGTGAGGATTCTCCTTCCCGATCACCCCTTTGAACTGATTCTCGGTCAGCAGCTTTAAAATCCCCGGTGATATCGAGAAGTTGTTTGCCTCAACTGGAGGTAAAGCCACTCCATCATAGTACCGCTGTGGCTGCGCTGCAAACCTCCCCCGAATAGCAATATTATGATCTACGTTATGAGGAACGTATTGAGGATTAGCAGCTGGTACGGGTACTTGTTGGGGTGGTGGTTGGTAAACAGGTGGTTGGTTATAGACTGGTAGTGGAGGATACGGGTATGGTGGGTAAGGATAAGGTGGATATGGGTAATGTTGGTATGCTGGGTTATTAAAAGGGTTATTTGGATTTTGTGGGTAAGCAGGGTTTTGGTTCTGGTTTTGGAGTTGTGTTTGTGCAGAGTTGATTGTGTCTTGTGGGTTCGGGTGTGGGCTCTCAGTTCCCCCTATGGGTATCTGCTGATTACTGCTATTTCCATTGGCACCCTCTGCCCGTTCCACAAGAGCAGTATACTCTGCAGCTATCTTGTCTAACTCCCCAAGTTCATCAGAAATTTTGTCTTTGTTTCCCGCGGCAGTAGCCATTCTTCTCAAGAAGGCTCGGTTCCTTCTGGCTATTGTCTCAGGATCTGCAGGTAATCTCTCTTCGCTCGTATTGCCTTGTGAGCGTGTTTTCATAAACCTGAAACACTAGCAGAAGGATCAAAACGCAACTGCCGACTAAAATAAAAATAACAAAAAGAAATTAAAACAGAAAATAGGCACTCACTACTAACTACTAAGCTATCGACAAGTCCTATTCAAAGAGCATATAACGCCATCCCCGGCAACGGCGCCATTGACTTGAAGCGACTACACTAGCTTCTACTAGTAGCTACCCCGCAAGAGAACGGGTTCACTGTAGTATGGGCAAGTATAGGGACCAAGTATTATCGAACCCAAGGGATGGTATGTATGCGAATAGATCCCTGAAGATCTACGCGTCGTAGTTAATATGAGTGTGATGTTTTTTGGTTTTTTGAAAAGAGAAAATAATCTAAACTAAATTACTCTACTAATGCAAAAGGAAAATTAAACTAAGTATCTAAGGTGTTTTTCAGATATGAGATGGTGATGCTCAGGATAGGAATTCCTACGTATACTAACGGAGCAGGTACATAATCAAAGTAATCGTGACAACCAAGAATTAACCTAAGTAAAAGATCGTAGAATGAAAGCTCAAGATTTCTCACCCTAATACTTTATCCTAGCAATCGACTTCACTAATCCACTAACAAGTTAATGAATTGTGCTCAATTAATGAGACCCTAATTTAACTAAGGTGATGCGGTCGTCCTCCTTCGCTAAACCGGTAGATGAATTAACCTTTCCTAAACCCTCTCGTTAAGACTACTAATTGTTATTGAGTGATGCGGTCGTCCTCTCTCTAACACTTTCGTACTAAATTCAAAGGTAAAGTTCAGATTAATTATAAGAATTCATTAACTAAGAGAATCAAAACTAACGTCACGAATTACTCTAATTACGTACCCACATCCTACTTCTACGAGTTCATCCTAACCCAAGCATGCAAGGGTTTTAGCCGGACATGGTTATAACAAAAATAAAAGCGATAAACGAAACAACGAACATAAACATATTGAATTGAACGAAGAAAATAATAAACATAAACTAGGGTTTAAAAAGAAAATAAATACGAAGAACTCAAATTGAATTAACTAAAATGAAATTAAAAGCGTTTAAAGTACGAACTAATGAAAAGAAACTAAGAATTAAAATTAAACGAAGAATTCGTAAGAAAAAACCTCAACAGTGCGTAAAATAAAGCTTGCTCTTCTTCTTCCTCTCCAAAAACTAAGTCTAAAGTTATTTCTAAAAGTTGGGATTCGATGTTCTCTTTAAAACGTATTTGGAAGAGGTGTATATAGGCACCGGGTCGAAACGGGAGTTAATGGGCCGAAAATACGCATCCGGAGGCAAAAGTGTATGGGCGCTCGAGCAAAACGCTCGAGCGGTCCCGCTCGAGCTGTGTAGCTCGAATGACGCATTCGCTCGAGCGGTCGCGCTCGAGCTGCTCGAGCGCTGGAATGACACTGTTACTTTTGGGCGCTCGAGCGATTCGCTCGAGCGGTGGCGCTCGAGCTGCTCGAGCGCAAGAATGGTTCTGTATGTTTGCGCGCTCGAGTAAGGCGCTCGAGCGGTGGCGCTCGAGCCATGCGCTCGAGTGCGCTCAAATCCTTCCAAATGATACTTTTCCTCGTCCGCACTAATACCAATCGTATTTCTTCAATATCTTCTCATCCGGGCATCCGTTTGAGTCGATTCAAAGTCCTACGAACTCCTCTTTTCGCCCTCTATCCATCTATGAACATCAAAGAGACAAATTTATCAATGTATAGAAATAATGCTCATTTGACTCTAAATATTCATCGAAAACACTCAAAACATGAGTAAATCGGGCACCAAAACATAACAATTTCACGCCTAATCATTGGTCGCCTATCAACAGGATATATGGTCATGAATTTTTACAAGACATAGTTATCTTTGCACCGACACTAGAATCTGCTATATCAATAAATAATTACACGATTCAGTTAAATCAGAGGGAGACAAATTAGTATATCAATTAGGATAGTGTTTGCTGGGCTGATTCGAATTTTGATGTTCTATGTACATATATGACTAAACTTGATATTTTATAAGTTTTTTTTCCTGAAAAAAGATACATTTAGAGGCCTTGTGAGGTCTGTTTATGAATAAACTGATTATTTATGGTATGTATGCATACCACAGGTTCCATAAACAATCACTTTATTCATAAATGGATCACACAAGGCTCCTAAATACCTCCAAAATTTCGCATTAAACCACGTGCAGAAAGGTGTGTATATTTTTGGTGGACAGATGAAATATATATATATCAATACAAAAATATATACTTTGATGGTTTAAATGCAAAATTGTCGATAGTTTAGTGGGTATAGTGCTATTAAACCTATGAAATAATAGGGTGAATAAAATCTAGAATGACATATATTATGTAAATAATTAAAAATGAAAAATGACACTTAATAGGAGGGAGTAATAAAATAGATATTTTCTAAAAAAATATTGTGTGAAGAAATTTTTTACAATTGTAAAATATAAAACACAAAAAATGTAAATTAATATATTATAAATTTATTTGATTTTGGTATTTATTTTTTCTTTTTAAAAGAAAAGGTATTAATTTAAAAAATTGTTATATAGTAGATTATTGTTTAAAGTATTTTAGTTAGAGCTTAAAATTGCGTGAGATTATCCCGTGGAACTACATAATACAAATTCAAATACGCCTGTGTTGATATGTTAGTGTGATATGCCCAATTTATATCTTATCCCAAAATAAATTTTATATGAAAATGATTAATGATAAACTTATCATGAAACTGTTTAAGATATTGATTATTGAATATTATAAATAAAATATAAATTTTTTATGAGAAGTATCGTTAATTTGAGTTCAAGATTTTTTTTAATTTTATAATTAAAATATGATAATTATTATAATTTAAACAATATAACAAATCCCGGCCGTGCGAAGCACGGGATTTACGATCACTAGTTATTAGTAATACTAATATAACACGTGTCAATCAGCTAACAAGTATAACAGAAAATGCTATTTCATTGTGTAATAGGAGATTCCGACCAGAAAAACTCCCATTGTATTGTGTGAATGTAATAGATTAGTACTTTGAATAAGAAATATTAATTCAACTTAATTAATTTAAGAAACTTAGATGGGTGTATTGGTTATGTAGTCTATAGGATTATTTTAGACTTCTAAAGTCTTGGGGTATTCAATATGAATATTTAAAAGTCTTTAAAAATCCTGAGGTATTCAATACAGATTTTAAAAAATCTTTAGGTATTCAACAATCTATGGATTTTAATACTGATTTTCTTTGATTCTCTTCCAAAATATAAATAGATTTCACTCTCCAAAATCCCTTCTAATAACCAGAGATTTCTATGGATTTTTAAAAAATTTAATAAATCTTTAAGTATTTAACAGTCTATGATTTTCTTTGATTCTCTTCCATAGGGATGTCAGCGGGGCGAGGATGGGGGTTATTCCCCATCCCCGTGAAATAAACGGGAAAAAAATTTCTCCATCCCCACTCCGCCCGGGATCCCCTTTCCTCGCCTATTTTTTTTTATCTCATATAAAAATATAAAATAGTATCTAAATTTTAAAAAAAAATCATACACAACAATTACTTTAAGTTGGTGTTAAAAAAATTAATTTAAACAATTTGAAGAACCTCTAATTCTAATATTTTTAGTTAACATGTATACTAAAGTGAAAATTATATAATTTGGAACTAATAACATAATATTAAATAAAATATAGATGTAATTTTGAATAAATAGTTAATTGAGTAGGAAATTATTCAATATTTATTCATAATTTACTTTTAAATTACACACACACACATATATCTATATCTATCTATCTATAATAATATATAATACACACTACTTTACCTTTTTTAGTTTTGGCGGGAGAAATTTCAGTGCGTTGATCATCTTTTCATTTTGTCATCTAAACCGTTCAATTCTTTTTATTTAATAATATCTGAAAATTATGTCAATTAAGTATTCAATTATTCGTCAATTAATTTGGCTTAATTCTTTTTTTATTTTGGTAATTGATCAGTGTGTTGGGATGCGTCTATTTAGGCTTAAATCAGTACCTATAATTACACAGACTTCACAGACCTTTTTTCCGCAGTGTTATGCCCATGAGTTTCTCATTGTATTTGTAACGCATAACTATGATGTGTGGTTGATTGCATTTGATTTACTTATTTGGACCAGTTCCTAAAATTCAGTAACCGTTATATATTTTTCCTATTTATACTCTTCACCATCATTTGTAGAGCTCCAACGTGTTCTTATCCGATTATGTATATACGGAGTGAATTCACATGTAATATTTTTTAGTGGATGTAATTTCGTTGTAGATATTCGAATCAATATCTTATATTAATATTTTGTAAATGTGTTCGTATCAGTATTTAAATGTACTTATTTTGAAGATTCGTCTCGGGTTGAAGTTTATTGAAGATGTTAATGCGAAATTTGAAGAATGCAATATTTTCATAATATTCTTCAAAAATTCATTTCGAGTTGAAGTTTTGATATGCCAAAATCTGTTATAGCAATATTGAACAAAGAAGTCATCTGGCCGGTTATTGTCATTTGTCGACTAATTTGCTTACCGAATGTTGACAGTGTTTTTTCTCTTCATCCTGAAATTTGAAGAATGAAATATTTTCAATATGTTTTTTTAAAGATTTGTATTGCTTATTTTCTGCTATCTATATTAAACTTTTTGTTATCTCCTTATAGTCTGTAGATTCATGTTGATCGAAATTCAAGCTGTGTATTTCAGTGTTTGACTTTTTTTATGTATCATGATAATCTGAAAAGGAGTTTATTTATGAATTTTTTATTTTATTTTCTATTAAGAGTATATATGTAAGAAAAAGGTGGATAAATTAAGCGATTTTGTGGATGTAAATAAATGCATCCAATTTCTTCCCCACAATTAAAAATCTCTATGTATTTTTTTTTTAAATTAGAAATATAATGATGCTTTCTTCCACAGCAAAAACAACCTTAGCATTCATAGTATTAATTATACTACTTAATTTTAGAATTAAAATTTACTTCTTATATAACTAAAGTTACCTTTTCGATGGAAATAGTGTTCTATAATGCTATTTGATTGAATTCTAGTTTGAGAATTTCAGTCATAAATTTAGGTGTGATTTAAGCATGATTTAAGAGACATAAATTTAGGTGTGATTTTGAAATGGGAAGTGGTGCTATTCTCTCTCTCTCTTTTTTTTTTTAAAGGAGGAAGTGGTTAGTTACGTGAACGCGGGTATAAATATTCAAGCTATAAATATATATTTAGTTTATTTATTTGCTTTTTAGGAATAGTTAATTTAAGTTAAATCTCAAAATATTACACTACAACTATTATACTATTTGTTAATCTTTATTACAATTAAACTTTAACAATTAATGTCATTTAAACAAGTATTGTGATAATATCGTAACTTAAAAGTTATAGTAAAATAAAAATTAATATTTATGTTCTATATATAAATATCAAAGTAGATAATGTTGTAGATTTTTATTTTTAGATTTTTTTTGTCTAATTCTATTAAATTATTTTTTCTAATCCTACATGATTTTAGGAAACAAAGGGAGTATATATTTTTTTTGGCACAACCCATTGTCGGGGTTAAAACCTTTTTATAGAATAATTGATTTGTAATATATTAAAGTATGTTAGAACTGAAGATTTGCGCTCGATAGCATTTATAACTCCAATTTTATTGGTGACACGGATATTTCATCTTAATAAAATTTGGTATAAATTTGTTCAAAGTGTTAGATTGCGTAAGCATTATTAATTTTTTTTTTTTTTTTTTTTGAAGTAAGATGTTGGAGCAAGAATAATTTTCGTTGTTTATATACCAAGGTTGAATATAGGAAACATTGTATTTTTGATCTTAAGAGAATGAATGTATAACACTTTTGGTATCTACATGCGAAATTAGTCCTTTTTTTATTTTTGCACTTTTGGTCCATCAGTTAATTTTCAGAACCAAAATTGCAAATTCACCCAATTCTCTTGGAACGAAAACTGCAATTTATCCATTCTATTGGGACTAAACTACAATTTATCCTAATCTCTTGGAACCAAAAGTGTCAAAAATAATTGCGGAACTATAATTGCCGAGAAATTGACCATTTTTAAATGGACAATTTCTCTTGGGACCAAAAGTGCAATTAATCAATTGAATATTTGATATTAGTATTAAATATTTTGTTTATGTCTTAAAATTTTGTTATTTTATATGGATGATAAGGTTTATAAAAATTGCTTATTTGTGTTATAATTATTTTAGTTGTATAATTTTTTGTGTATGTTTGTTACTGTTATTAATACAAAGTTGATTTTTAAAAGAATTTTAACTTTTTTTTTTATTACTGTGACTAATATAAAGTTGTTCTTTAAAAAGTTTAAAATAACATTGAATTTAATATTATGTAACTCTTTTAAAAATTAAAAAGTGTGCTTTTTTTTTCAAATCTAATATGGAAATTATTAATTCTAATCAAATTAATTATGAAATTATTTAAAAAAATTATTATAGGGGCAACTATCTACAATAACTATTTTATTAGTTCACCTACTTCTAAATTCATCCTTTTATTTTATAATTTTTACTAAATATACCCACTATAAATTATAATTTCCCAACCAATATTACTTACACACACTATCTCATTGCATAAAAATGATTAAATTATTTTAAGGTGTATAATGGTATTGATGTCAGAGCAAAAATAATTTTCATTGTTTGTGTACCAAGGTTGAGTAATTGATACTAATCTTTTTAATTAAGTTGTTGTGTTGATTATTTATTTATATTGCTCAATCTCAACATTGATATATTATTTGTTATTGTATTGGAGATTTGTTATTATATGTGGATGTTTGTTATAGAGAATTGAGCTTGATGATTTTCACATGGGGTACTTACTTTTGTTATATTTGTCTTAAATCATTTGTTATTATTATTATTATTTTTTTTTGTTAGTAGTATTAATATAAAGTTTCTTTAAAGAAATTCGATTGACTTTAGTTTTATATAAATGTTTAATAATAAACAAGTTTGTTTTGTTATTTATTTAAACTAAAAAATGGAAACATTATTAGTTCTTAATGAAATCAAATACAAAATTTTTATATATAAATTTATTGTAGGATGTAACTATCTACACCCACTATTGACCACTTTTAAATTCACCACCTTAATTTATATATAATTTTTACTACATATGCATATTATAATATTATATTTATCTACCATGCAAATACTTAGACTCACATTCCTAGAAATACTCACCATAGATCTCCTTCAATTTCAATACAACCATCAAACATATACACTTCCCTTCCTCTATTAATGGACAAAGTATATAGTGAAACTGATTCATATACGAATCATTGAAGGGTATTAGTTGTTCTCAATAAAGAGTATTAGTTGTTTTCACCGAAGAGTATTAATTATTTACACTGAAGAGTTTTAGTTCCATTAAAACAAATTAAGACTCTTCAGTGAAAGCAACTAATAACCTTCAGTTAAACAAATAATACTCTTTAGTGAAAATAACTAATACTCTTCAATGATTCATGTATGAACCAATTTCACTCTATACATACTCCTATTGGTAATATTGATTATCTCTATTGCTACTATTGTTGATTATATACATCCTGATTTCAAATCTAAAATGTATGCCCACGAATATTTATATGACAAAGTTATCTTTGCACCGACACTTGATTATGTTTAATCTATAAATATTTACATGATTAAGTTAAATGAAAATGAGTCACTTAAATATTTTAGTTTCGATAGTTTACTTCAAATTTTGATGTTTTTGTTAATGTGCATACTCTTGAGTTTTGTTGAGAACATATGGATCATTCAAGAGGATTGCGTAATAAAACAAGGTTAGTTTATTATTTATATTTATTTAAAATTTATTAATCGTTTTATCCTTTTATTTTTACAAATTAAAGTTTAATAATTTATTTATTTATAAGTTGACTAGAATGAGTGATAGAGTAATTGAGATTAATGTTCTTATTGGAAGCAGCGCCGATGTACTAGCATTAATATCTAGATTGACACTGACTCAATCTAATAGTATATATATACACATAGACAATTCCCACTGATTTTTCCGTATGTTATGTCAATAAACAAAAGTCAAAGTCAAAATTTTCTTCATGTTGGAGCATTTCTAAAGATGTCTGGAGATAATGATGTGTTATATTGATATCTTGAATGTAATCACATTATTTTGTTTTGTTTCTATTAATATGTACTAGTGATCGTAAAACCCGTGCTTTGCACGGCCAGAATTTGTTATATTATTTAAACTATAATAATTACCAAATTTAAATTATAAAACTAAAAATCTACAAAAAAAAATTAAAACATATATCTAAAATTTTTCTTGAACTCAAATTAACGATACTTCTCATTAATTTTTTTATATTCCATTTATAATATTCAATACTTTAAAATAGTTTAATGATAAGTTTATCGTTAACAATTTTCATATAAAATTTACTCCTGGGATAGGATATAAATTGGACCTATCACACTAACATTTCAATGTATATGTATTTAAAGTATTATCTAGTTCCACAAGACAATATCTCGCAATTTTAAGATATATTTAAAATACTTTAAACAATAATCTCCAATATAACTTTTTTTTTAAATAATACATTTTCTTTTAAAAAGAAAAAATAAAATAAATGTCACGATCAAACACATAATAGAAATTTATGACTTAATGAATATTTATAAAAATAACTTTATTGGTTAAAAGAATGAGATAACACTCTACAATCAATTAAAAAATGGTAATCATTTTTTTTCTTAAACTACATAAAAACTTCCCTTTTTCTTTTTTAAACTACAGTCCCTACCCGTACTTCGAACAAAAGTCATTTTCAGTACTAAATTTTTTATATAATCCCTTATATCTTTTTATGTTTAACAAATATCACAATTTGTTCGCGCAATGGGTTATCACAAATTTTTTAACACAATCTTTTCTGATTATACGTAAGTGTATCATGATTTATTTATTTATTTTTAGAGTAGGTTTTGCGTGAGATGGATCATAAGTTGGGCATGACGCATTAACATATAAATGAGATGTGTTTTATTTGCGCTAGTTTGTGAACACTCTCACCGTGGGGCCATCTCACACATTTTTTTCTTATTTTTATTATAAAATAGATATTTATAAAGAATAACAAATTATTTTATAATTCTTACCATCAACTCATTTTAATCGAATGATTTGTCTTATATAAATTGTAAATATAACCTAAACCTGTAAAATTTAAAATTATTTACAATATAATATTTAATAATAAAAAAAGAAATTAGAATATGCATCTTCTATGATCAATAGTTATAAGTTATAATATCAATTACTAATAAAGTTATAATAATAATAGAACACTCTCAAATATATACTTATGTAAAATGTTTCACCATTTCTTGTAAAACATAACAATATACAAAAGACCCAAACATTTTACATTAGTTTTTTAATAATCAATGATTATTTTTTGTAATTAATTTGATACAATACATGTATAGTATTTCATATCATTATGTACAAAATCAATTTTTTAACACATATTTAAACATTAACATCCACATATAATAATAAATTTTCAATAAAATAAAGAAAAATTATATAACTATTGTTGAAATTGATAAAAAAAAAAACCAACAAATGAACTTAATTAAAAAGATTCAATCGAGTAGACAAATAATTTTTTTAAGGACCATAACCCGAGGGTGAAAAAAATGAGGATTGTAACTCTTCGAGCTTGCAAAATGAAGATCATAACACTTCAAGATAGCAATTGAAGGACAATAACTTTTAAAAATAATAAATTCAGGCCAAATCGGTTTGAACATACCTAAATTCAACCAGAATTCAAGCCAAATAGCCCGGCTTGGTTTTAGTTTTTAACCTCAATTCGTGACTTTTAAAATTATTGTTCTTAAATTATCCATCCAGAGAGTTAACATCCTAATTTTTCCACCACACTTAAGTTACAGTCTTTAAAAAATTATTTCATATCAAGCACACAACCTTGGTATACAAACAACAAAAATCATTCTTACTCTGACATCAATATCATTATACTTGTTAAAAATAATTTAATCATCTTTACAATATCCAACACTCTATCAAATTTAAACCTAGATGTAGTGAGTAGAAGCATGCACAGATTCGTGCCACCAATAAACATATATTGCTAAGAAGTTGGGTAAAATAGTCAGTACTTCAATATATAATTCGATTCATCTCCAAAAAGGATTACACCCGACAATGGTATACGCTAAAAACCGTAAATTTACAGTTTCAGTAGAGAAAAAAAAGATATGCTTCCAAAAGAAATATAATCTCAACAAAAAGCCTATACTTTAAGCATTATATCATTTCATAGAAAGTCCAGTAATTTTACCAACATTATTGGTTCTAATTTTCCTTCAACATAATTTTCAAATAATCTATTTGACTTTTAGTAGATATATTTGGAGGAAAACTTAATTTCCTATGCATGGTCTAATATTTATTTTTCATCATTCAGCCATAAACTAATAAAAGAATATAATAAAAAGAAAAAAAAAACTATCGCATTGACATTAAAAAAATATATAATATGTATCTATAAATTACCTTGCTTTGCTGGTTTCTTTCACATTCAACTTTCAATCCTACAGTCTAATAGACACTCTTGCGTAAATATATTAATCTTGATTTTTACCAATGGATTAAAGAGGTAGGGGAGTAGATACATTATGTGGTTTTATTGAAATTGAATGATATTAATGGTTGAATATTTTTAGGGATGTACGTGTATATTGAATAAAATTATAATTCTATAATGGGTATATTTAGTAGATATTATAAAATAAGGTGGTTGAATTTTGAATTAGGTAAACTTAGTGAAATAGTTGGTGTAAATCGCTACATCCTACAATAAATTTATTTATAAACAATTTCATATTTAATTTATATTAATAATTGAAATTTTAGTATGTATAATGTGGAACTTGTCCATACATAAACCACTTTGCAGTAATATTTAGTAGAACAACTCATACTCTTTAGTGAGATAAACTAATATCTTTTAGTGTAACAATTCATACCATTTTGTACCCATCAATTAATACTCTATAGTGTAGCTGTAACAATTCATACCATTTCGTATCCATCAACTTGTACCCTCCACAACTCATACTCCT
Organism: Ballota nigra; assembly: GCA_947034835.1. Classification (NCBI taxonomy): domain Eukaryota; kingdom Viridiplantae; phylum Streptophyta; class Magnoliopsida; order Lamiales; family Lamiaceae; genus Ballota; species Ballota nigra. Next base: position 1,713,596 of record OX344727.1, on the reverse strand, counting down.
TAGTGAAACAACTCATACCCTACAAAGTGGTTCATGTATGAATCAGTTTCACTTTATATTTCCGCCTTAAAAAATTTACATATTTGATTTTGAATTAAGTTTATTTTTTTTATGTAATAGTAGGGTCAATGTGTTATTTGTTCACGTTAAAGATTTTTTTAAATTAAAGAACTGATTCACGTTAAAGATTTGTTCGAAAAAATAAGCGGCCAAGATTAGTTCTAAGAAATAGATGTTAAATGTACCATGCATATACTAATATAAAAATGAACAATCAAGATTTAATAAAAATATCTAAATCAAAGGTCAGAAAAAAAAAGTGGAAATTTATATTAGGTAGCCTATAGTGTATCATATGTGCATAGATTGTCATCATAATATCCCAAATCACTCTCAAGGTAAATTTTAGAATAGTCCAAAGAGTTCAAAGATATCAATATTATTAAAATAAACAACATTTTTTATGGTATTCAAAAAAAATATTGAACAATCATATATTAACTATGTAAATTTAAAATGTATATTGTAGGTTGATTCTACATCTGATGATGCATTTTTTCCAAAGCAAAATAATTTTCTTGATATTGACGTTGTTGATCTTAAAAATAGGTTTCAATAGTGTAGAATCATATAGGTGAATTACTAAAACAGAAGAAACATAAATGTTCATCCTTAAATGAATTTGAATATTTTTCAAAACTTACATGTTGATCTTAAAAAGAAAGATTTCAGTAGTGTTGACCTTCGCCACATTAATGTTCAACTTGAATTTTGAATAATAATTCATGCTCAAGCAAATCTTAAAGATTTTGATGAGTAGTCCAAACATATTATGCAATTAATTAAATAATATAGTGATTTTTCTTTTTTAATTGTACATCTATTGACTTTTTGAGTTCTTAAATATAATCTATATACCATAATATTTAAATTTTCTATACACAAAAAATATTATTTATAAAGTATAATTATAATTGAGAAAATATTAAATAATTTTAATTATATAATAATAGTTAATAAAAATTATTTCATTTAATAAGATATGAGAAAAATTATACCCACATGATTATCGATTATATTATTAGTTATATTGATTTTGACAAATATTAGGTTAATACAATTTGTAAAATATTCCATATATGTGATATTAATATTAATAATTCATGTAAATTATATTTCTGGTAGAGAATGAGTCTATTTTGAAATGGTTTTTTTAATGTTTTTAGTCCTGTAGTTTTATTAAGCACTTTTGGTCCCAAAAGATTACAGTTTTGATCCAAAGAAAATGGGTAAATTGAAGTTTTAGTCCAATAGAAGTGGTAAAATTACGGTTATAGTCCTGAAAATTAGCATATATAACAAAAATTGTTAAAATAATTATCACTTTTGCAAATAGGTACCAAAAGTATTCTGTTATAATCAAAAGTGTAATTTTTTTCCTAATAATCCACTTGGTTTTTACATATAAATATAGATAATTATTGAAAATGTGACAATCTATGAAACCATTATTAAACTCAGCAAATATGATTCTAAAATTTTCTAATGGGGTTACTTTTTGTCTTGAGATTATGTCATTACTTATGAAGTTTCACTATGTGTCACGTTATCATAAAGTTTGAGTTGTATATTGTGATGTCTCACAGTTATATTGAATTAATTGATTGGTTAATATAATACAAAAGATATTTAACTTGGTATCTAAAATATTTTTGTATTATTACTCATTAACACAATAAAGTAATAAAATGATATCTTGCAAAGCCTACTACAATACTTGAAAACATCACTTTTGATGCCTTACAGAACCAACTACAATTAAGAAACAATATATGCAACTTATAAAAATAATAGAGTTAATTGCAATCTAATCTGAACTTTTGAATCTTTACAAACAAAGCTCCAACTTAACATTTGGTTGCAATTCGAATCAACAAATAAAAATTTTATTGTCCGAAAATGATGTTTCACTTACTCAACAATGGATTATTAGTTGTATTAATATGTTTGGATTGGTTCACATGACAACACATAATTAATCATCATTTTCAGGCAGATGGAAATTTGTCATTTGGTTAGAATTGCTAACTAATTTAAAGTTGAAGGTTTATTTGCAACGATTCAAAAATTTAGATTAAATTGCAATTAGCGAAAATATTTTATTTACAATTAACCCAAAATAATATTATATTTAATAATTTCATAAAATATATGGATAAGTTTTATTTAATAATATGATTAATAAGTATAAGTATAATCATAATACTATATAGAACCGACAATTTTTGTGCAAATAATTAGGTAACTTTAAAAAAAAATTGTGTTGCATAAATAAAAAATATTATTTAGAACTTATACAAATATCAATATATTTAAAGATTTAATAATTTTTTTAATTGTTGTGGCATTGCAAAATATAATCACCGAAATATTTATATTATTAAACGATGATAAAACATAGAGTGAAAATATATAATTTATACATGAACCATTGTAGGGAATTAGTTGTTTTTACTAAATAATGTTAGTCGTTTTCACTGAAGAGTGCTAGTTGTTTTCACAAAAAAAAAAAAACTAATTGTTTAGTGAAAACATATTTATACCCTTCAATGCAAATATATTGAACGAATTTGTATTCAAACCAATGTGTAAACATCCCAAAATGTTGATTGGTGTATTTAATGACACAACCTAAATTTAGAAACTCTTTTTTTACACACACACACACACACACACACACACACACACACACATATATATATATATATATATATATATATATATATATTGACAACTTAATTTTTGGTACAAATGATTCAATTATAACTCAAAGTTTAATTCATGAATATATTTCTTTTCCTTTTGAATATGACCAAGAACATAGAATAAGACTATATTATGCAGTTAATTTGAAACTTAAAATTAATCATATGATTATTTATGTTCTTCAAACAAATATTGAATACAAACAAATGAACCAATGAAGAACAAAATCTTATAATCTTCAAAACTTATACAAATCCTCATCAAATCTTTAAAACTTCGGCAAATAACACCACTGAATTTTCAATAAATCTTCCAAATCTCTTAATAAATATTTTTTAAACTTTAAAATCTCGATAAATATTTTGAAAAATCAACCAATCAAAGACTTAAGGAAGATACATTTGGTGTCAAATGAAAAAAAAAAGAAGCAATACCCACATATGTGTTAAGTTGACAAACAAATCGTCCTCGCAAATTTTATGGGGTCCTTAACCACGAACCTATAACCATTTTCACTCCAAAGAAATTATCAAATCCAATTAAGGTATTGCATTTGCCCACAGAATTTCCGAGTGAAAATATAAGCATGATCCACTGATCATATAAGAGTATATTATGTCAATTAACAAAGTGAAATAGTGTTGCTATTAATCATGTGTGTGTCAATACTCCATTCTCATTAGACAACATATTATCAGATAAACATAGAAAATAAAAAGGAGAATAAGAAGGGCTAGAAAATTACAATAACAAATCTTCAAATTTTTGTCTTGAAATACATATTTCTAACAATTTACATTCACTAAAAATTTGAATATCATGTGATAATCATTGATTCAAACTAAATCTATATTATTATTTCTATAAGAATTTCGATAACATTGAAAATTGGAGATGGAGTGATGTGAAAGAGTGGATGGAAGAGTATAAATAGGATGCAAAATTTAATTGATCCTAAATTATAGCAACTAATTAGCTCACATTAGTGGACAAATTAAATGCTAATTTAAAGATAAAAAATTACCATAATTGTTGAATGAATAAATAGACGGTTATGATCAATTCCAAAAAATATGATCAACGGCCAGCAAAGTTTCCCGCCTAAACCAAAAAAGGTATGCGAGCTTGTATTATATATTTATAGATTTCATGTTATTTTATTGATTTTATTTGTTTATAATATAACAAAGTCATGTGTGTGTTTATTAATTTATTTATGATGTTAAACTGTATCACAATATTGTTGTTATAATTATTTTATTTGAATTAGTTATGTATAGATATATTGATTTTATAATATATATATTTTTTAAAATATGTGTTACATAATTAAATCTATACATAATAATTAATAAGAAATACTATACATGTATTGTATCAAATCGATTATAGAAGGTATATTAATTATTCAAAAATTAATTATTACTCCCCAATTCCCGCAAATCTTTTATCACTTTCTTTTTTTTTTATGTCCCCTAAATCTATTTTCATTTTCTTTTTTGGAAATTATTACTTTATTACTACCCTCACAAACAATTAATTTATTCATCTATTTTATTTTCTTTAAATTTTTTTTTTAAACATTTGTTCATTCATTTGAGAATAGATTTGGAGGATGGAGGGAGTATTATTATTTTTGTGTAAATTAGTTGAGTCTTTTGCATATTACAAATTGTAGCATGCACCCAAGTGCATAGTAGTGCATACTATGCACTTTAATTTTAAGCTCAATTTTAAATCCAAATTTAACTTTTTTAAGTAGAAATATATAATTACAAAAATATTGGGGTATTATTGATTACTGTTTGGGGTATTGTTGATTACAGTTTGGGGTATTGTTGATTACAACTTGAGCTATTGTTGATTATTGCTCATGATATTATCATATCAATTATTGCTTGAGGTATTGTTAATTACTGTTTTGGGGTATTGTTGATTAATATTACTTAGGGTATTGTCAACTAAAAAAAATACAGTTCACGACAAAGTGTGTGTTTTTCATACTTTTTGCAATTGATTTTTTAAAATTCAAGTGCATAGTGCATATTAGAACTACTCTTTGCATATTACTATGTTTTACAAAAAATTGGTGATACATTTTAAATAAGTATATGTTTATATATTGCTACTCTTTATTAATAATTATCTTTTGATTATAAAAGAGACATGTTTTAATGCTTTCGGGTGATTATCCAATATTATATTGACAATAATTTTTAATTATACAAGTTTGGATTATATTTAAGATTTAGATCAAGACACACCATTTGATTAGGATGAGTTCATGGTAAGAAATATAAAATAATTCAGTATTCATCATAATATTTATTTTATAATAAAGAAATACTTTTTCATGCTACATCTACGTATAATTAGAAAAAAATTATTTAAAAAAATTTGTGATAAATTATAGTGCGAAAAATTGTGATATTTATAATATCTAAAACATAAAAATCAGTAGAGGTTGTTGATAGGCGAACATCATCTAAATATGGAGCGAACAATTATTGAAGTCTAAACAAAGAAAATCACGATTCGGGTGCATTAACCAATCTGGGAGGTGTATGAAGTGACGAACAACTCCCCCGACGAACAATTAATGGGCGAACAGGTATTAAGACCCGAGACCAAAAATGAGCCAATTGTGAAGTCATCAATGACGAACAACTTGGTCAAACTATGATACAACAAACAGCCAAAGAAGTGTGTACAAATGAACAAAGGACAAAGATCTCAAAGCCATAAGGCGAACAACTTCCAAAGTACACCCTCAAGAGGCGAACAACTTTCAGTTGAAGGGTCATCAAGATCATACAAGCCGACCTAGGCGAACAACAATGAGTCCGAGATAAGACCCAAAAGAAGACTTTGTAACTAAGATTCAGCTTAGATAAGGTCAAACTAAGGTCAAAGGACATATGTCAGGCATGCAAGCTAGGGAGACCAAGAGTCAGTAGCACCTCATGCTTGCTAGCCTCTATAAATAGTTGTTCTCCAGCTTATTTATATAATTTTCGAATTTCAGACAAAAAATACACACAAACACACCCAAACTCACACATACACGAAATAAGTCCAATTTCGACTACCGAATTTACAAATTCGATAATTTCATACCCCGATTTACCATTTACGGTGGTAATCAATCACACGTTATTGATTGGTGACGTAAAAACATTAAAACAGCCACTAATCCTTACGATTAGATTCGTTCACCAACAATTTGGCGCTAGAAGGAGGGTGTCGAACCTCCGATTTAGTGTGATTACTCAAGAACTTCAAGTTGAAAACTTGAAGATTCATAAGAAATCTCAAGAAATATTTGAAGATACAAACAAAAGTGTTCTTGGTGTTCTTGGTGTTCTTCAATTTATAAATTAAGAAGTAATTTAAATTGAAATGCCTCAATCTAAAGAGACCCAAGGATCACGTTTGTCAAAAAGACCATCTCAGACCCGGGCCACGTCGGCCGACCACCAGGACCGTGACCCGAGACATGCGAACAGGTCGCAACATACAGCCATAACACATAACCTCCCCCCTGAGATGGAGGCTTTGGCGAACAACCCCAACGAGTTGGCTAAAACCATAGCTGCTCTCCAGGCCCTCCAGAGACAAGAGCAGGTCAGGCCAACACAAGCAAGGCCAAGGGACAAGTCCCTAGAGGTTGTTAGGCCCAGGACTACCAGGGGTGAACAACGAGAGGTTGATAGTGCCCAAGTCAGACGGAATAAGGGAAAGGCCAAGGTGGTCGACCAACGAGAAGAACAGGCTGAGTCTGGTCGCGGACGAACAACTATGTCTAGTCATGGAACAACGCGTTCTAGTGCCCAAGACAGGCTTAGCCAACCCCAATGGGAAGCTGCTCGCTGGGAAGCAGAAGATGGGCGAGCAACTTTTGAACAGCCTCGCCCATCAGTCCATGAAAGACTCTCCCAGTCAGCCTTCAGGCGCCTAGGGCCAAATGCGGCGAACAACATTAGGAGGCAAGCCCAGGAAGTGCCCACTCCAAGCGAGGGACTGCGACGAGCAGAAAGGTTAATGCCTTTGCTCGCCGAACAGCCTCCAAGTCAGGGGACACCTCTTGATGAATTATCAAGCCTAAGGAGGGTTGTGGAGAACATGCAGGGGCAACTAGACCAACAGAGGGGGATGTGAACGACCAGCATGCCATCCTCACCTTTGGCAGCTCACATTTTGAAGGCCCCGATACAGAAAAAGATTCAATTTCCGGTTAGCATTCAATATGAAGGCATCGCCGACCCCCGGGTCCACTTAACGAAGCATACAGACTACATGGTCTCCGTGGGGGCCAGCGATGCCACCCAATGCCGGAATTTTCCGTTAACATTGGGCGATCGGGTTCACAAGTGGTTTTCATCAATGCCGCCGGCATCAATCCACTCGTTCGTCCAACTAAGTCGAGAATTTCTTTCTCACTTTTCAACGGCGGGGTCGTATCTTTCCCAAAAACTCCGGCTGTCAGATTTGAGGCAAAATGATGATGAAACTGACCGGGCGTTTATGGAAAGATTCGATAAAGTTTTGCTAGAAGGAGAACCGGTGAGCGAAGATACAAAGATCGTCGCTGTGATGGCCGGATTGAAAAAAGGGTCGAAGTTATGGAAGGAGGTACGTCTGAAGTGCCCAAAGACTTATGCCGAGTTCAGAAACCAAGCTGGCATTTTCGTTTCCATGCACGAGGCCCTACAAACAAATTTAGGGGAGAACAAAGCTGATCCTAAGGAGAATAACAAAAAGCCCGTCGGGACAAGTTACAGGGTCCCGAAAAACATGAAAGCATTCACTGAAGGATCGGATTTGAAGGATAAATTGAACCAAGTTTTGACAGTATCAATTGATACTGTGTATGAGAGCGTAAAGGAGAAAGAGTTGCTTTCCCCACCACGTAAAATCCGCCAGGATACTGGCAAACTCAACCCAAACAAGTATTGTGCCTACCATCAAAGTGTGGGGCATTTTACAAGTGAGTGTAGAGATTTGCTTAAGCAACTCTGGCGATTTTATGAGGAGGGAAAGCTCTCTGATTTCGTTAAAAGGCAACCTGGGAAGAGAACCCGGGAGAACAACTCGGAAGACGAAGAGGATGGTCAACCTCAGAGAAACAACAGACCCGGGCGACCAGTTCCCAGTATTCCAGCTCAACCTTTAGAAGATCTTTTCATGATGGAGCCCGCAGGTCCCGCGGGAGGATGTTTTGATGGACAACCACCCGACTCTAATCGGAAGAGGAAAGCGGAGCTACGAGCGATTGGCCAAGTACAAGAAATGGGAGTTAAGCCGTCCATCATGCAAACAGCGGAATTGACCTTCACCGAAAAAGACCTTGAAGGCGTCTTAACTCCACACAATGATTCACTCGTAATCTGCGCCAAGATTATGGGGACCAGAGTCCACAGACTGTTGGTGGACACCGGAGCCTACACCAACATCTTATTCAAGAAGACCCTCGATAATCTGGGAGATTATTCGGGTTATGTTCGGAATACAACACATAGAATCATAGGCTTCGGGAATGCTGTGACAACGCCGTTGGGAATTGTAACATTAGCAGTACAACTTGTAACGGCTAATGAACCCGAAAGAAATATAACAAGAATGGTAGATTTCTTGGTTGTAGACCAGGAGTCGACCTATAACGGGTTTCTTGGCCGACCTTTTCTCAATGAATTCAAAGCTGCGTGTTCCACTTACCATTATTGTTTGAAATTTCCAACAGCTAGTGGAACAGGCACAATTAAAGGAGACCAACGGAGAGCACGAGAATGCATTCAACAGCTACGAGCAAAATTTGTACAAATATCCATGATGGAAGCAACAAGTTATCCCGTCAACGAACCATCAATACTAAACAAAATGATGAACATGGACGACCACATGGATACGGACGAACAACACTTGGACGAGCAAGTGTTGGACGAGCAACTCGTTACCACCCGCGAGGAACCTCCATCTGACGAACAACAAAGGGGTGATGACGAACAACCCTCAGTAGGGGACTTGGAGGGCCAAGTACAAACGAACAACAATGGGACGGAGCCAACTGATGATCTAGAACCCCGCCTGGGGGCAGAGCCCATGGACATCGAAAATGATTTCAACCCTGAGGAACCCATACTTGATCCCCGTTGGAAGGGACAAAAACGACGAGCAACTCCAGTCGAAGAGCTGGAGGCGTTCAAAGTTAATCCCAACAACGAAGATCTTGAATTATTCATAGGATCTGAGCTCCCAGAGCCTTACAGATCCCGAATGAAAGAATTCCTCACCAAGAATCTAGATGTCTTCGCTTGGTCTCACGCAGATATGGTGGGGATAGACCCGAAACATGCTTGCCACAAGCTGAACATAAATCAAGCAAGAAAGCCCGTCCATAAAAAACGAAGGAAGTACGGCCCGGACAAATATCAAGCGTTGAATGAAGAAGTTAAAAAGCTGTTAGACAACGATCTGATCCGTCAAGCACTTTGTCCACAATGGGTAGCAAACCCTGTGCTGGTGAGAAAATCGAACAGAACCTGGAGGCTATGCATAGACTTTACAGATCTGAATGCAGCATGCCCGAAGGACAACTTTCCTCTCCCGCACATTGATCAATTGGTGGACAGCACTGCGGGTCACGAAATGCTAACATTCATGGATGCTTTTGCAGGGTATCATCAAATCCCAATGCATCCTGACGATCAAGAAAGCACAGCTTTTTATACTAACAAAAACTTGCTGTGCTGGAAGAGAATGCCGTTTGGCCTCATAAATGCTGGAGCAACATATCAAAGACTGGTGAACAAGATGTTTGATCAACAAATTGGAGACACGGTTGAAGTCTATGTAGACGATATCGTAGTCAAAAGTCCCAAGAAGGAAGACCATCTTCAACATCTGACTCAAGTGTTCAAAATTCTTCGACACTATAACATGAAGTTGAATCCAAAGAAAAGCAGCTTCGGAGTTCACTCAGGAAAATTCTTGGGTCATCTTGTTAGCCAGCGGGGAATTGAGGCCAACCCTTCAAAAGTTAAAGCCATCATGGATATGCAACCACCACGTTCGGTGAAAGAAGTGCAAAGACTCACCGGGTGCCTAGCAGCATTGAACCGGTTCATATCCAGGTCGGGAGACAAGTGCCGTCCATTCTTCGAGGCCGTCAAAAAAGGAAAGTTTGCATGGACTAACAACTGCCAAGCGGCCTTCGATCAACTTAAAGACTACCTGGGAGATGTCAAAATCCTATCAAAACCAATCCCAGGAGAAAAGCTCTTTCTATACTTAGCCGCATCAGAAGTTGCCATCAGCTCTGTCTTGGTGCGCGAAGACGGCAAATTCCACCAACCTATATATTACGTCAGCCAGGCTTTGCATGAAGCAGAGATCAAATATGCTCCAACCGAAAAGCTGGCGTATGCTTTGGTTATGAGCGTGAGAAAGTTACGACCATACTTCTTTGACCATCAGGTCGAAGTTCTAACAACTTTCCCGCTCAGGCAAATTCTCCATCGCCCCGACACTGCAGGTCGTCTCTTAAGATGGTCACTGGAGATTAGCCAATTCGGGGTGACCTATGCTCCTCGAACAGCGATCAAAGGGTAAGCATTAGCCGACTTTATAGTCGAACTAACTTTCCCACCAGATCCGACGAGAGGACTTGATCATCCTTGGCATCTCTATGTGGACGGATCATCAACCAATATAGCCTCGGGGGCAGGAGTAGTTTTAATCAGCCCAGATAGACAAGTATTCACCTCGGCAATCAGATTTGGTTTCATGGCAACCAACAACGAAGCTGAGTATGAAGCTCTTATTGCTGGTCTCCACTTATCTCTCGCAGTTGGTGTCAGACACTTGCAAATATTTGGCGATTCACAATTGATCGTGAACCAAGTCCGAGGTGAATACGAAGCAAAAGATGATCACATGATCGAGTATCAACGGATTGTTGCTCACCTAATGTCCATGTTGCAACAAGTTTTCATACAACAAATTCCAAGGACGAACAACACTCAAGCAGATGCGCTTGCTCGACTAGCAACAAGTGAAGGCCCCGTAGAGCTGGCAGATATTATAGTCACAAAGATGAAAGATCCATCAACAGTAAGCTATAATGTCAACCAACTCAACGATCAAACCAGTGAAAAAGAAGACTGGAGAACAAGTATAGTCAAATACTTGAAAAGTGGGGAAAAACCAAACAATCCTTTTGAAGCTGCCAAGCTAGTAAAGCGAGCCGCCAGATATACTCTGGTGGGCGAGCAACTCTTCAAAAGGGGAATATCAATCCCACTTCTCAAGTGTTTGCCTAGGGGGCAAGGGCAAGCGGTACTCGAAGAAATACACGCTGGAGTATGTGGAAACCATACTGGGGGGCAAGCTCTGGCATACAAGACAATCAGACAAGGCTATTATTGGCCGACTTTACGTCAGGACGCAATCAAAAAAGCCAAGACTTGCCATCAATGTCAGATTTTTGCTCCAGGCATCCACACCCCGGCTCAGGAACTTGTGTCAGTATACAGCCCATGGCCTTTTGCAAAATGGGGGATGGACATCATTGGTCCTTTCCCGGCTGGAGTAGGAAATGTTCGATTTGCCGTTGTGGCAGTCGATTATTACACTAAATGGGCAGAAACAGAGGCCATGGTGAGCATCACGCAGCAGAAGATGATCAACTTTATTTGGAAGAACATTGTCTGTCGTTTCGGAGTTCCACAGGCAATTGTGACAGACAATGGTCCACAGTTTGATGGACAAGAGTTGAGAGAATTCTGTGTGAAGTGGGGGATCAAAAAACATTACTCCACACCTTATCATCCCCAGTCAAACGGACAAGTTGAAGCTGTGAACAAGATAATCAAGCATACATTAAAAGTAAGACTGGCGGAGAGCAAAAGTGGTTGGTCTATCGAACTCCCGGAAGTCTTGTGGGCATACAGAGTTTCTCCCAGGTCTAGCACCGGAGAAACACCCTTTGCTATGGCTTTCGGAACAGAGGTTGTAATACCAATCGAGTTAAAGGCCACTACATACAGGACGACCAACTTTGATGAACAAGCGAACAACTCTGCTTTGGCTGCAGAAATGGATTTGCTCGAAGAAAAAAGATTAAATGCGGAGTTAAAAAATGCCACATACAAGCAGCGAGCAGAACGTTACTATAATTCCCATGTAAAAGTTAAGGAATTCAGAGTTGGAGATTTGGTTCTAAGAAAGTTGCTCGCCCAACCTCCAGGTGCATTGGGACCAACTTGGGAGGGCCCGTATCGTATAACAGAAAAATACGTCAATGGCGTATACGATATTGAGGACATGGAAGGCAAGCCGGCCCAATACTCCTGGAATGCTGTACATCTAAAGAAGTACTATCAATAAAGTTAGGCGAACAAATGTCTTGGGGGGCAAGGGATGCGTATGAGCTGAAGGAAGGCTATAAAGGGCTAAAAACTTGCCTAATTTTTTAAATTTTCTTAAGTATAGATTCAAAAGTTGCTCGGCACATTGTATAGTCTGGTGCTAGTGCTTTTGGTTTTATAGATGAGTTGCTCGGCAAAAAATATTATAAGCGAGCAAGTTTTAGTTTGTGTTTAAAGCTGTTCGTCAGATTGTATATGATAGTGATGGACAGTCTTACAACACTTGTAATTATTTTGCAATGTAAATATAATAGTTGTTCGTCAAAAAAGAAAAAGTCCAAAAGCTCGAGGTACAAGTCCATTCAAAGGTTGTTCGTTTTACAAATGAACAGAACCTAAGGACCAAAGCCACTTAAAGGTTGTTCGTTTTTTAAAATGAACAGAACCTAAGGCTGAACCCTGATTCCACTAAAGGCAAGTTCAATTCGAACAAAAGCCCAACACTATATGTTATAATTGTAAAGGCATTGACAGAAATGTAAAGGCAATTAACATATATGAGAAAATGAGCGAACATGAGAAAGACGTTCCATTTATCAAAGGCATTAAGCCTAAAAAATAGTACAAGCTGGAAGCAGCCATTACAAGTACTACAAAAAGGAGCGAACAACTATTACAAAAAAAAAAAAGCTAAGTCTAAGGCCTATTGCTGCTCGGCTGGAGGAGGATCTTGAGTTTGCTCGGCAGGAGGGTCAACAATTAAATCTTGGGCCAAGTCCTCCGCAGCCTTCCGCTCAATCTCTTCGGCATTTTGCTCGCCCGCGGCAGCCGGCTCCTCTTCCTGCTCGCCGTCATCAACAATTGGTGGAGGATGAGTGATGGTGATACTGGGGTCAAGTTTATCAAATTTAACCCCTAGCACAGCCAAGTCCGCCAACTGGATTTTAACGTTGTTCGGCGGAGGATAGTTCTCAAGGAACTCGTTTAAATCCTTGCTCATCTCCTCCACCATGTCCTTGTAATCATAGGCATCAGCCGTGCGGATGCTGTCCGCGTAGGCACAAATGTATCCAAGGTTGGAGATGGGGCCGGTGCGAGCTTGAACCTCGTCTTCAAGTTGCTCGCGGGTGAAGAGGTTGGCTTCTGCCTCCCGGAGACGAGCATTCTCCGCCTCAAGCTCAACAATTCTTTGTTCAGCTGCGGTCAATTTCTTCTCCCCCTCACCGAGCAAAACCTCCTTGTCCCCAAGCAGGGCCTCTTTGTCCTTCAGCTCTTTGGACAAGACTTGAATCTCTTCAAGGTGCTTGTGCTCAGCATCAATGTAAACATTGATCTGGTTGTTGAGGCGAGCAATTTTGGCCTCGTATTGGCCGACCAGGCCATCCTTTTCTTCAGTAAGCTGCCGAGCAGTATTCGTATAAATACGAGCAGACTCTTCTTGCTCGGCAACTTGGGCAATTACCCTCTGGGCAGTAACGAGGCCGTTGGCGACGAGCATCATTGAGAGATGGAGATTGTCCATTTGCCCCTGTTGGAGGATGGCTTTGTCCAGGGGACGCGTCCAGGCTCGGGCGACCAACTCTGTCGCCTTGCGAACATGCTCGCCAGGAATCTCCCTTATGTTAACGGGAGTTTTCGAGCAAGCGTACTGATGTACGACACTTGCTCGACCAGGATAATCGTCAGCACGATATCTGCGAACAAGAAAGGAAAGAATACTTAGAAGAATAATAAAATATGATGATGAAACTTGTTCGGCAGAAGCTAATGTGGACTTACTCCTTGAATTTTCGCTCATCCCAACCCAGATGGGTGAGATCCTCAGGGCCGCGACCAGAGGTAGAATCCTTGCTCGCTTTGCCTGTTCTTTCCACAGGCTCTGTAGAACGGCGAACAACGTCCCCTTCTGGGCGAGCATGGCTCGAACCCACCTTCTCCTTCCCCTTGCCAGGGACATCGTGGGACAAGGGAGTCCCGTCAGCTTTCTTTAAACGTTTCCCCCCATGAGGGGGGGAAACGGGAGGGGACCGGATTTGGACTGGGGGGGCAGCCTGTCTCGGAACTCTAGCCCCCTCAGGCTTGTTCGACATGGCGAGCACCGCTTGAGGAGGGTCACCTCTCCTTTTCTTCCCTTTTGGCGGCCCCATTACAAGGATCCTTTGCTCAAGGAGAGTGTAACTTGGAGGAACGGCAACTGTTACTTGCTCGGCTAAAAAAAAAAAATTTAATTAGGCGAGCAAGTTAAACAAGTTAACGACGAACAAGACTTGAGCAAGGAGTTAGAAATTTTCATACCTGGGGGCACCTCAGCTTGAGCCTCCAGGTGGTGTGGGTAAGTCAAAAGGCGAGCAGCTTTTTGACACCTTGTTCGGCAGAGATAGTCAATAGTTCTATCTGCTTTATTGCGGAGGCCGACCAAGCACGAAGTAAACAAGAACTCGGAGCTCAACTCCTCCTCTTTCGAATTCCACTTGGGTAGACGAGGGCCTGCGAACAAACAAGAAAAGTTAAATTAGAACTACTTAGCCCAAAGGCGAGCAAGAAACAAACTTACGTTTCAGTTTTCCATAGGCTGCTGGAGAATTTATTCGTCCAGGGCCGCCGTGTGGACCGGAAGATGCTCGCCAATCACCCCCAATCCAGAAGAAGTGTTGCTTCCAGTCACGAACCTTGTTCGGCACCTCTTCCACCATTTTCAACCCAGTTCTTGCCTTGAGATAGTGATAGCCTTCTTCTCCCAAGGGGCAGCTTGTAATTGTCATCAAGTAGTTGATCTCTTCCGCAGTGATCCGATCAACATACCCCTCTAAGGCGAACAGGCACATAGAGCCTAGAAGGTTCATCCACCCAATTGGAGTAATTTGGGTGATGGCCAAGTTGGTCGCCTCCAGGAATCGACCAACAACGGGTGGAAGAGGCAGCTTTAATCCGGCAATCAAGGTGTGAAGGTTGATCGCCGTACATCCGGGGGGTGGGCGATCAGCTCTTTCCTTTCTCCGGGGAGCCCACAGGTGAATATCGTATGGGATTTTGTAGTCCTTTCGGATAGAGTCCAGTTCATCTTCGCGAACAACGCTTTTTATCTTGCTCGCCTGGTACTCAGTTTTCACCTTATCCATTATTTCCCTCTGGGGACGGGGAAAGCTGTTCGCATACCTTTCAGCATATGCTCGCCATTCAAATAGTCGAGCAACCCCAGCTGGGATCTCATTTTCCCGCATCCTTGGGGATGGGAAGTTAATACTCTCCAGGAACTCGCGAGTGAGTTCGTTAAGGTCTGGATCTCTAGATTCGGCAGAAGACGAAGAGCTTACGTCCAAATTGTTGTTCGCCGCAACTATTAATTCTCTCCCAGATGGGCCCGCACCGGTGTCCTCCACAGAGCGAACAACTGAATCCACGTGAAGATCCGACGCCGAAGAAATCTCGAAGGGAGGTTGATCGATGGGGATCGCAACTGGAAAAAGTGGATCTAAGGTCTCTTCAGTCTTATTGCTCGAGTGCGAAGACATGGAAAAGGAAGAAAAATCCGAGCGGTGGTAGAAAGAGTTGCAGACGGCGGCGCTATCCCGGAGAAGACGGTGGAGCTCGAACCCACACGGCGGCGATGGCGTTTTCGAGAGAAAAAGTAAAGAAGAAGATAGGAGAAGAAGAGTAACTACCTGGGAGTCGAAATTTGAGGCCAAATACTGTGGAACGGACGCCGGAAAGCTCGAAATCGCCGGAGGAAGGAAGGATTCGCCGGAACACTGTTGCAAGAGGGGGAAAAGTGGGAAAAATTTCAGTTTTCCCACTATTTATACCCCAAACAAAAACGGGGTCCCAGATATAATTTCCCAAAAGACCCGGGGATAAAATTGAAAGAAAACGGGGTTAATTCCTAGCTAAACCACAAATTGAAGGACCTATAAACAATTATAGGAGCGCGTGGCCTCGGGGTTGCTCGCGCGTGAACGGCGCGCAATCATTGCGCTGGCGTCATCTTCGTGATCTCCCCAGACCATGGGAAGACGAAACGGTTATTCCAATGTTGCTCGCCACAAAGATGCTGTTCGTCCAAATCTTGGCCAAGACGATATCCTAACTACAGTTGCTCGTCTGATGCAACATCTAGTCAGGATAGGGGGCAATTGTTGATAGGCGAACATCATCTAAATATGGAGCGAACAATTATTGAAGTCTAAACAAAGAAAATCACGATTCGGGTGCATTAACCAATCTGGGAGGTGTATGAAGTGACGAACAACTCCCCCGACGAACAATTAATGGGCGAACAGGTATTAAGACCCGAGACCAAAAATGAGCCAACTGTGAAGTCATCAATGACGAACAACTTGGTCAAACTATGATACAACAAACAGCCAAAGAAGTGTGTACAAATGAACAAAGGACAAAGATCCCAAAGCCATAAGACGAACAACTTCCAAAGTACACCCTCAAGAGGCGAACAACTTTCAGTTGAAGGGTCATCAAGATCATACAAGCCGACCTAGGCGAACAACAATGAGTCCGAGATAAGACCCAAAAGAAGACTTTGTAACTAAGATTCAGCTTAGATAAGGTCAAACTAAGGTCAAAGGACATATGTCAGGCATGCAAGCTAGGGAGACCAAGAGTCAGTAGCACCTCATGCTTGCTAGCCTCTATAAATAGTTGTTCTCCAGCTTATTTATATAATTTTCGAATTTCAGACAAAAAATACACACAAACACACCCAAACTCACACATACACGAAATAAGTCCAATTTCGACTACCGAATTTACAAATTCGATAATTTCATACCCCGATTTACCATTTACGGTGGTAATCAATCACACGTTATTGATTGGTGACGTAAAAACATTAAAACAGCCACTAATCCTTACGATTAGATTCGTTCACCAACAGAGGCAGCATCACCATTGTGAGAAATGTGATGAAGATGGTCAAATGACTCCATGTCTATGGTAAAGGACTCATTTAGTAGTGTACGTTTTGTAAATTAAAAAAATATATATATATATATATATATATATTGTTATTATAAGGTCGAGTGATAGAGTGATTGAGGCGAATGTTCTTATAGGTAGCGGTGTTGGTGAATTAGCATTGATACCTAGATTGTCACTAACTCCATTCGTTCCAAGCGTACCATTCAAATTTGTGGGTAGACAATTTCCACCGTTTGTTTCTTATGCTATGTCTATAAACAAAAGTTAAGTTCAATTACTTTCAAATCCTGGAGTCTTTCGTAAAAAACATGTATTTAGCTATGGTCAGTTTTATGTTGTAATCTCAAAGATTACCAATTGACTTGGCCTAAAGATAATGTTGTGTCATAATGATATTCATTGTTGTAATACTACAAAAAATGTAGTATATCAGAAGTTTATAAAATGTTTAGAGTTTTTTTAAAAATAAAATTTTGATTTTTGTTCTTTTTTTATGTATTTTAATTTTTTTAAATAGTTAATGTTTGAATATAATTTTTTGGTTGTCAATTTTTTTTATTTTTTTAGTATATATATCGGTTTTGAATATGGTTGTTAATTTCTTTATTATGTTAAATATTTTTATAATTTTGTAGATTAATTTTTTTTCATTTGTCAATGTATGTGTGTATATATATATATTTATATTTATATATCAATGTGTTGATTATATATTATATACTATTCAAATTTCATTCATAATATATTAATTAATCAAATTAATACATAATATGAAATATTATAGTCTAATTGGTGTTTTGTGATATAAATTGTATAGGTATTTCTATGATTTAAACATTTTGTTTTATAAATAAATGGAAAAACATTTTTAAATATATTTTATTTTGTCATTAATGTAAATTTATTTGTAATAATGTTTTAAAAGAGATGCAATGTGTTGTAATATATTAATTATAGAAGAGACATGTGCTAATATATTATGTGTTTTACCCAATATTCTCTTTGTTCCCATTTAAGAATTAATGTCACACTCTTTATTGTAAAGTTGTTGATTGAAAATATGAGAATTTTTTAAAGAGAAATATATTAAAACAATTATAGAGAGAGTGTAGTGTATATATAATTCTTTTGAAGAAATCTTTCCAAAAAAAAAAAGAATATGTTAATCAGTTTTCTATTCATATAATCATTTTCTTAGCTCATTTGATACCTTCTTTTTTATGTTACCTGCCTTAGCTCAGTGGTGCACAACTACTACTTCGATCAAAGATGACACGTGGAAAGTGGCCAATTCACCAATCAATTGCAGCAGGCTCTAAGTCGAGAGTAGAGTTACAGGAACAAACGTCTGATGGAGAACGACTTTCACATTCGATCCAAAGAGAACTTTTTTCGTTGAGAAATGGAGAGACTATTCTTCCCCATCCGCACTCCTTGATGACCTCTCGGAAGAAAATTGTATGTTTTGGTAAAATATTTAACTAAAAAGGGGGCAGAGAGAATATTATATTGTAATTGATTATAAACTGTACAAGTTCATATTATATTTATAATTTATATATGAAAACTAATTTGAAAAAAATAATTTATTTTGAAAATAAAAAAATATTATTTATTTACTGATTAATAGTAATAAAACAAATACATTTTCACGATACAATTATGTTCAATTAGGAAGAAGGTTGTACTAATTTTTCTTACAAAGCACGAGTAATGAATATAATACATAACAGATATAAAGGGTAAAATATATAAATACAAATATAAATTATTATATTAAAAATTTAGTAATTAACACGACTTCCGTGGAAAGCACGGATGGGCTTATTACTAGTATATATATATAAATATATTAATCATATAAAAATAATATGGGTCCCCGTGGGGAACGAGGCGGGGATCCTCGCGAGGCGGGGAATACTATCCCCTGTTGTAGAAAATAGGTTTTGACTGCGGAAATAATAATTCAAAAAGCAAAAAGAAAAATTACAACTCGATTAACTGGTACAAAGAGAGAACAAAGAAAAACAGCAGCAGTGACGAGTCAAGGAAACCCTCTTCCCGCAAGACAATATTTCCCCAGTAGTGCTCTTCGGTCATGGAAATTTGCCCTCAATAGTAAAACGTCACTATCGTCTCCAAAAGTGTAGCACCACAGGTCTTGGAGCTCCGGTGAACAGGATGAGCGCTTCGAACTGGACTGACCTTAAGACTCTATATGCAGAGACAGGAGGGAGTAGAAAAATTTCTGAATGATGGTCAGATAAATGCATGAGGATACTATATATAGACGAACCTCCACTCAATGCAGAAGGAAAAAACCGCGTGGGAATTTAATGCGGACGCGTTTTCGTTGGTGGCAGTGGGAACACCGAAGTTGACCAGACGCGTTTCCACAAATCACGCTGGTAACATCCCACGAATTTAGCACACGCGTTTTATATGCTCTTATGAAGTATGATCTGGTTTGACCTCTCTAACCGGGTGGGTCTCTGATCCGAATCATACCTACTGGGCCCAAAGTCCACCCAAAGTCTAATTGCCAAGAACCAAGAACCAAGACCAAGTCCAAGGCCGCGGGCGCGGGCGCGGCTCGGCGCGCGCGCACGCACGCGTGTGGCAACTTTGATTGACTATCAATCAACTATAAGTTATTATACTTCATAGTTCCCATACTAATATCATATATATTAGTATTCCAAAAATCCGATGTGGGATGGTGAATTAAATGACTCATTTAATTCCTTCATTTAATCTCATATTTAGGTGTTGAACCTTTCGACTTCCGATTCAATTTTTCACTCACCGAAAATTGGTTTTGTGAGTATGAATACACCATTCTTATCTACTCCAAGAGTAGAACGCACTTGTAATAATTAATTTTCGAGAAATTAATTTCAACACTCAAAATTAATCGGTCAACTATTAAAGTCTCAAATAAACTTTAATACCAATTAATTATAAAATAATACCACCAACCAATTTTCTCTAACAATCCCCCATATGAGTGGAAATTGAACCTATAGACATGCAAACTCGTTCAGTTTAAACACAAAACATTATTGCATCTGGATAGGTAGTTTGTGGCTTTGAACCTTCCATAGTCAAGTATCACCGAGTACACCGGTAGCCTGGTGGACACATTACCATGAACCATTCCGCCTTGGTGTGTACTTAGACAGTAATACTGACACAATAATATCTCTACGCTCATTTCTTGTTCTCATGTTTTTATCCGTTTCGGCCATGGACACCCTTTGGAATCATAAGTGTTTAATATCCACTGATATTTGAGGCGGCCTCTCACCGCACACTTACATATATGAACTCCTCTTGAGTATCCCACAATACTCCATCCCCCACATGGACTTAGGATTCATTAAAAGTCGTATAGACTTAGCCTGTACCACATACGGGTTCTCACTTGGTGTACTGTCCTATAAGAATGGTCGGGTTACCAAGTGTATTCTCTAACTTCCACAACTTAGTTTTCCCGTTGAACCAAGATCATGGGATCTCCAGTCAACTTGGTTGGGCTACCACTGGTTCAGTTTACTTTGTGGATTTTAGACCCATTCCTTCTGCAGTTTAGACAATTGATCTCGATTTATACTCTTAGTTAACGGATCCGCAAGATTATCCTTAAACCTCACATAGTCTATTGACATCACACCACTTGAGATCAATTGTCTCACAGAATTATGTCTACGACGAATGTGTCTAGACTTTCCGTTATACATGTCACTTAAAGTCCTACCAATTGCGGCTTGACAGTCACAATGTACCATTATCGTAGGTACTGGTTTATCCCAACATGGAATATCCTCGAGGAAATTTCGAAGCCACTCTGCTTCTTCACCAACTATGTCCAAAGCTATGAATTCTGATTCCATGGTGGATCGGGCTATGCATGTTTGCTTAGTCGATCTCCAGGACACAGTCGCTCCTCCTATTGTGAATACATATCCACTAGTGGAGAATGACTCTTTAGTGTCTGAGATCCAATTAGCATCGCAGTACCCTTCAAGTACAGCAGGATACCTAGTGTACTGTAGCCCAAAGTCGAGAGTATACTTTAAGTACCTCAAGACTCTCCTGAGTGCATTCCAATGCTCATTGCTTGGATTGCTTGTGAATCTACTAAGTTTATTCACCGCACATGCTATATCGGGACGCGTGCAATTCGAAATGTACATTATGCTACCGATAACTCTAGTATATTCTTGTTGAGCTACAGGACTACCTCTATTTTTGCTCAAATGCACACTCATGTCCAATGGGGACTTTGCAGGCGGATCATTATAGGCATTGAACTTCTTTAGCACTTTCTCAACATAGTGAGATTGTGTTAAAGATATGCCATTTGATGTCCTGCTGATCTTGATTCCTAGAATCACGTCAGCAACACCCAAATCTTTCATGTCGAAGTTTCGAATCAACGTGTGTTTCGTACTAATGAGTAAATCATGATCATTACTCATAATGAGCATGTCATCAACGTATAGACACAATATGACAAATCCTTTCGGTGTACTTTTCACGTACACACATTTGTCACACTCATTAATATGAAAGCCATTTGATAACATGGTGCTATCAAATTTCAAATGCCATTGTTTTGGAGCTTGCTTAAGCCCATACAACGACCTCACTAGTTTGCACACCTTTTCTTATTTTCAGGTGCTACAAACCCCTCTGGTTGATCCATATAGATATTTGTATCCATTTCACCATTGAGAAACACAGTTTTAACATCCATTTGGTGAATTTCAAGATTGTGCAAAGCAGCAATCGCGATTAGCACCCTAATGGAAGTAATCCTCGTTACAGGTGAATAGGTATCAAAGAAATCGTACCCTTCAATTTGTTTGAACCCTTTGGCCACTAAGCTCAACTGACCCATCCATTTTGTACTTTCTTTTAAGGATCCATTTGTATCCTAAGGGCTTGCAACCTTGTGGGAGATTGATTAGGCATGATTCGTCTTTATAAATGCCCCAGTTTTGGTCAATTTTGTTGAGTATTTAGAGTCATTTGAGTATCATTTTCATAAACTAATAAATTTGTCTCTCTGATACCTATAGATGGATAGAGGGCGAAGAGAGACTACAGCTAGATCCTGAGACAATAGCAAGAAGAAACAGAGCCTTTTTAAGAAGGATGAACGCTGCCGGAGGAGAGAACGCGAACGTGAACATGGACATTAGTAATGAGTTGGATGACGCTGCAAATGAGTTTAATCAGGTAGTGGACCGGGTTGAGGGCACTGGAGGTAGTGGTAGTCAGAATCAAGTTCCGCTAGGAGACAGCCAGAGCCAAAACCCGGGTACACAAAACGTAAACAATCCAGCTCATAACCTTGTCCAACACCCTCAGAACAACCCTGTATTTCCACAACACAACTTACCTTACCCTTACTCATACCCACCATATCCGTATCCACCATACCCATACCCTCCACCTCCCGTTTACAATCCACCACCAGTCTATCACCCACCACCAGCCCAACAAGTACCTGTACCACCTGCTAATCCTCAGCACGTTCCTCAGAATGCAGATCAGAACATGGCTATTCGAGGAAGGTTCGCGGCACAACCGCAATGGTACTATGATGGAGTGGCATTGCCCCCTGTAGAGGCAAATAATTTCTCAATTTCCCCTGGAATCCTAAAGCTGCTTACCGAGAATCAATTCAAGGGGGAGGTTGGGAAGAAGAATCCTCATACTCATCTGAGGAGTTTTCTGATGATCGCATCCACGTTCAATTATAATGGCATATCTGAAGATGCCAAGAGGCTCAGGCTGTTCCCATTCTCTTTGACGGGAATAGCCAAGGAGTGGTACGATAACACGCTCCCACGGGGAGGTGTAACCACTTGGGCCGAACTCGAGCGTCTGTTCCTCAAGCAATTCTACCCTCCATCTGTTGGAGTTATACGTGAAAGTATGCTTTTACTTTGTATAACTCGTGTATCAAACACTTGTTTATGAGAATAATTCTTTTATCGCATTTGCTTTACTTATGATTGAATGTTGAATATCTATTGCAAACCGTTCAATATATGGTATTAGTTACATTGTAGTTAATGTGGTGATACCCGATCACGGAAGACAACATTAACAGTTTCTTTGTAACTAAACGTACATTTTCACGACCTAGGTGGAATTGAACAATCCGTTGTGAAAGGTCGATGTGTAAGTCTCAGATTGGTCTGTCTTGACTAAGAGATTGCGCTAGCACATTCAGTATGTGTGGAAGAGGACCTACAGCGAGGATAAATTCTTCTGTTCTGAAATGTGAAGAATTAGACCTCAGTGGTTGTTGATTTCTTAATCTCCGTCACTTAAATAGGATTGTGTGTGCTTAATGGTTACTGTTTTGATTCATGTTGGGTGAGAATCGTTGTGACTTCGAACCTTGTGCTTTGGGCAGTAATATTAATCATACGACGGTTGCTAAGATTTAATACGGAGAAATGCGTGCGAGTACGGCTCGTGTGATTAGTCCCCTTAGTGGGCTCAGAAGTTTTATCGTACCAAATCTTGCAAGTGAAGAATTAGTTTATTCGGTACGGATAATAATGTTGAGCTGTCTTTACTCCAAGGTGAAATATATTAATTAATTTAGTGCTATTCAGAAGCTTGATTAATTAATGGACTTGATAATCTTAAACACGGAAAATAATAACCGGGAGCCCATATTATCGTAATATGGATTAAGATGGATAATGCAATATTAATTTATTAGTGGTAATAATTAATATTAATGGATTGAATTATATTGGGGCTCAATATTGAAATTCAGAAGTCCATTAGGAGGTCCAATCTTAATTCTCCTTAAAAGCCCCTCAAGTAGCCCAATAATGATAAGGTGATTAAAATAAAATAAAAAAATATGCTGATTTTTCTCTTATTTTTTTCGAAAATATGGTTATTAGGAGAGATTAGATTTTGTTGATTTTCTTGGAAAGATATTATGGAAGATAAGTATTCTTGGAATACAAGATTATCTCATATATTCAAGAAGATCCAAATCTTGGATTCTCTTCTTGTTATTTTCGAAAATTGCAACCTATTTAGGAGAGTGAGATTTTTGTGGAATATTTTATTATGGAGAAAAAAATATATGAGATATATTCAAGATTTCTTAGAGTCTAAGAAAAGATTTTCTCCAAGGCCCATAAACCACTAAATTTCGGTCACTCCTATCTATAAATAGGGTATGATTATTTCATCCCCAAGTACATAATTCCATGTGTTGGAAAAATCAAGAGCATAGATATTTTTCTTTTTCCTTAGTTATTTAAATTATTCGAAAGCATCTCCCACCGGTGATCGAATAAGGCGAAAGGGAAATACTTGAGAAGGCTTTTGGGTTGATAAAGCGCGTACGTGTTTGTCCCGTTTTATTCAAAGGCCAAGTTCTACGAGAGGTACGTAAGTCACATATTTTCTTGTTTATTCCGTCATAGATTATATGTGAATTAATTCAGCATGCATGATGTTAAATTGGTTGTTGAAATTATTATTTGAATTAATTAGGATTAATTTATGCTAGTAATAATTGTATTTAAATTCGTATTTAAATTTTATCCCGAATAGATTCCGGGCACCCCTATTTTCCCAACACCATCTAGAACCATTAAAGCAAGGATAGAGATCTTATTTCCGCTAGAAGCCAGGTGAGGACTTACGTCAGGCGTGGGAAAGATACTCGAATATATTGATTGAGTGCCCGCAGCACGGGTATAACGAGGGGAATATCATGGCATTCTTCTATAGTGGAGCCAGCAAGGCTGGCCAAGCCCATCTCGACGCATGTGCTAGTGGAGCATTCCTGAACCAAGGTATAGTGAGGTGTAGAGAAATCATCGACAATATTGTCACGAATGTCGGGGCATAGAACGAGGACTCAGAATTTCAGAGAGCTTGTAAGTTGAAGGAGAATGAGGGAACAAGGAAGCTGTTGATGGCTATGATGGAGAAGATCAGTAACCTTGAGATGGGGTAGAATCTGGTTGGAGGGAATGTAGCAGTGAGCGAGAAAGTGGACCCACCCACGAGTCAGCAGGAAGAGGCCAACTATATGGGAAGGTCTAACTATCCACAAGGCGAGTATCCACAAGGTGGAAATCAATTTGGAAGGCCTTCTTATGGCCATCCCTTTGTACCTCCAGGTCAACAACCGCCTCAAAATCAATGGAGGAACACACAAAGGTATCAAGGAGGCCAGCAACCTCCTCAAAACACATGGAGGAAGAATGAGAATTTTTCATATGCTAATTCGAAGGCCGGAATTACAGTTCCTCCAGGTGTTGATCCAGGTTCAAAACCTCATGGTGGAGAAGGCAGTGCCTCAACTGAGGAGATGTTGAGAGATATCCTTCAGAAGGTGGAGGAAGGTAGCAAGAGATTGTCCTCATTGGAGTATGATGTGAAGGAGTTGCATAAGAAAGACGATTAGCGTGATCAAGAACTCCAAAAGAGAGACATAGAGTGGAATCGAGCTCAATAAGAGAACAACCGCAGATTCACTTCTATTGAGTATCAAATTAGTCAAATTGAAAAATCTCAGACGAGAGAGCAGGGCAAGTACCCTTCAATGCCCGAAGGTAACCCAAAGGAACATTGCAAGGCTATTGAGTTGAGAAGTGGGACCAAATATGATGGTCTTGAGATGCCTGCTGATTCTGAGATGCCCCAGGGAGAGGTTGAGATAGAAGAAAAAGAGTCTGAAGCAGTTAGAGATGAGATTGAGGAGAGGGAAGTTGAGAAAGGGGTTGAGGGTGAAGGCACTCAGAAGAGTAAAGATATGGATGAGAGCAAAGAGTCTGAAGAGGAGGGCATTGAGGAGATTGAAAGAGTTCCAAAGTGGAAGAAGGCAAATGAAGCAAGGAAGAATGTAAAAGAAACTGAGAGAGATGAATGGGGGGTACCAAAATCTGTGATACCTGTCCCATATCCACAGCGGTTCATGAAAAAGAAATTAGATGAAAAGTTTGCTAAATTCCTTGATGTTTTCAAAAAGTGACATATTAACATTCCTTCTTATGATGCTTTGGAACAGATGCCTAACTACGCCAAGTTCCTGAAGGACTTGATAGCGAAAGGACGGAGAGTGGATGGACCCGAGCTAGTGCACTTGAACCACGAGGTGAGTGCTATGGTGCACAAGGCACTTCCGCCCAAGTTAAAGGATCCCGAGAGCTTCACCATTCTATGTGATATTGGGAACGGGATCAAGAAAGGAGCTTTGTGTGATCTCGGGGCTAGCATTAATTTGATGCCTCTGTCGTTGTTCAAGAAGTTAGAGGGGAGTGAGCTTCAACCCACGATGATGATGCTCCAGCTTGCTGATAGGTCTATCACGAGACCTCAAGGAGTAGTGGAGGATGTTTTAGTTACGGTGGAGAATCATGTTTTTCCCACCAACTTCGTTGTACTCGATATGGAGGAGGATGAGCATGTGCCACTGATTTTAGGAAGGTCGTTTCTAGCTACAGCCGGGATGGTACTTGATGTAGTGAATGGGAAGATTACGGTCAAGGTTGATGATCAAGAAGTGAAGATAGTTATTTATGAAGTTATGAAATACCCCATGGGAGATGAGAGCTGCCACTTCATTGACATCACAGACACTTGTGTTGAAGATACACTTCTAGACCCTTGTTCTTTCTATGTTCATCAGTTTTATTATCCTATCCTCGATCTCTCTTATGATTCTTATGATCTTGATTATTTTGACAGCTTGAAAGACAATGAAGATGTCAAGTTCTTGGAGATGAAGAAAGTAGAGGATGAGGACGACTTGGAAGCTGAAGAGTCAACTTTCGAGAAGATGTTCGATAAGACGCCACCATTGGAGGCAAAAAAGGAGCTAAAACCACTTCCCGATCACCTCAAGTACGCCTACTTGGATGAGACCGATAAGTATCCGATAATTATATCTGCCCTTTTATCTGATGATCAGCTTGAGAGACTTTTAGTAGTGCTTCGTAAGCACAAATCTGCTATAGGATGTTCGATCGCGGATATTAAGGGAATTAGCCCTTCCATTTGCATGCATAGGATTAGACTAGAAGAGGGTAGAAAACCGGTAGTGCAAAACCAACGTAGAGTTAATCCGGTAATTCAAGAGGTGATACATAAAGAGGTTTTGAAGTTGTTAGATAGCAACATGATCTTTGCGATTTCTGATAGTCCATGGGTGAGTCTGTTACACGTAGTTGCTAAGAAGGGGGGTACCACGGTGATTAAGACTGAGTCTAATGAATTGGTAGCCACTAGATTAGTGACGGGATGGCGTGTGTGTGTTGATTATAGGGAGTTGAACAAGGCAACGTGTAAGGATCACTTTTCTCTACCGTTCCTTGATCAGATGATTGATAGATTAGGTGGTTTTGAGTATTACTATTTCTTAGATGGGTACTCGGGGTATAATCAGATCATGATAGCCCCCGAGGATCAAGAGAAAACCACCTTCACCTGCTATTACATGACTTTTGCTTTTAGGAGGATGTCGTTTGGGTTGTGTAATGCACCCGCCACCTTTCAAATGTGTATGATGGCTATTTTTCATGGTTTGATTGAGAAGATTATAGAGGTTTTCATAGACGACTTCTCCATCTACGGGGAGTCTTTTGATAAATGTCTAATCAATCTTGAAGTTGTGTTGAGCAGGTGTGAAGAGATGGACTTGGTGCTTAATTGGGAGAAGTGTCACTTCATGGTAATAGAGGGTATTGTTCTTGGACATCATGTGTCCTCGAAAGGTATCCAAGTTGACAAGGCAAAAATGATTGCTATTGAGAAGCTTCCATCACCTTCGACCGAGAAGGAATTCGGTCATTTTTAGGACATGCGGGATTCTATATGCGTTTCATAAAAGACTTTTCACAAATTGCTAAACCCATTTTGCGGCTTCTTGAAAAAGAAGTCGCCTTTGAGTTTACTAATGAATGTTTAATGGCTTTTAACAGGTTGAAAGAAGCGTTGGTGAATGTCCCGATACTTGTGACCCCGGATTGGTCTAGCCCGTTCATGCTGATGTGTGATGCTGGTGACTTTGTGATGGGGGTTACTTTGGGGCAGATTCGTGAGAAGCATTTTCACGCTATATTCAAAGATGCTGAATTCTGCTCAAGTGAATTACACTACGACCGAAAAGGAGCTGTTAGCAGTCGTGTATGCCTTTGATAAATTTCGGCCCTACCTAGTAGGGATGAAAACAATCATATATACGGACCACGCAGCGATTTGGTACCTTATGAGTAAGAAGGATGCAAAGCCCCGTCTCATTCGTTGGATCTTGTTACTCCAGGAGTTCGATGTCGAGATTCGAGACAAGAAGGGATGTGAGAATGTGATAGCCGATCACCTCTCAAGGTTGGAGCTTACAAAGGAAAACACCGTGGAAGATCGAGAGGTGAACAATGAATTTCCGGACGAGAAGCTCTTTGGCTTAGGAAATATTCCAGTATATCGAGTTGAAGGGAAGGCGCCGTGGTTTGCAGACTATGCTAATTATTTAGCAAGTGGAGAGTTACCTGTTGAGATAGACTCGGTGCATCGGAAGGCATTTCTGAAGAAAGTTCGAGAGTTTATTTGGGACGATCCCTACTTGTTCAAAAGAGGGATTGATCATGTGTTGAGAAGGTGTGTGCCAGAGGAGGAGTGGAGTGATATCATAAGGCATTGTCACGCCTTACCATGTGGAGGACATTTGGGTGGAGATAAGACCGGAAGGAAGATCCTTCAATCTGGTTTTTATTGGCCAACTCTTTTGAGAGATTGCATGGAATGGGTTACGAGGTGTGATAAGTGCCAACGATTTGGCTCCATTACTAAGAGGGACGAGATGCCGCTGCACGTGTTCATGGAAGTCGAGTTATTTAACGTATGGGGGATTGATTTTATGGGTCCATTTCCACCTAGCAATGGATTCTTGTACATTCTCGTGTGCGTCGATTACGTCTCAAAGTGGATTGAAGCTGTCCCGACTAGAGTGAATGATTCACGAGTGGTGATTGAGTTCTTGAGGAAGAACATTTTTGCGAGATATGGAGTCCCAAGAGCTTTGATTAGTGATGGGGGGGAGTCACTTCGTGAATAAGTGGATGGAAAGACTGCTGTCAAAATATGAGGTAAGTCATCGAGTCTCTACTGCTTATCATCCTCAATCTAACGGTCTTGCAGAGGTATCGAATCGTCAAATCAAGGAAATCCTTGAAAATACGGTGAGCATTAGTAGGAAGGATTGGGCAATGAAGCTTGATGATGCACTTTGGGCGTATAGGACAACTTTCAAAATGCCTCTTGGTATGTCTCCTTACCAATTGGTTTTTGGAAAGGCATGTCACTTGCCCGTGGAGTTGGAGCACAAGGCATATTGAGCGATCAAGAAGCTGAATTTTGATAGTGCCTTGGTTGGTGAGAAGAGATTACTCCAATTGCATGTGTTGGAGGAGTTTCGAGATAGTGCCTATGAGAATGCCCGAATTTTCAAGGAGAAGACCAAGAAGTGGCATGATGCACGATTAAGGAAAAAGGAGTTCAAAGTGGGTGATCAAATCCTCGTATTCAATTCAAGGATGAAGTTGTTTGGTGGAAAGCTCAAGTCCAAGTGGAACGGGCCATATATTGTGAGGGAAATGCATAAGAGTGGATTCTTGAAGTCGAGAAGGAGGATGGACATAGATTCATGGTGAACGGACATCGAGTAAAGAAATTCTTCAACTTCTCTTATGAGAATAAGGGAGGTATTTTAGATTCTCAAGTCCCGTGAGCTCCTTCGAGCTCGGTCCGGCATTAGGACCTTAAAACTAGCGCTAAATGGGAGGCAACCCATTTTTACTTGCATTTATGTGTTTTGTTTATTTTGTCATTTTGTGAATCGTATGTGTTAACCTCGTTTGTGAGAATTTTTTTTTTTTGTGTAGGCATGTTTCGTGGTGCTTAATTCGAGCAAGTGAGCTTAAGGAAAACAATTCATGAAGTTGGAGATGTTTCGCGTAGTAACACATTCGATTGATGGAGTTTGAGGTAAACCGAACCCCAAATGTAGACCTCTTTGCGAAGTCGAAGTTTGGGGGGGTGATGTTTCTTTTCGTTCATTACTTTGCATTGATAGTGATTTAAGTTCATAAGAATTTAGTGTACTTACTCATACGTACTCATTCTTTTCAAACTTTATTATTGCGTAGCAAGAACAAAGTTTGGGGGGTGTATTCGTACTTCGAGTTTGTACACAAAATTCTAATGAAAATTTGGTCAATTTTTTTGAAAATATCGATGCATGAGGGTAGTTGGATCGAATTAAGTGTGAGTGTATAAGTTCGACTTGAGTTGGCGTGGCGAATTGCACGTATGGAAGAGACCCCAACTCTTCGGTTGAATGAGCGATCGGGCTTAAATCGAGGAGTTTTCCATGTTAGTACTTGTGTTGGTTGTAAATTCTAGCATTTCGGTTCGAAAAAGTTGAAATTCGAGCTTGGGAAGTGTAAGTGCTCGAGCAGCCTTACTCGTGCACCTAGTGCACTTTTTCAGTTCTGGAACTCTGAGGCACTCGAGCTCAAGTTACTCGTGCACTAGTGCACGAGTAGTGCACGAGCGATCGCACCTCCGGTTTTTTCAGCCCTAGCCCGAATTTTTCCACACTATAAATATTTTTCTTCACATTTTTCACACACTTGGTGGGGCGAAAATCGGTTGGGCTACGAGTTTACTTTTTCTTCACCTTCAAATCTTCAATTTCCGTTTATCTTTGCACGAATTCACCCGGTTCTTCAACAAAAGGTAAGTATTCTTCCATTCTCTTCATTCTATTCTTAGTTTTGGCTTTGATTTAGCATGAATTGATTATGTGAAAGTTAGGGTTCATGTGTTCTTGATAGGAATTGGGGATTTTCATGATACTTGTTGGTTTTTGCTTCTATGATGATAATTGTTGTCTCAATGCTATGGGTTTACGAATTCAAGCTTCAATTTTGAAATTACATGAGTGAATTTGGTGAATTGCTAGAGATAGAAAGTAGGAATTGACATGGGTATTATGAAATTGGGAATTTTTGGAGATTTTGAATTGAAATTGTTGAGGGTGAATGATGAATTGAGTCTTAAGCATGTAAATTGCATGAATATGTGATGTTACTTCATGATAGACTTATGTTTTGGAATTCTTGTGAATGGTGAAAGAGTAAATGAAAAGTAAATTGAATTGTTATCATGTTATCACCCGTGTGTGAAAACTTGAACACCATTGATGAAAATTTGAGCTTGAAAAGGGTGTTAGACTTGATTGAGATGTTCTTAGTTATTCATGAGTTTGGTGTGGTGAATTATTGTGATGCTTTAGGTAATGGCTCCTCCAAAGAAGTACGAGGATAGGTTCATTGAGGGGGATGAGTTGTTGGCCTTGACGGCAGAATTGACGAGGAAGGGACTGATGCCCTCTCGTTGGGATAATCTGACATATGGGGATAGATGGTTTGCTCACACCTACCGGTGGAATCTGGTTGCTGGGAAAGTGGAGAAGACGAGGTGACCCTGCGTTGAGTTAATGAGGCAGTTGGGGATCGAAGATGAGATCAAAAGAATTTTCGAGAAGTACAATATGCAGCAATTTTACGAAATCTTGGTCTCTATGACGACACACCAAGACTTAGTGGAGCAGTTCTTAGCCTCGGTAAAGATGCAGGGGGATGGCACGTTCAAGTTCATGATACGGAATGAGTGGCATGCCTACGAGATAGGGATGGTGAACACAACCCTGCACTTACCTCAACCAAACAAACGGAACACCAGATCGGGAAGGTACAAGCTGATGAATTCTGGAAGGAAATTACCGGTGGGTTGGCTGGAAAGTACTCTGCGAGGACATCTCAAGCCTCTTCAATTAGGAACCCTGTGATCCGATACCTTAAAAGAATCTTGGGGAACACCATCTATGCGAGGTCTGAAACGGGCACGGTGACTTCTAAAGAGTTGCATGGAATGTGGTGCCTACTTCATCGAAGGGAGCACGACTTTGGAAAGGATTTTCTTGAGATGCAGGTTGAGGCCCCATACAAGTGTGGGATGAAGACTTCTAGGATACGAGGATGAGGCCTCATTTGTGCATTCTTGGGGAGCCTGGACATCAGACCGATGGCAGCTCCTTGTGAGGGAAGAGACATCGACTCTGAGCACATGTATAACACGTGGATGTGTGAGCATTAGAGTGGGAAATACTGCATGAGACTTCGAGACGACGAGCTATTCCCGATGCCCAATGAGAAGTTGGTGACCTTGAGAGGTATGAAGAAGGAGAATACACAGATGGATGGTTCGAACCACAAAAGGGTAATGGAAAAATTCAAGGCCAGATTGGAGAGCTGCAGATTGTGGGATCAAAGGCCGAAGAAGAGGCATAGAGGTGCAGCAGGAACGAGGGGGGCCGGATCCAGTGGAGTTCGAGATTTAGATGAAGAGGAGGAAGATGAATATGAAGAAGGAGGGAACACACCTAAGGAAGAAGAGACCGATATTGGTGGAGGAGGTCAAGGACCTCAAGAGATAGAGATGGAGGCACCCGAAGTGTCTACTCCCGAGCCGTGGTACCCAACCCAGATTCAGTGGGATGGGATGAGGACTGATATTCAAGACATGCGAACCGAAGTTACGCATCTTCGCACAATGCAAAATTAGTGGTACACGGATGCTACGAGCATGCGAGGAGAGTTTCAAGAGGTCCGATCGGAAGTTTCTGATTTGAGGAGATGGAGGGAGGCACTCTTTGTCTCACATTTAGGACCGGATCACCCGAGCTACCGCCCACCACCGCCTCCTGATGCTTGAGGATCATGGGGATTCCCCCAGTTTTTGCTCCCTTTTTCTTATCTTTTGTTTTCTTTTCTTATTCTTGCTTTTGAGTGTGAGCTATCTTGATTGAGTGGTGTGAATTGATTATGGGGGTTGTGATGGAATTGTTATTTAAACTCTCGGGTTGTTATTTTTATTGAACACAATGAGATATTTGATTTATTTTGTGTCTGTTAACCCTTGCTACTTGCGTATTGATGATTCTTGAGTAGGACTTAGTGATAAGAGTTGAGTTGTGAGGGTGAGTTAGGAATTCTTGTGTATGAGTGTTTTAGTTAGAGTTGATTTGAGAAAGAACTAGTATGCTTGCGAGTTTTCCTTTTGAGTACTTGTGTGATGAGAGTGAGAATTCACTAGGACTAGCATGGATGTCAAAGCCGAGAGATTTGAGCCTTTTGAGATTTTGATGCATAAATTGATCTCTTCGTTTGTGTGTGGATCGTCACCTTAGAGGATGCTAGAACTTGTGTGTGCTATTGCTTCTTGATTGTGTCTAGTTGATATGCCGAATGTGATCTTAGGCCATTTTTTAATGAGTCACTTAGCCAAAATTTTCCTTACCATTGATAATTGTCCCTTGTTAGCCCCTTTGAGCCTTAATCCTATTTCATTGGCTAGCACATTTAAACACTATTCCAAGTTCCTAAGCCTTTTTTGTCCCAATTTGAGTGGAGAGTAGGAAAAGTGTGAATGTGAAGGGATTGATTTGAGTTGAGAAAATGAATTATGATGGTTGAGACGTGATAAAAGAAGGGTGTGATCAAGTCTTGAGTTGTGGGAAAGAAAAAGAAAAAATGAGAATGAGCAAAATAAAAATAAGCTCATGTGTTTGTGCGAAAAAGAAAAAAAAAGTGAAGTGATAGAAAGAAAAAAAAAGTGAAAGGAGTTAGAAAGGGAAAAATATTGAAGGGTTGAGAGAATTGGAATTGAACGTGTGTTGATTAAAAATATGTGAAGTATATTGTTCCTAATCTCAAAGTACCAAGGTTTGATTTTCTATTCTCCATTCACTTGAGTCACTTGTCCATATTGTTATCCCACCTGTCCAAAGAGCCTACACTACAACCTTGAGAAAAGTCCTTTTTGATTCGGCATTGATTTCTAGAGTATGGTCGGAGTTGAGAGTGCTTACAAGCCTATGGCTGCCGATATGTGTGATTGATTGTTTGAGTGAGTCCCTTTATCATTGATATACACTTGTGAGGGAGTGAAACACATCGTTGAGTGCACATCCATGTTTGATCTTGGTATTTCTTGTTGTTGTTGCATGAGTATGATGAAGGAAGGTGAGTGAGTATACGTGTGATTGATCTTTGAAGCTCGAGTTCATTTGCTTGCATGCTTTGATTTTTTGACTCATTCCTAACAATTTCACTTTACTTATTATTTCATTGCTTGAGGACAAGCAATATGGTAAGTTTGGGGGGGTTGATTAGGCGTGAATTTG
The DNA here is from genome assembly GCA_947034835.1 of Ballota nigra. Lineage (NCBI taxonomy): Eukaryota > Viridiplantae > Streptophyta > Magnoliopsida > Lamiales > Lamiaceae > Ballota > Ballota nigra. The sequence goes on along the minus strand of OX344727.1, from coordinate 1,679,228 downwards.
TCATGATTCGTCTTTAGAAATGCCCCAGTTTTGGTCAATTTTGTTGAGTATTTAGAGTCATTTGAGTATCATTTTCATAAACTAATGAATTTGTCTCTCTGATGCTTATAGAAGGATAGAGGGCAAAAAGAGGAGTTCGTAGGACTTTGAATCGACTCAAACGGACGCCCGAATTAGAAGATATCGAAGAAATACGAAAAGTATTAGTTCGAGAGAGCAAAAGTATCATTGGAGTGCACAAGCGAGGAGAACTCGTGCACCTAGTGCACGAGTAGTCGAGTACAGCGCTCGAGCGACACTGGGTCGTGCACCTAGTGCACGAGCACTCGTGCAGTGCGCTCAAGTAGGGATGACTCGTGCACCTAGTGCATGAGCTCAGGTGGTCGAGCACTTTTTGCTCTCTGGAAGATTGGAGTGCACGATGGGATTGTGCTCGTGCACCTAGTGCACGAGCAGTGCTCGAGCATGCGTGATTTTTGGCCCATTAACTCCCGATTCGACCCGTTGCCTATTTATACCCCTTTCGAACACGTTTTTACACACCACTTGATACGAGAGTACTTTTAGAGTTAGTTTTTGGAGAAGAAGAGACGAGCAAGCTTTAGTTTTACATTTTCGAGGTTTTCTTTACGAATTCATAGTATGGTTTTGCTCTTTAGTTTCGTTTCTTTAGACCTTCGTTCTTTATTACTTTGAGACTTCGTTTTCTTAATTTAAATTTAGTTCTCAGCCTTTATTTCTCGAACCCTAGTTTATGTTTGATAATTTATTCGTTAAAATCGTTATGTTCATGTTCGTCACTTCTTCAATTGTTCTTGTTTCCGTAAAAACCATGTCTAGCTAAAACCCTTGCATGCTTGGGGTAGGATGAACTCGTAGAAGTAGGATGTGGGTATATAATTAGGGTAATTCGTGACGTTTAGTTTTAATTCTCTTAATTAATGAATTCTTAAAATCAATCTTAACTTTACCTTTGAATTTAGTTCGAAAATTGTTAGAGAGAGGACGACCTTATCACTCTTTAATAACTATTAGGCTTAATGGGAGGGTTTAGAAAGGGTTAATTAATCTACCGGTTTATCTAAGGAGGACGACCGCATCACCTTAGTTTAAATTAGGGTCTCGTTAATTAAGCACAGTCTATTAACTCGTTAGTGGATTAGTGAAGTCGATTGTTAGGATAAAGTATTAGGGTTTTAATTCTTGAGCTTTCATTTTACAATCTTTAACTTAGGTTATTTCTTGTACATCACGGTTACCTTGATTATGTACCTGCTCCGTTAGTATACGTAGGAATTCCTATCCTGAGCATCACCATCACATACTTGAATACAAACCTTAGTTAATTCGTTTCATTAATTCTTTAGTTTAATTAGTTTACTTTAGTTTAGAATTAATTCTTTAAAAAATCCAAAAACATACATTCATATTAGCTACGACGCGTAGATCTTCAGGGATTTGTTCGCATACACTCCATCCTGTGGGATCGATAATACTTGGTCGTTATACTTACTTATACTACAGTGAACCCGTACGCTTGCGGGGAAACTACTAGTAGAAAGTTAGTATTTTCGGCTTCAGGTCAGAGATCAACTAACTCTCACGTGTGGTTTTGCATGATAGAGTCGATTTCACTGTTAATCGCCTCTTGCCAGAGCGGAGCGTCTGACCTAGATAGAGCGTCTTTGATAGTCCTAGGTTCCTCTTCCAACACGTAAGTGATGAAATCGGGACCAAAGATTTTAACTATCTTAGCTCTCTTGCTGCGTCGTAACTCGCCACTATCTTGAGTGGACGGACTAGCATCCTCATCAACCTCCTCATTTCGAGGTCTTTTGGTTGATATCTCATCTTCCTTGGTCTTGCAAGGAAAGATATTTTCGAAAAACACAGCATTTCTCGATTCTATATAAATGTCTTCTGTCATATCAGGAACTTCTGATTTGTGAATCAGAAACCGATAGGCACTACTATTCAGTGCATACCCAACAAATATGCAATAAACCATTTTAGGGTAGATTTTAACTTGTTTAGGTAGAGGCACCTCAACCTTTGCTAAACACCCCCACACTTTGAGGTATATATACAACGGTTTCCGCCCCTTCCACAATTCATAAAGAGTCGTATATTTACTCTTATGTTGAATTTTGTTCAAAATGTGGTTAGTCGACAGAATGGCTCCCCCCACAAGTTTTGCTGTAAACCGGAGCTAATAAGCATAGCATTCATCATCTCTTTGAGTGTTCGGTACTTTCGTTCCACAACACCATTAGATTGAGGCGAGTAAGGAGCAGTAGTTTGATGTATGATTCCGAATTCGGAGCATACCTTCTCAAACGGTGCTACATACTCACCTCCTCTATCACTACGAACCATTTTGATTTGTCTATTCAACTGGTTTTCCACTTCACTTTTGTATAGTTTAAAAGCGTCTAATGCTTCATCCTTACTGTGCAAAAGATAAAAATGGCAAAACCTCGTACTATCATCTATGAAAGTGATGAAGTACTTCTTCCCTCCTCTAGTTTGTACGCATTTTAAGTCACACACATCAGTGTGAATTAATTCCAGAGGTTCTGAGTTCCTTTCAACCGAAGGGAAATGCAACTTTATCATCTTATCTTCTACACAAATTTCGCATTTATGATTTAAATCGACATTCTTTATATCTAGTAAATTTAAACTTACTAGTCGTTTTATCGATTTAACATTTACATGTCCCAATCCGCAGTGCCATAAATATGAAAACTCAGCGATATAAGAAGAAGTAGAAGCTTCTTTATTCATAACGGATTTCTCCTTGGGGTGTACAACAATGGCACTCATCTTAAACAGACCATCGTGGACATATCCACGACCTGGGTACACTGAGTACTTGCTGAGAACAACCCTATTAGACTCAAATACAAGTTTGAAATTATTCTTCACTAGTATAGAGCCTGAGATTAGGTTCTTGCGAATGTCCGGGACATGCAGGACATATCTCAGTGTGATGTTCTTCTCACTGGTCAGCTTCAGAACAACATTGTCAACCCCAGCCACCTCAGACGTGGCTTGATTCCCCATGTGCAGCTTTCTCCCATTGGCTGACTCATAGGTCGAGAAAGCATTCCTGTCAGAACAGACATGACAGGTAGCCCCCGTATCGATGAACCACTCCTTTGGGTTACCCATGAGGTTCACTTCAGTGGTCACTGCAGCAAGGTCCTCTTCAGTGAACTCCCCTTCAACCACGTACCACGTTCGCATTGGACTGCTTGCCCTTGCCTTTGTCATCTTTCTTCGGGGCCTTGCAGAATCTTGCAATGTGGTTCGGCTTTCCACAGTTGTAACAATCACCAGTAAATTTGGGTTGAGTTACAACTGGTTGTTTGCCTTTTTCGGAATTTGGCATCTTGCGCTTCTTTGATTCCATCAAATTAGCTTTGGCCTCTTCCTGACCTTTGTTCCTCTCCAGCCCATCCTCGCGAATCTGAAGTTTGCCCATGACCTCTTGCAAGGTCATACTCTTCTTCTTCAGCTTCAAGTGGCTTTGAAACTCCTTCCAGCGTGGAGGCAGTTTCTCAATTACTGCAGCGGCTTGGAAAGCGTCTGGCAGTATCATGTTGGGTTTTAGAGGCACGAACACCATGTTCGGTGCAGCGGAAGAATACGATTCACCAACAACGAATCTCAAACATGGTTGTATAACATAAAATAGAAAGGATAAATTAACATAATAAATCCTTACAGCGATTTGTACGCGGAATCCTCCACTATGGTATCCACGTAACAGCTTTCTACCAACCCGCACCGATATGCCAGCGTTGAATCTCGAGACGAATTTGCTAGGAAAATTCCGACTGGAGATTTTATGGAGAAATTATATTTTTTGTGTCACACTCTGAATTCCCATAAGACTCATATTTATAGGGATTAACTTGGCTTAATTCCTAAGCAAGATATCGGGCCTAGCCCGTAATATAATCTCTACGGATTATATTTCCCTAGATATGTTCCTACGAATAATATCTTTACCATATCTATTATTCTTGTATAATAATATTCCAAATATTATTATTGGGATTTCATATTTAATTAAATCCAATTTAATTAAATAATAATAATAATTAATTCCAAATATAATTATTATTATATTCTCCATAAATTAAATATTATATCCAATACAATATTTAATCAACCAACTATAATTGGTAAATTGCCATTACTTGTTGTGTGACCCATAGGCCCTCGTATATCGAGCGATTAGTCAAACTAACGGTCTTAATTGAACCCTAGACAATAAATCAGACATTCTCAATATACGAGGTACGTTGCGAGGAAATCTGCAACTACCTGTAATAATGTAGGCTATTGTGATATCTTCCTTTCATTCACGAATACTCGATTAAGCCTTGAACATGATGAAGTGTCTATTCAAATAGCTTAATCATATTATCTCAAATCACTAATTGATCAAGTATATCACACTTAGCCACAAAGTCTAAGTTTATGTGCGTCGGCCGACGACTTAGATCCAATTATGATGAGAAGACGAGTATTCTCTCTAAATCCACATTGAGGAATGAATCCTATTCTTGGCTCAACTACCACGCACATGCATTTCGTGATGAACCCAATCCATGCCATATCTACCCGTGGAAGGGTGCAAGCGTCGGTCATGGTCAAAGTTCACAACTCCACACATGTCGTGCGTATTGACCTCAAGTCAGAGGAGTATCACATCGCTCCCACTAACCGAGACACCCGTAGACACATTATGTGGAATTACATCAAACGATTTCTCGGATGGGTATACCAATACCCTCTAAGGTATCTGTGCATCCATCATGAGATACCCGGTATCTCGTAGTAAGTGAGATCTTACTACACTCTCTAAGAGTATGATGCAGATCGCACACCAATCTCAATTGCATCATCAATATCCCATTCTTGATGATCCTTGATCGGGGCTATTTGAGAATCATACTTAGGTCATCTGAGTTCTCACTCACTCAATGACAGTAGTGATTCATGGGAACACAAATAAGAATATATGCAAACAATCAAACATCATATTCAGATAAGTGTAACGCCATACATTTAATATTAAACCAATAATAATATTAAACCAAATCTGAATATTATCTTAGTATTATGTCCTTTCGATGGATTGTCTCTAGGACACTAACACTAACATATCATTCCTTCTGCAGCAATGTCATGCAGAATCAACTGGAATTCTTAAACTTGTTGGACGACAGACTTCGAGTCCACCATCTTGAAATTCAAGAACTTCCCAACCAAGTATTTCTTAGTACCGGCATCCTCGACCACATATTTGGCTTCCAAGGAATTCCACATTTCCTTGGCCGTTTTGCACTTCTAGTAGACACTGTACAAAGCATATGACAGACCACTCAGAATGTAATTTTGAGCATAGAAGTCGTGTTCCCACCAGCGGGCACGAACTTCCTCATTCTGCGCATCGTTCTCAACGACCGCAGGCGGGTCCTCAGTAAGGAACCTCGCCAACCTCAAGGTGGTCAGAAAGAACAGCATACGATGTTTCCACCTCTTGAAGTTCTTACCCAAAATTTTTTTGGGTCTCTCACTTTGGACCACAAAAGGTCTCGAATTGTCAAATGGGAAATGGCTCACCACAGAGGGATTAGACGTTTGCCCAAAATGGACAGTTACAGGGGGAACGGGGGGTAGTGGTGCCCTGGGGAGTGGGGTTACTAGGAGGAACAACAGTGTTTCACTGGTTAGCAGACTCCGAATTGTTATTTCCGCCAGTCATTTTGAAAACAGATATTGTCTTGCGATTGTTGTAGAAAATAGGTTTTGACTGCGGAAATAATAATTCAAAAATTAAAAAGAAAAACTATAACTCGAATAACTGGTACAAAGAGAGGACAAAGAAAAACAATAGCAGTGACGAGTAAAGAAAGCCCTCTTCCCGCAAGACAATATTTCCCCGGTAGTGCTCTTCGGTCTTGGAAATTTGCCCCCAAAGGTAAAACGTCACTATCGTCTCCAAGAGTGTAGCACCACAGGTCATGGAGCTCCGGCGAACAGGATGAGCGCTTCGAACTGGACTGACCTTAAGACTCTATATGCAGAATCAAGAGGGAGTAGAGAAATTTCTAAATGCGTGGCCAGCCAAATGCATGAGGACGCTCTATATAGGCGAACCTCCACTCAATGCAGAAGGAAAAAACCGTGTGGGCATTTAATGCGGACGCGTTTTATGTGCTCTTATGAAGTATGATCCGGTTTGACCTCTTTAACCAGGTGAGTCTCTGATCCGAATCGACCCAAACTCTGTGGACCCGATATCCTAATTTTTGTTCTCCAAAAAATTAGATACCCACTGGGCCTAAAGTCCAATTGCCAAGAACCAAGAACCAAGAACCAAGACCAAGTCCAAGGCCACGGGCGCGGGCGCGGCGCGCGCGCGTGTGGCAACTTTGATTGACTAGCAATCAACTATAATTTATTATACTTCATAGTTCCCATACTAATATCATATATATTAGTATTCCAAAAATCCAATGTAGGATGGTGAGTTGAATGACTCATTTAATTCCTTCATTTAATCTCATATTTAGGTGTTGAACCTTTCGACTTCCGATTCAATTTCTCACTCACCGAAAATCAGTTTTGCGAGTATGAATACACCATTCTCATCTACTCCAAGAGTAGAACGCACTTGTAACAATTAATTTTCGAGAAATTAATTTCAACACCCAAAATTAATTGGTCAACTATTAAAGTCTCAAATAAACTTTAATACCAATTAATTATAAAATAATACCACCAACCAATTTTCTCTAACATCCCCGTCCCCGCTACGGGGCAAAAGAATTCCCCGTCTCCATTTGCTTTGGGGATTCCTTGCCCCGTTTGGGGCGGATCCTCACGAGGACTGGGGATTCCCTGCCCCACTGTCAAATCTACTCTTAAAAAAATATAAAAAGATTTCACTCTCCAAAATCTCTTCCAACAACCAGAGACTTCTAATGAGGCCCAAGTATAACGGTGATGGAAATGAAGATGAAAATAATTATGTATTTTTTTTAAACTAATGTATTTTTGATATTTTTCTAAACAATTTGAATAACATTTTTTTATATACAAATGTGTTCCATATACATTTGTATCAATGGTTTCAGAGCCGGAGTCTATGGAAATCCATGTAAATCAATAAAAAAAAAGTGTATTCTACAATCCTGTCAAGTTTATGAAAATTCATGTAAATCAATAAAAGAAAAGTCAGTCAAACTCTGCATAGAGTTTATAAATTTTTTAAATTCACAAACTTTTTAAAGTCCAAAAAAATTCAACAGAATCTCAGTTGAATACAATCCTCTTTGTCTAATATGCAGGTGCAGATTTATAAGGTTAGGGCAACTTGTATACACGTTGCTCACCTAAATTAATTGTATAACTAACTTGATTAGTTTCTTTAATTTTTAGGTTTCTTTAATTATTCATCGGTTATGCATGTTTCTAGAATTGAACGAACTCAGAAAGATTAAAATATATTATCGAATAAAGTTGATTAAATTTATATTGTACTCCTTATGTCCAATTACCTTTTTTCCCTTCTAGAGAATTGTTTATTAGTTTTTAAAATGATAAACTGACTTTTAAAAAGGACATGATAAATCTATCTCTCATCTATTATATATCTTCTTAAAAATTATTTTATTATTTAAAATATTAAAAATATTCGTTCACTAAAACACAAAAAAAAAATACTTCCTCCGTCCAATATTAGTAGACCTACTTTTTGGGCAGTTATTTTTGTCATAAATTGGAGGGTATTATGAGGTATTGTGAGGTTCATTTATCAATAAAGTTATTGTTTATGGAAAATATGATCCTTATATTTTCCATAAACAATAACTTTATTGATAAATGAACCTCACAATACCTCATAATACCCTCCAACTTATGATAAAAAAATAACTGTCCAAAAAGTAGGTCCACTAATATTGGACGGAGGGAGCAGTAATTATGAAAGGAATAGGGGGAGTACTATTTTAGATGTAAAAACAGGTGAGGTAGGGCAGTTTGATTTGGTTCGCTAATTTATGAGCTATGATTTATTAATTAATAGGTTCAATTTTTTTTTTTTATAGCGGTAGGGGTGGTTCAGTACTCTATACTGAAAAAAAAAAACAAAGCATACTATATATTGTACTGAATTTTTTGGTATATTAAAATTACATACTGTAAATTGTACCAAAAATTCGGTATACCGTACCATATCGAATTTTCGGTATATAAAAACTTCAATGTCAACTTACATATGTGATCCAAGGGCCCGATCCTGCACAGAACCCTTATGTGCAGAAGGAGATCCTGATTCATCCACCAAATCTCTTCACGTACCTTTTATAAAAAATAATCATTTTAATTTTACCTCTTTTACTTTTACACTCACAATAATTTTCATTCTTTTAATGAATGCCACATAAAAATTAAAATCGGTAGATTTTATATGAGAATGGTAATTTTAAAGTATTATTAATCCCATCAGAGGTATCGTTAATTTCATCATAAGTATCAATAATTTGAGTTAAAAAAATTATAATAGCTATAATATAATATCAGTGACTCAGATAAATAATACTTCTAATAAAATTAATAATACATTAAAATTATTTCATGAACAACTACGCATGAACTATTTTCATTGACAAATTAAAATAGTCTTCAAACAAGTTACAAACCTAAACCTAATGCGAGGAAGCAGTGGCGCACACGACGCCGTTTGGTAACAATTTCTTCGATATTTCTTTTTAATTTTCTTTCCACAAAAGTAGGAGCTTTTTGCTGTCAACTAAAAAAACTTTTCTTTTTTTGACGAAAAAAAAGACGTTTCTTCATTCTCGAAAGAGTAGAGTTTGGTCACCTGATATTTTTTCCTCGAATTAAATTCAATAAAAAAATTAAATTAAATATAAAAAGTAGAAAGAAATGTCGAGCTGGAACAGAACTCTCTCTCTCCTCTCTCTCTCTCTCTCTCTCTCTTCCCTCATTGATGAAGTTTTCCTAAACCTACACAAGAGGACTCGCAAATTCAAAGATTGTGGGGGGACGCTATAAATCTGCACCTACCTCTACTGCTCTACGGAGAAGAAGCTATATATACACATATATATATACACGCATGTATGTATATGCGTACAGTATACGTTCATTATCGTGTTATTCGAATACGGATTTGATTGAGAGAAATTACACAAGGAACGATTTGTTTACCTCTGCAATGGATGCTCTGTGCTTCAAGGCAGGGGTTCATAGTATGCTTGGATCGCCGATCGCCGCCGCGGGAAATGGGGAGCTTCGATTGAGTGACAACAAGCCGTCGGTGTCGGCGGCGCAGCCGAGGAATTTGCCTTGGGGTTTCACTTTCCGTCATCCGCTCAGATCTCTGTGGCCTGGCGGAAAAAACCGGTACGAGCCGGCAATCTCGGTGGACGACGCCGTTTTGGTGGAGGAAAGGGAGGATGTTGGAGAGAGGGAGGAGGAAGGGCGGAGGAATTGGGTGTTTAAGATTATGCACGTGAAATCTCTCTGGAAAGAGGAAGGAAGAGATGGCGGTGATGTGAGGGAAGATTTGGGGGTGGATTTGGAAGAAGAGGGGGGAAATGACGGCGAAGGGAATGGGGAATGTGATTCGTGTAAGGTTGATTATGATGACGATGGTGAGAGGATTGAATTCGATCGAGAATCGTTTGCGAAATTCCTGCGAAAGGTGCCTTTGGCTGAATCTAGATTGTACGCTAAGATGTCGTATTTGGGAAGCTTGGCTTATTCAATTCCCCAAATTAAGGTACGCTAAAACGCTTTTACCTGATGATCTAATTGTATTATGAATTTCTGTAGCAAAATCGACTGTTTGGGAACTTTGTGTTGAATTCCGAATCAAATCTGTGATATTATTTTGAATTTTAGCCTTTGCTACACCTTGATCTGTTGTAGATATGAATGATATATTTCATTGTTGAAGTTTTTGAATTGTAGTTTGAGTTATGCTTGATTATGCTGAGTTTCTGCTTGAATAATCGAAAATCGAAGTTAAGATTGGTAAAATCTCTGCTGATTAGCTACTGTAAAACTGTGTTATAGCCGGGGAATCTGCTGAGAAACCACGGGCTAAGATACGTAACTTCTTCGCTCGAGAAGAAAGAACAGGCCTTAAAAATCGAGAAAGAGAAAGCATCAGCCGAAGAGGGACGAAAAGAAGCGAAAACAGAAGCCAACGAAGCAGAGCAGGCAAAGAAAGCCGAGCCAAAGGTTGATGGAAACCGAATAAGCGCTTCCGCCACTTATCAAATAGCTGCTTCAGCAGCTTCCTATTTGCATTCTCATACCAGAACCATTCTTCGCTTTAAATCCTCCAAATCTGAGAATTCGCCCGAAGAAGGAGGAAAAGACGAGATTGATGAGGATACAGCCTCGTTAATGGTCACCGACTCGGTGACTGCTGTCGTTGCTGCAAAGGAAGAAGTGAAACAGGCTGTTGCGGATGATCTGAACTCACTGAGTTCGTCTCCGTGTGAGTGGTTCGTCTGTGATGACGATCAGAACGCAACGAGATTCTTCGTCATACAGGTATGGTAGTCCCGATTCCTGATCTTACCTTATGTGAAAGAATAATGGGTTGTTCTCGAAGATACGATATAATTCGTTGATTACTTACAGGGATCGGAGTCTCTAGCTTCGTGGCAGGCTAATCTATTGTTTGAACCCATTAAATTCGAGGTATTTATCCAACTTAGATGGGCTTTTGCTTAAATTTATCAGAAAGTTTCTTGATCAAGAAATGTGATGCATCTTTATCTGTTTTAGGGGCTGGATGTTATCGTGCACAGAGGTATATACGAAGCTGCAAAAGGGATTTACGAGCAGATGTTGCCTGAAGTTCGAGAGCACTTAAAATCTCATGGCAATCGAGCCTTGTTTCGTTTCACGGGGCACTCTCTTGGTGGAAGCTTATCGTTACTCGTGAATCTCATGTTGCTTATAAGGGGCGAAGCACCTCTTTCTTCTTTGCTTCCTGTTATAACTTTTGGTTCACCATCTATTATGTGTGGAGGGGATCGTCTGCTTCGCAATCTAGGGTTGCCTCGGAACCATGTCCAATCGATTGCAATGCATCGAGACATTGTTCCCCGAGCTTTCTCGTGCAATTACCCTACCCATGTTGCCGAGTTTCTTAAAGCTGTAAATGGGAATTTTCGCCATCACCCATGTCTGGATAAACAGGTACCTATTTACTGTGTAAGCCCGTTTAATCAATCATTTTTCGTGGAGCTAGTCTTGTGTAAATCAGTTTTATTGTACAACTAGTTCGTAGCAATCACTTTATAGTATAACTACTAATACTGCTAAAAAGTTGCACGGTGGAACTGGTTTACGTAAGACTTTGCCTTTGTACAATCTAACCCGTTAATCAAAATCATTTTTAATGGACGAAAACTTGTAGGAATCGAATTATCATATCTGAGATTTGTGAATTTTATCGATCCTACTAAACAAACCCCACATATATCCTATATAAAGTTTTGTTCGACGCATTTTGTAAACGAATCAAAAATGAAATGAAGTTCATGTGAACTAAATTCACAAAATGTTGCTCTTTTTCATGATACATTGTATTGAATTTCTCTTTATGTGTCTCTCTCGACAGAAGCTGTTGTACACTCCGACGGGTGATTTCCTAATTCTTCAGCCGGATCACAAATTCTCTCCGAACCACGATCTCCTCCCTTCCGGAAGCGGTCTTTATCTCTTGACCTGTCCGGAACACGATGATTCCGATTCAGAGAAGCAGATCAAAGCCGCGCAGGCGTTGTTCCTCAACTCGCCTCACCCTCTCGAGATATTGAGCGACCGTTCCGCCTATGGCTCGGGAGGAGCCATTCAACGAGACCATGATATGAATTCGTATTTGAGATCCATTAGAAATGTTATCCGGTTAGAGCTTGGTCGCATAAGAAAGACGAAGAGGGAGCGTAGACGCAGAGTTTGGTGGCCGCTCGTTTCACCGAGTGGAGTCAAGGCCGGTATAATCATCGGCCGGCCCAGCATTCCCGGGCAGGGGCAATTGAACTTCTCGGGCATCGTGGAAACGGGCAAAGAGTCGTTGAAACGGTTTAGTCGGTTAGTTGCATCTCAACACATGCATTTGCTTGTGGTATTCTTGTTCCCTGCTAGGTTATTGATACTGGGAACTTTAAGTTTGATCCGGTTTAATTGATCAAACAAGTGAACAATTGTTCATCATCCTTAATAGGAAGGGATTCAGATTCTTTACTGGTAAGAATTGGACACTAGTATATGATTCTTTATTCATTTAGCTAAGTTTTAAGGATCCTATTCTTGTATTGTCTGGTTTGTAAATTAGTTAATTTGCAGACATTGATATTATACACGGTTTTATACCACTTTTACATTACTTGGTTGAGGTGTTCTCTTGCACATGTAATATGAACATATTTAATGTAGGGGGAAAAATTACTGATTCTTGGTGGGTTATGTACAGATCAAATGGATTTTCCAAAAAAAAAAAGCACAAAAACAAACAGAAAATCCAGTTCTCAGGTCTGTGTTACTATAAGAGCAAGTATCTATTACTATAAAAGTACAAATGTATTATATATCAGAAACAGTGTAAAATTGAGAAAAACAAAAATTTAAAAAAGAAAATTTTGAAAAACACAAAAAAAAAAAAAATCTGAAAACTAATCTTAACATCATAATTCTTGATTCATGTGTTATCATATAAAAATGGAAGAATTTGAACAATAAAAAAACTATATGATTAAGTAATTTATGTGTTACTCCATGAACAAGTGAGTGTTACTACAATACGATATGAATTGGTAACACACTTTTGCTTATGCAATAACACTCGTGTGTTTATACAGTAACACAAATTTCAACAGTGTGAAAAATAGTATACAGGACGCGAAGAAACCCAACAATGATGAGAATGAAAGGAGACAATAAAAATGTGGTAAACTCGTAATGGAAGCTAGCAGAGAAGAATATAAAACTAGATTGGAGAAGAAACACCGTGAAAGCAAAAAAGAGAAAAAAAGATCGCGCGAAAAAACGGTTATAAAAGCGCATAAATTTTTTTTTATTTAAAGTGAATATGGGTTAAAATAAACTACAAATATTGCATACGAGACGAGCCTTATTGTACTTGATTACTATCAATTCAAGAAAGTTGGTTGCAGTTATAGCTTTATTATTCATATCTGCAATTATTTTATTTAATTAAATGACCAGGACTTAAATTTTAGTAGACGTGTAATTGATAAATTGATAACGAAGTTGATATTACTATTGTTGCGTAATAACTTTTCCAAAAAAAAAAAAAAAACTATTGTTGCGTAATTGCAGCAAACACGATTTTAGTTAAATTGGCAGTATTTGATGAGACGCATTTCACTGTCACCTTGTATCGCACGTTGCAATAAGCTACAAAAAATGTGCGCCTAAAATTCGTGAATATCAAGCGTACATTTGTGATTTGTGACGTGGAAAATGTTTTTATTATTACATGCATAAATACTTCCAGAAATATTAGTCAGTAATTCAGACATTTTATTTGGCGAATAGTATTACCAAATTACCAATGTTGTTGAGAATTCATGATTTTGATTGATGTAGCACATAAGCAAAGATATTTTCCATGTTTGGTACCTGTGAGACGCAACATTCAATTATATATGATTTCTATAGAGTGAAATTGGTTTATATATGAATCACTGAAGGGTGTAAGTTGTTTTTACTGAAGAGTATTAGTTGTTTTTACTGAAGAATATTACTAGTTTACACTGAAAAGTCTTAGTTCATTTTCACCGAACAACTAAGACTTTTTAGTGTAATCAGTAATACTCTTCAGTAAATACAACTAATACTCTTCAATAAAAAAAAAACTAATACCTGTTGATAGGCGAACATAAATCAATCATGGGCGAACAAGGATTAAAGCCTTAAAAAAAATTATGAAGAACCTACCTCAAATCGAAGATGATCAATAAAGAAAATCAAGCCGGGGTGCATAAACTAATCCAAGGAGTGTATAAAGTGACGAACAACTATAACGACGAACAGCTTTTCGGCGAACAGGTTTGAAGGCCCAAGACCAGAGATGAACATTCTGCTAAGTCAATAATGACGAACAACATTGATAAAAGGTGGTGAATCTACCAACCTAAGAGGTGCATGACGACGAACAAAGGATCAAAATCTCAACGCCAATCTGTGTAAAACACAAAGACGAACAACTTCCGAGCCATGCATCCAAAAGGCGAACAACTTTTAGTTGAAGAACAATCGAGATTAGTCAAACCGACCCAGGCGAACAACAATGAATCCGAGATAAGACCAAAAGAAAACTTTGTAACTAAGATTCAGCTTAGATAAGGTCAAACTAAGGTCAAAGGACACATGTCAAGCATGCAGGCTAAGGAGACCAAGAGTCATAGACACCTCATGTTTGCTAGTCTCTATAAATAGTTGTTCTCCAGCTTATTAATACAAGTTCAAATTCACAAACACTCCAAAAAACACATACTAATACACCTAAGCGTGCACACATACGGAATTATTACGATTTCGATTTTCATAATTACTAGTTCATAACCCGATCTTCGAATTATCATTTACGGTGGTAACCAATCACACGTAATTGATTGATGATCTTTAAACCGAACCTAAACAGTCACTAATCTACTCGATAAAAATTGGTCATCAACAATACCCTTCAGTGATTCATATATAAACCAATTTCACTCTATATTTTGTCTTTCTCTTTATGTGGCTAGTTAGTAAATTTAAGGAAAAATATTATATGAATTTGTCCGGGCGTGAGCCTTGTGGCTCTTATACCATGAAAGAATTCCGCCTCGTATAAAAGTCTGAACTTGTAGAAGGGTGTGAAATTAATTCATCTAATTGTTTTCCTTAACAATAAGCTTATCATGAAATTATATTTAAATAACGAATATTTGATTAAAAATATCGATAATTTAATCAGGAGTATCATTAATTTGATGGTATTATAACGAAGAAGTTGATATTAGCTTATCATTATTTCGGTTACAAGCATTCTTCAAAAAATATCATAATGCAATATTGGATTCGTACGCGTCCCTTAAAAGGGGTGAAATTCTTGAATCCGTGGTTCCGACTAACGGATACTCGAATCCTCCAAACGATTCCTACTTGTTAGACATTATGTTACTATTTCAATTGAATTTTATAATGTAATATAATTTAAGTTAACAATTTGACACTCGTTTTAGATTGAATTTACTATTATGACATATATATTGGACTAATGAAAGTTGAATTAATTTATGACATACTCCCTCCTTCCACAAAATATAGGCGTGGTTGCCTTATTGGGCCGTCCACGAAAAATAGTCATATTGCCTAAAATGGAAATAATAAACTTTATCTACAATAACATTTTTAAAATAATTTATTTTGTAAAAAACAACAAGCCTATTTTTCATGGACGGGTGAATATATGTGTTCACACTCTATAATTTTTAAAATTTTGTATTCTCGAACTCGTATCGTATCGCACTTACACTCACGCCCAGTGCAATATAAGTTACAACTTTTGATGCATATTGCATTGTAACTTTTTTAATCGGTTATTTCAATTATTAAATTCACCAAAAGTAGTTGGATATATTTATAATATTTATTTGTAGATTCTATTAAAGTCTAGTGGACCCCACATACATCGAGTTGGGATTTTGGGACCATTATATTATACACGGCCGCCGGAAGAAAAGGATCTTGGATCGTGTGCTTAGAGAGGTGCGTTTGGTGACAAAATAATGGTCTCAAGTCTAAAATGGCACAAACCCGAACCTTAATGCATATCCATCCAACAAGCCAAACAGAGCCTTACCTGCAAATGGTGCTTCTTCTCTGATGACTTTTAGGTAGAGGAATTGAGTCAAATAATTTACACATTTTTTGTTCCTTTTAAGGATGTACATTGCATTTTTATTTTGACCATATTAAGTCTAATTTGATTTGTCATTTGCATCTTTTATTTTGACCGTATTAAGCCTCATTTAATTCATAAAAACTTCTAATCTCACGGTGAAAAAAGGAGAACTATTTAAAAAGAAATGAAAAGCGTCCATGAGTACAAGTCACAACTTTACCAATTAAAAAAATATCACTTATGTCTTCCTCACAATAATCATTTTTATAGTGTTTTATAAGTGATACTCCCTCCAATTCGATTTAAATTACTCTTTTCAATAAAAGGAAGAAATTTTTTTTCCCTTGCTCAAACTATCAAAAAACAAACACTACCCTTTTCAACGTATCTCTTAAAAACAAAATTTTATTTACACTCATATCACTACTTTATGAACTTTATACCCACAAATATGGAATTTAAACCAAATACGTCCTCTAACTTTTCACCTTTATCAAAATGGTTCTCTATTTATTTGCTTTATTAATTTAGTCCCGTATATATTCAAATTTCGCCAAAATGATCCTAATTGGCATAAAAATGTACAAAACCTCACCGTTATGGTCCTATATTTATTTTCTTTATCAATTTAGTCCTGTATCAATTCACATTTCTCCAATTATGTCCTAATTGAACACATAAAGCATAAAATGTCACATTTTTAGTCGTTTGCACTTGTTTTTTTTTTTGGGAAGCCTGTGATGTGGTTTTTTTTCCATGTGGCACATTAGGTGGGCATCTTTGCCAAATACAAAAAATCAATTAGAACCCTTTTTCAGGGATTTAAACTAAATCCATCCTCCATCTTTTCACCTTTATCAAAATGATCCTCTATTTATTTGCTTTATCAATTTAGTCCCGTATCTATTCAAATTTCGCCAAAATGATCCTAATTTGGCCTAAAATGTACTAAACCTCACCGTTTTGGTCCTATATTTTTTTTTACCAATTTAGTCCCGTATTAATTCACATTTCTCCAATTAGGTCCTAATTGAATGCATAAAGCACAAAATTCCACATTTTAGTCATGTGCACTAGTTTTTTTCGGGGGAAACCTATGATGTGATTTTTTTTTTCAATGAGGGCACGCTAGGTGGTCATCTTTGCCAAATGAAAAAAAAAAACATGAAATATAATACAAAAAATCAATTAGGACCATTTTGACGAAACATAAAAAATACAGGACTAAATTGATAAAGCAAATAGGTAGAGGACCATTTAGATAAAGGTGAAAAGATAGATGACGAATTTGGTTTAAATCCCCCCCCCCCCCCCCCCCCTTTCACCTAATTAGGACCATTTTGGTGAAACTTGAAGAAATACAAGACTAAATTGATAAAGCAATTAAATAGAGGACCATTTAGATAAATGTGAAAAGATGGAGGACGAATATGGTTTAACTCCCCCACAAATACTAATGAACAACTCTTTTATTAAAACACATGTCATTTCCTTTGGGTCAATCTAAATCGAATCGAAGGGAGTATATTTTTTAATACTTTATACTTTCAAATTAGTAATACTACTTTTTTTTTTTTTTGAAATAAAAAAGTGATTGTTTGTTTTGAGTTTAAAAATCAGGATTTAAGATTTGAAAATTTAAATCGATTATAATTTGAAATTTGATACACCACCTATAAATCTACTATCATACAATCAAGTTTTGCTCCTTGTACTTTAATAAAACATTTAAATAATAATTCGTCTCCAGTCATACTCCTAAATTTCAAAAGCCATTTTTAGAAATTACTTAAAACCTGAAACCATCATAGTTGAGACTAGAGATTGAACGGAAATTATCACATGTCCACCGTAAATGTGTTAACGACACATGAGCAAACATAAACAATCAATTAAAATAGGCAAAAATTTATATGAGATCGTCTCATGGCATGAAACAACACAAAGTAACATTCACCCCTACCAAAGTGTTAATGAGTCAATGTCCTATTTATACTAATTCATATTGTCTCATGCCATTAAACGGTCTCATACAAGACCTACTCATTAAAATAATAGTGAGTTCCCTATTTACATGTCATTAACACATGTGATCGTTTCCGCATAATTAATACTCTCTCCGTCCCCAAGTAAACTTCCCGTTTGACTTTTTTTTACTTTTAATGTGAGACTCAATTTGTAGTATTTAAATAGATAAAATATTTTTTCAAGAATGATATATTTTTCAATTTAAGTCAATGAAACAAAATGAATATATTTTTCTATATAACTATTAGTGAAATTGAATGTAATTTAAAAATCTTTGAAAAGATGTGAATAGTGCAATGAAAAATTTACTCGGGGTGAATGCAGTACTAGAATAGAAATTGTAGTAATAGGTGTGTTAATGATAGTCGTTGTAGTAATAATTGTATCATATACGTGTGACATTTTGGTGCTCAAGGCCATAATAGTTGTAGTAAATAGTTAATGCCATACCCAATCACTATTTAATGTCATCTCCAATATTTACTATGTATCAAAATAATTTATGTCATCTCCATTTACTTATGTATCAAATTTATTATCTTAAGCATGTTTTACAAGAGTTGCTTACAATGTATAGACATCATCTTCCTATGGGTGTTTTGAAACTCATTTGAATAGTAGCGTTAAAAAATCATTTTTTTTAGGTTAAGATCGACTTAAAAAAAATTAAAAGTGATTTTACTAATGGTGTCCAAAAAAATACTACAGAATACTCCTCCGCCCCAAAGTTAATTTCTATTTTACTATACTATTTGCCACCGTGAACTGAATTGAGTTTAAATAAATTAATAAGTGTAAAATAATAACAAGAGATAGGAAATATATAATTACAAAAAATAATGTTGTTGCATTGTCATTTATGAAAATATAAATTGAGTAAGGGTAGATAGTTTAGAGTTTTGGACCAATGAAGTAGTACTATTTTAGTTCACTACTATTTATTTTGTCAGATACTTGTACATAATTAAAATACATATTTAAATTAAAGAAAATAATAACCAAATATGATATTGATTTATTAAGTTATATAAAAATAGAAGAAATATACGAACTTGAGTTCGTATGCCTATTATGCTGAAACAAAAAATTAAAAGGAAATTTGTCTTGAGATATATAATTTAAATTTTTTTACTCTAAGGTAGTAAAACTTTCTCAACTTACCCTGAAGTACAAAAATTATTGAACTTAAGTTATATTAAAGTTGAATTTATGTATTTACTATTGTGCTTTGTACTCGAAAGTAATCAATAATTTGAATTTTATTTTTCTCAACAATACTTTGTTCAATTTTGTACCCCTCAACCATCCACCTAAATTAAAATTGCGCCTTTATATTTGTATAATTGTCGTTTTGTAGTCTTCTTTAAGAATACATTGCAGGCTTGCAGCAGAATTAGGGGTATAAGTGAGTTGAGCCGACTGACGAGCTACTCGTGCTCGACTTGTAAAAAGATTGAAATCGACTCGAATGTAATCGAGTCAAGCTCGAGCTACTCACGTAGCTCTCGAGTTCGAGTTCGAGCTTATAAATACTCAGCTCGCGAGGCTCGCGATACTATTTTGTCATTACTTTTATTAATTAATTATATTATATATAGTAATATTTTTAAATATAAAATAAAATATATATATACAAATGGTACTCTTACGTTCTTATAACTTCCAAAATCTGAATGAAAATTACGTATCACGAGTCACGACCCACGAAATAATAAAAAAAAATTTGGGAATATTTGTCCATTTGACAATGTTTTTCAATTTTTTGGATTTTAATAAATATTATTGTATTTGTGGATTTTGAGTTGTTTAAATTTTCGAGCGTATTTGATATGCACAATTTAGACAAAAAAAAAAGGGTTAAAATACATTTTACAATTTATTTTTGTAAAATAGTAAGGTTATCGAGTCGAGCTCGAGTTTATTGAATTTTTGGACAAGTCGAGCAAAAAAAATTATGCTCGACCGAGTTCGAATCGAATTTCGAGCTTCGAGTATTACATTCGAATCGAGTTCGAGTTCATCACTGCTCGACTCGACTCATTTACACCCCATAAGCAGAATAATCCATAAGGAGTACCAATTTGTATACGTACTTGAGAAAGCGAATATATTACCCATTAGAAGAAAAGAATATTGAAATAAATAATTAAAACACTGAATTCTTATTATTATTTTTGTTTAAACTTCTACCTTCTCCAACTTTTCCTCTTTAATAAAAAAACAAATGGGAGTTTCTTTGCTTCAAGGATGACCCAACATCAAAGAACCAATCACAAAGATCCACAGGAAATTTGGACAAATAAGCAAAGAATATGAGAGATACGTTGCTTTTCACTTCGAGCCATGTATGTAACATCCATGAAAGCAAATATACCTCCTTTCACTTGAGACATTCAACATCTACAAATTCATGACAAAAATATTCTAAAAGACCATATTTATAGGCCATGGGCTCCTACTGCAGGCCCCCGGCCCCGCCTAATTTCGTCTAGGCGCTAGGCCCCAACTTCGCCATAATTTAGCCTCGTCAACAAGCTCCGGTTTGGCACCAATACACGTCTAACTCATTTTAAAATGACAAAAATTTGTATGAGACTATCTCATGACACAACACAAATTAATACTCACCCCTATAGAGTAGTAATGCATCATATGCCCAATTTATACCCCATCCTATCGTCGTACTCTTTTGGAATAGAGCTATGAGAAGTAGCTAGAATTAGCAAACACCACTTAATGACACAACTTGACAGCATATTAAATTTGCATACCCTAACCCTACCATGTTTCAATGTAGAAATCAAGTTCACCAAAATATAGCCCTTTAAAATTGAATGCACATAAAAACCAATCAACACCACTCTATCATAACCTAGCATTAGCATCACATGCCAACTTTTTCATTGGATGCAAAACCAACTAAAATTGTTGACAAGAGGAGAGGCTATTACTCCAACCACTCATACGGTGAAGCAAATTGCTGAAATATTAAAATCCTTCAAGAAGCATACCCAAACATTTGAAAACTCTCATTTCATCCCATGTTCACCCTTGTCCTCGACGAATTGGTCATGATAAAACAGCAACAAGTATTGCTCAGTTAATGGATAAAAAGTGAGAGAGAAATACGTAACGGACTCCCAATTCTCCAGAATATACTCTTTAACATTACTAAGCTACAAACTCCATCGTCATCTTAAAGAAATGTCACAAAATAAGTACAGAGTATATGGTGTGACAAGTCCAGCCGTAAAGCATTTTCATACTAGAGAATGCACAGTATTATTCACGATTATTTATCACGAAGTACATAAACTTGGGAAGGAAAATTATAAGGTAGAGCCTTCAAAGGGAAAAGGGGAAGACTTGATATTTGATGTATCATCCTTGACGAAATGGATATGCATCAAATCTATAAATCGAGTTTACCGGCTAGATACCATGAATGGATGGCAAGGCTACCAAATGAGAAGATGTTAGCAAGAGAAGACAATCCATGAATCATCCCGAATTTCTTGTTCATTGCAGCAAGTTTTGGATTTTTCTTTGCAACTTCTTTGTTTTTGGTCCACCCAACTTCTTCCCCTATATTTGCTTCTCTCTCTATCTTGTGCCGTTGTTTCATCATCTGGTTGACATTCAAAATAAGTTAGAGCAGTTTAAAGGCATAATAAATCCGTGAGCATTTCTAAAATTTGTTCTAATCAAGTAGCAAAACTCTAGACGTTCTTCGCAGTAAGAAGGAGTAGAGCCACAGCAGTAAAACAGACTGTTCACATTCCTTTACACTCCTTGTGGTCATAATCATATAGATATAATTGTACTTTTAGACTATATGTATAAGCAATCAGGTAGAGCTCGAGCTCAAACAAAATAAGGAGGCGCTTGTTTCGAATTCTTCAATGGGAAATGGGAATGAAAATTTCTTTTCCCTCCCCGCCTCGGATGTGTTGGACGAATGATTGTCTCCATGGTGGTTACATTACATCACTAGTATTGTGGTCTAGTTTTGGAAAAAATGGACAAAATGAGAGGTTGCTGATTGTGGCATGGGGGAATAATTGAGGAGGATGATTATAAGAAAATGGAAAGGTAATCAAATGGGGTTGTGAATTGGTATTGCCTTGTTTAGGAGGGAAAATAGTGTTAATGAATCATTTTTGTTCTCATTAACCACTATAATTACCTTATACTTATCCTCATTCTCATTACCATTGGAGAATTTCCAAACCAAGCAACACCTAAGTTAGATAAAGTTCAAATCCATCTTGGGCTTGAGTCTAGCACTATGCTAACCTAAATCGACTCGATTAAACCCTAATGCGATTAAAAAAATCAATGTACGAAAAGCTAGACTTGTAAGCACCTCGATGGTCATCGGAGTAAAGATAACGAGATTGCTGAGATTGAAAGCAAAGGCTGCAAGCAGGAATCCAAGCTGGTATTTCTCAGTGGCTCCAGTAGTCTTCCATGGATGCAAGTATCCAAACGAACCCACTGAAACTGCACAGCACACTCCCACCATTGAGAAGTAAGCTGGAAACATCTTGCTCTGCAAGTTCCCAAACTGATGCCTAGGCAAATTCCTTTGAAAAGGATACAACCAAAATTGAGTTACAGCAATAATTCTGCGATCTTAATTATTCACCATATACACAATTATCAGAAATCAGTACAATTCGTAAAATGCATTAATCAAAAACATCATTTGTGTTGCCCCCTAGAATGAAAAGGAACAATCCTATCAAATTTACTCATGTTACTATGATTTGAACTTAGCACAATCTTTGAAGAGTGTATAATCTACGAAACACCAGCTGAAGTATCTGTATGTAGATTCAGTAACAAAATCGACAAAAAATCCAGAAGTAGTGAAGATAAATTCCTTAATTAATAAACTCACAAACTTTATATAGATTAACCACTCCGCAAACTCAAATTCTATACCAAATCATCCATATTACCATAAAAATCAGAATTAAATGCGCAGAGCTGTTAAGAGGGAATTAATTACTTGAACATGATGATGCCGCCGATGAAGGTGACCCAGAGAGCGGCGCCGAAGGCTGTGGAGAAGCAGAGGAGGTGACTCAATTTCAACAAAGTGACGAACAACTGTGATTTGTGACCGTCCGATATCGACCCGAAGGTTTCCGGCGAGAAAATTACCCCGATGGCCAAAAACGCCACAGCGGTTAAAAATCTTGACATCCAACCCATATTTTACGCCTCAATCAGTTCAGATTTCAGAAGTAGAGCAGTGATCAGTAGCTGAGCAAGGATTTATTGACTGGATGGAGTTGAATTTTCTGAATCCAATCCAATTCACCTACCTCCGATGCTTCCAGAAGTTTGTACCAGCGGTGAATTGGGGAATAAGAAATCGGACTGGATTGACTAAACTGCCCTTTACAAAATCGACCTCTTTTTTTTTTTTTTGAAAATAAAAGTTTATTTTCTCTTTTTTTTTTTTATTGAATAACTTAAATTATTACGAATATTGAGCTTTAATTTTGGAAGGAAAAAAAAAGAGAGGTTGTCCTTTGAGAAAAAGGAATAGTTGGGGATGATTATTATAATAAGGGTGAAATATAATCAAATTTGGTAGTGATTGTTTTGTCTAAGATGAAATATAATGTTAAGGGATGATTGTTTTTTGGCAAAGTCTCATATGCACCAAGTGCACAGTGCACTCACTCAACAGTTGATACTGTATACACTAAAAAGTTAGTCTCAATTACACTGAAAAGTTTACATTGCAAATCAATTTTCAGTGTAAACTTTTCAGTGTAATTGAGACTAACTTTTCAGTGTGATTGAGACTAACTTTTCAGTGTATACATTATCAATTGTTGAGTGAGTGTATCATACACCAAATGCACAAGAGACTTACTCTTGTTTTTTATTTTTATTATTCATTATGTTAAGGTCTTATACATTATAAAGTGTGTCACGCAACTCAAGTGTATTTTGTAACAATTTTATTTGTTTTTATGGAACAATTGGGCCTATTTACACATAAAAGTTACTATTGAACCGCACAACTCAAGTTTAATTTTTGAATAATTGATATTATTTTTATTGAACTGTTGGAGCTTAAATGTTTAGTAAAAAATAACTCAAGTTGTTCAAAAGTGTACTTGACTTGCACAACACATTTAATTCACAAAAGAGCTACTCAACCATTATAATTATCATATACTCCCTCCGTCCCAAGGGGACTTGCACCTTTTGGGTGGCACACATATAAAGAAAAGTGATAAAGTAGTGACATATGAGTAAATATGTGTATATTTATGTGAGTGTGCACGGAAATCGATGTTTCCTTTTTAGGTAGTGTACAAATTGGTTTGTGACGTCCAAAAAAGAAAAGTGTGCAAATTCGTTTGGAACGGAAGGAGTATTTATTTACAATTCCCACATCTATTGAAGAATTTTCAAACAAAAAACGTCATCCAAATTATTCAACAAACGTTCATTTAAGTTTGGTTAGATACAAATATGTAACAAACTTTAATATATATTTATGTTTGATATAGTCTTATAGTTCAATTTGAGCTTGATAAGCAAGAAAAAAAATAGAAAAATACCAAAGTCAAACTATTCCACTTCGAATCGATTAATCGGGGGTGCTTGGTAAGATCGTAAGGAATGTAATGAATATAGAAATTGAATGATTATGGAATCAAAATAATAGTTCTCATATATGTAAACTATGGGGTATTTCTTTGTTTTTGGAATTAAAGTCATAGTAAAATCATTCCAAAAACACATTATAACTTTGATTTTCATTACTTACCTAAAGCCTCCAACCAAGCACCCCTCAATGCCGAAAATTATTAAGTAAAGGTTTTTCATAGAATAAAAAGGAAGACGGTAAAATATATGGGTACAAATATTTTTACCCCCATAATTTAGTACTTTACCCCTAAATTTTTGTTCGAGAATTTTTTTAGAACATTTGTCATTTGTTCGAAAAAACGATTAGAACATTATTCAATTTTGGATATTTTTGTGGGGGTGAATAATGTTCTAATCGTTTTTTCGAACAAATGACAAATGTTCTAAAAAAATTCGAACAAAAATTTGGGAGGGTGAAGTATTAAATTTTGGGGGTGAAAATATCCGTACCCAAAAAATATGTAGACATCTCTGATACAGGCCCAAATCGAAGCCCAGTAACATATTTCCTATGCCCATCTACCCGGCCCAAACCCGAATTGAAAAATAAAGACTGCGTTTGGACACGTGTCCACCACCGCCTAAAATTTCCGCTCCCGCCACTGCTCCAAAATCAAAATGAAATTCCATGAAAATAAATCCCTCATTTTTCGTCCTTTTCCGATTTTACCCTTTCTGTATGTCTCCTTCCTCGAGAAGCTTTACGCCCAATAATTTCCCACTTCAAATTTCCGCTACCAGATTCTCGGCAGTGATTCACTCTGCGGTACGTGCTATTCGAACGCTCTTCGAAGCACAATGCTGGAAAGCAAGCACGATTTATCATATGATGACCCCTCGAACACTTTCCATGGCGTCCGCTTTATTCTCCTCGGCTTCGATTCAGATAGAGAAGACAAGGTTGCGGTTTTGGTTTTTGCGTGTGATTATTTGCTTCATTTATGCATAGGAGAATGGATTTGTTGATCGGATTTCAATTTCTCAGGTGCGGTCGAAGCTTTTAGAAGGAGGTGGAATTGATGCTGTAAATTATGGTCCGAATTGTAATCATGTCATTGTTGATAAGCTTGTTTATGTAAGTTGAGGAACGTTTACCTGATCTGTTTCTTCCTGTTTGTACATTTTTAACCAATTGTGGTTTTTTCTCATATATAAGTTGAGTCGAAGGTTGTATTTTGTGTATTAATAATTTAATATAATCACTTCATTGTTGATAAGCTTGTTTATGTAAGTTGAGGAACGTTTACCTGATCTGTTTCTTCCTGTTTGTACATTTTTTATCAATTGTGGTTTTTTCTCATTTATAAGTTGCGTTGAAGGTTGTATTTTGTGTATTGATATAATCACGTCATTGTTGATAAGCTTGTTTATGTAAGTTGAGGAACATTTACCTGATCTGTTTCTTCCTGTTCGTACTTTTTTTTTAATCAATTGTGGTTTTTTCTTATTTATTAGTTTAGTTGAAGGTTGTAATTTGTGTATTGATATTTGATTGGAGACTTAATTTGGTTGGATATATGCTTGTTTATTTATGGTTTCAACGCCGTAAGTTCCATTGTTAATGTTGTTTATTCATGATGCAGGATGATCCCGTATGTATAGCTGCAAGAAGAGATGGCAAGATATTGGTGACTGGGCTATGGGTTGATCACAGTTTTGACGCCGGGATCCCTGTTGATCCCAACGCTGTAAGTTTTTCGAGTGCATTGTTCGATTACTTTTGCAGTTTCCCTGGGTTTTAGTTTGACAAAGTGTTTCTTGTTCTATCTAGAATTCCCTTTGAATAATAATTTGCATGCTTCGGTGTATTGGTGTATGTTGATTATATGTTTTTCATGTTTATATGTATTCATTTTTTATGTTCATTTCTTAACTCCTTTTAACTATACGACACTTCAAGATCCAAGGGTGAGACTCTTTAGTATATGGTAGCATGAGACCAATGTAAAATGTAGTTTACGGTTTACCCTTTTTGTTAAATATATCTTTCTTTTGGAGTGTTGCTTATGGATTTCAAGTCATGAACAGTTGTATATTAGCGATTTTTATGTTCAAGTTCTGGTAATCATCTATTCTACTTTATGCTTGTCCTGCTATTTGATGTTTTGCTTTTCTTGTTTTAGCTTTATACTTTCCACAATTCTATTCTCAGATGCATTGTTTTTTGAACTTTCATGTATTGTAATTTCGTTGTCTTTTGTGATTCCTTACAGGTAATGTATTGGCCAATGAAAGATTTGAATGGGATTCCAGGTGCCAAATCTCTGGTTGTATGCTTGACTGGATACCAAAGACAGGACCGAGATGATATCATGGTTCTGACAATTACTTGATGTCTTTTGCTTTTTAACCCTAAACACAATATGGTTTCCTGTTTTTTCAAATTCCTTTGATACTGTATCTAGTCATCTTACCATATGTTTCTTTCTTACACAGACTATGGTTGCCTTGATGGGTGCAAATTTTTCTAAGCCATTGGTAGCAAACAAGGTTACGCATCTGATATGCTACAAGTTTGAGGGTGGGTTCTCTTGTGTTCTTTTTACTCATAATACCGAGTTATAACTTATAAGAAAAAGTATTTTGATTTCAACTGTTCTTTTTGTGTCATTATATAATCTGTAGTTTGAATGTTGTTGAGACATAAAGTGTTTGTGTTTAGCATTTTGTGTCCTTTATTTTCCTAAACACATTTCACACATATTTCTATAGAAAACCATATAAAACCACATGATACAACAAAAAAGTCAATATATAAACATAATAACACAATGTAAACATGAAATTAATACTAAAGTAGTGACATTAGACATCGTTCACTCACAATGACACAAATCCATCAAATATTAATAAAACAATAGTTATATTAGTCTACTTAACAAGTCCTCATCAAATTCATAGGCCTCCTCCTCATCATCAATATATTCCTCTTCCTCAAATTCATATTCGTCTTCATTATCATCATATCTCTAAGTTTAAAGATGAGTCTTTTACGTTCTTCACCTTGCCCTTGCTCTTATCCATTTGTTTGCCCTTGCCCTTACATTTAGGTGGCCTAGCACTTGAACTACCTACACTCGTTGATGATCTCTTCCCTCTAGTTTGATATGCCGGCTCATCAACTCCAAGAGCATCACCAACCACATTCTAAGTCAAGTCATTACCTTCAAATACCAAATCTTCTTCTTCACCGGATCTATCACCCTAGGTCTTATTTTCCTATTTTATACATTTTCAGACTTTTAAAAAACTGGTATATAATTAAAGTGCTAGTACTTTTAATAAAAAAAGACCTAAAAGTGCCACTACTACTTAAATTTTTTTACCTGGAACTCGTTTGACCAAGAGGTGTGCCTTGGTCGCCTCACGAAAGGCGCACTAAGGTGCGCGCCTGGTGATTTGCTCCCCATTTTACTCTAGTGAGGCACTAAAATTATAGTTGAGAACATAGTTTTAAAAGGCAGGACTTAAACGCATGAGGCTATAGTTTTAGCGCCTCACTGGAGTAAAATGGGGCGCAAATCACCAGGCGTGCGCCTTAGCCTCTTGGTCAAACATGTTTCAGGTCAATTTTTTTTTTATGTAGTAGCACTTTTAGGTCTTTTTATTAAAGTTACTAGCACTTTTATTAATTACCCATTTCTGAAAGTCTGAAAATATATAAAATAGGAATATAAGACAAAGGGTGATAGATCCGATGAAAAAGAAGATTTGGTATTTGAAGGTGGTGACTTGACTTGAAATGTGGTTGGTGATGCTCTTGGAGTTGATGAGCCGGCATAGCAAACTAGATGGAAGAGATCATCAACGAGTATAGGTAGTTCAAATGTTAGGCCACCTAAAGGTAAGGGCAAAGACAAACAAGTGGATAAGAGCAAGAGGAAGAACGTAAAAGGCTTATCTTTAAGACTTTGAGATGAAAATGATAATGAAGACGAATATAAATTCGAGGAAGAGGAATATATTGATGATGATGAATTTGGTGATGAGTAGAAGGAGGTCTTTGAATTTGATGAGGACTAGTTAACTAGACTAATATAAGTGTTGTTAATTAATATTTGATGGTTTTTGTGTCTGAATGATGTCTAATATCACTACTTTAGTATTAATTTTATTATTTTATGTTTTTATTGTGTTATTATGTTTATTTATTGACTTTTTTGGTAATATTATGTGGTTTTCTATAAAAATGTGTTTAGGAAAATAAAGGACAAGAAGCGCGCCTCGGGCGCAGCAAGGACCCGTCTTGCGCCTTAAAAAACTTTGGTTGAGAAACATTCATGTGCATAATGATGAACTCTTGTTTGGCAATAAGTGAGAAAACCATTTAGAGTTGCATGCACTTTTCTCTCTGAAGTTAATTGCTGTATTTGGTGGATGTTCTAAGTGGATCACCATTGCTGTGCACTATGGTTCTTTGTTTATTTTTTGTTTTATCGACAGTGAAGAAACGAGTTATATGGGATGTTTGCAAACTACCAACTGTGTAATTCATCCAAACTGTGGAGCGTAAAGTTCTATAAATTTGGCTGCAAAGTATATCATTAGGTTGTTATCATACTCAATCGATACCCTGACATGCTTGAATTTTGTGCTTTTACCTTCTTTGGTATGCATTTATGTTTATTTTCTTGCTCTTTAAGTCATTCCTAAACTAACATAAAGAATTTATCCTCCAACAGGGGAGAAATATGAGCTTGCCAAGAAAATGCAGAAGATAAAGCTTATTAACCATCTCTGGTTGGAAGATTGGTACGACCAAGTTTGATCCGATCACCAGTCATAGGCCCGAATAATGCGTTCATTCATCCACGTTCCTTTTCACTTAATTATCAATCTTTCTTGTTTTGCATATTTCCAGCTTGAAGGCTTGGGAGCTCCTTCCAGAAACTGATTATGCTAAGAGGTGAGAAAGCAAAGCAGTATGTTTTTCCTCGTGATATATTAGCTTTTATGTTAATATTTGAACTTTTGAGATTTAAGATGCTTTAGTTTCCTAGAAAATAAGTTCATAAGATTATATTTAACCCTGGTGCAGTGGATATGAGTTGGAGATGGAGGCTGAAGCTAAAGATTCCGAAGAAGAGACAGAAGATATAGCTTCAATAGATTTGAGGAAAAGAAGTGTTGTCAGCCCTCTAAATACACGAGTTGAGAATAAAATTCTTCATCAGTCACCATTGAGACAGGAAGTCTCAAAAAACACTGTCTATCTCAGTGCATCTGAAAATTTTGCAAATGCTGGAGATACCAGTAAGTCCAAATTAACTCCTGCAAAAGAGATAGACTATGCTAATAAGTCAACAAGCTCTTGTGCTAGAAGTCCTGTTAAAACATCCTCTAAAGCTCCATCAAACACGCTTGATGGTATAACGATCTCTGAAAAGGTTGAACATGCCACAGCTTCAGCATCTAGAAATGCTAAGAAGTCTCCTGAGGCCAACTTGTCCAAATTAAGCAGCAAGAGTAGAAAATCCAGTCTTCCTTTAAGGTCAGAAAGAACTGGAAATTATGGTAGCCCTGTCGCCTCGAATGCAAGTAAACCTGGATTTAATGACGGTTTTGACATATTATTGGAGAGGCATCAGGATGGAAATGATTCACATGTAGCAAAGACACCTTTAAAGGCATCCTCATTGCACCTTGATGAGGGGCAAACTAAGAGTTTGTCCAGTAAGAAGAGGAAAGCAACTGCCACACGTGGCAGTTCAAGATCACCGCTGTTGAGTTACTCTCCAAAAAATTTTGTAGGAACAAATTTGCCGGTTTCTGGATCTTCAATTGGTGATGTTTCTCCCGCAAATGTTACCAGCCATTTGAGGGAGGAAGTTAGAGGTGGTTTAGACATATTAGAGAGACATCAGGGTGGAAATGATTCTAATGGAGCTAAAACACCTCTAAAGGATTCCTCATTGCACCTTGATGAGGGGCAAACTAAGAGATTGTCCAGTAAGAAAAGGAAAGCAACTGCCACGCGTGGCGGTTCAAGTTCACCATTGTTGAATTACTCTCCAAAAAATGTTGTAGAAACTGGATTGACACCAAAAACAACAAAGTTACCGGTTTCTGGATCTTCAACTGGTGATGTTTCTCCTGCAAATGTTACTAGCCATTTGAGTGAGGAATTTAATGGTGGTTTAAACAAGCTATCACAGAGACTCTTAGATAAGATTGTTTCTGATGTAGTCAAGACGCCTTCAAAGGAGAACTCTTTGGTCCCTGATGAGGGACAAACTGGTAACTTCTCCAGTAAGAGGAAAACGGCGGTTTCACGTGGCAGTTCAAGATCACCATTATCAAGCCATAAGCTAAAAAAATCAGTGGGTGATATTTCTGGGCCCTCAAGTTGTTCACGTCAATTAGCTGGTAATATTTCTCCCATGAATATTACCAGTCGTTTGAGGGAGGAAGCTTTAAACATTACTACATCAGAGGATAGACAAGGGTGTAATGATCAAGCACTTCAACATTCCCCACAAGGTTTTGATAAGCAGCCTTTGTCCAATTTGGATGCGAGCGGCACGTTTAGCAAAACTAATACTAACCCTGGAGCAGACAGGATGGATGGCCAGAATGATTTGAACTCTTCAAAGGTAGAAAATGGAGGGAACCAATCAAAACCAAAGAAAACGAAGATGTTTGCCAGGAAGACATTGGGTTCAAGACCAACTATGCCTAAAGGGAGCACTGCTAAGCTCAAGGGGCCTATTAATCTTCAGAGTGCTGCATTGCAGAATGAGTGTACTAATCACTCAAATGAAGCAATAGCAATGGAGGTGACAGACAATGCTGCTATTCCTGAGAAAGTTGCGGTGGTTTCCCCAACTACCATTGAAGATGTCCCTGTGGATGATGAAACTAAAACTCCAGCTGATAAAGAGCAAAGTGAGTTTGACATGGAGAGTGATATAGAGGTTTCTGCTAAAGCTGGAGCATCGAGTTTAGGGAAAAATGCAAGCCGTACTAAAAAGCAATCCAGTTGCAAAACCGTACAAACAAAGGAGAAGAGTGCAAAATCTGTAGGAGTTTCGGAAAAGAGTGCTCATGGCAAGAAAAAGGAGCTGCCTGAATCAAAATCTGTAGGTGATGCTGGAGAGGGAGAAATAACCAAGGCCAAGAAGCGTCCTTTGACTAAATCCAAGACAAATAAGTCAAGGGATTCGAGAGAGGAAGTGAAGAGTGCAAAATTTGTGGGGGTTGAGATGAACGGTGAAGCTGAAAAGAGTTCTCATGGCGAGAAAAACGAGCTGCCTGAATCAAAATCTACAGGTGATGCTGGAGAGGGAAAAATAGCCAAGGGCAAGAAGCGTGCTTTGACTAAATCCAAGACAAATAAGTCAACGGATTCTAGAGAGGAAGTGAAAAATAATGGATCCAAGAGCAAACAAGATGAAGACAAAGAAACAAGTGTGTTGGCTGGTGTTACCAACAAAAGACCATCCAAGAAGTTGAAAAGCTCAGACAAGGAAAACGAACCTGCTACAGTTAGGCAACAAACTGCGAGCAATGACACTGGGAAAGTAATTTCGCCTCAGAGAAACGGTCTTAAAGTTAACGACACCAATTCAGAGAATTTTAAGGTGAAAACAGAACCTGCAATGTTTATTCTGAGTGGGCATAGGCTACAGAGAAAGGAGTTCCAGCAGGTTATAAAGCGATTAAAAGGAAGAGTTTGTAGAGATTCTCATAATTGGTCGTATCAGGCTACACATTTTATTGTTCCGGATCCTGTTAGAAGAACAGAGAAATTTTTTGCAGCTGCAGCATCTGGATGGTACACCTTGTTATCATATTTATCAAATGATTCTATGGTTGATTTTATCTTATTAACCGTCTTTTAAATTGATTTTGCAGCTGGATTCTGAAGACTGATTATTTAACAGCTAGTAATGAGGCCGGGAGATTTTTGTCGGAGGAACCATATGAATGGAATAAGAAATGCTTGACTGAAGATGGTGCAATCAACTTGCAGGCGCCACGGAAATGGCGTCTCTTGAGGGAAAGAACTGGTCGTGGCGCGTTTTATGGAATGCGTATAATCATTTATGGAGAATGCATTGCCCCTCCACTGGTATGCTAGTTCTTATTCTTTTAAGTTTCAATTTGTGATTACGTTGATGATTTTTTATTTTTTTTAAATAATCTTAGGATGTAAAATGTTTAATTTCTTGTGTAAATTACCAAACCCCCATTGATGTTTGTCCAAATTACCAAGATACGCCTTGTGTAATGACCAAATACCTCATAAAGTTTGTTTGACTGACAAGTAATGCAAATTATGAAACAATCAATTGATGCATTTATGAAGAGAACACAAATAGTGAAATGAGTTTGTGTTTATCGATCAACCAAGAATTTTGTCTTTGAATCACAGGGTTCTTTTGATAATTTGGTCAAACTTCAGGGGGTTTTTAATTCGTAGAAATTGCACGTGTTCACAATAATCATAAGTTGCTCGTTTTTTTTGGGGCCAAATCAGGATACGTTGAAGCGTGCTGTGAAGGCAGGCGACGGGACCATATTAGCAACCTCACCACCTTACACGCGTTTTCTAAATTCAGGGGTCGATTTCGCCATTGTCAGTCCCGTGATGCCTCATCAAGACGTATGGATTCAAGAGTTCCTGAGACACGAAGTACCCTGCGTCGTTGCTGACTATTTGGTGGAGTACGTATGCAAGCCCGGTTACTCCCTCCAGAGGCACATACAATACAACACTCACGCGTGGGCCCAGAGATCGCTCGACAATCAGATGAACCGTTTGGAGGAGGTCATTGTGGACCCCGCAACACCCGAAGATCATCACAATGACGATGATCTGGCATGTCGAGTGTGTGAGTCCCGCGATAGAGGGGACGAAATGCTCATATGTGGCGATGAAAGTGGTCGTCATGGATGTGGTGCCGGTATCCACATTGATTGTCTTGATCCTCCGCTCGTCTCTGTTCCGGAGGAGGATTGGTTTTGCGACGAATGTAGCCGTAAAAGAGCGATGAAGAAACTGGGCTCGAAGAAAGGGGGGTCTAAATCCAGGAAGTGATGTTGCTGGGTAAGATCAAAGATGGCATTTATGTTTTGGATGATAGGTTAGAATTTCATTTGAGAATTTCAAGTTTTATGTAAGTAATAAGTGTACTTTTTGTTTGGATCATAAAGCTTACTGGTTATTGCATGGGTATAATAATGGTGTAATGTACTTTATTCCCACTGTACAGATTTTTTCTTATGCGTTTTAATTTATTCCCAATTAGAATAGAGATCTTACCCTATATACTTGTATAATTTAGTTTTTGAATTATTTTTTGTCCAATTAAGCACTTTTATTCTTAAAATCGGACTAATATACCTCTCAGTTGGTTTGAAATTGGTCCGATTCAAATTCGTTTTTAACCTTTTTTTTCTTCCAATTAAACAGTCGTATTTTCTAAACCAAATAAATTAACCCTTAAACTAAATAAATTAATCTTTATCATGAAATTGTTATAAAGTATTAAATATTTGACTAGATGTATTGATAATCTCACCGAGAGAATTATTAATTTGAGTTCAAGAAAATTTACAATAATTACAATATATTACCACCAATTTAGATTAATGATATTCCTGAAAAAATTATCGATACTTTAATCATATATTCGATACTTTAATATAATTTAATGATACACTTATCATAAACTTATTTTTATATAATACTTTGCTTATTTTTATTAGTTTATACCAAGGGTATGGATATTCTTACCCCATAATTAATTTGTTCACCACCCTCCATTTTTTTTAAACTCATAAAAGAAAAGACCGAATTACCCTTTTGCAAAATTTTACTAAAACAAAACTAATTAGTTCACCCCCGCTTGTTCCAAATGAAAAACTAAACGTTCAGGGCTTATTTTCACATGAAAGATCACAAGAAATTATCATGTAGCACAAAATTGTACAATGTGTTGAAGGAAATTCGTTTTGGCTCTCAATGTTGGAAACCCGTGATTCTCAACATACACATGGATTATCTTTATCTTTTTATTTTTGTAATTTTAGGTTAAAGTTTGATATATTTGTGACATGTGTGTTTATTTTTAAGATTTTATGTATATTAGTGTTGTTTGACTAATTAAAATGTAATAAGAACAAATATATATTGGTCATATATACATGTTTCAAGCACTTTTAAATGTGTTGTCGCTTTTAAATTAGTTCTATGATGATTTTTCGAACATTTGAACATTGTTTGAAAGGTTTTGTTGAACATTTCAACAATGTTCAAAAATAAAAATCGAACACAAAGGGTGAACTTACAAAAATTCAAAACCTGAAAAACTAAAATGGATAGGTTGGGTAATTCGTGGGGATTGAACTGAAAATTTTGGTGGTGAACTTAATCATGCGGTGAACAATTAAATTTTGGAGGTGTAAAGACCCATTACCTCATCCCAAACATGTTGGCTAATGGGCTTGGCGATATCTTTGACCTGGGCCTTTCTTTTTAATACCAGCCCACTTTGTCTCTGATCATCTAAAGAGTCCCTAAAACTCAATGTGTATAATAAATATGCCAAGGTTATATACAATTCTATCTTTTGTGAATACAACCCCACCCAAAAGTGTTTGGAAAAAAATCCGAAAATTTTAACAATTTTCAGAAATTTTTTCCAAAAATATAAAAAAAGAACACTGAAAATATGAAATTTCGAATTTTTTTTCCGAAAATTGTTATATTTTTCGGAAAAAATTTCCGAACACTTTTTTTGGTGGGGTTGTATTTATAAATCATGGGACTGTATTTAACCTTGGCCTAATAAATATTCTTTCGTGTAATTGTGTTTTATTTATGTCTTAATATTTTTAATTTAGATAATGTTGTATTGATTCACGTAAATGTGGTGTATGATGATAATTCAAGATTTTATAACCGTAAAAAGTATATTTGAAACAAATGATCTGAGTAATGAGGTCCAAAAATTATTTGTGAATAAGAGTGGCAAAGTCTCTTGTACAATTAGTTCTTATTAAGTGGTATTTTTTAATAATATTAATCATTTCACTTATACATACTCCCTACGTTGCGATTTAAATTATCTCTGCCAAATAGTGCAGATTTTAATGAAAAAGTGTTCATTAGTGGTGAAAAGTTTATTATTTATTAGTCCCTTTTTTTTATGAAGGGAGTTTAGTTCATTGGTAAAAAAATATATTAAAAAATATTTGCAATAAGATATAAATAAGTGATTAATTTTAGAGAGCAATTTTTTTTCGTAGTTTAGGATAATCTATATTGTATCAAAGGGAATATTAATTAGTCATAATTAATAAATTTAATAAAAAAAATATTTGTTACTCCCTCTAATTCATTTTTGTTTTCCACTTTCAAAGTGGCACGAATTTAAATAAATGGGTTGTTTATTAGTATTTGTGAGTATAAAGTTGTTTTTGTGGATATAAAGTAAAGGTAAAATGGTCCTTTCAACTTTTTAAGGGGAAAAATTAAAATGATATGTGTATTTTTTTGTCATTTTGGGAAAGAAAGTGAGAAAGTGGAAAACAAAGAAAAAAAACTTTCTTTTATGGTAATACGGATAATCTAAAATGAATCGGAGAGGGTACTATATTATAAAATATATATTCTAGCATGCACCAAATTGCATACTATGCACTTGGATTTCAAACTCAATTTAAAATTAAATTTTGACATTTTCAATTAAAAATATATAGTTAAAAAAATTAGGGTTGCTTGAGGTATTATTGATCGGTGTTCGTTTATTGATTACTACGTACATAGAATATTGTTAATTATTGCTTAGGGTATTGCTGATTCAAAATATACTATACACGTCAAACTGTAAAATTTTCACACTTTTTGCAATTTATTCAAGTGCATATTATAAAAAAAAGTATTGTCCAAAGCATTTACATGATAATATTATTTTATACCATGAAACTCTAATAAAGTAAAATAGTATTAGAGTCCAAATTTGCTGATTTTGAACGTGGTAAGTGACCTCACCATATCTTGTCCACTTTCATCAATCATAATATTTAAATTGCAAATGCACAAAAATGGCACAAACATTGTGACTGATCATGGTATACTTTGTTTCATGATTATTGTTATAATATTTCATGATTTTGCACAAGAATGAAGAAAAATATGACCATTCTGGCTTAAAATTAGTTCATTCTCTGATGGACGGTGGAACGGGGATCTCTCAAATTAATCAAACTTTAAATTGAATATTAAATTATAAAAAAAATTATTATGTTATGTGACTTTTATCTACTATTATCTCTCCAAGTGTTCAAAAAATTTCAGTTATAAATAAATTATTGTATAAAACTAAATTCATTTAATAAGGGTAAATTTATATAATTGGGCCAAAAAAGATTAAAGTTTGTCAAAATATGAATGATAGAAAACTTGTTTTCAAAATAGGGTTGATCGCACAAGGAGGAGGCGATCCTTAAAGAGGATCGCTCCCTGCAGGCTCGATCAACAAAATTGTTGCTTCCCAACTGCATATGTGCAACCCCTCCCCCCGGGACAACTATTTTTTTTCTTTTTTTTTTTGTTTTGTTTTTGTTTTAATGTCAAATTTTCTTTATTTTGAAAATTAAAAATTTGTACTCCCTCCGTCATGCGATTATTTTTACACTACATTTTCTTCCTATATTTTAGCAAACTAATTATTTATTAATATTTGAAATGATAAAGAGAATTTTAAGGTAAAGTATGATCGATATATCTCTCTACTATTATAAAGTGACTTAAAAATTATTTTATCATTTTACATAGTAATAAAAAAAATTCGGCTCGCTAAAACACGAGAAAACAGTAGCTATGAAAATCATTGTGAGACGGAGGGAGTATTTGTTAAGTAAAAGATGCAAAATTCTATAATGACATTTATTTTGAAGTGAAAGAGTAATAAAATTCTATAATCAACAATTTTGTTGATCGCGCCTGCGGGGAGCGATCCTTAAAGAGGATCGCCTCCCCCTTGTGCGACCAACCCTATTTTAAAAATAAGTTTTTTATCATTCCTATTTTGACAAACTTTAATCTTTTTTGGCCCATATATATAAATTTACCTTGGAGGGGCCTAGGGTGCAAGGTGTGGTGGTTAGGAGGCTCGATCGCCCTTATGGGTGGCGATCCACCCTAAATTGGTAAAATTTCCCCCACCAACCCTATTTACACAATAGTTTCTAAAACTTACTCTAATTAAATAAATCTACCTTTAATAAGAAAGATAAAAAAAATTAATAAAATATTAAAATTGAATAGTAATGATCAGTGATTCTTGATCAATTGAATTTGAGTTTTTATCTCTGATTTTTTACATGGCATATAGGAGTATTTTATTTTAATTAATTTTATGCCAAAACCTTATATGGAGTGATACTTTTTCAATATTAATTATTTTTATTAAAAAAATATTAATCAAGCACAATTGCACTATACACTTAATGGAGTGATACTCTTTCTTCATACATCTTCTTAGATTGTATTTAAATTGTGTAATTTGAATTCATCAAACTGAAAAATTAAAATTCAACATGTCCAAAACAAATTTAAGAACTTTATTATTTAGGGTAGGTCTTATATAAAAAAGGTTTATGATAAATTTATCATGAGAGTGTTTTAAAATAGCGAATATATGATCATGATTATCGATAATATCATCAGGAATATCATTAATTTGAGTTTAATTATTTTTACAACAATTACAATATAATACCACTCATCCAAATTAATGATACTCCTGGTTAGATTATGATACCCCTGTCAAATATTTGATATTTTAAAATATTTTTATAATAAATTTTTCATTAACTATTTTCATATAATATTTTGCCTATTACTTATTATTATTAGATAGCATCATCATAAGAAGATTTTCAACCCAAATATACAAAGCATTAAGTCGCAGATTTAAAAAAAAATCAATAATATTTCATCCTTTGACATTAATATTAGACAAAGTATAGAGTGAAAATAGTTTATACATGAATCACTGAAGAGTATTAGTTCTTTTCATTGAAGAATATTAGTTGTATTTACTGAAGAATATTACTGATTTACACTAAAGAGTCTTAGTTGTTCAGTGAAAATGAACTAAGACTCTTCACTATAAATCAGTAACACTCTTCAGTAAATACAACTAATACCCTTCAGTGATTCATATATATAAACCAATTTCACTCTATACATACTCTTAATATTATCATCATATTCTCTTGGGTTTGGCTTCCATCACATTATTAATTAATATTAATACACGAACGCCCAGTAAACATACTAATATCAATATACTCTAATACTTTTTCTCCACTTGTAGAAAAACACATGCAGACCCCCAAAAATACGTGATTAATTTCCTCCTTTTTTTTCCTTAAAAAAATGACCAGATATATAATTTGCGATTGTTATATATACTTTAATAAATTTTATTCTCATATCATAATTCATACTTTGAATAAATAACATTTAATTGAAATCCTATATATTGTAGGTACGAAGATTCTTATAGAAATGGAAAAAAATCTCCAAACGTACATAATTTGTGTAGTACAGCCACAGGTACCTTTTTACATCTTTACGTGAAATTTAGTGTTCAAATATTTGCCATTTTTTTCACATTTTTTGTACAAATATGAAATATGAAATATGTGCATGTGCAATATATAGCTGACACTGTAAAAGTAAAATAAAAATAAAAATAATCTTTAGATTCAAAGATATCTATATTTAACCGACATATATGTATATGATAATTGTTTTCCTACTATTTTATGTAAGAAGTACTTTTGGTAATGCATTATAATCTGAATTGAATTTAGTATAAAGGGGCTTCACTTATTTTTATGGGTAAGTTGTTAGGAATTTAATAAAAATAAATATATTTTACATTTTTTTATAAAGTTGAATTTTTAAATGAGTACTCCCTTAGTTTTATTATTTAAATGAGTAATATTTTGTCAATAATATATACCCTTAATTAATGACATTTAATTTAATAAAGACAAAGTATACAGTGAAAATGATTTATATATTAGTTATTTTTACTAAATTGTTGAGATATTTTCTAGATACTCTCATAATTTAAAGATTGTATCTATAATTTCAACTGATAAAATAAAATATTTTAAAAATGATGAACCTCTAAATTTGTGGAATAGAAATATTTGTATCAAGATATTAGTGGCAGTAAAATTGAAATATTTGAAGTAAAATACTCTAAAATGACGTGTATTGAATTTAAAAAAAAAAAAACCAAAGTGACAATGGAGTGAGTATAATTTAACTAGAGTCCTTATAAAATACTCCATCTGTTTCAAAATAAGTGCCGTTTTAGAGATTTTAGGACAAATTAAGAATTATAAAATTTGACATATATACCCCCATATAATCTCTAAAAGATTTATAATATTTTGATAATCTTTAATAGATTTGTTATATTTTAATATAATCCCCAAAATATCTCTTATATTTTGAATTTGAATTCGGGGTAATTCAGGAAAAAATATGAAAAAATAGCTAAAACGACACTTATTTTGAAACAAATTTTAACCTCTAAAACGACACTTATTTTAAATCTGGGGAGTAAACTATTACCCCTCCTTGAAACTAAGCGGAAAAAAAAAACATTTTCTTAAGGCACAAGATAATGAAAATTTACATTCATTAATCTTTTATTAAATTTTATCATCACACCCCATATCTATACAGATCCATCAAATTCAATGTAAGTAGAAAAGATTAAGCTAGCTAAAAATATACATATATAAAATTAATTATGTGTCAGAAAAAACATTGAATCCTTCAAACAATTAGACATTCAAAACCTTAGAAAAGTGATAATTAAATTCACCAAACTGAGCTGTGAAGGCATATTTCCTCCACTATCTGGTGCACAGTAATTTATATGAATTAAAAACACACACTTCACACACTGAATTGCCTAAAAATACGCACCTAGGGGTTATAGGGTTAGGGTTAGGGTACGGGCTAGAAATATTAATATACCTATATATATATATGATAAATTAATACAGCTAATTAATTAGGTCATATGATACAACTGTGAAAGCATGCATGAACAGCATCCAATTCGCATGGATTAATTATAAAATTATTGGAACCACTTACAATTAATTAATATAATTTGAGAATATACTTTGTATGTTAATTTGTGTACTAGTAAAAGGAAAAAGAATTTATTTAAATGTCATATTGATATAGAGTAATACTTATATGCATCAGTTGCATCGTTCGGTTGATGTGCAACTAATATTATTCAATATATAAAACAACTTGTATTGTTAAGGGAAAACAATTGATACCCCTACAAAAATAATTGATATTGTTCAATGATGACATATAATTCAAGCATATACTTTGTATGCTAACAAAAAAAAATTTGAATTTAAATGTCACATTGATATAGAGTAACATCAATTACATCGTTCAACTGATACACAACTAATATTATTCAATATATAAAAACTTGTATTATTAAGTGAAAACAACTATAATAATTATTAGGTGAAATTAATTGATATTGTTCAGTAAATTCAATTGATATCGTTTAGTGAAAATAACTAATTATTAAAAAAAAACTATTTGCACGGTAAAACTGTGGTATAGAAGAGTTTGCCATAATATAATACTCAAGGAAGATTGACATATGAAAAGAAAAATTAAATATATATTTTATTGCTTGAAGTAATAGTTGAGAAAAAAAAAGGTATTATATGTTTGGGAGAGCTTCTAAGTTTATTTTTTAAAGTACGAAAGGTTAACTAACTTTGAAGACAAGATTCTGAACAATATTATTTTAAAAGGTTTGATATACTCTTTTATTGTATAAATACTGTAGTTATTAAATGCTACTAGAAGATAATATGTATATATCATAGTTAGACTTGTTTTTCTTCTATGAAAATGTCTTACTTATTTTTAATGACTTTCTTAATTCTATATTAATAAAAGAAATTATGTATTGCGATGGGGCATCTCAATTCTTAGTGTTTTTGGTGTAAAACATATCAAGTAGGATTTTTATTTTTGTTTGAAACTGGTTTAAGTATGTATATAGTGAAATTTGTTTATATATGAATCATTGAAGGGTATTAGTTGTTTTCACTGAAAAATATTAGTTGTTTTTACTATAGAGTATTACTGATTTACACTGAAGAGTCATAATTCATTTTCACTGAACAACTAAGACTCTTTAGTGTAAATCAGTAATACTCTTCAGTGAAAAGTGAAAACAACTAATATCCTTCAGTGATTCATGTATAAACCAGTTTCCTCGACAAAGTATAGAGTGAAACTGGTTTATACATAAATTACTGAAGGGTATTAATTATTTTCATTGAAGAGTATAAATTGTATTTACTAGAGAGTATTATCGATTTACACTAAAGAGTTTTAGTTGTTCAGTGAAAATGAACTAAGACTATTCAGTGTAAACCAGTAATACTTTTCAGTGAAAACAACTAATACTCTTCAGTGAAAACAACTACTAATACCCTTCAATGATTCATATAGAAACCAATTTCACTTTATACATACTCAAGTTGAAACTGTCCAACTTTTTTTTTTTATATATATATATAAATCACTAAAGGGTATCAGTTGTTTTTATTGAAGAGCATTAGTTGTATTTACTGAAGAGTATTACTAATTTACACTAAAAAGTCTTAATTGTTCAGTGAAAATGAACTAAGACTCTTCAGTGTAAACCAGTAATACTCTTTAGTAAAAACAATTAATACTCTTCAGTGAAAACAACTAATACCCTTCAGTGATTCATATATAAACCAATTTCACTCTATACATACTCGTAATCGACTAGCTACTATAAATAATTTGGAAAAAAAGAGACATTTTTTTAAAAGATAGTGAAAAAATATCTGTTATTAGTAATTAGCATCATTTGAAAATGTGTGTGTTGGAACCTTTGAAAATGTAGGAACGATGCAATATTTGAGGATGTTAACCTAAACTTGGTTAGAGGTGAGTTTTTTTTGGAAGGAAGTAAGTTCAAATTTTTAATTACTCTCGGATACAAAGTGCAATAATAATATAC
The DNA here is from genome assembly GCA_947034835.1 of Ballota nigra. Taxonomy (NCBI): domain Eukaryota; kingdom Viridiplantae; phylum Streptophyta; class Magnoliopsida; order Lamiales; family Lamiaceae; genus Ballota; species Ballota nigra. The sequence goes on along the minus strand of OX344727.1, from coordinate 1,636,451 downwards.
GTAAGTTCAATTTTAATATAATTTAAATAAAAAAAAATTGTACCTCGGAATAAGTTGGAAATTTTCTTCTAGCTTTTCTTATTCAATTTGATTTACAAAATTGGACGTTGTTTGTATATTGCTACCACTTTTAAATAGGTTGGTTGGCAAGGATTATGAATAAATAGAGTTGTTATTTTAGCCAAGCGAGTTTGAGTATTTGATACTCGAGCTCGGCTTGATAACTTTAATGAGTTGGAGATAGAGTCCGGTTTGATTCGCTAACAAGCCTAATGAAATTTTAATAAAATATTTAACTATCGAGCTTATCAAATTGAGCTCGACCCGACTCTTTAGTAAAACAAGTACTTCACGAGCTTGAGCCGAGCTGAGCTCACGAGCAGCTCGTTTCGTTTAACTGCTCTACTTGTACCAAACAAATGGATGATTTTCTTGGATAAAAAGAAGAATTGGATGTTGCTTACAATAATTGTGCAAGTATTTTAATTTATTAATTTAATTAGTACTATCTCTTTTCTTTTTTGTGTGTAATTGATGGGTACATATGATTCCTTACAGGTCACTCATGCATCTTTAGCGTGGCACGTGACTCTTTTCTTTATCTTGGCTTTTTTGCAATCCAAACAGTGCGCTGCAAGCATGAATATATGCTCTCATTATTGGATCATGTTTATGATGCCATATGAATATGAATATGAATATGAATATGAATATGAATATGAATATGCCTCCCCTTATTAATCATCCTTAAATGCCGACATAAATAATAATTTAAATCTATTCAATATATTTATTGCTGAATAAGAATAATCTTCTTTTGTTTTGTCGTTTTAAATTTAAGATGATGGGTTAATTGGCTCCATTTTTATAAATGAGCCATTCATTTCAAAACAAGAAGAGTAATTGCTTTGCAAAGCATAGGAGTATAGTATGATAATTTATCAATTTATTATAAAAAAAAATTGTGTGTGTGTATATATATATATATAGTTAAATTTTATAACGTGAATACACTTTAACTCAAACGGATTAAAAATTCACAATTCAATCCGTACATGTATATATATAAGTGAAAGTTTTGTGGGAGGTTATTCCATAAAATTGTTCCACGAAATGGGTAAAATGTTAACAATTTTTAATAGAATTATATTAATCACTTTGATGGTAAAAATTTTATTTTTAAAGTGATAATATTTTGTTTGAAGTGTTTTTTTTTTTCACTCCAAAACTTGTATGAAAAAGTCTTATGGTATAAGATAATACAAATTAACGCTCACTCCTATCAAAGTATTAATACACCAATACCTTAGTTATACTCAATTTAATTGTCTCATATCATGAGACAGTCTCATATAAGACCTAACATTTTTTTATCGTCTCTTAGAAAATAAATCGGAGATGATCCCGCACATGTTTTTGTGTATTTGAAATATTTAAAGATTTTAGTGAATATTCTCTTGGACAATATTTTTCATTTTTCGTGTTCAAATTATCTCCTTCATTTCTCTGTGTTTTCTTGCCATTATTTTACATAATTAAGTATGCTCATAAACATATCTCATGGTGTCAGATAATGATAATGGGTATTCTCTTTGTCCGTAAAAAATAGTCATATTACTTTGCACGATTTTATATACAATATGTCGGAAGATATTATGGAGTATTGTGGGGTCCGAAACTCCCATCAACAATATATAATATAAAAAAATTAATAATTGGTTGCATAGTCATTTTCACATCTAAATGTGGATTAGCTTTACAACCTCTACTTTTCTTTCCATTTTAATTTCTCCACATCATTCAACTTTTGTTTGTTTGTAACACTAAATTATAGGGAGAAAATTCAAAGTACAATATAACTATCCAATCAATGGAGGTAAGATATATATATATATATAACTATAAAATTAGAAGAAAAATAATTTAAACAAGATTTAATCATAACATCTCCCACTTTTCTCTCACTTCAAATGGAGACATGGTAAGATGGCCATCTTTGGATTATTCTCCCAAAAACCACATTGTTGGGGAGTGGGGAATCCTTGTTTTGTTAATTAGTGTGGAAGTGAACCCAATTCTTTTTTTATAAAATAAAATACTTAGGAAAAATAAATAAATAAACAAATCATGAAAAATCACTTCCAAGGAAAGCCACAAAATTTTATAGAAGTGTGTAAGTGCATTCCTAAAATAGATAAAATAAAACAAAAATATATTTAGCAAATCAAAGTATTTCACTCTATACGAAATCCATAAAAAGCCAGAGATTGTGAGAATATTTGTACGCCATTGATTTTCATGCTTGTAGCTTCCAATGTCTCTTGTGCTTTTGACTTTTATTTAATTTCTTGTATTTATGAAAATTATTATGGAAACAAACCAAGAGCATTCCTTTTAAGAAATTGACCACGCCCCCATACTTGTTATAGAATTTTTTTATTTTTTAAAAGAAAAAAATTGATAAAGTATAATGAGGGTAAAGAATGGTTGAAAACTATGTTGCAAAGGTGCGGGTGCGGGAGTGCGGGGGCGATACGATACGGATTCGGGGATACGAATTTTCAAAAAACTTAGGGTGCGATTCGTTAAAAATACGTCTATTTATTTATATTTTATTATATATAAAACCTAAAAAATTAAATATATTTTAAAATTTTGTAAATCGAATGTATATAATTCACATTTTCTCTGACCCAAAACTTAAATATATTCAATAATTTAATATAATTAAGTAACCAAAAATCAATTTAAATTCAATTAGCCTAATATATACATCATAACAGTGATTACAATATAAAATAAGTGTTACATTGTCAATTTGAATTATATTATATAATAAAATTCAATTGAAGTAACACATTTAATGCTTAATAAGTAGGATACGCAAGGAGGATTCGAGTATCCATTAGTGAATTCGCCACGTGGCGGCCGGATTCGCCACGTGGAAAATTCGATTCGCGGATTAAAGAATCTCACCCCTTTTAGGGGGCGGGTGCGAATCCGATACTGTATTGTGATATTTTTAGAAGAATCCGTGCATCATAAGTTGAAAATAATGAAACCTTCTTTTGGTTATAGACTTGTCGTTCTTTAATATTCTTATTTGATAGGAGTATTACAATTTAGTATATTATACAATCACTTTTATGTAAATTTGTACGGATTTATAATTTGAACCCACAACCCAATTCAGTTTATCCAAAATCCAATTAAAAATAGGTTATCCAATATTTTTAAATTTGTTACTTATTTTAATTTAATTTTTGCATGAGACTTACTTATCTTACTAATATAAGTTTGCGTAGAGGAGGATTTTAGATTTTATATAGAGCTAGTCTGGTTTGTAGATTTATGAAGGATGATAGATAAAATTAATTTTGGGAGAAAGGTGGGATAATTATTCCTTAATCTATAGACACAAAAAACTTTAGAATAACTCTTTAAACTTGAAAAATAAAATAAAATTATAACAATAAAAGTTATAATTCATCAATCCAAAATACTCCGAGTAGGTTTTATATGAAAACGCTTCATAATAAGCTTAACATGAAATAGTTTTAGAGTATCATTAATCTCATCAGAAGTATCATTATACCTGTCAGGGGTATCACTAATCTGTGTCAATGGTATTATATTATAATTGTTTTAAATTTTCTTGAACTCAGACCAATGATACCCTTGGTGAGATTAATAATACTTTAAAATTGTTTCATGATAAGCTTATCACGAACTATTTTCATAAAATTATTTTCCAAATACCCCACTTAGTTTAAAAAATGACAATTCGAATAATATGATTCTAGCTAAATACATCATCTGTTATATATTACAGAAGAAACAAACAAGTCCTTACGAGCTGAAAATAATTAAATATAATATTGAACCAAATAGACAAGCCTAAGCATGAAAGTAAATTGTTCTAATATTCATATTTGACCTGATTACTATGCATATTAACAAATCAGAATATAAAATTGAAATATACTCCCTCTGTCCCGGAACTTATTTCATATGTGGGGTTGACACAATATTTAAGAAAAGTGAAGTGTGTGAGTGTAAAATTAAATAATTAAATAATAAAAAGGTGTTTTATTGACTTTTGTGTGTAATTTATTTCCTTTTTAAGGATGTAAAAAAAGAGTTGGGACATCCCAAAGAAGAAAACGTGAAATAAGTTTGGGGACGGAGGTAGTACTTTCTTTTGTACCTAAGAAATACTATTTTGATTTATCACTTGTTTTACAAACATCACATCCCAACTTTTGTATTTATAGAACTAAAATAGTAGAAAGATAATCTTTATAAAAAGCTCCAACTCAAAAGCAAATACATTATTAAAACCCAGCCACGTACAATGTGTACCTCGTGCATAAAGACTCGTACATCATGATAAAGCTCTGGGAAACTATTTATTTGCTGCCAAACAAGTCACATGGCCTACGAAACATAATAATAAGTCCAATTAGCCTTTTTCATGATTATTCCATTTTAACCCATGTAAAAAAATTCTGACTGCAAGGACGCACGCTTCAATCAAGAAAGTTTTTACTTTTTTTTTTTTTTTTACCATGATTGGAGTAAATGTCTTTTTACAGAAAATTTGTGGAAAAAGACGCTGACGACCGTACAATTTGCAGTGTGTCATTATTTACCTTTGGGATGGGTAGGTGGGGTAAGTAATTATGGCTAGTAAAAGTTTGAATAGTTTTAATAAATAAATAAATTGGAATTAAATATGTTTTACTAATTTCTTGTATTGAGTGCTGATAAGCCATTTCATGTGGTACATTATCCACAGCCATAGGTCTTGCCAAAACTGTCATCAATCTGCCTGCATTAGCCGCTTGTACCACGGATTGTGTATTTTATTATTATTATTTTAAAAAGTAGTATTAAAATTATACTAAGGTTATTATGTTGTATACCTGGCACACATGATGATTGTAGTTGATGGAAATTTCAGAGTATTTTTTTTTCCCTTACTTTATTGTTTATTTTGAATTCTAACAGTACACATTTGTTTATAGATATATTGAGATTAAACAATTGTAATTCAAATTGCATTCTTAACAAAAATAATCTACATGTGTATGTGTAATAAAGTGACCAGATGACATGATTTAATCTAGTACAAATACATTGTGGTAACAAGTTGCTTACTTAATAGAAATACGGTTAATACAATTCAATTATACGACAATATAATGTACCAATAACATTCTCTGATTCTATATTGACAACATGATACTCCTTCCGTCCCACAAGTGTTTGCACCATGGGATGGACACAACTTTTAAGAAAAAAGTGTAATGAGTGGTGTTTTGTGGGGTATAAAGTGAAAAAATTGGTTGAATAGAGGATATTGTGGGCCCAAAAGGTAAAAAATAATGGCAATTTCTGTAAATATGTGAATATTGTGAGGGTGAAAGTTTATAAAAATGTTTCCTTTTGTGGGTGTGCAAACAATTGTGGAACAGGCGAATAAGAAAAATGTATAAATAATGACAAAGTATAGAGTGAAACTGGTTTATACATAAATCATCGAAGGGTATTAGTTGTTTTCATTGAAGAGTATTAGTTATATTTACTGAAGAGTATTACTGATTTACACTAAAGAGTCTTAGTTGTTCGGTGAAAATGAATTAAGACTCTTCAGTGTAAACCAGTAATACTCTTCAGTAAAAATAACTAATATTTTTCAGTAAAAACAACTAATACCTTTCAATGATTAATGTATAAACCAATTTCACTCTATACATACTCAAATAATTATGGGACGGAGGGAGAATGATCTTTTAACACACATACATCTTGTCTACAAGAATACAAGTTGCATTCTTACAAATATACAATACAATTACACGACAACACACCTTATGTCAAAATAACGTCTTCTATATTTTCAATACGTTCTCTGAATCCATACTCGAGGACATAACACAATCCACTACAACAAAAATTGCATTCTTAATAAAAACACAACTAATACAATTCAGTTACACAAACCCTTTTACGTTGCTACATTCCGTGGCTTATATTATATACGACATGAAACACTCTTCTCCATAGCTAAAATTGTTTGTTGGGGGGGGGGGGAGTTGTGAAATTAATAAACATGAATAGAGCCCATGAAGCAAAAAAATCAAGAATATCTAGATAATTGAGGTTGCAAAATGTTTGATTTTTGGAAGGTGTGTGGTTGGATAAGGCTGTCATGTGAGAAAAGGAATAGTGGCATTCATACAAGACATGAGATAAGAAGCCAAAAGGCAACAAAAAACTGCAAAGAGCAATAGTAATAATGGCGTACCCACCCACCCCCACTCTTTATCATGGAAACATTTATTACAACTCCCATTTCCAGGCTTGTTGTATTATGATACACACTCTGAAGGAAAATGACGCACAACTAATTTTATGCTTCAAAAATAGAGAAAAGGAGTCCGAGATGGAAAATGAAATAAAATATGTACATGTGACAAAGTGGAAAAATTATAAACGAACCAAAAATAAATGAAAAAAGATAGTACTAGTGACAAAATTTTATCCAGGGCGGTAGTACTACAAGCTTGCCAGTTTGTACATTGCCACCAGAATGAGAAATCTCCCGCCGCTTCTATTAACATTTTCAAAAGTACAACCAAGATTATTCCACTTTTTTATCCCCTTAATTACCCGATTTACCCCCTAATCAACAGCTTAAGGCTTCGTATTTCACCGGCATTGGACGATTAAACCCTGCTTGAGATAGCAGATTACCAACCACCGCAAGATCCCTGCAAAAAACTCCCTGGAAAACCGACGCTGGCGGAGTTTTAACGACCGCAACGGGCTTATTTTCGACTGCCGGAATTGGCTCAACTCTGGCGGCGGAGGGTGGCGGAACAGCCTTCTTTCTTGATTCTTCGTCCAAGATGGTTGACATAACGCTAGTGTATCCCTTCTGAATCAATCTATACAGTAATAAAGAAGACATTTTAGCTCGATCCCTCACTGAATCCACTTCCTTTTCATCAGCAAATTCACATCTCTCAATGAAGCTTGAGGATTTATCAGGCTTGTGTTTCAATGTCAACAGCAAATGTGCTCTTTCCAATTCGGATCTCGAACAGCCCCGTCTCAATCCGATCAAAGCGTAATAGTCTACATTTCCAGTTTCGCCATTGGCGACTCTCTGTTTCAGCTGCTGGATTTTCGAAGCTAATGAGCAGAGCTTCCCTGGAATTTCTCTGTACTGAACATTTTGCCGTTTCCAAATCGGGCCTGGTAGTTTTCTATCTCGAAGAATGGAGTTGTATAGAAGTTTCAGATGCTCGAGGTCGTGGAGACTATCGGGTAAGCATCTGATGGTTTCGAAGAGAGTGGCTCTAATGGTGAGGGCATCGATGGAGGAAGTGTCTAACGCTAGAGCTCTATTGCAATCGGCGATCGCTTCCGCGATTCTGCCGGCGGAGAGAAAGGCGGAGGCGCGGTGGATGTAGCATTCGGAGAGGAATCCCTGTGGAGCTCCACGGCGGCCGTCGAGGATTTTGGAGAAATGTCTGATGGCTTCGGAGTAAAGGCCGGCGTCTAGGGCGGCGATCGCGGCGGTCTTACGGCGGATGAGGAGTTTGATGTGGCAGAGGAGGTGGGAAATGCTTTCGATCTCGGATTTTGGGGGAGTTTGGGGAGGGTTGTTGATGGAGTTTTCGCCGTTGAGGGGGAATTTGTTGAAGGAGAAGATATCGTCGGAGAATGAGTTACTCTCGCGGCGGAAGGCGGCGGTGGCGAGGCGTTTTCCGGTTTGAAGGAGGACCATCGCTTCCTCCATTAAACCTAGGTGGCAACATGCTTGACCTAATACCGAATACCTGTTTGTGAAAATGCATCAGAGAAGACCGAGTTAGTTCTAACTCGTGTGGGTGACTCAATCAAACTCGTTGAGTGAATGAATGAATGAATATTCGAGTTTTATCTGATCGAAAAACGCAATTATCTTATCTGATTTAATCTCGTTGTTGGTGAAATTTGTGCCAGTTTTTGAATTAAGAAAAGGAAATTTGACTTTGGATAGCAACATTAAGCATTAATTAGAAGCTAATTAGGTGGCATTTCATTAATTGCCAACAGCGATTTCGCGTAAAATTCAAGCATCAATTTCAGCATTCAACAAATTTAAAAACAGCGAAAATGGAAAACTCGAGAATCTTCGGAAATTTACCTCCATTGCCCTTCCTTCTCGACGTTTTTACAGAGACCGGCGATGACCTTTTTCTTCAAATCGGAAACAGAAAAGCACTTGAACGCCGCCGGCTCGTCACCACTCACTGAGTCGCCACCGGAGGAGAGAAGCTTGACTCGCTCCCTCGACAGCTGCGTGGACGAGTTATCCGACGATCCAGACGACGACGTATCGTCCGCGGCGACCATTTTCAAGCTCGGAATATAGTCCTGCAGCATATCCGCCACCTCCTTGAACCGGCGGCGATACAGCAAACACCGCGCTTTCAGCTCGAGCGCGACCTCCATGCGCGGCGCCAAGGAGAGCGCCGCCTCCAAAAGCCCCAACGCGGCGGCGATATCGCTCTGCTCTTCCGTCGCAATCAACATCCTCGCTTCCCGCACATATCTCTCCACAATCTGCAACAAATCCCCAACGATTAATCAATTTTTCCCCAAATCAACGAAAATAAAAACCGATCGTGTTTGTTACCTTTCTATTGGTGAGCCACCAGTGCTTCTTTTCTCCGCCGGAAATAGTCGGAGACGCAACAGCCATGGATGAATTGCAGTAATCAACCATCAACAGCTTTCTCTCTCTAGAACCTCGCTCACAGTGTGCGGCTAAATGCACATACTATATTTGAATCTGAAATCAATCAAGCCTGGGGAGGAGGCTTGAATCTGAGAGAATCTAGAGAAAGAAAGAGGGGAAATTGTGAATGAGAGAAGAGTGGGAGAAGGGCTTTAAACAAGAGATGCCAGCTTTGACCTGAAGAAATTTTGATCCCTCTATTTCATCGCTGGCAACCAGATTCTCTCTCATCCTCTTTCTCTCACTAGACTTGAGATTGCGAGACTCCTATTGGTTCCTCTACGCGCTACTACCACTATAGTAGTATTATTCTAATTCTCTACTTAGTTTATTCCATAAACCAAATTATTTATAGTTTTCATGATAGTAAATTTATGACATAATTTATTCATATTACTAAATGTGATTTTGCTAAATTACAGCACGCAATAATGTGATTTTTCGTAATTACCAAACAAAGCTTAAGGTTATGTTTGTTTTGGCACAAAGTAAAGAGGGAAAATGGTTTATACCTTAACTATTGAAGGGTTTTAGTTGTTTTCATTAAAAAATATTTTTTTTTGTTCAGTATTAGTAGTCCTACTTTTCGGACTGTTATTTTTTGTCATAATAATAACTTTATTGATAAGTGAACCCCACAATACCTCATAATACCTTCCAACTTATGACAAAAAATAACAGCCAAAAAAGTAGGACTACTAATATTGGACGAAGGGAGTATTAGTTATTTTTAATGAAGGGTATTAGTTGTTTTCACTGAAAAATATTAGTTGTTTACTGAAATAAACTAAGGTTCTTCAGTGAAAATAACTAATACTCTTCAGTAACAACAACTACTTATTAGTGAAAACTACTAATACCCTTCAATGTTTAATATTTGAACCAATTTCACTCTATACATACTCTTGTTTCGGAGCTCACCCGCATAGACTTCAGACTTTGGGATCCAAGCTTCATATATAAGAGTTTATGATTTAAAAGCAAGTTTTCAAATCTCAAATTAAATCAATATCTAAAAATACTTATAAAACCTATTACTACTACTTTTCACAAAATTATATACAATCATATCATCACTTTTTTATTATTCATTCAATATTTCTCCTATTTTTCTCTCACACAAGCACAATACAACATTTATCGCTATTTAAACATTTATTTTGTGAAGAAACTTTTATGATCACATGCTTTAAAAGTATTGTACTCCCTCTACCTCACTATTAATTTCTCATTTTTTTTCATTTTCGTCTATTTCATTATTAACTTTCCGTTTTTTTTGTTTTAGAAATAAAAAATATACTCCTACACTTTATTATATTATAATAATATTTCTGCACTTGTAATATTATATTCCTACACTTTATTCATATCTCTTATTTTTTCATCACAACACTTGTACTAGGAGTAAACAGATAATGTTATTTGTTGGATAATTGGTACAAAATCCCCAAATCTATTTTATTATTTTGGGAAATGTTAGAATTTATTAGGTAATTTATTCAGTTACGTCGTTACATTCTAAAATATTTAAATACCATACATCATGACTTTATGAACCTACATTATCGAGTTCATAGTAAAATTTCGGCAGAACTTGTAGCAAAATGCGAAGCCCTCGCCCCCATGGCCCCCACCCCCTGGCCCGCAGAAATTTCGGTAGAACTACTCAATCACAAGTTTATATTTTTCAAAAATATTAGTACTAACGTGAATTATTTTTCCAGTATTACTATTATACATATATATTATCATTGTCACAAAATACACTTGGTTTATAATATAATAGTGTATGCATAACTGTAATAGTAATTATATATAATACTGATAGTATATATACGTAACAACAATATTTGACGAAATCGAATACACATGAACTCAGATTCTCCCAATTTTTTTAAAAAAAATTAAAAATTGAGACATTGACAAATTAGCATTCCACGATTAAAACTAAGGGGTCAAAGCTCAATAGTAATTTGATCTATAAATGGTGGTTTAGTAAGACTATCCTTGCTATGCACGTGACTAATCCATGGGTCCCCCAATTTGACTATTAACTTAAAAATGCAGCAAATATCAAACTAAAAAATAAATTTGACATTTTTTTAGTCATATTCGCAGAAATTAAGGCTACATGTGTTTTAAAATTCTGAATGAATTTAGAACTTTACAATTCGCGTCTAATTTTATTTTGATTTTTCACATTCACTCATTTTCGCAAAATTTAATATTTACATCAGTGTTTTTATACCACCAAGTCATTTTCACTTATCCAATTCAATGTTTTAATACGATATCAATCACTATTAAATACTTACTCTAACACATTTTATTCCTTATTTAAGTATGTTTCATCCAAATTAAATAAATATATGTATGATGTTACTATTTTATAGTTTATACTATTATTTACTTACCTAGTAGTTATAATGAATATTTATCTCTAATAACAAGAAAAGTGGTAAAATTGGAAGTTTATAATTAACTCTCCTACATTACTGTAAAATGATAATTATAGTTTGTCAAATAAAATAGGTTCAAAGGAGTATTTATTTGACACTCCTATCAAACAAATACTCACTCCATCATAATTTTAAATAAACACATACTTTTATTTATAAAAAAAAAAAAAAAAAAAAAAAAAACTCATGTAAATGTGTAGAATGAATTAATTCCATTTTATTCCTTACATTGGAGGTTTTTCATATTGCAGATTTTAGCATAATCGGTTTCCTCAAAACAAATGAAAAAAAGAAAAAAAAATCGAATAGCTCAGTCAATAATAATTTCAGTATTAAATGACTGCATTGAAGAACTATAATATAAGACTTTATTCAAATTGAAAAATCATCATAAATGGTTCCCTTGATTTTTCATAAATTTATGATCTTCATAGTATTTGATGGACCTCATGAATTCTATTCAAGTTCCCTCGATTTTGGTCACTTTGACATTACAAGAAAAATAACATTTAGTGACCGTAATTATGTAATGGTTGCATTTTTTAGTTAAAATAAATTTAATAAAAAAAATAATTTTTATTAACAGTCATGTCATTAAAGACTTTTAACTAAAAAAACAGTAATGATAAAAAATAATAAAATTGTTATCACTAAAAATTAATTTTCTTGTAGTGAGATATGAGACTTATGATATAACTAACATACGCGTCTCCATTTCTACTATATCTGTTTTTTTAAAGTCAATATATTTAAAGTATTACTCAAACATTGATAAAAAAAAATTGGAAGAATTTCACATCAAGACCCAAATTTTAGGTTATGTCTCAATTTAAGTATTCATTTTAAAAGTGTCTCAAATCAAGTCTCAATTTTTACCTTTTTCTCAATTTAAGGCTTGTTTTGTATTCTTGTGTCTCAATTCAAGACCCAACAAACAATTATTTTTTAAATTAAATTCATTCAATATAAAAAAAAAAAAATAGAGACATCCATTATAAATAAATAAAACTTAACTAATTTTAAAAAATATTAACTTTTTATTAATATAATGAATATTTTTAATTTTTTTATATCATCGTGTTAATTTAATTTAAAATTTTAATTTATTGTTTAAAAAAACTGATAACTAGCATTTTGAAATTAAAAAATAAAACTAACATTTTTCATATACAACGGGAAAGGATTATATGGGAAAATGCTAGTTGTCATATTTTTTAAAATACTAAATTAATACATGGTGATAATAAATAGAAATTAGAAATATATATTATATTAATAAAAAAGTTATTTTTTTTATAATTAAAGTTTTTTATAATTTAAGACGAATGTCTCTAATTTTTTTTTTTTTTTTGAATGTCTGTAATATATTTTTTGTATTGAATGAATTTAATTGTTTGTTGGGTCTTGAATTGAGACACAAGAATTTAGAACAAGCCTTAAATTGAAAAAATAAAATAAAAATTGAGACTTGATTTGAGACACTTTTAAAATGAGTACTTAAATTGAGACATAACATAAAATTTGGATCTTGATATGAAATTCTTCCAAAAAAAAAAAAAAAAAAAATTCTAGTACGTACTAAATGTAGATAAAAGTAAAATCCCAATACGTCTCGTGATTATGGCATTAGTTATTGATGAATTTTATAATTGAACTATGACTTTCATGCCCTGTTTCTTGTCCCCCAAATTGCACAATATTAAATGGCAAACTACTACTCCTATAAAATGGTTTTTTTTATTAATGTTTATTCTATATAAATTTTATTATTTTGAAACTTCGACCCTTCTTTATAAAACCCGGTCAATTCTCTCATATTGCCTTTATTTTATTTTCAGGTGACATGCCATTTCTCTATTATATTTGAGTAACATTTTAGTTGTAATCAATACTTTTCCCTGGAAACAATTAATATAATTTAGAATTAATTAGCTTTAACTATTCAAATTTTATGCATGGGTGCAGATGTTTTCTTTTTCTTTATATGTGTGCAGAATTTTTGTAATTATGGGTAATATTTTTTGTAGTTATAGTTAATTTTTATAGTGTAATTTACTAGATTTTGTATGGAGTTATTTTGTGATAAAAAAACAAAAAGGGGTATATCAATCAATTTTATAACACAAAACAAAATATGACATCGACCCAACGTACATTTACCACATTATTGTCAATGTCATAAACAAATAGATGACACATTACAACAAATTAAAATAAAAACTAATATAAAATAAGAATTTGGTGATATAGTATTAGGGTTGAAGAAAAGAAAGTATTCCCCTAGGCGTAAGGCACAAGATTAATGGCCTTTTCCTTTTCCCCATCTCATCCTCCCTTCCTTTAGGATGGGTTCTTTCTTTTGCCCTTTGCTTTAGATTTCACCCAAATTGATTAATGAGTGCACATGAATTATTGTGGATGGATAAATCATTCATGGATAGAAAGATCCTCCTCCTCTTCTTTCTAACACTCCAATGGATATTTTCCATTTTATTTTTAAATAAAAAATTATGATTATCATTATGACATACCGTTCGTATATAGACAAGTTTCGTTTTACAATTAGCTTGCATTTATGTGCATCATTAAACGGAGAAATTGTTATTTTAGGATCGTAACTTAAGGGTTGTGGTAAAACGAGGACCGTAACATTCTGGGCTGGCAAAATGAGGACCGTAACTTTTCAGATTGGCAAAACGAGCACCGTAGCTTTTTAGATTGACAATTTAAGAACCATAACTTTTAAAAGTTACAAATTTCAGGCCAAATAGGCCATATTTGGGCCCAAAATCTAGTCCAAATAGGTCAAATTAGTCCGATTAGCATTGATTATAACTAATTTGTCCTCAATTACCAGATTTTAAAGTTATTGTTCTTATTTTGTCAGCCCAATAAGTTAATGTCCTCATTTTGCTAACCCTCTTAAATTACGGTCCTGAAAAATAATTTTTCCTCTTTAAACGACATCAGTTATTTTATTAAAACACATTAATTTTTCCATTCATAAGTACTCCCTTCATCCCGCGATTACTTTTACGCTTATCTTATTTGAACGTCCCACATTTACTTTCACACAAAAAAAAAATAATAACTCTCTCTCACAGACGTCAATAAAGCATAAAATTATCATTATTTTATTCAGTTCCACACTAAAATCTTCATTTTTTCTTAAAGAAATTGTGCAATCTTCATATGTGAAAATAAATGTGGGACGAAGGGAATATTAATTTTCATGTTGTGTAATAATAATTGTGGATCAGAGATTTAGTAAATTATTAGAGTTTATTATGATTTATTGCTCCTATATATGTTAGAAAATGAAACATCACAACATGATTCGTTCATTTTTATCGTCATGTCTAAACATAAATTATTGATGTGTTAGGTTGAAATTGATTGGTCATAATTGACGTAGTCAATGAAATTATAACATAAACCTCATTTTTACAAACTTTAATATTATCAAATCTTGAAAAATATAGATGTAAAAATTTCTAACTTTGAGAATGTAAAAAAAAAAAATACCTAAAACAGAAATAAAAAGTAATTGGAAAACTAGGCCCCCCCATTTATTATTCTTTCTTTAGGAATAAAGGAGGTTCTTACAATCTCGTGCATGGGCCCACTTTCACATGCCACATCACTAAATGCACAGGCCATATTCCACGTGGCATGACCTATAAGTGGCCCCCACAAACATTGCGAGTCGTGGACCACGGGAATGGCTCTACTCGAGTTTAATAATGGGTGGCTTATTTTTCATTATTTATCCTATTCTTTTCTATTTTTGTTATTTATATATTAATAAATTAATTCAATTTTTTTGCTCGGAAAGTAAAAAAAATGATAATCCATCTATTTGGTTCTTGCATTTGAAACTTGAAGGACCCTTGATGTGGTAATTATTTCTATAATAATGTGCATTTATTATTGAAAAATTATTGTATATCGATCGACATATGCAAGAAAATGATGATTAAAATGTATATCATAGCACATAAATCATGATTATTGAATATTCATATACAATATAATATGCTTAATTTCATGTTATTTTTCATATAGCATTACTAGGCCTTTAAACAAATATTTACTCCCTCGACCAATATTAGTAGCCCTGTTTTTTTAACCGTTATTTTTTGTCATAAGTTGAAGGATATTATTATAAGGTATTGTGAGGTTCACTTATCAATAAAACCATTGTTTATGTAATATATAAGTATTATATTTTTCATAAACAATCACTTTATTCATAAATTGATCTCACAATGCGTTATAATACTCCTAATTTATGATAAAAAAATAACAGTCCAAAAATCATGACTAGTAATATTAGACGGAGAGAATATTATATAATTAAATGAGCGGCTCTTGGACTCTTTTTTTTTTTTTCCAGAGTAGCACATTTTAATATATGAAATAAATATCATCCGACATTTTAGTATATTAAGTTCATTCTTGAGAAAATCTCTATAATATTTAAAAGAATTACCTATAAAATTTATTAATATGACTATAACATTATGGACAAAAAATTTGTGGTGGAAATTGATACCAAATTGCCTAATTTTTTTTCTTACCAACATAGTATTTGTCTACAAAATTTTCGTAAGTAAATTGTTTGTAGATAAATTTTTATAGTCAAATTGTTTGTAGAAAATTAATTAATCAGAAATTTCATTTCGTAGATATATTATTTGTAAGTTGATGAATGAAGATGCCTACATGATCAAAATATTTTGTAAGCAAGTCGCAGACAATCTCATTACGAAATTTTTTTATTGAAAAATTGTGTACTTTCATATGCAAATCCCCTTTTTTTTTTTTTTTTTTTAAAGTTAATGTTGGCTTCTAACCATACTTTATATACTGCACAATATTATCTCGTAATCTTAATAGTGATACTGATACCAAATTTATCATAAAACTCCCGTGAACAAAATTTTAAAAAGTTTTTGTCTAATTACAATGCAAGAAAAAGAGACCAAACATGTGTAAGACCTAAAAAATCAGGTATTTGTGTTTCTTATGATTTTAAGTTTTTATCGTTTCTTTCATCACAAACTCCACTTTATAGAACGAGGTAGTGGAAGTTGACTATTTTGCCACTAACTTGATTTTAATGCTTATAATTTGCGTGGTGCCAAAGTTTTGCCCTTTTTTCATAAATAAGTACTCCCCCGTCCCATAATTATTTGCACACACTAAAAAAGAAAATATTGATTTGAGTGCACACTCACAATAATATACACATATTTACCCATATGTCACTACTTTACTCTGAAAGTAACTTTTTCTTAAAATGTGTACAGTTTTTTGTATGCGAATAATATCGGGACGGAGGAAGTAATAATAATGATTTAATAAATTGCAAAAAATGAGCCCCCTCACGCACGCAAATTTCACACGAGTTAAATGTTCATCACTAAAAGAAGTAAACCTTATTCAAGTAAAGTAAATGATGTTATGAGATAAGATTTTTCCAATGTATATAAGAGAAATTATTTATTAATCAATAAATGTACATCAAGTACAACATCAAACATGCCACTAATTATACAAGTATTATTATACCATTCTCTAACAATCATTAAGTAAGTCTCTTGTGCATCTTGTGCATTACACCGAAAGTTTTTCAATGTGATCGATTATCAGTTTAAACTTTTCAGTATACTCAGCCAATATTTTTCGGTGTAAACAACGTCAACTGTTAAGTGAGTATATCGTACACCAGTGTATATGTGAACTTTGCTACTCCCTCCGTTCCCAAACATTTTTTACAGCTACTTTATTTTTTTATTTTAGCGAGCGAGTTGTTAATTATTATTTGAAATGATAAATTAATTTTTAAGGCAGATTATGATATATCTATCTCTCCTCTATTATAAAGTAACTTGAAAATTACTATATCACTCTAAATACTAATAAAAAAACTCGTTCACTAAAACACGATAAAAACAATAATTATGAAAAGTGTTATTGGACGGAGGCGGTACCCATACTACATGGGTTTGTGTTGAAATTTGCATTATTGAAAAATTGAATAAAATGATGTCTTTTAAAGAAATGGAGAGAATGTAAGGTTAAGGTGAGTTGGGTGCCTCCTTTCCAACATCAGAGGGAAATTTTGGTTAATAAAAAAGACAATAGGGGGACCATAGTATTGAAATTGTAGGTGTCTTGTGTAATGCCATAACACCACCACATTCTTGTTACAGCTAAGCTTTTTTCCAGCTTGGAGAGAGAGGGAGAGGGGGGAGGGGCCCCCTTAGTGATTGGAGAGAAGCCCATTCTCTAATCATCACTTACATGGGCTTCAAGGCCCTACCTAGTTCGTTTGTTTTGTTTTGTTTTGTTTTTTAAATAAAATAAAATTTTCACTACTTAACATTAAATTTCTTCATGATTGGACAAGAATTAATTGAGAGTAATTCTAATTTGCAATTGAGTGCATGATATGCACTTAAATTTTGAAAAAAACATTATAAGCAGAAATTAGTAATGCCCCAATAAATAATCAGTGCCCCAAGAAGTAATCAACAATACCCCTATTTCAGAAAAAATACACAGTTCGGTGTGTTTGTGTGTGTTTTGAAAAAAATCAAAATTGAAGTCAAAATTAAGCTTAAAATCCAAGTACATATTGTGCACTTAAGTGCGTGCTAGAATTTGTGATTGGTTGAAAGACATAATTAGGCATTTGTTTTATTCACACTAGCTGGTTTAGTTTAGGAGTACTTTTGCTATTTTTAGCAATAATTATGAGCAGAGTATTGTACAGTGTGAAATTTGTTTATAGTAAAATTAATTTGTAGTACTTTTAAGTGTAATAATTCATACTCTTTAGTGAAAACAATTCATACTCTTCATAACCTTCAATTCATGCTTTTTACTGAAAATAATTTGTATTCTCCAGAACTAATACCCTTTAATAAAAACAATTTATACTCTTCAAGCTAGTGTGTATACGAACAAATTTCACTCTATACTTTGACTTATGAGTAAGTCTCTTGTAAATAAATTTTATTGTACAATGTAATACGGTATTAGTAGTTTTGATTATACAATATTATTGTCACATTAATACCTTTTATGAAACAATTAACATTGTTATATAAACCGGTCATGTAAAACATATGATCCAAACCCTTCTTAATTATATATATTTTTGTGAAACTATATTACCTATACAAGTAACATTATGTGCCAAATTAAATATTTAAAAATGAGTAAAGAAAAAAAATAGGGAGACAATTTGAAATACCCATTTTCAACTTTAAGAAATTTATTTTACCCACTTCAAATATACATAATTTTTTCTCCCCAGTTTCAACTTCAAACAATCTTTTTTACCCATATGGCCCACAACATCATAATCTAATCATCTCATCATATTAATGACCCCCTTAATACCCATCTTACCTTTATATCAATCTGCATACGTGGCATATGCTTATGTGTCATCTATGTCCTACGTGGCATGCTTGTGAAATCCTACGTGTCAATATTATGCTTATGTGACATTATATAATAAAGAGTCTAATTTAAAAAAAATATGCAAATTCATGGATTCGAACACTGGACCACTTGAGTACAAGTTATAATTTTAACCAACTAAGCTAAACTATGAATATATACAAATTTGGATTGATCAATTATATTTAAAACTCTAATTATATGAAACTTTAATGTTTAATTATTTTAAATTGAATTGTCTCACTATATTTAAGGATTTTCAATTTAGAAATTCCTATTTTTTTAAAATAAATTAAAAATAGAATTAAATATATTAATTAATTTTGAATGTTTTATCGATTAAAAAAAAATAACATTTAACTTATAAATTTTTATTTTCTTGAAAACACAGTGCACCAAAATTTAATCTCAAAACAAATTTAATATATCATTATATTGACTTAAATGTGTTTAACATGTGGCATTATTTTGAATATATTTATTATATAATATAACTACATTAAGTTTATGGTGAACAAATTTATAACGTTATTGTATATGTAATGCATAATGTATAATTAATTTTTTACGAATATTCCGCGTAATACGCGGGTCACTCATCTAGTATTACAATAAGACTCTAAATTTACAATATCAATTAATAACATGTTATCAGTTACAATATTTTTATTGTATATTTGTGTGTATATATCTCATCATATTAATGACCCCCTTAACACCCACCTTACCTTTATATCAATTAAACTTTAATAAATACTAAATATTACAGTAAGATTCTAAATTTACAATATTAATTAATAACATGTTATCAGTTACAATATTTTTATTGTATATTTGTGTGTATGTATAGTGCATATTAATAAATAGAAATAATATTTTAATTGAATTTAAATTGTGATGTTAAAAAATTAGTAGTTTTAATTGAATGGATACTATATTATTTATTTATTAAAATTTAAGTGATGACAATGGAGTGGAGGGGTGGGTATGAGGAGAGGTGGAACCTAACTCAAGGTTGTTAACTCTTTTATACCCATTTTGTAGGGGTATTTTGGTCATTTAACATGAATTGGGTATAAAAGATTTTTTAAAGTTGATGTGGGTAAAATAAATTTTTAAAAATTGAAAATGGGTAATTTGTGGTATTTTCAAAAAAAATATCTATCTATGTGCCCAAAAGTCTCTAGGCATGCCTTATTTTTCATAAGCTTGTCAGGTTTGAAAAATATGAATCAAGTTAGATAACATCTCTGTTTCTTTCTTGGTATATTGCCCCCACAATGTTGTGAAAAAACATATTTTATAAATATTTAATAAAACAAAAGACATTTATGTAGTTATTGGGGTTAAGGTACAAAAATTACACATGCTGTGTCTATCTAGGTAATCAATGTTTGAAATAGGACAATACCCAAACACAGCTTGAAAATTGATATTGGCCAAGAATATGCATTGCAGGGTTGTACATTATCCTTCATATTTTAAACTAAAAATAAATAAAAATATTTAGTATTTATTTGTGTAGTGTGGTAGATGGTATGAATTAATTCATGCCCAGTTGTAGCCAATCAATTTTTCACAAATAATCATGTTTTCTTTGCTATTTTTCTTCCAATGATCAGCCGCCTTTATGTGTCTATTAATTAATATAAGTTGACGCTCTAGGCCAATGAAATGTTGACAACTTAATTAGTACTCCCTCCGTCCCACAAGTGTTTGCACCATAATTTGGACACAGTTTTTAAGACAAAATTGTAATGAGTAGTGTTTTGTGGGGTATAAAGTGAAGAAAGTGGTTGAATTGAGTGTATTGTGGACCCAAAAGGTAAAAAGTATTTACAATTTCTGTAAATATGTGAATATTGTGAGGGTGGAGTTTATTGTTAAGGGAAATAATTAAATGAATTAATTTCACACCCTTCTACAAGTTCGGACTTTTAGATGAGGCGGAATTCTTTCATTTATAAAAATATTGTCTTTTATGGGTGTGCAAACAATGGTGGGACAGATGAATAAGAAAAGTGTGCAAACAATTATGGGACGGATGGAGTATATATTTTTTGTAGAGATTAATTAAATACGTGTCTTGTGTTAATTGCATGTTGTTCAACAAATCTCATGTAGCGTATAGATTAATACTCTTTGATTTCCAAAAAAATAATCATATTTCAAAGGTAGTTACAACGTGCACTCGAATTTTGGAAAAAAAAAAAAATTCTAAGCAGAAATAAGTAATATTTTAAAAGAGTAATCGTTAATACTTTAATTCCAAAAAAAAAAAAAAATCACAGTTCGACGTATTAATTTGTGTTTTGTAAAAAAAAAAAATTAAACTTAAAATCCAAACATGTCAGCGTGTGCTAGAATTTGTGTATTTCAAATTTACACAGATCTATAAAAAATTATTTTTTGTGCTTGAAATTCTAGATAATTTCTCATGAGTCCAGGGACGAAGGTTTGTGGAGCTCTGCAGCCCCCGCCCCAAACATTATGAAAAAATGTATTAGTTAAATAATCATTTCATATTGCATATTCTTTGTTTTAGATAATAAAATTTAATTTTTAACGTCGACACGCCAAACAAATTGGTATTTTAATTAAGTGAAAAAATTATTATGTACACTCTTGTACCTTCTAACATTAATAAAATATTAGTTCTTATAATAATATTATTAATTGTTATAAATAATAAAATTAGTTGTGTACGATATACAAGGCGCACGTAATACTTTGTCTAATTTCAGCTCATTCTTACTAATATTTAGGTCCATACTTCTAATTCATATTTCCACCCCTTCATTACATAAAAGTTGAGAAATTAATAAATTACCTCAATTTTTCTCACCGATTTCATTAATCTCTGATATTGAATTAATTAATGAATTCAAGCATCGCTTACAATTTTCAAAGGTTTAGCCTTTGGTTGTACATATATTTTCTATTTTTAAAAAAAAAATATGCATAACATCTCACTATTTAGTACTTCCTCCATTTCAAGTTATTTGCCCTAAATTAAATTGAGTTTAATTAATAAATGTGAATTAGTATGTGCAAAATAATAACATGAGATATAAGTATACTAGTGTAGGGAAGATACTAAAAAAAAAAAAAAAATGTTGTATTGTTATTTATAGAAATATCGATTGAACAAGTTTGGAAAAATGGAGTATTACAGTTGTACTAACATTTTTAAATTTTGCTCTTAGCCCCCCAAACAAATTATGCTAGCTCCGCCCTGCATGAGTCCTTATTTATTAAATATAAAAACAATAATATTTGTCATTAAATAGAAATATTATAAATAATTTACGCATTTTTATTATAGAAATGACTTGTATAATTTGACACACCAAAATTAAAATCACGACCATCTTTGTGGTACTAAAGGAGTAATTTTCTAGCTTCCCGTTTTATAAAGATTGTCATGTTTTTCTTTTTTTGTTCCTTCCAAATTATAACCTACTTCTAGGTTAAAGGTGAGTAAATTGTTTCAACCAAATATCTCTATCAATTTAACGTATACTGAGATTAAATATTATTGTTTTTTATTAAATAAATAAGAGTTTTGTCTGAAATTTTATAGGTAAATTCAAAATTTCATGTACAATAAATAATAGTTTACTAATATATATTAAAAATGAAAGTATTTTTTAAGATAGAGAGAATTATTTTTTATAAAGATAAATATACTCGAAAGAAAAAAGTTAAGGTTGAATTCTCTACTCCAGCTAATTTTAAGCATTAGTACTCCCTCCATCTCCTCTTAATTTTCAGAGGTGGGGTGATTCAGATTTAAGAAAAACTGTTTTTTTTTTCTTACTTTTTGAACCAATGAGTGAAGATTATTTTGAATTAAAGTAGTTATTGTAAAAGTGTTTTATTTTTATATTTGGGGTGTGAAAGTTATTATGGGACGTCCTAAAAAGAAAAATGTGAAAATTATTAGGGGATGGGGAGTATAACTTAAGCTGGACAATTGTCCATTGTAAAGAAATCAGTAGTCTCCTTGGATGTTATATACCACTCCTTTCGTCTCGGGATTACTTACACTACACATCCCATTTTTTGTTCGTCATAAATAGAATTGTATTTATACAATGTGCATCTTTTTATTATATAAAATATACTATTTGCAATATTAAAAAAATTAAAAAATTAATTTCTACGTAGTATATTTTACTACCTCCGACCCAGATTTGTTTTCACATTTGATTTTTTGAGACTTTAGTGTGAGAGTTGATTTGTAGTGTTTAAATGGATAAAATCATTTTTTGATGATGAAATATTGTTCAATATAAGTGGATGAAACAAAGTAAACATATTTTTATGCGTAATTATTAGTGAAATGAGATGTAATTTAGAGGTCTTTGTAAGGGATGAACAGTGCACTGCGAAAATTGATTTGGGACGGAGGGAGTATATAATAAAATGATAAATACAATGTATAAATATAATTCTATCTGTGTAGGAGAAAAAATGAAATGATTATATCGTATATAATAGAAGTAATAATAAACATGTCATCTCTAATTTGATAGCTAGCATCGTATATTTAAATTTATAACATTTCAAATTGACAACTCCCAAAAATAATTCATGATAGATAACATACCAATAATGTATTCGTTGGATTTTGTACTTCTTGTACACATTCTAAAAAAAAATTTGGCTTTTAAAAAAAAGGGTTAATTGCAAAAAAAATCACGAACTTTGCAGTTTTTATCAATTACAACATGAACTTTTAAAGTTTGCAATTCGATGCATGAACTAATTTATTACTGCAATTCAATACATGGTGTAAATTTCTGGAGATAAGTACGCTCACGTGGCAGCCGGAACTGACACAAAAAACGTGTCACATACCACGTTAGATGTCAAATCTGCAAAAAAAAAAAAAAAAAACTAATATTTCAAAAAGTTCTTTTATAAAAAATATTGCTCAAACACATTTAATAATTAATTATAAAATTTGGTGTTCTCTAGTTTATGTAGGAAAAATTATCTCACATTATACAAACTTGTATATATACTATAAAATAATTTTTGTTTTACTATCTTCACTCTTATTAAACCGTGTTGAATAATATTTTATTAAAATAAATGTTTTGAATTTTTTTTTAAATTCTTCTAGATTTGACATTTGATGTAGCGTGTGACGTGTTTTTGGTGACGGCTTAGTCTACCACGTAGCGTTAGTCTTGCCAAAAAATTTATGTGTAGAGTATCGAAAATTCACGCCATGTATTGAATTGCAATAATAAATTAGTTTGTGTATCGAATTGCAAACTTTAAAAGTTCATGTTGTAATTGATAAAGACTATAAAGTTCGTGATTTTTTTTGCAATTAACCCTAAAAAAAATAATGATACTATACCAATAATGAAACATAAGTAATTGTAACAACCTAATTAGCTCTAACTATAATTGTAGTTTAAAATGATAGTAGCTTCTTTTATAAATAAAAATTGTAATGATTTTTGAGTTATCTAAGGAGTGAAGCTGGTATAAATATGATGGATGACTACTAAGCTTATGATGCATTAATTCTGAAGTTTCAAAGTATTATATGAAAATAATTCATGATAAGCTTATCATGAAACAATTTTAAAGTATTATTAATTTTATCGGGAGTATCATTAATCTCATCAGGGTTATCATTAGTCTGAGTTTAAGAAAATTATTTTAAATTTTCTTGAACTTAGACTAATGATACCCCTGATTGGTTTAATGATACTCCTGATGAGATTAATGATGTTATAAAACTATTTCATGTTAAGTTTATTATGAAGCGTTTTCATATAAAACCTATTCTATATTTAGGAATCAATACATGATTTTTTGGTAATAAAATTTTCAAATTCCTATAAAAGGTGATTTTCACAATTAATATGTTTAGGAATCAATACATGAATTTTTGGTAATAAAATTTTCAGATTCCACTAAAAGGTGATTTTTATTTATTTATTTTGGATAAAATGTTGGTAAGTTATTATGATTGGTCGATTAATTCTTTAGCACAAACAAAGGGGTTTTATACTTTTATATATGACTATTGAATTAATTAATTACTTATTATATGCAATAATATTTTTTGTTACAAATTTTTTTTTAAATTGCATTTTTGTGTTCAAAATAACCTACAACTACTATTAAATGTTTGATGATTACCTTGCCTATCTAATGTCTGGTAGATTTGGCACATCTTACTCATATTCGTGCACTCATAATTTTTGGAATATTTCATTAAATAAATATTGACTAGGATTGTAAATTAGTCGAGCTAAATCGAACGCAATGTTATTCAAACTTATTCGAAATGTTATTGAGTTTTAAAATTCATATTTGTGCTTCTTTGATAAGTAACTGAGTCGAGCTTTCATCACACTGAACGCAAGTTGAGTTTGAGTGATTTAACTTTTTACACTTGTTTTTTTTTTCCTTATCGAGTTCGAACCGAGCTTTAGGTCGTACCGAACATAAATGCACTGTCAATCTTTTTTTATATCTATATCGAACCAAGCTCAAACGAGTTTTTACCGAACAATCTTAAATCAACTATCGAATAGTTTGGTTGAGTTAACATTTACAAGTCATGTAAAAACAAACTACCATTATGGATTGTTTAGTTTTCGTGCAAGACAAAGTATAGAGTGAAACTAGTTATACATGAATCACTGAAGGGTATTAGTTGTTTTCATTGAAGTGTATTAGTTGTATTTGTTGAAGAGTATTACTGACTTATACTAAAAAGCCTTAGTTGTTCAGTGAAAATGAACTAAAACTCTTCAGTGTAAACAACTAATACTCTTCAGTGAAAACAACTAATACCCTTCAATGATTCATATATAAACCAATTTCATTCCATACATACTCTTCGTGCAATGATTCAAAAACTACAAATAAAAAACAAATTAAACTTAACTAATTGTTCATAACGAATTTAATCAAGAGAATGTTAAAACGAAATTATTAAAAAAAAAAAAAAGTTCCATCAACTAACCTATGACAAGCCCCTTATTTAAAGGGTATCAAGAACATTGGAAACCATATTAACCACTACAATATTTATTTGTTTGAAATAAAAAGTTCCCATTACAAGACACGTAGATAGATACAAGGGGGGCTAACATTAATTAACTAATCAAGATTCATAAATTCAAATTAATTCAAACATTAAAAAAATAGGGCAAAGCCCCCATTCCTAAACATGTTGGTGCACAAGGAGGCAATTGGTTGATGTGAATTCCTAAAGATTCTCTTACCTTATCTAAGGTTTTAATTTTAATTTTAATTTTAATTTTAATAATTATTTATGTATAAATTCTGCTGCCTAAGTTTTGACGGCACAATTATTTTATTTTTTTATGGATTAAGATTTAACCAATCAAGTATGTGTGTGCAGCGTTTCATCCAATGTGAAAGTCAGGCATTTTGCAGGAAGCACGTGCCCACCATGTGCCAAAATCGTGCGAGCCACAAAGTATGAAAGTAACAGTGCCAGCCCAATTCGTGTTAATTTTTTTTTTTTTTTTGCTGGAAAACAAAACAGATTATATCGGTTCATGTGCTTAAAAATATACATGTATTTAAAGGAATAACAAAAGTATAGAGTGAAATTGGTTTATACATGAATTACGGAATGATATTAGTTGTTTTCATTGAAGAGTATTAGTTGTATTTACTGAAGAGTAATACTGATTTACACTGAAAATTCTTAGTTGTTCAGTGAAAATGAACTAAGACTCTTTAGTGTAAACCAGTAATACTCTTCAGTAAAAATAACTAATACTCTTCAGTGAAAAAACTAATACCCTTCAGTGATTCATATATAAATCAATTTCACTCTATACATACTCTTAAAGGAAGTTATTTTCGCAAGTGAATAAGTTTCATTAGTATACAATTTATATCATTATGTATATGTATTGTTATTATTATATACAATTATCGATATCATTAACTGTGCTTAATAACAAGGGTGGACGCAGACACAAAAAATAAAGAAATAAAGTACTACCTTCGTTCACTAAAAGTATGTTCATTTTTATTATTTGTCTATCCACAAAAAATATGTTCATCCCTTTTATGCAAATCGTAACTTTAATATCACACTCACAAAACAATTATTTATTTAAAAATGACATCAACAATATTCTAACTTTATCCTTTTTTTTTTTTTTTTTAAATTCGTGTTCAGCTTATGAGTGTAGTTTTAATGGAGAGAGTATATATCAAACAAAGATTAATTTATTATTAATTAAAATTGATCACGTTAGTTTTGGGATTTGGGAAAATTTAATTAATTTACAATATGTAATTTCAAAATTATTTTTCGATTTTTATTTTAATTTCGAAGGGTATATATATGCATGATATTTGACAAAGAAAATTGGGGTGAGACAAATTAAGCCAATTCTTGTATGAGATATTATCCAATCAAAAACTAAAATACAGATTGGTGAAGGTGGAGAATGGTGTATCAAGAAGGGTGAAAGAATCCTAAAGAGTGTTTTTTGTGAAGTGTTAAAATTAGAATAGTAGGGGTGAATGGCTTTATTTGATTTTGTGTTTTGGTTATCTTAGTAAACAGGTTGAGTGCCTTTGTACTCAATATAATAAAATGCTTCATTTACTATTTAAAAAAAAAAATCAATGCGAGACAATCGCATTATTTAAAATTTTATTTACTATTCAAATTAATTTACTTCTACATGTTTTACTAGTGTTGATGATACATCACATATGTTGTTTTACTAGTGTTGATTATACATCACACATATGGTGCACTCGTATAATGTGACGCAAATGTAAATTTTATAATTCAATCAATACCTCGATAATACTGCAAAAATATATTATTACTATTATACACATGATCTCATCCAATACATGCATATGATCAAGTATATTAGATACACATATAGCATAGTTATGCGAATCGAGCTGCCCAACAATTCAGTTTAACTCAACTAATTAAGTCAAGCTTGTAAGATATTCCATTTATTAATGAGTAGACTTGAACTCGACTCGTTAGACTCAATTAAGGTTTTTTTGTAATTGCATAATGCTGATTAGACTCAACCTCAACTTGGCTTGGCTCGACCCGATAGGCTCACTAGACTCGTTAACGAGTCGAATCGGATTCACTTTCTCACTCATTTATGATATCGACCTGCGCTCTACTTGACTCGATTAGAATTCGAACTTTAAGCACTCTGCTCGACTCAAATCGAATAACAATTCTATACCCAACACAAGCCAATTATTTTTAAATATTTTTTTATTCATGAAAGTTGGTAGGAGGAGGAGCAGTGGTGATGTGAGAGTACATCTACATCTGTACATGAATTTTTAAGTCAACAAAACATTTGAATCCGTTGACTATTTTAACAGTGGGGAAGAGTGTTTTTTGGAAAGATTCAATCCCTTTGACTTTTAGCAATGTGAGCACTATTTATAGTCAAAATTAATGTGATTATATTATGTCTCATACGGAATTTTATACATGCATGCTGTATATCTGTATAAGTGCATGCTATACTTCAAACTTTTAAATCTTTGACCAAATAATAAATTAAATTGTTTGTAAATATATATATATATATATATATATATATATATATATATATATATATATAATTCAGGTCATCAACATAGAAATTATATTAGTGGGCAATGTTTATTTCACACTTCACTTTGGTAGGTTGAAGCAATCTTGTCCTTAAAACTTTTGGATACGAAAAATTTGGATAATATAATACTCTCTCCATCCATAAAATATAGTCATGTTGATTTAGGCACGGTTATTAAAAAAATTGAAATAATATGTAAAAAGTAAGAATATTGTGTCACATTAAGTACAAAATAAATTATTTAAAAAATGTTATGAGTGTATGTTGAAAAGTGTAGATAAAGTTTATTATTTTCATTTTAGGCAATATGACTATTTTTCGTGGACAGCCAAATAAGGCAACCAGAACTATATTTCATGGACGGGGGGAGTATGTTATTAAATTTTGTAGTATGATGATTGCTAATATGTTACATCAATATTAATAAAAATATATTTTTCTTCCCCAGATTATTTGGCCGTTTGGTTTGAGGGATTACCTGCGATTGTCTTGGATAGACTAGAACGACGATCTTGTGTACAATTTGATCTAGAAAATTTGATTCTAGTGCAAATTTTCTGGTTCTAGTCTATCCATTTTTCGATAGTCGTTCTAATCCAATCCTAACTAATCCAATCCTATTCCGTAAAACAAACAGTTCTATAAGAATGTTGTATTTATACGTACATTTTTTTATCATAATTTTTTTTTATAAACATTAACTATTGGCTTAAGTATAGGAAATACCCCAGCCACAAACCAAGATTTACAAAGTTAACAACCCAATTCCATTCTTGAAATGAAATAGAACATGTTGGATTTTTTTTATAAAGAAACATCTCCACATCTAAGTCTTGAGTTCCTCTGCCAACTTTAAACCACATTCATGAATACAATGTCGTCATTAAATTCCAAATCAACCAAATAACTCCAAGCCAAATACACATTGCTTTATGTTTCCCTTTTGATTTAATAATATTTATGATTTTTTATACTCCCTTCATCCAACTGTTACGTTCACACATATTTTATTTGGACGTTTCATAATTACTTTCACACTTCTGAAAAAGAAAATAAATTTATCTCACAAAAGTCAATAAAATACTCCATCCGTCCCCGAGCTTTCTTCTCACTTCTTTTTGTTGAATGGTTTAAAAAAGTGTATTTGTTTAATAATATATGTGGGTCACATGTTGACTTTTGAGATAAAGTAAGTAGTGTTGAAGAGTGAGTGACACTTTGGTAATATTGTATGAATTTGAAGGTTAAAGGTTATATGTAATAAAATATTATTTTTGTCATTTATGAAATGAAAAGTTTACTGGGGAATGACCCGAAAAGGAAAGTGAGAAGTTTACTTAAGAACGGAGGAAGTATCATATTATTATTTTATTAACATACTCTTTTTTTCTTAAAAGAAGTGTCATTTGCTACTATGAAAGAATTTATGAGGGAGTATAAAATATATGACGTGCCACGTTAAATTCCACCCTCGCAAGTAATATATTTTATATGAAAAATGGTAAATACAATATACAATATAATTCTTTTTGCGACGGACAAATAAATAATCGCGAGAAGGAGAGAGTAGGTGGATAATAGTGAGAAAATATTGCAAAATGTTGTGTTCATAAGATGTGTTTTCAAAGTCTTGTACTTGCATAAATCCCCAAACATACATATTTTATATTTTATCTAAAGAAAAAACGCATACTCTCATATGCACTGTGTGCATAGTACCTTCATTCAACAGTTCAAATTGTTTATAATAAAAAATGTAGGTTGATTATACTGAAAAATATCATTAAATTACACTGAAAAACGATTTTCGATGTAATTTAATCACACTTTTCAGTGTAAACAATCTCAACTATTTAGTGAATGCATCATGCACCAAATGGACAATAAAGTTACCCAAAGAAAAAGGGGATGAATATTTGTTTTATATTTATTAAGAAAGTATTTCGTGTTTCTTGAATAAATATTTGCTAATTTAAAACCTGCAAGCTTTGTACTCCCTCCGTCCCAATTTTGTTTTCTCATTTGTCAAAAATGTCCGTCCCAATTTTATTTTCTCATCCCTAAAATGGAAACTACTTTATTCATTTAAATAATACTTTATTCACTATTCACCATTTACAATACTACTTTATTCATTTAAATACTATTTTATTCATCATTCATCATTCTCAATACTACTTTATTTATTTAAATACTAAAATTCATCTCTCGCATTAAACTCCGCGCACAATCAAACGGAAAAATAAAACTAGGACGGAGAGAGTAGTATCGAACCCCAAAAATCAGCCTGTGTACGGTCCCTTAAGTCATTTTGACTTCTTAAGTACATGTTTAGGTAAAAAATAAGACATAAAATTTACTGCAGGGGCGGTGGGGTTAATTAAATTTTTATTAGTGGGGTACGTTGGTTTTCAGTAAAAGTTCACTGCACAATGTGGTCATAGTGTTTTTGGTAAATTGCAGTTAAATTAACGTATTTAGAATCTCTATATGGTTTTTGGATTATTACCAAGAAAATGTAATGGATTTTTTGAACAACCATACAAACTAGTAACTTAAAATATTTAGAGAAATTGCAAAAAAATCTCATAGTATATAATATGTTTAAAAAATAGATTTATAATTATCTTTTTCACGGTTATTAAAAAACTATATATAATAGGTAAAAGTAAAATTATTGTATCAAATCAAGTATAAAATAAATTATTTAAAAAATATTATGTGCACATGTTGAAAAATATAGATAAAATTTGTTATTTTCATTTTAGAAAACATGATTATTTTTTTGTAGACGGACAAATATGACAACCAAGACTATTGTTTTATGGACAGAGAGAGTATTCATAAGAGTGATTCTTGTGTGCACTCAAATGCATAACATGTATTTGGATTTTGAGTCCAATTTTAAATCAATTTTCAAGTGAATGCTATGCACTTAATTGTATACAAAAATTTGTGTCTTCATAATAATAATTGAAGAAATAAGATCTATCTCAAAATAAAAAATAATGAATACTTCCTCCGTCCCCTAAAAGTTTCACACTTTTCTTGTTGTCCCTCTCATAAAATCTTCCATAACTCTATAATGAAAAATCTTTCATAAATTTTATTCTTAAAATATGATTTGAAAGTTTTTATTAGGTGGAGGAAATATCTTTTTTAAGCGAAAAATATTGAATATTTATGGGATGTGAAAAGCTTTTATTGGACAGTTGAAAAAAAAATATGTGAAAGGCTGAAAGCTTTTACGTAATAAAGTGAGTTCTAATAGTAAATAAAAAAATAAAAAAAAACTTCCAAGCTTGCCTTATGAACTATAAATGTAGTTATAAATTCCTTAAATACATTGAGCATTATGTATAATATTCACATTATACACAGAAATTTATAGAAACACAAGTGAAATTGGTGTCACAGAAATAGAAATTTCATTTAAAGAAAGACATGTGAAATTGGTGTAAACGAAACAGAAATTTCAACAACAATAAAAAAGGGCCCAGGTTAAATACATCCCCCCGTTTTATTAATACACCCTCCTAAAAAAAGGTTCAGAATTTTTTTTTTCGAAAAATGTAACAATTTTCGCAAAAAAATTACGAAAATTCATATGTTTAGTGTTTTTTTTTTCATTTTAATTTTTTCATTTTTTTTCCGAACACTTTTTTATGGCGTTGCATTAACAAAAAACAGGAATGTATATAACCTTGGCCTAAAAAAGAGAACATCATATATATATCCAGGCCCACACTTTCATTTATGAAATGGCCCAAGTTATTTACAGTAACCTCTTTGGTAAAGACCCCACCCGAATGAAAACACTACTTGCTGTTTGAATTTTATATTTTTTTTTTTTGAAATTGTTTCTTTGAACAGAGTAGAATGGAATGCATATTATTTTGAAAAATAAATAAATTTTTATGTTTATTTTTAAAAAAAATTCACAAAAATGTTTCAATTTTTTTAAAATAATAAGTAATGTATTCATCTAAAGAGGCTAGTAGCCAGCCCATATGCTAAACAAATTGGCCAAGGTTAAATACAGTCCCATGTTTAGTGAATACAACCCCACCCAAAAAATTGTTCGGAATTTTTTTCCGAAAAATGTAACAATTTTCGGAAATTTTTTCCGAAAAATCATAAGTTCAATTTTTTTTAAAATTTTCGGATTTTTTTTCCGAACATTTTTTTGTGGAGTGATATTAACAAAAGATAGGACTGTATATAACCTTCGCCTAACAAATTATCCAGCAACCCAAACTTGAACTACTTATAGTCCATAAGAAGCCCGTACATTACAAAAACGACAGTCTCATAAATCCAATCAACTTATTATTGACAAACAAAATAACTTTTAAATTTGATTTTTTAGTCAACTCAAATAATGTTGATTTTTATTCGCGAGACAAATATATTATTCTCTATGTCCATGAAAAATATGTACCATTTTTTTAGTACGATATGTCGGATAGTATTATTGGATATTGCAAGGTCCGTTTATAAATAAAGTGATTATTTATGGAAAATATTTACAATCACTTTATTCATAAACGGATCTCGCCATATCCCATAATACCGTTCGACATATCGCACTAAAAAAAATGGTACATACTCTCCATGGACAGAGAGAGTATGTGAGTAAATAGTATCTATAGAGTGAAAACAACTAATACTCCCTCCTATTCAAAATATATGTCATTCTAGATGAATACACATATATTAAGAAAAAAATTGAATTCCTATTATGCCCATAATAAATATTTATCTTCTTTATTAAAATAATACATTTATCTAAATATTTTAATATCAGCGAGTGTAATTCAGAGAAAAATGTAATTAATATACATTGAAAAATGTAAAACTTAGGGGGCGCTTGGTTAACAATTCTTCAATAGTAATGGGAATGAGATTGAAAATTAGTGTAATTAACATGATTTATGAGAACAAAATCACTACCTCTCCTCCTAAATAAGGTAATCACTACTCCATTTTGATTACCCTATTCTCTTCCTACCATCACCCTCCTCAATCACTCCTCTATTCCTCCACCAACAACCATTTGTTGTCCACTTCTATTCTAAAATTGGGGCATGCCACTAGCAATGGAGTCACCATTGGAACACTTTTTCACCTAACATATCATTTTTATTATGAGGACATAGACGGAAATATATTTTCATTCTTATTACCATTGAAGAATTGTTAACCAAACGCCCCTTAGTATATTTTGCAAATTTGTAAATTCAGTCAGATTGAATTTTTCTTTTAGAAAATGATAGCATTTGGTTTACAAATAATTCAATGTCTTTTTCAAGGCCTTCAATTCCTTACGGTTGATGATGAGCTTGATCTTTAAATACAATCTCAATAACAAATGCACAATTTCCACATTAATAATTAATCACCCCATTTCCCCTGCTCCACACATTCTCCAAATCAAACATTTTTTCTTTTTTCTTTGTTCCAAATCTCTTCGAGATTTGTAACACATTACCTAAAATCTATTCCAATTCACCCCTACGATTTGATCACCCCAAGAGTGTGAGCTTGGAGCAAAAGAGAATGCCTAACATCACCAATATGTATCGCATGATCTCCCATCGGAATCCTCCGAACCCCGGCCGCATCCACCACGCTCAAATGCTTGCAAACGTGGAGCCTAATCGGGACCCTCTCCCGCCTCCCCGCGCCCACCCTAACCTTCTCGAACGCCACCAATTGTTTGCGGGGCGCCCAACGGCCCCCCGGTGGACTAGAGAACACGAGCATCGTGTGGGACCCGTCTCTCGACCCCGTGTTCTTCACGTCCACACTTAGGCTAAGTACCAACCTACCACATCTAGCATGCGTGACCCTGATCGACGGGCTAGAAACGGCCGTGGCGTTGGAGTGGTGGCGCCCGTCCACGGGGACGGAAAACACCGTCGGGGCATCGGATATCGCATGCACGAAGCTCGAGTAGCTCATCCCGTGCCCGAACGGATACACCACGTGCCCATCGTAGAATCGGTACGTCCGACCCGGATAGTTTTTCGACGGATTTGATCTCATCTCCATTGCTGTCATGGGCAAGTTGTGGAGGTATTCTTGAGGGTACCATGTCATCGGAAGCTTTCCACCTACAATTTATTCAACAACATATAAGATTAAGGGAATTTTATTTTTCCTATAATTTTACCTCTTTTTAATTTTCGTCCTGCTGACTTTAAAATTTTGATTTTAGTCCTGTAACTTTACCTCTTTTTTCTTTCAAATTTTGATTTTCGTCCGGTAACTTACATTTTTTTTTTTGGTCCTACAACCTACTAACCCTTATAGGACTAAAATAAAAAAAAGGTAAAATTAAAGGACTAAAATCAAAATTTAAAAGTTAGCAGGTCAAAAATTAAAAAAATTATATAAGTTATAAGCTAAAATAAAAAAAAGTAAAGTTACGGGACGAAAAAAACCAATTTCCCTAATATTAATAACTATAAGCATGTGAAATTGATGGTGTCATTTAATACACGCGACGTATATCAAAAGAAATACCGGGATTGTGAGCTCCAAACAGGACATCAGCAATGGCGGCCCCTCCGGCTTGTCCCGGATAGCCAGCCCACAAAATAGCTCCAATTTTCGGGTTATGTTTAGCGAACGAGACATCAATCGGGCCGCCACTCATCAACACCAAAATCAACGGGCCCTTGGAAGCAGCAGCAACCTTCGTAATCAGCTCCCGTTGGCGCCCGGGTAGCAAAAGCCCGGCCCTGTCTCTAAACTCCGCCTCCACCGTTTGATCCAACCCCATCACCATCACAGTCGCGTCCGATCTACGAGCAGCCTCGATAGCTCCACCGAACAATGCATCGTTCCTACATGCAACATTCTCGCAACCCGGCTGATGTATCACCCTCGCGTACTTACGTATTCCTTCCAACGGCGTCGTATATCCACAAGCAACACCTATACATACACAACAAACATAAGCCACATTTAACAACTCAGAGGGTGTTTGGCTGTGCTTATAAGCTCACTATCAATGTGTTTGGCAA
Source organism: Ballota nigra (assembly GCA_947034835.1). Classification (NCBI taxonomy): domain Eukaryota; kingdom Viridiplantae; phylum Streptophyta; class Magnoliopsida; order Lamiales; family Lamiaceae; genus Ballota; species Ballota nigra. The sequence goes on along the minus strand of OX344727.1, from coordinate 1,601,059 downwards.
AATAAGATGTTTAACATCTTATATAATCATAAAATAAGCTTCTAACAGCTTATAAGTTATAAAAATATAAGTTGAGATTCTCCAACTTATTTTTCTAACCAACTCCACCCCTAACTACCCACCCCACCACTCCCCCGCCCCCACGCACCTCTATCTCAACATAAGATGTTTCAAATAAACTTAGCCAGACAGACTCTCAATACACATACACATTTTCTTGATTTCATACCAGCATAATTGCCTATCATTGTGAGGGTAACGTCGGAATTAGGCCCGATAACAGCGACGGGATGGTGACGCCGTGCGGACAGAGGAAGCACCGGGCCGTCGTTCTTGAGCAAAACTAGGCCCTGCCTAGCAGCTTCTAGAGCTAACTCTTGGTGGGCCGGGCTGCACACATCTTTCGGGCCGAGGTTGCCGTACATTTGAGAAGACGGCTCTCCGTCAAACATGCCTAGCCTTATTTGAACCGCCATTGTATTGAACAATGCAAGATCAATCTCTGCTTCCTTTAGTAACCCTCTTTGCACTGCATTTTCTGTGTGGACTCCCAAAAATGATCCACAATCCAAATCCAAACCTGCAAAGCATAAATTTTTCCATACCATCAAACAAACTATGACTGAGGACAATATGTTTTGTTCTTTTTAATCAGATATGCTTGATCTGATGATTACCTGCTTTCATGGCATCAGCCACTGCTTCTTCAGGAGTTGATGTATAGTGTTGATTATCATAGAAAACTCCGACCGAGTCACAATCCGAGACAATGTACCTAGTTTCGAGGATCAACTATAATTAGTGATGTTGCCATAAATTATGCTCAAGAGATCCAACATCTTTAAATTGCTTAGATATCAACTGCTGTATACACGTGGGTATTAAAGTTAATAATAGGTTAGACACGCCTAAAAAACAATATTATCTTTAAAGATATTAATTCCTTTTCACATTGCTGTACATGGTACAAAATTTATTTCACGGAAATTCGATAGGTACACTCCAACAAATTTTAAAAGCAGAAATTACAAGTGTTTTAATAAAACTCGAATATAGAAGACTCAATATTTATATATAGAGAGATACAGCTTTTCAGTGTTTGAGAAACTCCAATTCTCAACTTAAAATCGATAATCTGAAACCTCCATAACTAGAGTATTTATAGATATTCATGCGTTGCATCGAAAGGGTGCTACTTTACTCAAGGGTTGCAACTCTTACACAACGCTGAATAGTCACGTTGAACCGTATGATTACAACTTTTCATTAAAAAAATGTATTTTCACGAAAAACTCTCTCTACTAATTATATCGTGTAAATGCATTAATATACAACATAAACATCTTTAAATTTACCCGTTGAGACGCCAAGCACCTCGGACTGTTCCTCGGAGGAGTCTAGGGTCGGCGCATGTGGGAATGCCGTTAACTTGGTTGTAAGAGCACATCACACTTGCAACATTGCCTTCCATCACACAGCTTCTGAATGGTACATCGAATGTATCTTCCATATCTTGTTTGCTAACCTGCATTTGATATGTACATCACACAAATGAGCTATTGGATATCAGTGGCAAAATTTAAAAGCAAAAAACATAAGTAGTAGTATAAAATATAATGAGTTAATTTGAATTCTAATATGTAAATAAAAGTATAGGAACAAAACATTAAAAATGATTTTTAGTTCCCCCGTTATAAAATAACTTCAAAATTACTTCATTATTTTAAATATTAATAAAAAAACTCGCTCACAAAAATACGGGAAAAAATCAACTGTGAAGAGTGCTTGGGGACGGAGGTAGTGCTATTTTTTCCTATTATAGCATTATTTCATATTTCAAGAAATTAACCAACCTTTATATCTCCATAATATTATATTCTACCAACATATTACTGAGAATATATTATATGAACGATATTTATAAGGAAACTTATTTGAAGAGTATTAGTAAATTATACTAAATGTATTAGGTAATATTATTAGTAATTTTTTTGGAGTGATATTAATTATTATTACTAAAAGTATTTGTAAATTATTGTTTAAGATAATAGTTACGGTCGGTATTGTTAATGTAATTTATTTCCAAATTATTTAGATAAAAGCACATGTTCCCAAATATAGATTCAGACACTTTGTCGTGATACATAACATATTACATTTACCGTACACACACCCACAGTAGATTTGAACGGTCAGAAGGCTGACGTGTACCGTATTACGGTAGACAGTAGAGCAGTGAATAACTACATACCTTTGCATTAAAGTGGAACCGATCGACCCCACTCCAGTTATCGAGATCGTACGCCGTGAAATGCTTGCAACACGCCGCCACCTTGAGGCGGTCGCCGCCGTCCGTCCCCTGTAAACCCCTCACGAACCTCGCCGCGTATACACCGGCGACCAGCGGGTCTTCGCCGGGAGTCTCCTGTCCCCGGCCCCACCTCGGGTCCCGGAATATGTTCACGTTCGGGCTCCAATACGTCAGGCCCGCCATCCCTCCATTGTACATTGCTCGGGCCTCGTCTGACACTACCTGGGATAATTGGTCATTGTTGGGCCCACTTGCCACCAAATTGACAGAATCTATTAAAACTTTTAAGCCGTGTTTGGTTTGGTTGCAACTTGCAACTTTGATTTATTTTCTTATTTAATAATAGTTTTGTATGAATCAGGTGCACTGTGCAATTCAAATGTATCTTTAAAATGTTACTTACGTTATTATTGAAAAATTATTTCTATTATTATTAAAAGAATGCATTTAGAGGGTGTTTGGCTCAGCTTATAAACTTTTTAAAAACAACTTATAAAATAATTAAGAGCTTATAAGCACTTTAAATCGCTTCACCTCTCCCACACCCCCATCCACCCCTACCTTTATCTCAATATAAAAGAAAATTATTTATATTAAAATTTAAAAAATATTCATTATAAAATTTCAATGTTTTTATAGGTTAGGTTAGACAAACACTCTAGCAATTTATAAACTATTTTATAATTATATTTTATAAATTCTTAAAATAATTTATAAAATGTTTTAAATAAATTTAGTCAAATGAACTTTTAATAAGGGATAATTTTTCAATAACTCAAAAATACAATTGAATTGCTCAAAACATCCAATGCACATAAGATTTATTTTGGGGTAAATTGTGTTTATATATTTTAATTGAATAAATCAAATAACATCAACATAATTACATAATTGGAAAATGATGAATATAAGACGAATTGCGGCCCCTTTATTTTTAAAGTCGATAAGATTAACCCTTTTTGAAAAGTGCAATGAAGATGCTATAATTAGTGACACAGAGATAAGTTAATAAATTCAACTGTGGGTTATGATGTAACCTGTTTCTAGTACCACTACTTATCTAAACTTTAACAATTGTAATATTATTCTAAAATTACTTTTAATGACATTAAATATTGAGTTATAATTGGGATTCAAACTCAACGAAAAAACACATATATATTTAACACAAATTCTTGCATTCATGACAAATACTTGAATTTTAAGCTAATTTTTTAATTAATTTTGTTTTTTGTTTTAAAACACACACTAATATACCGAACTTGATAATTTTTTATTTTTTTGCAAATGAGGTATTACTGATTTTCTATTAAAAAAATCAAAATTCAAGTGCACACTAAAATTATTCTACATTTTAAAAAGTTAGTTTGTTTCATATTTTTAGGTTATTTAAAAAAAAAATAGTTAAAGAAAAATATTAGTAGTGTGCACCTGAAATTGACACATTCAATTCTGACCATCAAAACTCAAGAATTAATCATGACGAAAAATACAAAATAGTCTCTACTTTTTCTTTTCTGTCCGTTTCAAAATTATTTTTGTCCATTTCAAAATTATTTGTATACTCTAAAAAATGAAACATTGATTTACATGTACACTCATAGTAATATACATATATTTGTCCATATACCATTATTTTACTTAAAAAGTGAATTTTTTTTAAAATGTGTGATGTTTTAAGTGTACAGATAACACCGAAATGAAAAGAGTAATAAAAAAATATGTTAAATTTGTCACATCGTCATAACTTATAACTACTCAGATATTAACCATAAGAATTTATTGATTTTATAAATGCATATATATGGACAATATTTAATTTAATTAATGCGACAATTTATGCATGCAGTTAGTTGCCTAAAGCAAAATGTTCCAAACACTCCACTAAAAACAGAGAAGAACGACAAAACATTTTAGCTCAGAGAGATATCAAACGCTAACCAACTAAATCAAAATCAAAATCAAATTTACAGAACGATAATCTGAGTACAGCAATCTTACTTTTCCGATCTCTTCCCAGAGGGACGCATTGAAGGAGGCGGCGGTGTTGATGACCTGCGGGAAGCTGGTGGCGCCGGGAAAATCGCCACCGAATCTCGTCCCCGGACCTACATTCGAGACGCCGTGGAGCGCCTCCGACCACCACTCGTACCCTTTGATACCCAGCCGCGGCACGGCGGCGGCGCTGTTCACCAACAGCTTTACCTTCTCCGGCAACGTCAAACGCCCGATCAAATCCTTCGCTCTGTTTTCGATCCGCAAATCTGTTCGACAAAATGGCAGCGATTTCGTTCTGGAATCGCTCGGATCGCAGGCGAAGGATTCTCGGCCGTCGATCGATGCGGAAATCGCGAGTAGTATGAATGGGAGGAGAATTAGGGGGGAATTGGGGTTTCTCTCCATGTTTGGGAGAGAAATTGGAGCGGATTTGTGAGGGAATAAAATGTTGGAGAAATGTGGGGGTTTATGTAGGTGTGATTTGGGGATTATGGGCGGCGATGTATGATGATGATGATGATGGTGGTGATGGTGATGTGAAGAAGAGTGTTGATGGATGGATGTCCATGATAGATGATGGTGATGCTGTTTTTCATTGAGGGAAAAAGGGGGTGCAAGTTGCAAGTATGGGATACACTAAAAAGATGTATATAAACAAAAATGATAATTTACTTTGTTGAAAAAAAGATAGATAAAAGTTGCAAATGTAGGATAAAAGTGACTGCCTGAAGTTCTTCTTTTATACCCCTTTATTTCAAAATAAGTGATGTTTTATAAGTTAAAATGTGTTTCAAAGTAAGTATCGTTTTAGCTATTTTTTCACGGTTTTTTCTTAATTTACCTGATTTTAAATTTAAATTATAAGAGATATATTAGGGATTATTAAAATATAACATATGTTTTAGAGATTATTAGAATATTTTAAATTTTTTTAGATATATATATATATATATATATATATATGAAGGTATATATGTCGAAATTTTATGATTTTTAATTTGACATAAAATATGTAGAACGACACTTATTATGAAACAGTGGGAGTATTGAATTTGTTTTTATCTTATCTTTCAGAATACAGTCTTATGTGAGACGATCTTATGCATGAGACGGTTTTTAAACCCTTTTATTTAAGTTATATTTTGTTTCAACACATGATTGGGTTAAAGTTTGGTAGGCCTATAAATCATGTAACATAAGTAGATGAATTCCATCACAGGAATAACACTACACATTTTTGTTTCTATCATTTTTTTACCAGAATTTATCATGCAATTGTTATTTGAGAATATTTAAAAAATCATGTAATATAAGTAGATGAATTCCATCACACGAATAGCACTACAAATTTTTGTTTCTATCATTTTTTTACCAGAATTTATCATGCAATTGTTATTTGAGAATGTGTATTTAAACATGTTTGGGTTAAGCTCCATAAAACTCATAACCCTATTGTTATTTATTTAAAATGTGTTTGGGTTAAAGCTTCATAAAACTATAAATAATGTAATAAAAATAAATGAATTCTATTAGTATATGGTTAATATCATCTCATACAAATTTTTGTTATTATTACTTTTTTTTTAGAATTTAGCATACAATATATAGTTATTTGAGGATGTGTATTCAATAAGTGTTATTTTCATCTTGATTGGAAAGATGTAGACTTAAAACTTATGACTTTTGATCTTTTACACTCATTCTTTACATATAAGATCAAAGTCTTATTTGCTTTCATTAAAAAAAAAAGGTCTAAGAAGAGTGTTGATGGATGGATGTCCATGATGCTGTTTTTCATTGAGGGAAAAAGGGGGTGCCAAGTTGCAAGTATGGGATAAAAAGATGTATATAAAAAAATGATAATTTACTTTGTGGAAAATGTTGGGCTTTTATAGGATAAAAGTCACACTAAAAATTCTTCTTATGGCTAAATGACTATCTGGAATTCCTCCTTTATATTGAATTATGTTCTTATCTTATTCTTTCATAATGCACTTTTGTGTGAGATGGTCTCAGAACGAAATACTTGTATTATTTGAATTACATTTTGATTTAAAACGTGCTTGGTTTAAAATTATTTAAGCCTATTAATCATCGAGTATGTATAGGGTGAAATTGGTTTACATATGAATCACTGAAGGGTATTAGTTGTTTTCACTGAAGAGTATTAGTTGCTTTACTGAAGAGTATTACTAGTTTACATTGAAGAGTCTTAGTTCATTTTCACTGAACAACTAAGTCTCTTTAGTGTAAATCAGTAATACTCTTCAGTAAATACAACTAATATTCTTCAATGAAAACAACCAATTTTCTCCAGTGATTCATGTATAAACCAGTTTCACTCCAAACTTTGTCTTAATCATGTAATATAAATAAATGAATTCCATCACACAATTAAGATTATCTCATATAAATTTTTTATTTCTATCCATTTTTTTTTTAAAGAATTTAGCATGCAATAGTTATTTGAGAATTGGGTATTCAATAAATCTTATTTTCATCTTGATTTGAAAGATGTAGACTTAAAACTTTGAACTTGGGACTTTTGATCTTTTACATCTTTTCATTCAGATCAAAATCTTATTTGCTTTCATTAAAAATAAAAAAATGAAATCTTTTGAAAAATATTTAAATCAATTTTTATATAGATAAAAATTTGGCGTTGTTTTGACTGATTGAGTAATCAGTTTAGAGCAGGTATTCAAAAGTAGTCATATACTAACTTCAAATTGTTTTAAGCTAATTTCATGTAAAATTCATTCATTTTTAGCAACATTTTCATTTTTAAGAATTTGGACCAGAATCGCCTTAATTTTCAAAGCCACCCATTTTTTGTTTTTCCTATAAAATCAATCAAATCACTTATTCAAAAGCCCTTCTTAATTTTCTTCTTTGGCATTAATATTAAAAGGCCTCTGAACTATCACATTATGTTACGAAAGGTCCCTAAACTATTTTTTGTTTTAAAATGCCCACAAACTATTAATTTTTATTTCAGGAGGCCCTTGGTAACGAAAAATCATAATTTTTGCTAAGTTATGACAAACAAACCAAATTCAATGCTATCATGATCGATTTTTAGTGGGGGCCTTGTGAAACAAGAGTTATATACTTTAAAGGCTTTTTGAAACAAAAAAAAAAAAAAGTTTAGGGGCCTAACGAAACAAAAATGTATAGTTTAAAGATTTTTTAAAATAAAAATTAGTTCAGGGGTCTTTTATAACAAAATTGGATAATTGGGAGGTTTTTGATATATTATGCCTTTTCTTTTTTTAAATCTAAATAAACTTTTGCTTAAAATGATTAAATAGAAGAAAGTTGATGTTATAAGTTGAATATGATTAGGTATTGGGATTGTGCAAATCGATGCTTGCTTGCCTCCCTTGGCTACATCCCACTTACCAGTAACATTATTCTGCTTCCCCAAGTTGATCTAATTTCATAATTTCAAAATGACACGTGGCGCTAACTCATTGGTCCTGGGGTGGCAAATTATTTCTTTATATATTTGATGATGGGAACATGGTCATATTTAATCTTGTAGGCTTTTGTTTGATTCTATCTTGTGTTATTTCAAAACAAGTATTCTGTTTGATTAGTTGAATTGAATATTTTATTGAAGAAAATATATTATTTTTTATCATGTGCGTATCACCTTTTTGCGAATTGCAATCTAATATTAATTTTTAAAATTTTAATAAATAAAACTCTATTTTAATAATCTTTTGCAATTCAACCTCACGAACAGAAAGCTTCTAACTTGAAATGACGTTATGTCCTACTTAGACGCTTAATTTGTTCTGTCTATAAATATCATAACGATATTGTTCTGAATATATACATTAAAAAAATATTGGTTTCTAGTAAAGAGATTTTATGCTCTTAAACTTGAATTGCAAAAAATTGTCAAAAGTAGAGTTTTATTTATTAGAATTCAAAAGTTGATATTGGATTGCAATTCACGAAAAAATATTAATTTTATATGCAATTAACTCTTAAAAATATATACTAAACAAATTCCAATACATATTCCATCCATCCCAATATTTTTTTTCACATTTTCCTTAAATGGACGTCCCAACATTTCTTTCACAAAAAAAAAAAAAAGGAAATAACTCTCTCTCACAAAAGTCAATAAAACATAAAATTATCATTATTTTATTCAACTCCACACTCACACACTTTTTTTTTTTTTTTTAAATGTGTTCATCCCAAGTGTGAAAAATTTATTGGAATGAAGGTGGTATATAATTGCATGATTCATAGATTATGATCTTAAATTCGAATAATAGTTTAAAGTAAAATAGAACCTACATATTGATTAGAAATCCCTTCATGCATAAAATTATTTCACAAAAGAATATGTATAGAGTGAAATTGGTTTATATATGAATCATTGAAGGGTATCAGTTGTTTTCATTGAAAAGTATTAGTTGTTTTTACTGAAGAGTATTACTGGTTTACGCTGAGAAGTCTTAGTTCATTTTCACCGAACAACTAAGACTCTTTAGTGTAAATCAGTAATACTCTTCAGTGAAAACAACTAATACTCTTCAGTAAAAACAACTAATATCCTTAACGGATTCATGTATAAACTAGTTTCACTCTATACTTTGTCCTCACAAAAAACTGCCCTATATTACAAAGCCACAAAATATTAATACCAAAACACTGAAACACATTTTCACATTAATTTAAAAAAAAAAAAAATTCCCCGACAATAAACCAATGGCTAGATATGAAATCAATTCAGAATCTCACACAAGTTGGTCCTTTTATATAATTTAATTCCATAAGCGTCAACAATATTTTCTGAGGTATGTAAAGATAAGTTATTAATGCTTACTGTTGAACTTGAACGACTATCCCATCCGTTCACGCCTATAATACTACAGGGTTTAATATAATATTTATTATTTAGTTTGCATATATTTAGATAGTTTCTGTACACGAGTATATAAATATACCATAAATATGGTAACCATTATTTTCGGCTTTTTTATTCAAATATTGTATTTTTCAAAACAAATTAGTAATCTACGGTGGTTTTTTAAATCCTTATCAAAATAAGCAAGGGCGCCATCAACAAAGGCGCCTCTACTGTACAAAAAGAAAGAGCGCCATTTAGGATGGCGCTCAACGAGTTTCCGATCAATACTCCGGGGCCGACGAGTAAAAAGAAGGGGCACCGTTGTGAACGGCGCCCATCGACATGTGCAGAAAAGTCAGTATTTGTGTTGAGCGCCGTTGCCAATGGCGCCCAACGGATGGTATCCGGATTTTTTGTAGAGCGCCATTACTAATGGCGCCCAAGGAGTATACTCCCATACATCCAACCAAAAACTCCCATATCTCAGCTGATGCGGAAATAGTAGTGAAGTCTCTATCCCATTCACATTGCCCCTTAGTGTTGATCATCATTGACCAACAATCATGCCTTGATTTGAACGAAGCAATTCGTTCGGTGACTTGATTAGTGTTAAAATTCCGGTTTCGAAACTGTTGATTCAGTTTTGATGTAGCATTCATAATTGACTGACTATTATCAATTCCACCAACTTTCCATCGGCCAACAAAATGCTCATAAACGAGATTGTTAGCAAGAGTAAAGTCGGCATCAGGAGTCCATAAATGGTTGTTTTCGAGTGTCTCGAATTGATTCTTCGCCTTCCATTTTTGTGTATTTTCCATTACAAAGAAGACTGTAACAATGTAATATTAATTAGAGAATGGCATATGCATATTCTTTAAAGGATTTACAAACAAATAAAAGATTAAGAAAATTATAAACATTTCACACGATGCACTTTAAATTCTAACAAAGTCAAAGAAAATATAATAAATAAACACACGACAATAATATAATATTTCAAAGCGAAATTTATATAATACATGATCCTAAAAAACAACACATAAATATTTGAACTAAAATAGATTAATTCATCTACGACGCGATGAAGACCCTTGATTAGAACTCCCGGCTATATCATGTGTTTGATATTGTTGCCTCAAGCGAGTTTGCGCCCAATCCATCTCGTTCGGAATTCTAGAGATAACATCTCGGCCACGACGTCTGATCCTACGTTCAGGATTGTGTTGCAACATGAACAACGGTTCATCCCATTCCTCTTCATCAGCCAATGGCTCAAATATACCTGAGGTGTATGTCAAAACATATGCATGCGTACTATAACATTGATGCACGAAGCCTGTGGGATCCATTCCAAAGTGTCTGCAGACGGCCATTGCATGTGAGCATGGAATGCCAGTATTGCTCCATTGACCGCACGAACATTCTTGTGACGATAATTTTACTGTATATGTACGCGAGCGTCTAGATCCATCATGAAATGTTGTTACACTAGCAGTTTGAAGAGAAAAATTATACATATCCACATTGTGTCTCATATTCAGTCCTAAGCGTTGCTCTTTGTCAAATCTTCTCAAAATGTCATCAGACCAACTCTGATTAGCTTGTTGTAGCTTTAATGCAGCCTCTTCCCTTTCTAGAAAAGCATTTTTCGATCGAGTGAATGTTATTCGCACGATTGCTGTGATTGGAAGACGTCGTGCACCAACCAATACGCCATTGAAGCATTCTGACATGTTGGTGGTCATAACACCGTATCGACGACCTTGGTCGTAACAAAGTGTCCACTTACACTTTTCGATTGCGGACAAATATTCAAAAGCCTCAGGATTCAACTCTTTAATTTGCTCCATATTTCGTTCAAATTGTATCACTGTCAATGATTTGCCCGCATTGTAGCACAAATCCTTCAACTGGACGTTCTTGAAACGATTATTGAAATTTGAAGCAATATGTCTTAAGCAGAAACGATGTACACCATTTGGTTCATGAAAATCTGGGATCTCCTCAACTGCTTTCACCAAACCTTTATGGCGGTCTGAAATGAGACACACACCATCAATGCCCCGAACCACGTGTGTCGCCAACATGCGTAGAAACCAGCGCCAGGAGTTGAAACTCTCTTCATCGACAATGGCATAAGCTAAAGGAAGGACATTCTGATTGGCATCAACAGTGACTGCAATCAACAACTTGTGTTTATATTTGGTGTAGAGGTGTGTGCCGTCCACATAAATAATTTTACGGCAATGCTGAAATGCGTCGATGCATGGTTTAAATGCCCAGAACACATAGTTCAATGTATAGACACCTCTGGTTGGTTCACGTTCCATATGAAGCCACTCCACAACTGTTCCAGGATTGTATTTCTGCAATGCTCTCATGAACTTGGGCAAATACTGACATGAGCTCTCCCAGGTCCCATACACATTCTCCACTGCACGTTTAATTGCATCCCATGCCAAATGGTACGAAATATCATAATTATATCTATCCTTCACCATTACTTTTGCACATTCAGCTTTATATGCAGGATTTACCTTCACCATACTCTCTAACATACCCGCAATCAAATTCTTACCCAAATTATTGTGACGCAAGTTAGAGCCCCTGATAAGACAAGTGTGATGCGGTCCCAACCGAGTAATTTTCCAAGTTGTAGTCTTCTTCGAACAATTCGCCCGCAAGTACCAATTACATTGTTGAAAGGAAGAGTTGCCTTCAGCCCCCCTTGCATTTTGTTTGCATACAACCTTCCAAATGGTTGGGGTACTCTCCTTGACTGCAAACTCACGCATGGAATGTCGAATTGAATAATTCTTAACAGCAGTCTGCAATTGGTTTTTATTTGTGAAGATCATTCCCACATCATCATCATATGTGAATTCACCATCTGGGATGCCTATTGAATCAATATGCACATCCTCATATGATGAGTCGAAAAAAGAAGCTCTCGATAAACTAGGATGTGGTATAAATTGTTGTGTCATATGTACAGTTGAAAGAACTGCATCATCCATAACACATTCATCGTCATTTTCTTGTGCTTCTGGCTCAGAATCACACGGAACAATATGCCCCAAACTATCAGAGGGTACCTGTCTTGTGTGTCCACCATGATCATTCACATTACGAGTTGGAACGTAATTGGTGAAATGAGGCATTTCAGATTCACCGGCAATGTAAGATGCGTACTGATTGTACGTATCTTCCATTGGATCATGAGATGATCGTGAAGGAAATATCATTTCCGCGTCAACAAATAACTCAACTGATCCGAAACCAGCATTCGGATCAAAAAAGAAATTGAGGTCGCGGTTACACGTAATCGGAAAAATTTGTGACATGTTATTAATGTCATATTTTGCAGATACCTTCAACGAATATTGGTTCAAGTCAAAACCAGTCATCTCAGATAATAAAGGTAGTAGATCATTATAACCAATCTGACGATCAACTCGTTGTAATCCAACAACTACTTCATCACATCGTACAATTATTCCAATATCATTTGAATTTGCCATACCTACAAGCTCCGTTCAAAATCCCAAAATTTAAATTTAGTTTATACGAATTGAATTTTTCTTTAATAAATGGAATCAATCATTTATGATAAACATTTAAAAAAAATACCAGTATACATATAAGGCTTAGCCCACCTGGCCACCGGGTTCCTCACTCTAGTGAGTGACCTGGGTTCGATTCCCTTTGGGAATGAATTGGGAGGGAGTTATAAGGTAGACTTGGAGATTTCTGGGAGTGTATGGAGACTTGGTGAACTAATCTAACTACTAACAACTAACATTTACCGATCAAAAAAAAAAAAAAAAGGTTTATAAATATTAAAGTATAGCATTTCATTCCTAAGGCATATTCAATTTTCATGGAAAAAAATGTAGTCTTTCATTCCTAGGATTAAATCTTAATTTAAATAAAATAACAATGCCTAAATTAATTTTTTTTAAATCTAAAATAATAAATGTTTCTTTAATTTTTTTATTTAACTAAAAAACAACATTGTGTTATTAAAGTTTTTGATACATGTTGACAGGCATTTTCGTACGGATGAATATATGTGGCTATTTGGATTATGCCCGGCAAACAATAAATATAAACGAACACGAACGGTTGGGGAAGAACTTTCGTTCTTCCCACGAATATGAGAGCTCCTTGGATATATGAGAAATGAGAGAAAAGTGAAGTCCCTTACAATGAGGGGGTGACCCCCTATTTATAGAGGTTCACCCCCAAAGGCCCAAAAGTGACCCTAAATTCGTCGCAACCCTTTATTTTAGGGATTTATTACAATATTAATATAAAGATCAACAGTAGACCTATAATACATTAAATACTCTTTTCTGACGTAGACTCTCGATCTTGTCGGGTCAGTGTATCTTTGGGAATTTGACCTCCTGTCAGGCGAGGATATTTCCTGCTGTAACAATTGCCCCCAAGATTGGGCTTTGATTGCGGCCAGAGTTCGATCTTGATCTGTGCTTCAAATAGGTTTTGCCCCCGAGCCTGACAATAGGATAGCTTGGATGCCCCGAGAGAATCTTCAACGACAGGGTCCGTGACGGACGAATCTTTTGAGTCATCTTCGAATTTTCAAACTTTCGAAACTGGTCGGGTTAGGTGGGGTACAATCTTCAGTCATGCCCCCGAGTCGAGAATAGTGATGTTCAATTAATAAAGAGTTTTTGCCGCTGGCCGGCATTGATTTTAGTAATAGGGTGGTAAGGACCGTGATGATAAATTAATGAAGTGCTTAGGCCGCTTGCGGGTAGCGACTTCACGGACAACAGATTGACTCAACAAATAATTAAAAGATAAATCAACAGATTAATGAGTGAAGTGTTTTAGCCGATAGACGGGCAGCGACTTCACGAATACAGGATTGAATTAACAATCGATTAAAAGACTAATCAACAGATTAATGAGTGGAGTGCTTTAGCCGATAGAAGGGCAGCGACTTCACGATGATGAGATTGAATTAACAACCGCTTAAAAGATTAATCAACAGATTAATGAGTGAAGTGCTTTAGCCGATAGACGGGCAGCAACTTCATGAAGATGGGATTGAGTTAACAACCGCTTAAAAGATTAATCAACTGATTAATGAGTGAAGTGCTTTAGCCGATAGACGGGCAGCGACTTCACGAAGATGGGATTGAGTTAACAACCGCTTATAAAATTAACCAACAGATTAATGAGTGAAGTGCTTTAGCCGATAGACGGGCAGCGACTTCACGAAGATGGGATTGAGTTAACAACCGCTTATAAAATTAACCAACAGATTAATGAGTGAAGTGCTTTAGCCGATAGACGGGCAGCGACTTCACGAAGATGGGATTGAGTTAACAACCGCTTATAAAATTAACCAACAGATTAATGAGTGAAGTGCTTTAGCCGATAGACGGGCAGCGACTTCACGAAAATGGGATTGAGTTAACAACCGCTTAAAAGATTAATCAACTGATTAATGAGTGAAGTGCTTTAGCCGATAGACGGGCAGCGACTTCACGAAGATGGGATTGAGTTAACAACCGCTTATAAAATTAACCAACAGATTAATGAGTGAAGTGCTTTAGCCGATAGACGGGCAGCGACTTCACGAAGATGGGATTGAGTTAACAACCGCTTATAAAATTAACCAACAGATTAATGAGTGAAGTGCTTTAGCCGATAGACGGGCAGCGACTTCACGAAGATGGGATTGAGTTAACAACCGCTTATAAAATTAACCAACAGATTAATGAGTGAAGTGCTTTAGCCGATAGACGGGCAGCGACTTCACGAAGATGGGATTGAGTTAACAACCGCTTAAAAGATTAACCAACAGGTTAGTGAAGTGCTTTAGCCGATTGACGGGCAGCGACTTCACGATGATGGGATTGAGTTAACAACCGCTTAAAAGATTAACCAACAGGTTAATGAGTGAAGTGCTTTAGCCGATGATCGGGCAGCGACTTCACGAAGATGGGATTGAGTTAACAACCGCTTAAAAGATTAACCAACAGATTAATGAGTGAAGTGCTTTTAGCCGATTGACGGGCAGCGACTTCACGAATACATGATTGAATTAACAATCGATTTGTTGTTTGAACAAAGCGTCCGAGACGCGATATATTACGGCCGCAAGTGGGAAAAAATGATGCGGGTCAGTCGATGCCGGTGAAGGCGGACTGGTCGATGTCGTTAACATGGATAAACCAAAGCAGAGAATAGATTAGTTAACGCCGGTGAGGACGAACTAAACAATACCTCGCCCATTAAGGCGGAAAATCAACGCTTAACATGCGGATTGGATCCACGCCGAGAGGCGGATTAGTTGACGCCGGTGAAGGCGAACTAATCAAGGCCGAGTGACGGATCGGCTTGAGAGGCAGATTAGTTGACGCCGGTGAAGGCGAACTAATCAATATGTCAACGCATAAAAGGCGGACTAATCAACGCCGAGAAGGCGGATTAACTCGAGAAAGAGGTTAGTTGACGCCGGTGAAGGCGAACTAATCGATACGTCAACGCCTGAAAGGGCGGACTAATCGACGTCGAGAAGACGGATTACTTCGCCAATCTAGGCGGAATGTCGACGCCTAAAAGACGGATTAGCTCGAGTAGATTAGTTGATGCCGGTGAAGGCGAACTAATCAGTACGTCAACGCCTGAGAGGCGGACTAATCCACGTCGAGAAGACGGATTAACTCAAGAAAGAGATTAGTTGACGCCGGTGAAGGCGAACTAATCGATACGTCAACGCCTGAGAGGCGGACTAATCGACGTCGAGAAGACGGATTACTTCGCCAATCTAGGCGGAATGTCGACGCCTAAAAGGCGGATTAGCTCGAGTAGATTAGTTGACGCCGGTGAAGGCGAACTAATCAGTACGTCAATGCCTGAGAGGGCGGACTAATCGACGTCGAGAAGACGGATTACTTCGCCACTCTAGGCAGATTGTCGACGCCTAAAAGGCGGATTAATCAACGCCGATCGGGCGGATTACTTCGCCAATCTAGGCGGAATATCGACGCCGAGAAGGCGGATTAATCAACGCCGATCGGGCGGATTACTTTGCCAATCTAGGCGGATTGTCGACGCCTAAAAGGCGGATTAACTCGAGTAGATTAGTTGACGCCTGTGAAGGCGAACTAATCAATACGTCTACGCCTGAAAGGCGGACTAATCAACGTCGAGGAGACGGATTACTTCGCCACTCTAGGCGGATTGTCGACGCCTGACAGGCGGACTAATCAACGCCTAAAAGGCGGATTACTTCGCCACTCCAGGCGGATTACCTCGCCACTCCAGGCGGACCGTCAACGCCTAACAGGCGGACTAATCAACGCCTAAAAGGTGGATTACTTCGCCACTCCAGGCAGATTACCTCGCCACTCCAGGCGAACCATCAACACCTAACAGGCGGACTAATCAACGCCTAAAAGGCGGATTACCTCGCCACTCCAGACGGACCGTCAACGCCTAACAGGCAGACTAATCAACGCCTAAAAGGCGGATTACCTCGCCACTCCAGACGGACCGTCAACGCCTAACAGGCGGACTAATCAACGCCTAAAAGGCGGATTACTTCGCCACTCCAGGCGGACTGTCGACGCCTAAAAGGCGGATAAACTCGAGTGGATTAGTTGACGCCTGCGAAGGCGAACAAATCAATACGTCAACGCCAGAAACGGCAGACTAATTGACGTCGAGAAGACAGATTACTTCGCCAATCTAGGCGGAATATCGACGCCTAAAAGACGGATAAACTCGAGTGGATTAGTTGACGCATGTGAAGGCGAACTAATCAATACGTCAATGCCTGAAACGGCGGACTAATCGACGTCGAGAAGACGGATTACTTCGCCAATTTAGGCGGAATGTCGACGCCTAAAAGGCGGATAAATGTTTGTAGTCGAAAGGTGTGACCATATTTTAAATATTGAGTTATTTATTCGGTGAGCAACCTCAATAATTTTTCGAAATTATATTCGAAGTTTCAAATAACCGATTGTATTTAGTTGAATTCAGCGTCAAAAAATTTGTTTTTGATATCACAAAATGATCTTAGGATATGTATATTCATGCCCCCGCTTTTAATATATAAGAAAACTTACGAGTTACAGTATATATTAAAAGGAAGTTACCAGATAAAAATTGAATTTCGAAATTTGTCCCCGCTTTAAATTTTCGAAATACGAGTATATGCCCCCGCTTTTAATATATATGAAAACTGACGAGTTACAATATATATTAAAAGGAAGTATCAAATAAAAATTGTATTTAAAAAATTACCCCCGATTTGAATTTTCGAAATACGAATAAATGCCCCCACTTTTAATTTATATGAAAACTAACGAGTTACCATATAAATTCAAAGGAAATTGTCGAAATAAACCTGATGTGAGTGGGCAAAGGACTGCCCGTAGAATTTTCCGTTGATGAAGATGTCCCGGATGCTCGTCACGCAAGCTGCTGCCCTTTTTTTTTTTTTTTTTAGCTGTCAAATTATATCTGGGCCCTCTCCTCCATTAAAGAAAAAGGAGGCCCAACAGAATAAATACAAAAGGCCCAGCAGAATAAATCAAAGGGCCCCATTTTATAAAAATACTTTGGCCCAGTAGTGGAAAGATAACCAGTTCCAATTGGCTTCAAATAGGGATTTACGTCGTGTTGACTTAGTCGGGCAGCGGGGAGGAGCAGCGACTAACAGCGGGAGGGCATCCAAATAGGCGATTCGTGGCCGGAGGTCGCGCCCGGCCGTGGAGTGGCAGCGCGGTGAGGCTTTGGCCACGCGGGGAGCAACGAGGCTGGCCGCATGGGCGGCGGATGCGCCGCGCGGGGAGGTGGTCGGCGGGCTGCGAGAATGGTCGACTGGCGGCGGCGCGACGGGCGGAAGCTAGGCGGGGAGGCGGACGCGAGGCCGGTCGTCGGCGGCGATGCGAGATGGCTGCGCGGTGAGTGGCGAGTCCTTGTCGGGGAGGCTTGGCGGCCGAGATCGGGCAGCGGGAGGCTGTGCTTGGCGGCGTGGGGACACGCATAAGGAAGCGGCCGTGCTGGGAGGCTGCTGGGGCGGCAACGCTGCCCCGGTCGGGCTGGAGGCCCAGAAGCCGCGGTGCGCGGGTAGGAAGCCAAGGCGGTGAGCGGGGAGAACCGCGTCGGGCCACGCGGGGAGCGGGGAGAAAGCCGGTCGGGTTACCCGTCAGCGAAGGCGGCGTGCGGCGTCCGCCGCGGGCAGCGATGGCTGCTGCGGGTAGGCTGTCGTGGCGATGGCCGTCGGACGACGGGGAGGCTGACTGCCGGGATGCCAGCCGCGGGGAGCGGTGAGGCGGCGCAGGTAGGCGAGAACGGTGGTGGTGGGCGCGAGTAGCGGGCAGAAATCTGAGATGGCGGTTGAGGGGCGTCGTGGGGAGATGTCCCCGATGGGTGGCGACGCTGTGAGGAGGCCGCCGGGTTGCGATTGGCGCCATCGCGCAGCGACTAGCCTCGCGGGTCGGCGGTGATCGTTGGCCCTGCCCGACGGTGGTCAGAGGTCGCGGCACTTGGTACGATGCAGTCAGGAAAGTGTTGACTTTTCAACATGCATTGGGAAGCGCACCAAAAAGCAAACTGAAAATGCAGGAGAAAGGCTGGTGCAATAACCGAGGCTGCCAGCGGAGGATTCAAAGCAGAAACAATTGGATTTGCTTGAAAATTCTCCAACACGGCTCCGGAACAAATCTACGGCAGTGATGGCGCGTTGGCGGGGCTTGGGTCCAGACGGTGCCGACGCGACACCGCGTTGCGAGGGAAACTCGTTGAGCGCCATCCTAATTGACGCTCTTTCTTTTTGTACAGTAGGGGCGCCTTTGTTGATGGCGCCCTTGCTTATTTTGATAAGGATTTAAAAAATCATCGTAGATTACTAATTTGTTTTGAAAAATACAATATTTAAATAAAAAAGCCCATTATTTTTCATACGATGGAGATTTTATTTGAATTGTTTATTGAAAATATAAGAGAAATCGTATTTGAACTTATATGAAGTGATCACCAACAAGCTCTGAGAATTTTCTTTTTTTTTAGAACATTCACGTATTGGTTAAAAATTTTTTTTACCTTAATTACAAATTGAATTAAAGCATTTGCACATATGTATAAAAATATTTGCATAGAATCGTAAAATATATGTCTGTGCAAATTGTTTTGAACCAATTTGTAACTAGAGTCCCTTTTTTTAACCATTTTTTAATTATCTAAAAAAAATTAAAATAAAAAAATTATCTTCGCTTTCTGTTCTTTTTTTATTCTCCCTCATCAAAATATATTGGGCCAGATTTGCAGGTAGACTTGTAAAGGTTGGGCCAAACTTGATTTCTTTTGGGCCAAGGCTATATACAGTCCTATCTTTTGTTAATACCACCCCACCAAAAAGCATTCGGAAAAAAAATCCGAAAATTTTTCCGTAAAAAAAAAACACTGAACTTATGATTTTTAGGAAAAAATTTCCGAACAATTTTTTGGGTGGGGTTGTAATCAACAAACATGAGACTGTATTTATCATTGGCCTTTCTTTTTTCATATTGGGCCGAGATCTTAAAATAATAAGTTATAGAGTAGGGATATTTTCACCCCCACAGTTTGATTGTTCACCCCCCAAATTTTTGTTCTAAATTTTTTTTAGAACATTTGTCATTTGTTCGAAAAAATGACTAGAACATTATTCACCCCCACAAAAATATCTAAATGTTCTAATCGTATTTTCGAATAAATGACAAATGTTCTAAAAAATTTCGAACAAAAATTTGGGGGTGAAGAATCAAATGGTAGGGGTGAAAATATTCATACTCTAAGTTATATTTGGATTATAACTCCAAATTTTATCGATAGATATAGTTTAGATTTCGCGTACTATACATATCGGGGATTTTTTTTTAAAAAAAAAATTCATGATTATTATTTTAACAATAATAATATTATTTTTTTTATATTAACTTTATTTTAGTAGATTTTGTTATTAATATTTAGATTGAATTGATGTATCATAAATTTTATCAAATTTATATATACAGGTCAAAATTAAATGAGCTCGCAGCTCAGCGTTGAAATTGAACGTAATAAGGTTAATATTGTCCAGAAGATCACAAAATCTTTTAACAAGTTCACAGTTAATATTTGGAGTTGGAGGGTAAAATTGATGTAATCAATAGTTCATTAAAGAGAAATATTACAAAATTTGTTGTGATTTTGTAAAAAAAAAATCTCATTTCCCCTAATTTTTTTTTTTTAAATACTACTCTATCCGTCCATAAAATATGGTTCACATTATTTTATTAGTATGTATTCTAAAATGAAAATAATTATTTTATACCATTTGCAATAAAACTTCATACACAATATTTTGTATTTGATTTCCCTACAATATTTTTACATATTATATCTACTTTGTTTAATATACATACAAAAGTCTACAAAACCATTTATACGGATGGTGGTAGTATATTTATCCCTCCGTCACCTATTAATTTCCATATGTGTAGTGACATATATTTTAAGAAAAAATATTTTATTAATTTTTTGAACTAATAAATGAAAAATATTTTAAAATAAAGTAGATAATATGATACTCCTTCCATCCCTTCTTAATATTCATAGTTTTCTATTTTGAATGTCCCACAATAATATTCACACCCCAAATATGGAAATAAAACACTTTTACATTATTTACTTTAATTCAAAATATTCTTCATTCATTGGTTCAAAAAGTCAATAAAACAGTTTTTCTTAAAACATGTGCTCACACAAGTGTGAATATTAATAGGGGATGGAGGGAGTAGTATTTTATTTCCATATTTGAAGTGTGAAAATTATTATGAGAGGAGATGGATTTAGTAAATTGTTTAAATTACGAATTCATAATTTAAGATAAATATATACTCTCTTCATCTCTGAAATTTTGCGATGGTTTTTTTTTTTTTTTTTTTGCATGTGGTTTAATGCGATATGTCGGAGGTTATTATGAGGTTTTCTAATGGTTGTTTTTTAATAAAACTAGTGTTAAACCCGCGATTATCGCGGAACTGTACATAATATTTATTATAATATTATTAATCATTTTTTTAAGTTTTCTAAATGTTGTTATTGTTATTATTTTATTTATTCAGTATTTTTATTTCATTTTTATACATGTTAGTAAATAATATATAATTATATTTCAAAAATAATAAACAATAAATAAAAGAAATATATTATTAACCAAATATTTAGAAAATAATGCTTACAAATTGTGGAAAATCTCTCTATAAACTACTCCCTCCGTCCCAGGGGAATTTGCACACCTGGGATGGCACACATATTAAGAAAAGTGTTAAAGTAGTGGCATATGGGTAAATATGTGTATATTTATGTGAGTGTGCACGCAAATCGATGTTTCCTTTTTAGGTAGTGTGCAAATTGGTTTGGGACATCAAAAAAAAGAAAGTGTGCAAATTCGTCTGGGACAGAGGGAGTACATTCATTGCATATTTTGAAGGTTTTCCTTTAGAATCAAGTGACAAAATCTTCAATCTTCTACTGGATGTAACTCTGGATACTGCAACATAAAGTTGACCATGAGTGAAAACAGGCTTGGGAAGATACAATTCAACAGTAGAAAGTGATTGTTCTTGACTTTTATTTATTGTCATGGCAAAGCACAGTAGAATTGAAAACTATCACCTTGTAAAAATCACCGGCATTGTAGGATCTGAAGTTGTCAATGTCATTCTTGGGATGAATACTTTATTTCCAATATTCTTTCCAGATATTATTTCAGTCTCGAGAATGTGGTTCCCAAGTTTGGTGACGATCAATCTTGTTAAATTGCACAAACCAGATTTGTGATCAATATTTCTTAGTAATACTATAGGCACTCCTTCTTTTAAGATCGGACGGTGATTGGGCATTCCTGAACACCTAACAGAATTAAAAAATTCAACAGTAACCATTTGTCCACTACCTCTTTCTCGAAATTCAGATGCACAAACACTGTCTGAGCTCAAGTATTCTTTAGTATCACCAGGAATCATAGATAGAATCTTATCATTTATAGACTCCACATCTCGATGAGTAGGTGCAAGTATTGCTCTATCCTCAAAGTATCTATGTGTCCTTAAGTTATCAATCAAGGATGGATAAATATTTTCGATTATAGATGCAACCGGATCAGCAATATCATAAATCAAATTATCTTTCGGAATCTCAATCTCAGCGACACCATCTTGCCTATTTCAAATTTTTCCATCACCAACATCCAAAATCCACCTCGAGAAGTTAACAACATCATCACCATTCGAGGACGTATTGGGATCAGAACTTTGTAATATCATGTTCTTCGTCAATCTTAAAACCTTCAAATTAAAAACAAATGAGATGTATTTAGTTTTCCAATTATTATTTCTTTAAAACAAATATTACTTTTTTTTAATGAAAGATGTACAAAATACC
This sequence comes from Ballota nigra, assembly GCA_947034835.1. Lineage (NCBI taxonomy): Eukaryota > Viridiplantae > Streptophyta > Magnoliopsida > Lamiales > Lamiaceae > Ballota > Ballota nigra. The sequence continues at coordinate 1,578,419 of OX344727.1, read as the reverse complement.
TTGCAATGATCCCACAAATATGAAGCATTGATAGTCGAGTGCACAATGTCCTCTCGACTTCCTTTTGGTATAACAGAAAGTATCTGTCTGAAATCTCCTCCAAGCACAACGATTTTACCACCAAAAGGCATATCGCTCATGGTTCCATCTGGAGATCTAACAATATCCCTCAAGCTTCTATCCAAATCTTCAAAGCTTAATTTGTTAATCATTGGTGCCTCATCCCATATAATATGTTACACCCGATATTTACTACCCGACCCGTCGGGTATCAGACATGGACCTACTACTGTAGCGGGCTCGGGTAAGAATGGTCCGCCGACCGGTCAGGCAGACGGGCGGGGACGTAGAGGCTACCCGACGCGAGCCTCTGGGAGCTGCCGGGCAGGATACTTAGTTACCCACAGGCCCGGGTATCGGGCGGCCAGCGGCGAGCTCCGGAGCAGGTGCTCTACCCGCCTACCCGCAGATGAACATCCAGGGTACTCTCGTCCGGACTCGTTTCCCGGTACCCGAGTACCCGTCTGCCCGACCCTAGACCGCGCCAGCTGTGAGAGGACGTCGGGTGCCATCAGTCCAGAGGATGTGACAGGGTCAAAGAGGGCAGTTGGGGCCAAGTCCAATCACCTCAGGGGTGACAGTGCCACGTGGCGTCTCCTCATTGGCTCGTAGGGGAGGCTGTAGCCACTTATTACCTTCCAGCTAGGAGTAGGGGGGACCCACAAGTCCACCTACCAAGCATGGGGAACCCCCACCTTGTATACTATAAATAGGGCTTTAAATGCCCATTTATAAGACACATCACATTTATTGCAAATACACTCTTGAGAGCTCATTTACTCACACATTATTTGCTTCTTGTTATCATTAATATCAAATCCTACCCGCTAGGAACCCGGCAGCGAGATCCGTTATAAATCGCTGTCAACATTTTGGCGCTAGAAGGAGGGTGGCTAATATCGAAGTACACTCGGTTTCGTTTATCTAGTCACCTCGAACAAAACCCCACCTACTTTCTTTCAAAGAAAAAATGACCACTTCAAAGGCCACACGAACCCAGCACCAAGCCAAGGACATCGGCGAAACCGCCACCCCGGCTCCAGCCACGGCGGAAACCCTCCAGGGTCCCTTCGAGTTCTTGTCAGCCATAAGAACTCCGAAAGACCTCCAGGCCGCCAAGGCCATGATCGAACGCCATCAGGCCGAGATCAACGCCGCTCCTATCCGCACTCATAGACCCGGAAAGGAGCCAGCCCGGTCCAGGGCCACCGGCCAGCCACAGCAGGAGCAGGAAATGGCCAGGAGGGCCGCCAGCAACCCACGGCCTCAGAACCTAAAGAGGCGCCTCGACGAGGAGGCCGACTCGCAACGGGTTTCACGCCGACCTGCGGGGTCAGTTTTCTCTCGGTTGGGTTTCCAGGCTCGGGGAGCTGCCCGACACTGCGAGTCCAACGCCAGCTCCAGGCCCCGGGAGCAAGAGTGGGCACGATCCCCCAGGCGTCACAACGACACGGCCCCAAGGCCGTCGGTCCGTGACCGCTTGGGGGACAACCCTCATCCCCGCTCTCCACCCGCGGCCGACAGCGCTATGACCGCTATCCTAAAGAAGGTCACGGACCTCGAGGCCAAGCTCGAAAGGCGGGACGGGCAACATCATGTCCCCTACATGCCCAACTCGCCCCTCGCAGACATCCTGGTGCGGGCCCCAGCCCAACCAAAAATCAACGTGGCCGCTGTGGGCCAATATGACGGGGAGACAGACCCCGTCACCCACCTGAGCAAGTACTCTACTTACATGATCTCCATGGGAGCTACAGACGCAACCCAGTGCCGGATGTTTCCATTAACCCTCGGTGACCGGGCACACCGTTGGTACTCCTCGTTGCCCGCGGGGAAGGTGGTTTCATTCCACCAATTGGGGGAGCTGTTCCTGGAACATTTCTCCTCGATGGCGCCATGACTGGCCGGCGCCAATCGCATGGCCAACTTGGCTCAGGGGAAGGACGAGACGGACCGGGCGTACATCGACCGGGTCGACCAGATCATCATGGAAGGCGAGCCCGTCGGGGACGAGGTCAAGCTCATCGGTGTCATAGGCGGGCTCCGCCTAAGAACAAAATTATGGAGGTCCATGAACAAGGACTATCCAAAGTCCTACTCGGAGTTCAGGCAGCGGGCAGGGAAGATCATCTACAACGCCGACATTTTGGCGCAGCGGCTGGGCGAAAGCACGCCGACGGAGAAGGAGAAGCCTCGCGGCACGCCGTCCCGAAGGAGCTTTTCCTATCGGGCCTCCCAACCATTCAAACCCTTCGACTCCGTCGAAGTGAAACTGGCCAAAAGATTGTCGGCCACCCCGGAATACGTCTATGTACAGATCCGGGACAAAAACATGATGCCCAAGGCACGGCCGTGGGTCCACAAACCGGGGGTACAGATCAACCCCAACAAGTACTGCCACTACCACCAAACCGCCGGGCACAACACAAGCGAATGTCGCGACCTCCTAAAACAACTCTGGCGACTCTTCGAGGAGGGGAAGCCGGAGGAGTTCGTGAAGAGACCGGCGGCCAGACCGGAAGCTCAAGCCGCTGCCCGCCCCGCAGAGCCAAACCGGGAGGCGGCACTAGTATGCCCGCCGATTCCGGAAAACCATGCCCGTCGGGCCGTCAACATGCTCTCCCCGGTGGGGGGCTTCGCGCCCACCACCTCGCTGTCCAACCGCAGGCAGAAGAGCGAGCTGCGGGCAATGGACAACGTCCACCAGATCACAATGTCGGTCAACATGACGGCAAGGGAGACAGACCTCCTCGCCTTCAAGGAGGAGGATCGCACCGGGGTCATCTACCCGAACCACGACGCCCTGGTCGTATCCATCAACATCATGGGCGTCACCGTCCATCGCATGCTTGTCGACAACAGAGCCTACCGCAACATCCTCTTCAAAGCCGCATTCGACCAGCTGGACAGCTCCTTCGAGAAGTATGTGGAGCCATGCGACCAGGTTATCAAAGGTTTCGGCGACGCCACAGTGAAACCCTAAGGGATAGTTAGACTAGCCGTAGAATTAGTTTCTAGCATAGACGCTGAGGTTAAGGCTTCGAAACAGCTCGACTTTATCATTGTCGACCAGCCGTCAACCTATAACGGGTTTCTCGGCAGGCCATTCAAGCACGAGTTCGAAGCCGCCGCCTCAGCATTCTATTATTGTATCAAGTTCCCAACCCCCTCCGGGAAGGTTGGGACTCTTAAGGGAAATCAGAAAATGGCACGCGGATGTTTGGCGTATATCGATGTTATTTCAAATTTTGCAAATCTAGATTATGTCTGCACAATCGGGGAGGGAGACATGGAAATAGACGAAGAAATCCCACCCACTGCCCTCCCAATGGAAGAAGATTCACAAACCTTTGAGAACATCCAGGTCGACCTGGAGCCAAGGCTCGGGTACGAACCCATGGAGATTGACAAAACCCTAACAGGGCAGATCGATGATCCACGCTACGGCGAGCGCGGAGCCAGCCCGATCGAGGAATTAATTTCGGTCACAATGATGAATCGGCCAGAAGTAAGTGTTCAACTCGGTTCGTCAATGTCAGGCGAGATGCGGGCAAAAATGACCGCATTTTTAGAACAGAATTTAGACGTGTTCGCCTGGTCCCATGAGGACATGGTCGGGATCGATCCAGCCGTATGTTCACACCAACTGCACATCGATCCATCCCGCAAGCCAATCTCACAGAAAAGAAGGAAATTCGGCCCAGACAAATACGCGGTCATTGCCACTGAAGTCAAAAAGCTGCTCGACAACAAACTTATCGGAATGGTCGATCCCGACGACAAGCCTCAATGGGTATCCAACGCTGTACTCGTCAAAAAGAGCAACAACACCTGGCGGCTATGCATCGACTTCACAGACCTGAACAAAGCTTACCCAAAAGATCACTTTCCGATGCCACACATCGACCACCTGGTGGACAACACGGCCGGGCACGAGATGCTCACTTTCATGGACGCATTTGCCGGCTACCACCAGATTCCGATGGCCGCAGACGACCAGAAACACACCACTTTCCTCACCGAGAAGAACATGTATTTCTGGAAGCGGATGCCATTCGAGCTCATTAACGCGGGGGCAACCTACCAAAGGCTGGTCAACCACATGTTTCACGACCAAATCGGGGCGACCATGGAAGTATATATCGACGACATCGTCGTCAAGAGCGAGAAGAAAAAAGACCACCTCGCACACATAGCCGAAACGTTCGAAATCTTGAGAAAATATCGGATGAGGCTCAACCCGAAAAAGTGCAGTTTCGGCGTCGAGTCGGACAAGTTCTTGGGGCACATGGTTAGCCGACGAGGAATCGAGGCAAACCCGACCAAGGTACAGGCGATCCTCGACATGAGCCCTCCCCGCACGGTGAAGGAGGTACAAAGGATGACGGGCAGCCTGGCCGCTCTCAGCCGTTTCATCTCCCGCATGGGGGACCGATGCAAGCCTTTATTCGACAGCATGCGGAAGGGAAAACTAAACTGGACTCCCCAGAGTCAGCTCGCTTTCGATAACTTGAAAGCATACCTGTCAAACGCCCAGGTGCTGGCCAAACCCATCCCCGGCGAGAAGCTTTTCCTATACTTGGCGGCTTCACACTCAGCTCTCAGCGCCGTGCTAGTGCGGGCTGAGGGGCAGGCACATCTGCCAATCTACTATGTCAGCCAGACACTTCACGACGCCGAGCTACGGTACCCACCCCTGGAAAAATTAGCATATGCTCTGGTAATGAGCGTACGCAAGTTACGCCCATACTTTTTCGATCACCAAGTAGAGGTACTGACAACAATGCCACTTCGCCAAGTACTACATCGGCCAGACACGGCGGGCAGGTGCCTCAAGTGGGCAGTTGAGATCGGGCAATTCGGAGTCACATACGCTCCCCGAACATCCATCAAAGGCCAAGCCATGGCCGACTTCATAGTCGAGCTCACTTACCCGGAGGCGATGTCCAAGATCGAGCAGCCACCATGGAAAATGTACGTTGACGGATCCTCCACAACGACGCGGGCAGGCGCGGGAATTGTCCTTCTCAGCCCGTCCGGCAAGTCATTCACGACAGCCATAAGATTCGGTTTCCACGCGACCAACAATGAGGCCGAGTACGAAGCATTAATTAACGGCCTGGAAATGGCCATGGCCATGGGAGTGAAGAGACTCCAGGTCTACAGCGACTCACAGCTCGTTACATGTCAAATCTCAGGAGAATACGAGGCGCGCAGCGATAGGATGTTGGCCTACCAGGGATTAGCCAAGAACCTGCTCGAAAAATTCGATCAAGTTTGCATAGAGGTGGTACCCCGACTCGACAATACTCAAGCAGACGCACTTGCTCGCCTCTCAACATCCGAAGGGGCAGTCGACATGTCCCAGATCACAGTTACTTACCTGACCGCCCCCACGAGCTCGAACCAGTAGGTGAATAACCTGGGGCAGGAGAAGGACAGCTGGATGACCCCCATCCTAAAATACATCCGTGACGGCCAACTCCCAGTCGACCGGGTAGCGGCAAGACAGTTGCAGCTTCGGTCGGCCCGGTACACGATCATCGGGGACCAGTTGTACAAGCGAGGCTTCGCCCTGCCCCTCCTAAAATGCGTAACGCCGGGGCAGGGAAGGAAGATCTTGGTAGAAGTCCACGAAGGACGCTGCGGGAACCACGCCGGCGGCCAGGTGCTCGCCCAGAAGGTTATCCGACAGGGATATTTCTGGCCCACCCTGAAGAAGGACGCAATCAACTACGCACGGGCATGCCACAAGTGTCAAGTCTATTCGCCGGCAATCCACCAGGCTCCAACCGAGCTCACCTCGATCCTGAGCCCGTGGCCGTTCGCAAAGTGGGGGATCGATCTCATTGGCCCTTTACCTACGGCCCCGGGCAGCGTCAAGTACGCAATTGTCGCCGTGGATTACTTCACCAAATGGGCGGAGGCGGAATCACTGAAAACGATCGATCAGGAACATGTTATCAGGTTCATCTGGCGCAACATAATCTGTCGATTCGGCCTCCCTCAGATAATCATTTCGGACAACGGGAAACAATTCGACGGGCTAGAGATGGAAAGATTCTGCCAGAAGCACAAGATAAAGAGGCTGTTCTCGTCACCCTACCACCCCCAGTCGAACGGGCAGGTCGAGGCAGTAAACAAGATAATCAAACACACGTTGAAGGCGAGGCTGGAGGAAAGTAAGGGAACATGGGCAAGCAAACTTCCCGAAGTGTTATGGTCGTACAGAACAACCTGTCGAACAGCAACCAGAGAGACTCCTTTCGCTCTAGCTTTCGGAACAGAGGCAGTCATCCCGGCCGAGGTCATTATCCCAAGCCTCCGCACCTCACAACCCGTGGGGACCGAGAACGACCAAGCCATGCTAAACGAGTTGGACCTGCTGGAGGAGAGAAAGCTATCCGCCGAGCAAAGAAACATTGCTTACAAACGACGGGCTGAAAAATACTTCAATACGAAAATCAAAGTCAGGGAATTCGAACCCGGGGACCTAGTGCTTCGACGGACGGTCGGACAACCCAAAGGGGCATTTGGCCCGAATTGGGAGGGACCCCTAAGGATATCTAAGCGCCTAGCCAACGGTGCCTACGAGCTAGAAAGCCTTGAGGGCAACCCGGCCCAATACCCTTGGAACGCCTCCCTACTCAAAAAATACTACCAGTAGGGGCTCATTGTAATCGCTACTCGAAGCGCAAATTTGTAAAAATTAATAAGCGGTTGTTAAATCAATCCCATCTTCATGGAGTCGCTGCCCGACATTCGGCTATAGCACTTCATTAATTAATCTGTTGGTTAATTCTTTAAGCGATTGTTAAATCAATCCCATCTTCGTGAAGTCGCTGCCCGACATTCGGCTATAGCACTTCATTAATTAATCTGTTGGTTAATTCTTTAAGCGATTGTTAAATCAATCCCATCTTCGTGAAGTCGTTGCCCGACATTCGGCTATAGCACTTCATTAATTAATCTGTTGGTTAATTCTTTAAGCGATTGTTAAATCAATCCCATCTTCGTGAAGTCGCTGCCCGACATTCGGCTATAGCACTTCATTAATTAATTTGTTGGTTAATTCTTTAAGCGATTGTTAAATCAATCCCATCTTTGTGAAGTCGCTGCCCGACATTCGGCTATAGCACTTCATTAATTAATCTGTTGGTTAATTCTTTAAGCGATTGTTAAAACAATCCCATCTTCGTGAAGTCGCTGCCCGACATTCGGCTATAGCACTTCATTAATTAATCGATTGGTTAATTTTACAGTTTTATTATCCGATCACATTAATAACCCGATCGTTGGACTAAGTGCAAAGAAACAAGAACGAAATCGAAATGAAGAGCAAAAAAGATTTCATTAAAAAGAAAATTCGCTGGAAAGAAAGTACAAAAGGCCCGCGGCCAGAAAACTTAAACAAAACAACAAAGAAAGTCCCCCACGGCTGCCTAGTCCACCACTCCCGGGTCCTCGTTCGCCTCCTCGTCAGCCAGCGGGTAGATGAAGGTCGCCGGGTCGCCAAGAAACGACAGATCCAGCCCGCGGTCGACCAAATCCTTCAGTGTGATGTCATAGTCTGGGGAGGGAGGATTGGACTCGACATAACTCCTCAGATCAGCCAGAGGCCCGGAGTAGTCAGCCTCGGGATTCCGACGGAGTAGAGAGCGGATCGAGTCGGCGTAAGCATTAATGTACACCATGGACCCGGCCGACTCGTTCTCGGCGGCCAATCGGGCACGCTCGGACTCCAAGCGTGCTTCCGCCTCCGCAACAAGAGCTTCCCTGGCTTGGCGGACTTCTTCAGCCGTCCTCGCCTCGGCCTCGGTGCGCGCCTTCCTCTCCTCCTCGAGGACGCCCTCTATTTCTACCCGACTCGCTCGGCCGGCCTCCAGCTCCTCCCGGAGCTTTTTGTTCTCCTCTTCCAGGCGGGTAGCTTCGTCCCGCTTCGTTTGGAAGGCTGCCCTGTAGGAGGAGGCAGTCCGCATCTCCCGCTCGAACTCGAGCATGATGCCCTCCATGGCAATAGCGTTGCGGGAGGTACGGATGGCCGCCGCCCTCATCCGGTCGGCGAGCGAGACGGTCCTCGTGGCCTTCTGGCAGTTGAGGGTCCAGGACCAGGGAAGATTCAGCACGGCGCGGTGTAGGTCTTCCGGCCAAGACTCCGGCACGGCCTCCGAGTACGGAGGATCCTGCGAGCGCAGGAATTGAAGGACCTCGGGCGGGGGCAGAGGCTCAGGCCTGCATGACCACGGGAAGAAAAGTTGTGTTAAAAAACCTACATCGCAAAATCGACCAGGAAACTTGGAAAAGGAAAACGAAATACTTACGTGAGGTGATTGCCCCAACCCAAGAAGGAGAAGTCGCTGCGATCGCGAGCAGGGGAGGCCAGGCTCCCTATAGTCGCCTCGACGGTGCCGGCCACAAGCCCGCCCGTCGCCGGGTCCAGGTTGACCGTCACCATGGCCGGGTCGACAGATGTCTGGCCTTCAACCCGGGCCTGCTTCGATGGACGCTGCCCGTCCGCCGGGGAGAAGGATGTCGGGGGCACCGGGATCGCAGGAGGACTGCGGATCGTCGCCCCAGTGGCGCGGACGGCTCCCCGCTTCGCCAGTTTTGCCAGGGCGTTCCTCTTAGGAGCCATGTCGACAGTCTCCTCGGATGATTCTACGTCGATGACCGGGATGGCTGCCTGGCCGGCCTCAGGTGCGGCCCTCGGGGAGGCTTCTGGGGAAGATGACGGCGTGGAGGATTCGGTCGGGAAACGTTGCGCTGCAAGAGGAATGACAAGGTTAAAAATCGAGAAGCGAGAACGAGGATAAGAAGGGTCGGGCAGGAAAGAGTCTTACCACCGAAATTTAAATGGCGCGGGAAGGTCTGAAGTCCGGAGAGCCTTCTATACTCGTCGTCGTTGAGAAGGTCGACGTCGCGATTGTCCACGCTCTCGGATCTCACCAGGGCAAGCGCCTGCCTGAAGTCGTCGGTCAGGTCGGCCTGGTTTGGGACCGCGCAGCCTGCACAATGAAAGAAGAATTAGATCAGTACTAAGAGATGAGAAAAAATTCAGTATCTACCTCGACGGTCGCGCTCCCGATACTCCCGGGGAACCGGGATGGTGTGCCCGTCAACACCAACGCTCTCCCAGGCGCCGCCGACCCACCACCATTTCTCCTGCCAGTGCGTCACCTTCGTCGAGATGCCGAAGACAATGGCATCTCCGCCCCGGGGCTTCACGGAGTAATACCCGTGGTTCATCCGCCCGACCGAAGCCACGGTGTAATAAAGATAGTTGATCTCGGACGGAGTAGGCATACGATGCAGCCCGCGCCGACCGAGCGCAACCATTGCCCCCAGAATGTAGCTCCACCCGTTCGGGGTGATCTGGGTGATCGACAGGTTCCATGCAGCGAGCAACTTGGAGATCGCCGGGTGAAGTGGGAAGCGGAGCCCGGCATGAAGTGTGTCCGAGTTAATGGCGATTAGGCCTTCCGGAGGTTGGTCAGCCTGTTCATTCTCCCGGGGGGCATAAAAGAAGACGTCGGAGGGCGTCTGGAATGTCCAATACAACTCCTTTACGTCGGCGTCCGGGGGAAGGCAGCTGGGGCGGCGAGAGGCCCCAAAGTCGGTGTCCCGGGCCACGAGATATGCGCGGGGAGAGCGCTTTCGCACGAACCGGATCATATATTTTGAGTAGTCGAACCCGATTAGCCGGCTGTCCGCGTAGTTTATTTGGTCGGGCACAGCTTCCCGATCGAACAAAAAATCTTCGGCCCTGGGTGGGTAGGCTGAGACCGGGGAAACACTTAGGGCCTCCCCCTCACGATGGGGACTCATCCCCTCCAAATCTTCAGCAAAGGCATCCACATCCGTGGAATTTCCCTCGCCCTCTCTGGCTGCGGCAGCGCGGGACGTCCCTTCCCCGGCCGGATGGAGAGGCCTCTCGGCGTCGGCGGCAGCACGACGGTGGAAATGATAGGCGTCGGCGGCCCCAACACTCTCAACGGAGTCACTCATGGAGAAAGGAGAATAGAAAGAAGAAAAGTTTCGATGAAGAAAACAAGAAATTACCTTGGGATTCGGGAAAGATCGCCTGAATCTGGGAAATTCGCCGGAAAATTTGAATCTCCTTAAGGGGGGGAACGAGTTTGCAAGGGAGTGAAAATGAGAAAATGGGCTGAAAGCCCCTATTTATAGAAGAAGTAGGAGGGACTAAACTGCAAAAAACGGGGTCAAAAATGGAATAAAACAAAATTCAGGGGCACGCGTGGGGGCCACGCGCGCAACGGTTGGGGAGCAGGTTCGGCGGACGTGACCCCTGGACTTCTGTGCATCAGTCACGCCATCCCGTGACGTCAGCAGACACGGCATACGAGGCGTCGTCTCGGAAACTGAAATGTCATCCCCAAAATTCAAATTTAAATTCAAAATAGTCTGCAGTTCGACCAGCCCGCCACCCGACGACTGCGGCCCCCCGATGTCGGACTGGTGGGGCAATTGTTACACCCGATATTTACTACCCGACCCGTCGGGTATCAGACATGGACCTACTACTGTAGCGGGCTCGGGTAAGAATGGTCCGCCGACCGGTCAGGCAGACGGGCGGGGACGTAGAGGCTACCCGACGCGAGCCTCTGGGAGCTGCCGGGCAGGATACTTAGTTACCCACAGGCCCGGGTATCGGGCGGCCAGCGGCGAGCTCCGGAGCAGATGCTCTACCCGCCTACCCGCAGATGAACATCCAGGGTACTCTCGTCCGGACTCGTTTCCCGGTACCCGAGTACCCGTCTGCCCGACCCCAGACCGCGCCAGCTGTGAGAGGACGTCGGGTGCCATCAGTCCAGAGGATGTGACAGGGTCAAATAGGGCAGTTGGGGCCAAGTCCAATCACCTCAGGGGTGACAGTGCCACGTGGCGTCTCCTCATTGGCTCGTAGGGGAGGCTGTAGCCACTTATTACCTTCCAGCTAGGAGTAGGGGGGACCCACAAGTCCACCTACCAAGCATGGGGAACCCCCACCTTGTATACTATAAATAGGGCTTTAAATGCCCATTTGTAAGATACATCACATTTATTGCAAATACACTCTTGAGAGCTCATTTACTCACACATTATTTGTTTCTTGTTATCATTAATATCAAATCCTACCCGCTAGGAACCCGGCAGCGAGATCCGTTATAAATCGCTGTCAACATAATAAGCTTTGTCTTCAATAATAGTTCGGACAAATGTGTCCCAGGCCTTATGTTAACAGGTGGAGGTGTCATCAATATTAAGCGGTATAGCAAATCTTGAATGAGCAGTACGTCCGCCGGGCAGAAGTAGAGATGTTATTCCACTTGATGCGGCATTAAGAACAATATTACCTTCAGAACGTATTGCTGCGGAGATCGTTCTCCAAATGAATGTCTTTCCAGTTCCACCATATCCGTACAAAAAGAAGACTCTTCCTTCTTGCAACCAAACAGCTTCAAGTATTTCACTAACCACAAGTTTTTGTTCTTCCGTGAGAGTTGAACTTAACTTGTCATATTCTTCTTCCTGTTCAGACCGATCGTAATTCAATTCTTGACGAATGGGTTTATTTATTAAATTATTCTCAAAATCGAAATCTGGTAATGGCATTGATGCAAATCTACTCAAAGTGGATCCATTCATCTGTAGTAGCTTCTCAATTTCAGTTAAAGCCAAGTTTTTCAACTCTTCGTTATCAAGCTGTAAATCTAAAAAAAAAATTAGAAACAAATATAATTATAAAATATTTTAACAATTTAAATAAATAATTTTTTAAATAATATTATACCTGGAATATTCAATGTTCGTCTTCTTTTATGGAGTATATCATCCGCCATACACTCCCACGTCTTTTCGAATACAGTTTCTGGAGAGTTCATTGAAGATGACATGAGAAGAATAGCGAATAAATTCCTTATGTAATGAGCGCTTGCCCAAAAACTTGTCTATGTTATCCCATCAGTGTACTCGCGATCATCATCCAACAATCCCATTGAATAGCAAACATCTTTAAAGGTATCATACTCAATATTATCAATGGTTCGTATCATCTCGTAAGACGTTGATCCCTTACTATAAGGCAGTAAGAGATAAAAATAATACTCTTCACCAGCCCCCGGTGAAACACTACGTAGTCTTCCCAAAGAAAATCTATTGCACTTTCTTTTTTCCCACTGGTATTTTTCTTTATCCCAAACATACATCTTTGGAAATTCCACATAAGTGAGCTTATTTGCATCCTCATCGGCGGTTTTATTTTTATCCATCCACGCCAAGAACATTGATTTATCTGAAGATGGTCTTTCGAGTACACCATCAATGTAATCTTCATCTTGAAAAATATCTTTCTGCTGATTAGGAAGATGAAAATTCAATCGCATAACTGGTAGATACCTATAATGTATATCGAACTGAAGAGTTCTCCAAACTGCCTCACACGGAGATATGTATCGGCAGTTTATGAAATTTTCCACTTCGTCTTTTGGTTTTGATTCACCTTCAATGACCACTTCCTTCTCCACAGTAACAGTAATCCTATCAGCTTCTTTATTGATATACTTGAACAAATAACTTGATGGATTTATGCCTATTGCACCACTCAACATTTATATGACCCTGATACCTTCGCAGCAGTATTGGACTGTAAGGAACCACAAAGCGATTATCCAAATGAACAATTCCTTTATCAACAGTCACTCCCGTATTTCTCCTTTTGTACAGTGGAACACCTTTATCATCAACAGATCTAAACTCATTATAACTCTTGGGGAAGTTCTTTGAGCAAACATTGTTGACCATGCAAGGAGAATTTCTTTTTGCCAATCTGCAGGGTCCGTGAATCATGTAGTCACTCACCAAGTCATGCAAAAATGCATCATCATCTTTATCTGGTATTTCTGCAGATATGATACGGTCAACATCCTCCGGATTTGGAATTTTGTTCTCACGGTTCAGAAACAAAAGAATATGAGCATGCGGCAATCCTCTTTTCTAAAATTCCACTGCGTATAATACTGCATATTGAAAAATTTGAATCAAGTTATATACTAAAATTATTCAAAAGAATTGTAAAGTTATTCTATACACAAAAAAATATTTATGGAACTAAAAATTTTAAAAATATAAAAAGATAAACTTACATGCATCAATTTTTCCAAATATTTGAAGTTCATTAAAATCCTTTACAATACGATCAAGTTTCATCTTAAACATTCTGCAGAGAATATCTTGCCTATCAACAGAATCAAGACCTTTCTCGTTTAAGAATCTCGTAATCTCGGGCCATTTGGGTTGCAAGTAATTGTGATAAATAAATCCGGGTAAGAAAAATACTTACAAATTGTCATGGCATCTTGAAAATTATGAATCATATATCTAGGACTCCCTGTAAAAGATGCATGCATTATTCTTTTACCAGTAGAAGATGGATCTACCTCACCTCTATTAACTGCAATTTTCATATCATCCGCTCTGCCAGACCTCAGTTTCACTTGATTGAATTTTATAAGAGACAGTCTTTCCGACTCAATCATAGTATACGAATCCACCAAAAATTGTTAGAAAAGTCTCCTGGACAGGAATAGAGTATTGGGTTCATTATTACGCTCGTGTATTCTAAAGGAAAATAATTCTCTCATTGTGAGTCTGATTATTTTCCTTGTTGTAAAACCAACATCATTATGAACCACGTCAATCCTATAACCATCCTCGCCATAGGGGAACAATAAAGGATACTGCAATGGAACATAAGATGGATGCAATTCACTTATTCTCAACAATTCACCACTATGCGTCTTAAGGATCACATCTCTTTTTTCCATAGCTGGATCGATGTCCCCTGGAATAAGTGTTGCAACTTCAAAAGTTGTAGGAAGGTTATAAACTCGTCCATCTGAACTCCTTCTTTGTAGCAAATTCAATCTCAAATTTGGCTCAGCTCCAGATGCGAAATTGCTTTGCAAATGGATTAAAAGTATCCACCATCATCTTAAGATCACGAACAATACTATCATTCAATATTTTATTTTTATCCTTCGATCGCCTCCTGCACAAATAAAATAATTGAATAGATTAAAAAATATTATCTATAACTATTATATTGCATAATTTGTTAAAAAAAAATGCAAAATATAAATTATAAAGTAAGATATATATTAGATAATGAAAAATTGAATTAGTAAAATTAATTTAACTTAATAATTATAAGAAGATTAATTAACTAACCCGAGAGCATCAATTCGATTCTGATATTCATTTTCGATGTCATATATGTATAGTTGCGAAAATTTAGGCTTATTGTTAGGCATTGGCAAACGACTTCCAATTTTATGGTAATTAACACCACGCCATCTATAAACTATCATTTATAATTGTTGGTGATCAAATTTAGTTGATAGGATTAGTGACTGTTTTAATTCGGTTTAGGATCACCAATCAATTTCGTGTGATTGATTACCACCGTAGATGGTAAATCGAAGATTCGGGATATGAAATCGAAAATACAAAAATCGAAATTGTATTAATTTCGTATGTGTGCACGTTTTGGTGTGTTAGTGTGTGTTTTGGGAGTATTTGTCAATTTGAACTTGTATTTCTTAAGCTGGAGAACAACTATTTATAGAGACTAGCAAGCATGAGGTGTCTATGACTCTTGGTCTCCCTAGCCTGCATGCTTGACAAGTGTCTTTTGACCTTAGTTTGACCTTATCTAAGCTGAATCTTAGTTACAAAGTCTTCTTTGGTCTTATCTCGAACTTCATTGTTGTTCGTCCAGGTCGGCTTAGTGTATCCATAATGGTTTTTTCATAAAAGTTGTTCGCCTTTTGGGTGCATGGCTCAGAAGTTGTTCGCCTTTGTGTTTTACACAGATTGACTTTGAGATCTTGGTCCTTTGTTCGTTGACATACACCTCTTAGGCTGATAGATGCACCACCTTTTAACAATGTTGCTCGTCATCAATGACTTGGCAGAATGTTCATATCTGGTCTCGGGTCTTAAAACCTGTTCGCCAGTATGTTGTTCGTCGGTAGAGTTGTTCGTCAGTTCATACACTCCCTGGATTGATTTATGCACCCCAACTTGATTTCCTTTGCTAATCATCTTTGATTTGGGGTTGGTTCTTCATAATCCTTTTTAAGGCTTTAATCCTTGTTCGCCCAACAATGATTGATGTTCGCCTATCAACAATAATTAGTCAATTTTTCCTAATATATTTAAATTGAAATTTAAAACTAATAAAACAAGTTAATAATTAGTATAAATTTATATATTATTCCTAATGTAAAATAGGATTAGAAATGTGGGATAATATAAAATTACCAAATAGATTATCTGAGTAAATTATCATATAAAATTAGTCAACTTTTTCTAATATATTTAAATTGAAATTTAAAGTTAATTAAATAAGTAAAGTTAATAATTAGTATAAATTTATAGATTATTCCTAATATAATTTAGGATTTAGAAATGTGAGATAATATAAAATTACCAAATAGATTATCTGACTAAATTATCATTTAAAATTAGTCAACTTTTCCTAATATATTTAAATTGAAATTTAAAACTAATAAAATAAGTAAAGTTAATAATTAGTATAAATTTATATATTATTCCTAATATAAATTAGAATTTAAAAATGTGGGATAATATAAAATTATCAAATAGATTATCAGACTATGCTAATAATAAAATAAATTATTAATTTATTCAAATAATATGATATTAATTATATATACATAAAAAATTACAATAATTTTAAATTACAAATACCTTTTCCACGAATAACTAAAAGTTTGGATACAATATAGAGATGGAAATAATGATTGAAATAGTCTCACTACATTAAGTTACCCGTTGGTTTCTTAAAATTTTATAAGTTAAATTAATATTATATTGAAAATAAATGATTGTATTTTTTAATTTTATTGGACAATTTCATTCCTTTGGTTCAATATTAATTCAATTAAAGGTTCGTAATGGTTCATAAACTAATTAATCTAGTGTATTAGTTTTATGATAAAAAAAAATTTAGTTACAATTTTTTTTATTATTAAGATACACACATAAGGACGCGCGTAAAACTAATTATTTTGGTACACGCATACTTTATACCTTGTCAATCAAATTTTGAGTATTCAATCCAAAAAATAATAATTCAAATTTTAAGAAATCAACCCTCCAAAATTTAAGGAATATATCAAACACACATATATATATTTCGATAGAATTAAATTAATATTAATTATACGAATATATATTCCATCATCCAAACTTTAACGATTCTTCATCAGTTTAGAAATAAATAAAAATTACAACTTCTCACAAAAAAAACAATTTATAATATTGTAAATAAGTCATTGAATTGTAATTAATACATTACAATGTTAAAAAAATCTAACTTTTAACATATAATCTATGATTCTTCATCTTCACAATAAAATTGATATTCCACTTCATCTTAATATGAAAAATTGATCATCCATTTCATCTTCAATGCTGATGTTCAATCCTAAAAAAAATCAAACAATAAAAAAATTTCATACGAATAAAATAAAATAATAGCTAATAAAAAAACAAAAACAAACATCATATGTAAATAGAGTAAAATCATTGGTAGAGGAGATTAGGCAAAATATGAAGATTAAATTCATACACCAAAACTATAAAATAAAATAGAAAGCAAAAAGTAAATACCTTAAGATGAAGATCCTGAAAAAAGGAAATATGAAGATTGAATATATTGGGATGAACATCCTGCAAGAAAAGAAAAATATGAAGATTTAGACGAAAAGAGAATTAATATAGAACTTCATAGCAAAATTGAAAAAAATAAAAAGAAGAAGAATTGGATTAGGATTTGGAGAAATTATTGTAATTGATTTTTTATTGTGTGAGATACATGGTATATATAGAGGAGATGTGAAAAAATTAACGGCCAAGATTAGATTAGATATTAAGATTCAATGGCTGAGAATAGTTTTAAAAGTCAATGAATTGGGTGAATGAGGGGAGAGTATTTTTAAAATAGAGGCTTGAGAGCTTGCCACGTAGGCTTCCAAGACTTTGTCTTTATAGTATATTAAAATAATCGTTTATGGAAAGGGTGCTAATCGAACTTTCAATTAACGATCTCATAATACCCTCCAAAATATCGCATTAAACCACGTGACGGAATTTAAGCCAAATTCGTCCTCTATCTTTTCACCTTTATCAAAATAGTCCTCTATTTATTTGCTTTATCAATTTAGTCCTATATCTATTCAAGCTTAGCCAAAATGATCCTAATTGGCCTAAAAATGTACAAAAACTCACCGTAATTGAACGCAAAAAACATAAAACACCACCTTTTTAGTCATGTGCACTAGTTTTCTAGGGGAAGCCTATGATGTGTTTTTTTTTTAATGTGGCACGTCAGATCGCAATCTTTGCCAAATAAAAAAGCACTTGAAATAAAATATAAAAAATCAATTAGGACCATTTTGACAAATCTTGAACAAATATAGGACTAAATTGATAAAACAAATAAATAAAAGACTATTTTAATAAAGGTGAAAAAATAAAGGACGAATTTGATTTAAATCCCCCACATAAAAACAAAATAATTTTGAGATAGTACGAAATATTTTCACACTTATGCAAAAAAAAAAAAAAAAAAAAAAATTGTTTTTTTTTTTTAATTTGACAGAAAATTCAATCAAAACGGACACGTGAGCCAAAAATTCCTGGCAATTAATAAACCGACCCCAACGCTCTCATCACTCCATCACCAAATTCTCCCCTCTCTCTCCACACAACAGTGAAGATTATCAGCAAAACAATTTAAATCAGCTCCAGATCTACTGCAATTGTAGCAAAAATTTGCTCCGATCAAAATGTTTCTGTTGGATTGGTTTTACGGAGTATTGGCATCGCTCGGATTGTGGCAAAAGGAGGCTAAGATCCTGTTCCTCGGCCTCGATAACGCCGGAAAGACTACGCTTCTTCACATGCTCAAAGACGAGGTAATTTTTATCATTTTTGAAGGATTTGATCGCTGTGTGTGTATGATTATCGGATCTCAGTGAATTGATTGTATCGGAATTCTGGTTTGATGCAGAGACTAGTGCAGCATCAGCCGACGCAATATCCGACCTCGGAGGAGCTGAGTATTGGCAAAATTAAGTTCAAGGCGTTCGATTTGGGAGGACATCAGATCGCTCGAAGAGTTTGGAAGGATTATTATGCGAAGGTAGATTTCGATTTTATGTTTTATTTGAAAATGCTGGTTTAAATTTATAATTGTGTTATTTTGGGCATAATTCTATCAGGAGTTCTTAATTTTATTGTGTTATCAGTTCGTTTGTTTTCTGTGCAATTACAAAAAGATTTATCAGTGTTTGATAATGAGCATTTTGAATCATTGCTAAGCGGTATTCTCTTTGAAATATATGAGATTTTGGTATTTGTTTTGAGGCATTTTCATCAGAAAATGTAATTGGAGTGTGATGTTGGACTTCTTTTTCCAAATTAGGTAGGATCATTTTATTATAGTACTCTTAAATTTAGCATTGTAAAGGTGCTTGCCTTGATCACAAGAAAGACACACATTTGATTCTTTTCTTTCTATTCTTGTTATTTTCTTTAGTAGAAAAGGGAATGATACCTAACCAAGAGCTAAGTCTCACTTTTTATACAAATATTGATGCATAAAGTGGTTTGTCATATACTACTACTTGGGGAACTATTTAGTACTCCCTCTATCCACCAAAATTCTGCCCTATTTCCGGCACAAGTTTTAAGAAAAAATAGATAAAGTAAGGATAACGTATGAATAAAATAATTGTTGGTGAATGTAAAGTTAAAAAAGTGAGTGTTAACAAATAAGAACACACTTTTGGTGGACAAACAAATAAGGTTAGTGGGCACAAGAGAATGTGTTATTGGCTACAAGAGAATAAAACACATCTTTATTACCAAGTTACTATAAAATTATTAACTGCATGTAAACATATCATGTTCATGAAGCAATGACAATTTTCATTTCTTTTTGTCTGTGATGAACATTTTTCAGTTTTGTATATTTGTCAATTGATTGGATTTTGCAGTTCAATTTGTTAATATTAGTCCACCCGAATATATGGAAATATCTTGGTTAATAAATGGAATTACCATGTCTTGGGATACTTTAGCAAAATCATTTTCATTTCAATTGTAATATCAGTCGTCCTTGTGAAACTTTCAAATCCCGTCAAACCCCCACCCCATATTTAGGGAGTTAAAGCGATGTGTACAAAATTTCAACGCTGTATGCATCCTAGCAACCACAGTTTTTCCTCCATGGTCGATAATTTCTTCTTTAAAAAATATCCCCGTTGGAATTCTACAGGTAGATGCTGTTGTGTACCTGGTGGACGCTTACGACAAAGAGCGTTTTCCAGAATCCAAAAAGGAATTAGATGCGCTCCTTTCTGATGAGGCGCTTGCCACTGTCCCGTTTCTCATTTTGGGCAACAAGATCGACATACCTTATGCTGCCTCGGAAGACGAGCTGCGTTATCACCTCGGCCTGACTGGTGTAACCACCGGCAAAGGGAAGGTGAACCTTGCAGATTCTAACGTACGCCCTTTAGAGGTATTCATGTGCAGCATTGTGCGCAAAATGGGCTATGGCGATGGCTTCAAATGGGTCTCTCAATATATAAATTAGGCTTATCGTCACCTTAAGCGCCGAATAGGCACACAACCGTACCCCTTCTTTCTCGATGAAAAGGGGAAACAAATAGCTGCGCCGATAGAAAATGGATGAGAGAGGGTGGGGGGTGGGGGGGGGGGAAGAATTCATTTGTTTCAGGTTGATTCAGTTTGTTAGCTGTTAAAACTTGTATGACATGCTTTGAGTTTGTAAGTTTAGTGGAACCTGATTGGTCTTGTAAAATTTTATCATAAATTTGGAGGTCTGCTCAACTATTATATCCTCAATCCTATTTTCTGTCTTTCTTTTTTGTAGAAGGAAATTTCTTCTACTTTGGAGTTTGATAGAGCTGGAAAATTATATAGAAAATAATGCTTTATTGAAGCATTTATTGGATTTAATTCTTGCTGGCAAATGTGTATTCTATGGTTGTGGTAGTTTTCGAATGGCCTAATAAAGGGGGTCATGTGCTCTAAATCAAGACTATGGCCAAATTAAGTGTTAGTGGTTCGATCTTGGTTTGTTTATTTTTTTTTATCGGTAAATGTTAGTTGTTAGTTGTTAGTAGTTAGATTAGTTCACCAAATCTCCAAACACTCCAAGAAAACTCCAAGCCCACCTTATAACTCTCATAATTTGTTCCCAAAGGGAATCGAACCCGGGTCGCTCACTAGAGTGAGGAACCCGGTGGCCAGGTGGGCTAAGCCACTTGGTTGATCTTGGTTTGTTTATGTTTTTGATCGAGCTTTTGTAATGATACAACTAATCACACTTAGAAGAGGTAAAGTTATGCCTTCACACGCACATTTGAAATCATGCACACTTAAATTCCGAAACACACGTAGACCTAAAATTGTGACAATCCACGAAGCAGAGGTAGAAAGTTTGAAATATAAAATTAATAAATGATCGGGTGGCCCTGGGATAGCGCAGATGGTGCCGCCGCACAGGCCCTCGATCTTTTCTTTATGCGTAATTTTTATATTTATACATAAGTATAAAAAAATTTTAGATACAATCATTTAATTAACCTTTATTTTTTTAACTTCATTGACTCGATTGAACCACCTTCCTCCAATCTCAATATTTTTATTATTTCTAATTATATTTTAATGGTTTATTATACATTTCATTTTATTTATTTAACTAATAATAATATCTTTATATTACCTTTTATTATAAAGAATACAACAAAAGTTTTCTTAAACTTCACTCAACTGAACCACCTCCTTCCGATCTCAGTTCTTCACTCTCTCAATTTTTTTTCCTTATCTTTTAACTAAAAAATATTTTTATATTAATAATCATGTACTACCTCCGTCCCGGAGGAACTTGCTCATTTATTGTTTTCTCATATTTTAGCGAACTAATTTTTTATTAGTATTTAAAATGATAAAGTAATTTTAAAGTTACTTTGTAATGAGGAGATATAAATCTATCATACCCTACCTTAAAAGTCATTTTATCATTTAAAATATTAATAAACAATTCGCTCGCTAAAACACGAAAATAAAGGTAGTGTGCAAGTTCTTTCGGGACGAGGGTTGTTTTTACTAATACAAAATACAATAATTATTTATATATACTCTACCTCCACCCATGAATTTTATTTTCATTTACTGTTGAATACAAAATTTAATTCAAACTAATATTTTATATAAAAATAATGGATGAGTAAAAATATTATGAGACCTATTTACTTATTTGTGAGTGTTGTTTATTTAAAAAAAAAAATATGAATAAGTTTAGTCGACAGAAAAAATATCTTTTTATATGATATAGAAGGAGCCTAATTTTTTTTATTTCTGCACCGGGCCCTTCGTAACGTGGGACCAGCTCTGCTTGAAGGTATACTGTTAATGAGGATATCCCAAAACTCCCTTAAATTGATTATCCCTTTGTGTCGAGTTTGGCCAACCAAGTATATTTCGACCAAAGAAACGTAGACACGGCTTTGAATTTGTGACAATTTATAGAGTAGATGATAATTCTTATTCTTAGGGGTGTTTGGTTTGAGGGATTCTCTGAGATTGTCTTTATAATCCCAGGTAATCTCGTATTTAGTTTGAGGTAAGGGCGGAGCCCGGAAAAATATGTAGGGTGAGCTGGAAGTGTAATATCAATACAAGTTCGATTCTTGGCCGGGCTATTTTTTTTTTTTTTTTTTAATTTTTACTTAGAAAAAACGTCAAAATTCCCAAAGTTAGCTGGGCTACAGCCCAGCCTAGCCCCTTAGAAGATCCGCCGGTGGTTTGAGGGATTGCACAAAATCATGATACTGGATAAACTAGAACGACTATCTCGTGTACAATTCGATCCAGAAAAAATTTGGTTCTAGCCCAAATTTTCTGATTCTAGTCTATCCGTTTTTTTGGTTCTAGCCCAAATTTTCTGGTTCTAGTCTATCCGTTTTTTTGGTTCTAGCCCAAATTTTCTGGTTCTAGTCTATCCGTTTTTCGATAGTCGTTCTAATTCAATTCTAGTTAATCCAATCCTATCCCGTAAATCAAACGGTCCCTTAATGAATAAATTTTGTATGAGTTTGTCTCATGCCACGAGACGGTATAATAAAATATAAATTGAGTATGATTTATTAATACTTTGATACGAATACGTGTTAATTTATTATGTCTTATACCATTAGATGATTCTACGTAAATTTTTGTCATTCTGAATTTGTGATATTGACTTTGAATCACTATTACAATATCACCCAAAAATCTCTACGCATGAACTTGATTTTTTGAGTACTTTCTAGAAGTTCAAGTAACTGCATTGCATCAAGTATACAAGTGGAAACAATATTGAAAATTTTGGTACATCAAACATATCATATCTAAAAAATATTGAATTTATCAAAATTCTGATACGATAATAGTATAATAATTAAAAACACTCAATATATATGTTGACAGTCAAGGTCTCATATGCATCAAGTGCATGGTGCTCACTCAACTGTTGGAACTGTTGACACTGAAAGGTGTGGACTGATTATACTAAAAATTGATAACATTGGAAACTTTTAAGTGTAATCAACCCACACTTTTCACTGTAAGCAACTTCGACTGTTGAATAAATGCACCATACACCAGATGCACAAGAGACTTTTGGCATAAACTGTTTGATATGGAATATTGAATTTTCGGCACGAAACGATTTATCAATATTTCAATATAAGATGATATATTGAAAATTCGGTATGAGACGTCATACCAAAACTTTGATATAAAATAATATGCGCAAATTCTTGTATGCACACTAGTGCATTTTGAGTCAAATTTCAAATCAATTTTAACTTTTCAAAGCCCAATTTACTTAATGAACTTTGAAAAGTTGAAATTAATTTGAAATTTGACTCAAAATCCAAGTTCATATTATACACTTGAGTGTACACATAAATCACTTTTTTTAATATATCGAATTTAAGTACGCTGAATTTTTTGATACAATATCGGTACTATTTTTTAGATATCGAATTTTTCATAATCTCTTTTTTTTATTTTTTATTAAGCTTTTATTTTTATATAAAGAAAAAAATATATGACAAAATAGCACTAGGCTAGGACTACTACAACCACATGATTTCATGAACTTGCTTTAGACCTTTCTAGAATTTTATTTAATCACATAGACACATAATGGGAAAAAGAAAAATACTAGGTTGCAAATCATTAGTAGAATCAGAAAACAAGCTTATTTGACTCCACGCGGTTTTCCACTCAACATTACACTCTTCTCCCACTGCTCAATCATCACTAAAAAAATTATTGACCTAAGAAAAAAAAAAGTTACCACTGTAAAATAAGTAGGTGATAGTCCCGTATCATGAGTTGGTGGAATGGGGTATAATTAGAGCATGATGTATCAAATACAGATAAATATTAATTTGTATATTTTGACTGTCTCGCACAATTTTTCACCAGTAAAACTATATATAAATTATTTATTAAATAAGTTAAATTCAAAAGCAATATCATCTTAACATATCCAACTAAACACCATAACCAGCGATGTAAAAATCCCTCTAGGTGGCGCCTAGGCACTAGGCGGTTATCAGCCGACCCGATTTTAGTATAATCCGTCTAAACAGGCTAAACACCCATTATTTTATTTTTTTCGGTCTTGAAACGATGTCTTTTGGAGAATTTTGCTTAATTTGATGTAAATTATTACTCCCTCCGTCCCACTCTAAGTGTCCCACTTTCTTTTTTTGGTTGTCCCACACTAAGTGTCCCATTCCATAAATGGAAAAAGCAACACTCTACTACATATAAATTTTAACCTTCAAATTCACACAATATTACCAAAAATGTCACTCATTCAATCCACTTTTCAACACTATTCATTACTTTATTAAATACTATTCATTACTTTTCAACACTATTCATTATTTTTCCACCATATATTAATAAACAAATACACTTTCTTAAACCATTCAACCAAAATAAATGAGACACTTAGACCGGGACGGAGGGAGTATGTATTTTTGTTTGTCATTTTTTTTTATCAATTTGTAATTTATATATGTATTGATTATTATCAATTGAATATTGATTTGTACCGTTACAAATACTAAATAAAATTAAGCTGATTATCAAATGATTTTGACCATATTAATGAGATACAGAGAGCAAAAAATTTAAAAAACTCATGCCGACTAGTCCCCGACTAGACGGCCTAAGCGCTAGGTTTCAAATCTGTCTGACTAACGATTTCCAATTTCTACACCATTGTCCATAATTCTACCTAAAACGTAATATCCCGAAGCTCGTGCGAATTTTGATATTTTAAAAATGGCACAAAGCTAAAAGTTAGATGACCATTTTTAAATGTCACATTTTCGATTTTCATATTTAAATACATAATCATTCCTTTACAAGTCTTATGATTTTTTTTTTTTGTTTTAACTTCCACTTACATCCACATACTCCATCAATTTATACACCTCAAATAAAAAAATTATATATATTGTGAGAACGATTATTCACACTCAACTTTTTAAATAAAAGCACCCATATTTTTTTAGGAGTGCCTGCATTCATCATTATTACTCATGTATTTTTAAGTGTGAATTGATATAATTTTTTTAATGAACAAAAAAAAAATTTGAGTATGTATAGAGTAAAATTGATTTGTATTATGAATTATTGAAGGGTATTAGTAGTTGTTTTCACTGAAGAGTATTAGTTGTTTTTACTGAAGAGTATTATTGGTTTACACTGAAGAGTTTCAGTTCATTTTTACTGAATAACTAAGACTCTTTAGTGTAAATCAGTAAATACAATTAATACTCTTCACTAATTCATGTATAAACCAGTTTCACTATCTACTTTGTCGAAAAAATTAGAATCCAATTAATTACATTAAACACAATTTGTTTTAAATGGAAACAAAATAAATTTATATAAATGTGTATTAATCAAAAGATATTATGTGTATTGACAAGTCAATCACACGGTTTTAACCTTCACCACGGCTTCGCCACTTTTTCAATTCTCTCTCTTTCTCTCACTATAAAAGCAGCTCCCACTCCTCACTCTCATTCTCACTCATCATTTTCAATAATATATTTCTCTCTCTAAAACAAATTTTCAATCACAGATCTGAGAGGATATGGGAAACATTACCTCTTCTTTCACCGCAAAATCGAACACCGCGAAGCTGATCGATCTCCGCCGGAATTCCCTGCGCCTCGTCGGCGTTCCGGTGACGGCGGCGGAGCTCATGCTTGAGGAGCCAGGCTATGTAGTTTCGCCGGTGACTGAATTCAGGCGAGATCTCCGGATCTCCGCCCTGAAAGCCGACGAATGTTTATCCGGAGGCGGAGTTTATTTACTGGTATCTGTTGGTAGAGTTAATTCAAAGGTCTCTGAATCGGAGATGGCGGTTGTGGAGTCGGTTTGTGGTCGGAGGAAAGCAAAACGACGTAGTTCTAAGGTTCTTCCGGTTATAACGGAAAATAGCGGCGATTGTACGGTTAAGGTACTGGGGGAAGGGAGCGATATTGGACGTCTGAATTTGCGAATCAAGCAATGGAAACCTGCTTTGGAACCTATTTACGAGGGAATTTGAGCGTAAAATCTCCTCTTTTATTTTCTTTTTAATTTTTTATGGTAGGAGATTTCGGATTTTTTTTAGTAGAAATTTGATACCCAATGTATCATGAAATATTAGAGATGTAAATATCCTCAGGATCGGACTTGACTCTTATGAAAAAATTTGAGTTCGTCTCGAGCTTAATATATTGAATTTCAGCAAAAAAAAACCTATAAAGTTCAGCTAAAAAATAAATTCATTATTGAAATAAACGAGCTAGTAAAAAACCTCATTAACGGAATAAATGGGTTTGTTTTAAAAACATTTTAAAATGTTTTTAAAAAATTAAAAAAATTAACTGCCTAAGAAAACAAATACTTTAAACTTTTAAAATAAAATAGAGAAGAAACGTGTCCATAAATGAAAACAATTAATACAAGTTAATCGAAAAAAAATATGTCACAAATATTTTAATAAAATTAATAAAATGTGTAAAGTAATAATGAAAGCTCATCATTCGAACTCATTCATAGAGTTGTTACACGAAACGAGTTGCTCGACTCGTTAGGTTAAACGAGCTCGAGTTCGAGCTCGAGCTCGAAAAATACTCAATTTCTTAACGAGCCGAACCGAGCTCGGCTCGTTAGGCTCGATAACTAAGATTTTTCTTAAAATTACATTAGGCTCGATAGGCTCGGCTCGACTCGATGAGCTCGATAGGCTCGTTACACTCGTTAACGAGCCGAGCCGAGCTTGAATTATTACTCGTTAATGTTACCGAGCCGAGCTCGGCTCGACTCGATAAGAGCTCGAGCCGAGCTCGAGTACTCGGCTCGAATAACAGCACTACTCATTCACGAGTCTTGCATACACAAGTCTGTATTTAAATAAAAAATCATTAAGTTAGATATCGGCTCAATAAAAGTATTTATTAGGATATAAATTGTTTAATTTAGACTGAATGTCAAAATATGGGTAAGTATTGTATAGAATCACTTTACAGTTTGGAACAATATATTAAGTATAAAGTAAAATTGGTTTATATATGAATCATTGAAGAGTATTATGTTTTTTCACTAAAGAGTATTAGTTGTTTTACTAAAGAGTATTACTAATTTTCACTGAAGAGTCATAGTTGTTCGGCAAAAATAAACTAAGACTCTTCAATATAAATTAGTAATACTTTTCAGTGAAAACAATTAATACTTTTTAGTGAAAACAACTAATACTTTTTAATGATTTATATATGAACCAATTTCACTCTATACATACTCCACTTGAGTGTGTATAGAGTGAAATTGGTTTATATATGAATCACTGGAGGGTATTAGTTGTTTTTAATGAAGAGTATTATTGGTTTACACTGAAAAATCTTAGTTCATTTTCACTGAACAACTAAGACTCTTTAGTGTAAATCAATAATATTCTTCAGTAAATATAACTAATATTTTTCAATGAAAACAACTAATATCCTTTAGTGATTCATGTATAAACCAGTTTCACCCTATACTTTGTCATTGTTAGCATACACGCGTGTCATAATTTTTATGAGTATGTATGGAGTGAAATTGGTTTATATATGAATCACTGAAGGGTATTAGTTGTTTTCACTGAAGAATATTAGTTGTTTTTACTGAAGAGTCTTAGTTCGTTCTCACCGAACAACTAAGACTCTTTAGTATAAATCAGTAATACTTTTCAGTAAAAACAACTAATACTCTTAAGTGAAAACAACTAATATCATTCACGGATTTATGTATAAACTAGTTTCACTCTATACTTTGCCAAATTTTATTGTTATACCTGTCTATTTTCCTACGTTCACATGAATTAAACTCGTTCAACGAGCTCGAGTTCGACACACATAAAAACAAACTCAAATGAATATTTTTCTAATCAAAATTCGAGTAGTTCACAAACATGGTGATTTTATCAACACTAGTAATTGATTGATAAAGCTCACACCTACGGTTTTTAAGCTAATCAAAATCATTAAAAAAAAATGGTTGTATTTTATAGACTATATATTTTTTTTAACAAAAGTTGAGATAAGGATTTAAGATTTTATTTAAATCATTCACGAATTTTTTTTTTTCTCGAACGAATAAGTTACTCACGAATAATTTCAAAATTATTTTAACAATTAACATATCATGGATTTGAAATTCATACTTCAAATCAGTAGCTTAAAAGGGATTTTAAGTTCAGTAAGAAGTCTTTTTAGAATTGGTCAAAGCTTCTATGGGTGCAGTTATAATATAGAAAAACACAGTTCTTATAAAATAATTAGTTTATATATGTTCAAAAAAAATTAATATAAATAAATATTAGTTTATATATATACATAACAATATTAATAATTTTTTAATATACAAATTGTTTCGTTCGTATCATAAAAGCAAAAAAAAAAAAAAATTTGAAAATTTGTCAAAAATAGTTGCATGTAAATGTATAATTGTCGGACAAATAGTGAAATAGATGTTTTTTTTTTTTTTTTTTTATATGCAATATATACTTAAATTTACAAACGTGATCTAACTTAGAGGATTAAACTTACAATTTTGGCTTGACTGGAAAATATCATTGCTAATTGTAAGAAAAGAATTCATGGTAAAACATAGATAATTGAACTTACAAGTTAATCATATAATCGAATGATATATAAGTCCTTGAATCAAGAAATCAAATACTTTCATTTGCTTAGGTTGCTTAAGAAAAGAAAAGTGAGTATTTATCTAGCAAAGTAGGTGAAAATATAAAATCAAAAGTTAAAACTTTCCGAGTTTGGAAGGGGAAAATTACATTATCACAATTCCTAAATAAAACGAAAAGAATTAGCATCCATTATTGAAAAGTTGTACTCTATAATGCACGCTACATATATGCAATAAAAGACACGACAAGATTATTATTAATTTTTTTTTTTTTACGTGAGCTTATATCTTGAATATTATTGTGTTGTGCATATAGAGGGTAATTTGTTTTAAGAACCGTAACTTTTCGAGCTGGTAAAATAAGAACCACGACTTTTAAAAATAGCAAAACAAGGACTGTAACTTTTTAAAAGTAGCATTTTGTGGCCGAATTGACACGAATTACCAGCCCATTTTTTAGCTCAAATCGCACACTTGAATGTCAGTTCAGGTATAAATTGAGTAAAAAAAAGGGCCCACGTGACTTTCATGTGGAAAATAAGCCGAAAGAGGATAACCTGACTTATTTTTTTGCCTGAAATTGTTACTTTTAAAAAGTTACAGTCCTTGTTTTGTTACTTTTAAAAATTGTGGTCATTGTTTTGTCATTCCAAAAAGTTACAGTCCTTGTTTTGTCATCCTCTCAAAGTTACGGTCCTGGAAAAAAAATTACCCCTATAAAAATGAACAACACATAAAATTAAGTATATTTTAAAAATAGTAACATTTGGAGAGTTGATGTAAATTCGATTTTACAAGAGACCTACTCATTTTTTTTTAAAGAAGAATAACAATGGTAATATCAAGAGTAGGTAAGGTTGGATTCTATCAATAGGGTCAAATTAGAACTCTTCTTTCGTTTTCTCATTCTTTGTGTAATGTTAAGACAAAGTAATAAACACTTTAAAAGTTTAATTTAATTGACATCATATTATTACACCTTGAGAGGTAATACGGTTGAACGGTTCCTCTTACATTTGACTTAAATAATTAGGTAGGTATGACTAAATCATCCATGCTAAATCTTTTAGTGTGGGCTCCACATTTTTCTACATAGGGCAATATGAATGAAGACAAGTTTCTTTTGCTACTTGAAGAAGTCTTGAAGAACTTGGTAAAACTTTATCCAATTTCACTTTCTATTTTTTTTGGGTTTTTGGAAAATTGGTTGTTTTGTCATAGTCAAGTATCAATCATAGCTTGTGACAAGAAAAGAAAAACTATAAGATCTTTTGTTGCATTTTAGTTTTTCAAATTTCCAAAAATAATAGTGTATTTTTAATCACATTAATTAATGATATTAATATCATACATATATTAATGATTTCATTTATATATGCATAGTGTAATATTAATGCAATAAAAACACCCTCTTGATATCTAATTTGATCATTTAAATAGTCTATTTTGATTTAATTAAAAGAAACACACATCTAAGTACATGCTCCGTGTAATTTAAAAGAGTGTCAGTCTCCTATGCACCAATTGCACAACGCAATAGTACATAAAGATGAAGCATTCAATTTAATACTATTACTAAAACATGGATGCAAATATAATTGAAATGTGCAGATTAAATTAAGTGAAACATGCAGACTAGATTTAATTGAAAATTTGAAATGAAACATGCAAATTAATATAACAACTAAAACACAAAATCTTATATAACTAAAATGTAACGAGTGCATGAAACATGTATACTAATATAACCAAGATATGGCGAATACAAAATATGTGGAGTACATTACACTCCCTCACTCCATTTAATTTTGATCATTTTTTTTTTTTTTGAATGGCCAAGGGAGTATGAGATTCATATATATAACATAAAATTAAGAGTATGGGTAGAATGTTGGTTCATATATAAATAATTGAAGTATATTAATTGTTTTCAACAAAGAGTATTTAGTTGTTTTCACTTAAAAGTCCTACTTTATTTTTAATAAATAACTAATATTATTAATTTATTTTTAATAAACAGCTAATATTTTTAAATGAGAACAACTTATACCCTATAATAAAAACAACCAATACTTTAATACTTTTCGGTGAAAATACTTATTATCTTAAAGTGAAAATAACTAATATTCTTCCATGATACTTTTCATTCTATACATCATATAATATTTTTTGAAGTGCATTAGCAAGGCCTTGGGCATGACCATTGACCTCATTAAACATTCTCTTTTAATAAGTTAATACTAGTTATTACCTAGTCCATTATGTCTCTAAGTTGAGCGGTTTAACAAACACTTCTTTTACACCCCACCCCACCCCACCCCACCCCACCCCCCTCTCCTGATATATACTACAACAAAACGCATGCTTTTACTCATCTCCCATAACACCAAAACTTATTTCTTACAAATGGGAAACTCCGCCCCGCACCGCCTCCCGCCGCCCGCCGGAAAAGTGATCCTCTCCGACGGCGCCGTTTTCACCTACGACGAACCAATCACCGCGGCGGAGCTCATGCTGGACCACCCCCAACAGGTGGTGGTGGAGCTCACCAAGTCCGTAATCAACGGCCAAAAACCGGCCCCATTGCCGGCCGATCACAAGCTCGAACTGAAGAAAACCTACCTCATGCTTCCGGTCCGAAAAGGCAAACCGGTCGGGTTTTCGTCGGCCGAAGCTCGGAAGATTCTGGCGAGTACGAATTCGGTTCTGAAATCGAACGCCCTAATGGCGTTCACGGGGGTGGTCCCGCTGTTTGTTAGGATTTGCCCTGATTTGGTGGGGAGAAACGACGCCGTTTCCAAGGGGAAGAAGGTTAAGGGCTGTTTGGGTGAGGGGAAATCGGAGGGAAATGAAATGAAAACGGATTATTTTATGGATATTATGGAGGGACGGCCCGGGTTTTTGAGCAGGCAGATTTCGGGTAAGGGGTGGAAACCGAGTCTGGATCCGATTACGGAGAAGGCTTTCAAGGCTAAAGTTAGTCATTGGGTTTTAAACAAGTAGTTTTTCATTTTAATACCTAAATATATATAATATATGTAAAAATTTCATATACGATGTGATATTCTTGCCTTTTTTCTTTTTTTTTGGTGATATTCAAATTTTTAAAGACAAAGTATTATATAAAAATAGTTCATAATAAGTTTATTATGAAATTATATTATAGTATCGAATATTTGATCAGGAGTATCGATAATTTGGGTTGATGGTATTATATTGTGATTGTTGTAAATTTTGTTGAACCCGAATTAATGATGCTTCTGATGAGATTATCGATACTCCTGATCAAATATTCGATACTTTAAAATTATTTCATGATAAATTTATCATGAACAATTTTCATATAAAACTTGTTATTTTTAAATATCGCGGAAACATGCAAGAATATTATGTTTCGTACATGAAATTGGCTCATACAATAGTTAGTGTTTGTGTTATTATGCATGGTATTTTCTTGATGTTAAGAAACTAAGTGTTGTGTTTCTTATATGGTCAAATTAAACTCGAGTTGATACAAATTTCTTGTATTCTTGGTGGATTTTGACGGTTATAAGAAATTTAATATTGGGTTTGTTTCAATCTCGACAAGTGATTATGTGATTCTGTGTGCATAGATAGTTTTTAGCATGTATTGTGTAAAATGTATTCTGTCAAATTTCTAACAATGACAAGAGGAGTTTTTAGCATATTCTAAATGAATATTATGTTGATGGGTGGGTTGGATATCCATAAACCATGAGTAATAATAAAAGATTTATGTGTATCGTTTGTACCGTTTAATTTGATGAAATATTATACCAATTTTGATTGAAACGTGATACTAACTTTAAATAAAATGTCACTAAATTTGAGCGAAATATGAGAAAATTTTGCATGATACTGACTCATACGAAACTGCATATTGATAGTTCACTAGTACAAAATAGAACTTAGAAAGCGGTTGATTTTCCCCTTAGAAAGCGGTTAAAACCGCTTTCTAAGAAACAGCTATGTTAGTCTAAGATAGCGGTTAAGAAACCGCTGTGCAAGGTAGGAACTAAGAGAGCGGTTTTGAACCGCTCTCCAAGAGGATGAACTAAAAGAGCGGTTAAAAACCGCTCTCCAAGTGCCACACTAAGAGAGCGGTTAATAACCGCTATCCAAGCCTCACTCTTAGATAGCGGTTAATAACCGCTCTCCAAGAGCCTTTTTTATTTATTTTTATTTGTTTAGACAGCGGTTATTAACCGCTCTCCAAGCTCTTTTTTAATTTTTTTTATTTATATATATATAAATAAACCTGCTTTTTTAACCGAATTATATATATATATTTTTTTCAATTATATATATATATATATATATATATATATATATATATTTTTTTTAATAAACCTGCTAATATATACAAAATTACCAAAACACATATACTAATATTTAATCGTAACATCAAATAAATATAATATAAGATCCAATAACATGAAATATTAATTCATCACAAATTAATATATAAGTTACATCATGCTACCAAAAGTTATAATAATATTACAAGAATCGATTGTAAAGATACCCAATCCAATCCATCTTCCATTTCTCAATTCGAGTGTTGTTGTAAAAAGGGATCCGAGGCCTATGCACAAACTGCAAATTACATAGAAAATTTAATTAAATAATAAATTTTTTTTATTCAATCAATAATATTTAAAATAAATCGATAATCGACTTACTCCTTCAGGAATGGTCGTCCGAGAAGTCAAGATTATATCTTCAATGTAGCAACACACAAAATGTCCACAGTGATTGCCATCTTGCTGCCTCGGAACCTATTGATTAACAATTACAATCATGTACTATAACTATGATTATTTTCTATTGATTTTATAATTTTCTAAAGTAACTTACCTTAATGTTTTTCCACAGCACTTTACTAATATTGGTGGTATCTGATTTTTTACCTGGAAGGCTAGTCTGATACATTGCCATCACACTATATAATTATTTTAAAAAATAAATATAGATTAGATATTCATAATCTTAAAAGTAAAACAAATCATAATATGAGAATATTAAAAATTAACTTACGTACCCTTCCATAAATGCTATAAGATCGGGACGACGTGTATACACCCCATCCGTAGCTGGATCCAAATAATACACAGTAAGATCCTCCATTCTTATGGCCAACATCACCCAATGATCACTACATTATATTAACAATATTAAAATTAATCGCTTGTTCGTATAAATAAATTTTTTTATGAAATATTTATTATATACTTACCCCACATTTGTTGGCCAAAAAATGAGATGGTCTCTTGCTCTATATTTCAACATATGTTGAACAACGTCGTTCATATTCTGTGTCCTATCACCAAAAATGCTACACACTTGGGGGCAGATGAAGGAATATTTTGCACTTGCAACGACATCTACAGTGAAATATACCTCACCCAAATACCTTTAACCAACATACGCTGATATTAATATTTAATAAGTAAGTTAAACTATAAATGAAGTAAATGTTGAGAATTAAGTAAACACACCTGAGGTAAAAAGTCATGGTAGTTGCACTCAACCACTTGTCATCGAAGACTTCTTCGACATAATCTCGTGTGATGAACTCCTCATATCCAACATAGTTAAAGTACGCATTAATGGGCACTGTGACTGTTTCGAAGCTGGAGGACGTTACCATGTAGTGCACCGTACTCATTACAGTGACATCGTGGGGTACGTCTCCGGACATGGGGTACCCTAATCGCCGTCTGCGCACACCAACAGTTGGTTCCCCTGGTCTCTCCCTCTGTGTAGTCTTTTGTGGAGTCGGGAGTATCTACAATCAATATTTGTAATATTATTTAAAATAAATCGACTTATTAATTACTTTAATAACATGTATTTTACCTTTTTGGTGAGAGAAACCAAGTGTTGCGGCCATTCGAGGAAGTGCCCGACCGCGTCTCCGACTGTGATGGCCACATCTACTGGTTTTGGCAACAGTGAAGTCTCTTGTCCAATTTCAGGTACAGTGAGGGTGACTTTCACAAAACCAGGAGTGATTGGGCAACTATGGATCACTCCACTGGAGCTATCGAACAACATTCCAGTGGCCACCAACCGAAGAGGATAATCCAAATAAAGGTAACAAGGAGTCGTCTGTTCGAAGAAGATATTCAGTTAGAAAATTTATACTAGTATTTAATTAAAACAAATACAAGATACATCTGATACCTTAGAGACGTTTTGAAGTGCTTCGTGGAAGTCGTCTGAAGCATTGTTTCTAACAACACTCTCTCTAGCCTCAGCGGAAAACACAGGAGCACTGTTTTCACAGCTAGCACCACTAGATGACATCCCGTATCTCACTTGATGGTTTGATATCATCGAAACTTGTTTAGCTAACTCGGCAAGCTGGGCTGAAAGTTGATCCACCTTAGACATAGCCGCCATACCAAGTGCCATACTCAATGATTTCTTCGTGACGCCAAATCCAAGTCCCCGTATGCGTCCGGGATGCTCCTGACAATTTATTGCCCGTGCAAACAGATCATCAGTCCCCACAGTGCGGGTCTCGTCGGGCGTCATACTCTGAGATATGCGCTCCTAAATAACAAACAAATATTATTAAATCATTTCAAATTAAATAATAGTTTATAATGTTAAAGATAAAATAATGGATGAATTACCGCTTCATCAATGATACGCTGTGTTTTGGGATCGGGAACATTCCCATCTCGAGTCTTTCTTGTAGTCTGAAATAACTCATAACGGGTAACAACAGGTGCACTCTCTCCACCTTTCCTTTTTTCTTCAATCTACGATAATAATAAACATGTAAAAAATCATTAAAAGTGAATATATATTAAAGAAGCGAATGATCATAAAAAAAATTAAAAGTTAGCAAATCTCACCAAATCTTCCCTAATGCGTGCATAACCTCTGGAAGATCCACGATATCGCGCCTCCATATTCTTAGCTTGTATGCTATTTCTGTTACTTTTTTCCTACAGTGTAATATAAATACGATAAATATTGGAAAAAGCTTCATAGATGAAATAACATTGATCAATTTTACCTTGAAATCATCAAGCAAAGATCTACGCACAAACTCCTCCCAATATGGAGCCACCATAGGGGATTGCTCATAGTCTTTAGGCGGCCTAGGCGAGTACAAACCAGTCTTCGGGTCTCGTGCCTTATTCCTCAGAAAAGTCCGAAAATTCTTTACCTTATTCCCAGCTTGTTTAAGTATTTCATGCTTGTTTGTGTGATCAAGGCCGATGAATGTAGCCTGCATATACATATAGAATATAACAATTTATATTTAGTAATTTCACAAGCCCATACATAAAAATAAATTATACAACAATTTTAATTAACATACCACGAGCTCATCCCATATTGCTTCCTTGAAAGGAGTCATCTCAGGCTTACGCCAGTCATTGCATGGCAGCACGATAGGGACAACTCTCCTGACTGCAGACCCAATGAAGTACGACAACTTCGCACTCTCTGGTCCTATCGGCTGGCCATACTCATTGAATGATAACTGCAATTCAATGATATCATTAGGTCAACACACAATTAATTAATATAATAACAATTAAACGGTGGAATTGTATTAAAATTACCTTCAGTAATTTTCCCTTGCTACGGTTTTTTTTCAGTGAAGTCATCGTGACTATACCCCTCTTGCGCTTCTCTCCAGAGCTACTAGAGGTGGGAGCATCAGTGTTATCCTGTCTTGTGTCATCATCTCCATCATCTGGATCATCTCCATCATCTGGCTCATCTCCAGCATATGGAAAATAAGCTGGATCATCTCCATCATCTCTATCATAGGGCAAATAATCCATGATCCTGCGAAATAAATTAAAAAATATGTAAGAGTTATAAAGAAACAACATTTAATAAAGCACAAAAAATAACATTCAATAAAGTCATACATTTCTTTTTAGCACTGATTTTTCTTTTTCGTTTTTTGGTTGACTTTTCTTGTTCATGACCATGAATGTTGACGAGATCCGGATTGATATACTCATCATCACTTCTAAGTTTTCTCTGGTACGGATGGGGATTTGCAGGATCATCGAACGAGGGTACAGAATGAGTGAAGTTCTGGAAAGGATCATCAATCATGTCAACATCTTCATCGACGTGATCGCTGATCTGGTAACTATGGTTAAATTTGTTTGACAGAAGCACAATTGACCATTTCTTGTTAACTGGGTCGGGGACATAGAAAATTTGTTGAGCTTGACTAGCCATTATGTAAGAGTCATCTCTGTATCCCACATTCTTCAAATCAACGCGTACGAACCCAGAACGTTCAACTTGGACCCCATTTGGGATCCTCACCCAACTACAATCGAAAATTGGCTCAC
This sequence comes from Ballota nigra, assembly GCA_947034835.1. Lineage (NCBI taxonomy): Eukaryota > Viridiplantae > Streptophyta > Magnoliopsida > Lamiales > Lamiaceae > Ballota > Ballota nigra. Next base: position 1,541,637 of record OX344727.1, on the reverse strand, counting down.
GGTGACCAACATAGTCGAGTTCCCAAATGTTGACAATCTGTCCAAAGTAAGTGGTATTCGACTGATTCCATGCAGTTGCAGTAATAGACACCCCACTATTCTGCATTGTACTTGTGGCATCATGATCTCGGGTATAAAACGTGTATCCATTAATAAGATAACACTTGTATGAATACACATGTCTATCAGGCAATCTGGATAACCACTTAACTCTTTCTTTCACTGATTCTTTATCCTGTGACAACATATTTGCAACATAACCATTGAACCAGTCAACAAACGTGCGATTGTGCTCAGTTTCAATCCATGATCTAGCTCTGGTGGGAAAGGACTCAGAAAGTGCCTGCATGTGCAAGTCAATAAAAGGAAGCACGTCGACCGTGTTGTGAAGTACACACAAGTGCATCCGTGTTAGCTCCTTCATACTAACACTTACAGGTTGGCCACCGGTAATGCCTTCACCATCCATTCTATTGGTGTATCGGGTACTTGGAAGTCCAATTGCATCTACATTCGGAATAAATTCAGACCAGTACTCGACTGCTTCTTCTACTAAATAACGTTCTGCAATGCATCCCTCCGGCCTGTACATATTCATCACATACCCTTTCAACACTTTCATATATCTCTCTACACCATACATCCATCGCATACGAGCAGGACCACACATCCTTGTCTCGTGAACCAAATGAACGGTTAAGTGAATCATTATATCAAAAAATGAAGGAGGAAAATACATTTCAAGCTCACAAAGCGTCCCCACAATCTGTCTCTGAAAACCAAGCAATTTTCTAGGATCAATAACTTTGCTACTCATTGCCTTGAAGAACCAACAAAGTTTTGTTATGGTTATGCGCACATTTTCAGGCAAGATAGAACGTATTGCAATGGGCAAGAAATTCTCCATGATGACATGATAGTCATGCGATTTCAGATTCATCAACTTCACGCCATCATCTGAAACAAGTCTCTGTATGTTGGACGAATAACCCTCTGGTACTTTCACATCCTTTAGTGTTTGAAGAAGAATTTTTCTCTCACTCTTGGACAAGGTGTGTGCAGCAGGAGGTAATTTTGGTGGTTTACCTTCTTCATACACAGGTGCCAGTTCAGCTCTTATACCCATATCAACCATATCCATTCTTGCATTGTAACCATCCTTAGACTTGTTATCAGCTAGCAGAGTATTGAGCAAACTAGCACAAACATTCTTCTCAACGTGCATTAGATCAATGAAGTGTCTAACATACAACTCTTTCCAATAGGGCAATTGAAAGAAAATTGATTCCTTCTTCCAGCCTCTAGTTGGGAGACTCTTTGCAAAGTGTTTTCCGTATTGTGTGTTGACATTCTTCATCTCGTTCAATACATCTGTACCTGACAATAAACGTGGTGCTCCACGTGTCTCGATTGTGCCATCGAATGCATCGGCCATTCTTCTGTACTCATGTGTTGGCTCCAACCACCTTCTATGCCCCATATAAACAGTCTTCCTACAATGACATAAACGAATGTGATCTGTGTTCGTGGTACACCAAGGACATGCATCGGCCCCCTTCACACTATATCCAGATACATTCCCATAAGCGGGGAAGTCATTGATAGTCCCAAATAACATGGCCTTCAACTTGAAATTCTCCTTTCTATAAGCATCATACACATCGACGCCCTCATCCCACAGGAGCTTCAAGTCCTCTATCAGAGGAGCCAGATATACATCTATGTCGTTACCAGGTTGTTTGGGTCCTGATATCAATATAGACAACATCATATAAGTGCGCTTCATGCACAACTCCGGTGAAAGATTATAAACCATCAGAATCACTGGCCATGTACTGTGGTTGGTACTTTGGATACCGAACGGATTCATTCCGTCAGTTGAGAGTGCAAGACGCAAGTGTCGTGGCTCGTCACCAAATTCTAGATGTCTGACATCGAATGTCTTCCACTGGGGTGAATCAGCAGGGTGTCTTAGCATTCCATCATCGATCCTATCATCATGATGCCAAGTTAAATTTCTAGCATCCACACCGCTACTATACATTCTCCTGAATCTTGGTATTATTGGGAAGTACCACATCACCTTCGCTGGAGATTTATTCTTCAGATATCTCTTCTTCCCACACTTGGGACATTCATCGAGGTCTTCATACTCCTTCCGAAATAAGATACAATCACCCGGACAAGCATGAATTTTCTGATGTGTTAACCCGATGGACTTAAGCATTTGCTTAGCCTCATATGCTTTCGTAGGCAGTACATTTCCATCGGGCAATAGACCACTAATTGCTTCCAGCATACTTGAGAAGCACACATCGGATAACTCGTGTGCTGCTTTTAGGTTGAACAATATCAACACAGCTGACACTTTTGTTGCCTTCTTACACCCGGGCCAAAGGGGCAATCCAGCGTCATCCCTTAATTTTTCAGACATATAAGGGTGATCTCGCAGATTTGTGTCATCTCCACTCGATGTATCAACATTTGGTACATCTCTGAAACTATCCCCATCCACTGTATCTTCAAACCTAAAGTCAGTTCTTATGTTGCTAGAGCTACATCCATCTCTTCTCTCACCATGAAATGTCCAAACGGTATATGTTTTATCAATACCGTGACACATCAAGTGGTCAAACAAACTTTCTCGACCACTAACAGTTTTTCCATTCATACATTTCCAACACGGACATAGAATGTATCGATGGTCGGTGCAGTGTCTAATTGCATGATTACAAAACTCTTCCACCCCATTCCTATACTCCTCTGATAATCTATCTGCCCGAACCCACTTTCGATCCATATAGAACTAGAGATGCCTATATAGATTAACCGAAAAGCACACGTGTTGAGTCTAACATATTAATCCTAACATGCACCCTAAAATAATTTCATCTAAAATTTTAACATATGAATCCTAATATGCATTCTAACAATTCCATCTAAAGATATTCCTAAAGCCTTCAATATTTCCCATCTATAAACCTTTTGAAATAAATTCTAACATTTTAATACTAATTAACATGCACCCTAAAACAATTTCATCTAAAATTTCAACATATGAATCATAACATGCGCGCATTCTAACAATTTCATCTAAAAATATTCCTAAAGCCTTCAATATTTCCCATCTATAAACCTCTTGAAACAAATTCTAACATTTTAACACTAATTAACATGCACACTAAAACAATTTTATCTAAAATTCTAACATATATCCTAACATGCATTCTAACAATTCCATTTAAATTATTCCTAAAGCCTTCAATATTATTTCTCATCTATAAACATCTTAAAAAAAATTCTAACATTTTAATACTACTAATTAAGATATATACATCTAAAATTCTAAAAAATTATAATATGTCAATCTAAAATTCTAACAAATTTCATCTAAAATAATTTTAACAACCTAATTTACAAAAATTTCATCTAAAATTAATCAAAAAGCATTTAATGTTTCACCAATAACATACATATATATATACATATTCATACATTATATATATATATATACATATATATACATGCATATTCATATTCACTACATTTTCATATATATACATATTCATATATATATATATATATATATACACATATATATACATACATATACATTTTAATACATTTAAAATACATATTATATACATACCAGTAGAAGACGGCGGAGAAGGCGGCGGTGGAGGGGCGGCGGCAGTGCAATGCCGCGTCGGGGGAGGCCGAACGGCGGACTAGCAGCGGCGGTGGCTGGACGGCGGTGGCTGGGCGGCGTCACAGCAGTGCTGGGCGGTGGCTGGGATGCGTCAAGGCGGTGGAGTGGGGGGGAGGAAGCTTCTCGCGGCGGTGGGGGTGGAGGGACCAGTGTGGGGGAGGAAAAATACGCGTAATTAGGTTAATTGGTGGTCAAAAGGGGTAAAATTGGGGTCAAACTCTTAGATAGCGGTTATAAACCGCTTTCCAAGTAATAAACTAAGATAGCGGTTAAAAACCGCTTTCCAAGTACCACTTGGAGAGCGGTTTAAAACCGCTCTGTAAGCCCCTTCTTAGATAGCGGTTTTTAACCGCTTTCTTGCACCTGACATCTTACACAGCGGTTTTTAACCGCTCTCTTAGCCTAACACTAGGAGAGCGGTTAATAACCGCTGTCTTAGCCATTTTTTTTTTTTTAATATAATTATGTTAAACCGCTCTCCAAGCTTTGTTTTGGAGAGCGGTTTTTTTAATAGCTCTCCAAGTATAGCTCTCCAAGTCCAAATGTGTAGTAGTGGTTAGACCTCATTTTGCTCTACAATATGGTCATAAGCCACGGGTCATATAATTTATAAGTAATGAAAACATGTCGCAAACAAACTTTTGTTTAAATATAAATATACACTTTTCGTTAGATTCTGAATATATATATCTATATACATATATATATTTATTTTTAAACATGTACATAGTACAAGGTCTTGTATGCACATGACACACTGTACAATTCAGGGACCCATAACTTTTTATATTTTCTAAAAATGTCCCAAAAAAATTAATTTATTCGATCAAATCCCAATTTTTTACTAAGTGTACAATTTACATCCCAAAAAAGTTAATTTCTCAAATTACATTTCAATTTTTGACTAAGTGTACAATTTACATTCCAAAGTTGTCGGAATTGGCAAAACGCGGTCATTTACCTCATGTGACGTGCACATGCTCGTTAAATTTAATTTTTTCCGATAAAAATATTAATATGGACATTAAATTTGTTTTTGAATTATTTTTTGAGAGTGGGGTGGGCAGCGGTGAGGAAAAGGACGTCGTTTTATTTCAGGGAGTGGGTGAGAGATGGGGGGCTCTTTCATTTTTTTAAATAAATTATATATTTTCTGATTTTAGTTTAAATTAGTAGATTTTTCGTTTTTGTTAATTTTTTTTAAAGAGTTATTAGTTTCAATGTATGATGTATGCATTTTCTTCAATTTTATTGGCTACATATTACAGTCAGCACGCCACAAGGTCCACCTAAGCATATTCGCTTGAAATCCTCAAATTCAACGAGCATGTGCGCGACACGTGAAGTAAAACGACTGTGTTTTGTCAATTCTGGTAACTTTGGGACGTAAAGTGTACACTGAGCAAAAAATTAGGACGTAATTGGAGAAATTAATTTTTTTGGAACGTAAATTTTCCACTTCACCAAAAATTGGGACGTGATTAGAGAAATTAACATTTTTAGGATATTTTTTGAAAAAGGTAAAAAGTTATGGGACGTAAAAAAAACTCTATCCCGTACAACTCAAGCACATTTGAAACAATATCAATTGTTTTCACTAATCAGTTACAACTGTTAGCACTGAAAGGTAGTAGTTGGACATCTACAACTATTTAGTGCTAACAGTTGTAATTATCCAAACAATCCATATTTTTTAAAAATACACTTGAGTTGTAATGTACATAATGTGCAAAAGAAAATTATATAAATAAATAGTAAAACTACGAATCTTGTTACTGCTTAAAGGAACCGTCCATGTATTGTAAATCCACATCAAGTGTGTACACAATATTTAAAAACTATGAATATATCAAGAATTATATACATTCCTATAGATTAAAAATAATTGATAGGAAAGAGTACAACATTAAATTAAAGTAGAAAATCAACTGGACCAAGGCAAAAGGGGAAGGGACCAGGACCAGTTTTGACAATCTCGTTAGTTATCACAAAGTCCCACCATTATGTCTAATCCTAGAATTATGTTGGAGTGGTTTAACACGCACTTCTTTTCGGATTAGATACTTTTCACCAAAAAAAAACCCCTCTCTCCCTCACACACACACACACCGTTAGGGGTGAGCGTTTGGTCGGTTCAGTCGATTTTGACGTGATTTCAAATCGAATCGAACAAACCGATATTTTAACTTTAAGAACCGAAACCGAACTGAATTATTCAAGAACCAAACCGAACCGAAACGAATGTCATCACGACTATTATTAATTGTTTTTATGTTAAATTGTATTTAAAAAAAGTATATAATAAACATCACGAAAACCGAACTGAATTCATCGTTTCGGTTCGATTTTTTCGGTATTTTGCTCACCTCTACACACAGTGAATGTGAAACATGATATTCATTATTCAGAGTATCAATGGACAAATTTCATTTCTTAGATTTATAGATGCACCCCAAAGTCCCTCTCCTAGCTCTTAGCTTATAGGGCACATGAATCAAATTTCAGGTAAACATGCACATAAAAGACATAGCATACAACTTACTTTGTTTGAAAATGTATGGGAAAAGATCCAAACGTTCACCAACGGCTAAGTTAAGCATGAACTTTTTACCACGAACCCTCAGCACCCACGGTCGGATTCTTGAAAGCAGCAAAACCCCAATAAGTCTTCAACGAGTAAGTCGGAGAGACTGTGAAGCCCTCCTCCGTGATTTTAGCAATCTGGAAATTGAAGAGCGTTGGTTTTTATAAGGCATAGTGTATCAAAAGACTCCCAAACTATCAAATTTTTGTTTTAAAAGGTTGCTGAACTAATCTATTTATATATAAAAACACAATAGTCCTACTAAAAATAGCAGTATATTTTCCCGCCCAAATTTTCATGCTATTTCTGGAAAAAGAAATTTCCTACTCATTCCTCGAGAAGGCAACAAATGCTTTTGTATTTTAAATTAATTATTTCCTCTTGGCCTAAACATGCTGTCATCATAATTACCTACATATCAATCGTGGGGAAATGCGTGAACAGTTGGCTAATTGCAGCAATCAAAAGATTTTTTAAGTTTCTTAATTATTTTATAAATTTTTTTGTGTAAAATCTTGCTTGGCAATATTAAAGCTCTATTCCTGAATAAAATAAATAAATGAACACTCTTATTATTTTTTTCCCTTAAAATTTGAATTAACACATTCAACAAATTCTTTTCAAACAATGTACTCCTGTTATTATACTTAAAATACTTAATTATTTTTTAAAAAGTTCATGTTATTATTATTAGAGTCATATTATTGTAGTAAAAGATTAGCTCACTTTATTGTATTATTTAACATTTTATCTACTTTAAACGTGTTTTATTTATATATTTTTAAGTTAATTTAGTTGGACTCAATTAGCTTATTTCAAAGACTTTAATTATTGGACCCTTAAAAAAAATATAAGAAAGTATATATATTTTAATTTTCCTCAGCATTTATATATAAAAAAAATTGGATTAGTTAGCAAATTAATTTGTTTTTTTTAAACAATATGTACTATCTTTCGAATAGTAATTATTTTCTAAGAGTAACTCCTGTGCACTAGGTGCACCGTGCAACTCAAGTGTATTTTTAAAATATTATATTTATTATTACTGAAATATTACCCCTATTATTACTGAAAAATTATATTTTAATTAATGTATTTTTCATTAACAATAGGGGTAACTTTTTAGTAATAATAGGGACAATTTTTCAAAATTACATTTGAATTGTATGGTGTACTTTGTATATACAAGACTATGTCATTTTCTAATTAAGTAACTTTATAACTGTAATATTATTCTCTGATGATGAAGGCGATCCATCAGTTTTTATTATATATGTTTTTGGTTATAATTGAATTATATTACATATATATTAATAAATACTATACTCTATCCACCATACTTAGGAAAACATCGAAACATATATTAAAAATAAAAGAGATTTGTAAAATTTTAAGAATGTCTATTTTGAGCAAGTGTAGTCATACTTATTTTTTTGAAGTCACACTATGAAGTCTTAAAGTAGGGAAATGATTTGATATAACTAAATAATTTTTCTTGGAATATATGACAATGCCATTTTTAAGTTTTCATTTACAAAAACATCACCTAATTATAATTTTACAATATTTATTGATTTACATATTGCATATGTAAAGATAAATTTAGATCCAAAATATGAACTTTAATATTTTTAAAATGATTTTTAGTTGATTTTAATACAAGAAGCATTTAAATTTATTTTATTTTATAAGTTTTCCTCACTTCGTCTCAACATTACTTGCACACCCTATAAAAGAAAACATTCACACTCACTAAAATATACATATATTTATCCATTAACAATACTTTACTAAAAAAAAATCTTAATTAGTGTGTATAATTAGGTGGGCAAATAATGTTGGGACGAAGGGGTGTTAAATTAAAATCTAAATTATGAGATATTTGAGTGTATAATATCTTTAAAAATTCATATATCAAAATCTAAATTATGAGATATTTGCCAGTATAGTATCTTTAAAAATTCACTTATTAATAAAAAAATTAGTAAGAAAATTCAGATATTCATGGATGTGTAAAATAAACTTAATTTATATTTCAATCTTAAGTTTTTTCCACATTAATTTATTTAATATTCATACCGTGCATCGCACGGGAAAAATACTAGTTTTTGTTTTAAAAAACCCTTAAACTATTCATTTTTGTTTCATTAGGTCCCAAAACTATTTTTTGTTTCAAAAAGTCTTTAAAATATATAATTCTTGTTTCATATGTACCCTACTGAAAATCTGTTAGATACACATTTTTTGTTCAAATTAGATTTTAATAGCATTGAATTTGGTTGATTTGTCATATTTTAATGAAAAAAAAATTAAAGTAACTTAGCAAAATTCGTGAATTTTCGTTACTAGTGGCCTCATGAAACAAGAATTAATAGTTCAGGGGTTTTTTAAAACAAAAAATATTTTAAGGGTCATTCAAAATAAAATGTGATAGTTCAGGGGGACTTTTAATGTATTATGAATGATTTGAGTACAACATAACAGACAAGCAAGTCCATGTATACTAAAATTTATATGATTGGCAACTTTTTAACACTTATACAGAAACTTAAAGGAGATGTACAGATATAACAAAGTTAAACCAAATAACAGCAAATGAAAACCAAAGTTCTACTTTTCAAGGCGGATGAACAATACCTGAAGTTTGTTGACAGCTGATCTATCACGATAAAGAAGCACACGCATGCATTTCTCCAGTAACTTCACACCCTCTTCAAAATTCAAGTTCTCATGCCATTCGTCACGCAGAATGGGGCGAGCCAGGTGATTACCAAATCCGGTGGCCACGTGGCTGTCCTCATAGTGCACACCAATCATGCTAACCTGAAATTATATCAACAGCAGAAAAGGAGCACTTAGCTATAAAAACAAATTAGAATATGTTACAAATGTTTAGAAATGGTAGATACCGTCCCAAGATACTTCTGTCCATTTTTAACTCCACCAAGTACGAGTGAATTCCACAACGGGTTGAACTTATTACGACGGTTATACATCACCCTAGTTAGATAGTTATGCACCTCTTTGGGACCCAAGGAGTTCCCATCATCCCACATGTTATCATTTAAGCTTCATTTACAAACAAATAATGAGTCATAGTCTAAAAACAGGAATCATTTCATGGGATATTTACACTAGAAAAAGATGCACTTACATAAGCTCATCAAGATATCTCATTATCTCCTGAAAGTCACTGATCTCACCACTAGCACCTATGATTGAATGTTTCCCTACCGACTTCAGTCGCTCCACAGTCTTGTAACGAAGGGTGGACCCATACGAACCTTTCAAAGGAAAGAAGTATGAATGAGCAGCACGATAAAATTTACCAATAGCCAGTATATATGAATCAGTGGACGAAAAGTAGTTACACAATCATAGAGCTACAAGCTGACTATAGATCAACATCGTATTTTTACGACAACTACTACCACTGGCATTATCAAGCATTTACACATCAAAAAACCTGAACTTATAGAGAGGTGTGAAATTAAATTATTTATTTAATTCTCTAACAAACAAAGTACCTCCTTAAATATTATGCTTACCAATTCCACAAAGTAGATTAACTTTAACCCTCAACCTATTTTGCAACTCCCCCATTTAATTCATCTTTATCACAAAGTTTGCAAAATCATGAACACAGATTCTGCAAATGCCATATTAGAATTTCACAGAAAAATGGCCAGACTTTCTTGAGTAAAAAAGCTAAAAACGAAAGGAAAGAAGATTCAAATAGCTTTATAATTTTTAGAGCAACAGACTCTATAATATTCTCCAGTAATTTACTATGTCCCATCCATACAAGGTCTACACCATAGTTGTTAAAGGCGTGCCTAAGGCGCCACCAGAAGCGCCTCACGCCTTAAAATCCGGGCGTATATATATGTTTTATTTTTTTTGCTTAAAAACGTGTTTTAGCTTTAGCACTTTTTTTAAATAGCAGTTTTAAGGTCCTAGGGTTTACAATACAAACAATTAAAAAAAACCCAAAACCCTGCCTTTCTCTTTCCCTCCTCCCAAGTCCCGCCTACTGCCGCTGCTCTCGCACCCTTCACTTTGAAGTTTATGTCCTTAATTTGTGTCAATTACTCTTTTATGTGCTTATGAACTTCAATCTAATATTTATTTGCATGCAAATATGTTTAAATTAAGCTTATGTACTATATTTTCTGTGTTTTTGTGCAATGGTCGAAAGGCGCGCGCCTTAGGCATTAGGCGCACCCTTGCGCCTAGATGCGCCTTATCGCCTTAACAACTATGGTCTACACTAAAAGTATGTTCGGACCGTTTTTTACAACAATCTTCTTTCTTTACCATTCGCTCATCGGTTAATTATTACACATGTCGTTGATTTTACATTCATAAAAAACAACTAAATTCATAAATGGATCACACAATAAACTAATTATTTTACATGTTTTATCTACGTTTTCTGAGTATTTATAAGCCATAAACATCTCTTTTCAAGTGTGCTAAAGAAAATGCATCAATGGAGAACCAACCTCCCATATCAGCAGCCAATAGAATGCCATCTCTGTACTTTATGCCAATCACTGAGGTCCCTGTAACATAGGGATATCTACACCAAAACCCAAGCTAATTACAACTATCCAATCATAGATAGATCTCGAATTATATTATCCACTACATACATTTGTATATATATGACACAATTTTTTCTCAAATTATATTATCTGCTGAAAACATTTATGAATAAATCGAGTTAGTTTATTTCCATGTGCTTCAATTTCTAGAGCAATTCCACCATTCAAGTGTGCGTCACCTAGAACAGTAATTCCCCAAAATTCATTAAAAATGTTCTAAAAAATTATAATAATCGAGATCAAAGTACAGAAATTATATAATCTACTGAATAAATTTATGAATAAATCGAGTTAGTTTATTTCCATGCGCTTCAATTTCTAGAGCAATTCCACCATTCAAGTGTGCGTCACCTAGAACAACACTAATTCCCCAAAATTCATAAGAAAAATGTTTTAAAAAATTATAATAATCGAGAGCAAAGTGCAGAAATTATACAGAGTTCTTTGAGAATCAGCTTCGAAACCGAGCAGGTTGATCATAGCTGGATTCGAATCGGTCATCTGCAAGCATTTAGCACTCAAAAAAATTCGTCAATGTGGAAAAGAAGAATTAAACAGAAACAATGGTCTAAAGAATCAACGTACATTTGCTGTAGCGAATTCTCGAAGGCCAGAGAGGTTTCAGAAAATAGTTCTCTATTTTTGTATATTTGGATTTTGGAGTATTCTGTTATACAGACTTTTCGTGTGTTCTAAGAAATCGAGAGGGAGTATGATTTAAAAAAAAAAAAAAAGTAAAAGGCCAATGTTATATACAGTCCTATTTTTTGTTAATACAACCCCATCAAAAAGTGTTCGGAAAAAAAATCTAAAATTTTTGACAATTTTCGGAAAAAAATTACGAAAATGCACAAAAAAAAATACACTAAGCATATGAATTTTCGGAATTTTTTTCCGAAAATTGTTACGTTTTTCGGAAAAAAATTCCGAATAGTTTTTGGTGGGGTTGTATTCACAGAAAAAGGGGTTGTATTTAACCTGGGCCTAATTAAAATCTAAAGAATAAGAACTATTGGGCCAGTTGATCATAAATCAGTTAAGAAGCAAAATAGGCCACGGTTATTTACACATACCTCTTTGGTAGATATACTACCCGAATGAATACACTATCTATTTTTTTTTTTAAAATGTAAAAATCAATTTTCTTTTTAAATATTGTGCACTTAAATTTTAAAAAAATTATCCCAAGCTTAAATCAGTAATACCTCAAGAAATAATTAGTGATACCTCAAGAAATAGTCACTGGTCAGTAATACTCCAACTGGAAAAAAAACACAGGTTTGCCTGTTTGTATATGTTTTAAAAAAAGTCAAATTTGAGCTTAAACACCAAATTTATGCTAGAATTTGTGTCTTTATTTAGGGTGTGAAAGTAATTGTGAGACGTTCGAATAAGACAAGTGTGAAAATAATTACAGGACGGTGGGAGTATTAATCTGGTTAGTGTCTTTAATAAAGAAAGCTAGTGCAAATAACCTGGCCAGCAAAATATGGCTTTTAGCCCAATTTATTTAGCAAAAATGACCCAATGAGAGGTCCTATAGCAAGGCAATAAGCCCAATCCTTGTTGATTAACCAGAATTAGTCAGGATTGGCTTTTATTGGGGGGCCAGGTTAAATACAATCTCACGTTTTATGAAAAAAAATTTGGAAAAAAATTCTGAAAATTTATATGTTTAGTATTTTTATTTTTTTTGTATTTTCGAATTTTCGAATTTTTTTTTTCCAAATATTATTAAAGATGTTGGATTTTTTTTCCGAACACATTTTTGGTGGGGTGTATTAACAAAAGATAATACTGTATATAATAACCTTGGCCATATTTGGTTCACTTGATTTATAAGTTATTATGCATATTGAGTCTTGACATAGTAATTAAAAGAACTTTGCAGACTCATCTATAATATTCAGATTTGAAATTGAGAATACCTTCTAAATTAAAATAATTTCATAATCAATTTATTGTATATACAGTTCATTTACTTGTGTATGTATTATATGTTTCACTCTCTTTATCTCTGTCATGATTATTTTGCTTATTAAGCTTTAAAATACTTGAATTTTGTCATAAGCTCGCTTTTCAAAACCAATGTAATTAAAACCAACTAATTATGATTCAAAGTTTTAAAAACAATTAACTGATGCGTGGAAGATTCTCTAAACAATTTAAAAGTGATACATTAAATTATTTAAAAAAAAATTGAGAGGAACTTGAAAATTATTCTTGCTAACAAGAAAAGGAAATTAAGTTGTTAATGGGTTTTCAATCACACCTAAATTGAGTTGCTTGGCGTGTTGATATTAGAAAATCCTTAACCTAATTCAACCTACAAATTATTTGAGCCGTGGATTTTTTTTGGTTTATCCACCAATTTTGGGTCACCAAAAACCTCGCAATATTATTACACTACAACATTTTTTTTTACAAAGGGGTCATTTGGTTCATAGGATGGGATTTGATTAGATGGGATTGGATTAGATGACATTGGATTAGATAGGATTATTTGAGGAGGAATATGTGTTTGGATTGAATGATTAAGTGGGTTTAAAGTGCAATATATCATTTTTAAAGTATGGGACTATGGAGTCCCGCCATCCCTAAGGGTATGTTTGTTTTGGGACTCACACAGATGGACTTTGGACTTTGCAATCCACGCCCCATACGAGTTCGGGATTTAAAATCGGGTTTTCAAATCCCAAACTCAATCCCTACCTATAAACCTATTACTATTTTTCATATAATTAAATACAATCACATCATCACTTTTTTATCATCCACTCAACCTCTCTCCTACTTTTCTCTTACACAATATAATAAAATAATACAACATCAATCACTAATAAACATTGATTTGACATAAAGTAAAATCTCACCCTACTAAAATCCCAAAACAAACACATACTCATATTATTCATCAAGATTTTCACATCCTAAGATTTCAAAGTCATGACTTCCCCCGCACACTTAAATCCCAAAACAAACGTACCCTAAGGGATTATTTAGTTCCTCATTTGATGGATTAGGTAGGTTTATGACTCGGACCCCAATTTTATTCCGGGCCGTAAACCTGCGAACCAAACGCAATATTACATGGGATTGAGTGGGACTAACACTTTAGTCCCACCCAATCCACCGAACCAAACGACCCCTAAGAGTATATATAGAGTGAAATTGGTTTATACATAAATTATAGGGTATTAGTTGCTTGCACTGAAGAGTCTTAGTTTGTTTTCACCAAACAACTAATACTGTTCAACGAAAACAACTAACACCCTTAAGTAAAACCAACTAATACTCTTTAGTGAAGACTACTAATATCTTTCAACGATTCATTATGAACCATTTTTACTCTATACGTTCTCTTTTACTACAAAATATTTATTCCAAAACCACCAAAATATGTACAGTACTATTAAATTTCAGGTAATTAGCAGGAATTACAAGAACTTAATTGATACTATTATGATCCCAATTAAGCTGTCTTGGGGCGCTTTACTACCACTAATGGGCACTTCACATGTTTAGCACAGTATCCACTTACACTTCCTAGGAAAGCCCTGCAACAATTAATATACATAATTAATTACAAGCTACAATTTTTAATTTAGAATTACAAGCTACAATTTTATTTTATTTTGGAAAACTACAAGCTACAAATTGATTTCGACCATTAGAAATTAATTAAACATCATTCTTATATTTCCAAAATCCCCCACATTATCAGAGCTTCGAGTTTTTAAGAATGAGAAGAAATGAATAACATGATGATGAGTGCTGATATTAATTGGCTAAGGACAAAGTATAGAGTGAAACTGGTTTATACATAAATCATTGAAGGATATTAGTTGTTTTCACTGAAGGGTATTAGTTGTTTTCACTGAAGGGTATTAGTTGTTTTTTTACTGAAGAGTATTACTGGTTTACACTTTACACTAAAGAGTCTTAGTTGTTCAGTGTAAATGAACTAAGACTCTTCAGTGTAAACCGGTAATACTTTTCAGTAAAAACAACTAATACTCTTCAGTGAAAACAACTAATACTCTTCAGTGATTCATATATAAACCAATTTCACTCTATACATACTCTTGGCTAAGAATCCCAAATACCAAAAAAAAAAAAAAAACTAATTCTAGCATGCACTTGGATTTTAAGCTTAATTTTGATTTTTTCAAAATACACACAAACACACCAAACTGTATATTTTTTTAATTTGGAGTATTCCTGATTACTTTTAGGGTATTATTGATTACTTTTTGGGGTATCACCGATTACCTCTTAGAGTATTACTGGGAATTTATTATTTAATTAATGTGAAGTGTGTATATATATTTTGTACACAAAACTATGTAGAATACCTCTTGAAGAACCCATAATCATGACTTCCCATGACTAGAATGTCTGCTCCAAGTTTGTCCACAGCTATGCATATTACATCTTTGGCATCTCCACTCCCTACCTTCTTCTCCACTTTTACCTATTTATTCATTCATTCCCAAAAACAACAAAATACAAATTCAATAATCACCAATAATAGTATAAGTCCTAAATAATTTCCTCTCTCCTAAAAAGGTCAAAGTATATTAGAAAGGTGTAAAATTTATTTATTTATAGAAATACATCATCCCTTAATTGTGGATTGGATTTTCGACTCTATTTTATAAGAGACAAAGTATAGAGTGAAAATGGTTTATACATGAACCATTGAAGAGTATTAGTTGTTTTCACTGAAGAGTATTAGTTGAATACACTTAAATGTATTAGTTATTTTAGAAAACACACTAAGACTCTTCAGTGAAAACAACTAATACTCTTTATTTAAAACAACTGATACCCTTCAATGATTCATGTATGAACTAACTTCACTCTATACATACTCTTTATAAGAAAAAAGTTATCTAATGGACAATTTAATATGGATAAAGTTACACTCGGTTGAATTTAAAATGAATTCTCAAGTCTATCCTCTATAGAGCATCTAGTGAAGTTGTTATCGGCTCATAATAAACTTATCATGAAACTGTTTTAAAGTATCGAATATTTAATCAAGAGAGTATCGATAATTTCATCAAGAATATCATTAATCTGGATCAGTGGTATTATATTATAAATATTTTTTATTAAATATTTGATACTTTAAAATGGTTTCATGATAACCTATTATTATAAACCATTTTCGTATAAAACCTACCCTTATAAAACATGTAAAGTTTAATTAATTTATATTAATTTCTTAACCAACTCTCACACACACAGTGAAAGAAAACATACTGTATTACTGAAGTTGCTAAAAACTGCCTCTGCCCTTTTCATCACCGAATTGGCCAAACCATTGCTGTATTTCTCCATAGTTTCTACCACATCTCCACCAAATAAAAGCCCTAATAAACAACTCCAAAAACTTTTTATTTACCAAACAGCCCCCTACGTTTAAACAATTAAAATAGAATATATGACATAAAAATTTAAAATTACCTGTGACATCTAGAGAGGAGTAAATCGGGGCAGGGGGTTTTACGTAGAGGAGAATTAAGGTACTGTTTGGATGGCCCGATAAAAGATTAGTAAGGCACCATGATAAGGCATGCATGCTTTCTTCACTTTCATCTACCGCCACCACCACTTTCTTCTCCTTCATCCTACTATTTTCTTCCATTATTATTGACATTAATTAATCTTGAATTTTATTTTAATTAGATTTGTTGATTATGGGGGGTTGCTTTTATAAATGAAGGATTAAGTGGAGCTTAAAATGTTGTACCTAGATATTTTGTTGTAGCTTTTCCAAGAATTAGTGAAGATGGATGAGGGGGGTCGTACGTGCCTCCATGTGATTGGTTGCTAGTGATGATATTATTTATTTCAGCTTTTCCAATCATTTTCCTTGACTATTTGCACTTCTGACGAGAATAGAAGTTTTTTGGTCCCATAACTTATCGAGTGTCCGATTTTGGTTCCAAAAATTTTTACTCTTTAATTTTGGTCCCATAACTTCCACGGTTTGCCTAATTTTGGTCTTATTCTTGTTGAGAAATTTCTTTTCGGTCCCATAATTTATCGAGCGTCCGATTTTAGCCCCAAAAAAATTGACTCTTTAATTTTAGTCCCGTAACTCCTATGGTTTGCCCATTTTTCAACCACATATTAGTGATATGGAAAAAAATGATTAAAAAAAACAAAAACAAAAAAAATTCGTTTTGCGGACACATCTTCGAGGGTGCCGTAAAGGCCCAAATTCAGGCAGAATGTGAGTTGAGTATGACAAAAAAAAAGGCACCATTTTTGTATTTTTAAAGAAAATGGGGCTATAAATGGACAATCTCTAGGAGTTATGGGACCAAAATTGAAGAGTCAAAATTTTTGGGACCAAAATCGGACACTTGATAAGTTATGGGACCAAATAACTTTTTTTCTCCACTTCTGATAATCTATATATATGAAAGCAATTTATAAAACAAATAAACGTCTAAGCAACTATTTTGTTTATTGCAAATCTTTTGGATTGAATTTAGATGGGATGAGACGTAAATGTACACTTTGTATGCACTCAAATACACAATACATTTAGATTTTGAGTTCATTTTCATTTCAATTTTAATTTTTCAAAGTCCAATTTACTTAATAAGTTTGAGCGTACACAAGAATCACTCATAAAAGTAATGTAACAGGCGTTAAAATCACAATATTAATATAATAATTACTATCTAAATTTTAGAGTTTATTGAGGTAAGATGAGCATGAGAAGGCTTTAAATAGATTTTATGATAAAATTAGCTCATTAAAAAGGTTAAATTCGAATCTACTAAAAAAAATTAATAAAAAATAAAGTTTGTATCAAATAATTACACATAGGTTCAAACATTTTAACCAGAAGTTGGATTGGACATTTGGATCTCTTGTTTACTATCATTCACATAATTCTTTTATTTTTAAAATTAAATAGCATATTATACTTTTTTAGATTTTCAAAATATATTTTCTCCATATTATACATAAAAAGTGTTTTGTTTTAAATAAAACAAACATCGGTTTATCTGATAGTGAACAATGAGAGCAGTCGTTCACTAATAAAAAAAAAGACTATTTTCTCATAAATGGGCTAATCAAGGCCCATATAGCACATCCTCAAATTAAGGTTCTGAACTATATACACAAAAGCCTAAAAAATAATTGAAAAAAAAAAATATATATATATGTGTATTGCACTCACAATGTAGGGTACTTCTGGTGAAATTTAGATTTTTTAAATTTATGATAATCGGAGAATTTTGTGTTGAGATGTCTCATACATAAAACAAATCTCTACTTTAATATGTGGGTCATGATTTTATTTTAAATGTGATTGAGTTGGAGTTTAATGAACCCATGAATTATCGTCATATAGCAAATGAAATTCGTTTCATGTATGAAACATTGAAACTGTCTCATACACATTTTTGTTTAATTACACATATTTATCGAGCATTGAAACATATGGTAAATTTTTTAAATTGTGTGTTTAGGCTCTACTTGAGATGGAACTAAAATGTATCACACCAATCAGGAGAAAATGTTTAATTTGACAAATGAGAGATACTATTTGTATTATTAAAAAAAAAAAAGCTTGTCAATTTCAATAGTCTATTTTTGGAGTCGATGTCAAATTGTCAATCACTAATACTGCAAGGCACATACAGCCATTTATGTGACATTTACCCAATAAAATAAGCACCCAAACGCTATCCATAAATGAAGGGTTTTGGTTGCTTAAATTATCGAATTTGATACCTTTTTCCAACTGTTTGTTATTTCTCATAAAATAGATACACATTAATTCGTATTTATATGCCAAAAGTATTGGAACTTGTGGTATACTAAAAAGTATTTGGAAATGACCCTTCTAGTACCATGTGCTTTTGTAAAGTATTATAGTTAGAGTTTTTACTTTTTTTTTTCTTTTCAGAAAAGAATCATAGTCCCTCTGTTCCTGTGTAAGTTCTCCTGGATTCATTTCGGGGTTACCTCTCCTCCTGAAGACAACAACCCTTTGAGCTTTCGCATTCCAATACCACGAACACACTTTTAAAAAGTAGACGTAGGTAAGGACTTAGTGAACAGATCTGCTAGATTGTCACTAGATTGCACATTTTGAATGGTAATCACGTTACTCTTTTGGAGTTCGTATGGGTAGAAAAACTTAGGTGAAATATGTTTCGTCAGGTTTTCCTTGACGTACCCATTACTCATTTGTGCGATGCAAGCTGCGTTGTCTTCGAATATAACGGTGGGGGATGTATCACCTTTAGCGATACCACACGAGTCACCAATGTGTTTTACAAAGGACCTTAACCAAACACATTCTCGTGCGGCTTCAAACAAAGCTATTATCTTTGAGTGGTTTGAAGACGTGGTAACCATGATTTGTTTAACCGATCTCCATGAGATCGCGGTACCACCACAGAGAAAAACGTAACCAGTCTGGGATATGGCGTTGTGGGGATCAGACAAATAGCCAGCATCTGCATAACCTACCAAGGTTTTGTCTTGGTTCCTTCGGTAAAACAGTCCAAGGTCTTGAGACCCTTAGAGGTACCGTAGGACATGCTTAACACCATTCCAATGTCTCCTCGTAGGAGAAACACTATATCTCGCAAGCAAATTAACTGCAAATGCAATGTCTGGTCTAGTACAATTTGCGAGATAGAGTAATGCTCCAACAACGCTAAGATAATGAACTTCTGGCCCCAGAATTTCTTCTGTATCTTCCCTTGGTCTAAATGGGTCCTTATCCACTTCGAGAGATCGGACAACCATAGGTGTGCTTAGTGGATGAGATTTATCCATGTGAAATCTCTCCAATAGCTTCTTCACGTAGGTTTATTGATGTATTAGAATTCTTTCTGGGAGATGCTCGATATGCAGGTCGATGGTGTTGGAGTTATACGTGAAAGTATGCTTTTACTTTGTATAACTCGTGTATCAAACACTCGATTTATGAGAATAATTCTTTTATCACATTTGCTTTAGATATGATTGAATGTTGAATTTCTATTGCAAAACGTTCAATATATAGTACATGTTACATTGTAGTTAATGTGGTGATACCCGATCACGGAAGACAACATTAACAGTATACTTGTAACTAAACGTACATTTTCACGACCTAGGTGGAATTGAACAATCCGCCGTGAAAGGTCGATGTGTAAGGCTCAGATTGGTCTGTCTTGACTAAGAGATTGCACTAGCACATTTAGTATGTGTTGAAGAGGATCTACAGCGAGGATAAATTCTTCTGTTCTGAAAGGTGAAGAATTAGACCTCAGTGGTTGTTGATTTCTTAATCTCCGTCCCTTAAATAGGACCGTGTGTGCTTAATAGTTACTGCTTTGATTCATGTTGGGTGAGAATCATTGCGACTTCGAACTTTGTGTCTTGGGCAGTAATATTAATCATACGACGGTTGCTAAGATTTAATACGGAGAAACGCGTGCGAGTACGGCTCATGTGATTAGTCCCCTTGGTGGGCTCAGAAGTTTTATTGTACCAAATCTTGCAAGTGAAGAATTAGTTTCTTCGGTACGAATAATAATGTTGAGCTGTCTTTACTCCAAGGTGAAAGATGTTAATTAATTTAGAGTTATTCAGAAGCTTAATTAATTAATGGACTTGATAATCTTAAACGCGGGAAATAATAACCGGGAGCCCATATTATCGTAATATGGATTAAGATGGATAGTGCAATATTAATTTATTAGTGGTAATAATTAATATTAATGGATTGAATTATATTGGGGCTCAATATTGAAATTCAGAAGTCCATTAGGAGGTCCAATCTTAATTCTCCTTAAGGCCCCTCAAGTAGCCCATTAAGTAGCTCAATAATGATAAGGTGATTAAAATAAAAAGAAGATATAATGCTGATTTTTCTTATGTAATTTTCGAAAATTGATTATTTGAAGTAAGAAGAGATCTTGTTGATTTTCTTGAAAAGATATTATGGAAGATAAGTATTCTTGGAATACAAGATTATCTCATATATTCAAGAAGATCCAAATCTTGGATTCTTATTCATTATTTTCGAAAAATACAAGCTTATTTAGAAGAGTGAGATTTTTTGTGGAATATTTTATTTTGGAGAAAAGAATATATGAGATATATTCAAGATTTCTTAGAGTCTAAGAAAAGATTTTCTCCAAGGCCCAAATAACCTCAAATTTTCGTCCACCTCCTCTTATAAATAGGGGATGATTATTTCATCCCCAAGTACATAATTCCATGTGTTGGAAAAATCAAGAGCATAGATATTTTTCTTTTTCCTTAGTTTATTAAATTACTTGAAAGCATCTCCCACCGGTGATCAAGTAAGGCGAAAGGAAAATACTTGAGAAGGTTTTTGGGTTGATAAAGCGAGATCGTGATTGTCCCGTTTATTCAAAGGCCAATTCTACAAGAGGTACGTTAATCGCATATTTACTTGTTTATTCCGCCTAGTTAAATATGTGAAATTAATTTAACATGCATGATGATAATTAGTTGTTGGAATTATTATTTGAATTAATTAGGATTAATTCATGCTAGTAATAATTGTATTTAAATTCGTATTTAAATTTCATCCCGAATAGATTCCGGGCACCCCTATTTTTCCAACAGATGGTTTTACCCAAGACTTTCATTTCAAATTCAGCTTTCAAAATCGAACTGGCTTCTTCAATCTCTTTGCATGTTTCGATTATGTTTAGATCATCAACATATACGGATATGATGCAAAAACCACCTTGTGATTTCTTCGTGAATACGCATGGGAAAGCTATATCAATTGTGTATCCTTTTTTCTGGAGGAATTCACTAAGTCGGTTGTACCACATGAGACCTGATTGCTTTAGGCCGTACAACGACTTTTGTAGTTTTATGTTATACATACTGCGATTTTCACCATTCCTCATCTTGGGAATCTCAAATCCATCGGGGATTTTCATATAGATGTCGACATCTAGTGATCCGTATAAATATGTGGTTACTACGTCCATCAATCTCATCTGGAGATTTAGTTTAACTGTCAAATATATTAAGTAGCGGAACATTATTGTGTCCATTACGGGAGAACAAGTTTGATCGAAATCAATACCGGGTCTCATGCGAAAACCCTTGAGCTACTAGCCTCGCTTTGTATCTCTCCACAGTATTGTTCTCATTTCGTTTTCGTACAAAAACCCATTTATATCCTACAGGGATAGCGCGCACGGGTGTACGAACAATAGTGTCAAAGACTTTTCTTTTATTTAGCGATGCGAGCTCTGCTTCAATTGTCTCTTTCTATTTTACCCAATCGGAGCGCTTCCGACACTCAGCGATAGTTTTGAGTTATGGATCTAGATCGTTATTTATAACGGAAAGAGCAATTGTAGCTGCAAATGTGTCGTCGACGACAGTAACATTTCTATTATATGTTTCTCCCGTATCTATGAAATTCACAAGGACTTCAACGTTTATGTCAACCAGACCTTCTTCATTTTCCAGTGTATCTAGATCTGGTCGTTCCGCGGTCCTAGTGCATTGAATATTTTGTGCACGTGCTTCATAACTAGGACACTCGTCTTTTGGACGAATCTCTTCTATAGACTTCAAGTTTTCTAGACGAACCTCAAAAAGAGATTTCACGTTCGGTTGACCAGTTTTGCTAGTCTTTCTTTTAGGTGTGTTTGTGTTGGTTGTAGATTCTTTACGCTTCTGGCGTGTGGGGGCATGTATACTTGATTTACTTGGGACATCAACCCTTTTGGGTGCATTTACTGCTGGTATATGCGATTTAGTTACACCTCTATGGTCAGTGAACGCGTATGGCAGATTGTTTGCTAAATTTTGCAAGTTAATGATCTTCTGAACTTCCAGTTCAGATTGGCTAGTCTGTGGATCTATATACTGAAGATTACTTACGTCCCACGTAAGCTCCCGACATTCATTCAATTTTGAATTCGGATCTCCCCCTAATGCCGAGAAGTGATCTTCATCGAACGTGCAGTCAGCGAACCGGGCCGTTCATTGATCCCTGGACAAAGGTTCTAGGTATTTCACGATGGATGGAGAGTCAAATCCAACGTAAATACCTAGCTTCCTTTGTGGGCCCATAGAGGTACGCTTCGGTAATGTTATCGGAACATACACCGCACATCCAAAAATACGCAGATGGAAAATGCTAGGTTCTTTTCTAGGCACTAACTGTAGGGGGAATGATCATTATATGCAGTTGGATGGATTTGTATTAGGTGTGATGCATGTAGGGATGCATGCCCCCAACATGAAGTGGGTAATTTAGAGTTCATGAGTAATGGTCTAGCGATAAGTTTGATACATTTTATTAGCGCTTCAGCAAGACCATTTTGGGTGTGGACGTATGGGACCGAGTGCTCCACTTTAATTCCCAAAGCCATACAGTAATCTGTAAAGGCTTTTGAGGTAAACTCAGCAGCATTATCCATGCGAATCGATTTTATTGGATAATCTGGGAACTGAGCTCGAAGCTCGATTGTTTTCGCAATGAACTTTGCAAAAGCTTAATTGCGGGTAGACAACAAATAGACATATATCCACCTAGTGGAGGCATCAATTAGGACCATGAAATACCGAAATGGTCCTAATGCTGGGTGAATCGATCCACAAATATCTCCCTAAATCCGTTCAAGGAAAACCGGAGACTCAAGTCCCACCTTGGTGCGCGACGGGCGCACTATTAATTTACCCTTAGAACATGCATCACATATAAATTCATCAACATGAGGGATTCTATTATTCGAAATATTATGACCAATTGAATTAGATAGAGTCCTACGTATCATATTTTATCCTGGATGACCTAACGGCTGATGCCTGATTAGGCGTGAAATTGTTATGTTTTGGTGCCCGAAACGCCCTAGTTTTGGTCGAGTTTATAGAGTATTTAGAGTCAATTGAGCATTATTTCTACACATTGATGAATTTGTCTCTTTGATGCTCATAGGTGAATAGAGGACGAAAAACGGAGTTCGTAGGACTTTGAATCGACTCAAACGGATGCCCGGATGAGAAGATATTGAAGAAATACGATTGGTATTAGTGCGGACGAGGAAAAGTATCAGTTGGGATGAGTTGGAGGTCACTCGAGTGACTAGGTCGAGCGCCACCGCTCGAGCGCATTGCTCGAGCGCCTAAACGTACAGAACTTTTCTTGCGCTCGAGCAGCTCGAGCGCCACCGCTCGAGCGCCCAAAACATACAGTGCATTTTCACCGCTCGACCGGCTCGAGCGGAACCGCTCGAGCGATTGTGTCATTCGAGCTACACTGCTCGAGCGGGACCGCTCGAGCGTTTTGCTCGAGCACCCTTGGATTTTTGCCTCCGGATGCGTATTTTCGGCCCATTAACTCCCGTTTCGACCCGTGCCTATATATACCTCTTCCAAACACGTTTTGAAGAATCCCCGACTTTTAGAAATCACTTTAGACTTAATTTTTAGAGAGAGGAAGAGGAGAAGAACGAGCAAGCTTTACTTTTACGTTGTTGAGGTTTTGCATACGAATTCTTAGTTTCTTTTCGTTTCTTAATTCCTTTTCATTAGTTTGATTTCTTTAAACACTTTGAAACTTCGTTTTAGTTAATTGAATTTCAGTTCTCAGTGTTTATTTCTTTAAACCCTAGTTCATGTTTCATATTTTCGTTCTTCAATTCATTATGTTTATGTGTGTTGTTTCTTCTTTTGCTTCTATGTTTGTTAAAACCATGTCTAGCTAAAACCCTTGCATGCTTAGGGTAGGATGAACTCGTAGAAGTAGGTTGTGGGTACGTAATTAGGGTAATTCGTGACGTTAGTTTTAATTCTCTTAATTAATGAATTCTTATAATTAATCTGAACTTTACCTTTAAATTTAGTACGAAAGTGTTAGAGAGAGGACGACCGCATCACTCAATAACAATTAGTAGTCTTAACGAGAAGGTTTAGGAAAGGTTAATTCATCTACCGGTTTAGCGAAGGAGGACGACCGCATCACCTTAGTTAAATTAGGGTCTCATTAATTAAGCACAATCTAGTAACTTGTTAGTAGATTCGTGAAGTCGAGTGTTAGGGTAAAGTATTAGGGTTTAGAATCTTGAGCTTTCACCTTGCATTCTTAGACTTAGGTTAATTCTTGTTTGTCACAGTTATTCTGATTATGTACCTGCTCCGTTAGTACACGTAGGGATTCCTATCCTAAGCATCACCATCTCTTATTTGAATCCAACCCTTAGTTAATTCGTCTGCTTTAGTATTTTAGTTTAATTAGTTTATTTTAGTTTTAATTAATCTTTCTAAAAAAATCCAAAAACACACACTCATATTAACTACGACGCGTAGATCTTCAGGGATCTATTCGCATATACACCATCCCTTGGGTTCGATAATACTTGGCCATTATACTTACTCTTACTACAGTGAACCCGTCCGCTTGCGGGTGAGCGACTAGTAGAAGTTAGTAAAATCGCTTTAAGTCAATGGCGCCGTTGCCGGTGATGGCGTTGTATGCTTTTTGAATAGGACTTGTAGATAGCTTAGTAGTTAGTAGTGGGTGATTTATTTTCTGTTTTTAATTTTATTTCCATTCATTGGGTAGTTGCGTTTTGACCCTTCTGCTAGTGTGTCAGGTTTATGAAAACACGCTCACAAGGCAATACGAGCGAAGAGAGAATACCGTTGGACCCTGAGACAATAGCCAGAAGGAACCGAGCCTTCTTGAGAAGGATGAACGCTGCCGACTTAGGAAAGGAACCAATGGATATCAATAATAAGTTGGACGATGCTGCCAACGATTTCAATCAGGTAGTAGACCGAGTTGAAGGCACTGGAGTTAGTGGTAGCCAGAATCAAATTCCATTAGGGGATAGCCAGAGCCTAAACCCGGATACACAAAACGTAGGGAATCTAGCTCAGAACCTTGTCCATAATCCTCGTAACAACCCTGCTTACCCACAAAACCCAAATAACCCTTTTAACAACCCAGTATACCAACATTACCCATACCCACCTTATCCTTACCCACCATATCCATATCATCTACCTCCTGTCTACAACCAACCACCTGTTTACCAACCACCACCCCAACAAGTACCCGTACCAGCTGCTAATCCTCAACACGTTCTTCAGAACGTAGATCACAATATGGCTATTCGAGGGAGGTTTGCAGCGCAGCCACACCGGTACTATGATGGAGTGGCTTTGCCTCCTGTTGAGGCGAACAACTTCTCGATATCACCGGGGATTTTAAAGCTGCTAACCGAGAATCAGTTCAAAGGAGTGATCGGGAAGGAGAATCCTCATACACACATGAGAAGCTTCCTCATGATAGCCTCAATATTTAATTACAATGGCATGTCTGAAGATGCCAAGAGGCTTAGGATGTTCCCATTCTCATTGACGGGAATAGCTAAGGAGTGGTACGATAATACGCTTCCACGGGGAGGTATTACCACTTGGACCGAGCTCGAGCGTCTATTCCTCGAGCGATTCTACCCTCCATCTAGGACGATCAAGGCTAGAATTGAGATCTCGTCCTTCCGCCAGAAGTCTGGAGAGGATTTACGCCAAGCGTGGGAGAGATACTCAAATATGCTGATTGAGTGCCCGCAGCACGGGTACAACGAGGGAGATATTATGGCATTCTTCTATAGTGGTGCCAACAAGGCGTGGCAAGACCATTTAGACGCTTGTGCGGGCGGATCATTCTTGAACCAAGGCATAGAGAGGTGTAGGGAGATCGTGGACAACATTGTCACGAATGCCGGTGCTTGGGGTGCGGATGCAGATTTGTAAAGAGTGCATCAGGTTGAGGAGGGAGAAGGAACGAGAAGGCTATTGATGGCCATGATGGAGAAGATCAACAACCTCGAGTTGGGGAAGAGTTTGGTTGGAGAGCATGCAGTAGAGAATGAGAGAGTAGACCAGCCCAGTGGACAGCAAGAGGTAGCCAATTACATGGGAGGTCCGTATTACAATCAGAATGGCTACCAATGTGGTAATCAGTATGGAAGGCCTTCTTATGGCCAACCATTTGTGCCTCCAGGCCCTCAGCCACTTCAAAATCAATGGAGGAACACACAAGGAGTTCAAGGAGGCCAGCAGCCTCCTCAAAACACATGGAGGAAGAATGATAACTTTTCTTATGCTAACCCAAAAGCTGGTATTACTGTGCCTGCAGGTGTTGATCCGGGGTCTAAACCTCCTGGAGGAGAAGGCGGTGCATCAACCGAGGAGATGTTGAGAGCCATTCTTCAGAAGGTGGAGGAGGGAAGCAAACGGTTGTCATCCTTGGAGTACGATGTGAAGGAGCTGCATAAGAAAGGTGATCAACGTGATCGAGAGCTCCAAAAGATGAATGTTGAGTGGACTGGAACTCAACAAGAGAACAATCGAAGGTTCACTTCTTTAGAGCTCCAGATGAGTCAAATTGCAAAGTCAGTGAATAGAATGCCGGAAGGGAACCCGAAAGAGCATTGCAAGGCGATCCAGCTTAGAAGTGGAACCAATTATGAAGGTCCTCAGATGCCTGCTGATTCTGAGACGCCCCAAGTTGAGAAGGGGATTGAAAGTGAAGGGATTGAGAAGCATAGAGATATGGATGAGTCCCAGAAAGAGGAAGGGGTTGAGAAGGGAGAGAGAGTTCCTAAGTGGAAGAAGGCAAAGGAAGCAAGGGATAAAGTGAAAGAAACAGAAAGAGATGAATGGGGGGTACCCAAATCTGTGATACCCGTCCCGTATCCACAGCGCTTCATGAAAAAGAAGCTTGATGAAAAATTTGCAAAATTTCTTGATGTTTTTAAACAACTTCACATTAACATTCCTTTTTATGATGCTTTGGAACATATGCCAAATTATGCCAAGTTCCTGAAGGACTTGATTGCAAAAAGACGGCGAGTGGATGAGTGACTTGAAGCGACTACACTAGCTTCTACTAGTAGCTACCCCGCAAGAGAACGGGTTCACTGTAGTATGGGCAAATATAGGGACCAAGTATTATCGAACCCAAGGGATGGTATATATGCGAATAGATCCCTGAAGATCTACGCGTCGTAGTTAATATGAGTGTGATGTTTTTTTGGTTTTTTTGAAAAGAGAAAATTAAACTAAACTAAATTATCCTATGAATGCAAAAGGAAAATTAAACTAAGTATCTAAGGTGTATATGCAAGTATGAGATGGTGATGCTTAGGATAGGAATCCCTACGTATACTAACGGAGCAGGTACATAATCAAAGTAATTGTGACAAACAAGAATTAACCTAAGTAAAAGATCGTAGAATGAAAGCTCAAGATTTCTCACCCTAATACTTTATCCTAGCAATCAACTTCACTAATCCACTAACAAGTTAATAGATAGCGCTTAATTAATGAGACCCTAATTTAACTAAGGTGATGCGGTCGTCCTCCTTCGCTAAACCGGTAGATGAATTAACCTTTACTAAACCTTCTCGTTAAGACTACTAATTGTTATTGAGTGATGCGGTCGTCCTCTCTCTAACACTTTCGTACGAAATTCAAAGGTAGAGTTAAGATTAATTATATGAATTCATTAATTAAGAGAATTAAAACTAACGTCACCAATTACCTTAATTACGTACCCACATCCTACTTCTACGAGTTCATCCTAACCTAAGCATGCAAGGGTTTTAGCCGGACATGGTTGTAACAAACATAAAAGCAAACGAAGAAACTACGAACATAAACATAATGAATTGAATGAAGAAAGTAAGAAACATGAACTAGGGTTTAAAAAAGAAAATAAATACGAAGAATTGAAATTGAATTGATAAAAACGAAATTTAAACGTGTTCAAAGTAACGAACTAATGAAAAGAAACTAAGAATTGAAAAGAAACTAGAATTCGTATGAAAAACCTCAACAAAACGTAAAATAAAGCTTGCTCGTTATTCTCCTCTTCAAAAACTAAGTCTAAAGTATTTCTAAAAGTTGGGGATCCTTCAAAACGTGTTTGGACGAGATATATATAGGCACGGGTCGAAACGGGAGTTAATGGGCCGAAAATACGAATCCGGAGGCAAAAGTATATGGGCGCTCGAGCAAAACGCTCGAGCGGTCCCGCTCGAGCAAAACGCTCGAGCGGTCCCGCTCGAGCAGTGTAGCTCGAATGATGCATTCGCTCGAGCGGTCGCGCTCGAGCTGCTCGAGCGCTGAAATGACTCTGTATGTTTTGGGCGCTCGAGCGATTCGCTCGAGCGGTGGCGCTCGAGCTGCTCGAGCGCAAGAATTGTTCTGTACGTTTGCGCGCTCGAGTAAGGCGCTCGAGCGGTGGCGCTCGAGTAAGGCGCTCGAGTGATCTCTAATCCTTCCAAATGATACTTTTCCTCGTCCGCACTAATACCAATCGTATTTCTTCAATATCTTCTCATCCGGGCATCCGTTTGAGTCGATTCAAAGTCCTACGAACTCCGTTTTTCGTCCTCTATTCACCTATGAGCATCAAAGAGACAAATTTATCAATGTATAGAAATAACGCTCAATTGACTCTAAATACTCTATAAACTCGACCAAAACTAGGGCGTTTCTAGCTACGAATCATGACAATTTCACGCCTAATCAACCCCCCCAAACTTACCATATTGCTTGTCCCCAAGCAATGAAATAATAAGTCAAGTGAAATTGTTAGGAATGAGTAGGAAAAATCAATCATGCAAGCTAATGAATTCAAGCTTCAAAAGTCAATCACCCGTATACTCACTCAATTCCTTTTATCGTATTCATGCAACAATAATGAGAAACACCAAGATCAAGCATGGATGTGCACTCAACGATGTGTTTAACTCCCTCACAAGTGTATAACAATGATAAAGGGACTCACTCAATCAATCATTCACACAAATTGGCAGCCATAGGCTTGTAAATGCTCTCAACTTCGACCATACTCTAGAAATCAATGCCGAATCAAAAATGACTTTCAAAAGGTTGTAATGTAGGCTCTTTGGACTGGTGGGATAACAATATGGTAAAGTGACTCAAGTGAATGGAGAATAGAAATTCAAAACTTCGGTACTTCGAGATTAAGAACGATCTACTTCAAACATATTCAATCACTACACTTTCGCTTTCAATTCTCTCAACACTTCAATTTTTTTTCTTTCTCACTTTTTCACTTTTTCAAACACTTCATCATTTTTTTTTTTCGCACAAACACATGAGCTCATTTTTTTCCTTTGCTCATTCTCAAATTTTTTTGTTCTTTCCCACAACTCAAATCTCATCACACCTTTTTTCTCATATTCACTCAACAAATAACCTTCTCCTTTTTTCAACTCAATTCACTCCCTTCATATTCACACTTTCCTCTTCTCCACTCAAATTGGGACAAAAAGGCTTAGGAATTGGAATAGTGTTCATATGTGCTAGCAAATAAAATAGGCTTTAGGCTCAAAGGGGCTAACAAGGGATCAATGTCATTGGTAAGGAAAATTTTTGGCTAAGTGACTCAATAAAATCAAAGATGGCCTAAGATCTTATTCGGCATATCAAACTAGACACAATCAAGAAGCAAGAGCACATGCAAGTTCTAGCATCCTCTAAGGTGACGATCCACTCACAAACGAAGAGATTAAATCATGCATTTAAATCTCGTAAGGCTCAACTCTCACGGCTTTCACATCCAAGCTAGTCCTAGTGAATTCTCACTCTCATAACACAAGCACTCAAAAGAAAAAATTCATAAGCATACAAGTTCTTTCTCAAATCAGCTCAAATTCAAACACTCACACAAGAAAACTCCTAACTCATCCTCACAATTCACCCTACTCATCAAATCATACTCAAAGATAGCAATCAACAAGCATAAGGTGATTGATAGGCATAAAATGTTGAGTAACAAAACAAATTAATAATAGCCCAAGGAGCATCTCAAGGCACCAAATAACTAACTCAACTCAAAGATAAGGGGTGCTCCGGTGCTATGTAACAATAAAACAAATAAAAAACTCCACCCCCCCAAACTTCGACCTTGCTAGAGGTCTAAGTTTGGGGTTGTGGGTTACCTCAACCGAACAATTCAGTTTCTCTCAATAGCTTTGCACACTCCCTTGTCTCAAGTTGGTTCCTTCAATCTAAATAACTTCATGATACCTTTACTCCTTTAGAGACAAGCCTACAAAATAAAACTCTCGAGTACGAGGTTAAACATACGACTCAAAATATTCCCTAATAATATAAAAAGACACTAAAAATAAATGAAAGCAAATAAAAATGGGTTGCCTCCCATTCAGCGCTATTTTTAAGGTCCTCATGCCGGACCAAGCTCAAAGGAGCTTATGGGACATCATACTCAAATTTACCTCCCTTACTCTCATAAGAGTGGTGTTTGAACTCCTTTCCTTGATGCCCCACCATCATGAGTACCTTTGCTTTCTTCCTATCCCCAAGTGTTATGGGTCTCAACTCCTTCTTGCCTCTATCTGGAGGAGTCTTACTCAACAACTTCTTGAATTTGGACTTCTTCTTCTTAACTCCTCCTTTCCCTTCTAACTGGACCACGTCCACTTTCTTCACCTCTTCATCCTTCAACTTCTTCACTTTATCCCTATCAAAATAATCAAGATCATAACGCTCATGGGTTAAATAATCAAGTGAAGGACTAACAAAATCATAATTATCAGAAGGATTAGGGATAGAAGGTGTGTCTTCAACACTAGGATCAATTGCATCCATGCAATACAAGCTCTCATCCTCCTTCGGGTGCTTCATGGCTTCATATAGGGAGATCTTCACTTCTTGATCGTCAACCTTCAATGTAATCTTCCCATTTGCCACGTCTAGCACCATCCCCGCCGTAGCTAAGAACGGTCTTCCCAAGATTAGGGGCACGTGCTCATCTTCCTCCATCTCTAGCACTACAAAGTCGGCTGGAAAGATGTGATCTCCAACTCTCACGAGGACGTCTTCAACAACACCTTGAGGTCGAGTAATAGACCGATCGGCAAGTTGAAGCGTTATCATTGTGGGTTGAAGTTCACCACCTTCCAACTTCTTGAAAAGCGACAAGGGCATGAGATTGATGCTTGCTCCAAGGTCGCACAACGCTCCCTTCTTGATCCCGTTCCCAATGTCACATAGGATCGTGAAGCTCCCGGGATCCTTCAGCTTCGGTGGAAGCGCCTTGTGCACTAATGCACTCACCTCGTGGTTCAGCTGCACCAACTTCGGCTCATCCACTCGCCGTCTTTTCGCGATCAAGTCCTTAAAAAACTTCGCATAGTGCGGCATCTGTTCCAAAGCATCATAAAAAGGAATATTAATATGCAATTGTTTAAAAACATCAAGGAACTTAGCGAATTTCTCATCAAGCTTCTTTTTCATGAAGCGTTGTGGATATGGGACGGGTATCACAGATTTGGGTACCCCCCATTCATCTCTTTCTGTTTCTTTCACTTTCTCCCTTGCTTCCTTTGCCT
Source organism: Ballota nigra (assembly GCA_947034835.1). Lineage (NCBI taxonomy): Eukaryota > Viridiplantae > Streptophyta > Magnoliopsida > Lamiales > Lamiaceae > Ballota > Ballota nigra. Next base: position 1,509,309 of record OX344727.1, on the reverse strand, counting down.
TCTTCCACTTAGGAACTCTCTCACCCTTCTCAATGCCTTCCTCCTCAACTCCTTTCTCCACTTCATCTCCTTTAGGCTCAATCTCTTCTTCGGGCGTCTCAGAATCAGCAGGCATCTGAGGACCTTCGTAGTTGGTTCCACTTCTTAGCTGGATCGCCTTGCACTGCTCTTTCGGGTTCCCCTCCGGCATTCTATTCACTGATTTTGCAATCTGGCTCATCTGGAGCTCTAAAGAGGTGAACCTTCGATTGTTCTCTTGTTGAGTTCTAGTCCACTCAACGTTCATCTTCTGGAGCTCTTGATCACGTTGATCACCCTTCTTGTGCAACTTCTTCACATCGTACTCCAAGGATGACAACCGCTTGCTCCCTTCCTCCACCTTCTGAAGGATCGCTCTCAACATCTCCTCGGTTGATGCACCGCCTTCTCCACCAGGAGGTTTAGACCCCGGATCAACACCTGCAGGAACGGTAACACCAGCTTTTGGGTTAGCATAAGAAAAATTATCATTTTTCCTCCATGTGTTTTGAGGGAGCTGCTGGCCTCCTTGAACTCCTTGTGTGTTCCTCCATTGATTTTGAAGTGGCTGAGGGCCTGGAGGCACAAATGGTTGGCCATAAGAAGGCCTTCCATACTGATTTCCACCTTGGTAGCCATTCTGATTGTAATAAGGACCTCCCATGTGATTGGCTACCTCTTGCTGTCCACTGGGCTGGTCTACTCTCTCATTCTCCACTGCATGCTCTCCACCCAAACTCTTCCCCAACTCAAGGTTGTTGATCTTTTCCATCATGGCCATCAGTAGCCTTCTCGTTCCTTCTCCCTCTTCCACCTGATGCACTCTTTGCAAATCTGCATCCACTCCCCAAGCACCGGCATTCGTGACAATGTTGTCCACGATCTCCCTACACCTCTCTATGCCTTGATTGAGGAATGCTCCGCCCGCACATGCATCTAAATGGGCTTGACCATCCTTGCTGGCACCGCTGTAGAAGAATGCCATAATATCCCCCTCATTGTACCCGTGCTGCGGGCACTCTATCAGCATGTTCGAGTATCTCTCCCACGCTTGGCGTAAATCCTCTCCAGACTTCTGGCGAAAGGACGAGATCTCAATTCTAGCCTTGATCGTCCTAGATGGAGGGTAGAATCGCTCGAGGAACAGACGCTCGAGCTCGGCCCAAGTGGTAATACCTCCCCGCGGGAGCGTATTATCGTACCACTCCTTGGCTATTCCCGTCAGTGAGAATGGGAACAGCCTAAGCCTCTTGGCATCTTCAGACATGCCATTGTAATTGAAAGTAGATGCTAACATGAGGAAACTCCTCAAGTGAGTGTGAGGATTCTCCTTCCCTATCACCCCTTTGAACTGATTCTCGGTCAGCAGCTTTAAAATCCCCGGTGATATCGAGAAGTTGTTCGCCTCAACAGGAGGCAAAGCCACTCCATCATAGTACCGCTGTGGCTGCGCTGCAAACCTCCCTCGAATAGCCATCTGATCTGCGTTCTGAGGAACGTGTTGAGGATTAGCAGCTGGTACGAGTACTTGTTGGGGTGGTGGTTGGTAAACAGGTGGTTGATTATAGACTGGGGGTGGAGGATACGGGTATGGTGGGTAAGGATAAGGTGGGTATGGGTAATGTTGGTATACTGGGTTGTGGAAAGGGTTATTCGGGTTTTGTGGGTAAGCAGGATTGTTCAGAGGATTTGGGACTAGGTTCTGAGCTGGATTGTTTACATTTTGTGCACCCGGGTTCTGGCTTTGGCTATCCACGAACTGGTCTTGATTCTGACCACCACTCCCTCCAGAGCCATCAACCCGGTCTACTGCCTGATTGAAATCGTTGGCAGCATCGTCCAACTCATTATTGAGGTCCATTGGTCCCTTCCCTAAGTCGGCAGCGTTCATCCTTCTCAAGAAGGCTCGGTTCCTTCTAGCTATTGTCTCAGGATCTGCAGGTAATCTCTCTTCGCTCGTGTTGCCTTGTGAGCGTGTTCTCATAAACCTGAAACACTAGCAGAAGGATCAAAACGCAACTGCCGAACGAATGAAAATTAAGAATAAAAACAGAAAATAAAATCACTCACTACTAACCACTAAGCTATCTACAAGTCCTATTCAAAAAGCATAAAACGCCTTCCCCGGCAACGGCGCCATTGACTTGAAGCGACTACACTAGCTTCTACTAGTAGCTACCCCGCAAGAGAACGGGTTCACTGTAGTATGGGCAAATATAGGGACCAAGTATTATCGAACCCAAGGGATGGTATATATGCGAATAGATCCCTGAAGATCTACGCGTCATAGTTAATATGAGTGTGATGTTTTTTTGGTTTTTTTGAAAAGAGAAAATTAAACTAAACTAAATTATCCTATGAATGCAAAAGGAAAATTAAACTAAGTATCTAAGGTGTATATGCAAGTATGAGATGGTGATGCTTAGGATAGGAATCCCTACGTATACTAACGGAGCAGGTACATAATCAAAGTAATTGTGACAAACAAGAATTAACCTAAGTAAAAGATCGTAGAATGAAAGCTCAAGATTTCTCACCCTAATACTTTATCCTAGCAATCAACTTCACTAATCCACTAACAAGTTAATAGATAGCGCTTAATTAATGAGACCCTAATTTAACTAAGGTGATGCAGTCGTCCTCCTTCGCTAAACCGGTAGATGAATTAACCTTTACTAAACCTTCTCGTTAAGACTACTAATTGTTATTGAGTGATGCGGTCGTCCTCTCTCTAACACTTTCGTACGAAATTCAAAGGTAGAGTTAAGATTAATTATATGAATTCATTAATTAAGAGAATTAAAACTAACGTCACCAATTACCTTAATTACGTACCCACATCCTACTTCTACGAGTTCATCCTAACCTAAGCATGCAAGGGTTTTAGCCGGACATGGTTGTAACAAACATAAAAGCAAACGAAGAAACTACGAACATAAACATAATGAATTGAATGAAGAAAGTAAGAAACATGAACTAGGGTTTAAAAAAGAAAATAAATACGAAGAATTGAAATTGAATTGATAAAAACGAAATTTAAACGTGTTCAAAGTAACGAACTAATGAAAAGAAACTAAGAATTGAAAAGAAACTAGAATTCGTATGAAAAACCTCAACAAAACGTAAAATAAAGCTTGCTCGTTCTTCTCCTCTTCAAAAACTAAGTCTAAAGTATTTCTAAAAGTTGGGGATCCTTCAAAACGTGTTTGGACGAGATATATATAGGCACGGGTCGAAACGGGAGTTAATGGGCCGAAAATACGAATCCGGAGGCAAAAGTATATGGGCGCTCGAGCAAAATGCTCGAGCGGTCCCGCTCGAGCAGTGTAGCTCGAATGATGCATTCGCTCGAGCGGTCGCGCTCGAGCTGCTCGAGCGCTGAAATGACTCTGTATGTTTTGGGCGCTCGAGCGATTCGCTCGAGCGGTGGCGCTCGAGCTGCTCGAGCGCAAGAATTGTTCTGTACGTTTGCGTGCTCGAGTAAGACGCTCGAGCGGTGGCGCTCGAGTAAGGCGCTCGAGTGATCTCTAATCCTTCCAAATGATACTTTTCCTCGTCCGCACTAATACCAATCGTATTTCTTCAATATCTTCTCATCCGGGCATCCGTTTGAGTCGATTCAAAGTCCTACGAACTCCGTTTTTCGTCCTCTATTCACCTATGAGCATCAAAGAGACAAATTTATCAATGTATAGAAATAACGCTCAATTGACTCTAAATACTCTATAAACTCGACCAAAACTAGGGCGTTTCTAGCTACGAATCATGACAATTTCACGCCTAATCAATGAGCCGAAGTTGGTACAGCTGAACCACGAGGTGAGTGCATTAGTGCACAAGGCGCTCCCGCCGAAGCTGAAGGATCCCGGGAGCTTCACGATCTTATGTGACATTGGGAACGGGATCAAGAAGGGAGCGTTGTGCGACCTCGGGGCGAGCATCAATCTCATGCCCTTGTCGCTTTTCAAGAAGCTGGAAGGTGGTGAACTTCAACCCACAATGATGACGCTTCAACTAGCCGACCGGTCTATTACTCGACCTCAAGGTGTGGTTGAAGACGTCCTTGTGAGAGTTGGAGATCACATTTTTCCAGCAGACTTTGTAGTGCTAGAGATGGAGGAAGATGAGCACGTACCCCTGATCTTGGGAAGACCGTTCTTAGCTACGGCGGGGATGGTGCTAGACGTGGCGAATGGGAAGATCACGTTGAAGGTTGATGATCAAGAAGTGAAGATCTCCCTATATGAAGCCATGAAACACCCGAAGGAGGATGAGAGCTTGTATTGCATGGATGCAATTGATCCTCGTGTTGAAGACACGCCTTCTATCCCTAATCCTTCTGATATTCATGATTTTGTTAGTCCTTCACTTGATTATTTAACCCATGAGCGTTATGATCTTGATTATTTTGATAGGGATAAAGTGAAGAAGTTGAAGGATGAAGAGGTGAAGAAAGTGGACGTGGTCCAGTTAGAAGGGAAAGGAGGAGTTAAGAAGAAAAAATCCAAACTCAAGAAATTGTTTAGTAAGACTCCTCCATATAAAGGTGAGAAGGAGTTGAGACCTATACCACTTGAGGTGGGGAAGGAAGCAAAAGGGCTCATGATGGTGGGGCATCAAGGAAAGAAGTTCAAACACCACTCTTATGAGAGTGAGGGAGGTAAATTTGAGTATGATGTCCCATAAGCTCCTTTGAGCTCGGTCCGGCATGAGGACCTTAAAAATAGCGCTGAATGGGAGGCAACCCATTTTTTATTTGCTTTTGAGTGTTTTTAGTTATTTTTCTTTTATGTTACTAGGATGTTGTTGAGTCGTATGTTTAACCTCGTATTTGAGTAAGTTGCTTGTAGGCTTGTCTCTAAAGGAGTAAAGGTATCAAAGAAGTGGAGATTGAAGGAACCAACTTGAGACAAGGGAATGTGCAAAGCTATTGAGAGAAATTGAATTATTTGGTTGAGGTAACCCACAACCCCAAACTTAGACCTCTAGCAAGGTCGAAGTTTGGGGGGGGGGGGTGGAGTTTTTTTTTATTTGTTTTATGATTACATTGCACATGCATGCACGCCCTTATCTTTGAGTTGAGTTTGATTGATTATTGATTTGTGGAGATACTCCTTGGGGTGAGTTTGCTTTGACTCGCTAGTGCATATTTCATGCCTATCAATCATCTTATGTTTGTTGATTGCTATCTTTGAGTATGATTTGATGAGTAGGTTGAGTTGTAAGGGTGAGTTAGAAATTCTTTTGTGTGAGTGTTTGAGTTTGAGCTGATTTGAGAAAGAACTTGTATGCTTGTGAATTTTTCTTTTGAGTACTTGTGTGATGAGAGTGAGAATTCATTAGTACTAGCATGGATGTGAAAGCCGTGAGCTTTTGAGCCTTATGAGATTTTAATGCATGATTTAATCTCTTCGTTTGTGAGTGAATCATCACCTTAGAGGATGCTAGAACTTGTGTGTGCTCTTGCTCCTTGATTGTGTCTAGTTAGATATGCCGAATGTGATCTTAGGCCATCATTGTTTTTATTGAGTCACTTAGCCAAAAATTTCCTTACCAATGACATTGAATCCCTTGCTAGCCCCTTTGAGCCTAAAGCCTATTTTATTTGCTAGCACATATGAACACTATTCCAATTCCTAAGCCTTTTTGTCCCAATGTGAGTGGAGAATAGGAAAGTGTGAATGTGAAGGGAGTGAATTGAGTTGAAAAATGAAAAGGTTGTTTGTTGAGTGAATATGAGAAGAAGGTGTGATTAAGTTATGAGATGTGGGAAAAAGAGAAAAAAATTAAGAATGAGCAAAAGAAAAAAATGAGCTCATGTGTTTGTGCGAAAAAGAAAAAAGTGAAGTGATTGAAAAAAGTGAAAAGAGTGAGAAAGAAAAAAATGAAGTGTTGAGAGAAGTGGAATTGAAAGAGTGTTGATTGAATATGTTTGAAGTAGTCTGTTCCTAATCTCGAAGTGCCAAAGTTTGACTTTCTATTCTCCATTCACTTAAGTCACTTACCCATATTGTTATCCCACCTGTCCAAAGAGCCTACATTACAACCTTGAGAAAAGTCCTTTTTGATTCGGCATTGATTTCTAGAGTATGGTCGGAGTTGAGAGTGCTTACAAGCCTATGGCTACTGATTTGTGTGATTGATTGATTGAGTGAGTCCCTTTATCATTGTTATACACTTGTGAGGAAGTGAAACACATCGTTGAGTGCACATCCATGTTTGATCTTGGTGTTTCTTATTATTGTTGCATGAGTACGATAAAAGAAAGTGAGCGAGTATACGGGTGATTGACTTTTGAAGCTTGAGTTCATTAGCTTGCATAATTGATTTTTTGACTCATTCCTAACAATTTCACTTGACTTATTATTTCATTGCTTGGGGACAAGCAACATGGTAAGTTTGGGGGGGTTGATTAGGCGTGAAATTGTTATGTTTTGGTGCCCGAAACGCCCTAGTTTTGGTCGAGTTTATAGAGTATTTAGAGTCAATTGAGCATTATTTCTACACATTGATGAATTTGTCTCTTTGATGCTCATAGGTGAATAGAGGACGAAAAACGGAGTTCGTAGGACTTTGAATCGACTCAAACGGATGCCCGGATGAGAAGATATTGAAGAAATACGATTGGTATTAGTGCGGACGAGGAAAAGTATCAGTTGGGATGAGTTGGAGGTCACTCGAGTGACTAGGTCGAGCGCCACCGCTCGAGCGCATTGCTCGAGCGCCTAAACGTACAGAACTTTTCTTGCGCTCGAGCAGCTCGAGCGCCACCGCTCGAGCGAATTGCTCGAGCGCCCAAAACATACAGTGCATTTTCACCGCTCGACCGGCTCGAGCGGAACCGCTCGAGCGATTGTGTCATTTGAGCTACACTGCTCGAGCGGGACCGCTCGAGCGTTTTGCTCGAGCACCCTTGGATTTTTGCCTCCGGATGCGTATTTTCGGCCCATTAACTCCCGTTTCGACCCGTGCCTATATATACCTCTTCCAAACACGTTTTGAAGAATCCTCGACTTTTAGAAATCACTTTAGACTTAATTTTTAGAGAGAGGAAGAGGAGAAGAACGAGCAAGCTTTACTTTTACGTTGTTGAGGTTTTGCATACGAATTCTTAGTTTCTTTTCGTTTCTTAATTCCTTTTCATTAGTTTGATTTCTTTAAACACTTTGAAACTTCGTTTTAGTTAATTGAATTTCAGTTCTCAGTATTTATTTCTTTAAACCCTAGTTCATGTTTCATATTTTCGTTCTTCAATTCATTATGTTTATGTGTGTTGTTTCTTCTTTTGCTTCTATGTTTGTTAAAACCATGTCTAGCTAAAACCCTTGCATGCTTAGGGTAGGATGAACTCGTAGAAGTAGGTTGTGGGTACGTAATTAGGGTAATTCGTGACGTTAGTTTTAATTCTCTTAATTAATGAATTCTTATAATTAATCTGAACTTTACCTTTAAATTTAGTACGAAAGTGTTAGAGAGAGGACGACCGCATCACTCAATAACAATTAGTAGTCTTAACGAGAAGGTTTAGGAAAGGTTAATTCATCTACCGGTTTAGCGAAGGAGGACGACCGCATCACCTTAGTTAAATTAGGGTCTCATTAATTAAGCACAATCTAGTAACTTGTTAGTAGATTCGTGAAGTCGAGTGTTAGGGTAAAGTATTAGGGTTTAGAATCTTGAGCTTTCACCTTGCATTCTTAGACTTAGGTTAATTCTTGTTTGTCACAGTTATTCTGATTATGTATCTGCTCCGTTAGTACACGTAGGGATTCCTATCCTAAGCATCACCATCTCTTATTTGAATCCAACCCTTAGTTAATTCGTCTGCTTTAGTATTTTAGTTTAATTAGTTTATTTTAGTTTTAATTAATCTTTCTAAAAAAATCCAAAAACACACACTCATATTAACTACGACGCGTAGATCTTCAGGGATCTATTCGCATATACACCATCCCTTGGGTTCGATAATACTTGGTCATTATACTTACTCTTACTACAGTGAACCCGTCCGCTTGCGGGTGAGCGACTAGTAGAAGTTAGTAAAATCGCTTTAAGTCAATGCCATAATTTAAAAGAGTTCGGGTCATGAAATTTCATACTCATAGCTAGATGGAGATTAGACGGTCGGATGTAGGAATAGTACAATCCGGAAGAGAAGGAGAGAAGTTTTTCTATAACTTGTTTATGGCTACCTTGAGTAATAGTCATCAAAAGGTATTCGTTATTATTCTCAGTTTCAGTTTCAATGTGATAGTCATTAGATCTTATGTCTTTAAAACTGAGAAGGGTACGCTTAGATTGTAGAAACAATAAAGCATTATTAATTATGAGTTCGGTACCCATGGGGAGGATAATGGAAGCTCTTCCGGAGCCCACTATCATAATATTATCATTGACTATCGTGGTTACACTCCCCTTTCTTTATACCAAGTTATGAAAATACTTTTTATCTCTTAAGATTGTGTGTATGGTGGCGCTATCTACCAAACATAAATCACAATTTGAATCCATCATGCCAGAGGAAAAAGCTCAAACTTAATAGCTGATATGTTTACAAGCCATGTATAAGAATAGTAATATCCAAATAAATTTGACGGATAGCATATATTAAGGTAAACATATCAAAGTTAAATCATAAATGTCATATCATCCATAAAAATAAAATATCCGAAAGACAGGATCCAAATATAAATTGTTTTAACAAAAAAATATAGTACTAAAATAATCAAATACTCAAATCACTCATTGTCTCCAAAGTCTTTGAGCTCTATGCCCAAGAGATCATCGTTGTCATGGTCAAAATCTGCTTCAGGCAAGCTGACATGGTGAGATTCGACTTTAGGGGCCTTCCCTTGTCGTCCTTCTGCTGCTTTTGATAAGCCTCAACCAAGTGCTCGGGAGTACGACACGTGCGAGACCAATGGCCTTTGCATCCACATCTGTAACAGGACTGCTCAACCTTATCTTGAGTGCCATATTTTTTAGGAGCGGGATTCATGTTAGGTGCAGTCTTTCCACGAGTCTGAGCTTGATTGTCTTTCGAGGTACCTGGACCACCAGATTTACTACGACCTCGGCCTTTACTATGAGTTCGTTTACTTCCTCTCTCCCTTCCACGCTTGCGACCACTTGTACTACCTTGAGCTATAGCATGTGTTTCGGGCACTGCTTGTGAGCCAACCGGTCTCGAGTTATGATTTTTCATAAGGAGTTGGTTGTGCTTTTCTGCCACTAAAAGTGCAGAAATTAGCTCAGAGTGTACAGTGTAGTTCTTAGCCCTGTACTTAGAGATGTTAATCTGGGTCGGGCTAAACGGGCCGGCCCAGTTAACCCTAACAAATGTAGGGTTATGGTTATGGTTTAAGAGACCTGTTTAAATCCGGGCCTTTTTGGCCCGGCTCTATTAGCCCGCGGGCTAAACGGGCTAGCCCGCCAGCCCGGGCTTATTTTTTTTAATTTTTATATTATATAATAATTTATAAGTAATAAGTTATATTATATAATAAGTTTTCAATATCTAAATTCTAAGCCCTAAATCTAATTTTTCATTTCACGCAGCACTACAGCAGCCCGCAAGTGGCACCCCTCCCTGGCCCTATTCACCTTCGGTCCTTCTGAGTGCAACATCGGCGGCGGCGACCGGCGAGACCTGGAAAGGGGAGGAAACCGGCGGCCTCAGTGACAGAGCACCGCAGCGGTAAGCCCCACCGGCGGCCTCCACACAGCCCCATTACAACCCCTCCGACCACGACCTCAGCGGCGCAACCCCACCGACCACGATCACCGCAAGTCACGACCTCCGACCACCGCAACTCTGAAATCCTAATTCCTACCATCTCTGATAATTGGGTAAGTGTTTAATTTTTTGGATAATTGATATTTGCCCCATTTTTATTCCTCAGACAAAGAGCTTACATATGGTCAATTTCAAATATTTCAGAAATTATGTGTGGGTAGGGCTAGTATTATATTGTAATTAGGGCGGTATTATATATGTGTTTTGAATCAAAGTATTAGTATAAGTTCTCTGTTCTCATATTGTTTCAACTTTTTTGGTGGCATTGTTTTAAAATATTGATATTTGAACTACATATTGATGTTTGAAGTATTACATGTTGGTGTTTTGTAATTTTTAAGTATTGATGTTTGAATTTATATAATTATTTTTGAATTGTTTTTATGTAATTTTAATGAATTTATGAACAATGTTTAAATTCATTAACATTTTGCCACTATTTTAAATTTTATGTTGAATTTTATTTTTTCGACATAGCCCGTTTGTGGCCCATTTAGCCCGAGGCCCGCTAGGGTTAGGTCTTAACTATTAAAGGCCCGTTAAGAGTGAACCGGATAAGGCCCTAACCCGTTTAGCCCAAAGCCCGTTAGGGCCGGCCCTACAGGGTTAGGGCTAGCCCGTTTAACATCTCTCTGTACTGCTGCTGGAGTACAAGGTTGCTAGCGTGGAAAGTTGGTAGAGTCTTCTAGATCAACTCGGCCTCAGTTATATCTTGCTTGCATAGTTTTAACTGAGATACAATACGATGTAGGGTTGAGTTGCACTCCGTCACAGACTTAAAGTCCTGGAAACGGAGGTTCAACCAATCGTATTGAGCCTGAGGGAGGAGTATATCATTTTGTTGTTGGAAACGGTCCTTTAGGGACTTCCACAATGTTCCAGGGTCTTTCTCAGTGAGATATTCATTTTTCAGGTCTTGATTAAGATGATGTCTAAGGAAAATCAAAGCTTTCGCCTTCTGGGCGTTAGTTGATTCCGAATTATCGACAATAGCCCCGCTTAACTCAGTTGAGGCTAGATGGATCTCAACATCTAACGTCCATGTCAAGTAATTACTATCATCCAGAGAAAGCTCAGCGAATTCTCTTTTGGTAATATCAAACATTATACACTATAGTTTTTAAAGTTACATGGTGAGTATTGTGACCAATTTATTGACAACGGAGAACTAAGGATTTATTTGATTATTCTAGAGCACATAGAAGCAAGAATTGGGCACCGTCTACCCAAAACATAATTTACGGTCCGACAAGTACTGGGTGTCGCCTACCCAAGCAATATAAACAGACTATAATAAATGGGGACTATGTGCAAAAGTAGTAATGCATGCAAGATAATTAAATCATAAATAGGGCCCCCCGCTACTGGACGATGGGTTATGGGTCCCCCGGATTAGTCGGCCAATGAGCCGGATACCGAGTACCAAAAAAAAAAAACATGCGCATATAGCAATTAAGCACATAAAATAATAAATTTATTGAGAACTAATATTAAAATTAATTCCAATTTTTTTTAGCTTAGTTAATATGCAAAAGTTATTACTTTTTAACTTTTCAAGTATTATTTGGAAACTTGATAAATTAATTTGAGGGCATAAAAATATATTATTAAAATTATATGAGGCCCAAGTGAATAATAAAATTTAATTGCCCAAAAATTAAAATAATTTCAGCCCATAAAATTTGGAGCTTCAGGCCCAAAATATAAAATAGAACAGGCCCAAGACATTTAATTCCAGCTTAAAAAACTGGGCTTCAGACCCTTTTTTTTTTTTTGAGTTGCGGCCTAAATAAGTTGGGCCACTGAGGCCAAAAAGAGAGAGGGTGGCTGCGCGGAATTAGGTCGGGCAGGGCGAAGGGGTTGCACGCCGCTGCGAGGCGACGCGGCCTTCAGCCGTGGTTGCCCGGTGGAGCACGGCGCTCGACGCTCGGAGGCCGATAGGGGGGCTCACGGTTGTGCGATCCCAGGCCTCGACGGAGCAGAGCTCAACGCCCGGCGGCTCGCGGTGGGGGGCGAAGACGCGGCGGTGGCTGCTGTACCGCGATAGCCTTCGAGGCTTGCGGTGGCGGCCGCGCACTCGGCTGTGTCGACGGTGGGAGGCGAAGCCGCACCGCTCGTGGTAGCCATGTGGGCTTGCGGGGGTGGCGGCTATGCTCTGCAGGACGACGGCCGTGCGGCGCCAAGCCAGCGGCGGGGTCCGCACGGTGGTGAGCGGTTGTCGGCTTGGATGTGGCCACACCGTGCGCAGCGGCCTGGTGGCACGCAGCGGTGGTCCGGCCGGTGGGCATCAATTTAATTTAAAAAAAATCAATTCGATCCAATTAATTGCAAAACACAATAATAATCGATGCAATTTAAAATAATTCAAGTGCACATAAAAACATAGCACGCATGGATCAAAGAGTTCGGTACGATAATTAATAATCATGCAATAGAGAAAATTAATTTAGATTCGTACCGATTAGCTTCGGGCAGAGTCTCGTGCTGATAACGTGTTGTAAATCGAGAGCGTAAAATAAAGACATGTGTTTGTTTACCCAGTTCGTCGATAACAACTACGTCTGAGGGCATACCAAGCCAGGAGTTTTCACTAATATATTTGTGTATGCGTGTGTACAATACTGAGTAAAATGATCTATTTATAATAGATAGAACCTAGTCCAAACCTAATGCTCGTTTAGGTTATAAGTCCATTAGTAATGTCCACATCAAATCTTCTAAATTTAGTATAATAAATCTACTGAATTTACAACACTTTTTACCCCAATAATTTGATTGTTCACTCTCGGTTTAATTCACCATCACACAGTTGAGTTCACCCCCAATAAATTACCCTACATAACCCTTCCTTCTCAGCATATTCTTTCATTTGTATTCTTAACCCCCTCTTTCAAAATTCACAAAAAACATTTCAACACTCCACCACCACCGTCGTCGTCCCTCTGTGGAGTGTGCCGTCATCGCCATGTGTGTGTCATCTGTCGTTTCGTCTCCCCATCGTTCCTTGGATAAAGGTAAACTTTCGTCACAAATTTGTTCTTTTCCGGTTTACCGAACAATTGGTGGATGTTCTCGCGATCTATTCGAACATTTAAATTATGTTCGATAAAAATATAAGAACTAAGTGTTCAATCTTTTTTTAACATTAGTTAAATGTTCTACATTCCCGTTCGAACAATTCTCAAATGTTCAAAAAACAAGTAATGAACAAAATTAAAAACGATGACACGATTAAAAAGCGCGAGAAACATGTATGACCAATATATATATATATATATATTCGTTCTTATTACATTTTAATTGCTCACAAAACACTAGTATACATAAAGTACTACAAATAAACACAAACATTGCACAAATATATCAAACTTTAAGATAAGATTAAAAAAAAAAAAAGATGTTTGAGATTTTTTTGTGGAGGTGAACTAGTTGATTTCATTTTAGTAAAATATTATAAAATAGTAGTCTAGTTTTTCTACATATAAATTGAAAAAAAGAAAAATCAAGGGTGGTGAACAATGGGTTGAAAATATCCTTACCCTTCATCTATACTAGTCAAATTTCAAATGTGGCCTAAGATATATTTGGGCCGTCTCACTATTATATGATTGGCCCATACAAACACTTCTTCTTCTTTTTTTCTTTATTTATCGGTTCGAATTTTAATAGTTTAACCAAATACAAAAATGTAAAAACTCGTATGAGACAACACAAATTAAAACCTACCCCTACCAAAGTGTTAATGAGTCAATGTCCTAATTATACTCATTTCTATTATTTTATGCTATGAAACGATGTCATACAAAACCCAGTTATAGGAAAATATTGGAAATATACATAACTAGATATATTTTAACTGTTTAGTTTATATAAGAAATTTACTCCTTAGACCTCACAATATGGAACTACTTTTGGATTACAAACCAGAAAATATTGGAAATATGGATAACTAGATATATCTGGAAGATAACTCTTAGTTACAAACAAATAGTACTGGTAAAAATTAATTCTATTAGTATATACACACAAGTTTTTTATTTAGAGCATGTATAAAGTGAAGTTGATTTATACATGAATTATTGAAGCATATTAGCTATTTTTACTAAGTAATATTAATTGTTTCTGGTAAATTTATTAGTCGGGTGTAGTAGTAGTCTCATATTTATTTTAACTTTATGGTTCCATTGTGTAACATTGTAATATTTTGTATTAATATTATTAATAATAAAAATAAAGTACTAAAACTCTAGGTAAAACACTAAGGCTGTGTTCTTTTTGGGTTTTAAAAACCTAGATTTGGATTTTGAAATCTAAAACTCATTCTAGTTTGAGTTTTAAAAATAGGTTTTTGAAATACTAAGCCTACAACCCTATAAATAATCTATACAACACTCCTTTACTTTTAGGCTCCACTTGGTAGGGAGTAATAATTTTAGTAAGGGGTACAAATTTAATATGGAAAAGTCATAATAAATTGTTTGGTAGGACATATAAAAAAGGTCCTACTAATTTATGCAAAATTCTTATACTTACTTGGTAGGAAGTAATAAAAAAGGTAAAAATTAGGTCCGGCAGCCTCCGGCGACTTTTCGGCGGCGGCGGTCTGGCGGCGGTCCAGCGAAATTCCGGCGACTTTCTGGCGGCGGTCCGTGTGACAAACCAATAATAAAATAGTACGACCTTTCGGACCGAATTAATTTTGTAAAGGTGAATAGTGCTTAGGAGGTATTACGCCTTACTATTTTACAGGGTCGGACATATAAAAAACGGGTCGATATTATTTTAGTATGCCCTACCAAGCAAAATGTTAATTATACAACACCCCATAATATGGGCTTATATGTCCTACCAAGTGGAACCTTACATAATAAAGTTAAAACATACCCTACTCAAAACCCCAAAAGAACAAAGATTTTAAAAACCCCATGGATTACAAAAACCATTGGTTTTCAAAAACCGGTTTTTAAAAACCACTTAAAACCCAAAAAGAACATGCTCTAAGTCTATGTTTGTTTCAGAATTTAGGTGTGCGTGTGAAGTCATGACTTTACATTCACAAGATGTAAAATCCTTAATGAATATTAAAATATGTGTCTGTTTTTAAATTTTGGTAGAGTGGGGTTTTGCTTTATGTCAAATCATATGTAAGAGTAACGTAAAATGTGTAATAGTAAACTAGGATAGAAAAAAATATTAGAAAAAAATGATATGCGAATAATAAAGTGAATTATATTGAGAATGATAATAATATTTTTAAATATTACTCCTCCCGTCTCAATTTTTTTTACCCAAAAACCCAAAAAATAAGGTATTTTTCCCCATTTTCTAAAATGACATAAAAACAATACAACTTTTTCAAACTCATTCCTTGAAGAGTTACTTTATTGACTTGAAGCGATTATACTAGCTTTCTACTAGTAGCTACCCCGCAAGAGTACGGGTTCACTGTAGTATGGGCAAGTATAGGGACCAAGTATTATCGAACCCAAGGGATAGTGTATATGCGAATAGATCCCTGAAGATCTACGCGTCGTAGTTAATATGAGTGTAATGTTTTTGGATTTTTGGAAAGATTAATTAAGCTAACTAAATTATCCTACGAATGCAAAAGGAAAATTAAACTAAGTATCTAAGGTGTATATGCAAGTATGAGATGGTGATGCTCAGGATAGGAATCCCTACGTATACTAACGGAGCAGGTACATAATCAAAGTAATCGTGACAAACAAGAATTAACCTAAGTAAAAGATCGTAGAATGAAAGCTCAAGATTTCTTACCCTAATACTTTATCCTAGCAATCGACTTCACTAATCCACTAACAAGTTAATGAATTGTGCTTAATTAATGAGACCCTAATTTAACTAAGGTGATGCGGTCGTCCTCCTTCGCTAAACCGGTAGATGAATTAACCTTTCCTAAACCTTCTCGTTAAGACTACTAGTTGTTATTGAGTGATGCGGTCGTCCTCTCTCTAACACTTTCGTACTAAATTTAAAGGTAGAGTTAAGATTAATTATATGAATTCATTAATTAAGAGAATTAAAACTAACGTCACCAATTACCTTAATTACGTACCCACATCCTACTTCTACGAGTTCATCCTAACCTAAGCATGCAAGGGTTTTAGCCGGACATGGTTTTAACAAAACTAAAAGCAATTAAAGAAACAACGAACATAAACATATTGAATTGAACGAAGAAAATAAGAAACATGAACTAGGGTTTTAAAAGAAAATAAATACGAAGAACTGAAATTGAATTGATAAAAACGAAATTTAAACGTGTTCAAAGTAACGAACTAATGAAAAGAAACTAAGAATTGAAAAGAAACTAGAATTCGTATGAAAAACCTTAACAACGTAAAAGTAAAGCTTGCTCGTTCTTCTCCTCTTCAAAAACTAAGTCTAAAGTATTTCTAAAAGTTGGGGATCCTTCAAAACGTGTTTGGACGATGTATATATAGGCACCGGGTCGAAACGGGAGTTAATGGGCCGAAAATACGCATCCGGAGGCAAAAGTATACGGGCGCTCGAGCAAAACGCTCGAGCGGTCCCGCTCGAGCTGTGTAGCTCGAATGACACAATCGCTCGAGCGGTGGCGCTCGAGCTGCTCGAGCGTCGAATTCTCTCTGTATGTTTTGGGCGCTCGAGTGATTCGCTCGAGCGGTGGCGCTCGAGCTGCTCGAGCGCAAGAATGGTTCTGTATGTTTGCGCGCTCGAGTAAGGCGCTCGAGCGGTGGCGCTCGAGCAATGCGCTCGAGTGATCTCTAATCCTCCCAAATGTTACTTTTCCTCGTCCGCACTAATACCAATCGTATTTCTTCAATATCTTCTCATCCGGGCATCCGTTTGAGTCGATTCAAAGTCCTACGAACTCCGTTTTTCGTCCTCTCTTCACCTATGAGCATCAAAGAGACAAATTTATCAACGTATAGAAATAATGCTCAATTGACTCTAAATACTCTATAAACTCGACCAAAACTAGGGCGTTTCTAGCTACGAATCATGACAATTTCACGCCTAATCAACCCCCCCAAACTTACCATATTGCTTGTCCCCAAGCAATGAAATAATAAGTCAAGTGAAATTGTTAGGAATGAGTAGGAAAAATCAATCATGCAAGCTAATGAATTCAAGCTTCAAAAGTCAATCACCCGTATACTCACTCAATTCCTTTTATCGTACTCATGCAACAATAATAAGAAGCACCAAGATCAAGCATGGATGTGCACTCAACGATGTGTTTAACTCCCTCACAAGTGTATAACAATGATAAAGGGACTCACTCAATCAATCAATCACACAAATTGGCAGCCATAGGCTTGTAAATGCTCTCAACTTCGACCATACTCTAGAAATCAATGCCGAATCAAAAAGGACTTTCAAAAGGTTGTAATGTAGGCTCTTTGGACAGGTGGGATAACAATATGGTAAAGTGACTCAAGTGAATGGAGAATAGAAATTCAAAACTTCGGTACTTCGAGATTAAAAACAATCTACTTCAAACATATTCAATCACTACACTTTCGCTTTCAATTCTCTCAACACTTCAATTTTTTTCTTTCTCACTTTTTCACTTTTTCAATCACTTCATCATTTTTTTCTTTTTCGCACAACACATGAGCTCATTTTTTTCTTCTTTTGCTCATTCTCAAATTTTTTTGTTCTTTTTCCCACATCTCAAAACTTCATCACACCTTTTTTTTCATATTCACTCAACAAACAACCTTCTCCTTTTTTTCAACTCAATTCACTCCCTTCATATTCACACTTTCCTATTCTCCACTCAAATTGGGACAAAAAGGCTTAGGAATTGGAATAGTGTTCATATGTGCTAGCAAATAAAATAGGCTTTAGGTTCAACGGGGCTAACAAGGGATCAATGTCATTGGTAAGGAAAATTTTGGCTAAGTGACTCAATAAAATCAATGATGGCCTAAGATCCTATTCGGCATATCAAACTAGACACAATCTAGAAGCAAGAGCACATGCAAGTTCTAGCATCCTCTAAGGTGACGATCCACTCACAAACGAAGAGATTAAATCATGCATTTAAATCTCGTAAGGCTCAACTCTCACGGCTTTCACATCCAAGCTAGTCCTAGTGAATTCTCACTCTCATAACACAAGTACTCAAAAGAAAACTCATAAGCATACGGGTTCTCTCCCTAATCAGCTCAAACTCAAACACTCACACAAAAAAAAATTTCTAACTCACCCTTACAACTCACTCTACTCATCAAATCATACTCAAAGATAGCAATCAACAAGCATAAGGTGATTGATAGGCATAAAATATTGAGTAACAAAACAAATTAATAAAAGCCCAAGGAGCATCTCAAGGCACAAAATAACTAACTCAACTCAAAGATAAGGGGTGCATGCATGTGCAATGTAACAAGAAACATAAAAAAACTCCACCCCCCCAAACTTCGACCTTGCTAGAGGTCTAAGTTTGGGGTTGTGGGTTACCTCAACCGAACAATTCAGTTTCTCTCAATAGCTTTGCACACTCCCTTGTCTCAAGTTGGTTCCTTCAATCTGAGTAACTCCATGATACCTTTACTCCTTTAGAGACAAGCCTACAAAATAAAACTCTCAAGTACGAGGTTAAACATACGACTCAACATACTCCCTAATAATATATAAAAAAAACACTAAAAATAAATGAAAGCAAATAAAAATGGGTTGCCTCCCATTCAGCGCTATTTTTAAGGTCCTCATGCCGGACCGTGCTCAAAGGAGCTTATGGGACATCATACTCAAATTTACCTCCCTTACTCTCATAAGAGTGGTGTTTGAACTTCTTTCCTTGATGCCCCACCATCATGAGTTCCTTTGCTCTCTTCTCATTCCCAAGTGTTATGGGTCTCAACTCCTTCTTGCCTCTATCTGGAGGAGTCTTACCACACAATTTCTTGAATTTGGATTTTTTCTTCTTAACTCCTCCTTTCCCTTCTAACTGGACCACGTCCACTTTCTTCACCTCTCCATCCTTCAACTTCTTCACTTTATCCCTATCAACATAATCAAGATCATAACGCTCATGGGTTAAATTATCATTTGAAGGACTAGCAAAATCATGAATATGAGAAGGATTAGGGAGAAAATGCGTGTCTTCAACACGAGGATCAATTGCATCCATGCAATACAAGCTCTCATCCTCCCTCGGGTGTTTCATGGCTTCATATAGGGAGATCTTCACTTCTTGATCGTCAACCTTCAATGTAATCTTCCCATTCGCCACGTCTAGCACCATCCCCGCCGTAGCTAAGAACGGTCTTCCCAAGATCAGGGGCACGTGCTCATCTTCCTCCATCTCTAGCACTACAAAATCGGCTGGAAAGATGTGATCTCCAACTCTCACTAGGACGTCTTCAACAACACCTTGAGGTCGAGTAATAGACCGATCGGCTAGTTGAAGCGTCATCATTGTGGGTTGAAGTTCACCACCTTCCAACTTCTTGAAAAGCGACAGCGGCATGAGATTGATGCTCGCCCCGAGGTCGCACAACGCTCCCTTCTTGATCCCGTTCCCAATATCACATAGGATTGTGAAGCTCCCGGGATCCTTCAGCTTTGGTGGAAGCGCCTTGTGCACTAATGCACTCACCTCGTGGTTCAGCTGCACCAACTTCGGCTCATCCACTCGCCGTCTTTTTGCGATCAAGTCCTTCAAAAACTTCGCATAGTGCGGCATCTGTTCCAAAGCATCATAAAAAGGAATATTAATATGCAATTGTTTAAAAACATCAAGGAACTTAGCGAATTTCTCATCAAGCTTCTTTTTCATGAAGTGCTGTGGATATGGGACGGGTATCACAGATTTGGGTACCCCCCATTCATCTCTTTCTGTTTCTTTCACTTTCTCCCTTGCTTCCTTTGCCTTTTTCCACTTAGGAACTCTCTCACTCTTCTCAATTCCTTCACTTTCAATCCCCTTCTCAACTTCATCTCCTTTAGGCTCAATCTCTTCTTGGGGCGTCTCAGAATCAGCAGGCATCTGAGGACCTTCGTAGTTGGTTCCACTTCTCAGCTGGATCGCCTTGCACTGCTCTTTTGAGTTCCCCTCCGGCATTCTATTCACGGACTTTGCAATTTGACTCATCTGGAGCTCTAAAGAGGTGAACCTTCGATTGTTCTCTTGTTGAGTTCTAGTCCACTCAACGTTCATCTTCTGGAGCTCTTGATCACGATGATCACCCTTCTTATGCAACTCCTTCACATCGTACTCCAAGGATGACAACCGCTTGCTCCCTTCCTCCACCTTCTGAAGGATCGCTCTCAACATCTCCTCGGTTGATGCACCGCCTTCTCCACCAGGAGGTTTAGACCCCGGATCAACACCTGCAGGAACAGTAACACCAGCTTTTGGGTTAGCATAAGAAAAATTATCATTCCTCCTCCATGTGTTTTGAGGAGGCTGCTGGCCTCCTTGAACTCCTTGTGTGTTCCTCCATTGATTTTGAAGTGGCTGAGGGCCTGGAGGTGCAAATGGTTGACCATAAGAAGGTCTTCCATACTGGTTTCCACCTTGGTAGCCATTCTGATTGTAATACGGACCTCCCATGTAATTGGCTACCTCTTGCTGTCCATTGGGCTGGTCTACTCTCTCATTCTCCACTGCATGCTCTCCACCCAAACTCTTCCCCAACTCGAGGTTGTTTATCTTCTCCATCATGGCCATTAGTAGCCTTCTCGTTCCTTCTCCCTCTTCAACCTGATGCACCTTCTGAAAATCTGCATCTCCACTCCAAGCACCGGCATTCGTGACAATGTTGTCCACGATCTCCCTACATCTCTCTATGCCTTGGTTCAGGAATGCTCCACCCGCACAGGCGTCTAAATGGGCTTGACCATCCTTGCTGGCACCGCTGTAGAAGAATGCCATAACATCCCCCTCATTGTACCCATGCTGCGGGCACTCTATCAGCATGTTCGAGTATCTCTCCCACGCTTGGCGTAAATCCTCTCCAGACTTCTGGCGAAAGGACGAGATCTCAATTCTAGCCTTGATCGTCCTAGATGGAGGGTAGAATCGCTCGAGGAACAGACGCTCGAGCTCGGCCCAAGTGGTAATACCTCCCCGCGGAAGCGTATTATCGTACCACTCCTTGGCTATTCCCATCAATGAGAATGGGAACAGCATAAGCCTCTTGGCATCTTCAGACATGCCATTATAATTGAATGTTGAGGCTATCATGAGAAAGCTCCTCAAGTGTGTATGAGGATTCTCCTTCCCGATCACTCCTTTGAACTGATTCTCGGTCAGCAGCTTTAAAATCCCCGGGGATATCGAGAAGTTGTTCGCCTCAACAGGAGGTAAAGCCACTCCATCATAGTACCGCTGTGGCTGCGCTGCAAACCTCCCTCGAATAGCCATCTGATCTGCGTTCTGAGGAACGTGTTGAGGATTAGCAGCTGGTGCGGGTGCTTGTTGGGGTGGTGGTTGGTAAACAGGCGGTTGGTTATAGACTGGTGGTGGATGATATGGATATGGTGGGTAAGGATAAGGTGGGTATGGGTAATGTTGGTATGCTGGGTTGTGGAAAGGGTTATTTGGGTTTTGTGGGTAAGCAGGGTTTTGGTTCTGGTTTTGGGGTTGTGTTTGTGCAGAGTTGATTGTGTCTTGTGGGTTCGGGTGTGGGCTCTCAGTTCCCCCTATGGGTATCTGCTGATTACTGCTATTTCCATTGGCACCCTCTGCCCGTTCCACAAGAGCAGTATACTCTGCAGCTATCTTGTCTAACTCCCCAAGTTCATCAGAAATTTTGTCTTTGTTTCCCGCGGCAGTAGTCATTCTTCTCAAGAAGGCTCGGTTCCTTCTGGCTATCGTCTCAGGGTCTGACAGGATTCTTTCTTCGCCCGTATTGCCTTGTGAGCGTGTTTTCATAAACCTGACACACTAGCAGAAGGATCAAAACGCAACTGCCCAATTGAGTAAAAATAAAAATAAAAACAGAAATTAAATCACCCACTACTAACTACTAAGCTATCTACAAGTCCTATTCAAAAGCATACAACGCCATCCCCGGCAACGGCGCCATTGACTTGAAGCGATTATACTAGCTTTCTACTAGTAGCTACCCCGCAAGAGTACGGGTTCACTGTAGTATGGGCAAGTATAGGGACCAAGTATTATCGAACCCAAGGGATAGTGTATATGCGAATAGATCCCTGAAGATCTACGCGTCGTAGTTAATATGAGTGTAATGTTTTTGGATTTTTGGAAAGATTAATTAAGCTAACTAAATTATCCTACGAATGCAAAAGGAAAATTAAACTAAGTATCTAAGGTGTATATGCAAGTATGAGATGGTGATGCTCAGGATAGGAATCCCTACGTATACTAACGGAGCAGGTACATAATCAAAGTAATCGTGACAAACAAGAATTAACCTAAGTAAAAGATCGTAGAATGAAAGCTCAAGATTTCTTACCCTAATACTTTATCCTAGCAATCGACTTCACTAATCCACTAACAAGTTAATGAATTGTGCTTAATTAATGAGACCCTAATTTAACTAAGGTGATGCGGTCGTCCTCCTTCGCTAAACCGGTAGATGAATTAACCTTTCCTAAACCTTCTCGTTAAGACTACTAGTTGTTATTGAGTGATGCGGTCGTCCTCTCTCTAACACTTTCGTACTAAATTTAAAGGTAGAGTTAAGATTAATTATATGAATTCATTAATTAAGAGAATTAAAACTAACGTCACCAATTACCTTAATTACGTACCCACATCCTACTTCTACGAGTTCATCCTAACCTAAGCATGCAAGGGTTTTAGCCGGACATGGTTTTAACAAAACTAAAAGCAATTAAAGAAACAACGAACATAAACATATTGAATTGAACGAAGAAAATAAGAAACATGAACTAGGGTTTTAAAAGAAAATAAATACGAAGAACTGAAATTGAATTGATAAAAACGAAATTTAAACGTGTTCAAAGTAACGAACTAATGAAAAGAAACTAAGAATTGAAAAGAAACTAGAATTCGTATGAAAAACCTTAACAACGTAAAAGTAAAGCTTGCTCGTTCTTCTCCTCTTCAAAAACTAAGTCTAAAGTATTTCTAAAAGTTGGGGATCCTTCAAAACGTGTTTGGACGATGTATATATAGGCACCGGGTCGAAACGGGAGTTAATGGGCCGAAAATACGCATCCGGAGGCAAAAGTATACGGGCGCTCGAGCAAAACGCTCGAGCGGTCCCGCTCGAGCTGTGTAGCTCGAATGACACAATCGCTCGAGCGGTGGCGCTCGAGCTGCTCGAGCGTCGAATTCTCTCTGTATGTTTTGGGCGCTCGAGTGATTCGCTCGAGCGGTGGCGCTCGAGCTGCTCGAGCGCAAGAATGGTTCTGTATGTTTGCGCGCTCGAGTAAGGCGCTCGAGCGGTGGCGCTCGAGCAATGCGCTCGAGTGATCTCTAATCCTCCCAAATGTTACTTTTCCTCGTCCGCACTAATACCAATCGTATTTCTTCAATATCTTCTCATCCGGGCATCCGTTTGAGTCGATTCAAAGTCCTACGAACTCCGTTTTTCGTCCTCTCTTCACCTATGAGCATCAAAGAGACAAATTTATCAACGTATAGAAATAATGCTCAATTGACTCTAAATACTCTATAAACTCGACCAAAACTAGGGCGTTTCTAGCTACGAATCATGACAATTTCACGCCTAATCATTTATACTAAAAAATATTAATAAACAATTATTAAAAAGCTATTTTATCATAAAAAATATTAATAAACAATTTCTTTCTTAAAAATTGAGCCATTTTAAAATAGGTAATCAAAATAAGCACGAAGGGAGTATAAAATAACTTGTATTGAAAAAAGTAATATGTTTTATACGTATTTGACAAACTCTCAAATGCACCAAGTGCACGGTGCATTCACTCAACAATTGATACTGTTTATACTGAAAAGTTGGTCTCAATTACACTGAAAAGCTTTCTAGCGTAAATGAGACCAACTTTTCAGTGTAGCAGTATCAACTGTTGAGTGAGTGCACCATACACCAAGTGTACAAGAGAGTTACTCTACGTATTTATAGGGTTGGATGAAAAATGAAATGTGAAAACTGGATTTTAATGGAGGCCGAAAAGTTCTAATCTTGTTCGGGTGAGTTCCAAAACAAACACTGCCTAACTAGTACTATTGCAAATATAAACTAGTACTCCCTCCGACTCTGGAAAATAGTCCTGGTTGCCATATTAGGCCGTCCAAAAAAAAAAAAAATAGTCTTGTTGCCTAAAATGAAAATAATAAAACTTATCTACACTCTTCAACATGCACACATAACATTTTTAAAGTAATTTATTTTTGTACTTGATGTGATACAATATTCTTACTTTTTACACATTATATCAACTTTCTTAATAACCACATAAAAAGTAATATGACTATATTTTGGAGACGGAGGAGTATAATTTATAAGGGAAAATTACTTTTTTTGTCCTATAACTTTAACACTTTTTGATTTTCGTCCAATTGACTTTTAAATTTTGATTTTAGTCCTGTAACTTCACCTCTTTTTTATTTTCGTCCCGTTGACTTTCATATTTTGATTTTTATTCCCGTAACTTATATATTTTTTTGATTTTGGTGCTACAACCTACTAACCTTTATAGGACTAAAATAAAAAAAAGATAAAGTTACAGGACTAAAATCAAAACTTGAAAGTTAGAAAGGACAAAAATAAAAAAAAAGGTAAAGTTTTAGGACTAAAAAATCAAAATTTGAAAGTTAGCAGGACGAAAATCAAAATGAGGTAAAATTAAGGGACGAAAAAAATCATTTTCCCAATTTATAAATCATAATAATAAATTGCAATTAAATAATAAAAAAAATTTATGTGTAGGACAGCAGTCAGCAAGAGAGGAATAGAGGCTTTATATCGCGCATATCTCAAATCCAAATTTCCCTCCAAATTTGCTCAATTCCAAGCCCTACTTTTACGCCCGCCACTCCCATCTCCCACAGCCGCCCACCACCGCAATCTGCCGCCTGCGACGCGGCTCCCGTCTCCCACCGCCCACCTCAAATTAGGATTATGGTTCTTTTGGCTTAAGGTAAAATAATTTTGTTCATACTGTTGCGATATTGACCGGTTATTTAAATTGAGTTCTTTATTCAGCCCTGTATATGACTCGAAAGAGCAGCTACTACATTTTGACCATCTGATGTTTTTGTATTCTGCTTCGCTGCTTCCTGGTTCTGATTGCATTGCGGCAACATTGTGATGCAATCAAAGTGTTTGTTAAAAGGCCTTAGAACTTTTCAAAATTGAGCACGAACTACGTTTGATTAATTTGCAAACGAGCTTTTTTCGAGCCGAGCTCGTTAACTTAGTTCGCGAACTTAATAATTTACACATGAGCCGAGCTCAACGAGCCGAGCTCTAGCTTATAGTATTCGACTCGGCTCGGCTCGGCTCGTTTACATCCCTACAACTATGTCACAAAAAATGTTAAGGAATGTCAGGGATGGCTTTGGTTATTATATTTAAAATGTTAGAAGGACGTTGACTTATAATATTTTAGTAAAGTTTTTGTAATATCGACTAGTGTAGGTTTTTGTCAACAGTAGATCTGTCTATTTTACAGTGTGTTGGCTTGAATGAGTTTGTACCATGTATAGAAAGCTATGTTAAGAGGCATTAAATTAGATGTTAGCTGCAGAAACACGGTTTTGTGCAAGTTTTGCTGAGCTGGATTATCTTTCGTGCTTGTTATTAGCCGTTTTATACTTTTATGCAATTCTGTCTTGGTCGGCTATGTTATCTGTGAGCCCTCAGCATTTGTTACGTGCGTGAACCTATTCATTTTGATATTTAGTTATTGAATAACTTTCTATAGGCGCAGAGTGCGATGGTCGTACGCAGCTTGAACACGTGGAAAATGAAACATAATTGTTAATGTTTTCATTCAAATAGGTTTAGGCTTGAAATTTGACAAACTTACTTAATAATTACAAAATTTAAAAATGTATTGGTATGCCTTTTTGGGGTTTGCTTGGGCACATTTTCGCAGAATGTGCCTTATAGCGGTTGGGATGAGGTCACCAAGAGGCGCACCTCTTGGTCAAACGATTTTCCACTCGTTTCATTAAGTTCTTCAGGCTGGAAATATAGAATATAACTTGGTTTTTCCAACTTCACAACTTTAGTGTTTATTTCATGTTTATATTATGTTCTAATGTTCATTAATTGACTTTGGGTAGTATTATGTTGATTTTATGTGGTACTCAGTGGCGGATTCAGGGGTGTTTTTGGGGGTACAACTGTACCCCCAAATTGTTTTTTTCTTTTAATTTTCTATGTTAAAAAATATATTTGTACCCCCATTATTTAGAAAAATAGATTTAATAATGTATTAATTATATTTTGTACCCCCAAATTTAAATGTCTGGATCCGCCACTGGTGGTACTAAACTTTATTTTCTTTGATAATAAGTGTAGAATATGTTATAGGAGTGTATAATGATGTTTACTAACCAAAGGACAAGAGCAGCGTGTCTCGGCCCCTAGAACCCCTCTTGCGCCTAGTTGCAACTTGCGCCCTTAACAAATATGAATGCATTCCAGCGTTAGGGTTACTGCTTATCACAATTATAATCACTTGTTTAGCTTGCAGAACCTAGAAAGTAATCTTGTGCTATGAGAAACATTTGTGATTGCACGCTGGTCAGATTCGTTGCCATCGTGGGTCATGCTCTATTCAATAAGCGTGATCTACCCCTCATAAAAACTTTATTTAGCTTTGAAATCTTCAAAAAACAATAAAAATTGAACTTGCCATACACTTTTTTTGTTGTCCTTTCATAGAATTTAGTTTACATAGTTGTTGTGTGCTTACCTCCAATGTTCTCATGTCAGTTCAATGATTGATGGGGCAACATATTACTCAGGGTTTTTCAGGAGGATCATAATGTTTAATAATTATATATCAAGAGTTTAAGTGGGGGTAGACAAACTTTTTCAAGTAACCCTTGCTTAATCCACCCATGATAGATGTGTGTTGTTATTATTATTATAATTATCTTTTTGTTTACTAAGCTTAGCTTTCAGCGCAGTTATCCACACCAATCACACATGTTTTTAGCATGCTTTTTTTGTCAAGCAACAGTAATTTACTTCCATTTGTTTCCTCTGAAATCAAATGTCAATTCACTTTAGACTCCTCAATCCTATGTTTATAGAGTTTGTTCTGCACCATTGACTTACCTTTTCAATATATTGGTTCATTAATGCACCATAGTCTTTCAATGATGTCGGCTGATTAAATGTTCATTTTTGTTGTTTCTGTTCCCAGGGATCCAAAACAACAAAAACAAAGGAGTTTCTGTGTCTAAGAAGAATATGGCAACTAATCAAAAACAAAAAAAGAGACCTGCTTCCCAGATCAATAAAGATCCAATTGTTTCCCGCAAAATGCCAAAGCGAGCTGCTGCTTGTTCAGATTTCAAGGAGAAATCTCATCGTGTGTCAGTAAAAGATTCTGTAATTGAAACAAAAAAAGAGGGAGTTGCGGAAGAAGAGGTTCTAGCTGTTCGTCTCACTGCTGGAAAAGAGGATGGCCGCCCATGTAGACGGCTCATGGATTTCACCCTTCATAATTCAGATGGAGTCTCACAGCCTTTTGAGATGCTAGAAGTTGATGATATCTTTATCTCTGGCCTTATCCTTCCACTGGAGGAAAGTGCTGACAAAGAGAAAGGAAAAGGAATAAGATGTGAAGGATTTGGGCGTGTTGAAGAATGGGCTATATCTGGTTATGAAGATGGATCGCCGGTGATTTGGATTACCACAGATACAGCTGATTACGAGTGTATCAGGCCCTCTGGCAGCTACAAAAAGTTTTACGACCATTTTTATGCGAAAGCTAGTGCCTGTGTTGAGGTTTATAAGATATTGTCAAAATCGTCTGGAGGAAATCTCAGCCTTGATGAATTGCTTGCTGGGGTTGTGCGTGCAATGAGTGGAATGAAGTGCTTCTCTGGTGGTGTATCTATCAGGGACTTTGTTGTTTCTCAGGGTGATTTTATTTATAACCAGCTTATAGGTTTGGATGAGACTTCAAAACAGACTGATCAAGCATTTGTTGAGCTACCCGTCCTAAATACTCTTAGAGACGAAAGTAGCAAGTTAGTAGATTTTGCGCAAGATCAGCCTTGCTCTATGCCAGGAACTTTGAGAATTGGCCCAAAAATCGAGGAAAACAGCAGCAATAATTCACTGATAACTTGCCAGGCAGAAGAAGACGAAGATTCCAAAATGGCAAGGCTGTTGCAGGAAGAAGAGAACTGGCGCTCAATGAAGCAGAAGAAAGCCCGGGGTTCAACTTCATCGAGCAAATACTATATCAAGATCAATGAGGATGAAATTGCCAATGACTATCCTTTTCCTGCCTATTACAAGACGTCAAATGAAGAAACTGATGAGTATATAATTTTTGACAGTGGCATGGATGTGCAAAATATTGAAGACCTGCCTCGAAGCATGCTCCATGACTGGGCTTTATACAATTCTGATGCTAGATTGATTCCATTGGAGCTCCTTCCGTTGAAACCCTGTGCTGAAATTGATGTAACTATATTTGGGTCTGGAATAATGCTTGAAGATGATGGATCTGGATACATTTTTGATGGCGATTCTGCTCAATCTTCAAGTGGATCTGGGGATGCTGCAAGTGGGGGGATGCCAGTTTTTCTGAGTGCAATTAAAGAATGGGTGATTGAGTTTGGGTCATCGATGATTTCCATTTCAATACGAACTGATATGGCCTGGTATAGCACTCCCTTATTGTTCCTTTATTTGGTTTGACAATACACCCTTCTAAAATTATCCAAAAATACGATTTATGATGATTAATATGACGTAAAAGACATTGCCTTTTATGTTTTTGAAGCACTAATTATGGTTGTGCAAAATACAGGAAATGTGATAAGCATACAGGAAATATAATATTAGTAGTGCATCCATGCTGCAAAATTTAAGATCTTAATAAATGGCTCGAGCAGCATCATTGATTGCGGTTGATTAATAATTGATGTACACGTCTCTGTTTACACAATCTGGAGTTGAGTTTCAATTGTAAATTATATTATTTGTCTTCTATTCTTCAGGTATAGACTTGGAAAACCTTCAAAGCAGTATGCTCCTTGGTATGAGCAAGTCCTGAAAACAATAAGAGTTGCAATTAGTGTTCTTACGTTGTTAAAGGAGCAGAGTCGGGTTGCAAGACTTTCATTCTCAGATGTAATCAAGAGGATCTCAGATTTCACTAAAGACCACCCTGCTTTTATATCATCTAACCCACAAATAGTGGAAAGATATGTGATTGTACATGGTCAAATTATTCTGCAGCATTTTTCAGAGTATCCTGATGAGAGTATAAAGAAAAGTGCATTTGTGATTGGCCTCGCCCAGAAAATGGAAGAGAAACACCACACCAAATGGCTTGTTAAGAAAAAGAAGTTTCTGCACAGGGGCGAGCAGAACCTAAATCCAAGGGCTGCAATTGAGCCTGTTGTGTCAAAAAGGAAGGCCATGCAGGCAACTACAACAAGGCTCATCAACAGAATCTGGGGCGAATACTATTCTAATTATACACCCGAGGCACCTGATGGAGTACCAAATAGTGATGTTAAAGAGATTCAGGAAGTTATTGAGCAAGAAGAAAATGAAGATGATGATGCTGTGGAGGAGAAATTGATTGTTTTGGAAGATGTACAGGCAACTAAATCGACACCACGGAAAACCAAGTCAAGCTCATATGACAAGGCAGTAAAGTGGAAGGGGAAATCTGTGGGCAAATTACCTACTGGTGAGGCCTTGCACAAAATGGCAATTGTCCATGGAAGTGAGATTGCAGTCGGTGGGGCTGTTCTGCTAGACGATGAAGAGGCTGATTTTCCAGCTATTTATTTTATAGAATACATGTTTGAGAAGATTGACGGTAGTAAAATGTTGCATGGGAGATTGATGCAACGAGGCTGTCAAACTGTGCTGGGAAATGCAGCAAATGAAAGGGAGCTATATTTGACAAATGAATGTATGGATATCCAACTTGAAGAAGTCAAAGAAGGTATCCATATTGATATAAGATCAACAACATGGGGCCATCAGCACAGAAAGGCAAACGCAAGTGCTGCTAATATTGATAGAGCAAGAGCTCAGGAAAGAAAGGAGCAGGGATTGCCTATCGAATATTATTGCAAGAGTTTGTATTGGCCTGAGAGAGGCGCCTTCTTTACTCTCCCACATGTTTCTATGGGGCTTGGCTCTGGCTTGTGTCAGGCTTGCAAATTAAATGAAGCTGACAGTTACAAGGAAAAATTCGAAGTTGATGAGTCACTGACCAGTTTTGTATATGGAGGAACTAAATATTCTGTTGATGACTACGTATATGTGAGTCCTTCCTACTTTTCAGCAGACGGAAAGGAAGCAGAAATATTCAAGTCTGGGAGGAATGTGGGATTAAAGGCTTATGTCATCTGCCAGCTTCTTGAAATTTGTGAGCTTAAGCAGCCTAAAAAGGCTGATGCCAGTGTTGTTAAGGTCAAAGTCAGGAGGTTTTACAGGCCAGAGGACATATCATCGGAGAAGGCCTACTCATCAGATATTCGTGAGGTAATAGCTTTCTATACTATATTGCACGACCTGAAAGTGTTGCACGTAAATAGTGTCCATATTACGTGTCAAACATCATATGATTATTTGGGTTAACTGCATTACACCCACTAAACTATGTGTGTTTTTGCAACCGGTTGACCATACACTCAAGGGTGGAGCTAGGATAATAAAATAAGGTGGGCTAGACTATATACAATACAAAAACAAGGTCAAATCTTCGATTTTGGATGGGCTAATTAATAAAATTATTTATTTACTATGTAAAAAAAGAAAATTTCCTAAAGTTAGGGTGGGCTGGAGCGCACCCTGCCATAGTGTGGCTCCGTCCTTGCATACACTTTTTTGTTGCACTTACCTGCCACACTTTGTGATTTTGGTGTTGTTTTTGGATTGATGCTTTTATAGATTTGGTTCTTCTGTCAATCATATGAAAGCCATCTTCTCTCGGTTCTTGTGCTTTGTCGAAACTCATAGTTTTTTTATGCGCATAACAGTGCTCTTTGATTTTGTTTTCTTAAACGATGAGTTAACAGTGTTTCATTGGGTGTTTTATTGGGGGATTTCAGAAGAAGATGAGCAGTGGGGTTAAGGGAGGTGCAAGTAGGGTTTCGTTTCCGAGCAGGGTTAAGGAATAGGCCAGTACAGTTAATGGAGTTCACTGTGTATCACATTCATAAAACTTTTGTTGATGAACTGTTGAAAAAAAGGATTTTGGGAAGAAAGCATTTTGAGATATTTTAGTAGAAAACCTTACTTTGACCAAGTAAATGTTAGATAAGATAAAATTATGAATTGAGTTTTATCAAATCCCTGTAAGTAGATGATGGATAAAAAAAAAAAAAAATTAATGTTGACCCCAATTTCATACCACCTTATCATATCCAATCTAATTCTTATTTCTGAAAGTTAATGAAGCCTTATAGGAAAATTGAGTGATTACCACAATTTTAAAAGTATTATCTATATTTGACATTGATCTTCATCAAGATTGTTTTTGAGCACTTAATGTTTTCTTAATGATTCTCAGGTCTATTATAGTGAGAACATGCATACCATACCAGTCGATATGATTGAAGGAAAATGTGAGATCAGAAAAAAGAAGGATATTGGGCCGCAAGATGTACCTCTTATCTTTGACCACGTTTTCTTCTGTGAACATCAGTATGTTCCTTCCAAAGGGTCCATTAAGCAGGTATGTTTTCATTTGTTACATCTCTTTTCCAGATACAACATCTACAAATACCAGATCCTTTATAGGGAAAAGCGGAGTTTGGTCATTCATCTCGTATTGCTGCCTATTCTATTATCTGATCATTCTTCCTTCTTTTCTGTGTGCAGTTGCCACCAAATATTAAATTATGTTACTCAACTGGACAGCTGAATAATGATGCTATTAGTAAGAAAAAAAAAGGCAAATGCAAAGAAGGAGAGGTTGAGGAACTTAATGAAGTGTCTAACAGGAACCGCTTGAATACTTTGGATATATTTGCTGGCTGTGGTGGCTTGTCTGAGGGACTCGAGCAATCTGGTAAGCTTGCTTTCTACATTAAATTAAAGTTTATAGTTCCTTGCAAGTGTAGTTTCATTTGGGTTTGATGCTTTCAGGCATCTGTTCCACTAAATGGGCTATTGAGTATGAAGATGCTGCTGGAGATGCATTCAGACTCAATCATCCAAAGTCTTTGGTATTCGTAAACAATTGCAATGTGATCTTGAGGTAGATTTCTATGAATTTAGACAACAATCACACACTTAGCATAAATCTGCATGGTATAAGTATAACACACAAAATAAACATAATTGCAGGGCGGTCATGCAGAAATGTGGGGATGCAGATGATTGCATTTCAACACCGGAGGCTGCTGAATTGGCTGCATCAATGGACCAGGTGGATCTTGATAATCTTCCATTACCGGGTCAAGTTGATTTCATCAATGGAGGGCCTCCTTGTCAGGTTGGTTAAACAACGCATATTCTGGTTTCCAATGAATGTTTAAGCTGCATCGCTAAGTAAATATATATATATTTTTTTGGGTAGGGTTTTTCTGGTATGAATAGGTTTAACAATAGCACCTGGAGCAAAGTACAATGCGAGATGATTTTGGCATTTTTGTCTTTTGCTGACTACTATCGTCCAAAGTTTTTCCTTCTCGAGAATGTGCGGAACTTTGTATCTTTCAACCAAGGACAGACCTTTCGCTTAACTTTAGCTTCACTTCTTGAGATGGGATATCAGGTACATGCTGTTGCAATTATTATCATTATGAAGTTGTGGCTCTGCATTTTCTCCTGATGATTTTTTCTGTGTATCTCTCTATGTGGCTGTTTTATGCTAGGTGAGATTTGGTATCCTTGAAGCTGGTGCTTTTGGAGTTCCTCAGTCTAGGAAAAGGGCCTTTATATGGGCTGCTTCTCCCGAAGAGCTGCTTCCAGAGTGGCCTGAGCCAATGCATGTTTTTGCTGCTCCCGAGCTGAAAATCTCATTATCGAAGAATCTGCAATACTCCGCTGTTAAGAGCACTTCAAAGGGAGCTCCATTTCGTTCTCTTACTGTCAGAGATACAATTGGTGATCTCCCACCTGTGTTAAATGGTGCATCTAAGACAAGCTTAGAGGTATAAATGATGAGTACCATCCAGAACATAGAATTATTGGATCCCTTTTTGAACAATGTCATCTCATATTATTATATGCTATTGTTTATTGATGCAGTATCAATGTGGGCCTATATCGTGGTACCAGAAGAAAATCCGAGGTAGCATGGACAAATTAATTGACCACGTATCAAAAGAAATGAATGAGCTTAATTTAATCAGGTGCCAGAAAATTCCCAAGCGTCCTGGTGCTGATTGGCGTGATCTTCCTGATGAGAAGGTGTTTATCATGCATACCAATTGCAATGTATTCATGTGTGTGTGTTTTCGGATTGTATGTAATGGTTTTTTGGTATCAAATTACAGGTGAAATTATCTAATGGCCAAATGGCTGATCTGATACCATGGTGCTTGCCAAATACTGCAAAGAGGCACAATCAGTGGAAAGGGCTGTTTGGCAGGTTGGATTGGGAGGGAAATTTTCCAACGTCGATAACAGATCCCCAACCTATGGGTAAAGTGGGAATGTGCTTTCATCCTGAGCAAGACAGGATTGTGACCGTCCGTGAATGCGCACGTTCTCAAGTAAGTATACTTAAATTTTTCTTTTGAAAGAAAAGTATACTTTATAAGAAAATGTTGAGAAAATATCACAAATGGTCCTGTAACTTTGTCCGAGTCCATAAAAGGTCCCGTAAGTTTTTATTTTATCAGTTTTGGTCCTTAAAGTATCAATTTTGGTAATTTTCGTCGGAAAATTTAAAATTTTACCGGAAAGTTGCCCAAAATTTTCATTTTGGTCACGTTGAAGGTCGTGGCTAATATCATTTGAACCGTCTTGCATCCAAGAAGAAAATCCCTCAATTAATTTCATGTTTCGATTACACCAACCCCAAGAATTGAAGGTTTCAAAATCGTAAATTTCGTCTATTCCCATGGCTAATTTCCGAGCAAGTTACTGTAATATTTGGGTCAAGACATACTATGTTCTTCTTCTCGTTGAACTCGTCATTTTGATACTTATCTTGGTTCATTATGTAAGTTACAACAAATTTCCAGTAACTTTTCCAGCCAAATTTAAAATTTCTGGTGAAAAAGGCCAAAATTGATACCAAAAGGACTACAATTGATAAAATAAAAATTTACAGGACTATTTATGGACTTAGGCAAAGTTACAGGGCCATTTGTGATTTTTTTCCGAAAATGTTTGTGTAATGGAATATGCTGAAGGTTTTGCCTGCCTATTTCTCCTAGATTATGTTTCTTGTCATGCTACTCTAGATCTTGGAGGTATAGCTACTCTGTATTCACATTAACATTACATTATGACCTTTATTTGTAATGACTGGCTTGTGCTTTCTCTTTCCTTTTTCTTTTAAAGCAATACCTCAATTACTACTCATTTGTGTTGAACTGGTCACAGATTTACAGGTTTAGGACTTGTGTGAATAATGGTGAAAATACTTAAAACGCGAATTCGTGCCTCGTTTTTGCAGGGTTTCCCGGACAGCTATAAATTTTCAGGTGTGATTCTACACAAGCACCGACAGATAGGAAACGCGGTTCCTCCTCCACTAGCACACGCGCTCGGACAAAAACTCAAGGAAGCAGTTGAAAAGAAAGGCTGTGTTCAGCTATGATGATACTTAAGAGATGAATCTGCATGTTTTGTTGTTGAGGTTTTTTTTGTCCAAGATGTGTACATGTTTTTAAAGGACTACATTGAAAGGTCAAGGCCTAGAGATTAGGGTAGGGTGTCTTCTTGAGTAAGGCCAGGGCAAAGATTGTTCTTGTTGTTGGCACAAAATTGCGTGCAACTAAAACTACATCTTGTTGTATGTTATTGTTAACGCTAATGATTGGAAACTGTTGATACACAAAAGTTAAATGTCTTAAAAGTTAATACTAAACTGGAAATGCTCACTACGAGTTAAATGTTACTGTTTATGTGTTATAAACACATTAGAGGTGGGTATATGAATTTATGTTCACCGGCGGACATATGATTTTCGAATTCTAAACTAATATTTAATTAAAAATTCAAATAAAAAATATTCCCTGTGTCACATAGTTGTTTTCTACATTACTAGTAGATATTTTTCGTTAAAGTGTATGGAGGATATAATATTAAAAATAGTGTTGTTTTTTTGCTAAAAATGAATGTAGCAATTGAGTATGAGACAAACTTTTTTGGCTGTAGCAAATAATTTTGAAATAGGAGTAAGAATCTTAAAAAAGGAAAATGCTATAAATAAACAAAATAAGAAACTTATTTTAAGTCAATTAGATATTCATATATAATTAAATTAAAATTTTATTTTTATGTATGTTTAATTTAATTTTGAAGCTTTCTTTAATTAAATTCTTATTTTTATTTATTTTTCACTTTGTAGTTGATTTTGAAATACTTTTAATATTATACGTTCAAAAAAAGCAATAAAGAGAACGTTCAAAAAAAGAAATACTTTTAATATTATAAAAAATAATCAGATTTTACTTTTAATTTAATTATTTTGAAGATTTAGTAGATTTATATTATTTTAGATTATATTAGTTTTGGAGTTTTTTTTAATGATTTTTTAAATTTATTTTGATTATTTTAATATTTAGATGATTTTTCTTTTTAAATTTGGTTTTAATTGGATTTTTTAAATTACTTTTTATATCTAAAACTTAATATTTTTTTTACCAATTTATATTTAAAGGACTAATTTTGAAATTAAAGACTATATTCAAAGTCAACACAAAACTAAAAGGATAAATAAGTTAATTAATTTACACCTTATTTATAATTAAAGATAGAATTAATATCAAATTGCAATCTATACTATTGATCATTTATCAATTTGCAATATGTACATTTTTTTTTTATCAAATTGCAACTTATACTATGAATATTAAAATTTTGAAACCTATACTATAAAAATACGACCATTTGCAACATAAACTTTATAGGTTATAATTGTTAATTTATACCAAGGTTATAATTGTTAATTTATATTATACATAATATATGTATATATATGGTCATTTAAATATTTTGATGCAACGAAAAATGTTAAATTCAATGATTGAATGAAAAATACATATAATATGTAACTATAATTGCAAATTTCGTATTATTAATGTAATAAACAAAAAAATGTGTACAATTGCATTTCTTTCGAATCAAACTGAAAATTTGTGCAGGTTCCTAATCCTAAATTTGCTCCTCTAATTCTTCTCTTCAATTTGACCTTGACTTGGATGATTTGCGGATGAAATTTTCGTCTTGATCTTCGTCGATGTTAGGTTTGGATTTATAACGTTAATCTAAGGGCGAAATGCCTTATTTTGAATTAAACGTGAT
The DNA here is from genome assembly GCA_947034835.1 of Ballota nigra. Taxonomy (NCBI): domain Eukaryota; kingdom Viridiplantae; phylum Streptophyta; class Magnoliopsida; order Lamiales; family Lamiaceae; genus Ballota; species Ballota nigra. The sequence continues at coordinate 1,472,910 of OX344727.1, read as the reverse complement.
GTTTGAAGAGTTGGTGGATGAACGTCTTCGAAGGTGGGATGAATGTTTTTGATTTGGTGAATAACGTCCTTTGATTCTTCTAGAGGGATCGAAGAATTTTTTTTAAGATTCTTCAAATCTTCAACTATTTTTTCGAAGAAGAACGCTTGATCGGAGGGGTTTTAGACCTTGATCTTAGATCGAACGATATTTATGGTGGCTTGCACGAAGAACGTCTTGGAGCCCGAAGAATGACTCTGAAGCTCTGACTTATTCGTGAAATACTAGCTTTTACTAGTAGTTACCCCACAAGAGTATGTGATCACTGTAGTATTGGCAAGTATAGTGACCAAGTAGTATCGTACCCGTGAGAAGGCTTGTACGCGAGTAAATCCCTGGAAATCTACGTGTCGTAGCTAATATGAATGCGATTTGGTTTTGAAATAATATTAAGCTATATTATACTAATTATATAAAGTGAACAGAAATAAAACTATCCTAACTCCGGTTTGAAGTGCAAATATGATGGTGATGCTCGGAATATGAATCCCTACTTATACTAACGAAATTGGTATGATAATTAAAAATAATTGTGATGTTCCAAGTTAAAATTCTAAGTGTACTATAAACTAGACAATCAACTTCTCTAATCTAGCACAAAGAATTGAAAGAATAAAAGTTCAGTAATAATCCCAATACTTAGTTCTAACAACTTACTTTACTAACCCACTAATTAAATTATATGAATTGTGCTTAATTATTCATGCCCTAATTTAACTAAGGTGATTCGGCCGTCCTCCCTAGATAAACAGGTTGATTATAAACCCCTTCAAAAACCCTCTCCTTAAGCCTATTCGTTGATAAAGAGTGATTCAGTCGTCTTCTCTCTAACAATTTTCGTACTTAATTCCAAGATGATTCTAGGGTTTATTAGAGTTATTCAATAATTAAGAGAATTAAAACTATACATCACGAATTATCCTAATTAAGTACCAACATCCTACTTCTACGCGTTCATCCTACCCTAAGCATACAAGGGTTTAGTCTAACATGGTGATAACGAAAATACAAGAATTACCAAGATCAATCATAGACATAATTAAAGAAATAGAAAGAATCAAGAACATAAACCAACTATGAATATAAGTAAATTTGAATTTGAGTCAATCTTTATAAATCTGGAAATTAGGTCTAAGAATATCAAAGAAATCTAAAACATAAAGAGAAAACAAAACCGTTCAAAGTATGAATCGTTCTATGGAATCCGTATGATTAAAACCTCGTTTTTACTCTTAAATTCCTTGCCAATCTCTCAAAAACACCTTCTAAGCTTCTCCCAATTCAAAAATCGAGTCTAGATATGTAAAATAAGGATTGAGAGGAGTATTTATACGATTTGGGCTGAAATCCATCCAGGGCGCTCGAGCGCCTCAAATTCGAGCGAGTCTGGTCGAGCGCCTATTTTTTCACAGTATGCACGTAGCGCTCGAGTGACCAAAGTCGAGCGCCTAGTGCTCAAGTGACGGTCGAGTGCCTCTCCTTCCACAGTGCAAAAGGGCCTCTCGAGTGGCACTCGAGCCTTGCTGGGTGCTTCTCTTTTTTGAGCTAAATGACACTTTTCTTCGCTCGAACTAATACTTTTCGTATTTCCTTCATATATTCTCATTCGGGAGTCCGTTTGAGTCAATTCAAAGTCCCATGAACTTCGTTTTTCACCCTCTTTCCTAAAATAAACACCAAAAAGATAAATTGACGAGTTTATGAAAATGTTACTCAAATAACTCTAAATACTCACCAAAATCACTCAAAATGTGGACTAATCGGGTAACAAAACATACCAATTTCACATCTAATCAAACTCTTTCGAGGAGAAATACTAGATTGGAGAGGTTTAACACCTTAATCTCTAATCGAATGCTATTTATGGTGGACTTGCACGAAGAGCGATTTTGAATATACAATGCCTATGAAGAACGTCTTTGAAGCTTCTTCAAATCTTCAAGAATCCTTCGAGGAGAAATACTTGATTGGAGGGGTTTAACACCTTAATCTCGGATCGAATGCTGTTTCTGGTGGACTTTGACGAAGAATGCTCTGAAGCCACGAAAAATGCCTTTGAAAGCTTCTTCAAATCTTCAAGGAGAAATGCTTGATCAGAGGGGTTCTGGACCTTGATCTCAGATCGAATGTCGTTTCTGATTGCTTTCCAAGAAGAACACTTTGGGCATGATGAAAAACACTTCAAATCTTTAAGAAAGGTTGCAAATGATTCGTTCGCTTGTATGCTTGATCGTCTGAATGGTCGATGTGGAAATGAGCAAATGAAGGACCCTTATTTATAAGGTGGAGGGTGAGAAATCTTCCTTTCCTGCTATGCCACATGACACCGTCGGAATGGTCGGTGCTATTTGATTTACTTGATTTGCAAATTAAATAAATTTGATTTGATTAATTTTAGTTCATTTATTTTTTAACGAGACATTATTAAATTTTCGATCTTATGGCAAATCAATTGTATTTATTACTCAATATGAGTACCAAAAAATCATGTAATTTGACTGACTTGTACTGTGTACATTTAATATCAAGTTTAACTATTTAATTTAATTCTCAAAATGTAATACTCCCTCTGTCCCCTATAAATATTCACACTTGTGTGTGCACATGTTTTAAGAAAAGTTGCTTTATTGACTTGTTGACCAAATATTAAAGATGAAAAACAAAGAGATTACCTTATGGTTAAGTTAAAGACTCCCACCAAATACAAAGAAATATTGTATCAAAATATAAACCAATATTCGTGAATACAGATTTAAAAAGTATTCGTAAATACAAATACACACTGTGCATTTATACTGATAAAATAAAAAGTACACTGCTCATAAATACACTATCAAAGTAAATTGTTCATACAACCCAAAAATACATTGTCTTCAATACATCCCAAAATACATTGTCATCAATATTGCCCAAATTATTTCAGGGTTTACAACCCAATTTACAGCCCAAAATACAAATCCCAATAAGCTGGAACTTTCCCAAAATTTAAAAAAAATTCAAACTTCCCACCATTTTTTTTTTTTGGCAAAATGAGGTGTCTAATCAACATTAACTACAACCAATTTTGCAGTTTCCCTCATGTTTTAAGACAATAAATAAGACTGATTAGTGAATTAAATACAACATTCAATACATCCACCTAAAACACAAAATGAGAAAAAAAAAAGATCTCACCTTAGATGAGAAAAACCTAGCTGCACAGTTCCTCATTGCAAACAGTAAAAATGGGATTGTGCTTCATGAAAAGGTCAAGGAAGCTGCTGCAATGTTTAGCATTACAAGAAGGGGAGTGCAATACATATGGAAAGTTGCAAGAACTCAAATGTTAGAATGTCTTCCAATTCAAATAAAAAGGGACAAACAAAGAAGAAACACCTACATTTTGATGTTGAAAGGTTCAAGGTCATTCCATTTCACAAAAGAGGCACATTAAGAAGTGTTGCCAGGTAGTTGGGGGTAAGCAAAACATAGATTTGCAGATGGACTAAGTCAGGGCCGATCAGGAAACATACAAATGCAATTAAACCAACTCTTAAAGATAGGAACAAGCTAGATAGGATAAAGTTCAGTTTGATTGCATTGGTTCTTGATAGTGTTGCCAATACAATCAAATTTTCAGGTATGTTCCATGTAGTTCACATAGATGAAAAATAAAGTTAAGTTTGAATGCATTGGTTCTTGATAGTGCTGTCAATACAATCAAATTTTCAGGTGTGTTCCTTGTAGTTCACATAGATGAAAAATGGTTCTACATGTCCAGAACAACTGAGGATTTTTACTCAGCAGAAGGAGAGGAAGAACCTTATAGGTTGTTAGGATAAAAGTTGTTAGTTTTGATGAGTTAAAACAAACCAGAAGATGTAATAGGACCATCTGGACCTGTTAGCCAGATGATGATCTAGATTAGGACTTAGTCTAGGGGGAACTGCTGATTAGGCGTGAAATTGTCATGATTCGTAGCTAGAAACGCCCTAGTTTTGGTCGAGTTTATAGAGTATTTAGAGTCAATTGAGCATTATTTCTATACATTGATAAATTTGTCTCTTTGATGCTCATAGGTGAATAGAGGACGAAAAACGGAGTTCGTAGGACTTTGAATCGACTCAAACGGATGTCCGGATGAGAAGATATTGAAGAAATACGATTGGTATTAGTGCGGACGAGGAAAAGTATCATTTGGGAGGAGTTAGAAGTCACTCGAGCGCATTGCTCGAGCGCCACCGCTCGAGCGCCTTACTCGAGCGCGCAAACGTACAGAACAATTCTTGCGCTCGAGCAGCTCGAGCGCCACCGCTCGAGCGAATTGCTCGAGCGCCCAAAACATACAGAGAAGATTCAGCGCTCGAGCAGCTCGAGCGCGACCGCTCGAGCGAATGCATCATTCGAGCTACACAGCTCGAGCGGGACCGCTCGAGCGTTTTGCTCGAGCGCCCATATACTTTTGCCTCCGGATGCGTATTTTCGGCCCATTAACTCCCGTTTCGACCCGTGCCTATATATACCTCGTCCAAACACGTTTTGAAGGATCCCCGAACTTTAGAAATCACTTTGAGACTTAGTTTTTGGAGAAGAGAGGAGACGAGCAAGCTTTACTTTTACGTTGTTAAGGTTTTTCATACGAATTCTAGTTTCTTTTCAATTCTTAGTTTCTTTTCATTAGTTCGTTACTTTGAGCACGTTTAAATTTAGTTTTTATCAATTCAATTTCAGTTCTTCGTATTTATTTTCTTTTAAAACCCTAGTCCATGTTTCGTATTTTCTTAGTTCAATTCAATATGTTTATGTTCGTTGTTTCTTTAATTGCTTTTAGTTTTGTTAAAACCATGTCCAGCTAGAACCCTTGCGTGCTTAGGTTAGGATGAACTCGTAGAAGTAGGATGTGGGTACATAATTAGGGTAGTTTGTGACGTTAGTTTTAATTCTCTTAATTAATGAATTCATATAATTAATCTTAACTCTACCTTTGAATTTCGTACGAAAGTGTTAGAGAGAGGACGACCGCATCACTCAATAACAATTAGTAGTCTTAACGAGAGGGTTTAGGAAAGGTTAATTCATCTACCGGTTTAGCGAAGGAGGACGACCGCATCACCTTAGTTAAATTAGGGTCTCATTAATTAAGCACAATTCATTAACTTGTTAGTGGATTAGTGAAGTCGATTGCTAGGATAAAGTATTAGGGTAAGAAATCTTGAGCTTTCATTCTACGATCTTTTACTTAGGTTAATTCTTGTTTGTCATGATTACTTTGATTACCGTTAGTATACGTAGGGATTCCTATCCTAAGCATCACCATCTCTCATTAGAAAACAACCCGTAGTTAATTCGTTCTTTTCATTCTTTAGTTAATTAGTTTATTTTAGTCTTTTAATTAATCTTTCAAAAATCCAAAAACAACACACTCATATTAACTACGACGCGTAGATCTTCAGGGATCTATTTGCATATACACTATCCCGTGGGTTCGATAATACTTGGTCCCTATACTTGCCCATACTACAGTGAACCCGTACTCTTGCGGGGTAGCTACTAGTAGAAGCTAGTGTAGTTCGCTTCAAGTCAATGGCGGCGTTGCCGGGGATGGCGTTATATGCTCTTTGAATAGGACTTGTCGATAGCTTAGTAGTTAGTAGTGAGTGCCTATTTTCTGTTTTTATTTCTTTTTGTTATTTTTATTTATTCGGCAGTTGCGTTTTGATCCATCTGCTAGTGTGTCAGGTTTATGAGAACACGCTCACAAGGCAATACGAGCGAAGAGAGAATACCGATTGACCCTGAGACAATAGCCAGAAGGAACCGAGCCTTCTTGAGAAGGATGAACGCTGCCGAACTAGGAAAGGGACCAATGGATATCAATAATGAGTTGGACGATGCTGCCAACGATTTCAATCAGGCAGTAGACCGAGTTGAAGGCACTGGAGTTAGTGGTAGCCAGAACCAAATTCCATTAGGGGATAGCCAGAGCCTAAACCCGGATACACAAAACGTAGGGAATCCAGCTCAGAACCTTGTCCATAATCCTCCTAACAACCCTGCTTACCCACAAAACCCAAATAACCCTTTTAACAACCCAGTATACCAACATTACCCATACCCACCTTATCCTTACCCACCATATCCATATCATCCACCCCCAGTCTACAACCAACCACCTGTTTACCCACCACCACCCCAACAAGTACCAGTACCTGCTGCTAATCCTCAACACGTTCCTATGAACGTAGATCACAATATTGCTATTCGAGGGAGGTTTGCAGCGCAGCCACAGCGGTACTATGATGGAGTGGCTTTACCTCCAGTTGAGGCGAACAACTTCTCGATATCCCCAGGGATTTTAAAGCTGCTGACCGAGAATCAGTTCAAAGGGGTGATCGGGAAGGAGAATCCTCACACACATCTGAGGAGCTTTCTCATGATAGCCTCAACATTCAATTACAATGGCATGTCTGAAGATGCCAAGAGGCTTAGGCTGTTCCCATTCTCATTGACGGGAATAGCCAAGGAGTGGTACGATAATACGCTCCCGCGAGGAGGTATTACCACTTGGGCCGAGCTCGAGCGTCTGTTCCTCGAGCGATTCTACCCTCCATCTAGGACGATCAAGGCTAGAATTGAGATCTCGTCCTTTCGCTAGAAGTCTGGAGAGAATTTACGCCAAGCGTGGGAGAGATACTCTAACATGCTGATAGAGTGCCCGCAGCACGGGTACAACGAGGGAGACATTATGGCATTCTTCTATAGTGGTGCCAACAAGGCGGGGCAAGACCATTTAGACGCTTGTGCGGGTGGAGCATTCCTCAATCAAGGCATAGAGAGGTGTAGAGAGATCGTTGACAACATTGTCACGAATGCCGGTGCTTGGAGTGGAGATGCAGATTTTCAGAGGGTGCATCAGGTTGAAGATGGAGAAGGAACGAGAAGGCTATTGATGGCCATGATGGAGAAGATAAACAACCTCGAGTTGGGAAAGAGTTTGGGTGGAGAGCATGCAGTAGAGAATGAGAGAGTAGACCAACCAGTGGACAGCAAGAGGTAGCCAATTACATGGGAGGCCCGTATTACAATCAGAATGGCTACCAAGGTGGAAATCAGTATGGAAGGCCTTCTTATGGCCAACCATTTGTACTTCCAAGCCCACAGCCGCCTCAAAATCAATGGAGGAACACACAAGGGTATCAAGGAGGCCAGCAGCCTCCTCAAAACACATGGAGGAAGAATGATAACTTTTCTTATGCTAACCCAAAAGCTGGTGTTACTGTTCCTGCAGGTGTTGATCCGGGGTCTAAACCTCCTGGTGGAGAAGGCGGTGCATCAACCGAGGAGATGTTGAGAGCGATCCTGCAGAAGGTGGAGGAAGGGAGCAAGCGGTTGTCATCCTTGGAGTATGATGTGAAGGAGTTGCATAAGAAGGGCGATCATCGAGATCAAGAGCTCCAAAAGATGAATGTTGAGTGGACTAGAACTCAACAAGAGAACAATCGAAGGTTCACTTCGTTAGAGTTCCAGATGAGCCAGATTGCAAAGTCAGTGAATAGAATGCCGGAGGGGAACCCGAAAGAGCAGTGCAAGGCGATTCAGCTTAGAAGTGGAACCAACTACGAAGGTCCTCAGATGCCTGCTGATTCTGAGACGCCCCAAGTTGAGAAGGGGATTGAAAGTGAAGGGATTGAGAAGCATGAAGATATGGATGAGTCTCATCAGGACAAAGACCTTGAGGAGGTTGAGAGAGTTCCTAAGTGGAAAAAGGCAAAGGAAGCAAGGGATAAAGTGAAAGAAACAGAAAGAGATGAATGGGGGGTACCCAAATCTGTGATACCTGTCCCATATCCACAACGCTTCATGAAAAAGAAGCTTGATGAGAAATTCGCTAAGTTCCTTGATGTTTTTAAACAATTGCATATTAATATTCCTTTTTATGATGCTTTGGAACAGATGCCCAATTATGCAAAGTTTTTGAAGGACTTGATCGCGAAAAGACGGCGAGTGGATGAGCCGAAGTTGGTGCAGCTGAACCACGAGGTGAGTGCATTAGTGCACAAGGCGCTTCCACCGAAGCTGAAGGATCCCGAGAGCTTCACGATCCTATGTGACATTGGGAACGGGATCAAGAAGGGAGCATTGTGCGACCTCGGGGCAAGCATCAATCTCATGCCCTTGTCGCTTTTCAAGAAGTTGGAAGGTGGTGAACTTCAACCCACAATGATGACGCTTCAACTTGCCGACCGGTCTATTACTAGACCTCAAGGTGTGGTTGAAGACGTTCTAGTGAGAGTTGGAGATCACATTTTTCCAGCCGACTTTGTAGTGCTAGAGATGGAGGAAGATGAGCACGTGCCCCTGATCTTGGGAAGACCGTTCTTAGCTACGGCGGGGATGGTGCTAGACGTGGCGAATGGGAAGATCACGTTGAAGGTCGATGATCAAGAAGTGAAGATCTCCCTATATGAAGCCATGAAGCACCCGAAGGAGGACGAGAGCTTGTATTGCATGGATGCAATTGATCCTCGTGTTGAAGACACACTTTCTATCCCTAATCCTTCTCATATTCATGATATTGTTAGTCCTTCACCTGTTGAGTTAACCCATGAACATTATGTTCTTGATTATTTTGATAGGGATAAAGTGAAGAAGTTGAAGGATGAAGAGGTGAAGAAAGTGGACGTGGTCCAGCTAGAAGGGAAAGGAGGAGTTAAGAAGAAAAAGTCAAAACTTAAGAAATTGTTTAGTAAGACTCCTCCAGATAGAGGCAAGAAGGAGTTGAGACCCATAACACTTGGGAATGAGAAGAAAGCAAAGGAACTCATGATGGAGGGACAACAAGGAAAGGAGTTCAAACACCACTCTTATGAGAGTAAGGGAGGTAAATTTGAGTATGATGTCCCATAAGCTCCTTTGAGCTTGGTCCGGCATGAGGACCTTAAAAATAGCGCTGAATGGGAGGCAACCCATTTTTATTTGCTTTTGAGTGTTTTTAGTTATTTTTCTTTTATGTTACTAGGATGTTGTTGAGTCGTATGTTTAACCTCGTATTTGAGTAAGTTGCTTGTAGGCTTGTCTCTAAAGGAGTAAAGGTATCATGGAGTTATTCAGATTGGAGGAACCAATTCAAGCAAGGGAGTGTGCAAAGCTATTGAGAGAAACTGAATTGTTCGGTTGAGGTAACCCACAACCCCAAACTTAGACCTCTAGCAAGGTCGAAGTTTGGGGGGGTGGAGTTTTTTTTTTATATGTTTTCTTGTTACATTGCACATGCATGCACACCCTTATCTTTGAGTTGAGTTAGTTATTTGGTGCCTTGAGATGCTCCTTGGGCTATTATTAATTTGTTTTGTTACTCAATATTTTATGCCTATCAATCACCTTATGCTTGTTGATTGCTATCTTTGAGTATGATTTGATGAGTAGGGTGAATTGTGAGGCTGAGTTAGAAATTCTTTTGTGTGAGTGTTTGAGTTTGAGCTGAGTTGAGAAAGAACTTGTATGCTTGTGAATTTTTCTTTTGAGTACTTGTGTGATGAGAGTGAGAATTCACTAGGACTAGCATGGATGTGAAAGCCGTGAGAGTTGTGCCTTACGAGATTTAAATGCACGATTTAATCTCTTCGTTTGTGAGTGGATCGTCACCTTAGAGGATGCTAGAACTTGCATGTGCTCTTGCTTCTTGATTGTGTCTAGTTTGATATGCCGAATGTGATCTTAGGCCATCTTTGATTTAATTGAGTCACTTAGCCAAAATTTTCCTTACCAATGACATTGATCCCTTGTTAGCCCCTTTGAGCCTAAAGCCTATTTTATTTGCTAGCACATATGAACACTATTCCAATTCCTAAGCCTTTTTGTCCAAATTTGAGTGGAGAATAGGAAAGTGTGAATATGAAGGAAGTGAACTGAGTTGAAAAAAGGAAAAGGTTGTTTGTTGAGTAAATATGAGAAGAAGGTGTGATGAAGTTTTGAGATGTGGGAAAAAGAACAAAAAAATTTGAGAATGAGCAAAAGAAAAAAAAAATGAGCTCATGTGTTTGTGCGAAAAAGAAAAAAAAATGATGAAGTGATTGAAAAAGTGAAGGAGTGAGAAAGATAAAAAATTGAAGTGTTGAGAGAATTGAAAGCGAAAGTGTAGTGATTGAATACGTTTGAAGTAGTTCGTTCTTAATCTCGAAGTACCGAAGTTTTGAATTTCTATTCTCCATTCACTTGAGTCACTTTACCATATTGTTATCCCACCTGTCCAAAGAGCCTACATTACAACCTTTTGAAAGTCCTTTTTGATTCGGCATTGATTTCTAGAGTATGGTCGAAGTTGAGAGCATTTACAAGCCTATGGCTGCCAATTTGTGTGATTGATTGATTGAGTGAGTCCCTTTATCATTGTTATACACTTGTGAGGGAGTTAAACACATCGTTGAGTGCACATCCATGCTTGATCTTGGTGTTTCTTGTTATTGTTGCATGAGTATGATGAAGGAAAGTGAGTGAGTATACAGGTGATTGACTTTTGAAGCTTGAGTTCATTAGCTTGCATGATTGAGTTTTCCTACTCATTCCTAACAATTTCACTTGACTTATTATTTCATTGCTTGGGGACAAGCAATATGGTAAGTTTGGGGGGGTTGATTAGGCGTGAAATTGTCATGATTCGTAGCTAGAAACGCCCTAGTTTTGGTCGAGTTTATAGAGTATTTAGAGTCAATTGAGCATTATTTCTATACATTGATAAATTTGTCTCTTTGATGCTCATAGGTGAATAGAGGACGAAAAACAGAGTTCGTAGGACTTTGAATCGACTCAAACGGATGTCCGGATGAGAAGATATTGAAGAAATACGATTGGTATTAGTGCGGATGAGGAAAAGTATCATTTGGGAGGAGTTAGAAGTCACTCGAGCGCATTGCTCGAGCGCCACCGCTCGAGCGCCTTACTCGAGCGCGCAAACGTACAGAACAATTCTTGCGCTCGAGCAGCTCGAGCGCCATCGCTCGAGCGAATTGCTCGAGCGCCCAAAACATACAGAGAAGATTCAGCGCTCGAGCAGCTCGAGCGCGACCGCTCGAGCGAATGCATCATTCGAGCTACACAGCTCGAGCGGGACCGCTCGAGCGTTTTGCTTGAGCGCCCATATACTTTTGCCTCCGGATGCGTATTTTCGGCCCATTAACTCCTGTTTCGACCCGTGCCTATATATACCTCGTCCAAACACGTTTTGAAGGATCCCCGAACTTTAGAAATCACTTTGAGACTTAGTTTTTGGAGAAGAGAGGAGACGAGCAAGCTTTACTTTTACGTTGTTAAGGTTTTTCATACGAATTCTAGTTTCTTTTCAATTCTTAGTTTCTTTTCATTAGTTCGTTACTTTGAGCACATTTAAATTTAGTTTTTATCAATTCAATTTCAGTTCTTCGTATTTATTTTCTTTTAAAACCCTAGTCCATGTTTCGTATTTTCTTAGTTCAATTCAATATGTTTATGTTCGTTGTTTCTTTAATTGCTTTTAGTTTTGTTAAAACCATGTCCAGCTAGAACCCTTGCGTGCTTAGGTTAGGATGAACTCGTAGAAGTAGGATGTGGGTACATAATTAGGGTAGTTTGTGACGTTAGTTTTAATTCTCTTAATTAATGAATTCATATAATTAATCTTAACTCTACCTTTGAATTTCGTACGAAAGTGTTAGAGAGAGGACGACCGCATCACTCAATAACAATTAGTAGTCTTAACGAGAGGGTTTAGGAAAGGTTAATTCATCTACCAGTTTAGCGAAGGAGGACGACCGCATCACCTTAGTTAAATTAGGGTCTCATTAATTAAGCACAATTCATTAACTTGTTAGTGGATTAGTGAAGTCGATTGCTAGGATAAAGTATTAGGGTAAGAAATCTTGAGCTTTCATTCTACGATCTTTTACTTAGGTTAATTCTTGTTTGTCACGATTACTTTGATTACCGTTAGTATACGTAGGGATTCCTATCCTAAGCATCACCATCTCTCATTAGAAAACAACCCGTAGTTAATTCGTTCTTTTCATTCTTTAGTTAATTAGTTTATTTTAGTCTTTTAATTAATCTTTCAAAAATCCAAAAACAACACACTCATATTAACTACGACGCGTAGATCTTCAGGGATCTATTTGCATATACACTATCCCGTGGGTTCGATAATACTTGGTCCCTATACTTGCCCATACTACAGTGAACCCGTACTCTTGCGGGGTAGCTACTAGTAGAAGCTAGTGTAGTTCGCTTCAAGTCAACTGCCAGACCAGAAGACTTCACCAGAAGAGTCACCAGAAGACCCCACCAGAGGACTTCACCAGAGGACTCCACCAGAAGACTTCACCAGATGAGATCTGACCAGAGGCAGAGGACCTTCCCCAGACCAGACGAGTCTGGTGGAACAAAAGATGCTCAGTTTGATCTCCTGTTTCTACTGAGTATTCTGGTTGTTCACCAGATGAGGACCAGAAGACACCGAGGTTGCCTGGTGTCTGGTCTTGCCTTCTCTGGAGAGAATCAGAGTTAGGCAGAGGAAGCTATTGACCGTTGGTGATTCAAATCAAGTCAACATGATCAGGATTGGAAAGTATTTAAAGATAATCAATCCAAGGATCCCACCAACCCAATCAATCAATTAGGGAATTGATTGATTGAGGCTTCCTTAAATAGAGGGTCTGATTGGATTAGCCCTCAAACGGCTATTTCCTAATCCCCTCTATATATACAAGAGTGCAGTTCAAGAAAAAGCTCTAGAGAGATACTACACGCGCATAAGTGATCCAAGCTTTTGATATTCATACCACGCACTCTTATTGTTCATATTATTTATCTACTCTTAAGGAGATTATTGAAACCTCAACTTGTTCATCTACCAGATAAGGTTGCAAGGTGTTGATCTTTAGATTGAAGTTAAATCTAAAGAGGTGTAAGAAGGAACTGGTACTTCCCAAATTCCAGTAAGTAAGTGAGTAAGTTGGTTGGTTGTTAGTGAGACCCCTTGGATATAAGGGAGAGTGGACGTAGGATATTTAAATCCGAACCACTATATATCTTGTGTTCTTTATTGCTTTATTTTACTTATTGTCATTTTGATTATTGTTCTCTTGTAAAAAGAAGTTGAAAGACATTTAACTTAAGCTTCCGCAATTAATCTAACTAGTGGGACCAACAAGTGGTATCAGAGCAGTGTGTCCAACGACCACTGCTTTGAAAAGCTTTTGGTGGTCACCGGGCAGATCCATTGCTCTTTAGTGATTTTGTTCAAGTTCTTGTTTTTTTTCCCTTAATTTTATCAAAATGTCTGCAAAATCTTCTTACAAGAGCCGTAAGCTCCCAGAATTCTCTTTTGAGGATTACAGCCACTGGAGCTTCATGATGAGCAATCATCTTGGAGCTATTCACCACCGCATGCTAGATGTGGTTGAAAGTGGCCCCATTCAATTTTACTGGACTCTTATTGATAGTGGCAGGTCAGAGTCCAGAGGAGAAACTAGTGAAGCTGCCCAGAAAACTGCAGAGGATAGAGTCCCCAGGCAGAAAATCCTCAAAAAGAAAGATGAGCTTGATAATGATGAAAGAAAGCTCTACAACTTGGACCAGGTGGCAAGAACAGAGATCATCAACACACTTACCAAAGAGGTGATTGAAAAGGTCAGAACATGTGTCACTGCCAAGGAGATGTGGGACAAACTGGCACTACTCTGTGAGGGAACAGAGAATATCAAAGACAACAAGCTCCAAGCTGTTCAACACTCGTTTGATACATTCAAGATGAAACCAGACGAGACCATTGACCAGCTGGACATGCGTCTCACAAATCTCCTGAACAAGGCTAGTGCCTTAGGTAAGACCTACTCTGAAAAGGAAATTAATAGTAAAATCTTGCGTTCACTAACTAGCAGGTGGAGAATCAAAGTTACTGTGATCAAGGACAACAAGGATCTCAATACTCTGGATCATCATCTTCTGTTGTCTGATCTCAAAGCCTATGAGTATGATCTTCAAGAGGAGGATCAAACAGAAGAGGTTTCCTCTTCTGGTCAGAAAGGTGTTGCATTCTCTTCAACCATCAAGCCTGATGTCAAGCCAAAGGAGTCTACTGCAGATGACTTGAGCCTCAAGGAGCAGGTAGCACTTCTAACTCGTAAATTAGATAAAATGAGTTCAAAGTATGGCAGGTACAAAAGGCATTGGAAGGAATCTACCAGAGACAGAAAGAGTTCCTTCAAGCCTGCAGAGAAGGAGAAGACATCTGAAGACTCAAGGGAGACCAGATTCAGAACTCCAGAAAGGAGGAGATATGACAACCCTGGCAACTCTGGGAGATCAGATTATCAGAGGAGGGATGGTAGCTCTGGCAGACCTGACTACCAGAGGAGAGAGAGTAGTCCAGCTAGATCAGACTACAACCAGAGGAGGAGAGAGCCAAGTCCTAGTCCTAGAGGAGACAATGCCTGCTACACATGCAACAAGACTGGTCACTATAGTTATGATTGTCCTCAACTCACTCCTAGGGAAAGAGAAGAGAAAAGGATCAAGAGAGATAGGAGATATGCAGACAAGAGAGCATTGCTGGCAGAAGCAGAGGAGGAGGATACTAGTTCCAGTTCTTCTTCTTCTGACTTTGGATCAGATGATGATGTGTGTCTTATGGCAGACATCACTGAGGTAAATGAAACTACTCTAGTCTTATCAAATTCCAAATATACTGAATCCTCTAATTCATCTGGTAACTCCAGAGAGTCTGATATGCAACAAATGCTATCAGATCTCCAAAATTGTGTCCAACTGTGTCAAAAACTTGAGAAAGAGAATGGTAGGCTCAGAGCTGAAGTTCAATCTCTCTCTCATGAGCATAAATCCACCAGAGAACTCATGAAAGATCATTCCAAAGAAGTCTCTGAACTTCAGGATAAGATCACAGAAAGAGATACTCTGGTAGATCAACTCATGAAAGAAAAGAACTCTCAAGAAGATGAGTTCAATGAACTCAGAGACAAATACCAGACTCTTATCAAGGGAAAACAAGTTGCTCACAACATAGAGGAGATACCCATGCCCAGAGAAGCTCCTAAGATACCATCTGTTGTATCTATCATATCAGAGTCTTCTCAGCGCATTAATGATAAAAGTGGTTTAGGATATTCTGGAATTACCACTAAAACTCATAAATACATGTATAATAAAGACAAGTCTGTAAGAGCTGGTACATTGGTAGAAATCTGGGATGAAAAAGACTTAACTGGTAATGGTTACATGGTGGTTCACAATCCTAGGAATCACTCTGCTAATCACATCACATATGGTCCAGAAGAGTTGACTGTTTTGGAAGAGAAGATCCTAGAGAATAAGAGTCAACAAGGGGAACCATTGAAGATTGATGGTCCTGTGAACAATGAGTCCCAAAGAGTAGATCTTACTCAAGTTGGAGGACCCCAGAGAAATCCTCAAAGTGAACCTAACCAGATTAGGGGACCTCAAGGGAAACACTCAAGAAAGGGGAATACCAATCAGAGTAAGAACTACCAGAAAAGGAACAATGTTCAACAGCACCAGGTACCCCAGAGACGATTCTCTCAGAGGAATCAATTCCAGGATAGGTATACTCAAAGGAACTATAATCACCAGAACAAGTCTACTTTTCAGAACCAGAGGTGGTCTTCCAGACCAATCTATAGAAAACCAACTGATCTGGGAAGTTATGACACCAGAGATGGTTCTTCTAGGATGTACCCTTACAGCCAGACCTTTAAGACCATGTCTTTGAGGGAGGCCATTCCAAAGGCCAGATTTGAGAAAAGGTACACCAGACCTGTTTATAGGAAAGGTGTCCTTATCAGACCAGTAGCTCAATATGTCATTGTAAGAGGACATGTGCTGGTAGATAGATTTGGAAGGAAGATAAGATCTCCTCATCCATCAAGGGATGATCTCTATCTATGGATTCCTACAAAACCTGCAACTAACCAATCAGGACCCAGCACTAGTAGGGGACCTAATTGATTTCTCTGCAGGTAGATAAGAGTCCATTGGAGAAAGAATTTTCAAGCAATCATGTCTGGTACATTGATAGTGGATGTTCCAAGCACATGACTTTCCAGAAGGATAATCTCCAAGATTTCAAGCCATTAAATGGACCAAGAGTGATGTTTGGTGACAACAACTATGGAGTCACCAGAGGAGTTGGAAAGTTGACCTTCAATGGAGTTTCTGTAGATGAAGTCTACTATGTAGAAGGACTCAAGCATAATCTGCTTTCAGTATCCCAATTCTGTGACAAGGGATACTCAGTGAAGTTTTCTAGTGATTCATGCACTGTTTTCTCTTCTGATTATAATGATATCTTGCTAATAGGCTTGAGGAAGGGTAACATTTATCTTGCAGATTTTAGCAGTTGCCCAAGAAATGCTTGCCTGGTTGCTAAAGGATCTGCAGAGAATAGCTGGATTTGGCACAAGAGATTGTGTCATCTTAACTTCAAAACATTGAACAAGATTGCCAGAAAAGGTCTCATTCGAGGTCTTCCTAATGAAGTATTCAAGAAGAATCAGGTCTGTGGTTCATGTCAGAAGGGTAAACAACCCAAGACTTCCTTTAAGGATGTCCAGAGCACAACCACAACCAGAGTACTTCAACTACTTCACATGGACCTGTTTGGACCTGTTTCTCCTCTTAGTTTCAGTGGAAGGAAGTACACCTTAGTAATAATGGATGACTTTTCAAGATACACTTGGGTAGTGTTCTTGTTTAAGAAAAATGAAACGATGACCAAGCTGCCAGAATTCTTCAATCAGATTCAGAATGAGCAGAACCAGAGCATAGTCAGAATCAGAAGTGACAAAGGGACAGAGTTTTTGAATTCACACATTGCAGATTACTGCAAGGACCATGGGATTTTTCATGAGACATCTGCTGCCAGAACACCTCAACAAAATGGAGTAGCAGAAAGGAGGAATAGGACTCTCAAAGAAGCTGCAAGAATACTTCTGGCAGAGTACAACACTCCACAGAGATTTTGGGCAGAGGCCATTAATACAGCTTGCTACACTCAGAACAGGTGCCTGATTGCCCAGAGACATAATAAGACTCCATATGAGGTATGTGTTAATCGGATTTTGGATTCACAAGAAAACTTGTTTCCGGGAATCGGAATCAAATGCAATAAGAACAGAATTGAAAATCACACAAGAACACCAGATTTACGTGGTTCGGAGATGAATACTCCTACGTCCACGGGATCCGAGAGGATAGAGTATTCCACTAAGAAAAGAATTGGAAGTTACAAGTTACAATCTCACACAATCTCTCGTGTATGCTCTCACAATGAATTCAGTTCTACT
The DNA here is from genome assembly GCA_947034835.1 of Ballota nigra. NCBI lineage: Eukaryota > Viridiplantae > Streptophyta > Magnoliopsida > Lamiales > Lamiaceae > Ballota > Ballota nigra. Next base: position 1,455,544 of record OX344727.1, on the reverse strand, counting down.
TCTCTCTCAGTTGAGAAACCCCCTTTTATAATTACAGAGATTGGAAACGAACCCTAGATTCGATTCAGTTGTAACAAACTCAAAATAAAGGTAGTTATCCAGCTGGCTGATTAGTGTGAAAATTGCTCGAAATTCATATACTTAATTTGCCTAATTTCATGAGATTTCTTGCATTTTTTATACATTAATTTAACTATTTGCGTTTAATTGTCGAGAAAGGTACTTTTGTTTATTTTGCAGGAAATTGAGTAATTTTAGAAGAAAACACGTGCCTTTAATTTTGTGAAGATGATCGGAGATTTGAGTCGAGAAAAATCGAGGAAGAGAAGTTAGTGGGCTAACAATTAAATTGTTGTAGCCAATTAATTGGAAAAGGCCCAAAACAAAAAAAGTGGCGGCCCATTTATAATACAAGCCCAATCTCCTAAAGGCCCATACTTAGAAAAGAAGAAGAAAGCTAGCATGCATTAGAATTTCACGTGAAGTTTAAAGAGAGAAAGCAGCCTGGGCCCCACGTCTATATTTGGAAGGAGTCAAAGTTGATTTCAAAAGAAGAAAACCCATCTCCATTCGAAGAGAGAGAGAGAACAAGAGAAAACTTCACGCCACCACCGGAATCAATGGAGTCTCACCCGGAATTCACGCCTTACTATTCCAGGAATTGAAACCACAATGCCGGAAATTCGAGCTTCAACCCAGAAAAAAATAGCCGCCATCACCGGAATTTCGAAGCTACACGCCGGAAAACCGTGACCCGAAATTGAAGCAGATTCACCGCAAATGGAGCACGCCTGGGAAAGAAGCAGCAGCCAATTCACGCCACCGCTGAGCCCGTCGAAGTTCCGCCACCGCCAGAATTCGCGCTGCAAGCTCCACGACGCCGGAATTAATGGTACGTCTCTGGAAATTCAGAAATACATCAGAGCTCGACCACCATTAGAGAAGCTTTCACGCCGGAATTAATCCCGCTTCGCCGGAATTCGGTTCGCTCAAGCGGGCAACCATTCACGCCAGAAAGCCTCGAGCCGCCGCACCTGCTCAGCCCAGAAATAGCAGCTCACCACCGGAAATTATGGCAGTCCACGCCTTGCCGCACCGGCCGAGCCACATACGCTCAAACCGGTACCAATATGTGCAAACCGATACATCAAAGCCGTAGCTTGAAGACCGGTTAAGACCATCCATACCGGCCGGTCTAAAGAGGAGCAAACCGGTATGAAATGTGCTGCAGAAGTTCAAATCAATTTTTCAAGCTTTTCAATTTATCGCGAGATATTGAAAATCTCGCGAGATATCGTGAGTTTCTCGTCCAGGCTTAAAAAATGCGAAAATTCTTCATTTTTCAGGGGTTTTCTTTGCAAATTCGTTTCAAGTCCTCTTTCCCCACTATATATATCATTTTTCTCAGATTTTAGAGAACAAGAGCTACATAGAAAAACACACCCCACACACCATTTTAGTTAGATTTCACCTTCAATTTTTAGATTTCTATTTTCTTTCAATTAGTAGAGCAATCTAGCTAGCATTTGAAGAACAAATTTCATTTCCAAGTTGTAATCACTCTATCAAGGTGACTTCTATCCTTTATCTTTCAATTAAGTGGTATAGTTTTCTCATTTATGATTTCTTGCAAATTTATTATGATGATCTTAGTGGGATTATTGATTTCTTTTGTTTGTTTATCTATTGATTGTGTTAGATTAGCCATGGGCCAATCCCCTAATGCTTTGGGTGTTTGAATTATGATGGAATTAGTGTTATGATGTTAATGGAGCTTTGATTGTGCTATTAAGTTGGTTCTATTGCTTCTATTAATGTGTTTATCTTGATTAGATTGGTTGATTAGGTTTAGTAGCTCTTGTTAGGTTAATTTGTGCTACAACGAGAGTTGGGTGTGGGTTAATCGAACTTGTGGTGAGGAATTTGGTTAATTAATCGGATTCAATTAGTCGTTTATTAACTCGAGAGAGGGTAGATGGCTAGACCACCATTAATAGACATTAGGAACCTTAATCTACGGGTTTAGGGGCCTAGTGAAGGGAGAATACTTTAAGTGCATCGCGTGCTTTAAGTCATTCATTATCCTTTGTGTTTTTGGTAACTAGTTAGGTGCTAATTAGTTCATTTGATCACCCAAGCCTCAAAAGGGATCGGTATTCAAAACTTTAGCGATAGCTCTTAGTACGAACCAACGAAGTAGCACAAGACAAGTGAAATAAACGAACGTAGCATTGATTCCGTCATAAGGATTTCACCCGAAGCATTACCCTCAACTTGCACTTCTAACGAAGTTTAAATTGCTTTTTAGTTTAGTTTGCTCATTTCAATTTTAGTGATTAATTCGATTTTTGTCTTTTCATTTCAATTAGTCTAAAAACCAAAACGCGCTTCTACAGTTTTACAAAAACTCGTAATCTTAGGGATTCACCGATCAACTAAGTTCTTGGATCGATAAAACTTGGTCGTATACTTGCATTGCCACAACGAACCCATACGCTTTTGGGTCGTGTTTACTTGTTTTTTTTAATTCGCAAAAATACGAAAAAGTAACAACTTCAATAACCGCCATGATTGATTCAGTTAGAACCGCCTTCGAATTAGCTTCAATTTGGTGTACTTCGCGAATAACGAACTTCAGGATCAGATGACAAGACCTCCTCTGGCTCTGGTCACTTTCACCAGATGATCTCTGATCCCAGACCTCCTCTGATGACTTATCTACCAGACTCGTCTGACCAGACCTCACCTGATGGACCTCCTCTGGTAGCTCACCTGCCAGACTCCTCTGGTCAGGCTTCTCTGGTCAACCTCATCTGGTCCACCTCCTCTGGTACCCCAAATTCACCAATTCTCACGGCTAACACTTTACCAACATAGCCTCCTATTGAACTAAGCCCAGCAGATTACATACTTCACATTTGACCTTTCACAATTCTCCACCTCAGATGAGAAGTATCAATCCTCTCCTCCTCTCCTCCATGCTCCAGCTTGGGCCTAAGGAACATCCCATACACTCATCTTTACCAATTCAACACAGAATTTGAATTTCATCCCTGGTAAAGACTTTGTACACATATCTGCAGCATTGTCCTCTGTAGATATCTTCTGGATGAGAACCACTCCTTTATCAATGATTTCCCTTACAAAATGCAACCTTACATCAATATGCTTTGACCTCTCATGGAATACTTGATGTTTCACCAGATGAACTGCACTCTGGTTATCACAATGAATGACCACAACCCTTTGACTTATCCCAAAATCCTTGATTATGCCTTTCAACCACAAAGCCTCCTTAACAGCCTCAGACACTGCAACAAACTCTGCTTCTGTAGTAGACAATGTAACTCCACTCTGCAGAACAGATCTCCAGCTCACAGCAGTATTGTAAAGTGTAAAGATATACCCTGTTAAGGATCTTCTGGTGTCCAGATTAGCAGCAAAATCAAAATCTACAAATCCTTCCAGTGGACTCTTCTGGTCAACCATTCTCTCAAACATCAGACCCAGATCAGATGACCCCTTAAGGTATCTGAATATCCATTTCAAAGCTTCCCAATGTAATCTTCCAGGATTAGCCATGTATCTGCTCACCATACTCAATGAATAAGCCAAGTCTGGTCTGCTGCAGACCAGAGCATACATCAGGCTTCCAACCCCACTTGCATAAGGTACTTTCATCATAGTCTTCTTCTCTTCATCAGACTTTGGTTCCATTTCCTTAGATAATTTGAACTGTTGTCCCAGAAGAGTTGACACAGCTCTACTCTCATGCATGTTAAACCTCTTCAGGACCTTCTCAATGTAACTCTTCTGAGACAAGAATAGTCTTCCAGCTTTCCCGTCCCTAAGAATATCCATTCCAAGAATCCTCTTAGCATTTCCCAAGTCCTTCATATCAAATCTAGCACTTAGCTTCCTTTTGATACTCTGAATCTTCAGAAGACTTTTACTGGCAATAAGCATGTCATCTACATAGATCAGAAGATAGGCTATCACATCACTACCTTGCCTTTCCAGGTATACACAAGTATCATACTTGCTCCTTACAAATCCAATGGATAGCATAACTTCATTGAACTTCTTGTGCCACTGCCTTGGACTTTGCTTGAGGCCATACAATGATTTCTTGAGCAGGCACACTTTCCCTTCACTCCCTGGTTCAACAAACCCTTCTGGCTGGTGCATGTACAGATCCTCAATAAGATCACCATGCAGAAAAGCTGTCTTTACATCAAGTTGTTGTAGCTCCAGATCTTCTTGGACAACTCTACTGAGAAGTAGTCTGATTGAACAATGCTTAACAACAGGTGAGAAAACCTCATTGTAATCAATTCCTTCCCTCTGAGTAAATCCTCTGGCAACTAACCTGGCCTTAAACCTCACCTGATCTTTCACACCAGATTCAAGCTTTCTTTTAAACAACCATTTACAACTGATTAGCTTCTGCCTAGGTGGCTTATCAACAAGAATCCAAGTTTGATTCTTCTTAAGAGACTCCATCTCTTCTGTCATGGCTGTAACCCATGACTCCCTATCATCACACTCAAGGGCTTCCTTGTAGCTCTTAGGTTCTTGGTACTCTATGGCTTCTGCTGTAACAAGTGCATAGGAGACCAGATCCACACGGCCAAACCTTGCTGGAGGATGTATTTGTCTTCTGGATCTGTCTCTTGTCAGACTATAATTTCTCAAGTCTGCTTCTGGCACTTCTTCCTCCTCTTCTGCAGGTGCACTATCCTCATCTGATGACCCATTCTCTCCTGCTTCCTGCTCTGGTTCAGAACCAGATGCACTCTCACGATTATCATGATCAGGCTCCACCTCAACTTGAGTAATTGGCTCAGAAATAACACCATCCATCTCTTCAGCTGATGGCTCCCTATCACCTCCACCTGACTTGTATCCCATCTGTGATTCATTAAACACAACATCTCTGCTGGTAATACACTTCTGGTTCCCAGGCTCTAGACACCACAGCTTATACCCCTTAACACCCTTTGGATACCCAATGAAAACACATTTTAAAGCTCTAGGTTCAAGTTTGTCTTGCCTCACATGAACATAAGCTAGGCATCCAAATACTTTCAACTTTGAGTAATCTGATATCTTTCCATACCAAACCTCATCTGGGGTTTTAAACTCAATAGCAGATGATGGCACTTTATTAATGAGATACACAGCTGTGTTAACAGCTTCCCCAAAAAAACTCTTAGGTAAATGAGCATCAGATAACATACACCTAACCCTTTCCAGAATAGTTCTATTCATCCTCTCTGCTAGACCATTCTGCTGGGGGTTTGAAGGAACAGTTTTATGCCTAGTAATACCCTTCTCCCTACAAAATTGTTGAAACTCCTCTGATAGGAATTCAAGCCCATTATCAGTCCTTAAGTGCTTGATAGTCCTGCCTCTCTTATTCTCAAGTTCAATCAACCAATCTTTGAACTTAGAGAAGGCATCACTCTTCTGTTTAAGAATGTAAACCCAAACCTTTCTGGAATAATCATCAATAAGGGTAAGGAAATACCTGCCTCCACCATGAGTGGATACCCTTGCTGGTCCCCATACATCAGAATGTATATAATCCATCACCTCCTTGGTGGTATGCTTCCCTTTCTGGTATGCTTGCTTCTTTGATTTCCCAAGAACACACCTCTCACAGAATTCCAGCTTGCATATCCTCTTCCCAGGGATTACTCCCTTCTTGGATAACTCCACCAGGCCCTTCTCACCAACATGTGCCAGTCTCTTGTGCCACAAGTTAACATCAGAGGACTCCATGGTAACATCAGCTGATCCTGTTACAGTTCTTCCAATCAAAGTATACAAACCATTCTTGATCATACCCCTCATAACAATTCTTCCAGATTTGGTAATTGACAGAATTCCTTTTTCTGTCTTGAATTCAAAGCCTTTTGAATTCAATGTACCAAGAGAAACAAGATTTCTCTTCAACTCAGGAACAAACCTGACATCAGATAAGATCCTATCAACCCCATCAAACATCTTGATTTTGATAGAACCAGATCCTTGCACCCTACAGCTCTCATCATTACCCAAAAGAACAAGACCTCCATCAATCTTCTCAAGATCCAGGAACCAGTCTTCATGTGGACACATATGAAAAGTACACCCTGAGTCCAGGACCCACTCTTGACTTAGCCTCTCATGACTAACCATCAAGACCTCTGCACTATCATATCCTTCAACCTCCACAACAGCTGCATCTCCATCTTGATCACCTTGATTGTCTTTCTTCTTTCTTTCAGGGTAATTCTTTCTCAGATGACCTTCCTTATGGCAAGTGAAACACTTCCTCTTCTCAACAAAATCAGATTTCTTCCCACCCTTATTCCATTTTCCCCCATCCTTCTTCTTGGACTGAAACCCCTTCTTCTTCTTGGATTGCACATTCAATCCTTCAGCGGGCTTCTTCCCATCAGTTTGGATCTGTAGAAACTTGGTTTTCAGGGCAGTTTGAACATCATCAAACATCACCTGATCCTGTCTTCCAAATAACAAGGCATCTTTGAAATTTTCTAGAGACTTAGGTAGGGCATTCAACAGCATCAATGACTTATCTTCATCATCAATTTTAACATCCAAACTCTCCAGATCATCCACCAATCTGTTGAACTCGTCCAACTGATCACCAAGATTCTTATCTTCACTCATCTTGAAGACTTGAAGCTTCTGTTTCATGTATAACTTGTTCGTAACAGACTTGGTCTGGTATAACTGCTCCAGCTTATTCCAGATCCCAAGAGCGGTTTCCTCCTTCGATACTTCCCTCAATGGCTTGTCCCCAAGACACAAGATGAGCGCACTGTGTGCCTTCCTCTTGTTCTCCTCCACCTTCGCCGGATTAGTTCCAGAAGCCACCTGAGCCGGTGGCAACAAGGCTTCGTACAACCCATTGTGTACTAGGAGTGCCTTCATCTTGATCTTCCATAAGCTGAAATCATTCTTCCCCGTGAACTTCTCAATGCCGAACTTAGTTGCAGCCATGATTGCTTCCCACAGACGGCGCCACTTGTTAATCGGATTTTGGATTCACAAGAAAACTTGTTTCCGGGAATCGGAATCAAATGCAATAAGAACGGAATTGAAAATCACACAAGAACACCAGATTTACGTGGTTCGGAGATGAATACTCCTACGTCCACGGGATCCGAGAGGATAGAGTATTCCACTAAGAAAAGAATTGGAAGTTACAAGTTACAATCTCACATAATCTCTCGTGTATGCTCTCACAATGAATTCAGTTCTACTTCTCTCTCAGTTGAGAAACCCCCTTTTATAATTACAGAGATTGGAAACGAACCCTAGATTCGATTCAGTTGTAACAAACTCAAAGTAAAGGTAGTTATCCAGCTGGCTAACAACTTCAATAACCGCCATGATTGATTCAGTTAGAACCGCCTTCGAATTAGCTTCAATTTGGTGTACTTCGCGAATAACAAACTTCAGGATCAGATGACAAGACCTCCTCTGGCTCTGGTCACTTTCACCAGATGATCTCTGATCCCAGACCTCCTCTGATAGACCTCCTCTGATGACTTATCTACCAGACTCGTCTGACCAGACCTCACCTGATGGACCTCCTCTGGTAGCTCACCTGCCAGACTCCTCTGGTCAACCTCATCTGGTCCACCTCCTCTGGTACCCCAAATTCACCAATTCTCACGGCTAATACTTTACCAACATAGCCTCCTATTGAACTAAGCCCAGCAGATTACATACTTCACATTTGACCCTTCACAGTATGGAAAGGTAAAACCCCATCTGTTTCATATTTTCATATTTTTGGATGTAAGTGTTTCATCCATGACAATGGGAAATCTAAATTAAGAACCTTTGATGCTAAAGTGGCTGATGGAATATTTTTAGGATATTCCAGCACCAGTAAAGCTTTTAGAGTTTTTAATAAGAATTCACTTTGTGTGGAGGAAACACCTCATGTTGTTTTTGATGAATCTGCTTTTGAGTGCAAGGTGGAATCTAAGTCTTCTGATGAGATCCAGAATCAGACTACACCCAGAGTTATCAAAGTCAATCCACCTATTCTTGATTCAGATTCAGATTCAGATGATGACCTGTCTCCTGGTTCTCTGAAGCAGAAGCCTTCACAAGGAGCAGAACCAGAAGAGGTTGGTACTCCTGTAGGGGGAAGCTCTTCTGCAGACGGTGTTACTCACCAAGGTACTGCAGAAGATGATCAACCAGGTAAGACCACGGGAAGGATGACCCTGGTTGATCACCCCAATGACCTGATCTTAGGAGATCCAACTAAGGGTGTCCAGACTAGGAGAACTCTTAACTTAGCTGTCTTATTCAGTTGCTATTTGTCCTTGATTGAGCCCAAGAATATCAAGGAGGCACTGAAGGATTCAAATTGGATTATTGCAATGCAAGAGGAGTTGAATCAATTCACCAGACAGGATGTTTGGGAGCTGGTAGACAGACCAAGACATCAAAAGGTGATAGGCACTAAGTGGGTTTTCAAGAATATGAAAGATGAGAATGATGTCATTACTAGGAACAAGGCAAGGCTAGTGGCCTAGGGCTATTCTCAGTCTGAAGGAATAGACTATGATGAGACATTTGCTCCTGTTGCCAGACTAGAAGCCATCAGATTGTTCTTAGCATATGCTGCTCACATGAAGTTCAAAGTATACCAGATGGATGTGAAATCTGCCTTTCTTAATAGGATTCTCATTGAGGAAGTGTATGTGGAACAACCTCCTGGTTTTGAACAAGGTGACAAGGTGTTTAAGCTTAAGAAAGCTCTCTATGGGCTGAAGCAGGCACCCAGAGCATGGTATGACACTCTATCTCAATTTCTTCTGGACAATGGTTTTTCTAAGGGTAAGATTGGTAGGACCTTGTTTAGGAAAGAAGAAGGAAAGGACATCCTTCTGGTCCAAATATATGTTGATGACATTATATTTGGATCCCCTAACAAGAAGCTGTGTGAGAAGTTTGGTGAGCTCATGCAGAGTCAGTTTGAGATGTCCATGATGGGAGAAATGAATTATTTCTTAGGTTTGCAGGTAAAGCAATCAGAGAAGGGAATTTTTATTAATCAAGCTAAGTACACCAGGAACATGTTAGAGAAATTTGGAGTAGGATCTAGCAAAGCAGCCAAGATCCCTATGATGACAAATTTCAACATGGATCCAGATGAGTCTGGAGAGAGTGTGGACCAGACTCAGTACAGAGCACTTATTGGTTCTCTTCTGTACTTGACTGCGAGCAGACCAGATATTACTTTTGCTGTAGGAGTTTGTGCCAGATTTCAAGCTAACCCCAAGAAAAGTCACTTGGAAGCAGCTAGGAAGATATTGAAGTATCTTAAGGGAACAGTGAATTTAGGATTGTGGTATCCTGCAGATGACAATTTAGAATTGAGTGGTTATTCAGATTCAGACTATGGTGGATGCAGAATAGATAGGAAGTCTACTAGTGGAACATGCCAATTTTTAGGGAATAAATTGGTATCCTGGTTTTCTAAGAAACAGACTTCAGTTGCTACATCAACCACAGAAGCAGAATACATGGCTGCAGGGAGCTGTTGTTCACAACTACTCTGGATTAGTCAACAGCTTAGGGATTACCAGATTAGAGCCAAGGATATTCCTATTTTCTGTGATAGTAATAGTGCCATTGCAATCACCCAGAATCCAGTTCTTCATACCAGATGTAAACATGTTGATATAAGGCATCATTTTATCAGAGATCATGTTGAGAAGGGAGATATAAGGATGGAAAAGATTGCAACAGAGAAGCAGAGAGCAGATATCTTAACTAAGCCTTTGGCTGAGACCAGATTCAGAGAGTTAGCTTTTGAATTAGGATTGTTGGATCCAGAGACAGATTTGTTTTAGGGGGAACAACAGAGAAGTATCCTTTGTTTCATTCCTTTACTTCATATATTTATTTTCTTTTACTAACATACCTGCAGATTAGACATATCAGAGAAGGTATATCTCCAGATGAGGTATACACCAGGTGACACTTGTCCCAGATGAGGTGCTGAGTCAGATTCCAAAATATCCAAAGTCTTCTCTGACCAGGACCAGATAAGCTCCATCAGAGGAGATGTAGCACCAGACTGGCTGTGGTATCATCTGGTTACAATATCAGGTGACAGGTATATCTTTACTTCTCTGGCCTCTGATCATTGGGATACACTTTTCAAATTAGTAAGTACACTCAAAATGTTTCAACTTCGGAGTGTATTTAAGACTAGGGTATAGGGCCTAGGCAATCATTTCGCTTTTTCTCTTGACTGCCACAAAACCCCTTTATGCCCAGTCCCAATGACTATGCCAACGCACCAGATTAAATCTGTATCTTGCCTTTCATTGTGGCCATCGGATTTAATCACTGTGCAAAATGTCAATCAATGCTAAAATTGATTTTGTTTCCTAAATTAAATTTGAACTTACACGCGTTCACACTTCAGTTATTAATCAAGCCACGCGTAATACCCTATTTAAATCAAATTCTCTTTCAATCTGTCCTTTCACGTTTCCATACTTTCAAACCCTAACCTCTCTCTGCGAAGTATTTCTTTCTCTCTCTCTCTCTCTCTCTCTTTCACAGATATGGCTCCTCTGTGCAACTTCGATCATGTTCTTATGATGAGAAAACTAAAGACGGAGATGGTGGTGGACTTTTACACCACCAAGAACCCTGTTGTGTTGTCGATTCTGGAGATGCTCCAGAAAGCAGGGGTGGAGAAGTTGATCTCCACAGTTCCCAAGGATTTTCGTACTCTTGACGGATATGCGGCCTAGATTTTGGTTCGTATGAAGGTTCACGCGGATCACATTTCCTCCAAGGTTGATGAAGATGATTTGGTGTTTTCTAAGCACGATTTCTGCGCTTTATTCGAGAACATTTCTGCAGTTGGAGTGGATCCTTTGACGTACAAGAAGGATGATATCATTGGTTCCTTCAAGATTTTTGCTCGATCTTCCTGCCAGAATATCACAAAGGGCTTCTTGGACAAGCATCTAAGGCAAAAGTACAAGGTCCTTTTTGATATAGTTGTAAAGGTGCTTATGTGTGAAAATCACAGCACAGATGCCATTTTCAACGGCAGGATGTGTGTGATGAGAGCTTTATACGATGGTGTTCAATGCAATTGGGCGGAGTTTTTCTGGGATGTGTTGAGGAAGAACATACTGAAGGTGAAGAAGGAGCCTTGTCCTTCCAAACCAGGGGAGATGCAGTTCTATTTCACTGCAAATGTTTCGTTGGGAATGAAACTTACTCTGATCTTGGATTCTTTGCTGCCAGAGAAGAGATGGAAAGAATCCTGGTGCAGAGGATTTCACAAGTCCAAGATATTATTTTCTAAGGATGGCCCTCTCCATGGCCATGCCGATTCTGATGGGGAAGAAGCCATCCCTGCCCCTCCTATTCAATCTATTCCCTCACCTGCAAAGGGACAGAAGAAACAACAGCAGCAGAGGACTCATAAGAAAGCTGCTGAAGCAACTGGTTCTTCAACCATTGCTTTCTCTGGTTCCTCAGAGGAGGACCAGATCCCTCTTCTTGATGTACTGAAGAAGAAGAGTTGAGTTGCTGAGGCTGCCAAGAAGGCAGGAGCTTCCAAGAGGAAGAGGCCAGAGGAGGCCAAGAAGAAATCTGCCAAGAAGCCAAAGAGAGGCAGAAGAGCCCCCAAGTCCCTTCTGGTGGATGAGCCATCAGAGGACGAAGAGGAAGAGGTTGAGCCTCTTGTGAGGAAATCCAAGGTCAAGAGAGCCATTCTTCAAGATCCTGACTCTGGATCTGATCTTGGAGAGGCCTTGGAGAAGGCCATTGATGAGGCTTCCCAGATGATGGAGGATGCTCCAGAGACTGCTGTACCTGCTGGTGTTGACCCAGCAGAGGTAAACCCATCCATTCCATCTTCTTCTCCTATTAATCCTGTCTCCCCCTCTACCTCTCCCCCAGATAATATTCCCCAAACCCCATCTGCCTCTGGTAACCCTATTTTTCCACCAGAGCAGATTATCCCAGATACCCCAGTATATACTCCCTCCACCATTCCTACTCAAACACCTTCTCCCCCAACTTCCCAAACACATCTTCCCACAAACCCCTCTCCCCCATCTTCTGTACCAGAGGTACCCTCAACCTCTTCTGGTGCAGAAATCCCCACTTCAAACACTTCCACCTCCCAGATACCTCCTACACCTTCTGTACCAGAGATCCCATCTTCTTCTGGTGCAGAGCAACCCATCCCCTCCACCTCCACATCACAAAATCCTAACCCTCCTCAAACCCATACAGACCAGGACCCAACCATTTCTATGGCTCTGGGATTTCCTGCCCCTCCCCCTTCTCCTACCTGTTTAACCAGCGATGATAGTGAAGATGAGGAAGCTTCACTTGAGCCTGCTAACCTAGCACATTCCTCCTCTGCCTCTGGGCCCAGACCCTTTATTTTCTCTTCTGATGAGATGGGTCCCATCAGGCAGAGTATGAGTGTGAGTGCTCAGCTCTGGCTAAGAGAGCAATTTCCAATTCTGTTGGAGCACTCACCCCTCCTGACAGATCTGACGGATGCCAAGGTTTGGAGTATGGCCAGACTCCAGGATGTTGAAGATCTCATGCTTCTGCTGGAGGAGATGTCTCCCTCCACCTTCACTGCGTGGGAGATTGAGCTAAAGAAGAAATTGAATATTCAAAACCCAGCAGAGTTGGACACACCAGAGGCGGCCAAGATCCTCATCAGAACTCTTCTAATCCAGAGAGGAGTTATGCTCACTCCAGAGGGCTTCTCTTACAACTTTGGTCCTCATTTCTCATTCCCTCCAGAGCTATATTCAGACGAGGAGGACTTTGAGATGTCTCCTGCTGTGCTCCAGAAGATGAAAGCATTCTTCAACGAGCAGATCATGTAGATTGGGCATTTTTCAAAAGCCATTCAACACATGGCCCCTGCTATGATAGAGCATCAAATCAAGCAAGAGAGGAGGATCTTCCTGAAGCAGATCAAGTCCTCTCTGGCAGAAGTTAAAGCTTCTTTCAAGGCCAATGACCTCTTTGTCAAACTGGATGTCATGCACAGCCAGAAGCAGCTCCAGGAGCACGTGCTGGAGCAGATGAGGCCAGTCTCTGTGCTCAAAGTTGAGATGGCCAGCCAGATGATCCAAACTGCCAAGTTGAAAGACTCCCTCCAGGAGATGTTAGAGAAGCAGGAAAGGCTTGTTGCTGAATCAAGAGCCTACCTGGAGGAAGCCAAGCAGCTACGTGATCTTCACTCTTCCTCCAACACTGCCTTGCCTGATCTTATAAGGCAGGTTGTGGAGCCCCTCCTTGATGAAGTTAAAAAGGGGGAAGAGAAGGCCAGAACTGATCTAGCGAAGACCACCAATGAAACTATCTTTAGCCATGGAGCTCGTCTGGACCTGCTGGAGAACACTTTGGCCCAGGCTGTGTTGCAGAAGAAGAAGAAGGAGGAGTTAAAATCCCTTTCCATGGCTAAACAGCTTGCTGCAGAAGAGGAATCAGAAGCTGAGCAGGATCCAATCTCCATCTCTGGACCTGCAAAGAGGAAAATCAGGAGAGTCAAGAAAAGCTTCCTTGAGACTGTTGTTGAAGAAGCTCAGAAGAGATACAAGGAAGAGACTCCAGAGGAGAAGCAAGCAAGGATCAGGAAGAACATAGATGAAGAGCAGAGGCTCAGATATGTTAGAAGGCAAAGCAAGAAGAGCAGAGAAGCAGGTGCTTCTTCTGGTGCAGGTGGCTCGAGCCAGAAGAGGAAAGCTCCCATTGAAGTGATGAACATTCTGCCTCTCAGGATAGAAGGGTCTTTTGACTCTACTGTGCCTGTGCCCTTGATTGAGAAATGGAAGGAGGCAAAGACTCTCTGGTTCATCCAACACTATATCCAGAGGCCAGCACCAGAGGATGACGAGCTAATCAACAAGACCTTTCACACCTGGATGCAAGCTTATGATGCAGAGCTGTACAAGCAATTGATGGACTCAACCATTGAGTTCAACCTGGAGGTGACTGCCCCTGAGTTCACTTATCTTAACACTCCCATGGCAGGAGACCAGGTTGATTGGGCTGAGCTGAAGAGACTGTACAAGACAAAGGTGTTGGTGAACTTCACTCCAACATCTTCTGCAGAGTTGAAGGCCGTCCAAGATAGGTTCCTTGATTGGTTCCTTGTGCCCAAGGAAAACATGAGATATGCATAGAATAGGACTACTAAACTTCAATGTAATTTGTAATCATCTTGTCCTTATTATCAATGAAAATATCATATCTTCTCTGTTCAAAAGACAACCTCTTGTTGTCTTAATTGTTTGCCTGATAAGATCTATTCTAAGGTCTTATCCTTTATATGTTTTCTTGCTTAAGTCTTCTTTGTGATCAGTTCTGGTAGTGTTTTAACTCCATCAAAAAAGGGGAAATTGTTAGGATAAAAGTTGTTAGTTTTGATGAGTTAAAACAAACCAGAAGATGTAATAGGGCCATCTGGACCTGTTAGCCAGATGATGATCTAGATTAGGACTTAGTCTAGGGGGAACTGCCAGACCAGAAGAGTCACCAGAAGACCCCACCAGAGGACTTCACCAGAGGACTCCACCAGAAGACTTCACCAGATGAGATCTGACCAGAGGCAGAGGACCTTCCCCAGACCAGACGAGTCCGGACCAGACGAGTCTGGTGGAACAAAAGATGCTCAGTTTGATCTCCTGTTTCTACTGAGTATTCTGGTTGTTCACCAGATGAGGACCAGAAGACACCGAGGTTGCCTGGTGTCTGGTCTTGCCTTCTCTGGAGAGAATCAGAGTTAGGCAGAGGAAGCTATTGACCGTTGGTGATTCAAATCAAGTCAACATGATCAGGATTGGAAAGTATTTGAAGATAATCAATCCAAGGATCCCACCAACCCAATCAATCAATTAGGGAATTGATTGATTGAGGCTTCCTTAAATAGAGGATCTGATTGGATTAGCCCTCAAACGGCTATTTCCTAATCCCCTCTATATATACAAGAGTGCAGTTCAAGAAAAAGCTCTAGAGAGATACTACACGCGCATAAGTGATCCAAGCTTTTGATATTCATACCACGCACTCTTATTGTTCATATTATTTATCTACTCTTAAGAAGATTATTGAAACCTCAACATGTTCATCTACCAGATAAGGTTGCAAGGTGTTGATCTTTAGATTGAAGTTAAATCTAAAGAGGTGTAAGAAGGAACTGGTACTTCCCAAATTCCAGTAAGTAAGTGAGTAAGTTGGTTGGTTGTTAGTGAGACCCCTTGGATATAAGGGAGAGTGGACGTAGGATATTTAAATCCGAACCACTATATATCTTGTGTTCTTTATTGCTTTATTTTACTTATTGTCATTTTGATTATTGTTCTCTTGTAAAAAGAAGTTGAAAGACATTTAACTTAAGCTTCCGCAATTAATCTAACTAGTGGGACCAACAAGTGGTATCAGAGCAGTGTGTCCAACGACCACTGCTTTGAAAAGCTTTTGGTGGTCACCGGGCAGATCCATTGCTCTTTAGTGATTTTGTTCAAGTTCTTGTTTTTTTTCCCTTAATTTTATCAAAATGTCTGCAAAATCTTCTTACAAGAGCCGTAAGCTCCCAGAATTCTCTTTTGAGGATTACAGCCACTGGAGCTTCATGATGAGCAATCATCTTGGAGCTATTCACCACCGCATGCTAGATGTGGTTGAAAGTGGCCCCATTCAATTTTACTGGACTTTTATTGATAGTGGCAGGTCAGAGTCCAGAGGAGAAACTAGTGAAGCTGCCCAGAAAACTGCAGAGGATAGAGTCCCCAGGCAGAAAATCCTCAAAAAGAAAGATGAGCTTGATAATGATGAAAGAAAGCTCTACAACTTGGACCAGGTGGCAAGAACAGAGATCATCAACACACTTACCAAAGAGGTGATTGAAAAGGTCAGAACATGTGTCACTGCCAAGGAGATGTGGGACAAACTGGCACTACTCTGTGAGGGAACAGAGAATATCAAAGACAACAAGCTCCAAGCTGTTCAACACTCGTTTGATACATTCAAGATGAAACCAGACGAGACCATTGACCAGCTGGACATGCGTCTCACAAATCTCCTGAACAAGGCTAGTGCCTTAGGTAAGACCTACTCTGAAAAGGAAATTAATAGTAAAATCTTGCGTTCACTAACTAGCAGGTGGAGAATCAAAGTTACTGTGATCAAGGACAACAAGGATCTCAATACTCTGGATCATCATCTTCTGTTGTCTGATCTCAAAGCCTATGAGTATGATCTTCAAGAGGAGGATCAAACAGAAGAGGTTTCCTCTTCTGGTCAGAAAGGTGTTGCATTCTCTTCAACCATCAAGCCTGATGTCAAGCCAAAGGAGTCTACTGCAGATGACTTGAGCCTCAAGGAGCAGGTAGCACTTCTAACTCGTAAATTAGATAAAATGAGTTCAAAGTATGGCAGGTACAAAAGGCATTGGAAGGAATCTACCAGAGACAGAAAGAGTTCCTTCAAGCCTGCAGAGAAGGAGAAGACATCTGAAGACTCAAGGGAGACCAGATTCAGAACTCCAGAAAGGAGGAGAGATGACAACCCTGGCAACTCTGGGAGATCAGATTATCAGAGGAGGGATGGTAGCTCTGGCAGACCTGACTACCAGAGGAGAGAGAGTAGTCCAGCTAGATCAGACTACAACCAGAGGAGGAGAGAGCCAAGTCCTAGTCCTAGAGGAGACAATGCCTGCTACACATGCAACAAGACTGGTCACTATAGTTATGATTGTCCTCAACTCACTCCTAGGGAAAGAGAAGAGAAAAGGATCAAGAGAGATAGGAGATATGCAGACAAGAGAGCATTGCTGGCAGAAGCAGAGGAGGAGGATACTAGTTCCAGTTCTTCTTCTTCTGACTTTGGATCAGATGATGATGTGTGTCTTATGGCAGACATCACTGAGGTAAATGAAACTACTCTAGTCTTATCAAATTCCAAATATACTGAATCCTCTAATTCATCTGGTAACTCCAGAGAGTCTGATATGCAACAAATGCTATCAGATCTCCAAAATTGTGTCCAACTGTGTCAAAAACTTGAGAAAGAGAATGGTAGGCTCAGAGCTGAAGTTCAATCTCTCTCTCATGAGCATAAATCCACCAGAGAACTCATGAAAGATCATTCCAAAGAAGTCTCTGAACTTCAGGATAAGATCACAGAAAGAGATACTCTGGTAGATCAACTCATGAAAGAAAAGAACTCTCAAGAAGATGAGTTCAATGAACTCAGAGACAAATACCAGACTCTTATCAAGGGAAAACAAGTTGCTCACAACATAGAGGAGATACCCATGCCCAGAGAAGCTCCTAAGATACCATCTGTTGTATCTATCATATCAGAGTCTTCTCAGCGCATTAATGATAAAAGTGGTTTAGGATATTCTGGAATTACCACTAAAACTCATAAATACATGTATAATAAAGACAAGTCTGTAAGAGCTGGTACATTGGTAGAAATCTGGGATGAAAAAGACTTAACTGGTAATGGTTACATGGTGGTTCACAATCCTAGGAATCACTCTGCTAATCACATCACATATGGTCCAGAAGAGTTGACTGTTTTGGAAGAGAAGATCCTAGAGAATAAGAGTCAACAAGGGGAACCATTGAAGATTGATGGTCCTGTGAACAATGAGTCCCAAAGAGTAGATCTTACTCAAGTTGGAGGACCCCAGAGAAATCCTCAAAGTGAACCTAACCAGATTAGGGGACCTCAAGGGAAACACTCAAGAAAGGGGAATACCAATCAGAGTAAGAACTACCAGAAAAGGAACAATGTTCAACAGCACCAGGTACCCCAGAGACGATTCTCTCAGAGGAATCAATTCCAGGATAGGTATACTCAAAGGAACTATAATCACCAGAACAAGTCTACTTTTCAGAACCAGAGGTGGTCTTCCAGACCAATCTATAGAAAACCAACTGATCTGGGAAGTTATGACACCAGAGATGGTTCTTCTAGGATGTACCCTTACAGCCAGACCTTTAAGACCATGTCTTTGAGGGAGGCCATTCCAAAGGCCAGATTTGAGAAAAGGTACACCAGACCTGTTTATAGGAAAGGTGTCCTTATCAGACCAGTAGCTCAATATGTCATTGTAAGAGGACATGTGCTGGTAGATAGATTTGGAAGGAAGATAAGATCTCCTCATCCATCAAGGGATGATCTCTATCTATGGATTCCTACAAAACCTGCAACTAACCAATCAGGACCCAGCACTAGTAGGGGACCTAATTGATTTCTCTGCAGGTAGATAAGAGTCCATTGGAGAAAGAATTTTCAAGCAATCATGTCTGGTACATTGATAGTGGATGTTCCAAGCACATGACTTTCCAGAAGGATAATCTCCAAGATTTCAAGCCATTAAATGGACCAAGAGTGATGTTTGGTGACAACAACTATGGAGTCACCAGAGGAGTTGGAAAGTTGACCTTCAATGGAGTTTCTGTAGATGAAGTCTACTATGTAGAAGGACTCAAGCATAATCTGCTTTCAGTATCCCAATTCTGTGACAAGGGATACTCAGTGAAGTTTTCTAGTGATTCATGCACTGTTTTCTCTTCTGATTATAATGATATCTTGCTAATAGGCTTGAGGAAGGGTAACATTTATCTTGCAGATTTTAGCAGTTGCCCAAGAAATGCTTGCCTGGTTGCTAAAGGATCTGCAGAGAATAGCTGGATTTGGCACAAGAGATTGTGTCATCTTAACTTCAAAACATTGAACAAGATTGCCAGAAAAGGTCTCATTCGAGGTCTTCCTAATGAAGTATTCAAGAAGAATCAGGTCTGTGGTTCATGTCAGAAGGGTAAACAACCCAAGACTTCCTTTAAGGATGTCCAGAGCACAACCACAACCAGAGTACTTCAACTACTTCACATGGACCTGTTTGGACCTGTTTCTCCTCTTAGTTTCAGTGGAAGGAAGTACACCTTAGTAATAATGGATGACTTTTCAAGATACACTTGGGTAGTGTTCTTGTTTAAGAAAAATGAAACGATGACCAAGCTGCCAGAATTCTTCAATCAGATTCAGAATGAGCAGAACCAGAGCATAGTCAGAATCAGAAGTGACAAAGGGACAGAGTTTTTGAATTCACACATTGCAGATTACTGCAAGGACCATGGGATTTTTCATGAGACATCTGCTGCCAGAACACCTCAACAAAATGGAGTAGCAGAAAGGAGGAATAGGACTCTCAAAGAAGCTGCAAGAACACTTCTGGCAGAGTACAACACTCCACAGAGATTTTGGGCAGAGGCCATTAATACAGCTTGCTACACTCAGAACAGGTGCCTGATTGCCCAGAGACATAATAAGACTCCATATGAGGTATGTGTTAATCGGATTTTGGATTCACAAGAAAACTTGTTTCCGGGAATCGGAATCAAATGCAATAAGAACATAATTGAAAATCACACAAGAACACCAGATTTACGTGGTTCGGAGATGAATACTCCTACGTCCACGGGATCCGAGAGGATAGAGTATTCCACTAAGAAAAGAATTGGAAGTTACAAGTTACAATCTCACACAATCTCTCGTGTATGCTCTCACAATGAATTCAGTTCTACTTCTCTCTCAGTTGAGAAACCCCCTTTTATAATTACAGAGATTGGAAACGAACCCTAGATTCGATTCAGTTGTAACAAACTCAAAATAAAGGTAGTTATCCAGCTGGCTGATTAGTGTGAAAATTGCTCGAAATTCATATACTTAATTTGCCTAATTTCATGAGATTTCTTGCATTTTTTTTACATTAATTTAACTATTTGCGTTTAATTGTCGAGAAAGGTACTTTTGTTTATTTTGCAGGAAATTGAGTAATTTTAGAAGAAAACACGTGCCTTTAATTTTGTGAAGATGATCGGAGATTTGAGTCGAGAAAAATCGAGGAAGAGAAGTTAGTGGGCTAACAATTAAATTGTTGTAGCCAATTAATTGGAAAAGGCCCAAAACAAAAAAAGTGGCGGCCCATTTATAATACAAGCCCAATCTCCTAAAGGCCCATACTTAGAAAAGAAGAAGAAAGCTAGCATGCATTAGAATTTCACGTGAAGTTTAAAGAGAGAAAGCAGCCTGGGCCCCACGTCTATATTTGGAAGGAGTCAAAGTTGATTTCAAAAGAAGAAAACCCATCTCCATTCGAAGAGAGAGAGAGAACAAGAGAAAACTTCACGCCACCACCGGAATCAATGGAGTCTCACCCGGAATTCACGCCTTACTATTCCAGGAATTGAAACCACAATGCCGGAAATTCGAGCTTCAACCCAGAAAAAAATAGCCGCCATCACCGGAATTTCGAAGCTACACGCCGGAAAACCGTGACCCGAAATTGAAGCAGATTCACCGCAAATGGAGCACGCCTGGGAAAGAAGCAGCAGCCAATTCACGCCACCGCTGAGCCCGTCGAAGTTCCGCCACCGCCAGAATTCGCGCTGCAAGCTCCACGACGCCGGAATTAATGGTACGTCTCTGGAAATTCAGAAATACATCAGAGCTCGACCACCATTAGAGAAGCTTTCACGCCGGAATTAATCCCGCTTCGCCGGAATTCGGTTCGCTCAAGCGGGCAACCATTCACGCCAGAAAGCCTCGAGCCGCCGCACCTGCTCAGCCCAGAAATAGCAGCTCACCACCGGAAATTATGGCAGTCCACGCCTTGCCGCACCGGCCGAGCCACATACGCTCAAACCGGTACCAATATGTGCAAACCGATACATCAAAGCCGTAGCTTGAAGACCGGTTAAGACCATCCATACCGGCCGGTCTAAAGAGGAGCAAACCGGTATGAAATGTGCTGCAGAAGTTCAAATCAATTTTTCAAGCTTTTCAATTTATCGCGAGATATTGAAAATCTCGCGAGATATCGTGAGTTTCTCGTCCAGGCTTAAAAAATGCGAAAATTCTTCATTTTTCAGGGGTTTTCTTTGCAAATTCGTTTCAAGTCCTCTTTCCCCACTATATATATCATTTTTCTCAGATTTTAGAGAACAAGAGCTACATAGAAAAACACACCCCACACACCATTTTAGTTAGATTTCACCTTCAATTTTTAGATTTCTATTTTCTTTCAATTAGTAGAGCAATCTAGCTAGCATTTGAAGAACAAATTTCATTTCCAAGTTGTAATCACTCTATCAAGGTGACTTCTATCCTTTATCTTTCAATTAAGTGGTATAGTTTTCTCATTTATGATTTCTTGCAAATTTATTATGATGATCTTAGTGGGATTATTGATTTCTTTTGTTTGTTTATCTATTGATTGTGTTAGATTAGCCATGGGCCAATCCCCTAATGCTTTGGGTGTTTGAATTATGATGGAATTAGTGTTATGATGTTAATGGAGCTTTGATTGTGCTATTAAGTTGGTTCTATTGCTTCTATTAATGTGTTTATCTTGATTAGATTGGTTGATTAGGTTTAGTAGCTCTTGTTAGGTTAATTTGTGCTACAACGAGAGTTGGGTGTGGGTTAATCGAACTTGTGGTGAGGAATTTGGTTAATTAATCGGATTCAATTAGTCGTTTATTAACTCGAGAGAGGGTAGATGGCTAGACCACCATTAATAGACATTAGGAACCTTAATCTACGGGTTTAGGGGCCTAGTGAAGGGAGAATACTTTAAGTGCATCGCGTGCTTTAAGTCATTCATTATCCTTTGTGTTTTTGGTAACTAGTTAGGTGCTAATTAGTTCATTTGATCACCCAAGCCTCAAAAGGGATCGGTATTCAAAACTTTAGCGATAGCTCTTAGTACGAACCAACGAAGTAGCACAAGACAAGTGAAATAAACGAACGTAGCATTGATTCCGTCATAAGGATTTCACCCGAAGCATTACCCTCAACTTGCACTTCTAACGAAGTTTAAATTGCTTTTTAGTTTAGTTTGCTCATTTCAATTTTAGTGATTAATTCGATTTTTGTCTTTTCATTTCAATTAGTCTAAAAACCAAAACGCGCTTCTACAGTTTTACAAAAACTCGTAATCTTAGGGATTCACCGATCAACTAAGTTCTTGGATCGATAAAACTTGGTCGTATACTTGCATTGCCACAACGAACCCATACGCTTTTGGGTCGTGTTTACTTGTTTTTTTTAATTCGCAAAAATACGAAAAAGTAACAACTTCAATAACCGCCATGATTGATTCAGTTAGAACCGCCTTCGAATTAGCTTCAATTTGGTGTACTTCGCGAATAACGAACTTCAGGATCAGATGACAAGACCTCCTCTGGCTCTGGTCACTTTCACCAGATGATCTCTGATCCCAGACCTCCTCTGATGACTTATCTACCAGACTCGTCTGACCAGACCTCACCTGATGGACCTCCTCTGGTAGCTCACCTGCCAGACTCCTCTGGTCAGGCTTCTCTGGTCAACCTCATCTGGTCCACCTCCTCTGGTACCCCAAATTCACCAATTCTCACGGCTAACACTTTACCAACATAGCCTCCTATTGAACTAAGCCCAGCAGATTACATACTTCACATTTGACCTTTCACAATTCTCCACCTCAGATGAGAAGTATCAATCCTCTCCTCCTCTCCTCCATGCTCCAGCTTGGGCCTAAGGAACATCCCATACACTCATCTTTACCAATTCAACACAGAATTTGAATTTCATCCCTGGTAAAGACTTTGTACACATATCTGCAGCATTGTCCTCTGTAGATATCTTCTGGATGAGAACCACTCCTTTATCAATGATTTCCCTTACAAAATGCAACCTTACATCAATATGCTTTGACCTCTCATGGAATACTTGATGTTTCACCAGATGAACTGCACTCTGGTTATCACAATGAATGACCACAACCCTTTGACTTATCCCAAAATCCTTGATTATGCCTTTCAACCACAAAGCCTCCTTAACAGCCTCAGACACTGCAACAAACTCTGCTTCTGTAGTAGACAATGTAACTCCACTCTGCAGAACAGATCTCCAGCTCACAGCAGTATTGTAAAGTGTAAAGATATACCCTGTTAAGGATCTTCTGGTGTCCAGATTAGCAGCAAAATCAAAATCTACAAATCCTTCCAGTGGACTCTTCTGGTCAACCATTCTCTCAAACATCAGACCCAGATCAGATGACCCCTTAAGGTATCTGAATATCCATTTCAAAGCTTCCCAATGTAATCTTCCAGGATTAGCCATGTATCTGCTCACCATACTCAATGAATAAGCCAAGTCTGGTCTGCTGCAGACCAGAGCATACATCAGGCTTCCAACCCCACTTGCATAAGGTACTTTCATCATAGTCTTCTTCTCTTCATCAGACTTTGGTTCCATTTCCTTAGATAATTTGAACTGTTGTCCCAGAGGAGTTGACACAGCTCTACTCTCATGCATGTTAAACCTCTTCAGGACCTTCTCAATGTAACTCTTCTGAGACAAGAATAGTCTTCCAGCTTTCCCGTCCCTAAGAATATCCATTCCAAGAATCCTCTTAGCATTTCCCAAGTCCTTCATATCAAATCTAGCACTTAGCTTCCTTTTGATACTCTGAATCTTCAGAAGACTTTTACTGGCAATAAGCATGTCATCTACATAGATCAGAAGATAGGCTATCACATCACTACCTTGCCTTTCCAGGTATACACAAGTATCATACTTGCTCCTTACAAATCCAATGGATAGCATAACTTCATTGAACTTCTTGTGCCACTGCCTTGGACTTTGCTTGAGGCCATACAATGATTTCTTGAGCAGGCACACTTTCCCTTCACTCCCTGGTTCAACAAACCCTTCTGGCTGGTGCATGTACAGATCCTCAATAAGATCACCATGCAGAAAAGCTGTCTTTACATCAAGTTGTTGTAGCTCCAGATCTTCTTGGACAACTCTACTGAGAAGTAGTCTGATTGAACAATGCTTAACAACAGGTGAGAAAACCTCATTGTAATCAATTCCTTCCCTCTGAGTAAATCCTCTGGCAACTAACCTGGCCTTAAACCTCACCTGATCTTTCACACCAGATTCAAGCTTTCTTTTAAACAACCATTTACAACTGATTAGCTTCTGCCTAGGTGGCTTATCAACAAGAATCCAAGTTTGATTCTTCTTAAGAGACTCCATCTCTTCTGTCATGGCTGTAACCCATGACTCCCTATCATCACACTCAAGGGCTTCCTTGTAGCTCTTAGGTTCTTGGTACTCTATGGCTTCTGCTGTAACAAGTGCATAGGAGACCAGATCCACACGGCCAAACCTTGCTGGAGGATGTATTTGTCTTCTGGATCTGTCTCTTGTCAGACTATAATTTCTCAAGTCTGCTTCTGGCACTTCTTCCTCCTCTTCTGCAGGTGCACTATCCTCATCTGATGACCCATTCTCTCCTGCTTCCTGCTCTGGTTCAGAACCAGATGCACTCTCACGATTATCATGATCAGGCTCCACCTCAACTTGAGTAATTGGCTCAGAAATAACACCATCCATCTCTTCAGCTGATGGCTCCCTATCACCTCCACCTGACTTGTATCCCATCTGTGATTCATTAAACACAACATCTCTGCTGGTAATACACTTCTGGTTCCCAGGCTCTAGACACCACAGCTTATACCCCTTAACACCCTTTGGATACCCAATGAAAACACATTTTAAAGCTCTAGGTTCAAGTTTGTCTTGCCTCACATGAACATAAGCTAGGCATCCAAATACTTTCAACTTTGAGTAATCTGATATCTTTCCATACCAAACCTCATCTGGGGTTTTAAACTCAATAGCAGATGATGGCACTTTATTAATGAGATACACAGCTGTGTTAACAGCTTCCCCAAAAAAACTCTTAGGTAAATGAGCATCAGATAACATACACCTAACCCTTTCCAGAATAGTTCTATTCATCCTCTCTGCTAGACCATTCTGCTGGGGGTTTGAAGGAACAGTTTTATGCCTAGTAATACCCTTCTCCCTACAAAATTGTTGAAACTCCTCTGATAGGAATTCAAGCCCATTATCAGTCCTTAAGTGCTTGATAGTCCTGCCTCTCTTATTCTCAAGTTCAATCAACCAATCTTTGAACTTAGAGAAGGCATCACTCTTCTGTTTAAGAATGTAAACCCAAACCTTTCTGGAATAATCATCAATAAGGGTAAGGAAATACCTGCCTCCACCATGAGTGGATACCCTTGCTGGTCCCCATACATCAGAATGTATATAATCCATCACCTCCTTGGTGGTATGCTTCCCTTTCTGGTATGCTTGCTTCTTTGATTTCCCAAGAACACACCTCTCACAGAATTCCAGCTTGCATATCCTCTTCCCAGGGATTACTCCCTTCTTGGATAACTCCACCAGGCCCTTCTCACCAACATGTGCCAGTCTCTTGTGCCACAAGTTAACATCAGAGGACTCCATGGTAACATCAGCTGATCCTGTTACAGTTCTTCCAATCAAAGTATACAAACCATTCTTGATCATACCCCTCATAACAATTCTTCCAGATTTGGTAATTGACAGAATTCCTTTTTCTGTCTTGAATTCAAAGCCTTTTGAATTCAATGTACCAAGAGAAACAAGATTTCTCTTCAACTCAGGAACAAACCTGACATCAGATAAGATCCTATCAACCCCATCAAACATCTTGATTTTGATAGAACCAGATCCTTGCACCCTACAGCTCTCATCATTACCCAAAAGAACAAGACCTCCATCAATCTTCTCAAGATCCAGGAACCAGTCTTCATGTGGACACATATGAAAAGTACACCCTGAGTCCAGGACCCACTCTTGACTTAGCCTCTCATGACTAACCATCAAGACCTCTGCACTATCATATCCTTCAACCTCCACAACAGCTGCATCTCCATCTTGATCACCTTGATTGTCTTTCTTCTTTCTTTCAGGGTAATTCTTTCTCAGATGACCTTCCTTATGGCAAGTGAAACACTTCCTCTTCTCAACAAAATCAGATTTCTTCCCACCCTTATTCCATTTTCCCCCATCCTTCTTTTTGGACTGAAACCCCTTCTTCTTCTTGGATTGCACATTCAATCCTTCAGCGGGCTTCTTCCCATCAGTTTGGATCTGTAGAAACTTGGTTTTCAGGGCAGTTTGAACATCATCAAACATCACCTGATCCTGTCTTCCAAATAACAAGGCATCTTTGAAATTTTCTAGAGACTTAGGTAGGGCATTCAACAGCATCAATGACTTATCTTCATCATCAATTTTAACATCCAAACTCTCCAGATCATCCACCAATCTGTTGAACTCGTCCAACTGATCACCAAGATTCTTATCTTCACTCATCTTGAAGACTTGAAGCTTCTGTTTCATGTATAACTTGTTCGTAACAGACTTGGTCTGGTATAACTGCTCCAGCTTATTCCAGATCCCAAGAGCGGTTTCCTCCTTCGATACTTCCCTCAATGGCTTGTCCCCAAGACACAAGATGAGCGCACTGTGTGCCTTCCTCTTGTTCTCCTCCACCTTCGCCGGATTAGTTCCAGAAGCCACCTGAGCCGGTGGCAACAAGGCTTCGTACAACCCATTGTGTACTAGGAGTGCCTTCATCTTGATCTTCCATAAGCTGAAATCATTCTTCCCCGTGAACTTCTCAATGCCGAACTTAGTTGCAGCCATGATTGCTTCCCACAGACGGCGCCACTTGTTAATCGGATTTTGGATTCACAAGAAAACTTGTTTCCGGGAATCGGAATCAAATGCAATAAGAACGGAATTGAAAATCACACAAGAACACCAGATTTACGTGGTTCGGAGATGAATACTCCTACGTCTACGGGATCCGAGAGGATAGAGTATTCCACTAAGAAAAGAATTGGAAGTTACAAGTTACAATCTCACATAATCTCTCGTGTATGCTCTCACAATGAATTCAGTTCTACTTCTCTCTCAGTTGAGAAACCCCCTTTTATAATTACAGAGATTGGAAACGAACCCTAGATTCGATTCAGTTGTAACAAACTCAAAGTAAAGGTAGTTATCCAGCTGGCTAACAACTTCAATAACCGCCATGATTGATTCAGTTAGAACCGCCTTCGAATTAGCTTCAATTTGGTGTACTTCGCGAATAACGAACTTCAGGATCAGATGACAAGACCTCTGATTAGACGTGAAATTGTCATGATTCGTAGCTAGAAACGCCCTAGTTTTGGTCGAGTTTATAGAGTATTTAGAGTCAATTGAGCATTATTTCTATACATTGATAAATTTGTCTCTTTGATGCTCATAGGTGAATAGAGGACGAAAAACGGAGTTCGTAGGACTTTGAATCGACTCAAACGGATGCCCGGATGAGAAGATATTGAAGAAATACGATTGGTATTAGTGCGGACGAGGAAAAGTATCATTTGGGAGGATTAGAGATCACTCGAGCGCATCACTCGAGCGCCACCGCTCGAGCGCCTTACTCGAGCGCGCAAACATACAGAACTATTCTTGCGCTCGAGCAGCTCGAGCGCCACCGCTCGAGCGAATTGCTCGAGCGCCCAAAAGTAACAGTGTCATTTCAGCGCTCGAGCAGCTCGAGCGCGACCGCTCGAGCGAATGCATCATTCGAGCTACACTGCTCGAGCGGGACCGCTCGAGCGTTTTGCTCGAGCGCCCCTATACTTTTGCTTCCGGATTCGTATTTTCGGCCCATTAACTCCCGTTTCGACCCGTGCCTATATATATCTCGTCCAAACACGTTTTGAAGGATCCCCAACTTTTACACATCACGTTTCATAGAGTTTTTAGAGCAAGGAGGAAGAGAAGAGACGAGCGAGCTTAGATTTACGGTTTTGAGGTTTTTGATTACGAATTTACTCTACGATTTCACGTTTTAGCTTCGATTCTTAATAACTTTTGTTCTGAAATACGTTGAGACCTAGTTTTTGTTAATTAATTTCAGTTTAATCTTTTACATATTGAAACCTCATTTTATGTTCGTTCTTTTCTTCGTTTTCGTTATCATGTTCATGTTCGTCACTTGTTTAATTTCTATTGTTTATGTTCAAATTATGTCTAGCTAAAACCCTTGCATGCTTAGGGTAGGATGAACTCGTAGAAGTAGGTTGTGGGTACGTAATTAGAGTAACTTGTGACGTTAGGTTTTAATTCTCTTAATTAATGAATGCTTAAAATTAATCTAGATTTTACTCTTGAGTTTCGTTCGAAAGGTGTTAGAGAGAGGACGACCGTATCACTCTTTAACAACGAGTAGGCTTAACGAGAGGGTTTAGGAAAGGTTAATTCATCTACCGGTTTAGCGAAGGAGGACGACCGCATCACCTTAGTTAAATTAGGGTCTCATTAATTAAGCACAATCTAATAACTTGTTAGTAGATTTGTGAAGTCGAGTGTTAGGGTAAAGTATTAGGGTTTAGAATCTTGAGCTTTCACCTTGCATTCTTAGACTTAGGTTAATTCTCGATTGTCACAGTTATTTTGATTATGTACCTGCTCCGTTAGTATACGTAGGGATTCCTATCCTAAGCATCACCATCTCTTATTTGAATCCAACCCTTAGTTAATTCGTCTACTTTAGTATTTTAGTTTAGTTAGTTTATTTTAGTTTAATTAATCTTTCTAAAAAAAATCCAAAAACAAAACACTCATATTAACTACGACGCGTAGATCTTCAGGGATCTATTCGCATATACACTGTCCCGTGGGTACGATATACTTGGTCGTTATACTTGCCAATACTAGAGTGAACCCGTCCGCTTGCGGGTAAGCGACTAGTAGAAGTTAGTAAAATCGCTTCAAGTCAATGGCGCCGTTGCCGGGGATCGAACCCGGGTCACCCGCGTGACAGGCGGGAATACTTACCACTATACTACAACGACCCACATAACCCTTTCCACAACCCAGCATATCAACATTACCCATACCCACAAAACCCACATAACCCTTTCCACAACCCAGCATATCAACATTACCCATACCCACCATACCCTTATCCACCATACCCGTATCCTCCACCTCCTGTCTATAACCAACCACCTGTGTACCAACAACCTCCAGTTCAAAACATACCAGCACCACCTGTCGCTCCTCAGCCTGCGCCCCAGAACGCAGATCAGAATATAGCAATTCGGGGCAGGTTCGCGGCACAACCGCAGAGGTATTACGATGGAGTGGCCTTACCACCTGTGGAGGCCAATAACTTTTCAATCTCCCCAGGAATTCTCAAGCTGCTTACTGAGAATCAATTCAAGGGGGAGGTTGGGAAGGAGAACCCTCACACTCACTTGAGGAGTTTCCTCATGATTGCATCTACTTTCAATTACAATGGCATGTCTGAAGATGCCAAGAGGCTCAGGTTGTTCCCATTCTCTCTTACGGGAATAGCCAAGGAATGGTATGATAACACGCTCCCACGGGGAGGTGTTAACACATGGGCCGATCTCGAGCGTCTGTTCCTCGAGCGATTCTACCCTCCATCAAGAACGATTAAAGCGAGAATTGAGATCTCTTCCTTTCGCCAGAAATCTGGAGAGGATTTACGCCAGGCGTGGGAGAGATACTCGAATATGTTGATCGAGTGCCCGCAGCACGGGTACAACGAGGGAGATATAATGGCGTTCTTCTACAGTGGAGCCAGCAGGGCTGGCCAAGCCCACCTAGATGCATGTGCAAGTGGAGCTTTTCTGAACCAGGGAGTAACGAGGTGTAGAGAGATCGTGGACAATATTGTCACGAATGCTGGTGCATGGAACGAGGATCCAGAATTTCAGAGGGTATACAAGTTGGAGGAGAATGAGGGTACGAGGAAGCTATTGATGGCTATGATGGAGAAGATCAGCAACCTCGAGATGGGGCAGAACTTAGTTGGAGGGAATGGAGCAGCAAGCGAGAAAGTGGAACCACCCACGAGTCAGCTAGAAGAGGCCAACTATATGGGAAGGCCTAATTACCCACAAGGGGGGTATCCACAAGGTGGAAACCAGTATGGAAGACCTTCTTATGGTCAACCATTTGTGCCTCCAGGCCCACAGCCGCCTCAAAACCAATGGAGGAACACACAAGGGTATCAAGGAGGCCAGCAGCCTCCTCAAAACACTTGGAGGAAAAATGAGAATTTCTCTTATGCTAACCCAAAAGCTGGAATTACTGTGCCTGCAGGTGTTGATCCAGGTTCTAACCCTCCTGGTGGAGAAGGCGGTGCATCAACCGAAGAAATGTTGAGAGCGATCCTTCAGAAAGTGGAGGAAGGTAGCAAGCGATTGTCCTCTTTGGAGTACGATGTGAAGGAGTTGCATAAGAAAGGCGATCAACGAGATCAAGAACTCCAGAAGAGAGACATCGAGTGGAATCGAGCTCAGCAAGAGAACAACAGAAGATTCAATTCCATTGAGTACCAAATCAGCCAGATCGCAAAGTCTCAGCCAAGAGAGCCTGGCAAGTACCCATCAATGCCCGAGGATAACCCAAAGGAACATTGCAAGGCTATTGAGTTGAGAAGTGGGACCAAATATGGTGGTCCCGAGATGCCTGCTGATTCTGAGACGCTCAAGGAGAAAGATGAGACAGAAGGGATAGAGTCTCAAAGTGATGGAGTTGAGGTTGAGAAGGAAGGAGTTAAGATGAAAAGTGATGATAAGAGTCAAGATGTGGATGAGACCCAGAAGAGCAAAGTGCCTGATGAGGAGATTGAGGAGATAGAGAGAATTCCAAAGTGGAAAAAGGCAAAGGAAGCAAGGGAGAAAGTGAAAGAAACTGAGAAAGATGAATGGGGGGTACCCAAATCGGTGATACCCGTCCCATATCCACAGCGCTTCATGAAAAAGAAGCTTGATGAGAAGTTTTCTAAATTCCTTGATGTTTTTAAAAAGTTACATATTAACATACCCTTTTATGATGCTTTGGAACAGATGCCGAACTACGCCAAGTTCCTGAAGGACTTGATTGCGAAGAGACGGAGAATAGATGGACCCGAGCTAGTGCACTTGAACCACGAAGTGAGTGCCATGGTGCACAAGGCGCTTCCGCCTAAGCTGAAGGATCCCGGGAGCTTCACCATTCTTTGCGATATCGGGAACGGGATCAAGAAAGGAGCTTTGTGTGATCTCGGGGCGAGCATTAATCTGATGCCTCTTTCGTTGTTCAAGAAGTTGGAGGGAGTTGAGCTTCAACCCACGATGATGACACTCCAGCTTGCTGATAGGTCCATTACGAGACCTCAAGGAGTAGTGGAGGATGTTCTAGTGACGGTGGAGAATCACGTTTTTCCCGCCGACTTCGTAGTACTCGAGATGGAAGAGGATGAGCATGTCCCGCTGATTTTGGGAAGGCCGTTTCTAGCTACCGCCGGGATGGTGCTTGATGTAGCAAATGGAAAGATCACGGTCAAAGTTGATGATCAAGAAGTGAAGATAGCTATCTACGAAGCTATGAAATATCCCATGGGAGATGAGAGTTGCCACTTCATTGACATCACGGATGCTTGTGTTGAAGACACACTTCTAGACCATTGCTCTTTTTATGTTCATCAATTTGATTATCCTATTCTTGACGATTTGTCTTATGATTCTTATGATCTTGACTATTTTGACAGCTTGAAAGACAATGAAGACGTCAAGTTCTTGGAGTTGAAGAAAGTAGAGGATGAAGAGGACTTGGAAGCCGAGGAGTCAACTTTCGAGAAGATGTTCGATAAGGCGCCACCATTGGAGGCAAAAAAGGAGTTGAAGCCGCTGCCCGACCACCTCAAGTACGCTTACTTGGATGAGACCGACAAATATCCGGTAATTGTATCTGCCCTTTTATCTGATGATCAGCTTGAGAGACTTTTAGTGGTGCTTCGTAAGCACAAATCTGCTATAGGATGGTCGATCGCGGATATTAAGGGAATTAGCCCCTCGATTTGCATGCATAGGATTAGATTAGAAGAGGGTAGAAAACCGATAGTGCAAAATCAGCGTAGAGTTAATCCGGTTATTCAAGAGGTGATACATAAGGAAGTGTTGAAGTTGTTAGATAGCAACATGATTTTTGCCATTTCTGATAGTCCATGGGTGAGTCCTTTACACGTAGTTGCTAAGAAGGGGGGTACCACGGTGATTAAGACGGAGTCTAATGAATTGGTAGCCACTAGATTAGTGACGGGATGGCGTGTATGTGTTGATTATAGAGAGTTGAACAAGGCAACGTGTAAGGATCACTTTCCTTTACCGTTCCTTGATCAAATGATAGATCGATTAGGTGGTTTTGAGTATTATTGTTTCTTAGATGGGTACTCGGGGTATAATCAGATCATGATAGCCCCCGAGGATCAAGAGAAAACCACCTTCACCTGCTATTATGGGACTTTTGCTTTTAGGAGAATGCCGTTTGGGTTGTGTAACGCACCCGCCACCTTTCAAAGGTGTATGATGGCGATTTTTCATGGCTTGATTGAGAAGATTATGGAGGTTTTCATGGACGACTTCTCCGTTTATGGGGAGTCGTTTGATAATTGTCTAATCAATCTTGAAGTTGTGTTGAGCAGGTGTGAAGAGACGGACTTAGTGCTTAATTGGGAGAAGTGTCACTTCATGGTAAGAGAGGGTATTGTTCTTGGACATCATGTGTCCTCGAAAGGTATCCAAGTGGACAAGGCGAAGGTGATTGCTATCGAGAAGCTTCCACCACCTTCGACCGAGAAGGGGATTCGGTCATTCTTAGGACATGCGGGTTTTTATAGACGTTTCATAAAAGACTTTTCACAAATAGCTAAACCCCTTTCGCGGCTTCTTGAAAAAGAAGTCGCCTTTGAGTTTACTAATGAGTGTTTAGTGGCTTTTAATAGGTTGAAAGAAGCGTTGGTGAATGCCCCGATACTTGTCACACCGGATTGGTCTAGCCCGTTCGTGCTCATGTGTGATGCTAGCGATTATGCGATGGGGGTTGCTTTGGGGCAAATTCGTGAGAAGCGTTTTCACGCTATTTATTATGCCTCGAAGATGCTGAATTCTGCTCAAGTGAATTACACTACGACCGAAAAGGAGCTGTTAGCGGTCGTGTATGCTTTTGATAAATTTCGACCCTACCTAGTAGGGACGAAAACAATTGTATATACGGACCACGCAGCGATTCGGTACCTTATGAGTAAGAAGGATGCAAAGCCCCGTCTCATTCGTTGGATCTTGTTGCTCCAGGAGTTTGATGTAGAGATTCGAGACAAGAAGGGATGCGAGAACGTGATAGCCGATCACCTTTCTAGATTGGAGCTCACCAAGGAGAACACCGTGGAGGATCGAGAGGTGAACGATGAATTCCCCGATGAGAAGCTCTTTGGCTTAGGAGAAATCCCGGTGTATAGAGTTGAGGGGAGGGCACCTTGGTTTGCAGACTATGCTAACTATTTAGCAAGTGGTGAGTTGCCCGTTGAGATAGACTCGGTGCATCGGAAGGCATTTTTGAAGAAGGTTCGGGAGTTCATTTGGGATGACCCCTATTTGTTTAAAAGAGGGATCGATCACGTGTTGAGAAGGTGTGTGCCAGAGGAGGAGTGGAGTGATATCATAAGGCATTGTCACGCCTTGCCATGTGGAGGACATTTGGGTGGAGAGAAGACCGGAAGGAAAGTCCTTCAATCCGGTTTTTATTGGCCAACTCTATTGAGAGATTGCATGGAATGGGTTAAGAGGTGTGAGAAGTGCCAACGATTCGGCTCCATTACTAAGAGGGACGAGATGCCTATGCACGTGTTCATGGAAGTCGAGATATTCGACGTATGGGGGATTGATTTCATGGGTCCATTTCCTCCTAGCAATGGATTCTTGTACATTCTCGTATGCGTCGACTATGTCTCGAAGTGGATTGAAGCTGTCCCAACTCGCGTGAATGATTCCCGTGTCGTCATCGAATTCTTGAGGAAGAACATCTTTGCAAGATATGGAGTTCCAAGAGCTTTGGTAAGTGATGGGGGAAGTCATTTCGTGAACAAATGGATGGAAAAGCTGCTGTCAAAATATGAGGTAAGTCATCGAATCTCTACTGCTTATCATCCTCAATCTAACGGTCTTGCAGAGGTTTCTAACCGTCAAATCAAGGAGATCCTTGAAAGGACGGTGAGCATAAGTAGGAAAGATTGGGCGATGAAGTTGGATGATGCACTTTGGGCATATAGGACAGCTTTCAAAACTCCTCTTGGTATGTCTCCATATCAATTGGTGTTTGGAAAGGCATGTCACTTGCCCGTGGAGTTGGAACACAAGGCATATTGGGCGATCAAAAAGCTTAATTTTGATAGTGTCTTGGTTGGTGAGAGGAGATTACTCCAACTTCATGAGTTGGAAGAGTTTCGAGACGTTGCCTACGAGAATGCCCGAATTTTCAAAGAGAAGACGAAGAAGTGG
The DNA here is from genome assembly GCA_947034835.1 of Ballota nigra. Lineage (NCBI taxonomy): Eukaryota > Viridiplantae > Streptophyta > Magnoliopsida > Lamiales > Lamiaceae > Ballota > Ballota nigra. Next base: position 1,421,186 of record OX344727.1, on the reverse strand, counting down.
CATGATGCACGGTTGAAGAAGAAGGAATTCAAGGTGGGTGATCAAGTCCTCGTATTCAATTCGAGGATGAAGCTGTTTGGTGGAAAGCTTAAGTCCAAGTGGAACGGGCCGTATATTGTAAAGGGAGTGCACAAGAGTGGATTCCTTGACGTTGAGACGGACGATGGACAGAAATTCATGGTGAACGGGCATCGAGTGAAGAAATTCTTTAACTTCTCTTATGAGAATAAGGGAGGTATTTTAGATTCTCAAGTCCCGTGAGCTCCTTTGAGCACGGTCCGGCATTAGGACCTTAAAACTAGCGCTTAATGGGAGGCAACCCATTTTTACTTGTTTTTTTTAATGTTTTGTTTATTTTTAGTAGTTAGGGAATCGTAAGTGTTAACCTCGTTTGTTGAGATTTGTGATGTAGGCTTGCTTCGTGGAGTGAAATTCTGAGAGAGAGAGCTTAAGGAGGAAAGTCATGAAGTTAAGCACGTTGAAGTTAAGCACGTTTCGAGTAGGAAAGCATTCAATTATTGAAGTTAGAGGTAACCGAACCCCAAACGTCGACCTCTTTGCGAAGTCGAAGTTTGGGGGGGTGATGTTTTTTTTCGTTCATTAGTTTGCATTGGTAGAAGTCGAGTTCATACGAATTTTGTGTACTTACTCTTACGTACTCATTCGTTTCAAACTTTGTTATCGCATAGCAAGAACAAAGTTTGGGGGGGTGTGTATTCGTACTTCGGGTTCGTACACGAAATTCTATGAAAAATTGGGTCAAATTTTTCGAAAACATCAATGCTTGAGGTTCGTTGAGTTGAATTGAGTGAGAGTGCTAAGTTCGACTTGAAGTGGAGTGGTGATTTGCACGTATGGAAGAGACCCCAACTCCTCGGTCGAATGAGCGACCTGGCTTAAATCGAGGAGTTCTCAGGTTAGTTCGTGTTTTGGGTTGAATGTGATAAGTTGTCGAGCTTGGTTCGGATGAAAATTTCGAGTGTTGAACATAAAAAAACAACCTTGAAATTTTGTCGCGCTCGAGCAGCTCGAGCGCCACCGCTCGAGCGTATTGCTCGAGCGCAAAAATCTTACAGAACCATTCCAGCGCTCGAGCAGCTCGAGCGCCACCGCTCGAGCGAATCGCTCGAGCGCCCAAATCTTACAGAGTGTTTTACCCGCTCGAGCGAATTGCTCGAGCGCGACCGCTCGAGCGTATCGCTCGAGCGGGTCGCGGGTTGACCCATCGGACTTCCCCCTCTATAAATACCCTTTTTCACACTTTCACACACATTTTCACACACTCAAGGGGCGATTTGGGGGCGATTTTCAGCATTTCACACGAATTTTGCTCGATTTCTCACGTATTTGTTCGAATTTCTTCACACTTCTCCTTAAATCTTCACACAAGGTACGTAATCTCTAACTTTTGTGATTCAATTCATAGTTTATGGTTGAATTAGGCATGAGTTGATGCATATGAACTAGGGTTCATGAGTTAGTCGAATTTTTTGGGGATTTTTGCGAAACTTGTTGATTCTTGATTCCTTGATTGATGAATGTTGATAATATGCTATGGGTTTGCTTGTTTTACTTTCAATTTTGGAATTGAATGAGTAGAAGGGGTGAATTTCTAGAGTGAGGAATAGGAATTTGAGAAAAGGAAATGGGTTTTGCATATTGAGAAGAAATTTTTGTGAATTGAGATGGTATTGAGCATGAATGAGTATGAGTTGAGTCTTGAGCATGTAAATTACTTAACTTGGGTAATGTTACTTCATGATAGACTTAAATGTGGGGAATTTTGGGTTGAAATGGAGAATTAAGTGTTGAAGGCTTGAGAACTTTGAACGAAAAACATGGTTTAATTGTGTGAATTGCTTTGAACTTGATTGAATGCTTTGAAATGAATATTGCTTTGAGCTTGAGAAGAGCATGAATAGTGAGCTGAATCGAATTGAGATGCATTACTTGGAATTGCTTGAGTTTGAATGTATGTTGAACTATTGTGAACTTCAAGAATGTTGCTTAAATCCTTGCTATTTCATGATTAGGTGCAATGGCTCCTAAACACAAACTCCTGAGCGACGAAGAAGTGAGAGTGCTCACGGAACAGCTTAGACAGAAGAACTTGTTGCCCGCGAGATGGGGAGGGTTAGATTATCACGATGACTGGAAGTATGTGGCTTACAGATGGAGCCTCATAACCGGGAAAGTTGAGAAAACCCGGAGACCAGTAGTGAGCTTCATGAAGGACCTGGGGATTGAAGAGGAAATACGAAGGATATTCACCAGAAACAACATGGCTGAGTTCTTCGACATGCTGCTAACCATGGAGACTAACGCCGATCTGGTGGAGCAATTTCTGGCCACAGTAGAAAAGACGCGCACCGACACCTTCAAATTCAAGTACCAGAACGAGTGGCAATACCACGAGGTGGGGGTTGTCAACCTCGCATTCGGACTCCCAGCCCTATCTCGTCCCAACCGTGAGTCAAAGGCGTACAACGCTAATGCATTTTGGAAGGAAATAACGGGCGGCTTGGTTGGGGACTACAAGGGGCAGCATGCGAGGGCGTCGGCTATCAGGAACCCGGTGATCAGATATCTGGAGAGGATTTTGGGGAACACGATTTATGCCAGATCTGAGACGGGAACGGTGACGAGCAAGCAGCTCTACGGAATCTGGTGCCTTTTGCATAAAAAGGACCATGACTTTGGAAGGGACTTCCTAGAGCACCACTTCGAGGCTCCGTTCAAGCTTGGAACGAGAACCTCGAAGATCCGAGGAGGAGGGCTAATCTCAGTTTTGATGAAGCACCTCGGATTTGAGCCGTGCTCTGGACCTTGCAAGGGCATGGATTTGGGATTCGAGTAGATGAACAACACTTGGATGTTTGAGCACTGGTTGGGAAAGTACTGCATCCGATACAATGATGATGGCTTGTTCCCATTGCCAAACAAAAAGCTCGTGACGCTGGTGGGGATGAAGAAGGAGAATGTCGGGATGAACGGAGAGCAGCACCTCGCTATAGGTGCTAAGTACACATCAGAGATAGATAGCAAAGGACTCCGGGACGTTAGGCCGGTCAAGAGGAGCAGAGGAGAAGGCACGAGTGGTGCCGGATCGAGTGGAGTAGCAGAGCTACAAGAGGAGGAAGAAGCTGAGTACGAGGAAGGAGGAAACATGGCTGAGGAGGAAGAAGCTGGTGTGGGTGAAGGAGGTCAGGGACCTCAAGAGATGGAGTGCGGGATGCCTGATGCACCGACTCCAGAGCAGTGGTACCCAAACCAGATGGAGTGGTACGGAATGCGAACTGACATTCAGGGCCTGAGGGCAGATGTCACGGAGCTTCGCACCACTCAAAATCAGTGGTACACGGAGGCTTCTAGCATGAGAGGGGAGTTTCAAGAAGTTCGATCGGAGGTTTCAGATTTGAAACACTGGATGGAGGCACTCTTTGTCTCCCACTTAGGACCCGATCACCCCAGCTACCGGCCACCACCACCTCCAGATGCTTGCGAGACTTGGGATGCCCCCAATTTTCTTTTCCTTTTTCTTTCCTTTTCTTTTTCCTTTCTTCTCTTATTTATTTCTGTTCCTGAGTATGAATTGTAATGTTTGCTTGGAGTGTTTGTTTGGGGATTGTATTGGAAGTCTTTAAACTATTAAGGGAGTTGTTTCTAATTGCTCTGATTGCTGTGATTGATGACTTCATGCTTATTAACTCTTCTAGACTGCTTATTGTTTATTCTTGAGTATGACTAAGTGAGGAGAGTTGAGTTGTGAAAGTGAGTTGAAAATTCCTTTGTGTAGGTAAGTGAGTTTGAGCTGATTAGGGAGAGAACCCGTATGCTTATGAGTTTTCTTTTGAGTACTTGTGTGACAAGAGTGAGAACTCACTAGGACAAGCTTGGATGTGAAAGCCGTGAGCTTTTGAGCCTTACGAGATTTAAATGCATGATTTAATCTCTTCGTTTGTGAGTGGATCGTCACCCTAGAGGATGCTAGAACTTGCATGTGCTCTTGCTTCTAGATTGTGTCTAGTTTGATATGCCGAATGTGATCTTAGGCCATCATTGATTTTATTGAGTCACTTAGCCAAAATTTTCCTTACCAATGACATTGATCCCTTGTTAGCCCCTTTGAGCCTAAAGCCTATTTTATTTGCTAGCACATATGAACACTATTCCAATTCCTAAGCCTTTTTGTCCCAATTTGAGTGGAGAATAGGAAAGTGTGAATATGAAGGGAGTGAATTGAGTTGAAAAAAGGAGAATGTTGTATGTTGAGTGAATATGAGAAAAAGGTGTGATGAAGTTTTGAGATGTGGGAAAAAGAACAAAAAAATTTGAGAATGAGCAAAAGAAGAAAAAAATGAGCTCATGTGTTGTGCGAAAAAGAAAAAAATGATGAAGTGATTGAAAAAGTGAAAAAGAGAGAAAGAAAAAAATTGAAGTGTTGAGAGAATTGAAAGCGAAAGTGTAGTGATTGAATATGTTTGAAGTAGATCGTTTTTAATCTCGAAGTACCGAAGTTTTGAATTTCTATTCTCCATTCATTTGAGTCACTTTACCATATTGTTATCCCACCTGTCCAAAGAGCCTACATTACAACCTTTTGAAAGTCCTTTTTGATTCGGCATTGATTTCTAGAGTATGGTCGAAGTTGAGAGCATTTACAAGCCTATGGCTGCCAATTTGTGTGATTGATTGATTGAGTGAGTCCCTTTATCATTGTTATACACTTGTGAGGGAGTTAAACACATCGTTGAGTGCACATCCATGCTTGATCTTGGTGTTTCTCATTATTGTTGCATGAATACGATAAAAGGAATTGAGTGAGTATACGGGTGATTGACTTTTGAAGCTTGAATTCATTAGCTTGCATGATCGTTTCTTCCTACTCATTCCTAACAATTTCACTTGACTTATTATTTCATTGCTTGGGGACAAGCAATATGGTAAGTTTGGGGGGTTGATTAGACGTGAAATTGTCATGATTCGTAGCTAGAAACGCCCTAGTTTTGGTCGAGTTTATAGAGTATTTAGAGTCAATTGAGCATTATTTCTATACATTGATAAATTTGTCTCTTTGATGCTCATAGGTGAATAGAGGACGAAAAACGGAGTTCGTAGGACTTTGAATCGACTCAAACGGATGCCCGGATGAGAAGATATTGAAGAAATACGATTGGTATTAGTGCGGACGAGGAAAAGTATCATTTGGGAGGATTAGAGATCACTCGAGCGCATCACTCGAGCGCCACCGCTCGAGCGCCTTACTCGAGCGCGCAAACATACAGAACTATTCTTGCGCTCGAGCAGCTCGAGCGCCACCGCTCGAGCGAATTGCTCGAGCGCCCAAAAGTAACAGTGTCATTTCAGCGCTCGAGCAGCTCGAGCGCGACCGCTCGAGCGAATGCATCATTCGAGCTACACTGCTCGAGCGGGACCGCTCGAGCGTTTTGCTCGAGCGCCCCTATACTTTTGCTTCCGGATTCGTATTTTCGGCCCATTAACTCCCGTTTCGACCCGTGCCTATATATATCTCGTCCAAACACGTTTTGAAGGATCCCCAACTTTTACACATCACGTTTCATAGAGTTTTTAGAGCAAGGAGGAAGAGAAGAGACGAGCGAGCTTAGATTTACGGTTTTGAGGTTTTTGATTACGAATTTACTCTACGATTTCACGTTTTAGCTTCGATTCTTAATAACTTTTGTTCTAAAATACGTTGAGACCTAGTTTTTGTTAATTAATTTCAGTTTAATCTTTTACATATTGAAACCTCATTTTATGTTCGTTCTTTTCTTCGTTTTCGTTATCATGTTCATGTTCGTCACTTGTTTAATTTCTATTGTTTATGTTCAAATTATGTCTAGCTAAAACCCTTGCATGCTTAGGGTAGGATGAACTCGTAGAAGTAGGTTGTGGGTACGTAATTAGAGTAACTTGTGACGTTAGGTTTTAATTCTCTTAATTAATGAATGCTTAAAATTAATCTAGATTTTACTCTTGAGTTTCGTTCGAAAGGTGTTAGAGAGAGGACGACCGTATCACTCTTTAACAACGAGTAGGCTTAACGAGAGGGTTTAGGAAAGGTTAATTCATCTACCGGTTTAGCGAAGGAGGACGACCGCATCACCTTAGTTAAATTAGGGTCTCATTAATTAAGCACAATCTAATAACTTGTTAGTAGATTTGTGAAGTCGAGTGTTAGGGTAAAGTATTAGGGTTTAGAATCTTGAGCTTTCACCTTGCATTCTTAGACTTAGGTTAATTCTCGATTGTCACAGTTATTTTGATTATGTACCTGCTCCGTTAGTATACGTAGGGATTCCTATCCTAAGCATCACCATCTCTTATTTGAATCCAACCCTTAGTTAATTCGTCTACTTTAGTATTTTAGTTTAGTTAGTTTATTTTAGTTTAATTAATCTTTCTAAAAAAAATCCAAAAACAAAACACTCATATTAACTACGACGCGTAGATCTTCAGGGATCTATTCGCATATACACTGTCCCGTGGGTACGATATACTTGGTCGTTATACTTGCCAATACTAGAGTGAACCTGTCCGCTTGCGGGTAAGCGACTAGTAGAAGTTAGTAAAATCGCTTCAAGTCAACCTCCTCTGGCTCTGGTCACTTTCACCAGATGATCTCTGATCCCAGACCTCCTCTGATAGACCTCCTCTGATGACTTATCTACCAGACTCGTCTGACCAGACCTCACCTGATGGACCTCCTCTGGTAGCTCACCTGCCAGACTCCTCTGGTCAGGCTTCTCTGGTCAACCTCATCTGGTCCACCTCCTCTGGTACCCCAAATTCACCAATTCTCACGGCTAATACTTTACCAACATAGCCTCCTATTGAACTAAGCCCAGCAGATTACATACTTCACATTTGACCCTTCACAGTATGGAAAGGTAAAACCCCATCTGTTTCATATTTTCATATTTTTGGATGTAAGTGTTTCATCCATGACAATGGGAAATCTAAATTAAGAACCTTTGATGCTAAAGTGGCTGATGGAATATTTTTAGGATATTCCAGCACCAGTAAAGCTTTTAGAGTTTTTAATAAGAATTCACTTTGTGTGGAGGAAACACCTCATGTTGTTTTTGATGAATCTGCTTTTGAGTGCAAGGTGGAATCTAAGTCTTCTGATGAGATCCAGAATCAGACTACACCCAGAGTTATCAAAGTCAATCCACCTATTCTTGATTCAGATTCAGATTCAGATGATGACCTGTCTCCTGGTTCTCTGAAGCAGAAGCCTTCACAAGGAGCAGAACCAGAAGAGGTTGGTACTCCTGTAGGGGGAAGCTCTTCTGCAGACGGTGTTACTCACCAAGGTACTGCAGAAGATGATCAACCAGGTAAGACCACGGGAAGGATGACCCTGGTTGATCACCCCAATGACCTGATCTTAGGAGATCCAACTAAGGGTGTCCAGACTAGGAGAACTCTTAACTTAGCTGTCTTATTCAGTTGCTATTTGTCCTTGATTGAGCCCAAGAATATCAAGGAGGCACTGAAGGATTCAAATTGGATTATTGCAATGCAAGAGGAGTTGAATCAATTCACCAGACAGGATGTTTGGGAGCTGGTAGACAGACCAAGACATCAAAAGGTGATAGGCACTAAGTGGGTTTTCAAGAATAAGAAAGATGAGAATGATGTCATTACTAGGAACAAGGCAAGGCTAGTGGCCTAGGGCTATTCTCAGTCTGAAGGAATAGACTATGATGAGACATTTGCTCCTGTTGCCAGACTAGAAGCCATCAGATTGTTCTTAGCATATGCTGCTCACATGAAGTTCAAAGTATACCAGATGGATGTGAAATCTGCCTTTCTTAATAGGATTCTCATTGAGGAAGTGTATGTGGAACAACCTCCTGGTTTTGAACAAGGTGACAAGGTGTTTAAGCTTAAGAAAGCTCTCTATGGGCTGAAGCAGGCACCCAGAGCATGGTATGACACTCTATCTCAATTTCTTCTGGACAATGGTTTTTCTAAGGGTAAGATTGGTAGGACCTTGTTTAGGAAAGAAGAAGGAAAGGACATCCTTCTGGTCCAAATATATGTTGATGACATTATATTTGGATCCCCTAACAAGAAGCTGTGTGAGAAGTTTGGTGAGCTCATGCAGAGTCAGTTTGAGATGTCCATGATGGGAGAAATGAATTATTTCTTAGGTTTGCAGGTAAAGCAATCAGAGAAGGGAATTTTTATTAATCAAGCTAAGTACACCAGGAACATGTTAGAGAAATTTGGAGTAGGATCTAGCAAAGCAGCCAAGATCCCTATGATGACAAATTTCAACATGGATCCAGATGAGTCTGGAGAGAGTGTGGACCAGACTCAGTACAGAGCACTTATTGGTTCTCTTCTGTACTTGACTGCGAGCAGACCAGATATTACTTTTGCTGTAGGAGTTTGTGCCAGATTTCAAGCTAACCCCAAGAAAAGTCACTTGGAAGCAGCTAGGAAGATATTGAAGTATCTTAAGGGAACAGTGAATTTAGGATTGTGGTATCCTGCAGATGACAATTTAGAATTGAGTGGTTATTCAGATTCAGACTATGGTGGATGCAGAATAGATAGGAAGTCTACTAGTGGAACATGCCAATTTTTAGGGAATAAATTGGTATCCTGGTTTTCTAAGAAACAGACTTCAGTTGCTACATCAACCACAGAAGCAGAATACATGGCTGCAGGGAGCTGTTGTTCACAACTACTCTGGATTAGTCAACAGCTTAGGGATTACCAGATTAGAGCCAAGGATATTCCTATTTTCTGTGATAGTAATAGTGCCATTGCAATCACCCAGAATCCAGTTCTTCATACCAGATGTAAACATGTTGATATAAGGCATCATTTTATCAGAGATCATGTTGAGAAGGGAGATATAAGGATGGAAAAGATTGCAACAGAGAAGCAGAGAGCAGATATCTTAACTAAGCCTTTGGCTGAGACCAGATTCAGAGAGTTAGCTTTTGAATTAGGATTGTTGGATCCAGAGACAGATTTGTTTTAGGGGGAACAACAGAGAAGTATCCTTTGTTTCATTCCTTTACTTCATATATTTATTTTCTTTTACTAACATACCTGCAGATTAGACATATCAGAGAAGGTATATCTCCAGATGAGGTATACACCAGGTGACACTTGTCCCAGATGAGGTGCTGAGTCAGATTCCAAAATATCCAAAGTCTTCTCTGACCAGGACCAGATAAGCTCCATCAGAGGAGATGTAGCACCAGACTGGCTGTGGTATCATCTGGTTACAATATCAGGTGACAGGTATATCTTTACTTCTCTGGCCTCTGATCATTGGGATACACTTTTCAAATTAGTAAGTACACTCAAAATGTTTCAACTTCGGAGTGTATTTAAGACTAGGGTATAGGGCCTAGGCAATCATTTCGCTTTTTCTCTTGACTGCCACAAAACCCCTTTATGCCCAGTCCCAATGACTATGCCAACGCACCAGATTAAATCTGTATCTTGCCTTTCATTGTGGCCATCGGATTTAATCACTGTGCAAAATGTCAATCAATGCTAAAATTGATTTTGTTTCCTAAATTAAATTTGAACTTACACGCGTTCACACTTCAGTTATTAATCAAGCCACGCGTAATACCCTATTTAAATCAAATTCTCTTTCAATCTGTCCTTTCACGTTTCCATACTTTCAAACCCTAACCTCTCTCTGCGAAGTATTTCTTTCTCTCTCTCTCTCTCTCTCTCTCTTTCACAGATATGGCTCCTCTGTGCAACTTCGATCATGTTCTTATGATGAGAAAACTAAAGACGGAGATGGTGGTGGACTTTTACACCACCAAGAACCCTGTTGTGTTGTCGATTCTGGAGATGCTCCAGAAAGCAGGGGTGGAGAAGTTGATCTCCACAGTTCCCAAGGATTTTCGTACTCTTGACGGATATGCGGCCTAGATTTTGGTTCGTATGAAGGTTCACGCGGATCACATTTCCTCCAAGGTTGATGAAGATGATTTGGTGTTTTCTAAGCACGATTTTTGCGCTTTATTCGAGAACATTTCTGCAGTTGGAGTGGATCCTTTGACGTACAAGAAGGATGATATCATTGGTTCCTTTAAGATTTTTGCTCGATCTTCCTGCCAGAATATCACAAAGGGCTTCTTGGACAAGCATCTAAGGCAAAAGTACAAGGTCCTTTTTGATATAGTTGTAAAGGTGCTTATGTGTGAAAATCACAGCACAGATGCCATTTTCAACGGCAGGATGTGTGTGATGAGAGCTTTATACGATGGTGTTCAATGCAATTGGGCGGAGTTTTTCTGGGATGTGTTGAGGAAGAACATACTGAAGGTGAAGAAGGAGCCTTGTCCTTCCAAACCAGGGGAGATGCAGTTCTATTTCACTGCAAATGTTTCGTTGGGAATGAAACTTACTCTGATCTTGGATTCTTTGCTGCCAGAGAAGAGATGGAAAGAATCCTGGTGCAGAGGATTTCACAAGTCCAAGATATTATTTTCTAAGGATGGCCCTCTCCATGGCCATGCCGATTCTGATGGGGAAGAAGCCATCCCTGCCCCTCCTATTCAATCTATTCCCTCACCTGCAAAGGGACAGAAGAAACAACAGCAGCAGAGGACTCATAAGAAAGCTGCTGAAGCAACTGGTTCTTCAACCATTGCTTTCTCTGGTTCCTCAGAGGAGGACCAGATCCCTCTTCTTGATGTACTGAAGAAGAAGAGTTGAGTTGCTGAGGCTGCCAAGAAGGCAGGAGCTTCCAAGAGGAAGAGGCCAGAGGAGGCCAAGAAGAAATCTGCCAAGAAGCCAAAGAGAGGCAGAAGAGCCCCCAAGTCCCTTCTGGTGGATGAGCCATCAGAGGATGAAGAGGAAGAGGTTGAGCCTCTTGTGAGGAAATCCAAGGTCAAGAGAGCCATTCTTCAAGATCCTGACTCTGGATCTGATCTTGGAGAGGCCTTGGAGAAGGCCATTGATGAGGCTTCCCAGATGATGGAGGATGCTCCAGAGACTGCTGTACCTGCTGGTGTTGACCCAGCAGAGGTAAACCCATCCATTCCATCTTCTTCTCCTATTAATCCTGTCTCCCCCTCTACCTCTCCCCCAGATAATATTCCCCAAACCCCATCTGCCTCTGGTAACCCTATTTTTCCACCAGAGCAGATTATCCCAGATACCCCAGTATATACTCCCTCCACCATTCCTACTCAAACACCTTCTCCCCCAACTTCCCAAACACATCTTCCCACAAACCCCTCTCCCCCATCTTCTGTACCAGAGGTACCCTCAACCTCTTCTGGTGCAGAAATCCCCACTTCAAACACTTCCACCTCCCAGATACCTCCTACACCTTCTGTACCAGAGATCCCATCTTCTTCTGGTGCAGAGCAACCCATCCCCTCCACCTCCACATCACAAAATCCTAACCCTCCTCAAACCCATACAGACCAGGACCCAACCATTTCTATGGCTCTGGGATTTCCTGCCCCTCCCCCTTCTCCTACCTGTTTAACCAGCGATGATAGTGAAGATGAGGAAGCTTCACTTGAGCCTGCTAACCTAGCACATTCCTCCTCTGCCTCTGGGCCCAGACCCTTTATTTTCTCTTCTGATGAGATGGGTCCCATCAGGCAGAGTATGAGTGTGAGTGCTCAGCTCTGGCTAAGAGAGCAATTTCCAATTCTGTTGGAGCACTCACCCCTCCTGACAGATCTGACGGATGCCAAGGTTTGGAGTATGGCCAGACTCCAGGATGTTGAAGATCTCATGCTTCTGCTGGAGGAGATGTCTCCCTCCACCTTCACTGCGTGGGAGATTGAGCTAAAGAAGAAATTGAATATTCAAAACCCAGCAGAGTTGGACACACCAGAGGCGGCCAAGATCCTCATCAGAACTCTTCTAATCCAGAGAGGAGTTATGCTCACTCCAGAGGGCTTCTCTTACAACTTTGGTCCTCATTTCTCATTCCCTCCAGAGCTATATTCAGACGAGGAGGACTTTGAGATGTCTCCTGCTGTGCTCCAGAAGATGAAAGCATTCTTCAACGAGCAGATCATGTAGATTGGGCATTTTTCAAAAGCCATTCAACACATGGCCCCTGCTATGATAGAGCATCAAATCAAGCAAGAGAGGAGGATCTTCCTGAAGCAGATCAAGTCCTCTCTGGCAGAAGTTAAAGCTTCTTTCAAGGCCAATGACCTCTTTGTCAAACTGGATGTCATGCACAGCCAGAAGCAGCTCCAGGAGCACGTGCTGGAGCAGATGAGGCCAGTCTCTGTGCTCAAAGTTGAGATGGCCAGCCAGATGATCCAAACTGCCAAGTTGAAAGACTCCCTCCAGGAGATGTTAGAGAAGCAGGAAAGGCTTGTTGCTGAATCAAGAGCCTACCTGGAGGAAGCCAAGCAGCTACGTGATCTTCACTCTTCCTCCAACACTGCCTTGCCTGATCTTATAAGGCAGGTTGTGGAGCCCCTCCTTGATGAAGTTAAAAAGGGGGAAGAGAAGGCCAGAATTGATCTAGCGAAGACCACCAATGAAACTCTCTTTAGCCATGGAGCTCGTCTGGACCTGCTGGAGAACACTTTGGCCCAGGCTGTGTTGCAGAAGAAGAAGAAGGAGGAGTTAAAATCCCTTTCCATGGCTAAACAGCTTGCTGCAGAAGAGGAATCAGAAGCTGAGCAGGATCCAATCTCCATCTCTGGACCTGCAAAGAGGAAAATCAGGAGAGTCAAGAAAAGCTTCCTTGAGACTGTTGTTGAAGAAGCTCAGAAGAGATACAAGGAAGAGACTCCAGAGGAGAAGCAAGCAAGGATCAGGAAGAACATAGATGAAGAGCAGAGGCTCAGATATGTTAGAAGGCAAAGCAAGAAGAGCAGAGAAGCAGGTGCTTCTTCTGGTGCAGGTGGCTCGAGCCAGAAGAGGAAAGCTCCCATTGAAGTGATGAACATTCTGCCTCTCAGGATAGAAGGGTCTTTTGACTCTACTGTGCCTGTGCCCTTGATTGAGAAATGGAAGGAGGCAAAGACTCTCTGGTTCATCCAACACTATATCCAGAGGCCAGCACCAGAGGATGACGAGCTAATCAACAAGACCTTTCACACCTGGATGCAAGCTTATGATGCAGAGCTGTACAAGCAATTGATGGACTCAACCATTGAGTTCAACCTGGAGGTGACTGCCCCTGAGTTCACTTATCTTAACACTCCCATGGCAGGAGACCAGGTTGATTGGGCTGAGCTGAAGAGACTGTACAAGACAAAGGTGTTGGTGAACTTCACTCCAACATCTTCTGCAGAGTTGAAGGCCGTCCAAGATAGGTTCCTTGATTGGTTCCTTGTGCCCAAGGAAAACATGAGATATGCATAGAATAGGACTACTAAACTTCAATGTAATTTGTAATCATCTTGTCCTTATTATCAATGAAAATATCATATCTTCTCTGTTCAAAAGACAACCTCTTGTTGTCTTAATTGTTTGCCTGATAAGATCTATTCTAAGGTCTTATCCTTTATATGTTTTCTTGCTTAAGTCTTCTTTGTGATCAGTTCTGGTAGTGTTTTAACTCCATCAAAAAAGGGGAAATTGTTAGGATAAAAGTTGTTAGTTTTGATGAGTTAAAACAAACCAGAAGATGTAATAGGACCATCTGGACCTGTTAGCCAGATGATGATCTAGATTAGGACTTAGTCTAGGGGGAACTGCCAGACCAGAAGAGTCACCAGAAGACCCCACCAGAGGACTTCACCAGAGGACTCCACCAGAAGACTTCACCAGATGAGATCTGACCAGAGGCAGAGGACCTTCCCCAGACCAGACGAGTCCGGACCAGACGAGTCTGGTGGAACAAAAGATGCTCAGTTTGATCTCCTGTTTCTACTGAGTATTCTGGTTGTTCACCAGATGAGGACCAGAAGACACCGAGGTTGCCTGGTGTCTGGTCTTGCCTTCTCTGGAGAGAATCAGAGTTAGGCAGAGGAAGCTATTGACCGTTGGTGATTCAAATCAAGTCAACATGATCAGGATTGGAAAGTATTTGAAGATAATCAATCCAAGGATCCCACCAACCCAATCAATCAATTAGGGAATTGATTGATTGAGGCTTCCTTAAATAGAGGATCTGATTGGATTAGCCCTCAAACGGCTATTTCCTAATCCCCTCTATATATACAAGAGTGCAGTTCAAGAAAAAGCTCTAGAGAGATACTACACGCGCATAAGTGATCCAAGCTTTTGATATTCATACCACGCACTCTTATTGTTCATATTATTTATCTACTCTTAAGAAGATTATTGAAACCTCAACATGTTCATCTACCAGATAAGGTTGCAAGGTGTTGATCTTTAGATTGAAGTTAAATCTAAAGAGGTGTAAGAAGGAACTGGTACTTCCCAAATTCCAGTAAGTAAGTGAGTAAGTTGGTTGGTTGTTAGTGAGACCCCTTGGATATAAGGGAGAGTGGACGTAGGATATTTAAATCCGAACCACTATATATCTTGTGTTCTTTATTGCTTTATTTTACTTATTGTCATTTTGATTATTGTTCTCTTGTAAAAAGAAGTTGAAAGACATTTAACTTAAGCTTCCGCAATTAATCTAACTAGTGGGACCAACATAGGTCATGCAAGTAAAAAAGGTATATCCCCAAGGTTATGTGCATGTGTGTTGTTGCTAGGCCACATAATGCAACTGCTGGACATCAGTCATTTGATGGAAAAATAAGCATTTGACCATTCACAAAGCTAGAACCAACACAAAGGAACTCCAAGAATAGAGTAAGGGGAACAATGGTTACTAAGCCAATAGATTCAATCTTAAAGGAAGTCACAAAAGCATGCCTATTGAATCAGGTAATTAAATGTCATACTTGTTGTCATCATACATTAACATGCTTATTGTTTTCATACATTGCACATTTCATCATATAAGGACCCAAAGGGACTGTTAGATGGAATATCATCATACAATATAAGGAAGCATAGTTAAGTCTCTATAACAGGTTGTATAGGCTTATTGGTGATATTAACATGCTTATTGTTTTTAATTTTTCAGGTTATACTAGCTATTAAATGCAAATAGTCTCCTAATGCAAACAAGAACATCATTATTCAACAAAATAATGCCAAACCACATATAAGCAACAATGATCCAGACCTTAGGGCACTGCAACCTCAGATGGATTTAACATCATAATTGCATGTCAACCCCCAAACTCACCAGATACAAATATTCTACACTTGGGGGTTTTTAGGGTAATTCAGTCACTGCAAGTGGACACTGCTAGTTATACAATTATTGAATTGGTTACAAATGTGTTGCAGTCATTTGAGAGAATAATTGCAGTTTCACTTAACAATGTTTTTCTTAGCCTACAGAGTTGTCTAGTGGAAATCATGAAGACCAAGGGACACAACTAATACACAGTGCCACATATGAACAAACAAAGTCTCATAAGGGAAGGTAGATTGCCAATAAGCCTAGAAGTGGATGAAGATGTTGTAAGCTCATAATCATCACAACCTAACTCATAACCATCAATTTATTCGTATTAGCTCATAGGATTGATTTTCATCATATAAGCTCATAATCATCACAACCTGACTCATAATCATCAATTTATTCACCACGTGACTCATAAGTGACTGTCAACCAAGTAATCTCACAAAATAGGATTGATTTTATCATATAAGCCCATATTCATCACAAATTAATTCATAATCATCAATTATTTACCAAGTGACTCATAAAAATGACTCACAAGTGTCTGTCAACCAAGTATCTCGCAAAATAGGATTGATTTCATCATATAAGCTCATACTCATCACAAATTAACTCATAATCATCAATTATTCACAAAGCAACACATATATATGACTCATAATTGACTGTTAACCAAGTAATCTCACAAAATAGGACTGATTTTCATCATATAAGCTTATAATCATCACAACCTGATTCATAATCATCAATTATTCACCAAATGACTCATAAGAATGACTCATAATTTACTGTTAACCAAGTAATTTCACAAAATAGGACTGATTTTCATCGTATAAGCTCATTTTCATCACAAATAAACTTATAATCATAATTTATTCACCAAGTTGATTAGTGTGATAATTGCTCGAAATTCGTATACTTAAATTGCTTATTTTAATTGGAATTCTTACAACTATTCATATTAATTTGACTATTTGTGCTTAATTATCGAGAAAGGTGCTTGTGTTTATTTTGTAGGAAAAATTGAGGAAATGATGAAATTGGAGCAAAACAAGCAAGGTCGAAAAATCGAGCATCCATTTGAGATTAACCTGGGATCATATTGTCTGCTCTATTGCCAACTACAGCCAAGTCGAGTGTAGAATACGTTTGAAGGAGCATGAGAAGTTGAAAAGTGTACAAACGGAACAAAATAGAAGTCTCATGACCGAGCAAGGAAGTGCACGACCGTGCAGGGGCGCACATGGCATGGCACGGTCGTGCCATTTGGCCACAACTCGTGCGAAATTAAAAGTGCACGACTTAGCAAGGCATGGCACGGTCGTGCCACTTTGGCTCAACTCGTGCAACACCCATCCCCTGCTCCATTTTGTGCGATTTTTTATATTTTCGAGGGCTTTTTTGCAAATTCAACCTTGAGAACTTAATTACACATATAAAAGTCTTTCCCCCCTAAAAAGATAGGGTTTCCAATCAGATTTTAGGAACCATACACTCCCTTAGGGGGCACACACCCCACATACTAGAATAGCCTAATTTCAAATGTGATTGAGTTGGAGTTTAATGAACCCATGAATTATCGTCATATAGCAAATGAAATTTGTTTTATGTATAAAACATTGAAACTGTCTCATACACATTTTTTTTGTACACATATTTATCGAGAATCGAAAGATATGGTAAATTTTTTAAAATTTTAGTTTAGGCTCTACATGAGATGGAACTAAAATGTAACACACCAATCAGGAGAAAGGTTTGATTTGACAAATGTGAGATAATATTTGTATTACCAACTTGCAAGGCACATACAACCATTTATGTGACATTTACCCAATAAAATAAGCACCCAAACGCTATCCATAAATGAAGGGTTTTGAATTTTGATTGCTTAAATGATCGAATTTGATACCTTTTTCCAAATATTTGATATTTCTCATAAAATAGATATACATTAATTCGTATTTAAATGCCAAAAGTATTGGAACTTGAGGTATACTAAAAAGTTTTTGGAAATGACCCTTCTAGGACCATGTGTTTTTGAAAAGTATTATAGTTGGTGTTTTTATTTATTTATTATTTTTATTCTTTTGCGAGAAAAGAGTTGTAGTTAGTATGTAGTTTAATTTTTTTTATTTGACAAAGTATTAAATATCTTTATAAGAATATACACCTTAAGTTTTAATTTCAAAATAGAACCGCATAAGTTTTTTTCTTAGCACATCATACATGTAAATCGGACAGATCATCTATTACATACTTACATAATAGTGTAACATCAATATAAAGACAAAGTATACAGTGAAAGTGTGAAACTGGTTCATATATAAATTATTGAATGATGTTATTTGTTTTCACTAAACATCAGTGTTACTTATTTACATTGAAAAGTCTTAGTTGTTCGGTAAAAACAAACTAAAACTCTTCAATGAAAACAACTAATACTCTTTAGTAAAAATAACTAATATCTTTCAATAATTTACAAATAAATCAATTTCACCCTATATAATACTCTAAGGAGTCGTTTGGTTTACGGGATAGGATTGGATTAACTAGGATTGGATTAGAACGACTATCGGAAAACGGATAGACTAGAACCAGAATATTTGGACTAGAATCAAATTTTTTGGATCGAATTGTACACGAGATAGTCGTTCTAAGTCTATCCAGAGTCATGGTCTTGTGCAATCCCTCAAACCAAACACGAGATTACCTGGGATTATAAAGACAATCCCAGACAATCCCTCAAACCAAACGGCCCCTAATATGAATAGATAGCAATAAAAAGTTTCGATTAGTCAAATCATTTAAAGAAATAAACATTACTCGACCTGTTCAATTGCGGCATTATAATGCAATGAAATTCTTTTGGTCTAATTTTTTTTTTTTTTTTAATTTGATGGAGTGTATGAATAAAATATAGGGCTGTGGATAATATGAGCCTACATTTAATAGGATTCAACTAAAAAAAAAAAAAAAAACCTATACAAGTAAAATTTCAAATGTGGCCCAAGATATGTTTGGGCCATCTCACTACTATATGATTGGCCCATATACTTATCTCATCCAAACACTTCTACTTCTTCATTCATTCATTCATTCATTCTTCCTTTCTTTCTTTCTTTTTTTTTTTTTTTTTTTAATAATCGATTCGAATTTTAACAGTTTAACCAATAGGAAAATATTAGAAATATAGATGATGTATATTAAAATATAGGAAATGTATTAATAGCTTACTAAAATAACTAAATAACAACTTTTCTGATTTACGATTATAGGGAGACTAATACTCGAGACCTTGCAATATAACATGCAAAGATTTGCACCAAAAAGTTAGGACAAAATATAGAGTAAAAATGATTGTTTTTTCTAAAGTGTATTAGATGTTTACACTAAGATATTAGTTGTTTTAATTGAAGAGTATCAGTTGTTTACTGAAAACAAAATTAAGTCTCTTCAATGAAAATAATTAATACTCCCTCCGTCCCCAAACACTCTTTACAGTTGACTTTTTCTTATGTTTTAGCGAACAAGTTTGTTATTAGTATTTTTGAAATGATAAAGTGATTTTTAAGGTAGGATATAATAGATCTATCTCTCTTCTATTATAAAATAACTTAAAAATTACTTAATCATTTTAAATACTAATAAAACTCGCTCGCTAAAATACGAAAAAAGTCAACTGTGAAGAGTGTTACGGGACGAAGGTAGTACTCATCAGTGAAAACAACTATTACTTTTCAGTGAAAACAACTAATACCCATTAATAATTTAAAGAGCTGCAACCCTTAAAGTATTTAAATACTCATTGTAATATAATATTAGTTTATAATCATTAATTTTGCTCGATAACAATTCAAATGAATTTAGACAATAATATATTAAATTCCATTCAATTATTATAGTCATAACTATCACTATATTAGTATGTCCAGTTTTCTAACATAAGATAATATGATTTTTAAATCAATGTCTCTGGGGTGTCTTAAGATTTCAATAGAACACAATATAATTATTCGATAAAGTTTTGGAAATCGAAATTGCACCTATGAATAAAATTGATTATTCCCTGACCAGCCTAAAAAGCTGAAAAAAAAAAGAATTAAAAATAATAAATAGGATAAGGAGAAAAATTAGTTAGTTTAAAACATGGAACACTGAATAATTGCCATTTGTCAGTCGTGGATAAGATTTTATTTCTGTTAAAAAAACCACGTATTAGAACATAAAATCCATTAATCAATTGAAAGTATAGAGAGAGAAAGGAAGAGGAAATTAAGTTAGAAAGAGAAAGGAAGAAGCGATAAGAACGAGAGGAAAAAGATAAGCACCAAATGTCAGCTTGGCAAAATATCCCCATAATTATACCAATACTAGCCACTAGGTAGGTGGACATATACATATACTAGGTAAGATTTTCATATAATCATATAAATCAATTTGTTCATTTTATAAAATAAAATAAATATTAAAAAATCACAAAATATAAATATCTAATTTATTTTACATCTAAAAATATCATTTATACATATTTTATTTAAAATTATATAAGTAGTTTGTAAGTCCAAATGAGTTAAAGAAGAGGTTAAAAGTTTAGAGGGAAGGGGTGAATATACTTTAAACAAATTTTCGTGACTTAGCAAATTAAGTGTACTTAGAAAGAAGCGACTTCAGATAAGATTAAGTGGTGCGAGGTGTTTAGCCCAAAAACTGATAATTATCCTACTGATTGTTAAGAGCAATTATTCAGTTGAACAATTATCAGATTAAGCTGGGGTGAAACCGTGTGAGCCCTAACTCGCGTGTAGAAAAATATTTGATAAAACATTTAAGTACAAAATGCATCTGATCATTTGACGTGAATCAGATTCAGATGAATATGCAAATGGTATGATCAGATGAGATACAAAAACAAATAAATTACACATATATTTATAGTGGTTCAAAGACTCGTCTTCTACGTCTTCTATTCTCAGACAAAGTGGGGGTATCCCAGTACCTTAAGAATTTTAATTTAGAGTCTCAATTGACAACACTTTATACAATCTTTCAGATGAGTCTAACTCAACTTATTCAATCTATCAAACTAATCGAACTCTTGAAGAAAGGGTTTGACAATTAGGTGAGATTCTCCTTACAATAGCAAGGCTAGGATTGAAGGAATCTCTCTAAACTTGATTTTATGCTTGTAAACTTATGGAAACAGATCTAGAACACTTAAATTTAAGAAAACTAAATGGGCTTCTTGCATGTAGAGTAGTGTTTTTCGAAAATTCATTTGAATGCTTGTGAACTTGGTAGAATTTATGTACCTTACTCTGATGGTATGATCTGTATTTATAGGCAGTTTTCAAATATATCTATTGGAGTGATTAATTTGAAATCTTCTTATTTTGGGTGCAATCAAACCTTGGAATAAGATGTGTAGACATTTCATATCATTTCTCCTAAAGTCTCACCTACTTTTATACTTTATATCCGTTGAGATTGTAGCGTCATGCTTTGTGTCAATTTTCATACTTGAGTTGTCTTCTTCTCATTTGATCACACTCGATATGTCCAATAGATACATTTGAACTCTACTGAAAAGACTATCTAATACGATGTTTTATTACAAAGGTTCTCCTTGCCTTCTTAGCTTATGTTTTAGAGTTTCTGACACTTAGTGTATATTTCTTTTGTCTTTCTTAAGTCTCAATGACACTTTTCCTTTTCAACTAACTTAATGTCTTCTGATATCAGTTGAGCAAAAGTCAGCTTAAGCTGCCTATAAACGTATGATCATGACTTCAAGTCTTCTGGATTTAACTAGACCTTGATCTTCAAATGTTAAACACCCCCCACCCCCATAAGTTCAACGGATAATTTACGAAGTTGCTCCTAATGAACACTATATATATATATTAATTATATGAGTTTTGACTTAATCATTAATATTAATACAAATATTCCAACATAGTTATTAGAATTTCAGAATTAAAAAAAGTGTTGAAACTATACGATTTATAAATAAAGATATATACATATATGAGATTTGTTAGGAAATTAGAGATAAAAATGTAAACATAACAAAAACGATGACCATTTTGAAATAAAATTCAAACCCAAAAATTTACAAACAAGATGAAACGATACTGGGGGTAGTTCATTTAAAAAAAAAAATTTGTAATCAAATTAAATTTATATCACACGACACAATCTCACACACTAATTTGTTTTTAATATTCGTTTTACCAATTACAGTTCTAACCTAATAGGATTGTCTCCCTCGCATACATACGAGATTTTTCATAATAAATAATTATTAAATAGATAAATTTAAAATAATAAATATAAAAGTATGTATCTTGTAAATCAAGTATAAGTGCACTCTCATTTTCAAAATAGTATTGTTTAATATACATATGAAATAATATTATTTCGCATATGAGCATTACATTTTAGATTTCATGTCTTATTCCTTTTAAAATTACTAAACGATAATCCTTCATATGTTGTACAATATTACTTTATATACCAAATAATTTATCTAGTCTTATGTAAATCAAATTAGTAGAATTTTCTTTCTTTCTATAAGTTAAAAAAAAATAGTATTCCTTCCATCTCAGAAGAATTTGCACACTTTTCTTTTCAGTTTGTTTTTGGAAAAACTTGCACACTCTAAAAAAATATACTTTCTCTGTCTCAACATTTTTTGCATACCAAAGAGGGCACACGTGTTAAGAAAATTGTGTTTTTTGAGTAAAGTAGTGACATATAAGTAAATATTTATATTATTGTGAGTGTGCACGCAAATCAATATTTTTTTTTGGAGTGTGCAAATATTTTTTGGACGAACGAATAAGGAAATGTGCAAATAATAATGTGAAGGAAGAGTATTGATTTGTGTGCACAATTAAAAGAATATACACATATTTATCTTACTATTTTATTTAAAAGTTGACAATTTTTTAAAAAGTTTATCCGTGCAAATGTACAAGTTGATCTAAGACCGAGGTTGTATTTCTTTTCAATTTGTTTCAATATTCCCGAATTATATTAAAATAAAATCTTTTTCTAATTCAAAGCAAACTCAAAAAGAAAAAAGGAAAAAAAAAAACTTTATTAACGCGTCTAAGCAACACATTACAGACACTTGAACGAATCAAATGGCAAAATTGGCTGCACATAATGCATTTTTTTTAATGTTAAATATTATATGAAAATAGTTTATGATAAACTTATCATGAAACAGTTTTAAAGTATCATTAATCTCATTAGAAGTATTATTAATCTGAGTCGAGGGTGTTATATTATAGTTATTGTGAAATTGTTTGAACCCAAATTAATGATAATCCAAATCAAATATTCAATATTTTAGACAGTTTCATAATAAGCTTATCATGAACAATTTTCATATAAAACCTATTCTTTTTCCACAAATTCTAGCATGCACTTGAATTTTAAGCTCAATTTTAACTTTAATTTTGATTTTTTCAAAATACACACAAACACACCGAACTTTGTGTTTTTTTTTTACAATTGGAGTATTACTGATGTTCTCTTGGAGTATTACTGATTATTTCTTGGAATATTGTTGATTTATGCTTAAGGTAATTTTTTCAAAATCAAAGTGCATATCATGCACTCGGGTGCATACTAATTTTTTTTTTATATTCCCCAATAAAAAGTTGGCAAATAAAATTGAAAACCAAAAACAGAAAGAAAGAAGAAAGAGGGCCCACAAAATAGTTTATAATAAATTTATCATGAAATTGTTGTAATGTATCAAATATTTGATTAAGAGTATCAATAATCTCATCAGGAGTATTATCAATGTGGGTCAGCGATATTATATTGTAATTATTATAAATTTTCTTGAGTCCAAATTAATAAAACCCTAGATAAAATTATCGATACTCCTAATAAAATACTCCCTCCGTCCCTGAGTAAACTTCCCACTTTTCTTTTCGGGTCGTCCCCAGTAAATTTCTCATTCCATAAATGACAAAAACAACACTCTACTACATATAAACTTTAACCTTTAAATTCATACAATATTACTAAAGTGTCACTCATTCAATTCACTTTTCAACACTGTTCATTACTTTATCCCAAAAGTCAACATGTGACCCACCATATATTAATAAACAAATACACGTTATTAAACCATTCAACAAAAAGAAACAGAAAATTTACTCGGGGACGGAGGGAGTATTTGATATTTTAAAAATAATTGTATGATAAACTTACCGTAAACTATTTTAATATAAAACCTTTTTTTTTTAGGGTTAATTGCAAATAAAATCACAACCTTTTCGCAAATTGCAATCTAATCTAAACTTTTGAATCTTTGCAAATAAAACTCCAACTTAACATTTGGTTGCAATTTTAACCAAAACGTAGATTTCAATCAGCCCGAAAATAATAATAAATTATGTGTTGTCATCCGAACCAATATAAACATATTAATTATTCATTATTAGGTAAGTGAAATATCATTTTCGGACAACAAAAAATTCATATATTGGTTCGAATTGCAAATAAATATTAAGTTGAGGTTTTGTTTGTCAAGATTCAAAAGTTTAGATTAAATTGCAATTTGCGAAAAGGCTGTGATTTAATTTGCAATTAACCCTTTTTTTTAATATTCCCCAATAAAAAGGTGGCAAATAAAATTGAAAACCAAAAACAGAAAGAAAGAAGAAAGAGGGCCCCACAGAATCATCAGGCGTCCAATTTATGGCAGGGGGGCGGTGCGAGCGCGTTGTAGTATAATGGGGCCCACAAATTTAAATTTCTGGTATAATTCTTGTAGCCGTTAATCCAGCAATGATAGATAGGACTCACATTCAACTAGGAAAAAGCAAACAATTCAAATTAGGCCCCAAAAGCCTTAACACAAGAAAAGAAACCAAACAAAAGTATTCCATCTCATCCCCATCAATGATTTCTTCACTATGTTCAACTAAATTGGTTGTATAATCAAATCAATCATTGCATTTAATGTTTTTTCTTCAAATCCTATTTCCTTTCAACATAAATATTAAATATGAGTGTACATCTTACCAATAGCTATAATATAATTCACATTTTTTAATAATAAAATATGAAAAATGTTTTGTATGGATCGGTTTTCTGTATGAGATGGAGTGATATTTAAGTCTCGATTTGCTTTATAACATGATTTGAATAAAAGAGGTTCTAGTGTGTGCACTTCGGTGAATGGTATGCACGAATTTTGCAAAAGATACTCCGAAAAGTAATCAGTATTATCCAAATAAAAAAAAAATACACGGTTCAGCGCATATGTGTGTTTTGAAAAAAAAAAAATCAAAATTGAGTTTAAAATCAAAATGCATGTCATTCGCTTGATTGCATACTAGAATTTGTGTTTGAATAAAATTATAAACTCAAAAATCACATAATATTTATATTAACTTATATGATGAAACCCTATTTATGTAAGAGACTATATTTTAAGTTTTTGTTCATATACTTAATAATTATAACAAAAATATGACAACTACTAGTTATAAGGTAGGATCAGGATTAGTGATCATTTCAAATTTATTTATGTTGTGCCTTTTAATGAAAAGTAATATATATATATTAATTTTACATGTATATCTAATTAACAAACGAAAGTTCTTGGTATAAGTCAAAAAGATTAACTTTCACCATTTCAAATTTGGGACCATAAGTCCTCCAACTTTTTACCCTAGAGCAAACAAAAAAGGAGGCTATTTGATTGTCTAATAATAAATATCTAGGGTTTGGGTAATTAAGATTTTGAGGGCATTCAATATCAAAATATTTAACCACATGTTGTCCCAACTTTCATGTTGACATCAATCATTATTGTTTTTATTCATGATATACTAATTCGAGCTTGTTATGATTATACTTTTATGGTATTAAAGGCATGGGGGCATTAGGGAAACATGTTTTATATTGGTATATTATTATTATTATTTTAAAGTGAAATTTTGTTTTCATAGTTTCTAATTTCATGTTTCTAAAATTATTAGATTTGTTTCTCTATTCTAGTCATTAATTATTTTCAAATTGACCAAACTGTCTTTATTTAACACACTTACTTTTGTAAAATACCAATAATTTTTTTTTTCACCTTGTATGTTTGTAAAGATAAATTAAAATAGGATAAATATATGAAATAATTACAAATCTAATAATGTAATTGTGAAATTTATTCAAATTATTGTTAATAGTCGGATGAAGGGAGTATTTGTTATCAAGACCGATGAATGGGTAATTCTCTTAAAAACTAGTTTTATTGTGTAAATTTAAAAATGATATCAATAATTTTCATTATATAAGTATAATTCACAATACCGTGTATTTATCTAGAAATTATAATTAATTGAGTAGATTTTTCTCTCACATTTAAAACCAAACAATTTTATTCGAACTGGTTAAGTACATTTCCCTAATTAGAGACATCACCTTAATTGACTTGTCTCTCCAATAATTAATAGACATTAGTGTGTGATTTGTTTTGCATGCATCATGCATGGTTTGTGAACTTTAACCTAAATTCGATGAATTGTATGATAACATAATGCAAAAATATTCAAAAGAGCAGGCATGCATATGGGAACTTTCTTATAAACAATAATATTCAATATTGTTCTAATAATACTGTTCGATTATCACATTGCAGAGTGATAAATTAATAAACAAAAATAAGCATTCAAAATAAATGTTGTTTTAGAGGTTAAATTTTATTTCAAAATTACTGTCGATTTGGCTAAAAAAAAAATATCATGTTTTATCTTAATTTATCCGGAATTAGAATTCAAGATATAAGTAGGGATTATATTAAAATATAACAAAGTTGTTAAATATTATGAAAATATAACAGATCTTTTAGAAATTTTTACAGGGTATACATGTCAAAATTTTATTATTCTTAAAATTAAGAAATCTCCAGAATGACACTTATTTTGAAATAGAGGGAGTATTAATTAGGGAGAATTACAAATAGGTTCCCCCTCCTAGTGTTTATTAATCTTTAGTTCCTTACCTTTTAGAAAATACAAGCAGGTTCTTTTTTGTGTGGTCCCCACCCACTTACCCCATCAAGTCATCAACCCAAAATAACCCCCCACCCTACTGCCCTTTCCCCACCCTACTACCCTTTCCACCGCCCAGGCGTTTCCCATCAAAACCAAATTTGTAAATTTGAAATTTTAATTTCTTTTGTATTTATTTATATTTCTATTATATTTTTTAAATACAATTTCTGAACATATTTTTTGAACATTGACAATTTCCCTCTTATTTTTTCCATTTTACACTTCTTAAATACTTATTTGGGTACCTTTTTATTGATTGAGCAAAAATTATATGCAAAAAATATTATTTTAAATCTGAAATTTACAAATTCAAAATTAGTGTGCAAAAAATTTATTTGTGTAGCCAAAAATTCCAAATTTACAATATTTAGATCTGAAAATTTACCAATGCAAGAATTCTATTTGTGTTACATACACAAAAAATGTTAATATACACATTTAAATCAGAAATTTACAAATGCAAAAACATTGTTCAAAAAAAGTGTACACAATTTGACATCTGAACAAAAAAAATTCATAACATTTTGCAGAATTCCTTCACAAGATCTTCCTTCCAGATTCTCAATTCTTCATTTCCATTTTCTTCACAAATTTTCTTTACAATTCGCACAAAAATTCCTGAAATCATCAAAACAAAAAGAAATAATATGACTAAAATACTCAACATCACAGAGAACATAAATCAATAATTCCATTAATACCCTATTTGTACATATTGTTTCCCTCATATTCAAATCCGATTTCATTCATAAAAAAAAAAAAAATTAACTCAACAATTTTGGTTCGATAAACAGAAGGCTTTCTACTAAAATATATAACCCATTTGCACAAAAATCACAACAGAACTTACTGGTTCGATGGTTTTTGGAGTGGCCGGAGTCTGGATCGCGTCGGAATTGGGCGGTGTCGCGCCTGGGAGAGGGAGGGCTGCCGGTGCGTGGGAGAGGGAGGGAGGGCGGCGCCGGACCTTGCAGATCGCGGCCGTCCGTCGCTGCGTGAGTTTGAGAAAGAAGGCGGCGCCGCCGCGTGCGTGGGAGAGGGAGGGCGGCGCTGCGCCTGGGAGATCGGCGGCCGGTGCGTGTGAGAGAGAGGGAGGGCGGTGCTGCGCCTGGGAAATCGACGGCCGGTGCGTGTGAGAGAGAGGGAGGGCGGCGCCGCACGTTGCAGATCGGCGGCCGTCCGTTTGCAGATCCGAGGGCATTCTTGCTCAAATCGCCGCCGCTGAGTGAGGGGCGTCGCGCCACCGCCGTCGACCGCACGGCCTCTGTCGCTGCCATGTCCCTCATCCTCTGTGTTCATCCGCCGGAGTTTCTTGTCGCCCGAGAGAGGTGGATGTTTTTATAGAGTGGGAGGTAGAGAAAGGTAGAGAGAGAGAGAGGGGGTGGGGGGTACGGGTTTTTTTTTAGAGAATGGGAGGGAGAGAGACAGAAAAAGAGAGGAGAGATAGGGGGGGGGGGGTTTAAGTTGATGGGGTGAGTGATTTTTTATATTAATATTTTTAAACTTAGATGCAATTTTAAAAAGTTGGGAAACCAAATTGTTTTTAGGGTCTTAAAGAAGAACCTATTTGTAATAATCTCGTATTAATTAAGTAGATCGACATACAATAAATTTTACTATTTTAAATTTATTTTTCGGAAAATACTTTTATATAAGGTCCTTGGTCGACCAAGCTAATTATTGCTAATGTACATATTGGTGAGGTAGAAACACGATACTATAACGTAAATCTGTTGATTTTAATTTGAGAATACCTAACAAATATGTAAACACAATTAACGTGTTAGTTCAGTGGTTCACGCATGAATACTAGAATAATAATAACTAAAACACAATAAAGGGAATAACCCCAATATTTTACAATTCAATATTCATCTAACTAACAACAAATTACAGAGTTCTTATTTCTAATATAAAAACTAGAGTTTTAAAAATATAAGCCTTAAAAGCTCGACCCACTGCAAATTAATTAAAACATAAACAAAGTCCATAAAATATAAATAAATAATTAAACACAAATTTATCTCCGTCACATATACACCTTATAATTCCTTGAAATAAGTTGTGACATTAAACAATATATATATAATTTGCAAGAATACAATATTTACAACTGCATTGAAGAATTCAAAAATAGTTTAAGCACAACTATATTTTTTCATTTTTCATTTTTTAAGCTAATGTCAATTTGGCTGGGATTTCATATTCGAGCCCGGGAAATTAAATAAATTAATTAATTTTACATTTATATTCAAGTTCGAACTTTAAATAAAATGAAAAAAAATGGTATTGATTAGAGCCAAAAGGTCACACCCACACATCCTGGTTCGATTCTTGTAAAGCAACTCTACCTAGGGGTGTGCAAAATACGGTCTAAACCGAATAAACCGACCAAACCAAATCGAAATATAAATTTTGGTCCGGTTTTCGGTTTATGGTTCGGTTTACGGTTTTGTAATTTGAATTTTTTTTATTTCGGTTCGGTTTACGGTTTCTACGATTTAAAAACCATATAGACCGAACCGAACCGAAATATTTTTAATAATAATATATTATGTATATTAATATTCACTAAATAAATATTTAATAGCTTATATTCTAATATAATATAATAATATTAATATTAGATAATTTAGATTCACGCATAAAAGACTTATGTTGATTTGTGTTTTGCATAAAATACTTGAGGAGTGGTGTTTTGTGTTGATTATATTTTTCAAATTGTTGCTTAGCTTTTGAAAACTATTATGTTAATGTTTTTATTGGATTATGTAGTAGGGTTATTGATTAATCTTTGCTTAAATTAGTATTTAAATGTTGACATGTTGTAAATAATTAAATGAAACATGTGTATTGATTCAAAAAAAAAATTAAACTGATTTAAAAAAAAAGAAAAGTGTAAAAAATTTCGGTTTGTACGGTTTGGGACCGAACCGAACCGAACCGAACCGAAATATTTCGGTTTGGGACCGAACGGTTTTTTTTAATATGGTTCGGTTTTTGGTTTATAAAAAAATTTCGGTTTGGTGTTCGGTTTGACTAATACGGTTCGGTTCGGTGACCGAACCGACCGTTGCACACCCCTAACTCTACCCACATAAAATTGTCCACTCTTAAATTTGATTTTTTAGATGAAATGACTGGAATTTATTTCACCTCTCTGTTTTAATTCATTTGTCGTTTCTTAGAAATTTTGTATGAAATTATGAAACATAAAATTTTAGAATATTTACCGTCTAGTAAAAAAGAAATAAAGGGATGATATGTGTGGGAAAATATATATTTTTAAAAGAGGTATTTTTAGGAATAAATATGAAAAAACATGAAAAAATTAAATTAAATTGACAATCATCCCCTATTATACTAATAGGGAGTTTGTTATGCCTATGTGTCGTCTTTATATTAGTTTCGCTTATATGTGGCATGAGTCTTATGTGTCGTGTCATCTATGTGGTTTATATAATAGGTAGTCTAATAAAAAAAAATGTATCCATAAGGAATTGAACCGTACACCTCATCATGATCATGATTAAAGTTTAATATGATTACCAATTAAGCTATACTATAAATCTCAATAAAGTTATAATTCTATCGTATATAACTTGACTCTATAAAATTATATTATAAATTATATTGTAATTGTACCAATTTATATTTATTTAACTATATATTAGGATATCATGATATATTTAAAAAAAAATTAATGTGTTAATAATTCAAACAAGTAACTTATGTATACTTAACTCTACATATTATTACTAAATTGATTAGTTAAATTAAAAAAAAAAATTATGTGAAATTTTAATGTTTAATTGAATTATTTTTGTTGTCTCTCTGTATTTGAAGATTTCCTTTTAGTGAATCTTAATTTGTGAAAAATTAGAAAAAATAGAATTTAAGTATGTTAAATAAATTTGACTTATTTTGTAGATTAAATTATTAATTAATTTTTTTTAAATCTAACTATCTTAAATTTTAACATTTAATTGACAAGTCTTATTGTCTAGAAAATACAGAAAATCAAAATTATAATTGAATATATTTATCATATAATATAATTAATATTATTTTACAGTGAGTAAATTTATTTAAATATATATAATACATATCTAATTAATTTTTACTAAATTCCGGGTAATACACGGGCACTAGTTTTGAAATAAAACTAAGTCCAAAAACATCAAACAAAATAATTAGGAAGGGAAGTATAAATGAAAATAATTAGGAAGGGAATTTCCAAATCGAACAGATGGAATTCGGTTAATTCGGTCGATTTTTTTTTTTTATTCGGTTAGAATTTTTAATAATCAAATTTCATTATATTTCATTTATACTTTATTCCAAGTAAAAATCGAATTAACTAAACTAAATATGTATCAATTTAAAAATACGTACATATCGTTTGATGAAATAACTAGCTCCAAATAGTTTCTTGAAATCATTTAAAATATTTGTTAATACGTACTACTAGTCCTAAATATTTATTAGTAATATTCATAAGTTGATATATAAAATAGAAAATAGGACTTGTTGCAAAAGTATTGTGTACTCTTATCAACCCGACAATATTCATAATTCTATATTAATCAGACTAAGCTATATTTAAATCAGAATAATGTTTGAAAAAATTTCTAATTAAAAAAATTAGTAGAAATAACTGATACGAATGAAGGTAAAAAAATAAGTATGTGTAGTGGACTATTTAGAAAAATTAGTCGATTGTTTAAATCGAAATATAAATTTAATTCAATTCGACTCTTCATTATTTCAGTTTTGTTTTTATTACACTTCTTAATTTTTTGGTAAATTTAATTCGGTTCGATCGAAAAATATTTCCAAACCGACCTAACTGACGGATGTCCATTCCTATTTCTAACTCTCGTAAATCTTTAAGAATTAAGTAATAATTTAACGAGTATGTATAGAGTGAAATTGGTTTATATATGAATCACTGAAGGGTATTAGTTGTTTTTACTGAAAAGTATTAGTTATTTTAACTGAAGAGTGTTACTGGTTTACACTGAAGAGTCTTAGTTCATTTTCACCGAACAACTAAGACTCTTTAGTGTAAATCAGTAGTACTCTTTAGTAAATATAACTAATATTCTTCAATGAAAACAACTAAGACCCTTCCGTGATTCATATATAAACCAGTTTCACTCTATACTTTGTCTAATTTAATTCATTCCCTTGAATATATTTCATAACCATCGATTTGGATTCCATGAGAGTTGCATTCATATATTCTAGATTTAGAAAATGTTTTGTATACATATTTTCTAAAAATGCACTATATTGTGAAACATTTTACATGTAAAATATTCTTAAAATAGACAAATATTTTTATTAAAAAAAATACGGGTCTGATCGCTCTAGGACAAATATCGCAGATCTTAAGCGGGTCAAACTGATTTAAAAAAAAAAATCGCACAAGACTTATTTCAAAATTTTCGCTCTCAGACTGTGTTACTATATGAGCAAATATGTAAACTGTTAGGCAAAACATGTATTACTAGTTCTTAAAAAATAGTTTTTTTGTGCTTTAAAATAACAATAATGACAATTACGTGTTTTTACAAGAACACATATGTGTCTTTTAATTTATTCCTTAACTCTTTAAATCTAGATTTATTGTTTCCTACATTAACACACATTTTCTTCAACAATAGCATACATTTGCTCTAACATTAACACACTTTTACTCTAACATTAACACACATTTGCAATAACACACATTTGTAGTAACACTTACTCTAACATTAACATACGTTTGTTTCAACAGTAACATACATTTCCTCTAACATTAACACACATTTGCCCCAATAGTAACACGCATTTGCTTCAATAGTAACACATATTTGCTCCAATAGTAACACCCATTTTCTCTAACATTAACACAAGTTTGCTCCAATAATAACACATATTTATAGTAACACACATTTGCAGTAACACATATTTACTCTAACATTAACATACATTTGCAGTAACACATATTTACTCTAATATCAATACATATTTTCTCCACCTGTAGTTTGCTCTAACATTAACACACATTTGTTCCAACAGCAAGTCAAATTTGTTTTTACAGTAACATATGATTATCCTTATGGTAACAGAACTTGGGAGAGTGATTCTATATATTTGTGCAAACACATCTTTATTCATTGAGTAAAACATTTGTGTTATTATAGTAATAAATTTTTCACTACCTTAAATGCGTAGTATGTATGAAACAATAATTATTTTTGTAAAAATATATAAATATTTGTGAAAATCAATAATTGAATAGATAGTAACACACATTTTGCTCTTATATTGTAGGGAAAAATATTTATTTTAATAAAAAAACTCAAATATTGATAAAAAATAAATCAACATTTAGTTTTATAGTAACACACATTTTACCCTTCAATAACATGCATTTGTCCATATAGTAACACAAACTGAGAGCGAAAATTCTGAAACTTAACTTGTGTGAGATTTTGGAAAAAATTCACAAAATCTGATCCGACCCGGCCAAAATCCGTGAATTTTTTAAATATGAGTTATTTTACGAATTCTATATTAATAAAATATTTCATATAACAATTTATGTTTCATAAATTATTTTTGCTTTGTAATCATATATCTTATTATTTTGAATGATTAAACCTTTGATATAAATTATGAATGACCTGCTCTCTAATAAGTACTCGTCAATGATCACATTATAGAGTAATTAAATAAATAGACTAACATTAGTTCTTGAACCTCGTGTATTACGTGAGTTTAAAAAAATTAATTTTATGTTAAATATTTTGATATTTACATTCTCATAAAATAATTCAATTTGATTAATTTAATTTACTTTGGAATAATTGATATCATCTCAATTAATTCTATTTTTATCCTAATTAAATTTAAATTTATTATCCTTAATTGATTATTATTT
Organism: Ballota nigra; assembly: GCA_947034835.1. Lineage (NCBI taxonomy): Eukaryota > Viridiplantae > Streptophyta > Magnoliopsida > Lamiales > Lamiaceae > Ballota > Ballota nigra. The sequence goes on along the minus strand of OX344727.1, from coordinate 1,387,963 downwards.
TAATTAAATTTGTAATTAAACTTTTAAAAAAATTAGTTAATACGTTTAGAATGAACAACCATGATTGCTTCTTAAATAAAGTTAATTAATAAATTTCAATTAAAAATAGATGATATAAAGATACACTCATCTAATCATTTATAATTAAATTCTAGCTTATCTACCACAATCAATTAGTTAATTATTATAAAAAGAATTGAAAATCAATTTGTAATTTAAAAAAAATACCATAATTTAGTCAAACTCATAGAATTCTAAAAACTCAAAATAGAAATTTAATAGAGGGTGGGGTTGATTCCCTATAGATATAATATTCTTAAAAATATTGAAAATTCTGTTATTTATAATTTATTAAGTAGATCGAAGTAGATAATTTTGACTTTTTTCTATTTATTTTTCACACAATCCTTTTCTGTAAGGTCCCTTATCATATCCAAAATATTTTGTATATATTTTATCTTATTTTGTGTTTAATTTTTTTGGAAAGGTATTTTGTGTTTAATTTTATAAAGTGCTAATTATATGTACATAGACATCTTATAAATTCTTTTGAAATAAGATGTGATATTAAACGACATATATTATGCAAGAAAATAGATTATATTTATTAATACTACTAGTCCTAAATATTTGTTAATATTCATACGTTGATAACTTGTTGCAAAAGTATTGTGTACTATTATCAACTTGAATATATTCATAATTCAAAATCTTGATAATATTCATAATTTAATATTAATCAGCTATATTTAAATCAGAATAGTATTTTAAAATATTTTTAAATAAAAAAAAATAGTAGAGATAACCGATAAAAATGAAGGTAAAAAAAAAAAATGAGTATGTATAGAGTGAACTTGGTTTATATATGAATCACTGAAGGGTATTAGTTGATTTCACTGAAAAATATTAGTTATTTTTACTGAAGAGTATTACTGGTTTACACTGAAGAGTCTTAGTTCATTTTTACTGAACAACTAAGACTCTTTAGGGTAAATCAGTAATACTCTTAAGTAAATACAACTAATACTCTTCAATGAAAACAACTAATACCCTTCAGTGATTTATGTATAAATCAGTTTCACTCTATACTTTATCAAAAAAAATAGTATGTGTAGTGGACTGTTTAAAAAAAAAAAATAGTCCGGGTGTCCATCCCTATTTCTAACTTTTGTAAATCTTTAAAATTAAGAATTTAATAATTTAATTCATTAACTTGAATATATTTCATAACCACGGATTTATTCATATTTTCTAGGTTTATTTTGTATACATATTTCCAAAATTCTTTTTACAAATTTGATATAAATTATGATTTGACCTGCTCTCTTTAACAATGTACTCGTGAATTAATATTTGTAATATTTCTCTAGTTAGTACTCGTCTATTATCATATTATAGAGTAATTAAATAAAGACAAAGTATAGAGTGAAACTGATTTATACATAAATTACTAAATGTTATTAGTTGTTTTCATTGAAGAGTATCAGTTGCATTTACTGAAGAGTATTACTGATTTACACTAAAGAGTCTTAGTTGTTCGGTGAAAATGAACTAAGACTCTTCAGTGTAAACTAATAATACTCTTCAGTAAAAATAACTAATATTTTTCAGTGAAAACAACTAATACACTTCAATGATTCATATATAAATCAATTTCACTCTATACATACTCTTAAATAAATAGATTAACATTCTTGAAAATATCGAAAATTCTGTTAATAATAATTAATTAAGTAGATCGAAGTACGATAATTTTGACTATATTTTATTTATTTTTCACACAATCCTTTTCTGTAAGATCCAATTATCTGCTCATGTCAAAGGGTGAAAATTAGCATATCCAAATTATTTACTACATAATTTATCTTATTTGTATTTAATTTTATAAAGTGCTAATTACATGTACTATAATACATATACATCTTATAAATTCTTTGAAATAAGATGTGATATTAAACGACATATAATATGCAAGAAAACATTTACAAAAAGAATGCAAAAATATTTTAGTCACACTTTTTTTAAAATGTCAATTTGGGTGGTATTACATATTCGAGTCCTCCCACTCGACCCACACTATTCATTTTATATGTCGAACATGATTTGCATGAGACCGTCTCATACAAATTTTATCTTATTTATCGCTTTTAAAATTAAGAAATGTAAAATTTTGATATACTTATCTTCCAATAATAAAGAAAGAGAGGAGGGTGTAGGTAGAAAAATATATTTTCCAAAAAAAAATAAAAAAATTAGGGATAAATTTAAAGAAAGTGAAAAAATAATAAATACGATAATTATTTTAAAACAAATTTTAAGTTAAAAAGTGAGATCATATTTTAAAAATAAACAATTGACCATAGCATAATCGCATAACATAACGCAAAAAGACCAGAGTAAGTCTTGTGTGAAATCGTCTTATAGTATTGAGACCAATACTATTTGATTCATCTTTAACTTAAAATATGTCACTTATTAATTAAAAATTGTTACTTTAAAAATAATAATAATATTTTTGTTAAAAGTGATTTATTATATTTTCTTTAAAAATATGTCACATTTCATGATAATCCTGTCAATTTTTTATAATTTAATATATGACGGTTTCACAAAAAAAACTAATATCGAAAAGGGTGACCTAACTAATTATGCATAATACCAAAAATTTGACAAATGCAACCCATAATAATTACTAGCTGACATTAATTTGATTAAATCGCACAAGTAATAAATGAAGTCAAAGTGAGTTAAATTGCAAAACCAGCCCAAGAAAACGGGTCAAAAACTTGCTTCTCAAATCGCGACCAAGTCAATATCTTAATCCCAATTTATTCACATTAAAAAAAAAAAAAAAAAATATATATATATATAGGGGCATTTCCGGAATTTCCACTCCACATTCTCTTACATTAAAAACGAGTCCGAAGACTCCCACACAATCGCAAGAGAAAGAGGAAGTTAGAGAGAGAGAGAAGAGAGAGAAACACTAATCCTCACATACTAACAGAAAAAACAGCTGAGAAATTTTAATTTTTTTTTTCACAAAAAAAATTGAAAAATGAGTGAGATTATATTATATATAGATGAAATTAGGTCATCAATATTTATATGCAGAATTTGCCATGAAGAAGAATTTGAAAGCTGCAAACCTCTGGAAACGCCTTGTGCTTGCTCCGGCACTGTAAAAGTATTTTTTTGAATAATTATTTTTGTATTTAATTTAATGATCATGCTTTTTGTCACGGTTAATTTTATTTAAATTGATCGTTGAATTTTTATTTTTTTTTTGTTAATTTTGCAGTTTGCGCACAGAGATTGCGTACAGAGATGGTGCGATGAAAAGGGGAACACAACTTGTGAAATTTGCTTACAGGTGTGTATATATATGTGTATGTATATGTGTATATAGGTTTGGATTTTAATTTTTAATTTTTTAAAAAAAATATATTGATTTGAAATTTTGATCATCATCGCATATAATCGTACAATATGAACTTTGCTTCTCTTTTTGTGGTAATTTGTTTTTCTTATTTATTTATTGTTTTCAAATTTGATAAGTTTCATATTTTTTGGTTAAAAATAGTTTTGCTGGCTTCAATTCAAAGTCTAGATTTTTTAAGATTGACATTTTTCTGCACCAATTTTGGGTGCTTTTTTTTTTTTTTCTTTTTATAAAGATTGCCTTTTTTTGTTCCTTTTAATGTTGGAAGAATTTCTTTTATTCTCTCTGTTTTTTCTCTTCAATATTTCTTGCTCAAAAATGGGAATCCTTCACAGTAATAATATATTTTCATATGTTTTGTGTATGTGTTTTTTTTAAAGATTGTCTTTTTGTTTGTTTTAATTTAATGCTGAAAGAATATCCCATTTCTCTCTGTTTTCCACTTCAATATTTCTGGCTCAAGTGGAAATTCCTCATAGATATATATATACCCCACACATATACATGTGTATGTGTGTGTATTTTTATTTTTTTTTCAAAAATTTATGTGAGATGATGACCAAATTAAAAAAATATTATGATTATAATAAAATGTGATAATATTTCAAAAAAAAAGTAATAAGTTATTTATCTTTTTTTTTTTTAAATGATAATTTTTTAATTAATGAGTGTCATATTTTAAGTTAAAAGTGGGTCATATAGTATCGGTTTCATACTTAGACTTGCTTTTTTTTTTTTATAATTTTGTTTAAGAAATCAGTCTCTTTCCCAACTGTATTTCTTGGAGTATAAATAGGGATAATTATGCTTGCTTTTCTTTATTTAAATTGCAAGGAATGGGACATCACTATACGTTCTTATCTACTTCTATTCCAATTGAAACTCAACTACAACTTTAAGCTTTATTTTCTACTATTTTCCAGCCCACTTTCTCCCTTTCTAAAGTCTTTTCAAACATGGGTTTTATTTTATTTTTTAAATTTCAGTATTTTTTAGCTGCACTTAAATAATTGCATTGGAAAGTGACTTTATTTAATTAAATTAAAATAATTATATGGAAACATATATGGATTTTTTTTTTTGAAAATTTTAGTTTCATGTCTAAAATGTATTTTTCCCTTTATAAAGTCTTTTCAAACATGGTTTTATTTTATTTTTTAAATTTCAGTATTTTTTAGCTGCAGTTAAATAATTGTATTGGAAAGTGACTTTATTTAATTATATGGAAATATATATGGGTTTTTAAAAAAAATTAGTTTCATGTCTAAAATGTATATTTCCCTTTCTAAAGTCTTTTCAAACATGGGTTTTATTTTATTTTTTAAATTTCAGTATTTTTTAGCTGCACTTAAATAATTGTATTGGAAAGTGACTTTATTTAATTAAATAATTATATGGAAACATATATGGGTTTTTTTGAAAATTTTAGTTTCATGTCGAAAATGTATTTTTTAGCTGCACTTCAATAATTGTATTGGAAAGTGACTTTATTTAATTAATAAAATAATTATATGGCAGAAATTTGAACCTGGGTACACATCTCCTCCACCTAAGAAAACACAGATAATTGATGCAACAGTGACAATAAGGTATCCACTTTTGTCTTTCTCTCTCTCTCTCCTCCCTCTCTCTCTCTTGATTCTAAATTTTCAATTAAAATAAAACAAAATATTATATAAAAATAATTCATAATAAATTTATCATGAAACTATATTAAAACATTGAATATGTAATCGGAAGTATCGATAATTTCATTAGGAATATCATTAATTTGGGTCGGTGGTATTATATTGCAGTTGCTGTAAAAAAAAAGAGCTTAAATTAATGATACTCCTGATGAGATTATCGATAGTTTTGGTCAAATATCCGATATTTTAAAATAATTTCATAATGACAAAGTATAGAGTAAAACTGGTTTATACATGAATTACTGAAGGGTATTAGTTGTTTTCATTGAAGAGTATTAGTTGTATTTACTGAAGAGTATTACTGATTTACACTAAAGAGTCTTAGTTGTTCGGTGAAAATGAACTAAGACTCTTCAGTGTAAACCAATAATACTCTTCAGTAAAAACAACTAATACTCTTCAATGAAAACAACTAATACCCTTCAGTGATTCATATATAAATCAATTTCACTCTATACATACTCTTTCATAATAAGCTTATGATGAACAATTTTTATATAAAACTTAATTCTAAAATAAACGCACTTAATATAATTAAATTCTTATCTAAGTATTTTAATGAATCCATATTCCTACTTGGTGTTGGTGTTATCTAACTTTTTGTCATGGATTTGTGGCCAATAATGCATGATTTGTACTATGTAATTGTCGTCTTCCTCCTCTTAAGTTAACTTATATAGAAGAAAAAGATTATTAATAATCACATGAGATCATCTACTATTTTTTTAATCTCAAATTCATTAATTGTAAACTTGGTATCATCGAAAGATTTAATATGGAAATTTTATTTATTGTGGATTTTTTGTCAGCTCCACATGTGAATATTGCTTTGTGTTTGTTTCTCGTGGCCAAATTTACTTGACACTAAACTGAAATTTAATTAATGTAAATCTATCAAATATAGAATAATATATTTTGTGGGATTTGTCATCTTCCTCATTTACAAGTTTCTAGATACTAAACTCAGGGTCCGCTTGGTTAGAGGTATTGATTATAGGGTAATGGGAATAATTTCATTAGTAGTGTTTGACATTATTAATGTATTGTATTAAGATTGAAAATGAGTTATAATTTACCTATAAAATTGATCCTCATTCATTACCCCCTACTTAAATGACTCTTCAATCACTTTAATTCTCATTACCCTATAATCATCACCCCCAACCAAGCGGACCCTCAATCTTGCCATGATTTCAAATTTGCAAGGATGGCTTTCTCAATTTGACAAAATGATAAAAAAAAAAAATAATAAAAAAATCAAGCCTCATTTGCATGTGTAGCACTAATTTTAAATCCGTACACTTGTCATATTTCGGTTATATTAATTACAAAATTTTCTATAATTTTAAATCCATACACTTGTCATATTTCGGTTATATTAGTTACAAAATTTCCTATAATTTTAAATCATACACTTGTTATGTTTCAGTTATTTTAGTCATAAAATTTTCTATGAACAAGTTTCGCATTATAAAACCAATACTATTAGATTTGTAAATTTAAATTACAACGTCAAATGTTATGGTATCAGTGGATACATCTAATAATATCAGTTTCATACTATGAAAAGTTTTAAAAGAGACATACTCTATATTAGCTTGTATGTTTCAGTAGCCTGCACGTTTCATTCATGTACTTAATTGCGAGTGCAACTGGTGCATAGAAACTGACTTGAAAAATAAAATGAAATAAAATATGGATCTAGTCACTGATACCATTAGACTTGTAAAATTACAGAAGAAATATGGTATCAGTGAATATATCTAATAATATTAATTTTGTACTATGAACAAATTTTAAATGAGACATATTCTTATATTAGTTTGTACGTCTCGGTTGCCTGCACGTTTCACCCATGTGTTTAATTACAACGGCAACGGGTACATAAAAGATACTCTCTCTGTCCCAATTTTGTTTACCCATTTCATTATTTACTCCTTTCAAATACCTCTAAATTACACCTTATTCCACTAATAATTACGTAGAAAAACATCTTCATGTCGTTTCATGCACTTAAATTGAATAATACGCAATCATAAAAAAAATTATTTTATCCATTTAAATATTATAAATTAAGTCTCAAATTAAAGTCAGCAAAAGTCAAATGGGTAAAACAAAATTGGGACGGAGGGAGTAACTTCAAAAAATAAATTAAAATAAAATAGGGAGATCTCAAATTAATTAAAAATGGGAATTTTTGTGATTGACAATAGGGACAGTTTGGAAGTACCAAGAAATGAACAAGAGGAAGAACATTCTAGAGACAATCATGGAACAGAGTATTCAGAGTGTGAAGCTGATAGAAGTGCTTCTTGCTGCAAATCAATGGCTCTCATTGTAAGTTCTTTTCTCAATTATTGAAATTAAATCCTTGTCAAAAAAAAAAAAAATTTGAAATTAAATATTATTTCAAGTCTTCCAAAATTACAGTTGGATGTTACATTATGTGTCTGAAATTTGTTCTCCATAGAATGGAAATTGGAACCTGTGCTTTCACATTAATTAATTCCAAGTAACTTCTTAAATTTGTGACAGTCTGTAGCTAATTATATTCAAAGCCCCCCCCAGAAATTAAATTTGGTTTGAACAGAATTTGCCAGATCATGCCAAGTTGTGAATTGTGATGGACCATAACCACGAGTTAAAAGTGTGACAAAAATGCATTAAATCAATAGTCATTAAATGTTGTATAGATTAGAGTAGAAACATTTAAGAATATATTTATATATGAGCGCCCACTATATATACATAGAGCCACTTTGCATTGAAGTTAAATTTTATTGCATATTCTATACCAAATTATGTATCAAAAATACACATATGCATACATACATATAGTTTCAAAATAATATTTCACCTCATTTTCATATATCAACCCACACCAAGAGTATTAAATGACATCACTATTTTAATTTTTTTATATATAAAATAAAGGGATTATATATTTATAAGTCCAGTAACTTAGCTCAACTTTGAATTTGGTCCACAACGAATACATGTTTTGAAATTGGTCCCGTATGTTTGAATTTTTTTTGAAATCGGTCCTTTAACCTGATATAGCCGGTTACACATCCGGTAATTGCCACGTGGATATTAAATTTCATTTTTCTTTATTTCTCAGTGTGATATTATAATATTTTTATTTTTTTATGTTGATAAGACTAAATATTTTGGGCAGAAATCGAGTCAGGTCGGGTTAAAACAGGTCAAATATCACATTATCAAATTGGGGTATTTAAAAACTGGGTCAATGTAGAAGATCCGACCCACCTCAACACACGGATTATTATTGCCCAATTACTGTTCATCTTATCCTTCCATGTCCCTCCCCCCATTATTGTTCATCTATGTAACCCAGGAAATCAAACCCACTTCCAAAACTATTCAAGAACAACTTCAATGTTCATTTCCAAAAATCCAGAATATCAGTTTATTCCCAAATTCAAGTCCAACTCAACTGTCAACAATCTTGTACAAAAGAGAGAAGGCCTACAAATTCTGGAAAATAATTTAGGATTATTGTTCATCTTCATCTCCAAATCGCTGAACAAACAAACACACTAAAAAAACTCATCGAATTTGCGAAGAATTCCTCATCAACTCCCAGATTAATTTCTCTGGTTAGATTGTATTCCTTACCATTTCACCAACCCCCAAACACAAATCCAAAAACTAGAAAAAAATTATCGAATTATCAGAACATGATCGGGGTGTTCAGGACATTTTCGAACATTTCGGCGATGCCGTAGGATCGAATCAGAGAAGAGACGAAGGGTTCTTTGGGATTTGGGGTTGGAATTTGTGCGATTCAAATGAAGGTTTCGATGTCGGAGAAGCGGTGGGTTTTAGCGAGGCGGCGAACGGCCAATTCCTGGATGTGGCGGGCAGATCAAGAGAGAGGGAAATGCGGCGAACGACAAGGAGGAGAGAGGGATATGGAACCGTGCTTGGATTTTTTAATACCCAGATTTCATTTTCTGGTGTTTGACCGTTTTGCCCGGAATAATTAAGCCCATCAATTATAATTAAAAAATATTGACATGGCGCATAATAATAAATAAAGGAAAATAAAAATTAATATTCAGGGATGCAGTTACCGGATAGGTAACCGGCTCTAGCAGGTCAAAGGACCGATTCCAAAAAAATTTAAAACGTATAGGACTAATTTCCAAACGTGTATTCCTCCTGGACCAAATTCAAAGTTAAGCTAAGTTACTGGACTTATAAATTTATAATCCCTAAAATAAAATACTTTTGGTAAATTGTATTTAACTTCCCTATTTACCCTACTTTGCAGTTTACTGCTCTGCTTCTGCTCAGACATTTATTTGCTGTTCTAACTGGAGGAGAAGGAGCTTACCCTTTTTCACTTCTTACTGTAAGTTTCCTCATCTTTTACTAGCAAATAATGATGCATTTTAAATTTGTCTATTTTAAGATGACTCACATAACACAATTTTGCACAAAAAAATGGTAAAGTATTGTATGAAAATAATTCATGATAAGTTTATCTTAAAACTATATTAAAATATCGATAATCTCACCAGGAGTATCATTAATCTGGATCAGTGGTATTATATTGTAATTGTTGAAAATTTTCTTGAACCCAAATTAATGATACTCCTGGTCAAAAATTCAATACTTTAAAACAGTTTCATGATAAGCTTATCATGAACCACTTTCATATAAAACTTACTCCAGAAAAATTGTTCTTAATCAAATATTTTACCATCACTCAAAACTGAACAAAAATATTTCTTCATACAGGTGTTTATAGTGAAGGCTAGTGGCATAATTCTTCCAATGTACATATTGGTAAGGATTATATCAGCACTACAGAACAGCATTAGACATCATTATCAGGTAAATTTTTTGCTGCATAATTTAATATCTCAAGTTTCTAACTCTTATAATAACTTCAGCAATCATAGACAACATTTGCTTGTTTCAGAGTACATATACCGACTCAAGCTCGGACGAAGAAGACGACGAAGATGAAGAGCACATAGAGACACAAGTTTAATCGAGTCCAACTATTCCTTATGTACATGTGTGTATTCTTTTGGGGGTTTTTTCCTCCCATTTTCTTTCTCTATATAGATGAACAGATAAAATAAAATCTTACACGAATTGAGTGAAAGAAGAAAATTGTTGCAACCAAAAAAAGTGAAGTAAAAACATCAATTCTCCATTAGATGCTCCGCCAAAAAGTTATAGACAGCTAGACTATACATCTTTAAGTTATAGATATGAGTCAAAAGTACTTTCAGCTAAGAATTCAATAATAGCTCACAAAATCGTAAAGCGCATTATATTTCATCAATATAATAAAAAATGGCGCTAATACCTTTTAGTTGCTGGAACTTGAACTATGCCAGTCAAAAACGTAGGTGCTGGAAATTCTGTACAAACACGAGACACTTCTAAGACTGTTCTAGAAGGAAGCTTGCTCGGTGTTGCATGCTCGTTAACGAGTCAACGACCTCACTCTCACTGATAGTGTGGGAGTCGATAGCACCCGCAATCTTCATCAAATTTTCGATTATCAGGGATGCCTTTTCTTCCCAACTTAACCTCTTGCCGTAATTTCCTTCAAACTCCTGAGACATGGCTGCAGCCTTTCGTAATACTGAATCAGGAAGTCCTGGAATGATGCCAACAATATTCCATTTTATTTCAAAGAAAAAAGAAGAAAAAAAATCCAAGAGAAATAGCATATTGGATGTAACCGAGTTGAGCTTAAACTCGCGAGGTCACTTGGGATCGACTGGGAGAAAACATGAACAATCCTCAACTTAATAGGCTTGCAAACTTTGTTGAATTTAGGGTGTTTTGATTTATTTATTTTGTAAATATAGTTATTTGTATACATGCAAATCAAGAGACGGGATGCAATTTAATGAAAGAGAAAAGGACCTTCACATCCTAGAATTTATAGAACCTAATCAGGGTTTGAAATTACCTGCTAATCGAGCAACATTAACTCCGTAACTCTTGGGGCATGCACCAGGCGTCAATTTGTAGAGGAAGATTACTTCCTCCAGGCCCGCAACTCCTTTTACAACTTGGCATGCCATGTGACAGAGGGAAACCTGTATGAACATTCAAATTGGAGGACATTAAATCCATTCGCAAAAACAATAACCTATCGAACAATGTATAGAGGCAAAATCGAGATAGTTATTAGTGATGAACAATCTAGTAAAATGAAATGAAGATCCAGGAAGAGCAGGTAGAGTTTGGATCTAAATAATTTCATTAGGAGTTGATGAACACACATTTTGACACCATTATTACAGAACCAAATGTAAGTTTAACATTATTAGGAGATAATTCTCAAAAACACTTCTTTCATATGCACAGTGTCTCAATTATTTTGCTTTCATTTATGAAAGAAAGATTAGACATACCTTGGGATCATTCTGGTAGTCAACGGATAATCTATGATAATGTGTAGAGAACATTCCACGACACTGTACCGTGTGAACAAAATGTTCAAGCACCGATGCGCTGGCAAAAGATATCAGAAGTAAATAGGATTGTTCACAAAGGTTATTAGAAGTAAAGCAGACAAAAGACACGGCTACTGATGATAATGGTTGTTTCTTGACATGTATAATGCCTTAGGTTTTCAGATGTTATATCAGAATGATGATAAAAAAAAAAAGACTATAATCTAAAGTGCAACACATACGCAATGGCTTGCCCATCTGATGTTGATGTCCCTCGGCCCAACTCATCCAATGCCACAAGTGAACTGCGAGTTGCTGAAGTCTGCACACATTATTCGCAATAGGTTATAAAAGGGCCAATTTAGAATATAAGATTTAGTCTTCTAATAAATCAACCTCAATGATAAGCTGTCCTTTAATTTGAGATTTTTCAGATAGTTACTGCAGGATAAGGGGATTCTACTTAGGACTATAAAAGTATACCATTATCTTATTTCATTATAAAATGACATTTAGTGAAGCAATGCTCATGAGTTGAGACAATTAATGGCCTGCAGTAGTTAATTTTAATTGAGGCTCAAGATCATATTACCAGCATAGATGCAGTTTCCAAAAGCTCTGTAAGAAATGTGCTTTGACCAGCCATAATCTGATCTTTAGCACCCATTCGAACAAATATCCGGTCAATAGGAGACAAAGTAAAACTCTCTGCAGGTACATCTGCTCCCATCTGTGAAATATTAAAGCGAAAATGTTAATATAGAAAACATAACGACTCTTTACCGCTACTTGAAAAAAGAAATCTGACGACTAACCTGGGCCAAGATCACAGCCAAGCAAACTTGGCGTAGAAGAGTAGACTTCCCACCCATATTAGGACCAGTAAGGAGTATAAAACTGGATTGACCAGAATCACCCAGTGTTACATCATTGGTGACAAAGGTGCCCTCTCCAAGGGTATCACTACTTATAACAGGATGCCCTAAACTTTTAGCACTAAGGAATGGCTCTTCATCAGGATTTAATGTAGATATAACTGGACGGCAACTTTTTCCTTCGTAATAATCACTTGCAATTGATAAGTTGATTAAAACATCCAACTCTGCAAAATAGCATTCAAGTCTCTCAAATGAGATATTCCCAGATAGTCATTATTTTCAGCTCAAAAGTAAACCTCAACTTAGTGAATAACATTATTGGAGTAGCAAATAAAGACATGGCCAACTCCTGCTAGGAGAGTTGGTATTTGGCTTCCTCTATTAAAGAGGTTAGAGAATCGGATATTTCTCCAACCCCGTCTCTCAGTTGTAAGATGGTTGAAACTTCACATATAAAAAATAAAATAAAGCAACATGATGGGTATGGCAGCTATAATTTTATGTAAAGGTTTTCCAGGGAAAAAATCTGACTACTTAATGTCCAGGAGGACCCAAAACGGAGACATGAGTATACATTTAGTAAAATTTTAATACATTTTGTAATAGCATAAATTGCAATTAGCTTTGTCCTTGGAAAATGCATGAAATCCACAACATAAAATAAAATCAGACCACAGGGTCATGAAACAAATTCTCTGATATTGGCAGATAACACAAGGTTTACATAAAAACCGCAAACTTCCTCCAGTCCACATTCAGAAGGACAATAATACCTGCAACAGTAGAAACCAATTGCCTCCACTTAATGTGATTTTCACAAAACCTTTCGATCAACCTCTGAAGAATGCTCTTCAATTTTGACTCCTTCTCAGATTCAGCTTTAGAGAGCTCTGCTATTAATGTTTTAATTTCAGGAGTCCAGTAGCGGAAGAAACCCTGAAATCAGTGATACAAAAAAGGAAACCAGAGAAAAAGCTGAGATCCATACAAGCAACAAAAGATAAGTTATATCTCCACAAAAATATTGCTAATAGATCCATTCTTAAATACAATCTAAAAGAAATCAAATGAAAAAGAAGCTTGAACACCTTCATTTTTTAAGACCCAATTTTGAGTCCCTGGCTAGGTTGGTTCTAATAAATTTGCAAGATTTTGAAGGCAAAAAAAGAGGTTATGAGGGAGGTGTTATGATACGATACAGAAGCAGATGGACATAACGCAGATCTTTTACCCCTCCTAAGCAGTTACATCGCTACTTTCTAACCAAGTATAATGAAATGTGGGCAAGAATTGAAGTACAATCGAGTGGAAGCCACAAATTTTCATACATTTCTTCCTTCTAGGACAAGCAATCTACCCATTTCAAATTATAAATCTTTCACGTTCCTCTGCTACCAATTGGGAGGGGGGAAAACAACGGCACAAAAAAAAAAAAAAGAACCTACTCCAAATTAGCTAGTGTCATACCTTCTTGGATGATCGTAGCTCGTATTCCTTTGGAATCCTCTGTGACAAACTCTCAGGCACTTCCAAAAGGTATACATCTTTTCCAATATTCACATAAGAAATCTACAACACATCCCAAAAGAAATAAATATTAAACACTGAGACGCTCAACCATTATAAAACAAGCTATTTCAGTAATTCTTACAGATGCTTCTCCGAGTAGTTTCTTCTGCTCCTTTAAATGTTTTCCAAGATTGGACTCAATGTCTTTAACTACTTGGCATGCAGCATCATACTGGACATCAGCCCCTTCCCGAGGTATGACACGCCCTGACTGATTTGCTTCCTCCCAATCAAAGGCGTCCTTGAAATGCCTCAAAATTGATTTGACATTAGGAATCCCTGCCCCTGGAAAAATGCAAATTTAAGATATTAACAACCAAGGATAATAACATTGAAAAATCGTTTCAGCTTATACCAGGAGTTAGTAGATGATGTAACAGTCGAGACTCCGCATTCTCTAAAACAGCACCAAGTGAAGAACATGCATTGGTCATCATTTCACACCCACGTAAAGCTGAAATGAACTCTTGGAGCTGCTTCTTTGATGCATCCTCATAGAGTGTTACTTTATTTGCATTCCTGCCACTAGCTTCACTGTATTGCCCAGAAAGCATTCAGAGAATTAGGCAATAAATGTAAGAGGTAAAACCCATGGTAATTGGGAAACTGAAATTCTTTGCAACTTCACCTGCCAGCAAAGATTCGTGAAAGCAAGCGTTCCATGTCGGGTAACTTAGACAACTCTTTCCTAAAGCCAAGCACATGTGGTTGATTAACTCCCTGAGGTACATAATTTAGTAAGACTCATTAATGATGGCAACCGGAAGTCATAAAGCAAGATCACTACCATTTTGAGATAAATGCTTTTCCCTAGAAGTCAAATTATAAGAATCAGCCACCACTAAAAAAAAATTCACTTCTTTTCTTTCAATACCGCTTATTAATTTAGATATAACATGACAAAGGAATAGGTTACTGCTGACAGATATTAGGTCTACAATGAAAAAACAGAAAAAGCTTTTGAGTCAAATATACCCTCAATTCTGCTATAGCATCCTGGCGTTCCTTAATTGACTCAACATGATATAAAGGTCTTGCAAGCCATGTTCTTAGCAAACGTTTACCAAAAGCTGAAGCACAATGGTTTAATTGAGCATATAGTGTCCTGCAGATCAAAAAGTGATGTAATAAAAATTAATACTAAAATGTTGGTCAAGACAGTTCCGAAACAAATATAAGAAGAATTATAATCCAAAATACCCAAAAGATCCTTCATTTCTGCTATTTTCAAATATCTCAAGATTTTCCAATGCAGCAGCATCAAGAACCATGTATGGTTTTTGAGTGATTTCACCAAAACCAGAGCATGGGAGCAACTCAAACTTAGCAAATCTCAGGAGAGATTCATCCAGAAAAGCCTGCCTCAAATAGAAAAGAGTGCCACCAAGTGCCGAGAGTGCTTGGCTTCCATTTTCACCTGCATTGACAAGGTTGGACAGTACATCTGGTAGGCAGTTTTTATCACTATTCTCCAATGAAGAATCATTGGACTGCACAGTAGTTTCAGTTGCTGATGAATAACATGAATGATCACCAAGACGCTTGTAGATGCTTGCAACTTCAGAAGTAGTTTTCTCAGCATTCCAGAACTCAGAGAAAGGAACTAGCTCATTAACTAGAGGATTTCTTGTATGTCTAAACAGTGCCTTTTCTGTCTCAGGACAGAGCAGCTTAGCTGGTTTAACAATTTCCACAGGCCTTAGTTCAGACAATAAACAGCATAAAGAACTGCAATCTGCATCGTCCCTGAACTGGTCAACGGAAGCATACGTAAGCCCACAGAAAATGCATATTAACAGAAGAAAAGTAAGTACAAGATGAAGTATGCAATACACAAGCTTTTAAAAAGTCAAACAACTTCTACCGCAGGTACAAGTGTCAAGATACTCGGATGAATATATAACCTGTATAATATTTACTACACGGAATTCACACCAGTCACAAATAATGCAACAAGTGAAAGCATGAGATGCTTTGTTAGCACCATAAGGATCATCAGGTTGTTCTACAAGATTGACTTCAGTCCCAAAAATGAAAAGGTTCATGACTGTAATTTGCATAATATTAATACCAGTGCATTACAGGCAACCACAATAATTTCATCTATGAAAGAACAATTGCATATACAGCATATAACTCTAAACATGCATTAGCTACAGTAATTAAATAACTCCATCCCACCTGCCCAAGAATAATTTTGCTCGTTGCAGCATCAACCGCACAGATACCAAATATGTGGACCCCTTGTTCATTTGCTGAAATTTGACAGCTTTCAGTCACTGCTAACATATAAGAAGGATCAGGGTTGGTTGAAAGCATTTCCCCCTCTGTCAAGGTTCCTTTTGTGACAACAGCGCATATCTCACGTTTGACAACCTGAAAGGGTCAGCAGTTTTTGTCAAATATTATGGTACAATAAAGAAAATGGATCATATAAGTCATGAGATCAATGTTGCAATGACCTTATCTTTAGAGCCTTTTTCTCTTCGGCGAATCTCAAGCTGTTCAGGTGTCTCTGTTTGCTCCACAACAAGAACACGGTAGCCCTGTTAAAGTCAGAACATATGAAACTTGGTGTTCAAAAGTACAAAGAATTAAAACTGAGGCAGAAGAGAGTGATGTCATAATTTTTTACAGCACTGGACAACCTTTCTTGCAAGCTTCTCTACATTGATTGAAAAGTTCTTCTCTGGAAACCCACAGTGAGGTTGCTCACCCTGAAGCACAAGCAGCAATCAGATACTGACTAAACTCTAAATCTTTGAAACGGAAAATGTAATATCAAGATTCATCCTTTACTGAGTCCAGTACCTTCATATACTGCAAGTTAAGTTCTTTCGCGCCAACATGTGCGTCCATTTCATAAAGTTCATAAAACTTTCCCATCTGGTTCAAAATTAAAGAAACAGTTATCAATTAGAGGAAAGTAACAATTAAGGAGTTGATAACATGGGCTTAAACTTTAGATAAACTAAAAGAATTAGATGCTACCTTGAAAAAGAGAACCTTGTCCATATGCTTCGACTTAAACTCCCACCATTGCCTCTAATAATAATAAATGCATCAGATAGATTATAAAAATATCCTGCAAGAAAGCTTCAACCAGTAACTGTAATAATCAATCACCTGGCCACCCGTTAGACCTTTAACAAAATCTTGAGGCAAGTATAGGGTTCGTGGATCATAATTTACATCCCCAGGGCGCCTTCGATTGGCATCCCTGCGGTCTCTGCAATAAAAGAAACTAACTCAATATTATACCCAATAAAAGTCCTCATACACATATCTTTTGATTAAACAACGAGCTAAGATTGTCAAAATTATAATTGAATATTAGCAGCATAAATTTTTGGTTCTTCCATCAGCTGATTCAATACTCTCATTGTTTAAGTAATCCAACAACTTACCCCCCAAGGAAGCGAAATTTCTCTGCTTCACGTGAGGCAAATCTTTCTGTCGAGTTTCCCACTACAGTGCTATCAAGAAGCAACATCTTCTCACCTACAATGATAATAACAAAAGTTTACTACTGATCAACCAATCAAAACATTTTATCATACATCATAAATCTAAAGTTTACTACTAATCACACAAACACGAAAGCAACTTATAACAAACACGCTCAAAGCTAATAACAAATATCAGAAAAAATTGATCTAATAACAAATATCAACAGCATTGAATCAGTGTTTCCATAATGCCAGATTCTAGCCAGAGTTGACATGCTCAAAGCTGATACTTGATCAACAAAGTAAACAGCACAATCACAATATTAACTTGAAGATGGGCACAAGATAATAACCGCCATTAATGTCATCAAGTTACTTCAATGCAGATTTACATTATGATCAATAACTTCTTGCTAAAACAAGAAAGCAACTTATAACAAACACGTTTTGGATGAGAATGCTGTTTTTATGGGAAAAAAAGGTCATTACTTACTATAAGTACTGGTTCCATTAGTGGGCTCAGCCAGCTTTTTTGCACTGCCAGAGGGAGAGACCTTAGAAATGCTATTTTTCAACTCTCCACCAATCTTGTTCTTTTTACTAGCAACTGGTGTCATTTGTTCACCTTCACTCGCATTTCTTTTCCTGGAGCTCATCTTCTTCCCGACACCAGCCCTACCACATTTTTCTTCTTCCACCTCCACCTCCATATCCAAATCTTCCAAACCATCATCATCTTCTAAACTTTCATTTCCCACCTTTATGCCCCAATCCTCATCATCAGAATCATCATCCAGTTCTTTGGGATCATCAACTCCTTCATCTTCTAGTTCCTTGAGATCATCCTCGTCATCTTCCACCAATGAAAACCTTCTTAGCCTCCGGAGCTTCTTCTTCGCCGGCTCCTCAATCCACTCAATCTTTTCCACCGACAAATCCAACATTTCCTCTTCAGAATCATCATACTGAACCAAATGCTTTCCTGATATCTTATCAAAAGACTTCACAGAACCTTCGTACCAACATTTATCCAAAGGCCAATAAACCTTAATCCTCCTGTCAACAACCTCGGTACCATGCAATTTCTTATCAGAGCTAGGTTTTCCCGCTGAAGTAGAGCCTAGATTCGGGCTAATGACTAGCACCGGCTTCCGCTTTGACTGGAGAGGCGAAGGAGTGATCGGGCTCGGACTCTCCGTCGCAGTCATCGTCACCTTAGGGTTAGGTTTTAGCTTCGAAAGGGTAGGCGAAGGGGAATTGGAAGGAGACGACGACGATTCCGGCTTCTTACCGAAGAATTTAGTGATTTGACTCTGTTGATTGACCAGCGGCGACCGCCCGTTGCTCGCCTTCTTTGCCGGCGCCATCCGATTACTATACAGTGCGTGTATGTGAGACTGAATGTTTAATGTGAGTGGAAGTGTCAGGAGAGAGAGAGGGAGGGAGAGAGAGAGAGAGAGTAGATGCGGGAATGGAGATAAAGAAGAGTAGAGAGGGGAGAAGGCGGGAAGAAAATGGCGAAGCGCATCAATCGACGAGCATTGGCGGGAATTTGGGGAAGACGTGCGGCGCGTGGTCTTCAAACGTTCGATTCTTTTGTATTGGGCCTCGCTAGGCCCATCCAAGGAAGGGTTTTTTCTCAAGGCCCAGATTAAATAACGGCTCTTCTTATATTAATACACTACTCCAAAAAATAAATTGGAAAATTTTGATAATTTTTTGAAAAAAATTCCGGAAATTCAAGAAAAGACAAAAAAATAATACTCCCTCCGATTTATTTATGATTATCCGTTTTACCATAAAAGGAAGGTTTTTTTTATTTTCCACTTACCCAAAATAGCAAAAAGCAAACGCTACCCTTTTTAACTTACCCCTTAAAAACATCATTTATTTACACTCATTACACTACTTTGTCAACTGCATACCTATAAATATTAATAAACAACTCTTACTCCTTTTAAAAATCTATTTTATACTCATAGATACTAATAAACTTTTTTTATTAAAACTCGTGTCATTTTCTTATGGACAATCAAAATCGAATCGGAGGGAGTATAAATTTTCTGAAAAATAAAATCCAAAAATTGTCAAAAAAAAAATTATTTTTTTTCGAACTTTTTTTTGAGTGGAGTGTATTTATAAAAGATAGGACTGTATGTAACCTTATCATTTCTCAAAGATAAGAATAAGAGGCCTAAACTGTATGGCTGGGCTTTTCGGCTATTCTATTCCACTTTGTGTATGAGCAAAACTGTGTATGGTACAGTTCTAGTGTATTTTTAAGAAATTACATTTGTTATTACTGATAATAACAAGTGTGGTTTCTTAAAAATCATAATTATAATTCTTTTTAAAATATATTTGGTTAGCACACAAGACTAAGTCTGTTTAGGCCGGTCTTGTATGCATTAGGAGTACTTTACAATACAAGTGTATTTTTAAATAATATCAATTATTTTCGCATAACAATTGCATTGAATAGTTATTTTTTAAGCTTATTTGAAAATTTATGAGCTTCCAATATTATATTTGAATTTTTTTAGTTATTAATCGAATCAGACTTGAAACATTACTAATAATATTAGTAAACTTATGGCAGATTTATTTTATATTTTAAACCAAACGATATGAAATCCATTAGCTTGACAACACCATTCAAATTAGATGCAATAGCTTTGTTGTGATTTTTTTTTTTTTTTTTAAATCCTTCTAGTACTCTCCCTTGTGATAAAACTGAAGAATATAAATTTGGTGATTATTCCAGCTTACCATATCCCTATAATATTAATTTCTCTCGAATTGAGTATGCTCGTATTCCGAATGGAAATTTGGTCCCTATGTAAACCTGTGATTACAAAACAGCAAGGGTGTAGAAATCGGAAATCGTTAGTCGAGGACTAGTCGTTGGGAGCTTTTTTTGTTTTACTCAATATTTTACCCTCTATATCTCAGTAATATAGTAAAAAATCATTTGATAGTATTTTAATACAACTAATTTTTTTGTAGTAACAAGTTAACAACATATATCAACTTTCATATGCAAATAGTCCAACTAGACAATCACACACATTTTATCAAATTAATTGAAATTCATCCAAACGACGTCGTTTCAAAGCGGAAAATAAAATAATGAATATCTTGTCTGCCTATGCGGATTACACTATAAATCGGGCGGTTGATGACCGTCTAGCGCCTAGGCGCCGCCTAGGTGGGAGCCTAGAGGGATTTTTGCATCACCGATGTAAATACAGTCATCTCTAATTACAAGGGCTCAAATTAAAAGTTTTGAAAATACAATGACACTTTATTTATAAATAAAAGTACAACGATTTGTTTTTAACCCACTATATGTTTCTTTCCTTTTAACTTTGTTACACAAACAAAAATCAGAACATACTTTCAGTGTGTGATCTCGTGTTTCATACTTATAATGCATGAAACGCATAATAAATTACACCACAAATAATCAATAAAATGTCATGAATTTAACATAATGAAATACATGATGAAACATCGTGATTTTAAGGGGAATTTTTTTTTTTTTTTGTCATATAGCTTTACCTCTTTTTCATTTTCGTCCTGCTGACTTTTAAATTTTGATTTTAGTTCTGTAATTTTAACTCTATCTAATTTTCATCCTGCTAACTTTCAAATTTCGATTTTCGTCCTGTAACATACATATTATTTTTATTTTGGCCCTACAACCTACTAACCCTCATAGGACTAAAATCAAAAGGCGGTAATTAGAGGACTAAAATAAAAAAAGCGGGTAAAGTTCAGGACTAAAATCAAAATTTGAAAGTCAACAGGTCAAAAATAAAAAAGTATGTAAGTTATAGGACTAAAATCAAATTTTAAAAGTTTGTAGGACGAAAATAAAAAAGAGATAAAGTTGCAAGACGCAAAAAATTATATTTCCTAATTTTAATGGTGATTTTATGGCTCTACGAACCACAAACAAAAAATCCACAATCTAACAGCAGCAAATAGGAGCAATGAAACAAAGAAATAACAAGAACTAGTCTAAACTGTAGTCTTTATATAAAAAGTAGAGTGAAAAACATTCAGCACTGTGGTTTTTGTAATCCCATATAAAGAACAACAATTTATAAAATCCTTACAACAAACAACATTTGCGTTTACTTGGAGATTCGCAGCCAAAAAGACCCGTCGAAAGAAGACTGGATCTGTGGGCTACCAAGCCAAGATGCATAATGAAGAAAGAATGCATACCATCATAGATCTGATAAGATACGCTCGAACCACTTTGATAGGCGATCTATCTTTCTCAGAAGTTCCATATTTCTCTGGAAGTAAGATTTAGCGTTCTCAATCATTACCTCAATGTCATGCTCAATTGCCTTCAGGCTCCTATAATAGTCATTTTCTATCCTCGACATGATAATTTCTGGTGATAATGGAACAGGATACCTGCAAATGAAACCATTCGGGATAAGGTTTTTTCATCCGTTTGTCAAATTGGAATAGGTGGTTTTTTTTATTTTTTTTTCACATTTAGGCTAATCCTCAAATTTGGACTTTTTGAATATCCCAATCTGATAACATGTAAAAAGAATATCACAACATCAATTTCTACCTGTTCATGAACTCCAACTTTTTAGCAACTTCCTCTATTTTTCTGATACCATATCGATCCTGTAACATCAGCAAGATTCGAATAACAAACTTAGTACCGACAGAGAATATATGGTGATGAAATTCCATCAGAAGAAAAAGAGGAATACCTTATCTTTAGTAGCTTTCCCCAACAAATTATTAAAGAAATTCAGAATCTTCTCTTTGCCTTCTAACCCGTTGTTAGGTTGCTCCAATAACACATCTGGATCTTGCAGTTCCCAAGGGCTGTGGCTATGGTAATCTGCATTATCTTCCTCATAGCTAACATGATATTTCTCCCATGGACTATCAGGGAAATCACTTGATTGACATTTTTCATCAATAATGCAACCATAATACCAAGTACCACCTTGCCCACTCTCATCTCTCCACCATACCCGGCATTTGTCCCCAGCCATCCAGTTTCTCTCCATAGCAGCATCATACCGCGTTCTTTCAATTATAAAATCAGGAAAGTTATCCAGTTCAGGTAATGTCAGACGAAATTTTTGACCAGCTAATTTAGTTTCGGGATCTGTGAATTTGAGTGTGATTATACAACAGCTCTCTCCGGAACCAGGGTGTGTTTTATACTTAAGTTCTGCAACCACACAAAATTCTACAGCTCTAACTGCATTTCGATACTTCAGCCACGGACCAGGCTCTCGAGTTCCGCTTGTCTCTATGTAACCCTGATGGCCCTGCATGTTATTTAAGGATCAAAACCTTCACTAAAATGTAGTACAAGATAAAAGCATTACCAGATGGGATAATTACATAAACTATCCACGAGGTTTGGCATAATTACAGAAAAAAAACAGCTCTTAATTCAGAACTTACAAATACCACCTTGGTGGGGTATATGTAAGAATAATACATATCCAAGGGGGGTTTGTAATAGGCCAAACCTCAAGGGTAGTTTTTGTAATTTGCGCTTCAGAATTATATGGTTTAATCCACTACCTGTCGCAAGTACACAACTTCGTCTCCTAGCTGAGGGATGTAGCGATATCCTTCCTCCAGCTCCAGCTCGGTCAACAGCAGCCAGTTCATTTTTTTCCTTTCAACTAAAGAACTTGCATCTCTTCTGTAGTAACCATCACCCTTATCCGTGGATGCTTTAGGACTTCCGACATTTTTAGATCCCTCATATTGAATTTTTATAGCAGCTTTCTTGGAGGATCTTTCTGCACCTCTTGACGTACCTGGTTGCAGATAGTTGACACCCATCTCCAAGTTATGGTTTGAACGACCAGTCTCCCAACATGTATTTTTTAACCTCAAGGATCTAGCCCTACGAGTTGAATCAGTTGCCAAGTCTGGAGATTCATCTTCTGGCGCTTGGTTATGGAAGTTAACATATGGACCATCATTATCAGCTTCTTCACCATTAACATGGAAATCTGGAATATGATTTGGTTCATCTATAAAATTTTCTGCCATTGTCACCCCTAAATTTTGTTTTTCCTGAAAAGTTTTAGATGTTGACTCACCTGCAGCACCCGAGAAAGCATCTAAGCTGGTATAACCTGGAAGTTTGTCAGATGAGGCCCCAGGAGTTTTCAATGGTTTTATTTTTAATATCGGATGTTTCTTCTTAGAGATACTTGATGGTTCAAACGGGAGTTTTGCATCAACATTGAGGCTAGTAGATTCACGAAGATCAGAAGTAGATAAATCTGCTTCTCCACCATCAAACCTATGCTTGTTAAGCACATCAGAATCATTGTCCAAATGCTGATAGACATGAGAAGAAGGCATAACAGATAACAAAGACTTATCTTCACCTTCACTAAGCAAGCATCCATTAGTTCTTTCAGCATTCACATTTGGTGGCATGGGATTTCTTAACTGTATTCCATTTGATTTGCCTATTTTGATCTTTAGCCTACTCCTTTTGGCACCATTAAACTCATTGCCAGCTTTTTCTGTTGATTTTCCAACATCTTCGGGCTGCCTTCTGTAACTTTCAGTGTGTTCCTCATCAACCATGATGGCTGAAGATGAAGTTAGATCCCCTGAGCCAGAATTAACCCTGTCTTCTACGGGGTTTTCCTCAGAAACTTTCAAAGTTGAAGATGCAATACTAGTTTGACTTTCCAATCTATCCACATGGTTCTCAGACAATGTAGGTGCCTTTCGATTAAGGGAAAATCTAAGGACCAACTTCGTCTTGTTTCCAACATTAGTCCGGCTATCAGGTTGGTCTATATGTGACTTGCCTAATTCATCAGACCTATCTGAAGATACCGAATACTGTGTTGGCTCTTTTAGCTCTTTCCTCTGAATTGACGAACCTTCCAAGGATGACTCACTCTCTGATGTCTCACTTGCTGAAGCATATTCATCTTCATCTGTGGATGTTTCTGGCATCTGGGAAAAGTTATCCATAGCATCACGTGCAGCAATTCTCTGAGGTCTTGATGACTTAGTAGACTTCTTTCGAGAAGTCCTCTGACCAGTCTTTGATTTTCTATATCTTTTACTTCGGGATGAAGTTCCCTCCTGCTTATCCAAATTTCTCTTCTTAACACGTCTACCTGAAGCAGTTGTCACTTCGACCTGAAAATAACACATGGATTAGACAAAGTAAACACAGTAAAACATTATATTTGGGACAATAAGAGAAGCCATCCCTGGGTTTTGGCCAAATCACCCAAAACAAACAGCAATTTGCAAAACTTACAAATACCAATCCTTGACATTTGTTTTTTCAGAACATATGTTAGGGTACTTGTAAGAAGATACAAAACTCAAGGGAGTCTATAGTAATTTCAAAACTAATAGGTTTATTTTTAATAAGTCAGACCTCAAGTGTAATTTTTGTAAGTGGCCCATTATATCTAGGGAAATCAAGCTTACATCTTGCAAAGATTTCTTCCGATTTGACCGGCGCGTTCTATCTTTCGGATTTTGTCTAGCATTATCTTCTTCACTACAAACCGAATCATTAGAGGTGCTGCCACTTGGACTTTTCTCGTCACTGAAGTACTCTGCCCCATAATCTGAGTCATTGTCATCATTGATGACATCATTTTCAGGTTCCCAGAACATTGCATCCCCATAATCTGGCAGAGGATCAAGCACATCATCCAAATCTGCCAAAGGCAATATCTGGAACTCTTGGCCAATCCCAATGTCTGTCCCAACGGCAAATGTTATGGATGACGGACGCCACTCAATTCCCAGCGCACCAAGCCGGCGTTGCTGATATGTACTTTGGTAAGGTTCTGGGTATGGAAGCATGCCTGTGATTCCCATTTGTGGGGTATGATAACCAAACAATCAGAAAGCTATAGCAGATAATGAGAATTAAGTTTAAAAGTGCGTGTGTACACACACAATCGTCAGTAGGTGAGTAACAGAAATCATGACATACTCGAATCACATAGTGGGTCTTGTATATTCCTCACGTATGGTGCAAGTTGTGTTTCCTGCATCAGATCCAACAGAATGAGATATTAAACATAAAAGAATAAGATGTTATACTAAGCCCTTCGAACCGCTCTTAAACAAATTATTCCTTCGGATATTCCAATTGTTGTCAACCACAAAAGGCTACACAATAATTCTAACACATGAAGTCTGTCGATGCAGCATTTGAAGTCACAGAAATGTCATCAAACTTTATTTATATATCTTTTAAATGGTATGGCGTAGGAAGAAGCGGGTGTAGGTATCTTCCGCAACAAGTATGTGATATTGCATTTATCCATTACCATCTAATGGAAATAAATTGGACACACGTAAGACTTAAAAGAAATATATAACTTCTCCAAGATCAAGCAAAGGGCAAGCCTTCTCATTTTAAATGATCAACGATAACAGCAACAAACAAAATATGAACAAGATAACACAAATATAAATAGTCGTGAAACAATATCAGCTTCAAGTTATACGATAAGTTGAGTCTTAAATCAATCAGCGTGTAATTGGCATTTCAACAAGTCGGCAAACTTAGGACCAAGCAGTCCCACTAGCACACGCCTCTATAGTAGAGTGAAAATTTTCGTATTAGCTATTTTTAATATGTACATAGAGAACTATTGAGGACAGGAAAACTGTAGACAACAGGTTTAATGATAGGCTAAAAAAACTGACAAATCTACCATTTAAATTTTTACTTGCACATTTTCTTCTTATGAATTTGAGGTCAACATGGATATATAGCAGGGTATCTGCGTGTTTGGCAAACAGGGGGGGGGGGGGGGTGGGGGGCGGTCTAATGCTCTTAGAATCTTATCAACGCTGACTCATTCAGTAAATCTGAGGTACTAAAAAAAAAAATCAAACATTGTCCACAACAACCATCAAACGATTTCAAATGCCAAGGCCACTACAATATAATGATTTCAAAATACAAATATTAATCTCAGGAAACCACAAAATGATTTAGTGAGAGAGAACAGAAGTGAAGTGTAAACAGAAACAGCGGGAGCTCTACAGTAGCTACAAACATGATAGAAAAGATCCCTTCACCTGGTCAACAACATTGCCATGAGTGTCCTGGGTAAGTGGGCGATAATCCCCGAGGAAGAACTGTTGGGAGATATATTACAAAGTCAAATCATCATATGGGAATCACAGAAACCCAGCGGCGGAAACCAAGTAGCACTCATTTACCTGGTCATATTTTGCATCCTTCTGGGACTCTCCTTCACCAGTGTTCAACAAATATATTTGTCCTACATCATCTGAAAGCACGATTGATGTGCCATCCCTAGAGAGAAACAGTAATTAACAAATAGCAAGCAATAGATTTATACAACAAAATAACAGAAGCATTAAAAGGAAATAAATGACCATGAAAGATTTAAAGCACGTATATATGCAAGTGCAAATCATAATGAAAGCAGAGACCTGTTCTGATAGGGTTGACAGTTGACACAAAATATGCTGTGGTATAATGTAGGTGAAAGTGAAAGAAATACAAAATGAGATTTAATCATTTAATAGAGAGGATACGACATATGGTGGCATAATACAGGAAAAATATAACAAGACTACAGTATAGAAATGATAATATGAACACATAGGGTTCTTATGTTTGTAGATGGTAGATAACAAATATACTGACAGGAAATAGAATTTTGAGCAATCTTCATTAAATGGTAAAAGTAAAATGAGCATGAAATACTGAAATGATAATGTGAAAACATAAGGTTCTTATTGTTATATATATCACATGGATGAACATGCAACAGGATTTAGAACAATATTCATTTCTGAGCTGAAATGCGGAGAAAAAGCGACTTACTGTGAAAACTTTCCATCAACCAACTTAAACCGTCCACCTATCTCATCATAAACTCGTACAGGAGTACCGTCCCATATCTAGGAATGCATCACAGAGTGAAAAGATCAAGATAAACAGAACTAGTGTCAAGAAAATTATTGAAAAAAGGCCTCATTAACTTACATCCCACAATATAGTTTTCCCATCATACCCAGCGCTCATAGCTATTCTTGGGTTAAAAGGATGCACGTCCAAAACATAAGTCTGTAGATAAAAAAGTTAGAGCATGAGGACGAAAGTTAAACGAGAGTGATTTACTCCGCCTAATCTTTTCTTGATTAAAAAGAAAGCAATGAAGACAGGAGCAATTTAGGATCAGCAATTGTGGCACCTAATTATCCTCCAAAGAGAACATATTGCTGACTCCACTATCTATTAACTATGAAACAATAATACATAATCACACTATCTCACTTTATAAAGCACTGAAATTAAATCCATGAAACAAGTAGATGCCTCGATGCTAAAACTTCAATTCAGTATTCCAAGTCATTATACACTACTTCAGGATGTTTTTATAAATTAATACTTTTAAAACGAAGCATATATTGAGAGAAGTGAAAGTTGTAGTTGCATAAAAGATAAGAGATCGACTTATTAAAATGGGACAAACAATTTTTTTTAAATTTAGTCTCTTTTAACTGCATAAAGTTGAATTGAAAAATATTGCTTCAAGCAACACGTCTAGTGTATAAACAGCAGTATATGCATAAACAGTGAACAAACAGCAGTATACTGAAAACAAAATAATGGGACAGCTGAACCAATAAAAAAGAATTATGAGTTGAATAACAAACAAATAAAAGATCTGTAGGTATTGGAAAGTGAAAATAGTAGCACAATGGTGTCAAGATAACTCAAGGGCACATAAAATAACATCAAATGTTCATAAATAGAAAAGAGTGAAAAACTAGGGATGAATCGAAACAAACTAGTGCTTAGTTTGTTTAATTTAGTACTCCCTCCGTCCCAATTTTATTTTCCCGTTTGACTTTACACGGAGTTTAATGCGAAAGTTAAATTATAGTATTTAAATTAATAAAGTAGTCTTTGGGAATGGTGAATGGTGAATAAAATAGTATTTAAATTAATAAAGTAGTTTAATTGTAGGGGTGATATTTAAAAAGGTGAATGCACTTTATTTCTATTTTGGGAATGGGAAAATAAAATTGGGACGGACCTTTTTGGCAAATGGGAAAATAAAACTGGGACGGAGGGAGTAATTTTTATTAATCAAGAATACATTAACTAGCATCAAAAGTTCCTAAACAGAAACGAGCAGAAAAACTAAGGATGAAGCTAAACAAACAAATGTGCAATTTGTTTTATTTAGTAATTTTCAAAATTGAATGGACTTCTCGGTTCTTTTTTTTTTTTTCATTTTTTTTTTTGGGGGGGAGGGGGGTTTGAGGGCTTGAGGTTATAGTTAAGGTGCTATAACTTGGAAAAGTATTGGTAAATAATGAATGAGTACAGAAAGCAACATACTGACGCCAAAAAATAATAATAATAATAATATAGCACCCATAGAGATTTAGGTAAATGTGAAGCGTAAAGCTCAGACATTCAATTGTACGTACAGATGCTGTATGACCAGCCAAAGAGTGCACCAAGCTGCCATCATTAGCATTCCAGACACAAATCCTGTTATCTGCACAATAATCTTAACACGTGAGCAAAGATTCCTCTCTAACAAACAAAAAGAATTATCTCTTGCTTAAACAAACTAAACACGTGGTCTTTATTATTGCGTACGAAAAAAGGAGGATAATAATAGGCGAGAAACAGAGAAGATAGATAGAACAATAATAATAAGCCATTAACCCATGAAGTGTCAGCTATGTAGATCATATTTTGACATCCTATTCAGACAAAACACTGTCCTCATTTATGTTTAAGTAGAGCACGTATATTTAACACAAAAAACTTCAAAGATAAGTAAATCGTGTCTCTTTTAACAGAACAATTAACTTCTAGCAATAAAAGAATGATTTATCATGTTAAACATTATTATCCATCTTATCCTATTAGGAAAACAAGAATGCCCTGGTGCTGAGAAGGTGCCAAACTAGTAAAATGATTTATAGCTCAAGTTATAATCAACCTCTCTAGAACATGGACTCGGGGTGCTTTCATTAAGAATTGGCAGGGGCCAAAGTATAGCATGATTGACGTAAACAACACTAATATAGAAGGATTACTAATTCACTAAAAAAACCCTGCTTCCATCATATTTACAACAGCAGAAGTTCTTAGCTAAGATCACGAGAAGCAGCGAAAGAAAAGTAAGGATTGCAGTTCTTTTAGGAAAATATCATGGCGTGCTGTACTTTGTGTCCAAAGAGTATTTGTATTCATTTGGCAATTGACAATTACACAGGCTGAAAAACAAATAATTCATAGTAGAGCTTTTCTTATTGTCTTTTTTCATATGTGTGTGTATGACTTAAAAAAAAAAAAAAAAAAAAAATTGTTGCAATAGTCTTGACCAGTTCAAATAGCCTTCTAATCCCCAGTTTGAACCAATTAATGCGCCAGTGAATAACTACACCAAATTACTAGGTCTATAATGATTCATCCACAGTAGGAACTTCGACAGACATGACAAATATTCTAAACTAATGTTACTCTTATATGCACTGTTGAAGACAAAGCAAAACTAACTCTCTCCCTGCATAGTGCTATTAAGAGATAAATATAGGAAATTGACGAAAAGTTTTTCCTATGTAGTAGAATACCCATTATAGCAGCAAGCACAAAGCGATTATCCAGGCTCCACATAATCATGTTTACACCACGGGGAGTCGGAAGAAGTCTCTGGCGTGGACCTCCTCGAGGAGGTCGGGGAGGCATAGGTGGAGGAGGAACTTTAAGATGATATGCCCGAACCCAACGTCCAACTTTTCCCTGAAGGGGGAGATGTTCAAGAGAAGAAGAGGGGAAACAAAAGGAAGCAAAAGCATTTACATGAACCTAATTTTATTCATGTATTAAGCATTATAACTTTACTGTCCTAGAAAACTAACATGAGATCTCCGTGATCTAGGAACCCATATTATAGCACTTCCGTCGCGTGAACAGGTAACGATATTATCATGAGAAAACCTGTAACAAGATTCAACAGGTTATAGCAACAAAAAAGCTAAGTGTCAACCAGCAGCCCAGCACAAGAATTGAAGTGAATGAAAGAAGAAAAATTGCAGACAAGTACACAAGTAATGACAGACCAGGAATTTTTGAACTTTGGAATGCTATCCTCGACAGAGAAATCCGATGGCGAAGAACGTGAAGCCACAGCACAGCCACTGCATAAGAATGCAGCAGTAAGATAAGACCATGATAATTGCCAAGGTTTTAGAGTGATGACTTACAAACCTGAACTGAACGTAGTTCACAACATTTTCATGGCCAGCTAGCATGTCGATTTCATGACTCACTTGGTCAGGGTCATCTGAACTGGACTTACAAGCACTCCAAACCTGCTTATAATTATTTCCATTGTGTTGCAAATGAGGCGTGAACGTAGATGAAGAATGCCATCGGCTTGCCACATTTTTCACATTCAAATACATGTAGTACAGGAACATAGTATAAACAGGATATTTATTTATTCATACCCTCGCATAAGTATCAGAGCTCCCAGTTACAAAGACAGTTCCATTAGCGTTGTATGCACAACACAATATTTGAGGGCCCGGTAAAGCAGTACTTGATGATGCACTAGCTGGAGGAAAGTTGCTCGTTGCTGCACTAAAATAGAACTATTTAAGTCCAGTTATTTTGGCTGTTATCATAAAGTACAAAATAAAAAAGGCATCATCTAACCAGTAGGAGCATCTTTGGGCTTTGGGATGTAAACACGAGGACGAGCCTGGGAGGATCTAGCTTCCCATACCCGACATGTTCCATCATCAGATGACCTATTGATATCAAAATAGCAAATTAGAAAATAAAATGCACTGAGCTGTTAACTCTAAGGGGTCATTTGGTTTACGGGATAGGATTGGATTAGCTAGGATTGGATTAGAACGACTATCTGAAAACGGATAGACTAGAACCAGAGAATTTGAACTGGAACCAAATTTTCTGGATCGAATTGTATACGAGATAGTCGTTCTAGTCTATCCAGGGTCATGGTCATGTGCAATCCCTCAAACCAAACACGAGATTACCTGGGATTATAAAGATAATCCCAGGCAATCCCTCAAACCAAACGGCCCCTAAGGTCGAGAACACTTCTCTGCCAATCCTCTAGTACTGATTATTGAAAAGTGATATTGTGTTCATTGAATCTGACGTCAAAACAAATGTAATATTCAGTCTCAAAAATAAACTAAACTATGAAATACTATTAAAAGGTAGTGTTTCGCGGATGAGGAAAGCTCATAAAACACAATTAGAAAAAAAAAAAACCTTTTTTAATTGAAAGAAACAAATTATTCCTTTAAAAAAAAACCTGATTGCATTAACGATAAAGTAATAGCAGCTGAGTGATAATACTTGTATAAGCATCATTTTTTCTGGAGAACTCAAATTTGAGTGAAATCACCCAGGGGGTATTTGGTTTCGACTGGAGGTGGATGGAGCAAATCCGGATGCTTAGTGTTGTATGTAGTAGGTATGGATGGAACTTTATGTCAAATCAGTACATTTTTTTTTTCGGTGAAGTTATGACTCGAGCCCATGACCTTTGGGTCATAGATAGTGGGGCTCTAACCACTTGAGCCATACCACTTTGTCATGTAAAATCAGTGCTTGTAAGTGATGATGGATTATATTATTATTGTTAGGTGTAAGAAAAGTAGGAGAGAGAACGAGCGAGTGGGAGAAAAGTGATGATGTGATAGTAATAAGTGTGTAGGTGTATAACAGGGGTGGATGTGTATTTGGACGGAGGATGGGATGTGCAAATCAAAAAAATTGTCTGGGATAGGGGAAATTCATCCCCCATTCAAAAACACGGCCACTGAATTACTAGTCTAGTGGGGGTGGGGTGAACTCCTAATGATATCCTGTCTTTATAGCGGCCTTAATTTCACTAATTATATTTTCACTGTCCCACATGCATAAAGCAGCCAACAACAAAGTCATTACAAAATAACATCATATTTAGTATAAAAGAAGCGAAGAATTCCAAGACACAATTCTGGCAGTTGACAGCTTCCTTTATGATATATATATATCATGGTTGGTGCCGACTAAAAGTTCATGGGGCACAATGACACATGTTTAAGAAATCTTGCATGATGCTTATAATATCTGGTTAAAGCTAAAAAGAGTATTAAAAAAAAGAGGCAACTATATAGAAAAGAAAATTAGGGGCTGTATTATATGGGAAAAAGTTGGAAACCAGAAACACGACTAAATGATAGCTAAAGAGTAAATACAGCTCATCTGACCCAGAATTCCACAAACAATCTAGAAACCATAGAACCCAAAGGAAAGATATCACAAACTGATTGCAACAATTCCATTTTGTTATCACTATAATCACACAATCAAGGCAAGGGAGAGTGTGCAGATAGTTGTTAGAGGCGAGCCTCTGAACTTTGCAGATCATGTTTTCTGTACTGATTTTAAGATATAAAACAAGTTTTAGACATAAAAACTCAAAAGAAAACAGTGACAGAATCATGAAACTAGAAATTGGAGTTGAATTCTGGCCTAGGCTTTTAGGGAAACTTGGTAAATAAAAGGAAGAAAAAGCACAGACGGCACCGTTCTATTACCCTGTGGCTAGGTTCTCTCTCTCTTTATTTTTGTAAATCATCACTCTTACTAATTATTATTGAAGGCTCAGTTTGTTTGTTTTTATTTTTGTTATATCTCTCTTTTATGACATATACCATGTTTTAAACTCTATATCTCCTTATAGCAAGAGGTATGACAAATCTTGATATAGATAAGATTATATTTTCTTTCCACAAATCTTGATTTTTTTTTTTTTTTTTGATCGGACAAAGGGTGACTCGAACCCGTGACCTCTTGGTCATAGATAGTGGAGCTCTAACCACTTGAACTATACCACTTGGTCAAAAATCTTGTTTTATTTAAGATCGGTATTTCTCAAATAATAGACGCGGGTATTATTTTTCTTCCAAAAAAAAAATTCTAACTATGTTCATAGGCGCGCTAACAACAATGTTGGTGCATATGATGTTTCGGATGACCAATCTCTTTGTACTCATTATTAAAATCATATTAGTTCATGAGAATGCTCTAAATTTTGTGATTCCGAAATGAATACCAAATAAAGTTATAGTAAAGTTTAAAATGAAGCTCACGATAAGAGATGGAAGGGGGTAATCGGTCTGGGACTAAAGACAATGGCAGTAACAGCTCCAGTATGCCCACGAAGAACTGAAATAGGGTACCCATCTGGCAGACGCCACTGCAAAATTAATAAATCAGCTTTGTAAGAGGTAAGGGACTAAATTGAAGTTGGTTCGGAACTAAATCTTACAACTCGAATGGTGAAGTCATTTGACGCTGATGCCACTAAAGCATTATTGGAACTGACGGACAAATCTGTAATGTCACCCTGGTAATAATCACAAGGGCAGAAAAGAAAGCATAAAGTTGATAGAGAAAACAAATAAAAAAAATTGTCCAACATATGACACATTTTAAGTCCAATGCATCTGAACTTACTTCATGTCCACGGCAACTAGCCAAGCACAGTGCAGTTTCCATTGACCAAACCTTTACCAAACGATCATCAGATCCAGTAATCACATAGCGGCCAGAGCGATCAAATATTGCTAGAAAATCCAAAGCAGATTAGAAAAACCAAGACCATTTACATTACGTAACGTGAAAGGATTCAACAGAGCAATATATATTACATAAAAAAATATATAATTTCCACAGGACTGAAAGAAATGGGAACTGAACGTGTTACAATATAAACATAAAATTGTCAAATGGGCAAAAATTTTTAAATTTAAGATGATTCTTAGACACAATGTCAATTTCTATTGTTTTGTTTCAATGAATTTATTGTATCCCAAAATAACCCATGCATTTTAGGGAAGAGCAGAAGTATATACCACAATAAACTGCATCCCTATGTCCTCGTAGCTTCTTTATATTTTGCATTTTTGGGACCATAGATGATGGTTTAGCAATTGCATAACATGCAACGCGAATAGATGGAGCTCGATGGTGTTTAGAAAAGCCACCTCCAATTTCTCTCAAGCTAAGCCCTCGAACCTGATCAGCTTGCATATGAGGCCAGCGTAGGAAAGATGGTAAATTCCTCACTGGCTTATTTACTGTATTTCTCTCACCTGCATAAAATGTAATAGTCTTCATAAATGTATTTAATAGAAGCAATTGAATGTTGCATTTTCTCAAGGTTATACATTTGTGGTGGGTCCGTGGGCATTCCTAGAAGTTACAGGTGTATAGGGTTCGGGTGTTCCACGATAAATACAAAAGTCATGCAAGTAAGGAGAGAAATTAAAAAAATTAAAATTAAAAAAAAAAAAAAAAAAAAACAGTCGCAACTGCTTGAGAATAAGGATCATATGTTTATGACTGATCTCAGAAGTTGAAAACCTAACCAGCGGATAAAGGAACAACTGGATGACATGATATTTCTAAGAAAAAAGAAAAAAAATACTTCTCAAAAGCTACAACCTTTAAAAGGATGTAACGGTCACTATTCTAGAGTGCATGGCTTTGGAAGTAGATATAAGCTGTGCGATCAGCATGTTAGTAGTGAGTTATTTAATTGCCAATACATCAATCACTACTCAAACATATAATGGTTCCAAAAGTAGCTCAATATAGTGCAAGATATAAGCCACCAGATAGTTAGAAAGCCGACTTAAAATGCCTTCAACCGTTGCAACAATACAGTATATGTCACTACTATAAAAGAAAGTTAAATATTGTTTCCCAAACAAGCTGAAGGGGAAAGTAGTATACATGAAAACAAAGAATAGGACCCAGTCCCAAGTAGGGTTGGAACATCAGCAGCAGTTGGAGTAGTTCTTCCAGGCATACGCTGCAATGGAGGTGATGCCATCAGCATCAGCTGCTTCAGCAGCCTGACCAAGTGATCCCTTTCAGCGTGAGAGTACCTGGTGAAGAAATTCAAATGCAGAAACCATGAATTAAATGAAGACACTTGCACATAAATAAACTTATTTCACATTTTCAAAGTATGATTTGAAATTTTAAGAAGCGTAATCAAGGCAAGAAAAATATGTTGATGCTAATAAGTACTCCCTCCGTCATCTGTCTCATTTTATCCATTCACACAAACCAATTTTCTCATTTATTAGGGTATCAAAAGACAATTACACCCTTATTTATTATTCCTATTTATTACAAAATGATGATTAGTTTTACAATTTATTAGGGAAATTGTTGGAAAAAGTAGATTAAAAAGGGACACCATTTTAGATAAAATAGGATAGTTAAAAAGGGACGGAGGGAGTACTTTCATGAGTGTAAAATTTTACTTGACTGGCTGGGCCTTCACTTGAACCGGACCGAGCAATTGAACTGATGAAAGTAGCAAGACCAATTTGGTTATAGGGCTGATTATGAATATACTGATGCTAATACTCATAACGCATGAAAAAACTGCTAAACGAATTAGTGTTCTAGAGGGCCCTACCACAAATTATGAGGGTAATCACTTCAAGAGAATTAAATGTCAATCTTATACAATCTAATTAGTGTAGCATTGCAAGTATTAAACATTTCAAAGTCAGGACAAACATAAACACACACACACTACTTGAGAGATAATATGGAAATCAATCAAATATTGAAGCAAAAGAAAATATAGTTCCGTAGCCATTTGCTTGAAGATGATAAGACCGACTTCTTATGAACAAACTGTCAGGGTATCAATGGGATCATTGCAACACAGAACCAGAATGAAGTGTAAATCGATGCTTACCGTCCAACCAAATTCTCATATTCTAGAGGAAAGGATTTTCCATCACCACTATCTTCATCGGGAACAGCACCACTTCGTGAATACCAAGCATGATATCTTCTAGGTAAGAGCTCATGTTCACTAAGTTCATTCCGAAGTTGCGCAAATGTTTTTTGGCATGGCCCAGCAGATAGAAAATGCATGATCAGGAAATAAATTTCTCGAAAGTCAACATTTACGTCCATGGAAGCACCATAATCTGCAGGTTCCTCGTGATCTTCTATTTGCGGTCTTGTGTGTACCTTATTTGGAAGATTTACTCTGCTGACCTTCGTAGAAGGTCCATTGCTAAGCAATGTGTATTTCTTATGGTCCATGCTTTGCAAGAAACCCTGAAGCATAATAACAAAAATACCTTCAGTAAATTTTGGAATGAATAGAGATGCTGTTGAATAAACAACCCCAGTTGAAGTAATGATATTCGTAAACGATGAAGTGCATTTGGAGTGGAGCTCTGATAGAAAATTTAATAGAATGACGATACATACACCTCTGTGACAAGGAAGACATGCCAAATTAAAAGCAGTCAAAACGTATTCATTTCACAGGATTTCTCGCGCTATTTCTAATATAAGAATTTAATAACGTGACTATAAAGCAACGCCCAGTCGTAGGGACATTTGTCAATATAGAATTTTCAGATGCCATTTATGTAACTATGATATCATTGAGAAATTAAATACTTAATCAAGTAGACAGCATTGGAAGAAAGAATTTCCACTAAATCACCTTATCATAATTATTCGATTATTCATTACGGATCTAACAAACAATAATTAGAAAATAATAGTTGATAGCATATTGGAGCCAAATACATTAATTGCATAAAATACAATAAGTCAAATAATAAAAAGTACTTGTGATTATGATAGACTTATCAAATCTATCCAAGTTTCCACGTGACACGTGTTCGTTAAAGTTTAGTTTATGGCGTGGCTACTGGCTATTAACATCCGCCGAAGTTCTTTTTACACCCGTACGTACCACATTTTAACTACTCGTACCTTCAAACACGGCTATAAACTGTCTGTATACAGTAATTCACTGGGTGTTAATAGCTTCACCCTTTTCATTTCATTCAAAAGATTTAAGTAAAAAAATAAAAACTCATTTGATTGATTCTTATCTGCATAAGTTAGCATTTCTGGAATAATTAACGCAAACTGATTATTGACACCATACAAATACACCATGATTTCCGCACAAACCCCAGCTCAAACCATTTACTCATGAAAGACTCGCATAACTACCAAATTCATCCTTATAAGAAAATGCACCATAATCTAAGCATACATTCCATCTAAAAGGTGGGATCAATTGTTCCAAGTTGGCCAAACGTGACGTTGGTTCGTTAAAATGCGTAATAACTAATAACCCAGATTTTGAATAGACTTTAAACCGAATTGATCGATTTAACCTAGAATTAAAGTTTTTAATCAGGTTTTCCAACTCCTATAAAACCTAACTTAAACCCGCAACTTCACACCTAAGAATCTCCGCAAGAAATGTAAATTCTCTCTACCTCTTTGATTAATGCTTTCTCCTCCGTCAAACCCTAGCCTCCACCTGTCCCCGCCGATTTCTGGTCATAAACGCCGAGTTAGGAGAGTTACGCGTGTTCTTTCAGAGGGAAAACGAAGGAAGGAAGAGGGGAGAAAAGAAACGGGAAGACGAAGAAGAAAGGTGCAGGAAATGAGAGTTTGTATTAACGTCAAGAATGGAAATTGGGGAGCGATTGGGCTTTAACATGGGCTTCATTTCCTTTCTTATTGGGCCTCAACATGGCTTGCTTTCTTTTTAATTGGGCTTTTGTTGTTTTTATTTTGTGCCCGGCTAAATACCTCTCAAACTAATGAAGACACACTTCCATCAATATTTTAATATTTTATTTAAATTGTGAAATTATATACATATAACCTAAGACTACATACACCCCCTTCCCATCTCAACGACCAATAATGAAGAAAATGCAGAACATCGTGTACGTGTGAAATGAAAAACACTAACGACGCTACAATAATTAATTCATATTTTTTAACTAGATTCTAGTGAAAATAGAACATTTTGACCTTTCTATGACCCTACTCCACTTCAGTAGACTTACTCTACTTCAGTGGACTTATTAGAGGGAAGGATGGAAAGACCCTTATGGTTGGCTTGTGGGAATGCATTACTTGGACACTGTGGAAGTATAGGAATGTTGTCATTTTCCGGAAGAAAAAAATAGAACTGAAAGAGATCGTGGAGGACATCAAGGCCAAACTTTGGAGTTAGATAAATGCAAGAGGAACTTGGAGACGCAAGATTTCTTACAGTGAGTGGTGTATGAAGCCTATGAAGATTCTTTGTCAAACTGAGTAGCAAAACCAGAATTCTGCCGTTTTCATATCTATGTACGGGCAAAATACTGCTTTTATCATTGTAAATTTGGGTACTACTCATGCCCTTTTTTTATAAATGAAGCATTTTTTCTTACCAGTTTTTTTTTTAACATTTCTATGAATTTTTTTTTCCCTAATTTCATAGATTTTCTTCTTAATGTATAAACCTAGTTTTAAATGTTGAATATTAGTTGTTTATATTGTATGTATTTGTGTATGAAATATTAGTAATTTGGGTTTTGAACGAGGTTGGAAGCTGTATGATTGTCATTCATGCGTTTTTTTCTTCAAATTTTGGTCAAGCTATTTTTCGAACTTGGCAATACTTTCCCCAATCATCTCTCTTTTTTAACCCAATTGTAATTTTAATTTAGGATCCGAATATATATCCCTCCAAATATATTTGATACGTTCATTCTATTAATATGCTCACTCTATTTGTATATTTTGTCAACATTGACAAAATTGTGTCGGCTATTTGTAGGGCAAAATCTAAAAAATCTATTTGTATATTTAAAAAATTGTTTGGTATGAAATCAAAATGTTTCGATTCGATTTCTGATATGAACAAACCAAAATACCTACTATACATATTCTTTCTTTTAATTATTATACCATTTTAATTTTTAATCAGCCGCTCACACTACACAACTCTGTAAATTATGAAGAAGAAAAATCTTCAATAGTTAAACAAACTTATTATGCAATTTCAGGAAAAAAGGGGTTGTTTAAAAAATAGAACAATAGTTTTTCAATACAAAAATCAATCTCAAAGGTCAATGAACAATTCTAAGATATCGACTGGTATAATTGAATGAAATTATGGGAAAATAAAATAAAGATGGGGAAAAATAACTTAAAAATTGCAATTTCATTATTAGTATTAACTGAAAATAATTAAGTGATGAAGAGACCACTCCTTAATCGATTTTACATAGAATTGAATACGTAGCGATAGGGAAAGTGGAAGGAATCATAATTCTTTATTGACAAGGTATAGAGTGAAACTGATTTATACATGAATCACTGAAGGGTATTAGTTATTTTCATTGAAGAGTATTAGTTATTTTCATTGAAGAGTATTAGTTGTATTTACTGGAGAGTATTACTGATTTACACTAAAGAGTTTTAGTTGTTCAGCGAAAATGAACTAAGATTCTTCAATGTAAACCAGTAATGTTCTTCAGTTAAAATAACTAATACCCTTCAGTGATTCATATAAAAACCAATTCCACTCTATACGGACTCTTCTTTATTTTTTTTATTTTTTTGGAACGACCTTCATGATTTTGTCTTTTCAATCCTTCATACTATTTTCAAAAAAATATATATATATATATATATGTGTGTGCACGCGCATGTTTTTAATCCTTAAAAAAATGAAGATACTTATTTTTAATGCTTCACGCTCTAATTTTTTTATGAGTAGCTCTCTTTTGTATTTG
Source organism: Ballota nigra (assembly GCA_947034835.1). Classification (NCBI taxonomy): domain Eukaryota; kingdom Viridiplantae; phylum Streptophyta; class Magnoliopsida; order Lamiales; family Lamiaceae; genus Ballota; species Ballota nigra. The sequence goes on along the minus strand of OX344727.1, from coordinate 1,347,790 downwards.
GTGTATGATGCAGTTGAAGTGGTTTATGTTAAATATTATGATTTGATTAGATTACACTGAAACTGATTTTTAGTGTAAACTTTTTAATGTAATTCGACCACACTTTTCACTTTTTAATGTAAACTTTTTAAATACGGACTCTTCTTCATTTTTTTTTATTTTTTTGGAACGACCTTCATGATTTTGTCTTTTCAATCCTTCATACTATTTTCAAAAAAAAATTATATATATATATATATATATGTGTGCGCGCGCGCGCGCATGTTTTTAATCCTTAAAAAAATGAAGATACTTATTTTTAATGCTTCACGCTCTAATTTTTTTATGAGTAGCTCTCTTTTGTATTTGGTGTATGATGCAGTTGAAGTGGTTTATGTTAAATATTATGATTTGATTAGATTACACTGAAACTGATTTTTAGTGTAAACTTTTTAATGTAATTCGACCACACTTTTCAGTGTAATCAGTCAATACTTTTTAATGTAAAAAAACTTCAACAGTTGAAGAGTGCATCTATGCATATGGGAGTATGCCTTTTTTAATTCCTTTAATTCTCAACTTTTGCGGATAGTTTTTTCTTGTTTCCAAAAAGCATTTATTTTCACTCTTGTTGTACCCCGCTTACTCCTTTTACTACTCCTGTTTCTTCACTCATATTTTGAAACAAATTTTTTTTTATTCTTCTTTCATTATGAACATTATCTTAGAATTTTAGAGCACTCCATCACTAAATCACCATTTATTTTAAAAAAATCTTAAAAAAGTAAAAACAAGTGTCTCACAATATTCACCATTTATTTTAAGAAAATCTTAAAGAAATAAAAATAAGTGTCTCAACAATATTGTGATCAAATGAGTCCACATCCTCCAATTCATAGCCAAATAGTTGGATAAGACTGTGATTTCTTTTAAAAAAATCTAAAAAAAAAAAAAAAAGTATCTCAACAATATTGTGATCAAATGAATCCACACTCTCCAATTCATAGCCAAATAGTTGGATAAGACTATTGACATATTTAGAAGTATGTTCTTGATATAATTTGATGAATTAGTATCCATGTGTGTTTAAACTAGGATAACACTTTTTTTCTAATTTTTTACATTAAAAATCAAATAAATTTTAAGTTCAATTTTGACATTTTCAATTTAAAAAATATTGGGATATTGTTTATTGCTTAAGATATTATTGATTATTGTTTGAAGTATTGTTAATTATTGCTCATGATATTACTGATTATTGTAGGTGTTGTTAATTATTACTTAGGATATTATTGATTATTGTTTAAGGTGTTGCTAATTCAAAAATACAGTTCACTGGAAAATATGTATTTTGCATGCCTTTTACAATTGAGTTTTCAAGATTCAAGTAGTATGATTTTTTGGTGCACAACAGAACTATTCTTTTTCTGAACAGAAAACCTTTATAAAAAATATAAAAGTAAACAAAATTTTCATAATTCCGTTATCATTACATTTAAAAAATATATTTTATAATTTATTTAAATTATATAAACAAACAGGATACTAAAATTATATTTTTAATGACAAAGTATAGAATGAAAATGGTTCATACATGAATCATTGAAGAGTATTGGTAGTTTTCACTGAAATGTATTAGTTGTTTACACGGAAGAATATTAATTGTTTATTGAAAACAAACTAAGACTCTTCAATGAAAACAACGAACATTCTTTAGTGAAAACAGTTATTACACTTCAATGATTCATGTATGAACCAATTTCACTATATACATATTCATTTTTTATTTGAAATTGTCAAACACGAGCAAGTAAGTACTCGCTCAATTTCAAAATGAGTGAAGTTTTAGGGTGTAATTCTTATTTCAAAATGATTGATGTTTTACGTACATTACTTTTTATTGATTATACTCCCTAAATAAATCAGTTGACCATAGTCTATCTATACGAAGTGATATTTGGGGGAGAGAGGAGAGAAGGAACTACAATTAAGGATGTGATAAAAAAACTCTCAATAAACTATAACAGTATAATAGTCAATATACACCACTTAATTTTATAAATAAATCCTAAAACAATAAATGTTCGGACAAAACTATCCAAAAATGTGAGATTACATAAAAATTATCGGTCAAAATTTCCAAAATGGAAAATTGAATGAGAGATCACATAATAAATCATTGGTCATGCTTACCAAATAAATCATTGGTCAACCTTGCCAAAATTTAATAATCAATTCATTCAACCAAATCAGACACATTGAATTAGAAACAAATAATATATCAGCATCAAACAAATAAGATATCAGCATAAGAAAATCTCAATTCGACACATAATCATATTCAAGTTCCATATGGTATATGGGATAGGATAATGGGTAGGAACTCACTCATTTAGGACCCAAATGACATTGTGAAATAACTTAATATGTGAATGGAATTAAATGAGAATGATTTTTTTTTTAATAATTTGTAATTACTAGGAGTGAAATGTAGTATTTCCTCTATTTCAAATCAGTTTTCACTGTCCATAGTTCATTGTCTTATAAAAATCTTTAAATTACATACCATTTCACTAATAATTAAATAGAAAAATACATTTTTTCTATTTCATTTATTTAAATTGAATAATATTTCATCATAAAAAATATTCTATTTATTTAAATACTACAAATCAACTCTAATACTAAAATTCCAGAAAAATTAACTGTAAATATCAATATGGAACAGAGGAAGTAGTATGTAAAACTATTTTAAGTTATTATTATCTTTGTGTGCTAAAATAATAAATAATAATAATAATATCAATAAAAGAGTTATTATTATTATTAATAATATACATTCATATGATTATTTGTATTATATTTTACATTATTAACACGGTTTATTATGGTTGAAAATTACTATATTACTAATTATATTGTTGAAAAAATTGTTACCTTAATATTAATATTATTATTAAATAAAATTATTCTTCTTTTATTTTTAAATAGAGGGTTGATTCTTCAATTATGAAAAAGGAAAACTCATAAATGGTGATTTACTGATTTCATTCATTAAAAAGTAGGTTTTACACAAAAATAGTTAATGATAAACTTATCATGAAACAACTTTAAAGTATCATTAATCTCATTAAAGGTATCATTAATTTAGATTTAATTTTTTTTACAGCAATTATAATATAATATCACTAACCCAAATTAATAATACTTCTAATGAAATTAATGATACTCCTAATAAATTAATAATACTACTTTAAAATTGTTTCATGATAAATTTATCTAAAAAGTAAGTTTTATATGAATAAGTTTATCATGAAATAGTTTTAAAGTATCATTGATCTGATGAAAGGTATCATTAATTTGATTTTTTTTCTTTACAACAATTACAATATAATACAACTGACACAAATTAATAATACTACTGATAAAATCAATACTCCCTCCGTCCATGAAAAATAGGTTTGCTACTTTTTTTTTTCAGGGGGTGGGGGCCCTGGGGGCGAGGGCTTCGCCTTTTTGCTACTAGGTTTGTTACTTTTATCACGGTTATTAAGAAAGTTGATATAATATGTAAAAAGTAAGAATATTGTGTCAAATCAAGTACAAAATAAATTATTTTAAAAATGTTATGTGTGTGTTGAAAAAGTAGATAAAATTTATTCTTACCATTTTAGGCAACAAGACTATTTTTCGTGGACAGCCCAATAAGACAACCAGAATTATATTTCGTGGACGGAGGAAGTAATACTTTAGAACTATTTTATAAAAAATTTATCATAATCCATTTTAGTCTTCATTAAATATCAACCATATCTCAATCAGATCCCAATCTCAAATATTTTAAATTCATTCACCGAATTAATTCATGCAATAAAAATGAGGCAATTTAAATAAATCACATTAGGTAACTTCTAAGAAATCAGACATGGAATATTACGAAATAAGATCCTATCCTTTGAACCAAACCAATAGGCGTGTATTGCGTAGCTGTCACCCACTAACGCACTTTCTCATTAAATTAATCATTTAAATTAATTCAAAATTCATTTTTTAATGCCCCCAGCCCTTCCCCTTTTCCTATAAATACCCCCTTTCCCAGCCTTCATTACCTTCTTTCGGCCAATTCGACAAAGCTCCAATAAGGTCAGTTTCCACATTTTCCTCTCTTTTTCATTCGCTTTTCGTTTTCTTTCGTTTCTCTTTATTTTTGTTTGTTTAATTTAGGTTTTTTTTTTTTTTTTGTTTAGTTTTTTTGCTTTGATTTTGTGATTAGTTGTTGTTTTTGATGTTGATCGATTGGTTGTGTGAGTGATCGTTGTTTTTGTACCTACTTTTGGTCTGCAGATTGTTTGGGGGATCGTTTCCGGCTTTGAATCCAGATCTAGGTCTTCAATTCTGTTTATTTGTTTAATTAGGGTTGAATTTCAGTTAATCGTCGCACGAATTTCACAATTTTCCATGTTTCATTGGAATTCCAACCGTAAATTCTTATGACAGCAATATTTATGCGTCGTATCAGAATCCTGCACTCTTTCTCAGTAGTATTCCTCTACTGGTTCTATGTGTTTTCATGAACAAGCTTTCCCCAATTCTCCAAAACCCTAATTTCATCCCGTGAATACCCAATTTTACCAACCAAACCAAACAGCCTTCAGAATTTCTGATCAAACTTAGGTCAAATAATCCCCATTTAGAAACCGAATCATATACTAGCATTCAATATTGACCAATGTCTTCGAAGCAGCAGCAGCCGTCGAGCCCAGGCTCTGATGTGGACGAGAGGAAGCGTAAGCGTAAGCTGTCGAACCGGGAATCTGCTCGTAGGTCCCGAATGAGGAAGCAGCAACACTTGGATGAGCTGATTGCTGAAGAGAACAAGATGCAGCAGGAGAACAAGAAGATAAGGGAGATGATTGATGGTGCCTCCCAGCTGTACCTCAAATTCGCCTCCGAGAATAACGTGCTGAGGGCCCAGGCTTCGGAGCTGACTGATCGCCTTCGATCGCTGAATTCCGTGCTTCAAATTGCTTCCGAGGTGAGCGGGCTCGCCCTCGATATCCCGGATATCCCAGATACTTTGCTCGAGCCCTGGCAGCTGCCTTGCCCAATTCAGCCCATCCCTGCTAATGCAGACATGTTCGAGTACTGAAAGATTGCGTGAAGAGCGATCTACTTCGATTGGAAGGGAAGCACTTATTCCCTTATGTTGTTTTATCTATATACTAGTATGTGTATTTTTGTTTTCTTTGTTGATAATGAGTGAAGCTTAGTTAGGGAGGGTTTTGCAGTATTGCTAAGGTGTCTACTACTGAGTCACTCGTTTTAGGATTATAATTATGATATAAGTTGCAGAACGAGTGATCTTGGTTTGATGGTTTTGTTGCATAAATAAATGTCAGTTTTGTACTACTTGATTGTTGTTTTATGAAGGGTTTTTATGGATTGATATATCCTCCCTCTCTATTAGTCTAGCTGTGTATGGTTAATATTTTCTTTCTGTCTTATATCTCACAATTGTCTGGATGTGCTGTTTATTTTTTCATTGCTTGGTAATTTCTTTTGTTTTGAACTTGAATTGCTAATGTTTCGTCTGAAATGCTCATGCGATTTGTGACGAGCTCTTGCTCTGGGCTTAGAGCTGTTATTCGAGCCGAGTGAGCTCGAGTACTTGATGACTCTTGTCGAACCTAACCGAGCTAGACTTGATAACTTCAACGAGTTGAAAATAAAGTTTGGCTTGGCTCGTTAACGAGCCTAATGGAATTATAAGAAAATATATAACTATTGAGCTTAACGAGCCGAGCTCGAGCCGGCTCGTTTGTAAAATGAGCAAGTATCTAACGAGCTCGAGCTCGGCTTGTTTAACAATATAAACGAGCTGAGCTCACGAGCCAGCTCGTTTTGTTTTGCGTGTCTATCTGCGCTGTCTATGTGTGTGTGGTCTTTAGCAAATCCCTATGTGTGTAGTCCCCAATGTTAACTAATTGAAACTTGAAGTTGGTAATTCTTGTTTTCTGTCTGTTCTTTTGTTACTTAGAAAGTTGTATTTTTTTGGTTCTACATCACTATACTGGCATCGTATGACCAAGAATGGCTTGTATGGATTCTTTGTTGGCCTTTTGGAGCTGGAGTAGTTCTCCTGTGAATTTTTAGCATGTGGGGTATCACTACTTTAAATAAACGTTTTGGTCAATGGGGTTCTCCTCATAAAAATCATTAGAGTGATACTTCGTAAGATAAATAGTGCTAGTATGTACACCGTTTAGACCTAAAACTGATGGGTTAAGTCTCAAAATGCCTGTACATACCCATGTAACTTGGGGTTAGACGGGCTAGCCCTGCGGTTTAACCTGAACATTGCGCTCATTTATATGGGTACATTTTAAAAAAAAAAAAAAATAGATAAAAGTAAGATTAAAATAGATATTTGTGAGTGTAAATATAACTGAGTTTGTTGATATAAAATGAATGAAGTTTAACCTGAACATTGCGCTCATTTATATGGGTACATTTTTATTTTTAAAAAAAATAGATAAAGTAAGAATAAATATATAACGAGATTATTGATATAAAAGGAATGAACATATTTTTGGTGGAGTATGTATCTGTGGACTACAGAACTAATATATTCTAGAGTTTGTACTTGGTTTCGTTTGTGTTTTTAATCTTATTGAACATGACAGAAACAAGATTGTTATGTTGCTCCTAATTAATACACGTTGTCTAGTTATTTGGTCAATGTTTTATATAAAAACAAAAAAGTTGGGCTATCTACATGCCAAATTCTTCGTAAAATTGACAATTTAATTTATATTTTTATTGAACATGACAGAAACAAGATTCTTATGTTGCTCCTAATTAATACACGTTTTCTAGTTGTTTGGTCCATTTTATGAAATGTGAAGATTTATGAAAACCAAAGTCCTTGACTCGTCAAGATCAGAAACCTAACACAATTGACCTACGCCTAACCATTTCCAACTTATGAGGTCAAATCATTTCCCAACAATTTGTGATTAACGAGGTGATATATAATTGGGATTTGTACGATTGTTTTTTTAATATAATATTCTTCGTCATACTGAAATTCGATTATTCATACACCCCTACTGATAATCCCTATTATGAATATGTATAAAATGAAATTGGTTTATACATTAATATTGGAAGGGTGTTGGTTGTTATCACTAAAGGGTATTAGATGTTTTCACTGAAAATTATTAATAGTTTTTATTGAAGAGTCTTAGTTTATTTTCATTGTACAACTAAGACTCTTCAGTGTAAATTAGTAATACTCTTTAGTAAAAATAACTAATACTGTTTAGAAAAATCAACTAATATTTTTCGATGATTCATGTATGAATCATTTTCACTCTATACTTTGTCTATTATTATATTTAAAATATTTCTAAATTTGTATTTCCATCGATTAAATGGTAAAACAAAGTAAAAATTTAATGTTTTAATTATAATAACTTATATTTCTTAATTTATGTGAAAAAAAAATCTGTAAATTTATCTTTATGGAGCGGAAGGAGTATTTATTTTCTTCATTGAAATAACAAGCTTATCTAAAAATATTAATAACATTATGAGCAACTTAGAAAAAAAAAAACTGTAATGAATGTACATCGAAAAGACAAAGTATAATATAAAAGTAGTTTATGACAAACTTATCATAAAACTGTTTTAAAGTATAAAATATTTTATTAGGATAATATTAATTAATTTTATTAGAAGTATCATTAATCTAATCAATGATATTATATTGTAATTATTGTAAATTTTCTTGAACCCAGATTAATGATGCTCCTAATGAACTTTTTGATACTCCTGATCAAATATTTGATACTTTAAAACAGTTTCATAATAAGTCTATCATGAACCATTTTCATATTAAACCTGCTCCACCGAAAAATGTAAAACATTATATAATTTGCAAATTATATGAAAGTTGAAACGACATTTATAATGTGTAAGGGAAAATAATTAAATGAATTAATTTCACATTTCTCTACAAGTTCTGTCATGATATTAGAGCCAATGGACTCACGCCCCCATAGAAGAAAAGTTGAGTTTAGCCCATGAGTGAGGGGGAGTATAAAGGAAAATAATTAAATGAATTAATATCATATTTTTTTACAAGTTCGAACTTTTGGATGGGACGAAATTTTATTATAATAAATGGGAGGAGTATTGGATTTGAACAAATCGAAATCCTTTTCCACCTCTTTCTAATCTAGATTATTTTAATTTTTATCGGCTTTAATGTGAAAATATTTATTGGCATTTCTACAAAGAGTAGGTATTATATGAAAACACTTCATAATAAGCTTAACATAAAATAGTTTTAGAGTATCATTAATCTCATCAGGAGTACCATTAAACCTGACAAGGGTATCATTAGTCTGAGTTCAAAAAATTTAAAACAATTTTATTGAACTCAGACTAATGATACCCCTGGTGAAATTAATGATACTCCCGATAAGATTAATGATACTTTAAAATATTTTCATGATAAGCTTATCATGAACTATTTTCATATAATACTTTGCCTTCTACAAATTGAGGGGATGCTTGGTTGACACCTTTGTGATTGAGGAATGGTAATGGAATGAAGTTATGGTGTTTGGTTGAAGGTAATCATACCTCAAATAGTAATTTGATATCTTGAAACTAAGGAATGAAAGTTATAGATCCATTACTCACCTTTTTGGGAGGAATGAAAGTCATTCCTCCCTAAAATTCCATATATAATTTTTTAAATTTTTTTTGTCATCTAAATTATTTGTTGTTATTATTTATAATAATATTAAGCATTATTAGTATATAATACATTTTTTAACATAAAAAATACAGTTGATAATAATTTTTATTATCAATGGTTTTTATTAAACCAATCACCATCTATAGTAATGATAGTCATACATATATATATACTCCATAACTTCATTTAATTTCACTCTCACAACACTCATATAATATACATAAAAGTGTACTTATTATACCATTTTCTTAATCCGTGTGTCCAAAAAAGTACCGCAATGTATTCCGGAACGGAGGGAGTACAATATACTCCATAACTTTAAATTTTTACAGCCTAAAAAACTTCAAAAAAAACACTATAAACATTGAAATAAAATAAAGAAACAATGTCCATCAGTTTTAAAAATTAATTAAAGTTTATAAATTAAGAAAAAACACGCTCATAAATACTTTAATAGAATTGTTAAAATTTAATTTAATAAAAGTTTATAAATTATGAACAAATTTGTGTACTCAAACAAATCATTACCGATTCATGATTAGCCAATAATTTACAAATATCCCAATCATTTCAATTTTCAAGACGTGTAAGTATTGTTTTATATATTAAATAATATTATCGTTAGGATTGAAACTCTCTAGCTCCAAATAGAAATCAAATAAGCTTGAACATAAATTTATGTTCGAAATAGTCTAAAGTTCGAGCTCGACTCGTGTTTGGCTCGATTAAAGCACGTTCAAGATCGACTCGATTATTTATCAAACAAGAATATTAAAGCTCGATAATTTTTCAAACAAGCTTGACCACCAGTAATGTTCATCTCGACTCATTTAAGACCCCTAATTATCGTACCAAAGAATTGAGGAACGAGTTTTCATATAACTTTTTTTTATCTAGGCTATTTAATTGCATAGGATAAATATGCAGAAAGTTTGATTTTCTTTTACTTCAAAAAATAAAGTATGTATAGAGTGAAATTGGTTCACACATGAACTATTAAAAGGTGTTATTATTTTTACTAAAATGTAGTTTTTATTGTAAAATATTGGTTTTTTATACTAAAGAGTCTTAGTTTATTTTCATAAATAACCAAAACTCTTTCAGTATAAACAACTAATACTTTTTAATAAAAATAACTTATATTTTTTAGTAAAAATAACTAATATCATTCAATAATTCATATAAGAACCATTTTCGCTCTATACTTTATCCAAAAAATAAATAAAGCCTCATTAAATCACGATTGAATAAAAAAAAAATTAACCACCTATCACCTATCGAATTCGTATAATTAATTTCAAAGTAACAATCCACAATCATAACTATAAGTCTCCAACATTAATTAATTAATTTATAAACCTTTCTAAAACAGCACGTTTCATTTCATATAAAAAAAAGAAAAACCATAAAAATCACAGTTTAATCAAAGCACAAATAATCAATTATCATGAGTACGGCACTCATCGGTTTCCGGATTATCCTTGCAGTACGTCTCCAACGGATCGGAATCCTTGAGCTTGTCCCGCGCGTGGCTCGCCGCCGCGCTCAGCTCCTCCACCTCGTCCCACGCCGCCGCGCACTCGCCGCTCACCGGATCGTCGTTGCACGCCTCCTGCGCGTTTTTGATGCTCTCCTCCACCTTTCCGGAGATCTGATCCGGCGCCGCCGCTACCGTCATCCGGCGGCCACCGCCGCTCCTCTTCCACGGGCTGCTCAGCTGCGAGAAATTGACGGATTGAGGCCTCGAATTTTGCCTGGCGTTCGCGAAAACCTTCGGAGTTGTGATGCTAACTCCAGCTAGAGATGCCATTTTTTTTCTGTGATGAAAAATAATGATAACCGTTTTTCGCTTGTGAAGATATATATAAAATGGAGCATGGGTGAATTGTGGACGCAAATTTTCTTATCGTTTATCAGCCAATTAAAAGCTTCCACGTCGCCTGGGATATTTGTTTTGCAAATATCTTATTTCTGGTCGAATTAATTTCGCGGTAATTCGAGAAAAAGAAATTAAGGTAGAATTGTTGAAAGTATTGGGTATTTTGATTATTTGTTTCCACACACGTACGTCGGTACGTGTTACAAGTTACAACACTTATTTCAAGTGAGAGGATTTTTTTCTTTGTAGCCAAAAGTGTTACCATCATTCATGGTATCATGTATTTTAAGGAAAAAGTTATGGAGAGGTTTGCTTTTTTAATCTTTTTTATTGCTCTAAAGTTGCATCATTGTTTACATGAATATGTTATCTGCAAACATGCAATTGAAATCAATTATTGATATATGCAAATGTATAATGCAACAAAATTTTAATATACACCTAATTTTTATTTTTTTCTCAAAATATACACTGATATATTGAACTGTGTTTTAATTATTACTGATTTCTGTTTGACGTATTTTTTTTAATTAAAAAATGCATAATATGCACTCAAGTGCTTAGTTTAAAATTTATTTCAAAATCACATTTACACTTTTCTTTTAAATTTGTCACTGTCGATAAACTTCAATCCTCGCCACTTCTCAAATATATCGTTTTATAGCTCACATATACATACAAACTAACAAACTTATTTACTGAATCTAATTATATATTTTTTACTCTATTCATTTATGTATTTAATTATGTATGTTCGTATGTCGAGCATTGTAATTGATAGTTTTGAAAAAAATACAACATTATCGGGTTTATCCCTTTTTTTGTTTTTATCGTTCTTCTTCCGGTATTCATATTGAATCAATGGAATTTAACGTTAACCACATTTGCGTATTATTATCCAGGCATTTATAAAATCAACAGATTATACGTGTTTATCTTTTGCATCATTACACAAGACTCGAACTTCTTCCGGTATTCATATTGAATCAATGGAATTTAACGTTAACCATGTTTGCGTATTATTATCCAGGCATTTATAGAATCAACAGATTATACGTGTTTATCTTTTGCATCATTACACAAGACTCGAACTTCTTCCGGTATTCATATTGAATCAATGGAATTTAACGTTAACCATGTTTACGTATTATTATCCAGGCATTTATAGAATCAACAGATTATACGCGTTTATCTTTTGCATTATTACACAAGACTCGAAGAGAAAGAAATCTAAATGGGGTGGCTTATGAACATTTATATATGTTATAAATGAGTAGATCTAACATCTCATCCCATGAGGTTACTTTGTAACATCTCATGCCATTAAATGGTCTCACACAGAAAAAAAATCCATGAAAAGATTTCGAAAACAAAATAAGGTTAGAATCACATTAACTCCGTAGACATGCATGCAAACAAAGCTTACAGATGTTTATAAACCCAACTTCTAAGGATGATAGCAATGAGTAAGCTGCAAATTTCTTCTTCTGTTTTCCCCTATCCAGAAGAAGTATAATCTCAAATATTCATGAACAATCACTAATAATAGTATAAACACAAGTCATCTCCATCACTCTGCTAAAGCAAAATTTACACACCAGCATAATTCTATATATAATATTTCTTGCAAAAACCGAAGTCTCAACTTTTCGTACAAATGGCATCCTGAGAAAATTAGAATGGTGAACATGTTACCTCTACGTAAAGATCAGATCATATTGTCAGACTTTGATGATACGCAGACCCGATGTTCGTTTTCAGCAAACACGTGATATTAACAACTTGTAATGCCCTTAAAGCCAGAGTTAGGATTGGGCTCTGCCTCCTTCTTTCCAACCTTTTTGACGTGCTCTCTGCTCCCACAAAGCTGTCAGCTGTTTCTGTTTTAATAAGGCTGTTTCGGCCTTTTCTCGAGCCTCTTCACACGTCTCCATTCCGGAATTGCACTTGTCTGCCTCTTTCTGGTACTGGGACGTCATCTTCTTCGCCTCGAGCAGTGCCATGTCAGCTCGCCGCTGATTTTCGTGAGCTTCGGCTTCTCGTAGCTTTAATTCCTCAGTTAATAGCTCTGCAAAATTCTTCTGTGTGTCCTCACTCACATCCGGGTCGTGCTTTGCACAATCTGTGGACGTAAAGAAGGTACATAATACGAGAGTGCAACCAGAAGCTTTCCGTAACTAAATAAAACTTGAGCAATGGATAATATATGTTGCATACTAAAAGAGCAGCAGCAGCTTTTGTATATATATATATATCAGGACACTTTCGGTTATTAATAATGTGACGAAAAGGAAGCAAGTAGATGCATTTTTTAAAGAGCAAAACAAGATGACTGGAGATTGATTATTCATGAAAAAAAAAATGTGATCCACAGAGTGGAATTATAGACAATAACTTTGAATCACCGGACCTTATGGGACCGTTCTGGGATGTTCCCAATACTTATTGAATCAGAAACACCAGTTTCAGGTTCAAGTCCTAAAATTATTTATTTGCACTTGATTCATAGATTCTACTTGCATTTTATATATTGGAGTCTGGCGATAAAATAGAAAGAGAAACTGTCCAGATGTGGAAGCAGCTGCGAAGATAAGCTTTCCCTTGGCCAGTAGAGAATCAGAAATATATCAAAAGAATTGATTTTAGTCAGGAAATATAAAATAGTGGACATGAGTGAAATTAACATCCAATCATACACTGAGAACCAAGTGCAGACTGCTGGAAATATACGATTCAAAAAGTCTTCTTCCAATGCTTGAAAAAATGTTGAGAATACTAATAAATGATTATCTAAAGTAACACGAGGATGGATCATGGATGGTTGAAGAAAGATAAGAATATTGTGCTGCCAAATTTCATTGCTTGCCATTAACTAATAGTACTCATTGATGCAAACAACCAATAAGCAAATCATGATACCAAAAGTAAAAACATGTGAAACTGTGAAGTTATAAAAATACAAAGTATAGAACTCACCTTCAAAGGAAGCGTTATTCAGCCCTGCAAGAAAGAATAACAACGAATCAGTATATGCAACCTTTGAGCAGACAAATATGAAAATTGTAGTTAAAGACAAGGCCTCAGGTCCACACGAGAAAAAAACAAACTCGGCATAAGCCCCACTGGATCCAACATTCACGATGAACCTTGCAGTTATACATCAACAATAAAGGTAACCGTGTGAATGTTATTTAGCAGCATCATAATCAGGTATAACCACACAAATAGACACTTTCCAATGCGTTTTCTTTCACTAAGATTATGTGCAGATTGCTAACTAAACCATTAATTTTGAAAAACTCTTAACAATCTGAAACACACACTCTCGATGTTGAAAGGATTGATAATGACAGATGGCATGCATTTAAACTCCAACTGACACGAGTATCGTCCACTGTTATTCTATGGTTATTTTTGAATTCTAAATCTGCTTCTACTCCAAAGAGGAAGACGAAATTAATAGCATGAAAATGTTTCCACATCCATATTTACGGCAGAAAAAAGTTAAACCTTATTATGTTTCCACATCCATATTTACGGCAGAAAAAAGTTAAACCTTATTATGTTTCCACATCCATATTTAAGGCAGAAATTAATGTATAACCACACAACTAGACATTTTCCAATGCATTTTCTTTCACTAAGATTATGTGCAGATTGCTAACTAAACCATTCATTTCGAGAAACTCTTAACAATCTGAAACACACACTCTCGATGTTCATCAGATGTTAAAATGATTGATAATGACAAACGGCATGCATTTAAACCCCAACTGACACGAGTATCCTCCACTATTATTCTATGGTTATTTTTGAATACTAAATCTGCTTCTACTCCAAAGAGGAAGACGAAATTAATAGCACGAAAATGTTTCCACATCCATATTTACCGAATTTTATAGCGAAAACAAGTACTCCCTCTATACCTCAATAAGCTTCCCATCTTTCCTTTTCGGGCATCCAGTGAGCTTCCCATACCATTTTTGGAAACCCACTCATCCCACTTTTAATTTTTTTTTACCCTCATCTTTATTCAATCAAATCATTTGTACTACACTCTATTTTATCATCTAAAACACAAAATATTTCCAATTCACAAGTATGCTCAAATCAAGATGCAATATCTTCAAACAAAACCATCAGGCAAATACCGTGCATCGAAGATCAAATTAACGCAAAGCAACCAAACTCAGACACATAAATCGATAAACAAGCCCTAGAAACCGAAATCGAAGCAGATCTAACACAAAAGTGCTCGATTATACCTTGGGGAATGGAGAGAAGAGGCAACGAATCACATTCACAGTTACAGGAAGGGCAAGAGGCGGCAGATGCAGACGCTAAGCCTTCCATCAAGTGCCAATACAGAGGCGGCCCTACTATGTACGCCGCTATGCAAATTGCCATCAATCCAATAACTGTCTTCAAAACCCCAGTTCTCACTGCCATTTTCCCTCCCTCTCTCTCTCTTCACTCGAATCTCGCAATCGTTCTCTCTCTGAGTGTATCCGCGGAACTACATGCACGTCGAAATTGCTCTGATCCCGAATTGGAACGAAGAGAGCGAGTAGAAATCAGAGTGTTCTTCGCTAATTGAAACCAGCTAGGCACCGAATGCGATTTCGATCCCCATAGTATCTTTCTTTCGGTGATTTACCTGAAAATTAACGAAATTGCAGTTTTACCCCCAATTATTCTTTGTATGGGACTGTGTAACCCCTGATTGGTTGATTTTGCAAGAAAATAAATTGCTTTTTGTTTTTAGGTAATCAATTACAATAGTTTTCTAACATAATCAACTACAATAGTTCCTTCGACCATCGGTACATGACAACATTTTTTCATCTCACTATAGATCGAAACCGCAATCGCCACAAGAGGGGGACCACCCGAATCCGCAACTCCGAACCACAACCGCACTGCAGCCGGAACCACTACCACCACAAGAGGGGAACATCACCCCACCACAATAGGGGAACACCACCCCACCACAAGAGGGAAATAAATTCTCTGAATTATTTAAGGCAAAAATTTATATGAGAAAATGTAAATTAACACTCAATATTAATGTGTCATGTTCAATAGAATTTATTTTATTGTTGCATAACATGAGACGGTCTCACACAAGTGTTGATAGGCGACCAGGCGAGCAACAATGACTTAAAGATAAGAAGCTAATTGTTGATGACCTTTTCTAATCGATGATGATTAGTGACTGTTTTTACTTCATAAGATCATCAAACAAGAATTTAAATCATAGATTATACTCAAGAATGAAATTTGCAAGAGTTTGGTTTCTTTTCTCTTATTATGGAAAAAAAATTCCCCTTCATGCAAATGAAGGGGTATTTATAGGCATACAAAGAGGCTAGGTGTCACCATCTTGATGGTTTAGCCATAGGATTTTTGTCAAGTGTCAAGATACTTGTACAACATCTAAACTATTGCCCAATGAATGGGTGCCAAGTGTTAAGACACATGGACTATTTCTAAAGTTAGTGACTCTTGGAGTTCCCAATGTTGTACTTGGTCTTTGAACCACTCAGCTGCTCTCCTTTGTGGCCAGCTACTCGTCTATATGTCTACGTTGGGTGTTGGAAACCTTTATAACCCAAGTTGCTCGCCTGCTCGCTTGCTCGCCTCTTGTTGAGACTTTGGGTCTTCTTGTTCTTGTTGTTCGCTACCTCGTAATGATTTCTATGACCAGTTGCTCGCCTCCTTCATTAGGACCTTAGTCCCTGCTGGTCGCCTCTTAGGGCATACAGCCCCTGTTGCTCGCCTCCTAGGGCATACAGTCCATGTTGCTCGTCCTCTTCCATATTATAACTTTTGATGATTTCTTAATCTTATTAGATTAATATTTTTTATGTTAATATCATGTCCTTGTTGGTCGCCTATCAACAATGCCCCCTAGTTTGGCATATAAGGATGAATTTTTATCCTTTTATGTCAAACTATAAGATAGGCTATGCTTTATGGAAGGAGGCGAGCAACAAGGATTTGGCCTTTCTCATTTTCATAGGGAGCGAGCAGTGGGTTTTTGAACTTCTTGGGCGGGAACTTCTGGAAGCGACCAGCGGGGAGCGACTTTTGGCCTTGCGTCGTTTCGTTTCCCGAGGCGCAGAATACGAAGCGTTATGACGTGGCTACCTACGCGTGTGTCCCTAAAATTACGCATAGGGGCCTCAATTTTTCACTCTTTTTCATTTTGCCCCCGAATCCACACTTATAAATAGCTTTTCATTTCATTTCTCTTTCTTTCCCGATTCCTTGCACACAAATCCGCCATTGACGAACCTTCGAGCCTTTCCTTTCGTTGTTTTCTTTGATTCTTCAGCGGATACCGTTCTAATCAAAGGTGAATCCTTTGATTCTTCTTATTTATTCTTGTAATTGCTTGTTTTACTTTTCAATTTCGCAATTTCCATTCCTCATTTTACTTATCCGCCATCGCTGCCGCCGCGCCGCCGTCGTATCGCCGCCGCATCGCCGCCGTGTTGTCGCCTTGATCTTTCGCTTCTTCGTCAAATCTCCTTACTTGATTTGTACGAAGGGTTTTCAAAAATTTCTAAAGATGACGTCACCTTCTTCGAGTAATACGCCATCTGTTGAGTTTGTTGGGAGAAATCCGGGAAAGAGACCCATGGAGGACGAACCGTCAGTCCCTGTTCCTCGCCGCTCGCTCCGGCGAGCAACTGGGCGAAACCCTAGGACTCTGCTCGTTGACGAAGAGACGGGCTCTGAGGCGAGCTCTGTTGCTCGCTCCATTGACTCTTTTTATGCTGTGGAAAGCTCGGGCGAGCAGGACGTCCAAGGCCCTGTTGCTTGCTCCTCGGCTCGAGAAGGAACTACCTCAGATTTGGGTGAAGATTCTGCTGAGGTCGCTGCTGAAATAGAAGAAATGAGTCTTCCCGAAGACACGGGAGCGAGCAGTGAGCATCAGGCAAGGAGCGAGCAGCGAGCAACTGGATCAGGGGGCGATCAAGTGGGAGTTACATGGGAATTTCTCCGAGAGATAAACTTTCTCGTTTCAAGGCCAATGCCCGAGTCTCTTATTCCTAAAGTTGTAGTCCGAAGGCAAGATTGGATTGACTACGCCAATAAGTATCATAAGGTTTTTCCTACTCCCGCTCGACCCATTATGGAAACTCGTCCATCGGCATATACAGCGAGTAAGGTAGCCAGTGCGGTTTTAGAGGAGGATTTAGTTCGGATACGGTCTCGCTATCGTATTCCGTACGATATTCATTTATATGCCCCTCAACCAGGAGAGAGAGCTGACGACCCACCTCCAGGCTGTACTGCCATCAACCTTGACATACTCAATACGGGGTTCCCACTTCCCTTACATCCAGTGATCGGGCGATTCTTGAAGGATATAAACCTGGCAATCACCCAGATTACTCCTAACGGTTGGAGTAGTCTGTTGGCCTTTATCACCCTTTTCGGGCTGGAGGGATATCGGAATAAGATCAGCACGGCGGAGATACACTATGCACTGACCCATCTCTTCGGCCGTTAATGAAGATGGGCTTGGTTGGTATTACATCAAAGCCCGTAGCGGCGTTAAGCTAATTGAAGGGGTGCCTAATAAAGTCAAAGGTTGGCATAGGCAATTTCTTTATATCGGCGGCGATTGGCGGGCGTCCTCCGATCTTTCGGGAGGACCGGGACGTATAGACTCTCCTACGCATTTCGGCGAAATTCGGCGTAGGTCTTAATTCTCAGTTCATCAAACTTTTAGGTGAACTAATTTTAATCTTTTTCCTTGTTTTGCAGGTCCGCGTATCTTGAGGTGGGGGCATCCGGATTTGAGCGAAGAGTTTTTGTACGTCCTTGTGCTGATTTCTCTGCGGGACGCCAAAGATCGGAGTGTTGAACATCTCTCTCAAGCACACTGCCGCAAGCACGCTCAGCTTACTACTAGTGCTCATCACTTGGAAGCACAGACGGAGATTCCCGAAGGTAACTTCACACGATCATTAACTTTCTTTGTTGCTTGATTTGTACCCGTTGCTCGCTCCCACCCTTGTTGCTCGCCTGATCCCGGCTGCTCGCCGCTATCATGTCTCATTTTAATTCTTTGTGTTTTTTGTTTTGTTTTAGCTCAAAGGGTAACGGTTGCTGTTCCCCCTATTCCCGAGAGTTACCACCTGCTTGTGCGCCGGGTAAAGCAAATGGCAGCCAATCAACCTTCAAGGAAGAAAAAGTTTGATCCTTGCACTTCCTTGATCAGGCTTAGAGCCGAAGCAGATGAGGAGGAAGAAGAAGCTCCTCAGGCTCCTCCCCCTGTTCCTCAGGCTCCTGCTCCCGTTCCCCGCCCTCCTGCTCGCTCCTCGCCGCCTCCCCAAGACACGAGGGGCAAGAAAAGACTTGCCAAGGAAACTGCCCCTCGCAAGGGAGATGACCGTGCTAAGCGAACAAAAGGGCAGGGTTCTTTCCAAGTGGGTAAAACTGCTCGCTCCTCGGCTCTGGAGGAGGTGACTGAACAACAGGTTGTTGGTGCTATGATTGCCGGTCAAGGCAGGAGCTCATCCCCTGACAACTCGTACTTGGGCTATGACCCCGTAAAAATGAGGGAGTGAGTATCTTCCTATTCAGTTTGATTGTTCATTCCTCTAACTTAGTTTTCTAACGGCTTTTTTCTTCGAACAGGTACCGGAAAAACGACTATCCTGGTCGCTCAAAAGTGCTTCACCAGTTTAGCTGTGTGAAGTCTCCTCCGGCACCCCAAGAGATTAAGGACTCCCATGTCCGCAGAGCCATGGAGTATGTCCCCCGCTCGTGGACCAAGACCGGTGAGGAAATCATTCAGAGCCAGAGCCTTAGTGACAATGCTCGTTTATTGAGCTATAACGCAAGCCATCAATCAATCTCAGCTCAACGAGTCTTGGATCAAGCCATCGAATTAGAGCGAACAAATCGCGGTCTGGGGCGACGGATCGAGCAAGTTGAAGCAGATCGTGATGCTCAACTTGTTCAATTGAAGAAGAAGGATGAGGAGCTGAAGAAGAAAGATGAAGAGTTGGCTAAGATGAAAGCTGACTTTGAGAGAGCCAAGCTCACATGGACGCGGGAGGTAAAGGCTGCTGAGGACCGAGAGATGATAGCGTCTAATGCTTCAGAGAAGCTTAGACTGGATTTGGGTGTCGCTACTGATCGTTTGCAAGTCCTAGAGACCGAGCGGGTGGGTCTGGTGGAAAGAGTGGAGTGTTTGAAGGTCCACATCGACCAGCTGGAAAAGAAGAACAAGCGTGCCATTTCTTACACCACTTATGTGCAAGACGTAACCGACAATACCAATCTTGGTTACATCATCGCATATGCTAATAGTGTGAGGAATATGAAGTACGCTTTGGATAACGGTCTTGACGTGATGACCTCGACCATCAAAGACTTCACGGACTACGTCACTGAAAACCCTCCGGCTCCTGGTTTTGAAATCCCGGTGGCTGATTTGGGAGAGATGGGGGTTAATCTGAGTGTTTTCAAAGATGACGTCCGTGTTGTGGCCCCCAGGGAAAGAGTGGAGGCGGATAGGGACATGACTATTTTTGAAGCTCTGGGCCCCCTTCTCCCGAATCCTCTTGGTGAAGCAAGCTCCTCTGCTGCAGTAGGCGAGCAGCAGGTCTCCGGGGTAACTGTGTAAGATGTTCCACCTCTTCCTTCTTCCCAAGATCCTTTGGTGCCACCTGCTCCGCCAGCTCCCGAGACTTAGGCTTCGTTTCTTTTTTGGTTAGTTGATGTAGTAGGATGATGGTTGTACGCTCATCTTCTGTAATTTTTTGGTGCTAATGAATAAGGATTGTACTTTTATTTTATTGTTCGCCTCTTATTTTCCCTTTATTTATTTTTTGCTTAAGTGTTTCTTTCTTAAGTTGAAAGTAAAAAACTTTTCCTTGCAAATTTATGTATGTGGTTCATGTATGGGTCTATTTGGTTCTTAAAGAACTTAACCCATTATCATGCTTCTTTCTATGCCTTGTTGCTCGCCACTTGCTGTGTTTGTGCTTAAGTGCATTCAGCTTCGGGACGAGCAACTATGTGTTGATATGTGCCCTGTTGCTCGCCTCCACCATACTTGTGCTTTATGCACTTAGTATCTTTGGCGAGCAACTCTCTGTGAGGGGGCGATCAGGTGGGACTTCTGAGTCTCATGGACCCTGCTGCTCGCCTCATCCTGGACTTGTATTTTTATACTTGTTTGTCTCCGGCGAGCAGTTTTTCTGCTTGGCGAACAGTTGGGTTTTAACACCTTTTGCTTTCTTATGTACATAATTCATTGAACAATCATTTATCTGCTTACAAATTTTGCCCAAAAAAGTGTGAAGATTTCATCGATCTTACACTTTACAAAAACATAAACGACACGATAGTCTATAAAAAACTTTACATTAGTTTCCTAATTATTGATAATATTTCTTCAACAAAGCCGCGTTCCAGGTGTATTGGGCCGAGTTGCCTTCCATGTCTTCGAGATCATATGTGCCGTTGTGCCACTTTTGAATTATCTTGAATGGGCCCTCCCAAGTTGGTCCAAATACACCTGGAGGTGCTGCTAGGATTTTTCGGAGTACCAGATCCCGACTTCAAATTCTCTGACTTTTACTTGTGAGTTGTAGTACCTTGCAATCCTTCTTTTGTATATCTTGTTTTTTATTTCTGCTGAGATTCTTTTTTCGTCGACCAGATCCATTTCTGCAGCTAGTGCCTTGTTGTTTTCCTGTTCATTGAACTCGGTTATCCTCTCAGTTGGTACTTTGAGCTCTATAGGTATAACTGCTTCTGTACCGAATGCCATAGCAAACGGTGTTTCTCCAGTGCTTATTCTATGTGATATTCTATATGCCCAAAGCACCTCGGGCAGTTGATTAGGCGTGAAATTGTCATGATTCGTAGCTTGAAATACCCCAATCTTGGTCGAGTTTATAGAGTATTTAGAGTCAATTGAGCATTATTTCTACACGTTGATAAATTTGTCTATTTGATGCTCATAGGTGAATAGAGGACGAAAAACGGAGTTCGTAGAACTTTGAATCGACTCAAACGGATGCCCGGATGAGAAGATATTGAAGAAATACGATTGGTATTAGTGCGGACGAGGAAAAGTATCACTTGGGAGGAGTTAGAAGTCACTCGAGTGACTAGGTCGAGCGCCCCCGCTCGAGCGCATTGCTCGAGCGCCTAAACGTACATAAACTTTCTTGCGCTCGAGCGCATTGCTCGAGCGCCCAAAACATGCAGAGAGATTTCAGCGCTCGACCGGCTCGAGCGGAACCGCTCGAGCGATTGTGTCATTCGAGCTACACTGCTCGAGCGGGACCGCTCGAGCGTTTTGCTCGAACGCCCATGGATTTTTGCCTCCGGATGCGTATTTTCGGCCCATTAACTCCCGTTTCGACCCGTGCCTATATATACCTCTTCCAAATACGTTTTGAAAAAACCCGAACTTTAGAAATAATTTTAGACTTAGTTTTTGGAGAGGAAGGAGACGAGCAAGCTTTACTTTTACGTTGTTGAGGTTTTTCATACGAATTCTTAGTTTCTTTTCGTTTCTTAGTTCCTTTTCATTAGTTTGATTTCTTTAAACGCTTTGAACGTCGTTTTAGTTAATTAAATTTCAGTTCTTCGTATTTATTTTCTTTAAACCCTAGTTCATGTTTCGTATTTTCTTCGTGCAATTCATTATGTTTATGTTCGTTGTTTCTTCTATTGCTTTTATGTTTGTTAAAACCATGTCTAGCTAAAACCCTTGCATGCTTAGGGTAGGATGAACTCGTAGAAGTAGGTTGTGGGTACGTAATTAGGGTAATTCGTGACGTTAGTTTTAATTCTCTTAATTAATGAATTCTTATAATTAATCTGAACTTTACCTTTGAATTTAGTACGAAAGTATTAGAGAGAGGACGACCGCATCACTCAATAACAACTAGTAGTCTTAACGAGAAGGTTTAGGAAAGGTTAATTCATCTACCGGTTTAGCGAAGGAGGACGACCGCATCACCTTAGTTAGATTAGGGTATCATTAATTAAGCACAATCTAGTAACTTGTTAGTAGATTCGTGAAGTCGAGTGTTAGGGTAAAGTATTAGGGTTTAGAATCTTGAGCTTTCACCTTGCATTCTTAGACTTAGGTTAATTATTGTTTGTCACAGTTATTTTGATTATGTACCTGCTCCGTTAGTATACGTAGGGATTCCTATCCTAAGCATCACCATCTCATTAGAACACAACCCTTAGTTAATTTAATTGCTTTAGTATTTTAGTTTACTTAGTTTATTTCAGTCTTTTAATTAATCTTTCAAAAACCCAAAAACATTACACTCATATTAACTACGACGCGTATATCTTCAGGGATCTATTCGCATATACACCATCCCTTGGGTTCGATAATACTTGGTTCCTATACTTGCCCATACTACAGTGAACCCGTACTCTTGCGGGGTAGCTACTAGTAGAAGCTAGTGTAGTTCGCTTCAAGTCAATGGCGTCGTTGCCGGGGATGGCGTTATATGCCTTTTGAATAGGATTTGTAGATAGCTTAGTAGTTAGTAGTGGGTGATTTATTTTCTGTTTTTATTTTTATTTTTTATTCAATCGGCAGTTGCGTTTTGATCCTTCTGCTAGTGTGCCAGGTTTATGAAAACACGCTCACAAGGCAATACGAGCGAAGAGAGGTTGCCTGCAGATCCTGAGACAATAGCCAGAAGGAACCGAGCCTTCTTGAGAAGGATGAACGCTGCCGACTTAGGAAAGGAACCAATGGATATCAATAATGAGTTGGACGATGCTGCCAACGATTTCAATCAGGCAGTAGACCGAGTTGAAGGCACTGGAGTTAGTGGTAGCCAGAATCAAATTCCATTACGGGATAGCCAAAGTCTAAACCCGGATACACAAAACGTAGGGAATCCAATTCAGAACCTTGTCCATAATCCTCATAACAACCCTACTTACCCACAAAACCCAAATAACCCTTTTAACAACCCAGTATACCAACATTACCCATACCCACCTTATCCTTACCCACCATATCCATATCA
The DNA here is from genome assembly GCA_947034835.1 of Ballota nigra. NCBI lineage: Eukaryota > Viridiplantae > Streptophyta > Magnoliopsida > Lamiales > Lamiaceae > Ballota > Ballota nigra. The sequence continues at coordinate 1,324,122 of OX344727.1, read as the reverse complement.
TCCACCTCCTGTCTACAACCAACCACCTGTTTACCAACCACCACCCCAACAAGTACCCGTACCAGCTGCTAATCCTCAACACGTTCCTCAGAACGTAGACCACAATATGGCTATTCGAGGGAGGTTTGCAGCACAGCCACAACGGTACTATGATGGAGTGGCTTTGCCTCCTGTTGAGGCGAACAACTTCTCGATATCACCGGGGATTTTAAAGCTGCTTACCGAGAATCAGTTCAAGGGGGTGATCGGGAAGGAGAATCCTCATACTCACTTGAGGAGCTTTCTCATGATAGCCTCCACATTTAATTATAATGGCATGTCTGAAGATGCCAAGAGGCTTAGGCTGTTCCCTTTCTCATTGATGGGAATAGCCAAGGAGTGGTACGATAACACACTCCCGCGGGGAGGTATTACCACTTGGGCCGAGCTCGAGCGTCTGTTCCTCGAGCGATTCTACCCTCCATCTAGGACGATCAAGGCTAGAATTGAGATCTCATCCTTTCGCCAAAAGCAAGGAGAGGACCTACGTCAAGCGTGGGAGAGATACTCAAACATGCTGATTGAGTGCCCGCAGCACGGGTACAATGAGGGAGACATTATGGCGTTCTTCTACAGTGGTGCCAACAAGGCGGGGCAAGACCATTTAGACGCCTGTGCGGGCGAAGCATTCTTGAACCAAGGCATAGAGAGGTGTAGGGAAATCGTGGACAACATTGTCACGAATGCCGGTGCTTGGGGTGTGGATGCAGATCTCAGGGTGCATCAGGTTGAAGAGGGAGAAGGAACGAGAAGGCTATTGATGGCCATGATGGAGAAGATAAAACAACCTCGAGTTGGGGAAGAGTTTGGGTGGAGAGCATGCAGTAGAGAATGAGAGAGTAGACCAACCAAGTGGACAGCAAGAGGTAGCCAATTACATGGGAGGTCCATATTACAACCAGAATGGCTACCAAGGTGGAAATCAGTATGGAAGGCCTTCTTATGGCCAACCATTTGTGCCTCCAGGCCCTCAGCCACTTCAAAATCAATGGAGGAACACACAAGGAGTTCAAGGAGGCCAGCAGCCTCCTCAAAACACATGGAGGAAGAATGATAATTTTTCTTATGCTAACCCAAAAGCTGGTGTCACTGTTCCTGCAGGTGTTGATCCGGGGTCTAAACCTCCTAGTGGAGAAGGCGGTGCATCAACCGAGGAGATGTTGAGAGCGATCCTTCAGAAGGTGGAGGAAGGGAGCAAGCGGTTGTCATCCTTGGAGTACGATGTGAAGGAGCTGCATAAGAAAGGTGATCATCGAGATCAAGAGCTCCAGAAGATGAATGTTGAGTGGACTAGAACTCAACAAGAGAACAATAGAAGGTTCACTTCTTTAGAGCTCCAGATGAGCCAAATTGCAAAGTCAGTGAATAGAATGCCGGAGGGGAACCCGAAAGAGCATTGCAAGGCGATCCAGCTTAGAAGTGGAACCAACTATGAAGGTCCTCAGATGCCTGCTGATTCTGAGACGCCTCAAGTTGAGAAGGGGATTGAAAGTGAAGAGATTGAGAGGCATGAAGATATGGATGAGTCCCAGAAGGGCAAGGAAAGTGAGGAGATTGAGAGAGTTCCTAAGTGGAAGAAGGCAAAGGAAGCAAGGGATAAAGTGAAAGAAACAGAAATAGATGAATGGGGGGTACCCAAATCTGTGATACCCGTCCCATATCCACAGCGCTTCATGAAAAAGAAGCTTGATGAAAAATTTGCAAAATTTCTTGATGTTTTTAAACAACTGCATATTAATATTCCCTTTTATGATGCTTTGGAACAGATGCCGCATTATGCGAAGTTTTTGAAGGACTTGATCGCGAAAAGACGGCGAAAGGATGAGCCGAAGTTGGTGCAGCTGAACCACGAGGTGAGTGCATTAGTGCACAAGGCGCTTCCACCAAAGCTGAAGGATCCCGGTAGTTTCACGATCCTATGTGATATCGGGAACGGGATCAAGAAGGGAGCGTTGTGCGACCTTGGGGCGAGCATAAATCTCATGCCCTTGCCACTTTTCAAGAAGTTGTAAGGTGGAGAACTTCAACCCACAATGATGACGCTTCAACTAGCCGATCGGTCTATTACTCGACCTCAAGGTGTGGTTGAAGACGTTCTAGTGAGAGTTGGAGATCACATTTTTCCAGCCGACTTTGTAGTGCTAGAGATGGAGGAAGATGAGCACGTGCCCCTGATCTTGGGAAGACCGTTCTTAGCTACGGCGGGGATGGTGCTAGATGTGGCAAACGGGAAGATTACGCTGAAGGTTGATGATCAAGAAGTGAAGATCTCCCTATATGAAGCCATGAAACACACGAAGGAGGATGAGAGCTTGTATTGCATGGATGCAATTGATCCTCGTGTTGAAGACACGCCTTCTATCCCTAATCCTTCTGATATTCATGATTTTGTTAGTCCTTCACTTGATTATTTAACCCATGAGCGTTATGATCTTGATTATTTTGATAGGGATAAAGTGAAGAAGTTGAAGGATGAAGAGGTGAAGAAAGTGGACGTGGTCCAGTTAGAAGGGAAAGGAGGAGTTAAAAAGAAAAGGTCCAAACTCAAGAAATTGTTTAGTAAGACTCCTCCAGATAGAGGCAAGAAGGAGTTGAGACCTATACCACTTGAGGTGGGGAAGGAAGCAAAAGAGCTCATGATGGTAGGGAATCAAGGAAAGGAGTTCAAACACCACTCTTATGAGAGTGGGGGAGGTAAATTTGAGTATGATGTCCCATAAGCTCCTTTGAGCTTGGTCCGGCATGAGGACCTTAAAAATAGCGCTGAATGGGAGGCAACCCATTTTTATTTGCTTTCATTTATTTTTAGTGTCTTTTTATATTATTAGGGAGTATTTTGAGTCGTATGTTTAACCTCATATTTGAGTGAGTTGCCTGTAGGCTTGTCTCTAAAGGAGTAAAGGTATCAAAGAAGTGGAGATTGAAGGAACCAACTTGAGATAAGGAAGTGTGCAAAGCTAGTGAGAGAAAAGGAATTATTTGGTTGAGGTAACCCACAACCCCAAACTTAGACCTCTAGCAAGGTCGAAGTTTGGGGGGTGGAGTTTTTTATTTGTTTTATGATTACATTGCACATGCATGCACACCCTTATCTTTGAGTTGAGTTTGATTGATTATTGGTTTGTTGAGATACTCCTTGGGCTATTATTAATTTGTTTTGTTACTCAATATTTTATGCCTATCAATCATCTTATGCTTGTTGATTGCTATCTTTGAGTATGATTTGATGAGTAGAGTGAGTTGTAAGAGTGAGTTAGAAATTCTTTTGTGTGAGTGTTTGAGTTTGAGCTGATTTGAGAAAAAACTCGTATGCTTATGAGTTTTCTTTTGAGTGCTTGTGTGATGAGAGTGAGAATTCACTAGGACTAGCATGGATGTGAAAGCCGTGAGAGTTGAGCCTTACGAGATTTAAATGCATGAGTTAATCTCTTCGTTTGTGAGTGAATCATCACCTTAGAGGACGCTAGAACTTGTGTGTGCTCTCTCTTCTTGATTGTGTCTAGTTTGATATGTCGAATAGGATCTTAGGCCATCTTTGATTTTATTGAGTCACTTAGCCAAATTTTTTCCTTACCATTGATATTTGTCCCTTGTTAGCCCCTTTGAGCCGAAAGCCTATTTTATTTGCTAGCACATATGAACACTATTCCAATTCCTAAGCCTTTTTGTCCCAATTTGAGTGGAGAATAGGAAAAGTGTGAATATGAAGGGAGTGAAATGAGTTGAAAAAGGAAAATGTTGTTTGTTGAGTGAATATGAGTAGAAAATGTGATGAAGTTTTGAGATGTGGGAAAAAGAGAAAGAAAATTGAGAATGAGCAAAAAGAAAAAAATGAGCTCATGTGTTTGTGCGAAAAAAAAAAAAGTGAAGTGATTGAAAAAAAAAGTGAAAAGAGAAAGGAAAAAAAAAATTGAAGTGTTGAGAGAATTGGAATTGAAAGTGTGTTGATTGAAAATGTTTGAAGCAGTCTGTTCCTAATCTCGAAGTGCCAAAGTTTGATTTTCTATTCTCCATTCACTTTAGTCACTTTACTTTATATTGTTATCCCACCTGTCCAAAGAGCCTACATTACAACCTTGAGAAAAGTCCTTTTTGATTCGGCATTGATTTCTAGAGTATGGTCGAAGTTGAGAGTGCTTACAAGCCTATGGCTGCCAATTTGTGTGATTGATTGTTTGAGTGAGTCCCTTAATCATTGATATACACTTGTGAGGGAGTGAAACACATCGTTGAGTGCACATCCAAGCTTGATCTTGGTGTTTCTTATTATTGTTGCATGAGTACGATAAAAGAAAGTGAGTGAGTATACGGGTGATTGACTTTTGAAGCTTGAGTTCATTAGCTTGCATGATTGATTTTTTTGACTCATTCCTAACAATTTCACTTGACTTATTATTTCATTGCTTGAGGACAAGCAATATGGTAAGTTTGGGGGGGTTGATTAGGCGTGAAATTGTCATGATTCGTAGCTTGAAATACCCCAATCTTGGTCGAGTTTATAGAGTATTTAGAGTCAATTGAGCATTATTTCTACACATTGATGAATTTGTCTCTTTGATGCTCATAGGTGAATAGAGGACGAAAAACGGAGTTCGTAGGACTTTGAATCGACTCAAACGGATGCCCGGATGAGAAGATATTGAAGAAATACGATTGGTATTAGTGCGGACGAGGAAAAGTATCACTTGGGAGGAGTTAGAAGTCACTCGAGTGACTAGGTCGAGCGCCCCCGCTCGAGCGCCTAAACGTACAGAAACTTTCTTGCGCTCGAGCGCCACCGCTCGAGCGAATTGCTCGAGCGCCCAAAAAATGCAGAGAGATTTCAGCGCTCGACCGGCTCGAGCGGAACCGCTCGAGCGATTGTGTCATTCGAGCTACACTGCTCGAGCGGGACCGCTCGAGCGTTTTGCTCGAGCGCCCATGGATTTTTGCCTCCGGATGCGTATTTTCGGCCCATTAACTCCCGTTTCGACCCGTGCCTATATATACCTCTTCCAAACACGTTTTGAAAAAACCCGAACTTTAGAAATAATTTTAAACTTAGTTTTTGGAGAGGAAGGAGACGAGCAAGCTTTACTTTTACGTTGTTGAGGTTTTTCATACGAATTCTTAGTTTCTTTTCGTTTCTTAGTTCCTTTTCATTAGTTTGATTTCTTTAAACGCTTTGAACGTCGTTTTAGTTAATTAAATTTCAGTTATTTGTATTTATTTTCTTTAAACCCTAGTTCATGTTTCGTATTTTCTTCGTGCAATTCATTATGTTTATGTTCGTCGTTTCTTCTATTGCTTTTATGTTTGTTAAAACCATGTCTAGCTAAAACCCTTGCATGCTTAGGGTAGGATGAACTCGTACAAGTAGGTTGTGGGTACATAATTAGGGTAATTCGTGACGTTAGTTTTAATTCTCTTAATTAATGAATTCTTATAATTAATCTGAACTTTACCTTTGAATTTAGTACGAAAGTGTTAGAGAGAGGACGACCGCATCACTCAATAACAACTAGTAGTCTTAACGAGAAGGTTTAGGAAAGGTTAATTCATCTACCGGTTTAGCGAAGGAGGACGACCGCATCACCTTAGTTAGATTAGGGTATCATTAATTAAGCACAATCTAGTAACTTGTTAGTAGATTCGTGAAGTCGAGTGTTAGGGTAAAGTATTAGGGTTTAGAATCTTGAGCTTTCACCTTGCATTCTTAGACTTAGGTTAATTCTTGTTTGTCACAGTTATTTTGATTATGTACCTGCTCCGTTAGTATACGTAGGGATTCCTATCCTAAGCATCACCATCTCATTAGAACACAACCCTTAGTTAATTTAATTGCTTTAGTATTTTAGTTTACTTAGTTTATTTCAGTCTTTTAATTAATCTTTCAAAAACCCAAAAACATTACACTCATATTAACTACGACGCGTATATCTTCAGGGATCTATTCGCATATACACCATCCCTTGGGTTCGATAATACTTGGTTCCTATACTTGCCCATACTACAGTGAACCTGTACTCTTGCGGGGTAGCTACTAGTAGAAGCTAGTGTAGTTCGCTTCAAGTCAGCAGTTCTTCCGACCACTTACCTTTTTTATCTACCAGACGGATTTTGAGGATATGTTTGATTATCTTATTAACTGCCTCGACTTGACCGTTGGACTGAGGGTGATATGGTGTCGAAAAATGCTTCTTGATTCCCCATTTTTTGCAGAAATCTCTTATCTTCTTCCCTTCGAACTGTCTTCCATTATCGGTTATTATTGCTTGAGGAACTCTAAATCGACACACTATATTCCTCCAGATGAATTTGATCATTTTTTCTTGTGTTATTGTTACTAGCGCTTCAGCTTCAGCCCATTTTGTGTAATAGTCCACGGCCACTACTGTAAACCTTACATTCCCCTTTCCCGTTGGGAAAGGTCCTATGATGTCTATCCCCTACTTTGCAAATGGCCATGGACTATTTACTGAGATCAGCTCTGTTGGCGGCTTATGGATGTTGGGAGCGAACAGCTGGCACCTGTGACATGTTTTTGCAATTCTGATTGCAATTCTGACATGTTTTGGCCAGTAGTAACCTTGCCTTACTGTTTTGTATGCCAGTGCCCGCCCCCCTGCGTGATTTCCACATATTCCTTCGTGTATTTCTTTCAGAACTTCCTGACCTTGCCCCCTTGCTAGGCATTTTAATAGGGGCAGTGAAAATCCTCTCTTGTAGAGTTGGTTATCCATGATTGTGAACCTTGCTGCTCGCTTGGCTACCTTTGCTGCTTCTTGGGAATCTTCAAATACTGTGTTATCTTTAAGGTATCTATATATCGGTGTCCTCCAATCATCCTCTGTCAATTCTTCTTCGATCTGATTGATCTTATAGTCACCGGTGGACGGGTTAGAAATTCTTGTGATGGTGACTTCTGAAAGCTTTGCTGGTCCCGTACTAGTGGCCAAACGAGCAAGTGCATCTGCTTGCGCATTGTTGTCCCTCGACACTTGCTCGATGTAAATTTGCTCGAAAAGCGAAGCCAGGTGAGCAACTATTTTTTGATATAAGGCCATGTTCTCATCCTTGGCTTCGTATTCCCCACGGACTTGGTTGACTATCAGCTGGGAATCTCCATAAATTTGAACTTTTCGAACCCCCACAGCCAGAGCTAGCCGTAACCCAGCTATCAATGCTTCGTACTCAGCCTCGTTGTTTGTTACCATGAACTCAAACCTTACGGCTGAGGTGAATACTTGTTCGTCTGGACTGATCAACACTATCCCGGCTCCTGCTGCTGTGTTATTTGATGATCCGTCTACATACATGTGCCATGGGTGATTATGACCTCTCGTCGGATCTTGAGGGAATGTTAATTCGACAATAAAGTCGGTTAACGCTTGTCCCTTGATCGCTGTTCGAGGTGCATAAGTTATTCCAAATTGGCTTACTTCGAGCGACCACTTGAGGAGGCGACCAGCGGTGTCAGGCCTTTGTAAGATTTGCCTTAATGGAAAAGTTGTTAAGACCTCCACCTGGTGATCGAAGAAGTACGGCCTTAACTTTCTCACACTCATCACCAGTGCGTAGGCTAACTTTTCCATGGGCGAATACTTAATCTCTGCTTCATGCAAGGCCTGACTCACGTAGTAAATTGGCAAGTGAAATTTCCCTTCTGCTCGAACTAGGACCGAGCTGATGGCCACCTCTGATGCGGCTAGATACAGGTACAGTTTTTCTCCAGAGACGGGTTTCGATAGAATCTTGGTATCACTCAGATATTCTTTCAATTGCTCAAATGCTTGTTGGTAATTACTCGTCCACTGGAACTGTCCTTTTTTTATGGCATCAAAGAAGGGTCGGCACTTGTCTCCAGATCTGGAAATGAATCTGTTTAGGGCCGCCAGACATCCGGTTAGTCTTTGAACTTCCTTAACCGACCTTGGCGGTTGCATATCCATAATTACTTTGACTTTTGATGGATTCGCCTCAATACCCCGTTGACTGACCAGGTGCCCAAGAAATTTTCCCGAGTGTACCCCGAAGCTACTTTTCTTTGGGTTTAGCTTCATGTTATACGCTCGAAGTATCTCAAATGTTTGTGCGAGGTGTTCCAAATGATCTTCTTTTCTCGGGTTTTTTACGACTATGTCGTCCACGTACACTTCCATTATTTTGCCGATGTGCTCATCGAACATTTTGTTAACGAGTCTTTGGTACGTGGCTCCTGCGTTAATCAACCCGAACGACATCCTTTTCCAACATAACAAGTTTTTATTGGTGTAGAACGATGTGTGCTCCTGGTCATCTGGGTGCATTGGTATTTGATGATACCCGACAAATGTGTCCATGAAGGTAAGGAGCTCGTGTCCCGCCGTGTTGTCCACCAGTTGGTCAATATGAGGCAATGGGAAGTTATCTTTAGGGCAAGCGGCATTCAAATCAGTGAAGTCGATACATAGCCTCCATGTACCATTTGATTTCTTCACTAACACCGGGTTTGCTACCCATCTAGGACATAATGCTTCTTTGATAAGATCATTATCGAGCAACTTCTTCACTTCTACGTCCAATGCCTCATATTTGTCGGGCCCAAATTTTCTTCTTTTTTGTCTCACTGGTTTCTTAGTTGGATAAATATTTAGCTTATGACAGGCATGCTCAGGGCTGATGCCTACCATATCAGCGTGTGACCATGCGAATACATCGAGATTTGACTTGAGGAACTCTTCCATTCTGGATCTGTACGGCTCAGGGAGCTCAGATCCAATGAATAATTCCAAGTCTTCTCGATTCTGGTCAACTCTTATTGCCTCCAACTCCTCTACCGGGGTTGCTCTCCTTTTTTGGTCTTTCCATCGAGGATCGATAATGGGCCCTTCAAAGTTGATCTCATCCTTGATCATTGGTTCTGCCCCCAGTCTTGGCTCCAAGTCTTCGACCTGATTTAGTTCGGGTACGGCCTCTCTTCCCTGTTGCTCGCCCATGCCCTCCTGCTCGTCCACGCCCTGCTGATCGTCCACCTCCATCACTTCAGTGTCGACGGACTCCACGATTTCATCTAGAATGGAGGGTTCACCTTCGTTCCTGCTGCTCGGCTGCTCGTCCATCATGGATATTCTGTTGTCAGTGGGTTGAAGTTGCAGGAGGCATTCTCGGGCTTTTCTTTGATCACCTTTAATCGTACCCGATCCTTTTGGAGTTGGAAATTTAAGACAGTAGTAGTACGTCGAAACAGCCGCTTTGAATTCATTTATGAAAGGTCGACCAAGAAACCCGTTGTAGGCAGACTGCTGATTTACAACTAAGAATTCTACCATTCTAGTCAGTCTCCTTTCGGGATTCTCGGTCGATACAAGTTCGACCGCCAACGTAACTAGTCCTAAAGGAACGGTTACAGCATCTCCGAATCCTACTATTTTATGATCACATTCTCTAATATACCCCTCACAATCATCTATCTAATCTAGTGTGCTTTTGAACAAGATGTTTGTGTAGGAGCCTGTGTCCACAAGCAAACGGTGAACTCGGGCCCCCATGATATTAGCACAGATGATTAGTGAGACATTGTGTGGGGTAAGTATCCCGTCCAAGTCCTTCTCAGAAAACACCAACTCGCCTGTCTTTTTAGTAGCTTGCTTTACCCCAACTTCCCTGACTTGAGCTACCGCCCTCAACTCTGCTTTCCTTTTTCTTTTAGACATCGGTGGCATACCATCAGAACAGCCCCCTACCGGTCCGGATGGTTCAAGCATTAAGATTTCTCGGACGGGTTCGGCTGGGGCTGTCATCGTTTTCTTCCTTTTTTGATCCCTCCTGCTCGGCTGTTCGTCGCTCTCATCATCTTCCGAGCCGGAGGATATCGCCACCCTTGGTTTCTTTCCCGGCTGTCGCTTCACGAATTCTGACAACTTTTCTTCTTCGTAAAATCTCCATAACTGTTTCAAGAGATCTCGGCATTCGCTTGTGAAGTGACCTATGGTCTGATGGTATGCACAGTATTTGTTGGGGTTCATCTTTCCTCGTTCTTGCCGTATCTTACGGGGTTCAGACAGCATATCTTTATCCTTCACGTTGTTGTATACAGCTTCAATTGATGTGGATAGGACATGGTTCAACTTCTCCTTCAGTTCGGACCCTTCACTGAAAGCTTTCATGTTCTTAGGGGTCTTGTATTCCCCTCCTGACTTCTTTCCCCATTTCTTGGTATCAGTTTTGTCTCCCAGCTCTCTCTGTAGAGTTTCTTGCATCGAAATGTATACTCCAGCCTTGTGCCTGAATTCGGAATAAGTTTTAGGGAAAGCTAGGTGCATTTCCTTCCACAGATCTGTCCCCTTCTTAAGCCCTGCCATAACTGCCACTATCTTGGTATCTTCACTTACTGGTTCCCCTTCCAGTAGGACTTTGTCGAATCTTTCAAGGAAGGCTCTATCAGACTCCTCGTCTCCTTGCCTCAGATCCACCAACCTATGTCTCTGCGTAAGGTAAGATCCAACAGTGGAGAAGTGCGATAGAAATTCCTTGCTGAGTTGTATGAATGAACTGATGGAGCCCGGAGCTAGTGCGGAGAACCATCTGTGAGGACCGTCACCAAGAGTTAACGGAAAATTCCGACATTGAGTTGCATCAGATGCTTTTACCGATATCATGTAATCGGTATACTTGGACATGTGTACTTTTGGGTCTGAATTTCCTTCGTACAAATTAATGGCCGGGAGTTGCACTTTCTTTTGTACCGGCGCATTAAGGATATTCGGGGACAGGGGTGATGATGGCAGCATCGTCGATCCGTCGCCTTTCTTTTCCTCCAACTGTTTTTGCATCTCCTCCACCGCTTTCTTCAAAGCTTGCCACTCATCTGGAGACGTTTTTCCACTAGAAGGTTGTTCGTCATGATTGGGTTCAATGACCTCTTCATGACGCAGTCCCTTGCTAATGGGACGTTTCTCTTGAGTGGCGTGCCTAGCGATGTTACTGGCTCCATTGGGACCTAATCGCCCAAAGGCTGATCTTCTCAGCCTTTCGTGTACTGAGCGGCGAGCAACATGGTGTGTTTGTCCTGGTGCTCGCTCCTCACCTCTCAGTTGATCCTCCCTATGCGTTCCGTGATAACTTGCCCTTCTTGTGTGATAGTGGCTTATACTCCTTGTGTCCTCGCTGCTCGACTCCTCACCTGTCCCCGGAGTGGACTCTCCTCGACTTCCAAGTCGATCACTTATTGGCCTTTTGCCCTTAGTTCTTCTTACTTGTTCGCTGTTGACTTCTTCTATCCTTGTATCTTCTCGTTGTTTTGTTCTTTGCTCCGTTGCACGGTTGCTCGCCTCCGAGGCTTTGGATGGTCTGTGCCCTACTGTCCGGTTGCTCGCCTCCCGGGCCTTTGATGGTCCTGCGACTTCCTGTCGCCGTTGCAAGGATTGCAGAACGGCTATTGTTTTGGCCAACTCCTCCGGGTTTTGAGCCAATGCTTCTACTTCTGGGGGAAGAGTGTCAATGGTGACTTGGACATTTTGTCGGGACATTTCTCGTACCGTTCTTGCATGTCCTCCGGTTGACGATACCCTCGTTCGTGACTTGTTTGATGGGTGATTGCTCGATTCTTGTGGTTCTTGCGATTGTACCATTTTTCGAATTTTAATGTTTCTTTGAAGACAATCTTGTGTTTGTGGATGTTTTGACCAATCAACAACTAGCCTTGTATATGAGAATTTAGTTGTTTACAAACCCTTATTCTCACATACATGCATTCAAGTTTGTAGGTCTTGTGTATTACCACCCAAAAACACTTAAACTTACAAATCTCAGTTTCCGGCGACTTGTTGCCGGAATATTGCAATTTCCGATGAGTTTTTGTAGAAACACCTTCAAATCTTCAACAAACGAAGGTTCGACCCTCCTTCTAGCGCCAATTGTTGATGACCTTTTCTAATCGATGATGATTAGTGGCTGTTTTTACTTCATAAGATCATCAAACAAGAATTTAAATCATAAATTATACTCAAGAATGAAATTTGCAAGAGTTTGGTTTCTTTTCTCTTATTATGGAAATTTTTTTTCCCCTTCATGCAAATGAAGGGGTATTTATAGGCATACAAAGAGGCTAGGTGTCACCATCTTGATGGTTTAGCCATAGGATTTTTGCCAAGTGTCAAGATACTTGTACAACATCTAAACTATTGCCCAATGAATGGGTGCCAAGTGTTAAGACACATGGACTATTTCTAAAATTAGTGACTCTTGGAGTTCCCAATGTTGTACTTGGTCTTTGAACCACTCAGCTGCTCTCCTTTGTGGCCAGCTACTCGTCTATATATCTTCGTTGGGTGTTGGAAACCTTTATAACCCAAGTTGCTCGCCTGCTCGCTTGCTCGCCTCTTGTTGAGACTTTGGGTCTTCTTGTTCTTGTTGTTCGCTACCTCGTAATGATTTCTATGACCAGTTGCTCGCCTCCTTCATTAGGACCTTAGTCCCTGCTGGTCGCCTCTTAGGGCATACAGCCCCTGTTGCTCGCCTCCTAGAGCATACAGTCCACGTTGCTCGTCCTCTTCCATATTATTACTTTTGATAATTTCTTAATCTTATTAGATTAATATTTTTTATGTTAATATCATGTCCTTGTTGGTCGCCTATCAACACTAATCAGCAGAAATCAAGAAACATGCGACCACCAGGGTTTAAAGTAGATTACTTTACGCGACCAAGAGTGTAGTTCGATACACTTTATGCGACCAAGAGTGTAGTTCAATACACTTCACGCGACCAAGAGCGAACAAGGGGCCCACTGCATTCAACGAGAATATACAGGCGAGCAACTAGTCACCAAAGGAAGTAGCAAAGTGGTCTTGAAAACTAAGTACAACATTGGGAACTCCAAGAGTCACTAGTTTAGATATGGTCCAAGTGTCTAAACACTTGGCACCCATCCAAGTGAAGATAGTTTAGATGTTGTACAAATGTCCCACCACTTGGCATCAATCCAATGGTTAAACCACTAGAAAGGTGACACATAACCTCCTTGTATATCTATAAATACCCCCTCATTTGCATGAGAAAGAGGAGGGATTTTTTCCATAATTAAAAAATAACTAAACTCTTGAAAATTTTATTCTTGAATGTTATCTATGATCTAATTTCTTGTTTGATGATCTTACTTAACAAAAACAACCACTAATCATCATTGATTAGAAAAGGTCATCAACAATTGGCGCTAGAAGGAGGGTTCGAACCTTCGATTTCTAGAAATCGTAGAAAGATTAAAGATATTCATTGGAATCTACAAAAGTTGGCCGGAATCCGGGTAGAGACCACCGGAAATCAAGTGTGCACGCTATTCGGAGCAAAGTTATCCATATATACATCACTTTAAGAGTTTGAATGCATGAATATATGAACTAGGGTTTTCAAACCACCATATTCATATATACAAGGCTAGTAACTCTTAAGAAAGGTGTTTGTTGGGAACAAGATCGTCTCGATCCTTTGCTTATCACATATACTTTGACAATCAAGACGATAAGATCACAAGAAGATCGTCCATCAACTTCATCTCCGAGCCGTAGGCCAAGGACTAGGGTTTCGTCCACCGAAGGCCATGCAAGGACGGTCAGAATGACCTCCCGGAGAAATGTCCAAGTTACAATTGATACGATTCCACCAGAAGTGGAAGCCCTTGCTCAAAACCCTGAGGAGCTAGCAAAAACGACCGCTGTCCTTCAGTCGTTGCAAAATCGACAAGCAGTTGGGCCGTCGAGAGCAACGGTGACGATCAATCGAGCAGGCGAGCATGGGCGAGCAGGCGAGCAGCGAAGTAAAATGAGAGAAGATCTACGCCGTGATGAAGTTGACAGCGCTGAGGTCCGTAGAAACAAAGGAAAGCCTCCCGTAAACGAGCGTTTAGGGAATCGAGGGGAATCATCGCCAAGTCAGGCAGGTGAGTCAAGCAAAAGTACCTCTCGAACAAGTGCATTGGAAAGGCTAGGAACAGGGAATACGGCTAGGAGAGAACAATCTAGGAAGAACGAAGATCGACCGCGCCCTGATGCTCGTCCATCAGTGCATGATCGAATCAGGAGATCGGCTTTTGGCCGATTAGGGCCGAATGGAGCTAGCAATGTTGCTAGAAAGGCGACCCAGGAGAAACGTCCCGTCGGAGAGGGACTGCATCGCGAAGAGGTTGGACCCAATCACGATGAACAACCCTCCGACGGGAGAACTCTCCCAAACGAATTGCAAGAAATGAGGAAAGCAATTGAGGAATTGCAAAAGCAGTTAGAATCTCAAAAAGGTGTCGGGTCAACTGTTCTCCCGTCCTCACCACTATCTCTGTCAATCCTCAATGCACGGATCCAGAAGAAGATACAATTTCCTGCCATCAATCTATACGAAGGGACGTCGGACCCACGAATTCATGTGACGAAATATTCAGACTTCATGATCTCAGTAGGGGCAACTGACGCCACTCAATGTCGAAATTTCCCACTCACCCTGAGAGATGGGCCGCATAGGTGGTTTTCAGCACTGGCTCCTGGTTCCATCAACTCCTTCGCCCAACTGAGCAAGGAGTTTCTGTCTCATTTTTCGACTGCTGGGTCCTACTTGACCCACAGGCACCGGTTAGCAGACATAAAGCAGGGAGACGAATAATCGGACAAACAGTTTTTGGAAAGATTTGATAAAGTGCTATTGGAGGGCGAGATGGTGAGTGAGGATACGAAGATAGTGGCAGTGATGGCTGGACTGAAGAAAGGAACCGAACTGTGGAAGGAAATACATTTAACTTGTCCAAAAATGTATGCGGAGTTCAGGCACAAAGAAGGGATCCATGTATCGATGCAGGAAGCTTTACACAGAGAAATGGGAGAAAAGGCTGACCCGAGGAAATTTGGTAAGAAATCTGGGGGAAACGACTACAAAGCTCCAAAGAACCTGAAGTCATTCAACGAAGGAACAAAATTAAGAGAAAAGTTGAATCAAGTCCTCACAATGTCGGTGGATGCCGTTTATGATAATGTCAAGGACAAAGAGATGTTACCGGAACCACGGAAGATAAGGCAGGAAAGAGGAAAGTTGAACCCGAACAAGTACTGCGCATACCATCAGAGTATCGGCCACTTCACCAGTGAATGCCGAGATTTGTTAAAGCAATTGTGGAAGTTCTATGAAGAAGGAAGATTATCTGAGTTCGTGAAAAAGGAACCGGGTAAGAGGCCGAGAGCAGCAACACCATCTAGTTCAGACGATGATGATAGCGACGAACAACCGAACAGGACGGGAAAGAAAGGAAGAAAGGTTCCTGCGACCCCGGCAAGACCGATCCCGGAGATCCTAATGTTGGAACCATTTGGTCCGGTAGGCGGATGTTCTGATGGAGGACCACCCATGTCGAAAAGAAAGAAGAAAGCGGAATTGAGAGCAGTAGCGCAAGTGATGGAAGTCGGTGTAAATCCATCAACCAAACGAACTGGGAACCTCGCTTTTTCAGAAAGAGACTTAGACGGGGTGCTCACCCCCCACAACGACTCTTTGGTCATTTGCGCTAACATCATGGGAACGAGAGTACACCGTCTGCTCGTCGACATCGACTCTTACACAAATATCCTGTTCAAAAGCACGGTGGACCAGCTGGGAGAATGCGCTGAATACATCAAGGATTGCGATCATAGAATAGTGGGATTCGGGAATACTGTGACCATCCCATTAGGAATGGTTACGCTAGCAGTTGAACTTGTATCAGTCGAGGACCCATAAAAGAGGCTGAGTAGGATGCTAGATTTTCTAGTCGTAGATCAACAGTCCACTTATAATGGGTTCCTCGGCCGTCCTTTTTTGCATGAATTTAAGGCTGCCGTTTCGACGTACTATTATTGTGTAAAATTTCCCACATCGAAATGTGCAGGCACGGTCAAAGGTGATCAGAAGAAAGCTCGTGAATGCCTCTTACAACTTCAACCCAAGGATCACAGAGTCAGCACGGTGGATAGAGGTGGCAAAACGGGCGGGCCGGGCCGGCCCAGCCCATCGGGCCAAATACTATTTGCGGGCCGGGCCGGGCCGGCCCATTTGCAATCGGGCCACAAAAAACTCAGCCCAGCCCAGCCCACCTTAGCCCACGGGCTATCGGGCCAGCCCGGCCCGACCCGTTTCGTTTTTTTTTTTAATGATTGAATGAGAGCATATTGATATAATGGAGTCATACTGGAGTCATTTATGATGTATTATTATTTATTAAACTATTTCAATAAATTAACAATGCAATTAACAAGAGGTATTTACTATTTAGAATTAGAATTATAAATAAATAATGTAACTAACAGAAGACATTTTAACTTCTAATTCTAAGTCCCTAAACATTATTTAAAAAAAAAAATGCAACACTAACTACAAATATAGAATAAAAGTCACAAGTTCAAACATAACTTCAAACCGAATTAATAGTCATTACAATACCAAATAAGTTTAGAATCTAATAACTAGTAATAAGTAATAATAATTAACAGATTTAATTATTTAAAAAAAAAAACATAATGGTCGGGCCAGCCCGGCCCGAGTCCATTTGGCCCGTCGGGCCAGTCGGGCCGGGCCAAAACGGCCCGATTTTTTGGGCCACTATATTCTTGGCCCAGCCCGGTCCATATACCGGGCGGGCCGGGCCAATTTTGCCAACTCTAACGGTGGATAAACAACTAAGCAGTTGTGGCGAAGAGAAGATATCCACTCCCGATGAAACCATGGACTCGATCGACACAGAGATGATGGAGGTAGACGAGCAACTATACCAAGGCGAGCAGATGAGCAAGAACGAGCAGCTGGGCCATAGGGAAGACGAAGAAACTGCAGCAACCGACAACAGAGCAATGCATACAACAACAGTCAACAGGGAGGCAGAGGACATTGAACCACGACTGGGCGCGGAACCAATGAAAGTTGAGGGCGAAATAAACATGGAAGGACCCATCATTGATCCTCGATGGAAAAACCAGAAACGGAGGGCTACCCCAGTCGAAGAGTTAGAGGCAATAAAAGTCGACCCGAACCAAGAGAGCTTGGAACTCTTCATAGGATCTAAGCTCCCAGAGCCATACAGATCCAAAATGACGGAGTTTCTTAAAGCAAATCTCGATGTGTTCGCATGGTCGCATACAGACATGTTAGGCATTAGCCCCGAGCATGCCTGCCACAAACTCAACATCGACCCAAAGAAGAAGCCGATCCATCAGAAGAGGAGAAAGTTCGGGCCCGACAAGTATGAAACACTCGATGTGGAAGTTAGGAAGCTATTGGACAACGACCTGATCATATTTTTACGCTTATAACCTGCTAACAACCCAAGTCTATATGTATTAATAGATTGCAACCAAAAAAAAAATACCACGATAAAAAATTAGAGAATGGGAAGGGAAGACTAGAAGAGACGAAGACAGTAAATTTGGAAATGAATAAATGTAACTAGCGTTAGAAATTAGATACTTATACATATCCTCTTATTTCGGTTATTTTGGAATTTTCACCTAAATAACCGAAACCGAAAGCCAAAATTTCTAAAAATTTAAAACCGATACCAAACCGAAAACCAAAATAACCGAACCGAAATGATATTTCGGTTCTGTTCGGCTCGATTTTTCGGTTTTAATAGAACTCTGCTCTCCCCTACCACCCATAGTAAATTGTCCACTCACTGGGCCTCCCCAAAGAGGAAAAGTTGAGTCCGGTCCATGAGTGATGGGGAGTGTAAAGGGAAATAATTAAATGAATTAATTTCACACTTCTCTACAATTTGTACACTTTTATTTTTAATTCATTCCTAAAGAACTTGTTGATTTTATAAAATAAAATATTAATTCGCATGCACACTTACAAGAATATATACATATTTACCCACATATCACTATTTTATTCAAAATATGATTTTTCTTAAAATATGTGCTCAAAGAGATGTACAGGTTCCTCCTAAACGGAGGTAGTATATATTATATATTGATTGATATAGTTAAATAAACAGGTTTGCTAGACTTCAAAGGCCTATAAAAGAGTTCAAACCCAACCAATTTAATAAGTGAGCTTTTAAAAAAATTTGACTCTGACTCATGTATTAAACAAGCCGAACCGAACTAAACTTTAGTCGGTCGAGTTATAGGCTGACATCGGGTAGCTGACCTATTCTCACCCCTATCCATATTTTCCTTCCGTCTGTCCCATAACAAATTTTACACTCTTAAATAAAAATAACATTATCTTATACAAAAATTCTAGCATGTACTTGGATTTTAAACTCAATTTAGGCTTCAATTTTGATTTTTTCAAAGCACACACAAACACGCCAAACTTTGTAATCTTTTGCAATTGAGATATAACTAATACCTTTTGAGGTATTGCTAATTTCTGTTTGGGGTATTTTTTTTTTTCAAAATTTAAGTGTATACCATGCAGTGCACTCAAGTGCACACTAAAACTATTCTCACTTATAATATTATTTTATAATAAAAATAAGGGAAACTGATTTTTTTCGTCCAGTAACTTTACCTCTTTTTTATTTTCGTCTAGCTAACTTTCAAATTTTGATTATAGTCCTATAACTTTACCATTTTTTTTATTTTCGTCTTGCTGACTTTCAAATTTTGATTTTAATCCTGTAACTTTACCGTTTTCTTTTATTTTAGACGGTAAAGTTACAGGATTAAAATCAAAATTTGAAAGTCAGCAAGACGAAAATAAAAAAATGGTAAAGTTATAGGACTAAAATCAAAATTTGAAAGTCAGCAGGACAAAAATAAAAAAGTGGTAAAGTTATAAGAAAAAAAAAATTCCCTAAAAATAAAACTCTTAAAAAACCACAACAATTTTTATTTTTTTAAAGTAAGTTCAATAGGAAATGAGAACAAATATCTTGAAGTCTTCCATGTCAACCAGTAGCAACTCTCACTGAGTGTAACCCCATTCCACAGTGCGGCCGCGCGTAGCCAATCACAACCCATCGTAAAAACAGATTCCCTCCGCTTTTTTTAACGCCATTATTCCTTCCTATTTCTCCATATCCACGCTAATATGCGCCTTCACAAAGTCTACCACCGTCTCTCTCTATTTCATCTCCCCAAACAGCCCCTCCTTCTCTCCTCCTCCACCAACTTTCTCTCTCTAAAACCCCCTCGCCGTCCTCCATTCCAGTTGACCAAACCTTTTTCATCGACTTCGCCGGCTGCTGTCAGAACCAGAGCAATGAGATTCAGCTGCAACGCCGCTGAGGGCGACGGCGGCTCTAACGGCGGCGCTGCTCTTGCTTCCTCCGCCGCGGTTGACTGTGAAGGTAGCTAATGGATAGTAGATACTGTTGTTTTTTAATTTAATTTATTCGAGTGCGTTGTTGTACGGTTGTGAGTTCATTTGTCTCGCGTCTCAGCTGAATTTTGCTTGAATGTTCTGATTGGGAGTATGAGGATTATCGGCGCTGTGTTGTTGACTGTCTCTTTGTTCGTTTGCTGCTTTATTTTGTTTAGAATTTCAGTTTTCGGGTTTGTGGTGACTTCAAGAAGAAAATTAGCTTAAAACAAAGTTGTGTTTATTTGAATTGTTTGGTCAATGGATGTTTATCATGCTTTGGTTATATGCTGTGGAATTTCTAATTTGCCTGTCGGATGTTTATGCTTTGGTTATATGCTTTGGATGTTTATCATGCTTTGTTGTACGGTTGTGAGTTCATTTGCCTGTCATCTCAGCTGAATTTTGCTTGAATGTGCTGATTGGGAGTATGGAGTATGAGGATGATCGCTGCTGTATTGTTGACTGTCTCTTTTATCTTTTGCTGCTTTATTTTGTTTGGAATTTCAGTTTTCGGGTTTGTGGATACTTTGATGACTTCAAGACGAAATTATATGGAAGTAAATTAGCTTATAACAAAGTTGTATCTATTTGAATTTTTTGGTCAATGGATGTTTATCATGCTTTGGTTATATGCTGTGGAATCTCTAATTTCGAGGGATTTGATTCATTTACATCATCTGTATGTGCATTGACTTCAGACTAATGTCCATCATTTGTGTTAAATGTATTGCCTACCAAGTTTTGCACTTCCACAGTTTTTGTAGACCAATCATTTTTTTGTTATGGATCACCGGTACTAAGTGGATTCATCAATACTATGTCCTTGACTAGTAGACGTCATGTTCCTGTCGTTTTGCGCACGTGTTAGTTTTATTAATGCATCACGCTCGGGATGAATGATGGCAGTCATTTTTGGAAAATCTAACTCCGTGTTTGATTGATCATAAATAGCTTTCTTGTGCCCACCCTTTGAAACAGATGCCTATGTTATCTTTTGGTACTTAATAATCCTAGAAGTGCTTATATCAAACATATAACATGATATTGGTGTTCACACTTTCAGCTGTTGAGTTCTATTACATCTGATTTCTTATGTTTCACATTTCTGCAGATTCACTCGGAAATGGATATCGCCTTCCTCCACCAGAGATCAGAGATATTGTTGATGCTCCACCACTTCCAACACTATCATTAGCTCCCCACCGTGATAAAATACTATTCCTAAAGAGAAGATCATTGCCTCCTTTAGCAGACTTGGCAAGACCTGAAGAGAAGCTGGCTGGGGTTCGCATTGATGGGAAGTGTAATTCACGGAGTCGAATGTGAGTAATAACACATTTTTGGACCTGTTAACCTCTTTTTTTTTTTTAATCCAACAGTGTTGATGACTTTGCATATGAATTTTTTTATTGCTCTTGCCGAAGAATCTTAATACATTCATTTCCAGGTCATACTACACTGGTATTGGAATCCACCAGATAATGGATGATGGTACCCTAGGTCCTGAAAGAGAAATATATGGCCTTCCAAGTGGTGCTAAAATCAATTTTGTCACATGGTAAGCATTGATCGTGTGATTGGTTCATAATCTCTTTGTCAAGTTCTTTGTTACCTTGCAAATGCACCTTGTTGTTTGACCAAGTCATGAGTTTCTTTTGTCGTCATATGAAAATATGCTTGTCAATTTCTTAGAAAGCTCATCTGATCTGAAGTTCACCTATTAAAGAAAGTGATAGTTACATAGACCAGGAAAATTCCATAAGGACATTTGGGTGCTTTTTTCTTTACTAAAATCTTATTCAACTTAATGGGTGCAGAGGCCAGGAATTTGGAGTCGAGAAAGATTTTCAAAGATACACACACACACACATATATATTATATATATAAAATATTCTACTCATATTTTCGGGGGGAAGTATTAGATATCTTTCCTGTAAGAAATGTGTTATATTTTATGCAATACATGGAAATTAATTGACATTATACACTTATAAATGCTTATTTTACTCGTGTCTGTAGTATAAAATCTCTCTTTGTCTTCATTCTTCTTCACATAATTGGTTTACTAAAGTAATCATAACTATCATGTATTCATGTATACTTATCTTGCTGGGATTTGATCATCCTTTAACTCTTCTTTTTTCCCCCTTTTTGAACAAGGTCGAATGATGGTAGCCATCTTGCCTTCAGTGTTAGAACTGATGAGGTACATGTTTCCATTTTAACGTTTCTTTCATTTTAGTCTTTGAATATGTAAATTGATGAGCATTGTCCATCAATCCATCTTACTCTATGAGTCCTTGCTTTACTACGAATACTTTTGTAAATATATTTAATATTTGTTGGTATGCTTAAAATGAGACATATTTGTCTAACATCTTTGCTGAATTGAAATGTGAATCAAAGTGCCCCATTTTTTCTTGCTCAATTCGTTATTGTTATATTTTCTTGATATGAATACTTTGGTCTCTTACAATTATTTGTGAATAGGCGGATGGCAGCAGCAGCAAACTTAGAGTATGGGTAGCTGATATTAAATCTGGGAAAGCCAGACCTCTTTTCGAGGAACCGGATGTTTTTGTAAATGCAGTTTTTGAAAAGTATGTTCCATACATATGCATAGTGTTTTAAATGAATTTTCACCTTTCTTAAGTCTTTCTTTTGCTCTTTCTTTTCAGCTTTGTGTGGATAAATAACTCAACCTTGTTGGTTTGTACAATTCCTCTATCTCGGGGAGATCCTCCAAAGAAGCCTTTGGTTCCTTCTGGTCCTAAGATCCAATCTAATGAACGGAAAGATATAATTCAATCACGAACATATCAAGATCTTCTCAAAGATGAGTATGATGAGGATTTATTTGATTACTATGCAACTTCACAACTTGTTCTGGTATCATTGGATGGACCAGCGAAGCCAGTTGGGCCGCCCGCTATATATACATCGTTGGACCCATCTCCAGATGAAAAATATATTATGATTAGTTCGATGCACAGACCATATTCCTTTAATGTTCCTTGTGGGAGATTTCCCAAAAAAGTTGATCTTTGGACAGCTGATGGCAAATTTCTAAGGGAAATTTGTGATTTGCCGCTTGCTGAAAATATTCCCATCACACA
Organism: Ballota nigra; assembly: GCA_947034835.1. NCBI lineage: Eukaryota > Viridiplantae > Streptophyta > Magnoliopsida > Lamiales > Lamiaceae > Ballota > Ballota nigra. The sequence goes on along the minus strand of OX344727.1, from coordinate 1,301,685 downwards.
TAGTAGTGTTCGAAGGGGAAAGCGTTCGATCCAATGGAGAGCAGATAAGCCATCAACAATTGTCTGGTATGCAGTCTAAAGATTCCTGCATGCAATAGACATTTACTCTGTAGCATAAGTTGTACCAATTTTGCAACTGTAAGGAATTTTGCAGTTAACAATTATCTATATGATTTCCACTTCTAATGAAGAAATTGCTTTTTCAATATTAATGATCTGTAGTTTTTATATATTATCGATGTGCTAGAAGTGCATATCAGTTATATACTAGTATTGCATAATATTTGGTCTCTCATTGAGTATAATAGTTGAAGATACAATGGCTATTCTTTGTATCACAAACTTGTTTTTAATTTAATGAGTACTTGAGTCGACTGTTTCACGAGATTTGCAATTTATCTAGGTTTAATAGGGTAAAGTCCAGAGTAGGAGTAAAAACTAGACATTTCCTATTAGACTTTGTGATTCACATTTTGAGATTCTTTGTAAATGATGGTGCATCTAACTCATTTCTTTCTTTCTTTCTTTCTATAATGTGTGAATAAGGGTTGAGACACAAGATGGTGGTGATGCCAAAGTTGAAGTCTCTCCACGTGATATAGTTTACGCCGAACCTGCTGAGCCACTTGAAAATGATCAGCCAATGGTTTTGCATAAACTCGATCTTCGCTATGGGTGCGATTTTATATTTGCTTCAATCCATTATATTTTGTGTCTTTTTGTGAATTTGTCACTTAAGTGCATTAAATCCAGTAGTATAACATTGCAATATTTTTTTGTTATGCCATCATATGGTTTACTGGGATTAGATCTAGAAGCTTGATGAACTACAATTAATGACTAAATTATGCCTTAACTACATTTATATTGAATAATATAATTAGTTGGCCACTACCTTTTTACACCTTATGCTTCTGTGGTAGTAATCTGCAAGTATTTGGAATTTTGGCACAAACATAATTGGAATTATGATTTGCTAAGCTTTCATAGAGGTAGCTAATCATCTTATTTTATTTTCAGTGTCTCAGCTTTCAATTTTTCTTTTTTATTTTGATATTATTTTCATCAATCACACGGCATGCTCACACCTTTATTTTCTATTTCTAAAATTTGTGTTGCTAGAGGGATCTCTTGGTGTGATGATTCACTTGCACTAGTTTATGAGTCATGGTATAAAACGCGGAAAGTAAGAGCTTGGGTTCTTTCACCCGGAGGTGAGGGTGAAAGTCCACGTATACTGTTCGATAGGTCTTCCGAAGATGTTTACTCGGATCCTGGTTCTCCTATGCTGCGGAGAACTCCTTCAGGCACCTATGTGATTGCGAAGGTCAAGAAGGAAGATGATGAAGCAACATATTTGTTATTAAATGGAGCTGGTGCTACTCCACAAGGGAACATACCATTTTTGGATTTATTTGACATGTAAGTTTTATGTTATTCTACAATTTATTTTTCAACCATTAACATCATAGTGATCTGGAATCTAACATGATGCGTTTCAGAAATACAGGCAATAAAGAACGTATATGGGAGAGTGACAAAGAAAAGTATTTCGAGTCTGTTGTTGGTCTGATGTGCGACGAGGGTGAAGGGGATATACATCTTAATCGGTTAAAAGTATTAACTTCTAAAGAATCCAAAACTGAAAACACACAGTATCACGTACTGAGTTGGCCAGAAAAGAAAGCATGGCAGCTTACAAATTTTCCCCATCCTTACCCTCAGCTGTCTTCATTGAAGAAAGAAATGATTAGGTATCAAAGAAAGGATGGTGTTCAACTAACTGCAACGCTATATCTTCCCCCTGATTATGATCCTGCTACAGATGGACCTCTTCCATGTTTAATGTGGTCTTATCCCGGAGAGTTCAAGAGTAAAGATGCAGCTGGGCAAGTGCGTGGGTCCCCAAATGAGTTTGCTGGCATTGGTTCAACATCTCCCCTACTTTGGCTAGCAAGAAGGCAAATTTCCTCATTTTCTTTGTACTTTAAATTGCATCTATAATTTGTTTCTTTTCAATTAGCTTTTAATTGGCCTCTCATCACACCTATAATTGTGCAAATTCGGATTACTTAAATGCTGCAGGTTTGCTATTTTATCAGGACCAACAATTCCTATCATTGGTGAGGGTGATGAAGAGGCAAATGATAGGTATGTTGTTATTTAAGTCTGCAAGAATGGTATTTTCTGTTAAGAATACAAACATCTTTCCTTCTAAAGTTTGATTAAAAATAGGTAAACTTCATTTCTTGCACCATTAGTATAATGGAACTCTTTTGGTCAATCAAAGCCTTTACAGGATAACTTATAGAAAATGTTCTACATAGTCGAAGTAAGATATGATAAACAATCAACATGTTTGTAACCAAAAGGACTTGGGAACTTGTTGATTTTCTTACTTCATGCCTTCCAAGTTTTGTCGCTGCTCAACATTCTTATATTCCCTTGTGTAAAGCCATTGTCTCCTTTCATTAATCATCAACCACGAACCCCTTTATTGTTTGTGTATTTGTACTCTTTATGGAAGAACTTTTTATTAGTGATACAGATGCCTTCTTTCCTATGATCGGTCACTTTCGGATTTGGAATTAGAATCCTACCTGGCCATTTGCAGTGAACTGTGCTATGCTTTATAGGTTATTTTTCACTGTAATCTAGTGCAAAAACCATAATAAAAAGAAAAAATCGATCTGTGGAAATCTTGATATCTTAAACAATTGCTTCATTCATCAGGTATGTAGAGCAACTTGTTGCGAGTGCAGAGGCTGCAGTTGAGGAAGTTATTCGTCGCGGAGTATGTTTCTCACTTTCTAATGTCATACCAATACTATTGACATTTATGGATAAGTGAGGATTCTATGTGTTTTATGTTGTAGGTGGCTCATCCAGACAAAATTGCCATTGGTGGTCATTCTTACGGGGCTTTTATGACTGCAAATCTCCTTGCTCATGCACCTCATCTGTTCTGTTGTGGAATTGCTCGCTCGGGAGCATATAACAGAACTCTTACACCATTTGGGTTTCAGGTAGTTCTTAATATCTATTTTATAATATATATACACACACACATACATGCACACTCATTTATAATTGTTGCGTTTAGTTTATGCTTATTAACAATGAGTGTGGACTAGATCAAATTATGCTTTCTGGGATTGCTCTTTAATCTCTTTGATGTGCTTCTGGCTTTGTGTTGTTTGGCAATTAATAAACCTTTCCATTATTCAGAGTGAGGATAGGACACTTTGGGATGCTGTTAACACCTACATCGAAATGAGTCCATTCATATCAGCTAACAAAATTAAGAAGCCTATTTTGCTTATTCATGGAGAAGAAGACAACAATCCAGGCACCCTAACAATGCAGGTGAGTGTATATTTTGTGTTGATTGGAAATACTGCTTGTCTTTTTACACTCACTCTCAACATGCATACTTGCACAAATTAGGATAATCATTATGCTTTTGATACTTAACCCCCTCAATCCCAACTAAATAGGCTGCATTTCTTTTTCCTGTTCCTCCCAAATATATTTTCTATAATAATTCTTCGGCAAAAACTTGTGTGAGATTGATTCACGGTGAGATGGTTCACAAACTAGCATAAATTAACACTCATCTCATTCCATAGTGTTAATGTGTCATTTTCAACTTATGTTCCGTCTCACTGTGAGACTACTCACGCAAGACCTACTCTAATTCTTACCTTCCTTGAAAGACTCCTAATTAATATGCATACTTGTAACTTTGCGGTCTCAACAATTCTTCATGTATACCCGTCATTAAATAAGAGCACATCAACAAAGTCATTTCCATAATTGGCTTTTCCGATAACTAGCTTACATTGTGTAAAATAAGTAAACAAGCGTGTATGTTACTAATAATGCAGTTAGTTTGAGCATTGTGTTGTTAATAACTGTGTTTAAACCCCTCTTATTACATATTTTTCTTTGTTGACGAAATATGGTTACATTACACTTTTTATTGCACATAATGCAGTCAGATCGTTTCTTCAACGCATTGAAAGGGCATGGTGCACAATGTCGCCTCGTTATTCTTCCATTTGAGAGCCATGGGTATGCAGCACGAGAGAGTGTGATGCATACTCTCTGGGAAACTGATCGGTGGCTTAAAAAGTACTGTTTGGAAAATTCATCGGATGCTAATAAAGATCCCAACACACATGAAGAAGATGCAAGTAAAGACACCTCCTCCAACGTTGTCGGAGTTGCTGAGCAGTCCGATGATGAAGCCGACAAAATATACATCACCGCCAGATCATCATTGTGGTAAAGTTTCATCCCCTTCACTTGTGCAAATTAACAAACTTACTACTCTTATTGGAAAATCATTCTAGTATGCCAAATTTTTGCGCCATTAGGGGCCGTTTGGTTTACGGGATAGAATTGAATTAGCTAGAATTGGATTAGAACGACTATCGGAAAACGGATAGACTAGAACAAAAAAATATCCAAATTTTCTGGATCGAATTGTACACGAGATAGTTGTTCTAGTCTATCTAGGGCCATGGTCCTGTGCAATCTCTCAAACCAAACACGAGATTATCTGGGATTATAAAGACAATCTCAGGCAATCCCTCAAACCAAACTATGGAACAAGTATCTTTCTCAACTAAAGGCCATGCCATATTCTGGTCTCCTGAGGCCTATCATTTCAAGTATTTTTCTCATATTGGATTTTTTCAACAGGGGGAAAATGCATATTTGGGGGTCTACATTTTTTTTTTATTAGAATTGATTTTCCTCCATAAACATTGGTTAGTTTCAAATGGCCCATCAGTAAAAAATTCAAATCCAAGTCAGCAAATCTTGCACACATGGTCTCACAAATTGGTTAAAATTACATAATTTAAAAAGAAATATAAAAACTGTTTGGACTTTCTTGGGGTTTATGTGTACTCATTAATTTACATTGAAAACAAGCATGCAAATTTTCCGATTTGTGTCTTTATTGTAGATACTGATCGTGATATAGAGTCGATGAATTCAACCTCGAAGCTTACAAGTCGATGAACTGGTATGTGAAATGCATTTTGCAGTTTAAGGTTCCTATTCTGGAAAAAGGCAATCAATTCATTGTGCAGTATTCATCAACAAATATTTATTGCTACTGAAGCCAACAATTTAAACTGAAATAAATTTTAATTATTATTTGTTGGCATTTATAGTTATGAACGCTATCAACTTATGTAACTTTATTATCTTATGTGTTTGGCAATAGGAACTAGTTTGGTTTCTCTTCCTATCTTCGTTAACTATTTGCCTCTCTTTCTCCTTCTCCCGTATCTGTAAATGCTATACAGGTTGTAAATGAGTAGAGCCGAACTTGAACTTGATTTGATTAAAATATTTGAAGCTCAAAATTTAAACTTTGAACTCGATTCAGCATGTTTCCCCTTGAACTCGAGGTTGATTAAATGAAAAACTCAAAATACTCGATGATTTAGTAATTTACATAGCCTTAATTAGTATATATGTTAATAATTATTTGAGTTTAATTAAGTTTAATTGAACTTGCGAGTCTAAGACTCAATTCAAATTGATTTCAGAAATTCTTGTAAAAAAATGAGGGAATGTAACGGTCGATGTCGAACACCTTAATAATATATTCAAATGTTGCCTACTCATAGTCTTTGACCTAAAACCACTTTGATAGCATCCCTAAAAACTATTGCAATAATCGATTATTAGAAAATGCCAACACCACAATATAAAAACAACCTCAGTCAATGTTTGACTGAATTACAAGATCATTGATTAATTAATATAATTATTATTTTTTATTATGAAAAGTCACTTCAAATGAATTTATCTGTCCTTCCATCCTCTATTATCGGTCCTATTTTATCCATCATACAAATTTATTTATTTATTTATTAAGATATCAAAAGACACTTACACCCATATTTGTTATTTTTATTTAATTAACTTTACAATTTATTATGTGCATTGTTGAAAAAGTAGGTAAACGTTGCATTGATATTAGTAGAATGACAATTAAGAAAGAACACTATTTTAAATAAAATGAGACAGTTAAAAAAAGACGGAAGGAGTACCTCAAATTGGGAATATTTTTGTGAAAAAAAAGGATTAATAGAATAATCTCATGTGCATGTAATTGTTTCAATAAAAATAATTGTAGTTATTTAGTGAAAACAATGTATACTTTTAAAAAGGGGGCTCGAGCTGAATGATGCACCTAATGTACACTATTTCTATCCCTTTTTATCTATTCAATTATATTCATTTATATGTACCAATTTTTTTAAATTTAAAAATACACTTCAAGACAGATGATTCATATTACTCCCTCCGCCCCACTCTAAGTATCCCACTTTCCTTTTTTGGTTGTCCCACACTAAGTGTCTCATTCCATAAATGGAAAAAGCAACACTCTACTACATATAAACTTTAACCTTCAAATTCGCACAATATTACCAAAAATGTCACTCATTCAATCCACTTTTCAAAACTATTCATTACTTTATTAAACATTATTCATTACTTTTCAACACTATTCATTACTTTTCCACCATATATTAATAAACAAATACATTTTCTTAAACCATTCAACCAAAAGAAATGGGACGCTTAGACCGGGATGAAGGGTCGAGATTAAAAGTTTAATCAACTTTTAATGAGAGCGCAGTATTTCAAAATGAAGAGATTTGAGACATGCCACATCAACCTAAGAATAAGAATAAGGTGGTTTTGACACATCATTTTGGAGATGTTTGAAAATATATTATTATAAAATAAGGAAAGGGTTAAACACGATCATAAAAATTTCAGAATCTGCTTCAAGATGATAACTTCAGTGCTTGTTTGTTTTCAGCTTACGAAGTCCGGATGGGGGATGGGCCTCCCCCCGTCCCGGCCATTTTTCGGATTTGCACATCCCATCCCCCATCCAAATACACATCCATCTCTATTATATACCTACACCCCTATTTTCACACAACTCAATATCTATTAAATCAACTTTATCTTTTCACATTAAATATATATTTTATTAATCTCTATCTTCTACTTTATAATACACCATCAATTAATTTAGTATAATATTTATTTTAAATTGTTTACAAAAAAATCTAATGAAAACATATTAATATTAAATATCCATGAAATTAATTGTTATTTTCATTAATTATGCCTATCATAAAAATAAATGCATCTTATAAAAAAATTGTAATGAATATCTATCCATTAAAACAATGGTTATTTATTTTATTTTATAATTCATTATTAGACACAAAATTTAAAAATGAATAAAAATAATATTATGAATCTTAAAAAAAGAAAGAATAAAAATGATATTATGAATCTTTCTAAGACGGCAGACAAATTAAAATGATTTTATAATTCATTATGAATCTTTTATTAATTCAATTGTTTTGTGTTTTAATTCAATTCAAATAATATAATATAATTAAATAATTATATAATTATACATAATAATATTAATTATTTTATATTATAATTCAATACAATTATTCAATCATTACCTCTTTAATAAATAATAATATAATAATACATCATCATTATTGATTTGACATAAAGCCCCATCCACCCCTACTACATCCAACCCAAAACAAACAAAGAATTACTATTCACAGGATTTCGCCCATCCACTTTTTTTCCCCATCCGGATTTCCCCCATCCACCCCAAGACGAAAACAAACGTGACCTCAGTGATTCTCCGACATAGAATAACTTTTACTTTTAGTCTTGAAGCCCAAAAAATAACTTTAAAATTCCATTTTAATTTTAAAAATAGAAACACTGAAAATAACTTTTTGAAGCCCAAAAAATACTTTAAAATTCCATTTTTTTCCAAGGTACTAAAGTCCAAATTAATACAGCCATCATTTTGGAAACTACTCTTCCCATTCTCTCTCTCCCCAGACTTTTCCCTCCACCTACTTAGAAAAACACACGCAAGAAAACACACTCTTTTCCTCATTTTTATTCCCACGTAATACGATGTGTATTGCGAGATTCTGTCTATAAATTACTCTCTCCGTCCCGGTCTAAGCGTCCCATTTCTTTTAGTTGAATGGTTTAAGAAAATGTATTTGTTTATTAATATATGGTGGAAAAGTAATGAATGGTGTTGAAAAGTAATGAATAATGTTTAATAAAATAATGAATAGTGTTGAAAAGTGGATTGAATGAGTGACATTTTTGGTAATATTGTGCGAATTTGAAGGTTAAAGTTTATATGTAGTAGAGTGTTGCTTTTTCCATTTATGGAATGAGACACTTAGTGTGGGACAACAAAAAAAGGAAAGTGAGACACTTAGAGTGGGACGGAGGGAGTATTATTTTATTAAAAAATGAATTTCAAAATACTACGTAACATCAGTTGATATATTGCATTAAATCACGTAAAAAAAATACTATTTCCTTCGTCCCTAAAAAATTGATCTTGTTTCTTTGCACGTGATTTAACGAGATATGTTGGAGGGTATTACGGGTTTTTTGAAACATGTATTTTAATAAAATGATCATTTATGGAAAATATGTGAAACAAAATTTCATTAATGATCATTTTATTAAAAAACAAACGTTTAAAAAAATTGTAATACTCTCCCACATATCGCATTAAATTATGTAAAAAAAAATTGGGCAAATTCTCATGGACAGATGTAGTACTCCCTCCGATTCATTTTTGTTTTCCATTTTCAAAGTGGTACGAGTTTTAATAAAGGAGTTGTTTATTAATATTTGTGGGTATAAAATTGTTTTTGTAGATATAAGGTAAGGATAAATGGGTCCTTTCAACTTTGTAAGTGATAAAGTTAAAATGATATGTGTACTTTTTTGCCATTTTGGGAAAAAGATTGAAAAAGTGAAAAAAAAAAAAAAAAAAAAACCTTAATTTTGTTGTAATATGGACAATTTAAAATAAATCGGAATGAATATTTTTTGTTTTTTTGTTTTGTTAACGGAGATAGTAAAAAATAAATAAAGAAAATAGAAAAGACTTTTTTCATCACTCTTTTCAGTTTCTATATATAAACCCCAAAGTTTGAGCAAAATCTCAAGCCATTTTCACCAAATCTCTCCCTCTCCCCCAAATTAATGGCTTCCTTTTTCTGCTCCACCAAATTCTTCCTCCTCCTAATTCTCCTCTCCGCAGTCCCCATTGCTTACGTCATCCACTCCGAGACCTCGCAGCACGCGACGCACGCCTACGCCTACCACAGCAAATCATTTCTCCGCGAGTGCGCCAAATGGGACGATCTCAACCGTCGTTTCATCGTCTCCTTCTTCGACGGCGGTCTCGGCGTCGTTCCGGTGAAGGAGGACGGCGCCGTTTTGGAGGAGATTCCGGTGGTGGTTTCGGATTTGGGGAGAAACTCGTCGCTGGGGCTGGTGATTGACCGGCCGAGGAATCGCGTGGTGGTGGCGATTGCGGATGTGTTTGGGAGCAAGTATAGTGCGGTGGCGGCTTATGATTTGACCTCCTGGGATCGGATTTTTCTCACGCAACTCAGCGGAGCAGGTGATTATTCCCTCCTTTCTTCTGCTCTTTCATAAATCGTACTCCGCAGAGTAGATACTGAGTGAGAAGTGAGAACAGATTTCTTAGGCGCATAAAAGAAAAAAAATTATTTATTAGATCGCGCGAAAAAAATATAATTGCATTTTACTTTTCTTGGGCAAAGTATTATGAAAAGAATAACTCCTGCACTATGTACACATTCAATGTTTATACCGACATTATTTATACTGAAAAATATGATTAAATTACGGTAAAAAATTTATACTTAAAATTGATTTTTAGTGTAAATTTTTCAAGTGTAATTTAATAGAGTTTTTCAGTGTAATCAACTTACACTTTTCAATGTAAACAACTTCAACTGTCGAGTGTGTGCATTGTGCATCAGGTGCATATGAAAGTGTGTCATATGAAAATAGTTTATGGATAAACTTATCTTAAAATTGTTTTAAAATATCGAATATTTGACCAGAGTATATATAATCTCATCAGAAATTTTCTTGAAATGATTTACTCTTTCCGTCTCACCTGAATTTGCACACTTGCTATATTGGTCTGTTCCATCTGAATTTGCACACTAAAAAAAAAAAAAGAACATTAATTTGTGTGTACACTCACAAACTTATACACATATTTACCCCTATGTTATTACTTTTTTCAAAAAACACACATTTTTTTTTTAAGAATTGTGCCATCTTCATGGATGCAAATTTAGATGGGATAGAGAGAGTAATATTTTAAGGAATATAAAAGTATTAAAAAAATATTTTTTAATAGTTTTTTTTAAATAATGTTAAACTTGTAAGGAATACCCTTTTTGACAAAATGTTAAATTTGATGGAGGGAGTATTAGTAGATTTCATTGAATATGTGCACTTGTTTGTGCTGAACAATTATAACCGTTCACTGAAAATAATTAATATTTTTATAAAATACCTTTGAATTATCCGATACATATAGAACTTTGTTTTATTTCTATATAGAAAATACTTGTTAGGTTTTAGGGTACCTGTACTTTTGAGATTGCACGTGGAATAAGAAAATGCATTAAATAGTGACATAAAAATATATTTTTATTGATTGTTCATGTAATTTTTTTTTTAAATAGTGTGCAAATTGTGTAAGATGCCCAACTAAACCGAGGTGTACAAATTTCTCAGAAACGGATGAAGTAGAATTTATTTTTCAATGGGTGAAGATTCCAATGTTAATAAGTAGTCAATGTTGATAAACTAGGAGGACAATGTTTGTGAGTAGGGTCGCCCCTTCAACTAATTACAACTTAAATTAATTTTCTGGTCACCAGCATTCATCAATTTCTAGCTTAAACCTAGTTTAATTAGGTCAGATTTAAATACATGGACAATAATGATGGTGATATATGCATGATTTAAATAATAGGCTGATGCTTGCGTGCTGCATTTAAAAAAAATAAACTTTAGCTATAGTATGGGGATTTGTCATTTTGTCTCATAATATCTTAATGTGGTCCATGTTTTTTTTTTCTTTCTAGATTTTACCTACTTGGGTCACTTTTCATTAAATTTTCCACTAATTTCAAATTTAATGTCTAGTAATTAAATGATTTTTTTTTTCATTTTTTATAATAAAATAAGTACAAGAGTATGAATAGAGTGAAATTGGTTCATACATAAATCATCTATGGGTATTATATGTTATCATTAAAGAGTACTCCCTCCTATTTAAAATAGATGTCATTTTAGATCAATGCACACATATTAAGGTAATCATTGAGTTCCTTCAATACCCCTAATTAATAACTTTGAGATTCTACATAATTCTTTAAAATCTATCATTATCTAAGTTATTTTTAATAATTTTAGGGGTAAATTTGGAAGAAACATAATTAATTAACCTTGAAAAGTGCAAAGTGACATTTAAATTGCAAATGATGTGAATATCTAAAGTGACATGTATTTTAAATTGGAGGGAGTATTAAATATTTTCACTGAAGGGTATTAATTATTTTCTCTGAAGAGTCATAGTCTGTTTTCGCTGAATAATTTAGACTTTTCAGTGTAAACTAGTAATACTCTTCGGTGGAAACAACTAATACTGTTTAGAAAATTCAACTAATACCATTTGATGATTCATTTATGAACCATTTTCATTCTATACTTTGTCTCAGTACAAATATATACTAGAAATTCTGTATCTCACAAAATACATCTAGAAATTTTTATATCCTTACCATCCTCATATCTTAAGAAAGATATATTTTTTTCATATCCAATAAATACAATTTCTTTTTAAATTGCTCAAAACTATAGAAAAATTGTTTTACCCTCTATAATTAACCACTTACAAATTTACCCTTCATATTACTCCATTTTACAATATACTTTTAAACAATAAATTAAACTTTCCTAAATAAAATAAAATAACCAATATATATTTATTTAATTTTATTCTTTTTAACACTAATATATAAATTTTTCATTAAAACCATTTAAAAAAAAAGGACAGAGGAGTACTTCTCTACAAATTATTTTGATAACTTTTCACCTAACGTTCTTTGCAATTATCGCTCTTTGTACCTTGTATTGATTCTTTGCATAAACGACAACTTTTGGGATCTGACTTTGTAAAAATTGCAATTTTAATCCTCCAAGTATGACTTTATTCATTTCTGGGTTATTGAGTCCATGCATTGCAAAATAGCACCATACTTTTAACTTTTGTGCACGTTTGAACCCTTTTTGCACGAAATTGCTAATTCAACAACAAAAATTGCTAATCTGTCTTCGAAAATTGCTTATTCAACTTCGAATAATTGATCAGGCATGCCACACTTGAAATTTCGCAATTTATTTTCGTTATTTGTGAAATTTACATAAAAATGAGCTGGATCATAATTAGGGTGTGTTTTCAAATACAACTATGTTTTTTTTTTTTTTTTTTCAAAAGCTGTGAGAGGATGCTTTTGAAAAAAAGTAATTCTCATAAACTTTCTATTGATTAATGGTAAACACCATTTATAATTAAGAGGGTATTTAACTGAGCTTATAAATTGTTTAATAGCTTATAAACACTATTAATGTGTTTGACAAAATAAGATGTTTAACAGTTTATAAACACTATTAATGTGTTTGATAAAATAAACACCTTATAAGTTGTAAAAAAATAAGTTGAAATTTCCCAACTTATTTTCTTAACCACCTCTCCCCCCAACCAACCACCCAACCCCTCCTCCGCCCCTACCCACCTCTACATCAACATATTAAGTCGTACAAGCCAAACACTTTAATAGCTTATAAGCTACTTAAAATTTACCTCTTATAAGCTTTTAAAACAACTTATAAGATATTTAAAATAAGCTTAACCGGACAGGCTCTAAAACCGCAATTTTCTCGAATGTCATAACTTGGAATCGGAATTTTTTTACGTGTCAATTGAGTTGTCGAACTTTCGATTACACAGAAGGCGAGATAGGAGTCGCCGACGACGTAGCCGTTGATCGAGAGGGAAACGCATACGTAACGGATATGAAGGGAAACAAGATATGGAAAGTAGGACCAAACGGCGAGTTCCTATACGCCATCAAAAGCCCCCTCTTTGCTTCGAAAGAATGGTACTACAACCTCATTGGACTAAACGGAATCGTCCACCATCCAAACGGCTACTTGCTCGTCGTCCACACGCTATCGGGCAGCCTTTTCAAGGTCGAAATAGGGAACGGAGATCAAGTGAAGCTGGTAAAGCAAACGGAGGGTACAATGATTGGAGACGGATTAGAGCTTCTGTCTCCAACGAGGCTCGTTGTGGCAGCAAACCCGTCGGGTTTGGTGGAGAGCTTAGACGATTGGGAGAGCGCCCGTGTTGTGGGTAAGGCTAAAGGGGTCACGCATCGGCTCGTTACGGCGGCCACGGTGAAGGATGAGAAGGTTTATTTGAGTCACTTGTTTGGTTTGGGGTATCCTAAGAAGAAACATGTGCTTGTTGAGGCTGTTTTCTCTTGATGGTTTGTGTTGGAGGGTTGTTTTGTCAAGTTTTTGTTGAGGGTGGTTTGTGTTTTGTTAGTTTCTCTTTGGTTGTTTGCTTACTTTTGGGGTGGGGGAGGTATGCATGAGAAGCTATTTGTTGTAGCATTTGTATACTTGTATAATAATTGCCAACTTTTTATTACTAGTGCATCTTTTATCATATTATTTTATTTTGAGTCACTTGGTGTATGGTGTACTCATTTAACTGTTGATACTGTTTACACTAAAAAAATATGATTTGATTACACTAAAAAGTGAGGTTAATTATACTGAAAAATTTACATTGAAATTTGTTAATATAAATTAACTACACTTTTAAATGTAAACAACATCAATATTTGAGTGAGTGCACCGTGCACTAGGTGCATGTGAGGGTGTGCCTATTATTTTATATTTGACATGATTTTTTTATCAGAGCTTTAGGCATGATTTTGAATCTTTGATAGAGGTTTTGAAAAGTTATTTACAACATAAATGATTTGTACTTTGTAAGAGTAATTTATTTGAGTTCAAACATTGGTCTCCTTATTAATAATATTTAAATGACAATAAGTTCATCAATCATGTAATATAATGATTCTAATTTTTTCTCATTAGGCAAAAGAAGTAATGATGGGCTTGGGTCACTACTACAGTTGAAAAAGCCGGGCCCAACTTATGACAACTTATGGGCTTTTGGTGAGGCCCACCACATTATAGGTCTATGATATTGGAGTCGAAGAATATAGTTTATGATTGGTTGCAAATTGATTTTGTGCTAAAATTGGCTAATATAAATAACTCCCTTATTAGATATTTATATTTTATACTCCTAATTTTTTTTATTTTTTTAAAAGGATACTACTATTGTCTATAAGTATTTACTTAGCTTTGCCAAACATAATTAACTGTAATGAATGACATGCCCTCTCGTGGTGTACTGAAGTTGCTCTAAAACAATGAAATAATGAAATTCTTCGAAAATAATAAATACATCTGATAGATGAGGGCCCATGTGACAAATGATAATTAAAATAGTAGTTTACTTATGAGATTGTATTTATTTTACTGACCAATAAATGAGTTTTGTCTGCCTCACACACTCACTAACACATATATTTAAATTAGGTCAAGAGAGTTAGTGTTTGTGTTGATTAATTAAATAAGTTAAAACACGACAGGGTTCATGATATTTTACTTATATGTGACAAATTAGACTTTGAGTTAGATAAGAGTGTGTTAGAACTTTGGGTAAAACAATATAATGCAATTTTGGAACTCCTAATTTAATTTTAAGTATGAAATATGAACATATTAAAATGGATTAAATTAAATTGAGCTAAGAAAATTCAATGAACAACTAATTATAAGGGAATTGGTCTCTTGCGGAAAATTTGATGGGCCATTAACAAATTCGGATCAATAATGTTACTTATTTGTTTGTATAGTATTTTATTTTTACAGATACAGTATTATGCTCAAAATGTAATATTGTTTAGCACATATAAATTAGTAATAAGTTCGAAAGTAATAGTATACTAATTAATTTATAAATTAATTAAATTAGAAATGTAATTATTACTGCTTATGCTGAATAGTAATATCATGCTGACGCTAGATCTGCGAAATTTATTCTATATTAATTTTAGAAAATATCAGATCAATTTTAAAAATATCTACAAAATTCGCAAAAATTTAGAGTTAACTAATTTATAGTATGAAATTTATACACATTCACTGATGCTATACATAATTTAACATAAAATATATATTATCATTGAATGTATGTAATAATAGTGATTACATGTAATAATATTATTTTTATTATATAAATAAATTTCGCAGGAAAACTGCTGGAGTAAATTCAATGAGAAGCGTTTTGACATTGTAAAATACATAACACAATTTTTTAAGAAAATTGCACTAATACTGCTCCATTAAAATCGATCTCTGGAATACCTTCTAAATCAAGCATTGTAATACTTTGAATAATTAAGAAATACTACTAATTATTATGGTATGTCAAGATATTTTTTTTCTTTTCTTTCATTATTATCATTTATAGTAAACTATTCATCCATAAAAAAATGCCTTGATTACTTTATTTGTCCATCTATAATAAAATATTTATGCTCCCTAAAATGAAAATAATAAATTTATATCTTCATTATTCAACATACATGTAATATGAGATCAAAATAAAATAAAAAATACACACATAATATTTTTAAAATATATCATTTTATATTTGATTTGATGCAATATTCTTACTTTTTACATATTATATTTGTTTTCTTAATAACGGTAAAAAAAAAAAAAACCTATTTTTTTGTGAATGAAGGAATTATATATATTTTTTTAGAGTGATTCTTATGTGTAGTATGTTTTGAAACTCTACTGCAAAATCAGAAGTGATTTTAAGTGATTTTTGTAGTAAAATTAAAAGTGAGACATATTTTGAAATTAAATAATTTTAAAAGTTGAATTGTTGGTAAAAAAATCAATTAATTAATGCAAAATTTAAAAAAATCAATTCTCAGAATATAGATTCTAAGGTGGTTATATAATACTACCTCCGTCCCGGAACACATTGCGGAGTTCACTTTATCTTCGTGTTTTAGCGAGCGGGTTGTTTATTAGTATTTGAAATAATAAAATAATTTTTAAGGTAGGGTATGATAGATCTACCTCTTCTCTATTATAAAGTAATTTTAAAATTACTTTATCATTTCAAATACTAATAAAAAATTTATCATTTCAAATACTAATAAAAAATTCACTCGCAAAAACACGAGAGGAATAGTAGCCCCGACGGAGGGAGTAATTGCAAGCAATGTAGAATTGATTTTTTTTCAAAATAAAATCAATTCTACCAACTAAATTCAATAGCATAAAAAAACACTTGAATTTTGAGTTTAATTTCAAATCAATTTAACTTTGGAAAATCATCAAAATTAATTTGAAATTGAATTTAAAATTAACGCGATACAATTAGATTCGTACAAGAATTTGTGAATTTATTAATGTAAATAAATACACTCTTATTTATCTTATCTCCTCTCTTTTTTGCTGCCGCATCTTCTTCATGTGATTTACAGCTCACCATTTTCTTCTTCAACGATTCATCCGCCATTTTTACATTCTTTACTTAACACACAACACTCTTCCCCCATCTTTCCTTCAACAAAAATGCATTCATGGAATCAAAACCCAAAACCATCCTTTTCCGCTCTAGTTTTTGTCCTTTTCCCTGATTCAATTCTTTCGCTGCTGTCATTATCCATCAATAATTTCAACAAATCTCTACTAAACAAATCCTTTGATTCCTGATAATTACCAAATCCAAACAACCACTCCATTTCCGGACTTCAAAAATGGAGAAGCAGAGAAGTTTTTCAGTAAAGCCCATCAGATCTCTGGTCTTCTTCTCCACCATTTCCTTCTCTGTTATCTTTCTCATTTTCTTCTCATCCTGGGTTTTCAAAACCGCCCCCTCGAATCTCGGCGCCAATTCGGTTTCCGAAGAGAGTTTGAAGGAAGAATTCAACGGCAATTCTTCTGATTTCGCGCTGAAAAACTCAATTCTGTTCGGCAGGAGAGAGGAAAATTCTTCACTAATTGAAGAGAGAGAAAGTGACGCTACTGGTAATTCTAGTCTGTCTCCTTTTGGTAAAAATGTTTCTGTACATGATTTTAATGCTTCGTTTGCTGCAAATTCAACTGTGAATGATTCTGAAGAATTGAGTAAAGTATTAGTTGCTAGTGATAATAGTGTTAGTAGTAAAGGAAATGATGATGTGAGTGATACAAATAAGAATTTGGATAAAGATGCTAGAACATCTAATGTTTCATTAGAGGGGCATCATAGCTCAATTGGGAATAGGATTAAGGTGGATTGTGATTTAACGAAAGGGCGTTGGATTTACGACGAAAGTTACCCTTTGTACACGAATCGTACATGCCCGTTCATAGATGAAGGGTTTAATTGTGAGGGAAATGGAAGGTTGGACAAGGATTACATGAAATGGAGATGGCAGCCTCACGATTGCGACGTTCCTAGGTAACTTAGTCGAGGAGTATGTATAGAGTGAAATTGGTTCATACATAAATCAATGAAGGGTATTGGTTGTTTTCACTGAACAACTAAGACTCTTCAGTGTAAACCAGTAATACTCTTCAATGAAAATAACTAATACCCTTCAATGATTTATGTATAAACCAGTTTCACTCTATACTTTGTCTTAGTCGAGCTTTCGTGAGTTAGATTTGGAGTCGAAACATTTGTGATTTTTTGTAAATGCTTGTAGGTTTAATGCAACCAAAATGCTGGAGTTGATAAGAGGAAAGAGGTTGGTTTTCGTTGGCGATTCGCTTAATAGGAACCAATGGGAGTCGATGCTTTGTTTGTTGATGGGAGGCGTGAAAGATCCGAAGAAGGTGTACGAGGCTCGAGGGAGGAGGATAACTAAAGAGAGGAATAACTATAACTTCAAGTTTGAGGTAGATTTTGGAAAAACTTGGTCTAGATTTTGGAATAATCTTGATGGGTGAAAATTGTTGTTTTGTGTGTGTTTTTGCAGGAGTATAAATGCTCGGTTGAGTTCTATGTTTCGCATTTTCTAGTTCACGAGAGCAAGGCGAGAGTAGGCAAGAAGAGAGCGCAAACGTTGCGTATTGATGCTATAGATAAAGGGTCATCAAGATGGAAAGGCGCCGATATTTTGGTTTTCAATACTGCACATTGGTGGAATCATCAGAAAACGAAAGCTGGGTAAGCCTTATTCTCATGTATAGAGTGAAATTGGTTCATACATGAATCATTGAAGGGTATTGGTTGTTTTCACTAAAGAGTCTTTGTTTGTTTTCACTGAACAACTAATACTCTTTAGTGAAAACAACTGATAACCTTCAATGGTTCATGTATGAACCATTTCACTCGATACTTAGTCCTTACATATATAGATAGGACTATCAAAACATCTTGATGCAAAGAAAACATAGTTTAATATACACTCTTCCAAATCTATCAAGACATTCTTGATTTGAGTTATTTCATAAGGGTTCTCTGTGATGATTCTTATCCAAAGTATAATAACCTTGCATTCTCCATAGTTGTTTTTGACCCCTTCTATTGTTAACAGGATTAACTATTATCAGGAAGGAGATCAAGTCCATCCCCGTCTCGATGTTATGGAGGCCTTCAGACGAGCTTTGTTAACGTGGGCATCATGGGTCGATAAGAACATCAACCCACGCAAAACCCGAGTATTCTTCAGAAGTTCAGCACCTTCTCATTTCAGGTTTGTGAAAAAACTACTAAAAGTTGAAAATTTCATCATCATCTCGGCGTTTAATTTCAATATTCATCGACAGTGGAGGTCTATGGTACACGGGTGGCCATTGTAAAGAAGCTTTTTGGCCCATAAATGAGACGTTTACCTCTATTTACCCGGAGAGAAATTTGATCGCGGAAGAGATACTAAGGCGGATGAAAAGCCCGGTCACTTTCTTGAACATAACTCGTTTATCCGATTATAGACCGGATGCTCACCCTTCTATGTATGGAAGGAAATCGGTGAATCCAGGTGTTCAAGATTGTAGCCATTGGTGCCTTCCCGGAGTTCCAGATAACTGGAATGAATTGTTGTACTATTATTTGCAGTCAAGAACTAAGACAAATTTTGTTCAATAGAAATAGCTTCTCTTTTTCCCCTAATTTTTTCATTGTGTATTTCTAAATTCCAACATGATAGGCTTGTAAAGTGACTTTGTAACATACATTCTTTTAACCTTAAATTGCTGTCACTCAATTGACAGCTTCTTATAGTCACAGCTCCATGTTCCAATGCTCTGTAATCAATATTAATTGTTTTAACAGATAGTACTGCACTATTTGCAGATAATATTATAAAAAAAAATGTACTTAGCATCCAGCTAGTTCAAATCTTATTAGTAATTAAATATCTTAAGCACTATCTATCCTCTCAGAAAGAATTACAAGAAAGATATAGCCTATTTGTATCAAGAACAATTTATTCTTCCTACACATAGCTAAATTTCATATAATTTACATGCAAAGGAAATGATAAAAACACATATGTAGTCATTTACTTGTATGTAGATAATAATCAGATGAAAGAATAACCATCAAGAAAAGTGGGGTCCTCAATAAGATTTGTGCTTCTTTGCGCGGCCTTGAGGTAAGGGTGAACTGTCTCTCTTTGAACCCTCGGGCTTACGAGCCCACGCGGGTGCTTGATCTGGACCATATCGATAATCATAGAAGAGCTCTTCACCAGATTCGATACGCTCGTTGGCGTAGATGCCAACCCGGTGATCACCAGCCACCAACATTACCTGGAGTAGGGAATGTTCGATTTAAGATGAGCCTAAAGAAACAATTGTCATCTGAGACGATCAATGAAAATATGAACGAATGAGTACCTTTGCGTAACAGTTTGGAGTTGATGAGTGGTTTGCAAATTTCAGCTTGTCTCCTTTGCGGAAGGCATCAAGGACATACTGAAACAAGAAAACTGGGTGAATGAGAGAGAGTTAGAGAAAGAGGATTATCTGCAAACAAGATATTACTTGCCTTATCATTCAAGTCGAAGAGGAAAGAAGAATTTGCACGATCGTATATTTTGCCACGCTTATCTGCTTCTCGATGGGAGATCAATTCACCGGTATATTCTCCAAGGTAGTCATTCTTATTGACAGAGTTCTGAAATTACGGTTAAACTTTCATTAATATCTCAAGGAGTAACACTTGGGGTGCAACAATTGCACCATGCAACTGGTGCACAACTAATACTATTCAACGAAAAGACGTAATACTATTCAGTGACCAACTAATACCATTTAAAAATGCACTTAAGTTGCACAGTGCAACTGGTGTATAGAAGTATTTGTCTACCTTAAGAAAAGCTCCCCAACCAGCAACATCCGATTTTGCCAAGAGGATCTATTAAAAAAACAAGTGATTTTCTTGAAAATGTATCATGTAAGAAAGAGGGTACATTTTAAAGATCTAAAATCTGTTACCCTTTGCTGTTGCCTCAGAAGGAGCTTCATGTTACTACACTGACTATCTCCTCGTCTTGGTGGCTCCCCTAAAGAACCATCACCGCAACTGAACAAGAAAATATAAACTTACGTAAAAAAAAGTAAGAAAGAAAAAAAAAAAGAAAGAGAATTATGAGATACAATTAAAAAGACAAATAGGCGTGAAACTTCTATACCTGACCCAACAATTTCGGCAAACATCTGGGTCACATTCACGCCCAGCTGCAAAGCAAGGGCATTGCCGGCTTTTGCATTGACTTTTGGCACAGTGGCATCCTCTAAACCGATTTTTGCAGTTTTTTGAGCATCTGAAATTAAGGCTATTGATTAAATTCACCTATATTTAGTTCAACCTTGTGAAAAGATAAACATGTTTCAAGACAAAAACATGATTCCAGATTCAGTTTAGTCCGTTCAGGATACCTTTCATTTTCACTAAAGAAGACTAAAGTGAGGACGAAATGTAATCCTCATTAAAGCACTTAATATAAAAAAGAAAAACTGAAGGAAAGGAAGATATAAAATGGAATACCCGCAATATTTTTCACAGCAATTCCCATTTTGTAGGCAAGGACACTGCTTTCCACACGAGGGCTCGCAATTACACGGAGAATATTGCTTACATGGTAGGTCCTTTCCATCTGCAATCCTTCTCCACAGGGATGGATGACCAGCAGACTTCCAAGAAGACTTAACCTTGCGCACTCTCCCCCTTTTTCGAAATATTTTAGATTTTACAGGAATATCGAGCTCCTAATATACCATGATAAAAAAAAATTAACATTGCTAATGATGAATCATCAGACATGCCATTCCTTTTTCTTCCCACTTTGGTTGAAAAGAACTGTCAGATGCACAGATTTTATTAAGATAAGGAAATTGTAATGGATGTTTTTTTGACTTAAACAATCAACCTACCATTTTATTATCTTGAGACACAGAACTGATCCTAAATATTTCATAATTCTAAAGGCATTGCGGCAATTTACTCAGACAGTCTGTAAAAGTTGTAATAAAACCAATTGAACTTAATCCATCTGCCTGAAGAAGGATTATAAATATGAATGTGATTTTTTTGAGGGGCATTCATGAAGAAACTTTATAGCTGCTACTGTACTATTCAAAAGGATTTTGCTAGAAATGTTATAGCACTATTCTTATTATAATGATCAATAAAAGAAAATGTGTTTGGGAGGTAAAATACTATTCAAGGAAGCTTATCCATGCTGAGGAACTTTGGGTGCAAAAATAATGTTCTCCAGGTGGGCTGAACACATTTTCTCTCCAAATATGAAAACTACCAAATTACACTGCAAAAATGCTATGTGTTAAGCAAATAATAATAATAATTATTATAATTTGTCAGACAAGGGTAACAGAGACTACAAACCATATGATCCATGTCATCT
The DNA here is from genome assembly GCA_947034835.1 of Ballota nigra. Classification (NCBI taxonomy): domain Eukaryota; kingdom Viridiplantae; phylum Streptophyta; class Magnoliopsida; order Lamiales; family Lamiaceae; genus Ballota; species Ballota nigra. The sequence goes on along the minus strand of OX344727.1, from coordinate 1,279,705 downwards.
CTCCCAGAATCTTCAAATGAGCTTAGCATAGATGAAGATCCACGAGACATTACTGCTCCATCGCCACACATGTAGCTGGATACTTCTTTGCAGGTTTTCAGACCAGAGAGCAAATTACGAGCTATAAAGCAACTGCAGCACATGGGATCTAATTAGCTCTACATGGTGTAGGAAATAGTACTAAGAACAATCATGTCGCTCTGCTATATTAAATTACCGTTAATTACCCTATGCCACTTTAAGCTATTTTTAAGAACCTCCTAGTTTTTTAGTAAAAATAACATCAGCATTTAAATCAGAAATCAGGATTTGCAATTAGATCCAACGATAGATACAAACTTAGGTGATATTCCTGAACTGAAGTTAAAAATGACTAACTAAACATAGGTCCACATACCTATTTCTTCCAAATATCTCTAATCCCTTCATATACAAGTCTTTCTCAAAAGGTTTCCAGTTGCTCCATCTATGTGAAGCTTTAATAGAATTTCCAATAGAATTGCATGTCTGCTTGAGGGGGAGTTCAGTGAGGTCTTTTTCTTTATCTTGGACAGCACTCCGGTAGTCATTACCAGTTAAATTGTGCTTCTGAAGAACATGTGATGAACCAGAGGGAGACCTCTCAAGTTTACGTTCATGGGATCCACTCAATTCAGAGGCATGAGGACCCACCAGAGTTGTACTGTGATCTAAAGGATCTGAGCTGGCAGACTTTAGTTTCTCACCAGAAGAACAAAGGTCGTCGGAAACCAAAATTGATGCTTTAGCTAATGAATTGGTGGATTCTAGTATTGTGTCCTTTCCTTTGCTTTCTGGATGATGTTCTATCATGAACGTAGATGCTTTTATGTGAGATGATCATCAAATTGTCGGAAACATGGAAGAGTAAGAAGCATAACCAACAAACTCAAACCTAAATAATCTTCACGTTGCTCGGTGGAATTTAAAGACAAGGGAAGTCTGCCTCCTTCATCAGGTTCTTTATGTCCGTCCAGCGTAACTACTTCTTTGGGGAAGTCTTTCAAACCGTTCAACTAAAAGGAAACAAGATAAATTTTTCACAAAGCACAAGCTCAATTTGCTAACATTATCAAAAGAATAGCTCACTGCGCATAATCATATTAAGTAGTTGATTATTGTTTCTTTTATTTATTCAAAACAATGCGGATTCACAGCATATGCTATAGACACTAATTTACAAGATACACTTCTTGAAGTTTAACAGGTAATTCAAAAATTGCAAACATTTGTACTAAGAACTATGATACTGCATTTTCAGATTCCTCAGTCTCAGAAACTTGTGTACTGATTGCATGGAAATTTATCATTTCTTCTTTTATGATGTCCAGCATAGATTGACTGGTTAAATATATTAATAGCAGTATGTACTCAAGATCTACAAGGGCAGATAAAAAAGTCCTAAACTTATAATGTTAAAAGACTGACTCATTAATACTGGAGATTCTTTGAAAGCTGTACCTGAAGATAACATTGATCTCCACACGGTTTACGGTCCTCTTCTGTATCGAATGGGTAGGGTTGCTTTTCATTCTGCCAATAATAACTTGTTTAACATCAACAGATGAGAAAAAATCTCAAGCACAGGTATGAGTTTAAGCAAAGTTCTTTTGCTTACAGAATAAGTTAGAGCTTGTGAACAACCATGCAATCGGCAGTCAAACACCTGTTAACCAGAAGATGTAACAAAATACATGTAACAATAAGTGTTAAGTGGATCATAAGCTGTTTATGGAAGTATACCCAATCTTGAAACACAATTGGTTTACCATTTGAAGTTCGATAGACATTATAAATTAATTTAAAAGACCAATCAAACATATATGCAGCCCTTTTTATAGTAATGCAATAAAAAAAATATAAGAGGCACTCACAAGCCAAGATCATACCAGACAACGGCGACAAAATAGATTATCAAAAGAATCTAAAGCAGCACTGAGGCTTTGGTCCAAAAACATATCATCTTCAGACTCCTCTTCCTCTGGATGTTTCTTCTGTTCCTCTATTCGTTCATCTTTTTCCATAAGTATATTGCAGCGCTCCTGCATATCACGGAAATGAATACATCTGAACAGTAAAAAGACACAATTCTGCAAATGTCATATTTTCTCTTACAAATAATGGCCTCCCCAAAATAAAAAGAGAATAAATCAAAATCAAACCACCCTATTATTGTGAAAATTTTAGCTTTTCGATTAAGAAATTTTGAGTGTTTGCACAGAAAAATTACCTCAATTTCCAGAGAGGAACCTGCAACAAACTGGGTCAGTAGATCAAGAACTTCATTGCCTATCCCATACTCTTGAAAAGCCACCCTATAAAACCAAATTATCATATACCATAGTTTCTGAATTCTCAATTAAATTTAACATACACAAAATTAAAAGAGAAAAGCACTTGAACCAATTAAAACACCCAAACTAATGGTAAACAGTTCATTTACAACAAAGTTTATCCAACGCATAAGAAGAACTTAGCTATCTCAGTGTGATTAGCCAAAACTTTTCAACTTTAACCTTAAAATATTGCACATTCAGCAGTATAAATGCAGAAAACTCTCCAATTTGCATGAAACAGTTTCTTCTCTCCTGTATACATAATTAGGCTACTAGCTCAAAAAAATTGGGGGGAAAAAACCACCTCATGCAACTTAAATATAATGACAACTATGATTGCCAAGATTTCTGACAAAGACAGACAGTACCACACAGCACGACCAAAATATAGAGAATAAGATGAAAACATAAAAATGTTTTCACGATTTGATAAATCCCTTGTTAGATATATTTTTGACAAGTATTTTATTCGGGTAAGGCGTTTTTGTTTCTAAAGAAACTTCAGGGTACATGGAGAACAACAATTCTTAAAAGGTCCCTTTTTTTCCCATGAAAATCACATTAAAGAATTAGGTCACTCCACAGGAAAATAAGGTCCACTGTATATGGAAGCTAACATATAATGGAGAAGTATATTCCATCATATCCAGTTTCATGGAAGCCACAGGAATACTGCAAACTAACCTCATAAGACGATCTTCTCCCTCTGAAAATTCACGTTTCTGACCCACCTGTTGCGCTAGTTCTTCTTCACTGTCACTACAGATCAGCGCCTCACTACCGTCTTGATCATAGTAAATGCGTCTACGGCCGACAACTGACTGATCATCAGCCATTCTCTGATTTCTGTGCTGTGTGAAGGAATCTTGAGTAAATAATGGAATACTTAATTTAAGTTCAAAGGGATAAGAATGAACTACACATAGGCATGGTGATGCACATATATAGTGCCTATAATAAGAATAGAAAGATATGTATATATTAAGCACTAATCAACTTTAGAGAACAGAATCAAAACTATGTAGATGTGATCATCAATTATAATCAATTCCCTGAATCCTGGTTCATTTGGGAGCACACTAGGTAAAGTTTACTGGAAAGTGAAACTAATTGCAAATCAAGTCTAATAGATATGACTAATGTGTCATTTCATACCAAGGAAATGGCATCTTCCTCATTATCCTAATTTTACATCGAAAAGCTAATCTCTTTTGAGCACATAAATGAATATGTGAATGCAAAAATCAGAGAATGCTCCCTTTTCAACTAAAAATAAAAATAGAAAGCATTAAGTTAAAAACAACAACTTCAGTATAGGAAATAACCATGAAATAGAAACAAAAAAACAAATATTATGATGACTGGTTACCTATCTAGGAAAATCCAAGTAGTATAAGAAGGAATCCTCTCAACAGGTGGGAATTTGGTAGTTATAGAAAACACAATTTCTTCGTTATTATCATTGTCTCTGCCTTCAGATCCTTCAGTACGACCGCTAATTCTGTAGAGAGGACTCTCCATTCTCAAAGATAGTAAATTGCCAATACCATGACTTGTTGGAACGGTAGAATCAGTCCTTGATGCAGCCAACTCTTTGAGGTGAGAAGTATACATTTGAATCATTTTGCTATTTTTCTCAAGTTTTTCCTAAAAAGAATAGTAACACATTAAACACCATTCTCTACGAAATCCCATCAAAAGAAAACGAAGAAGTTAACAAGATAACAAGTGGAGAAGTCAAAAAGTTCGATTCACTCTTCACGTTTGGTGTGGCGTACACCTAGCAGCAAAATGAGGCTAAAGACTTAACGGAATAACTATGATCATATACTAGATACATGATTTTTCAAAAGAAGGATTGACTGAATAAGAGAAGAAGTCAGGTAAAATTACTCCAACTGAAACAACTCTTTGAGAGTGAATCTGCTTTTTCAGCTGTGTAAGTCTACTATACAAGCTAGCCATAGGATCACTCCCCTGTTCTTCATGAGATTTCTGCCAATTACAGGAAAAAAAGAAGCAATTAACATGTCAATCAATTGTTGACAAAATCAGCGATGGCAAGTACTTAGAAACTGACCAATTAAAAGCCATTCCAATAAACGCGGGTTTACCAACGTAATTCAATATAAATGCAGAACTTTTATCGATTATATTACTACCAAAAACTCAAAATAATTCATATCATCTTCTTATCAAATATTCGACCTCGAGAAAAAAAGCACAAAACAGAAACAAGCATCATTTTCACACCAAATTGAAACAAAGCTTCATTTTCCATACTCTTCTTTGCAAGCTACCTCACTAAAAAGCTCTAATTAAACCAAAAAACGGAACAAAAAACTAAAAGAAGAAATCGAGAATTCAGCCGTACGACATACGAAATCAATTTGGGGGAGAAATTCAACAAACAAAACCACTAATGATCACCACCAAAATCTCGACCGATGATCGAATTCACGCAACAAAAACTCACGGAATCAAAAATTCAGCAAACAAAACAACGGAACAGGAATTCAAAACCAAGAGAGAGAGAAATCAAACCCTGAATTTGGACTTGGAGACCATGGTTCTGTTTTTCCCGAGTGAATTTTTCTTAGAGTGAGAAAACAGAGTAAGGAACATTAAAATTCAAGGGGAGAATGTCTTTCAACGTGGGAGTACGCTGACGTGGCGCTACGGTGTAGTGGACCGAATTGGTTGGGAACGTCGGATCTGCGTAGATTACACTGTGGCGTATCAATGACGCGCGTGGATTATTTTCGTGTGGGGTCACGAAATTAGAAATTTTACACGTGGCAGCATCTTGTGATGAGTGCATGGAAAAGGAGATGTATTTTTTTTACTGCTTATCGATTTTGGACATTAATGCCCAGTACTTGGATAAGTTTTACAGTTTTCTTTCTATTTTCCTTTTTTTTTTATAACCACTTTTTACTTTCATTATAATTAAACAATAAATTCCCATTCTACCCGGTCAAAAAAATAAAACAATTCCCCATTCTATAAAATTGGAGTTATTCATTTAGGTCAATAAAATTGAATTATTTTTTCCATAAATTCTAGCATATGCTCAAGTGAATAGCACTTGCACTTGAATTATAAATTTAATTTTGACTTCAATTTTAATTTTTTCAAAACACACACAAACACAAGGGGTGGAGCAAATACTGAAAATACCGGTATACCGCACTTACCGTACCGAAAAATACCGAATTTATCGAAATTTTCGGTATACCGTAATTTTCGGTATGGTATCGGTATGGAGATTTAGAAATTTCGGTATACCGGTATCATACCGAAATACCGAAATATTTTCGGTATAAGTCGGTATACCGAAGTATTTCGGTATACCAAAAATATTTCGGTATTTCGGTATATACCGTGCCGATAATTTATTATTGAAATTTAATTTTTTATTTATTTTCATATTAAATAATTAATTAAATATTTAACCTTACTTCATTTTTTGTTATTTAGATGGTATTTCTTTAAGTAGTTTCGATATATGCACAGGTTTCGGTATAGACCGGTATGGTCGGTATACCGATATGACCAGTATTTCGGCATGGATCGGTATATACTGGTATTTCGGTATGAACTGGTACGGTACGGCATACCGAATGTTCGGTACGGTATACAGTATGCATTTTTGGTATACCGAAATTTCGGTATACCGAAATTTTCAGTACGGTATTGGTATGAATTTTTGCATATCGAAATTTTTGGTACGGTATGCGGTACGGTATGCCAGCCCTTTACACACCAAACTTTATATTATTTAACCATTGAAGTATTGTTGATTACTTCTTGGGGTATTACTGATTATTTCTTGAAGCATTGTTGATTTTTGTTTGGAGTATTTTTTTTTTCAAAATCCAATTGCATATCATACACTCAAATGCACATTAGAACTACTCTTATTTATTTTTCAAAAGCAATAACAAATTTCTTTAAGCAACGCAAATGCAAAACTGTGAGAGTAGATCATCCACAATAGACGGGGGCTCTATCCAAATTTGGGGGCTCGTGAAAGAAGTAGAGGTCCTAACAAGACAGTGTGCCAACTCGTTGGCATCTCTACAAAACCTGATTAAGAGCATCCTCATCCCTATACTCTGCCCAGGTACAAAATTTTGCCACATCAACATTTAATTCTACCTCTACTCCCCAATCATTTCAGGTATAAATATTACTATTCATAACCCAAATATCCATATCATTTAATTCATTCAATATTTTTTTACTTTATTTTATTTTTAATTATATTAATTTATTCAAATAAATAAAATATATTATATATAAAATTATTTTAGTTGATTTTTTAGTCTTTAACACTATTGGTACAAATTATTTTAGTTGATTTTTCCATTTCCAAATTTCAATTTGGAGAAAATATGAGATGAAATTGGAATGTTGTTTGAAAAATTGTATAAACATCTATTTATAGGGTACAATAGCAACAATAATAATTTTAAAAAGTGAAAAAAAAAAAATTGAAAAAAAAAACTAACATGCAAACGGCTAGTTCTATAACTAAAAAATTATATATATATATATATATATATGCATGAAACGGTAAAAAAAACATAAACAAGAAAAAAAAAGTCAGATCGTGGGGACTTCTAAGTAATTGGGGTGCATCAAATTATTCTACCTCTCATTCTCTCTCCTCTATATTTCTAATTCTACCACACCCCATTTGGTGGAATTATATGCCACATTGGAATTGCACCCACCAATGAGGGTGCTCTAACACTTACAATTATCTTTATCTTTAAACAAAATATACTCGTTAATTTTATAAATCGTGTAAAAGGAAACAAATTCAATTTTGTTGTACCTGTTGATAGGCGAACATCAATCATTGTTGGACGAACAAGGATTAAAGCCTAAAAAAGGATTATGAAGAATCAACCCCAAATCAAAGATGATTAGCAAAGGAAATCAAGTTGGGGTGCATAAATCAATCCAGAGAGTGTATGAACTGACGAACAACTCTACCGACGAACAACGTACTGGCGAACAGGTTTTAAGACCCGAGACCAGATATGGACATTCTGCCAAGTCATTGATGACGAGCAACATTGTTAAAAGGAGGTGCATCTATCAGCCTAAGAGGTGTATGTCAACGAACAAAGGATCAAGATCCCAAAGCCAATTTGTGTAAAACACAAAGGCGAACAACTTCCGAGCCATGCACCCAAAAGGCGAACAACTTTTATGAAAAAACCATTCTGGATATACTAAGCCGACCTGGACGAACAACAATGAAGTCCGAGATAAGACCAAAGAAGACTTTGTAACTAAGATTCAATTTAGATAAGGTCAAACTAAGGTCAAAGGACACTTGTCAAGCATGCAGGCTAGGGAGATCAAGAGTCATAGACACCTCATGCTTGTTAGTCTCTATAAATAGTTGTTCTCCAGCTTAAGAAATACAAGTTCAATTTGATAAATACTCCTAAAACACACACTAACACACCATAACGTACACACATACGAAATTAATATTCGATTTTCGTATTTTCGATTTCATATCCCGAATCTTTGATTTACCATTTACGGTGGTAATCAATCACACGAAATTGATTGGTGATCCTAAACCGAATTAAAACAATCACTAATCCTATCAACTAAATTTGATCACCAACAATACCATGGAGTATCAATTTTTTAGTTAAGTGCAAATTGTAGAATGAAAGTGTATCTTACTGTAATTAGTAAAAGTATATATATTATTGAAAGATAACAATTAAATCCCTAAAATATATAATTGTACTAGATGAGACCCCGCGTATTACGCGAAATTTTTGTTATATTTAATTTTACAACATAATAAATTATATTGCATATATATATATTAATATTTTCATTAAATAGGTAATATAATAATTATGACAGTTTTATATGTAAATTGTTCGTGATAAACTTACCATGAAATTGTTTTAAAGTATAAAATATTTGATCAGAAGTATTAAAATTCTCATCAAAAGTATAAAAAATCAGGGTCAACGTAATTATATTGTAATTGTTGTTGATTTTATTTTACCCCAACTTTTGATACTTCTAATGAGATTTTTGATACTTTTGATCAAATATTTGATACTTTAATATAATTTCATGATAAACTTATCATGAACAATTTTTTATAAAACCTACTCTATAATTATTTAATAAATATTTTAAAATTACATATTATATATATATATATATTTAATTTAATCAACTATTGATTTTTTTATAATTTTACTTTACTCAATCTATTAATAAAATTATATAGGAGACTAATTAGAGTAGGCCTCCCATGAAACTTGTTCATAGTATAAAACGAATACCATTACATGCAATCACTTATACCATTAGATGCATTCACTGATATAATAATATTTTATAGTGTGATTAGAGTTTAAAAGCTTAATGGTATCAATGAATGTATGTAATGATATCAAAAAGTACATGTAATAATATAAATTTTATGGTCTAATTATATATTGACACATCATCATACTAATACAAACTTTACACATAATCTCACATATAATTCAATCTTCCCATTTAATGACTTAGCATCAAAATTCACCAAAATTTGATGTATTAGTAGTAAAACTCTATTAAGTACACGGGGATGACTCTATCTTTTAAATTAACGACACATCATCAAAACTCATAAAATTTTGATACATATGCAGTATAAATTATCTATTAGTATATATGGGTATTTCATATTCTGTTTCATTTTTTGAATTTTTAAAAGTTATGACTTTCTCAAATATAATGAGACAATAAAATAAGTAAAATAAATGTTTAAATTTCACTTAGTTAGAATTTTTATAATTTACTTGTTTAAATTACTAACAAATTAAAATTTTCTAAAATATAAGATATCCTCAAATATGATTGGATAAAACATAAATTAGTGCAATTACAACAAAATTTATAATATATTATAGACTCAAGTTAATTTAATAGACATTTAATTTTTTTAAAGATTCATAATATATGGCTTAATTTGTAAAACATCTTTATATAATAAACATTTAATATTTTTTACAGAATCATAATATGGCTTAATTGGTAAAACATCTTTAATGTCACTTATGAGGTGCAAGGTTCAAATCCTAAATTGGCAATGTAAACTCCCTATTAGTATAATAGGGGATAGACTGAATTGAGCTAAAAAAAATTGATAAATCGGGCAGCAAAATTGAAAAATTATGAAAGACATCCTGACTGTAAATTCAAAGTCTTTTTTTGTTTTTGTACATTCAAAGTCTTTTTTTGTTTTTGTAAATCTTGAAGAGAGGAAAATGTACAAAAATAGTACTTTAATGTTTTAGTATTCAAGTTAGAGAACCACATCTAAAATTAAGATCCGAAATACAAAGAGATCCAAAATTTAAAATAAACTACAAATGAGTCTAAAATTTAAAAATACTATAGTGTTGTGTTTTTGTACTATATAACAAATTTTTGCAATATGGTGGACCTTTTTTTTTTTTTTTAAAGAAAGAAAAATTGTAGACCCCTTTGTATTTTGGGTCCAAAATTTAGAAGCTTTGTTGGTGCCCCTAAGTTGTACTCCCTCCGTCCCACTATTCTGTACCCGCTACTTTTGGGCACAACCTTTAAGGTGGGTGTTAAAATATAGATATAGTACATGTGATGTGATGGAGAGAGGAGAATATATGAGTATTAAGAAAAAGTAAACATAGTAATTAAACAGACTAATTGGCTGCAAAATAAAGTGCATTGTATTAAAAAAATGGTGGGTACATGCTTTTTAACGCTGACAAAACAGTAAAAATAGAATTGGTGGGAATTTTTTTGTCATTTCCCCCCAATTCCAACATTCAGCTGGCAACCCCCCATTACAAAAAAGCAAATTTCCCCCCAACTTTTACAACTATAAATACTCCAACACATTAATTGTAGAATCAGTCTTTAATGTTACAGAAAATTCTACTGCTATAAATATTCCAACAAAATGCCTTCAAAGCCTGACTTAACCAATGATACAAGGAACATCATTGCCTTGTTTCTTCTTGAAAGCTGCAAAAATGGCACTCATGCAAAGGGAAAGATCAAGGAAGTTGCTGCAAAATATGGTGTAACAAGAAAATGCATCAGTACTATTTGGAGAAGGGCCAAACAACAAATCATTGAAGGTAAACCCATTGCAGTTCATAGTAAGAAGGCAGGTAGAAATATGAGCAAGAATAAAAAAACTTTGGATTATGCAAGGTTGGAAAGTGTACCCTTGAAACTAAGAGGAACAATAAGAAGAGTTGCTACTGGTCTTGATGTGGGAAAGAGTACAATTGGAAGATGGATCAAACAGAAGATGATAAGGCCTCATAGCAATGCAATCAAACCAATTCTAACTGAAGCCAACAAGATAACCAGGTTGAAATTCTGTCTTAATGCATTGTATTTTGACAACATGCAGGATGTTGTAAAGTTCAAGAGCATGGAACAAATCATTCACATAGATGAAAAATGGTTTTACCTCAGTAAAACAACTGAGAAGGTGTACTTAGGCAAAGATGAAATAGAACCATATAGAGCATGTAAGAGTAAAAGATTCATTACCAAGGTAATGTTTCTTTGTGCAGTTTCTAGACCTATGTATGCACCAAATGGGAGCCTTATTTTTTTATGGGAAAATAGGCATTTTCCCTTTCATTAAGAAGGTTCCAGCCAAGAGAAAGAGCAAGAATAGATCAGCTGGCACAATGGAAACAAAATCTATGGAATCTGTTAGAAAAGAAGTGACCAAAGATTTGTTGATCAATCAGGTAATACCAAAACTTTATATTTGTATGTTATGCACTCTCAGATTGTATATTCATCACTGAGTTTTTAAAAAAAGTCTCCTAAATAAGACAAATCATTGTCCTATTGGTGACATTATTTTATTCTCAAATAAGTCTCCTAAATAAGACAATTTATTGTCATATTGGTGATATTTTTTTAGGTCATACCTGCAATTAAAGCTAAGTGGCCAAGTTGTGCAAGTAAAGACATCATGATTCAACAAGACAATGCAAGACCACATATTGGGGATAAAGATATTGAATTCCAACAGGCTGCCACTTCAGATGGTTTCAATATCCATCTTGTTTTTCAACCACCTAACTCTCCTGATACTAATGTGTTAGACTTAGAATGGTTTAGGGCTTTACAATCATTGCAGGAAGAGACAACAGCAAAGAATGTGGATGAATTGCTTAATGCAGTGTACAATTCATTTGAAAAACTGACACATTCAACACTTAACAAGGTTTTCCTAAGCCTACAATCATGCATGGTGGAAATGATGAAACAAAGAGGTCATAACAACTTCAGATTGAGTCATATGAAAAAGGAAACTTTGGCAAGGCAGAACAGACTCCCAACAAACCTCTCAGTTGACTTAATGTTGGTTACAGAGTGTATTGATCACTTGGTACAAGCTGGGGATGCTGAAGACATGGGAGAACTAATGGCTAGTCTAGAACTGTTCATGTGAAGAAGCAAGACAAGGATGTAAGTTTTTGTGCATATTACCTTTTGTTGCAGCTACAGAAAAGGTAATATGCAGATTATCTTTTGTGCATTTCAAATCCATATGTATGCAACTTATATTTAGGTGATGATATCCTTATTTGGCACAATGCAAACTACCTTTTGTATGCAAGTTATTAATAGATTCAAGTCTCCAACAAGGCAAGGAATTACCTTGCCTTGTGGTGACATTGAATTTCTCTCAGATTCAAGTCTCCAACAAGGCAACAGATTCATCACTGAGCACATACAACAAGGCAACAGATTCAAGTCTCCAACAAGGCAAGGAATTACCTTGCCTTGTGGTGACATTGAATTGCTCTCAGATTCAAGTATCCAACAAGGCAACAGATTCATCACCGAGCACATACAACAAGGCAACAAATTCAAGTCTCCAACAAGGCAAGGAATTACCTTGCCTTGTGGTGACATTGAATTGCTCTCAGATTCATCACTGACCATACATATTCATCACTGAGCACATACAACAAGGCAACAGATTCAAGTCTCCAACAAGGCAAGGAATTACCTTGCCTTGTGGTGACATTGAATTGCTCTCAGATTCATCACTGACCATACATATTCATCACTGAGCACATACAATAAGGCAACATATTCAAGTCTCCAACAAGGCAAGGAATTACCTTGCCTTGTGGTGACATTGAATTGCTCTCAGATTCATCACTGACCATACATATTCATCACTGAGCAACAAGGAATTAATCAACAACAGATTCATCATTAAGCAACAGATTCATCACAAGCAACAGATTCATCACAAACAACAGATTCATCATTGAGCAACAATGCATTAAACAACCAACACATCCATCACATGCACAAACTGCTCCCAGTTTAAAGAAACCATCAAATTCATCACATGCACAAGATACTTTCAGTATAAATCAACCATCAAATTCATCACATGCACAAGATACTGAGTAGCAAGAAATGAATTTTTAATAACTTAGTAGCAAGATACTGAGTATCAACCATCAAATGCACAGGATACTGAGTACCAAGAAATCAACCATAAAAAAATACCATAACAACAGATTTATAATAACTCAAAAAAGGAAGAGAATGGACCTCCCTCAGCACAAGTGGACACTGAGTAGCAAGAAATCCCAAGTACCATAGTCGTTGTTCCTCAGTAAATTCAGGAATATGAGGAAATTGGATGTCATCCAAAGCGGACGAACCAGGTACCCATCCTTCCCAAGGCAAAGTTTCTTGTACCCATGAGTCTGTTGCCATGGAATCCGGTGGTGGAACCTCAGATTTCGGCAACCAACCCTCTGAATCCGGTACCCAAGCCTCCAAATCCTTCGAATCAGATACCCACACCTCCAAATCCCTCGATTTCGAAGCATAAGCCTCTGAATCCAACGAATCGGGTACCCAGGCCTCCGAATCCATCGATTTCGGTACCCAGACCTCCGAATCTAAGGAATCCGGTACCCAGGCCTCCGAATCCAATGATTCCGGCACCCAAGCCTCCGACGTTGGTGAATTCGGTCCCTTAGCCGAAAGCGATGAACTCGGTGGTAGAGCAGTCAGTGGTAGAGCACTCGAAAAGTCGTGGGTGAAATTCTCCGTTTCCGGTACCATCGTCTCATTGAGAGGGGTACACGGCAATGGAGACTCATTGTCGCGCATAGAATCGTCCATTTCCGACGTCTCAATCGCCGGAAATGTTAACATACGAACAATGAAAATAGGGTTTCAAGAGAGAGAGAGGAGAGAGATGGAGAGAGTGGCGGATGAAGTGACGAGAGTGTGAATGAGATAGGGTAGGGTTAGAGTGGTGGGTAGATGAAGGGGTTAAGTGTAATATGAGGTTAAGTGGGTGGCAATTGTGTAAATGTGAATAAAGTGTACGAATATAAAATGAGTATTTACTTTCCAAATAAGGTATGGGAACGAATAGTGGGACGGACGAAAATGGCAAAACGGGAACAGAATAGCGGGACGGAGGGAGTATTTCATTTTAAAATATGATTGAACTATCACAAAACTTTCTACAAAGTACGAATAAGTTTCATAATATGTAATTTTTATCATTGCATATATTCATTGATACAATTACATTAATTAGTTGTACCATTAGATTTATAAATTGAAATCATAGTATAAAATGTTATAGTATCAGTGAGTACATGTAATGAAATTGATGAATACAATGCAATGATATCAATTTCATATTATGAACAAGTTTCACAAAAACCTAGCCACTATATGTATAAGAGTATGTATAGAGTGAAATTGGTTCATACGTGAATTATTGAAGAATATTAGTTGTTTTTACTGAAGAGGATTATTGGTTTACACTGAAGAGTCTTAGTTGTTCAGTGAAAACAAACTAAAACTCTTCAGTGAAATCAATTAATATCATTCAGTAAAAACAACTAATATTTTTCAATAATTCATATATAAACCATTTTCACTCTATTTGTCTTAGTATTATACTACCTTCATACACCTTATTTTTCAAGCAATGTACTCAAATTTGTCCCATGGAAAACAACTTTTATTTTGTATCATCCTAAAAATTATCTACTAAATCATTGTATACGAACCCGTTCGGTTCATTAATTTTTGTTTTGGTGGACGATTAATTTATTTCACGCTTTCATAATATGGATGATCTTTACAAGAAACTGATACTAAAGACATATTAGTCTATCACATCGGTTTGATGTTGTAGACACATCTTGTTTTTGATAGCTGCATATGATCTCAAACGGTAATTGGGATGTTTCTTACGTTAATATTTGGTTTTGCTTTTGTTTTTTCCTTAATGAGGAAATTAAATTCAAATGCAAAAAACTGAAATGATACTTTTCCTCTTAGAAAATAATATTTATACAAAAAAATAATAATACGCACCCAGTCCGTCCTGAAGTAAATTGCTCATAATTTTTTGTTGTTTTGTTTAAAAAAATATATTTATATTTTAATATATGCTGGATCACACTCACATGTTCACTTTTATGATAAATGAAATAAGTTTTTTTTTTTTTAAATGACATAGTGTGAATTTGAAAATTAAAAATTATGTGTAGTTGATTATTTTTTTTGTTATTTATTGAATGAAAAATTTATCGTTGGACGATTCGAAAAGAAAAAATGAAAAACTTACTTCGGATGATGGAAGTATGATATTGACCAGTAAAACATATACACTACAAGATAATATATACTTGCCTACGGAAAATTTCATAATTAGAAAATTTCGTAGGCAAATCGTAGGCAATTCTTACTACGAATTTTTTTGTTGGAAATTTTTTGTATGCAATTCTAATTTTGTAGGTAATTTTTTATTTCCTTGTAGTGATATGACTTGTTTTGTAAAAAAAATATTGATAGAGATATCACAAATAATATTTAAAAATTTAAAAGAGAATACCATTACTTAAAAAAAAAAGGGAGAAACACCTTAACCATTAGTCCACAACCCATAAATTTGGGGTCAAAATATGCACCTTTTACCCATTGCGACATAGTTACACCAGTTACATTTGTGTGTTGTAAATCTGGAAGATTTGATATTCCAAATCTAGGAGATTTGGTGTGGACATTACTTGAGGACCAAGAATCATATTGGACCTTACCCATTAGACTAGGGTTTTTACTATTATATATATCCCATTGTATTCATGAATTATGTACTCTGATACACAACAATACTAGTGGAACTCCTGGCTTGGATCGCCCCCAGACGTAGTCCTTCCGGACGAACTGGGTAAACAAACGTTGTCTATTTAATTTACGCACTCAATTACAACACGTTATCAGCACGAGTCTCTAACCGAGATTATACGGTACGTTTTTAATTTATTTTATATGAATCACTTGATTGTTCATGTACTTTACCAATTGATTTCGTTCCTGAATTTTCCTGTGCATAATTATATTATGTGAAAATTATTTTTGTGATTTAAATCAATAATCAACGACCGTCGCCCGTAGTCGAACGGCCGTCCTCGCGCCGCCCGCCGCCGCTGCCACCGCCGCCGACCAGGTGCCGCGCAGCGTCGCGCCTCCCGTCGCATGCAGCGCCGAGCGCCGCCCGCACGGCGCGCACGGCCGCAGCGTCGCGCCCGGTGCCGCGCGGCCTCGCGCCTCCCGTCGCCCGCATCGGCCAGCACCGACCGCCGCCCGCACGTCGCGCCTGGTGCCGCGCCCCCTCGTCGCCCGCACGGCGCGCACGCTCGCAGCGTCGCGCCCGGTGCCGCGCGCGCTCGCGCCTCCCGTCGCCATCATCGGCCAGCGCCGCCCGCACCCGCGCCCGTCGCGCTCGTGCCGCGCGCGCCCGCGCCCGCGCCCGTCGTGCCCGGTGCTGCGTGCATCCGCGCCCGTCGCGCCTGATGCCGCGTGCCCACGCCCGTCGAGACCGAAGCCACGTGCAAACTCGCACGCCGGTGCCCGTTGCCGCACGCACACGATCGACCTACGTGCGTCGACCTCGTCCGCTGTGCGCAACCAACGCGACGTTATTTCATGGATTTTAATGATTACCTTAACCCGATTCGTTTGTGTTCTTGATAACATAAAATCCGTGTTTTAGTTTTATTAATGAATCCTGAAAATATTTCGTTGAATTGCGTTAATGTACATGAAATAATTATTCTAATGATTATTTCCTCTGTCCATTTGATTAGGCGTGAAATTGTTATGTTTTGGTGCCGGATTTGCCCATGTTTTGAGTATTTTCGACGAGTGTTTGGAGTCAAATGAGTATCATTTTTATAAACTTATTAATTTGTCTCTTTGGTTTTCATAGATGGATAGAGGGCGAAAAGAGGAGTTCGTAGGACTTTGAATCGGCCAAAACGGACTCCCGGTTGAGAAGTTATGAAGGTTTTACGAACATATGTACAGCCAGCGGTCGAGCGCCTCGCTCGACCTCTTGACCCGCTCGACCACCAAGCTCGAATGGGGCGCTCGAGCTGTCCCGCTCGAGCGTTTTTGCGTGTTTTTGGCCCAAAATCGCCCAAATTCGTCCCAAAGCCTATATATACCCCTTCCAAGCATATTTTCACTTATCACAACATACCAACACATATTTTTACATATTTTGAGCGAGGAGAAAGCTTGGGAGGGAGATTGGAAGAATTTTATACGTTGTAATCGAGGTTTTAATTTACGAATTCTTCGTTTTAGTATTTCTTTTGAACGTATTAGATTAATTCTTTCTTTCTTTACTCTTGGAGACGATTAAACCTAGTTTTTCAGATTTATATAGATTTCTTTAGAGACTTTAATTTGTTCTTTCGTTTATGTTCTTGATTTCTTTCGTTAATTTAATTATGCATATGATTATTGTTCTTATGATTGCTTTTATTATTCAAACCACCATGTTAGGCTAGAACCTTTGCATGCTTAGGGTAGGATGAACTCGTAGAAGTAGGATGTGGGTACGTAATTAGGGTAATTCGTGACGTTAGTTTTAATTCTCTTAATTAATGAATTCTTATAATTAACCTTAACTTTACCTTTGAATTTCGTACGAAAGTGTTAGAGAGAGGACGACCGCATCACTCAATAACAATTAGTCGTCTTAACGAGAGGGTTTAGGAAGGGTTAATTCATCTACCAGTTTAGCGAAGGAGGACGACCGCATCACCTTAGTTAAATTAGGGTCTCATTAATTAAGCACAATCTATTAACTTGTTAGTAGATTAGTGAAGTCGAGTGTTAGGGTAAAGTATTAGGGTTTAGAATCTTGAGCTTTCACCTTGCATTCTTAGACTTAGGTTATTTCTTGTGTGTCACAGTTATTCTGATTATGTACCTGCTCCATTAGTATACGTAGGGATTCCAATCCTAAGCATCACCATCTCTCATTAGAACACAACCCTTAGTTAATTTGATTTCTTTAGTATTTTAGTTTACTTAGTTTAATTCAGTCTTTTAATTAATCTTTCAAAAACCCAAAAATATTACACTCATATTAACTACGACGCGTAGATCTTCAGGGATCTGTTCGCATACACACTTTCCCTTGGGTTCGATACTACTTGGTCATTATACTTACTCTTACTACAGTGAACCCGTCTGCTTGCGGGTGAGCGACTAGTAGAAGTTAGTAAAATCGCTTCAAGTCAATGTAAACCGTATATTTTCTGCAAATCATTTTCATGTGATTATCATTATTTATCGTTATTGCATGTTTGAGTGATTTTATTATCCTACGTGCTTTAACACTGCGCACATAGTTTATAGTCCGCTCTTTATGCCCGGGTAGGCGGTCCCCGGTACTTGTTGGACCGTAAATTTATGCCTTGGGTAGACGGCGCCCAGTATGTGCATCTATGTGCCTTAGGATAATCAAATGAGTCCTCTTTTCCCTTTCTCATTGTCTATGCGTCTTGTTCATCCCCCTCACCGTGTCGCTTCTCTTGTAGTGAATCATGTCTGAAATCACTATGAAAGAATTCGATGAGCTTGCTCTCGACTGTAGCAACTACCCGACATGGGTGCTAGATATAGAGTACTATCTAGCCTCAAATGGGTTAAGCGAAACTGTCATGGAAGGTTCAAAGTCTACTGACGCCCAGAAGGCGAAGGTATTGATTTTCCTTAGGAACCACTTGAATGAAGGTCTGAAATTCCAATATGTCTCAGAAAAGGACCCCGAAATATTGTGGAAAACCCTGAAGGAACGTTTCCAGCAATATGATTTTGCACTCCTACCTCCATCACAACATGAGAGGCTGAACGTCAGTTATGCGGACCTGAAGTCCATAACGATGCACAGCTCTGCATTGCAGCGTGTTGTGACCAACCTGATCCAGAGTTCTGTATCAATGCTTCACGCTAGCGACCCTGTACGCCTGCAGCGATACGGGCATAAACCCTCATATGGTCGTCGCAATCGTGGAAGGGGGAAAGCGAGTAAGAAATCCCGAACTAACGACCGAAGCCGTAGTTCGCTCGGTGGCCACAAGACCCGGTTTAACGCTCCTGATAAACCCAGCTCTCAGAGAATGATTGAGCAATCCTGCTTCAGATGCGGTTGCAAGGGCCATTGGTCCCGTACGTGTCGTACTCCCAAACACTTGGTCGAGGCGTACTTAAAGATACAAAAGGATGACAAAGGGAAGGCCCCAGTTGATGAACCTATGGATGACCACCTGCCCGAAGCAGATTTTGACCTAGATAGTGATGATCTCTTGGGCCCGTAGCTCGAGATTTAGGATAAACGAGTAGATTCACGTATTTAATTATCCCTGCAGTTTGTTTTCTGAATAAAACGAGTGCTTATCATGTTATTGATCCTTTCTTTTGGATATTTAATGAATGAATTTATTAGCTTTGATGTGTTTACCTTAATAGTTATCCATGTGTTTATTCGAATATTGCTGTTTTTATTTATGGCTAGTAAACATATCAGCTATTTGTTTGGGGTTAATTTCCTCTGACATAATGGGGTTGAGGTAGTGATTTATGATTGGTAGATAGCGCCAACACTCATACGATCTTATAGAATAACTTTCTTCTCCCCCGGATTGTACTATTTATACATCCGCCGTCAAAATCTAGCCATGAGTATGAGATTTCACGACCCGAACTCCTTTAAATTATGGCATCCGCGGTTAGGTCATCCAGGACAATACATGATACGTAGGATTCTATCTAATTATATTTTGAATAAAAGAATCCTTCCTGTTGATGAATATTTTGTGATGTATGTTATATGGGAAAGTTGATAGTGCACCCGTCGCGCACCAAGGTTGGACTAGTGTCTCCGGTTTTCCTAGAGCGAATTCAAGGAGACATTTGCGGACCGATTCACCCAGCATCAGGACCGCTCAGTTATGGTCCTTATTGATGCCTCCACTAGGTGGGCATATGCTTGTAGTTGTCTACCCGCGATCAAGCTCTTGCAGAGCTCATTGTGAAAACTATCGAGCTTGAAGCTCAATTCCCGGATTATCCAATTAAGAAGATTTGTATGGATAACACAGCTGAGTTCAACTCGAAGGCCTTTACAGATTACTGTATGACCCTGGGAATTAAAGTGGAGCATTCGGTCCCCTACGTCCATACCCAAAATGGTCTTGCTGAGGCGCTAATAAAACGTATCAAATTTATCGCGAGACCATTGCTAATGAATTCTAAACTACCCACCTCATGCTGGGGGCATGCAGTCCTTCATGCACCACACTTGATTCAAATCCGTCCTACTGCATATAATGATCATTCCCCCCTACAGTTAGTGCGTGGGAAAGAACCTAGCATTTCCCATCTGCATATTTTCGGATGTGCGGTATACGTACCGATTACGATACCCAAGCGAACCTCTATGGGCCCACAAAGGAAACTCGGTATTTACGTAGGATTTAACTCTCCATCCATCGTGAAATACCTCGAGCCTTTGTCCGGGGATCAATTAACGGCCCGGTTCGCTGATTGCACGTTCGATGAAGATTACTTCCCGGCATTAGGGGGAGATCCGAATTCAAAATTGAATGAATGCCGGGAACTTACGTGGAACGTAAGTAATCTTCAGTATCTAGATCCGCGCACTAATCAATCTGAACTAGAAGTTCAGAAGATCATTAACCTGCAGAACTTAGCAAATAACCTGCCAGACGCGTTCACTGACCATAGAGGTGTGACTAGATCGCATATACCAGCAGTAAATGCTCCCCAAAGGGTTGAGGTCCCAAGCAAAATGAGTACTCATGCCCCCACACGCCCAAAGCGTAAGAGAACCTCAAGAGATAGTAACACACCTAAACGAAAGGCTAGCAAATCTGGTCAGTCGAATGGAAAATCTCTGGAAGAGATCCGTCTAGATAACTCCAAGTCTCAAGGAGACAAGAGTCCTAGTGATGAAGCACGTGCACAAAATATTCCATGCACTAGGACCGTGGAACGACCAGACCCAGATACAATGGGAAATGAGGAAGGTCTGGTTGACGTAAACGTCAAAGTCTCTGTGAATTTCACAGATACGGGAGAAACATGTAATGTAAACATTACTGTCGTCGACGACACATTTGCAGCGTCAATAGCTCTTTCCATTATTAATGATCTAGATCCTGAACCCAAAACAATCGCTGAGTGCCGGAAGCGCCACGATTGGGTTAAATGGAAAGAGGCAATTGATGCGGAGCTCGCCTCGCTTAACAAAAGATAAGTATTTGACTCTTTCGTTCGTACACCCACGCGCGTTATCCCTGTAGGATATGAATGAGTTTTTGTACGAAAACGAAATTGAGAAAATAATACTGTGGAGAGGTTAAAGCGAGACTGGTAGCACAAGGGTTTTCGCAGAGACCCGGGATTGATTTCGATCAAACCTATTCTCCCGTCATGGACTCAATAACGTTCCGCTATTTGATATCTTTGGCAATTAAGTTGAATCTCCAGATGAGATTAATGGACGTAGTAACAGCGTACTTATACGGATCACTAGATGTCGACATTTATATGAAAATCCCAGATGGATTTGACATTCCTCAGTTAAGGGATGGTGAAAATCGCAGTATGTATAGCATACAACTGCGTAAGTCGTTGTATGGCCTGAAGCAATCGGGCCTTATGTGGTACAACCGACTTAGTGAATTCCTTCAGATGAAGGGATACACGTTCGATAAAGCTTTCCCATGCGTATTCACGAAGAAATCGCAAGACGGTTTTTGCATCATATCCGTATATGTTGATGACCTAAACATAATCGGAACATGCAAAGAGATTGAAGAAGCCAGTTCAATCTTGAGAGCTGAATTCGAAATGAAGTCCTTGGGTAAAACCAAGTACTGCCTCGGCTTGCAGATCGAGCACCTCCCAGAAGGATTCCTTGTTCATCAGTCGACCTACGTGAAAAAGGTATTGGAGAGATTTCACATGGATAAGTCTCATCCACTTAGCACCCCGATGGTAGTCCGATCCCTTGAAGTGGATAAGGACCCATTTAGACCAAGAGAAGATTCAGAAAAAATTCTGGGACCAGAAGTTCCTTATCTTAGCGCTGTTGGAGCTTTGCTCTATCTTGCAAATTGCACCCGGCCGGACATTGCATTTGCAGTTAACTTGCTTGCGAGATATAGCGCTTCTCCCACGAGGAGACATTGGAATGGTGTTAAGCATGTTCTACGATACCTCCAAAGATCTCAAGATCTTGGACTGTTTTATCGTAAGAACCAAGACAAAACCTTAGTAGGTTATGCGGATGCTGGCTATTTGTCTGATCCCCACAACGCCATATCCCAGACTGGTTACATTTTTCTCTGTGGTGGAACCGCAATCTCGTAGAGATCGGTTAAACAATCCATGGTTACCACGTCTTCAAACCACTCAGAGATCATAGCTTTATTTGAAGCCGCACGAGAATGTGTTTAGTTAAGGTCCTTGGTAAAACACATTGGTGACTCGTGTGGTATCGCCAAGGGCGATACACCTCCCACCGTTATATTTGAAGACAACGCTGCTTGCATCGCACAAATGAGTAATGGGTACGTTAAGGGAAACCTGACGGAACATATTTCACCAAAGTTTTCTACCCATACGAACTCTAGAAGAGTGGCGTGATTACCATTCAAAAGGTGCAATCTAGTAACAATCTTGCAGATCTGTTTACTAAATCCTTACCTACGTCTACTTTTGAAAAGTACGTTCGTGGTATTGAGATGCAAAGACTTAAAGTGTTGTTGTCTTCAGGGGGAGCGGTAACATCGAAATAAATCTAGAAGATTTAGATCTAGAAGATCGAAAGATTTAGATCTAGAAGATCAATGGCATTCCTCCCACTTATTATTGTGGCCGATCCTTAGCACGTGGTGTTTTTATGACAAGACACTTATGTCGTAATGTCCAAGGGGGAGTGTTGTAAATCTGGAAGATTTGATATTCCAAATCTAGGAGATTTGGTGTGGACATTACTTGAGGACCAAGAATCATATTGGGCCTTACCCATTAGACTAGGGTTTTTACTATTATATATATCCCATTGTATTCATGAATTATGTACTCTGATACACAACAATACTAGTGGAACTCCTGGCTTGGATCGCCCCCAGACGTAGTCCTTCCGGACGAACTGGGTAAACAAACGCTGTCTATTTAATTTACGCACTCAATTACAACAGTGTGAATTCAAGATGTATAAACATACATAATTAAAAAAAATTGGTGAAATAAAAAAAAAAGTGTAGCTAACAAATTTTTAATTGTGAGTTCGTTCTGTCCAAATTAAAATTCAAGAGATGAAAATGTACAGCTTCGTTCTGGTATTTGAATTAATAGTTCATTTCAAAACATGATTGAACTAAGACTTTACAAATTACAAATCCATGAATCATATCATATATTTCCCTCCTTTTTCTATTAATCTTCAAGATTTTTTTTAGGACACTATCATATACGTGTTTGCAAAAATAGAACACTATCTTTACGGACTTTTAAAATTGAGGCATTACCTTTACGAGCTAGCAAAATTAGGACATTATTTTTACAAACTTGCAAATTAGGGAACTATCTTTTAATTTTGAGAAATTTAGGTCAAATTTTATAAAATCCGAGACAACTGGACACATCATAATCGGGCTTTATTTGGCCTGCATTGTATATATTTGGTCTAAATTTGTTTAACATAAAAGATAGTGTCCTTGTTTTGCAAGATTGTAAAGATAGAGTCCTAATTTTGCAAGCCCGAAAAGATAGTGTCTTTAAAAGTAATTTTTCCTAATCTTCACGTGTAGTTGATCATACATTTTATGAAAAGTTATTGAAAAATGGCTTGTTAAGGATTTAATTTAAATATAAAATAATACTGTGAGAAAGTTATTTTCAATTTAAGAGTGTAAAAATTATTGTGGGAAGGACATAAAAGGAAAGTGTAATGTTTATTGTTGGATGGATGGAGTAATAAATTAAATTAAATATTGCTACTTTACTGTTTACTCTTCTGAATTAAATTATGTTTAATTAATAAATATGAATTATTATGTGCAAACGATAAAATAGTAATACGAGGAAGGATATAAAAATAAAAATTAATATTATTTTATTATTATTTAAAAATATCAACCGAGCAAAAAGTGTATATATTTTTGGTAAAGTATATATATTTTTGGTAAATATCAATTAAATACATAAGAAGAGTGTATTATACTATCTCATGTAATTTTTTTTCTAAGTAATGTATTCAAAATTTGTCCCATCGAAGACAGCTTTCATTTTGTATCATTCTAAAAAGTATCTACAAAATCATTGGATATGAACCCGTACGGTTCATTTATTTATTTATTTATTTATTTATTTATTAAATAATAGACTTTTCTATTTCTATTTCTATTTCTATTTCTGGACGATTAATTTGTTGACGTAGTACGGATGATCTTTTCAAGAAACTGAAACTAAAGATTAGTCACATCGGTTTTCATGAAAATGGAGTAAATACAAAATTGTTGGCCGTCTTTGATAATCACAATTAATGCAAACTTTAGAATGCATCTACCGCTTGGTTATATCTGTTGGAGTGTGGAGGTTGAATGAATTGTATACTTGGGTCCAATACCGACGATCCAACTTTTTGACCCACTTTTTTGCCCATTTTTTCGGCCCTAATTTTTAGGGTTAGAGTTCATTTATTATATATACACGTTTTCTCCTTGTATCGGGTATCAGAAAAATATAGTGAAAATCCCTGACTTGACATCGCCCCCAGACGTAGTCGTAAGACGAACTGGGTAAACAAATCTCGTGTTCTATTTCGTGATTGCGTGTGTGCGTTTTTATCCTAAGAATATCATGTATGAGAAAAAAAAAATTGTGTCTAACCAGTTATATTTTCAGAAATTATCAATGCTACACAGTAGTATAGCGTCACAGTTTTGTATCACCTGCTTCATATATTCATATTTTCAAGTCTAAACTGAATCTCTAGTAATTGTCCGCTAAATTGAGATGTCATTTCACGTCTATTAATCTGTTTGAGCTATGACCCGAGAGCAATAATAAAAAGAAATAATTTTTTCTAATACTATCTCCGTCCTGGAAAAGGAATTTTTTTTTTTTCACGTGGTTTAATTGAAATATCGGAGGGTATTACGGGATTTTCTAAAGTCCATTTTTTTTAATAAAATAATCATTTATGGAAAATATGCGAAACGAACCTCATAAAATCTCATAATATTTTTCGATATATTACATTAAACCACGTGCATAAAACATGATTATTTTTTAAGCACGAATTTTGTACAACATTGTATACTAGCCAAGAAAAGGCACAATCACAAACTTTATTCTCTTCTCTATTTAACCTTAGATAAACAAAGATTCTAGATTTTGAGATCACTCTCTCTTACTTTGAAATAACCAACCAATCCCTTCTCCACTCTAGCCTCATCCATCTCCAACCATTAAATCATGCAAAATAAAGGGATATCAACCTCAATTCCAGAAAAACAATCCCAATTTTCTACTGATTGGGGAGACATTGATTCATTTTGTACTCAATATGGTTTCTACCCAGACCAAACACATCAACAGCAACAACAACACTTTCCAGATGCTCCAGAGCCCATTATTGTTCAAGATTCGTCGAACCCTCTCGACGATAGAACAAACACGATAGATACGAACATCAACATAAACCATCGAGTCCCCCAGAAACTGTCGACGGAGCAAATACTAAAACTCGCCGGAGAAAGATTCATCCAGTTTTCCTCACAAAAATTCATCAACATCAACACGTCCATGCATCCATACGGCTCGTCCCTCGCGGACCTTCGTCTTGAAGACAAACAAGACGTGGAACTCGCTCAGCTCCTTCTAGCGGCGGCTGAGAAAGTCGGGAACCAGCAGCTCGAAAGAGCGACGAGATTGCTCAAAAACTGCCAGTGGATATCGTCGAACGTGGGAACCCCGGTGCAACGAGCCGTGTTCTACTTCTCGGAAGCTCTTCGCGAGAGAATCGACGACAAACGGAAGGGAAAATCAAGCGATGTGCAACAACAACGTTTCGACGCGTGCATCAAGAGTGACGTTGTTGCGTTTTCAGCCATGCATCAGAAGCTTCCTTTCTTCCAAGTTATTCATTTCACAACAGCTCAAACAATATTAGAAAACACCAATGATGAACCGATAATCCACCTCGTCGACTTCAACATCCTAACGGGGCTACACTGGGCGGCGTTCATACAAGCGATATCCGCGCGAAAAGGGGGGCAAAACAGTCATCTCAAGATCACGGCAGTAGAAACAGAGGACAAAAACAGAGCTGAAAAAACAGGAAATTTATTAACAAACTTTGCCACCAACTTAAACTTATCATTTTCATACAACTTAGTCTTTCTAACAGACATAAAAGACCTCAAACAAGATGACTTGGGAATCAAACCAGGGGAAGCAGTGGCGGTTCTCTTTCCTTTCATGCTGAGAACTCTGATCTCGAAGCCAATTTGCTTGAAGAACCTCATGAAAATAACACAAAAGATCAAGCCAGCAATAATCGTCGCCACAGAAGTGGACGCGAACCTGAATTCGCCCTCGTTCTTCACTCGTTTCATTGACACGTTGTTCTATTACGGTGCGTTATTCGATAGCCTCGAAGAGATGGACGACAAGAATCGGATGGTGATCGAAGCGGGGACGTACCGAAAGGGGATACATAACATTGTTGCTAAGGAAGGGCACCAAAGATTGACTAGAAGTGTAACGGTGAATGTGTGGAGAGCATTTTTTACTAGATATGGAATGCAGGAAATGGAACTGAGCACAGCTTCTCTTCATCAGGCTTGTTTGGTTGTGAATGAATTTCCTTGTGGGAAATCTTGCACTTTAGATGCAAGTACAAAATGCTTGATTGTAGGATGGAAAGGGACTCCATTGTTTTCTCTATCTGCCTGGAAATTTCAATGAGATTTAGAAATCTTCTTATTTGTGCAGGATCATAAGATGAAGTTTTTTATGCACTTGTGTATTCTAAGTTCAAGGTCAAGTTATTGTTTACATAATGTAAAATAAGCAGTGTTTATCCCTAAAAATTCTCTCTTATGCATGTTCTTTGCTTCATTACTGCATCTCATACTGGTTCAATTTTGTTCTCGTGAAACAAAAATTTAATACTTTAAAAACTCTTTAAAACAAATAAATAGTTCGAGGGTATTTTTGAAACAAGAATTCAATAGTGTAAAGACTCTCTAGAACAAACAAATAGTTTAAAGACCTTTCGAAATAAAACTTAATAATTTAGAAACCCAAAAATGCACTTTGCCAAAAAAATATAAATGCTATAAAATTAATTACACATCTCTTTATAAGTTTAGATTTTTATTAGACCATGCTCACACCCATTTAAATTCTTTCAATTATCGAATGAAAATGTGCAGAATTTGAATTCCTCGGCACACAGCTGTTAAGACATAAAAATCTCTTCTTTTTTCAAGTAATGATGCATTCAAATTTGTCCTATCGAAGATAGGTTTTATTGGGACAATGGATACCAACTGTTAAAAGACATATAGCCGATCAAATTGATTCTCATGAAAATGGAGTTGATACAAAATTCTTGGCCGCCTTTTATTCTCTGATACAATGTGTGAAAACCACACCACAATGTGCATAATGATAACTATAGAATTGCCCAAACTTAGTTAAAATATTATCAAGTTTCAAAAACTATGTTTGAACTTGTTCAATAATTAATCGTGCTCGACTCGATCAGAACTTTAGACTTTCAACATTAACATAGAAGTATGTTTGCTATCTATATAACTATATTGAACTAAAATCATATAAATTTTTATCTAACAATGTTGAATTACGTACCGAATGCCGAATAGCTTGTCATGATTTTGACTTTGTCTACAGCTTGATGATGTTTCTCTATGCATCATACATTGTATACTGTCCAAGAAAAAAAACAAGCATAAACTTTATACTCTTCTATATTTAATTTAAGATGGACAGAAAGACCAGATTATTATATCAATCTTTCTTGTTTAAAATGTCCAATCCCTTCTCCAGTCTAGCCTCATCAAACTTCAACAATTCAATCATGCAAAATTCTGGGAAATCAACCTCATTTACAGAAAGACAATCCCAGTTTTCTGAAGAGTGGGGAGACATTGATTCCTTCTGTAGAAAATATGGTTTCTACCAAGATCAAACATATCAAGAACAACAACAACAACAAATGTTTTTAGCCTCAAATGAAAAGTCTCAACATTTCCAAGATGCTCCAGAGTGTCTATTTGTTCAATATTCATCAGACCCTCTGAAAACATGCAAAAATGTCAACATGATAGATATGAACAGCAACAGAAATCATCGAGTTCCCCAGAAACTGTCTACGGCGCAGATTCTGAAACTTGCTCGAGAAAGATACATCCAGTTTTCTTCTAAAAAAATCATCAACGCCAGCATGTTCACACATCCGTATGGCTCGTCTCACTCAGATATTTCCATTGAAGATAAACAAGATGTAGAACTTGTGCAGCTTCTTCTAACAGCAGCTGAGAAAGTTGAAAACCAGCAACTTGAAAGAGCAATGGAATTGCTCGAAAACTGTCGGTGGATATCATCAAATGTAGGAACTCCAGTACAAAGAGCGGTGTTTTATTTCTCAGAAGCTCTTAGGGAGAGAATCAACAACGAAAAAGGAGTTTTAAACAATAAAACAGGACATATTGATGCTTGTATCAAGAGGAATGGTCAAGCACTCATAGCCATGCATCGAGAACTTCCTTTCAGCCAGGTTCTTCATCTCACAGCAGCTCAAACAATATTGGAAAACATCAATAATAGTACAATAATTCACATCATTGATTTCAGCCTATTAACGGGAGTGCGCTGGGCAGCATTCATACAAGCTATCTCCGCACAAAAAAGGGATCAAAATAGTTATCTCAAGATCACAGCAATTGAAATGGAAGACAAAAACAGCGCCGAAAAAACAGGAAACATCTTGAAAAGCTTTGCTAGCTACTTAAACTTGTCATTTTCTTACAATTTGATCTTTTTATCAGATATTAAAGATCTCAAACAAGACGACTTGGGAATCGAACCTGAGGAAGCTGTAGCAGTTCTCTTTCCTTTCATACTAAAAACTCTGATCTCAAGGCCCGTTTACTTGAAGAATCTAATGAATATGACACAAAAGATCAAGCCATCAATAATCTTCGTGACGGAAGTAGAGGCAAACCTAAATTCGCCTTCATTCTTCACTCGTTTCACTGACACATTGTTCTATTATGGTGCATTTTTCGATAGCCTTGAAGAAAGCATGGCTGGGGACGACCAAAATCGAATGGTTATTGAAGCAGGGACATTTCGAAAGGCGATACACAATATTGTTACTACAGAAGGGTACCAAAGATTGAGTAGAAGTGTGACAATAAATATGTGGAGAGAATTTTTGACTAGATTCAGAATGCAAGAATTGGAACTAAGCACGGCTTCGCTTTATCAGGCCCGTTTGATTCTGAAGCAATTTCCTTCCGGGAAATCTTGCACTCTTGATATAAGTAAAAAATGCTTGCTTTTAGGGTGGAAAGGAACACCATTGTTTTCTCTCTCTGCCTGGAAATTCCGTTGAGATTTTCTACATTTGTTAATTTGATTGGCATGTCCCAAACTATGTTAAAATGTTCATCAATTGTGGTAGTATAATTGTTATTCTTTATTTGTGAAGGATCATAAGATGAAGCTCTTTATGCATCATGTGTATTTTAAGTTCAAGACAAGTTACTAGTTTACATAATGTAATATTGCAGTTTGTTGTGGTACTTATCTCATATCTCATACTCTTATGCTCAGTCTTTGCTTCACTAGTGCATCTCATATTGTAAAGAAAAGCATATGTATCATTTTGTACACGTAAAAAATGGTATTAGTATTATAAGATAAGGTGCTGTCAATTATAGAAGAAATCCCGAAATAGCTTTTGGCTTGCAATTTAGGTGTGGTCTGATATATTAGTCATTGGGAACAACTAATGGTTTATAATGTCAGCCTATGATGTTTATGTAGCAGCTTGGTAAACATTTATTTGATTTTCATGCAGTTAAACCATGTTATCACGTATCAGTTTCAATTGCAATGCAAACATTTGACATCCATTGCCTTCACATTTGCTTATTCAGTTTCAGATAATTTGTTCCCCTTTTCACTTTCCACCTTATATTCCACTATTTGGATTTTAAGTTACTAAACAGAAATGTAAATATTTTCGAATACACATCACACATGTCATGAATCCAGGTAATAGAATGCAAAAATGAACGCGAAAAGCGAAACAGAGGATTTTAAAGCTATTAACGCAATTCAATAAACATATCCAACATGAAAAAAAGGGCATTTCAAGAAGAAATACAAGTAGACTTCAGCTAACCTCAGCATTTAAACTTCAAAACATAAAGATGCCCAATAATTTCAATTATTTTTTGCATATATACAAGGGAAATGTATGAATCTTCTCTTGAAACTGATTGAAGTCAGGAGAAGTTTCTTACAGTATAGTGGGAGAAGTTTTACGAAATCCCCTTAGGCGCCCTTCTGCTCTTACAGACTGAATCAGCTGTCCTCTCCATATCCTCCCTCCCGATATTTAAACTATTTTTTGAGAAATTCTTCCACGGATACCTTGCAAGGATCCTTTCTTATCAAGAGATGGAGAATAGTGCTCATCAGAACTTTCCTGAAATGCTAACATGCCAAATATGAACAAAATTTGAGCCAGCGCCACATGGTAAAACTTGTTTAAAATTTAAATCACAATCTTTAGACTTGAACAGTGAAGATTTGTTTGCCAAACAATACTATAAGTTCCACATGACCAATGTATATCAACACTTATTTTCAACATAGATATAATAAAGTACATTTATTAATTATCCTAATTATCAAGATATTGATAATTTGAGGCTATGAAAAGATAAGCAATAGGCCAAGGATTGAAGTATTCAACTCTTTCCAGGATAGTGCTTAACTGGAACATTACAAAGCCAAACCAAAGTTTCCACGGGTAAATTATTTGTCACTCCGTTATTTGCTACATTTTGAAATTTAAACTACCATGGCTTGGATATCCATTTACTAATTGAGTGAGGAAAAATAAAAGAACTCGGTGGGTTTAGAATTCAGAAAGGAGAATGTCTTACTTGATTAAAAATGGCTCGAGGCGAAGAGTTGCTGACCCATAAGTAAAAAAAGGGATGCTTGTACTTAAAGAGGAAAAACGGGAGGGCATAAAGTGCGGATTGACCATCATCGAGGTCGTTCAGATTTCTACAGAAAATGATGTCTAGAAAAAGGGAGGCCATAAGGCAGCTATTCTTGTCACAATAGTAGAAAAGTGAGTATCTTTAGCTAGCCCACAATAAAATATTCAGCTTTAAAAGAAAACAAGCAAACAAACAAACTATCATCAGACATCATCATCACAATATTAATTGTATGAAACAAAACTGTAACATGAAACAGTCATTAGGTGACAGCAATTTAGGCGTTTTTATTTAAGAGATGCATGTAAGTAATTTATAAGAATGATTCAACAGAAAAATAACAAAGCAAAATCAACATGAAATTCACAAAATGACAAATTTTCATGTAAGGATACCATAAACTTACATTAAATAAATCATCACAGGCAATGTACTCTTTATACTTCAAAAAGTACACCCTTAATGGTCCATATCAGTTTTTAGGAGGATAAATATCCCATAGTGCTATAGTGGCATCTTCTGAAGCCGAAGCCATCAGTTTGCTACTAGCTGAGAATGTAACAGCATTGCACGTTGCATGATGATACTTCAATATGGCCAATGCATTCCCTTTACGATAATCATATACCCTCAGCCTATGATCCCAACCAGCTGTGGCAAATATTTTACCATCGGGCCTGATTGACGTACCCGATATCCCAGGTCTTTCCAAAACGATTTCTTTCCTAACCAAACACGGCCCAGTTGACGGATCCAATCGAAACATCACAATCTTTTCATCAGCAGAACCAGAAACCCCTCCCCCACACAAATTGTCAATACACAAGCTTAGAACTGGCTCGGAGTGAAATTTTACAG
This sequence comes from Ballota nigra, assembly GCA_947034835.1. NCBI lineage: Eukaryota > Viridiplantae > Streptophyta > Magnoliopsida > Lamiales > Lamiaceae > Ballota > Ballota nigra. The sequence goes on along the minus strand of OX344727.1, from coordinate 1,247,766 downwards.
AAATCACTGGCAATGCTGGATTCCTTAAATCCCACAAAACCATGGATCCATCCTCATAGCCAGATACAACATTTGCAAATGCATGTGATCCAGAAGGCAAGAAAGCCCGGACTGCCATGCACATTCCTCTCGATTTCATAGAATTATCGGAGCTCGTTGATTTACATGGCAATGTTATAATCTTTTCAGCATTATTAACATCCCATATCTCAACCATAGACAAATCTTGCCCAGCTGTGGCAACATAGCTTGCAGGAACCTCACTCCCTTGGTGATTCTTGGTAACTTCCGTCGGCTTAATATCGGCATTTAACAACGAAAGCTTGCAAAAGTGGTATGAATTTGTTTTGATTGTAGTGAGGGGGCTTCTGGATAAGCCACCTTCTCCTACATCCCACAATTTAACAGTTCCATCCCTTCCTTGACTAATTACTCTGTTCTCTCCACCGGAAGCAACGCTGATAATACCATGAGCTGCACTGTGCACCCATGAAGATGACACAGTCCTATGCTGTAATGTATCCCATATCCGCAATTCACCATCTGTGGATCCACTAAATAAGATATTCTTGAAGGGATGAAAGCAAAGGTCCGTGACGGAAGCACGGTGGCCTCTGAGAACCGCCACTGGATCAGGAGGAGGCCGCTTGCTCATTTTTTTGTTGTCTGCGGCAATTTATCGAACACCTTGGCTACAATACTTAAGTTCCCAAATGATAACAGACAGTAGCAAGAGAATACTTACGGTCGCTGCCCTAAAAGAAAAGAAGATAAAATTGAAGCAGTGAGAGCTAATAATCCGGCGGCAGAGAGGCACGGCGAGGGAAGGGGGGGACGGAGAGGGGCTACGCTCGTGTATTCTGTTCTGTGTATGTTTGAAAATGGATTAACTTTTTATAGATTATACATTTAAAATTAAATTCATTTATTGGTGAACAGTATATTTAGATTAGCCTTGGGTTTTTATCGGCGGTTTGTCGGTTCTAACTGGAGTCAGAACTGATAATTTTAAAAATTATCACTAAATCGAAACCGAAACTATGTATTATAAGTTTTGGTTTTGATTCCACTAAATTAAAAATCTTAATCCGGTTCGTAACTGACGGTTCCATGGTTCGTAAATCGTAAGTACTAAATTGTTTAATATTTGTTTAAATTATATAATTTTTAATATTTGTGATAATTTTAATATTTTATTGATCTTTTTTTCATTATTTATAATTTTTTTAGTTGTACGATAGGTCGTAAGTACTAAATTGTAAGTTGTTTATTACTTATTCTGTAAGTTATTTTCATGTAAATTTTTTAATTGTAATTTGTAGACTAAAATATTTCATGTTTTTTGAATTTTGTATTTCAATTTTATTTTGTATGTTGAAAGTTGGATACTATAAAATTTTCATTTGTTTAAATTCACTTTTTACTTATTATTTGTATTTGAATTAAGAAAAAAAATATATGTTAATTATTAAAAAAAAAAAGAACGGGTCGAAATCGTTAACCGCTGGTTCAAAATCAAAACCTAAACCGAAACCGAAACCTAAACTGAAATTGGAACCGGTAGAACCAGAACCGCCCAACAATATTTAGCAGTTCAGTTCCGGTTCCACTAAATTGAAACCAGGAACCAGCGGTTTGGTACCGAAACCAACGGTTCAGAATTGTTGGGCAACTCTAAGTATATTTGTCGATAATATATGAAGTTTATTTTATCCTACTAACTTTTAAATTTTGATTTTAGTCCTTTAATTTATATACTTATTTTTATTTTTGACTTGCTTATTTACAAATTTTAATTTTAGTCCTGTAATTTTACCTTTTTATTTATTTTAGTCCTGTAATTATACCTTTTTTTTTATTTTAGTCCTATAAGGGTTAGTAGGTTGTAGGACCAAAAAAAATATGTAAGTTACAGGACGAAAATCAAAATTTGGAAGTCAGCAGGATAAAAAAAAAAGTAAAGTTATAGGACTAAAATCAAAATTTGAAAGTCAACAAGACGAAAATAAAAAAGAGGTAAAATTATAGAAAAAAAAAAGACCAATTTTCCCTGATTATTAATTTAACTTTTTTTTCCATGATACACGGATATCTCCAAAAATAATACTACCTCCGCGCCCCAAGAACTTGCTCATACTTGTGTTTGACACATTTTTTAAGAAAAAAGAAAGTATGGGAGTGTGGAATTGAATAAAATAGTGATAATTTTATGCTTTATTAATTTTTGTGAGAGAGAGAGAGAGTTATTATTTTTATTTTTTTTTGGTGTGAAAAACATGTTGGAACGTCCACTTAAAGTAAGTGTGAAGATTGTACTGGGACGAAGAGAGTATATTTTTATGGTCCAAATTTATTAGTTTTGCCAAGGTATTTTCCTTTCTAAATTTCAAATGGTTAATTGCAAATAAAATCAGAACATTTTCCGCAAATTGCAATCTAATCTAAACTTTTGAATCTTTGCAAACAAAACCCCAAATAAACATTTGATTGCAATTCTAACCAAAACGCTTTCAATTGACCCGAAAATGATGATAAATTATGTGTTGTCACCCGAAACAATCTAAACATATTGATACAATTAATTATTTATTGTCGGATAAGTGAAACATTATTTGCAGATAATAAAAAAATTATTTATTGGTTATAGATTTAATTGGCAATTAACCCAATTCCAAATCCACCGAGTTCTTTTACTTTTGGTCACTCAATTAGGGTAAATTTATTTTGAAATGATATTGTCAAAGTAGGCACGATTTTGGAGAACAAATTCTCCCCCAAATTAAAAAAATCAAACCTAGCCCTATCCCCAACAATGGCGACATCGACCTCCAGCAGGCAATCGATTCCTTCCTCCTCCGCGGCCCCCGCTACGGCCACATCCACCACCATCGTAACCGTCGAAACGGCGTCGTCCTCTAATCTGCAACCACAGATTACAGATTCGTTGGTGTTAAAATTGAAGCTTCCTAAAAAGACGGTGTCGTGGAAGAAAGGGACCGTCGACAACGAGTTCATGAATAAAAAGAGCTCGAAGAAATGCTGCATTTTTCACAAAGAGAAGCCTTTTGATGAGGACGATTCCGATTGCGATCATAATCACGATGATGGAGGAGATACTGGTGATAAAAATTGAGAACAAATTGTTATCGTCGTCGGATTGGATCTGTAAGTGTATTTAACGTAATAGTGTTGATAATAGGAATTGTAATTACTTTATGAGGATTGTTATTCCTTGAATTGTTGAATCTCCATTGCTTGGAGGTGCTGATGAGTTGAATTTTAATTTTTTTTACCCAATTTTGAGGTTGTTGGTTTATGCATTGATCGTTTTATGATTTTTGTATTCTATTTTCTGTGAATGGCCATGTTTCAGTAGGATCTGCTTGCAAAATGTATGAATAGCCATGGCCATGTTGAATCTTCAATCCTTGGCCTATTGCTTATCTTTTCATAGCCTCAAATTATCACTATCTTGATAATTAGGATGATTAATAGGGAAAATGCACCTTTTTGTCCTTTAATTTTGGTTGATTTTGGTTTTCGTCCTTTTAACTTTAGAATTTTGAACTTCATCCTATAACTTACAAAAATTGTGTTTTTCGTCCTGTTAACTTTGGAACTTTGAATTCCGTCCTATAACTTACAAAAAATTGGTGCCACATCAGATGTACCGGACAAAAAACATAATATTTTGTAAGTTATAGGATGAAAAAACACAATTTTTTATAAGTTATAGGACGAAATTCGAAATTCCAAAGTTAACAGGACGAAAAACACTATTCTTGTAAGTTATAGGATGAAATTTAAAATTCCAAAGTAAATAGGGTGAATATTAAAATCAATCAAAGTTAAAGGACAAAAAATGTATTTTCCCTAATTAATAAATGTAATTTATTATATCTGTGTTGAAAATAAGTGCTGATATACATCGGTCATGTGCAAATATGTTTCATGTTGGATATGATTATTGAATCTCGGAAATAGCTTTAAAATCCTCTGTTTCGCTTTTAGCCTTCTTTTTTGCATTCTATTACCTGGATTCATGACGTGTATATTTGAAAATATTCACATGTCTGTTTAGAAACTTAAAAGTCCACAAATAGTGGAATATAAGGTGGTAAGGGAAAATGGAACAAATTATCTGAAACTGAATAAGCAATTGTGAAGGCAATGGATGTCAAATGTTTGCATTGCAATGGAAATTGATAACATGGTTTAACTGCATGAAAATCAAATAAATGTTTACCAAGCCACTACATAAACATCATAGGCTGACATTATAAACCATTAGTTGTTCTCAATATCTAATACATCAGACCACACCTAAATTGCAACCCAAAAGCTATTTCGGGATTTCTTCTATAATTGACAGCATCTAATCTTATAATACTAATAGCATTTGTTATGTGTACAAAATGATACATATGTTTTTCTTTACAATATGCCAATCAAATTAACAAATGTTGAAAATCTCAATGGAATTTCCAAGCAGAGAGAGAAAACAATGGAGTTCCTTTCCACCCTAAAAGCAAGCATATTTCACTTATATCAAGAGTGCAAGATTTCCCGGAAGGAAGTTGATTCAGAATCAAACGGGCCTGATTTAGAGAAGCTGTGCTTAGTTCCAATTCTTGCATTCTGAATCTACTCAAAAATGCTCTCCACATATTTATTTTCTCGCTTTTACTCACTTCTTGCATCCTGAATCTAGTAAAAATGTTGTGTATCGCCTTTTAAGACGTCCCTGCTTCAATCACCATCCGATTTTGGTCGTCCCCAGCGAAAGCAATCGACAAAGGCACCATAATAGAACAATGTGTCAGTGAAACGAGTGAAGGATGAAGGCGAATTTAGGTTTGCCTCTACTTCCGTCACGAAGATTATTGATGGCTTGATCTTTTGTGTCATATTCATTAGATTCTTCAAGTGAATGGGCTTCGAGATCAGAGTTCTTAGTATGAAAGGAAAGAGAACTGCTACAGCTTCCTCAGGTTTAATTCCCAAGTCGTCTTGTTTGCGATCTTTAAAATCTGATAAAAAGATTAAATTGTAAGAAAATGACAAGCTTAAGTAGCTAGCAAAGCTTTTCAAGATGTTTCCTGTTTTTTCGGCGCTGTTTTCGTCTTCCATTTCAATTGCTGTGATCTTGAGATAACTATTTTGATCCCTTTTTTAAATATCGCTTGCATGAATGCTGCCCAGCGTACTCCCGTTAATAGACTGAAATCAATGAGGTGAATTCTCGTACCAATATTGATGTTTTCCAACATTGTTTGATCTGCTGTGAGATGAAGAACCTGGCCGAATGGAAGTTCTCGATGCAGTTTTCAAGCAATCTCATTGCCCTTTCAAGTTGCTGGTTTTCGACTTTCTCAGCTGCTGTTAGGAGAAGCTGCCCAAGTTCTACGTCTTGTTTATCTTCAACAGGAATATCTGAGCGAGACGAGCCATACGCATGCGTAAACATGCTGGTGCTAGTGATTTTTTTAGAAGAAACTGGATGTATCTTTCTCGGGCAAGTTTCAGAATCTGAGGGGGCGCTTGGTTAACAACTCTTCAATGGTAATGGGATTGAGATTGAAAATTAGTGTAATTAGTTTGGTTCATGAGAACAAAATCACTACCTCTCCTCCTAAATAAGGTAATCACTACTCCATTTTGATTACCCTATTCACTTCCTACAATCATCCTCCTCAATCACTCCCCCATTCCTCCACCAACAACCATTTGTTGTCTACTTCTATTTCAAAATTGGGGCATGACACTAGCAATGGTGTCATCATTGGAACACTCCCTCCCCTAACATATCATTTTTCTTATGAGGGCGTAGATGGAAATAAATTTTCATTCCTATTACCATTGAATAATTGTTAACCAAGCGCCTCCTGAGTTTTTGGGAAACTCGGTGATTTCTATTGGCATTTTTGCATGTTTTCAGAGGGTCTGATGAATATTGAACAAATAGACACTCTGGAGCATCTTGGAAATGTTGTGTCTTTTCATTTGAGGCTAACAACATTTGTTGTTGTTGTTGATTTGTTTGATCTTGGTAAACACCATATTTTCTACAGAAGTAATCAATATCTCCCCAGTCTTTACAAAACTGGGATTGCTTTTCTGTAATGGAGGTTGATTTCCCAGAATTTTGCATGATTGAATTGTTGAAGTTTGATGAGGCTTAGACTGGAGAAGGGATTGGTCATTTTAAACAAGAAAGATTGATATAATAATCTGGTCTTTCTGTCTATCTTAAATTAAATATAGAAGAGTATAAAGTTTATGCTTGCGCTTTTTCTTGGACAGTACAATGTATGAGACCGGCATGAGACCATACAAATTAACACCTACCCTACCAAAGTGTTAATGAGCTCATGCCCTAGTTATACTCATTTTCATTGTCTCATACCATGAGACGATCTCATACAAAACCTACTCAAATTTATATGATTTTAGTTCAATATAGTTATATAGATTGCAAACATACTTCTATGTTAATGTTTAAAGTCTAAAGTTTTGACCATTAATTATTGAACAAGCTCAAACATAGGATTTATAAAAAAAACTATGAATTTTTATCTACTCCATTTTCATGAGAATCAATTTGATCGGCTTATATGTCTTTTTAACAGTTGGTATCCAATGTCCAGTGGTCTTCTAAATTATTCTAGGACAATACAAAAATAAGACTTGTCTTCGATAGGGCAAATTTGAATGCATCAGAAGAAGAGATTTTTATGTCTTAGCTGCTGTGCTGAGGAATTCGAATTCTTCACATTTTCATATAAATTGGATGCATGTTAAGCTCCATAGCTAAATATTTTCTTATAATTTCATTTGGCTCATTAGCGAGCCGAACCGAGCTCTATTTCCACTCCATTGAAGTTATCGAATCGAATTTGAGCATCAAGTACCCGAGCTCGCTTAGTTCGAATAAAAGCTCTAGTACCTAACCATTGAAGGTCTTCATCTGCTTGAGCTATGATCAGAGGGCAACAATAATATATATATATATATATATATATATATATATATATATATATATATATATATATATTTTTTTTTTTCCTTTTGTTGTTGTACTACACTAGTACTTCTCCCGTGCGATGCACGGATTGAATATTATAAATTTAAAATTCAAAATTGCACACCACAAAAATAAGTTGATTTAAAGAGGGTTTTGGAGAGGGTTTTAAAGAGGGAATCAAAGATAGAGAGGGTATTGAAAATGGATTTATTTTCTCTCCAAAATGCTCGTCGCCAATCTGTACACGAGGGAAAAAAGAATCCCTCGAAAAAGAGAGGATTTTAAAGAGGGATTTCGTGTGGGATCGGACGAGGAAAAATTTCCCTCGACAACAGTTCCCTCGGCTAAGCCCTCGGGGAGGGCGAGGGAATAAACCCTCGGGAACTGAGACGAGGGAAAAATCCCTCTTCAAATCTGACGTGACAAGCGGGTATTGGGCGAGGGAATTATCCCTCGACTGACGTGGCGAGGGTAATTCCCTCGCGTACTTCCCTCGTGTAGCCCACCCGAAAAAAAAAAGTTAATTTCGTGGGTTTCTAACCCACGACCTCAAGCACAAACCCTCCCCCGCGAATCCGCTAGGCTAGCACCCACCCACCTCACTCTAAGCTAAAATTGGGTGAATTTCGTCCCGCTCAAGTTTCAAACACGCAACCTCCAAGTATGCGGAGGTCTTGCGTGTTTCGCCGTGCCATTTGGACAAAGCCTATTTACTTATTATGTTTTAGGGTGTAATATATATGTTTAATATATTTTCTGTTATATATTTTAAATATAATACTACTTAATATTAATTGTTTGTTATATTTTATATGAAAATTATTATTACATATAAAATTAAACTATCACTTGTATATATTATTTTCATTATTGATCGTTTTTTTATTTTAAAGTCAATATAACTTTAAAATAAATATCTTTTAATTATTTTTCACTATTTACTATCATGTGTACACTAATACACATATATTGATCGTTTTTGTTTTTAAAAATAAATATATTTTTAATTTATTTTCACTATTTATTAATGTGTGTACACATATACATATATATTGATCGTCATTTTATTTAAAAATCAATAAAATTAAAAAAAAAAGTATTTTTTAAATTCATTTTCTCTATTTACTATTATGTGTACACTAATACACTAATACACATATATTTTTTTTCACTATTTACTAATATGTGTACACATATACACATATAGAGTTTGATTTTTTTTTTTAAATCAATAAAATTTTAAAATAAATATTTTTTAAATTATTTTTCACTAAAATCAATTATAATAATAATAACAAACCAACATATATAGTTTCAATTATATACAGACATATAAATTAAAATATCCACACATGCTCAAATATCTAGACAATTAAATCTAGATAGTAAAATCTTAAACCAACATATATAATTCCAAAACACGATCAAATATTCATGACATCTATCTCTCATCATCATCATCATCATCATCATCATCATCATCATCATCATCATCATCATCATCATCATCATCACCACCTCTTTCATTTCCAGAATAATTACCCCTCGGAGGGTAACCAGAATATGCACCTCTTTCAAGTAGGTCTACAAATCCAGTTGGAGATATGGAATTACGACGAGACGGAGAAGGACCAGAAGCTGGAGGACGAGCAGGAGAGGCCTGAGGGTAAGGGGCGGAGGGAAAACCACCAGGAGGAACGGGAGGAACAACACTAGAAGGACCGTGTTGTGACCGTTTCAGACCACGTGTTGGTTCCGACCGGAAGAAAATCGGAAAAGGCAACAAAGAACCCAGAGGCCAGGATCGACCCGGCCGGCCTGGATCCGACCTCAGCGGGCTCCGACCTCGAGTTTCCGGCCTAAAAAACGAGGCCGGAAACCCGCTTGAGACCCTCGTCCACGTCCGCCCCAGCCACGTTCAAGTCCTGCCGTGGCCGGACCGGTCCGACCAAGAGCAGTGGAGTCCAACAGGATCGCCCGGATGCGACCGACCGGCTGGAGCAATCTCCGACCACGCTGTCCGCCAGGAGGCCGGCCTCTGATCACTCAAGGCCCCCGGCCGGCAAGAGAGATCCGGAGCGCGTGATAGAATCAGGCAAGATCCTCTCCCAAGAGGGAAAAAGGCCGCCTCCGTACCCAGAAACTCAGAGAATATTCCATCCAAATGAGGAAATTCGCCAGAGAATCGTCCTTTTTGGACACGCGTCAACTCCCTAGTGGCCGGCCACCTGCAAGCCCTGACACACCAGAGCCCACGCGTCCTCAGAGGCAGGAGACATTTAATGCGCCTGTCCCCCGAGAGGCCGAAAATGACCAAAATACCCCTATAGTGAGAAAACTATAAATACCCCCACTTTTGTAATGTGAAAAAAAAGGTTCAATCTCTCTCAGTATAATCAATACACATACTCATTCAAGTCCAGGGCTTCACAACCCCTGGCAATTCTTGGTGTTCTTAGTGTTCTTATGCATTTATTACTTTTCTTCACTCAAGCATTCATTCTTGCATTTAAGAGCCCAATCATTTGATGTTTTTATCAAAAAGCTTCCATAAATAGCCATTCAATCCCAGCAAAATATATTTGGTAAACAACATTTGGCGCTAGAAGAAGGGTATCTAACCCATCAAACGCATATTTTCTTCATCTCTTTGAAGAACACTCACTGTCCTTCAAAGCTTCACATCCTCAAACCTTCAAACCTTCAAACCTCAAACTCCTCCTCTTGAAAGTAATGGATCCCCAGAGGTCATCCCATGCCCACGGGAAAGCCACACGAGTGGCCTCCCCAATTCGTTTTCCGGAGGAACCCCTCCCATCCGGGGGTCGAGGTTTCTTTACCCCTAACCAGGCCGGGTCAGGAAGACGCCGCCAGGCGGAAGACGCGAGGGGGTGCCGGAGCACCACCTCTGCCTCCAGAAAGAAGGCCCAGGCTCGCGCTCTCAAGGGTAAGGTGAAAGCCGGAGAGCACCAAGGCGAAAGCCAATGTCGGGCAAACCCCGTCTCCACCCGTTCACGAGGCTCCGCCCATCCGGTTTTTGACCGTTTGGGCACGACGGACCCATCGTGGTATCCGAGCCGCGTACACAGTTACGACACTGGGTACGGTGACACCGAGTCCGTCTCCAACTCTGGGAGCACGGCCCAAATGCCCCACAAGAGGGCGGCCGAGGTCAGCCTGACCCCGGCGAACTCCGCCAGACGCAAGTTAAGCTTCACCCAAAGCGGCCTTTTGGGACGCGGAGTCCCTCGTGCGGCCGTTTTTGACCGTATCGGCCCCCTAGCCGGCGTGGGCGACCAGCTGGCCGAAACCTCCAGTCCAGAAATCGTCAAGTTGCAAAAGCAACTGGACGAAATGAAGGCGCTCCTCGAAGCGCAAGGCCAAACCAAGGCCCGGCCAGTCGCCAGCGAACCTCTGGCGGTCGATATTGAGCTCGCGCCGGTCCAGCTCAAGATCGTCCCCCCGCCAACTCCTCTCTACGAGGGGAAAACAGATCCTGAGACTCATCTCAGCAAATTCCGGATCTATATGACCGGGCGTGGCGCGACAGACGCCACGAAGTGCAGGCTTTTTCCCCTCACCCTGGGTGATCTCGCCCACAGATGGTACGTGTCCCTCCCGGCACGGTCCATTGACTCGTTCGCCACTCTAAGCGCCCAATTCTCATCTTACTTTGCGGCCAAGATTGCCCGGCCGGAAAGCTGGCACCGCCTGATGCGGATCCGCCAGGAGAAAGAAGAGTCCGACGAGGACTACGTGGCCAGAGTGGATGAGGTCATGCTGACCGGCGAGGCGGTAAGCGATCAACTGGCTTTGCACGCAACCCTGGGAGGTTTCCACGGCCGATCTCCTATGTTCAAACATCTCACCAAGGATTTCCCTAAAACCTACGCTGAATTCTGCGCCCGAGCCGGCGATTACCTGGCTCGGAGGAAGCTTCTGGCACTAAGGTTGGGGGAATCCGAGCCAACCCCAAAGGAGACGGAGGTGGCAACCCAAACCTCCCCCAAGAACGGCCCAAAGGCCAGAAGGGTGGCCAAGCCGCCCGGCAACTTCAAGTCCTTCGAGGACGTTGAGGTTCACCTAACCCAGGCCATGAGGCAGTCCCCCGTGCATATCTTCAATGCGATTCAGCACCGGGACGTGCTTCCCAGGCCAAGGCCCTATTCTGGAGACCGGTCCCGGCTGGACCCTAAAAAGTTCTGCGCTTATCACGACTCTATTGGCCACAATACGAGCCAGTGTCGTGATCTCCTAAAGCAGCTTTGGAAGCTGTTTGAGGAAGGGCGTCTGAACGACCTCCTTCAGAGGCCAGCCGGCCGGCAGGACCAACAGCAGCAGCAGCAGCCCCAGCCCCCCTCCCTCGAAGGAACGAGGAAGGCGGCCGGCCTCTTAGGCCGGTCGCAGCATTGGAAGAGGATGATGACGAGGATGACCTCCTCCCCCCCGTGAATCCCGGCGGTCGGGTCAACATGATCCAGGCCGGCGGAGGGAACTTAGGTGGCCTCACCCCGATCTCGACGAAGTCCAACCGAAAACGGAAAGCAGAGGTCCGGGCGGCGACCAACGTCAACTTGGTCACTCCCCCAGAACCAAAGATTCACAAGAGCTTGGAGATAACTTTCTCCAACCAGGACAGAACTGGGGTGCTGTTCCCGAAGGGCGATGCGTTGGTGATTGCCGCCCAGATCCTGGGCAAAGAGGTGCAACGCATTTTGGTCGACAATGGGTGCTTTTGCAATATCATTTTCAAGACAGCCCTAGACCAGTTCGGAGACCTCGTCAACTTCATCAGGCCAATCGACCTTCAACTGAAGGGATTTGGGGACGCAACGGTCGCCGCGTACGGGAGGATAAAGCTCTCTGTGGAACTCATCTGCTGCTACAACAAGGAGGTCAGGATAACTAGGCCGCTAGATTTTATAATTGTAGATCAGCCAAGCTCGTATAATGGCTTTCTGGGTATGCCCTTTTTAGAAGTTTTTGAAGCTGTTGCTTCTTCCTACTATTACTGTATCAAATTTCCCACCCCCGAGGGGGTGGTCGGCACCATTAAGGGTGACCAGGCAATGGCTAGAAGGTGTTTGAACTATTCCTACTCTTACTTATTTTCAATTAGCAACAACCAAACACCGGACGGGCCACACCCCGACTCTGAAACGGCCATTTCGGCCGCAGAACCCGTCGCGGAGGTCGAATCCACATCGGCCGACCCCCAGCCTAAGCAGATCGACGATCCCGAGCCAAGGATTGGTTTCGAACCATCCGAGCTCGACCTCGATCCCAGATTCGATTCTTCTGACCGGCGGAGCTATGAACAAGCTACGGCCTTAGAGGATTTGGAACACATTCCAGTCGACCCCTCGAGGCCGGAACTGGAAGTACTGATCGGCTCTCGCATACCGACCGAAATGCGGGGGGAAGTGATCGAATTCCTCAAAGCCAACGTTGGAGTCTTTGCCTGGTCTCACCAAGACATGGTCGGGATAGACCCAAAGCACGCATGCCATCGTCTAAAGATCGACCCCAACAGGAGGCCGATCCATCAAAAAAGAAGGAAGTTCGGCCCGGAAAAGTACGAAGCTTTGGCTGAGGAGGTCAAGAAGTTGCTAGACAACAAGCTGATCGAGCAAGCCCGGGACGAGCCCCAATGGGTCGCGAACGCCGTCCTGGTCAAAAAGACAAACAACGCCTGGAGACTATGTATAGACTTCACCGACCTCAACGCGGCGTGCCCAAAGGATCACTTTCCGATGCCACACATCGACCACCTGGTGGACAGCACGGCCGGACACGAGATGATGTCCTTCATGGACGCCTTTGCCGGCTACCATCAAATCCCCATGGCCGTTGAAGACATCAAGCACACCTCATTCCACACGGAGAAGAACATATTCTCTTGGCTCCGGATGCCTTTCGGTCTGATCAACGCCGGCGCGACCTACCAACGCCTAGTCAACAAGATGTTTGCAGATCAGATCGGAAAGACCATGGAGGTCTACATCGACGACATTGTGGTGAAAAGCTTGAAGAAAGAAGACCATCTCAGGGATCTCGAAGAGACTTTCAAGATCCTCAAGGCCTACAATATGAAGTTGAACCCGAAGAAATGCAACTTCGGGGTGGAGGCCGGCAAGTTCCTGGGACACATCGTCAGCCAGCGCGGGATCGAGGCCAATCCGGCCAAGATCAAAGCCGTCCTTGACATGCAAGAGCCAAGGATGATCAAACAAGTGCAACGCCTGACCGGATGCCTCGCCTCTCTCAACAGATTCATAGCCCGGCTCGGAGATAAAAGTAAGCCTTTCTTCTCGACTATTAAAAATGGCAAGTTTTCATGGAATAGGGAAAGTCAATTAGCCTTTGCGAAACTAAAGGAATATTTGGCAAACCCACAAATCTTAGTCAAGCCAGTCCCAGGGGAGAAGCTTTACTTATATCTCGCGGCCTCCGAGGTCGCACTGAGCGCGGTACTAGTCCGGGCAGACGGTCAGAACCACCTTCCGATCTACTTCGTAAGCCAAGCCCTCCACGATGCCGAGCTCAGATACACCCCGCTCGAAAAGTTAGCTTACGCTCTGGTCATGAGTGTAAGGAAACTAAGGCCTTATTTCTTCGATCACCATGTAGAGGTCCTCACCACTTTACCCCTGAGGCAAGTCCTACACCGGCCGGACACCAGCGGCCGGTTATTGAAGTGGTCGTTGGAGATAGCTCAGTACGGGGTCTCATACGCCCCAAGGATGGCCATCAAGGGCCAGGCCCTGGCCGACTTCATAGTAGAGTTAACTTTCCCACCCAAGTTCACAAGAATCAACCACCCACCTTGGAAGCTCTATGTGGACGGATCGTCAACTAATACTTGTGTCGGGGCCGGTATCGTCCTGATCGGTCCGGAGGGCCAAAATTTCACCCATGCAGTCCGCTTTAGCTTCCCGGCCACCAACAACGAGGCCGAGTATGAGGCTCTGGTCGGGGGCCTTGAGCTCGCGATCGCCATCGGAGTTTGTCGACTGCACGTTTTTATGGACTCCCTACTCGTGGTCAACCAAATCAAAGGTGAATACGAGGCCCGGGGAGAGCAGATGATGAAGTACCTCGACCTGGTCACAACCTTATGCGAGAAATTTCACCAGGTTTTCATTGAGCAAATCCCGAGGGAACACAACACCCAAGCCGACGCGCTTTCCAAGCTTGCAACAGCGGAGGGAGCAGCCGACCTTGCCAACATTCAACTCTCCACGCTCGAAACGCCCACGGTCATCCGAGCACAGGTGGCGACCGTTCTAAGCACGGATGAGAATTGGATGACGCCGATCGTGAAGTATCTCAAGACTGGCACGCTCCCTGAGGACAGGTCTCGGGCCCGGCAACTGCAACTCCGGTCGTCAAGGTACACCCTCATTGACGATCTTTTATATAAGAGAAGCTTTACCCTCCCACTCCTAAAATGTATAACCCCGGAGCAAGGCCAGACCATTCTGGCCGAGATCCATGAGGGGGTTTGCGGAAATCATGCCGGAGGCCGGGCCCTAAGACAAGGATATTTCTGGCCGACCTTAAACAAGGACGTCGTCAGCTTCGCAAGGTCATGCCACAAATGCCAAGTCTTGGGACCCAACATCAAACTGTCCCCCGAGCAGCTCTCCTCTATGTATAGCCCTTGGCCTTTTGCCCAGTGGGGCATCGACCTGATCGGACCAATGCCCACTGCGCCCGGGGGCCACAAATTCGCCGTCGTAGCCGTCGACTATTTCACGAAGTGGGCCGAGGCCGAGCCACTCAACAAAATCAGCCAGACCCAAATCATCAAGTTCATTTGGAAAAACATCATCTGCCGTTTCGGCCTACCTCAAGTGATCATCTCCGACAATGGGAAACAGTTTGACGGTCTCCAGATGATCCAGTTTTGTGAAAAGTGGAATATCAAGAAGGTTTTCTCCACCCCTACCACCCGCAAATGAACGGCCAGGTAGAGGCCGTAAACAAGATCCTCAAGCACACTATCAAAGCCAAGCTCGAGGACAAAAAGGGGAAGTGGGCAGCCGAGCTACCCGATGTCCTCTGGTCATACCGAACGACCACGAGGAATTCAACGGGCGAAACACCTTTCGCTCTAGCTTTTGGGACCGAGGCCGTCATTCCTTCAGAGGTCTCCCTACCAAGCCACCGGACAGCCCAGATGATCACCGAAGACAATGACGCCGCCCGGATGATCGACTTGGACATGTTGGAGGAGAGAAGACTCAATTCCGATCTCCGAAATGCGGCCTACAAGAAGAAATCCGAAAAAAATTTCAACTCCAAAGTGAAGGCCAGACAGTTCCAGGTCGGGGACCTCGTCCTCAAGAAGGTTCAAGCACCAAAAGGGGTATTCGGCCCGAACTGGGAGGGTCCGTTCAGGATATCCAAATGTCTCTCCAAGGGAGCTTACGAGCTGGAACTCATGGATGGAACTCCGGACCAATACCCCTGGAATGCAATCCACTTGAAGAAATACTACCAATGATCTTGTACTATGTATTCAAAGTTCTTATCAATACAAGGCTCTTTACACAGCTCAATCTTTTCCCAAGCACCGGGCCCAGTTCAAAGGCATATACCGGCCGTATCGAGGACGGCATATCACACTTGAACCCGAAAAAGCCACTCAGGGCCATCCAAAAACCGAGCCCAGTTCAAAAGCGTACGCCGACCGTATCGAGGTCGGCGTATCACACTTGAGCTCGGAAAGGCCACCCTAGCCACTTTAAAGCCGAGCTCGGTTCAAAAGCATATGCCGACCGTATCAAGGTCGGCATATCACACTTGAGCTCGGCAAGGCAACCAAGGCAATCCCACAAACCGGGCTCAGTTCAAAACATATGCCGACCGTATCGAGGTCGGCATATCACACTCGAGCCCGGGTCAAATCTCATTCCATACTTGTGAAAATTTACTTTGATAAGAATATGAAAGCAAGAAAGCGATGATAAAATAATAAAGTTCAAGGAAAGACTGAATTATATAAAGTCAGAACCGGTCTGAAAGCCGGGAAGTACAAACGGATTAAAACAAAATAAGTCCGGTCAGAAGCCGGGTACATTCGAGAACAGTAAAAAGGAACTAAGACAGAAACAAAAATTTAAGATTCGCCCTCGACGGCCGCAGCATTCGCCTGCTTCCCATTCCCGGCCGCCAAAGCAACCTCCACATCACCTCCACCAGGCACCTGAGAGTCGACCGGAGGAACGTCCTCTCCATCCTCTGCATCCTCCTCTTTGTCACCGACCGGGGGATTCTGACCCGGCAGGAGCAGCCTGTGCCGATGGGGGAACCATGAGAGGTCCACCCCATGGACGGTCTCAAGGTCGAGGATGGGGAACCAGTAGCCCTCATTAACCGGATTCTTGGCGGCGTACTCCCGGAAATATTCCTCCAAGGACTTGGTCTCAAGGCCGGCCTGGCGCGCAACCCGGATCATGCTGGCAGCGGCCATGTAGAAGCAGAACTCGGAGAATAGCGCCGGGTTGGCGGTCGGATCCTCCGGATCGTATGCCGGCCGGCTAAGGGAGGCGGCCAGTTCTTCAGCCTTCTTTTGGAGCTCCCTCTCCAACTCAGCCTGCCGGGCAAGGGCCTGATCGGCATCCCCCCGGGCTCGATGCGCCTCCAGCCGCAGATCGGCACTGACGTCCTCCATCTCGGCCACCCGATTCCGGGCATCCTCCAGCGCTTTATACGCCATCTCAGCCCGGCCGAGAGAGTCATCTTTCTCCTTTAATACGGCCTCCATCTGGCCGACCGCATAGTCCCTCTCCCTCTTGAGCGCGGCATTCTCGCTCTCGAATCTGGCCTTCTCCTCCCGAGCCCGGGTCAAGTCGGCCTCCAGCCTCCGCACGGTGCTGAGGGCACCGGTGAGCTCGCTCTCCACGAAATTAGCCATGATGGTCGCCTGGCTGACGAGTGCAACACAGGCCCGACCGGCGTATCGAGGTCGGCGCTCGGCGACATCGGCTAACTCCCGCGTCCAAGCTTGGGGCAAAGAGTTCACCGACCGGCTCATATACTCCGGCATATCCACAATCGAGCCCGGAGCCCGGGAGGAGAGGAAATCCAACACCAACGGAGGGAGACCCGAGTTGTTGCGCGTCAGTCTGCATGGAAAGGAAACGGCGATCAGGTACAATCAAAATTTGACTTAAGAATCTCGAAATTAGAAGACTTACGCTTGGAAACGAGCGGAATCACGACCAAAATAGGTCCTGTCGTCTTCCGGGCCAGAAGTTGGCGCCGCACGGGCCGCATTATCCGCCCCGACCGGCCCCGGCGGGGTATCATCAGAGAGGACGATAGGGGCCGGACTCGACCCACGAAGGCCGGTCTCCTCGCTCTCAGTTTCCTCCCGACCCCTCTTCCTGCCGGAGAGGCGAGGGGATGCAGGGACCTCAGCAGCAGCGGTCCCGGCGGCCGGAACCGACTGAAGGGGGATGGGCTCTTCGATCACGACCCCGGTCCGGGCGCCGCTCCCTTTCTTCTTCCTTGCCCCCTTGGCCGTCTTCTTCACTGCGCAGGCTCCAATCATAGAAAACATTTCCGGGCAGCTTTCAAGGAGTTCTGGCGGGCACTGCCTCACGATCGGGAAGTCGGGCACTGCAATTACAGAAAACGAAGCGTTAAAAAAAAAACACAGACTAAAGACCGGAGCCCGGTCCCGCCCTGGTACTTACCCGTCAGTTTTAGATGACGCGGGAACTGGAAGAAGCGGCCAGAAATTCGGGATTGCCGAGTCCGAAGGACGGCCTGGTTCCTTTCCGTGGCCGGTAATGACAGAATCCGCTCCCGGACAACTGCAAAGTCGAAATTCAGCTCCCGGTCGGAAGGGCAAGGGTAACCTGCAAAGAGAAGTAAGAAATTAGATCAGTACTTTTATCCAAATTTAAGCTAAAAATTCCTTACTGGGATTCTTGAGACGGATGTCGGTCGGAACGTCGATCTCCGTCCCATCCGGGTAGCCGGTCTTCCACGCCCCACCGACGAAGAACCACTTCCTCCGATCGTTCCGACCCTTGCTCGGCAGTCCGGTCACCAACTTCTGTCCTTTAGTTTGAATGAAGACCTCACCGGTCCCGCTCTTTTCACTCTGGATCCGGTAGAGGTATGTCATTTCCCCAGGGGTCGGCATCCGGTAGAGCCGATTCTTGCCAAATAAAGTCATGACGCTCACAAGGATCATCCAGGTATTCGGGAGCAGCTGGATGGGCGCCTGGTTCCAGTAATTCAACAGATACGATACGGCCGGATGGAGCGGAAAACGAAGTCCAACCTCCATCATATCTTGGGTCACGGCCACCATCCCTCGAGGAGGCTGATCCGCCCGTTCATTCGGTTCGGGGGCGTAGAGGTCGACGTCGTAGGGGATTTCCCAGTCGGACCGGGCATCATCAAGAAAATGCTGGGTTATCTTGCTCTGAATCTGTCCAATGGTCCACCTGCGAGACTCCTCCAGGTTGGCTATCCGGATGGTGGCCCGATCACGAACGGTCGGCCCCCCGCGGGAAATATTCCGAATACTCCTCGAAGTCGAAAGAAAGGGAATCGACCTCGTCTTTTATCTCCACGTACTCCGACCACAGGCGAAAGGCCTTCCGGACCTGTTCTTTCCGATCCTGGCTAACGCTCCGGCCAGCAGCAGTCGGCCTATCGGCCTCTTCGGTCTCCGATCCTGAGGCCTCATTTGCCATCCCGAGCCTTTGTTTGATCTGTTCAGCCGCGAGATTCTGAAGCAACAGGTTGGTCCCCAGATCGTCACCCTCGCCGCGACCACTTTCCTCTTCGTCTTCTTCCAAGAGGTCGTCCAATGGATCCCTCTCCTCCACTGGTCGGGCCACCTCCTCACCCTGGGATCTCTCCGTAGCCGAAGGAACCCCCTCCCGGGCACCTTCACCCAACAGTGACCGTCCCGGGCGCGGGAATAGGGCATCCAAACCGTCGTCGTCGTGGGCCTAGATCGAGCCCGCTAGACGAGAAGGAGAGGCTCCATTCCCCCCGCGGGAACTTCCCCCCTCTTCGAACAAACGGCGATTAGCTCCGCCACCACCGCCGCCACTTGAGGAAGCGCCGCCCCTTTGCCCAGGCGGAGGACCAGCCCACCGTCGCACCATTGTATAAATAAAATGAGTTTTGAGATATGGAAAGTTGGAAATTACCTTCGAAACGCCGATCGCCGCCGTGCAAAGTGCGTCGCCGCCGTGAGAAGCTCGCCGGAAATCGCCTAAGGAACTGCAGCAAAATCGCAAAGAGTGAAAACCTTTGGCAATGAGGTGACACCCCTATTTATAGGAAATGGGTGAGGGCCTATGTCGAAATAAAATCCTAGGTATAGGGACCTAGGTGCAAGAATTTGAAGAGACGGTTTCGGCGTCAGACGCCTCGTACTTTGCACGCATTAATTGCGCGAGATTCGAGGAGACCAAATCATGTCACGCATGACAGCTTTCAATGCGCATAACCCGAGGCGTCGCCTGACGTCATGCGCACCTTTTTAGGAGAAGTAAGTACAACGCACGTCCTTATAGCCTTCGCAAAGCCGTAAGCCGGTCTCCGACCACCCCGGGCAAACCAAGGTCGACACCAACACAAAGCGGCAAACGACCACCTCGCCCCACACTAACTTTGAGCGACGAGCTGGGGGGCAATTGTTGTGACCGTTTCAGACCACGTGTTGGTTCCGACCGGAAGAAAATCGGAAAAGGCAACAAAGAACCCAGAGGCCAGGATCGACCCGGCCGGCCTGGATCCGACCTCAGCGGGCTCCGACCTCGAGTTTCCAGCCTCGAAAACGAGGCCGGAAACCCGCTTGAGATCCTCGTCCACGTCCGCCCCAGCCACGTTCAAGTCCTGCCGTGGCCGGACCGGTCCGACCAAGAGCAGTGGAGTCCAACAGGATCGCCCGGATGCGACCGACCGGCTGGAGCAATCTCCGACCACGCTGTCCGCCAGGAGGCCGGCCTCTGATCACTCAAGGCCCCCGGCCGGCAAGAGAGATCCGGAGCGCGTGATAGAATCAGGCAAGATCCTCTCCCAAGAGGGAAAAAGGCCGCCTCCGTACCCAGAGACTCAGAGAATATTCCATCCAAATGAGGAAATTCGCCAGAGAATCGTCCTTTTTGGACACGCGTCAACTCCCTAGTGGCCGGCCACCTGCAAGCCCTGACACACCAGAGCCCGTGCGTCCTCAGAGGCAGGAGACATTTAATGCGCCTGTCCCCCGAGAGGCCGGAAATGACCAAAATACCCCTATAGTGAGAAAACTATAAATACCCCCACTTTTGTAATGTGAAAAAAAAGGTTCAATCTCTCTCAGTATAATCAATACACATACTCATTCAAGTCCAGGGATTCACAACCCCTGGCAATTCTTGGTGTTCTTAGTGTTCTTATGCATTTATTACTTTTCTTCACTCAAGCATTCATTCTTGCATTTAAGAGCCCAATCATTTGATGTTTTTACCAAAAAGCTTCCATAAATAGCCATTCAATCCCAGCAAAATATATTTGGTAAACAACAGACCGGTGGGAGGATAAGGGGCGTAACCAGGGGCGGGAGGATAAGAAGGATAAGTTGGGTAAGGAGGATATGAAGTAGCTGGTGGGAAAACCCACTAGGTAGGTTTCCCTGATGGCCTTGCATCCACGCCATCATCTGGTTGTGCACTTCCTGACGCAAGTTTTCGTTATACTGTCTCTGTTGCTCCGCCAGCATTCTTTCATATCTCGCGCGCTCTTCAGCCAACAAACGATCAATATCTCTTTGTCATAGCCGCCAATGTGTGTGTCAAATGATGTCCCGCCTGGGCCAGATTGTATGCGCGTCGTCTTCATTTGACTGAGACCCCTAACTTTTCCGTGTTCTGGCCTCACTGTCTCAGCATACGCTTGACTCAATCGGTTCAAGCGCTCATCTTCGTCCTCTGGAGGCGGTAATTGCGAGACTCGTTCCTCCACGGAGCCCTAGACATACAAAAATTATGTAAATGAAAAAGTATATAAACGTGTTATTTATATTTATAATGTTAATGTAAAACACTTACAATTATTTCAGCAATTCCCCCATACGTGTACTCCCCTTCCCCACAGCTATGGAAATGTTGCACAATTTTCCATTCAGTTGGGAGCCGGTTATATTTCTTCTTCTGTATTCTAAAAAATTTGGGTTATGTATAATCAAGTAATAAAAATCTCCCTATGTTGTAGTGCAGGATTAATTACTTATGTATTCCTCAGTGCATTGTGCAGGTCCTTTTGCCCCTCATTTGTGTTTTGAGGGGCCTCTTCCTCCGACCGCAGATAAGCGGTTTGCCCTACACTGGTTACTTTTTCTAATGAATTCGGGCAATTGCCAGTACTCGAGTAGTGCAGTCCAGAATGTCAGCTCCCACGGTGGGTTTTTTCCTTCATCTCGATGGATCCTCTTCCAAAGACTGAGGAGATCTGTGAATCGGTCTCTAGACCTCTGGATGAACAGCTTTTTAATTACCACAGTATTTTCCATCGCCGGATCCCAGTAGGTCTCCCTCTGAAGAAAATATATACAATCACATTTATTTTAATTAAGTAAAAATATAGACATATATATAATACTACCTACTTAACAAAATTAACAATTACCTGGAATGTCTCCCACCACTCTTTCCTCCTTCCTTCTGACACCAACTTATATGTGAACCCACCCATCTCCATTCGACGGGACATGATGTTCCGGATCAACCCCGAAACATCATTCGAGGGCATCAATCTGTAGAAACGTTGTTTCACATTGATATATATTTTAATAAAATTAAATAAAAAAGACAAAGTTATATTTAACATACACATTGTGATACGTATAGATGCGTAGCCGGTTCGGATGAGGTGCATGGTTGGCGAGCTCTTCTGCAGTTTCCGGAACGACAGGGTCGTCCTCAACCATTTCTGGTACTTCATCCTGATTCTGCAAATTAGGAACCAGTACTCTTCCGGTTTGTGAGGAGGATCCCCAAAAGCTGCGTCGACCCGTAATTGTTTCCGATGTTTCCATTTGTATTTAACAATTACGTACAGTTATAACATGTGTACAAGATATTTTATATAACAACTAAAAAGAGTTGTACCGGTTCTCTCTCTTGGTCCGACTCTGGTGTACGAGAGGACGATCGCCGCCCACCGAACAAGTTACGGATACGGCTACCTCTAGCCATCTGTATACATAGCACATTAATACATTAATTAACAATGTAAAACTAAAACATGTATAGATAAGAATTAAAACAAGCAAATACATCGATACATCAATTAAAACAAACAAACACGACAAATATAGAATCCATCAATTAATTAAAATAAGCAAACACATCAATACATCAAGCGTACACAATATATAACAATATAAATTCATCAATTCATCAATCTTCTTCATCTTCTTCTTCTTCATCATCATCATCATCTTCTTCATCATTTTCATCATCTTCTTCATCATTTTCAACATCTTCTTCACACTCTTCCTCTTCTTCATTCTCTACCTCAATTAGTGCAGTGTCAAAATCAGCCAAAACGACATGATCATCATCTATTTGTACATTCATCTGAGATATTATATCGTCCTCTTGAAATGGGGGAAGCTCTGGTTCACTCTTTCTATCGACTTCCACTAAGGATCGCGCCTTGGTGGTGCAAACTGCCCACCACTCTCGACCCGGTTGGACAGATGCTCTGGGATACTTGCAATAGTAAACCTGAGTAGCTTGACTTGCAAGCACGAATGGATCATAACGACCGTACCGTCCTCTTGGATTAATGTCCACTAGTTTATACTCAGGATGTATTCTTGTTCCCCTGGGCACAGTAGGATCAAACCACTGACATTTGAACAGAACAACTTTTTTTTTAGTAAGTCCAGGGTATTCCAAAACCACTACTTCCTCGAGTATCCCATAGAAATCATTTTCATTGGAATCATAGTTTATTCCTTTAATGCAAACTCCACGGTTCATGGTTGCTTTAGAGGCACCATAATCTCGTGTGTGAAATTTGAAACCATTCACGTTATACCCAGGGTACGTGGTGACAGTACTGCTAGGACCGCCCGCGAGAGCACGTATAAACTGATCCTGAATACAATTTCTCTACACCTATATTTTAAAATTTTACGATATATTCCATTATATAGTAAAATTAATAATAACAAGTTACTTATACATATCACTTACAAGTTGTTCAAACCACGATGCAAATTCCATTTGAAGCACATCTTCTTTTCAACACCTGATAGATTCGATTGAACAAGCAGTAGTTGCTCGAAAAACACACTACATATGATTGAGGCACAAATTAGAAGATCAATAACAACTTAAGTTTCCACTAAGAGGTAGGTTAACTTACGCAATATACGGTTGCACCTCATTGTAATTTAGTAACACGTACGTGTGAGCAACTTGCTTCTCTAAGTCTACAATCCATCTTTTACCCTTCTTTCCAAGATGTGTACCAGGAGGCACAAATATCGAAAGATTACCTTCAACTGCTTCGGGTACTTCACGACCGCTGAAATTGCGAGGTACATTGCGTCGCCTCGTCAGCACATGGTCCTCAAAATAATGGGAACAAAACATTGATGCTTCTTTTGTTAAATAAGCATTTGCAATTGAAGCTTCCACATGCGCCTTGTTACCCACACTTAACTTTAAATTGTGAAGATACCTAATTCAAGGTCCACGGATGAGCTACTGTAATTCTCAAACGAGATTATATTAACAATAAATAGGTAAATTAATAGATTACCTCTCAAATGGGTACATCCATCTGTATTGTACTGGACCAGCGATCTTTGCCTCATATGCAAGATGGACAGGTAGATGCTCCATTGAATTAAAGAAGCTGGGTGGAAATATTCGTTCCAACTTGCACAAGATGTCTGGGATATCATGGTCCAACCTAGTCATGTTTTCCACTGTAATGGTCCTAGATGTTAACTCCTTGAAAAACAAACTAATTTCAGTGATAGTTTTCCAAATGTTGGCCGACAATAATTCACGGAAAGCAATTGGAAGCAGTCTCTGCATAAACACGTGACAATAATGACTCTTCATCCCAAACATCTTCAATTTGCTCCAGTCTACGTAACGAGACATGTTGGGCACATAATCATCAGGGAATTTAAACTCATCTACCCACTTGCAAACAATATCTCTCTGCCTCTTATCAAGTGAATAAGCAGCTTTGTGGTACTTTCCTGTAACTGGACATCTCTACAACGAGGGTCGACGACAGTATTCATTGAGCTCATCCCTAGATTTATTTGTGTCCTTCGTTTCCCCTTCCACATTCATCACCGTGTAGAAGAGATTATCAAACATATTTTTTTTCGATGTGCATCACATCCAAATTGTGTCGGATCAACAGCGTACTCCAGTACGACAAATCCCAAAAAATGTTCTTCTTCTTCCAACCCCCATCTAGAACTTTATTGTGAGCATCAGCACCCTCTTCCGTAACTTTCATAAATCCAATCCAATTAATTTCCTCAAGGATCGAAACACCTGTAGGGATGAGAGGTGGATCATCATCAACTATTTTATTCTTTCTGAATGCAGTCTTGTTCCTTCAATACGGATGATATCTGGGTAAGATCTTACGATGGTTGTCAAACTACGACTGCTTTCGACTGAGCCTCAAAGTGAAAGCATCCGTATATTCTGCACAATATGGACAAGCAAGCCTTCCAGATGTGCTCCATCCAGACAACATCGAGTAGGCTGGAAAGTCACTTATGGTCCAGATTAGTGCAGCCCGCATAAAAGAATTCTGCTTTGTAGCAATATCATGCGTTACCACTCCATATTCCCATAAAATTATCAAATCACGGATCAATGGTTGTAAAAATACATCCAATTTATCCTTTGGATTTTTTGGACCAGGCACCAGAACAGTAAGAAACATGAATTGATCCTTCATGCACATCCATGGCGGTAGATTGTACGGCGTCAGTATCACCGACCATGAGGAGTATTGTTTCCCCGACTGCCCAAACAGCTGAAAATCGTCGGTGCTCAAACCCAACCTCATGTTCCGAATTTCTAATGCAAATTCAGGATACGACTGGTCCAAGTGTTTCCAAGCCTGCGAGTCTGCAGGGTGACGCATAACACCGGACTGAGCATTATTAGAGCAACTTGCATGCCATGTCATATCCTTCGCAGTTGCATTGGACTGATACAATCTTTGCAGTTTAGGGATGATGGAAAAGTAGAACATCCTCTTGAAAGGGCTATTCTTTTTCAATCGACCATTCACATCGCGTCTAGCGGGTTTGAACCGTGGCCGACCGCAAAACTTATAATATTCAAGATCGTTGTCCGCACCCCAATATAACATACAATTCCCTACACAACAGTCGATCCTCTCCACAGGAAGCCCCATCTCACCCATCAACTGTTTGCTATCGGAAAACTTTCTGGGCACCAAATTATTCGGAGGACAGATCTCACGAACCAAGTCAACGATTTGATTATAACCCCTTTCAGATAGTCTATTTTCAGTTTTAATGTTCAGCATACGGGCATTGAATGACAATTGCGAGTGTGATTCGCAGCCAGGATACAAATCCCGATCCGCAGCACGAAGCATATCATAAAACTGCGCAGCATACTGATTAGGGGATTCCTCAACAGGCGGCCCATCATCCACATTTCCGAAGTTGGGACAAGAAGTTAAATCCGTGATCATATCGTGGTACGAGCTAGATCCTACTGTCTCATCAACCATCCCGTAAGTTAAATCCGTCATCAAACGTAAACGGTTTGAATAATCCATACCAGTCTGTTTCATATTAGTGAATTAATTAATAATGCTCAAATTAGGTTAATTAATAATTTTAATTCTCCTATTAATTAATTATTATATTATTAATTAATTAATATTTTCAAAAAAAATCGACAAAGTTTCGTTTAGTTTTTTCGTATTCCCAAATTACTCTAAATTCCTACGCGCATCCATTTCCGACTTAATTAATTATAATTAATCAAGCCGGAACACACATATTCTACAATAAAAAACATCCCTCCTCCAACTCCAGTTAACATGTACATATACAACATAATAAATCAAATAATTATAGCTATACACAAATTATATATATATACTAATTATATGTATATACTACATATATAGCTACATATATATATATTAATAATTAATTAAATAAGTACTAAGCAAGCATTCAATTACTTAATTAATTATAATTAAATTAATTAATTAGCTATATACTACAAATTAAACAAAGTATATGCATACAAACTAAACAACGTACTAATTAACTAATATGCATAAAACATGTATACATACACAATTAACATATATATGCATATCAAAAATGCAAAAATTAGTTAATAAATAATTATTTAACTGCTTAAAATGAAAATACTTACCGTATAAATGTTCACGTGAACGTGTAGAGCAAAGTTCGACTAGTGTTTAACTTTTTTTCACGTCCGGCGGTGGTGGTAGACGGCAACCGACGACTCTTCTTCCTAACTCCTCCCTTTCTTCCTCTCCTTCTCCCTTTCTCCCACTCGGTTGTAGTTGCTGAAAATGAGGGTTGGTGTGTGAGTATATACACTTGGGCGAGGGTTTTTTAAGAGGGAAAATCCCTCTTCAAATATTGGATTCTCCGGGGCCCACGCCTGCACAAACACGGTCATCAAAGCCTCTTCAAAGGCTGCATGCAGCTGAATTTTCAAATTGATGAGGGAACTATTCCCTCGTGAAACAGAAACCAAGGCGAGACGAGGGTTTTTTCCCTCGAGAACTGTCAGAGGCGCAGGACGAGGGATCCTTTCCCTTGAGAACTTTTAGCTGGTGCAGGACGAGGGATATTTTCCCTCGAGAATTGTCAGAGGTGCAGGACGAGGGAAAGAAAACCCTCGTGGAGTTTTGACACACGAATTCCCTCGTCTATACGCTCGTGAATTTATCGTGGGCTCAGAAATCCCTCGTGAAATCCCCCGTATTTATCGACAGAAAATATTCCCTCGTCCAAACACTAGTTTAGTGTCTTCTCTCGTCTAATCCCTCTTCAAATATGATTAGGCGTAAAATTGTCATGATTCGTCACTCGAAATGCCCTAGTTTTGGTTGATTTTGTGAGTATTTAGAGTCATTTGAGTATCATTTTCATAAACTAATGAATTTGTCTCTTTGATTCTCATAGATGGATAGAGGGCGAAAAGAGGAGTTCGTAGGACTTTGAATCGACTCAAACGGACGCCCGGATGAGAAGATATCGAAGAAATACGAGAAGTACTAGTTCGAGGGAGCAAAAGTATCATTGGAGTGCACAAGCTAGAAGAGCTCGAGCACTAGTGCTCGAGCAGGTCGAGTATAGCGCACGAGAGATGCAAGTCGAGCACTTAGTGCTCGAGTCGGTCGAGCAGTGTGCTCGAGTAGAATCCAGTCGTGCACTAGTGCAGGACCACGTATGGTCGAACACTTTTTGCTCTTGGGAAGAATTGAGGTGCTCGAGTTGGTTTTGCTCGTGCACCTAGTGCACGACCTGTCGCATTTTTTGGCCCATTAACTCCCGATTCGACCCGTTGCTTATATATACCCCTTCCGAACACGTTTTTAGGAGGACGACTTACACCCACGAGATTTAAGAGCTTTTTAGAGAGTTAATTGTCGGAGAGAAGGAACGAGCAAGTTTACTTTACGTTTTTTAGGTTTTCTTACGAATTCAAGTCACGATTTTATTTTTTAGTTTCGTTTCTTCATATCTTTGTTCTTGAACACGTTGAGACTTAATTTTGCTGATTTAATTTAAGTTTATTCCTTAATTTCTTAAAACTTTAGTTTATGCTTGATCGTTTCTTCGTTATATTTGTCATGTTCATGTTTGTCACTTATTCAATTGTTCTTGTTTATGTAAAATCTATGTCTAGCTAAAACCCTTGCATGCTTGGGATAGGATGAACTCGTAGAAATAGGTTGTTGGTACGTAATTAGGGTAACTTGTGACGTTAGGTTTTAATTCTCTTGATTAATGAATTCTTAAAATCAATCTAGACTTTGCCTTTGAATTACGTTCGAAAAGTGTTAGAGAGAGGACGGCCGTATCACTCTTTAACAACGAGTAGACTTAACGAGAGGGTTTAAAAATGGTTAATTCATCTACCAGTTAACCAGGTGGCTTAGCCCACCTGGCCACCAGGTTCCTCACTCTAGTGAGTGACCTGGGTTCGATTCCCTTTGGGAACGAATTGGGAGGGAGTTATAAGGTAGGCCTGGGAGTGTATGGAGACTTGGTGAACTAATCTAACTACTAACAACTAACATTTGCCGATCAAAAAAAAAATTCATCTACCAGTTTAGCGAAGGAGGACGACCGCATCACCTTAGTTAAATTAGGGTCTCGTTAATTAAGCACAATCTATTAACTTGTTAGTAGATTAGTGGAGTCGAGTGTTAGGATAAAGTATTAGGGTTTAAAATCTTGAGCTTTCATCTTGCATTCCTTTACTTAGGTTAATTCTTGCGCGTCACGATTATTTTGATTATGTACCTGCTCCGTTAGTATACGTAGGGATTCCTATCCTGAGCATCACCATCTCATATTTGAAAACACTCCTTAGTTAAATTGTTTAATTCGTTCTCTAGTTTAATTAGTTTATTTTAGATTAGAATTAATTCTTCAGAAAATCCAAAAACAATACACTCATATTAGCTACGACGCGTAGATCTTCAGGGATCTGTTCGCATACACTCCATCCCGTGGGTTCGATAATACTTGGTCATTATACTTACTTATACTACAGTGAACTCGTACGCTTGCGAGGAATCTACTAGTAGAAGTTAGTATATTCGCTTCAAGTCAAAATACGAGGGTTGTTTTTTCCTCTTTAAATACCCTCTTCAAATCACACTTTTTTTGTAGTGGCATAATGAATTATATAAAAAATTTAAATCAAATTTATTTAATCTATAAACTAATTAATATGTAAAAATTATATTGTATAACATGTGAGTATTACAATTGTTTAATTAATCATACAATTTTTAATTATATATTAAATTCACAACAAATACTAAAATTTACAAAATGATTTTAATATTTAACAAAACTTATATAGGCTAAATACAAATTATTTAAAATCAATACATCATATATAGTTAAAATCAATAAAAAAACACTTTAAATATAAAGAAATAAATATTTTAAATATGATTTTTCTTTTGATATGTGCAGTATATATGTTAAATTAAAAATGTCCAAAAAAATAATTGATTTGATAATATAGTGTGTTGAAAATAGATTATAAAATTAATAGCTTAAAGAATTTTAAAATTATTGGTGCAAAATAAAAAAGAAAAGAAAATGGTAAAGTTAATCTCTCTCCTCACTTATACTTATATATATATATATATATAGATAGATTGTATACTAGCCAACAAAAGGCACAATCACAAACTTTATTTTCTACCAAGGTCATGTATGCATCTGGTGCACGGTAAATTCACTCAACAGTTGAGTCTGTTTACATTGAAAAGTGTGAAGTGATCATATTGAAAACCGATAACACTGAAAAAATTTCAGTGTAAACAACTTCAACTGTTAAGTAAGTGTACCATGAAGCAGATGCACAAAATACTTACTCGTGTTTTCTTCTCTACCTAAGATATCTAGAGACACTAGATTTTGAGATCAATCTCTCTTTAGTTTGAAATAACCAATCCCTTCTCCAACATTTAAATCATGCAAAATAAAGGGATATCAACCATTATTCCAGAAAAACAATCCCAATTTTCTACTGATTGGGGAGACATTGATTCATTCTGTACTCAATATGCTTATTACTTATTGGAAATTCCGTTGTGATTTTCTACATTTGTTAAGTTGATTGGCATATCAATTGTGGTAGTATAATTGTTATTCTTTATTTGTGAAGGATCTTAAGATGAAGCTCTTTATTGTGTATTTAATTAAGTTCAAGACAAGTTACTAGTTTACATAATGTAAAATAAGCAATTTGATTGTTGTGGTACTTTATTTATATATATATATATATATATATATATATATATATATTAACAATTTATTATTTTCCAAATCAGGTTCTGAGTAGTGATCAAGAAATTGGTTGATAAATACTGAATAGAAAGCATATAATATAAGTCATACGTACACTTAGTGATATTTCACGTAATTAAATTAATTAAATATTTCTCTATGTATGTGTATATAGATAATGATATCAGAATTAAATTGTAGGTAGATTGTATCGGTTTATTAATAATTTTTTCTTGTATAATATTGAGTTTATAGGTGTATACTTGAGCGCTGAGTTGAATTATGTTCACTTTGAGACAAGAATATTGATAATGATTAACTCATAAATAATGACGGAATTAAGTCCATATGGTATGTATAATAGAAAATATTACAACGACCTTAATTTTATTCTCGCCTCAGGCCTCTTATTTGCTAGGAACGGCCTTGTGCGTCTAGGATGATATATATACTACGGGATTTTCAAACTTGATTTTTTGAGGGAAATGACCAGCTTTTGCTATTAACAATCATTTAAGTGTAAAATGCAAGTATGAAGACGATTCTGCTACTTTAGTATTTCCTCTCCGCTGCATTTTCTTCGAATCCTCCGGCGAACTTGGTCTAGGGATGATTTCTCTCTGACAAATTGGTAAATTGCAAGGATGGTCCCATGAGAATTCGTACTTGATAGATTTGGTCCCATGTTCTTTTTTTGTCCCATTTTTAGTAGAAAATGTCTCATCCGTTAAATATTTAACAGTTTTCTATGGAAAACTGGATGAAAAAACCTTTTCAAACTTGATTTTTGGAGGGAAATGACCAACTTTTTCTATTAACAATCATTTCAATGTAAAATGCAAGTATGGAGGCGATTCTGTTACTTTAGTATTTCCTCTCCGCTGCATTTTCTTCGAATCCTCCGGCAAATTTGGTCGATTGGGGATGATTTTCTCTCATGCTCGTTAATTCGTTACTTTTTTACGGAAAAATCGTATGGGACTATTTGCGCTAAAAAAAATACCAAATTCATGAGGATCAATTCTTACGGGACCATTTCTACAATTTCCCCTATATACTACGGGCAACAAACACACTTAAAGGTAAAAGTTGATGCACGTTCACAAGAACCAGTTCCCAAATTATTCACTTGTATTTCTTCAGCTGTTGATACTGCAACACAAGCTTTCATAGATATATATAAATTAATATACTTACTACTAACATAAATAATATTCATATTTACACCCAAAATTAAAGTGATGATAGAAATTAAGGTCAATAAATAATTGCAATATAATACAAGTACTTCATTGTATTAAAAATATAAAGGCTGGTCTAGTTAGAGAGCATTTAATTTGAATTTATCAATACTTTTTTTCATCTAAATTTAAAAAGAAAATATGGAAATAGAAACCTGTTAGAAGGAGGAAAATAGCCAAAACAAATTTCGCCATTTTTTTTTAATGCTATTATTTTCTTCTCTATGTTGAATGATACTCTTCCACGAATATGTAAAAGTAGATGGGTATTTATAATGACGGTAAAGAAAATTTATTTATAGTAACAAGAGAATCATGTCACTGTACGCATATCATATTAGTGATAGGGGTAACAAGTCGTGTAATCGTGTTGACACGAAACGATAAGGTAAAAAATGAACACGATACGATAAGAATATAAGTCGGCACAAGACGAACACAAAAAATTTCATGTCAACACAACATGATAACGTGAAACTCGAACACGACACGATAAGAATACGTGTCGGCATGATACGAACTCAATTTTTTTTGAAGAACACGATAAGAAAAATAATTAAATATAAAATATAATATATAATACGATATGTTACGAAACGACACCATATATTGCACGATAAAATATAATTTTTTTATATTAATTATATATATATATATATATATATATATATATATATATATATATATATAAAGTAATTTGAATCAATTAGTTAAAATTAATTTTCACTTCATTATTTAACAAACAAATTAATAATTCACTAATTTAAATTTATTGCAAATCAAATATAGATCATTAAATCCTGATTAATCCACTGTGGGTATATTCTAATGCATTCGGTTTTCTTTTGTTGCTTCTTACTCTAACTCAGAGTTAAGGTAAATCCTCACGCGTAGCCTTGTTTTCCAGTCCAAGTTTAAGATTATGTATATATTTATGGATTATGGGGATTATTTAAAGGCTAGGTTATTTTTTATTTTATTTTTTGGCTGATTAATATACGCTTATTTCCTTTAAAAAAAAAATGCGCCTATATTTGGTATTTAGATAATAAAATATAAAGTGGACATTATTTGTTAGTGTACATATATATGTTTTTGGATAATACAATTTTGCTTGTCGTTCCATTTTGATTAAATTATTAAAAATAATTATCAAAATCAGTTTTTTAGGTAAACCAATTTTCTTTTACATGATTTATGTAAAACAATTTAACTCATATAAAAAGTTGACTTTGACAAAAATTATTTTGAATCAATATGGTATGAGATGCACCAAGTGTTACACATATACCATATCTAAAAAAAGATGTTAAGGAGTATTTTATTTTTCTTGCTCATAACTTAAGAAATGGTAGTACTTGACCTTTTTTTTCAAATGGACTCGATTAGATCACTTTGTTATACTCAATATTCGGTGTAAAAATCGATTAATTCGGGGTCAAAAACACATCGTACATTAACGAGAGATCTATTTAAAAATTGAGTATGTATAGAGTGAAACTGGTTTATACATGAATTATTGAAGGGTATTTGTTGTTTTCACTGAAGAGTATTAATTGTATTTACTGAAGAGTATTACCGGTTTACACTAAAGAGTCTTAGTTCATTTTCACTGAACAACTAAGACTCTTTAGTGTAAAATTTAATGAGTTAGGAGGGTGTTTGGTAAAAAAGGGAGGAATGAAAAGAAAAGAGGAACATGATTGAAACGAAAAGGAACAATACTTATATAATTAGATGAGGTATGAGAGGTTTCTTATATTGAAGAATCAAAGTGATATAAGTGTAATTCAAAATTCATATTATAAATTTGATATCTCGATAGAGATATATGAGAAATTGATAGTTTCACAGATTTATTCCTTCGACTCCTTGATTTAAGGTCTTGATATTTCTACCGATACTGATATTTTCAACCTTGATGGTAATTAGGGATGATGAAGGTGAGTTTGTGTCTTGTATGACTATGCATATTTTAAGTCCAGAAGTGTTGATGAGGGAGAAGTTTGGAGAGTTTTTGAAGCAATGAAATGGATTAGAAACTTGGTTTATGAACATGTGGTGATCAAAACCTATTCAAAGAGAATTTTATGATGCTATTAAATCAAATATACAGAGTGATATGTCATTTTGGGACTATATTATTGAGATTTAAAAAAGCTTATTATAAATTAACTTTTCAATGTGAATTTAGTCAATTTAAATGTTAATTTATTGCACATTTTTTTTACTAGGCGTCTTATTTGTTTGAGAGTTCTCATTATTGGCTGAGTTTTCGAATTTTGTCGAAGGTCTTCCATATTTGTCATTCTTGTTCCTAATTTTATTTCCCTATTTTAAAAAACAAAGTATCCTACAATTAATATTAATAGTAGGTTTAATTGTAAATAAAATCACAATTTTTTCGCAAATTACAATCTAATCTAAACTATTGAATCTTTGCAAATAAAATTCCAATTTAATGTTTGGTTGCAATTTGAACCAAAAGCCAATTTTTTTACGGTTCGAAAATGATGTTTCACCTACCTGACAATGAATAAGTAATCGTATTAATATGTTTAGATTGGTTCAGATGACAACACATAGTTAATCATTACGTTTGGGCAGATTGAAATTGGTCTTTTAGTTAAAATTGCTAACAAATTAAAAATTGAGGTTTTGTTTGCAACGATTCAAAAGTTTAGATTAAATTGCAATTTGCGAAAAAGTCGTAATTTTATTTGCAATTAACACTTAATATTATAAAAAAAAAGTTATTAACTACTACCTCCATCCCTGAAAAATAGTCATATTCAGAGGGTATTGTGGGATTTCCCGAGGTCCATTTTTTAATAAAATGATCGTTTATGAAAAGTATGTGAAACAAACTTTTCATTAATGATCATTTTATTAAAGAAAACAGACCTCAGTAAACCCCGTAATACTCTCCGGCATATTGCATTAAAACACGTAAAAAAAAACACGACTATTTTTCAAGAACGGAGAGAGTAAGAGTAGGTTTTATATGAAAACGTTCCATAATAAGCTTAAGATGAAATAGTTTTAGAGTATCATTAATCTCATCAGGAGTATCATTAAACCTGTCATAGGTATCATTAGTTTGAGTTCAAAAAAATTTAAAACAAAAATAATACTCCCAATGAAATTAATGATAATGATAATTTAAAATTGTTTCATAATAAACTTATCATAAACTATTTTCGTATAATATATACATTGACAGCGACAAATACATGGAACTATATCTGGATAATTCTTTCAACAAAATATATATATATATATATATATACATACATGTAGAAGCAAAATCTCGAAAATGACCAACAGATCCGCACCGCATGCTTCTAAAATTTTAGATGCATGCCACATTTCCTGCCCCATGCCACGTGTCTGCAACGCGTCAATTTACATGCAAACCCCCCCCCCCCCCCACACTATATACTTATTCTCTCTCTCAATACCAAATTAATCAGAAAAATGGAAGGAGTGAACGTTTCGACCCATCCGGACATCCCCGGGCAGCCGACGGCCACCTCCACCGCCCTCCTGGAGAAGGCCACCTCCACCATCCAAGCCTTCGCCCCCATCAACCAAATCCACCAGCATCTCTGCGCGTAACCCCTTTTTCTTCTCATCTATCTGTCCGTCTAAAATGATTTGTTTCTTTTCGGCTTTCTTAATAATATGTTAAGAGGGTATTGGAATTTTTTTTATTTATGAATAAAGGTACAATTTATAAATAATAGATTACACTTATGATTCATAAGCAATCACTTTTTTTGATAAATGAATTTTATATATATAATACTTTTCAACACATTATAAAAAAATAAAAAATTGAGGAAGTAATAGATGTTTTTTATTTGATAGTGTCACAATTTTAGTCATTGAGGTATTAGATCTATTTTTATATAGAATAAAATTGGTTCATGTATTATTAAACGGTACTAGTTCTTATCACTAAAATGGAGCCGTTGTTTACACTGGAGTGTATTAATAGTTTTTTCTGAGGAGTCTTAGTTTATTTTAATTGAACAATTAAAACTCTTAAGTGATATTAACAAATACTATTAATTGAGAACAACTAATACTCTTTATACCTAAATAACTAACACCTCCAGTGGTTTATGTATAAACCATTTTCACACTGTACTTCGTGGTTTTTATTTTTGTTTCTATATCTTTTAATATTTGTAGATGATATACTCACTCAACTTACACTCAAAAGTATGGGTTAACCTTTTGACTGTTTTTATATTGAAAAGTGTGGATTGATTACACTAAAAATCAATAACACCGATTATTTTTAGTGCAATTAGCCCACACAGTAAAAATCAATAACACTGATTTTTTTTAGTGTAATTAGCCCACACATTTTAGTGTATCAACTAGTGACGGTTGAGTGAGTGTGCGAGGTGCATATGACTTGTATTGGTTTTGCGGATTCATTCTCAACATCATTTTTTACACGTGTCCCCCTTCCTCTCTTTTAACTACTTCTACAATATGGTGATATCAGGTTCCATTTCTACGGGCACGACATGACCCGGCAAGTGGAGGCGCACCACTTCTGCGCCCACCAGAACGAGGAGTTCCGTCAGTGCCTCATCTACGACCGCCCCGACGACGACGGCCGTCTCATCGGCCTCGAGTACCTGGTCTCGGAGGACCTGTTCCTGACCCTGCCCGACGACGAGAAGAAGTTCTGGCACTCCCACGAGTTCGAGGTGAAGAGCGGCGTGCTCTTCATGCCCGGAGTGCCCGGCCCCATCCAGCGCCAGGACTTGGAGAAAGTGTGCAAGACTTATGGCAAGGTTATACATTTTTGGCAGGTGGATAAGGGCGACTCTTTGCCGCTTGGGATTCCGCAGGTCATGATGGCCCTCACTAGAGATGGCCAGCTTTATGATAACCTCGCAAAAGGTAGTTTCACTTTTTTATTTTAATTATGAATTTTTTTTACAAATTTTTTTGGGCTTCATTTGAATACGGTGTGAAAGAGTTTCATGCTATTAAATGCGTGTCTGGTGTGAAAGAGTTTCATGCTATTAAATGCGTGTCTCATGTATCCACTGATACCCCGTAGATTTTTAAGTGTAAAGTACTATGGTATTTGTGATTGCATGTAATAGTATCAATTTCATATTATGAATAAATTTTACGTTATATACATGCAATATTATATATTTGTGATTGCATGTAATAGTATCAATTTCATATTATGAATAAATTTTACGTTATATACATGCAATATTATATGTACCCACCTATTCATATATATATATAATTAATAAGCATATCATAGTGTAAAATATTATGATATACTCCCTCTGTCCTTTAAAAATATGCACAATTTTCTGCAATATGTCGGAGGGTATTTAGGGGTCTTATGAGGTCCGTTTATGAATAAAATTATTGTTTATGGTAAGTATGCATAGAAACGTTACTATAAACAATTATTTTATTCATAAACGAACCTCACAAGACCCCTAAATATCCTCCGACATATTGCACTGGTGCAGACTTTTCAAGGACGGGGGAGTATATCATTAGGTAAGTACCCATATATATATATATATATATATATATATATATATATATATATATAATTAATAAGCATGTCACTTAATTGTAGGCAAGTACCCACCTATATATATAATTAATAAGCATGTCATAGTTTTAGTATCCATTTGAGTGCATGGTGTGCATAGATTTTGAGAAAGTGTTTGGTGTGTGTTTTGAAAAAATCAAAATTGAAGTCAAATTTGAATTATGTCATGAATTTTTTGCATGCTAGAATTTGCATTGTTGTTTAGGTAGGTATCATGTCAGTTTGATGCCAAAAAAAATAATTTGAGATTTTGTTTTGTCTTGGATTAAATTGTACGGTGTGAGAATGAGATTTTGTTTTGTCTAGATTCCACCGTACATATTAATCTGTACTTTGTGAAAATGTTGTGATTTTATTTTAATTTATTTTATTGAAATTATGTTGAAATTACGGGGTTCCTTTTATTTTTAAAAAATTAATTTAAGATGGAATGATTAATTGACAGATGTGGAAGGCCGTTATAACGTGTCGTTTGCGAAGGAGAGGGAGAATCGGGCGTACATGAAGGGGCCGGATAACGGGATACATCCGATGGCTAACGGCGGAGGGCAAGGGTTGAAGACGGTGCTTAGGGAGGTGGATTGTAAGCCGGTTGAGTCGGTCCCCAGGGTTTTTGTTTGAAGAAGCGTGTTTTGTGTTTATTTATAAGTCGCTCTTTGTGGTAAAAGACGTGCGAGTAGTGGCTAGGTAGAATATACTACAATATAAATATAATATTGCATGTCCATCCCATGTAAATAAACTCCTTTGGTCTTATCGCTGGTGCTTTGTTTTGTGTTTTGTTGACGGTATCATATTCGAATGTGATAATCACAAATAAGCAAATAAAATTTTTGTAGAGCAAAGTAGATAAAATCTATTAATTAAAATTATTTTTTATGTGTTATTATCATATTCGCGGTGGGTATATTATATTGTGTTCACTGGTGGGCATATGATAATTTCTGTTAATTTACATACATAAAGTACGGAATTAATCACATGCTCATGCTTACGTGTCATTAACACGTTTTTTGTGGTCATTAATACATTTTCGGTGAGTATATAATATTATATTCATCTGAGCATACGTGTCATTAACACGTTTTTTGTGGTCATTAATACATTTTCGGTGAGTATATAATATTATATTCATCAGTGGGTATTAATTGGCGAGTGGGGACTAATAAATTTTGTAGATAATTCTCCTATACTTTAACAATGACGGAAATTGAAATATGATTTTTTTTTTTAGATGAGATTAAATTGAAATGTGATTTTTAATTTTTTATAGTTAGTTTAAAATATTTTTTTAGAATTTTTTTTCTAGAAAGGTTGAGATTGAGGGAGTATATGATTCAAACAAAAAAAATTAATAATGTAATTATGACGCGGGATAAAAAAATCACATTATTAATTTTGTATTAAATATTTTATTTTATTAATTTTGGTACATATTTTATTATTTATTTTATTCTATTAATCTATAGTTATGTCTATTTTTTCATAAATTAATTCAGGATTAATTTAATTCACTTTTTATATGCTTATTATCCTCTTAATTAATTAAAAAAAATCTAATTTAATTTAAATTTGTCGTTCTTAATTAATTATTAACTTAATTAAATTTGTGATTAAAAATTTGTTCACCCACCACAAGCCACACATGCGACTTTGATTACTTCCACTTTCTTGGAAGAGTTGATTTGGTTTATTATTTGGATGTGGCACGTGCGTTGATCTTGAAGATCGAGTAAAATTAGTTTATTAATTAATGAATTAATTGCACAATTAAGTATCCAATGATCTTATTATATTAGAGAAAAATGAATTTAGTTGCTATTGAAGGTTTGTTAAGGAAAATGGAGAGATGAGAGATTGTTACGTAAGTACCCTTAAAATTCCAACTTCACTATTAATGATTAGTAAAAATGATATTCCACGGGAAAAAAAAAATTCAAACAATATATACATATTGAGTAGGTTTTATATGAAAATTATTTATAATAAATTTATCATGAAACATTTATAAAATATCAATAATTTAATCCGGTGTATAGTTAATTTCACGGAGTATCATCAAGAAAATTTGCAACAATTACAACATAATACCACTGAACCAAATTAATGATACTCATAATGAGATTAATGATACACCTGATGAAATTATAGATACTTTAAAACGGTTTTATAAAAAGTATGTCATGAACTATTTTTATATAATACTTTGTCATAAACATTTGTTAAGCGGCTTCACCCCCTTTTAAAATTGGTTGATGATGTCATTGAAAAATTCTAGTCAAATATTTATTGAGTAGCTCGCTCACTACAAAATACTGCTCATTTAAAGAGGAATTTAAAGAGAGATTTAAAGAGGGGCACAGGGTTAAAGAGGGATTTAAAGAGGGGGAGATGCCCTCGACAAAATAGGCCTCGTTAGGCTCCCCCTCGGCTCGCCCCTCTTTAACTAACGAGGGGAGTGCGCCCTCGGCTACTAACGAGGGGGTAAGCCCTCGCCTCGCACATCTGGGAGTTAACGAGGAGAAGGGCCCTCGTCTAGTTGTCCCTCGCGTCGCTCCTCGGCAACTCACGAGGGGAGGGCCCTCGTAAAGTCAATTTAAAAAATAATAAAAATTCGCGGGTTGCACCCGCGGGCGGGGTAGACCCGACCCGCGATCAACCCGTGCGCGACCCACGAGCGAGGAGACTCGAACCTGAGACCTCCCAGACGTGGGAGGACTTATGCATGTCGCCTTACCGTTTGGACAAAGCTTGTTATTCGGAATAATTTCTATTGTAATAGTATATGTATTATTTCTTATTTTGATTTCTTTGTTAAAACATTTAATTCATATTTTGTTTACACTTTTAATTAATTAATATTATTATAAATCATTTTATTTATGGTAACACTTTCAAAATTAATTAAATGAATATTATCATTTTCTTTAACATGATTTTTAAATTTTGATTTCTTTGTTAAAACTTTGAATTATCTAATAATTTCTATTATGATTACACTTTTAATTAATTATTATATATCATTACAATTATGGTAACAATTTCAGAATAAAATTTATATTATTCTCACATATAAAATGAAATTAACAATTGCAAAATTACATTCTCACTTATGTATATAATTTTTTTAAATACCAATAAATTAACGTCCTTGTGCATACATATATATATTATTTTTTAATTAAAAGATTTTGAATATATTATGGATAAATTAATTAAATATTACTTTTAATTATTTTTTTGAATAAAATTAAATATTTAATTATATATTCTTTTAAATTGAAAAACAGATAAAGAGTTGCTCAATTTAAACTTCATAATTAATATTTTCATTACAATATTTATTTATCATCCATTAATTCATAAATACCTAATAAATGCATTATCATCAATTCTCAAACTTCATAAATCTATGATAGTTAAATTATCACTTGTATTTTATTTTCTTTTTAATTGTATATTAACACATATATACACAAATATTTATGTTTTATTAAAATATTTAGAATACAATTTTAATTGTATATTAACACAAATATTTTTTATTTAAAATTAATTTAAATTGTCACTTGTATATTAAACATATATAAATTAAAATATTTGGAATAAAATCAAATTATCTCTTTCATATTTATTTTAATTATATTTCAACATATGAATATTCAATTTAATTAAAATATTTAAAATGAAATTAAACTATCACATAACGAGGGTTTTAACAAGGGTAATAATTAACAAGGGCGGGTTGCCCTTTTTAATATTGTAATATAGTCTACCAAGGGAATTGCCCCTTGTTAATTAACAAGGGCAAGCATTGCCCTCACTAATTAACAAGGGAAAATTTGCCCTTGTTAATTAGCGAGGGCAATGCCCTCGTTAAGTTTACCATTTGAAATTGGCGAGGGGGATTGCCCTCGTTACCTACCGAGGGGGTCGCGCCCTCGTTAACTCGCGAGGGTAAAGTGCTCGCCCGTCCCGAATTCGAATATTACCGAGGGCGCCGCGCTCGTTAACTAAAGAGGGGGCCCTGCCCCTCGCCTCGGCCCTCATCTGATTTAAAATTTGTTGGCCCTCGTCTCGCCCCTCTTTAGGGACGAGGGCAAATTTTGCCCTCTTTAACTACCCTCTTTATTTCTGTTTTTTTTGTAGTGGCTCGATAACATAATGAGTCGGAAATAGAGTCCAATTCAACTTACAAACGAGTTTAGCAAGCCTAATAAAATTAAGATAAAGTATAGAGTGGAAATGGTTCATGCATGAATCATTGAAGGGTATTAGTTGTTTACTGAAAATAAACTAAAACTCTTTAGTATGGGCAACTAATATTCTTCGGTGACAATGGTTCAGATATGAACTAATTTCACTCTATACATACTCTAAAATTAGACAAAGTATAGAGTGAAACTGGTTTATACATGAATCACTGAAGGGTATTCCCTCCGTCCCGGAGGAACTTGCACACTACCTTTATTTTCGTGTTTTAGCGAGCGAGTTGTTTATTAATATTTGAAATGATAAAGTAATTTTTAAGGTAGGGTATGATAAATCTATATCTCTTCTATTGTAAAGTAACTTTAAAATTACTTTATCATTTTAAATACTAATAAAAAAACTCGTTCGCTAAAATACGTAAAAACAGTAACTGGGCAAGTTCCTCCGGGACGGAGGTAGTATTAGTTATTTTCATTGAAAAGTATTAGTTGTATTTACTGAATAGTATTATTGATTTACACTAAAGAGTTTTAGTTGTTAAGTGAAAATGAACTAAGACTGTTCATTGTAAACCAGTAATACTCTTCAGTAAAAATAATTAATACTCTTCAGTGAAAACAACTAATATTCTTCGATGATTCATATATAAACCAATTTTACTCTACATACTCCTAAAATTAAAAGAAAATCCTTAAATATCGGATCTTAGTTGAATTGAGTGGAGCCTAACAATTAATAATAATTAAATATCGAATTTAACTGGTCTAATTCAAACATTAATCAGTCAAATCGTGAGAAAATAAAACCCAATTTACAATTTGATTTAATGCGAAATTCCATGTGAGTATAAATTCTATTTGATTCAGAATCAATGAAATTCCGGGGGAAAAGGGTTTAAACAATAAATAAACATTTAGTAAACGGCTTTGTCCCCTTTTTTAAATTGGTTAATGCCGTCACCGGAAAATCCTGGTCAAAGCCCACGAGAACCCTTTGACCACCCAAACTCCGCCTACCGCCGCCGTTAAATAGTACAACCCCCACCCTACAACATCCATCGCCGCCACATCCATCCCCACCCCCACTCTCACCCACGGCACCACCACCAGCGCCTCCGCCTCGT
This sequence comes from Ballota nigra, assembly GCA_947034835.1. Lineage (NCBI taxonomy): Eukaryota > Viridiplantae > Streptophyta > Magnoliopsida > Lamiales > Lamiaceae > Ballota > Ballota nigra. Next base: position 1,205,481 of record OX344727.1, on the reverse strand, counting down.
CCCTCAACCTCCGCCACCACAGGTTCCCAAACGCCGCCGCCAACGCCACCTTCTCCACCCAGCTAAAACCCTCGCCGGAGACTCCGAAAATCGTCTCGTCCACCGCCGGTTTCACGACGCTCCGCCGCCAGAAAATCATCAACTCGTGCAATCCCAAGGCGAAAACCACTCTCCTCGCCGGCACCAATTTCCCGACCGTGTAACCGCTTATTTCCGCATCTAGGGTTCCGTAAATCCCCAAACTCAAACAGATCTGAATCACGGATAGCAAAACCCAAGCCGCGTGAAAACGACGCCGTTCGCTGATCATAAAAGGCGGTTTATAATTATAGCCAGTTAGGTTATTCGCCAGAGCTCCAATCGCGATTGCAAAAACTAGTAGGCTGAGAATCGAAATCGAAAATGAAAAATTATGGAATTGCTGTTCGTCGTTGAAGTAACGAGCGGCGGAGAGGCGGGAGAGGAGGAGGAAAGAGAGGGGGAGAAGGAGGCTGAGGAAAGTGGTGGCGATGATTCTGCAACACTCCTTCACGGCGGCGCCGCCGCATTGCTTCACCAGGTATGCAATTTCTTCCTTAATTTCAACCATTTTTGAGATTGAATCAGTTTCAGATTTGGGGAAGAAGATGATCGATTGGATTGGCGTACCATTTGGGGAGATGATTATTTATCGCATTTCGATAATCCATGAATGAATATTAAATGTGATTAATTTCAGATAATAATCGTATGTTAGTGCATGATTCTGCCTTGATGTGATTAGTTTATTCATTATGGGTTTAAGCGAAATTTATTTTTGTGCCAGCTGTTAATCATAGTAATATTTTGCAGATAAATACTCTCTAAGCATATTATTATTATTATTACTACTTGTTTTTGTTTGTGTTTTGACTCTTTTCTTGTTTCTTTTTTTTTTAACACATTTTCTTGTTTTTTTATTACGTCGAGATTTTCTTCCCGGTTTCGGGGTGTTTTCTTATTTTAAAAATAAAAATAACTTTGGAGTGTCTTTCAAGCTCTTTTAGAAGAAGTGAAATTGGTTTAACTAAAGAGTATTAGGTATTTTCAATGAAAGATATTAGTTGTTTTCACTGAACAACTAAGAGTCTTCGGTATAAAAAAACATATTAGTGTTTCTAAAGTTAATTATAAAAAAACATATACACAAATTTAAAAGTGTAGTTGTTTTCATTGAAATGTGTTAGTATGAAAACAAATATTATTGTTCACAGATATAATTAAGTTGTAAAGCAATTCACAAATATTTTTAAGTTTTAAAGTAAAAATAATTTTAGGGTAATTCTAGTGTGCACTTGAATGTATGGTATGCACCTAAATTTAAAAAAAAAAAATCCCAGCATAATTCAGTTATACTCTAAAATATAATTAGTAATACCCAAATTGCAAAAGAAACACACAATTCGTCATGTTAGTGTGTGTTTTGAAAAAATTAAAATTGAGCTTAAAATTTATGTGCATATTTTCTATTGAAAACACATATAACTGTTCACAGATTCATTTGAGTTATATAAATACAACTAGAGATGAGTTTAAAATAAAAGCATCAATCAAGGGTCCATTATAGTACTAATTACTAGACTTATCTTTTTCGAAAAAATTAACGCTCGGGACGATGGGTTCGGAAGTTTGTATTGTCGCCTGGAATAATAAAATATAAGGCTCCACTTGGTAGGGTATATAAGCGGTAAGCCCATATTATGGGGTGTTGTATAATTAATATTCTGCTTGGTAGGGCATACTAAAATAATATCGACCCGTTTTTTATATGCCCGACCCTGTAAAATAGTAAGGCGTAATACCTCCAAAACACTATTCACTTTTACAAAATTAATTTGGTCCGAAAGGTCGTACTATTTTATGATTGGTTTGTCATACGGACCGCCGCCGCCGCCGTCGGAAAGTCGTCGGACCACCGCCGGACCGTCGCCGAAAAGTCGCCAGAGGCTGCCGGACCACCACTATTCCTAATTTTTACCTTTTTTATTACTTAAGTATAAGAATTTTGCATAAATTAGTAGGACCTTTTTTATATGTCCTACCAAGCAATTTTATATGACTTTTCCATATTAAATTTGTACCCCTTACTAAAATTAATACTTCCTACCAAGTGGAGAATGAAATAATTTTGACATTTCCAAAGGCCAAGGTTAAATACAGTCTCATGTTTGGTGAATACAACCCCACCCAAAAAAATGTCCAGAATTTTTTTCCGAAAAATCATAAGTTCAGTGTTTTTTTTTTTTGAATTTTCGGAAAAAAATTCTGAAAATTGTCAAAATTTTTGAATTTTTTTCTGAACATTTTTTGTGGGGTTGTATTAACAAAAGGTAGGACTGGCCTTTCCAAAAGCATTGCATCAATGTATAGTAACTGATAACATTAATCTGTCCATAAAAAAGTGGACCCGATAATGTATATACAATTATCAAGAGTTATTCACTTAAAAAAGGAGATCAAGATTTATATGCATATATCAATGATACATATATTAAAAATGCAAATGAAGAATAAGGGGCCAAGTGGGTAATCCACAACCCCGAATTTCAAGTGGCAAATTTTCATATGCACCAAGTGCATGATATATTCACTCAACAGTTAATCATATTTATATTAAAAAAGTTATTTAAATTATATTGAAAAGTGTGGTTGTATTACACTGAAAAATTTACACTAAAAACTGATTTTCAGTATAATCCAGCCACATTTTTCAATTGTAATTGGAACAAACTTTTCAGTGTAAACAGGATCAACAAGTACACAAGAGAGTTACTCCTCCAACAAACAAAAAAAAGCTCAAGTTAGCTACCCTTTTTTTATACACTCTACTTAAAAAAAAAATCAGAAACAAATTCCAAAAATATGTGTTTTTGTGTGTGTTCTTTTTTTCTTCTAACATATTTTTGGTGGAGTGTATAAAAGAAGGACCACGGTTATTTGCACTAGCCTTTATGTTAAATACACTGCCTGGATAAATACACTGCTTTTTTTTCCGAAAATTTGCAATATTTTCGGAAAAAAGTTCCGAAAATAAACAAAAAATTCGAAGTTTTTTTCCGAAATATTGTTCATTTCATTATGTTCGAAAAAATGTAAAAAATTCGAAAAAAAATTCCGAAAAAAAATTAGTGTATTCATCCGGTTAGTGTCTTTAACATAGAGGCTAGTGCAAATAACCTGGGCCTAAAAAAAGGGACTGTATTTAACCTGGGCCCAAAAAAAAAATCCAAAATAGGCCAATACAAATCCAAGGCTAGAGAAAACAGTCCAAGAAACCTGAAGGAAGAAGCCCAACAAACAAGGGCCTTTGAAAAACAAGAGCATAAGCCCTAAAAAGCCTAAATAGCTGCTGCCTCTACATAGAAAATTTCTCATATCTTCTTAGCACAAAAATTAAAGATTATGTTAGAACAATAGATGGCGTACAAATGATAATTGAGAGAGACAAAAATGAGAAGTCTTTTTATGTAAATTGATGATCATTTAATTGACTTTTGATATAAATAAGAATGTTGATAATTGAGAGAGACAAAAATGAGAAGTCTTTTTATGTAAATTGATGATAATTTAATTGACTTTTGATATAAATAAGAATGTTGTGAATGAATGAATATTTTGGAAAATTTACCAAAAATAAAATAAGAAGTTTTTTTTAGACGGATTAAAAAGAATAAAGCAAAAATTTGCATGAGACCATCTTATGACATGATATAGTATAAATTAATACTTACCCTTGTTAAAGTGTTAGTGCGTTATGCCAAATTTATACCTCATTTCATGACATGAAACGATCTCACACAAGACCTACCCAACAAATAAATGGAAAGCTCTCTCAATATAAGATAAAAAAAAAAAGGCCCAATAAGCCAGCCCTAAACAAGCCCAAAGCCGGAACAATTGAGTACAAATATTTTTCCCTCCATAATTCATTAGTTCACCCTAAAACACTTGTTCGATAGTTTTTTTTTTTTTTTTGAACAATTATCATTTGTTACACGATTCAAAAATTAATTATTTTTAGGCATTTTCGTGGGGATGAACTAAAAATTTGAGTAGTGAACTAAACCGTGTGGTGAACAATTTAATTATAGGATAAGAAGATTCGTACCCAAAAGTGAAGGCCTACATACAAGCCCATAACATAAAGGAAAAATAAAGGTCAAGGTTAAATACAGTCCCATGATTTATGAATACAACCCCATCAAAAAAAGTGTTCGGAATTTTTTTCCGAAAAATGTAACAATTTTCGAAAAAAAAAATCGAAATTTCATATTTTCAGTTTTTTTTTTTTACATTTTCAGAAAAAATTGTCAAAATTTTCGGATTTTTTTTTCCGAACACTTTTTGGTGGGGTTGTATTCATAAAAGATAGGACTGTATATAACCTTGGCCAAAATAAAAACCAAAAGCCCAATGGAGTTAATAACTTAATATAGTATACCCACCTAGTTACTGGGTTCCTCACTTTAGTCAGGTTTGATATCCTTTGAAAACGAATTAAGGGAGATATAAGGTGGCTCGGAGAATTCTTTGAGTATTTGGGGGCTTGGTGAACTAACTTATAATTATATATATTTACAAATATCGTTATACACATTTATTGTTATCATTACATGTATTCACAGTAATCATACCAATTCAAAATGTAAAATGTTACGGTATTAATAAATGTATGTAATAATATTTGTTTCATATTATGAACAAATTTCACAAGAGCCATACTCAAAGTAATAAATATGAAGCACTTCCACGGTGAAACAATTTTACATATAAAAATATTATTCCTAAAAATAATTATTTTTACTAAAAAAATAGAAAAGATAAATAAATTGCCCCTCGTGGCGGAGGGTGAAGACTGAAGATGATGCCGCAACTTCCACCCCAAAATAGCGTCGTGGGCGACTGCAGACTAGGATGGCTACATTTAATTATAAATTTCCTTTTTTGAAAAGAATTTAGATTTCTTTGGATCATGAAAACTGATGTATAAAAAATTGATGAGTAGTTTAAATTTTGAAAAAAAAAAAATACTCCAATAAAAAAATTGTATTACTCCAAAAAATAATCAGTAAAATTTGAAGAAGTAATCAGTAATACTTCACTTGAAAAATATACACAATTCAGCGTGTTAGTGTGTGTTTAAAAAATATCAAAATTGATGTTAAAATTGAGCTTAAAAATTCAAGTGCATGTTATGCATACATAATTTGTGAAAATTGAATTATCATACTCCCCGTTCCAGGGATATTTATACCTTTGAGATTGCATGTGGAATAAGAAAATTGATAAAGAAGATATTTTCGTGAGTACGTATGTAAATCAATATTTTCTTTTTAAGTAGGGTGCAAAAAATATAAATTGGAATAAAATCTAAATAAAAAAAGGGTGCAAAATCAGTATTCGACATGCTTTACTAGAGAAAGGGTCTACTATAATTTAATGTTTTTTATTTTCAAGTGTCGAATTCTTAATTTATTAAAAGGAGAGAGAGATTCTGATGTGGGATTTAAAAGTGTGATTTTCAATGATTCTGGTCGAGATTCCCTGAGTCGTGCATGCTTTTTTAGCCCAAACACCACTACCTTGTTTTACACGTTCATCCATTTCATACTCCATAATAATATTATTTTGATGATTATCTTATTATAAAACTATTTTAAAGCATCAAAAATTTCATTAGGAATATCAAAAGCTGGGGAAAAAAAATATCAACAACCATTACAATATAATACTACTGACCCGATTTTTTATACTCCTAATGAAATTTTTAATACTTGATCAAATATTTTATATTTTAAAACAGTTTCATAATAAATTTATTATAAATATTTTCATATAAAATATATTCAAACTACAAATGCAACCAATAAGTGGATAAATCTTAAATTTAGATTCATTTTATAATCCATCTAAAGTATACTGTACACTAACTTGTCAATAGTATATTTGTTTCCATCCTTTTTTTTTTTTACCTAATGTCTAATAAATAATACAAAAACACACACTTTTACACATCAATTTAGCATAAAATTAAATCAATAAAAATTAAGAGGGAAAGTAACCTATTTCACATAAAGACTTCCTCAAATAAGAACAAAAAAAACAAATACATAGGAACATGGGTGATCATACAAGTAGTGACTATATACATATATCAAGAAAGTTGTACAAACAGAAAACAAGACCAATTTCCTAATTATTTTGCTTTATATACAAGCAAAAAATTAACCCCCACCCCCAAAATAAAAAGGACAAACACATCATAATATTAGAGCCCACCCCACCAAGTCTACTTTGTCACAAAGTCCCTACTTGTTTGGAACTACTTAGTGTGTCCCTATCCAAAGATTGGATTATTACAAGGATAAATAAGTGATCAATATTTGGCAAACAGTCCCAAATCTAAAGATTTCATTAATTTCTTTACCTATACAAATCTATTTTATTAATGCCCCACCTACACTCCCTACTCCCCCCACTAACCAAATCCACTAACATAGAATGGATAGCCAATTTAAGGAGATTTGTGAAGATTTTGGCATTTTGCTTCTTCATGGGGGAATACAATATGTTTTTATGTATAATGTGAATATTAATATATGAATTAAAATGTTAAACTTTGTGGGTTACTTTCATTGGGTGGTGTGAAAAAAGGCATTGTGCTCACTGTGTGTGGATGTGGTGTGTTAGTGTGTGGAGGTCTTTATATGTATTTATTGAGGAAAAGAAAAGAGAAAGCAACTTGTGGGGTTTTTTTATTATCACCCTCTCCTCTCTCATAATCAATTGTCTGAAATTTTTATCCACCTTCTCCCTCTCTTTATTGCTTCTGCTACTCCATATCCTAAATATCTAATTCTGTGATCAAGCTTTTATGTAGACAGAAGATGCTGAGAAGCCAGTAAGAAATTAAACCATGCAAGAAAGTGAAGAACATCAGGATTTGGAGAACAAAATTTTAATACAAGAGACACATGCTTCCAAGAAAAGGTGTGTAAAAAAGGGCATTCTTTAGGTAAAAGCTGATTTTTTTCTTCTTTATTGGATAAAAAGATTGATTTTGCAGGAAGATGGTTGAGAGAGTTGTTGTTGTGAAAGTAGAAGAAAATGAGAAAAAACAACAGAGAAATGAAGGGCCTCCTTCTGATTGTTGGTCTTGGAGAAAATATGGCCAAAAACCCATCAAAGGTTCTCCTTATCCAAGGTTTATTTTCTTGGTCTCTTCCTTATCTTTGTCCAGAATCTTTAATCACTCAAAAAAAAAAAAAGACATTTTGTTCATCTTTTCAAGTTGGAAAAATTGCAAAATGGTTAAAAAAAAAATGACCTTAACCACAAAAGAATTTTTTATCACTCAAAAAAATAAACATTTTGTTCATCATTTCAAGTTGGAAAAATTGCAAAATGGTTCAAAAAAATGACCTTAACCACAAAAGAATTTTTAATCACTCAAAAAAAGAAACATTTTGTTTAATCACTCAAAAAAAGAAACATTTTGTTCATCATTTCAAGTTGGGAAAATTGCAAAATGGTTCAAAAAAACGACCTTAACTACAAATTGGTTCAAAGCAATTGCACAAAAGCGTAAAATATGTGTCTGTACAAATGCTTTGGACCAATTTGTAATTAGGGTCTCCTTTTTTAACCAATATGTAAATGGCCCTTTAAAATTTACACCAAATTGATGGGTGGTTTTCTTGATGAATAATGCATTAGGGGGTACTATAGATGCAGCACATCAAAGGGTTGTTCAGCTAAAAAGCAAGTGGAAAGATGCAAAACAGATGCATCAATGCTTATCATCACCTACACATCCACCCACAATCATCCAGGCCCTGATTTCCATCTCTCTCCTCCCACAAAACCAAAACAAGAAGAGGAGGAGAGAGAGAGCACTTCTCTCAATGATCCCACAACTCCAAAGCAAGAAGAAGAAATGCCTCAAGAAACCCCACAATCAGATCAAACCACTGCCAATCAAGAAGAAACCCAAACCCCTTTTCAAGAAATCAATCTTGAAACAGAAAATGTGGCTGTTTACAGTGAAGATCCAAAGCCATTTTCAGAATCTGATTCTGTGGAATTATCTTCACTGTTGAAAGCAGAGGAGAATGACTTCTATGATGAGCTTGAGGAACTCCCTACTTCTTCTTTCTTCACAGCTTTCATGAGAAGCAGCTTCTGTGAGGACAGAATTGCTGTAAAGAATCTCTCTTGATGGTGGTTTCAAGAGAAGTATGTGTGTGTGTGTGTGTTAATGTGTGTATTTAGATCTTTGTTTTGTGTACATATGAAAATACCCCCCTAGTTAACTGGTAGTTAATTTGTTTCCACTTTCTTGCAATTGATTCATGTGATGAACAAATCTCAACTTTGGGAAGTAGATAAGGCTAAAAGTGGAAATTCAAGATATAGTGGTACTTTACCAATCGACTTTGCTACACCAAAAGTTGCAAACAGCACGAGAGTCAGGATTTTGCCCAAAAGATCTAATCACTTCCCCTTTTTTTTCCCCTTGATTTAGTTAATCTTGTTCTTGTGCTATCCCACCTAATTTTAGCACAATTTCATAATGTATCACAAGGGATGAGTGGAATTTTGATTGGTAATTTTAAATTATTTATAAAAGTAAAGGAATGTGTTGGGAGGGGGAGAATAGAGTTGTTATTCGAGTCGAGCCTAAGAACCTAATGAAATTACAAAAAATAAAAAATTAACCATCATGCGTAATGAGTTAAGCTTGAACCGACTCGTTAGTAGATCAAGTATTTTAGGAGCTTGACTCATTTATCAATATAAACAAGTCAAGTACGAGCTTTAACGAGCCGAGTTGAGCTTTAACGAGCCGAGTTGAGTTCACGGGCTGCTATTTTTTTTAACAGTTCTAGGAGAGATCAACAAAGTCCTGTAGGGTGGGGGACGGGGACGGGGAGGGAAATACTATTGCAAATCTGGCCCCCTCCTTCAGCCTTAACTTGCACCAACTTTTAAGCACTCAAAATAAGAAAGTGGGATGAATGGAGTTTGAGGAGTAATTTTATATTACATAAAAGGTAAGGAAATGAGATGGCTTGTATGTGAACTCAAAAATACTACCTCCGTCCCAATTTAGATTACCCATTTTTAAATGGCACGATTTTTAAGAAAAGAATTGTTTATTACTCCCTCCGTCCCGGTCTAAGCGTTCAATTTCTTTTGGTTGAATGGTTTAAGAAAGTGTATTTGTTTATTAATATATGGTGGAAAAGTAATGAATAGTGTTGAAAAGTGGATTGAATGAGTGGTATTTTTGGTAATATTGTGTGAATTTGAAGGTTAAAGTTTATATGTAATAGAGTGTTGCTTTTTTCCATTTATGGAATGGGACACTTAGTGTGGGACAACCAAAAAAGGAAAGTGGGACACTTAGAGTGGGACGGAGGGAGTTATTTATTTGAGTATAAAATAGCTTTTTAGGAATTGTTTATTAATATTTTTGGGTACAAAATAGCTTTTTAAATGTTGAGTTTGAAAAAATGGTGTTGTTTTTTGCCATTTTAGGAAATGGATAAACAAAAAAAAAAACCTTCTTTTTTGGGACTTTTGGGTAAACAAAATTGGAATGGAGGGAGTATCATTTTGGGTAAAATTTGTGAATATTATAAGAATAAAATTTATGGAAGGTTTTTCTCTTTTGAGGTGTGCAAATTATTTGAAACGTCCAAAAAAAATATAAATGGAGTATTAAAAAGAGGAATCTGCATGATCACAATTGTTTTAAATTGATCCCAAATTGTGATTCGTCTAAAAAAGCAGGATTGCGAATTTACAACTTGGATGCATTTGCAACCCATTCCATAATTTATCGACATGAATTGAATCCAAGTTCTACGGCTGCCAACTCAATGGAGAAATTTACCACTTTCATTTTTCTACCTAACTACACAAATTCTAGTATGCACTTGAATTTTAAACTCAATTTTGATGAACGGTGTTTTTTTTTTTTTCAATTGAAGCATTACTGATTCCTTTTTTGGGTATTAATGAATTCTGCTTGGGTATTTTTTTTAAAATTCAAGTACATATTATGCACTCTACTCCTTGAACTATGTCATATAGGGAGAGAGGGAGAGAGAACCTTTCTACCACTTGAACAATGTCTTGTAGGGAGGGGGAGGGAAAAGTATCTCTTACTATACAATATCGTGCCGAAGGAGAGCCATTGGATCACATACACCAACATGTGTATGTGGGTGGGTGGGTCATCCAATGGCCCCCTCTCGCAAAACACTGTGGGGATCCTTACCGAGGGAGGAGGGAGAGAGATCAACAAAATTCACTTTCTTGCACCATGGCACTACTATTGCAAATCTTTATCCACTTAGGTAAAAGACAACGAGGTGCTTCCAAGAATTTCCCTAAAGATATATGTTGCCCCCACCTACACATTCATGCATTTTGATTAGTTTATCAAATCACCTCTTTTTCTTTTTTCCAAAAGAGGATGTCTGAGAGGTAAAGATGAGAGGCATATTATGTAGAAAGTGAAACCAAATATGAGCCAATCAAAGTGGGCATGGAAAGCATGAAATTTTATTAGCACAGAAAAGGAGTGGAGAGTTGCAAGGATAAAAGAGAGATTCAATGCTTTACCATTTTGTGTAATCAACATAACCTCTAAATGCTTACTTATTCGATAGATCGGGGTAAATTATGAAAAAGAAGTAAAGAAGGAAGGTTAGAGACCGATCGTTATGGTTGTGCTGCAATTGGTTGTAGTGCTTTTAGAGGATTCAAGATAACACCATCTATAAGTCCATACTCTTTGGCTTCTTTAGCACTCATGAAGAAGTCACGATCCGTGTCCTCGTTGATCTTTTCTAGGCTTTGACCAGTGTGGTACGCCAAATAACCGTTTAAATTTGCTTTGTGATGCAACATTTCATTAGCCTGACCAAGAAGATGATCAATGAGAAGAGTGGTTTTTCTTTTTTCCTGAAATTATACAAAAATACACACTAATCTGCGCATTGCCTAATTAATATACGTAGCCAAAATTACCTGAATATCAATGTCGGTCTGCCCACCTTGAGCTCCACCAAGAGGCTGATGGATCATTATCCTTGAATTTGGAAGGCTATATCTTTTTCCTGAAGTGATCAAATTGATCATAAACAAGAGAAGCATGAATGAAATTTGAGAAGCCAATAGCATCACCACAGGAATATTAAATGAGTAGAATCATTTACCTTTAGTACCAGCACTCAGCAGAAAAGCTCCCATGCTGAACATGAATCGGAGGTTAGTGTCGATTTAATACCCAAATGAATAATTCACTCAATACAATTAGTGAACACCAGATGCAAAGTTACAATATCAAAGGTAGAAAGACACAATATGAACATAAAATTACAGCTAAGGACGATTTCAAGTGAATAGTAGCCAGATCAAACAGCTCGGTAAACTTATGATGCATGCAGACACGTCATTGGAAAAAAAGAATAATCTAAAGATTTGGTAGATTATAGCTAAAAATGGATCTACTATATTGAACAATTTAAGGCTTGCGTATTCATCAATTTGTTCAAAGAACTAGGTAGTCCTCGAAAGAGAATGCTAATTATGCATTGAGACAAAAATGTAAATTGCAGAAAGTTGTACAAACTAGAGTCAGAGTCAATGTATTTTCACCTTGCTGCTAGTCCGACACATACAGTTGAAACATCAGGTCTAATATGCCTCATTGTGTCAAATATAGCCATACCTGAAGAAGGAAAAGGAAGCAAATAACATATCTGAAACCTCAGAAAATGAAATTGCAACAAGAGTAAGATGAATTACCAGCTGTAACAGATCCACCTGGAGAGTTCACATACATGACTATATCCTGATTAACACAACGGATATATCAGTAAAGGATTTATCTACATTATGATCTACAAAAGTTCCAGTCATATGGTAAGCTAGCTTTGGTTCATCTGTAAAGCAAGAAATATAATTTACAATTATCATTTGAGTTGAACATTTGATTATATAGTAGACTAGTATTGAAGCTATTATTATCAACAGATAATAAAATGTGCTAGATTTAGTAGCAAGAATTACCTCAAGTATTAAACCTACAAGTTTCCTACACAAGTTCAACAATCTCATACTAAAAAAATTAAAACCTGGTTTCTCTAGACATTCTAAGCCATCAGGATAAAATAGCACCTAATTAATTACTCACAGTAACGGAAACACAATGCAATTAACACTAACATGTTTCACTCTCTGAGATGGAGCAATCACCAGTTGATCAAAACAAATAGAATTGATAAATCCAGCAAAACCTACATACTACAGAACATACTGATGACTGAGGCTAAAATAAATCAACAGAACACAAAACAACAAAGATGATGGCTGCTTGTTTACAATTCGCACTGATCCATTCAATATCACTGGAGATGATAAGTAGTGTCCTATATATATAGCAGCCTGTGATATGCAAGTGCAAGGATATATGGATACATAAACCACAAGTCTACAACCTAGAGTTGGAAACAAGATCGACTTAAACTGACTAAGAAATCAAAATTTACGTGCAAAGAAAACAAAAGAAATCAAGAGAAAAGAAAAGCGACAAACCTTAGTAGGATCCACAGCATCAAGATACAGCAACTGAGCAACAATTATGTTCGCCATATCATCATCTACAGCTCCACCACATCTAATTATTCTCTACAAGTAAATTGAATTATAACTTTAATATCAACATTAGCAGATCAATAACCTCAAAAAAAAAATACATCAATGAAACAAACTCCTCACATGTTGAAAAAGTTGGCCGATAACACTCATGAAACGCTCTTGCACCATTGGTGGTGGACCCTGTCCTGATTGTGCATAAGCTGGAAAGTATGGCGAGGACGGAATTTGCACATCATCTCTGAAAGAATTATATTCAATTATCACCATTTAATAATATACTTCGTCTAAAGCATGAATCCACCACAACAGAGTTCATAATCAAAATGGTCTTATTATTGAAAATTTTACATTAACAACAAATCAACAGGCGATTAATGCAATTATAAATTAGATAATTGCAGATCAATAACTTGCTTGTCTGTTGAATATGAATACCCTAGGTCCAACTCATGCAATTTTTGAATAATTTGTTCAATCGAGAACCATAATACTATCTGGATTTGTAACCGGAATAGCTCCGCAATAATTTAAATCACACAAAAGTATAACAACATTCAATCTGAATCCTATGTTATATCAATTCATCCCTCAAAATCCGAGGTAACTACATGAAGACCTTACCTAATCGACCAAATACCAAGCGGTGCGCTCCTCTCGGGGGTGTAAACAGCATTCACCGGAGAGCTCTTACGATCCGACTTCTTAGATCTCTTGAAGTTTTCGTTTCTGAAATTAAGGGTTTGAGAGGGGAAGGAGAAGGTTTTGGAAGAGGAGAGAGGGGATGAACTGGTGTTTGGGGAGGGAGATAGTGAAGATGAGTTGAATCTAAGAGAGGAGGTGACGCATGAATGTGCCATATCTAAGAGAAGGCCGGCGGCGGAATGGCTAGCCGGAGACTTATCCAAGTACAACTACACGGCGGCAACTCTCGGCGAAGTTTCCCTCCTCTAATAAAAGAGTAGATGCAGTAATTTTACTACTTTTTTTTATTTATTTTTTTAAAAGAATTTTACTACTTTTCAAATAAATTAAAATGTACTACCTCACATCCGCAAAAATTAATTTTGTAGGTTTTTTCACAATTTAAAAATATAAGTCTCACCCCTTTTTAATTAGATATAATTTTAATTTTTACACTACTTTTTTAATACATATTAATTTGATGATTTTTCATCGAATATTTCAATTTTACCCTTATTAATCTTATGTTCTCTTTCTTTTTACCATAAATCTTTCCATTTATTTTTACTATAATTTAGAGATTTTAAGGCAAAACTTTATAACATTAATTTGTTGTTTTATTTAAAAAAAAACGTTTAATAAAATATGGAGGGAGTATTTTATATGTAAAAATGAAAATATTATACTCGTATTAAATACAAAATAAATTATTTTAAAAATATTGTGTGTAAGGTTCAACAGCAAATGAAATAAATAAATATATGTTGAAAGTTGTAAATAAATGTAGTTATTTCTATTTTAAAAGATAAAATTATTTTTTATTGACGAACTAATAAAGCAACATAAATTATTTTTTACGGACGAAAAGGAGTTTTATTAGCTATAAGTCTAATTACACTAAACCCACAAAATATTGCCGATATTGTTAAACCATGAAAATATGTTTCTCTTGTATTGATATATACTACAAATTATTAAATTTTGTTACATAAATTACTAAACTTAATTATTAGCCAATTTTATTTTATTTTCTGATTTTGATATGAGGAACATTTTTGTAAAAAAAAAAATGGTGACAAATAAAGCAAGAACACGAATGAATATACATGAAATTGAATTTGAATTTATACAAAACGGTACCAACTCAAACCCAAAGCTAACTATTCATCCATGTCAATTATTGGGTCTAGACCCAACAAATTTAAGAATGTCTTCGTTTCCTGATGTATTTATAGCTAATGCGTGGTTTTTAAGGTTTTTAATTAAATAATTCAAATAAAATCCCATTATTAATACTTAGCATAAATTCAATTTACTTGCAAGGTAATGAGCAGCACTGCCTTTTAAAAAAATTCCTTGGATGTAAACGAGATTTTGAAAATGGAAAAATTATAAATCCAACACATTTTTTTTCTAATATTTAAAGCATTAATATTTCAGTAGATATTATAACCACCTAATCCAACAGTAATATTAACCTGTCCAAAACTGGGGATGCTTCTGAGGATATTGCAAACAAAAAGAGAAGGAAAAATAAATAAACAGTTAAACTGCAGAATAATGACAAAAAAAAAGATGAACACAAATTCCCTACAAATTATTCAAAAGGACAATTAAACAAAGGATGCATTGTATTCTACACAAGAAAAAACACAATCATTAACAGCTGTGTATTCTTCTCAGAAATTCCAGATTTTTGGATGAATCTTTGTTGTTTGAGACAGAACAATCCCTTACCAATCTTGTCTCACCAAACTTCAACAATTCAATCATGCAAAATTCTGGGAAATCAACCTCAGCTACAGATGAACAATCACAAGATATGGTTTCTACCAAGATCAAACAAATCAAGAACAACAACAACGACAAATGTTGTTTGCCCCGAATGAAAAGATTCAGAACTTTCAAGATGCTCCAGAGTCTCCATTTGTTCAAGATTCAACAAACCCTCTGACAACAATCAAAAACATCGAAAGAGCAAGCATGATAGATATGAAAAGCAACAGAAATCATCAAGATTTCTACATAGTTAATTTGATTTGCATAAAAATGATAATTGTTAAGCTGTTTATGCATCTTGTGTATTTTAAGTTGAAGACGAGTTACTAGTTTACATAATGTAAAAAGAGTTATTTGTTGCAGTACTTATCTCACGTATCTTACGTGTGGTCTTCACTTTCACTTGTGCATCTCATAGTGTAAAGAACATAGAGGATTTCGACGCTGTTTTCCGTGATTCAATTGCCATATCCAACATTAAATTTTTAAAAAAATAAAAAAATAAAAAAAAACAAAGGCTAATAGACTTCAGCTAAACTCAGCATTTCAATTTCTGAATATAAAGATGCACACTAATTTCTAAAACCTTTTGCATATATACAAGAAAAATGTATGAATCTTTCTCAAAACTAATTGATATCCGGAGAAGTTTCTTACAGTATAATAATGGGAGAAGAGATGAAGAGAGGGGAGTGTTTATGATGGACTTGATAGCAACAAGTTCATCCAAGAGTTCCCATTTTCAGGACCCAACTTTTATACAGAAGATGATTGTAGTGGGAGGGACAGATACTTAACAGAACATGGAAATACATATCTTGATTCATTTGACAATTACTTCTACTTTCATGCTTACATATAACTTACTTGTAACAAGCATTTCTCAAACAAAACAAATTCACAACACTAGTCAACAGTCAGTAAATAGAATCTTAAAATTATACGACATATAAAAAGGATCATAATAATAAAGATATACGATTATTAAATTCGGTGAATTTAGATTTCAGAAAGGAGAATGCCTTACTTGATTAAATATGGGTGGAGGAGGAAAGTTGATGACCAAATTTCACTAAACAAGGGAATTAATTCCCACACAACATTGAACAACTGGTATTGAATCAAATATAGTGATTGTTGACCACGTAACCTCATTGTCATCTCAGCTACCGTTAGCAATATAGTCTTAATTACCTTTCTATCTTCTTATAATCATCCTCCTCAATCAACCCCCCATGTCACAAACAACAACCTCACTTTTTCTACATTTTTTCCAAAACTAGAGCACAACACTAGTGATGTAACCATCATAGAGACAATAATTCATCCAAAATATCCAAGGGCAGTGATGGAAAATAAATTTTCATTCCTATTCCCATTGAAGAATTTGAAACAAGCGCCCCCTATTTAACAGTAAAAGAAATAGCAATAATAAATTGATGGGCCAAGGCCTGACTACTTATTCTTCTCCATGCGTACGTATCATTATATTTTCATTGATCTTATAAGCACCTAATCATGCAAACAAGGCAGAACAGCAGTACTAGTAGTCCAAAATTCCTTTCTAAAAAAGAAAAAAAAAAGTAACCTGTTCAAAACTGGGGATGTTTCTGAGAAATATTTCAATCAAAACACTGACAAAAATAGATGAATATAAATTCCTGCAAATTAAATCTTCGCAAATATGTAGTTCCGGAGGTGAAACTGTTCTACTTAATTCCTACTTCTTTCTACTACCTTGGGAGAGAGGAACAACATTTTAGCAAGCTTTCTGTTCATTGACAGCCTTGTAGCATTCGAGGCTGCACAGAGGAAGCTTTGACTTGGAATCGCGGTACTTGTAAGGATTGTTGCAAGACGGACCAGCACACTTCTCCCGTGGAGGAGGATAACTGAAATTTCAAAATTCGTCAAGATAAATGTTCCGAAAAGACAGACAAAAAAATGTGTTCTCGTTGACAACGTTATTCAAAAGGGCAATAAAACAACCAATACCTGCACTTGTTCGAGTTAAAAAGTGCAGGATAGCCCATGTTTACTGGGAATGTGACGGTAGTCCCTGTAGGTCCCATCACCGTTCGAATGGTGTTTGATGAAAGCATCTCAGCACTGGTCGCCTTCTCCTGTTTATATTCATCATTATATTAATGTGTGTCATTGTGTGTATATATATATATATATATAAGATAGCAGTGTTAATTTTCGCTTGGCTCAAATTCTTCCATGAGAATGGTAATGGGAATCATCAAACAATGGGTTACAATGAGAATGATGGTTACATTGTTAGTGTATTGCACTAGTTATGGAATAAGATGAGACAAAATGATTGTTGGTTGAAGAATAGTGGAATGAGTGAGGAGAAATGGTTATAGGGAGGAAGGTAGTAACGGGACAGTGATTAATTTATTTTGAGTCTCATTACCTTGTATGGAGTATGATGAAGGTGAATTGATCATCTCTCATTAACCAAAAGAATTACCCTATATTCATTTCCATTACCATTCTCATTGAAGAATTATGAACCAAGTGCCCTCTAACATGTTCAAGAATCATCAAATGCTTAAGCCAATGTAACTTGCTAAATATCATATTCCAGATGCAGAGAGAAAATACCTGTGCTAATTCTTCCTGTCGTTTCTTTATCTTCTCTTCTCTCTTCTTCCTACTAGAATCTTGACCCAGGATTTTTCTGATTGCCTCTGCCTACATTACAAAATTATCGGGTAATTTTACATTTTGGCCTTTAAAGCTAATGAAAACAGTTTAATAAATGGTGCATAGCACAAAAGTGAACCTCTGATTCTCGGGCTGCTTTCTCATTCTGCAATCTACGCCTTTGAGCCGCTTCCACCTTCTTCAGTTGTTGCTCCACTTCTGTCAATTTCTCCTTTTGCTCTGTTTCACAGAATTTAGATGAGACAAGTTCAGCAATTGATTCTATGAGGTAATTAAAAGGTCAAAAGTAAAAGGCCTTCCCTACTTACTTCTAGGTGGTGCTGGTGGTAAACCATTAGGAAACTCAATTTGAGTACCACCGGCTGGTGCAGAAGCATCCTTGCTCAGAAGGGCCCGTTGACGAGTTGTAAGACCTATTTCCCTCTTGTTTTCAATTGGTAACTCTGATAAATCCTTCTTTTGTCTCTTCTTCTTATCATCAGGTTCACCATCTGAAATTAATTCGTCTTCCTCCTCGTAATCCATGTCACCAGATCTGGATTTCCGGGCATCTCCTCTGGGCCTTGCAACATCTTCCAAGTTTTCATACCTAACCCCCTTCTGCAGTTTCCTGCTGAACTGTGAATCAAAATCCTTATATCCAGATATCCTAGAAGACTTTAGTTTCTCTAGGTACCGGATCTCATCATCTTCATCGTCTTCATCAAATTCGTCATCCAAGACTCGTTTCTTAGGAGCCCTTCTGCTCTTACGAACTGAATCAGCCTTATCTCCTTGCTTCTCAAGGGCAGTTTTCGAAGATGTCCTCCCCATATCCTCCCTTGAGATATTGAAACTATTTTTGGAGAAATCCTTCCACGGGATACCTTGCAAGGAACCTTTCTTATCAAGAGTCGGCGAATGGTGCTCATCAGAACTTTCCTGAAATGCCAACATACCAAATTAAACACAAATATTGAGCCAGCGCAACATGGCAAAACTTGTTTAAAATTTAAGTCACAATCTTTAGGGTTGAATGGCACAGAATTGTTTCCCAAACAATTACTCGAAATTCCACATCACCACGTATATCAGCACTTATTTCCAACATAGACATAATAAAGTGCATTTAATAATTATCCTAATAATCAATACAGTAATAATTTGAGGCTATGAAAGAAAAGTCAAACGACCAAGTATTAAAGTGTTCAACTCTTTCCATGATAGTGCTCAACTGGAACATCACAATGCCAAAACAGAATCCACAGGGTGATTTGTCACTCAATTAAGTCAAACGCAAACTCAATTTGCTATATTTTGAAACCTAACTGCTAGGGCTCATTCACTAAGTTTGTGCCAATGAAAAGTAGATGTCAGTAAGTCCTCGAGTTAACTCCCACATTAAGTGCATAAATCATTTTAACCATTCTAGCATTAACAAACACCATAACCAAAGTGAAACCAATCCCAAATCAAGTAGAATCAGTTCAAAAATGTGTTTGCGTTAAAGGTTTTGATGGATCACAGTTGGAGAAGCAGCAAAGGTCACAAACCTGAGTGATCAACCTCTGTCGTGGCCTAGAATTATCCGAGGATTGTTTGGACTTAACCAAAGACCCACTGCCCAAATCCCCATTAGAAGTGGATTTGGTTTGAAGTGTACGAGTCACACCACCAACCTTCAACTTAACTTTTTTTGGTCTATTCTCACTTCCCACTCTATCACTGGTACCAGTACTTACAGTTCCATTTGATCCACTAACGGGCAAGGATCTTGACACACACTGGCTCAAATTGAACATTTTTTCCCCAGAGTTACCATCACCAACGTTCTCATCACTCGAGACCTTACTCATATCGTCTGAAACCGGTGTCATAGGCAGAGAGGGTTGATCAGGGAGTGACTGGGATTCAGGTCTAGGTCGGCGTGATGTTTGGCTTCTCTTTCTCTTGGCAGCAACTCCAATACCCTCCATCGGAGGAGCATTAGGTTGGTCCATTTTGACTGGATTCCTGATTCCAATACTAATAACCACAAATGTTCCAATAAAACGTTAAGAGGGGTCAAAGCATGCAAACCCCGTGGCGGATCAAAGACTCTGCAAAATGTTCACAACTTATCTATCAGACCACATACACATACAACATGTCAACTAAGACATAGCACATACGAGAACAAGTACAACTCAGTTCTAAATATCAGGTAGGAATGCAAAAGGCAACAAAGATGCCAATGCAATGCTATATAATAGGATGTACTTTTAAATCAAAATGTTTAACGACTCAAACGACCAATTAAGCAAACAATTAGATGTTTCGCAACGCGCCCAAACGAAAGGAGTTAATACGAGACACCAAGGGATCAAGATAGGAAATTACAAGGCAGTTACAGCAGCCATTCAACATGCAAATATGCAATAATAGAAGTAAAAAATAGTAATATAAATCCAGGAAACAAAATAGAAGATAAATTAATGCTGACATTCCCATGCCATACGCAATTATGCAAAACTAGCCAATTGAAGAATTCTCATGAGCAGAATCCATCATAACACAAATTAAATGCCCCCACCCCCAATTATTTACAAAACCTCGAATCGAAGCTACAATTAAACACATTCCACTCCAAACCCCCAATAATAACTCAATATTCCAATTCAAATCCGTAAGCAGCGAGAGAAACCACGCATCACATTGAGCGATCACCAAAGACAAAACACAACTCAAATTCACCAGAATCCCCCAAATTCCACCGAAATTCACCGCTCAATCGGCGCGCAAACACAGAAAATAGGAAAAGAAAACAGAGAAGAAACAGAATTTACCCAGCGAGAAACAGGCGGAGAAGAAACTGCCGAGTGAGCGAGGGCGCAAGGGTTATAATTGAGGCGAAGAGATAATGGGTCGGTGAAGAGATAGATACACGGAAGCGTAGGTATTTTAGAGAGAGAAAGAGAGGGACGTAAAGGGTTGTTTGGATGTTTATGTTAGGGTTAAAGAAGACTCCCAATTTCTTCTCCATTTTTTTCACGCCTGTTTGTGCGTGTGGTGTGTGAAATTTGTGTGTGTCTCGGTTTCGCGACTCAGTAAGGTCCTGCCGAGTTGACTCAGCACCCCTCTTCCCTCTTTTATTTTTGTTTCCCTCCTCTCTCTTCTACATATTTGTGCTGCAACTATATGCGCACGATATACTCCTGAGCCGCGCCCCCGGCGTATTTTAGTGGACGTTACACGTGCAGTCTTTTGACCACTTTTTCTTTATTCTTTTTTTTTTAATAATTAAATAATGGCATGTCTTTTACCTTTTCCACAGTTTGACACAACTCATTTTTATTTTACGTTGTCATTTTCACTAAATTGAGGAAGAATGCACATTGTCATTTTCTTCATCACATGAATACTTTTTTTCTTTAAGTGTTGGAAGCATTCATTGTGGAAAGAAAGAATATATTAACTAATTTAGATTGCAAAATATGTACATCGAGTAATAATAAATAGGGTTTCTATTTTTCATCAAGTAAATATCACTTTTATAAATTGTCATATAGGTGACCAATGTTAAATACTAACATATTTGTTACAATCAAATTTATGGTCGACGGCAGTTGTATATTAGTATATTTACATAATATAATTATTTGAGAGAACTCTTCGTGAATGACATAATTCCAGTGAATAGTAGTAACCATTTGGTTTAACGTGACTATTCGGTGAAATGACATTAATTGGTGAGTAAGAGTTCCAACTCTTAGGTTCACTGCAACCTTTGAGTAGAGTCGCAACCTTTCGATGCAACTCTTGAGTAACTATAAATACTCAATGGTGTGGTCATTTCAGTATATCGAATTGAGAATGGAGATTGAGAATTAGAGTTTCTCAATGCACTGAAAAGTCGAGTCTCTCTATATATAGTATCGAGTCTTATATTTTGAGTTTTATTAAAACACTTGTGATTTCTGCTTCTGAAATTCGTTAGAGTGTAACTATCGGATTTCTGTGAGATAGGTTTTGTATCCTGGAAGGTTAATTCCTTGTGAATCATTTACACCGATGTGGGAGGAATTAATACCTTTAAAGATAGCATCGTTTTTCGGTGTGCCTAACCTATCATTTAACTCCATCACCCACATTTTATTTTATACAACAGACGACTTACTATTATGACATAAAATTATGTTATCTGAAATGGTCTCTCCATTTATTTTAGTTATAAACAACTCGATTGTGTAATTAAAATTTACACAAATACTAAAAATTATTATTCTTAGGGCAAAAACTAAAATGACATACAAATAACATTTTATCTCTTCATCTTCTTAGAGATAAGTGATCTTTCATCAATTTTCACCCAACTTGATTCATCTTCATAATCTTCCTCTGTTCCTTTTTTTTTTCTTTTAGCATCACGTAGATTCTAGTTCTTCCAACTTGCTTATTATTTCAACTTCATCGTCTCAAATGAGTTCCAATGTACAAATTGCTGCAGCAACTTCATTAGTGGAAGAAAACTGTAATGCTCTATATTTTCTTTTATTTTTTGTTTCATCGCTATATGTAGAACAGAGAAGAATTGAACAAATGAACATCCAACTAACGGATTCTTGAATTCGTCGTGCAAATCCAATTGTTAAACATTTACTATGTTATTCCAATTGAATTGTGATATGACAATGTGAGACTCCTCGTGTGTAATATTGAAATAACGAATCTCATATAATTGAAAAAATCTCTATCTAGGCGTCTATTACTGGAGATGGAGTTTTCCTCTTTGAATTTGGGAATTCTACAGAGCTCTCCAAAGTCATCCAAAACAACCATGGAATCTCAATGGGGCTTTTACCGGTGTTGGAAAAACCTAAAGGAAATGAACAACCTATAGACTTATCATACTTTTTAGGTATGAAAAATTATCTGACTTATGTTATGTGTGTGGAAGGTTTGATCTTATTGACAAAAACTGTCTTATTGTGCTTGCAATGATGGAAGATGGGGCTCCAGTCACAAGAGACTATCCTTCGTGGGTTTAGAGTGAATGGGCAAAGAGAGATCAATCTGGAAGAGGTTGAAGTGAGTCTGCTCATAATCTCAAAGCCTACCAGAATCACAGTTTACGACTCTCAGCGCAAATGAGACAAGGGAATAGGAGGAGGATACCACAGTATCTTGCAGTAAATTTATCTCCTACAAGAAATACATACAACGTGAATAACTCTTTAAGCAAACAGAAAATCCAGTTTACGAGCTTCTATGGGCACCCGGTAACTCAAATTAAAAAGTTTTCGTATGAGATTTTAAGGAAGATATGTGCAAACCATAATATGATTAAAACAAAGTTTGGTTGATAGCGGAGATTGTAATGAGATATTGGTGGAGGATGAAAAAATTGGAGGAGCGTCAAAACCATAAAAGAAAATTGAAGCCTTTAGAGAGATTGTCAATGACTTAGGCCTCAACGAACTTGAGGCTAAGGGCCCAAAATTCCTTGGCTTAACAAGCGAGCTGGCAACAGGCTCATTAGAGAAAAGTTGGACAGGTTCCTTGCAAATAGTGAGCGGATGGACCTTGTTAAAGAGTTGGAAGTACACAAACTCAGTTTCATGTGGATCTAATCATAGGGTTATCAAACTAATCATCAATGAATATCAACAATATAAGATAAAGGGAATAAGAATCATGTTTCATTTTGAAGAAAAACAGGCACTAGAAGATGATTTACAGAGTATGATTAAGGAAACAATATGGAGGGGAATCTACCAAAATGTCTTAGAAGTTGCAGCAAAGATATTCAACAATAGGCTAAGATTCGGGTGGGACACTTAAGTAGCAAGATAAAAAAAAAAGCAAGAGGATAACTTAATAAGCTCTTAGATGATGGAGTGGAGAGTGGGGAGTTGGAATGAAAATGAGGTTAAAAGAGTGGAGACTTGATTAGGTGTGAAATTGTTAGGTTTTATAGCTCGATTTCCCCGTGTTTTGATTGATTTCGATGAGTATTTAGAGTCAATTGAGTACTATTTTCATGAACTAATAAATTCTCCTCTTTGATACTCATAGATGGATAGAGGACGAAAAATGGAGTTCGTAGGACTTTGAATCGACTCAAACGGATGCCCGGATGAGAAGATACAGAAGAAATACGAAAAATATTAGTTGAGGGAGCAAAAGTGTCACTGGAGTATGTTGATGGGCGAACAACTTCGCATTTAATCAACGAAAGATTATCATTAAACTTGACAACAGGATAGCAAATCAAATGAGCTAGCAGCCTCGTGGAGCGAACAGCTTCGTAGCGGAGCTAGCAGATTCGTAGGGCGAACATCTTTGTAAAAAAGCACTAATGCGGCAATCAGAATTGTGGCGAGCAGCCTTGCAAAGAACAGCTGTGCCAGCGGTTCAAGCCAGTCAATATGGGCGAACAAGGACGTAATAGAGCGAGCAGAATCGTAAAATGATCCCAAGCGAGGAGCGAACAGCTCAGAACGCAAAGGACCATGACATCTAACAGAGACGTACAATCGAGCAGCCAGTCACCGTCGAGAGCATCTCAGAAGTGCCAAAGATCAAGTACAACATGGGGAATCCCAAGAGTCACTAGCTTAGATATGGTCCAAGTGTCCTAACACTTGGCACCCATCCAATGAGTAATAGTGTAGATGTTGTACAAGTGTCCTAACACTTGGCAAAGATCCAATGGCTAAGCCATCAAGATGGTGACACATGGCCACTTTGTATGTCTATAAATACTCCCTTCTTGTACATGAAAAGGGGGAGAGAATTCAATATATAGCAAAACTCTTGCCAAATTATTCCTTGAACACTACTTAGCCAAATTTCATGATTTCTTGATCTTGTTTGATGATCTTCACTATAGAAAACAGCCACTAATCTTCTTAGTTAGAAAAGGTCATCAACAATTGGCGCTAGAAGGAGGGTTTCGAACCTTCGGTTGTAGAAAAAAATCGAAGAAAGGTTGAAGACTACCACCGGAATCTGCATAATTTCGCCGGAATCCGGGGTGAGGCTGCCGGAAAACAAAAGTGCATAGTCTTAGGACAAAGATTTACAACACTTTAAGGATTTCAATGCATGTGTGCATGAACTAGGGTTTTCAAACCTTTACAATCATACACAAGGCTAGTAATCCTTGGAAAAGGTGTCTGTAAGTACAAGATTACTTCATCCATTTGCTTATTTACCAACATTTCGATAGCCAAGATGGTTAGATCGCAAGAAGAACGACATTCAAGTATATCTCCAAGTCGTAGACCAAGAACTAGGGTTTCTTCCACCGAAGGACATGCACGGACAGTGAGAGCAACTTCGCAGAGGAATATACAAGTCACTATTGACACGATTCCACCAGAAGTTGAAGCTCTTGCTCAAAATCCCGAAGAGCTAGCAAAAACCATTGCTGTTCTTCAATCCTTGCAAAATCGACATATAGCAGGACCGTCAAGAGCACCTGTGACGACCAGACGAACAGGCGAGCAGGAGCGTACTGGCGAACAAAGGAGTAAAATGAGAGAAGATGCACGTCGGGACGAGGCCGACAGCGAGGAAGTTCGCAGAAATAAAGGAAAAGCTCCACTGAGCGAACGTCTAGGAAGCAGAGGAGAATCATCACCGAGTCGAGCAGATGAATCAAGCAAAAGTACTTCCCGGACAAGTGCTTTGGAGAGATTAGGAACAAGGAATGTGAATAGGAGGGAGCCATCCCGAAGGCATGAGGAGCGATCACACCATCCTGCTCGCCCATCAGTGCATGACCGAATCCGGAGGTCAGCTTTTGGCCGGCTAGGGCCAAATGGAGCTAGCAACGCTGCTAGGAAGACAACTCAGGAAAAACGTCCCGTTGGCAAGGGACTGCATCGTGAAGAGGTCACTGAACCCAATCACGATGAACAGCCTTCCATCGGGAGAACTCCCCCGAATGAGTTGCAGGAAATGAGAAAGGCAATTGAAGAATTGCAGAAACAGTTGGAGTCTCAGAGAGGTGTCGGATCAACCATTCTCCCATCTTCACCATTATCTCCGTCTATCCTCAGTGCACCGATCCAGAAGAAGACACAGTTCCCAGCCATCAATCTGTACGAGGGAACGTCGGACCCCCGTATTCATGTGACGAAGTATTCGGGTTTTATGATCTCAATGGGGGCGACCGACGCCACGCAATGCCGAAATTTTCCACTCACCCTGGGAGATGGCCCGCACAGATGGTTTTCAGCACTGGCTCCTGGCTCCATCAACTCTTTTGCCCAGCTAAGCAAAGAGTTTCTGTCTCACTTCTCAACTGCCGGGTCCTACTTGACCCACAGACACCGTCTGGCAGATATTAGGCAAGGAGACGAGGAGTCTGACAAGCAATTTCTGGAAAGATTTGATAAAGTCTTACTGGAGGGCGAGATGGTGAGTGAGAACACGAAAATTGTGGCAGTGATGGCTGGTTTAAAGAAAGGAACTGATTTGTGGAAGGAAATGCATCTAACTTGCCCGAAAACATACACAGAGTTCAGACACAAAGCGGGAATTCACGTTTCAATGCAGGAGGCCTTACACCGAGAGATGGGAGACAAGACTGAGCCAAAAAAGTCTAACAAGAAGTCGGGAGGAAGTGATTACAAAGCTCCGAAGAACATGAAGTCATTCAATGATGGAGCTGAATTGAAAGAAAAATTGAGTCAAGTCCTTACTATGTCCGTGGATGCTGTGTACAACAACGTTAAGGACAGGGAGATGTTGTCAGAGCCGCGGAAGATAAGGCAAGAGAGAGGAAAGCTGAACCCGAACAAATACTGTGCTTATCATCAGAACATCGGCCACTTCACGAGCGAGTGCCGAGATCTATTGAAGCAGTTGTGGAGGTTCTATGAGGAAGGGAAGCTGTCCGAATTCGTGAAGAGGGAACCAGGTAAAAGACCAAGGGCGCCAATGCAATCCAGTTCGGATGATGAAGATAGTGATGACCAACCAAGCAAAGTTGGTAAGAGGGGAAGGAAGGTCCCAGCAGCTCCAGCAAGGCATATCCCAGAAATCCTGATGCTGGAACCCACTGGGCCAGTAGGTGGTTGTTCTGATGGGAGACCACCTATGTCAAAAAGAAAGAGGAAAGCAGAGCTGAGAGCAGTAGATCAGGTAATGGAAGTGGGGGTAAATCCATCGACCAAGCAAACAGGGGACCTGACTTTCTCAGAAAAAGACTTAAACGGGATACTTACTCCCCACAACGACTCATTGGTCATTTGCGCCAATATCATGGGGACAAAGGTGCATCGTCTACTTGTCGACACTGGTTCCTACACGAATATCCTGTTCAAGAGCACGGTGGACCAGCTAGGAGATTGTGCTGAGTACATCAAAGATTGTAATCACAAGATTGTGGGTTTTGGAAATGCTGTAACCACCCCGCTAGGAATAGTTACGTTGACAGTTGAGCTTGTATCAGTCGAGGACCCGGAGAGGAAAATGAATAGAATGGTAGACTTCTTGGTTGTAGACCAACAGTCCACTTATAACGGGTTCCTCGGCCGTCCTTTCTTGCATGAATTTAAAGCGGCTGTTTCAACGTACTATTATTGTCTAAAATTTCCAACAAAGAGGGGTGCAGGTACAGTCAAAGGAGATCAAAGGAAAGCTCGTGCGTGTCTGTTGCAAATACAGTTGCAGGATCATCAAGTCAACATGGCGGATAAGTGCTCAGACAAGGACGGAGATGATAGCGAGGCCATGACTTCCGTTGATACTGAAATAATGGAAGTCGACGAGCAGTCACGCAGCGACGAACAACTATGCATAGACGAACAGATGCGCATGGGCGAACAGATGTGCGAAGGCGCACAGTTGGACGAGGACGAGCAGGAACGCGAAGACGAGCAGCTCGCCCAAACAGGAGGTACAGAAGCTGCTACTACTAGCAACGAGGAAGAACAAGCAAAGGCAATGGACGTTGATGCAGAAGACATAGAGCCACGACTGGGGGCAGAACCGATGGGAATCGAAGACGAGCCAAAGATAGAAGGGCCCATTATTGACCCCAGATGGAAAGGCCAAAAACGAAGGGCTACCCCGGTCGAAGAGTTGGAAACTGTAAAAGTCGACCCGAACCAAGAGGGCTTAGAACTCTTCATAGGGTCCGAGCTACCAGAGCCGTACAGGACCAACATGATTGAGTTTCTTAAAGCAAACCTCGATGTGTTCGCATGGTCGCATGCAGACATGGTGGGCATCAGCCCCGAACATGCTTGTCACAGGCTCAACATCGACCCGGGGAAGAGGCCAGTCCATCAGAAGAGGAGAAAATTTGGACCCGATAAATACGAGGCGCTCGACGTGGAAGTCAAAAAGCTGCTGGATAACGACTTAATCAAACAAGCGTTATGCCCGCAATGGGTGGCAAATCCAGTTTTGGTCAGGAAAGCAACTGGAGCATGGAGACTCTGCATCGATTTCACAGATCTTAACGCCGCCTGCCCGAAAGACAACTTCCCATTACCTCACATTGACCAGCTAGTTGATAGCACCGCCGGACATGAGCTGCTAACGTTCATGGATGCATTCGCAGGATATCATCAAATCGCGATGTATCCCGATGATCAAGAGCACACTGCGTTCTACACCAACAAGAACTTGCTATGCTGGAAGAGAATGCCATTTGGGCTAATCAATGCTGGAGCTACATATCAGAGGCTGGTCAACAAGATGTTTGATGATCACATCGGGAAGACGATGGAAGTGTATGTAGACGACATTGTTGTCAAAAGCTCAAAAAAGGAAGATCACTTACAGCACCTGGCTCAAACATTTGAGATACTTCGGACCTACAATATGAAGTTGAACCCCAAGAAAAGCAGTTTCGGAGTCCATTCTGGGAAATTCTTGGGACATCTGGTTAGTCAACGAGGAATTGAAGCAAATCCAGTGAAAGTGAAAGCGATCATGGAGATGCAACCACCCAGATCAGTCAAAGAAGTCCAACGGCTCACCGGATGCCTAGCAGCTTTGAACAGGTTCGTCTCGAGATCCGGAGATAAGTGCAGGCCGTTCTTCGAGGCCATCAAGAAAGGAAAGTTTCAATGGACAGACGCCTGTCAACAAGCGTTCGAGCAGCTGAAAGATTACCTCAGCGATACAAAAATTCTTGCCAAGCCAATCCCAGGGGAAAAGTTATACTTGTATTTGGCGGCCTCAGAGGTAGCAATCAGTTCAGTGCTCGTTCGTGCAGAAGGAAAGTTCCACCTGCCCATCTACTATGTAAGTCATGCCTTGCACGAAGCAGAGCTCAGATATTCACCAACAGAAAAGCTAGCATATGCGCTGGTAATGAGTGTCAGGAAACTTCGTCCATATTTTTTCGACCACCAGGTGGAAGTTTTGACAACGTTCCCACTCAAGCAAATACTGCACAGACCCGATGCGGCTGGTCGTCTCCTAAAGTGGTCCTTGGAAATTAGTCAGTTTGGGATTTCGTATGTTCCTCGAACAGCGATCAAGGGGCAAGCTTTAGCAGACTTTATAGTCGAACTGACTTTCCCCCAAGATCCAACGAGAGGGCATAGCCATCCCTGGCACATGTATGTTGATGGTTCATCAACAAATACAGCATCGGGAGCAGGTATAGTCTTGATAAGTCCGGACAGGCAAGTTTTTACTTCAGCTGTTCGATTCGAGTTCATGGCGACGAACAACGAAGCAGAGTACGAGGCTGTGATCGTTGGGTTACGCCTAGCATTAGCAGTTGGAGTACGGAGGTTGCAAATCTTTGGAGATTCACAATTGATCGTCAACCAGGTCCGAGGAGAATATGAAGCAAGAGATGAAGACATGGCTTTGTATCAAAAGATTGTTGCTCACTTGGCCTCTTTGTTCGAACAAATATACATTGAACAAATACCAAGAGACAATAATGCTCAAGCAGATGCATTAGCCAGGCTAGCAACCAGCACCGGACCAGCAGAATTGTCGGAAGTGACGCTAACAAGAATGTCCAAACCATCAACCGAAGATTACAAGATCTATCAGATCGACGAAAATTTCGAAGAAGACGACTGGAGGATGCCGATCGTTGAATATTTGCAAAACGATAAAAAACCGGACAACCCATTCGAAGCTAACAAGTTGGTTAAAAGAGCGGCAAGGTACACCATGATGGACGGACAGTTGTACAAGAGAGGAATTTCGCTCCCACTTCTGAAATGTTTGGCTAGGGGGCAAGGACAAACAGTGCTGAAAGAGATCCATGAAGGTGTATGCGGAAATCATGCCGGAGGACGGGCTTTGGCACATAAAACAATAAGGCAAGGATATTACTGGCCAACTCTCCTTCAAGATGCAATCAAGATTGCCCGAACTTGTCATAGATGTCAATTGTTTGCCCCAAACATTCACAAACCCCCACATGAATTGATTTCAGTCAATAGTCCATGGCCGTTCGCGAAATGGGGAATTGACCTTATCGGGCCTTTTCCCCCAGGACAAGGAAATGTTCGATTCGCGGTGGTGGCTGTGGACTACTACACGAAGTGGGCGGAAGCAGAAGCACTCGGGCGAATCACACAGGAGAAAATGATCAACTTTATCTGGAAAAACATTGTTTGTCGTTTCGGGGTCCCTCAGGCGATAGTGACGGACAACGGAAAGCAGTTTGAGGGAAAAGAGATCAGAGATTTTTGCGAAAAATGGGGAATAAAGAAACATTTCTCGACACCATACCACCCCCAATCAAACGGTCAAGTGGAAGCAGTGAATAAAATAATCAAGCATATACTGAAGATTCGTTTGGTTGACAAGCAAGGAAAATGGTCAGAAGAGCTACCAGAGGTGTTGTGGGCATACCGAGTATCCCACAGAACAAGTACAGGCGAAACACCGTTCACAATGGCATTCGGGACAGAAGCAGTAATTCCGATTGAGTTAAAAGTCCCGACAAAACGAACAGCTGCGTTTGACGAAGAAACAAACAACTCTGCAATGGCAGCAGAGTTGGACTTGCTTGAAGAAAAAAGAATAACAGCAGAATTGAAAAATGCAATCTACAAAAGAAGAGCAGCAAAGTACTACAATTCTCAAGTAAAGGCAAGAGAATTCGAAATTGGGGACTTGGTACTTCGAAAAGTTTTAATACCACCAGGAGTATTCGGCCCGACTTGGGAGGGCCCATACAAGGTGACGAATAAGTGGCACAACGGCACATACGACCTTGAAGACATGGAAGGCAAGTCGTCCCAATACTCCTGGAATACAACTTTACTCAAGAAGTACTACCAATGAAGACCTGTAAGTCTTAGAAAGTTTGTAAATAGATCCTTTGTAAATTTTTGAAATTTTTGCGCAAGTTTATAAGCGAGCAGATTTGCATTTATCTTACTAGGCGAGCAGAATTGCTTTAATCTTTTGTCTTGTTGAATTTTAGTTTTTAAGCCTCAAGTCCAAATTACTTAGTTGCTCGCCCAAAAAATTAGCAAAATACGAGTCTGTTATAAGACGAACAGAAAAGCTTTTTAAAAAGCAAAAATAAGGCTAAGTCCATAACGGACCAATAGCCCACATTAATGCAAGGCCAAGTCCACGAGCGACCAAAATGGCCCAAACAACTAAAGGTCAAGTTCTATAAGAACCAAATGACCAACTTAAAATTTAAGTGTTTACCTTAAGGAAAAAGGAACACTTAAAAACTGTCATGAGCAATTAAGTAAGACAAACAAAGAGGCGAGCAGTTAAGTAAAGACAAATGAAGAGGCATAAGCTTGTAGACGAACAAAAAATCTTCATTTCATTAGATCAAAAAGTTTTACAATAGGAATGAGAAATACAGAAATGTTATACATCCTATTGTAAGAAAAAACTAAAGTCTTCAAGGAAGAGGAGGAGGAGCATCTTCAGTCCTGGTCGCCGGCGTGCTCGGCTGCTCGCCATGGGCACTTGTACCAGCCCCGTCTATGGGGGTCAAGGGAAGCGAAGACAACCCTTCAAAAACCTCATCAGCGGCTGCCGCGTTGATCGCCGCTGAAGCAGGGTCAGGCTGACCGCCGTAAGTAGGAGCAGCAATGTCGACGTCCTCGCCGAAGACTTCCAAAGGAAAGCCGAGGTCGGCCAAATCGGAGACGAACAAAGTCGAGCCAGGAGGAGGAGGATAATTTTTCACGTATTCAACGAAGTCCGCCTTCACCGCATCACGGATATCTTGGTTATGATCGTGAGCGAAGTGGACAGACCGTAAACATTCTGCAAAGGCACAAATGTACCCAAAATTGGTCTTGTCCATCACTTCCTGCTCATGGACTTCGTATTCGATCAGATTCTGGCGCTCTTCCTCCAGCCTCTTGACATGTTCCTCGGCAGCGAGCAACCGAGCGGATAAGTCTGCTCGCTCCTTCTCAGCTCTCTCAGCTCTCAAGTCTGAGGACTTCACCTCCAGCAGCATCTTCTCAGCCTTCTCCAAGGCGTTCTTCTCGCCAGTTAACGAGGCCTCCATTTTTCTCTCCATCAAAGCCAGCATCTTAGCATGCTCGGCCTTGCATTCTTTGATGGCAGAGGCTCTTTCCTCGTCCATCCTCTCCACGCGACGGCCCAAATCGCGGTTTGTTCGCTCGAGATCCAGAACTTGATCGAGCAGCACTTGAGCCTGGACCACTTGATGGCTAGCATTGTACGCCATCAGGCGAACATTGTCGCTCACAGTCTGACCCGTGACAAGGGTGTTCGCCGATTTGGTCCAAGCTCTCGGGACCATCTCAGCTGCTCGACGGACAGGAGCATCGGGAATATCGCGAAAGCTGGGGGGGGCATCCTTCACAACAGCAAAGTGGTGAAGAGCAGTTCCTCGACCGGGATAACGCTCCGGTTTGTACCTAACCAAATGAAGAATTAAGAGTAAGAACAAAAATGATGACTAAGATCAGACGAACAACAAAACCTGAAAAGCGAACAACTTACTCTTTAATTCTAGAAGGATCCCAACCTAAGTAGGAGAGATCCTTGGGGTACACCACTGTTTTGGTCGCCGCCACGCTAGCGACCACCTGTTGCTCGTCCACCACTTCCAAAGAGGTGGATCTAGAAGCAGGAGATCGGGGAGCAGCACTGCTCGCCTCCGCCATGGTCTTTGATCGCTTAGAGGCGCGATCATCGCCGCGAGCATCATCGCCTCGCGGCGCCTTCTTCTTCTCCTTCTCTTTTTCCCTCTCCTTATCCTTCCTTACATCCCGTGGAGAGGGAGTAGATTTGGCCGCAGGTTTGCGGCGACCAGCTCCGGCGGCTGGGCGACCAGAAGGGTTCTCTCCGGCCCGGAGACGCATGATAGCGAGGGGAGGATCCATCTTTCTCCTTGAAGCATCAGCCATCTGTTTAACTCGATTGGCGAGTAGATAATATGACTCGGGCACAGCTGGGATAGCAACAGTGACTTGTTGATCTGACAAGAAAAATACAAGTGTTAGGCGAGCAAGAATGATGAACGAGCAAAAATGATGGGCGAGCAAAAATAAAAAAGTTACCTTCTGGAACCGCGGCTTGGGCTTCAAGATGGTGGGGACTCGTGACCAAGCCAGCAAGTTTGCGACAATGAGCCTTCGAGAGATGGTGTATGTCGCGACTAGCAACGTCGCGAAGAGAGATGATGGCTAGGGTGAAGAGAAACTCGTCGCTCAGATTAGGGTTCCCCCACTTCAAATTTCTCAAGCCTGCAAAACAACAAAAAGGATTAAAATTAGTCCTATTTATGAACTAATAAGATAAAGGAAGGCCTACGTTTAGCATTTCCAAATCGTTCGGGCGACATGATGCGCGCCTGCCCGCTGGCGAATCCCTCCGCTGCTCGCCAGTCACCACCAATGAAGAAAAATTGGCGATGCCAACCCTTAATCTTATTGGGGACTCCTTCAATGAGTTTCAGCCCGGTTTTCGCTTTAACATAGTACCAACCAGCTCCATCCTCTTGTTGGGCGGAGATAGTCAAGGCGTAGAGAATCTCCGCGGTTGTTATCTTATTTTTATAGCCCTCAAGACCAAAAAGAGTCATGAAGGCTAGGAGACTACTCCAACCATTTGGAGTAATCTGGGTGATCGCCAGGTTCATGTCGGACAAGAATCGCCCGATAAGTGGATGAACGGGGAGAGGAAAACCCGTGTTGAGCACATCCAAATTGATCGCCGTGCAACCAGGAGGAGGGCGATCAGCAGTTTCTCCTTCCTTTGGTATGTACATAAAAATGTCGTACGGAATCCTGTAGGTAGCACGGATGCTCGCCAGGTCTTCCTCAAGGAGCACGCTATCAAGGCTGCTCGCGGCAAAGTCCCCACTTTGTTTCTTCATGATTACCCTCGATGGAGTGACAAATGTCTTCGAGTAGCGAGCAGCATAGTTCCTCCACTCATTATCGCGAACAACTCCTTCCGGGATCCGGGATTCGGGTGTAGTTTGAGAGAGGGGGAAATTAATTTCCCTTAAAAACTCCCAAGTAAGCGTAGGACATTCTTGCTCGCCAACTCGCTGCTCGCCAGCAGGGCCAGTTTGGTCGTCCTCGAGGTCAATTGAACCCTCTATCTCCGCGGCCACTTCTGTGGAATCTTCACCAAGATCAGAAGACGTTTCAGGTTCGCGAGCAGGATGGTGAATATCTTCTTGATCGCCAGAACGATCAGCGGCACACGTCTCTACCGAGCGAACAACGGAGCTCGCATCCGAGTCCGTGTCTTCGTCCACCAACAACGTGCGCGGGTTGTTCGCCAACGCTTGGCGAACAGATCTGCGCGGAGAATCCGGATTTACGGGTCGTTTTTCCAGGTTTCGTCCGGGTCCGGATTGAGATGAATTTGAGGGGGTAAACTCCATTCGAAATAACGAGGCGGAAGTTTAACCAGTTTTAGAAGGATTTTAAGTACGATGGGTCCGAAATCAAAATTGCAGCGGTAACGTCACTACGAGACGGCGGCGCAATGGCGGTTCACGGCCGGAGTAACAATGATGATTAAAGGAAATACGGAAGAAAAAGAAAAATTGTACGGAATCGAAATGTAAAGGAAAAACGAGGTAAATTACCTTTGAAAACGAAGAACAAAATGACACGAGAGGAGATTCAGGTACAAGAATCACGAAGAAAGAAAGCTTCGAAGCGTTTGTCAATGGCGGAAGCGTGAAAATCGAAAGAAGAAAGAAAGAGGAATGAATGGGAAATCGCCTATTTATAAGAATGAGGCTGGGTCGAAAATGCAATTTTCGCAAAATTCCGTAGGCCCCTATGAGCAAATTGGGGGTCGCGCGTGACTGACGCGACGCCTCGCATTCCGTGCCTCGGGAATCCAACCGTCGCGACACGAAAGGGCGTTCGTTGCTGGTCGCGCACTTTAGTTCCCATTGCTCGTTTGCTCGCCTACGCGTTTGCTCGCCCATGTAGCTTACTATACTCTCTTCCTGCTCGCCCATTATTCGAAGATGAAATTATAGCTTGGTCTCAGTTGATCACTCCATATTCAACATAAGATCAAGCTAGGGGGCAATTGTTGATGGGCGAACAACTTCGCATTTAATCAACGAAAGATTATCATTAAACTTGACAACAGGATAGCAAATCAAATGAGCTAGCAGCCTCGTGGAGCGAACAGCTTCGTAGCGGAGCTAGCAGATTCGTAGGGCGAACATCTTTGTAGAAAAGCACTAATGCGGCAATCAGAATTGTGGCGAGCAGCCTTGCAAAGAACAGCTGTGCCAGCGGTTCAAGCCAGTCAATATGGGCGAACAAGGACGTAATAGAGCGAGCAGAATCGTAAAATGATCCCAAGCGAGGAGCGAACAGCTCAGAACGCAAAGGACCATGACATCTAACAGAGACGTACAATCGAGCAGCCAGTCACCGTCGAGAGCATCTCAGAAGTGCCAAAGATCAAGTACAACATGGGGAATCCCAAGAGTCACTAGCTTAGATATGGTCCAAGTGTCCTAACACTTGGCACCCATCCAATGAGTAATAGTGTAGATGTTGTACAAGTGTCCTAACACTTGGCAAAGATCCAATGGCTAAGCCATCAAGATGGTGACACATGGCCACTTTGTATGTCTATAAATACTCCCTTCTTGTACATGAAAAGGGGGAGAGAATTCAATATATAGCAAAACTCTTGCCAAATTATTCCTTGAACACTACTTAGCCAAATTTCATGATTTCTTGATCTTGTTTGATGATCTTCACTATAGAAAACAGCCACTAATCTTCTTAGTTAGAAAAGGTCATCAACAGAGTACTCAAGCAAGAAGTACTCGAGTACTTAGTACCCGAGCACTCGAGTATTGCACTCGAGTGGGTGCTGGTCGAGTACTCACTACTCAAGTGCTCGAGTATTGCACTCGAGCTGAGCTTGGTCGAGTACTCAATACTCGAGTGGTCGAGTAGAGTGCTCGAGCTAAGGCCGGTCGAGTAGTCACTACTCGAGCTAAGGAGGTCGAGTACTTTTCAGTCTCTGGAAGATTTTAGTGCTCGAGCTACATTGCTCGAGTACCATCTATTCGAGCTATACTCGAGTGAACGTGGATTTCGGCCCATAAACACCCAATTCGATTCGTTGCCTATTTATACCCTTTCCGAGCACGTTTTTTAACTCCAATTGACGCATAGAGATAGTATTTGGAGAGAGAAGAACACCGAGAGTTTGAGCAAACATAGTTTACATGTAATTGAGGTTTTAACATCACGAATTCATAGTTTAGATTTTGATTTTGATTTTCTTTCTTTCATTCTTCAACACTTGTTACGTGAGACCTTGAATTTCTTCTTTATTTGACATTCGTTCGTGGATTAAACTTCTTTCTTCAAAACCTAGTTTATGTTCTTTAGTTTTTCAATTCAAATCGTCATGTTTATGTTCATTGCTTATTTAATTGCTTTCGTTATCATTAAAACCATGCTAGGCTAACCCTTGAATGTTTGGGGTAGGATGAACTCGTAGAAGTAGGATGTTGGTACGTAGGATAACACGTGATATTTAGTGCTAGTTCTCTTAGTTAATTGAATTCTTAAAATAAACCCTAGAATTATCTTTGAATTGAGTACGAAAATTGTTAGAGAGAGGACGACCGCATCACTCTTTAACAATTAATAGGCTTAACGAGAGGATTTTAGAAGGGGTTTATCATATACCGGTTTATCTAGGGAGGACGACCGCATCACCTTAGTTAAATTAGGGTCTCATTAATTAAGCACAATCCATGAACTTGTTTAGTGGATTCGTGAAGTCGATTGACAGGACGAAGTATTATGGTTTAATTTTTTAGCTTTTAGTCTTTCAATCTAATATTTAGGATTAATACTTGTACATCACGATTATTTTAGTTATTGTACCAACCCCATTAGTATACGTAGGAATTCCTATCCCGAGCATCACCATCTCATATTTGCATATACTTAGTTATTTATTTAGTTTAATTCAGTTATTATAATATAGAGTAGTTTATTATAATTTTCAATCCCAGAACATACACTCATATTAACTACGGCGCGTAGATCTCCAGGGCTCTATTCGCATACTTACCTTCACTTGGGTTCGATAATACTTGGTCCCTATACTTGCCCATACTACTGATCACATACTCTTGTGGGGTAACTACTAGTATAACTAGTATTTTGCGTTCAAGTCAAGACTAAGCTTGTTAAAATTGCAAACCCAGGAGGAGATCCATTGGTATCAAAGATCAAGAACCACTTGGTTGACAACGAGTGTTAGAATGTCACATTCTTCCACCGAAGAGCTTCGAAGAGCTGAATAATCAATTCAATCAAAATGATTCTTGATGAGGAAGGGGAGTGAAGAACCAATTCAATTGCAATTGAACAAGTGTTCTTTCGATTCTATAGTAAGTTTTTTTCATCTAAACAACCCACAACTTCGGAGATTTATCAAGTTTTATACTTCGTTAATCGAGTGGTCTCCAAAAATATGAGCAACCATCTGAGCACTCATTTCACTACAGAAGAGGTTACAAAAAACTGCTTTTGGGCTCAGGTCCACCAAAGCACTAGGGCCACACGAATTTTTAGTCTTCTTCTATAAAAAGTTGTGGGAAATAGTGGGCACCAAAGTTACAAATAACATCCTGGAAATTCTCAACAACGATATTGGTTTAAGGGAGTGGAATGATACTATCATTTCCCTTATTCCCAAAATAAGAGAGTCCAAACATCCAAAGGATTACATGCCAATCGGTCTATGTAATGTGGCGTATTGAACTCTAGTAAGAGCAATAACAAATAGGTTAACAAACGCCATTGTTGAAATTATTGACCCCATTCAGAGTACACTTGGTCGTGGGAGACATATTGCAGATAATATTCCGATGGGATTCAAATGTAAAATTAGTTTTGCAACACTCAAATTGAATATGAGCAAGTAGGGGTGGAAGTAGGTCAGGCCAAACTAGGTCTTACATTGAAAAGCCTAGACCTATTTCACAAAGACATAGCCTGAGTTTGACCTATTATCTATGATATACTTTTTTATAGGTTCGGCCTAGTCTTTTTAACTAAACAGACCAAACCTAAGAATATTTAAAATTGTAATTCTTTACATATTTTTAAAATAGTCTAAAATTATTTCTATCTATTTTTACTACTGTCATGTCAAATTGAGGTTGTTAGCATCGACTCAAAAAATATAAACTGAAATTTTTGAAAAATTAAATAAAAAAATAAATATGAAAAGTTGTAGCTATGAAATTATTATCCATCATTTCACGATTCATATTTAATATAACTTGACCATATTATACAATAAAATATATAAATAATATATAAAAATAAATATTTAATAACAATAATATATATATATATATAGTACATCATTTTAAATATGTCGGTCTGTTAGGCTTTTAAGGTCTTTTACAAAGGCTAAGCCTAACCTACTTAAATAAGTAGGTCTTTTAATAAGCTTTGACCCGACTCATTTAATATATAAGCCATACTAGGTTAGACCCTTAGTAGGCCAGGCCGTAGGCCTCTGTCGGGTGGCCTGACCTATTTCCACCCCTATGAGCAAGGCATATATGATCGGATTGAATGGTCCTACCTATAAAGAATCATGGAAAAGTGGAATTTCATGTGACCTGGATTGAATTAATAATGAGATGCGTGAATTCGGTGTTCTATAATCTCAAGATCAATGACATGACAACTTAGCAGGGTCTTTGAAACCAACTTGAATGCCTTAGGCAAGAAGACCCCTTGTCCCATTTCCTCTTTGTATTGTGTGCACAAAGTTTGTCTTCCTCATCCAAGGAGTAGCTCTGAAGAATGAAATTACGAGAGTCAACGTGGTAAGAGGCCGTTCGTAAATTTTACTTTTTTTTATCGACGACAACCTTGTCTTTTTAAAGCATTTGTTGGTCCCGAAAATGAGTTTTGATGCGAGATAAAATCTCAAGAAGAAGACTTTTAAGCAATTTTTAACTTTTCTTTTAAGACTTGTCTTAAGTAGATGACTCCCACAAGAAGAGATGGATAAACTGACTTTAAAAGATTAGCTTTAGTTAATAAGCTAACCTTATAAAGTCAGCTTCTAACAAAGTTTGGTGCGGAATAGTGAAGGCCCTAAGTTTATTCTCGTTTTTTTGGAAATATTTTACTTGAAACTCTTAGAAACAAAGTCAACTTACTTAGTGTGAAGTTGATTAGACGAGCTACAAAATTTTACGGCCCAGAAGGTGCGACCTGAGGAGAATTGTTGAATGGCTTACCATGAGACATCAACCATATTCCGAGAACCCAAAATGTTAAAGCCCATGAGGTGACAATATATGTTATATACTCTCATTTGCCTCAATATTGGTTGGGCATCGAAGTTCCTGTTTGGATTAAGAACTTAGCCTAGTTGTTTTGTCCGTCGTTTTCTTTAGATGAGCTAAGTTCTTTGACTAAAAAATAATAAAGCGACACTCGTTTTATATTGAATTCACTATTATGATTTATGTATTGGACTAATGCAGCTTGAATTGATGTTTTGTTACTTAATTATATTAAATTATTGATTATGCTTAAGTTTTCTACAAGAAAAAAAATGTGAATTACATATATTTGATAGGTCAGTTGTTTAGAGCTTCTCCAAGGCAGAGGCAAACCTTGTGGCAAAGGCTATTTGCCACCAAAATGGCACTCCAAAGCTGGGGCAATTACTGACCCAAAATAGCCACCCAATTTTTTTTTTTTTTTTTTTTTGTGGCAAATGTGGACTCTTTTGCTACATACTGTTGCCAACGCAAATGTTTTCCCTTTTTCTTTTTTTTTCTTTTCTTTTATATAGATTTTGTTGATATTGTGAGAGTATTATGCAATATTAAGTGTAATTTTTATTTTATGTGGCATTAATATATATGATAATTTAAAAATAAAAAATATACAACTTAATATTTTATCAATACTAACACAAATTATAACTAAAATAAATATAATAAAACAACATTAATTAATTTAAATTACACAATACAATGAGAATTAAAACATGATAACATTAAAGAAAATACTAAAATTAAACTAAGGAAACACAACAAAGCAAGATAAATTCAGTACAACACACATGAATTTAACGACACAAATAAAATACAAATTAAACATGAATACTATGAAATCTAGTATTCTGGTAGACCACTCTCATTGTTGGGAAAATAGGGTTGCCCGGAATCTATTCGGGATGAAATTTTAAATACGAATTTAAATACAATTATTACTAGCATGAATTAATCCTAATTAATTCAAATAATAATTCCAACAACTAATTATCATCATGCATGTTAAATTAATTTCACATATTAACTAGGCGGAATAAACAAGTAAATATGCGATTAACGTACCTCTTGTAGTATTGGCCTTTGGATATACGGGACAATTGTAATCTCGCTCTATCAACCCAAAGCCTTCTCAAGTATTTCCCTTTTCACCTCACTTGATCGCCGGTGGGAGACGCTTTCAAGCAATTTAATAAACTAAGGAAAAAGAAAAATATATATGCTTCTTGATTTTTCCAACACATGGAATTATATACTTGGGGATGAAATAATCATCCCCTATTTATAACTATGAGTGGCCGAAAATTAGTGGTTATTGGGCTTTAGAGAAAATCTTTTCTTAGACTCTAAGAAATCTTGAATATATCTCATATATTCTTTTCTCCAAAATAAAATATTCCACAAAAATCTCACTCACCTTGTTATAGGGTGTTATTTTCGAAAATTGCAAGGATGAAATCCAAGATTTGGATCTTCTTGAATTTATGATATATTCTTGTATTCCTAGAATACATTTCTTCCATAATATCTTTCCAAGAAAATCAACAAAATCTTATTTCTTTTTAAATCCTTATTTTCGAAAAATATGATGAAAAGTCAGCATTGATATTTCTTTTTATTTTAATCATCTTATCATTATTGGGCTACTTAATGGGCTACTTGAGGGGCCTTAAGGAGAATTAAGATTGAACCTCCTAATGGACTTCTGAATTTCAATATTGAGCCCCAATATAATTCAGCCCATTAATATTAATTATTACCACTAATAAATTAATATTGCACTATCCATCTTAATCCATATTACGATAATATGGGCTCCCGGTTATTATTTCCCGCGTTTAAGATTATCAAGTCCATTAATTAATTAAGCTTCTGAATAGCTCTAAATTAATTAATATATTTCACCTTGGAGTAAAGACAGCTCAACATTATTATTCGTACCGAAGAAACTAATTCTTCACTTGCAAGATTTGGTACAATAAAACTTCTGAGCCCACCAAGGGGACTAATCACACGAGCCGTACTCGCACGCGTTTCTCCGTATTAAATCTTAGCAACCGTCGTATGATTAATATTACTGCCCAAGACACAAAGTTCGAAGTCGCAATGATTCTCACCCAACATGAATCAAAGCAGTAACTACTAAGCACACACAGTCCTATTTAAGTGACGGAGATTAAGAAATCAACAACCACTGAGGTCTAATTCTTCACCTTTCAGAACAGAAGAATTTATCCTCGC
Source organism: Ballota nigra (assembly GCA_947034835.1). Taxonomy (NCBI): domain Eukaryota; kingdom Viridiplantae; phylum Streptophyta; class Magnoliopsida; order Lamiales; family Lamiaceae; genus Ballota; species Ballota nigra. Next base: position 1,163,678 of record OX344727.1, on the reverse strand, counting down.
TGTAGGACCTCTTCAACACATACTAAATGTGTTAGTGAAATCTCTTAGTCAAGACAGACCAATCTGAGCCTTACACATCGACCTTTCACAGCGGATTGTTCAATTCCACCTAGGTCGTGAAATTGTACGTTTAGTTACAAGTAAACTGTTAATGTTGTCTTCCGTGATCGGGTATCACCACATTAACTACAATGTAACACGTACTATATATTGAACGGTTTGCAATAGAAATTCAACATTCAATCATAACTAAAGCAAATGCGATAAAAGAATTATTCTCATAAAATGAGTGTTTGATACACGAGTTATACAAAGTAAAAGCATACTTTCACGTATAACTCCAACAATCTCCCACTTATACTTAAAGTCTGCTTTTAGTATACATCACGCATGTCTTAGTGTAGTAGCTCTACGTGACATCTCATGTCAACCTACACTAACCTAATAATTCCTCCCACTTATACTTAAAGCAGATTGGCAATAGTCTTGACTCCCATTCCACCCACATGTCTCTCGAATGTACTCTGAGACAGACCCTTTGTGAATGGATCCGCTAGGTTGTCACCCGACACTATCTTTGCCACCTCTATATCTCCTCTCTTAACGATTTCTCGTATCAGATGGTATTTTCTTTCTATGTGTTTGCTGGCCTTGTGGACTCTCGGTTCCTTTGAATTTGCAACTGCTCCGGCATTGTCACAAAAGACAGTTATCTTGTCGGGCAAATTCGGAACAACGTCCAAGTCCACTAAGAAGTTCTTGAGCCAAACTGCCTCTTTCGCTGCTTCACAAGCAGCTACATACTCGGCTTCCATGGTCGAATCGGCGATGCATTTCTGCTTAACGCTTCTCCATGAAATGGCTCCTCCTCTCATGAAAAACACACTACCCGAGGTTGACTTTCTTGAGTCTATGTCTGATTGGAAATCCGAGTTCGTGTATCCTACGGGAACTAGACTATCTGACTGGTAAATCAGCATCCGCTCCCGAGTTCTTTTCAGATACCTCAAGATGCACTTTACGGCAGTCCAATGGTCTTTCCCGGGATTACTTTGATATCTTGCCACCATGCCCACGACAAAGCAGATATCCGGTCTCGTACACAGCATTGCATACATAAGGCTTCATACGGCCGAAGCGTATAGAACACCTTTCATGTCATCTATCTCCGCTTGCGTCTTAGGGCTCATTTCTTTTGATAGATGGATTCCGTGCCTAAAAGGTACAAAACCTTTCTTGGAATCTTGCATGCTGAAACGCTTCAAAACAGTGTCAATGTATGAAGCTTGCGATAAGCCCAACATCATCTTCTTGCGATCGCGAGTGATTTTGATCCCAAGGATGTGACCGGCTTCCCCTAAGTCCTTCATATCAAATTGTTTTGACAGCCATACATTTACGTCTGACAATACCTTTACATTGTTTCCAATGAGCAGAATATCGTCTACGTATAATACTAAGAATACCACCGCAGTTCCGTCACGTTTCTTATACACACAACTTTCGAACTCGTTTTGATCAAACCCATAAGACTTAATCACTTGATCAAAACACTGGTTCTAAGTACGCGATGCTTGCTTAAGTCCGTAAATGGATCTCTTGAGCTTGCATACGAGATTCTCTTGGCCTTTTTCAATGAAACCTTTGGGCTGTTGCATATAGATATCTATGCCGTCAAGACTTCCGTTAAGGAAAGCCGTCTTGACATCCATTTGCTAGATCTCGTAATCTAGGTGCGCAGCGATAGACAAGAGAATACGGATGGACTTAAGCATAGCTACAGGCGAAAAGGTTTCCTCATAATCGATCCCTTCTTTCTGAGTATACCCTTTGGCCACAAGCCTTGCTTTGAAGGTTTCAACCCTTCCGTCTGGTCCTCTTTTCCTCTTGTACACCCACTTGCATCCAATGGGTTCTACCCCACTGGGTGGCTCGACCAACTCCCACACTTGATTATGATCCATCGAACCCATCTCGGCTTCCATTGCCGTTTGCCATGACTCCGCGTCTTTGTCTTGGATTGCCTCATCGTACGTCCATGGGTCTGATTCAACACCGGAAACCAAATCCGAAGATTCTCCTATCCCCATGAATCTCTCGGGTTACTTAGGAACCCTCCCACTACGACGGGGTTCCGGTTGTGAAGATGTGACGTGTGGTACATCATCTTGTATACTTGGTATCGAGGTTTGACCTCTCAATTCTTCTAAGGTAATTTCACTTTTAGGTTTCCGATTGTTCATATAGTATTCCTCCAAGAATTTAAAGTGTGTACTAATCACGGTCTTTTGATTCTTGGGACTATAGAACATACACCCTTTCGTTCCCGCAGGGTATCCTATAAACAGCCTTAATTCCGAACGTGGATCCAACTTACCGGCTTCCTTGTCTAGCACGTATGCCGGACAACCCCAAATCCGCAAATGTCTTAGACTGGGCTTGCGCCCGGTCCACAATTCCATTGGGGTTTTAGGAACCGATTTGGATGGCGCCAAGTTTAGAATATAAGCCGCCGTTTCCAAGGCGTTACCCCAAAACGACTTGGGTAAATCCGAATAACTCATCATGGATCTGACCATCTCTAAAAGAGTCCGGTTCCTTCGTTCCGCCACACCGTTCTGTTGAGGGGTTCCCGGTGCGGTCAACTGGGATACGATCCCTTCGTCCGATAGGTAGTTCAAGAATTCATCGCTGAGGTATTCGCCTCCACGATCTGATCGTAGAAACTTGATACTCGTTTCCCTATGTTTCTCGGCTTCAGCCTTAAACTCTTTAAACTTTTCAAAAGTTTCAGACTTATGCCGCATAAGGTAAATGTACCCATATCTTGAGTAATCGTCAATGAATGTTACGAAATACTCATACCCCATTCTCGCTTTGATCGTCATTGGACCACACACATCGGTATGAACGAGTTCTAACACTTCCGTGGCTCTATTCCCCTTGGCTCCAAATGCCCTCTTGGTCATCTTACCCTCTAAACAGGATTCACAAGTTGGAAACGGCTCGACTTGGAGTGATTCCAAGGATCCGTCTTTCACCAATCTCTCTATCCGCTTTAGATTAATATGACATAGTCTAAGATGCCATAGAAGTGTTTCGTTCATCTTCGAAGAATGCTTTCTTTTATTGCTCGAAATGATCGACGTGTTATTAGATTCATTATTTGAGTGGTGTGCACACTTAATCGTATAGAGATTGTTTACCAATGTTCCATGACAGATAACATCATTCTTAAAAGAAACAGTAACAACTTTATTAAAAGTAACTGAATATCCATCAAAAACAACTTAGAAACCGAAATTAAATTCTTCCTAAAGTTTGGAACGTATAAAACATCTCTTAAAATTAAAACTCTATCTTCAAAAGATAGGTGCACGACTCCCACTGCTTCGGCTGCCACTCTCGTAGCATCCCCCAAAGTGATTGTGATCTCATTCTTGCTAAGTCGTCGGGTTAGCTGGAACCTCTGAAGAGTGAAACAAATATGATCAGTTGCCCCGGTATCCACTACCCAAACGTGGGCAGCATACGCCGCAACATATGTTTCAACGACTAAAGCATGAGACTTACCTTTCTTTCCACCCTTCTTAGGCTTAGAACAGGTCGCCCTCCAATGTCCCTTCTCACCACAATTAAAGCACTTTCCCTTAGCAACTTTCTTTCCACCTCCTTCTCCCTTTGTCTTGGGTTTCGCAACGGTTGGATTTGCTTGGGTCTGGCCCTTCGTCCTCTTCCTCTTCTTCCCTCCCTTGGGACCCGAAGAGGAAGACGGACCGTTTGCCACCATAGCAACAATTTGGTGATCCATTAGAGTCTCCGCCGATACCAAAGCTTGCAAGAGCTCGGGCAAACTATTTGCCCGGTCATTCATTTGATAGTTCAACTGAAACTGCTCAAAGCTCTTTGGCAGAGAATGGAGAACGAAATCGACCTTAGTAGGGAGGTCAAATTCTGCACCAAGTACTTCCAACTTGTTGAGATAACCCATCATCTCGACTACGTGATCCCTTACGGGCGTACCTTCCACCATTTTCAACGAAAGCATCTTTCGCATGGTGATTTGCCTAGCCGTACGGTTCTGATGTTGAAACATCGCTTCAAGATTTTGCATTATCTCAGAGGCGGTCTCCATGTGTTGGTGTTGGTGTTGCAACACATCTGACATTGAAGCCAGAATAGTACACCTAGCCATCTCATCAGAGTCAAACCAACTCTTATGTTCTTTCTTGTCCGCTTTCGTGGCATCTTCGGCAGGCTCTTGGGGCTTAGGAGTGGTAAGTACCCACTTGTGGTGTTGAGCGGTTAGGACAATATTAAGGTTACGTTTCCAATCAACATAGTTCTCACCAACAAGTTTGTTATCTTTAAGTATACTAAACAGTGGATTAAAAGGTTGCGACATGATGAGCTGAGAATAAAACATACATTCATATCAATGTCTAGAAAAATACGAAATTATCACATAAATTTGATCACATCAATTATATTGAAACCTTAAAACAATATAATCATGCATCAGCCAACATCTTGAAACAATTTAAATGCGCCACGAGGGGTGGTCTATACATTTAAACACATTCAAGCGGATTACAAACTTAAAGTTACAAATCCTTAATTCAAAATTAATAGTTGGCTCCCACTTTGACCACATAGAAACTGACAGGGACTCAGAGGGGAGTAAGTTAATATCAATTCCCTATGCCTAAGTAATAACCATAATTAAATACAGGATTATTATTTCGCTTTGAGCAAGCCACTCGTGGTGAGGGTCAATACCGCCACTAGTAATAATCCACAATCATCCTTTCGGAATTTATTCATGTGAAATCCGTTCTTTTGGCCGATCCGAGGGGGAAATGTATTCCAAAAGAACTTCACAAATAAATAAATTATGGAGGTCAAAATAATCCAATTTTAATATCCGGAATAAAATTGCGATTATAAAAACATACTTAGTAATTTTCGAAAGTAAGGTTTTTCTTGGACAATTAAATTCATGCAAACACATATTAACAAATAATAATAAGTGCACGAAATAAAACATCCATCAAAACAAAATTAACCACATTGAAGCACTCGAATCCAATTGTCACGGTTTAATTTCTTCACGTCTTGATGCGAAAAATCATCCTTGTTGCTTTCCGACGTTCGTCTCGACGTGCTCCCACTCGAACAGCAACACTTCATCAAAAACATCATCGTTTGGGGTTCAGGACGACGTTTAAAATCACACGGAAAAAAAACACGAACCGAAAAAATTCCACGGCCTGAGATACAGCGCGCGTCGGCCCACGAAGTGGGCCCGCGCGCTTCCCAGCCCGAGAAGCGCTGGAAAACAGCCCGAGGCGCGCCGAAGCGCAGCCTCGAGGCGCACCCGAGGCGCTGCACGGAGGCGCCGCCCGGGGCGCCCCGAGACGCTGCAGACCCTCGCCGAGGCGCCGCCCGGGGCGCCCCGAGACGCTGCAGACCCTCGCCGAGGTGAGTGCGCGGTGCGCGCGGCGCCGTGCACCCCCGTGTGCCGTTTTTTTTTCGCCATTCGTCCTTGTTTTCTTCACCCTTTGCATGATTTTACCTCCATACACGCGCCACGCTTGTATGCATCGTCTGGGTAAGCCGTTTTTAATTCTTCGTTCTTCGTCACGATCCGGTTACAATTTATTTTTACAAAAAAAAATACTAGATCTAGACTAGTCTATTACAATGATCGAATCAAAATAAAAACAACTAATCTACTCGTGGATTTTCTCACGAGAAAAATGAATTCGAACGAATCGAATTAAAAACAATTAATTTACACACATGAAATTAACAACATTAAAACCATGACAATTGGATACCTGCAAAAAAGATCTAACAATTCTACTATCCAATTTCAATTTAATGTTCAATAATTTAAATTCTAATTTAAAATTCAGAGCCCGAAACCGTGGCTCTGATACCAGTTGTTGGGAAAATAGGGTTGCCCGGAATCTATTCGGGATGAAATTTTAAATACGAATTTAAATACAATTATTACTAGCATGAATTAATCCTAATTAATTCAAATAATAATTCCAACAACTAATTATCATCATGCATGTTAAATTAATTTCACATATTAACTAGGCGGAATAAACAAGTAAATATGCGATTAACGTACCTCTTGTAGTATTGGCCTTTGGATATGCGGGACAATTGTAATCTCGCTCTATCAACCCAAAGCCTTCTCAAGTATTTCCCTTTTCACCTCACTTGATCGCCGGTGGGAGACGCTTTCAAGCAATTTAATAAACTAAGGAAAAAGAAAAATATCTATGCTTCTTGATTTTTCCAACACATGGAATTATATACTTGGGGATGAAATAACCATCCCCTATTTATAACTATGAGTGGCCGAAAATTAGTGGTTATTGGGCTTTAGAGAAAATCTTTTCTTAGACTCTAAGAAATCTTGAATATATCCCATATATTCTTTTCTCCAAAATAAAATATTCCACAAAAATCTCACTCACCTTGTTATAGGGTGTTATTTTCGAAAATTGCAAGGATGAAATTCAAGATTTCGATCTTCTTGAATTTATGATATATTCTTGTATTCCTAGAATACATATCTTCCATGATATCTTTCCAAGAAAATCAACAAATTTTTATTTCTTTTTAAATCCTTATTTTCGAAAAATATGATGAAAAATCAGCATTGATATTTCTTTTTATTTTAATCACCTTATCATTATTGGGCTACTTAATGGGCTACTTGAGGGGCCTTAAGGAGAATTAAGATTGGACCTCCTAATGGACTTCTGAATTTCAATATTGAGCCCCAATATAATTCAGCCCATTAATATTAATTATTACCACTAATAAATTAATATTGCACTATCCATCTTAATCCATATTACGATAATATGGGCTCCCGGTTATTATTTCCCGCGTTTAAGATTATCAAGTCCATTAATTAATTAAGCTTCTGAATAGCTCTAAATTAATTAATATATTTCACCTTGGAGTAAAGACAGCTCAACATTATTATTCGTACCGAAGAAACTAATTCTTCACTTGCAAGATTTGGTACAATAAAACTTCTGAGCCCACCAAGGGGACTAATCACACGAGCCGTACTCGCACGCGTTTCTCCGTATTAAATCTTAGCAACCATCGTATGATTAATATTACTGCCCAAGACACAAAGTTCGAAGTCGCAATGATTCTCACCCAACATGAATCAAAGCAGTAACTACTAAGCACACACGGTCCTATTTAAGTGACGGAGATTAAGAAATGAACAACCACTGAGGTCTAATTCTTCACCTTTCAGAACAGAAGAATTTATCCTCGCTGTAGGACCTCTTCAACACATACTAAATGTGTTAGTGCAATCTCTTAGTCAAGACAGACCAATCTGAGCCTTACACATCGACCTTTCACAGCGGATTGTTCAATTCCACCTAGGTCGTGAAATTGTACGTTTAGTTACAAGTAAACTGTTAATGTTGTCTTCCGTGATCGGGTATCACCACATTAACTACAATGTAACACGTACTATACATTGAACGGTTTGCAATAGAAATTCAACATTCAATCATAACTAAAGTAAATGCGATAAAAGAATTATTCTCATAAAACGAGTGTTTGATACACGAGTTATACAAAGTAAAAGCATACTTTCACGTATAACTCCAACACTCATATCATAAAAATGTCCAAAAGTGTTGGAGGAATTTTGAGGTTGATATTGATGAGAACTTTTTTGCATAATTTTGAGTTGTTCATTCTGAAACCATTCACGTCGAGCCAAATTAGGAATAGTCTCCAAATTTACGAACATAATGCTATCATCCCTTCTTTTTGCACTCTCCTCCTTTTTTTTTTTGCAATTTCATCTATGACTCTGTCTTGTTTTATGTTTGATTCAGCCCACAAATCTCCAATCCTTTTATTTGCTTCTTCTACACATTTTATAACACGAGACGCATCTTCTCCTGTTTTTCTTTTCAGCTTAGCCTTTTTCATCCCTTCTGGGCGCATTGATGATGTACCACCATCATTATCATCACTTAAACTAATGTTGAATGGAGATATTCCTGGAGAAGAGAAAATAGGAGAATCTGGCACTGAAGCATCTGATTATGATGAAGGAGGATCATTATTCCTTATTTTAGCTTTATTTCCCACATTCACATAATCTTTTGCAATATTATGATAACTGAAGATAAAACGAGATCTCAGTGCCCCAATTGTAGAAAAGAGAATAGTGACAACTCCAGAGGTCGAAATGACAAATAATGAAACTTCTCGATTTCAAAATTTTCTTCATCGACATAAAAAACTCAGAGATGCAGATGCTCATTTCGAACTTCGAAATGCATTGATTGAACATCTTTGGGAAAAATATAGTAATGATGAAAATTAATGACCATCAATATGTAATTTAATATTGTATTGTATTTTATTAATTAGTATTTAATATGTAATTGTGTTATATTAAGCAATTGAATTTTGCTTTTTTATATTATTGAAATCACGATGTTTTATTTTATTAAATATTCTTGTTTTTTTGGTTTGTTTAATTTATTTTATTTTAGGGGTAAATATGATGAAATATATTTAATTATAAATAAATATTGGATAAAATGTAAAATAAAAAATAAAGTTAAGAATATTCTAAAAAATATTCTCATTTGAGTTTAATGATTGAAGATGACTTTACTGTTTGAGACAAAATTGGTGGCAAATTGATGATTTTTTTGTGGCAATTTGTCTCATAGCATTGGAGATGGTCTTAGGGGTACAAAATGGAACCAAAGTTTTATGAAAAAATACAATAAAAAAAACCCTTAATTTTGGATAGTTATAAAGTGCAACAATAAAATAGTAAGGAGGCGCTTGGTTAACAACTCTTCAATAGTAATGGGAATGAGATTGAAAATTAGTGTAATTAACATGGTTCATGAGAACAAAATCACTACCTCTCCTCCTAAATAAGGTAATCACTACTTCATTTTGATTACCCTATTCTCTTCCTACAATCATCCTCCTCAATCACTCCCACATTCCTCCACCAACACCCATTTGTTGTCAACTTCTATTCCAAAATTGGGGCATGACACTAGCAATGGTGTCACCATTGGAACACTTTTTTCCCTAACATATCATTTTTCTTATGAGGGCATAGATGTAAATAAATTTTCATTCCCATTACCATTGAATAATTGTTAATCAAGCGTCCCCTAAATTCAACAACACAAAACACAAGTGTAACAACAAAAACATAAGTACAACAAAAATTGTTGCATTTTTGTACCTCATCATATATATTTTAAAGGTATGTGTACTTATGAAAAAGACTTGTTAAAGTTTTGTATTTAGGAAACAATTTACAATTTTTTAAAATTTATATATGATTTTTTAGGTGTTATATATAATAAAATATAAATAAACAGATGTATTTTTTTACGAATCACACCCTATTTTTTTTTTAAATTCATATCCCAAAACTTATCGTATTGCCCCTGTACCCCCATCCCTGCACCCGTGCGATATATGTGTGAAGTTAAACTTGATACGAGGATAATAATTCTTTATTAGTAGGTCTCTTGGAATTCACATAACTCTCTTTTTCAAATATCACTGTTATGCATATTTATTATCACTATTGTAAAATATACTCTTTCGTCCACCAATCTATATCCACTTTCCTTTTTGGACCAATCTTTTATCCTTTATCTTTTCGGAAATAAACACTACTTACAAATAAATAGTTGGGTACCATAATATCTTTTTTTATTTATCTACTTATTCAATAAAATACTACTCCCTCTGTCCCTGAGTAAACTTCTCACTTTCCTTTTCGGGCCGTCCCCCGATAAGTTTTCCATTCCATAAATGGAAAAAACAACACTCCACTATATATAAACTTTAACCTTTAAACTCACACAATATTACCAAAAGTATCACTCATTCAATTTACTTTTCAACACTATTTATTACTCCCTCCGTCCACGAAAATTTTACCCGCTTTCCTTTTTGGTCCGTCCACCAAATTTTTACCCATTCCTTTTTTGGCAAAAATTAGCCCACTAACTTATTTTCTAAACCCACTAATTAAGTGGGCCCAACCCACTTAATACACCCCAACCCACTAAAACACCCCAGCCCACCCTAATAACCTCTATGACCTAATCTGCGTCCCCTCACTTCTCCCTCACTCTCTCGATTATTCCAGGGTTTTCTCACTCTCTTATCCGCCTCCCTCTCTCTCTCGATTATTCTAGGGTTTTCTCACCCTCTCTCTTACCCGCCTCTCTCTCTCTCTCTCGATCTATATCATTTTTCCACTTATATTCCATGGATTCGGGTATTGAATCATTTGTTCCCGAATCTGATATGGCCGATTTTAATGGCGATTTGGGGTGTTTGGTGGTGGCCGATTCTTTTGACGATTCGGCTCTTGGATCTCCGACGGTGGGAGATTTTGGCGCCGATTCGAGTCTCTGTTCTCCGGCGTTGGTCGATTGTAGTGGAGAATCGACCTTTGGTTCTCCATACATGTCCAATATTGCTTGATCTGACTCACCCTTTGTCGATTGGCCTCTCTTTTCTCAGAACGTGGTAGATTTTGCCGATTCGCCGATGGTAGCAACTGGTGCTGCTTCGGCGGCGGTGGACGATGGTGGTTCTTCGCCATTGGTGGCCGCTCCTTTGCCTTGGCCGAAAGATGATGATTTTGCTCGGATTTTTGGAACTCGATGTACTTGTGCATCACTTGAACTCCGTCAATTTGCTGCTGATTTGTATTGCATGTGGATTCCAGGAGCTAAATGCTTGCTTAAAAGGTCTTCTCTGATATCCCTTTAGATGTATTCTGATTTGATTATTGCATGTTGGTTTAGTTTATTTAAGTGGCTATCTGAGGAATTCCAGTGATGATTTCTGTGATTTTTTGAGGTGAAATGTGAGTTTTGTCATCACTTTGAGCATGCTCTTTGTTTGGAGACACTTATACTCCTATGCATGAACTGTTTTGGTAAAAAATTGGGGCTTTTTTCATTTCCTGAGGAATTCCAGTGATGAATTATGTGATTTTTAGGTGAAATGTGAGTTTTGTCATCACTTTGAGCATGCTCTTTGTTTGGAGACACTTATACTCCTATGCATGAACTGTTTTGGTAAAAAATTGGGGCTTTTTTCAATTCCTGAGGAATTCCAGTGATGAATTATGTGATTTTTTAGGTGAAATGTGAGTTTTGTCATCACTTTGAGCATGCTCTTTGTTTGGAGACACTTATACTCATATGCTTGAACTGTTTTGGTTAAAATTTGGGGCTGTTTTCATTTTCTGAGGAATTCCAGTGATGATTTCTGTGATTTTTGAGGTGCAATGTCAGTTTTGTCATCACTTTGAGCATGCTCTTTGTTTGGAGACACTTATACTCATATGCTTGAACTGTTTTGGTTAAAATTTGGGGCTGTTTTCATTTTCTGAGGAATTCCAGTGATGATTTCTGTGATTTTTGAGGTGCAATGTCAGTTTTGTCATCACTTTGAGCATGCTCTTTGTTTGGAGACACTTATACTCATATGCTTGAACTGTTTTGGTTAAAATTTGGGGCTTTTTCATTTTCTGAGGAATTCCAGTGATGATTTCTGTGATTTTTTAGGTGAAATGTGAGTTTTGTCATCACTTTGAGCATGCTCTTTGTTTGGAGATACTTATACTCATATGCTTGAACTGTTTTGGTTAAAATTTGGGGCTGTTTTCATTTTCTGAGGAATTCCAGTGATGATTTCTGTGATTTTTGAGGTGCAATGTGAGTTTTGTCATCACTTTGAGCATGCTCTTTGTTTGGAGACACTTATACTCATATGCTTGAACTGTTTTGGTTAAAATTTGGGACTGTTTTTATTTTTTGAGGAATTCCAGTGATGATTTCTGTGATTTTTGAGGTGAAATATGAGTTTTGTCATCACTTTGAGCATGCTATTTGATTGGAGACATTTATACACTTATGCATGAATTGGTGTTTGTGATGCTATTTGAGTAATTCCAGTGATGAATATTGTGATTTTTTAAAACATATGCATGAACTTTATACAAAAAGAAGATTTCATTAATATAGAGTCAAATACAAAAAGGATGACTCAACATGTTTACATCTTAAACAACCCATTTACTTGGGATTTGTTTAACTGGTAAACATCAAAATATTTGCAAAAGATGTTTCCTACCTACCCTAAAACTTAATACCCCAATTCTGAAATGAGTGTATTAACATCAAATGGGGTTCCAGTTTCATTCACATTTTGCCTCAAATAGTCAATGCATTCTTTCACAAGGACTTCTTCAACTTGTAGATTTTCTGGTAGACACTCTTGCCTAAGTAATCTTTCTTTGTTCATATGTGGCACTTTATAGTCATTGTGGCCCTTGCATTTCATGATCTCCACCAAACATCCTTGTAGGCTTAAGAACACATTGTTCAAAGTGATGTGTGTTAGTGAATCAAATGCATTAGTAACATTCATAACAAGATCATCACAATTGTAAGAAGATGTCTCATCTTGTAAACTTTGAATAGCTCTAAAGAAGCCCAAGTCATTGATGTTAGTGTCTGGTGAATTTGGTGGCTGACAAACTAGTTCAATGTTAAATCCATCATCTTTAGCCACAGCCCTAAAATCACTGTCACAGTCTTTCAAATGTGGTTTGGCATTATCTTGCTGAATATGTATGTTCTTGCTTGCATTTGATGGTCATACACTCTTAATCCTTGGTATAATCTGCAAAAGAATGTAATGTAACCAACAAAGTAAATAAAGCACAATCTTTGTTATGGAAACTTACTATGTTTACAACTACATGATGAATATTTTCTGATAGCTTGTGTATTTGTGATCATACCTTGTTGATTAAGCAGTCCTTTATCACCTCTTTGGTAATTGAGTCTATGGGCTTTGTCTCCAAAGTTCCCTTGCCTCTGTTCTTGCTGTTTCTTTTGGCTGCCACATGTGATGTAAAGGGAAAAATTCCAATTTTCCCATCAAAAGTGCATTCACCATTACTTGCATACCTTGGCCTAGCCACTACACACATGAACATGAGTTTGGTAATGTACCTTTTGCTCTTACAAGTTCTGTATGACTCTATTTCACCTGGGAGCAGATAGTATCTCTCATTCTCTTTTGTGATGTAGAACCACTTCTCATCAATATGAATTGTGTTGTACATGGACTTGAATTGTATGATGTTAAGTGCTCTATCATAAATCAATGCATTGATGCTGTAAGATAGTCTAGCCAACTTGTTTGCAGCTGTTAATATGGGTTTGATGGCATTGGTATGGGGTTTGATCAGCCCCCTTCTAACCCAAAGATGAACTAAACTTTTGCTCACATTCATCTCTCTTGCAATTCTTCTATAAGTTGTTCTCATTTTCAATGGTATGCTCTTCATCTTCTCAACATCCATCTCAAGTTTATCTTTATGCATGCTCTATTTTGTTTTGTGAAAAATAACAGCCTTACCTTCATTCATTTTGGCTTTTGTTGCGGACCAAATTCCACCAATGGTCTTCCTTGTGACTCCAAAGATAGCAGCAGTCTGGCCGATTGAGCCCCTCTGTAACTCACCATCTTTGATGTTCCCAATAAGGAATTGTGCAATCCTTGTTCTCTCATCAATAGACAAATTAGGCTTCTTAGTTTTCATTTATGGAAGTGTAGGGTATTGAATGCTGATTATTTGCTCAGATTTTGTGTATTTATTGAACTAAAAAATGGGTGGGAAAGCTGAAAGTTTGATTTTGGGGGGGGGGGGGGGTTTGGATTTTGATCCCATCAGTGAATAGTGTGTGTCAGTGAACAATTGGAACTCCCTCCTCAGCCGAAATGGAGGGAGTACTTAATGTATGGTTGCTTTTTGTTAATGCATGATTACTATTCACACTTTATGCCTTTTGATTATTTTATTATTATTCCTTAAAAACTGTGTTGAACAGTATATGGGTAAAAAATTCATGGACAGAGGGAGTACTTTATTCCAAAAGTCAACATGTGGCCCACCATATTTTAATAAACAAATATACTTTCTTAAATCATTCAACAAAAAGAAGTGGAAAACTTACTCGTGGACGGAGGGAGTAATTTTTATTAAATTATGTGTCCAACAGTAAAAAGATAAAAAAAAGAATTGTGAACGATATTATACCGTGATAGTGTATATATATAATAGTGATATTAATTATAGGGAAAATGCTTTTTTTCGTTCCGTAACTTTACCTTATTTTGATTTTCGTCCTGCTGACTTTTAAATTTTGATTTTAGTCCTGTAACTTTACTTTTTTTTTTCGTCCCGCTAACTTTCAAATTTTGATTTTAGTCCTGTAACTTTATCGCCTTTTGATTTTAGTCCTATAAGGGTCAGTAGGTTATAGGACCGAAAAAAAAAATATAAGTTACAGGACGAAAATCAAAATATGAAAGTCAACAGGACGAAAATAAAAAAGAGGTGAAGTTACAGGACTAAAATCAAAATTTAAAAGTCAGCAGGACGAAAATAAAAAAGTGGTAAAGTTATAGAAAAAAAAAAGTAATTTTCCCTTAATTATATATAACAAGACATAACAATGATATTTCACAAAACTAAATTCTCTCTCACTTGGACTTGGCTGGGTTCAGCGGCTTATAATATACTCCCACTTCCTGTACTTGTCTCAGAAACCTTAATCAGTCTCCTTTAGGGATCATTTGGTGACCAAGATTAAGGGTAGATTGTGATATTATCGGACCAAAAAAACTGTTTGGTGGCAATCTTGGAAGCCCAACACTTCTCCCAAGCCCGCCACTATTTACTGTTTTGTTAAGATAATTCATCAACCCAAATTGGTGTGACTTTTTATCTCATCTCAATAGTATTCTACCCACAACAAGCAAAAATACCATTGCACCCCCACTTTATTCCCATGGCGGCAACTAAAAAATTATGGCGGCATCTGAAATAATTTGGGGGGAACTCAAATTACAACACCAGGGAATTCAAACCACAAATTGAAACACCCACTATTAACAATTTGCTTCATCTCATTTCGGTTAGGGTTGCGCGTTGGTGTCTTAGGTATAGAAGAAATTTAGGTATTCATTTTTTCTCTGGCTATTGCACATAAGTTCGCAAACATATATCCTATAATCTATGTTTTACTATTATTCATGTGTGTAATCATTACAGGGATTCATACTTCGGTGCTATTCAGCGACATACAGGTTAGTGTGAACATCAAAGAGAGATTTTATTTATTTATTTTTTATTTGAATCGGGTAGTATGAACAAAATTTCTCATTACAAGGGCTTGATTTTCTTTTCTTTTCTCTCGCATTCAGCTACATCTAGCAAATGATTTGAAATAGTGTTTGTTATGGTAAATTTGAATGAATGTTGGATTGCCAAATTGTGTGCGTATGCTGGGAAATTGATTGCTGAATTGATAGTGGTTGTGATGAAAGTGTGTGTAGCTGGGTATATTTCAAATGGCAGATTACCATAATTTTACATCAATGGAGTTTAAGCTGCATTGTCATAAAGTATTGAAAATTATAGGGCTCTAAGTGTGGATAGTTTACGTGTGTGAAATTTTATGGGATATGTTTTGTCGTGTGCAGCCAAAAGAGTTGCTTAGATTGCAGTTTAAGATGAATTCAATCCGAAAGAACAATGATATTGTGTACGTATTGTTGGAGGAGATCATCCATGAAGCAGTTGTTGTAATCACCATGATAATAGAGCATATTAACACTAGGAATAAAAAGCGTAAGCGTGATGTTAATTATAGCATGATCTCTCGTTTGCCCCATCAATTAACATATAGGCAGAGGCTCTTTGTTGGACGTGATTCTGATTGTATTGAAAACCTAAGGATGGATCGAAATACATTTGGACGACTTTGTATTATCTTGAGGAATGCAGGTGGATTGAATGATGGTAAATTCGTAACTGTTGAGGAGCAAGTTGCTATGTTTCTCTACGTGCTTGGCCATCACACAAAAAATAGTGTTGTTAAATTTGGCTTTATTCGGTCTGGCCAAACGGTATCTCATTATGTGCATCAAGTATTGAGTTGCTTGTTGCAACTACATTCAATTTTCATGGTGAAACCTGTACCTGTTCCAGATGATTGCACTGATTATCGATGGAAGTGGTTCAAGGTACTTGCACAATTAGTTCATACTTGATTGTTCCAATATGTTATTATCTGAGTTGTTGCAGCATAAACTCAGATTAACGTTGAATTTCAATCTTCTCACTATGTGTTTATAGGGTTGTTTAGGTGCACTAGATGGAACCTATATTAATGTTAGCACTCCTGTTGCTGATAGAGGACGATACAGGACAAGAAAGGGTAATCTCTCAACCAATGTTCTTGCTGTTTGTGACCGTGACTTGAGGTTTATATACGTCTTACCTGGATGGGAGGGGTCTGCATCAGATGCTAGGGTGTTACGGGATTCTGTTAATCGAGAGCATGGACTCAAAGTTCCTGTTGGTAATTAAAGTTATAACCTTTACTCTCGTTCATAATAATTAATGATACTCTTTATTTCACACTTACCACATATTAAGTCAATTGATATGATGTTTATTCTCAGGTAACTACTACTTGTGCGACAACGGGTATGCTAACAGTCCCGGGTTTCTTTCACCGTATAGGGGTGTTCGTTATCATCTAAATGAGTGGGGACCACAAAACAGAATTCCAAACTCCTATAGGGAACATTTTAACATGTGGCATACTCGAGCTCGTAACATAATAGAACGGGCTTTTGGCGTAATGAAAGCCCGTTGGAGCATCCTCCGTAGTGCATCTTTTTATCCTATTGAAACTCAAATTCGTCTGATCATGGCATGTTTCTTGCTGCATAACTTCATACGGAATGAGATGTCGGTTGATCCTGCAGAAGTGGATCATGACAATGCAGCGGTTCCTGAGGAAGCCCATGTTGATGATATTGAGTTCATATCAGCTGTTGAGTCCACGAATGAATGGACGAACTGGAGAGATGGATTTGCCCAACAAATGTATCACAATTGGCAAAATGGCCTGCAATGACCAGCACATTAATCTAGATTCAATGAAGCCATAAAACAGATTTCGATATGCATAACATCAAGTTTAGATGTTTATGTATATATAATTTCAATTCTAGATGTTTGATTATGACTCAATTTGGTATTGTTGATCTTGAGATATTCAAATATTAGTTCTATTACCAATTCTCTTACTATCTTAGGCTATTATTATGGCTGTTTTTTTCCAATTGTCGTATGATTTTGTTGATATATTGTTAATTACTTATACATACGTGACAATATTTTTCATAAATGTTATTACTACATTACTAATGATTAGTTGTATTATGTGTGAGTTATTTTAATGTCTGTTGGTTAGGAACTTTGCAGGTAAACTCACACATGGCATCTGAACAACAAGACCAGGGGCGAGATCGAGGTGCACCGAAGAAATCAGTCGGAAACTCTCGACGTGTGTGGACCAATCGCGAAGAGAAGGTTCTCATTAATGCACTGAAGGATTTGGTTGCTAAAGGCCAAAAGAGTGATAATGGTTTCAAAGCGGGTTATCTAACTAAGCTTGAAGAAGCACTAAAGAAAGAGTTCCCAATGACTGATCTCGTTGCAACTCCTAATATTACATCGAAGTTGACTACGTGGAAAAAAACCTATGGTTCGATCGTCACAGCACATCTCACGACGGGTGTTGGTTTTAATTGTGTGACAAGTCAACTCGATGTCACAAATGAACAATGGATGGAAGTGTTGAAGGTATATTTCATAATCTTGTTTGTTTACTAGCTCAGTTTGGTCATAAATCTTAGAAAATGCTTACTAGCTCATATTCACACATGGCTACTGTTCTTATATAAATTGTTCCAGATTTTTTAGCCTTAAAGATTAACAATGTGACAATCAATTTCAATATCTGTAGAGAGATCCTACAATGCGTGGAATGCGATATAAAGAGTGGCCTCTCTACCCCGACTGGGTTGAGATATTTGGCAAAGATCGGGCAACTGGCGAGAAAGCGGAGGACATTATTGAAATGGCAAAGAAAACGAAGCTGCCCTATAAAATCCCAGAAATGAATGCCGATACCGAGTGCAACGGTGAGAATTTTGTTGACCTTGATGCTGAGACTAATGCAAACAACACTCAGCAAACCGTAAATGAAGAGCAAGAAGAAAATAGTGCAGCATATACTACACGATCAGCTCCACCCATGAGGATGAGCGGAAAGAAACGCAAGTCAAAATCAGACAATGAATCAACCATGACCAAAATGCTTGGTGAATTTTGTCACTCAACAGGAGAGAGACTGGAGAGAATTGCCGGACGTATCGGGTACGATCATGATTTGGGTAGGGCACGAAAACAACTATTTGAGGAGCTTGGAAAAATACCAGGCCTTACAATTCGTGATCGATTGAATGTGGCCAAGAAAATTGGTGGTAAGGTCGAAGAGCTGGAGATATGGTCTGGTTTGCCAGATGAGGCCAGAGCTGTTTATGTCATGGACACTCTCATGCAAGATGGAAATTGACCAAACAAAAGATGCAGTGCGTATGCTAATGTTCGTATATTGATGAAGTCTCCTTTTGCAAAAAAAATACTCAGTTTTGACTTCTAGTTTCTTAGCATGTTGGCAATATTTTGTTAGTAGTATTTTATATGGAAGATAATTAGATTATTTGGTTTTTGATTAGTTCTCAAATACTGTCACAGCACATTAGGCATTATATGGTTGTTGGTTATATTTTTTAGAAAGTGCATGTACTACTTTTTTGTTTCGAAAATCGTGTAAGAATTATTAGTTGATTGTCTTTTCTTCCCATCTTAAATGGCCTTTTGTGATATTCAGGTGCTTCTTGAATCTTGATGAATCAAAAGTTTTGTTCATAGTAGAATAGAAGCGTCACATGGTCACGATTTGCGTAGTTTTTACTACTGGAATATTGGTTATATTTTTTAGGCAGGATTTTAGAACAAAGCTTGGCATACTCTGTTTCACTCGATGGTATACTCTGTTAATATTTATGGTTATTTATAGTGTTTAATTCCAATAGAGATACTGTGAAAAGAATAAATAAATTACAACACTTATATTTTCTAATGATAATCACATAAACTAAACAACAATATTATATAGAAATATTCTTATATTCCAAGAACTTGAAACACCACATAATGTTGGTTTGCCCCCATTCACGGATTAAGGCATACACAACATGGAAAAAAAAGTGCTTCGTACAAAATTACACATAATGTCACTTACATAACTAAAGATACTAAGTTATCACAACCAGAACTTCTTATAGAAGTACAAACACAACACCCATATAACTACTGCATAATCGTACCAATACTTAACAAACTAACTAATGCTTCTCAGAAGGTGATGCAAGCCACTTGTAAGGACTTGAAGACGCACATGAACTGGATTCAAGCTTGGGGACAAGCAGTGCATTTTGTCCAAAATTAGGCTTTGGCGGAAATGGGCTACGGACTCGAGTTGGATACACAACAATAAGTGCATCATTGTTGTTGCTGGACTCAACACTAACGAGATATCCCCTCGTAGCTACTTCGGGTTCATCAAACAAACGCCGGCGTGGTGGTTTTCGAGAGTCAATGTTAGGAGAATCGACCTCTTGATCATCATTTGAGTCTTCAATGATGATAGGAGCATGCACCGAGTTTGAACCATCCAATGGACTTTCTCCCGAGCTTATTTGTATGATGGCATTTGACACGGCGTGATCCCCTCCAAATAAGCCTTCAAGCTTTTCATGCATGGCATCACCTTTGTGATAATATGCCAGTGCGAATGGGTTGGACTGCACACAAGTTTCATATATTAATAACATAGCAAACTAACCAATAACATGCAATACAATACAATGGTAGTTGATATAATTTAAAAAAAAAACAAATATGCAATTTAATACCCGAATTAGTTGAATCCATAGTGGTGCAAGTGCATACACATGATTGATACCACGATCCCAGTAAACCCCATCGACATCGAGAACCGCCTTGAAAGTTAGGAACCGTTTCTTGAGCATGTTGTGTTGTGCTAACCCATCGTCCCATTTGAAGTTCGTCTCCATGCTAATGTTGAGGAACTCCAATGCAGTTAAGAGTGGAGCTTCGTTATCCCCATTCACATTCCAGAAGCCTTCATTCTTTTCATCTAACAAAAGGTTGATGAAAGCATTACAAGTTGCTTCACTCCACTCACCCTCATAGAAGAATGATTCCTGAGGTAGTATAGCTTGGAATGCCATTGCTTGGAGGAGAGCATCAAATAATATGTAATAAGATAGTAGTAGATATGCATGCAACTTACTCATTATATAGAAAAATATTGCACTTCCGTAGTTAAGTGCCCAGCTGTTAATGAACAAAGTCAAGTCCATCATTATTACAAGTAAGATGTGTTGAGCCCCAAAAAAAATTAATTTGCAACAGAGATTAAAATTTGTGAAATGATGTTTAGTGTTGAGAAGATCTGTTGGTTTGATCCTCTCGAATATATCAGCTATACCACATTTATTATGCATACACTATCAACTACTAAAAAAGTTGTAGGCAATGGAGTGCATCACCTACCCACAAACTTTTCATTAAATTCATAGGTGTATGCACTGTTAATGTAAGCCAATTATTATATGTTCTCTAATTTGTGTTAGTTTGATACATCTATTAGGAATTTTTACACTTTTGCTACTCTGTCTAATTCCCGACACTAGATTCTCAAATAACTACAATTTAACCCATAATTCATACAAATACACAGTGCTAGATGTTACTCAGATTAGCAATCGAAAATATCTATATGTTAACAAATGCAATGCGCTCAATTGTTTACCCCTTAAATTATGGTTGTGATTTTGAAATTGATGAATGGTATATCCCAGAAAAGTACCTGATATTGAGGACGAACTCCGATTATGATTTCACGGTTGTCGCAAAATTCATCACAGGTGAAAGAGAGTATTCCGTCCAAGCTTGGAGATTTCTGGAAAAGATGTACGAATCCCTAATTATGAAAGAGGAGATCAACCTTGCTGAATTGTAAGGTTAATTTTGGAAATTCACTATTTATTTAAGGACAAAATTGTAAATTAGATGCAATTTATCTTGTTGACTTTACACATACCTCACCTCCACTATGTGCACACCAAACCCCACATTAAATTACCAAAAGATGGTTTATCTTGGTAGATAAGATATTTAGTGTATCTTGTGAAATTATACATGGGGCTTACCAAATGCCCCCTTAATTAATTAATAATCAGATTATATTAGAATTGCCATATTTCCCCAATTGCAATTCTAGGGTTTAATTCAATCTCACAATGTCGAAACGAAAATTCGGATTCGAAGGCTTCGGTATCAATCGCCAAGCTACGTACAACTTCGAGCGATCCCAACCGCCTCAACGTTTGTACGTTCCTCCTTCCTCGCGCGGCGGCGGCGGCGGAGATGACGACGCGGACCTCGACAATATTGAGTTCACCGACGACCGTGAAACTCCAAACGACGTCGTGCCTGACAGCAATAACGGTGCTGCTGCGGATGACGACGAGGTTGATCCTCTGGACGCGTTTATGGAAGGATTACAGGAGGATTTGAAGGCGGCTCCGCCACCGAAGGCGAAGGATAAGCTGGATAAGTATAAGGACGACGTTGAAGATGACCCGATGGAGAGTTTCATTAAGGCGAAGAAGGATTTGGGGCTGCAATTGGCTGCGGATGCGCTGAACGCAGGTTATAATTCGGACGAAGAAGTTTATGCTGCCGCGAAGGCGGTGGATGCAGGGATGCTTGAGTATGATTCTGATGACAATCCTGTTGTTGTTGATAAGAAGAAGATTGAACCCCTTGCGGCGCTCGAACATGGCGCAATTGATTACGAGCCATTTAATAAAGATTTCTATGAGGAAAAGCCTTCGATTTCAGGTAATTAAATGTTACCAGTTATTTGCTCGTATATTAGTATATATCTATCTTTTAGCTCTTCCAGGTTGAGTAGTACTTTGATTTGTTCGGGTTCAATTGCTGCTTTGATCTGATTCAGTTCGATTCCGACTATAGGGTTTTTTTTATTGCAGAAGAGTTTTTTTTTTTTTAATTTTTTTATAATGGCATTGGTTCCATGGTTCAGAGTTCTGGTATCACCATATTAGGGATAACACAAGAAATATCAAACTAATGCACTATATAATGCTTAAAATTTTATATAGAGTTTGTTGAGTTTATACTTTATAGATAAACACAGCATTACAAGTTCACAACACAATAAAGCTCTTTCTGAAAGATATTAGTGAATTGGAACATAAAGTTGTTGTCAAAAGCTGATTTCTTAAATGTGTAGTGATAGTAGTTTTAGCAAACATTCATTTTACATTATTATGTAATCGATAGTGTTATCATCCAAGTAGTGACCTCTGAATTCATTTGTAAATAACATGGAATACAGAAAACTATTGGATATAATGAATGATGATAGTATGATGCTGCCAATGCTATCTTATTATGTTGGCTATACCTGCAAACCCAACTTTCATAGATAATCTTTGATATTCTGTGATGGGTTTCACTTTCAGTTAATATGATACTTTGGACTCTATTTTGTATCTTTCGTAGTATCATTTTCTTTTTGAGTAAATGCCTATTATGGAGCTGCTGGAGTTATGCTTGACAGCTTGAGATTATTGCATATGCCTAGCAAACCTTAAGTGTTTTATTTTGAATATGTACACACAATATCTGATCTATGATTTTTTCTCAGGTATGAGCGAGCAAGATGTTGCTGAGTACAGAAAAAGCTTAGCTATTCGTGTTTCAGGGTTTGATGTTCCGAGGCCAATTAAGAATTTTGAAGATTGTGGGTTTTCGTTGGAGCTAATGAAAGCCATTGGAAAACAAGCATATGAAAAACCCACACCGATACAGTGCCAAGCTCTACCTATTGTGCTTTCTGGAAGAGACGTAATTGCTATTGCAAAGACTGGTTCAGGAAAGACTGCTTCATTTGTGCTTCCTATGATTGTGCATATTATGGATCAACCCGAACTTCAGAAAGAAGAAGGTCCCATTGGAGTGATATGTGCACCTACCAGGGAACTTGCTCATCAAATATATTTGGAAGCTAAGAAATTTGCCAAATCTCATGGTATCCGAGTCGCTGCTGTTTATGGTGGAATGTCCAAGCTCGATCAGTTCAAGGAACTGAAGGCAGGATGTGAGGTAGTCGTGGCTACCCCAGGGAGACTGATAGACATGATAAAAATGAAGGCAGTGACAATGTTGAGGGCAACCTATTTAGTACTTGATGAGGCAGATCGAATGTTTGATCTTGGTTTTGAGCCACAGATAAGGTCGATAGTGGGTCAAATAAGGCCAGACCGCCAGACGTTACTCTTTTCAGCAACTATGCCTCGAAAAGTTGAAAAGCTTGCTAGGGAGATCCTCTCTGATCCTGTACGGGTAACTGTGGGAGAGGTGGGTATGGCCAACGAAGATATTACCCAAGTTGTCCAAGTGATACCGTCAGATGCAGACAAATTGCCCTGGTTGCTTGAAAAACTTCCTGGAATGATAGATCAAGGGGATGTTCTGGTTTTTGCTTCGAAAAAGGCAATGGTAGATGAAGTTGAATCACAACTGGTACAGATGGGTTTTAAAGTTGCAGCACTTCATGGAGACAAAGATCAGTCTTCTCGTATGGAGATATTGCAGAAGTTCAAATCTGGAACATACCACGTCCTTATTGCAACTGATGTTGCTGCTCGGGGTCTTGACATCAAGTCAATTAAGTCTGTGGTCAACTTCGACATAGCTAAAGATATGGACATGCATGTACATCGAATTGGAAGGACAGGTCGTGCTGGTGACAAAGATGGAACTGCATACACTCTCATAACACAAAAGGAGGCAAGATTTGCTAGTGAACTAGTTAACAGTTTGATTGCTGCTGGTCAGAACGTGCCCCCAGAGCTTATGGATCTGGCTATGAAGGTAAGTTGCTGGTGATTTTAGTTTTTTGCTTTTGTTATAAATACGAGACTCATAAATTCTGCACTGTTATATTCTTTTGGAATTATTAATGTCTCCAAAAAATGGTTATTTGGACTATAAGGGATTAAAACTGTTAAATATGTGATTTTAAGTTGTGATGTGTTTTGCATGGTAGCTTGTATGTGCTTATGACATTTACTTTTTACATCATTAGGATGGAAGGTTCAGATCGAAACGTGATGCGCGAAAAGGAGGTATGGAGTTTCATTACATGTCATATGCTCATGATTTAAAACATATTGTTCCAACTATTGAATTTCTGTATGTTTGGGAAGGGAATGATGATTTTTTTAATAGTGCCCATGTAGGAATTTTTTCCATAGGTTGTAAGATCTAGTTTGTATCTGTTATTGGAGTTCTGAGAACATATTTTACTGCTGCAGGTGGAAAAAGAGCTAAAGGAAGGGGAGGAGGAGGAGGAGGTGGTGGTGGCAGGGGTGTACGAGGTGTGGACTTTGGTTTGGGCATTGGGTATTCTTCTGAATCAACTCCTGCACCCAGTCGTTCTGCAGCAGTTAATTCACTGAAATCGGGGATGATGGCACAATTCAGAAGCAGCTTTGTTCCTGCATCATCGAATTCCCAGAGTCAGTTTGCGCAGAACAGTTCTGGAGTACAAGCCAATAAGAGGATGGTGTTACCTGGGTTTGTATCTGGTGGGACAATCGGTGGTGACGTGCCTGCCGCAAGAATAAACAGTGCAACCAGTACTGCCCCTGCAACAAACAACGTTACCCCTAACTCTGGAGGAGTTGCAAAACAGACACACTCTGAAAGGTGAGGTACCCTTACCGAAGTATAGTGCTGTGTTGTTTTTGTTTAGTGATTTGATAAGGGATATGAACGATTAGTATGAACTATGAAGATTAGTTTGGAGAAACTCAAGAGTCGAGTTTTGGCAGGCTCAAGATTGACTCTGGGAGCGTAAATTAATTCAATCAAGCCTAAAGAAACATAAATGAATATTCTAACTACTCGCCCAGTGATATTTATGCAAGAACTATAGTATAAAATGTTAATATGGTCAATCATACATACCCACTGATTTTTATGCGGTACTAAATCGCATGAGAAGCCTCTCTTGCAACTTCAGCATTTTAATCAAAATACGTGTGAAATTAGATGGTCTTCCTTTAATGTTCAGTTCTATGAACACTTTTCAAGAGATTCTTTGTATATACAAGTGAAACTCTTGGTGCTTTCATGTTAAATTTTGCTTTTGCTTTACTCTTTTTTGTTGCCAACCTTAGTTTCCAACTCAATGTTGCTTGGACTATCAGGGATAAAACAAGAGAAAGACGGAGACCCTCTGGCTGGGATCGCTAATGCTGCATAGATTGAGCCATAGAGTTGCTAATATGTACGCTTGTGAAAGCCAAGTACGTTTTGGTTGAGTTATTATATTTTATGCTGTTGTATCTATATCAATGGCCTGGGCTTTTAACTGCCTTCGCTTAATGGCATTTCTGATTTGGTCCAATGCAGTGCGTTACCTAGAATTCACTCTCATCTTATTTCTGGACAACACATGAATCTATCTGTCGGTCATTAGTTAAATCACTCGGTAATTGGATTGTACAAATATAGATAGCTGTCTTAACATTATATTTGCCATGGAGAAACTTCTTTGGGCAACTGTGATTTGGTTCACATACAAATGATATTTGCAGCTTCTGTTTTTATGATCTTTAGATTATAAAACACGTTGATTCTTGAGTCGTTTCATCTTTGGGAAGTTGAAAATATGTTGTTGAGAGTGTTGAATTGTTAGCAGTGACCACCCCATATTTTGGATTGGTCTAATAGTAATAGTCCCTTTTATATACAAAATTTTGCCAGATATTGTTTAGTTTTGTCAATCTGGTGTTTGTATGTTCTCGTATAGGGATGTAAAAATGAGTCAGGTCGTGCACGATCTTTCGAAATTGTTCATTAAGTTTAACGAGTTGAGCTCGAACTAGATTGGCTTATTTAGCTTGTAAAACGTTTCGTGTATTTGTTTACGGGGTTACATACTTTTCTTTTTAGTTTGTCTCACAAAAATTTGTATACTTTCAAAGTTAAAATATTCTTCACAATCTTAACTCTCAAAATCTCCACCCCCACATTCTACTCGTTGCTCTTTTTCTTAATTTATGTGTTCAAAAGATTCCCTGTGAAATGAAATTTTCCTGTGACCGAGATAGTATTATTTTTATTAATTTGAATATTCATTTTTATTATGTTTTCAAATATTGGAAATAAATGTACCTAACTAATCCGAGCTCAAATTTTTAAAGCGAATCGAGCTTATTTTAAAAGCTCTATACCTATATATGGAAAATGTAATCGTACCAAATTGAGGTTGAGTTTTTTCCTTTTCATTTTTACCTATTCAATTAGGTTCGATTTAATTGCACAATTCGGTGATAAGAATCCACCTACTGTAACATTGTTTGACATTTCCAAAATCAGTTGTCCATATACTCCTCCCTACTCAAAATATATACACTATTATAAACATCATTATAGATAAATAAAATTATCATTTTTTTATTAATAAATATTCGCCTTACTCATTAAAAAAAACACATTTATCTAAAGACAAAGTATAGAGTGAAACTGGTTTATACATGAATCACTGAAAGATATTAGTTGATTTCACTGAAGGGTATTAGCTGTTTTTACTGAAGAGTATTACTGGTTTACACTGAAGAGTTTTAGTTCATTTTCACTGAACAACTAATACTCTTTAGTGTAAATCAGTAATACTCTTCAGTAAAAACAGCTAATACTCTTCAGTGAAAACAACTAATACTCTTCAACGATTTATATATAAACCAATTTCACTCTATACATACTCTTATCTAAATGTATTAATAATTTAGGGGTAACACGTTGAATAGTGCAAACAACGTTTAATTTGCAAATGCAAATGAATGAAAGGTCAAAACATGAGTAATTTTAAACCGGAGAGTATTAGTTATTTTTAAACATCATGATGATAAATTGTGTATGGGATTTTTGCTGAATCAAAGTTGACCACAAGTTCAAATAATGAAAATGGGTGAGAAATTTATTTCTTTGATGGTGGGAATATATTATGTACTGTGTGTGCTTCAATCTTTCTCTATGAAAGCAGCCTAAGCCTAAGCCTTGGGACATTTGGACACATCCATCGTGCTGTTAACTTGCTTTCGCCGATTGGCGGTGGGGCACGCCTCGAGGCATGGCTCGTTGAGTGCTGTATCGTCTTCGGGTCGAGGCGGAAGCACCCCAAATTTGAACTGCCAAACATGCCCAAAAAGAAATGTAAAGAGATTGACCCATTTTTGTACAATGAGCAATGTCATGTTATACAATTGAATCACTATTTGACAAGTTACCTGGCAGCTATAGTCATTGAAGTTGGGCTCCATAACTAAAGGAACTCCCATGTACTCCTTGAAGAAGGCCTACAATATCAATATTAATCCAAATCAATTAATGGAATGTGATCGATGAAAATGGAATTGGGTCACAATTTCGATTCGGAACTCTTATATGTCCAAGGTTCAATATTGAAATAATTTCAGAGATTTTCCTTTACTTTGTCCGTGTCAACAAACAACTTTCTCGTTATTATACTCTAAATTTATAAAAGAAACGGAGATGATCCATATCCATATCCTACTGCTTTTTTTGAATGGAAATACTGTTATGTTGCATTTGGATTGAGTCATTTGAAATGCAGGAGATTTGAAAATGAATGGATTTGAGAATCCATGGATTTCAAATGACATGGTTTTGCTAGATACTTAAAATTCCCCCAATTTTAATTATGATCAAAGCTAGGAATTTGAAATCCATCCATTTTAATATCTTACCCAAACAAGTAGAATGAATTTAGGATGTGGATTTAAAATCCATAGCTCAAATCCCTCCATCCAAACACAACCGCAAAGAAGATAAATTAACTGATATAGAAAAGGACGCTATGGGAAATGGAAAGCTTTCAAGTCAAATCCAATCGACAAATAGTTTAAGGGAACGGATATTTTGCCACCCTTTTTTCAGTAGTTCACCCCTCAAATTCATGTTCGGAATTTTTCTTCGAACAACTGTCACTTGTTCGGAAACAAAATATCGAACATTGTTCAGCTTTTAGGGTAATTCGTGGGTGGTGAACTGAACAAAGGGTAGTGAACTGAACTGGGGGATGAACTACTGGAAAGGGGGGTGGGGGGAATATCTGTGTCCATAGTTTAAACACTCTCATACCAAAAATAACAATGCAGAAGAAAAGAGTGACCAACCTGAGTAGGAAGCTTACAAGTATTGATGCATACACCCACACATTTGCTCTCCTCCAAGTACTTGCATTTCTCAACAAACACCTACATCCACACGAATCAGATCAATCACAAGTAAAACCCAAGCCAAATCACTCGCTCAACATATACTGTAAACAAGATTTTGAAACATTACCCCACTAGACCACGACGATCCATTAGGCAGATCCACAGAGTTAACAGTACACGTTCCCATCAGCCATTGACATGAAACCGCCGTTACCCTAGCTTCCAGAAGCAGAATACGAGCAACCATTCAATTACATACACCTTCAAATTCAACTAATCATCATACCACTACTTCACCAAATTCTAACTTTATTTTTACAAAGGGAAGCTAAGACTAATTTAGTTAACAACGAAAAAGGTCGAAACACTCACCAACCATCAAGGCTGCAACTTCCCCTCCACCAAGAGGGGAAATGAGCTTTTTGTAGAGGTCTAGTAATAATGGAGGAAACAACGATCTTAGTATCCGTATCTGCCATGAAGATTGCATCCTCATTAACAGCATCACAACACCAAGATTGTATTATTCTCAAAATTTATACTCCATCCGTCCCACTAGCGTTTGCACCATGAAGTGGACACAATTTTTAAGAAAGAAGTGTAATTAGTAGAGTTTTGAGAGGTATAAAGTGAAGAAGTTGATAGGATTGAGTGTTTGGTGGGCCCAAAAGGCAAAAAAAAAAAAAATAGTGACAATTTCTGTAAATATCAAATATGTGTATATTTTGAGGGTGAAATTTATGAAAATATTTCCTTTTTTGGGTGTGCAAACAATTGTGGGACGGAGGGAACCAAGAAGCGGAAGATTGCATCCTCATTAACAACATCACAACATCAAGATTGTAATCATCAAAATTTATATAAACTAGGCATATACATCAAGATTATTTGTGGAGAAAACCCGAGAAAGGAAAACCAAAGTGAAACATCATTACAAAAAACACAAATTCTTGTATTGAGTCCAATTTCAAATTAATTTTGACTTTTCAAAGCTCATTAAGTAAACTGGATTTCTAAAAATAAAAAATGATTTGAAATTCGACTCAAAATCCAAAAGTATGTTACAAAAAATGGCAGTATCATGATAATGCATCATAAAACTAATCTAAATTAAACAATTATAGCAAAGTTCAGTACAAAATGTGCATGTAAACGTCTACATAAAGAAAATCCCTAATCTATTTTTCAATTATTCTGGAAAAAAAATGCAAAATTAAACTAGAAGAAATGGTGATACCGCAGCTTCTGTAGCATCAGAATTGGATCTTCCGACCATTATCCGATGAGCAACATCAATTAATCCATCGTACCCTGGTTTCTCAGAGTCCCACCCAATCTCCTATCAATCAACAACACAATTCCAATCAATTGGAAATCAGTTAATTAACCAAAAAGAAAAAGGAAAAATAATTAGCATTTTCACCTGAGCCATTTTGCTGCGAAACACGTTTAGGAAAACATCATCGATGAAACCAGGGGAGTACTCTTTCCTTGAAGACTTCAATTCAATAGCTTCTACCTGAGAGGAATTGATTTACACATGAGAAAGAAATAGCAATTTTTTCGCTGAGATTATTGGAAAATTGAGCGTTTACGGAATTAGATCGGGTAGATAAGCATGAAATTCGAGAAGGAGAGATGGTTCTGGAAGAATGGAGAGCGAGGATTGAGATGAGTGGGCGGTGACTGAGAAGCGCCATTGGCGTACACCTTCGTGCTACAGCTTTAAACGAAATGATAATGAGTAAATTAAATACTGAAATCATTTTTATTTTTTTGGACCCAAATCTTTTTTATTTTTTGGAAAATTAAAAATATTGAATTTCTTTTTTAACACACATACAGTCACACAGACCATATATATTAAGTTGAATTGAGTATTCAAATCTGTACACTTTTTTTACTCGTCCGTTTCATAATTATTCACATTTTTTTATTCGTCAAAAAAAAAATAAAAAAATTACGTGTACATTTACAATAATATACATATATATAGTTACCAATATATCATTACTTTACATAATCTTATATTATGATATGCAATGATTTTTGCTCTTTTTTCAGCGGTTTCTAATTCCTTTATCATGACGAAAGAAACGCCGTTAAAAATATACAAGAATACTACTTCAGAGCATCTCATTTACATGTGCTATATAATGTATTCAGTCGTATTGATAGTTTCAACATCTCTTATTTTACTATCTGTTTCTGACAGTAATTACGTCAATTTCACTTTAATTTGTACTCCCTACGACCAGCTATAATTTTATTGTTTCTTTTTGTTGATTTGTTTAAAAAAGTATATTGTTTATAAATATATAATGAACCATATGTTAACTTATGGGTAAAGTAGTGAAGAATTATGAAAAAGTAAGAAGAGTTGTTTAAGAAAGTATGTTTATTAATATATGGAGTGTTAGCTTTTTGTTTTTTATGGAATATAAAATTTATAGTGGGACATAAAAAGAGAAAGTAGGAAGCTTATAGTTGAACACAGAGGTAAATAATAAAACAATAAGAAAACTATAAAAAAATGCACAAAGCTTTCCTTTATGAAAAGAATACGTAATTAAATTAACTAAATTTGAGGATTTATTAAAGAAAAGAAAAGTATATTGTCATCATTAGTAAATTTTAACTGAGCAATTTCATAATTTAATTATATTTCGTAATTAAATTATTTTAATTTTGGACCAGATAAGATAATGCCTCATTTAGTTCTAAATCGATAAGCTTAATAATTAATATGACTGTTCTCTTTTTCTGTTTTTTTTTTTTTTACCGGGAATATGACTGTGTTTTGTATCGGGGAAATATGACAAAATGCAATTTTGCAGTTTCATTTGTATAAATATATTCTAATATATCTTTCTTGTAAAAATGCTCGTATAAGGGTCGCACATGATATTTTCTCAAAAATAAAAAAATAAAAATTGGTGAAATTTTTGCAAACTAAAAGTTGGAAAGTAAAATTTTGTCATGTTTCCTTTTATTCTATGTTGTTTTATTTTATTAAAACCTAGAAGAAAAACACTAACGGTCGCTAATGCAGAAATAGAACTAGTCGGCCTCTTCTTAACCCGATTTCTGTAAAATTGGAGATTCTAGACGTTTTCGGGTTTAGGCAGCTCAAGACAGCCCTAAACAACCTTATTATATAAAAAAAGAAAAACTGAGGGCTCTTTTGGTGGCTACGATTGGGCCAAGATAGTGAAGTTATCTTAGGTTGAGTTTGTTTGGTGGCTATTTGCAAGCCTAAGATTATATGTCAAGGCCCTTTCCAAATCACTATTTTTTCCCGTCTATTACTCACCGATTTTTGGGTAGATGAATAATCTGGAGTGAACAGTATTTGACCCAACTAATTAAAGTATATCAACTAATGTAATGCATTAACCACAAATAAACCACATAATTCGAGGCATGAAATCTGGAATTGCATAGATTTAAAACCATAGACGAATCGCATAGTTACTCGAATGGAGGCTTACCTGTTCAGTGTAGATGAAATAAGCTAAAGCAAAACTGAAGATGCGCGACTTTTCGTCGAATTATTCCGGCATTTTCATAAGAAGTGGAATTGTTTTTTTTTTTTTTTTTTTTTTTAGTGGACAAATTTGTTTGTTAAAATTAAATGAACTCTTTTTAAAAAGCTCAGAAACATTTTTGAAATTACAATTTACGTTTAGGTTAAACTTGTCAAATTTATTTTATTTTTACCGTTGCTTAAATTTATACACCAAAACCCATTTATATTAATTGATTTTGGGCTAATAGGAAAAACTTTGATATGTCGATTGCTACTGAGGTCTACCAAAAGGGGCCTGAAAAGAAAAGCTCGATTACCAAATTCCATTTTTCACCTACCTTAAGGCAAGGATGAAAATATCCGGAAATTTCCCCGATATATCCTCGATATATCCATTTTTGGTGGTCACCGATATTGATATTGGGGGTAACGATATTTCCATAATATCCGTAAAAGAATGATAAATATCAGTATGCAAGATCAATTTCGACTACATTTTTGTGCAAATTGAGTATAATATCGGTAAAATATCGCAAAAAATCGGTAAATATCGAAAAAAATATCGAGAAAATATCCATAATTTTGATAAATATCACAAATATAAAATTTTGTTAATTCTATTATAAATTTTATGTATTAAATGTTTGTTATTAAATTTTTATGATTTTTTAAATTTACCGATATCGATATCGATATATCCATCAATATTTTCACAAATTTAAGGTCTCGATATATCCACCGATACCGATATTTTAAACCTTGCCTTAGGCACGATTTCTTGGCTTTCTAATTTTAGTTTCTCCAGCTGAGTAAACCCTACTAATCAGATAAACCCTTTCCGAGGCGCGACGGCAACTGATTATGGTGAATTTCCGCCGTCAATTGGCCGTTAGATTTCCGGCATTGGTTCGAAGGCTCTCTACGGAGGTAAAAGCGGCGGAGACGCCAAAACAGCACGATTGCTTGTACCGGAGGCTGTCTAAGCTGGGGAGTATCAAAGGAACGGTGGCGAGCACCATAAATGAGTACATAAGGGAGGGCAAACTCGTCGGAAAATCTGAGCTTGAGAAATGTGTCAAGGAACTTCGTAAATACAAACGATTCGACCAGGCTCTCGAGGTGCGTTTAATTTGTGTTATTTTCCATTTTTATTGTATATAGAGGTGGTGTGATACTTCAATTTCGTCATGTATTCTCTGTGAAAATGAAAATGGAAGATTTATCATTTATTATCAGTGAAATTGATAATGGAAATCTAAGCAGCATAGTTTTACTGTATATACTTATACTGTAATGTTTTCTGAAATTGAGAAACCAATGCAATATTCATGTTCCTGCAACTAGTTACCTTTTGGTAGGGTTCAAAATCAAACCAAGCTATTCGATACCTGCTTCGAGGCTCGATTCGAATTTATGTTCAGAATGGTGTAAAGCTAGGCTCGAACTCGAGCTCGAGAACTAAAAAAAGATAAAGTATATGTAAAAATGTCAAACTACTCGAGCTCGACCCGTGTTCAGCTCGATTAAAGCTCGTTCGAGCTTGACTTGATTGATTATCAAACAAGTTCAAACATGAATATCAAAGCTCGATAACTTTTTGGAGTTTCTGGTGGAATTTTTTGGATTATGTTTTGATATGATGCATTGGATTTAATTAGTGAAAAATGAGCATTGTAAATTTGGAATGTGTTGATTATGTTTCTATCCCAAATTTGAATGATAAGTTTTTGGTTTTTGATTGATTTTTCATTTGAAGAATTATACTGGAAATGGCTAATGTTTAAACCTTTACTCATTTCCCATTGATGTTTTTGGGATAGAGAATGATTTCTTCATCGTCTTACACATCTAGATAATGGAGTGGATGGAGTTTCGGAAGTTCAACTTCGGGTACAAAGATTACGCGATTCGTTTGGATCTCATTGCGAAAGTCAAGGGAATAGCCGAAGCTGAATTTTACTTCCGCCACCTCCCCACCTCCGCGAGGGTCCATTGCACTCACGGGGCACTTCTGAACAGCTATTGTGTGGAGAAGATGACCGATAAGGCATTAGATCTCTTCGACAAAATGGTTAAAGAGAAAATGATAAACGTGCCACTGCCTTTCAATAATCTCATGACGTTGTACCTGAGATCAGGACAGCCGGAGAAGGTGGTTCCCCTGTACGAAGATATGAAGAAGATGAACATTCGTCCAGACACGGTTACATACAACTTATTGATGAACAGCTGTGCACTTTTGAATGATATCGAGGGAGTAGAAAGGGTTTTCGAAGAGATGAAACTGGAAAATTGGAAGCAATGCGATTGGACAACGTATAGCAACTTGGCATCTATCTATACGAAAAGTGGACATCACGAAAAAGCTAAGTTGGCGCTTGAGAATCTCGAGGAGGAAATGGGGGCCCACGATCGCGAGGCGTACCATTTCTTGATCAGCTTGTATGCTGGGATTTCCGATCTTGTTAATGTCCATCGTGTTTGGAACTTGTTGAAGTCGACGATGAAAGTTGTGACGAACAGGAGTTATCTCGTGATGCTTCAGGCTCTCGGGAATTTAAACGATATAGAAGGTATGAAGAAATGCTTTACGGAATGGGAGTCGGTATGTTGTAGCTATGATGTTAAGTTGTTGAATACGGTTATTGGTGCTTATTTGAAACACGATATGGTTGAGGAAGCTGAGTCGGCCCTAGAAAGGGCGACGGAGAAGACTAAAGGGCGTGTTTCCAGGTCGTTGGAAATGTTCATCGTTTTCTATCTGAAAAAGGGTCAAATTCAGGAAGCGCTGGAGATCATGGAAATGATCACATCCAAAGTCGAAAACGATGAATGGAGATTTAAACCGGACACCATAAGTAGATTCTTGGATTACTTCAAGCAAGAGATCGATGTGAGTAGTGCTGAGGAATTCTACAAGTTGATGAAGAGGATAAACTGTGTGGATAGCAGTTTGTATGTATCGTTACTTGAGACTTACGTGGGCGCTGGACGAACTGTGGTGGATATGCGAGTGAGGATTAAGAGGGACGGGGTTGAAACGAGCGGGGAGATCGAGCGCTTGCTTGAAAGCGTTTGCCCTGAATGATAATGTGCGTATAGAAATTCAGGTAAACACATTTTTCTGAGTCTTCAACACAATGAATGATACGCATGCATTCCTTAAAATTGTATCTTTATACTTTATCCTATACTCCCTCCGTCCCCAAAAAAAATAATGTCGGAGGGTATTATGAGGTCTGTTTTTGAATAAAATGATCATTTGTGGAAAGTATGTTTTGCGTACTTTCCATAAATGATCATTTTATTGAAAAATGGACCGTAGAATACCCATAATAACCTCCGACATATCGCATTAAACCTCGGTAAAAAAAGTAGGACATTTTTAGTGGACGGAGGCAGTATTTTTTTTAGTTATATAAGTAGAAATAACCCTTGGCCTGTGATAGTTTCAAGAATAGTACGAATATGACTTATGGGTGATCGGAATGATTCTCAGCTGGTTTAATCTATTAGGAAAATTTTGAGAAAAATTTTAGTTGCAAATTTAGATTGCTATTCCTCTTCCACAAGTTGCTTATTACTTTAAGTGATTGTTGTTGGAAAAAAAATTAGGATTAGGTGTGGGTAGACGAAGATGACCATGCAAGACACAAACTTAATAGTTAAGGCATGAGTTTAACTCGTTTTCCATAAGACATTGCCCCGTACACTGGCGCAATACGACTCATGGTAGCCATCCCAAAGATACAACGACTTTAGAATCTTCCGCCCGCTGCACTGCAAAACGGAAGCTATCGGCAAATCGCAAATGAGTATCCGAAACTTTCGGACTCAATTCTAATGCAGGACCACCAATGCTTGTATGCACTTGATCAAATTTACTTAAATTTCAATGTGAGTGAAAACAATTTTCCAAATGGAATAAAATCAATTTTCCAATGAATCCAAATGACAAATGTGGGGGTGTCTATTTATAGATTTACAAAGGTCGTTAGGCAATAGTCGTGTCTCTTGACTATAACTCTTATTTTTCCTAAGTCACAACTCTTGGAAAAACAACTATTCACCAAAAGGTATATCTTTTAAAGACACAACCTTTGGAATAGTTTTATCAAAAGACACGACACTTTATGTCTATAAGTCACAATCATTCACTGTTACCTTTATAAATACATTCATCAATGTATTTATCCACATATTAAATGACATTAATTTCTCATTCACCCTAATTTAATTTTGAGAAATCGAACCAACCAAATCCATTTACGCAAAATGGATAATTAGATTGTCACTTAATATTTAATCAAATATAATTAAAACCAATATTTTCCAATAATTGTACGCAAGGTGCTGTTACGAAAATTTTGAGAATAATATAAAGTGACAAATTAAATTAAAGTGTGGCCTGCGTTTGGATTGTATTCCTCTTCTACAAGCTTCTTATTCTTTAGATAAATTTATTATGAATCATTTTCAAATTTATTTATAATTTAATTTTGTTTTACTATAATTCTTTTGTAAAATTTATTCACGGTATAAAATTCAATTCATTTAATATCCCTATATTACTAATAGGGAGGTTTTTTTTTTTTTTTGCTAATGTGTCGTCTTCTGGTGCATTTTGCTTATATGTCGACTTGTGGTGCATTTTGCTTATGTGTCAATTTTTTATGTCTCTATTGGAAATTTGAGAGTTGTGATTGATTTTGCCTATGTGTCGAATGATGAGGAATTTCAGCCTTACGTGGCATGATTGCATGACTTATGAAAGTCTAATAAAAAAAAATAGATTTAGTTGGATTTGAACCAAAGACCTCATGAACATTTTTTATTATGCTTACCAATTAAGTTAACTATGAATTGTTGTGATATTTGATTTATTATATATAACTTGAGTTAAAAATATATAACAGACTCTTGATTATTTGCAATTTAACTATCCCAAACTATATATTTTTTCTTATTTCTTCTTTGTCTTTTTTTCACAATATTTTAGTGTTGTTCGTTGATTATTTGTCCACACATAAATGTTTAATTGCTAATATTCGGCAATTAGTTTATTTTTAAAGATATTTTTTTCTTCATATAAATTCTACTTTCTTTCTTATTCTATTTTGACGATATTATGTTTATTATCAATGTATTGCAAATTGACCTGTGGAGACTTTCAAAGAGAATTTTAAGGTTATCTTTGGTGTGTGTTCTTTTTTAAAATTTTATTTTTTAAATAGACTGTTCTATATAATTTTATAATATCAAATAATATGATGATGTGTTAATAGAATATTAAATTAATTTTGCGAACATCCCGCGTAAAAGGCGGGCTACTCATCTAGTACCATTAAATAAGAAAGTTTTACATGGATATGATAATATATACTATGAAATTGTTTAGAAAACATAAAAGTGTCATAGTATAAAAAATTTGGGTTAGAGATATCATATTATTGTTTAGGAGTATTTTTAACAATTAAATTTTTTATTACCTCCGTCCTTGAAAAATAGTTCTGTTTTTTTTTTTTTTGCACGTGGTTTAATGCAATATGTCAGAGGGTATTACAGAGTTTTTTAGGTACGTTTTTTGAATAAAATGATCGTTAATAAAAAAATTGTTTCGCATACTTTCTATAAACGATTATTTAATTAAAAAATGGATCTCAGAAAATCCCGTAATTAGGAGTGGAGCAAATACCGAAAATACCGGTATACCACACTTACCATACCGAAAAATACCGAATTTATCGAAATTTTCGGTACGGTATCGGTATGAATACTTAGAAAATTCCGGTATTCAGTATCATACCGAAATATTTTCGATATACCGACAATATTTTGGTAATATATACCGTACCGATAATTTATTATTAAAATGTAATATTTCAGAACCAGAAATCACAAGTGTATGAACAAACTCAATTATTATATAAGAGAGACTTGAATTTTCAGTGCATTGAGAAACTCTAATTCTCAATCTCCATTGTATTTCAGTGATTATGAATTCACCACACATCTTGAGTATTTATAGATACTCAAGAGTTGCATCGAAAGGTTGCGACTCTACTCAAAGGTTTCAGTGAAGCTAAGAGTTGCAACTCTTACTCACCAAATGATGCAACTCCACCGAATAGTCACGTTGAATCGAATTACTACAACCTTTCACTGAAAATATGTCATTTCACGAAGAGCTCTCTCAAATAATTATATTATGTAAATATACTAATATACAACAACTCTGTCAATATATCAACCTTTATATTAGATTTGTACACCCTATCAAAACTTATTTTATTTGTCTTATGGTCATTAATTTTGTCATGTTATGAATAATGACTTTGTCTTTCAAATAATTTAGATCATCCACAAAATTCTTTAATAGTAGCTTTGGACCAAATATTTGTAAAATTATCAATCTAGCCCCCTTCCCTTCACCTCTATTTTTTTTTTCAATTTAATAATTTCATCTATGAAGTTTTTTCACGATGCGACTTTCATAGCGTTACCCATACATATTAATTTTTTAAAGTTATTAAATACTCTCCGTCCAATATTACTAGTCCTACTTTTCGGGCTGTTATTTTTTGTCATAAGTTGGTATTATGAGCTATTGTGAGGTACATTTATGACTAAAATGATTGTTTATGA
Organism: Ballota nigra; assembly: GCA_947034835.1. Taxonomy (NCBI): domain Eukaryota; kingdom Viridiplantae; phylum Streptophyta; class Magnoliopsida; order Lamiales; family Lamiaceae; genus Ballota; species Ballota nigra. The sequence goes on along the minus strand of OX344727.1, from coordinate 1,125,058 downwards.
AAAATCTGATACTTATATTTTCCATAAACAATAACTTTATTGATAAATGAACTTCACAATACCTCATAATACCCTCCAACTTTTGACAAAAAATAATAGCGTAAAAAGTAGGACTACTAATATTAGACGGAGGGAGTATATAATATTGAGATAAATGCATGCATAAAAGTAGTTGTGCAATATAAGAGTGTATACATTTCATATATATATATTTTTTTTTTTAAATAAAGATCTAACACTTACTCTATATCCTCCAGATTTAATTTAAAGTTTGAAACTTCGGGGTGCTTAAATTTATATATTGGACTAGTCCATACAAAACTTTGTTTTGGGTTCAGTTGTGGTCCATGTTAGTGGACAGTGGAAACAACCCCCCCCCCCCCCCCCCCCCACCAAATCACTAAAAAAGACTGCATTTGTTCATATTATTATCTTATGGAATTATCCATAATTTAGAAATAAACATATTTAGGAATATGAAGTGGACTTCTTAATCTTTCCTTGTTTGATAGGCGACAAAGTGCATTAACGTATGTATTGCTAAATTGTACTCCCCCATACCCCTACTTGCTTGAATATTCATTGTTTGACTTGTGTTTTAATGTGTGAATTGTTTAATTTGTATCTGGCCTATTTTATTTGCTTTAGGTAACGTAGTCTATTCTGCTAGGTGTAGTATTAATTCACGTATTGTGTAGTATTACTTCACATACAAATATAGTTATGTAACCTTTGTTGTTATGTTAAGAGTAGTACCCATTCACATACTTTATAGTATTACTTCATATACTATATAGTATTAGTTCACATACTGTATATTAACTTTACTTTTTATCAAGTTTTGTTATCATTTCATTTTTTTTATCTCTTTCATTATTATACTTAGTGTAATTTTAGTTCACATACTGGGTAGTAATGTAGCATTTATTATTTTATTAAGTGTAATATTTGTTCATATACTGTGTAATATTAGTTCACATACTGTGTATATTTAATTCATGTAATGTGTAGTAAGATCTTATTTAATTATATTTAGTTTTTCTTGTTTTTAACCTAACAATATTAAAAAAAAATTGTATAATAAGAGAAATATTTGACCAAGTCTTTGTAATTGTATATATAAATCCTATAATATTTCTTTATTGATTATATAGCTGTAACTTGTAAATCCTTATAATTGAGATTATTAATAGCAGAATACCTACATCACCAAATTAATGGTGATCTTTACCACTTTCTCTTATAGTATTAGAACTAAAAAGACTCTCGTGCAAACAAAGATTATGGATTCGATTCCCGCTGAAAGTAACCCCACACATTTTAATTTGTCTACTCATTAGACCTCCCCAAAGAAGAAAAGTAAAGTCCGGCCCATGAGTGAGGAAAGTGTAAGAAAAATAATTAAATTCACATTTCTCTGCACGTTCGAATTTTTAGATGAGGTAGATTTCTATCAGTAGATTTCATTCCATTTTGTCTGTATAATTAATATGTTCAACTAATTTTCATTGTAATCGATGCATTTGCAGGTAATATAATCACTTTAGGCTTATTTAGCCTAAAATTGAATAAAATGAAGCCAAGAAATTAAAGGATGTTGTTGACGAGGGATCACACAAAGGTTATACCAATCTCCTTATTCCATGTGACTCTATGAGGATTATACATGCAAATAGTACGATTCAAAGTATTTTTAAGATACACGCCGATAGGGACGATCCTTGGGGTTTACAATATGTGTTGTTGCACAATGCCCCACTCCAATGAGGACCTAAGTTGATCTCACGCCCGCTCGTGTGTATGTAATTTTATGCAATGTTGCGTATCAAATATATTAATTTTTCACTTTTCTTTTTTCTTTTTTTTTCGATTATTATTCTTTCAATATTATTCTACAATTCAAGCCCTATATTTTCCAGTTCAATTATCTCCAAAATAATTATTCTTTAGTTCCATTAATATCTTTAAAAAAAACATCACTCATATTTGTTGGTTGTCAATAAATTTTATTAATCAAGTTCATTATTATCTCTTATCCTTTATTAAGTTAATAACTTAATCACATTATCTCATTCTACGAAATGATTCACATTTGGACACCATTTCAAATGCAATGTGTATTGACCAATGACTAACGATTCAATTAATTATAAGAAGACGAATATTATCTCTAAATTTATTTATAAAATGGATCATATTTTTACTCAATTATCACATGCTCATCTCCCAAGCAAAACTAAACAAACAATAACAATGTATAGTAAAACTGGCGGAATTTTTTTTTTTTTATATCCACATATACTTGCTTGCAACTTATAAATTTTTAATGATTTACCAATGAATTTTCTACTTTTCCATATATACAAGGTTTACTTCTCAAATGAACGATGAACACAACTTTAATTTAATAACTAAAAGATGTTATCTAAAATCCTTCACAGTTTTTCTAAATAAATAAGAAATTTAATATCCATTTCAAAAAGTTACACACTCCAAATATTTCTAGAATATTCTATAAAATGGGGATGCTTGATTTAAAATTTTCAATAAAAATTAAAATAAAATTTTATTTTTACTCTATGCTTTTAAATATATTTGATGAATGATTGTCTTCATAGTGATTAAATGTTAGTATTGTGCTCTAGTTTTTTTTTTTTTTTTTTTAAAAAGGATACTGGTTGTAACATGGGTAATGAATGAGGAGAAAATAATTGAAGAATAACTAGTAGTTAATCAAAGTGAGCAACGATTACCTTATTTGGAAAGAAAATGAGTGTCATTAATTATATTTTATTTCATTAAATACTATAATTACATAATACTTATTCTATTCTCATTTGAATTGAAGAATTCTCAATCAAGTAGCCCCAAGTGTTCTCAAAACTCGAGAAACAGAAAAGTCAAAATTTCGATGGGTGAAATGTTCTAGTGGAGATCAATGTATTAAAAAGGGAAACAAATTCAACTAAGCACTCCTAATTTTATTGGTGGTGATCAAATAAACCCTTCAACTACTTTTTCATACATGTAAACCTTTTTTATCGATGTTTTAGTTATATTGGTAATTTGATATGCACATTTCATTTTCTGTATTCACTCAAATCTAAGCCACACTCTTAAATTATAGTATTAATTTGAATGGCATAGTTATATTTGGATTCAATGAGTAATTGTTTGTACGTTTCATTTCATGTTCTCAATCAAATATAACCTTAACGTTTCAAGTACTTCCTTTGTTTTCCAATTTTATTACTCATGTAAATGGATACATATTTTAAAGATACTGAGATAAAATAGATTGAGTAAATGTATTGTGGCGTCAATTTATAAATAAAATTGTTATTTTAGAGTGTAAAATCAAATATCATGTGTGTAATTAAATGATATTTGGAGGATAATAAAAAATAATTATTTCTAAAAAAGGGTATGCAAATAGATTTTGACGATGAACGAAAAATACAAGCGCCAATAAATTTGGGGGACTACGGGAGTATATTAACTTGTACGTTCAGTTATATTTATAAGCACATTTCATGCTATATTTAATTGTACGATGTAATTATTGTATAAGAGATTGACTCTTAAATTGGTTTTTTTTTTTAGTTCATGTAAACGTATAATTTAATATTTTTCGTTTTAAGTTGGCATGTTAACCCCTAAAATTGATAAACTCTTTGTAATACCTTTTAAGTATAATCAACTAATATTTTTTGGTCTAGCCAACCAATACCCTTAAATTAAATAATTAATATTTTTCATGTCCTTTAACTAATATTTTTTAATAAAAACAACCAATATCCTTCAGAACTAACATTTTTTAATGAAAATAATTAATACCCTTCGAATAGATATCAACGAAGCATTTTCGCCCTATACTTTACCAAATTGATAAGCTGAGGGTTAAATTTGTCTTTTTATTTTAAAGAAGGTTAAATTTGTCATTTAAACACGGCTTTTAATACGATTTCTCTACTAATCAATAAACCCTTTCCGAGTGAGAGCGCCGGGGGAGACTCACTAAAATTATGGCGAGTATCCGCCGTCGATTGCTCGCCGGAGCTCCGGCATTTGTTCGAAGGTTCTCAACGGAGGTGAAAGCGACGGTGCCGCTCGAACAGACCGATTGCTTGTACCGGAGATTATCTAAGATGTGGCAGCACAAAGGAACGGTGACGAGCACCATTAATGAGTACATAAGGGAGGGAAGATCCGTTGGAATGTTTGAGCTCGATACGTGTATCAATCAGCTTCGTAGATTTAGACGATTCGACCACGCTCTCGAGGTGCGTAGAATTTGAACGATTTTCATTTTTGGTGTTTATGGTACGTAGAAGTGGTTTCATATTTCAATTTTGTCATTTATTCTCTGTGAAAATGATAATGATAATTGAATTGTAAGTAATTTCGGAGTAGAATGCTTGAATCAAAGATCTATAGTGCAAATTGCAATGTTTTCTGGAATTTAGAAACAATTGCACTATTCATGTTCCTGAACCAGTTACTATTTGGTTATGTTTTGAGGTTTCTGGTGGTTTTTTTTTTTTTCTGGTGATGTGATAAATTGGAAAATGTGATTAATTAGTGAAAAGATGCATTGTGAAAATTTGGAATGTGTTTATTACTATTAAATTTTATCCCATTATTAAGAATGATATGTTGTGGTTTTTGATTGATTTTCATTTTAGAATCATGCTAAATGGCTAATGTTTAATCCTTTACTCTTTTCCCATGGATAACCTTTATATTGGATAGAGAATGATTTCTTTGTCTCCTTACACATCCAGATAATGGAGTGGATGGAGCTTCGGAAGTTCAACTTCGGGCAAAGAGATTACGCAGTTCGTTTGGATCTTATTGCGAAGGTTAAGGGAATAACCGAAGCTGAAAATTACTTCGGTGGGCTCTCCCCCTCCATGAGGGTCCATTGCACTTACGGTGCACTTCTAAACCGGTATTGTGAGGAGAAGATGACTGGTAAAGCATTGGGTCTCTTTTGTAAAATGTTCAAAGAGAACATGATACTCAGACCGCTGCCGTTTAATAATCTCATGTCGTTGTACATGAGATCGGGACGGCCAGAGAGGGTGGTTTCCTTGTTTGAAGAATTGAAGAAGATGAACATTCGTCCAGACACGTTTACGTACAACTTATTGATGAACAGCTATGCACATTTGAATGATATCAAGGGAGTAGAGAGAGTTTTCGAAGAGGTGAAGCTGGAAAACGGGAAGCTATGTAATTGGACGTCCTATAGTTACTTGGCGAGTATTTATGTAAAGGGCGGATCTCAAGAAAAAGCTAAATTGGCACTGGAAAAGGTTGAGGAAATCGGAGCCCATGATCGTTTGGCGTACCATTTCTTGATCAGCTTGTACGCTGGAATTCCCGATCTTGATAACGTCCATCGTGTTTGGAACAAGTTGAAGTCGAGAATGAAAGTAGTGACGAACGTGAGCTATCTCACCATGCTTCAAGCTCTGGGGAACTTAAATGATATAGAAGGGATGAAGAAGTGCTTCGAGGAATGGGAATCGGTATGCTGTAGTTACGATGTAAGGTTGGTTAATTCGGTTATCCGTGCTTACTTGAACCACAATATGGTTGGGGAAGCCGAGTCGGTCCTGGAAAGGGCGTCGAGGAAAACAGACGCGCCTCTCTTCAAAGCACCGGAAATGTTCATGGTTTACTATCTCGAAAAGGGTCAAATAAAGCGAGCTTTGGAGATCATGGAAAAGGCTACTTCCACGTTTCGGGAAACTGAATGGAGACCTCAATCGGACACCGTATCAAGATTCTTGGACTATTTTAAGCAAGAGAATGATGTGAGTAGTGCTGAGGTATTCTATGCGATGATGAAGAGGATAGGCGTTTGTACGAAGCGTTAGTTGGGACGTATTTGGGCGCGGGACGAGCAATGATTGATGTACGGGGGAGGAGCGAGAGGGGCGGGGTTGAAACGAGCAGTGAGCTCGAGCGTTTGGTTGTGAGAGTTTGCCCTGAATGATGAAGAAGCCCAGAAAGGAATGAGAGAGCAGAATATCTTGAATTTTGTTTCTGATAACCATTGCTGAAATTAGGTAATTCAGGTAATCAGAAGTTTTGTAGTCTTGAATTAGGTCTAACCAATTCCATTTGCAAATTGGGTCGGGTCGGGTTCAGAAACAGAATTAAGTTCAAACAAATGTAATATTAACACAAACGAACATTAGTTGGATTTTTGAGTTGCAAAAACCGAAGGGGAACTTAAACTTCACACAAACTCAAATTGAAAGGACCTGGTGTTTTTTTATTTTTTTTATTATGTTCATTTTTCTTTTAAATTGTGAATTTCAGCATAAAGAGAGGAAGAATTATACATGCAGCTTTTTCATGATTTATATAAATTTTAATTGAATATTCATTTCATTTTTTTTATATTTTGTAAACCTAAATCTGTTGTATATATGGGGTAATATCATATTGAGTCACCCAATTTAGCTCCAGTTTTAATTTGAGTATGTATAAAGTGAAATTGACTCATACATGAATCATTAAAGAATATTAGTTGTTTTCAGTAAATAACTAATACTTTTCAGTGAAAACAACCAATACACTTAGTAAAATCAACTAATACCCTTGAATAATTTATGTATAAACTATTTTCACTCGCCTTTTAATTTAGATTGCCATCACAGGTAGTCATGAAAATTTACGCATCTTAGATTCTTCCATGGAAATAAAACAACTAATACTTTCCAAATAAGTTTCATGCCAGAAACTTCTTACCATTTCTTGCAACTTCCTTTTTTTCCTTTAGGAAATCAAACAGGGAATTAGATTAGAAACAAGCCAGTTCCTCCAAAACTAAGCACCAAGACTCCCAAGAAATCAAAATCTTTGTACCGCTACATATCCAATTTGTGTACAAAAAACATTAGGTTTTCTTCAAACAAAAAAGGTTAAAAGATTAGAACAAATTATACAGATAGATCAAATGAATCCTAGTGCATCGAAGGCGAGGGCAAAAGGCGGCAGGTATGGGTTTAAAGGACAGAATCAGAGGGTGATAATGCTACAACAACTGAACAACTCAACCATAAAGATCTTTCTTTGATATGAAGATGGTTTCATCCTTCGCATTCATTACATCTTCTGCTTCAATGTAATCTCGTTCATTTTTATGGGCGTTTTAGGACGATAATGCTCATCCGTGTCAACCTCTTCAATTTCCTGAAATAAACATCACAGAGTAATGCATTTAACATGGAAGTTATCAAAATTACATGCAATGGCCTGTTCGATGAAAACAGAAAACTAGAACAAGATCAAAAACTAGTTCGGGATTAGAGTAGGCACAATGCATCAAAAGGTCTCTAAACTATCAATATTTGTTTTTATATGCCCTAAAACTATTTCGTTTTATAAAATTCCTTTTACGTATCAAAATTTTATTCACGAGCTCCCTCAAGACGAACACTGTCTGAACCCATTAAAAAATATATGTATCAGCTTTATTAAATTTTAAGTAGATACAAAAGTATCTTTCACAAGGCATATTAAATACCCAAACACCTAAAGAATTATGGTCAAAATGACTTGCACAAAACACATCTAGATATTAGTAAAATTAATGCATATACTACCTCTGTCCTTCAAATCTATTTCCAGTTTTCATTTTTATCCGTCCCCCAAATCTATTCCCATTCCCCTTTTGAAATATATTATTTTATTATCACACTAAAAAATAAACATTTTATTCATTAATAGACCGCACAATATCTTTACTTTATCTACTTTATCTCATTTTCCTTAAAACTCGTGCCCATCTCAATGGGAATAAATATGGGGGACTGGGAGAGTATTATTTAACATGATCATTAAGATGAAAAAAAATCCCATCAATTATTGTCTGCAGGGAGCTCATGAAATGAGATTTTAATACTAAGGGTTTTTAATAAAAAATTATATATAGGCGCCTATAGAAACAAGAATTGAGAGTTTAGAGATCTATTGATGCAATATGCCTTTTAGAGTTTTTACCTGAACAACATCTTCACCCTTTATAACGCGCCCAAATACATTAATTTTCTCACTTAGATCAGGGATTGGGGCTGTTGTAATAAAAAGGTCAAATCCCCCACCATCTGGTTTTGTCTTGGAAGTGCCGAGCATAAAAGCTTCATGCTTCAGGCTTATACAAGGATAAATGATTCAGCAAACATTGTCTTTCTAAGATAAAACCAATTTTGATTGATAATTTGAGATCTGAGATAAAGCAGACCTTGTATCAAGGTGATTGTAATGCTTTCCCCTCGAAGTCCAGTCTTCAGTATTTCCAACCTTATTGATATCACCTCCTTGAATTACAAAATTCTTTATTACACGGTTAAAGTGCATTCCTTTGAAGCGGCCCTTTTTGCTGCAAAGAAAAGGGATTATGGAACCGAACCATGTGAGTTGAGGTTTTTAATAAATGTAGCAAAAAATAAGGTCAGAATAACTTAACAGCTCATTTGGCACACAACATAAATCAGGAAAAATAATTTTAGCATGGAGGTGAAAACAAGACACATTTTCGGAGATAAATAGCAATTTATTGGTAAAAAATCAGCATAGCACATACCATAAATCAACAAATTCATTAACAGCTTCTGGAGAGCCTTCCTTGTAAAGTTCTACAGTTATTGAGCCTTTTGAAGTCTTTATCACCTGTTAACATATATGTATTAACATATGACCAGGAATGATTAAGAAAAATAAAAAATAGCAGACAAAAAATGCAGGACCAGTAAATTACCAAAACAACCATGAACCATAGTACCATACAATAATACAAAGGGATCCAACCAGATTTTGGAGTGACAAAATTGTGTGCAAGAGCATCGATAACATTAATACAAAGCAATCAGATCAGAAGAAAAACCGGCATTGTTTAAGCTAGGAAACTGAACGATATATGATAGGAAATAACCAACACCAAATGTTCATTACGAGCATGTAAATCTTGTTAACCTCATGACAATATTCAATGCAAGGATTCTATCACGTCCAAAATCTAAAGGCACTAATGAGCCAATCCACAACTAAACTAGCAGACCAAGAAACTTACAGCATATTTGGGGAAATCAACTTTCTTTGCATCCGCAAATGAACTAGCATGCTGCACAAAAGCAGACAAGGTTACTTAAGAAACAGAATAAGCAAATAGAGTGTATTGAATGACATGGTCGGAAAATGTGACAGCCCATAACATTCAAAAAAGCAAAGTAGAAACCTAAGACCATATAATTGGCAGTAAAACTAGTAATTCCATTTTCCATGGTGAGTAACTAGTAAACAAGAACTGACGTAACTCAACATAAATGAAGTATCGGTGATGCAACAAACTGTACCTCTACACTTGATGCTAAATCCTCCGCCTGAAATCCTGACCTGAGCAAGATAAACTTATAGATTAACAACAACGCAATAGTCATTTGACAAACCTTCTGCTTCAGCAGAATGACAAAAATGCATAGATCACATAAAGTCTTCTAACTACTTGTCCAACACCTATTTCTATCGCACATTCATATTAGTTACTTCGCGGACATCCATCGGTGCTTTAGGCAGAAGGAATGCATATATTAACGGAATTATTTAAATAGCAGTTGTACACCCAAACTACATCTAAAAGCATGGAGGCTAGAACACATTATCTTTCAAATGCTCTTTTTATACAACACTACTAGCACTGAAATCAATCTAGTTCGAGAAAAGAAATTAGGCCAATTCACAAAATGAGTGCTTGCTAGAAGCCTAGTAACATCTTATATCAGCATAGTTTAGTCAAATCTATCTTCTCTATATTCCGTTATGAAAAACAATCATTTATAAGCACAATTATTAAAAATGACATGAAAATATATCGCAATAAATAATGAATAAATGAAGAGAACCTTCGGGTCCAGTGTTTGTAGGAAGTGAAAAGGAAAAACGCCATGACAACAACAATCACGCCATAGATTGCAATCGTAGCATAACTAACTCGACTCGGCCCCTTCTTCTTCTTACTCTGTTGTAAAAGAGCTTGAGGTTTGATCTTCGCCATTACGATTGGCTTCAAAACTTAAATCTCAAGCTCTACAGAAACAAAATCACGCATCAATAATTGAAAATTTCAAGCATCGGCTACTCGCAGAAACCTGCAATCTTAGATTCAATATAAACAAATTAAGCATCACATCGAAAACATCGGAAATCAACATCCTATCCTAAATCCAAGCGAAATTATCCGACGCAAAAATCAAATATTCCAGAATCAAGCTAACAAAACCTTGGAACTTCAACCAGTATACAAGCAGAAATCAATTCAAATTCATATGAACCAACAACAAAAAATAAAAAATTACAGCACCAAAAATGGAAGCGAGAGGATACCTGATCCTGATCCTGATCCTGATCTATGTTAGGGAAAATTCCTAAATGGAGAGCAGCGATTTATTCAATATTTCCGAGCAAATTACGAGCGGATTCCGAAATCCGAAAGGCAAAGAAGGTTCGCTGGCTTGAATTTTCGACTTCAATTTTTTGTAATTTTCTGTGCGCTTTCACTGTATAGAAATTCCAACTCTGATATAAAATAAAATTCGAAATTTGGATATATGAATTGTTTGATTTATAGGCGGCATTTAATTTCTAATTTATTTAATTTTTCTTTAAGCTCCGCAACGACGACGTTTACGTCCTTTCTAAGTATATAGTACTAGTCAAATTCCACTTTATAACCTAAGCCTTTGGAATTTTTCAAAAGTTGATGTATGTTCTCGACTTTTCCACCAATCAAGATGCTTCTATGGAAATATTATAGACCTTAAACATTTGTCATTTAAAAAAAGCATTTTTTTGTAAAATTTTAAAAAACATATTTTCATGTGATGTGAATTTTTTAAAGCATTAATTATTTTGGTTTCAAAAAAAATATATATATTTTATTAAAATTATTACTCCTCCTTTCCATTTTTAGATTGTCCCAAGAAAAAATACACAATAGAAAATGGTAATTAGTATTATAAAATGTAAAATTGTGGATACTTTATATAAACATACACTTATAACAAAGGAAAAGTGTTTATTTTATCACTTTAAATACTAATAATTTTTTTTTAAACCTGTACAAACAATAATGTAGAAAATAAATATTGGACGAAGTGAGTAATGAATAAATGCTAATGTTTTTTTGGGTACGGGAAACTTACTAATATTTATGGGTACTATTGTTTAAATAAATCTACGTTGGGTACTAGTGTTATTCATTTTACAATAAATAAATCTTAAAAGGTAATAAAGTAATATTTTGAATTTACGTTGTTCCTGGATTTATGCCTTGATCTTGATTTTAGTGGGAAAAAAATGGAGAATTTGAATTAAAAAAAAAAAAAACGCAGAAACAATGTCTACAAATTATCAATAATTTCATCTCCTCACTCTTTTTAAAAAAACATAAAGAAATTTTGTATAGAATCGTCTAACAGAATTCATTTAATTGTAGTTTAACTTATTTTCACATCAAAACATTGACCTTAAGAAATAATATTCATCACAAGAAAATAAATAAAGTATGCTGTCAAAAATGTAAAAGAATTTGCTACAACAAAAAAACTTCTATTACAGCCCATAACATTAATTGCAATCAATAAAAAGGCTATCTTAATCCCGGGCAAAAAGAAAATATCATCAAGAAAAATCCAATATAGCCTAATGTAAAAGAATGGCTATCACTAGTTGAATATACTCGTATGCACGTATAAATAACCCAACAAGTTCTTAAAGACTCTCCATAGGGATGAAGGTTGCAGTCCTGCTGTTGCTAGACATCCGATGGCCGACGAAAATCGATATGCAGAAGGCAATTACGGAGAAGAGAAGAGAGAAGGCCGTAGCAGCATCCCACGGGCTTCTTTGGGCAGCGGCCTTTTCGAGCTTAGGACTGCCTGATACGAAATCAAGAACAATCCAATCACAGCTGATTGAGTAATGCCCCGATCCATGCCATGATTTTCCGTCCTCTGGGTACCAGAATGCAGCCGATAACTTGCTTGATTCACCCAGTGTGAACTGAGCATCCTGTTCCCGGCAAAAACATGAAGATTTAGTACGATTTCAACACATTTCATTAAGAAGGGATGCATTAAATAGTATAACGTAGTCCCATGCATACTTGGAACGATGAAACATGGACGGATAACATTGAGCTCAGTGATATTTAAGTACATTAGGGTGGGGGGGTGGGGGGGGGGGGGGGGTGTAATGCATATCGTAGGCTATGAAGTCTCCATTAAAAGCAAGGCAAGGATAACAACATATCGCACTATGGTTGCCAACAACAAGGTATTTTGCTCTCTTTGATATGGTGTTCGATTTAAACTACTTAATAGCAGTGGACTTACCTGTTGAAGAGAATCCATGGTTCTCAGAGGCCTTGAAAATTCAAAATAGTACGTTCCAGTTTGACCTTGCGGTGCATATGGGCTGTCATCCTTTATGAAACCTGCTTGATAGAAGGTTTATAAGAATACATAATTCACTCAAGGAAAAAGCTGCATGTAGCCAGGACTCCGTAGCATAAACACGTTAAGAAAAGCACAGCTAACCCTACATCTGGAGAGTTGATGCCTGACTTGCTACTGTAGAGAGGAGTTACGGGGTTCAACCCTTCCCCACCCCGATTATCCCACTTTGTTAAAATGGTTGGAATTTTTTTTTTTTAAAGAAGCACAGATATTTGCCAAAAAACAATTCAACATTTGTGAAAAGCATAAAAGGATGGGAATGCTGATTATTGGATGATTAAACAGTCAACCTAGCCAGAAAGAAAAAATGTGGTGATTCTTTGTTAGAACTATGCACCGTGTCATAAAGAGGCTCGGGTGTTTTATCGAGATAGGAATATAGAATTCATCTGTCAAAGGTCGAAGCAATTTTTTACCACGTGCAGAATAGGAATGATCATGTAAGCTTTACAATTGTTAACATTAGCCCAACATGCACACACACATACACAAATCTGAAGATACGCATCTCTTCAATAATGCATTTATACGATTTTATATATTTTTGAACGAGCTGCAACCAACAAGCAGCTATTGCAAATTTACATTAGCAGAAATTGATAATAAAAAATAAAAAAAATCTGGCGAGCTTACCTGAGTGGTCACTCAAGCTGCTGTGCCACCATGACCCTTGCCAATCGTTCTGTGCGTTGGTGTCATTTCCTAATTGAAGTGAAATAGAACATAATCGTCGTGAGAAAAGAAAATGGTGGACATGAATTTAGCGACTCTGGTATGCTGAGGCCAAGGCCCTAAGTGACAAATATAGTTTATTTTATTGAAATATTCTCATATAGCAACCTTATATAAAGTTATGATGCAAACTCAGGTTCTAGTTTCTACAGATGTAACAAAAAGAACACGAATACAAAAAATTGCTTGAGCAAATCAATATAATTCCTTTAATACATTATATTGGCTACTGGCAAAGCAATACGGAAAAATCACTTCATGTGTTACTCGCTCTAACAAGTTAAAATTTGGAACTTGCGGCAGCATAGTATCTGCAAACTGTCACCAATCAAACGTGAGTGCGAAACATACCTGAAGGGCCAAGGCCATCGAGAAATCTACAATGCGGGTTCCAAGCATAAACATCCACCAAATGACCAAACCTGTTAAAACATTATAAACAAGTTAGATCAGAAGAAATCAAAAGCCTACACTAAGAAAATACGTAGCGTAGAACTACTATACCTATCTCCTCCATAACCTTGTCTGTTGTCTATTGGATTTCCGCCATATAATCGTCCAGGGATAGCATTTCCAAGTGAGAAGTGCATAATATCAACTTCATGCCCACGGCAAGTCTTGTTCGTGCAAGTATCCGGTCCATCTTCACAGCCACCCATCTTACAGTACATAGTTCCATAGATTAGAAATAAAAACAAGCAATTAACGAATACAAGACTGCCAAACAAGATGCCACACCACATACTTACCCTATGATAGGTTGCATTTTCACCTATTTGAAACATTAGAGCAACGGACACACATTTTGTACTGTCTCTGCATTTGGGGGAAAGAGAAAGATGAAGCTCATATCAGATTTGACAGCAAAATTACTAATTAGAGGGCCTCGGGATGAATAAACGCCATGAAATCTAAAAATGGTATAATATTGAAAGAATCTCATGATTTAAGATATACTTGCAATTTCCAACCGATGGCATCTGGGTTAAGCTAATTGGGTGAGCAACAGCCAACATAATAGATTGTCTATAGCCAGTTCGATTCCCCAGTGTCATTTTTTATGTACTCCACCTCCTAGATCTTTAACACATAGACCAAATATTATGCTGGTTCGTCAAATATATTTTAACATTCCAAATGGTATACATCTAGATGATGGAACATAGAGTGGAACACCAAAAAATTGCATGAATTATATAATTCGTTCTATAGCGCAATTATTAGAAAAATGTGCACTTAAACCATTAGGTATTTAGGAAACTAATTAACCATTAAATGCCATCCACAAACACACACTGAGCCAAGAAATTCTATCTATCTGAAAAGCAACATATCAATAGAACAGCTAAAACCAACAAACTCAAATATTCCATCCTCAAAATACCCTACTTCATCAAACTTATTACTCCATCCGTTCAATATTACTAGTTCTGTTTTTTCAACTGTTATTTGAGGTTCATTTATCAATAAAGTTATTATTTATAGAACATATGAGCATCATATTTTTCACAAACGATCGCTTTATTCATGAATGGACTTCACAGATACCATATAATACTCTCCAACTCATGACAGAAAATAACAGCCGAAAAAACAGAGAATTTCTACTAAAATCCGAGAAATAGTACCCTTGATTATAGACATAGTTCCCATTAACTTGCAACATGAAGTATGCCTCTTTCCCATCATGGACTGCCTAATAATGAACGGAAACCACACGAATTAATCCAATATTCAAACAAATTCAACAAAATCATATACAGTTGCTGATCTTATCTCGCACCTTCAGAGTCATTGTTCCAGCATCGTATGCCTTATCAGCGTCCGGGTCCAAAGCGGGCAACAGAGGGAAATCCGAGCCGTCTACGCCCTTCCAATCGTCCACTTTGCCGTCAACTGTGATTACGCCGGGTCGGAACTCGGCGGGAACGCGGATCTCGGAGGCGGAATCGCAGTGCCATTCCCCGGATTCCTCGTGCGACTCGATCCGGGCCGGGTCAAACAATACGGATGCGGCGAGAAGCAAGATGAGTTGAAGTCGAATCATGAGAAGATTGGAAGGAATGGCGTCGGTCGGAGTTAAGCTGGTTCAGTGTGGTGGATCGATCATTCACGAATGGCGGCTGGTTTTAGACTTTTAGTTGGTAGATTGCATTACATCACACCTTTCGAATGCAGCAATACTTGCGCAGTATAAATAATGTTGAATGTTGAATTTCCAAAATTAGTGGGTAACAAGATTTTACTGTAAGACGGTCCACAAATTACTTTAAATTAACACTTTTTTTATACAGAATTTAATCACGTGTCCATCGGTGAGCACGTATTTGAGCTCGTTTGATTAAGCTTATTTAAAATATCTTATAAGCTATAATATTTTATAAGTTGTTTTAAGAACTTAGAAGATATAATTTTTAAGTATTTTATAAGTAGTTAAAGTGTTCGACGAGCCCGTTTGACTAATCTTATTTAAAACATCTTAAAAGTTAATTTTAAGAGCTTATAAGAAGTTATTTTTAAGTAGCTTATAAGTTGCTAAAGTGTTTGGTTAATACAACTTATAAGATTTTTAAGGATTTTTAATAAAATTTTATAAATTTTAATTATAATATAAAAAAATTATTTTTTATGTTGAGGTATAGGTGGGGGGTGTTTGGGTGGTTCCAGGGTGGGATCGGTGTTTGGAGT
The DNA here is from genome assembly GCA_947034835.1 of Ballota nigra. NCBI lineage: Eukaryota > Viridiplantae > Streptophyta > Magnoliopsida > Lamiales > Lamiaceae > Ballota > Ballota nigra. The sequence continues at coordinate 1,109,108 of OX344727.1, read as the reverse complement.
GAAGGTGATTAGGAAAATAAGTTGGGAAATCCCAACTTATTTTCCCACAGCTTATAAGCTGTTAAGAACTTATTTTATGATCTTATAAGCTGTTAAATATCTTATTTTGCCAAACATATTAATAATGCTTATAAGTTCTTAAACAACTTATAAATTGTTTTAAAGAGCTTATAAACTTAGACAAACACCCACTAATACAACTTATAAGATATTTGATAATTTATAATAAATATTTTTAAAATTTTCTATATTGAGGGCTGGAGAGGGTGGGTGGATAGTTGGGGTGGAGGTGGTTAGGGAAATAAGTTGAGAAACTTCAACTTATTTTTTTACAACTTATAAGTTGTTAGGAGCTTATTTTATGATCTTATAAGTTGTTGAACATCTTATTTTGCCAAACATCATGATAGTACTTATAAGCTCTTAAACAACTTATAAGATATTTTAAGCAGCTTATAAGTTCTGTCAAACATCCTTATACCTACCGTGAATGTGTTAATGACACATAAACAGATATAAACAATCAATTAATATAATAGTGGACTCCTTCCTTTTGTGTCATTAATACATTCGCGGTGGGTATATTAATATATGTCCATCGGTGGGCATGTGGTCAATTCTATTTTTTATACATCATGTCAAATTTATATTTCGTTTCATGGTAAGAAGGTCTTATGCAAAATCTACTTTATAAGAAAAAAAATTGGGTGAAACGATCTCACAATGAAATAAAATATAAATTTGACATAAAGCATTAATATTTTAGAAGAGCTTAGTGTTAATTTTTTGTAGTAATTTGTGAAAACATCTCATCCAAATTTTTGTCTTCAAAAGATTGATACTTTAGTTTAAAGATTTGAATTGTATTGCTACACAATAAGCCTACTCTTTTAATAAATGGATATCTAAAAGCATTCCTTTTAAATGGAAAAATTAAAATACATTCCTACTATCGATTTTAGTTTTTCCAATACATCCTCCTCAAATCTTTGAACAAGCTCGGTCCTTCAAAACACAACCAAAAAATGGCAGATAAGTGATAATTAGTTGGATCGGTTTGGTTGTGCGTTTGGAGCAAAAAATTGGAACAAAATCAAAGTTGTGGATCTAATTACGTGAGACGGTCTACATTTGATCCACGTAAGATCCAATTTAGAGGGTGTTTGGTTAAGCTTATTTGAAACATCTTATAAGCTCTAACATCTTATAAGTTGTTTTAAGAGCTTATAAGATGTAATTTTTAAGTAGCTTATAAGTTGCTAAAGTGTTTGACTAATACAACTTATAAGATCTTTGATAATTTATAACAAATATTTTTTTAATTTATAAAAAATAATTTTTTTCTATTTTTTATCTTGAGGTGGGGTGGGTGGGGGTGGGTGGGGGTTGGGGAGGGGTGGGGTGGTTCCAGGGTGAGGTGGGTGGTTGGGGTGGAGGTGGTTAGAAAAATAAGTTGGGAAATCCCAACTTATTTTTTTACAGCTTATAAGATGTTAGGAGCTTATTTTATGATCTTATAAGCTGTTAAACATCTTATTTTGCCAAACACATTAGTAGTACTTATAAGCTCTTAAACAACTTATAAGATGTTTTAAGGAGCTTATAAGCTCAGCCAAACACCCTCTTAATTCAACTCAACTTTTTAATGTCTTAATAAAATTGGTTAGTTTGAGCTGCATGAGAAGGTTTTACATGAATCTTAGACAATTTAGGAGTGCTTGGTTTGTAACAAAAAATGGTAATGAGAATAGTAATGATAGTAGTGATGAATTAAATGAATATGAGCTATAAAATTATGATATTTGGTTGGTGACGAGGAATACTATCATTAATATTAAAACAATTCTTTTTTATAAATAGATGTGAGATGAAAAATAAATTTAATATTTTTACTAGGTAATCAAAGTCATTCCTCCCAATTTTGGGAGGAATGATCCATTCCTTTGTTTTGGGATATTATGACACTATTCAAGGAATGAAAGTCATCAACCAAACATATTCTTTTGATTCTATTTCTATTCCTTTCTTTCACAACCCTCAACCAGGCATGCCCTCAAAATGAGATGTACATTCAAATAATGATGAATTCACATTCCTCACCTTTTGAAGAATTTATCCCCTATAAATCAAGATTCATTTTCTTTTAGGTCCTCTAATTTTTTTATTATAGTATTATATATAAGCATCATTGATTTTTTTTTTAGTAAAACAAGAAATTAGTGTAAATTCCTATTAGTAGAGTTTTTAATTAAATCTATCAATATTTATAGTTGTTAATCGGTTTTGATTCACAAGAAAACTTGTAATCGGGAATCGGAATTATGACAACAGCTTAAGAATGAAATTGAAATCAACGAAAATAAAGAAACACCAGATTTACGTGGTTCGGAGAAAATACTCCTACATCCAGACTTAGTGCTCGACTTGACCCAGCTCGAGCACAGTACTCGAGCACTCGAGCATTGAGTGCACGACCAAGCTCCACTCGAGCATAGTACTCGAGCACTCGAGCATTAAGTGCTCGAGTTCTTCTTGCTTGAGCACTCCAGTAATACTTTTGCTCCCTCGAACTAATACTTTTCATATTTCTTCCATATCTTCTCATTCGGACATCCGTTTGAGTCGATTCAAAGTCCTACGAACTCCATTTTTCGCCCTCTATCCATCTATGAGCATCAAAGAGGCAAATTCATTAGTTCATAAAAATAGTACTCAATTGACTCTAAATACTCATCTAAATCAATCAAAACACAGGCATTTCGAGCTATAAAATCTAACAATTTCACGCCTAATCATGTTGGCGAAAAAGACTGTTGGGAGAGCTCAATCAAATGTAGGTAGGGAGTTTTCACTTGTCTGGAACAAGGTTGCACTGCTCAAAGTCTCGACTATGACATGGAGATGATTAGAGACAAACTTGTTGGAAATTGGTTTTGTAAAGGTTTCATACCCTTACTTTGATCAATTTTTTGAGGAGTAAAAACGTTAGTTTTTGGGAAAATAAAATTAACGATGTTGTTCTACTCGCGGAGTAGATGAGCGTGGTATATTTAATATCTCAAAATTGATTTCCAGTGAGTGAGAAATTAATTTGGGAAGTTGTAGTATTAATCATATGTGTTGGATAATTCCATGGGAATGAAAAATAAAGTTTCATCCCACATTGGAAAATTACAAGAAGTTTGTCTTGTATATAAGTAGGAAATTATTCATGTTCTCTAAATTGGGACATGGGGACCCTAACCATGGACCACACACGCGCGCGCCCCACCCGAGCCCGAGTGGTTCTTGGTTCTTGGTTCTTTGGGTCCGCCCATTTAGAATTGAGCGGGACCGGGTCCGGGTTCGTGGTTCTTGGTTCTTGGTTCTTGGCAATTGGGCTTTGGGTGGGCTTTGGTGCCATACCTATATTTTTAGAGTACCAAAAATATGAAATAGCCCATTATCTTTTTGGATCCAATCGGATTGGGTGACCCGTATGGAATTGGGTCGGCCCATTTAGAATTGGGTCGGCCCACGAACATGTTTAATACACCTACAATTTTGATTAATACACTCCAGAGAATCTGGAATATTCCGTCTTGCTTCCCATGACTGAGAAACTGCGTTTCTCTCCACGACAGAACGTGGGTGATCCATGATCACCACGTACTCCACTCCAGCAGCCCTCAAATGGGTCGGATTTCCGACTATATATACCCCATTCGTCCAGTTTTTTCTAGAATCACTTACGAACCCAGAAATTCCCGAAATTCTGTTGCTGCATAAAATCCCGTTTAGCTCATAAATTCCGATTTAGTTCGCCGGAAATTCATACTCGGTAGTGCTACCGGTGTGAATAGACAAACTGTTTTACCTTTGGGGATCTGTACGCATTATACCGTAAGCACTGTACGGGCGTATTCGATCTTGCGGGAATAGGTTTCACCTAGACTCGGTTTTTCACGAATTCGTTTAGTGCTCACTCTTCTCCCCTTTTCAGTTTTTTCGAAATATTCATACCCCAGGTTCTAACAATCGCAAGATCGAATAATACTTTCATTTCGAAAAACTGAAAATGTCGAACCATAACTCTGATAACGAGATGAACTTATCTTCACCAACTAAGAATGATGTCTCCAATCCAGTACCTGCGAATCCGACTACCGATGGTAATCCGACTACCATTCCCCCTTTCCAGTTTGGAAATTTTGGAGACATCCTTGCTGAATGGATGAAAGCCAATGGCAATCCCTTCGTGGGAAATGTCAATTCCTTTGTGGGAACCTCTAGCACTAATCCCTTTGTGGGAAGCTCTAGTGCTAATCCATTCGTGGGAAATGCTGGCGGCAATCCTTTTGTAGGAAATGTCGGTGGCAATCCTCTTTTGACAACCAACCAGGCCTCCCTTCAAGGGACTGTTAGGCCGGTGGTAGTAAAAGGGGAGAAACCCGAAAAGTTTTCGGGAAGTGACTTTAAAAGGTGGCAAAAGAAGATGCACTTCTATTTGACCACCATCTCTTTGGTGAAATTCATCAAAGAGGATAGTCCGAGTGCTCCTGCTGATGATGCTACTCGTGAGACAAGGATCGCTTATGATACTTGGATCCACGATGACTATCTTTGCAGGAACTACATTCTGAATGAGCTGTTTGATGCCCTCTGTGATGTGTACGATGAGTACCCGACTTCCAAAGCTCTATGAGAGTCCTTGGAGAAGAAGTATAAGACTGAAGACGTGGGAACTAGCAAGTTCATCGTCTCCACGTTGTACGACTTCAAGATGGAAGACAACAAATCTGTTGTCGAGCAAGTGCAGAAGCTGCAAGTTATCTTTCATAACATTGCAGTGCAAGGGATGGAGCTGCCTGAAGCCTTTCAGGTAGCAACTGTGATTGACAGACTCCCTCCATCTTGGAAGGAGTTCAAGTCCTACCTCAAGCACAAGCGAAAGCAAGTGACGATGGAGGACCTTGTTACCCGACTCCGGATCGAGGAGGATAACAAGAAGAGGGACAAGAGGGAGAGGGGCTCGATTGCTTCCATCGAGGCCAAAGCTAACCTGGTGGAGAAAGGCGAACCATCAAAGAAAAGGAAGCGACAAGATGACAAGGGCAAAGGCAAGGCTGTTGCTGCTGCTCCTGCCCCTAAGAAGTTCAGCGGGAAGTGCTACAACTGTGGCAAACCCAACCATCGGGCAGCTGATTGTCGTCAGCCCAAGAAAGAGGACAAAGGGAAGAAGAACTCCGTGAACGTTGCTGAACGTGAGCTTACGGAGATGGACATGCCCGCTGTGGTGACCGAGGTCAACATAGTGGACAACAAGAAGAGTTGGTTCGTGGACATTGGTGCCACTTGCCATGTTTGCTCGGAGAAGTCTGCCTTCTCCACGTATTCTCCCACTGAAGGGAGAAAGCTCTACATGGGCAACCAAGCCTCGTCTGAAGTGGCTGGTGTCGGAATGGTGGTGATAAAACTGACTTCGGGAAAGGAGCTGAAACTGAAGGACGTGCTGCATGTCCCGGACATCCGAAAGAATCTGATTTTAGGGTCTCTTTTAATTAGTAGTCAGTTTAAGTTAGTGTTTGAGTCAAACGGCGTTGTACTTAGCAAGTTTGGCATCTTCCTAGGAAAGGGTTACCTCGAGAATGGCCTTTTCAAGATGTCTGTGATGACTGTAAGCCGTGATGGAAAAACACTATTATTAATGAGAATGCTTCTACTTCTGCTTATATCGTTGAGTGTTCCTCTTTATGGCACTTTAGATTAGGACATGTTAATCTAAAATCTATAAAACGATTAGTAAATTTGGATTTACTTAAAATTGAGAATATTGATACATCCAAAAGATGTGAAATTTGTGTAGAAGCAAAAGATGACTAAATTACCATTTAAGTCAGTTGAAAGGAACACTACTCCTCTAGAATTAATTCACACGGATGTTTGTGATTTAAAATTTGTGCAAACTAGAGGTGGAAAAAAGTATTTTATTACTTTTATTGATGATAGCACAAGATTCTGCTACGTTTACTTACTTCGAAGTAAAGATGAAGCTATTGAAGCTTTTAAAAACTATAAAAGTGAAGTAGAGAATCAAATGAACACTACAATTAAAGCAATTCGTAGTGATAGAGGTGGAGAGTATGTGGCTCTGTTTGAACAATTATGTGCCGAATTCGGCATCATACATCAAACGACAGCTCCCTACTCACCACAATCAAATGGTATTGCGGAGAGGAAAAACCGAACTTTGAAAAAGATGATGAACGCAATGTTAATCAGCTCAGGTTTACCTCAGAACATGTGGGGGGAAGCTATTCTGTCAGCTAACCATATTTTAAATAAAATTCCACTTAAGACTCAAGATAAGACACCTTGTGAGTTGTGGAAAAATCGCAAACCATCATACAAATACCTCAAAGTGTGGGGGTGTTTGGCTAAAGTTGAAGTGTCACTTCCTAAACAAGTGAAAATCGGACCTAAGACAGTCGATGGGATCTTTATAGGATACGCCTTCAACAGTAGTGCCTATCGGTTCTTGATTCATAAATCAGAGATACCCGATATGTCAGTAGGTACTACCATAGAATCAAGGAATGTTGTGTTCTTTGAAAATGTGTTCCCGTGTAGGGACAAAGTGTTGGGGAATTAGGGGTGCCCGGAATCTATTCGGGATGAATTTTTAAATACGAATTTAAATACAATTATTACTAGCATGAATTAATCCAAATTTTTCTTATAATAATTCCAACAACTAATTATCATCATGCATGTTGAATTAATTTCACATATTTAACTAGGCGGAATAAACAAGTAAATATGCGATTAACGTACCTCTTGTAGAATTGGCCTTTGGATATACGGGACAATTATAATCTTGCTTTATCAACCCAAAGCCTTCTCAAGTATTTCCCTTTTCACCTCACTTGATCGCCGGTGGGAGACGCTTTCAAGTAATTTAATAAACTAAGGAAAAAGAAAAATATATATGCTTCTTGATTTTTCCAACACATGGAATTATGTACTTGGGGATGAAATAATCATCCCCTATTTATAAGAAGGAGTGATCGAAATTTACATGTGGATATGGGCTTGAAAAAAGAAATTTCTTAGTCTCTAAGAAATCTTGAATATATCTCATATATTCTTTTCTCCATAATAAAATATTCCACAAAAATCTCACTCACCTCTTAAGAAGATAATTTTCGAAAATTGCACTAAAAAAATCCAAAGATTTGGATCTTCTTGAATATATGAGATATTCTTGTATTCCTAAAATACATATCTTCCATAATATCTTTCCAAGAAAATCAACAAAATCTTATTTCTTTTGTTTCTCTTATTTTCGAAAATATAAAGGAAAAAATCAGCATAATATATTCTTTTTATTTTAATCACCTTATCATTATTGGGCTACTTAATGGGCTACTTGAGGGGCCTTAAGGAGAATTAAGATTGGACCTCCTAATGGACTTCTGAATTTCAATATTGAGCCTCAATATAATTCAGCCCATTAATATTAATTATTACCACTAATAAATTAATATTGCACTATCCATCTTAATCCATATTACGATAATATGGGCTCCCGGTTATTATTTCCCGCGTTTAAGATTATCAAGTCCATTAATTAATTGAGCTTCTGAATAGCTCTAAATTAATTAATATATTTCACCTTGGAGTAAAGACAGCTCAACATTATTATTCGTACCGAAGAAACTAATTCTTCACTTGCAAGATTTGGTACAATAAAACTTCTGAGCCCACCAAGGGGACTAATCACACGAGCCGTACTCACACGCGTTTCTCCGTATTAAATCTTAGCAACCGTCGTATGATTAATATTACTGCCCAAGACACAAAGTTCGAAGTCACAATGATTCTCACCCAACATGAATCAAAGCAGTAACCATTAAGCACACACGGTCCTATTTAAGTGACAGAGATTAAGAAATCAACAACCACTGAGGTCTAATTCTTCACCTTTCAGAACAGAAGAATTTATCCTCGCTGTAGGACCTCTTCAACACATACTAAATGTGCTAGTGCAATCTCTTAGTCAAGACAGACCAATCTGAGCCTTACACATCGACCTTTCATGGTGGATTGTTCAATTCCACCTGGGTCGTGAATTGTACGTTTAGTTACAAGTAAATTGTTAATGTTGTCTTCCGTGATCGGGTATCACCACATTAACTACATTGTAACATGTACTATATATTGAACAGTTTGCAATAGAAATTCAACATTCAATCATAACTAAAGCACATGTGATAAAAGAATTATTCTCATAAAACGAGTGTTTGATACACGAGTTATACAAAGTAAAAGCATATTTTCACGTATAACTCCAACAATCTCCCACTTATACTTAAAGTCTGCTTTTAGTATACATCACACATGTCTTAGTGTAGTAGCTCTATGTGACATCTCATGTCAACCTACACTAACCTAATAATTCCTCCCACTTATACTTAAAGCAGATTGGCAATCGTCTTGACTCCCATTCCATCCACATGTCTCTCGAATGTATTCAGAGGCAGACCCTTTGTGAATGGATATACTAGGTTGTCCTCCGACATTTATCTTTGCCACCTCTTTATCTCCTCTATTAACGATTTCTCGTATAAGATGGTGTTTTCTTTCAATGTATTTGCTGGCCTTGTGGGCTCTCGGTTCCCTTGAATTTGCAACTGCTCCGGCACAATGATTGTGATGGGCAAATTCGGAACAACGTCCAAGTCCACTAAGAAGTACTTGAGCCAAACCGCTTCTTTCGCTGCTTCACAAGCAGTTACTTATTCGGCTTTCATGGTCGAATCGGCGATGCATTTCTGCAAATCGCTTCTCCATGTCATGGCTCCTTCTCTCATGCAAAACACACTACCCGAGGTAGTTATTTTGGAGTCTATGTCTGATTGGAAATTTGAGTCCGTGTATCCCATGGGAATTAGATTGTCTGATTGTTAAATCAGCATTCCATACCAAGTTCTTTTCAGAAACTAAAGAACGCATTTAATTGCAATCTAATGTGCTTTCCCGGGGTTACTTCGATATCTTACCATCATGCCCACGGCAAAGCAGATATCCGGTCTCATACACAACATTGCATACATAAGACTTCCTACGTCCGAAACGTACGGAACGTCTTTCATGTCATCTATCTTCACTTGGTCTTAGGGTATATTTCTTTAGATAGATGGATTCCGTGCCTAAAAGGTACAAAACCTTTCTTGGAATCTTGCATGCTGAAATGCTTCAAAACAGTGGCTTTGTATGAAACTTGTGATAAACCCAACATCCTCCTCTTGTGATCTCGAGTGAACTTGATCCCAAAGATGTGACCGGCTTTCCCTAAGTCCTTCATATCAAACTGATTTGACAGCCATACCCTTACGTCTGACAATACCTTTACATTGTTTCCAATGAGCAGAATATCATCTACGTATAATACTAAGAATACCACCGCAGTTCCGTCACACCTTTTACACTCACAACTTTCGAACTTGTTTTGATCACAAACCCATAAGACTTAATAACTTGATCAAAACACTGGTTCCAAGTACGCGACGCTTGCTTAAGTCCATAAATGGATCTCTTAAGCTTGCATACGAGGTGCTCTTGGCCTTTTCCAACGAAACCTTTGGGCTGTTGCATATAGATCCCATCAAGACTTCCGTTAAGGAAAGCTGTCTTGATATCCATTTGCCATATCTCGTAATCTAAGCGCGCAGCGATCGACAAAAGAATACGGATGGATTTAAGCATAGCTACAGTCCACAAGCTTTGCTTTGAAGGTCTCTACCCTTCCGTCCGGTCCTCTTTTCCTCTTGTACATCCACTTGCATCCAATGGGCTCTACCCCACTAGGTGGATCAACCAACTCCCACACTTGACTATAATCCATCGAACCCACCTTAGTTTCCATTGCGGTTTGCCACGCCTCCGCGTCTTTGTCTTGGATTGCCTCATCGTACGTTCATGGGTCTGATTCATCGCCGGGAATCAAATCCGAAGATTCTCCAATTCCCATGAATCTCTCGGGTTGCCTTGCAATCCTCCCACTACGACGGGGTTCCGGTTGTGAAGGTGTGACGTGTGGTATATCATCTTGTATACTTGGTATAGGAGTTTGCCATCTTAACTCGTCTAAGGTAATCTCACTTCTGGGATTTCTTTTGTTCATATAGTCTTCCTCCAAGAATTTAAAGTGTGAACTAATCACGGTATTTTAATCCTTGAGACTATAGAATATACACCCTTTCGTTCCCATAGGATATCCTTTAAACAACCTTAATTCCGAACATGGATCCAATTTACCGGCTTTCTCGTCTAGCACGTATGCCGGACAACCCCAAATCCGCAAGTGTCTTAGACTGGGCTTGCGCCCGGTCCACAATTCCATTGGGGTTTTAGGAACCGATTTGGATGGCACCAAGTTTAGAATGTAAGTCGTTGTTTCCAAGGCGTTACCCCAAAACGATTTGGGTAAATCCGAATAACTCATCATGGATCTGACTATTTCTAAAAGAATCCGGCTCCTTCGTTCCGCCACACCGTTCTATTGAGGGGTTCCCGGTGCGGTCAACAGGGATACAATCCCTTCGTCTGATAGCTAGTTCAAGAATTCATCGCTAAGGTATTCGCCTCTACGATCAAATCGTAGAAACTTGATACTTCTTTCCCTATGCATCATAAGGTAGATGTATCCATTTCTTGAGTAATCATTGAAAAAGACAATTTACTCATACCTCTTCTGGCTATGATCGTCATTGAACCACACATATCTGTATGAACGAGTTCTAACACTTCCGTGGTTCTATTTCCCTTGGCTCCAAATGCCCTCTTGGTCATTTTACCCTCTAAACAGGATTCACAAGTTGGAAATGGTTCGACTTGGAATGATTCCAAGGATCCGTCTTTCACCAATCTCTCTATCCGCTTTAGATTAATATGACCTAGTCTAAGATGTCATAGAAGTGTTTCGTTCATCTCCGAAGAACACTTTCTTTTATTACTCGAAATAATCGATGTGTTATTAGATTCAATTTTGTGAGTGGTGTGCCCAAATAATGGTATAAAGATCATCCATTGAAGTTCCGGAACAGATAAACTCATCGTTTCAAGCAATAATAACATCCTTATTAAAAGAAACTGAGTATTTATTCAAACAGTTTAGAAACTGAAGGTTGAGTTCTTTCTAAACTAGAAACATGAAGAACGTCTCTCAAGACCATAACTCTATCTTCAAAAGATAGGCGCACTTCTCCCACTGCTTCAGCTGCCACTCTCGTAGCATTGCCCGATGTGATGGGGATCTCACTTTCGTTAAGTCGTCGGGTTAGCTTAAACCCTTGAAACAAATGTGATCAGTAGCTCTCGTATCCACTATCCACGAATAGACAGCATACGCCACTTCACAAGTTTCGACGACTAAGGTGTGTGAATTACCTAACTTTCCTAGCCTCTTAGGCTTGGAACAGGCAGACCTCCATTGTCCTCTCTCACCGCAACTAAAACACTTCCCCTTCGATGCTAGCCTTTGCATTTGCCTTTCGCAATAATTAGATTTGCTTGGATCCGACCTTTGGTTCTCTTCCTCTTTTTCCCTCCCTTGGGACCAAAAGAGGTAGACGGACCATTAGCCACCATAGCACTAGACTGGTGCTCCATTTTCACCTCCACCGAAACTAAAGCTTGCAAGAGCTCGGGCAAACGATTTGTCCGTTCATTCATCTGACAGTTCAGACAAAATTGCTCAAAGCTTCTCGGTAGAGAATGGTATATGAAATCAATCAAAATCCACACCAAGTACTTCCAATTTGTTAAGGTATGCCATTATCTTGAGAACGTGCTCCCTCACGGGCGTTCCCTCCACCATTTCCAACTTGACCGAGTCATATTTGGTGAACTGATTAGTCATGGGTTTGATGTGAAGACATCTCTTCAAGGTGTTCCATGATTTCAACAGCGGATACAATGTCTCCATGGACAAGCCTCAAATCTTCAGACAGAGATGTCAAGATGATGCACTTCATGTGTTCATTGTCACGCTTCAAATCATAAACTGCCTTTTCCCATTGCTTGACTTATCATTAGGCTTGCCGGGTATATTAACGTAAATAACCCAATTGTGTTTTCGTGCAGTAAGGACAAAATTAAAAAAAAACATTTCCAATCGATATTATTCTCTCCAAAAAGTTTATTAACTTTAAGTATATTAAACAGTGGATTAGAAGGTTGCGACATGATGAAATGAGAATAAAACATACATTCATATTAATATCTAGAAAAATACGAAATTATCACATAATTCGATCACATCAATTATATTGAAACCTTAAAACAATATAATCATGCATCAGCCAACATCTCGAAACAATTTAAATGCGCCACGAGGGGTGGTCTATACATTTAAACACATTCAAGCGGATTACAAACTTAAAAGCTATAAATCCTTAATTCAAAATTAATAGTTGGCTTCCACTTTGACCACATAGAAACTGACAGGGACTCCGAGGGGAGTAAGTTAATATCAATTCCCTATGCCTAAGTAATAACCATAATTAAATACAGGATTATTATTTCGCTTTGAGCAAGCCACTCGTGGTGAGGGTCAATACCGCCACTAGTAATAATCCACAATCATCCTTTCGGAATTTATTCATGTGAAATCCGTTCTTTTGGCCGATCCGAGGGGGAAATGTATTCCAAAAGAACTTCACAAATAAATAAATTATGGAGGTCAAAATAATCCAATTTTAATATCCGGAATAAAATTGCGATTATAAAAACATACTTAGTAATTTTCGAAAGTAAGGTTTTTCTTGGACAATTAAATTCATGCAAACACATATTAACAAATAATAATATGTGCACGAAATAAAACATCCATCAAAACAAAATTAAACACATTGGAGCACTCAAATCCAATTGTCACGGTTTAATTTCTTCACGTCTTGATGCGAAAAATCGTCCTTGTTGCTTTCCGACGTTCGTCTCGACGTGCTCCCACTCGAACATCAACACTTCTTCAAAAACAACATCGTTTGGGGTTCGGGACGACGTTTAAAATCACACGAAAAAAAAACATGAACTGAAAAAATTCCACGGCCTGAGATACAGCGCGCGTCGGCCCACGAAGTGGGCCCGCGCGCTTCCCGGCCCGAGAAGCGCTGAAGCGCTGCCCGAAGCGCGCCGAAGCGCAGCCCCGAGGCGCTGCACGGAGGCGCGCCGAGGCGCTGCAGCCCGGGCCCGAGGCGCGCTCACGCGTGTGCGCGGCGCCGTGCCCCCGTTGCGCACGACGTGCACCGTGCACCCCCGTGCGCCGTTTTTTTCACCGTTCATCCTCGTTTTCTTCACCCCTTGCATGATTTTACGTCCATACACGCGCCACGCTTGTATGCGTCGTCCGGGTACGCCGTTTTTAATTCTTCGTTCTTCGTCACGATCCGGTTACAATTTATTTTTACAAAAATAAATACTAGTTCTAGACTAGTCTATTACAATGATCGAATCAAAATAAAAACAACTAATCTACTCGTGGATTTTCTCACGAGAAAAACAAATTCGAACGAATCGAATTAAAAACAATTAATTCACACGCATGAAATTAACAACATTAAAACCATGACAATTGGATACCTGCAAAAAAGATCTAACAATTCTACTATCCAATTTCAATTTTAATGTTCTAACAATTTAAATTCCAATTTAAAATTCAGAGCCCGAAACCGTGGCTCTGATACCAGTTGTTGGGGAATTAGGGGTGCCCGGAATCTATTCGGGATGAATTTTTAAATACGAATTTAAATACAATTATTACTAGCATGAATTAATCCTAATTAATTTAAATAATAATTCCAACAACTAATTATCATCATGCATGTTGAATTAATTTCACATATTTAACTAGGCGGAATAAACAAGTAAATATGCGATTAACGTACCTCTTGTAGAATTGGCCTTTGGATATACGGGACAATTATAATATCGCTTTATCAACCCAAAGCCTTCTCAAGTATTTCCCTTTTCACCTCACTTGATCGCCGGTGGGAGACGCTTTCAAGTAATTTAATAAACTAAGGAAAAAGAAAAATATCTATGCTTCTTGATTTTTCCAACACATGGAATTATGTACTTGGGGATGAAATAATCATCCCCTATTTATAAGAAGGAGTGATCGAAATTTACATATGGATATGGGCTTGGAAAAAATCTTTTCTTAGTCTCTAAGAAATCTTGAATATATCTCATATATTCTTTTCTCCATAATAAAATATTCCACAAAAATCTCACTCACCTCTTAAGAAGGTAATTTTCGAAAATTGCACTAAGAAATCCAAAGATTTGGATCTTCTTGAATATATGAGATATTCTTGTATTCCTAGAATACATATCTTCCATAATATCTTTCCAAGAAAATCAACAAAATCTTATTTCTTTTGTTTCTCTTATTTTCGAAAATATAAAGGAAAAAATCAGCATAATATATTCTTTTTATTTTAATCACCTTATCATTATTGGGCTACTTAATGGACTACTTGAGGGGCCTTAAGGAGAATTAAGATTGGACCTCCTAATGGACTTCTGAATTTCAATATTGAGTCCCAATATAATTCAGCCCATTAATATTAATTATTACCACTAATAAATTAATATTGCACTATCCATCTTAATCCATATTACGATAATATGGGCTCCCGGTTATTATTTCCCGCGTTTAAGATTATCAAGTCCATTAATTAATTGAGCTTCTGAATAGCTCTAAATTAATTAATATATTTCACCTTGGAGTAAAGACAGCTCAACATTATTATTCGTACCGAAGAAACTAATTCTTCACTTGCAAGATTTGGTACAATAAAACTTCTGAGCCCACCAAGGGGACTAATCACACGAGCCGTACTCGCACGCGTTTCTCCGTATTAAATCTTAACAACCGTCGTATGATTAATATTACTGCCCAAGACACAAAGTTCGAAGTCACAATGATTCTCACCCAACATGAATCAAAACAGTAACCATTAAGCACACACGGTCCTATTTAAGTGACGGAGATTAAGAAATCAACAACCACTGAGGTCTAATTCTTCACCTTTCAGAACAGAAGAATTTATCCTCGCTGTAGGACCTCTTCAACACATACTAAATGTGCTAGTGCAATCTCTTAGTCAAGACAGACCAATCTGAGCCTTACACATCGACCTTTCATGGCGGATTGTTCAATTCCACCTGGGTCGTGAATTGTACGTTTAGTTACAAGTAAACTGTTAATGTTGTCTTCTGTGATCGGGTATCACCACATTAACTACATTGTAACATGTACTATATATTGAACAGTTTGCAATAGAAATTCAACATTCAATCATAACTAAAGCACATGTGATAAAAGAATTATTCTCATAAAACGAGTGTTTGATACACGAGTTATACAAAGTAAAAGCATACTTTCACGTATAACTCCAACAATCTCCCACTTATACTTAAAGTCTGCTTTTAGTATACATCACGCATGTCTTAGTGTAGTAGCTCTACGTGACATCTCATGTCAACCTACACTAACCTAATAATTCCTCCCACTTATACTTAAAGCAGATTGGCAATCGTCTTGACTCCCATTCCATCCACATGTCTCTCGAATGTATTCAGAGGCAGACCCTTTGTGAATGGATATACTAGGTTGTCCTCCGATATTTATCTTTGCCACCTCTTTATCTCCTCTCTTAACGATTTCTCGTATAAGATGGTGTTTTCTTTCAATGTGTTTGCTGGCCTTGTGGGCTCTCGGTTCCCTTGAATTTGCAACTGCTCCGGCACAATGATTGCGATGGGCAAATTCGGAACAACGTCCAAGTCCACTAAGAAGTACTTGAGCCAAACCGCTTCTTTCGCTGCTTCACAAGCAGTTACTTATTCGGCTTTCATGGTCGAATCGGCGATGCATTTCTGCAAATCGCTTCTCCATGTCATGGCTCCTTCTCTCATGCAAAACACACTACCCGAGGTAGTTATTTTGGAGTCTATGTCTGATTGGAAATTTGAGTTCGTGTATCCCATGGGAATTAGATTGTCTGATTGTTAAATCAGCATTCCATACCAAGTTCTTTTCAGAAACTAAAGAACGCATTTAATTGCAATCTAATGTGCTTTCCCGGGGTTACTTCGATATCTTACCATCATGCCCACGACAAAGCAGATATCCGGTCTCATACACAACATTGCATACGTAAGACTTCCTACGTCCGAAACGTACGGAACGTCTTTCATGTCATCTATCTTCACTTGGTCTTAGGGCATATTTCTTTAGATAGATGGATTCCGTGCCTAAACGAACTTATGAAGAATCAAGTGAAGCTGCAGGTCTTTCCACTCAGCAGAGTGAAGCACCAAGACGCAGTAAACGAGCTAGAATTGATAAGATCTATGGTCCAGACTTCATCACGTATGTGTTAGAAGATGAACCTAGGACTATCAAAGAAGCTCTTTCCAGACCAGATGCATCTCTCTGGAAAGAAGCAATAAACAGTGAATATGATTCAATTCTGCAAAATCATACATGGGAGTTGGTTGACCTCCCTAAAGGTTGCAAGACCTTAGGATGTAAGTGGATCCTTAAAAGAAAGTACAAAGCAGATGGATCTATTGAAAAGTATAAAGCTCGTTTGGTTGCAAAGGGTTTTAAACAAAGAGAAGGACATGATTTCTTTGACACCTACTCTCCGGTAACAAGGATTACATCCATTCGTGTACTTGTCGCGATTGCTGCTTTGCATAATCTCGAAATACATCAAATGGATGTAAAGACTGATTTTCTTAATGGAGAGATGGATGCTGAAATATACATGGATCAACCAGAGGGTTATGTTGTACCCGGGAGCGAGAAAAAAGTTTGTAAACTCGTTCGATCGTTGTATGGACTTAAACAAGCTCCTGTACAATGGCACTTGAAATTTGACAATATTATGTTGTCAAATGGATTTCGAATTAACGAATGTGACAAGTGTGTTTATGTGAAAGATACACCAAATGGATTTGTTAGCGTATGCTTATATGTTGATGACATGTTAATCATAGGTAACAATTCAAATGTGATCGTTAATACGAAAAACATGTTAAAGAGAAATTTTGACATGAAAGATATGGGTTTAGCAGACGTGATTCTAGGAATCAAGATCGAAAGAACCTCAAATGGAATTTCTTTAACACAATCTCATTATGTTGAGAAAGTCTTGAAGAAATTCAATGCATTTGATGATCCACCTGCTAAAACTCCACTTGAACAAAATGTTCATCTGAAGAAAAATAGAGGTGATCCTGTGAATCAGTTGGAATATGCAAGGATCATTGGAAGCGTGATGTACATTACAAATTGCACACGTCCAGATCTTGCGTGTTCTGTGAACAAACTAAGCAGGTACACGAGCAATCCAAGTCATGAACATTGGAAAGCTCTGAAAAGGGTCTTGAGATACTTGAAGTATACTCTTGATTTTGGGCTACACTACACGCGACATCCAGCTGTACTTGAAGGGTACAATGATGCTAATTGGATATCCGATAGTAAAGACTCTTTCTCGACTAGTGGATATGTATTCACTATTGGAGGAGCTGCGGTATCGTGGAAATCCACAAAACAGACGTGTATTGCCCGTTCCACAATGGAATCTGAATTCATCGCTTTGGATCAAGCTGGTGAAGAAGCTGAATGGCTTCACAATTTCTTAGAAGATATTCCTTGTTGGAACAAACCAGTATCATCTGTAATGATACATTGTGACTATCAAGCTGCTATTGGTAGAGCTTTGAACAGTATGTACAACGGAAAGTTGAGACATATTCGTCGTCGACATAACTCCGTTAGACATTTGATCTCAACTGGTATAATAACAATTGATTATGTAAGATCAGTTGACAACATAGCGGATCCGCTCACGAAGAGCTTGAACCGAGATCAAATGAATAAGCTGATAGATGGAATGGGTCTGAAATCCACAAATAAAACTGAAACAGTGGTAACCCATGTTGGAGTTATACGTGAAAGTATGCTTTTACTTTGTATAACTCGTGTATCAAACACTCGTTTTATGAGAATAATTCTTTTATCACATTTGCTTTAGTTATGATTGAATGTTGAATTTCTATTGCAAACCGTTCAATAAATAATACGTGTTGCATAGTAGTTAATGTGGTGATACCCGATCACGGAAGACAACATTAACAGTTTACTTGTAACTAAATGTACATTTCACGACCTAGGTGGAATTGAACAATCCGCCGTGAAAGGTCGATGTGTAAGGCTCAGATTGGTCTGTCTTGACTAAGAGATTGCACTAGCACATTTAGTATGTGTTGAAGAGGTCCTACAGCGAGGATAAATTCTTCTGTTCTGAAAGGTGAAGAATTAGACCTCAGTGGTTGTTGATTTCTTAATCTCCGTCACTTAAATAGGACCGTGTGTGCTTAGTAGTTACTGCTTTGATTCATGTTGGGTGAGAATCATTGCGACTTCGAACTTTGTGTCTTGGGCAGTAATATTAATCATACGACGGTTGCTAAGATTTAATACGGAGAAACGCGTGCGAGTACGGCTCGTGTGATTAGTCCCCTTGGTGGGCTCAGAAGTTTTATTGTACCAAATCTTGCAAGTGAAGAATTAGTTTCTTCGGTACGAATAATAATGTTGAGCTGTCTTTACTCCAAGGTGAAATATATTAATTAATTTAGAGCTGTTCAGAAGCTCAATTAATTAATGGACTTGATAATCTTAAACGCGGGAAATAATAACCGGGAGCCCATATTATCGTAATATGGATTAAGATGGATAGTGCAATATTAATTTATTAGTGGTAATAATTAATATTAATGGACTGAATTATATTGGGGCTCAATATTGAAATTCAGAAGTCCATTAGGAGGTCCGATCTTAATTCTCCTTAAGGCCCCTCAAGTAGCCCATTAAGTAGCCCAATAATGATAAGATGATTAAAATAAAAAGAAAATTATATTGCTGATTTTTTCTTTAAATTTTCGAAAATAATGATATTAGGAGAAATTAGATTTTGTTGATTTTCTTGGAAAGATATTATGGAAGATATGTATTCTAGGAATACAAGAATATCTCATATATTCAAGAAGATCCAAATCTTGGATTTTCTACCTATGTTTTTCAAAAATTACACCCCATAATTAGGAGTGTGAGATTTTGTGGAATATTTTATTTTGGAGAAAAGAATATATGGGATATGTTGATGACCTTTTCTAACTAAGAAAATTAGTGGCTGTTTTTCATCTAATGAAGATCACCAAACAAGAATCAAGATCATAGAATTTGGCTAAGTAAAGCTCAGGAAATAATTTGACAAGAGTTTGGACTTGTATTGAATTGTTCTCCCTTTTCATGTACAAGAAGGGAGTATTTATAGACATACAAAGTGGCCATGTGTCATCATCTTGATGGCTTAACCATTGGATCTTTGCCAAGTGTTAGGACACTTGTACAACATCTACACTATCACTCATTGGATGGGTGCCAAGTGTTAGGACACTTGGACCATATCTAAGCTAGTGACTCTTGGGATTCCCCATGTTGTACTTGATCTTTGGCACTTCTGAGATGCTCTCGATGGTGACCGGCTGCTCGCTTGTACATCTCCGTTAGATGTCATGGTCCTTTGCGTTCTGAGCTGTTCGCTCCTCGCTTGGGATCATTTTACGATTCTGCTCGCTCCATAACGAAGCTGTTCGCCTGAGTTGATTTTGGTTTGAGTTGCTTGCACAGCTGTTCTTTGCAAGGCTGTTCGTCACAATATCTTTCTTACCACGTTAGAGCTGTTTTGCAAGGCTGCTCGTCCCACCAGGCTGTCATCTCTTTGCTAAACTGCTCGCCCTGTACGACTGTTTGCTCCACAAAGCTGTTAGCCCCTTTCATTTGTCATCCTGTTATCAAGTTTAATGATAATCTTTCGTTGATTAAATGCAAGGTTGTTCGCCTATCAACAATTGCCCCCTAGCTTGGCCTTATGTTGAACATGGGTTGATCAACTGAGACCAAGCTACAACTTCTTCTTCGAACAATGGGCGAGCAGGAAGGGAGTATGATAAGCTACATGGGCGAGCAAACGCGTAGGCGAGCAAACGAGCAATGGGAACTAAAGTGCGCGACCAGCAACGAACGCCCTTTCGTGTCGCGACGGTTGGATTCCCGAGGCACGGAATGCGAGGCGTCGCGTCAGTCACGCGCGACCCCCAATTTGCTCATAGGGGCCTACGGAATTTTGCGAAAATTGCATTTTCGACCCAGCCTCATTCTTATAAATAGGCGATTTCCCATTCATTCCTCTTTCTTTCTTCTTTCGATTTTCACGTTTCCGCCATTGACAAACGCTTCGAAGCTTTCCCGTCTTCGTGATTCTTGTGCTTGAATCTTCTCTTGTGTCAAATAGATCTTAGTTTCAGAAGGTAATTCATCTTGTATTTCTTTTTTCTACTCTTAATTTCGTAATTTCTGCACTTTTTCGTATTTCTCGCGACTGTGGGTGTGATTCCGGCCGTGAACCGCCGTCGCGCCGCCGTGCTGTTGATTCCGTTACCATCGTAACTCCTCCGTCGCCGGCGTTATCCTTGCATACCACCTCACACTTATCCAAATCTCTATTTTTTTGAATGGATTTTTCCCCCTCAAGTTCCTCCCAATCCGGACCCGGGCGAAATCCGGAAAAACGACCCGTAAATCTGGATTCTCCGCGCAGATCTGTTCGCCAAGCGTTGGCGAACAACCCGCGCACGTTGTTGGTGGACGAAGACACGGACTCGGATGCGAGCTCCGTTGTTCGCTCGGTAGAGACGTGTGCCGCTGATCGCTCTGGCGATCAAGAAGATATTCACCATCCTGCTCGCGAACCTGAAACGTCTTCTGATCTTGGTGAAGATTCCACAGAAGTGGCCGCGGAGATAGAGGGTTCAATTGACCTCGAGGACGATCAAACTGGCCCTGCTGGCGAGCAGCGAGTTGGCGAGCAAGAAGGTCCTTCGCTCACTTGGGAGTTTTTAAGGGAAATCAATTTTCCCATCTCTCAAACTACACCCGAATCTCGGATCCCGGAAGGAGTTGTTCGCGATAATGAGTGGAGGGACTATGCTGCTCGCTACTCGAAGACTTTTGTCACTCCATCGAGGGTAATCATGAAGAAACAAAGTGGGGACTTTGCAGCGAGCAGCCTCGATAGCGTGCTTTTTGAGGAAGACCTGGCGAGCATCCGTGCTACCTACAAGATTCCGTACGACATTTTTATGTACATACCAAAGGAAGGAGAAACTGCTGATCGCCCTCCTCCTGGTTGCACGGCGATCAATTTGGATGTGCTCAACACGGGTTTTCCTCTCCCCGTTCATCCACTTATCGGGCGATTCTTGTCCGACATGAACCTGGCGATCACCCAGATTACTCCAAACGGTTGGAGTAGTCTCCTAGCCTTCATGACTCTTTTTGGTCTTGAGGGCTATAAAAACAAGATAACAACCGCGGAGATTCTCTACGCCTTGACTATTTCTACTCAAAAAGAGGATGGAGCTGGTTGGTATTATGTTAAAGCGAAGACCGGGCTGAAACTCATTGAAGGAGTCCCCAATAAAATTAAGGGTTGGCATCGCCAATTTTTCTTCATTGGTGGTGACTGGCGAGCAGCGGAGGGATTCGCCGGCGGGCAGGCGCGCATCATGTCGCCCGAACGCTTTGGAAATGCTAAACGTAGGCCTTCCTTTATCTTATTAGTTCATAAATAGGACTAATTTTAATCCTTTTTGTTGTTTTGCAGGCTTGAGAAATTTGAAGTGGGGGAACCCTAATCTGAGCGACGAATTTCTCTTCACCTTAGCCATCATCTCTCTTCGCGACGTTGCTAGTCGCGACATACACCATCTCTCGAAGGCTCATTGTCGCAAACTTGCTGGCTTGGTCACGAGTCCTCACCATCTTGAAGCTCAAGCCGCCGTTCCAGAAGGTAACTTCTTTTTTTTTTTTTTGCTCGCCAATCATTTTTGCTCGTTCATCATTCTTGCTCGCCTAATACTTGTATTTTTCTTGTCAGATCAACAAGTCACTGTTGCTATCCCAGCTGTGCCCGAGTCATATTATCTACTCGCCAATCGAGTTAAACAGATGGCTGATGCTTCAAGGAGAAAGATGGATCCTCCCCTCGCTATCATGCGTCTCCGGGCCGGAGAGAACCCTTCTGGTCGCCCAGCCGCCGGAGCTGGTCGCCGCAAACCTGCGGCCAAATCAACTCCCTCTCCACGGGATGTAAGGAAGGATAAGGAGAGGGAAAAAGAGAGAGAGAAGAAGAAGGCGCCGCGAGGCGATGATGCTCGCGGCGATGATCGCGCCTCTAAGCGGTCAAAGACCATGGCGGAGGCGAGCAGTGCTGCTCCTCGATCTCCTGCCTCTAGATCCACCTCTTTGGAAGTGGTGGACGAGCAACAGGTGGTCGCTAGCGTGGCGGCGACCAAAACGGTGATGTACCCCAAGGATCTCTCCTACTTAGGTTGGGATCCTTCCAGAATTAAAGAGTAAGTTGTTCGCTTTTTCAGGTTTTGTTGTTCGTCTGATCTTAGTCATCATTTTTGTTCTCTCTCTTAATTCTTCATTTGGTTAGGTACAAACCGGAGCGTTATCCCGGTCGAGGAACTGCTCTTCACCACTTTGCTGTTGTGAAGGATGCCCCCCCCAGCTTTCGCGACATTCCCGATGCTCCTGTGCGTCGAGCAGCTGAGATGGTCCCGAGAGCTTGGACCAAATCGGCGAACACCCTTGTCACGGGTCAGACTGTGAGCGACAATGTTCGCCTGATGGCGTACAATGCTAGCCATCAAGTGGTCCAGGCTCAAGTGCTGCTCGATCAAGTTCTGGATCTCGAGCGAACAAACCGCGATTTGGGCCGTCGCGTGGAGAGGATGGACGAGGAAAGAGCCTCTGCCATCAAAGAATGCAAGGCCGAGCATGCTAAGATGCTGGCTTTGATGGAGAGGAAGATGGAGGCCTCGTTAACTGGCGAGAAGAACGCCTTGGAGAAGGCGGAGAAGATGCTGCTGGAGGTGAAGTCCTCAGACTTGAGAGCTGAGAGAGCTGAGAAGGAGCGAGCAGACTTATCTGCTCGATTGCTCGCTGCCGAGGAGTATGTCAAGAGGCTGGAGGAAGAGCGCCAGAACTTGATCGAATACGAAGTCCATGAGCAGGAAGTGATGGACAAGACCAATTTTGGGTACATTTGTGCCTTTGCAGAATGTTTACGGTCTGTTCACTTCGCTCACGATCATAACCAAGATATCCGTGATGCGGTGAAGGCGGACTTCGTTGAATACGTGAAAAATTATCCTCCTCCTCCTGGCTCGACTTTGTTCGTCTCCGATTTAGCCGACCTCGGCTTTCCTTTGGAAGTCTTTGGCGAGGACGTCGACATTGCTGCTCCTACTTACGGCGGTCAGCCTGACCCTGCTCCAGCGGCGACCAACGCGGCAGCCGCTGATGAGGTTTTTGAAGGGTTGTCTTCGCTTCCCTTGACCCCCATAGACGGGGCTGGTACAAGTGTCCAGGGCGAGCAGCCGAGCGCGCCGGCGACCAGGACTGAAGATGCTCCTCCTCCTCTTCCTTGAAGACTAGTTTTTTCTTACAATAGGATGTATAACATTTCTGTATTTCTCATTCCTATTGTAAAACTTTTTGATCTAATGAAATGAAGATTTTTTTTGCTCGTCTACAAGCTTATGCCTCTTCATTTGTCTTTACTTAACTGCTCACCTCTTTGTTCGTCTTACTTAGTTGCTCGCCTATTGCTTTTTGCTTATGACAGCTTCTTAGTGTTCCTTTTTTCTTAAGGTAAACACTTAAATTTTAAATTGGTCATTTGGTTCTTATAGAACTTGACCTTTAGTTGTTTGGGCCATTTTGGTCGCTTATGGACTTGGCCTTACTTTTGCTTTTAATAAGCTTTTCTGTTCGTCTTATAACAGACTCGTATTTTGCTAATTTTTTGGGCGAGCAACTAAGTAATTTGGACTCAAGGCTCAAAAACTGAAATTCAGCAAGACAAAAGATAAAAACAATTCTGCTCGCCTAGTAAGATAAATGCAAATCTGCTCGCTTATAAATTTGCGCAAAAATTTCAAAAATTTACAAAGGATCTATTTACAAACTTTCTAAGACTTACAGGACTTCATTGGTAGTACTTCTTGAGTAAAGTTGTATTCCAGGAGTATTGGGACGACTTGCCTTCCATGTCTTCAAGGTCGTATGTGCCATTGTGCCACTTATTCGTCACCTTGTATGGGCCCTCCCAAGTCGGGCCGAAAACTCCTGGTGATATTAAAACTTTTCGAAGTACCAAGTCCCCAATTTCGAATTCTCTTGCCTTTACTTGAGAGTTGTAGTACTTTGCTGCTCTTCTTTTGTAGATTGCATTTTTCAATTCTGCTGTTATTCTTTTTTCTTCCAGCAAGTCCAACTCTGCTGCCATTGCAGAGTTGTTTGTTTCTTCGTCAAACGCAGCTGTTCGTTTTGTCGGGACTTTTAACTCAATCGGAATTACTGCTTCTGTCCCGAATGCCATTGTGAACGGTGTTTCGCCTGTACTTGTTCTGTGGGATACTCGGTATGCCCATAACACCTCTGGTAGCTCTTCTGACCATTTTCCTTGCTTGTCAACCAAACGAATCTTCAGTATATGCTTGATTATTTTATTCACTGCTTCCACTTGACCGTTTGATTGGGGGTGGTATGGTGTCGAGAAATGTTTCTTTATTCCCCATTTTTCGCAAAAATCTCTGATCTCTTTTCCCTCAAACTGCTTTCCGTTGTCCGTCACTATCGCCTGAGGGACCCCGAAACGACAAACAATGTTTTTCCAGATAAAGTTGATCATTTTCTCCTGTGTGATCCGCCCGAGTGCTTCTGCTTCCGCCCATTTCGTGTAGTAGTCAACAGCCACTACCGCGTATCGAACATTTCCTTGTCCTGGGGGAAAAGGCCCGATAAGGTCAATTCCCCATTTCGCGAACGGCCATGGACTATTGACTGAAATCAATTCATGTGGGGGTTTGTGAATGTTTGGGGCGAACAATTGACATCTATGACAGGTTCGGGCAATCTTGATTGCGTCTTGGAGGAGAGTTGGCCAGTAATATCCTTGCCTTATTGTTTTATGTGCTAAAGCCCGTCCTCCGGCATGATTTCCGCATACACCTTCATGGATCTCTTTCAGCACTGTTTGTCCTTGCCCCCTAGCCAAACATTTCAGAAGTGGGAGCGAAATTCCTCTCTTGTACAACTGCCCGTCCATCATGGTGTACCTTGCCGCTCTTTTAACCAACTTGTTAGCTTCGAATGGGTTGTCCGGTTTTTTATCGTTTTGCAAATATTCAACGATCGGCATCCTCCAGTCGTCTTCTTCGAAATCTTCGTCGATCTGATAGATCTTGTAATCTTCGGTTGATGGTTTGGACATCCTTGTTAGCGTCACTTCCGACAATTCTGCTGGTCCGGTGCTGGTTGCTAGCCTGGCTAATGCATCTGCTTGAGCATTATTGTCTCTTGGTATTTGTTCAATGTATATTTGTTCGAACAAAGAGGCCAAGTGAGCAACAATCTTTTGATACAAAGCCATGTCTTCATCTCTTGCTTCATATTCTCCTCGAACCTGGTTGACGATCAATTGTGAATCTCCAAAGATTTGCAACCTCCGTACTCCAACTGCTAATGCTAGGCGTAATCCGACGATCACAGCCTCGTACTCTGCTTCGTTGTTCGTTGCCATGAACTCGAATCGAACAGCTGAAGTAAAAACTTGCCTGTCCGGGCTTATCAAGACTATACCTGCTCCCGATGCTGTATTTGTTGATGAACCATCAACATACATGTGCCAGGGATGGCTATGCCCTCTCGTTGGATCTTGGGGGAAAGTTAGTTCGACTATAAAGTCTGCTAAGGCTTGCCCCTTGATCGCTGTTCGAGGAACATACGAAATCCCGAACTGACTGATTTCCAAGGACCACTTTAGGAGGCGACCAGCCGCATCGGGTCTGTGCAGTATTTGCTTGAGTGGGAACGTTGTCAACACTTCCACCTGGTGGTCGAAAAAATATGGACGAAGTTTCCTGACACTCATTACCAGCGCATATGCTAGTTTTTCTGTTGGTGAATATCTGAGCTCTGCTTCGTGCAAGGCATGACTTACATAGTAGATGGGCAGGTGGAACTTTCCTTCTGCTCGAACGAGCACTGAACTGATTGCTACCTCTGAGGCCGCCAAGTACAAGTATAACTTTTCCCCTGGGATTGGCTTGGCAAGAATTTTTGTATCACTGAGGTAATCTTTCAGCTGCTCGAACGCTTGTTGACAGGCGTCTGTCCATTGAAACTTTCCTTTCTTGATGGCCTCGAAGAATGGCCTGCACTTATCTCCGGATCTTGAGACGAACCTGTTCAAAGCTGCTAGACATCCAGTTAGTCGTTGGACTTCTTTTACCGATCTAGGTGGTTGCATTTCCATGATTGCTTTCACTTTCACTGGATTTGCTTCAATTCCACGCTGACTAACCAGATGTCCCAAGAATTTCCCAGAATGGACTCCGAAACTGCTTTTCTTAGGGTTCAACTTCATATTGTAGGTCCGAAGTATCTCAAATGTTTGAGCCAGGTGCTGCAAGTGATCTTCCTTTTTTGAGCTCTTGACAACAATGTCGTCCACATATACTTCCATCGTCTTCCCGATGTGATCATCAAACATCTTGTTGACCAGCCTCTGATATGTAGCTCCAGCATTGATTAGTCCAAATGGCATTCTCTTCCAGCATAGCAAGTTCTTGTTGGTATAGAACGCAGTGTGTTCTTGATCATCGGGATGCATCGCGATTTGATGATATCCTGCGAATGCATCCATGAACGTTAGCAGCTCATGCCCGGCGGTGCTATCAACTAGCTGGTCAATGTGAGGCAATGGGAAGTTGTCTTTCGGGCAGGCGGCGTTAAGATCCGTGAAATCGATGCAGAGTCTCCATGCTCCAGTTGCTTTCCTGACCAAAACTGGATTTGCCACCCATTGCGGGCATAACGCTTGTTTGATTAAGTCGTTATCCAGCAGCTTTTTGACTTCCACGTCGAGCGCCTCGTATTTGTCGGGTCCAAATTTTCTCCTTTTCTGATGGACTGGCCTCTTCCCCGGGTCGATGTTGAGTCTGTGACAGGCATGTTCGGGGCTGATGCCCACCATGTCTGCATGCGACCATGCGAACACATCGAGGTTTGCTTTAAGAAACTCAATCATGTTGGTCCTGTACGGCTCTGGTAGCTCGGACCCTATGAAGAGTTCTAAGCCCTCTTGGTTCGGGTCGACTTTTACAGTTTCCAACTCTTCGACCGGGGTAGCCCTTCGTTTTTGGCCTTTCCATCTGGGGTCAATAATGGGCCCTTCTATCTTTGGCTCATCTTCGATTTCCATCGGTTCTGCCCCCAGTCGTGGCTCTATGTCCTCTGCATCAACGTTCACTGCCCTTGTTTGTTCTTCCTCGTTGCTAGTAGTAGCAGCTTCTGTTCCTCCTGTTTGGGCGAGCTGTTCATCTTCGCGTTCCTGCTCGTCCTCGTTCAACTGTGCGTCTACGCATATCTGCTCGCCAATGCGCAGCTGTTCGTCTGCGCACAGTTGCTCGTCACTGCGTGGTTGTTCGTCTGTGCAAAGCTGCTCGTCGACTTCCATTATTTCAGTGTCAACGGAAGTCATGGCCTCGCTATCGTCTCCGTCCTTGTCTGAGCACCTGTCCGCCATGTTGACTTGGTGATCCTGCAACTGTATTTGCAACAGACACGCACGAGCTTTCTTCTGGTCTCCTTTGACTGTACCTGCACCCTTCTTTGTTGGGAATTTTAAACAATAATAGTACGTTGAAACAGCTGCTTTAAATTCATGCAAGAAAGGACGGCCGAGGAACCCGTTATAGGTGGACTGTTGGTCTACAACCAGGAAGTCTACCATTCTATTCATCTTCCTTTCCGGGTCCTCGATTGATACAAGCTCAACTGCCAACGTAACTATTCCTAGCGGGGTGGTTACAGCATTTCCAAACCCTACAATCTTGTGATCACAGTTCTTGATATACTCAGCACAATCTCCTAGCTGGTCCACCGTGCTCTTGAATAGGATATTCGTGTAGGAACCAGTGTCAACAAGTAGACGATGCACCTTTGTCCCCATGATATTGGCGCAAATGACCAATGAGTCGTTGTGGGGAGTAAGTATCCCGTCTAAATCTTTCTCTGAGAAAGTCAGGTCCCCTGTTCGTTTGGTCGATGGATTCACACCCACTTCCATTACTTGATCTACTGCCCTCAGCTCTGCCTTCCTCTTTCTTTTTGACATAGGTGGTCTCCCATCAGAACAACCACCTACTGGCCCAGTGGGTTCCAGCATCAGGATTTCTGGGATATGCCTTGCTGGAGCTGCTGGGACCTTCCTTCCCCTCTTACCAACTTTGTTTGGTTGGTCATCACTATCTTCATCATCCGAACTGGATTGCACTGGCGCCCTTGGTCTTTTACCTGGTTCCCTCTTCACGAATTCGGACAGCTTCCCTTCCTCATAGAACCTCCACAACTGCTTCAATAGATCTCGGCACTCGCTCGTGAAGTGGCCGATGTTCTGATGATAAGCACAGTATTTGTTCGGGTTCAGCTTTCCTCTCTCTTGCCTTATCTTCCGCGGCTCTGACAACATTTCCCTGTCCTTAACGTTGTTGTACACAGCATCCACGGACATAGTAAGGACTTGACTCAATTTTTCTTTCAATTCAGCTCCATCATTGAATGACTTCATGTTCTTCGGAGCTTTGTAATCACTTCCTCCCGACTTCTTGTTAGACTTTTTTGGATCAGTCTTGTCTCCCATCTCTCGGTGTAAGGCCTCCTGCATTGAAACGTGAATTCCCGCTTTGTGTCTGAACTCTGTGTATGTTTTCGGGCAAGTCAGATGCATTTCCTTCCACAGATCAGTTCCTTTCTTTAAACCAGCCATCACTGCCACAATCTTCGTGTCTTCACTCACCATCTCGCCCTCCAGTAATACTTTATCAAATCTTTCCAGAAATTGCTTGTCAGACTCCTCGTCTCCCTGCCTAATATCTGCTAGACGGTGCCTGTGGGTCAAGTAAGACCCGGCAGTTGAGAAGTGAGACAGAAACTCTTTGCTTAGCTGGGCAAAAGAGTTGATGGAGCCGGGAGCCAGTGCCGAAAACCATCTGTGCGGGCCATCTCCCAGGGTGAGTGGAAAATTTCGGCATTGCGTGGCGTCGGTCGCCCCTATTGAGATCATAAAACCCGAATACTTCGTCACATGAATACGGGGGTCCGACGTTCCCTCGTACAGATTGATGGCTGGGAACTGTGTCTTCTTCTGGATCGGTGCACTGAGGATAGACGGAGATAATGGTGAAGATGGGAGAATGGTTGATCCGACACCTCTCTGAGACTCCAACTGTTTCTGCAATTCTTCAATTGCCTTTCTCATTTCCTGCAACTCATTCGGGGGAGTTCTCCCGATGGAAGGCTGTTCATCGTGATTGGGTTCAGTGACCTCTTCACGATGCAGTCCCTTGCCAACGGGACGTTTTTCCTGAGTTGTCTTTCTAGCAGCGTTGCTAGCTCCATTTGGTCCTAGTCGGCCAAAAGCCGACCTCCGGATTCGGTCCTGCACTGATGGGCGAGCAGGATGGTGTGATCGCTCCTCATGCCTCCGGGATGATTCCCTCCTATTTGCATTCCTTGTTCCTAATCTCTCCAATGCACTGGTTCGAGACGTACTCTTGCTTGATTCATCTGCTCGACTCGGTGATGATTCTCCTCTGCTTCCTAGACGTTCGCTCAGTGGAGCCTTTCCTTTATTTCTGCGAACTTCCTCGCTGTCGGCTTCGTCCCGACGTGCATCTTCTCTCATTTTACTCCTTTGTTCGCCAGTACGCTCCTGCTCGCCTGTTCGTCTGGTCGTCACAGGTGCTCTTGACGGTCCTGCTATATGTCGATTTTGCAAGGATTGAAGAACAGCAATGGTTTTTGCTAGCTCTTCAGGATTTTGAGCAAGAGCTTCAACTTCTGGTGGAATCGTGTCAATAGTGACTTGTATATTCCTCTGCGAAGTTGCTCTCACTGTCCGTGCATGTCCTTCGGTGGAAGAAACCCTAGTTCTTGGTCTACGACTTGGAGATATGCTCGAATGTCGTTCTTCTTGCGATCTAACCATTTTGGCTATCTAAATGTGGGTAAATAAGCAAATGGATGAAGTAATCTTGTACTTACAGCACCTTTTCCAAGGATTACTAGCCTTGTGTGTGATTGTAAAGGTTTAAAAACCCTAGTTCATGCACACATGCATTGAAATCCTTAAAGTGTTGTAAATCTTTGTCCTCTTCGATTTTTTCTACAATCGGAGGTTCGAAACCCTTCTTCTAGCGCCAATTGTTGATGACCTTTTCTAACTAAGAAAATTAGTGGCTGTTTTTCATCTAATGAAGATCACCAAACAAGAATCAAGATCATAGAATTTGGCTAAGTAAAGCTCAGGAAATAATTTGACAAGAGTTTGGACTTGTATTGAATTGTTCTCCCTTTTCATGTACAAGAAGGGAGTATTTATAGACATACAAAGTGGCCATGTGTCATCATCTTGATGGCTTAACCATTGGATCTTTGCCAAGTGTTAGGACACTTGTACAACATCTACACTATCACTCATTGGATGGGTGCCAAGTGTTAGGACACTTGGACCATATCTAAGCTAGTGACTCTTGGGATTCCCCATGTTGTACTTGATCTTTGGCACTTCTGAGATGCTCTCGATGGTGACCGGCTGCTCGCTTGTACATCTCCGTTAGATGTCATGGTCCTTTGCGTTCTGAGCTGTTCGCTCCTCGCTTGGGATCATTTTACGATTCTGCTCGCTCCATAACGAAGCTGTTCGCCTGAGTTGATTTTGGTTTGAGTTGCTTGCACAGCTGTTCTTTGCAAGGCTGTTCGTCACAATATCTTTCTTACCACGTTAGAGCTGTTTTGCAAGGCTGCTCGTCCCACCAGGCTGTCATCTCTTTGCTAAACTGCTCGCCCTGTACGACTGTTTGCTCCACAAAGCTGTTAGCCCCTTTCATTTGTCATCCTGTTATCAAGTTTAATGATAATCTTTCGTTGATTAAATACAAGGTTGTTCGCCTATCAACAGGATATATTCAAGATTTCTTAGAGTCTAAGAAAAGATTTTTTCCAAGCCCATATCCACATGAAAAAAATCGGTCACTACTTCTTATAAATAGGGGATGATTATTTCATCCCCAAATACATAATTCCATGTGTTGGAAAAATCAAGAAGCATAGATATTTTTCTTTTTCCTTAGTTTATTAAATTGCTTGAAAGCGTCTCCCACCGGCGATCAAGTGAGGTGAAAAGGGAAATACTTGAGAAGGCTTTGGGTTGATAGAGCGAGATTACAAGTGTCCCGTATATCCAAAGGCCAATACTACGAGAGGTACGTTAATCGCATATTTACTTGTTTAATTCCGTCTAGTTAAATATGTGAAATTAATTTAACATGCATGATGATAATTAGTTGTTGGAATTATTATTTGAATTAATTAGGATTAATTCATGCTAGTAATAATTGTATTTAAATTCGTATTTAAATTTCATCCCGAATAGATTCCGGGCACCCTATTTTCCCAACAACTGGTATCAGAGCCACGGTTTCGGGCTCTGAATTTTAAATTGGAATTTAAATTGTTAAACATTAAATTGAAATTGGATAGTAGAATTGTTAGATCTTTTTTGCAGGTATCCAATTGTCATGGTTTTAATGTTTTTTAATTTCATGCGTGTGAATTAATTGTTTTTTTAATTCGATTCGTTCGAATTCGTTTTTTCTCGTGAGAAAATCCACGAGTAGATTAGTTATTTTTATTTTAATTCGATCATTGTAATAGACTAGTCTAGATCTAGTATTTATTTTTTTGTAAAAATAAATTGTAACCGGATCGTGACGAAGAACGAAGAATTAAAAACGGCGTACCCGGACGATGCATACAAGCGTGGCGCGTGTATGGACGTAAAATCATGCAAGGGGTGAAGAAAACGAGGTCGAACGGCGAAAAAAACGGCGCACGGGGGTGCACGGCGCACGCCGTGCGCAACGGGTGCACGGCGCCGCGCGCACGCGCGGGCTGCAGCGCCTCGGGGTGCCTCGGGTGCGCCTCAGCGCGCCTCCGTGCAGCGCCTCGGGTGCGCCTCGGGGCTGCGCTTCGGCGCGCTTCGGGCAGCGTTTCGACGCTTCTCGGGCCGGGAAGCGCGCGGGCCCACTTCGTGGGCCGACGCGCACTGTATCTCAGGCTGTGGAATTTTTTCGGTTCGTGTTTTTTTTCCGTGTGATTTTAAACGTCGTCCTGAACCCCAAACGATGCTGTTTTTGAAGAAGTGTTGCTGTTCGAGTGGGAGCACGTCGAGATGAACGTCGGAAAGCAACAAGGACGATTTTTCGCATCAAGACGTGAAGAAATTAAACCGTGACAATTGGATTTGAGTGCTCCAATGTGTTTAATTTTGTTTTGATGGATGTTTTATTTCGTGCACTTATTATTATTTGTTAATATGTGTTTGCATGAATTTAATTGTCCAAGAAAAACCTTACTTCGAAAATTACTAAGTATGTTTTTATAATCGCAATTTTATTCTGGATATTAAAATTGGATTATTTTGACCTCCATAATTTATTTATTTGTGAAGTTCTTTTGGAATACATTTCCCCCTCGGATCGGCCAAAAGAACGGATTTCACATGAATAAATTCCGAAAGGATGATTGTGGATTATTACTAGTGGCGGTATTGACCCTCACCACGAGTGGCTTGCTCAAAGCGAAATAATAATCCTGTATTTAATTATGGTTATTACTTAGGCATAGGAAATTGATATTAACTTACTCCCCTCGGAGTCCCTGTCAGTTTCTATGTGGTCAAAGTGGGAGCCAACTATTAATTTTGAATTAAGGATTTGTAACTTTTAAGTTTGTAATCCGCTTGAATGTGTTTAAATGTATAGACCACCCCTCGTGGCGCATTTAAATTGTTTTGAGATGTTGGCTGATGCATGATTATATTGTTTTAAGGTTTCAATATAATTGATGTGATCGAATTATGTGATAATTTCGTATTTTTCTAGATATTGATATGAATGTATTTTTTATTCTCAGTTCATCATGTCGCAACCTTTTAATCCACTGTTTAGTATACTTAAAGATAACAAACTTGTTGGTGAGAACTATGTTGATTGGAAACGTAACCTCAATATTGTCCTAACCGCTCAACACCACAAGTGGGTACTTACTACTCCTAAACCCCAAGAGCCTGTCGAAGATGCCACGAAAGCGGACAAGAAAGAGCATAAGAGTTGGTTTGACTCCGATGAGATGGCTAGGTGTACTATTCTGGCTTCAATGTCAGATGTGTTGCAACACCAACACCAACACATGGAGACCGCCTCTGAGATAATGCAAAATCTTGAAGCGATGTTTCAACATCAGAACCGTACGGCTAGGCAAATCACCATGCGAAAGATGCTTTCGTTGAAAATGGTGGAAGGTACGCCCGTAAGGGATCACGTAATCGAGATGATGGGTTATCTCAACAAGTTGGAAGTACTTGGTGCGGAATTTGACCTCCCTACTAAGGTCGATTTCGTTCTCCATTCTCTGCCAAAAAGCTTTGAGCAGTTTCAGTTGAACTATCAAATGAATGACCGGGCAAATAGTTTGCCCGAGCTCTTGCAAGCTTAGGTATCGGCGGAGACTCTAATGGATCACCAAACCGTTGCTATGGTGGTAAACGGTCCGTCTTCCTCTTCGGGTCCCAAGGGAGGGAAGAAGAGGAAGATGACGAAGGGCCAGACCCAAGCAAATCCAACCGTTGCGAAACCCAAGGCAAAGGGAGAAGGAGGTGGAAAGAAAGCTGCTAAGGGTAAGTGCTTTAATTGTGGTGAGAAGGGACATTGGAGGGCGACCTGTTCTAAGCCTAAGAAGGGTGGAAAGAAAGGTAAGTCTCATGCTTTAGTCGTTGAAACATATGTTGCGGCGTATGCTGACCACGTTTGAGTAGTGGATACCGGGGCAACTGATCATATTTGTTTCACTCTTCAGGGGTTCCAGCTAACCCGGCGACTTAGCAAGAATGAGATCACAATCACTTTGGGGGATGCTACGAGAGTGGCAGCCGAAGCAGTGGGAGTAGTGCACCTATCTTTTGAAGATAGAGTTTTAATTTTAAGAGATGTTTTATACGTTCCGAACTTTAGGAAGATTTTAATTTCGGTTTCTAAATTGTTTTTTGATGGATATTCAGTTACTTTTAATAAAGTTGTTACTGTTTCTTTTAAGAATGATGTTATCTGTCATGGAACGTTGGTAAACAATCTTGTTGATGACCTTTTCTTACTAAGAAGATTAGTGGCTGTTTTTCATCTAATGAAGATCACCAAACAAGAATCAAGATCATGGAATTTGACTAAGTAAAGCTTAAAGAATAATTTTGCAAGAGTTTGGCTATTTTTTGAATTGTTCCCCCTTTTTCATGTACAAGAAGGGAGTATTTATAGACATACAAAGTGGCCATGTGTCACCATCTTGATGGCTTAGCCATTGGATCTTTGCCAAGTGTTAGGACACTTGTACAACATCTACACTATTACTCATTGGATGGGTGCCAAGTGTTAGGACACTTGGACCATATCTAAGCTAGTGACTCTTGGAATTCCCCATGTTGTACTTGGTCTTTGGCACTTCTGAGATGCTCTCGATGGTGACCGGCTGCTCGCTTGTACGTCTTTGTTAGATGTCATGATCCTTTGCGTTCTTAGCTGTTCGCTCCTCGCTTGGGATTGTTTTACAATGTTGCTCGCTTTACTACGAACATGTTCGCCCAAATTGGCTTTGGCTTGAGCCGCTGGCACAGCTGTTCTTTGCAAGTCTGCTTGCCACATTAGTACTTTTCTACAGAGCTGTTCGCCCTACGAATCTGCTAGCTCCGCTACAAAGCTGTTCGCTTCCACGAAACTGCTAGCTCCTTTGATTTGTTATCCTGTTACTTAGTCTAATAATCTCCTTTTTATTAATTACTTAATTGTTCGCCACCCAACAATTGCCCCCTAGCTTGGTCTCATGTTGGGCATGGATTGATCAATTGGGACCAAGCTATAATTTCTTTGAAAATTGGGGCGAGCAAGAATGGAACGTGGATGTTTACATGGGCGAGCATCTGAGCAGTTGGGCGAACAGTCGAGCATGAGAGTTTATGTGCGCGACCAGTAGCGAACGCCTTTTCGTATCGCGACGGTTGGATTCCCGAGACACGGAGTGCGAGGCGTCGCGTCAGTCATGCGCGTCTCCCAATTTGCCCATAGGGGCCTATAATATTTTGCAAATATTGCATTTTCGCCCCAGTCTCACCCTTATAAATAGGCGTCAGTTTCTCCTTCATTCTTCTTTTCGAAGAATCACAATTCATCCGCCATTGATACGCATTTTGAAGCTTTGTCTTTCAATCTTTTGTGTTCGAATCTCCTTGTGTCTCTTAGATTCTTGTTCTCTGAAGGTAATTTGTCCCGTATCCTCTCTTTCTTCCTTCAATTTTCGTGAATTTTTCTTCTCTTTTCTGTATTTTCTTTAATCGTCACTGTTACTCCGGCCGTGAGCCGCCATTGCGCCGTCGTCCCGTATTAACGTTGCCGCTGTGATTTTGATTTCGGACCCATTGTACTTAAAATCTTTCTCAAACTGGTTAAATTCCCGCCTCGTTATTTCGAATGGAGTTTACCCCCTCAAATTCATCTCAATCCGGACCCGGGCGAAACCCGGAAAAGAGACCCGTAGATTTGGATTCTCCGCGCAGATCTGTTCGCCAAATATTGGCGAGAAACCCGCGCACGCTGTTGGTGGACGAAGACACGGACTCCGATGCGAATTCTGTTGTTCGCTCGATAGAGACGTGCGCTGTTGATCGCTCAGGCGAGCAAGAAAAGATGCAACCTCTCGCTCGTGAACCTGATACTTCTTCCAATTTGGGGGAAGATTCCGCAGAAGTGGCCGCGGAGATAGATGATTCCGTTGGTCAAGAAGGCGACCAACGTGTTGGCGAGCATAAATGTCCCACTCTCACTTGGGAGTTTTTAAAGGAGATCAACTTCCCCATTGCTCAAACTACACCAGAATCCCGGATCCCCGAAGGAGTTGTTCGTGACACCGAGTGGGCGGACTACTCTGCTCGCTACTCGAAGACCTTTGCCCCCACATCGAGGGTAATCATGAAAGCTCAGGATGGAGATTATGCGGCGAGCAGAGTTGCCAGTGTTGTTGTTGAGGACGATTTGGCGAGCATCCGTGAAACATACAAGATCCCCTACGATATTTTCATGTATGTGCCGAAGAAAGGAGAGACTGCCGATCGCCCCCCTCCTGGCTGCACGGCGATCAACTTGGATGTGTTGAACACGGGTTTTCCGCTCCCCGTTCATCCGCTCATCGGCCGTTTCCTATCCGACATGAACCTGGCGATCACTCAAATTACTCCAAATGGTTGGAGTAGTCTTCTAGCCTTCATGACTCTCTTTGGTCTTGAAGGCTACAAAAATAAGATAACAACCGCGGAGATCCTTTACGCCTTGACCATTTCCGAGGATGGTGCTGGATGGTATTACGCCAAGGCGAAAACCGGATTGAAACTCGTTGAGGGAGTTCCCAATAAGATTAAGGGTTGGCATTGCCAATTCTTCTTCATTGGTGGAGATTGGCGAGCAACTGAGGGATTTGCTGGCGGGCAGGCGCGCATCATGTCGCCTGAAGGCTTTGGAAAAATTAAACGTAGGGCTAACTTTGTCTTGCTAGTTCATAAGTAGGACTAATTTTAATCCTTTTCGTTGTTTTGCAGGTCCGAGGAACTTGAAGTGGGGGCACCCCGACATCAGTGACGAGTTCCTCTTCACCTTAGCCATCATCTCTCTTCGCGACGTTGTTAGTCGCGACATACATCATCTCTCGAAGGCTCATTGTCGCAAACTTGCTGGCTTGATCACGAGTCCTCATCATCTTGAAGCCCAAGCCGCCGTCCCAGAAGGTAACTTTTTATTTTTGCTCGCCATTCATTTTTGCTCGTTCAATATTCTTGCTCGCCTAACGTCTTTTTCTTGTTAGATCAACAAGTCACTGTTGCTATCCCGGCCGTGCCCGAATCGTATTATTTGCTCGCCGGGCGAGTTAAGCAAATGGCGGACGCTTCAAGGAGAAAGATGGATCCTCCCCTCGCTATCATGCGTCTCCGGGCCGGAGAGAACCCTTCTGGTCGCCCAGCCGCCGGAGCTGGTCGCCGCAAACCTGCGGCCAAATCCACTCCCTCTCCACGGGATGTGAGGAAGGAAAAGGAGAGGGAGCGAGAGAGAGAGAAAAAGAAAGTGCCGCGGGACGATGATGCTCGCGCCACACGCGGTGATGATCGCGCCTCCAAGCGATCAAAGACTATGGTGGAGGCGAGCAGTGCTGCTCCCCGGTCTCCAGCCTCTAAATCCACCTCTCTGGAAGTGGTGGATGAACGACAGGTGGTCGCCGGCCTGGTGGCGGCCAAGAAAGGGGACAATCCCAAAGATACCTCTTATCTAGGTTGGGACCCCGTCAAAATCAAAGAGTAAGTTCGTTGTCTTCGCCTTGTTTGTTGTTCGCCGTTTGGCGCAATGTTGCTTGACCACTGACTTCTGTTCTTTCTATTTCAGGTATAATCCAGCACTTTACCCTGGTCGCGGGAATACCCTTCACTATCTTTCAGTGGTGAAGAATGCACCTCCTTCATTCTTCGACATACCTGATGCCCCCGTTCGCCGAGCAGCCGAGATGGTTCCAAAGGCCTGGACAAAATCGGCGAACACCCTTGTCACTGGCCAATCTGCTAGTGATAATGTTCGTCTGATGGCCTACAATACTAGCCATCAATTGGTCCAGTCCCAAATGCTGCTCGACCAAGTCATGGAGCTCGAGCGAACAAACCGCGATCTGGGCCGTCGCGTGGAGAGGATGGACGAGGAAAGAGCCTCTGCCATCAAAGAATGCAAGGCCGAGCATGCTAAGATGCTGGCTTTGATGGAGAGGAAGATGGAGGCCTCGTTGACTGGCGAGAAGAACGCCTTGGAGAAGGCGGAGAAGATGCTGCTGGAGGTGAAGTCCTCAGACTTGAGAGCTGAGAGAGCTGAGAAGGAGCGAGCAGACTTATCTGCTCGATTGCTCGCTGCCGAGGAGCATGTCAAGAGGCTGGAGGAAGAGCGCCAGAACTTGATCGAATACGAAGTCCATGAGCAGGAAGTGATGGACAAGACCAATTTTGGGTACATTTGTGCCTTCGCAGAATGTTTACGGTCTGTCCACTTCGCTCACGATCATAACCAAGATATTCGTGATGTGGTGAAGGCGGACTTCGTTGAATACGTGAAAAATTATCCTCCTCCTCCTGGCTCGACTTTGTTCGTCTCCGATTTGGCCGACCTCGGCTTTCCTTTGGAAGTCTTCGGCGAGGACGTCGACATTGCTGCTCCTACTTACGGCGGTCAGCCTGACCCTGCTCCAGCGGCGACCAACGCGGCAGCCGCTGATGAGGTTTTTGAAGGGTTGTCTTCGCTTCCCTTGACCCCCATAGACGGGGCTGGTACAAGTGTCCAGGGCGAGCAGCCGAGCGCGCCGGCGACCAGGACTGAAGATGCTCCTCCTCCTCTTCCTTGAAGACTAGTTTTTTCTTACAATAGGATGTATAACATTTCTGTATTTCTCATTCCTATTGTAAAACTTTTTGATCTAATGAAATAAAGATTTTTTGTTCGTCTACAAGCTTATGCCTCTTCATTTGTCTTTACTTAACTGCTCGCCTCTTTGTTTGTCTTACTTAATTGCTCGCCTATTGTTTTTTGCTCATGACAGTTTTTAAGTGTTCCTTTTTCCTTAAGGTAAACACTTAAATTTTAAGTTGGTCATTTGGTTCTTATAGAACTTGACCTTTAGTTGTTTGGGCCATTTTGGTCGCTCGTGGACTTGGCCTTGCATTAATGTGGGCTATTGGTCCGTTATGGACTTAGCCTTATTTTTGCTTTTAATAAG
Source organism: Ballota nigra (assembly GCA_947034835.1). NCBI lineage: Eukaryota > Viridiplantae > Streptophyta > Magnoliopsida > Lamiales > Lamiaceae > Ballota > Ballota nigra. The sequence continues at coordinate 1,069,939 of OX344727.1, read as the reverse complement.
CTTTTTTGTTCGTCTTATAACAGACTCGTACTTTGCTAATTTTTGGGCGAGCAACTAAGTAATTTGGACTTGAGGCTTAAAAACTAAAATTCAACAAGACAAAAGATTAAAGCAATTCTGCTCGCCTAGTAAGATAAATGCAAATCTGCTCGCTTATAAACTTGCGCAAAAATTTCAAAAATTTACAAAGGATCTATTTACAAACTTTCTAAGACTTACAGGACTTCATTGGTAGTACTTCTTGAGTAAAGTTGTATTCCAGGAGTATTGGGACGACTTGCCTTCCATGTCTTCAAGGTCGTATGTGCCGTTGTGCCACTTATTCGTCACCTTGTATGGGCCCTCCCAAGTCGGGCCGAATACTCCTGGTGGTATTAAAACTTTTCGAAGTACCAAGTCCCCAATTTCGAATTCTCTTGCCTTTACTTGAGAATTGTAGTACTTTGCTGCTCTTCTTTTGTAGATTGCATTTTTCAATTCTGCTGTTATTCTTTTTTCTTCAAGCAAGTCCAACTCTGCTGCCATTGCAGAGTTGTTTGTTTCTTCGTCAAACGCAGCTGTTCGTTTTGTCGGGACTTTTAACTCAATCGGAATTACTGCTTCTGTCCCGAATGCCATTGGAACGGTGTTTCGCCTGTACTTGTTCTGTGGGATACTCGGTATGCCCACAACACCTCTGGTAGCTCTTCTGACCATTTTCCTTGCTTGTCAACCAAACGAATCTTCAGTATATGCTTGATTATTTTATTCACTGCTTCCACTTGACCGTTTGATTGGGGGTGGTATGGTGTCGAGAAATGTTTCTTTATTCCCCATTTTTCGCAAAAATCTCTTATCTCTTTTCCCTCAAACTGCCTTCCGTTGTCCGTCACTATCGCCTGGGGGACCCCGAAACGACAAACAATGTTTTTCCATATAAAGTTGATCATTTTCTCCTGTGTGATCCGCCCGAGTGCTTCTGCTTCCGCCCATTTCGTGTAGTAGTCAACAGCCACTACCGCGTATCGAACATTTCCTTGTCCTGGGGGAAAAGGCCCGATAAGGTCAATTCCCCATTTCGCGAACGGCCATGGACTATTGACTGAAATCAATTCATGTGGGGGTTTGTGAATGTTTGGGGCGAACAATTGACATCTATGACAAGTTCGGGTAATCTTGATTGCATCTTGAAGGAGAGTTGGCCAGTAATATCCTTGCCTTATTGTTTTATGTGCCAAAGCCCGTCCTCCGGCATGATTTCCGCATACACCTTCATGGATCTCTTTCAGCACTGTTTGTCCTTGCCCCCTAGCCAAACATTTCAGAAGTGGGAGCGAAATTCCTCTCTTGTACAACTGTCCGTCCATCATGGTGTATCTTGCCGCTCTTTTAACCAACTTGTTAGCTTCGAATGGGTTGTCCGGTTTTTTATCGTTTTGCAAATATTCAACGATCGGCATCCTCCAGTCGTCTTCTTCGAAATTTTCGTCGATCTGATAGATCTTGTAATCTTCGGTTGATGGTTTGGACATTCTTGTTAGCGTCACTTCCGACAATTCTGCTGGTCCGGTGCTGGTTGCTAGCCTGGCTAATGCATCTGCTTGAGCATTATTGTCTCTTGGTATTTGTTCAATGTATATTTGTTCGAACAAAGAGGCCAAGTGAGCAACAATCTTTTGATACAAAGCCATGTCTTCATCTCTTGCTTCATATTCTCCTCGGACCTGGTTGACGATCAATTGTGAATCTCCAAAGATTTGCAACCTCCGTACTCCAACTGCTAATGCTAGGCGCAACCCAACGATCACAGCCTCGTACTCTGCTTCGTTGTTCGTCGCCATGAACTCGAATCGAACAGCTGAAGTAAAAACTTGCCTGTCCGGACTTATCAAGACTATACCTGCTCCCGATGCTGTATTTGTTGATGAACCATCAACATACATGTGCCAGGGATGGCTATGCCCTCTCGTTGGATCTTGGGGGAAAGTCAGTTCGACTATAAAGTCTGCTAAAGCTTGCCCCTTGATCGCTGTTCGAGGAACATACGAAATCCCGAACTGACTAATTTCCAAGGACCACTTTAGGAGGCGACCAGCTGCATCGGGTCTGTGCAGTATTTGCTTGAGTGGGAACGTTGTCAACACTTCCACCTGGTGGTCGAAAAAATATGGACGAAGTTTCCTGACACTCATTACCAGCGCATATGCTAGTTTTTCTGTTGGTGAATATCTGAGCTCTGCTTCGTGCAAGGCATGACTTACATAGTAGATGGGCAGGTGGAACTTTCCTTCTGCTCGAACGAGCACTGAACTGATTGCTACCTCTGAGGCCGCCAAGTACAAGTATAACTTTTCCCCTGGGATTGGCTTGGCAAGAATTTTTGTATCACTGAGGTAATCTTTCAGCTGCTCGAACGCTTGTTGACAGGCGTCTGTCCATTGAAACTTTCCTTTCTTGATGGCCTCGAAGAATGGCCTGCACTTATCTCCGGATCTTGAGACGAACCTGTTCAAAGCTGCTAGACATCCAGTTAGTCGTTGGACTTCTTTTACCGATCTAGGTGGTTGCATTTCCATGATTGCTTTCACTTTCACTGGATTTGCTTCAATTCCACGCTGGCTAACCAGATGTCCCAAGAATTTCCCAGAATGGACTCCGAAACTGCTTTTCTTGGGGTTCAACTTCATATTGTAGGTCCGAAGTATCTCAAATGTTTGAGCCAGGTGCTGCAAGTGATCTTCCTTTTTTGAGCTCTTGACAACAATGTCGTCCACATATACTTCCATCGTCTTCCCGATGTGATCATCAAACATCTTGTTGACCAGCCTCTGATATGTAGCTCCAGCATTGATTAGCCCAAATGGCATTCTCTTCCAGCATAGCAAGTTCTTGTTGGTATAGAACGCAGTGTGTTCTTGATCATCGGGATGCATCGCGATTTGATGATATCCTGCGAATGCATCCATGAACGTTAGCAGCTCATGTCCGGCGGTGCTATCAACTAGCTGGTCAATGTGAGGCAATGGGAAGTTGTCTTTCGGGCAGGCGGCGTTAAGATCTGTGAAATCGATGCAGAGTCTCCATGCTCCAGTTGCTTTCCTGACCAAAACTGGATTTGCCACCCATTGCGGGCATAACGCTTGTTTGATTAAGTCGTTATCCAGCAGCTTTTTGACTTCCACGTCGAGCGCCTCGTATTTGTCGGGTCCAAATTTTCTCCTTTTCTGATGGACTGGCCTCTTCCCCGGGTCGATGTTGAGTCTGTGACAGGCATGTTCGGGGCTGATGCCCACCATGTCTGCATGCGACCATGCGAACACATCGAGGTTTGCTTTAAGAAACTCAATCATGTTGGTCCTGTACAGCTCTGGTAGCTCGGACCCTATGAAGAGTTCTAAGCCCTCTTGGTTCGGGTCGACTTTTACAGTTTCCAACTCTTCGACCGGGGTAGCCCTTCGTTTTTGGCCTTTCCATCTGGGGTCAATAATGGGCCCTTCTATCTTTGGCTCATCTTCGATTTCCATCGGTTCTGCCCCCAGTCGTGGCTCTATGTCCTCTGCATCAACGTTCATTGCCCTTGTTTGTTCTTCCTCGTTGCTAGTAGTAGCAGCTTCTGTTCCTCCTGTTTGGGCGAGCTGTTCATCTTCGCGTTCCTGCTCGTCCTCGTCCAACTGTGCGTCTACGCATATTTGCTCGCCAATGCGCAGCTGTTCGTCTGCGCACAGTTGCTCGTCGCTGCGTGGTTGTTCGTCTGTGCAAAGCTGCTCGTCGACTTCCATTATTTCAGTGTCAACGGAAGTCATGGCCTCGCTATCGTCTCCGTCCTTGTCTGAGCACCTGTCCGCCATGTTGACTTGGTGATCCTGCAACTGTATTTGCAACAGACACGCACGAGCTTTCTTCTGGTCTCCTTTGACTGTACCTGCACCCTTCTTTGTTGGGAATTTTAAACAATAATAGTACGTTGAAACAGCTGCTTTAAATTCATGCAAGAAAGGACGGCCGAGGAACCCGTTATAGGTGGACTGTTGGTCTACAACCAGGAAGTCTACCATTCTATTCATCTTCCTTTCCGGGTCCTCGATTGATACAAGCTCAACTGCCAACGTAACTATTCCTAGCGGGGTGGTTACAGCATTTCCAAACCCTACAATCTTGTGATCACAGTTTTTGATGTACTCAGCACAATCTCCTAGCTGGTCCACCGTGCTCTTGAATAGGATATTCGTGTAGGAACCAGTGTCGACAAGTAGACGATGCACCTTTGTCCCCATGATATTGGCGCAAATGACCAATGAGTCGTTGTGGGGAGTAAGTATCCCGTCTAAGTCTTTCTCTGAGAAAGTCAGGTCCCCTGTTCGTTTGGTCGATGGATTTACACCCACTTCCATTACTTGATCTACTGCTCTCAGCTCTGCCTTCCTCTTTCTTTTCGACATAGGTGGTCTCCCATCAGAACAACCACCTACTGGCCCAGTGGGTTCCAGCATTAGGATTTCCGGGATATGCCTTGCTGGGGCTGCTGGGACCTTCCTTCCCCTCTTACCAACTTTGCTTGGTTGGTCATCACTATCTTCGTCATCCGAACTGGATTGTACTGGCGCCCTTGGTCTTTTACCTGGTTCCCTCTTCACGAATTCGGACAGCTTCCCTTCCTCATAGAACCTCCACAATTGCTTCAATAGATCTCGGCACTCGCTCGTGAAGTGGCCGATGTTCTGATGATAAGCACAGTATTTGTTCGGGTTCAGCTTTCCTCTCTCTTGCCTTATCTTCCGCGGCTCTGACAACATCTCCCTGTCCTTAACGTTGTTGTACACAGCATCCACGGACATAGTAAGGACTTGACTCAATTTTTCTTTCAATTCAGCTCCATCATTGAATGACTTCATGTTCTTCGGAGCTTTGTAATCACTTCCTCCCGACTTCTTGTTAGACTTTTTTGGATCAGTCTTGTCTCCCATCTCTCGGTGTAAGGCCTCCTGCATTGAAACGTGAATTCCCGCTTTGTGTCTGAACTCTGTGTATGTTTTCGGGCAAGTCAGATGCATTTCCTTCCACAGATCAGTTCCTTTCTTTAAACCAGCCATCACTGCCACAATCTTCGTGTCTTCACTCACCATCTCGCCCTCCAGTAACACTTTATCAAATCTTTCCAGAAATTGCTTGTCAGACTCCTCGTCTCCCTGCCTAATATCTGCTAGACGGTGTCTGTGGGTCAAGTAAGACCCGGCAGTTGAGAAGTGAGACAGAAACTCTTTGCTTAGCTGGGCAAAAGAGTTGATGGAGCCGGGAGCCAGTGCCGAAAACCATCTGTGCGGGCCATCTCCCAGGGTGAGTGGAAAATTTCGGCATTGCGTGGCGTCGGTCGCCCCTATTGAGATCATAAAACCCGAATACTTCGTCACATGAATACGGGGGTCCGACGTTCCCTCGTACAGATTGATGGCTGGGAACTGTGTCTTCTTCTGGATCGGTGCACTGAGGATAGACGGAGATAATGGTGAAGATGGGAGAATGGTTGATCCGACACCTCTCTGAGACTCCAACTGTTTCTGCAATTCTTCAATTGCCTTTCTCATTTCCTGCAACTCATTCGGGGGAGTTCTCCCGATGGAAGACTGTTCATCGTGATTGGGTTCAGTGACCTCTTCACGATGCAGTCCCTTGCCAACGGGACGTTTTTCCTGAGTTGTCTTCCTAGCAGCGTTGCTAGCTCCATTTGGCCCTAGCCGGCCAAAAGCTGACCTCCGGATTCGGTCATGCACTGATGGGCGAGCAGGATGGTGTGATCGCTCCTCATGCCTTCGGGACGGCTCCCTCCTATTTGCATTCCTTGTTCCTAATCTCTCCAATGCACTGGTTCGAGACGTACTCTTGCTTGATTCATCTGCTCGACTCGGTGATGATTCTCCTCTGCTTCCTAGACGTTCGCTCAGTGGAGCTTTTCCTTTATTTCTGCGAACTTCCTCGCTGTCGGCCTCGTCCCAACGTGCATCTTCTCTCATTTTACTCCTTTGTTCGCCAGTACGCTCCTGCTCGCCTGTTCGTCTGGTCGTCACAGGTGCTCTTGACGGTCCTGCTATATGTCGATTTTGCAAGGATTGAAGAACAGCAATGGTTTTTGCTAGCTCTTCAGGATTTTGAGCAAGAGCTTCAACTTCTGGTGGAATCGTGTCAATAGTGACTTGTATATTCCTCTGCGAAGTTGCTCTCACTGTCCGTGCATGTCCTTCGGTGGAAGAAACCCTAGTTCTTGGTCTACGACTTGGAGATATGCTCGAATGTCGTTCTTCTTGCGATCTAACCATCTTGGCTATCGAAATGTGGGTAAATAAGCAAATGGATGAAGTAATCTTGTACTTACAGCACCTTTTCCAAGGATTACTAGCCTTGTGTGTGATTGTAAAGGTTTGAAAACCCTAGTTCATGCACACATGCATTGAAATCCTTAAAGTGTTGTAAATCTTTGTCCTCTTCGATTTTTTCTACAATCGAAGGTTCAGACCCTTCTTCTAGCGCCAATTGTTGATGACCTTTTCTTACTAAGAAGATTAGTGGCTGTTTTTCATCTAATGAAGATCACCAAACAAGAATCAAGATCATGGAATTTGACTAAGTAAAGCTTAAAGAATAATTTTGCAAGAGTTTGGCTATTTTTTGAATTGTTCCCCCTTTTTCATGTACAAGAAGGGAGTATTTATAGACATACAAAGTGGCCATGTGTCACCATCTTGATGGCTTAGCCATTGGATCTTTGCCAAGTGTTAGGACACTTGTACAACATCTACACTATTACTCATTGGATGGGTGCCAAGTGTTAGGACACTTGGACCATATCTAAGCTAGTGACTCTTGGAATTCCCCATGTTGTACTTGGTCTTTGGCACTTCTGAGATGCTCTCGATGGTGACCGGCTGCTCGCTTGTACGTCTTTGTTAGATGTCATGATCCTTTGCGTTCTTAGCTGTTCGCTCCTCGCTTGGGATTGTTTTACAATGTTGCTCGCTTTACTACGAACATGTTCGCCCAAATTGGCTTTGGCTTGAGCCGCTGGCACAGCTGTTCTTTGCAAGTCTGCTTGCCACATTAGTACTTTTCTACAGAGCTGTTCGCCCTACGAATCTGCTAGCTCCGCTACAAAGCTGTTCGCTTCCACGAAACTGCTAGCTCCTTTGATTTGTTATCCTGTTACTTAGTCTAATAATCTCCTTTTTATTAATTACTTAATTGTTCGCCACCCAACAAATCTCTATACGATTAAGTGTGCACACCACTCAAATAATGAATCTAATAACACGTCGATCATTTCGAGCAATAAAAGAAAGCATTCTTCGAAGATGAACGAAACACTTCTATGGCATCTTAGACTAGGTCATATTAATCTAAAGCGGATAGAGAGATTGGTGAAAGACGGATCCTTGGAATCACTCCAAGTCGAGCCGTTTCCAACTTGTGAATCCTGTTTAGAGGGTAAGATGACCAAGAGGGCATTTGGAGCCAAGGGGAATAGAGCCATGGAAGTGTTAGAACTCGTTCATACCGATGTGTGTGGTCCAATGACGATCAAAGCGAGAATGGGGTATGAGTATTTCGTAACCTTCATTGACGATTACTCAAGATATGGGTACATTTACCTTATGCGGCATAAGTCTGAAACTTTTGAAAAGTTTAAAGAGTTTAAGGCCGAAGCCGAGAAACATAGGGAAAAGAGTATCAAGTTTCTACGATCAGATCGTGGAGGCGAATACCTCAGCGATGAATTCTTGAACTACCTATCGGACGAAGGGATCGTATCCCAGTTGACCGCACCGGGAACCCCTCAACAGAACGGTGTGGCGGAACGAAGGAACCAGACTCTTTTAGAGATGGTCAGATCCATGATGAGTTATTCGGATTTACCCAAGTCATTTTGGGGTAACGCCTTGGAAACGGCGGCTTATATTCTAAACTTGGTGCCATCCAAATCGGTTCCTAAAACCCCAATGGAATTGTGGACCGGACGCAAGCCCAGTCTAAGACATTTGCGAATTTGGGGTTGTCCGGCATACGTGCTAGACAAGAAAGCCGGTAAGTTGGATCCACGTTCGGAATTAAGGCTGTTTATAGGATACCCTGCGGGAACGAAAGGGTGTATGTTCTATAGTCCCAAGGATCAAAAGACCGTGATTAGTACACACTTTAAATTCTTGGAGGAAGACTATATGAACAATCGGAAACCTAAAAGTGAAATTACCTTAGAAGAATTGAGAGGTCAAACCTCGATACCAAGTATACAAGATGATGTACCACACGTCACATCTTCACAACCGGAACCCCGTCGTAGTGGGAGGGTTCCTAGGCAACCCGAGAGATTCATGGGGATAGGAGAATCTTCGGATTTGGTTCCCGGTGTTGAATCAGACCCATGGACGTACGACGAGGCAATCCAAGACAAAGACGCGGAGTCATGGCAAACGGCAATGGAAGCCGAGATGGGTTCGATGGATCATAATCAAGTGTGGGAGTTGGTCGAGCCACCCAGTGGGGTAGAACCCATTGGATGCAAGTGGGTGTACAAGAGGAAAAGAGGACCGGACGGAAGGGTTGAAACCTTCAAAGCAAGACTTGTGGCCAAAGGGTATACTCAGAAAGAAGGGATCGATTATGAGGAAACCTTTTCGCCTGTAGCTATGCTTAAGTCCATCCGTATTCTCTTGTCGATCGCTGCGCACCTAGATTACGAGATCTGGCAAATGGATGTTAAGACGGCTTTCCTTAACGGAAGTCTTGACGGCATAGATATCTATATGCAACAGCCCAAAGGTTTCATTGGAAAAGGCCAAGAGAATCTCGTATGCAAGTTCAAGAGATCCATTTACGGACTTAAGCAAGCATCGCGTACTTGGAACCAGTGTTTTGATCAAGTGATTAAGTCTTATGGGTTTGATCAAAACGAGTTCGAAAGTTGTGTGTATAAGAAGCGTGACGGAACTGCGGTGGTATTCTTAGTATTATACGTAGACGATATTCTGCTCATTGGAAACAATGTAAAGGTATTGTCAGACGTAAAGGTATGGCTGTCAAAACAATTTGATATGAAGGACTTAGGGGAAGCCGGTCACATCCTTGGGATCAAAATCACTCGCGATCGCAAGAAGAGGATGTTGGGCTTATCGCAAGCTTCATACATTGACACTGTTTTGAAGCGTTTCAGCATGCAAGATTCCAATAAAGGTTTTGTACCTTTTAGGCACGGAATCCATCTATCGAAAGAAATGAGCCCTAAGACGCAAGCGGAGATAGATGACATGAAAGGTGTTCCGTACGCTTCGACCGTAGAAAGCCTTATGTATGCAATGCTGTGTACGAGACCGGATATCTGCTTTGCCGTAGGCATGGTGGCAAGATATCAAGGTAATCCCGGGAAAGACCATTGGACTGCCGTAAAGTGCATCTTGAGGTATCTGAAAAGAACTCGGGAGCGGATGCTGATTTACCAGTCAGATAGTCTAGTTCACGTAGGATACACGGACTCGGATTTCCAATCAGACATAGACTCAAGAAAGTCAACCTCGGGTAGTGTGTTTTGCATGGGAGGAGGAGCCATTTCATGGAGAAGCGTTAAGCAGAAATGCATCGCCGATTCGACCATGTAAGCCGAGTATGTAGCTGCTTGTGAAGCAGCGAAAGAGGCAGTTTGGCTCAAGAACTTCTTAGTGGACTTGGACGTTGTTCCGAACTTGCCCGACAAAATAACTGTCTTTTGTGACAATGCCGGAGCAGTTGCAAATTCAAAGGAACCGAGAGCCCACAAGGCCAGCAAACACATAGAAAGAAAATACCATCTGATACGAGAAATCGTTAAGAGAGGAGATATAGAGGTGTCAAAGATAGCGTCGGGTGACAACCTAGCGGATCCATTCACAAAGGGTCTGCCTCAGAGTACATTCGAGAGACATGTGGATGGAATGGGAGTCAAGACTATTGCCAATCTGCTTTAAGTATAAGTGGGAGGAATTATTAGGTTAGTGTAGGTTGACATGAGATGTCACGTAGAGCTACTACACTAAGACATGCGTGATGTATACTAAAAGCAGACTTTAAGTATAAGTGGGAGATTGTTGGAGTTATACGTGAAAGTATGCTTTTACTTTGTATAACTCGTGTATCAAACACTCGTTTTATGAGAATAATTCTTTTATCACATTTGCTTTAGTTATGATTGAATGTTGAATTTCTATTGCAAACCGTTCAATAAATAATACGTGTTGCATAGTAGTTAATGTGGTGATACCCGATCACGGAAGACAACATTAACAGTTTACTTGTAACTAAACGTACATTTCACGACCTAGGTGGAATTGAACAATCCGCCGTGAAAGGTCGATGTGTAAGGCTCAGATTGGTCTGTCTTGACTAAGAGATTGCACTAGCACATTTAGTATGTGTTGAAGAGGTCCTACAGCGAGGATAAATTCTTCTGTTCTGAAAGGTGAAGAATTAGACCTCAGTGGTTGTTGATTTCTTAATCTCCGTCACTTAAATAGGACCGTGTGTGCTTAGTAGTTACTGCTTTGATTCATGTTGGGTGAGAATCATTGCGACTTCGAACTTTGTGTCTTGGGCAGTAATATTAATCATACGACGGTTGCTAAGATTTAATACGGAGAAACGCGTGCGAGTACGGCTCGTGTGATTAGTCCCCTTGGTGGGCTCAGAAGTTTTATTGTACCAAATCTTGCAAGTGAAGAATTAGTTTCTTCGGTACGAATAATAATGTTGAGCTGTCTTTACTCCAAGGTGAAATATATTAATTAATTTAGAGCTGTTCAGAAGCTCAATTAATTAATGGACTTGATAATCTTAAACGCGGGAAATAATAACCGGGAGCCCATATTATCGTAATATGGATTAAGATGGATAGTGCAATATTAATTTATTAGTGGTAATAATTAATATTAATGGACTGAATTATATTGGGGCTCAATATTGAAATTCAGAAGTCCATTAGGAGGTCCAATCTTAATTCTCCTTAAGGCCCCTCAAGTAGCCCATTAAGTAGCCCAATAATGATAATGTGATTAAAATAAAAAGAAAATTATATTGCTGATTTTTTCTTTAAATTTTCGAAAATAATGATATTAGGAGAAATTAGATTTTGTTGATTTTCTTGGAAAGATATTATGGAAGATATGTATTCTAGGAATACAAGAATATCTCATATATTCAAGAAGATCCAAATCTTGGATTTTCTACCTATGTTTTTCAAAAATTACACCCCATAATTAGGAGTGTGAGATTTTGTGGAATATTTTATTTTGGAGAAAAGAATATATGGGATATATTCAAGATTTCTTAGAGTCTAAGAAAAGATTTTTTCCAAGCCCATGTCCACATGAAAAAAATCGGTCACTACTTCTTATAAATAGGGGATGATTATTTCATCCCCAAATACATAATTCCATGTGTTGGAAAAATCAAGAAGCATAGATATTTTTCTTTTTCCTTAGTTTATTAAATTGCTTGAAAGCGTCTCCCACCGGCGATCAAGTGAGGTGAAAAGGGAAATACTTGAGAAGGCTTTGGGTTGATAGAGCGAGATTACAAGTGTCCCGTATATCCAAAGGCCAATACTGCGAGAGGTACGTTAATCGCATATTTACTTGTTTAATTCCGCCTAGTTAAATATGTGAAATTAATTTAACATGCATGATGATAATTAGTTGTTGGAATTATTATTTGAATTAATTAGGATTAATTCATGCTAGTAATAATTGTATTTAAATTTCATCCCGAATAGATTCCGGGCACCCTATTTTCCCAAATGGGTCTGAAATCCACAAATAAAACTGAAACAGTGGTAACCCAACCATGATGACTGGAGATCCCAAGAACTTGGTTCAAAAGGGAAAACTAAGCTGTGAATGTTAGTTGTACAACACTTGAAAATATGACCATTCCTGACAGCACTGTGTCAAGTGTTAGTGAACCCGTGAGTTGTGGTAAAGGATAAGTCTTTGACTTTTAATGATTCCTATGAGTCCATGTGGGACTGAGTATGACGGGATACTCGAAAAGGAGATCACCTATATAAATGAGAAGTGAGGGCCGCTTCGACCAAACATTTATGAATACAAAGGGCGTCCAGGGCCAAAATGGACAAAAACGTGAGAACAAATCGGAATCGAGACTGACTTGTGTCTGCACTATCTGTAAGGTATACACTAAGGAGGATTAGTTCAAGGCATCGTGTCCACTAAGCCACCGGTATACCCGATGGTGTCGGGCTACGGAAAGTTCAAAACCATTGGTTACTTATCCGGAAGCAATGAAGTCTCACATGAGCTGAACGAAGAAGCTTGACTCTGTATAGGTGCAATTCTCACTCATGTGGGGGATTGTTGGAAATTGGTTTTGTAAAGGTTTTATACCCTTACTTTGATCAATTTTTTGAGGAGTAAAAACGTTAGTTTTTGGGAAAATAAAATTAACGATGTTGTTCTACTCACGGAGTAGATGAGCGTGGTATATTTGATATCTCAAAACCAATTTCCGGTGAGTGAGAAATTAACTTGGGAAGTTGTAGTATTAATCATGTGTGTTGGATAATTTCATGGGAATGGAAAATAAAGTTCTATCCCACATTGGAAAGTTACAAGAAGTTTGTCTTGTATATAAGTAGGAAATTATTCATGTTCTCTAAATTGGGACATGAGAACCCTAACCATGGACCACACACGCGCGCGCGCGCGCCCCGCCCCGCCCGAGCCCGAGTGGTTCTTGGTTCTTGGTTCTTGGTTCTTTGGGTCCGCCCATTTAGAATTGAGCGGGACCGGGTCGGGTCCGGGTTCGTGGTTCTTGGTTCTTGGCAATTGGGCTTTGGGTGGGCTTTGGTGCCATACCTATATTTTTAGAGTACCAAAAATATGAAATAGCCCATTATCTTTTTGGATCCAATTGGATTGGGTGACCCGTATGGAATTGGGTCGGCCCATTTAGAATTGGGTCGGCCCACTAACATGTTTAATACACCTACAATTTTGATTAATACACTCCAGAGAATTTGGAATATTCCGTCTTGCTTCCCATGACTGAGAAACTGCGTTTCTCTCCACGACAGAACGTGGGTGATCCATGATCACCACGTACTCCACTCCAGCAGCCCTCAAATGGGTCGGATTTCCGACTATATATACCCCATTCGTCCAGTTTTTTCTAGAATCACTTACGAACCCAGAAATTCCCAAAATTCTGTCGCTGCATAAAATCCCGTTTAGCTCATAAATTCCGATTTAGTTCGCCGGAAATTCATACTCGGTAGTGCTACCGGTGTGAATAGACAAACCGTTTTACCTTTGGGGATCCGTACGCATTATACCGTAAGCACTGTACGGGCGTATTCGATCTTGCGGGAATAGTTTTCACCTAGACTCGGTTTTTCACAAATTCGTTTCGTACTCACTCTTCTCCCCTTTTCAGTTTTTTCGAAATATTCATACCCCAGGTTCTGACAAAACTTACAACCAAATCTAACCTCATTGGAGACGGGTACCCCTATTGGTTGAAAAGACCAAATGTTCGCTATGTGGCTTCCAAGAAAAATCAACCTCCCATCTCTTTATCCATTGTCCCGTTGCTTAGAAAATCTGGATGGGGTGCTACAATTGGCTCGACACCCCGATCGCTATTCATGGTAGTATTAAAGATAATTTTCTTATGCATTCGGGTATTTTCCAAGGCAAGAGGGGCAAAACCTTTGCAGTGTGTATTTGAAAATGCGTGGTTTGGATTTTATGAAAGGCTAGAAAAAAACATATTTTTGAAGGAATTCAAGTCGAACCAGAAAAGATTATGAACGAAGTGAAAGGTCGGGTCCGGAGTTGGTATTTGGTGAAATCCTTAATCCATTATAGCTCTTCTTTGAGGTCGTGGCTTAAAAATCCTAGGATTATTCTGTAAAACTAAATAGGTTTCTATGTGATCTCCTTCTTGTATTTTCTCCTCGTCGGTATGCCTATGATTTATTGAAATAAAAAAAAATCATTGTCTGATAAAAAAAAAAGGTCTTGTATGTACAATGTGCATCATACAATTTAAATGTATTTTTAAAAAGTTATTTTTATTATTATTGAAAATTATTCCTATTATTACTGAAAAATATAGTTAATAAGAGATATTTTTTTAGTAATAACAAATGTACTTTTTAATAATAACAAAACTAACTTTTTAAAAAGACACTTACACTTTTTAATAAGGTACTGTGAAAATATGCTTAAGCTTTCTATGAGTTAAATATTTCATTTACAATTTATTTCTTCTGATTTTTTATCTTGAAAATATTATTAGAGCTTAAGTTAATTATTTTATTTTATTATTGATTTACATGAATTTCATAGACTTCGGCGCTGGAACCATTGATGCAAATGTATATGGAACACACTTGAATATAAAAAAAAGTTATTCAAATTGTTTAGAAAAAAAAATGCATTAGTTAAAAAATATATTATTATTCATCATTATTATTCGCATCTTCATTTTCATCACCGTTATACCTCACCTTTATTTTAAGTCTCTAGTTGTTAGAAGAGATTTTGGAGAGCGAAATTTATTTATATTTTTCGAAGAGTAGACTTGGCAGTGGGGCAGGGAATCCCGATCTCCCTGGGGATCCGCCCCGAACGGGGCAGGGAATCCCCAAAGTAAACGGGACGGAGAATATTTTTGTCCCGTAGGCGGGGACCGGGATAGTATTCTCAGCTTCAAGAGATCCTCGTCTCGTTCCCCGCGAGAGCCGCATTATTTTTTATATAATTAATATATATATATATATATATATATATATATATATATATATATAATTTAAATTTAAAAGTAAATTACACATATATATTTCATAATTTCCTACTTCATTAACTATTTATTAAAAATTACATCTATATTTTATTTAATATTATGTTATTAGTTCCAAATTATATAATTTTCACTTCAGTATATATGTTACTTAAAAATATTAGAATTAGAGGTTTTTCAAATTGTTTAAATTAGCTTTTTTTAACACCAACTTAAATTAATTATTGTGTATGATTAAATTTTTTAATTTAAATATTATTTTTTATTTTAAAAATTATATAAAAAAATAAATAGGCGGAGAACGGGAAATTCCCACGAAATTATATCATTTTAAATCTGTTTTCCTCTAATTTCTCATTCTAAAAGCAGATTTAAAATGATATATTTTTAAAAAGTATAAACACACTTTTGTAAATAAAAAAAAAGTGTATTTTAACTTGTAAAGTGAATTTGACAAATTTAAATAAAGTGTATTTGAGTATGAAAAATTTCACCCAATAATATTAAAAATTAAAATTTATGTGAAACTGAGAGCATTATTATTTTTCATATAATTGTTATATTTTTTAATGTATAGTGCATTATTGCAAATTTATGTATTTTAAATAATATATTGTATATATATTATTTGATTAATGATAATAATATTAATTTAATATAAAGCGTATTACTCTTTTAAATTTATACATTTTTAGAAAGTAATACAATTTCCTTTAACTGCGATTTTATTTCTATTTAATATTCCAATTTTGTGATTTTGTTAGGTAGTAATAAACCAACCACACTTCACTCACTCTCCCGCGTACACTCACGCAGCAAGCCCATGGTACAACACTTTAATGCACGCCGCGCGTGGACCACACGCACCACCATAGAGAGTAAACAACGAACCCAACACGGCCATGTAAAAAAAAATTAATTTGTTGCAGTATTCACCTTTCTTGCTTATTTAGCTTAATTTTTGCTGACTTTTCTCTAAATCAGGAAATCTTGATTCCTCACTCTCTCTCACTAGACAGTGAAAAAAGGGGGGCAAAAACCCCCACCTTTTTATCTTCTTCTGAGCCAATAATCCAATGGCATCGTCAACTCCGCCGCCGCACTGTACTCTCACCACCACCAAACCCTACCAGAACCACCACTACCACCACCCCCACCACAGCAACCCCTCCAAGAAAAACCACAACTGGACCCAAAAAAAAGTCGTCCTAAACACCGTCTCCCATGCCTCCGCCACCGCCGCCGCCGCCGCCGCAAGGGCTCCTCCCCCCTCCGTCGCCGCCCCCAAATTCTCCTGCCTATCCGCCGCCGATTTCTCCGGCCGCCGCTCGACAAGATTCGTCTCGAAAATGCACTTCGGCCGCCCTAGGTCGACGGCCTCCGGCCGCCACTCCGCCACCGCCGAGGAGGCGCTCCACCAGGCCATAAACTGCGGCGGCGAGGTAAAGTTTATGGATAATGTTTTGCTTAGTTTCGAGTCTAAGCTTTGTGGGTCTGATGATTACACATTTTTGCTAAGGGAGCTGGGGAATAGAGGGGATTTGGTTAAAGCTATGCAATGTTTCGAATTCGCAATTAGGCGTGAGAAAAAGAGAAATGATCTTGGCAAATTAGCTAGTTCCATGATTAGTACTTTGGGTAGGTTAGGGAAAGTTGATTTAGCTAAGAAAGTGTTTGATAATGCTGTGAATGAGGGATATGGGAACACCGTTTACGCCTATTCTTCTCTAATTAGTGCTTATGCCAAGAGTGGTTATTGCAATGAAGCTATTGGGGTGTTTGAAAGCATGAAAAACATGGGGCTAAAGCCTAATTTAGTGACCTATAATGCTTTGATAAACGCGTGTGGTAAAGGGGGGGCCGACTATAAGAGGGCCTCGGAGATATTCAACGACATGTTAGAAAACGGGGTGCAACCCGATAGGATCACCTACAATTCGCTTCTCGCTGTTTGTAGTGGGGCGGGGTTGTGGGATTGTGCCATTAGTTTGTTTCATGAGATGGTTTATAGGGGGATAGACCAAGACATTTATACGTATAATACGCTATTGGATGCTGCGTGTGGGGGTGGGCTAATGGATGTGGCGTTCGAGATAATGGCGGATATGCCCGCGAAGAATGTGTTTCCTAATGCTGTAACGTATAGCACTATGATTCGTGGGTGTGCTAAGGGGGGTAGGCTCAATAGGGCGTTGAATTTGTTCGATGAGATGAAGTTCGCGGGGATTAGGCCGGATAGGGTGTCGTATAATACTTTGCTTGGGGTTTACGCGAGTCTTGGGAGGTTTGACGATGCTTTCGCCGTTGGGAAGGAGATGGAGGGGATCGGGATTAAGAAGGACGTTGTTTATTACAATGCGTTGTTGGATGGGTTCGGGAAGCAGGGGATGTACGCGAAGGTTAGGGAGCTTTTTACAGAGATGAAAAGGGAGCACATTCGGCCGAATTTGCTAACTTATTCGACGTTGATTAGCGTTTACTCGAGAGGGGGTTTGTTGAAGGAGGCGATGGAGGTTTATCGGGAGTTTAAGGGCCAAGGGTTGAAGGCGGATGTGGTTTTTTATAGCAAGCTGATTGACGCGTTGTGCAAGAAGGGTCAGGTGGAGTTATCGGCGGTTTTGGTTGATGAGATGATGAGGGAAGGTATCCAACCGAATGTGGTCACCTACAACTCGATTATTAACGCGTTTGGTGTGTCGGAAACGTTTGAGAATAACCTTGATCTCGAGGTGGTGGGCGATAAGGAGGACGATAGGATAATCGAGGTGTTCAAGCAGTTGTCGTGTGGGAAAACGGGTAACGAACGGAGGGGCAAAACGGACTTTCGGTGTGTCTTGGGCGTTTTCCGGAAGATGCACGAGATGGAGATAAAACCTAATGTTGTTACCTTCTCGGCTATTCTCAATGCTTGCAGGTATACTTGAACTTTTGCATTTTCAAATCTTTCTTGTTAATAAGGAATGGTGTCAATTCAGGGCATAAAAAATGGTAGAACTGTCGATTTAAGGCCTAAGAAATATTTCCTATGGATTCAGAACCTGAAAGATAGAATCTATAAATTTAAAACTCACGAATATTAAGACTGTGTTTGACGTATTATAATCTATATTCTTATTTTTATTTATGTACATTATTATTTTTTCGTTATTTCTTTTACTTTTTATTTTTTCAATCACGTGAAATTAATGACAAATTCTAGGGTGCATCCAATTTTGACTTCAATTATGATTTTTTTATAAAAACACACCGAACTGTGTATTTTTTTTTACAGTTGGGGTATTACTGATTACTTTTTGGGGTATTGCTGATTTCTGCTTGAGATTTTTTTTTCACCTGACCCAAGTGCATATCATGCACTCAAGTGCACACTAGAACTACTCGAAATCAATATATTTTTGGAATTATAATTTATAAAAATATTATCACCGTATAACAAGAAATTATTAGAGATCAAACACGGCTTTAAAATGAGTGAGTCCCAAATTAATAGCTTTATCTTTTAGGTCCTGAATCGATAATTTTCAATCATTCAGGTCCTTAATCGGTATGAAAAATCTTTCAGGTCTTAAAATTAATAGTTTTACAATCTTTCAAGCTCTGAATCGATAAAACTCCTATTAATAATTATTCGGATAGCAAAAATTGAGACAATGTGAGTTTGCAGCCGTTGTAGTTCGTTCGAAGAAGCTTCTTTGCTGCTCGAGGAGCTGCGTCTTTTCGATAATCAAGTTTACGGGGTGGCACACGGACTTCTGATGGGCCGTAACGACAACACTTGGTCTCAAGCTCTGTTGCTCTTCGACGAGGTTAAGCGCATGGATTCTTCAACGTCTTCGGCTTTTTACAACGCTTTGACTGATATGCTGTGGCACTTTGGCCAGGTAATCTACTTATTAAACTTCTCTTTGATTTTATATGTTCCTATAAGTTTGATCATAGAACTATTTTTGGAGTGATTTTGGTGGATTTGAAATCCTCTTTAGTCTTTACATTGATTTATTTGAAATCTTGTTCGAATCAAATCCTTGAATCCAAGTACAACGTTGTTGAAATTTGCTCATACACTGTTCAATAAGCCGATCCTTTTTTTTTTTTTTTAATTTAAATTATATAATATTCTTTTGAGTGTATAAAACTCAATATTAGGCAAAAATTTACACGAGATCGTATATTTATGTATTTTTTATAATATAATGTGGCATAAAAGTTAATTGTATAAATTATAAATATTCATTGTATTATTAACAAATTATTAAATAGAAACACAAATTGTAATATATAAATTTTTGTTGTATCATATTTTTATTGTGTTTAACTTTTAAAGATTTAAATGTAAATATATAAATTTAATTATATACATGTATTAGATAAAATAGAAAATAAATTTGATTAAATTAGAAATGTTCTAAAAAAAGTATTCCCGTTGAGTTAAAATTTGAGTGGAATGGTTGGAAGTGATTTTATTGTTGTAGGCAAATTGAAAATTGTCATTGGGAATGCTCTAATGAATACTACCCCCGTCCACAAAAAATGGTCCTGCTTTTTTGCATGGAGTTTAATGCGATAAGGCGGAGGAGGGTATTATGGGATATTGTGAGGTCCGTTTATGAAAAAAATGCTTGTTTATAGAAAACATCATACATGATTTCGGACCTCACAATACTCCATAATACTCCCGACATATCGCATTAAACTCCGTGCATAAAAGCCGAATCATTATTTGTGAAACAGGGTTGGATTTAGAGTATTCCTGCTGGCAAAAATTAACATATTCATATTCCTGTTTTCCGGAAAGGAGTTGCTTAACTCGTACTGCGCTCCCATTGGTCTTTTCAATAACAATTTGAACTTCAAGTGAGAAAGTTTAGTAGTTTTTATGCTTTATGATCAGCCTTAAAGAAGGATTTCCGAGATGAAAAGATAGCATTGCAGAATCTTGTTTTAATTTGAGTGTTGCTGAAAAAGACTAAATATTTGGTTTATATTTGCATTTCTTCCCAGAAACGGGGCGCTCAGCACGTTGCGCTAGAAGGAAAACGTAGAGAAGTATGGGAAACTACTTGGTCGACTTCTTGCCTCGACTTGCATCTCATGTCGTCTGGCGCTGCACGAGCTATGGTCCACGCTTGGCTACTCAATATTCGATCTATCGTCTTTGAAGGCCACGAGTTACCAAAGCTCTTAAGGTACATTTTTCTTTACCCATCATTCGTCTGAATTGCGTTTTTCTCGTTGGATTTGTGTAGAAACGAGGGTAGACGATTAATGGAATTAGGACGAGCAACCCCGACTAACGAGAAAATCGGAGAAACGCGTTTAAGAATGTGGGTTTTGACACGTGCGTAGGGGAAATGTGAATCGAACGAGTAACACTTGTGTGAGCTCGGTTCACGTGAATTCCATCACATTTTTTTACCCATTTACATATAGAGTCCATATAGGCCATTTTTTGGTTGTAAGTATTGGATAACAATGTTTAGAATTTTACTGGTCCTGTTTTTTCGCATGTTATATTTTGTCATAAGTTGGACGGTATTATGAGGTATTGAGATCCATTTATGAATAAAGTAATTGTTTATAAAATTATGATACTTATATTTTTCATAAACAATAATTTTATTGATAAATGGACCTCACAATACTCCGCATTACCTTTCAATATATGACAAAAAATAACATTGTAAAAAAAAAAACAGGACTATTATGTATTAAAATCAGTTCACAACCAGAAATTGACCATTTCACCCTTCAATTTATTTTGAAATAATCTCAACACTCTAAATTTAGAAGGGTAATTTAGTCACTTCAAAATCTATTACAGCTAATCCTAATGAGTGGAATTGAGGATACCAGCTAAGAGGTGGAATTCATTGACATCTTTGACGTTCGAAAATGTTTTGCACGAATTAAAAAAAAGTCATAAATTAGTAATAAGTATATGTGTAATGTAATATTCTTGCTTATTTATTTATATTTATGATTATTTAATACATTCATTTAATATTTACGAATCACATAAAACAAGTAAAAAAAAAAGACAATTTTAATATGATTTTTTTTTTGGGGAAGGATTTTAGTTTATCAAATGACTATTATTAATAGATTTTTTGTCAAATTGATAAGTAAGCGAAGTTTTATACAAAAATAGTTTATAATAAGTTTATCACGAAACTATTTAAAAGTTTCAAATATTTGATTAAGGGTATCAAAAATTGGGGTTAGTGGTATTATATTGTAATTGTTGATTTTTTTGACCCCAACTTTTAACACTCTGATGAGATTTTTTATAGTTTTGATCAAATATTTGATACTTTAAAACAGTATCATGATAAACTTATCATGAACTGTTACAATATAATACCGTCGATCCAGATTAATGATACTTCTGGTCAAATATTCGATATTTTAATATACTTTGCCTAGTTTTGTTTAGCTCCGTCCTTGAACGCGACAACCTAACGTAGGTAGAAACTATTAAAACGACGCGTTTACTCTAATATAAACGATAACATGCTCGTAAAATCGCAGCATATTAACGGGATGGGGGAAGCACAGCAAAGTAGTGGGCGACGGTGCCCTAAAACGAACTATCGAAGCTCTACTGGTGAGCATAGGCGCGCCGTTCGAGGTGGCCAAGTGCAATATCGGGAGGTTTATATCGACGGGGTCCGTCGTGGCGGCGTGGCTGAGGGAATCGGGCACGCTCAAAGTGCTGGTTCTTCAGGATGATAGAACCACAAGTATTGATCCTCTTCCTAATTTACAGCCATTGCCCTTGTAGTAATTGATGTGCTTTGTTGAGGCTTTTGCAAAGTTTGTTGAGGCTTTTGTGGTGTGTAATAAATGTAATATAAGACTTCTGTCTCATTGCTCTATCAGTTAACCACCATGTGCATTTGCCTGTTTTTCAGGAGGATATTGTTTTGTAACAAATCTTGATGGTGGTTATAATTTTGTAATATTAAAATGTGTATTTATTTGTATGTGGAGAATTTATGATCAACTTTTTTTTTTTTAGAAGACTCGATGAGTGGACAATTTAATATGAATGGAGTTGTTCTCAGCAAGAATTGAATTCGGAATTTTTGTTTGGAGGTGAACTTTTTGACTCTGATAACATGAAAAAATTATGCCTCGTTTAAAAATTCGAACTTGAAGAAGTATGAAACTAATTTATTTAGTTATTTTACTTAAAGTTGCATATGAAATTGAATCTTGATAATAAATTTATTTAGGGGAGATGAAAAAGTGGTTGTAATTTGTATTGGAAATAAAATTTTGATAATTTATTGAATGATATTAGTTGTTTTTTACTAAAAAAATATTAGTTGTTTTTACTGAATAATATTAGTTGTTTTTACTGAAAAGTCATAGCTTGTTTTAAATATCTAATATACTTCAGTAAAAACGGTTGGGGGTGGTGTGGGTGCTATGGAAATGGAGAAATGATTTTATATTCAACAATGTCGTGGTGAGTAAAGTCAAAATGGTGGAGGAAATAAAGGTAAGAATATGGAGTTGGATTTATGCTCACGAATTGGCATGTTCGAGATTTTCTTTTGATGATTGGATTAATAATTCTAGATTGGTGTTGGATTGTTGAGTTGTATATATTTATACTTTCGTGACTTTCGGGTACTTCTTGTACCGTCCTTGGTTTATTAATAAAATTTTATTTTACTGATCTAAAAAAATATACTCCCTCCGTCCCCTAATAATATTCACACTACCTTTATTCTCGTGTTTTAGCGAGCGAATTGTTTATTAATATTTAAAATGATAAAGTGATTTCAAGAAAGGGGTAAGATAGATCCATCTCTACTCTATTATAAAACACTTTAAAAATTATTTTATCATTTCAAATACTAATAAAAAACCCGCTCGCTAAAACACGAGAAAACAGTAAATGTGAATATTATTAGGGGACGGAGGGAGTATATACTTCAGTAAAAATAACTAATATTTTTTTAGTGAAAACAATTAATATCCTTTAAATGTTTCATGCATGATCCATTTTCATGAATATACTTTATCAATAAATAGTATCGTTACTCCTATTTTGAAAATAGTTATAAAAATAAAAATAGAGTAATATTTTGATGTATTAGTAACCGTGAAGCTGATTTAGTTTGATCTATAAATTTCAACAGAACAATTATTTATTTATTTTAAAAGCCAAAATTTTGGGTGCACCTTTTCATAGTATTAAATTATATCATCATTTTTAATCCTTCGTTACATTATACATTCACTAACACTATAACATTTTATCGTGTAAAATATTATGATATTTGTAAATGCATGTGATGATATTATCATGAATAAATTTTATAGAACACCTACCTACTCATTGAAAAGTACTAATACTACTCAAAATATAAATTAAATTTTCTTTTTATCAATGTTAATTAATTTTTTATACTAATTATTAATATTCTTTATTTTCCTTCTTTTCGGTCATATAAATGTTTTTATAGTCGGATCACTAAGCAAATTGAACAGGACGTCGGCTATCGATCAAATAATTTATACAGAACCTATTTTTTTTAGAGTATGTATAGAGTGAAACTGGTTTATACATGAATCACTGAAGGTTGTTAGTTGTTTTCACTAAAGAGTATTAGTTGTAATTATTGAAGAGTATTATTGATTTACACTAAAGAGTCTTCAGTGTAAAACAACTAATACTTTTCAGTGATTCATGTATAAACCAATTTCACTCTATACTTTGTCTTTTCTTTTAACACTCTACCTTATATTAAAAAATTAAACAAATATTCATTTATAAAAAAATTAAATTGTAACTTATAAGTTTCGTATTGAAATAAACACACTAGAGCTATACACAACATAAAAAATCAAAATATTCAAAATAACTCAAGTTAAAATATCAAGCTATAGTCCATGTTTCATAACCCATGAGAAGGTCTCAAATCAAAATATTAATTAATCACTAAATTTTAAAATTGATAAAATTGTAGAGTAAAATAACTTTAGAGTCGGGATGTGTCTCACGATTAATTTAAATAAAAATTAAAAATAAAATTAATAAAAATAACAAAACTATTTATTTTTGCTTATGACCAATTTTATCAGTTTTCTTTTTCAGTGAGTAATGGGACCGATTTTATGGCTGGTTCCCAGTCATGTAAATGCTATAATCTATTAAAAAGAGTAAAAATTTGTATGAGACATCACATTTACTTTGTTATATGATTCATGTATTTATGGAGTTACAAGCAAATAATTTTTAAAGGCAAACATGATTTAAGTACTAAATTAAATCATTCACATTAATGGAACAATCTCACACAAAACTTTTAATTGAGTCAAACACTAAAAAAAATTGAGTAAAAAAAATTAAAATTGAATCAAACACTACAAAGAAAATCAACTTTTTATAAAACAACACTGTCATATTTTGTCGTTAAAAAACTCTTTCTTATTATTTAAAAAATATTGGGTAGAGAAACTGTAAAGAAATATTTTGTCGTTAAAAACTCTTACTTATTATATATATATATATATATATATATATATATATATGCTCAACACACTTATTTAGTTGGATATTCATATGATCAATTTGAATTATTAATGATTTTTTTTTAATATTAGTAAAATGAGATACAACAAATCTCCCAAATAGTTTTTCCTTTTTCAGCCGAATCTAATTTTGAAAAATAATCTAATTCATTGCTAAAAATCACAGAATATATAAATTGTTACAATAAATCATTACTCCATATCATAGCAACTACATCAAGAAGCCGTATTAATTCTGAACAAAAAAAAAAAAACTTAAAAAATCTTCTAGGCTTGTTTTCTTATTCATTGTAGTGTCAAATAATGTGATTTGTATTTTTTTTTCAACCAAATCTATTTCTTAAAAAAACAAAAAAAATCTCTAATCTCCTTTCTATCTATTTTTTTTTCATCTGGAATATATTACCCTCTCTTAGCTTAAATTGTGTAAAATTATTCTACATTAGATCAAATTGTGCATTCAAATAATTTTTATCCTTTTTTTACCAACAAATAATTTTTATTCATCGATTGAGCTTAAAAAAAAAAAAAAAAAAAAAACTCATCACATCAATATTCCGTGATTTTCCAGCAATGAATTAGATTATCTTTCAAAATTAGATTCGGCTGAAAAAATTGGGAGATTTGTTGTATCTCATTCCACTAATATAATAAAATAAAGAGTATGTATAGAGTGAAATTGGTTTCATATATGAATCATTTGAGTGTATTAGTTGTTTTTACTAAAGAGTATTAACTGTTTTTCACTGAAGGGTATTAGTTATTTTCACTGAAGAATTTTAGTTTGTTTTCACTGAACAACTAAGACTCTTCAGTGTAAATAAGTAATACTCTTTAGTGAAAACAACTAATACCTAATGATTCAT
This sequence comes from Ballota nigra, assembly GCA_947034835.1. Lineage (NCBI taxonomy): Eukaryota > Viridiplantae > Streptophyta > Magnoliopsida > Lamiales > Lamiaceae > Ballota > Ballota nigra. The sequence goes on along the minus strand of OX344727.1, from coordinate 1,044,716 downwards.
GTATAAACCATTTTCACTCTATATTTTGTCTAAAATAAATTCATGCATTAATAATTCAAATTGCTTGCATGGATATCCAACTAAGTAACTGGGTTGCATAAGAAACCCAATCGTTGTCTCAATATAAAAAACCACACACACATGTATATATAAGGTAAAATATTATATGAAAATAGTTCATGATATGTATATCATTTAATTATTTTAAAGTATCGAATATTTGACCAGAAGTATCGATAATCCCATTAGGAGTATCATTAATCTGGGTCAGGGTATTATATTGTAGTAATTATTAATTTTTTGGAACTCTAATTAATAATACTCCTGATCAAATATTTGATAATTTAAAACAGTCTCATGATAATCTTATCATAAACCAATTTTATATAAAACCTACTCTATAATTACACTTTAATTTTTTTTTATATGGAATTAAAATCACAATATATATATCGGCAAAATTTATTTATAATAATTCAAATTGATTTAATTTTATTTGCTCTCTTATAAATCCGGATATTCCTAGCATCTCTAGCTGTTAGAAACTATAAATGGCTTATTATTGTAAACAAAAGTCAATTTTCTTGAATGAAAATTACACTAATTGAAGGATTACGTTTTGACAAAAGGATTTAAAAATATAAATTATTGATACGTGGGGATTTCAATTTCATCTAATTCACCGTAAAAGATTTCAAAAAGTCATTAAATTTACCTATATCCCGTTAAAAGCTAGTTCAAGAAGAAAGTCAAGAATTTTAAATTTACCGTATACGGATTTCCAATTTATTTAATCCACCTAAATCCATCTTTTACAAGCTAGTTTGTAAAGAAAGTCGAGGATTTTAAATTTACCGTATATGGATTTCTAATTCATTTAATCCACCTAAATCCATCCTCAAAAAGCAAGAAGGATTTTAAATTCTTGTCGGTCAAAATAATTTCAATAAATTTGCTATTATGGAATTTTAAGGCGTGTTATTAAAATCAATTATTTTACAATAAAATTTAGATAAACGAATAAATAATATTAATAAATTTTAATTTCTTAAAAACGTATTTTACGTAGTCAAAAGACCAAAAAATAAAAGCCTCAAAATTACCCCAAAGTCAACGACAGAATCATAGGGTTGGCAGCTTAATTAACACTTATGTTTTGTATAAGTCTCATAATATGAGACAATAAGAATAAGTATAACCAGAACATTGACTTATTAACACTTTGATATATGTGTATGTTAATTTGTGTTGTCTCATGCAATGAGATGGTTTCATACAAATTTTTATCTTAACACAATGTTTTTTCAAAATAAGTGTCAGTTCTAAAAATTTCGTATCAAATTAAGAATTATAAATTTTTTACATATATACCTCGTATAAATTTTAAAAGATCTATTATATTTTGATAATCCTAACAAATTTGCTATATTTTATTGTAATCACTAAAAAATCACTTGTAGATATGAATTTAAATTCTGGATAAATTAGAAAAAAAATCTGAAAATTGCTAAAAATGATATATATTTTGAAACAAAACTTAGCCTCTAAAACGACAATTATTTTGAAATGAGGGAGTATATTCTTTCAAGGACTCAATTAATTAATATGTCATCATAGTAATAGTAAGGCATCACTAGCTATAAGAAAATAAAAAATTACCTACGAAATTAGAATCGCCTACGGAATTTTTGTACAAAAAATTTCCGTAGTAGTATTGTCTACGACTTGTCTACAATTTTTCTTTTTTTAATCATGTACCACTTCATTCCTAAACCTACAAGCAATTTACCTACGAAATCAATTCGCGTACGAAATTAAAATCCTAGGCATTAATTACCTACAAACAAAAAATTAACTACAAACAATTTCCTCAGACAAAATTCTTCGTAGGTAGAGAATGAAAATGTCTATATAATTAGAAAATTTTGTAGACAATTCCCACGACAAAAAAAACTTGATAAAATTTTTGTAATCATATTAACTATTTTTATAGACAATTTAATATTTTTTCTGTATAGTGTATGTACTTACCACAAACTTGTTTAGTTTCTTCCAATATCTATATTAAAACGAGCTTGAATTCATATATAGACCCAAATGACCTCCCATTATCTTATCATTTTCATCATGAAACTTAATTGAATTTTTTGTATAATATTTTTATAGTACTAGTTTTTAATTAAAATATATTACTTTAATATTAATAATGTATAATATAAAAGTAATATATGGAAAATATAATTAAAAAAATTGTATAGTGAAACTAATTTACAAGAATTACTCCAAATATTATTAAAAATCAAACTTTCACTACAAGAAAATAAAGAATTGTTTACATAATTTTCAACAAAATTTTTTGTAGTAGGTATTGCCTACAAAATTTTCTAATTATTTAAAAAATTATTTTTCAAATTAAAAACAATATTGTCTACGAAATCAATTTGCTTACTAAATAAAATCTCTAGGTAATCAATTATTTACAAATCATTTGTTTATAAAAATTTACGTACAACACAATTTGTTTACGGAAATTGTTTGTCGGTTGTAAAGGAATTATACGGTTATATAATTAGAAAAAATGGTAGGTAATTTGTAGGTAAGTTCCACTACGAAATTTTTTGTTGCAAATTTTGTAATTATATTTACAAATTTCATAGACAATTTTTTATTTTTTTGTAGTGTTTCAATTCAGCTCCTCTAAGATAACCACACAATTAATTTACTTACTATCCTCAACAATTACTGGGAAATAAAATTAAATGAAATTTGCCAAAGATAGAACCCAAATTAATATTATGCGCGTTAGAGTGAGCTAGTACAGCTTGAGGGAAGAAATGTCCTTTCATAGACAGCTAACCTTAAAAAGTCATGATGGAAAGAACTATATTGAACAAAATTATTACTAATAAAGATTGGTTGAAAGTTGGAATATAATAGTTAATGCAAAATCTGCAATCCCCATGATACAATGTGAAAAATGTTGTTAGGTCAATGAGGGTTTTGACAAACTTTTTGCTTTTGCTAAATAAAAAGAGATATTGTCTCTATCTCAACTGCATGCATTTATGAGACACGGTCCCACTGTACTTATAAATACCATCACTTGATTGGTACATTATCACAAAGCAATTTCACAGTTTGCTAGCTTAAATCAAACGAGTTGCTCCATCACATTTGTGATTACTAAAAAATGGGGAAAATTTTAAAAAATGGTGGGGTTTTTGTTATGATGTTGGTGTTGGGGCTGTGTGTGGGGGAAGTTGTTGATGGGAGGAAGCTTGATGAAGATTTCTTTTGGGGGGATGGTTTTGGTGGTGGGGAGGGATTTGGAATTGGGGGTGGTGACGGAGGGTTTGGAGGAGGTAAAGACGGGGGATTTGGAGAAGGGATAGGTAGTGTATTTGGCGGTGGAGCAGGTGGAGGATATGGAGGTGGGAGTGGTAGTGGTTTTGGTGGAGGGGGTGGAGGTGGAGGTGGAGGAGGTGGAGGTGGTGTCGGTTTTGGTGGAGTAGGAGGTGGCCACGGTGGTGGCATTGGTGGTGGAGCTGGAGGTGGAGCAGGTGGAGGAATAGGTGGCGGCATTGGTGGTGGAGCAGGTGGAGGCATTGGAGGTGGTCAAGGTGGTGGTATTGGAGGAGGAGTAGGAAGTGGTCATGGTGGAGGCATTGGTGGTGGAGCAGGTGGAGGAATTGGAGGTGGTCAAGGTGGCGGAGCAGGTGGAGGTATTGGAGGTGGTCAAGGTGGCGGAGCAGGTGGAGGTATTGGGAGTGGTCATGGTGGCGGCATTGGTGGTGGAGGAGCAGGAGGTGGTCATGGTGGCGGAGCAGGTGGAGGAGTTGGAGGTGGTCATGGTGGTGGTGTTGGTGGAGGAGCAGGTGGTGGTGTAGGTGGAGGAGTCGGAGGTGGTCATGGTGGCGGAGTAGGTGGAGGTGTAGGAGGTGGTCACGGTGGTGGTGTTGGAGGTGGAGCAGGTGGAGGAATTGGAGGTGGTCACGGTGGTGGTGTTGGGGGAGGAGTAGGAGGTGGTCATGGTGGAGGCGTTGGTGGTGGAGCAGGTGGAGGAGTTGGAGGTGGTCACGGTGGTGGTGTTGGGGGAGGAGCAGGTGGTGGTGCCGGTGGAGGAGTTGGAGGTGGTCATGGTGGTGGTGTTGGAGGAGGAGCAGGTGGCGGTGCCGGTGGAGGAGTTGGAGGTGGTCATGGTGGTGGTGGTGGTGTTGGAGGAGGAGCAGGTGGCGGTGCTGGTGGAGGAGTCGGAGGTGGTCATGGTGGTGGTGTTGGGGGAGGAGCCGGTGGAGGAGGTGGAGGTGGTCATGGTGGTGGTGTTGGGGGAGGAGCCGGTGGAGGAGTTGGAGGTGGTCATGGTGGTGGTGTTGGGGGAGGAGCAGGTGGTGGTGCCGGTGGAGGAGTTGGAGGTGGTCACGGTGGTGGTGCTGGTGGAGGAGTTGGAGGTGGTCACGGTGGTGTTGGAGGAGGAGTAGGTGGTGGTGCGGGTGGAGGAGTTGGAGGTGGTCATGGTGGTGGTGCCGGTGGAGGAGTTGGAGGTGGTCATGGTGGTGGTGTTGGGGGAGGAGCAGGTGGTGGTGTCGGTGGAGGAGTTGGAGGTGGTCACGGTGGTGGTATCGGTGGAGGAGTTGGAGGTGGTCACGGTGGTGGTGTTGGAGGAGGAGCAGGTGGTGGTGCCGGTGGAGGAGTTGGAGGTGGTCACGGTGGTGTTGGAGGTGGTCACGGTGGTGTTGGAGGAGGAGTGGGTGGCGGTGCGAGTGGAGGAGTTGGAGGTGGTCATGGTGGTGGTGTTGGAGGAGGAGCAGGTGGTGGTGCCGGTGGAGGAGTTGGAGGTGGTCATGGTGGTGGTGTTGGGGGAGGAGCAGGTGGTGGTGTCGGTGGAGGGGTTGGAGGTGGTCACGGTGGTGGTGTTGGAGGAGGAGCAGGTGGTGGTGCCGGTGGAGGAGTTGGAGGTGGTCATGGTGGTGTTGGGGGAGGAGCAGGTGGTGGTGCCGGTGGAGGTGTTGGAGGTGGTCATGGTGGTGTTGGGGGAGGAGCAGGAGGCGGTGCCGGTGGAGGAGTTGGAGGTGGTGTTGGGGGAGGAGCTGGTGGTGGTGCCGGTGGGGGAGTTGGAGGTGGTCACGGTGGTGTTGGGGGAGGAGTAGGTGGTGGTGCTGGTGGAGGAGTTGGTGGTGGTGTTGGAGGAGGAGTAGGTGGTGGTGCCGGTGGAGGAGTTGGAGGTGGTCATGGTGGTGGTGTTGGAGGAGGAGCAGGTGGCGGTGGCGGTGTCGGAGGTGGTCATGGTGGTGGTATTGGGGGAGGAGCAGGTGGAGGCATTGGTGGAGGAGCCGGTGGTGGTGCCGGGGGAGGAATTGGAGGTAGTCATGGTGGAGGCATTGGAGGAGGAGCCGGTGGAGGCATTGGGGGAGGAGCTGGTGGAGGAATTGGAGGTGGTCATGGTGGTGGCATTGGAGGAGGAGCAGGAGGTGGTGTCGGTGGAGGAGTAGGGGGTGGCCACGATGGTGGCATTGGGGGAGGAGCTGGAGGTGGTGCCGGTGGAGGCATTGGGGGAGGAGCTGGAGGTGGTGCCGGCGGAGGCATTGGAGGAGGTGCTGGTGGAGGTGCCGGCGGAGGCATTGGGGGAGGAGCTGGTGGTGGTGCCGGCGGAGGCATTGGGGGAGGTAGTGGTGGAGTAGGAGGTGGCTCCGGAGGAGGATTTGGTTTTGGAGGAGGATCCGGTGGTGGTAATGGTGGATTCGGCGGAGGAGGCGGTGGTGGTTTTGGATTTGGTGGTGGAAATTAAATTATTATTATTATTACTATATTATTTTATTATAGGACATAAAACCGTCCTACATGATAAAAGCATGCCATGATTTTTTTTTTATAAAGTTGAAATACAATTCATAAAATAAATTGAATATCATATGATAGAATTCATGCTACAAATCTGGCTTTTTAAATTTTTACTGTTCTCGTAATCATAATATTAGTTTGATGGGAAAAAGATTTAAGATATATCAATCTCTGGTAAAAGCACAGTCACTTTTTCATGTCATTCCAAAAAATATTGGCATCCAATTCTTCGTGGTCGCATACTGCTAAAAAGACTAGAATAGCTCAAAATAATACAATATTTTTTGTGAAATAAAGTGAAGATATTATTGTTTATCTAATATTATTATAAATGGTACAAGCAAAATTTGATATATATGTGACAAATTATTAGAATAGTACTAGAGGAAATTAAATCTAAGCAAAGTAATATATATACATATTGTGGGATCCCATGAAAAAATATAAGAAGCCAGATGATCTTTTTATTCTGTAGCTTTTTTCGAAAAAAAAATATTGATTTTGGTATTCTAGATTATGATGCATTTTAGCTAGATTTTATAATTAAATTACTTTTAGTGTTAACTGATAAGATGTAAAACCCAGACATTCCGTTCTTATTTTACCCAAAGTTGAAACTCAAACCACTTATTTAACAAAAAGATCAATCTAGCTCTCCCAGCTTCTTAAAATTTTCTAAATATGTTTAATCCATTAATTAGTAATATTTACTAAAACTAACTCATTCATTTTTACCCGACTCCCCTTATAAATATTGTCATGCAATTATTATGTTCGCATTAGGGCAGAAAATTAAACCAAGTTATTCGATATTCGATTCGAGATCGTTCGGTAAAAGCTCATTTGAGCTCGATTCAAAATAGAAATCAAACAAGCTTGAACATAAATTTATGTTCGGAATAATTTAAAGCTCGGCTCAAATTCGAGCTCGATAGCTAAAAACAGATAAACCATGTATAAAAATGTCAAACTACTCGAGCTCGACTTGTGTTCGGCTCGATTAAAGTTCGTTCGAGCTCGACTCGATTAATTATCAAACAAGTTCAAACATGAATATCAAAACTCGATAACTTTTCAAACAAGTTTGAACACTACTGCATTCGACTCGGCTCGACTCATTTACAGCCCTAGTTCGCATATCACAAGTCACAACAATTTATTAATATTGTTGAGACCCGATATACTAAGTTAATTAATTACTTATTTTATGTTTCATTTTGAAGGAACAATATAATATTTAGTATTTCTAGTGTGCATTTAAGTGTATAATATGCGTTTGGATTTTGAAAAAAATATTCAAACAAAAATTAGTGATACCCTAAAAAGTAGTCAACAATATCCCCACAATTCGGATTTGTTTTGAAAAAAATTAAATTGAAGCTAAAGTTGAACTTAAAATCCAAATGCATGCTAGAATTTGTGTATAATAGGGAAAATAATTTTTTTTCGTCCCGTAACTTTACCTCTTTTTTATTTCGTCCTACTCACTTTCAAATTTTGATTTTAGTCCTATAATTTACATATTTTATTTTTATTTTTGACCGACTGACTTTCAATTTTTTATTTTAGTCCTGTAACTTTATCTCTTTTTTATTTTAGTCTTGTAACTTTACTGCTTTTTAATATTAGTCCTATAAGGGTTAGTAGGTTGTAGGACCAAAAAAAAAATATATAAGTTACAGGATGAAAATCAAAATTTGAAAGTTAGCAGGATGAAAATCAAAAGGTGGTAAAATTACCGGACTAAAAATCAATATATAAAAGTCAGCAGAACGAAAATAAAAAAGAGAAAAAGTCATAGGACAAAGAAAATAAATTTCCCAGTATAATATTATGGTTCCATTCCATTAATCTTTCAACATTTCCTCGAATTTCATTGCCGGAGTAATCTTTTACCTTTTTTTTAAAGGTAATCTTTTACTTTTTGAATCTATTATGTACAATCTTATTAAACAAGTCCTTTTTTGTTATCTATAAGTTTTAGGGAAAATTGGCAAAAATGCCCCGTATGTTGGCGGTATTGGTAAAAATGTCCTTTATGCTTTCAACTTTATGATAATGCCCATTATATTTTCAAAATTAGGCAAAAATGCCCCGTAACCGGCTACAATAGGTTTCTAACCGGTTTTCGTTGACGTGACATTTTATTATTGATTTTTTTTTTCAAAATCCTCTTATATTTCTAAAATAATATATCAATTAAAACACAAAATGAATTAAACATTGAGCGCGAACGGGAATAGAGGGATTCTAGGGTTTATTCAACAAAAAATCCCCAAATTACTTTCGTGGAATTGGAGAGCCCTGGCCTCATGAAGAATCAAATTGATTCTTCCCCACCACATCTGACGTATATGCTTGCGGAAATTCAAGAGCAGCAGTCTTTGATGAAGACTTACGAGATTACGATGAGGAAAATGCAGAGTGAAATCGATAAGAGGGAGGCGAAAGTTTCCGCTCTGCGAGAAGAGATGAAGAAAATTGTTGGGAGTAACAAATATATGGAAAAAAAGATGAAAGAAAGTGGATATTTCTCTGTTTTTGATACTGTGAAATTCTCAGATATGAATTTGAAGGATTTTGTTTTGGTTCAGCATTAATATTATGCGTTGAGATCTGTCAGGAATTTCGTCAAACATTTGGTGGGCGAAATGGAATCTGCGAATTGGGATATTGATTCTGCTGTGAATGCGATTCAACCCGGTATCAAATTCAGCAACGAAATCATAAAGCGTACGTGTTTGAATCATTCATTTGCATAGAGATGTTGAGTGGGTTTAACGATCCCAGTTTTTCAACCGAGAAAAATGATCAGATTTTACCCGGAGAAAAGCGCCGCCGCCGGGTTTTCTTCTTCGAAAAATTGGGTAAACAGAGGGATTCTGGGGTTTATTCAACAAAAAATCCTCAACTTTTGTGTTTTAATTGATATATCTTTTAGAAATATAAGGGGAATTTGAAAAGAAAAAGAAAAAATCAATAATAAAATGTTACATCAGCGAAAACCGGTTAGAAACCTATTGTAGCCGGTTACGGGGCATTTTTGCCTAATTTTAAAAACATAATGGACATTATCATAAAGTTGAAAACATAAAGGACATTTTTACCAATACCGCCAACATACGGGGCATTTTTGCCAATTTTCCCTAAGTTATATTTCATACTAGGGAAATAAAAAAAAAAAATAACAACTCTACTATATGAGTAGGTTTTTACCGCATTACACGTATTATGCAATACAAATGCATTATTAATAGATATTGTTAGTTATTGCACAATTATTTTCATTTGCACTTTTAAGTGAAAACAATTAATATTCTGTAAAAAAAAATGCACTTAAAATTGCATAGTGCACTTCCTGCATGCAAAATTTAATCTAATGTATCTATAATGGTTAGTAAAGTTAGAGGGACGACCGACAAATATTCCATAATACTATTGAATTTGTTCATAATTAAGTTTTTATTTTCTTGTCTTAATTGATAAGGAATTTTAGGCACTTCCAAGTTGTATGAGAATATACGAAACAGACAAAAAAACAAAAATAATAATAGAGCAAAAGGAGAAGAAATATACTGATCGATCCAAAGACTCCAAGTTGAAATTGACTTATCATCTGGAGCATATTCACATATACATACATATATATATATATATGAAAAAAGTATAGAGTGAAAATAATTCATACATACTAATTGTTTTCACTATAAAGTATTAGATGTTTTAACTGAAGTGTATTAGTTGTTTTCACTTAAAAGTATAAGTTATTTATTGAAAACAAATTAAGATTTTTAGTGAAAACAACTAATACCCTTAAGTGATTTATGTATAAACCAATTTACTCTATACATACTCATATATATAGGTTTGTGTATGAGTATTAATAAATAACTTGATGTCTAATTTTATATGGAGTCAATATTAATGTACACTAAGCACACTTTGCAAATTATAATTGCATAATATTAGTTTTCATAACACAAAGTATTAGTACTATTATTTATGCATCGAATTAATCCATTGTTTTAGACGTTAGAAACAATGGATATAACAATGAGCACCTAAGCATCTTTTTGCAAGGAATATTGAGTAGATAATGGATAGAGAGATATGAAAATGCAGAGATTCTTAAAAAAAAAAAAAAAAAAGGATTTTTGCATGTGAAATGAATTTTTAAATGCATATTCTTGTTTGCACAGTTGCATTGTGCGGCACCGTATATACGGAATACGGAGTGTTGAGTTTGCAATTTCATTCCTGTGTTATTTTTATACTTTAATATTCCCTCCGATTCATTTTTATTTTCCACTTTCAAAGTGGCACGAGTTTTAATAAAATAGTTGTTTATTAGTATTTGTGGATATAAAATTGTTTTTGTGAATATAAAATAAAGGTAAGAGGGTACTTTCAACTTTTTAAGGGTTAAAGTTCAAATGATATTTGTATATTTTTGTCATTTTGAGAAAGAGATTGAGGAAATGGAAAACCAAAAAATTCTTATTTTTAATGGTAATACGGATAATTTAAAATGAATCGGAGGGAGTATGTGTTTTATTCCTTGAACTTTAACACATTACACATATATAAAAGAGCGGAGCCAAAAAAAAAAAATATATATATATATATATATATATATATATTAGGGTGAATTAAAAGTTTAATAAATATACAAGTTTAATTCTTGGTTGGATTAAATATTTTTTAATTCTTGGTTTAGATATTTTTAACATTCCACTGGTGGTGGACCCATTGCTCAAATGCAATCTTTTATGCCTTATATGAATTGTAATTCTAGTTTAAGAATATTGTGTATTATAAATACTTTTATTTATAAAAATTAAATAACGAAAAATATGTTGTTCCTTTTTATTGTATTCCAATCCGCAAAATTCGCAGGGTTTAGCACTATATTTTTATACTTTAGTATGTATTTTATTTCTTGAATTTTTAACATATATATAAATTCAAAATTATGATAATTCGTAGATATTTTTTAACATTTCACATGACATTTATCCTTTTAAATTATAGAACACAATTACACAAAGTAAAACATTTTTGAAGCAAATGATATTATTTGGTGAGCTTGGATCTATCCATAGCAAATTCCGTGATCACAGAGCAATTTTACAATTTAAAATATAAATTTTTAATTTAATTGCTTTGTTATGTATTATTCGATTTTAAAATCACTATTTATCAAGTAAATTGCGTTGATCATTTATAAAATTTTAAACAATAATAATAATATAACTATAGTAATAAATAAGTAAATAACAAGACACAACAAAGTGAATGATCACACATAACAAGTCAAATCCTTGTTATTTTTTATAGGATTTAGCGGTAGAAAAACACATACTCTTCAAATGACTTTATATTCTAAAAGTGTTCTTATACTTTTCAAAGATTAATTCATTCATTTTTAACCAATATTTTACGATTTTAACAATGTGATTAATAAATCAACATAGTATTTCTTTAGGATATACAATTATTTGAGGTTTTTTTTTTTGAAGTTGATCAACTTTGATTAAATGATAATTCTATGGATGCAAACAGTAACCAGAAAATAACTCAGAAGATAATCTTAAATCTATTACTATTCGGATTTTTTTTTCGAAAATTCATATGTTCAGTATTATTATTTTTTTGTAGTTTCGGAATTTTTTTCCGAAAACTGTCAAAATTTTCGAATTTTATTTTCGAACACTTTTTGGTAGGGTTGTATTAACAAAAAGATAGGACTGTATATAACTTTGGCCTTTGCATTTTATATCTCTAGGCCCAACTGATGAATTCCAACTGTAATATAATTTAAATGAAATTAGAAAGCAGATTTTTCCATAAATCTCTTAATCAGTAATTAGCATTTTTAATAAAAAATTATTAGATAAACTTTTTGTGTGAAATGGTTTCACGGTGAGACGATTTACAAACGAACACAAATTAACACCTATTCTTTCTAAAATATTAATGAATCATGTCCAACTTATGCTATGTTTCACTGTGAGATGATAGTCTAACTCACAAAGTAAATACGTATAAATATATTTTTTTAAAGAAGAAAACACCTAATTGCCCCAAATTAGGTGGAAATATAATTCATGAAGAAATATCCTCTTGTCATCTTGTGCAAGCATTTATTTTAGATATTTTTCCACTTTAAAATAAGAGTGGGTCTTGTAGGATAAGACATCGGGTATAAATTGTGCACGATGCATTAACATTTTAGCAGCGATGAATATTAAATTGTATTATCTCATGTCATTAGAAAAAAAATTCCCCTTAAAACAAACTCCCCCACAACAGAATTCACCTGCCATAGTATATGTTAGTAGTAGAAAAAAAAGTCATTCGTAATTAAGCACATTTGGACATAGTAAACCATTATTTTATAATATTTTCACGGTCATATATATGTTAAAAAGTATTTGAATATGTATTAGACAAAAATCATTAAGCATTCTTTGACATAAACAAACCCCTTTTTATTACAAAAAACTTGTAAACCGTTCATATATATTAAAAAAAGTATTTGAATATGTAGTAGAAAAAGACCCTTTGTAATTAAGCGCTCTTTGACGTAAATAAACCCTTTCTAGACAAAAACTTGTGAACCGTTCATGTATATGTTAAAAAGACAAAATACAGAGCAAGAATTATTCATACATGAACCATTAAAAGATATTAATAGTTAAGTATTAACTGTTTAGTGAAAAAAATAAACTTATTCAGTAAAAACATTTAATACTCTTTAATAAAAACAGCTAAGGTATGAATCAATTTCACTCTACACATACTCATGTTAGAAAGTATGAAAAATATGTAATATACAAATCATTTGTAAAAACACTCCTTGGCCTGAATAAACACAAAAAAACCTGTAAAAACAAAGCTATTCATGTGCATTTAAAAAAATATTTTTTAATTAAAAAATATTATTTATTTCAAGTAAAGTGTGATAGTTGTGTAATTCTTTTTAAATTTCTAGAATTTAAGTCGTGTATTGTATAGAATCATCCCCACACAACACACCTGATCCAAGAGTATGTATAGAGTGAAATTGGTTTATATATGAATCACCGAAGGGTATTAGTTTTTTTAACTAAAGATTATTAGTTGTTTTTACTGAAGAGTATTATTGGTTTATACGGAAGAGTTTTAGTTCATTTTCACTGAACAACCAATACTCTTTAGTGTAAATCAGTAATATTTTTCAGTAAATTCAACTAATACTCTTCAATGAAAACAACTAATATCCTTCAGTGATTTATGCATAAACCAGTTTTACTCTATACTTTGTCCTGATCCAAATTCTTTTTTCTATATTATAAAAAAAAAAAAAAACCTAAATATAATAAGGATACAATAAATGCAGAAGTTTCCAGTTCTCGCAATTCCCTTCTCCACACTCCATTTCTCCTATTCATAGACCGGACCTTTAAAACACATACTTGTTCCTTTCCTATTAAATTTTACGTGAAGTTAGACTCAATTTTTCTAAGAAAAAAGGATGAAAATTGATTTCTTTAGAATTTTATTTAATATAAAATGATATTAAGAGAGGGTATTATTTTCGTTTTAGAAATATGAAAGATATTATGAAATGAACGGAAAAAAAAATATAATTTTTTTTTGTAATGTAGGGATTACAATTTTTTAAATCTAATGTACAAAATGTAAATACTACCTCTGTCTTTTCCTATCTTGCTCTAAAAGTTTGCCCAATCTCGATTACTCCTTTCTGTAATTAGACAATTTTTATTTATCAAAATACAATAAAAGACAATTCTATTCTCTTTTACTTACTACAATGTCAGTAAAAAATAGTATTATCACTGTAAATATTACTTTCTTCGTCCCTGAAAGTCGGTTCTATTATTTTTGCACGTGGTTTAATGCAATGTGTCGAGATTTTTTAAAGTCCGTTTTTTTTAATAAAACAATCATTTATGAAAAGTATGCGAAACGAAATTTCCATTAACAATCATTTTATTAAAAAACGAATTTAAAAAAACTCCGTAATATTCTCTTACATATCATATTAAATCAGATATAAAAACATAGGGCAACTACCACGTTCAAATTAGTGTAAAAATAAATGGGTGGGGGAGTATTAAGAAAGATATATTTATATTGTGTAAACCAAGGGATTTTACAACTTCTTATAATAGACCCATTAATGAGAAGATGAAAAATAGAGTGGTTTTTTTTTTTTTTTTTTTTTACAAGTGATAAGAACAATCATTTTCCAGAGTCTCCACTACTCCATTATTCTTCCTTCACACCAAAAACCGTTTCAATTCGTATAAAGGAACAAGATAGAATCACAGAGCATAAACCGCCCAACCCCTCTTTTATTTCGATTCTTCCTTTTTTTTGTTTTTTTAAATAATTCATTTTCCATTTTTCTTTTCTTTTTCCCCAACTCTATATATACCTCCCCTCCCTCCCCATCCCCACATCACAAAATCACCCCTTTCTTTCTTCTCTCAAAACAGAGTAAAACAGAGCAAAACAGAGTTCTTTGTTTTTTCCAATTTCTTTTTTTTTTCTTTCCATCAATGGCGCCACCAAATGATCCAATCAATTCCATTTTCAGCCCTCTAATTTCCCTCAAAAAAGACAACGCTTTCGACCTCGTTGGCGGCAAACTCTCCGTCAAGAACGTTCCATTGCTTTCCGAAATTCCGAGCAATGTCACTTTCCGAAGCTTCTCCTCCGTCTGCCAATCTTCGGGGGCTCCCCCCACCCTTTACGAGCGGGCCCAGGCCCGCTCCAGCCACGGAGGATTCCTCGGGTTTTCCCAGAAGGAATCTTCCGACCGGCTGACGAACTCCCTCGGGAAATTTTCGAACAGGGAGTTCGTCAGCATTTTCCGGTTCAAAACCTGGTGGTCGACCCAGTGGGTCGGGTCGACCGGGTCGGATATCCAAATGGAGAGCCAATGGGTCATGCTGAACGTCCCGGAGATCAACTCATACGTCGTCGTAATCCCTATCGTGGAGGGGAAGTTCCGGTCAGCTCTGTTTCCGGGCAAGGACGGGCACATGCTGGTGACCGCGGAGAGCGGGTCGACCCGCGTGAAAACGTCGTCGTTCGGGTCGATCGCGTACGTCCACGTGTCGGATAACCCGTACACGTTGATGAAAGACGCTTACACGGCTGTACGAGTTCATCTGAACACGTTCAAGCTGATCGAGGAGAAGGCGGCCCCGCCGCTGGTGAACAAGTTCGGGTGGTGCACGTGGGACGCGTTTTACTTGACGGTGGAGCCCGCCGGGATATGGAACGGGGTGAAGGAATTCTCCGAGGGCGGGTTCTCGCCGAGGTTTCTGATCATCGACGACGGGTGGCAGAGCATCAACATCGACGGGACGGACCCGAACGAGGACGCGAAGAATCTCGTCCTCGGAGGGACGCAGATGACGGCGAGGCTCCACCGGTTCGACGAGTGTGAGAAGTTTCGTAAGTACAAAAGTGGGCTGATGACGGGGCCCAATGCCCCGTACTTCGATCCCAAAAAGCCTAAGTTGTTGATATCCAAGGCCATTGAGATCGAAGTAGTGGAAAAAGCCCGTGACAAAGCTGCTCTAGCTGGCGTCACGGACTTGTCCCAGTACGAGGTTAAGCTTAAAAAATTGAACAAAGAGCTCGACGAAATGTTTGGAGGTGGGGGAAACGACGAGAAGGTGGGGTTCGGCAAGGGGTGTTCCGATTGCTCGTGCAAGAAAGGAGAAACGGGGATGAAAGCGTTTACGAGTGATTTGAGGACTAATTTCAAAGGGTTGGACGATATTTACGTGTGGCACGCGTTGGCGGGTGCTTGGGGCGGAGTTAAGCCCGGCGCTACACATCTTAATGCCAAGATTGTGCCTTGCAAGTTGTCTCCCGGGCTCGATGGGACCATGACCGATCTTGCGGTCGTTAAGATCGTCGAGGGCTCGATCGGGCTCGTTGATCCCGATCAAGCCGAGGATTTCTACGACTCGATGCATTCTTATCTTTCCAAAGTTGGGATCACGGGAGTTAAAGTTGATGTTATTCATGTAAGTGTGTTCTTGTTTGTCATTTTTTTTTTTTTTTTTGATGTTATTCATGTAAGTTGATCTAATATGATTTTATTTTTAAATGTAGACTCTTGAATATGTGTCTGAAGATTATGGAGGCAGAGTTGAGCTTGGAAAGGCTTATTACAAGGGGCTTTCAAAGTCTCTTAATAAGAATTTCAATGGGACCGGTTTGATCTCAAGTATGCAGCAATGTAATGACTTCTTTATGCTTGGAACTGAGCAGATTTCCATGGGAAGAGTTGGTAAAGACAAATATATATATTCCCTTTTTCTAATATTCTTTTTTAGATTTTATATGAAAATAATTTATGATAAATTTATTATAAAACTGTTTTTAAAGTATTGAATATTTGATCAGGAGTATCATTAATTTGGGTTCAAGAAAATTTACAATAATTACAATATAATACCACTGAACAAGATTAATGATACTCCTGATCAGATTAATGATACTTTAAAATTGTTTCATGATAAGCTTATCATGAACCACTTTCTTATAATACTTTGTCAAGAGTATGTATAAAGTAAAATTGGTTCATACATAAATTATTGAAGGGTACTAGTAGTATTCACTAAAGCTTAATAATTGTTTTCACAGAGGAGGAAACAACTAATACTCTTCAATGAAAACAACTAATACCCTTTAGTTAGTTAAAACAACTGATATTTTTTAGCGAAAATTACTAATATTTTTGTGTTTCATGTATAAACCATTTTCACTCTATACTTTGTCCTCCGCGAATTTTCTTTAATTTTATAAATTCTATAATAATTTGTTTGTGTGGAACATAGGTGATGATTTTTGGTTCCAAGATCCCAATGGTGATCCAATGGGAGTTTATTGGCTACAAGGGGTACACATGATCCATTGTGCTTACAATAGTATGTGGATGGGCCAGATCATCCAACCAGATTGGGACATGTTTCAATCGGACCATTGTAGTGCAAAGTTTCATGCCGGTTCAAGAGCCATTTGTGGAGGTCCGGTTTATGTTAGTGATTCTTTGGGAGGACATGATTTTGATCTTTTGAAAAAACTTGTTTTCAATGATGGTACAATCCCTAAATGCATACACTTTGCTCTCCCAACAAGAGATTGCCTCTTTAAGAATTGTCTCTTTGATAGCAAGACCATTCTCAAGATTTGGAACTTCAACAAGGTACAACTCATTTATTAAGACAAACTATAGATTGAAAATGGTTTATGCATAAACCATTCAAGAGTATTGATTGATTTTACTATAAAGTATTAATTGTTTTCAGTGAAAAGTATTAATTGTTTAATGAAAAAAAAATTAAGACTGTTCAGTGAAAACAAGTAATATTCTTCAGTGATTCAGGTATGAATCAAATTTCACTCTATACGTACTCTTAATTGTCACGTTTCATTATACATCACTAATATTTTGCATATCTTCTAAATCGTAAATATGTTGTAGTACGGAGGTGTTGTTGGCGCCTTCAACTGCCAAGGAGCCGGGTGGGACCCCAAGGAACAAAGGATCAAAGGCCACTCCGAATGCTACAAGCCTCTTTCCGGTACAGTCCATGTCAGCGATGTCGAGTGGGGCCAAAAGGCCGAAGCGACCAAGCTCGGAGAAGCCGAGGAGTACGTCGTTTATCTCACGGAATCGGAGAAGCTACTATTAACAACCCCCGAATCCGACCCCATTCCATTCACTCTTAAGTCCACCACGTTCGAGATTTTCAGCTTCGTCCCGATCAAAAAACTCGGACAGGACGTAAAATTCGCGCCAATCGGGCTAACCAACTTGTTCAACTCGGGAGGAACGATTCAAGGGCTTGTGTACGACGAGGCCGTTGCGAAAATCGAGGTTAAGGGCGAAGGGACGTTCTTAGCGTATTCGAGCGGCGTACCGAAAAGAGCGTATGTGAATGGAGGGGAAGTAGATTATAAGTGGTCCGGAAATGGGAAGGTTGAAGTCGATGTTCCTTGGTATGAAGAGTGTGGAGGGATTTCCAACATTACTTTTGTTTACTAAATCAATGATGCATATGGTAAGAAGTGTGCTTGTTTGATGAATGAGCTAAGAAAATTATGATGTATTTTGTGCTTCCTTTTTTTTTTATGATAAATAATGTCCTATTGTTTGGCCAAGAGTAGCCATGGGATGTTTGTTCGAGATTGTATTGTGTAAGAGATGTGTTTGAAGCATTCTTAGTTTTTATTAATTCAAGAATTAATTGCTATGATAGCCATGTCTGATAGACGTGAACCTTGTGTTTCCTTGGATTGAGGCATCCTAAGTTGAATTACTTTTTCAATTTTTGAATCTTCAAATTTTATATTGAAGAACACTAAGAACACCAAGAACACTTTTACTTGAATCTTTAAGGATTTCTTCTAATCTTCAAGTTTTCAAACTTGAAGTTCTTGACTAATCACACTTAATCGAAGGTTCGAACCCTTCTTCTAGCGCCAAATTATTGGTGATCAAATTTAATTGGATGTATTAGTGGCTGTTTAGTTCGGTTTATGATCACCTAACAAGAACGTGTGATTGATTATCACCGTAAATGATAAATCGAGGCTTAGGATCGTAAATTTATAAATACGAAAGTCGAAATCGTATTTATTTCGTATAGGTGTACGTTAATGTGTATTTTTGTGTGTTTTGTCAGTATTTGTGAATTTGAACTTGTTCGATTTATTGATAGTACTTCTTAAGATGCACAACATTCCAAGAGTATGGGGCCGGCTTGCCTTCCATATCTTCGATATCGTATACACCATTAATGAATTTTTCCGTTATACGAAGGACAAGCAATACTTGAGGAAATACATGCCGGAGTATGTGGAAATCACACTGGGGGGGCAAACCTTGGCGTATAAGACTATCAGACATGACTATTATTGGTGTAGTATGGGTCTTATGGAAATGGAGAAATGCAGTCATTTTCAATAATGTTGTTTTTGGATGTATGTACATGGTCAATCTAGTTTAAATTCTTCCTTTGATGATTGGCTGCATAATCCTAGATTGGTTTTAGGTTGTTGATTGTAAAACTCTTGTATTGTGGTACGACTTGTACCTCATTATTTTTCTTTTAAAAATTCACTTATCCAAAAAAAAGAATTAATTGCTATGATGGTGATGAATCTTGTCGTTTAATCTTTTAATTTCTTTTTATTTGATAAATTTATATAAATAATCTAGATGTGTAGGAAATGTAACTAAAGATGTCAACTTTGTATTTTAACTGTCATATATTTGAGAAGAAATGGCGTCAAAGCATTCTTAGTTGTCCTCAATCAACAAATTGCTATGATAGTAAAAATCTATATTTTTTTAAGTCTTTTAAATTCAATTTCTTAGATAAATTGGAATAAATTTGTTAATTAGGTTTATTTATTTTACACCAAGGTGATTAATTAGTTTTCATTACTGCATAAATAAGTAATTCTTGGAAGTTCAACCATAAATTTCGATAAATTTGTTTAACAATGAGAGTTCTCAAACTCACTAGAAGTTTTAACAAGTTTGTGTGCTAACACATATATAAGGATAGTCCACGTTTTCTTTTTAATTTGCCTAAAATTATTATCAAATAAATTAAATATGTGTAAATTATTTGAAATACTCCTACTTAATATTTCTAATTATTTTTTCATCATTGTTTTACAACCAATAATTAAATAGGGATATATAAAGAGCTTATAAGTAAAATACTGAATTTCAAACACTAATAATAATGTTCTATTAGTATGTGTATATAATACTTAAAATATGACTATTTTTTTGCACGAAGGATGTAGTAATTTTTAAAAAATATGTTGGTACACGTTAATAACTAGTAGTGTTGTAATAATTAGGTGGTGGTTGGACTATTAAAGTTTAGGGGGGAATTAATGATAAGTTGGATTAATGATGCATAATGAAGTCTTTTCAAAATTTGGGCTATGTTAGGGAGCTACTTTGTGTTGCTAGGTGCCACGTGTTGTCTTAATTAATCGTGAATATTATAAATGTATTATATATTTATTAAGATTGGTCATTTGTTAATCATATGTGAATTTATTTTGACACCTTAACAATAATCATAATGCGTATGTAATTATTCTCCTGAATTTCTTCTAAAAGATTAGCACACAATTGGCCCATCATTAGGTGCGGATAAAAGTAGTATCTCCTAAGAATAGGGTGTGTTTTGAAACTCTATTGCAAAATCAAAAGTGATATTAATTGGTTTTTGTAGTAAAATTAAAAGTGAGAAATGTTTTGAAATAAAGTGATTTTAAAAGTTGGAGTATTTGTAAAAAAATCAATAGTGATATTTAGTTTCAAAGTACAAAAGTAGTGGGTCCCATGAGAGTCAATTCTCCATAATCCAAAAGCAGGTTTTTTTAACTTCTACACAGATTTTAAATAATTAATGTAGTAGTTGCAAACACTTCAAAATAAATTATTTTCAAAAAATAAGTGATTCTACCTACAAAGTAGAATTTGCAAACATTCACTTATTCCAATTAAAATGACACGAATATTAATAAAATATTTGTGACGTAGGAAGAGCACGATACAAAGTAAATCCATTGATTTTGAGAATATTTAAAAAATATACAAAATGTGATTAAATTGTTAATTCATTGATTCCTATTAACATGGAAAAAACAACGATAAAATACGCGCAAAGGGATAAAACTCAATATTTTCTTAATTCAATAAACAACTAATTAACAACGAATTATATAGCTCCTATATATAATACTAAACTGTAGAGGATTAAAAATATATTAACTAAATATAAATCTAATTTAATAAAATAAAATAACAAATAAAATTTAATCTTCTTGATTTTCCAAATCTTCATATAATAATTACAGATTGTTATCACGGCCTCATCTCCATCAAAATTTCCATGTAATAATTCCAAATCGTTATCATGATCTCGTCTCTATCAAAATCTTCATGTAATAATTCCGAATCGTTATTATGATGGTGTCTCCATCAAAATTTTTATGTATTAATTCCAGATCGTTAGCACGTCTCCATCAAAATTTTCATGTAATAATTCCATATCATTCTTACGATCTCGTCATCATCAAATTATTTATTAACAAAGTATAGTATAAAAATAGTCCATACATGAATTATTGAAGGAGATTAGTTGTTATCACTAAAGAGTATCAGTATTACTTCTTTGTTATTTTGGGTATGAAAAAAATAAAATCCCTTAAAAAAATGGATAATTAAAATTGATTGAATAGAGAGTATTATATATATATATATATATATATATATATATATATATATATATATATATATATTCAGTGACCGTGCTACGTGGATTCAATGTTACCCCAAAACTTAAATATTTATAATATTCTTATTTGTAAAATTCAACTATATTATTCTAATTTTACTATTTTAAGTTGGACCTTCTCACTCAAAATTTTAGGAACATGTCCACCACTAATTTTATATATATATATATATATATATATATATATATATATATATATATAATTCATGTTAATTGTAACCCAAGAAAGAATACACCGGAAAATACTTGAATTAAACTTTATTATTTTAATATATAAGTGGTTGGTTTGGGCCGTTGGCTTTGGTTTCTTTCCCTACTCGAAATGAATACTCCAGAAAAGTGAAAATAATAATAGAAAGAAGAGTATGTATAGAGTGAAATTACTTTAAATATGAATTATTGAAGGGTATTAGTTATTTTCATTGAAGAGTATTAGTTGTTTTCACTGAACAACCAAGACTCTTTAGTGTAAATCAGTAATACTCTTCAATAAATACAACTAATATTTTTCAATAAAAACAACTAATACCCTTAAATGATTTATGTATAAATCAGTTTTACTCTATACATTGTCTAAAAAGAAAGAAAAATAGGTTTAATAGCTATAGAAAATGTAGGCACATTTGAAGAGTATCGTACTCCACATGCTACGTGGTGCTTCTCAATATGATGTATGCGTCTCATAAATTTTAGGTTGAATCGTATTAATATGTACATCAAATCATAGTTTAATTTACTTTAATTAATATAATTACAATATAGAATAAGTATTCAATTTTCTTTGATAATTACACGTTTGTCCTTTTCTTAATAAGTGTAGATTTGATCTCACTACCCCCTGAAAGATGGTAAACCGTCGGTACCATTATAAAAATATATAAAATTGTCTATAAAAATTATTAATAAGAATACGAAATTTTCAACAAATTTTTTTTAGAAGAAATTGCATACAAAACTTTCTAATTATATAGATATCTTCATTATTTACCTATAAAAATTTTGCCTACAAAATTTTTATAGACAATTTGTTTGTAGGTAAATTGCTTGTAGGTTGAGAATGAATGTGCTTACATGATTAGAAAAATTTATAGGCACTTCGTAAAAAATCTGGATATGAAAATTTTTTGTTGGAAAATTTCGTAATTGATTTTAATTTTGTACGAAGTTCTTTATTTTTTTTAGGTCGTGTTTGAATGGAGACATTTGAAATGCAAGATATTTGAGAATTCATGGATTTCAAATGACATGATTTTATTAGGTATTTCAAATTCCTCCAATTTGAACTAGGATTAAGAAAACTCAATAGAACCATTTACTCCATCTGTTTCAAAATATGTGTCGTTCTAGAGATTTTAAAACAAATTAAGAATTATAAAATTTGACATATTGATTAGGCGTGAAATTGTCATGATTCGTAGCTAGAAACGCCCTAGTTTTGGTCGAGTTTATAGAGTATTTGGAGTCAATTGAGCATTATTTCTATACATTGATAAATTTGTCTCTTTGATGCTCATAGGTGAAGAGAGGACGAAAAACGGAGTTCGTAGGACTTTGAATCGACTCAAACGGATGCCCGGATGAGAAGATATTGAAGAAATACGATTGGTATTAGTGCGGACGAGGAAAAGTATCATTTGGGAGGATTAGAGATCACTCGAGCGCATCACTCGAGCGCCACCGCTCGAGCGCCTTACTCGAGCGCGCAAACATACAGAACTATTCTTGCGCTCGAGCAGCTCGAGCGCCACCGCTCGAGCGAATTGCTCGAGCGCCCAAAAGTAACAGTGTCATTCCAGCGCTCGAGCAGCTCGAGCGGGACCGGACTTTAATGCGAAAATACTAACTTCTACTAATCGCTCACCCGCAAGCGAACGGGTTCACTATAGTATTGGCAAGTATAACGACCAAGTATATCGTACCCACGGGATAGTGTATATGCGAATAGATCCCTGTAGATCTACGCGTCGTAGTTAATATGAGTGTATTGTTTTTGGATTTTTTTAAGAAAGATTAATTAAACTAAAATAAACTAACTAAATTAAAATACCTAAGCAGACGAATTAACTAAGGGTTGGATTTAAATAAGAGATGGTGATGCTTAGGATAGAAATCCCTACGTATACTAACGGAGCAGGTACATAATCAAAATAACTGTGACAAACGAGAATTAACCTAAGTCTAAGAATGCAAGGTGAAAGCTCAAGATTCTAAACCCTAATACTTTACCCTAACACTCGACTTCATGAATCTACTAACAAGTTACTAGATTGTGCTTAATTAATGAGACCCTAATTTAACTAAGGTGATGCGGTCGTCCTCCTTCGCTAAACCGGTAGATGAATTAACCTTTCCTAAACCCTCTCGTTAAGTCTACTTGTTGTTAAAGAGTGATACGGTCGTCCTCTCTCTAACACCTTTCGAACGAAACTAAAGAGTGAAATCTAGATTAATTTTAAGAATTCATTAATTAAGAGAATTAAAACCTAACGTCACAAGTTATTCTAATTACATACCCACAACCTACTTCTACGAGTTCATCCTACCCTAAGCATGCAAGGGTTTTAGCTAGACATAGTTTGAACGTAAACAATAGAAATTAAACAAGAGACGAACATGAACATGATGACGAAAACGAAGAAAAGAACGAACATAAACTGAGGTTTTAATATGTAAAAGATTAAACTGAAATTAATTAACAAAAACTAGATCTCAACGTATTTAAGAACAAAAGTTATTACGAATCGAAGCTAAAACGTGAAATCGTAAAGTAAATTCGTAAGCAAAAACCTCAAAACCGTAAATCTATAGCTCGCTCGTCTCTTCTCTTCCTCCTCGCTCTAAAAACTCTATGAAACGTGATGTCTAAAAGTTGGGGATCCTTTAAAACGTGTTTGGACGAGATATATATAGGCACGGGTCGAAACGGGAGTTAATGGGCCGAAAATACGCATCCGGAGGCAAAGGTATATGGGCGCTCGAGCAAAACGCTCGAGCGGTCCCGCTCGAGCAGTGTAGCTCGAATGATGCATTCGCTCGAGCGGTCCCGCTCGAGCTGCTCGAGCGCTGGAATGACACTGTTACTTTTGGGCGCTCGAGCAATTCGCTCGAGCGGTGGCGCTCGAGCTGCTCGAGCGCAAGAATAGTTCTGTATGTTTGCGCGCTCGAGTAAGGCGCTCGAGCGGTGGCGCTCGAGTGATGCGCTCGAGTGATCTCTAATCCTCCCAAATGATACTTTTCCTCGTCCGCACTAATACCAATCGTATTTCTTCAATATCTTCTCATCCGGGCATCCGTTTGAGTCGATTCAAAGTCCTACGAACTCCGTTTTTCGTCCTCTCTTCACCTATGAGCATCAAAGAGACAAATTTATCAATGTATAGAAATAATGCTCAATTGACTCCAAATACTCTATAAACTCGACCAAAACTAGGGCGTTTCTAGCTACGAATCATGACAATTTCACGCCTAATCAACCCCCCCAAACTTACCATATTGCTTGTCCCCAAGCAATGAAATAATAAGTCAAGTGAAATTGTTAGGAATGAGTAGGAAAAATCAATCATGCAAGCTAATGAATTCAAGCTTCAAAAGTCAATCACCCGTATACTCACTCACTTCCTTTTATCGTACTCATGCAACAATAATAAGAAGCACTAAGATCAAGCATGGATGTGCACTCAACGATGTGTTTAACTCCCTCACAAGTGTATAACAATGATAAAGGGACTCACTCCATCAATCAATCACACAAATTGGCAGCCATAGGCTTGTAAATGCTCTCAACTTCGACCATACTCTAGAAATCAATGCCGATTCAAAAAGGACTTTCAAAAGGTTGTAATGTAGGCTCTTTGGACAGGTAGGATAACAATATGGTAAAGTGACTCACGTGAATGGAGAATAGAAATTCAAAACTTCGGTAATTCGAGATTAAAAACGATCTACTTCAAACATATTCAATCACTACACTTTCGCTTTCAATTCTCTCAACACTTCAATTTTTTTCTTTCTCTCTTTTTCACTTTTTCAATCACTTCATCATTTTTTTCTTTTTCGCACAACACATGAGCTCATTTTTTTCTTCTTTTGCTCATTCTCAAAATTTTTTTTGTTCTTTTTCCCACATCTCAAAACTTCATCACACCTTTTCTCATATTCACTCAACATACAACCTTCTCCTTTTTTCAACTCAATTCACTCCCTTCATATTCACACTTTCCTATTCTCCACTCAAATTGGGACAAAAAGGCTTAGGAATTGGAATAGTGTTCATATGTTCTAGCAAATAAAATAGGCTTTAGGCTCAAAGGGGCTAACAAGGGATCAATGTCGTTGGTAAGAAAAATTTTGGCTAAGTGACTTATTCAAATCAAAGATGGCCTAAGATCCTATTCGGCATATCAAACTAGACACAATCTAGAAGCAAGAGCACATGCAAGTTCTAGCATCCTCTAGGGTGACGATCCACTCACAAACGAAGAGATTAAATCATGCATTTAAATCTCGTAAGGCTCAAAAGCTCACGGCTTTCACATCCAAGCTAGTCCTAGTGAGTTCTCACTCTTGTCACACAAGTACTAAAAAAGAAAACTCATAAGCATACGGGTTCTCTCCCTAATCGGCTCAAACTCACATACTTACACAAAGGAATTTTCAACTCATTTTCACAACTCAACTCTCCTCACTAAGTCATACTCAAGAATCACTAATAAGCAGTCTAGAAGAGTTAATAAGCATGAAATCATCAATCAAAGCAAGTCGAAACAAGTCCCTTAACAGTTAAAAGACTTCCAATACAATCCCCAAAACAAACACTCCAAGCAAGCACTACAATTCATACTCAGGAACAGAAATAAATGAGAAAAGAAAAGAAAAAGAAAAGAAAAAGAAAAAGGAAAGAAAAAGGAAAAGAAAGTTGGGGGCATCCCAAGTCTTCTCAAGCATCTGGAGGTGGTGGTGGCTGGTAGCTAGGGTGATCGGGTCCTAAGTGGGAGACAAAGAGTGCCTCCATCCAGCGTTTCAAATCTGAAACCTCCGATCGAACTTCTTGAAACTCCCCTCTCATGCTAGAAGCCTCCGTGTACCACTGATTTTGAGTGGTGCGAAGCTCCGTGACATCTGCCCTCAGGCCCTGAATGTCAGTTCGCATTCCGTACCACTCCATCAGGTTTGGGTACCACTGCTCTGGAGTCGGTGCATCAGGCATCCCGAACTCCATCTCTTGAGGTCCCTGACCTCCTTCACTCACATCAGCTTCTTCCTCCTCAGCCATGTTTCCTCCTTCCTCGTACTCAGCTTCTTCCTCCTCTTGTAGCTCAGCTGCTCCACTCGATCCGGCACCACTCGTGCCTTCTCCTCGGCTCCTCTTGACCGGCCTAACGTCCCGGAGTCCTTTGCCATCTATCTCTGATGTGTACTTAGCACCTATAGCGAGGTGTTGCTCTCCGTTCATCCCGACGTTCTCCTTCTTCATCCCCACCAGCGTCACGAGCTTTTTGTTTGGCAACGGAAACAAGCCATCATCGTTGTATCGGATGCAGTACTTGCCCAACCAGTGCTCAAACATCAATGTGTTGTTCATCTGCTCGAATCCCAAATCCATGCCCTTGCAAGGCCCCGAGCACGGCTCAAATCTGAGGTGCTTCATCAACACTGAGATCAGCCCTCCTCCTCGGATCTTCGAGGTTCTCGTTCCAAGCTTGAACGGAGCCTCGAAGTGGTGCTCTAGGAAGTCCCTTCCAAAGTCATGGTCATTTTTATGCAAAAGGCACCAGATTCCGTAGAGCTGCTTGCTCGTCACCGTCCCCGTCTCAGATCTGGCATAAATCGTGTTCCCCAGTATCCGCTCCAGATATCTGATCACCGGGTTTCGGATAGCCGATGCCCTCGCATACTGCCCCTTGTAGTCCCCAACCAAGCCGCCCGTTATTTCCTTCCAAAACGCGTTAGCGTTGTACGCCTTGTTCTCACGGTTGGGACGAGATAGGGCTGGGAGCCCGAATGCGAGGTTGACAACCCCCACCTCGTGGTACTGCCACTCGTTCTGGTACTTGAATTTGAAGGTGTCGGTGCGCGTCTTTTCTACTGTGGCCAGAAATTGCTCCACCAGATCGCCGTTAGTCTCCATGTGCAGCAGCATGTCGAAGAACTCAGCCATGTTGTTCCTGGTGAATATTCTTCGGATTTCCTCTTCAATCCCCAGGTCCTTCATGAAGCTCACTACTGGTCTCCGGGTTTTCTCAACTTTCCCGGTTATGAGGCTCCATCTGTAAGCCACATACTTCCAGTCATCGTGATAATCTAACCCTCCCCATCTCGCGGGCAACAAGTTCTTCTGTCTAAGCTGTTCCGTGAGCACTCTCACTTCTTCGTCGCTCAGGAGTTTGTGTTTAGGAGCCATTGCACCTAATCATGAAATAGCAAGGATTTAAGCAACATTCTTGAAGTTCACAACAGTTCAATCATACATTCAAACTCAAGCAATTCCAAGTAATGCATCTCAATTCGATTCAACTCACTATTCATGCTCTTCTCAAGCTCAAGGCAATATTCATTTCAAGCATTCAATCAAGTTCAAAGCAATTCACACAATTAAACCATGTTTTTCGTTCAAAGTTCTCGAGCCTTCAACACTTAATTCTCCATTTCAACCCAAAATTCCCCACATTTAAGTCTATCATGAAGTAACATTACCCAAGTTAAGTAATTTACATGCTCAAGACTCAACTCATACTCATTCATGCTCAATACCATCTCAAGTCACAAAAATTTCTTCTCAATATGCAAAACCCATTTCCTTTTCTCAAATTCCTATTCCTCACTCTAGAAATTCACCCCTTCTACTCATTCAATTCCAAAATTGAAAGTAAAACAAGCAAACCCATAGCATATTATCAACATTCATCAATCAAGGAATCAAGAATCAACAAGTTTCGCAAAAATCCCCAAAAATTTCGACTAACTCATGAACCCTAGTTCATATGCATCAACTAATGCCTAATTCAACTTTAAACTACGAATTAATCGGCAAGGGATAGAGATTACATACCTTGGTTGAAGATTTAAGGAGAAGTGTGAGGAAATTCGAACAAATACGTGAGAAATCGAGCAAAATTCGTGTGAAATGCTGAAAATCGCCCCCAAATCGCCCCTTGAGTGTGTGAAAATGTGTGTGAAAGTGTGAAAAAAGGGTACTTATAGAGGGGGAAGTCCGATGGGTCAACCCGCGACCCGCTCGAGCGATACGCTCGAGCGGTCGCGCTCGAGCAATTCGCTCGAGCGAGTAAAACACTCTGTAAGATTTGGGCGCTCGAGCGATTCGCTCGAGCGGTGGCGCTCGAGCTGCTCGAGCGCGAGAATGGTTCTGTATGATTTTTGCGCTCGAGCAATACGCTCGAGCGGTGGCGCTCGAGCTGCTCGAGCGCGACCAAATTTCAACTTCGTTTTTTTATGCTCAACACTTGCAATTTTCATCCGAACCAAGCTCGACAACTTATCACATTCAACCCAAAACACGACTAACCTGAGAACTCCTCGATTTAAGCCAGGTCGCTCATTCGACCGAGGAGTTGGGGTCTCTTCCATACGTGCAAATCACCACTCCACTTCAAGTCGAACTTAGCACTCTCACTCAATTTGACTCAACGACCCTCAAGCATTCATATTTTCGAAAAATTTGACCAATTTTTCATAAAATTTCGTGTACGAACCCGAAGTACGAATACACACCCCCCCAAACTTTGTTCTTGCTATGCGATAACAAAGTTTGAAACGAATGAGTACGTAAGAGTAAGTACACAAAATTCGTATGAACTCGACTTCTACCAATGCAAACTAATGAACGAAAAAAAAAACATCACCCCCCCAAACTTCGACTTCGCAAAGAGGTCGACGTTTGGGGTTCGGTTACCTCTAACTTCAATAATTGAATGCTTTCCTACTCGAAACGTGCTTAACTTCAACGTGCTTAACTTCATGACTTTCCTCCTTAAGCTCTCTCTCTCAGAATTTCACTCCACGAAGCAAGCCTACATTACAAATCTCAACCAACGAGGTTAGCACTTACGATTCCCAAACTACTAAAAAAAAATAAACAAAACACTAAAAAGCAAGTAAAAAATGGGTTGCCTCCCATTAAGCGCTAGTTTTAAGGTCCTAATGCCGGACCGTGCTCAAAGGAGCTCACGGGACTTGAGAATCTAAAATACCTCCCTTATTCTCATAAGAGAAGTTAAAGAATTTCTTCACTCGATGCCCGTTCACCATGAATTTCTGTCCATCGTCCGTCTCAACTTCAAGGAATCCACTCTTGTGCACTCCCTTCACACTATACGGCCCGTTCCACTTGGACTTAAGCTTTCCACCAAACAGCTTCATCCTCGAATTGAATACGAGGACTTGATCACCCACCTTGAATTCCTTCTTCTTCAATCGTGCATCATGCCACTTCTTCGTCTTCTCTTTGAAAATTCGGGCATTCTCGTAGGCAACGTCTCGAAACTCTTCCAACTCATGAAGTTGGAGTAATCTCCTCTCACCAACCAAGGCACTATCAAAATTCAGCTTTTTGATCGCCCAATATGCCTTGTGTTCCAACTCCACGGGCAAGTGACATGCCTTTCCAAACACCAATTGATATGGAGACATACCAAGAGGAGTTTTGAAAGCTGTCCTATATGCCCAAAGTGCATCATCCAACTTCATCGCCCAATCTTTCCTACTTATGCTCACCGTCTTCTCAAGGATCTCCTTGATTTGACGGTTAGAAACCTCTGCAAGACCGTTAGATTGAGGATGATAAGCAGTAGAGATTCGATGACTTACCTCGTATTTTGACAGCAGCTTTTCCATCCATTTGTTCACGAAATGGCTTCCCCCATCACTTACCAAAGCTCTTGGAACTCCATATCTCGCAAAGATGTTCTTCCTCAAGAATTCGATGACGACACGGGAATCATTCACGCGAGTTGGGACAGCTTCAATCCACTTCGAGACATAGTCGACGCATACGAGAATGTACAAGAATCCATTGCTAGGAGGAAATGGACCCATGAAATCAATCCCCCATACGTCGAATATCTCGACTTCCATGAACACGTGCATAGGCATCTCGTCCCTCTTAGTAATGGAGCCGAATCGTTGGCACTTCTCACACCTCTTAACCCATTCCATGCAATCTCTCAATAGAGTTGGCCAATAAAAACCGGATTGAAGGACTTTCCTTCCGGTCTTCTCTCCACCCAAATGTCCTCCACATGGCAAGGCGTGACAATGCCTCATGATATCACTCCACTCTTCCTCTGGCACACACCTTCTCAACACGTGATCGATCCCTCTTTTGAACAAATAGGGGTCATCCCAAATGTACTCCCGAACCTTCTTCAAAAATGCCTTCCGATGCACCGAGTCTATCTCAACGGGCAACTCACCACTTGCTAAATAGTTAGCATAGTCTGCAAACCAAGGTGTCCTCCCCTCAACTCTATACACCGGGATTTCTCCTAAGCCAAAGAGCTTCTCATCGGGGAATTCATCGTTCACCTCTCGATCCTCCACGGTGTTCTCCTTGGTGAGCTCCAATCTAGAAAGGTGATCGGCTATCACGTTCTCGCATCCCTTCTTGTCTCGAATCTCTACATCAAACTCCTGGAGCAACAAGATCCAACGAATGAGACGGGGCTTTGCATCCTTCTTACTCATAAGGTACCGAATCGCTGCGTGGTCCGTATATACAATTGTTTTCGTCCCTACTAGGTAAGGTCGAAATTTATCAAAAGCATACACGACCGCTAACAGCTCCTTTTCGGTCGTAGTGTAATTCACTTGAGCAGAATTCAGCATCTTCGAGGCATAATAAATAGCGTGAAAACGCTTCTCACGAATTTGCCCCAAAGCAACCCCCATCGCATAGTCGCTAGCATCACACATGAGCACGAACGGGCTAGACCAATCCGGTGTGACAAGTATCGGGGCATTCACCAATGCTTCTTTCAACCTATTAAAAGCCACTAAACACTCATTAGTAAACTCAAAGGCGACTTCTTTTTCAAGAAGCCGCGAAAGGGGTTTAGCTATTTGTGAAAAGTCTTTTATGAAACGTCTATAAAAACCCGCATGTCCTAAGAATGACCGAATCCCCTTCTCGGTCGAAGGTGGTGGAAGCTTCTCGATAGCAATCACTTTCGCCTTGTCCACTTGGATACCTTTCGAGGACACATGATGTCCAAGAACAATACCCTCTCTTAACATGAAGTGACACTTCTCCCAATTAAGCACTAAGTCCGTCTCTTCACACCTGCTCAACACAACTTCAAGATTGATCAGACAATTATCAAACGACTCCCCATAAACGGAGAAGTCGTCCATGAAAACCTCCATAATCTTCTCAATCAAGCCATGAAAAATCGCCATCATACACCTTTGAAAGGTGGCGGGTGCGTTACACAACCCAAACGGCATTCTCCTAAAAGCAAAAGTCCCATAATAGCAGGTGAAGGTGGTTTTGTCTTGATCCTCGGGGGCTATCATGATCTGATTATACCCCGAGTACCCATCTAAGAAACAATAATACTCAAAACCACCTAATCGATCTATCATTTGATCAAGGAACGGTAAAGGAAAGTGATCCTTACACGTTGCCTTGTTCAACTCTCTATAATCAACACATACACGTCATCCCGTCACTAATCTAGTGGCTACCAATTCATTAGACTCCGTCTTAATCACCGTGGTACCCCCCTTCTTAGCAACTACGTGTAAAGGACTCACCCATGGACTATCAGAAATGGCAAAAATCATGTTGCTATCTAACAACTTCAACACTTCCTTATGTATCACCTCTTGAATAACCGGATTAACTCTACGCTGATTTTGCACTATCGGTTTTCTACCCTCTTCTAATCTAATCCTATGCATGCAAATCGAGGGGCTAATTCCCTTAATATCCGCGATCGACCATCCTATAGCAGATTTGTGCTTACGAAGCACCACTAAAAGTCTCTCAAGCTGATCATCAGATAACAGGGCAGATACAATTACCGGATATTTGTCGGTCTCATCCAAGTAAGCGTACTTGAGGTGGTCGGGCAGCGGCTTCAACTCTTTTTTCGCCTCCAATGGTGGCGCCTTATCGAACATCTTCTCGAAAGTTGACTCCTCAGCTTCCAAGTCCTCTTCATCCTCTACTTTCTTCAACTCCAAGAACTTGACGTCTTCATTGTCTTTCAAGCTGTCAAAATAGTCAAGATCATAAGAATCATAAGACAAATCGTCAAGAATAGGATAATCAAATTGATGAACATAGAAAGAGCAAGGGTCTAGAAGTGTGTCATCAACACAAGCATCCGTGATGTCAATGAAGTGGCAACTCTCATCTCCCATGGGATATTTCATAGCTTCGTAGATAGCTATCTTCACTTCTTGATCATCAACTTTGACCGTGATCTTCCCATTTGCTACATCAAGCACCATCCCGGCGGTAGCTAGAAACGGCCTTCCCAAAATCAGCGGGACATGCTCATCCTCTTCCATCTCGAGTACTACGAAGTCGGCGGGAAAAACGTGATTCTCCACCGTCACTAGAACATCCTCCACTACTCCTTGAGGTCTCGTAATGGACCTATCAGCAAGCTGGAGTGTCATCATCGTGGGTTGAAGCTCAACTCCCTCCAACTTCTTGAACAACGAAAGAGGCATCAGATTAATGCTCGCCCCGAGATCACACAAAGCTCCTTTCTTGATCCCGTTCCCGATATCGCAAAGAATGGTGAAGCTCCCGGGATCCTTTAGCTTGGGCGGAAGTGCCTTGTGCACCATAGCACTCACCTCATGGTTCAAGTGCACTAGCTCGGGTCCATCTATTCTCCGTCTCTTTGCAATCAAGTCCTTCAGGAACTTGGCGTAGTTCGGCATCTGTTCCAAAGCATCATAAAAGGGTATGTTAATATGTAACTTTTTAAAAACATCAAGGAATTTAGAAAACTTCTCATCAAGCTTCTTTTTCATGAAGCGTTGTGGATATGGGACAGGTATCACCGATTTGGGTACCCCCCATTCATCTTTCTCCGTTTCTTTCACTTTCTCCCTTGCTTCCTTTGCCTTTTTCCACTTTGGAATTCTATCTATCTCCTCAATCTCCTCATCAGGCACTTTGCTCTTCTGGGTCTCATCCACATCTTGACTCTTATCATCAATTTTCATCTTAACTCCTTCCTTCTCAACCTCAACTCCATCACTTTGAGACTCTATCCCTTCTGTCTCATCTTTCTCCTTGAGCGTCTCAGAATCAGCAGGCATCTCGGGACCATCATATTTGGTCCCACTTCTCAACTCAATAGCCTTGCAATGTTCCTTTGGGTTATCCTCGGGCATTGATGGGTACTTGCCAGGCTCTCTTGGCTGAGACTTTGCGATCTGGCTAATTTGGTACTCGATGGAATTGAATCTTCTGTTGTTCTCTTGCTGAACTCGATTCCACTCGATGTCTCTCTTTTGGAGTTCTTGATCTCGTTGATCGCCTTTCTTATGCAGCTCCTTCACATCGTACTCCAAAGAGGACAATCGCTTGCTACCTTCCTCCACTTTCTGAAGGATCGCTCTCAACATCTCCTCGGTTGATGTACCGCCCTCTCCACCAGGAGGTTTAGACCCCGGATCAACACCTGCAGGCACAGTAATTCCAGCTTTTGGGTTAGCATAAGAAAAATTCTCGTTTTTCCTCCAAGTGTTTTGAGGAGGCTGCTGGCCTCCTTGATACCCTTGTGTGTTCCTCCATTGATTTTGAGGCGGCTGTGGGCCTGGAGGTACAAATGGTTGACCATAAGAAGGTCTTCCATACTGGTTTCCACCTTGTGGATACCCCCCTGGTGGGTAATTAGGCCTTCCCATATAGTTGGCCTCTTCTTGCTGACTCGTGGGTGGTTCCACTTTCTCACTTGCTGCTCCATTCCCTCCAACCAAGTTCTGCCCCATCTCAAGGTTGCTGATCTTCTCCATCATAGCCATCAACAGCTTCCTTGTACCCTCATTCTCTTCCAACTTACATACCCTCTGAAATTCTGGATCCTCGTTCCATGCACCAGCATTCGTGACAATATTGTCCACGATCTCTCTACACCTCGCTACCCCTTGGTTTAGAAAAGCTCCACTTGCACATGCATCTAGGTGGGCTTGGCCAGACTTGCTGGCTCCACTGTAGAAGAACGCCATTATATCTCCCTCGTTGTACCCGTGCTGAGGGCACTCGATCAACATATTCGAGTATCTCTCCCATGCCTGGCGTAAATCCTCTCCAGACTTCTGGCGAAAGGAAGAGATCTCAATTCTCGCTTTAATCGTTCTCGATGGAGGGTAGAATCGCTCGAGGAACAGACGCTCGAGCTCGGCCCATGTATTAACACCTCCCCGTGGGAGCGTGTTATCATACCATTCCTTGGCTATTCCCGTAAGAGAGAATGGGAACAACCTGAGCCTCTTGGCATCTTCAGACATGCCATTGTAATTGAAAGTAGATGCAATCATGAGGAAACTCCTCAAGTACGTGTGAGGGTTCTCCTTCCCAACCTCCCCCTTGAATTGATTCTCAGTAAGCAGCTTGAGAATTCCTGGGGAGATTGAAAAGTTATTGGCCTCCACAGGTGGTAAGGCCACTCCATCGTAATACCTCTGCGGTTGTGCCGCGAACCTGCCCCGAATTGCCATATTCTGATCTGCGTCCTGGGGCGCAGGCTGAGGAGCGACAGGTGGTGTTGGTATGTTTTGAACTGGAGGTTGTTGGTACACAGGTGGTTGGTTATAGACAGGAGGTGGAGGATACGGGTATGGTGGATAAGGGTATGGTGGGTATGGGTAATGTTGATATGCTGGGTTGTGGAAAGGGTTATGTGGGTTTTGTGGGTAAGCAGGATTGTTCAGAGGATTTGGGACTAGGTTCTGAGCTGGATTGTTTACATTTTGTGCACCCGGGTTCTGGCTGCTACTATCTACGAACTGGTCTTGATTCTGACCACCACTCCCTCCAGAGCCATCAACCCGGTCTACTGCCTGATTGAAATCGTTGGCAGCATCGTCCAACTCATTATTGAGGTCCATTGGTCCCTTCCCTAAGTCGGCTGCGTTCATTCTTCTCAAGTAAGCTCGGTTCCTTCTAGCTATTGTCTCAGGGTCCAACGGTATTCTCTCTTCGCTCGTGTTTCCTTGTGAGCGTGTTCTCATAAACCTGACACACTAGCAGATGGATCAAAACGCAACTGCCGAATAAATAAAAATAACAAAAAGAAATTAAAACAGAAAATAGGCACTCACTACTAACTACTAAGCTATCGACAAGTCCTATTCAAAGAGCATATAACGCCATCCCCGGCAACGGCGCCATTGACTTTAATGCGAAAATACTAACTTCTACTAATCGCTCACCCGCAAGCGAACGGGTTCACTATAGTATTGGCAAGTATAACGACCAAGTATATCGTACCCACGGGATAGTGTATATGCGAATAGATCCCTGTAGATCTACGCGTCGTAGTTAATATGAGTGTATTGTTTTTGGATTTTTTTAAGAAAGATTAATTAAACTAAAATAAACTAACTAAATTAAAATACCTAAGCAGACGAATTAACTAAGGGTTGGATTTAAATAAGAGATGGTGATGCTTAGGATAGAAATCCCTACGTATACTAACGGAGCAGGTACATAATCAAAATAACTGTGACAAACGAGAATTAACCTAAGTCTAAGAATGCAAGGTGAAAGCTCAAGATTCTAAACCCTAATACTTTACCCTAACACTCGACTTCACGAATCTACTAACAAGTTACTAGATTGTGCTTAATTAATGAGACCCTAATTTAACTAAGGTGATGCGGTCGTCCTCCTTCGCTAAACCGGTAGATGAATTAACCTTTCCTAAACCCTCTCGTTAAGTCTACTTGTTGTTAAAGAGTGATACGGTCGTCCTCTCTCTAACACCTTTCGAACGAAACTAAAGAGTGAAATCTAGATTAATTTTAAGAATTCATTAATTAAGAGAATTAAAACCTAACGTCACAAGTTATTCTAATTACATACCCACAACCTACTTCTACGAGTTCATCCTACCCTAAGCATGCAAGGGTTTTAGCTAGACATAGTTTGAACGTAAACAATAGAAATTAAACAAGAGACGAACATGAACATGATGACGAAAACGAAGAAAAGAACGAACATAAACTGAGGTTTTAATATGTAAAAGATTAAACTGAAATTAATTAACAAAAACTAGATCTCAACGTATTTAAGAACAAAAGTTATTACGAATCGAAGCTAAAACGTGAAATCGTAAAGTAAATTCGTAAGCAAAAACCTCAAAACCGTAAATCTATAGCTCGCTCGTCTCTTCTCTTCCTCCTCGCTCTAAAAACTCTATGAAACGTGATGTCTAAAAGTTGGGGATCCTTTAAAACGTGTTTGGACGAGATATATATAGGCACGGGTCGAAACGGGAGTTAATGGGCCGAAAATACGCATCCGGAGGCAAAGGTATATGGGCGCTCGAGCAAAACGCTCGAGCGGTCCCGCTCGAGCAGTGTAGCTCGAATGATGCATTCGCTCGAGCGGTCCCGCTCGAGCTGCTCGAGCGCTGGAATGACACTGTTACTTTTGGGCGCTCGAGCAATTCGCTCGAGCGGTGGCGCTCGAGCTGCTCGAGCGCAAGAATAGTTCTGTATGTTTGCGCGCTCGAGTAAGGCGCTCGAGCGGTGGCGCTCGAGTGATGCGCTCGAGTGATCTCTAATCCTCCCAAATGATACTTTTCCTCGTCCGCACTAATACCAATCGTATTTCTTCAATATCTTCTCATCCGGGCATCCGTTTGAGTCGATTCAAAGTCCTACGAACTCCGTTTTTCGTCCTCTCTTCACCTATGAGCATCAAAGAGACAAATTTATCAATGTATAGAAATAATGCTCAATTGACTCCAAATCCTCTATAAACTCGACCAAAACTAGGGCGTTTCTAGCTACGAATCATGACAATTTCACGCCTAATCACATATATACCCTCATATAATCTCTAAAAAATCTATAATATTTTGATAATCTTTAATAGATTTGTTATATTTTAATATAATCCCCAAAATATATTTTATATTTTGAATTTGAATTCGGGATAATTCATAAAAAAATAT
This sequence comes from Ballota nigra, assembly GCA_947034835.1. NCBI lineage: Eukaryota > Viridiplantae > Streptophyta > Magnoliopsida > Lamiales > Lamiaceae > Ballota > Ballota nigra. The sequence goes on along the minus strand of OX344727.1, from coordinate 1,007,356 downwards.
GAAAAAATAGCTAAAACAATACTTATTTTAAAACAAACTTTAACCTTTAAAACAACACTTATTTTGAATTGGAGGGAAGTATTTTTTAATTCTAACCGATTTTTCATGGTTTAACCTTAAAAACGATTTTTGAGGATTAGTTGAACTTGAACGGTTGAACCAATCTCATGCCACCTTTTACCAGGAACGCATGCATTTATCCATTAAAATCTCCATTTAAAGATATAATTCGTCCCATACTCTATCCATTTAATTATTGTCACATTTATTTTAGGACAACAACTTAATCTTACTAGCATTTAAAAAATTAATTGTTGAAAATTTGATGACTGTGGAAATAATAATTCGATCACAAAAAATTAAATAAATAAAATTACAATTCGAAACTTAAATTTACACAAAATACGAAAAAAGTAAGATTGCAGTGTGTCGAGTCGAGGAAGGTCTCTTCCCGCAAGACGAAATTTTCCCGGTAGTGCTCTTCGGTTCTGGAAATACGTCCCCAAAGGTAAAAGGACACTTTCGTCTTCAAGAGTGCAGCACCACAGGTCTTGAAGCTCCGGCGAACAGAAAGAACGTATGAACTGGACTGATTTCTTAAAGACTCTATATGCTAGAATACTTAGGGAGAGAGTGAGAGAGATTTTCTGTGTGGTGCCAGAAACTATGCATGAAGACACCTATTTATAGGTCTCCAAGACCCACACATGCATGGAAGGATTGTTAGCCAAACTACGAACCTGAACCTTTTTGCATTCCGGTTTGTCTCAGCCAAAATTAGGGAGGCGTAAGTCACTCTCAATTAAACGAAAATTAGGGAATTTGTCAATAATTGAATTTCATCACATGTTTTGGCTTTGCATGTTTATCATGCACTTTCATGTTCTCTTCAACGAATCTGGACTCTCCAGATTTCTGGGCTAAGTCCAAACTTTGGGCTCAACAAATTTAAAAAACTCTTCTAAAGCCAAAATGCAATCCAAAGATCAATTGTCAAGGACCAATAACCAATGTTCAATGTCCAATGTCTTCAGCTCAGTCTCAACTGAAATTCCCTTTTCTTTTTCCTTTTCCTTTTCCTTTTCCTTTTCCTTTTCTTTTTCACTCACATATTATTATTGGTAAACACCAATAATTCCAGCATTAATAAATATATGATTTTAAATAAAAATAGGGGATAGAGAAGGATAGTAGTATTAATACAAACTTACAAAGTCATCTCACGTGAACACGTGTACTGGAGACTAACTTAAATAGACATCAGTCATGAATATATCTAAACTAACACCTGGACTTCACTTGACCAAATCTTGAATGAAAAAAATGTTGATTGGATAATTTGAGAAATTGTCGGCAGATTTGCGTCATTTTGATAGATATGTCCCTACAAAAGTGTTTTAAGGACGAGATATTTCAAACAGATGGACCAACTGTTTTTTAATTTGATTTTGGGTAAATACTTGATATCTTTTCCCAACCGTTTAATTAACTAACTTAACCGACATTTTGACCCTGGATTATGGAACATCTCCACTATATCGGCTTCCTCTTGCTTATGCTTCAAGATAATAACGCATTAATTTTGCCTGAAATTTTGCCCCTATCACTTATTCAAATTAAAGGATTTTGTTTTTAATTCATTTTGAAACTTTTGTACTAAGTCGAGATAGTCTCTTGTGCATTTGGTGTATGATGCACTCACTCAACAATTGATAATGTTATACACTGAAAAGTTAGTCTCAATCACACTGAAAAGTTAGTCTCAATTACACTGAAAATCAGTTTTCAATGTAAATTTTTCAGTGTAATTGAGACTAATTTTTCAGTATAATTGAGACTAACTTTTTTCGTTTGGTTTACGGGATAGGATTGGATTAGAACGATTATCGAAAAACGAATAGACTAGAACCAGAAAATTCGAACTAGAACAAAAAAATTTAGATCGAATTGTACACGAGATAGTCGTTCTAGTCTATCCAGTGTCATGGTCCTGTACAATCCCTCAAACCAGACACGAGATTATCTGGGATTATAAAGACAATCCCAGACAATCCCTCAAACCAAACGGCCGTGTATACAATATCAACTGTTGAGTGAGTGTACCGTGCACCTGGTGCATATGAGACTTTGCCTATTGAAATTAAAGGATTTTGTTTTTAATTCATTTTGAAACTTTTGTACTAAGTCGAGATAGTGAAATTTCAAGAGTAAGTCTCTTGTGCATTTTGTGTATGAGTCACTCACTCAACAGTTGGTAATGTATACATTGAAAAGTTAGTCTCAATCACACTGAAAAGGTAGTCTCAATTACACTGAAAAGTTTACATTGCAAATTAATTTTCAGTGTAAATTTTTTAAGGGTCGTTTGGTTCACGGGATGAGATTGATTAGATGAGATTGGATTAGATGGGATCGGATTAGATGACATTTGATTAGATATGATTATTTGAGGAGGAATGTGTGTTTGGATTGAATGATTAAGTGAATTTAAATTGCAATATATCATTTTTTAAGCATGGATTATGGAGTCCCACCATCCCTAATGGATTAGTTAATCCCCCATTTGATGAATTTGGTAGGTTTATGACTCGGGCCCCAATTTTATCTCGGGCCGTAAACCTACGAACCAAATGCAATATTACATGGGATTGAGTGGGACTAAAACTTTAGTCTCACCCAATCCAGCGAACCAAACGCCCCCTTAGTGTAATTGAGACTAACTTTTCAGTGTGATTGAGACTAACTTTTTAGTGTATACAGTATCAATTGTTGAGTGAATGCACCTTACACTTGGTGCATATGAGACTTTGTCAATTTCAACCACACACAACATGTGATTAGATTCTTTGATTTGCTGGTTGAAGTTTTAGTGTGCATTTGAGGGCATTGTATGTATTTGAATTTTGTAAAATATTTCAATTAAAAATTAGTTATACTCCAAAAAATAATCAGTAATATCCCAAAAAATAATTAATAATACCCAACTTAATACCTCTAATCAGGAATACCCAACTGCAAAAAATTCAAAATTGAGCTTAAAATTCAAGTGCATTGTATGCATGCTAAAATTTGTTGATGAACTTTCATTTCATATCGTATTTTTAATATTTTATTGGGGTAATGATATTTATAATATAATTATGTGTATACCTACAAAATAACCCTCAAAATTATAGAGTAATTGTTTTTGCCCAATTTAAAAAAAAAAAAAAAATGCCCCAAAATAATTGTCACCCAGATTGACACGGGTCAACTTTTTTGAAGCAATTTTTTTTTTTAAATAAAGCAAAAAGTTATTGTCTTATAGATTTTTTGACAAACGTTTTTTTCCATTTAATGTTTATGTTTTAATACTATCTATACAATATAATTATATTGTTATTTTCTTATTAAGATAATAAACTTGCTCTACTACTATGAAGTCGAGCCAAATACTATACTCCAATTGTAATAATAAAAGGGATAAGTGCAGTATAATACAATACCAAACGACTTTTTATAAATTGCTACAAAATAATTAAACAGATGCACAAAAAAAAAGTTGAACATAAAAACATATTTTTTTAACATTGTACTATCTTGTAAACAGTGGTTTGAGATTATACCATTTTATAAATGCCCCATTATAAAAAGACATTGTATATTGTGCTAAGGTGATTACCTTATTTGCTTCCCTCTAGCATACAAAATGAATGGAAAATTGGAAATCTTAAATTATCTTTACACGAAAAAAGTTGAAAAAGACATAGAGATAATTTATTTTATTAATTAGGTTTCTTGGCTACCCACTAATATAGTTGTACTAAAAGAAAACTATTCAGGTCTTTATATTTTCATTAGTTTTAGAATTTAAATCACTTTACTTTCATATGGTTTTTTTATTTTTATTATGCGTCGATAAATTCATTGACGGTTTGAATATAATATTTACAGGAATATTAAATTAATGTTTACTAAGATTTGATCGCATCAAATAGGCTAGAATAAGATATATTTTTAAAAAACAAAAAAGAAAAAGGATAGAATAAGAAAAAAGTGTCAAACTCTTGGCCCAGATATATTGGGCTTAACTACATTTATTGGGCCCCAGCAGATAAATTGATCATGGACAGATTTCATTGATACAAAAATATAGTGACATTACATTCTTAATCTTTAGATACTTTATCTCAACAGGAAAAGAAAAATCTTTACTTTACTTTTTAATTATTTTTAACACTTGGTATAGACAATATTGGAATTGAAAAAATAAAATAAAAATTAAGTAAAATTACATATTTGACCCTCAAGGATATAATATCCATTTAGATCTTTTTAGGTTTCATAGAACATAGTTGGTTGTCCTCTGGAATCTTGTCATACAAAACAAAAAAAGCATTATACTTCCACTTTTCCTTATGAAATACTACTCTCTTCATCCCCAATATGATTGCTCCCTTGTATTAAAGGTTCGTCCCCAATTCAATTGTCTCTTTCTATAAATAGATAATTTTTTTGTTACCAAAATGTCATCAAAAATAATTTTATTTACTACAATATCATTAAAAAAATAATTTTATCACTATAAATAGTAATCAATAACTATTACATTAAAAATGTGCCAAAAGCAAAGAGACAATAAGGTTGGGGACGATGGGGGTATCATTTTAGACTTTAAATTGTATTCTTAATTAATTGTTTGTTTATATATTTTTACATGCCTTCGTTTTAATTTATCCCTTTTAAGATTATTTTTTTGGGAAGTTAAATTTTTACGACAAATAAATTACCTAAATTTTAAATTTCTTAATTCTTTTTTGAAGGGAGTATAAATATTAATGGCAAGCAAGTTCAACTGAAATATCTACTTCACAAACTTAATACCAAACACTTCAAAAATCAAGAATACTACATGTATAAATTCTTGGGGTCAAACAATATGTAAACTAGACAAGTATTTTAATTAATATAATTTTTTTTAAGTTTTAAATAATTTATAGAGGCTCGATTCAGAGAACAATCCCCTATTATATTAATAGGGAGTTTTTTTTTTCTTATGTGTCATCTTGTGGTTAATTTTGCTTATGTGTCGTTCTGGGATTAATTTCGTCTATATGGCATGATTGTTGAAGTCATACTTACCAATTTATGAATCTTATGTGTCATTTATGTGACCTTATTACATAATAAGAAGTCTAATAAAAAAATTGCACTCATATGAATTTGAACCCTAGATCTCTTGAATAGTATTTATGATATACCAGTTAAGTCATGTTATGAATGTTTATGAAATTTGAATACTATTGTATATAAATGAGTCTATAATATAATATAAATTTTATTGTGATTATAGCAATTTACATTTTATTTAACTATATTTGAGGATATTCTATATTTAAAAAAAATTAATGTGTTAGTAATACAAAGCCGTATTACAAATTAAAAACTCATTAATGATTTATATTAATGTTATTTTTATTTTGACATGTTTAATAATTTATTTTATATATTATATAATTTTAAATGACATATGTATAAATTATATATTTTATATATGCGCAAATAACTGCATATTTATATTGTATAATATATTATTTAAATAATTTATAGATTTAACATATTTGAAATAAATAAATAAATAAAATATAATATCACAAAAATATTAATAAGTTTACAATTAATTCTATATTAATTTACGATCTTTAGACTCAATTTAATCAGAACTTTCAATAATCATATGAAAATTGACTACATCTTTAGATGTTTCAATTCGATATGCGACTTGCATTTTTAGAAGAAGAAAAATCGATGCATGAGAGTGCATTAGTGCTTGGATTGAAAATTAGAGGAAATCATTTTAGGGCGACAAATAGAAGTATCTGACGCATAGTTGAGAAAACTATGTTATAATTTTTATACCAAATTGAAACAAAAAAATTACGTGAGTTTTCATAAGAATATTGAAAATAGTAATTAATTTGAGATTGATTCTAAAAGTAGTGAATTAATAAATTATTCTATAATTTTATACATACATATTATTTGAATATATTTATCATATAATATAATTATATTATTATATGGTGAACAAATTTATTTAAGGATTTATAATACATATATGGGTTTTTCTTAGATCAGACACCCTATAGAGTTGCCTAATATCAGGTACGGTCTATAATTATGTCACGTGTCATCGCACTGTATCACACTGATTTGCTACCTGTTGAGTTAATTTTTTTTATATTGATGATTACATATTAATTAAAAATAATTTTAATCATAAATTAAAGAAGAATAAATTTGTAAACTACTCCCTCCGTCCATGAGTAAACTTCCCACATTCTTTTTCGGGCCGTCCACGAGTAAGTTTCTCATTCCATAAATGGAAATAACAACACTCTATTATATATAAACTTTAACCTTCAAACTCACACAATATTACAAAAATGTCACTCATTCACTTTACTTTTCAACACTATTCATTACTTTATCCCAAAAGTCAACATGTGGTCCACCATATATTAATAAATAAATACACTTTCTTAAACCATTCAACAAAAAGAAGTGAGAAATTTACTCGTGGACGGAGGGAGTAATAATTATAGATTTTTAAACTATTAAATTTAATATAATATGGAATAGTACGACACAACTCGATAGTATTCGATGCAACTCGATAGAAAATTAGATGATTAACTCAACAGGTTGTAGGTCATTAGATTTTAACCATTAGATATTTATTATATTTTAGATCTGATGGTTTATAGAGCATATCTGATATTAGGCAACTCGATAGGGTGTCTACATAAGAAAACCCCTACATATATAATTAATACTTATAAAAATCTCGCACTAATTTTAACACAAATGTGATGGTTAATTCGAGGAAATCAAGGTTAGATAATCTTGAAACTTTTTATTTTTGTCGCCTTGTAATAGATAGATCTATATCCTCCTTGTGACGAAAGAACGCGTGTTCCCAATTAACCGACGCAGAAGAGACGAGAAAGCGTGTTGGATTGTGGTAGGGTCTAACCGACCACGCTTTTTACTCAGGAAAATTCATGTCAGAAAATACCAAACACGACTATTATCTCATAACTAATTAACTGCCACTAACGTAATCTTGCTATGACTTTGAAAAAACACACCAACTCTTCACATGATCATATCTAATTTATTACACTCTTTATTGGTATATGTTAATGAGGATTTTACAAGGATATCCATAATCAAAGGGTTTGGTTTCATTTGGATATTATATTCTTTGTTATCTCATCTATCTCCATTTCGAGTGTTCTTTTTGCTTTTGACAAAAAAATTTATGTGATAATTATTTATTAGTATTTATAATATTAAAATTACTTTTTAGTGGCATTATGCTAAATAGACAGGAATGAAAATATTTTTTTGTGACATTTTGGTAACTAAACGATATCTATTTATAAAAAGAGGCAATTGAAATTGAGACGGACTTTTAAGGCAAAGGGACAATCAAGTGAGGACCGAGGGAGTAAATGTTAAAGACTTTACATGAATATCCATACTCAAAAGGGTTTGGTTTCATTTGGATATATTTTTTATATGAAAATTATATCTATATATATATAATTGTTGTAAATAAGTGCGTAAAATAAAAGACGGGATTTGTTCACCCAATTTTTCGGGAACGACTACATCTGGGGTCGAACCAAGCCAGGAGTTTCACTATTATTCTTGCGTATGAGTGATTACAATTATGAGTACAATAGTCTATTTATAAGAATAAAACTCTAGTCTAAGATATGAAGTTCATTGGGTTATTGGTCCATTAGTAATGTCCACATCAAATCTTCTAGATTTGGAATAATAAATCTTCTAAATTTACAACAATAATAATGCTAACCAACCTATATTTAAAAACTATTGAATCTTCTCGACTAAATTATTGTTTAATTTAAATTGTGTTATAGTTCAATGACATATACATATATGTATATGTGTGTGACTAAGTGTGAGCTTCACTCAAATTATGTTTTTTTAATGCTGAGTGATTTGTCTTCTTTATCATGGGCCGGGGGGGTCCCACGAGGCCACAACTCACCTCATTGTCTAAGACAGGCCCAACATTTTTCAAATATCAACTTAATAGCTTTGTTCCCTCTACAATTTCACAAACTACGTTTTCTTGAATATTAAAATAACACAGTTAATCCTAATTTATTAGTATTTACACACAAATTCTGGTTCTAGTATTTTATGAATATTAATGAAAGTAAAACAAAAACCACTACTAAGCAATATGCATCACTTAATTTTAGGGAGAAAAAAAAAAAAAAGATGGGCCCGTGAGTAAATATGCTTAGATAAGTAGGCCCAAAAAATTATTTTATATAGACCAGCGGCCCAAAATTATTTTATGTACACAAACGACCCAAAGCGAAATGGGCTTATATTTTCAAATGAAACAAACATTGGCCAAGGTTAAATACAATCCCATGTTTTATGAATACAACCCCATCCAAAAAATTGTTCGAATTTTTTTTCCGAAAAATGTAACAATTTTCGGAAAAAAATTCCGAAAATTCATATGTTTAGTGTTTTTTCTTTTGTATTTTCGGAAAAAAATTCCGAAAATTGTCAAAATTTTCGGATTTTTTTCCGAATATTTTTAGGGGTTGTATTAACAAAAGGTAGGACTGTATATAACCTTGGCCAACAAAAATACCAGCCTGGGCCATGTCTAATTATACTCAGGCCAGGTTAAATACAGTCCTTTTCTTTTATTATACGCTCCACCAATTTTGGAATTTTTTTCCCCAAAATTTAAAAAAAGAAAGAAAAATATATAAAGGAGAATATTTTTTGAAAATTGTCAAAAAAAAAAAAAGGGAATTCCTAGCATTTTTGGGGTGGAGTGTATTACAAAAGGAAGGCTATAGGTAAACCCAGCCTTATAGTTTTGTGCAAATTCATACTACTCAATCCAACTCAAATTAATTTAAATCCAGTTAGAAATGGATTGCCGTAATTTTTTCATTGTAAAATTTACACGGGAAACTTACTCGTATGTACAGATACAAATATTTACACAAATCTAGACACTGACAGTGGTAATGAGCCTTATTTTGCTGAGATGTACTGTAGATTATGGCCGGCAATTAATCACTGTAATATGGAATTTATAATTGATATATTAATTCAACAACAATAAAAGTTCTCGAAGAAGATCGAAACATAACAGCAGCAACAGCAACAACAACAAAAAGAATTATGATATAGTGCCCGTTATTTGGTTTTTAATGAGTCAACTATGCATAAATGCTTGTACACTAGAAGAAGATCGAAACACAACATCAACAAAAAGAATTATGATATAGTGCCCGTTACTTGGTTTTTAATGAGCCAACTATGCATAAATGATTGTACACTCCAAGAAGAAAGAAACACAACAACAGCAGCAACAACAAAAAGAATAATGATATAGTGCCCGTTATTTGGTTTTTAATGAGTCAACTATGCATAAATGCTTGTACACTAGAAGAAGATCGAAACACAACATCAACAAAAAGAATTATGATATAGTGCCCGTTACTTGGTTTTTAATGAGCCAACTATGCATAAATGATTGTACACTCCAAGAAGAAAGAAACACAACAACAGCAGCAGCAACAACAAAAAGAATAATGATATAGTGCCCGTTATTTGGTTTTTAATGAGCCAACTATGCATAAATGCTTGTACACTAGAAGAAGATCGAAACACAACAACAACAAAAAGAATTATGATATAGTGTCCGTTACTTGGTTTTTAATGAGCCAACTATGCATAAATGCTTGTACACTCGAAGAAGATCGAAACACAACAACAACAACAACAACAACAAGAATTATGACATAGTGCCCGTTACTTGGTTTTTAATGAGCCAACTATGCATAAATGCTTGTACACTCGAAGAAGATCGAAACACAACAGCAATAGCAACAGCAACAACAAGAATTATGATATAGTGCCTGTTATTTGGTTTTTAATGAGCCTAGCCAACTATGCATAAATGCTTGTACACTCGAAGAAGATTGAAACACAACAACAGCAGCAGCAGCAACAACAAGAATTATGATATAGTGCCCGTTACTGGTTTTTTATGAGCCAACTATGCATAAATGCTTGTACACTCGAAGAAGATCGAAACACAACAACAGCAGCAGCAACAGCAACAAGAATTATGATATAGTGCCCGTTACTTGGTTTTTAATAAGCCAACTATGCATAAATGCTTGTACACTCGAAGAAGATCGACTAATTATAAGATTAAGCATGAGTTCGAGCTCTTTTAGTTGGAAATACCCCTAGTTAACATGGTACAATGCCCTCGAGAAGAAATTGCATGGAATCAATAACAAAGAAGAAAAAGGTCTAATATTTGGGATGTATTAATATAAATGAAATTTGAATTCTAGTCTTGAATTTAAATATTTTATTCTCTCTGTCACTTTTTGTATTATGTTGTATGTTTTCACCCCCTGAATCATTAATACGTCCGTTGGATGTATTTTTTTCAATCATACATGCATCGCATTGTGAAATAAGAAGCGAAGCACGTGTAACAAGATAGGCCCATCATTAATACACCCGTTGATATGTTTTTTCAATCATCCACGTGCCACATTATGAAATATAAAGTGGAACATGTGTTACGTCACATTGTGAAATAAGAAGTGAAGCACGTATAACAAGATAGGTCCATCATTACTACGCCCGTTGATATGTTTTTTCAATCATCCACGTGTCACATTATGAAATATAAAGTGGAAAACGTGTTACATATAACATCATTCCGTTTGGTAGATCCTTAATTGCGTATCTACCTCGATGCTAAATTGGGATTACAAGAGAAGTTCAACAAGTAGGCTTTGTTGTAGTTTGAGATAGTAAAGTGAATTTAATTAAGATATACTACATTGATTTCTTGATGAATTAGGTTGTATTTGCAGCAAATTATTCATTACCAAAAAACATCTTCTTTTCAAATAATTAAAAAAATCACAAAAAAAGAGAGGAGGATTATTATGATGTTAAAATATTCTCCCTTCCTCCATGATTTCTTTCCTGAGTAGCAAATTACATTTTTTTTTTAAATATGGGTAAATTTCTCGTTCACCAGATGCACAAATTAATATAACTGAAGGTTTCAATATGAATAAGAGTAACTTTTCAGTCAAGGATAATACTTCAATATTCATCAACTTTTTTGGAAAAATTATTTCCATTATAAGTGCATAAAAAATGAACGTTCTATCAAGCAAAAATAACTACTTGAGCTGCTAGCAAAAACAAATCATCGACGAACAAGATAGAGACACAGATCCGTACACAGAAAAAGCCAATTCAATCCAAAAACTACCAATCAATCAATAATTCATCACACGAATCTACTCAAAATATTCAACAGATTAAACAAAATAGAGCCATACCGAGTAATCAAATGGATCCGATCTGCTCTTCTGAAACTGAATCCCGGATCTAAGTCAATCGGTGGGTAATCGTCGATTGGATCGGCAAAATTGATAAAATTATAATCGAAAAGACAGATTACGAGTTTGTGCGTGAATCTAACGTATTACCAGAAATGGAGAACTGGAAATTGAAGTCAGAATCCCCAATTACTGGTACAGGATGAAGACGTTGGATTCACGCACAAGCTCGAAATATGCCGATTCTCTCGATTCTTCAGATCGCTGCAGAACGGCTGCTGTCTCACAAAATAGCACAAATAGCAAACCCTAATCCGATTTCCTATTTATGGTGTACCGGCATACGTTATTCCTGTCGGAATATTTAGATTTTTGGTCCTTAAACTTTTGAGAATCTCATGATTGGGGCTGGAACTATTTAATATTGGAACTTGGCACCTGAATTTTAAAGAGCACGTCATTCCACACCCTTTGTTAGGGTAAATTTTTATATTAATATGACAAATTTCAAATTGGATGGGTTTGGAAATATTTACAAAAATAAAGTTGATTGCAGGGGTGAAGAGGGGCCAACCAAGAGAGTAGCCTTTCACAAGAAAGATCAATTATGTCGAAATGGGGCCACTTGATCGCTCATATTGGAAGGGACCCATGCCGATATTAATTTAGACAGGCGATCAAGACTGATTTTTTATGCTTTGGGCATCACGTCAGTATTAATTGATATAATTTAGAGAGAGGATCAAGTAAAGAAAAGTTGCCCTCCATAGTTAATAATTTCCGCGGAAAACAAAAAGCAAGCTCGCGGGAATTAAGTGAAATCCGCGCATGCAAAAATTTAATATTAAATAAATAAATAAATAAAAATTCCAGTCATTCGCCATTGTGAATGTCAAATATGCAATCAATACCGAATTTCATTTGCTCTTAAATTTTTTTATTTCTCTATGTTAACTTATAAAATATAAATAAATGTGAAAACCATTTTATAAGTTATGCGATTAATTTTTTTTAAAAGAAAATCTTTGATTTTTCTTAATAGTAGTAAGATATATGCTTTCCAAGAAAAAATAGTAAGAGTATTAGTTGTATTTACTGAAGCGTATTATTGGTTTACATTGAAAAGTCTTAGTTCATTTTCACCGAAAAACTAAGACTCTTTAGTGTAAATCAGTAATACTTTTCAGTAAAACAACTAATACTCTTCAGTAAAAACAACTAATATCCTTCACGAATTTATGTATAAACTAGTTTCACTCTATACTTTGTCAATAAAAATATATTTTTTTTTCCTTTTTCCAATTTAAAGCATCACACATATGCACCATGGCACACTTTAAAACCAACTTTTTAAATATTTAAAATAACCTTCAAATTTATTTGTTAATTTCCAACTGTGTCCATTTGTTTTTCACGAACTTCCAATTACTTTTCTCTCGGTTCGATTCTCATGTGCCATCTTTTATTTTTCATTTTATATTTCATCAGCTGAATCTTTAACACATGAATCTATAATTATAACTGTCCGTTAGATATTTTTAAAAATTCAACATGACATTGATCCAGGAAATGAACATAAAGTGGAACACTGAAAAACACAAATGTTTTTGTGTGTTTTTCTCTCCTACAAAGAGTCGAAAGGAATAACTATTTCGGTTGATTTATTAATAGTTTTTCTTTTCAATGTTTAGGGGCTGAAATCGAATAATTTAGTAGTTCAGATGTTTGAGAGTAAATTTGTGTTGATCCTGTCTCTCAACTGAAAATTGGGCCACAAAAGTAGTTGATAGGCTGATGCTTATGCTACCAGCCAACCAGTCTAAAGAATGGGCAAAAAATGTTTTCTTGGGCCAAGGTTATATACGTCCTATCTTTTATGAATACAACCCCACCAAAAAATGTTCGAAAAAATGAAAGAATTTCGAAAAAAAAAAATTCGAAAAAAAATATTGTATTCATCCAGTAGTGTTTTTAACAAAGAGGCTAGTGCAAATAACCTGCGCCTACATAATATTACTCCAAAGAAATTATTTCTTTGGAGTAATATTATGTAGGCGCAGGTTATTTGCACTAGCCTCTTTGTTAAAAACACTACTGGATGAATACAATATTTTTTTTCGAAATTCTTTCATTTTTTCGAACATTTTTTCCGAAAATAACTAAATTCACAATATTTTGGAAAAAAAAAAATCGAATTTTATATTTATTTTCGAATCTTTTTGCCGAAAATGTTTCAATTTTTCGGAAAAATTGATAGTGTATTCATCCGGGTAGGGTATTTAACAAAGAGGCTAGTGCTAATAACCGTGACCTATTATGTATGAGAGACCATTGTCTTTAAATTTCTTAGCCACCCACTAATATTTATAATAACTTCGTAGGTGATTGGACGGCAAGAGAACAGAAGGCTTGTATATAATTATACAAAATTTGGATTAGCTTTAAAAAAAACTGCATTTTGGTATTTTAAGGAATATTATTATATATAATATGTATAATAATTTTATTCAGCACAACGGTGAATAGTTATATTATTTGACTTAGATCATTCTTTTAACTATGTAATCGTTGGGATCATATAATGTACGAGTTCATCTTTTCTGCCTATGAACATAGCTAACACAACATATAATATATATATATATATATATATATATATATATATATATATGATCCACGTAAATTTCGTGTTCATTATTTTTGTTAGATTTTGCCGCCGTCAACCGCCGTGTGAGTAGGGTTGGATTAGGGCTCAAGTATCTTTTTCCGGTCACAGCGTAGGCAAAAAGACACATTTTTCCCTCTTCTCTCGCAATTTCATTTCAACGCTGTAATCTCACATAGGAACAATTTATCACGCTACTCTCTCAAATGCAACACCGATCAGTATAAATAAGAAACCATAAAATTTTGGTGATTGATTCTCAATCAATCGTTAGAGCCTATTATCGTGAAACCTGGGATTGAATCAACGATCGTTCAATTCGGAAGATTCTGGTCTTTTTGAGATTGAGAGATTATTAGGAAAGAGGGTGGGAGAGTGTAACAGGCTTTAGGAATTAATTCGCTTGAACTAAATACCCATGATCATTACCCTATTCTCAACAATTTTCGTTTATAAATCTTTCTGACATCTAATCATAACATAAAGTTAGACTCGTGAATTCGTATGTGAAAATACCACAAAATATCCATTTCCAACTTCCAAAAATTTATTTTACCCACATCAATTTTTAAAAATCTTTTATACCCAATTCATGTTAAAGGACCAAAACACCCATACAAAATGGGTATAAAAGATTTAACAAACTTGAATTGAGTCCCACCTCTCCTCATACCCACCCCTCCACTTCATTCTCATCACTTAAACTTCAATAAATAAATAATTAAAACTACTAATTTTTTAACATCACAACTTAAATTCAATTACAATATTATTAATATTTATTAATATGCACTACACATACACTCACAAATATACAATAAAAATATTGTAACTAATAATATGTTATTAATTAATATTGTAAATTTAGAAATTTATTGTAATATTTAGAGTATTTATTAAAGTTTAATTGATATAAAAATAATGTGGCGTTGGAGGTGTTAAGGGTGTCATTAATATGATGAGGTGACTAAATAATAATGTTGTGGGTCATATGAGTAAAAAAGATTGTTTGAAGTTGAAAATGGGTAGAAAAAATTATTTATATTTGAAGTGGGTAAAATAAATTTCTCAAAGTTGAAAATGAGTATTTTAAATTGTCTCCCAATTAGTATTGTAGGATGAATTTAGACCAAAGTGGAGCTAACTTTCGACCCGACCCGACCCGACAGGCTAGCTATATGGGCCCGGCGGCATGATTCATGAAGACAGCAAACACACACCTATATCCGGATTAGATAAACCGATATAAAGTTGTTATTTGGGACCCAAAAAATAGAAGAGCGACTTAAATACAGTCGTCAACACGTCTTTATACCAACAGTCCAAATTGCGCCACGATTACACATTTAGGCACCATACGATACCCATCTTCAAACACGTTTCTTCAATTATATTTATTCAGTGGTTTAACATTGTGTGTTATATGATTATATTGCACGCTTTTTCCTCTACATGTGCTCGCATGTGCTCTTACTCAATTATATTATTCATTATTCCACAAAATTCTTTTTATTACCATAAATAAAAAAAGGAAATAAAAGAAAAATGATGTTATGTGTTTGATAGATAATTAAACTCCAGCTAGATATCCTTTTTCTTTTAATTAGGGATTAAAAAAAATTATGCAATATACCTCATTTAATCGTAGTAAATTAATGGATTAATTGGAAATAAAATCACAATTTTTTATTTTTTTTCAAATTGCAATCTAGTCTAAATTTTTAAATATTTACAAACAAAACTTCAATTCAACGCTTGATTGCAATTTGAACCAACAAATGAATTTTTTATCGTCCAGAAATAATGTTACACTTACTTGACAATGAATAGTTAGTTGTTTTAATATGTTTAGATTGATTCAAATGACAACACATAATTAATCTTTATTTTCGTGCACATTAAAATCTGTTTTTGGTTATAATTGCTAAAAAAGTAAGTTGAGATTTTATTTGCAACGGTTCAAAAGTTTAGATTAGATTACAATTTACGAAAAGGTCGTGATTTTATTTGCAATAACACTAAATTAATTTGGTGCTCGTTGTACATTCATTTCGACATGTATTATATTTGCACAATTTCTAACATGCACTCAAATGCATGATATGCACTTGGATTTTAAGTGCAATTTTTATTTTTTCAGAACACACACTATTACACCGAACTGTATGTTTTTTTGCAATTGGGGTATTACTAATTACTTTTTTTGGGGTATTACTGATTTCTGTTTGAAGTATTTTTTTTTTTTTTAATCTAAGTGCATATTCATGTAATCAAGTGCACACTATAACTACACTTATATTACGTAAATGATGCACATTAAATTAAATTAATCCATATACTTACTTTTGACAGAAAATTAATTATCAAAATCTTAAGAATGTAACAAACTGTTAAAAACTTTTCATTGCTTCTACTAATCAAAGCATAAATAAACTCGTATAAGAGCTAATTAACAGGTTAATTTCTAGAATTTTTTGAGAAAAAAAATTATATACATATATATGTGTGTGTAAAATAAAATTAATATGCACGCACTGGCGCACGTTAAGATTCATCATCACCAATAGCTAAATTTCTTACGAAGATTGAATCTTGTACACAAATAATTGGCACTTCCTGACAGAAGATTCATGTTTTAATTCTAAGTACAAACCTTATAATTCAGAAAAAAAAAAAAAAATGAACCTAGTTATAAATAATGATTTAATTAAATTCGAGAAAAATAAGAAAAGAATAAATTGGTGGAAGTAATTGTCAGAATGTAGATTCAATGATACCTATCTTATCCCAACACAAAAATCTTCTTCACCCCTTTTTGTTAAGACAAACGTCGACATTAATCAATCCAAAATTATAAATAATCCATGTAATAATATTAATATATGCAGGCTTCCTGTTACGGAACATGGGAGCCCTCCTAACCACCGCCGTGCGCCGCCTTAAAAGGGTGACGCAACACCTCCGCCGTTCAGTTTGAGCTGGAAATTAAAGGTGTATGCATAAATTAAACAAGGAGTGCATGCACTGGAATTTAATTAAATTCAAACGAATTAAATTATTTGTTGCTTAATTGAATCGGAGAATATTGTGTGAAAGGGGATGCATGCATGAAAGATATATATATATATATAAATGAAAAAAAAAATACAGAATTTACGTGGTTTACTAACGTTAGTTATGTTCACGAGCAGAAAAAATGTACCATATTTTATGTGATTTAGTACGATGACTTTATGTCAAATAATATGACTATTTTTAAATCTCTAACTAACTAAAACCTCAAAATAGACATAAAACTCAATCTGAACCCAAAGATAACCCCAGACCAGCTCAGCTCAATCTGTGGTTCAAGGCATTCCAACAAATTTAATGAAAAAAAAAAAGAATAATATAAACTTATTGTTCATCAATAATAACTATGTCTAAGATATTTGGAAAATAAATTAATTAATTAATTTTGCATCTGTCTACGAATTCGAATTTTTACATGAGATTAAATTATTTCATGGTATCAGAGTGTCTCAGGTTTACTAAAAGAGAAAACAATTTTATCCATATTAAATTATTCACTCATTGTACCTCATTCTCATGGGAAAAGTCGAATAAGAGAGTTACTTATCTACCGAAGCAATCCAAATTAAAAGTCCATCGAACTCAAAACTGCTCAAAAGACCCAAAAAAAAAAAAAAAAATTGTTCAATCATCCTAATCGAAATTCGAATTTCAGTCCATCAGACTCCATAACTCAACATCTATAATATGCAATGATTTATTGAGAAACGATAAATCTCGAATAATTTGATTGTGAATTCCAATTAATGAGCACGGATTTCTGAGCCACTCGTGGCTCAATCACTATTCACTACCCAAGGTATATATGTATATGGGGGAAATTGCAGAAATGGTCCCATAAGAATTGGTCCTCGTGAATTTGGTCATTTTTAAGCACAAATAGTCTCATACGATTTTTCCGTCAAAAAATAACAGATTAACGAGCATGAGGCCCACACGCCCGTTAGTTTTCTGCCAAAAACTCGCGCGTATAATTCTCAATTGAAAAATAATTAATTTTCAACATCTTAAAACTCTACGAACTAAAGTTGCAGAATCGCCTCCATACTTGCATTTTACCTTGAAATGATCGTTAATAGCAAAAGGTGGCCCATTTTCCTCCAAAAATCAAGTTGAAAAGGTTTTTCCATCCATTATTCCATAGAAAACTGTAAAATATTTAACGGATTGGACCTTTTCTGCTAAAAATGAGACCAAAAAAGAACATGAGACCAAATCTGTCAAGTACAAATTCTCATGGGACCATCCTTGCAATTTACCCTATGTATATGTGAACAATATAAGAGGGAAATAAATTAGGGAAAATGATTTTTTTTGTCCTATAACTTTACCATTTTTTGATTTTCGTCCTGCTGACTTTTAAATTTTGATTTTAGTCCTGTAACTTTACCTTTTTTTTTAGTTTTAGTCCTGTAAGGGTTGGTAGGTTGTAGGACAAAAAAAATGTAAGTTATAGGACAAAAATCAAAATTTGAAAGTCAGCAGGATAAAAATAAAAAAAAGGGTAAAATTACAGGACTAAAATCAAAATTTGAAAGTCAACAGGACGAAAATCAAAATGAGGTAAAGTTATAGGACGAAAATAACAATTTTCCCGATAAATTAATATATAAAAAGAAAGAAAAATAGGTAATAGTGATTGATGAAGGTGTGCATTGAATTTGGAAAGGTTGGAAAAGGAATAATCCAGGGTGTTTAAACGAGAGGAGAGGAGAGGAGATGTGAGGGTTTGATGAATCATCATGTGGTTGCATGTGCATTCAGGTTGGAGAACATGACCATTCCCATGCCCCTATCATCCCACTCTTTTGGAACTTCTTCTCTAATAATTATGACCCATCAAACAAAAATAACCACATACATACATGCAGTAAAAATGCATGGATGAATCTTTTACGTCGTTTATAGATCTTTATCTTTCTTCAAGAGTATTGGAAATATGAAAAGTTTGTTATTACTCACAATTTAATTAGGTGGTCATTTATTTTATACTACATACAATATCTTCTTATGTACTCCCTCCTTCCCTTAATAACTGTCCCATTTTATTCAAAATGATGTTCCTTTTTAATTGTCACTTTTGCAATACCAATGCATATTTTAGCTAATTTTTCCAACAAAGCCCCTAATAAATAGTAGAAGTAATCAACATCTTGTAAAAATGTAAGTGTCATTTGATACCCTAATAAATGAAAAAATTGGTTTGTGTGAATGGATAAAATGGGATAGATAATAAGGGACGGAGGGAGTACGTGTTATTAAGACAATATTACTACATAAATAACGTCCGTTTGTGTAAACACCTATGTACAAATAACTTCAAGACTTGATGATTATATAGGACCCTTGTCTCATGCCATGAGACGATGGAATGAAATATAAATTAGAAATGACGCATTAATATTTTGACAGAAAATGCGTTAATTTGTATTGTTTCATGATCTCACACAAGTTTACATATATTTATAGACAAAGTTGTTGGTTATTGAAATCTGGTCTACCACAATACCAACAACTGGTCTATTTTTTTTTTCTGGACCTTTTCAAGTTGGATGAGTTTTTAGGGTTACATCCAATTCTTGGATTTTAATCAATATATCTTGTATCACATGAAAATAACAAATTTTATGGTTTGCTAGTGCCCAACCATAGTCATTATTGACAAACATAATTCACACATTTGTGTTATTTATACTTCGTTCTTTTACTTCTCCATAATTACAAATTAATTCCTTAAAAAAGCATCTCTAATTAATTGGTTGTGAAACCAATTTAAATTACCTACATGTATTTTCTCCATTAACTCAACTCAAAAACATTTTGCTAACTAATTAATTATTTTGATCAATGTGATGTGACAAGTGACACTAATAAGGTGCTCAAAATTGATGATAGTTTTAGCCACAAATTTTCTGCCAAAAATAATAGGCGTAGGGGGCCCCACATGCATGACCAATTCCAATTCTTAATTTTGCAAAGGTATCCTAAATGTCTACCCACCAACCCCTACCCAATAACCAAGTATAAATAAGGCCTCCCATTTTGACACCTGAATGACAATTGAGTTTTGTTCTTTGCCAACATTTCAAGCCATTTCCACTTTGCTCATATTTAATTAATTCCAATATGGCCCCTGAGCATCATCAGCTCGACGTCCTTCCAAAGTGCGACTTCACGTGTCGGAGAAATCAAAATCGCGCTTCTTCGAGGCGAAGAAGCGTGGTTATGAAGAGAATAGCGCGTTTGGACCGGCCTAGAAGCGCGGTTGAAGGGAAAGTGAGAGCGCTGAAAAAGCTGGTGCCAAACTGTGAATACGTGGGAGTCGAGGGGCTTTTTCGGGAGACCGCTGATTATATTTTGGCTTTGGAGACCAGGGTTAAAGTTATGCAAATTATGGTGAATTTATTATCTGGATCGTGTGGTGGTGATGATGATGATGGTGGTGATGAGTAAGATATACAATCATTTAATTGTAAATGTTGATCGAGATCATACTATTTAATTAATTGATACTTAATTTTCCCAAGGGAAAATTAAAGAATACTTGTTTTTTAATTTTATTTTATTTTATTTTTATTCTTTGATTTCGTGTAATTAGGAACTGGGTTTAGGAGAGTTGCCCGGATTTTTAGTGGCGACGTAGATTCTTGTTTTTTTTTTTTTTTCGTGTTGTGTGAAAATGACTTTGCGGAGAAGAGATCATTTATTTGTGACAAAGTATACGGTGAAACTAGTTTATACATAAATCTGTGAAGAGTATTAGTTGTTTTTACTGAAGAGTATTAGTTGTTTTTACTGAAGGGTGTTACTGAATTACACTAAAGAGTCTTAGTTGTTCGGTGAAAATGAACTAAGACTCTTCAGTGTAAACCAGTAATACTCTTCAGTAAAAATAATTAATACTCTTCAGTAAAAACAACTAATACCCTTCAATAATTCATATATAAATCAATTTCACTCTATGCATACTCTTTATTTGTTGATTTTATTTATTATATTACTATTATTGTTGTTAGTATTTTTATATGGGGAAAGTATTATATAAACATAAGTTCCTGATTAACTATATTAAAATATCGTTTTTTTTATAAGTAAAATTCTTTTATTGCCAAAAGAAAAGGGCAAAAAAACCTAGTACACACTATAAGAAAATATAAAATTGCTTACGAAAATTGTCAATATAGTTGTGAAATTTGCAACAAAAAAATTCGTTGGAAGGATTATCTACGAATTGCATACATTTTTTTTTTTTTATTGTATAGGCATCTTCCTTTCCCATCTATAAAAATATTTGTCTACGAAAATTCTGTAGGCAAATTGTATTGTAGGTAAAATTTTGTAGGCAAATGACTTGTAGGTAATTATACCTAGGGATTTTATTTCGTAGGCAAATTAATTCAGTAGACAAGTTGTTTCTAGGTTGAGAAATGTAGAAGTTTTCATAATTAGAAAATTTAGTAGGCAAATCGTAGGCATTTCTTACTACGAATTTTATTGTTGGAAAAAATTTGTAGGCAATTCTTTATTTTCCTGTAGTGATAGAATTTACAACTTTACACGGTTTTAACAGTCAAGTATCTTCCTAGGATTATCTAACCAATCTGAAAAAGAATAATTACAGAATAGAGGGAATTTCACTGAGCACCAACTGCAAAATCTACCTTAAAATATCGAATATTTGATCAGAAATATAATTAATTTAGGTTGGTGGTATTATATCATGATTGTAGTAAATTTTCTTGAATTCAGATTGACGATGCTTCTAGTCAAATATTCGATACTTTAAAGCAATTAAATAATAAGTTTATCATTAACTATTTTTATATAAAACTTACTCTTTTATATGGAGTATTACTTTCTTAAACTTGGCCAAAATGTGTAATATTATTGTCATGAAATCATGATACGGTACACTTGACATATATGTATTGATTCATAAAATCATGAGATTATAAAATTAAAAGATGGTAGTGAATTTAACCAGAAAAAAATAAAAATAAAAAAATTAAAGACCACATAAATTGCTCATTATTGTTGATAGTAAGGTGGGCCAGAACCACCCAAGACAAAAGCCTAATAAACCAAATGAACTTAAAACTATGGCCCATTAAAAGAACCTATCACATCTTGGGCACCTGTATACCAAAACTGGCACCTTTTTTTGTTCATAAAAATTCTGCATGTGAAAAAGCATGAAAGCTATATATAGTTAGTGAAATTTATTTTCATTTACAAGTTTTAAAGAACTAAATTTCAAAGATTATTCATTCCTATAAAAAAAAAAATTAAATAGATCATCATACATGAATGCGTAAGACTAATTAAGGAATTTTTTTGTCCCTCAAGAAAATAGAGGATAATTTTTAATCATAATTATTCGAATTTTGTTGTTATGATATCGATGCATTGATTTTATATTTTTCTATGAATTTTAGGGTATTTTAGTACTTTTTGAGTAGGAGGAGAAAATTTATTAGGTGCTGATACAACTGAGTAAAGGAGAAGAAATTTGAACCACATTAAAGTTTCTTGAAATCGGGATTGCAATAATAAAAAATCTGAGTCAATCAAAATTCAAAAGTTCAAATTATGAATAAAACTAAATTAGTGTGCAACAGTCTAAATAGAGTCGTGAAATTGCTAGGAGATGTTCAAAGCCCAAATAAGATCCGGCCCTATGATGCACAGATTCTTCTAAAAATATAACAATGCAGTATCAGATTCGCACTCGCCCCCTAAAAGGGGTGCGATTCTTGAATCCGCGAATCGGATTCTCCACGTGGCGAATCCACTAATGGATACTCGAATCCTCCTCGCGAATCCTACTTATCAAGCATTAAATATGTTATTTCAATTGAAATTTATTATATAATATAATTTAAATAGACAATGTGACACTTGTTTTATATTGAAATCATTATTATGACGTATATATTAGACTAATGGAACTTAAATTAATTTTTGGTTACTTAATTATATTAAATTATTGAATATGTTTAAGTTTTTTGTCAGAGAACATGTGAATTATATACATTCGATTTACAAAATTTTAAAATATAGTTATTTTTTAAGTATTATATATAATAAAATATAAATAAATAGACGTATCCTTAACGAATCGCACCCTAAATTTTTTGAAAATTCGTATCCTCGTATCCGTATCGTATCGCCCCCGCACTCCCGCACCCGTACCTGTGCAACATAGATCCGGCCCATTAAGATAAAAACGTGGAGACTATTAGATTTTCTAGAGATTAGATTAGATTATTGTTTATTTACCCTAATTAATTAGTATAAATAGAGCCATAGAGGTTCGTTCCTTAGGGAAATAAATAGGAGGCCATAGGAGCAGAAGAGCAGGGGGGAAGAAAGATGGTTACTATGGAGATGTCTGCAATCATGTTTTCTTTAGTTAGTTTTGTTTTATTTCAATTACGAAGGTTTTTAAACTGGTGTTTTGATGATTACTAACTGAATCCCGTATTATTTGTAAAAAAAATTACATGAATTATTTATATTATTTTTTTAAATTGTTTTACGTGTTAGAATAATTAATTCAGTTTGATCATCTATGTTGATCTATCCTAGCATGTCTGTTAGATTGTATATTATAATCTGTATTTAATTAATACTTAATTTTTTTCATGGGAAAATTAAAGAATAATTGTTTTAATTTTTGTTTCTTTTATTCTTTGATTTCGTGTAATTAGGAACAACTGGGTTTAGGAGAGTTGCCCGGATTTTTAGTGGCGACGTAGATCCTTTTTTCTATTCCTCATGTGTGAAAATGACTTTGCAGAGAAGTGATCATTTACTTGTTGATTTTGTATATACTATTACTATTATTGTTGTTGGTATTATTATATGTTACTGATATGATTTAAGATATATTTGGTAGATTAGAGAATTGAAGACGAAATATTATTTGAAAGAATTTTGTCTCGTCTAAATTTGTAGAGAAGATTAGAATTAATTCATTTAATTATTTTCTTGAACTTCCCCTTATTCATGGATCCAAAAAAAAAATTTCATCTCATCGAAAAGTTGATTTTTTTTTTTACATTATTGATAACAAAGTAACACGTAAATTTTTTATTGGGGAAGAATCTGAATATAAACTTAATAATATTGTCATGATATTGTACACTTCACATGTTCATAAAATCATGAGATGATTAAATTAAAAAGTGGTAGTGAATGGATGGAAATAAAGGTTGTATTTAATTATTTAGTATTATGTTTATTTTATAGTTTTAGGGTTTTGTTTAAATTTTAATTTATTGTTATAGGATTGGGCTTTTACTGTTTAAACGTCTTGTTTATAAATAGGAGTCCTAGAATTATTGCAATGCAGTGATATTCTCATAATCAACGGATTCACGTTAGAATTTAACCATAAAAATAAAAATAAAAAGACCATCTAAATTAGGGGTGAGCATTCGGTTATTCGGTCACCGAACCGAATAGTAAAAACTGAATTAACCGAAAAGTCCTTAGCCAATAACCAAAACCGAATCGAATAGCACTAAAACCGAATTTCAACCGAACCGAAATATTTCGGTTCGGTTCGGTTATTAACTGAAATATACTATGTGCTACTTTTTTGGATTTTTTTAAACATTTTGGGACCAAATAATAAAAACAAAAACTGATAAAAGTCCATAAAATAACAATAACTATTCATAAATCATTTACAAAAGTATATTAACATCCTAATAAACTAAAAGTCCATAAAAAAATTAAAAATAACATCCAACAATTAGTCAAATACTAAAATAACATAATAGTCCAATGTCCATACTCCAAAATAGGTTAATATGTGATTGATAGATTGACTTGATAATATTTATTTTAATTATTAAATATATTATTATAATAATTATTAATTAAATTCGATTTTCGATTATTTCGGTTATTTTCATACAAAAACTGAAACCGAACCGAAATACCGAAATTTTAAAATTTAAAAACCATAACCAAACCGAACAACCGAATAACCGAACCGTAAATTTCAGTTCGATCGGTTAATTCAGTTTTAACCGATTAGTGCTCACCCCTAACCTAAATTACTCATTATGCTTGATAGCCAGGTGGGCCGTGGGCCCGAACCACCCAAGACAAAAGCCTAATTAACACTTACTCCCTCCGTCCCGGACTAAATGTCCCACTTCTTTTGGTTGAATGGTTTAAGAAAGTGTATTTGTTTATTAATATATGGTGGAAAAGTAATGAATAGTGTTGAAAAGTAATGAATAGTGTTTAATAAAGTAATGAATAGTGTTGAAAAGTGGATTGAATGAGTGGCATTTTTTGTAATATTGTGTGAATTTGAAGGTTAAAGTTTATATGTAGTAGAGTGTTGCTTTTTCCATTTATGGAATGAGACATTTAGTGTGGGACAACCAAAAAAGGAAAGTGGGACATTTAGAGTGGGACGGAGGGAGTATTATACAAACCCTACTTTTCTCATGCAAACTACTCGAGTTTTCCCATATAAATTTTCAAACTGCACAAACCTTTTCATTTCATGTCCATTTTCAGGACATTGGCCAAGATAAATGTGCAACACTACACAAAATTAAAACTCAACAAAACCAAAAATGAACTTAACATTACATCATTTTCTCTATGTTACTTGAAAGTTACAAAACCTTTACAACAGAAGGTTCACATTGCTACAGATACCTTCAACATCCTACGAGCCCTTCGATTCCTCATCATCGATAGCTTCATCGGGCGAGTCCTTGAACGAGGCCGCTAGGTATTCCGCGAGACTCTGCTGAGAGATTGAAGCTTCACCAGAAACCTTAGCTTTTTTCATGCTAATGGATTTCGGAAGCCACGATTTATCAGAATCACGGGCTTGGGTGGTATCCTTCCAAACGATCGGGGTCAACGTCTCCCATGGATCTTCCACCATTTCCTTTCTGTAATACAAATATGGCCGTTGTTCTGCTGAGGTGGGCTCGTGTGAACCCGATCCCCTCCTACCACCAAATCCCGATCGAGGATTGAACCTTTGACCTCTGCCTTGGCCATAACTACCATAAGGAGGATTTCCTTGCTCATAACTAACATAAGGATGATTTCCTTGCCCATAATTAGCGTAAGGAGGATTTCCGGGGTTTCTGAAGTTTCCGTCTCTCGATAAATTGGATGGTGGGGTGGTGTAGTTAAAGGCGCCGTTTGGTCCACCCCAAGTACTTGGAGGATTCCCTTGTTGGGGTCTAAACGAAGGGGTGGGACTCCGACTGAAGTGGGTCGTCGGGGCTTGGAATATCCTCTGACCAGGAGGGTCGGCACCTGGACCGTGATAGACCGGGCTCGGGTGTGTCATACCTTGATACACAGGCCCTGTTAAACAATGAAATTTTCTTTTAGTTAACAGTGAAATGGCTTTTGATTCTGCAGAAATACAGCATAAATAATTCAAGAGCAGCAAAATTTGCAGTTTTTTAGGCTAGGCAGAAAAAAAGAACAAAATCAAATAAGGGAAAATTGTTTTTTTTTGTCCTATAACTTTACCTCCTTATTTTCGTCCTCCTGACTTTCAAATTTTGATTTTAGTCCTGTAATTTTACCTCTTTTTTATTTTCGTCTGTTGACTTTCAAATTTTGATTTTCTTCCTGTAACTTACATTTTTTTTTTTGGCCCTACAACCTACTAACCTTTATAGGACTAAAATAAAAAAGCGGTAAAGTTATAGGACTAAAATCAAAAGGCGGTAAAGTTATAGGACTAAAATCAAAAAGCGGTTAAGTTATAGGACTAAAATCAAAAGGCGGTTAAGTTACAGGACTAAAATCAAAATTTAAAAGTCAACAGGTCAAAAATAAAAAAAGTATGTAAATTATAGGACTAAAATCAAAATTTGAAAGTTAGTAGGACGAAAATCAAAAGGAGGTAAAGTTACAGGACGAAAAAAAATCAATTTCCCATTAAATAACAAGCAAACAAAAATTGCATATGTAACAGAAGATGGTTATTTGTGGAACTAAACAGGAACAATTAAATGAGTAAAACATAAGTCGAAATTACTCTGAGGGGTGTTGTTATTCCTCCTACTTCCAGAATATGCCGACATAGGATCCGTGTAAAAATCGAATCTAGGAGCAGAATGAGTAGGAGCAGGAGAAGAGCTTTCAATCAAGGGGTTAGAAAGGCAACCAGAAGACGATCCTGAACTACTAGAGTCGGCATAAGCTCCTTCTCGGGCAGCTTCCATTCGCATTGCCATCAGCCTCTCCTTTCTTTTCTCGGACTCCTCCATTATTACTTGATGCTTCCACGCAGGTTTAGTACCAGCTTCTGCAAAATTTCAATTTTTCTGTAATATTTCAAGAATATATATTTTATGACCCATAAGTAATATTAACTTTACAAAGTAATAAACAGATATAATTATTTATAGCATTTAACGAATCTAAGAATGAAATATTAAATTCTAATAGTTGCTTGCTAAAGCAGTGATATACAAACATATGATATTTTAGATATGATGTGTTTTCCCTATTACAAAAATATTTTATGCGTCAACATATTTTAGTGAAAGGATCGCAGAAGTTTATGCTAGCTACACATAATTGTTCCGCTTATGCCTAAGTTGAGACAAAAGGGTTGAAACAAAGAACATGCAAGGTTGTTCCGCACATCATTTCATGAAAACCTGAACATCACCAAAAGGCAGGTGGGAATCCAGAGGAGAAAGGTTTTGAAAGTCGTAAACCAAAGGATCAACTAGCTGTGTATGCATGTAAGTAATTAATGAAAATGTTTGGAAGTCGAAAAACATGAGGAAATATGTATCAATAGAATCATAATTCAAGATATAGCAGAATCAATAAAGACATATGAGTAAGACCATATTCTGTTTAAACCCTTCGTTACTATAATTTATATCATGGAATACATCACCCAACCCAAGATCACCAGTTATGCTAGACACACGTAACTGATCTCGTTATCTTGCCCTAAGTTGAGAAGGAAGGGTTGAAACTAAGATATAATGCACGTCATTACATAAAATGGAACATGACAGGTCGGAGGGGTAACAAAATACAAGATTATTGTAATTTGAAATTAATTATCCAGAGGGAAAGGTTTCAAAACCAGAGCTGAAATATGCATATACTTGATTGGAGTATATCCGAAAGTTGAAAAACATGAAAAATCTGTACTGCAGAAGCATAATTCAAGATTCAGGAAAATCATTCAAGTCTGATTTTACCCGACTTTATATCAGAGAGCTTCAATTTTCAACGACAGAAGAATCGTTCAACTGTAAGCTAGCATAAGTGATGGACAACAGTTCTGAAGCACAAATGCACAAACTACATTATCATTGTAATATCACATCGAATAGTTCCTGATTGTAATCTATATTTCTAAATAGTACTATAGTAGCATATATTCTGCTTTCAATCATAATCTTTTGTGAGAACGATCAAAATTCATCAAGTAACTCAATATTCAATTTGGATCTAACACCATCTCGCACAAGAATCCGTCAACATTTTATCCTTATATTGGCTTTACCCAGTTTCTCTAACTCAAAAAGAACATGATAAATCAAATAAATCAAAGCCAGCTCAATTTCAAAATAACTCGAAAAATCTTCGACTAATCAGCTTAATTGAGCAACAAACAAACTGAACTATACATATTAACAGAAAATTCCACTCAGATTACGCAAATCAGCAAACAAATTAATAAATTCAATGAGACAATGTGAGATAGAAACAAATGATTTTAGTATCACAGCTGAATGAATTGAAAACAAAAATCAGAAACATCAAGTGTTGAAATATTACCTGGAATCAAGGAGAAGAAAACTCATAAATTCGTTAAAAATCGGGGGATTTAACTGAGAAGTTTCGAGCAAATTGGCTCTAGGTTTAAACAACTGGTGAGAAAGAGGGAGAATTTCAGTTGGTTAATATAAAATTACACTTCGCCCCCATAACTTACCTATTTGTGCAAAATGGCCCCTAATAAAGCCCATGATAAGTATGCGGCCCATATATAGATTTGGGCTCACTAATCTTGGGCTCTTTGCAAAATCGGCCCAAAAGAAATGACATTACAATTTAAGTTTATAAAAAGAGAAAAATAGTACTCCCTCCGTCCCGATATTATTAGTATTTTTAAAACGGCACAATTTTTAATAAAAATGCACTTTTTGAGAAAAGTAGTGGCATATGGATAAATATGCGTATTTTATTGTGAGTATGCACGCAAATCAATGTTTCATTTTTTGTGAGTGTGCAAATAACTTTGAGACGGAAGAATTAGGAAAATGTGTGAATAATTATGGGAGAGGTAATATAGCTAAAAATAACAAAACATATTCTTCAAGGTTCAGGCAGAGTGATTAATATCTTAAAGTTTTTATTACATTATGTAATTTTTTTTTATATTTTTTCAAGTTGCCAAATTGAAAATACAAACGTGAGATATAAAATATCAGATAATCAAAATTTGTAAAATGAATATGTTTTACCCTATATAAATTAATTTTTAGACTTGACCTTTTATCTAATGTGCAAGTCTCTTGTCAATCATGCAAGTTAAGTATATTTTTATATAATATCAATCGTTTTTGCTGAACAGTTATAATTAGTTTCATTAAACGAGTGGTATTGTTTAAAAATACATTTAAGTGCATAAGGTTTCTTTAATTTCTTCAATATATTGAAATTCGGGTAAATACCCATATTAGTCATTAGACATATTACCCTAAAGTAAATTATTAATGCAACTTAAATTTGTAGTAAAGTAAATATTTAAATTTTGAGTAGACCTTGTATGAGACTGTATCATGCCATGAGACGATCTTGTTGGAAATTGGTTTTGTAAAGGTGTCATACCCTTACTTTGATCAATTTTTTTAGGAGTAAAAACGTTAGTTTTTGGGAAAATAAAATTAACAATGTTGTTCTACTCGCGGAGTAGATGAGCGTGGTATATTTAATATCTCAAAACCGATTTCCGGTGAGTGAGAAATTAATTTGGGAAGTTGTAGTAGTGTTAATCATGTGTGTTGAATAAATTCCATGGGAATAGAAAATAAAGTTTCATCCCACATTGGAAAATTACAAGAAGTTTGTCTTGTATATAAGTAGGAAATTATTCATGTTCTCTAAATTGGGACATGGGGACCCTAACCATGGACCACACACGCGCGCGCGCCCCGCCTGGGCCCGAGTTCTTGGCAATTGGGCTTTGGTGCCATACCTATATTTTTAGAGTACCAAAAATATGAAAAAACTCATTATCTTTTTTGTTCCAATCGGATTGGGTGACCCGTATGGAATTGGGTCGGCCCACTTAGAATTGGGTCGGCCCACGAACATGTTTAATACATCTACGATTTTGATTAATACACTCCAGAGAATCTGGAATATTCCGTCTTGCTTCCCATGACTGAGAAACTGCGTTTCTCTCCACGACAGAACGTGGGTGATCCATGATCACCACGTACTCCACTCCAGCAGCCCTCAAATGGGTCGGATTTCCGCCTATATATACCCCCTTCGTCCAGTTTTTCCAGAATCACTTACGAACCCAGAAATTCCCGAAATTCTGTCTCTCCAGAAAATCCCGTTCAGCTTATAATTCCGATTTAGTTCGCCGGAAATTCATACTCGGTAGTGCTACCGGTGTGAATAGACAAACCGTTTTACCTTTGGGGATCCGTACGCATTATCCGTAAGCACTGTACGGGCGTTTCAATCTTGCGGGAATAGGTTTCACCTAGACTCGGTTTTTCACGAATTCGTTTCGTGTTCATACTCTTCATCCTATTTTCAGTTTTTCGAAATATTCACACCCCAGGTTCTAACACTTATACAAGTTTTTGTCTAAAATTGAATACTATATTCACCCTCAATTTACTTATATAAACATTTTGTAATATCTTTATTTTATCTGATTCATTTCTTTTTTCTTAAAACTCGTATCCAAACAATTAAACATTTCATACAAATATAAGAATACCATACAACTCCTCTACCTTGTAAAAACAACATAGTAATATAATATTAAAAATTTAGAGTATGTCTTGCATAAAATTATTTCACCGTGAAACGAAGCATAAATTGAACATGATTACATGTCTATCAAATGAATACAAACTTATACTCAACTTTTATTATTTTTTACCGTCAAACAATCTCACACAAAATCTACTCTTCATAATATTTCGAGCGTGATGGAACTTCTAATGTGAAAATTTAAATGGAATTTTAACAAACATTTCTCGTTTCTACGGCCATGAAACGATTGATTCTTTACTTCACATAATATTATTTTGTTGATACACATCACAAGTTTGTGATTCCACCATTATTAAAATTTAAAAAGGTACTCGTGAACAATAATTAAACAAATTAATAAATTTTATTTTACATATTTAGATCGATGATGTGTTGAACAAGATAAGCCTCAAAACTTGGGGCGGGTGAACCAATTTAATAAGCAAAACACATAATATTTTTAGGTGGGAATTAGATAAAGAAGCATTTAATAATAGTCGCTAAGATTTTCAATCTTGAAATCCCCTTGATTAAGGATTTTGCTGGCCTCATCAACACTAGCATACAAAAACTTCAATTTTCAACTATATTTGTACTATTAATCTATTACTATTATGTACGTATATATAGACTATAAAATATATTGTTTCTAGAGTTTACGTACTACCTCCGTCCCAATTTTGTTTACCCATTTGATTTTTGTTAATTTTTTTGTGAGACTTAATTTGTAGTATTTAAATGGATAAAATGATTTTTTTATGATTGCATATTATTCAATTGAAGTGCACCAAACAAAGTAAAGATGTTTTTTTACGTAATTATTAGTGGAATGGGGTGTAATTTAGAAGTATTTGAAGGGGGTACATAATGAAATGGGTAAACAAAATTGGGACGGAGGGAGTATGATTTTTTTATAGGGCTCGATTTTATTACATATCACTTGTATCGTATTACATTGTACATGTAATTATGAAGAAATTGTATATATAAAACATATTCGAATTTCATTTATCAAATTCATAGTATTCTTTTATTATATAGTACTCCCTCCATACACAAAAAATAGTCTTCATTTTTCGTACGTGGTTTAATGCAATATATCGGAAGGTATCACCGAGTATTGTGAGATCCAACTTTTAATGAAATAATCGTTTATGGAAAGTATGTACCTTTCGACATTAAAATATGTGCAAAAAATAAGACTATTTTTTGTGGACGGAGGTAGTATATATTATGCGAAACTATTAAATTTAGTATTCCCTCCTCCGTCTAATATTAGTAGTCTCGTTTGTGGGCTGTTATTTTTTGTCATAAGTTGGAGGGTATTATAAGGTATTGTGAAGTTCATTGATCAATAAAGTTATTGTTTATGAAAAATATAAGCATCATATTTTTCATAAATAGTCATTTTATTCCTAAATGAGTATTATACCTCAAAATATTCTACCACTTATAATAAAAATAACATATAAAAAACAGAACTACTAATATTGGAGGAGTGAGTATAATTTTTATTTAATTTTATGCAATTATGCAAATTAATAAATTGTAAATATGCTATAGTGAATTAATCAATTTGTGAGGAGTATGTATAGAGTGAAATTGGTTTATATATGAATCACTGAAGGGTATTAGTTGTTTTTACTGAAGACTATTAGTTGTTTTTACTGAAGACTATTAGTTGTTTTTACTGAAGAGTTTTAGTGGTTTACATTGCAGAGTCTTAGTTCATTTTCACCGAACAACTAAAATTCTTTAGTGTAAATCAGTAATACTCTTCAGTAAAAACAACTAATACTCTTTAGTGAAAATAACTAATACCGTTTACGGATTTATGTATAAACTAGTTTCACTCTATACTTTGTCATTTGTGAGATTTATTACTTTCTTTTGTTTAAAAATAGATGATGAGAAAAGAATATTTTGGAGTTCTTAATGGCAATAGTCAAGTGTTGGAATGCGAGTCTAAGACAATTGACTCGGATGGTGACTCGTTACTACAAGACAAACCAACTTTGTATTCTCATCTCATGTGTCTACATAATATTGGAAAATTTCTCCCTCCTTTTCTATAAGTTGTAATGCAAGCAACATTTAATTTTAAACCTTGGATTTTATTCAAATTTCAAAATATTATTCAAACTTGGTTCCGTTGACAATAGTACAATTCCACTTCAAATTCAACGTTTTTAAATTTTATTTTTAGTTCAAAATTTGGAGCAACACAGCTGATTTCCAAACAATATAATTAAGTAAAAAAAAAAAATTAATAAAACATGTAATACTTCCTCCGTCCCCTAATAATATTCACACTTGTGTGGGCACAGGTTTTAAGAAAAACTGTTTTATTGACTTTTTGAATCAATAAATGAAGAATATTTTGACTTAAAGTAGGTAGTGTGAGAGTGTTTTATTTCCTTTTTTTTTTTGTGAATATTATTGTGGGACATCTCAAATAGAAAAGTGTGAATATTAAGAGGGGACGGAGGGAGTATTATTTAATCTGTGTGCTCTTCAAACCATCGGTAAGATGAGTAATACTATTAATAAAAAGTGCACGGTGCAAATAGTATGTACAAGAATTTGCTCACAAGAGTACGTCTATTGCGCATTAGATGTAATTTGCAATTTAAGTGTACTTTTTAATACTATCGGTTGTTTTCATTGAAAAGTTCAGATATTTTCACAAAAAAAAAATTGTTTTAACTTGCACTTTTCATTATAAATAATTGTATTTTTCATTGAAAACTAATTGTTACTATTTCAAAATATACTTGAATGACAAAGTATTATATGAAAATAGTTTATGAAACAATTTTAAAGTATTATTAATCTAATCAGAAATATCATTAATCTGAATCAATGGTCGTTTGGTTTATGGGATATGATTGAATTAGCTAGGATTGGATTAGAACGATTATCGAAAAATGGATAGATTAGAACCAGAAAATTTGGACTAGAACCAAATTTTCTGGATCGAATTGTACACAAGATAGTCGTTCTAGTTTATCCAAGACTATGATCCTGTGCAATTCTTCAAACCAAACACGAGATTACCTGAGATTATAAAAACAATTTCAGACAATCCCTCAAACCAAATGACCCCTAATTGTTGTAAATTTATTGAACCCAAATTAATAATTCTCCTAATAAATTAATGATACTTTAAAATTATTCAACGTTTACCGTGAAGTATTTTCATATAAATCATGTTGTACTCAAATTACATGGAATATCTTGCTCATATAAAATCTCTCTAATAGATGAAATTAAAATATGAAATGACTTTCATAATGGAAGAAGAAACAAGAATAATAAAGATATATAAAGAGGGAGCGTATAGTCCAAGCAAAGGCCCTACCTCAGAATATCCCCAAAAAACGCGTAAACTGGCACGTGCTACTGACGTAATTGAATAGATTTTGACCGTCCGATTGACATATGGTCGCCGATTGGGGTCGCATCTTCAATTGGGGTTCGTTGGGCCACGTGTGATGAAGAATGGTCTAGGCCCATGGGCTTTTTTATTGGATTAACGGGCTGATGTCGACAGCTGGCGTGCCCCAATTTTCTTCCACTCAATTCAGTTCAGCTAATTATCTGCCAATTAAGGTTCTCGAAAATAATAAAAATAAAATAAATCTGCCAATTAAGGTTCTCGAAAATAATAAAAATAAAATAAATCTGCCAATTAAGGTTCTCGAATATAATAAAAATAAAATAAATCTGCCAATTAAGAGCATAACTGTCATAAAAAAATTAAGGCAAAGTATTATATGAAAATAGTTCATGATGAGTTTATCATAAAATAATTTTAAAGTATTAGTAATCTCATCGGAAGTATCATTAATCTCATCAGGGGTATTTGTTTTTTCTTGAACTCAGACTAATGATACCCCTGACAGGTTTAATGATAATCCTGATGAGATTAATGATACTCTAAAATTATTTCAGGTTAAGCTTATTATGAAGCGTTTTCATATAAAACCTACTCAAAAATTAATTCTCCACTAATCTTGTTTTCAATTTTGTTACTAATAGCTTTGCAGTCCTTCGGTTTTATTTTAATTAGAAAAGTGGCAACGGTAATAAATTTTTTTTTTTAATAAATCGTACTTTCTATGTCCAATATAAATAAACATAATTTATTTTTTAGTCTGTTCTATATAAATAGACATAAGTTTAAAAGGAAAATTTTACTTTATCTTCACCCCACACTACAAAAAAAACACTGTTTTGTGACGGAATTAGCGACGGAAAATCCGTCGCAAACAGTGTTTTGCGACGGTATCTGCGACGGACACGTATCCGTCCCTAAAACAGCCGTAGCTAATTTTTGCGACGGATTTCGCCTTCCGTCGCAAATTAACAACGGACAAATCCGTCGCAAAATCGGCGGGTCAGACCCGGCCGGGTCACACAGAATTTGCGACGGACAGTATTCCATCGCAAATATTTCGGGTCAGACCCGTTCGGGTCAACAACATTTGCGACGGCCACATTCCGTCACAAATGTTTATATATATATTTTTTAATTTTTTTCTGTTATAATTTGCTACAGGTTGT
This sequence comes from Ballota nigra, assembly GCA_947034835.1. Lineage (NCBI taxonomy): Eukaryota > Viridiplantae > Streptophyta > Magnoliopsida > Lamiales > Lamiaceae > Ballota > Ballota nigra. The sequence goes on along the minus strand of OX344727.1, from coordinate 971,587 downwards.
TTTCCGTCGCAAAATTCAATATTTGCAACGGAATTTGGCCGTCGCAAATTACCGAGCCTATACAAAAAAAAAAGTGGCTCGCGTGGTTCGAGCCCGGGCACCCGAGGCGGCCGGGGCGGGCGCGGACCACTGGACCAACCGGCCCATCTCTTTTTATATGCGGCCCACCTTCTATATTAGTCTTATTAGGCCTTGAACAATTAATCCATTTTTTGCGTCCAAGGGGAATCGAACACGGGACCTCTTGTGCAAGAGGAGGGGGCGCGCGCCACTAGGGCACAAGCTACTTTCGTTTATTTTTATGCAATTAATTGTATATGTATTCAAATTAAGTCTTTTTTTTTTTATAATTCACCAAATTAATTTCTTTTCGTATCTAAGTTGTTTATTAAAATATTTTGCCCAACTATTTTTTTTATTTTGTAAAATTATTTATTTCGACTCCCGCTTAAATTTATAATTCGTTCATTTGTACGCAATTAATTGTATATGTATCCAAATTGACTCATTTTTTTTCTACAATTCACCAAATTAATTCATTTTCGTTTCTAACTTGTTTTTATAAATATTGGGGCCATTTAATTTTTATTATTTCTGTAAAATTATTTATTTCGACTCCCGCTTAAATTTATAATTGTTCATTTGTACGCAATTAATTGTATATGTATCCAAATTGACTCTTTTTTTTTCTATAATTCACCAAATTAATTCATTTTCGTTTCTAACTTGTTTTTATAAATATTGGGGCCATTTAATTTTTATTATTTCTGTAAAATTATTTATTTCGACTCCCGCTTAAATTTATAATTCGTTCATTTGTACGCAATTAATTGTATATGTATCCAAATTGACTCATTTTTTTTCGGTAATTCACCAAATTAATTCATTTTCGTTTCTAACTTGTTTTTATAAATATTGGGGCCATTTCATTTTTATTATTTCTGTAAAATTATTTATTTCGACTCCCGCTTAAATTTATAATTCGTTCATTTGTACGCAATTAATTGTATATGTATCCAAATTGACTCATTTTTTTTCTATAATTCACCAAATTAATTCATTTTCGTTTCTAACTTGTTTTTATAAATATTGGGGCCATTTAATTTTTATTATTTCTGTAAAATTATTTATTTCGACTCCCGCTTAAATTTATAATTCGTTCATTTGTACGCAATTAATTGTGTATGTATCCAAATTGACTCGTTTTTTTTTTTCATAATTCACCAAATTAATTCATTTTCGTTTCTAACTTGTTTTTATAAATATTGGGGCCATTTATTTTTTATTATTTCTGTAAAATTATTTATTTCGACTCCCGCTTAAATTTATAATTCGTTCATTTGTACGCAATTAATTGTGTATGTATCCAAATTGATTCGTTTTTTTTTTCATAATTCACCAAATTAATTCATTTTCGTTTTTCACTTGTTTTTATAAATGTTGTGTCCATTAAATAAAAGTAAATTCAAACTAATAAATTCACAAAATTATAAATTAAAGTAACAATTCAAAAATTAAATTAAAGTAACAATTCAAACTAAAAAAAACTTTGTACTTCATAGTTATTAAAAATCAAATTTTTTTAACAATCGGAATTAAATCCGTCTTCCTCTTCATCCTCGCCCAGGTTAACAATCGGCGACATCGATGGCTGGGTCGGCGGGATCGGCGGCATCGATGGCTGGGTCGGCGGGAGCGGCGGCATCGGTGGCGCAGGCATTTGCGCTCGTGGCATTGAATCAGAGGTGAATATCTGCCACCACGCCTGCATGGCGGCTGTATACGCCTGCACCTCGACCCGATACCGCTCCACCTCAGCTGTATACCGGTCGTGCGCCTCTCGCTGCTGTCTCTCATACTCTTCCTTCTCTCGCTGCTGCCTCTGCATGTTCTTCATCTGCTCCACCTCCGTGGCAAGCTACCTCTCGACCTCACTGGGATGAGAGTCGATGGAAGACTGAGAGGAGGATGAGCCTGAGCCACGAGGTCGGAAAAAGTTCTTTCCGAAGCTGCCCAATCCAGCGAACCGCCCCTTTTTAGCCTTGACGTTCTTGAAGTACAATTCATTTTGAACGTCAACAGAAGGCTGTGTGGGGGGCATCGACCCCGACCCCTCTGTCGTTTCCTCAGGTTGAGGCTGGGAGGCAAGGTCCCTTTAGCATCTTTCTCTGCAAATTAATTATACAAAAAATTAAATAAATTGAACACAAAATATAAAATAATACTTTTAATTTTAAAAATTAAAATAATACTATTAATATTGAAATAATACTTACGCGGATCTCGGTAGTACGGCCGTAGGTAGACTTCCCAGTCTCCTCGACGAGTGGGTGGGCGAGCTGCAATCTCTCAAAATGAGAGGGCTCGCGTCCTTGCTCTGCCGCCTAATTATAAAAAAAGATAGTAAAAATTAATATCACTCATAAAAAATTAGGAAAAAAATAATATAAATTCAAAAACTACAAAATTAAAGACGAAACTTACAAATCTCAACCCGTGCTCATAAATGGACCGAGAACCGGCCCGATGTCTCGCCATCCCTTCTCCATCAGGGTCACTACGCCGATTCGCCTTGTTTTTCGCCGACTTCTCTTGGAATTCAGGGGAATCCCAGTAGCGGAGGAATTGGTCTCAAATCGGCCGGTTTTCACTGTCAGTCCCCAGGTCGGTCGCCTCTCCCTTCTTGTACCACTTCTCCCTCATTCTAAAAAGGAGGTCTTTGTACCTTTCCGCCGCATATTTTTCGAAATTCTTCCACATCTGGTCATCGTGCTCCGGTGCCCAAACACATTCTTTCTGCAATTACAATTTAAATGTAAATATATGTTTATATATTTGATATTAATAAACGGTGAATTAATAAATTAAATTAATACCTTAAATTCCTCGAAGTATGTCCTTTTCTTTGCATCAGACACTAGCCTCCAGGTGTAAACGGTGGGCTCGAATCCACATCCAAGGATGGGCCGGGAAACCTGATTAGTAGCCTCATGACCAGGAATCCAACTGTAAAATTAAAACTTCAAAGTTAGTAAAATAATTAGGTTTTAATTAATAAAAAATTTAGTATAAAATATTAAAACTTACGTTGAACCATGTGGCTGAACAGTCATCCGTGGTTCAACAACCGGATGCTGTCTGGAGGAGGATGAGCCCTCAGCAGTCTGCTGTGAGGAGGAGGAGCCCGCACCAGGCTGTGTAGAGGTCTCTGATTGAGACCTCGGTCTGAAAATAGGTGGAACCACGGGTCTCAGTGAGGCCCGTCGTCTCCTCCCTCCTCGCTCTCCTCGACGAGCCTCCTCATCCCTCGGAGGCTCCTGACTGTCACTGCCACTGCCTTGTCCGCTCATCTATAACAAAATTCGAAAAAAAATCAATTCGGCTCTACAATTCAACTATTTCTAAACATGCTTTTAAATTAAATTAAAATTCGATCAACTAATCTAATTCAACTAAAATCAATTCTAAACTTAACAAATTCAACTATTTCTAAACATGCTTTAAAATTAACTATTATAATTCAAACAATTCAACTAAAATCAATTCTAAACTTAACAAATTCAACTATTTCTAAACATGCTTTAAAATTAACCGTTATAATTCAACTAATTAATTCAACTAAAATCAATTCATTTCTAATATAATTCAAACAATTCAACTAATTCAATTCTAAACTTAACAAAAATTAATTATGCTTTAAAATTAAATTAAAATTCAATCAACTAATTAAATTCGATCAACTAATTCAACTAAAATCAATTCATTTATATATAATATAATTCAAACAATTCAACTAATTCAATTATAAACTTAACAAAAATTAAACATGCTTAAAAATTAAATTAAAATTCGATCTACTAATTAAATTATAATTCAACTAATCCAACTAAAATCAATTCATTTCTAATATAATTCAAACAATTCAACTAATTCAATTCTAAACTTAACAAAAGTTAAACATGCTTTAAATTAAAATTCGATCAACTTAAATTATAATTCAACTAAAATCAATTCATTTCTAATATAATTCAAACAATTCAACTAATTCAATTCTAAACTTAACAAAAATTAAACATGCTTTAAATTAAAATTCGATCAACTAATTAAATTATAATTCAACTAATTCAACTAAAATAAATTCATTTCTAATATAATTCAAACAATTCAACTAATTCAATTCTAAACTTAACAAAAATTAAACATGCTTTAAATTAAAATTCGATCAACTAATTAAATTATAATTCAACTAATTCAACTAAAATCAATTCATTTCTAATATAATTCAAACAATTCAACTAATTCAATTCTAAACTTAACAAAAATTAAACATGCTTTAAATTAAAATTCGATCAACTAATTAAATTATAATTCAACTAATTCAACTAAAATCAATTTATTTTTAATATAATTCAAACAATTCAACTAATTCAATTTAATACCACTTAAAAAAAATTAAACATGTTTTAAATTAAAATTCGATCAACTAAATCAACTAAAATCAATTCATTACTAATATAATTCAAATAATTCAACTAAAATCAATTCTCTAAACATGCTTTAAAATTAAATTTTAAACGGTAAAAATGAAGAAAACTTACGGTTTATTTGTAGAAGATGACGAAACGAGAACTCGGTGGGGACGGATTGGCTCTACAGCGACGGCACCCGACTTCTCCTTCCTTTTCCTCTCTTTTTCCTCTTCTTTTCTCTCTTTCTCCGCCTGTAAAGCGGCGGTTCTGTATAAATAAGTGGAAAAAATTTTGCGGCGCCGGACGCCTGTCCGTCGCAAATTTTGCCCGTCAAACGCAAAACGACGCCGTTTTTCACTGATTTGCGACGGCTTTTCCGTCGCAAATCAGTCAACGCAACGTTTCCCAATAAGACGCGTAAAACGGTTCGGATTTGCGACGGAAATTCCGTCGCAAATCAGTCAATGGGCCGTTTCCCGAAAGGTCGCGAATACAAATGTAAGCTTTGCGACGGCTTTTGTCCGTCGCAAATACAAAGTTTAAAATTGTGACGGCCTGTTCCGTCGCAAATCAGTCAAACGGGTCGCTTCCCGAACGGTCACCTTTAAACGGGTATGTTTTGCGACGGAATTGCCCGTCGCAAACTCAAAATTGAAATTTGCGACGACCTTTCCGTCGCAAATGTAGCCGGTTCAAGACGAAGGCGGTGGGCCCTAGTGTTTGCAACGGCTTTTCCGTCGCAAATTACTATCATTTGCGACGGACTTCCTAAGTCGTCGCAAATTGTCGTTTTTTGCGACGGCTTACAAAAATCCGTCGCAAATTCACTGAATTTGCGACGGAAATTCTGACCGTCGCAAAAAACCCGTCGCTAATCTCCTTCTTTTTTGTAGTGCCAATACTTTTTAATATGTCCAGTTTATGCATAAACAATTAATATTTCGTAAATTTTGTGTAAGAGAATTTTTACTCATTTATATTGGGTGGGGTTGTTCACCATTTATTATGTTTATTCCAGCACTTATTATGAACTTTTTCTTTTTTCATATGTTTCGATAAATACATTTGGCAATTACAAATAGTTCCCATAATTTTATTTTATATTTCTTGATCAGGAGATATTATCATATTCATATTTTACTCCCAATCACAAATTTTAAATGTCATTAGACACATGTCTGTGTCGTGTACCTATTTCTGAATACAATTTTTTATGTCAATTATTATGTGTATAGTAAATAATAATAATAATATTATACTATTGTATAAGTGACGTATATATGGCGATCAAATAATACACGGAAAAAAAATGAAAAAAGAATTCAAACTGAATTTTATGTTAAAAAGCTTAATGGGTTTAATTTCAAAAAAGCTAACACCACCAACCAAATGAAAATCAAATTAATTTGCAATAAACGTGATTATCTCATGAAAGTTACATAAATTGACATCAAATTTGAATACGACACTTAATTTGAGAGCGGGACACCAAAATATTATCAACTAATTTGAAATACTAAGCACTTATTTTTTTAAGCATCGATGCCCCGATAATATCCTACTGTATATATTAATTATAAGAAATTATGAATTAAGTGAAATTGGTATTAGTTATTTTCACGATAACGTATTAGTTATTTTTATCGCACAAAATATCCCGTGTGACGTGTTTTGTAAATGAAAATAGTTGCTGACACGACTCTCGACTCCATTATTTTATGAGGTTGACATATATTTTACAAATTGAACATAAAAGACAAAGCTCTATTATATATATATATGCTAGTAAAATAACTATTTTTGAAGTTGAAAGAATTTCACAAATTATTTTGTTTATATTATTTCTCTAAGAGCAACTCTTTTAATTTATACACTTGTTACGTACATACACTTACTCTTGAAGTTGTTTATATTGAAAAGTATGATTTAATTACTCCGAAAAATTTACACTGAAAATTTTACAGTACTAAAAATCGATTTTCAGTATAATCTAATCATATTTTATAATTAGCTTATATTTTTCAGTCTAAACAAGTTCAACTGTTGAGTGAGTGTACCGTGCACTATGTACATATGAGGGTGCGTGTTTCTTTAATATTCACCCTTATTTATGGGCAGGATCTAGACGTGAGCCAAAAATTTTGATACCATAAAAAAGATCATTTAAAAGTTTGAATTTGTTCAAAAATTAATTTTTTTTAATATTTTTAGTATAACTGAAGTCTTGAAGAGCAGATAATTTACTTGCAAGCTGACATGGATTAAAATTGACATCAACTAGTAAAAAAATCGAATTAATAGTCGAGTAAGTTACAGTAAATATGAGCTCGTCTAAAATAAATCCACATTCAACAGAACTAAACTTTCCAGCCATCCTTTAATTTTTTTTTAAAGACAAAGTATAGGGTGAAACTAGTTTATACATAAATCCGTGAAGAGTATTAGTTGTTTTCACTAAAAAGTAATTATTTCACATATGAGTATTACTGATTTACACTAAAGAGTCTTAGTTGTTCGGTGAAAATGAACTAAGACTCTTCAGTGTAAACCAGTAATACTCTTCCGTAAAAACAATTAATACTCTCCAGTGAAAACAACTAATACCCTTCAATAATTCATATATAAACCAATTTCACTCTATTCATACTCTTTTTTAATTCTTCTAAAGTTCAAATTTTCATTTTAACTCGCATATATAGAAATATATATAGTGTACAACTTCATTTATTTATTTATTCTTGAAAAAATCTTACTAATGTTCGATGCTTTTCCGTGTTATAATAATAATGCACTCTTTATCATCCGATCGGTATACTTTTTGTCTTTTCATGCAAAAAGTACTAGGACACACATATATTTTATTTCTTTTTCTTTTTTAAATAGCAATATATATTCGTATGTGTGTATATATGGACACACACATGAAAAAAGTTGAATGATGTAGTAATTCTTTATGACCAAGATTACGTAGAAAAGCAATCTTCGTTTCACATCTTATTTGAATCCAAACATTAACAAAAAACTCTTCAAAAAAATATCTAGAAAATGAGACATTAATTTATATACACACTCAAAATATATATATATATATATACTCATATTTATTCATATACCACTATTTTGTTAAAACATAATTCTGTGTGTAAATTGATTTGGAACGGATGGAGTTTGTTTTTTCATTCAGGCACATAAATTTTCCAGTATCAGTCTCTCTAAAATGTCAGGAAACAAAACTAAAATCAGAAGTTAATATTAAGAATCAGGGGCGGAGCCAGGAATGTGGATTGGGGGGGGGGGGGGGGGGGGGGGGCGTTACATACAATTCAACTCTAAGTATATGTTCGATAATAAAATATAGGTATTTCATATTTGCAACAAAATATATCAATATATATTATTAAAAATGTCAAAACACATAAATATGTCCTAATATTAAAACTTAGAACGTCTCTCTTGCATATCACGAAAATCATCTACAATTGAATCTATACAAAATGTTTTTGCAAGTTGCTTCTCAATATACACTAACAAGCAGTCCGTAAGAAATCCATCTTCCATTTTGTTACGAAGTGTAGTCTTGACTAAATTCATAGCAGAAAACGATCGCTCCGTAGTAGCCGTAGAGACTGGAAGTGTAAGAACAAGAGTTACTACTCTAAACAACAAAGGAAAGGTGTCTGAATTTCTAGTTTTCACCAACCATTGACATAGATCAGAAATCGTGGTCAATGTTTCAAAATCAGGAAGCTTTCGCACATGATCAAAATGCTTAAACTGCATTTTTAACTGTAGCATCTCATATGGTTCAAAATCTCCAGGATAAAACTTTTCTATCAAGCTGCAAATGTCATCAATTCTGAATGATAAACGCATCTCTCTTGGATCTAATGCCATGCTCAGAGTAATCAACTCCATTGTGGTGTCACTGAATTTATTGTTCAACTCTTGCCATTGAGTATCTATCACTACATAAAAAATATTTAATTTGTAATGATGTCCAATGGTAATTTCATCTTATTGACAAGAAGATTCACTCTTTGACAAAATAATTTCACTTCGGAAACTAACTAATCCCATCCATCATCTCTCAATTTTTGAAGGAGGAACTTAGTAGAGGATACAAGATGCATTGCATTTGAAATGTCTTGAGACTTGAGTTGCAAAGCTTGACAAAGCATATTTGAAATCTCCAAAACCTTTTTCATGAGATGCAAAATAAAGACAAATTCAAATGAAGTCAAGTCCTCATAAGCTGCATCTGCATCTCCTCGTTGAGTAGAAGTAGTTCCATCCTCAATAATTTTCAATAAAACTTCACATGTTGCACTATACATATTCATCAAACTGCTTATAGACTTCAAATGAGAACTCCAACGTGTATCACCAGCTCTTTGCAATGAACCAATTTGATTAAGCCCTCTCCCACTTTCAAGCTCATCCATTTCAAGCAAGTGAGCAACATTTGATGCATGAGCATCTTTTAATTGATCATTACGTTTACAGGAGGCACTAACAATGTTAATAATATAGTTCAACTTGGTGAAAAACTGATGGACGGGAATAACTTCTTTTGATGCAGCAACTAATGCCAATTGCAAGCGATGTGCAAAACAATGAACGTAATAAGCATAACGACATTCACCCATAATTAAAGCTTGCAATCCATTCCACTCCCCATGCATGTTACTTGCACCATCATAACCTTGTCCCCGAATATTTTGAACATCAAGAGAATGATTAGACAGAATAGAAAAAATACCTTCTTTCAATGTTGATGCAGTAGTGTCCTTAACATGGACAAGCCCAAAGAAACGCTCTTGTACATAACCACTCTTATCAACAAATCGCAGGACAATTGACATTTGCTCCTTTTTAGATTCACCTCGTGCTTCGTCAACTATGATACAAAATTTCGCATCACCAATTTCTTCTCTAATGGTTTTCTTAACTTTAGTTGCCAAAACATGTAATATTTGTTTTTGGGTTGTTGGTGATGTGTATGATGCATTTCGTGGGGCTTTATCCAAAACTTCTGCTACTCTATCATTAAAAGAGCCTATGAAACTCAACAACTCTAAAAAATTGCCACGATTAGTTGAGTTAATGGACTCATCATGACCTCTAAATGAACATCCTTGAAATGCAAGCCACCTAGTAGCCTCAATTGAAGTTTTCAAACGAAGTCTATTCTCTGCAACTTCCTGAGATGTGAACTTTACAAAACTGTGAATAATATGTGATTGTTGGTTCATGAGATCTGCACATGCTTTCTCAGCATTGCGATGAGGCGAGGAAAGATCTTTTCCAATATGTGCTAGAAATGAACAATTTTTTCCGTCACGTACCTTCTTCCAAGTTCGAAATCCATTGATTGTAAATGCGTCTGACCCAGAAGGTCCATCTTTAGTATGAAAGAGATAGCATGGTAGGCAAAATGCAGCATCTGCATGAGGAGAGTATTCCAACCACGATGGAAATAACTTAAACCATGACGCCTGAAAACTCCGAGAATGTTTTTCTCCAGATTTTGGGTATTTGGCAACTACACATTGAAATGGCCCAGCTTTAATATAAGCTCTCCTCACCTCATCACGCTTTTCAATATGATACTCCCATATTGGTGGTCGTAATCCTGGATCACGTACTAATGATTGAGTATCAAAATTTTCACTAATTTCGACTCTGGGTAATTTTGTAGGCCGAATTTCAGGATTTGGAGAGTCATTTTCAATTGGTGGAATTGACTGAGATGTCGAGCTTTTAACATTATTTTTTTTTAAAAAAAACGAATCAATTCTTTGTGACTTTTTCATCTAAAAAAAAACAGAGAATGAAACATAGTTTATTTAAAAAATAAATATTATTAAATTACTAATCAAATATTTATTATATAAATTAAATGAGATTTAATAAAATCAAGTAACTAAATTGAAACCATAATAATTAATAATTTAAACAATATATAACGATATATAATTTGCTCATTCAAATAAAAAGAAAGAGAGATCGTACGTCTAACCGAGGGCAATGGAAAAATATTATGGTGCTGGAATATTGTTCAAATCTATCAAACCCTAAAATTTATAATCATCTGAAACTGAAAATAAATAAAAGTTAGATACTAATTAATATTTAAGAAGAAATAAAATAAAATAAAATAATCCAAAATTTAATGGTTAAACCTGGAAGGCTGGAAGAACTTGATGACCGCCGAGCTGCTGCCTGCTGCGGAATGATATGCACCTCCAAATATTAAAATCTTGCTTAAACCCTAATATTAATATGATATAATATCAATTAGGGTATATTATATATAATATATGTAAACAACATTAAAGAAAATCTAGACCAGAAGATATAATGGGCCGCTGCTTTGTTACGGAAGTGGATGAAAGCCCAATCAACTATTAATATATTTAATAAGAAAATTACATATAAATAATTAATTATATATATAATGGTAGTTAATAAAAAAAAGTTGGGGGGCCATGGCCACCCCAAGTATGACCGTACGTCCGCCCCTGTTAAGAATGGTCCTGTAACATAGCATAGACCCAATTTTAGTCCCTTTTTAAATGTTGAATCTTCTAGAAACATATAGGGTTAAAATTGACAATAAAAGAACCAAAATCACTAACAAAACCATTATCAGAGTAGATCTCTAGTGAAATTTGTTCATTGAATATATACAATAAGTCAAACTCTCATATGCACCAAGTGCACATACTGTCCATATTTATACTGAAAAGTTTGTTTCAATTACACTTAAATTGAATAATGGAGTACGTCATTATCGAAAAATTATTTTATCCATTTAAATACTATTCCCTCCGTCCCTAAAATTTGGTTCTACTTTTTTGCACGTGGTTTAGGAGGCGCTTGGTTAACAATTTATCATTGGTAATGAAAATGAAAATTTATTTTCATCTATGCCCTCATAAGAAAAATGATATGTTAGGGGAATAAGTGTTCCAATGGTGACTCATTGTTAGTGTCATGCCCCAATTTTGGAATAGAAGTTGACAACAAATGGTCGTTGGTGGAGGAATGAGGGAGTGATTGGGGAGGATGATTGTAGAAGAGAATGGAATAATCAAAATTGAGTAGTGATTACCTTATTTAGGAGGAGAGTTAGTGATTTTGTGCTCATGAACCATGCTAATTACACTAATTTTCAATCTCATTCTCATTACCATTGAAGAGTTGTTAATCAAGCGCCCCCTTATTTTTTGTGTAAAGTAGTGACATATGGGTAAATATGTGTTTGTAAGTGTGCACGTAAATTAATGTTTTCTTTTTTAAAATGTGTAAATAATTTTGGGACGGACAAAAAAGGAAAGTGTAGAAATAATGGTGGGATAGTACGTGTAACTGATAATAATACCGCTTTATTAATTTCTGTATTACACGTACGTAATAATAAAATGTGAAAATTCACGTTCAAATAAAGAAAAGCAAAAGAAAGATCGTGTCATCGAGTGCACATGCACACGAGCATTACATATCCATTTTTTTTTAAATAAAATGAAAAAGGGAAAAAGTAATAAGAAAAAGAGGGGGAGCATTTTTTGCCGTAATGAGGTGATAGTGTCAGTCGATCGCGTTCACACTTAACCGGCTTACCGGTCAAAACTACTGTCTGAACGCCCCCATTTATTGCCCCCTTCCACCGGCTATTCCCGGTCAACCTTCCTCCCCAAGATTCCCCCCCTCTCTTCTTAATCCCCATTTCACCGCTCTCCTCCCCCTTTTCTCTCTCTACCCACACCTTCACTCTCTCTCTAGAAAAATGTTTGAACACCCAGGCTTCATAGAATTGCTGAATATGCAGGATTTCGGGCCGTCCGTTTTCGATCTTTTGCAAACGGAAACTTTTGTTAATTCCGATCAAAACTCCGAGGGGTTTAATGCGCCCGCCACACCGAATTATTCCTCCATTTCGTCCGAGTCAAGTGAACGCCCTAATAAAGAAATGGATGAGAGAGAAGAAGAAGTAGTGGAAGAAGAAGAAGAAGAGCATCACAAAACCAAAAAAGAGTTAGTCCATTTATTATTTTTTCATGAGATATGTGTGTGTGTGTGTGTTTTTTTGTTTCTAATATATTATTTGTGTAGGTTGAAAGTGAAGAAAACAAATCAGAAGAAGCAGAGAGAAGCAAGGTTTGCTTTTATGACAAAGAGTGAAGTTGATCATTTGGAAGATGGTTATAGATGGAGAAAGTACGGCCAAAAAGCTGTCAAAAATAGCCCTTTTCCTAGGTACTTACACATATATGTGTGTTAATTAAGATAGAAATAAATCATATAGATACTTGTTCTTGAATTCTTTCTTGCCAGTGCATATAGAGTGGTACAACACTACATGACAGTACTGTACAGTGCACTGTTGTGTAGTATGGATCAAATCATTGTTTTTAGTCACGGAATTTTGATCTTCCGAAAATTTTGTTTATAGTATGAAACTGATATTATTGATCTTATAAACTAATATTTGTAACATTTTGCAATATTATTGATCTTATAAACTAATATTTTCAAAATTTTGTTTATAGTATGAAATTGATATTATTGATTTTATAAACTAATATTTGTAACATTTTGCAATATTAATTTATAAATGCAATGGTATTAGAATGGCGTGGTATCGTTGAATGGGTTTGGTCTTTGCTACACAGCACTGTACTGCCCAGTACAACTACGCAGTGTTATGCTATAGGATGATGTACGGTACAACACCACGTAGCAAGTAGCAACACTACATAACAGTTTTGGGCAGTACAATAATATATATCCGTAACATTCTGTCATTGTTGCTTCTCTAATTAAAAAAATTTAATGACATAAAGTAATCTTTAATTATTGTATCATGTCATTACTGATTGTTTTCCGTCATTAAAAACTTTCAATTAGAGAAACAATAATGTCAGGTCATGATAGGATTGTTGCAATTACAGGTCAATTTTCTTATAGTGTTAATCTATAATTGCAATGGTATTAGAATGATGTGGTAGTAGTGTGTATGTATATATAATTGTTGTGACATTTTTGCAGGAGTTACTACCGATGCACATATGCATCATGTAATGTGAAAAAAAGGGTGGAAAGATCTTGCAATGATCCCACCGTTGTTGTCACAACATATGAGGGCCAACACACCCACACAAGCCCACAAATGCAACGGCCGCCGCCCCTGTCGCCGCCGTACCTCGGCTTCTCCGGGGCGGCGGCGCCGCACATCAACTACTCGGTGCTCTTGAATGGGGCACAACAAATGAGCTTTGGCTCTCCTTTGTTGGCTAACAATGGGCTTTTGCAAGATATGGTGCCTAATTGGTCAACCATCAAGAAAGAAGGGCTTTGAAAATTTAGAGATGAGTTGACTTTGTGTTGAGTTTCTGACTGGTTTTTGTGACTTGATATATATATTGTAGCATGTAGGTTAATGGAAAAACTTGGTCTTTGATCGGTTAGAGTATGTATTTTGATGTTAGAAGTGGTGGAAACCCTAATAGTTGAGTGTGTTTGTAATGATGATATATTGGTTCTTTCTTTCTTTTTTTCTCCCAACCACCCCTCTAAAAATGCATCTAAATCTATGTCACACTTGGTTGATTCACTTACATACTTGAATTTTTTTATACTAGATATCTGGCTCAAATTAATTCAGGAGTCTATAAACCACCGTCCATTATCAGTGTAAAGAGTATGTATAGAGTAAAATTGGTTCATGCATAAACTTTTAAAAGGTACTATTTGTTTACACTAAAAAATATGTATTAGTTGTTTACACTGAAAATTTTTAGTTTATTTTCATTAAACAGATAATGCTTTTAAGTGAAAACAACTAATACCTTTTAATAAAAACAATTAATACTCTTTAGTAAAAAATAACTGATGCTCTAAAACTTTGTATAAACTTTTGTATCGTCTCCCAATTTTAATAACTCTATTAAAATTTTATGGAGAAGGGTAGAAGAGATAAAATGATTGACTTTTGACAAGGGACCTAACCTTTCTGACGTATTAAACTAAATATATATGATGTGTTGGAAAATGAGGTTGGATTCATTGAACCTTAGAGAAGGATAACGTGGTAACTTGTGATGAATAATCACGACATCACCGAATGAGAACGTATGTAAGGATTCAAACATAAGATTAGTCGGTGATGGTCGACACAGCATTAATCTCTTCTGCCCTTTTGCAAAACTCATCATTGTACCACTTGTGGTGAGTTTCTAGTACACATCACAAAACGTCGTCGCTTCGATTTATCCCCATGTTTTAAAAGACGAGTTTTATACGGATTTGGTTCTGGTGTGGTACAGTACCGTATTGTGCAATAAAATTGTACAATAGACACCTACCATTCTATATAGAATAGTGAATTTCTATTGTGCAATTTTATTGCACAGCCCCGAATTCTAAGTCTGATTTATACTATCGTATTGATTTTAAGAATGAACTTATATTGTTATGTAACATATGACAAAAATTAATGTGAATTAGAATTCACGTGAATTCTTCGTGGTGCATACGTACTATTAGTGGTATGCATACATATTATTACTATTGTAATATAAAGTGTCACTGTTTAAAAATCTCACATTTTTTTTAATCAGTAACACTCAATATACATCACAGTGACATTCGAAAAAATAATAATGTAAATACAGAGTAACAAAATGCCCACTCGTAATATATTCTATCTACCAATATTTTACTCGTTCTTTTTTTTAAAACAACACTCGCAAATAAATGGATAATCATATAGTATCCTCGCAATATCTTCATTTTTTAAATAAAATACTAATATTCAATTAAACTTGTGACAACAATAAATGAGTAAAAAATTGGTGGATGGAGAGAATATAATATAACCCGTCTCCCTTAACAAAATTAACTTGAAATTTACTTTAAAATTAATTGTCAGATGAATTAAAGACAAACAAGGACACTCTACCCCAAAAAGATAATCAGATATAACTCTTCATTAATTTAAATTATTTATTGGGGCTGGTGTGGGGAGATGTAACATTCAAAAGAATAAATGAATAATTTATGCTTGAAAGGTCATGAGAAAGCGAAAATTATTGGATCATTGCACAACACTAATTGAACAGTGGAAAAGATTAGCCATTAATGACGAAAAGATATCATGACCAGCCCCATCTCCATGTCATTTAATACCATGTTTGTGAGTCATTCATACCATTGAAAATTACTTTTATATCACTCAGCCATTGATAACCGTTGGATTTTCAGATCGATCCGACTGCATATATGTCTCCAAGAGTCATGATATATTATCAAACAAAAAATATAGAGTGAAAATTGTTCATACATGAACCAATGATGAGTGTTAGTTGTTTTCATTGGAAAATATTAATTGTTTACTGAAAACAAACTAAAACTCTTAAGTGAAAACAACTACTCCTTCCGTCCACTAGGAGTAAGCTCAGTATTTTGCACGTGGTTTAATGCAATATGTCGAAGGATATTATGAGGTATTGTAAGATCCGTTTATGAATGAATGTGATAGTTTATGGGAAATATATACAGATATTTTTCATAAACAATCACTTTATTCATAAACGGATCTCATAATACCCTAAAATATCCCCCGACATATCGCATTAAACCACACGCAAAAAATTGAGCATACTTTTAGTGGAGGAAGGGAGTAATATTGTTCAGTGAAAACAACTAGTGCTCTTTAGTGAAAACAATTAATACTCTTTAATGGTTCATGTATGAACCAATTTCACTGTATACCTCCTCATTATCAGATGTATTTGGCTTCTTATGAAGCCTAGCTATTTCAATGCAAATGAAGCACAAGTTGCTATTATGGTTACAGCACAAAGTATTGGTACTACTGTTATGAAGTTGACTATATAAAAAAACAAACATTGGATTCTTATATCAAATCCCTATCAAATCTCTATATAAAAAAATGCAAGCCTCAACATTAAAATATAAGTAAAAATCAAATCATACTCAGGATCAAAACATATTAGTTAAATCAAATCATAGGAGACTCAACAATGTCGTTCAAACCCGATGAAACATGTTTTAGGATTTCAGATTTACAAGAGCCACACTAAATTTACAGCAATCATAAGCATGCCTAAATTGTTGAGTTAGTAGGCTGTAGGTAGAACTAAAGACCAAATATATGAACACCTCTAATTTTCAATAAAATATCACCACATAACTTACTTCTTTCCAGTACATAGCTGCAGGATACGACAGCAAATCTAAACCTGCCAAACGTATTGTCCGTTAATTGTCAAGTTGGTTAATTTTGTGTCAAACTCCTTTCACGGAAAATGTATAAAAGTCTGTCAACTACTTGAAACGAAACGTCGTACATAAGTCAAGTTGTGTGCCTTCATATATTTTCCTCAACTTTCTTCCAATCAACCACATGAGATGCAGTTTTAATGTACAATTATCTCACGAGAAAATATAAAGCAGCCAACTGGAACTAACCGTATCAGATGAAGGTCATGTCATGAAACTAAGAATCGTGATTTTAGCTTCAACTCTTGGATGTGAGCTTTTGTGGCTGCAGCTATACCTTTTGAGTTACAGAAACCTCCGGAGAAAAAACGAGATGTGGTTTTGATTCCTGCAGCTGCCGTTCTTCCAGAATATCAAGTTCTTCTTCATAAAGTGCATACTCCTCAGGTTTCTCCCACTGATATGATATTATGGTACACCATCAAAATACAAGATTACACAAGATCCGGAACAATAGGAAATGTTACAAAAATTTCTAGGTGTTAGTCGGGCGGACACTGGCCTAGACAGCTCCCTCTATGCACCAACTAATCGACTGACTTTTTATACATATATATATTTGCTGATATTTCCAATATTTCATCTTATATGTCCAGGTTAAAATAATCAAAGAATCCAATATGTTATTAACCTGTAGTGTTATACATCAAGACCATTGTAAACTAAACTGAATTGTGTGAAGTGTTTCTACGTGTGGCAAGAGCGGGTGGGAATGAAGATGAATTTTTACCCTTATTCTAAATCCCTTTTTGCAAAAATATCATTCGTGTTAGAATATAAAATAATTTTGCTTCGTTTAAAGTTGAAAAAAAAAAAAAAACAAGTCTAACCCTTGCCAACAAGGCCGACTAATTGGCAACTAGAGGAAATGCCTAATTCAACCAATTATAAGTAACTGGTTAGCATGTAGAAAACTAGTACCTAGGTCGATTTCTGCAACACTGGTAGGGGATAACAGTTACAGAAAAAGAAGAAATTCTTACCCTGCTTTCACATGTTACACAGTTATAATAATATAAATGTCCATCAGGAGAAACATGCTCACTCCAGTCACATTCTACAGTGTTTTCGACCTCAGGAATTGAATCGAATGCATGAAATGCAGATGCCGAATCATTGTTTGTCATCATTTCCATGTTGCATCCTGAATGTGAAGACTGGTTGTTTGTCATTATTTCCATGTTGCTTCCTGAGTGTGAAGACTGCAAAATATACAATTGAAGTTCTTCACAAGATGCATTTCACAAGCCAAAGTCGAACGAAATCTTTTCTAAAAATATGCTCAAAGCCACATAACAAATGCTCCACACAAGATGGAAGATGAAATACCAAATGAGCATGAAGAAAAAAAATATTGAAACTGGTCTCCGAAAGATGTGTTTCATTAGCCATGGCAAGGCAGAAAGATGAAATATCAAGAAATTCAAGTACGTAGGGTAACAAAGGATTAAACATCGAGAGTACAGAGTTGTGATGAGCCAATAGCAAGATGTATGTGTTGGCACAAATAGCATTTCGTAGAAGAGGCATCAGCTGCATAAGTTATTTATTTTAACACGATATTCTTCATGTTATCCTCGATGGTGGGAACAGATTTGATTTTGTACTCTTTATGTTTTTTCTTCTCTTTTGAGTACAAGAAAAAAAAAAAAGCTTCCGCCTGTTTCTACAAATGAGCAATACTAATTTGAAGTCCACTTTTTGACTAAACCAAACTGGTGAGTTGCAATAGACTATGCAGCTCGAGAGAGTGACGTCCACTAAAATACTTTTCCTGGCAGAAAAGTTAACAAAAAAAACAGCAGTGGAGGTAACTGTCGCCATGTTGCAACAGGAAGCCACGGAGTTATTGTACAAAAGAGATACTCCTCCAACTATGAGCAAAAACTACAAAAAAAAAAAAAAAAATCTCCACCACTACGTGGGAGTTATTATGCCAAAGCATAGAATCAACTTTTAGATATCTTCAAACAAAGCCTGATTGTCAGATAAAGGGTTTTAATTACGTTTTAGCCAAACCAATCATCCTAGGTGGATAATAGGAATTCAATTAAAAAAATTCCACAAGATGTGAAATTTTACAGTAAAATAGGTAATACACGTGCTCCAGTGGTTATGGATGATCAGGAAGAAAATGCTACCTTCATCTGTTGCATTTCATTAGACAGCATATGCACATTAGCGGGATCATTTATATACGGAGCACGCCTGGAGAAAATCAAACCAAAGTATCAAGTGATGTAGCATGTGTATATGTGATTAATAAGAACCCCATCCCCCTCTCTCAAAAAAGAAATAATATTGCTTGGTACCAAACCTCCCCCCCCCCCCCCCCCCCCTCCGCCTCTCTTTTGTAAGAGGTACCAGATTAAAACCTTAAATTCCATCGGTCTAAAAAAAATAAAAATAAGAATACATATGAGTATAATAAGACATAAAATAACATTATGCAAAAGCATAACAGTGCTTCACCAACACATCTAAAACTTATATAAATTCTTCAAGAAACTTGAATTCAAAGTTCATTAGGAGTTTGATATGTATTCTCGTAATTCTTAAAGATTTAAATCAGTGAATAACCCTCGTAAGAAAATATAATAAGCAGGAAATCTTGGAAGGAAAAAAAATCAATTTATTCCTGTCAGCTTCTGAATGTCTTCTTTAAAATCATATTTTACAGGCTTCAAAACATTCAGTTTCTCAACATAAAGATTCCAGGTTCTTTTTTTGGCAGCTAAACTACTTGTACTTTTGTCAGGGACTTTCCAAAATCAAGCTTTTTGGCGACCTATTTCCCATCCTTTTAACAATATTCTTTTCAAATTTTGGCAAAATCTTACAAGAAAATGGCCTCTTCAAGTGTCCCTTGGGTGTGCATCTACTTAAATGATGGAAGAGGATCATTTGGAATATTAAAATGCTCTCTTTTTCGGGTAAAACATAGGTTGTCCAGCAATACCACCACAAGCAATACATGTATATATATATATATATATATAACATTGTTTCTTTGTCACTAAGAAGTAGTGCATAACAAAACACTCACTGTTCACAAACTCTGCAACAATGTTACAATATCAGAAAACCAAAGTAGTATGGATTTCAAAATGCATAGTACCTTGAATCCCCTGTACGTGGCTTCTTTGGAGCTGCAAACCTAACTATCAACGGTAGATCACATCCCTAAAGAACGAACCTTGAGATTAGCTTCTAAAGTTTAATTCATTTATTGAGCAAAGAAACACATTTCAAGAATTTAGACTTACTCTCATCACATATGTTCCATGTAAAGCATGAATTGCAGCGATTGCCATATCTCTACAAGAATATTGGATAAAAGCACATCCTTGAAAGCAACAGAAAGTTAAGATGAGGAGAAATAATCAAACATCCACCAATCAACAAGTTACAGTACATTCAAAAACTCAAAAGAGTCGTATTCGGGGCACACAGAGAGCAGGCTGTAAACATATTTACAGAAAGAATGAAAGATAGGTAGCAATATCAGATTCAGAATCCACTATGAAATGTTTATCAAGCCTCATGCAATCCATGATGAGCTTAGATTACATAGCAAGAGAAATAGCAGGATACATACCACGACTTTGCTTGAATTCATCCCGAACCATATAAACCTCTTCGATGAAACCGAAGGGTGAAAATATCTGGAAATAGAAACATTCTATCAAAACTCGACAAAGCACCAAGAAGCTCGAGCTTAAAACTAGATATTTTTTTAGGCTTGTCTCGGAGTCAGCTAATTAATGAGCACACTCAGAGCACAAGAATGGATATAATTCATATCAAACTACAATGTGAAAACATGAACATCAAATAATGCATCATAGTACGACGTCAAAATTAAATACTTAAGCAGATTTGCTCATACTGCGTATGAAACCTACTATCAATAGGACATGGTAATAGACTGCAAAGTATTGAAATAATCTAAAAGGTATGTACTTCTTCAATTTCCCTTTTCAAAGCCTGTCTATTCACGCAGCCAACATACAACTTGTGGTTATGGACAGGTCCACCAAAGCTCCCTATGAACAGAGAGCGAAACTGAATCAGCAAGAATCCGGGAAAAAAAAAAGAGTTTTAACTTTGAGTCAGAAAGCATGCAATTCGAAATACCAATGCAGACATTTGTGATAATCCAATATAGTTGATATTTAAAAATTCAATAGATTAATACTTTAAATAAGATTAAATAAGCTTTAATACAATATTCGTTGAAAGACACTCCATTCGTGGAATCTGATTATTAGAAAAGGACTGACATTCTCCATGCATTCCACAGGTGAGTGGTGACTGTATATGGAATTCAAAGTTCAAACGATATACCATACTCATCAGGTTTCAAACCAATAAGAAAACTTACCCAGATTGTCACCCAAGGAGGACAATATGTATATGTCACCCATCCAAAAAGATATATGTTCCACTCGTACCAGAGATTGACAATTTCTTACCAATTGCAGTATTTGAGACTCAAAAATAACAATTTCACGTAAATGCAGTTGAAACCCAATGAATCCACACAAATAACACTTAAGTTCACATGAGAAGAACACATGGGAGCAAGAAATATGACCAAAGCAATAAAATTGAGGAAAAAATATCTTGACAAGTTATTTTTGAGAGCTTAGCACCAGATTCAGTGCATGGGTTTCCTTAACAAATTTATAAACCTCTCTACTTCAAAAAATTCATGTCCAGAAAACTGCTGTATCCTAAACCCTAAAATTAAACTGATCAAAAGGCATTGTAGTAACTAGTAAATATATAACAAAAACACAATAAGTTTCATGAGAATAAAATTACCAAGGCGTTCGTGCTCTCCATCAGCATACTTAACTTTCAGAGGAAGCAAAGCCTGGATGAAAACATTACGTATGGCAGTAAGAGAAACTATATGTATTTGGATAAAATAATTTTGATATGGTTAATCGGTCAGAAATACATGATAACTAACCCCAGGAAAAATATATTGACTGTTAAATGCCCCAATAGCTTTCTCAGCTTGCTCAACCGCTGCGTACTTCACAAAGCAGCACTCTACAAAAATATGAAATCAAGATACTCATAGTTAAATATTTCCATACTCGACAAAACTACAAATGAGCCTTTCATGTTTAGTACATGAAAATGGCAACGCCTGACATGTAGGTAAATTTAAAAACAGAATAATTAACAACTCTTCATGAATAGCTTTCTTACAACTTGACAGTACAATATGGCAAAAACCACACCTATTTTTAGTTAAAGTTTTGGGGGAATGTTGACTTAGTGCATGACAACTATTGACATCCGAAGCATATAAATCTTTTTATAAGAGTCATTATGTCATATAAACAACAGCTGAAAAAATCTCTCATGCTCCTCATGAATACTTGAAGGTGAACGATGCATATATTCGTGAATCTGTATACTTATCTATATGCTAAGCACACAACTTTAGTATTACACATTTAAGATAACCAACAAACATGTACAAGACATTTACAAGGAAACAATATCAATCACAAATGATCATAGAATACACATCAAACTATTAAAAAACACAGATTAAAAAGTTTAATCTCAAAATGTCATGAATGTTCGCAAATCTATATAACCAAATGTACATTAAAACTCAGCATAACTTAAAATTTAAGCAGAAGAGACTTTATAAAAAGTAATGCTTCATACCCTGCTGGATACCAGTCCGCTTATCCTTTAGAAGAACAACCTCAAGTATATCTCCGAATTCTCCAAATACAGATTTAACCTGAATGTAAAGGGTAAAAACCATCATTTTGACCAAATTAGAACACTGAGGTAAAACAATACTTATAAATTTAAGCAACGCATGGTAATCTTCAAAGTAATTACGTCTCTCTTGCTACTTACATCTAATTCAGTGGCTGTTCTCGGAATGTTTACAACGTATAGCTTCACAAAACCGTAATCAGCGTTATCTGTAGAAAATTATACTCGAAATGACGAAACTGCTACGTTGAATTGAAGTAAGTAATTCAAAACATTAAAGCTCTGCAATTACTAGGGTGAGGAAATTGTCGCTTGTGGCCTGATAGAGGCGGCGTATTGTTGGAATCGTTGTTGAGGTTGTAGCCAGTGGACTCGTTCTGATGACCGTTGAAGTTGTGGTGGTGCCGGTGGTCCGGTTGGTGCTGACCGGCGTAAAAGTGGTCCTGTCTATCGTCGTAGTGGGAATGGCCGCCGTCGGCGGCAAAAGGCGGCGGCGTAGCGAAGTGATCGGGGCGCCTCTCTCCTCCGTGTCTCTCCATTAATTTTTTTTTTTTTTTTTCCGCGGTGATTAGGAATCGCAGTCCTTGGACGAGTTTTGACTTGTAGAATGAGTTTTCACTGAAAATGTTAATGAAACGGTATTAATTATTTTCATTAGATGTATTATTGTTTTAACATAAAGGCTCCACTTGGTAGGGAGTAATAATTTTAGTAAGGGGTACAAATTTAATATGGAAAAATCATACTCCCCCGTCCCAATTTTGTTTACCCAAAAGCCCAAAAAAATAAGGGTTTTTTTTGTTTACTCATTTTCTAAAATAGCAAAGAGCAACACCATTTTTTCAAACTCAACCTTCAAAAAGCTACTTTATACTAAAAAATATTAATAAACAATTCCTAAAAAATCACTTTATACTCAAAAATATTAATAAACAACTCTTTTCTTAAAAACCGTGTCATTTAGAAATGGGTAATCTAAATTGGGACGGATGTAGTATAAAATTGTTTGGTAGGACATATAAAAAAGGTTCTACTAATTTATGCAAAATTCTTATACTTACTTGGTAGGAAGTAATAAAAAAGGTAAAAATTAGGAATAGTAGTGGTCCGGCAGCCTCCGGCGACTTTCCGGCGGCGGCGGTCCGGCAAAATTCCGGCGACTTTCCGGCGGCGGTCGATGTGACAAACCAATAATAAAATAGTACGACTTTTCGGACCGAATTAATTTTGTAAAGGTGAATAGTGCTTTGGAGGTATTACGCCTTACTATTTTACAGGGTCAGACATATAAGAAACGGGTCAATATTATTTTAGTATGCCCTACCAAACAGAATATTAATTATACAACACCCCATAATATGGGCTTATATGCCCTACCAAGTGGAGCCAAAATATTATAATAATAATAGTTAGTACCACACACTATTGTTTTCAAGGAAAAAAACTATTCAATTGGATTGGATGGAAAAGTTATATATGAAATTATATTAATAAATATTTTAAAAGATGAATTTTATTTTATAAAAGAAGGTATTATATACTTATGAATATTAGCTCATATGAATGTCTTGTTTAATAAGCAGTGACTCATTTAGAGCCCATTTGACTTCGTTTATAAGTTTTTTAAAAATAGTTTATAAGCTGCTTACACCGTGTAAGCTGTAAAAAATAAAAAATATAATTATCAAAAATCTTATACTTATTAGTCAAATACTTTGACAACTTATAAGCTTTTAAAACAATTTATAAGATGTTAAAGCTTATAAAATATTTAAAATAAGCTTCGCCAAATGAACTCTTAGTAAAAAACTATGAAACTGCTTGGGAATTACTTTAATTATATGTGCAATGATAATTTATATGGATTACGTGCACCAATTTTACATGTTATTGTAGAATACATTAAGACTGTGTTTGCTTTGTTTGATTAGGTGGGTTAACTTGTTTTACCCACATTAGTTTTCAGTTTGATTTGATTGATTATGGCCCGAGGTACTTTTTGAGCCCGGGTCCATTTTCATCATTTATCATGCAGGCTTGTGATTCTTTGTCACCTCAGGTGCGGTGAGATTATAATACCACCATTTGTCCAACATGTAAATCGTCGGGTTTGCCCCTTCAGTATTTTTGTATTTTGACGGTCTTATCCCCCAATATATGTGTATTTACATTACGTCATTCAATTATTATACAGATGAAAACCTAATCTCAGGGATTTTTCTTGCCCATCACTCGTCTACAAATCGCCGTCGGTTTCTCTCGCCGTTGATTTCTATCGCCGCCGGCTTCTCTCGTCATCAAAGTCTCAAAGAATCGTCTTGGTTTCCCTCATACGTCTACAAATCACGGCCATTTTCCCTCACTGTGGGATTCTCTCGCCGCCGCCTTCCAAACGACGCTGGCTTCTGTCGCCGCCGGCTTCTGTCGCCATTGAAGGCTCATACATATGTTTCTTGCACTTTATACATGTATTTAGGGTGTAAAATACATGTATTAAAATGTATTTGGGGAATTTTTTTTAATAATAATACACGTGTAGACTGTAGTAAGATAACAATTAATTCAAGTGTCTGTTTCATCTTGCAAACCAAACAATTTATTAATGGATTATCTTCCATGATAAAAAAAAAAAAAAATCCTCTAATCCAAACATATAACTAATTTTGAAAATTCTTATTATGAACAGTGTAATCCCACTTAATTCTATCCTAATCAATGTGTCCTGTCTACCAAAGCAAACAGAGCCTAAAGGAATATTTGGTAAATGATAGAGGAATATCAAAAGTACGCAACGGTAAATGAGAGGAATGAAACTCATATCTCACCCAAATAAGTGGAATTGTAGATAAGAATCATTCTCATTTTTCATGGATCTATACCACATATTGTTCAATTCTATTTTCATATATTTACGTTCAAAGTATCCAACAAATTAAGCACCTCTAAAAATGGGTCAGATCACGTAAATGATGTGGATTTGAAGGTCGTACGTTCAAATACACTAAGGATTTTATCAATTTATAAACGGGTTGAACTAGGGTATAAAATTCATAATAATAATTTAATATGAGAGTTTTATGGGAAATAGTTTCATATACGAGATAAAACTTCACTCAATATTTAAATCATTTCACTTTAACGTGTGATTTGGTAGGACCATAAGCATGCATACATATAATTTATGCATTAAGAACCTTCAGATTTTGTCTAGCGGTGTAATTTTAGAATTGGGATCATGCTTCTCTATGAGTCACAAGTTCGAAATGTGCATTTAATTTCTTAGATGAATCGGTCCATAAAGAGCTCTGTTCAAGTATCAATTAGGGCTCCGAGTAGTGGACGATGGAATTGGTTTAATGCATTAGTCGATCCTTAGACCAAATACAGAGTTATATACAAAAAAAAAAAAATGCAACAAAAGCTAGTCTTATCACTTGTGGAGGGACGAAACCAGAATTTTGGATGGAACAGAAGATCATTTATTTATTAATATAAATAAGATATTTTTCCAGCCAATAAAACTCCACTTGTAAATAAAAAAATGCATTGATTACCATGGCTTAAACTATAATTAAGTGACACCATTTCAGATAACATAATTAAACTATATTAACCACAAACAAATAAATAACAATGATAATTAACTAAATAAAGCCACCTAAGAAAAAAAAAATTGTTTGGATATTGCTTTCATCATTCTCCCGCGATTTATTAATGTATTTATTTATTTTAATGAGAAAGGAGAGAATAAAGCTGTATGGGGGTGAAAAATAATCTCTCTGGGAACTTCTGAAGAAGCCCCTTTCCTCAATTGCTCATCGGCGATTATTTTGCTGAAATCAAGGTTTCTGCATATTGTTTCCTGATCGGTACGCTCAAATTCTCCCTAATTTCATTCTGTTCTGGCATTTATATAAAAAAAATTTCTCGCAATATCATTTTACCTCGGTGTGAATCGTGTTTCGAATTCAAGCTGCATTGTTGTTGTTAGGATAAAGCTTTGATTTCGTTTGGAGAAATTGAATTAGGAAAATTGTTTTCTGTGTGTTTGATTGCAGGATAATTCTGTTGCTCTTGTATTTCTGAGAAAATAAATTCTCAAAATTTCAGAACTGCGGTTTCTCTTTGTGGCTAAGCAGAGATTTCATGATATTTAATGATATATATTGCTAGTTATTTCTTTTTTGGGTAAATATAGCAAGCAATATTGTATAGGCATTAAAGGCATATAATTAAAGGGGATATCTGGAAGAATTGAGCTGTAGAATCATATATTTCATGAAATATGGACTCTAATTTGAAAGAAAAAGAAGTTTTGATCGATATCGAGAGCAATGAGGGAAGTCACGGAGCTCATGCGGAACGAGGCCCCTCTTCTGGGGGCAAAAGGGGGAATGCTTCGTTGAAAAGACTCGTTAGTGGTATTTTGAATTTCAACGGAACTAGTGATGACGAGCGAGGGGAATATCCACATGAGACAACGAAGTTGTTGGTAGATAGGAATACGGGAGGGCAGGGGAATGAACCACTTGTGGAGAAAAGGAATGAGAATGAGAAACCAAAGGGTGAAAAAGTAAAAAAAGCCGCGAAACCCCCACGGCCCCCGAAAGGTCCCACCCTAGACGCTGCTGACATGAGGTTGCTCAAAGAAATCACGAAGCTCGCCAAAAAAAAGCAAGAGAGGATTGAACGAATAAAGGCAATCAAGAAGATGAGAGCAGCTAAAGCGCTATCAACTTCACCATCTTCGTCGTCTTCATTTGCATCATCCAGTGCCACCATCTCGGCCATGTTCATCACTGGTTTCTTTTTTCTTGTGATACTCTTACAAGGTATATTGTCATAATGGTGAATTTCGTTTACGTAATGCCTTTTACATTGTGTTGATTTTCTAAGCATTGTTCACTATATAAAGTGGATTAAATCATTCTTACATTATGTGGTATCTAATGAACGATAGGCAAAGTGTTTCAATGCCCCAGTATCTTTGGTGTTATGGGAGTAGACTTTGGAAGAAGACTTGGGAAATAACGCATTAAAAATTTGATGTACTGGAAAGAAAACACATTGAGGAACCTTTATGATAGTTTTCATTCTTATTTTCAATGATTGCCTTTTCGACTTGAGGATGCACAATTCTCAACTTTTGTTCGTGTTATGAGAAACTATCCTATATTTTGTTGTCCAACGTATTATGTGATCACTTCATCGAAGTTAAAATATGGTGTTCCCTTTTTGTGTTGGTTTGACTATGCACCAACATATTTCTTGTTTATGGGAGTAGTGTTAGGACAAACCTGGAAATTCGATCCAGATTCTATTACAATTCACCACATTGTATCATACCTATGACTAAGGATAACCTTTTACCATCTCAAATCCGGTCCCGATGTGCAAATTAAATAAAACCTTTTGTTGAAATGCCTTGAATCCTACACTGAGCTGGTCGGGGTCTGATCATAATAATACGAGTTCCTCTCTTCTTCCCGTGAACGTATCTAACACAACGTTAGTGAACTATGTAAATTTGTGTTTGTTGTTTCTCATTTTACATATCTTTCTTGCATTCGTTTTTAACACATCTTATGTCCTTCGTGTCTTTAGGAAGAATTGATGAAATTGTCTAATACCATCTGTTATTCAGCATCAAGATCTTGTAAAGCAGCTAGGAGATATAAATAACAAGTACTATGTTTGTGCTTTAAGGTAGAAAAAATTTGTGCTTATTGTCAAAAAATTATCTTATTGTCGAAAAATCAAACTAGAAAGAAATGATAAATACTTCTATGCACCAGTTGCACCGTACAACTCAAATGTATTTTTAAATGATATTAGTTGTTTTGCTAAAGGTACAATATTAGCTGTGCAACCGGTGCACCAAATTGAAATACTAGGCTTTACACGACTTTTTAAATGATAACTTATTTGTTTCTCTGAAGGTCTCGGTTCCAGCAATAGTTCAAATGTGACACTCGCGGGGGCTCCTCAGCCAGCACCAGAGACAACGAGCTTAACCCCGATTGAGTTTTACAAAACTGTTATGTCAGATGATGGTGCCGCACCAAGTTTTTTACCTCCCAAGTCCGTACTTCTTTTATGCTCTATTGCTTAAAATTCCGTTTCTGTATGTAACTCGATTGTTTAACTTCGTGGGTGCAGATCTACGGGGTAGCTCTCTCTTTTAGAGTTGAGCGATGATCCACGTGCGTAGTTTTGGTTCTTCAGATGCTGGTGATCAAACTCTCAACTGACTGACTGCACATATTTTTTCAACTCACTCTCAATTTATTGACTGCACATATTTTCCCCACTCTCTGTGTACATGCAAAAGTTACTTGATTCTGTCACTTGTAAATGTATCATTAGCCAAAAGATAGAATGTGTATTTCACTTTTGTTTTGATGTGCATAGTAAAATTTCTTGTGTGTAAACTGTGAAAGTTTGTGGTGCAAGTGTATTATCGGTGAGAATTTTCGGTTACAAAATGATACTACCTCTATTCCTGAAAATTGGTTTTGTTTTTTGTACGTGGTTTAATGCGATATGTTGGAGGGTATTATCGAGTTTTCTGAGGTTCGTTTTTTAATAAAATGATCGTTAATGGAAAGTTTGTTTCGTATACTTTCCACAAACGATTATTTTATTAAAAAACGGACCTAAAAGAATCCCGTAATATTTTTTAACATATCGCATTAAAACATATGAAAAATACATACCAATATTCACGATTTCGAGACAAATGAGAAGAGCAGTGGAAGGATGATATAGGTGTTTAATTGACCTCTTATTTGCCATTCAATTACATGATTTTGTATCATTGCCATTGGTGAAAAAAAAAAAGGAATATATTATGGTGAGAAGTTAGGGGATGCATTGATTATGGAGTCCGAATGATTTTTCTAGATTATTAAATTTTGGGAATATTCAATTTAGATTTTAAAAAATCTTTAAAATTTTTGAGATATTCAATGCGGATTTTAAAAAGTCTTAAAAAAAATTAGGTATTCAACAAATTTTATTTAATTCTCTTTCAAAATATAAATAGATTTCACTCTCCAAAATCTCTTCTAATAACCAGAGATTTTTAGGGATTTTAAAAAGTCTTAAAAAATCTTTAGGTATTCAAGAGTCTATGGACTTTTTTTATTCTCTTTCATTGGAATGTCAACGGGGCGGGGACGGGGTCATTCCCCATATCCATCCCCACGAAATAAATGGAAAATAAAAATTCCCCCATCCCCGCCTCATTGTGGTTTCCCCGTTCCGCAGGGATTCTCCGTTTCATGCCTAATAATTTTTTTATCTCATTTTTAAAATATAAAATAAGATTTAAATTAAAAAAATTAATCATACACAACAATTACTTTAAGTTGGTATTAAAAAAACTAATTTAAACAATTTGAAGAACATCTAATTCTAATATTTTTAGTTAACATTTATAATAGATTGAAACTTATATAATTTGGAACTAATAACATAGTATTAAATAAAATATAGATGTAATTTTGAATAAATAGTTAATTGAGTAGGAAATTATAAAATATTTATTTGTAATTTACTTCTAAATTTAAATTATATATATATAAATATATTAATTATATAAAAATAATACGGGTCCCCGCAAGGAGCGTGGGGGGATCCCCGCGGGGCTGGGAATACTATCCTTTTTCCTGCCTTCGGGGCAAAAAATTCCCCTTCCCCGTTCGCCGTTCGGGGCGGATCCCCACGGATTCTCCGCCCCGCTGTCAAGTCCACTCTTCCAAAAATATAATTAGATTTCACTCTTCAAAATCTCTTCTAACAACCATAGACTTCTAATAAGGTCGAGGTATAACGGACTAACGGTGATGGAAATGAAGATGAGAATAGTAATTTTTTTTAACAAATGTATTTTTGTTATTTTTTCTAAACAATTTGGTTAACATTTTTTATATACAAGTGTGTTTCATATATATTTGAAGATGGTCCGCCTATATATGCAAGTTTAGATCTCTTATAACCGAACATCATTGAGGATGGGCTGCCTAGTTCCGATAATTAATTAACAAGGTTTTGATATTGTGTCTTATGTCACAGGATAATTGTTGAATTTCATTGGTCTCTAATGTATATACAGAGGTATGTTGCATTTTCCAACTATTTTTTGTTTGTGCTTATATTAGGTAGGGTATCATTCTTGCATTTTGATGTTTAAAACTTGGTACTTTGCTAGTAGAAGACAGACACAACCCATCAAAAAACACATGAGAATTAAACTTTTGATTTGACTTACAATCAAGGTTGAAAATATCGGTATCTATGGATATATCAGAACCTTAAATTTGTGGAAATATCGATGGATATATCGATAATTTAAAAAATTATAAAAATTTAATAACAAACTTTTAATACATAAAATTTACAATAGAATTTTACCATATTTTACATTTGTGATATTTAACAAAATTATGGATATTTTTCGATACTTTTTCAATATTTCTCGATATTTTTTTATATTTACCGATATTTTTCGATATTTACCGATATTATGCTCAATTTGCACAAAAATATAGTCGAAGTTGATTTTATATACTAATATTTATTGATTTTTTTACGGATATTATGGAAATATCGTTACCCCCAATATCGATATCGGTGGCCACGGAAAATGGATATATCGAGGATATATCGTGGAAATTTTCGGATATTCTCATCCTTGCTTACAATAGATGCAGGGGGCTATCATAATTGTTGTGCTTATTCATTTTAGTGGAATTTTTTTTACATCGTCTCCCTGAGAAAAGAATTGGAATGGGGAAATTATTGTTTATTAGCTGAAACTTTCGAACAATCAGAGTAGATGACTTTATCTGTATAGTTAGGGATATTAGAAGATGGTCAAATTGTTTTCTTTTTATTCTAGGTGAGCTTTTTGTTTGCATCCTTGTAATACTTCTTTAGATAGAATATGTGAGACTGTTCTGCATCATAAATTTCCTTACCCAAATTGCTACCCTTTTTAGATTGAGTAATTTGCACTTTTGGTCCCATTGGACATGTAATGTTTTACTTTCAGTCCCACCCAAAACACTTTTGGTCCCATAGGAATATTTTTTGGTACTTTTGGTTCCATATGAATATTTTTTGGCACTTTTAGTCCCAAACGTTCCAAAACTTGCAAAATTAGTCCCAAAGTTAACGGACACTTAACGGACTTGCACTTTTGGTCCCATAGGATAGGATACACTTGCAGATTTGGTCCCATAGGATTAAAAAATTCACATTTTTTACCTTTTTTTACCAAAATAACTTTATAAAAAGAAATATAATTACAATATATATGCAAATTTATTTTAATTTTAAAATATATATATACAAATACAATAATATATATATATATAAATAAAAAAATTAATTAGAATTATTTAATCTATATTAATTATTTTAAAATTAGAATTTCTTTTTTAACTTTTGTGCCATTTTTTTAATAATAATAATAATTTTCTCAACATCTTATTTAATTATTAGTTCACTAATAATCCCCTATAAAAATCTATAAATTATATATAATTTCACTAACGATTACACACAAGAACATCTTTCTTTTATTTCATTCCTAAAATTTAACAATGCACCAACATAAAAATTATATTATCCATTTTTTTGCCAATTTTTCAATAATAATAATTTACCCTATGTTTTATTTAATTAAAAAACAAATAAATAGTTCTTTAAAAAATAGAAAAAATTAATTTTTGTATTTAATTTAATTTGTATTTAATTTAATTTTTAATAAGGTTTTTAACATGTACAAAAATTGCTACGTTATAAAAAATATTTATAAATTGGTATGTTATAAAAATTGGTACGTTGATATCATTCAAAATTTGGTACGTATTAAATAAAATTGAACAAAAATTTGTACGAAAATTGGTATTAACATGTACAAAATCTTCACTATGTTATAAATACCGAACTGTACAAAAATTGGTACTAACATTTACTGAAATTTTGGTTCGAATACGGACACTCTTATTCTAAATTATCTAAATTTTTCTATGGTTGAGTCTATGGAAAATTGAAAGGTGAAGTATGTGGAGGATTTTTCTAACTTTGTGGTATGCAAATTATTTTGAAATGTTCGAATAAGAAAATGTGCAAGTTATTATGGGATTGAGTGAGTAATATTTTTGTAACAATTATAATAATTTTTATTTATTATATATCTAAAAATTACAATAATCAATAAAACCTTATTAAAAATTAAATTGAATTAGATTAAAATAATGTTAAATTATTCTAATTTTAAAAATAAATATTTATTTGTTTTTTAATTAAATAAAACATAGGGTAAATTATTATTGTTGAACAATCTATATAAAAATGGACAATATAGTTTTTATGTGGGTGCATTGTTAAATTTTAGGAATGAAATAAATTAAAAGAAAGAAGTTCTTGTGTGTAATCGATAGTGAAATTATATGTAATTTAAAGATTTTTATAGGTGATAATTAGTGAACTATTAATTAAATAAGATGTGGAAAAATTATTATTATTATTATTATTTAAAAGATGGCACAAAATTTTAAAAAAAATTGTTCTAATTTTAAAATAATTAATATAGATTAAATTATTCTAATTAATTTTTTTATTAAAATATAATATATATATATATATTATTGTATATATATAATATATATATATATATTATTGTATATGTATATATATATTTTAAAATAAAAATAAATTTGCATATATATTGTAATTATATTTCTTTTTATAAAGTTATTTTGGTAAAAAAGGTAAAAAAATGTGAATTTTTTAATCCTATGGGACCAAATCTGCAAGTGTATCCTATCCTATGGGACCAAAAGTGCAAGTCCGTTAAGTGTCCGTTAAGTGTCCGTTAACTTTGGGACTAATTTTGCAAGTTTTGGAACGTTTGGGACTAAAAGTGCCAAAAAATATTCATATGTGATCAAAAGTGCCAAAAAATATTCATATGGGACCAAAAGTGTTTTGGGTGGGATTGAAAGTAAAACATTACATGTCCAATGGGACCAAAAGTGTAAATTACTCTTTTTAGATTGGACTATTTAGAGTTTCTCATCTGGAGGCTCCATGGAACTGTTTCCATTGTGTCTGACTCCGTATGTATGGACCTATGGGGATAATGAAATATAATAATTATCTATAATCTCTAATAATTAATTAAGTGCAAGAAGGAAAAGATAATGAAATACTAAAACTTGTGGTTATGTGAGATCAGTCTAGCCTAGTTATATGTAAAACTGCTTCTATTAATTGCACAGATTTGCTTATTTGGATCAATTTTGGTGAAGACATATAGTTAATTGTTGTTCACCTTAAATACAAGGCTATATATATGACCAAAAGTACATGTTGTGGATTTTTGTAATAGTATAGTCTTTTAGAAATTGTCTAGCTTTTTACATATGTTACAAAGATAAATGGATACAATATCTGGGACGAGAATACCAAATATTTTCGTACGGTAAGAGTCCCGCCATCATCATTCCCTTTCAAATCCTCAGAGCATCTCCAACCCATTTCTCCACTCTATCGCAGAGTTTCGCGCTACACTGTCGCAAAGTTCGCGCTACATTAAATTTATCTCCAACCGTTCGCGCTACATTCTGCGCTACATATATTTTTTATTTTATTTTAGAGTTAAATTTATATAATTTTAAACATAATACTTACATAATTTTTTATTTTATTTTATATCAATTATCAACTAATATTAAATATTTTTTTATTTGAAAAATATATATATCCAATTATATATATTTATATACGCACTAAAAAATA
Source organism: Ballota nigra (assembly GCA_947034835.1). Classification (NCBI taxonomy): domain Eukaryota; kingdom Viridiplantae; phylum Streptophyta; class Magnoliopsida; order Lamiales; family Lamiaceae; genus Ballota; species Ballota nigra. The sequence continues at coordinate 937,247 of OX344727.1, read as the reverse complement.
TAGAAAAATATTAAATAAAATAACTTGATACAATTATATATATTAAATTAAATTTCATAATGCAATAATACAATCTTACATAATAAAAAAAATACATAATAAAACAAAACATAAACGAAACAAGCAAATTCATAACAACAATAGCAATCGTCTAGATCTCAGAATTAGAAAACTCCTCCCACATATGATCAATCAATGCATTACGAAGTGCCATGTGTGCGTCTTTGTCTCTAATTTGTCTAAATCGAGCCACAAATGCTTGAAAGGATGAAGATTCATTGCCTATGGTTTCTACATCGGGAGCTTGTACCTCGATTGTAGGTTCAATTGGTGCATCAAGATCTCGTTCATCTTCAACTATCATATTGTGCATGATTATGCACGCACTCATTATATCACGCAAATCATCTTTTCTCCAAAAACGAGCAGGATTTGCCACAATCGCAAATCGACTTTGGAGAACTCCAAATGCACGCTCCACATCCTTTCTACACGATTCTTGTCTCGTAGCAAAATACCTTTTTTTTGCAGAGCGTGGGTCACGGATAGTTTGCACAAGAGTTGACCATTTGGGATAAATATTATCAGCTAAATAATACCCCGTATTATACTCTTTTCCTTGAATGACATAATGTGCAGGAGGAGCAATACCTCTAGTTAGATCAGAGAATAGAGGAGACCTATCAAGCACATTAATATCATTATTTGTTCCCGGCATACCAAAATATGCATGCCATATCCAAAGATCATAATCAGCTACAACCTCAAGAATAATAGTTGGTGATCCACTGCGACCTGCATATTGCCCAGCCCAAGCTGTTGGACAATTTTTCCATTTCCAATGCATACAATCTAGACTACCTAACATACCTGGAAACCCACGTTGTTTTCCAATGTAAAGAAGTCTTGCAATATCATTGGGAGTAGGCGATCTTAGATATTGCTCTCCGAATATCTCCACAACAGCACGACAAAATTTTTTCACACATTCAATTGCAGTAGACTCTCCAATATTGATGTATTCATCAGTAGCATCCGCTGGTAAGGCATATGCTAATACACGGAGCGCAGCTGTTATTTTTTGTAGTGTTGACAAGCCGAGCCGTTGTACTGCATCTCTTCGTTGTACAAAATAATTATCATGATCTTTAACGGCATTAGCAATGCGAAGGAATAGAGACCGACCCATTCGAAAACGCCTACGAAACATTGTTGCATTGAAAGTTGGATTTTCAGAAAAGTAGTCGTTGAACAGGCGTTGTGCTGCTGCTTCTCGATCACGATTGATAATTCTATGACCGGGAACTGAGCCTCCGTGAGTGGGACAATCACCTTGAACTCTAAGAATTTTGGATATAATACGGTTGTTGTTGTAGATTTGTTGAACTATCAAATTTTCTTCTAGAGAGTACTCATCACTAGATGAGTCGGAAGATGAGTTTGGTTGAGAAAAACCAACATTATTTGGATTCATTCTTTATTAAAGGCTAGAAAATGGCTGAGATGGGTAGAAAATGTGAAATATGAAATTGAAACAATGTAGTGAATAAATAAGAGTGAATAATGTTGAATTTATAGGAAAATAAGTCATCACCTACCATTCTCGTCCACCACTCCAACTACCATTCTCGTCTACCACTCCAACTACTATTCTCATATACCAACTCAACTACCATTCTCGTCTACCACCTCAACTACCATTCTCGTCTACCACTCCAACTACCATTCTCATATACCAACTCAACTACCATTCTCGTCTACCACTCCAACTACCATTCTCATATACCAACTCAACTACCATTCTCGTCTACCACCTCAACTACCATTCTCTTCTACCACTCAACTACCATTCTCGTCTACCACTCCAACTACCATTCTCATATACCACCTCAACTACCATTCTCGTCTACCACTCCAACTACCATTCTCATATACCACCTCAACTACCATTCTTGTCTGCCCCTCCCATCTACCACTCTCAACTAACACACATTTTATATCTATATATACATCTTATATCATTTCACTCAACACAAACTTTCGCTCCATATCATTTTTACCTAAACACACACACTTTCAGGTCTTCCACACCTAATGGCCCTCCCTCGTCAAAACTATTCATATGTTGAAGATAAATACCTTTGAGAGGCATATAAAGAAATTTCTCAAGATCCAATTACAGGGAGATACCAACCGGCATCTGAATTATGGGTTCGTGTTTTAGCATCATTCAAAGAAAAATTGAATGATCCTAGTGCCGCTGAACGTGGTCAAAGATCAATTGAATGTCGTATAGGCATGATAAAAAAACATGTTGCGAAATTGCTAGCATGTCTGGATCAGGTTGAACGCACAAATCCAAGTGGAGCTTCTGAGAATGATATCGTAAGTAGCCTGTTAGTTTTATTTTTTATTTTTTTATTGCACATTATTTTTTAAATTGTACTAATATGGTTATGCATTATGCAGTTACAAATGGCAAAAACTTTGTACGGGTATAACCCGTCCGGCCCACCAAAACCATTCAAGTTTGACCATGTCTGGGACACCATGAAAGATTTTGAGCAATGGGAAAATACTCCGCGAAAGTCCAAACCATCTGGAGTTCGTGGGGCGACATATAGTCCATTATCTCCAGAACCTGAAGTATCCGCATTTTCAATCAATTTAAGTGATGAAAATGCTAGTGGTAGTGGTGGATCTACACCATCATCACGACCTGAAGGGTCAAAAAAATCCAAAATGAAGAGAAAGATTATTGGAGATATGAGTGAGGAGGTAAACACCATTCATAAAGATAACAAAGAACTCCTAGGTTATCTGAAACAGAGGAGTGAAAAAAAAGATTGTGACAATGCCATCCGAAGAGAATCAATTGCAGCAAAAAAACAATTAGCTGAAGCCACTACAATGCAAGAAGAAAATAAAATTATGATGACTGACTTGGATACCATTCGTGATCCGCAGAGACGTGAATACTTTCGAATTAAACAACAAAGTATTATGAAAAGAACTGAAGAACTTCTACAACAACCACCACCAACAAATAATACATTTGGTATGTATGGTGAATATTTTCAAAATCTCGAAGGATCAGGAAGCGATCTCGGAGACTATTAATTATTAGGGTATTTCAATTCAAGTATTTTAATTATTAGGGCATTTACTTTCAAGTATTTTAGAACGTTTAATTTAAGTATTTAAATTACTAGGATGTTTAATTATTATGTTTATGTAATTTATGCATTTCAATGTGTTTTGTGTAATTTAAATATGATTTGAAATATTGTAGCATATTATTTATATTTAATTTTGATATTTTTTATATGTTCAAAAGATAAATATAATTTAAAATATGATAATATATATAAATTTAAACATTTAACAATATAAAGAAAATAGAAAAAAAAAAAAAAAATTGGTAGCGCTGTGAACAGTGCAGCGCTCAAATGAGCGCTGACTGTTCACAGCAATAATTTGGCGCAGGTATGTAGCGCAGGATTGGAGGGAGATTCCAGCGCTGAGGTGGCGTTCCGCGTTGAGGAGGCGACGAGTTGGAGATGGTCTCACATCCTAACCCAATTTATGAATGTGTTAGTTATATCTTTTCTGGCCAAGAGCTATACCTGATGTTGTGCTACATGTTCGTGAACAGGGCAAGGAAGATATATAGTTCAGTTTTTAAATATTTAGCGGGAAGTATCTTAACTGAGTTTTTTTTTTCTTTTTCTTTTCAGGGGCATGTTTGGCATTTACATATATACAAACATGATATTTGCACATCTTTTTTACGGCATAGTATCAGGATTAAAATCTTTGAACAACATTTAGGTGATCGATTTAGCCTTGTTGATAATCATGGCGTGAGACAGCTGAAAGGTATATATTGGAGCCATGCTGCAGATTATGCCAGATTGGTGGGACTCTTAAATGAGGTGCAATACCCCTAGAGGGGAGACCTCCAAAGGTTCATCCCACTATCCTCTATTAAGTATTTTTACTAAATTTGAATTTGTTATTTACTTTTATGTTTATTTATTTATATTGCTCTTAATATCTATGTTATACCTTATTAGATCCAGATTGTATATATGGATGTTAAGATCATTGAGGAGATAGACTTCGCGTGTAATTTGGAATCTCATCTGATTGGAGCCTTTTTTATACGACCGATACCTATATTACATTGGTATGCAATATAAATTGTTGTCTTAACATCATTTAATAATTGTTCCAGGCTTATAGTGGATTCTCTGGTGTATTTTGTTACATGGAGGTTAATCTTCAATACATTCGATATTTGAGACAACTAAATTGGAGTACACCTGTGTATCCCATCACTTATGCCTATAGCGCATGCAGTGACCATAGTAGGGTTTGGTTACGAAAATTACTTAATGTATTATAAAGTACAGAACACCGTGTTAACCGTATATAATCGTGGCTTCAAGAAAATGCATTGGAAATATTTTGATTTTGGTCATATTGTTAAGGGGTCATTGACTAGTGATGTTATAAGTGTAACGCCCCCAATCCGGAGTGTAGCCTTCCTTGGCTTTAACGCTTCAGATCGAGCCGTCACTTAGTAATATAAGAAAACTAAGCCATTTTTTTTAAAAACTTTAACTCGGGTTTATGAAATAACTAATTACACAATTCAACCGATTGATAAATTTCGCAGCGGAATTAAATTTCTAAACATGCAAACCCAAAATAGTCATTTGATAATTTATCATGCCAAGTCTAAGTAGTAGCACAAATACGATAAGTTTTTAGTCAAAAGCATCGAACGTGAAAAGAGTTATCGCCCGACTTAAAGTACATTCATCTCGAATAGGACATAGATATTAAAACAGTAATGAGTTTTAGACAGTGGTGGGGAGGTCTGCACTACAGCTGCTCCCAATCCTCCGCATCAGTACCTGAAAATGTTTGTAAAAAATAGGGGATGAGATTTTGAATTCTCAGTGTGGGTGATTTGTACGCGATTATGCAAAACAGGTATATTTCGAGTATCTATTACACTATCCTTTCGAACATAAAACAATTTGACACGACTATTTCATCAATGCCTATGGGCAGTCTTAATTTCAACATACCCTATGAGTGATTAGGCGTGAAATTGTTATGTTTTGGTGCCCAATTTACTCATGTTTTGAGTGTAATCGATTAGTGCTTGGAGTCAAATGAGCATTATTTCTATACATTGATAAAATTGTCTCTTTGGTGCTCATAGGTGAATAGAGGACGAAAAGAGGAGTTCGTAGGACTTTGAATCGACTCAAACGGATGCCCGGATGAGAAGATATTGAAGAAATACGATTGGTATTAGCGCGGACGAGGAAAAGTATCATTTGGAAGGATTAGAGATCACTCGAGCGCATAGCTCGAGCGCCACCGCTCGAGCGAATCGCTCGAGCGTCCAAAACATACAGAGTCATTTCAGCGCTCGAGCAGCTCGAGCGCGACCGCTCGAGCGAATGCGTCATTCGAGCTACACTGCTCGAGCGGGACCGCTCGAGCGTTTTGCTCGAGCGCCCATATACTTTTGCCTCCGGATGCGTATTTTCGGCCCATTAACTCCCGTTTCGACCCGGTGCCTATATATACCTCTTCCAAATACGTTTTGAACACAACATCGGATTCCCAACTTTTAGAAATAATTTTAGACTTAGTTTTGGAGAGGAAGGAGACGAGCAAGCTTTACTTACGTATTGTTGAGGTTTTCTTACGAATTCTTCGTTTAATTTTGTTTCTTCGTTTCTTTTCTTCAGTTCTATTACGTTAAATACTTTAGACTCCATTTAATTAATTTAATTTCAGTTTTTCGTATTTATTTTCTTCTAAAACCCTAGTTCATGTTTCGTATTTTCTTCGTGCAATTCGTTATGTTTATGTTCGTTGTTTCCTCTATTGCTTTTATTTTTGTTATAACCATGTCCGGCTAAAACCCTTGTATGCTTGGGTTAGGATGAACTCGTAGAAGTAGGATGTTGATTAGGCGTGAAATTGTTATGTTTTGGTGCCCGATTTACTCATGTTTTGAGTGTTTTCGATGAATATTTAGAGTCAAATGAGCATTATTTCTATACATTGATAAATTTGTCTCTTTGATGTTCATAGATGGATAGAGGGCGAAAAGAGGAGTTCGTAGGACTTTGAATCGACTCAAACGGATGCCCGGATGAGAAGATATTGAAGAAATACGATTGGTATTAGTGCGGACGAGGAAAAGTATCATTTGGAAGGATTAGAGATCACTCGAGCGCATAGCTCGAGCGCCACCGCTCGAGCGCCTTACTCGAGCGCGCAAACATACAGAACAATTCTTGCGCTCGAGCAGCTCGAGCGCCACCGCTCGAGCGAATCGCTCGAGCGTCCAAAACATACAGAGTCAATTCAGCGCTCGAGCAGCTCGAGCGCGACCGCTCGAGCGAATGCGTCATTCGAGCTACACTGCTCGAGCGGGACCGCTCGAGCGTTTTGCTCGAGCGCCCATATACTTTTGCCTCCGGATGCGTATTTTCGGCCCATTAACTCCCGTTTCGACCCGGTGCCTATATATACCTCTTCCAAATACGTTTTAAAAAGCCCCGAACTTTTAGAAATAATTTTAGACTTAGTTTTGGAGAGGAAGGAGAAGAGCAAGCTTTATTTTACGTTTTGTTGAGGTTTTGCATACGAATTCTTAGTTTCTTTTCATTAGTTCGTTACTTTAAACACTTTTAATTCCGTTTTAGTTAATTTAATTTCAGTTCTTCGTATTTATTTTCTTTTTTAAACCCTAGTTCATGTTTCTTAGTTTCTTCGTTCAATTCATCATGTTTATGTTCGTTGTTTATTTTATTGCTTTTATTTTTGTTATAACCATGTCCGGCTAAAACCCTTGCATGCTTGGGTTAGGATGAACTCGTAGAAGTAGGATGTGGGTACGTAATTAGAGTAATTCGTGACGTTAGTTTTAATTCTCTTAGTTAATGAATTCTTATAATTAATCTGAACTTTACCTTTGAATTTCGTACGAAAGTGTTAGAGAGAGGACGACCGCATCACTCAATAACAATTAGTAGTCTTAACGAGAGGGTTTAGGAAAGGTTAATTCATCTACCGGTTTAGCGAAGGAGGACGACCGCATCACCTTAGTTAAATTAGGGTCTCATTAATAAAGCACAGTTCATTAACTTGTTAGTGGATTAGTGAAGTCGATTGCTAGGATAAAGTATTAGGGTGAGAAATCTTGAGCTTTCATTCTACGATCTTTTACTTAGGTTAATTCTTGGTTGTCACGATTACTTTGATCATGTACCTGCTCCGTTAGTATACGTAGGGATTCCTATCCTAAGCATCACCATCTCATACTTGCATATACACCTTAGATACTTAGTTTAATTTTCCTTTTGCATTCGTAGAGTAATTTAGTTTAGATTATTTTCTCTTTTCAAAAAAACCAAAAAAACATTACACTCATATTAACTACGACGCGTAGATCTTCAGGGATCTATTCGCATACATACCATCCCTTGGGTTCGATAATACTTGGTCCCTATACTTGCCCATGCTACAGTGAACCCGTTCTCTTGCGGGGTAGCTACTAGTAGAAGCTAGTGTAGTCGCTTCAAGTCAATGGCGCCGTTGCCGGGGATGGCGTTGTATGTTTGAATAGGACTTGTCGATAGCTTAGTAGTTAGTAGTGAGTGCTTTCTTTTCTGTTTTATTTTTATTTTTTATTTTAGTCGGCAGTTGCGTTTTGATCCTTCTGCTAGTGTGTCAGGTCTATGAGAACACGATCACAAGGGAATACGAGTGAAGAGAGATTACCTGCAGACCCTGAGACAATAGCCAGAAGGAACCGAGCCTTCTTGAGAAGGATGAACGCTGCCGACTTAGGGAAGGAACCAATGGACATCAATAATGAGTTGGACGATGCTGCCAATGATTTCAATCAAGCAGTAGACCGAGTTGAAGGCACTGGGGTTAGTGGTAGCCAGAATCAAATTCCATTAGGGGATAGCCAGAGCCTAAACCCGGTTACACAAAACGTAGGGAATCCAACTCAGAACCTTATCCATAATCCTCTTAACAACCCTGCTTACCCACAAAACCCAAATAACCCTTTCAACAACCCAGTGTACCAACATTACCCATATCCACCTTATCCTTACCCACCATACCCATACCATCCACCACCAGTCTATAACCAACCACATGTTTACCAACCACCACCCCAACAAGTACCCGTACCAGCTGCTAATCCTCAACACGTTCCTCAGAACGTAGATCATAATATGGCGATTCGAGGGAGGTTTGCAGCGCAGCCACAGCGGTACTATGACGGAGTGGCTCTACCTCCTGTTGAGGCGAACAACTTCTCGATATCACCGGGGATTTTAAAGCTGCTGACTGAGAATCAGTTCAAAGGGGTGATCGGGAAGGAGAATCCTCATACACATCTGAGGAGCTTTCTCATGATAGCCTCAACATTCAACTATAATGGCATGTCTGAAGATGCCAAGAGGCTTAGGCTGTTCCCATTCTCACTGACGGGAATAGCTAAGGAGTGGTACGATAATACGCTCCCGCGGGGAGGTATTACCACTTGGGCAGAGCTCGAGCGTCTGTTCCTCGAGCGATTCTACCCTCCATCTAGGACGATCAAGGCTAGAATTGAGATCTCGTCCTTTCGCCAGAAGTCTGGAGAGGATTTACGCCAAGCGTGGGAGAGATACTCAAACATGCTTATAGAGTGCCCGCAACACGGGTACAACGAGGGGGACATTATGGCATTCTTCTATAGTGGTGCCAGCAAGGATGGTCAAGCCCATTTAGACGCCTGTGCGGGTGGAGCATTCCTCAACCAAGGCATAGAGAGGTGTAGGGAGATCGTGGACAACATTGTCACGAATGCCGGTGCTTGGGGTGTGGATGCAGATTTGCAAAGAGTGCATCAGGTGGAAGAGGGAGAAGGAACTAGAAGGCTGCTGATGGCCATGATGGAGAAGATCAACAACCTCGAGTTGGGGAAGAATTTGGGTGGAGAGCATGCAGTGGAGAATGAGAGAGTAGACCAACCCAGTGGACAGCAAGAGGTAGCCAATTACATGGGAGGTCCATATTACAATAAGAATGGCTACCAAGGTGGAAATCAGTATGGAAGGCCTTCTTATTGCCAACCATTTGTGCCTCCAGGCCCTCAGCCACTTCAAAATCAATGGAGGAACACACAAGGAGTTCAAGGAAGCCAGCAGCCTCCTCAAAACACATGGAGGAGGAATGATAATTTTTCTTATGCTAACCCAAAAGCTGGTGTTACTGTTCCTGCAGGTGTTGATCCGGGGTCTAAACCTCCTGGTGGAGAAGGCGGTGCATCAACCGAGGAGATGTTGAGAGCGATTCTTCAGAAGGTGGAGGAAGGGAGCAAGCGGTTGTCATCCTTGGAGTACGATGTGAAGGAGTTGCATAAGAAGGGTGATCATCGTGATCAAGAGCTCCAGAAGATGAACGTTGAGTGGACTAGAACTCAACAAGAGAACAATCGAAGGTTCACTTCGTTAGAGCTCCAGATGAGCCAGATTGCAAAGTCCGTGAATAGAATGCCGGAGGGGAACTCGAAAGAGCAGTGCAAGGCGATCCAGCTGAGAAGTGGAACCAATTATGAAGGTCCTCAGATGCCTGCTGATTCTGAGACGCCCCAAGAAGAGATTGAGCCTAAAGGAGATGAAGTTGAGAAGGGGATTGAAAGTAAAGGGATTGAGAAGCATAAAGATGTGGATAAGTCCCATCAAGACAAAGACCTTGAGGAGGTTGAGAGAGTTCCTAAGTGGAAAAAGGCAAAGGAAGCAAGGGAGAAAGTGAAAGAAACAGAAAGAGATGAATGGGGGGTACCCAAATCGGTGATACCTGTCCCATATCCACAGCGCTTCATGAAAAAGAAGCTCGATGAGAAATTCGCTAAGTTCCTTGATGTTTTTAAACAATTGCATATTAATATTCCTTTTTATGATGCTTTGGAACAGATGCCGCACTATGCGAAGTTTCTGAAGGACTTGATCGCGAAAAGACGGCGAGTGGATGAGCCGAAGTTGGTGCAGCTGAACCACGAGGTGAGTGCATTAGTGCACAAGGCGCTGCCACCGAAGCTGAAGGATCCCGGGAGCTTCACGATCCTATGTGATATTGGGAACGGGATCAAGAAGGGAGCGTTGTGCGACCTCGGGGCGAGCATTAATTTGATGCCGTTGTCGCTTTTCAAGAAGTTGGAAGGTGGCGAACTTCAACCCACAATGATGATGCTTCAACTTGCCGATCGGTCTATTACTCGACCTCAAGGTGTTGTTGAAGACGTCCTAGTGAGAGTTGGAGATCACATTTTTCCAGCAGACTTTGTAGTGCTAGAGATGGAGGAAGATGAGCACGTGCCCCTGATTTTGGGAAGACCGTTCTTAGCTACGGCGGGGATGGTGCTAGACGTGGCAAATGGGAAGATCACGTTGAAGGTTGATGATCAAGAAGTCAAGATCTCTCTATATGAAGCCATGAAGCACCCGAAGGAGGATGAGAGCTTGTATTGCATGGATGCAATTGATCCTCGTGTTGAAGACACGCCTTCTATCCCTAATCTTTCTCATATTCATGATTTTGTTAATCCTTCACCTGTTGAGTTAACCCATGAACATTATGATCTTGATTATTTTGATAGGGATAAAGTGAAGAAGTTGAAGGATCAAGAGGTGAAGAAAGTGGACGTGGTCCAGTTAGAAGGGAAAGGAGGAGTTAAGAAGAAAAAGTCCAAACTCAAGAAATTGTTTAGTAAGACTCCTCCAGATAGAGGCAAGAAGGAGTTGAGACCCATAACACTTGGGAATGAGAAAAGAGGAAAGGAACTCATGATGGTGGGGCATCAAGGAAAGGAGTACAAACACCACTCTTATGAGAGTAAGGGAGGTAAATTTGAGTATGATGTCCCCTAAGCTCCTTTGAGCACGGTCCGGCATGAGGACCTTAAAAATAGCGCTGAATGGGAGGCAACCCATTTTTATTTGCTTTCATTTATTTTTAGTGTCTTTTTATATTATTAGGGTGTTTAGAGTCGTATGTCTAACCTCGTACTCGAGAGCTTTATTTTGTAGGCTTGTCTCTAAAGGAGTAAAGGAACCAAAGAAGTGGAGATTGAAGGAACCAACTTGAGACAGGGGAGTGTGCAAAGCTATTGAGAGAAACGGAATTGTTCGGTTGAGGTAACCCACAACCCCAAACTTAGACCTCTAGCAAGGTCGAAGTTTGGGGGGGTGGAGTTTCTTTTTATGATTACATTGCACATGCATGCACGCCCTTATCTTTGAGTTGAGTTAGTTATTTGGTGCCTTGAGATGCTCCTTGGGCTATTATTAATTTGTTTTGTTACTCAATATTTTATGCCTATCAATCACCTTATGCTTGTTGATTGCTATCTTTGAGTATGATTTGATGAGTAGAGTGAATTGTGAGGCTGAGTTAGGATTTCTCTTGTGTGAGTGTTTGCGTTAGAGTTGATTTGAGAAAGAACTTGTATGCTTGTGAATTTTTCTTTTGAGTACTTGTGTGATGAGAGTGAGAATGCACTAGGACTAGCATGGATGTGAAAGATGTGAGATTTGAGCCTTACGAGATTTAAATGCATGATTTAATCTCTTCGTTTGTGAGTGGATCGTCACCTTAGAGGATGCTAGAACTTGCATGTGCTCTTGCTTCTTGATTGTGTCTAGTTTGATATGCCGAATGTGATCTTAGGCCATCTTTGATTTAAGTAAGTCACTTAGCCAAAATTTTCCTTACCAATGACATTGATCCCTTGTTAGCCCCTTTGAGCCTAAAGCCTATTTTATTTGCTAGCACATATGAACACTATTCCAATTCCTAAGCCTTTTTGTCCAAATTTGAGTGGAGAATAGGAAAGTGTAAATGTGAAGGGAGTGAATTGAGTTGAAAAAGGAAAAGATTGTTTGTTGAGTGAATATGAGAAAAAGGGTGTGAATGAGATTTGAGTTGTGGGAAAGAGAACAAAAAAATTTGAGAATGAGCAAAAGAAAAAAAATGAGCTCATATGTTTGTGCGAAAAAGAAAAAAAAAAGTGATTGAAAAAAAAAACAAAAAAAAGAGGTGAAAGAGTGAGAAAGAAAAAAATTGAAGTGTTGAGAGTAGTGGAATTAAAGTGTATTGATTGCAAATGTTGAAGTGATTCTGCTCCTAATCTCAAAGTGCCAAAGTTGATTTTTCTATTCTCCATTCACTTGAGTCACTTTACCCCATATTGTTATCCCACCTGTCCAAAGAGCCTACATTACAACCTTGAGAAAAGTCTTTTTTGATTCGGCATTGATTTCTAGAGTATGGTCGAAGTTGAGAGCATTTACAAGCCTATGGCTGCCAATATGTGTGATTGATTGATTGAGTGAGTCCCTTAAACACTGTTATACACTTGTGAGGGAGTGAAACACACCGTTGAGTGCACATCCATGCTTGATCTTGGTGTTTCTTGTTATTGTTGCATGAGTACGATAAAAGAAAGTGAGTGAGTATACGGGTGATTGATCTTTGAAGCTCGAGTTCAATGACTTGCATGATTTGATTCTTGATTCATTCCTAACAATTTCACTTGACTTATTATTTCGTTGCTTGAGGACAAGCAACATGGTAAGTTTGGGGGGGTTGATTAGGCGTGAAATTGTTATGTTTTGGTGCCCAATTTACTCATGTTTTGAGTGTAATCGATTAGTGCTTGGAGTCAAATGAGCATTATTTCTATACATTGATAAAATTGTCTCTTTGGTGCTCATAGGTGAATAGAGGACGAAAAGAGGAGTTCGTAGGACTTTGAATCGACTCAAACGGATGCCCGGATGAGAAGATATTGAAGAAATACGATTGGTATTAGTGCGGACGAGGAAAAGTATCATTTGGAAGGATTAGAGATCACTCGAGCGCATAGCTCGAGCGCCACCGCTCGAGCGAATCGCTCGAGCGTCCAAAACATACAGAGTCATTTCAGCGCTCGAGCAGCTCGAGCGCGACCGCTCGAGCGAATGCGTCATTCGAGCTACACTGCTCGAGCGGGACCGCTCGAGCGTTTTGCTCGAGCGCCCATATACTTTTGCCTCCGGATGCGTATTTTCGGCCCATTAACTCCCGTTTCGACCCGGTGCCTATATATACCTCTTCCAAATACGTTTTGAACACAACATCGGATTCCCAACTTTTAGAAATAATTTTAGACTTAGTTTTGGAGAGGAAGGAGACGAGCAAGCTTTACTTACGTATTGTTGAGGTTTTTCTTACGAATTCTTCGTTTAATTTTGTTTCTTCGTTTCTTTTCTTCAGTTCTATTACGTTAAATACTTTAGACTCCGTTTAATTAATTTAATTTCAGTTTTTCGTATTTATTTTCTTCTAAAACCCTAGTTCATGTTTCGTATTTTCTTCGTGCAATTCGTTATGTTTATGTTCGTTGTTTCCTCTATTGCTTTTATTTTTGTTATAACCATGTCCGGCTAAAACCCTTGTATGCTTGGGTTAGGATGAACTCGTAGAAGTAGGATGTGGGTACGTAATTAGAGTAATTTGTGACGTTAGTTTTAATTCTCTTAGTTAAGGAATTCTTATAATTAATCTGAACTTTACCTTTAAATTTAGTACGAAAGTGTTAGAGAGAGGACGACCGCATCACTCGATAACAATTAGTAGTCTTAACGAGAAGGTTTAGGAAAGGTTAATTCATCTACCGGTTTAGCGAAGGAGGACGACCGCATCACCTTAGTTAAATTAGGGTCTCATTAATTGAGCACGATTCATTAACTTGTTAGTGGATTAGTGAAGTCGATTGCTAGGATAAAGTATTAGGGTGAGAAATCTTGAGCTTTCATTCTACGATCTTTTACTTAGGTTAATTCTTGTTTGTCACGATTACTTTGATTATGTACCCGCTCCGTTAGTATACGTAGGGATTCCTATCCTAAGCATCACCATCTCTTATTAGAAAACAACCCGTAGTTAATTCGTTCTTTTTCCTTCTTCAGTTAATTAGTTTATTTTAGTCTTTTAATTAATCTTTCAAAAACCCAAAAACATCACACTCATATTAACTACGACGCGTAGATCTTCAGGGATCTATCCGCATACATACCATTCCTTGGGTTCGATAATACTTGGTCCCTATACTTGCCCATACTACAGTGAACCCGTTCTCTTGCGGGGTAGCTACTAGTAGAAGCTAGTGTAGTCGCTTCAAGTCAATGAGCAGTCATAATTTCAACATACTCTGCAGATATGTCTTAATTCCAACATATCCTGTGGATATATCTTAATTTCAATATACCCTGTGATGCATAGCACCGAGAAATCACATGTATAATTTCAACAAGAAAGCACACCAATTTGCACATAATTTTCAGGCAATACAGATATGAACCACCCACCTTTCAAGGAGCTTTTTCGTAAAAGTTGGGGACAGTGAGACTCCCGAACTCACAACGAACCACACTCAACCTAGCACGAATTATTATCCATGTTTTAGTCCATTATCTATTTATACAAGTTTTCTCGCATTTTCATACGTAACACGTTGGTCCTAAAAGGACTTTTGACATACTTAGTATTTTAGTTCCTTTAGTGCAAGTTTATAACTTTTAGTCTTAGTGAAATTTTCATTAAAGTTACATAATAATATATATCCGAGGAATTGATTTTTCGTCCTAGGATCAAAACCCCTAATCATGAAATTTGTTACCAAACTCCTATCCACATGATACTAATGTGTTCTAAGTCCTTATTCTATCATGCAAGACATGTATGAGCATTTAAACAAAAGTAAACACTTCAAGTCACTAAGTTGAAAATGATGCAGTTTGTTCTCCTAGGTCCTCTACTTATAACTTTAGGTATTTTTAAAAAATACTTAGACACATTCAAAAATCATAAAATTTATACAGTACCTTCAACTTGAAATGAAGAATACACATAAAAATAGTTCTTGTCCATTTGGTGTGTCAAAAATAGGGATTTTGGTCCGTTTTCAAAAACTAGTACAGAAACTTTTCATGTGTCACAGTAGGTTCACAACAGTGCACCACTAATAAGAACGTTTTGGTAAAATTACTTAGGCACCTCCTAAAATCGTAAAAAAATTCATAGACGTAGCAAACATCCCATAGTATTTTAATATGATTTAAAAAAAAACATTCTCTTGCCTATTAGTACCAGATTCTTCCTAAACATGAAGGTAGTTCCAGATTGTCACGTTTTCTTTAAAAATTCGTAGATTATTGAATAAAATTCCAAATCATGTGAGACCCGTGGCAAATGAAAGCTACTTTGACCTACTTTCCAAATATGTAACAAAATTCGTAAATGACATGTTTCACGAATGTCGTTTTGTTCTAGAAAGCACATACAGTGTCAACTTCCTCATCTAGACATGCTCACACACATATATCTTTCACCTCTACATTTATCATGCCATAAATCTTCCTTTAAACATATATCTAGCAAATAACATATTATTTAACACATATTCGAGCATCCACAAGAAAATTTAAACCTAGGTATCATGCCTTTCTAAGAAAAACACTAAACATGCTCAAAAGACAAGATATTAGAGTTTTGAGTTGTTGGTTGATAAACCTTTGTAGTTTCTTTCTTGTTAAGCTAGGGGGCCTTATAGCTCTTCAAGATCTCTTCCCTTGGAGGTTAAGAATGACTCTTTGGATGGAAAGTTTTTCCTTGGAGCCCTATGATGAAGATGTAAAATAGGTTAGAACTTAGGTTTTTTTTTTTTTTTTTGGAAAGAAGATTCATGAGGAAAAATAGAGGAAATTGAAGGTTTTCTACCCATGAAAGATCTTAGAAACTTCAACCTTTGGATATGTATGAACTTAGGATGGAGAAAGTGGGTCTTCTTCCTCAAGAAAATGGGGAAAAAATGGGTTTTCTCCCCAAGGGAGAGGGGTGGCCGAAAATTATGATTTTGGTGGGGGAATGAGTGCTTCTCTCTTGTCTTGTGTTTTTATGCAAGACAAGGGAGGGGGTGGTTTTCTATGTGAAGAAGATGTTATACTAAAATGGGAGGGTGTAAGAAATCAGAGATCAAGAAAGGGAGTTTTGGTCTTACTTGAATTTTTATTCCCAAGTGATGGAGACATGTGCATGAGATGAGTGGGGAGAGAGTCTCCTCCCCTCATGGACGGTCAATGGCTGAAATTTGGCTTGGGGGCTGCCTTTTGGTGGCTCCCAGTGTTACGGGACGCGGTTTGGTCGAAACTGTATTTTTCGGTGTTGATTTTGCGGCCCGAAAATTAGGATTTTCGTTTGATAATTATACCCAATTTTTGGACGTGTATATTATTCATTTGGATTGCATTTTACTTACTTTTGAACTTATTTCCATTTATTCGATTCGTATATTAAGTGCTAGGAGTGCCTCCGGTTCGGTCCGTTCGCTCGTCGTTTAAAAATTTTAAAACTAGAGCACGAAGCTTTTTATTTCGAAGATTAAAAAAAATTGTAAAACATAACAATAAACACATTTATCCTACTACTTTGGGTCGGGGTATTACATCCTACTCTCCTTAAATGAAATTTCGCCCCCAAAATTTAACTTACTTGGTCATTAGGCATTGCGGATATTTTGCTAATATTTCATCCTCTCTCTCCCAAGTTGCTTCTTCCTTTCCGTGTCTACTCCACTGTACTAAAACCAAAGGGACTTCTCTATTTCTCAACTTATGCATTTTCCTTCCTAGAACTTCCACAGGTACCTCCTCATAAGTTAGGTCTCGACCTATCGTCAAATCTCTGAAATCAACAACGTGCGCGGGGTCGCCCACGTACTTCCTGATCGTGGAAACATGGAACACATTGTGTACTTGTGATAAGTCCGGCGGCAAGGCTAGGCGATAAGCGACGTCTCCAACTTTCTCTAATATATCAAAGGGCCCGATGTAGCGGGGTCTCAGTTTGCCCCTCTTCCCGAAACGAAATAATCCCCTCATTGGTGCCACTTTCAGAAATACCTTCTCTCCAACTTCAAAGTGTAGGTCCTTTCGGCGGGTGTCGGCATATGACTTCTGAAGATCGTGTGCAGCTTTAATTCTTTCTTTAATTCGAGAAACGATTTCCACTGATTGTTCCACTAACTCCGGCCCTAAAATTTTGCGGACTCCCACTTCATCCCAACAAATAGGTGATCGACATCTCTTTCCATAAAGGGCCTCGAACGGTGCCATTTGTATTGTGGTCTGGTAGCTGTTGTTGTAAGCAAACTCTACCAAGGGAAGGTGAGCTTCCCAACTCCCTTCGAAGTCCAAAGCACAGGCTCTGAGCATGTCCTCCAGGGTCTGAATGGTCCTCTCTGATTGTCCATCGGATTGAGGGTGGTAAGCAGTGCTGAAATTGAGTTGCGTCCCCAAAGCTTGTTGTAAACTTTTCCAGAATTTCGAAGTGAAACGAGGGTCCCTATCAGAAACTATCGAAACTGGTACACCGTGCAATCTAACTACTTCTCCTATGTACAACTGTGCTAGCTTATCTAAGGAGTAAGTCATTCGAATAGGTATAAAGTGGGCCGACTTAGTAAGTCTATCGACGATGACCCAGATGGCATCGTGGTTCTTCACAGTCTTGGGGAAACCAGTCACGAAGTCCATGGTGATGTTTTCCCATTTTCATTCAGGTATCTCCAACGGGTGCAGTAATCCTGATGGTCGTTGGTGGTCGGCTTTGACTTGTTGGCAGGTCAAACATTTCTTCACAAAGTGAGTTATCGTCCTTTTCATGCCTCTCCACCAGAAATTCTTCTTAAGTCCTCTATACATCTTTGTCTCTCTGGGGTGCACTGTGTAGGGTGAACTGTGCGCTTCCTTTAGAATCTATTCCCTTATTTCTCCATCCTTTGGCACACATATCCGTTGTCCAAACATTAAACTCCCATCGGTATCCACCGCGAATCCCTTGATGGTTCCCCTTTCGGCTCGAAACCTTATGCCATCAAGAAATTTATCGGTCTTCTGAGCGTCTCTAATCCTTTTCCTTAAGGTTGGCTGTAGGGTGAGTGCACAGGTTACGGCATCCGCACAACATTGGTTTGTGTATTCCAGGCTCATTCGAGCAAAGTCTTTGATCAACGTTGCTTGTTCTGTTGGCATGGAGCTGAGTGTCGCCTTCCCTCTCCTACTCAAGGCATCGGCCACTACGTTCGCCTTTCCAGGGTGATAATGAATCGAACAGTCGTAGTCCTTCACCAATTCCAACCATCTCCTCTGTCGCATGTTAAGTTCCTTTTGTGTGAAGAAGTACTTCAGGCTCTTGTGGTCAGTGTAGATTTCACATTTGCCCCCATAAAGATAGTGTCTCCAGGTTTTTAGTGCGTGAACTACTGCTGCTAACTCCAGGTCATGTGTTGGGTAGTTCTGCTCGTGAATCTTCAGTTGTCGGGACGCGTATGCAATGACCTTTCCATGTTGCATAAGGACACATCCTAACCCAGACAAGGATGCATCGGTGTATATCACAAATCCCTCTTATCCTTCGGGGATAGTTAACACCGGTGAAGAAGTCAATCTCTTCTTGAGCTCTTGGAAACTCTCTTCACAAGCGGGCGTCCAGATGAACTTCTGAGCCTTCTTTGTTAGTTGAGTTAGAGGCCTCGCGATTCGTGAGAAATCCTGAATGAATCTCCTATAGTATCCTGCTAACCCAAGAAAACTTCATATTTCGTTGGCATTTATCGGGGTCTTCCAGTCCATTATAGCCTCCAACTTTGCGGGATCCATTTCAATCCCCTTTGACGAGATTATGTGTCCTAAGAACATAACTCGGTCAATCCAGAACTCACACTTACTGAATTTGGCGTAGAGTTTCTCGCGCCTCATTATCTCTAATGCAATCCTGAGGTGCTCCTTGTGTTGTTCCTTGTCCTTGGAGTACACTAGTATGTCGTCGATGAATACGATGACGAACTGGTCTAAGTACTGATGAAACACTCGATTTATCAGGTCCATGAAAACTGCTGGTGCATTTGTCACTCCAAAAGGCATCACCGTAAACTCGAAATGTCCATAACGAGTCCTGAAGGCTGTCTTTGGAATGTCGTTCTCCTTGACTTTCAGTTGGTGGTAGCCAGACCTCAAATTAATCTTTGAAAACACGCTGGCATTCTTCAATTGATCAAGCAGGTCCTCGATTCTTGGCAAAGGGTACCTGTTCTTAATGGTCAGCTGATTCAGGGCTCGATAGTCAATGCACATTATGTAAGTCCCATATTTCTTTTTCACAAAGAGGGCAGGTGCTCCCCATGGTGATACACTAGGCCTGATGAATTTCTTATCCAAGAGTTCTTGAAGCTGCTCTTTTAATTGTTGTAATTCCTTGGGTGCCATTTTGTATGGTACTTTTGAAACAGGCGTAGCTCCGGGTATCAGCTCGATGGAGAACTCCACTTGTCGGTTAGGAGGCGTTCCTGATAATTCTTCTGGAAATACATCTGGGTACTCCCTCACAATGGGCATGTCTGTTGGTGTCCCCTGTTCCTTCTTCTTTGTTGAGATATTGACCAGATATCCTTGATATTCCTCCTTCTGTAATAACTTCCTGGCTTTTATTGCAGATATCACTTGTATCCCAGTCCTGGTTCGGCTTCCGCGGAAAGTGTAGCATTGTCCGCTCTCATCTTCGAAGTCTATCTCTCTTTCCGCACACCGAATGGTTGCTTTGTGTTTGGTTAGCCAATCTATTCCCAAGATTAGGTCAAATCCTTTCATCTTAAGGACGTGGAGGTTGGATTCTATATTGTGTCCGTCTAATTCTATCTTCACTCCTTTCACCTGAGTCTTAATTTCCACTATGTTCCCTGACGGAACACTCACAATTAAGTTCTCTCCTACTACACACTCTAACTTTAGCTTCTTTCTAAAGTTTTCCGATACGAAGGAGTGAGATGATCCCGTATCAAACAACACATAAGCAGGTCTTCCAAAAACTCGTAAATTACCTGCCATAGTCTCGTGCTGCTCCGGGTTCTCCTCTTTCCCTTCATCAAGGATGACGTTGACCTGCGCCCTTCCTCCTTGGCCTGGTGTTGGTCCATTTCTCCTTGGTGGTCCAGGTAGGTTAGGGTTTCCCCTGGGCGGTTCGGGCAGACGGTTGTTTACTGGTGCTCCTGGCGGGCGGTTGTTCATTGGTGGCCCCAGCGGCCGGTAATTCCCCGCTGGAGGTGGCCTGATTTGGTTGTTGGCTACCGGGAAGTTCCCGTTCCGCATTTTCGAGCAGTCCACACGTCTGTGCCCCGACTGGTGGCAGAAGTAACAGGCTCCACTTCCAATCAAACAGGTGCCCGTGTGCCTCTTGTTGCACCTCGAGCAGAAAGGCAGTAGTCTTGACCCAGATGGTACAGAGTTACTTCCACGATTGACCAGATTCTGATTTCCCTTAAAACCTGGCTGCCCTCCTCTATTGACAGCCAATGCAGACGAAGTAGTCTTAAACTCCAACCCTAGACCGATCGAGATTATGAGTGCTCGATCGAAGACCTCATTGTACGTTTGTAGACGCAGTCCAGCAACTATTCCTCCAATTTCTGGCCTCAAGCCCCTCTCAAACCTCCTTGCTTTTCTCTCATCGATACCCACCAGATGTGGGGCATACCTCAACAGGCGGTTGAACTGTCTCTCGTATTCAGTCACCGAGAGATTTCCCTGGCGGAGGTTTACAAACTCAACCTCCTTCTGATCCCGGAGGGCCTCCGGAAAATACCGGTTCATTATGGCCTCCTTGAAGTCCTCCCAGTTCAGAGCCTGCCTCCCTTCGACATTCATGGTGCGTTCAAAAGATTCCCACCATTTGGCGGCATCTTCCGCCAGCTGAAACTGCGCACAAGAGACTTTCTGTGCATCCGAAAGGTTCATGTGCTTAAAAATTCTCTCCAGCTCGGAGAGCCATTCTTCTGTAGCCATGGGTCCCTCCTTCCTATTGAGGCGGGGCGGATTCATGCGTCGAAAGGTCTCGACTATCCCAGTAGTCCTTTGTTCCTACTGAGGAAATAGTACTAGTGGCTGCTGTTGCTGCACGTAGTTCTGCAGCGAGTTAAAGAACTCTCAAGCTATATCGGCCCCCGAAGTGGCATTTACGGGCTGTGGTTCGGCTGGTGGTGGTGGAGGTTGTTGTCCTACAGATTCGGCTGACTGTTCCTCGTCCCTAGAACGGTTGCGAGGTCTACCCCGGGGTCTTCCTGGTGCCATCTAGACAAGGTGCTGAAAAAGAAAAGAATAGATATTATTTCATATATAGGTATGATCAAATTTAAATCCAACCCAATCAAGTCAACAATAGTTTACTAGCACCAATTATACATTTGGAGTCTTCGAGACAGGAACATACTGTCTAGCTCAGCAGCACGGTCACGAACTCTATCTTTTGTAAGTTAGGGAACTAGTAACGTACATCATAAAGCAGTAATTGGGCAAAAATAAGCGGTTAGAATAAAGTAGCTCGCAACAAACGAGGTACGTTAAATACATAGATATTAGGTAAAATTGGGAACTAAGTCCCTATATCCAAAGTACATATATCGAAAATAGAATACAAGTTCTAGCCTTCCTAGGCTTCTAGTACTAAGTCAGGATAAATACATACAACCCAAAAGTCTGACAACCAAAAGTAGAAAAGATAGTCTAGTCTAGGCGGGGGGCCTTGCTAGGTCCGGGCTGGTCAGGGTCTCGGACAGTGTCTGTGGAGCCAGTCTCAGACTCCTCATCAGGGTTTGCTAAGGCGGGGTCCTCGTTCGGATCAGATTCAGTCCCCAAGTCTATGAAGCCTGTCTCTTCCCACAGATTTTCGGCCTCGATTTTTGCCCACCGGGCATCCTTTCGACGATCCTCTTTCTTACTTCCCTTCCTCTCAATTTTTCTCTTCAGTCTCTTCACTTCCTTTGGGCGTACCTCGTGCTCGTTGTGGGCCATGGCGAGTGTCTCCTGGGCCTCTGTGAGCCGACGGTAGCTCTCCTCGAACTCACTCTGAGCACATGCAAGCTCCTGCTTCAGCTCCTGAATGGCCCCGTCATACAGTTTAGCATACTCCTCCAAAATGATACTGCGACGGATCGCACTCTGGCACTGGTCGTGAGCGTCCATCGCGGCTTGGACCTCACGGTGAAGCTCATCGACAAAGTATGGGAAATGGATACGGATCTCATGGACGGAGCTGCTACTAGTCGCACGGTCGAGTGCGGTAGTGGCGTGGGGCCGGAACCGAGGGTGCACTGCCCTGTGCAAGTGGTGGATGGGGGCCCACCTAGAGTCTATGTAGCCCTCAGTGGCGGCACGGGCTCGTAAGACGTCAAAACGATGCGTGAAATCGGTAATGAGCTCATCGGATTCCTGGGCTACTGCTAGGTATCGGTGCGTGTAAGTCATGATCCTAGGTTCCTCGTAAGTAGGGAACGGTTCTAAGTCAGTTCTAATAAAGAAAACGAGAAACTATATATCTTAAAATTTTATAGTAACAGATGTAATAATCAAAATACATTCTACACATGCTCAAAATAAACTTTCGTCTCCTGAAATTTCTCATGCGATGCAATAGCCTCATAAACATAAAATTTCTATCTCTTTTACTACATCGTATATTGACTTGAATCGAATTACACTAGCTTTTACTAGTAGCTTCCTTGCAAGAGTACGGGTTCACTGTAGTATGGGCAAGTATAGGGACCAAGTAGTATCGAACCCAAGGGAAGGTATGTATGCGAATAGATCCCTGAAGATCTACGCGTCGTAGTTAATATGAGTGTGTTGTTTTTGGATTTTTGGAAAGATTAATTAAAAGACTAAAATAAACTAAGTAAACTAAAATACTAAAGAAATCAAATTAACTAAGGGTTGTGTTCTAATGAGAGATGGTGATGCTTAAGATAGGAATCCCTACATATACTAACGGAGCAGGTACATAATCAGAATAATCGTGACACACAAGCAATAACCTAAGTAAAAGAATGCAAGGTGAAAGCTCAAGATTCTAAACCCTAATACTTTACCCTAACACTCGACTTCACTAATCTACTAACAAGTTAGTAGATTGTGCTTAATTAATGAGACCCTAATTTAACTAAGGTGATGCGGTCGTCCTCCTTCGCTAAACTGGTAGATGAATTAATCTTTCCTAAACCCTCTAGTTAAGTCTATTCGTTGTTAAAGAGTGATACGGTCGTCCACTCTCTAACACCTTTCGAACGAAATTCAAAAGTAAAGTCTAGATTAATTTTAAGAATTCATTAATCAAGAGAATTAAAACTAAACGTCACGAATTATTCTAATTACGTACCCACAACCTACTTCTACGAGTTCATCCTACCCTAAGCATGCAAGGGTTTTAGCCGGACATGACTTTGACAAACATAAAAGCAATAAAAGAAACAACAATCATAAACATAATGAATTGCACGAAGAAAATACGAAACATGACTAGGGTTTAAAGAAATAAATATTAAGACTGAAATTTAATTAACTAAAACGAAGTTTCCAAGCGTTTAAAGAAATCAAGCTAAAGAAAAGAACTAAGAAACAAAAAGAAACTAAGAATTCGTATGAAAAACCTCAACAAAACGTAAGTAAACTTGCTTCTCTCTTTCCTCTCCAAAAACTAAGTCTAAATCTCGTGTGTGTGTCCAGTGGTACTTTAAAACGAGTTTGGAAGAGGTATATATAGGCACCGGGTCGAAACGGGATCTCATGGGCCGAAAAACGAAATTTGGCATATAAGTCTCGGAGGCGCTCGAGCTGTCCCGGTCGAACGGGGCGCTCGAGCCTTTGTGGTCGAATGAATCAGTAGGTCGAGCGGGGCGCTCGACCTTGTTTGGTTGAATGGTTCCAGAGCTCGAGCGGGGCGCTCGAGCTGTGTCCCTCGAGCGGCAAAAACACTCTGTAAGTCCGGAGCGCTCGACCTACGTTGCTCGAGCGAGGTGCTCGAGTTAAGGTGCTCGAATGGCCCTTCCTTCCTTTCAACTAACACTTTTCTTCTCACGTATTAATACCAATCGTATTTCTTCGATATCTTCGCATCCAGGCATCCGTTTGAGTCGATTCAAAGTCCTACGAACTCCGTTTTTCGTCCTCGATTCACCTATGAGTATCAAAGAGACAAATTCATCAATGTGTAGAAATAGTACTCATTTGGCTCTAAAACTCAATAAAATCGACCAAAACTAGGGCGTTTCTAGCTACGAATCATTAGGGATGTAATCAAACCAAGCCGTTCGCAAGCTATTCGGGACTCGGCTCGAAAAATATTCGTTCAAGTTCGTTTGTTAAGTTTCACGAGCCGAGCTCGAGCCCGATTTCGAGCTCGATTATTTTATCGAGCCGAGCTCAAGCCTGACGGTATTCGGCTCGAAAGCTCGCGAATAGGCTCGTTTACTGAGCTCGCGAACAGGCTCGCGAGCAGGCTCGCGAACAAGCTCGTTTACTGAGCTCACGAATAGGCTCGTTTACTGAGCTCGCGAATAGGCTCGTGAGCAGGCTCGTTTAATTAATTTTTTTCTTTTTATATAAATATTTTAAAAAATATATCCATAAGAATGTAATATAGAGACAACTTTATTATGATATTAGTATTATTATGTGTTATTAGGGACAAATTTATTATTATGGAGTATGGACTATTATGTTTTTAAGTAGACGTAGTTTAGATGTGTTATTTTTGTAATTTTTTTTAAATTTTAATTATCTTTTCGAGCCGAGCCTTTCGAGCCGAGCTTTTTGAACCGAGCCTTTCGAGCTGAATTATTCGAACTCAAGCTCGAATTATGCTTGATTAATTTGAAAACGAGCTTTTTTCGAGCCGAGCTCGAGCTAAAGCTCGTTTACTTGGTTAACGAATATTTCACGAGCCGAGCTCGAGCTATTCGCGAGCTAAAAAATTTGCAAACGAGCCGAGCTCGAGCTTGATGGTATTCAGTTCGGCTCGGCTCGTTTACATCCCTACGAATCATGACAATTTCACGCCTAATTGACTTGAAGCGACTACACTAGCTTCTACTAGTAGCTACCCCGCAAGAGAACGGGTTCACTGTAGTATGGGCAAGTATAGGGACCAAGTATTATCGAACCCAAGGGATGGTATGTATGCGAATAGATCCCTGAAGATCTACGCGTCGTAGTTAATATGAGTGTAATGTTTTTTTGGTTTTTTTGAAAAGATTAATTAAAAGACTAAAATAGACTAATTAACTAAAGAATGAAAAAAGAACGAATTAACTACGGGTTGTTTTCTAATAAAAGATGGTGATGCTCAGGATAGGAATCCCTACGTATACTAACGGAGCAGGTACATAATCAAAGTAATTGTGACAAACAAGAATTAACCTAAGTAAAAGATCGTAGAATGAAAGCTCAAGATTTCTCACCCTAATACTTTATCCTAGCAATCGACTTCACTAATCCACTAACAAGTTAATGAATTGTGCTTAATTAATGAGACCCTAATTTAACTAAGGTGATGCGGTCGTCCTCCTTCGC
Source organism: Ballota nigra (assembly GCA_947034835.1). NCBI lineage: Eukaryota > Viridiplantae > Streptophyta > Magnoliopsida > Lamiales > Lamiaceae > Ballota > Ballota nigra. The sequence goes on along the minus strand of OX344727.1, from coordinate 911,715 downwards.
TAAACCGGTAGATGAATTAACCTTTCCTAAACCCTCTCGTTAAGACTACTAATTGTTATTGAGTGATGCGGTCGTCCTCTCTCTAACACTTTCGTACGAAATTCAAAGGTAAAGTTAAGATTAATTATATGAATTCATTAACTAAGAGAATTAAAACTAACATCACAAATTACCCTAATTACGTACCCACATCCTACTTCTACGAGTTCATCCTAACCCAAGCATGCAAGGGTTTTAGCCGGACATGGTTATAGCAAAAATAAAAGCAATAGAAGAAACAACGAACAAAAACATAATGAATTGAACGAAGAAAATAATAAACATAAACTAGGGTTTAAAAAGAAAATAAATGCGAAGAACTGAAATTGAATTAACTAAAACGAAATTAAAAGCGTTTAAAGTAACGAACTAATGAAAAGAAACTAAGAATTCGTATGCAAAACCTCAACGAAACATAAAATAAAGCTTGCTCTCCTTCTTCCTCTCCAAAAACTAAGTCTAAAAGTATTTCTAAAAGTTCGGGTTTTTTTCTAAAACGTGTTTGGACGAGGTATATATAGGCACCGGGTCGAAACGGGAGTTAATGGGCCGAAAATACGCATCCGGAGGCAAAAGTATATGGGCACTCGAGCAAAACGCTCAAGCGGTCCCGCTCGAGCTGTGTAGCTCGAATGACGCATTCGCTCGAGCGGTCGCGCTCGAGCTGCTCGAGCGCTGAATCTTCTCTGTATGTTTTTGGGCGCTCGAGTGATTCGCTCGAGCGGTGGCGCTCGAGCTGCTCGAGCGCAAGACTTGTTCTGTACGTTTGCGCGCTCGAGTAAGGCGCTCGAGCGGTGGCGCTCGAGCAATGCGCTCGAGTGATCTCTAATCCTTCCAAATGATACTTTTCCTCGTCCGCACTAATACCAATCGTATTTCTTCAATATCTTCTCATCCGGGCATCCGTTTGAGTCGATTCAAAGTCCTACGAACTCCTCTTTTCGTCCTCTATTCACCTATGAGCACCAAAGAGACAAATTAATAATTTTATAAAAATGATACTCATTTGACTCCAAGCACTAATCGAAAACACTCAAAACATGAGTAAATTGGGCACCAAAACATAACAATTTCACGCCTAATCAACCCCCCCAAACTTACCATGTTGCTTGTCCTCAAGCAACGAAATAATAAGTCAAGTGAAATTGTTAGGAATGAATCAAGAATCAAATCATGCAAGTAATTGATATCGAGCTTCAAAGATCAATCACCCGTATACTCACTCACTTTCTTTTATCGTACTCATGCAACAACAACAAGAAACACCAAGATCAAGCATGGACGTGCACTCAACGGTGTGTTTCACTCCCTCACAAGTGTATAAAATTGTTTAAGGGACTCACTCAATCAATCAATCACACATATTGGCAGCCATAGGCTTGTAAATACTCTCAACTTCGACCATACTCTAGAAATCAATGCCGAATCAAAAAGGACTTTTCTCAAGGTTGTAATGTAGGCTCTTTGGACGGGTGGGATAACAATATGGGTAAGTGACTCAAGTGAATGGAGAATAGAAAAATCAACTTTGGCACTTTGAGATTAGGAGCAGAATCACTTCAACATTTGCAATCAATACACTTTAATTCCATTACTCTCAACACTTCAATTTTTTTCTTTCTCACTCTTTCACTTTTTTTTTTCAATCACTTTTTTTTTTCTTTTTTCGCACAAACACATGAGCTCATGTTTTTCTTTTTTGCTCATTCTCAAATTTTTTTGTTTTTTCTTTCCCACAACTCAAATCTCATTCACACCCTTCTTCTCATATTCACTCAACAAAAAAACTTTTCCTTTTTCAACTCAATTCACTCCCTTCATATTCACACTTTCCTATTCTCCACTCAAATTGGGACAAAAAGGCTTAGGAATTGGAATAGTGTTCATATGTGCTAGCAAATAAAATAGGCTTTAGGCTCAAAGGGGCTAACAAGGGATCAATGTCATTGGTAAGGAATTTTTTTTGGCTAAGTGACTCAATAAAATCAAAGATGGCCTAAGATCACATTCGGCATATCAAACTAGACACAATCAAGAAGCAAGAGCACATGCAAGTTCTAGCATCCTCTAAGGTGACGATCCACTCACAAACGAAGAGATTAAATCGTGCATTTAAATCTCGTAAGGCACAACTCTCACGGCTTTCACATCCATGCTAGTCCTAGTGCATTCTCACTCTCATCACACAAGCACTCAAAAGAAAAATTTACAAGCATACAAGTTCTTTCTCAAATCAACTCTAACTCAAACACTCACACAAGAAAACTCCTAACTCACCCTCACAATTCACCCTACTCATCAAATCATACTCAAAGATAGCAATCAACAAGCATAAGGTGATTGATAGGCATAAAATGTTGAGTAACAAAACAAATTAATAATAGCCCAAGGAGCATCTCAAGGCACCAATAATCAATCAAACTCAACTCAAAGATAAGGGCGTGCATGCATGTGCAATGTAATCATAAAAAGAAACTCCACCCCCCCCAAACTTCGACCTTGCTGGAGGTCTAAGTTTGGGGTTGTGGGTTACCTCAACCAAATAATTCAATTTCTCTCAATAGCTTTGCACACTCCCTTGTCTCAAGTTGGTTCCTTCAATCTCCACTTCTTTGGTTCCTTTACTCCTTTAGAGACAAGCCTACAAAATAAAGCTCTCGAGTACGAGGTTAGACATACGACTCTAAACACCCTAATAATATAAAAAGACACTAAAAATAAATGAAAGCAAATAAAAATGGGTTGCCTCCCATTCAGTGCTATTTTTAAGGTCCGCATGCCGGACCGTGCTCAAAGGAGCTTATGGGACATCATACGCAAATTTACCTCCCTTACTCTCATAAGAGTGGTGTTTGAACTCCTTTCCTTGATGCCCCACCATCATGAGCCCTTTTGCTCTCTTCTCATCCCCAAGTGTTATGGGTCTCAACTCCTTCTTGCCTCTATCTGGAGGAGTCTTACTAAACAATTTCTTGAGTTTGGACTTTTTCTTCTTAACTCCTCCTTTCCCTTCTAACTAGACCACGTCCACTTTCTTCACCTCTTCATCCTTCAACTTCTTCACTTTATCCCTATCAAAATAATCAAGAACATAATGTTCATGGGTCAAATTATCAATTGAAGGACTAACAAAATCATGAATATGAGAAAGATTAGGGATAGAAGGCGTGTCTTCAACACGAGGATCAATTGCATCCATGCAATACAAGCTCTCATCCTCCTTCGGGTGCTTCATGGCTTCATATAGGGAGATCTTCACTTCTTGATCATCAACCTTCAATGTAATCTTCCCATTTGCCACATCTAGCACCATCCCCGCCGTAGCTAAGAACGGTCTTCCCAAGATCAGGGGTACGTGCTCATCTTCCTCCATCTCTAGCACTACAAAGTCGGCTGGAAAAATGTGATCTCCAACTCTCACTAGAACGTCTTCAACAACACCTTGAGGTCGAGTAATAGACCGATCGGCTAGTTGAAGCGTCATCATTGTGGGTTGAAGTTCACCACCTTCCAACTTCTTGAAAAGCGATAGTGGCATCAAATTAATGCTCGCCCCGAGGTCGCACAACGCTCCCTTCTTGATCCCGTTCCCAATATCACATAGGATCGTGAAGCTCCCGGGATCCTTCAGCTTAGGTGGAAGCGCCTTGTGCACTAATGCACTCACCTCGTGGTTCAGCTGCACCAACTTCGGCTCATCCACTCGCCGTCTTTTTGCAATCAAGTCCTTCAAAAACTTCGCATAGTGCGGCATCTGTTCCAAAGCATCATAAAAAGGAATATTAATATGCAATTGTTTAAAAACATCAAGGAACTTAGCGAATTTCTCATCAAGCTTCTTTTTCATGAAGCGCTGTGGATATGGGACAGGTATCACCGATTTGGGTACCCCCCATTCATCTCTTTCTGTTTCTTTCACTTTCTCCCTTGCTTCCTTTGCCTTTTTCCACTTAGGAACTCTCTCAACCTCCTCAAGGTCTTTGTCTTGATGGGACTCATCCATATCTTCATGCTTCTCAATCCCTTTACTTTCAATCCCCTTCTCAACTTCATCTCCTTTAAGCTCAATCTCTTCTTGGGGCGTCTCAGAATCAGCAGGCATCTGAGGACCTTCATAATTGGTTCCACTTCTTAGCTGGATCGCCTTGCACTGCTCTTTCGGGTTCCCTTCCGGCATTCTATTCACTGATTTTGCAATCTGGCTCATCTGGAGCTCTATCGAAGTGAACCTTCGATTGTTCTCTTGTTGAGTTCTAGTCCACTCAACATTCATCTTCTGGAGCTCTTGATCACGTTGATCACCCTTCTTGTGCAACTCCTTCACATCGTACTACAAGGATGACAATCTCTTGCTCCCTTCCTCCACCTTCTGAAGGATCGCTCTCAACATCTCCTCGGTTGATGCACCGCCTTCTCCACCAGGAGGTTTAGACCCCGGATCAACACCTGCAGGAACAGTAACACCAGCTTTTGGGTTAGCATAAGAAAAATTATCATTCCTCCTCCATGTGTTTTGAGGAGGCTGCTGGCTTCCTTGAACTCCTTGTGTGTTCCTCCATTGATTTTGAAGTGGCTGAGGGCCTGGAGGCACAAATGGTTGGCCATAAGAAGGCCTTCCATACTGATTTCCACCTTGGTAGCCATTCTGATTGTAATAGGGACCTCCCATGTAATTGGCTACCTCTTGCTGTCCACTGGGTTGGTCTACTCTCTCATTCTCTACTGCATGCTCTCCAACCAAACTCTTCCCCAACTCGAGGTTGTTGATCTTTTCCATCATGGCCATCAGCAGCCTTCTCGTTCCTTCTCCCTCTTCCACCTGATGCACTCTTTGCAAATCTGCATCCACACCCCAAGCACCGGCATTCGTGACAATATTGTCAACGATCTCTCTACACCTCTCTATGCCTTGGTTCAGGAATGCTCCGCCCGCACAAGCGTCTAAATGGTCTTGCCCCGTCTTGTTGGCACCACTGTAGAAGAATGCCATAATATCCCCCTCATTGTACCCGTGCTGCGGGCACTCTATAAGCATGTTTGAGTATCTCTCCCACGCTTGGCGTAGATCCTCTCCAGACTTCTGGCGAAAGGACGAGATCTCAATTCTAGCCTTGATCGTCCTAGATGGAGGGTAGAATCGCTCGAGGAACAGACGCTCGAGCTCGGCCCAAGTGGTAATACCTCCCCGCGGGAGCGTATTATCATACCACTCCTTGGCTATTCCCGTCAGTGAGAATGGGAACAGCCTTAGCCTCTTGACATCTTCAGACATGTCATTGTAATTGAATGTTGAGGCTATCATGAGAAAGCTTCTCAAGTGTGTATGAGGATTCTCCTTCCCGATCACCCCTTTGAACTGATTCTCAGTCAGCAGCTTTAAAATCCCCGGTGATATCGAGAAGTTGTTCGCCTCAACAGGAGGCAAAGCCACTCCATCATAGTACCGCTGTGGCTGCGCTGCGAACCTCCCTCGAATCGCCATGTTATGATCTACGTTCTGAGGAACGTGTTGAGGATTAGCAGCAGGTACTGGTACTTGTTGGGGTGGTGGTGGGTAAACAGGTGGTTGGTTATAGACTGGTGGTGGATGGTATGGATATGGTGGGTAAGGATAAGGTGGGTATGGGTAATGTTGGTATACTGGGTTGTTAAAAGGGTTATTTGGGTTTTGTGGGTAAGCAGGGTTGTTAAGAGGATTATGGACAAGGTTCTGAGCTGGATTCCCTACGTTTCGTGTATCCGGGTTTAGGCTCTGGCTATCCCCTAATGGAATTTGATTCTGGCTACCACTAACCCCAGTGCCTTCAACTCGGTCTACTGCCTGATTGAAATCGTTGGCAGCATCGTCCAACTCATTATTGATGTCCATTGGTTCCTTCCCTAAGTCGGCAGCGTTCATCCTTCTCAAGAAGGCTCGGTTCCTTCTGGCTATTGTCTCAGGGTCTGCATGTAATCTCTCTTCACTCGTATTCCCTTGTGAGCGTGTTTTCATAAACCTGACACACTAGCAGAAGGATCAAAACGCAACTGCCGAATACTAAAAAGAACAATAAAAAATAAAAAACAGAAAATAAGCACCCACTACTAACTTCTAAGCTATCGACAAGTCCTAATCAAACATTCAACGCCATCCCCGGCAACGGCGCCATTGACTTGAAGCGACTACACTAGCTTCTACTAGTAGCTACCCCGCAAGAGAACGGGTTCACTGTAGTATGGGCAAGTATAGGGACCAAGTATTATCGAACCCAAGGGATGGTATGTATGCGAATAGATCCCTGAAGATCTACGCGTCGTAGTTAATATGAGTGTAATGTTTTTTTGGTTTTTTTGAAAAGATTAATTATAAGACTAAAATAGACTAATTAACTAAAGAATGAAAAAAGAACAAATTAACTACGGGTTGTTTTCTAATAAAAGATGGTGATGCTCAGGATAGGAATCCCTACGTATACTAACGGAGCAGGTACATAATCAAAGTAATTGTGACAAACAAGAATTAACCTAAGTAAAAGATCGTAGAATGAAAGCTCAAGATTTCTCACCCTAATACTTTATCCTAGCAATCGACTTCACTAATCCACTAACAAGTTAATGAATTGTGCTTAATTAATGAGACCCTAATTTAACTAAGGTGATGCGGTCGTCCTCCTTCGCTAAATCGGTAGATGAATTAACCTTTCCTAAACCCTCTCGTTAAGACTACTAATTGTTATTGAGTGATGCGGTCGTCCTCTCTCTAACACTTTCGTACGAAATTCAAAGGTAAAGTTAAGATTAATTATATGAATTCATTAACTAAGAGAATTAAAACTAACGTCACAAATTACCCTAATTACGTACCCACATCCTACTTCTACGAGTTCATCCTAACCCAAGCATGCAAGAGTTTTAGCCGGACATGGTTATAGCAAAAATAAAAGCAATAGAAGAAACAACGAACAAAACCATAATGAATTGAACGAAGAAAATAATAAACATAAACTAGGGTTTAAAAAGAAAATAAATGCGAAGAACTGAAATTGATTTAACTAAAACGAAATTAAAAGCGTTTAAAGTAACGAACTAATGAAAAGAAACTAAGAATTCGTATGCAAAACCTCAACGAAACATAAAATAAAGCTTGCTCTCCTTCTTCCTCTCCAAAAACTAAGTCTAAAAGTATTTCTAAAAGTTCGGGTTTTTTTCTAAAACGTGTTTGGACGAGGTATATATAGGCACCGGGTCGAAACGGGAGTTAATGGGCCGAAAATACGCATCCGGAGGCAAAAGTATATGGGCGCTCGAGCAAAACGCTCGAGCGGTCCCGCTCGAGCTGTGTAGCTCGAATGACGCATTCGCTCGAGCGGTCGCGCTCGAGCTGCTCGAGCGCTGAATCTTCTCTGTATGTTTTTGGGCGCTCGAGTGATTCGCTCGAGCGGTGGCGCTCGAGCTGCTCGAGCGCAAGACTTGTTCTGTACGTTTGCGCGCTCGAGCGGTGGCGCTCGAGCAATGCGCTCGAGTGATCTCTAATCCTTCCAAATGATACTTTTCCTCGTCCGCACTAATACCAATCGTATTTCTTCAATATCTTCTCATCCGGGCATCCGTTTGAGTCGATTCAAAGTCCTACGAACTCCTCTTTTCGTCCTCTATTCACCTATGAGCACCAAAGAGACAAATTAATAATTTTATAAAAATGATACTCATTTGACTCCAAGCACTAATCGAAAACACTCAAAACATGAGTAAATTGGGCACCAAAACATAACAATTTCACGCCTAATCACTAATCAACCCCCCCAAACTTACCATGTTGCTTGTCCTCAAGCAATGAGATAATAAGTCAAGTGAAATTGTTAGGAATGAATCAAAGAATCAATCATGCAAGCTAATGAACTCTAGCTTCAAAAATCAATCACCCGTATACTCACTCACTTTCCCTTATCATACTCATGCAACAATAACAAGAACCACCAAGATCAACATGGATGTGCACTCAACGATGTGTTTCGCTCCCTCACAAGTGTATATCAATGATCAAGAGACTCACTCAAACAATCAATCACACGAATTGGCAGCCATAGGCTTGGAAGTACTCTTAACTCCGACCATACTCTAAAAATCAATGCCGAATCAAAAAGGACTTTTCTCAAGGTAGTAATGTAGGCTCTTTGGACAGGTGGGATAACAATATGGATAAAGTGACTATCATGAATGGAGAATAGAAAATCAAACTTTAGCACTTCGAGTTTAGGAACAAAATACTTCAAACATTTTCAATCAACACTCTTTCAATTCCACTACTCTCAACACTTCAATTTTTTTTTAACTCTTTTCACTTTTTTTTCAATCACTTCACTTTTTTTTTTTCGCACAAACACATGAGCTCAATTTTTCTTTTGCTCATTCTCAATTTTTTTCTTTCCCACAACTCAAATCTCATTCACACCCTTATTTTATCACCACTCAACCATCATAATTCCTTGTCTCACTCAACTCAACTCAATCCCTTCAACATTCACACTTTTCCTATTCTCCACTCAAATTGGGACAAAAAGGCTTAGGAATTGGAATAGTGTTCATATGTGCTAGCAAATAACATAGGCTTTCGGCTCAAAGGGGCTAACAAGGGATCAATGTCATTGGTAAGGAAAATTTTGGCTAAAACTCAATTAAATCAAAGATGGCCTAAGATCCTATTCGGCATATCAAACTAAACACAATCAAGAAGCAAGAGCACACACAAGTTCTAGCATCCTCTAAGGTGATGATCCACTCACAAACGAAGAGATTAATTCATGCATCAAAATCTCATAAGGCTCAAATCTCACAGCTTTCACATCCATGCTAGTCTAGTGCATTCTCACTCTCATCACACAAGTACTCAAAAAGAAAATTCACAAGCATACGAATTCTCTCTCAAATCAACTCTAACTCAAACACTCACACAATAAAACTCCTAACTCAACCTCACAACTCAACTCTACTCATCAAATCGTACTCAAAGAATAACAACTAACAAGTAGAAGTGGTCAATAAGCATGAAATATGCAATAGCGAGTCAAATCAAAATCACCCCAAGGAGTATCTCAACAAACCAATAATAAATCAAACTCGACTCAAAGATAAGGGCGTGCATGCATGTGCAATGTAATCATAAAACAAATAAAAAAAACTCCACCCCCCCAAACTTCGACCTTGCTAGAGGTCTAAGTTTGGGGTTGTGGGTTACCTCAACCAAATAATTCAATTTCTCTCAATAGGTTTGCACACTCCCTTGTCTCAAGTTGGTTCCTTCAATCTGAATAACTCCATGATACCTTTACTCCTTTAGAGACAAGCCTACAAGCAAGTTGAAGCGGTCAATCTGAATATCTCCAACTCTCACTAGGACGTCTTCAACCACACCTTGAGGTTGAGTAACAGACCGGTCGGCAAGTTGAAGCGTCATCATTGTGGGTTGAAGTTCACCACCTTCCAATTTCTTGAAAAGCGACAGGGGCATGAGATTGATGCTCGCCCCTAAATCACATAGCGCTCCTTTCTTGATCCCGTTCCCAATGTCACATAGGATCGTAAAGCTCCCGGGATCCTTCAGCTTTGGAGGAAGCGCCTTGTGCACTAATGCACTCACCTCGTGGTTCAGCTGCACCAACTTTGGCTCATCCACTCGCCGCCTTTTCGCGATCAAATCCTTCAGAAACTTTGCATAATGCGGCATCTGTTCCAAAGCATCATAAAAAGGAATGTTAATATGCAATTGTTTAAAAACATCAAGAAATTTAGCAAATTTTTCATCAAGCTTCTTTTTCATGAAGCGCTGTGGATACGGGATGGGTATCACAGATTTGGGTACCCCCCATTCATCTCTTTCTGTTTCTTTCACTTTATCCCTTGCTTCCTTTGCCTTTTTCCACTTAGGAACTCTCTCAATCTCCTCACTTTTCTTGCCCTTCTCGGACTCATCCATATCTTTTTGCTCCTCAATTCCTTCACTTTCAATCCCCTTCTCAACTTGGGGCGTCTCAGAATCAGCAGGCATCTGAGGACCTTCCTAATTGGTTCCACTTCTAAGCTGGATCGCCTTGCAATGCTCTTTCGGGTTCCCCTCCGGCATGGAAGGATATTTTCCCGGCTCTCTATTCACCATCTTTGCAATCTGGCTCATCTGGAACTAGGGATGTTAAACGGGCTGGCCCTAACCCTATAGGGCCAGCCCTACAGGGTTGCGGGCCTAAACGGTTTCGGGCCTTATCGGTTCATTTTAATCGGTCCACTAACACTCGAAACCTAACCCTAACCCTAGCGGTCCGCGGGCTAAACGGGCCACTAACGGGCTCCGAGAAAAAAAAAATTAATTTTTAATATAAAATAAAGACTTATAATTCTAATACGCTACCATTTCAACTGAAAATTTGAAACATTGTTCATAAAGTTCATAATTGTTCAACAAAAAAAACCAAACATTGTTCATAAAGTTCAAACATTAACAATTAATTCAGAATTTAATATAAATATTGCAAGTTCTTCAATCTTCGGCATTTGATCCTTCCTTGGACAATGACAAAACATCATCTTCCAAATCACCATCATCATCCTCATCATCTAAAACATACACAAAAACATAAATTAGTTATTAATTATGTAAAATAAATTATTTATGAAATAATTTAAAAAAATTACCAACAACGTAGCCTTGCAACCAACTGCGAGTACAGATAAGAGCTTCCACATGCTGTCCAAGAAGTCGACTCCTATACTTGTTGAGAACACGAGCACCAATGCTGAAAGCAGATTCAGAAGCTACAGTTGTGATTGGGATGCTGAGAATATCACAAGCCATAATAGCTAATATTGGAAATCGGAGTTTATTAGCTTTCCAATAATCCAACACATTCAAATTTGGATGGTATTTAGTTTCCATAAGTGGTTCATCTAAATACTTATCCAATTCAGACTTTTCAATTTGAATATCCCTTGTGTTACTTTGCCAATCTTCCATAACCTAAATAAAAGAAAATGAATTAACAAATATTCTATGCAATTTAAAACAATAAATAATTAATTCTTAAAAAAAAAGCATAAAGATAAAGACTTACAGTCATTTCATTGACTTGCTCATGTCCATTTCCATCAAGAGTTGGTGTAGTCAAATTTGATGAACATGAAGAGCTTTGTAGACCACTTCCACTTTGATCACTCTTTTTGGACATCCACTTCTCATAATCACCAAAGAGTGCTTGCATTTTAATCCTTAAGAGGTCAATCTTCGCTTGGGTGGTATGAGGATCAAGTTGAGAGTAATAATGCCTAATCATTCCTAATTTTCCTCGAGGGTCAAGCACAGCCCCAAATGCAAGCACGGTACTGTAATCACTCCAATACTTCTCAAATTTTACTTGCATTCTCATAGCCATACTTTTAATGCCTTCATCTTCACTCAAAAGACTTGATTTTATGAAACATTCTATCTTCCAAAGTTGCACAAAATATAAGTTGGAAGTGGGGTAAGATGTTCCAGAAATCAAGTTTGTGATAACAAAGAATGGACGCAAGAACTCACACATTTTCTCCCCCCTCTCCCACTCTTCATTCGTTGGAGCAAGATCAAACCCTTTATCATTCAACTGAAGTAAACTAAAAGCACGTTTGTATTTAATTGCACTCTCAAGCATAGTATAAGTAGAGTTCCACCTAGTGCATACATCCAAACGCAAACCAGCTTTAGTATCAATACCACCCACTTGAGCCACACATTCAAGGAAACTTTTCATCCTCCCCTCTGAACCCTTAACATATTTGATACTTTGCCTAATCTTTTTCAAAGCATCATCAGCTACTTTTAAACCCTCTTGAACTATAAGATTTAAAATATGAGCACAACATCTCACGTGGAAAAATTCACCTTTGCATACAAGACTATTTTGTAAAGAAAGTCTTTCTTTCAAATTTTCTTGCATGTTATCGTTGGCAGATGCATTATCCAATGTAAGAGAGAACACTTTTTTTTCAATCCCCCAATCTTTTAAGCAACTAAAGACTTTATTTGCCAAATCAAACCCAGTATGTGGAGGCTCCATCTTACAAAAATTGATTATCTTACTATGCAACTTCCAATCACAACCAACAAAGTGTGCTGTCAAACTAATAAAACCCGCACCAGTAATAACAGTCCAACAATCAGAAGTTAAACAAATTCTACCAGGACAATCTTTCATCATACGTTTCAATTTGTCTTTCTCAATGTCATACAACTTCAAAACATCAGTAGTGGCTGTTAATCTACCAAAACTTTTGACATCAGGATTCAAATACTTAAGCAATTCCCTAACCCATTTGTACTCAACAAAGGAAAGCGGAAGATCATGTGAGACAATCGACATACTAATCAAATGACGCACATGCTTGGGATCAATATTCCTAGGTCTTAACTTCCCTTCACCATCCAACATTAACCCAACATTTTTATACTTTGGATTGTTCTTACAAGAATTTTTATGATGTTTAAGTGTAGAAGTTCCATAATTCGAACCACCCCAAGCATATTCTTTCTCACACATTTTGCATTTCACCTTTCCATTCACGGGCTTAAAAAAAGAGTCTCATACCTCAGAGGTGGCGACTCTTGATTTTTTCGAAGGTTTTTCAGCATCACCTTTGTCATCTACGGTCTCAGTAGGAATTCTAGATTCCAAAACCTCCACATCATCATCATCAAATGCTTGACTGTTGGACTCCATGCTGCAACATAAATTTAATCCAAATATCCATTAACAAGTAATCAACATATCCCTTTATATTGCCACTTTAATTAATAACCTGCCACTTTAGATTGTAAATTTAATTTTTTAACCAGCTTTAAACTTTGATATTTAATAAAATCTGTTCCTTTTTGCTACGGGAATGAAATAGGAATGAAATTTATTCCCTTTGTATTTTTAAAATACCACATGAACATACATTGAATTCATAGAAAAATATAAAGCTTTAGAATTCGTAAAAGGATAAAAAATATATACCGTTAGCAGCGGCGGCAGCTTGAGAGAAGCGGCGGCGGCGGCAGCTTGTTGCAGCGGCGACGGCGACGGAGAAGAAGCTGGCGACGCGAGTGAAAGTAGAAAGTAGATGGGGGCGAACCGGCGAAGTGAAAGCAGATGAGCAGCGGCGGCAATTGGCCCTGGGCGTGCGACAGTCCGGCGGCTGAGGGCGGCAGCCGGCAGGGGTTTGTGAACTGAGGAGGGAGAGGGGGCACGACCACGATAGGAGCCCTAACTTTGAATTGAATTTCTTTTTTCTCTAATTCTCTCTAGTCTCTCTCTTCTGCTGCTAATAAAGTAATAATGCGTAGGTAAGGTAACTAAGTATATTTAATAAAAAAAAGTTATTTCTAATTGCTGCTAAGTGCTAATAATGCGTAAGTACTAAGTAGATACTAATTACTAAGTATATTTAATAAAAAAAAATTGCCGGGCTATCCGGGCCAGCCCGGTAACCGACGGGCTAGCCCGTTTAGCCCACGGGTTAACCGGTCCGGGCCAAAAAGGCCCGGTTTTAAATGGGCCGTTATATACACGAACCTAACCCTGTCCGGTTTCGGGCTAAATGGGCTGGCCCGCCAGCCCGTGGCCCGTTTAACATCCCTATCTGGAACTCTATAGAAGTGAACCTTCGATTGTTCTCTTGTTGAGTTCTAGTTCACTCAACGTTCATCTTCTGGAGCTCTTGATCTCGATGATCGCCTTTCTTATGCAGCTCCTTCACATCGTACTCCAAGGAGGACAATCGCTTGCTACCTTCCTCCATCTTCTGAAGGATAGCTCTCAACATCTCCTCGGTTGATGCACCGCCTTCTCCACCAGGAGGTTTATACCCCGGATCAACACCTGCAGGAACAGTAATACCAGCTTTTGGGTTAGCATAAGAAAAGTTCTCATTCTTCCTCTATGTGTTTTGAGGAGGCTGTTGGCCTCCTTGAACTCCTTGTGTGTTCCTCCATTGATTTTGAGGCGGCTGTGGCCCTGGAGGTGCAAATGGTTGGCCATAATGAGGCCTTCCATACTGATTTCCACCTTGGTAGCCATTCTGATTGTAATACGGACCTCCCATGTAATTGACTACCTCTTGCTGCCCACTTGGTTGGTCTACTCTCTCATTCTCTACGGCATGCTCTCCAACCAAATTCTTCCCCAACTCGAGGTTGTTGATCTTCTCCATCATGGCCATCAATAGCCTCCTCGTTCCTTCACCCTCTTCAACCTGATGAGCTCTCTGCAAATCTGGATCTCCATTCCAAGCCCCGGCATTCGTGACAATGTTGTCCACGATCTCTCTACACCTCTCTATGCCTTGATTCAGGAATGCTCCCCCCGCACAGGCGTCTAAATGGTCTTGCCCTGCCTTGTTGGCACCACTGTAGAAGAATGCCATCACATCTCCCTCATTGTACCCATGCTGCGGGTACTCTATCAGCATGTTTGAGTATCTCTCCCACGCTTGGCGTAAATCCTCTCCAGACTTCTGGCGAAAGGAAGAGATCTCAATTCTCGCTTTAATCGTTCTTGATGGAGGGTAGAATCGCTCGAGGAACAGACACTCGAGCTCGGCCCAAGTAGTAATACCTCCCCGCGGGAGCGTATTATCGTACCACTCTTTAGCTATTCCCGTCAGTGAGAATGGGAACAGCCTAAGCCTATTGGCATCTTCAGACATGCCATTATAATTGAATGTGGAGGCTATCATGAGAAAACTCCTCAGGTGAGTGTGAGGATTCTCCTTCCCGATCACCCCCTTGAACTGATTCTCGGTAAGCAGCTTTAGAATTCCCGGGGAAATTGAGAAGTTATTTGCCTCAACCGGAGACAATGCCACTCCATCATAGTACCGTTGTGGCTGCGCTGCAAACCTCCCTCGAATGGTCATATGTTGATCTACGTTCTGAGGAACGTATTGAGGATTAGCAGCAGGTACGGGTACTTGTTGGGGTGGTGGTTGGTAAACAGGGTGTTGATTATAAACTGGAGGTGGATGATATGGGTATGGTGGATAAGGGTATGGTGGGTATGGGTAATGTTGGTATACTGGGTTGTTGAAAGGGTTATTTGGGTTTTGTGGGTAAGCAGGGTTGTTCAGAGGATTATGGACAAAATTCTGAGCTGGATTGATAACGTTTTGTGCACCCGGGTTTTAGCTCTAACTATCCCCTAACGGATCTTGGTTCTTACTGGTGTTTCCATCAGTGTCGTCAACCCGGTTCAACCCCTGGTTAAACTCATTCTCGGTATCTTCCAACTCATTAGTAATGTCCATCGGTTCTTTCCCTAAGTCGGCAGCGTTCATCCTTCTCAAGAAGACTCGGTTCCTTCTAGCTATTGTCTCAGGATCTGCAGGTAACCTCTCTTCGCTCGTATTGCCTTGTGAGCGTGTTTTCATAAACCTGACACACTAGCAGAAGGATAAAAATGCAACTGCCGATTGAATATAAATAAAAATAAAAATAAAATAAAGTACTCACTACTAACTACTAAGTTATCTACAAGTCCTATTCAAAAAGCATACAACGCCATCCCCGGCAACGACGCCATTGACTTGAATCGAATTACACTAGCTTTTACTAGTAGCTTCCCCGCAAGAGTACGGGTTCACTGTAGTATGGGCAAGTATAGGGACCAAGTAGTATCGAACCCAAGGGAAGGTATGTATGCGAATAGATCCCTGAAGATCTACGCGTCGTAGTTAATATGAGTGTGTTGTTTTTGGATTTTTGGAAAGATTAATTAAAAGACTAAAATAAACTAAGTAAACTAAAATACTAAAGAAATCAAATTAACTAAGGGTTGTGTTCTAATGAGAGATGGTGATGCTTAAGATAGGAATCCCTACGTATACTAACGGAGCAGGTACATAATCAGAATAATCGTGACACACAAGCAATAACCTAAGTAAAAGAATGCAAGGTGAAAGCTCAAGATTCTAAACCCTGATACTTTACCCTAACACTCGACTTCACTAATCTACTAACAAGTTAGTAGATTGTGCTTAATTAATGAGACCGTAATTTAACTAAGGTGATGCGGTCGTCCTCCTTCGCTAAACTGGTAGATGAATTAACCTTTCCTAAACCCTCTAGTTAAGTCTACTCGTTGTTAAAGAGTGATACGGTCGTCCACTCTCTAACACCTTTCGAACGAAATTCAAAAGTAAAGTCTAGATTAATTTTAAGAATTCATTAATCAAGAGAATTAAAACTAAACGTCACGAATTATTCTAATTACGTACCCACAACCTACTTCTACGAGTTCATCCTACCCTAAGCATGCAAGGGTTTTAGCCGGACATGGCTTTGACAAACATAAAAGCAATAGAATAAACAACAATTATAAACATAATGAATTGCACGAAGAAAATACGAAACATGACTAGGGTTTAAAGAAATAAATACTAAGACTGAAATTTAATTAACTAAAACGAAGTTTCCAAGCGTTTAAAGAAATCAAGCTAAAGAAAAGAACTAAGAAACAAAAAGAAACTAAGAATTCGTATGAAAAACCTCAAAAAAACGTAAGTAAACTTGCTTCTCTCCTTCCTCTCCAAAAACTAAGTCTAAATCTCGTGTGTGTGTCCAGTGGTACTTTAAAACGAGTTTGGAAGAGGTATATATAGGCACCGGGTCGAAACGGGATCTCGTGGGCCGAAAAACAAAATTTGGCATATAAGTCTCGGAGGCGCTCGAGCTGTCCCGGTCGAGTGGGGCGCTCGAGCCTTTGTGGTCGAATGAATCAGTAGGTCGAGCGGGGCGCTCGACCTTGTTTGGTCGAATGGTTCCAGAGCTCGAGCTGTGTCCCTCGAGCGGCAAAAATACTCTGTAAGTCCGGAGCGCTCGACCTACGTTGCTCGAGCGAGGTGCTCGAGTTAAGGTGCTCGAATGGCCCTTCCTTCCTTGCAACTAACACTTTTCTTCTCACGTACTAATACCAATCGTATTTCTTCGATATCTTCTCATCCGGGCATCCGGTTGAGTCGATTCAAAGTCCTACGAACTCCGTTTTTCGTCCTCGATTCACCTATGAGTATCAAAGAGACAAATTCATCAATGTGTAGAAATAGTACTCATTTGGCTCTAAAACTCAATAAAATCGACCAAAACTAAGGCGTTTCTAGCTACGAATCATGACAATTTCACGCCTAATCAACCCCCCCAAACTTACCATGTTGCTTGTCCTCAAGCAATGAGATAATAAGTCAAGTGAAATTGTTAGAAATGATTCAAAGAATCAATCATGCAAGCTAATGAACTCGAGCTTCAAAAATCAATCACCCGTATACTCACTCACTTTCCCTTATCATACTCATGCAACAATAACAAGAACCACCAAGATCAACATGGATGTGCACTCAACGATGTGTTTCGCTCCCTCACAAGTGTATATCAATGATCAAGAGACTCACTCAAACAATCAATCACACAAATTGGCAGTCATAGGCTTGGAAGTACTCTTAACTCCGACCATACTCTAGAAATCAATGCCGAATCAAAAAGGACTTTTCTCAAGGTTGTAATGTAGGCTCTTTGGACAGGTGGGATAACAATATGGATAAAGTGACTATCGTGAATGGAGAATAGAAAATCAAACTTTAGCACTTCGAGTTTAGGAACAGAATACTTCAAACATTTTCAATCAACACTCTTTCAATTCCACTACTCTCAACACTTCAATTTTTTTTAACTCTTTTCATTTATTTTTTTCAATCACTTCACTTTTTTTTTTCGCACAAACACATGAGCTCAATTTTTCTTTTGCTCATTCTCAATTTTTTTCTTTCCCACAACTCAAATCTCATTCACACCCTTATTTTATCACCACTCAACCATCATAATTCCTTGTCTCACTCAACTCAACTCAATCCCTTCAACATTCACACTTTTCCTATTCTCCACTCAAATTGGGACAAAAAAGCTTAGGAATTGAAATAGTGTTCATATGTGCTAGCAAATAACATAGGCTTTCGGCTCAAAGGGGCTAACAAGGGATCAATGTCATTGGTAAGGAAAATTTTGGCTAAGTGACTCAATTAAATCAAAGATGGCCTAAGATCCTATTCGGCATATCAAACTAGACACAATCAAGAAGCAAGAGCACACACAAGTTCTAGCATCCTCTAAGGTGATGATCCACTCACAAACGAAGAGATTAATTCATGCATCAAAATCTCATAAGGCTCAAATCTCACAGCTTTCACATCCATGCTAGTCTAGTGCATTCTCACTCTCATCACACAAGTACTCAAAAGGAAAATTCACAAGCATACGGGTTCTCTCTCAAATCAACTCTAACTCAAACACTAACACAATAAAACTCCTAACTCAACCTCACAACTCAACTCTACTCATCAAATCGTACTCAAAGAATAACAACTAACAAGTAGAAGTGGTCAATAAGCATGAAATATGCAATAGCGAGTCAAATCAAAATCACCCCAAGGAGTATCTCAACAAACCAATAATCAATCAAACTCAACTCAAAGATAAGGGCGTGCATGCATGTGCAATGTAATCATAAAATAAATAAATAAAACTCCACCCCCCCAAACTTCGACCTTGCTAGAGGTCTAAGTTTGGGGTTGTGGGTTACCTCAACCAAATAATTCAATTTCTCTCAATAGGTTTGCACACTCCCTTGTCTCAAGTTGGTTCCTTCAATCTGAATAACTCCATGATACCTTTACTCCTTTAGAGACAAGCCTACAAGCAACTCACTCAAATACGAGGTTAAACATACGACTCGAAATAACTCCCTAATAACTAAAAAAAAAAACTCAAAGCAAATAATAAAAAAAATAATGGGTTGCCTCCCATTCAACGCTATTTTTAAGGTCCTCATGCCGGACCAAGCTCAAAGGAGCTTATGAGACATCATACTCAAATTTACCTCCCTCACTCTCATAAGAGTGGTGCTTGCATGTCTTTCCTTGGTGCCCCACCATCATGAGTTCCTTTGCATCCTTCCCCACCTCAAGTGGTATAGGTCTCAACTCCTTCTCCCCTTTATCTGGAGGAGTCTTACTAAACAGTTTCTTGAATTTGGACTTTTTCTTCTTAACTCCTCATTTTCCTTCCAACTGGACCACGTCCACTTTCTTCACCTCTTCATCCTTCAACTTCTTCACTTTATCCCTATCAAAATAATCAAGATCATAATGCTCATGGGTTAGATAATCAAGTGAAGGACTAACAAAATCATGAATATGAGAAGGATTAGGGATAGAAGGTGTGTCTTCAACACGAGGATCAATGACATCCATGCAATACAAACTCTCATCCTCCTTCGGGTGCTTCATGACTTCATATAGGGAAATCTTCACTTCTTGATCATCAACCTTCAATGTAATCTTCCCATTTGCCACGTCTAGCACCATCCCCGCCGTTGCTAAGAACGGTCTTCCCAAGATCAGGGGCACGTGCTCATCTTCCTCCATCTCTAGGACCACAAAATCGGCTGGAAAAATGTGATCTCCAACTCTCACTAGGACGTCTTCAACCACACCTTGAGGTTGAGTAACAGACCGGTCGGCAAGTTGAAGCGTCATCATTGTGGGTTGAAGTTCACCACCTTCCAATTTCTTGAAAAGCGACAGAGGCATGAGATTGATGCTCGCCCCTAAATCACATAGCGCTCCTTTCTTGATCCCGTTCCCAATGTCACATAGGATCGTAAAGCTCCCGGGATCCTTCAGCTTTGGAGGAAGCGCCTTGTGCACTAATGCACTCACCTCGTGGTTCAGCTGCACAACCTTTGGCTCATCCACTCGCCGCCTTTTCGCGATCAAATCCTTCAGAAACTTTGCATAATGCGGCATCTGTTCCAAAGCATCATAAAAAGGAATGTTAATATGCAATTGTTTAAAAACATCAAGAAATTTAGCAAATTTTTCATCAAGCTTCTTTTTCATGAAGCGCTGTGGATACGGGATGGGTATCACAGATTTGGGTACCCCCCATTCATCTCTTTCTGTTTCTTTCACTTTATCCCTTGCTTCCTTTGCCTTTTTCCACTTAGGAACTCTCTCAATCTCCTCACTTTTCTTGCCCTTCTCGGACTCATCCATATCTTTTTGCTCCTCAATTCCTTCACTTTCAATCCCCTTCTCAACTTGGGGCGTCTCAGAATCAGCAGGCATCTGAGGACCTTCCTAATTGGTTCCACTTCTAAGCTGGATCGCCTTGCAATGCTCTTTCGGGTTCCCCTCCGGCATGGAAGGATATTTTCCCGGCTCTCTATTCACCATCTTTGCAATCTGGCTCATCTGGAACTAGGGATGTTAAACGGGCTGGCCCTAACCCTATAGGGCCAGCCCTACAGGGTTGCGGGCCTAAACGGTTTCGGGCCTTATCGGTTCATTTTAATCGGTCCACTAACACTCGAAACCTAACCCTAACCCTAGCGGTCCGCGGGCTAAACGGGCCACTAACGGGCTCCGAGAAAAAAAAAATTAATTTTTAATATAAAATAAAGACTTATAATTGTAATACGCTACCATTTCAACTGAAAATTTGAAACATTGTTCATAAAGTTCATAATTGTTCAAAAAAAAAAACAAACATTGTTCATAAAGTTCAAACATTAACAATTAATTCAGAATTTAATATAAATATTGCAAGTTCTTCAATCTTCGGCATTTGATCCTTCCTTGGACAATGACAAAACATCATCTTCCAAATCACCATCATCATCCTCATCATCTAAAACATACACAAAAACATAAATTAGTTATTAATTATGTAAAATAAATTATTTATGAAATAATTAAAAAAAATTACCAACAACATAGCCTTGCAACCAACTGCGAGTACAGATAAGAGCTTCCACATGCTGTCCAAGAAGTCGACTCCTATACTTGTTGAGAACACGAGCACCAATGCTGAAAGCAGATTCAGAAGCTACAGTTGTGATTGGGATGCTGAGAATATCACAAGCCATAATAGCTAATATTGGAAATCGGAGTTTATTAGCTTTCCAATAATCCAACACATTCAAATTTGGATGGTATTTAGTTTCCATAAGTGGTTCATCTAAATACTTATCCAATTCAGACTTTTCAATTTGAATATCCCTTGTGTTACTTTGCCAATCTTCCATAACCTAAATAAAAGAAAATGAATTAACAAATATTCTATGCAATTTAAAACAATAAATAATTAATTCTTAAAAAAAAGCATAAAGATAAAGACTTACAGTCATTTCATTGACTTGCTCATGTCCATTTCCATCAAGAGTTGGTGTAGTCAAATTTGATGAACATGAAGAGCTTTGTAGACCACTTCCACTTTGATCACTCTTTTTGGACATCCACTTCTCATAATCACCAAAGAGTGCTTGCATTTTAATCCTTAAGAGGCCAATCTTCGCTTGGGTGGTATGAGGATCAAGTTGAGAGTAATAATGCCTAATCATTCCTAATTTTCCTCGAGGGTCAAGCACAGCCCCAAATGCAAGCACGGTACTGCAATCACTCCAATACTTCTCAAATTTTACTTGCATTCTCATAGCCATACTTTTAATGCCTTCATCTTCACTCAAAAGACTAAGCCATTTTTTTTTAAAATAGGTACTTTAACTCGGGTTTATGAAATAACTAATTACACAATTCAACCGATTGATAAATTTCGCAGCGGAATTAAATTTCTAAGCATGCAAGCCCAAAATAGTCATTTGATAATTTAGCATGCCAAGTCTAAGTAGTAGCACAAATACGATAAGTTTTTAGTCAAAAGCATCGAACGTGAAAAGAGTTATCGCCCGACTTAAAGTACATTTATCTCGAATAGGACATAGATATTAAAACAGTTATGAGTTTTAGACAGTGGTGGGGAGGTCTGCACTACAGTTGCTCCCAATCCTCCGCATCAGTACCTGAAAATGTTTGTAAAAAATAGGGGATGAGATTTTGAATTCTCAGTGTGGGTGATTTGTACGCGATTATGCACAACAGGTATATTTCGAGTATCTATTACACTATCCTTCCGAACATAAAACAATTTGGCACGACTATTTCATCAATGCCTATGGGCAGTCTTAATTTCAACATACCCTATGAGCAGTCTTAATTTCAACATACTCTGCAGACATGTCTTAATTTCAACATACTCTGCAGATATGTCTTAATTCCAACATATCCTGTGGATATATCTTAATTTCAATATACCCTGCGATGCATAGCACCGAGAAATCACATGTATAATTTCAACAAGAAAGCACACCAATTTGCACATAATTTTCAGGCAATACAAATATGAACCACCCACCTTTCAAGGAGCTTTTTCGTAAAAGTTGGGGACAGCGAGACTCCCGAACTCACAACGAACCGCACTCAACCTAGCACGAATTATTATCCATGTTTTAGTCCATTATCTATTTATACAAGTTTTCTCGCATTTTCATACGTAACACGTTGGTCCTAAAAGGACTTTTGACATACTTAGTATTTTAGTTCCTTTAGTGCAAGTTTATAACTTTTAGTCTTAGTGAAATTTTCATTAAAGTTACACAATAACATATATCCGAGGAATTAATTTTTCGTCTTAGGATCAAAACCCCTAATCATGAAATTTGTTACCAAACTCCTATCCACATGATACTAATGTGTTCTAAGTCCTTATTCTATCATGCAAGACATGTATGAGCATTTAAACAAAAGTAAACACTTCAAGTCACTAAGTTGAAAATGATGCAGTTTGTTCTCCTAGGTCCTCTACTTATAACTTTAGGTATTTTTCAAAAATACTTAGACACATTCAAAAATCATAAAATTTATACAGTACCTTCAACTTGAAATGAAGAATACACATAAAAATAGTTCTTATCCATTTGGTGTGTCAAAAATAGGGATTTTGGTCCGTTTTCAAAAACTAGTACAAAAACTTTTTATGTGTCACAGTAGGTTCACAACAGTGCACCACTAACAAGAACGTTTTGGTAAAATTACTTAGGCACCTCCTAAAATCGTGAAAAAATTCATAGACGTAGCCAACATCCCATAGTATTTTAATATGATTTAAAAAAAAACATTCTCTTGCCTATTAGTACCAGATTCTTCCTAAACATGAAGGTAGTTCCAGATTGTCACGTTTTCTTTAAAAATTCATAGATTATTGAATAAAATTCCAAATCATGTGAGACCCGTGGCAAATGAAAGCTACTTTGACCTACTTTCCAAATATGTAAACAAAATTCGTAAATAACATGTTTCACGAACGTTGTTTTGTTCCAAAAAGCACAGGCAGTGTCAACTTCCTCATCTAGACATGCTCACACACATATATCTTTCAACTCTACATTTATCATGCCATAAATCTTCCTTTAAATATATATATCTAGCAAATAACAAATTATTTAACACATATTCGAGCATCCACAAGAAAATTTAAACCTAGGTATCATGCCTTTCTAAGAAAAACACTAAACATGCTCAAAAGACAAGATATTAGAGTTTTGAGTTGTTGGTTGATAAACCTTTGTAGTTTCTTTCTTGTTAAGCTAGGGGGCCTTATAGCTCTTCAAGTTCTCTTCCCTTGGAGGTTAAGAATGACTCTTTGGATGGAAAGCTTTTCCTTGGAGCCCTATGATGAAGATGTAAAATAGGTTAGAACTTAGGTTTTTTTTTTTTTTTTTTTTTTTGGAAAGAAGATTCATGAGTAAAAATAGAGGAAATGAAAGGTTTTCTACCCATGAAAGATCTTAGAAACTTCAACCTTTGGATATGTATGAACTTAGGATGGAGAAAGTGGGTCTTCTTCCTAAAAAAAATGGGGAAAAAATGGGTTTTCTCCCCAAGGGAGATGGGTGGCCGAAAATTATGAGTTTGGTGGGGGGATGGGGGCTTATCTCTTGTCTTGTGTTTTTATGAAAGACAAGGGAGGGGGTGGTCTTCCATGTGAAGAAGATGTTATACTAAAATGGGAGGGTGTAAGAAATGAGAGATCAAGAAAGGGAGTTTTGGTCTTACTTGAATTTTTGTTCCCAAGTGAAAGACATTGAATAATTTTTTTAAAATTACTAATATTATTGTTGAAAACAATTCATAAAAGTCTTGATAATAAAATGAATTTTTTTCATAAGTTGTTAACACGGAATTGATGAAAAAGTATTAAATATGTTGTCAACAAACAAGAAATCGATGATAAATCTTTGATCAAGTGTAAAATCATGTTAAAATAAATTAATAATGAAGATGTTGTTTTTCAAAATACTAGATAAAATCATTTTATTGTATTTTATTTTTATTTTTTTTATATATGTTACTCCATCCGTCCATGAAAAATATGTTCACTTGCTTGCGCGTTGTTTAATGCAATATATTGGAGGGTATTATGGGGTATTGCGAGGTCCATTTATGAATAAAGTGATTGTTTATATAAAGTATGTCACACATTAATAAAGCTCTAAACACACTGTATTGTCATAAACACTTCCCTAATTTAATTGTTAACTTCATCTAGAATGTGAAATATTATGACTCCTTAATTTGAATTGCAACTTTCAAGCGGGGAAAGAAAGAAATGGATAGTGAAAATGCCCTTCCGATTTCATTTTTACTTCTATTTAGAGCATTATAGAATTTTTCGAGAAAGGTAGAATGCTCTTATATATTCTTATTGAATGTTTAATTTTTTTTAACTTGAGTGTGGGTATTTTAATTGATTTTGCATTGGTGAATGAGTAAATATAAAAATATTATTTGGATTTCAAATTAATGTATTAAATGATAAAATTATGTTGTAAGCTCAAGAACTTCTAAATTATCTATTTAGTGAATTAATTTGTGTACATTTTTTCATGTCAAAATGGTTTATAGGTTTGAAATTGATTTTGTGAATGATCCCTTCTTTAGTGAAGTAAGAAATTTATATATATTAATTATTATTATAAATGTTCTTAAATTCAAATTAGTAATGGTTTGTTTTTTTTACGTTGAATGTTGTGTGCCCTTAAACTACTTGTCTTTTAGGGGTGCAAAATCAACGCTGAATGAGTAACGTTCTAAGATATTACAATATTTTCTTTCTATAAATATTACGAATATGTTCTTTCATCAATTTACAAAAAAAAAAAACAATATCTTATTAATGTATTTTTATCTTAGGTTGTTGCTATGCATTTGTCATAATAAACTGCACATATGTATCTTTGTCCAAATACAAGAAGCTAGGGGCAAAAGGCTCAGTTCAAGAACTTATCGACTATCTGCGTTGTTATTATCTTCCACCAGGCGTCACAAAAGAAGTTATTGACTATGAGAATCCACCAAAATAAGGATATTCTAACAGCTTAAGTAACGCTTTGAATTATATAAAAAGATTTGAGTTGTCCCTCAATAAAAAATATAGATAGAAGGGTTATTGTGGACGATGTGCTTGCTTAAATGGTGGAATTGAAGGGGTAAGATATTTGAATTGCTTAAACATATTACGTTTGTTAATGTTATAAATCTAACTTTTGTTAATATGTAGGACCGCATTTCAATTGAAGGATATCTGCATTTAATCAGTTTTAAAGAGATTGGTGTGGAATTTACAAAAAACTTTCAATTATTGGAAAGGGGTATGCAATTATTTGTTACTATCATTTTTTGTTGTATTATGTTATCAACATTTTACAATTCATAAACTTGTTTAAATTTTTAGGCCGAAGTGTATACAGAGGAACATCATAACAGAGATCTGATGGTGATGAATAACGAGAAATTGAAACTCCATAGCGTTACCATAATAAGGTATGATGTAAGCACTAGCGTACCCTATTTTCTAGCGCATAACATCTATGGAGTAACATGGGGTCACAAAGGGTTATTGTAAGATATCGCCAAACTGTGTAAGAGTTGTTTATGCTGTGGAAGGCTACAAGTTGAGAAAAAACGGGTAATTTGTCATAACAACAAACTATAATTTATTATCTATTATTTGTATAAACACACTTTAATGATTATAGTCTGCAACTAAAAGGAAATTTTGTTGTTGTGTTTGTAGGGGATCCATTTCAATTCGAGAAACATTCTTAAAGTTGGAGATTCATGATATTTTTATGTGCAAAACTACACTTTATACAATATTATCTTGTGTGACCATATTATAGACTTCTTTCTCCTTTGGATTATGAAAGTATTGAATATGTTACTGTAGAAATTATAATTTGTAACTGGCCATATAAATTCATGACTTCCAAAATTTATGTCCAATAAGTCAAATTTAGACTATACCATTTATATGCCCTTAGTCTTTGGTATTGCGGATTATATGTGTTTTATATATATTAGTTATTTTTTTATTATTTGATTTATTTTATAGGTAATGAGCTAACAAATATGACTATTTTATATTCGAATGGTTGTAAAACTATATTAAAAAATTATGAGAATGTATTAAGTATGTTATATTCGAATGGTTGCAGAAATTATAGTTTGTAACTGACTATATGAGTTCATGGCTTTCAAAATTTCTGTCAACAAGCCATTACATAGATTAAGCACAATCATCAACAAGTCATTTGAAAGTCACTCTGCAGAAAATATACATATATTATATATAATCAATTTCTGCTCAAATTTTATATGAATCAAAATAAATTAAACAAAGAAATACACTTCAAAGCCCAATTGAGTATAATTTATTAAATACTAACGCACATTTATGCAAAAACATATTCTTGAACAACTTTTAGATCAATACAAATATATGATAACATCTAACTTAGAAATTAAAAATAATGAGTACAAAACTGACAACATTTTTGGGTTTAGGGCATTAATTCAAAACCCACAATTCAATATTTTATTTTCAAACAAAATCCTTAATTACTAATGATCAATAATTCAATAAATATCATGCTTAAAATAAAATTAAAATCCAAAAATCAAACCAAGGGCGTCAATAAATCAACAGAACATACAACCAGCATACCAAAACCTGTTATGCAACCCATAATTTACTATATGTTGTTTATAACTCAATATACTATTATGCAATTTTATTAAGAGCAACATTCATCCATCAATCTCTTTCCAAAATTAATATCCCAATCGAATTATAAAGATGTTTGACATTAAACCTCTCTATCCATCGGGACTAAAGACAAAACAACCACAATAGAACACAAATATGAGGACAATGAATTAATTAATGGAATCCATTATTTGGAAAATATATTATTGGTCCCACTAGGTACTATTTAGGGAGGTTAAGAAGTCTAGATGGGGGGGTTGAATAGACTTCTGTACTCAAATCTCGAAAATATCAGAAGACTTGATGTCTTTTGATCTGAGTTGTCTGTCAAAATATAGTCTGGTTTGTGCGGAAGCGACTTCAAGCAGGGTTTGTTTAAAAAAAACTTTTTGATGCAGAGAATCCTTAATGTTAAAATATGAAAAAGTGCAGTGCAGAAAAGTAAATGACACGTGATGTATAGTAGTTCAGATATGTAATCCTACGTCCCTTAGACAAGGGGTCGTTCTCACTCACTTACTTACTCTCTAACTTACTGGAATTTCACAAGTACCAGTTCCTTGTTACAACTTAGTAGATCTTTTAGAGTATACTTTTCAGAATACTTCAACATTTCTATGAATTGAATAGGTTGAGTAAAAACCCCAAATGAGTGTATGAGTGTGTAGCTTAAGAGTACTGGATAGCTTGAATATTGTGTGTGTGTTTTTAGCCCTTGCGCGTAAGTTTTTCTTCACTCTAGGTACTCGATATTTATAGGGGAAAATGATTTGGACCGTTGGAAGGATCCAATCAATTAAATCTTATAATTAAGAAAGTTAATCAATCAATTTCATTTGATTGATTTTGGTTGGTGAGATCCTTTGATTTAAACTATGTTGACTTAGTCTAAATCCGATCTTTAATCTTTCTTCAATCACCAACGGTCTTTAAAGAACCTCCTTTTAAAAACTCTTTCAATTCTGTGAGAAAATAGATCACCAGAAGATTTGAGTGTCTTCTGGACTGGCTGGATAGACTCGTCTGAACGGAATGATCTGGATGGACTCGTCTGGAAGTACTTATCTGGTCTTATGTTATGGAATAACTCGTTTTGGTCTTTTATTCTGGATTCAACTCGTCTGGTCGACTGATCTGAGTTGTCATCTTCTGGTAAACAAGTTCCCCCTAGACTAAGTCCTATACTAGTCTTTAGCTGACTAACAGGTTCAGGTGGTCTTATTACAAGTCTGGTTTGAACATCTTCAAAACTATACAAAATATATCTTAACATATATCATTACATTCAGTCAGTTATATCACTAATAGTATGCCAAAAACAGTTTACACGAACTCGTCGAACTATGCCACTATTAGTTTATAAATATAATGATGTTATTGAATGAATGTTAATGTTGATGCTAGGTTAATGTTGTCCAGAATTTTAATGTTGATGTTAGGTTAATGTTGTTCAGAATGTTACAATATTTCCCGCAACATCAAAATTCACCTTTCTCCTAACACTAACTCTGAATATTTCAATATTGTCTTTAATGTCTAAACATGCAGGATGACGACATGGCAGTTACCAGGTCAGGTGGTTGCAGTTTAGAGTGAGTTATTTAAAGATACAGCATGGGTGGTTTTCAAGATCATGAAGCTTAAGTGATGGACGGTTTTACATCATGGGAAACCATGATTTTTGTGTTCACATGCAAGGATCGAAGTCTATAAATACCGTACGCATGTGACACTATCAAGTGAAGAAATCGAGATACCTATTTACCTATAGCAAGTGTAGTTGTTTCGGTTCTCTCCATTGTAATTCTAAGAGTGTTTTTATTAGACCTTTGAATAGGTTGTTTACGCACGATTAGAATTCTAGGCTTTTTTTAATGTATACCTAGGGTATATGATCTTGTCGTAAGGTCTTACAGTAGCATCTTACTTTGTCTTTGTATCACTACTTTGGTATAGTGAAATTTCGTCATGAGGCCTCATAGATTATTTTATAATCTATGAAAAAGTTTTGATATCCCATTTATAAATTTATTTTTCTGTTTTTCAAAGTCTTCCGCTGTGTATGTTGTCTTTTATGTTTCAACACTATCGACAACATTCTTGAAAAACACCCGCGTACACCCTTCAATTGGTGTCAAAGCAATCTGATATCATACACAAGGACCTTCAATTGGCACCAAAGCCATAACTAGATGTACTTAGTTAGATCATGTGTCTTTAAGTGTGTAAATTTTGTTTGCAGTGGAATATTCGCTTACTCCCGCATTAAAACCACAAATTCTAGATGGTTCGAACTATACATATTGGAAACCAAAGATGCGGATGTACATCAAATCCCTTGATGAACGTGCATGGAGAAGTGTATTGTTTGGATGGACTCAACCCAGAACTCCAACTGATGAGGATAGCGAAGTACGAGTCAAACGTGAACTAGATTGGACGAATGATGAAGCAATCGTGGCCAGTTACAATTTGAAAGCTTTGAACGCAATTTTTACATCAGATGATGTATTTATGTTCAAACTGATTTCAAATTGTATATCTGCAAAGGATGCTTGGGATCGTTTGCAAGAGCATTGTGAAGGATCCGAGAGTGTTCGTAGAACAAACCTACGGATGCTTGGAACCAAATTCGAAAACCTTAAGATGAAGGATGATGAAACTATCTCTGCCTACAACAAGAGACTGTCTGAGATTGCCAATGAATCTCACTCTCTAGGTGATTCAATTTCGAATACCAGGTTAGTTCATAAAATTCTTAGAACAATTCCAAAATAATTTGATGTAAAGATATGTGCTATAGAAGAGGCTAAGGATAGTGATACTTGTTGATGATCAAATTTATTCGTAAGGATTAGTGGTCGTTTTAATTCGGTTTAAGATCACCAAATAGGAACGTGTGATTGATTATCACCGTAATAAATCGAAGGTTCGGGTTGTAAAATTGTAAATACGGGTATTGAATTCGTATTTATTTCGTATGTGTGCACGTTTAGGTGTGTTAGTGTGTGTTTTGAGAGTATTTATGAATTTGAACTTGTATTTCTTAGCTAGAGAACAACTATTTATAGAGACTAACAAGTAGGAGGTGTCCATGACTTTTGGACTTCCTAGCTTGCATGCTAGACAAGTGTCATTTGACCTTGTTTGACCTTATCTAAGCTGAAACTTAGTTACAAAGTCTTCTTTGGTCTTATCTCGGACTCATTGTTGTTCGTCTTGATGGGCTTGGTTGGTCCAAATTGTTCTTTTGGTAAAAGTTGTTCGTCTTTTGAGATTATGGCTCAGAAGTTGTTCGCCCTTGTATTCTGTAGAGATAGGCTCAGGGATCTTGGTCCTTTGTTCGTCAACATACACCTCTTAGGCTGGTAGATGCACCACCTTTTGACAATGTTGCTCATCATCAATGATTTGATGTAGGGTCCATATCTGGCCTCGGGTCTCAGGACCTGTTCGCCAGTATGTTGTTCGTCGAAAGAGTTGTTCGTCATTTGATACACCTCCCGGGTTGATTGATGCACTCCCCTTTAATTTTCTTTGTTAGTCATCTTTAATTTGGGGTTGATGTTTTGTAATCTTCATTTGGGCTTTAATTTTTGTTCGCCAAATATTGATCGATGTTTGCCCATCAACAATTGCCCCCTATCCTGACTAGATGTTGCTTCAGACGAGCAACTTTGTGGCGAACAACTGTAGTTAGGATACTATCCTGGTAAAGATTTGGACGAACAACATTGAATTGGCGAGCAACTCCGGGTTCACCGTTTCGGCTTCCCACGATCTGGGGGATGCACGAGGATGACCTGGGCAACATGATTGCGTGCCGCCCACGCGTGAGCATTCCCCAGGTCACGCGCGTGCATTCCATAGGTCACGCGCTCCATTGTTTACACATAGGTCCTCCAACTTTTATTCTTGCTCGGAATTTACCCCGCCTTTTATCAATTTGGACCACATTCTTTGGGGTAGTTACGGGTTTTACCCCGTTTTTCTTTGGGGTATAAAAATGAGTGGGAAATGAAAATTTTCCCACTCTTCACTCTCTGCTACAGTTTCTCCGGCAAACTTCACCATCTCCGGCGATTTCAAGCTTTCCAGCGTCAATTTCTTCAGCATTTGACCTCAAATTCCATTCCCAAGGTAGTCATTCTTCTTACTTCTTCTCTTTTATCTTTTTTTTATCCTTTTTTCTTCCCAAATTTGTACCACCACCGCCGTGGAAGGATTTGCGCCGCCGTTGCCCGCCCAGAACCGCCATCGGAGATCACAAAACTATTCCTAAAACCCAAATTCTTCACTTTTAAACTAATGTCCTCCCATTCGAGCAATCAAAGTTCAGAGGAGAGATTAGACCCTCTTTTCCCGATTATGTCATTTGTCGAGCAGCCGTCGTTCGAAGTTTCCTCAGAAATGCATCCCAATGTGGATTCGGTGGTTTGATCAACGGAGGACACCGGTGCTCGCCAATCCAGCGAAGAGGTTGGGGAGGCTACAAGCAGCACCTCCGACGAGCAATCTTCCTCCAATTCTGAATCTGAGGAAGATCCGAAATTTGACGAGCTTACCCACGAATTCCTGGAGGGGATAGGGTTCACAGGCCCCAAGATGCTCGAAAAAGAAATTCCTACAGGTTTTGCTCGCCCATTCGACTGGCGAGCATACACTGATGAGCATGCGAACAACTTTCCTTGCCCCCAGCATCAAGTTTTGGACTTGGCGAGGACTGACTATCAAGCGAGCAGGATTCGAAGTGTTGTTCGCAAGGATGAACTCTCTCTCATTTGGGAGGCATATCAAATCCCCCACGACATATATATGTGGGCTCCAAGGAGAAAGAAGAGGGCTGATCGGTCTCCACCTGGGTGCACGACGATCAACATTGATACTTTAATCGCCGAGTTGAGGCTGTCGTTGCCCCCGGTTGTTGGTCATTTTCTGGAGGCGACCAACTTGGCCATCACCCAGATAACTCCCATAGGGTGGATGAACCTGCTCGGCATCATGGGTTTGTTCGCCCTGGAGGGGTATGTTGACCGCATTACTGCTGAGGAGGTCAACTACCTAATGACGATCACCAAGTGTCCAAGGGGCGATGAAGGATATTATTATTTAAAGGCCCGGACTGAACTGAAACTTGTAGAGGGGGTGCCGAACAAGATCCAAAATTGGAAGGAGCACTTCTTCATTGGGGGCGACTGGCGAGCATCTTTCGACCCACACGGTGGTACTGGGCGCATATACTCTCCCACTACTTATGGGAAAATTAAACGTAAGACCATATTTGCTCGTCTTTCTATCAAGTTCTAATTTAACTTTTGTTTGTTTGCTCGCAGGTCCCCGGTTGCTAAAGTGGAACTCAGAGGAAGAAGAGATCGGCTCCGAGTTCCTCTTCACTTTGTGTTTGGTCGCCCTCCGAGACAAAGCTGAGAGGACCATTGAGTACGTGAACAGAGAGAAGTGCAAAAAAGTTGCTCGCCTGTTCACGTACCCCCACCACCTGGAAGCTCGAGCTGAGGTGCCCCTAGGTACAAAAATTTCTAACTTTCCATCAAAATCTTATTCGTCACTAGCTCTCCAAACTTGCTCGTCTAATCTTTTTATTCTTTTTTTTAGCCGAGCAAGTCACCGTCACTGTCCCTCCTTGCTTTGGACTTCTTGAGCAAAGAGTCCACCAGATGCCGCCTCCAAAGGGACAGAAAATGAAGGGTGATCCGTCTTCCAAAGTGTTGGCGATGACGAACAAAGCTGAGGGGGCAAAAGTTGCTCGCCAGGCTGTGCCCCCTTCCAATCTTCCACCATCTTCCCCTCCTACCCCATCTCCCCGAGGAACAAAGCGCTTAAAGAAGGGGGATGGGTCTCACGTAACGCAAGCTGCTCCTGCCGGAAACAAAGGCAAGGAGAAAGTGGGGAAGAGCCATGCTCGTCCTTATTCCGAAGAGGAAGCTGCTCGCCACACCTCCATCGAACCAGTGGAGAGGGCGAGCAAAGCAGGTAAAGACGCTAACCCCATCCGTGGTCCCGAAGATATTACCCATCTGAGTTGGGATGAGCGGAAGTTCCAAGAGTAAGTCCATACCATCCTATTTCTGCCGAGCAAATATTGTAGATTTCGAAATTATCTTAAGCGTAACCAATATTCTTTGTTCGTAGATATCGGTCTGAAGACCACCCTGGACGAGCAACCCCGGTTCATCAATATGCTTGCTCTAAAACTTCGGTGAACATCCGGGAGATTTCGGGCGAGCATGTCCGCAGGGCCACTGAATTGATCGCCCGATCGTGGACTCGGCCCATGGAGAAGACTATCTCCACGCAGGGGATAACGTACAACTTCCATCTCTCCATGATGCAGCATGCCAACGGTCTCATCACTGCCCAGAAGGGAATGGCCCAGCTTGCTGACTTGGAGGAAGCTGTTCGCCGATATGCCAGCACTGCTCGGCAACTGACGAAGAGAAGGATGGTTTGGTCAACCAGTATGAGGCGAAAGTTGCTCGCCTCAACAACCAGCTTAAGCACACCGATGACATCAAAAAGAAACATGTTGAAGATTATCAACTGTTATCGACCGAGCTCAAGAGCAAGGACGCTGAGCTTGAGGAGCAAAAGAAAATGGTGGCTGCTGCCGAGCAGAGGTTGGCCAAGGCTGAGGCGGAAGTTGCTCGTTTGAACGAGGCTATGGAGGGGAATGCTTACGAAGGAGCAACTAGAGATCGAGCTACAAAGTCGGTCCGGACCCATCACTAATCTTGGGTACATTTGTGCCTACGCCGACTGTATTCGTCTTGCACATGCATATGAGCAGTCTGAGTTGGTCGGTGAGATGGGAAAGGACTTGTCTGAGTTTGTTGAGCACTACCCCTCGCCGAACAACATTGAGCTCCAGCTGGGGGATATGGTAGATTATGGGATTAAGATTGACCATCTTGACCGCAGTATCATTATTACCCGTCCTCCACTCCCAGGTGAGGACGAGCAAGACGCCGCTGCCCAGGGCGAGCAAGATGTTGCTGCCGAGCAGGCTGCCCAAGAGCAAGAGCAGAAGGCGGCGAAAGACCTAGCAAGGGATATGATCGTCGACCCTCCTGCCTATCAAGTTTCCGATCTTCCCCCGGGCGAGCAACAATAAAACTAGTTGCTCATTTTTTTTGTAGTACTCTTCTTCCAGAATCTTTGTACTATTTTTTAGGCTTAAAGCCTTTTATTTTAATGGATGTCTTCTTTGTTCGCTCATCTTCTTCTTATATGTTAATTGCCTTTACATTTCTTATTCAATGCTTTTGCAATTATAACATATAATGTTGGGCTTTTGTTCGATTTGAACTCTGCCTTTTGATGGAATAGGGGTTTAGCCTTAGGTTCTGTTCATTTTAAAAAATGAACAACCTTTAAGTGGCCTTGGTCCTTAAAGATGGACTTGTACCTCGAGCTTTGGACTTTTCTTTCGACGAACAACTATATTTACATCGTGAAAAATTACAAGTGTTGTAAGATTGTTCATCATTAACATATACAATCTGACGAACAACTTTGAACACCAATTAAAATATGCTCGCTTATAACATTTTTGCCGAGCAACTTTGTCTAAAATTAAAAAAGATGAACCAGCACCAGACTATACAATGTGTCGAACAACCTTTCATTCTACACTTAGCAAAAATTTTCCACTATTGCTTTGACCTTTGTTGGATTAGCCTCAATCCCTCGTTGACTAACAAGATGGCCCAAGAACTTCCCTGAATGAACTCCAAAGCTGCTCTTCTTTGGATTTAACTTCATGTTGTAATGCCGAAGGATTTTAAACACTTGAGTTAAATGCTGGAGATGATCTTCTTTTCGGGGGCTCTTGACCACGATATCGTCTACGTAGACTTCTACAGTATCTCCAATTTGTTCGTTGAACATCTTGTTTACCAACCTTTGATATGTTACCCCTACATTGATGAGGCCGAATGACATTCTTTTCCAACACATCAAGTTTTTGTTCGTATAAAATGTTGTGTTTTCTTGATCGTCTGGATGCATTGGGATTTGATGGTACCCGGCAAAGGCATCCATGAATATTAATATTTCGTGACCCGCAGTGCTTTCCACCAATTGATCAATATGGGGGAGAGGAAAGTTGTCCTTCGGGCATGCTGCATTTAGATCCGTAAAATCTATGCATAACCTCCAGGTCCCGTCTGGTTTCCTCACAAGGACTGGGTTTGCTACCCACTGTGGACAAAGTGCTTGTTGGATTAGATCGTTGTCTACCAACTTCTTCACCTCTTCATTCAAAGCTTGATACTTGTCTGGGCCATACTTTCTTCGTTTTTGATGGACTGACCTTTTTGCTTGATTGATATTAAGCTTGTGGCAAGCATGCTTTGGATCTATTCCCACCATGTCTGCATGAGACCAAGCAAAAATATCTAGGTTCTTACTGAGGAACTCTTTCATTCGGGATCTGTAAGGCTCAGGGAGCTCAGATCCTATGTATAATTCAAGATCTTCGTTTCCAGGATTAACTTTGAATGCCTCCAGTTCTTCAACTGGAGTTTCTCGCTGTTTTTATCCTTTCCAACGAGGATCAATTATTGGTCCCTCAGGGTCGAAATCATTTTCGATGTTCATGGGCTCTGCTCCCAGGCGGGGATCTAGATCATCTGTTGGCCCTGACCCATTGTTGTTAGCCAACATTTGGCCCTTCAAGCCACTTATTGTACGTTGCTCGTCAATATCCTTATGTTGTTCGTCAAGTTGGAGTTCCCCATGGATGGTGATGAGTTGTTCGTCCAACACTTGCTCGTCAGTATTCATATGGTCCTCCGCCATGTCCATCACGTTCTCCAGCACTGATGGTTCATCAACTGGGTAGCTGGTGGTGGCTCCCATCATGGATACTTGTGTCTGTTTTGCTTGCAGTTGCAGGAGACATTCACGAGCTTTTCTTTGGTCTCCCTTTACTGAGCCTGCTCCACTTGCTGTTGGGAACTTTATGCAATAGTGGTAAGTTGAACATGCAACTTTAAATTCATTTAAAAAGGTCGACCAAGAAACTCGTTATAGGTCGAATCCTGATCTACGACCAAGAAATCTACCATTCTTATTATATTTTTCTCGAGTTCCTCGACCGTTACAAGCTGAACGGACAACCTAATTTCTCCTAACGGGACTGTTAGAACATTTCCAAAGCCTAAGATTCTACGATCTGAATCTCGTATGTAGCCCGAATAATCTCCAAGTTGGTCGAGCGTCTTTTTGAAAAGGATGTTGGTGTAGGCTCCGGTGTCCACCAACAATCTATGCACTCTGGTCCCCATGATCTTAGCACAAATCACGAGCGAATCATTGCGGGGGGTCAATATTCCCTCCAAGTCTTTTTCAGTAAAGGTTAATTCCGTTGTTTGCATGATGGACGGTTTAACCCCCATTTCTTGTACTTGGTCGATTGCTCGTAATTCGGCTTTTCTTTTCCGGTTGGAAATTGGTGGTCATCCATCAGAACATCCTCCTGCAGGTCCTGAGGGTTCCATCATGTATAAATCCTCTAATGGACGAGCAGCAACGGCGGGAACTGGTCGCCCGAGTCTATTATTTCTTTGAGGTTGACCATCCTCCTCGTCTTCTGAGTTGTTCTCCCGGGCTCTCTTTCCAGGCTGTCTTTTGACGAAGTCGGAGAATTTTTCCTCCTCGTAAAATCGCCAGAGTTGCCTGAGCAAATCTCTACACTCGCTAGTAAAGTACCCCCACGCTTTGATGGTAGGCACAATACTTGTTAGGGTTGAGTTTGTTAGTTTCTTTGGCGAATCCTACGGGGAGGGGAGAGCAATTCTTTCTCCTTCACATTGTCAATTGTTATACACAGTATCGATGGATACTGTTAGCACTTGATTTAACTTTTCCTTCAGCTTCGTCCCTTCAGTAAATGCCTTTATGCTTTTTTGGGACCCTATAGTCTGTCCCACCGGGTTTCTTGTTGTTCTCCTTGGGATCAGCTTTGTTTCTCTCAAGTTTGCTTGCAGGGCTTCGTGCATGGAAACGAATATGCCGGCTTGATTTCTGAATTCGGCATAGCTTTTCGGGCACTTTAGACGTACCTCCTTCCATAACTCCGATCCTTTCTTTAACCCGGCCATGACAGCTACAATTTTTATATCTTCGCTAACTGGCTCCCCTTCTAACAGCACTTTGTCGAACCTTTCCATAAATGCCCGGTCTGATTCATCGTCATTTTTCTTTAAGTCCGACAATCGGTATTTTTGGGATAGATATGACTCAGCAATTGAGAAGTGGGAGAGGAACTCTCGACTCAGTTGAACAAACGAGTGGATTGACGCTGGTGGCATTGCAGAAAACCACTTGTGTACTCTGTCCCCAAAAGTCAAGGGTAAATTCCGGCACTGGGTGGCATCACTGGCTCCCACAGAAATCATGTAGTTCGAATACTTCGTTAAATGGACTCGGGGATTAGCAATGCCTTCGTATTGTATGCTTGCCGGAAACTGGATCTTCTTCTGGATTGGGGCCTTCAAAATGATGGATGACAAATGGGAGGATGGCATGCTGGTCGTCCCCATCCCTCTTTGTTGGTCAAGTTGCCCCTGTATGCTCTCCACAGCCTTCCTTAGGCTCGATAACTCATCAAGAGATGCCCCCTGGCTTGGAGGCTGTTCGGTGAGCAAAGACACTAGCCTTTCTGCTCGTCGCAGTCCCTCACTTGGAGCGGGCATTTCTTGAAGTTGTTTTCTAGGGTTGTTCGCTGCATTTGACCCTAGGTGCCTACAAGCTGACTGCGATAATCTTTCGTGTACTGATGGACGAGTCTGCTCAAAAGTTACTCGCCCATCTCTTGCTCCCTGGCGAGCAGCTTCTTTTTGGAGTTGGGGTTGACCAAGTCTGTCCTGTGCACTGGAACGAGTCGTTCTGTGACTGGACATTGTTGTTCGTCCTTGTGCAGACTCAGCCCGACCCTCTGTTTGGTCGGCCACCTTGGCTTTGCCCTTATCCCGCCGGACTTGGGCACTGTTCACCTCATGTTGCTCGCCCCTATTTGACCTGGCTCTTACAACTTCCAATGGTTTAGTCTTAGACTTAACTTGTGAAGGTCTGTTTTGTTCTTGCTGCCTCTGGATGGTTTGGAGAGTAGCAATGGTTTTAGCCAGTTCATTAGGGTTGCTCGCCAGAGCCTCCAATTCTGGTGGAATATTATGGTCTACGGTCGTGAGTCTTGATCTGTTCGCATGTCTAGGCTCACGATCTTGGTGGCCAACTGACGAAACTCGAGTAGGAGAAGCTCTCCTCAATTGACGTGAAACTTGTGTTTCTTTAAATTGAGGCATCCTGATTTGAATTATCTTCTCAATCTTTGAGTCTTCAAATTTAATATTGAAGAACACCAAGAACACTTTTGTTTAAATCTTCAAGAATTTCTTGAGAATTTCTTCAAATCTTCAAGTTGTAAACTTGAAGTTCTTGAACTATCACACTTAATTGAAGGTTCGAACCCTCCTTCTAGCGCCAAA
Organism: Ballota nigra; assembly: GCA_947034835.1. Lineage (NCBI taxonomy): Eukaryota > Viridiplantae > Streptophyta > Magnoliopsida > Lamiales > Lamiaceae > Ballota > Ballota nigra. Next base: position 873,195 of record OX344727.1, on the reverse strand, counting down.
TTGTTGATGATCAAATTTATTCGTAAGGATTAATGGCCGTTTTAATTCGGTTTAAGATCACCAAACAAGAACGTGTGATTGATTATCACCGTAAATGATAAATCGAATGTTCGGGTTGTAAAATTGTAAATACGGGTATTGAATTCGTATTTATTTCGTATGTGTGCATATTTAGGTGTGTTAATGTGTTGACTTGAAGCGATTTTACTAACTTCTACTAGTCGCTCACCCGCAAGCGGACGGGTTCACTGTAGTAAGAGTAAGTATAATGGCCAAGTAGTATCGAACCCAAGGGATAGTGTATATGCGAATAGATCCCTGAAGATCTACGCGTCGTAGTTAATATGAGTGTGTTGTTTTTGGGTTTTTTTTGGAAAGATTAATTAAGCTAACTAAATTATCCTACGAATGCAAAAGGAAAATTAAACTAAGTATCTAAGGTGTATATGCAAGTATGAGATGGTGATGCTCAGGATAGGAATCCCTACGTATACTAACGGAGCAGATACATAATCAAAGTAATCGTGACAAACAAGAAGTAACCTAAGTAAAAGAATGCAAGGTGAAAGCTCAAGATTCTAAACCCTAATACTTTACCCTAACACTCGACTTCACTAATCTACTAACAAGTTAATAGATTGTGCTTAATTAATGAGACTCTAATTTAACTAAGGTGATGCGGTCGTCCCCCTTCGCTAAACCGGTAGATGAATTAACCTTTCCTAAACCTTCTCGTTAAGACTACTAATTGTTATTGAGTGATGCGGTCGTCCTCTCTCTAACACTTTCGTACTAAATTCAAAGGTAAAGTTCAGATTAATTATAAGAATTCATTAATCAAGAGAATTAAAACTAACGTCACGGATTACCCTAATTACGTATCCACAACCAACTTCTACGAGTTCATCCTACCCTAAGCATACAAGGGTTTTAGCCGGACATGGTTTTAACAAAAATAAAAGCAATAAAAGAAACAATGAACATAAACATTATGAATTGAACGAAGAAAATAAGAAACATGAACTAGGGGTTTAAAAGAAAATAAATACGAAGAACTGAAATTTAATAAACTCAAACGAAGTTTCAAAGTGTTTAAAGAAATCAAACTAATGAAAAGGAATTAAGAAACGAAAAGAAACTAAGAATTCGTATGAAAAACCTCGACAACGTAAAAGTAAAGCTTGTTTCTCTTCTTCCTCTCCAAAAACTAAGTCTAAAATTATTTCTAAAGTTCGGGTCTTTCAAAACGTGTTTGGAAGAGGTATATATAGGCACGGGTCGAAACGGGAGTTAATGGGCCGAAAATACGCATCCGGAGGCAAAAATCCAAGGGTGCTCGAGCAAAACGCTCGAGCGGTCCCGCTCGAGCAGTGTAGCTCGAATGACACAATCGCTCGAGCGGTTCTGCTCGAGCCGATCGAGCGGTGAAAATGCACTGTATGTTTTGGGCGCTCGAGCAATTCGCTCGAGCGGTGGCGCTCGAGCTGCTCGAGCGCAAGAAAAGTTCTGTACATTTAGGCGCTCGAGCAATGCGCTCGAGCGGTGGCGCTCGACCTAGTCACTCGAGTGACTTCCAACTCCTCCCAACTGATACTTTTCCTCGTCCGCACTAATACCAATCGTATTTCTTCAATATCTTCTCATCCGGGCATCCGTTTGAGTCGATTCAAAGTCCTACGAACTCCGTTTTTCGTCCTCTATTCACCTATGAGCATCAAAGAGACAAATTCATCAATGTGTAAAAATAATGCTCAATTGACTCTAAATACTCTATAAACTCGACCAAAACTAGGGCGTTTCTAGCTACGAATCATGACAATTTCACGCCTAATCAACCCCCCCAAACTTACCATATTGCTTGTCCTCAAGCAATGAAATAATAAGTCAAGTGAAATTGTTAGGAATGAGTCAAAAAATCAATTATGCAAGCTAATAAACTCAATCTTCAAAAGTCAATCACCCGTATACTCGCTCACTTTCTTTTATCGTACTCATGCAACAATAATAAGAAACACCAAGATCAAGCATGGATGTGCACTCAACGATGTGTTTCACTCCCTCACAAGTGTATAACAATGATAAAGGGATTCACTCAATCAATCAATCACACAAATCAGTAGCCATAGGCTTGTAAGCACTCTCAACTCCGACCATACTCTAGAAATCAATGCCGAATCAAAAAGGACTTTTCTCAAGGTTGTAATGTAGGCTCTTTGGACAGGTGGGATAACAATATATGTAAGTGACTCAAATGAATGGAGAATAGAAAGTCAAACTTTGGCACTTCGAGATTAGGAACAGAATACTTCAAACATATTCAATCAACACTCTTTCAATTCCACTTCTCTCAACACTTCATTTTTTCTTTCTCACTCTTTTCACTTTTTTCAATCACTTCATTTTTTTCTTTTTCGCACAAACACATGAGCTCATTTTTTCTTTTGCTCATTCTCAATTTTTTTTTTGTTCTTTCCCACAACTCAAATCTCATTCACACCCTTATTTTATCACCACTCAACCATCATAATTCCCTTTTTCTCAACTCAACTCAATCCCTTCAACCTTCACACTTTTCCTATTCTCCACTCAAATTGGGACAAAAAGGCTTAGAAACTTGGAATAATGTTTAAATGTGCTAGCAGATAAAATAGGCTTTAGGCTCAAAGGGGCTAGCAAGGGATTCAATGTCATTGGTAAGGAAAATTTTGGCTAAGTGACTCAATAAAAACAATGATGGCCTAAGATCACATTCGGCATATCAAACTAGAAACAATCAAGGAGCAAGAGCACATGCAAGTTCTAGCATCCTCTAAGGTGACGATCCACTCACAAACGAAGAGATTAAATCATGCATTTAAATCTCGTAAGGCTCAACTCTCACGACTTTCACATCCATGCTAGTCCTAGTGCATTCTCACTCTCATCACACAAGTACTCAAAAGAAAAATTCACAAGCATACAAGTTCTTTCTCAAATCAGCTCAAACTCAAACACTCACACAAAAGAATTTCTAACTCACCCTTACAACTCAACCTACTCATCAAATCATACTTAAAGATAGCAATCAACAAGCATAAGATGATTGATAGGCATAAAATATGCAATAGCGAGTCAACTCAAAATCACCCCAAGGAGTATCTCAACAAACCAATAATCAATCAAACTCAACTCAAAGATAAGGGCGTGCATGCATGTGCAATGTAACATCAAACAAATAAAAAACTCCACCCCCCAAACTTCGACCTTGCTAGTGGTCTAAGTTTGGGGTTGTGGGTTACCTCAACCAAATAATTTCGTTTCTCTCAATAGCTTTGCACATTCCCTTGTCTCGAGTTGGTTTCTTCAATCTCCACTTCTTTGATACCTTTACTCCTTTAGAGACAAGCCTACAAGCAACTTACTCAAATACGAGGTTAAACATACGACTCAACAACATCCTAGTAACATAAAAGGAAAATAACTAAAAACACTCAAAAGCAAATAAAAAATGGGCTGCCTCCCATTCAGCGCTATTTTTAAGGTCCTCATGCCGGACCGAGCTCAAAGGAGCTTATGGGACATCATACTCAAATTTACCTTCCTCACTCTCATAAGAGTGGTGTTTGAACTCCTTTCCTTGATGCCCCACCATCATGAACCCTTTTGCTTCCTTCCCCACCTCAAGTGGTATAGGTCTCAACTCCTTCTCACCTTTATCTGGAGGAGTCTTACTAAACAATTTCTTGAGTTTGGACTTTTTCTTCTTAACTCCTCCTTTCCCTTCTAACTGGACCACGTCCACTTTCTTCACCTCTTCATCCTTCAACTTCTTCACTTTATCCCTATCAAAATAATCAAGATCATAACGCTCATGGGTTAAATAATCAAGTGAAGGACTAACAAAATCATGAATATCAGAAGGATTAGGGATAGAAGGCGTGTCTTCAACACGAGGATCAATTGCATCCATGCAATACAAGCTCTCATCCTCCTTCGGGTGCTTCATGGCTTCATATAGGGAGATCTTCACTTCTTGATCATCAACCTTCAACGTGATCTTCCCATTCGCCACGTCTAGCACCATCCCCGCCGTAGCTAAGAACGGTCTTCCCAAGATCAGGGGCACGTGCTCATCTTCCTCCATCTCTAGCACTACAAAGTCGGCTGGAAAAATGTGATCTCCAACTCTCACTAGGACGTCTTCAACCACACCTTGAGGTCTAGTAATAGACCGATCGGCAAGTTGAAGCGTCATCATTGTGGGTTGAAGTTCACCACCTTCCAACTTCTTGAAAAGCGACAGTGGCATCAAATTAATGCTCGCTCCGAGGTCGCACAACGCTCCCTTCTTGATCCCTTTCCCAATATCACATAGGATTGTGAAGCTCCCGGGATCCTTCAGCTTCGGTGGAAGCGCCTTGTGCACTAATGCACTCACCTCGTGGTTCAGCTGCACCAACTTCGGCTCATCCACTCGCCGTCTCTTCGCGATCAAGTCCTTCAGAAACTTGGCATAATTTGGCATCTGTTCCAAAGCATCATAAAAAGGAATATTAATATGCAATTGTTTAAAAACATCAAGAAATTTTGCAAATTTTTCATCAAGCTTCTTTTTCATGAAGCGCTGTGGATACGGGACGGGTATCACAGATTTGGGTACCCCCCATTCATCTCTTTCTGTTTCTTTCACTTTCTCCCTTGCTTCCTTTGCTTTCTTCCACTTTGGAACTCTCTCAACCTCCTCACTTTCCTTTCCCTTCTGGGACTCATCCATATCTTCATGCTTCTCAATTCCTTCACTTTCAATCCCCTTCTCAACTTGGGGCGTCTCAGAATCAGCAGGCATCTGATGACCTTCATAGTTGGTTCCACTTCTCAGCTAGATCACCTTGCACTGCTCTTTCGGGTTCCCCTCCGGCATTCTATTCACTGACTTTGCAATCTGGCTCATCTGGAACTCTAAAGAAGTGAACCTTCGATTGTTCTCTTGTTGAGTTCTAGTCCACTCAACGTTCATCTTCTGGAGCTCTTGATCTCGTTGATCACCCTTCTTATGCAACTCCTTCACATCGTACTCCAAGGATGACAACCGCTTGCTCCCTTCCTCCACCTTCTGAAGGATCGCTCTCAACATCTCCTCGGTTGATGCACCGCCTTCTCCACCAGGAGGTTTAGACCCCGGATCAACACCTGCAGGAACAGTAACACCAGCTTTTGGGTTAGCATAAGAAAAGTTATCATTCTTCCTCCATGTGTTTTGAGGAGGCTGCTGGCCTCCTTGAACTCCTTGTGTGTTCCTCCATTGATTTTGAAGTGGCTGAGGACCTGAAGGTACAAATGGTTGGCCATAAGAAGGCCTTCCATACTGATTTCCACCTTGGTAGCCATTCTGATTGTAATATGGGCCTCCCATGTAATTGGCTACCTCTTGCTGTCCACTTGGTTGGTCTACTCTCTCATTCTCTACTGCATGCTCTCCAACCAAACTCTTCCCCAACTCGAGGTTGTTGATCTTTTCCATCATGGCCATCAATAGCCTTCTCGTTCCTTCTCCCTCTTCAACCTGATGCACCCTCTGAAAATCTGCATCCACACCCCAAGCACCGGCATTCGTGACAATGTTGTCCACGATCTCCCTACACCTCTCTATGCCTTGATTCAGGAATGCTCCGCCCGCACAGGCGTCTAAATGGTCTTGCCCCGCCTTGTTGGCACCACTGTAGAAGAATGCCATAATATCCCCTTCATTGTACCCGTGCTGCGGGCACTCAATCAGCATGTTTGAGTATCTCTCCCACGCTTGGCGTAAATCCTCTCCAGACTTCTGGTGGAAGGACGAGATCTCAATTCTAGCCTTGATCGTCCTAGATGGAGGGTAGAATCGCTCGAGGAACAGACGCTCGAGCTCGGCCCAAGTGGTAATACCTCCCCGCGGGAGCGTATTATCGTACCACTCCTTGGCTATTCCCGTTAATGAGAAAGGGAACAGCCTAAGCTTCTTGGCATCTTCAGACATGCCATTATAATTAAATGTTGAGGCTATCATGAGAAAGCTCCTCAAGTGAGTATGAGGGTTCTCCTTCCCGATCACCCCTTTGAACTGATTCTCGGTAAGCAGCTTTAAAATCCCCGGGGATATCGAGAAGTTGTTCGCCTCAACAGGAGGTAACGCCACTCCATCATAGTACCGTTGTGGCTGCGCTGCAAACCTCCCTCGAATGGCCATATTGTGATCTACGTTCTGATGAACGTGTTGAGGATTAGCAGCAGGTACTGGTACTTGATGGGGTGGTGGTGGGTAAACAGGTGGTTGATTATAGACTGGGGGTGGATGATATGGATATGGTGGGTAAGGATAAGGTAGGTATGGGTAATGTTGGTATACTGGGTTGTTAAAAGGGTTATTTGGGTTTTGTGGGTAAGCAGGGTTGTTATGAGGATTATGGACAAGGTTCTGAGCTGGATTCCCTATGTTTCGTGTATCCGGGTTTAGGCTCTGGCTATCCTCTAATGGAATTTGATTCTGGCTACCACTAACTCCAGTGCCTTCAACTCGGTCTACTGCCTGATTGAAATCGTTGGCAGCATCGTCCAACTCATTATTGATATCCATTGGTTCCTTTCCTAAGTCAGCAGCGTTCATCCTTCTCAAGAAGGCTCGGTTCCTTCTGGCTATTGTCTCAGGGTCCAACGGTATTCTCTTTTCGCTCGTATTGCCTTGTGAGCGTGTTTTCATAAACCTGACACACTAGCAGAAGGATCAAAACGCAACTGCCGATTGAATAAAAAATAAAAATAAAAACAGAAAATAAATCACCCACTACTAACTACTAAGCTATCTACAAGTCCTATTCAAAAGGCATATAATGCCATCCCCGGCAACGGCGCCATTGACTTGAAGCGATTTTACTAACTTCTACTAGTCGCTCACCCGCAAGCGGACGGGTTCACTGTAGTAAGAGTAAGTATAATGACCAAGTAGTATCGAACCCAAGGGATCGTGTATATGCGAATAGATCCCTGAAGATCTACGCGTCGTAGTTAATATGAGTGTGTTGTTTTTGAGTTTTTTTTTGGAAAGATTAATTAAGCTAACTAAATTATCCTACGAATGCAAAAGGAAAATTAAACTAAGTATCTAAGGTGTATATGCAAGTATGAGATGGTGATGCTCAGGATAGGAATCCCTACGTATACTAACGGAGCAGGTACATAATCAAAGTAATCGTGACAAACAAGAAGTAACCTAAGTAAAAGAATGCAAGGTGAAAGCTCAAGATTCTAAACCCTAATACTTTACCCTAACACTCGACTTCACTAATCTACTAACAAGTTAATAGATTGTGCTTAATTAATGAGACCCTAATTTAACTAAGGTGGTGCGGTCGTCCTCCTTCGCTAAACCGGTAGATGAATTAACCTTTCCTAAACCTTCTCGTTAAGACTACTAATTGTTATTGAGTGATGCGGTCGTCCTCTCTCTAACACTTTCGTACTAAATTTAAAGGTAAAGTTCAGATTAATTATAAGAATTCATTAATCAAGAGAATTAAAACTAACGTCACGGATTACCCTAATTACGTATCCACAACCAACTTCTACGAGTTCATCCTACCCTAAGCATACAAGGGTTTTAGCCGGACATGGTTTTAACAAAAATAAAAGCAATAAAAGAAACAACAAACATAAACATTATGAATTGAACGAAGAAAATAAGAAACATGAACTAGGGTTTTAAAAGAAAATAAATACGAAGAACTGAAATTTAATTAACTCAAACGAAGTTTCAAAGTGTTTAAAGAAATCAAACTAATGAAAAGGAATTAAGAAACGAAAAGAAACTAAGAATTCGTATGAAAAACCTCGACAACGTAAAAGTAAAGCTTGTTTCTCTTCTTCCTCTCCAAAAACTAAGTCTAAAATTATTTCTAAAGTTCGGGTCTTTCAAAACGTGTTTGGAAGAGGTATATATAGGCACGGGTCGAAACGGGAGTTAATGGGCCGAAAATACGCATCCGGAGGCAAAAATCCAAGGGTGCTCGAGCAAAACGCTCGAGCGGTCCCGCTCGAGCAGTGTAGCTCGAATGACACAATCGCTCGAGCGGTTCCGCTCGAGCCGGTCGAGCGGTGAAAATGCACTGTATGTTTTGGGCGCTCGAGCAATTCGCTCGAGCTGCTCGAGCGCAAGAAAAGTTCTGTACATTTAGGCGCTCGAGCAATGCGCTCGAGCGGTGGCGCTCGACCTAGTCACTCGAGTGACTTCCAACTCCTCCCAACTGATGCTTTTCCTCGTCCGCACTAATGCCAATCGTATTTCTTCAATATCTTCTCATCCGGGCATCCGTTTGAGTCGATTCAAAGTCCTACGAACTCTGTTTTTCGTCCTCTATTCACCTATGAGCATCAAAGAGACAAATTCATCAATGTGTAGAAATAATGCTCAATTGACTCTAAATACTCTATAAACTCGACCAAAACTAGGGCGTTTCTAGCTACGAATCATGACAATTTCACGCCTAATCATGTGTGTTTTGAGAGTATTTATGAATTTTAACTTGTATTTCTTAGCTGGAGAACAACTATTTATAGAGACTAACAAGTAGGAGATGTCCATGACTTTTGGACTTCCTAGCTTGCATGCTAGACAAGTGTCCTTTGACCTTGTTTGACCTTATCTAAGCTGAAACTTAGTTACAAAGTCTTCTTTGGTCTTATCTCAGACTCGTTGTTATTCGTCTTGATGGGCTTGGTTGGTCCAAATTGTTCTTTTGGTAAAAGTTGTTCGCCTCTTGAGGTTATGGCTTGGAAGTTGTTCGCCCTTGTATTCTGTAGAGATAGGCTAAGAGATCTTAGTCCTTTGTTCGCCAACATACACCTCTTAGGCTGGTAGATGCACCACCTTTTGATAATGTTGCTCGTCATCAATGATTTGATGTAGGGTCCATATCTGGCCTCGGGTCTTAGGACCTGTTCGCCGGTATATTGTTCGTCGAAAAAGTTGTTCGTCATTTGATACACCTCCTGGGTTGATTGATGCACTCCTCTTTGATTTTCTTTGTTAGTCATCTTTAATTTAGGGTTGATGTTTTGTAATCTTCATTTGGGCTTTAATTTCTGTTCGCCAAATAGTGATCGATGTTCGCCCATCAACAATACTATGAGTCAAAATGAATTGATAAGTATTCTAAAAACTTATGAAATGAACCTTGATCAAAAAAATGATTCGACTGATAAAAAAATGTCTGTTTTCAAAGGTGAAACTTCTTCTAACAATGAAAAGTCTTTGTTTGTAACTAAAGTTGATCTTGATTCTGAATATGTTGATTTATGTGATGACAATCATGAGGACATTGCTTTATTAGCCAAACAATTTAAGTCTTTTCTAAAGAATATGGCTAATAGGTTAAATGGTAATATCCAACCAAAAGTGGAAATTAATAATAATCAACAAATGTCTGAAAGAAGAAATAAGTTTAATCAAAATAGAAGAACATGTAGTAGCAGTAGCAGTAGCAAACCAAGGTATGCTCATGAGTGTAGAAAGTCAGTGAGATACGATGCATGTACTGATTTTGGTCATTATGCAAATGAGTGTGCCAACACTTTGCTAAGAAAGAAACTGAACTTTAACGCTACTCTAAGTGATGAATCAGAAGATGAAAATGAGTTTAAGAAAAATGAAGAATGTGTTTTCTCTGCAAGATTTGAATATGATGATACCTTTGATGATCATCTGGATGACTATTATTCTGATGTTGATACAAATATTCCCTCATTTGATACAACATCTGGTAATAACAGTCCAGATGTGAGCTGTTTTACGAGTTCTTTTATGGAGACATGAGACATGTACCTTCTCATTAAAGGAAACATGTTGTATCTCATGTCAAGAGAACATCAAGGAGATTGAGTCACAATCACATGTTGACGATCGTTTCTAATCACCAGGATAACCAGAGCCGATCGTTTCTAATCACCAGGCCAGATGTTTTTAATCGCGATTGCACTTGTTCGGCTCTGGTTATTCGAACATGACCATAATGTTCAGATTTTTTTTTTCGAACATGAACATTATTTTCGGATTTTTTTTTCGAACAAAAGTGTTCAATTTTTTTTTCCGAAATTGTGTGATGTTCGGAAAAAAATTCCGAACATTATGGTCATGTTCGGTTAACCAGAGCCGAACAACAGTCATCGCAATTTTCGAATTTGACTGACGACAAGTGGAAGACGGTGGGGCGGGAGATGAATTCTCTTTGTGATGGCGACAGACGGCGGTGTTGTGGCCGTGGCTATGGACGACGGCGAAGGATGTTGAAGATGAAGTGTATTCAAAATATGTAGGGTATTTTAGGAATAAAATATAGTGTATTCATCTTAAGTGTAGCGAATTTATCCACGTAGTGTATTTACTCCATATTGTAGTGCCAATAACCTGGACCTTTAATACGCAAAAAGAATACGGGTTTGGACCCAAATATCTTAATGGGCTGCATTAGTCTGTTGCGGCCCAAATATATAACAAATGATCGACCACCGCTGAACGCCGAGAGTATAAAATTCAGATATTCCCTTTTCCCACAATCCACTCAGCGATCCTTCCGTATATATACGCAACCAAACCCTAATTACTCTCTTTCTAGGGTTTTCTTCCCCATCGAGCCCTCAACATTAGCCTCCGATTTCTCCAATTTGACGGAGAAAACGTATTCCCGTCGAATTGCAGCGTAAACTGTAGGTAGATGGGATCGGAGCGAAAGAGGAAGGTTAGTCTGTTCGACGTAGTGGACGAGACAGCGGTACCGGGGAAGTTTCCTAGAATCAACGGCGTAGGCGCGATGGCCGACTCGACGGTTAACTCGTGGAATGGAAGGCCTTTCTCACAAAGATATTATGAGATTTTGGAGAAGAGGAAGACACTTCCTGTGTGGCACCAGAAAGAGGAGTTTTTGCAGGCGCTTAAAGCCAATCAAACGCTAATTCTTGTCGGTGAAACCGGTAGTGGTAAAACCACCCAGGTTAGTATCCATACGCTTGTGGTTGTATATTACTATAAACTTATGGTTAGTATCCAAACGCTAATTCTTCTCAAGCTTTTTTGCTAGTTCTAGTAAAATTAGTTTCTTTATGGTTTATACCGTCCCATGATAATTCTATGAATTTTACAATAGCTTTCTAGTAAATTGATTTCTATTTTCATATTCTGAGGTTTTGAATGTCTATAAGTGCCTAATTGGTTGCTTAGTATGGATTGTTAACAGAAGATGTCTTTTCTGAAATAAATGGTGTAGCTTGGTGATAAGTTTTGTTTTTCTTAATTGTTCTTTTACAGATTCCCCAGTTCGTTCTGGATGCAATAGATGTAGAGACACCAGATAAGCGTAGGAAATACATGGTTGCTTGCACTCAGCCTCGAAGGGTGGCTGCTATGTCTGTCTCAAGGAGAGTAGCAGAAGAGATGGATGTGACAATTGGTGAGGAAGTTGGTTATAGTATTCGGTTTGAGGATTGCAGCAGTGCACGGACCGTTTTGAAGTAAGCTTTTATAAGTACCAATTTTCGGTCTTTGCTCCCCTATTATGTTTTATCATTGGCATAGTTGTTAAGGCTCAAAGGCGCCTAGTGCCTAAGGCGCACCTAGGGCCTTAGGTGCGCGCTTTTTGAACACAGATTCTTTTATAATAAAAAAACTGCATATTATTATAAAGAATGAAAAAAATCTATAAAAAACTTATTTTTGCTTGTATCCTGTATAAAATTGCTGATAAGGATAAAAAATGAAGACCTATAATATTATATCTTGTAAATATTTTTGTAATCTTTACTGATTAGGATAACAATAAAGACCAAGTCAAGTCTTGACTGATTCTAGAATATTTGTCTAATCTTAGAGATACTAATTTCCTTGTAATTCTCTACTCTGTACGTGTATTTGCTCACCAATTATTCTGCCAAAAACATAAAAAAAATATTTTCCTCAACACATGAAATCAACACACACCAATTATTCTGCCAAAAACATAAGAAAAAAAAAGAAAACAAATATTTTGCGCATATACGCTCGCCTCAGGCTTGAAGAGGCGCTGAGAGTTGCGCCCTATGCGCCTTTAATAACTATGTCATTGTAGATACCTTGATCTGCACTATGTGGATTGCCTCCTGAAACCTTATTTTCCTTGTATTGCAGGTACCTAACAGATGGTATGCTTCTGAGAGAAGCAATGACTGATCCACTCTTGGAGAGATACAAAGTTATAATTCTTGATGAAGCTCATGAGAGAACATTGGCAACAGATGTTCTATTTGGGCTACTGAAGGAAGTGTTGAGAAATAGGCCGGACCTGAAACTTGTAGTTATGAGTGCCACTCTCGAGGCAGAAAAATTTCAAGGTTACTTTAGTGGTGCACCTCTCATGAAAGTTCCCGGGAGGCTTCATCCAGTTGAGATTTTCTATACTCAAGAACCTGAAAGGGATTACCTTGAAGCAGCTATAAAGACAGTTTGTCAGATACATTTGTGTGAACCTCCTGGTGATATTCTGGTCTTCCTTACTGGTGAAGAGGAAATTGAAGATGCATGTAAAAAAATAGGAAAAGAAGTAGCTAATGCTGGGGATCAAGTGGGGCCAGTCAAGATAGTACCACTGTACTCCACTCTTCCACCAGCAATGCAGCAGAAGATATTTGAATCTGCTCCACCTCCAGATGTGGAGGGTGGTCATCCCGGAAGAAAGATTGTTGTATCCACAAATATTGCTGAAACATCTTTGACAATTGATGGTATAGTGTATGTCATAGACCCTGGATTCGCAAAACAGAAAGTTTACAATCCACGAATTCGTGTTGAATCTCTGTTGGTTTCTCCAATATCAAAGGCCAGTGCACATCAACGTTCAGGACGTGCTGGAAGAACACAGCCAGGAAAATGCTTCCGGCTCTACACAGAGAAAAGTTTTAATAACGATCTTGTACCACAAACATATCCAGAGATATTGCGTTCAAACCTTGCAAATACGGTATTAACCTTAAAAAAATTGGGAATCGATGATTTGGTGCATTTTGATTTCATGGATCCACCTGCTCCAGAGACGCTGATGAGAGCCTTGGAGGTTTTGAACTACTTGGGGGCCCTTGATGATGATGGAAATTTGACCAAGTTGGGTGAAATCATGAGCGAGTTTCCCTTGGATCCCCAGATGGCAAAAATGCTTGTTGTCAGCTCAGAATTTAACTGTTCCAATGAAATCCTCTCTATATCGGCTATGCTCTCAGGTATGCAACTTTATTGTTTACTCGTGTCTCAGTTGTCAGTGTCGGTCTTGTTGGTATCTACTAAGAAGTAGTTATGCTTCTCCAGTATGCTTCACCCAACGTGAAGTTCATGCTGAGGTTGTCTTACATGCACAGATATGCTTCTGTGTTTTGTAATTGCAGATATTTTCATTGCATACATGAATGCATTAGCATTCTGTGTATGCGGGGAATATCTGTGTGTGTGTATAGGTTGTCATCAGCATCTCTTGTCTGGGTCTCATGCCTCCGCTGGCATGTACCAAGGATTTCTAAGTAAGTGCTGATGCAGATAGTTGCAGTTTCTCAGTATTCTCTCATGAAGCAAATGGTCTCTCCTCGCCTGTATACATCTGCTGACCTTCCGTGGGCCTCGTCTGTGATAACTAATTTTTTCTCTAGTACCCAATTGCTTTGTCCGGCCTAGAGAGGCTCAAAAGGCTGCTGATGAGGCAAAAGCTCGGTTTGGTCACATCGATGGAGATCACCTCACGCTGTTGAATGTGTACCACGCATACAAACAAAACAGTAAGTAACAGAACTAAATGTTTTTTTCCATTTGCTAGCCTTTCTCTAATTGCAAGTATAATTGCTAATTTTTTTTGCTTACACATGATAATATTTTGCAGAGGAAGATCCACAATGGTGCTATGAGAATTTTGTCAATCATAGGGCTCTGAAATCCGCAGACAATGTTAGACAGCAGCTGTCTCGGATTATGACCAGATTCAATCTGAAGCTATGCAGCACGGATTTTAACAGCCGTGATTACTATGTGAATATCAGGAAGGCCATGCTGGCTGGATACTTCATGCAGGTGGCTCATTTAGAGCGCACTGGGCATTATCTAACCGTGAAAGACAACCAAGTATGTGATAGCAATCCTGTATGTTGCATTTCATGGCCGTATATTCTTTCCTGTTGGCTAACACTATGGTCAATCCTGCAGGTTGTTCATTTACACCCTTCAAATTGTTTGGACCATAAGCCAGAGTGGGTTATCTACAATGAGTATGTGCTGACAAGCAGGAACTTCATTCGTACAGTAACAGATATTCGTGGTGAATGGTTAGTTTTTTTTCATTCCTACCTGAAATGAATTTCTGTTTTGTGATATTCTATTCCTTTCGTCTCTATGATTTAAAAGAAAATAAGAATTTTATTTTGTCATATGTAAAAACAAAGAATAGTTTCTGTTGGTGGCCTTCTTTCTTCTAAGTTCTGTTTTTAGTTCTAAAATGATATGCCTTGCTGCTGCTGCTGCTACTGAGCATTATTCATATGCGTACCTCCTTACGTCGCCACATGTCAATACTACTATAGAAATGCATTGTTTGAACCCGTATTAGTTCAAATTTCTTATGGAGGACATCTGTTTTTTATGATAGTGTTGTCAAAGGCGATAGGAAATAAGAATTGGGTCTCGTGAACCTAATTAATCAACTTTGAGTCTTGTTTTGTATTTACAGGTTGGTTGACATTGCCCCACATTATTATGATCTGTCAAACTTCCCCAACTGCGAGGCAAAGCGTGTACTGGAGAAACTTTATAAGAAACGGGAAAATGCCCGAGATGAGAGCCGGAATAGGAAGTAGCGAGAGGCGGGCTGCTCAGATGAAAACCTTAAACATGTTCCTCGATGTCCCAGCAATATAGTCGATCTCGTTCGAGCTTTGAGTGTGTTTAATCTCCGGATCATCGCATCACGTACTTCAGTGTTGAGATTAATCAGTTTGTATGGACATTATTTTTGTGCTCCCTGTGTAAGAGTGTTATTACATCTTCTGTTGGGGAATCAATGTTAAAAAACATGAATTTCTACTCATAATTATCATATGTTCAATCATTTGCTCGGAGTAAATTTTACCGCGGATGCTTAAATTATATTTTACTCGATTGGTTTCCTTATATCTGCAGCTCTTGTTTGTTAAAAGGTTAATTGCTGGGTATTTATTCGGAGTTTAGCGAGAATATATTTTTTATATGTAATATGTACTCCCTCCGTCCATGAAATATAGTCCTTTTTTTTGCACGTGGTTTAATGCAAAATGTTGGAGGGTGTTACAGGGGTTTTTTAGATTAGTTTTTTAATAATATTATTGTTAATGGAAAGTTCGTTTCGCATACTTTCCATAAACGATCATTTTATTAAAAAATGGACTTCGGAAAATCGCGTAATACCCTCCGACATATCGCATTAAACCACGTACAAAAAAGCAGGACTATATTTTATGGACGGAGGGAGTATATATTTTTTGAATATGAAATTTATATTGTTATATGTATTCACTGGTACTATTACATTTATTTACTGATACAATTAGATTTATAAACTGAAATCACAATATCAAATATTAGAGTATCAATTTCAAATAACCTAATAGTTAGAATCACACTAAATAAATAATATAATAATACAACTCTTACATCATAAAATTAAAACCTACTCCATTAAAAAAAAAAAAGACTTTAAAATTTCATGAATTATAAAAGTCAATTTTTAACTCTTAAAAATAGATTTTCACTTCATATTTAAAAAGAATATACCTAGAAAATTAATTTGTACCTAAAATAAGTGTTCGGACTCCTTTATAAAAAGGGTATATTTGACCGGACCATTTGGTACCAACTTCAGCCGTTCAGTCGGCCAATAAGATCTCCTTATTGTAACTTGTAAGTTAAATCCCTGTTCGACATGAATAAATTCATAACATTTTTTTACCCAAAAATAATTTTGGCTAGTGTGGACAATTAATATACCATTTATATGTCCATCACTAATATGACAATGATATATCAAAAATGATCAATTATTATTTAAATTGATTATTTATGTATCATTTATTTACCACATTAGTAATGAACATATAAATTTGTACACATATCAATTCTATTAATATCAAAATCATGATTTAAGTCCCGGTATATATCTAGGCGGTGACCGTAGATTAATTACTTGAATGAGAATATCTACAACTAAATTAACAATCAATAATCCTATCATTATTATTTTTCTAGCTAAAAGTTTTAAAAACCGCTTCATATCATTATTGCAAGATGTTACGTATAAGTGGTTCTCACGCATATTAGAGTATATATATACATATATATATATATTTATTGTAATTTAGGAAAAAAGTTGGTGGCTTGTATTTTTCTTGAAAGAATTTTATGCATTTGGCATCCCAGGCATAATGCATTTACAACGAAACAAAGGTATGCTTGTCATTTAGTATGTTAGTAAGAATAATATCTTTTGAGCATTTTTAGTTCCATAGAAATATTCTCAAAATATTTTTGTTCTTATATTTTAAAAGTAGTCCTTCTATTTATAAAATTGGTCTCAATCAATAAATACTTAACATATTTAGTCGCAAAATTTGTTCGAAAATTGTAAAATTGTTCATTTTATTTAACTGTTTTGACCATTTTTGTATAGAAAAAGATCATTTTTGAACATTAAAACCAAAAGTGTTTTGGTAACATTTATATGGGACTAAAAATACAAATTTTGGAATATTATTTGAAGATTTTTTTCCTAGAAATTAATTGGGTCAATAGAAATTGTTAGTTAATTGGGATAATAGTTTGAAAGCAAATCAATCAATGTAAAACAAAGAGGGATGATTTTGCAATCGGCCAATTATTCGAGATCATAGGTTTATTAAATCAATGTGGAATTATATTGCTGCCCAAAAGTAAGGAATAATAGCATACTACAAAATGATGAAAGCTAAAACCATATGTATAACCTATGTAACTACCACTATATTAAGAGTGTCTTTACGGTACCTTTTCTATTTTCTGATCATTTTATTCTCATACTATATTTGGAAAGAAAAAGGTTAGTTAATTAGCTTTCATTACTACTGTCTTCAAGGCAAAGTATTATATGAAAATAGTTCATGATAAGCTTATCATGAAACAATTTTAAAGTACCATTAATCTTATCGGGAGTATCATTAATCTCATCAAAACAATTTTCTTGAACTCAGACTAATGATACCCTTGACAGGTTTAATGATGCTCCTGATGAGATTAATGATACTCTAAAACTATTTCTTGTTAAGTTTATTATGAAGCGTTTTCATATAAAACCTACTCGTTATTCCATGTATTTTAATTAGTTTTGCATGTTGTACTTGTACCATATGATCAGACAAAGATGGCTCAGTTTCATTCAATCTCTTTGTGTTCGTCCAATAATCTTTTTCATGCTTCTAGAAGAGGTAATATAACTAATCTCTCTTTGTATATGTATATATTCATAGTTTTTAAGTATTTTCCTTCAATGCAGATTCTTTTGTAATTTACAACAAAATTCAATGGCCTAGAAGATTGGCTACACAACGGCAGGTGTTTTATGTAACACTCGTCCATTTTGTCCACCTTATATATAGTTTTTTTTTTTTCATGACGGTTTAGCTCGACACTACAAAAAAACATAAAATTGCCTACGAAAATTGTTAATGACTACGGAATTTCTAACAACAAAAATTTTGTATGATAGCAGGTAGGCAGTGCAAAAGGCGAAGAGTTTCATGGGCGCCTTCAGAATCACGGTTTATCACCTTCCTTCTTGTCTTAATTCTTGTTTACTTGCATGGGAAAATGATTTTTTCGTCCCGTAACTTTACCTCATTTTGATTTTCGTCTTGCTGACTTTCAAATTTTGATTTTAGTCCTGTAACTTTACTTTTTTTTTTTTCGTCCTGTTAACTTTTAACTTTTGATTTTAGTCCTGTAACTTTATCGCTTTTTAATTTTAGTCCTATAAGGGTTAGTGGATTGTAGGACCAAAATAAAAAAAAATATATAAGTTACATGACGAAAATCAAAATATGAAAATCAACAGGACGAAAATAAAAAAGAGGTGAAGTTACAGGACTAAAATCAAAATTTGAAAGTCAGTAGGACGAAAATAAAAAAAGTGATAAAGTTATAGGACAAAATAATAATAATTATATATATATATATATATGCACATTCACATAAATTTATACTCCCTTCGTCCCATTATTATTTGCACACTTTCCTTATTCGTCCGTCCCAATATTATTTACACATTCAAAAAAAGGAAACATTAATTTGCGTACACACTCACAATAATATACACATATTTATCCATATGCCACTATTATACTAAAAAAATGAATTTTTCTTAAAATGTGTGTCGTTTCAACTATGCAAATAATATCGGGACGGAGGTAGTAGTATTTATATATTCACGTACATATATTTTTATAGAGAAAATCAATGTTCACGTTATAAATTAAGGAAAAATAAGTAAATAATGAGTTCAATGACCAACACCACTTGCTCGAGTGCTAAATTACAAGATACAAATTTACCAATTTTTGCTATAAGATGGATTTTTAACCATTTTCAATTATTAGCAACAATAATGAAAAGAGACTCGATCCAATAAAAAGAACTAAAAAGTTATAATAACACGATGTTTTATATAATAGCATTTCGATTAACTAAGCCCGAAGATAAATAAAAAAATGAAGTATGCTTAAGATGTGTGATTTGAGAACCGCCAATAATTGCCAAATCGAATGCACAAATTCCATAATATATAATTAATTCACAAATTCTTATATATAATATTTGCACTATTTACTAATGACATCACTAATTAGTATTTAATCATTTACCTAAACGATATAATTTATTACTACCTATTTCACTAAGAATCCGTTTAAATAAACTTATTTGAAATATTTTATAAGCTTTAACATTTTATGAGTTATTTTATCTTATAAGACGTAATTTTTAAGTAGTTTATAATTAAATTGTTAAAGTGTTTGACTAATGTAATTTATATGGTTTTTGAGAATTTTAAAAAATATTTTTTAAATATTAATTTTAATATAAAATAATATTTTTCTTGTTCTTTAATTATGTTAAAATAAAAGTAAGTGAGGGTGGGGAAAGACTGTGATAGTTTCAGAGTGGGGTGGGTGGTTGGAGATTGGAGTGATTAAGAAAATAAGTTGAGAAATTTTAATTTACTTTTTAACAATTTATAAAATGTTAGGAACTAATTTTATGATTTTATAAAATATTAAATATTTTATTTTTTCAAATAAATTGACGGTATTCATAAACTAACAACTTAAAATAGCCACACTCTCAACACCCTCTTAGAGGGTGTTTGACTGAGCTTATAAGCCTGTTTAAGAGCTTATAAACACAATTAATGTGTTTGACAAAAATATTTTTAAGAGTTTATAAGATAATAAAATAAGTTTCTAATAGTTTATAAGCTGTAAAAAACAAATAAGTTGAGATTTCCCAATTTATTTTCCCCCAACCACCCACTCCACCCCAATCCAATCGTCTACCCCACTTTTACCCAAATATAAAAAATAAAAAATTTACGTTATATTAAAATTAAAATTTATAAAATATTTATTATAAATTCTAAAAGATATTATAAGTTGTATTAGTAACACTTTATTAATTTATAAATTACTTAAAAGTTATACCTTATAAAATGTTAGAGCTAAGATATAAGTATAGCCAAACGGGGTTTTAGTATACTCTGCCCGCGTAAATCCTCAAAATTCATGGCAATTCCATATTCAAATTTAGCGCGAGAAACCCTAAACTTGCTAAATTGAATTCCACCCTAAAATGTGTCGAAAACCAGATGAAAATGCCGTAATTCATTCCTACCATCTCACGCCAAATAGTCGACCGTACCCTTCTCCGGCGAACCACCGCAGTGAACCTTTTCGCCGTCGTGGTTTTGGCGGCCGAATCCTTTATTTGCTTGACCGAATAATCGAATGCGTCGGTCGTGGTGAAAGGACTTTGATGATCTTTCCAATTTCAATTTCCCTTCCGTTTTTGTCAACCGCGATTCAGTTCTTCAGGATCTTTCAGTTGACCAATAAAAACGTGGTAGGCTAAATTGTATAATCTACCTTGAATCAGAGGATATAGATCTGAGATTTTGTATTCAAACTTCGTATGCGAAATTCGAATGTTCTCATGCTTTTACAGTATATGTATACAACAAGGCCTCTGTATTTATGATTTTAATTAATTTCTCCTTTCGATTTGTCCTCTTTTAGTTGTTGCTTTTATGTAGCTTCAATTTCAATTGAATTTGAATGCAGTTATCCGAGCAGTTTTGGCTAGTGAGAAGGAGACCAAAACTCCTATTGCTGTCAATGGGAATGCTTTGCCTAAAAAATTGAACAAAGTGGTGCTAGCCTATAGTGGTGGTTTAGATACTTCTGTAATTGTACCTTGGCTTAGGTAAATTTACTGCTTTTTTTTTCCTTTTGTCTTGATTCTCAGATCGCAATTTCTTGTACAAAAGTGTATAGAGGAGATTGATGATGCAGTAATATTTTTACTTGCTTCATTCTATTAGCTGTGATTTTGTGAAATGCACATCTGAATTTACTGCTTCTATTTTTTTTTTTTGTCTTGATTCTCAGTATAGAGGAGATTGATGATGCAGTAATATTTTTACTTGCTTCCTTCTATTAGCTGTGATTTTGTGAAATGGACATCTGAATTTGATTTCTGCAATTCATGGGATGATTCTCTTGCTTCTTTTGATGCCTATGCACACAATAAGATACTTGACCGTGCTTGATCTTGATCATCCTTCATTGCATTTGAGTGCTAAACCTCGTTCTTGAGGATAATTATGATTGCCTAGATGTCATTTGAAGCTATGGTGGTTACCTATGACCTCATCTCTGATGGGTTCTTTTAAATGTAATTTTCTGTAAGTACCTCAATGTTAGAAGTCCCAGGTTGTGTGTATCTATATCTAATTATTTATATACATATCAAAGATAAGAGCAAAAGGAGAAATCCGTTTCTTGTCATGGATATTCGTTCAGTTTGTTTTATGTTTTCCCAATTGTTATGTACATTGCAGGGAGAATTATGGCTGCGAGGTTGTTTGCTTTACTGCGGATGTTGGCCAAGTATGTGAAAAACTAATCTAATTGCATCAATTAAAAAAACCTATACTTGCATTGATATGCTGATCAAAGAAAAAAGAAAGATTTTTTTTATATAACATGCTTGTAGATAGTTCTTTATGTTGAGATTGAAAATTAATGTAGAAGAAGAAAAGGGTAGGGTGGGATGATGATTTAGATCTACTTAATGACATGTACTTGATCAATTCCCACGAAATTAGGGTCAAGAAGAATTGGAAGGTTTGGAACAAAAGGCCAAGGCTAGTGGGGCATGTCAACTAGTTGTGAAGGATCTGAAGGAGGAATTTGTTAGAGATTTTATTTTTCCTTGCTTACGAGCTGGTGCAATCTATGAAAGAAAGTACTTGCTTGGGACTTCAATGGCTCGCCCGCTTATTGCTAAGGCACAGTATAAAAGATTAATATAGCTAATTTCTCACTCATGCTTCTCTGCTTTATAAGTTGCGATATTGGATTCGTTGACAATTTGCAGACGCTAGTTGATGTTGCCAAAGATGTTGGAGCCGATGCTGTTTCTCATGGATGTACAGCGAACGGAAGTGATCAGGCATGCTGCAGAATCACTCTAGATTCCGATTGACTCTTACTCTTTTAGCAATATGCATAACAATAGAAATTGTTGTAGGTCATCTTCGAGCTCACTTTCTTTGCGTTGAACCCTGAGCTCCGTGTTGTTGCTCCATGGAGGGAATGGGATCTCAGGGGAAGAGAAGATGCAATTGATTATGCTGAAAAGCATAATGTGCCTATTCCAGTCACTAAGGCATCTATCTATAGTAGAGATCGGAATCTGTGGCATCTCAGTCATGAGGTAATTGCACATTGTCTGAGATTCCTTCATTTTTTTTCTCTAAATGTTTGTCTGTACAATTGTCTTCTAGAGGCTAACTAGTATATAGAGAGTGGTACATGTGGATGTCGAGGATTTTTCTTTTAAGAAGTTGGATGTAGTAAGTATGTTAGCTAATTGGCTAGTCATTTATATTACTCCCTCTTTTAAACTACTCCATCCATCCCGGTCTAAACTTCTCACTTCTTTTTGTTGAATGGTTTAAAAAAGTGTATTTATTTATTAATATATTGTGTACCACCTGTTGACTTTTGGGGTAAATTAATGAACAATGTTGAAAAGTGAATTGAATGAGTGACACTTTCGGTAATTGTGTGAATTTGAATGTTAAAACTTATACGTAGTAGAGTGTTATTTTTTCCATTTATGGAATGAGAAACTTAGTGTAGGCGCCCGAAAAAGGAAAGTGGAAAGTTTACTCTGGGACGAAGGGAGTATCATTTAGTGATGTTTCACATGAATTAAGTAAGGCATTAAGCGAGAAATATGTGCAACGTGACATTTTTATCCTTTTGTTTACCTACATGAAGTAAATTCACTTACTTAGCGCATACTATCACGAAAAACAAGTTGAAGGACAAAAGCAGAATATGATAATTATTAACTCCGAGTGCAAAATGACAATTATTTTGTTTATAAATTATTCAATAGAAATGCAATTAAAATGGGTTTGAGGAAGTATATATATCAGAAATATATAGATATCTTAATTTTTGAATGTCTGTAGTCATGACTGCCTAATATCTCTCTTAGATGGGATCTTTATATCAAAACCCGATAGCTTTCACAGCTCTGTGTATTATAGGGTGATATCTTGGAGGATTTAGCAAATGAGCCGAATGAGGACATGTACATGATTACTGTCGATCCAAAAGAGGCCCCCGATCAACCTGAGTCAGATTTCTTCATTGTTTCTCCTAGATTAATACTACATTCTGACATATATATTTTTTTTTATAAATTTGATGCATCATTATTTACACTTAATGCAGGTATGTGAAAATCGGTATAGTTGAGGGTCTCCCAGTTTCAATCAATGGCAATGAACTATCCGCTGCACCCCTACTCACGGAACTAAACAAGATAGGCGGGAAGCATGGAATCGGGCGGGCAGACATGGTCGAAAATCGTATCGTCGGCATGAAAGGGCGCGGGGTGTACGAAACCCCCGGTGGGACCATCCTTTTCACAGCAGTTCGCGAGCTCGAGTCCCTGACGCTCGATCGTGAAGCAATGCAAATTAAGGACATTCTTGCCCTCAAGTATGCTGACTTGGTGTCGACCCGCTCCGCGAATCCATGGATGCTTTCATGAAGGAAATCACCAAGACCACAACCGGGTCAGTGACTCTCAAACTGTATAAAGGAAGTGTAAGTGTAACAAGCTGGGAGAGTCCCAACAGTCTCTACAGGAAAGATGTGTCTTCTTTTGAGTGTGGGGGGATCTTTAAGCACGCCGATGCGACGGGTTTTATTCGCCTCTACGGGTTGCCGACCAAGATCCGAGCTATGCTCGAGAAAGGTCTCTGATACGAGCAGTGACAGAGCCAGAATTTTCGATTAACTGAGTGATTTTTTTTTTTTTTAATGAATTGTTGAATTTAGATAGTAAAGATATTTAGTGTTTAAAAGCAATTGTAATATCAACTCTATTGTGCTCGTGAGTGTGGTGATGTTCCTATGTTATTGACTCTAACAAGATTTGGTTTTAAAACTCGGATTTAGATTTAGAAATTTATTTTAGTTTGAGTTTTAAAATTAGGTTTTTGAGATTCTAATCCGATAACTCTATAAATAATCTATACAACACTCCTTTATTTTTACGTAATAAAGTTAAAATTTATCCTACTCAATACCAAAAAAGAATATATATTTTAAAAACCCATAGATTACAAAATCCACTGATTTTCAAAAATCGGTTTTTAAAAACCATTCAAAACTTAAAAAGAACGAGTATGTTTTATATGAAAACGCTTCATAATAAGCCTAACATGAAATAGTTTTAGAGTATCATTAATCTCATCAGGAGTATTATTAAACCTGTCAGGGGTATCATTAGTCTGTGTTCAAGAAAATTGTTTTAAATTTTCTTGAAGTCAGACTAATGATACCCCTGATGAGATTAATGATACTCCCGATAAGATTAATGATACTTTAAAATTGTTTTATGATAAGCTTATCATGAACTATTTTCATATAACCTCACTTTGTAACTTTTTTGTTTAGTTTTGTTCTCCTATATATAAAATCAAATTAAGATTGTATATTATCTGTTAATTTGGAAACAAGAAGCAAATAATGATTGGTGTCATTCTTTTTTTTTTTAAAGGACAAATTAAATGTGATAGCGGGTGTAATTATTTTTCTTTTTGAGAAAAATTTACGTGAGTCCATTTGGATAGGAGACCAATACTATTTAATCCATTTTTAATTTAAAAGTTGTCACTTTTAAAAAGTGATAAAAATTTTAATAAAAAATATAATATTTTTGTCAAAAGTAACTTATCAATTTTTTTTAAAAAATATTATCACACTTTATTATAATTCTAAATCGGTCTCATACTATAAGACGATCTCACACAATTTTTTTATTTTTTTTTTCACCCAAAATTTAGAGGTTGGAAAATTTTGTTAGTTAATCAATTTTTAACTTTTTATAAGTTTATATAACACCCTCTCAAAATTGACTTCGTATTAGACGATATTAGAATTGTAAATAAATTGCAACAAAGAAAAACTTAATGAGTAGATCTCATGTAAAACTTGTTTATAGTATAAAACTGATATTATTAGATATATATGTTGACATCATTAGATGCATTCACCTATAGCATAACAATTTACACTGTAAATTCAATTTACAAGTCTTATGATATCAGTAAATGAATATAATAATATCAATTAATATATCTAATGATATTATTTCATATTATGCAACTTAATATATTTAAATAAGAGAAAGTATTATGTGAACGAAGTGTAACTTATTTGAATGATATTAATAATAAATTATATTAAAGATATTGGTGAATTGCAATAACGATATATTTACTGAAGGTATAAATGACTGTACTAAAGGTGAAAAAATAATTTTGATCCTATGTACTTAATTAAAATTGAAATAAATATATAAAGTTCCAAAAGGGAATACTAATACTTTTTAAGGTTAAAAAACCTATTGAGACGTACCGCGCTTTAAAACGGGATTCTTCTCCAAGCCCACTCAACTACTGTGTCCGCGCCGACAATTTCCTCCGCCGCCGTCAACTCGTCCGCCGCCGTTTCTTCTCTCCGGTATTTAAACAAATCCATCCTTTTTAGTTTTATTTTTGTGATTTTAATCGTTAATTTTGCAATTGTGGATTTGCTTGGTTGATTACTTGCGTCTCTCCTTTCTGATTCCAGTTACTCTTTCTGAATGTGCTTCGCATTTTTTTTCTAGTAATTTTATTTCTAACTTTAGGATGTTGCATTGTTAAAGTGTACGGTTGTTTATTGAATTGCCGAATTTTTAACATTTCAGAGGCAGATTTGATAGTCTAGGGCATCAAACAAAAAAGGATGGCTCAGTTACATGCAATTTCTTCGTGTTCTTCCACCAATCTCCTTTTCCATGGTTCAAAAAGAGGTAGTATTGTGTGTCAATTTAGCTGCGTGGAGTTAAATTGTTTTACTTGGTTAGTATATTGATTGTTGATTAATATGTTCGAATGCAGATTCGGCTCGAACTTATGACATAGTTCGCTGCACCAGAAAGATGGATTCACAGCAACAGGTATTTTTTGTATTGCTAGATCAATTAATACACCTATTATGTATGCATTTTTGAGATATTTTTGTCTTCTTTGCAGCTAGGGGTGAAAGTGAGCGAGTTTCATGGTCTTTCGATCGCCCAAAACATAGTTAACTCTGGTCTCACTCGCCATAATCTTGGTAGAGAGATGCACTTTCTCCTTGGTTATTGCTTTTTTTGGTATAATAGCTATTTGGTGGTCTTTTGATGTAATGATGAATGTTTGCTTTGAAGTACTATTTTGAAAAGAACTCTATTTCTTTTCAGCAGTTCCCAGGAACTCGGTCATGTATACAGATATGCTTTTGTTTTGAATGCATTTCTGAAATTTATTAGCTATGTATAGTTATGCATGCAGATGACTCTTTTGAATGAATTTATGTACATGTGCTTTTGGAGAGAAATATATATCATCTTCATATTTTGAGACTCTCAATGAATTTGAATGCAGCTATCCGAGCGGCTCTGGCTAGTGACAAGGAGGTCACAACTTCTAGTGGCGCAGATGGGAAAGTTTTGCGTAAAAAGCTGAACAAAGTGGTGCTAGCCTATAGTGGTGGTTTAGACACCTCGGTAATTGTACCTTGGCTTAGGTATGCTAATTGATATATGATATTTCTTAGTGATACTTTATTATATTACCCTTTCTTGGTGTGTTTCTTCTGTTGGCAAAAAGTATATCTGATCTGATATTATTCTAAGTATTGGGATTATTCTTTTTCCTTCAATAATGCCTATAAGAACATACTCAGGTGGTCAATTATGTTCTATCTTTTTATTCAAACATCCTTTGATTATTCGTGTGTTGTTATTGTTTATTTTTTTACAGGGAGAATTATGGCTGTGAGGTGGTTTGCTTCACCGCTGATGTTGGTCAAGTATGTGAAAAACAAATCTAAACCTTTGCATCCATACATAAAAGTCGGCATCTCACTGAAATCCATAAAAAATAAGATCATGCTATAAATTTTTATGAAGACATTTAAAATATATGTTGAGGAAGAAAAAGGTATGCTAGATAGTTAATCTGAATTATCCGTCTTTGATCAATCGTATGAATGTTAGGGTGTACAAGAGTTGGAGGGTTTGGAACAGAAGGCCAAGGCTAGTGGGGCGTGCCAACTGGTAGTGAAGGATCTGCAGGAGGAATTTGTGAAAGATTTTATTTTTCCTTGCCTACGAGCTGGTGCCATCTATGAGAGAAAGTACTTGCTTGGGACATCAATGGCTCGTCCAGTTATTGCTAAGGTACAGTCAAATAATATAATTAAAGCGAAAGTGTGTTTAATTTATTTTCTCGACTATTACTAAATAAATTATTTTGTCTATCTAGATTCTTGAATTATATACTCCCTCCAATACAAATTAACTTGCCATTTGGTTTGTGCGCAAAATAAGAAAATTTAGTAATGAGTGGAGTTTTCAGGGGTTATTTTGTAGACCTTTATGTATAAAGTACAAAAATAAGTTGGGTTGTGTGTATTCGCGGATCCAAAAGCAATGCCATTTTGTGTAAAATTGTGGATAGTATGGATGGGGTTTATGGAGGGTTTTCTATTTTTTGAGTGCTAGTTCTTTTGAGTGCAAGTTCTATTTTAATGTGGTAAATGTTATTTATATTTTCTATAAACTTTACGTTATTTATCTTCAATAAATTGCATTGAGAATGCAGGCTATGGTAGATGTTGCCAATGAGGTTGGAGCTGATGCTGTTTGTCATGGATGTACAGGAAAAGGAAATGATCAGGCATGCTTCTGAACTAGAGTCGATATCTTTTGATTTTTGTTGAACCTTTACTCTTTCAACAATTTCCCTATTCCTGAACTACACTGTATTGAGCCTGCTTATCTGTCGCAGGTCCGTTTTGAGCTCACTTTCTTCGCTCTAAACCCTGAACTCAGTGTTGTTGCTCCTTGGAGGGAATGGGAAATAACGGGAAGAGAAGATGCAATCGAATATGCTAAAAAGCATAATGTGCCTGTTCCTGTGACTAAGAAATCTATCTACAGCAGAGACAGGAATCTGTGGCATCTCAGTCATGAGGTAATTGATGTAGTTCTTCTCTTTTTTAAAATCTGTTATTTTTTTTTTAATGATGATTCAAACCCATGACCTCATGACATTGGTAGTGCGCTTCTAACTACTTGAACTAATTCCACTTCATCTATTTTTTTTTTTAAATCTCGTTATGATTAGTATTTTGCATTGCCTGATAAGCAATTTATTGTATCACTAGATTTCCTGGTGAAACGACTTCCTTATGTTTGTGAATGCATTCGTCTTCTAAACCAATATAGAGCAGTATGCATGGACTTCAAGGAAATTTACCTAGACGAAGCTGGATTGCGTGTGTGTGTATGCGAGCGAATTGACATAAAAACCCGAATTTGTATACTTAATTTCTATGATTATTACTTGCAAACATCTCTTGCTGATATATAACTCCAGTTACTGTTATCTGGTATTGAAGGGGGATATCTTGGAGGACCCAGCAAACGAGCCGAAAGAGGATATGTACATGATGTCTGTTGACCCAAAAGAGGCACCCGATCAACCTGAGTGAGTTTCCACTTGTATACTTTTGCAGTCTTTGTGATATGAAAACTAGAGTATCACAAAAACCTGCAAAAGTATCAAGTCTCATGTACGTGACAGTCTCATGCAAGAAATCCTCATACTTCTCTCATACCCTTAATGCCAATATACACGCAGGTACGTGAAAATTGGTATAGTCGAGGGTCTCCCAGTTTCAATCAACGGTAAGGAACTCTCTCCTGCATCTCTACTCACAGAGCTCAACAACATAGGCGGGAGGCACGGAATCGGGCGTATAGATATGGTCGAAAATCGTCTCGTTGGCATGAAAAGCCGTGGGGTGTATGAAACTCCCGGTGGGACCATCCTCTTTACTGCTGCACGTGAGCTTGAGTCCCTAACGCTAGATCGCGAAACCATCCAAACTAAGGATTTTCTTGCTCTCAAGTATGCTGAGTTGGTGTACGCGGGTCGGTGGTTCGACCCGCTCCGTGAGTCCATGGATGCTTTCATGAAGGAAATCAGCAAGACCACAACCGGATCAGTGACTCTGAAGCTCTTTAAAGGATCTGTGAGTGTAACAGGCAGGGAAAGTCCCAACAGTCTGTACAGGCAAGATATCTCTTCGTTCGAGAGTGGAGACATTTACAATCAAGCCGATGCTGCCGGGTTTATCCGCCTCTACGGGTTGCCCATGAGGGTCCGGGCTATGCTTGAAAAAGGTCTCTGATTTGTTATTACCATTCAATTTCCCTCTGATCATCTTACTATTATGTAGACCAGCCTACTGTTTAGTTTACCCTAGTTGACCAAATTTGATGTGAATTATTTGGGTCTTAATCTGTGTTGTGTTTTTTGTTACTTTCTTGAATTTTAATAATTTCTTTTTGTTACATTTTTTTTAAAATAAAAAATGCCATCGAAAAGGGTCGTGTAAGGGTTGTGCGTGGCATTTTTGCTAAAGAAAAATGTTGGATGACATTGTTAAAAAAAAAAAAAAAAACCGGAAAGCGGTATTTTACCATACCATATTTCCCATCAGGGCATCTATAATGAATGATTATATTTTGCACAATCTTGTTTTGGCTAAATGTGGTCTATAATAAACCAATTCCCTTAACTTAATTTGGAACTGGACTTCTTCGTTATGACAAACCCCTATAAGGGACCAAATGAGTACTGAAAATTAGTAAAAAGAAAGAAAAACAAACATCTAATAAGCTCTCAACCTTCTTCATTTTTTTTTTTTTGACTTGACATAACATTAACAAATGAGATTTTAATCTTCACAAACTCTCAAATGCCTAGGAAGCAAGTCCATAAGTACCAAGAATCCAGTTCCAACTGAAAAATATGCAAATAGCCCCACATTTTCTCCATGCATTCCGGCGATGGAAGAGGAAAACGGCGTGCCTCGATCAAAGCATTTGATAAATCAGTCGAACGACTTACGTGCAGCAACACACTCTGCCTAATGTAGAAAGACACATACCTAGTGACAAAAGAGCCACATTATTCCCAATAATTAGTATAGCAACAGTTAGCTCCCATTAAATACAGAGACTCCGACGATTGGTCGATACAATCCAACTTCCTGCCTTCTGTTTCGTAGCAAGCCATTTCTTGGCCATCTTGTCTAGCTGAATTGCCCCACTCCCAACTCCATTTTCAGCGTATATCTTCGACAAGATCGAGTAGACTAAACGATGATTATGTTCCAGTTTGCACGTTCGAGCTGCCGCAATCTCACCAACCTCCACACACGAGTGCAACCCACACGCTCCAAGTAACGCGCCCCAAACTGCACGACCAGGCTCAAACGGCATTCCTTTGATTAACTCTACCGCCTTTTCTAGCTCCCCTGCCCTCCTGTATAAGTCCACCATGCACGTATAATGCACCATGTCTGCTTCGATTCCATACTTTAGCTTGCATCGAGTAGAAAATCTCTTCCCCTTCTTTAACCATTCCTCCGTGCACACATGCTGACAGAACATTGATGTACGAGATTTTATCGGGAAAATACCCACTCCTCACCATCCGATCAAACTCCTCCAATGCCCTATGCCTAAGCCCATGTCTTGCATACACTCCAATCATCGAATTCCACGACACAATAATTCTTCGTCAACATGGACTCAAATAAACAAAACGCAGCATCTACATCCCCACATTTTCCATACATATCAACTAGGGCTGTTCCAATAACCACATCAAAAGTAACACCAAACTTCAGTATACATCCATGAACCTGATTGCCCATATCAAGAGGCGAGAAGCCCGCACAAGCATCTAAAACACTTGAAAAAGTATAATCATCCGGGCGCGTTCTTGAGTTCATCATCAACATAAACATATCCAGAGCCTCGACAAATTCATCGCACTGTACACACCCTCGGATCATTATGTTCCATGAAACAGCATTTCTCTTAGGCATTAAGTCGAATACCTTCTTAGCATCAGCCATCAACCCAAATTCAATGTAACCCAAGATTAACACATTGCAGGGGCCTACATCTTTCACTAAGATCTCATCAAACACCTTACGAAAACCATAACGAACACATAACCTAATGTATCCTCTCATTAAGGCAGACCCCAGATAAAAATTAAGATCAAGACCCAGACGGATCACAAGGCCATGCAACTGTGGAATCAAAAGATCAAACTCTGTGTTCAGAAATGCGCTCATATGTGTAGAAAAAGTACATTCATTTGCCCTCGAACCATTACTCATCATACTTAGAAAATGAAGGTAAGCTTTTTGTGGGTTCGGTGCATCCGAAAACCTGAAAGCATTATATTCCAAGAAAAGACGTTTCTTTGCGGCATTTGGTCGAACAGTTTCTGGGCCTCTGTAATTTGGTAAGTTTTGATGTATCCATGGATGAGAGAGTTCCAAGTGAGAGTGTTTCTCAAGAAGGGCATCCGTCGAACAATTTCCGGGCATCGTTGAGATTTCCGGCGTGCACATAATCTTTGAGCTTCTTGTTGAATGCATAAGTATGGAAGTGGGAAGCGCGAAACAGAAGGGCGCATTGAGAGATCATACCGTGTATATATAAGAGCGAATAGAATAGTCACCAATTATAATAATATATTTGTTAGGATTATAAAAAGGATGCGGCTAAATAAATCCCCAAATTTACTGTATATATCCCAATTTCTTTTTATACACCATTCATAATATTTGATTTTTAAAATTTACTACACACATCCCATTTTTAGACCATTATATCCTTTATACTAAATTTTTTCTTAATCCTTATTAATAGAATGTATTCATTATCAATCACAAAATTGTTCTGATTTAACGAAAAAACAAACATTCATCACAGTCTAAAGGTAGGATAACCGCCATTAATCAAAGGATCTAAAAGCTCTGCCACTATTTTTGTTGTTTCCCCTCTCGTCCGACACTCTCAATTTAAATCCATCTTAATTTCTATTTCTCATTGAAATATAATGAATTTGAGAATAATTGTGGACGATTACTCCACGACCTAGACCCACTTCCACCGCTCGACTCTTACCATGAGGTTTAGAATAACATAAAAAAGGCACTTACAGTGCTATAAAAATCCAAAGCAATCTCTATGTTGTGGAGGCAAACTAGAAAACACGTTTCCTTGGATCTTTTAATGTGTTAACTGTCCTAATTATTTCATCGATACTAAATTAGGAATTTTAGGGCTTTTTGGTGAAAATATGAGAAAAGGAAATTGAGTTTATAATTTAAGTAATATTTAAATAGGGACAATATAGACATTTAACATAAAGGTAATTTTGTCAAAAAAATATTCGGGGTTTGTATAGTGAATTTGGGGGTTTGTTTAGCCGCAACCTTATAAAAATATAATTACATTTAAATATGTGGGTATATATATCAAAATTTATAATCTCTAGAAAGACACTTATTTTAAATTGGAGGGAGTATTTTCTAGGAAAAAATACAGCCCAATACATGCTTTAGAGTCCAATATACACTTTAATAGTTAAGCTAAAAATAATTTTTAATTAATACTTTTCTAAGGCAGTTCAATACACATAGCAAGACTGAAATGTGCGCCTAATTTTTCTGGCGGAAGTACAACTAGCCGTCAATCAATCCTAGGCTCTACACCAGTAGCCCCTTCTCTCTCCCTGCATTTTTCGTTCAATTAGAGATGAATTCAAAATTTGAATTTCATTTTAGATATTCTAAGTTTTCTTCTGTTTTCCGATTTCGAAAATCCCATCTCCATTTCCCATATCAAAATCGATCATCTATTCAATACCAACTCGATCATTCAATCACCATCTCCGGTGGATTCTCGCCATCAGTTTCATTTTAGATATTCTAGGGTTTGTTCTGGTTTCCCCCACTGCGATTTCGAAAATCCTATAAAAAATCGATCATTCATCCACATAAAATCGCGACGACACTCTCCCAAGAACGAAAGTCTCACATCGATGCAACCGGAGCGCCAACCTTTCAGATCCAAGCAGCGACGATACCACAAAATCGACGCCACCTCCCAGTATCTCTCTCTCTCTACACACAATCTCTCTCTACACGCCAGAGTGCTACGCGGTGTTGATGGGGATGGTTATTGTGAAGGAACCGCTACGCCGAATGTAATATCTCTCTCCCTTCATCTAATTTTTATGCTTCACTAAGAAATTTAAGATTTAAGATGTTCATGAGACTAGGGCTTGTATTTCTGAAATTTGGGGGAAATGAGTATTTAGTTAATTTCTTGTAAATTTCTTTCTGGGGTTGCATTATTTAGTGATGTAGGTGTCGAATAAACTCCATTCAATTCCTAACTTTTGTTATCTATGAGAAATTTTGGTGAAATGAAGGAATAAATAGAGAAGAAATTTTGATGGACAACAAAATGACTAATATAATTGAGTTGAAGGTGTTCGAAGAATTTCCTAAATGAAAAATTACTTGATTTTGATGAGAATGAAAATTTTACTGTTTGTAATAGGGGGAGATTGTTGCTTGAGATTAAATTATGTGCAGATTGTTAAGGTTAAAGAAGACAAGATTGTTGCTTGAGATGTGGGATGTTAACAGTTAGCTTGATAGAGCCTATTAGATGCTGATAATCTCGAGGTTGGTTTCGAGGAGATGAGGGATGTTAACAGGGTTGATGAACCTATTGAAGGTCTATTTCGACCGAGGGCAGATCAATGTGTTCACACAGGTTTAGATGCTAGTGGTCGTCATGATGTGCTTTTATGGTATAAGGACTCGGTCAACATTTTAATGGATAGTTCTCAATAGCTGTAGTTTAGGCAAATAATTTACTAGAGGATCAAAGCCAACTTGAATCTGGTGCTCTTAGCTCAAATGATTCAGGACCGTATGGCACTTTTGTGGGGATTTATGATGGACATGGTGGTCCGGAGACCTCTCGGTTTATCAATGAACACCTCTTTCAACATCTAACGAGTAAGTCCCATGAAGTTTGTTAGAATCTGGAGTTGTTGTGTTACTAAGGTTGGCTAAGATAGTCTACTTCAAAACATAAAAAATCTGCCATGTATCAGTTTGTGAAAGATTACTCTTGAAAGAAACTAGTAAATTATTGTCAAGTTTGTGTTACTTCTCTATGGTTGTTTATGATAATTTCTTATTTTTGTAACTATGCTGTTAAAATATGTGTTTGTTTAATATTCTGGTGGTCTCAGAATGACAATGATATGAAAGAACTTGAATCAGTTAAATTGTTTGTAGTTTATGGAAGGAACTTTAATTCTTGTTAAACCAATTACCATGCCACCTTGCTAAGTGCTCATTTAATAGAAGCAAGTTCCATGATGCTACTGAGTTTTCCTTGGAGTTGTTATCAAAGCATTCCCATCCAAGAGTGACCACTAAATATATGTATGGTGAGCTCTTAACCCTCTGGGAGTTTGATGCTTTTATGTGTGAAGCTCTGATAATTTGTCCCTGAGAATAATAGAGTATGTATATGCATTTAGAAACTATCCTTTCTTGGAATGTAATCCCAACAAGCTATAGATCATAAATTGGAATGTTTGCAGGACAGCTCTGATCAAGATGTTTTTTCCATTTGGGAGGATTATATCTGAAGACTTCTTATGGAACACTCGTGGGCCAAGACGTGGAGAGCCATGTGGCTACGCTTTCATCCAGTTCAGTTGTAAAGAGGTAGATTACTCTTTTGTGGTTTATTGATTTTGATAGCAGTAACTGATTTATGCATGTAAAAGTAAGAATGTAGGAAGCCGTACGGGCTAAGGAGAAGATGCATGGAAGAATGTCATGTGGGCGCCCTTTGGTTGTTCGTCTTGCTAGCGAGAACAGAAATTGCACCAGGTTCAAGTGATTGTGGACTTTATTCGTGCAACCAAGAGATTGCAAAATCTGATGGCAAAGAATTAGAGGAGAGATAGATTCAAAACCCTTTTTTGGGGTGGACCTTTCATTGGAGTTGTTAGCAAAGCATTCCCATTCAAGCTCTGTTAATTTTCTTGTTTTTCTTGATCTTGTGTTTATTGTAGTCTCTATTTATGTATTTTTTCTACTGAATTGGATGTTGGAATTATTTATGTTTGGTTTTTGTGTAAAGATGTTTGATAATATACTGCAAACGATGGGTTAGAGGTGTATTTAAAGCTTTTTTTTTTTTTTTACTTATTAGTGCAATTCCCTCTCCTTGTTCCAGCTCTTCATCACATGATTCTAGTCATCCCAGTTCAACTTCGAGTGATCCACCATCTTCTCCTCCTCTTCCCTTAGATCACGTGCTACCCCCTCCATCTAGAACTCATGGGATGATTACAAGAAGTCAGAACAATATATTCAAACCCAAGATTTATCATACCACAAAGCATCCTATTGATTTCGAAGTTGCACCTACTTCGATCACTCAAGCATTAAAAGGTTCTCATTGGAGAACAACTATGTCTGAAGAGTACACGACTTTATTGAAATACGGTACGTGGGATCTCGTCTCTCTACCTCCGGGATCAAATGTTATTGGTTGTAAGTGGGTGTTCACTATAAAACGTCTTCCAGATGGCTCCATTGAACGTTTTAAAGCGCGACTTGTAGCAAAGGGCTTTCATCAAAGACCGGGGTTGGACTATTAAGAGACCTTTAGTCCCGTTGTGAAACCCGTTACAATCCGAACGGTTTTATCTTTGGCTCTTTATTATAAATGGGATTTGCAACAACTGGACATTAGTAATGCTTTCTTGCACGGTGATCTTGCTAAGCCAGTGTATATGGTTCAGTCGCCTGGGTTTATTGATAAGGTATATCCTAATCATGTTTGTCGACTTCGTAAATCCCTTTATGGTTTACGACAAGCACCGCGTGCTTGGTACCAGGCCTTAAGTGCTGCTCTTATCTCCTTTGGCTTCACTCAATCTAAAGCTGATACTTCATTGTTTATTTTTCGACAGTCGTATGATTTCATGCTTGTGCTTGTTTATGTTGATGATATGATATTGACAGGGTCTAATACAACTCTTTTAAAACGACTAACTGTTCACCTTGAGGGTCGCTTTGCAGTTAAGGATCTTGGTATTCTTACCTATTTTCTTGGCGTGGAGATTATACGGTATCGTGATGGTCTATTACTTTCCCAACAGAAGTATATGGTGAATTTATTACGACGTTTTAATATGGATGGTGCTAAGCCAGTCTCAACACCAATGGCGACATCGTCTCCTCTCTCGGTGTCAGGACGTGTTGACCCCACTGAATATTGGGGTGCAACGGGAAGCCTTCAATACCTTACACTCACACGAGCTGACATTTTTTTTGCAGTTAACCGTCTAGCTCAATCAATGGCTTCTCCCACTCATGATGATTGGTTAGCAGTTAAGCGCCTACTTCGTTATTTAAAAGACACCCTACATCATGGCATCCTACTACGTAGTCCTTCATTCTTGTCCCTTCGTGCATATTCCAATTCGGATTTTGGAGGAAATTTAACCGATGGCAAGTCTACATCAGCCTATATCATTTTTCTTGGTCCAAATCCAATATCTTGGAGATCACGCAAACAAAAAGGGGTTGCTCGTTCTTCCACTGAGGCAGTATATCGTGCTCTTGCCACTACTGCTGCTGAAGTATGTTAGATTTTTCAATTGTTTCGTGAGCTTGGACTCATGTTCTCTCCCTCCCCTCAAGTTTTATGTGATAATCTTGGTGCTACTTGTCTGGCATTACACCCTATTATGCACTCACGTATGAAACACATCGCTTTGGATCTACATTTTGTTAGAGATTTGTCTGCAAAATGAATTTTCAAAGTGTCTCATATTAATACACTTGACCAGCTTGCAGACGTATTAACAAAGCCCTTGTCCCGTGCACGTTTCCAGTTATTAAGATCCAAAATTTCTGTGGCCGATGACACGTCAATTTTGCGGGGGCATATTAGAGAGTAAATATCATCTAGAATATTCTGTACATTGTTAGATTGATTTGATTGAGATTTTGTAAATTATTTCCTTATCTCTTATGTTGTACGCTGTATATATTGAGGTTCTCCCTCTTGAAGATAATCATTCAATTATCACACAATTTACTCTTCTATATGCCCCTTCCATTCATATCTCTCTTCCTGCATTCGGTTTACCTCACAATAACAATTCAGCATCATATTTTGACGGAACGGGTTATCTCCTGACCTCTTTGGGGTCGTTTGGTTTGAAGGATTGCATGAGACTGTCTTTACAATTTCAGGTAATCCCGTGTTTGGTTTGAGGGATTGCACAGGACCATGACCCTGGATAGACTAGAACGACTATCTCGTGTACAATTCGATCCAGAAAATTTGGTTCCAGTCCAAATTTTATGGCGTTTTCCGATAATCGTTCTAATCCAATCATATCTCATAAACCAAACGGCCCCTTTATGTATAATATGATGTTGAATGGTTATTGACTTATTGGCAGGAAAACCTTCAGAAGCCAATCACACCCTTACACTTTATTTCATTATCTTGATAAAAAATGCCTAAAGCAGAACTAGTATAACAACAATTATACCCTAATCTTAAGCGGATCCTAAATTGTTAATATGACTATGAAATTTCCAACAACAAAAATTCGTAGCGGGAATTGCCTACGAATTGCCTACAAAATTTCTAATTGTATAGACATCTTGCTTCTCCACCTACATAATAATTTGCCTAAGGAAATGCTTTCGTAATTAGAAAATTTCGTATGCAATTCTTATTACGAATTTTTTTGTTGGAAATTTTTTGTAGGCAATTATAATTCCGTAGGCAGTGCTTTATTATCTTGTAGTGTATAATACCTATTAATTAATTAAAACAAATATAATGACGGCTGTTAAATCATCAATTTGACTCTATATCAAAACTAATATTCTACCTAACTATATAAATATATATAAGAATTAATAATGAGAATTGGTTATTGTAAAATAAAACTTAATAATCATAAAATATAAATAAGCTACATAATATATCTAAACACAGTCAATTCCAACTCCTAAAATTTTTGCAAAATTAATTTACCAATAAGATTGTTTATTCATTAATTTTGCAGTTAGTTTTAAAATTAAAATCAATACATAATATTAGAAATTAGTTATTGTGTCGAATGTTCCAAGCCATACGACTTTTCTTGCCGGGATCACTGATTTCAGTAATATACCTCAATTTATCTATGTTGATCTAAGAAATACAAATAAATGAAAAATGCACAATTTATCTCCATTCATCTATGAAATATAGAAAAACACCAATAAAAAGTTTGAAATACACTTTCAATTATCACGCGCGAAATACAAAATACAAAACCTCTTAATCAATATTGAAGATTTAAGATGGATGATAGAAGAATGAAGGAGACAGTGAAAAGAAAACGTATAAATAGGAGAAAATATTCAATTGTTTCTAAATTGTAGCCATTCATCCCATGGTCCACAATTAATCAAACAGAATAAACTGGGTAAAATTGAATTAATTCTATGTGTTATAATGATTTATAGCCACAATTGAAGACTAACTAATAATTGTCGGTAAGATAAATTTTATGTATTATAATGATTTAATTAATTATTCAACATGCCATATATACATATGCTAAGAGAAACGGACGGTGGCGATCAATTGCTGAAAAGATGAACAATGAACCAAAAATTGTTAAACAACAATATACTCTGCGACAGATCTCTTCCTCCAAATGTCACCTGAGGATTATTAAACCAGTTGATTAATTTCAAATTCTTGACCAAAAATGCCTAACACAAAACCCTTTAAATGCAGAGACTCACAAGATTGGTCAAGTGTTGGATTCAATCCAACTTCCAGCCTTCTTTTTGGCAGCATGCCATTTTCGGATCATCTTATCCAGCTGAATCCCCCGAAACCCGACCCAATTTTCACCGCATATCTTGGACAGGATCGGGTAGACTGCAGAATGATCAGGTTCCAGTTTGCACAATTCAGTTGCCGCAATCTCACCAACCTCCACACACGAGTGCAACCCACACGCTCCAAGTAATGCGCCCCAAACTGCCACATTAGGCTCAAACGACATTTCTTTGATTAATTCTAATGCCTTTTCTGTTGGAAATTGGTTTTGTAGAGGTTTCATACCCTTACTTTGATCAATTTTTTGAGGAGTAAAAACGTTAGTTTTTGGGAAAATAAAATTAACGATGTTGTTCTACTCGCGGAGTAGATGAGCGTGGTATATTTAATATCTCAAAACCGATTTTCGGTGAGTGAGAAATTAATTTGGGAAGTTGTAGTATTAATCATGTGTGTTGGATAATTCCATGGGAATGGAAAATAAAGTTCCATCCCACATTGGAAAATTACAAGAAGTTTGTCTTGTATATAAGTAGGAAATTATTCATGTTCTCTAAATTGGGACATGGGGACCCTAACCATGGACCACGCACGCGCCCGCCCCGCCCGGGCCCGGGTTCTTGGTTCTTGGCAATTGGGCTTTGGTGCCATACCTATATTTTTAGAGTACCAAAAATATGAAATGACCCAATACCTTTCTGGATCCAATCGGATCGGGTGACCCGTATGGGATTGGGTCGGCCCATTTCAGTTGGCCCACTTAGAATTGAGTCGGCCCACGAACTTGATTAATACACCTACGAATTTGATTAATACACTCCAGAGCATCTGGAATATTCCGTCTTGCTTCCCATGACTGAGAAACTGCGTTTCTCTCCACGACAGAACGTGGGTGATCCATGATCACCACGTACTCCACTCCAGCAGCCCTCAAATGGGTTGGATTTCTGCCTATATATACCCCTTTTCGTCCAGTTTTCCAGAATTAC
The DNA here is from genome assembly GCA_947034835.1 of Ballota nigra. Taxonomy (NCBI): domain Eukaryota; kingdom Viridiplantae; phylum Streptophyta; class Magnoliopsida; order Lamiales; family Lamiaceae; genus Ballota; species Ballota nigra. The sequence goes on along the minus strand of OX344727.1, from coordinate 833,466 downwards.
TTACGAACCCAGAAATTCCCGAAATTCTGTCTCTGCATAAAATCCCGTTTAGCTCATAAATTCCAATTTAGTTCGCCGGAAATTTATACTCGGTAGTGCTACCGGTGTGAATAGACAAACCGTTTTACCTTTGGGGATCCGTATGCATTATACCGTGTTGTTTACCAAATATTTGTTGCTGGGATTAACTGGCTATTTATGAGAGCTTTGGTAAAAACATCAAATGATTGGGTTCTTAAATGCTAAAATGAATGCTTGAATGGAGAAAGACAATAAATGCACAAGAGCGCTAAGAACACCAAGAATTGCCAGGGGTTGTTAGTCCCTGGGCTTGAATGAGTATGTGTATTGATTATACTGAGAGAGATTGAACCTCTTTTACATTACAAATGTGGGGGTATTTATAGTTTTCTCACTACAGGGGTATTCTGGTCATTTCCGGCCTCTCGGGGGACAGGTGCATTAAATGCCCCCTGCCTCTGAGGACGCGCGGGCACTGGCGTGACAGAGTCTGCAGGCGGCCGGCCACTAGGGTGTTGACGCGTGTCCAAAAAGGACGATTCTCTGGCACATTCCCTCATTTGGATGAAATATTCTCTGAATCCCTGAGTACGGAGGCGGCCTTTTTCCCTCTTGGGGGAGGATTTCGCTTGATTCTATCACGTGCTCCAGATCACCCTTGCCGGCCGGGGGCGTTAAGTGATCGGAGGCCGGCCTCCTGGTGGAAAGTGAGGTCGGAGATTCTTCCAGCCGGTTGGTCGCGTCCGGGTGGCCTCCGCTAGTCTTCACCGGTCGTGGCCGGGCCGGTCCGGCCACGGCCGGACTTTACTGAGGTTGCGATAATCATTGACGGGCGCCCCAAGCAGACTTCCGGTCTCGTTTTCGAGGTCGGAAACTCGTGATCGGGGCCCGCTGAGGTCGGATATAGACCAGCCAGGTCGGTCCCATCTCCTGGGCGTCCCTGTGCCTTTTTTGGCTTGCTTCCGGCCGGATCCGACATGTGGTCCGAAACGGTCACAACATACCATAAGCATTATACGGGCGTATTCGATCTTGCGGGAATAGGTTTCACCTAGACTCGGTTTTTTCACGAATTCGTTTCGTGCTCTCTCTTCTCCCCTTTCAGTTTTTTTTGAAATATTCATACCCCAGATTCTAACAATCGCAAGATCGAATATTACTTTCATTTCGAAAAACTGAAAATGTCGAACCATAACTCTGATAACGAGATGGACTTATCTTCACCAACTAAGAATGATGTCTCTAATCCAGTACCTGCGAATCCCCCTTTCCAGTTTGGAAATTTTGGAGACATCCTTGCTGAATGGATGAAAGCCAATGGCAATCCCTTCGTGGGAAATGCCAATCCCTTTGTGGGAACCTCTAGCACTAATCCCTTTGTGGGAAGCTCTAGTGCTAATCCCTTCGTGGGAAATGCTGGCGGCAATCCTTTTGTAGGAAATGCCGGTGTCAATCCTCTTTTGACAACCAACCAGGCCTCCCTTCAAGGGACTGTTAGGCCGGTGGTAGTAAAAGGGGAGAAACCCGAAAAGTTTTCGGGAAGTGACTTTAAAAGGTGGCAAAAGAAGATGCACTTCTATTTGACCACCATCTCTTTGGTGAAATTCATCAAAGAGGATAGTCCGAGTGCTCCTGCTGATGATGCTACTCGTGAGACAAGGATCGCTTATGATACTTGGATCCACGATGACTATCTTTGCAGGAACTACATTCTGAATGGGCTGTCTGATGCCCTCTGTGATGTGTACGATGAGTACCCGACTTCCAAAGCTCTATGGGAGTCCTTGGAGAAGAAGTATAAGACTGAAGACGCGGGAACTAGCAAGTTCGTCGTCTCCACCTTGTACGACTTCAAGATGGAAGACAACAAATCTGTTGTCGAGCAAGTGCAGAAGCTGCAAGTTATCTTTCATAACATTGCAGTGCAAGGGATGGAGCTGCCTGAAGCCTTTCAGGTAGCAACTGTGATTGACAGACTCCCTCCATCTTGGAAGGAGTTCAAGTCCTACCTCAAGCACAAGCGAAAGCAAGTGACGATGGAGGACCTTGTTACCCGACTCCGGATCGAGGAGGATAACAAGAAGAGGGACAAGAGGGAGAGGGGCTCGATTGCTTCCATCGAGGCCAAAGCTAACCTGATGGAGAAAGGCGAACCATCAAAGAAAAAGAAGCGACAAGACGACAAGGGCAAAGGCAAGGCTGTTGCTGCTGCTCCTGCCCCGAAGAAGTTCAGCGGGAAGTGCTACAACTGTGGCAAACCCAACCATCGGGCAGCTGATTGTCGTCAGCCCAAGAAAGAGGACAAAGGAAAGAAGAACTCCGTGAACGTTGCTGAACGTGAGCTTACGGAGATGGACATGTCCGCTGTGGTGACCGAGGTCAACATAGTGGACAACAAGAAGAGTTGGTTCGTGGACACTGGTGCCACTTGCCACGTTTGCTCGGAGAAGTCTGCCTTCTCCACTTATTCTCCTGCTGAAGGGAGAAAGCTCTACATGGGAAACCAAGTCTCGTCTGAAGTGGCTGGTGTCGGAATGGTGGTGATAAAACTGACTTCGGGAAAGGAGCTGAAACTGAAGGACGTGCTGCATGTCCCGGACATCCGAAAGAATCTGATTTCGGGGTCTCTTTTAGTTAGTAGTCAGTTTAAGTTAGTGTTTGAGTCAAACGACGTTGTACTTAGCAAGTTTGGCATCTTCCTAGGAAAGGGTTACCTCGAGAAGGGCCTTTTCAAGATGTCTGTGATGACTGTAAGCCGTGATGGCAAAAATACTATTATTAATGAGAATGCTTCTACTTCTGCTTATATCGTTGAGTGTTCCTCTTTATGGCATTTTAGATTAGGACATGTTAATCTAAAATCTATAAAACGACTAGTAAATTTGGATTTACTTAAAATTGAGAATGTTGATACATCCAAAAGATGTGAAATTTGTGTAGAAGCAAAGATGACTAAATTACCATTTAAGTCAGTTGAAAGGAACACTACTCCTCTAGAATTAATTCACACTGATGTTTGTGATTTAAAATTTGTGCAAACTAGAGGTGGAAAAAAGTATTTTATTACTTTTATTGATGATAGCACAAGATTCTGCTACGTTTACTTACTTCGAAGTAAAGATGAAGCTATTGAAGCTTTTAAAAACTATAAAAGTGAAGTAGAGAATCAAATGAACACTACAATTAAAGCAATTCGTAGTGATAGAGGTGGAGAGTATGTGGCTCCGTTTGAACAATTATGTGCCGAATTCGGCATCATACATCAAACGACAGCTCCCTACTCACCACAATCAAATGGTATTGCGGAGAGGAAAAACCAAACTTTGAAAGAGATGATGAACGCAATGTTAATCAGCTCAGGTTTACCTCAGAACATGTGGGGGGAAGCTATTCTGTCAGCTAACCACATTTTAAATAAAATTCCACTTAAGACTCAAGATAAAACACCTTATGAGTTGTGGAAAAATCGCAAACCATCATACAAATACCTCAAAGTGTGGGGGTGTTTGGCTAAAGTTGAAGTGCCACTTCCTAAACAAGTGAAAATCGGACCTAAGACAGTCGATGGGATCTTTATAGGATACGCCTTCAACAGTAGTGCCTATCGGTTCTTGATTCATAAATCAGAGATACCCGATATGACAGTAGGTACTACCATAGAATCAAGGAATGCTGTGTTCTTTGAAAATGTGTTCCCGTGTAGGGATAAAGAAGAAGTGAGTTCAAATAAACGAACTCATGAAGAATCAAGTGAAGCTGCAGATCCTTCCACTCAGCAGAGTGAAGCACCAAGACGCAGTAAACGAGCCAGAATTGATAAGACCTATGGTCCAGACTTCATCACGTATGTGTTAGAAGATGAACCTAGGACTATCAAAGAAGCTCTTTCCAGACCAGATGCATCTCTCTGGAAAGAAGCAATAAACAGTGAATATGATTCAATTCTGCAAAATCATACATGGGAGTTGGTTGACCTCCCTAAAGGTTGCAAGACCTTAGGATGTAAGTGGATCCTTAAAAGAAAGTACAAAGCAGATGGATCTATTGAAAAGTATAAAGCCCGTTTGGTTGCAAAGGGTTTTAAACAAAGAGAAGGACATGATTTCTTTAACACCTACTCTCCGGTAACAAGGATTACATCCATTCGTGTACTTGTCGCGATTGCTGCTTTGCATAATCTCGAAATACATCAAATGGATGTAAAGACTGCTTTTCTTAATGGAGAGATGGATGCTGAAATATACATGGATCAACCAGAGGGTTATGTTGTACCCGGGAGCGAGAAAAAAGTTTGTAAACTCGTTCGATCGTTGTATGGACTTAAACAAGCTCCTGTACAATGGCACTTGAAATTTGACAATATTATGTTGTCAAATGGATTTCGAATTAACGAATGTGACAAGTGTGTGTATGTGAAAGATACACCAAATGGATTTGTTATCTTATGCTTATATGTTGATGACATGTTAATCATAGGTAACAATTCAAATGTGATCGTTAATACGAAAAACATGTTAAAGAGAAATTTTGACATGAAAGATATGGGTTTAGCAGACGTGATTCTAGGAATCAAGATCGAAAGAACCTCAAATGGAATTTCTTTAACACAATCTCATTATGTTGAGAAAGTCTTGAAGAAATTCAATGCATTTGATGATCCACCTGCTAAAACTCCACTTGAACAAAATGTTCATCTGAAGAAAAATAGAGGTGAACCTGTGAATCAGTTGGAATATGCAAGGATCATTGGAAGCGTGATGTACATTACAAATTGCACACGTCCAGATCTTGCGTGTACTGTGAACAAACTAAGCAGGTACACGAGCAATCCAAGTCATGAACATTGGAAAGCTCTGAAAAGGGTCTTGAGATACTTGAAGTATACTCTTGATTTTGGGCTACACTACACGCGACATCCAGCTGTACTTGAAGGGTACAGTGATGTTAATTGGATATCCGATAGTAAAGACTCTTTCTCGACTAGTGGATATGTATTCACTATTGGAGGAGCTGCGGTATCGTGGAAATCCACAAAACAGACGTGTATTGCCCGTTCCACAATGGAATCTGAATTCATCGCTTTGGATCAAGCTGGTGAAGAAGCTGAACGACTTCACAATTTCTTAGAAGATATTCCTTGTTGGAACAAACCAATATCATCTGTAATGATACATTGTGACTGTCAAGCTGCTATTGGTAGAGCTTTGAACAGTATGTACAACGGAAAGTCGAGACATATTCGTCGTCGACATAACTCCGTTAGACATTTGATCTCAACTGGTATAATAACAATTGATTATGTAAGATCAGTTGACAACATAGCGGATCCGCTCACGAAGAGCTTGAACCGAGATCAAATGAATAAGCTGATAGAGGGAATGGGTCTGAAATCTACAAATAAAACTGAAACAGTGGTAACCCAACCATGATGACTGGAGATCCCAAGAACTTGGTTCAAAAGGGAAAACTAAGCTGTGAATGTTGGTTGTACAACACTTGAAAATTATGACCATTCCTGACAGCACTGTGTCAAGTGTTAGTGAACCCGTGAGTTGTGGTAAAGGATAAGTCTTTGACTTTTAATGATTCCTATGAGTCCATGTGGGACTGAGTATGACGGGATACTCGAAAAGGAGATCACCTATATAAATGAGAAGTGAGGGCCGCTTCGACCAAACATTTATGAATACAAAGGGCGTCCAGGGCCAAAATGGACAAAAACGTGAGAACAAATCGGAATCGAGACTGACTTGTGTCTGCACTATCTGTAAGGTATACACTAAGGAGGATTAGTTCAAGGCATCGTGTCCACTAAGCCGCCGGTATACCCGATAGTGCCGGGCTACGGAAAGTTCAAAACCATTGGTTACTTATCCGGAAGCAATGAGGTCTCACGTGAGCTGAACGAAGAAGCTTGACTCTGTATAGGTGCAATTCTCACTCATGTGGGGGATTGTTGGAAATTGGTTTTGTAAAGGTTTCATACCCTTACTTTGATCAATTTTTTGAGGAGTAAAAACGTTAGTTTTTGGAAAAATAAAATTAACGATGTTGTTCTACTCGCGGAGTAGATGAGCGTGGTATATTTAATATCTCAAAACCGATTTCCGGTGAGTGAGAAATTAATTTGGGAAGTTGTAGTATTAATCATGTGTGTTGGATAATTCCATGGGAATGGAAAATAAAGTTCCATCCCACATTGGAAAATTACAAGAAGTTTGTCTTGTATATAAGTAGGAAATTATTCATGTTCTCTAAATTGGGACATGGGGACCCTAACCATGGACCACACGCGCGCGCGCGCGCTCGCGCGCGCCCCGCCCCGCCCGGGACCGGGTCCGGGTCCGGGTTCGTGGTTCTTGGCAATTGGGCTTTGGGTGGACTTTGGTGTACCAAAAATATGAAATGACCCAATACCTTTTTGGATCCAATCGGATCGGGTGACCCGTATGGGATTGGGTCGGCCCATTTCAGTTGGCCCACTTAGAATTGAGTCGGTCCACGAACTTGATTAATACACCTACGAATTTGATTAATACACTCCAGAGCATCTGAAATATTTCTTTCTTGCTTCCCATGACTGAGAAACTGCGTTTCTCTCCACGACAGAACGTGGGTGATCCATGATCACCACGTACTCCACTCCAGCAGCCCTCAAATGGGTCGGATTTCCGCCTATATATACCCCTTTTCGTCCAGTTTTCCAGAATTACTTACGAACCCAGAAATTCCCGAAATTCTGTCTCTGCATAAAATCCCGTTTAGCTCATAAATTCCGATTTAGTTCACCGGAAATTCATACTCAGTAGTGCTACCGGTGTGAATAGACAAACCGTTTTACCTTTGGGGATCCGTACGCATTATACCGTAAGCACTGTACGGGCGTATTCGATCTTGCGGGAATATGTTTCACCTAGACTCGGTTTTTTCACGAATTCGTTTCGTGCTCTCTCTTCTCCCCTTTTCAGTTTTTTCGAAATATTCATACCCTAGATTCTAACATTTTCTAGCTCCCCTGCCCTACCGTATAAGTCCACCATGCACGTATAATGCTCCATGCGTGCTTCAACTCCATACTTAGCTTGCATCGAGTAGAAAATCTCTTCCCCTTCTTTAACCATTCCTCCGTGCACACATGCTGACAGAACATTGGTGTACGAGATTTGATCCGGAAAAAACCCACTCCCCACCATCCGATCAAACTCCTCCAACGCCCTACGTGCAAGCCCGTGTCTTGCAAAGACCCCAATCATCGAATTCCACGACACAAGATTCTTCATCAGCATCGACTCAAATACACAAAACGCAGCATCTACGTCCCCACATTTTCCGTACATGTCAACCAGGGCTGTTCCAAGAATCACATCAAAAGTAAGCCCAAACTTCATTATACATCCATGGACCTGATTGCCCATAACAAGAGACGAGCAGCCCGCACAAGCATCTAAAACAGTTGAAAAAGTATAATGATTCGGGATCGTTCCTGAGTTCATCATCAGGACAAACATATCCAGAGCCTCGTCAAACTCATCGCACTGTGCACACCCTCTGATCATTGTAGTCCATGAAACGACATTCTTTTCACTAAGCCTATCAAAAACTGCCCTTGCTTCACTAACCATTTTGTTCTTCATATACCCATTAATCATGATATTCCAAGAAACACCATCTCTCCTGGGCATTGAATCGAATACCCTTTTTTGCATCGTTTATTAACCCAAATTCAATGTAACCCAAGATTAACACATTGTATGTGACTACATCTTTCACTGAGATATCATCGAACACTCTACTAAAACCATCATAATCACTTAACCCAATGTATCCACTCATTAAGGAGGGCCCTAGTTGAATATAATGATAACGACCCAAACGGATCACAAGCCCATGTAACTGTGGAATCAAAACACCAAAATCCGTGTTCATAAATGCGCTCATAAGTACAGTAAAAGTAATTTCATTCGGCCTCGGACCATTAATCATCATACTTAGAAAATAAAGGTAAGCTTTTTGTGGGTTCGGTGCATCACGGAAACCTGAAAGCATTATATTCCAAGAAAAGACGTTTCTTTGCGGCATTTGGTCGAACAGCTTCTGTGCCTCTGTAATTTGGTAAGTTTTGATGTATCCATTGATCAAATAGTTCCAAGCGACAGTGGTTCTGGAGTGGGGGTATTTTTCGAACAATTTCCGCGCATCTTTGACATTCCCGGCGCGCACATAATCTATGATCTTATTGTTGAATACATTAGTATGAAAGTGGGAAGCGCGAAACAGAAGGGCCAACCGACGACGCATTGAGTGAGCAGGTTTTGGGTGATATAAGAGAGAATACAATAATCACGAACTATATATCGATTCAAACAGTTGAGATTTACACGGGTAAACATCAAAGAATAAATCAAACGAGATATACAAAGAATTTTCTGGAAAATGTTAGTAATGACACCTGAGGATTATTAATTAAGCTTAGTAATGACGGCTTAACTTTTATGATTGATATAAATTAGGCCTATAAACTACATTGTCCACATTTAAGTGTTTCCAATAATAAAACGATGTTACTATTCACCCATATTAATTTGCTAAGTTGACTATTTTTTTCCTTATAAAAATCATGCGAAGTTTATGCTGTACAAATGTTAAATCTGACATTCAAAAAGTGTGTCGAATTGTACTGAAAGACAGTCCTTCCTCTAGGTAGTGGTGGCTATGTGTAATTTTAAATTAATTAATTGGTGGATCAAGGATGTGATGTTTGTATTAAATAAATGGTGAACGTGTTATATTTAGTGGGGTGGAGGTGAATAAATTTTAGGGATATAATTGTAAATTTAAAGTGAGTATATTAAGTAAAATTTGAAAATAAGTAAAAAAAAAAAAAAAAAACTCACGGATATTTTAATTTATCTATAATTTTTTTATTAGGAGTTGTAATTAAGGAATGCGATAAAACTCTCTATAAATTATGAGGGTATATTTGTAACATACACTAATTTTTAGTTGTTGTCAAAAGTGTATTGCATTATTGTGAGTGTACATTAATGTTTTTTTAAAATATATGATTAAAAGGAAAAAGGAGAAAAAGCAAAACATTTATTTTTCCGTTCCGCACCGATTTGAACTTGTCTGTTTCAAAAAATAAAGTATTCATACTGAAATTTTGGTACGGACACTCGAATTTTAAAATAATCAAATTTTGATATTAAAACAAATAGTTTTAAATATTCATTTTGGCTCGTACAATGAACACCCCTATTTCTCATCTCAACACTGTTCGCCAGTAATACAACGAGTCAAGAAAAAGCTTTCAGCAAACTTATTGAAACGACTAGGCTTTTGTTTTATTTCACATTGCACAATATTATGAGCCAAATCACACTGAGAAAACAGTTAATAAGTATCTAAACTCAAAGGTGCATATTTCATTTTTGTAACATTTAAACTTATCAGTTTATCCTTTTGCAATTTGTATTTGCAGTGATTCAACTAAAGTGCAATCTTTCTGTTTCATCTCCATCACCATCAGAAACGCCTTTTCAACAACAAGCAAAAAAGCAATTAAAACAAATTTAACAATCGAAATCTTCAAGCTAGAAGGCAACACGCAATAGCCACAGATCTTTATGACTTTTTTTATTTTTTTTATTTCAACATAAAAAAATGCTATCACTAACTAATTTTATCACAATTTTCATTCTTAATATTTTTTTAAGTCAAATGACAAATATATATATGTTACTTAAACATGACTCGCTGATTCATGAAATGAATAGATCTGATATGACTCAAGATTTGCAATAGTTGTCCGAAGAGTTTTTTTCAGACACAACATCAATCCAACTTCTTTTTCTGCATGGTACAATTATTATGTCAATTGAGAAAATGAAACAAAATGGGGGAAACAAATTTAGAATTACATGCATCACCCGAGAATCCAAGCCAAAAATTATCACATGTTATTTGAAAAGACAACACTAAGACCGACAAAGGGATCAATCTCACGATTAGATGATCTCATAAGATACCATACTATCAGTCGCAAGTCTCAAAAAACTAAACTTACTCTTTCGTCCCCACTGATAAAAAAAAAAAATTGTGTGTCTTGAGTATGTTCTCCAGATAAAAGAATTGGGACCAAAAGAATCATCATTGTGCAAACCATATACTTCTCTTTTAAATTAGTAGTCCAAGAAGTGAAGCTTTACGTAAAAAAAAAATGAGCAGAAAAGTTGTTTGTCTAAGTAAGATAGAAGAAAGAACAATATTTTCTTTGTTCATCAATTATGCAAATAATGACCGGTCACATGTTGTTAACCAACCGGAGGGAGTGACTTTTTAAGTGAGACCACTGATTTTGGACATGCGAGTCTGAAAAAGAAAAAAAAATTTAATAACAAAAGAGGGAAGATTAATTACATCTCATCCTCAACAATATTGAAGGTAATAAGGATAATCATATCGTGTTGAATGGTCTAGATCAACCTAGTGGAAGCAAAGTAGAAACAAGAGGTGATTAAATAAACTATAAGCAAGGACATAGATCACCCAGATAGATAAGAAATATAGACCAACTACATATAAAAGAAGTCTTAAGAAATACAACATGAATTCTATAACCAACAAATTGTGACTTTATGTGAATCATTTTTAGTAGCCGATAAATCAAGCAAACACAAATATGTTGTTGAGAATAAGTGCATCAAGAAAGATTAATTATAAACTCATTAGAGGGGGTGGGGGTGGGGGTGGGTAGTATATCCTAATTGCTAGGCATTTTGAACTAAATAAGTGGCATTGCAAATAATCACCAATTTTTCTTCTAGTCTTCTACACAGATAGGTTGAACCACGTCTTCACGTAGCTCTGCCGATGCTTTCTCAACTGCCCGTTGGGAATAACATTGTTCTGTTTCAAGGTTTACCTAGAGTAGACAAACAAAGCATGAATTCAGCTCTATTTGTGAAACCAAAAACCAGTTAGCACAACTAATGCATGATAAGAATCTTCTATTAATCATAGCTTTCGCCTCGCCCAGTCCAGTTCGTTTTTTAGCAATCTATATTCGTAAAGTCCAATATCAACAGCGAGCATACAAAATATTACATTGAAAGGAGTGCAATCATCACACAAACCTAATTGACCATGCACAAAGTAGGAGCAGGGTTCTATTATTAAGTCAATATAAGAACATAAGTGAGACCGATACCATTTCTGCTCCACAGAGGTAATAAAGAGTAACAGACATAAAAAAGAGTGAAAAAATCAACATATGGCAAATTAAATAACAACGTCATAAAATCTTTTAGGCTTTGTTCGCCATAGAACTAAAGGGTGAATTGGCTTGGATAAAACATAAAAAGGGTCGATCATACTTCATAAGGAAAGAAAGAGAAAGACCCTTCTTCACTTCTTAACTCTATATTGTAATAGATGAAAAGTTTTGCACGTCTCCCCTACGCGGGTTTGAAAGGATCATTCCAAATCTCCCCACAAGCTAAACAAAGTAACCAAAATTAACAAACATAAAAAGTGAATCTTGAATATTGCTATCATAATTCTTACATTCATAATTGAGACATCACATCCCCAAATCCAAAAGATTCAGAAGTTTGCAGCAGGCAGATTAGATAGTTACTTCCGAATACTAATTGTTAAAAAAAAAACCCAAATGCCAATTTATTTTAAATGCAACGTTTTTTTTTTTGGCTCAAATTGCATATGATTAAACAACAATTACCAGAAGCATCATCATAAACTCAAAGGTCCATAGCATATTTAATTATCCTTTTGCAATTTGTATTGCAGTGGTTCACCTAAAGTGCAATCTTCCTGTTTCATCTCCATCACCATCAGAAACACCTTTTCAACAACAAACAAAAAAGCAATTAAAATAAATTTAACAATCGAAATCTTCAAGCTAGAATTTTAATGCTGAAATGTCAATACCATAATGCAGTGAGGCCCTTTTCCCTTAGATTTCATCTCATTCACAAGGTTAAAAGCCTTTACACAGCATCTCCCTGTCTTACTTTCGTGTTTCCTTCATCATTTTTTAATGCCCCTTCCATTCATATCTCACTTCCTGCATTCGGTTTACCTCACAATAACAATTCAGCATCATATTTTGACAAACGGGTTATATCCCGATCTCTTTATGTACAATATGATGCTGAATGGTTATTGTCAGGCAAACCGTCAGAAGCCCATCGCACCTTCCATAGTGGAATTTAGCTGCTCAAAGTTAAATATTAAACAGATAGTCAAATACATCAATGCAAACATGAATACATAACCATACATTGCCTCGTAAACTGTCATCCCAAAGCCGTTTTAATGACTAATGCATTCTTACACGTAACTTTCATTGCGATCCTTCCCAAAACCAATTTAATGACCCGGTAATCCCGAGGAATTATAAACACAAATTGAAACATCAAATTGGCTCATAAACTTTGACCCAATTGAATTATTAGTATTAACCCATTAATATTCCTAACCCGACAAATTAAAAACCATCATTTAATTCTAATATAAATCCTAATCTAATGTGTGCAGACTTAAACTTGGTGTAATCAATGACTAACAGGTTTATATGCATGTATAAACAAATGAGAAAATATCAAAACTAGTCCTGTAACTTAGGTTGATTCCAATTTTAGTCCTGTAACTTTTCATTTTCTCAATTTTAGTCTTGGAGTTGTCAATTTTAGTCTTGTAACTAAGGTTGATTCCAATTTTAATCCTGTAACTTCTCATTTTCTCAATTTTAGTCCTGTAACTTCTCATTTTCTCAATTTTAGTCCTGGAGTTGTCAATTTTAGTCCTGTAACTTTTCATTTTTTCAATTTTAGTCCTGTAAATTTTCATTTTCACAGCTTTAATCCTGAAGTTGTCAATTTTAGTCCTTATATTGCCTCAAAATTAAAAAACTCACTGATTTGGGTCGGGGCCCCATTTTTGTTTCCAAAAAGGCCAATTATAATTAGATGGTCGTTTAATTTTTTGATTATGTGGTAGTCCACGTGTACAATTTGCCGGAAATAAAAAAAACTCCAATTCTTCCGGTGAGTATTTTAATTTTAATACCAAAAAGGACTGAAATTGATAACTCTAGGACTAAAATTAAGAAAATATAAAGTTACAAGACTAAAATTGACAACTCCAGGACTAAAATTGAGAAAATAAAAAGTTACAGGACTAAAATTGACAACTCCAGGACTAAAATTGAGAAAATAAAAAGTTACAGGACTAAAATTGACAACTCCAAGACTAAAATTAAAAAAATAAAAAGTTACAGGACTTAAATTGGAATCAACCTAAGTTACGGGACTAATTTTGATATTTTCCCATAAACAAATACCTTAAACAAAAAATTCAAGAGATCAAATAGCGATCGAATTACATCCATGAAAAGAAATTAAGGAAAGAAGAGGTACCCGCTGCTAAAGAGAAGGCACATTAGAACGGAATTTGTGTATGTGGAAATACCTAGGGCTGCGTCCTTTATAAATAGATGTATCAATTATGGGCCGCTGAGTCACCATGATTTACTTCCTCCACCCAATCCTGTCGGGCCAGGGGGTGGGGGCCCTGGGGGCGAGGGCTTCGCCTTTTGCTACAAGATGTATCAATTATGGGCTTGAGTTGGGCTTGAATTTTAAATAAGGACATATAAATTTAAAACTAATGAAATATTTATCTAGAGAAGAAAATATATTTTCTAATAAAAAATATGGAATTTATATCTTTAATGAAAATCTCATGATTTTATTTTGAATTAAAAGTGGGAAGTGCGAAACAGAATGAGCAGGTTTTGGCTGGATTAAGATCAATGAACAAATCAAAGGAGATATACAAAGATATAATCAATCTAAAGAATATTTTGAAACCAACTAAAATAATAGTGGACCCTCTATTTATATGTCATTAATATATTTGCGATAAATATATAAGTATGTGATCATTTCCATATTCTGGAATTATTTAAAAGAGTATGTATAGAGTGAAATTGGTTTATATATAAATCATTGAATGGTATTAGTTGTTTTCACTGAACAGTATTACTGATTTACACTGAACAGTCTTAGTTCATTTTCACTGAACAACTAAGACTTTTTAGTGTAAATCAGTAATACTCTTCAGTAAATACAACTAATACTTTTCAATGAAAACAACTAATACCCTTCAGTGATTCATGTATAAACCAGTTTCACTCTATACTTAGTCTATTTAAAAAGGAATCTTTAATACTGTGCACATGCCTCTATATATAATTTGTAGGCAAAATACTATATGAAAATAATTTATACTCCATCTGTTTCAAAATAAGTGTTGTTTTAGAGATTTTGTATCAAATTAAAAATTATTAATTTTGACATATATATCCCACCTAAAAATCTATTATATTTTGATAATCTCTAACTGATGTGTTATATTTTAATATAATCCCTAAACTATCTCTTATATTTTGAATTTGAATTCAGGGTAAAATGGAAAAAAACGTGAAATAATAGTTAAAACGACACTTATTTTGAAACAAACTTTAACCTCTAAAACGACACTTATTTTGAATCGGAGGGAGTAATAAATTTATCACCAAACAATATTAAAATATAAAATATTTGATCAGGAGTATAAAAAATCTTAGTTAATGGTATTATATTGTATTTGTTGTAGATTTTCTTGACCCAATTTCTGATACTCTAATATTTAATACTTTAAAACAATTTCATGACAAGGTTATCATGAACCATTTTCATATAACACTTTTTATCAGGTTAATAGCACGAAACCCTTCGTGGCATCGAAATGTTGTGAAATCCCCCCTAGTTTGGAAATTGTGCGAAATTGACATGTGATTTATTAAGTATAGCGAATTCATCCCCTTTTCCAAGAAACGAGTTAATGATTTTCTCGATTTCTTGTTATATCATTCGTATTATAATATTAAGATTTCAATATTTAGAAAAATAAAATGCATAAAATAGAGGAAATAGGTAAAACGGTGAGCTCATTTTTCCAAAAAAGGGAAAAATTCGCTATATTTAGTAAATCACGACGGGAATTTTGTGCAACATTTCGTAACCACCAGGGGTTTCGTGCAATTAACCCTCATTTTTTATAACAAAAAGCTAAAAGGGCAAAGTATATCGTAAACCAGTTATATCGTGCAAGTTGTTTCTATATTGTGTGTTTTTAAATAATATCAGTTGTTTTACTAATTGTATGGTAAAACTGTTTTACACAATACCATCCTTGCTAAAAAAATATTGAATCTTGAGATATGTTTGGACATGACTTACCTTGTTTCTCTCAGCTGTTAACTTCTGGTGCAGCCCCAACATCTTCAGACAGTATTCTGCATGATGAACATGTAGAAGTGTAATCTTACACTAACACAACAACAAACTAAGGGAGCGTTTGATTCAAAATTCTTTAATGAGAATGGTAATGAAAATGAGAATAAAAGATAACCAAATCACCTTCTCATACTTTGCACAGGGTAATAACACTTAAAATAAGTTAATCATTATCCCAATTCGACCAATTAACTCCCATCGTATAAACATTAAATTATTCATCAACCAACAATCTTTTCTTTTGTCCACTTGTTACAAGATTAGAATAAAACACTTTCAATATAATCATCATTCTCTTTGTAATTCACTATTCGATGATTCTCATTGAAGAAGTTGAACAAGCACCCCTAAGTCTTTGTCCGGCTATGTCATGTCATGCATTTGTGTGGGGTAAAAGAGTAAAGTCACACAACAATTCAAAGCAAAATCTACATAAGTGACCAAACTGGAGTGTTAATGAAATGTTGTTTACTTACATTTACATTTTGATCAAGTGGATGTGATTTGTCAGAAAAGAAACAATGAGGAGGCAATGTACATGGCTTGAAAAACATTTGGTACAAAATCTATTTCACATTATGACATGGTAGTTTTGAGAATACAATTTTTAAACACACTCTGCCACAGAGCTGTTCCTCCAAATGTCACCTGAGGATTGATTAATTTCAAATTCTTGATCAAAAATGCCTAACACAGAACCCTTTAAATGCAGAGACTCACAAGATTGGTCAAGTGTTGGATTCAATCCAACTTCCAGCCTTCTGTTTCGTAGCACGCCATTTTCGGATCATCTTATCCAGCTGAATCCCCCGACTCCCGACTCCATTTTCGCCGTATATCTTGGACAGGATCGAGTAGACTGCAGGATGATCATGTTCCAGTTTGCACATTCCAGTTGCCGCAATCTCACCAACTTCCACACACGAGTGTAACCCACACGCCCCAAGTAACGCGCCCCAAACTACCACATCAGGCTCAAACGGCATTCCTTTGATTAATTCTACCGCCTTATCTAGCTCCCCTGCCCGACCGTATAAGTCCACCATGCATGAATAATGCTCCATCTCTGCTTCAATTCCATACTTAGGTTGCATCGAGTGGAAAATCTCTTCCCCTTCTTTAACCATTCCTCCGTGCACACATGCTGACAGAACATTGATGTACGAGATTTGATCGGGAAAAAACCCACTCCCCACCATCCGATCAAACTCCTCCAAAGCCCTATGTGCAAGCCCGTGTCTTGCAAAGACCCCAATCATCGAATTCCACGACACAAGATTCTTCATCAGCATCGACTCAAATACACAAAACGCAGCATCTACGTCCCCACATTTTCCGTACATATCAACCAAGGCCGTTCCAAGAATCACATCAAAAGTAACACCAAACTTCACTACACATCCATGGACCTGATTGCCCATAACAAGAGACGAGCAGCCCGCACAAGCATCTAAAACACTCGAAAAAGTATAATGATTCGGGCGCGTTCCTGAGTTCATCATCAGGATAAACATATCCAGAGCCTCGACAAATTCATCGCACTGTGCACACCCTCTGATCATTGCGGTCCACGAAACCACATCCTTTTCACTTAGCCTATAAAAAACGGCCCTTGCTTCACTAACCATTTTGTGTTTCATTAACCCATTAATCATGATACTCCAAGAAAAAGCATTTCTCTTAGGCATTAGATCGAACACCTTCTTAGCATCAGCTATCAACCCAAATTCAATGTAACCCAAGATTAACACATTACATGGGACAACATCTTTCACTAAGATCTCATCAAACACTCTACGAAACCCATCACGATCACTTAACCCAATGTAACCTCTCATCAATGCAGACCCCAAATAAATATTAAGATCAAGACCCAAACGAATCACAAGGCCATGTAACTGTGGAATCAAAACACCAAACTCTGTGTTCAGAAATGCACTCATAAGTACAGCAAAAGTAAGCTCATCCGGCCTCGAACCATTTCTCATCATATGTAGAAAATGGTGGTGAGCTTTATGTGGGTTCTTTGCATCGCGGAAAGCTGAAAGCAGGGTGTTCCAAGAAACGACGTCTCTTTGCGGCATTTTGTCGAACAGCTTCTGGGCCTCTGTAATTTGGTAAGTTTTGATATATCCATTCATCAAAGAGTTCCAAGAGATAGTGTTTCTGGAGTGGGGGTGTTCGTCGAACAATTTCCGGGCGTCGCTTAGATTCCCGGCGCGCACATAATCGTTGATCTTATAGTTGAAATTAACGGTCGAGAGTATGTAACTCCGGAAGTAAGAAGCGCGAAACAGAAGGGCTGGGCGCATTCTAGTATTTTTGAAAAAAAAAAAAAAAAAAGTACTTAAAACAGTTTTTAATTGATTTATGACTAATTCTTATGTTGCTTTGCCTCTCCAATAATGAGAGGATGATTAATAAATATTAAATAATATTTCAGCTTATACACAATTTCAACCCAATTTTTTAAAAACATATTACAATCAATAATTGAAAAGTATAAATTCATGTAATGAAAAATATTAATTCATATAATTAAAAAAATTACTAATATTGACTTCAATCTACAAACTAATACGTTTGAAAATTGGTGTCTTTTTATTTTAAAAAAAGTATTGTTGTAATTATTTTACACATTTTTTCCTGTTTTGCCCCGATCTTAATTTAAAATATAACAGATTTTTTAGGAATTATTAAAATATAATAGATAGTTCAGAGATTATTGAAACATATAATAAATCTTATATATATATATATATGAGGGTATGTATGTCAAATTTTAGAATTCTTAATTTCAAAAAAAATTTTTAGAATGACATTTATTTTAAGGCAAAGTATTATATGAAAATAGTTCATGATAAGATTATCATAAAATAATTTTAAAGTATCATTAATTTTATCGGGAGTATCATTAATCTCATCAAGGGTATCATTAGTCTAGGTTCAAGAATTTTTTAAAAAAAATTCTTGAACTCAGACTAATGATACTCCTGACAAATTTAATGATACTTTTAATGAGATTAATGATACTCAAACTATTTCATGTTAAGGTTATTATGAAATGTTTTATATAACCTACTCTTATTTTAAAATAGAGGAACTATTATTTCTTTTATAATATTTTGTCTCTTATGAACCAGTACTTAAAGTTCTCATTCTTTATTACATTTTATTATGAATGAGCCAATTCTTGATAAAATTGCACTAATTATATGGTGCAATTGTTACGTATAAAATTTTACCATTAATATTATTGGTTAACTCTATATAAACTAATTTAATAGATTAAGATTGAGTGAGCAACGTACTTATTGATGAATAAATCTGCAAATTTGTATCATACTATAAATTACTCTATAAACAAATTAAAAAAAATTACGGGCAATCTATTTCTAAATATCGAGTTATAAAGAAGAAAATTTTAATCAGGAATTATATAAAGGTTTTGCAGTTAAGTGGTCAAGTTTTCAACTTTGGTCCAGATCTTAACGACTTTTTTTATTTTAATCCTGTAAGTTTGCAAATATTTTGAAATTTGTCCTTTTGCCGGTTATAAAAGGTCACATGTCCTGTCTGCGTCACTACTTTGTGGTGGCCTGTTTGACTTCTCTTATGTTAATAATTCATTAAATTAGTCGAAAAATATCAAAAAGAAAGAAGTAAAGAAAAAAAAATTGTAATATATATTAATATCAAAGGACGGTGTTGTTTAAATGAAAAAAAATGAAAATAGCATATTAATTCATGTTAGTTTTAACTGTTACATGAAAATAGCATATTAATTCATGAAAACAGCATATTAATTCATGTTAGTTTTAACCTACAGAATCTAGCCCTGGATCGTTAGAAATTTTCTTTCGAGCCATGGATCGATAGTTGACCCGTCTTTTAGGCCCTACACCGGAAAAACCCCACATTTTTTTTTTATTTTTTCATGTCCTTTTGAAGACATAGATATCCGACCATAGCTCAACTAATTTTCATCTCTCTTGTTCTGTCTATGGATTTACACTGTTGCAATAGTCATTTGGGGGACTAGACAGATTCTCTAGGTTATTCATCCCATTCTTTATTCATGGCTATGGGGTTATGAATCTTAATATGTACTACCTTCGTCCTAAATTAATTTTTACAGTTGATATTTTTGGAATTTATGTATGAGAAATGATTTGTAGTATTTTAATAGATAAAGTAATTTTTTGATGATAAAATATTGTTCAATTTATGTGAATGAAACAAAAAAAAAAAGTATTTTTATGTGTAATTATTATTAAAATGAAATGTAATTAAAGAGGTTTTTGTAAGAGAATGAATATTGCATCGTGAGAATTGATTTGTGACAGGGGGAGTAACATCTTATTTATGGTATTGAGTAGTTAAAGTGTTTGAATAATAAGAGTCCGTTTGGCTAAGCTTATTTGAAACATCTTATAAGATGTAATTTTTAAGTAGCTTATAAATTGCTAAAGTGTTTGGCTAATATAACTTATAAGATCTTCGATAATTTATAAAAAATATTTTTTAAAATTTAATTTTAATATGAAATAATATATTTTTTTATTTTTTATGCTGAGATAGAGGTGCGTAGGGGCGGGGGAGGGGTGAAAAATAAGTTGGAGAATCCTAACTTACTTTTTTACAGCTTAAAAGCTGTTAGAAGCTTATTTTGTGATCTTATAAGTTGTTAAACATTTTATTTTGTCAAACACATTGATAGTGATTATAAGCTCTTAAACAACTTATAAGTTATTTTAAAGAGCTTATAAGCTCAGCACACCCTCTAAATATCATTGATCTCTTAAGTAGAGGCGTGCAAGACTGTAAATGAGTCGAGTCGAATGCACGGTGCTCAAGCTTGTTGAAATATTACCAAGCTTTGATAATTACGGTTGAGCTTGTTTGATAGTGTTTATAGAGTGGAGCTAAAAAAAGTTTAATCGAGCCAAACATGAGTCGAGCTCGAGAAGTTTGGCATTTTTACAATTGTTTTGTCATCTTTTGGTTATCGAGCACGAGTTCATCATTAGACTATTCCAAACATAAATTTATATTTAAGCTTATTTGATCTATACTTCGAACCGAGCACTCGAATCGATATCGAATAATTTGACTTGATTTTCAGCCCTAGAGGTGTGTATGGTTGCACAATTTTTTTGGAAGTGCAATTGGCACCTATCAAAAAAATCCAATGTCCAGTTCAGAGTGTGTTATTCACTATAAAAATTTGAAAATTTTGAACTTTAGATCAACAAAAGATATCTGATCGGTGGTTTTCTTGATTAATTGGCGATTTCGATTTTAAGAATCCCTTACCATAAACTATTCGGATGAAATAAGACTTCAATTACATCTTCTAATCGGAACTGGTCAAACTGATTCAATTATGGGTATATATATATAGACAAAGTATAGAGTGAAACTGGTTTATACATGAATCACTGAAGGGTATTACTTGTTTTCAGTGAAGAGTATTAATTGTATTTACTAAAGAATATTACTGATTTACACTAAAGAGTCTTAGTTGTTTAGTGAAAATGAACTAAGACTCTTCAGTGTAAACCAGTAATACTCTTCAGTAAAAACAACTAATACACTTCAGTAAAAACAACTAATACCCTTCAGTGATTCATATATAAACCAATTTCACTCTATACATACTCATATATATATATATATATATTTTTTTTTTGTTTAAAAATCCGAATTTAAATTTTACAATTTAAAATTCATTCAAATTTGGATTTTAAAATCAGATTTTTGAAATTCTAATTCTACAGCATTATAAATAACTTATACAACAACAAAAACCATATTTTTACATCATAAATTAAAATATATCCTGCTCAAAAGTCAAAACCAAAAAAGAATACAAATTTTAAAATTCTCAGAATTTCAAAAACCACCAAATTTTAAAAATACTCAAAAATAGGGAAAATTACTTTTTGTGTCCTATAACTTTACCACTTTTTGATTTTCGTCTTCAAATTTTGATTTTAGTCCTTTAACTTTACCTCTTTTTTATTTTCGTCCTGTTGACTTTCAAATTTTGATTTTCGTTCTGTAACTTATATTTATTTTATTTTGGTCCAACAACCTATCTACCCTTATAGGACTAAAATAAAAAAACAATAAAGTTACAGAACTAAAATCAAAATTTGAAAGTCAACAGGATGAAAATAAAAAAGAGATAAAGTTACAGGACTAAAATTTGAAAATCAGTAGGATGAAAATAAAAAAGAGGTAAAGTTACCGGACAAAAATAAATCATTTTTCCCACAAAAATATATATAAATTAAAAATGTTTCTCTAAAGCATAAATTTATTTGTAATAATCTCAAAACAAAATTGCAAAACAATAAAAAGATTAGCATGAGTGAACAACATTTCGAAAGCTCGAGAAAATTTCTTAGATTTATTCTATGATCTTCATCCTCGTAACTCTCAACTGTTTGGATCTGAAATATAATTATTGATTCACTCCTATATATACACGGTATGATCTCTCAATGCGGCCGTTGGCCCTTGTGTTTCGCGCTTTCCACTTCCATACTTATGGATTCAACAATAAGATCAAAGATTATGTGCACGCCGGGAATCTCAACGATGCTCGGAAATTGTTCGACGGATGCCCCTTCTTGAGAAACACACTCACTTGGAACACTCTGATCCATGGATACATCAAAACTTACCAAATTACAGAGGCCCAGAACCTGTTCGACCAAATGCCGCAAAGAAACGTCTTTTCTTGGAATATAATGCTTTCAGGTTTCCGTGATGCAATGAACCCACAAAAAGCTTACCTTCATTTTCTAAGTATGATGAGTAGTGGTTCGAGGCCGAATGAATGTACTTTTTCTATACTTATGCGCGCATTTAAGAACACAGAGTTTGATCTTTTGATTCCACAGTTGCATGGCCTTGTGATCCGTCTGGGTCTTGATCTTAATTTTCGTCTAGGCCCAGCTTAATGAGAGGATACATTGGTTTAAGTGATCTTTATGGTTTTCGTAGAGTGTTCGATGAGATCTTAGTGAAAAATGTAGTCACCTGCAGTGTGTTAATCTTGGGTTACATTGAATTTGGGTTGATAAGTGATGCAAAGAAGGTATTCGAGGTAATGCCTAAGAGAAATGCTGTTTCATGGAACATAATGATCCGAGGGTGTGTACAGTGCGATGAATTTGTCAAGGCTCTGGATATGTTTATCCTGATGATGAACTCAGGAACGCGCCCGGATCATTATACTTTTTCATGTGTTTTAGATGCTTGTGCGGGCTTCTCGTCTCTAGTTATGGGCAACCAGGTTCATGGATGTATAGTGAAGTTTGGTGTTACTTTTTATGTGGTTATTGGAAACGCTCTAGTTGATATGTACGGAAAATGTGGGGATATAGATGCTGCGTAATGTGTATTTGAGTCCATGTTGACAAAGAGTATTGTCTCGTGGAATTCGATGATTGGAGTGTATGCAAGACACGGGCTTGCACGTAGGGCATTGGAGGAGTTTGATCGGATGGTGGGGAGTGGGTTTTTCCCCAATAAAATCTCGCACATCAATGTTCTTTCAGCATGCGTGCACGGAGGAATGGTTAAAGAAGGGGAAGAGATTTTCTACTCGATGCAAGCTAAGTATGGAATTGAAGCAGAGATGGAGCATTATTCGTGCATGGTGGACTTATACGGTAGGGCAGGGGAGCTAGAAAAGGCATTAGAATTAATCAAAGAAATGCCGTTTGAGCCTAATGAGGTTCTTTGGACTGCATTGCTTGCGGCGAGTGGGTTGCATTCGTCTGTGGAGGTTGGTGAGATTGCGGCAAATGGAATATTCAAACTGGGGTGTGATAATCCTGTAGTCTACTCAACGTTGTTGAAGATATACGCTGAAAATGGAGTTGGGAGTGGGGCAATTCAGCTCGATAAGATGATCCAGAAATGGCGTGCTACGAAACAGAAGGCTGGAAGTTGGATTGTGTCAAATAGTTGACCAATCTCTGTATTTAATGGGAGCTAACTGTTGCTATACTGATTATTGAGAACAATGTGGCTCTTTTGTCACTGGGTATGTGTCTTTCTTCATTAGGCATTCTTTTATCAAGAAAATGAAACAAATCAACTGATTTTATAAACCACAGGTGAAAGTTGGAAGATTGTCATCTAGCCAGCTATCTTGAGGCAAAGTGTGTTGCTTTCGGTAAGTCGTTCGACTGATTTATCAAATGCTTTGATCGAGGTAAGCCGTTTTCCTCTTCCGTCGTTGGAATGCATGGAAAATGTGGGGCTATTTGAATATTTTACGGTTGGAACTGGATTCTTGGTACTTATGGACTTGCTTCCAAGGCATTTGAGAGTTTGAGAAGATTAAAATCTCATTTATTAATGTTAAAAAAAATATGAAGAAGGGATTTTCAAATCATCGAGAGCTTATTAGATGTTTGTTGTTCTTTCTCTTTACTAATTTTCAGTACTCATTTGGTCCCTTATAGGGGTTTGCCATAACGAAGAAGTCCAGTTCCAAATTAAGTTAAGGGAATTGGTTTATTATAGACCACATTTAGCCAAAAACAAGATTGTGCTAAAAATAACCATTCACTATAGATGCCATGATGAGAAATATGGCAAAATGCCACTTTTCAGTTTTCGTTTTAAAAAATGTCGGCCAACATTTTTCCTTTTTCGGTGGCATTTCTGATAAAAAAATATATGTCGGGTAGCATTTTTGAAAATGAAAATGGGAAAGTGGCAGTTTCCTTATTTCTCAATGTGTATACACGCAAAACAAGTCACTAAAAGAAATGATTAAAATTCAAGAAAGTATAAAAAAAACACAACACAGGTTAAGACCCAAATAATTCACATCAAAATTGGTTTATCAACTCAGCATACTTGAGAGCAAATACGCTCATTTCAGTGTTTTGAAATTAAATATTAAATTACTTGACTTAATAAAGTCTGGAAATAAATTCAATGATTCTGTGAACCTAACTCTTTAGATATCCTATCCTTATATATATAATAATAATAATTTGACTCTTGCAGCTTCTTATAATCTTATTTAACTTGACACAAAGCATAATGTTTCGTGAGTTGTTGATTAGGCGTGAAATTGTTAGGTTTTATAGCCCGATTTGCCCATGTTTTGAGTGTTTTTTATGAGTGTTTAGAGTCCTTTGAGCATCATTTTTATGAACTCGTTAATTTGTCTCTTTGGTGTTCATATTCAGATAGAGGGTGAAAAGATGAGTTCGTAGGACTTTGAATCGGCCAAAATGGACTCCCGGTTGAGAAGATATGAAGATTTTACGAACATGTGTACAACAGCGAGAACGCACTCGACCGGTGACAGGACTCAACCTCGACAGCTCGAGTCCCTATTTTGCGCTGGAAAGAAGAGAGGCATTTGACCTTGTGGAGCTTGAGTCCTAATTTGACGTAAATTCGGCCCAAATCACCCCAAAACGGCCCGTTGCCTATAAATACACCTTTGAATCATATTTTTACAGATCAACACATATTTACACTCGTTTTTCGAAGGAGAGAGCTTGGGAAGGAGGATTGAAAAGTTTTACACTTTGTAATCGAGGTTTTAGCTTACGAATTCATAGTTTAATTATTTCTTTTGAACCATTTAGTTTAATTCTTTCTTTCTTGAATCTTTTAGACTTATAAACCCTAGTTTTTTCAGATTTATATTGAGATTTTAGGTTATTCTTTTGTTTATGCTTTTCAATTCTTTTGTTAATTCAATTATGCATATGTTTATTGTTCTTGTTATTGTTTTCGTTATTCAATCAACCATGTTAGGCTAGAACCCTTGCATGCTTAGGATAGGATGAACTCGTAGAAATAGGATGTTGATACATAATTAGGATAATTCGTGATGTTTAGTTTTGATTTTCTTAATTATTGAATTCTTAAAATAAACCGTAGAATTATCTTGGAATTGAGTACGGAAATTATTAGAGAGAGGACGATCTTATCACTCTTTAATAACAAGCAGACTTAACGATAGGGTTATAGAAGGGGTTTATAATCTACCGGTTTATATAGGGAGGACGACCATATCACCTTGGGTAAATAATGGTCTCATTAATTAAGCATAATCCATAAAACTCGTTTAGTGCGTTGTGACGTTGGTTGATTTGACGAAGTATTAAGGTTAATTCTTGAGCTTTTAGTCTTTCAATCTGGTGCTAGATTAGGGAAGTTGATTGCCTAGTTTTAGTACACTTAGGATTAATACTTGCACATAACGGTTATTTTAATTATCGTACTAGCTCCGTTAGTATACGTAGGGATTCCTATCCTGAGCATCACCATCCTGTATTTGATTAAACCCTTAGGCTATGTTCTTTTTGGGTTTTAAGTGGTTTTTAAAAACTAGTTTTTTAAAACCAAGGTTTTTGTAATCCATAGGAGTTTTAAAATTTTTGTTCTTTTTGGGTTTTGAGTAGGGTATATTTTAACTTTATTATGTAAAAAGTAAAGGAGTGTTGTATAGGTTATTTATATGGTTGTAGAATTAGGATTTCAAAACCCTAATTTTAAAACCCAAACTAGAATGGGTTTTGGATTTCAAAATCCAAATCCAGATTTTTAAAACCCAAAAAGAACATACCCTTAGTTATTTAGTTTGATTTCATTATTTGCATTAGAATAGTAGAATATAGAGTAGTTTAATTTCATTCTTAAATCAGAACACACACTCATATTAACTACGAGACACACAGCTCCAGGGCTCTATTCGCATACACACTATCCCTTGGGTTCGATACTATTTGGTCTCTATACTTGTCAATACTACTGTGATCCCACACTCTTGTCGGGTAACTACTAGTTGAAGCTAGTATTTTGCGTTTAAGCCAGTTGTGATATATATTATGACAAAGTGACTATTTATTTCTAACTACCTGATGCTGTTGAGTTTGTTATAACTACATTAGGGAAATTTAGGTTTAGCAATAGGTCACGTTCCTACTTACTCAACTTCATTTAGTATCTCAACTCCATGTTTGCACGTCTCCTTCGAATTTCTTATCCACCATTCTTATAAGTTGTCTGCTACTTAATAAATATTTATAAGTTGTGGAAGCTGAACCTCTAAATTCAACGAGTTAACAAGGTCTTATTGATATATTGAATTGTCTTTAGCTCTTGTCCAAAATAATATTGGTTGAATTGTGCCTTCGAATTATTTTTTAATTAAATACAAGAGGCGTATTATTACTTATGATTTAATCAGAACTTAAAATTTATTAAGGTCTTCAAGAAGATTTTATACTCACTGTCTTCAATATGGACGATGCTATCGTATAGTTGCTTTTGTTACCTAGCAATAATGATAACTAGGCACAAACTGTCTGAAAAATTAGTTATGTTCCATTCTAAACGGTTTAATTAGAGTCTTAAATGGGTATTTTTATTGTATTATATAGTGTCTTCTGTATACCATGAAAAACTATGATTTTTACTTGTTGGGTATAAATTTGGCATTTGTTGTAACATGTGATGTTTTATTTGAAATATATTATAGAATTTGATTTGTTGTTCAATTGAGATATTTAGAATGTATGCATGTTGTTGAAGACTAATAGGTTGTAAAGACATTGTTTTCTCTTGTTGAGTAGTGGAAATATTGATTGTTTTTAAATTGATGTTTTGAAATACCTTCAAAAGAAGGAAAAAAAGAGGGGAAAAAAGAGTAGAGTTTCAAGCATCTTGTTGTAAGAATAATATATTTCAAGTTTCTAATTGACATCATATATTTTTAATCGTGAACCTTGCCAATCATCCAGATTAAATATATCGATGTTCATGTATATTTTCTTATTGAGTATTTGTGTTTGGTTTGTATTTCAAGCAGATTTGGTGGGTTAATAGTATAGTTATAATGTGAATTTTGCTTCCCTCTATATGCATTGAATATGTATGTGTGTATGTGTAGGCTAAGCTATTTATTATTATTATTATTATTATTATTATTATTATTATTATTGTTATTATTATAACCTTCCTTGATCTCCGTTTTAACTCCCTCTTTGCATTAATTTTCGATTAGAGTGTGGTTATTTAGGGGAGAGATGTCTAAACCAAAAACCCATAAAAAATTAGCTAAATAACAATTTAAAAAACTTATATATGTACCAATATGGCTCCTAGACTTTTGTCCAGAAAGTTTATTTGATTGCAGCAATGAATAATGATATAGTACGATAAAGAAAAAGAAAAAGAAAAAGAACAATGATATAGTACTTTGTTATTTTCTTAGTTTCCTCGCATCCCTTCTTTACTAGCCGAATGAACTCTTGACGTGCTGACAGTCTATAGATATGTAAATGATAGGAGAACATTTTAGGGAAAATACACTTTTTTGTCATTTAAGTTTGGTCAATTTTGTTTTTCGTCCTCTAACTTTTGATTTTATTTTTTAGTCCTATAACTTTTAAAAAATTAACATTTTCGTCCTAAAACCGATAATTTTTTAGTCCTAAAATTAACATTTTAGTCCGATAACTTATGTTTTAGGACGAAAACGTTAATTTTTTGAAAGTTATCGGACTAAAAAATAAAGTCAAAAGTTAGAGGACGAAAAACAAAATTGACCAAACTTAAAGGACAAAAAAAACCAATTTCCCCAACATTTTAACAATACATAGGGAGTTTTTCAATAGGATGTTCGAATTTGCGGTATCTCGAGGGGTTGTATAACTAATGCACCACTAAATTAGTTAGCTAGAGACATATGGAGTATTACTATTGAACATAATATTTGGAGTGTCATCTTATAAATTTTACTTTTTGCTAGAGTGGATGTCCAACTACTATTTTTCCAAGCACATAGCAAAGGGAACTAGCATAGAAGAAGCTGAAATCAACATCTTATATGAAGTTCCAAATCCTAAAGACTTGCTATACAGTTTTGTATAGGAATATTGTATTGGTAAGTATACACATTATTGTATATTTTTTTAAGAATACTATGTTACCTAAAATGTTTCCAACTTCTATTTCTTATATGGTTAAATCAAAGGGAAAATTGAGTTTTTTGTCCTCTAAGTTTGGTCAACTTTGTTTTTCGTCCTCTAACTTTTCACTTTATTTTTTAGTCCGATAACTTTCAAAAAATTAACGTTTTCGTCCTAAAATATAAGTTATCGGACTAAAATGTTAATTTTAGGACTAAAAAATTATCGATTTTAGGACGAAAATGTTAATTTTTTAAAAGTTATAGGACTAAAAAATAAAGTCAAAAGTTAGAGGACGAAAAACAAAATTGACCAAACTTACAGGACAAAAAAACCAATTTTCCCTAAATCAAAATATGAAAGTCAACAGGACGAAAATAAAAAAGAGATGAAGTTACAGGACTAAAATCAAAATTTGAAAGTCAGCAGGACGAAAATAAAAAAGTGGTAAAGTTATAGGACAAAAAAAGTATTTTTCCCTATATATAGGCACTGTGGACTACACTTAAAATTCCTTTTAAACGTTTCCTTAATATTCTTTAGATTGGATTATATCTTTGTATATGTCGTTTGATTTATTCTTTGATGTTTATCCGTGTAATTCTCAATTGTTTGAATCAATATATAGTTGGTGAGTATTGTATTCACTCTTATATTATCAGCCAAAATCTGCTGTCTCAATGCGTCCGTTGGCCCTTTTGGTTCGTTCTCCCCACTATCATACTAATGCATTCAGCAATAAGATCATAGATTATGTGCGCACGGGAATGTCAACAATGCGCGGAAATTGTTCGACGAATACCCCCACTCCAGAATCACTATCTCTTGGAACTATTTGATCCATGGATACATTAAACTCATCAAATTTCCGAGGCACAAAAGCTGTTTGTTGGAATTAATCAACATACATACACACATTCATCGCCATGCATGCATGCACACATGCATACACTCTCACACGTGGAAACCGTTATAACCGCCAAAGTGACCGCGTTGCCTTGCACATGAAGGATGCGACTGCAATTCTGTTGTAACCGAATTAGTTAGCTAGCTAAGAAGGATCTAGATACATTTCATCTCTTACTCTCAAGATGTATAAATACATGTGTAGCTCACTTCTCATCTTGTATCAAAATTACAGAAATAAGAATGATCTCTTGCTTTCCTTTTTCCTTGTTATGCCTTCTAAACATGGTATCTGTAGTTGTTAAACGGGCCGCGGGCTGGCCCGTTTAGCCCTGGACCGAACAAAGGTTAGGTCCAAGCATTTGGTGGCCTGTTTATAACCGGGCCTTTTTGGCCCGGACCGTTTAGCCCCCGGGCTAAAAGGGCTAGCCCGCCGGTATACCGGGCCAACCCGTTTAGCCCGATTCTTTTTTTTTACTTTTTATATATTTTGTACAATTACAACCGTGTATGCAACCTACCTAATTTACTTCAACTTCAAATTTTCAATCCAAGTCCAATGTCCGATTATATATATATATATATATATATATATATAAACAATTCTTGCTTTTCCTCGTTTTATTTCCCCATGGTTTCGTACTATAAAGGCTGCCGGCCTGTGTGGGCTTTCAGACCTTCTGATTAATTTTTGTTCCAACATTTTGGGAATTTGTTTTTTGAATTCTTCTTTATCTAGAGAGTTGTATTCAATATTTGCTGTAATAATTCTAATATCGGGGTTTTTTATTTTTATTTTACATATATATTCAACCTTTGATTTTCTAATATCTTCCCCTATCAATCCCAATTTTTTTATATATATATATATTCAAGTTTTTATTTAGTTAATTTATGTTTTCATTTAGTTAATTCATTAAATTACTTGAAATTGAATTTAACCACTTAATTAATTCTTGAACTTTATGATCATTGACTTTTTCGTATTTTTGCAAATCTATATGAACACGTAAACACGACCCAAAAGCATATGGGATCATTGATGCAATGCAAGTATACGACCAAGTTTTATCGATCCAAGAACTTAGTTGATCGGTGGATCCCTAAGATTACGAGTTTTGTAAAATTGTAGAGGCTTGTTTTGGTTTTTAGACTAATCAAATTAAAAGACAATAAGTGAATTAAGCAATAAAATTGAAATGAACAACTAAGCTAGAAAGCTATGTAAAACTTCGTTTAGAAGTGCAAGGTTGAGGGTAATGCTTCGGGTGAAATCCTTATGTCGGAATCAATGCTACGTAGTTAATTTCACTTATCTTGTACTACTTCGTTGGTTCGAACTAAGAGCTATCACTTAAGTTTTGAATACCGATCCCTTTTGAGGCTTGGGTGATCAAATGAACTAATTAGCACCTAACTAGTTACCAAAAGAACAAAAGATAGTGAATGACTTTAAACACGCGATGCACTTAAAGCATTCTCTCTTCACTAGGCCCCTAAACCCATAGATTAAGGTTCCTAATGTCTATTAATGGTGGTCTAGCCATCTACCCTCTCTCGAGTTAATAAACGACTAATTGAATCCGATTAATTAACCAAATTCCTCACCACAAGTTCGATTAACTCACACCCAACTCTCGCTGTAGCACAAATTAACCTAACAAGAGCTACTAAACCTAGTCAACCAATCTAATCAAGAAATACACATTAATAGAAGCAAAAGAACCAACTCAATAGCACAATCAAAGCTCCATTAACAACATAACACTAATTCCTTCATAAATCAAACACCCAAAGCATTAGGGGATTAGCCCATGGCTAATCTAACACAAACAATAGATAAACTAACAAATGAAATCAATAAACCCAATAAGCTCATCATAACAAAATTGCAAGAAAGCATAAATGAGAAAATTATACCAACTAAATTGAAAGATAAAGGATAGAAGTCACCTCAATAGAGTGATTACAACTTGGAATTGAAAATTGTTCTCCAAATGCTAGCTAAATTGTTCTACTAATTGAAAGAAAATTGAAATCTAAAATTTGAAGGTGAAAATAAACTATAAAGGTGTGTGGGGTGTGTTTTTCTAATTAGCTCTCTATTCTCTCCCCTAAAATCTGAGAATGAGGGTTTAAATATTGGGGGAAGAATGCTTGAAACGAACTTGCAAAAGAGCCCCTCAAAAATGGTGAAATTTCGTAAAATCCCAAAATTTCGTGCGCTACTCGACCGAGTAGATCCACTCGACCGAGTGGCTCGGTCGAGTACGCCTTTTAGAAGCGTTTTACGCTTTTCTGCTACAGGCTACTCGAGCGAGTAGCTCGACTCGACCGAGTGCATCGGTCGAGTAAGGCAAATTGGCTCGAGCGCACTGGAAAAACCGACATTGACTCGCACGAGTCACTCAACTCGACCGAGTTGCTCGGTCGAGTACGCTTTTTCAAAATCGCTCCCGCTTTTTCCCCAGGCTACTCGAGCGAGTAGCTCGACTCGACCGAGTGGCTCGGTCGAGTAGCCTGTGTTGCCGCGCCTCTTCTCTTCTTTGGGCCGGTTTCTTGGGCTTCTCCTTTTTCTCTCATTGGGCTTGCTTCTTGGGCCAATTCTTTGCTAATAATTATATTCCTTTCGGCCCAATTCTTTTTCTTCTACATTTTTACTCGTTTTCTTCTCGATTTTTCTCCTCGCTCGACCTCACAAAATTATAGGCTCGTATTTTCTTCTAAAATTCATTCAATTTCCTGCAAAAATAACAAAAATGCCTTTCTCGACAATTAAGCACAAATGGTCAAATTAATGTAAATAAATGCAAGAAATCCAATTAAATTCGGCAAATTAAATGCATGAATTTCGAGCAATTTTCACACTAATCACCCCCCCAAACTTAAAGTGTTGCTCGTCCCCGAGCAACGAAAGAGATAAACAAGTGGGAGGATTGCGAGAAATGAGTGTCAAAAAGAATAATGTAGCAATTGTCAAGTTCCTTCAATCTAATCAAGCTTTTATGTACAAAAATCAACTAGCAAATTCACAAGTCATGTTCAAATTAATGCAAGATTCAAGTGCTCAATCCACAATATCCTTTCAAGTAAGTGTTTCACTCATCACTCAAAGGGTATCAAGGAATGTATGCACTCAACAATCAGTTCACACAAATGCACTACCATAGGCTTGCCAATCATCTACATTCTCCACTACTTTCTAAGTGGTCAATCTAAGAATCAATGAGGACTTGCATTTGGTTGTAATGTTGGGCTCTTTGGTCGAGGTGGGGAAATTTGGATAAAGTGACTCGTAAACTAGTGGAGCGAGAGGTCAAAATGCCATGGTACATCTCTACACTCTCAAAGATAGAATCGCAAGTGATCAATTTGCAACTCAAATTACCAACTCCAACAATTTACTAGTTCTCATTTTTCAAGCACATTCTCACCATCAACTATCAAGCACCTTTTGAACTTGTAACTCTACCAAATTCTTGTACACAAGAGAGTTTCCTTCACAATTTTCTTCTATTCACAAATCAACTCAATCTTTTCTTGTACCATTTTTTCAACTCATCTTTTTCTCTTTTTCACTCATTTCACTCTCACACAAACTCATCCACCAAATTCACATTAAAGCACAATTCAACCTCACTATCCAAGTTCAAGCTCCACTAGCTCATAGGAAAAATTAGGCTCACAAAAGGATAATTAGGCTAAATTTGTAGGTTCCCAAGAAAATAGGTCAATAGGCTCAAAGGGGCTAACTACGGAAAAAATTCATTTGGTATGGAAAATTTGGCTAAGTGACTATTCAAATCAAAGATGGCCTCATATCAGTTTCAAAGATTTAACACTTAATGTAGCCTCAAACAAGACAATTGGCAAGTTCTAGAGCACACAAGCGTGAACGATACTCACAAGAAAGAAATTAGACCCAAAATATGCAAGTCTAAAGGCTCTAAAGCTCACGGGCTTGTCTAATCATGGATCGAGCACAAAATCAAGCATAATTGTCACATGAACAAGTAAGCAAGCATGTCTCAATCAATACCATCAAGCTCAACTAAATCTCAAAAACCAAACAATTACCATCAATTGATTTTCCGACACCAAGCCACACAATCTTAACTCCAAAAAATATACTCAAAGATTTTCAATAAGCCCACAATTAAGCACAAATTTTTCAAAAATTGAGCGAAGTAAGTTGGTGCAAATGGAATTGTAAAACGAACATACCCCCCCAAACTTTTTCATTGCTAAGCAATTAAAAGTTTGGAAAAATAGTGCCACAATGAGATTTGGAACCAACTACCCACCAAGCAATTCACCATATTAAGCAAGCTACTAAAAAATTTGACAATTCAAAGCATCTCAAAACCCCTTAGAAAACAATTCACCCTCAAATCCCAGCATGTATATCAAGTACTCGAATAAGCAAAACTCTACAAAAATGAGGCGTGCGCCTGTGCAATGTTCAAGTGAAGCCTCAAGTGCGCCGGTGCAATGTAAAATATGAAAATCAAGACAAATAAACCCCCCCAAACTTAGACATTGCTAAGCAATTCTAAGTTTGGGGCATATTACCTCCAATTGGCACCAAGCACAATCTTCTCTTCAAGTCACGATCACCTCACGTTAAGCTCCTTGAGTATGCTCACCTTTCCTATCAAACACATCTCTTGAAAACATCACACCTTCAATTCTTTGCATGTCAAGACAAAACTCATGTACAAGTATATGTAAGAAATTAAATCCAAAATTCCCAACAAAAATAATTTCCAATAAGCTCTAATCAAATGGGGATGTATCGGTGCAATTAAAAATTATGCATGAAAAAACTAACACCCCCCCAAACTTAGACTTTGCATAGCATGTCTAAGTTTAGGTAAAGGTGTTTGTACCTCAAGCTTCCTTCAAGCACGTGTCTTTCCAAAGAGCTCGAAATCTTCACCGAGCCTCAACACACAACCCCAACACCTAAACAAAACAAAAGCAAAGGCAATTAAACTAAACAATGCAAAAATAAAAGAAAACAAAAATGATGGGTTGCCTCCCATTTAGCGCTATTTTTAACGTCCTATGCCGGACGGAACTCTACGAGTTCAAGGGTCTATAACTTTGAGCTCATGTACTACTCCCTTCTCACAAGGCGAGTAGTAATGCTTGACACGATGACCATTGACCTTAAATTCTTCACCCTTTTCATTCTCTAAATCCAAGAAACCCGATGGGTATACTTTCTTCACACGAAATGGTCCACTCCATCTTGATTTCAACTTCCCGGGAAACATACTCAAACGTGAGTTGTACAATAGGACTTCATCCCCTTCGGTAAAAATTCTCTTAGAGATTCGAGCGTCATGCCACCTCTTTGTCTTATCCTTGAAAAGTTGAGAACTTTCATATGCATTTTCCCGAAATTCTTGAAGCTCATGAAGTTGAAGAACCCTCTTTTCACCACTCAAAGCACTATCAAAGTTCATCTTCTTCGTGGCCCAAAATGCACGATGCTCCAATTCCACCGGTAGGTGGCATGCTTTGCCAAACACTAATTGAAATGGAGACATTTGAAGGGGTGTTTTGTAGGCGGTTCGATAGGCCCATAGAGCATCATTTAGCTTCTTTGACCAATCCTTTCTTGTTGAGTTGACCATTCTTTCAAGAATCTTCTTCACTTGCCTATTAGACACCTCGGCTAGCCCATTTGTTTGTGGATGATACGGAGTAGCCACCTTATGATTTACCCCATAACTTGCCAACAACTTGTCGAGGAGTTTGTTCACGAAATGGCTTCCTCCATCACTTATCAACACTCTTGGCACTCCAAATCGAGAGAAAATGTGACTCTTCAAGAAATCAATCACTGTTTTTGAATCATTTGTTCGAGTGGCTATGGCCTCGATCCATTTCGACACATAGTCAACGGCCAACAAGATGTACTCGTTTCCATAAGATGACGGAAACGGTCCCATAAAATCTATTCCCCAAACATCAAACACTTCCACTTCTAGAATCCCATGCAATGGCATCTCGTTCTTCTTAGAGATGTTCCCACTCCGTTGACATTTGTCACACTTCTTCACAAACTCGTGACAACTTTGGAACAACCTTGGCCAATAAAAACCCGATTGAAGGATCTTGAGTGCAGTCTTGTCCCCTCCATAATGTCCTCCACATGGAGATGAATGACAATGAGTCATTATGCTATCCCATTCTTCCTTGGGAACACACCTCCTTATTATGGAATCCACACCTTTCTTATACAAGAAGGGGTCATCCCAATAATAAGAGGTAGCGTCCTTAAGGAATTTCTTCTTCTCATATGGAGTCATTCCATAGGGCAACCTCTCGCACGTTATGTAATTGGCTAAGTCTGCGTACCATGGGCCCTCATCTACCTTGCTCACCAAGTTCCCATTAATAAAGAAAAGATGCTCATCGGGAAATTCTTCCTTCACTTCTTCAATTGGCTCCTCAAAATCTTCCCCTCTTTCCAAGCGAGACAAATGGTCGGCCACCACATTTTCACTTCCTCTCTTGTCCCGGATCTCAATATCAAACTCTTGTAGCAACAAAATCCAACGGATGAGCCTCGGCTTGGAGTCCTTCTTCCCCATCAAATATCTAATCGCCGCATGATCCGTGTAAACCACTGTTTTTGCCCCGATCAAGTATTGCCTAAACTTGTCAAAACCATACACAACGGCTAGCAACTCTTTCTCCGTGGTTGTGTAATTCACTTGTGCGGAGTTAAAAGTCTTTGAGGCATAGTATATTGCTCGAAATCTCTTCTCACGGTTTTGCCCCAAGATTACCCCCATCGCGAAATCACTAGCATCACACATTAGGATGAAAGGTTCACTCCAGTCCGGGCTTATCAAGATGGGTGATGATATCAATGCCTCTTTGAGAGCCCTGAAACAAGATAGACATTCATCAGTAAACTCAAACGGGACATCCTTTTCTAGTAAATGTGAAAAAGGCTTAGAAAGTTTAGAGAAATCTTTTATAAACCGCCTGTAGAAACCCGCATGCCCTAAAAATGAGCGAATTCCCTTTTCATTGGATGGTGGAGGAAGCTTTTCAATTGCCACCACCTTTGCACGATCAACCTGCAAACCCTTCACAGAAATATGATGACCAAGCACAATACCATTGGTGACCATAAAGTGGCATTTTTCCCAATTCAAAACAAGGTTTGTTTCTTGACAACGTATAAGCACTTTCTCTAAATTTTCTAAGCAATTATCAAATGAACTCCCAAACACAGAAAAATCATCCATGAATACTTCCATTATCCTTTCAATCAAATCATGAAAAATCGACATCATACATCGTTGGAACGTGGCGGGGGCATTGCATAATCCAAAAGGCATTCGCCTCCATGCAAACGTTCCATACGAGCTTGTGAATGTGGTTTTCTCTTGGTCTTCGGGGGCAATCATTATTTGATTGTACCCGGAATAACCATCGAGGAAGCAATAAAACTCATGTCCACAAAGCCTATCTAACATTTGATCCATGAATGGAAGTGGAAAATGGTCTTTACATGTGGCTTTGTTCAATTCCCGATAATCAACACACACTCTCCAACCGGTGGCCACCCGTGTGGCAATCACCTCGTTGGTATCGGTGGTGATCACAGTCATACCCCCCTTTTTGGTAACAACATGAAGAGGTGACACCCAAGGACTATCACTAATGGGGTAAATCATGCCCGAATTTAAAAATTTCAAAATTTCTTTCTTGATCACTTCTTGAATGATTGGATTCACCCTCCTTTGAGGTTGCACAACACTCTTAGCATTTTCATCAATCCTAATTCTATGCATGCAAATTGATGGGTTAATCCCCTTGAGATCATCTATAGACCATCCTAAAGCATTCTTATTCCTAGCAAGCACCACAACTAACTTTTCAATCTCAACACAAGTTAAAGAAGATGAAACAATTACGGGATACCTCTCCTCCGTGTCTAGATATACATACTTGAGGTGCTCCGGTAGAGGTTTCAAACTCTCCTTCTTGCTTTCCTTCTTTTCCACATCCTTCTCGTTCTCATCATGCAATGGTAGAAATTTCTCCTTCCCCCAAGCTTGATTCATTCCTTTTGCACTCTCCATTCCATACCTATCAAGAGAAAATTCATCCACATTAGCACAATCATCATTCAATGATAAATTTTTACTTAAAAACGAATTAGAATCTAAAGACAAGGTTGAGTTAGAGAATTCTTCCCATTCATGTTGAATGATGCTCTTGACTTCACTCACGAAACTACAACTCTCAACTTGATCGTGCCTCTCAAGAGTGTTGTATATCGAAAATTTGATCTCTTCATTGTTGAAGCTCAATTTCAACTCCCCATCCTTCACGTTGATCATGGCTTCTCCGGTTGCTAGAAAGGGTCGGCCTAGAATGAGAGGCACGTGCTCGTCCTCTATCATATCTAGTATCACAAAATCGGCCGGGAAGATAAACTTGTCCACTTTGACAAGTACATCTTCAACTATCCCTCTTGGACGAGCCACCGATCGATCCGCAAATTGAAGGGTCATAGAGACTTCCTTCACATCCCCCAAGTCCAACCTCTTATAGATTGAATAAGGCATGAGATTTACACTAGCTCCCAAATCACAAAGAGCTAGTATAATCTCACTACCCCCAATTTCACAAGGCAAGTTGAAACTTCCGGGATCTTTGAGCTTCTTAGGAATGTTCCTTTGCAAAAGGGCACTACATTCTTCGGTCAAGTTCACTGTTTCGTGCTCTCCCAACCTTCTTTTCTTTGACATGGCCTCCTTTAGGAATTTCATGTAATGGGGCATTTGCTCTAATGCATCAACAAAAGGTATGTTGATGTGAATCTTCTTGAAAATCTCCAAAAATTTTGCAAACTTATCCGCCATTTTCTGCTTCATGTACCTCTGTGGAAAAGGTGGAGGTATTGGAGTCATAGGAACTCCCCATCGATCACAAGGGACATCCTCACCTTTCTTCTCTCTCAATTCCTTAGCTCGCTTCCACTTTGGTACCCACTTTTCAGATTTCGTCTCTTTTTGAACTTCTTTTGATTTGTCTAACTCTCTTTTATCCTCTTGCATGGTCTTCTTCATTTCTTCTTCCTCTTCATCATCCTTTCCTCGATCGAATTCATTTTCTACCTCAAGCTCCTCTTCTTCTTGGAGTTTCTCATCACCTTCACGACCATCACCCTTCTTCTCACCCTTCTCTTCTTCTAAATCTTCGGGCATTTGAGGACCATCATATCTCTTTCCACTTCGCAATTGTATTGCTTTGCAATGCTCTCTTGGGTTCACTTCGGTTGTGGAAGGAAATTTTCCTTTGTTTTGCATTCCACTCACCGTCGTGGATAATTGCCCCATTTGGAATTCAAGATTTTTGAGTTGGGCACCAAATTGAGCTCCTTGTTGAGCTATAGTAGTATTCAATTGAGAATTTTGTTGAGCTATCGTGGCGCTCAATTGAGAATTTGTTTGAGCCACTAACTTAGCTAGCTCCTCCATTCTTACTTCCATGGAGTCACATCTTTCCGTCCTCTTGACCAATAGTTGGAGTAGCTCGTCCGAAGTTGATTTCCCTTCTCCACTTGGTAACTTGGATCCCGGGTCCACTCCCGGTGGAAGTTGGATGACTCCTTTTTGATTGGCATAAGAGAAGTTCTCATGCTTTCGATTGTTTGGATAATATCCTCCTCCTCCTTGGGAATTCCCTTGGAATGAGGAATTTTGTCCCCATTGATTTCCATGAAATGCTCCTTGCGGTTGAGAAGAGCTCCCCACTTGATACCCTTGATTTGGTCCTTGTTGGAATGGAGGTCTTGGTTGACCTTGACCTTGAGGTCCTTGATACTCTTGCCCTTGTCTTCCACCTTGAAAATTTTGTGAATATCCTCCTTGGTTTCCCCCTTGATAAGGCCTACCCATGTAATTCACATCCTCAAATTGGGTCATCGGGTTTTGGACATTGTTGTTAAGCTCCAAAGATGGAGGAGGATCTCTTCCTTGGCCAAGAGAGAGAGCATTCATCTTTTCCAAAATAGTTGTCATGAATGTTTGCAACATCACATCACGATCATCAACTCGATTAACACGATTCCTTTGAATTGTATCCACGTTCCATTGGGAAGAATTGCTAGCCACAACATCAAGAATTTTCATAGCCATCCCCGCCGGAAGATCCAAAAATCCTCCACCCGCACAAGAATTTAAGAAATTTTGTGCTTCGGCGTCCATCCCACAAAAGAATGAAGCTAGAATCTCTTCATCGGGATACCCATGTTGTGGACACGAAATCAACATGTTATTCATTCGCTCCCATGCATCTTTAAGGCTTTCATTGGGCTTCCTTTGAAACTTTGAAATCTCATGTTTTGCCTTAACCGTTCTTGAGGGAGGATAGAATTTGAGTAAGAACTTGTTGCTAATCTCATCCCACGTGCTTACACTACCCGGAGGTAACACCTTGTCTAACCAAGCCTTCGCTTTCCCCGTGAGTGTGAATGAGAACATCCTCAATCTTTTGGCATCTTCGGGTACCCCGTTCCTCTTGAACGTATCGGCTAAGTTGAGAAAATTCCTCAAGTGCATGTGAGGGTCTTCCTTCTCAAGCCCCTCGAATTGATTCTCCATTAACAACTTGAGCATAGCCGGTGCTATCTCAAAATTGTTGGCTTCTACATTTGGCCTAGCGATGCCATCGTAATACTCTCTTTGCCTTGGCTCAAAATGTTCTCTAATTGGCCTTCCCTCAAATTGCATGAGTAAGGGAATAGCCGGATATCTTTGCTCTTGGTTTGGTGGATTTGGATTTTGTGGTGGTGGTTGTGGTGGATTGGGAGGTAGTGGGTGATTTTGAGGTTGGAAATATGGTGGTATAGGATATGGATAGTGTGGTGGAGGTTGATTGGGTTGAGGTTGTTGACCTTGGGCTTGTTGGTTTTGAGGAAAATTTGGGTAGAAGCCATAATATGGAAATTGGTAAGGGTTTGGGTATTGGTTTGGTTGAGCTCCCACTTCAACTTGGTGATGAACCGGTAGAACGACTCCCCCTTGAACCACTTGTACACCTTGCACATTTTCTCCATTCCCTTCTCGAGCTTCGTTCCCATGGTTCGGATTATCCGCCTCCGGATTGTTTCCTTCCATTGCTTGATTTCTTCCTCCTCGATTCCTTCTTCGGTTTCTTCTTCTTGCGTGTGCCTCGATCTCGTGGTCAATTGGTTGAACTTGTCCTCCTCTTGCTCTCGTGATCATGCACCTACAACAAGTACCAAGTATCAAACTCAAACAAAAACAAAACAAAAATAAAGAAAGTAAATGCAACTACCAACTCTACTCAACAAATCCTAAGTCCCACCTAAAGCGATCTAACTAGGTCCCCGGCAACGGCGCCATTGACTTTTTCGTATTTTTGCAAATCTATATGAACACGTAAACACGACCCAAAAGCATATGGGATCATTGATGCAATGCAAGTATACGACCAAGTTTTATCGATCCAAGAACTTAGTTGATCGGTGGATCCCTAAGATTACGAGTTTTGTAAAATTGTAGAGGCTTGTTTTGGTTTTTAGACTAATCAAATTAAAAGACAATAAGTGAATTAAGCAATAAAATTGAAATGAACAACTAAGCTAGAAAGCGATGTAAAACTTCGTTTAGAAGTGCAAGGTTGAGGGTAATGCTTCGGGTGAAATCCTTATGTCGGAATCAATGCTACGTAGTTAATTTCACTTATCTTGTACTACTTCGTTGGTTCGAACTAAGAGCTATCACTTAAGTTTTGAATACCGATCCCTTTTGAGGCTTGGGTGATCAAATGAACTAATTAGCACCTAACTAGTTACCAAAAGAACAAAAGATAGTGAATGACTTTAAACACGCGATGCACTTAAAGCATTCTCTCTTCACTAGGCCCCTAAACCCATAGATTAAGGTTCCTAATGTCTATTAATGGTGGTCTAGCCATCTACCCTCTCTCGAGTTAATAAACGACTAATTGAATCCGATTAATTAACCAAATTCCTCACCACAAGTTCGATTAACTCACACCCAACTCTCGCTGTAGCACAAATTAACCTAACAAGAGCTACTAAACCTAGTCAACCAATCTAATCAAGAAATACACATTAATAGAAGCAAAAGAACCAACTCAATAGCACAATCAAAGCTCCATTAACAACATAACACTAATTCCTTCATAAATCAAACACCCAAAGCATTAGGGGATTAGCCCATGGCTAATCTAACACAAACAATAGATAAACTAACAAATGAAATCAATAAACCCAATAAGCTCATCATAACAAAATTGCAAGAAAGCATAAATGAGAAAATTATACCAACTAAATTGAAAGATAAAGGATAGAAGTCACCTCAATAGAGTGATTACAACTTGGAATTGAAAATTGTTCTCCAAATGCTAGCTAAATTGTTCTACTAATTGAAAGAAAATTGAAATCTAAAATTTGAAGGTGAAAATAAACTATAAAGGTGTGTGGGGTGTGTTTTTCTAATTAGCTCTCTATTCTCTCCCCTAAAATCTGAGAATGAGGGTTTAAATATTGGGGGAAGAATGCTTGAAACGAACTTGCAAAAGAGCCCCTCAAAAATGGTGAAATTTCATAAAATCCCAAAATTTCGTGCGCTACTCGACCGAGTAGATCCACTCGACCGAGTGGCTCGGTCGAGTACGCCTTTTAGAAGCATTTTACGCTTTTCTGCTACAGGCTACTCGAGCGAGTAGCTCGACTCGACCGAGTGCATCGGTCGAGTAAGGCAAATTGGCTCGAGCGCACTGGAAAAACCGACATTGACTCGCACGAGTCACTCAACTCGACCGAGTTGCTCGATCGAGTACGCTTTTTCAAAATCGCTCCCGCTTTTTCCCCAGGCTACTCGAGCGAGTAGCTCGACTCGACCGAGTGGCTCGGTCGAGTAGCCTGTGTTGCCGCGCCTCTTCTCTTCTTTGGGCCGGTTTCTTGGGCTTCTCCTTTTTCTCTCATTGGGCTTGCTTCTTGGGCCAATTCTTTGCTAATAATTATATTCCTTTCGGCCCAATTCTTTTTCTTCTACATTTTTACTCGTTTTCTTCTCGATTTTTCTCCTCGCTCGACCTCACAAAATTATAGGCTCGTATTTTCTTCTAAAATTCATTCAATTTCCTGCAAAAATAACAAAAATGCCTTTCTCGACAATTAAGCACAAATGGTCAAATTAATGTAAATAAATGCAAGAAATCCAATTAAATTCGGCAAATTAAATGCATGAATTTCGAGCAATTTTCACACTAATGTATGTTCGTTTTACAATTCCATTTGCACCAACTTACTTCGCTCAATTTTTGAAAAATTTGTGCTTAATTGTGGGCTTATTGAAAATCTTTGAGTATATTTTTTGGAGTTAAGATTGCGTGGCTTGGTGTCGGAAAATCAATTGATGGTAATTGTTTGGTTTTTGAGATTTAGTTGAGCTTGATGGTATTGATTGAGACATGCTTGCTTACTTGTTCATGTGACAATTATGCTTGATTTTGTGCTCGATCCATGATTAGACAAGCCCGTGAGCTTTAGAGCCTTTAGACTTGCATATTTTGGGTCTAATTTCTTTCTTGTGAGTATCGTTCACGCTTGTGTGCTCTAGAACTTGCCAATTGTCTTGTTTGAGGCTACATTAAGTGTTAAATCTTTGAAACTGATATGAGGCCATCTTTGATTTGAATAGTCACTTAGCCAAATTTTCCATACCAAATGAATTTTTTCCGTAGTTAGCCCCTTTGAGCCTATTGACCTATTTTCTTGGGAACCTACAAATTTAGCCTAATTATCCTTTTGTGAGCCTAATTTTTCCTATGAGCTAGTGGAGCTTGAACTTGGATAGTGAGGTTGAATTGTGCTTTAATGTGAATTTGGTGGATGAGTTTGTGTGAGAGTGAAATGAGTGAAAAAGAGAAAAAGATGAGTTGAAAAAATGGTACAAGAAAAGATTGAGTTGATTTGTGAATAGAAGAAAATTGTGAAGGAAACTCTCTTGTGTACAAGAATTTGGTAGAGTTACAAGTTCAAAAGGTGCTTGATAGTTGATGGTGAGAATGTGCTTGAAAAATGAGAACTAGTAAATTGTTGGAGTTGGTAATTTGAGTTGCAAATTGATCACTTGCGATTCTATCTTTGAGAGTGTAGAGATGTACCATGGCATTTTGACCTCTCGCTCCACTAGTTTACGAGTCACTTTATCCAAATTTCCCCACCTCGACCAAAGAGCCCAACATTACAACCAAATGCAAGTCCTCATTGATTCTTAGATTGACCACTTAGAAAGTAGTGGAGAATGTAGATGATTGGCAAGCCTATGGTAGTGCATTTGTGTGAACTGATTGTTGAGTGCATACATTCCTTGATACCCTTTGAGTGATGAGTGAAACACTTACTTGAAAGGATATTGTGGATTGAGCACTTGAATCTTGCATTAATTTGAACATGACTTGTGAATTTGCTAGTTGATTTTTGTACATAAAAGCTTGATTAGATTGAAGGAACTTGACAATTGCTACATTATTCTTTTTGACACTCATTTCTCGCAATCCTCCCACTTGTTTATCTCTTTCGTTGCTCGGGGACGAGCAACACTTTAAGTTTGGGGGGGTGATTAGTGTGAAAATTGCTCGAAATTCATGCATTTAATTTGCCGAATTTAATTGGATTTCTTGCATTTATTTACATTAATTTGACCATTTGTGCTTAATTGTCGAGAAAGGCATTTTTGTTATTTTTGCAGGAAATTGAATGAATTTTAGAAGAAAATACGAGCCTATAATTTTGTGAGGTCGAGCGAGGAGAAAAATCGAGAAGAAAACGAGTAAAAATGTAGAAGAAAAAGAATTGGGCCGAAAGGAATATAATTATTAGCAAAGAATTGGCCCAAGAAGCAAGCCCAATGAGAGAAAAAGGAGAAGCCCAAGAAACCGGCCCAAAGAAGAGAAGAGGCGCGGCAACACAGGCTACTCGACCGAGCCACTCGGTCGAGTCGAGCTACTCGCTCGAGTAGCCTGGGGAAAAAGCGGGAGCGATTTTGAAAAAGCGTACTCGACCGAGCAACTCGGTCGAGTTGAGTGACTCGTGCGAGTCAATGTCGGTTTTTCCAGTGCGCTCGAGCCAATTTGC
The DNA here is from genome assembly GCA_947034835.1 of Ballota nigra. NCBI lineage: Eukaryota > Viridiplantae > Streptophyta > Magnoliopsida > Lamiales > Lamiaceae > Ballota > Ballota nigra. The sequence continues at coordinate 789,040 of OX344727.1, read as the reverse complement.
CTTACTCGACCGATGCACTCGGTCGAGTCGAGCTACTCGCTCGAGTAGCCTGTAGCAGAAAAGCGTAAAACGCTTCTAAAAGGCGTACTCGACCGAGCCACTCGGTCGAGTGGATCTACTCGGTCGAGTAGCGCACGAAATTTTGGGATTTTACGAAATTTCACCATTTTTGAGGGGCTCTTTTGCAAGTTCGTTTCAAGCATTCTTCCCCCAATATTTAAACCCTCATTCTCAGATTTTAGGGGAGAGAATAGAGAGCTAATTAGAAAAACACACCCCACACACCTTTATAGTTTATTTTCACCTTCAAATTTTAGATTTCAATTTTCTTTCAATTAGTAGAACAATTTAGCTAGCATTTGGAGAACAATTTTCAATTCCAAGTTGTAATCACTCTATTGAGGTGACTTCTATCCTTTATCTTTCAATTTAGTTGGTATAATTTTCTCATTTATGCTTTCTTGCAATTTTGTTATGATGAGCTTATTGGGTTTATTGATTTCATTTGTTAGTTTATCTATTGTTTGTGTTAGATTAGCCATGGGCTAATCCCCTAATGCTTTGGGTGTTTGATTTATGAAGGAATTAGTGTTATGTTGTTAATGGAGCTTTGATTGTGCTATTGAGTTGGTTCTTTTGCTTCTATTAATGTGTATTTCTTGATTAGATTGGTTGACTAGGTTTAGTAGCTCTTGTTAGGTTAATTTGTGCTACAGCGAGAGTTGGGTGTGAGTTAATCGAACTTGTGGTGAGGAATTTGGTTAATTAATCGGATTCAATTAGTCGTTTATTAACTCGAGAGAGGGTAGATGGCTAGACCACCATTAATAGACATTAGGAACCTTAATCTATGGGTTTAGGGGCCTAGTGAAGAGAGAATGCTTTAAGTGCATCGCGTGTTTAAAGTCATTCACTATCTTTTGTTCTTTTGGTAACTAGTTAGGTGCTAATTAGTTCATTTGATCACCCAAGCCTCAAAAGGGATCGGTATTCAAAACTTAAGTGATAGCTCTTAGTTCGAACCAACGAAGTAGTACAAGATAAGTGAAATTAACTACGTAGCATTGATTCCGACATAAGGATTTCACCCGAAGCATTACCCTCAACCTTGCACTTCTAAACGAAGTTTTACATCGCTTTCTAGCTTAGTTGTTCATTTCAATTTTATTGCTTAATTCACTTATTGTCTTTTAATTTGATTAGTCTAAAAACCAAAACAAGCCTCTACAATTTTACAAAACTCGTAATCTTAGGGATCCACCGATCAACTAAGTTCTTGGATCGATAAAACTTGGTCGTATACTTGCATTGCATCAATGATCCCATATGCTTTTGGGTCGTGTTTACGTGTTCATATAGATTTGCAAAAATACGAAAAAGTCAACAACGTGTGAATATAATTTTTATAAATTCATAAACAATGTAGGGCTTCAACATCCGTACTTTATAATTATATTTCCAATTGGGGATCATCGGTCGTTGCATGACTCTCAAATTGTCATTGTCGGTTGCCGCCGGCTCTTAAATCGTCATTGATGTTATAAAGTTATCTCATGAAAAAGTGATATGTTGAACAATGTTTAAATGTAATTTTCGTGAATTTTTTAACGATGTGTGAATTTTAAGTTTAAATGACACCGTATTACAATTACATGTCTATATTTTATATCAAAAATTAATATTTTTAGTTTTTTTCTTTCGAAGCCCGTTAATGGCTCGTTTAGCCCGCGGACCGCTAGGGTTAGGGTTAGGTTTCGAGTGTTAGTGGACCGATTAAAATGAACCGATAAGGCCCGGGACCGTTTAGGCCCGCAACCCTGTAGGGCTGGCCCTAATGGGTTAGGGCCAGCCCGTTTAACATCCCTAATGGTATCAGAGCTTTTGTTCTGATCCATGGCACGAGGGCAGAATAATCTGGCGGCTACACCGCCTAATATCTGGCAAAATGCATTCACAACTAATCGTGATGAAGAACTTGATAGAGATAGATCGATTCCTCTAGCCTATGTGGTGCATGGATCTGAACATCCAGGCCTAGTGTTGGTCTCTCAGCCTGTTAATGGTACAAATTTCAATTCATGGCAGAAATCTATGTTAATAGCATTAGGTGCAAAGTCGAAATTGGGATTTATTGATGGTAGCATTGAAGTTCCAGCTAGAAATACACCTGAGTATGCAATGTGTAAAAAGGTTGATTACTTGGTTGTAGGATGGCTCTTGAGTTCAATAAGTAACACACCTTGTCTTCATTTCCTGGAAGTACAAAACCTTCAGGCTGTCTCATGTAGATATCTTCCACCAAATCTCCATTCAGGAATGCAGTCTTGACATCCAATTGCTGCAATTCCAGATCATCCTGGGCCACCTTTGCAAGTAACAATCTAATGGAACAATGTTTAACAACTGGAGAGAAAACTTCATTAAAATCAATACCTTCCTTCTGAGTGAAACCTCTTGCTACCAACCTTGCTTTGTATCCTATCTGCTCAGTTTTAGCACATTCAATCTTCTTCTTGAACACCCATTTACAGCTGATAACCTTCTTTCCCTTTAGTTTATCCATGAGTTTCCAGGTTCCATTCTTCTCAAGTGATTGTAGTTCCTCCATCATTCCCATCATACATTGATCTTTCTCCTTGCTTGCAATATCTTCTTTAAAACTTTGTGGCTCATGGTACTCAATTTCTTCAGCAGTTACCAGTGCATATGAGACCATATCCACATGGCCAAACCTGTTTGGTGGATGTATTTTCCTCTTGACTCTGTCTCTTGTGAGACTATAGTTCCTGAGATCATGATCTTCAGTAACATCTTCCTCTTGATCTTCTTCAGAATCTGAGACTTGCTCATTTTCCTCTTGATCTTCTTCATGAGGTTGTGTTTGAACTGTACTAACCCCATCTAACTCAATTGATGTAGTGACAGTGGTTATGTCTCCATCCAAATCCTGAGCATCCCCTGTGTGCTCATAACCCATCACATCTTCATTGAAAATTACATCCCTGCTAACAAGACATCTCTTATGTCCTTGTCCTAAGCACCAGAGCTTGTAACCTTTAACTCCCTTGGGATAACCAATGAAGATGCATTTCAATGCTCTAGGTTCCAGCTTATCCTGCTTGATATGCACAAAAGCTTGGCAACCAAATACCTTGAGATCAGAGTAGTTGGACAACTTTCCATACCAGACTTCATCTGGAGTTTTGAAGTCTACAGCTGATGATGGTGTCTTGTTTATTAAGAAACAAGTTGTGCTTACTGCCTCTCCTCAGAATGCCTTTGGCAACTTTGCATCTGAAAGCATGCATCTCACTCTTTCAAGTATGGTCATGTTTATTCTTTCTGCAAGACCATTTTGCTGTGGATTTGATGGTGCTGTTTTGTGCCTTGTGATTCCTCTCTGTTTGCAGTAATCATTGAATTCCTCTGAAAGATACTCAAGCCCATTATCAGTTCTAAGATGTTTTATCTTCTTTCCCCTTTGACTTTCTTGTTTGACAACCCATTCTTTGAACTTTTGAAAGACTCCACTCTTGTGTTTCATGATGTACACCCAGACTTTCCTACTGAAATCATCAATCAAGGTCATAAAATATCTGCCACCTCCATGGGTTTCAACTCTAGCTGGCCCCCAAACATCAGAATGGATGTAATCCAAGACATCTTTAGTCTTATGTATCCCTTTAGGATATGGGTGCTTCTTAGATTTCCCAAGTACACAGTGATCACAGAACTGCAGACTTAATTCAGTGGCAGTCCCAAACACCTTTCTCTTGGATAGTTTGTTCATCCCTTTTTCACCTATATGGCCCAATCTCCTGTGCCATAGTAGTGCCTCCTTGGGATCCATGGAATAATCAGTGGATCCAGATATAGAATTTCCCATAAGTATATACAGCCCATTAACTTTCTTTCCTGTCATCACCACCTTTCCTTTCTTGGTAACCATCATAGAACCATTTTGAGTGTTGAACTCACATCCAGCAGCATTCAAAGATCCTAGAGATATCAAATTCCTCTTAAGATCTGGTACATACCTGACTTTTGTGATTTGAATATTATTGTCATTTGTCATTCTGATCCTGATGGATCTTATTCCTTCCACCTTGCATGAATGATCATTCCCAAGTAATACATGTCCCCCATCTATCTCCTTCAAATCTTGAAACCAGCCTTGATGTGGACACATGTGAAAGGAACATCCAGAATCCAATACCCACTCATTGTTCATACTCGACTCTGAGATTATCAAGACTTCAACACTTTCATAACCATCCCCAGCCACTGTCACATCAGCCTTTTGCTCATCCTTTTCCTTCTTATTTGTTGGAGAATTCTTCTTTAGATGCCCAACTTTATGGCATAAGAAGCATTTTCTCTTTTCAACAAAACTGGTGGATGCCTTTGAATCGTCCTTTTGATTCTGGAATTTCTTGAACTTATTACCCTTCTTCTTGTTCTTGAACTTGACATTCAAACTTTCTGCTTCATTCTGGGATTTCTTGTCATTTACACCCCTGTCCCCATTCATCTGCAGAAACTTGGTTTTGATTGCAGCTTGAATCTGATCAAAAGATAATTGATCCTGTCTACCAAACAACAATGCATCCTTGAAATGATCTAGTGACTTTGGTAATGAGTTAAGCAACATCAGTGCCTTGCCATCTTCCTCCATAATCACACCCAGATCTTCAAGACCATCAATGCATTTGTTGAAAATTCACACAACTGCTCACCCAAATTCTTGTCATCCTTCATCTTGAAGGCAAGAAGTTTCTGCCTCATGAACAACTTATTCGAAACAGATTTGGTTTGATACAAGCTCTCTAGTTTGTTCATTACCTCGATGGCTGACTTTGCCTTGCAAACCTTTCTCAGGGGTTTATCACCAAGACACAGGATTATGGCACTATGAGCCCTCTCCAACACCTCTGTCTTTCAATTCAAGTTAGACGCATTCGCCCATTGTTCATCCGTAAGAAAAGTGTTCCCCAAACCATTTTGCACCAATAGAGCCTTCACCTTGATCTTCCACAATCCAAAATTATTCTTCCCTGTGAACTTATCCATCTCTAACTTCAGCGTCGTCATGCTTCACGTATTTCCACAGACGGTGCCAATTTATTGGGATTTGAGCAACAAATAAACAAATACGCACACGTACAACACAATTAAAGGATTGAAGCTAAATTGCACAGATGATTTTACGTGGTTCGATCTCACAAGATCTACGTCCACGGGGAGGATCAAAACACTTTATTAATGCAACTTGCAACTCCAACGATTACAGAATCACACTCAATTTAGAAGCTCACTTCACCAAGTGATGAATTTCACTCAAGAACCCTAATTCCCTAAATTGAAATGCTCTCGTCAAATTGATGGATGAAAACTGTATGTAAACTCTCACGTAAGCCTTGTACATATATGCCCTATATATATTCGAGTTGTCCTTGAGTTGGTTATGAATTTCCAGCTTCGAATTTGCCAACTCCCGTAACAGGTTAACGGTTATTATGTTATAATTGTCAATATTAGATACACTCCTCAAGTTGATATCTGCATACATTTGATATACTCTACAACTATCAAACTCTGCATCTAATATTTGCAGCCACCAAACTCTGCATCTGTAGACTTTGCATTCTGCATCCGTTAAACTCTACATCTGTTAACAAATCCTGCAGCTTCTTCATATCACCAAACTCTACAGTTCAATGAACCAACTTTACATTTCAATGAACAAATGCAGTGATGCTTACTTCACAAATGTCATCTCAGGTTAAAAGAATATGATTAAGTGATTTCAAATCATTACTAGCAGAGATTGAAAATGATCTTATTAGATGTTGGATTTTTTTTCCTGTTCTCTTGAAGACTTAGATATCCGACCATAGCTTGACTAATTTTCATCTCTCTTATTCTATGGATTTACACTGTTACAATAGTTCTTTGGTGGACTAGACAGATTCTCCAGGTTATTCATCACATTCTTAATCCATGGCTGTGGGGTTATGAATCTTAACATGTAACATCTATTTATGGCATTGAGTAGTTAAAGTGTTTGAATAATAAATATTATTGATCTACTAAGTAGAGGTGTGTAGGCTGTAAATGAATCGAGTCGAGTTGAATGCACTGTGCTTAAGCTTGTTGAAATGTTATCGAGCTTACAATTGAGCTTGTTTGATTGTTTATATGGTGGAGCTCGAAAAAGTTTAATCGAGCCGAACATGAGTCGAGCTTAAGTAGTTTGATATTTTTACATTTATTTTATCTTTTATTGGTAATCGAGCTCGAGTTCGAGCTAATTAGACTATTCAAACATAAATTTATATTTAAGCTTGTTTGATCTATACTTCATACCGAGCACCTCGAATCGATATCGAATAATTTGACTTGATTTTCAGCCCTGGAGGTGTATATGGCTACACATTTTTTTGGAAGTGCAATCGATACCTATCGAAAAAATCTGATTCCAGTCCTGAGTGTGCTATTCTCTACAAAATTTGAAAATTTTGAACTTTAGATCAACATGGTGATTTCGATTTTAAGAATCCCTAACCATAAACTATTTGGATGAAATAAGACCTCAATTACATCTTCTAATCAGAACTGGTCAAATTGATTCCATTATGGGTATATTTATTTTTTAATTTTAAAAATTCGAATTTAAATTTTACCATTTAAAATTCATTCAAATTTGGGTTTTCAAATCAGATTTTTGAAATTATAATTCTACAACATTATAAATAACTTATACAACACCAAAAACCTTATTTTTACATCATAATATAAAACATATCCTACTCAAAAGTCAAAACCCAAAAAGAATACAAATTTTAAAACTCTTAGAGTTTCAAAAACCACTAAATTTTAAAAATAATTAAAAATATAATATATAATAAAAATGTTTCACTAAAGGATAAATTTATTTGTAATAATCTCAAGATAAAATTAATGTGTACGGATGTTTATCCAAAAAAATATTAATTTATTTTTAAGTAAACAACGACTCTCTCTGTATCATGGAACCCTTCACAATATTCTTTTTAACCTGAGGAGGAATTCAAAGAAGTGAGGAGGGTTCAATTGGACAAATGGAGTATTATTTTTCAGTAAAAACAACTAATATTAGGACTAATGTTGACTAATATTCTTTAGTGAAAGCAACTAGTACACTCTATACTTTATATATATATATATATATGCACCGTGGACTACAGTTAAATTTCCTTTTTAAATTATTCCAGAATATTCTTTAGACTAGTTATCAGCCCGTGCGTGCAATGGGTCTGTTGTGGTTGTCTTTTGTAAGAGATTAAGTAAATACTACACATTTATATATAGTTATCTTAAAATACTTTTACAAAGAGAAAAGGGGTTGAGAAAGTTGGTAGCAGAGAGTACTTCATAGCTTGTGTTGAAAATATTTGAAATGTGTAGGATTAATTACTGTTTAAGATTTCCAAAAGTTATCTCTTTATATATTCTTTTAATCGAGTGTGATAGTAGTTAATTTGAAAAGTGAGGCAAATCCCACCTAATTGACATGATATTCTTCATTGTGTAGCTATAAAAAAGAATCAGTCATTAGCATCACTCCCCTTAAATCAAGTACCTTTATAGGAGAATAAAATTTTTTTGGTCCCATAACTTATCGAGTGTTCGATTTTGGTCCCACAAATTTTGACTCTTCAATTTTGGTCCCATAACTTCTACGGTTTACCTAATTTTGGTCCCATTCTTGCTGAAAATTTTCTTTTTGGTCTCATAATTTATCGAGCGTCCGATTTTAGTCCAAAAATTTTTGCTCTTTAATTTTGGTCCCGTAACTCCTATGGTTTGTCCATTTTTCAACCACATATTAGTGATATAGAAAAAATAATTAAAAAATATATCATTTTGCGGACACATCTTCGAGGGTACCGCAAAGGCCCAAATTTAGGCAAAATATGAGTTGAACATGACAAAAAAGGGCACAATTTTTGCATTTTTAAAGAAAATGGGACCATAAATGGACAATCCCTAGGAGTTACAGGACCAAAATTGAAGAGTCTAAATTTTTTGGACCAAAATCGAACACTTGATAAGTTATGGGACCAAATAACTTTTTTCTCCTTTTATAGTCTTTTTCTTTCTTGAAGATATTAACAATTTACAATAATTCAGGCTGCTCCAATGTACCTGTTCATCTTTAAGGAGGCGCTTGGTTAACAACTCTTCAATGGGAATGGGAATGAGATTGAAAATTAGTGTAATTAGCATGGTTCATGAGAACAAAATTACTACCTCTCCTCCTAAATAAGACAATCACTACTCCATTTTGATTACCCTATTCTCTTCCTACAATCATCCTCCTCAATCACTCCCCCATTCCTCCACCAACAACCATTTGTTGTCAACTTCTATTCCAAAATTGGGGCATGACACTAGCAAAGGTGTCACCATTGGAACACTTCTTCCCCTAACATATCATTTTTCTTATGAGGGCATAGATGAAAATAAATTTTCATTCTCATTACCATTGAAGAATTGCTAACCAAGCGTCTCCTAAGTCTTAAAAACTTGAAATAAGACAGAAGAATTCCCAATAGATTTATAATTATGTAAAAACATAAAAATAGTTGGTTTACTTTTTTACAGTAAATATCATAACTACCTTCATAAATGTCTCCTTGAGTTTTTCCTTGGGAAACTTTTTGAACTTCTCCTTTTCTTTTATTTGATTATCCTCTAATTGTAGCTTTGTCTTCCTATTCTTTCCTTTTCTGCTTTCTTTTGTGTTACTTGCTTTGATCGATGTGTGTATTCTGTTTTGTCTTTGTTATTTATACTTCCGATTAATTTGTTGGAAGATTATCTCCTTTATAAGTCCAACTTAGCTATCTCATTCCAATTTTTGTTGATCACTCCCTTCTATTTTAGTAGCTTCAACCAAATTTTTCAGGCCATAATTGCAAAAACTCCTCTATTTGACTAAATGGAGTATATCTAGGGATCAAATCCTCTCCTGTTACATTTGATCCGCTCCATATACTCAGGAGACGCTTTGTTAGCAATTATTCAATGGTAATGGGAATGAAAATTATTTTCCATCTATGCCCTCATAATAAAAATCATATGTTGGGGAAAAAATTGTTACAATTGTGACTCTATTGCTAGTGACATGCCCCAATTTTGGAATATAAATAGAAAGCAAATGGTTGTTGCTGGAGGAATGAGGGATTGATTGAGGAGAATGATTGTAGGAAGAGAATATGGTAATCAAAATGGAGTAGTGATTAACTTATTTAGGAGAGGAGGTAGCGATATTGTTCTCATTAACCATCATAAGTACACTAGCTTTAAATTTCATTCTCATTACCATTGAAGAGTGACTAACCAAGCGCCCTCTCAATTTCCTCACATCTCCACCATTCATTCTAATCCACCGGTCAAAATAGAAAAAAAAAATCATTGCCATTTGACTTTTTCATTGAAGATTTTTTCGTAAATTGCAAAATGGAACAATTCTTCTCCCTCTCTCTAAGAATATCTTTCATCTTTGAATTTGTTTCGAAAGGTTTTCTAGCAATGAAAACAATGGCTTCTTTATTGGTGTGCACTTTTTAAAGTTACATATTCATTTTATGGATTTTTTTTCCCCTCAAGCCTCAAGGCTTTGTTAGATTTGTCTATTAACCTGACTCTGATGAATCTTCCTTTGAAATTGGTTTCTTTCTGCATCACCATTTTTTGTAAATTCAAACACTTCTCCAAAACCAATATCGTAAAAATTAAACCTAGTGAGGCATTTTCACAATCTTGTTGATTAATAAACGCAATGTAAATATCTATTGTTGTGGCAGAATAATTTTTTTCCCCCGAGAATTGAGAATAGGCTGAAGTCATAGGCAAAAATTTGGGATTTAAACCAAATTCGTCCTCTATCTTTTCACCTTTATCCTAATGGTCCTCTATAAATTTGTTTTATCAATTTAGTCCTGTATTTTTTCAAGTTTCGCCATAATGGTCCTAATTTGGTGAAAAATAGTTCTAATTGATTTTTTTTTTCAAGTTTTTATTTTATTTTATTTGGCAAAGATGGCCACCTAGCGTGCCACATTGGAAAAAAATCACATCATAGGCTTCCCCCGGAAAAGATAGTGCGCATGACTAAAAAGGTGACATTTTATGCTTTACACGTTCAATTAGGACCTAATTGGAGAAATGTGAATTGACACGGGACTAAATTGGTAAAGAAAATAAATATAGGACCAAAATGGTGAAATTTTGTATATTTTTTAGGCCAATTAGGATCATTTTGGCGAAACTTGAATAGATATGGGACTAAATTGATAAAGCAAATAAATAGAGGACCAATTTGATAAAAATAAAAAAATAAGGGACGGATTTGGTCTAAATCCCCAAAAATTTATACCTACAGTATATCTTCGAGGCTTGGCGAATGCTATAAACCAACAAATTAATGGGTGATGATAACATATGTATTCAAACCTGTTTTGGGCGTAAGAAAAATTTATTCGTCATCTTCGTAACCAATTCCAGCTTCCTGCTGGGATCAATTTCAATTACTCTACATCTTTTAGGGTTTTGAATTCTCCCTCAAACTATCAATGTTTTTCTTTTGATCTCGATAAATAGTACTCCCTCCGTCCTTGTTTTGTTTTCCCATTTGCCAAAAAGGTTCGTCTCAATTTTGTTTTAACTATTTTATTCATTTAAATAATATTTTATTCACCATTCATCATTCCCAATACAACTTTATTAATTTAAATACTACTTTATTCACCGTTCATCATTCTCAATATAACTTTATCCATTTAGATACAAAAATTCATTTATTAGTATTAATGCCCGAATAAGCCACCATGCTTTGTACTTTTTAGCATTACCAATGCCATCCTCCTTTTAATATATATATAAGATAAGATTGGATTATATCCTTTGATTTATTTTTTGAGCTTAATCCTTGTAATTCTCAACTGTTTCAGTCTATATAAATTGCAAAGTATAGAGTGAAACTGGTTTATACATAAATTACTGAATGGTATTAGTTGTTTTCATTGAAGAATATTAGTTGTATTTACTGAAGAGTGTTACTGATTTACACTAAAGAGTCTTAGTTGTTCAGTGAAAATGAACTAAGACTCTTCAGTGTAAACTAGTAATACTCTTCAGTAAAAACAACTAATACTTTTCAGTGAAAACAACTAATACACTTCAATAATTCATATATAAACCAATTTCACTCTATACATACTCGTTGGTGATTATTATATTCACTCTTATATTATCAGCCAAAATCTGCACTCTCAATGTGTCCGTTGGCCCTTTTGGTTCGTTCTTTCCACTTCCATACTTATGGATTCAACAATAAGATCAAAGATTATGTGCACGCCGGGAATCTCAACGATGCACGGAAATTGTTCGAAGGATATCCCTTCTTGAGAAACACTCTCACTTGGAACACTCTGATCCATGGATACATCAAAACTTACCAAATTACAGAGGCCCAGAACCTGTTCGACCAAATGCCGCAAAGAAACGTCCTTTCTTGGAATATAATGCTTTCAGGTTTCCGTGATGCACCGAACCCACAAAAAGCTTACCTTTATTTTCTGTTTGATTCCACAGTTACATGGCCTTGTGATCCGTTTGGGTCTTTATCATGATGTTTGTCTAGGGACCGCCTTAATGAAAGGATACATTGGGTTAAGTGATTATGATGGTTTTCGTTGAGTGTTCGATGAGATCTTAGTGAAAGATGTAGTCACCTACAGTGTCTTAATCTTGGGTTACATTGAATTTGGATTGATAAGTGATGCAAAGAGAGTATTCGATTTAATGCCCAAGACCAATGCTTTTTCTTGTAGTATCATGATTAATGGGTATATGAAGCAAGGGCGGTTTTTGATAGGCTAAGTGAAAAGGATGTGGTTTTGTGGACTGCAGGGTGTGCACAGTGCTGTGAGTTTGACGAGGCTCTGAATATGTTTGTCCTGATGATGAACTCAGGAATGCGCCCGAATCAATATACTTTTTCAACTGTTTTAGATGTTTGTGGGGTATGCTCGTCTCTTGTTATGGGCAATCAGGTCCATGGATGTATACTGAAGTTTGGTCTTATTTTTTATGAGATTCTAGGAAACGCCCTAGTTGATATGTATGGAAAATGTGGGGATATAGATGCTGCGTTAGATGTATTTGAGTCCATGTTGACAAAGAGTATTGTCTCGTGGAATTCGATGATTGGAGTGTATGCAAGACACGGGCTTGCACGTAGGGCATTGGAGGAGTTTGATCGGATGGTGGGGACTGGGGAGTGGGTTTTTTCCCGATAGAGTCTCGTACATCAATGTTCTTTCAGCATGTGTGCACAGAGGAATGGTTAAAGAAGGGGAAGAGATTTTCTACTCGATGCAAGCTAAGTATGGAATCGAAGCAGACATGGTGCATTATACGTGCATGGTGGACTTATACGGTAGGGCAGGGGACCTAGAGAAGGCGGTAGAGTTAATCAATGGAATGCCGTTTGAGCCTGGTTGTGCAGTTTGGGGCGCGTTACTTGGAGCGTGTGGGTTGCACTGGTGTGTGGAGGTTGGTGAGATTGCGGCAACTCGAATGTGCAAACTGGAACACAATCATCGTTTAGTCTACTCGATCTTGTCGAAGATATACGCTGAAAATGGAGTTGGGAGTGGTGCAATTCAGCTAGACAAGATGGCCAAGAAATGGCGTGCTACGAAACAGAAGGCAGGAAGTTGGATTATTTGACCAATCGCCGGAGTCTCTGTATTTAATGGGACGGATTTATCAAATGCTTTGATGAGACACGCCGTTTTCCTCTTCCGTCGTCGGAATGCATGGAGAAAATGTGGGGCTATTTTTTAGTTGGAACTGGATTCTTGGTACTTATGGAGTTGCTTCCAAGGCATTTGAGAAGCTTAAAATCTCATTTGTTAATGTTACCTGATCAGGTTAAAGAATAATATGAAGAAGGGATTTTCAAATCATTGTGAGCTTATTAGATGTGAAGGTATTTTGGTAGGATAGTATTCACGTAGGAATTAGGATAGGAGAAGGAATATAGTACATGAAGTATAATTAAGGAAATAAGAGCAGAGGATTGGAATTGGTTATTTTATTAGAACTATGCCATGTTTTGTTACATCTCTATACAAATGCCATGATGATATATATATATATATATATATATATATATACTTGGTAAATGTTTATATTCCTAGAATAATCTAAATTCTTCTCATATATTACATAATACATTATTACTCACAATTGTTAGAATATTTTAGAAATACTAGTATTTAAACTCGTGCGATGCACGACCATAATTATACATAAATTTATGGAGTCTCAATTTATATTGTAGTTTGTATGTTTAAAAGTGTTTATTAATATTTCTATTAATTCTTTTTATTATTTTAAATAGATAATACTATTATTCTTTTGGCCGCGGCTAATAATTAACACCCCAACTTTTGCTCTTTAAACCCGATTTTTTTTTATCAAAATAATCCAATGTAATTATAGGTCCAATATGTTTTGTAAACAATTATTTATCAATATTTATAATAAATTTATTTCAAAAATTTAAAACAAATATTTTTCAATTTAGTAATAATTTTGGCTGCAAAATTCAATGGTTTTCAAATGAGTAGACCTGTTATTATATATATAATATATAGAGTTGAAATATCTTGTATACTACAAAATATATGAATTTATCATAACGAATATTTTAAAGATATATTCAATATATTTTTATATTATTTCTCAATATTTTTTTTAAATTATATTTTAAAATATATCCAATATATTTTTTAAATAATTATTTGTCAATATTTATAATAAAATATATTTTAAAGATATATACCAAAGATTTAATACTCAATTTAGTAATGATTTTGGCGGAAAAATTCAATGGTTTCCAAATTCTAATAATATGTTTGTTTTTCTTTCTTTTTACTAATTTCCAGTACTCATATTATAGGGGTTTGCCATAATGAAGTCCAGATTCAAATTAAGAGGGGTGTATTGGTTATAGAGTCTGTATGATTTTTTTAGACTTTTAAAGTCTGGGAGTATTCAATCTAGATTTTCAAAAGTCGTTAAAAATCCTGAGGTATTAAATACGGATTTTAAAAAGTCTTAAAAAATCTTTAGGTATTCAACAGTCTATGGATTTTAATACTCTACGGATTTTCTTAGATTTCTCTTCTAAAATATGAATAGATTTCACTCTTCAAAATCTCTTCTAATAACCAGAGATTTCTATGGATTTTGAAAAGTCTTAAAGGGGGGGGGGGGGGGGGGTCATTCCCCATCTCCGTCCCTGCAAAATAAATGGGAAAAAAAATTCCCCCATCCCCATCTCACCGGGGATCCCCGTCTCGCGGCGATTCCCCGTTCCCCGCCTACTTATTCTTTTATCTCATTTTTAAAGTATAAAAAAATATTTAAATTAAAAACTTTAAATATACACAACAATTACTTTAAGTTGATGTTTAAAAAAATTAATTTAAACAATTTGAAGAACCTCTAATTCTAATATTTTTAATTAACATATATACTAAAGCGAAAATAATATAATTTGGAACTAATAACATAACATTAAATAAAAAAATATAATTTTTAATAAATAGTTAATTGAGTAGGAAACTATGAAATATTTATTTGTAATTTACTTTAACATTAAAATTATATATAAATATATTAATTATATAAAAAAATAATGCGGCTCCCCGTGGGGAACGAGACGGGTATCCCCCGGGCTGAGAATACTATCCCGGTCCCTGCCTACGAGGCAAAAAAAATTTCCATCCCTGTTTGCTTTGGGGATTACCTGCCCCGTTGTCAAGTCTACTCTTCAAAAAATATAAATAAATTTTTCTCTCCAAAATCTCTTCTAACAATCTGAGACTTCTAATGAGGGCGGGGTATAACTGTGATGGAAATGAAGATGAAATAATAATGTACTACCTCCGTCCCGGAACACATTGCGGAGTTCATTTTATCTTCGTGTTTTAGCGAGCGAGTGGTTTATTAGTATTTGAAATGATAAAATAATTTTTAAGGTAGGTTATTTTATATAAAGTAATTTTAAAATTACTTTATCATTTCAAATACTAATAAAAAATTCACTCGCAAAAACATGAGAGGAATAGTATCCCCGCAATGTGTTGTGGGACGGATGGAGTATTTTTTTAACTAATGTATTTTTTTTTAAATAATTTGGATAAATTTTTTTTATATACAAGTGTGTCCCATATATATTTGCATCAATGGTTTCAGCGCCGGAGTTTATGTAAATCCATGTAAATCAATAAAAAAATGTATTCCACAATCCTATAAAGTCTATGAAAATCCAAATAAATCAATAAAAAAAGGCAGTCAAACTCCGCATGGAGTCTATAGATTTTCTAAATCCACAAACTTTTTAAAGTCCAAAAAAATCCGATAGAATCTCAATTGAATACACCCCTCTAAGTTAAGGGAATTGGTTTATTATAGACCACATCTTGCCAAAAACAAGATTGTGCAATAGACCAAATTAAATCTTGTTAAACTTATACAAGCTGGAAACAGGGGGCATTTGTAAACCCCATTCACACTATCCACAATTTTACACAACATGACATTGATTTTGGACCTGCGCATATTTTTTTATTTTATACATAAAGGTTTACAAAATAACCCCTCAAAACTCACTCATTACTAACTTTTTTATTTTGCGCACCAACCAAATAGTGCAAGTTAATTTACGATGGAGGATATAATTCAAGATTCTAGATAGACAAAATAATTTATTTAGTAATAGTCGAGAAATTAAATGAAACCCACTTTCCCTTTAATTATATTATTTAAATGTACCTTAGCAATAACTGGACGAGCCATTGATGTCCCAAGGGAAAATAAATCTTTCACAAATCCTTCAAACTTTCCCTCATCCTCGCGCTCCGCTGCTCGAGAGGTACCCTCACCAGCGTAGATTCGTGGCTGCTCGGCGGTGGTGGCAAACGGCCGTCTCCGGAAAGAGTAGGAATGGGCAGAAGCGATGGAGGTATCGGAGTCTCCCATCATTGCAAGAAAATTTCAATGAGAAGAAAGAATTACCTAGGGAAGTCGCCGGAAGTCCACCGGAAAATTTTGAAAATGCACGAGCGCGAAAATGAGATGAAGTAAAAGTGCAAATGAAACCAAAGCTCCCCTATTTATATGGGAAAGGGGGAGGGGCTAATTTGCAAAAAGAAGGGGTCAAAAGTGCAATAAATCCAAAGTATGGGGGCACGTGAATGGCACGCGCCCACTGATTTGGCAACCGAATTGGCGGAAGTAACACTTGGGGATTCGGCGTATCAAATATGCCACCACGTGATGTCAGCAGGCGCAAAATACAATGGGACGCTACGGAAAACAAAGCGTTGTTTCGGCAAGACCCACTTCAAGTAAATCCGGAAGACCAGCCCGCCTCCGATTAGCAGGGACCGACTCGGTTCGAGTTGGTGGGGCAATTGTTACACCCGGTAATAACGGATGCCACGTGGCTCGTCGAGGATCGGCCACGACGGCAGAAGGGTTCAACATAAATGAGGCCAAACTCGTCATTAGCGATGGGCGGGTACCGGGCACAAGTTGAGGCCAGCAAGAGTCGGGCAGAGCCTGCTTGGTATAGTGCGCTGGCCGGGAGGAATAGTCTGCGGGTAGCGACTTGCGGAAAGGAGGAGCGAAGGAGCTACTCTCCCCGGCTACTCGAGAAAATCGCACAGTGCAAGACAACCCTGGGTAGGCCGCTCTCCGACTCATCCCTAGCCATCAGAAAAGGTCAACCACTAGACCCGTGTTGTTCCATTGGACGTGCGGATATGACAGGAGCAAAGTAGGGCCAGGAAGAGGGGTCATGTCGTCTGTAGTCAACAGAGACACGTGGCGTGTCCCCATTGGTCCGTAGGCAGGGCCCTAGCGAATCATTACTGAACATTTAGAATCTAGCGGAGCTCGCGAGGTGATAGGCCCAGTGGGTATCCCAATTTTGTAAACTATAAATAGGGTTTGGCCGCGGCTAATAACACCCGAACTTTTACTCTTTAAACCTGAAATATTTATTTTACTAAAATAGTTCAATGTAATTAGACTAACTTAAAATTTAGGGAAAATGCACATTTTTGTCCTTTAACTTTGGTTGATTTTGGTTTTCATCCTGTTAACTTTGGAATTTTGAATTTCATCCTATAACTTACAAAAATTGTGTTTTTCGTCCTGTTAACTTTGAAATTTTGGATTTCGTCCTATAACTTACAAAATGTTTGTGTTTTTTCGTCCTATAACTTACAAAAAATTATGTTTTTTGTCCGGTAAATCTGACGTGACACCAATTTTTTGTAAGTTATAGGATAAAATTCAAAATTCCAAAGTTAACAGGACGAAAAAACTATTTTTTGCAAGTTATAGGACGAAATTCAAAATTCTAAAGTTAATAGGACGAAAACCAAAATCAAACAAAGTTAAAGGACAAAAAAGTACATTTTCCCTAAAATTTATTAAAATATAAAATTTAGTTTTGCTCAATACACCAAATCCAATATTTTTTCTTGTTGATCGTGACTTTTTTTTTTCTTCCACATTCAAACTCTTTCTTCTTCATTCTTCACTCAACCACTTAAATCAATACTCATGATAGATGCCATGGAGGAAGAACACACTTCGGAAAATACATGTAATGTAAAATTTCTGAGTTTATTGTTCCTATATGATATGTGTTTATGGTATAAATTTATTTAGAGAAGAATATTTAGGGTTTAAAAGTTGTATTAGTTGAATTACGGCTGCGGTTTTGAGTTTTGAGAATTCTGAAAATCGCGCATGTTTGGCAAACCAGAGCCGAACATTTATCATTATGTTTGGATGCGTGAGTTTGTTTTGCGTTTTGGGTGTGGATGCGTGAGTGTTCTGCGTTTGGGTGTGGATTTTTTTTTTTTTATTTGGGTGTGTGGGTTTATTTTAGGGTTTAAGATTTGGGTGTATGAAAATATTGAAATTTAAGTTGAGGGGTAAAATAAACAATATATTACGGATGTTTTGAGTAAAATAAAAATATAGGCTCGGGTGTGATGAGCAAAAGTCCGGGTGTTATTAGCCGCGGCCATAGGGTTTTAAATGGTCATTCGTAACATACAGCACATTAATGAGAAAAGACTCCACTTGAAAACATGCATTTATTACATCTTTTCCTTCCCGGTTAGGATCTTTCAGTAATTCCTACCCGAAAATTGCTATCAACAGTTGTTGGTAGAGAAATGAGGGAGTAATTGAGGAGGATAATTGTATAAAAAGAATAGAGTAATCAAAATGAAATAGTGATTAACTTATTTAGAAGGAAGTTGTAATTTTATTCTCATGAACTATCATAATTACATTAACTTTTATTTTCATTCTCATTAGAGTTGCGGCCCCTAAGTTTTTCCATGCTAGAGCTTCTTCAAGACGAAACAAGAATTATATTCAGGGGTTGATGAATAAACATGGTGACTTTTGTACGCCTGAAACGGTGAAAGCTCATATTATTCTGATTACTTTAACGACATGAGATTAATACAAATTCCTCTGTTCAAAAAGAATATTCTTTAGATTGAATCATCTCGTTTGATTTGTTCTTTGATGTTTATCCGTGTAATTCTCAACTGTTTGAATCAATATATTATGTACTCGGTGATTTTTCTATTCACTCTTATATCACCCAATGCGTCCGTTGGCCATTCTGTTTCGCGCTTCCCACCATACTAATGCATTTAACGAAAAGATCATAGATTATGCGCGCGCCGGGAATCTAAACGATGCGCGGAAATTGTTCGACGAATACCCCACTCCACAACCACCGCCGCTTGGAACTATTTGATCCATGGATACATCAAAACTTACCAAATTACAGAGGCACAGAAGCTGTTCGACCAAATGCCGCAGAGAAACGTCTTTTCTTGGAATATAATTCTTTCAGGTTTCCGTGATGCACCGGACCCACAAAAGGCTTACCTTCATTTTCTACGTATGATGAGTAATGGTCCGAGGCCGAATGAAATTACTCTTTCTGTACTTATGAGTGCATTTATGAGCACGGATTTTGGTGTTTTGATTCCACAGTTACATGGCCTTGTGATCCGTTTGGGTCTTTATCATTATATTTGTCTAGGGCCCGCCTTAATGAAAGGATACATTGGGTTAAGTGATTATGATGGTTTTCGTAGAGTGTTCGATGAGATCTTAGTGAAAGATGTATTCACCTACAATGTGTTAATCTTGGGTTACATTGAATTTGGGTTGATAAGTGATGCAAAGAGGGTATTCGATTTAATGCCCCAGAGAAATGCTTTTTCTTGGAATATAATGCTTTCAGGTTTCCATGACCCACAAAAAGCTTACCTTCATTTTCTACGTATTATGAGTAATGGTCCGAGGCCGAATGAAATTACTTTTTCTGAACTTATGAGCGCATATATGAACACGGATTTTGGTGTTTTAGTTCCACAGTTACATGGCCTTGTGATCCGTTTGGGTCTTTATCATAATATTTGTGTAGGGCCCGCCTTAATGAGAGGATGGTTTTCATAGAGTGTTCGATGAGATCTTAGTGAAAGATGTATTCACCTGCAATGTGTTAATCTTGGGTTACATTGAGTTTGGGTTGATAAGCGATGCAAAGAGGGTATTCGATTTAATGCCTAAGAGAAATGATTTTTCTTGGAGTATCATGATTAATGGGTATATGAAGCACAAAATGGTTAGTGAAGCAAGGGCAATTTTTGATAAGCTAAGTGAAAAGGATGTGGTTATATGGACTACAATGATCAGAGGGTGTGCACAGTGCGATGAGTTTGACGAGGCTCTGGATATGTTTGTCCTAATGATGATCTCAGGAATGTGCCCGAATCATTATACTTTTTCAACTGTTTTAGATGTTTGTGGGGGATGTTCGTCTCTTGTTATGGGCAATCAGGTTCATGGATGTATAGTGAAGTATGGTTTTACTTCTGATGTGATTCTAGGAAACGCCCTAGTTGATATGTATGGAAAATGTGGGGATATAGATGCTGCGTTTTGTGTATTTGAGTCCATGTCGACAAAGAGTTTAGTGTCGTGGAATTCGATGATTGGAGTGTATGCAGGACATGGGCTTGCACGTAGGGCGTTGGAGGAGTTTGATCGGATGGTGGGGAGTGGGTTTTTTCCCAACCAAATCTCGTACATCAATGTTTTGTCAGCATGTGTGCACGGAGGAATGGTTAAAGAAGGGGAAGAGATTTTCCACTCGATGCAAGCTAAGTATGGGATTGAAGCAGAGATGGAGCATTATTCGTGCATGGTGGACTTATACAGTCGGGCAGGGGAGCTAGAAAAGGCGGTAGAGTTAATCAAAGGAATGCCGTTTGAGCCTAATGTGGTTGTTTGGGGCGCGTTACTTGGAGCGTGTAGGTTGCACTCGTGTGTGGAGGTTGGTGAGATTGCGGCAACTGAAATACGCAAACTGCAACATGATCATCCTGCAGTCTACTCGATCTTGTCTAAAGATATACGGCGAAAATGGAGTCGGGAGCCGGGGGATTCAGCTGGATAAGATGATTCGAAAATGGCGTGCTATGAAACAGAAGGCAGGAAGTTGGATTGTATCAAATATTTGACCAATCGCCGGAGTCTCTGTATTTAATGGGAGCTAACTGTTCGACTGAAGACACGTCGTTTTCCTCTTCCGTCTCGGAATGAATGGAGAAAATGTAGGGCTATTTGCATATTTTTCTGTTGGAAATGGATTCTTGGTAGTTATGGACTTGCTTCCAAGGCATTTGAGGGTTTGAGAAGATTAAAATCTCATTTGTTAATGTTATCTCAAGTTAAAGAATAATATGAAGAAGGGATTTTCAAATGATTGAGAGCTTATTAGATGTTTCTTTTTCTTTCGTTTTACAAACTCTAATTACTCATTTGGTCTCTTATAGGAGTTTGCCATAATGAAGAAGTCCAGTTCCAAATTAAGTTAAGGGAATTGTTCAATATGTATGGTGTTTTTAGTGTTAATATGAATTATATGCTGAAAGAGCAAAGAGTAAAGGCTCAACAAATATCAAAAGATAACGACATCTAAGTTTATTAATCAGTAATATTGAAGAGTCTTAGTTTATTTTCACTGAGCAACTAAGACTATTTAGCGTAAATCAGTAATACTCTTCAGTAAATACAACTAATACTCTTCAATGAAAATAACTAATACCCTTCAGTGATTCATGTATAAATCAGTTTCACTCTATACTTTGTCCGTTGTTAAAGATGATTCAGTGAGAATTTCGTACGTCATCTCTAACTCAGAAGCCATGATTTTAGATTTTAACTGTGATGTTTGATAGAAGGAAAATAGGTGTATATATAGGTTTAATTTTAGTCCTATTTAGTTCCGGTTTGTTTAAGTATAGAATGAAATATCTTTTCCTTTTTTCTATCTTGATTAGATCAAATATTATTAATCTTAAATATGATATGTATCCTAAATATGTATTGTTGCCATACATAAAAATTACTCCCTCCGTCCCCTCTTAATATTCACACTTTCCTATTTGGAATGTCCCACGATAATATTCACACCCCAAAAAAGGAAATAAAACACTCTCACACTACCTACTTTAATTCAAAATACTCTTCATTCATTGGTTCAAAAAGTCAATAAAGCAGTTTTTCTTAAAACCTGTGCCCACACAAGTGTGAATATTATTAGGGGACGGAGGGAGTATTATGTATTCCGAATCTTGATAAGATATTGTATATCTGAATAATCAAGGCCCTGAGCTATTCTTTATTTTAAAAAGTACTTAAATTATTAAATTTTGTTTTATGAGACCCTGGTCAGGAAAATTTATGGATTTTGCTGAGTTAGTTTAATGTATTCCATTAGAAAATTATTGAATCAATCAATTTCAAATGTTATTAAAATGGAATTCCAACAAAATGTATCATAAAACAAAAAGTGTCTCATGAAACACTTCAAAGTTTTTAAAAACTAAAAAAAAAAAAAAAAAAAGTTCAGGAATCTTTTAAAATAAAAATGGATATACTAAGGGATTTTTTAAACTAAAAATAGCTCAGGGGTCTTTCGAAACAAAATTTGATAGTTTAAAAGGCGCATTATGCCTCTGAAATATGATATGTATCCCAAGTATATTGTACTAAAAAGTACCATAAAAAAATTGCAAATCCAGATTATTAAATATAAATACCGTTGGGGGCAAGAAACATCAAACCACTATATTTAGATCTTAGAATTAGTGAGATTTCAAAATTAGTGAGATTTCAAGAAACACAAATTAGTGAGATTTCAAAATTCTGCATAGATGATAAAACACAAAAAATGCAGCCCCCTTGATACATACATACATACATATGTGTGTGCATATATATAATATTATTACATAGGCAGTGTGGAAGTGATTCTTGTTGGAGTTCATTCCTTTTTTTAACCAGAAGCAGGGCCATTTTAGAGCTTAATATATAACTATGGCTTCGATCCACGAAGGTTTTGGTAGATCGCGTCGATTTCCACCTGCATTACAAATATAGCAACGATGAGCCCCCGTTCATATAGAGTGAAAATAGTTCATGCATGAATCATTGAAGAGTATTACTTGTTTTCATTAAAGAGTATTAGTTGTTTTCACTAAAGAGTATTACCGGTTTACACTGAAGAGTCTTAGTTGTTCAGTGAAAACAAACTAAGACTCTTCGGTTATAAAAACTAACACCCTTCAGTGAAAAAAACTAATACCCTTTAATGAGTCATGTATGAATCAATTTCACTCTATACATACTCACAAATTAAACACCTAAACTCGAGCCACTTACATTATACTGCTTCAGCAATCTGTCTCGTCTCTTCTTCAGGGTAGCGGTCACCAGTTCCTTGTCCGATAATTCAAAGAGCTGAGGCTCTATAATTACACCTTTGATGTACTCGAATCCTCTCAACTGTTTACACCCAAAAGAGTTCAAATTAATACAAGTATGAAACGGTGTTCTATGGTGCGATCAAGCGTGTAAGTACAACAAGGCCGATTGCAGCCACTTGTTTCCGACATGCTAAAAAGGCAAAGTCTCGCATAAAGTTGTAAACTAGTTTTACCGTGCAGTTCTGTGTTAGTTGTTTCATTAAAAAATATTAGTTTGATAGTATTAGTTGTTTCATTAAAAAGTATTACTCCCTCCGTCCCTCTATTATTTGCAAACTCAAATAAGATTTTCCTGTCATAAACTCCACACTCGCAATATGCACATATTTACACAAGATGTCATTACTTTTGGGGCCCCACTACACTCAATCCAAACTATTACTCCCTCCGATTCGATTTTGATTGTCCATAAGAAAATGACACGGGTTTTAATAAAAATAGTTGTTTATTAGTATTTGTGGATATAAAGTAGATTTTTAAAAGGTGTAAGAGTTGTTTATTAGTATTTATGGGTATAAAGTTGATAAAGTAGTGGCAAATAAAGGATGTTTTAAAGGGTAAGTTAAAAGGGATAGTGTTTGCTTTTTGCTATTTTGGGTAAGTGGAAAAAAAAAAAACATTCCTTTTATGGTAAAACGGATAATAAAAAATGAATCTGAGGGAGTACTTTATTTTATACATAAAAGTTTACCGAATTACCCCTAATAACTCTACCCATTACACTTTATTCATAAATGTGTCACAATTTGCTTGCAAATTGTAGTGAGACTAGAGTTGTCATTCGAGCCGAGTACCTGAGATTCGAGCTCGAAATCGACTTGGCTCGCTAACGAGTCTAACGAGCCAAGCCGAGCCTAATGGAAATTCCAAGAAAAATTTTAACTATCGAGCCTAACGAGTCGAGCTCGAGCCAGCTCATTAGTAAATAGAGTATCTCACGAGCTCGGCTCATTTATCAATAAAAACGAGCACACTCGAGCTCACGAGCAGCTCGTTTCGTTTAACAGCATTAAGTGGGACGTGACTAACCTTGTTTCTCTCAGCTGTTGACTTTAGCTCAAGCATGATATGATTTTTAAGCTGGCCAAGGGAACATAGTTCCAAAAAGGACCCTTTGAAGCCATTTTGCTTCCCCCATTTCTTGGTGTTGTCTTCGTTCGGGACCACCACCGCGACTAGCGAGGACTTGAAGCTGTTCCCGTACACCCATATCTAAACGGAACGATCATCCAAGAGTTAGAAAATTTGCAATATACAAAAGAGTAAAATTACCGTTGCGTTTGGCTCTTACGTCTTCGAGTATAGGCGTAATACTGTACACCTTTTCCAGATATTCAAGAGCAACATACTCTCCCTGAGATAGCTTGATCAGATTCTTCTTTCTATCTATGATTTTTATCAATCCATTAGGCATCACCTCTCCTATATCACCTGATGATGGATATCAACGGTTAGAAAGAGTCGATTAAAATTAGGCATAATGTAACAAAAAAGCCCCCAAACTATCATTTTTTTGTTTTAAAAGACCCCTGAACTAATTATCGTTTCAAAAAGCCCTTAAACTATACATTTTTCCATTAGGCATCACCTCTCCTATATCACCCGATGATTGATATCAATGTTAGAAAGAGCAAATTAAATTTAGGCATAATGTATCAAAAAGCCCCCAAACTATCAAATTTTTGTTTTAAAAGATTTTTGTTTTAAAAAGCCCTTAAACTATACATTTTTGTTTCATTAGGCCACTGAACTATTTTTTGTTTAAAAAAACCTTTAAAGTGTATAATTCTTGTTTCATAAGGCCCCTGATGAAAAATCCGTTAAAGACATATTTTTTGTTGAAATTCGATCTTAATAGCATTGAATTTGGTTGACTTGTCATATTTTAATGAAAAACATTAAAATAACTTAACAAAATTCGTGAATTTTCATTACCAGGGGCCTCGTAAAATAAGAATTAATAGTTCAGATGCCTTTTAATGAATTATGCCTTAAATTTACTTTTCAAGAATATATAAGGAAATAGAGGGTGCAGAAAATAAATAAATCAGAAAGTGAGAAGTACAAGGAGCAAAATAATGAAAGTATTGGGAGAAAAAAAAGAGTACTATTCCATCATATAACTATATATAATACCTGTATGATACCATCCATCGATGACTACTTCCTGTGTCAACTCAGGATTCTTGTAGTATCCTGCGAATGGTGATTTTGCTCGGAGGCAGATTTCGCCACGAGGAGGGTCTCCGAGCGGATCATAGCCCATCTCGGCAACTTCCTCGAGGCGTATCTCCGTGTACACGAATGGAGAACCTACGCTTCCGATCATGCACATCTCGTCTGGATACCCGATGGTTGCTAACCCACAGCTCTCTGTTAGCCCTGCAAACATCATTTTGCATAAGCTACATGTGTTGTTATATATGCCTAAAACCACACGTGCATGAATGGTGTGTATTTTAAAAAAGTATTTGTCATTTAACTAAAAAGTATTATTTTGCTAGTATTGGAGCTCCACTACCTATAGCCAAGAGGTCATGAATTCGAGTCACAACTTTATCGATAAAAAAAGTATTAGTGGTTTCACTAAAAAGTACTACTCCTTCCGTTCCACTAGTGTTTGCGCCATGAAGTGCGCACAATTTTTAAGAAAAAAATGTAATGAGTAAAATTTTGAGGGAATAAAGTGAAGAATTTGGTTGGATTGAATGTATTGTGGGCCCGGAAGGCAAAAAGTAATGGCAATATCTGTAAATATGTGAATATTATGAAAGTGAAGTTTATGAAAGTGTTTCCTTTTTCGGGTGTGCAAACCATTGTGGACGGACGAATAAGGAAAGTATGCAAACAATTGTTGGACGGAGGGAGTATTTGTTTTAGCTAAAAAGTGAAAGTTGTGCACCAATTGCGACGTACACAAGAGAAAAAAAAAACAACTCATAGTTTTGATAGTAGTAAAAAAGAAAACAGTGGAAATAATTACCATAGCCTTGTACGACGAAAGCGCAAGAAGTGACCCGTAGGAATTCCTCCACCTCGCTGCCTAACGGGGCGCCACCCGAGACTATAAGACGTATTCTCCCGCCTAACCTGCTCCTCACCTAAACAAAAGCAAAGAGAATGTGTTGTTAGTTGGTCTCGTTTTGGTTAAGTTTTTGTCCCGAGGCAAAAATTAGAAAGACGAACCTTTCCAAAAGCAAGAAAATCTGCCAAAGGCGATGCATCTTTTTGTTTGTACCCTTTATTCATCCAGTACAGTTTGCTGAATCACGAGATTCGTAGATATTAGCACCGTTACACGCTATTGGTCTCATAAGGACAAACTTAATCAAAGAAATAGAAACCAAGTTATTACTATTTGTAAAGCATGTTGAAAATCTTTCTCCTCCTTCGGGGTAGTTCTTCGAGGGCTTTTAGAACTCCTGGACGACAAAATAACGTAAATGAACCACTCAAAAACACACATTAGTATGTATACGAAATTATTATCGGCCTTGCCTTCGTGAATTCTTTCGTAAACTCGCGGTACTCCAGCCAAAAAAGTTGGCTTTAGTTCCACCAAATCATCCTTTATTTCATTGATTTCCTTTAATCGGCAGCAAAAGATATTAGTAAAACGGAATACATTCTGACGCTAACGAAGTTCTAGAAACTTACACCATGATAGTAGCCAACAGAAGCACCATTGTGGAAGAAATATTCTTCGATCATACGATCAAGAATATGAGCAAGGGGTAGGAACGATATATACACATCGTTCTCCGTCATCTATCAAGAATGCCCAATAATCAGTGCAATAACACACTAACGAAAAAAATACTCCCTCCGTCAACCAATTTTTTACCCACTTTCCTTTTTAGGTTGTCCGCCAATCTTTTACCCCTTCCTCTTTTGGAAATTAACTACACTCATAAACAAATAAACTCTGTCTCACAATATCCACCACAATACTCTTACTTTATCTACTTTCTCAATAGAATACTAATTTTCATTAAAACTTGTGTCAACAGTAAAGGGGTAAAATTTCGTGAATGGAGGGAGTAGAATGTTTCTGCAGCACTTTCGAGGACTCGATATTTATCTCATGGGATATCGAACGTAGAAAATGTGGAGAAAAAGAGCAATAAACCAAGAATTAGCACTTACCTTGTCTTCAAATTGCTCCATGAAAAGATCAATGCCACCTATGCTTGCAGTGGCGTTTTCATGGGTCAAGATGACACCTTTCGGATCACCACTGGTGCCACTCGTGTACATAATCGTGCATATATTAGACGGCTCTGGTGGTGATATATCGTGCGGGTTTTGTTTTCCCTGAACGAACGCTCAAAATTTAAAAATAAAGAAAATTGGAACGAGCGTTTTTTAACCAAAAAAATTGGTATAGATTTCAAATGGAGTCGAGAAATTTACCATATTAAGAAACTCGGTCATTGAGTACGTTTTTATACCCATATCTGAAGCCTTATCCTTCTGCTCCTTTGTCAGCGAAGTGAAGCAAACAATCACTGCAGCCATAAAAAAAAAAATCTCGATAAAAATGTTTAGATCAAGTAAGACTAATCAAGATCCAGACACACCTTTTAGTTTTTGAGCATGAGTGCATTCAGGATTCAAAAGCTGCAATAAAGAGACGACGATTATCAAGAACTCTAGCTTGAAAAAATACTGATTAAGCATATAAATAAAAAGAAAAAAGCCTATTAATCTGCTTACTTCTTTCACTTTCTTGTCCTGAACGAAAACAATGCCAATCTCAGCATGCTCTAATATATAATTAACAGCTCCGGGACCTGCCCCAACAAAAATTTCATTTCAATCAATCTAATTCTTGAATTTGCAGTCAAAAGGCACTCTTTTTTTCTTTTTTCTTTGATAAAACTAAGGCAGGATGTTTACCAAGTGTATCGTATAGAGGAACACATATTAAGCTGTGTGCATTGCAGGCCTGAAAGTTTTCGTTTTCGATATTAATAAATTGAATGAAAAGATATATATATGCATACGCATGTGTATATATACATATGTATAGAGATCAAAGTTCCAAAACTAACCTCCATTGCCACAATCCACTGAGGACAATTCATTCCATAAACTCCAACACGATCACCCTATAACAATTAAAACGATTGCTGGGTCCATTAGAAATTATCAGAGTTTTCTTTGATATTTCAAGATTATTAGAACCGGATCGAATATTCTTACTGGTTGAAAACCATGAGCTCGTAGAGCAGAACCAGCTTGAAGGGTTTCATCGAACACCTCTTTGTAAGTTTTCCAAATATAAGGCCCCCACTAAAGTTAAAGAATAGATCAATAGAAACACAATCTTTTATCTACAATATCAAATACAATATGCCACTTTGAATTTAACAATACCTTCCCATTCACCAACTCACGCCATCCTAACATCCGATTACCAGAATGTTTTTCGGTGGACGATCTGCACATTAAACTTAATCCTTAACTACACACAAACAAGGTAACTTTCAACATGAAATTTGCCTAGAAATTACAAAATCACCTGAAAACTTCCCAAGCAGTGGGAGCTACAGAATCAGCGGGTGGAAATCCATGCTCCGCCAGTGGATTCCGATAGACGGGACCCACCGACGGTTGCCCGTCCCCACCTTTCTTTCCTTCTTCAACTTTCACAGCAAATTTATTCATTTTCTGAAAAAAAAAAAATTGTTGAAAGAAAAAGCAAAATATACAGATGAAAGTCAGCTATTCCAAACTAGAAATTAGAGGTAACTGAATTAAAGTCATTAGATGACCCACAATCATAAATGTGGGAAAGACTAACAAACAACCTTGTACGAATAAAGACTGGATTTTTCAATTATATAGTTTTAGGAAATGGGAATTAAACAAAAGGGCCAACCATAAAGTTTCTTGTTCTTGCCCAATAAAATTACCAGATTACCAAAATCACCATCAATTTCCCCAACAGAGAAATGTAATAAAGTTAAGGGTTACAAAAACAGCAAGATAAAATTGCATGATAACCATAAAGAACTTATCTTTTTCGCATATAAAGTGAAAAAAACTGGCAATATGAAAAAAATACACCCACCCCACCCCACCAAAAAAAAGGGCCAACCATAAAGTTTCTTGTTCTTGCCTAATAAATTTACCAGATTATCAAATCATACAAATGAAATCACCATCAATTTCCCCAAACAGAGTAAGAAAATAAAGTTAAGGGTTAACAAACAGTAAGATAAAATTGCATGATAACCATAAAGAGCTTATCTTTTTCGCATATAAAGTGAAAAAAAACTGGCAATATGAAAAAAACAAAAACAAAAAAATACACCCACCCCACCAAAAAAAATGGAAAGAAAATCATAAAAATCAGAAGATCCCACTTACAGAGTGAAGCAGAATATGGGGTTGCTTCTGCTATGGATGAAGGTTATGTAGAAGGAGAAAAGTGGGAGTAATAAAGAGAGTGAGTAGCAATTATTAGACCATTTAGTAGCAAAGGAAGCCATGGATGGTAGATAGAGAAGTGCTTTTCACAATTGGGGCTACTAAATTATCAAAAACATTCAATGCACAACTGTTTAGCTGCCTGTATATGAAAGAAAGAGTACTACTCTGAACAGCATTCTTGATAGAAATTAACCGACAAGAAAAGAAAAGTAAAAAATAAAAAAATGAGATTTTTTTACACATTGTTCTTTTTTCTTTTTTTTTTCTTTTTCCTTTAGATATTTTCCACGAGAAATATTCTTGTGAATCACCTGAACTCGATCTCTTTGAATATTACTGTTATGTATATTTATTACTCCCTCTGTTTTTAATAATACTCTGAACAGCATTCTCGATAGAAATTAACCGACAAGAAAAGAAAAGTAAAAAATAAAAAAATGAGATTATTTTACACATTGTTCTTTCTTTTTTTCTTTTTCCTTTAGATATTTTCCATGACAAATATTCCTGTGAATCACGTGAACTCGATCTCTTTGAATATTATTGTTATATATATTTATTACTCCCTCTGTTTTTTAATATTTTTTACATTTTTTTAACGTTTCACAATAATTTTCGCACCCAAAAAATGGAAATAAAACATTCTCACACTATTCACTTTATTTCAAAATACTTTGCATACATTAAAGTCAATTAAATATATTTTTTAATGTGTCACCCTACGTATGAAGATTAATAGGGGACGGAGGACGTATCATTCTTTAAAAATCCGAAGATTTTTTAGTTAGTGGTAGTTAATATGAATGACAGTGATAATTTGTATACAATGCAGAGTGATGCTTAAAAAAAGTTCATGTGAAGTCAGGTTTGTGGAAGACTTGTTCACAGTATGAAATTGATATCATTATATGCATTTATTGATATCATAACATTTAATGTTGTAATTTTAATTTATAAGTCTAATGATATCAATAAATGTATGTAATGGTATTGAAATCTAACAAATACATGAACGGATATAAATTTCACACTATAAAATATGTTCATGGGAGAGAGTGTTTTCCAACCATTGTGATTTTCTTTGAAGGAATTATTTTGTTTTTATATATATATTTTTTAGAATATTTACAATACTAAAATTAGGAAACTGAATATATACAAAAATGCCCAACAAAATTTAGTTACTTAAATTATATAATCCTCTCATGTCAATTACTTAAAAAAAATGATTTGAACAAGTTAACAAATCAGTTTGACTAATGAGTAGTGCAAAATTAGGAAATAAGTATTAAGAAAACGTAATAAGTAAAATGGTTTCGCATATCTCGACAAATTAAATAATGATCTTGGCGTTTTTAGGAAATATTTGGCAATTATATATTAGAGTTATTTTGGTAATTTTGATAATATTTTACCCATAACTAATCAATGGTCATAAATCAAGAATAGTTGTAGTTAGATTTGGATCAATTATATTTCTATATCACGTGAGTATATAAAAGGTCAATGTTGTATGCATAAAAAAGATATATAGAATAGTATTATACTATTATCCATTTTAAGAGCATATCATTATCTCAATATTTTAAATATATTTTGACATACAACTAAAAAAAGACTATAGCAGGACTTGAATTCAATATCTTTTTTCTAAACTAAGATTTGCAAACATGGAAATGAACATAAATATCCATAAAGTTCAAATTCTTTAACATTGTAAGGTTCATCCATGCCCCCACTTAGGATTAATGGTTTAATTTTCCATAGTAATCAAAATACATGAAAACTTAAAGAAAATATAACTTCTACATAATATGAAACTAATATCATTACATATATTATGATAAAGAATAAAGTAAAATGGTTCATACATGAACCAGTAAAGGGTATTAATTGTTTTTAGTAAATAGTAATTGTTTTTACTCTTTTTTTTTTTTTTATCAGTAGGCCAATTTTATTTCATCCACAAAAGGATTACAAAGGCATGAGTAATACATTTACAAAGATTCCACATCAATGACAACACAACTTCTAAGTACGAAAAAGTGAAATTCAAACTCCCACTATTAATCTAGGATTTTCTTACTAATTTTGGAAGATAAAGTATTTCCAACGGTTATCCTTATCCACGAACCAACTCTAAGTACGTACTTTCAACTCGTCCAGTAACTTTTCGAGTGAACACTCAACTTATTCAAATTTGTTTATTTGATCGGTAAATGTTAGTTGTTAGTAGTTAGATTAGTTCACCAAGTCTCCATATACTCCAAGAAATCTTCAAGCCCACCTTATAACTCCCATAATTCGTTTTCAGAGGGAATCGAACCCGGGTCACTCATTAGAGTGGGGAACCCGGTGGCCAGGTGGGCTAAGCCACCTGGTTACTCAACTCAACTTGTTCAAATACCTTCTTATTTCTCCCTTTCCAAATCAACCAAATGATGCATTCCCATAAATTCACGGCAACAATTTTTCCTCTCATCCCCTTAAGATATCTACTAAAATGGAGTAAAATTCTTAGAGGATTTGAAGACAAAACGGTACTAACTCCCCACCAATTCATAACATCCATCCATACCGAATAAGAAAATTTGCATTCGAAAAAAATGTGTTTTACCGTTGCATTTGCTTCCCCACAAAAAGCACAACTCTCATTTTCATTTGGCCCAATAATTCCTTTCTTTTTTAGCTTCTTCTTCATTGGTAGCCTTCTCCTAATTACTCTCCAAGCGTGCACCCCAATTTTTCGTTGATGGATTTCACTGAAGAGTAGTATACAAACTAATATTTTTCATTGAAAACAACTAATATCTTCAATGGTTTATGTATGAATCATTTTAACTCTATGCATATTTTAATATTGCTACATGTATTTATTGATACCGCAATATTTTATATTGTGATTTCAATTTATAAGTTTAATGTTATAAGTGAATGTATGTGATGATATAAATTCCGTATTATGAAACTTGTTAATGAGAGATTTGTATTTTATCATGTTTGTCTCCATGTCATAATGATAGATTAACAACCTTTAAATCAAATTTATGCATAAAAATATTAAAATTATTTTGTTGCATTCTAACTACTCGCCTATGTTAAATTGACAAATGTGCAAATGAACTGGAAAATTACCTACAGTTAGGATTTTTAATTTTTTTAATTAAATTGGAGGTACAAGAATAGTTATTACCTGAAGGTTTTAATTGAATTTGTTAATAATTAACGAGTAATTAATGACCTGCCGAATTAAAGTAAACTTGTTTATGTGGCAATATGGCACGCGAGTACTCTCTCATTGTAATAAATGCATATATTAAAGTTGCATTTATGTGAGGAGGGTCAATTCTGTCATTACACAAGAATGACAATTTACTAAGAGAGTGTGTTTTATATTAAAATAATTCACGATAAATTTATCATGAAACTGTTTTAGAGTATTAAAAGTTGGGTCAAGAAAATCCATAACAATTATACTATAATAACACTAGCCCCGACTTATGAAACTTCTGATGAGATTTTTGATACTTCTGATTATATATTTGATACTTTAAAACAGTTTCATTATAAATTTATTATGAACTATTTTTATATAAATTTTGTCATTTACTAGTGTTCTTCAAAGGAATCAAGTGAGATTCTACCTATAATCACTATAAAAAAATTGACTTTTAATGACAGTAATTATGTCATTATTGTTTCTATAGTTAAAAGTCTCTAATAACATGAAACTATCTTTAATAACAGATAATATTTTTTTTATAAAATAAAAAGTTTTCATTCATAAAAAAGGCATGAGTAGTATCCAAATTTACAATGAGAAATCAGTATTTTGCCCGTACATAGATATGAGAAGGGCAGAAATCAGATTAAAGAATTCTGGTTTTGCTACTCAGCTTTACAAAGGATCCTTCTAGGCTTCATACACCACTCACTGTAAGAAATCTTGTGTCTCCAAATTCCTCTTGCATTTATCTAACTTCAAAGTCTGGCCTTGATGTCCTCCACGATCTCTTTCAATTCCAAATTTTCCTTCCGAAAAATGACAGCATTCATATACTTCCACGGTGTCCAAGTGATAATATATATGTCATTAAAGGTAGTTTCCTGTCATTAAAGACTTTTAACTAGAGAAGCAATTGTGACTGATCATGACATGATTGTTGTCACTAAATGTCGTTTTTCTTGTAGTGAATTGAGGGTTTATGGATTCGAATCATATATATTGAGCTTGTTTCATGTTCAACTTTTTTAGAATATTAAATCGACTCATATAAGAGCAAAGACAACGACCCATCACCCACCTACCACATCCACAATACTAATATTGGCAACATCTTAGCAAGAAACATGAATAAGGCTACTATCACATTAACACAACATTAAAGTGATTGATGATGAATCGTTCAATGGTAGTTGTACAATTTAATGAGCACACGATATATAACAAGAAAGATCTAGCCGTTTTTAATTAAAAAACTATGGGGCTGCTTTGGTTTGCTACGAGGAATGAGGATAGAAACGGCAACCATTGAACTGATGGATGGAATGAGTATATATGTTATTTAAAGTTGTATTATTTGGTTGATAATTAAAATCTCTATCGTTACCATTGATTTTGTTTGGTCAGATACAATTTACATGAAAAATGAAAAGTAAACCCCTCAAAAACTTGATTCTTTATTTATGGTCGAGAAATCAAAGTTGTCAACCAAACACTCCATTTTCATTCCTTTTACATGCCCTAGTTCAAAAGTCGAAAAAGAATAAGTCTCGTGTGGACCATGTGCACGGTGCACCGTACAATTCAAGTGTGTTTTAAAAAGGTTATGCATATTATTACTGAAAAATTACTCCTTATTATATATACTTCATCCGTCCCTGAGTAAACTTCTCACTTTTCTTTTCGGGTCGTCCCCTAATAAACTTCTCATTCCATAAATGGCAAAAACAACACCCTACTACATATAAACTTTAACCTTCAAATTCATACAATATTACCAAAGTGTCACCAATTCAATTCACTTTCAACACTATTCATTACTTTATCTCAAAAGTCAACATGTGACCCACCATATATTAATAAATAAATACACTTTCTTAAACCATTCAACAAAAAGAAGTAGGAAGATTAATTGGGGACAGAGGAAT
This sequence comes from Ballota nigra, assembly GCA_947034835.1. Taxonomy (NCBI): domain Eukaryota; kingdom Viridiplantae; phylum Streptophyta; class Magnoliopsida; order Lamiales; family Lamiaceae; genus Ballota; species Ballota nigra. The sequence continues at coordinate 754,445 of OX344727.1, read as the reverse complement.
AACATTTCAGTAATATCAGAGATAATTTTTCAATAATAATAGGGGTAACTTTTAAAAAATAAATTTAAATTGTACAGTACACTTAATGCATACAATATTATACCATTGAAAAAATGAATTGGACCTCCGGGGTTTTTTATTTTTCAAATTTCATTCTAAATTGGTAGTTAGACAAATTTACCGACACACAGTTGTAACCCAGAAAACGTAATAAAGTAGCATTAAATACTTTAGTCATACGAATTGCCATGTTAGAAATTAATTAGAGGTAACATGCAGCAGATAAGATGTTTTAAATTGAGAAAGAAAGACAGAGACTATTCATGATGATCATATTGATATAGAATATAGATCATCTTATAGTGGTCCCTACAAGTCTTAGGAACCAAAATTACATAAAGATTAAATTACCAGGATCATGGGAGGATCTGGTTGCAGCAAGTATACCAATGGGAGGATCGTGGCCCTTCAAAAAAAATTCAATATATATATGTATATACACCCTTATTAGTTTATTTCTACACTATCTGTCCCATTATAAATTTCACATAAATTTTGTACACACAAATTTAGGCAAATATTAAGATAATAGAGAAAGAATTCTCAATATTTTCTCTTACTTGCAGGCTTGATTATCCTATGAAATTGTCAAGTATTTAATTTAACGAGGGTGAAATTGTTGTCGGTGGGTTTTGATTCCAAGACGTGTGGGCATACATGAGTCAATTGGCTCTGATACCATGGAAACAATTCTCCTCATTTAAAAGCTCGAATATGTAGAAGAGTGTAAAATTAATTCGTTTGTACAATAGTTCTCAATAAATAATTGTAATTCAAGTGATGTGATGGTTAAAAAGGAAAAGTAATGTATTAATGCAAAAAGTAATGAAAATGAGAAGCGAAGAGTATATTGTCAAAAAGGAAATGAAAAATTTATACTGGGACAAACCAAGATGGAGAAATGAGAAGTTTATAGTGGGATGGGAGGAGTAATATACTAACCGATAGTTTAATTTGATGATATTCATAATGTTGTTAAATTTGGTGACGATATCCATAAAAAGCAAAACAATACTTCATATATTAATATTCTATCATTTTTTACTTTTTCAGAATTATTCGTTACTTTACACAAAAATTAACATGTGACTCATCATATATTAATAAACAAATTCACTTTCTTAAACAAATCAACAAAAAGAAAGATGAAATTTATACAGAAACGAAGGGAGTATTGTATTATTGTATAGTATATCTTGCCAAGTGAATTAGGTAACTAAATAAGTAAGGGGGCACTTGGTTAACAACTCTTCAATGATAATGGAAATGTAATTGAAAATTAGTGTAATTAGCATGGTTCATGAGAACAAAATCACTACCTCTCCTCCTAAATAAGGTAATCACTACTCCATTTTGATTACCCTATTCTCTTCCTACAATCATCCTCCTCAATCACTCCCCCATTCCTCCACCAACCACCATTTGTTGTCAACTTCTATTTCAAAATTAGGGCATGACACTAGCAATGGTGTCACAATTGGATCACTTCTTCCCCTAACATATCATTTTTCTCATGAGGGCATAGATGAAAATAAATTTGCATTTTCATTACCATTGAATAATTGCTAACCAAGCGCCCCCTAAATATATGTCTTCGAGGCAAAACAAAATCATGTGCAAGCATACATTTGCATACGATGTTTCAGTGCCCTAACAGTACAATATGCTTGCCCCTATTGTAATGTAGAATTCAACTTGTACTTAATTGTTATTAGGCAACAGTCACGTTCATCTGCTGTAAGATTTTAATGTACTTGCCAACCACCATCATCTACTCTCATTAATAACCATTCCTTTTATGGAGTCTCATAGGGCATGGGTAAAAAGAGTATCACCTACCTTGCTGCTTACTAATTTTACGGGGTGTTTGGTCGGGGGTTTGGAGAAACACGAAAGAATCTGTAAGTGTGTGTTTGGTGCGACCGCGGTCCCTCACACTCATTATTCCATTCCTCATTCGCATTCCTGTTTACTTATAAAATTTGGTATTTCTAATGCCTATATTTGTTAGAAAAAAAAAAAAGAAAGCATTTCTTTGTAATTTTAAAATACAATTGGGATGCAATCATGCAACACTACTATAAGCAATGTTTCTAAACCCGGACCGGCCATTGAACCGGACAATGAATTGGGTCACTGGATCAATGGTTCGACCGGTTGAGCCAGTATAAAAAAACCGGTTAACTCGGATATATATATATATATATATATATATATATATATATATATATATATATTAAATACAAGAATAATTGAAATAATATATTTTTAAATAAATAAATAGTTCAAATTTTATAAATTATGCTAATATTATAGATTTATATATCATTTATTAAGCAATTTAAAATATTATGGGTAGAAGCCCACAAACAAAAAGCTCATTACATATGTATTTACTTTTACCCTAATTCATTATCATATCTACAAGTTCCAATTATCTACACGCCACTCTCAATTATCTCTCATCCCTCTCAACTTTTCTTCAAAGTCACACATATACAAAGAAACAATATATATTTTATAAATGGTTCCAGTTATATTTGAGATTCATCAATGGAATGTGAAGACAAACAAAGCGATGCAATCCTATAATCCTACAGTTGGTAGTGGACAGCCGTCATTCATCAACTCTCATTTCTCTTCTTTATGATCTATGTCGCAGGGTTTTTTTTTTAAATAGAAGAAACGGTTTTTTTGAGTTACCGGATCACCGGTTAAACCCGGTCTGTGACCGGTCCACATTGGGTCAAACAAAACCCGCTTCTTGATGTGAACCGGACCAGTGTTATGTCCGGTTCCCGGTTAAACCGGCCGGTCCGATTTAGTTTTCAAAACATTGACTATAAGACCTAAACAAGCATTATAAAAGTTTGTGTTAGTAATGATTGATTTTAACAAATTATTGAACAAGTATTCATGCTCCTTATCCAAGACTTTATTTTCAAAAAAAAAAAAAAGTAGGAAATATGAAATCTGATTAGTTGAGCCCATGACTCTAGGGAGAAAAAAGTCTTTTTACGCTATGAAATATATAAACAGTGAGTAATATTCTTGTACACTACAACTAATTTTTTTTTTTTGGTAAAACAATTAGTATGAAAATACACTTAATTGCACGTTGTATCTGATGTATATATATTTTCTACAACAATATTTTTATTTGGTGGTAAATTTCATACATTTCGCCATACAAGTAGTACCGCACCATCATATCATCAGTACAAGAACTACAAAGGTTAATTAATTACAACCACGAGTAGGATAATGTTTCAACTCATGAGCTGCAGCTGCCTTAAAGCTAAGGCAACTACTTTACATCCAAACACATTTGAGATCTTATTTTGGACACGAGTGAAATTCCTTGGTAGGATCTAAAATCATCAATATTGTGCTTGAGTTCTTCCTTCCTAGTTAACCAAGTCATAAGTTAAAATGCTTCGATTTTTTCTTTTATAATAGATTGCCAAAATTAAGAAATTGCCAACTTAGCTGGGTCGAATAAAACTTAAAGTGTTTGGTACAAAATTCTTTAAACTCACAAAAACATTACATAAACATAAATTAAGCACATTAGAATGCAATGTTTTACAAAACTAATTCGGGAACCGAGACATTTTTCTATAGTACACCAAGGCGTAGGAACCGATTCGAAGCGAGGCGTAGATTTTTTATATATATAACCAAATATATCTTACTCCATCCGTCCTTGAGTAAACTTCTCACTTTCCTTTTCGGGTCGTCCCCCACTAAACTTCCCATTCTATAAATGACAAAAACAACACTCTACTACATATAAACTTTTAACCTTCAAATTCATACAATATGGCCAAAGTGACACTTATTCAATTCACTTTTCAACAATATTCATTATTTTATCCCAAAAGTCAACATGTGACCCACCATATATTAATAAACACTTTCTTAAACCATTCAACAAAAAGAAGTGGGAAGTTTACTTAGGGACGAGGGAGTATTTTTTATTAAGAAAAATAAACTAATTAAACAAAATTAATATTTTAGGTAGTGGTGGGATACCTAATCCCATATGTTTAGGTGGTTGGTTCATATTTTTAGGCAATAGTGGAAAATTAGAAAATTCACATGTCTAGGAAGTGGAAAACTGAAAAGTTTAAATTGATTTCAAATTAAATAAAAAATAATACTAAAATAAAAAGGAGAAATATTAAGTAAATCAGTTTCACTCACTAAACTACCGAGTCCACAAGAAAAATGAAGAATCGCAAAATAGAGGAGAGCACAACTGAGGCTACTGCCTCAGTACGCCTCGAACAAATGAGGCGCACGCCTCGGGCTCTACAGCAGAGGCGCAAGCCTCTGAGGCCGTTTTTATCCATTTTCAAACTGAGACTAGCCTCAGTTCGTGCGGCTCTACAGTTTTTTAAAACATTGTTAGCATGTAATGAACTCATTAAATAAAGTTCAAAAGCACATAGTATCTCAAAAGGACACAAATCAATTGCACTAACTTCAATAACAAGTATTCCCTCCGTCCATGAAAAGTATGTCTACATGGATGGACACAAATTTCAAGAAAAATGTAGATAACGTAAGGGTATTATTGAGGTGGGGTCTTTTATGAACAAAGTAATTGTGTATGAGTGTAAAAGTTGATGGTATATGTGTAATTAAGTGATGTTTGAAGGGTGATAATAAAGTGGTTGTTTCCATAAAGGGAATATGCATACTTTTGGTGGACGGATAAATAAGGCAAGTGAGCATACTTTTGGTGGACGGAGGGAGTAGAAAACTTCAAATAGCAAACAACATATATTCAAATCAAAGCCTAACAAGTAGCAAAACAATCATCCCCCTAATCACATTCATCATCATAATCCCCTTCCTCCTCATCATCGTCAAATTGGGGATCTTCCTCTCATCTTCACATTCCAAATAGTCAATTTTCAACTTCTTCATCTCTAAGTCTAAAAGAGATAGAGGATCCTTTCACACTCTTTCCCTTACCCTTGCCCTTTTCCACTTGTTTAGAGCTTGTATATTGCATAGGACTTGCATTAGTAGTCTAGTAGGTGCAAACTTTGCTGTTTTTCCCCCTCAGTACTAGTCTCTCGACCAAGACACAAAAGGCACGGCCAGGCATGCACCTAGCATACATCTCCCACCTTTTTCATGGAGAGGCGCTGCAAGGCTGCTACAACTGTGTTGTTGTCATAGCTTGAGGTTTAGTGCTAGACTTTTCCCTATAGAAAACAACCTCTCTTTAACTTGGTTGATGCAACAATATCACTCGTTCTTCACACTTAATACCAACCTTATATCTGCTAAGCCGTAATATTCATAATATACATATCCTAGTAACGAGGCTTGCACGTATCATATCAAACAAATAGGTTGAGCATAAAGAGAAGATAAACATATGATTATACAGGCATAGTTTTTAAAGGCGCAAGGCGCAAGAGGGGTCCTAGCGCCCGAGGCGCAAGGCGCGCGCCTCTTGTCCTTTATTTTCGTAACACATTTTACACATATATTTCTATAGAAACCATATAAAACCACATAATACTTACATAAACTCAATAAATAAATCTAATAACACAATGTAAACATGAAATTAATACTGAAGTAGTGATATTGGACTTCATTCACATACAATGACGCAAAACCATCAAATATCAATAAAACAGCATTTATATTAGTTAGTTAACTAATCCTCATCAAATTCAAAGTTCTCCTCCACATTATCATCACAAAATTCATCATCATCAATATATTCCTCTTCCTCATATTCGTCTCCACTATTACCTTCATCAATAAGTCTTAAAGATGAGTCTTTTACATTCTTGCCCTTACTCTTATCCACTTGTTTGTCTTTGCCCTTACCCTTACCTTTAGGTGGCCTAACACTTGTACTATCTACATTCATTGATGATCTCTTCCCTCTAGTTTGATATGTCGGCTCATAACCCAAGAGCATCACCAACCACATTCCTAGTCAAGTAATCACTTCAAATTCCAAACCTTCTTCTTCTTCATCGGATCTATCATCCAAGCATTGGAGATTTGAAGTTGAACTTTAAACCCTAGGTATTATTTTCCTATTTTATATATTTTAAGACTTTAAAAGAATGGGTGATTAATAAAAGTGCTTGTACCTTTAATAAAAAGACTTAAAAGTGTTAGTACTGCTTAAAAAAAAAATTGACTTAAAACATGTTTGACCAAGAGGCGCGCCGCCTCACGAAAGGCGTGAAAGGCGCACTGAGGCGCGCGCCTTGTGATCTGCGCCTCATTTTACTCCACCGAGGCACTAAAACTATAGCCTCGAGCGCCTCGCGCCTTAGGCGCGCCTCAAAACTATGAATACAGGAGCTGAAGTGCAAAAGAAAAAACTCTTATTCACTACAAAAACTCTTAAACTGAAACAATGTATTTTGGAGAATAAGGGAAACAACTAAAAACATCCAAGTAGTAACTTAACAAAATATCAACTAAGCCTTAAAACATCTACTTTCTAATCTACTCATCCTCATCACTAATCAGACCAAGATGAATTCCGGATCCTCTTCGTTTTTAGGATCAAGCATATGCTCCTTTTCTGATTTCTTTTCCAACAGGTCCCTCTTTGCACCATTGGTGTACTTAGGCCTATATCTGGAATTATATCCTTATTATTTGGTCATATCATCAAGGTCAAAATCCCATATATTGTCAATCTCGCAAACCTATTGCAGGTCCGCTCGAAATGCATAGCTCTGCCCCAACAGGTATAGTTATCACACAACACAATAGGTCACTCCTTCCCGATATGTTCTCAATCAAAACTATTTCATCCCTCCATTTTTTTCGTTTTCATTGAATCGTCTAAACTGTCCTATTCATCGACTATAAACATTGTTGCCAAACAAATTAGACCCTGCACCAATCTTATAGGGATGGACCTTCTTATAATTTTTCAGTCATTTGCCATCTCATGTTAGTCAATTAACTATGGATAATTATGCATTTGCTATTTCTATACTTCGGAGCTTTATTTCTATCATGTCAATCAGGAATTGCAAGCATAATGTTCCACATATTATGTATTACATTTATAAAGCAGAAATTCTATAATTCTGTCCTGTAAGCATCATATTAATTTTCTGGAAAGAAGAAGGATCGCAAACCTAAGTCCTTTCAGACGGAGAGCCTTCATCACTAGGTACTGCTGTACCGTCCTCCAACGGTGGGACCCACTTTCCATTGACCCACTCGCGGTGGAGGCGAAGCTGAGACTCCTGAAAATTTAGCTGCTCGCGCGAGGATCGGAAGAAGACGGCGTAGGTTCTATCGCTTTCGTTGACGGTCATCACGACGCCTTCCCACCAGCCGTCACTGTGGAAGGCGTCAACATCCTCCCCGACGTGGAAGCGGCGCTCCGATTCGCGCGGCGGAATAGGGCGGACGAGGACGAGATCGACGGTCTCGCGCAGCGGCTGCGTGGTGGCTTGGCCGTTGGCGTCGGCGGCGTTGAGAGTGTGAAATTGAACGAGAAGGCGAGGCTTCTTGTTAGTCCGCTTGGAGGCGTGGCGGAGGACGGTGGCGGAGAACCAGGAGCCGCGGAAACCTTCCTCCTCGAAGCTGACCTCTACTTCTGCGCCGCTCTTGAAGGGATCTTCGGAGGATTCTCCGGTTTTCGGAGTCATCGGATTTGATCTTCAGAGAGAGAAACCGCTATGAAAACTGTCGAGAGAGAGAGAGAGAGGGGTTGGGGGTTTTTAGAGGGAAGGAAGGGATTTTCAAACGGGCACGCAAGCTTTGGATATACGGTTCAGTAGAGTTGTTACACGAAACGAGCTGCTTGTGGGCTCGGCTCGACTCGTTAGGTTAAACGAGTTCGAGCTCGAGCTCGAAAAATATTCGATTTCTTCGAACCGAGCTCGGCTCGTTAGGCTCGATAAGTAAGATTTTTCTTAAAATTCCATTAGGCTCGGTTCGACTCGATGGGTTTGATAGGCTCGATACACTCGTTAACGAGTCAAGCCGAGCTCGAATTATTACTCGTTAATGTTAACGAGCCGAACTCGGCTCGACTTGATAAGAGCTCGAGCCGAGCTCGAGTATCAAGTACTCGAGCTCACTCGGCTCGAATAACAGCACTACGCTTCAGATGCGCCAATATTTTGCTGGTTCCTCTCTTTTAAAATTAAATAATCGAAAATAAGAGAAGAAAATGGGAAATTGGTAAATATAATGCAACCTTCAATTTTAGGTTTAGAAAAAGGTGCAGTCTCATATGCACCTGATATACAGTACACTCAGTTGATGTTGTTTACACTGAAAAGTGTAGGCCGATTACACGAAAAAGGTGCATAAGAAAGTTACTCTTAGAAAAATGCAATGTACTATGATTTATTTTCTTTTTTTGATACCATTTAAAATTGAGTAAGTCTCTTGTGCACCGGATGCATTGTACACTCGGTCGACAGTTGAGCTTGTTTACACTGAAATGTATAGTCTAATTATATAGAAGAGTTCTTCTATGTTACTTATTTTCAATGCAATCAACCCACATTTTTCAATATAATCTATCTACGTTTTTCAGTGTAAACGGTCTCACCTGTTGAACGAGTACACCATACACCAGGTGCATATGACAGCGTGCATTCTAAATTACTTCTGGGTAGGTTGCAAAAGTGGTTGCGAGGTTGAGGGGAAATTGCGGCAAGGTTCACGAACACGCTCTCATAAGAGTCGTGCGAATAGTTGCGGGAAGGGTTGCAGTCATGGTCGGAAATAATGGGAAGATTAAAGCAGAGGATGTTTAGTCGCAAGATGGTCGCAATAGTCGTGTGGTCAAGGAAAAGATACTACAGTTGCAAGAATGATTTGTGGTTACATTGTCACATTAGGTTGCCATGTGATTGTAACCATAGTAGCACAAGAGAAATCAATTAATTAGAAAGAAATTACAACCAAATTTATAGGTGAACATTGAACAAGACGGGGGTATTTGCAAACTCTACTAACGGAATAAAAGTACTTCAGAAAAGCTAAAGTTCCCTTTATTTGTGTTTGCTAACACCCCTGAGCGGCTGATGCAGCGAAAACACGAGTGCCGCACCCTAATATTTAAAAAAAAAAGATCCGGCATTACACTACAAAGCATGATAATATTTCAATAGCAAGATAACTTAAGCCATTGTAAAAACAGAGTGACTAAATACCAACAGTAACTACAGCAAGAAAAATAAAGCAGAGATAGTAGAAATACGGACCAAATTCAGAAGGTATGATTAGCATCTTCACAAACGCTTAAAATAAACAAACACCAACAATTAGAGACTACCAACATTTCTTACCTCCTACAATTATAGCTTCCACCAAGGCAATATATTTGACAACAAACATCCAGAGGTCAAATCATGGGGCATTACAAGAAACCCCACCTTTGAAATTGTGCCTCAGATGCTCAATGCTTTCTTCGGTTTTCTCCAACTGAACCTTCAGAGAGGAAACTTCTTCAGCCACCTTTTCTTTAGCTGATTCAGCAACTGAATGTTTTTCTTGCAACTTTCTTATCTGCTCATTTATCTCCCGCAGCTCTTCCTCAATCCTAGTGTTCTCATGGTTGCAATGTACAATTTTGTCCTTCAGATTGGTAACCTCACCTACAAGCTTCTCTTCTTTGTCCTTAACCTTGAGAAACTCGGTTATCTGGCCTTGTAAAACCCCAACATCAAATCCATGTTTATCCAAATTTTCAACTGTTCTTATCACGTCATCTACGGCGCTTTTCGGGTCACTCAGCTTCAATTTGGATGTTGAATCCACCATACTGGCAAAGGTCACCATTAGACCTAGAGCCAAGCCTTCACGATATGAACTTTCTTCAACTTGTTCCAAAGGTTGAAAATGCGGTTTCTGTGGTATCTTTTGGAAGACTTCCATTGATTCAATAGTTTCCCAGAGACCAGCGGTTTTCACAAATGGCAAGCCGTGTGGATTATCCCTTGTTTTTGTGAAACCTTTTTCTGCCACAGCAATAGCTTGAGTATCTGGTTCTGGTTGATTCTCAATATTCAAATCAAGCATAACACCGCCAGTTTTTCGCACACCACGCAAGCTTTGTGGCTCACTTGATACTGTCGGATTTTTCAGTACCGAAACAGAGGGATGTACTCCACTATCCTGCTGTCTTTCACTAGCCTCATCAATCACAATGTCGTCTCTTTGTCTTTCGCCATTTACTCTGCATTGGACCAAAGTAACCTCGGGCGATCGACCTACAAAAAATCAATTATCATTAGTTGAGACTCCAAAAACTGGGAAACACTAAGATATAAAAGCATACCTGAACTATCAATCAACGCTGGTGAATTCAACTCCACAATCCACTTAGAAAGCGGCTCGTTATCAAACTCAGCACTGGGTTGTTCAACATCTCTCTGTTCCACAACTGTGCTGTCAACTTCCATCGTTGGCTCTCGAGATGCATCAAGGGAATCTATACAAGACAGAAAGTTCATTATCCCCAGTCTGGCTAAAAAGCACATTTAAAAGCATCAATAGCCGATAGCGCATGTCCAACATCCACTCTTTGACATTCATAATTTATTCACTTCATTTTATTAAAAAGATCCATTGTGTAAGAGTAAGAACAATATTACCCCAAAAAGATTAGCTCACCTTGAACTTGGACTGCAGTCTTTTTATTTCCTTTCTTCTTCGACGGAAGATTCTCTCCCAGCTCAACAGACTCTTTGGTACCTTTCTCTTTATGCATGCTGGGAGATGTTCTTTTCATCGTTCTCACTCGTTTATTTTTTAGATAAGGCAGACCATCAGCTACTTTGTCCTTATTGACATCACTCATATTCTGATCAGACATCATTGCCTCCGGTTCAATCACCACCACTTCAGGACTTCCCTGCAAGTCATCTTTTCTGCTCAAGTCACCTGATCCAACATCCCCGTTTTGAGCATTTCCTACAACATGAAGTCTTACATTATTAAAGAATTAAAGCATAAGGAAAAAACAGAAGGATTTTTTAGCAGAAAAAGAAAAGAATAAGTAAAAATAGGAAGCTAATAGGAAATTGTTAAACCTGACACTGCAGTTGGAATGCTTTCAACCACTGTTCTTTTTGGCCTACCTCTCTTTCTTCTTTCGCTGGATTCTCGAGTTCCTGATTGTGCTTTATTCTACAGATGGGACAGGAGCACAATAAGCATAAAAAACACATAGTATGAATCAAGGCAAATAAGGCATGGTAATATCCTCTGAGTTCTTGACTTCTTGCTTTAATATAATTATTGTGAGTCCCATATCTGGCACTCAGGCAGCATGGGTGGGATAGGGGTTCTCCACAACCCTTAAGTAAACCATCTACAGGTTTTATTCAACGGGGTCAATGGAGTGAATAATACTCTTGAGCAATATAGTACCCTAGCATATATGTTTACCGAATTTAGCATAAGACATTTAGTCTTTTTCAACCAAAGTCAAAACAATAACACAATTTAATAGCAGCTGAAAGGTAAAACAGGCAGTAGTTCTGATGCACCAAGAAGTGTCTATACATCCACCACCAGTAGAGAGCTTTAAAATGTCAACTAAAGTAAACATGGAAGTTCTTATAGAGGATGAATGAGGAAAAACTAAAATATACATATAAGAAACCCCGCTAAAGCTCAATGTTATTCTTTGGCAAAATGAGGACACTCCAGGCCAAATTACAGAGCGCCTAATTTGACTTGTAACTTTTTTACAAGCAATAGGAAAAGGTCGAGCTTTTAAAAATGATAACTAAACTTTCATAACTTCAAACTATCAATTTGAAGTAATTTATTGTCCTAGAACAGTTTATGTTTGCTACATTCTAATGAAATTAATCTTCCCCAACGGGGAAGTTATATGATTTGCAAGTATATGGGGATAAATTTTTTAGGACACTAACTTTTAAGGTGGTGGCAATTGTAGGACAAAAGCATTCCCAGCTGGCAAATCCAGCGCCAAAAGGCCATCCATGTGTGACAAATTGTCCCTCCCAGAAACAACTATCAATTCCACAAACAAACACGTCCTGCCGCATAAATCCATCAAGCATATTCTTAAGGCTTTGCTCTCTTTTAGCCCGCAAAGTCAGGATTTGGGATTTGATTTCTCCATCCCCATCCAATTTTTGAATTTGCAAATCAAATTCTCCATCCAAATACACATTCATTTCTACTATAAACCAACATATCTAAAACAATCACATCACTACTTTTTCTTACATTTACTCATTCTCTCTCCTACTTTTCTTACATAAGATCATTCTCCCTCATACTTTTCTTAAAACTTAATTATAATTTCACTAACATCAATAAAATGACACTCCCTCCGTCCCTAGGTAAGTTTAACATTTGGGGAATAGACACAGGTTTTAAGGAATATAATATTTTATTGTAAAGTTGTTGACGGAAAGTGTAAGAAAAGTAAAAAGGTAGAGAGAGAGAGTAAAAAGGTAGAGAGAATGTGTAATGATAGTATTTTATTGAAAATACTTAACAAAAAATGAAATGCTAAACTTAACAAGGGACGTCCGATTTGGCAAAATGTTAAACTTAACATGGGACGAAGGGCGTATATCATCATCACTCAACAGTATTGAATTAACATAAAGTTGCATCCACCTCTACTTCTCCATTCCAAACTATAACAAAGATTTACTATTTCCTTTATTCCCCCATCCCCTTTATTTCTCAATCCGGATTTTTCCCTCTCAAGCCGAAAGAGAACATGATCTAATAAATTACAGGGTGTTTGCAAACTCTACTCACTAGAAAACTGATTTAGATTGAATTTTTTATGAAAATCAACAGTAGCTAATGTTAGGAAACAAAGAGCTTATATCTATCAAATCAAGTAGAATTGACTTTTAAGTTGTTAGAGGGTTGTAGCTTTTGAAAAGTACATTTTAAGTGATTACATAAATCACTTTGTGTACTCTAAAAGTGATTTGCTACTTTTTATAAAGGTGATTTTTAATTAGGTAGTAGTGTACTAGTGTTGCAAACACTCCCTTAGTCAAACGTCTATGCCTAATCTCAATCTTTCTCTAGCCAATTGGCTTTCCTCCATTTCAGCTGAATTTGATCTACAACTATTCAAAATATAGACATCTTTCTTGCATTATCAAGATCAAACTTAACCAAGGATATTATAGTAAAAAATTGTCCAGGTCTAAAGATTAAACGTGCAAAATATTTTGTATAAATATCAGACTTGCCATCATTCTACCTTTATATTCTGAATGAGTGAACGCTCCTGGTCGTTAACAATAGTGGCAACTTCCTTGATTTTGAAGCTTTGGGTTTTCTTGCCTCCTGATATTCCAGGGCTCCCAGTTTCAAAACATGGCAGTCCTATGATGATAGGAACTACAAGCCCTTCATTTCCATGCTCATTTTGAGCATCTTCCAAGTAATTTTCTGCCGCACCCAGTACCTCTCCTGAAAATTGGCTCCTCGATTTGCTAATTGAACAAAGTACAGCCAAATTTTGACATAGATGGGTAAAGAAAACAAATACCTCTAATATCAAGATTCCGACTTTCAAACAACGTCGGTGTGTTGTTCGTCGTAGAATTGGGTGTTGGCGTAACCATTTCACTGGGGTTTTGCTTTGAACGAATGTTTCGTTGCTTTCTCTGCTGCATAATTAATGATCAACAGCTCTCACATAAAAATCAATTGTTGCAACATATGAGAAGATGTTGAGGGTACAAGTGTTAAGGCTCTGTTTGGTTAGGGATGGTGGTGGATGGTATGGAGATGGAGATGGAGATGGAGATGGAAAAAGGAGGATGGGGGTAATACAATGAATAGTAAATTTGTGTTTGGTACTTCGGTTAGGGATGGAGAAATAGAGTTGGATGGAACTTTATGTCAAATTAAAATTGATGTTGTACTATTTTATAATTGTTAGTTAGTGAAATAATGATTGAGTGAGAAAAAAGTAGGCGAAATGATAAGAAAAAGTAGAAGAGAGAATAAATGTGCAAGAAAAAGAAGGAGAGAGAATGAATGTGAAAGAAAAAAAGGAGAGAGAATGTGTAAGAAAAAGTAGGAGAGCTAATAAGTGTGTTAGAAAAGTAGAAGAGAAGACGAGTGAGTCAGAGAAAAGTGATGTGATTGTATTAAGTAGAATGAGAATAGGTGTTTAGGTGTACGATAGGGTGGATGAGTATTTGGATGGGAAATGAGATATGTCCATCCAAAATCGGATGGAATGGGGGATGACCCATCCCCATTCGGATTGCCCCATCCCTAACCAAATAGGGCCTAAGTGTTTGATAAGTTCAACGGAATTCATAACATGTTTGCAGAATTCATATGGAAGTTCTCATTTGGAACTCCAATTGGTATAACAAACTTAAGATACTTGAAGGTATATAACAAGTGTTTCTATGAACCACTAGAGTATTCTTAGTGACCTAAGAAAAGTTCAAACTTGGTACAACTGGGAATTAGCAAAAGCAACAAAATATATGATAGGTAATATCTAACAGCAGGTGTGCGACTTACTATTTGCTTATCCCATGAATGATCAAAAGAAGGCTGATCCTCTGGAGTTTGTATTTCGGAGGTTTCGGCAGTACTTGCAGAATCAGGGCTCACAAAACCACATAAAACTTCTTTAATTAGTCCATCACCAACCTTTGTACCTTGGGGTTTTGTTGCCACTACATTTCCTTCCTTGGGCTTTTTTGGAGGCTGGGAATGACTGGTCCCTGAATCAGTTAAATGCCGCCTTTTCTTCAAGGATGTAGTCATGTGTGACATTTTCTGATTTTCAGGAGTTGATCGCTCAACGTGACCCTTTGATGAAGTCAGTGAAGTGGGAGTTTTCCCATTAAAAGTGTCCTTTCCAGCTGCCACCGTGGCACCAGAGTTTTCAGAAATGTGATGTTCATGCACTCCATCATCTGACTGTAGAGAGGCTTCCTGAGATAACATCTAAGGACTCAGCCTTTGACTACTAACAGATTAATGTGCAAATTTGAACAAAAAAATGTCAAAAACACACAATGCAGGGACCAAGGATAACATTTATACCCGTAGCAACAATATGTCCATACCACGAATGCCCAAAAGAAACATAGAGCCTAGATTTATCAGATCCAAATTATGATACTATTCCCGTGCCTAGATTTATCAGATCCTTATTATGATACTACTGATAATATAAGAAAGATTTACACATATAAGTGAAATGGACCAAAAATACTATCAATGGAGAGCATGCAAGAAGAGGACCATATATAACCAAGTCCTTCGCTCTCCCTACCTGAATATAATTTAATCACACTTAATTTCCAGGATCTGCAGTGGTAATTTTTGCAAGATAAATATTATAAAGCATCAAAGCATCACCCTAAACATGTATCACTGTTCTACTCAATAATCCAACCCATTCAGGTCTATATTAACCACAAGTACTACTTGTCATGTGACAAATGCACAAGATAGTCAAAGTCCTTGTGACTCCACCCTCTTGCAAGAGTTTTCGTCGCCATGACATATAAAACAACATAAACCAGCTTTTAAACTAGATGCAGGCGATGGGAGGTGGATATACAAAAACAATAACAAAGAACAAATTAATCACTGAAAAACTACACATCCTTTAGAGAATAGAAAATACCTGGGAAGAAGTAAACCACTTTCCATCTTTCCACTCCATATGTGGTCTTAGCTTGGACTGATTGATTTCTTTATCCTGTTTCATTGGCTTAAAGAAAACAATGTATCTGGAATTTTCCAGCTCTTTTGTGATTACACCGCTCCACCAGCAAAAGTCGAAATATGCGTCAACTTTCTCCAGCAGCACAAAATTTTTGTCCTTGAGAAGTGGAGGGCAAGGTCTGACATGACGGGAATCAACTGTTGTTTTAACAGCCTCGCCCTTCTTATCCATATACTCCACACGAAAAACTCCGTTTCCCAAGTCTTCGTGGATTGAGGCTGGGAACCATGCATCCTGCGAATCTTCTCTGTCAAAGCACACTTCTACCTTCCTCCCCACTTCAAACATCAAGCCTGTCATACTCTTTACATAGTTCAAAAAGGAAAGAACAAAATAATTAGGATATAAGTCAATAACCTACATCATCTCCTCATTCAAAGATTCTTATAAAATCAAAAAAATTCAAGGAAACATATACTGATTTAGAACAAGCTGTCATTGAGCCAACCAAATAGAGCAAGTATGGTACCTGTTAATCAAGCATATGAATATTATATGCAAGACAACTACTTTAAGTACTATAGATGCATATCTACTCACAAAAATAACTGTCATCTCCGGAAGAAAATGGCATCAGCAAGTAGTACGTAGTGGTCAGGTAACAACTACTCTTAAGAGACACATAGAAAATATGTTATAAAGAATTTATACGAATTTCAGAAAAGAATAATTTCACAAACTTTAACCCAGAGAATTTCCAGAAATTTTTATGACATGGAGGAGAATCGATTGTACATGTGGATTAAAGACTACGCAGTTAGGATGAGTTCCATGTCAGAAAGCATGTTTGCCACTCCATAGCAGACGCGTGGCAGGAAAGAATCAGATTTTTATTTTTATTCTGTTAAAGAAAGTTTTATGGACCTGCAATGGCGTGACAGCAGTCTTGTACTGGAAACCCTCGTGGTGTTACAAACAAGAGGGAGAAAAATTAGGATTGCGAAAACATTGTTACCTTAGACGGTTAAATGCAACTGAAAATTGGACCCAAATTTGTAAAAAGTTTCGTAGTTAACCTTTTCAAAAATTCAAACATATTTGAAGAATAATAACATCCACCAAACTCACAATTCACAAGTACCAGGCCTGTCTCGTAACAAGCCAACAACAGATTCAATAAACTAAACAAATCTACACAGAAAATCTTCACTCAATTACTAAGAAGAATGCATGCAAACAAAACCCAGAAAACCCCCCATGGTTAGGAAACTTTTCCTCAGATGAGAACCTTCTAAACTGAAATGCGATACAAATCTCAGCGAATTTTGCTATACCTCCTTCTGCGGACGAATCCAGCTACCGTTAACCCACTCCCAATGAAATCTCAGTTCTTCAAGGCCAAACTCGAGCACATCCGGCGGGTCCTGAAATGTAATGGTGAATCTCTCGCCACCTTCCTTCACTTTCGACACGAAGCCCTGCCACCAGCCGTCCTTGTAAAACGCGTCTACGACATCGCCGAGCTCGAAACCCTTGGCAATCTCCTGCAATGGCGGCACAGGTCTCACGAACGAGAGGTCGACGCTCTCCTTAAGCCGATCCGAACCGTTGTCGTGCGCCAACAAATTGTGGTACTCCACGTCGAGGCAAGTCGACTTGTCTTTGCCGCTCTTTTTGGACGACTTTTTGCGGCTGCTCTTTTTTGGGGATTTCGAATTCGGTGGTTGAGAAATTACAGTCGCAGTGAAGTAGACGAATTTAAAGCCTTCCTCGTCGGTCCTGACTTCGACTTCGGAACCTACGGGGAAGTCGTCGACGGTGACGCCGCCGTTGCGACGGCGGGTTTGGAGAGAGGAATTCTGGAGGGGTTGGAGTGGTTTGGGGTTTGAAGACTCAGCTTCGCCGACCATTTTGATTGAATTTGCGAGGCGAAAGGACTTTGTGGCCACCAAAAAGCCCAAATTGCAAAGCCCTAGGTTTTTTTCCTTTTCAAAAAAACCCAAAAAATTTTTCCACTATTCCCTCCCAATGATTTGATTACTTTCCCTTCACAAAAAACAATTAACTATCACAAATTCTGAAAAAAAAAAATCTCAAATCAATTATAAGAAACAAGATTTTGCAAGATTTTACATTTATTTAGATGCTTGGTACACTAATTATATATATATAAAAATAGTAACATATAGGTATACAAATGCAATGTTGATGTGAAGTTCAATAGTGAATTTTCTAAAAGACTCGATTTGACGTAACACAAGTAAGTGTATTTAAGTCGGGCTTCACAGATCGCCAAAAACAAGGCAGGCTAAAAAGAACGTCGGAGATAGAGAAAAAGGCAAAGTGAATTTCAGACATGAATTGGATGGTTAAGAATTTTCTTTTACGGTAACAGATCAGGTACCTGATATCGATTGGAAACTGGCGAAGAAGAGAGACGATGGGAATATGGCAATGGATAAAAAATTATTGCGAATCTCAAATCCTCGAGAACCCGCTATCAATCGAAAAATGACGAAAATGGAGCATACTAGAAAGTAATATAAGATAGCGGCGCGCATAAAAAGTAACGCTCAGTGAGAGAGGGAGAGAAAAAACAAACCTAATTTTTTACTTTGGATATCGATTGAAAATTGACAAAAATGAAGCATACATAGAAAGTTATTTAAGATGAGGGCCCACATAAAAAGTAACGCTCGGTAAGAGAGAAAAGTACCAGACCTATTTTTTTATCCTAAATATCGATTTGAAATGACGAAATTGGGAGCACAATAGAAAGTAACGTTGAATAGGCATATATAGAAAAGCAATGAAAGTGACAAAGAGCAGGGAAAAAACAGCGAATATTTAGAGTCCGAATGGTATAGCTGAATGGAATGAACTCATGAATGAAATAACAATTATCATGACTATATTAACTTAGAATAATTAAGGA
The DNA here is from genome assembly GCA_947034835.1 of Ballota nigra. Classification (NCBI taxonomy): domain Eukaryota; kingdom Viridiplantae; phylum Streptophyta; class Magnoliopsida; order Lamiales; family Lamiaceae; genus Ballota; species Ballota nigra. Next base: position 735,762 of record OX344727.1, on the reverse strand, counting down.
AGTGAAAAAGTCATTCCTTAATTAATTCAACACGGAATGGAATATGTAAAGACATGGGGAGTAAAAGGAATGTTATTTCTTTATTTTTGGGAATGATCATTCCTTAAGGATCTATTTGGTTAGGGATTGTGGTGGATGGAATGAAAATGGAGATGGAAAAAAGAGGATGGAAGTAATCCAATAAATAGTAAATTTGTGTTTGATTGAAGATGGAAAAAGAGTTGGATGAAACTTTATATTATATTCTAATTGTTAGGCCCTGTCAAAAAAAAAAAATGTTAGGCGTTGAAATAATGATTATGTGAAATAAAAGTAGAATATTTGATAACAAGAAGTGGGAGAGAATAAATGTATAAGAAAAAATAAGAGAGATATTAAGTGGGTGGAATAAAATTATGGGAGAAAATACGTGGGTAAAAGAAAAGTGATGTGATTGTGCAAAATAGAATAAAAAATAGGTGCGTGAATGTATAATAGGAATAGATGGGATGAAATGTGACTATCCAATATCGGATGGTATGGATGAATGTCCATCTCCATCTCTAACCAAACAGAGTCTAAAGAATGATGTTTCAATGTAATAGAACATATTAAGCTGAAATGAAATTAAAAAAAAAAATGCTGATTCCATTATAAATGTATAACCGGTAAAATTATGATAGATGAATTTCACAAGTATGATAGAAAATGAAAAGAAATCACGAATAAATTTAATAAAATAGAATAATTACATATATATGTATATATATTTATATAGTGATATTTAAACTACGAGTTAAAATATCTCAAACAAAATCTTCTATCTATGGGCCCTTGATTGATAAGGTTTATCCCTCAAGTCTTTTATTGATTTTCTTTTTATTTTTGCGCTAATTGATAGTTATTCAAACTTACATGTCCTATATTTAAAAAAAAAAAAAAACAAGATAATGGTAAATGGAAATGTTATGAACTAGGGAATAAATCTACAAATATTAAAAGAAAAAATGGCGAAATTTTTATAAATATTGTATAGAATAACAAATCAAATGAGACGAACTCTTATAAATTAAAAGCTTAAATAATACACATAAAAAAAAAAAAAAAATCTCTAAGAGAGCAACGTGCATCTCCTTGAATTCATCCACGCATATGATTTATAAGCAAGTAATTTTTTTTTTTTTTTTTCAATGCTAAAAATTATTTTCAAATCAAAATAATAATTTTTCACGAGAACGACCGTTTCATCCTAGATCTATGATATATAATCCAACTCGTTAGAATAGAACATTAAGGATGTGTTTGCATGCTCCTTTATATGATTATATGATATTTACACAATAATATCGATTATGCAATTTAAATCCTTGAGTGGATACATCATTAAAGATTGAATGAGTAATGAATTGGGCAAGGATTATTATTCTTGATATCTATCTGTATTTATTAAGTAATTTTTTTTTTTTTTGGATTATTAAATATGCACTTTAAACCACTATTTAAATGGATTTCGCAACATCTCAAAATCTAAATTTTGGTCTAATAAACATAGGATAATATAATATTTTTATCGATAAAATTGTACTCGAACCCATTACTTTTTTATCATAGGTAGTGAAGTTCTAACCACTTGAACTATACCACTTTATCACATAGGATAATAAAATTGAATATTTCAGATGTTGAATAAATTTGTACCAAAAAATAAAGATCATCTTTACTTTAAAAAGTACAAGAACTAAAGCAAGTGCTTAACTATCCATTGAAATTTAGCACTTGCAAGCAAGTTCCCTCAATTCCCCATATAAGAAACGTCGGGTATAGACGGATATACAAAAAAAGTAGATTTCAGACATAAATTGAATGGTTAAAACTTTTCTTTTAAAGTAATAATTCAATTACCTGATATTGATTAGAAACTGGAGAAGATTAGAGAATCTGTTGGAATAAGACAATGGATAAAAACTTATAGTGAATCTCAAATCCTCGAGAACCTGTTACCAATCGGAGATTGACGAAAAAATGAAGCATGCATAGAAAGTAGGCACGCATAAAAAGTAACGTTCGGTGAGAGAGAAAAAAAGATCTAATCTATGACCCTTAGGCCATGTTCTTTTTGGGTTTTAAGTGGTTTTTAAAAACCGATTTTTGAAAACCAATGGTTTTTGTAATCCATAGGGTTTTTAAAATCTTTGTTATTTTTGGGTTTTGAGTAGGGTAGGTTTTAACTTTATTATGTAAAAGTAAAGGAGTGTTGTATAGGTTATTTATAGGGTTGTAGGCTTAGGATTTCAAAAACTTGTTTTTAAAACACAAACTAGAATGAGTTTTAGATTTCAAAATCCAAATCCAGGTTTTTAAAACCCAAAAAGAACATAGCCTTAATATCGATCTGAAATAACAAAATTGGAAACACACATAGAAAGTAACGTATGATAAGGGGCAAGGATACAAAAATCAAAAATTGCTCGTTGGGGTGATTTTGGTTGTTTAGTCAGTCTATCTTATAATAATTTTCACGAGAGCAACCATTTCATCAAAGATCTAGGAAATATAATTCAACTCATTAGAATAAAACATTAAGGATGTGTTTTCATGCTTTCTTATATGATTATATGATATTTACACCACCGTATTGAGTATGCAATTTAAATCCTTGTTTGAGCGGAATTATTCACACATCATTAAAGATTGAATGAGTAATGGATTATGCAAGGTTTATTATTCTCGATATCTACATATATATCTATTAAGTATTTTTTTTTTATGGGATTATTAAATACGCACTTTAAATCACTATTTAAATGAGATTTGCAACATCTCAATTTTAGTCTAATAAACTTATGATAATATAATGATTATTTCAGATGTTGAATAAATTTGTAGGGGAAGGGAAAATAAAGATCATTTTTACTTTAAAAGTAAATGAACTAAACCAATCACTTAATTATCCATTAAAATTTAGCGCTTACAAGCAAGTTCACTCCGTCCCCCATATAAGAAACGCCGGAGATAAGAACAAAGTAAATTTCAGACATGAATTGATTGGTTAAGACTTTCTTTTAAAGTAATAATCCAATTACCTGATATCATTTGGAAACTGAAGAAGAACAGAGAATGCCAGGAATAACACCTTGGATAAAAGCTTATAGCGAATCTCAAATCCTTGAGAACCTGTTATCAATCGGAAATTGACGAAAATGAAGCATACATAGAAAGCAAGCACACATAAAAAGTAACGCTCGGTGAGAGAGAAAAAAAGATCTAATCTGTGACCCTTAATATCGACCCTAAATGACAAAGTTGGGGCACACATAGAAAGTAACGTATGATGAGGGCTAGAGCTGGCAAATCGGGCCTCCCGGCGCGGTCCATTTTCAAATTGGACTTATAAAAATGGAGCTCAATCTAATCAAGTTTGCATGCTAATGTGTCAGCCCGACTCATTTCAATTTTTTTTTTACATGAATAGTGAACATAAAAAAAGAAAAGAAAAAACTAAACATACTCATCACACTTTCATAATTCACATATATATTTTATATCATCTTAATCTACTTTAATATTTTATACAACAATATGTTTGTGTGTGGATGGATCTAATGGGTTATTTAACCTTAGGGTTGACCTTGTGGTGCTATTTTCAAGTATTTGACGAATATTAAATGTTACTTTAAACAATTATATATTTTAATTTGAATTATTTAATATTATTTTTATGTTTAAAAAATAATTCAAAGTTATACAAGGTAGATTGGACATTTCGTCAATCCTGTTGGGCCAGGGGGTGGGGGCTCTGGGGGTAAGGACTTCGTCTTTTGCTACAAGATTGGACATTTCGATTCTATGGGGTGGAGTGAAATTACATTTACAAATTAATTTACATTAAATAAATTCTCCTAGGAAAATAAAAAAGACTTAAGTATGAGATATTGAGATCGTCCCATGCAATTTTTTGTATTAATTAATTGTAGAGTATCACTACTTACCCCTAAAATTCTATAAACCCCTCATTATTTGATAATTTTAACCCCTCTATAAAAATAAAATAAAAAGGGAAATGCAATTTTTTTACCTTGCCACATTACTGTTTTTTTTTTTAAGCAAAGTTTGGATCGAACAAGATCTTAAGTTCTGTTGGAGTATTTTGGTTGGATTTGAGACAGTTTTTTTAGGGCTTGTTTGTTTTGGAATTTGATAAGACTAGACTTTCCGGCCCCCGCCCCATTCTAGTTAGAGATGTAACATCCCATTTTTACATCTCATTCTTCATCCACACCTATAATACCTATTTTTTCTCACTTACACTCTATTTCCTATTTTTCTCCCACTTACACTCTCTTTCCTACTTTTTTCTTTCATATTTTTCTCTCACTTACACTCTATTTCCTACTTTTCTCTTACACGTCCTACTTTACTTTTACACATGATTTGACATAAAGTAAAATCTCACCCTACTAAAATTCCAAAACAAACACACACTTTTATTATCATCCAAGACTTTACATCTTGTGGGCGTAAAGCCATGACTTCATACGCCCACCTAAATCCCGAAACAAACAAGCCCTTATGCCATGTTCTTTTTGGGTTTTAAGTGGTTTTTAAAAACCTATTTTTGAAAACCAAGGTTTTTGTAATCCATGAGTTTTTAAAATCTTTATTCTTTTTGGGTTTTGAGTAGGGTAGGTTTTAACTTTATTATGTAAAAAGTAAAGGAGTGTTGTATAGGTTATTTATAAGGTTGTAGGATTATGATTTCAAAAACCTAATTTTAAAACTCAAACTAGAATAGGTTTTGGATTTCAAAATCCAAATCCAGATTTTTAAAACCCAAAAAGAACATAGCCTTAGAGTTTCAACATTCTACGATACTCAAAAAGAACTTTCTTCATGATAAGCACTGTTGGGGTTGTTTTGATACATTGAGAGACAACTTTTAAAAAAAAAAAACTTTTAGAAGCAATTTTCGGTGTTTTAAAAACACCCCCTAGCCTTACTCATCGATTCGAACTAACATTCACTTTTTTTTTTTCAAAAGTTAGTAAGACTACCTTTAAAAAAAAAAAACTACTTGTAAAGATAGTCTTCAACGTTTCAAAAATACCCCGGGTATGTTTGTTTTAAGGGATTAGAAGAGATTGATACTTTAATTGCATTCAATTACATGTTTGGTTTATGTGATACCGACTTGGGATAAATGTCACAGACATAATTAACACATAAAAAGAGTTGGACCAATTGTCCCACAAACAAAGAATAATTATTTATCAATCCTATTCATCAAAGCAAACATGACATTAGTCTTACTCATTGATTCCAATTAATATTAATTCATTGTTATACTATTACTAAATACTCCTTCAGTTTCACAGTAACTTTCTCATTTTTCACTTTCTTAATATCCCACAAATTAATTTTACTTTTTAAAAAAGCAAAAACAACACTTTATATCGAAAATAATCTTATGCCTACAGTGGTACAAAATAATATACTCACCGCGAATATGATAATGACATATAAACAAATAAGATCTCTCATTTAAATTTACAGGGGCTCACTGCTTATGTGTCATTATCACATTCGCAGTGAGTATATTATATTGGACATATGATCATTTCCGCACTTTATATATTAATAAATAAATAAATTTCTTAAACAATTAGTACTTTTTATTTTTTTACAACTGCACACTATTTTATACAAAAGTTAACATGTGACTTATCGAGTCATCGTACTTATAATGAGACGGAGGTAGTATTTTTCTAGTGTCACAAAACACACACGTGTCTCTTTTAACATAGGATCAATCCATTTGTACGATGATTTGATTTTACTTTTTGTTCCAACAAGGTACTTGTTTCAACCCAAAATTAGTTGACACTGCAATTGTCGTTTGATTGATATCGATTCTTTTTGCAAGTGTTCGGCCTTTTCTTTCAAAATATAGAACCATTGACACTTTCAAGATTTTTAAAGATGTCATCTACTCCCTCCATCCCATTATTATTTGCATACTTTTTTTATTCGTCCGTCCTAAAATTATTTGCACACTTAAAAAAAAAATATTGATTTACGTGCACATTCACAATAATATACACACATTTACACATATACCATTATTTTACTAAAAAACACAATTTTCTTAATATGTGTGCCTCTTTTAGTATGCAAAAAATGATGGAACGGAGGGAGTATTTTTTTTTAAAAATGTCACTCAAAAGAGTTGCACAAAGGTCACGCAGGGTATTTTTACTCAAAAAAAAAAAAAAGAGAAAATATTGAGTGATATTTTCGAAAAAAAATATTTGAAAGTGACACTTTTACATATTTCCTTTTTTTTTTTTTTTTTTTTTTTTACTTAAGGGTATGTCATTGTAAATGACTTTTAAAGATCGATTTTAAAAAACTAGTGGGTGAAATTTGCTGTCAACAGGATTTAATCACTAAGATGTGTGGACAGACGCGAGCCATTTGACTCTAATAACATAAAAGAATTACGTCCCATCTAAAAATTCGAACTTGTAAAAAGATATGAAATTAATATATTTGTATAGTAGTTCCCAATAATGAACATACTTTATAGGTTATATATAGATGTGTAGTATTAGATTCCAAATAACCAAATTTTAAAACCCAAATAACCATACTTTATAGGTTATATATAGATGTGTAGTATTAGATTCCAAATAACCAAATTTTAAAACCCAAAATGAGTTTTAAATTTCAAAATCCAAATCCAATTTTTAAAACCCAAAAAGAACATCACCTAATTGTAGTCCCTCCTCCGGCCCTCGAAAACCATGCCTATTTATTTTTTGACACGTTTTAAGAAAAAGTAGACAACATATAATATCCCCGTCTCTTTTTTGTTTTCTTAATTGACTTCTATTAACTTTAATGTGAAATTTGATTTGTAGCATTTAAATGAATAAAATAAAAATTCTTATGATTGTATTTTATTCAATTTAAGTGTATGAAACAAAATATTTTTCTACATAATTATTAAAATGAGATGCAACTTAAAAGTGTTTAAAGGGGGATAAATAGTAAAATAGGTAAACAAGAAAGGGACGAGAGTAGTAAAAAAAAATTATTGAAAAAAACAGGGTAGACACATTTTTGGTGGAGTGGATAAAATTATTACTCACTCCGTCCCAAAAATTTGGTCCTGTTACTTTTTGCACGGTTATTAAAAAAATTAATATAATATGTAAAAAATAAGAATATTGTGTCACATCAAATACAAATAAATTATTTTAAAAATGTTATGTGTGTATATTGAAAAGTATAAATAAAATTTATTATTTTCATTTTAAACAACAAGACCATTTTTCGGAAATAGAGGGAGTATTTGCAGATTGGGACATCAACTTTTTGGTCTTCACAAAAGCAATCCTTGCACAGAACGAGAAGAATTTCCTCCCACGAGTTGAGAATCCCGCAAAAAACGACTATGGCATCCATGGCAGCTATACCAAGCTTCGGCGCCTTCTCCCTGATTCCATCCTCGCAATCTCCGAAAATCAAATTTCTCAGATTTCAATCATTTGCGCCCCTCAATTTCCGGCAATTGCAAAAGTATCACCGGAAATTTAGCGCTGCAAAAGCATCGGCGACTGGCTTATACTCCGCCGATCACTTCGACCTCACCGTGGAGAACGTGGACAAGGTTCTCGAAAACGTCCGGCCTTATCTAATCGCTGACGGCGGGAATGTCGACGTCGTGTCCGTTGAAAACGGCGTCGTGTCGCTCAAGCTCCAAGGTACGCGCGTTTTTCCTAGGGTTGCCTCCCCTGCTTCACTTAGTTTCATATAATTCAAGCTGATTTTTGGTGATTATGAAGAATTCAATTGTTTTAGTGATGTATAGAGATCAATTAGTGGTTGGATATGCTGATTTCGAGCATTAATCATTGAATAAAAGCCCTAACAGCGGAAATACCTGATCAAGAGTGGCTTGGTTTTTTTGTTTTTAATTTGGCAATTTTATTGGTTATGGAGGAATTGTTCATAAGAAATTTGTTCAAATTGCAAGAAATCATTGAATTTCCTGGATGATCCCCATTGCATCCTTTTCAGATTTTAACTCTCATTTTACATATTTCTATTTATTTTCTATGTTGGATTTTGATAGATATAGCATGTATCCACTTTCCATAAACATATAAACACACACATACATCAAATGGCACGAAACCCCCTCGTGGTTTTGAATTTTTGCGTGAAATTCCTCTGTGGTTCGGAAATTGTGCAAAACTCCCTTGTGGTTTACAAATATATAGCGAAGTCTCCCCTTTTTCCAAAAACGAGTTTCTTGTTATGTCCTTCATATTATAGTCCTAAAATCTCAATATTTGAAAAAATAAAATACGAAAAGTAGAAGAAATGGGTAAAACCGTGAACTCATTTTTCTAAAAAGGTGAGAATTCACTATATTTAGCAAACCATAGGGGGGTTTCGCGCAATTTTCAAATCACGAGGGATTTTGCGTAACATTTCAAAACCATGAGGGGGTTTCGTGCAATTAACCCTTTGTGTGTGTGTGTTTTGGTCCCTATCATATAGTTCTTGTCGATGCTCAAAACAGGCTAAACATCTCACTTAGTATAGCGAGATATATAGGTCGTGCTGTTGCTGATGCACCCAATATGTAAAACAAACAATCAAACCTAGCCTTTAATCCCAAATAATTGTGTGTATCAAAGGAAAAACACAGCCTCAAGAATAGTTGCCTTCAATAATTTGGTCCTGCTTATACCAATTTGGTGTTGCGAATGAAGCTTTTTTCTATGTCCGGTTGAAGAAATCGATATACATTTGTTTACAGTATGAAGTCGTGATTTACTTGTGCTCTATCGACTAATAGGAGCATGTGAGAGCTGTCCCAGTTCAACAACAACCATGCAAATGGGAATTGAAAGAGTCCTCAAGGAAAAATTCGGAGATGCCATCACGGATATTTGTCAAGTATATGATGAGCAAATCAAAGAAACTACTGTTGAGGTGAGTTTATGCATCTGCTGTTTATATGATTTTCCACGATTGGGGGAATTTTAGCCTGTATGAATGTCTAAACCATTATTTTAGCAACTTTATAGTTTAAACAAAAATCATTATTATAGAAACTTTTTGACACAAAAGACTAAGGGCTTAGTTTGCATTTAGGGACAGATTGTATTCATTGGACAAGATTTAGTCGGATTGCACCCACATAAAGTGAAATTTAAAGTGTAGCAACTTGTTTGAATCGAGTGATGGAAGAGTTTTGACACCAAAATCCCGAAATTGTCTGAAGTCTTTTTTATATTGGCCATTGAGGGACAAAACCCAAAACGAGCACAGACCATTAATCGTTCTTGGGTTTTAATCCTTCGAACCGAACGGTGGATGTAGTCAATTATCCAATCCAGGCTAATCCCTTCAGGGATTGTTTGCTTTACGTGACTGAATTGGACTAGATGGGATTGGACTGAAAAGAATTGAATAATTTTGGATTATTGAGTATGAATGTATGTTTGGATTGTAGGATTGAATTGTATGATTAAGTGAGATAAATTGGGCGGCGGTTTATTTTTTATGAGGATAAATCGGGCGGCGGTTATTTTTATTTTGAATAAGGGTAGATTGGTCACTTAAAATAGAAAATGGAGGACAAAATGGTAATTGTAATTCCGTTTCCACCTATTTGTCATCTATGGGGGATTAGCTGGATTATGGACCCGGACCTTTAGTCCAGGACCATGATCCTTTGCAGTCCTTCAAACCAAACATGAGATTACCTGGAATTATAAAGGCAATCTCAAGCAGTCCTTCAAACCAAACGGCCCCTCATTAGTCCACTTTATTCAGTGAGATCATAAAGTGTAATAAGGTTGGCACACTCACTAGTTGACATGAATTTTGTAGTTGACCCCATTTGAACGCAACTTTGCACAGGAGTACTTCAGTCTTTTTGGGCTTGTTTGTTTCGGGATTTAGGTGGGCGTGTGAAGTCATGACGTTACGCCCACAAAATGTAAAATCTTGAATGATAATAAAAGTGTGTGTTTGTTTTGGGATTTTAGTAGGGTGAGATTTTACTTTATATCAAATCATGTGTAAAAGTAAAGTAGGATGCGTAAGAGAAAAGTAGGAAATAGAGTGTAAGTGAGAGAAAAGTATGAAAGAAAAAAGTAGGAAATAGAGTGTAAGTGAGAGAAAAGTAGGAAAGAGAGTGTAAGTGAGAGAAAATAAGTATTATAGGTGTGGATGAAGAATGAGATGTAAAAACGGGATGTTACATCTCTAACTAGAATAGGGCGGGGGCCGGAAAGTCCTAGTCCTGTCCGTGTGAATTCCAAAACAAACAAGCCCTTTATGTCGAATAATCATTTTGCCAAAAAGTTGCTAAATAGTGTTATCTTTTCTTGATTTAACTTAAATACCAAAGCTCACAAGCTTGTACTCTTATCAAAAGTGTGGACATTGAATCATGTGGTGAAATCTGCAGGCAGTTAACAGCCATCTAGAGATCTTAAGACCGGCCATTAAGAACTATGGTGGAAGTGTTGAAGTGTTATCTATTACGGGTGGCGACTGTCTCGTAAAGTACATCGGTCCCGATTCAATCGGGTCGGGGATTAAAGCGGCAATCAAAGAGAGATTCCCAGATATTGTCAATGTGGAGCTCACAAGTAGCTGATGATTTTGGAGTTTTGACATTTTGGTTGGTCGTCTTTATGAATTATATTTCAGTGCTCGTTGTATTTTTTGTGTATAGTATACGTTATTATAAGCATAATAAACTGATATTGTATGTGTTGATATGAAAGATGAACCCTCTTGTTTTGACACACAGTATGTATCAAGTTAAACTGTCCAATTTATATGAAGAGTAGATTTTTTTTACTGTAGTAGTACGATTTTGCAAGTGTGGTGTTTGCAAACTTCAATAATCATTTTTTATTTTCTTTTTATTTCTAAAGATAGCTTTACTCCATTTCACAGGAGTAGTTTGCAAATGCTCCCTCTTTCACAATTATTTGCACATTTTTCTCATTGGCAAACTCTCATATACACTAAGTGTACGGTGCAGTCATTCAACAATTATCCGTGTTTATATTGAAAAGTTTGTTTCAATTACACTGAAAAGTGTGGTTGGATTACACTAAAAATTGATTTTCAGTGTAAACTTTTCAGTGTAATCCAACCACACTTTTCAGTGTATTTGAAACAAATTTTTAAGTGTAAACATAGTCAACTGTTGAGTGAGTGCACCATACACCAAGTGCACAGGGGAGTTAGTCTTTTCTTATTCGCCTATTCCACAATTATTTACAAAAATTATCATTATTTTTTGCCTTTAGGCCCACAATATATTCAATTCTACCAATATCTTCACTCTATAGTTTATACCCCTCACAAAACACTAGTCATTACATTTTTTTTTTTAAAAATGAGTCAAATTCATAGTGCAAACAATTATGGGACAAAGAGAGTATCATTAAAAGAGAAAATGATCTCTATTTTTCAATAAATTATACACTCCACAGCTTTATGTATTTGTACATAAGTGATTCTAGTATTTTTTTTTTAAATAGACTCTCTTCGTTCCCTATTAATTTTTATATAGGGTGTGATACATTTTTTAAATGAAAGAAAAAATATTTTATTGATTTTTGAATCAATGAATGAAGAATATGTTGAAATAAAGTAGGTATTGTAAGAATACTTTGTTTCAAAATTTAAGATGTGGAAATTATTATGGGTTATGAAGGTTATTAGAAATACATAGGCTATGTTCTTTTTGGGTTTTAAGTGTTTTTTAAAATTCGTTTTTGAAAACTAGTACCCCCTCCGTCCCACAATTATTTGCATACTTTCCTTATTCGTCCGTCCAACAATTGTTTGCACACCCAAAAAAGAAAACATTTTTATAAACTCTACCCTCACAATAGTCACATATTTACAAGAATTGCCATTATTTTTTGCCTTTTGGGCCCACACTACACTTAATTTAACCAATTTCTTCACTTTATATCCCCCAAACACTACTCATTACATTTTTTTTCTTAAAAGTAGTGTCAATTTTGTGGTGCAAACATTATTGAGACGGAGGTAGTAGTTTGTAATCCATTGAGTTTTTAAAATATGTGTTTTTTTTAAGTAGGGTAGATTTTAACTTTATTATATAAAATTAAAGGATTATTGTATATGTTATTTATAAAGTGGTAGGATTAGAATTTAAAAAATCTAATTTTAAAATAAAAAATAAAATGAATTTTAGATTTAAAAATCCAAATTCGAGTTTATAAAAAAAAAATAGTCAGCTCTAGGAAAGTGGTTTTCTGACTTGTCCTTTTCTATCCTGCCTTGGGAATTGGTTTATACACGACTTCATATATGATGTGGTAAGAGATCTGCCAAAGGATTACACCTAAAACAGTGTGAAGCCAATAAACAACATCAATTTTTGTACTTTTTTAGGGAAAGATAAAAAAAGAAACAATTAAATGTAGTCTTCCTTACCCTGTCTGCCATTACCAATGTAAGATCAATTCCTACTACTCCATTCACCAAAAAGTAAATATGGGATTCCCCTAAACCACTCCAAACGTACTCCATAATCCATACAATACATCAAGTATATCCCAAAATAGCACACTATAGGCTAGAGCAATCCCCTATATATTCTTGCACTTTTTATATGTAATTACAAATACACCTTCCTCCAATTTTTTTTACTAGTCCTCTTTCCCAATAAAACTAATCATATTTTCTAGGGTTGTTTATTTTGGGATTTAGGTGGGCGTGTGAAATCATTACTTTACGCCCACAGGATGTAAAGTCTTGAATGATAATAAAAATGTGTGTTTGTTTTGAGATTTTAGTATGGTGAGATTTTACTTTATGTCAAATCATGTGTAAAAATAAAGTAGGACGTGTAAGAGAAGAGTAGGAAAGAGAGTGTAAGTGGGAGAAAAGTATGAAAGAGAGTGTAAGTGAGAGAAAATAGGTATTATAGATGTGGATGAAGAATGAGATGTAAAAAGGGGATGTTACATCTCTAACTAGAATGAGGCGGGGGGGGGGGGGGGGGGCGGAAAATCCTAGTTCTATTCGTGTGAATCCCAAAACAAACAAGCCCTAAAAGAACAAAATTACATTCTCAACATACAACTCACTTTACTTTTAATACACAGTATATTCACTTTTGTTGATGATCTTTGATCAATGTTGATAATTAGTGGTTGTTTATGCTAAGAAAGATCACCAAACAAGAATCAATATAGGATTAAAACTGGATTTTTGTAAGTAAAGGTTGAGGAATAAATTTGCAAAAGTTTGGCTTGTTTTTTAATTTTGTAACCCCCCCCTTCTTATTATCCCATGAAGGGTATTTATAGAGATACAAGCAGGTAGGAGGTGTCACCTCCTTAATCATCTTAATTTATATTGTGACAAGTGTTAAGACGTTTGTCATCTCCTAAGCTATTACATCTTTACACAATAACAAGTGTTAAGACACTTGTTTGTTCCTAATGTAATGCCTAATTATTGGGATTTCTGATGATCATCCGGGGTGCCCTCTTGCTCGCCTGCTCGCCTCTAATTGGGTCTTTGTGTCTTCTTGGTCTGGCTGTTCGCCACCTCTTTCTGTTTCTCATGACCAGCTGCTCGCCTCCTAGCCTCTATGACCAGCTGCTCGTCTACTTGCTCTTGGTCTTCAGGCCCAGCTGCTCGCCTCTCCGTACTTGATCATCTTGCCCAGTTGCTCGCCTCCTACATCAGTAATCTCTGCTGCTCGTCCTTCATTACTATTTTATTCATAATGACTTTTTAATCTCATTATTTTAATATTTTTATTTCTAATCTTGTTGCCCGACTGTTCGCCTATCAACAATGCCCCCTAGTTTGGCATATAAGGATAGATTTTATCCTTTTTTGTCAAACTATAGGATAGGTTAAATTATTCAAAAGCAGGCGAGCAACAGGGAATTTGCCTTCATTTTTATAGGGAGCGAGCAACAGGTTTTTGAAATTTTAAGCGGGAACTCTCAGAGGCGACCAGTGGGGAACGACCCTTGGGCTCGCGTCGTTCCGCTTCCCAAGGCACGAAATACGAAGCGACGCCCACGCGTGCGTCCCTAAATTGCAACTAGAGGCTTTAATTTTTCATTTTTCTTAGTTTCACCCCCGAATCCATATCTATAAATAGCTCCTTCATTTCTTCTTTTTTCTTTTTTCGATTTCACTCATACAACAAACCCCATTGAAGAGTTCTTGAGCTTTTTCTTCTTCGTTTTCCTCGAATCTCCTGTTGATTTCTTCCAAATCGAAGGTAAATCCTTTGATTTTCTTATTTCTTTCTGTTATTTCTTGCATTTTGTTTTCAATTTTGCAATTTCTCATTTTTCTTCACTTCTCTTTACCTTCACCGCCCTGTCGCCGCCACGTCGCCGCCGTCTTCTTCTATTTTTTGTTCAAATCGCCGCATCACTCATTCTGCCCTTATTTGTGCTCTTTTTCGTTTGATTTGCATAACAAATTTTAGAAATGGCATCTCCTTCTTCGAGTAACACTTTATCCATCGAACTTATTGAACGAAACCCGGGGAAAAGGCCCATGGAAGATGAAGCGTCAGTCCCTTCTCCTCGCCGCTCACTCCGGCGAGCAACTAGGCAAAATCCTAGAACCCTGCTTGTTGACGAAGATACAGGCTCCGAGGTGAGCTCCGTTGTTCGCTCCATTGACAAATTCTATGCCGTGGATAGCTCAGGCGAGCAGGACATCCAAGGTCCTGTTACTCGCTCCTCGCCTCCTGAAGGTACCTCTTCGGATTTAGGCGAAGACTCTGCAGACGTTGCTGCTGAAATAGAAGAGATGAGTCTCCAAGGGGATACGGGAGCGAGCGGCGAGCAGGTGGCCAGGAGCGAACAAGTAGTCGGATCAAGGAGCGAGCAAGAGGCTCCTTCAGGGAGCGAGCAATTGGGAGTTACTTGGGAATTTCTTCGGGAGATAAACTTCCCTATAACAAGGCCAACTCACGAATCTCTCATTCCGCAAGCCGTAGTTCGAAGGCAGGAGTGGATTGACTACGCCAACCAGTACCACCAAACCTTCCCTATACCTCCCCGAGATATTATGGAAGCTCGGGAATCTGTGTATACCGCAAGCAAGGTGGCAAGTGTAATCACGGAAGATGACTTGGTTCGAATCCGGTCTTCTTATCGCATTCCGTATGACATTCACCTATATGCTCCACAACAAGGGGAGACTGCCGATAATCCGCCCCCAGGGTGTACTGCCATTAACCTGGATATCCTTAACGCAGGGTTCCCTCTTCCCTTACATCCAGTGATCGGACGATTCTTGGAAGATACCAACTTGGCGATCACCCAGATCACCCCAAACGGGTGGAGTAACCTGTTAGCCTTCATTACCCTCTTTGGATTAGAAGGCTACAAAAATAAGATCAGCACGGTGGAAATACACTATGCCCTTACTATTTCCTCGGCTGCCAATGAAGAAGGGCTCGGGTGGTATTACATCAAAGCCCGTAGCGGTGTTAAATTGATTGAGGGGGTGCCTAACAAAGTCAAAAGCTGGCACAAACAATTCTTTTTTATTGGCGGCGATTGGCGGGCATCTTCCGATTTTTCGGGAGGACCGGGGCGCATACCTTCTCCCACACATTTTGGCGATATTCGACGTAGGTTTTATTTCTTGGTTCGTTACTTCTAGGGTGAACTAATTTTAATCTTTCTCCTTGTTTTGCAGGTCCGCGTATTCTTAAGTGGGGACATTCCGAGTTGAGTGAGGAGTTCTTATACGTCCTTGCATTAATTTCATTGCGGGACGTCAAAGATCGGAGCATTGGCCATCTTTCTAAAGCGCATTGTCGCAGGTTAGCTCAGCTTACTACCAGTGCTCATCATTTGGAGGCACAAGCGGAAATCCCCGAGGGTAAGTTTCACTTGTTAATTTTTCCTTCTTTTCTTATTATTTGTTCTTGCCCTGTTGGTCGCCTAAGCCCTGCTGGTCGCCTAGGCCCTGCTGGTCGCCTAGGGTAAGTTTCCCTTGTTAATTTTACTGATAATTTTTGTGTTGTTTTCAGCTCAAAGGGTAACGGTTGCTATCCCCCAAATTCCTGAGAGTTACCACCTACTCGCACGTCAGGTTAAGCAGATAGCAGCTAATCAACCTTCAAAGAAGAAGAAGTTTGATCCTTGCACTTCTTTAATCAAGCTGAGGGCAGGACCACAAGATGAGGGGGAGGCTCCTCAAGCACCGGCACCTATTCCTCGCCCACCTCCTCGTTCCTCGCCTGCCAGAGAGACTCGAGGGAAGAAAAGATTAATTAAGGAGACTGCCCCCAGGAAAGAAGATGAGCGTTCAAAAAGGACCAGGGGGCAAGGTTCTTCCCAGGTGGGTCACCCAACTGCTCGCTCCTCGCCTGTTGAGGAGGTGACCGAGCAGCAGGTCACTGAAGCCATGCTCGCCGGCCGAAGGGGTTCATCACCTGACGGCTCCTACCTGGGTTATGACCCAGTGAAGTTAAGGGAGTAAGTATTTTCCTTACTGCTCGGCTGCTCGCCTCTTTGCCCATATTAAATTTCCTAAAACTTTTCCATCTTCTTACAGGTATCGGAGAGATGATTATCCCGGTCGCTCCAGAGTTCTTCATCAACTCTGTTGCGTGAAGTCGGCCCCCGCCTATCCCGACCTTAGGGATTCTCATGTTCGGCGGGCTACAGAGCTCATTCCCCGTGCCTGGATAAAAACTGGCGAAGAGATCCTTCAGAGTCAGTCTCTCAGCGACAACGCTCGTCTTCTGGGTTACAACGCTAGTCATCAAGCTATAACTGCCCAACGAGTCATTGACCAAGCTATTGAGCTTGAGAGAACCAACCGGGGCTTGGGCCGGAAAATAGAGCAGCTCGAGGTGGACCGGGATGCTCAATTGAGGAGGAAGGATGAAGAGCTGGCTAAGCTGAAAGCGGACTTTGAGAGAGCCAAGCACACCTGGGAGCGGGAGGTGAAAGCAGCGGAGGATCGGGAAATGGTAGCGTCCAACGCTTCAGAGAAGCTTAAGTTGGATCTGGGCGTTGCCACTGACCGTCTCCAAGTTCTAGAGACCGAGCGGGTTGGTCTGGTGGAGAGAGTTGAGTCTCTGAAGGTCCACGTTGACCAGCTGGAGAAAGAGAAAAGGCAGGCCATTTCTTACGGCACGTACGTGCAGGATGTGACTGATAACACTAATCTTGGTTACATCTGTGCGTACGCAGATTGTGTACGATCTGTGAAATATGCCTTGGATAATGGCCTTGATGTCATGACGAGCACTATCAAGGACTTTGCAGATTATGTTACTGAAAATCCTCCTGCTGCTGGTTTTGAGATCCCCGTTGCCGACTTAGGGGAAATGGGGTTAGACTTGGGCATATTTAAAGATGATGTCCAAGTTGTAGCTCCGAAGGAGAGGACTGAAGAGGTGAACCGAGATGCTACCGTATTTGATGCTCTAAGTCCTCTCTTTCCGAACCCCCTTGGTGAAGCAAGCTCCTCTGCTGCTGTGGGCGAGCAGCAAGTCATGGCCACTGTTCAAGATGTTCCTCCTCCGCCACCAACTGAAGATCTTCCAATAGCACCGGCTCCTCCGGCATCTGAGTCCTAGACTTCTTTTATTTTTCTGCTTCCCTAGTTAATGTAATAGGATGATAATCGTATGTCTCTTTTTATCTTTGTACTCGAAATTTCAACTTTTAATGAAATATTCTTGTCTTATTCGTTCGCCTTTCATATGCCTCTAATTTATTTTTGCTTAAGTATTTCTCTCTGATTGAAAGTTTTGATACTTTTCCTTTGCAAATATGTGTATATTGAGTATGTATGAGCCTATTTGGTTCTTTTGAAGAACTTGGCTTTTGTCATACTTTTCTATGTGCCCTGTTGCTCGCCCCTTGCTATTTTTTTGCTTAAGTGCATTTAGCTTTGGGACGAACAACTATGTGTTGGCATGTGCCCTTCTGCTCGCCTCCACTATACTTGTGCTTTATGCATTTAGTATCTTGGGCGAGCAACTCTGTGTGATGGGGCGATCAGGTGGCCTCCTGAGTCTCATGGACCCTGCTGCTCGCCTCCTCTTGGACTTGTGCTTTTTCAACAACTGTTTGTCTTCTGGCGAGCAGTTTTTCTTTTTTGGCGAACAATTGAGCTTTGATGCCTCTTTGGCTCTTTTTTTTTTTTTTTTTTTACAACTTTTGCCATAAAAATTCAAAAAATATTTTATCAATCTTATACCTTATAATAACATAAATAATGGTTTACATCAAAAGACTTTACATTGGTTTCCTAACTGTTGGAGTTATACGTGAAAGTATGCTTTTACTTTGTATAACTCGTGTATCAAACACTCGTTTTATGAGAATAATTCTTTTATCGCATTTGCTTTAGTTATGATTGAATGTTGAATTTCTATTGCAAACAGTTCAATATATAGTACATGTTACATTGTAGTTAATGTGGTGATACCCGATCACGGAAGACAACATTAACAGTTTACTTGTAACTAAACGTACAATTAACGACCCAGGTGGAATTGAACAATCCGCCGTGAAAGGTCGATGTGTAAGGCTCAGATTGGTCTGTCTTGACTAAGAGATTGCACTAGCACATTTAGTATGTGTTGAAGAGGTCCTACAGCGAGGATAAATTCTTCTGTTCTGAAAGGTGAAGAATTAGACCTCAGTGGTTGTTGATTTCTTAATCTCCGTCCCTTAAATAGGACCGTGTGTGCTTAGTAGTTACTGCTTTGATTCATGTTGGGTGAGAATCATTGCGACTTTGAACTTTGTGTCTTGGGCAGTAATATTAATCATACGACGGTTGCTAAGATTTAATACGGAGAAATGCGTGCGAGTACGGCTCGTGTGATTAGTCCCCTTGGTGGGCTCAGAAGTTTTATTGTACCAAATCTTGCAAGTGAAGAATTAGTTTCTTCGGTACGAATAATAATGTTGAGCTGTCTTTACTCCAAGGTGAAAGATGTTAATTAATTTAGAGCTATTCGGAAGCTTGATTAATTAATGGACTTGATAATCTTAAACGCGGGAAATAATAACCGGGAGCCCATATTATCGTAATATGGATTAAGATGGATAGTGCAATATTAATTTATTAGTGGTAATAATTAATATTAATGGGCTGAATTATATTGGGGCTCAATATTGAAATTCAGAAGTCCATTAGGAGGTCCAATCTTAATTCTCCTTAAGGCCCCTCAAGTAGCCCATTAAGTAGCCCAATAATGATAAGGTGATTAAAATAAAAAGAAAATTATATTGCTGATTTTTCTCTCTTATTTTCGAAAAATGCATGTGTAGGAGAAATTAGATTTTGTTGATTTTCTTGAAAAGATATTATGGAAGATATGTATTCTAGAAATACAAGAATATCCCATATATTCAAGAAGATCCAAATCTTGGATTTCATTCTCATAATTTTCGAAAATATTAAGCCTTAATATGTAGGGTGAGATTTTTGTGGGATATTTTATTTTGGAGAAAAGAATATATGAGATATATTCAAGATTTCTTAGAGTCTAAGAAATGATTTTTTTCCAAGCCCATATCCACATGAAAAAATCGGTCACTACATATTATAAATAGGAGATGATTATTTCATCTCCAAGTACATAATTCCATGTGTTGGAAAAATCAAGAAGCATAAATATTTTTCTTTTTCCTTAGTTTATTAAATTGCTTGAAAGCGTCTCCCACCGGCAATCAAGTGAGGTGAAAAGGGAAATACTTGAGAAGGCTTTGGGTTGATAGAGCGAGATTACAAGTGTCCCGTATATCCAAAGGCCATTACTACGAGAGGTACGTCAATCGCATATTTACTTGTTTAATTCCGCCTAGTTAAATATGTGAAATTAATTTAACATGCATGATGATAATTAGTTGTTGGAATTATTATTTGAATTAATTAGGATTAATTCATGCTAGTAATAATTGTATTTAAATTCGTATTTAAATTTCATCCCGAATAGATTCCGGGCACCCCTATTTTCCCAACAACTGGTATCAGAGCCACGGTTTCGGGCTCTGAATTTTAAATTGGAATTTAAATTGTTGAACATTAAATTGAAATTGGATAGTAGAATTGTTAGATCTTTTTTGCAGGTATCCAATTGTCATGGTTTTTAATGTTGTTAATTTCATGCGTGTGAATTAATTTGGTTTTTAATTCGATTCGTTCGAATTCGTTTTTCTCGTGAGAAAATCCACGAGTAGATTAGTTGTTTTTATTTTGATTCGATCATTGTAATAGACTAGTCTAGATCTAGTATTTATTTTTTTTGTAAAAATAAATTGTAACCGGATCGTGACGAAGAACGAAGAATTAAAAACGGCGTACCCGGACGACGCATACAAGCGTGGAGCGTGTATGGAGGTAAAATCATGCTAGGGGTGAAGAAAACGAGGACGAACGGCGAAAAAACGGCGCACGGGGGTACACGGCGCACGCCGTGTGCAGCGGGCGCACGGCGCCGCGCGCACCGCGCGCGCGCGAGGGCGAGGGCCTGCAGCGCCTCGGGTGCGCCTCGGCGCGCCTCCGTGCAGCGCCTCGGGTGCGCCTCGGCCGCGCCTCGGGGCTGCGCTTCGGCGCGCCTCGGGCGTTTTTCCAGCGCTTCTCGGGCCGGGAAGCGCGCGGGCCCACTTCGTGGGCCGACGCGCGCTGTATCTCAGTCCGTGGAATTTTTTCGGTTCATGTTTTTTTACGTGTGATTTTAAACGTCGTCCCGAACCCCAAACGATGCTGTTTTTGAAGAAGTGTTGCTGTTCGAGTGGGAGCACGTCGAGACGAACGTCGGAAAGCAACAAGGACAATTTTTTCGCATCAAGACGTGAAGAAATTAAACCGTGACAATTGTATTTGAGTGCTCCAAAGTGTTTAATTTTGTTTTGATGGATGTTTTATTTCGTGCACTTATTATTATTTGTTAATATGTGTTTGCATGAATTTGATTGTCCAAGAAAAACCTTACTTTCGAAAATTACTAAGTATGTTTTTATAATCGCAACTTTGAGATTCCGGATATTAAAATTGGATTAATTTGACCTCCATAATTTATTTATTTGTGAAGTTCTTTTGGAATACATTTCCCCCTCGGATCGGCCAAAAGAACGGATTTCACATGAATAAATTCCGAAAGGATGATTGTGGATTATTACTAGTGGCGGTATTGACCCTCACCACGAGTGGCTTGCTCAAAGCAAAATAATAATCCTGTATTTAATTATGGTTATTACTTAGGCATAGGAAATTGATATTAACTTACTCCCCTCGGAGTCCCTGTCAGTTTCTATGTGGTCAAAGTGGGAGTCAACTATTAATTTTGAATTAAGGATTTGTAACTTTTAAGTTTGTGATCCGCTTGAATGTATTTAAATGTATAGACCACCCCTCGTGGCGCATTTAAATTGTTTCGAGATGTTGGCTGATGCATGATTATATTGTTTTAAGGTTTCAATATAATTGATGTGATCGAATTATGTGATAATTTCATATTTTTCTAGATATTGATATGAATGTATGTTTTATTCTCATTTCATCATGTCGCAACCTTTTGATCCACTGTTTAATATACTTAAAGTTAATAAACTTTTTGGAGAGAATTATATCGATTGGAAAAGTTTTTTTTTTAAAATTTGTCCTTACTGCACGAAAACACAATTGGGTTATTTATGTTAATATACCCGGCAAGCCTAATGATAAGTCAAGCAATGGGAAGAGGCAGTTTATGATCGGAAGCGTGACAATGAATGAAGTGCATCATCTTGACATTTCTGTCTGAGGATTTGAGGCGCGTTCATGAAGACATTGTATCCGCTGTTGAAATTATGGAACACCTTGAAGAGATGTTTTCACATCAGAATCCCATGACTAATCAGTTCACCAAACATGACTCGGTCAAGTTGGAAATGGTGGAAGGAACGTCCGTGAGGGAGCACGTTCTCGAGATAATGGCATACCTTAACAAGTTGGAAGTACTTGGTGCGGATTTTGATTGATTTCATATACCATTCCCTACCGAGAAGCTTTGAGTAGTTTCATCTGAACTGTCAGATGAATGAACGGACAAGTCGTTTGCCCGAGCTCTTGCAAGCTTTAGTTTCGGTGGAGGTGATAATGGAGCACCAGTCTAGTGCTATGGTGGCTAATGGTTCGTCTACCTCTTTTGGTCCCAAGGGAGGGAAAAAGAGGAAGAGAACCAAAGGCCGGATCCAAGCAAATCCAATTGTTGCGAAAGACAAATGCAAAGGCAAGCATCGAAGGGGAAGTGTTTTAGTTGCGGTGAGAGAGGACAATGGAGGTCTGCCTGTTCCAAGCCTAAGAGGCTAGGAAAGTTAGGTAATTCACACACCTTAGTCATCGAAACTTGTGAAGTGGCGTATGCTGTCTATTCGTGGATAGTGGATACGAGAGCTACTGATCACATTTGTTTCATAGGTTTAAGCTAACCCGACGACCTAACGGAAGTGAGATCCCCATCACATCGGGCATTGCTACGAGAGTGGCAGCTGAAGCAGTGGGAGAAGTGCGCCTATCTTGTGAAGATAGAGTTATGGTCTTGAGAGACGTTCCTCATGTTCCTAGTTTAGAAAGAACTCAACCTTCAGTTTCTAAACTGTTTGAATAGATACTCAGTTTCTTTTAATAAGGATGTTATTATTGCTTGAAACGATGAGTTTATCCGTTCCGGAACTTTAATGGATGATCTTTATACCATTATTTGGGCACACCACTCACAAAATTGAATCTAATAACACATCGATTATTTCGAGTAATAAAAGAAAGCGTTCTTCGGAGATGAACGAAACACTTCTATGGCATCTTAGACTAGGTCATATTAATCTAAAGTGGATAGAGAGATTGGTGAAAGACGGATCCTTGGAATCATTCCAAGTCGAACCATTTCCAACTTGTGAATCCTGTTTAGAGGGTAAAATGACCAAGAGGGCATTTGGAACCAAGGGGAATAGAACTACGGAAGTGTTAGAACTCGTTCATACCGATATGTGTGGTTCAATGACGATCATAGCAAGAAGAGGTATGAGTAATTTGATGATTACTCAAGATACGGATACATCTACCTTATGATGCATAGGGAAAGAAGTATCAAGTCTCTACGATTTGTTCGTGGAGGCGAATACCTTAGCAATGAATTCTTGAACTACCTATCGGAAGAAGGGATTGTATCCCTGTTGACCACATCGGGAACCCCTCAATAGAACGGTGTGGCGGAACGAAGGAGCTAGACTCTTTTAGAAATAGTCAGATCCATGATGAGTTATTCAGATTTATGACTTGAAGCGACTACACTAGCTTCTACTAGTAGCTACCCCGCAAGAGTACGGGTTCACTGTAGCATGGGCAAGTATAGGGACCAAGTATTATCGAACCCAAGGAATGGTATGTATGCGAATAGATCCCTGAAGATCTACGCGTCGTAGTTAATATGAGTGTACTGTTTTTTTTTTGGGTTTTTGGAAAGATTAATTAAGCTAACTAAATTATCCTACGAATGCAAAAAGAAAATTAAACTAAGTATCTAAGGTGTCTATGCAAGTATGAGATGGTGATGCTCAGGATAGGAATCCCTACGTATACTAACGGAGCAGGTACATAATCAAAGTAATCGTGACAAACAAGAATTAACCTAAGTAAAAGATCGTAGAATGAAAGCTCAAGATTTCTCACCCTTTATCCTAGCAATCGACTTCACTAATCCACTAACAAGTTAATAGATAACGCTTAATTAATGAGACCCTAATTTAACTAAGGTGATGCGGTCGTCCTCCTTCGCTAAACCGGTAGATGAATTAACCTTTCCTAAACCCTCTCGTTAAGACTACTAATTGTTATTGAGTGATGCGGTCGTCCTCTCTCTAACACTTTCGTACGAAATTCAAAGGTAGAGTTAAGATTAATTATATGAATTCATTAATTAAGAGAATTAAAACTAACGTCACCAATTACCTTAATTACGTACCCACATCCTACTTCTACGAGTTCATCCTAACCCAAGCATGCAAGGGTTTTAGCCGAACATGGTTATAACAAAAATAAAAGCAATAGAAGAAACAACGAACAAAAACATAATGAATTGAACGAAGAAAATAAGAAACATGAACTAGGGTTTTAAAATAAAATAAATACGAAGAACTGAAATTGAATTAACTAAAACGAAATTAAAAGTGTTTAAAGTAACGAACTAATGAAAAGAAACTAAGAATTCGTATGCAAAACCTCAACAAAACATAAATAAAGCTTGCTCGTCTCCTTCCTCTCCAAAACTAAGTCTAAAATTATTTCTAAAAGTTGGGGATCCTTCAAAACGTGTTTGGAATAGGTATATATAGGCACCGGGTCGAAACGGGAGTTAATGGGCCGAAAATACGCATCCGGAGGCAAAAGTATATGGGCGCTCGAGCAAAACGCTCGAGCGGTCCCGCTCGAGCTGTGTAGCTCGAATGATGCATTCGCTCGAGCGGTCGCGCTCGAGCTGCTCGAGCGCTGAATCTTCTCTGTATGTTTTGGGCGCTCGAGCAATTCGCTCGAGCGATCTCTAATCCTTCCAAATGATACTTTTCCTCGTCCGCACTAATACCAATCGTATTTCTTCAATATCTTCTCATCCGGGCATCCGTTTGAGTCGATTCAAAGTCCTACGAACTCCTCTTTTCGCCCTCTATCCATCTATGAAAACCAAAGAGACAAATTAATAATTTTATAAAAATGATACTCATTTGACTCCAAGCATTCATCGAAAACACTCAAAACATGAGTAAATCGGGCACCAAAACATAACAATTTCACGCCTAATCAACCCCCCCAAACTTACCATGTTGCTTGTCCTCAAGCAACGAAATAATAAGTCAAGTGAAATTGTTAGGAATGAATCAAGAATCAAATCATGCAAGTAATTGAACTCCAGTTTCAAAGATCAATCACCCGTATACTCACTCACTTTCTTTTATCGTACTCATGCAACAATAACAAGAAACACCAAGATCAAGCATGGATGTGCACTCAACGGTGTGTTTCACTCCCTCACAAGTGTATAACAGTGTTTAAGGGACTCACTCAATCAATCAATCACACATATTGGCAGCCATAGGCTTGTAAGCATTCTCACCTCCGACCATACTCTAGAAATCAATGCCGAATCAAAAAGGACTTTTCTCAAGGTTGTAATGTAGGCTCTTTGGACGGGTGGGATAACAATATGGGGTAAGTGACTCAAGTGAATGGAGAATAGAAAAATCAACTTTGGCACTTTGAGATTAGGAACAGAATCACTTCAACATTTGCAATCAATACACTTTAATTCCACTACTCTCAACACTTCAATTTTTTTTCTTTCTCACTCTTTCACTTTTTTTGTCAATCACTTTTTTTTTTCTCTTTTTTTTTTTCGCACAAACACATGAGCTCATTTTTTCTTTTGCTCATTCTCAATTTTTTATTTTCTTTCCCACAACTCTAATCTCATTCACACCCTTCTTCTCATATTCACTCAACAAACAACCTTTTCCTTTTTCAACTCAATTCACTCCCTTCACATTCACACTTTCCTATTCTCCACTCAAATTGGTACAAAAGGCTTAGGAATTGGAATAGTGTTCATATGTGCTAGCAAATAAAATAGGCTTTAGGCTCAAAGGGGCTAACAAGGGATTCAATGTCATTGGTAAGGAAATTTTTTTGGCTAAGTGACTCAATAAAATCAAAGATGGCCTAAGATCACATTCGGCATATCAAACTAGACACAATCAAGAAGCAAGAGCACATGCAAGTTCTAGCATCCTCTAAGGTGACGATCCACTCACAAACGACGAGATTAAATCGTGCATTTAAATCTCGTAAGGCACAACTCTCACGGCTTTCACATCCATGCTAGTCCTAGTGAATTCTCACTCTCATCACACAAGCACTCAAAAGAAAAATTTACAAGCATACAAGTTCTTTCTCAAATCAACTCTAACTCAAACACTCACACAAGAAAACTCCTAACTCAGCCTCACAATTCACCCTACTCATCAAATCATACTCAAAGATAGCAATCAACAAGCATAAGGTGATTGATAGGCATAAAATATTGAGTAACAAAACAAATTAATAATAGCCCAAGGAGCATCTCAAGGCACCAAATAACTAACTCAACTCAAAGATAAGGGGTGCTCCGGTGCAATGTAACAACAAAACATATAAAAAAAAACTCCACCCCCCCAAACTTCGACCTTGCTAGAGGTCTAAGTTTGGGGTTGTGGGTTACCTCAACCGAACAATTCAGTTTCTCTCAATAGCTTTGCACACTCCCTTGTCTCAAGTTGGTTCCTTCAATCTAAATAACTCCATGATACCTTTACTCCTTTAGAGACAAGTCTACAAAATAAAACTCTCAAGTACGAGGTTAAACATACGACTCAACAACATCCTAGTAACATAAAAGGAAAATAACTAAAAAAAACACTCAAAAGCAAATAAAAATGGGTTGCCTCCCATTCAGCGCTATTTTTAAGGTCCTCATGCCGGACCAAGCTCAAAGGAGCTTATGGGACATCATACTCAAATTTACCTCCCTTACTCTCATAAGAGTGGTGTTTGAACTCCTTTCCTTGATGCCCCACCATCATGAGTACTTTTGCTTTCTTCCCATCCCCAAGTGTTATGGGTCTCAACTCCTTCTTGCCTCTATATGGAGGAGTCTTACTAAACAATTTCTTGAGTTTGGACTTTTTCTTCTTAACTCCTCCTTTCCCGTCTAACTGGACCACGTCCACTTTCTTCACCTCTTCATCCTTCAACTTCTTCACTTCATCCCTATCAAAATAATCAAGAACATAATGTTCATGGGTTAACTCAACAGGTGAAGGACTAACAAAATCATGAGTATGAGAGGAATTCGGGAGAGAATGTGTGTCTTCAACACGAGGATCAATGGCATCCATGCAATACAAGCTCTCATCCTCCTTCGGGTGCTTCATGGCTTCATATAGGGAGATCTTCACTTCTTGATCATCAACCTTCAACGTGATCTTCCCATTCGCCACGTCTAGCACCATCCCCGCCGTAGCTAAGAACGGTCTTCCCAAAATCAGGGGCACATGCTCATCTTCCTCCATTTCTAACACTACAAAGTCGGCTGGAAAGATGTGATCTCCAACTCTCACTAGGACGTCTTCAACCACACCTTGAGGTCTAGTAATAGACCGATCGGCTAGTTGAAGCGTCATCATTGTGGGTTGAAGTTCACCACCTTCCAACTTCTTGAAAAGCGACAACGGCATGAGATTGATGCTCGCCCCAAGGTCGCACAACGCTCCCTTCTTGATCCCGTTCCCAATATCACATAGGATCGTGAAGCTCCCGGGATCCTTCAGCTTAGGTGGAAGCGCCTTGTACACTAATGCACTCACCTCGTGGTTCAGCTGCACCAACTTCGGCTCATCCACTCGCCGTCTTTTTGCAATCAAGTCCTTCAAAAACTTCGCATAGTGCGGCATCTGTTCCAAAGCATCATAAAAAGGAATATTAATATGCAATTGTTTAAAAACATCAAGGAACTTAGCGAATTTCTCATCAAGCTTCTTTTTCATGAAGCGTTGTGGATACGGGACGGGTATCACAGATTTGGGTACCCCCCACTCATCTCTTTCTGTTTCTTTCACTTTCTCCCTTGCTTCCTTTGCCTTTTTCCACTTAGGAACTCTCTCAACCTCCTCAATGCCTTTGCCCTTCTGGGACTCATCCATATCTTTATGCTTCTCAATCCCTTCACTTTCAACCCCCTTCTCAACTTCATCTCCTTTAGGCTCAATCTCTTCCTGGGGCGTCTCAGAATCAGCAGGCATCTGAGGACCTTCATAATTGGTTCCACTTCTCAGCTGGATCGCCTTGCACTGCTCTTTCGAGTTCCCCTCCGGCATTCTATTCACGGACTTTGCAATCTGGCTCATCTGGAGCTCTAACGAAGTGAACCTTCGATTGTTCTCTTGTTGAGTTCTAGTCCACTCAACGTTCATCTTCTGGAGCTCTTGATCACGATGATCACCCTTCTTATGCAACTCCTTCACCTCGTACTCCAAGGACGACAACCGCTTGCTACCTTCCTCCACCTTCTGAAGAATAGCTCTCAACATCTCC
Organism: Ballota nigra; assembly: GCA_947034835.1. NCBI lineage: Eukaryota > Viridiplantae > Streptophyta > Magnoliopsida > Lamiales > Lamiaceae > Ballota > Ballota nigra. Next base: position 707,586 of record OX344727.1, on the reverse strand, counting down.
TCGGTTGATGCACCGCCTTCTCCACCAGGAGGTTTAGACCCCGGATCAACACCTGCAGGAACAGTAACACCAGCTTTTGGGTTAGCATAAGAAAAATTATCATTCCTCCTCCATGTGTTTTGAGGAGGCTGCTGGCCTCCTTGAACTCCTTGTGTGTTCCTCCATTGATTTTGAAGTGGCTGAGGGCCTGGAGGCACAAATGGTTGGCCATAAGAAGGCCTTCCATACTGATTACCACCTTGGTAGCCATTCTGATTGTAATATGGACCTCCCATGTAATTGGCTACCTCTTGCTGTCCACTGGGCTGGTCTACTCTCTCATTCTCTACTGCATGCTCTCCAACCAAAGTCTTCCCCAACTCGAGGTTGTTGATCTTTTCCATCATGGCCATCAGCAGCCTTCTCGTTCCTTCTCCCTCTTCCACCTGATGCACTCTTTGCAAATCTGCATCCACACCCCAAGCACCGGCATTCGTGACAATGTTGTCAACGATCTCTCTACACCTCTCTATGCCTTGGTTCAGGAATGCTCCGCCCGCACATGCATCTAAATGGGCTTGACCATCCTTGCTGGCCCCACTATAGAAGAATGCCATAATGTCTCCCTCATTGTACCCGTGCTGCGGGCACTCTATCAGCATATTTGAGTATCTCTCCCACGCTTGGCGTAAATCCTCTCCTGACTTCTGGCGGAAAGAAGATATCTCAATTCTTGCTTTTATCGTCCTCGATGGAGGGTAGAATCGCTCGAGGAACAGACGCTCGAGCTCGGCCCAAGTGGTAATACCTCCCCGCGGGAGCGTATTATCATACCACTCCTTGGCTATTCCCGTCAATGAGAATGGAAACAGCCTAAGCCTCTTGGCATCTTCAGACATGCCATTGTAATTGAATGTTGAGGCTATCATGAGAAAGCTCCTCAGATGTGTATGAGGATTCTCCTTCCCGATCACCCCCTTGAATTGATTCTCGGTGAGCAGCTTTAAAATTCCCGGGGATATCGAGAAGTTGTTCGCCTCAACAGGTGGTAAAGCCACTCCATCATAGTACCGCTGTGGCTGCGCTGCAAACCTCCCTCGAATAGCAATATTGTGATCTACGTTCATAGGAACGTGTTGAGGATTAGCAGCAGGTACTGGTACTTGTTGGGGTGGTGGTGGGTAAACAGGTGGTTGATTATAGACTGGGGGTGGAGGATACGGGTATGGTGGGTAAGGATAAGGTGGGTATGGGTAATGTTGGTATACTGGGTTGTTGAAAGGGTTATTTGGGTTTTGTGGGTAAGCAGGGTTGTTAAGAGGATTATGGACAAGGTTCTGAGCTGGATTCCCTACGTTTCGTGTATCCGGGTTTAGGCTCTGGCTATCCCCTAATGGAATTTGATTCTGGCTACCACTAACTCCAGTGCCTTCAACTCGGTCTACTGCCTGATTGAAATCGTTGGCAGCATCGTCCAACTCATTATTGATGTCCATTGGTTCCTTCCCTAAGTCGGCAGCGTTCATCCTTCTCAAGAAGGCTCGGTTCCTTCTGGCTATTGTCTCAGGGTCTGCAGGTAATCTCTCTTCACTCGTATTTCCTTGTGAGCGTGTTCTCATAAACCTGACACACTAGCAGAAGGATCAAAACGCAACTGCCGAATACTAAAAAGAACAATAAAAAAAAAAAAAACAGAAAATAAGCACTCACTACTAACTACTAAGCTATCGACAAGTCCTATTCAAACATACAACGCCATCCCCGACAACAGCGCCATTGACTTGAAGCGACTACACTAGCTTCTACTAGTAGCTACCCCGCAAGAGTACGGGTTCACTGTAGCATGGGCAAGTATAGGGACCAAGTATTATCGAACCTAAGAAATGATATGTATGCGAATAGATCCCTGAAGATCTACGCGTCGTAGTTAATATGAGTGTACTGTTTTTTTTTTGGGTTTTTGGAAAGATTAATTAAGCTAACTAAATTATCCTACGAATGCAAAAAGAAAATTAAACTAAGTATCTAAGGTGTCTATGCAAGTATGAGATGGTGATGCTCAGGATAGGAATCCCTACGTATACTAACGGAGCAGGTACATAATCAAAGTAATCGTGACAAACAAGAATTAACCTAAGTAAAAGATCGTAGAATGAAAGCTCAAGATTTCTCACCCTTTATCCTAGCAATCGACTTCACTAATCCACTAACAAGTTAATAGATAACGCTTAATTAATGAGACCCTAATTTAACTAAGGTGATGCGGTCGTCCTCCTTCGCTAAACCGGTAGATGAATTAACCTTTCCTAAACCCTCTCGTTAAGACTACTAATTGTTATTGAGTGATGCGGTCGTCCTCTCTCTAACACTTTCGTACGAAATTCAAAGGTAGAGTTAAGATTAATTATATGAATTCATTAATTAAGAGAATTAAAACTAACGTCACCAATTACCTTAATTACGTACCCACATCCTACTTCTACGAGTTCATCCTAACCCAAGCATGCAAGGGTTTTAGCCGAACATGGTTATAACAAAAATAAAAGCAATAGAAGAAACAACGAACAAAAACATAATGAATTGAACGAAGAAAATAAGAAACATGAACTAGGGTTTTAAAATAAAATAAATACGAAGAACTGAAATTGAATTAACTAAAACGAAATTAAAAGCGTTTAAAGTAACGAACTAATGAAAAGAAACTAAGAATTCGTATGCAAAACCTCAACAAAACATAAATAAAGCTTGCTCGTCTCCTTCCTCTCCAAAACTAAGTCTAAAATTATTTCTAAAAGTTGGGGATCCTTCAAAACGTGTTTGGAATAGGTATATATAGGCACCGGGTCGAAACGGGAGTTAATGGGCCGAAAATACGCATCCGGAGGCAAAAGTATATGGGCGCTCGAGCAAAACGCTCGAGCGGTCCCGCTCGAGCTGTGTAGCTCGAATGATGCATTCGCTCGAGCGGTCGCGCTCGAGCTGCTCGAGCGCTGAATCTTCTCTGTATGTTTTGGGCGCTCGAGCGATCTCTAATCCTTCCAAATGATACTTTTCCTCGTCCGCACTAATACCAATCGTATTTCTTCAATATCTTCTCATCCGGGCATCCGTTTGAGTCGATTCAAAGTCCTACGAACTCCTCTTTTCGCCCTCTATCCATCTATGAAAACCAAAGAGACAAATTAATAATTTTATAAAAATGATACTCATTTGACTCCAAGCATTCATCGAAAACACTCAAAATATGAGTAAATCGGGCACCAAAACATAACAATTTCACGCCTAATCAATTTACCCAAGTCGTTTTGGGGTAACGCCTTGGAAACAATGACTTATATTCTGAACTTGGTGCCATCCAAATCGGTTCCTAAAACCCCAATGGAATTGTGGACCGGGGCGCAAGCCCAGTCTAAGACACTTGCAGATTTGGGGTTGTCCGGCATACGTGCTAGACAAGGAAGCCGGTAAATTGGATCCATGTTCGGAATTAAGGTTGTTTATAGGATATCCCATGGGAACGAAAGGGTGTATGTTCTATAGTCTCAAGGATTAAAAGACCGTGATTAGTTCGCACTTTAAATTCTTGGAGAAAGACTATATGAACAAAAGAAAGCCCAGAAGTGAGATTACCTTAGACGAGTTAAGAGGGCAAACTCCTATACCAAGTATACAAGATGATATACCACATGTCATACCTTCACAACCGGAACCCCGTCGTAGTGGGAGGATTGCAAGGCAACCCGAGAGATTCATGGGAATTGGAGAATCTTCGGATTTGATTTTCGGCGATGAATCAGACCCATGAACGTACGACGAGGCAATCCAAGACAAAGACGCGGAAGTGTGGCAAACCGCAATGGAAACCGAGGTGGGTTCGATGGATTATAATCAAGTGTGAGAGTTGGTTGATCCACCTAATGGGGTAGAACCTATTGGATGCAAGTGGGTGTACAAGAGGAAAAGAGGACCGGACGGAAGGGTAGAGACCTTCAAAGCAAGGCTTGTGGCCTGTGGCCTGTAGCTATGCTTAAGTCCATCCATATTCTCTTGTCGATCGCTGCGCTCTTAGATTACGAGATCTGGCAAATGGATGTCAAGACAGCTTTCCTTAACAGAAGTCTTGATGGGATCTATATGCAACAACCCAAAGGTTTCGTTGAAAAAGGCCAAGAGCACCTCGTATGCAAGCTTAAGAGATCCATTTTATGGACTTAAGCAAGCGTCGCGTACTTGGAACCAGTGTTTTGATCAAGTTATTAAGTCTTATGGGTTTGTGATCAAAACAAGTTCGAAAGTTGTGTGTATAAAAGGTGTGACGGAACTGCAGTGGTATTCTTAGTATTATACGTAGACGATATTCTGCTCATTGGAAACAATGTAAAGGTATTGTCAGACGTAAGGGTATGGCTGTCAAATCAGTTTGATATGAAGGACTTAGGGAAAAGCCGATCACATCCTTGGGATCAAGTTCACTCGAGATCGCAAGAGGAAGATGTTGGGCTTATCGCAAGTTTCATACAAAGCCACTGTTTTGAAGCATATCATCGTGCATGATTCCAAGAAAGGTTTTGTACCTTGTAGGCACGGAATCCATCTATCCAAAGAAATATGCCCTAAGACGCAAGTGGAGATAGATGACATGAAAGACGTTCCGTACGTTTCGGACGTAGGAAGCCTTATGTATGCAACGTTGTGTACGACACCGGATATCTGCTTTGCCGTGGGCATGATGGCAAGATATCAAAGTAACCCCGGGAAAGCACATTAGATTGCAATTAAATGCGTTCTTTAGTTTCTGAAAAGAACTTGGTATGGAATGCTGATTTAACAATCAGACAATCTAATTCTCATGGGATACACGGACTCAAATTTCCAATCAGACATAGACTCCAAAATATCTACCTCGGGTAGTGTGTTTTACATGGGAGAAGGAGCCATGATATGGAGAAGCAATTTGCAGAAATGCATCGCCGATTCGACCATGAAAGCCGAATAAGTAACTGCTTGTGAAGCAGCGAAAGAAGCGGTTCGGCTCAAGTACTTCTTAGTGGACTTGGACGTTGTTCCGAATTTGCCCGACAAGATAACTGTCTTTTGTGACAATGCCGGGGCAGTTGCAAATTCAAGGGAACCGAGAGCCCACAAGGCCAGCAAACACATTGAAAGAAAACACCATCTTATACGAGAAATCGTTAAGAGAGGAGATAAAGAGGTGGCAAAGATATGCGTCGGGGACAACCTAGTAAATCCATTTCACAAAGGGTCTGCCTCTGAATACATTCAAGAGACATGTGGATGGAATGGGAGTCAAGACTATTGCCAATCTGCTTTAAGTATAAGTGGGAGGAATTATTAGGTTAGTGTAGGTTGACATGAGATGTCACGGAGAGCTACTACACTAAGACATGCGTGATGTATACTAAAAGCAGACTTTAAGTATAAGTGGGAGATTGTTAGAGTTATACGTGAAAGTATGCTTTTACTTTGTATAACTCGTGTATCAAACACTCGTTTTATGAGAATAATTCTTTTATCGCATTTGCTTTAGTTATGATTGAATGTTGAATTTCTATTGCAAACAGTTCAATATATAGTACATGTTACATTGTAGTTAATGTGGTGATACCCGATCACGGAAGACAACATTAACAGTTTACTTGTAACTAAACGTACAATTCACGACCCAGGTGGAATTGAACAATCCACCGTGAAAGGTCGATGTGTAAGGCTCAAATTGGTCTGTCTTGACTAAGAGATTGCACTAGCACATTTAGTATGTGTTGAAGAGGTCCTACAGCGAGGATAAATCCTTTTGTTCTGAAAGGTGAAGAATTAGACCTCAGTGGTTGTTGATTTCTTAATCTCCGTCCCTTAAATAGGACCGTGTGTGCTTAGTAGTTACTGCTTTAATTCATGTTGGGTGAGAATCATTGCGACTTCGAACTTTGTGTCTTGGGCAGTAATATTAATCATACGACGGTTGCTAAGATTTAATACGGAGAAACGCGTGCGAGTACGGCTCGTGTGATTAGTCCCCTTGGTGGGCTCAGAAGTTTTATTGTACCAAATCTTGCAAGTGAAGAATTAGTTTCTTCGGTACGAATAATAATGTTGAGCTGTCTTTACTCCAAGGTGAAAGATGTTAATTAATTTAGAGCTATTCGGAAGCTTGATTAATTAATGGACTTGATAATCTTAAACGCGGGAAATAATAACTGGGAGCCCATATTATCGTAATATGGATTAAGATGGATAGTGCAATATTAATTTATTAGTGGTAATAATTAATATTAATGGGCTGAATTATATTGGGGCTCAATATTGAAATTCAGAAGTCCATTAGGAGGTCCAATCTTAATTCTCCTTAAGGCCCCTCAAGTAGCCCATTAAGTAGCCCAATAATGATAAGGTGATTAAAATAAAAAGAAAATTATATTGCTGATTTTTCTCTCTTATTTTCGAAAAATGCATGTGTAGGAGAAATTAGATTTTGTTGATTTTCTTGAAAAGATATTATGGAAGATATGTATTCTAGAAATACAAGAATATCTCATATATTCAAGAAGATCCAAATCTTGGATTTCATTCTCATAATTTTCGAAAATATTAAGCCTTAATATGTAGGGTGAGATTTTTGTGGGATATTTTATTTTGGAGAAAAGAATATATGAGATATATTCAAGATTTCTTAGAGTCTAAGAAAAGTTTTTTTCCAAGCCCATATCCACATGAAAAAATCGGTCACTACATATTATAAATAGGAGATGATTATTTCATCTCCAAGTACATAATTCCATGTGTTGGAAAAATCAAGAAGCATAGATATTTTTCTTTTTCCTTAGTTTATTAAATTGCTTGAAAGCGTCTCCCACCGGCAATCAAGTGAGGTGAAAAGGGAAATACTTGAGAAGGCTTTGGGTTGATAGAGCGAGATTACAAGTGTCCCGTATATCCAAAGGCCATTACTACGAGAGGTACGTCAATCGCATATTTACTTGTTTAATTCCGCCTAGTTAAATATGTGAAATTAATTTAACATGCATGATGATAATTAGTTGTTGGAATTATTATTTGAATTAATTAGGATTAATTCATGCTAGTAATAATTGTATTTAAATTCGTATTTAAATTTCATCCCGAATAGATTCCGGGCACCCCTATTTTCCCAACACTAACTATTGATAATATTTTTTCAACAAAGCCGCGTTCCAGGTGTATTGGGCCGAGTTGCCTTTCATGCCTTCGAGATCATACGTGCCGTTGTGCCACTTATGAGTTATCTTGAACGGGCCCTCCCAAGTCGGTCCAAACACACCTGGAGGTGTTGCCAGGATTTTTTGGAGTACCAGATCCCCGACTTCAAACTCCCTGACTTTTACTTGCGAGTTGTAGTACCTTGCAATCCTTCTTTTGTATATTTCGTTTTTTATTTCTGCTGAAATCCTTTTTTCGTCAATCAGATCCATCTGCAGCTAGTGCCTTGTTGTTTTCTTGTTCATTTAACTCGGCTATCCTTTCAGTTGGTACTTTGAGCTCTATAGGTATAACTGCTTCAGTACCGAATGCCATAACAAACGGTGTTTCTCCGGTACTAGTTCTGTGCGATACTCTGTATGCCCAAAGTACCTCGGGGAGTTCTTCCGACCATTTGCCTTTCTTATCCACCAGCCGGATTTTGAGAATGTGTTTGATTGTCTTATTAACTGCCTCGACTTGACCGTTGGACTGAGGGTGATATGGTGTCGAAAAATGCTTCTTGATTCCCCATTTTTTGCAGAAATCTCTTATCTTTTTTCCTTCGAACTGTCTTCCATTATCGGTTATTATTGCTTGAGGAACTCCAAATCGACATACTATATTCTTCCAGATGAATTTGATCATTTTTTCTTGTGTTATTGTTACTAGTGCTTCAGCTTCAGCCCATTTTGTGTAATAGTCCACGACCACCACTGCAAATCTTACATTCCCCTTTCCCGTTGGGAAAGGTCCTATGATGTCTATCCCCCACTTTGCGAATGGCCATGGGCTATTTACTGAGATCAGCTCCGTTGGTGGCTTATGGATGTTGGGAGCGAACAGCTGGCACCTGTGGCATGTTTTTGCAATTCTAATTGCATCTTGTAACAGAGTTGGCCAGTAATACCCTTGCCTTACTGTTTTGTATGCCAGTGCTCGTCCTCCTGCGTGATTTCCACAAACTCCTTCGTGGATTTCTTTCAAAACTTCCTGGCCCTGTCCCCTTGCTAGACATTTTAGTAGGGGCAGTGAAAATCCTCTTTTGTAAAGTTGGTCTTCCATGATCGTAAACCTTGCTGCTCGTTTGACTAACTTGGCCGCTTCTTGTGGGTCTTCAGGTGTCTCGTTGACCTTGAGATATTTGTATATTGGTGTTCTCCAATCTTCTTCTGTCAGCTCTTCTTCAATTTGATTTATCTTGTAGTCACTGGTGGATGGATTAGAAATTCTTGTTATCGTGACTTCTGAAAGTTTTGCTGGTCCCGTACTAGTAGCCAAGCGAGCAAGCGCATCTGCTTGTGCGTTGTTGTCTCTTGGCACTTGTTCGATGTAAATTTGCTCGAAAAGTGAAGCTAGGTGAGCAACGATTTTCTGGTACAAGGCCATATTCTCATCCTTGGCTTCGTATTCTCCACGGACTTGATTGATTATCAACTGGGAATCTCCATAAATTTGAACCCTTCGAACCCCCACAGCCAGAGCTAGTCGTAATCTGGCTATCAATGCTTCGTACTCAGCTTCGTTGTTTGTTGCCATGAATTCGAATCTAACAGCTGAGGTGAATACTTGTTTATCTGGACTGATCAGCACTATCCCGGCTCCTGCTGCTGTATTATTTGATGATCCATCCACGTACATGTGCCATGGATGATTATGACCTCTCGTCGGATCTTGAGGGAAGGTTAATTCGACTATGAAGTCGGCTAACGCTTGTCCCTTGATCGCAGTTCGAGGTGCATAAGTGATTAGGCGTGAAATTGTTATGTTTTGATGCCCGATTTACTCATGTTTTGAGTGTTTTCGATGAATATTTAGAGTCAAATGAGCATTATTTCTATACATTGATAAATTTGTCTCTTTGATGTTCATAGATGGATAGAGGGCGAAAAGAGGAGTTCGTAGGACTTTGAATCGACTCAAACGGATGCCCGGATGAGAAGATATTGAAGAAATACGATCGGTATTAGTGTGGACGAGGAAAAGTATCACTTGGGAGAAGTTTTGAGATCACTCGAGCGCCTTACTCGAGCGCCACCGCTCGAGCGCCTTACTCGAGCGCGAAAACATACAGAACCATGCTTGCGCTCGAGCAGCTCGAGCGCCACCGCTCGAGCGAATCGCTCGAGCGCCCAAAAGTAACAGTGAAGATTCAGCGCTCGAGCAGCTCGAGCGCGACCGCTCGAGCGAATGCACCATTCGAGCTACACTGCTCGAGCGGGACCGCTCGAGCGTTTTGCTCGAGCGCCCCTATACTTTTGCCTCCGGATTCGTATTTTCGGCCCGTTAACTCCCGTTTCGACCCGGTGCCTATATATACCTCTTCCAAACACGAAAAAAGAAGATCCCCAACTTTAGAAATCACTTTTAGACTTAGTTTTTAGAAAGAGGAAGAGGAGAAGAACGAGCAAGCTTTACTTTTACGTTGTTGAGGTTTTTCATACGAATTCTTAATTTCTTTTCGTTTCTTAGTTTCTTTTCATTAGCTTGATTACTTTAAACGCTTTGAACTTTGTTTTAGTTAATTAAATTTCAGTTCTTAGAATTATTTTCTTTTAAAACCCTAGTTCATGTTTCTTATTTTCTTCGTTCAATTCATTATGTTTTTGTTCGTTGTTTCTTTTATTGCTTTTATTTTTGTTAAAACCATGTCCGGCTAAAACCCTTGCATGCTTGGGTTAGGATGAACTCGTAGAAGTAGGATGTGGGTACGTAATTAGAGTAATTCGTGACGTTAGTTTTAATTCTCTTAATTAATGAATTCTTATAATTAATCTTAACTTTACCTTTAAATTTCGTACGAAAGTGTTAGAGAGAGGACGACCGCATCACTCGATAACAATTAGTAGTCTTAACGAGAGGGTTTAGGAAAGGTTAATTCATCTACCGGTTTAGCGAAGGAGGACGACCGCATCACCTTAGTTAAATTAGGGTCTCTTTAATTAAGCACTATCTATTAACTTGTTAGTGGATTAGTGAAGTCGATTGATAGGATAAAGTATTAGGGTGAGAAATCTTGAGCTTTCATTCTACGATCTTTTACTTAGGTTAATTCTTGGTTGTCACAATTACTTTGATTATGTACCTGCTCCGTTAGTATACGTAGGGATTCCTATCCTGAGCATCACCATCTCTCATTAGAAAACAACCCGTAGTTAATTCGTTCTTTTTCATTCTTTAGTTAATTAGTCTATTTTAGTCTTTTAATTAATTTTTCAAAAAACCCAAAAACATCACACTCATATTAACTACGACGCGTAGATCTTCAGGGATCTATTCGCATACATACCATCCCTTGGGTTCGATAATACTTGGTCCCTATACTTGCCCATACTACAGTGAACCCGTACTCTTGCGGGGAAGCTACTAGTAGAAGCTAGTATAATCGCATCAAGTCAATGGCGCCGTTGCCGGGGATGGCGTTATATGCTTTTTGAATAGGACTTGTCGATAGCTTAGTAGTTAGTAGTGAGTGCTTTCTTTTCTGTTTTATTTTTATTTTTTATTTTAGTCGGCAGTTGCGTTTTGATCCTTCTGCTAGTGTTTCAGGTTTATGAAAACACGCTCACAAGGCAATACGAGCGAAGAGAGATTACCTGCAGATCCTGAGACAATAGCCAGAAGGAACCGAGCCTTCTTGAGAAGAATGGCTACTGCCGCGGGAAACAAGATTTCTGATGAACTTGGGGAGTTAGACAAGATAGCTGCAGAGTATACTGCTCTTGTGGAACGGGCAGAGGGTGCCAATGGAAATAGCAGTAATCAGCAGATACCCATAGGGGGAACTGAGAGCCCACACCCGAACCCACAAGACACAATCAACTCGGCACAAACACAACCCCAAAACCAGAACCAAAACCTTGCTTACCCACAAAACCCAAATAACCCTTTCAACAACCCAGTATACCAACATTACCCATACCCACCTTATCCTTACCCACCATACCCGTATCCTCCACCCCCAGTCTATAATCAACCACCTGTTTACCCACCACCACCCCAACAAGTACCAGTACCTGCTGCTAATCCTCAACACGTTCCTATGAACGTAGATCACAATATTGCTATTCGAGGGAGGTTTGCAGCGCAGCCACAACGGTACTATGATGGAGTGGCTTTGCCTCCTGTTGAGGCGAACAACTTCTCGATATCACCGGGGATTTTAAAGCTGCTGACCGAGAATCAGTTCAAAGGGGTGATCGGGAAGGAGAATCCTCACACACATCTGAGGAGCTTTCTCATGATAGCCTCAACATTCAATTACAATGGCATGTCTGAAGATGCCAAGAGGCTTAGGCTGTTCCCATTCTCACTGACGGGAATAGCTAAGGAGTGGTACGATAATACGCTCCCGCGGGGAGGTATTACCACTTGGGCAGAGCTCGAGCGTCTGTTCCTCGAGCGATTCTACCCTCCATCTAGGACGATCAAGGCTAGAATTGAGATCTCGTCCTTTCGCCAGAAGTCTGGAGAGGATTTACGCCAAGCGTGGGAGAGATACTCAAACATGCTGATTGAGTGCCCGCAGCACGGGTACAATGAGGGGGATATTATGGCATTCTTCTACAGTGGTGCCAACAAGGCGGGGCAAGACCATTTAGACGCCTGTGCGGGCGGAGCATTCCTGAACCAAGGCATAGAGAGATGTAGGGAGATCGTGGACAACATTGTCACGAATGCCAGTGCTTGGAGTACGGATGCAGATTTGCAAAGAGTGCATCAGGTTGAGGAGGGAGAAGGAACGAGAAGGCTGCTGATGGCCATGATGGAAAAGATCAACAACCTCGAGTTGGGGAAGAATTTGGGTGGAGAGCATGCAGTGGAGAATGAGAGAGTAGACCAACCCAGTGGACAGCAAGAGGTAGCCAATTACATGGGAGGTCCATATTACAATCAGAATGGCTACCAAGGTGGAAATCAGTATGGAAGGCCTTCTTATGGCCAACCATTTGTGCCTCCAGGCCCTCAGCCACTTCAAAATCAATGGAGGAACACACAAGGAGTTCAAGGAAGCCAGCAGCCTCCTCAAAACACATGGAGGAAGAATGATAATTTTTCTTATGCTAACCCAAAAGCTGGTGTTACTGTTCCTGCAGGTGTTGATCCGGGGTCTAAACCTCCTGGTGGAGAAGGCGGTGCATCAACCGAGGAGATGTTGAGAGCTATTCTTCAGAAGGTGGAGGAAGGTAGCAAGCGGTTGTCATCCTTGGAGCACGATGTGAAGGAGTTGCATAAGAAGGGTGATCATCGTGATCAAGAGCTCCAGAAGATGAACGTTGAGTGGACTAGAACTCAACAAGAGAACAATCGAAGGTTCACTTCTTTAGAGCTCCAGATGAGCCAGATTGCAAAGTCCGTGAATAGAATGCCGGAGGGGAACTCGAAAGAGCAGTGCAAGGCGATCCAGCTGAGAAGTGGAACCAACTACGAAGGTCCTCAGATGCCTGTTGATTCTGAGAAGCCCCAAGAAGAGATTGAGCTTAAAGGAGATGAAGTTGAGAAGGGGATTGAAAGTAAAGGGATTGAGAAGCATAAAGATGTGAATGAGTCCCATCAAGACAAAGACTTTGAGGAGGTTGAGAGAGTTCCTAAGTGGAAAAAGGCAAAGGAAGCAAGGGAGAAAGTGAAAGAAACAGAAAGAGATGAGTGGGGGGTACCCAAATCGGTGATACCCGTCCCGTATCCACAACGCTTCATGAAAAAGAAGCTTGATGAGAAATTCGCTAAGTTCCTTGATGTTTTTAAATAATTGCATATTAATATTCCTTTTTATGATGCTTTGGAACAGATGCCGCACTATGCGAAGTTTTTGAAGGACTTGATTGCAAAAAGACGGCGAGTGGATGAGCCGAAGTTGGTGCAGCTGAACCACGAGGTGAGTGCACTAGTGCACAAGGCGCTTCCACCAAAGCTGAAGGATCCCGGGAGCTTCACCATCCTATGTGACATTGGGAACGGGATCAAGAAGGGAGCGTTGTGCGACCTTGGAGCAAGCATCAATCTCATGCCCCTGTCGCTTTTCAAGAAGTTGGAAGGGTGTGAACTTCAATCCACAATGATGACGCTTCAACTTGCCGATCGGTCTATTACTAGACCTCAAGGTGTTGTTGAGGACGTCCTAGTGAGAGTTGGAGATCACATTTTTCCAGCCGACTTTGTAGTGTTAGAAATGGAGGAAGATGAGCACGTGCCCCTGATTTTGGGAAGACCGTTCTTAGCTACGGCGGGGATGGTGCTAGACGTGGCGAATGGGAAGATCACGTTGAAGGTTGATGATCAAGAAGTGAAGATCTCCCTATATGAAGCCATGAAGCACCCGAAGGAGGATGAGAGCTTGTATTGCATGGATGCCATTGATCCTCGTGTTGAAGACACACATTCTCTCCCTAATCCATCTCATATTCATGATTTTGCTAGTCCTTCACTTGATTATGTAACCCAGGAGCGTTATGATCTTGATTATTTTGATAGGGATGAAGTGAAGAAGTTGAAGGATGAAGAGGTGAAGAAAGTGGACGTGGTCCAGTTAGACGGGAAAGGAGGAGTTAAGAAGAAAAAGTCCAAACTCAAGAAATTGTTTAGTAAGACTCCTCCAGATAGAGGCAAGAAGGAGTTGAGACCCATAACACTTGGGGATGGGAAGAGAGCAAAAGGGCTCATGATGGTGGGGCATCAAGGAAAGGAGTTCAAACACCACTCTTATGAGAGTAAGGGAGGTAAATTTGAGTATGATGTCCCATAAGCTCCTTTGAGCACGGTCCGGCATGAGGACCTTAAAAATAGCGCTGAATGGGAGGCAACCCATTTTTATTTGCTTTCATTTATTTTTAGTGTCTTTTTATATTATTAGGGTGTTTAGAGTCGTATGTCTAACCTCGTACTCGAGAGCTTTATTTTGTAGGCTTGTCTCTAAAGGAGTAAAGGAACCAAAGAAGTGGAGATTGAAGGAACCGACTTGAGACAAGGGAGCGTGCAAAGCTATTGAGAGAAACTGAATTGCTTGGTTGAGGTAACCCACAACCCCAAACGTAGACCTCTAGCAAGGTCGAAGTTTGGGGGGGGTGGAGTTTCTTTTTATGATTACATTGCACATGCATGCACGCCCTTATCTTTGAGTTGAGTTTGAGTTAGTTATTTGGTGCCTTGAGATGCTCCTTGGGCTATTATTAATTTGTTTTGTTACTCGACATTTTATGCCTATCAATCACCTTATGCTTGTTGATTGCTATCTTTGAGTATGATTTGATGAGTAGGGTGAATTGTGAGGCTGAGTTAGGAGTTTTCTTGTGTGAGTGTTTGAGTTAGAGTTGATTTGAGAAAGAACTTGTATGCTTGTAAATTTTTCTTTTGAGTGCTTGTGTGATGAGAGTGAGAATTCACTAGGACTAGCATGGATGTGAAAGCCGTGAGAGTTGTGCCTTACGAGATTTAAATGCATGAATTAATCTCTTCGTTTGTGAGTGAATCGTCACCTTAGAGGATGCTAGAACTTGCATGTGCTCTTGCTTCTTGATTGTGTCTAGTTTGATATGCCGAATGTGATCTTAGGCCATCTTTGTTTTTATTGAGTTACTTAGCCAAAAAATTTCCTTACCAATGACATTGAATCCCTTGTTAGCCCCTTTGAGCCTAAAGCCTATTTTATTTGCTAGCACATATGAACACTATTCCAATTCCTAAGCCTTTTTGTCCCAAATTGAGTGGAGAATAGGAAAGTTTGAATGTGAAGGGAGTGAATTGAGTTGAAAAAGGAAAAGGTTGTTTGTTGAGTGAATATGAGAAGAAGGTGTGATGAAGTTTTGAGATGTGGGAAAAAGAGAAAGAAAATTGAGAATGAGCAAAAGAAAAAATGAGCTCATGTGTTTGTGCGAAAAAAAAAGAGAAAAAAAAAGTGATTGAAAAAAAAAAGTGAAAGAGTGAGAAAGAAAAAAATTGAAGTGTTGAGAGAATTGAAAGCGAAAGTGTATTGATTGAATACGTTTGAAGTAGTTCATTCTTAATCTCGAAGTACCGAAGTTTTGAATTTCTATTCTCCATTCACTTGAGTCACTTTACCCATATTGTTATCCCACCTGTCCAAAGAGCCTACATTACAACCTTGAGAAAAGTCCTTTTTGATTCGGCATTGATTTCTAGAGTATGGTCGGAGGTGAGAGTGCTTACAAGCCTATGGCTGCCAATATGTGTGATTGATTGATTGAGTGAGTCCCTTAAACACTGTTATACACTTGTGAGGGAGTGAAACACACCGTTGAGTGCACATCCATGCTTGATCTTGGTGTTTCTTGTTATTATTGCATGAGTACGATAAAAGAAAGTGAGTGAGTATACGGGTGATTGACCTTTGAAGCTCGAGTTCAATTACTTGCATGATTTGATTCTTGATTCATTCCTAACAATTTCACTTGACTTATTATTTCGTTGCTTGAGGACAAGCAACATGGTAAGTTTGGGGGGGTTGATTAGGCGTGAAATTGTTATGTTTTGATGCCCGATTTACTCATGTTTTGAGTGTTTTCGATGAATATTTAGAGTCAAATGAGCATTATTTCTATACATTGATAAATTTGTCTCTTTGATGTTCATAGATGGATAGAGGGCGAAAAGAGGAGTTCGTAGGACTTTGAATCGACTCAAACGGATGCCCGGATGAGAAGATATTGAAGAAATACGATCGGTATTAGTGTGGACGAGGAAAAGTATCACTTGGGAGAAGTTTTGAGATCACTCGAGCGCCTTACTCGAGCGCCACCGCTCGAGCGCCTTACTCGAGCGCGAAAACATACAGAACCATGCTTGCGCTCGAGCAGCTCGAGCGCCACCGCTCGAGCGAATCGCTCGAGCGCCCAAAAGTAACAGTGAAGATTCAGCGCTCGAGCAGCTCGAGCGCGACCGCTCGAGCGAATGCACCATTCGAGCTACACTGCTCGAGCGGGACCGCTCGAGCGTTTTGCTCGAGCGCCCCTATACTTTTGCCTCCGGATTCGTATTTTCGGCCCGTTAACTCCCGTTTCGACCCGGTGCCTATATATACCTCTTCCAAACACGAAAAAAGAAGATCCCCAACTTTAGAAATCACTTTTAGACTTAGTTTTTAGAAAGAGGAAGAGGAGAAGAACGAGCAAGCTTTACTTTTACGTTGTTGAGGTTTTTCATACGAATTCTTAATTTCTTTTCGTTTCTTAGTTTCTTTTCATTAGCTTGATTACTTTAAACGCTTTGAACTTTGTTTTAGTTAATTAAATTTCAGTTCTTAGAATTATTTTCTTTTAAAACCCTAGTTCATGTTTCTTATTTTCTTCGTTCAATTCATTATGTTTTTGTTCGTTGTTTCTTTTATTGCTTTTATTTTTGTTAAAACCATGTCCGGCTAAAACCCTTGCATGCTTGGGTTAGGATGAACTCGTAGAAGTAGGATGTGGGTACGTAATTAGAGTAATTCGTGACGTTAGTTTTAATTCTCTTAATTAATGAATTCTTATAATTAATCTTAACTTTACCTTTAAATTTCGTACGAAAGTGTTAGAGAGAGGACGACCGCATCACTCGATAACAATTAGTAGTCTTAACGAGAGGGTTTAGGAAAGGTTAATTCATCTACCGGTTTAGCGAAGGAGGACGACCGCATCACCTTAGTTAAATTAGGGTCTCTTTAATTAAGCACTATCTATTAACTTGTTAGTGGATTAGTGAAGTCGATTGATAGGATAAAGTATTAGGGTGAGAAATCTTGAGCTTTCATTCTACGATCTTTTACTTAGGTTAATTCTTGGTTGTCACAATTACTTTGATTATGTACCTGCTCCGTTAGTATACGTAGGGATTCCTATCCTGAGCATCACCATCTCTCATTAGAAAACAACCCGTAGTTAATTCGTTCTTTTTCATTCTTTAGTTAATTAGTCTATTTTAGTCTTTTAATTAATTTTTCAAAAAACCCAAAAACATCACACTCATATTAACTACGACGCGTAGATCTTCAGGGATCTATTCGCATACATACCATCCCTTGGGTTCGATAATACTTGGTCCCTATACTTGCCCATACTACAGTGAACCCGTACTCTTGCGGGGAAGCTACTAGTAGAAGCTAGTATAATCGCATCAAGTCAATGGCGCCGTTGCCGGGGATGGCGTTATATGCTTTTTGAATAGGACTTGTCGATAGCTTAGTAGTTAGTAGTGAGTGCTTTCTTTTCTGTTTTATTTTTATTTTTTATTTTAGTCGGCAGTTGCGTTTTGATCCTTCTGCTAGTGTTTCAGGTTTATGAAAACACGCTCACAA
This sequence comes from Ballota nigra, assembly GCA_947034835.1. Taxonomy (NCBI): domain Eukaryota; kingdom Viridiplantae; phylum Streptophyta; class Magnoliopsida; order Lamiales; family Lamiaceae; genus Ballota; species Ballota nigra. The sequence continues at coordinate 690,089 of OX344727.1, read as the reverse complement.
GGCAATACGAGCGAAGAGAGATTACCTGCAGATCCTGAGACAATAGCCAGAAGGAACCGAGCCTTCTTGAGAAGAATGGCTACTGCCGCGGGAAACAAGATTTCTGATGAACTTGGGGAGTTAGACAAGATAGCTGCAGAGTATACTGCTCTTGTGGAACGGGCAGAGGGTGCCAATGGAAATAGCAGTAATCAGCAGATACCCATAGGGGGAACTGAGAGCCCACACCCGAACCCACAAGACACAATCAACTCGGCACAAACACAACCCCAAAACCAGAACCAAAACCTTGCTTACCCACAAAACCCAAATAACCCTTTCAACAACCCAGTATACCAACATTACCCATACCCACCTTATCCTTACCCACCATACCCGTATCCTCCACCCCCAGTCTATAATCAACCACCTGTTTACCCACCACCACCCCAACAAGTACCAGTACCTGCTGCTAATCCTCAACACGTTCCTATGAACGTAGATCACAATATTGCTATTCGAGGGAGGTTTGCAGCGCAGCCACAACGGTACTATGATGGAGTGGCTTTGCCTCCTGTTGAGGCGAACAACTTCTCGATATCACCGGGGATTTTAAAGCTGCTGACCGAGAATCAGTTCAAAGGGGTGATCGGGAAGGAGAATCCTCACACACATCTGAGGAGCTTTCTCATGATAGCCTCAACATTCAATTACAATGGCATGTCTGAAGATGCCAAGAGGCTTAGGCTGTTCCCATTCTCACTGACGGGAATAGCTAAGGAGTGGTACGATAATACGCTCCCGCGGGGAGGTATTACCACTTGGGCAGAGCTCGAGCGTCTGTTCCTCGAGCGATTCTACCCTCCATCTAGGACGATCAAGGCTAGAATTGAGATCTCGTCCTTTCGCCAGAAGTCTGGAGAGGATTTACGCCAAGCGTGGGAGAGATACTCAAACATGCTGATTGAGTGCCCGCAGCACGGGTACAATGAGGGGGATATTATGGCATTCTTCTACAGTGGTGCCAACAAGGCGGGGCAAGACCATTTAGACGCCTGTGCGGGCGGAGCATTCCTGAACCAAGGCATAGAGAGATGTAGGGAGATCGTGGACAACATTGTCACGAATGCCAGTGCTTGGAGTACGGATGCAGATTTGCAAAGAGTGCATCAGGTTGAGGAGGGAGAAGGAACGAGAAGGCTGCTGATGGCCATGATGGAAAAGATCAACAACCTCGAGTTGGGGAAGAATTTGGGTGGAGAGCATGCAGTGGAGAATGAGAGAGTAGACCAACCCAGTGGACAGCAAGAGGTAGCCAATTACATGGGAGGTCCATATTACAATCAGAATGGCTACCAAGGTGGAAATCAGTATGGAAGGCCTTCTTATGGCCAACCATTTGTGCCTCCAGGCCCTCAGCCACTTCAAAATCAATGGAGGAACACACAAGGAGTTCAAGGAAGCCAGCAGCCTCCTCAAAACACATGGAGGAAGAATGATAATTTTTCTTATGCTAACCCAAAAGCTGGTGTTACTGTTCCTGCAGGTGTTGATCCGGGGTCTAAACCTCCTGGTGGAGAAGGCGGTGCATCAACCGAGGAGATGTTGAGAGCTATTCTTCAGAAGGTGGAGGAAGGTAGCAAGCGGTTGTCATCCTTGGAGCACGATGTGAAGGAGTTGCATAAGAAGGGTGATCATCGTGATCAAGAGCTCCAGAAGATGAACGTTGAGTGGACTAGAACTCAACAAGAGAACAATCGAAGGTTCACTTCTTTAGAGCTCCAGATGAGCCAGATTGCAAAGTCCGTGAATAGAATGCCGGAGGGGAACTCGAAAGAGCAGTGCAAGGCGATCCAGCTGAGAAGTGGAACCAACTACGAAGGTCCTCAGATGCCTGTTGATTCTGAGAAGCCCCAAGAAGAGATTGAGCTTAAAGGAGATGAAGTTGAGAAGGGGATTGAAAGTAAAGGGATTGAGAAGCATAAAGATGTGAATGAGTCCCATCAAGACAAAGACTTTGAGGAGGTTGAGAGAGTTCCTAAGTGGAAAAAGGCAAAGGAAGCAAGGGAGAAAGTGAAAGAAACAGAAAGAGATGAGTGGGGGGTACCCAAATCGGTGATACCCGTCCCGTATCCACAACGCTTCATGAAAAAGAAGCTTGATGAGAAATTCGCTAAGTTCCTTGATGTTTTTAAACAATTGCATATTAATATTCCTTTTTATGATGCTTTGGAACAGATGCCGCACTATGCGAAGTTTTTGAAGGACTTGATTGCAAAAAGACGGCGAGTGGATGAGCCGAAGTTGGTGCAGCTGAACCACGAGGTGAGTGCACTAGTGCACAAGGCGCTTCCACCAAAGCTGAAGGATCCCGGGAGCTTCACCATCCTATGTGACATTGGGAACGGGATCAAGAAGGGAGCGTTGTGCGACCTTGGAGCAAGCATCAATCTCATGCCCCTGTCGCTTTTCAAGAAGTTGGAAGGGTGTGAACTTCAATCCACAATGATGACGCTTCAACTTGCCGATCGGTCTATTACTAGACCTCAAGGTGTTGTTGAGGACGTCCTAGTGAGAGTTGGAGATCACATTTTTCCAGCCGACTTTGTAGTGTTAGAAATGGAGGAAGATGAGCACGTGCCCCTGATTTTGGGAAGACCGTTCTTAGCTACGGCGGGGATGGTGCTAGACGTGGCGAATGGGAAGATCACGTTGAAGGTTGATGATCAAGAAGTGAAGATCTCCCTATATGAAGCCATGAAGCACCCGAAGGAGGATGAGAGCTTGTATTGCATGGATGCCATTGATCCTCGTGTTGAAGACACACATTCTCTCCCTAATCCATCTCATATTCATGATTTTGCTAGTCCTTCACTTGATTATGTAACCCAGGAGCGTTATGATCTTGATTATTTTGATAGGGATGAAGTGAAGAAGTTGAAGGATGAAGAGGTGAAGAAAGTGGACGTGGTCCAGTTAGACGGGAAAGGAGGAGTTAAGAAGAAAAAGTCCAAACTCAAGAAATTGTTTAGTAAGACTCCTCCAGATAGAGGCAAGAAGGAGTTGAGACCCATAACACTTGGGGATGGGAAGAGAGCAAAAGGGCTCATGATGGTGGGGCATCAAGGAAAGGAGTTCAAACACCACTCTTATGAGAGTAAGGGAGGTAAATTTGAGTATGATGTCCCATAAGCTCCTTTGAGCACGGTCCGGCATGAGGACCTTAAAAATAGCGCTGAATGGGAGGCAACCCATTTTTATTTGCTTTCATTTATTTTTAGTGTCTTTTTATATTATTAGGGTGTTTAGAGTCGTATGTCTAACCTCGTACTCGAGAGCTTTATTTTGTAGGCTTGTCTCTAAAGGAGTAAAGGAACCAAAGAAGTGGAGATTGAAGGAACCGACTTGAGACAAGGGAGCGTGCAAAGCTATTGAGAGAAACTGAATTGCTTGGTTGAGGTAACCCACAACCCCAAACGTAGACCTCTAGCAAGGTCGAAGTTTGGGGGGGGTGGAGTTTCTTTTTATGATTACATTGCACATGCATGCACGCCCTTATCTTTGAGTTGAGTTTGAGTTAGTTATTTGGTGCCTTGAGATGCTCCTTGGGCTATTATTAATTTGTTTTGTTACTCGACATTTTATGCCTATCAATCACCTTATGCTTGTTGATTGCTATCTTTGAGTATGATTTGATGAGTAGGGTGAATTGTGAGGCTGAGTTAGGAGTTTTCTTGTGTGAGTGTTTGAGTTAGAGTTGATTTGAGAAAGAACTTGTATGCTTGTAAATTTTTCTTTTGAGTGCTTGTGTGATGAGAGTGAGAATTCACTAGGACTAGCATGGATGTGAAAGCCGTGAGAGTTGTGCCTTACGAGATTTAAATGCATGAATTAATCTCTTCGTTTGTGAGTGAATCGTCACCTTAGAGGATGCTAGAACTTGCATGTGCTCTTGCTTCTTGATTGTGTCTAGTTTGATATGCCGAATGTGATCTTAGGCCATCTTTGTTTTTATTGAGTTACTTAGCCAAAAAATTTCCTTACCAATGACATTGAATCCCTTGTTAGCCCCTTTGAGCCTAAAGCCTATTTTATTTGCTAGCACATATGAACACTATTCCAATTCCTAAGCCTTTTTGTCCCAAATTGAGTGGAGAATAGGAAAGTGTGAATGTGAAGGGAGTGAATTGAGTTGAAAAAGGAAAAGGTTGTTTGTTGAGTGAATATGAGAAGAAGGTGTGATGAAGTTTTGAGATGTGGGAAAAAGAGAAAGAAAATTGAGAATGAGCAAAAGAAAAAATGAGCTCATGTGTTTGTGCGAAAAAAAAAGAGAAAAAAAAAGTGATTGAAAAAAAAAAGTGAAAGAGTGAGAAAGAAAAAAATTGAAGTGTTGAGAGAATTGAAAGCGAAAGTGTATTGATTGAATACGTTTGAAGTAGTTCATTCTTAATCTCGAAGTACCGAAGTTTTGAATTTCTATTCTCCATTCACTTGAGTCACTTTACCCATATTGTTATCCCACCTGTCCAAAGAGCCTACATTACAACCTTGAGAAAAGTCCTTTTTGATTCGGCATTGATTTCTAGAGTATGGTCGGAGGTGAGAGTGCTTACAAGCCTATGGCTGCCAATATGTGTGATTGATTGATTGAGTGAGTCCCTTAAACACTGTTATACACTTGTGAGGGAGTGAAACACACCGTTGAGTGCACATCCATGCTTGATCTTGGTGTTTCTTGTTATTATTGCATGAGTACGATAAAAGAAAGTGAGTGAGTATACGGGTGATTGACCTTTGAAGCTCGAGTTCAATTACTTGCATGATTTGATTCTTGATTCATTCCTAACAATTTCACTTGACTTATTATTTCGTTGCTTGAGGACAAGCAACATGGTAAGTTTGGGGGGGTTGATTAGGCGTGAAATTGTTATGTTTTGATGCCCGATTTACTCATGTTTTGAGTGTTTTCGATGAATATTTAGAGTCAAATGAGCATTATTTCTATACATTGATAAATTTGTCTCTTTGATGTTCATAGATGGATAGAGGGCGAAAAGAGGAGTTCGTAGGACTTTGAATCGACTCAAACGGATGCCCGGATGAGAAGATATTGAAGAAATACGATCGGTATTAGTGTGGACGAGGAAAAGTATCACTTGGGAGAAGTTTTGAGATCACTCGAGCGCCTTACTCGAGCGCCACCGCTCGAGCGCCTTACTCGAGCGCGAAAACATACAGAACCATGCTTGCGCTCGAGCAGCTCGAGCGCCACCGCTCGAGCGAATCGCTCGAGCGCCCAAAAGTAACAGTGAAGATTCAGCGCTCGAGCAGCTCGAGCGCGACCGCTCGAGCGAATGCACCATTCGAGCTACACTGCTCGAGCGGGACCGCTCGAGCGTTTTGCTCGAGCGCCCCTATACTTTTGCCTCCGGATTCGTATTTTCGGCCCGTTAACTCCCGTTTCGACCCGGTGCCTATATATACCTCTTCCAAACACGAAAAAAGAAGATCCCCAACTTTAGAAATCACTTTTAGACTTAGTTTTTAGAAAGAGGAAGAGGAGAAGAACGAGCAAGCTTTACTTTTACGTTGTTGAGGTTTTTCATACGAATTCTTAATTTCTTTTCGTTTCTTAGTTTCTTTTCATTAGCTTGATTACTTTAAACGCTTTGAACTTTGTTTTAGTTAATTAAATTTCAGTTCTTAGAATTATTTTCTTTTAAAACCCTAGTTCATGTTTCTTATTTTCTTCGTTCAATTCATTATGTTTTTGTTCGTTGTTTCTTTTATTGCTTTTATTTTTGTTAAAACCATGTCCGGCTAAAACCCTTGCATGCTTGGGTTAGGATGAACTCGTAGAAGTAGGATGTGGGTACGTAATTAGAGTAATTCGTGACGTTAGTTTTAATTCTCTTAATTAATGAATTCTTATAATTAATCTTAACTTTACCTTTAAATTTCGTACGAAAGTGTTAGAGAGAGGACGACCGCATCACTCGATAACAATTAGTAGTCTTAACGAGAGGGTTTAGGAAAGGTTAATTCATCTACCGGTTTAGCGAAGGAGGACGACCGCATCACCTTAGTTAAATTAGGGTCTCTTTAATTAAGCACTATCTATTAACTTGTTAGTGGATTAGTGAAGTCGATTGATAGGATAAAGTATTAGGGTGAGAAATCTTGAGCTTTCATTCTACGATCTTTTACTTAGGTTAATTCTTGGTTGTCACAATTACTTTGATTATGTACCTGCTCCGTTAGTATACGTAGGGATTCCTATCCTGAGCATCACCATCTCTCATTAGAAAACAACCCGTAGTTAATTCGTTCTTTTTCATTCTTTAGTTAATTAGTCTATTTTAGTCTTTTAATTAATTTTTCAAAAAACCCAAAAACATCACACTCATATTAACTACGACGCGTAGATCTTCAGGGATCTATTCGCATACATACCATCCCTTGGGTTCGATAATACTTGGTCCCTATACTTGCCCATACTACAGTGAACCCGTACTCTTGCGGGGAAGCTACTAGTAGAAGCTAGTATAATCGCATCAAGTCAATAAGATATTCCAAATTGGCTTATTTCGAGGGACCACTTGAGGAGGCGACCAGCAGTGTCAGGCCTTTGCAAGATTTGTCTTAGTGGGAAAGTTGTTAAGACCTCTACTTGGTGATCAAAGAAGTATGGCCGTAGCTTTCTCACGCTCATCACCAGTGCGTAGGCTAATTTTTCCATAGGTGAATATTTAATTTCTGCTTCGTGCAAAGCCTGACTCACATAATAGATTGGCAGGTGAAATTTTCCTTCTGCCCGAACCAAGACTGAACTGATTGCCACCTCTGACGCTGCCAGATACAAGTATAGTTTTTCTCCGGAAACAGGTTTTGACAGGATTTTAGTATCACTCAGATATTCTTTCAGCTGCTCAAACGCTTGTTGGCAATTGCTTGTCCATTGGAATTTTCCTTTCTTGATGGCGTCAAAGAAAGGTCGACATTTGTCTCCGGACCTTGAAATGAATCTGTTGAGAGCTGCTAAACATCCGGTTAGCCGTTGGACTTCTCTGACTGACCTTGGTGGTTGCATGTCCATGATTGCTTTGACCTTTGACGGATTTGCTTCAATACCTCGTTGACTAGCCAGGTGCCCAAGAAACTTTCCTGAGTGTACTCCGAAGCTGCTTTTCTTCGGGTTTAGTTTCATGTTGTATGCTCGAAGAATCTCGAATGCTTTTGCCAGATGTTCCAAGTGATCTTCTTTTCTTAGGCTTTTTACGACTATGTCATCCACGTATACTTCCATCGTTCTACCGATGTGATCATCGAACATTTTATTAACAAGTCTTTGGTATGTGGCTCCTGCGTTGATTAACCCGAACGACATTCTCTTCCAACACAACATGTTCTTGTTGGTGTAAAACGCCGTGCTTTCTTGGTCGTCTGGGTGCATCGGTATCTGGTGGTACCCGGCAAATGCGTCCATGAAGGTAAGAAGTTCGTGCCCTGCTGTGTTATCCACCAGTTGATCAATATGTGGTAACGGGAAGTTATCTTTGGGACATGCAGCATTCAGGTCTGTGAAATCAATACACAACCTCCATGTGCCATTTGGCTTTTTCACCAATACTGGATTTGCCACCCACCGGGGACACAAAGCCTCTTTGATCAGGTCGTTATCAAGTAATTTCTTTACTTCAACATTAAGCGCCTCATATTTGTCAGGTCCGAACTTTCTTCTCTTTTGCTTTACCGGTTTTTTAGTTGGATCAATATTTAGTTTGTGGCAAGCATGCTCGGGGCTAATGCCTACCATGTCCACATGCGACCATGCGAATACATCGAGATTGGACTTAAGGAATTCGCCCAACACGGAAGGTTCGTCATCAGCCCTGCTGCTCGGCTGCTCGTCCATAACAGACACACTGTTATCTTTATGTTGGAGTTGCAGGAGGCACTCTCGAGCTTTCTTCTGATCACCTTTAACTGTACCTGGACCCTTCGAGGTTGGAAATTTAAGACAGTAGTAGTACGTTGAAACAACCGCTTTGAATTCATTTATAAAAGGTCGGCCAAGAAACCCGTTGTAGGCAGACTGTTGATTTACAACTAAAAACTCTATCATTCTAGTCAGTCTCCTTTCGGGATTCTCGGTCGATACAAGTTCGACTGGCAACGTTACTAATCCTAAGGGAACGGTTATAGCGTCTCCGAACCCTACTATCTTATGATCACATTCTTTTACATATTCTTCACAATCGCCTATCTGATCTAATGTGCCTTTAAACAAGATGTTCGTGTAGGAGCCGGTGTCCACGAGCAAACGGTAAACTCGAGCCCCCATGATATTAGCAAAGATGATTAGCGAATCGTTGTGTGGAGTGAGTATCCCGTCCAGGTCTTTTTCAGAGAATATCAGATCCCCTGTCTTTTTAGTTGCTTGGTTTACTCCAACTTCTCTGACTTGAGCCACCGCCCTCAAGTCCGCCTTCCTCTTTCTCTTGGATACCGGTGGTCTTCCGTCAGAACAGCCCCCTACTGGTCCGGACGGCTCGAGCATTAAGATCTCTTGGACGGGTTCCGCCGGTGCCGTGAACGACTTCTTGCCTTTCTTATCCATCCTGCTCGGTTGCTCGTCGCCTTCATCCTCCTCCGAGCTGGATGGAACTGAGATCCTTGGTCTTTTGCCTGGCTGTCTCTTCACGAATTCTGACAACCTTCCTTCTTCATAAAACCTCCATAGTTGCTTTAGGAGGTCGCGACATTCACTCGTGAAGTGACCTATGGTTTGATGATATGCACAGTATTTGTTGGGATTCATCTTCCCCCGCTCTTGTCGTATTTTCCTTGGTTCTGACAGCATGTCCTTATCTTTGACATTATTGTACACAGCTTCAATTGACGTGGACAGAACATGATTCAGCTTTTCTTTTAATTCAGAACCTTCATTGAAGGTTTTCATGTTCTTAGGGCTTCTTTCCCGGCTTCTTGGTGTTGGCTTTATCTCCTTACTCTTTCTAAAGAGTTTCTTGCATTGAAATGTATACACCTGCCTTGTGTCTGAATTCAGAATATGTTTTTGGAAAGGCTAGGTGCATTTCTTTCCACAGATCTGTCCCCTTCTTGAGTCCTGCCATAACTGCTACTATCTTGGTGTCTTCACTCACCATTTCTCCTTCCAACAGGACTTTGTCAAACCTTTCAAGGAAAGCCCTATCGGATTCTTCATCTCCTTGCTTCAGATCTGCAAGTCTGTGTCTTTGGATGAGGTAGGACCCGACTGTGGAAAAATGCGAGAGGAATTCCTTGCTGAGTTGCATGAATGAACTGATGGAACCTGGAGCAAGTGCAGAAAACCATCTGTGGGGACCATCACCAAGGGTTAATGGGAAGTTTCGACACTGTGTTGCGTCAGATGCTTTTACCGATATCATGTAATCGGTATATTTGGACAAGTGCACTTTCGGGTCTGAATTCCCTTCATATAAATTAATGGCCGGGAATTGTACTTTCTTCTGCACTGGCGCATTCAGAATGGCCGGGGACAAAGGTGATGCTGGCAATATCGTTGATCCAACACCTTTTTGGGCCTCCAACTATTTCTGCATTTCTTCCACCGCCTTTTTCAGGGCTTGCCACTCATCCGGAGACGTTCTCTCATTAGAAGGTTGTTCGTCATGATTGGGTTCAAAGACCTTTTCATGACGCAGTCCCTTGCTAACGGGACGTTTCTCCTGTGTGACGTGCCTAGCGATGTTGCTAGCTCCGTTGGGACCCAAACGCCCGAAAGCTGATCTTCTCAACCTCTCATGCACTGAGGGGCGAGCAGCAGGGTGTCCTTGCTCATGTGCTCGTTCCTCACCTCTTTGATGAACCTCCTCTCTACGTTCCCCGTAATGGCTTGCTCTTCTCGTATGGGAGTGGCTTATACTCTTTGTGTCCCTGCTGCTCGACTCCTCGCCCGTCCCCGGAGTGGACTCTCCTCGACTTCCCAGCCGTTCGCTTATTGGCGTTTTACCTTTAGCCCTCCTTGCTTGTCCACTGTCAACCTCATCTATCCTCGCATCTTCTCGTTGTTTAGTTCTTCTTTCAGTCGCCCGGTTGCTCGCCTCCGGGGCTTTATAAGGCCTATATCCTGCTGCCCGGTTGCTCGCCTCCCGGGCCCTTGACGGTCCGGCAGCCTCCTGTTGCCGTTGTATGGATTGCAAGACGGCGATTATTTTGGCCAATTCTTCCGGGTTTTGGGCCAAAGCCTCCACCTCCGGGGGTAAAGTATCAATCGTCACTTGTACGTTTCGCCGGGATGTTGCCCGCACCGTTCGTGCGTGGTCACCCGTCGACGATACTCTTGTTCGTGACTTATTTGACGGGTGAGTGCTCGATTCCTGCGGTTCTTGTGATCGCACCATTTTCCGGGTTTTGATATTCTTTTGATGAAGATCTTATGCTTGTGGATGTTTTGACCTAGAAACAACTAGCCTTGCATGTAGGAATTTGGTTGTTTATAAACCCTTACCCACACATGCATGCATTTAAGCTTGTAGGTATTTATGTAACACCACTTGCAATGCTTAAATATGCTTCCAAATTCCAGTTTCCGGTGGCTTATTGCCGGAATTATGCAGTTTCCGGCGACTTTTCACAAGAATTCTTCAAATCTTCAACCGACGAAGGTTCAAAACCCTTCCTCTAGCGCCAATTGTTGATGATCTTTGATCAATGTTGATAATTAGTGGCTGTTTATGCTGAAAGATCACCAAACAAGAATCAATATAGGATTAAAACTGGATTTTTGTAAGTAAAGGTTGAGGAATAAATTTGCAAAAGTTTGGCTTGTTTTTTAATTTTGTAACCCCCCCCCCCCCCCTTCTTATTATCCCATGAAGGGTATTTATAGAGATACAAGCAGGTAGGAGGTGTCACCTCCTTAATCATCTTCATTTATATTGTGACAAGTGTTAAGACGCTTGTCATCTCCTAAGCTATTACATCTTTACACAATAACAAGTGTTAAGACACTTGTTTGTTCCTAATGTAATGCCTAATTATTGGGATTTCTGATGATCATCCGGGGTGCCCTCTTGTTCGCCTGCTCGCCTCTAATTGGGTCTTTGTGTCTTCTTGGTCTGGCTGTTCGCCACCTCTTTCTGTTTCTCATGACCAGCTGCTCGCCTCCTAGCCTCTATGACCAGCTGCTCGTCTACTTGCTCTTGGTCTTCAGGCCCAGCTGCTCGCCTCTCCGTACTTGATCATCTTGTCCAGTTGCTCGCCTCCTACATCAGTAATCTCTGCTGCTCGTCCTTCATTACTATTTTATTCATAATGACTTTTTAATCTCATTATTTTAATATTTTTATTTCTAATCTTGTTGTCCGGCTGTTCGCCTATCAACAACTTTATTAAAATTTGTGCAAAAACAAATACTCCATCTGTTCCACTATTAATTTTCCATTGCTTTTGGGCACAAATTTTTAGGGGAGTATTAAATATAAATATAATACAAGTGATGTGATAGGGAGATAAAAGATCTGATAAAGTGTAGAAATATAATATTATATTTCTACTTCTAAAAAAAGAATCGGAAAGTTAATAGTGCAACAGACGAAAATGACAAAATAAAAAATTAATAATGCGCTGAAGGGAGTAAATCTAGTAGAATAAAAATAGAGGGAGTATTATTTAAGTTTAAACAGGTCTTACGTAAATTTGCACATGACACATTAATTTTTTTTTTTTAATGTTTGTAATTTTTATTAGTTTATGCACGATCTGTTTCTCACAAAATTTTGCCTTTAAGCTTTGAAATCCTAGGAGTACGTTGTATGCAATGTGTTCCAAAATCATGATATTTATGTAATGCCCCTTAGAGCGTGAAATTTATTATTAAAATTTCAATATAATAATTCTAAATTTCCAAAAAGAAAAGAAATTGTGTATATAATATTTATAATCATAATTAAAATATAAGCACGTCCTTAGAATGCAAACGAGCCCTTACAACCAGGATAGAGTTGGGCTGAGCATAATTTATCCAAGTTGAAGATGGCCTGGAAAAAAAAACAAAAAAACACTAAACATATGCATTTTTTATTTTTTCATTTTTCTATTTTTTTTCTAACATCTTTTTGGGCAGAGTGTATTTACGAAACATAGGACAATATATAACCTGGGCCAAAAAAAAAAAAAAATTAATACATTAGCAGGACATAAGTTGGGGAGTTTTATTTACATCAGAGTAAATTATAATACTACTAAACAATTCCAACAATGCATCATATAAAATTAGGGGGTCGTTCTGTATGACAAAATCATCCCCTTCATTCCCCCAACTCGACAGCTTCCGCCTCGAATAAATTCTGCAACGCTCGTGTTGAACTCGAATAAGTTCTCCGAGCATTTGGAGGCGAACTGGTGCAGACTATTTAGGCTCTAACAGGACAAAAAATTACAAAATGCGTGAGTACATCGAATGAATGCTTGTAATGTAGGTTACATTTGGAAATAGGGATTTGAGATTCGAGGATCCAAATGAACAGATTTCAACGGATCCATCTGATAATCCTTCCATCCAAAGTTCCAAACGCAACGATACAGAAAAAGCAAGGAGAATAAATATCTATTACAATTAATCTGAAGCTTTATACTTTCGTGGCCTTTTAGACTGAGCAGGAGATGATGGAGCTTCGGATAATCGCCCAGGTCCCTTTAAAAAACCAAGACACTAATTACATTTTATCCAATGATTATTGGTAACACAAAAAATAAATTAAAACTAAAATTGGAATGTACCTTGCGCTTTTGTTCTTTCTTGACCAATCTTTCTCCTAAAACCCAAAGCATTTATTACATTGTTGGAAGCTTTTGAGCATTCAAATAACAAACAAATCCTTAAGGGCAAGAAAAAATGTTACGTCTAAAAGGTTGCTAGAGATGTTATTACCTCCAATGTTTAGTGAATCAGGGGTAAATGTTCGATCAAGGTCTGCAGCTCTCAGGGACTGCTGCTGAATAGAACATATTATGAGTAAACTAAATAGGAAAAAGATAAAATTTTACTTAATATACCACATTATATCGGTATCTACCTTAGGAGGTGTACCAGGAGTTTCAGAATATGAACCATCGCGTAAAGTTGAACCCTCAGCCTCCTTGTATTGCAACTGATTTTAAATGATAAAGTTTAGCAAATATAGAATAGCGAAATAAGTTTAAGAGCATCTAATATAAGGACTCTGAGTTAATGAAGTCAAGGTTTGGAACTTCAGCAACCTCATTTTGACTATAAATGCGGATATTTAACACTTAAAAGAATTGAAGCCTTACAAAGGACATATTCGAAGCAAATCACTCACAAATGTGTATGCTTGATGCTATTCAAATTGAGTAGCATACATGAAAGAACTAAACTGAGCCAAAAAAAAAAGGTTTCTTTTCTTTTTGCAGAATGTGCAACATTCTTCGCTCAAGAAATCCAAAGAAAATGTTTCTTAAGTGTACTTGGCATCGAAACCATTAAGTTTTTTTCACCTAGTGCAGATAAACAATGTTTCCATGCTTTAATATAACAAGCATGAAATTATCAGTCAAAGACAACTGGGTTCTACTCACAAGAGAATGTAATTCAAACCTAGACAGCTAAATTTAACAATGCAAGAAACAATACAACAAACACAATATAAAACCTGCTTCTGAAGATTCAAAAGAGTCAGAATCTCCTTTCTTAGTTCAAGATGCTCTGCACACACTGCCTTTGTGGGAACCTTTGGTTTCAAATTCACCTATAAAACAACAAGAACTGCTGCTTACTCGTCCGTTAATAATAAAAATACTTGACTAATCTCAAAGTATCAACCAATGCCCTCACAGAAACCCAAACATTGCTTAAAAAATTGCTGCCAAGAAAGTGAAAATTATATTAATACAGAGAATATTGTTTAGGAAGAACAGACCATTACAAATGTTTTATACATATGGCCACAGGGTAATTATTATCCAGATAAAAAAGGAAATTAAATTCAGAGTTCAAACAAGCAGCTGAAGGCATGTTTCCCTAATTGGATATTCATAAAATAACATAAGGTAGTGATCCAGCAGGACCAGCACTCATTGACTCATTGGGTTGTTAACCTTTTATTTCTGAAAAAAAAGTGATAGCCATATGGCACAGAGAAGTACAAAACTTAAATTCAGTTCAGACTTTAGAGACCTGCATACCCCAATTTGAAATCAAGAACCCCTCGAAAGTTTATATTCACTAAACTATGTTATTCTCTCTCTATCTCTCTTTTAAATTCTAATAAAAATCATTATTTGTGACTAGTTGTACACATATACTTTTCTCCAAAATCTATACTATTTCATATAGAAGGCTCAATCTTCCCTTTGATATTAAACATGAAAGAGCCACCTCATGCACTAAAATTTTATGCACTTAGCTTGGACATTTCGTGAACCAACGATCACAAGAGTTAATGGTATACTAGGGAAGACTCCATGCAAAAAGGCCACACCATCTAATAGCAAATCCTGCCTTTTTACATCGAGAGTTGGGCCCACAGCGAAATTCTCTCTTAGAAATATGCTAAATAGTTTCTCCAGTCATATTTTCATATTTTGAAGAACTAAAATTATCAATGCTTATGCCTGTAATTTGCGCAGTTTTTCTTTGTTGATAATCTCTTCTATTTTATTACCTGTTGCCTTATGCAAATCTGCGATGTTTAAAATAACAAAAATGGACACTAATGAGGCTTTATCCCCTCCAAGCCATGCCGTATGTATTGCCAAATTACTTTGCCTTCGAACATACTAATTGAAATGAGCATCAACTTCATGAATATGCTTTGTATAAATTTTAACAGATGGTGAAATAGAAAGAGTGCACAAAGAACACTGCTAAATTTGAAATATCAGATATAATAAACAGCGTGTTAAGAGTTATAAATACTAAGGGCAGGAAGCAAACCCCAAGATCTTGTAATGTCTGCTCAACCCGTTTGATAGTCCGAAGTCCTGCTGATGAACTTGCGGCTTGCACCATTTGGTCAAGTGCGTATGTTCGTAAATACACACGTAGCTGCATAATTTTTTTTATCAGGATTACTAACACCAGGGAGAGAGAGAGAGCTTTTCTTTGCAAACCAATTATGCACTTTCTTAATACTATTACTGAATAGGATCCAGTAAAACATAGCCCTCACAGAATGAATTCAATGATAAACCAGTTTAGAGCGAAAAATGAAAATAAAGGAGAAATAAGGTGTTTATTATCAAAATGTCTGATTAAGGCATACCGTGCGAAGAGAAGCCACAACAGAAGCAATTTCTGACGCTGGATTTGTGGTAGTGGGAAACTGAGAATTGCCGGAAGGGGTGATGGGATCTGCAGCATTATCCTTGTCAGCACCAAGCAGTCCGCTATCTGATATGGCTGGCACCTTTGGCTCTTCAGAAGCCTAAATACACACCAGAATGAAATCAGGCTCCATTCACACACACACACAAAAGAAAAGAAAACTGTCAATTAATTGCACAGGTATTTTTACAGACCTTTATAGACTTCCGTGCCTCAGTTATTCTTTTGGCATGGGCAAGAACCTGAAATGATAAACATCAAGAAAAAGGAATTGAATAGATAGACAAATAAATAAAATAAATTTTATCTTCAATATCATTGATAAACATCAAATCGGAGATGCAATAAGACTATTCAGACCTCAACATCCTTCCGCTCTTGCTGCTTTGTATGAGATAGCAGCATGCTCAATGCACGCCTGCGTTCAGTTTCTTGGGAAGCAACGTAAGGTTCCTACATAATAAGAGGAACTTTAGATATCAAGGAATTAAGCAAAATGTCTGCTGAGAAAACAAAACCAACACTCTCTCTCAATAAATGCAAATTGCATGCAAATAAATGAAAGTCCAGTGTGATAGTGTCAAAGCAAACAGCTACATAGTCCCATCCAAGAAAGTAATATCAGAGGGTGAATAATTTTACTAAACCTTAATAAGTGGATGGGTAGCAACATCGCCAGGAGATGAGGCCCTAGCATTCACGATGGCTCGGGACACTGCATCAATAATAAAAAAAGGATATAAAGATGAGGAACATAACCTTCTTATAGATTTATAAAACAAAGACAGTGAGTACCACTATAATAACGATCCTTAAGTTCCTCCACAGTTTTTGATGATGGGAACCTATCAGCAATGATAACAAAGCGAAGATCAAAGCGTTCACACAAATCAAACAATTGATCTGTCTCTTCCTTGGTCCATTCCTAATTGAAGAATAGAAAAATACAAATCTGAGCACTGATGGCATAAGAAGAATCTGCGACAAGCTAAAAAATTGTGTGGAAATAACTTCTTCAAGTGGCAATCAAGCACGCGTCATATTGAACCATGTTCATAATGACAAATGGTAGTTCAGACTTAGTGACATCTGACATGATGCCACTGAATGATTCAATTATATTACATTATTACTGGCTATAAAAATATAAAATAGCTAACAGCCATTAACATCCAAAATAGCTCAAGTCCATGATCTATTTCTTCCAAGTAAAATTGTTCTAAGTTGATTAGCAGACCAAAATCCTATCTAAAGAAGGACCACTGATGGTAAAACTACTTTCAGATAGGAAATAGCAGGCTTATGCCCTTTAAAAGTGGGGCCAGCAACTCTGAAGTGCACAGTTTGAGGGGGATAACAGCAATGGTGATCAAATCCTTGATCTCCTCAAGTGCCAAACTTTTTCTTTTTTGTCATCATTCTATTAGGATATACAGTGTGCTCAATTTAGCTGCAAAATGTACCATAAATTCATATGCAGAACCATGGCCATCAGGAAAGCCAGATGTGCATACTAAACACTGGCCAATAAGATATAGTGAACAGATATCAAAATTCTACCTAAAGGAGTTAAGATAAATTTTGTAAAAACAAAGCTTACGAAGTCAGTTTATGTATGATTTTAAAAAGGGGCACCATATTAGGAAACCAACTCCTAGTGCATACCTTATGAGTCAAGTGCTTCTCATACTCCTCATCAGTATACTTGATCACATCAACAGACTGCACCACGTCAAATATAAAAGAAGTTCAACTACACCGAGTATGTATAAGTTATATACAAGGTTCAGATATACATGAAAGAATAATTTGGCTTACTTTGTTATACTTTGCAAATGAATAGTCACCAGTTGGCGGAACGCCATTTACCACTCGAACCTACAAATACAATAGCTCAACTACTTATCAATCCTGTATGTCTACTTCTCTGGAAGATGAATACCTAAAATCCCTAAAAGATTACCCAATGGTAAAGCTGCAGGTTATCTTTCCGAGCAGAATTTGTAAATGAAAGCCATTGCCAAGTAATCTGCAGATACAGTTTTTTTATTAAAAAAAATTAAAAAAACATCCATAAGAAGATTAAACATATAAACTATTTTATACACAACCTTCTCATTTTCGGCTTGCGCTTTTCGCTTCAAGTGATTCACATCAATGGCCGGCATCAAAGGTGCTATCCCCCCTGTAAGAGCGTAAACCTAAAACAAACAAATGCAACCGAATTATTTTACAGAAAACAAAGGAGGAAAAGAGAAGAAAATTGTTTAAACCTCGCGCGAAATGCCATCCGGTTTCCTCTGAGATTCTTTGGGAGGTTTGGATTTCTTCTCTTGTAAAGGCAATGCATTCTTCGGCAATCCTAATATGTCCTTTGCATCCATCTGAAACACCAAGTTTCCCCCCAAAAATTATACAAAATTCCTGAAAATAAAAAAAGGTTTCCACACAAACGAAGACTAAAAAGCCGGCATCCGAGTAACTGGGAAGGAAAATGAATAATTTAGGAGATTCTGAAGTCGAATAACTGTAATTACCGCGAAATTAGGGTTTATACGAATGGAATTTGGGGATTTCTAGCGCGAAGAGTGGGAGGAGGTCGAAGTTGAGCTTCGATTTGGATGTAGCTTTGCCGAACGGGTTACCCATACCCGAATCCAAATTCGGGTTGAGCCCGGTTACGGATAAAAAATTGAAAAAAATCGCCCGTAAGTTGAAAAATCGCATATTATGTTTGCAATTGGGATCTCAACTAAATTAATTTATGGGTTTTTAACCTATTTTGAATAAGTATTTAATTTTAGTCCATAAATATAACTAATAGATAATCTATTGTATTTTTTTTTATCAATTTAGATATCTCACTAAATTGATGAAATTATTAATTAAATTTTAATAATTCTAATTACGTAAAAATTTATATTTTAATTAACCTATTCATATTGTTTAAAAATCAAAATAATTTTATTAGGTCTTAAATTTCACGATGCACACAAGTTGCATGAAAAACTTCATGTTAATATAATAAGGAAGGGAAAATAATTTTTTTTTTCGTCTTGTAACGTTACCTCTTTTTTATTTCCGTCCTATTAACTTTCAAATTTTTTGATCATACATTTTTTGTTTTTGGCCTGCTGACTTTCAAATTTTAATTTTAGTCCTGTAATTTTACCGCCTTTTTGATTTAGTCCTGAAACTGTACCGCCTTTTTGATTTAGTCCTATAACTTTACCGCCTTTTTTATATTAGTCCTATAAAGGTTAGTAGGTTGTAGGACCAAATAAAAAAAACATGTAAGTTACAAGACCAAAATCAAAATTTAAAAGTCAACAGGACGAAAATAAAAAAAAGGTAAAGTTGCAGGACTAAAATCAAAATTTGAAAGTTAGCAGGACGAAAATAAAAAAAGAGGTACAACTATAGGACAAAAATAATAATTATCCCTAATAGGGAATAGAGGATATTTAGCATACTTTAAATATTTGAAGGAGATATATTATATGCAAATATATACCATATACTTTTTTTTAACTATACTTGAAGTATTAATATATATATATATTAAGTCTCTTGTGCATTAGATTTTCAATTCGAGTGTACTTTTAAACTGTTATGATTGTTTTTATGGAACATTTAGAGTTGTTTACATTAAAAAATTATGATGGGACAATGAACAACCTTAATTGTTCAGTATAAACAACTCTAATTGTTCAGTATAAATAAATTGTTTTAAAATATATTTAAGTTGTATGATGCACCTGATACATGCAAGACTTTCAAATAGAAAATTTTATTTGAACTCTTGTAATACATGGAGTATTGTGCTAATAGTTGCTAGTTTCAAATAAAGATGAAAAATATATTTTCATTATCATAGCAAATTAAGGGCCCGCTTGGTTGGGGTGATGATTATAGGGCAATGAGAATGATTCCATTAATAGTGCTTGGTATTATAAATACATTGTAATAAGATTGAAAATTAGTTATAATTTATCTATCAAATGACTCATCATTCATTACCCTCTACTTGAATGACTCTTCAATCACTTTAATTCTCATTACCCTATAATCATTACCTCCAACTAAGCGGGCCCTAAATTTAAACCAAGCATCTCCTTAATCTTTTAAAAAGGGTATTTTTGGTGTTCTATTGTGCTGTAATTACTAATTGGGAGTGTATTTACTAATAACCGGAACCATTCGGATTTTATAGAGCTCAACAATGCCCAAATAAAAACATGTCTTCCCATATAGGGCCGTGGCCCGAACATTAGTGGACTAGAGGTATTAGGCCCAATTGATTTTTTATATCGAGTAACGGGCCGAGTTTTGTTTGGATCATAAATATCCTACAATATCCGATTAAGGATACAAATATTAAGTTTTTTTTTTATATATAAAAAAAAATAAAAATTGACAAGGATTTTTATTAAAAAATATTGGAATGGTGATTAAATGTAAATTTTCTTTTAAAAATATCCATTTATATGGGAAAGATATTTTTTTAGGCCCATAATTTAGGGGTGACTGTGTTTTAAGGACAATATGTTTCCGAACTTGTTAAAGTAGGACAACATGTTTTCGAGCTTGTAAAAGTTGGACAATATATTTTTGATCTTATAAAAGTAGGACAATATTATTTTGAGCTTGTAAAAGTAGGACAATATTCTAGTATTTAACAAGCTCTATATGTAAATTTTTTAAACATATTGTCCTACTTTTATAAGCTTGTAAAAAATAATGTCCTAATTTTACAAGCTCGACAACATATTGTCCTACTTTAACAAACCAAAAAATATTGACCTTAAAACACAACACCCAAAAAATTAAGGGCCTAAATTTTTTTCCCCCTTAAACCTAATGTGTACTCCCTAGACCAACTCTTGCCACATCACTATTTCATATTTTTGGTCCACACTGTTTGCCAAACAACATAAATAGTGGTCTTTGAATTGTGTCAAACTCAAACTCATAAATGTAATCCAAACTCGATTGTGCTTAATTTTAGAAGAATTTGACTTTTTGTTAAGTTACGATACAATTATAAATACTTAATTTATATATATAAAAAAAAAAGTAAATCCATCAAATTCGTGAGCATGTTCAGTCCAGCGTTGTGATAGAACTTGAGTTCAACTCAATTAACTATAAATTCATTATTTCTCTTTTCTCACGTTGAGCACGCGTGTTGTGCAGTTCACATGACAAATTTATCAGCTCATGCACACTCGTAACTTGGCTTGCTCAAGGTGAGTTTGATCATTGTAGGAAAACATGATTATATATGTATGCATTATAGTTATGATTTACAATTCACAAGCTTACGAGCGAGTACGACTCGAATTTGAGATCCAAATTTTTATTTGAAAGTTTAAATTTATAAAGGAGCTGAAATCAATTCATATATATTAATTAATTCTCTAATATTCACTTCCTAACATTCCTTCTTACTCTGGGTTGGATTCTAGACTCTATTCTTTGGGATCGATCATCGAATGAACAATTTAATGTGAGTGTAATTGTTTTCTGCATCCAAACAAATGTTTTAATATCACTTTTTTTTTAACAAGAGAAAGTAAATAATAAAACTTCCAAGTCAAACAACACCAACCATAGCTTGTTATCTTACCATTGTTCTTTAAGAACAAATAAACTAGGAAAGAAACAAAAAAGGAAGACAATATATAGTTATTCCATGAGAATCTTTGTCACTAAACTTGAGCAGTTAATTGAAGTTGAAAAGAAAGTTATCAATTATGTTCTTTTTGGGTTTTAAGTGATTTTTAAAAATCGGTTTTTGAAAACCAATGGTTTTTTATCCATAAGGTTTTTAAAATCTTTGTTCTTTTTTAGTTTTGAATAGGGTAGATTTTAACTTTATTATGTAAAAGTAAAGGAGTGTTGTATAGGTTATTTATAGGGTTGTAGGCTTAGGATTTCAAAAACCTATTTTTAAAACCAAAACTAGAATGAGTTTTAGATTTCAAAATCTAAATCCAGGTTTTTAAAATCCAAAAAAACATAGTCTTATGGGTTTTAGATTTCAAAATCTAAATTCAGGTTTTTAAAACCCAAAAAGATCATAGTCTTAATGATTAATTATTCAAAATTGGTGAAAATGTAGGAATTAAACAAATAGTGAATGCATGTTCGTTGTGAAATTTGGTCCCCAAAGTCATAATTTAGTCTATGTCAATCACTTAATTAAAGCTGAGCGTAATTAATTACTTAAATACTTAGATTAGACCAAAGGGCTTAGCCTAATGCTCCACATGGCAGGTGATTAGAGATTCTGACAAAATATAGGAATTATAACTATTAAATATTACTACTATTATTATAAAGTTTTAATTATAACTATAATTATAATTTGATTTGATTCTATAATCACCTGAGCGTGGGCATTTTTTGTTCCACAATGGCCGGCCGGCAGATAATCATCACATTCAATCCCTTAATTTGTGGATAATTAAAATATTTATAATTAATTTTTTTTTTTTTTTTTGATAAAGTTGGATAATATTTATGCTTCTTTATCTTTGTTTTTTTTAGTAATTCTCTTGTGCACTTGGTGTATGATGCACTCACTGAACAATTGATCATGTTTACACTGAAAAGTTTGTTCCAATTACACTGAAAAGTGTGTTTGGATTAACAAAAAAAGTTTACACTGAAAATCATTTTTTAGTGTAAACTTTTCAGTGTAATTCAACCACACTTTTCTAATTGAAACAAACTTTTCAATATAAATAGACAAAGTATAGAGTGAAACTAGTTTATATATAAATCCATGAAGGGTATTAGTTGTTTTCACTGAAAAGTATTATTTGTTTTACTGAAAAGTATCACTGATTTACACTAAAGAGTCTTAGTTGTTCGGTGAAAATGAACTAAGACTTTTCAGTGTAAACCATTAATACTCTTCAGTAAAAACAACTAATATTTTTCAGTGAAAACAACTAATACCTTTCAATAATTCATATATAAACCAATTTCACTCTATACATACTCATATAAATATGGTCAATTATTGAGTGAGTGCACCGTGCATTTGGTGCATAATAGAGTTTGCTTGTTTTTTATTTCTAAAAAGAAAAACAATTAACGTGCAAATGATGTAGGTTACATGAACCCAACCAACAAATTAATTATATAATTTTGGTAGTAATTATTGAGTTGGTGATGCATGCGCATGAGAGAACTTTTTGCATGTATAAGATATTTAATCTCATATATAAATTAGTATATCTCTCAATTATGTACCTAAGTACACAAATAACGATGAAATAAAAACATAATAGAAAATTAGAGTTTAAATGAGAGTCATGGAATCAAGATTGTCAATCGAAGTAAAATGATTTTTTCCATGATTTTCAAATGATAAATAGTAGGAGTAATAGTAAAACCATAATTTACACCAATTAGAGGACCAAATAATTAATTAGATTCCCAATTTTAATAGTAAAACCATAATTTACACCAATTATAGGACTAAATAATTAGTTAAATTCCCAATTTTATTTTTGTCCCGGTTCGATTATATGTTTGTATCCAAGTTATAATTGATGATATGAGAAATAATATAAATGGGTTAATTATTCACCTTTTTGTAAGTTTGTACTTTTAAACGCGATACATTTTTTTTATGATATCAAAATAAAAAAATTAGGTTCAAATATTAATGAAAATAACTTCAATAATATTAAATCATACATTCGTTGACCTCGTTATAATATGTTTTGAAATTTTATTTGTTTGCAAAAGGTGTCGGTCCCAACCAAAATTACTTCTTCATAGTCCAAAAGCGAGCCTGAGCAGCTTATAAAACGAATTCTAAGTGTTGCAATTTTTTTTAAAAAAAAATTAAAAAAAAAAGTGAATTTATTTACAAAGTAGAATTTGCAAAATAAACATTTAGTCCTCCCATGCATGATGTAATTGACAATTTAGTCCATGGATAAGAAAAAATGTTTAAAAAATTATATAAATGAGTTAGTTTTACCCATCACTAAAGTAAAAATTCAAAAAAATTATATGATATAGAAATTCTTTCATCTCAGTCTTTCCTTTGTTGATTTATCTAGATCCTTTTCGATTTTAGGGCTTGAAATATAGTTAACTATTAATTCATGGTAAAAAGAAAATTCCTATCAATCTAAGACTACATTCACATAAAACTATCAAGACTCATAATTTTAACACAATTAATAAACTATTCAACGGGAGTTGACGACGTGACATCCAATATAATTAAAATAATAATTAAGTAATTACTTGATTTGCCTCCGTTAATTCTTGAAGAAGAAAAAGCATAATCTTTGTGATTGTTTGCAAACTCTACTTTATAGATATAATTGATTTTTTTTTAAATCACTTTTACAATATTTGCAATCACTATTTTAAGCAATTAAAATTAATAAAACAGGTTTTACTTGCTTTTGGATTCTCTAAAATCCATTCTAGAATAGTTTGTCAATCCTAGATTAGCTCTTGTGTGGAGTGTAATAGTTTTACTGGTTTTGTGGTTTTTGTAAATATAAAAAATGAGTATAAGGTATCGCTCATGCCTATGTATTCTCTCAAATTTTGATGAATTAATGAAAGTTTATTGATAAAAATAAAATAACTGCCTCACTATAATAAAAGTGATTTTTTTTTTTTGCAAACACATTACTTCCTAAATCTAATTTAAAATCACTTTATTTTAAAACACTTAATACTTTTAATTTTACCACAAAAATAAATTAATATCACTTTTTCAAAATGAGTAGAATTTCAAAACACACTCTTTATCTAATTTGGCTTAATTGTAATTAATTAATTATCATTTTAAACACGTAAAAGTATGACGAGACACTTAAATGACCCGTTAAATTTTGTATAATCGATTCTCATAAGATATAAATTTTCTTTCAAAACTTGAATCAATAATTAATCCATCTTTTAGATCTTAAACCCAAAAATTCCTATTTTTTACAATCGATGTTCTAAATTTGGACAACAAGCGTGAATATATTTGTAAAATGTATTGACACTCTTCCGACCACTCTGCGTAACGTGAGACAGATTGAACAAAAAGTGCGACTAATCTTGTATTTCTACAACTTTTGGGACTTAAATTAATCAGTAGTTGATATTATAATCACCAAATTAATATAAAAATAAAATTTTAAGGTCGTACTAAGGTCAAAAGGTCAGCCGTATGGTGTCTAAAATTGGCGTCAAATAACAACTTCTCACATTTTGCAGCTTTTGTTTGCGGCTTTCCACGTGGGCACCTAATTGCGATATAATTACCTTAATCACCAAGAAACAACCTTTTTGGTAAGAATAATCTCATGTGACATTAAATGTAGTTAGCAAGTAGCAACTAATCATAAACTATTGTACCTACCAATTTTCTTAAAAAAAAGAAAAAAGAAAAAATGAGCGACCATTGCAACCTTTGTGCAACCCTTGCGCTATATTTTATGAGTATATTTCAAAAATACAAATTTAAAAGTGATTTTTTTATCAAATTTTCCATATTATTTTAGGTGCATGTAAGTACTTAAAATATATTTTTGATACAAATGAACCCTTTTAACTTTTTCTTAGCAAATATGTCCTTAATGTATTTTATTGGAACGAGTAAACGTTGAAGTTATTTTAAACTAAACAAAAATAGAGAAAAATTTATGTGAATTTGAATTCATGTGGACTCAATTTAATTATTCAAATACCACTGTTATGCATATTCGCTATCAATGTTATGTATATATATGCATAACTGTGACTGATGAATGGGAAAAACAAGCATGATTGGAAAATTATAGACAATTGGGAAAATTTGAGTATGATTGGTAAATTATTCTTCTACTATGCTAGTTTTCCATTCAATTCTCGTACTTTCACCTCCAAAGTATCCAACCAAATAAACCTGCAGAGGTTGGTCTGACAGTGCAGACTTAACCGGTCCTCTAGATCTGGGATTAATTTTTCTGAATTTTGTGCACAATTAACTAATATATAAAAAAAAGAAAAAATAGTACATTCCACCTTATGAATTAACTTCTCCCACGAATTGATCATATCAATAATAACTATATGACTTTTAACTATAATTTACCAGACGCTCGTAATATTAATCACATCCACAATCAACCTTAATATATATTTTGTTGGGATGTTTTGAACCCCCAACACAGAGTTGATTGGGAGTCTCGTTATTCGGTCAGTAAGTCGGGGGTTCAGGGAGCAACGCTCCCTTAGTCCAGTCCGGGGGTTTGGGGATAACACCCGAAATTGTCACGGTGTATGTTATATGTTTGAGTTCTTTTTGAATTTTGCGCCTATTTTCGAAAATCAATTTGTTAGAGGTTTATGAAAACCCTTATTATTTGATCTAGGTCAACTTGTACTCTGAAAATACTGAGATCTCATAATAATATACAAGTCCTCTTTTTTAGCCGTGGATATAACTAACACAACGTTAATAAACCAAGTAAATTTATATCGTTTTATTTTACGTTTATGATTCTTTCTCGAATCTGGTTAATCTCCATGCCAAACTATGCCAAACTACTCCAAATAGTAAAACATGGGCATCCATCTAATTTTGGTCGATGTGTTCAATGGGTTATACGATCTTTATTAATATTTCCACCTTGTTCGAGCACAACTATAAAAGGTACAACCAATTTGGCCGGTGAGAATATTATTTCGACAATTAATTTGTTAATAACTGATTTTTAATAGGGGGGTCATTGACTTCCCCGTGTGAATATCGTGTAGGGTTTCAATTTCAAATCCAAAAAAAGAAACAGTCAAACTTTCACATAGACACAGAATTTTTCGAACTCTGAGCTTAAAAACTCTAGAAAGAGAAACCGCGTTTTTGAAACGTTTTCTTACTTAATAAATTTACATTAAAAATGTTGGCAGAATAGTGGTAAAAATACTACGTCCTAACTCTTAATATTTGTGACATTACGATGATTTGTTGTATCTTTTTTATTTTTTTAAATTTCACTTATTAACAATTTAAACAATGGAACACAGAGTAAAACATAAAAAAGTAGAGTAGATGATATCAAATCAAATCTACTCCCTCCACTTCAAAATTAGTGTTGTTTTAGTTTATTTTCTATTTTTTTTCTAATTTACTTCGAATTCAATTCAACATATAAGAAATCTTTCAAGAATTATATTAAAATATAACATATTTGTTAGGAATTATCAAAATATTTAAATTTTTAAGAGATTTACTTAAGAGTATATATGTTAAAATTTTAAGATTCTTAATTTGATAAGAAATCATTAGAATGATATTTATTTTGAAATAGAAGGAGTATTTATATTCTATATCTTCTTATGGGGTAAGTTTTATATGAAAACGTTTTTTAATAAGCTTAGCATGAAATAGTTTTAGAGTATCATTAATCTCATTAGGAGTATCATTAAATCTGTCAGAGGTATCACTAATCAGGGTCAGTGGTATTATATTATATATGTTTTAAATTTTTTTGAACTCAGACTAATGATACCCCTGGTGAGATTAATGATACTCCTGATGAAATGAATGATACTTTAAAATTGTTTTATGATAAGCTTATCATGAACTATTTTCATATAATACTTTACTCTTAGAGTATGTATAGAGTGAAATTGGTTTATATATGAATCATTGAAGGGTATTAGTTGTTTTTACTGAAGAGTATTACTGGTTTACACTGAAGAGTCTTAGTTCATTTTCACCAAACAACTAAAACTCTTTAGTGTAAATCAGTAATACTCTTCAATAAAAACAACTAATATCTTTCAGTAAAAATAACTAATACCCTTCACGAATTTATGTATAAACTAGTTTCACCCTATACTTTGTCTTACCCTTATTATGTACATATATCATATATCTTAGTACCATCGTTTAGCTAGGTAAATTAAAATAACTGGATATACATATTTAATTTGTTTTAAATATTGTGTGTATATAGTTGCTATGGAGAAAGGTGTTGAAGCCATCTGTCAAAACAGCTTTCGGTTAGTAGTTGTCTGTCTTTTGATTAGTCAAACAACATTGAGCAGCAACAAGGGGCGACATTCCCCACCAAATTAATAAGAAAATGATTTACCATTATCGAGGGTAATCTAATATCTTTATTAATATTATAATTATACTTTTTTTTCATTCAATATATGATCTAAGAACCGACTAATTTGAATAATTTATACCTTACCATTTATTTGGGTGATTTATTTCAAACCAAAACAAAGTTATGTATGAACGGGCTCTTTTCAGGATTTACGAATTATATTATCTGTGTCATTTAGTATTCTACTTGTATTTTTCTCCCTCCGTCCCCTATCTGTTTCTCATTATTTTGGATACAAGTATTAAGGTCAATATTAAAATATAGATATATATGTACAAATGAAGTGATGTGATGTAGAGAGAAGAAAATATAGAAATAATATTGTGTTTTATTTTTAGAAAAAAGAAACGAAAAGTAAATAGATGAACAAACAAAAAATGACAAAATGAGAAGTTAATAAAAGAATGGAGTGAGTACAAAATATCATATGGTAGAATGAGTAAGTTTTATATGAAAATGACTTATGATAAAATTATCATGAAACTATTTTAAAGTATCGAATGTTTGACCAGGAGTATCGATAGCCTCACCAGGAGTATTATTAATTTGGGTTCTGAAAAATTTACAACAATTACAACATAATATTATTAGAGTGTGGAGCCTAAATGGACTGTACAAATGAGGCCCAATACCAAATTTTTTGGCCCATGTTTTCGGCCCAGTCGATCCTGATGGGTTTAGGGTTAGGGCTCGTTGCTATCTATTTAAATAGATGTTTTTTCCTTGTATTCGGTATCAGAAAAATATAGTGCAAAATTCTGGCTTGACGTCGCCCCTAGACGTAGTCGTGAGACGGGATGAACAAATTTCGTGTTCGTCTGTCTTTCGTGATTGTGTGTGTGTTTTATCCTAACAAATACCATTAACCTAAATTAATAATACTTTTAGTGAGACTATCGATACTTCTAATTAAATATTCCACACAATAGTTTGAAGGGTCGGTGAGTGAGAAGTTATTTAAAACGGCCGGCAGGGGAGTGCTAATCTAATTAATAAAATGTGTGTCCACTTAATTACTAATTTGTTTGGTTTCTTTTTGTTCCTTTTATTTTATTTAATCAAGAAAGAAGTTACACATAAATTTATTTACGCAACACGTACACGTCGGATATAGGCTCAAATATAAAAACAAAAAATAATATTATTGTCGAGGGCATATAAGTTTGCAGTTCTTAGTGACCCTCCAAGCAAAGTTAAAAGTAGCAATGTTTTCTGTCGGAAACAAATGGATCTTCTTCTTGTAGCATCATTATATGCGACTTTTCTTATTTCTAATCACCACTTGGCATTTTTTTTATTCAAACATTTTCCTATTTAATTATTCATTCCCCTAAATATTTATTTGAAGTCATCCCTCCCTCTATTTAACCGCCAAACAAAACCCCATAATCCTCCTTCACTATCATCATCATCAAACTTTATAAATTTCACATAACTAAACACTATTATTTCACTCAATTTTTCTTGCACAATCCTTAAAAAATGGCGGTTCCTTCTCATGCTCCTCCTAGAAGCAAGAAAACCCGGGCTTTCGGAGTTCCGGTCATAGATTTTAGCCTCGAAAGATCGAAGCTTCGTGAATTAATCATAAAAGCGTGCGCAGAATTCGGGTTTTTCCAAGTCGAAAACCATGGAGTTTCCAAGGATATAATCTCGAGAGTCGAAAAGGAGGGCCGTGATTTCTTCTCGAAATCTGCATGCCAAAAGAAACGGGCCGGGCCCCCGTCTCCCTTTGGTTATGGATGTAAGAATATCGGGTTCAATGGCGATAAAGGCGACCTCGAGTATGTACTGCTCGAGGCCAATCCTCGTTCCGTTAACGAGAGATCCAAAACCTTGTCATCGGATCCTACAAAGTTCAGGTAATAATTAATTGATTTTTTCATGTATATATAAATGTGTAACGTTATTTATTTACATCTTTTAGGTTAATGACACGTGGAAAGTGTAAATTAATAACCCACTCATCACTCCATTTACATTCATTTAAAGAATGTGACAGAAAATGTTACGACATTATACCCAAAAAAAATCCTATAAAATAGTGACATGCAAAGGGTTTATGTTTTAAACATTTGATGCTATACTCAATGAAATGTATTTTTGGTATACATGAATTTGGGTTAATTGCAAATAAAATCACGACTTTTTCGATAATTGCAATTTAATATAAACTTTTGAATCGTTGCAAATAAAACTTCAACTTTAAATTTGTTAGCAATTTTAACCAAATGACATATTTCAAGTTGCTCGAAAATGATGATTAATTATGTATTGTCATCCGAACCAATCTAAACATAGTAATACAATTAATTATTCATTGTCGAGCAAGTGAAACATCATTTTCGGACTATAAAAAAATTATTTGTTGGTTCGAATTGAAACAAAAATGTTAAGTTGGCAAAGATTCAAAAGTTTAGATTAGATTGTAATTTGCGAAAAAGTTGTGATTTTATTTGCAATTAACCCTTAATTTACTATATATGATTTTTTCCACGTATAATTAAATAATCTAGATTATATATCTACTTGGCTTATTTGGACCAAAGCCACTTGTGATTAAGATAATGAATTGTTGGAAGGTTGTTAACTAGGTCAGCTGGATTATTTTAATGATTTTTCTGAATTTAAAATGGAAATATTTCACGTAGACTTATATTAGAAATATTAATTAGTACATATATGTTCCTTTCATCATAACAAACCATGGACTTTGTAAAATTCCTTGAGCTGTTTTACAAGTTACGTTTCATGCCTTAATTCCATGGAAAAGTCTAAAGATTTGAATTTAAGAGTTTAATTAATACCTTAGAACAAAGTCATACAATTATTCTAAATTAACAATAAATAATTCTAGAATCCCTTTCAGTCATCCATGATATCATAATTTATTGCAATGATAGGATCATATTATTCCTAATAAAATTGGGAGAGGTTAGTTTTTCAATTAATTATCATTAAGTATAATTCCTAGTCAAATTAAAAGTTACACGTGGAATCCTTAAAATAGATATAGCTTAAAAAATCTTCTATATGTACGTATGTCTATATGTAGTAAGATAAACCCAGATAATAGCAACAGTGTTGTTATTATTAGCTTTCCATTTTTGAGTAGTTGCTATCATTACAAGTAAGAAACTATATTTGGTAAATATTTGAAAATCAACCTTGAAAGAAGTGAATTTCCCTTTTTGCCGTTTTGTCACTATATTTAATCATTATTTTTTAGCTCCACAGTAAAAAAAGAAAAAAAAAGGTAAAATGGGCTTAGCTCACCAAAATAATGACTTTTATGATTTGGATATAGTTGTACTAATGATCATTCACCTTATAATTATGTGTAATTATTGATGAATCACATCATCCCAACCCTAAAGTGAATAATAAAATCATTATTGATCACATATTAATCACTTTTTAAAGATATGTGGATCATACATAACCAAAATTCTTGACATGGTATCTTTTATCTTATATATTAGTAATAGTTGTTAGAGATGAATGTTATTTGCAATACATGAAGGCAATATAATTTTATAGAGCAACACTTGTGTATCAGTTGCACGGTGCAACTGATACACAACTAATAGTTTTCATTGAGAATAACTAATACTGGTGCACAAATAATATTGTTCATTGAGAACAACTAATACTGATAAACTAATATTATTTAATAGAAACAACTAATATTATTCTAAATACACTCCGAATTTATCCTTTAATATATATATATATATATACACATATATGTCAAGGTCTCATATGCACCTGGTGTACGGTGCACTCACTTAACAATTGATATTGTTTATACTGCTGAAAATCGATAACACTGAATTTTTTTCAACGTAATCAACCCACACTTTTCAGTGTAAACAACATCAACCGTTGAATGAGTGCACCATGCACCAGATGCACAAGAGACTTACTCTTATTTTAAACTTAAAAGACAAAGGTGGGCCAGGATTGGAAATGAAATTCCAACTTATATATGATGGAAGGAAGCAAAAAGTATCTTTGTACCACATTGTCAACCAATCACTTATAACTCCCACACAAAAGACCCTAATAGACCAGGTTCCAAACAACAAATATGACTAAAAATAAACACAATGTCAAAATATGAATCACCTTAATCCGCACTAAAATCATGAGGTGTAAGCCAAATATAGGTCATTAAATGCAAACATAGTACTAACCAATTTTTCAAAAGGGCAATGATTTTTCATCACATTATCAATCCTTATATATATTCTAATGTCCCAATTTTGTCTCCTAATTTATTTTTGGGTTAATTTTGTGCAGTTGTGCTGTGAATGATTACATACAAGCCGTTAGGAACCTATCATGTGACATTCTAGAAATGGTGGCTGAGGGGCTGTGGGCCCCAGATAAATCTATTTTTAATAAACTTATAGAAGATGAGAATAGTGATTCATGCTTCAGAATCAATCACTATCCTTCCGTTAATGATGATGAAGATTGGAACCCTAATTTATTTGATGATGATCACTCCAAGGGTCGGATCGGGTTTGGTGAACATTCGGATCCCCAAATTCTCACAATCTTGAGATCTAATAATGTCGGTGGCTTGCAAATCTTGTCCGAAGATGGATTGTGGATTCCAATCCCTCCGGATTCGGATAAATTATGTGTGTTTGTAGGTGATGCGTTTCAGGTAAGACAAATTCTTGTATACACCATTTGCACCGCTTACTTTTTTTTTTTTAAATGGTACTCGTTAAATTACAAATCGTTCCATAACTTTCTGACAAATATATATAGTCCTAATTTTTTTTTTATCAAATTTAGTCCCAATTTTCATGACAAAGTCCAATTTGAGTCTCAAATCGACTGAAAAAGTCAATACGAAGTCGTTTTGGAGTCTGAATTTGTATTTTTGGCAAAGGAGCTGATGTGGCATATGAGTGTGCTAATTACACTTATTTTCCTTTTCTTTTATAATTTTATTACACAACATGTGTATTTAATTTAACAAGTATAGTGCAGTCAGATCAACTTCATCGCTGAAAATTCCCAATGAGAAAAAACGACGTTTTACTTTTTTTCTATATGGGACCAAAATTTGACATTGTTAGAAAAATTGAGACTAAATCTGATAAAAATCTAATTTTGGGACTAAATCTATTTTTTCAAAAAGTTGTGAGACGATTTGTGATTTAAACTCTCTTCGTTTTACTGAATGATATAATTCGAAAATACAAGTGTTACTCTTGGTTTAAATATTTTATTTTTGGTGGTTACAAATATTTTTTTCATTATAATTATGGACTCTAACTTTTATTTATTGTAATATAGGCCTTGACCAATGGAAAATTCACAAGTGTTAGACATAGAGCATTAGCAAACACGAGTAAATCAAGAATGTCGATGATGTATTTTGCAGCTCCACCTCTTAGTGCGTGTATTTCACCAATACCTCAAGTGGTCTCCATTGAAAATCCATGTCTATATAGGTCTTTTACTTGGAGAGAGTTCAAGAATACTATGTATTCATTAAGATTGGCAGATCGTCGTCTTGACCTATTTAGAAATCAAGAATAATATTTATATGTAATTTTTTTTTTTTTATTATCTAGAAGGAGGTCGCATATTTAAGGATGCATACGCATTGTAAAGTTTATATTAGAGTAGGTTTTATATAAAAATGGTTCATGATAAGCTTGTTATGAAACTGTTTTAAAGTATCAAATATTTGATCAAAAGTATTACTCCCTCCGTCCCCTAATAATATTCACATTTACTGTTTTCTCGTGTTTTAGCGAGCGGGTTTTATATTAGTATTTGAAATGATAAAATAATTTTTAAAGTGTTTTATAATAGAGTAGAGATGTATCTATAATACCCCTTTTTTAAATTCACTTTATCATTTCAAATATTAATAAACAATTCGCTCACTAAAACACGAAAATAAAGGTAGTGTGAATATTATTAGGAGACGGAGGGAGTATTATTTTGGATTCAAGGACTGTCCCATATTAATGATACTCCTAATGAAACATATTTTAAAATTATTTTATGATAAACTTATCATGAACTATTTTTTTACTTTGTCTTTATATTAATTAAGGTGACATATGATGGATAGTTAGGCTTTCTATAAGTGAATTAAATTTTGATTTAAGTGGCGCCCAATATTTATCAATTAGAAGGAAAATTTCATCGAGTACTTAAAAGAAACTAACAAAATTCTTTTGTGTAGTTTGTATTTAAGGGGTTATTTTGCTATGGTTATCACAATGTGCTATTTGAATCTCATATTCAATTCCAATATTGACATAATAAACCATCATTAATAACAATTATATTGGGTGCAATAGGTTAGAATAAGTGGTTTAAAATGATTATATGTAACTCACCTTTAATTATGTTGGGTGCAAATAATATTTCACATCCGTACAGATTCAGTTCAAAATGGACAAAATATTATATTATTGAAAGATCGAAGTCCATCAGGAAGTCCAAACAAATTCATTAATAAACCTAAGTCAACATCCTAGCTAGGCATCATTAAAATTCCTAAAATTAAAAAATATTTTTTATATGCATGTTAAAAATACTATTATAATCAATATTGAAGTCCATCAAGGATCCCAACAAATTCATCATCAAACTTAAGTCAACATCCTAGACATCATTAACATTTCTGAAGTTAAAAAATATTTTTTATGCAAATTGAAAGTACTATTATAATCAATACACGATCTAATAAATATCTCAATGGATTAAATTCACATGAATCACCAAACTAATTTATAAACCATCTCCAAATGAAATAGAGTTTTATGATTTTATCCACATATATAAAAAATATTATATTTTTTAATTCATTTTTAGGATAAATGACCCTAATACCATTGTTACAAAAGATATTTTTTTATAGGTGATGAGTAAAAAATATTTTTTGTTACTTCATTTTGCATCAATTTTGGTGTGTCAATATTTTATCCTCCCCTTTCAAAATATAGTTCATTTTTAGATTGATGCACATATATTAGAAAAATAAAGTATATCAATGATAAATGTTGTTTTTTCTCTTTCAAATAATACATCTATCTAAATATTTGAAAAGAAATGTAATTAATTTACATTATATAATAGAAAACGTCATATAATGGGCAAAGGAGATGAATGATAAAATCATCATTTAGACATGGATTTCAATGGAACTAATAGAGTCGCACTAATCGCCATTCTCTGTTTTTTGTGGGAGAAATTGTTATGGGCCATAAGTTGGCCAAATTATTATTATTATTTACATAAATACACAGTCTAACTTTATTCCATTTTTGTGGAAGAAATTAATGGGCCATAACTTGGCCAAATTATTAATTTTGTATATGCAGATATTTTTTTATTTATGTGGAAGAAATTAATAGGCAATAAGTTTGCCAAGTGGCTACTCCTATAACTTAACATTTCAAATTGTAGATATTTTTTCATATATAATTTGATATTCATATTGCATTTATAAAAATATTAAATTTAATTGAATTGTTTCAATATCCATATATTTCATATTACAAATTAATTACTTCATTCATTTAAAATTTTAAAAGTATATAGTTGTGCTTCGTACAAGAGAATTTTAGATGGAATCTAAGATAAATTTGAAGAATTGAAAAAATTCCGCAACCTTTTGGCTTTGATATTAAGAAAGAATTCCGCTTTGGACAAACGTGTGTGGAGAATATGATGTATGTAAATGCCTCATCTTCATCTTTGATGTTTTATTATTTTTAATGCATGATATTTGTAATAATTGGTATTCGAAATTATTGTTAATAATTAATATGCATGTGTTATGTATTAATTGCAATAAAGTAGCAGTATAAGATAAAACACCACAACAAGATAAGGAGATTTTGATTGAATGACAAATGTGACCATTCAGCATAACTATTTTTTGAACAAAGGAAATACTTTATTTAATTAGTATTATAAGAAAAATAATATAAATTAATTAATTTCACGCTTCATTAAAAGTTGGAACTTTTAGATGAGGTCAGATTCTTTCATGGTATTAGGAGAAAAATAGTTTTTGGTCCTATAACTTGTCTAATGTCCAATTTTGGTCCCAAAAAATTCAACTTTTTAATTTTGGTCCCATAACTTATTGGATCGTCCAAATTTGGTTCCATATGGGGCCAAAATTGAAAAGTTAAAATTTTTGGAACCAAAATTGGACACTAGACAAGTTATGGACAAAAAAACTATTTTTTTTCGTATTCATTAATTGTTTTTCTTTTTTCACCTTATATATATACATATATCAAACACTACATAATTAATCATATATGCAGATTCTGAAAGATAAAATAAAATTCTCTAAAATATTGATGACAAGTATGAGAGTTGTTGTTCCAATCTTATAATTTCATATTATGCTCTGAAATAATCATTGTAATAAATGACATTACTAGTTAATATCATAAAAATCATAAATAGTCATTTATATACTATTGGTGGAGACGAGATCGCGATAGCGATCAGAGATTATTTTACGAAGATTTGGAGAATCCAAATTTATTATTTATAGAAGAATTATATAATTATTATTTTATTTACTCTATCGCGATATAAATTCCTACTTTGTAATTAAAATTTCATTATTAATATTTATGGGTGCTTTGTAATTCATCTTAAATAATAACTATTGGAATAGAAAAATATTGGGTTTTTCTTTTTCATGTTTTGTAGATGTTTTTCAAGTATTCATATTTGAATCAATAGAATTAACACATTAATCATGTTTTATATTCCGAATATTCTCAATATTAATGGACTTTACACTATTATATTGTGTTTCTGTTGTATCAACTATAATCCTAGAGTACAATATTAATTAAGAAGTTGCATAATAGTGGTATTTTGGTCCCTTAATTTAGTTAGTGTCCAATTTTGGTCTCATAACTTATTGAATCGTCCAATTTTAGTCCCAAATGAGACCAAAATTGGATGATTCAATAAATTATGAGACCAAAATTGGATGATTCAATAAATTATGAGATCAAAATTAAAAAGTTAATTTTTTTTGGACCAAAATTAGACACTAGGCAAGTTACGGGACAAAAAAAAACTATTTTTCTCTAGTATTAGAGTCAAAAGACTCATTCTCAAATTCAAAGATCTTAATTTCGATTCTCATTGAAAATAACTTGTGCAGAGAGAGTTTAGTTATTACATTATCAAAGCATACTTGAGCCAGCTATTATCATGTCTAATCAGTAATCACAAGTTACCAATCTATCTTTTAATTGAAATGCCAATGGCAATTCTTAATTATTTCAGAGAGCCCACAAAATCTTTAACAAGTGCCTAGTTCCTAATGATAATTTAATTTATTGCAATAAAAAATCTAATACAAATAATTGTAATTCATGTTCTTCTAGTGCTCATTATGATAAATCTTGCATATATCAGAATTGATTGTAACAGAGATTGCATTACTGATATATAGCTTACATGTTTGTATGTTATATGTATATATATATGTAAATGTAATTTGATCTTAGAACATAATTATTAATTTGGGGCATGGAGGATAATAACATTAATGAGTAGTTGTAACAACAATATTAATTTAAGATGCACAAATCTACGACCATGATTTTCATTTAACAATTTTTTAAAAAAATTATTTATAAATTCATATATTCCAAAAGAATATGTTTGCATGATTTTTAAATATGTGAAAAAAAATATTAAAAGAATTTAAAAGATGCCAAAAACTACTATAACTTAAAAATGTGTTTGGTCTCTAATTAAAATGTTTTTGGTTTTCAGACATTGCAATTACCATTTCTTTTATTATCCCTTTCTTTTAATCAGTTACTGTTAATTAATTTTCATGTCTTCAACTGACAAAAGTCAATTTGTTTTTTATACAACTTTTTTAAAGAAATGATGAAAAGCGTTCTTCCTACCGTACCGACATCGCATGAGTAATTATGCATTTTATTTATTTATTACTCCCTCAATTCCTCATATTTATTTCAAAGATATGGACATATATTTCAAAAAAAAAAAAAATTTATTGTAAAGTCCATTTATAATTAGAGTGATTATTTGTGATTGTGATGATAAAATAATACTCTCATCTTTTATAAATTGTTTACCCATTTACTGCTGAATTTTTTTTTTAATATTTTATTAAAAAAAAGATAAAATAAGAATATCGTGAAAGGTACTGTGGAATCCAACTATTTATTTGTGAGTGATGTTTATTTTCAAAAATAAAATAAGTAAGAGATGAGTGTACAAACCAAAAATATAAATAAATAAAAGACAGGTAAAAAATTGATGGATGAAAGAATTTCACATTTTTCAAAATGGGTACGCCAATAGATTTATGGGACAAATTAAATAATAAACAAATGAAATAGATACACGAATGGTCTAGCTGAAGTAGCTTGAGCTCCACTGTTTATAATTAAGAGTTTATAATTTCAAGTCACAACTTTATAAAATAAAATAAAAAAATACACGGAGGGAGTTATATTCACCAAATTAAAATTGAATATTTAATGTTTGTAGGGAAAAATTAAAGTGCAAGTTGTCACGATCAAATCATACCAACAATGGCAAGAACGGTGATAGCCAGTTACGATGTTGGTTAATAATTACTAGTTTGCCACGTCAAATTTAGTTTGTTGGTAGTACTAATTAATTATGAGCACTTAGTATTGGGGGGTTGATTAGGCGTGAAATTGCCATGATTTGTAGCTCGTTTTGCCTGTGTTTTGAATGAATTTGATGAGTATTTCGAGTAAATTGAGTACTATTTTCATACATTGATTAATTTGCCTCTTTGATGCTCATAGATGGATAGAGGGCGAAGAATGGAGTTCGTAGGACTTTGAATCGACTCAAACGGATGCCCGGATGAGAAGATATTGAAGAGATACAAATGGTATTTGTTCGTGAGAAGAAAAATATCATTTAACTTATTATTAATTTCTCATTCACTCAAATTTAGTTTTGAGAAATCAAATCAACCAAATTTATTTACTCTAAATGGATTATAACATTGGTCACTTAACATTTTAATAAATGGGAGTCAAAACAAACATTTTTCAACAATAATCTTGTAAGTCCATACTAAAAATTCAACAAAAATTGATTCTAACATTTTTAGTTATAAATAATTTAGGAATAAAATTAAAGGTCGATCCATAACCACTTAGCTACCTTTCTTAATCATTAATACTAGTATTATTTGATTTAGTATTTATATATTACTTATAAAAAAATCAAATTGGCCCAGTACCCTTTCATCCCCACAAATCAATCATTAATTATAGGGATTTGTCTATGCATATATTTCATATAACATTGGTAGAGAGGAATTTTAGGATAGATTTGCTCATTTTAATTATGCATTGGCATGATTAATTTGATAAAGAAAAAAACTGAATTCTTACAGAGGAATAAAAAAGAGATGAGAGCACCACTTAGAAAATGAAAGGGTAAATGTTTTTATAATTTAACTCTACAATGACTTCAAGGAGGCTCGAAGCTTCTTTGCCTGAATTCTCTGTCTCTAACTTTGTCTATTGGAGATTCAGGTTGCTTACACATTTGGAAGCCATTCATGACCAGATGCCTCGAGTTTCCTTAGGGGCAACCTTGACTGTCTCAACAATTTCCTTACCTGTGTCAGTTTGGCGGGCCTTGTACACAACTTTCTTTGTGCTCGGGCCTGCCTGAACAAACACCCTCTCAGTGTTGTTACCTGAAGCAACATGAGTCTGGCCTTGTGAGGATTTCCTGGAATCAAAGCCAATCCCAGATCTTTCATTCCCAAGGTTCTGGCAGCTCTTTATTTCCTCTACAGCCACTGAGGATCTATTCATTACTGCTACCTTCTTCTTGAGAGCGTCCTCACTCTCTTTCAGGATTTCATGTCTAGCAAAAAGGTCATCCCACTTACCCTTGAGTTCCTTTAGCTCATTCTGCTTGGCCAGTTGATCTTCAGCCAGTTCCTTGTGAAGATTCTCTCTTGGAAGGCACCCAGCATTGACCATGTCAAGCTCCTGAGTTAGCCTTACAATTTGTGAGGCTTTCTTTAGATCTGACTGAGTCAACTGACTAGTCAGTGTTTGAACCTCAGCACTCAATTTCACGTTCTCCTTAGCCAAGAAGACATTAGTTTCCTGTAACCTGGAGAAATCAACCATCAATTGCTCAAGACAGAGTTGAAGATTCATTTCTCTAGCTGACTCTGAGCTAAGCTCAGGATTTCGACCAATGAATGAAGCACACCCAAAGTTAGAATTTACCTCAGGCTCCTCCCCAGCCATAAGGCAGAGATCATCGTACTCATCGTCGGAAAAGAGTTCAAGCGACCTCTCCTTAGGACCATCCGAGTCAGATGCATCTTCAGCGAGCATGGCTCTCATATCCGCATACCCCAGGTCTCTCTTAATCCTCCTATTTTCTCTCTCCCTAGCACCCAGCTTTGGGCAGTCATACATTAAGATTGTTAAGCATAAATAAAAATGCAAAGAACAATTAATTTAAAGGAAGTAAGACGAGCAAAATATGATTCCATTGAGAATAAGGCTTGATCGCCCAAAAATTACTCCACTAGGGAGCGAACAACAACAACACAAAAAATAAAA
Organism: Ballota nigra; assembly: GCA_947034835.1. Classification (NCBI taxonomy): domain Eukaryota; kingdom Viridiplantae; phylum Streptophyta; class Magnoliopsida; order Lamiales; family Lamiaceae; genus Ballota; species Ballota nigra. The sequence continues at coordinate 649,980 of OX344727.1, read as the reverse complement.
ATACAAAGGCCTAACTATCTTAACCCTCTAAGACTCTTGCCCGGCAGGAGGGGGAATGTTATCGTCTTTCGGATCTTCAAGAGGAGTCCCAGCAAGTGCAGGATCGATGGGGACTTCTTGGGTGTGCTCGGCAATGAGCCCCTCAACATCAGCTCGCTCTTGAAGAGCTTTGTCGTTTTGATCAGCGGGCTGAGTCTGCTCGCCCTCAGCGACTTCAGTCTCCTCCTCCTCGTCCTCGGAATGATTGGTGATTATGACCCCAGGGCTAATGAAGTCAAGATTACCTCCATAATCGGGCAGATCGCCAATTTGCAGAGTTGTGCCCGGGGCCGGAGGATTGGACTCAACGAAGTTGCAGAGTTCTTTGCCGATCTCATCGACCACGGCGGTAGCTTTAAACCACGTAAAAATTAATAAAATGTTCCACAAATTGTGAAATCATTTCAAATACATGATGGTTAAAGTTTAATAATTAATTAACAAAATTAAATAATAATTAGTTGGTAAATAAAGAAATGAATAAATATATTTAATTTTGATCCATAATTATAACAAAATAAAAAAATTACTACCAAAATTTCCACAGAAAACGACTTCATTCATAAATATTGAGGGTTGCCTACAATTTGTTTACAAAAATTTCTAATCATGTTGGAATCTTCATTAATCCTCAAATTTATTTTCACACGCTTTATTCTTATTTACATTAAATCACCATTTATTATCATCAATATACGTAAAAAAAAATATTCTCAATTTTCTCCTTTTCAATCGTATCACTTGTAATACATCTAATACCTTTCATTTAATCTTTATAGAATTCTATTTCATCTAAAATTGTGCATTTGTAGAGCAGTATAAAATCAATTTATTTATTTAATTCCCCCTGGCTCATTATATGAATCTCAACTTTCCACTTTGGGAAAGGGGTATAATGACTGAATAATCTAATATGGGCGAAATTAACTTTGCAGGAATCAAACCCAATACGTGTAAGCTGTTCATTTTGGCTTTGATACTATGAAATAATTTAATTTTATCTAAAAATCCGAACTTATAGTTATAGAGAGGTGTAAAATTAATTAATTAATTTAATTCCCTAACATATCTTTGTCCTATAAAAGTTATAGAAAGCTCTCTCTAGAACAAATGAATTTTACCATAATCTTTTGAAATCACGCATGGTGTTTTGAAACTACTATGTTTTTTAAATCATACTTAAGTCATCTGAGTTCTCACTCACTCAATGACAGTAGTGATTCATAGGAACACAAATAAGAATATATGCAAACAATCAAACATCATATTCAGATAAGTGTAACACCATACATTTAATATTAAACCAATAATAACATTAAACTAAATCTGAATATTATCTTAGTATTATGTCATTTCGATGGATTGTCTCTAGGACACTAACACTAACATATCCCAACAAACTGTCCGCCTAGGAGGTTTGCTATTTAATGACGATCACGGCCTGCTCTAGGGAAGAAGCAGACTGGTACTATCTCAAGGCGCGACCAGGCCTAAAGTTGGTGGAGGACATCCCTGGGAAAGTGCGAGACTGGAAGCATGACTGGTTCTGGATAGGGGGTGACTGGCGTGCTTCTGCTCGCCCTTACGGTGGCTCCGAGCGGATTGAAACCCCAGCGGAGTTTAGGGACCTAAAGTGTCAATCTTATCTCTTCTGTAAATTTGAATTGATAAGACTAATTTTAATTTTCTTCTCCTTTTGTTTCAGGTCCCAAAAAATCTGAAGTGGCGAAGTGCTAAGGATAGCATCAACGACCAGTTCCTGTTTGTCGTTTGCTTAATCGCCCTTCGTCGCAGGGAAGACCGCAATACTGGCCACCTCTTTCTTGAGTCTACTCTCAGGGTTGCCCACTTCACCACATACCCTCATCACCTCGAGGCCCAAGCCTCAGTTCCCGAGGGTAAGTTTTCAATTTTGGCGAACAGATTTGTCCGCTTTTAAAGTTGTATTTCACTAACAGTATTCTTTTCCTTTTGCAGATCAGCTCATCACCGTCGCTCTCCACCATTTATTCCTTATTCTTGATCAGCACGTTTGGGAGATGCCGACCAAACGGGGGCGAAAGAAAGCTGACCCACTGGCGAAGATGATCACCCTGGCGGCCAAGGGAGGGAAAGAAGATCCCAGGTAGGTTGGCGGGTCGAGTTCGGCCCAACCGTCTGCTCCCATAAGCAGTCCACCAAAAATCAAAACTCTAAGGACGAAGAGACTTCTCCGAGGAGACGACACTCCCGTCTCCGATTCTGAAAGGGCGGCCAAAAAAGCCAAAGCCGGTCGGAGAAAGTGACCATCGCTGCTCGCCCTTCCGAGCTCGACAGCCAGCAGACTTCTTCTGTGGAGCGCCACCCTGAGTAGCCTCTGATCGCTGCTGCTCGCGAAGGGCACGGTCCTTCTTCCGACCCAACCTATCTGGGATGGGACAAGGGTCGTCTTGACAAGTACGTTTCTCCTCGCCCGGAGTACTTTATCATTTTTTTTCATGACTGTCTTTTTTTCTACAGCTATTCGGCCGAGCAGTACCCGGGGCGGTCAAACATGGTACATCGGTTCACTTGTTCTAAAGTGCCGGCCAACTTCAGAGATTTGCTTTATTATTTGACGTTTTTATTAGTTGACGTTTTTAGGGTTGCATTTATATTTTAAATTATTTGCTTGATGATATAAAAAAAAAAGTAGTTAATGAAAGATAAAATTGCAACCCCAAGGTTGGCCTAGTGGAGAGGATCTGAGATTTAAGAGTGTAATGCTTTATAGGTCTCATGTTCGAAATTCAGAATAATTCTTGAGATGGGTCAGTCCATATAGAGCCCGCGCTGGCTTGAAATGAGACGGAGGGTTATGGGTCCCCCGAATTAGTTGGTTAATGTGTGTTTGAATGAGAGTGAATAATGAAATAAAAAAACAAAATTGAGGCGGAGGGAGTAGTATATGGCAATATATATCCATGACCATGTTAAAGGATAAAACTGATAACCACCATTTTTACCCTATACTACCAAGGCGTTAAGGTGTCAAAATTAAATTAGACAGCGTTTAATTTATAAATTCTTTAATATAAATGAAAATAAGAATGCATATATGAAAATTACAGTGATTAAAGAGAATAAAAGATACAATATTATTTTCTCTCTTAAACAAAATAATTTTTATCGCATTTGATTACATATCTCTCCTTCTATAATCATCTTTCTCAATCATATTTTTTTATGTCATGACCAATAATTTTTTTGTTCTTGTCCTATTTTTTCCAAATTGGAATACAAACTAGTAATGTAACCGTTATGAAAATAATTATTCATCAAACATACTATACGAGCGACATCGAAAGAAAAAAGAAGTTTCATTTCCATATCACATTTACCTTTTCCCTCATCCATTACTCCCTCTAATCACCTGGTCTCGAGTATTCCGTTATTGTTATTCACTCCGTCTAATTTTACTAGGTCTATTATTCAAATTTACCATGTATTAAGGTTAGACTCGAATGACAAAGTATAGAGTGAAACTGGTTTATACAAGAATCATTGAAGGGTATTAGCTGTTTTCATTGAAGAATATTAGTTGTATTTACTGGAGATTATTACTGATTTACACTAAAGAGTGTTAGTTGTTCAGTGAAAATGAACTAAAACTCTTCAGTGTAAATTAGTAATACTCTTCAGTGAAAACAACTAATACTCTTCAGTGAAAACATCTAATACCCTTCAGTGATTCATATATAAACTAATTTCACTCCATACATACTCGACTCGAATATGTATAATTTATCCACATTACATAAATCAAATAATTATTCCATATATATATATATGTTTGATACAATAAATGAAACTAAAGTTGATAGATAGAAGGGTTTATAAGCCAAGCATCACCATCGACGTAATATGTCCCAAGAAAAGGCATGGCTTCTTCATCTGTTAGAATTCTTGCCCACGTCACTCTCCCTGTCGAATTAGCCCCTGCCCCGCTGCATTTGTATTCTCCATAATACACATCCCTATTCCAATATATACATCCATTATATTTAAGCATTAAAAATATATGGAGAAAAAATACACATTTTGATAAACAATTTCTTTTTTACACACTTCTATAGCAAAAAAGTTTATATTCATTTTATAGTTAAATGACTCTTGTGCCCTTATTACAAAAATATTTTTACACATATGGTCCAGAACTCACAACCCTCCCATTCTTTATTTTGAGTTGTGGAATAACTAGGGGTGAAAACGGATCGGATACGGACGGATAGTGCTTATACCGTATCCTAAACCATATTTTTTTCTCGAATTCGGAGTCGGATATGGAAAAGCCGGATTATGATACGAATTCGGAATATTCGGTATACGGATACGGGGCGGATATCGGACGAATCCGGGCCGGATTCGAATAACTATAATCGGATAATATATTTCATACGAAAATCATCAAAATGTTTGAAACATATAAAAAAAACCACCTATGCAATATTTCATAGAAGTTCTAATGCAAATTATAAAAATTATATCTACTGCTAATAACATGAAACTAATAATATTAGAATTTAGAAGGGGACGGATATTATATTATTATATATATAATATATATATTAATATAAAATCAAATATATTAAAAAAATCCAGATATCCGGATAATATCCGATAAAATATGGCAAAAGTCGAATACGGTCGGATATTCTATATTCCGATTCCAAATTCGAAGTCAACTATCCGTATCCGCCCGGATACTAATTTTTTATACCGAATTCGATACCGACCGGATACGGCTCCGGATCGGTCGGGAAATATCCGATCCGTTTTCACCCCTAGGAATAACCACATGGAACGACCAATTTATGAAACGACTATAGCTGTAACGATTTTTTTTTTTTGGAACAACTAGCCGAAACGACTAAATTTTTCTGAAATGATCAATCAAAGTAAGAGTAATTATCTTGTGCACTTGGTGCATGGTACACTCACTCAATAGTTGAGGTTTTTACACTAAAAAATGGGGTTAGATTAAGAGCGAAGCCAAGAAAAAAAATACAGGGTGGACTGTAAGTCTAATATAAATACAATACAAAAACTAAAAATCAATATTTTTTTTAACATAAGTTGTTGTGCCTCAGTGACTAAATTTTTTTCTCTCTTCTTCAAATTAGGTCATGAGTTCGATTTTTGGCTTAGGCCAAAATATTTTACATATAAAAAAAATTCGACAAAAGTTGGCAGCCCACTAGAAGCTCCGCCCTTGATTAGATTACACTGAAAATCGATTTTCAATTTAATTTAATTATACTTTTCAGTGTAAATTATCTCAACTGTTGAGTGAATGTACCATGCACCGTGCGCAGAAAATAATTATGAATGAGGTAGTAAAATTGGAACTTACTGATCACGGGTTGTTTTGCCCCAATCGCTCCATCCTTGGGGAAGAACAATTTTATCCATATATGTGTAAGAAAATACAACCCTAGAATAATCTCCCCATGCTCTTCCAAGATAAATTGAACCACTTCCCGTGACCGTACAGTTTTTGAAAGAAAATCCACTTGACATTGATGAGTTTGTGCGTTTTTGAGCTGTCACTGACGCCACCTTTTTTGCCACCGACTTCAGATAGCAATTCTGCCATTTTTTTTATATACTTATAATTAATTTTTTTATATATAAATTCTCACGTGCATGATTAATAGAAGAGGATCTCTCTTGTGCATTTGGTGTACATTGCACTCACTCAATAGTTGAGGTTATTTACAATGAAAAATATGATTTGATTACACTAAAAAATGATTTTCAATATAAATTTTTCAGTATAATCTAATCACACTTTTTAGTGTAAACAGTCTCAACTGTTGAGCGAGTGCACCGTGTACCGGTGCATATGAGAATGTGCCTGAATAGAATATGAAGTTCAGAAACTCGATTCGAGCATGTGTTGAGCCGAGTTTCAGCTTGTTTGATTACATTAGCTAGCTGAAAATAGAGTTCGACTCAACTCGATTCGCAAATGAATCTAACTGGTCCTTATATATTACATTGAAATGACAATAAAATTCTCATAACTTGCGCATAACAAGTCGAGTTCGAGTTGACCCGTTAGTAAATCAGTATTTTATGAGCTCGAGCTCCACTCATTTATCAAAATAAAATAGCCGAGTTAAAGCTTTAGTGAGCTCAGCCAAGATTCCGAGCTACTTAATCCAAATAACAACTCTAAAATAGCGGAAGACACATACTTCATCTGTCCGTCCCTTAATAATTTTCACATTTTTTCTTTTTGGGTGGTCCCATATGAAAATAAAACACTTTCAAAATAGCGATTTTATTTCAAAATACTCTTTATTAATTAGTTAAAAAAGCAATAAAACTGTTTTTCTTTAAAAAAAAAAGTGTATTACCCTGTGTATGAAAATTAATAGGAGACCGAGGGAGTATAAGATTGTGCAAATATATTTTATATGTAAAATTCTATTTCTGTATACGCAATAAAGATACTAAACTAAGATGGTATGTAAAAAATTAAACGAAAAAGTTGTAACAATATTAGTTTTTGAATGAAAAAATTGAAAGAAGAAAAAAATCAATCATTTTCATGAAATGTTATTTGGGCCAGATGAATTGGGCTTGTTTTAACAAATTATAATGCTTATAAAGACTTGGATCAGTTCCTATTGGGCATTGTTCAAGAGCCCAATTGAGATTACAAAAATGTCACTCCCTCTCACGCTTTGACTTAGGGCTTGTTTGTTTTGGGATTCACACGGACAGGACTAGAACTTTCCGGACCCCGCCCCATTCTAGTTAGAGATGTAACATCCAGTTTTTACATCTCATTCTTCATCCACACCTATAAATACCTATTATTATTCATCCCAATGTAATTCACTTTATACTATTTGAAAATATTATTATTCATTTCAATACAATATCACTTTTCTTACACTTACACTTACACTCTCTTTTCTACTTTTTTCTTACACATCCTACTTTACTTCTACACATGATTTGACATAAAGTAAAATCCCACCCTACTAAAATCTCAAAACAAACACATACTTTTATTATCATTCAAGACTTTACATCTTGTGGATATAAAGTCATGACTTCACACGCCCACCTAAATCCCGAAACAAACAAGCTCTTAAAGATCCGTCTTATTTTTTGTTTGTCCCTTTCTAAACAATTAAGTAATCACTTTTATTTATCAAAATAGACAAAAATAACTTTATTCTTTTTCATTTACCATAGTAATAAACAAGTCACATTAAAATTCATGTAAAAAATAAAAGAACAATCGAAATTGAGAAGGACGAAGTAAGTTGATACTCCCTCCGTCCATGAAAAATAGTCCTGCTTTTATGCACGTGGTTTAATGCAAAATGTCGGAGGGTATTACGGAGTTTTCTGAGATTCGTTTTTTAATAATATTATCGTTAATGAAAAGTTCGTTTCACATACTTTTCATAAACGATCATTTTATTAAACGGACTTCGGAAAACCGCGTAATACCATCCAACATATCGCATTAAACCACGTACAAAGGAACAGACCTATTTTTCTTGGACGGAGGTAGTAGAATATATACCTCGTAGAGGGAAGTTCCATAACCGAAGATGAAGTCAACAGAGCCTTGAATGAAGCAATTGTTGAAATAATGAAGACCCTTGTGATCATAAAGGGTATCTTGGCTGCCGGAAAAACTGCAGTTGTAGAACGCCGCCTTCGTCCCCGATATTCGTAGCGCCACCGCTTGTTCGCCCACCGTCCCCACTATGTGTGGGACCGTGTTCTGCATTTTTCGATATTTTAATATAATTTTATGATAAATTTATCATAAACTATTTTCATTATATTGCCTTTAAAAATATGTTGATTATTCGACGAAATAAAACCTCTAGCCAAATTTTGAACAATTTATATAAGTGGATGTGAAAATATGGCATGCATGTAATACTATACATAAAAAAAAAATGTAATTAGTTATAAGAATGATGAAAATGGACATTGACAGTATAGAGACACGTCAGATGTATGTTCTATAAAAAAAAAAGTTAGATTGTTGCGACAAATGATTAAATGATTTAATTTCACGACTCTTTATAAGGTCGAATTTTTAGATGAGACGAATTTTTATCATGTTATCTGAGTTAAAAGGGTCACACTCATACAAAAATTTTGGGTTCGATTCCTCTTTATTTGGAATATATATAATATTAAAAGTAGTTAATTTGGAGTGAATTAATTGTAATTTAATTTCAAACATATATTAGTGCTGTGTACACGTAGACAGTACGTCTGGAGTTTTTCTTCAGCTAGCCCGTGATTAATTGTCTCTGGATATACTATTTCTTAATGGAGTACGTATATATTTATACTGAATGATCTTGGAAAGTTTCTGGTGGATGAGAATCTATACATGCGTTTTGTTAATTTAAAAAAAAAAATATATATATTCACGGGAGAAATGAGGACCATAACTTATTAAATTTACAAAAAAATTTATTTTACAGAACCGTAACTTAAGGAGTAGCAAAATGAGGACAAATAAGCCCGAATCAATGCAAATAGGGTTTATTGACCTATTTTGGCTAGAATTCGGGCCCAAATCGGCGGATTTGGCCTCACTCCACAATGAACTTGACCTTTATTTGCAAATTTTGAAAGTTAAGTTGTCAATTTAAAAAATTACAGTTTTTATTTTGCTGACATAAAAAGTTATGAACCTTGTTTTACTAATTAAAAAAAGGGATTATATATTTATAAGTCACGTAACTTTGCACTGTTTTGAATTTGGTCCACAAGAACTACAGGTTTTGATATTGGTCCCGTAAGTTTGGAAGTTTTTTTTTTAATTTTAGTCCTTTTAAAACTTAAAGGACCAAAATCAAAACGTGTAATCCATTTTTTTTAATTATTCAAATTTACAGGACCAATATAAAAAAATCACGGTAAAAGGACTAAAATCAAAATAATCTCAAATTTACAGGACCAATATCAAGACATGTAATTCATGTGGACCAAATTCAAAACCGTGCAATGTTACGGGACTTACAAATATATAATCCCTTAAAAAAATTACGGTTCTTATTTTACCACTCACATAAGTTAAGATTCTGAAAAAATAGTTTTCCTAAATCTGCGCAAGAAAGTGGAGCGCACATCTACTTACCAAACTTAATACAAACACGAGTTCAGTTTGGATATTAAATCATGTAATGAGATCGTGTCAGATAAATGTTGCAAGATTTTTTTTTTAGATTTCAAATTTTAAATTTTTTATTTTACAATACAAGAAGTTTATATATATAAAGATATGTTGTAGGTAGTGGGTTTCACAAAAATACAAAATAGAAAAAAACAAAGTATTAGTTAGTGACCTCAAACTTGATATTGATAGCCATAAAATAATCAGCATCAACGGCGACGGTCGCACTCTGAAATGTCCTGGGTCTCCCGACTCCTCCTCTGGCCGTCGAAGCGGTGTCGTTTCCCGTTATCGTCGGTGGATCACTCGCATTTCCGATCAACGTTATGAAATGCATCGTTCTCACGATATTCACCTTTTCCCTACATAATACAACCATGTTACATTATATATAAGTGTAAATCACAAATCGTCCCATAACTTTTTGACAAAATAAATTTAATTTCAAAATTAATCTTTTATCAGATTCAGATTCAATTTTTTTTAACAAGATCCAATTTTGGTCCCAAATCGATCGAAAAAGTGAAACGCCATTGTTTTTTCTCATTAAGTGGTACATGACGAGCAAAATTGAGGATTTTCGGCAATGAAAAGTTGACATGAGTGTCATATATTTGTTAAAATTAAATACACATGATGTATAATAAAAATATAAAAAAAAATCAAATATAATTAGCACACTTTGAACGCCACATTAGCTCCCTTGCCAGAAATCACAAATATCGTAATTCAAAATGACTCAAAATTGGACCTTGTCATTAAAATTAGGACTAAGTATATTTTGTTAGAAAGTTATGAGACGATTTGTGATTTAAACTCTTAGGCTCCTTTTGGTTGACCTCATTATTTATCGGCCAAATTGACAAATAATCTAAAATATTCAGCTTATTCCATTATCATGTATCATTAGATTAATAAATTGTTATTTGGTATCACATAGTTAACGGTGTTGTACTGTGGAATGAACAATGAATTATACCCAAATTTGACAAATTTTAGTCCTTTGCACACAGTACTGTTCACATGCTATTGAATATCTGATCGAATTTGTAAGATAATTAAGTTGAGAGAAATAGTGATTAGCAGTGGGCCTTGAGAATTAGTCATATGCCTCCAAATTCCTACCAAACAACCTCAAGCCAAGATAACTTGATTATTTTGGTCTAATCTATGACACCAAAAGAGCCCTTATATATAATATACATATAAGAGTATGTATAGAGTGAAATTGGTTTATATATGAATCACTGAAGGGTATTGGTTGTCTTCACTGAAAAATATTAGTTGTTTTTACTAAAGAGTATTACTGGTTTACACTGAAGAGTCTTAGTTTATTTTCACCGAACAACTTAGACTTTTTAGTGTAAATCAGTAATACTCTTCAGTAAATACAACTAATACTCTTCAATGAAAACAACTAATACCCTTCAGTGATTCATATATAAACCAGTTTCACCCTATATTTTGTCTACATATAATTATAAGGCAAAAACTTGTATTAGACTGTCTCATGGCATGAGACCACACAAATTAACACCGATCTCTACCAAAGTGTTAATGAGTCAATGCCCTAGTTACACACATTCTCATTGTCTCATTCCATGAGACAGTCTCATACAAGACATACGTACTCTAATTATAATAATAATAAATTAAAACTCTCACTTAATATGTATTCCCTCCGTCCCACAAGTGTTTGCACCATAGTTTGGGCACAGCTTTTAAGACAAAAGTGTAATGAGTAGTGTTTTGTGGGGTATAAAGTGAAGAAAATAGTTGAATTGAGTATATTGTGGACCAAAAAGGTACAAAGTAATGACAATTTTTGTAAATATGTGAATATGGTGAAGGTGGAGTTTATAAAAATGTTTCCTTTTATGGGTGTGCAAACAATTGTGGGACGGACGAATAAGGAAAGTGTGCAAACAATTATGGGACGGAGGGAATATATGCCGTAAGGAAAAATATTAAATGAATAAATTTTATATTTTTTTACGAGTTCAATTTTTTAAATGTAGTGACATATCTTTAAAAAATATATATATGTATGTATGTATGTATATGCGTACCTATAAACGCCTGAATTTATGTGTATCAAGATCCTTCGAGCATTGTGCAAAGGAATGGTGTTGATTGCTTCGTTAATGGTCTTGTAATCGCCCTTACCATCCTGGCTTACGCTTATTTCCTTTCGGTTAATCTCCGCCCTTCGTAGCTTCCAATCAGGACCGTTCGTTTTCTGGCCGATTGATTCGCTACTAATTTTCTTGTGATTATTGAGGTGCCAAGATATCCATGTGTTGAAATGTTTGTCTGTGTTGATGGAAAATGAAGTAGTTGTGAGGAAGATGAAGAAGAAGAGAATGATTGTTTGGACGTGGGATTTTGGAGGCATGTTTAGAGTGTGTAAGAGAATCACTTGCATGTACCGGAATTTATACATATTATGGGTTTACACTATTATTAATGTTGAAGTCTCATATTTATCGGGTACATGTGTATTAATTCAACAGTTGAGGTTGTTTACACTGAAAATATTTAAGTGCTAACTTTTCGTATAACTAATCTACACTTTTCAGTGGGAAAAATTGCACTTTAAGTCCCAAGAGAATGAGTGTAAAATACTTTTGGTACCTATATGTGAAAATTGTCTTTTTATTTGCAGTTTCAGTCCCATTCATGAATTTTCAGGACTAAAGTTGCAAATTTGTCATATTCTCTTGGGACCAAAATTGCAATATATCATATTCTCTTGGGACAAAAAGTGTTAAAAAAAAACTACGGGACTAAAAGTGCTGAAAAAAGGAAAATTTTGAAATGGACACATTCTCTTGGGACCAAAAATACAATTAATCATCTTATAACAATTCTATACAAACAATTTTTTTTTTTTTTTAACAAATTTTGCATGTGGTGGTTACAAATGATAAATGAGTGAATCTCTAGTAAAACTTGTACACTGTGTGAAATTAATTTTATTAAGTTCATTTAGTGATATCATTGCAAGCTTTTATACTAATGCCACGCAATTACATACATAGTTCAACGTATTTGTGTATTACTGAATGAATATTATGATAATAGTGAAGGAATGTAATGCTATTATCGATTGAATTTGATTTCCTATAATGAATAAGAAATTGTCCAAATGGATATAGTACATGAAGTTTGTCATCTAAGATAGAAATGACTATTATTGTGGTTGATAAGGGAATATATTTTGAGTCTTTTAACTTATAAAAGTCTTAATTTGGGACTAATTCTTTTTCTTTTCAACTTAAGGTCTAATTTTTTTCAAAACAACGCGTGACCAAAAGAATTAATCTCTAATCTATAGTCATACAAAGCAATAGACAAATAATAATAATAATAATAATAATAATCTCTCAGAATATGGTGTTGTACAAGAATCTCGTGTGCAGCACAAATATATAATAGATCCAATCCAATCTACAATGTATTTGGTTTTGTGAGATAGATCCACTTAAAATTACCGATATTTGTGTTGCATAAGACGGTCCTATACAGTGTACTATTTTTAGCTTAATTAAACCACTAGCAATTGGAACTACAAGCATGAAGCCAGAAGTGATGAATAAAAAAGAGTGCAGCTTAGCTGTATTCCATCTGATCATTTGCCTCTTAATTTTCTTGGCCATTGAATTCCTAAAACATCTCCTAGTGGTGGGCACACGTCCTATAAGAGGAAGCCAGTCGTGAGACAAATTAAATAAATAGTAAAAAAAATGGAATTTTTTACATCATCTTATTGTCATCAACCGGTCACGGGCATATATTTTATATTTATATGTATAGATAAAATGATTTTGTAAATAGGCCCATGATAATTGTAAATTGTAATGAACTTGTAATATTTACCATCCTACTGTCTTGTTAATTTACATCTTTGTGTAAATATTTGCCCAGGAAAAATTTGGCTGGATAAAATATTATCCTACTTCAACTAAGCTGCAAAATCATGGTATTCTTGCCCCTAATGCTAGTGCGAAATGCATTTTTTTTGTGACGAGAGGGCGGAATCTGTTTGTCATGTACTTTTCGAATGCACTTTTGTGTGTGATGTATGGATGAAATGTATAAAACGGTTAGGCGTGGATACTGTTTTATCCTCGAATCCCTCAATGTGTCTACTACATTTTAGTAGGTTACCAAGAGGGAAGAAAAGGAAAATAGTTACGATGTGTATTTGGGAATATATGTGCTATTTGGTTAATTAAGCAAGAAATTCCTTCATATTCCGCAGCGTAGAAATTATCCAAGAAAATCAAGCGTCGTATTTGGAGTTGGCTACAAGGGAAAAAAGTATGGATTGGAGATAGAAATTTTGTGGATTGGAGTTCAAGACCAAGGGAAGTGATAGGTTGTTAATAAGTGCCAATAGACTTTGGAATAATTAGCTTCTGTTTGGTTCTTTTCTTGATTCGATAACTTTTGTAATTAAAGGGTAGTTCTCTTCGGACGGGATCTCCTGTAAAACAATGGTGTAACATCTTCTGTTACACCGCTAGATTGTTGCCACGCGTCATAAATTGATTGAAATTAACTTAACCAAATTAACTATAGTTAGAGAAACCCCTATATTCTCTCCATTATATTTTATTAAATCTTACTAATAAATAATTATTATTTCAATATTAGTGTAATTCAAATCAACTAAGATTTAAAAAAAGCACGCTTATTTTTTATTTAAAATCTTAACCCACATTCAATTTTTTAAATCAATTATAAAGATATAAATATAATATTTTAAATATATATATATATATATTGAAATAAATAAAAGAAAAGATTTTAATAAACTTAAAATGGAATGTAAAAATTAAATAAACTAAAAAAAATAAGTTGTATACGTACACAAAAATTTAAAACTAAATTATATTATGTCTTATTTATTATTTTCAATTTATTTTAAATGGTCATTTTTATCAATATTAATTTATTTTTAAATTATTTTGACCATTTAAAAATAAATTAATATTGATATAAATGACCATTTAAAATAAATTAAAAATAATATATAAGACATAATATAATTTAGTTTTAAATTTTTGTGTACGTATACAACCTTTTTTTAGTTAATTTAATTTTACATTCCATTTTAAATTTATAAAAATCTTATTTTTATTTATTTCAATATATATATATATATATATCTAAAATATTGTATTTATATCTTTATAATTGATTTAAAAAAATTGAATGTGGGTTAAGATTTTAAATAAAAAAAATAAGCATGTTTTTTTTTAGTCTTAGTTGATTTGAATTACATTATTATTGAATTAATTATTATTGTAAGATTTAATATGATATAATGGAGAGAATATAGGGATTTCTCTAACTATAGTTAATTTGGTTAAATTAATTTCAATCAATTTATGACACAGTGACAACAATCTAATGGTGTAATAGAAGATGTTATATCATTGTGTTACAGGAGATTCCGCCCGAGTTCTCTTACCCATTTTTTTGTTTCCTGAGAAAAAAAAACATTACATATGTATAGTAACAAGTACCCCTTTCTTCGGCCATTGTTGCTTATGTCTCTTTTCCTTTCTCCATGAAAACCCTCGATACTCAGCTTATTTCATTTATGGACATTGTTAGTAGGGGTGAACATTGGTCGGTTCGTTCACCAAATCGAACCGAATAATGAAAACCGAATTAACCGAATTTTTATGGTTCGTAATCGAAACCGACCGAAATTTTAAAAAACCAATATACAACCTAACCGAAATTTTCGATTCGGTTATGGTAAAAACCGAATAACCGAAATTTTATTGCCTTTTTTTTTTGGGCTTTTTACAACCATATGTCTTCTTATTGGGCCTAATAAATAACACATAAATTCTTTAAAATAAAGCCCAATCCATTATTCATTATAATAAATAAAAATCCAATATATACCTGTACACATTATAGATAATATGAATACCACAATAATTTTGAATTACCCTTTGAATTATTTGTGTGGTTGTGGTGGATTGAAACAGATCTGCATATATTACCGTGCCTAGGAAATAGAGATATTAAAATATCTCAATATTTTATTTGTTTTATAGTAATTGCAATATTAATATATATATATATATATATATATATATAATTATATTTTTCGCCTTTTCGATTTTATTTCGATTTTTTCCATAAATAATCGAAATCGAACCGAAAACCGAAAAACCGAATCGAAATTTTAATTCGATTTGGTTCAGTCGGTTATTTCGGTTTTATTCGAATACTGCACACCTCTAATTGTTAGAGTCGTCAAAATGGGCCCGCCCCACCGGGCCAACTTGAGAAGTCCGATTGTAAGAACGGAGCAGACCTCAAAATTATAGGTTCGTAAAGATCCATTTTTGGTTTATTTTTAAATAATAATATTATAATTAATAATAATAAAATCAGTAAAAGAATTGAAACAAATCGCAAATCGCGATTTCTCTCCAGTTCACAGAGCACACCCACGCCCACCACACGAACAAAAACAGATCGCGATTCTCACACAACACACCGCCGCCGCCGCGCCGCCCACTCGCCTCCGCTCTGTGCCTCCGCGCCGTGGTCTCCAGTCCTGTCTCACTCCTCGACCTCATTGTCGTAAGCATTCGTTTTTACTTTTGATGGTTTTTGTTTTTCGATTTCCTTCGGTTTTTGAAGGTAGAGTTTGTGAATTAGGATTTCAATTGAAGTAATCGTTTTGAAGGTAGAGTTTGTGAATTAGGATTTCAATTGAAGGTAGAGTTTGTAAATTAGGGTTTCAATTGACGGTAGAGTTTGTAAATTAGGGTTTCAATTGAAGGTAGAATTTGTGAATTAGGGATTTTGAAGGTAGGGTTTGTAAACTAGAGTTTGGCGGTAGCCCACAGCTCACAAAATTGAGAATGAGAAATTGAAATGCAAAAAAGAGGAAAGGGGCTTTAAGAAATCGAATATGAATCTGTTTTTGTGTATGGCTATGGCTGTGAGTTACTGTTGAATTAATCCTAATTGAATTTGAACTCGAATTAATCTTGGGATGATTTATAAATGAATTTTTCATTTTGGTTACTGAAACTAGAGAAATTGTTAATCCAATGAGTTGAGTATATGGATTCTAATAGAAGTTTGGAGGATGATGCCTTGGAGATATTTAAAGAAGACCCTCCCACTTTTAAGAGCACCACAGCCACGTGTAGTACTGCGCTCTTGGATTATTTGAATTCGTTTTTGTGAATTTTAGTTTATTAGGGAATGTTGGATTATTGTTGTTTGAATTTATTTTGGTGAATTTGAGTTTCTTAGGGTACGTTTGTTTTGGGATTTAAGTGTGCGGGGGAAGTCATGACTTTGAAATCTTAGGATGTGAAAATCTTGATGAATAATATGAGTATGTATTTGTTTTGGGATTTTAATAGGGTGAGATTTTACTTTATGTCAAATCAATGTTTATTAGTGATTGATGTTGTATTATTTTATTATATTGTGTAAGAGAAAAGTAGGAGAGAGGTTGAGTGAATGATAAAAAAGTGATGATGTGATTGTATTTAATTATATGAAAAATAGTAATAGGTTTATAGGTAGGGATTGAGTTTGGGATTTGAAAACCCGATTTTAAATCCCGAACTCGTATGGGGCGTGGATTGCAAAGTCCAAAGTCCATCCGTGTGAGTCCCAAAACAAACATACCCTTAAGGATTGTTGAATTATTGTTAAATGAATCTTATTTAGAAAGTTGAGTTTTAATTTAATTGTTGAATTGTTGTTGGCAAATTAAACAAAATTTCATTACTATATGAGTAGTATTTGTATACTAAATTACCAATTAATAATTTCAATATAGAAATCAAGTGCAATAACAATATATTTAAAGAAAATATATCGGGCCGGTTTGGCCCGGCAGCCCGTCTAGGGGCAGGACGGGCTTGGAAGTATGTGGCTCGATTGACAGCTCTAGACATTGTGGAGCTATATGCATAATATTAACAGCTGTCATTTTCAGAACTTTCAAGTGACACGTGTAAAAGCACTTTATGTAATTTTGCTTGTCAATCAAACTTACTCTGTTTGCCTTTTCATCTTCATTCACTAATTAAAGTCCTTCCTGGTATATTGTTTAACATGGATGTCGAAATTTTTGTTATATAGATTTGAAGTGCAAGTTTTTAGCTATATATTAATTAATTTATTGTTTACATTTGTGTTATTGAATGAATCTTCTTGAAACAAACTGAGTTTAGAAGATCTTAATTTTGATGGATTTGGGATAATTTGCCTGCAAGATTTATGTTGCTAGGATGGTAGAGGTTAGTCATTGGATTTGTTAGTAAGTTTCAAAGGCCATATCATTCACTTATATCATCCATTAGCAACAGCTAAGTTTGACCCCTTGTGTAATGTTAAGTAACATTGGGTTTCTCAACAAGTGTGATTTCCACTTCAGCAATGGACATACTACTTCTCTCAGCAACTTACAAATTTATTTGTATAGTTTTGCTTTGTTAATCTTGTGACACTTGTCTGGCTTTATTTGGAAATTTTAACTAGAGCTACTTCCTTATCTTAATTATGTGTAATCCAAACATATGTAATAAGAGGTTATTCTTATCCTTGTATTCTTTATAAGTTCAGATATGCAAGTTCTTGTAACTCCAGTTCTATTTAGTTATTTGTAATCCAAACATGGAGTTTTTTTATTTATGGTTTGTTATGCGGTACTTAGTATGTAACGGTACCAAAAGTTCCATATCGTATACCGTAGCCTAGACTATAATGTGAAGGAATTTGATTTGCACTGGCGAGTGAAGGATGTTCTCACTATTCAGTATACCTGAGTTCTCTTGTATAATTCAAGGTCCAATTTTAGGACATTGAACATATGGAAAAATGATTTTTTTTAACCATTTGCTCACAATAGAAATGAAGCTTTTAGCATGGTCGTTAATCAATAACATTACTCTAGAGTGTGAAGGAATTTGATTTGCCACTCGTACGTGTGAATGGAGGGTGGTCTTACCATTCGATATACATGATTACTCATGTATAATCTATTAATGATTTATTATGCCAGTGAAATATTGCATTTTTGTGTGATTTGCCTGAAGTTGAATTTAATTTTGGTAGTATTGACAATACACATCATCTGCAGAACTGAAACATGGGTAAGAGGAAATCTAGAGCGAAGCCAGAGCAAAAGAAACGTATGGACAAACTCGACACCGTCTTCAGCTGTCCCTTCTGTAATCATGGGACCAGTGTGGAATGCCGCCTGTAAGTGTCTACAAGTTACCTCTCTTTTCCCATTCTACTTCGATTTTGATTGCATAACTAATTAATTGAGTAATTTGAAGAACTTTGGTCTGTATTTGTTGAGCATGAGATATGCGACGTTTCCAATCCAAGTGTGAATTTTTTATTAGAAACGCAGTTAGATATGGTCCATTGTAGGACATGTGCTAGTCAAGAGAAAGAAGTCACATTGCTTGTTGAACTTTTAAGCATTTGGCCTTATCATTTGATTAAGTAAATATTGAATGCTTTCAATTCCGGGATATATGTTGTAGAATGCATGAACTGCATCACCTGGTGCAGGAGATTATATCTCCCTGTTTTTTTTATTTCCTTGAAGTGAGCTTCAATTCTTTGATCCTATTTTTTTAACTATTTATTTCTTCATTCTTTGTACTTGTTATCATTTCTGTCAGTGACATGAAGACCATGACTGGTGAGGCCAATTGCCGAATTTGCCAAGAGAGCTTCAGCATGCCTATAACAGGTGTGCCATTTGTTACTCTTTCTAAGTATTCTAATTAATAGTTCTTTCAAATTTGTGCTATGTTATCTGACCTTGGGCTTTTATTAATTGTTTGTAGCCTTGTCTGAGCCTATAGACATGTAAGTGAAACACAGTAGCGCTCTATACAATTCATTGAGCAAATTTCTGCAGTTGCATCCCGTATTGAGTTGTTATTTGTGTACAGATATAGCGAATGGATTGACGAATGTGAACGTGTGAATACTGTGGAAGATGATGACGAAGGTGGCACCTGGAAAAATTCTTACAAAAGAAGACATGAAGAAGAAGAAGATGATGATGGTGGTGGTGGTTCTTGGAAAAGTTCTTTCAAAAACAGAAATGAAGTAGACGAAGATGAAGAAGAGGAGGAGGAGGAGGAGGATGTTGACCACCGTCCCGCTCGTTCTGGAAGTATTTGATGATGGGGCGTCTACCATATTGTATGTATTACTGCAGAACTGCAACTATGATAACTAGTAGGTTTATGGAATAATTATGATGAGTGTTTTAAAGTCCTTTTATTTACCAAAAACTGACTGCTTTACCTTATGATGTTTCTGCCTTTTGATTTGGAGAAAGCTGCTATGGAGAGACAATGTTGAAATTGATGGAAGCAACTGTATGAAATCATTTGAAGTTGTGAGGCTAAACTATATTCTGGCACATGAAATCATATGTGCCATTTTTTGTGTTGGACTATGTGTTCCATATCCTAGATATATGATATGTGTAATTTTTAAAAATATTCAACGGACCACATATTTCTGGGTTCATGTGTTAAAGATTCAACATGCGGAACGTATAGTAGAGGAATTGCATTGATATTTTGGGGCTTTATCTATTTAACACTTAGAGCAAAACATGCAGAGCTAATTTTTACTCTTTGATTTTGCAGCATCTTTTTCTGTTACACTTATTTGTTTCCACCGGGTTTAAAGTTCAATAGATCAGGAATATAAAGGGAGGAAAAAAAAAACCATCAATTTGACCTGTCCTGATGACTTGCTATTGGAGATGTAAACAAATTGAAGTGAATATTTCAGTTTTCGATTCGATTTGTTAAACTATTGTGAAAATTTGTGTCCATAGAAGTTTGTATTTGATCTGAATGTCGTGTTCAAATTATTTGATAGTATTAGACCTTTTTTTTAATATTTTTTAATTATATATTAATAATACTCCTTCCTGCGATAATTCATCCACTTCTCTTATTTTTCTATTCTTAAATTATTTGCATACTCCAAAAAAGGAAACATTGATTATGTGTGCATCCTTACAACAATATACACATATTTACTTACATATTACTATTTTATTAAATAATGCAATTTTCTTACAAAAGTATGTCGTTTTAAGTATGCAAATAATTCAAGAGAGTATATATTATTTTCATTGAAACATAAAATATATAATGAACTATTTATTATATAAAAATAAATATATTAAATCGAAAATTATACTTAAATTGATGTTCAGAGGCTCTACCCAACAATGAGAACTAGAAAAAGTACTTAACATTAGCAACACGATTCATATATTTAACAGAAATAAACTGAGAGGAATTAATAACTACTCTACTCATATCTATGCAATCCCAAAGATTGAATTCTCTAATGTCAAAGAGTTCATGGCATCCACCACAACTTTTGCTTCCATCTCGACTTCTACACGCTCCAAATGTAAAATTTAGGGGGCGCTTGGTTAGTCATTCTTCAATGGTAATGAGAATATAAATTTATTTTTATCTATGCCCTCATAAAAAAAATGATAGTTAGGGGGAAAAGTGTTCCAATGGTGACACCATTGCTAGTGTCATGCCCCAATTTTGGAATAGAAGTTAACAACAAATGGTTGTTGGTGGAGGAAGGGGGGAGTGATTGAGGAGGATGATTGTAGGAAGAGAATAGGTTAATCAAAATGGAGTAGTGATTACCTTATTTAGGAAGAGAGGTAGTGATTTTATTCTCATTAATTATGCAAATTATACTAATTTTCAATCTCATTTCTGTTACTATTGAAGAGTTGTTAACCAAACGCCCCCTTAATTCATGAAAGGGCTTCAAATAACCCCATGACTTCCTCTTCATCCGTCGGAGAATGCCTGGAATTACTAATGACTTACGCATCCAAAAATCTCCTGCACCATCATGTAAAATAATGTCTATACCCATCTCAAAAGTATCCTAAAAAAGGCCGCATCAATAATGATTGAATACTTTAAAATAATTAGCATTCGAATTCAAATATTTTGAGCATGAATATCAAATTTCGACTAAAATCTAATGAGGTTATTATGCAAGACACTGCGACCGGGGAAATATCAAAATTAGTCCTATAACTTAGGTTGATTCCAATTTAAGTCTTGTAACTTTTTATTTTCTCAATTTTAGTCCTGTAACTAAGGTTGATTCTAATTTTAGTCCTGTAACTTTTTATTTTCTCAATTTAGTCCTGGAGTTGTCAATTTTAGTCCTGTAACTTTTCATTTTTTTCAATTTTAGTCCTGTAAATTTTCATTTTCACAGTTTTAATCCTGAAATTGTCAATTTTAGTCCTTATATTGCCTCAAAATTTAAAAAACTCACTGATTTGGGTGATACTCCCTTCGTCCCAGTATTTTTTTGCATACAAAAGAGGGCATACATATTAAAAAAATTATATTTTTTTTAGTAAAGTAGTGGTATATGGGTAAATATGTGTATATTATTGTAAGTGTGCACGTAAATCAATATTTTCTTTTTTAGAGTGTGCAAATAATTTTGGGGCGGACGAATAAGGAAATGTGCAAATAATAATTGGATGGAGGGAGTATAATTTATTTTGCCCACTTTATATAAAATAAACATATTTACATCATTGTATATTGATAAAAAATGATGCGAGACAGAAAGGATGCAAGAAGCACAAAATGAAATTTGAGGATTTATGGGTTACCCAAGGCAGATATAGGATTAAATATTGGGGATCACATACTCGTTTGTTACAGTTGGTGTGATAAAGCATGATAAGGAGTAAAGGGATGTGGTACCATGTGGTACATTAATATATTGTTTGTTATAATTGATAAACTCTTTTTTTCCCATGGTATTATTTTATATATCATGTTTGTTGTGAGGTATTAATAGATGTGATAACATTTAATTTGACATATTTGCCCTTTAAAAAAACTTAATTTGGCATCGTGGCTGGAATTTAATTCGGCATTGTGGCTTCAATTCCAGCGGCAATGGCGGTCGCTGCTATTTCCCAGCGTCGAAGCTTTTCTTTTTCAGCGCATAAATGGCGAACTCTATTACCGGTGGTGAATTGTAGGTTTTGGGCGACAGTGGTGCATCAGTTTCCGCCATGGCTTCCGGCAATGAGGTTTCTGTTCGTGAATTTCGATTCGAAGATTTTCCGGCAACGCGTGAGCTTCGGTTTTCCGGCGCATAAATGGCGAACTCCATTACCGGTGGTGAATTGCAGGTTTTGGGCGACAGTGGTGCAACTCGATTTCCGCCATGACTTCCGGCATTGAGGTTTCTGGGCGTGAATTCCGATTCGAAGCTTTTCCAGCGACGCGTGAGTTCGGTTTTCCGGGGCGAATTTTGAACTTCCAACCAAGCTTTCATTTCCATCTTCCTTCAATTAAACCCAGCAACTAAGCCTTCACCTCTCTTCGAATTAAACCCAACAGCTAACATTTCTCTCTCTTTGTGTGCGGGTGGTTGATTAAATAATACCGGGGGTTGTATGATGGGGAATACCCCTGAATTGGTATTAGGCATACCGGGTCACTTTTTAATACTGGGTTTAGTTGATTAGCAAAAATAATACTCCCTCCGTCCCAGATCAGTTTTCACACTGATTTGGGCACGGTAATTAAGAAAATTTATTATTTTATATAGTTAAAGTGATAAAGTGGGAACTTTATGTCAAATCAACTTTAATTGTGTGGTTGTGGTTTGTTTGTGTAAGAAAAGTAATGGCATATGGGTAAATAAGTGAGAACTTTGAGGATAAAAGTTATAAGAAAACTTTCCTTTTTGGGGTGTGAAAACTAATGTGGGACGGATAGAAAAGGAAAGTGTGAAAACTGATCTGGGACGGAGGGAGTAACAAACAACATATTAGAAATCAATTTGCCCTTATACTGCTTTATACCCCATAACAAAATTAATTATAATTTCTTTAATAAGAAAATAGTAGTAATAATCAATAAATAATTAATTAACCTCATAAAATTAGGAACAGAGGGTTCGTTACTAAAAGAACTGCTTCAATTCAACTTTGTCTTCTAGAATGCCGTTCCGATTTCTGTAGAGTTTTGAGAAATAATTTGAATATTTTCAGGTCAAATTCACGGAGGAAGCCGATGGGTCGACCGCCGAGCAACGGAGGCCCTTCCTTTCGCTTTAATGCTGTCGAGGTTACTCTCCAAACTCTCTCTCTCTGTGTGTGAATTATTATAGCTCACTTTTATTGTGCGACCGTGATGTTAATTTCTGCTTTTTAGCTCGTTCTTCTGTATAGACAGATTTTGTTTTAATTTTTTTCTATCTGAAGGTTTCGTACAATGTGCTCTTAAGTTTTAGCAATTTTGCTGTTTCTGTTTCTTTTGATGTTTGAGCGTCTTGATGCTTGTGAAATTCGGTGCAATGTTTATAGCTTTCTCAGGTGTGTTGGTGGTGTCGTAATTTTGTTTTCTTGTATTTGCTACTTACTGATGATTTTAAGTCGATTTGAACAGTTTTTGTTGGAATTGATTTGTGACTTGTGGAATTTTGCTAACTTCTGGTTAAGTACTATTGTTGATCCTTCTTCATGGTATAATTTCGGAGCAATTTCGGGCAAAGTTTCTAGAAATGCTCTATTGTGGTTTTTTATACTCCCTTGTATGTTGCATCTATAGCTTAATACAGGTTCTTCCTAAGCATATGTGTTGCCAAAGAGATCAATTTTTCTGAATTAGCAATTCAACTTTGCTTTTATGCATTTAGTTTCTTTTAGAGGAAAAAATGTACTTCCGACTTCTTTTTATTTATTTACTTATTACTTGTGTTTATTTCAAAGGTTGGAGAAATGGAGGCTATTCTGAAAGCACACAATTATACAGTGCCTGCACGCGAAATACTTGACGCTCTTGCTCAAAGGTTTAGGTAAGCAAATTTAATACAACTGAGAATCAATTAATGGAGTCTATATCGACCTTATCAGTAACTAAAAGTTGAACAATTTGTTTAATAGTACCTCTGCTGAAAGAGCTGGAAAACTGGAAGTTTCTGGAAAACAAGTATGAACTTTTCCCTGGCATACGTGCTTCTAATTTCCATAAGGAACTGTCATAACTGTGACTGAATGCAACAGGTTTGGAACTGGTTCCAGAATAGGAGATATGCTATTAGAGCTAAAGCGGCTAAAACTTCTGTTCCTGGGCAAGTGAGCATGCCACCTGTTCCTCGAGATGATCATGCTGTAGTAAGAAATGTGCCTCAGGCTCCTCAAGCTCAGGCTTCACAACCTATAGTCTCTCAACAAATGCCTGCTCCTGCTCCCGCTCCCGCTCCCCCAAGTAAGATGAAATGCATCTCGTGTTAAATACATTTTTTTTTTTTTTTTTTTTACTTTACTGAGTTAGGTCATCCTCAATATATTGCTAATTTTTATCATGTTCTTGTCCAGCTATAGCGAGAAGTATGCCTCAAGTTCCTCAGCCTCTTCCTGCTTCATCAGGTAAGCTGCCAACATTCTGAATACTCTCTGCTCGGTCTTTTTTCTTCAGCAATTTGACATGAGATGTATATCCTCACTGGACATTGGCATTATGATTTATGAGCAATGGTAGACATGGGCTGTTTGCTCTCCCACCACCCCAAATTAAAAAAAAAATTGAGAAGAATTTTTCTAGAGGTTCATTTATAGGAATAAAAAAGCAGTCCAAGATAAATCTCCAAGATAAATCATAAGGCACAATCCCTCAAAAAGTATATCGGAATTTAGATGTATATTCACAATAAACATCCATCCCCTCAAACACACCCAAAAAAAAAAAAAAGAAAAGAAAACCAGAATTGTACATGCGCTGATTATGAGAGGCAAAAGTGTATATTTAGCCTTATATATTAGATTTTAGGCATGCATCGGATCATTAACAGAATTTATCTAATGGTCAGATTCCTTATCAAATCCCAAAGGTACACATGGGTGACAACTCTCCCTTTATCCCATCTGTCTATGTTTATTCACTTTTTTTCTCTTATCTTTTCTCGCGTGATTAAATATGATTTTTCATCTTGCGCATTTCTGTATTTCCAAAGCCCAAACACAAATATGTCCTGCAAAACAAAACCATTGGATACCAATTAGTAGTTTAGAGAGAATGACAGTGTGGATATGGCTGACTGCCCATTAGGATGCTTGGGTTGTTCTAGTGAATGTTTTGTTGATTTAACTGCTCACGTAGATTCCGGCCGTTTAATTTGAGAGTAAATACTTTATTAATTCTACTACACTTAAAAAATTTGTGTTGAGTGTACATTCTATTATATTTATTAAATTTGGGCATTTATCTTTGGTGTACTGAATTATCTGATACACTGGTTTCATTAGGAAATGGAGATAGACCATAGAATGAAGTGTCTATTTTACGTGAATAATACTATTTCCATCGTCGAAAGCAAGAACCCAGTGCCCGAATTAAATAGTTCTTTTGACACTATTTTACTGGCTGTGCCAGTTCTAATAAAGACTGTCTTTTTTCCTTCTCCGTTTTCTTCCTTTTTTTAGCGCCATTATTGAAGATTTGATATTGTAAATTGTTAAATAATCACCTCATCTTAAAGTTTAGAGAGGAGTATCGTTTAATTATTGCATGTCCCCTCACGTTTAGGCGTATTACTTAATATTGAAGCCTTGCACGTGAATTTTTTTTATAACGGGGTGGCAGTGAGATTTGAATAATAATGTCCACCTATTTTAAAAGCTTAAACAGAGAGAGGAGTATCATTTAATATTTTATTAACTTCTTGCTGCCCTCCATATGTAGGTGGGTTTCTGATTTTCTGTATTATAGCATTGCACGTGTATTGTTTAATAAATGGTTGGTGGACATATTTGAAAAAAAACATCTTTAATTTTGTCTTCCACTAATACCATATTTCGGCCTCTTCCATGTTAAAGTCTCTGTAAAAAAAATATTATATGAAGAAAGTATGTGTCAGTTCTTGTACCCTTTGCAGCCATTCAGAATGAAAGCATGAGCTATCAAGAGAGAAATAGGAGCTAGAGCATACTATGTTCCAGGTTTTTTAAGAATGGCATCAATAATCCTGTCAAAAAAAAAATGGCATCAATAATGAACAATATCTAATTACTTCTTCTCGACCTGGATCTTTTAAAAGCCCACAGTTTCTAAAGTTTCAAGCTAATAAAAAGGAGTATCATTTAACTTATGTATAGAGAACTCAGGATAGGCTTCGGGCTTGCCAAAGAAAAAACTAGTTGAATAAAGGGGAGAATTAATATTACATTCTGTCGTGGTTACTTTTATTATAGTCTAAATAAGCGTGGAAAATCGTGATAAATGAGTGGCAGTTACATGACCTTTGTTTTGTTCTGGCAGGGTGCCTTTTTCTTTATTTTATAAATGAGTCGCCTCACCTAACGCTAAGTTGTTGAGAATTTTTAATATATCTACTTTTTCGCACTATACATATGCACTACGGGCTTATACTGATTTTCTAATTTGCAGCAAAAACCACAATCAGGAGTACTTCGGAGAATTCTCAGATGGAGTTTGAAGCTAAATCTGCCAGAGATGGTGCATGGTTAGTATTTTGAGATATCATAATTAAATACTGATTTTCGTCTTTGAAGAGCAGTAATGGTGAATTGATATTTCCATTTCAGGTATGATGTTGCATTGTTTCTATCGCTTAGATCAATGGAGAGTGGAGATCCGGTAATTCTTGAAGCATTTCACCCTTTTTAGTTCGTAGAAAGAAGCTCTTGGGTTTGGGTTTTTCTTTTCTTTTTTTACTTTATTTAGTTGTCGGTGGATATATGGCTGCTCTTTGTGCAATAAACATGAAATTTATGGCCGTTATGGAGAAGTAACCTTTTATCCTTGCTGCTTCCCTATCTTCCATTAAGGGGTTTTCATTCTATTTGAATGCTTTTCTATATGACCCTGCTCTGTTAAGTAAATCCGGCAGTCCAACCAT
This sequence comes from Ballota nigra, assembly GCA_947034835.1. Classification (NCBI taxonomy): domain Eukaryota; kingdom Viridiplantae; phylum Streptophyta; class Magnoliopsida; order Lamiales; family Lamiaceae; genus Ballota; species Ballota nigra. The sequence continues at coordinate 622,763 of OX344727.1, read as the reverse complement.
CAAAAGGGATATTTACTTAGTCAATGCTTCTCAACCTTGTGATGTAGAAGTCTGCATCGGCATGGTCGAAAGCAGAATACTTTAGGCGTTTCAGACTGTCAATCAAGCCGAGCGAGCTCAACTCACTTGTGCTTACACTCCCCTTGAATTAATGCAAACTTTTCTTCTTAAGGCTTTAATTTTATGGGTATTCTTTCGTTAAGATTGTTTAGTTTAAAACTAAATGAAAACTTTAAGCCAGATCTCTAACAGGCTGAGTTCGTTATGTATTTTGTTCATTATTATTTGAAAACATTTGTATGTTGCATCAAGTAAAAAAGATGACAAAACCAAATATGAATTCTTGTATCCGTCCTAATACTTTAAGGGCTTGTTTGTTTCGAGATTTAGGTGGGCGTGTAAAGTCTTGGATGATAATAAAAGTATGTGTTTGTTTTGGGATTTTAGTAGGGTGAGATTTTACTTTATGTCAAATCATGTGTAAGAGTAAAGTAGGATGTGTAAGAGAAAAGTAGGAAAGAGAGTGTAAGTGAGAGAAAAGTGATATTATATTGGAATGAGTAATAATATTTATAAATTGTATAAAGTGAATTGTATTGGGATGAGTAATAAAGGTATTTATAGGTGTGGATGAAGAATGGGATGTAAAAACTGGATGTTACATCTCTAACTAGAATGGGGCGGGGGCCGAAAAGTCCTAGTCCTGTCCGTGTGAATCCCAAAACAAACAAGCCCTAAGTATGAGCTTATATATTCTGTGTGCACCAGAAATTTTTGTGAAGTTGCACATTTTATCACTAAGCTTGATTAAATTTATTTCAGCCGGGCCCAAGTCAAAGATATTTCTGCTCAAAGCTCTTTTTGAATGGAATCTGAACCTTGCTTTGAATTCTTACTAAGATCTGATAGAAATTTACTGAGTTGTTCATGGTGCTTTGACTAGGCTCGAGGCATTGATATTATTGTAGTATTTATGCATTTTGATTTGTTATGTGGCCATTTCAGGAAGCAATGGTTCGTTTTGCTGGTTTTGGGCAAGAAGAGGATGAATGGGTCAATGTTCTCAAACATATAAGACAACGGTCACTCCCATGCGAGTCATCGGAGTGTGTAGCAGTTCTGCCTGGAGATTTGATCCTCTGCTTTCAGGTGCAGTTTACAGCAGCAGTACATTATGGCTTTGGAAAATAATTTCTATTGTTAACTTCGTGGAAAAGAGACTCTTGTACACCAGTTGTATGGTGCAACTATACACAACTAATATTTTTCAATGAAAACAACTAATACCATTAAAAAGAATACACTTGAGTTGCACGGAGCACCTGGAATTCAAATTTTTGTCCATGGAAAATTATTTTGCCAACCCTGTGAGATAATGTTTTTAAGACCCTTCTCGTTTTCAGGAAGGCAAAGAGCAGGCCTTATATTTTGATGCACATGTTCTTGATGCACAAAGGCGAAGGCACGACGTTAGAGGCTGTCGTTGTAGGTTTCTTGTTCGATATGCTCATGACCAATCTGAGGTACAATTTCTTATTTCTACATCTTAATATTGATCTCTATTCTTCAAATTTCGTGTTTACTGATGCCCCCCCCCCCCGCGTTCCACCAAACTCGTCCAGGAAATAGTCCCTCTCAGGAAGATATGTCGTAGGCCGGAAACTGATTACAGGTTGCAGCAACTCCATGGTGGGCAGGTGAACCCCAATCCACAGAAATCCGGGATAGAGGCACAAGCGGGGGATACTTTGATGACCGATGTTTCTGATGGTACGATACAAAACTCGCCCAAACAGGAGGATCGTATGGACACTTTACCAACAGTTACTGCTGCTACTTTAACGAATGATTCTGGGGCCAGTGAAACCAAAATAACACCAATTAAGTCAGCTGAAGCAGGAAATGCAGCACTTGATACAACTGCTACTGGTGGTTCAAATCCAACGGCACAGCAAGGGTAGATGGAGGCAAATAATCCAGGTCATTGTTAATTCAGTGAAATGGATTTTATTTGCTGTTCTTAAATTAGCATATAGTTTTTGCTAGAAGAACCTTTCTGAGTTTTATCACCTTTGTAGCTTTGAATACAGAGGCTTCTTGCTAATGGAATGCTTTGAGAACATGTTGGGATAATAATAACAGGGATATTTCATACTCCATCCGTCCATTAAAAGTGTGCTCAATGCTCATTCCTTTTATGTCATCAGTCATTTTCTCTTCACCCTCACAAACAACCACTTTGTTTGTACGAGTGAGTTGTTCTCAGCAAAAATCGAATCCAAAATTTTGGAATTTGGACGTAAACCTTTTGGTTTTGATACTATGAAGGAATTTCATCTCATTTAAAAACTTGATTTTTAAAATGAGATGAAATTCCTTTACAGGGTTATTTGTGATTTTCTTCTCTCCAGTTTTTATGCTTTTTTGTGGAAGCAATGTGTAAATATACTAGTATTGTAGGATGGGAAAATTATATTTTTAGGATAATATGTTATAGGCATTTGCAAAAACAGGACACCATCTTTACGGATTTGTAATTTTAGGATACTATCTACAAATTTAATTTAAATGTATTTTTAGTGTTAATTAGCTTATTTGGCGCTGAGGTGGATGACACATCATATTTGGACTTTAATTGTTCCGCATTTTATACAATTTGACTAAATTTGTCAAATTTAAAAGATAGTCTCCTAGATTTGCAAATTTATAAAAATAGAGTTAAAAAATTGCAAGCTAAAAAAGATAGTGTCTTTTTTTACAACACTCATAAATATAAGATATTGTCCCTAAATTTTATTTCCCATTGTTAAACATACATACTACTCCAGTTTCATGGGTCCTATAACCCATCAAAATGAATCAAAACTACACCAATTACAACATAATGAATTTTTAGCCGCGGTGAAATAAAAATTAAACTAGTAGTATATAAGTATTTTCTGCATTATGTTCCTGTTCCATACATGCATGGTGTTTTGGCTAAACTTATTTAAAACATCTTATAAGCTCTAACATCTTATAAGTTGTTTTAAAAGCTTATAAGATGTAATTTTTAAGTAGCTTATAAGTTGTTAAAGTGTTTGGCTAATACAACTTATAAGATCTTTGATAATTTATAACAAATATTTTTTAAATTTAAAAAAAATAATTTTTTCTATTTTTTTTATCTTGAGGTGGGGTGAGTGAGGGTTGGTGAGGGGTTTAGGGGTGGTTTCAGGGTGAGGTGGGTGGTTGGGGTGGAGGTGGTTAGAAAAATAAGTTGGGATTTTTTACAGCTTATAAGATGTTAGGAGTTTATTTTATGATCTTATAAGCTGTTAAACAACTTAGAGGGTGTTTGGCTAAGCTTAATTGAAACATCTTATAAGCTCTAACATCTTATAAGTTGTTTTAAGAGCTTATAAGATGTAATTTTTAAGTAGCTTATAAGTTGCTAAAATGTTTGGTTAATACAACTCATAAGATCTTTGATAATTTATAACAAATATTTTTTAAATTTATAAAAAATAAAATTTTCTATTTTTTATCTTGAGATAGGGGTGGGGTTGGGGTGGGGGGGTAGGGGTGGGGTAAGGTGGGGTGGGTATTTTTTAAATTTACAAAAAATATTTTTTTCTATTTTTTATTTTGAGGTAGGGGATGGGATGGGGTGGGGTGGGGGCGCGGGGGGTGGGTGGGTGTGGGTGTGGTTGTGGGTGGGGGTTGGGTGAGGGTGGCTGGAATGGGGGGAGGGTGGATGAGGGTGGGGTGGTTCTAAGGTGAGGTGGGTGGTTGGGGTGGGGATGGTTAGGAAAATAAGTTGGAAAATCCCAACTTATTTTTTTACAGCTTATAAGATGGTAGGAGCTTATTTTATGATCTTATAAGCTGTTAAACATCTTATTTTGCCAAACACATTGTTGGTACTTATAAGCTCTTAAACAGCTTATAAGATGTTTTAAGGAGCTTATAAGCTCAGCCAAACGCCCTCTTAGTTTGTCAAACACATTAGTAGTACTTATAAGCTCTTAAACAGCTTATAAGATGTTTTAAGGAGCTTATAAGCTCAGTCAAACACCCTCTAAGAGGGTGTTTGGCTAAGCTTAATTGAAACATCTTATAAGCTCTAACATCTTATAAGTTGTTTTAAGAGCTTATAAGATGTAATTTTTAAGTAGCTTATAAGTTGCTAAAATGTTTGGCTAATACAACTTATAAGATCTTTGATAATTTATAACAAATATTTTTTAAATTTATAAAAAATAAAATTTTCTATTTTTTATCTTGAGATAGAGGTGGGGTTGGGGTTGGGGGTAGGGGTGGGGTAAGGTGGGGTGGGTATTTTTTATTTTGAGGTAGGGGTGGGGTGGGGTGGGGGCGCGGGGGGTGGGTGGGTGTGGGTGTGGGTGTGGTTGTGGGTGGGGTGGGGTGGGGTGGGGTGGGGGTTGGGGGTTGGATGAGGGTGGCTGGAATGGGGGGAGGGTGGATGAGGGTGGGGTGGTTCTAAGGTGAGGTGGGTGGTTGGGGTGGGGGTGGTTAGGAAAATAAGTTGGAAAATCCCAACTTATTTTTTTACAGCTTATAAGATGGTAGGAGCTTATTTTATGATCTTATAAGCTGTTAAACATCTTATTTTGCCAAACACATTGTTGGTACTTATAAGCTCTTAAACAGCTTATAAGATGTTTTAAGGAGCTTATAAGCTCAGCCAAACACCCTCTAAGTCTTTTAACTCATTTAAAATCTAAATTTGTAGACTTTGGTCTTAAAGGGTGGACCTCTATAACACCCCGTTGTAAAAGGGTTCCCTTCTATTTTTCTCCCTCATTCACTTCATCGTACATAAAAAAAAACCCACATTCAAGGGGAGTACTCAATAGTTCCTCCTCCATTGTCTTTGTTCGATTAATTATTTTATATTGTTTGATGAATATTAGGGCCCGCTTGGTTGGGGGTAGTGATTATAGGGTAATGAGAATTAAAGTGATTGAGGAGTCATTCAAGTAGAGAGTAATATATGGGGAGTCATTTAATAGGTAAATTATAACTCATTTTCAATTTTATTACAATATATTAATAATACCAAGCACTACTAATGGATTCATTCCCATTACCTTATACTCATTACCCCCAACCAAGCGGACCCTTAATCCTACAACCACCACAATATATCCGTACGAAAATATTGTCAACGGATACCTTAACATTTACTCCCTCCGTCCCGAAACACATTGCATAGTTTCTGTTTTAGTTTGTCCCACGAAAAGTTTGCATGCCTAAAAATGTTAAGTATTCATTTAATACATAAAAGTGTACTTTTTATACCTTTTTCTTAATCCGTGTGCCAAAAAAAGTATCGCAATGCATTTCGAGACGGATGAAGTATATTGTTTGTTCAGTTAATAGGTCTAATGTTATCAGCGAAATGTATATAATGACATCAGTGAATACATCTAGTGGTATAAATTTCATACTATGAAACTTGTTCACAGTAGATTTTGTGAAGATTATTAGTTGCAAACCAGTTTCACCATAAATAAATTTTACACTATACAAATTCTTTTAAATAAGTATTTATAATTAAAATTTTATTTTAATTAATTTGAAAAATAATCTTTTTACTCTTTTGAATAATATTTAGATATAGTATTTCATATTTGAATTTTTATTTAAATTAAATTTGAAAAATAATGAAAAGTAAAATAAAATAAAAAAACACATGAAGCAGCACAGCCCTAGCCGCGCTTTCTTCTTCTCTGCAACAGCCTTCCTCTGTCTCCCTCGCCGTGAACTTGTGGTACGCTAAGGTACAACTTAGCTCCGCAACCATGGCGAAAGACAACAATGGCGAGAACAACGATCAGGGGAACAAGTCCCATAGGACGCGAAGAGCCGGAGCTTCCGCAAAGAAGAAATCTAAATCCAAACCGAATTCGACCGAAGGCCTTACCAAGGAGCAGATGAAGATCAACAATCCTAAGGTAAGTGTTGGAGAAAGTGTCTCTGCTTGTGCTTGTACTGTGATGAATTGAATTTCTATGTTCAACATTTGTTTTTCAGTTTTTATTTTCTGCAAATAAGTGTGCATACAATGTTATGTTTGAGAGCCTGAATTTTCACTTTATGTGTAATTCCTGCCAATTACAATAGATACATGATAAGAAAATACTAGTTGCGCGTTGTGGTTTGAATGAATTAGTGAATTTTTGCATGGCTCTATGTATATGCTTGATTGCAAAGTTATTAATTGTTTCCATGTGAATACCTTGATTCTTTAGGCATTTGCATTCAATTCATCTGTGAAAGCAAAACGGCTACAATCACGAGCTACTGAGAAGGAGCAGAAAAGGCTTCATGTCCCCACAATTGACCGGAATATAGGAGAACCTGCCCCGTTTGTTGTTGTGGTCCAAGGACCTCCTCAGGTTTGTCTTGATGAGTTTCTCTATTCCTTGGGTATAGTATATGCTATGTTTCATTTCGTTAGTTCTAAGAATTGGAAGTTTTGGTTGTATTGTAGGTGGGAAAGTCTTTACTGATTAAGAGTTTAGTAAAACATTACACGAAGCACAACCTACCTGAAGTTCGTGGTCCAATTACTATTGTATCAGGTTGAGCCTGCTTGCAATGTTTCCTTAATTAGACCCTTGGTTTTTTCCTTCATATGTTGTCACTTGAGAAAACGAAAAGGAATGGATAAAAGCATATGACCGAGATTGAGCCATTCTGTTTAAAAGGTTTTTGAACTTATATTTAATATGCTTGCTGAAACAATAATCAAAGAAAGCATTTTTGACCTGTTCAATGTCAGAACTCAAGGGGGATTTCTGACTGTATCATCTTTTAGTTTTATTTTGGTTTGGGATTAGCTTGCTTTATGACGATTGAGCAATTGATTTACGGTTTAGGCAAGCAAAGGCGGCTGCAGTTTGTGGAGTGCCCAAATGATATCAATGGGATGATAGATTGTGCCAAGTTTGCTGATTTAGCTTTACTGCTCATTGATGGAAGCTATGGCTTTGAAATGGTGAGCCTCTATTATCATTTTCCCCTTCTACTATTTTTTACAGTGCCTTCTGTGCATTCATGATGTTGAATGTTAAGCCTTCAATTGTATAGTGAACTGATTAGTTATGGAGTTGTAAAAAAAAAAATGGAATTCGAAGAGAATGCTGGTGAGATGCATAAAATCACATATTTGTGATCTGTGATTTTGTCTCCATGTCCATCGTATTTTGAACTAGGAAATAAGCTAGCTGTTCCAATGAAGTCTTAAAAAGAATTTTCATTGGCTAATACTCCCTGCAGTAGATTCCTTTTTGGACAATGGACACAAAATTCATAGGATCAAGCTAATGATAGATACTCCTAAAGTATTCCAATTTTACATTAACAATTTCATTTCATTGATCTACTGTGATTGCAGGAAACTTTTGAATTCCTTAACATACTACAAAATCATGGATTTCCTAGAGTAATGGGTGTCCTTACACATCTGGACAAGTTCAAGGATGTAAAGAAACTTAGGAAAACAAAACAACGACTCAAGCACCGGTTCTGGACTGAGATATATGATGGTGCAAAGTTATTTTATTTGTCTGGGCTTATTCATGGAAAGTAAGTGGATGAGCTATACAGTAGGTTCATAGCTTCATGGTCAATGACTGGCATTTCACATATCTTTGAATTGGCTTGCTCATGAACAGGTATACAAAACGTGAAGTACATAATCTAGCAAGGTTTATTTCTGTCATGAAATTCCCCCCCTTGTCATGGAGAGTTTCTCATCCTTACATCTTAGCGGACCGTTTTGAAGATGTTACACCCCCAGAAAAGATTCACATGAATAGTAAATGCGACAGAAATGTTACCTTGTTTGGATATTTGCGCGGCTGTAACTTGAAGAAGGGAACAAGGGTACTAGTCTGAATCATTTTTTTGCTCGTTGTTACTTTAAGATGTTTCTGTCTCTGCAGCTAAGCTCAAATCCATAAAACCAGATTGGGTGTTTATTATATGTGATAATCTTTAATGCTAGTAAACATGTCTTTACAATAATTTATGCAATTGGTTTTGGTCTCAGCAAGAAATATTAAGACAATTTTTAATTTTTTTTGGTTCAGTATGATGGTTGTCAAGTAGCTCTTCTCCTATTTATACCCATCAAGGAGTTAAACAGACATTTCGTGCTTCTTTGTTCATTATATAGTCTAGCGAAAATACTTAATCTTAAAATTGATATTTGTCAAATCATTTCTCTTCAGCTCAGCAATTGATTGCAGTTCTTATATAGGGTATTATTTTTCTAGCTCTTATCTTGTTTTTAAGCTATGAATCTCCAGTTTTTGTAAATTCGTGGTGCTTTTGATTCAAGATTCTACCTGGTACAGTATGTATACATTTTTTTTTTAACTAATTATAACATAAAACAGGCACACATTGCTGGGGTGGGTGACTATCATTTGTCTGGAATCACAGCGCTGGCAGATCCTTGCCCTCTACCCTCAGCTGCCAAAAAGAAGGGACTGCGTGATAAAGAAAAGCTATTTTATGCACCTATGTCTGGACTAGGGGATCTACTTTATGACAAAGATGCTGTCTACATAAATATAAATGATCACTTTGTGCAGTTCTCTAAAGATGATCGAGCTAATGCAGAAGGGATACAAAAAGGTCACACTTTAATTTGTTTAAGAAAACTTTTGTTATCACTGGAATGTGTGAAGATTCTGTATCACTATATCTTTTCCTTTGTCCTTTCTGAAGTATATATGCTCTGTCCCAGATTAGGTGTCCCTATATCTATTTGTATAAATTTTTTCTGTATTCTCACTGTCTTTGTCCTCAATCCCCATGTATGCCCTTTAATGGTATGATAGACATCTGTAAATGATTAAAATACTAATTCTTATTTCTTACTATCTTGTTCCTTTCTTCTTTTCCTCTAAATCGTGCTCTATTCTTTTTCCTTTTGGCAGGAAAACGTGATGTTGGTGTCGACTTGGTTAAATCGTTACAGAACACAAAATATTCTGTTGATGAGAAGTTGGAGAAAAGTTTCATCTCACTTTTTGGGAAAAAACCTAATACTTCACTCGATGCTCCAACTGGTCCAATTGATGGTCAAGAGGTGGACAATCGGGAGGAACCTTTAGAGCCAGTAGAGCAATATCCATCTGATCTAAAAGATGATGATGAATTAGATGAAGATAGTGATACTGAGGATGAGGATGGCACAGAATCCTCTGATGGAGGGAGAATTTGTAATAAACAGTCATCTTCAAAATCTATGGATGATAGCTCTGATGAGGAAGCTTTTAATGCATCAGAGCAACACCCTGCTACCCAAAGCAACTTCAAGGAACAGATTGATATCCATGAGGGACGGGTGAGAAGAAAAGCTGTTTTTGGAAATGAGATGGATGTCAAGGTAATTTTTTTGCAAGTATAAACGTATAGTAAACACACACACACATCTTTTTTATTCCGTGTTGCTTGTATTATCAATGAGAAGGGCTGAGTGTGCATGTTTAGGAGGTGGCATTTAATTAAATCTAACTCATCTTGGTCTTTTTATAGATTGCTTTAGATGATTAAGCTATGTTTAGGTTTTTCTTTGTTCTGTAGAACTGCTTGATGAATAACTGTTATGTATTCATACTCGGCACCAGTGAAGTACTTTGATAGCATGGGTTTGGTTCTTACTGCAAATTAATTTTTTGAAATTCTGCTATGAATCATATGGTCTTCATGTGCTTTTTCTGTTACTGTTGCTTCTTTATCTGTGATTTTCTTTCTTGGTGCTATTTGTTCTAAGAGCTTCCTGTACACTAAATGTAAATAATAGGTTTTGATTTGTGAGCTAAACGATAAGTTTAAATGGTTGAATGCAGGATTCTGGTGAAGATGATTCAGACTCCAGCGATAACGATGAAGGAGAAAATGATGATGAAGATGTACCTTCACATTCTGATTTTTCAGCAGATGAGGAAGATAATGGTATTTCATTTTATGTTTTGAACCCATGACTATGAATGTCTGATTTGAGAGCTTGGTCTACTTCTTTCCTTTTCCATCCCCTCTCTGCTTTCGATAAGATCCCATATTTTGGTAGTTGATTTTTATATTCTGCATTGGTTGATGGCTTCTCTCACAGATGATGAGATGGGAAATGCATCTAAATGGAAGGAATCCTTGTCAGAACGAACTGCCTCAAGGCAGAAAGTTAATCTTATGCAACTTGTGTATGGTAAGCCTGGGTCAGAATCTCTGAACGAGATTAAAGACACCAGTAATGATGAAAGTGACGATGATGAGTTCTTTAAGCCTAAAGGGGAAGGGAAAAGGGTATGTCCTTAAATTGTGTTCTTTTCACTCTTCAAATTGACCATAAACAATAATCTGAAACTTAGCACATTCTATATCAATATCAATGCGGGGCAATAACAATGTTGGCTATTAGCTTCCTAAGTGCTCCATCATTTTATTATGTGCAGAACTCGAAAGAAGGAATTAATGAGAATGATGCGGACGCTGATGACTGCTCCAAATTCATAACTAATGCACGTCTTAAGGATTGGAAGAGTGAAGATTTGATTGCGAGCATTCGTGATCGTTTTGTCACTGGAGACTGGTCAAAGGCATCCTTGAGAAATCAACTTTCAGGAGGCACTGTTGGTGATGATGATGAAGTTTTTGGTGAATTTGAAGACTTGGAAACAGGTCAGAAGCATGGGAGTAATCATGCAGATGGTATCAAAGATTCCAGCATTGATGATGCCGTGGCTGCTGAGGAGCGCAGGCTGAAAAAGCTGGCTCTACGTGCAAAGTTTGATGCCCAATATCCTTTTCTCAGAACCTATGATACTTTTCATTTATCGACTTTCGAGATTGGGCTTGTATTTCTCTTCTTTTTTTGGGGGGTGGGGGGGGGGGGGGGTGGTTGGGGGGTGGGCGGTTGGTGCTGCAAAACCAAGAAATAGATTGCTTACGAGTGTCTGGTCTAGAATGACCTAGACTGGCATAATTGTGGTGATAGAGTAGATGCCATCGAGCTAACTTTTATCATATAGATATAATTTGAAAATTTGTGCCCTTAATTCTAGTTCACATTCGATGGCTCAGAGATTCCTGATGAAGATGGAGATGATGACACCAAGATTATTGGTGGTCAAAGTAGTGGAAGTGGATACTTCGATAAGGTAATCTCTCTGGTACTTATCTTTGTGTGCCATGCGAAAGCCTGGAAAGGTACTTATATATTCTCTCTTCCTGTAGTTAAAGGAGGAAATTGAACTGCGGAAGCAAATGAACATTGCTGAACTGAATGAACTTGATGAAGTTACCCGCATTGAGATAGAAGGTTACAGAACTGGGACTTATGTTAGAATTGAAGTTCGTGATGTGCCCTACGAAATGGTTGAAAATTTTAATCCTTGTCATCCTATTCTCGTTGGTGGACTGGCGCTGGGGGAGGAAAATGTAGGATATATGCAGGTTAGGAACTGTGCTGCGAGTTATGTTTCATTTTCTTTCCAATATCTGTATGAAGTGCAATGACCCTTTGGCTTAATGGCTTCCCTTCATTTTTGTTATTTACGAGAATTACTTCCATTTTTATGTCTGAAGGCACGACTGAAGCGGCATAGGTGGCATAAGAAAGTACTGAAAACTAGAGATCCGATAATTGTTTCTATTGGATGGAGACGTTATCAAACTGTACCCATATATGCCATTGAGGACCATAATGGGCGCCATCGCATGCTCAAGTACACTCCAGAGCATATGCATTGTCTAGCAATGTTTTGGGGCCCACTTGCTCCACCACATACTGGAGTGGTTGCTGTTCAGAACTTATCAAATAATCAGGTAACTACTTCATTTTGCTGCCTAGGATAATGGTGGTATCATCCTTGTACTGTTGGGAGGTGTGGGCCTAGGCTAGACTAATGGTCTATGTTGTCACATTGAAGCTTTCAGGGGAAATGGCTTTCACATCTGCACAAACCTAAGATGGCAACAACAGAATCAGGAATTGATATTTTCTCATATGTGTAGTTTTCATGTTATATTTCAAGAAACTGAAATGAACTATCATGATTTGTCCTTTGTCGACTTATGTGGTTGTGTTGCCAAATTACAGTTTCAGGGTTCATGACTTCAATTGGTCACAAACTAAAGATGAGAAAAATCCGAATTAGAATTCTTTTGCACACTGATAAAAGTTGTCAAAGGCTGTATGTATGTATATATATTTTTTATGCATTAAGTTGTAATATCCGCCTCTATGCATTACCAGGATTTGTTTGTCTGGGATAACTTTTTAGCTTGGTCCGTCTGTGCTGCCTTATTCTGGTATATGATAAATTCTGAGGATTGCATATTGGATGCTATTATGAAATTCTAGCACTGTATTACCTGTCTTGCTATTATCTAATTTGACCTCTTTTAAATTATATGTGATAAGACTTGTATATATCCATAACAACGTGGGAACTTAAAACAAATGTGCTTGCCCCTAATACGCATTAAAGAAGAATGAGTTGCCTCTTTCTCTCTTGCACAAGAGACTTATAAGTCCTTACATGGATACGTTCCACATTTTTTGTGCATTTTATTTTACTTGCATTTTCCCTCCTCAAAACACTTTTGGTTGCTTCAGGCAACATTTAGGATTACTGCCACTGCTACAGTCCTGGAATTCAACCATGCTGCCAGGATAGTGAAGAAGATCAAGCTAGTTGGTTATGCCTGCAAAATCTTCAAGAAGACTGCTTTTATTGAGGACATGTTTACCACAGATCTTGAAGTAGCTAGGTTTGAAGGTGCAGCAATACGCACTGTTAGTGGAATTCGTGGGCAAGTGAAGAAGGTATTTTTTTGTATAGCAAGGATATTGTTGTGATTTAAGCTTTTGTTAAAGTGTCACTTTGTTTCTTCACTTTTATTTGTACCATTTTCTTAAATTACTATGGATGTGTAAGTTCCAATTATGGTGGGAACTGGATGTGACTTGAAATGATGATTAAAGATGCACAGAATGGAAAAAGGAAGCAAGAAGATGTAGGAATAGGAGAATGGTTGCCATGTTCTGTTAACCTTGTTTTCAGGAATTCCACTAATTTGAGTATAATTTTATTTTTTAGGCTGCAAAGGAAGAAATTGGTAACAAGTCCAAGAAGAAGGGTGGATATGCTAAAGAAGGCATTGCTAGATGCACTTTCGAGGATAGAATAAAGATGGGCGATATTGTTTTCTTGCGTGCTTGGACTCAGGTTGAAGTTCCTAACTTCTACAACCCTCTGACGACAGCCTTGCAACCACGTGATAAGACTTGGGAGGGAATGAAAACGGTTTCCGAGCTAAGGAGGGAGCAAAACCTTCCCGTGCCAGTCAACAAGGATTCACTTTACAAGGTGACAACATCAGCTTACTAAAGTCCCAACAAATAATAATACCGGATTTGTGCAGCAAATTGTGTTTCAAGTTTGAGTATATTAATATTTTGTGTTGCTTACAGCCTATTGAAAGGAAGCCTCGGAAGTTCAATCCATTGGTGTTACCAAAGTCATTAGTGCAAGCTCTACCATTTGCATCAAAACCCAAGGACATACCTGCTCGAAGACGTAAATTGCTCGAGAATAGGAGAGCTGTAGTTATGGAACCTAGTGAGAAAAAAGTGCATGCTCTTGTTCAGCAACTTCAACTTATTAGAAATGAAAAGGTAATAAAATTTGTAAAAGAGTCTCGAGACCTCGAAAACGTTTAAGTGCCTTTCTTTCTATTTTCAACCATGCATATTAATTAGACATTTGGAATGGGGTTTGTGTTGTGTAGATGAAAAAACGGAAAGCGAAGGAAGACGCAAAGAGGAAGGCACAAGAAGTGGAGCGTGCAAAGGAAGAGGAAATTTCGAAAAAGAGACAGCGAGAGGAAAGGCGGGAAAGGTACCGAGTAGAGGACAAACTAAAGAAGAAAATGCGTAGAAATGCATAATCGTAAGTGCTTGCTGCATTAAACATATGATTTGTTGTTAAATTATCTCATTTGTCCATTGGGGAATCATAATTCATAGGTAGGAAAACCTTACACACCACAATTTTACAATAGCTATTACCTGAGAATTACACAAGTATTAGTGAAGAAATTTTGCACCATGTCTACATATGGCAGAAATTTTGTATTAAATGAGAATTGATTTGATGAGCAGTTATGATAACTTGAAAAGTATTACTACTTCCTATCTTCAATTTTACTTAGATTTATTTTTTATTTTATGTTGGAGGGTATATATTATGAGGTCTATTTATGAATAAAGTGATTGTTTATGAAAAGTGTAAGTATATTTTTCATAAACAATTATTTTATTTATTAACGGATCACACAATGCTCCATAATACCCTCTAATAATAGAGTATAGTAAAATTGGACCGACATAGTACATGATGTGAAATTATTAGTTTTGTCTCTGAAGACTTCGACTAGAGTGCTATTTGTTTCTTCAAAAAAGACAAGAAAAATAGGTAAACGTTAATAGTGGCCATAGACAAATCCATGGAAACACATGAGGGGACCCACACTAACCATGAAAAAGAGGTGCAAATTTCAGCCCAAAAATGGATGTCGACTACGTACCCTTTGTCCCATCAATCTTTTATATATGAGTATTTACAGAGTGAAATTGGTTTATATATGAATAGTTGAAGGGTATTAGTAGTTTTCACTGAAGAGTATTAGTTGTTTTTACTGAAGAGTATTACTGGTTTATACTGAAGAGTCTTAGTTCATTTTCACTGAACAACTAAGACTCTTTAGTGTATATCAGTAACACTCTTCAGTAAATACAACTAATACTCTTTAATGAAAATAACTAATACTCTTCAGTGATTCATGTATAAACCAGTTTTACTCTATACTTTGTCTTATATATGCAAATGGCACACAAAATTAGAATTTTGAAAGAATAAATTTGTAAATTTTCATGTATAAAGTAAAAAATTGAATAGAATTGTGTAAATTTGGATTAAAAATGATTATATTTTGGTGTAAAATTTAGGATGAAGGTAATTTTTTTAGAGATTTTTTTTATTTTAAGGGTATAAAATTATTTTAAATCCTGACTCCACCGCTAAACGTCTTTTGTTTTACTTGTTCCCATCATCTCTTCTTTTTATTATTATATTTTTGTCCTTTTCCTTTTTGGACAAAGGAGTCTCACTTGAATTCTTGATGAGACCCTCATTATAATATGCATTTAAATTGACAAATAGTTCCTCCTTCATTAGTTATTTGGGTAAATTGGGTGTGAAGGCGTAAGAGTGTGATAAAATAGTAATTTGGTAAACAATTGCTCATTGCTGCAAATATTTGAAGCTACGCATAAATCTAATTTAAAACATTGTTTTGTAATTATTGAGTTTCACGAATTTCGAATCTAATTGCCTATAAGCATTCCTAAAGAAAAATATTTTTGTGGACGTTAACTATAAGGTAATTTTGTTTAAAGGACATTATTTTTGCGAGCTTGAAAAAATAAGATAATAATTTTAAAAAAGTTGTATACTTAGGTCAATTGAGCACAAACTAAGTCTAATTGTGCTAAATTGAGCCCGATCATCCCGTCGACAGCACATATTCACAATTTGCCACATCATTTGTCACTTATTTTTATTTCTCTTAATAATAAAAAAATTCAAATAAGTAAGTGTCCCGCATATGAAATACACACACATATTTTGAGAAGATTTAGCTTAATTTGGGAGTTTAAAAAAATTCTTCTTCATATTTTTCATATTTAAAAGATTTTCAAAAGATTTAATTTAATTATCACTACGGGAAATTCCTCCTTGCCGTGGAGGTTCCAAAACCGGCGTTTCTCCCTCTGTTGTAATCATAATGATTGTTTTTCTCAATTCCCCCATTTTCAATTTTTGTCAGCCAAATCAAAATTTGCTGTGGATTATGGATTGAAAACCCTACATTAGCCAACTTGGAGAAAAAGATGTTGGAAGGTTAATTTGGGCATATGTGTGCAAAAGCTTAGGATGAATTGGAGGGTATTATTTTAGATTTTTATTATTATTAAGAGAGATAAAGAATGTGGCAGATTGTGAATATGTGGCGCTGACGGGGACGATTGGGCTCATTTTGGCCCAATCAGACTTAGTTCGGGCTCCATCGGACTACATTTACAACTTTTTAAAAATTTTATCCTATATTTTTAAATTCGGAAACATATTGTTTTTAAAACACAACTACCATATAGTTATGGTCATAAAAAATAAAATTTCCCGATATTCCTAATTTCCTACGCTAGTTATCTCACAAAACAACTTAAAAATAAACAATAAGAAAACCCCTCAAACTAATTAAACGCCTATAAATTTCAAGATTTGATGCTCAAGCAATTGAGAGTGTGACACTTTTTAAAAAGAGGAAACATATAATTGCAGAAGTATGCGTGGTTTTAGAATTGTGGATTCTTTATCGCACTTTGCTTTGCAAAGATGTTCAATTATTGTTGTTGAGATGAACAACAGAAATTAAAAGCATGTGAAATGAGTGAAACCAACTTTAGCTAAATAAAAAAACTTAATTTTTCTGGCCCCATAGTACAAAAAAAGTAGAGGAAAAGAAAACGTGCATGGGTGGGTAAACATATCATTTCATCTCATCTAAAAGTTCGAACTTGTAGAAAAGTGTAAAATTAATTTATTTAATTATTTCACTTACAACTCCCCACTTACAGGCCAAACTCTCAACTTTTTTTCTTTGGGGAGGCTCAACGACGACTAAGTTGTTTTCAGCAGGAATCATTCTGGATAATTTGTCCAGGCGTGCGTTTTTTTGGCTCTGATAACATGAAATAATTATGTCTCATCTAAAAGCCCGAACTTGTAGAAAAGTGTGAAATTAATTCATTTAATTATTTCCCTTACAATATTCAACTAAAAAAGAAGAAAGAGATAAGATGGAGAATAATGTTTTTCTAGGCTGCAATTTAGCTAGAGGCTTGAGTTTTGAGGACATTAATTTTTCGGGCTTGTAGATGTAGGACATTATGTTTAAAGATTTGTAAAAGTAGGACAATTGAGCCCAAATAAGCAAATCGAACTGAAATGTCCTACATTTACAACTTTTAAAAACATAGTGTCCTGATTTTGTAGGACATTATATAAGTAAGACATTTCTGTTAGGTTTGAGTTTATTCGGACTCGATTATCCTATTTTTATGAATTTTTAAACATAATCATAAACTTTATATAGCAAAAGTTAGTCAAGTCCATGTGGCATCTCTCCTATTCCTCTATGTCAAGAATGGCCTCCTCTCATTAGAACATTTATTGCAAAATGATCTTGACCGTTGTTTGATTTTATGTTGATCCTGTTCGTCCATCTTTTCTCATTCTTGTCTATATAATATTTGTTTTGTGCCTCTCATTCTATCATTCATTTTTCTTGCTCTCAGTGTCATCCGGTATGTTCGGGCTGAGTTATTTGCATGCGTGTCCTTCGTTGGCTTTGATCCTTGCTGTTGTTCGCCCAAGGTCTTGTGGGATGCAAGGCGCTCCCATTTTTTTCCTCCATCTTAGTCCTCGTGGTCGAGCTTTTATATAGTATTGTTGTAATTGTTATTGTATATGTAGTTCCTTATTTGTAATTTATATTTCTCCGTAGATCCGATCGCTTTGAAATTGTGTAATTTCGTTGCCAGTTTGTAGTCCATCTTGATTCAATGTTATAATAGCAATAATTTTATTTGTTTGTGTATTACCTCTTTTTTTTTTTTTTTTTTTTGTCATTCGAATCCCTCCGTGCGGTTGATGGTTCATTTGCGTTTTGTATTCCCTCAAAAGCGTTCCAATGTACGTGTACGTTTCCATGTTATTCCTGTATCGATTATGCTCATGCCTTTTTTCCATGGATGGATTTTTGTATCGGTTAGATCCATGGTTATTCCGCATGGATTCTATACATGATGTTTAAGGTTACTTTTTTCATGGATGGAAAAAATTCTATTTATCCCAACTTTGACTCCCTAAATTTTGGTTTATTGTTTAAAACTAATGATCAATTTACTTTGTTTTTAATTTGTGTTGTAGCCTTTACTTAGGACTTGAATTGGGCAAGTTTAGATGATCCATCTGTGCATAATTTAAATGGATTTTTTTTTCCTAAATAATGTTTGTTAGTTTTCCCTTCTCATCATTATGGAGTAAATATATCAGTATTTTTCAGTATTTGTTTAGTATGAGCCGAGAAGAATTCGATTTTCTATTTTAGTCCTTTTTTTGACTTGCCATTATAATAGGAATGAATGATAGTCGTGCTTATTTTTCATCGACGTTTTTTTTTTGTCTGTTGCGTTCATGGTGATAGGAAAATTAGTTTGTTCAAAATTTGATTGCAAAATATTTCCTAATTTGTCAACATCTAATTCCCCTAGATATGTTCCAGAAATTGGTTCCATAATACAAAATCTTCTATACTTGGGACCGTATTTTAATGCGTAAATAATTTGTTAAATGTAGATCCTAAATTCATGGACTGATCTTTGGCTAGAATAATTTGTCAGTGCTTCATTCATATCTTTTTTGGTTATGTCTTGCTTTGTTTTTTTCCTTAATTTGAGACCCAGTTCAGCCATGATTTGCCCAAATTTGACCAAATCTTGCAAGGTGACTAGCATTGTCTTTGGGTACTATTTTATCCCTTTAGATTGGTAAAGGAAAATTTTATTTTCCTTCTGATTAAAATAAAAAAATGGATTCTCTGCTTATAAATTTCAAAATTTGACTAAAATAATGTACCTTCGTGACTTTTAATTATGGTAATACACAAAATTTTATATGAGTAAGTTTCGTAGCATAAAATTTATACCATTAGATTTATAAACTGAAAACACAGTATAAAATATTATGGTATTAGTGAATGCATGTAATAATATCAGTGAGTATACGTAATGGTATCCGTTTCATACTATGAACAAGTTTCACATGAGACCTACTCATAGTAATAATAAGGGTACGTATATAGTGAAATTGATTTATATATGAATCACTTGTAATATTTATTAAGTGTAACCAACTAATATCATTTAGTCAAATAACTAATACTCTTCGTAACCTTCAACTATGCCCTTAAATGAAAACAATTAATTTTATTTAAGTGAAAACAACTAATACCTATCAAATATTTCATACAAAATTTATATATTAAAATTCAATTAGGTGTGTGTCAAACTTAATTTCCTATGTAATACAAAATGTGCCATGACTAAAATTTCTTATAATACAGATTCCAAATTATTTAATCATAATGATTAATAAGTAGCTAGCTAAGACTAATTACGACCGTTGCTTGCACAAATTATTAATTGGGGCCCAGAAACCATATATGTGTAACAAACATTCACGTCAGAGCTTCTCTTCTTTATAGACTAGATTTTTTTTGTAAGGTTTTGATGATACGATTTAGTTTATAGTAGAAAGTTTAACAATCATTTATTAAACACTAATTATCAAATTTTGTGTTTAAGAAACTATTATGATAGTTATAAAATAATTTGTGTGCAAATTGAAATCTGTAATATGTATGCAAAATATATGAACTTATATTAAGCACGTTATATATCATTTACCAAATAATTTAAGTCAATAGTTAATATTCTAATAAATAAATGTGCACACTATTACCTAATTAAATATTGTTGTTACCAAATAAACCAAGTTCATAGTCAATATCCTAATTAATTTGAATCAATTTTGTGCATTCTACCATCAAGTCAACCCTTTCGATTTTTCTCTGAAGTGGTTATCCATAAGAATATATTTTTGAAAATGTTTCATATTTTTCTACGTTAAAATTGACCTTATTTTTTTGTTTCTCAATTTTACTTTTCTTAAAAATATTGGTTATAAGGGAAAATTGTTATTTTAGGACACTACCTTATGAGTGTATGTAAAATTAGAACACTATCTTTATGTGTTTGCAAAATTGAGAATATATCTACGAACTTGCAAAATTAGGACAAAATTAGAGATATTTGTAATTTTATATCTTTGTTGTGTATTATTTTATGGAAGTCTTGTATAAATAAGTAATTACTTACAATGATATATAGATGTGATTTAAATTCCTTAATCAATTTGTAAATAGTCATCAACATGATAAAGTTGGTGAATATTTGTAAAACTTATTTGATTTTTTTCCATGCATGAAGATTTTGATTGAAGCCTCGGTCCTTTGCTAACTTAATTAAAATTTAAGTTGAGAAACTCGAATCTCTATCTCGAACGTATCACTTTTGTTGTTTATACCTGGTCAGTACCTTTTATTGTTCTATAATTATTATTAATATGATTATTATTCCTTTCTTTTTAGCTCTGTTTTTTTTATTATTGGTCCTTTATATTTCTGGAAAGATTTAGAATTTTAAAGTTGTGCCTAAATTTGCCCAATATAAAATATAGTGTCCTTATTTTACAAGATTGTAAAGATAGTATTCTAATTTTATAAGTCCATGAAGATAGTTTCCTAAATTTGTATATCTGAAAAGATAGTGTCCTAATTTTGCAAACACACATAATATAATTTGTTAAAAAAAATTACTTGCGTACATGAGTTAATTTAATGATACATTATATGGTATGACTTATTGTATACATATCAATTCATAGTTCAGATAATATTGGTGATAGATTAGAAGCATAATTAAACTTAATGTGGTATTACATATTTTAATCATAAAATATTACTATTGAGAGTATGTTGTAGAATTAAATTATTTCATATATGAACCACTTTATAATAATTTTTATATACACTTTACTTCAGCGAGTTAATGTTCAATTAATTAAAAAATTAATATTTTTTGTTACCATTAACTAAATTAATTATAAGGGTAAAATTGTTATTTTAGGACATTACCTTATGAGTTTTTTAAAATTGTCTTTGAGGGCTCGCAAATTTGAGACAATATCTTTACGAACTTGCAGAATTAGAATTTTTACAAAATTTCTCCGTTGATTGGTTAATTTATGTGTGTATTTGTGGCTCTGTGATTAGGTGTTTATGTTGACAAATATGAGGTTGGAGGTCGAAAGTACATCTTCTGATTCAAGCAACAGTGGAATTGCTGAATTTTCAGATTGAATATTGAAAGTTGGGGATGACAAGCTCGGTCACGGTAGTGATGGTTTTGCGGATATTGAGATTCCACTTTAAAATCTCATCTTTGATGAGGTTGATCCTATTATGGCTATCATTTGAAGTATTTATCCGCCCGTTGAGATTAATCTATGTACGCATAAATATTCTGAAGATAGAGAAATTCGTGTGCCTACGCATCGAGATGTAGATTGTATCAATGAGAAGATCCTCTCAATTATTCATGGGGAAACGAAGGTTTATTTGAGTTGCCATAGTGTTTGTAAATCGGAGTTTTCTCCTAGAGGTAATGGAGAGCTGACTTCTGTGGATTTTATAAACTCTGACAAGTGTTGTGGTATATCTAGCCATAGATTGGTATTAAAGGAAGGGGTTACTATTGTTCTCTTGAGGAATATTGATAAAAAAATATGGGTTGTGTAATGGGACGAGACTGATCAAGTCAAGTCTCTCAACTCTTCTCTGAAGCGGTTATAGTTAGATTTTTTTTTTAAACTTCATACTTTTCTCCATTAAAGTTGACCTTTTTTTTTTGTATTTCAATCTTGTTTTTCTTAAATATATTGGTTAGAAGGAATTTGTTATTTTAGGACTTTACCTTATGAGTGTTTGCAAAATTAGGACACTATCTTTAAGGCTTGCCAAATTGAGACAATATCTTTACGAATTTGCAAAATTAAGATAGTATCTTTACAAAGCTGCAAAAGTAAGACCCTATCTTTTAAATTTGGCCAATGTAGGCCAAATAGGCATATCGTAATTGGGCTTTGTTTGACCTATATTTTATAACGTTTGGCGTAAATTTCCCCAACATAAAAGATAGTGTCCTTATTTTGCAAGATTGTAAGATAATGTTCTAATTTTATTATCCCATAGAGATAGTTTCATATATTTGTAAGCTCGAAAAGATAGTGTCCTAATTTTGCAAACACCCATAAGATAGTGTCCTAAAAATTTATTTTCTTGCGTATATGAATTAATTTAGTGATAAGTTATAAGGTATGACTTATTGTATACATATCAATTTGTAATTTAGACAACATTGGTGATAGGTTAGAAACATAATACATTACTTAGGTATTACATACTTTAATCATAAAAAAATTCTATTGAGAGTATTTTTATAATTAAATTATTTCATATATGTACCACTTTATAATTATTATTAGACACATATTACTTTAACCATTTAATGTTCTTTAAATAAACAATTAACAACTCTACAACAAACGTAGATAATTAACTTAAAAATAATTTTCACATATTAAAAGGCTTATTTAAAAGAAAACGAATGGTACTATAATGTCTAATAGATTAATTAATTATGGTTTTGATTATACAAAACAACAACTAGAGATTGAGTCAACTCTCTCAACTCTTCTATGAAGCGGTTATCATAAGATTTTTTTTAAAAAGTTCAATATTTTTCTCCTTTGAATTGACCTTATTTTTTGGCTTCTCAATCTTGATTTTCTTAAATATATTGGTTATAAGCAAAAAATTGTTATTTTAGGACACTACATTATGTGTATTTGTGAAGTTAATTACTATCTTTATGGACTTATAAAATTGGGACAATATTTTTACGAACTTGCAAAATTAGTCAATATCTTTACAAACTTGCAAAACTAGGATACTGTCTTTTAATTTTGGCCAATTTAGACTAATTTTTTAAAAAATTCGGTCAAATGGGCATATTATAATCGGAATTCGTTTGATCCACAATTTATAAAATTTGGCCTAAATTTGCCCAACATAAAAGATAGTGTTCTTATTTTGCAAGATTGTAGATAATGTTCTAATTTTATTAGCCATAAAGATAGTTTCATATATTTTAATCCAAAAAGATATTGTCCTAATTTCACAAACACCCATAAGATAATGTCCTAAAAGGTATTTTCTTGCGTATATGAGTTAATTTAGTGATGATTTATAAGGTATGACTTATTGTATATATATCAATTCGTAGTTCAGACAATATTGGTGAAAAATTAGAAACATAATTAATCTTAATATGGTATTACATACTTTAATCATAAAATATTACTATTGTGAGTATATTTTATAATTAAATAGTTTCATGTATGTACCACTTTATAATTATTTTTAGACACACATTACTTTAACCAAATAATGTTCTTTAAATAAACAATTAATACTCTTCGTTGCCATTAATTAAATTGATTTAAGGTAAAACTTATTATTTTAGGACACTACCTTATAAGTGTTTGTAGAATAAGACACTATTTTTACAGGCTTGCAGAGATTATATCTTTACGAACATGAAAAATTAGGACAATATATTTACAAACTTGCAAAACTAGAATACTATCTTTTAATTTTAACCAATTTATGAAAAAAATTATAAAATATGGCTAACTGGACATATCATATTTGACCTATATTTTTTTAGTATACGAACATGAGTTCTATGCTCACTTCTGAACAAGGTCTGTTTTTACGAGATATTCGATACTACTATCAGTCGCAAGGGTTGTATTTTCTACTTATATGGATATGGCGGGACTAGAAAGACGTATATTTGGAAGACACTTTCAGCTGCTGTAAGATGCAATGGTCATGTAGTTTTGAATGTTGCTTCGAGTGGAATCGCAACGCTTCTTCCAGGTGGACGTACAACTCATTCTAGATTTGTCATTCCCATAAATATTGATGAGTTGTCCATGTGTCACGTACTTCCTGGATCAGAGTTATCAGAACTACTGATAATGGCCAAGCTAATAATTTGGGATGAGACGCCTATGGTAGACAAATTTAGTTTCGAAGCGTTGGATCGTACTTTACGAGATATTATTACGAATTCTGGTGGATCCGTGAGTGTTATACTATTTGGAGGAAAAAACTGTTGTTCGGCAAATACTTCCAGTTATACCAAATGGAAGCAGAGAAGATTTTAACCATTCTACCATTAATTCATCGTACTTGTGGGATGACTGCAAGATAGACTTTTTTAAAAAAAAAATTGAATGATAACTATTTATCTTTGATATTAAGTATTCCTCTGTTGATTAGTTAATTTATGCGTGTATTTTTTGCTCTATTTTCAAGTGCTTACATTGACAAGGAATATGAAGTTTACGGTCGGAAGTTCATGCTCTGATTCAAGCAACAGTGGAATTGATGAATTTTCGGATTGGATATTGAAAGTTGGGGATGACAAACTCGGTCACGATAGGGATGGTTTTGCGGATATTGAGATTCCATTGGAAAAATCTCATCTGTGTTGAGGTTGATCCTATTATGGCTATCATTCGAAGTATCTATCTGTCTGTCGAGAATAATCTACGTACGCACAAATATTTTGAAGATGGTGTTATTCTTGCGCCCACGCATCGAGACGTGGACTGTATCAACGAGGAGATTCTCTCCATTATTCCTGGGGAAACGAGGGTTTATTTGAGCTACAATAGTGTTTGTAAATCGGAGTTTCGTCCTGGGGGTAATGGAGAGATGGTGTCAGTGGATTTTTTAAACATTGTTCGGTGTAGTGGTATGCCTAGCTATGGATTGGTATTGAAGGAGGGTGTTCTTATTGTTCTTTTGAAGAATATTGATCAGAAATCTGGGTTGTGCAATGGAACGAGACTAATTGTTATTAGGGCGGGAAATCACGTGATTGAAGCTGAGATAATTTCTGGAAAAAATGTTGTAAATAAGGTTTTCATCCCAAGAATAACTTTGAGCAATTCAGGCACAACGATGCCCGTAAAATTTACAAGGAGACAAATTCCCGTATTATTGTATTTTGCTATGACTATTAGTAAAAGCCAGGGTTAATCTCTTTCGAGCGTTAGGCTATACTTGCCAAAACCAGTTTTCACACACGAATAGTTGTATGTTGTAGTATCGAGGGTTAGGAGTAAAGATGGTCTGAAAATTCTTTGTCTTGACTCTGAAGGTAAACCTTCAAAGTACACAACGAATGTTGTATATTGGGAGATTTTTAAAAACTTGTGATTATTGTATTGCGTTTTATCGCATGTGCTTAATAAAATAATAAATAAAAATTACTATGAAAATTTATTTTATTGTATGTGCTTAAATGTTATGTTCAATATTATTATGTTTGGTTTTATAATTGTGTTTAACGAAATAATTATACTTTTAATGGGAAATTATACGTCTATTGTGTATAGTGTTTTAAAGACAACACAAATATGTTCCTATAGTGTATTAAAGTCAACACAACTATGTTCATATAGTGTATTAAAGACAACACAATTATATTGTGTTGTTGGAAAAAAAAAAAAGATTCTAACAATAATTCTTGATGCCCGCGAAACTCACGGGTTTAACACTATATAGTGTATAAAGAAGTGTTCCGAAATTTGTAATTTAATATACTGCTCAATATTGACTTTTTCACTCCCAAACATGTCAATATTCTGTTATTATTTCTTACACTTCAAAGTATTACAACTAAAATTTGCATATATTTTTTATATATTAAAAATTCAAATATAGACATATTTATAAAAAAAATTGAATATACAACTTATAATAAATATATTAAAAATTATTTTCTAAATTTAACAAACTACACATTTGTGGTTTCATATAGTTTTGTAATTATATAAAGAATCTTGAAATTTTTAGTATTTAATTTTAATTTTAATTTGTATATAGTATTCAATTAATAAAATAAAATATACGAACAATATCAATCTAAAATTTATAAACTAAATATATATTAAAAATTGATTTTATTCATCCCGCGTAATACACGGGGGCTCTGACTAGTGTCATACAATCACAAGCCAAAAGTATTAAAAAAAATACTTCTTATGTCCAAAATTTAATTGTTATTTACCGAAACTATCTCTCCTCTTGCTCAATCAATATTTTCATAAATGACAACATAACAACATTATCTTTTATAATTATATCTTCTCTACACGAGTATACTTACATCTCATGTTATTATTTTATACTACCTCCGTCACACTATAGGTTTCCTACTTTCCTTTTTTTAATGTCCCACTATAAGTTTTTTATTCCATAAAAAACAAAAACAACGCTCTATATATTAATAAACAATTTTTTTTTTTACTTTTCACTACTTTCTATACCCTACACAAAAGTCAATATATGATTCACTATATATTGATAAATAATAATAAATAAAAAAAATAGGAGAAAGTAATATCATAGGAAAATATGGGGGATGGAGGCGATATAACTGTGGCTAAAATTGCATAGTTGCACACCCAATTAATGTGTAGAATTTTTTTCCATTAAATAATATTTATCCAATATTAAATTGAGAGATAATTTGATGTCAGATTAATTAGTTTTGATGATGCTGTTATCAGAAATAAATATCCGAAGATATTCAACAAAATATGGTTTTTGTGAAAGAAATGGGGACCTCAATATTGAATAAATGAAATGGGGCATCAAATGTGATCTTTATTTTATGTCTTTTTGGAAAAAGAGAAACCAATGAGTATGTGATACTTAAACGCCAATAATTCGTTGTTCATGTAATTTAACTTATCATGTATAGAAGAAAAGTCATTCATCCATAATTGCAATGATACTATCTCTCCCCAAAAAATATTCCTATTTTTTTTAATGTGGTTTAATGCAATAAGTTAAAAAGTATTTAGAATTACTGTGAGATCAATTTTTTTTAATAAAATGATCGTTTCAAAAAAATAAATTTTACATACTTTTCGTAAACGATCATTTTATTAAAAAACAACCTCAAAATACCCCATAATGTCCTTCGACATATCACATTAAATATTTTGTGGACTAGAGAGTATTTTATAGTATATGTTTATTACGAGTAGGTTATGAAAATGGTTCATGATAAATTTATCATGAAAGAATTACAATATAATATCACTGACCCAGAAAAATGATAATCTTGATGAAATTAATAATACTCTTATTATAAAACTATTTTCATATAATACTTTGTCGTTTATTACTTTTTGTTTTAAAGGAAGGATCAATCAATTGTTTAGATAATGACACTATTTATACTAAACTTAGATGAAGGAAAATCCGGTAACGTCGACATCAAAATATAACTGACTGTGACGCAAATAATCACTTCCTTTTTATGCTAATTTAGATGAAGGAAAATCCGTAAACGTCGTCATCAAAATATAACTAAGTACGAGACTAAAGATCACATACTATTTATTTATACCAACTTAGATCAACGTAAATCCGCTAACGTCGCCATCAAAATATAACCAAGTACATTATTTTACCGTTTTATTTAGCTAGGTTAATCATTTTTTTTTCTAAATATATATGTTTAATTTACCACTTTGGCATTAGAAATAAAAATCTAAATACACTTAACATTTCCTTTTTCTTGTATTTCACAACCATAATATGTAATTTTGATGTCGCAGGTTAGGAATTTTTTAGGGTAAAAATGTTCTTTCAAAACCGTGATTTTGATGGGGTGACAAAATAAGGACTATAACTTTTTGAATTAGCAAAATAAGGACAATAATTTTTAAAAGTATTAAAACAAGGACTATAATTTTTAAAAATAGTAATTTGAGCCAAAATTGGCATGGACCCCTTTTCTACGTGAAAGTTACGTGGCCCTTTTTGGCTCAATTTATACCTAAATTGACGTCCAAATGACATCAATGTGTGCAATTTGAGCCTGAAAATGGGTTTATAATCCGGCCCAATTTGGTCTCAAATTGCTAATTTTAAAAAGTTACAATCATTTTTTTTTTTTTGCAACCTTTAGAAGTTACGGTCCTTACTTTGCTACTTTTAAAAGTTATAGTCTTTGTTTTGTTACTTTTAAAAGTTGCGGTCCTTATTTTGTCACCCCAAAAAATTACCGTCTTTGTTTTGCCACCACCCAAAGTTACAGTAATTTATTTTGAAACTATTATACGAAAACATTAATTATTTATGGATAATTAAATTTATGTCCTGGATTAATTTAGGCTCGTATTCATAGTTTGACGTTATATTTTAGAATATACCTCTTAAATAATTAATAAGGTCGATTATTATAGAAATACGATTAAGTAACCGGTAAATTTATTGATGTAGTTGTTTGTGTAAACTGACTAGGCCTATAAATAATTCGCATTAGAAAAGGGAAGATTGTTTTTTTTTTTTGTCCTGTAACTTTATCTCATTTTGATTTTCGTCCTGCTGACTTTCAAATTTTGATTTTAGTCCTATAACTTTACCTAATTTTTATTTTCGTCCTGTTGACTTTCAAATTTTGATTTTGGTCCTGTAACTTAAATATTTTTTTGATTTTGGTCCTACAACCTACCAATCCTTAGAGGACGAAAATAAAAAAGAGGTAAAGTTGCAGAACTAAAATCTAAATTTGAAAGTCAACAAGACGAAAATAAAAAAACGGTAAAGTTATAGGACTAAAATAAAAAATTTGAAAGTCAGCAGGACGAAAATAAAAAAATGGTAAAGTTATAGGACGAAAAAAATCATTTTTCCCATTAGAAAATGTTAGAACTGGAATAAGAAAAGAAATAGGCAAAATTA
The DNA here is from genome assembly GCA_947034835.1 of Ballota nigra. Taxonomy (NCBI): domain Eukaryota; kingdom Viridiplantae; phylum Streptophyta; class Magnoliopsida; order Lamiales; family Lamiaceae; genus Ballota; species Ballota nigra. The sequence goes on along the minus strand of OX344727.1, from coordinate 594,095 downwards.
GAACCTCTTTATTGATGAGTTAGGTTTAAAGCCAATATTTTATGAAATAAGTATATTGTGAATTTCGGATCATATGCATTTTTTATTTTTTTTAAATATTATTGTTATGTATATTATTTTTTGATATCCAAAATTAACCTTTTTTCGAATTTGGGTATTCCACCTTTGGAGCACTATCAAAATTGGTCACCGAATTTCATATTTCGTCTCAAAATTAGTCCTGCCATTTGTTGACCCATCTTCGACTATAGGAGACAATAAATCGATTAGGGCTTCAATGTATTCTCCCAAATTCAACAGCCAATTTTCCCTCTTTCACCAAAGCACTGATTTCTCATTTGTTATCTTCGTAAGCCAATGATGGGTCAACATACAACGCAACCAAATTTGAGATGAAATATGAACTTCAGTGACAAATTTTAATTGTGCCTAAAGTGGGGTATTAATACTGAAAATATTTAAACTTCAGTGACAAATTTTAATGGTGACAATCTTTATATTTAGTATTAATTTAATTACGAACTTTTAGATTTTTGTAAAAAAAAAACACAACCTTTGACACTGTTGCAATTTAATACACGCTTTTTTATTCCGGCCGACCACCAATGACGTGGCTCGCAGGAGCGCGTGTCATCTTGGCACGTATGATTACACATATTTACTTTATTTATTTTTTAAATCCACACCACAAATAACACTTACAATTTAAATAACACCTTTTTACTTAAAATTAAAATAGCAACCAAATAAATCTAAAAATCTAAGAACGTGAAGAGATTTATTACATATAATTTGTTGTTTAATTTATTTGGTTGCTATTTTAATTTTAAGTAAAAATGTGTTATTTAAATTGTAAGTGTTATTTGTGGTGTGGATTTAAAAAATAAATAAAGTAAATATGTGTAATCATACGTGGCAAGATGACACACGCTCTGGCAAGCCACATCATCGGTTGCCGGCCTGAAGAAAAAAAAATGTGTATTACAATATCAAAGGTTGTGTTTTTTTAAAAAAAAAATCTAAACGTTCGTGATTAAATTGATACTAAGCATAAAGGTGGTGAATTTATGGTGTGGATTTGAAATATAAATAAAGTAAACATGTATAATCCTACGTGACAAGATGACACGCGCTCCGGCGAGCCACGTCATTGGTTGTCGGCCGGAATAAAAAAAACGTTTATTAAATTGCAACAATGTCAAAGGTTGTGTTTTTTTACTAAAATCTAAAAGTTCGTGATTAAATCGGTTGCCACTTTAAAAGTTACCGTCCTTGTTTTGCCACCACCCAAAATTACAGTCCTGATTTTTTTTTCCCGAATTTTTTGCTTTTCATATAATTGACATCGACAAAGTTAATGCTTCACAATTAAAACGAGTTATTCGATTTATGGACTTGGGTCATCGTACCCTCCTCTTAATTAAGTGATTTATTTTGAAATTATTATACGAATACATTAATTATTTTTGGATAATTATCTTTATGTTTTGGATTAATTTAGGCAATAAGGTCAATTATTAAAGAAATACGATTAAATTGTTGGCGTTCGTTTTATAACCGATAACTTTATTAATGTAGTTGTTTGTGTAATTAAACTGACTAGGCCTATAAATAATTCGCATTAAAAAATGTTAGAACTGGAATAAGAAAAGAAATAGGCAAAATTGGAACCTCTTTATTGATGAGTTAGGTTTAAAGCCAATATTTTATGGAATAAATCTATTGTGAATCTGTGTTCATGTGAACTCTCTTTTCTAAAATATTATCACTATTATGCATATTATTTTTTATACTTAAAATTTACCTTTTTCCAGTTTTGATATTCCACCTTTGGACACAATCAAAATTGGTCACTGAAGTTCATATTTCATCTCAAAATTGGTCCTGCCAATTGTTGACCCGTCTTTGAGTAACGGAAACAATAGTTTTAAGCCTAATTTCATTTAGGGCATTAATGTATTCTCCCAAATTCAACAGCCTCTTTCACCAAAGCTCTTATTTTTAAATTTCTCATCACTCAAGCTTTGTATATTTAACCAAAGGTATATTTTGTTGTTTATAAGTACTTGGGATTTGCATTCAAGTCTAACAAAAGTCTTATGAGATGCATTAGAGTTCAAGACACTCGATAGACTCCACAAACTCAAACTTCCGATTTAAAACGTGTATTATTCATAGACAAGTGATTATTGTGAATTTTTAAGTGGTTTGATGATAGAATGTGTCCAAGATTCATTAGTCCCTTGATTCCTATTTTTTTTTTTTTTTTTTGATAAGCTTGAAGACAAAATAAATAATATGAAGATTAAATAAAAACAGCTTGAAGTAGAGTTGAGAAGAGCTAAGGACATGGAGAGATATTTGAGTTTTTAAATGGTGGAATTCAAGAAAAACACACAAGGAGTTGAACAAAATTAAGTCGAATCAATTGTTAGGGAAATAATTAAATAAATTAATTCTACAACTCTCTATAAGTTCGGAGTTTTAGATGAGATGAAATTCTTTCGAGTAGCATATTTACTTTTACACTACAAAGGAATGAAAATTGAAAATTGAGTTAGGTTTTCCATAAAGTGTGTTGTACTTCATTTTGTGATATGTAAGTGGATGGTGCACTACAATGTGATTTTTAATGAATTTGTGATTTTGTGCATATCTTGTTTATGCGAGGATTAATTATGTGCAGTTTTTGTAATACAACAAAACCAATTTTGAGATGAAATATGGACTTCAGTGACCAATTTTGGTAGTGCCTAAAGATGGGGTACCAATACTAAAAAAATGTAAACTTTGGGTACCAAAAATGATATTATCCCTTCATAATATTTTATATATTTGATAGATTTAATATCACATTTATAAATTTCATAAAAATTATATTTTCCATAATTTAAAAAATTGTTATATATTATTATTTTTTAATTTACTGAATTAATATTGCTAATAAACTATGAAATGATTTTAATATTTATCATAATATTAATTTTGCTTAAGGTAACAAATTATAAGAAGTTAATATTAAAATTGTAAAAATTAAGAATCAATGCTTACTATGTAAAGATGATGATACATAATTTTGACTTACCAATTGAATATAAAAAGATAAATATGGATTATAGATACTATAAATAATAAATATATCTTCATAATTTTGACTCACTAATTGAATATTAAAAGATTAATGTGGATTATAGATATCATAAATAACAAATAAATAAAAATGTAAGGGTCGCTTGTTTCGAAGTCTTTAATGGGAATGATAATAAAAAAATTATTTTCCTACTCTGTCCTTGAATATTTTGGATGATTAATTGTCTCCATGGTAGTTATAAAACTAATATTTTGCTCTAATTTTGAAAAAAAAAAAAAAAAAGTGAGAGGTTGTTGGTTGTGGCATGGGGGAATGATTGATGAAGAGGATTATAAGAATATAGATGATCTTATTTAGGAGTAAAATATTGTTATGGAATTCAAAAGTTATGGGCTAAAAATGATTATTTTGTTTTAATGAAATAACTCATACTCTTTGGTAAACTCAATGTGTACCCTCTAGGTTGAATATCCCTTGTTAAAACTAATTATACCCTTCAAAATAATTCATATATAAATCAGTTTTATTACGGTACATTTACTCACATATATCCTATAAATGACACCTATGTAAAATTGGTGTAGAGCCAACATCAAAACAAAACAAATGATGTGTTACATTACTTACATATATAGAGAAAAATGTGTAAGTTATTTTAAACAATTATATTCAATGACCCCAAATTGATAGTCATTAGTACTCCTTACGTTCCAAAGAAAAATAGATTACAAGTATTTTTACATTAGATTAAAAAATGAAAGTTATTATAACTAGGACATTCAATTTTTTCTTTGTTTTAGCATTTAACTATTCATTTTTCAAGACAATTACTAATAACAAAATACATTAAATAGATAAAAAGATAGGAATACAAATTTAATGATATTATAAATATAGCAATAAGCCTGTCTTTGTGGAACAAATAAAAATAAAAAATAGTTCTATTTTTTTGAATGACGGGAGTATTAGTTTTGTACAGGATTCAATAAAAGTGAAAATATATTAAGGAAATTGATTTTCTCCTGTTACTGCAGGGTCCAGTTATGATATAAACCCTCCATTTCACCCACACCCACATATAGAGATGTTAATTCAGGACGGGCTAAACGGGTCGGCCCGTTTAACCCTAAAAATGTAGGGTTAGGGCCATGGTTTAAGAGACCCGTTATTCTGACCTTTTTGGCCTGACCCTATTAGCCCGTGGGCTAGCCGGCCGATTAACCGGGCTAGCCTGCCAACCCGGGTATATATAATAATAATAATAATAATAATAATAATAATAAGTGTATTAATTATTATTATTAAAGTATTAATATACTCACATTTTTTCAATTTCATCATCTATTAGTTTATGAATTACATATTGATGTTTGAACTATTACGTCTTGATGTTTTGTACTTTTTAAGCATTGATGTTTGAATCTTTATAATTATGTTGAATTGTTTTTATGTAATTTTAATGAATTTATGAACAATGTTTAAATTTATTAACATTTTATTGCCACTATTTTAAATTTTGTGTTTAATTTTATTTTTTCCGACATAACCCATTTGTGGCCCGCTAGGGTAAGGTTAGGTCTTAATTATTAGAGGTCATTTAAGAGTGAACCGGATATGCCCCTACACCGTTTAGCCCGAAGCCCGTTAGGGCTGGCCCTATAGGATTAGGGCTAACCCGTTTAACATCTCTACCCACATAGGACTGTAAATAATGGTGCAGAAATCGGGCTAGACGGCCTCCTCCCGACCCAATTTCTGCAAATTAAAATTGCCTATTCTAGGTGTTTTCGGGCCTAGACGACACCTAAGCGGATCTAGTCGGCCCTAGGCGGTTTGGCTGTTGACGGATTTAGGCAACTCTAGGCGGGCCTAGACGACCTTATTATAGAAAACATTAAAAAAAAAACGCTAGGCGCCGCCTAAGCGGTCCTAGGCGCTAGGCGGCCACAAAACGTACGATTACCGTTTTCCGACTTTTGCACCCTTGACTGTAAATGAGTCGAGTCGAACACATTAGTGTTCAGACTTGTTTGAAATATTATTGAGCTTTAATATTCACGTTTGAGCTTGTTTGATAATTGATTAAGTCGAGCTTGAACGAGCCGAACACGAGTTGTTTGATATTTTTACATGTATCTTTATCTTTTTTTAGTTATCGAGCTCGAGTTTGAGCCGAGCTTTAGTCTACTACAAATATAAAATTATGTTCAAGCAGTTTGATTTCTATTTTAAACCGAGTTCAAATGAATTTTTATTGAACAATCTCAAATCGAATATTGAATAACTTGATCCGGATATGTGTATTAGAATTTTATAAGGAAAATACAAAATTCAAGTAAAAAAAAAATCACAAAGTAAAAAAAGTAGCCGTAGAGAGTTGTGGGCCCGACTGGTCAATGAGATGTTCCAGCACCTTCAAAATCCCGCCTTATTCCGTATCCATCCAGAACTTTCTCGTCCTCCTTTCTCTACCGTCGATGACGTCTTCCCGACACGTGTCACCACACGATTCAATCTCGTTCTGCCATCCCTCCCCCTTCCACCACTATATAATCTCCCTCCATTCACTCAATACCTTCACACTTCAAAAAAAAAAATCACACAAAAGAAAAAAACCAGAAATAAATATTATTTATTCTCTCTCCCTCTCTCACTCTGTTTTGAAAATCGCACTTAATTAATTATGGCTCCTAAATTTGTAGCAGAAGCCGCCGATTTTGCGAAACCGGCGGCGCCGCCGGCGACGACGATGGCGTTCGTGACTTTCCTGGCGGGTAACGGCGATTATGTTAAAGGCGTTGTCGGATTGGCCAAGGGTTTGCGCAAGGTTCAATCGGCGTATCCTCTGGTGGTGGCGGTTCTCCCCGACGTTCCGGCGGAGCACCGCCGCTTATTGGCCGATCAGGGCTGCATCGTCAGGGAGATCGAACCCGTGTACCCGCCGGAAAACCAAACGCAGTTTGCTATGGCGTATTACGTCATTAACTACTCCAAACTCCGAATCTGGGAGGTACCTACCTAGTTTATACTCTTATTTCAATATAAAATTTTGATATGTATGTTAAATTTAGATTAAGTGTAAATTAGGAAAAATAGCTAAAGTTATGCTTATTTTGAAGTAAAATTTAATCTCATTTGTTTTGAAAAGGCAGGAGTATTAATTAATGAGTAGACCAATAATTTTTATACGAGGAGTGATACATTTTTAAGAAAATTAATTTTATTGATTTTTTTGGATCAACGAATGTGAGTGTGTTTTATCTTTTAAAAAAAAGAGTAATAGTTTATAAATGATTTCAGCTTGACAAAATCAGTGATAGATCCAAAATTTAGTTCAGGTGAAATTTTTAAAAAAGGAGGCAAAATAAAATTCTGTATATATTGATAGTAAAAGGGAAAAATATATTTTTTTGTTCTTTAAGTAAGAGTGACTTTGGTACTAGCCTTGATAATTTTGAAATTTTGAATTTCGTCCTATAACTTTTTTAAAAAGATGTATTTTTTGTTTTGTTACCGGTTGCACCAAGTAATTCTTTTGGTAATTCTGATGTGACACAAATTTTTTGTAAGTTATAGGACGAAATTTGAAATGTCACGTCAGATTTACCCGAAGAGCTATCTTCTTCTATCTAGTATAGCAGGTTATAGGAAAAGAATACAAATTTATTTTTTGTTTTATTACCAGTTGCACCAAGTAATTCTGATGTGACACAATTTTTTTTTTTGTAAATTATAGGATTCAGATTTACCCGAAGAGCTATCTAGTATAGCAGGTAATAGGAAAAAAGTACAAATTTTGTAAGTTATAGAACGAAATTCAAAATTTTAAAATTAGTAGGACGAAAATCAAAGTCAATCAAAGTTAAAGGACAACAAATTGCATCTTCCTTCAATAAAATTTAAACCGGTGCCCCTAAATTTGTCAAATACAAATTTTTGTCTTGTTAAATTAACTTGATGTATTCTTTATTTGACTAATTTAGACTAAACGTTGTGTTGTTGATTTGATGTATAGTTTGTGGAATATAGCAAGATGATATACTTGGATGGTGATATACAAGTGTTCGAAAATATCGACGAGCTTTTTGATTTGGAAGATGGATATTTCTATGCTGTTATGGACTGTTTCTGTGAGAAAACATGGAGCCACACTCCTCAGTACAGCATCGGGTACTGCCAGCAGTGCCCGGAAAAGGTGACGTGGCCGCCGGAGATGGGCCAGCCGCCGGCCCTTTACTTCAACGCCGGCATGTTTGTTTTCGAACCTAGTCTTTCTACTTATGAAGGTCTCTTGAACACACTCAAGATCGTCCCTCCCACTCCCTTTGCTGAGCAGGTATATGTTGCATCATAAATTTGTTTTTTGGTCCTATATTATTTTACCTTTTCCTAAATCATTTCAAAAAAGGTAACTTTATTAATTAATTTCCCAAGTTTTGGCTAAGTGTCCAGTTTGTGTTCCAAAATATTTGGAGTTATTGATGGTTGGTGCATGGGGTTTTGGTTTAAGAGTTCATTGCTTAGTACTACAAAATAGTTCACATTAATACTGTTAAATACAATAATAACAAAAATATTACTCATAACTACAAAATTTATGCATTGGTTTTTGATTGAGCATAAATTCTAGTATGCATTGACATGAACTTGAATTTTAAGTTAAAATTTGATTTTAATTATGATTTTTTTAAAAATACACTAACACGCTAAATTGTGTGTGTTTTTTTTTTTTTTTTGCAATTGAGATATAATCGATTACTTTTTTTAGGTATTATTGATTATTTTTTGGAGTATTATTGGTTTCTGCTAAGATATATTTTTTTCAAAATCAAGTGCACACTAAATCTACTCTTGATTGAGTTATGTGCATGGAGTTTTGGTTAAAGAGTCTACTGCTAAGTGCTACAAAATACCTCACAACAATACTCATTACTACAACCATAACAAAAATATTATTTATGACTACAAAATTTATACGTCCATTCTACATCGTCTTATGGTTGTGAGTCATATTTTTTGTGGGTAAATTACAAGGATGGTCCCATGAGAATTTGTACTTGACAGATTTGGTCCTAATGTTATTTTTTTGTCCCATTTTTAGCAGAAAAGGTCCCATCCGTTAAATTTTTTATAGTTTTATATGGAATACTGGATGGAAAAATCTTGTCAACTTGATTTTTTTGAGGGAAATGAGCCAACTTTTGCTAATAACAATCATTTCATTGTAAAATACAAATATGGAGACAATTCTGCAACTTTAGTTTGTAGAGTTTTAAGAAGTTGGAAATTAATTATTTTTAAGTTGGGAATTATACGCCCGAGTTTTTTGGTATAAAACTAACGGGTGTGTGGGCCTCATGCTCGTTAATACGTTATTTTTTTACGGAAAAATCGTATGGGACTATTTGCACTAAAAAAAAGACCAAATTCATGAGGACCAATTCTTATGGGACCATTTCTGGAATTTACCCTATTTTTTGTTGTGGAAAGTACTAGTAGTTATATTTGTGTAGCTAAGGGTAAGTAATTATTGGTTTAATGCAGGATTTCTTGAACATGTACTTCAAGGACATTTACAAGCCAATTCCAAATGTGTACAACTTGGTGCTTGCAATGTTATGGCGTCATCCAGAGAATGTTGATCTTGATCAAGTGAAAGTTGTGCATTATTGTGCAGCGGTGAGTCCTATAATTGTAAAATTTGTACCAGTTTGTAATGGCTAATATTGTGTGAATGCGAACAGGGGTCGAAGCCATGGAGGTACACCGGAAAGGAAGAGAACATGCAGAGAGATGACATCAAAATGCTGGTGAAGAAATGGTGGGATGTTTACGACGACGAATCTTTGAACTTGAAGAAACCGGTGGCGCAGCCGTTGATCGCGGCGGTGGCCTTGACGGAGGGTAATGCACCCTTCGTCAAGTATGTGGCCACCCCTTCTGCAGCTTAGCCTTTGATCAGAAAAAAGATAGAGTGTTTACCTTTTTTGATCCAAAAAAAAAAAAAAGAAAAAAGATAGAGTGAAGAGAGAGAGAGAGAATTGCTAGTTTTCCATAGCTTCGTCTTTTTCTTGATTTTGTGTGTTGTGGAAAGTGCATAAATGTAAATGTAATAAGTATGGGTGTGTTTGCGAGAGCTTTTTATAGCTTATAAGTTATAATTATTTTTTTACTTTTGAAAAGTATTTTTTTTTGTTGTTTTATTTTCCTTTTAAGTGGTAATATAATCTAATAAAATTGGTAATCTATAAGTTAGTATTGGGGTGATTTTAGGAGATTATAAACTTTATTTGAATTTTATCAAATTTTTTACCAAACGCTATCAACTTTTCTTGAATTTTTTTGCAAACATTATCAATTTTTACTATTAGGCATTTTTTTTTTCATAATTACTAATTTTAATTAATTCTTTAAAAGTATAATTTTTTGCAACACACCCAATATATTATTGTGATTATGAATCTAAGCAATCAATGCAAAATTCTGGTTTTCCCCCTACTTTATTCCTTGTTTTTAGCATTTATAGTACAATTTTACAATGAATTAAATATATCAAGTGGAAGTGGACGTTGGCTTGGAATTGGAAGTTGACTCTTCTGAATTGGAAAGAAAAACAATTTAATGGCAATGAGAAAACTTTGGAATTTGGAAGAGGGTCCTTTTTGACTTGGAATAAACGATAATGTTAAATGGGAATATATGGAATGCTGTCTACTTTAATTTTCTTCATTTAATGTTTTGACTCCAAAAATGTTACTCCCTGGGAGAATAATTGATTTCTTAATTTACTTTGGACAATTAAGTCCACTTTTTTCAAACACAATATAAATAAGTGTAAAGAAGTGTAAAAAACTTTGTATATAAGGAGTTGAGTAGATTTTATACGAGACTATCAAATGACATGAGACAATGGAAATAAATATAACTAGGGCATTGACTTCTAATATGTGAAAATACACAAAAGTGCCCAAAATTTAAGGGAGCACTTGATTTTTGCCCCCTTTTTTACAAAAGATGTATATTGCCCAAAAAATGTTGGTAAAAAGTTGGCGAATGGTTGGCACATGGTTGGCACACAGGTTGGCATGAGTGCCAACCGTTTTGCCAACATTTTTTGGGCAAAAAACATCTTTTTTTAAAAGTAGGGCAAAAATCAAGTTCCCCCTAAATTTTAGGCAATTTTGCTTTTCTCCCTTCTAATATTGTAGTAGGGTGGCTGTTAATTTGTGTTGTCTTAAGCTATGAAGCGATTTCATAAAAGTTTTTGCCTAAACAATTTTATTATACTAAAAAGCAATTTATTATATTGTGATGGAGTTTTTATAATGTGTGTTTTCTTTGATACTCCCTCCGTCCCAAACCAATTTGCACCCCTTGGGTTGCACGCGGATTAAAAAAAAAGTGCTAAAGCAGTGGCATATGGATAAATATGTGTATATTTATGTGTGTGCACACAAAATGATACTCCCTCCATCCACGAGTAAGTTTCCCACTTCTTTTTGTTGAATGGTTTAAGAAAGTGTATTTGTTTATTAATATATGGTGTGCCACATGTTGACTTTTGGGATAAAGTAATGAATAGTGTTGAAAAGTAAAGTGAATGAGTGGCATTTTTGTAATATTGTGTGAGTTTGAAGGTTAAACTTTATATATAATAGAGTGTTGTTATTTCCATTTATGGAATGGGAAACTTACTCGTGGACGGCCCGAAAAGGAAAGTGGGAAGTTTACTCATGGACGGAGGGAGTATTTCCTTTTTAGGTAGTGTGCAAATTAGTTTGGTATATCCAAAAAAGGAAAATGAGCAAATTCATTTGGGACGGAGGGAGTACTTATTTGTATCATGTCTTGAAAATTATGGACTAAATTGTAATTATTCCTAATAAGGATCTACATATTTTAATGGTTTAGGTACATTTTGAATAGGGATGGCAATTGACCAAATCGGGTTGAATAGTTGATTTCTCGAACCCGTCATGTTCTCAAATGTTCTACCCTAGATCCGCCCCGACCCATTTTCAATATTTTTTTCAAACATATTATAACCATTCAAGTATCATCGTCACAAATCAAAATACACAAAATTTAGTAAATAAAATAAACCATCCAATAATTATATGTGTACACGAACATTCTTTGAGGTAATATATATATTAATATATATTAATATTTTAAGTTAATAATACAGTACAGGTCAACCTGGCCCACATCTTTAGGGACAGGACGGTACCCACGGGTCGGGTCAATTCTATTATCCCAAATTTTAAAAAAATGCAATTTATTTACATTTTAAATTTTAAAAATACAAAATTTCATTTAATTTGTAAATGAAATGAAGGGTGAAAACATTATTAATTTTGGACAAGAGGAAGTAGTTTTAAGGTGAAAATATCATTTGAAATAATTTCTAATTACCACTTTGAAGGACAATTTTCTAACATTGGAAGTAATTCGGCCTTTGCTCTGGGAATATCTCATTACTTTTACTAAGTCAAAATGAAAGGTCACATACCATAGAGGACCACGTAAATCATGAAAGTTCTCATATTCACAAGATCCATGAACAAACCATTATTTAATATCTTTACTTTCAAAAATTAATACTAATAATTTGTGAAAAAATAGCACGCATTAATATAATCCATCTCAGTAAAACATATGCAATTTATCCATGGGATAGTAGTACTTTCATTACATCACTTGCTCCTGTTTTCAGAAAACAGAACAGGAATAGGCAGATCCACAAGAAAATCTACACATCATCATAAACTACACTGAGAAGATACCGATATTCTTGATTGGATCCAAGGTAGGCAATATAATGCTAATAGTTTAAAACAACGTAGAACAGAAGTTCTACAATGTGATCTCATCTCGGATTGAATAATTCAAGCCTGTGAAAAAGCGATAAAATGATCAAGAAAAACGGTCGTGTTAGCAAAAGATTAAATTTGTTTAGCTTTTCTGCAATTCTTACCTTGTTGGCAATGTTGTTTGAAAGCCAGTCCAGCCCCTCGTAGAGCCCTTCACCAGAAGTTGCACATGTGCTCTGGATGTACCTGCATTTGAGTACCAAATATGGGGTAACCACGCGAAGAGGCTTTACTCAAAGATGGATAGGTAACGAAGAATAATGAAAAGGGTATATACCAATGGCGTTGGCGGAGGGAATGAAGGCCCAGCTTGTCAGTTATTTCAGCAGCATTCATTGCATTTGGAAGATCTTGTTTGTTGGCAAACACCAGTAGAACAGCATCCCGCAATTCGTCCTGACAGAGGAAATACAGAAAAAAGGTTTTAAAATGGTAATAGAAAGTTTGGAAGCCTGTATATCGTACAAGATTTATATAATAGAAATGATTCCACAAAACATTCACAGTGGGCGGATTTGTAATGTCAGTTGGTGTTTTAGGGAAATGTTGAAGAATTCTAAATTCTTCTTTTCAGGAATAAGACATTATTACCTCATTCAGCATCCTGTGAAGTTCATCCCTTGCTTCAACAACACGATCTCGGTCATTGCTGTCAACAACAAAGATGAGGCCCTGAGTATTCTGGAAATAATGCCTCCACAGTGGACGGATCTGCATTACAGACGAGATGCATCAGATTCGGAAGCAAAAGTTTGAAACTTCAAGGCACTCAAGCTATCAGAGAGAGAAAATGTGAAATAAATGTACTCCCTGTGGTCTGTTGTTGAATTGTTAGCTAAGATGGATTGCAAAATCATTTGCATAACAAGACCCAGAACAAAGATAGAGACACAAGGTCCTGTAATGATGCCTCTGCTTAAACATGGACACCACGTTCTATCAATAAAGCGAGACAATTCGTAGTACTTGCTAGAATACATCCCAGGAAAGAAAAATAATAAGGGTCTTACTGATGCTTTCGACCAAAAAATAAGATTTCGCTTGAACCACTAAACAGTTTAACAGTATTCCGATTAAGCAAGGGGGATAACTTTTATAAATTGACATAATTTCTATGTCCAAAACAAGTACTAGGAAGTAGTGATTTATAACTGGGAACTATGTGCATAATGAAGCTGATAAAGAAACATAATAACACACTGACGTGTCCATGAATTTGGTAAGATGCATACCTTGTCCTGGCCCCCAACATCCCAAACAGTGAAGCTGATATTCTTATATTCCACAGTCTCCACATTAAACCCTTAAGAAATCAGAATGCATCATTAAAAAGGGATCAAAATGACCAAGAGGCAATGCCATAAAGTAACAAGGTCAACTGGTCAATCTAGTTGAAATCAAGGAATGAGCATTAGATACTAATGCTGCAAAAGTAAATCAAAAATTTCATAGAAAACTGGGGTTAAAAAGACAAATTAAATAATTAATGAGAACAGGGGCAATTAAACTCAGAAAGGGCATCAAGTTGGACAACATGGTCCATGAGCTGTACATTGATTCTTATAGATTGGATAGAAGATTATTAAATTACTAAACAGTCAAAAACTCACCAATTGTTGGTATTGTGGTGACAATTTCTCCAAGTTTGAGCTTGTAGAGAATGGTTGTTTTACCAGCAGCATCGAGACCAACCATTAATATACGCATCTCCTTCTTGGCAAAGAGCCGGCTGAAGAGCTTGGTGAATGACAACCCCATCTCTTAACTGCCAATTAGTAAAATGTGAGTTATAATTCAGATTAATATCATCAAGTATCCGGAGAAGGTGTTAAAAAAGATGATGTTGAAGTAATAAGCATTCTTTTATCAGGAAACAACCATTGTATAGAATACAACAAAAGCAGCCCCCAATATCAGAATCTGGGAGTGCCACCAGAATGTGCAATTAATACTTGGCTACCAGAATATGCACATGGATCAGAACATACACTGAATCTGTTCAAATCTTCAAGAACACTCTTAACATTGTTTTCATCAAACAACCGAATCATCCAAGGAGGGAAACACAAAAGACATGCTCACGTATATTATATGATAATTTATCGAGCTCTACACATTACAATACGCAGCTAGAACCTACAAATCTATTTCATAAAAATTCTAGCATAAACTGTCATAAAATACCAAGCCACCTGAACAAGAAACACGAGATCTAACACCAGGTGATCGGATCGAACATCAGACACAAAACTACGGATAGATAAAGCAAAACGCGAATCAGAAAACACAAAATCAAAACGAAATTGGTTCACGATAACCAACAGACGATATCAATTACGGCGATCTGACTATAAATCGATTTCATAATCTCATTCGAATCAAACATGAAATCGACACGTCAAAAAACAAACCAGAATCAATATATCAGGCAATGAGAATAGTTTTTCCCAATTCAGTAAGATAGGACCTAGGGTTTTGAAAATCCAGGATAACGAGCGAAAATTCTACGAAGAGAATGAAGGTAACTAGGATTAATACTTACATCGACGAGGAGCTGTGAGTAATCGAGGATGTGGAGATCTCCCAGTCCAAGATCTCTCCAACCAGCAAATGGGATGGGATGTCTATTGAAGAAATGCAATTAATTTATATTTAAAAAATGCAAACGTCATCTAATTTCCGAATGCGAATGAAATAAAAGGTGAAAACTGAAAACGTTATTTATTTTAAGTGAGGGAGTAGTTTTTTTATTTCGAAATAAATTTTAGGGAAATTGATTTTTTTTCTCCATGTAATTATACCTCTTTTTATTTTCGTATTACTAACTTTCAAATTTTGATTTTAGTTCTATAATTAAACCTGCTGACTTCAAATTTTAATTTTAGTCCTATAATTTTACTGTTTTTTTATTTTGGTAGTAACTTTATCCATTTTTTATTTTATTCCTATAAGGGTTAGTAGGTTGTAGGACCAAAAATTTAAAAAAAAAAATGTAAGTTACAGGACGAAAATCAAAATTTGAAAGTCAGTTGGACGAAAATAAAAAAGAGGTAAAGTTACAGGACTAAAATCAAATTTTGAAAGTCAGCAGGACAAAAATAAAAAAGAGGTAATGTTATAGGATAAAAAAATAATTTTCCCTAAATTTTAATTACCGTTTTACTATGTTGCACATAGGATTCGGGTGTGTTCTGATCATATTTATCACGTAGACAGATACACCAACTCCACTATTTTATATAGTCATCCAAAGGATTACTCCTCGTACACCCAGTATATTGGAAAATACACTCATAATGATGGAACACCAAACTTGGATGACCGGTCAGATTATGGAGATGGTTGACCACCTCACCCTGTATAATCATCCACCGTATTTTATACTCTCAGCTTGTTAGTAAATACACCCAATTTTATATGATCATACAATAGATATGCGATAACTACCAATAAAAACACCAACGAATTCTTGGACGATTAGAGAAGAGCTATCAATAAAAAATTTATTAGGATTAATTAACTTATTTAGGGAATAAGTTAATATGTATAAATTGAAATCAAATCCCCCTAATCTTATTACCTTTTTTTAATAGAATGGCGTGCTTATCCCAAACAAATATAGTTTAAACAGCTTTAAAAAAATAGTTTACCTCTGATAGTACTTTTGAGTAATAATTTAGCATCCTAGCTCCCAAGAAGAAATGTTACATAACATAGAGGATCTTTGGATGTTATGTTTAGAGTTAATTATTTGTCATCATGATCAACGTTTCAGCCTAAGATTACGGTTAATTGAGCACGTAAACCACGAAAGCTCTCAGATTCATTAGATCCATGTACAAACCATCATATAATATTATTTTCACAAATTAATACTAATAATTTGTGAAAAAAGAGCACGCATTAATATAATCCATCTCAGTAAAACATATGCAATTTAAGGAAACCCAAGATTATCCATGGGATAGAATAGTAGTGCTTTCATTACATCACTTGCTCCTATTTTCAGAAAACAGGAATAGGCAGATCCACAAGAAAATCTACACATCATAAACTACACTGAGAAGATACTGATATTCTTGATTGGATCCAAGGTGGGCAATACATGCTAATAGTTCAAAGCAACGTAGAACGGAAGTTCTACAATGTAATCTCATCTCGGATTGAATAATTCAAGCCTGTTACAAAGCAATAAAATGATCAAGAAAAACGGCCGTGTTAGCAAAAGATTAAATTTGTTTAGATTTCTGCAATTCTTACCTTGTTGGCAATGTTGTTTGAAAGCCAGTCCAGCCCCTCATAGAGCCCTTCACCAGAAGTTGCACATGTGCTCTGGATGTACCTGCATTTGAGTACCAAATATGGGGTAACTACGTGAATAGGCTTTACTCAAAGACGGATAGGTAATGAAGAATAATGAAAAGGTTTAAAATTCTGGGGATTAGCTCATTTAGTTGGGTTTTATTTCTATAGGGTTTTATTCATATTTTAAGCTCATCTGCATTTTTATTGTATTATTTCATGTTTAAATAGGGCAAAATGCAGAAGGAATGAACAAGCAGAAATTATTCCTAATCTTCATCTCTCTCGTCTCTCTCTATTCTGATTCCCTCATCTAAATTCTTCTTAATTCTCTCTCTATTTCTCACCTCATCTTCATATACCAGAAATTACCCTAAAAAATTATGATTCCTAGTTTGGGTAGTGATGGATTCACTGCACTACGTGAATAGACTTTACTCAAAGACGGATGGGTAATGAAGAACAATGAAAAGCGTATATACCAATGGCGTTGGCGGAGGGAATGAAGGCCCAGCTTGTCAGTTATTTCAGCAGCGTTCATTGCATTTGGAAGATCTTGTTTGTTGGCAAACACCAGGAGAACAGCATCCCGCAATTCGTCCTGACAGAGGAAATAGAGCAAAAAGGTTTAAAATGGTAAAAGAAGGTTTAGAAGCATGTATGTCATTCAGTGCGTGGATTTGTAATGTCAGTTGATGTTTAAGGGAACATGTTGAAGAATTATAAATTCTTTTTTTTTTCGGGATTAAGACATTATTACCTCATTCAGCATCCTGTGAAGTTCATCCCTTGCCTCAACGACACGATCTCGGTCATTGCTGTCAACAACAAAGATGAGGCCCTGAGTATTCTGGAAATAATGCCTCCACAGTGGACGGATCTGCATTACAGACTAGATGCATCAGATTCGGAAGCAAAAGTTTGCAACTTCAAGGCACTCAAGCTATCAGAGAGCAAAAATGTGTAATAAACATACTCCCTGTGGACTGTTTTTGAATTTTTAGTATCATATATATACATACAACAATTAGGTTCTTCACAGAGACGTCCCAGCTAAGACGGATTGTAAAATAATTTGCATAACGTGACCCAGAACAAAGATAAATACACAAGGTCCTTTAATTATGCCTCTGCTTAAAGCCTTAAACATGGACACCACGTGCTATCAATAAGTAAGATAATTGGTAGTACTTGCTAGCATACATCCCAGCAAAGAAAAATTAAAGGTTCTTCTGATGCTTTTGACCAAATAATAAGATTTCGCTTGAACCACTAAACATTTATCACTCTTCCTATTAAGCAAGGGTTTGACTTTTATAAATTGCCAGAATTTCCGTCTCCAAAACAAGTACTAGGAAGTAGTGAATTATGACTGGGAACTTGGTGCATAATGAAGCTGATAAAAAAACATAATAACACATTGATGCCTCCATGAATTTGGTAAGATGCATACCTTGTCTTGGCCCCCAACATCCCAAACAGTGAAGCTGATGTTCTTATATTCCACAGTCTCCACATTGAACCCTTATTAAACCAGAATTCATCATTAAAAACGGATCAGCTCGATAAAATGACCAAGAGGCAATGCAATAAAGTAACATGTAAGGTCAACTGGTCAATCTAGTTGAAATTAAGGAATGAGCATTAGATAATAACACTGCAAAAGTACAACAAAAAATTCATGGTAAAATAGGGTTAAAAAGAAAAATTAAATAATTAATGAAAACAGGGGCAACTAAAACTCAGAAAGGGAATCAAGTTGGACGACATGATTCATGGGTTGTACAGTGATACTTATAGATTGATGGAAAGGTAAAATAGAGAATTATTAAATTACTAAACAGTAAAAAACTCACCAATTGTTGGAATTGTGGTGACAATTTCTCCAAGTTTGAGCTTGTAGAGAATGGTTGTTTTACCAGCAGCATCGAGACCAACCATTAATATACGCATCTCCTTCTTGGCAAAGAGCCGGCTGAAGAGCTTGGTGAATGACAACCCCATCTCTTAACTGCCAATTAGTATAATGTGAGGTAAAATTCAGATTAATATCATCAAGAATCCGGAGAAGGTTGAAAAAAAAGATGATGTTGAATTAATGAGCATTCTTTTATCAGGAAACAACCATTGTACAAAATACAATAGCAGCCCCATAATATCAGAATCTGGGAGCGCCAGAATGTGCAATTAATACTTGGCTACCAGAATATGGACATGAATTGGAATATACACTGAATCTGTTTCAAGAGCACTCATCAAACAACCGAATCATCCCAGGAGAGGAATAGAAAGGACATTCTCATGTATATTATATGATAATTTATCGAGCTCTACCACATTACAATACGCAGCTAGAACCTACAAATCTATTTCATAAAAATTCTAGCATAAACTGACATCTGGCATAAAATACCAAGCCACCTGAACAAGAAACACGAGATCTAACACCAGGTGATCGGATCGAACATCAGACACAAAACTACGGATAGATAAAGCAAAACACGAATCAGTAAACACAAAATCAAAGCCAAATTGATTCACGATAACCAACAAACGATATCAATAACGGCGATCTGACTATAAATCGCTTCATAATCTCATTCGAATCAAACATGAAATCGACACGTCAAAAAAACAGACCAGAATCAATATATCAGGTAATGAGAACAGTTTTTCCCGATTCAGTAAGGTAGGACCTAGGGTTTAAAAAAATCCAGAATAAACAGCGAAAAATCTACGAAGAGAATGAAGGTAACTAGGATTAATACTTACATCGACGAGGAGCGACGAGGAGCTGTGATGAATCGAGGATGTGGAGATCTCCCAGTCCAAGATCTCTCCAAACAGCAAACGGAATGGGATTTCTATTTGAAATATCTGAGCAACGCTATTTTATTTACGCAATTTGCTTCGCATTTATATTTTCGTTTTGGGTTAATATCAGTTTTGGTCACCAAACTTTACCTCAATTTCAGTTTTGGTCATTGAATTTCACTCGTCATCAAAATTGGTCACTAAACTATTTTTTTTTAATCACTTTTAGTTAGGGCGTCAGTTGACCGTTAGTCAACTAACGGAATAAGTTAGGGTTAATCAATTTTGGTCACCAAACTTTACCTCAATTTCAATTTTGATCATTAAGTTTTACTTAGACATCAAAATTGGTCACTAAGCTAATTATTTTTTATTAGGAGATCACTTGACCTCGTCAACTAACATAATAAGTCATTTAGGGTGCAAAATTTAAATTTTTTAAATTGTTTATTTAATAAAACATAGATTTTAAAAATAGTTTAAACAATAAATATAATTTTTTTTATAATTTTTTTATTTAATAAATTAAATTATTTTAGAAGTTTCTTTTTTAAATAAATAAAATTACTTATAATTATATATTTTGATAAAAATTAATTACCAAATAATTAAGTTATCTACAAATATTAAAAATAATTTCAAAAAATATTTAAAATTATAATTGAAACATAAATATTAATTTAACAAACAAATTATGGTATGAATGGAGTATTTGAAGTAATTTTTTTTTACAGTGTGAGTATTTGGTGTATTTCTTTTATAATAATTTTATAAATTTAAATTTAGGATTCATTTATAATTTTAAATATTTTTTTATATTTTAGACAATATTTATTTAATAATTTATTTTTATTATAATCAAAATTTATATAATAATAATTTAATTTTATTAAAATTAGAAACTTTTAAAATAATTTAATTTATTAACATAAAAAAAATCTTAAAGCTGGTATATTTATTGTTTAAACTATTTTTAAAATATAGGTTTTATTTATTTGTTGGGTGCAAACAATATCCACCATCGGATTTACAAGGGAGGAGCATGGTGTTAATAAAGATGGACAAGTATCTTTATTGATATGATACCTTTTTTAAGAAGCCCAACAATAAATTTGTGCGGGTTCGGCTCAAAGCGAACAATATCATATTAATAGGAGATCGTGGTCCATCCGTGGGGTCCCAACATTATTAAATTAAAAAAAAAATTGAATTTTGCACTTTAAATAACTTATTTTGTTAGTTATCTAACGGTCAACTGACGTCTTGACGAAAAATAATTAAAAAAGTATAGTTTAGTATTTAATTTTGATGACTAGTAAAATATAGTGACCAAAATTGAAGTTGGGGTATAGTTTGGTGACCAAAACTGATATTAACCCTAACTTATTCTGTTAGTTGACTAACGGTCAACTGAGGCCCTAACCAAAAGTGATTAAAAAAGTATAGTTTAGTGACCAATTTTGATGACAAGTGAAATTTAGTTACCAAAACTGAAATTGAGGTAAAGTTTGGTGACCAAAACTGATATTAACCCTTTCGTTTTTCAGCACCAACTGCATTTCGGTCTTCCATTTTATAAAATCAATTTCCTTCTTTTCCTTTAAAATATTTATTAGAATTCAAAAAAAGAAAATCCAAGTTTTTATACTCCCTCCGTCCACCAAATTTTTACCCGCTTTCCTTTTTGGTCCGTCCACCAAATTTTTACCCATTCCTCTTTTGGAAATAAACTACACTCACAAACAAAAAATGGGTCCCACAATACCCACCACAATACTCTTATTTTATCTACTTTATTCACCTTTTCAATAAAATACTAATTTTCATTAAAAACTGTGCTCTACAGTAACCGGGTAAAATTTTCGTGGACGGAGGGAGTACCACAAACACGAAAATGTATTATATTAATATACTTCTTGTGCATTATACAATAATAAATAATAATATTGCAACAATAGTGGAGTATTAAATTTCAAAATCCAATATAATATTAAAAATAGTGTACATATAATGAAAAAATAAATATAAAATAGATAAATAATTGTGTGGAAGGCAAAATCCTTATGTTATCTATATATTTGTTTTGTGATTATGGTTTGCAAGAAATCACAGTCTTTCGTGATATTACTTTGGGGTGAGACGAATTATAATTTGGAAATATTGCTTCAATACTCTGGAAAAAATAAAAAAATAGATACAATTAATTTATAATAGTTTGAAAATTATATCACAGTGAAATAGTCCACTGCAAATTTTTACCAAATTTTGAATTCTGGAAAATAGTAAAAGTACCTGTTTTGTCTTGAAATTTAGTAAAATATAATTTTAATTAATTTTTTTTTATTTTTGAAAGGGATAATTTAAATTAATATTAAATCAACATGTAAGGATGATTGATAATGTATTATAGAATTTATAAAACTTGTTCTATTGGGAAGAACATTAAAATAGAATCATAGTTTTTCCTACACAAGGATTGTAGAATTTTGAAATCCAGATATTGGAAAGAGTATTTAATAGAATCATAGTTTTTTTTACTTAAATATGGATTGCAGTAGAATTTTAAATACGAATTTTAAAAATGAGAACTACTCCAAATCCTTCCAAGTGAAACCGGAAAACAAAATATACATGGTGAAGTCAAAATAAGTCGACAATAAAAAATAAAATAAAAGCCAATTTCGAACTTTATTAATTGGTTAAAAACGCATGACTAGTTGACGAAAACAATTATCATTATTTTCACAAAATAATTATTATTATTCACGCATTAATATAATCCATCTCAGTGAAACAACGTAATTTAAAGGAAAACCAAGATTAGTACTTAGATTACATTACTTGCTTCTGTTTTCAGAAAAACAGGAATAGGCAGATCCACAAGATTGACAAGAAAATCTACATGTCATAGTAAACTAAACTGACAAAATATTGATATTCTTGATTGGATCCAAGGTGGGCAACATAATGCTAATTGCTAATATTTCAAGGCAACGTAGAACGGAAGTTCCATGCGTTCTCATCTCGGATTGAATAATTCAAGCCTGTGAAAAAGCAATAAAATTATTTAAGAAAAACGGGCCGTGTTAGCAAAAGATTGAATTGGTTTAGCTTTTCTGCAGTTCTTACCTTGTTGGCGATGTTGTTTGAAAGCCAGTCCAGCCCCTCGTAGAGCCCTTCACCAGAAGTTGCGCATGTGCTCTGGATGTACCTGCATTTGAGTACCAAATATGGGGTAACTACGCGAAGACGAATAGGTAATGGGGAATAATGAAAAGGGTATATAATATATATACCAATGGCGTTGGCGAAGGGAATGAAGGCCCAGCTTGTCAGTTATTTCAGCAGCATTCATAGCATTTGGAAGATCTTGTTTGTTGGCAAACACCAGGAGAACAGCATCCCGCAATTCGTCCTGATCGAAAGAACACGGAAAAGGTTTTAAAATAGTAACAAAAAGCTTGGAGGTCCCTGTTTCATACAAGATTTATATAATAGAAATGAATCCACAAACCATTTAGAGTTCGTGGATTTGTAACGTTAGTTGATGTATATGGGAAGATGTTGGAAGTATGCTGAACAGTTCTCCATTGCCATTTATAAATTATTTTTTCAGGAATAAGACATTAGACATTACCTCATTCAGCATCCTGTGAAGTTCATCCCTTGCTTCAACAACACGATCTCTGTCATTGCTGTCAACAACAAAGATGAGGCCTTGCGTATTCTGGAAATAATGCCTCCACAGTGGACGGATCTGCATTGCAGACGAGATGCATCAGATATTGAAGCAAAAGTGCAAACTTCAAGCACTCAAGTTAACAGACAGCAAATAAATGTACTCCTCGAGGTCTGCTGTAGAAATTGTTGGTATTATAGCACTAATGTTTAGATTCTTCAACAGACACGCCCCAGCTAAAAGGGACTGCAAAATCATTTGTGTAACAAGACCCCAAACAAAGATAGAGACTCAAGGTCCTGTTATTATGCCTCTACTTAAACATGGACACCACATGTTACCAGAAAAGCGAGACAATTAGTAATTTCTGCTAGGATACAGCCAAGTAAAGAAAGATGGTAAGGGTTTTCTGATGCTTTTGACCAAAAAAGAAGATTTCAGTTGCATCGCTAAACACTTTTTAGACTTCTATCAAGCAAGGGAGTTGACTTTTAATTAATTGCAAGAATTTCTATGTCCAAATCAAGTACTAGGAAGTAGTGATTTATAACTGGGAACTTTGTGAATAATGAAGCTGATAAAACAACATAATAACCCAGTGATGCTTCCATAAATCTGGTAAGATGCATACCTTGTCCTGGCCCCCAACATCCCAGACGGTGAAGCTGATGTTTTTATATTCCACAGTCTCCACATTGAACCCTTTTGAAACCAGAATTCATCAGCAAAAAAGGATCATAGTAAAATGGGGTTTACAAGAAAAATTAAATAATTAATGCAAACAGGGGCAACTAAAACTCAGTAAGGGCATCAAGTTGGACAACATAATTCATGCCTGAATGCTGTAACAGTGATTCTTATAGATTGATGGACAGGTAAAATAGAAAAATAGAAAAAAACTCACCAATAGTAGGAATTGTGGTGACAATTTCTCCAAGTTTGAGCTTGTAGAGAATGGTCGTTTTACCAGCAGCATCGAGACCCACCATTAGTATACGCATCTCCTTCTTGGCAAAGAGCCGGCTGAAGAGCTTCGTGAATGACAACCCCATCTCTTAACTGCCAATCAGTATAATGTGAGGTATAATTCAGACTAACATAATCAAGTGTCCAGAGGAGGTGGAAAAAAAGATGATGTAGTGATGCGCATTCTTTTATCAGGAAACAACCATTGTACAAAATACAAATGCAGCCCGATAATATCAGATTATTTCTTGGCTATCAGAATATGCACATTAATTGGAACATATGTAAGATCACCAATATTGAATCTGCCTAAGAGCACTCTTAACATTATTTCATCAAACACCTAAATCATGCCAGGAGGGAAATAGAAAGGACATTCATGTATATATTTATATAATAATATAACAAGCTCTACCATATTATAATACGCAGCTAGAACCTACAAATCTATTTCATAAAAATTCTAGCATAAACTGTCATATCTGGCATAAAATACCAAGCCACCTGAACAAGAAACACGAGATCTAACACCAGATGATCGGATCGAACATCAGACACAAATCTACGGATAGATAAAGCAAAAGGCGAATCAGGAAACACAAAACCAAAGCGAAATTGATTCACGATAACCCACAAACGAGATCAATAACGGAGGACCTGACTATAAAATCGATTTATAAACTCATTAGAATCAAACATGAAATTGAAACGTTCAAAAAACAAACCAGAACCAATATATCAGGAAATGAGAATAGTTTTTTCCCGATTCAGTAAGATAGGACCTAGGGTTTTGAAATTCCAGAATAAACAGCGAAATTCTACGAAGAAAAGGAAGGTAACGTGGATTAATACTTACATGAGGAGCTGTGTGGATTGAAGAATCAAGAATGCGGAGATCTCCCAGTCAAGATCTCTCCAACCAGCAAATGGGGATGAGATGTCTATTTGTGAAATATCCGAGCAATTTATTAACTCATTTTGCTTTCCGTTTTTATATTTTCGTTTTTCAGCCCCAACTGCATTTCGGCTTTCTTCTTCTTTTTAAAAAAAAAAAAAAAAAAAAAATTCCTTCTTTCCTGTAAAATCTTTGTTGCTAGAATATAAAAAAAGAAAATCTAACTTTATACCACTACAACATTATAAACCCCTCCGTTTCGAAAAAAAAAAAATTATAAACCCCTCCTTTATGCACCACCAAACAATAATATTAGCAGGGTAAAATATTATGTGAATATTTCACAGTAACTATTATTGAAAAATAAATAACTAATATTTTATTTTAAAACAACTAATTTCTTGGATATGAGTCAATACCCTTCAGAACTGATATATTAGTATAATTTCCTAATATATTTCAAATAAGTTTCATCGTAAATATTATTCATATAATACTTTCTCTATTAATAATATATCCACATAATTATTATGTGCATATATTATTAATTAAATGCCAATTTAAACTCTATTAATTGGTTATAAACACATTAATTTTTTTTAAAATAACATAAACCTCGTGTAAAATGCAAATATTTATATTACCTTCATCCAACACTAGTGTTCACTATTCATTCCCTATAAATTACACTTCATTCCACCATTAATTACACGCTAAAACAATTTTTCTTGTTTCATTCACTTACATCAAATAATAAACTCTCATAAAAAAAAATGTTTTATCCATTTAAATACTACAACTTCTCATATTAAAATCCCTGAAAAGTCAACTGTGAAGAGTGTGTCCGGACGGAAGTAGTATCTAATAGAAGTTGTAAAATACATTTATAAAACGGCAATCTCCAAACAATTAAATTCAGAAAACAATTCAACAGCATATGCACTTATAATGGCTGATAAGCAAGAACACATGAATATGAACTTAAAACTGAGAGCCCAATTTATCGAAGTAGCCTAGGCTATCATCTAAGAACTTCATTTAAATAAATCAAGATCCACCGGATAATTTTTCAACAAAGAATTCACACCCAAAAAGAACTTAAACACAGTTGGATCTATGTGCTACAACATTGATCTAGTTCGACCTTTTCTTGTTGCTCGGTTCTAGTGGCAACAATGTTTTGAGTAGAACTAGAGTAATAGATAACATTAAAGTACAAAATGCCCGGCGAAAGGGCTGAGTAGTTTCAAGCTGAGGATCCCGCAGAGGACATATCAGCCCGTCCTCCTGTCATCCTCTCACCCTTTTCTCCTCGCTCCCCTGAATTAGAATATCCCTACTTCATAGAGGAACGAAACGAGAAAAGAACATACAAAAAATACATTTTACTCGCTTACCTGTGCGAACTCTTATTACATCTGCTACAGGAGTCACTGCACAATTAACAACCATGTCAAAATTTAGGCATCTAAAGATCAATTTCTCTTTATTCAATAGGGTACCATTCGAAAAAGTTTACTTTGCCTGATAATGCACTAAAATTTCATAAGCTAGTACGTTTGGAAAGATAGAATATACTCAGAAATAATTCACACTCAGTACAAATTCTTATAAATATAATATCTCCCATCAGGCAAAGAAATGAGCCATTGAAAGCTATTTTCTTTCATAGCCAATACTTTACTCTTAGCCACTTATTGTCTACAGCCTATGTCCATTCAAAGTTTATTTAAATTAGGAAAAACTTGAAAACTAAGGGCATAAACTTTGATTACGTTTATTTTCTCAGTATGTTCACAGTGTCAGTGAAAAACCTCAAACCTGTGCTCTTGTAGAGCATTAGAAAGAAAGAAATTGGACGGACTCAAATAAAAAAGGTCATGTAAGAAATGACAAGCCAAGATTAGTTCATCACAGACGAAGATGAGATTTTGTAATCTTACAGAAAATCTTGCCATCTCCTATTTCCCCAGTTCTTGCCTCCTCTATTATCTTTTGAATGACTTCTTCAACCTATGCAACAAAAGGTGAAGATGGAAATTTCTTATAAATTTCAAGTCGATAAAGTTGAATGGTTAAAACAAACACGTTTTATAATAACTTTATGTGAAAGTAACTATAAAATGTTCCTCGGATTCCAAAACCTGATCTTTGCACACAACAATCTCCATCTTAACTTTTGCAACAAATGTGTCCTCGGAAAATTCAGAACCTGAAGTGGAAAAAATATGAGATGCAAATGAGAAGATTTTGAATGGGAAAAAATAGTATAACGAAACATTTAAACAGTGTTAATGAGAATGGACAGCTTCAATCGCTCCTAATTTCTTCATATCCCGGGCAAGTAAACACATGTCTTTATATGCAATAGAAGCCATCTTGGGCTCAGGCACCGTTAATATAGCAATGCACTTATGTGATCGTCCTTGCAAAATGAATCATGAAATTCTTTACTTATACGTACCAGCCTGTCTTTCTGCTGAGCCACCTTGAGCACCAAAGCCTCGTACATCAGAAACTGTAACTCCACGAATTCCTATTTTCAACAATGCCTGCATCAATATACGTAAATTCTTAAGAACCATATCCATTTTCTCAAGGTTCCAAAAAGAGCCACAAAAGAACATCTTGCCAGAAAATGTCTGCAGTTTGAATAATAGATAAGTCGAAAAAATCAAGATTCAAGGTCTACGTAGCAATTCTTTTGGTCTTAATGAAGGAATTGTGAGTCTGGCTTTCAAAATTAAGAAGTGTGGACTGAATATTTGCAGCAAAAGTATTCTGAACTCATATTGTTAGACTAAATCCCTACTTATCTGTGGAATGTCTATACAACATTGAATAAGATCACACTACTTGATAATTAAACTTACATAATAAAAATTGCAACCTAGTGTGGTCAAATTCAAAACGAAAAACTTAATTTAGGGGAAAAGCAGAATTTGCAACAATCAAAATTCCTTACCGAAGAAACCTGTTGAATCCTCCATGGTCTAAATCCTCCCAATTTAGCAGGAAATAAAAATTGCAACAGCAAACAAGAACCAGAGTAAGTTAAAAAGAAATTCTGGATTGACAAGCGGGAACATGATCTAATTTCACGAACTTGAATGAAATCATGCAAATCTAACAACAAATAAGAAACACCTTAGAATGGCTTCAACTTTGTAGAAATTGGCCTCGGGTATGTAATCTACAATGTGAAGGGACAATTCAGCAAACAGTTAGTGTGCTGAACAAGGGCACAGCTACTTGAATTAAATCCCCCACGAGAATGGCGTTAATAATTGCACCTGGAGAAGCCTGAGCTCTGATAATCGGAAGAGAAGAAGCGTTTGTAGCGCGTTTATGAGCGAGAGCGAAGGGAGAAGGGCGGAAATCTCTAAGAGCATGAGTGAGTGAAATGGGAGCAAACTTGGGAAAATGTTGTAAGCGAGAGTGAGCGGCGGCGAGAGCGGCGCTGGAATTGGCGATGGAGGTAGACGCCATTGGAGGATCTCGAGAGTGTTGTTGGAGGCAGTGGCGGAGATGCGGTGGAACCGGCAATCAGTAGAATTTTTATTTTTATTTTGTCAGTAAATTTTAGTTGTCGGTAGTTATACTCCTAGAAATCTCCAAGTCAACTTATCGAACACGGGTCACTCAAGAGAATGAGGAATTCGGTGATCAAATGGGCTAAGCACCTGGTTGAAAACTATTGATGAATTAATCCGCCTTTATTAAATTATACTCTCTCCGTTCACGAAATGTTTACCTATTTACTATTCGACACAATTTTTAATAAAAATTGGTATTTTATTTAAAAAGTATATAAAGTAAAAATATTGTAGTGAGTATTGTGGGACAAATTTATTTGTTTATGAGTGTAGTTTATTTCCAAAAGAGAAATAAGTAAAAATTTGATGGACAAAAAAAAAAAAAGAGGTAAAAATTTTGTGGACAGATGGAGTATAATCATCACTCCGGTGCATAGTTTACTCACTTAACGGTTAAAGATTGTTTTTACATTAGAAGAAATTTAATATAAATAATCTCAACAGTTGAGTGATAATATTATATACATCAGGTGCACAAGAGATTTACTCTAAATTATATACTCCCATCATCCATCAAAATTGTATCTCATTGCTTGAGTATAAATCTTAAAAAAAAAAAAAAAGATAAAATATGAGTAATATTATAGTTTGTAAATGTAAAATTAAAGTGATTTCTAACAAATACGAAAATGACAAACAAAATGGTGGAGAAACGGATAAAAAAAGGGGACACACTTTTGAAGGACGAAAGAAGTATTTATTTGATCTAATCAATGCTCCACATAATGAAGTTAACAAGTCAAGAAGACAACACAGCCTACAAGTAAAAATGAATATTGCTTATGTGTCAAGTCTTACGTGGCATGATTGTGCGTCACTTTATCCTATGTGTCATTCATGTGACATTGTGATTTTTCATAAGAAGAAGTCTAATAAAAAAAATTGGTTTTAGTTGGGTTTGAACCAAGGATCTCATGAGTATTTTATATTATGTTTACCAATTAAGCTAACTATGAATGGTTGTAAAATTTAAATATTTATTATATACAACTTGAGTTATATATATATATATATATATATATATATATATATATATATATATATATTCTGAAAAACTCTTAATTATTTGCAATTTTATTATTTTAAACTCTATACTTTTTCTTATTCCTTCTTTGTCCTTTTCTTTTCATAATATTTTAGTTGTTCCTCGATTATTTGTCCACACATAAATGTCTAATTGCTAATATTTGTCGATTACTTTATTTTTAAAGATATTTTTTTTATATATATAAACTCTACTTTCTTTCTCTTCTTTTATCTTGACAATATTATGTTTATTTTCTATATATTGTAAATTGACGGGTGAAGATTTTCAAGGAAAATTTTAAGGTTATCTATGGTGTTTTTTTTTTTCCATTTCGACTGAATCATATTTTTTAAATAAATTGTATTATATAATGTTATAATAATATTGAATAATGCGATGTGTTAATAAAATATAAATTTTTAAAATAATTTTATGAACAACCCGCATAATATGCGGGGTACTCATCTAGTATAAATGAATTAATGAGTAGAATTTTGAAAGGTAGTTATTTTTATATGATTGGTTTGTATGTATCACCACAAAATAATACTCCATCCCATATTTCGTAACTTCACGTTGATTTTTGTGTAAAGTAAAAGAGAGTTGTAAAAAAAAAGTAAGTGTTTAAAAAAATTATTTATTAGAAAATGGAATATTGTTTTTTTTTTTTTTTCTTTTTATGGATGAGAAAATTATTTTATAAATGAAACACATGAAGTATTAACAATTTGTGTAAAATTATGGATAATACGAAGGTGGAATTTATGAGAGGATTTCATTGTGCAAGTTATTTTGGACATACGAAAAATAAAATGTGAAAGTACTTGAGGGTTAAAGGAGTAGCTATAACATTATAATTCATTTGTCCAAGATAAACTTTTCATTTTGTTATCTAAGGCGTTCAAGTTAAGTTTTTTACGTTTTTTTTTTAACACTCCATTAATATTAAAAACCACATATATCTCATGTACTTTTTATGTTTTCTCTCTGCTTTTTTACCTTTCTATCACATTTCAACCAAAAACTTTATACTCCCTCCGTCTCAAGGAAATTTGCACCCCTTGAGTGGCACTCAAATTAAGAAAAGTGATAAAATAGTATCATATGGATAAATATGTATATATTTATGTGAGTGTGCACACAAATTGATATTTTCTTTTTAAGTAGTGTGCAAAATAGTTTGGGACGTCCAAAAAAAAGGAAAATGTACAAATTCATTTGGGATTAATATTCAAGTTTTTTTTAAATGTGTGTAAAAAGTAAACGTAAAACTTTACTTGTAACGGAAGACGTAGTTGTTATATATATTTTTTTTTAGTAAGTATAGAGTTAAATTGATTTATATATGAATCATTAAAGGTTATTAGTTGTTTTCACTGTAGAGTACTAATTATTTTTACTGAAGAGTATTATTGGTTTACACTGAAGAGTCTTAGTTCATTTTCACTGAATAACAAAGACTCTTTAGTGTAAATCAATAATATTCTTCAGTAAATACAACTAATATTCTTCAATGAAAACAATTAATATCCTTCAGCAGTGATTCATGTATAAACTAGTTTCACTCTATACATTGTCATATTTTTTTATATTAATGAAATAAAATAGGGGGATTTTTTTAATGCGTCTTTAAATTTCCAACACCCAAATTATCTTTCCCAAATTGACAAGTGCAAGGAATCTCGTGAGCAGAAAACTGAATTTCCACAAACTCGTTTGTGCGCGACAACTGGTCGTTGAAAATGGCTGCAAACGTGGGATTGAAAGAAGATCAAAAATATGTGTACAGGATCAGCACCGCCGAGGAATGGGAGGAGCTGCAGCGGAGCCGCGCCACTTTCGGTGGAAATCTTGACCAATCAACTGGCTGTTTCCACCTCAGCAAACTCAATCAGGTTCCTCTTCCTCTAGCCCTAACTTTTTTTTATCAAGTTTCCGTTCCTTCTCCTTTTGGAATTGTAATGTTGAAATCAATTAATTAGTGCAGTACTCCGTAGCAAGTAATCGTGATTAAAGGATTCCGCTGTCGTACTTTATTGTTCACTGTAATTTTGTTTCATGATTGACTATGGAGCTTTTGTGCTTTTGATATTTTAAGCGATTCACTGAGTCTGAAGGCGTTTGATTAACGGAATCAGTTTCGCAGTGATTGTTTTCTGTTGGTAAATTGGATTGTTCAGATATCCAATTTGATGAAACTATGCATCTGAATTCTTCTTCTATTTGATCTGTTATGAGTTTTGCAATGCACCAATGTAGAATTCTCATTTTGAAATAGGGAGTGTTTTCTTTTTCTGAAATTTTCCTTTGAAAGCTGACTTAATTTTGCTCGCTTTAAACCTTATTCATAGCAAATTATGTTCTGTTATTTGATGACTTAGCTTCTATGTATGAATTATTTTACAATTCGTTTAGTTTTATTTGTTCCTTGGGTGCAATGTATTGAAGAATAATCGAAGTCCAGAATAATGTGGTTCTAGAGGTAGATA
Organism: Ballota nigra; assembly: GCA_947034835.1. NCBI lineage: Eukaryota > Viridiplantae > Streptophyta > Magnoliopsida > Lamiales > Lamiaceae > Ballota > Ballota nigra. The sequence continues at coordinate 562,363 of OX344727.1, read as the reverse complement.
ACATGGTTATATGCTGAGATCTGGGATGAGATAATCATCACCATGTTTATTCAAGCTCATTCTTTCTTATAGTCTGTTTAACTCTGCCTCTAGGATTACTACTAATAAATTTTCGGCCAAAATATTTAATACGAAGATGGATTTTAGTAAGTTGGGCTGGAAATGATAGTTTCCCTAAATATAGTTTCAAAAATTTGATCTGCCAATTAATTATATACTGGCTGACATTAGATCAATTTGAGAAAGTAGTCGTAATCTTAGTTCAGCTTCTCTCTCCGTCTCTCGAAACTTATGATTTTACTTTTCGTTTTTTATTTGCAGGTCCAATCAACTTTGCAAAACTTCTTCATGAATGTTAAGGAAGATTTATACCTACTCCAAATTGATGCTAAAAAGGTATGTTCACTTGAAACAACTGATTCATACCAGTGCAGTCTGTTATCTGACCCCGAACGCTTTCTATTGACCAAACATGCGAAGATGGGTTGTACCTTATAGTACTCTGCTAGATTCTGTCACTCATAGCAAAATTGTTTTAATTTGAACTATGTTTATTCTAAAATATAGAGAATTACGAGCTAACAAGTATCACTCGCTACAGCTTGGCGATGGTTTGATTTACGAAGGTTTGGACAACTCCGATGTATTTCCTCATTTCTACGGTCCTTCTCGTAGTTTTAGTCCTCTTCCATTAGAAGCTGTGATAAAAGCAGAGAAGCTGACCCTCTTAGATGGCAAATTCAAATGCAGTTTTCTCACATAGTCCTGTTAGTCATCGTGATGATTTGAGCATGCATGGGTGTTTGTCCTACTCGTTCGTATCGTGTTGCTTGATTCGTATATTATTGTGAGACAATAATCATTAGAGATCAAAGGCTTTCGAGCAGTCTTGCCGTGAAAGCAATTGTGGTATGCATGCAATTGCCTTTACATTGGTCTACACGCAGCTATTTGCGTATGGTTATAGCTTGAGAGCCTCAGTTATGGCTGAATTTGTACATGTTAATAAATAAACAATTATGGTTGAATGGAAAATTTCACTGCTGCAGTTTGGATCTATTGTGTGTATAAGATAAAAATTAAGCAATGAATTAGAAACTCTACCTGGAGAGGCTTAGAGCAGGCCAGCCCACTTGAATTTTTTTAAATTTTACTTGTAAGACTTCTATGTATCTACTCTATATATCATCAAACATTAATCTTCACATGCACTAGAATCATTCATTCATATATGTCAACTGAATTCATATATTCCGTTCCAACTATTCATCCATCCGAAATAGGATTGTATTTATACATTGTGTTTTTATAATTCATTTTGGTGAGAAGATTAACTTTTATGATAGAGTATAAATACAGTAAAATTGATTCATGCATAAATTATTAAAGGATATTAGTTGTTTTTATTTAAGAGTGTTATTTTTTTACACTGAAGAGACTTCATTGTTCAGTAAAAACAAACTAAGACTTTTCATTGAAGACAATTAATACTCTTTAACGAAAACAACTAATAACCTTCGTTGATTTGTATATGAACCAATTTTACTGTATACTTTTTCTTTACGGTAAAAGTTAATCTACACTATTGAAGTGACCACAATCTCTCATCAAAATGATAAATACAGTGTATAAATATAATTCTATTTCGGATGGATGAATAATGATCTTGTGAAAAAAGAGTTGGGACGACGAATGAAGTAGTAGTAATGGGATTTATCTATTCTTAACTTGCGCATTCAACAAAATGCATGCATTTATTCGCCACATCGCGACACCTATTTTGGTAGGGAGACAAAATTGTGAAAATATAATTAATTGTCATTACATGTTAGATATATGACGCTGTAAATATTTTAACAAATTTTATTTTACTGTATACAAAGCGGGGATAGCTCAGTTGGGAGAGCGTCAGACTGAAGATCTGAAGGTCACGTGTTCGATCCACGTTCACCGCAATTTCAATTTACATTTTTACACCAATTGGCCCAGAGTTAGGCTTCCGCTGGGCCATTTAAAATCTTATTGGGCTTAGCCTTTTTTTTACTACTTTGACAACGCTGATGGGCCAAGAAATTTTTCCAATTTAACTGAGTTGACCATAGTTATTTGCACTAGCCTCTGTGTTAAATACACTACCTGGATAAATACACTATTTATTTTTCCGAAAATTTACAACATTTCCGGAAAAAAAATTCCGAAAATAAACAAAAAAATTGATTTTTTTTTTTGAAATATTGTGTATTTCATTATGTTCGGAAAAAATGTTCAAAAAAATGAAAAAAATTCCGAACAAAAAATAGTGTATTCATCCAGTTAGTGTCTTTAACATAGAGGCTAGTGCAAATAACCTGGGCCAACTGAGTTTGCTCTAAATAAATGAGTTTTTTTTTTAGGCCCAGGCTAAATACAGTCCCATGTTTTGTTATCCACTTCATCAAAAAAAATGTTCGGATTTTTTTTTTCGAAATATATAAATTTACAAAAATTATATGTTTTGTGTGTGTGTGTGTTTTTTTTTTTTTTTTTTGCATTTTTGGATTATTTTTTTTCCAAAAATGATTAAAATTTCAAAAAAAAATCCGAACATTTTTCTGTTGAAGTGTATTAACAAAAGATAGGACAATATATAACCTTGGGCTATCTTTTAATCTACTCAATTGAATAAGGCCCAGGTTATTTGCACTAGCCTCTTAGTTAAAGACACTACCTGGATGAATACACTACTTGTTCGGAAAAAAAATCGAAATTCTTTCATTTTTTCGAACATAATGGAAAATACAATATTTCGAATGTTTTTTTCGAATTTTTTGTTATTTTTCGGAATTTTTTTCTGAAAATGTTTCAATTTTTCGGAAAATTGAACAATGTATTCATCCTGGTAGTGTATTTAACAAAGAGTCTAGTGCTAATAGTAGACATTGTCTAGGAATATTCTAGGACATGAACCTCATTATTAGCAATTCCTAAAGATTTCATTGAGATATATTGAAATAAGGATGGATCAAAATGAAGCATTAAGCAACAAAAAGGTGGGGTTCATCTCACGTTAGTCAACGGTTGAGAATTTGAGATCGAAATGAGCAATCTCATCTTTATTATTACTACGTTTTTTTTTTTAAATTATGTATTTATTTCTTAGCCTCAAATTTCTCAATGATTTGCTGCTACAACCTAAAAAGGTTGTTGGTGCTGGACAAAATCATTGAATTGCTACCCAAAAAAGTTATAAAGGAAGTTCAAAGAATTTATACAAAGATGTAAAAGATATAAAAAAAATTGAAAAATACAAGAATGTGTGACATGTTGAACAATACAACACAAACTATATTAGGTTTGTTTTAGGAGATGCATAATAGATTATATTTATCTAATGAGATGAATATGATCCTTTTTTGTTTGAATAGTTCTAGTGTGAATTTGAGTGTATAATATGCACTTGAATTTTGAAAAGAAAAAAAAATACCCCAAATAAAAATCAGAAATATCCCAAAAAATAATCAGTAATACCTCAATTGCAGAAAAAAAAAAATGCAGATCGTTGTGTTAGTGTGTATTTTGGAAAAGAATTTCAAAATTAACATAAAAATAAGCTTAAAATTCAAGTGCATGTCACGCACTTCACTGAATGCTAAAATTTGTGTTTTTGTTTAGTATGAAATCTAATAAAATAGTATATGCATTGCAATTGTTTAGTTACTCTAGGAGAAATATATATTATATGAAAATAGTTTATAATAAATTTATTATGAAATTATATTAAGGTATCTAATATTTGATCAAGAATATCGATAGTTTCATCAAGAGTATTATTATATTAAGGTATCTAATATTTAATCAGGAGTATCGATAATTTCATCAAGAACATTATTAATATAGGTCAGCGGTATTATATTGTAATTATTATAAATTTCTTGATAATTAAATATTCGATATTTTAAAATAATTTTATGATAAATTTATATAAACTATTTTCATGTAAAATTTAGTCTTTACTCCAAATTAATTAAATTATTTAAAGGGCATGCGAATTAGTGGGATCTTTCCCCACAAAATTATGACCTGCCAAGTGACAACCTTGAAAGTCGAAAGCAAATATTGAATGCGTCCAAATTTGAAGTCTGTTTTAGTAATATTTATAACGTGCAAAAAGTAAATAAATAAATAAATAAATAAATAAAAAAGGGTTTGATAATGCCATTTGCTTGACTACCAAATTATGCAATCTATTTTCTGTACAATTATTTGTGGATGCAATATTTATTTGAAATGACAACTTTAGCATAAAGTCAATAATTGCTTCTTCAATAAACGATTTCTTCACTCCAAAGTTAGATGGATATATATAATCAAACAGCAACTGATCATTAATAAAATGTTGAGGAATCATTTAAGCTGCTGCACTAACAAGCAGATGATTCTTTAAAATGAATTAATAATGCAACTTTAAAAGAGTATATTCTATGATTCTAGTACTATGTTTAATTCCTAAAAAAGAAATTCTTATCGATTCAAATTTAAAAGATACGAAATTCATACAAAATCCACAAATTATAATAGTTATGTTGTTTCTTGTGGTGTGGGTGATGGGTAGGGTGGGGTGGGGGTTAGTGAGGTGATGGGGCAACAAATTAGGTTATACAAAGTAAATTTTATATGAAAATAATTCATTATAAATTTATTATTAAACTGTTTTAAAGTATGGGTTAATGACATATAAATACACCAGCTTTTTTTCAACTTTCAATTTAATCCTGAACTTCACGATTAAATAATAAAAACTCAACATTTTAACGAATTTAAATCCGATACATATTTTTGTGCCTCCACTCGTTTTCGACCGTTATCTGGTGACGTGTCTCGCACAAGCTATCTGTCGGAGACGGGCGGAGACACAAAAATATGTATCAGATTTAAATTCGTTAAAAGGTTGGGTTTTTATAATTTAATCGTGAAGTTCAGGATTAAATTGAAAGTTGAAAAAAAATGGTGTATTTATATGCAATTAACCCTTAAAGTATTGAATATTTGATCAGGAGTATCGATAATATCATTAAGGTATCATTAATTTTTAGTTCAATTTTTTTTACAACAATTACGATATAATTAATACAATTTACAACAATTACAATATAATACCACCGATTCAGATTAATGACACTCTTGGTCAAATATTCGATATTTTAATATAGTTTCATGATACATTTATCATGAACTATTTCCATATAATATTTTTCCATGCAGTTAAATTAAAGATGTGTGTATATACTTTGATTAAAATTTTCCATGGACACTACTTAAGCTAAAGCTAAGTGATATGAAGAAGGTAACATGTTTTCAAATTCTTTTGCCACAAATTTTATATTTTTTTTCATATTTTAAATTACAAATATATATATTGATTAATTATATCTAATTTTATGAGCCATACAAATGCCATCATAATAATTGAAGAGGTTACTATAGTGAATGTAAATTGGCATGTCTTATTTCCAAGACATAATTATGAGTTTGATTTTGTGTGAAGTGTCAACTTATCATGCACGTCTTCAACATTTGGTGATGGGAGTGGAGAATTGAATTTTAACGTCTATGTTCCTATTAAAGTGCACAGTCTAAAGTAATCAAATCTTATCACGAAAAATATTTCGAATCAAAAGGTTTTGTATATGTTTCTTTAATTAGGAGGGGTGTATTCAATTGGGATTCTATCGAATTTTTTTGGACTTTAAAAAGTTTGTGTATTTAGAAAATTTATAAACTCCATGCAGAGTTTGACTGACTTTTTTTATTGATTTATTTGGATTTTTATAGACTTTACAGGATTATGAAATACATTTTTTTTATAGATTTACATAGACTCCGGCGCTGAAACCACTGATGCAAATATATATGGGACACACTTGTATATAAAAAAAAGTTATCCAAATTATTTAGAAAAAAAATACATTAGTTAAAAAAATATATTATTATTTCATCTTCATTTTCATCACAGTTATACCTCGCCCTCATTAGAAGTCTCAGGTTTGTTAAAAGAGATTTTGGAGAGTAAAATTTATTTATATTTTTTGAAGAGTAGACTTGACAACCCGGCGGGTAATCCCCAAAGCAAACAGGGACGGGGAATTTTTTTGCCCTGTAGGCGGGGACCGGGATAGTATTCTCAGCCTGGGGGATCCCCGTCTCGTTCCCCCGCGGAGAGCCGCATTATTTTTTATATAATTAATATATTTATATATAATTTTAATGTTAAAGTAAATTACAAATAAATATTTCATAGTTTCCTACTCAATTAACTATTTATTAGTAAAAAAATAAGTAGGCTGGGAACAGGGAATCGCCGCGAGACGGGGATCCCCGTTGAGGCGGGGATGGGGAAATTTTTTTTCCCATTTATTTTGCAGGGACGGGGATGGGGGATGACCTCCCGTCCCCGCCCCATTAACATCCCAATGGAAAAGAATCAAAGAAAGTCCATAGACTGTTGAATACCTAAATATTTTTTAAGACTTTTCAAAATCCGTAGAAATCTCTGGTTATTAGAAGAGATTTTGAAGAGTGAAATTTATTCATATTTTGGAAGGAAAATCTAAGAAAATCCGTGGAGTATTAAACTCCATAGACTGTTGAATACCTAAAGATTTTTTAAGACTTTTTAAAATCCGTATTGAATACCTCAGGATTTTTAAAGACTTTTGAAAATTTAGATTGAATACACCCAAACTTTAAAAGTCTAAAAAAATCCTACAGACTCTATAACCAATACACCCCTCTAAATCTTATCACGAAAATATAAAAGAATCAATTTTTTTCAGCTATTTTATCCATGAACGGACTTTACAGTACACCCATAATACCTTCTGACATATCATATAAACCACATGCATAAAACTAAACATACTTTTAATGAACGGAGAGAGTATCTTTTAAAATATACTTCGTTGTTTTGCAATTACTTTCAAACATCTCATAATAACTTGTATACTTCGAAAGTAAACAACCCTCCATAAACTCCATTCTCGTAATATTCGTAATTAATTTTATACAAATGTTATTACTTTGTACATAAATTAATTTTTTAAAATTACGTCCCAAAATTCTACTCTTTATTCTATTTTCTTAATTTTTTATGTCCTTGCCAATAATAACCGTGGTGTTAGGGATAATATGAATGCTTTAATTCTACATATTTTTACAAGTTCGAATTTTTAAGTGAGACGAAATTCTTTCGCGTGAAAACAATGGAGTGTTATATTTCTAGTGAGAAGTTTTTACATTTTTATATTTTAAAGTATCATTTGATAACTCTTGTACTGGAGTCGTGACAAAAAAAAAAAAAAAAACAAACAAACAAACATGATCCTCGGGAGTAACAAATTATTTTAAGGCGTGCTCAAATCAATAACAAAAGTTCAATATTTTGTGCCTATATTAATAACTCGGGATTTAGATCAAATCCGTTCCTTATCTTTTTATCTTTATCAAATTGATCCTCTGTTTACCTGTTTTATTAATTTAGTCCAATATCTATTCAAGTTTCACCAAAACGATCCTAACTGACCTAAAAATGTACAAAATTTCACCGTTTTGGTCCTATATTTATTTTCTTTACCAATTCAGGTCATAATTGAACGCATTAAGCATAAAATGCCACCTTTTTAGTCATGTGCACTAGCTTTTTCGGGGGAAGCATATGATGTGATTTTTTTTCCAATGTGGCACGTTAGGTGACCATCTTTGCCAAATAAAAAAAAACTTGAAACAAAATAAAATAAATCAATTAGAACCATTTTTCACCAAATTAGGACCATTTTGGCGAAACTTGAAAAAATATAGGACTAAATTGATAAAGCAAATTTGTAGAGGACCATTAGGATAAAGGTGAAAAGATAGAGGACGAATTTGGTTTAAATCCCTTAATAACTCGGATAGACTTGTCATTTAGATACTTGCCTGGTGTAACCTTTGAGACTTGTCATTTTCTCACGTATGATTTTGCATGCTATTAATAAGAGTATAAGTACTTTAATTCAGTATACATATGACCATTGATTGGTGATATCGCTATACACGATTGGTGATATTTATTAAGAAGGACAACGATATTCTCATTCTTCACAATCAATTTTCACCTTCTAGTCATATATATATCACAAAATCATGTATATATATATATACTTTTATTCATACACATACAATGATCGATCATGTCGTTATTGAACATATATATATACCCCACCAGATTTAAAATTCAATTTCGTTCACCAAAAATCACAAAGAATTTGGGATATTCAATTCAATCTCATAACTTACCAAATGGTTTTATTTCAATTCTATTTTCGAATAAAATGAAAAAGTAATGCTACAATTTAATATTTAGTGTGTATATATACATATTTACAGAGTATGTATAGAGTGAGATTAGTTTATACATGAACAATTTTACAATACTTTTTAGTGTAATTAATTTATAACCTTTAGTGAAACAATTAATACTCTTCATAACCTTCAACTAATACCCTTCAAAACCAATACCTTATAATATGAAAACAACGAGGAAATATCAAAACTAGTCCTATAACTTAGCTTGATTCCAATTTAAGCCCCGTAACTTTTTATTTTCTCAATTTTAGTACTGGAGTTGCCAATTTTAGTCCTGTAACTTTTTATTTTTTCAATTTTAGTCCTAGAGTTATCAATTTATGTCCTTTTTGGTATAAAAATTCAAATACTCACCGAAAAAATTGGGGGTTTTTTTTTCCGGCAAATTGTACATGTGGACTACCACATAATCAAAAAATTAATCAATCATCTAATTATAATCGGCCCATTTGGAAATAAAAATGGCCCCGACCCAAATCAGTGATTTTTTTTTTTTTGAGGCAATATAAGGACTAAAATTAATAACTCCAGAATTAAAATTGAGAACATGAAAAATTAGAGGACTAAAATTGACAATTTTAGGACTAGAATTGAAAAATAAAAAGTTATAGGACTAAAATTGAAAAAATGAAAAGTTACAGGACTAAAATTGGAATGAACATAAGTTACAGGACTAGTTTTGATATTTTCTCTGAAAACAACCATCACTTCAAATGGTTCATGTATGAACCATTTTTTCTCTATATTGTGTCATATATATATATATATATATATTAAAATGCCATAATTTACTTTTTCTTTTTTTATTGCATAATGAGTACTACCTCCGTCCCAGAACACATTGCGGAGTTTGTTGGTGAACGAATCTAATCGTAAGGATTAGTGGCTGTGTTAATGTTTTTACGTCACCAATCAATAACGTGTGATTGATTACCACCGTAAATGGTAAATCGGGGTATGAAATTATCGAATTTGTAAATTCGGTAGTCGAAATTGGACTTATTTCGTGTATGTGTGAGTTTGGGTGTGTTTGTATGTGTTTTTTGTCTCAGATTCTAAAATTATATAAATAAGCTGGAGAACAACTATTTATAGAGGCTAGCAAGCATGAGGTGCTACTGACTCTTGGTCTCCTTAGCTTGCATGCCTGACATATGTCCTTTGACCTTAGTTTGACCTTATCTAAGCTGAATCTTAGTTACAAAGTCTTCTTTTGGGTCTTATCTCGGACTCATTGTTGTTCGTCTAGGTCGGCTTGAATGATCTTGATGACCCTTCAACTGAAAGTTGTTCGCCTCTTGAGGGTGTACTTTGGAAGTTGTTCGCCTTATGGCTTTGGGATCTTTGTCCTTTGTTCACTTGTACACACTTCTTTGGCTGTTTGTTGTATCATAGTTTGACCAAGTTGTTCGTCATTGATGACTTCACAGTTGGCTCATTCTTAGTCTCGAGTCTTAATACCTGTTCGCCCATCAGTTGTTCGTCAGGGGAGTTGTTCGTCACTTTATACACCTCCCAGATTGGTTAATGCACCCGAATCGTGATTTTCTTTGTTTAGACTTCAATAATTGTCCGTTCCACATTTAGATGATGTTCGCTTATCAACAATTGCCCCCTATCCTGACTAGATGTTGCATCAGACGAGCAACTTTGTGGCGAGCAACTGTAGTTAGGATATCGTCTTGGCCAAGATTTGGACGAACAGCATCTTTGTGGCGAGCAACATTGGAATAACCGTTCCGTCTTCCCATGGTCTGGGGAGATCACGAAGATGACGCCAGCGCAATGATTGCGCGCCGTTCACGCGCGAGCAACCCCGAGGCCACGCGCTCCTATAATTGTTTATAGGCCCTTCAATTTGTGGTTTAGCTAGGAATTAACCCCGTTTTCTTTCAATTTTATCCCCGGGGCTTTTGGGAAATTATATCTGGGACCCCGTTTTTGCTTGGGGTATAAATAGTGGGAAAACTGAAATTTTTCCCACTTTTCCCCCTCTTGCAACAGTGCTCCGGCGAATCCTTCCCTCCTCCGGCGATTTCGAGCTTTCCGGCGTCCGTTCCATAGTATTTGGCCTCAAATTTCAACTCCCAGGTAGTTACTCTTCTTCTCCTATCTTCTTCTTTACTTTTTCTCTCGAAAACGCCATCGCCGCCGCGTAGGTTCGAGCTCCACCGTCTTCTCCGGGATAGCGCCGCCGTCTGCAACTCTTTCTACCACCGCTCGGATTTTTCTTCCTCTTCCATGTCTTCGCACTCGAGCAATAAGACTGAAGAGACCTTAGATCCACTTTTTCTAGTTGCGGTCCCCATCGATCAACCTCCCTTCGAGATTTCTTCGGCGTCGGATCTTCACGTGGATTCAGTTGTTCGCTCTGTGGAGGACACCGGTGCGGGCCCATCTGGGAGAGAATTAATAGTTGCGGCGAACAACAATTTGGACGTAAGCTCTTCGTCTTCTGCCGAATCTAGAGATCCAGACCTTAACGAACTCACTCGCGAGTTCCTGGAGAGTATTAACTTCCCATCCCCAAGGATGCGGGAAAATGAGATCCCAGCTGGGGTTGCTCGACTATTTGAATGGCGAGCATATGCTGAAAGGTATGCGAACAACTTTCTCCGTCCCCAGAGGGAAATAATGGATAAGGTGAAAACTGAGTACCAGGCGAGCAAGATAAAAAGCGTTGTTCGCGAAGATGAACTGGACTCTATCCGGAAGGACTACAAAATCCCATACGATATTCACCTGTGGGCTCCCCGGAGAAAGGAAAGAGTTGATCGCCCACCCCCCGGATGTACGGCGATCAACCTTCACACCTTGATTGCCGGATTAAAGCTGCCTCTTCCACCCGTTGTTGGTCGATTCCTGGAGGCGACCAACTTGGCCATCACCCAAATTACTCCAATTGGGTGGATGAACCTTCTAGGCTCTATGTGCCTGTTCGCCTTAGAGGGGTATGTTGATCGGATCACTGCGGAAGAGATCAACTACTTGATGACAATTACAAGCTGCCCCTTGGGAGAAGAAGGCTATCACTATCTCAAGGCAAGAACTGGGTTGAAAATGGTGGAAGAGGTGCCGAACAAGGTTCGTGACTGGAAGCAACACTTCTTCTGGATTGCGGGTGATTGGCGAGCATCTTCCGGTCCACACGGCGGCCCTGGACGAATAAATTCTCCAGCAACCTATGGAAAACTGAAACGTAAGTTTGTTTCTTGCTCGCCTTTGGGCTAAGTAGTTCTAATTTAACTTTTCTTGTTTGTTCGCAGGCCCTCGTCTACCCAAGTGGAATTCGAAAGAGGAGGAGTTGAGCTCCGAGTTCTTGTTTACTTCGTGCTTGGTCGGCCTCCGCAATAAAGCAGATAGAACTATTGACTATCTCTGCCGAACAAGGTGTCAAAAAGCTGCTCGCCTTTTGACTTACCCACACCACCTGGAGGCTCAAGCTGAGGTGCCCCCAGGTATGAAAATTTCTAACTCCTTGCTCAAGTCTTGTTCGTCGTTAACTTGTTTAACTTGCTCGTCTAATTCTAACTCTCTTTATTTTTTTAGCCGAACAAGTTAGAGTTGCCATTCCTCCCTCATACACCCTCCTAGAGCAAAGGGTTCTCGTAATGGGGCCGCCAAAAGGGAAGAAAAGGAGAGGTGACCCTCCTCAAGCGGTGCTCGCCATGTCGAACAAGCCTGAGGGGGCTAGAGTTCCGAGACAGGCTGCCCACCCAGTCCAAATCCGGTCCCCTCCCGTTTCCCCTCCTCATGGGGGGAAACGTTTAAAGAAAGCTGACGGGACTCTCTTGTCCCACGATGTCCCTGGCAAGGGGAAGGAGAAGGTGGGTTCGAGCCATGCTCGCCCAGAAGGGGACGTTGTTCGTCGTTCATCTGCCGAGCTCACGGAGAGGTCCGGCAAGGCGAGCAAAGATATAGGTTCCCCCAGAGGCCCCGAGGACACCACATACTTAGGCCGAGATGAGTGATTAGGCGTGAAATTGTCATGATTCGTAGCTAGAAACGCCCTAGTTTTGGTCGAGTTTATAGAGTATTTAGAGTCAATTGAGCATTATTTCTATACATTGATAAATTTGTCTCTTTGATGCTCATAGGTGAATAGAGGACGAAAAACGGAGTTCGTAGGACTTTGAATCGACTCAAACGGATGCCCGGATGAGAAGATATTGAAGAAATACGATCGGTATTAGTGCGGACGAGGAAAAGTATCACTTGGGAGAAGTTTTGAGATCACTCGAGCGCCCTACTCGAGCGCCACCGCTCGAGCGCCTTACTCGAGCGCGCAAACGTACAGAACAATTCTTGCGCTCGAGCAGCTCGAGCGCCACCGCTCGAGCGAATCGCTCGAGCGCCCAAAACTTACAGAATAATTTCAGCGCTCGAGCAGCTCGAGCGCGACCGCTCGAGCGAATGCACCATTCGAGCTACACTGCTCGAGCGGGACCGCTCGAGCGTTTTGCTCGAGCGCCCCTATACTTTTGCCTCCGGATTCGTATTTTCGGCCCGTTAACTCCCGTTTCGACCCGTGCCTATATATATCTCGTCCAAACACGTTTTGAAGGATCCCCAACTTTTTTACATCACGTTTCATAGAGTTTTTAGAGCAAGAAGGAAGAGAAGAGACGAGCAAGGCTTAGATTTACGTTTTTAAGGTTTTTGATTACGAATTTACTCTACGATTTCACGTTTTAGCTTCGATTCTTAATATCTTTTGTTCTTAAATACGTTGAGACCTAGTTTGTGAATTAATTTCAATTTAATCTTTTACATATTAAAACCTCAGTTTATGTTCGTTCTTTTCTTCGTTTTCATTATCATGTTCATGTTTGCTAATTATTTAATTATTATTGTTTACGTTCAAACCATGTCTAGCTAAAACCCTTGCATGCTTAGGGTAGGATGAACTCGTAGAAGTAGGTTGTGGGTACGTAATTAGAGTAACTTGTGACGTTAGGTTTTAATTCTCTTAATTAATGAATGCTTAAAATTAATCTAGATTTTACTCTTGAGTTTCGTTCGAAAGGTGTTAGAGAGAGGACGACCGTATCACTCTTTAACAACGAGTAGGCTTAACGAGGGGGTTTAGGAAAGGTTAATTCATCTACCGGTTTAGCGAAGGAGGACGACCGCATCACCTTAGTTAAATTAGGGTCTCATTAATTAAGCACAGTTCATTAACTTGTTAGTGGATTAGTGAAGTCGATTGCTAGGATAAAGTATTAGGGTGAGAAATCTTGAGCTTTCATTCTACGATCTTTTACTTAGGTTAATTCTTGGTTGTCACAATTACTTTGATTATGTACCTGCTCCGTTAGTATACGTAGGGATTCCTATCCTGAGCATCACCATCTCTCATTAGAAAACAACCCGTAGTTAATTCGTTCTTTTTCATTCTTTAGTTAATTAGTCTATTTTAGTCTTTTAATTAATTTTTCAAAAACCCAAAAACATCACACTCATATTAACTACGACGCGTAGATCTTCAGGGATCTATTCGCATACATACCATCCCTTGGGTTCGATAATACTTGGTCCCTATACTTGCCCATACTACAGTGAACCCGTACTCTTGCGGGGAAGCTACTAGTAGAAGCTAGTAAAATCGCTTCAAGTCAATGGCGCCGTTGCCGGGGATGGCGTTTTATGCTTTTTGAATAGGACTTGTCGATAGCTTAGTAGTTAGTAGTGGGTGCTTATTTTCTGTTTTTATTTTTTTTTATTTTTATTTTTATTTATTCGGCAGTTGCGTTTTGATCCATCTGCTAGTGTGTCAGGTTTATGAGAACACGCTCACAAGGCAATACGAGCGAAGAAAGAATACCTGCAGACCCTGAGACAATAGCCAGAAGGAACCGAGCTTACTTGAGAAGAATGAACGCAGCCGACTTAGGGAAGGAACCGATGGATCTTAGTAATGAGTTGGACGATGCTGCCAACGATTCCAATCAGGCAGTAAACCGGGTTGATGGCTCTGGAGGGAGTGGTGGTCAGAATCAAGACCAGTTCGTGGATAGTCAAAGCCAGAACCCGGGTGCACAAAATGTAAACAATCCAGCTCAGAACCTAGTCCAAAATCCTCTGAACAATCCTGCTTACCCACAAAACCCACATAACCCTTTCCACAACCCAGCATATCAACATTACCCATACCCACCATACCCTTATCCACCATACCCGTATCCTCCACCTCCTGTCTATAACCAACCACCTGTGTACCAACAACCTCCAGTTCAAAACATACCAGCACCACCTGTCGCTCCTCAGCCTGCGCCCCAGAACGCAGATCAGAATATGGCAATTCGGGGCAGGTTCGCGGCACAACCGCAGAGGTATTACGATGGAGTGGCCTTACCACCTGTGGAGGCCAATAACTTTTCAATCTCCCCAGGAATTCTCAAGCTGCTTACTGAGAATCAATTCAAGGGGGAGGTTGGGAAGGAGAACCCTCACACGCACTTGAGGAGTTTCCTCATGATTGCATCTACTTTCAATTACAATGGCATGTCTGAAGATGCCAAGAGGCTCAGGTTGTTCCCATTCTCTCTTACGGGAATAGCCAAGGAATGGTATGATAACACGCTCCCACGGGGAGGTGTTAATACATGGGCCGAGCTCGAGCGTCTTTTCCTCGAGCGATTCTACCCTCCATCAAGAACGATTAAAGCGAGAATTGAGATCTCTTCCTTTCGCCAGAAATCTGGAGAGGATTTACGCCAGGCGTGGGAGAGATACTCGAATATGTTGATCGAGTGCCCGCAGCACGGGTACAACGAGGGAGATATAATGGCGTTCTTCTACAGTGGAGCCAGCAAGACTGGCCAAGCCCACCTAGATGCATGTGCAAGTGGAGCTTTTCTGAACCAGGGAGTAGCGAGGTGTAGAGAGATCGTGGACAATATTGTCACGAATGCTGGTGCATGGAACGAGGATCCAGAATTTCAGAGGGTATGCAAGTTGGAGGAGAACGAGGGTACGAGGAAGCTATTGATGGCTATGATGGAGAAGATCAGCAACCTCGAGATGGGGCAGAACTTAGTTGGAGGGAATGGAGCAGCAAGCGAGAAAGTGGAACCACCCACGAGTCAGCTAGAAGAGGCCAACTATATGGGAAGGCCTAATTACCCACAAGGGGGGTATCCACAAGGTGGAAACCAGTATGGAAGACCTTCTTTTGGTCAACCATTTGTACCTCCAGGCCCACAGCCGCCTCAAAACCAATGGAGGAACACACAAGGGTATCAAGGAGGCCAGCAGCCTCCTCAAAACACTTGGAGGAAAAATGAGAATTTCTCTTATGCTAACCCAAAAGCTGGAATTACTGTGCCTGCAGGTGTTGATCCAGGTTCTAAACCTCCTGGTGGAGAGGGTGGTGCATCAACCGAAGAGATGTTGAGAGCGATCCTTCAGAAAGTGGAGGAAGGTAGCAAGCGATTGTCCTCTTTGGAGTACGATGTGAAGGAGTTGCATAAGAAAGGCGATCAACGAGATCAAGAACTCCAGAAGAGAGACATCGAGTGGAATCGAGTTCAGCAAGAGAACAACAGAAGATTCAATTCCATCGAGTACCAAATTAGCCAGATCGCAAAGTCTCAGCCGAGAGAGCCTGGCAAGTACCCATCAATGCCCGAGGATAACCCAAAGGAACATTGCAAGGCTATTGAGTTGAGAAGTGGGACCAAATATGATGGTCCCGAGATGCCTGCTGATTCTGAGACGCTCAAGGAGAAAGATGAGACAGAACGGATAGAGTCTCAAAGTGATGGAGTTGAGGTTGAGAAGGAAGGAGTTAAGATGAAAATTGATGATAAGAGTCAAGATGTGGATGAGACCCAGAAGAGCAAAGTGCCTGATGAGGAGATTGAGGAGATGGAGAGAGTTCCTAAGTGGAAAAAGGCAAAGGAAGCAAGGGATAAAGTGAAAGAAACAGAAAGAGATGAGTGGGGGGTACCCAAATCTGTGATACCCGTCCCATATCCACAGCGCTTCATGAAAAAGAAGCTTGATGAAAAATTTGCAAAATTTCTTGATGTTTTTAAACAACTTCACATTAACATTCCTTTTTATGATGCTTTGGAACAGATGCCGCATTATGCGAAGTTTCTGAAGGACTTGATCGCGAAAAGACGGCGAGTGGATGAGCCGAAGTGGGTGCAGTTGAACCACGAGGTGAGTGCATTAGTGCACAAGGCGCTTCCACCTAAGCTGAAGGATCCCGGGAGCTTCACGATCCTATGTGACATTGGGAACGGGATCAAGAAGGGAGCGTTGTGCGACCTTGGAGCAAGCATCAATCTCATGCCCCTGTCGCTTTTCAAGAAGTTGGAAGGGTGTGAACTTCAATCCACAATGATGACGCTTCAACTTGCCGATCGGTCTATTACTAGACCTCAAGGTGTGGTTGAAGACGTCCTAGTGAGAGTTGGAGATCACATCTTTCCAGCCGACTTTGTAGTGTTAGAAATGGAGGAAGATGAGCACGTGCCCCTGATTTTGGGAAGACCGTTCTTAGCTACGGCGGGGATGGTGCTAGACGTGGCGAATGGGAAGATCACGTTGAAGGTTGATGATCAAGAAGTGAAGATCTCCCTATATGAAGCCATGAAGCACCCGAAGGAGGATGAGAGCTTGTATTGCATGGATGCCATTGATCCTCGTGTTGAAGACACACATTCTCTCCCGAATTCCTCTCATACTCATGATTTTGTTAGTCCTTCACCTGTTGAGTTAACCCATGAACATTATGATCTTGATTATTTTGATAGGGATGAAGTGAAGAAGTTGAAAGATAAAGAGGTGAAAAGTGCGGACGTGGTCCAGTTAGAAGGGAAAGGAGGAGTTGATAAGAAAAAGTCCAAACTCAAGAAATTGTTTAGTAAGACCCCTCCAGATAGAGGCAAGAAGGAGTTGAGACCCATAACACTTGGGGATGAGAAGAGAGCAAAAGGGCTCATGATGGTGGGGCATCAAGGAAAGGAGTTCAAACACCACTCTTATGAGAGTAAGGGAGGTAAATTTGAGTATGATGTCCCATAAGCTCCTTTGAGCACGGTCCGGCATGAGGACCTTAAAAATAGCGCTGAATGGGAGGCAACCCATTTTTATTTGCTTTCATTTATTTTTAGTGTCTTTTTATATTATTAGGGAATATTTTGAGTCGTATGTTTAACCTCGTACTCGAGAGTTTTATTTTGTAGGCTTGTCTCTAAAGGAGTAAAGGTATCATGGAGTTATTTAGATTGAAGGAACCAACTTGAGACAAGGGAGTGTGCAAAGCTATTGAGAGAAACTGAATTGTTCGGTTGAGGTAACCCACAACCCCAAACTTAGACCTCTAGCAAGGTCGAAGTTTGGGGGGGTGGAGTTTTTTATTTGTTTTATTATTACATTGCACCGGAGCACCCCTTATCTTTGAGTTGAGTTAGTTATTTGGTGCCTTGAGATGCTCCTTGGGCTATTATTAATTTGTTTTGTTACTCAATATTTTATGCCTATCAATCACCTTATGCTTGTTGATTGCTATCTTTGAGTATGATTTGATGAGTAGGGTGAATTGTGAGGCTGAGTTAGGAGTTTTCTTGTGTGAGTGTTTGAGTTAGAGTTGATTTGAGAAAGAACTTGTATGCTTGTAAATTTTTCTTTTGAGTGCTTGTGTGATGAGAGTGAGAATTCACTAGGACTAGCATGGATGTGAAAGCCGTGAGATTTGAGCCTTACGAGATTTAAATGCATGATTTAATCTCTTCGTTTGTGAGT
Organism: Ballota nigra; assembly: GCA_947034835.1. Lineage (NCBI taxonomy): Eukaryota > Viridiplantae > Streptophyta > Magnoliopsida > Lamiales > Lamiaceae > Ballota > Ballota nigra. The sequence continues at coordinate 544,228 of OX344727.1, read as the reverse complement.
GAATCGTCACCTTAGAGGATGCTAGAACTTGCATGTGCTCTTGCTTCTTGATTGTGTCTAGTTTGATATGCCGAATGTGATCTTAGGCCATCTTTGATTTAATTGAGTCACTTAGCCAGAATTTTCCTTACCAATGATATTGATCCCTTGTTAGCCCCTTTGAGCCTAAAGCCTATTTTATTTGCTAGCACATATGAACACTATTCCAATTCCTAAGCCTTTTTGTCCAAATTTGAGTGGAGAATAGGAAAGTGTGAATATGAAGGGAGTGAATTGAGTTGAAAAAGGAAAAGATTGTTTGTTGAGTGAATATGAGAAGAAAGGTGTGATGAAGTTTTGAGATGTGGGAAAAGGAACAAAAAAATTTGAGAATGAGCAAAAGAAGAAAAAATGAGCTCATGTGTTGTGCGAAAAAGAAAAAAATGATGAAGTGATTGAAAAAGTGAAAAAGAGAGAAAGAAAAAAAAATTGAAGTGTTGAGAGAATTGAAAGCGAAAGTGTAGTGATTGAATATGTTTGAAGTAGATCGTTTTTAATCTCGAATTACCGAAGTTTTGAATTTCTATTCTCCATTCACGTGAGTCACTTTACCATATTGTTATCCCACCTGTCCAAAGAGCCTACATTACAACCTTTTGAAAGTCCTTTTTGATTCGGCATTGATTTCTAGAGTATGGTCGAAGTTGAGAGCATTTACAAGCCTATGGCTGCCAATTTGTGTGATTGATTGATTGAGTGAGTCCCTTTATCATTGTTATACACTTGTGAGGGAGTTAAACACATCGTTGAGTGCACATCCATGCTTGATCTTGGTGCTTCTTATTATTGTTGCATGAATACGATAAAAGGAATTGAGTGAGTATACGGGTGATTGACTTTTGAAGCTTGAATTCATTAGCTTGCATGATTGATTTTTCCTACTCATTCCTAACAATTTCACTTGACTTATTATTTCATTGCTTGGGGACAAGCAATGTGGTAAGTTTGGGGGGGTTGATTAGGCGTGAAATTGTCATGATTCGTAGCTAGAAACGCCCTAGTTTTGGTCGAGTTTATAGAGTATTTAGAGTCAATTGAGCATTATTTCTATACATTGATAAATTTGTCTCTTTGATGCTCATAGGTGAATAGAGGACGAAAAACGGAGTTCGTAGGACTTTGAATCGACTCAAACGGATGCCCGGATGAGAAGATATTGAAGAAATACGATCGGTATTAGTGCGGACGAGGAAAAGTATCACTTGGGAGAAGTTTTGAGATCACTCGAGCGCCCTACTCGAGCGCCACCGCTCGAGCGCCTTACTCGAGCGCGCAAACGTACAGAACAATTCTTGCGCTCGAGCAGCTCGAGCGCCACCGCTCGAGCGAATCGCTCGAGCGCCCAAAACTTACAGAATAATTTCAGCGCTCGAGCAGCTCGAGCGCGACCGCTCGAGCGAATGCACCATTCGAGCTACACTGCTCGAGCGGGACCGCTCGAGCGTTTTGCTCGAGCGCCCCTATACTTTTGCCTCCGGATTCGTATTTTCGGCCCGTTAACTCCCGTTTCGACCCGTGCCTATATATATCTCGTCCAAACACGTTTTGAAGGATCCCCAACTTTTTTACATCACGTTTCATAGAGTTTTTAGAGCAAGAAGGAAGAGAAGAGACGAGCAAGGCTTAGATTTACGTTTTTAAGGTTTTTGATTACGAATTTACTCTACGATTTCACGTTTTAGCTTCGATTCTTAATATCTTTTGTTCTTAAATACGTTGAGACCTAGTTTGTGAATTAATTTCAATTTAATCTTTTACATATTAAAACCTCAGTTTATGTTCGTTCTTTTCTTCGTTTTCATTATCATGTTCATGTTTGCTAATTATTTAATTATTATTGTTTACGTTCAAACCATGTCTAGCTAAAACCCTTGCATGCTTAGGGTAGGATGAACTCGTAGAAGTAGGTTGTGGGTACGTAATTAGAGTAACTTGTGACGTTAGGTTTTAATTCTCTTAATTAATGAATGCTTAAAATTAATCTAGATTTTACTCTTGAGTTTCGTTCGAAAGGTGTTAGAGAGAGGACGACCGTATCACTCTTTAACAACGAGTAGGCTTAACGAGGGGGTTTAGGAAAGGTTAATTCATCTACCGGTTTAGCGAAGGAGGACGACCGCATCACCTTAGTTAAATTAGGGTCTCATTAATTAAGCACAGTTCATTAACTTGTTAGTGGATTAGTGAAGTCGATTGCTAGGATAAAGTATTAGGGTGAGAAATCTTGAGCTTTCATTCTACGATCTTTTACTTAGGTTAATTCTTGGTTGTCACAATTACTTTGATTATGTACCTGCTCCGTTAGTATACGTAGGGATTCCTATCCTGAGCATCACCATCTCTCATTAGAAAACAACCCGTAGTTAATTCGTTCTTTTTCATTCTTTAGTTAATTAGTCTATTTTAGTCTTTTAATTAATTTTTCAAAAACCCAAAAACATCACACTCATATTAACTACGACGCGTAGATCTTCAGGGATCTATTCGCATACATACCATCCCTTGGGTTCGATAATACTTGGTCCCTATACTTGCCCATACTACAGTGAACCCGTACTCTTGCGGGGAAGCTACTAGTAGAAGCTAGTAAAATCGCTTCAAGTCAATGAGCGAAAATTTTCTGAGTAAGTTTTTACTTTCTTGGCGAATAAGTTTTTTATTTGCCAAATCTTTCAAGTGTTGACCTTCTTTTTGTTCGCAGATACCGGCCCAACGATTATCCAGGGCGAGCAGATCTGATTCACCAGTTTGCCTGCTCTAGGATGCCGACGAGCTTCCGTGATATTACGGACGACCATGTTCGCCGAGCAACTGAAATTGTTGCTCGTGCCTGGTCACGGCCGTTGAACAAAGCGGTCCTCGCCCAGGGCCCCATTGATAAATTTCACTTATCAATGGTCCAAGCTGCAAACTCCCTTGTCTCAGCTCAAAGGGGAATGGCTCAAGTAGCCAAGCTAGAGGAGACTGCTCGTCATCATGCCGCCTCCATTCGCCAGCTCACTGAGGAAAAAGATAAAATGGCGAACAACTTTAACGGCCAGATTGCTCGCCTAAAGGATCAATTGAAGTTGGCTGATGACCTGGAGAAGAAGCGCATTGAGGACTATCAGCTTGTCTCCGGCGAGCTTAAGGATACAAAGGCCGAGCTGCTCTCCTCTAAGACTGCGCTGGATGAAGAGAGGAAGAGGAGAGAAGGAGCAGAAGAAGAAGTTGCTCGGCTAAAGAAGCAAATGTCTGAGATGCTCTCAAGGGAAGAAGCCGAGCAAGAATTTCAAGCTCGGAGTGGGCCCATCTCAAACTTGGGTTATATATGCGCCTATGTGGACAGCATTCGCACGGCGGATGCTTATGACTTCAAGGATTTAGTTGAAGAGATGAGCAAGGATCTGAATGAATTTCTGGAGAATTATCCTCCGCCGAACAATATCGAGATTCAGCTGGCGGATTTGGCAGTACTAGGGGTCAAACTTGACAAACTCGACCCTAGTATTTCCATTACTCATCCTCCTCTTCCAGTTGATGAAGGCGAAGAAGAGGAAGGGGTGGCCGCGGCTAACGAGCAGAATGCAAAATAGGCCGAGGATAAAGCTGCTGAAGATCTGGCCCGTGAAATGATTGTTGAACCCCCTGTTGAGCAGGCTCAAGATCCTCCACCCGCCGAGCAACAATAGGCCTTAGACTTAATTAATTTTTTTTTGTAATAGTTGTTCGCTCCTTTTTGTAGTACTTGTAATGGCTGCTTCCAGCTTGTACTATTTTTGAGGCTTAATGCCTTTGATTAATGGAACGTCTTTCTCATGTTCGCTCATTTTCTTATATATGTTAATTGCCTTTACATTTCTGTCAATGCCTTTACAATTATAACATGTAGTGTTGGGCTTTTGTTCGAATTGAACTTGCCTTTAGTGGAATCAGGGTTCAGCCTTAGGTTCTGTTCATTTTAAAAAACGAACAACCTTTAAGTGGCTTTGGTCCTTAGGTTCTGTTCATTTGTAAAACGAACAACCTTTGAATGGACTTGTACCTCGAGCTTTTGGACTTTTCCTTTTTTGACGAACAACTATTATATTTACATTGCAAAATAATTACAAGTGTTGTAAGACTGTCCATCACTATCATATACAATCTGACGAACAGCTTTAAACACAAACTAAAACTTGCTCGCTTATAATATTTTTTGCCGAGCAACTCTATCTATAAAACCAAAAGCACTAGCACCAGACTATACAATGTGCCGAGCAACTTTTGAATCTATACTTAAGAAAATTTAAAAAATTAGGCAAGTTTTTAGAAGTTTTTAGCCCTTTATAGCCTTCCTTCAGCTCATACGCATCCCTTGCCCCCCAAGACAATTGTTCGCCCATTTATTGATAGTACTTCTTGAGATGTACGGCATTCCAGGAGTATGAGGCCGGCTTGCCTTCCATATCTTCGAGATCGTATACGCCATTTACGAATTTTTCCGTTATACGATATGGGCCCTCCCAAGCTGGTCCCAGTACTCCTGAAGATTGGGCGAGCAGTTTTCTTAGAACCAAATCTCCAACTCTGAATTCCCGGACTTTTACACGGGAATTATAATAACGCTCCGCTCGTTGCTTGTATGTTGCATTTTTTAACTCAGCATTTAATCTTTTTTCTTCGAGTAAATCCATTTCAGCACTTAGAGCAGAATTATTTGCTTGTTCATCAAAGTTGGTCGTCCTAATCGTACTGGTCCTTAACTCAATAGGTATTACTGCTTCTGTTCCGAAAGCCATAGCAAAGGGTGTTTCTCCGGTGCTAGACCTGGGAGAAACTCTGTATGCCCACAAGACTTCCGGGAGTTCGATAGACCAACCACTTTTGCTCTCCGCCAGTCTTACTTTTAATGTATGCTTGATTATCTTGTTCACAGCTTCAACTTGTCCGTTTGACTGGGGGTGATAAGGTGTGGAGTAATGCTTCTTGATCCCCCACTTCGTACAGAATTCTCTCAATTCTTGCCTATCAAACTGTGGACCATTGTCTGTCACAATTGCTTGTGGAACTCCAAAACGACAAACAATGTTCTTCCAAATAAAGTTGATCATCTTCTGCTGCGTGATGTTCACCATGGCCTCTGCTTCTGCCCATTTAGTGTAATAATCGACTGCCACAACGGCAAATCGAACATTTCCTACTCCAGCCGGGAAAGGACCAATGATGTCCATCCCCCATTTTGCAAAAGGCCATGGGCTGTATACTGACACAAGTTCCTGAGCCGGGGTGTGGATGCCTGGAGCAAAAATCTGACATTGATGGCAAGTCTTGGCTTTTTTTATTGCGTCCTGACGTAAAGTCGGCCAATAATAGCCTTGTCTGATTGTCTTGTATGCCAGAGCTTGCCCCCCCAGTATGGTTTCCACATACTCCAGCGTGTATTTCTTCGAGTACCGCTTGCCCTTGCCCCCTAGGCAAACACTTGAGAAGTGGGATTGATATTCCCCTTTTGAAGAGTTGCTCGCCCACCAGAGTATATCTGGCGGCTCGCTTTACTAGCTTGGCAGCTTCAGAAGGATTGTTTGGTTTTTCCCCACTTTTCAAGTATTTGACTATACTTGTTCTCCAGTCTTCTTTTTCACTGGTTTGATCGTTGAATTGGTTGACATTATAGCTTACTGTTGATGGATCTTTCATCTTTGTGACTATAATATCTGCCAGCTCTACGGGGCCTTCACTTGTTGCTAGTCGAGCAAGCGCATCTGCTTGAGTGTTGCTCGTCCTTGGAATTTGTTGTATGAAAACTTGCTGCAACATGGACATTAGGTGAGCAACAATCCGTTGATACTCGATCATGTGATCATCTTTTGCTTCGTATTCACCTCGGACTTGGTTCACGATCAATTGTGAATCGCCAAATATTTGCAAGCGTCTGACACCAACTGCGAGAGATAGGTGGAGACCAGCAATAAGAGCTTCATACTCAGCTTCGTTGTTGGTTGCCATGAAACCAAATCTGATCGCTGAGGTGAATACTTGTCTGTCTGGTCTAATTAAAACTACTCCTACCCCCGAGGCTATATTAGTTGATGATCCGTCCACATAGAGATGCCAAGGATGATCAAGTCCTCTCGTCGGATCTGGTGGGAAGGTTAGTTCGACTATAAAGTCGGCTATGCTTGCCCTTTGATCGCTGTTCGAGGAGCATAGGTCACCCCGAATTGGCTAATCTCCAGTGACCATCTTAAGAGACGACCTGTAGTATCGGGGCGATGGAGTATTTGCCTGAGCGGGAAAGTTGTTAGGACTTCGACTTGATGGTCAAAAAAGTATGGTCGTAACTTTCTCACGCTCATAACCAAAGCATACGCCAGCTTTTCGGTTGGAGCATATTTGATCTCTGCTTCATGCAAAGCCTGGCTGACGTAATATATAGGTTGGTGGAATTTGCCGTCTTTGCGCACCAAGACAGAGCTGATGGCAACTTCTGATGCGGCTAAGTATAGAAAGAGCTTTTCTCCTGGGATTGGTTTTGATAGGATTTTGACATCTCCCAGGTAGTCTTTAAGTTGATCGAAGGCCGCTTGGCAGTTGTTAGTCCATGCAAACTTTTCTTTTTTGACGGCCTCGAAGAATGGACGGCACTTGTCCCCCGACCTGGATATGAACCGGTTCAATGCTGCTAGGCACCCGGTGAGTCTTTGCACTTCTTTCACCGAACGTGGTGGTTGTATATCCATGATGGCTTTAACTTTTGAAGGGTTGGCCTCAATTCCCCGCTGGCTAACAAGATGACCCAAGAATTTTCCTGAGTGAACTCCAAAGCTGCTTTTCTTTGGATTCAACTTCATGTTATAGTGTCGAAGAATTTCGAACACTTGAGTCAGATGTTATAGATGGTCTTCCTTCTTGGGACTTTTGACTACGATATCGTCTAAATAGACTTCAACCGTGTCTCCAATTTGTTGATCAAACATCTTGTTCACCAGTCTTTGATATGTTGCTCCAGCATTTATGAGGCCAAACAGCATTCTCTTCCAGCACAGCAAGTTTTTGTTAGTATAAAAAGCTGTACTTTCTTGATCGTCAGGATGCATTGGGATTTGATGATACCCTGCAAAAGCATCCATGAATGTTAGCATTTCGTGACCCGCAGTGCTGTCCACCAATTGATCGATGTGCGGGAGAGGAAAGTTGTCCTTCGGGCATGCTGCATTCAGATCTGTAAAGTCTATGCATAGCCTCCAGGTTCCGTTCGATTTTCTCACCAGCACAGGGTTTGCTACCCATTGTGGACAAAGTGCTTGTCGAATGAGATCGTTGTCTAACAGCTTTTTAACTTCTTCATTCAACGCTTGATATTTGTCTGGGCCGTACTTCCTTCGCTTTTGATGGACGGACTTTCTTGCTTGATTTATGTTCAGCTTGTGGCAAGCATGTTTCGGGTCTATCCCCACCATATCTGCGTGAGACCAAGCAAAAACATCTAGATTCTTGGTGAGGAACTCTTTCATTCGGGATCTGTAAGGCTCTGGGAGCTCAGATCCTACGAATAATTCAAGATCTACGTTGTCGGGATTAACTTTGAACGCCTCCAGCTCTTCGACCGGAGTCGCTCGTCGTTTTTGTCCCTTCCAACGGGGATCAAGTACGGGTTCCTCAGGGTTGGAATCATTTTCGATGTCCATGGGCTCTGCCCCCAGGCGGGGTTCTAGATCATCAGTTGGCTCCGTCCCATTGTTGTTCGTTTGTACTTGGCCCTCCAAGTCCCCCACTGAGGGTTGTTCGTCATCACCCTTTTGTTGTTCGTCAGATGGAGGTTCCTCGTGGGTGGTAACGAGTTGCTCATCCAACACTTGCTCGTCCAAGTGTTGTTCGTCCGTATCCATGTGGTCGTCCATGTCCATCATATTGTTTAGTATTGATGGTTCGTTGACGGGATAACTTGTTGCTTCCATCATGGATATTTGTACAAATTTTGCTCGTAGCTGTTGAATGCATTCTCGTGCTCTCCGTTGGTCTCCTTTAATTGTGCCTGTTCCACTAGCTGTTGGAAATTTCAAACAATAATGGTAAGTGGAACACGCAGCTTTGAATTCATTGAGAAAAGGTCGGCCAAGAAACCCGTTATAGGTCGACTCTTGGTCTACAACCAAGAAATCTACCATTCTTGTTATATTTCTTTCGGGTTCATTGGCCGTTACAAGTTGTACAGCTAATGTTACAATTCCCAACGGCGTTGTCACAGCATTCCCGAAGCCTATGATTCTATGTGTTGTATTCCGAACATAACCCGAATAATCTCCCAGATTATCGAGGGTCTTCTTGAATAAGATGTTTGTGTAGGCTCCGGTGTCCACTAACAATCTGTGGACCCTGGTCCCCATAATCTTTGCGCAGATTACGAGCGAATCATTGTGTGGAGTTAAGACGCCTTCAAGGTCTTTTTCGGTGAAGGTCAATTCCGCCGTTTGCATGATGGACGGCTTAACTCCCATTTCTTGTACTTGGCCAATCGCTCGTAGCTCCGCTTTCCTCTTCCGATTAGAGTCGGGTGGTTGTCCATCAAAACATCCTCCCGCGGGACCTGCAGGTTCCATCATGAAAAGATCTTCTAAAGGTTGAGCTGGAATACTGGGAACTGGTCGCCCGGGTCTGTTGTTTCTCTGAGGTTGACCATCCTCTTCGTCTTCCGAGTTGTTCTCCCGGGTTCTCTTCCCAGGTTGCCTTTTAACGAAATCGGAGAGCTTTCCCTCCTCATAAAATCGCCAGAGTTGCTTAAGCAAATCTCTACACTCACTTGTAAAATGCCCCACACTTTGATGGTAGGCACAATACTTGTTTGGGTTGAGTTTGCCAGTATCCTGGCGGATTTTACGTGGTGGGGAAAGCAACTCTTTCTCCTTTACGCTCTCATACACAGTATCAACTGATACTGTCAATACTTGGTTCAATTTTTCCTTCAAATCCAATCCTTCAGTGAATGCTTTCATGTTTTTCGGGACCCTGTAACTTGTCCCGACGGGCTTTTTGTTATTCTCCTTAGGATCAGCTTTGTTCTCCCCTAAATTTGTTTGTAGGGCCTCGTGCATGGAAACGAAAATGCCAGCTTGGTTTCTGAACTCGGCATAAGTCTTTGGGCACTTCAGACGTACCTCCTTCCATAACTTCGACCCTTTTTTCAATCCGGCCATCACAGCGACGATCTTTGTATCTTCGCTCACCGGTTCTCCTTCTAGCAAAACTTTATCGAATCTTTCCATAAATGCCCGGTCAGTTTCATCATCATTTTGCCTCAAATCTGACAGCCGGTGTTTTTGGGAAAGATATGACCCCGCCGTTGAAAAGTGAGAAAGAAATTCTCGACTTAGTTGGACGAACGAGTGGATTGATGCCGGCGGCATTGATGAAAACCACTTGTGAACCCGATCGCCCAATGTTAACGGAAAATTCCGGCATTGGGTGGCATCGCTGGCCCCCACGGAGACCATGTAGTCTGTATACTTCGTTAAGTGGACCCGGGGGTCGGCGATGCCTTCATATTGAATGCTAGCCAGAAATTGAATCTTTTTCTGTATCGGGGCCTTCAAAATGTGAGCTGCCAAAGGTGAGGATGGCATGCTGGTCGTTCCCATCCCCCTCTGTTGGTCTAGTTGCCCCTGCATGTTCTCCACAGCCCTCCTTAGGCTTGATAATTCATCAAGAGGTGTCCCCTTACTTGGAGGCTGTTCGGCGAGCAAAGGCATTAACCTTTCTGCTCATCGCAGTCCCTCGCTTGGAGTGGGCACTTCCTGGGCTTGCCTCCTAATGTTGTTCGCCGCATTTGGCCCTAGGCGCCTGAAGGCTGACTGGGAGAGTCTTTCATGGACTGATGGGCGAGGCTGTTCAAAAGTTGCTCGCCCATCTTCTGCTCCCCGGCGAGCAGCTTCCCGTTGGGGTTGGCTAAGCCTGTCTTGGGCACTAGAACGCGTTGTTCCATGACTAGACATAGTTGTTCGTCCGCGACCAGACTCAGCCTGTTCTTCTCGTTGGTCGACCACCTTGGCCTTTCCCTTATTCCGTCTGACTTGGGCACTATCAACCTCTCGCTGTTCGCCCCTGGTAGTCCTGGGCCTAACAACCTCTAGGGACTTGTCCCTTGGCCTTGCTTGTGTTGGCCTGACCTGCTCTTGTTGTCTCTGGAGGGCCTGGAGAGCAGCTATGGTTTTAGCCAACTCGTTGGGGTTGTTCGCCAAAGCCTCCATCTCAGGGGGGAGGTTATGTGTTATGGCTGTATGTTGCGACCTGTTCGCATGTCTCGGGTCACGGTCCTGGTGGTCGGCCGACGTGGCCCGGGTCTGAGATGGTCTTTTTGACAAACGTGATCCTTGGGTCTCTTTAGATTGAGGCATTTCAATTTAAATTACTTCTTCATTTATAAATTGAAGAACACCAAGAACACTTTTGTTTGTATCTTCAAATATTTCTTGAGATTTCTTATGAATCTTCAAGTTTTCAACTTGAAGTTCTTGTGTAATCACACTAAACCGGAGGTTCGACCCTTCCTCTAGCGCCAAATTGTTGGTGAACGAATCTAATCGTAAGGATTAGTGGCTGTTTTAATGTTTTTACGTCACCAATCAATAACGTGTGATTGATTACCACCGTAAATGGTAAATCGGGGTATGAAATTATCGAATTTGTAAATTCGGTAGTCGAAATTGGACTTATTTCGTGTATGTGTGAGTTTGGGTGTGTTTGTATGTGTTTTTTGTCTCAGATTCTAAAATTATATAAATAAGCTGGAGAACAACTATTTATAGAGGCTAGCAAGCATGAGGTGCTACTGACTCTTGGTCTCCTTAGCTTGCATGCCTGACATATGTCCTTTGACCTTAGTTTGACCTTATCTAAGCTGAATCTTAGTTACAAAGTCTTCTTTTGGGTCTTATCTCGGACTCATTGTTGTTCGTTTAGGTCGGCTTGAATGATCTTGATGACCCTTCAACTGAAAGTTGTTCGCCTCTTGAGGGTGTACTTTGGAAGTTGTTCGCCTTATGGCTTTGGGATCTTTGTCCTTTGTTCACTTGTACACACTTCTTTGGCTGTTTGTTGTATCATAGTTTGACCAAGTTGTTCGTCATTGATGACTTCACAGTTGGCTCATTCTTAGTCTCGAGTCTTAATACCTGTTCGCCCATCAGTTGTTCGTCAGGGGAGTTGTTCGTCACTTTATACACCTCCCAGATTGGTTAATGCACCCGAATCATGATTTTCTTTGTTTAGACTTCAATAATTGTCCGCTCCACATTTAGATGATGTTCGCCTATCAACAGAGTTCACTTTATCTTCGTGTTTTAGCGAGCGAGTTGTTTATTAATATTTGAAATGATAAAATAATTTTTAAGGTAGGGTATGATAGATATACTCTTTCTCTATTACAAAGTAATTTTAAAATTATTTTATCATTTTAAATACTAATAAAAAACTCACTCGCAAAAACACGAGAGGAATAGTAGCCCCGCAATGTGTCGTGGGACGGAGGGAGTAATGACAAACGCAGATAAATTAATCATATGACTAAATATTGAAAAGCAGCGCCGGGGTGGATTAAACAATATATATTTTGTACTGAATCTTTTGTGGAATAATATTATAAAAGTAATAAAAAAATGGAAGATAAACAAAAAGTCAACCTTCTGTGAGAAATTATAAGAGTAAAGAGGTCGGTGGGAGGAGGCTTCCACATTATTATTGGCTTAAAAAACAAACTCTTAATTATTAAAATATAAAATAGTGGCTTGTAATTAAGTGCATGTATCTGCATGTACGTACGTACGCGTTTTGCTTGATTCGTTTCTTCTAAAATTAGTAATTTAATTAATCAATTATTTCCTAAATTTGCATTTGCATTCACATGAAAATTAAATGTTAATTTGCTCTCTTATTACGTAATTTCTCATTTTCCCAATGCCGATTCTTCATCAATTTAGATACGAAATAATTCTGCATCGTCTAAAAAATCCAAAATTGTAGAAAAATTCAAAATTAATTCATTTAATTATTTTCTTACACTCCTAATTTGATACCATAAAACAGTTCAACTTTATCTAAAAGTAAGAATTTTTAGAGAGGTATAAAATTAATGTGATATTTGTATTAAACTTAATTATTGGGGAAAATGCATTGATGTCGTCCTGCAACAAAATAAATAATACTTATGTTTCTGATGTTATAAATTATAGAGTATGTATAGAGTGAAATTTGTTTATATATGAATCACTTAAGGGTATTAATTGTCTTCACTGAAGAGTATTAATTGTTTTTACTGAAGAGTATTACTGATTTATACTGAAGAGTTTTAGTTCATTCTCACTGAACAACTAAGGCTCTTTAGTGTAAATCACTAATACTCTTCAGTAAATACAACTAATACTCTTCAGTTTCACTCTATACTTTGTCTAAATTATACTTTTAATTTAAATCTTATACTACCCCAAACATATCATGAATTGAGTAAATCAAATTTTTATTTTCAACACATCATGGAATTATAAATTTTTAATTAATACAATAAATTTCAGTTGGTTCAGTTTAACTAATGGAGGCATATCTTATTGTCAGTGACACAGTTGTCATAGATATAGTATTAATTATTTAGCTAGACATATATGCTTCACTAACTCTGACTTAAATTTTAGAAATAATGAGATATCAATACATCACTCATTAAGAGTTTAAATTATAAATTGTCCATAACTTTCTGACAGAACAGATTTAGTCTCAAAATTAACTTTTTACCAGATTTAGTCTCAAATTATCTAACAAAGTCCAATTTTGGTCCCAAATCGGCCGGAAAAGGCAATACGACGTCGTTTTAAAGTCCGAAATTGGGGATTTATGACAAGGGTGTTGATGGGGCGTCCATATGTGCTAATTATATTTTATTTTGTCACTTTCTTTTAGAATTTCTAAATATATATTATGTGCAATAAAATTGTAAAAGAAAAGAAAAAATCAAATATAAATAGTAGACGTAAACGCCACATCAGCACTCTTGCCGGAAATTACCGAAATTTGAACTTCAAAGTGAGAATTGAGACCAAAATTGGACCCTGTCAGAAAAATTGGGACTAAATATGATTAAAAATTAATTTTGGGACCAAATCTATTTTGTCAAAAAGTTATAGGACGATTTGTAATTTAAACTTCACTCATTATTGTAAGGTTAAGTATCATTGTACTCTCTTCAATATATCAATTCACTTTAAGAAAAAAGTATAGCTATATGAGCACATACGTATTCATTTTTAATGATTCAAAAAATTACGGAACAAGAAAATTCATATTATATATATGCATCAATTAGGAAATTAATTTAAATTAATTAATTACACATCATGATTATAACGTTTTAAATGGGATGCAATTCTTTCATAATATCAGAATTGTTGAGGCAACTGGCAAAACACCACTTGAACACATTATTTCCTAAAAAATTACTTTGCTATTATATACTAATTATTAGAATTTCCTAATTTCATCTGGGTATTTTTTATTTTTCTAAATTTAGGTCGTGCTTAATTTATAATAATGTGTAATATTATTTAATATTGATGTGATATGTATATTAAATAAATGAAATCCAAAAGTGGAGTAGCAAATTTGGTGCATTGCACTTGCTCTAATAATTCATCTTAATTAGGTATTCATTTTCCTTAGAATGGCGGCTGGGAATTTCATTATCTCAATAAATTTTATTTCTAGTTTTGAGAAAATAAGAAAAGGTTGGTTATGCTTACGTCTTTCCAATGATGGGAAAAAACTGATAAATAAGTACTCCCACCATTCCCAAAACCAATTTTCTTTTAAAATAAATATAATTTTTCTTTTTTAGAAAAAGAGATAGAATAAAATAAAGTAAAAGTATTATGAGATTTATTAATAAATTAAGTGATTATTTATAAAAATAAAAAATTTCAAATATAAATAATAATTAATGAATTTAGAGAACGGACAAACAAAAAAAAGGGGATAAAGGAATAACATTTTAAATGCAATCCATTGATATTGAGTGACATCATACTAGAAATCTAAGTATACAATCGTTATCACCTTTCAATCATAATGTCATAAATTTTAAATTAATAATTATCACTTCAAAAAAATTATATATATAAATATAATATTTTAAAATAAGTTTGAAAAATGATACCCCCACTCTTACAATTAAAATTTTCTCAAACCACGGAAAAATAATTTTACTCTTTTAAACTAACTACTTTCAAACATCTCTTATTTATATTTCATTTCACTACATTTTTTAACATAACTATTATCAATGCGATAAAACTCCAATTAGTAAAGTAAAATGAATCAATATAACCTCAATTTATACCTTTTATTATTAATAAATAACCTTTTCATAAAATCTTCACTGTTCCATACGGATAATTTAAATGGTACTGGAGGGAGTACTTTATTTTAAAAAACTTTGTCCAGTAAAATAATGATTTAAAAACTTTGAAAAGTAATTTGATTTTTAATTACTCCCCTTTACCCCAAATTTATTTTCACTTTCTTTCTTAGTCTGACCTTTAAATCTATTTTTTTATAAATACTCTCTCCGTTCTTTTTTAAATTGCTCATATGATAATATATGTTTTAATAAAAAAAATTATATATTAATATTAAAAGGGGTACAATTAAATATATATTGGTCATTTTTATTTTATTTAGGGGAATTTAGTTTACTGTTTAACGATATATTGCAAAATGAAGTAACATGAGATGTTTGTAAGTGATTAATTATAGAAGACAAAATAGTTTTTTCATAATTTTGAGCAATCTAAAAAGTGACGGAAGGAGTATTATTTTATTATTATACTCACAAACAATCACTTTATTCATTAATGGATCTCATAATATCTTTACTTTATCTATTAAACTTATGCTCATTCCAAATAAAAATGGATTTGGGGGCTATCGAATGCAAGGGTGATACAATATGGGTTTTGTGGATACATATTTTAAAAAAGTTTAGGGTGTGATTCGTCAAGAATACATTTATTTATTTATATTTTATTATATATAACACCTGAAAAATATATATAAATTTAAAAAATTTGTAAATCAAATGTATGTAGTAATTTACATTTTCTCTTACCCAAACTTTAATCATATTCAATAATTTAATATAATTAAGTAATCAATTCAAATTTCATTTAATTTAAAATGAGTGTCACATTTTCAATTTAAATCATATTCCCTCTGTCTACTAACTAGTATGTTCATTGATTTTTGGTAGGTTTTAAGTAAACGTAGATAAAATTTGTAAAGTAAGAGTATTTTAGTGTATGTGAAGTAATTAAGTGATGATTGAATATTAAAGAAAAGTATATTATTGTAAAAAAAAAAAACAGTTTGAACATACTTTTAATTGACATAGGAAGTATTACGTAACAAAATTCAATTGAAATAACAACTTAATATTCAACAAGTAGGATTCGCGAGACGGATTCTCGAATCCATTAGTTGAAAAGTGCTGGTGAATTCGCCACAAGAAGAATCTAATTCATGAATTCAATATTGCATTATAATATTTTTTTTTTAAATTCCGTGCATAATAGGGGTAATATTTAAAAGAAAATTCAAGAATGATGAAATGGAGTTAAAATAGATATTATTGCAGCGCCAGCTCCTGATGAACTGTACCTACTCTCTTTCTCCTCCAATAAAAGCTTATTATCTTATTAAATTAATTTACATTTTTGCAATTATTTTACAGTTGTAATTGTATGGTGCATTTGGAGATCCCTTTTCAGTTCATTTTGTCTCTCCTCACTTTTTCTCCTCAAAAGAAAAAAGCTCTATATATTTTGGCTCTTCCTCTCTCTCTTCTTGGCGCGCTCACATTCTGCTTTTCTCTCTGTTAAAACTTTCATTGCATTTGAAATAAGGTTCTGGGCTTCAAGATTTTCGAATGTAGACTCTTCTTTGCTTTAAAGTTCCATTCTTTTTTTCGCATTTCCTCAAATCTTGCTAAAATAATTCCCCAAAGTTGGCATTTTTATTCATCAAGAATCTCCCAGTATCTTGATTGATACTAAAAGGGCCAGCTTTTGTTGATATGTAGATTCTAAATCCATGTAAGTTCTGTAATTTTGGGCTAAGAACTTCCATGGGGGATTTTCCTTAAAAGGGACATTTTCAAGATTGGATTTCTGAGGAATTTAAGAATGGAAGAAACATTTGTTCCCTTTCGTGGGATTAAGAATGATGTTAAAGGAAGGTTGCTTTGTTATAAGCAAGATTGGACTAGTGGATTCAAGGTTGGTTTCAGGTATGGGGTTTTTAATTTTTTTTCTTTTCTGAATTTCAATTCTGTTTTGTATTTTGAGGTCATTTTTGTAATTAATTTTCAGGATATTGGCTCCTACGACATATATATTTTTTGCCTCTGCTATTCCAGTTATTTCATTTGGGGAACAGCTTGAGAGAAATACAGGTTATAATCAATCCACAATTTGATATTTTATACTTTTAGATTTGCTTGGAAAGTATTGAAATTAGGCGTATTTTAACAATGGAAGAATGTAGAAAATTGGTGATATAAATATGAGAGGGACAAAGTACAGGGTGAAAATGGTTTATACATGAATCATATTGAAGGATATTAGTTATTTTCACTGAAGAGTATTAGTTGTTTTCACTTAAGGGTATTAGTTGTTTTCACTTAAGGGTATTAGTTGTTTTCACTGAAGAATATTAGTTGTATAATGAAAACAAACTAAGACTCTTCAGTGAAAACAAGTAATACTCTTCAATGAAACAAGTAATACCCTCCAATGATTCATATATGAACATATTTCACTCTATACATACTCTATGAGAGGTTGTTAAAATTCCACAATTTGATAATTGATACTTTTACAATGCTTAGAAAGTATTGAAATTAGGTGTATTTTATCAATGGAAGAAGGTAGAAAATAGATGATATAAATAGGGGAGGCTGTTAAAAGAATATGATGCATTGATGTTAAAATTGCAGAGGGAGTTTTAACCGCGGTTCAGACATTAGCTTCGACCGCGATTTGTGGTGTAATACACTCGATAATCGGTGGCCAACCGTTGTTGATTCTTGGAGTTGCTGAGCCTACCGTTATAATGTACACATTCATGTTCGATTTCGTTAAACAAAGATCGGATTTGGGTCGTGAAATGTTTCTTGCATGGACCGGATGGTGAGCCTAGCTCGTTTTTCTTGTTTGATTTTATCGTATGTCTCCAATGCCATTTGTCCTAGCTAAGTGTTAATTCAAATTTCAGGGTATGTGTTTGGACAGCGGCTTTGTTGTTCTTGTTAGCTGTTTTGGGAGCTTGCTCGATTATCAATAGATTTACCCGAGTGGCCGGAGAGTTATTCGGAATGCTCATTGCAATGCTCTTCATGCAGCAAGCAATCAAAGTAAGAATACATAACTTGGAATGTCCTAAAATCTGGACTTTGAAAGCTTCATCTTTCTAAACTTCTTGATGGTTTTTGATAGGGGCTTGTGGATGAGTTTCGCATACCAAAACGAGAAGATACCACTCGAATGGAGTATATGCCTTCGTGGAGATTCGCAAATGGCCTGTTCGCTTTGGTTCTCTCGTTTGGTCTGCTGCTAACTGCGTTGAAAAGCCGGAAAGCAAGATCGTGGCGCTATGGATCCGGTGAGTATCACCTTAGTTACATATTTTGTTGCAATAGTAGTGTGATCGCTTACGGTCCCTATATATATAGGTTGGATTAGGAGCCTCGTAGCGGATTATGGCGTGCCGTTGATGGTGGTGGTGTGGACAGCAGTGTCCTATATACCTTCTAGAAGCGTACCTGAAGGGATTCCGAGACGTCTCATGAGCCCAAATCCATGGTCACCCGGTGCCTATGAGAATTGGACAGTGATAAAGGTTACATTTATAAACTGGTTTCATAATTTCTCTCAATAAAATTGAATTTTCTTTAAAGTTATGGTGAGTTTTGCAGGATATGGTAAACGTGCCGATTCTGTACATACTCGGAGCGTTCATTCCTGCGACTATGATCGCCGTTCTTTACTATTTCGACCACAGCGTTGCGTCTCAGCTGGCTCAGCAGAAAGAGTTCAACTTGAGAAAGCCACCTTCATTTCATTATGATTTATTGCTTCTTGGATTTCTGGTATATATGCAAACATTATTAATGTGTAGTCTATTTAGAATTCTTATCAAAATCTTGATTACATTGGTTTTTTTGTTGGCATGCAGACTTTAATGTGTGGCCTAATCGGTATCCCTCCATCAAACGGCGTGATACCACAGTCTCCGATGCACACGAAAAGTCTAGCAACTCTCAAACACCAGGTGAAGAATGTTCTTCTATATTAGTTCCTCATTGAAAAAATCAACATTCTAAAGTTAAATGATTTCTTAAATATGCATGCAGTTACTGAGGAATCGGCTCGTTGCAACAGCGCGTCAGAGTATTCAAAAGAACTCGAGCTTGGGGCAATTG
This sequence comes from Ballota nigra, assembly GCA_947034835.1. Classification (NCBI taxonomy): domain Eukaryota; kingdom Viridiplantae; phylum Streptophyta; class Magnoliopsida; order Lamiales; family Lamiaceae; genus Ballota; species Ballota nigra. The sequence goes on along the minus strand of OX344727.1, from coordinate 525,714 downwards.
TATGGCAAAATGCAAGAAGCATATCAACAAATGCAAACTCCCCTTATCTACCAGGAGCCATCAGCTAGAGTATGTTGTCTTTTATTCAAGAATCTTGACAAAGTATAGAGCGAAAATGGTTCATACATGAATCATTAAAGGGTATTAGTTATATACACTAAAGAGTATTAGTTGGTTTAACTGATTAGTACTAGTTGTTTATTGAAAACAAACTAAGACTCTTCAGTGAAACCAACTAATACCCTTTAATGATTCATGTACGAACCAATATCACTCTATGCATACTCAAGAATCTTTTAAATTATCCATACAAATATATGACAAGATATATATTACTGATGTGTAGGGTCTAAAAGAGCTGAAAGAATCGACGGTTCAGATGGCCTCAAGCATGGGAAGCTTCGATGCTCCGGTAGATGAAACAGTTTTCGACGTCGAAAAGGAGATAGACGATTTACTACCAGTCGAGGTGAAAGAACAACGCGTCAGCAACTTGTTGCAAGCCGTGATGGTTGGAGGATGCGTTGCTGCATTGCCCGTTTTGAGAATGATTCCAACCTCCGTCCTCTGGGGATATTTTGCTTTCATGGCCATCGAAAGCTTGCCCGGCAACCAGTTCTGGGAACGGATACTACTACTCTTCACGGCTCCGAGCAGACGATACAAGTGTGTACTACCGCAACCTTCGTTTTAACTTTTCATTTTACTATGCATTCTGACTGACTTGTGTTTGAACCGCAGGGTTTTGGACGACTATCACGCCACGTTTGTCGAGACCGTGCCTTTCAAGGCGATCGCGATGTTCACGATATTCCAAATGACGTACTTGCTTCTTTGTTTCGGCATTACGTGGGTTCCAATCGCGGGCCTTCTTTTCCCGCTTCTGATCATGCTTTTGGTCCCCGTGAGACAATACTTCTTGCCAAAGTTTTTCAAAGGGGTTCACCTTCAAGATTTAGACGCGGCGGACTACGAAGAGGCGCCAGCAGTTCCTTTCAATATCCCAACGGTAACTTCATTAAGTATTAGTTGTTTGACTAAATAGTATCAGTCGATTGACTAAAAAGTAGTATTAGTTGTGCACCAGTTGAACAGTATTAGTTCCGTTCAATGTCCAAGCGGTAACTCATTAAGTATTAGTTGTTTGACTAAATAGTATCAGTCGATTGACTAAAAAGTAGTATTAGTTGTGCACCAGTTGAACAGTATTAGTTCCATTCAATATCCCAGCGGTAACTTCATTAAGTATTAGTTGTTTGACTAAACAGTATCAGTCGATTGACTAAAAAGTACTAGTATTAGTTGTGCACCAGTTGAACAGTATACTGACTCAAAATACGTACATGCAGGAGGGAGAGCTAGGTGGACGACTTTCGTTCGCAGACGGAGGAGAGATTTTAGACGGAATTATCACAAGAAGTCGAGGTGAGATCAAACATATGTGCAGTCCAAGGATCACAAGTTCATCAACAACCCCAGCAAGAGATTTAACACTCCAAAGCCCTCGATTCTCGGAGAAAGCGTATAGTCCTAGAATCAACGAACTAAGAGAAGGTACGTCTCGAAGAGGACCCCACAGTCCGATGACTGGAGAAGTAGGGCCGTCTAACTTGGGCACAAAAAGTCCTCGTACCCCGACCTCGAACCAGTGAGCAGAATGCATCTTGAACTAGTTTATGTTTTCTAGTACTTTAATGTGCTTAATTATGTTGTATAATCTTGTCCAAGTCATGTATAATTAACCATTTTGTTCTACTTATGCTCATTAAGTCCTGAAATAGAAGATGGACAATTAAAGATGTACATTTCATTGAATTATTAATATGGGGATTAGTTTCCTTGTAACTGATTTTTGTTACAGTTATGTAGTTTTAAAGAATGGTTATCAGCAGGCTATGTGGATGTTGAGTATTACTCTTATCTGTTTGTAGTAACAACCACAAGAAATAACTTTGATAGTATTATATTGAGAGAGAAATGTAAGGTTGTGCCACTCAAAGATTTCAGCCATAGGTTTTTTTTAACCATCTTTCTTCCTGAATATTCTAGAGCTGGTTTATCAAAAAAAAAAAAAAAAAAAAAATTGTAGAGTTGGCAAATCTGGCAGCCTGGCCCAACCCAGCAAATTTGAAGAATTAGGTTGGCTCACATGGTCTGGGCAAACTTAAAATAATTTATCAAAATTCATGAATTTTTGTTAGAATTAACAATTTAGAGACTTTTTAAAATAAAAAATAATTTAAGAGTCTTTCGAAATAAAATGTGATTGTTCAGGGGTCTTTTAATATATTATGTCTATATTATAGTATGACACGTCCCATGACATGAAATTATGAGGCTCTAATCAAATTATGCTTTAAAGGTGATTATGATCATAATATTCAAGTGGAACATCATCTAATGTATGAGACTGTTTTATACAAAAGTGTATACTGATATGATAAAAATTTGTGTAAGATGATATTACGGACATTCCCAAACCTGCACAAATTAAAACAAATTCATTTCAAATTATTAAAATATTACCTATTTGCTTATAATTATGTACCAGCATAATTGATATTCAGTTATTCACATTATAATAACACACACTACTTATAAAAAAAATATTTATTGTTTTAGATTTTCTCCATAAACACAATTTTTAATGTCTTGGAATTAAAATACTCATAATAAACCCTCAACTCAAATGGAGGCAAAAAAGATTTGAGTATGTCTTGTATGAGACCGTCTCATAACATGAGACATTAGTAATGAGTATAACTAGAGCATTGACTCATTAACACTTTGGTAAGGATTTCATGCCATGAGACGATCTCATATAAGTTTTTGTCTTAAGATTTTGTTGGATAATGTCACAATGCATAATCATCTTCTCTTGGATCTAAATCCTAATAGAGCATATCACATTGACAAATAAGTTAAATTCTAGTAATAACTTTACCTATGAAGCCTAGTTTTCAAAGTCCTCGTATGATCGTCCATTAAAGCAATTTTTTCAACGAAACACAAGGCCAAATTCTATTTCTGATTTTTGTTTTTAAGTTTAAGTTTTCCTAGTTTATTTGAATTTGTTTATTTTTCTATTTTAAATTTCCTTAGATTTATTTATTTAGAGTAGGTATTGTGTGAGACCGTTTCACGGTGAGACAAGATATAAGTTAGGCATGTCGGAAGAGAAAGGTGTAATTTGTGAGGTAAAGTATTATGTGAATGATACACACGGTACCGTGAACAACCTTATCTTGAAACAACTAATACTTTTAGTGATAATAACTAATATCACTTCAACTAATAGCTTTATTGAAAACAAGTAATACCTTTCAAAGCAGATACCTTTAGTGCAATTCACTGATACCTATATTGTAATTTACTAATACCCTTCAAACAAGTTTCACCATTGTGACACGAATATTCTATGACCACGACCTCGCCATTCGGGCGAGATCCAGTGAGCTAAGACAAGGTAAAGAGACCTTCGAGCAAGATCAAAGGCGCGAGCTCGAGATAGCGGGACCAAATAGCTAGGCCATGACGAGCTCGTCATCATGCTAAAGAGGAAGTACTAAGATGGACGAATCTCTAAGGTCCCAGGAAAATCAAATCCCTGCTGTGACAGAGGATCTATTGCCAGTGAACAGCTGACAAGCGCCCATAGGCGCAAAACCTTGAAAGCAGGTCCAAAAAGTAGCAGACCCAGGTTAGGGGACCGCTGCAATAGAGACAAATATTCATGCATTTAATGCATGGATACCACAAGATACTAAGACAACACTTTGTAAAGAGTCTATAAATAGGGCTTTAGAGCTCATAAATAAGAACGACATACACCCTTAGAACTTAGCCTAAAAAACTCAGCAAATCACTCTTGCATTTATTTAGCATTCAAAGCTTTAACTCTAAGTCTTAGAAAGAAGAACATTAATTGTTCTTCATTCTTAAGTCTTATTCGTTTTATCCGATCAAAACCACATTAATTATCGTTCACATAATACATGTTCAATTTGTACTAGCTAGTTTGTCAACCTTCTCATGTAAGAATTTTGCCATTTGCTTATAAATATTGTCTCTAATTATTATCAATAACATTCGTTTTCATTTCCAAATTCTCTGAATTTGTTTCTTGAGAAGAAAGATTGTGTTCCAAATATTTTGTCCATAATCAATAACAGTGTAATCTTCACCATGAAACACGAATTTTAAAACACGATAACAATATAAACAATAATACGTCAATTGGATCACAGTGAAGCCCTAATAAATTAAAGAAGCTTCATGCATGGACACATTACATACTTGCAATCAGATCAGTAGATTAACATCAATCATATATATACAAGCATCAGCATCAAACGATGGAACACAAAAGAGGAAAGAAACAGTAGAGCCACAATGACAAAAGCAGAGGTGAGAATCAAAAGTACATGTCTGAAGAATTAATGTTGTGGTTTGCTTGCATTGACCTTTGCAAGTGGCAAACATCTTCATGACTTCATCTCCCCTTTTGTAATTATAATGACAAACTCTTTGTTGTTTTATACGTGAAACGCTAGCTCCAAAATACATCAAACCAAGCTACCGATTTTCCAGGGTATCAAGATAAAAAGTGACGGGAATTCTGAATTTGGCGTATTTCGACCCCGCACTCAAGTACATAGCATGCATGTAAGGGAAATAATAAAATGAATTAATTTCACACCCTTCTATAAGTTCGGACTTTTTGATGAGGCAGAATTCTGTCATGATATCAAAACCAAAAGGCTCACGCCCGGACAAAGATCCAATTTTGATTTTTTTCGAAATACACACAAACACACCAAACGGTGTGTTTTTTTGCAGTTGAGATATTACTGATTACTTTTTGGGGTATTACTGATTGTTTTTTTGGGTATCACTGATTAACTCTTGAGTATTGCTAATTTCTGCTTAGAGTATTTTTTCAAAATTTAAGAGTATACTATGTACTCAAGTGCACATTAGAACTACATTAGACCTGGAAACATTGTCCAACTTTGTGACCATCTTCACCTTTTATTTGCTCCTAATTTGCAGCAAAGTTTAGATTTAATCATCAGCTTTACATTCTACACTACATTTTATATAAATTTTATAATAGATTAAAACTTAATATTTTATTATTTAAAAAAAATTATATGAGGTGAAATTCTTTTAAGATGACAGCTCGCTAGGTTGGTAGTGTGAAGAAAATTTATTTGGTTCACCCTAAAAAAAATTAGGTGACTTGGTTTCCACTATACATAATTGGTGTAAAAAAAATGTTTGAAAGTAATTAAATTTAGAGTAATATTTTTTTTTTGCTTGAAATAATCTGAATTATCATTGAATTACACAAACAAATAATTAAATGAATTTATTCGGTGAAGTGTAGAGTTTGTTAGCTCAATCGGTCAACGACCCATTAATTAATTCATATGATTTTTTTTTTTTTTTAAATAAAAAGCAGCTCGTGGATGACATGGTAAGCCTGTGGCTGTCCTGAGATGGTTTCTTTTCAAGCAAAATATATATAATCATGAAAGCCATGGAATTTTCTTGCAGTTGGTATATACATATATATTACTTACAGCTGCTAATCAATATATGTGATGATGAACTTTAAGCCATTTCCTTTCTTCTTCATAATGAATATTATTCCTTAATTGTATCTGTCATTTAATTTGATGTGGTGAATGTGTGAATGAATTGTTGATAACTTTGTAATGATGGCGCCTCAAATTCTCACCCTCAAAATTCAATTCCATGCCTTTTTTTTAACTTCCACCCATAAAGAAAAATAGGCATGATGGTTTGCAGCAATATAATATCTAAATTTATTAATTTTTATATATAGGGTGTCACACTTAAAAAAAAAAAAGTTTTGTTGATTTTTTGGACAAATAAATGAAAAATATTTTGAAATAAAGTGAGTAATTGGAGAGTGTTTTATTTCTATTTTTTGGTGTTAATTATTGTGGCACGTCCTAAAAATAAAAGCGTGAAGATTATGGAGACAAAGGGAATATTAATTTATACACTCATGAACTGTATTAACGCGGTGAAAAACTAGCTTAAATGCTAATACTTCTTCCTCCGTCCAATTTTGCTAGAATTTTTTTTTTTGTCTTTTATTTTTTTGATATGTTGGAAGGTATTATTAAGGGGTGTTTGCAAACTGATAGCTTAATAACACTTTTGAAAAGCTAAACTGTGAGGAGACAACTTTTAAAATAATACTTTTGTCCCCTCGGCTCCAACAGTGTTTGTAAAGGTTTATTTATAAATTAAGTGATTATTTATGTAAGCTATAAGTATCATAGTTTTTTTATAAATAATTATTTTATTTATGAATGAACCTTGCAGCACTTCAAAATATTTTTCAACATATCATAATTACAACAAACTTTTAAATAGGTCTAACAGAGGGAGGGAGGGAGGGAGGAGTATTTTGTAGAAATTAATTGATTGTGCATACCTTATAAGAGGACATGAAGGGGGGAATAAACCATAAACGGATCTAACAAATTTAACCAATTATACACCCACTTTTGTCATTTTGCAATACATGATTTAAACTAGATTTAACCTACCAAATTTGTGTGTGTTTTTTTAATTACTTTTAGAAATCGATTTTCTTTTTTTAATTTAAGGGATTTAAAAATGAGTGTTTATTTTGGATTTTTGAATGAGATAAAATTTAACTTTATATATGGGTGAATGATTTTTTATTATTATATTGTTTATTGAGTCTAATTATAATGATTGGATGATTGTTATTATTTTGAAAGGAGAGAATGATCAAATTTGGTATTTGGTGGAGTGAAATTAGAATAATAATTAAAATTATATTAATTGATATTTGGTGGAGTGTAGTATTAGATTTTTTAAAAAATAAAATTTTAAAATCCAAACTGAAACAAGTTTTAAAATTCAAAACTCCAAAAAAAAAAAAAAAAAAAAAAAGGGCTCAAGAATCTAATTGCAGGGCTTTAAGTTTGCTGGCCTAAATATAGTCGCAGTTGGCCTGGGCCTAAATTTGATCTATCCGACTAGGCCTATTTCCTTATTCAGCTCAGGCCTTGGTATGGCCCATTTATGTAGGTGTTCAACTCATTGAGGCCCATAACTTGATAATTGTGCGCACAGCTATTTTGGGCTGGCAGTGTCAAATCGGCCCACATAGTCATGTATAAAATATGGCCAAGGTTAAATACTGTACCATGATTTATGAATACAATCCCACCAAAAAAAGTTTTCGAATTTTTTTTCCGAAAAATGTAACAATTTTTGAAAAAAAATTCCGAAATTTCATATTTTCAGTGTTTTTTTTTTTTACACTTTCGGAAAAAATTTGAGTTTTTTTCCGAACACTTTTTGGTGGGGTTGTATTCATAAAAGATAGGACTGTATATAACCTTGGTCATAAAATATTTGAAGAGATCAAAATTATTAAGTTTATCAAATTTGATAGGACAAAGTTTTTTTTCAAAAAAGAAAAAGTTTTTTTACCGAAAACTGTAAACAAAACCGTTGGCAAAAGGTTAATACGGTGCCAACTTTTTTTTGGACGAAAAAACATAATTTATTTTATAAGAAGGAGGGCAAAAAAGTTTTGTCCTACTTAAATTTGGGGCAAATATGTTTTATTTTCCCTATTTTTCATAAGACATTTTTTATTTAGACGATTTTTAATTTAATATATAATTTTGCCCTTTCAAATTTCAACCATATATAATATTGTAATGCAATGAATTCTACCGTTTCGGAATGAAATTCTAATCCTGACAACGTATTACAAGACAAAGTCTGATGACGAAATGATAATAAACAAAAGCTGAATACCTAACGCACTGCGCATGAAACACGTTCAACATATTTATAATCCGTATACATATTTAGAAAATATCCAACTCTAGAATAATACTCCCTCCGTCTCAACATTTTTTGCACACAAAAATGGGCACACATATTAAGAAAAAATTACTTTTTGAGTAAAGTAGTGATATATGGGTAAATATGTGTATTTTATTGTGAGTGTGCACGCAAATCAATGTTTCCCTTTTTAGAGTGTGCAACGGACAAAAAAAGAAAGTGTGCAAATAATGGTGGGACGGAGGGAGTATATATTATAAGGGAAAATCTCATATGCACCAAGTGCACGGTGCACTCACTCAACTGTTGATACTGTATACACTAAAAAGTTAATCTCAATTACACTGAAAAGTTAGTCTCAATTACACTGAAAAATTTACATTGAAAACTGATTTTCAGTGTAAACTTTTCAGTGTAATTGAGACTAACTTTTCAGTGTGATTGAGACCAACTTTTCAATGTATATATTATCAACTGTTGAGTGAATGCATAATACATCAAATGCACAAGAGACTTACTCTTATTATAATATATCCATCCTAGCTATTTGTTGTTACAAATTCTATCTCTACATAAACATTATAGTTAATTTAAAGGCATGCGCATATTTCACTACCTTTTTTTTTCCTTGTACTCATTTTGTTACACACTCTTTCACATGATTACATCTACAAAAGTAAAAATGAAAGAATTACACCTCATTTTTAAAGCCGAATTTATAGAGATAAGAAATTAATTCATTTATATTTTAATTTCGTAACACTCTCCTTCATTCGTGAAGCGAATTCTAATTTTTTAACATAAACATTTTAGAGAGAAGATTCATAAAGTAAACAACTAAATTTGGGTAGAGTTGCTCTAGGGTGAGATTTTGTACTCAGGACATGGACGTAAACCTAAGCTCCGACACCATAAAAGAAGACAGTCTCGTACAATTTTTTACCTCCACATATATATTCTTCTGCCCACAAAAAAAAATAGTTTTAGTTATTTTATTTGTCCGTCCACAAAAAATAGTAATATTTCTAAAATAGAAATAATAAATTTTAGCTATATTGTTCAAAATACGCGCATAACAGTTTAAAAATTATTTATTTTGTATTTAATTTGATATAATATTATTAATTTTTACATATTATAACTACTTTCTTAATAACCATAAAAAAATCAATAACTTTATTTTTTGTGGAGTAAATAATACTCACTCCGTCCACAAAATATAGATTCGGTTGCCTTATTGGGCCATCCACGAAAAATCATTATGTTGACTAAAATGAAAATAATAAACTTCATCTACTTTTTCATATACATACATAATATTTTTAAAATAATTTATTTTGTACTTGATTTGACATAATATTCATACTTTTTACATATTATATCAACTTTCTTAATAACCGTGATAAAAGTAACAAGCCTAATTTTCATGGACGGAGGGAGTAGTATTTAATAAATAATCTCCCGACGACATGATTTCAAATTAAGTCATAATTTGCCCATTTGGCCACCGGGTTCCTCACTCTAGTGAGTGACCCGGGTTCAATTCCCTCTGGAAACGAATTATGGGAGTTATTTGGGGGTTTGGTGAACTAATCTAACTACTACCTCCGTTCACCTAGCTACTAACAACTACTACCTCCGTACCAAATCTGTTTTCACATTTGACTTTTTGAGACTTTAGTATGAGAGTTGGTTTGTAGTGTTTAAATGGATAAAATAATTTTTCGATGATGGAATATTATTTAATATAAGTGGATGAAAAAAAGTAAACATATTTTTTAGGATAATGGATGAATAGTGCACTATAAAAACTGATCTAGGACGGAACGAGTAACATTTAGAAATTAAAAAAAAAAAAGTCATAATTTAAGATTGGGAGGAGTTTCAACTGCATGTTTGGCATCCATATTACAATTAGGATTTGGAACGTGTTTCTTGAACTCAATCTCCGCCGTGAAATCTTCCAACCGGAAAACCGGAGTCCAACCGCCGCCGTCCGACGTGGACGTCCTCTTTCTCTTATTACTGCTGTTTCCCTGCAGTTGGTGCAGTTTGTTCCTGAAGTTCTTCATCATTTCGAAGAACATCTCCATCCTCTCCTCTTCTTCAGCATCATCTTCTTCTTCTCTGCGGTTCTTGCTCTCCATTGAATTATTAACGGCTTTGAGAATATGAAATATTGATGGAATTATGACATAATAATGTTGGGGCTAGTCGATTTATAGTTGGGTTTGGTTGGAAATGTGTGTTTGATTTGTCAATGGGTCAGTTTTGAAGAATGTAGACATGACGTTGGAGAGCTTACGTATGAGAGATGACGTAATATATAATTATGTATATTCATGTGTTTGAATTTCTTAATTGTAAGAGAAATAATTCAATAAATTAATTTAAGTTCAGACTTTTAAATGAGACGAAATTATTTCATGATATCAGAGCCAAAAGGATCACGCTCAGACAAAAAACTTGAATTCGAGAAATAAGGGGGCGCTTGGTTAGCAATTCTTCAATGGTAATGAGAATGAAAATTTATTTCCATCTATACCCTCATAAGAAAAATGATATGTTATGGGAATAAGTGTTCCAATAGTGACACCATTGCTAGTGTCATGCCCCAATTTTGGAATAGAAGTTGACAACAAATGATTGTTGGTTGAGGAATGGGGGAGTGATTGAGGAGGATGATTGTAGGAAGAGAATATGTTAATCAAAATGGAGTAGTGATTAGGAGGAGATGTATTGATTTTGTTCTCATGTACCATGCTAATTACACTAATTTTCAATCTCATTCTCATTACCATTGGAGAGTTGTTAACCAAGCGTCCCCTAAATTAATTTCAAATTTCTCTAAGGGCTTGTTTGTTTCAGGATTTAGGTGGGCGTGTGAAGTAATGACTTTACGCCCACAAGATGTAAAGTCTTGGATGATAATAAAAGTGTGTGTTTGTTTTGGGATTTTAGTAGGGTGAGATTTTACTTTATGTCAAATCATGTGTAAAAGTAAAGTAGGATGTGTAAGAGAAAAGTAGGAAAAAGAGTGCAAGTGAGAGAAAAGTATGAAAGAAAAGTAGGAAATAGAGTGTAAGTGAGATAAAAGTAGGAAAAAAAGTGTAAGTGAGAGAAAATAGGTATTATAGGTGTGGATGAAGAATGAGATGTAAAAACGGAATGTTACATCTCTAACTAGAATGGGGCGGGGGCCGGAAAGTCCTAGTCTTGTCCGTGTGAATCCCAAAACAAACAAGCCCTAAAAGTTTGGATTTTAAATGAAGCTGGATTCTTTCATTGGTTGCCTTATTAGGCCGTCCACGAAAAATAGTCTTGTTGCCTAAAATGAAAATAATAAATTCTATTTACTTTTTCAACATACACAAATAACATTTTTAAAATAATTTATTTGGTACTTGATTTGACACAATATTTTTACCTTTTACATATTATATCAACTTTTTTAATAACCGTAATAAAAGTAACAAGCCCAATTTTTTTACATTGGTAGACAAAAATGTGGACGGTTTCATGTCAACGACAAAGACTGCTATTTTTGTTATAGGGTCCAAAATTGTGCAACATGTGAATATGTGATGGGCCTAGCAATTATTATCTCTAGCCCATTTAAATTGAGGGAAAATTTGTTTTGAATTATTTAATGAAAATGAAAATTATTTTTCTTTTTTTTCTTGGAATATACCGAATGGATTTTTTTTTTTTTTAAAAGTTACATGATATATTACCGTCCTCCAATTTTTGGGGAAATAGACAAAACACAAAAGATGGTTAGTTGTTGCATATAGAAAATGATTGAGACTAATAATTATAAAAAAAAGGATAAAGTCATTAGCGGTGGATCCAAAATTTTACGTTTGGGGTAAAGAAGATAATTGAAATACTGAAAGTACAACTCATAACATATATCCTATAAAAAATAACACCCTTTCTGGTTAATAACAAATAAGTTCATATCAAAATTTTCAAGGAGTTTTATCAATTCAGGGCCTGAAAGATAGAAAGATTGTCAATTTAAGGCCTGAAAGATTTTTCCTATCGATTCAGGGCTTGAAAGATTAAAAACTATCGATCCAGGACCTGAAAGATAAAACTATTAATTTAGGACTTACTCATTTTAAGACCGTGTTTGCTCTTTTATAATTGTTTGTTATCCGATAATATTTTTATAAATCATTTTCCCAAAAATATCAAAGATATATTAGTTTTAAGTGATTTTAATAATATAAACCAAGATAATTAATAAATAAAATAATGCATATAAATAAAATAAAAATATAAATTATAATATGCCAAACATAACCTTAATACTCCTAAGTCTTAAATTGATATGTTCTATCTTTTAGGTCTTGGATTGATAGTTTTCAATCTTTCAGTTCCTGAATTGATAGGAAAAATCTTTTAGGCCTTATATTGATAATTTTATCAACTTTCAGGCCTTATATTGATATTATTTCAATTTTCAATTAATTAACCCAAAAATCAAGTAAATACTTCATACGGTCCTTATTAAATTGCTCAAAAATATATAAAAACAGTTCTACCCTCTTAATTAATTAACCACGTACAAACATCTCATATTTATATGACTGCAGTTTTTAATACCCTTAAAAAATAAACTAATCTCCATTAAATAAAGTGGAAATAATCAATATATCCTTTGAATTTACACTTTTTAGTACTAATAAATATTTTTTCATTAAAATTTATATTATTTTCCTTTGAGCAATTTAAAACGAGATGGAGGGGATAGTATGAATTAAAGTATGCACACTACTACTTTATTACTGTTGTGCCTTTTCTTAAGTTGGTAAGGTAATTTTTTAAATAATGGTTTTACATAAAAAAATCTATAAATTTAATAAAATAAGAAAAAAAAAAAAAACTCAAAGAACGTAAATGTTAAAGAATTAAAGCTTTGGTGATGGAGTCGAAAACACGTTAAATTTGTTAGGGGAAGGAAGCTTGAACTACACCATCAAGGCAAAAGAACCGATAATGGTATATATTTACTTAGGGTTATTTCATTTTGGGGGGTACAACCCCATGTACCGAAAAGCCATAAAGGTAATCAAATGGAGATAATAATAATCTTATTTAGGAGGAAAAAAATGTTGGTAAATTTTTTATTATTAACCACTATATTACCATACACTTATTCTTTATTTCCATACTAGAAAGTGTCATACGTCTTCATGCTATATTCAATTCGTAGAGTCGTTTAGGGCTTGTTTGTTTTGGGATTCACACGGATAGGACTAGGATTTTCCGACCTTCGCCCCTTTCTAGTTAGAGATGTAACATTCTGTTTTTACATCTCATTCTTCATCAACACCTATAATACCTATTTTCTCTCACTTACACTCTCTTTCTTACTTTTCTCTCACTTACACTCTTTTTCCCTACTTTTTTCTTTCATATTTTTCTCTCACTTACACTCTTTTTCCTACTTTTCTCTTACACATCCTACTTTACTTTTACACATGATTTGACATAAAGTAAAATCTCATCCTACTAAAATTTCAAAACAAACACACACTTTTATTATCATTCAAGACTTTACATCTTGTGGGCGTAAAGTCATGACTTCACACGGCCACCTAAATCCCGAAACAAACAAGCCCTTAGTGTGTGGTGCTACACTTAAACGGATATGAGTCATTTTATTTTTGAAAACGTAACGCCATTTCCAACAGCGTATATAAATATCGAGCCCTTAAATTCATTCCTTAGGAACATGCTCCTCCCTAAATTTCAGATTCGAAATCCAAAAGATTAATTAATTCTTGAGATGAGTCAGTTCATATAGAAATCTTGCTCAAATTTAAAACGAATCCCCAATAATGAACATTAGATTATGAGTCTTCTGAATTAGTCGATGATATCGAAAGACAAATATATAATATATATTCATACGTAATATCCCACATAATGTCACACACCCGAAGTGCAAACTAAATACTCCCTCCGTCCTACTATAAGTTTCCTACTTTTCTTTTTTGGATGTCCCACTATAAGTTTTCTATTCCATAAAAAGCAAAAACAACACTCCATATATTAATAAACAAATACTTTTTTAAACAACTGATCTTTACTTTTTCACAACTCCCTATTACTTTACACAAAAGTCAACATATGACCCATCATATATTAATAAACAATACATTTTCTTAAACAAAACAACAAAAAGAAACAAGAAACTTATAACGGGACGGAGGGAGTACAAAAGTAGAAGTAAAAACTTAAACTTTCTACACTCGGCTACATTTTTCAAAGTGTGAGTTTAAGGTTAGGAGGAACCCTCGAAGAAGTTGGATCCTGATCATCTCCAACATTATTACAACTAGGATTTGCCGGAAAGTATTTTTTGAACTCGATTTCCGACGTGAAATCCTCCAGCTTGAACGCCGGAGCCCAACCGCCGCCGTGCGTGGACGCCGTCCTCTTTCTCTTGTTACTACCCTCCTTTTTCTGCAGTTGGTGCAGTTTGTTCCTGAAGTTCATCAGTGCGAAGAACTTCTCCATATTCTCCTCATCTTCATCTTCTCTGCAGTTACCACCCCTGCAATTCTTGCTCTCCATTGGTTGCAATTATTTGATATGGGCAATATTATTATTAGGGGGATTTATTATAGTTTTTGAAATGTGCGTTAAAGTCTTTAAATTGAAGCATATGACGGGAGATGCTGACGTCGTAAGCTTACGTAAGAAAGAGATTCTTGCCTTGCGTGTGACAAATTGTGGAATCTGAATGTCATCAATTATTTGGTTGTTGAACAAATATTTTTTTTTCAGATGCGACTGAGAGTCGGCCAATGGTTTACTGTCATGTGGCACATGAACGGATTTTTCTTACCTTGTTTAGATAGTTCACTGTTAATTTAATTACACTAAATCAATCAAATTATCTGGAATTTTGAACCTATATCAACATATTTTTCGGTATTAATACATACACATTATCAAACTTTGACACATAAACCACCATACTTAACTTCCTGCCAAATTTTTCTCCGATTTTAACATATATATGGGTGATATTTTTGAGAGAAAAAATTAAATTGACGGAAAATGACGCAAGAAGCGCCTAAAACGGGGAACAACGTGTTATAGAAAAACGCACACACGCAATCACGAAAGACAGAAGAACACAAAATTTGTTCATCTAATTCATCTTACGACTACGTCTGGGGGTGAGACCAAGCGAGGATTTTCACTATATTTTTCTGATACCGAATATAAGGAGAAAATATATGTATACATAGCAATGAGCCCTGACTCTAAACCATCAGGATTGACTGGGCCAAAAACTGTTGGAATTATACGTGAAAGTATGCTTTTACTTTGTATAACTCGTGTATCAAACACTTGTTTATGAGAATAATTATTTTATCGCATTTGCTTTAGATATGATTGAATGTTGAATATTTATTGCAAACAGTTCATAATAGTACTAGTTACATTGTAGTTAATGTGGTGATACCCGATCACGGAAGACAACATTAACAGTTTCCTTGTAACTAAACGTACATTTTCACGACCTAGGTGGAATTGAACAATCCGCCGTGAAAGGTCGATGTGTAAGTCTCAGATTGGTCTGTCTTGACTAAGAGGTTGCACTAGCACATTTAGTATGTGTTGAAGAGGACCTACAGCGAGGATAAATTCTTATGTTCTGAAATGTGAAGAATTAGACCTCAGTGGTTGTTGATTTCTTAATCTCCGTCACTTAAATAGGACCGTGTGTGCTTAATGGTTACTGCTTTGATTCATGTTGGGTGAGAATCATCGTGACTTCGAACCTTGTGCTTTGGGCAGTAATATTAATCATACGACGGTTGCTAAGATTTAATACGGAGAAACGCGTGCGAGTACGGCTCGTGTGATTAGTCCCCTTGGTGGGCTCAGAAGTTTTATCGTACCAAATCTTGCAAGTGAAGAATCAGTTTCTTCGGTACGGATAATAATGTTGAGCTGTCTTTACTCCAAGGTGAAATATATTAATTAATTTAGAGCTATTCAGAAGCTTAATTAATTAATGGACTTGATAATCTTAAACGCGGGAAATAATAACCGGGAGCCCATATTATCGTAATATGGATTAAGATGGATAGTGCAATATTAATTTATTAGTGGTAATAATTAATATTAATGGATTGAATTATATTGGGGCTCAATATTGGAATTCAGAAGTCCATTAGGAGGTCCAATCTTAATTCTCCTTAAAGGCCCCTCAAGTAGCTCATTAAGTAGCACAATAATGATAAGGTGGTTAAAATAAAAAGAAAATAATATGCTGATTTTTCTCTTAAATTTTCGAAAATCATGATTGAAGGAGAGAGAAGATTTTGTTGATTTTCTTGGAAAGATATTATGGAAGATATGTATTCTTGGAATACAAGAATATCTCATATATTCAAGAAGATCAAAATCTTGGGATCTCTTCATGAAAATTTTCGAAATTTACAAGTAAATAAGGTTAGTGAGTTTTTTTGTGGAATATTTTATTGTGGAGAAAAAAATATATGAGATATATTCAAGATTTCTTAGAGTCTAAGAAAAGATTTTCTCCAAGGCCCAATATTCCTAATATTTTCGGCCACTGTGCTTATAAATAGGGATGATTATTTCATCCCCAAGTACATAATTCCATGTGTTGGAAAAACCAATAGCATATATATTTTTCTTTTTCCTTAGTTATTTAAATTAATTGAAAGCATCTCCCACCGGTGATCAAGTAAGGCGAAAGGGAAATACTTGAGAAAGTTTTTGGGTTGATAAAATGTGATCGTGATTGTCTCGTTTATTCAAAGGCCAATTCTACAAGAGGTATGTAAGTCACATAAATTCTTATTTATTTCGCCTAAATTTTATGTGAATTAATTCAACATGCATGATGATAAAATTGTTGTTGGAATTATTATTTGAATTAATTAGGATTAATTCATGCTAGTAATAATTGAATTTAAATTCATATTTAAATTTCATCCCGAATAGATTTCGGGCACCCCTATTTTCCCAACAAAAACATGGGCCAAAAAATTCAGCTCGGGGCTTTAGTGTACAGTTCATTCAGCCTCCACACTCCAACACGATGTCAATGGGGCAGAAGCATGCGGCCGAGTGAAAACACAAAGTTGTAGACGATGAATGTGATGATGAATTTTGTGTGCTTCTCGAATTTTTTTGAGAAAATTGTTATTTCTAAGGCACATGCATTATAATATTATTTTTTCCCCGAAAAAATTGATCAGAAATTAAGTTTTGTTGCTTACGTGTCAAAATTTGATAGTTTATATGCATTAGTGGCTAAAAATATAGTTTTGTGGTTTAAATGCAAAATTACGTTGAGTGCCATTGAGTCATTGCATAATTGAGGGGAGGATTTACTTAATTTTGTATTTTGACTTATTCTTCATCTTGATAGATATACAAAATGTCAATTTTTATTTCCAATCAAGTAGTGGACGACTGAATAATTCAGTACTGTTGTAACCACCGCTTAATATATTTGACAAAATATCGAGTGGAAAACAAAAGAAGAAAATGGAGAGTTTCTATTAACGCAGCCGGTGTTGAAAAATGTTGCAAAATAATTTGTTACATTATATTATAGGGAGAAAATTAAAAATGCCCGCTTTTTATAAAAGTAAAATAATTTTTATCCACTTATTTAATATAAAATGTTTTCTACTCATTTTGATGTAAAATGTTTGTTTTACTCCTTTTACAAAAATATGTTTTATTTCTATATAGTCCACCTCATACACCCCCAACTCAAAAGGATGATATGACAATTAAAATTGGTAGATGTGAATGGTGTGGTAATAAATGTGAGCTCAAAAATGTAACTCAATTATGAATGGGGAGACAATTCTTATCCTCGTCCTTATCGAAAATTTATGATCACCTGTTTGGAACGAAATCCTACTAGAATGCATGAATTCTCTGTAAATTAACATTCTTGGGCCCAAAGATAAACTATCCCAAGAAAAAAAAAAAGGGTCTAGCTAAATACCCCTCCATACATTATTGATACACCAACCCTAAATTTTAAATATTTATTGATACACACCCCAAAACTTCCAACATTGCCCTTATCCTTTACCTTCCCTCTTTCAAATTAATTAACAAATACACACTCCCTCGCTCCACAAATACACACTCCCTCGCTCCCAAATTTCAGCAAATGTGACGACAAGAATGAAGAAGAGGAAAAGTTGACACTATGAGAATTTTGTGGCACTTTATCATCATTGGCATTTGATTCGAGAATAAACTGTTAAAATAATTTCGGCCAGTATGATTCCAAAAATAATGAAAATTTTCGGAAATATTTTACCGGAAAAAGATTAATATTTCGGAAAAGTTTAACCGAAATATGAACAGGATTTTGGTTTTTGCAAAACACTAAATAATTTCGGCAATATTTTTCCGAAATACTACAAAATTTTCAGCAAACCGGATTCGAAATTTTCTTGGCGAAAAATTTGAAGAAAAAAACACGCGAATGACAATCATATGACTTACAACTTCGTTATATGCCCAAAATTCCAATATTTCGTGCACAAAAATACATAGTATAGCTATAAATAATATAACAACATGTAACATTCAATACTAGGATTTATGAATCTATGAAATAAGGAATAAAGAAAAACATACATATGTATTTTGAAACTCTTTCATTTTCTCCAAATCATCACTGAAAAATATGAAATAATCATTGTGGTGTTGTCTGATCGTGATATGACGGTGACAACGTGAATATGTGTTTTTCACGATGAAGATGATGAATATTTGGCTGTCAACGTGAACCGCGAAAATTAAATAGATGTGGGTGTGTGTATGAAGTATTAATTATTAGATTTTTTTTATTATCAAGGTTATATGTGTAATTTAACAATTCTATTAAATTAATAAAAAAATGAAAGAGGTGTATTAATAATGAATGGACGGGTATTTAGCCGAACTCAAAAAAAAAAAATCCAAAGATCCTTTATAAAACACCTCTCCTGCTACCAACCAAATCTTTAATCACATCCCAGCATTTACTCATATAATAATTTCCCAATCGCAGCATCGAAAAAATTCGGACAATTATCTTATTTACGTATCATGTGTTAATGATGGAGATAAATATTGTATTTAATTATTTATTATTAGTATTTATAATTTATAGTTTTAGGGCTTTATTTAAGTTTTAATTAATTATTAGTGGGTCGTGCTTTTAGGGCTACGCCTAAAACCCTAGTTTATTTCTATTATAAATAAGAGCTATGTAAAACCCGAGTGTCATGCAGTGGTTGTTACTTTTGCTTTTCCTGGAGATGAGTGTGTGGTCGCCTTGATTATACTATTGGAGATAAATATTCATGCAGATTCGAGGACAAATCTTTTCGAAGAGGGAGAGAATGATGGAGATAAATATTGTATTTAATTATTTATTATTAGTATTTATAATTTATAGTTTTAGGGCTTTATTTAGGTTTTAATTAATTATTAGTGGGTCGGGCTTTTAGGGCTACGCCTAAAACCCTAGTTTATTTCTATTATAAATAAGAGCTATGTAACTCGTTATTATTCAGTTGATTATTGAATATTAAAATATTGGGATTATTCTCTTTCCGTGTTTTATCGTTATTATTCCAGTATTCAATTTGAATCAACAGATTAAAACGTTAATCGCGTTTACGTTTATCCGGGTATTCTCAGAATCAACGGATTTACGTTGTATCGTGCTGTCGCTGCATCAGTTAATCAAATTGATTAGACATTCAATATTTGTTAAAAAATTAATATAAATAAACTGATTTCACATTTGTATTTAAAAATCAAATTTGAATTTTGAAATAGTTCGAAATTTTAAAATTTGTTTTGAAAAATCATCCACTATACACCTACTATCACACTACTTAAAAAAAACACTCAACTTACTATTTATAAGAATTTCAAAACCCCTTAAATTTCAAAAACTGGTTTACATTTAAAAATCACTTAAAACTAAAAAAAACATTAGGTTAGATGAAGAATCCTTTTTGCTAAACGTATTCTAGACATCTTATAAGTTGTTTTAAGAACTTATAAGATATAATTTTTAAGTAGCACATAATGTTAAAGTGTTTGACTAATATAATTTATAGGATTTTTGAGAATTTATAATAATTTTTTTAAATTTTAATATAAAATAATATTATTTATTTTATATTAAGGTAGAGGTGAGTGAGTGCGGGAGTGGGTGGGTGGGTGGGTGGTTGAGGGTGGAGGGGTTGGAAAATTCTTATTTTTTCACAGCTTATAAGCTGTTAGAAGCTTATTTTATAAGCTGTTAAACATCTTGTTTTTTGCCAAACATATTCATAGTGCTTATAAGTTATTTTAAAGAGCTAACTCGGTCAAACACCCTAATGTCACGTGACACACACATGGACACTATAAGAAAATAAAAAATTGTCTACATAATTTATCAATATGACTACGAAATTTCCAACAAAAAATTATGTAGTGGGAATTGCCTACAAAAATTTCTAATTATATAGACATATTTCTTCCCCACCAACAAATAATTTGCCTACGAAAATTTTGTAGGCAAATCGTGTTGTAGGTAAATTTTTGTAAACAAATAACTTGTAGGTAATAATACCTAGGAAATTTATTTTGTAGGTAAATTGATTTCATAGACAAATTGTTTTTACGTTGAGAAGTGAAAATGTTTACATTATTAGAAAATTTCGTAGTTAAGTAGTATGCAATTCCTACTACGAAATTCTTTATTGGAAAATTCTCGCACAAAATATTTACTAGGCAATTCTTTATTATGTCGTCCTGGGAAAAGAAAAGTTGGAGTGTTGGATTTAGCATGCATCATTTTTGGCTGTGGATTGGATCTTTCAATGTTGGCCACAATTCAGAACATTGTATATTAATTCCAATTCAGTATCATGGTAGTAGCTAGGCAGAAAATACATTACTCATATATCACTTGATATATAGTAATTTTAAATATATTTTCCAAGTAGTTGAGTTTATGAAAATAAAAATATGTATAAAGCTTGTTGTTCACTCACGGAGACAAACTTTAAACATATGTTGGTGCAAGTAATAAAAAAGCTTGGAAGGAACAAACAAAAGAATCCCATTTCCAATCTTGTTTTGTATGGGACTAATTTAGAGCAAGCTTTACCAGAGCATGTACTGAATTATACCCCAACTCCGGTGGGCCCCACAGAGTTGGTGCGCGTGCACCGTACCAAGAGTGGAGACGCCCTCCTTCTAATTTAGGCCCGCCCGGCCCCGGACCTATCTCACTTTCTACGTTTCAATATTATTTTATTGGGGCATTCACAAAATAATACAATTGAACACCACTATTTACAAGATAGTACAGTGTTCAAAAAATATATACTTATGTTCAACTTTTTTTTGTGCGTCTGTTCAATTATGCTGTACCAATTTGTAAAAAGTGGTTTGGAATTGTATTATCCTGCACTTAATCCTATTTTATTTAATATGCGCAATTTTTGCACTACTACTTTCTTCATACGATTTGTTATATTTTGCGTGATTTTTATTACTTTTGGTTTTAGGTGTCACCCAAACAACTTCTTAGACATATCCATGAGTGTAGTGTGTAGGCAAAAACATTGGAAAGTTGAATGGGCCGGCCGATAGTTTCCTTTATATGTATACTAGCCCTTTTTTTTTATTTAAATATTAAATATTGTGTATTCATTGTCTTTTTAGACATGTATATGTACGTATGTGTTAGTCATGATACAGAGTTGATGTACACTAATACATAATAAAAAGTTGATGTACACGATACGATAAAACACAATATAAAATATTATTTCTCAATCGAGGGCCATGCATGGTCGCATGTTATTATGTATATAATCATATGTGCTATTTTTTGTATTTCATTTTGCGTTATGGATGATAAGAATATAATCAACAGAGTACATACACTACACCAACACGTATTAATAATCCAGCGGGTGATACATAAAGTGAAATATAAAAAATAAAAGAGAATATTGCAAATGATCCTGTAATTTTGTCTGAATCCATAAATAGTCCTGTAAATTTTTACTTTATCAATTTTGGTCCTTTTGCTGGAAAATTTAAATTTAGACCGGAAAAACTACTGGAAAGCTGTTGTAGCATACACAATAACTCGAAAAATGTGTCAAAATGACGAGCTCAACGAGAAGAAGAGAATAGTGTATGTCTTGACCCAAAATTCAACTGCAAATCACTAAGAATTAGCCACAAAAATTGACTAAATTCGTGATGTTTGAAATCTCAATTCTTAGGACAGGTGGAATCGAAACATGAAATTAATTGATGGAGTTTTCTTCCTGGATGCGAGACAGTTTAACGATATTAGTGACGACCATCAACGTGACCAAAATAAATTAAAATTTAGGCTAATTTTCCGGTCAAAATGGACCAAAATAGATAAAATAAAAACTTAAATGACCATTTATAGATTCAGACAAAGTTACAAGACCATTAACAAAACCCGACCTCATTTTCCGCAAGAGCGCTAGGACGCCCTTCTAACAAGCAAAAAACAGGCGGAATTGTCAAGGTTTGCAATTCCCCATACGCGTTCCAACAAAAGGGGTCCAAAACCATGTCCCCTTTGTCCGGAAGCAACTCTACATCGGAAAATGTAATATTCGTGCAAGGTATGGAATCGCTACAAGCGAGATGCATAGGAGGGCTTCTAACGTCGTACGTCCCCTTTATACCCGTATATTGTACGTTGGATACGTATACTGCTGAGCTACGGTTGGAACAGTCTTTGGTCATGCAGTAGAATTGGTCGATTATGATGGGGTTCCTCACGTTGTCCATGTGGATGTTCTGGAAGGTGACGCCGGATACGGATCCCGACCCTCCTTGCCATGTCTTGATCCGAACTCCGTTGTCGGAATTCTTGATCACGGAGTCGGTTACGGTTATGTTGGAAGCGCATGCGCGGGAGTTGTGGTTGCCTAGACTTCCTATGCTGAATGTTTAACATTAATTAGGATTGTGTTAAATTTGGGAAGGGAAAAAAAAAGAGTTTTTTCATGCATTATAAGAAGATTAAGAATTGTCAATGAAATTTAAAATGTCTAAATAAATAAAAAATTCAACAAAAGTTTTCGTAGTGAAGATTGTTTGCCTACAATTTTTTTAATCATTTAGATATTTCCATTCCTCGATCTAGAAACAATTTGTCTACAAAATCAATTTGCTTACAAAATAAACTTCATAGATTAATTACCTAAAAAAAATTAGAGAAAATACACAAAATTTAAGGGGGCACTTGTTTTTTAACCCCTTTTGTAAAAAAAAAAAAAATGTTTGCCCGAAAAATGTTGGCGAATGGTTGACACACAGGTTGTCATGAGTGTCAACTCTTTGTCAACCGTTTTGCCAATATTTTTTGGGCAAAAAACATTTTTTTTAAAAAGTAGGGCAAAAAACATTTTGCCCAAAAAAGGTCAATTTTGCTTTTCTCCCAAAAAATTACTCACAATCAATTGGCCTACAAAATTTCCTTTAGTTAAATTATTTTGTAGGTGGAGAATGAAGATATTTATATAATTAGAAAATTTTGAAGATAATTTCTATTATAGATTTTTTTTTTGAAAAATTGGTAGTTATATTTACTGATTTCCATGGACAATTATTTATTTGTATCAGATACATAAATCTAAGATCAGTTGAATAATGTTAACTAGTACTACCTCCGTCCCGGAGGAACTTGCGCAGTTACTATTTTCACGTGTTTTAGCGAGCGAGTTTTTTATTAGTATTTAAAATGATAAAGTAATTTTAAAGTTACTTTACAATAGAGTAGATATAGATCTATCATACCCTACCTTAAAAATCACTTTATCATTTCAAATATTAATAAACAACTTGCTCGCTAAAACACGAAAATAAAGGTAGTGTGCAAGTTCCTTCGGGACGGAGGGAGTATTAAATATTATTCCCTCCTCAAAAGGTGTGCAGTATAGAGTTTCGACGCACAAAGTTTTCAATTGTGTCATTAGGGTTTTAAACTGTTTTTGTTTTAAAAAAATCAATATATAATGCTTAATCATGCATTTTATCGAGAATTTCTAATTAAGATATACAATAAGAAATTATACCTGATGCCATGGCCTGGCCCACAAGTCATATTCCTTATGTCTACGTCGTAGCAACCCGATCCAATCGAGACACAATCATCGCCTGTTGGAGCAAATATTAATGAGTATTTTAATGACAATAAATTAAGAGTGTATATAGTATATTGCAAATTAAAAAGGAAAAAGTAGTGATGTTGTGATTTATGAGTTTAAATCACAAATAGTGTCATAACTTTCTAACAAAATATATTTAGATTCAAAAACAATTTTTTATTATATTTAATCCCAAATTTTCTGGCAGAATCTGATTTTGGTTCCAAATCGATCGGTAAGGTCAATACGATGTCGTTTTGAAGTTCGAAATTAGTGATTTGTGGCAAGGGTGTTAATGTGACGTCCATATGTGCTAATTATATTTAAATTTATTTTATTTTAGGATTTTAAATACACATGATGTGAAATAAAATTGTGAGACATAAACGTCATATCAGCACCCTTGTCGGAAATCACCAATTTCTGACTTCAAAATGATGTCGTTTCGTTTTTTAACGTCGATTTGGGATCAAAATTGGGACTATATCTAATAAAAAAATTAATTTTGTGGCCAATCTATTTTATCAGAAAATTATGGGCTCTATAATTTACCATTGGATATGACAGAATTATATATTGCAACATTGTTGGTGTTCTCTATATGAATCCCATCTGTGTTGGGACTTAAAGCAGGAGCCGTTATGTGAATTGAATCAATATGAACATTGTTGCAGTTATCGAATCTGAAATGGAATTGTGGGCTATCTTTCATCTTTATTCCTTCAACTCTCAAATTGCTGCTCATGAAAAATCTTATAGCCTATAATAATAATAATAATAATAACAGAAATTAAGAGAGAGATCTCATTGTCAGAAACCAACTGCAGAATTAACAAATCTTTTATTTTAGTTTAATTAATTTAATATTGTGTACTTACAATTGGACTATCACATGGTTCCCTCACAATGGTTCCATTAGCAACCTATATGACAGTCAGCAAAATAAGAAGCCAAAGTATTAGATACTTTTCAGAAGAATATTCAAGATTGGGTATTTGAGGAATGGAATCATTTCAAATAAACTTATAAAAATAATCAAATCAATCTAGTGTCAGTAAAACTAATTTGATAAAAATACCAGCTGATTAAATGATAAAATGGGGAAAAAAGTCATAAGAGGGGTGTAAATTCATCTGAAATTAATCGTCTTTTAAATAAAATCCTCTTAGTTATATAAGAAACGTAAACCTTATATATATTATTGGGGAAAATTGTAGAAATGGTCCCATAAGAATTGATCCTCATGAATTTGGTCATTTTTTTAGCACAAATAGTCCCATACGATTTTTCCGTAAAAAAATAACGGATTAACGAGCATGAGGCCCACACGCCCGTTAGTTTTCTGCCAAAAACTCGAGCGTATAATTCTCAACTTAAAAATAATTAATTTTCAACTTCTTAAAACTCTACGAACTAAAGTTGCAGAATCGCCTCCATACTTGTATTTTACATTGAAATGATTGTTAATAGCAAAAGTTGGCCAATTTCCCTCCAAAAATCAAGTTGAAAAGGTTTTTTCATCCAGTATTCCATAGAAAACTGAAAAAATATTTAACAAATGAGACCTTTTCTGATAAAAATGGGACCAAAAAAGAACATGAGACCAAATCTGTCAAGTACAAATTCTAATGGGATCATTCTTGCAATTTACCCTATATTATAGCAAACTGATACTCCTAAGTTTATTGAAATAGAACTTATAATCCTTGCCAAATCATAAAATTAACCATATTGCAGAATTAAATAAATAAACAAATGAAAATATAGGATTGGTTTGTTCTTTTTATATCTAAATGGTTTTTTTTCACCGAACATTTTTTATTGTCTTCACGAACAATATTAGTTATTTTCATCAAACAATATTAATTAATCAGTATTAATTATTAGAGTATAGGTCTCATGTGAAACTTGCTCATTTTTTTAATCAGTAAAGGATTTTTTTATAAAAAAGTAAATGGTGGTATAGGACATATATACCCCATTACAAAATTAACTAGATTTTTCCTAAAACCATTTTAAGGATTTTGAAGCTAAATCATCAAAGGAAATTTGTTCATATAACATGAAACTGATATCATTACACGCATTCATTGATACTATAATGTTGTATGCTATTATTTTAGTTTATAAGTCTAATGGTATTAATTAATGAATGCATGATATTAGAAAACTTGTTCATTAGAGATTTTATGTAATTATTTTTACTTATACACAAGTATTACTCAAACACAAACTTTTAAAGAATTAATTAATACATACATACCTTGTGAGGTTTGCAGGGTAAACTCCACCAGCGTTGGCCCCTTCCATCAATCAATCCTCCTCCCGTTACTAACATTTCATTCACTCTATAAAAAACCAACCATTGCCTCCTGCTGTTATTCCTTGGCCACCATTCCGGCCCATCAGGCGCCATTATAGTCCCATCAACCTTTATTTCAAACCGGCCATAACCAAACTATATTAATTCATTTCATGCCATTATATACTTACAAGAAAATTAATCTCAAATGACAAAGATCTTGTCATTACAGCTTCTCAAGTTAAGACAAGATAATGATCTTTATTGACAGGTTCTGTCATTGAAGATCATTTTCATGTCACAAAAGTACTCCCCCTATCCATCAAAAATATGTTCACTTTTCTTATTTGTCAATAAACACTTTAATTTTACACTCACAGACAATAATTTTATTCATATTTTATCTATTTTTTTTTTTAAATGGGAACCGAGCGAGCCCGAGTACTTAATGCTCAAGTTCGGCTCGATAACTTCGACGAGCTAAAAATGGAGCTCGGCTCAACTCGCTAACAAGTTGAGCCTAATTGAATTATAAGAAAATATTTTTAACTATCGAGCTTAACGAACCGGCTTGTTAGTAAAACAAGTATCTCACGAGCTCGAGCCGAGCGAAGCTCACAAGCAGGTCATTTTGTTTAACCGCTCTACAATGGGGCACATTTTTTGTGAAACGAAGGGAATATTAATTAGAGAAGCAATAATGATACAATTTTGTTATACTAAAAATCCCATCAACTTTTTCACACATCAAAACCTCAAAGCATAAAAAAGGAACTTATAAAATGCACCTGAAAAACGAATCCACTTTGGCAAGGGCCAGTGAAGATAGTGGACTGAATCAAGAATGTGTAGCCATAGGGAACAAGCAACACCCCTGAATCAGTTTGGCAAGCATTGTCCCAACCGGTTTTGAACGCTTCCGTGTCGTCCGTTTCGCCGTCCCCCACGGCGCCGAACATTCTTACATCGTACGTGTTGTAAGAATTGTCGTTGGGAGACGGAGCGGGAGAAGGAGAAGGAGAAGGAGAAGGAGAAGGAGAAGGAGAAGGAGCACTTGATGCATGATGAGGGGAGTGTTTGTGTCTTTTGTGGTGATGGTATCGGGCATGCCCCGGAAAGATGAAAGTGAAGTAAAGAATGAGACTAATAAAGAGATGAAGAAGATTCGCCATTTTGGAAATGAGAACAAGAAGTGGTGATGGTGACAAGTGAATGGTTTAAGTTTTGGAGTTTATGTATGAGCAACCAAACACACCACTAGAATTCATCAACCTGCACTTGCATACTTATAGCACACATGCACAAGTAGGAAAGTAAGCTGACTTCATCACCTATATTTTTTTTATACTTGATTCATCGGTATCCGGCCCCAAAACCGACTATATTATTTATGTTACAGTACCTCTGTTCTCCAAATCTATTCTCACTTTCTTTTATTATCTGTCCCGCAAATCATTTCTTTATGTATCACACTCACAAACCACATCAAATTGTTTGCGTCAATTTTGGTGTTTCGCTTTATGTTTCATATGCTAAATATATGACATGTGTAATTTTTAAAATCATCGCATTTTTTAGTCCATGTGTTGAAGTTCAGTCGGTAGAATACAAAGTGGAACTTAAAAATTGGCATAGTGGATCTTTCTACAGTATTCTTACTTTATCTCATTTTTCTTAAAACTCGTGTTCATTCTAATGAGAATAAAATTAAGAGACGAAGGAGTATAAAATTAATGTGATGTTTTGTTATACACCACTAATATTGTTCACTGGATCATGTCGGGTCAGGACGAGTGCACCATACACTGATCTGGTGATATGAAATTGGTGGTTGTTCTCCCGGAAATTAGAGTGACTCTTATGTACACTCAAGTGCATAACATGCACTTAGATTTTGAATCTAATTTCAAATTAATTTTGATTTTTCAAAGTTCAATTTATTGAACTTTAAAAAGTAAAAATTGATTTGAAATTGAACTTAAAATCCAAATACATGCTATGCTATAATTTGTGCGGAAATTATATGTGTGACACAATATTATTTAATTGTTTTAGAGTAATTTTTTTAATAAATAACTAAATAACCGACCAATTTCATACAAGACACAAGGCTTTTTGAGTGTGGAGGGAAAAAGTTGAAGGGGAAGAACCAGAAACCAGAAGCTTATTACCCCTCACCTACCCTAACCCCCCCCCCCCCCCCCTCCATGTTCTTCCCATAACCTCTTCCACTTCCTTTGGTCCACTGTCACCCCACCCTTTTGGGTAAAATTATCCTAAATAATTAATTGATCAATTTCAGTTGCAATATTCAGTAGTTAAAAGAATCAAGAATATACATGAGTCAGCAACAACTGAAACTAAAAACCCTAGCTAGCTATATATAGTCAACATAAAAATAAAGTTGTATATATAGATACACTAGAATGTACCTTGAATTTAAATATGTGAAGCTTCCGACAATAAGCATGTTATAATAAGATTTGTTTTATTGCATATATATTTACGTCTAAAAAGTAGTTAAAGTGGAGTATCATTTATCAGTACAAATTATCAAATGAAATAATCCACCACTTTTATATTTCACTTGGTGTACCGCAATTTGGATGTTTGAACGTGGATTTTTTTTTTTAAATATTCGACGATCCACCATATTGTTGGGTCTATATGTTAAAAATTCAGAATACCAAGCGAAATATAAAAAGTAGAACAAGTGAATCGAACCGACAGATTACGCTACAATATATATATAGGCATCTTTCCTACAAAAAATCTTCATAGCTGAATTTTCTACGAGTTGCCTACATGCAATTTTTTTTTAGTCATGTAGGTATCTTCATTTATCAACCTACAAGCAATTTTCCTACGAAATGAATTTTCTAGGCATTAATTACCTACAAGCAATTTGTTACAAAAATTTACCCACAAATAATCTGCCTACTAAAATCTCTTTGTAAATAGAGAATGCAAATGTATATATAATTAGAAATTTTTGCAGGTAATTTTTTGTTAGAAATTTCGTAGTCATATTGATAATCTTCGTAGATAATTTTATGTTTTTTTTTTTCATAGTGTTATGAGTTGGTCAGTTTATGTTAGTTTCGTACTCGTGACTATATAATCAGTTGCTTTTTATTTAATTAATATGACCGCTAGCTATGCAGCTCCAAGAATTGGACTAATTATGCTAGCTTTATGAAAAGAAAATTAAAGAAAAAAGATAATGGAAAACAAAGATTCAGTTTTAATAATTATGTATATATTTTATATATATAGTGCGAACAAAGTTATATATATGCACGCTATCTTTTACTGACTTAATTCATGCGAGTCATGCACGATTTTAAATTTTAGTGAATTGCCAATGACGACCATTCTATTTATTAATTCTCCAGAAATTCTACACCATATATTGGGTCCCCTACCCCCACCCCCACCCCCTCTTCCCAAGATAAATAATTAATAAGATAAAAAAAATTAAAGATTGAGAATTGGTAGCATACTTATTCAAGATTGGATTTTTTGTATTTGATTTAAGAAAGTGAATGATGCATGTAGCAATAAGGCCTGAACTGTGAACACGCATGGATATCTTGACAGTATTTATGTGATGGAGAAGGAATTAATGAAATGATTATTTGTTGAGAGATTGTTGTCTTCGATAAGCTTCTCATTTTTCTTTCCGAGCATTGCCCATAAGTTTTCTATGCTATTTTTTGAGAAAACATCCTAGTCTACCTCATTAAATAATACTATTTTCGCTCTTGAAAAATAGTCCTATTTTTTTCACGTGGTTTAATGCGATATATAGGAGGATATTACGGGATATTTTGAGGTCCGTATTTTAATAAAATGATCGTTTATAGAAAGTATGTGAAATGAACTTTTCATTAACAATCATTTTATAAAAAAAAAAACGAACCTTGAAAAATCATGTAATACTATCACGTACAAAAAAATAAGACTAATTTTTAGGAAAGGAGGGAGTAATAATCCTTACGCTTCATTTTATTTACATTGATTGCCATTATTTTTACTCTTCATTATTTTCACACTTCATTTCATGCTTTCTCTTCAACCACTTTATTGGTTTGGTCTATATTACTCCCTCCGTCCCAAACTCGTTTGCTACATTGTCAAAAAGGTTCGTCACATACTCGTTTGCTACATATATTTTTGGCAAAAAAGAAATAATATTTTTTAATATTATATTCTCCATACACTAATAACCAAAAGCATCTATTTTATCACTTTATCACTTTAAATACTATAAACAATTTTTTTCTTAATAACCGTGCAAACAGAAAATGAGAAGTTGATTTTGGGACGGAGGGAGTACGACAGTGCTAGGCAGTGTCTGATGTGCAGCAAAGAAAAATTCCACTTCGTTTGTACTACACTTCATTTTATACTTTGTGCAAATTTTAGTATTAAATTAATATTCTTAATCTCTGTGCAAATTTTTTATGGGAAGTTTTATTGAGGTATGCAAAGTGAATATTTTTTACATGTGTACATTAATTTACATTGTTTTATCAACGTAGAAATGTTACTATTAGTTAATTACCCAAATACTTTAAAATATTTTAGAGACAAACAAATTATTTATAAAGAGTCATTCTCTTGTGCACTTGGTGTATGGTGCATTCACTGAACAGTTGACATTGCTTACATTAAAAAGTTTGTTACAATTACACTGAAAAGTATGATTGAATTACACTGAAAAGTTTACACTGGAAACTGAAATCAGTGTAATCTAACCACACTTTTCAGTGTAATTGAAACAAACTTTTCAGTGTAAATAGTGTCAACTGTTAAGTGAGTGCACCGTGCACTTGGTGCATATGAGAGTTTGTAATTTATAAAATATCATCCAAAAAAAAATATAAAGCCACTCTTATAAAATATCATCCAAAAAAAATCATATTCAGTACCCTAATTTTTATATCATGATAAACAAATAACTAACTCGAAACAAAGCAAAAACCAATTGTACCTACATTTTTCATATTTTTTTTCGACATAAACTTGCATGAAAAAATGGTATCAAAGTGGAAAAAGCGAAATGAAGACCTGACTAATTAATTTGGAGTGATAGAGACGAGATCTGAATTAATTATAAAAAAAATTAGGAAATGAGAATCATTTTGTAGTATTTATTTTAGTAAAAGAAAATTTCATTACGAATATGAGGACAATGGGTATTTATTTATAGTATTTACTATTTAATAATAATTTGTAATTTATTACTCCGTTAATTATTACATAGAAGAACATTGAATTTTTTTCATACATCGTGTTTTTTTCCGGTATTCATCTCGAATCAACAAAATTAAATATTAATCATGTTTTGAATATAAATTTGGATATTCTCATAATCAATGAATGTGTTTATCGCAGCAAAAATGTTTAGTTGAATGAGGAAGGAAAGAGGAATTCGATTGATTTGAAGCAAAGGAAGCACATTTCTCGGCTTTTACCTTCACTTTTAATTTATGTATACCACAAAATGCAGAGCACTAATATATACTAATAGAGTATCCATTCACATCAATGTCCTCCCATCATGTTTACCCCTTTACACACACCTTCCACAATTTTTACCTTTTTACTTTACCCCTCATATAGAGAGAGAATAAAATCCTCCATTTTACTAATCTTTTCAATTTTTTTTACATCTTATTATTATTTTCACACTCCAAAAAATAATAATACCACACATAGATGGTAAATTTGAAATCTGATCGTAAAAATAGAACGGATTGAATTTTTTTTTATGAAAATAAAGTTGATCGTTCTTGATAAAAGCGCCCAACAAAGTGAGTCGCTTTTAGAAAAGTGATCAAGGAAGTCACTGGGGTGTGGTTGTGTTAGGTTGGAAAGGACCTGCAAATCAACTTTTAGCAACTCACTGCTGACTTCCTTGATCGCTCTTGCTAAGAGCGACTCACTTTGTTGATCGCTTCTATAAAAAGCGATCAGTTTTATTTCGTACTCCCTCCGTCCCGAAGAAACTTGTCAACTTTCCTTTTTAATCCGTCCCAAAGGAACTTGCACACCTTTTAAAAGGAAACATTGATTTGCGTGCACACTCACAAAATATATATATATATATATATATATATTTATTTATTTATTTACCCATATGCCACTACTTTATTCAAAAAATGTATTTTTCTTAATAAGTGTGCCCCGGAGGTGTGCAAGTTCCTCCGGGACGGAGGTAGTAAGTTTTTTCTAATCCACCCTATTTTCACGATCAGATTTCAAATTTATCATATATAAATAAATTACCCATACAAAATTAATAAAATACTCATTTTTTATTCAATCTCACACTTACTTACTCATCTTTATTGAAAAATTGTACTACTCCTTGTTAAAAGAAATTTTGAAACAGAGGGAATAATCAAAATTATTTTTTCATAGATACCACTTGTATAATGTATATAGTGTGTTTTTTTATTGATTGGAAAACAAATTTTATTATGAGCCAAAAAATTACAAGGGATATTCCTACTTTTACAATTTTAACTCAAACAACAATCGTCTGTATTTTTCTAGCATGATAGCAAAAATCGGGCTCCATAAGAAATTCATTACTCCCTCCGTCCATGAAATATAGTCATGTTTTTTTACACGTGGTTTAATGCAAAATGTAGGAGGGTGTTACGAGGTTTTCTGAGATTCGTTTTTTAATAATATTATCGTTAATGAAAAGTTCGTTTCGCATACTTTCCATAAACGATCATTTTATTAAAAAATGGACTTCGGAAAATTGCGTAATACCCTTCGACATATCGCATTAAACCACGTGCAAAAAATCAGGACTATATTTCATGAATGGAGGTAGTATTTCTTTATATTAAAACCGTATAGTAATATAGAGAGAAGAGAGGGGCCTTTGAGTGTAATTAAGGTTGCTGCGCGCATGACTTTTCCACAAAGTGTTAAGATACGAGGTGTGGCTTCATAGTCTTCTCCAAACCCCACCTTGTCTACATAAAGTATGGTTGGTTATGCCAACACCACAACTCAATATTTTTTGTCCCCATCAATCCACCTCTTATCTAAATTACACCCAACCTTGTGTTTGTGAAATTCAAATTCTCGATTTTACACTCAATAGTTGAAATTGTTTACACTGAAAAGTATAATTTAATTACACTGAAAAAATGTAGTTAGATTTAGTGTAAACTTTTCAGTATAATCTAACCACATTTTTCATTGTAATCAACCTACACTTTTCGGTGTAAACAGTGTCAACTATAGAGTAAATATACCGTACACCAAATACATATGATAGAGCGTCTTTTGTAAATTATAATTTTATAGTATTATACTCCTCTCATCTCATAAAAATATAACATATCATTAATATTTCATTTTTTTACTTATTCTTTTTCTAAATCAATCTCTAAATGCTAGTAATTGTTTTAGGAAATGAGTAGATATGAGGGTGATATAAATGAATGGATGGAATGATTGATTCTTCACTTTGAGTTTCATTACATTCCTTACTCTACCCCAAACATATAAATCCATTTCATTCTTATTCTTTGTGCTCTAAAATGTTCAACCAAGCACAGTTAATATTCTAACTATAATTACTTGCATTTCTTAATTTGTGTGAAAAAAATTACTCTCTTCATCCAAATTTAGATTGCTCAAAAGTCCATATAAAGAAAAAAAAACTTTCATTACCTAAAATGGCAATAAAACAACTATACACTCTAAACTAATCTTTACAAACATCTCCTATTACACCTCATCATGTTGCTACATTTCCCAATACACCACTAAATAATACTCCCTCCGTCCACAAAATATAGTCCTGGTTGCCTTATTGGGCCGTCCAAGAAAAATAGTATTGTTGCCTAAAATGGTAAGAATAAACTTTATCTACTTTTTCAACATACACACACATAACATTTTTAAAATAATTTATTTTGTACTTGATTTGACACAATATTCTTAATTTTTACATATTATATCAACTTTCTTAATAACCGTGATAAAAGTAACAAGCCCATTTTTCATGGACGGGGGGAGTACACTACTTCCGTTTCATAAAGTTGAAAGGACCAATGTACCATCAATCTTACAATTTTTAATATTAATAAAAAATTAAAATTGGTGTCATTTTTATTGAACAATTTAAATTGGGACGGGGTGGGTACAAATCTATCTTTATGTAACGAGGAGAATTGGTTCAATAAAATACTACACCCTAGTCATATATATACATGTGTATACATATAATTTTCACAAGAATACAAAAAAGCTATTGTCAATGGCGG
The DNA here is from genome assembly GCA_947034835.1 of Ballota nigra. NCBI lineage: Eukaryota > Viridiplantae > Streptophyta > Magnoliopsida > Lamiales > Lamiaceae > Ballota > Ballota nigra. The sequence continues at coordinate 491,014 of OX344727.1, read as the reverse complement.
CAATTAAATAAGTTATCTTCCTCCTATACCAATATTTAGTGACCACTAAATTTTATGTCCACAAATCTCAAAAGAATACGTTGATCATCAATAATGAGCTGGGCCTATATTGTTGACTTAAGTAGGCACCTTATCTTTTATGTTTCATTTGTGCTTTCGAATAATAGTACAAGCACAAAACTAAAGATGCCATATCTTTCCATATTTGTAACCCAGTCCTTTTATCTTTTTGGGTTAGAAAGGGCACAAAGACAGGCCATATACAGCAAATGATGTGTAAAAGCACCACCACTCAACATTTGAATCTGTACAAAAAATCTCCAAAAGATTCACTAAAGCTCACTAGAGTAATGATTCAATAAACTCAATAATCTTGAAACTATTTTTATGTTACGAAAATCGGTAGGCGAATGCGAGAAAATCACGGCTGCAAAAATGAAAAACACCGGGCGACATGATTCTCTTCGTATATACAATTACAGCAGTAAAGTGATGTTGGGGAACAACACAATACAGAGTAAAACTTCCATTCAACAACAATTACAGTTTTGTCATACAAAAAAACTGAAAAAATGGTGGTCAGTTAAACGATACATAATATAATCTTTGTCCTTCTGCTACTACAATCAAATTTTAATAAATACAATTAAAAAAGAAAAACCTTAATACCAAACATATTTTGTTTCTTAAGTAGCCGATCTCAGGTGGCACAACACGAAGGGGCGAAGTATATTAAAGTCCGAGGAATGCACATTGCTTTCTAGCATGGTCTGGAATCAGCTTCCCCAGTAACTCAGCTGGCACTCCCTTGAGCTCTAATCAGCACAAATAAGTGAAAATTTCAGATAATTCGTGTATAAGTTGGTATCGTAAAAGAGACGATAAAACCAGTTTTATCGTCCAACTGATTCGTATTTAGTGACAATTTGTTGTTACATTAAAACTTATTAGTTTGTCAACATTAGTTGTTTCAGTCGTTTAGTTGTTGTACTATAAAGTGATAGTTGCAAACCAGTTGTACGCTAAAATTGTTTTACATATGATCAACTCCATAGATTAAGCATTCAAGGAGGATTGCTCACCGTGTGGTTTAAAGTTGAACAAAGGTGGAACGAATCGTCCATTCGGTAACCGAACATTTGGATCACGCAATTCATCAAAGAATGGATGGATCAATGCCTCCAGCTGCATCACAACAAAGCTTATAAGTTTTAGGTACAACAAAACCTAGCTACTTTCTTGGAAGATTTCAAGAACAGACCAGAGTAAAAATGCACTTGTACTCATCTTAGTGCCTACAGCTTTCGTCTTTCATATAAAATAACAATTGAATAAATGAATATTACGGTTATACTCACCGCAGTACTTCGCAGATTTGGTGAATACTGTAGTAGCCTTGAAACAAGATCTACAGCCTCGGGTGGCATGCGCTTGTGAAATATCTGAAGATGAACGTGTCAAATACACGCACTACGGTAAATTACGATATTGAAGGTGGAACAGAAAAAATATGTAATTACCTTGTGCCATGGGTGAGCTTTTATTTGGGGGAATTTGAACTCAGTGTAATTGGGGTTCATACATTTGATCTCCTCCCTAGTTGGAGTACCAAGGACCTACAAGTTTACACACATAAGCCACAAGGGACCAATTGTCATATAAATGTAACAATATAACACCAAGCTTTAAATTAAATAAATGTACCCAAATAACATATGAAAGAATCGGACTGCTTAAATGATTACCTTAATGATTTCAACTAGCTGATCAACTCCACTCTCACCAGGAAATAGGGGCTGAAATATCCATATACATCTTTCTTTAGCAAATAATTATAAGAACTAGATCATCATAGCAAGTTGGGGAAAAAAAGGCGACAAATTTAACTACCTGTCCAAGCAATAGTTCAGCTAAAACACATCCTGCAGACCAGATGTCAATGGCAGTAGTATATTCCGTCGCGCCAAATATGAGTTCTGGAGCACGATAGTACCTCGAACATATATATGAAATGTTTGGCTCTCCTTTGACCTGCAAAATTGAGGCGAAAAATATAAATGACATGATAAATATTTGAAGCATGGAGATAATTTCATCAGAGGTAAAGAATGATACTAACCAGTACTTTAGCACTTCCAAAATCGCACAACTTAACCTGGTGAGTATGTGGATTAACCTGTAGACAACATGACAAGTGAGTGAGTCTTCACACCTAGCCACAATAACCATTGAGTGCAAAAGAAACTTACCAATAAATTTTGTGGTTTGATGTCCCTGTGGCACACCCCAATACTGCCATGGATATATGCCAGTGCTCTAAAGATCTGCCCAGAAAAAGATTCGATTCAGAAAAGAGATTTTTCTTGTAAAAATTGAGTTAAACTAATTGTGGATTGGATTAAAACAATATAGCGTGTACGCTAAATTTCAACAAGAAAATTCAAGTGAAAATAACCTGATAAGCATAAAGTTTAACATATATCATTGGCATCCTCTGGCTCATCTTGTTATAATGTCTGATCACCCTATGAACAGTCTCGGGAACATACTCCAACACCAAATTAAGAAAAAGCTCGTCCTTCTCAGTCGTTGAAAAGAAGCAATGCTTCAAAGACACGACATTAGGGTGGTCTAGGAGTCGCATGGTTTGCAGCTCACGGTTCTTGTACCTCTTGTCCTGAAGAACCTTTTTTATGGCAACAGTTTCGCCTGTTTCTAGGCATTTGGCCTGCAAAGAACATTATATACGGTTTACGATATACCAAATTGTGAACTCACAGAAGATTTTGTTAAGTGTTGAACAATAAACAGTACCTGAAACACTACTCCAAAAGACCCTTGTCCTACAATTCGCTCAGCCATGTAGCTGATTGTCTGATAGACCAAAAGAAAAGAACAATTAACAAAAGAGACAGCAAGATTAGCACAAGGAAAGCCGGAGAACAGAATTTAACCTGTTTTGGCTGGCCATTCCTGCCACCAATTGTTGTCACAATTATATGACCAGTTTCCGTTCCGTTCCCGTCTACAACAGCTGGTTCCATATCCTATGATGTATGATAACAGTTAATTTATGCCTATCAAGCAAAGAATATTACTCTAACTCAAAAATAGAATAAGGTTTTGAGATAAGTAATCATACCTTGTCATCCCTGAGCTTCATATCATTCATTTCATCAGGTAGCTTATCCAAACCACCAGTTTTCCGACCCGGATCTCGAACTCCAGGTCCAGGAGCTACACCTACAGAGGCCATTATTTTCTAACTGTGGAAAATGATGGAGGCTTTCTCACCAACTCAGATAAAGAAGCAAATCAAGAATCTTAATCTGCAATACATTCAAATTACAGTTAAAACTTGAAACAATGATATCTCCTATAAAATGTATATTCTCAAATCAGTAATGGCAAATTTCATAATTATGACTACCAAGTCAATTTTTTGTGTCAGATCCTCAAGTAATAAGCTAGTAAAATGGATATAAAAACAAATAGAACAAGCAATTATGTAAATATATGTTCTCTTCAAAGCAATCATTGGAATGTCACACATAATTCAGTTTAAGGGGCGATTCCTGAATGAGTTAAATTTAAATATAACCAATAAAACCAAATCTATACTCGAAAAGAGAAAATGGAGAAACAAGAAAAAGGAATTAATCAAGTGGCGGACACCACTAGACAACGAGATCTAGAAAGCAAATTAAACCCTAGAACGAATTAATTTCCCCCAAATACTTGGTAATTTTTCGATTAGTCAAACAAAATAACAGAGGATCAAACCCTAGAACGAACAGAAAAAGGGGCAAAGCAAAAGCATCTATTTCACCAGAAATTCAGAGATCGTAGTTTCCTACCAAACATCAAACTCAAACAAGAGGAAAAAGGATTACAAATGAGAAATCAAAGCAAAAGTTCAACCAAATCTCATTTATTTTCGAACGTACCGGACAAATCAATCAACAGAATCACGCCTTTCGGCAAATCTCTCCGCCAAAATGCAAGAGAAGTTACCCCTGAATTGTTTGTTGGGTAATGGAGAATAAGCCAGCTATTTGATGATGGGAGTCAGTGAGTCAACATACTCGGACCCCGGAAAGCATATAAAGTAATCAATCCTACTACAATAATTATTAGATTAATGGGTAAAATTGAGGGAAATGATGAAGCCCCTTTTCTTTACTAGTACAGCGAGGAGGGGAGAGGGGGCGGGTACTACTTTTCTTGGCTTTTGACCATTCAAACCCCCCTTTTGCTTTTTCAAAATTTCCTTGTCAGTCGTCCCCGAATTTATTATACGTTTTCAAATCATCGAAACCCTAATTCGCCATTAACAAGGATGGACTGACTGGTCAATGAGAAATTAGAATCATCTCCAACGGCGCCGTTTCGATTGGGATGCTAATTATGTTGTGTAAATACAATTATCTACTTTTCTTTTTCCTCTTTATCTTAATTTAATTAATATTGCATATAACGTGAGGAGCAATCATACCATCAAGGCATAATATAATACAACATTAGTTTCCCTTCAAAAGTATTAATTTGATATTGATTTTCACGGTAAAATTGGTTATGAAATACTCTCTCCGTCCACAAAATATAGACTTGGTTGTCTTATTAGGCCGTCCATGAAAAATAATCTTGTTGTCTAAAATAAAAAGAATAAACTTTATCTAATTTCTCAATATACACATATAACATTTTTAAAGTAAATTATTTTGTACTTGATTTCACACAATATTCTTACTTTTTTTCATATTATATTATATCAGTTTTTTTAATATTCGTGATAAAAGTAACAAACCCAATTTTCATGGACGGAGGGAGTAGATGCTAAGCTGGTGAATAATTTATGAGCATGTCTTGTGTAATGAGACGGTGGGAAGAAGTATAAATTGGACATGACGCATTAACATTTTGATAGAGATGAGTGTTAATTTGTGTTGTCTTGTGTCAGTCTCATGCAATTTTTTTGTCATAATTTTATTCATTTAATTTGTATTATCTTCGGTAGATTTAGTTGGTGATTGGTTAGCAACTTTTCAATGAGAATAATAATATGAATAAAAAATAGTGTAATTATGGTATTCATGATAATAAAGTCATTATCTTCCACCATCAATTTCGTTTACCTCTTTCTCTTTATACAATCATCATTTTCAATTATTTTCATATTCTCCACCCAACAATATTAATTGTTTATTTATATTTTAATATGCCGTATAATACTAGCAATACAATCATTATTGAAACAATCATTTTTTCCAATATATTGTTTTTATTACAAGAAAATAAATGTTCATTATTATGTAGTCAAAATAGATCATTAAGGCAATTAATTACAAGAGATCAAATCAACAATACAAGATTTAGACTCGTTAATTGATCGATTTGTAATTATGACCCCTGTGCTATGTTTGGAATGAGATGATGTGATTTGGACATTCACATTCTACCTCTTATCCAAATACTCATTCACTCATATAATAAATCTATACATTTATTCTCACACTATATATAAAAAAATACTACTACTTTTTTCTTATTCACTAATTCTCTCTTACTTTTTCCACTATTCCTCTTACTTCTTCGAATAGTTCCAGTGTGCACTTGATTGCATGCTTGCACTTAGATTTTAAAAAATATATCTCAAAAGTAATCAGTAATACCATAATTGCAAAAAAAACGCATAGTTCAGCATTTGAAAAGATTAAAATTGAGCTTAAAATCCAAATGCATATTATACACTTAAATGCAAGCAAGAATTTATGTAAAAAAAATTGCACATATATTATCTTTTTTTTTATCATCTCTCGTACTTTTTTTCTCACTTAATTATTATTTCAGCAACTAGCAATAATCATAAAATAATACAACATCACTTGACAAAAAATTATATGAAAATAGTTCATGATAAACTTATCACAAAACTGTTTTAAAGTATCGAATATTTGATCATTCATATCGAAAATCTCATCAGGAGTATCATTAATTTTGGTCAGTGGTATTATATTGTAATTGTTGTAAATTTTCTTAAACTCAAATTAATGGTACTCCTAGTCGAATTTTTTATATTTTAAAACAGTCCATGACAAGTTTATCATAAACATTATTATATAAAACCTACTCAGATCACTTTTGATTTAATATAGAATTTCATCCAACTCTATTTCTCTATCCCCTTAATACACCATAATACCTTTATTTTATCTTTTTTTTTATTAAATTATGCGTCCAATAATATGTATGGATTGAAATTGGTTTATATATGAATCACTGAAGGGTATTAGTTGTTCTCACTGAAGATTATTAGTTGTTTTTACTGAAGAGTATTACTGGTTTACATTGAGGAGCCTTAGTTCATTTTCACCAAACAACTAATACTCTTTAGTGTAAATCAGTAATACTCTTCAGTAAAAACAACTAATATTTTTCAGTGAAAACAACTAATACCCTTTATGGATTTATGTATAAACTAGTTTCACTGACGGCGATAAATTATTTCATCAGCATTGATTGGGGAACATATGAAATCGGTCTAAGGCGCCAACGAAGATTTTAGGCCAACAACTCTTGACACGTTATTTTTGTGTCATGTACCTGCTCATATATAGTTGTCATTAATTTAAACAAATTGCCAAGTATGAATCTCTACGTCACATGTATTCCAAATTATATAATCTCTATTCTCTATAAACTTCTTTATTAATATTAATACAAAATTAAGCATTAAATTATGAACGAGTCACGGTGCAAATAGCACAACTGTCACCTTTGTGGGCAAAGGCATACGAAGCCTGTTTCTCTGAAATTTAATACTACTTGAAAATTTCCAAACTATTTTAGTAACTTTACAAAATATTATATAAAAATAGTTCATAATAAATTTATTATAAAATTATTTTAAAGTATCGAAGATTTGATTAGAAGTATCGTTAATTTTATCACGAGTTTTTTAATTTGAGTCAGTGGTATTATATTGAAATTATTGTAAATTTTCTTGAACTCAAATTAATGATATTTCTGATGAGATTATCGATATTTCTGGTCAAATATTCGATACTTTAAACAGTTACATAATAAACTTATCATAAACCATTTTCATATAAAAATTACTCTAGTAACTTTACATTAGTTTTCCTCTCTAAAAAAGAATTGATTTTGGTATATCGTTGTATTGAATGGATCTAGTTGATCATAACTAGTATTGTGCTCTAATTTTTGTAAAGATTGGACAAAATATATTGTTGGTTGCAACATAACGGGATTGATTGAAAAGAAAAGACTAATCAAAATGAGTAATGTTTGCTTCATTTAGGAGGAAAAGTGCTTTCGTTGATAATCTTTTATTTTCATTAGTCACGATAATTATCTTATATTTATTTTTATTTATATTCTCATTGAAAAATCACCAACCAAACTCCATCTAAATAATATTTTAGATTTATTTACTTATTAATAGGGAAAAAATTGTGATTGGAATGCGTTCATGTGAATTTATCTATGCTCAAATTTATTTTTGTTGAATAACTGAATTGCATTTTTAATCTCAAATTAATTTTCCACCGTAAATTTTCTTTTCATATTCTATCACATATTTTATTATTTAACTTAATTAATACACATATTTTAATCAATAATGTATCTAATCTACCTAATAAAATAATAAAAATGTAGGATAATGATGTGATGCGCTGAGTGATTATCCATTTCCACCCACTTAAAGATAAGCTTCTTAAAAATAATGAGAATTTTATATATATATATGTATGTGTATTTATATTGATATTGAATAATGATGATGTGGCGAGTACAAGTTTCAAGATTATTGGAATTCAATGTTATTGTCCCATCAAAGGGAACAATTTACCTAGTAAAATAAAACGTGTAAATGATGAGTCAATTAACACCACATATGAAGGAACGTATCAAATTAGCAAATATTGAGGAAAGAAAAGCATGCGTCTTTGCTAAAATAATTATTCTATCATTAGTATTACTATTTAGTGGGCCGCTCCCAATTATAAGGCCCAGTCCAAGAATGGCGATCCTCTGGCCCAAGTCGACAAAATATCCCAAATTGAGTAACCCCGGCCCTAATTGGCCCAGGTTAAATACAGTCCTCTGTTTTATTAATATACCCACCCAAAAAAAAAATGTTCGATTTTTTTTCCAAAAATTATAACAATTTTCGGAATTTTCTTCCGAAAATTCATATGTACAGTGTTTTTTTTTGTTGTATTTTCGGAAAAAGCTTCCAAAAATTGTCAAATTTATGGATTTTTTTTTTGAACACTTTTTGGTGGGATTGTATTAATAAAAAATAGGACTGTATATGACCTTTACCGCCCTAATTTCCTCACGTGTTCCTGGTTTTCTACTGGTTTCCTGGTCCATTCTCGTTTGACATTGTCATATCTCCTTGAGAATAAATACGTTTATTTTATGACTTTATAAATTATTAAATATTTTAATTTTTCAAAACACTTTGAGTGTGTTAATAAACTTTTTTTTTCAATGTGTTTATAAGTTTTTAAATAACTTATAAACTTTTTTTTTTCAAACATGCTTTTAGTTGGTTGTAACTAGTTAGCTTTCCAGGTCCAATGTATGAGCTCAATTTTTACATTAATTTGTTAGGCAAGTCACATTGAATCACCGGAGGTGAATATTCACATCTAAACTATGATGGAAAACATCGAATATAATTAAAAAGGTTCAGTAATATTTAAAATAAAAACTTGCTATACTCAAATAAAAACCCGTTATTAATATTAATAAAAACTTGCTGTACTAAAAAAAAAAGGTTATTAATATTTAAAATAAAATTCAATGAATTTATAAAGTAGGAGCACGGCAAATAACATCTTGACTAAAATAATCTACTACTGTTCGACCAATTCAGGCCGAACTAGTTAAAAAAAAAATCAGCTAGGACAGAACGAAATTCATATCATTTTACTACTAATGCCCAAAATTCTATTATGTTCAGCCACTTGTTATTTGACTTGCAACTTGTAAGGGATTTGTTTTATTTCAAGTAGCACCATTATTTATCAACTTAGAGTCCATTCAGCTAAATTTATTTGAAACATTTTATAAATTCTAACATCTTATAAATTATTTTAAAATTTTATAAAATGTTATTTTTTAAGTAGCTTGTAAGTTGTTTAAGTATTTGACTAACATCTTATAAATATTTTTTAAGTTTTAATTTTAATATAATTATAAAGTATATTTATTTATTTTTTTGTTGGAGGTGGGTGTGGGCGGGGAGGGGTGAGTGGTTGGAGTTGAAAGTGGTTAATAAAATAAGTTAGGAAACTCCAACATATATTTTTACAGCTTATTAGTTCATTATGAGCTTATTTTATGATCTTATGGCCATGTTCTTTTTGGATTTTAAAAACTTGGATTTGAATTTTGAAATCTAAAACTCATTCTACTTTGGGTTTTAAAAATAGGTTTTTGAAATCCTAAGCCTACAACCCTATAAATAACCTATACAACACTCATTTACTTTTACATAATAAAGTTAAAACCTACCCTACTCAAAACCCAAAAAGAACAAAGATTTTAAAAACCCCATATATTACAAAAACCATTGGTTTTTAAAAACCACTTAAAACCCAAAAAGAAAGTTGCTAAATATTTTATTTTGTAAAACATATTAATTGAGTTTATAATCTATTTTAAATTGCTTATAAGTTCAATAGTAATGAGTTTATTGTTCTACTATAGTGAGTTTTTGGGTAAGAAAAAAAGTACCTTTCCTCAATGGTGTTGCTAGTAATGGTAGTGAGTCCAAGGAACCTTCCAAAGGGGATGTAACTGTTACCCATTATATCACTGCCAATGGGGCCGGGCATTTCCAATTTTGAACAAAAAAGCACAAAACTAAAAAATTAGATTAAAATTTGTACACAGGCAATAGTTGAATAGTCACATTGCACCTTATTCTTAATAAAATTCACTATAGCAAAATAAAAATTATCTACAAAAAATTTTGACAAAAATTTCCGGGGTGAAAATTATTTACGATTTACCGACGATTTTTAATTTATTTATTATGTAGATAGACATCTTCACTTCTCAATTCATAAACAATTTGTCTAAAAAATTAATTTGCCTACGAAATTTCGTAACCAAATTATTTTGTAACTGGAGAACGAAGATGTCTATATAATTAAAAAAAAATTATAGATAAATCGTAGACAATTTTTGCTACGGATTTTTTTTTTTTTTTTGAGAAAACTCATAACCATATTTACAGCGTTTTTGTACGCAATTCCCTTTTTCCTTTTTAAATGATTTGAGTTTCTTCTTGCCCTATAAAAATGCGTTTCTTTAGTCCATAAAATTAATTAAATTAAGTTGACTTGAACCACTATTGTCAACCCATATAACATTTCTAAAATTAGTTTCAATATAAATAATTATATAAACTTTAGGATTAGTGGAGTCTGTCTTAATGCGATGTTGGAAAGTCTCTGTTAATCTTTGCTGTATCGTTGAGTTCTGTTTTTTTAATAATTTTTGTAAGGTTGAGAGAGTAACTATGTACTCCATTTCTTTCTTAATGAATTTTTTTGCAGATAAAAAAGAATATACATATAAACTTCTTACTAATAATTGATTCAATAATGACAAAGTATTATATGAAAATAGTTCATGATAAACTTATCATGAAAATATTTTAAAGTATCATTAATCTCATTGAGAGTATTATTAATCTCATTGAGAGTATTATTAATCTCATTAGGGGTATCATTAGTTTGAGTAAATTTTCTTGAACTCAGACTAATGATACCCCTGACAGGTTTAATGATACTCATGATAAGATTAATGATACTCTAAAACTATTTCATATTAAGCTTTTTATGAATCGTTTTTATATAAAACCTAATATATTTCAGATGAGGATATATTTCAAATGATTATAAATTATAATATAACGATTTGTCCAATGAATGATCAAATTCAGCCGAATGATTTCATTTTGTATGAGTACTATCGGTTTGAGTTACTAACTAATTATAATTTTAAATTTAATCTTGGAAATTTTTGTGATCCGTTTAGTATGTAGCCGACTGAAATTATAATTAGATTCACAAATTTATTTATCTGTTTAATCGAAGCTTGCAACATGCATTTCCAACTTCTATGTATGAACTTAGGTGCATAGCACGTGTTACCCGAAATATGTATCTTAATACGATTTATGTGGCTTTGAACGAGTAACAAATTTAATAATATGAGATTAATTGAGCATTAATTGCTTGAGGTTTTTAGGTAATAAATGAAGAAAAAAAAACAATAAATACAAAGAGATTTGTCAAGTCTTTTTGAAGACTTGGGCTTGAAATGGTTGGATCATTTATCATGTCAATGAGCACGTATTATAATCCAAGGGTATTCCCCTGGGCAGCCCTAAAGCTATCTGGGCAGCCCATCATTTAATGTTTGGGCTGACCCTAGTTTCGAGTTTGGGTCGAGACCCTTCGAGGTGGCGACCTCGGTCCAATGGGGGACGGGGTTGTGCTCGCACTTCGCTGTTTCGGCTCCCGAGGACATAACTCTTGCTCTCTTGCATTGTACGTATGTGCCTCGCCTTCATGCCGAGGTCGACGTCCTCTGTTGAGCCTGAACACGGTCTTCCTTTGAGCTCCTGCGATCTTGAAGGAGCCTCGTCATCTTCGTGATGAGGTCATCCTTGCCGTCTTCGTGCCGAGGTCGCCCTCGCTCCGCCGTGGTCCCTCTCACCTCGTCTTGACGGTGGATAAATGTGCTCACAACAGCATGCACTTAGATTTTAAATTTAGTTTAGATTTTTTTCAAAACACACACAAACACACCGAACTGTATTTTTTTTTACAGTTGGAGTATTACTGATTACTTCTTGGGGTATTACTGATTGTTTCTTGGGGTATTACTGATTGCTTCTTGGGGTATCACTGATTAGCTCTTGTGGTATTGCTATTTTTGTTTGGGTTTTTTTTTTTATGTACTCAAATGTACACTAAAACTACTCTCAATTATATTATAACTCTTTATTGATTATTAATTAATAATCACACCTACCTTTAATTTATAGGGGGTGTCCTAATGATGAGAGTTTGAAATTTAGGAGTATGTTTCTTTTTAAATCTCATGTTCAAAACCCGCAATGTGCAATAAGTTTAGCTCTGACTTAAAACGGGTCCCTGCATTCATAGGTGGTGGACTATGAGTCTCTCGAATTAGTCGGTTTTTGACAGTATACTCAGTAATAAGAAAAGAAAAATACACTATGAATAATAAAAAGTTGCAGTTGTCACTAACATATATGAATATATTATACTTCATTAATGATGTGATGGTGGTGAGTAGTGGAGCAGTGGAATATGACAGATACATTAGTTTTAGAGGGCGAATGTGACATGTCATGGAATTTAGGGGGTTAAAATGTAATTAACCTAAATAAAACAAATCGATTTACACTTGCGTCAAGACAATGAAATGCATAATGAAGATGGAATATGATGTGTCGTGCTTTCACAAGCGCCACCTGCGTTTTTGTTTAGCGTTTTTAGGTGAACTTAGCTTTCCACTTCAACGTTTTTCGAGGCAAACAAAGCAAGCAATGCATTGCGTGTTTTAACAAAGAAAGCGCACTTGTCTATTAACCAAAAAAAGTGTGAGCCATTTATAGATTTTTTATTTTTTCCTGAAAATGTAATGTAGGGTTAAATTAATGAAGAAAATTGTTACCATTGGGTTGGGCACCTTTTTTCTTTTTGAACAAAAAAGTAATAGATAACATTATATTAAATAGTTCAATATCGAACTCAACAAAAGTAAACAAAACTCGAATAAAAATAAAAGAAGACGAATAAAGCAATTTTGGTACCATGAAAATGTTCATTTAATCTAAAAATTCAAATTTGTAGAGAGATTTGAAATCAATTATATATTTAATTCTCTAAGGGCTTGTTTGTTTCGGGATTTAGGTGGGCGTGTGAAGTCATGACTTTACACCCACAAGATGTAAAGTCTTGGTTGATAATAAAAGTGTGTGTTTGTTTTGGAATTTTAGTAGGGTGAGATTTTACTTTATATCAAATCATGTGTAAAAGTAAATTAGGATGTGTAAGAGAAAAATAGGAAAGAGAGTATAAGTGAGAGAAAAGTAGGAAAAATAGCGTAAGTGAGAGAAAATTAGAAAAGAGAAAAGTAGGAAAGAGAATGTAAGTGAGAGAAAAGTAGGAAAAATAGTGTAAGTGAGAGAAAATAGGTATTATAGTTGTGAATGAAGAATGAGATGTAAAAACGGGATGTTACATCTCTAACTAGAATGGGGCGGGGGCCGGAAAGTCCTAGTCATGTCCGTGTGAATTCCAAAACAAACAAGCCCTAAGGGACTGTTTGGTTTGAGGGATTGTCTGGGATTGTCTTTATAATTCCAAGTAATCTCGTGTTTGGTTTAAGGGATTGCACAGTATCATGGCCCTAGATAGACTAGAACGATTATCTCGTGTACAATTCGATGCAGAAAATTTGGTTCTAGTCCAAATTTTATGATTTTAATTTATCTGTTTTCCGATAGTCGTTCTAATCTAATCCTAACTAATCCAATCATATCCCGCAAACCAAAAGACCCCTAACAATATATACAGAGTTCTACTCCGACTAAGAATTGATCCTCAAATTGATAGACATCTAATTATGAACCCTTAAATTAATTAATTTTTGAATCGGTTAGCGAGTATAATAAAAAAACATACTCCATGAAAGAGTGGAGTTTACTCAGTAGCTAGAGTTGTAACGAAATTGTATTTGATCTTAATACTTAACTCTTAAATTTGTATTTAACGAATGTAAATGGAATGGAATATCGAATTGGAAAATTCCTTACCAAACATGATGTAATTATTATTATTCAAGAATAATTATATGATGCGAAGGAACTTATCAACTATATTACTATTAGTTAAATAAACGTATTAAAAGTGTTAAAAGATTATTGTGTACCCAGCACTATTCTAGCCAACTTATCAAGTAAAGAATTGTTCCAACATATAATCAATCAATAGAGAAGAAGTAAAGAAAATAGTAAATCAACAATGAGGAACAAAATTTTTTACATGGCTCGATTTAGAACAGATTTATATTTAAAGAGTAGAAGCACCTAATTCACTATAATCAATCGAGTATTTTCAGATTACAATTCTCTCAAACCCAAATTAGTAAAACCCTCTTGAATATTTTCAAGAAAACTCTCTAATTGAAGAACTGCTCTCAACCAACTCTCGAATGAATTAATTGGTTTTTTTTTTTAAGTAAGTTGTTAATCCTTTGCACAATTGTGTATTTATAGCCTCACAAAGCTTCCTCCAGCTGGATTCAGTTCAACAACCATCAAATTGAACTGGAATAACCACCCACAAGTGAAAATTCCTCTTCTACTAAAGTTGTAGCTCAAAATCAACTCACTAAATCAGCTCTGGACTCTTCTGGCAGACGACTTCGATCTCTTCTGATCTGCATACTTTTTTTGGAGTACTAATCTTTAGTAAATTTTGTGAGTAATAGTAAAGGTGAATAAGATTCATGGATGGATGGAGTATTAGTTAATGAGTAGATTTTATACGGAATTTGTTCATGATAAATTTATCAAGAAACTTTTTTAAAGTATTGAATATTTGACCAAAAATATCAAAAAGTTCATTAGGAGGAGTAGGGCTGGCAAATCAGGTCATCCGGCCCGACCCAACCTAGCACACGGGCTAACGGGCCGGCACGCCCGATTTTTTTTTTTTTTATAATTTTTATAAAAATTATACTCCTTCCGTCCACGAAATTTTTACTCCATTATTATTAGACAAAAAATTTAATGAAAATTAGTATTTTATTGAAAAATAGATAAAATAATGGTATTGTAGAGGATATTGTGAGACTCATTTATTTATCTGTAAGTAGTGTTTATATCTACGAACAGAATAAATAAAAAATTGGTGGACAACCCAAAAAAAAGTCGCTAAAAAATTGGTGGACAGAGGGAGTACTCCTCTCACAATCCACATATATTTTATATTTTAATCTACTTTAGTTCATGCAACAACACTAATTTTGGTATTTTCTAAAAAAAATCAGTCGGGCCAAGTGGGCTGCCTGTGGGCTAAAACAACCCGGCCCGATCAAATTTTCAACTCTAATCAGGAGTATCATTAATTTAGGTTTAAGAAAATTTGCAACAATTACAATATAATATCACTGACACTGATTAATGATAATCCTTATGAGATTATTGATACTCCTAATAAGTTTATCATGAATTACTTTTCTATAATACTTTGTCTTAGTTAATAGAATAGTAGAAGAAAGGTATGAGAAATAATAAGTGAGTGAGAAAAAATAAAATAAATATTTTGCAAAAAAAAAAAGCGGTGATGCGATTATGTGGAAAATAGATATGTACGTGTTTTCGGGCCAGGGGGTGGGGGCCCTGGGGGCGAGGGCTTCGCCTTTTGCTACAAGATATGTACGTGTTTTATAATAATGAGACTATTTGGAGAAATGCAATTCTCTTTAATAATGAGACTTTCTCGGTGAGCAAGTGCACAGACGAGTTGAAGGCGAGACTTTGGAGTTGGATTGTTGCAAAAAATCTTGTGAAATCTGTTTTTTCTTTTAATGATTGGATTGCTAACCCAAGACTGATTATTTATGCTTAGGGTAGCAAGCTGCTCTTTTATCCCTATGTACTGTGGGTATTTCTTATGCCCAATTTTAGTGGCTATAAAAATATTTTTACTGATAAAAAAAAAAAATGTACGTGTTTTATAATGGTAAATGAATATTTAAATGAAAAATTAAATGTATACATCCAAAAATAAATGAGATGGATCATCTCCATGTGAAATCATCCTTGATGATGGGGTGATATGGATAATTAAGGAGTGGAAAAAGAATTGAAAATTTAAAGGGGTGAAACTATTGCAAATTTCTACATCATCCAGTTGCAAATTTATTTCTAATTTCCAATATACTTCGAACTCATTTATTTCTCTCTCTCTTTTCTTTTGACGCTAACCTTACAAAAAAAAAAACGAAAGTTGACGTTTCTAGAAACAAAATTTAATACAACATGACAAGTAGAAAATACTCGTAAAAGATATATATGACTAATTATTGTAGAAAAAAGGGAAAAGCCATCACTAATACAAAAGTCAACTAAGAAGAGAGATGGTTACGTCAAAATGAAGCAGCTTCCGCGCGTCCATACAACTACTCACGCGTCAGGGTCACCAAAACCTCCACCTGTCCTTCCTAACTTTCATGATCCATATCTTAAATTTCCACACATGAAATTTAATTTTAGGCATGTTATTTTTTAATTTTAAGTGGTTTATAAAAATCGATTTTGAAAACATTGGATTTTGATATTTAGAAAATTTTAAATTTTGTATCCGAGTTTTGAGTGTTTTTAAACTAATAGAATTAAAAAGACAATAATCGAATTAAACACTAAAATTGAAATGAACTAATTAAACTAAAAAGCAATTTAAAACTCCGTTAGAAGTGCGAGTTGAGGGAAATGATTCGGGTGAAATCCTTATGACGGAATCAATGCTATGTTCGTTAATTTCACTTGTCTTGTGCTACTTTGTTGGTTCGTACTAAGAGCTATCGCTAAAGTTTTGAATACCGATCCCTTTTGAGGCTTGGGTGATCAAATGAACTAATTAGCACCTAACTAGTTACCAAAAGCACAAAGGATAGTGAATGACTTAAAGCACACGATGCACTTAAAGTATTCTCCCTTCACTAAGTCCCTAAACCCGTAGATTAAGGTTCCTAATGTCTATTAAAGGTGGTCTAGCCATCTACCCTCTCTCGAGTTAATAAACAACTAATTGAATCCGATTAATTAACCAAATTCTTCACCACATGTTCAATTAACTCACACCCAACTCTCGTTGTAGCACAAATTAACCTAACAAGAGCTACTAAACCTAATCGACCAATCTAATCAAGAAAAACACATTAATAGAAGCAATAGAACCAACTCAATAGCACAATCAAAGCTCAATTAACATCATAACACTAATTCCATCATAATTCAAACACACAAAGCATTAGGGGATTAGCCCATGGCTAATCTAACACAATCAATAGATAAACAAACTAAAGAAATCAATAAACCCACTAAGATCATCATAATAAATTTGCAAGAAATCATAAATAAGAAAATTATACTAATTAATTGAAAGATAAAGGATAGAAGTCACCTAGATAGAGTGATTACAACTTGGAAATTGAATTTGTTCTTCAAATGCTAGCTAAATTGCTCTACTAATTGAAAGAAAATTAAAATCTAAGATTGAAGGTGTAATCTAACTAAAATGGTGTGTGGTGTGTGTTTTTCTATTGTGTGTTTCTTGTGTGTCTCCCCCAAAATCTGAGAATGTGGGTATTTATAGTGTGAGAAGAGGGTTTGAGACGAAATTGCAAAGGAGCCCCTCAAAAATAATAAAATTTCGAATTTTTCCAAAAAATTCGCAGGCAACTCGACCGAGTGGCTCGGTCGAGTGCGACTTTTAAAATCGCTACCGCCTTTTCCGCAGAAGGGTACTCGACCGAGTAGCTCGACTCGAGCAAGTGGCTCGGTCGAGTACGCCCAAAACCTTCCCAAGCTTCTGTTAAAACCGACATTGACTCGCACGAGTCGGGCAACTCGACCGAGTAGCTCGGTCGAGTACGACTTTTACAAAGCGTTCTTCATTTTCCCCAGGCTACTCGATCGAGTTGATCTACTCGACCAAGTGGCTCGGTCGAGTAGCCTGTAGTGCAGCCGTTTTTCTTCATTTAATGGGCCTACTTTTTGGGCCTTCCTCTTTTCTCCAAATGGGCCAACACCTTGGGCCTTCTTTTTTTCTCCACATGGGCCAACACCTTGGGCCTTCGTTTGCTAAAAAAATCATCTCGGCCCAATTCCTCTTTTCTCCTACAATATTCTCGTTTTCTTCTCGACTTTTCTCCTCGCTCGACCTCACAAAATTATAGGCTCGTATTTTCTTCTAAAAAATATTCAATTTCCTGCAAAAATAACAAAAATGTCTTTCTCGACAATTAAGCACACATGGTCAAATTAATGTAAATAATTGCAAGAAATTCAATAAAATTAACAAATTAAATGCACAAATTTCGAGCAAAAATCACACTAATCAGTATGGTAAATTTTAACTTTATGATGTACTTTAGAAAATTGGTCATAAATATACTTAGACCACCTCCAGCCAGAGGCGGATCTAGCTTGGAACAAGAGGGTACAAATGTACCCCCAAATTCAAATAGATTAATACGTATATATATGAATTAAATATTGCTCAATAATTTGGTCCAGTGGTTTTAAGTCATTCATGCTCCCTCAATGTCTGGGGTTCGGATCCTCCCACGGTTTAACAAGTTTCTTTTTTTTGTGTGAACTAATTAACTCAATAATGCTTTTATAGTTAAGTTTCTCTTTTTTTTTAAGTAAAGATTGCCTACTGCTTCAAAATTTTCAAATCATATATTTAATTTTTAAATAATTAATTACCTACAAAAAATTAATTAAGTTGTATACGTAAATTGTTTGTACATAAGAAATAAAGATGTCTATATATTTAATTAATTATTTTTTCGCATCCCCAAATTTAAAATGTTGGATCCGCCTCTGCCTCCAGCAGTACATTAAACTAGTGTAGGAGGCTCAATTCTTGCTCCAGCAGTGACGCCAAAGGCCTCACTAAATTGGGGTTGACGCCATTTGCTCCCAATTCACTATAGTTGTGGCGTTCCACTGTTTGTGGACGCCACAATTTATCTTTTTTTTAAGTTTAGTTTATATATATATATATATATATATATATATATTAATAATATACTATATATTTAAAGTTTTGTATCTAGGTAATTCACTATTTATTTAATTACTCCAATTTTTTATATCAACTAAAATAAATTTGTATTGTATAGTTAATTAAGAAAAATTAGAGCAATTAAAAACAACATGTGACTTGAAGCGACTACACTAGCTTCTACTAGTAGCTACCCCGCAAGAGAACGGGTTCACTGTAGTATGGGCAAGTATAGGGACCAAGTATTATCGAACCCAAGGGATGGTATGTATGCGAATAGATCCCTGACGATCTACGCGTCGTAGTTAATATGAGTGTGATGTTTTTGGGTTTTTGAAAAATTAATTAAAAGACTAAAATAGACTAATTAACTAAAGAATGAAAAAGAACGAATTAACTACGGGTTGTTTTCTAATAAGAGATGGTGATGCTTAGGATAGGAATCCCTACGTATACTAACGGAGCAGGTACATAATCAAAGTAATCGTGACAAACAAGAATTAACCTAAGTCAAAGATCGTAGAATGAAAGCTCAAGATTTCTCACCCTAATACTTTATTCTAGCAATCGACTTCACTAATCCACTAACAAGTTAATAGATAGCGCTTAATTAATGAGACCCTAATTTAACTAAGGTGATGCGGTCGTCCTCCTTCGCTAAACCGGTAGATGAATTAACCTTTCCTAAACCCTCTCGTTAAAACTACTAATTGTTATTGAGTGATGCGGTCGTCCTCTCTCTAACACTTTCGTACAAAATTCAAAGGTATAGTTAAGATTAATTATATGAATTCATTAATTAAGAGAATTAAAACTAACGTCACCAATTACCTTAATTACGTACCCACATCCTACTTCTACGAGTTCATCCTACCCCAAGCATGCAAGGATTTTAGCCGGACATGGTTATAACAAAAATAAAAGCAATAGAAGAAACAACGAACATAAACATAATGAATTGCACGAAGAAAATACGAAACATGAACTAGGGTTTTAGAAGAAAATAAATACGAAAAACTGAAATTAAATTAATTAAACGGAGTCTAAAGTATTTAACGTAATAGAACTGAAGAAAAGAAACGAAGAAACAAAATTAAACGAAGAATTCGTAAGAAAAACCTCAACAATACGTAAATAAAGCTTGCTCGTCTCCTTCCTCTCCAAAACTAAGTCTAAAATTATTTCTAAAAGTTGGGGATTCTTCAAAACGTGTTTGGAAGAGGTATATATAGGCACCGGGTCGAAACGGGAGTTAATGGGCCGAAAATACGCATCCGGAGGCAAAAGTATATGGGCGCTCGAGCAAAACGCTCGAGCGGTCCCGCTCGAGCAGTGTAGCTCGAATGACGCATTCGCTCGAGCGGTCGCGCTCGAGCTGCTCGAGCGCTGAAATGACACTGTTACTTTTGGGCGCTCGAGCGATTCACTCGAGCGGTGGCGCTCGAGCTGCTCGAGCGCAGGAATAGTTCTGTATGTTTGCGCGCTCGAGTGATTCGCTCGAGCGGTGGCGCTCGAGCTATGCGCTCGAGTGATCTCTAACCCTTCCAAATGATACTTTTCCTCGTCCGCACTAATACCAATCGTATTTCTTCAATATCTTCTCATCCGGGCATCCGTTTGAGTCGATTCAAAGTCCTACGAACTCCTCTTTTCGCCCTCTATCCATCTATGAACATCAAAGAGACAAATTTATCAATGTATAGAAATAATGCTCATTTGACTCTAATCACTAATCGAAAACACTCAAAACATGAGTAAATTGGGCACCAAAACATAACAATTTCACGCCTAATCAACCCCCCCAAACTTACCATGTTGTTTGTCCTCAAGCAACGAAATAATAAGTCAAGTGAAATTGTTAGAAATGAATCAAGAATCAAATCATGCAAGTAATTGAACTCGAGCTTCAAAGGTCAATCACCCGTATACTCACTCACTTTCTTTTATCGTACTCATGCAATAATAACAAGAAACACCAAGATCAAGCATGGACGTGCACTCAACGGTGTGTTTCACTCCCTCACAAGTGTATAAAAGTGTTTAAGGGACTCACTCAATCAATCAATCACACATATTGGCAGCCATAGGCTTGTAAATGCTCTCAACTTCGACCATACTCTAGAGATCAATGCCGAATCAAAAAGGACTTTTCTCAAGGTTGTAATGTAGGCTCTTTGGACAGGTGGGATAACAATATAAGGTAAAGTGACTCACGTGAATGGAGAATAGAAATTCAAAACTTCGGTAATTCGAGATTAAAAACGATCTACTTCAAACATATTCAATCACTATACTTTCGCTTTCAATTCTCTCAACACTTCAATTTTTTTCTTTCTCTCTTTTTCACTTTTTCAATCACTTCATCATTTTTTCTTTTTCACACAACACATGAGCTCATTTTTTTCTTCTTTTGCTCATTCTCACATTTTTTTTTTTTGTTCTTTTTCCCACATCTCAAAACTTCATCACTCCTTTTCTCATATTCACTCAACAAACAACCTTTTCCTTTTTCAACTCAATTCACTCCCTTCATATTCACACTTCCCTATTCTCCACTCAAATTGGGACAAAAAGGCTTAGGAATTGGAATAGTGTTCATATGTGCTAGCAAATAAAATAGGCTTTAGGCTCAAAGGGGCTAACAAGGGATCAATGTCATTGGTAAGGAAAATTTTGGCTAAGTGACTCAATTAAATCAAAGATGGCCTAAGATCACATTCGGCATATCAAACTAGACACAATCTAGAAGCAAGAGCACATGCAAGTTCTAGCATCCTCTAAGGTGACGATCCACTCACAAACGAAGAGATTAAATCATGCATTTAAATCTCGTAAGGCTCAAATCTCACATCTTTCACATCCATGCTAGTCCTAGTGAATTCTCACTCTCATCACACAAGTACTCAAAAGAAAAATTCACAAGCATACAAGTTCTTTCTCAAATCAGCTCAAACTCAAACACTCACACAAGAAAACTCCTAACTCAGCCTCACAATTTACCCTACTCATCAAATCATACTCAAAGATAGCAATCAACAAGCATAAGGTGATTGATAGACATAAAATGTTGAGTAACAAAACAAATTAATAATAGCCCAAGGAGCATCTCAAGGCACAAATAACTAACTCAACTCAAAGATAAGAGCGTGCATGCATGTGCAATGTAATCATAAAAGAAACTCCACCCCCCCAAACTTCGACCTTGCTAGAGGTCTAAGTTTGGGGTTGTGGGTTACCTCAACCAAATAATTCAATTTCTCTCGGTAGCTTTGCACATTCCCTTGTCTCAAGTTGGTTCCTTCAATCTCCACTTCTTTGGTTCCTTTACTCCTTTAGAGACAAGCCTACAAAATAAAGCTCTCGAGTACGAGGTTAGACATACGACTCTAAACACCCTAATAATATAAAAAGACACTAAAAATAAATGAAAGCAAATAAAAATGGGTTGCCTCCCATTCAGCGCTATTTTTAAGGTCCTCATGCCGGACCGTGCTCAAAGGAGCTTATGGGACATCATACGCAAATTTACCTCCCTTACTCTCATAA
Organism: Ballota nigra; assembly: GCA_947034835.1. Classification (NCBI taxonomy): domain Eukaryota; kingdom Viridiplantae; phylum Streptophyta; class Magnoliopsida; order Lamiales; family Lamiaceae; genus Ballota; species Ballota nigra. Next base: position 468,584 of record OX344727.1, on the reverse strand, counting down.
GAGTGGTGTTTGAACTCCTTTCCTTGATGCCCCACCATCATGAGTTCCTTTCCTCTTTTCTCATTCCCAAGTGTTATGGGTCTCAACTCCTTCTTGCCTCTATCTGGAGGGGTCTTACTAAACAATTTCTTGAGTTTGGACTTTTTCTTCTTAACTCCTCCTTTCCCTTCTAACTGGACCACGTCCACACTTTTCACCTCTTTATCTTTCAACTTCTTCACTTCATCCCTATCAAAATAATCAAGATCATAACGCTCATGGGTTAAATTATCAAGTGAAGGATTAACAAAATCATGAATATCAGAAGGATTAGGGATAGAAGGTGTGTCTTCAACACTAGGATCAATTGCATCCATGCAATACAAGCTCTCATCCTCCTTCGGGTGCTTCATGGCTTCATATAGGGAGATCTTCACTTCTTGATCATCAACCTTCAACGTGATCTTCCCATTCGCCACGTCTAGCACCATCCCCGCCGTAGCTAAGAACGGTCTTCCCAAAATCAGGGGTACGTGCTCATCTTCCTCCATCTCTAGCACTACAAAGTCGGCTGGAAAAATGTGATCTCCAACTCTCACTAGGACGTCTTCAACCACACCTTGAGGTCGAGTAATAGACCGATCGGCAAGTTGAAGCGTCATCATTGTGGGTTGAAGTTCACCACCTTCCAACTTCTTGAAAAGCGACAAGGGCATGAGATTGATGCTTGCTCCAAGGTCGCACAACGCTCCCTTCTTGATCCCGTTCCCAATATCACATAGGATCGTGAAGCTCCCGGGATCCTTCAGCTTTGGTGGAAGCGCCTTGTGCACTAATGCACTCACCTCGTGGTTCAGCTGCACCAACTTCGGCTCATCCACTCGCCGTCTTTTTGCAATCAAGTCCTTCAGAAACTTCGCATAATGCGGCATCTGTTCCAAAGCATCATAAAAAGGAATATTAATATGCAATTGTTTAAAAACATCAAGGAACTTAGCGAATTTCTCATCAAGCTTCTTTTTCATGAAGCGCTGTGGATATGGGACAGGTATCACCGATTTGGGTACCCCCCACTCATCTCTTTCTGTTTCTTTCACTTTCTCCCTTGCTTCCTTTGCCTTTTTCCACTTAGGAACTCTCTCAACCTCCTCAATGCCTTTGCCCTTCTGGGACTCATCCATATCTTCATGCTTCTCAATCCCTTTACTTTCAATCCCCTTCTCAACTTGGGGCGTCTCAGAATCAGCAGGCATCTGAGGACCTTCATAATTGGTTCCACTTCTAAGCTGGATCGCCTTGCACTGCTCTTTCGGATTCCCTTCCGGCATTCTATTCACTGATTTTGCAATCTGGCTCATCTGGAGCTCTAAAGAGGTGAACCTTCGATTGTTCTCTTGTTGAGTTCTAGTCCACTCAACGTTCATTTTCTGGAGCTCTTGATCTCGTTGATCACCCTTCTTGTGCAACTCCTTCACATCGTGCTCCAAGGATGACAATCGCTTGCTCCCTTCCTCCACCTTCTGAAGGATCGCTCTCAACATCTCCTCGGTTGATGCACCGCCTTCTCCACCAGGAGGTTTAGACCCCGGATCAACACCTGCAGGAACAGTAACACCAGCTTTTGGGTTAGCATAAGAAAAATTATCATTCCTCCTCCATGTGTTTTGAGGAGGCTGCTGGCTTCCTTGAACTCCTTGTGTGTTCCTCCATTGATTTTGAAGTGGCTGAGGGCCTGGAGGCACAAATGGTTGGCCATAAGAAGGCCTTCCATACTGATTTCCACCTTGGTAGCCATTCTGATTGTAATATGGACCTCCCATGTAATTGGCTACCTCTTGTTGTCCACTGGGTTGGTCTACTCTCTCATTCTCCACTGCATGCTCTCCACCTAAATTCTTCCCCAACTCGAGGTTGTTGATCTTTTCCATCATGGCCATCAGCAGCCTTCTCGTTCCTTCTCCCTCTTCAACCTGATGCACTCTCTGAAAATCTGCATCTCCACTCCAAGCACCGGCATTCGTGACAATGTTGTCAACGATCTCTCTACACCTCTCTATGCCTTGATTGAGGAATGCTCCGCCCGCACAAGCGTCTAAATGGTCTTGCCCCGCCTTGTTGGCACCACTATAGAAGAACGCCATAATGTCTCCCTCATTGTACCCGTGCTGCGGGCACTCTATCAGCATGTTTGAGTATCTCTCCCACGCTTGGCGTAGATCCTCTCCAGACTTCTGGCGAAAGGACGAGATCTCAATTCTAGCCTTGATCGTCCTAGATGGAGGGTAGAATCGCTCGAGGAACAGACGCTCGAGCTCGGCCCAAGTGGTAATACCTCCCCGCGGGAGCGTATTATCGTACCACTCCTTGGCTATTCCCGTCAATGAGAATGGGAACAGCCTAAGCCTCTTGGCATCTTCAGACATGCCATTATAATTAAATGTGGATGCTATCATGAGAAAGCTCCTCAGATGTGTGTGAGGATTCTCCTTCCCGATCACCCCTTTGAACTGATTCTCGGTCAGCAGCTTTAAAATTCCTGGGGAAATAGAGAAGTTATTTGCCTCAACAGGAGGCAAAGCCACTCCATCATAGTACCGCTGTGGCTGCGCTGCAAACCTCCCTCTAATCGCCATATTATGATCTACGTTCTGAGGAACGTATTGAGGATTAGCAGCTGGTACGGGTACTTGTTGGGGTGGTGGTTGGTAAATAGGTGGTTGGTTGTAGACTGGTGGTGGATGGTATGGGTATGGTGGGTAAGGATAAGGTGGATATGGGTAATGTTGGTATGCTGGGTTGTTAAAAGGGTTATTTGGGTTTTGTGGGTAAGCAGGGTTTTGGTTCTGGTTTTGGGGTTGTGTTTGTGCAGAGTTGATTGTGTCTTGTGGGTTCGGGTGTGGGCTCTCAGTTCCCCCTATGGGTATCTGCTGATTACTGCTATTTCCATTGGCACCCTCTGCCCGTTCCACAAGAGCAGTATACTCTGCAGCTATCTTGTCTAACTCCCCAAGTTCATCAGAAATTTTGTCTTTGTTTCCCGCGGCAGTAGCCATTCTTCTCAAGAAGGCTCGGTTCCTTCTGGCTATTGTCTCAGGATCTGCAGGTAATCTCTCTTCACTCGTATTCCCTTGTGAGCGTGTTCTCATAAACCTGACACACTAGCAGAAGGATCAAAACGCAACTGCCGAATAACTAAAAATAACAATAAGAAATAAAAAAAAAACAGAAAATAAGCACCCACTACTAACTACTAAGCTATCGACAAGTCCTATTCAAAAAGCATATAACGCCATCCCCGGCAACGGCGCCATTGACTTGAAGCGACTACACTAGCTTCTACTAGTAGCTACCCCGCAAGAGAACGGGTTCACTGTAGTATGGGCAAGTATAGGGACCAAGTATTATCGAACCCAAGGGATGGTATGTATGCGAATAGATCCCTGACGATCTACGCGTCGTAGTTAATATGAGTGTGATGTTTTTGGGTTTTTGAAAAATTAATTAAAAGACTAAAATAGACTAATTAACTAAAGAATGAAAAAGAACGAATTAACTACGGGTTGTTTTCTAATAAGAGATGGTGATGCTTAGGATAGGAATCCCTACGTATACTAACGGAGCAGGTACATAATCAAAGTAATCGTGACAAACAAGAATTAACCTAAGTCAAAGATCGTAGAATGAAAGCTCAAGATTTCTCACCCTAATACTTTATTCTAGCAATCGACTTCACTAATCCACTAACAAGTTAATAGATAGCGCTTAATTAATGAGACCCTAATTTAACTAAGGTGATGCGGTCGTCCTCCTTCGCTAAACCGGTAGATGAATTAACCTTTCCTAAACCCTCTCGTTAAAACTACTAATTGTTATTGAGTGATGCGGTCGTCCTCTCTCTAACACTTTCGTACAAAATTCAAAGGTATAGTTAAGATTAATTATATGAATTCATTAATTAAGAGAATTAAAACTAACGTCACCAATTACCTTAATTACGTACCCACATCCTACTTCTACGAGTTCATCCTACCCCAAGCATGCAAGGGTTTTAGCCGGACATGGTTATAACAAAAATAAAAGCAATAGAAGAAACAACGAACATAAACATAATGAATTGCACGAAGAAAATACGAAACATGAACTAGGGTTTTAGAAGAAAATAAATACGAAAAACTGAAATTAAATTAATTAAACGGAGTCTAAAGTATTTAACGTAATAGAACTGAAGAAAAGAAACGAAGAAACAAAATTAAACGAAGAATTCGTAAGAAAAACCTCAACAATACGTAAATAAAGCTTGCTCGTCTCCTTCCTCTCCAAAACTAAGTCTAAAATTATTTCTAAAAGTTGGGGATTCTTCAAAACGTGTTTGGAAGAGGTATATATAGGCACCGGGTCGAAACGGGAGTTAATGGGCCGAAAATACGCATCCGGAGGCAAAAGTATATGGGCGCTCGAGCAAAACGCTCGAGCGGTCCCGCTCGAGCAGTGTAGCTCGAATGACGCATTCGCTCGAGCGGTCGCGCTCGAGCTGCTCGAGCGCTGAAATGACACTGTTACTTTTGGGCGCTCGAGCGATTCACTCGAGCGGTGGCGCTCGAGCTGCTCGAGCGCAGGAATAGTTCTGTATGTTTGCGCGCTCGAGTGATTCGCTCGAGCGGTGGCGCTCGAGCTATGCGCTCGAGTGATCTCTAACCCTTCCAAATGATACTTTTCCTCGTCCGCACTAATACCAATCGTATTTCTTCAATATCTTCTCATCCGGGCATCCGTTTGAGTCGATTCAAAGTCCTACGAACTCCTCTTTTCGCCCTCTATCCATCTATGAACATCAAAGAGACAAATTTATCAATGTATAGAAATAATGCTCATTTGACTCTAATCACTAATCGAAAACACTCAAAACATGAGTAAATTGGGCACCAAAACATAACAATTTCACGCCTAATCAACATGCAATGAATTAAAATACTAGGCATAAATTATAAAATAATATCAAATAAAAATACATATTAATAAAACGATACAAATATTACAATACGGGTACAATTACATTAAAGTACTAGAAATGGATAGAACTACATAAAAAAAAAGCACACAATTGAAAACAAAGATCAAAACGTACAATAAAAAAATACATAATAACTAATATATTTTCTAATAATCGCAAAGGCCGGTTCCAGATCCCCCAATATCTGAAAATTCTCCAAACATACCAAAACCGGTATTACTAGAGGTTGTCATGTATGCTTCTCTCCTTTTTCGAATAATATGTTGTTGCTCCAACTTCAATGCCATACGACGTCTGGGGTCCTCAATGGAGTCTGAATTCATATTCAAAACATTATCGTCTCGCATTTGTTGCTGAAACTGAAGTGATTATTTCTTTAATTGATTTTTTACTTCTAGGGCTTCTACCTTTTTAGTTTGTATTTCAATTGCGCAGTCTCTATTTTCATACGAATTTTTCATCATTTCCCGAAATTTTTCATTCCCCTCTTTAATTGTTTGTAAAATAGTAGACATATCTTCACCTTGTTTCCTCTTTAATTTGGACTTTTTTACCCCCTTAGGGCGCCGTGGTGGAGAACTACCACTGCTATTATTTTCATCACTTAAATTAATTGTGAATGAAGAGAGTGAAGGGTTGGAAGATGGGGAATCCGTGAAATTTTCCTCAACGTTTGAAGAGTTTTCATTGGCAGATGTTTGAGTCTCTTCCAGGATACACAAATATTCTTTAATCGTATTCCAAACATGGACAAATTTGAACCCATCTTCGGAGCCTATGTCGTTAATGTACGCCTGATGTGCACGTTGAAGCTGCAAACATTATATACAAAGTTGAATTTAAAGACATGTCATCTCAAAGTAGAATTGATAAATTGTGGCAAATCCAGCACGTCTTTGGAGTAGAAGTGATTTGCATAATATAATGACTGCATGCATAATATGATAATCGAGGATGAACGTGATCTTGATGCTCCAATCGAAGAAGTAGAGGAAGTGCCATCTCCGGACGTCGAATTTGTTGAAAATGAACCTACTCGATTTCAAAATTTCCTTGGCAGATTTAGAAAAATTAAAGATAAGGAGGCTCATTTCGCACTTCGGAATGCACTAATTGATCATTTGTGGGAAGAATATTCCAATAAGGAATAATGTGTGTGGATTAGTTTGCAATTCTAATTTTTATTGTAATTTTAATTTCGTATGCATTATTTATTTTCTTTGTAATTTGAATTTTTATTGTAATATTATGATGAGTGAAGATTATTTTTAATTAAATTTATTATATTATTAACATTCAAATGAATTATAATATAAATTATTATGGAATAAATAAAAATAATAATTAAAGTAAGGAATCTTAATGGAATATTATATTTTAGTGTATAGTGTAATTGCTGGAGATTTTTTGCTGACACTATAATATAGTAGTGCAGAATTGACGGAAGAGTAGTGCAGCTGCTGGAGATGCTTTTAATAAACTATAATAGATGCAGAATGTGTTACTTATTTTGACAAATAATGAATTTCTCACTTCTTTAGTTCTACCAAAATATATTTAGTAGTTTTAGTGTGCACTTAAGTGTATGATATGCACATGGATTTTGAAAAAAAAAAAACTCTTAACAGAAATCAGTAATACTCTAAGAAGGGAAATATTATTTTTTCAGGACCGTAACTTAAGGGGTGGCAAAATGAGGACCGTAACTTTTCAGGTTGGCAAAAAGAGGACCGTAATTTTTTAGATTGACAATTTAAGGTCAATTTAAGGTTGGCAAAATGAGGACCGTAACTTTTAATTTTTTTTGCAAATTAAGGTCAGTTTCATCCCGAACTATGGCCAAATTGGCCCAATTTGGACCCGAATTCTAGCCCAATGCGGGTCAATTAGCCCAATTTGCATTGATTCAAGTTGGATTGCCCTCAATTTTGTTATATTTTAAAGTTAGTGTCCTCATTTTGCCAACCCGAAAAGTTATGGTTCTCATTTTGCTACCCCCTTAAGTTACAATGCTCTTTATGTTCTACTGATAAAAATGATATGTTGGAAAAAATAATGTCTCAATAGTAGTTGTATTGCTAGTGTTATGTCACAATTTTAAAAAAGAAGTAAACAACTAATGGTTGTTGGTTGGAGAATAGGGGAGTGATTGAGGAGAATGATCGTAGAAGGGAAATAAGATAATTAAAATGGTGTAGTGATTACCTTGTTTAGAAAATAAAATAATTATTTTCTTTTCATGAACAATTATAATTACATTACTTTTTATTATTACTAGTGTTTCTCCCGTGCGATGCACAGATTGAATATTATAAATTTTAAATGCGAGATCGTATAATGACTTATATAAAAAAATTTAATTAAATTTATTTAATCTATAATCCAATTAATATGTATAGATTATATTGTATATATGTGAGCATTATAATTATTTAATTAATCATACAATTTTTAATTATGTACTAAATTCACAACAAATACTAAAATTTATAAGATAATTTTAATATTTAACAAAACTTATGTAGTCTAAATAAAAATTATTAAATTCAATTCATCATATATAATTAAAGTCAATAAAAAACACTTAAAAATATTTTAAATATTACTTTTCTTTTTATATGCACAATATATTTTAAATAAAAATGTTCAAAAGATAAATAATTTGATATATACTGTGTTGAAAGTAGATTTATAATAAGTTAAAGAATTTTGAAACTATTGATTCAAAATGGAAAATAAAAGAAAATGATAAAGTTAATTCACTCTCTTTGATGGAGAGTGAGATTCATCATTGCACCACAAAGCAAGTAGACTTCACTTGCTCCAATAATGATAATTTTTCTCTCTCCTCAATTCTATATATATATATATATATATATTCATTACTATTGAAGAATTGTTAAACAAGTGCTCCCTTACATATTGTATGACTATGATAAGACAAAAAAATAAAATGAAACTTTACATTCATACTTATCTAATATATTTTCTTAAGGAGTTACACCCATATGTGACTTGTTCATAGTATTAAACTAATACTATTTCACGTATTCACTAATACATATGTCAGATTACCTGATAGGAGTCTACACCTTGGTCTACTAAAGCCCAACTCGACTCATTAATAAACGAGTCGGACTCAAACTTTTCTAAAAGCCCATTTATTTAAATAAATTAAACTTGAGTTTTTTTATAGGCGTTTTAAGACCAATAGGCCGACCTATTTATAATAAATATATAATAAATAATAATACAATATATATATATATATATAATATAGTAAATATTCTATATATATATATATACACACACAAAAATATTATTAAATATATACTAAAATATTATTTGGATTTGTTATTGTGTTATTATTTGATAATCTTTTGATAATTTGCTTTTGTTCTTCATTTTAAAATTTAAAGTATTAGTAATTGTTATGATTTAATGATAATATAATTATTGAATAAAATTTAGAAAATATGATTATAAAAAACCCCTAAAAAACTTTTAGGTTAGACATCTTTATCATTACCTCCTCTATTTGTGAATCTTCTCTCTCCTACTTGGCATGCCCAATCATGAATTATTTCAAAATCCTGCTATCACCGGACTTCTCTCCTTAACTACCTATTCTATTAACTTCCTATTTTATTAATTCTATTAACTTCTAATCTAAAAATTCTAAAATTACTTAAATTAAATTAAAAATCTTGAATTAGTCCACTACCATTCACTCCAATTTTTTTATATATCCGAGAAACTCCACATTTATCTATAACGCATGCATATACATATACATATACATATATATATATATATATATATATTTGTGAATCTCCCCACCTCTATCAATCCTTTATTTTAAAATTCTATAACTTTATGATATCTTTGATAATATTTATATATTCTATATTTATATTCATACCTTCTATTCACTTATTTTTACTATGTAAACCACATTTTTTAATTTGCACGAGTTAGTTGGAATAATTTATTATTGTTTTTAATTACAAATTGATGTTTTGATTGAATTAAAAAAAACTATATTTTGATTGAATTAATATTTAAAATATTTAATTTAAACACTTTATATATATATATATATATAAAATATCAAACCCGCGTAATACGCGGAGTCCTGTGCTAGTACCTTATATTTGTGAGTCTTCCACATCCTACGTGGCTACCTCTATATTCCTTGCTTTTGAAATCTTGCATTTTCATGAGCCCACGTCAATCATACAGTTTTTTTCTTTTAATTTGCCGTCGGTTATGCGATTTTAAGGCAGTTACTTCGATAATATCTATATTCAATTTTTCTCTCTCAATTAGTTCATAATTTTTTCATTTTCTATTGCTTCCTTCGATTACCTAAATGACTCTACCTTCTTCCTTCCATTGTCATTGCAGATTTCTTCCGCCTTTTATCTCCATGTAAGTCTTCGTCTGCAACTGCTAGCGGTATGAAATCTCCTAAATATCGACTTTCGTCTATCATTGTAGAACAGTGTGAAATCTCATTTACAATGGCAATAATTTTATTTTATTTCATTTCTGGTATTAATCTTAACTTTCCTTTGATTCTTATATTCATTTTCTAAACTTAGCGTACATATAGATATAGCAGTTTTACAAACACTATCACCGTGCATGTACATACCGGTTTTCTTAAGAATTACACATGTTTTTCTTAACTTATTATGTGTAAAAGGTTTAACTATGATTACTTCTATACATATCTCTATCCCTTATATTTGTGAATTATCCTCCTCTCCTCCCTATGTTGCATACATGCTATTCTTTTATTTTGAAATCTGATTTTCTATGACTATACCATATTAATTTTTTTTTTTAAATTTAATATTGACTGTTTTTGTAGTCTTATTCAAAGTTAAGACGGTTCCTTTTCTTTAGTCAGTTATTAGTTTCTACTGTTTATCCGATTCAATTCCTCTCTCTCAATTCTATGGATTTTCAATTTATAAAGCATATTTGTTCTTCAGTTAAGTTCATCCTGCATTTTAAATCTGTCAAGACTCCTTCACTATAGGGGTAAGAAATCTTTTTCTTCACCGAAAATTTTGTTGATCTCAAGTTTTGCATTTATGTTGTGAAACATTGATATTTTTTTCACTGATGTTTATTTATATTATATTAAAATTTGAGATTTTGGATAATTGATCACAAATTGACGTGAACTTTCGCCTTATTCTTCGGCCTTATTTTGGAAGACATAGCAAATGCATCCATTTTGGCCATGATGGGGATTTGGAAATAACCGGTCGGAGAGAAAAAAGAGAACTGCGTGTTTTCAGTTTTTGGTTTTTGGTTTTCCCATGATTTAGTAGAAAACAAATAAAACAAAATATGCAAAGATACAAGAAATATATGTACACGGATATTCTATAGAATATGTGATTGACTAAATCCTAAATTTCCTTATTAAGTTTGTTGCATAATTTTGCTTAAGATTGAAAAATGTGGAGAAATTGTTTTCTTGAATTTAACTTTTATTTTTATTTCTCAGGGAAATGATTACCTTATATATACACTTGAGAATTAGTATCAGTTTTCTAATTTAATCCATGTCATTCAATTTTTTAATTTTTTTTTGTCTCTTTTTTTCTTTTATGGAGTTTTTATCGACACTACCAATAGAAGTATTTCTTCTCATCACGTTGTTGCCAATCGAAGCTCTTTTCACAGATACAATGTATTAAAAATACATAAAATTTATCATTCTGAATAATGAATTAATGTAAATGTGTGATATCTTATAATAATATATTCTCAAACCTCTCCAAGATGATGTGTCAACACCACCTTATTCTTAGGTTGATGTGGCATGTCTCAAATCTCTCCATTTTGAAATACTATGCTCTCATTAAAAGTTGGTTAAACTTTTAATCTCGACCCTTCGTTCTATATCATTAAATCTAAACCATTAATTTATATCTGCATAATTAATGCAAATATATATTTTTTCCATTTTCTTATTTAGTTATTTTTAGAATTTATTATAAATCATATTTTTTCCAAACCTTAATGTAATTAAATATGATCTACTTATTGAATGAATCTAAATTTATCATTTCTAAGTTTGAGTTAGTATATATAGTATAATATAATGTTCGATTATTTTTTCCTACAATAAAAGGTATATAGTTATATATTTCAAAGAATATTCTTATGTGATATATTCTTATTATGGACAAGATATAATATTGCATGCATATTTTTTTATTATAAATAAGAGCATATTGTATTTCATTTTTTCACATCAAAGTTTCATTTGTTCCACTCTTTTGCTGAGATTCCTCTCATCAATTGTTGGTTAGTTATATATCTATTTCTATTAGTATATTTATTTTATAATTAAATTCATCATTTTAAGTGCTCACAATTTGATTAGATTTAAATATCAATATCAATATGAATGTAATAATGATTGTTGATTTATGATCTACATCGTTCCGTTTAAATATTCTTCATGTGCACAAATAATAAATTTAACTATACCATATATTTTTATCTGAATAATTATGATGGTTTAATTGTTGTAATTTAAATCTCATTTTAAATTTCAAGAGTATGACACCTCAATTTTCTCTGATTTATAATATCAAGAGTGAGAGCCAAAAATTGACCGTTAAAGTTAGGATTGAAAAAGTTGGACAATATTTTTTAATAATTTTAATAGAGACAAGTTCTACTTGGAACTCATTTTGATCGATGAACGGGTATTTGTAACTTTAAAGTTTATTTCAAATTTTGTATTGTTTCTTATATAAATTAATTTCTTACCGTATACTCCCAATAACTAATAATGTTGATTAATTTATAAATTATTCAATATTGAAATGGAAATTGATTATTATTAAATTATTAGTGTAAGTAATGTTATTCCATAATTGTTATTAATTTATATGAATTTTGATTTTTTTTAATTATTTAGTTTGTAGCATATACCTATAGAGTTTAGTGAAGGGCACGGGCCACAGCTAAATAAACCCCATAATTTATTGTATATACCTCAAAGTTTTTCAAACAAAAATACTCTTATATTAAATATCTACATAAAATAAATATAATATATTTTTCAGTACGCGAAATTCGCGTGGGTACACTCTAGTTTATATGATATAATAAAAAAGAATTTCATATATTGTTTAACAAACTAAGGGGTGCGTTGAATTAAGATTTTAGAGAATTTTTTTAGCTGAAAAAAGTCATTCGAATTTAAAAGATTGCAGAATTTTTATGACTTTTAAGATTTTGCAGTATTGTGTAAAACTTTATAAATTAGGATTTTAATGGATTCTATAAAACTTAATGAACTTTACAGAATTTCATGGATTTGTGCATACAAAGAGTTCAAGATTTTTTTTTTCATAATTCGAATTTTTTTTAGGATCAATTCATAAATTTGAAATGTTATAGTATACAATATATATATTTTATGATATATACACGTATATATGTGTGTTAATATGTGATTAATGCTATATTAATTTTTTTATTCTCAATTGGGGGATAAATTGGGTGTAAAATTTTATTCTAACTACTCAAACCACTAATTCACAAATTATTCATCTACAATCCTTTTTCTTGATTGAAGGAAATTAACCGATTATTGGGTGTGATTTTGGTAGGTTTGGGTTGGATTTGAATTTCAATTTGTTGAAAATGAATAGAAACAGATGAACAATAATGTAGAAGATAAGTGAACAAATTTGTTGGTCATGAGTGTATGCATAAAACAACAAATCAAACAAATGAGATTAGAAAACTTATGTGGACACATAACAGTGTTGAGAAATTGAGTTTGTTGGGAAATTGAGTTTTTAATCCTTAGGTATATCTCAAATTTTTTGTTTATTTCGGCACACCTACTATTTCACTTCAAAGGTTCTTTAAAATCTTATGAATTTGGATGAGATTTTTGGTATTTAAAAAAAACAACTAAAAAGTCCTTCAAAATCCATCTAAAATAACAATCCTTTAAATTTTTTATATTTTTTAATACCCACAGTTTTTTTTTTTTAGATAATAAAAAGTCTCAAATGAATACCATTGGATTTGAATGGACTCTTTAAAAAATCTTGAAAATTCATATAGAATATCAGTTGATTTTTTTTTTTAAAGACATAAAATCTTGATTGAATACTAGCGAATTTTTTTATAAAAAAAATATCATTTAAAATCCTAAACCACACACCCTCTTAAAATTATCAATCATCCGACTTATGTAGCCACCTCCGTAATCATTCAGCTTATATAATTATTTTCATATAAATCGCATAGTTTTTCATTCGGATGTTTTCTAAATAGGATTTTATTTTAAATAACCCGACAATTTCTAAAATGATACTTTCAAATGATGATATACTTACCATTGATGTGTACAATCAATTATAAATTCATCTCAAATCTCGCGTGATACGCGGGTTATTTATTAGTATTTATTAAAAAGGTTGGATCAAGCCTTTGAAAAAAGTCAATGATAGGTAACAGATAGATTTAGACTAAAAAATTATACAACAGGCCTAGACTATCCAACGAGAAGTTTAGCTTCACTCAACCTATTTCCGCTCTATTTATACCATAATATTTTATATTTTAATTTTACAAATTTATTAATCATAATAATATTAATTTCAACACATTTTTTCATTAGAGTTTGTAATTTAGGAAAGCCGAGCGTGTCCACAAGCCTAACCGACCTACATAATAATTCAACTGGATCTTACGTGTGCTTTCTACCAACTTAACCGGCAGTTGTCGGTAACCACAACGAATTCCACCGGTTCTTCAAGTATAAGTAGCAATTCAAAGCCACTTGTGTTCAGTTTTGGTCGTCTTTCCACACGCGCAAAAATCTGTATAGAAAGTCCTAGAAAAGTCCTGAATTATAATCGTTCATCATCGCCATCTAAAACTTGACAATTTCTTCGATTCGAGCTAAACATTTTTCAGATTTCTTTCCGACAAAAGAGTTAAGGTACAGCCGATTTCGTCTTGTATGTTAAGAAGAAGAATATGGGAGCGGAAGCAGAGGTTGTAATTCGAACTAACATCCCTATCTTGGATGTCCCCTCTTCTGATATTATTGTAAGAATTTTAACTCCATTTTTCTACCTTCTCTTTTAATTTTGAATTTTTTTGCTTTTATTTTTTGTACAATTTATCCTGTTAGCTAATCATACATCCTCTGAATTATGGGTTTGGTTTTTGAATTGTGGAATATTTCTTCTGATCTACTTGTTGGAATATGATGTAAACAAGATAAAGATAAAACGAAAATTGAGAAGCAAAAGTTTTTAATCAGAATATGTTATTAGCTGACAAAAATCTGATTTTTAGGGTAAATGTAGTATGCAAACTGAATTTTTAGGGCAAATTTAGTGTACAAATTTTATTTCTTTATTTTTGTAAGGAAATCTTGCTCTAGAGAATTGAATTTAAAAAAAATAAAAAACCTATTTTATAATTAGTTGATTAAATTTATGATGTTGCCAAGAGGATTAAGGAGGCTGGGGGAATCATGTTTTCAAATTATCAAGTGCCTTCTTTGGTGCTGAAGAAATCATAATGATCGCTGGCCAAAGTATTATATAAAAATAGTTCATAACAAGCTTATCATGAAACTATATTAAAGTATCAAATATTTGATCAGGAGTATCATTAATTTGGGTCTGTGGTATTATATTGTAATTGTCGTAAATTTTCTTGAACATAGATTAATGATACTCCTAATGAGATTATCAATACTCTATCCAAATATTCGATATTTTAAAACGGTTTCATGATAACCTTATCATGAACCATTTTCATATAAAACTGATATGTAACTCGGGCCACAATATTTTACGGGCATGATAGTTCTGAATCAACTGATAATGGATGAAGGAGAAATCATTAGGCTTTTCCAGTTTAGGAATATCTTAATTATTTACTTAATTATTATCTTGGAAGCATAGATGTCTAATTAAGGTTTGACAACATTGTTAAGGCTGTCACAATTATTAACACGATCTTTAGTGCATTTGTATAAATTTTCTTACATTGTGTTCATATAAATTACTTGTATGTCAGGATGTTAAATCTCCGGAAGCCCCTGTACTACAATTTGTTCCAAGCATACGGTCCGGTGGTTTTGCCGATATTGGTTCTAGAAGATACATGGAAGACGAGCACATACGGATAGATGATCTCGGACAACACTTGGGATCACTCATCAATGTGCCTGAACCGAGCGCCTTCTATGGGGTGAGTTATATTGTGTTCACTCTTCCATCGAGGCTATCGTGTGGCATTAATATCTGACTCGTTTATTTGTAGGTTTTTGACGGCCACGGAGGACCTGATGCAGCAGCCTATGTTAAGAAAAATGCCATGAGATTCTTTTTTGAAGATGCTAATTTTCCGAGAACTGCTGAAGTTAATGACGCGTTTTTAGTGGAAGTCGAGAATTGTATAAGGAAAGGGTTTCTTGTAGCGGATATGGCCTTGGGTGAGGATAGCAGCATCAGCAGTTCTTCTGGAACTACTGCTTTGACGGCTCTCATAATCGGAAGGTATATTTTTGTTCTTTGTTCTCGGTATTTAAGTTGAATCAATTGACTACAAAATGTCGAAAAGAATTGGTCTGATGTGCACCAGCTATAACACTAACAATTTATAGTACTACCTCCGTACCTGGAAAATAGGCCTGTTGCACGTGACATTTCGGAAGGTATTATGGGGTTTTCTGAAGTTTGTTTTTTAATAAAATGATCGTTAATGGAAAGTTCGTTTCACATACTTTCACATACTTTCCATAAATGATCATTTTATTAAAAATGAACTTCAGAAAACCATGTAATGCTCTCCGACATATTGCATTAAACCACGTGCAAAAAAACATGAGTATTTTTCATCGACAGAGGAAGTACGTCTTAGTGAAAAAATTAATACTTCTTGAACATGCATATCAGTTGCATTGCACCATCCGTGACTGTTTGCGTCGTGCAACTCAGGTGTATTTTTAAATGATATTAGTTGTTTTACTAAAAGTATTAGTTGGTCAGTGATAGTTATTTTCAATGAACAATATTAGTTGTGTTAGAGTACTTTTCTCGTGAAATTGATAAATCCTTTACTTCATTCCAGGCTTCTAATGGTGGCGAATGCGGGAGACTGCCGAGCAGTTCTATGCCGGAAAGGGGAAGCAATTGATATGTCTCAAGATCATAGGCCGGGTTACGCCTCCGAGAGGATGCGTGTCGAGGAATTGGGTGGATTCATCGATGACGGTTATCTCAACGGTGTTCTGTCGGTTACACGGGCTCTAGGAGACTGGGACATGAAGCTGCCGCGAGGCTCGCCCTCGCCTCTGATTGCGGAGCCAGAGTTTCGTCAAATCACTCTGACAGAGGATGACGAGTTTCTCATAATTGGATGTGATGGGATCTGGGACGTGATGTCTAGTCAGCAAGCAGTCAGCCTCGTGCGACGTGGGCTTAGACGGCACGATGATCCCGAGCAATGCGCCAAGGAGCTCGTGATGGAGGCCCTTCGGCTCAACACTTTTGATAACCTCACCGTCATCATTGTTTGTTTTAATTCGGTTGAGACGATGATAACACGCCCAAAAAGGCTACGGTGTTGCAGCCTCTCTGCCGAGGCTTTGTGCAGCTTGCGGAGTTTCTTGGAGTAGTAACCATTGATCGGGCTTTCGTCCTTTTTTCGATTACTAAAGTTGCCCGTTTGTTCGAGGCAGCTTCAGTTGAGCAGTTTTGTTTGTATAATTTTTTGCTATGTTGTTTGCTAATTGTCTACTGGGTTGGTGGGACTTAGGTTGGATGTATATACAATTGGTTAGTGGGTGGAGTATGGGGTGTTAGAATTTGACTAATGTGTAACTAATGTATTGGGTGATTGCCTTACCCAGCCTTCATCTTGGACTTGTGTTCTATTTGGTCTGAATAAAATTATTTAATATAATGTGCCGTGTCTGTTTTTTCTCGATTATAGTACAGAAGACAGTTGCATTTGGTATTACAGAATATGTTAAAGAATACTTCTTTACAAGTCTCACATGTTTATGAGTTTTGTCACTTTTTTCCACATTTACGAAACGAATGAGAGATGAATTACTCGGCCATCTACGCCGTTGGTTCAGCTGAGTAGCTTTTAACGAAGTTGGCAAACTGTTCCAATCCGCGTACCAGCAAGCTCTCAAGGAAAGGTTGCAGCGCCTGAATCACAACTTGTATGAATTCTTGATCTCATAAGCTATAAAAACTAATAGTTGGAAGGAAATTATGAATTGGTTTCCAGACAAATGGAGAGTACTTACAGATGCCACTGGTAACAGCAGTTGAGGAACTTCATATGAAACGGTAAGCTGAAAAATACAAGAAAGACATAATGTGAGCCCATATTCAAATGTTCAAGTAGCCCGGGATCAGGGATGTCGTTCTAGCTAGAAACAATCCCATAATATATCAGAACTTCTATAATCTTTCAATATTTTCACATGCATTGGAGTATCGGATCATATATGGATAATACTAAGGGCTCGTTTGCTATTGCGTGTGAGATAAGGTGGGATAATTTATAAAGAAATTGTATCACACAGATAAGATAACCTTATTCAATTATTTACTTACAGAAATTAGCCACACGCCTACGAGTGATATCTCGGGATATTTGTTATTTCGTGTTGAGATGTGGAACGAATGACGTATAAAGTAATACCCAGGGGGAGGTGGGATGGATAATAACTATAAACATGCATTATTAATGCCTATGGGTACTTATATCGGGTTGAGGGTATCATTAAAAAACAGAAGCAAAAATGGGGTATAACGCATCAATACCTGCCTTATCCCCCTAGCAGACGAGCCCTTATTTTAAGGACCTAAGTATTAAACCTAATTGCTCGTCGCTGCCAATTTCAAATAAAGATGTGCTGTAGTACAAAGTGATGGGATGCAATTAAGAGATGGTTCAGAAACATGTGATAGACATATAATATACGGGGAGTATAAAAAAACAAAGTGGATAGTTTCTGAAGAAGCCATACTTCTACCGTACAAGAAGAAGCACCTTTAGGGAAAAATCTTACGGCACCCCTGCAAATAAAGTATGCAAAGTTTAGCGGCAGGAATAACTCAAAAGATGTGGAGTTACATACAAGTTATTGAAATTTGAAATAACTTAATCCCTACAATGGACGGGCCATTGGCATTCTGCAAATGCTAACAAAAACAAGAAAAGGAAAAATTGAAGAAAATAAATGCAATAGTGTAAATTGTTCCTTTTCAAGATTCAACATTTAATTTGAGGAGAAATCCAGTTTACAACCAGTGAGCAAGAAGAAGAAAGCACAAGAAATATTTGCAAGGAAAATACAACATTTTCTGGTGCATCTGTACTAAAGAGTTCAAGAAATATCATGAACATTCAGCAACAGACTAACAGCAGCTTATCTAGAATTTATGTGAACGTTAAGAGGAAGCAACTGATATTTGTAGGAGAACTACAACTGATATTGCTATAAGATAAATTTGTTCCCCTTCATTCTGAGTTTTGGAAGAATAACTTAAAGTAACCAAAAGAAGTCCTGATTGAGTTCTGCAGATTTTACAGGAAAGTCTCAAGATCTGGAACTGAATCCCTAAGATCAGCATCAAGGATCAGTCACAAAAACCGAGTGAGATACAGATAAAACGGACATCTATATAACAAGCATTCCAGCACTGATTTCAAGCATATTTATAAAAGTAAAATCTTAAAGCTTAGTTGAACTGAACTTGAACATAAGCTTGTTAACATTTGTCCATCGTGCAATTTTCATTACCTATTAGGAAGACCCTCCAGAGATCTCCAATGGATTTTCTGATTTTTTATAGGCTGCAATAAAGAAGCAATACCTAAACTTGTTGAATAACAAAATTGCACTAAAGATACTGAAATAACAAGTCAAATTCCTCGGAAGCTACCTGCATATTTCGAGCAAGCCAAGAGAACTCTATATCCTGCCCAAATGCCTTATACTTCAACGTCCATCGTGATAGATCAGGTTTATCCTCCAGAATCTATAACAGTACTACAATCAACCTCTTAGCAGGAATAATTGATGACAATTAAAAATATAAAACTTGTTTTCAAAACCTCATTTTTATGTCACAGTAACTAGCTATTTGCATCCAAAATATGGCCCTCAAAGAATATCCCAATATTCAAAAATTAAACCTAATTTAATCACTATCTTCATATATATCTGATCTCTAATCGAAGTAACATCCATAATCGACTGAATTCAAAGTTATAATGAAGATAAAAGCACCTTAGAAATTATTAAAACAAAAATCCAACTCCTCACCTTGACAGAAGAAATGAAGGGCATCCACTGAGGAATGGCTTCACGATCGGAGTAACAATTATAAGCAACTGAAATAGGTACATCTATATCCATTTTCACCCTGCAACAAATAATCTGGTTCACTTAACAACCATCGCTGCTGCTCAAAGTACCGGAATAACCAACTCGATTACATCAAAATTGAAAAAAAGGGGGAATCAATTACGTGCAGTCTTGCCATTGCATGACGGGGGAGAAAGGTCGGGGGGATTTGAGGTAATTCGGAGAAGTCCTCCTCTTTTGGGGCGCATAATACCTACCGAAGCGGGAGAGCTTGTGGGTGAAGAGTTGACAAGAGGACAAAGAAGGAATGCTTAATTTGGCCGGCGCGGCGGTCGTATGGTCGATCAGAGCAACCACGGCGGCGGAGGCAGCTACAGTCATCGGAAGAATCGCCGGTCGGTCAAATCAAATTGGTGGTTTCGGAGACCTTCACACAGCCTATTATTTTTCACTGCGCAAGTTTTGCGTGTAAAAATGTGAACCCGGATTTTATATAAATGAAAATACAGAACAATTCGATTATTATAATAAAAAAAATCGAAATGCAAGTCAAATAACCCAGCTGCCTCTCAATAATTCATTTCCTTCTATCAAATGTAATTTTTATTTTGTATGGAATCTTAATTTATTAGTATGTTAATATACTTCCATAAATAATTTAGGAATAAGAGTTTTTATTTTATAAACTTTTAGCATGGTTTTATTTAGTTATTTCGGCCCAAGAAATTCAAAAAAATTTCACATAGTACATCACGATTATTTTGGTTAATAACCAAACTAAACTGAAATATTTCGGTTCGATTGAAATTCGATTTTAGTGCTAATTCGACCAGTTTCGATAATCAACTAGAAACTTTTCGATTTTTACTATTCAGTTTGGTTCGATGATTGAATAACCGAATGCTCACCCCTACCCGAGATAATTTTACAAATATCATATTTCTCAAATTCAAGGTTTGATTAAAAAAAAAAAATCAAGGCCTATTAAAAAAATTCAGAATTAAAATCATACAATTAATAAAAACAAGAAATACTATGTACTAAATTGTGTGTTTTGGTCTGTTCATCATCCAAAATGTTTTGATTATCATTGTGCCCTAAAATTTGAGAAAAAGATGGTAACAGTAACTTATTCAAGAAAACACTATTTGCAGCCAAACAAGAAAAAGAGAAGTGAAAAAATATTTACCAATATGCACAGAGAGAATATTCAATGGATAGGATTGGGAGGTGAACAAAATCGCCACCAAATTATGTAAACAAAATTTAGAATACAAACAAGAAAATGTCTCCAAAGCAGAACATACTAACTAATATCATAATGTACAACACATAGTTATTAGTCCTTTTCCTTTACCAAAGCAGCACAAATTTGCTCTTTTGAGTATCCAAGACAGAATGTCAAACAAATAATCAAATTCATGTGCTTCCTATGCAACTACAATTTAGAGAGAAAAGGAAAAAAAAAAAAAATCAACTGATCAAACCAAAAGTATGATCAGAAAGGGAATCCTCTACTGCAGTTTTTCTTGGAGGACTCTGCTAATCTTCTAACAGATTTTGCAGCTTCATATGCAGTCATCAATTCTTCAGCCACTTCAGGCGGGTGACAAGTAATGAACGCCGTGACAAATCTCTTATCCGACATCCTGAATGCTCTCAGCAATACACGTCCCTTAATTTCAGGAACAAGTCCCATATCCTCTATCTTACAAGCTATCTGAAAACGAGGTTTCAACACAGTCTCCAAGTTGAAAAAGATCAAGTATGGGCTCTGGAGTACCGCACTAGCTGGTAGCTTCATTGTACCAAGTACAAAAGTCATGTTTCTTTGAACTTTCTCGGTGGATAGAGTCAACACAAGTGGAGAACGTCCAATGAGACCAAGAAACTCATCCTCCGAAAGCCCGTATCTCTCCATGTTCATCAGCTTCTCTCTAATAGTCTCTATGCGTGATATAGCGAATAGGCAAACCACGTGTTTGTACATTTTTGATTCCTTTGGGACTCCAGTTCTCTGGATATAACTAATCTTCTCATCATCCAATTTAGAGCGTAGGATCAACATGGGACGACATTGAAGCATGGTGATCAAGTCCTGTTTGGTAATGCCTAATGACTCGTACATGGCAATGACAGGTTTGATTTTATTGTGGAAGTCATAGGTAAGCAGAGAAGGATTACGCACAATAGACTTGACTAGGATTTCCCTTGAGCCAAACAAGCCCTCCATATATTCGAGGCGTTCCTTTAGCCATACATTGGCTTTGAATTTGAGAAAACGAGGGCGGCAGAGTATCATTTTAACAAGGTCAGCTGATTCAATGTCCAACTGAGAAAGTATATCAAGCTTGGTCTGAAGGATCTGAGCATTTGTATTGCGTAAAGATGGACAACGCTCGAAAATTTTGGTTATATCACTCTCACTACAACCCCGTTCTCTGAAAACTTGAGCTGAATCTTTAGTTTCGTCTCCATTGCCACCTAATTCTATCTGTTCATTTAGACTTTCATCGGAGTCACAAGCTGTGGTATGTAAAAGGCTAGGTTTTAGAATACTAGGATATAAGTTGAACGGGGTTGACTTAAGATCTCGAGTTGTAACTTCATTAGTCCTCTGAAGCTGATGCAGGCCCTGAAAATACCGAAAACAAGATCTTATAACTCACTCACTGTGCAATGAGACAAGAATCAAACTATTGGCACTAAAAGAGACCATGGTTCAAATGACAAAATTGTTGGATATAGGCCAGCATTATAGACACACGTGTTAATTAAGAGTGATCTAACAAGATGTTAGGTTTGGACTAAAGGGATATCAATCTTGTAACCTAGGTGTAAGGTAACTTACACTTTGATGATGGGCCGACATGGGAATTATTAATATTTTATTAATATAAGGAATTATGTTCTCCATTTGCTACAGGCTTGATGTTATCAAATATCACTTCTACTAAACAGAAAGACTCTCCGTCTACTCAAATGGTAGATCCAAACCCTCCTATCACCCGAATCAACGTTATGGTCTAGGACACTTTACATTTGATTCTATCCTACTCTTGATGTTTTCAACATAGAGATTACATGTTTTAGGGTTCAAATAATGGAACAACAATATCATGCTGATATGATTTAGCTTGTTCAAATCCTACAAGAGCAACTAAAACTACATAACAGCTAATGAATACAACAAAATAACCAGAAATTTAAATCAAGTTCATATACTTCTGGTAGGCTCAGCCCCGTCTATATTGTACGAGTATTAGTAGAAAACAAAGCGGCAGAAAATCACAAATTGTTATAGGTCATCAACTTAGTGCTTAAGCGAGCAAATCCAAAAGGACTGGATTACAAATAGTCACAACGCTCTTCTAATGCTTTTTTTAACACCTCTATTTGTTAATTGGATGACGGAAAGATACATTTCTACAAAACAAAACATCTCATACATTCAGAGCAGAAAGCAGGGTACAATGAACATTCAATTTTTCTGTTGATTCCATTTCTTTTTGGCTCCATTTTGATACAAAGATCCACATAATTGTTACTGGCTTACTGCGGAGTCATTCAATTAGCTTACAACATTTTTTCTCTATGCAAAATTAAATGCAATAAGCAAATTGGGTATCACAATCCGAAATGCGGTTTCAGATTCTTCCGATACCAACACACGAATATGAAGAAGAAGAAGAATAGCGTAAAAGAAGCGGAGATCCAAAAGCAAATTTATGAAATTGGAGCAACACGAACAACAATAGTAAAGTAATTCTGATTTGTAGAAGAGAACTCACCGAAGATAGAGAAGTGGAAAAATGAAAGCTGCGGTGGTGCAAGTGGCGAGCGAGAAGAGCAGAACCTCTTGTAAGAGTGCGCAAGAATACCATTTATTAGTAGCAGACTGAATATGGGTGCTGGGGGCGAGAAACCGGCGAGGGGAGAGGGGGGGGGGAGGAACTGGTTCGGCTGCCGGAGACGAGAATATTGGGCTTCAATTCTGAAGTTGATTAATACGATTAGGCCCAGCCCAGATAGTACTAGTGTTAATTATGCATGAAAAGACATACATACCCCTCACCACTTAACTCACAAAAAAACTTCATGAATTTTCATAGTTGTCAGCTTTGTTCAATATAGAAAAACGAGTAAGTCTATTGTGCATTTGGTGTATGATGCACTCACTCAACAGTTGATATTATATACATTGAAAAGTTAGTCTCAATCACACTGGAAAGTTTACACTGAAAATCAATTTTCAATGTAAATTTTTCAGTGTAATTGAGACAAATTTTTCAGTGTAATTGTGACTAACTTTTTAGTGTATACAATATCCACTGTTGAGTGAGTGCACCGTGCACTTGGTGCATATGAGACTTTGCCTAGAAAAACACTCAAACAAGAAATGCGGAAAATCAGTTTTCAAAATTAGCTTCTTTTTTTTCGAAATTTTGGGTTGAAAAAGGGTTAAATTTTTGCGAAAAATATTTTAGGGGTTTTTTTTTTTTTTTTTTGACAGGGTTTTTTTTTTTTTTTTGGGACAGGAATTGGGGGTTTTATTTTAGAAAGGGTAAGAATGATACTTTAATATTGGTGTACAAATACTGATATTGTGTGTACTCATCTAGTGTGTGTACTACAAACAGATGTGAGTACATTATAACCTGGGCATATGATTATGGGTTTGATTTAAAATACTAGTCATGTACTAAGGGCCCTTTAATTAGTTCATTCCCAAAACTTTGTTCGAGTTTTTTTGTTGTTGCTTTGAATTGAATAATTGTTGTTTGTTCGAAAATACAAAATTGAATATTGTTCTTTTTTTTTTTTTTTTGGTAATTTGTGGGTGGTGAACTGAATAAAGGGTGGTGAATTGAACCGCACGTTTTATCCATGAGACGACACTCTGTTTAACCAATATTTCTACAGAAATAAATGGAGTGAATTGATTTAAGTCTTATTTGAGTCAAATATACATTCGTCTCTCCTAATACTATATTATTAACAATATTAATTGTTTCATTAAAAGGTATTCCCTTATTAAGTTTAGCATTTTCTTTGTGTCAAATAGGGTGTCCCTTATTAAGTTTAATATTTTCTTTGTTTGGAATCTTTCTTCAATAAAATAGTAAATTCATTACACATTCCCTTTACATTTTACATCATCTCTCTACCTTTTTACTTTCTTACACTTTTCATCAACAATTTCACAATAAAATATTATATTCTTTAAAATCTGTGTCATCCCCCAAATGTTAAATTTAATGGGTGATGGAGGGTGTATTAGTTTAAAGGCAATACTATTGTTGATATCTATAACCCCTAAGGATTATAAAGTGGCTAAAGTGGCTAATAACTATCGAATTGAATGCAAAGAGCATTGAATGGTTATAATAAATGTCATATTTATATATACAAATGAGAATTTTCCCCTGAAGCCAGCCCATAGGTGGGGTCCGTCTGACCCTAGCTACCCCATAGTGATTGGCTATGCTTTTCTTCTAAGCCGACGGGGGAAGTTTCTCATGTGAATGCAAACATAAATCCATAGCTATATTATCTAAAACATGAGTTTGTCATAATTTTTTTAGATCATAACATATTTGGACGAATACATAAACATTCCATCATTATGAACATATTTTGTTGAAAAAACTTAAGGAAACTCCCCTCAAGACTCAAGTTTCCCTCATACAGCGCCGGCTAATAATGACTAAATTTTCATCACCAAATCCTCTATTATACTAATAGGGAGTTGGTCTTTGCTTATTTGTCATTATATGGTTGATTTTGCATACGTGTCGTCATGTGGTTGATTCTACATATGTGGCATATGCTTATGTGCCATCTATGTCCTACGTGGCATGCTTGTGAAAATCCTACGTGTCATGTGTCATTATATAATAAAGAGTCTAATTTAAAAAATCATGCAAATTCATGGATTCGAACACAGGACCACTTAAGTACAACTTATAATTTTAACCAACTAAGCTAAACGATGAATATATACAAATTTGGAATATCTATTGTATATAACTCGAGGCTATAAAAATATACTAAATTGAATTGATCAATTTATATTTAAAACTCTAATTATATAAAACTTTAATGTTTAATTATTTTATTTTTATTGTCTCACTATATTTAAGGATTTCCAATTTAGAAATTCCTAATTTGTTAAAATAAATTAAAAATGAAATTAAATATATTAATTAATTTTGAATTTTTTATCGATTAAATGATTGATTGAATTTTTTTAAAATTAAAAAAATTAACATTTAACTGATAAATTTTTATTGTCTTGAAAACACAGTGCACCAAAATTTAATTATTTGATTTTTTTAATCTAATTTTTTTTTAATATATCATTATATTGACTTAAATGTGTTTAACATGTGACATTATTTTGAATATATTTATTATATAATATAACTACATTAATTTTAGGGTGAACAAATTTTTAATGTTATTGTATATGTAATGCACAATGTATAATTATTTTTTTACGATTATCCCGCGTAATACGCGGGACACTCATCTAGTATTTAAATAGAAGCAAGGTAATACTTAAATTGTGCTCGTTGCTTCTACTTAAAGATTGGGTTAATTGAAAAAAAACACGAAATTTATGATTTTATCAATTATAACATGAACTTTTGTTAATACGCCATTTTTTTAAGTGTTGCAATTTAAAACATCTGATAAATTTTCGACAATAATTAAATAATGTCGCTACTGAATATATCACATAAATATTCATTTAAACGTCAATAAATAAAATTATTTTAAAAAATAAAAATAATGTCTTTAAAATATATTTTTAAATTATGTTTTCAAAGTTAAAACGTATTTTTAGCACGTTAGTTTCATTATAAAAAAATTATAATTTTATTTGTTGGTATATACGGGTTCATCATTTAATTGATTACAAAAACTTATCTAATATTTCAAATTACAAAATTTAAAAAGTCAGTGTATTAAATTCCAAAGGAAAAAAAATTATTTTGTAATTATTTCTTGATTCTTTTTACATGACTTGATTGACTAGGAATTTACCAAGTTAATTAGATCGAGTTGGAAGCGTTGACCTAAGGTGCTGAACTTATATTTATTTCGCATGTCCAGATCTAAAATCAATTTCCATAATAATAATAATTGAATAGTAACTAATTCGATCGTGTAAAATAATTTAATTAATACATACAGTTGGTCACGTTAGAGTAATAATAATAAAATTAGACATCAATTTCTCGAGCTCTGAATCCTATCGAGGACCTAGTAATAACAATAACAATAATAATCATCATTCTCCCCTCTTTTTATAATCAGCAGATCCAAGAACCTCATCTTAATTTCCACACGACGATCCACTATGTCAAACCTAAGGTGAGCAAATTAATCCATGATTAATTTATTTTATACATCCATGCATGATTAATTTTATTTACGTTTAATATGCAAGGTTGGAGGGTAAAGTTGCAGTGATCACCGGCGCCGCCAGCGGCATCGGCGCGGCCACGGCGAGGCTGTTCATCGAGCACGGCGCCGCGGTGGTGATAGCCGACATACAAGACGAGCTAGCTCATCTACTGATCGCTTCGATAAACTCCGACAAGGTCAGCTACTGCAAATGTGACGTCAGGGACGAGGGACAGGTGGCGGCCGCAGTGGCCCACGCGGTCGAAAAGTACGGTAGTTTGGACATCGTGTTTAGTAATGCCGGAATTCTGGGGAAGCAGTCCAGTATAATGGATCTCGACCTCTCGGGGCTCGACGATACGTTGGCTACGAATGTGCGTGGCGTCGCGGCGAGTATAAAGCACGCGGCGCGCGTGATGGTGGAGAGGAAGATACGGGGTTCGATTATTTGTACCGCCAGCGTGGCGGCGTGCGTGGGCGGCGCGGGGCCGCACGGGTACTCGGCGTCGAAGCATGCGGTGGTGGGGCTCGTTAAGACGGCGTGTGGGGAGCTGGGGAAGTATGGGATTAGGATTAACGGCGTTTCGCCGTTTGGGGTGGCGACGCCGTTGGCGTGCGACGCTTACGGCTTGAAGCCGAGCGAGCTTGAAGCCGGCGTGGGGCAGATGGCTAACTTGAAGGGGGTGGTTTTAACGGCGAGGCACATTGCGGAGACGGCGTTGTTTTTGGCGTCGGATGAGTCGGCTTATGTTAGTGGGCAGAATTTGGTGGTTGATGGCGGCTTTACTGTGGTTAACCAAGGCTCTTCCGCTTTTTACTGAAGTTAATTACTGTTTGGTAATTTATTAAGTATGGTTTTGGTTTTTTTTATTTTACGTTTTGTTATTTACGAGATGGAATTAAGAGTTGCCATCCATGTGACTTTTCCTGGTAATACGCCTGTTTCTGATTTTCTTTGTTTATGTTTTTTTTTTAAATTGAATTGCGAAATGGAGATCCAGTTCATTGAACCATCGTGGTCAACTCGACATATTTACACATTTTGTGCTTTCTTTATTTTAATATTGCTATATATATTGTGTTCGGAAATGATCATAGGTTTGTCAGTGTACACAAATTTATACGGCCACCATTAATATTGTAATGCCACATAATAAGAGGGTCATTGTTATTTTAATTGATTGTTTATGTGTTCTTATGTCTTTACTACATTATTGGTGGATATATAAATTTGTGTCCACCAATATATATGAATAATTTTTTATGTTGTGTCATATTATCTAATACACAAAATAAGGTTAAATTTATATGCGTGATTTTAGGGTGCATCCAAGTGCATGGTAGTGTATGCACTTGGATTTTAATATCCAATTATAATATTTAACCCGGTTAAAAGACCCGGCTAAAATTCGCGGGTCTATCACCTGTGCAGAGATCACGCCTGAAAGCTTCGCCACGAATGGATTCGGACATGGTTTCCGTCCTTAGGAAAACTAGGATCGTGAAAACGAGGCTATTCTCTGCTTCTTTGTGGTGGATTGCACTTCTATTTCATGATTTCGTGAGAGATCGGTTCCAAATCGGGTTCGTGATGGATTTGGGAGAGGTGGGTTTAGATGATGGATACTGGGAAATAGATAGGAATGATAGAAGGAAATGCCCCTTTTCGGAACCATAAACTTGAATTTCTCATTCATATTGTCAACATACTCATGAATCTTCACCCCGATGGCCCCTTAATCTAGTAATTACGTACATATTAATAATCAATTAATTGCGAAATTAATTGGGGGTGGGGTGGGGTGGGGTGGGGTGGGGGGAGGAATTTTACCATAAGATCCACAGCACCATCGTCGTTATGCCAAGACGAATCGCCTTTGATCACAACGAAAGCAACCTGAACAATATCGCTCTTGTATTGAACATTATGGGCCAAACCCACCTCTAATGGAGGCATTGCTTCGAAGGAAAATCGGACAGCTTCGAAATAATTAAAACTTGGGGTATTGTTGATTATAACTTGGGGTATTGGTGAATAATTCCTTTGGGGATATAACTTTGGGTATTGGTGATTATAACTTCGGGTATTGGTGACTTTATCTATAACTTCAAGTATTAGTGATTATAACTTGGGGTATTGGTGATATAATTTGGGATATTGGTGATATAACTTGGGATATTGGTACGAAGCGCGCGCGACCCCTTCGCGACCCGGTTTGTTGCGAGACCCGCGAATTTTAAATTTTGGTCAAAATTAATTTCAAATTGGGATCAAATTCCAAGTGCATAGTATGCACTTGGATGCACTCTAGAATTTGTCTATCCTATATATTTATCTTGCGTAATAAGGATTTATCAAATTATTAGGGGAATGTCTCTTGTAAATCAAATTTAAAATACAATTCAAATAATATTAGTTGTTTTCATTATATATTATTATACCAAACTAACTTTTTTAATGAAATAACAATATTGTGCAAAAAGATTACATAAAAAAACTAGTAATACATTCGTCCCGTAATTATTCTCACACCTATTTTTTTATTGTCCATCTAAAAAAGAATTGTATTTATATATTATGTTTAGCATATGTTATTAACACTGTGAGGGTTGAAATTAACGTAGCAAGTAATATATTTTGTATAAAAATTATAAACACAATGTATAAATACAACTCTATGTGTGAAAGACAACAAATACAGGTTTACTTGTGGATCAATATATATATTGGGCTAATGAAACTTAAATACATGTTTTGTTACTTAATTATATTAAATTATTGAATATGCTTAAATTTTGAGTTAGAGAAAATGTAAATTATGTACATTTGATTTACAATTTTTAAAATTTATACGTTTTTTAGGTGTTACGTATAATAAAATATAAATAAAAAGACGTGAATAAAAAAATAACTGAAATTAATAACTTTCATAATTAAAATTGAAAAAATAAAAAAATACAGAATTAAAAATGGAATCAACCTAAATTACTGGGATAAAAATGAAAATTTCCCCAGTCTTTTGGGTGCCAATTTGAAAAATGGTTGTAATTAAGGCTTGCCTAATTTCAATTATTGGTGGCGCTAACTACCAAATATTAATAAGCAGGTATCTACTCTTTCTTCCCCAAACTCTCATTGGACAATCGGAGCAAGAATAATTTCGAAATTCTACACCTCTTCAGTAGGATCGGAAAGCAAGCATTCCGTGGTTAAATCAGTGGTAATTGAACGAGGAAGAAAACTGAAAATGGAGGAATCTGCAGCAGCTGCGGGATTGGATTACTGGATGCAGTGGCAAGTGTTGGTTTGTGGAGTCATCATCGTCCTCCCCACTGCGATCGCCGTCAACCTCCTCCGGAAGAGGAGCGACGCCGGACTGAAGCCCGTCGATATGTGGTCCCCGTGCTGGAGATACCTCCATCCTCGATGGCTTCTCTTCTACCGTGCTTTCGCCTTTGCTGCTATGGCTTTGTTGCTTTACCAAACGGTTGCTGCCTTCGGATTCTTCGTCTTCTTTTTCTACACTCAGTATGATCTCCTTCATTTGAATACTCAATTCACATATGTTATTCAAGCGTTTTCTTCATTTTACCGGATTTTTCCCTAATCGAGTTTCAATTTTGGTTTCAAGCACTGTGTATAATTGCGCGTAATTAGGGTTTATTTCATCATTCGTATTAGCGATTAATTGGTCTTATCCATACCAGCGTGGATCTAATTCTGTGTAACTTGGTTTCCAGGTGGACATTTGCATTGGTCATGGTCTACTTTGCAGTATGTTCGACATCCAATTTTTTTTTTTTTTCCTTTTCGATTGGTTGCATTTTGCATCAGTTAATCATATGATTTGAACATCTGCTATGTAGCATTCATTAATTCTTAGATGTGAATTTCTCCTGAATTAAACTTGTTCAAGTGTAGCTTGCTACCATTGTGTCAATACGGGGATGTAAGATTTTTCACGCAAGGAAGTCGACTACTCAAACTGGGGAGACAGATAAGTTTCTGAATAAAGATGCTGAAGAGACCAACAATGGAACAGCTTCAGAATCCAAAAACAGAGAAAGCAAAGGCTTCATTAAGTTGGAACTACACAATTCAAGTCCTGATGACCAGCTTGGATTTCTGGACAATCTTTTGCAAATGGTTTACCATGTTAGTCTATTTGATTTCTATGGCTTTGTTTCTTTCATGGTCTAGTGTATGTGCTAATTCATGTTATACTTTATCCTATACTTCAACGTTGATCTATATTTAGGCACAAACAAGTACCGATATCAGATGTAGGCTACAAAAGAGAAGTGTTTTTTTTCAAGTTATCACATTTGAATTTGTTTCAACGTAGGTATAGATAGTCATTTAGGTTGAATGTCACAAACCAGATTTCATAATCATAACTAGGTCAATGTTCTTGAAACTAGCAGCAAACAATTATCATGTTGTCACAGCTTTGTAAGGAGTAATGGGGCAGAGTTTATAGGATACATAACGTAAATTTCATATGGTATGGCCTCAATGGTAAAGGTAATTACCTGAATTCATCATTTTCACTGCAAACATTTCGTAAGCATGGATCCTATGTACTTTCTTTTCTCTTGATGCCTAACATTTATAGTAGCTAAGGCCTAAGAGTAAAGGAAGACATTCTTTCCCCAATTATTTTTTATTATTGAGTTGCATTAACCAACTGGATTTATTTCATTTCTATGATTTTGATCAATGCTGGATACTTGTTATTAAACAGGCATGTGCGGGTGCTGTTATCCTCACAGACGTCGTCTTTTGGGGTCTTCTGCTCCCATTCATGACGGGTGAAAATTTTCAGCTCACACTGGTAAACATTTATCTTTCGTCATCCCTAACTCAGCCTCTATTGATTTTTATCAGTGTTGAGTTGATTATTTTTCCAGTAGTAGATGAGCAGTTCAATATTTAGAATATTTAAGTTTCTTGTCGGAAGAAAGTCATACATGTTCCAAGACCAAGATTCAACCCGATCTTCTACTTGTTACTTTCTGAGAGAAAAATAATGCTGAATGATACTTCCGCATCAGAACTTGTCTAGATCCTATTTTATTCGTCATGAAGATTTCCTGAATGAAATTACATTAGTAAAATAATCAAAATCATCCTTTTCACATTCACCCTGCTCACTTCTCGCATCTATTATCTAAAGTACATGTATGTTTTTATGGCAGTTGATCGGATGCATGCATTCTGTAAATGCTGTTTTCCTCATCCTCGAGTCTGCTCTTAATCGCTTGGTAAGTTTTCCATCCCCTTATTACTGCAGAATTGCCCTCTCTTGGGTGCTAAGCGATCAAACTTACATTTCTAGCCATGTTATTTATTCATATCTGATAAAATGTACCTCCAAATTTCAGCCATTTACCTGGTTTGGTCTCGTTTACTTCATTCTGTGGAGCTGTGCTTATATCATTTTCCAGTGGGGTCTCCATGCGTGTTGTTTGTCATGGTAATTTCACATACCAAAGAGAACGCTACATAGAATTGATTTATCATTCCATATTCATGTTTAAATTATCTGTGCAGGTGGCCATATCCTTTTCTTGATCTATCAACTTCATCAGCCCCTCTCTGGTAAGAGCATAGCATTGCTCCAATCTTCATCCCATCAAACTACGTATTGCTTATAAACCTGTGTTTCGTTTCTCAGGTATCTGGCTCTCGCCTTAGTTCACGTCCCCTGCTACGGATTGTACGTATGGCTTACGAAAGCGAAACATGCAGCTTTCTCCAGAATGTTCCCACAGACATTTGTGAGGTCAACTTAGTTCTGAGAAGGTACTACTACAAGGTTTGATGGGAAGGAAAAGGGAATAACAGAAAATTCTGAATTTTTGCAGGTTTCCAATACAGAAGAAACAAATTTAAGCGACTGCCAAGTTATTAATGCTATCTAGGAAGGCTACAAACTTCAATAGTCAACACCAATAACTTTTACATCATTCATGGAGATTCAGTTATGTTGTAAATACATTAGGACATTCATAAGTTAATAATCTTTTAAGATAATAATTTTCTCGAGTCCCGAACCGTTATGTAAATTGATAATTTCAGTAAATAATAAGATAATAATTTAAATTTGGTTTAAAATTGGATGTATTAATTATGGTGGATTTTTTTTAATTAATTTTTTTTTTACATTTTGGTACTTACGAGATGGAATTAAGAGCTGTAATCCATGATCCATGTGACTTTTCCTGGTAATAAGCTTTCAAAAATTGAATTATGAAATGGATGCCCAAGTCATTGAACCCTCGTGGAGTCGTGGTCAAAGCCTCGACCCGTTTAAACATTTTATGCTTCCTTCAATTTAATATTGTATTTCTTTCCAAAAAAATAATAATAATAATATTGTATTTTGTATCATACTCTCTCCGTCCCTCGATTATTAGCACACTTATTTTAATCATCTGTCCCAAAATTATTTACATAATTAAAAAAAAAAAATTATGTGCACACTCATAAAAATATACATATATTTATTCATGACACTATTTTACTAAAAAAAATTGTTTTTCTTAAATTATGTGTCCAGTTTAGGGTGTAGAGATCCTTGTGACTAACGGAGTATTATAATACTTCCTCCATCCTCCAATTTTATTCTCATTAAAAATGAACATGAATTTTAATGAAATGATTATCTGCCAGGATTATAATATAACAATAATTTCTTAAAATGAAATGAGAATAGAATTCAAAAATATATGAACTCCACATAGACGGAAGTGTAAATAGATTTAGGGGGCATATCAATTTTGAGTAGATCTCCTATAAAAGCTTATTTATAGTATAAAATTGATATCATTAGATACATTCACCACCGATACTATATTAATTTATACTGATTTCAGTTTACAAATCTACTGGTACCAGTGAATACATAATAGTATTAATTTCATATTATAAAATTTGTTTGTTTATAAGAATACTTTGATTAATTATCTCCTAAAATTTATCTTGTGTAGCTGTGATTTACCAGCTATAGTTTATCAATTGTAGTCCAAATTAGCAAAAGTCAATATGAATTCCTTATTCCCCAATTGCTAATACTCCTCTCATTGGCTTGCCTCTCTCAGAATTTTCACCAAACCTACTCTTTTTACATCTGGTAAAATTCAAATTTTTTGACAAATTGGAAAATCGGAGGAAGAATAGTTAAATTCTATACCTCGGATTGGAGAGCAAGCAAGCATTCCGTGGTTAAATCAGTGGTAATTGAAGAGTGTTTCCGCTTGGTCGCCGGCGGAAACTGAAAATGGCGGATTCGGCGGGATTGGATTACTGGTTGCAGTGGCAAGTGTTGGTTTGTGCAGTCATCATCGTCCTCCCCTCGGCGATCGTAATCAGTCTCATCCCCAAGAGGAGCAGCGCCGGACTGAAGCCCGTCGATCTGTGGGCCCCGTGCTGGAGATTCCTCCATCCTCGATGGCTTCTATATTTCCGTGCTTTCGCGTTTGTTGCTATGGCTTTTTTGCTTTATCAAACCCTTGCTGTCGTCGGATTCTTCGCCTTCTTTTTCTACACCCAGTAAGTTCAATAAAGGGATTTTTAATAATTGAGATTCAATCTTTTACTGTTATTAATTAGGGTTCTTAGTTGAACATTCATACTAGTGATTTATTAGTGTTTTCATATAATTTTGTTTAACTTAGTTTCCTTCCAGGTGGACTTTTGCATTGGTCATGATCTACTTTGCAGTATGTACACCAGCATAATTCTTTCGTTTTTGATCGGTTGATTTGTTAGTCATAGAGTTGTTATTCGAGTCGAGCGAGCCCGAGTACTTGATGCTTGAGCTCGACTCGAGCTTTTGTCGAACTCAATAACTTCAACAAGCTGAAAATAGAGCTCGGCTCGCTAACGAGTCTAACAAGCCGAGCTCAAGCCAACTTGTTAGTAAAACAAGTATCTCACAAGCTCGAGCGTTAATGAGCATCTCGTTTCGTTTAACAGCTCTAGTCATATGATTTGAACATCTGCGATTTAACATTCATTGCTTCTGGGATCTGATTCTTTTCCTGAATGAAACTTGTTCAAGTGTAGCTTGCTACCATTGTGTCGATACGGGGATGTAAGATTCATGCGGGGAAATCGATCCCCCAAACTGGGGAGAGAGACAAGTTTCTGAAAAGGGATGCAGAAGAAACCAACAGAACAACTTCAAAATCCAAAAACGTAGAAAGTAAAGGCTTTATTAAGTTGGAACTGCACAATTCAATCCCTGATGAACAGCTTGGATATCTGGAGAATCTTATGCAAATGATTTACCATGTTAGTCTATTTGATTTCTATGGTTTTGCTTCTTTCATAGTCTAAATTGATCTTATGCTTCTTTCATGTTAGTCCAACAGAAATGTGTTTCAAGCTATAACATTCAATTTTCTTTCAAGTTTCCAACATAGGTATAGACAGTCATTCAGGCTGAATGAATCATTAACTAGGACAATGTTGTTAATACTAGCAGCAAAGAACTATTCCTCATTATCGTAGCACTCCCTAGCCTTTCTTTTCTCTTGATACCTGTCTTTTCTCTTAAGAGTAAGGGAAAACCTCCTTTCCCCAATTAATGTTGAGTTATATTACCAACTAGTAATGTAGCATTTCTATGACTATGATTAAATGCTGGATACTTGTTATTAAACAGGCATGTGCCGGCGCTGTTATCCTCACAGACATCGTCTTTTGGTGTCTTCTGCTCCCATTCATGACGGGTGAAAATTTTAAGCTCACCCTGGTTAGTAAGCATTCGTCATTCATCTTTAACTTGATTTATGAAAACTTCTTGGAACACATATGTCATTTGAAGTATGCATATGTGTCTATGGCAGTTGATCGGATGCATGCATTCTGTAAATGCGGTTTTCCTCATCCTCGAGGCTGCTCTTAATCGCTTGGTAAATTTTCCATCTCCCGTTATTACTGCAAAATTATAAACTCTCGGGATTTTCGTAAATGACCTTTACCTTGGTTTTTTCCAAGAATAAGAATTCCTAATAAATCTCTTTTTGTTGCTAAGCAATCAAACGGACATATTTAGCCATGTTATTTAGTCTTAGTTAAAGAAATGTATCTCAAAATTTCAGCAATTTACCTGGTTTGGTCTGGTTTACTTTGTGCTGTGGAGCTGTGCTTATATTATTTTCCAGTGGGGTCTCCATGCGTGTTGCTTCACATGGTAATTACACAAACACAATTCATTCTATTAGAACTCATTTATCGTTCGATATTTAAGTTTAAATTACTTGTGCAGGTGGCCATATCCTTTTCTTGACCTTTCAACTTCATCAGCCCCTCTATGGTAAGACCATTGCTCCAATCTTCATCTCATCAAACTGTTAATAACATGCATGAATTCAATTCTCACTTCTCAGGTATTTGGCTCTCACATTGGTTCACATCCCCTGCTATGGATTGTATGTATGGCTTACGAAAGCGAAACATGCAGTTTTCTCCAGGCTGTTCCCACATGCATTTGTGAGGTCAATTCAGTTCTAAGGTTTTATTGCAATGTGAACCATATTCTGCTATGGAAGATATAATGTTTGATGCAAAGGAAAAGGAAAAGGAAATAACAGAAATACTCAATTTGCAGGTTTCCGGCTGAGAAGAAACAGGTTTAAACGATTGTAGCAATCTAGGAAGGCTACCAAACTTCAGCTCTTGGAGGTTCAGATATGTTGTAAACAAATGATTTTTTTAGAAAGTATGTATTGTGTATTTGGCTATTGTTCCTGATACTTTTAGTAACCATTCGTTGCTCACCAGTTATTTGTGCAGCAGGCTCATCTGTGTCTTTACTAGGACGACTAGGAAGTTGGCTGTGTTTTGAGATATTTCTTTAGTTAATTAATAAATTGTGTGTAGTATGTACCACACATTGTAATGTACTAGGAAGTCACTACACATCAAATAAATGATATTGTACCATCAACAAGTTCTTTGACTCTTCTGATAAATACTCTAGACTTTAAACAGAGTAAAATAGAGCTACGTGAGTTTTTATCAATGAATGCAGCCGAATTTTGCATTTTTGTGAGTTAGGCAACTTTTAGACTTTCAAGCTTCCACTATACTTTTTACCTTAGTTTCTAAGATGGTCTCCAAAGGTATTTAGAGGGAATAAAATAATTGTTTATTAACCTCACAAGACTCTAAAATACCTCCAACATATCGCATTAAACCAAGTAATAAAAAGAGGGAATATATCTATATAATGTTAATAGAGATCCCCACACTGGCAGGTGATGAGCAAAATTAACTGATGGTTGCTTGAAGTGAGTGAGCAGGGATCATGTAATGGCAGCTACTAGGGCCAATCGGAAGTAAGATTTTGAGAAGGCATTCGGTGACTTGATGTTTGGAGGTTGCTTCAAAACAAGTGTAAGGTTCTCAACTAGCACAGGTCTAAAAAATAATGGAAGAGCACAGACTCATAGCAACGCCGTTGATGCTACGAGGAGCTCCTAGGTGTTTCAACTAGGAGCTCAATGCAAGTTGGGAACAACAAATTGAATGCCCTTGTTTAACATTATGTTGAGCACACAAGAATCTAACCCAACAAAGTGCAACAAAATTATAATATCACAAGACTTCACAAATGTGTAATGATCATCATAGAGTTGCTGCAAATTTTGAATTTAAGTATTGTTTAGCATCCTGAACACATCACTAGCCAACAACTTTTTTTTTACAAATATGAAGAAAACAACTTGGATTCAATCCAGATTAAATAATCATTTTTCAATTCCAACAAATTAAAAAATTCATCAACGACCATTGAAACAATCAAGAATAGAATCCCAACCAAGAAACGTAATTGCAAAGAAATCTGAAATTTAATATCAAGAACAGATCAATGAACAAAAATCCAATTGAAATTAGGTCCGATACACTAACCTAATAGAAATTATTTTGACTCAAATTAAGTCAAGAAGAAATTGGCTTCATGAGGATATGAATTTCTCATAAAGGCAAAATCACAACATAAAGTTATCAGCAGGCAGGCTAAGCACATCAATTACACCAACAAAGACAAGATTAAATAGGAGCTCTGATGAAAGATGAATATTAAAGCAGAACTGGAAATTAAAATTTAAACTGCAATCTCATAACAATATAGCAAAACAACAAAATTCCATAATTCGAAACCTAGAAAACAGTTTTAACAAAATTAAAATCGTTCAAGATAGACGAAGATATAATATAAAATTCTGAAAAGCCTAATCGCCTCCAGCTTTGTTGTAAACGTAGGTCAAGCCGCACTTACCGCAGTAGTGGCGGTCGAAGTGGTTGGCCATGAAAGTTCCAGCACCACACTCGGCGTTGGGACACTCCTTCCTCAACCTCTGCACCTTACCGGAATCATCAACCTTGTAGAACTGGAGAACGGCGAGCTTCACCTTCTTGTGCTTGTGCTTGATCTTCTTAGGCTTCGTGTAGGTCTTCTTCTTCCTCTTCTTAGCGCCACCGCGGAGACGGAGAACGAGATGGAGGGTGGATTCCTTCTGGATGTTGTAGTCGGCGAGGGTGCGGCCGTCCTCGAGCTGCTTTCCGGCGAAGATGAGGCGCTGCTGGTCCGGAGGGATTCCTTCCTTATCCTGAATCTTGGCTTTGACGTTGTCGATGGTGTCAGAGGACTCAACCTCGAGGGTGATGGTTTTCCCCGTTAGGGTTTTGACGAAGATCTGCATCTTCGCGGCGGAGAGGAAGCAAAACGGCAAGAATTTGGTGTGGATGAAATGATACTGCGGGAGAAGAAATAGCAGCGACACTGTATAAATAGATTAGGGTTTTGTGGAACTGGGCTTTACCTTTGGGCCTCAGTTGGGCCCGTATGATAACTAGGCCCAGACTAAATGATTTGAGTCCTAAAAGAAAGGCCCAGTTTATTTGCACTAGCCTCTTTGTTAAAGAGACTACTCGTATAAATACAGTTGTTCGAAATGAAACGATAGCGAGAGAGAAGAAATACAAATGCAAATTAAAAAAAAAAACGAAACCAATAATAATACGACCGTCGACCATAAGCCATTGCATCCTAGAACAAACGAAAATCGAATTAGAAAAGAAAAGGTTGAATATGGGTTTATATAGATGGACAGAGCATACCATGTACGGTCAAGATTTGATAAAAAATAATGGAAAACTATTATAAATTGTAAAACATGAATTAGGAGAAATAAAAAATTATTTTTAAGAGATGTGGCTTTGTCAGAGAAAAAATCACAAATGGTCGTATAACTTTGCCCAAATCCATAAATAGTCATATGTAAGTTTTTACTTTATCAATTTCAGTCATGTTTGTATCAATTTTGATCATTTTTATCGGAAAAGTTACTGGAAATTTGTTTTAGCTTACATAATGAACCGAAAAAAAGTATTAAAATGACGAGCTCAACGAGAAGAAGAGAATAGTATATGTATTGACTCAAATGCTACCGTAAATTGCTCAAAAATTTAACCATGGGAATAGATAAAATTCACGATTTTGGAACTCCAATTCTTTGGGTAGGTATAATAGAAAAATAAAATTAATTGATGGATTTTCTTCTTGGATGCGAGATGGTTCAAATGATATTAGCGACGACCTTCAACGTGACCAAAATGAAAAATTAGGCACCAACATCCTTTTGCTTTATATGTGAGTATGTATAGAGTGAAATTGATATATATATAAATCACTGAAGAGTATTAGTTGATTTTTATTGAAGAGTATTAGTTGTTGTTACTGAAGAGTCTTAATTTATTTTCACTGAACAACTAAGACTCTTTAGTGTAAATCAATAATACTATTAAGTAAATACAATTAATATTTTTCAATGAAAACAAGTAATAAACTTCAATGATTCGTGTATAAATCAGTTTCACTCTATACTTTATCTATATATATTCCCTTTTTTTTTTATTAGATGTCATTTAGCTTTTATACTATTTTTTTTTTATACGTGTCATTTTGATGATTTTTCATTAAATATTTCAGTTTTATCTCTATTAATCTTCTACTCAGTTCTATTCTTCATAAAAAAAAATTCATTTATTTTTCTCATGATTTAAGAAGTTTAAGGACAATATTGACAAATTTTTATAACTTTAATTTGATGTTTTATTGCCAAATGACATTTATTAAAAAGGGGAGGAAGTATATACAGAAGCTAACTCTAATGTCGTCTCCCCGCTCATTAAAGATGTCTGCTCAGAGTGCGATTGATAAAAGCAGTTAACAGTTTTTAGGGTTTAAGAAGAGGAAGCGGGTGAAAAATGTCAAGTCAGTGCAAATTCTGGCTCCCAAAGAAGAAGAGATCCTGTTCATGTCTCACTCTCCGTGATTCCCTGTAACTTTCTCAATCTCTCTCTAAAATGCGCGCCTTTATTTTCCTTCGACGCTCCATTGCTGATATATCTTAATTTCAACGCTTTAGGTTTTGCGGAAACCACACTCAGAGATCCGATGCACAGTGGATTCCCTGTCCAATTGACCCTACTCAGTAATCTAATCCCTCTTCTTACCCCTTTTCTTCATGCTTATTAGATTTTGAATTACTTTTCGTGCTTGTTTATAGCTCCGTGCTTGAGGAAAATCTCGAAAGCCACTTAAATAGATGTCCGTTGGCGAAACAAGCACGATCTCTTTCATGTGAACCGTTCTATCTGAAAGGCATTAATGCTGGAACAGAAGAAGATGAAGGTGGAATTGATGGTTCCATGTTTACTTCAGAGATGAAAAGGAATGCAGTCTATGCAATGTCTGTGCCCAAATTCTTGGAGTTAATTGCTAAGATCAAGTCGGTTCATGCATCGATTTGCAGCAACATTCCAGATTCTTACAAGATTCCAGAAGCTTGTAGCATTTGGACTAACAGAGAAGTTGACAAGTAGTCCACAAATTTCATGCCCTTATAAGTGTTTTGTGTGCTTAAGTAGTTCTAGTTGAAGTTGAAATTAATTGAGTGTTTATTAATTTCAGGCAAATACCGTATAAGGAGAAGCATGTTTTACAGCAGGCATCTATCCTTGGGAATTTAGAGAAGTTTGGGGTGTTGAATTGTGGTTCTAAGACGGAGGTAGACGGGGATAGGGGTGCTTCTGCGGTGGTCGAGTTTGGTGCTGGAAGAGGGTACTTAACACAGATGCTTGCAGATTGTTATGGGATCAAGAAGGTGTTATTGGTGGAGAGGAAGGCGTACAAGTATAAGGTCCTTCTCTAAACCATTTTTTGTCATCCATTTCTTTCGACAAATATTATGCCTCTCTCTGTTTTGTACTTTGCTGTGGTGATTATGGATTCAGTTGTGATGATGCCTGCTACTAATTTGTGTACATGTTAACTGCTACTCTTAGGCTGATCGGAGTTTGCGACAGAAAAACAGCTTAGTATTAGAGAGGTTGAAAATTGACAGTATGTTTTCGAAATCCTTGTGTTTCCTCTTGTTTTGCACTTTGGCTTCTTTCCATTTCGTATTATGTCTCGAAGAATGAATGATTTTTGGACTACCTAAAATGCAAGTATATAAGGAGCTTCCTTCGGTTCTTGAGTGTTTCAGGTATTTTTCACCAAAAGATGTGAATGATTGAATTCAAGTGATTCACATTATTAACCTTAGCTTGTTTCTTCTGCAAAACACTTTCTTTCATTTCATTTATTTGCTTTGTTTCATTATGACCGATTTTCTAATTTTAGTCATGTCGCACATTAAAGTGTCCTGTTGGCATTGAGACTGTTCTTCCAGGCAGAGTATATAAAGCTATGCAAAGTGCTTTAAAGTTGATTGCCCCAGAAAGTGATAACTTCACTGGTTCATGGATAGTTGCAAAGCTTAGATCAAGATGATAATAAAATCATAGCTGGAGCAATTTTGATTGCTAAATCATGTAGCTGTTTGTTTACAACTTAATTTTAGCATACTGCTGCTAAATGTATATCTGAATAAGGGGTGGGAAATTAGAAGAACTAGATATGTGGAATAATCTAGTCTAAACACTGATGAGTAATGGTTATTGAACTCTGGAGCTTTCTTGGGTTTCTGTCGTTAACGTGGCCTGATTAAGTTGCAACCTTTTCATGGGATTCTACCATT
This sequence comes from Ballota nigra, assembly GCA_947034835.1. Classification (NCBI taxonomy): domain Eukaryota; kingdom Viridiplantae; phylum Streptophyta; class Magnoliopsida; order Lamiales; family Lamiaceae; genus Ballota; species Ballota nigra. The sequence goes on along the minus strand of OX344727.1, from coordinate 426,669 downwards.
CTTATGTAATATTACATTCTTCAAAATATGAATATATCTAAGACCCGAGCTGGCGATGGAAAAATGTTCATATGTTATTACATTTGTGGCTTTCAGGTCATTTTAGAATATGATCATGATACAAACATTTTTTCAATTATTAAAATTTAGTCCTGAAATATCTTGATGGTTATGTAATTTCCTTTAAACTCTGTTCAAAATACAGCATCTTAAGTTCAAAATAATGCAAATTGAAACTCATGATAATAATCGAACAGTCACTAAGTATCTAAAAGTGATTTGGCACTTTGTGTGCTTTAATTCAATATAAAACAAATGAAGTTTTATCTATGTAGTCTGACAACCATAAAAGAGATTTCCCCTTGGGTTGGCCTAATAGAAAAAATGTCCTCACGGTCTAGGAAACTCAGCCATGTAAAACTGCTGTGGTCAAAATAATTTGAAGCCATATTGTTAGCTTGTTTTCCCATAGAAACAAATGACTGTCTTCTTTTTGTGATGTAGATCTGTGGATATATCTAGCTATCGAGATTTAGATTCATCTCAGCATCTAACTGAGAAGTACTTTGTTTGGGCTTTTTTAAAGGCTGATTTTTTCTGGAATGTGATTTGCGTTTCAGGAAAAAACTTATTACTTGTATCAACTATGTAAGATTAACATGGTTTAAGATAATTATGAAAGTACTCTGATTATTATCTTGATTAGTGTTTGAATTATACAGTATCCCTGTTGACTCTTAAAAAGTTAGCATTTGATGAAACTTGAAAGTACTTGATTATGTCTGTTTCTGTTTCATATCATACCAAAGTAAAGTTATTTTCCTGACTGGAAACGTCTGAACTTATTCTTTATCATCAACACCTTCAACTGCAGTCGAGGATCTAAATTTGAATGCCGTAGAATCATTAAAAGGAGTGGACTATATCTCAATTGGCAAACATATTTGTGGACCTGCTACAGGTAACTGAATTTCTTGCAGATATCACATTAGAATTTAGAGATGGTCTATTCATTCACGCAACTTTGATCCAGATATGACCTTAAGATGCTGCATTCCACAACAATCCAATGAAAATGCTGCTTCTCGTTCCCAAGCAAGTTATAACCTGAGAGGCTTAGCTATTGCGACATGTTGTCATCATCTCTGCCAGTGGAAAAATTATATAAGTAAGTTTTCAAAAAATCAATTTATTTAACGTGTGAATAAGGTGGCTGGAGGGCATCTCTTTTAACTTTTCCAACTTGCAGATAAGAGATATATGTATGATATGGGTTTCACCAAGGAAGGTTTCAATGCGATTTCTTGGTTTACCAGCTGGGCGGTTGATGCAGACCATGGCTCAGATTTTCCAATCACTGATTACTCTACTCAGCTTGTGTTTGACTCCTTGTAAACACCCCTTATGTTAACTAATGATGATGCTTTATGTGCTTCTTTTTCATTTGTTGGTTTTTTTTTTTGGAACTAAAATGCTTATGGTGAGACTTTTGTTTATCGTTTTTCTAGTGAAGAGAAGGAGTTGTCTGTGAACTCGGAATTAAGCAGAGTTGAAGATATAGTGAGGAATATGCTGGCCATTGATCGGGCAATTTTGGGGTTTATGTGCAAGGATATAATCGATGCTGGGAGGCTAATGTGGTTGAAGGCACAAGGATTAAAATCCGAGCTTGTCAAATATGTTCCGATTACCATTTCTCCCGAAAACCGCCTCTTGGTTGCATGGTAGAACATCGCAATGCTGCCTATTCGTTTTCGGTGTTTAGTTCACAGGAGACCAACTCATGATCGATTGATGTTGCATTTAGTAGATTTTGTTAGGCGTGGCAGATCATAAGAACTTAATTATCTTGTTTGGCAATTCAGATTTCAGATCAACTTTTTGGCGTGGAAATTGGAATGGAAGCCAGTTTCAAAATTTTGTTATCAAGTGATATCGTCTATGAATTTCATTTGATCAATTTTATAAAAAAATCGTACATTCAGTATCTGGACTGCTTCTAGTTTATACTTGAAAAGGAGTTTGATATTGTGTCATGTTTATCTATTAAATGTTAAAAGTACGTATATTTTCCAATGAATTCTGGTCTTGCACGTCTTTTGTCTAATTTCATATAATATTTTATACACGCTACGTGCTCTGTAAATGAAAGCAAATTCAAAGAATGCTTTGGTGATGTGATCAACAAGTTGTTTTTAAAGTCAAATATCTCCGATTGATTCTTGTCGTTCAAGTGTTTTTGAGAAATTTTAGAGTGTGCCTAGAAATGCGTTCCAGCGATAATCCGATTAATATATCTATTTTTTAAATTTTATTTGTCGTAACAAGAAATGAGAGAATCCGATAGGTTGTCATTTTTTTTTTCATTCCCACATTATACGAAATCCACAAATTTTTGTTTTTGTTCGTTTATTTATGTTGTTTGATGATATCGAATCCTAACAGCCACCACACCACATAATATATTCATATGAAAATATATGTCTATAAATCCCGCTTTTTAAAAAATTATATGAGTAATTCTTTTATGCACTTGGTGTATATTCATTCGACAGTTAATCATATTTATACTGAAAAATTTGTTCTAAGTATTCTGAAAAGTGTGGTTGGACTACACTGAAAATTAATTTTTAGTGTTGTTGGTGAACGAATCTAATCGTAAGGATTAGTGGCTGTTTTAATCCGTTTTTACGTCACCAATCAATACGTGTGATTGATTACCACCGTAATTGGTAAATCGAGGTGTGAATTTATTGAATTAGTAAATTCGGTAGTCGAAATTGAACTGATTTCGTATGTGTGGGCGTTTTAGGTGTATTTGTGTATGTTTTGGAAGTGTTTCTGTATTTTTAACTTATTTGAACTTGTATTTCACAACTGGAGAACAACTATTTATAGAGACTAGCAAACATGAGGTGTCCAAGACTCTTGGTCTCCCTAGCCTGCATGCTTGACATGTGTCCCTTTGATCTTATCTAAGCTGAATCTTAGCTACAAAGTCTTCTTTGGTCTTATCTCGGACTCATTGTTGTTCGCCTAGGTCGGCTTGATTGATCTTGTTGATTCTCCAACTGAAAGTTGTTCGCCTCTTGAGGTTGTACTTTGGAAATTGTTCGTCTTATGGCTTTGTTCAGCTTGGCTTTGGGATCTTTGTCCTTTGTTCACTTGTACACACTTCCTTGGCTGTTTGTTGTATCATAGTTTGACCAAGTTGTTCGTCATTGATGACTTCACAGTTGGTTCATTCTTGGTCTCGGGTCTTAATACCTGTTCGCGCATTAGTTGTTCGTCGGGGGAGTTGTTCGTCACTTTATACACCTCTCAGATTGGTAGATGCACCCCAACTTGATTTTCTTTGTTGATCACCCTTGATTTGAGGTTGGCTCTTCATAATCATTGATGTAGCTTTAATCCTTGTTCGCCATTTATTAATTTATGTTCGCCTATCAACAATTGCCCCCTATCCTGGCTATATGTTGCCCCAGACGAGCAACTTTGTGGCGAGCAACTATAGTTAGGATATCAAAATGATGAGGGTTGAGGCGAACATCATTGGCTTGGGCGAGCAACATATGGTCTGTCGTTTCGTCTCCCCAAGGTCTGGGGGTTGTACGAAGATGACGTGGGCGGCATGGCTGTGCGCCGCTCACGCGCGAGCACTCCCGAGGCCACGCGCCCCTATATTTGCATGTAGGTCCTTCAACTTTTAGTTTAGCTCGAAATTGACCCCGTCTCCTCTCAGTTGAGTCCCTGAACTTTCAGAAAATTATGCCTTGGACCCCGTTTTTGTTTGGGGTATAAATAGTGGGGAAACTGAAAATTTTCCCACTTTTCCCCCTCCTGCTACAGCGTTCCGGCGATTTCTTCTTTCCTCCGGCGATTTCGAGTTTCCCGGCGTCCGTCTTTCAGCATTTGCCTTTCTCCGTCTTTTTCTCTACTTTTTGTCCCAAAATTCCTTTCGCCGCCGTGTGGATTCGAGCGCCACCATCTTCTCCGGGGAAGCGCCGCCGTCTGCAACACTCTCTCCACCGCCGTCTGGATTTTTCTCTCTCCTATGTCTTCGCATTCAAGCAATAAAACCGAGGAGACCTTAGATCCCCTTTTTCCCATTGTTGCTCGCGATCTAGAACCAATTGAGGTTTCCTCAGCGTCGAACGCTCACGTGGACTCAGTTGTTCGCTCTGTGGAAAACACTGGTGCGGGCCCATCTGGGAGAGAACTGACAGTCGCGGCGAACAACAATTTGAACGGCAACTCATCGTCTTCCGCTGACTCTGAAGATCCAGAATTTAACGAACTCACTCGCGAGTTCCTGGAGGGTATCAATTTTCCATACCCAAAGATGCGGGAAAACGAGATCCCAACTGGGGTTGCTCGACTATTTGAATGGCGAGCATATGCTGAAAGGTATGCGAACAGCTTTCCCCGTCCCCAGAGACAAATAATGGATAAGGTGAAAACTGGGTACCAGGCGAGCAGGATAAAAAGTGTTGTTCGCGAAGATGAACTGGACTCTATCCGGGAGGAATACAAGATCCCATATGATATTCACATATGGGCCCCTCGGAGAAAGAAAAGAGCTGATCGCCCACCTCCAGAATGCACGGCGATCAACATTCACACCTTGATTGCCGGACTAAAGCTGCCTCTTCCACCCGTTGTTGGTCGATTCCTGGAGGCGACCAACTTGGCCATCGCCCAAATTACTCCAATTGGGTGGATGAACCTTCTAGGCTCCATGTGCTTGTTCGCCTTGGAGGGGTATGTTGATCGGATCACTGCGGAAGAAATCAACTACTTGATGACAATTACAAACTGCCCCATAGGAGAAGAAGGCTACCACTATCTCAAGGCCAGAACTGGGCTGAAAATGGTGGAAGAGGTGCCGAACAAGATTCGTGACTGGAAGCAACACTTCTTCTGGATTGGGGGTGATTGGCGAGCATCTTCTGGTCCACACGGCGGCCCTGGACGAATAAACTCTCCAGCAGCCTATGGAAAACTGAAACGTAAGTCCATTTCTTGCTCGCCTTTGGGCTAAGTTGTTCTAATTTAACTTTTCTTGTTTGTTCGCAGGCCCTCGTCTACCCAAGTGGGATTCGAAAGAGGAGGAGTTGAGCTCCGAGTTTTTGTTTACCTCGTGCTTGGTTGGCCTCCGCAACAAGGAAGATAGGACTATTGACTACCTTTGCCGAACAAGGTGTCAAAGAGCTGCTCGCCTTTTGACATACCCACACCACTTGGAGGCCCATGTCGAGGTGCCCCCAGGTATGAATTTCCAAATTTTGGGTTTTAGCCTTGTTCGCCATTGAGTTTCCTAACTTGCTCGTCTAACTTTTTTTTTTTTTTTTAGCCGAGCAAGTGACAGTTGCCGTTCCTCCCGCATACGCCCTTCTTGAGCAAAGGGTTCTCGAAATGGCGCCGCCAAGAGGGAAGAAAAGGAGAGGTGACCCCCCACAAAAGGTGCTCGCCATGACCAACAAACCCGAGGGAGCAAAAGTTCCAAGACAGGCTGCTCCCCCTATTCAAATCCAATCTCCTCCCATTTCCCCTCCTCGTGGGGGGAAACGTTTAAAGAAGGCAGACGTGACTCCAGTGTCCCATGGCGTTCCCGACAAGGGGAAGGAGAAGGTGGGTTCGAGCCATGCTCGCCCTGAAGGTGAGGTTGTACACCGCTCATCCGTTGAGCTTACGGAGAAGTCCGGCAAGGCGAGCAAAGACACAGGCTCCCCCAGAAGCCCAGATGACATTACATATCTAGGCCGGGATGAGCGAATTTTTTTTGAGTAAGTTCTTACTTTCTTGCCGAACAAGGTTTTTATTTGTCAAAATTTTCAAGTGTTGACCTTCTTTTTGTTCGCAGATACCGGCCCAGCGATTACCCAGGGCGAGCAGACCTGGTTCACCAGTTAGCCTGTTCAAAGACCCCGGCGAGCTTCCGTGACATTCCGGATGAACATGTTCGTCGGGCAGCTGAGATTGTTGCTCGAGCCTGGTCACGGCCGCTGAACAAGGCCGTCCTCGCCCAGGGCCCCATTGATAATTTTCATTTATCAATGGTCCAAGCCGCAAATTCCCTTGTCTCAGCTCAAAGGGGAATGGCTCAAGTAGCAGAGCTAGAGGAGACTGCTCGTCATCATGCCGCTTCTGTTCGCCATCTTACTGAGGAAAAAGAGAAATTGGCGAACAACTTCAATGGCCAGATTGCTCGCTTAAAGGATCAACTAAAGCTGGCCGATGACCTGGAGAAGAAGCGTATCGAGGACTATCAGCTTGTCTCTGGCGAGCTTAAGGATGCAAAGGCCGAGCTACACTCCTCTATTACTATTTTGGAGGAGGAAAGGAAAGCCAGGGGAGAAGTTGAAACGGAACTTGCTCGCTTGAAGGAGCAAATGGCTGAGATGCTTACTCGGGAACAGGCCGAGCAAGAGTTCCAGGCTCGGAGTGGGCCAATCTCCAACTTGGGCTATATTTGTGCTTATGCGGACAGCATCCGCACGGCCGATGCTTATGACTTCAAGGATCTGGTGGAGGAAATGAGCAAGGACTTAAATGAATTCCTGGAAAACTATCCACCGCCGAACAATATTGAAATTCAGTTAGCGGATTTGGCTGTGCTTGGGGTTAAACTTGACAAACTTGACCCCAGTATTGCCATCACTCATCCTCCTCTTCCAGTTGATGAAGGCGAACAAGAGGAAGAGGTGGCCGTAGCTGACGAGCAAAACGCTAAAGAGGTGGAGGATAAGGCTGCTGAAGATCTAGCCCGAGATATGATCGTTGAACCTCCCGCCGAGCAGGCTCAAGATCCTCCCCATGCCGAGCAACAATAGTTCTTAGGACTTAGCTTTTTTCTTTTCTTCTTCTCTGTAATAGTTGTTCGTTCCTTTTGTAGTACTTGACTTCTTGAATCATTGTACTATTTTTTAGGCAATGCCTTTTGATTAATGGAATGTCTTTATCATGTTCGCTCATCTTCTTATATGTTAATTGCCTTTACATTTTCATGAAATACTTTTGCAATTATAACATATTGTATTGGGCTTTGTTCGCTTTTTGAACTTTGCCTTTGATGGAATAGGGTTTAGCCTTAGGTTCTGCTCATCTTAAAAGACGAACAACCTTTGAATGGCTTTGGTCCTTGAATGGACTGGTACCTCGAGCTTTGGACTTTTCTTTTGCTGACGAACAACTACTGTATTTACCTTTTGAACAAATTACAAGTGTTATAAGACTGTTCATCACTAACATATATAATACGACGAACAACTTTGAACACAAACTAAAAACTTGCTCGCTTATAGATTTTTGCCGAGCAACTCTATTAAAAAATAAAAGACTCAGCACCAGACTATACAATGTGGCGAGCAACTTTTTAATCTACACTTAGCCAAATTTTCAAAAAATTATGCAAGTTTTTTATCCTTGATCCATTCCATTTGCTTGATTCACTTCATTCGCCATACTTGCCCCCAAGATAATTGTTCGCCCATTTATTGATAGTACTTCTTGAGATGTACAGCATTCCAGGAGTATGAGGCCGGCTTGCCTTCCATATCTTCGAGATCGTATACGCCATTTACGAATTTTTCCGTTATACGATATGGGCCCTCCCAAGTTGGTCCCAGTACTCCTGAAGGTTGGGCGAGCAGTTTTCTTAGAACCAAATCTCCAACTCTGAATTCCCAGACTTTTACACGGGAATTATAATAACGTTCTGCTCTTTGCTTATATGTTGCATTTTTTAACTCAGCATTGAGTCTTTTTTCTTCGAGCAAATCCATTTCAGCACTTAGAGCAGAATTGTTTGCTTGTTCATCAAAGTTGGTCGTCCTAATCGTGCTGGTCCTTAACTCAATAGGTATTACTGCTTCTGTTCCGAAAGCCATAGCAAAGGGTGTTTCTCCGGTGCTAGACCTGGGAGAAACTCTGTATGCCCACAAGACTTCCGGGAGTTCGATAGACCAACCACTTTTGCTCTCCGCCAGTCTTACTTTTAATGTATGCTTGATTATCTTGTTCACAGCTTCAACTTGTCCGTTTGACTGGGGATGATAAGGTGTGGAGTAATGCTTTTTGATCCCCCACTTTGCACAGAATTCTCTCAACTCTTGTCCATCAAACTGTGGACCATTGTCTGTCACAATTGCCGGTGGAACTCCAAAACGACAGACAATGTTCTTCCAGATAAAGTTGACCATCTTCTGCTGCGTGATGTTCACCATGGCCTCTGCTTCTGCCCATTTAGTGTAATAATCGACTGCCACAACGGCAAATCGAACATTTCCGACTCCAGCCGGAAAAGGACCGATGATGTCCATCCCCCATCTTGCAAAAGGCCATGGGCTGTAAACTGACACGAGCTCTTGGGCCGGGGTATGAATATTCGGGGCAAAAATCTGACACTGATGGCAAGTTTTTGCTTTCTTGATCGCATCCTGACGTAATGTCGGCCAATAATATCCTTGCCTGATGGTTTTGTACGCCAAGGCTTGCCCCCCAGTGTGATTTCCACATACTCCGGCGTGAATTTCCTCAAGGACTGCTCGTCCTTGCCCCCTAGGCAAACACTTGAGAAGTGGGACTGATATTCCCCTTTTGTAAAGTTGTTCTCCCACCAGAGTATATCTGGCGGCTCGCTTCACTAGCTTGGCAGCTTCAAAAGGGTTGTTTGGTTTTTCCCCATTTCTCAAGTATTTGACTATATTTGTTCTCCAGTCGTCCTCATCGACGGTTTGATCGTTAAATTGGTTGACATTATACTGTTGATGGATCATTCATCTTTGTAATTATAATGTCTGCCAACTCTGCTGGCCCTTCACTTGTTGCTAGTCGGGCCAGAGCATCTGCCTGAGTGTTGCTTGTCCGTTGAATTTGTTCGATGAAGACTTGATCTAACATAGACATAAGGTGAGCGATAATCTGTTGATAGCCAATCATATGATCATCTCTTGCCTCGTATTCACCTCGGACTTGGTTCACAATCAGTTGTGAGTCTCCGAAGATTTGTAACCGTCTAACACCTACGACAAGGGATATGTGAAGACCAGCAATGAGAGCTTCATACTCTGCTTCGTTGTTGGTTGCCATAAAACCGAATTTGATTGCCGAGGTGAATACTTGTCTTTCAGGACTAATTAGTACCACTCCTGCACCTGACGCCACATTTGTCGAGGATCCATCAACATAGAGATGCCAGGGGTGACCTAGTCCTCTCGTCGGATCTGGTGGGAAAGTTAGTTCGACTATAAAGTCGGCTAATGCTTGCCCTTTGATCGCTGTTCAAGGAGCATAGGTCACCCCAAATTGGCTAATCTCTAGTGACCATTTTAATAGACGACCAGCTGTATCGGGGCGATGGAGGATTTGTCTGAGCGGGAAAGTTGTTAGTACTTCGACTTGATGATCGAAAAAATATGGTCTTAACTTTCGCACACTCATGACCAGGGCATACGCCAGTTTCTCAGTTGGGGAGTATTTGATCTCTGCTTCATGCAAAGCTTGGCTGACGTAGTATATAGGTTGGTGGAACTTGCCGTCTTCGCGCACCAGAACAGAGCTGATGGCAACTTCTGATGCGGCTAAGTATAGGAATAACTTCTCTACTGGGACTGGTTTTGATAGAATTTTAACATCTCCCAGGTAGTCTTTGAGTTGATCAAAGGCCCTTTGACAGTTGTTAGTCCATGAGAAGCTTCCTTTTTTGATGGCCTCAAAGAATGGACGGCATTTGTCCCCCGATCTGGATATGAACCGATTCAAAGCTACTAGGCATCCTGTGAGCCTTTGCACCTCTTTTACTGATCGTGGAGGTTGCATATCCATAATGGCTTTAACTTTTGCTGGGTTGGCTTCAATTCCTCGCTGGCTAACAAGATGTCCCAAGAATTTCCCCGAATGGACACCAAAGCTGCTCTTCTTCGGATTTAGCTTCATGTTATAATGCCGAAGAATCTCGAACACTTGGGTCAAATGCTGGAGATGATCTCCTCTCCTGGGGCTTTTGACCATGATGTCGTCTACATAGACTTCCACCGTATCTCCGATTTGTTGGTCAAACATCTTGTTCACCAGCCTTTTATAAGTTGCCCCGGCATTGATGAGGCCGAAGGGCATTCTCTTCCAGCACAACAAGTTTTTGTTGGTGTAAAAAGCTGTGCTTTCTTGATCGTCAGGATGCATTGGGATTTGATGATATCCTGCAAAAGCATCCATGAATGTTAGCATTTCGTGACCCGCAGTGCTGTCCACCAATTGATCGATGTGCGGGAGAGGAAAGTTGTCCTTCGGGCATGCTGCATTCAGATCTGTAAAGTCTATGCATAGCCTCCAGGTTCCGTTTGGCTTCCTCACCAGCACAGGGTTTGCTACCCATTGTGGACAAAGTGCCTGACGGATCAGATCGTTGTCTAACAGCTTTTTAACTTCTTCATTTAACGCTTGATATTTGTCCGGGCCATACTTCCTTCGTTTTTGATGGACTGGCCTCTTGGCTTGATTAATGTTGAGCCTGTGGCAAGCATGCTTTGGATCTATCCCCACCATGTCTGCATGAGACCATGCAAAAACATCTAGATTCTTGAGGAGGAATTCTTTCATCCGGGATCTGTATGGCTCAGGGAGCTCAGATCCTATGTAAAGCTCAAGATCCTCGTTGTCAGGGTTAACTCTGAACGCCTCTAGTTCTTCGACTGGAGTTGCTCGTCGTTTTTGTCCTTTCCAACGTGGATCAAGTATTGGCCCCTCAAGATTTGTATCATTTTCGATGTCCATGGGCTCTGCCCCCAGGCGGGGATCTAGATCATTCATCGGCTCTGATCCGTTGTTGTTAGCCAGTACTCGGCCCTCCAAGTTATTTGATGAAGGTTGCTCGTCACCACCACTTCTTTGTTCGTCGGCTGGAAGTTCCTCAATAGTGGTGGTGAGTTGCTCGTCCAACACTTGCTCGTCCAAGTGTTGTTCGTCAGTGTCCATATGGTCGTTCGTGTCCATCATGTTCTCCAATACTGACGACTCATCGCCAGGACAGTTTGTGGTAGCTTCCATCATGGATACTTGAGTAAACTTTGCTTTTAATTGTAGGAGACACTCCCGAGCTCTTCTTTGGTCTCCTCTCACTGTGCCTGTCCCACTTGTTGTTGGAAATTTTATACAATAGTGGTAAGAGGAACATGCAGCTTTGAATTCATTTAAAAAGGGGCGACCAAGAAACCCGTTGTAAGTTGATTCCTGGTCTACGACAAAAAAATCAACCATTCGTGTAATATTCTTTTCGGGTTCATTGGCCGTTACAAGTTGTACAGATAGTCTAATTTCCCCTACTGGAGTGGTTACAGCATTTCCGAAGCCTACAATTCTATGAGTTGTACTTTGAATGTAGCCCGAACAATCTTCCAGTTGATCGAGCGTCTTCTTGAATATGATGTTGGTATAGGCTCCGGTGTCCACCAAAAGTCTGTGGACTCTTGTTCCCATAATTTTGACACAGACTACGAGCGCATCGTTATGTGGGGTCGAGATTCCTTCCAAATCTTCTTCGGTAAAGGTCAACTTTGCCGTTTGCATGATGGTTGGTTTGATCCCCATTTCCTGAACTTGGCCCTTGGCTCGTAACTCTGCCTTCTTCTTTCTGTTCGACATTGGTGGACGTCCATCAGAACAACCTCCGGCAGAGCCGGAAGGCTCCATCATGAAAATATCCTCCAATGGGCGTGCAGCTGCAGCGGAAACTGGTCGTCAGGGGCGATTATTCCGTTGAGGCTGTTCGTCGCTTTCTTCCCCCGGGCTGCTCTCCCGGCCTCTTTTGCCGGGCTGTCTATTAACAAATTCGGAGAGCTTTCCCTCCTCATAAAATCGCCAGAGTTGCTTGAGCAAATCTCTACACTCACTTGTAAAATGCCCCACGCTTTGATGGTAGGCACAGTACTTGTTGGGGTTGAGTTTGCCAGTGTCCTGACGGATTCTTCGCGGAGGGGAGAGCAACTCCTTGCCTTTTACATTATCACAAACAGTGTCAACTGATACTGTTAGCACCTGGTTGAGCTTTTCTTTCAATTCTGTCCCTTCGTTGAATGCTTTCATGTTCTTCGGGACTCTGTATCCTGCTCCACCAGGCTTTTTGTTGTTCTCCTTGGGGTCTACTTTGTTCTCCCCCAAGTTTGCTTCTAGGGCCTCATGCATGGAAACGAACACGCCGGCCTGATTTCTGAACTCGGCGTAATTCTTTGGGCACTTCAGACGTACCTCTTTCCATAGTTCTGACCCTTTTTTCAGTCCTGCCATAACAGCGACAATTTTAGTGTCCTCGCTGACCGGTTCTAATTCCAACAACACTTTATCGAATCTTTCCATGAATGCTCTGTCAGATTCGTCGTCATTTTGTCTTAAATCTGACAGTCGATGTTTCTGGGAAAGATACGAGCCAGCTGTTGAAAAGTGTGAAAGGAACTCCCGACCCAGTTGGGCAAACGAGTTAATTGATGCCGGTGGCATTGCTGAAAACCATTTGTGAACCCGGTCGCCCAACGTTAATGGAAAGTTCCGGCACTGGGTGACGTCGCTGGCCCCCACGGAAACCATGTAGTCCGTATATTTGGTAAGGTGGACTCGAGGGTCTGCTAGGCCTTCATACTGGATGCCTGCCGGAAATTGAACCTTCTTTTGAATTGGGGCTTTTAAAATGTGAGGGGCTAATGGGGATAATGGCATGCTGGTCGTCCCCATACCTCTCTGTTGGTCTAATTGCCCCTGCATGCTTTCCACTGCCTTTCTTAAACTGGTCAACTCATCCAAAGGCGCCCCCTGACTTGGAGGCTGTTCGGCGAACAAAGGCGCATGTCTTTCTGTTCGTCGCAGTCCCTCACTCGGAGTGGACTCCTCCTGGAGTTGCCTCATAGGGTTGTTCGCCGCATTCGGCCCTAGGCGTCTGAAGGCGGACTGAGATAATCTTTCATGTACTGTTGGGCGAGGCTGTTCAAGAGTTGTTCGCCCATCACCTGCTCTCGGGCGAGCAGCTTCCATGACATGTTGCGGTTGACCAAGTCTGTCCTGGGCACTGGAACGAGTAGTCCCATGGCTTGACAAAGTTGTTCGCCCACGGGCAGACTCAGCATGTTCTTCTCTTAAGTCAGCCATTTTGGCCTTGCCCTTGTCCCGCCTAACTTGAGCGTTGTTCACCTCATGCTGTTCGCCCCTAACATTTTTAGCCCTCACAATTTCCAGAGACTTATCCCTAGGCCTTGCTTGGGAAGGTCTAGCTTGTTCCTGTTGTTTCTGGAGGGCTTGGAGAGCTGCTATGGTCTTAGCCAACTCGTTAGGGTTGTTCGCCAGAGCCTCCATTTCAGGCGGGAGGTTATGTGTTATGGCTGTATGCTGTGATCTGTTTGCGTGCTTAGGATCACGGTCTTGATGGTCTGCTGTCGAGGCCCGAGTAGGAGATGCTCTCCTTGACAGGCGTGATCCTTGTGTTTGCTTGGATTGAGGCATCCTAATGTTGGATTAGTTTCTTAATCTTTGAATCTTCAAATTGTTATTGAAGAACACCAAGAACACCAAGAACACTTTTGCTTGTATCTTCAAGAATTTCTTGAGGATTTCTTTGAATCTTCAAGTTTCAGACTCGAAGTTCTTGAGCAATCACACTGAATCGAAGGTTCGGACCCTCCTTCTAGCGCCAAATTGTTGGTGAACGAATCTAATCGTAAGGATTAATGGCTGTTTTAATCCGTTTTTACGTCACCAATCAATACGTGTGATTGATTACCACCGTAATTGGTAAATCGAGGTGTGAATTTATTGAATTAGTAAATTCGGTAGTCGAAATTGAACTGATTTCGTATGTGTGGGCGTTTTAGGTGTATTTGTGTATGTTTTGGAAGTGTTTCTGTATTTTTAACTTATTTGAACTTGTATTTCACAGCTGGAGAACAACTATTTATAGAGACTAGCAAGCATGAGGTGTCCAAGACTCTTGGTCTCCCTAGCCTGCATGCTTGACATGTGTCCCTTTGATCTTATCTAAGCTGAATCTTAGCTACAAAGTCTTCTTTGGTCTTATCTCGGACTAATTGTTGTTCGCCTAGGTCGGCTTGATTGATCTTGTTGATTCTCCAACTGAAAGTTGTTCGCCTCTTGAGGTTGTACTTTGGAAATTGTTCGCCTTATGGCTTTGTTCAGCTTGGCTTTGGGATCTTTGTCCTTTGTTCACTTGTACACACTTCATTGGCTGTTTGTTGTATCATAGTTTGACCAAGTTGTTCGTCATTGATGACTTCACAGTTGGTTCATTCTTGGTCTCGGGTCTTAATACCTGTTCGCGCATTAGTTGTTCGTCGGGGGAGTTGTTCGTCACTTTATACACCTCTCAGATTGGTAGATGCACCCCAACTTGATTTTCTTTGTTGATCACCCTTGATTTGAGGTTGGCTCTTCATAATCATTGATGTAGCTTTAATCCTTGTTCGCCATTTATTAATTTATGTTCGCCTATCAACAAGTGTAAATTTTTCAGTGTAATTCAATCACAATTTTCAGTATAAATATGAGCAACTATTGAGTGAGTGCACCGCTTGATGTATATGAGAGTTTGTCAAATATAATTAGGTTCACCTCACACCTGGGTTATAAAATAGTAAATGTGTCTCATATGTTTTTTTTTCACCCAATCTATTATGCAGAGTATATAATTTTTTTTCACCCAATCTATTATGCAGAGTATTTATACATCATTGTTTTTACAAGACAAAGTACAAAGTGAAACTGGTTTATACATGAATCGCTGAAGGGTATTAATTATTTTCATTGAAGAGTATTAGTTGTAATTACGAAAGAATATTACGGATTTACACTAAAAAGTCTTAGGGGGCTCTTGGTTAACATCTCTTCAATGGTAATGAGAATGCGATTGAAAATTAGTGTAATTAGCATGGTTCATGTAAACAAAATCACTACCTCTCCTTCTAAATAAGGTAATCACTACTCCATTTTAATTACCATATTCTCTTCCTACAATCCTCCTCCTCAATCACTCTCTCATTCCTCCACCAACAACCATTTGTTGTCAACTTCTATTCCAAAATTGAGGCATGACACTAGCAATGGTGTAACCATTGGAACACTTCTTCCCCTAACATATCAGTTTTCTTATGAGGGCATAGATGAAAATAAATTTTAATTCACATTACCACTAAAGAATTGTTAACCAAGCGCCCCCTTAATTGTTCAGTGAAAATAAACGAAGACTCTTTAGTGTAAACCAATAATACATTTTCCCTTTTCAAGAAGAATTTCGTATCAAGACCCAAATTTTAAGTTATGTCTCAATTTAAGTACTCGCTTTAAAAGTGTCTCAAATCAAGTCTCAATTTTTATTTTTATTTTTCTCAATTTAAGGCCAACAAACAATTATTTTTTAAATTAAATTCATTCAAAATGAAAAAAAAATAAAAAATTAGAGACATCCGTTATAAAAAAAAAACTTAATTAATTTTAAAAAATATTAATATTTCTAATTTTTTAATATCATCGTGTTAATTTAATTTAAAATTTTAATTTATTGTTTTAAAAAATTGATAACTAGCATTTTGAAATTAAAAAATAAAACTAGCATTTTTCTTATACGACGGGAAAAGATTATACGGAGAAAATGTTAGTTGTCATATTTTTTAAAGTACTAAATTAATATATGGTGATAATAAATAAAAATTATAAATATATATTATATTAATATAAAAAGTTAATTTTTTTATAATTAAAATTTTTTATAATTTAAGACGAATGTCTCTAATATTTTTTTTGAATGTCCCTAATATATTTTTTGTATTGAATAAATTTAATTGTTTGTTGGGTCTTGAATTGAGACATAAGAATTCTAAACAAGCCTTAAATTGAAAATAAAAATAAAAATTAAGACTTAATTTGAGACACTTTTAAAATGAGTATTTAAATTGAGACATAATCTAAAATTTGGGTCTTAATATGAAATTCTTCCATGTTTTTCAGTAAAAACGTACTATTTTTACAATTATCATATTGTAATTTAAATGAATCGCAAAACATTCAAATTTATAAACCAAGTTAGAATCCCATTCTTTATTTATGTCGGCAAATTTCATTTTTTCTTGTGCAAAATTTCATAAACAAAAACATTTTTTTATTCAAGTTTATCTAACTTTAATATCGACATAGTTTTATCCACAGCAAACCTCCACAGCAGTCAACGCAATCAGTGCATACTATGATTATACTAAAAAAAACGTACTCCACGTGACATCATATCCTACGCATTTTCCCTCCGCCGCTTCCTTTATAAACGCCGTACCTCCGTCTCTCTTATTCATTACCTTGCTTCCACTGATTCCACTCCCTTTCGCCGTCTAATCATGAAACCCACCGGTACTATAGCCTTTACCACCGTCGGCCGCTCCACTTACGGCTTCGATATCTTCTCCGTTAACCTACTCGACCACTCCTTCTCCGAGCGCCGCCTCACCGACGGCGTATCCGTTAACTTTAACGGCCAACTCGTTGATGAGGGCAAAACCCTTGTTTACATCTCCGAAAGGTCTGGGTCGGCCCGGATTTTCATGAACCGACCCGGGTGTGATAGCCCCGAGCAACTATATTCCCCACCAGAGAGCCTCTTCCACGATCGCCCTGTCGTTAAGAACGAGCGGTTATACTTCATTTCTGCTCATGAGCGCCCGGAAAAGCCCTTTCGGAGCTGGTCGGCGCTTTACTCCACGAAGCTAGATCAGAAAACCGTTGCGCGGTTAACGCCACATGGCTCTGTGGATTACAGCCCTTCCGTTTCTCAATCGGGGAAGCTTATCGCTGTCGCTTCTTATGGCGCAAAACCCTGGGGAGGTGAATTTCATGATCTTCAAACCGATATTGTTGTTTTTCCGGAATCGGATCCGTCGAAGCGTGTTTTGGTCTGCCAACACGGCGGTTGGCCTACGTTCTCCGGCGAATCGACTCTGTATTTCCACCGCCAAGCCGAGGATGGGTGGTGGAGCATTTTCAGATCTGAATTGCCGGAGAATTTTGCATCCGCTGAGTTTGCAGAACCGGTTCGGGTCACTCCTCCGGGTCTCCACTGTTTCACGCCTGCAGCTCTGCATAACAGCACCAAAATCGCCGTAGCGACGAGGCGGAAGGGGAAGAGTCACCGCCACATTGAGATTTTCGATGTCGAATCGGAGAAATTCTATCCTGTGACGGAGACGCTGAACTCCAATTTCCACCATTACAATCCTTTCGTTTCTCCGGAAGGGAAATTCCTCGGTTATCATCGGTTCAGAGGGGAGGGGGTTTCCGGCGATTCAACGATTCCACATCTTGAACCGATAATTAGTCCGGTTCAGGGAATTCGAATGCTGAGGCTGAACGGCGCATTCCCTTCCTTTTCACCTTCCGGTGATCTCATCGCTTTAAATGGAGATTTTTCCGGTGAGGACGCGGGGCTCAAAATCGTCAGATCTGATGGCTCCAAGAGGTGGAAATTGTTCGGGAATCGCACTACCTTCCATAACTCATGGAGTCCAGCTGATAACAACGTGATTTTCACATCAATTGGACCAATCTTCGAGACTGTGAGAGCAACCGTACAGATTGCTCGAGTTACGTTTGATCCTTCACATTTAACGAATGATCGCGATGAGATCCATGTGGAGATCAAAATTCTCACCAGAGATGATACAGGCAACAACGCCTTCCCTTCCTCCTCACCTGATGGGAAATCGGTTGTGTTTCGATCTGGCAGATCTGGGCACAAAAACCTGTACATAGTCGACGCGGTTAACGGGGAATTCGAGGGCGGAATTCGTCAATTGACGGAAGGGGCATGGATTGATACGATGCCTAATTGGTCACCTGATGGGGAGTTGATCGCGTTCTCTTCCAATCGACACAATCCGGATAGTGATTCGTTCGGAATATACTTGGTTAAACCAGATGGAAGCGGCGTTCGTAGAGTTCGTGTGGCGGGGATTGAAGAGGAGAGGGAGAGGCTGAACCACGTGTGCTTCAGCGCCGACGGGGAGTGGCTTCTGTTCACGGCGAATTTGGGCGGAGTTACGGCGGAGCCGGTGGCGCTGCCGAACCAGTTCCAGCCCTACGGGGAACTGCACATGGCGAGATTGGATGGGAGCGGGTTGCAGAGGCTGACGTGTAATGGGTACGAGAATGGAACGCCAGCGTGGCATCCGACTAATGAGGTGGACATTTCTGGATTGTCGTTGAAAGGTCAAAATGGGGAGGAGAAGTTGAGTGGCAAATTTGATGAGCCATTGTGGATACAGTGTGATTTTTGAATTTGTTTTGGTAATTATGCGAGCTGTTGTAGGGTTAATCGTGAGAATAAATGGAAGAATATATATAAAATAAAATTATAATTTGTGTTAAAAATTTAGACTTGACAGTGGAGCACAGACTCTTAGATCTCCGTGAAATTCACTGGGAATTTCCGGAGTAAACGGGAATGAGGAATTTGTTTGACCCGTATGGTCGCCGGCGGGGATTGTATGATTCTCATGGGCTCACTATCTATATGTTTATAAACTAATAAAGTAACTAAATTTTTTAATTGATGACGGTTATTAAATTTTTATGCATCTTATATCTCTATGTTTATATTTGTTTATGGTGATTATTGAGTATTAGTGGAGTTAAAAAAATATATGTATACATATATATTTTGCGGGGAGCGAGAAATCCCCGTGGGGACAAGTTCTCCGGTGGGACGGGGATGTGGGCATATTTTTTCCTGTGAAGTTCACAGGGATGGGGGTTGGTCCTCCGTCCCTGCCCCCGCCCTATTGATATCTCTAGTTAAAATATTAGTTCGTGAAATCTGAGTCTCGTAGTAAAGATTATTCAATCTTATTCGATAATATTTGTCAAATAGGTTGCAATCAATTTAAAGTGAATAACATCGTAAAAAAAAAAAAAAATTAAAGTAGTGGGTATTTTTATCCAAAGACGACCCATTTATATCAAGTTCTACTGAACACTAATATATTATGACTAGTTGTTGATGACCTTTAATTGAATATATGATTAGTGGTTTTTAGCTAAGAAGATCGTCAAACAAGGTGTCTAATAGTCGTTTCCACCAGATTTCTTTCATGACTTCTTCGGGTCGGCCTTATCTCCCAACTCTTTCTGGAGGGCTTCTTGCATTGATATATGGATGTCGGCCCGATGCCTGAGCTCGGCGTATGTCTTGGGACATGTCAAATGCATTTCCTTCCAAAGATCAGTTCCCTTCTTCAGCCCAGCCATTACTGCCACCAACTTGGTATCCCCACTTACCATTTCCCCTTCTAACAATACCTTATCAAACCTCTCAAGAAACTTTCTGTCAGACTTGTCTTCTCCTTGTTTGATATTCGTCAACCGGTGTCTTTGTGTCAAGTAGGACCCGGCTGTGGAGAAATGGGATAGAAATTCCTTGCTCAACTATGCAAAGGAATTGATGGATCCCGGGGCTAGTGTCGAGAACCAACGATGAGGTTCGTCACCAAGTGTAAGTGGGAAGTTACGGCACTGCGTCGCATCTGTCGCTCCCATTGATATCATAAAGTCTGAATACTTTGTCAGATGCACCCTTGGATCTGATGTTCCCTCGTACAGGCTGATGGCCGGGAACTGTATTCTTTTGTATTGGGGCATTCAGAATTACTGAGGACAATGGAGATGGCGGTAAAACCGTTGATCCAATGTTTTTTTGGGATTCCAGCCGTTTATGCATTTCCTCAACCGCTTTCTTCAGGGCCTGCAACTCATCTGGAGATGTCCTTCCGTTGGAAGGTTGTTCGTCGCGATCAAGTTCATCGACTCCATCACGACGCAGTCCCTCACCAACGGGGCGCTTCTCTTGAGTTGCTCACCTAGCCACGTTGCTAGCTTCGTTAGGTCCCAACCTTCCGAATGCTGATCTCCTGATCCTATCGTGCACGGATGGGCGAACAGTTGTGTGTGTTCGCTCTGTATTCTTTTGGGGAACCTCTATTCTGTCTCCCCTACTTCCTAGTCTTTCCCTTGCACTGGTTCGACTAGTGTCCCTAGATGTCTGCTTGCTCAACTCCTCGTCACCCCCGGGTGTGGACTCTCATCTGCTACCCAATCTTTCACTAATTGCGGTCTTGCCTTTGTTTTGACGAGCCTGAGCACTGTCTGCCTCATCTTCTCGCGTATCCTCCTGTCTTTTCATCGGCTGCTTGGTTGCTCGTCTCCGGAGCCTTCGATGGTTCGGTCTTTTCCTGACGTCTTTGCAACGATTGTAATACGACGATTGTTTTTGCCAATTCTTCCAGGTTTCTAGTGAGAGCCTCCACCTCCGGAGGGAGGGTGTCGATTTTCACTTGCACGTTTCTCCGAGATGTCGTTCGTACAGTTCGTGCATGGTCTCCCGTCGACGAAACCCTAGTTCGTGACCTGTTGGACAGATGTGCACTCGAAGATGGCCATTCTTGCGATCTTGCCATTGTTGGATATTTGAATATTTTAATGAAGAGGATCTTTTGTTTGTAAATGTTAATTCAAGAACAACTAGTCTTGTATATGCGAATTTGGTTATTTACAAACCTTTATTCACATATGCATGCATTCAAGCTCTTGAAATGAACAAAACCCCTCACAAATGGTCTTTTTACACCCAAATACCCAGTTTCCGGCGACTTCTCGTCGGATCCCGACAATATTCTCCATATTCCGACGACTTTTGCACCAATTTCTTCAAATCTTTCAACCGACGGAGGTTCGGACCCTTCTTCTAGCGCCAATTGTTGTTGACCTTTAATCGAATATATGATTAGTGACTGTTTTAGCTAAGAAGATCATCAAACAAGGTGCCTAATACTGGGATTATATACTGAATTTGTGTAAGTAAAGATCAAGAAAATAATTTGCAAGAGTTTGGACACTTTTTTGAATAATTGAACTTATATTTTTCCTCTCACGATGGGGTATTTATAGACCACAAACAAGCATGAGGTGTCACCTAATTAGCCACTCTCATTCACACATTGACAAGTGTTTAGACACTTGTTTTAATCCTAAACTATTACATTTTGTACAATGACAAGTGTTAAGACACTTGTTTGTTTCTAATGGAATGCTTAATTAGTTGGATTCTTAGATGTCCTTCGAGGTGCCTAATTGTTCGCTTGCTTATCTTTGGGATGGGTATTTTGACCTTTCCACCGAGCTGCTAGCTCAGCTATTTTGACTTTTGACCAACTGGCCATCTGATGTGTTTTGACATTTTGAACAGTTGCTCGCCTTCTCATGAATAACACGGTGCACGCCCAGCTGCTCGCCTTTTATTACTTTTGTCTTTAATCATCATTATCACTAATATCATTATTGTTTTAACTCTAACCCCTGTTGCTCGACTGGTCGCCTATCAACACTAGTATGTACCCTCGCAAATTCAAACTGCAAAATTAATTAACTGTAGATTTCGGAGTTGACTTGTCCATCCTTAGTTATTAAATGTGTACATAACTACAATCTATATATTTGTACTTTCAGTTACAATATGTTTGAAAATATTGACTCGGGTTTTTAATTGCCTCATGATCAAATCAAGAGAAAAAAAATACCCCTTAATCAGGAGAAATGGCAGCGGCATGTACCTAATAAGAAAGGAAATCATGCAAAATCAACTGTTATGTTAGATGACACCTCAAGAGAGGTCCACTTGGCCAGACACCCTTATGGCCAACATGACTATAACTGATTGCTCTACCATGCCATTAACGTGTGGTGGTGATTCAAGGGGGCAAAACCCTAATTTGTATCTATAAATATGCCCTAGGGGGCTATTAAGAAGAAGCTCATTATAATAGGAAAACATTCTCCATAAAATTCAATTTTTAGCATTTATTGCTTGGTAGATTAAACATTACCAAGAACAAAAATATCAACAACAATGTTGTCGAGTCCGACTATATACCCCTCTATACTTATTAGATAACCCCATCCATTTAATCTATCCATTCCATTTTATATAATTATTAGATATACCTCCTTAATATACATACATTACTCTTACTCATAATCCCTCTATACTTGAAAAATCGATACACCCCCATAAACACTTCCCCTACCATTGTATTTATACTGCTTGTGACATTCATTCTAGTGTCGATAACCGGTGAGCCATGACAATGACCACGAAACCAAACACTTGTCTTTCGTTCTTTTTATGCACTTCTGCACGTCGGCACAAATCAAACCCTTCCGCGAGATGGGATGAAGCGTCGATAGAATTCATGGCGGCGAGACACCAGCAACGACGAGATTTCAGCAAACAATGATTAAAAAAATTGGCTTAAAATTTTCGAACCTGGTTTTTCAAAAAATAGTTGGGGTTTCGAAAAAAAAATAGGACTTTTTTTTAACAATAAGTGGGAATAACAATAACACACTTATTATTGAACTTATATGATTGCAGGAACCGCCATAAGGAGGATAAAATGGTGGTGCAACAACAACAAAATTTTCAATGCTCATGTTGCAGCGTCATTTATGTATCTCCATAGTTTCTTGCATATGTTCGTGACTTTTGAAATTTTTTATGGATGTATCAAATATATAAAATTTTATTTTTTGAATAATTAGAGCATGCAAGCCATTTAATAAATATATTATAATAATATATAAATAGAAAGGGCTATCGGAACCGATGAGCATATGCTTTAATCGTGCCCGATAGTCAAGTCAAACTGATGGCCTAAAATTTTCCTTTCCAAATCCAAGTAGGAAGGGAAGCCGAATATGCTTGCACGCAAAGCGTGAAACAAAATTAAGTAAAAATATCTTACTCTTAACTAATTCGTGAAACAAAATTAAATAAAAATATCTTACTCTTAACTAATTCATTAAAAATTTGAATTTTGTTCGAGACTTGATCAATTTCATTTTATAAAGGAAATAAGTTTTGTAAAATAGGTTAGCAAAATCTTAAGATAAATTTATTTCATATAATTTACTTTTATATAGATAAAGGATCCTACTAAACTACTAGTAAATGATTTAATGGGTCTTTTCTATTTTGAAAAAAAAAAAAAACTCCCCCATCCCATAGGAACTTATATACTTTGTTTTCCGTTCATTTCCAAAAAAATTACACACTCCATAAAATAAAATATAACATATAAGCTCACAAAATTATACACATGTTTATCTATATGCTACTACTTTATACAAAAAATGATTTTTTCCCTTAAAAAATGTACCAAATGAGGTGCGCAGGTTCCTCCGGAATGGAGGGAGTACTACTACTCAGTCCCGAAACACTATCCACAGTTAACTTTTTAGAAATTTTAATATGAAAGCTGACTTTTAGCATTTAAATAAAAAAATATTTTTTTATGATGATTTATTGTTTAATTTAAATGAATGGAAAAAAAGTTTTAGTGTTTGAAAACTGAAGAGGTTGGATTGTAAATGAGTCGAGTCGAATGCACTGGTGTTCAAGCTTGTTTGAAAAGTTATCGAGCTTGAGTTTGAGTCGAACCTTAGACTATTTTAAACATAAATTTAAATTTAAATTTATTTAATTTTTCTATTCCAAACTAAACTCAAATGAATTTTTACCAAATGATCCCGAATTTGAGGATAAGAATAGTTTGATTTAATTTTCATTTTTCTGTCCTACTAGTAAATGAATGGAGTTTTATTAATTCAGGGCCTGAAAGATAGTTAATTTATCAATTTAAGGCCTGAAAGATTTTTCCTATCGATTCAGGGCCTGAAAGATTGAAAACTATAGATTCAGGAACTGAAAGATTAAACTATTAATTTAGGATTTACTCATTTTAAGACCGTGTTTGGTTTTTAATAATTTTTTATTATCCGATAATATTTTTATAAATTATATTTCAAAAAATATAAATATATATTAATTTCAAGTGACTGAAAAAATAAGAAACAAAAGACTTAATGAAAAAATAATAACGTATATAAATAAAATAAAAATAAAAATTATAATATGTCAAACATGGTCTTAATATCCTTGAGTCTTAAATTGATAGATTCTATCTTTCAGGTCCTAGATTAATAGTTTTATATCTTTCAGGCCCTGAATCGATAGGAAAAATCTTTTAGATCTTAAATTAATAGTTTTACCATCTTTCAGGCCTTTGATTGACATTATTCCTAAATGAATTTACATACAAAAAAGCGTCGCTCCTCATTCCTATAGATCTCCTAGACGCGACCCTACCATTGTTCCATTTTGGTGGTATAGAAATCCTCAAATCACAAACCCTAGGTACTACAAAATACGATAACTTTGCACATATCATCATCCACGCACCAGAATCACCTTTCTGAATTTTTGAATTCCTGAATTTCAGGTCTTTAAACCCTAGATTTATCGTTTTCTCTTTTCAGCTATTACTCGTTCGATTTGGATTTGAGCGGAAATGGATGATTGTTGCGCCGTCTGTGCGGAAAGCTTGGAGTGGGTGGCGTACGGTGCTTGCGGCCACAAGGATGTTTGCTCCACTTGCGTTGCTCGCCTCCGATTTATCTGTGATGATCGTCGATGCTGTATTTGCAAGACCGAAACGGATGTCGTTTTTGTCACCAAGGTCCTTTTCTTGTACATGTCTGATATTATCAATTTTATATGATCTTCCGCACCCTGCTAAAGATTTAGTTAAGCCGGTCCACTTGATTTAATTTTGAGAATTTGGAGCTTTATGTGAAGTTAGATTGGATACGGATTCACTTCAACTTGTCACGATATGTCTATAAATTTTCTAAGATCTTTTTTTTTTTTACTGTGCATTGATCATAAATTCGATGCTACTTGCTCAGGCTATGGGAAGTTTTACAAACACTATCAGCGACTTTTCGCTATTGCCATCTGAAATGAAAGAGGGCAGAGTGGGTCAGTATTGGTATCATGAAGATACACAAGCTTTCTTTGATGATTTGGATCATTACAAGATGATCAAGGCAATGTGCAGACTTTCTTGCAGTGTTTGTGATAAAATGGAGGACCAGCCTGATGATGGTTCCAGGAGAAAGACAAGGTTTAGGAACATTGAGCAGCTAAAGGGCCATCTATTTCACAAGCATAGGTTGCTCATGTGTAGCTTGTGCTTGGAAGGAAGAAAGGTGCGTCGTGGGTTCCTGATCTTCCATACTTGATTGGTTACATCTGTTTTTATTCTATTGTTTATTTTAATTCTACAATTTTGTAGCTATGCATTTCTGCAAGTGTTTTGGAATAAGATTTATGAGTTCTTTTTTTTTAATTGGCTATAGGTAAGTATCATTTAATCTACTATGTGTAGCCATTAATTTCTGCAACTCTTTTTGGAATAAGGTTTAGATGTAAATATACACGCTGGACTCATACTGATAGTCTTACAGGCTCCTATACGTTTGCCTATGAGGGTAATATGCTAATTGATATCTAATTTTCTTACTTTGACATTTAAAATGAAGAGAGTTTCTTTGAGATGAACATTTCTGTGATAACCTACTAGCATTTGACAGATAATTTGTCAGTTGTATGGTGACAAACTTGCTACTTGCTTTACCAATTGTAGTAAGAGGATGCAGCTCCTTGCATAACACCATTCAATTATCTGGTTGAAATATACACCTCATGATTGTTTCTGTAGTATTGTGTTCAGTGGATATGATGTCCCAGTTCCAGGCCTCAGAAGCTGTGGCTCTATATCTCACTTTTGTTGTATGGACACTATAGGCAAATAAGGTCATCTTTGAAAGTGATACTGTATTATCATTATTGTGAATCAGTGGCATGCCACTGATACTTTTGCCATCGAAAGCAATTGCTCTAAATTCAAAAAGGTTTTGAGCATATGACCAATGTGGGTGGTGATGTGAAATTGAGAACTGGAATAGGGTCACTCATGATGTTACTGAGTTGGTAGAGAGATAGTGTTGGTTTAGTTGTGTCTGCTGTTCTTGTTTCCTGGTGGATGTGATATTTAATAAAGGGATTCCAGGTTTGCTCGTAAATGTTCGTTGGCTAATTGCAGTATGAATTTAATCTGAGAAGGAAGGAAAACACCTTTCTCCTAAATTTTCATAGTGGCATCTCTGCAGAAATCTTAGTTGCGACAAGGATTCTTAATAATGCAACAACCTGACAGGGTTTCTGGCTTTTCAGATCTTCATTTGTGAGCAGAAGTTATATACAAGATCACAGCTGACTCAGCATATACATACTGGTGACTCCGAGGTTGATGGAACTGAAAGTGAAAGGGGTGGCTTCATGGGGCATCCCTTGTGTGAATTTTGCCAAACACCATTTTATGGGGACAATGAACTTTATACGCACATGTCTACTGAACATTATACTTGTCATATGTGTCAAAGGTAATCTTTTTGTCATGTAGTTGTAAATACAAAGTGACTTAACTGGCATTCATATTCAACCGGCAGTAATATTTTCCATTTGTACAGGCAACATCCAGGACAATATGAATACTACAAGAATTATGATGACTTGGAGGTAGAGCATCATTTGGATGATGATTTTGAAGTTTCATCTAGAATATACCTTATATATCTAAATGGCTTAATGTTTTTTAGATTCATTTTCGCCGAGATCATTTCCTTTGCGAGGATGATGGGTGTCTTGCCAAAAAGTTCATCGTCTTCCAATCAGAATCTGAACTGAAGGTCAGCTGGTTGTGCTTGTTCTAAAAACCGACAAAACCTGCATATTATTTTCTACTGGTTTGATTTTCTCCCTTTTACTTGCATATGCTTCAGAGGCACAATGCTTTGGAGCATGGAGGGCGTATGTCGCGTTCACAACGCAGTGCTGCTCTTCAGGTATTTTTTCTCCATCTCTGATTCATATTGTTTGAGCTTTTTAATTTGCTTTTTTCTTTTTCCTCTGGGGTGAGTGGGGGAGTCGTTAGGTTGGAATGGAAATGATAAAAGGATGTTCATTCTTGTTTCTAGGCAATCACTTTCATTTGGAACCACCATATCTGAATCTCACCTTTTCTCTTGATGGCATTATAATGTATTTTTATGCTCTGTAATTTTTGTAGATACCTACCAGTTTCCGTTACAGACGAAATGCTGAACAAGAGAATCGTCGTGGAAGATCGCGTACCTTCCGGCGGGATCCTGCAGATAGTGAACTTTCTTTAGCCATCCAAGCAAGTCTTGAGACAGCAAATGCCACCCCATCTAGTACTCGTGCACTTAATGATCTTGGAGACAATGATGTTGATTCGCTTATTCCACCTCTGGAATCTGTAGGCACCACAGACTCTTCAAGATACCGACAAGCCGTGTCCCAAAGTTCAATGAGTGGAACTCTTGGGGATACTGCCTTTCCTCCTCTGGCTGTTGTCCCTGCAAGTAACCAACAGAGTTCTTCAGATGCCCACTCTAAGAAAACTATGGCAGCACATCTCCGTCGCCAGAACAACCAAAAGGTGAACGTCTTAAACTCAGCTCCTGCTTGGAAAACATCTAACCGCACACCTGCACAGCCAGTCGGTAACTCCCAGGCGTGGCCTTCAATAAATGCTGTTTCTGGATCAGCATCTAGTTCTATACAGAGCAGACCGAAACCAGAAATTGGATCTGTGTCATCTAGCCATTCAACTTCTGGTCAGATTCGTCCACCATCAGTTGCTACTTCATCGTTTGCTGGTTCCTTAATGTCATCTAGGGCTTCTGGAAGCACTAATCGGCTGAGTCATTCGTCATCAGCTCCCAATCTTTCTGAACGGGAGTCAATTAAGCCTTCTAGTAGTATTGATTTTCCTCCAGTTTCAGTAGCAGCACTGGTGCGCAAGCCAATCACCAGCGAGAAAGCTCTTGGGAAGGTAGAAGATGTTCAGACAGCAAACAAATCCCTGGTGGAGAAAATGCGCACTGCTCTCGGATTTGATGAGGAGAAATTCACAGCTTTCAAAGATATATCTGGTGAATACCGCAAAGGTTCAATGGATGCTGAGACATACCTAGATTGCGTAGAGCAGTTTGGTTTGTCTCATCTTGTTCTAGACTTGGCTAGACTCCTACCTAATGAGCATAAGCAGAGAGAGCTGATAGAAGCGTTTGATCTTCACAAGGCTTACAAAGCTTCTAGAGAGAATGGTTGGAGTAACGGCTTAAAAGATGGTAATAGCACCAAAAAGGGCAAAGGCAAAGGCAAGTCGGTAGATTCTGGCAATGGCACTGTTAAAAACAATATAGCTGATAATGTAATAAGCACCGTAAGAGAACTTCAGTCAAGCTATAAAACTTCAGAAGAAGAGGTGGAAGTGTTGTCAAAGGATGGATATCGAGATGCCAGAGGGAAATCAAAAGTTATGGCTGAGTCAAATGGGCCTGGAGAATCGACTAGATCAAAAGGGCAGATTGGGTCATTATCTGCTGGTGGTGGAAGTAATCAAAATTCAGGGAATGGTGATGGTAAAGGTAAACAACGAAAGAAAACATCAAAATTTCATAGGGTCCGCCTAGGTGATGGCTCTGTTGAAGCACTCTTGGATTTCAGGAATACTGACCCGGATCCTGACACTGGCCCAAATCCAGATGACGCTTCCTCATATGGGCAGAATAATCCTACTGGAAGTTTGCCCGTGCGTGGTGTGTGGAGAAACAGTGGAGGTCAGAAGCTTTTATCAACGAAGTCTAGAGGGTCTAAAAACTAAGTGCACAATTGGGAATTTGCCCAACACATTGGTTATCTTTAGTCAGAGTGGAATTGACTCTTTTGTGTGCGTTGAAGCATCTCTGTTTATAGGGAGTGAAGTTTTTGCCTGAAGCTGTTTTTGTATGCTTTAAGTGGAGTTCGATTTGGATGAAATTTTTGCAGGATATTTTGAAGAGGGGTTGGGTGGAAGCATGAATGCTGCTTCCCTCGTATATACATTTTTAAAGATCTCTTTCTAGCATGTGTGTTTGTGGGGTGTTCGGTTCCTTCTGATGATTATATTTACATGTTTACCCTGCCTGGGCTTATGTCTTGTAACTGGAGCTCTATCAGATTTCCGACTATACTTTTTCTTCAAAGATTAATAATCTGCTGTGTGCAAACCCCTTGAAATAAACAAATTTAAAAAAATTCTACTACTGGTTAACCTAGAGTCACTTGAATTGATTTCAAATTTTGATTCTCTTTAAATAGAGCTGGTATTGATTGACCTTGCGTTGCGTAGTATGAGATGGAATGTCAAATGTTTATTGAATTTTTAATTATTATTCAATTAAAAAAAAGGGTATAACAACAGCCCAGATTGAATCTAAGTAGATCTAGTTGGAATATCGTTGGACATTTCTTAATTTAACTTAAACTTGAATTCCTGGTTTGAGTTTTTTCTTTTTGGTCTTGCTTTAATTTCCTTGAATAGTTAAAGAGTAATAGAAAAAAGTTGCACGATTTGATTCATATATTTTGTCTAGATTGAAATTGAACACGAACGGCCTAATATGTGCTGATTTCTTCCCACGTATAGCTCTATGACTATAATCAGCTTAATGTGTAATTTGGATTTGGCTAAGTTGCGAAAATATCACGACGTTTCATTAAATTGCAATTATAATTAAATCTTAAAACAATTGTAAAAAATATCACGAATTTAACATTCAGATTGCATTTAGACTCCGGACAGTTTAGGCCTTGTCCGAGTCCAAAACGACGTCATTTCATAATTGCCCAGTGGTTATGAAAATACATTGTTTTGGGGTCGGGCAGACCTAAATTGCTCAGAGTCCCAATTGCTATAAAAATGTTAAGTTTATGATTTTTTTTCCCAAATTTTCATAGGTTCCGTTAAAATTGCAATTAAGTAAAAGGTCATAATTTTTTTTTTTGCAATTAAATCATTTGTACACCTGATAACAATAAATGGATGAATATGTTTTATATGAAAACACTTCATAATAAGCTTAATATGAAATAGTTTTAGAGTATCATTAATCTTATCAGGAGTATCATTAAACTTGTCAGGGGTATCATTAGTCCGAGTTCAAGAAAATTAATTTTTTTTTCTTAAACTCAGACTAATGATACTCCCGATGAGATTAATGATACTTTAAAATTGTTTTATGATAAACTTATCATGAACTATTTTCATATAATACTTTGCCTAAATGGATATTAAATCTTTGGGGGGAAAAAAAACACTCGGGAATGATCTTGCAAGCCGAGAACATCAAATACTAGGTTAGTGAAGAAGAGGCGACATAATGAATTTAAGTTCATTCAATAGCATTAAGACACATTATTCAGGAGAATGTACATAAGAAGATTACAATGTATACACCATTTAATTACACACACGAGTAGGCATAG
Organism: Ballota nigra; assembly: GCA_947034835.1. Taxonomy (NCBI): domain Eukaryota; kingdom Viridiplantae; phylum Streptophyta; class Magnoliopsida; order Lamiales; family Lamiaceae; genus Ballota; species Ballota nigra. The sequence goes on along the minus strand of OX344727.1, from coordinate 396,347 downwards.
CATTAGCTAAGAGAATTAATGGTTCGAAGGATTATGATTTATGAACACTACCAAAGGTTTTCTCGCTGCTGTAGCACATGTAAAGGAACCCGTCCTCATCCTTGTATGAATCGTACACTGTCTCAATCAAACTCGCTGCTCAAAGAAAGCATCAATTGGAAGATAAGAATATTTATGGAAATGAAGAGGCGTGTGTAATAAGAGTCTTACTTGTTTGAGGTAATGTATCCTTCACAAATACAAAGAGAGCTTTCCCGGGAGCTAGATGGAGCCTCCCGTTGAGGATGTGAATAAATTGGCCAACAGACATGTCACGAGGTACCAGGAATCTGTAAGCAAAACACATGATCAAGCGGAAAAACAAACGTATGAACTGTTGAAAAATATAAGGGGGCAAAAAGAAAAAATGATATGCACTCGCTAATATATGCAGTACTCCATAGCACCTTACTCTCTTTGCAATAGTTTAGAGAACCAATTTCTTATTACTTGAAATAATTATCAATGGACTCTTGAGACATTGAATCTGTAGAGCTCATTCTAAATAAACAATTATGTGGAAATTTAGTTGTGGTAAGATTCCATCTTTAATACACTATCTCTTGTCGTAGCATTTGTAGCTTTTTTATGAGGATATTTTTTGTTTCTAGAAAAAGGCTAACAAACATAACACCCTCACTTGCTATTCTTACTTTGAAATGGTATATCTATATGGAGAATGATATATAGTCACGTTGGATAAAGGTAAAAAAAATATCTAGACTTAAGAGCAGCATCATGGCATAAATCCATTATGTATCTCGAATGCAATAAAAATGCCATCTTTATGGAAGGATAGGTAAAAAAACATCTACTTTATTGTAAGACTTAAGAGCTGCATCACGGCATAAATCCATTATGTAACCATTATGGAACATTTCTTCCTACAAACCAGCATTCAGGGTAGGTAATACAGTTACTACATGGCAACACAATTGTGAACAAGAAATAAAAGTAACTTACTTTCTCTTCTCGATCTCAGGAAGGTCAGACTTTGTATACCTTTCAGCAACCACCTACAATAAGCTCACTAGTTATTATAAGTACTTGTATAAACAGGTTACTAATACTAGCATTTAAAGTCAATCATCCAGTTATTTGGAGCAATTACACAACCTAAAAAACACCATTTATACTTTCATAGAGGATAAATATATTTGAACTCAAGTATTCAAGCACTTTTCTAGAGCGGATATCGACATTTTTTTAAAATGTAATAAACTCAATTTTTGAATGGAATGAATTTGGTATGCATCATTAATGCATCAATGCCCAACAACATTCCTTCAAATCTACCAACTTAACCTGAATTGAAATACATAGGTGTGATTCACCGGAGAGTTAGAACTTAGAGAGAAAAAATACAGAGCCTGCACACTTGAGAGATAATTACATTCAAAATATTATCAAGGTTGAAACCATCAGTCCCTTTTAGAAACTTAAGCAATTAAAAAAAGTAGCATAACAAACGAGACAATTTTTTCAGCTTTCTCTCTACCTTGACAGAATGAAACGATTTCCATTTTCCTCAAAATTAATCTATACAGCTCCTCTTGTATCTCTTTTTTCCCCTCAAACACATTAGATCAATTAAGCTCAATCAAAACATCATTTGGATTACATATGATGCTGATAATTCACTTAACCTAATCAAGGTTCTCCAAATTATGTAACGATGATACAATTTCTCTACCAAAGAAAAAGGACTTACAGGAACTCGATCCGGATACTTGGCTATGATGTCTTGTGATTCTTGCACTCTTTCATCTGCAAATTAAAAGTAAAAAGAATTAAGAAAATCAAAGAAGTTACAGCGTTTTACCCTAAATGAAAGGAGAAGGCACGGACCGAGGGAAAATTCTTCCTTGAAAGATTGGATCTTGGCCTTCCCCATCTCGAGTTTTTCTTCCAATCAGAATCCACAGGTAATCACCGGAAAATTGGTCAGGACAGATAAAAAGTTTAGATGAAAATATAATAAGACTTTCGTGTGATTCTCATCATCTAAGATGGAGTATAATCTGTACCAGCAATTGGTTAAACAAAAAATATATATTCTAATTAGAAAAACATAACATCAAATGCGGGGATAGCTCAGTTGGGAGAGCGTCAGACTGAAGATCTGAAGGTCACGTGTTCGATCCACGTTCACCGCAATAATTTTTACTTTTTATTTTCAATAAAAAAATTGAGTATTTCGTTAACTTTTTTATTTTTATTTGACAATTTACGTCTTAAACCCTTTGCGGCAAAACCTCGAGTCTACAGAGAGCATAACCCCATGGAGGCGTCGGAGCAAAACCAGTGGCAGCTCCGGCGAGGGCAGTATCTCGGCGAGATCTCAGCCCTCTGTTTCCTCAATCTTCCACCTCAGCTCTCCTCTCTCCCTCTTCTCCTCGCTGGTTTCTTTCCTACATTTATATGTACTCATTTTTATTATTTTGCCGAACGTATGTGAATTCATATTAACCTTATAATTTTCCCGCACAGGAACTGGTTCCCAGGTTCTGGTGTATGACTTGGTGAGTGGAAAGATAATAAGGTCGTTTCAAGTCTTTGAGGGGATTCGCGTTCATGGCATCTCTTTGGGGAATTCTCACAAACAGTTGGTGGGCTCTGCTCTTGATTTCCAAGTTTCTATCTATGGGGAAAGGAGAGTTAAACTTTTCAGCTTGCGAATTGTTCCAGACTGCGATCAGAAACCTTTTCATGTTGAATTGACTCTTATTCACTCGCTGCCTAAATTTGGCCATTGGGTTTTGGATGTTTGTTTCTTGAAGGTCTAAAATCTTTCAATATCACTTGTTTTCTATTAGTTATTACCTATATCCTGTGTTGGTTTTCCAGGATTTATTTAGCTTGCAGTGGGAGTAATTTTTTTTTTTTTTTTTTACCTTTTGTTCTGTAGTAGAATGGTGCAGCTGCATGTGAGGATGCTTGTTACCTTGCCATTGGATGTAGTGATAATTCTGTATACTTCTGGGATATTTTGCGACACAATGTGTATTCTCAAGTTAAAAGCTCAGGTTAGTGTTGCTCATACGCCATTCCTTTGTCTTTGAATTATAATAATAGTACGCATTGTTTCATTATAATGTTAGAAAATGAGAATGTGCAATTACTGATTTTGCAAGTTGAGTTATCCATGATATCTAATTGTATATATGGCATATCCATCAGCTTTTCTAATTCTGAGTGGCCATTTTGACGTTAATGCTAGTGCAAGTGAATGCTGCTAATTTTGTATCCGAAATTTCCAGAAAAGTTCAAATATTGAATATTGATTTGACTAGTTTCTCATGTAACATGCTACTGCTAGAATCATGCCTTAATATTCTGTTATTTCACAAAAATTGACTGTTTTTTTTACCATACTCTCTTGTTCCAAATTCTTACCTGTAGAGATGTGTCTATTGTACTCCATGAAGATGTTTGGAAGTGAAATTGACTCGCTCCGAATTGCATCTGGTACTATCTTTAATGAGGTAACTTAAAGACATTTGTGTTCTTCATTTTATTATTTTTCAGCTTCCATCTAGTCTTTTCACTATCACTCATGCACTCATCCACTCAGTTTTTCTTCGCAGTCAAAGCCTTTTCTTCTAGATTTTTGTGAATTTTTTACTTTGTCTTTGCTCTTATATAATACTTTTGGCTGTTATTAATGTGTTGTTAAACGTGCGATGTCCTTGCATTCATAAGTTGTTTTTTCTTGTATTATACTTTTGGCTGCTATTAATGTAATGATAAATGTGCGATCTCCTTGTGTTGATCCAGTACACTTCATGTTGGTTTGCAGGAGACCCTACCTTAATTGTATAACAATTAGAAATTCATAATTATAAACTAACGCAATTATTGATGGAATGTCAAAAGGCCTGCTATTTGAATCATGTGTTTCTGGGGTTTAGACATGCAACTTATCTTGACTACTTCAAATGAACATTTACGATACAACAAAACTCAACTTTCTTTCTGTATAAGGAGACACTGCTGAAAACATTTGATTCTAAGAGGTCATGTTGACATAAAATAATCCTACTTTGAGCTGTGCTGATAAGATTATACATACTGTATGTGTGTTGATTCATGTGCGCTCTTGATGTATCCTTACCGTTCCACAGGTAGTGTATCTGCATATCCATATGGTACGACATTGGTGTCAGAGATCACTGATCTGTGTCTGTGCTTCTATATATAGTCTTTTCATTAAATTGACACGTATATATGTTTTTGTTTTGTTGGAACTTTTCATATGTTTCTCCTAGTGCGACACGTTTTACTGCATAACTATATAATGCCATTACTCATTGCCCTGACCTTCAGAATATCATGTAGTAAAAATTTCTAAGTTGAAGTTCTGTGTGAAGCTGAATACATGTAGTAAGTTGATGAAGCTGAATACATGTATGGTTATTTTGGCAGATAGTTATTTGGAAAATGGTTCTTCAGAACCATGCTGAAATTCTTGGAGGTCATGCAGAAGATCATGTACAGCTAATTAGAGATCGGGACTTCTTATTTCCTGGTCCCAAGTACAGGGATTCTCTTATAAGTAGGCTTGTAGGGCATGAAGGTTCAATCTTCCGTATCGCATGGTTTGCTAATGGGATGAAGCTTCTTTCTGTTTCTGATGACCGCAGGTAGAGAGTATTTTTGTATTCTTTCTATCTTACTAGGCAACCTAGGCTAAGATTAATCGTGCAGTAACTCTTTATGGTATGCCAGTGCTCGCATTTGGGAAATTCAGTCAGAGAAAGAAATTTCATGCAATGCTATGCAGGATGGGATCAATCACTTGGCGGGTCCTGTTCTATTTGGACACAATGCTAGAATTTGGGATTGCTGTATATTTGATTCTGTAAGCTATTCATGATTTTTATTTTCATTTTATAATTATGTAAGTTGGTAGATATTTATAATGATAGAGTTAGTATTAGAAACTTGAGCATTTTGTTACGAGAATAAGTTTTTATTACCCCATGCTCCGCTCCTGATCCTGCTCCCAAGATTTTTCTTTTCTCGTCGACTGCTGTGCACATTAAATTAATTCATCATAATGGTGGCTGTCATTTGACCACTTCTACATGCACTAAATCTTTAAACTTATATGTGTTTATATAATCTATAAAGGTGAGTCAAATTATGTTGCTTGTCTGAAAGCAGCGTAATGACATGGTATGGATTAACCAGTGACCACAAATGACCTGAAAGGGCATACAAAAAAGTTTGTACCTTTGCTTTTACAATCCCATGTTACCATGTTTCAGTTTGTCTTCCAAATGTATTTGGTTACATTATTGCAAATATACTTCTCATGCTGTAAAATGAAAGGAATTTGTCACTCCTTTTGAGTCTGTTCCATCTAGCAATTTTAAAATTATCTGAAAGGTGCTTTCTTTTAGCGAGTCTAACGTTTATATCCTGGCAATAATCGGTTGTAGTAATTGGATTTTCCTGATTAGTCTTTGAAATGGTTGGATAAAAGGTTGGCATATTTCGATAATTTATGAGCTTATCTATTTATTGGATCATGTTAAGTTATCTCAGATATCAAGTCTTGGCTGGTTAGTGTCTGATTGCCATACCACTCGTGATAGCCTCATGTCAATTTTTTTAATTTTTATCCATAGGAGGCTACGTATTATATCTTTCATTTTACAGAATAAAATTGTTATGCTTTGCATATATGCAAAGATTGCTATTCTGCTTCTGTTGATCTATTTCCTTGGGTTATCAATTGTTCAGTTAATAATCACAGCTGGTGAGGACTGTACATCCCGTGTTTGGGATCATGATGGCAGAGAACTTTATCAGATCAAGGAGCACATGTAAGTTTCAAAATTCACCAAGATATGGCTATTGCAGATTCATATTCATGGGTTTCTTCTACTTGTTTTTTCTTTTGCTGATGTTCCATTTGACAAAGTGAGCCTGTAAAACCTTTTAATATGAGAACTTTATTTTTTAATTCGTTTCTCAAAAAGCATCTGAGGTTTTCCCGCAGTGTCTTATTTATTTTTTCCTATGATCTGGTAAAAATCCCTCGGTGCATGGTCACTTAATACCTTATTAGTTAATCTCACACTTAAATCTTGACTATTATGCTTCTGCAGTGGGAGAGGAGTCTGGCGATGTTTGTATGATCCCAGCTCTTCGCTTCTTGTCACTGCTGGTTTTGATTCTGCGATAAAGGTTCACCAGCTCCATACATCTGCTAAAGGATTAGAAAAACCAAATGCATCGGAGGATAGCAGTGACCGAAATGAAGTCTTTGCTCTTACCATACCCAATTTGTCAGGGCATGGTGGGCCCATGGACAGGTATCTTTGCTTTGATACACAAGTCTTCTTGCATAGTTGCATTTAAGCTTTCAAACACAATCAAAATACTAAATATCTTTTTGGTGCAAGTCTTTTTTCTGTATATTTTGGACTTCATAAAGTGTTTCCTCAGTTTACTTCTAATTTATTTCCTTTATATTGCTTTTCTGGTTTGTCATCCTAAACCAAAGTTACTGACTTCTTAAATACTTATGCAGCAAAAGTGAATATGTCCGCTGTTTAAACTTCTCACGTGAAGATTCACTTTATGTGGCTACCAACAATGGATATCTATACCATGCTAGTCTATTAAATAAAGATGCTGTTAAATGGACTGAACTTGCTCGCATCAGTGAGGAAGCACCAATCATCTGTATGGACTTAATGTCGAATTGTTCTGACCCCTCAGGTGGATTTGAAGACTGGGTTGCTCTTGGAGATGGTAAAGGGAGAATAACGATTGTCCTAGTGGTTGGAACTTGTTGGAACACGAAAGTTGAAGTTACTTTTACTTGGTTAGCCGAAAAAGAGAGGCATCTCTTGGGCGCTTATTGGTGCAAGTCACTAGAAACTAGGTAATAGGTAGTTCTGTTTAAAGCAACATTACCTGTCAACTGCCTGTATTTGTGGTGATGTTCCAGTCTCATTCAAGTAATAAGCATTTTTCACAACTATAAGTGTAATTACAATCATTTATGTTTTTGTTTATTTAGCTGGTTGCTGACTAAGTGTGTTTGTTCTACATTAAGACACTAAAATAGTTGCATACAATTTATTTCAAGGATAATATCTGTTATATCCCACTTGCAATATGACACATTAACTGTAAATATAACTTGAATAAGATAGGTTCATTAAAGCTATTCATAAATTGTGATCTTACTGCTAAAAGAACATGTATATTCATTCTATACGTACAACTCAATTGAAAATGATTAAAACATTTTTACGCTTTATTTGTTAATTCGTGTATGCAGGGTTATCTTCACTGCTGATCCTGGTGGTAGATTGAAGCTATGGAAGCTATGCAACAATTTGCCCTCTTCATCTATAGCTGGCAGAGGAAATTACGAAGCATTCTTAATTGCAGAGTATGCTTCATGCTTTGGACTGAGAATAATGTGTCTGGATGCATCATTTGATGAAGAGGTGAATGCCTTTATCACCTCCCCCTTGATTTGCTGTTTGGACTATTGCGCTGTGATTGAGAGAGATCCTGCACAATAGAAACCGCAGTCATCCATAAGAATGGGCAGATATGATTCAATGATACTAATAATATACATGATCCCCCCCCCCACACACACACACACACACACACAAACAAATTCATTTACTAGTCATATTGAAGTTCATGATGCCACAGTAAATCCTAAGAAGATTATGAGTATCTTGTGGAGATAAACTGTCATATGATACTAAATTTACTAGAAATTGCTACTCTTTACAGCTGCTAGTGTGTGGAGATATTCGCGGGAATATGCTACTTTTTTCCTTGCCTAGAAGCCTACTGTGCAGTACTTCTGTTGCTGCAGAAGTGACAGCATCTCCAGTGAATTATTTCAAAGGTGCTCATGGAGTATCAACAGTCAACAGTGTTTCTATTTCAAGACTATCTTCTGATAAAGTTGAAATACACTCGGTATGTTCAGATTCTGAAAGTCCTGAATTTGAAATGCACAATTCTATATCCTTGCACTTCTCAGTAATGCTGACATAACAAATAAAAATGGTAACATCCATATTCTGACAAAAGAATTGCATGCTTGAAGCATCAACATACTATGTAAAGTCTCCTTTTCATCATTAGCATGTAGTGCCTTGATATATTGTAGTTTGGTCATCTGACACCCCCCCCCCCCCCAACCACACACACACTAACAGACAGGAGCAGATGGATGCATATGCTACTTGCGGCAAAATAGGGATCTGCACAATTTGGAATTTATAGGGATGAAGCAAGTCAAAGAATTAAGCACAATCCGATCTATCTTCAACACTGACCATTATAATGAGTCTGCTGTCGGAAACTATGTAGTTGGGTTTGCATCATCAAATTTTATTATTTGGAATTTAACCACTGGGACAAAGGTGTGCTTTTTCTCTCTCTCATTCTCACACTCACATGCTTGCATGCAAAAAAAAAAAAAAAAAGGAAGAAATTGCGAAACACAATGAAATTGCTAATAACAACTATTCACTCCCATTTTATACTTTAATATTTCTGTTTGAATTTGCTACCCTATATCTCATTCTCGTTCGGTCATTCCATAGTTCAGAATCCTTTTGGACTCCCCACATTTAAAGGGATGTGTGAACAAATTACAGGTGTGCACATATGAGTGATACATTCCAACCATGGTGGGAAATTTCTGGTTTTAGCCTGCCAGTACTCCTTTTGATTATGAATATACATTTGACTGCCCATTAAAGCTGGACATGAACAGAGTGCAATTGTCTTGGATCATGAAGTTTGCCCATTTTACCTACATAGCTTCCATCTGCCATTACAACTATGACTACAACCAGAATATCAATAATCCTGAAATCTTTGTGTACAAAATGTCCAAAGCCAATAATCACTCGCTTCAGTCAGTTTTGGTCTAGAAATTACTTGGAAGTGCATAACAAAAACACAAATAAAAATTGATTTTGACCTTACGATACTTTATCTGACTGAGAGTATAAACCTGGGTAGAGCAGCTGATCGTGCCTCTTTGCCCAGTTCTCTGTTGGCAGAATTTGAGGTTCTGATACTGAGAATGCTTAAATGCATAAGGATTTTGTAGTGTTGTTTTCAGTAGCGGGGGGTGGGGATGTAAAGATTTTATTTCTACTTAGAGTTATTATTCTATTGCAGGATGATGTTAAATATAAAAATTATACCTTTTGGTTCTTGTCTCTAACTGAACTTCTGACTAGTGAAGCTTTGAATTTTCTGCGTAGCCTGTCTATACTTTCCTGAAACATTGGTTTATATATTTTATATTCCCCACAAGTTTGGGATATTAGCTTCAATTGCACAAGTGCTCATCAATATATTTTACTGCAACAGTACAATACTCACGTGATGTTATTGTCAATTTGGATTATTGCCTAAAAAAAGGTCTTGCAAATTACATGTGGTGGTTGGCGGCGCCCTCATTCATATTTTCTTGGTCACCAGCCAGAGAAGATGAACTGCTTTTCTTTTGTTAAGGTATCTCTTGAAGTTTTACGCAATTGATTTATTTCAAATATCACATTCAGATCTGTTCAGCTTTCTCTTGGATAGCAAATTTCTTATTGCTTAACTGAAAATATTCTTGTATAGGGAAGAAAGTGAGCTATCTATATCTAATTAGTTGGGAGTCAGACAGAGTTTACCAAGTATCATCACTCCATACTGTTAGCAAATATGCTGCTCAACTGAGGAACTTGCAATTTTCATCTTTTGAAATAATATCTTCCCATATCTCATTGTTCCAATTACACGATAGTTAATTCTGTCAATTTGTAAACTGGAGGAGAGCTTCCTTTTGTAGTGGTATCTGATATTATGCATTGTGGTGCTTTTCTGTTAAGACTTATACATGGTATTCATTTGCATATACCAGTTACGATAAAACAATCTTTGTAAAATCTTATACGACAATCTTGTTTTTGTGGTGCAATTAATTTGGACTTAAGATGCAAACATTGGTATTGATGATTTCTTGACACTGAATTTAAACATGTTAAGTGTTTACCTCTCAGATACAATAAATGCAATTTCACTGTTCTGACAGGATGATATCATATATGTTCACCGGCACTGGATGCCAGATAATGATACGAAGATATATCCACAGAATCTCCATTTGCAGTTTCATGGGAGGGAGATACACTCATTGTGCTTTATTTCCGGACATTCATTGTGTAGTTCAGATGAAAATCAGGGATTAATTGACGAATCCTTTTGGGTTGCAACTGGTTGTGAAGATGGAACTGTGCGATTGACTAGGTATTTTACTTCTCTCTTTTGTTGGATAAAAAGTATCTGATATAATCTCAGAGAATGAGCTTGGAACATGTAACTTCAATACTTCAATGATTCCTAAGTTTAGTATAAATCGTGAATCTTTACAGGTATGAACTAGGCATGGAGAACTGGTTGTCTTCTCAACATCTTGGGGAACATGTTGGTGGATCAGCTGTAAGATCAGTATGCTTTGTGTCAAAGGTGCATGTATTCATGCCTGATTCCATTGGCCACCCTAATATAATTTGTGGAGAAAAAGGAACGTCAGAAGATAAAGATCCTTCTATTTTAATATCTGTTGGTGCTAAAAGGGTTGTGACTGCATGGAAACAGATAGTGACAGTGAACAACAAGAGGATGAGCACTATATGCAATGACATGGAGAAGAAGAATGAAAATCCCCTCACAGATTCATCAGCAGTGGCCACGTCTTCATTATCTTTCCAGTGGCTTTCCACTGATATGCCATCCAGACATCCTAGTTACATGAAAAGACAAAACACAAAGGAAGTTCTTAAAACAACTGGAGATATTATCAGTACTACATCAGATGCTATTCCTATTGAATCAGTTTGTCCAAAGCATGGGACAATGGAACCGAGCCCCTGCCCTGAAGATGATCTTGAAAATGACTGGAGATACCTAGATGTTACTGCTTTTCTTGTTAAAGAGGCTGGATCCAGGTCTGTTCATGATTGCTCCCATAGTTTCAGTGTTAATTATCTCAATTAGTGATTTGTCTCTGCTAGTTCTTGTTACTAACTATTAAAAGTGTTTCTTCTGCAGGATTTCAATCTGTTTTGTTATTATTGCTTGTTCAGATGCTACGGTAATGTTGAGGGCTCTTGTGTTACCTTTTCAGATTTGGTATGTTTTACATTGCTCTAGAAATGACCTCAAATTACATAAAATCAACTTTTTCCTGTAATAGCATTTGTCGATCCCTTTTCTGTGTGCTGAGGCCGGATAATATTTTGCAACTCCTTTTCCTTGCTGAATTTTTCTGTCTAAACTTGGCAGGTTTGATGTTGCCTCTTTGACTCCCTTATCATCGCCTGTGCTAGCTCTGCAGCATATTGTCATTCCAAAAGGTCGGTTAACCGTAAACTGATCTAATAAAAATGTGCTGAGGATTTCAGATTACAGTATTACCTTGTTGGCCAGCATTTTGACAAATTTGTTATAGACGACTTGAATTGTCTCTCAGATTGGATTGATGCTTTTGTGAAATTTTTGTGTATAAAAGTGCAGTTTTGACTTTTTTCCATGTCATTCGGGTGGCTGGAATGTATAAATTAATCATGTAATGCTAATGCACATAGGTTTACCTCACGTGTCTGGTTATCACTTATCACATCAGTAAAATGGAGAGTATGCTTCAGGGTAAAAATTAACATATGTGTGCTAATTAGTTTAGAGTTTGAGCAATACAGTTGATACTTGATTGGTTGCTTTGACATTTTATTTTGAGAACCATCTTGGTTAACTCAAATGCAAAATAAATGAATATTTGAAAACATAGCTCATACTCCTAAAAGCCAGCCTTTGTTTAAAAATAGGCTTACAAATTGAGGACATGGGCTTTGAAAATGCGGAAATGCTTTCAGAAAAAAATTCAGAAAATGAGTGAAATAGATCATTTTCTAAACATGGAAATGATAGAGTGGTGTTGTGAAGAAATTGATGACTTCCGTCTGGAACTTCGAGATTCAGTATTATTAAACCTAATTAAAGGCAAATTGGATTGATGACCAGGTCTATCCAGATCGTCTAAGTATTTGTAACATAGCCATAATTTCTAGCTGATTCTGTGGTTCGTATTTTTGCATTGTTCCTCTGAATTTTTCCAAATCCTAAATGGAGATTCTCAGGTTCTCTCTTTTTTAAAAATAAAATAAAATTGTCTTGATGTTTTAAGTACTTCAATGCTGTCTTTCAGGAAACATGCAAATTGGAAGCCTTTATTTGGCAATTACTGGATCTACTGATGGAAGTATTGCTATATGGGATTTGACTGATTGTGTTGAAAACTTTATGAGACAAATATCGGGTCTTGAACTGGAAAACTGCACGGAATTCCAGAAACGACCACGTACTGGTAGAGGAAGCCAAGGGGGTAGAAGGTGGCGGTCCATTGACAATCATATTGCAAATAGGAAACCAGAACACATCATTTTGAGAGAAACTGCTAACATTCAATTTGTCTCTGATGGATGTACAAAACCTGGCAAGGATATGGAAAATGATGTACATGGAACATCTGAATCATCTATTTCTGAACAAAGCAATGTTCATGTTCCTTTGCAAGTTGGTGATCAGGCTTTGTTTGTTTCTGGAAGGAAAAAAGAGTATTCATCACCAAAAACAACTGTATTAATGGCTGTGAAGGTCTTGGATAAAGTACACCAGTCTGGGGTCAATTGCCTTTGTGTGTCTGATGTTAAAGATTATAGTCTCCCTGACATTATGTCCTCATTCTATGTTGTAAGTGGGGGTGATGATCAGGCAATTAATTGTCTAAGATTTGATTTGGAAAGAAATCCTATGAGAGAGAGTTCTCAGAATTTGAATGGCAAAATTCATTGCACTATTGTGCCGGTTTCTATGAGCAATTCCAATCACCATTTTCTCATCCAAAACCATCAGATGCAGGTTTTACATCTGGATAAGATCACCTCAGCTCACAACTCTGCTGTCAAAGGTATGCGGGAGTTTTTTCAAGTTCTTATCTGTCCTTGTTAATTGTAACAAATATTTCTCATTCAATGTTTGTATTGAAGAACATCTGTTTGATGCTGAGAAAAGAGTGTTTATCGTGTTTCTTATCTAGGTGTATGGACGGATGGGATTTGGGTTTTTTCTGTCGGTCTCGATCAGCGTATCAGGTGTTGGAACATTAGTCAAGATAGACTTACCGAGCGTGCACATTTAATTATTAGTGTTCCTGAGCCAGAAGCATTAGATGTTAAAACCTGTGGCAGGTAACTTACTAGTGTTAATTTCAATCCCCCCTCCCCCAATTTGCTCTTTTATTTAGGGATTTGTACTAGACGTTCTTTCCCTTCCCCCCTTATTTCAGATCGCTATTCCTTTGTACGAGTTATTCGTACAAAACTATTCCAATTCCATGTATTTTTATTAATTGTACCTGATTGTGTTTTTGTGAAATCAGAAACCATTATCGGATTGCAGTTGCTGGAAGAGGGATGCAAATGATAGAATTCTGTCCATCCAATGGGGTGGCTACTGAAAAATAGACAGCTTCCATTCCGAGGGACTTACGGCCAGCAGACTGTATCATTATTGTAAGAGACAACCTCTTTTATAAACTCTGAAATTTCAATTAGTCCTAAAAGTTATAGCTACTTGCATTCTTATAACGTCTGATATTAAAATAGATGGACTGTGTTATTATAGACATTGTACCCAATGTACTTTGTTGCATTCTGTACTGAAGCATGCTCTGCTTGTTTGTTGTGTGAACTATATATGCCTATATGATGCAGCATTTTTGGGATAGAATGATTTGCATCATGGTATTGATTAAGATTCAAGTAAGTGGTCTCTTGAATGATGTGAGGAGTCGAGACGACTTGTCAACGTTCCGTTTTTGGGATAGTTTCTGGCAATCTAGGTTGAGTTGTGATCAAACAATGACTGGACAGTGAGGTTTTGGTATGAAAAAGATGCATGCTTGTTTTACTTTCTCTTTACCAAAAATGGAGGCTGACAAGCCATCTTCTTCTCCTCTGCTTGATCAATGTATAATAGATATTGCATTTTGATTCAATCCACAATAGCCTAATAAATAAAAATAGCACTTGTCTTTTTCGTTTTCCTTTAATTAATAATAATGAATTAGGTGTGTATTTATTTATTTTTTTGAAATGGATTAGGTGTATATTGGAATGCACTCAAAATGACATTTCAATTATGATAAGAGGAGGATATACTTTCATTAACAGAAGTGTCTTTAGTCAAGGATTTAACGTCCAACCTCAAACCACTGGACCTACTTTTCTTGGTAGCTATGGCGTTACATCTCTTCTAAGTATTAAGATTGAGTTGGTGACCAAATCAAACTCCCTTTCAACCCATTTTCCATCATGTTTTTATGACGCTATCCTAGGTTTTTTTAGTTTGGACTTTCCAAGACATACCATGTTTGGTGAAAATTCAAGATGCTAAGTGTAGTGTGGAAAGGCATTAAGGGGGTAATGTTTAAACAAAACAAAACAACTTTTTTATCACCTAAATTCAGAATTAGAGCATAGCATAATGATTTGTCTCCTTTTTATGATGTAATCTTATAAGGAAAAATGGAGAGAATCTAAGAAAGGGGGTGAATCTTGAAACTCTAGTCCTATGCATACATTTATTTCCAATATCATACCTGCAACCTTTCTTAGATATAAGAACACTTGAAATTCTTCGCTATTTGAATCATACTTGTTATGACAAGTCAGTGGAACCATTAGGATGAGTGGATGGTTTAGTAGAGTAAGTCTTTTGTGAGATCGTCTCATAGCATGATACTAATACTATTTGATCCATTTTTAATTTAAAGTGTGTCACCTATTAATTAAAAAATTGTCACTTTTAAAAAGTGACAATTTTTAACAAAAAGTGATAATGTTTTTGTTAAAAATGTCTTATCACTTTTTTTTTTTTTTAAACATTGTCACATTTTATTATAACTCTATCACTTTTTTAATTTGATCTCACACAAGTTTTTGACTTATTAATAACATTTATATGAAAATGGTTCGTGATAAGCTTATTTTATATATATAATATATATATGAAAAATATGATTTGATTACACTGAAAGTCGAATTTTAGTGTAAACTTTTCAGTGTAATATAATTATACTTTTCAATGTAAGCAAATTATATTTTTCAGTGTAAACAATTGTAACCGTTGAGTGAGTGCACCGTCCACCTGATGTATATGAGAGTGTGTCTAAGAGGAAAATAATATAAGACTTATTTAAAAAAAAAAAAAGGTAAGTAGTTCATCAATAAAAAGTTAAAATTAGTTAGGATTGATTTATTCCTTACAAAAACACTTTTAAAAATGAAATATTTTCTTTTACACATTTTCCCCCCTCCTTTCTTAAAAATGAAATATTCCTTATAGAAATGTTAAATATACATTTCTTAATTTTCTACCTAACTTTTAAAAAAAATGAAAATTAAAATGAAATGAAGAGAGTATCAATTAAATTATTTTCTGTAATTATGTGAAATCAAATCATTTCATTTTTTTTGTCGTTATAGGAAAAATCTCCATCACAATCGTTACGCAATTCTAGACCTCCCACGTGTATTTCATATATTTTTTTACAGGATATTTCATATTATTGGAGGTTTTCTTAGATTTTATTTTCTAATATGTGATTTTATTCACATGAAACGAAAACGTCGTATTCAAAAATTAGAAAAAGTTCTTTCAGAAAAAGAGGAAAAAAAAGAAAAAGTTGCGTTGCTCACATATAATGTGCCACGCATTATTAATAATTAAATCTACATAAAAATTCGTATGTGACAGGCGACGTAGTATTTTTGCAGTACTTTTAAAATTTTAATATTACAAAATTTCATATATCAAACTGTGTGTGTCATGCAAAACTTACCCTTAAACCTCATAACTCGACGGCAACAGTAGTACATAAAGGGGTAATTTGGTTCCTTTTTTTAGTCCCACTCAATTTCATGTAATATTGCGTTTGGTTCGCAGGTGTACGGTCCGGGATAAAATTAGGGCCCGAATTATAAACCCACCTAATCCATCAAATGAGAGACTAAATAATCCCTTAGAGATGGTGGGACTCTATAGTCTCATGCTTTAAAAATGATATTATATTGCACTTTAAACCTATTTAATCATTCAATCCAAACATACATTTCTACTCAAATAATCTTATCTAATCCAATGTCATCTAATCCAATCTCATTTAATCCAATCTCATCTAATCAATCCCATCCCGTGAACCAAACGGCCCCAAAGAATATGACCTATTCATACTTCTTCCCTTCCATAGTCAAATTTTATTTTACACACAAATTAAAATACAGAGAAAAAATCACAAATGATCCTGTAATTTTGTCCGAATTCATAAAAGGTCCTGTAAAATTTTATTTTATCAATTTTGATATTTTTAGTATCAATTTTGGTCCTTTTCGCCATAAAATGTAATTTTTTTGAAAAGTTGCCTAATTTTTCATTTTGGTCACGTTGAGGGTTGTCGCTAATATAATTTGAACCGTCTCGCATCCAAGAAAAAAACTCCTCAATTAATTTCATGTTTCGATTACACCTTCCCCAAGAATTGCAGTTTCAAAATCGTGAATTTTGTCTATTCCCATGACTAATTTTCGAGCAATTTATGGTAATATTTGGGTCAAAACATATATTATTCTCTTCTTCTCGTTGAGCTCGTTATTTTGATAAAAAATTTCAGTTCATTATATAAGCTACAACAAATTTTCAGTAACTTTTCTGGCCAAACTTAATTTTTTTAGCAAAAATGATCAAAATGATACCAAAATGACTAAAATTGATAAAGTAAAAACTTAACTTATGGACTTGAACAAAGTTACAGGACCATTTGTGATTTTTTTCCTTAAAATATATATAAAATTCATGATAAATTTATTTAATTCACAGTAATTTTTTTATTCTTATTCACATAAGACTATGAAATTAAATAGGAACAAATTTTGAAATTAAATTAGCGATATTTTAGGGGAAAAAAGGTTAATTAATTATTATTGAAATTGCAATGTAACGACGCTATCTTAAAATGACAATATTTGTTGGAAATCTAATTAAAACTTTTTGCAAAGAAGTCCAGAATTAGTCCACATATTTCCATTTTCAACCGATACTGGAAAAGCGGGAGACTCGTTGAGCCGGTGTCCGGTCACAGTTAACGTAGAATTCAGCCTATAAATACTCGTCGAATCTGGAAATCTATACTGTGTCTTTCGTGCCGTTGTGGTCTTTCATTGGTCTCCAAAACACACGCTCAGATCTGCAGCATCACTCATACTCTAAGGTCCTCTCTCTCTTTTCCTCTTTTTCTACTGTTATTAATATTACTCTACATAGTTGTTCCATGAATCTATGTCCCGGATCTGGTCTTTCACGTTCAGAATTATTTTTCTGAACTGATTTTTTTTAATTGAAAATGTTAAATGATTCGCTGATTGAGCATTTAAGTTGAGTAGGTTTGTGTTTTTCATCAACTCTTTTACGAATTAAAATATGGATTTGCACTCTCGCGTATGCTTCTGTAGATCGCAGGTAGTATTGCCACATGAATTTGTGGGCTTGTTTATTGATTTCCTGATGGCTAGGGTTTCAGGTGCTGTTAGGTGTTTACTAGAGATCTACATTTTTTACTACGAATCATTTGGTTTTTAATTTGTGAAGGTGAAATTCATGAATCTCGAATCGAGATACTTAATGTATGTCCCAACTTATGGAATTAAAATTGGATATGGGTATTTAAGCTAAAGATGCTGGAACTGTAATATCTTATTTCCGTTCCTAGTAGACATTTTTGCGCATGCTGCTTTGTTCACATATCCTTTTGGAATATGGTTTCCTTCTTTATGGTGTAGATCCACTATCTGTAGAAACTCACTAGTTTTTGCTGCTTTGGCAGCTTTTCATGCTTATGAGTTGATTTTATCTCCGAGAAACATATATGGACTTTGAAAATCTAGATTATTCTTCTGTAACTTTTTTGCTTCTAGTTTATTTCGTTTAGAACGCAAGAGATAACAAAAGGTGCATGTAATTGGACTTATCTTGACCAAGTAGTGTAATTTGAGTAACACCCATGGATGCAGTATAAACTATAAAGTATAAATTTGTGTTTGAAATCTTAATCTTTTCTTGTAGCTTAACATTATGGAGAGAGAGACCTTCCTGTTTACATCCGAGTCTGTCAATGAGGGCCACCCTGACAAGCTCTGCGATCAGATCTCCGATGCTGTGCTGGATGCCTGCCTCGAACAGGATCCCGAGAGCAAGGTTGCCTGTGAAACATGCACCAAAACAAACATGGTCATGGTTTTTGGTGAGATCACCACCAAGGCTAATGTCGACTACGAGAAGATCGTCCGTGACACTTGCCGTGCCATTGGATTTGTCTCCGATGATGTAGGTCTTGATGCTGACAACTGCAAGGTCCTGGTCAATATTGAGCAGCAGAGCCCTGATATTGCTCAGGGTGTCCATGGCCACCTTAGCAAACGTCCAGAGGAGGTTGGTGCTGGTGACCAGGGCCATATGTTTGGGTATGCCACAGATGAGACCCCTGAATTGATGCCCTTGAGCCATGTGCTTGCCACCAAGCTTGGCGCTCGTCTCACTGAGGTTCGTAAGGATGGCACCTGCCCCTGGCTGAGGCCCGATGGGAAGACCCAAGTTACAGTCGAGTACTACAACGAGAATGGGGCCATGGTTCCTATTCGCGTACACACTGTTTTAATCTCCACCCAGCATGACGAAACTGTGACCAATGATGAGATTGCTGCAGATCTGAAGGAGCATGTGATTAAGCCTGTGGTTCCTGAGAAGTACCTTGATGAGAAGACTATTTTCCACCTCAACCCATCCGGTCGATTTGTCATTGGTGGGCCCCATGGTGATGCTGGGCTCACTGGCCGTAAGATCATCATCGACACATACGGAGGCTGGGGAGCACATGGTGGTGGTGCTTTCTCTGGGAAGGACCCGACCAAGGTGGACCGAAGTGGGGCCTACATTGTGAGGCAGGCTGCTAAGAGCATTGTGGCCAACGGATTGGCAAGGAGGTGCATCGTGCAAGTGTCCTATGCCATTGGTGTACCAGAGCCGTTGTCTGTTTTTGTTGACACTTATGGAACCGGAAAGATTCCGGACAAGGAAATCCTTGAAATTGTGAAGGAGGCTTTTGACTTTAGGCCAGGGATGATCTCCATTAATCTGGATCTCAAGAGAGGTGGAAATGGGAGATTCCTCAAGACAGCTGCATATGGCCACTTTGGAAGGGATGACACCGACTTCACTTGGGAGGTTGTGAAGCCCCTCAAATGGGAGAAGAAGTGAAGTAACTACTAAAGCTTAAGATTTTACGACACCAATCCTTGTTTTTTGAAGAACCTTCTGCTTGTTTTTATTGTTAGGAGTGTGCTTGCTTGCTGTGTTTCTCTCTCATATATCATATAATGATATAATGCATGTTTTGTATTTTATGCTATAATTTCAGTAATAAATGATACTTGTAGCTTGTGTCCCTTCAAATAAATATCCAAATCTATTAGGGCATGTTTGTTTTGGGATTCATCTGGACAGGACTAGGAGTTTTCGGCCCTCATTCCATTATAGTTAGAGATGTAAAATCCAGTTTTCGCATCCCATTCTCCATTCACACCTATAAATACCTATAAATCTATTACTACTTCTGTCCCAAAAAGTATGACTTTCTATTTTTTTCATCAATTTTGTTTTCTTCATTATTCAACCATCACTTAATTATTTCACATGTTATCGACTTTAAACTCACAAACAACCGTTTAACTCATAAATGAATTCGACAATTTACCAAAATACTACGTTTTCTTAAAATATGTCAAAAGCAAATGACCATACTTTTGGGGGACGGAGGGAGTATTATTTATTCCAATACAGTTCACTTTATACAATATTATTTTTCTTACTCAATTATTACTCACATAATACTTTTCTCTTACTCAATCATTACTTACATTTCACTTTTCTCCCACTCAATCATTATTCTCATATCACTTTTTGTCATTCACATTCTCTTCCCTTTTTTTTTTCTCTTACACATGATTTGACATAAAGTAAAATATTACACTATCAATATCTCAAAACAAACACATATTTTTACTATTTATAAAGAATTTTATATCTTGTGGATGTAAAGTTATGACTTCACACGTACACCTAAATTTCGAAACAAACAAGCACTTGGCCAATGTTTTGCAGAAAGTAGGTTTGGCATCATTTATTTACGAGTATACTGTATATACATGATGAAAAAATTGGAATGGAATTACGTTTTACATAAAAAATATTTAAATGGGCATCAATTGGATGTTATTTTGGCAATCAATATGTGGCCTACTGTTGGATAGCCCCACAATTAGTTTATTTTAATTTAATCAAAGAATTACAAAAACTGCCTATTTTAATAACTTACAATCACACTGCAGGTGTGCTTTCATACTCGAATCGAAAAACACAAATAAGTTGGTATAAGTTATACACTCTTATTCTAAGGAAATATGAAAGCTTCTTCCCTAAGGAGCTATTTATATCCAAGTATAGACAAATACAAGCACACACACACAAGCAAATTAGTTATCATCACACCTAGCTGGAGCCGTACTCCAACATCTCCCAACTGAAGGGACGGAACACAAATAGAACTTGAGGCGAGCTCTTGAAAAGAAGAGCCACACACACACATACAGCGGCTATGGCCAACATTGAGAGCATCGCAGGCCTGTAAACAAGCATTTGATTCCCAGGTCTATAGGGCAGACTTCGAGCACAAACACCACATGGTCGAGCAACACGTTTCATGTCGGATCTTCCAATCTCAAAGGCAGCAGCACTGGCTTCTACATTTGGCTTCTGGTGGATGGTGTTATCTGAAACATTCTCAGATATGTCAACAACTACATGCCCAGATGGTGCTTTCTTGTTCATCTTTCTCTGAACAAGGTGAATATACGAGTAATGTCCCCTCAATCGAGCATAATTGTCGGGCGTGAATCCTGTGCTGTCAACGGCACTCTTCCATGCTTCAATTCCCACCTGAAAACACATGAAATTTTATAAGGCGATTGCACTTATTTTACTCTAATAGACTTGGATATGGATCACATCTGTTGTTAGCAAGTACTCTCTCAGTTTCATATTAATTGTCCTTTTTTAGGTTAAACTTTGTTTCGAATTAATTGTCGTTTTTAGGTTAAATTTTCGTTTTAGACTATTTTTCCAAGTGTGTCCCTAATTTACCCCTAAAAAATCACACTTTTTTATTGGAAGCTATTTTTGTCCTCACTATTTCATGGAGAGAAAGATTGATAGAAGGTAAATCTGTCAAAATTTTATGTTCCTTAATTCTATATAAAACTTCACAAGCGACTAGTAAAATGGCAGGAAAAAAGTAGAAGATCACCTTTCCCGGGTCATCGGTCAACGCATCCAATATGTCCTCAGACCCATCCCTACCAGCTGCTACATGAAGAGGCGTCAGACCTCCAGCTCCGGCAACATCAGGTCTAAACAAATAACCCTGATCCATTTCAACAATAGATTTGTACTCCAAACTCAGTTCATCTGCTACATTTTCCGGGACATATCTCAACAGCATCCCCACAAGAGACCTTGAATTTCTCCGCACTGCTCGGTGAACCAAAGCCATCTCAGACAGGGCAAACTTCAAGAAAGGCTGCTCTCCACCACTCACTGTTCCAGAGAAAAAGATATCCAGGAGCTTATTTACAACACAGCACCAATCACGATCCATTGAGAACTCTATAAGGCATTTGAACCGTTCGAAAGGAAAGAAATCCAGGTTAGGATCGTCATGTCCATATCGGGACTTTAACTGAAATTTATGGAGAAGCCATCCCATTTCATGTATAAACTCCATGGCTCGGTTCCTTCCATCAAATCTTCCTGTTCCCCTCTGTAAATTATCTAATTCTATCATTTCTATTTCTTTCTCTAGCATACGAATCTCAGTGCAAACATTTTCTTCCGCAACAATGAAGGGAGAGTAGCTGCTACTGAGACCATGATCTTCAACCTGACAGCCAGAAATACATGTATCAGGTAAGCATGAAGGGAACTTTCAATAATTTTAATATTGGGAATAAAAGATACAAGTTGCAAATAAACTCGGGCACTGTGTTCCATGAGAATTTGGCTTGTGTGTATATTACAAAGGAAAAAGCTACCATTGCAGGGAGTTCATTGGACAGCAATGCACCATATAAAATAGCAAGACAGCCATAATGGGGGAAAAAAAAGATTATAATTAGCATGCAGAACTTTATTCACCATATGTAAAACAGAAATGTTTCCTCATGGCCCATATGATGAACAATTTTACTGGAAGATAGTCATCACCTCAATAAAACCTCTTCCAATAACTGCAGGGATCGAACAGGAGAACTTAAGACACTGAACATGCTCCTCATGGTCATCAACATGTTCCACTGACTCGTTATTAGCTTCCAGATAATTTCCTTCCAGCGCACAGAGTAGCCTGGAAAATAGACATAACATTATATTGTTACAATTGTTTTACTAAACTAAAGTGACGGCAAAATAATATTTCACAAGTCTGGGTAAATATTGAACAACAAAGCCTATAAATCACACTACATTAAATCCACAACAAAAATGGCTCATCACATGTCAAATGCCAACCAATACCTTGAGGAAGGTCGTGACAAATTTAAGCCTTTGACAATGAATTGAGTTTGCTCAGATGATGTCACAGCAATAGGTTTGACACTCAGAATTGTGCTATAGTTATCAGTCCCAATAGGCAAAGACGTGTTAACAACTACCTGACCTGCAATGCCAAATAGGTTAGATGACACATCCTCCAACATCAAAAAATATGTATTATAGAGTTCAAAATCCAAAGATAAACATATTGAAAAAGGTTATTGGAAGAACACAATAGGAGAGAACCATTGTAGACAAATGCCATCTGATTCAGCACCCTGGCATAGATCCACCCCGTGCTCCAAAAATTGACATCGTCAGAGAAATTTAAAAGCCTGCTTAGACTGGAGTTGAGGTCACAGTAGAGCTACCAAAAAAGAAAGGACCATAAAAGAATGAAACAATTAGATTTTTGTCAATACAGTCCAATAGTGTAACACTGTGTCACACTTACATAACTATGCTTCTATAGTACTAGACGGAACCATACCTCCTCCCATGCGGACTCAGGTAGGCGAAGATATATAGTCAAAATGACACAACCTGGTCTAATGTAGCTCTCAATGTCACTAGGACTGTTGGATAACCAATCAAAAATCTGGAAATCGAAAATGTACAAAGTTAAACTCTCTGAGAGAAAAATAA
Source organism: Ballota nigra (assembly GCA_947034835.1). Classification (NCBI taxonomy): domain Eukaryota; kingdom Viridiplantae; phylum Streptophyta; class Magnoliopsida; order Lamiales; family Lamiaceae; genus Ballota; species Ballota nigra. Next base: position 372,851 of record OX344727.1, on the reverse strand, counting down.
GAGGACAAATGGGAAACAAGGTGCTGAGTGACCAAACAAGTGCAGTTAAAAATACCTGTGCTCGTAAAACAATAGGGAAATCACCAGGTTCTTTTCCAAATAGTTTGAAAACAATGCGATCCGTGTGGCTCTGTAATAACATAAATTATTAGAAGAAAAAATAGATAAAACGTACACATAAATAAAAATTAATACAATGGAAACTCGTAAAGAAAATGACTTTAATTTAGGCTGTCCTTGAATCACGTAAAAAAAATTAAGGAAAAAAGTATGATCTTTGACATAGCCAACATACTTTCATTCAGTGGATCATATATTTGAACTTAGCACCTCGTAAGATTGATGGATATAGATTGAATTACCAAATTATTGAAAATACATACAGCATAATAATAACTCTAAAGTTGTCTATCATTATAGTCATGGTCAAACCCTTGAATTTTTTTTAAATGTTTCAGACCTTTAGTATCCCCAAATGAAAAAGGAATGAGGGAAGTAAACAGCGAGAGGAGACAGCAAGAAAAATGGCTGCTGATGAGAAACCGTCTTGTAAGTGGTAATCCTATTGCCCTGTATACTTTCTAATACTACAACAACAAACTAAGCATTTTCACTTCCCCTAATCAAACAAGAAAAACTTCACCAGAACATTGCACTTTATTGTAATTAGACTGCTAAAGAAATAGGATATTTTGATTAAGAATTTCAAAAGGCATGACAACAACTAACAGCACGTAATTTTCGATCTAATAGGTCCAATGGCTTCTATGAAGAGCTTAAAGGAGAATTTAGTCACCTGAGCCTCTCCACTGGAACTGGATGGTGACTGTGCAGATGCAGAATCCGAGTTTCCGCTAGTTTGAGGAGGACTCGACTGATGAGATTCTTGTTGCACCCATGAAGGACATCCGATGGAAACAGTCCCTAGACCCTGTGGTAAAGTTGATCTTTCTATGTCATCCATTCCATCATCAGAATCAACATAGACATCGTTCAAATCAAAATTATTCAGTTTGCTCCTTCCACCAGAAGTCTCCACGCCTTGAGCATAGATTTGAGAATCGGATGGGGTGTGTAGCACGATCCCTGGCCTTTGAGAGGAGGCATGTAAATCGCCATTTTGTCTAGGCATTTCATCATCAATGTTCACGCAATATTCTTGTCTAGATCTTCCTAGAGAGCTATTTGAGATCAACATAGATGCCAATTCTGAGTTTCCTAGTGAAGGCGATCCATTTAGCAAATTCTGAGACTCCTGAAGATGTGCAGATAAGTTTCTTTCCCAATTGATGGATCCCTGACCGGCAAGGCCTTGAAGAAGATGAGATAGGAGATCTTGTTCATCGCTATGGTTTGACTTATTAGCTGAAATCGGAAGGGATTTGGTCAATCTTAGAGTCGTCAAAGGGGCCAAAATGTGACAATAAAGAACCGTCTGCAAATTATTTAACACGAGTACAATCTATCTAAAACAGAAAAGAATGATGTTCCTTACAATGCATGCTGGAGAGTATCTTCAGTATGCTCATCAACAGGTAACCACTTGCTTGATTGTCATTGACAGGATTGTTATTGCTGACATTGTCAGTTTGTGTTTTCCTCCTCCTTTTATTGTGGCCAGCCAAGCGCCGGCGACAACTTCTCTTTCCTTCATCAAACTCTTGAAGGGAATGAAACCTAAAAGTTGCATGAATTATAAGCAACCAATCAGATGATCAATTGAAACTGTATATAATTGATTTGATTACTTCCAGAATATTAAATTTATTTCAAAAGCCACAGTACTATGCTCTGAGAGTGTATACAGAAAGTCTTCACCTCATATGCTCCACACAATTAATCAGACAACAGAAACGACAGAATCAGATCCTCATACGGGACTCCCAGTTCCCAGAGATGAGGGATGAACCAACCCCCCATGCTCCACTCTCCTTACCCCTTCATTATGCACATTTCCCTGATTTGGGTCAAGTTGAAGTTTATCTAACATGTCCTTGAGTCTTACATGGTTACAAATAATAATACTCAATTTCTTTGAATTATGCATATCTCAATTGCACATAACATATAATTTACATTGGCGATGTTTAGAGCGAAGTACTTATACGAGCATGGACATGTATTCTTTTTATTAGTAACTATCTTTGAAAGATATAAATCTAAAGCATACCTTCGTACATATTCATCCATGTTAGTAAAGTTAAAGTTCACTTCAAATATTAGTATATGTTAAGTTAAATGTAAATTTTAGTCTTTTTAACATTATCACCATGTGTACCCTCAAACACATCTACATAGTACATCTATGACATACAAAAACATAATGCCCCATACATCCAGATGCCAATCCTATTCTCTGTAATGTAAGCATACTTAACTATTTCAATAATAAGTAATAACAAACAATACATCAACTACACATACAAAACATAATCTAAATATACACACAGAGGCCAACCCTATTCTCTAATAATTTCAACACACTGAAATGTTTCTAATATCAATTTCTTACACAAAATACAGAAGCACGTACACTATACATATGAAATATCAGTAGTACTTACACAGAGCCACATTATGTTTCCATACATCACAATATATTTTTTTCACCGATGTGATTCAAACTCAAGCAGCCAAACACACATATATGCCTTTCACAAATGTATATGCTTCCAATAATTGAAATGATAAATATTGATACTTATCGTAATACAGAATCACAAGACTTCGTCTTACATATGCTAAATACAATAATTATACATGCAATTGGTTTGAGTAATTGTAGAGATAGCATACCTAGCATGTAAATAATAACAATATGACACAGACACATTCATAGACCACTTCACACTTGCACATACACTGATTTGCAGACAAATCTATAATTCTATTAAATTTCAAATTATTTGCTAGTAAAGGTTCATTCAATCATATTTTTCAATACCACCTACAAAAATGAGAGTAGGATCAATCCAGAATTTGCTCATCTTCATTCGATCTGTAAACTCAAAACAGAGTACCAATCGGACTTCACAAATAAATCACTCACAGAAGCAATTCGAGAACAGAAAATAACTTACCTACTACACTGCTGGCAAAACCGCTGCATTTGATTTCCTATTAGCGCTTTGCTAGCCTTGGAATGCATTTCACAGACTTTATGTCGTCTATGATAATCTTTAGCTTTACTCAGATCAGCTCCGCAATCTTCAACTTGGCAAATTGCTCGATTAGATGTAGCCCCTCCCAACTTTGTCTTCTTCCCCGTAGTTGCTTCTCCATTTCCGGGGACAGCATACCCTCCACCACCAAGGTTCAGAGTCAGATTCTCATCAGCCATATTATTGTGTTCAACAGCGTTGGCCCTCCTCTTCTTCTCCAAATCCCTAGAATCTCTCACAAGTCCTTGATTTAATTCATCGGAGTAGGAGGAAGAAGTATTGGACGAAGCTCGAGTTGCGGAAACCCCAGTCTCAAGTGGAAATAGCTGTTTGCTTTCATGGCTAGGCGAACTTCGATTCAAAGGAGTGGCAATGAAGAGGTTCCCATCCCATCTCCAATCGCTGGGATCCCATTCCAAGCCCCGTTTCCCCACCGGTCTCAAATCTGTAGAAGCCATTCCGTAAAACAGCCGAGCTTCGTCTCTAATTCGAGCTTCCATAAACAATTAACTGCAAAACACCGAAAACGAGGGCTGGATGCTTAGGAGAGTTTCTGTGGACGATAGATCAGAAGACGAAACTCATCCAAGAGTTGATAGCTTTACCTAATCAGCTTCCGTACGACCTCAAAAATCCAGAATGAACCATCTTCAACGCACAGCCTCCGAAAAATTTCCAATTTGAAGGCCGAAAAGCACGGAATTAAAGAGGGAGGGAAGGGGAACGGCGAATCACAGGAAACCGGTATTTAAGTAGAAGAAGCAAAGGAAGCTAAAACAGGAAAGAATAAAGTGAAGAGAAGGTGGGTGGCGGGACGGTGGCGAAAGGTGCGGATGGGAAGGTGGGTGGGATATGATATGAATGTGAGAGAGAAGAAATGGGAAATGGGAAATGGGAAATGGGAGTGGTGGTTTGGTTTGGTTTTATCATATGTATCGTATTGTGTATGTAATGTATGTATATATATCTACTTTCTCTCTCTTCTGTTGCAGTACTGCAGAATAACAAACTCTGTTATTAGTTATTACCATTATAAAATAAATAAAGCATTTCTCAGTGAATTCAAATTAATTCTTAAAAAGTCAAGTGACAATTAATGACACTTGTAGCTAGATTTTATGGTCATTTTTACTCTAGTTATTTAATGCCAAAACAAACCATTTTTTGTTACACCAAACTATCAATTGAGCTACTATTTCGAGCTAAAATTTTGTAGATTTTTGAACAGGTTTTTTCATCGAATATTGTATATTAAACACACCCTTTTTCGCTTCGTTAACAATTCTTTAATGGTAATAGAAATGATATTGAAAATTAGTATAATTATAATGGTTTATGAGAACAAAATCATCCCCTCCTCTCCTAAATAAGATAATCACTACTCCATTTTTATTACCCCATTCTCTTCCTACAATCCTCCTCCTTAATCATTCACTCATTCATCTACCAACAACCATTTATTGTCCATTTTTATTCCAAAATTGGGGCATGGCACTAACAAAATGGAGTCACAATTGTAACAAGTCTTCCCCCAACATATGATTTTTATTATGAGGGCATAGATATAAAATAATTTTCATTCATATGACCATTGAGGAGTTACTAATCAAGCGCCTCCTAAGAATGAGATTTTTTTTCTTCCTATAAACCCTAAAATTTTTAAGTGAGATGATATTTGGAAAATAAAACACTCAGAAAAAGGAATATGGGTGTGCATTTTTTTTATAAACTTAAAAAGGAGTACCATCACAGTTTTTTCAAAATTTCACGATAAGACCGAATTTTAAAAAATGCACACCCAAACCCCTTTTTTGTGTGTTTTATTTTCCAAGTATTATCTCACTAAAAATAAAATTTAAACGGAATAAGTTTTTGTGAAATTTTTTGAATATTAATTTTTTTTACATATTTAAAAGGGGTATCATCACATTTTTTTAAAAATTTCAAGATAAGGCTGAAATTTAAAAAATGCACATCGGCCAAAAACCCTTTTCGAGTGTTTTGTACTCTAAATATCATTTCATATATAATAAAATTTAAACGGAATATGTTTTTGGAGAATTTTTTTAATATTAACTTTTTTTACAAACTTAAAAGGGGTACCATCACAATTTTTTCAAAATTTCGCGATAAGGCCGATTATCAGAAAATGTACACCCAAACCTCTTTTTCTAGTATTTTATTCTCCAAATATCATATCATATAAAGTAAAATTTAAATGGAATAAATTTTTGTGGAATTTACGTACAATATGAAATATTATTTTTAAAATTATATTAATGCAATTAGATCTTTTTCACAATTGAACTATTTCTCTTCTTAGATGTGAAATTTTTGTAGGAGAGAAGTGAAATATTTTGGAAAATATATTTTCTTAAAAATCACATGCGAAGTATATGTAAAAAATTATAAGAGATTTGGAATGAAATATTAGTTATGTGTAGAAATCTATAGTTTGTAAACAACAAAAAGATAGTTTGGTGGTTTAAATGCAATTTGGATGATACTTTAATGGATTTAGTACTATTAAGTGTTTTTTTAAATGCTAATATTTATTCTTATTTAGTATTGATATTGTTGATGTTATACAATTGTTCAAATGATTATTTATATAAAGTACAGTAGTATACTTTTGAACTTACACAAATAACACATAAAGACATACAATGTAGATGAGATTAAATTAATGAACATCAAATCTCGTCTACATTTAGCGCACAAATTTTAGACACGTGTATTCACCAGATTTCAATTATATTATAGTTTGGACATTTTAGTTAAATTTAATTGCTACGCTAAAAAATAAATTGTGAAAAATTATAAGCATTTAGAACACGTACATTTTACCACATGGCATTTGTCTCTTTCAAAATTTCATTAAAGTAGGTAAAATAATTTTTTTTGGGTATTTTAAATTTTTTTTCTCTTACTTTTTTCCATCATAATTCCACTGGTTAAATTATTCGTATGAAAATAAAATAGAAAGACAAAAGTCATACAGTAAATCTTCATGTGCGAAAGTGTAGTGTTGGATGAATTATGAGTTTAAAAAATAATATTTTAACTAATTTTTATTATATCTCTTACAAGTAAGCATAAAAAAATATAGTCACCTAACAATTCAAATGCTTTTGTTATTATATATTATGGGAACACTGTTGTAAAATATATTTTTTATTCTCAATAATCATTATTTTGAAGAAAAAATAATATTATAGATATCTTTCATTCTGAATAATTATTATAATTGTCATCTATTTATTTATTTTTAATTTCATGGAAGAATTTTGGAAGTAGACGCAACCTGGGATTAGGAATGAGAAGGAAGAAATGTGGTAGGCAGGGAAAAGATGCTCGGCTTTATAAATTATAATGATGGGAGTAAAAAGGACCATTATGTGATTAATGTTCACATTTTATTCATTATTCTATTCTCTCCCATTCTTACTCGTGACTTGGCCCCACTCCTACAATACATCATTATCCACGTTTTCCTTTTTATTTTTGTCAAGGTGTCATAACAATTATTCAAAAAGCTTTCTTCTCATTTAATTTTGTTAGGTAGTTTAAAAAAATGTACTTGTTTATTAATATATGGTAGGTCACATGTTGACTTTTGAGATAAAACAATGAATAGTGTTGAAAAATAAATTGAATGGGTGACACTTTGATAATATTGTATGAATTTGAAGGTTAAAGGTTATATATAATAGAGTGTCATTTTTGTCATTTATGGAATGATAAGTTTGCTGGGGAGTACGACCCGAAAAAGAAAGTGAGAAGTTTACTCAGGGACGGAGGGAGTAATATTTTAAAAATAATAATAAATAAAGAAAAATAAAATAATTATTTATAAGTGTAAAATTATAGTGATTATTAACAAATAAAAAATGAATACTCTTTTAGTAGAGAAACAAATAAGAAAAGTTAACACTATTGGTGCTTCCTCCATCAAGAAAGAATTGTGCTCATTTATTTTGGCACATATATTAAGAAAAAATAGATAAAGTAAAATAATGTGGAGTGTATTTATAAAAATAAAATGAAAGTTGATATAAAAAAACGAATACATATTTTGTGGACATTGCACACTTTGGAGGGAGTATTATGTTTATTTTTTTATTTACAAGTCACACGTTAATTAAATTCATTCTCATCCTAATTTTAGCCTTTGATTTTTACAGCACTGCATTTATTAACATAAAACTTTTCAAAATATAATAACACTAAGTACTACTTATACTACTACCTATTTTTTTCTGTACTTATTAGGAAATTGAAAATAAATATTCCCTTTTTTTCCTTTTTATTATATTGGATTGGATGAATACCCGTGTTTTATGCGTGATACTCATAAAACTTAATAATCATACTATATAATATAATAATTTAAAAGGTAAAAATTATATTTTTAATATTTTTTAATAAAGTTTAAAATATATTTTATTTTCCATAATTCAATTTTTTTTACTATAGAGTTAATAATTTTAAATAATTTATTGAATTTTAATCACTAATAAAAATTATAGACAGATTAATTTATTTTATTAAATATTGTATAATTCTTTAGATTAGGACATTAGGGTGTCCCAAAAAAGTACAAAATGGGTAGATAAACCTTTATAAAACATTATAAATATAAGTTATAAAGAAGAAGAGATTTAAACCAAATCCGTCCTGTATTTCTTCACTTTTATCAAAATGGTCCTCTATTTATTTCTTTTATCAATTTAGTCTTGTATCTATTCAAATTTCGCCTAAATGATTCTAATTGGCCTAAAAATGTACAAAACCTCACCGTTTTGGTCCTGTATTTATTTTCTTTGTCAATTTAGTCCCGTATCAATTTACATATCTCCAATTAGGTCCTAATTGAACGCATAAAACATAAAATGTCACTTTTTTAGTCATGCACACTAGTATTTTCGGTGAAAGCCTATGATGTGATTTTTTTTTTTCAATTGGCACGCTGGTGGCCATCTTTGCCAAAAAAAATTAAAAAAAACTTGAAATAAAATACAAAAAATTAATTAGGACAATTTTTCACCAAATTAGGATCATTTTGGTGAAATTTAAAAAAAGGACTAAATTAATAAAACAAATAAATAGAGGACCATTTAGATAAAGGTGAAAAGATAGAGGACGAATTTGGTTTAAATCTCTAAAGAATAAATACTATACTCCTGCTTTTTATTTTTAAAGTAATCTTTATTTCAAAAGTAACAACTTTTTACCGGAACTCGTTCGGTAAAGTTTTGGTGTTTAAATGGTGATATATAAGACTATCGAGCCAGAGCTATAGTTTGAGCAATAAAAATATCTTTTAATCACTGTGTCATCACTATATCTTAATTCCACTCGCATCTTACGTTTAAGCAGACGTTCACATAGGGCATTAAACATTAATTTTTCCTTTTCTTTTTGAAACGACATAAAACATTAAAATGGGGTAAGTTGCAAGAATGGTCCCATGAGAATTCGTACTTGACAGATTTTGTTCCATGTTCTTTTTTTGTTCCATTTTTAGCAGAAAAAGTCTCATCCGTTAAATATTTAACAGCTTCCTATGGAAAATTGGATGTAAAAACCTTTTCAACTTGATTATAGGAGAGAAATGAGCCAGTTTTTGCTATTAACAATCATTTCAATGTAAAATGCAAGTATGCAGACGATTCTGCAACTTCAGTATTTCCTCTCCGCTGCATTTTCTTCGAATCTTTCGGCAAACTTGGTCGATTGGGGATGATTTTCTCTCCGCCAGATTTCCTCTCTGCACCATATGCGTGTATTTTTTAAGGACCCACTATTGGGGAATGATTTTTGAGTGAATTGAATTTGAGTTATCTTTGATTAACAGGACAATTATGAGGAAGATTTGGAAAGGTGGTTTTATGGTGTGGGGTTTGGGAAATTTTGAGTTTTTTCTAGTTCGTAGAGTTTTAAGAAGTTGAGAATTATGCGCGTGAATTTTTGGCAAAAAACTAACGGGTGTGTGAGCCTCATGCTCGTTAATCTATTACTTTTTTACGGAAAAATCGTATGAGACTATTTACGTTGAAAATAGGACCAAATTTATGAGGATCAAGTCTTATGAGACAATTTCTGCAATTTTCCCTTAAAATGGGCATAACAAAAGATTATAGTAGTAGAACTAGTCTACTAGAGAAGCGTGCCAAATTCATTTATATATTCTTATATGAATAAAAAATAAAAATATATTTTAACAACCCGTCCTTATAAATGAATCAAATGATGGGAGTACATATTAATGGGTGTCAGGTCCCATTTCATTGTTGCTTTTCATCCATTTTCCTAAAGACAGCCAAAAAATAAAAATAACAACAAAAAAGTGGAAAACAACAAAATTAATATGGGATCAATTATGATTTTTTGTTTCGTTTACTTTGACCAACGTATGGTGTTGGTCGTCATTTGGTCCACTTATATTAACTACTCTATTATTTATAAGTTGGATATAATTTCATAAACATGAGCCATAAACTTTTGTGTGTATATATACATATATACAGTGTCTTTTTATAGTTTCATCTGATAAATTAAAATTGATCAAATTGATTCCATCAATTATGTACTTATAGAAATTATATTTATTTTTCCATTTAAATTTAAATTGAAAGAATTCATATTGATGTACGTATATGCCAGTTTTGGAGAAATCTATTTTGTTTTAATCTTTTCACATATTTTAGGCGTTTTGCTCAAATATGCAAGATATATATTATTTTTCTTTGATTAAGTTAGAAGCACTTGTTGTGTTGATTTATTTTTACAAAACATATATTCCTTGAAAATTCAACACCACACCTTTGTCACAAAATTAACTTATAGGAAATAAATTGTGTTTAAACCACGAATATATGATACATTTAGAATTTCTCAGTTCCAATTAGTAGAGTATCATATCCTTTTGGTGGATCTTGTAAGTTGTCATCAAAAGTTATTTGAAGACTATTATTTCTCTATGAAATATGTAAGAAAATCATTCCTATCATATGTCCTGAACACCCACTATCTAAATATCATAAGAGTAGATCTCGTATGAAACCGTCTCATGGTATGAGACAGTAGAAATTGATATAACTGGTGCATTGACTCATTAACACTTTGTTAAGGGTAGATATTAATTTATGTTGTCTCATGCAATGAGACGGTCACTAGGGGTGAGCAGAAAACCGAAAAAACCGAAAAACCGAACCGAACCGAGGAATTTCAGTCCATTCGGTTCGGTCCAAAAAAATTCGGTTCGATTTTCGGTCCAAAATTTTAAAAAATTCGGTCCGTTCGGTCCGGTCCGGTCCTAAATTTTTTTAAAACCGAACGGACCGAAAAAACCGAATGGACCGAATTTTATAATTAAATAATATAAATATATATATATATAATAAAAAATATATTTGTATATGGACTAGTAGTCATGATTGAATAAATTAAGTGATTTGTATACCAATCGAATGGACCAAATATTTGTATAAAATAAAAACCGAATGGACCGAATCTTTATAGTTTAAACATTTTATTTGTAATTTGATAAAAAAATTATATTAATTGCAGATTTGTATAATATTGGAGGATTGAAGCCAAGAATGAAGTGATTTTAAATTTAAATTAATATTGTGTGATTTTAATTAAACTTCAAACTTTGGACTATGGTGTATTTGTGTGTTGAAGATTTTTATTGAACAAAATTATGTTGTATTCGTTTAAATATTAACATTCGACTCTATTTCGTATTGTATGAGTATCTCTTTAAATTGTTGGTATTGAATTAGATTTAATGATATTTATAATGCATAATATTTATTATATTGAAATACATTTTTTTTTATATAAAATGGTATATTGGACCGAATTGACCCTAATGGACCGAACCGAATTTTTTCAGTTCTGTCCGGTTCGGTCCTATCCCTAATTCGGTTTGGTTCGGTCCATACAATTAAAATTTTGGGTATTTCGGTTCGGTCCAAAAACTGGACCAAACCGATCATTTGGACCGAATGACCACCCCTAACGATCACATACAAATTTTTGTCATATCATAAAGTTTTTATTGAGTCTCTTTTTCTTGTTGTGCCCACATTTACCTAAAAACAAGTCATATTTCATGTATTTTTGAATTTTGGTCCTATCAGGTTAGCTATATTTTTCTGAATCCTGATTTGTCTTTATTACTTTGATGACTCCAAATTGACGAATTTGTTTCCCATTATTTAGATAAACAATCTTAGAGATGAGATTTGGAGTTTAATCTTTCTCAATCTCCACCCTAACTTTTTTTTTTTTTTAAGGTTGAATTTTGGAGAAAGAAAATGAATTAATTTTAGAGCCGACAGTGGGAGAAAGAGCAAGATGTGTGTGGTACAATTTGATATATTGTAAAGTATCCGAGGCACATGCACTTGGTCCCTCTTCCTAAATACTCTCTTAACCTCCACCTCCATCCTCCTTCCTTGTCTCATTCTCCCCTTTTATTTATTATCTATCTATTTTTAATATTCATTTGTTTTTTTTTTTTTTTTTTTTTTTTGTGGTACATTAATTTTTTGGGTTTGTCATATATATATTGATGCAGTACTAAAAAGATTTATTGATACTCATACAACATTTGTTCAAATCAACACACTACATGAAGTTTATAAGTCATAAATATATTACATTTAATATATTTTATTAAATAAATTAATTTATTGTAAAACAATTTTATTCGAACGGTTAAAATTTGCTTTCAACAAGCAGAATAATATTCTAATTATCATGTAAAATTTGATATATATATTTATATATATTTTTTTCCAAAACCAGATTGTATTCAATTGGTTGAGATTAAAATGATAATTCTATCATTTGTGTACTTTTTTCACAAGTGTATCTCTCAAAATACACAAGATATTGTAAATAGTAGTATTAAACAAGTTATGTATTATGTATATGAGTAGAGATAACATGAAATTTGTGAATTAATGGAGATTGAAATTCATTCTAGTTTGTTTGTTCCTTAGATGGTGCCAATGATTAGAATCTGAATAATTTGATTATTAGTATTAATGATAACGTATGTATTTATTTAAGTTGTATATATTATGTTTAATAAATTTGGCTCTATAGCTATCTTAGCTTTGCAGGACCAATAGTTGAATAGTCATGTGAAGTGTACGAGAAATTGGGGGAGTGGAGGTCTGTGTCATTGATAAAAGTAGCAATTTTACAAAATCGTAAAATTGGATTCTTGATATTAAATTGTTTATTTGGATTTTGATATTAAATTATACTCCTATGTATATATAAAATATAATTAGGAGTCCTTTACCTCCTCCTATCATATGTCGTATCTGCACCTTCCAGACGGTGGCTAGAAAGTGGGCACTGTGCACATGAGCCCACGAACCCAATTGCTTTCAAATCCCATACCCTTTTCCCCACATGCCCCTCCTCTTTTGCTTTTATTTACGTCCGTAGCCTTAGAGTAACGACAGTCTCTCTTTTAGTTTTATGTTTATATTAAAATTATATAAATTAAATTAGCTTAGCTATTATTTAAATTATTAAGGGCCAACTCTCTTGTACACTTGGTGTATGGTGCACTCACTCAACAGTTGTTCTCAATTACACTGAAAAGTTTACACTAGAAACTATTTTCAGTGTAGTGTAAACTTTTCAGTGTAATTGAGACCAACTTTTCAATATAATTGAGACCAACTTTTAAATGTAAACAATATCAATTGTTGAGTGAGTGCACCGTGCACTTGGTGCATATAACACTTGACTTTACTAATTATGTATTTATATAATATACTAATATGAAGTAATTAAACAATTGTTTGTGATTTGAGATGAGTTTTGATGATTCATAGCACTTTTATGCTAATTTATATTAATTCGTGTAATGAGTCCACACTCAATCTCTTTGGATCTAATTGTATATGAATTGTCTTGTGACTTTTTAATTTGTTTATTTTAAAGTAATTTGCATGGTGCATATCTACCGAAGACATATTCTTGATAAACACTGATAGTTAGTGTTGATAGTCTCAATTACATAACAAAAACTGAGCCTCTTCTAATGACTAACTTCCTAATAATTTGAAATTTTTATTATAATAATGGATCCCAGGTGTTAAATTACTTTTAATTCATGATTTTTCATTTTATAAATCTAACACAAAGTATTAGGTATTAGGTTTATATATCAAATTCCACAAAAGCAAGGCGAGTGGCAGGGAAACATAGTCGATCCAAGATATTAATATTAAATAAAAATAATAATATAATAATCATGTGTTTATGTGCATGAAGATCCACACAATAAACTCTTAACATGCAAATTGGTTCTGAGTTACCTCCCAACCTGACATTCGGTTTCTTGCCCAATTAATATAACAAAGCAGACAAAGATGCTACTAAATTAATTTCCATATATGGGTCAAGGGATTCTTCATAACATCACACATGTTTGTCATATGCATCTTAATTATGAATCTTAAGTACTTGTCTATTTTTTAAAATAGAAGTGTTTTTCCTTTCTTTTTTGTATGATTATATTCCATAACATGTATAAAAATAAGTGTATCAGCTTGCAAATATGATAAAGCTATTTCCAGGTTCCTTTGAAAATGTTAATTATTATTATTATTTTAATTGTGGTACTATATATAATTCTTAATTTGCATAATCTAGCTTGTTCGTCCAAATATATAGTCAATGCTAATCAATTATCAAATAGTAACCCTCCTATCATGAATTGATTCAATATTTCCTCTAATCATTTTTATAAAGTTATATTATTTAAAAAACGGAATTTTATTTACAGCACGAAGTTTATATTCTTACAACTTAACTCACCCCAATTTTTTTTTTAAGTTGATACTTCGTATCTACAACCATGACACTTCATTCACACAAGAATGATATTAGGGGAAAAAAAATTCACGGAACTTGGTTTCGTAGAAGTTCAGTTATAAGACGTGTCCATAAAATATAGAAGAACTAGTTTGTTTATCCAGTAAAAAAATCATTTGACAAATATTATCTGAGAAAGATGAATCATGCCTTTATTATGTTTACCTACAATTTGCCATGCATTCCAATTGAGTAGTTATCCTCTTCACCATTAAGTATCATAAAATCATGGAAGTGAAGTGAGTACCAACAAGTAAAATATTCCACAAACTATAATGCATGTTAACATCTTTTGTCGTTAATTGGTTCTCCTCTTCACCTTAATTATTTGTATATTTCTATCTTTTATTAATTCACTCCACAAAAAAAAAAAAAAAAGAATTTTTTTTGACAATTTTCGTTTTTTTCCCCAAAAATGTGTATATTTTTTTTGTCTCCTTTTTGAATTTTTGGATTTTTTGGAATATATCTTTGCTGGACTGTATTAATAAAAGAAAGGTTATGACATTTGTAAATATTACTTATTTAACATCGTACTGATAAAAAAAGAAGAAAATAATTACTTATTGAGTCTCGTGATTTAAATGGGCTTTACAATTTCCTGGCCCATTTGAATTTCTATATTTAAATGAACAAGAGAGAGAGGTTTGATTTTACTAAAATTTATTATGGTGGATGAAAAATATCATATTTTAGGGCTTGAGTAGAAAAATAAGTTGCAAAGTGATTAAAGTGTATGACCCAATTCTAAATATTAAGACAAGGGTCTTTTAAAGCCCAATCAATAAGGAATCCTACACTAGTATAATTAATTGCAAATGAAATCATAATTTTTTCACAAATTATAATTTAATATAATTTTAAGTTTTTGCGAATGAAACCCAACAAAAATATTTAATTGCAATTCTAACCTAACAAATATTTCAATCAACCCGAAAATGATGATTAATTATGTATTGTCACCCAAACAGATCTAAACATATTAATTATTCATTGTCAGGTAAGTGAAACATTATTTAAAAAATAAAAAAATTATTTGTTGGTTCGAATTGCAACCAAATGTTAGGTTGAGGTTTTGTTTGCAAATATTTCAAAAGTTTAGATTAAATTATAATTTACAAAAATAATGTGATTTAATTTGCGATTAATCCGGACTTCAACCTTTGTCCACAATTTTGACACCTCCACAATAGGGTAGGCACCTTTTCCACACATACTTAGCACACACATTGGCAGCTTCCAGTTGGACTCCCACTGACACATCGACGTCCTATCTTAATCCACAATAGAAGTTGTGGATCTCCGACAACGACGATCAAAGTTAGCTAAAAATCAGAACAATTTAAATGGGCCATAATTTATTGTATGACCCAGGTTAAATACAGTCCCATGTTTTATGAATACAACTCCATCCAAAAAATTGTTCGGAAATATTTTCTGAAAAATGTAACAATTTTCGGAAAAAAATTCCGAAAATTCATATGTTCAGTGTTTTTTCTTTTGTATTTTTTGAATTTTTTTCCAAAAATTGTCAAAATTTTCGGATTTTTTTTCCGAACATTTTTTAAGGGGTTGTATTAACAAAAGGTAGGACTGTATATAACCTTGTCCTTATTGTATATTTGAATCAAATTCTCCATCTCCAGTCTCGTTGGAACGGAGTGATTGGTTGACCTTGAGTCTTTAACCCTAACTAAACTGTCAAGACCAGAAAAACTCGAAATGAGTTGGGAAAAATTTGCCCTGAACCCTTATTTTTTCGATTTAAATGGACTAACTCCACATAGCATGACAATTTTAACATCTCTAATTGAATGTATTATATGTAAATGGTGTCAATTAATTATGTTTAAAAGTAAAATATTTTTTAACAAGAAAAAGTAAAATTTCTTTAATGTAGTGAAATAGAGTAGATATGAACTTGGAATTCAATATTTACTTTTGAAACCAAGTTAAGTATTCAATATTGTCATTTTGAATCAATTTATTTGTTCCCTCCGTTCTCAAAGACTTTTTACAAATTTGAGGGCACACTTTTAAAATAAATAAATATAATAAATAGAGTATTGAAAGTGATGTGTAAAGTTTAATTATTGAAGTAGTGAATTTGGTTGGGGTGAGCGTAGTGTAAATATGTGAGTATTGTGAGAATAAAGTTAAGTAGAAATTTCCATTTATAATTGGGTCCCACGATATATTTCACAATACCTTTACTTTATCTATTTTTTTAATAAAATACTAATTTTCATTAAACCTTTTGTCCAATAGTAAAAGAGTAAAACTTTCGTGAACAGAGGAAGTATAAATATATAAAAACAACCATTCAAATACTATCATTGCATTACAATAAAGAACTTAAATTAGACAAAAAAAAAAAATATATATATATATAAGAGTTTTAGTATGTTAAAATTTAGAGTTTTGAACTTTAAATTAAGAAAATTGCATAAAAGCTAAAAAAAATAAAAATAAAAAACCGTACCCAGATCCTTTCGACTGCGACTCCAACTGTGTTTGGAAAAAGTAAAGACCCTATTTGAGATTTGGAGCCAATAATATACATTTGCCCACCCAGGCCAGCTCCAGTCCTGCCTCGGCGGGGAAGCAGAATAGAGTAAAATGAAATTGGTGGGTTGGCGTAATTTGAAATTGGGAGAAGCAAAAGCACAAAGGAGATAATCAAAAGTCGAAGATGGCGGATGCGCAGGGGGATGCGCAGTACGTTGATGCGAAGACGTCAGTGTGGTGGGACATAGAGAACTGCCAGGTCCCCAGAGCCTGCGATCCCCACACCGTCGCCAAGAACATTAGTGCCGCCCTCGATAAAATGAATTACCGTGGCCCCACCACCATCTCCGCCTACGGCGACACCAACCGTATTCCCACCTCCACCCAGCACGCCCTCTCCAGCACCGGCATCGCTCTCAACCACGTTCCTGCCGGTACCCTCCCTTTTACCTTTCACAACGAAGCCCTAATCCCTGTTTCATTTATGTCTATATCAACTTTAATTTGGACTGGAGAGGTTTTCTATGTCCTTTTCATTTTCCTTGTAAACTATATCTAGTAGAACGATCGTTGGGTTTATATGGCTGGCATACCAAATCTTTGAAATTACTTGAAGATTTTGTTCTGTTCTATATGCGTAGGAGGGATATTGGGTTTGAATGTGTGCATTAGAGTTTTATTTTGTACAATTGATGAAAACTGCAATCGCAAGTGCTTGAATGTAGGGGAATTTGGGTTTGGAGTTTTTAAAAATAGTGAGATGGTTTTTCAGGGTTGAACCTTTCAATGCTCAACCGAGGGCACACAAAACAAAAGTTGAAGTTTGATAGTTTTGAATATGAACAGGAGTGAAAGATGCAAGTGACAAAAAAATACTAGTTGACATGCTGCTGTGGGCAGTCGACAATCCAGCCCCAGCAAATTATTTGCTTATATCGGGTGACCGAGATTTTTCAAATGCTCTTCATCAGTTACGCTTGAGAAGATACAACATCCTTGTAGCACACCCTGTTAATGCATCCGCTGCTCTCGTTGCTGCTGCCAAATGTGTATGGCTATGGACAAGCCTTGTTTCCGGTGGATTACCACTCAAAGTTAAACTTCAACCTGCTCCTAAACTCCCACCTGCTCCACAATACACAAAGAAGCCAAACATGACAAGAACCACAAGTTTGCCCAGTAATCTTGAAGGAGGAGGAAGTAATGAGATGGAGGTTTCAGGTAAACCAGAAAATATTCCTGTTAAAAAGTTTATGAAAGCTCCTCATGAATTCTTCATTTCTGCCTCAAATCTACTTCCTGGAAGCATCGATACCTCATCTAGCACTTCAAATAACCTAACGAATCAAATGATTCATCCTCGACCTCCTTATGTTCCTGATAAAATGATCTCCACCACTTCCCATTCTAATACTTCTCAATCAGTTTCTTCAACTTCAGATGCACCTAAATCCACGGTGTCTCTGAATCCCAATACTTCATTCGTAGATGACACGAGTGGTGTAAAATCTTTGACTTACAACGGGGATGGGAAACATCCTCCTTCCTCAACCTCTGCTGCTCCACCTAATAACGGTGTGCAGGGAAACCAAGAATGTGGTCCTCCACTGAACTATGAACAGGGCCTCGTAGGTGTTATCTTCATAGCTTTGCATACTCTAAAAGTTGAGAAAATTGTTCCTACAGAAGCAAATATAATCGACTGCATTCGTTATGGTGATCCAAAGTATCGCAAGATTGATGTGAGGAAGGCTTTAGAATGTGCGCTTGACCGAAAAATGATAGTCAAGAAAAATTTAGGTGTGATGGAGCTTTACACCGGGTGGAAGGACAAGATGTGGGCATGCGAGAATCCTCTTGGTGGTAGTGTCGAGCAGTACACAAGTGCAACGTGGGATGCGATCCAGAATTTCATAACTTCATCTGCTGGGAGTTGTGCTTTGAAAGCATCTGAATGCAGGTAAAGTAGGGATAGATAGATTATCAAGTGGCTTTCAATTTAGAAAATGCAAGTGGAGTGGAGTGATGATGTAGTTTACATTAATCTGTTTTCAGGTATGAAGCAGCTTTGATTCTTAAGAAGTCTTGCTTGGGATCATTTTCTTTGGGAGAGGTACTTCGAATCTTGGACGTGATTATTACGAAAAAACAATGGATCAAGCCTGCAAACTTGGGATGGCAACCTATAACTATTACTCTTTAAAATCTTAATATGATGATGATGATGATTCTGGTGAACCTATTACTATCGCTATCGCTCTTTTATGAATCTGTGAATCTGCTTTCATCATCATTGTGGGTGATGATCAAATTTTTGAGTTGGGATGGTATACAAATTTTGTCGATGATGTTAGATCTATCTACTTATATTTCCTTGGGGTTGAACAAGTGCTTATACACTGCTTCTCTCGTTTTATTTGTGATCAGGCAAACTTTTATTTGAGGCAGTTGTATTTTCCAAGCATGTAGTAGCTCAATGAAAGAAACAGAGGATTTATTTTATGCAGATGATGATATCCTCAGTTACTTGTGGCTTATAACGTTGTATGAAGAATGCATTAGGTAAAAATTGGCATTGCATGTTAGTACATTGGCTTCACTATACTCAGTTAAACATCATCATGCCTATGATCCCATGTTTTGGTTTACATAAATAATTTGATTTGTTTTTTTAAGATGAATTAAATGCCAAGATATTGTTGGAATCTAATCCGAGTTTTATTTCATTAAAATCATGGTGTTACAAGTGTTTGGAATGTAGAGAGTGTTAAGGGAGAAATGGATTGAAAGAAGGATGAGCCTCCTTCTGTCTTCGATAAGCCCTAAAGGAATGAATTTAGTGATATGTCAAAACAATTGCATTTTATTTTGAGAAAAAACGTTGTTAGTTAGGATTAGAAAATAAGAACCTGGAAGCAGTGGATCCACCAAGAGCAAGTGCTCCCAAAACGATGAAAGCAAAAGGAACTACACTCGCCGCTCTCCCTCCTCCTCCTCTTCCTGCTCTTGGAAATCCAGTTTTCACCACTCGATAATCATACGATGCTGCTGCTGATGATGATTAAGGATTAGTATATAATGAAGTAGGTAAACATAATTGAAGGCCACACCACACCTGTTGTTGTGTTTCTCCCTGTAACGCCAAAATGTGAATTTGGTTTAACTAACTAAACGTATATAATTGAAGTCGTTAATTCTTGCAAAATTGATGTTACCGGAGTGCAGGAAAGCGTAGGCTTCAGAGATCTGCATCAACACACAAACACACTCTTGCAATTAAACAAACAAATTTACCAAATGAGGCGAAGGTAAATCGAATTCTAACCAGTTTGAATTTGGACTCGGCAACAGCCTTTTGGTGAGATGGAAATCGATCAGGATGAGTTTCCAGAGCCTTCCGTATGTACGCAGCTTTAACCTAAAACCCAATTCACACAATTCAATCCACAATCTCAATCTTCATCACTTTCGATGAGAACTAACCTGGGATGAGGATGGGAGATAATTAGGGGGGAATCCCAGCAAAGTTTTTGCCTCATCGCTATGCATAATAATTAGCACGCACGCTTCTCTCTCTCTAAATTCTAATTCAATTCACTCGTTTCTTTTGGATGAGTGTCACGCCACGCTCCACGTCCACCTATTCCT
This sequence comes from Ballota nigra, assembly GCA_947034835.1. Taxonomy (NCBI): domain Eukaryota; kingdom Viridiplantae; phylum Streptophyta; class Magnoliopsida; order Lamiales; family Lamiaceae; genus Ballota; species Ballota nigra. The sequence goes on along the minus strand of OX344727.1, from coordinate 352,620 downwards.
TTTTTCTTCCTTTTCCCTAATGAACTCTACTTACTACCTAATCATAATTAACTCCTTAATCTTTAGCAAACTTTTTACATTGGATCGTCCAAGATTATTGTCATGGCATTGGGATAATGAGTCAACCAATCTCCTTAAATTCTATAATTACCTCATGTTTTTATCGTTGCTCATGTCTGCATATTTTACCACCGAATTATTGACCCTACTATTTTTTTTATCGGTAAACGGACAATTTTATTTCATTGACCCTACTATTTATGTTTTTGTTAATTCTATTCAATATTTTGATTATACCTTTTGTAAAGAATAGAGATTTGATATGCCATTCACCGTTAATGAGGTGATGGAATTGTATACTATTATATAGTCAAATATTTACAATTTGAATATCCCTAAATATAGGAAACAGATCAATCAGATAAGTACAAAAGATATAAAATATATTCTAGTATATTCTAGAGAATTACTGATGTTTATCCTCAATACCCCCGCAAGCGATACGTGGGGTGAAGCCGAACGCAGAGCTTGGAGCGAAGAAATTCAAAGGCAGGGCGAGGTAAGCTCTTGGTAAAGATATCAGCAAGTTGTAAAGCAGATGACACAAACTTTGTTTGAAGCTTCCCAGCAGAAACAAGTTCACGGACGAAGTGGTAGTCGATGTCGATATGTTTTGCCTGCTTATGAGACACTGGATTCTGACTCCAAAAGATGGCACTTTTGTTGTCACAAAATAGAAGCGGGCAAGAAGAGAGATGAACCTTCAACTCGTGTAACAAATTAGATAACCATCTGATCTCTGAGGCAGCATTGGCAAGAGCACGGTACTCAGATTCACAAATAGAACGTGCGACAGTCGGTTGTTTCTTGGCACTCCAAGAGACAAGATTCCCCCCCAGAAAAACTGAATATCCGTAAGTGGAGCGACGAGAGTCAGGACAACGGGCCCAGTCTACATCAGAGTACGCAACGATGGAAGGAGTAGAGGGACGGGTAAAAGTCAAGCCCAAGTGAAGTGTACCCTTTACATAGTGTAGAATACGCTTGACAGCATGAAAGTGATCAGATGTAGGGGCGTGCAAGAATTGGCTAACGAGATTCACTGCATAGGAGAGATCCGGACGAGTTATGGTGAGGTACTGCAAAGCACCAACGAGAGATCTATACAGCGTCGGATCAGAAAAAGGTTCACCAGTGGAAATGAGAGTTTCACCAGCTACAAGCGGTGTGGAAATCGGTTTAGAGTCCAAGAGTTGTGCTCGTTCTAGAATGTCCTTTGCATATTTCGCCTGACCAACAAATAAACCGTCTGGAGTGTGGGAAACCTCCAAGCCCAAAAAGTAGTTAAGTCTACCAAGATCCTTGATAGAAAATTCAGAACTGACATGATGAAGAAAACGTTGTAATAAAGCAGAATCACTCCCCGTGAGAATAATATCATCCACATAGAGCAAAAGGTAGATAACTGAGGCACCTTTATGAAGGTAGAAGAGAGAAGAGTCGGAGCGGCTCTGCTGAAAGCCAAGACGCATCAGGAAGGAACTGAATCTGTGATACCAAGCCAAAGGGGCTTGTCGTAGGCCATAAAGAGCTTTCTTCAGGCGACATACATGATCTGGAAATCGTGGATCGGAGAAGCCAGGAGGCTGAGTCATAAAGACAGGTTTGACAAGAATTCCATTTAAAAAGGCGTTCTTAACATCAAGCTGATGAAGGGGCCATTTATTCTGAACTGACAAGGCAAGAATAACACGCACAGTAGCAGCTTTGACAACTGGACTAAAGGTATGGCTAAAATCAGTGCCCGAAATTTGTGTAAAACCCTGAGCAACAAGACGAGCTTTATAACGCTCGATAGAACCATCAGAGTGATACTTAGTCCGAAAAACCCATTTACAACCAACAATGTTGGTGTCTGGAGGGCGAGGAACCAGATCCCAAGTGTTATTCAAGTGTTATTGAGGATAAACATCAGTAATTCTCTAGAATATACTAGAATATATTCTATATCTTTTGTACTTATCTGATTGATCTGTTTCCTATATTTAGGGATATTCAAATTGTATATTGAGGATAAATATCAGTAATTCTCTAGAATATACTAGAATATATTCTATATCTTTTGTACTTATCTGATTGATCTGTTTCCTATATTTAGGGATATTCAAATTGTAAATATTTGCCTATATAATAGTATACAATTCCATCACCTCATTAACGGTGAATGACATATCAAATCTCTATTCTTTACATGGTATCAGCCTAACTCATCGGTAAACCCTAATTTTCCTAATTTCCCTTCTCCCTCAACCGCCCTCACGGCCACGAACGTGTGAATTGGTCAAGTCCCCACCATTCACACTTAAACCAATTCTCATTCCAGTAACTAGAATTATCAATCACGTTTCTTAGTACCTTCTTAATTCTCATTCACCCTAGCACTCAATTACAATTCACGCAGTCCATATTTTCTTTTGTTCTCCTTCACACTGTCAACGATCGAACTGGTCTCCTTCGATCCGACTTTCATTGCAACTCCGACGAATGATCCTGTCCCTATTGCCACCATGATTCACATGGTTACTCTCAAACTTTCGTCCTCCAATTACATCCTGTGGAAACGACAAGTGATGCCCATGCTTACGTGTTTCGATTTACTTGGTCATGTCGACGGGACTTCCGTCGCACCACCACCCACTCTCTCCTCCACTTTCGATGGTGTGCCGATGCTGAATCCGGCTTACGTAGCGTGGCATCTCAAAGATCAGAAATTGATCGGGGTTCTCTTCTCCACTCTATACGAAGAAGCCATGGCCGAAGTTGTCGATTGCACGTCATCGCGATCTGCCTGGCAAACGTTGGAGGCCGCCTACTCCCACTCATCCACATCTCGTGCAAATCAGTTGCGTGAGGAACTTATCTCTCTTCGCCGTGGAAATCTTTCTGTCAAGGAATATGGCAAGAACTTCAAGTCTTTGTGTGATCAACTTTCCGCGATTGGTCGGCCGGTGGATGATTCGGACAAAAGTTTCTGGTTCCTCCGAGGATTGGGTTCTCAATTTGCTAATTTTGCGGACACGCGGATGTCCATGGATCCTGTCCCCTTATTTTCGATCCTTCTTCATCAAGCCATTCAATTCGATATGATGAATCAAGCGATGGAATCCTCTCCTCAGTCGCAGCAGGCCGCGTTCACGGTGTCTTCTCGGCATGGAAATTCTGGTTCATGATCGAACGGTACTGGACGTGTATATTCTGGACCGTCTGGTACTAATTCTGGGCGCAGTGGCTCGGGCGCATATTCTGGACCAACTGGTCCTCCTTCTGGCGGTCGCTCGGGTTCGTCCAGTGGTGGCTGAGGTACTTCCGGTCCTGGCACTCGAAGACCGTACGTTCCGCGTTGCCAGTTGTGTCGGGGAGACCATTATGCGGACAAATGTCCACAATATCTCAAGCTTGTCCACACGTCTCCTGCTAATCTTGCCCAGGCTTTTAATGCCTCTTGCGCTGTTTCTGATCCGATATCCAATTGGTACGTCGACTCCGGTGCTTCAGCTCATTGTTGAGTTATGGAGCCTGCTCGACTGCTTCACGTCCCAGCTTCTCGGTGATCCAACTTTTTCGAAAGGCAGAATTTTCGGTTGGATGGGCTTAGGGTTTTGGCCCAGGTTTCTTATATATTCTCATATGACTCATTGTAATTGTATCACCGAAAATATAGTATATCTCCTGGCTTGGTAGTGCCCCCAGACGTAGTCTTTACAGACGAACTGGGTAACCAAATCGTTTGTTCCGTTTTTCAATTTCTCTATAATTGCAGATAAAATCCTAACACTCATATGACCGCTCAAACATCCGACTTGGACTCTTTTGAGCCCTACACTGGTAATGGTTCCGTCGTGGTTGGTAATGGTAATTCTTTGCCCATTTCTCATATTGGTTCAAGTTCTTTGAATAATGGTGTAAAATTACTTGATGTTTTGGTAGTTCCACACATTACCAAAAACTTACTATCCATCAGTAAACTGACAAGTGATTTTCGGTTGATGTGCTCTGATACCAGGTAAAGAATAGAGATTTGATATGCCATTCACCGTTAATGAGGTGATGGAATTGTATACTATTATATAGTTAAATATTTACAATTTGAATATCCCTAAATATAGGAAACAGATCAATCAGATTATAAGTACAAAAGATATAGAATATATTCTAGTATATTCTAGAGAATTACCGATGTTTATCCTCAATACCTTTACTATTTTCACTTAATCTTTTTGCGTTACATTTTCTACTTCTCTCCTATCATTAACACATATTTTATAAATTGATCATATTTAAACATTACAATATCAAGTGGAATATAAATACAATTATTAAAAATGACAAATACTTAATTCTATGCATATGCAGTATATATTCAATTCAAAATTCAAATGTAATATAGAAAATATTTTACTAAAAAAATAGTTAATGAATATTATATATTTTCTTTGAATAATATTACTGGTTTTATTAATTATCCGGTCCACCTCTCATGGGTGATAGGGTACTTGGTTACAACCAAAATTGTCCGTATTTTATAATTATATTTCGGTTCCAATTTAAATTAACACAATGACGATATACTTTACTTTTAAATACATTTTGAATAGTTTCATTTTTTACTTCTATATATTGAATCTTAATTTATTTATTCTTAAAAATTAAGTGCATACATGATTTCTTATGCTTAATTTATTGGTCTATTTTACAAGAACGTCGAAGGTTATGGAAAAAAAAGAAAGAAAAGAGCCCATTAGTCACCTGCGTAGTGAAAATCATACCTAATTATCTTATAATAGATGAATATCCATATCCATATCCATACAAGGAGGTAGTGGTTGATATAAATGTCGATCGCACATATTTTGGTTAAAAGAAGTAAATTTAATTAATATAATTAGAGGTGCCCCCAAAATCATGGGTTCCCCTACACCAACTGAAATCCCGCTCATCCATTTCTTGATCACACTATAAACTCTCGCCCTTTGCATTTCATTTCTCTCAAACCAGATCATCTGGTCGCCTGATTTTCTTTTTATCTTTTATCCTTTAATCCAAACCCCCTTCACTTTTGCCTCGGCCTTGCCTAATAAAAGAGGAATTTAAGTGAAGCTAAAAAGAAAAATAAGCATGGGTGCCGGCAAGGCTGCAATCCCCATCGTGTCCATCCTACTTGTGGTGGGGGTCGTCATCGGCGTCGTGGTGGTGGTCAAGAACAAGGACTCCGCCCCTACCCCCAACACCGTTAACGCGTCCATGAAAGGCGTCACCTCCATTTGCGAGTACACTTCCTACAAGGAGGCCTGCGCCGCGAGCCTCGAGTCCGTTGCTAAGAACACCTCCGCCTCCCCCAAGGACTACATCTTCGCTGTCGTGGAGGCGACGCTGAAGGAGCTCAACAAGTCCCGGGAGGCGACCGGGCAGGTGGTGGTGGACAAGTCGAAAGACGAGTCCTCCCACATGGCTGTGGAGGACTGCAAGGAGCTCCTCGACTACGCCGCCGACACTCTCCAGGCCGCCATCTCTATGGTGGGCGACAGCGACCTCCACACGCTCGAGGACCGCGCCCAGGAGCTCCTCAGCTGGGTCACCTCCGTCTACGCTTTCCAAACCGATTGCTCCGACCATGTCCAATCCCCCGAGTACAAATCCGCCATCGAAAACGGCATGGTTAACTCCACCCAGCTCACGCACAACGCCGTCAACATCGTGGCCGAGATGTCCCAGATTCTGAAGATGTTCAACCTTCCCACGCAGCTGACGGCGGCCCAAAGGCGGCTCATGTCCGTGGACGAGGAGGGACTCCCGACGTGGTTCAGCGGGGCTGATCGGAGGCTGCTGGCGGCCAAGGGTGGTGCAGCCGCGCCTAATGCGGTGGTGGCCAAGGACGGGAGCGGCCAGTTCAAGACCATAAACGATGCCCTCAACTCGTACCCGCCCAAACACGAGGGCAGATTCGTGATTTACGTGAAAGAAGGGGTGTATGAAGAGAAGGTGATTGTTGACAAGAAGAAGCCCAATGTGTACATGTACGGGGATGGCATTGGCAAAACCATTGTCACCGGAAAGTTGAATTTCGGCATAATGAAAATTGGGACCATGAATACCGCCACCTTCGGTAATACATATTCCTTCCCTAATAATTCAACACGCATGCATGCGAGTTTACAAACACAACTTAATTAATTAATGTGAAAATGCATGCATGGGCCTTGAACGACGTATATATATGATTGGGTTAATTTTTTATGGATGCATGCATGCAGCAAACGAGGCAGAAAACTTCGTGGCACGAGCAATGACGTTCCGCAATACGGCAGGGCCGGAGGGTCACCAAGCGGTGGCGTTCAGGTCGATAGGAGACAAGGCGGCTTTGTTCGACTGCAGCTTCGAGGCATCCCAAGACACGCTCTACTACCAAAACCAACGTCAGTTCTACCGCAACTGCCGCATCTACGGTACAATCGACTTCATCTTCGGGAAGGGGACATGCCTGATCCAGGACAGTGAGATCATCGCCAGAAAGCCCCTGGACAACCAGTTCAACACCGTGACCGCCGACGGCAAGGAGATCAAGAGCGGGAGCAACGGGCTCGTCCTCCACAACTGCCGCATCGTCCCCGACAACTACCTGGCCGACGTCCGGTTCAAGATCCCGACCTTCCTGGGGCGGCCGTGGAAGAAGGAGGCTCTGACGGTGACGATGCTGAGCGACCTGGCGGACTTCATCCGGCCGGAGGGGTACAAGTTGTGGGACGGGGAGAGCTTCCACAAGACGTGTTTGATGTACGAGTACGCTAACCGTGGGCCCGGATCCCCGATTACCCGCAGAAACAAGGACTTCCTCAACTTCAAGGAATTGTCCAAGAACGAGGCTGCCGCTTTCACCGCCGGCCCATTCCTCGCCGGAGCTCAGTGGTTGCCCCAGACTGGCGTTCCTTTCAGACTCGGATTCTGAGATATCCCACTAATTTAATTAGGATCTCCTATAGTCTATATATTAATTAACATTACTAAAACTTAATTAGGGGATCTAGCCAATATATCATATAATTTAATTTGTTTATTATATTACTCCAATTTTAGGATTTATGACGCCGGCCTTTTATTAATTTATAAAGGGTTCCACTCCTAAATCCTTTTAAGTACTGTATATTTTCAATGTGTATTTTATTATTTGTTGTATATGCCAATTTTTTTGTTACATGTAATGTACTTTTGCCTACATACCAGCTACTATTGAATTTTGAGACCTATACGAATTATTTTTCATGCCTTTGGCAATTGGAGTAACACTTTTTTTTTTTAGTTCTCAATTAATGTTGTTCAGTAAAAACTAACAATATTTATTGAAAACATAACATTGTTCCATTAATAACACTTAATACTATTTATAGTGAAAGAATTTATAGTGTTCAATAAAAATAACTAATTAATATTATTTATTAGTGAAACTGAAAACAACAATTATCATTTTTTTTTTTTAAATGCACACTAGTTATGCAATGCAACTAATGAATACAAAAATATATATGCCTTACAAGTGGGCTTTTCTTAAATTAAAATTGAAATCAACGTTTTATGCATGTAAACCATCGAAACCATTCATAATCATGAAAAGTCATTTTTTTTCTATTGGTAATTAATCGAACAAATCCTAAATATATATTGGGTCGCCATCTCGTAGTCGTAGTCCTACTCATATAATCCAAGCAAATTTCAGTAAAACTATATATATATATATATAACCAATCTGCAACGAGTAATTAACTACTATATATATATCCACAAATAATTGTCTCACTATACTCACTAACTACTCATGACACGCCTGCACATTATTGGTTTTCAGCTGCACCTATTGAATTGAATCTCCCAATGGCCACACTTGATCTATAAAATTCAGACCCTAAAACAACTAATACTATTGGTGTTTTAATTAAGCCAAGTGTAGAAGATAATATAGAAAATCCTCACGTCTTCGTCTTGTAAGAAAAATATCACCATTAATTATTACATTAGTCCCTTTCTCTCTCTCTCCCTGATTACTTACTTTGCTTCCACTACTGGGTTTTGAAACCAATCAGTTTCCAGTTATGTATAATAACAGAAACAGGAAAGTATCAGGTGGCATTTACCTATTTTTATACAGGGGTCGTTATCAAGTAGGGAGGAATTTTTCTAATCTAGGAATTTATATAGAAGAAAAGGAAGCCGTTAACCTTTGCCACTTTCTTCTTACATAAAAGGAGGTGATGAGTGTGTGGTGGAGTTGGGAGGAGAACAAGTTGTTTGAGGAGGCTGTGGCCGCGGTGGATGAGAAAGATCCCGATAGATGGGAGGTGGTTGCCGCCATGGTCGGAGGGCAAAAGAGCGCCGATGATGTGTACAAACACTATCAGACTCTATTGCATGATTTGTGCTTCATTGAATCTGGCTACTTTGATCACACACTGTCGTCTACTACTACATTTTATTTCTTTCAAATTGTAGCTAGCTTGTAAGAATTACCAACACATCATGTTGAAAGAGTCCATGTTGTTTTGTGTTGATTTATGTGTACTAATTGTGTGCAAGATTAGTGGGTTTGTCCATTTTTTTTAGTTAGTTGCCCTCTATATTTTTAGTTTTCTCTCTAAACAGAATATAATTAGCTCCTACATATTTAAAACAAAATTTGCAGCCACTAAAACCACTAATATTAAATTACCCATCTTAAAACCAAAAAAGAAAAAAAAAAAAGAAAAAAAAAAGAAAGGTGAAGAGGAGTTATACATGGCACTACAACAAAATAAAGAATTGACTACGGAATTAGAATTGTCTACAAAAATTTTCATAAAAAAAAGTTCGTAGTAAGAATTGCCTACGACTTGCCTACGAAAATTTATAATTACGAAAGCATCTACATTTCTCAACCTAAAAACAATTTGCCTACGAAATGAAATCCCTAGGTATAATTACCTACAAGTCATTTGCCTACAAAAAATTACCTACACCACAACTTGCCTACGGAATTTTCGTAGGGAAATTATATTTTAGGTGGAGAAGAAAGATGTCTATACAATTACAAATTTTTGTAGGTTTCCCCACTATGAATTTTTGTTGTTGGAAATTCCGTAGCCATATTAACAATTTTTGTAGGCAATTTTATTTTTTGTTGTAGTGTGAAAACAATTGCAATAAATTACTCCGGAAAAGAGTAAACTACAAGTATTGGTGCAAAAAAAGGGAATATTATTGGTCCCCTAAGACTTTTAAGAGATAAGAATGAGGGAGATGCCGTGGTGTTATCCAAGATCTAACAAGCTGTGGCAATTCGATTTTTTCCATTAATGAATCATGGATGTTGTGAAACATCACCAGATACTTAATTTTGAAAAGGAATTTGGAGGAGATGAGAAGTTGAGAGCAATTAAACTTCAAGATAGGTAGAGAACATGAAAATGAAAGAAAAGGAGAGCTTCAATAATGTTCATTCATGATTTATTTAGCTCACCAATCATATGAAGGCATATGGACATGGTGAAGAGCTTAATATCAAATCAAATCAAATAATTGTAGGAAAAAAAAACATGATTTGTTTCCTAAGTATGGTGGCTGGCTGTCGTTTAACAAACTGAGGATATTTCTGAAAAATGTCTATGAGTCCATTAAGTGCATTTCATCACTTAAGCTCAGATATTCCTTCTTGGATCAATAAACTTCAATTTTAGGGTGACATCTCACATATGAAAACCAATTTGAATTTTTTGTTAGCATATATAAAAGTCAAAATTCTTCAATAATCGGAATAAGAATAAACATGTGTAATTGTGATGATAATGAGTATAAAAAATGACCACTTCACCTTCATAATACTTTGAAGGAAGTAATATGACCCGGATGACTTAATCATTACCCCACTTTGATTAACTACCTCCCTTCCTATAATCGCTTATCCTCAATCATTCACTAATTCCTAAAAAAAACAAAACAATAACAACACAACCATTATTCTCATTCTCATTGTAATTTACTATTTCCAACCGAAGAAAGTGCCCCTCAAAGTGTTGCATCCATATAACATGCTCAACTTGAAAGCTCTCAAGAGATAGCACTAAAAAAGAGGGATCATGTTCTTGGTAGGAAATGTAGTACCAATCAAATAGATAAACCTATTCTCAACAGCAAAGCCTCATGATCTATGAATGTTAAATAGTTGCAAACAGAGAGCACATCATCAAATATATGTGAAGAGTTTTTAAGTTTTCATTTTCCAACAGAGTATAAGATAGTTATCTCATTCCAAATATTCATTTGCAGGGCAGGACCCCTTTATCTCTTTTACCTTAACATATATCCCCCAAACAGAAAACAGAACACAACTAAAGAATTGAGATCAATATTTGGAAAAAGTTCAGCAGCAATTCAGAAAATAATTAAATCGAACACCCTACCATACTATTCTTATATCATAATTACAATCTGTGTTCTTCCTAGGCTAGAATAACCTACAATATACATTTCCAAGCATCTCAAATTCAGAGTTTGGAAAGAAGTTTGTAAACACTCTGGGAAATGCTTCAAGTGCAAAAGATCAAAGCCTTACTACCCCAAGCATACCTCGAATGAATCTTGTAATCTTTGTACGAATGACGATAAATATATGCGTATGTATCCTAGTCCTAGATAATAGATGTGAACAAACAGAGAAGGCAAAGGCGTGGACTGTTATAAATTAGCCTCCAAGAGATCAGGGAGCGTAATCTTGCCAGAGTTATTGCGGTCAAGCTTGTTGAACTGATCACATATCTGCAAGATATCTTTGTCCCGAATCTTCCCCATTTCTTTGAGCTTGAAGATCACATATTCTGATTTACTGTGTATAAGTATAGATGCAAATTGACAAATCAGAAAGTAATTATAAATGTACTGTTTTCCTCTTCTGTAAAATAGGCAGGTTAGGCTCTTCAAATGTGCAAATTGACTCCCATCATTCATTCATTCAATATAAACAAGAAGAAAAGGCTATATACAAAAGACAGTAGCAGGTAGCCACACAATTAGGAATGCAAGAAACAGTGAGTAGTATGAGAATGATACCTAATAAAACCATTGTGGTTAATATCAGCAGCAAGCAAATCGTCGACAGTAATACGGCGTTGCAACACCCAATTGGCAATCTTACGGTGCCTCTTGTCGATCCTGGCCTCCACAAGATAAACAAAAGCCCTCGCCACCGCTAGAGTCGAAAACAGCAGCCAAATCGACGCAAACAATCTCCCCTCCACCGTCTTAAACGCCATATCCCCATACCCAACCGTCGTCACCGACATCACCGATAAGTAGACAGAATCCACCAGGTCGAAGCTCTCCACAAAGTGGAGCACCAGAATCCCAGCCCCAATGCAGAGCACCACCGCCCCCAAAGCTAAACCCACCTTAAGCCTAATCCTCATCCTCCCCTTGGCCACGTCTACTAAGAAATTCCTAGCGGAGAATCGGGGCTGTGGATTGGGTTGGGGCCCACCCTTGATGCCAGTGAGAATCATGGTCTCCTGCAAATCAAGGACGTAATTGACGACCCCGCTGAGAAGAATGTCGATGAATCCGAAGCCTATGAGGACGAAAAAGCAAGCGAAGACCTTAGCGAGGGGGGAAGTGGGGGCGATGTCGCCGTAGCCTATGGTGCACATGGTGACGATGCAGAAGTAGAGGGCGTCGACGAAAGGGTGGGTCTCGGCGCCGGAGAAATGGTCGCGGTTGAAAGAATAGATAATAACCCCGAGGGAGAGGTAGAGGATGAGTAGGAGAGCGGCTTGGCGGACGAGAGAAGAGGAATCGGATTGGATATTGGGATTGGTGGGGTGATGAGAGCGGAAATCTGTCATAGCCGCCATAGCTGGGGCGGTTTTTGAGCGCTGCATCTTCTTCCGGGAGGTGGAGGAGGAGGGCGGCGGCGGAGAGGAAGAGGGGGAATTGGGGAAAGAATCTTGGTCATGGTCGTGTTGTTGGAAAATTAAAGCGGGTTGAGAAAGGGAAGTAGGGAGATTGATGGAGGTGAAATCAGGGAGGTGGGGAGGAGTAGTGGGTATGAGCAAGGGCTCCTCCGCCGCTGCCATTCATGGAGGAGTGATCGGCGATTTCAAATCTCCAGTGCAGTGCAGTGCAGCAGTAATAATTTGATGATAAAAATGGAAGACGGAGAAATCGAGATGAGTCAATCATGGAAGGTTGATTGGGTATTCATGAGATTTTGAATTTGACTGATAAACAGGCGTAGGCGTGGCTGATGAGTCGCGTGAGGAGGCATGTTCCAATCACAAATTCGTCGCGCTCCACACATTTCAATCACACTTAATCTTATGCAAAATTATTATTATAATATAATAATTAGGGAATGTGTTTTTTAATAACATAGGGAATACTAATAAATTAAGCCTACCCCATCTACTATCTATACTTCATTCAAAATATCGTTTTTCTTAAAATTATTGTACACACTCTAAATTTAGACAATTACAACCTTTTTGTTAAAAATAATCTAAAGGTTTTAGTTATCTTCGATCTTTATAAACAAAGGAAGCACATGCAAACAAAGGGAAATCAAACACAAAATTTGGGAAGAAGTGGAATTTTTTATACAAAGGAAAAAAGAATAGATTCTAGCCAAATATAAATTTTTTGTTGTTTAAGAGGTGTGCCTTGAACAATGCACGAACTACGAAACGAATTCGTAAGAAAAATCGAGTCAAGAAAAATCCTATTCCCACAAGATTGAATACGTCCCGTATAGTGCTTACGGTATCGTGCGTATGAGTCTCCAAAAGTAAAACGGTTTAACAGTTTACACCGGCACCACCACCGTGTATAAACTCTCGGCGAACGAAATCGAAATTTCGAACTGAACGAAATAAGTATATTGCGAAAAGCTTTCTAAACTCTAAGATTCGTAGGCTGAAAAGGTGAGTCCGAAAGTCTGGATATGAAGGGGTATATATAGGCGGAAATCTGCACTGCAGATGAGGACGATCGGTTGAGAAAATCGTGGACTAATCACGAATTTAGTGGATAAAAACTTATCTCTTTCTTGGGAAGCAAGAACGGAAATTCCAGAAGCTTCGTAGGGATATTCCAATCGAAATCAAATTCGAATTCTGGAGTGTTTTAATCATTCCTTGAGTGTATTAATCATGTTCGTGGGCCGACCCAAATCTGATGGGCCACCCAAACCAGTTCGGTCCAAAAAAAGGTATTGGGTTTTTTCATATTTTTTGTATTCTAAAAATATAGGTAGGCCCCAAAGCCCAAGAACCAAGAACCACGACCCCCGGACCCGGGATCGAGCGGGCCGCGTGCGCGTGTGTGGTCCATGGTTAGGGTCCCATGTACCAAGTTAAAGAAAATGAACACTTTCCTTCTTATATACAAGGAAGATTTCTTGTAAATTTCCAATGTCAGCTGGAACTCAAATTTTCCATTCCCATGAAGTCATTTAACACATATGAATAATTATTCAACTTCCCAAATTAATTTCTCACTAACCTCGTTATTTTTATTTTCCCAAAACACTAACGTTTTCATTCCTAAAAAAATTAGTCAAAGTCAGGGTATAAACCCTTTTATTTAAACCAATTTCCAACCATTTGGAATTCAGAATTTAAATCCGAATATAATGAGAAATTTGGTATTTAATAAAGTTTTTTTTTTTGGTCGGTATCTTGAAACTAGAGTACAACTAGAAATATTAATCAAAATATTTTCAATTAAATGTGCACCACTGTGTCAAACATTGTCGAGGCTTTTCTTTGTTTTGAAATTACTACAAGGTAAATGTTATAGTATCCTTTTTATCTCGTCGGGTGGAGGAATTAATGTGTCTTTTAGGGTTATACCCAATTAATGACTATCAAACATATAAAGAATAATATGAACATGAACACAAATAATAGGAAAAAATTTGAGAGTTATTCCCTTAAAAATAGCTTTGGGGTATTCTAAAGAACTCCTAGCCTAGAGAGTGATATATTGACGCTTGATGCAAGCGTGTGTGAATCCTTTTTAGAATGGGTTAGACTTTTATTTATAGGGTCCAAGCTTAAAGACTAAGAAATACTCATGACTCTTTATTTTAAGGTATTAATTACAACCATATATTTAAAAGATGTTCTAGACCTACTTTACATTTAACGTTCTTGTCTTATTTGTACTTTGATATCTTCTTAATTGTTGACCCTCTATCTTGTCGGATTCGCGTATTTTGGGTTTGCTCTTCTTACTGATGAGATCGTCAAAGGATGACTTATGGGGGTGACGTTGTTCGCTTGCCGAGCTTAAAACCTCGGATTGGGTGATTTCAGCTTAGGTGAACCTCGTCGACATGGCGAGGTCCATTCCTCAGCTCAGGTGAATCTCGCCAATTTGGAGGACTTCAGTCCTTGGATTAGGTGGAACTTGCTAATTTGGCGGGCTTCAGGCCTTGGCTTTGGTGGAACTCACCAACATGGCGAGCCTTGGACCTTGACCTCGGTGGACTCTAGTTCAGTGGCAGATTTAGGCATACTATGAGATAATTCGTGTCAAGATTAGTACGAAAATGGCTTGAAACTCATGCATTTAATCTGCTTAATTTAATAGGATTTTTTGCATAAGATTGGATTGTTGTGCTTAATTATCGAGAATGTATTGTTGTTTTGTAGAAAATTAAGGATTTATGAAACAAACACATACATGTTGTTTTGTAAAATCAAATAAAGGAATGAATCGGAGTAAAAATTACGGAAGCATTTGGGCCAAGAAAGAAATTGGAAAAAGGCCAAGGTTAAATACAGTCCCATGTTTGGTGAATACAACCCCACCCAAAAAATTGTTCGGAAATTTTTTCCGAAAAATCATAAGTTCAGTGTTTTTTTTTTTTAATTTTTGGAAAAAAATTCTGAAAATTGTCAAAATTTTCGGATTTTTTTCCGAAATTTTTTTGGTGGGGTGGTATTAACAAAAGATAGGACTGTATATAACCTTGGCCTTGGAAAAATGATATTAATGGATGAGGGCCCAAATAACAGCCAGCCCATTCGATTAATTTTAGTAGAGGTGAAGTCATTCGTGAGGGTTGGAAATAAATGATGCAATCATCTCTCACTTCATTTATGTGTATTGTGAATCCCAGCCCAGCCCAGCTGCTACAATACAATTTACTTTGGCGAGAGAGAGAGAGAGAGGCTGGCCTGGCAAGCATCTCCCATTTCGATCGACGAGAGAGCACTTGAGGAGCTGACGGAAGAAGTTGTAAGACCAAGCTTCACGTGAAGCTCACACCTGCAGTTCGATTCACCAGAAATTGAAGAAGAAGTCGATGCACGACGCCGGAGAAATTTGAGCTCGCAACAGAGCCATTACCAACTAGTCGCCGGAGAGAATTAAATGTGAAAATTGAAGAGGAAAGCCTCTTTGCGTTGGAAATTGAAGAGCGACGCGCCGCCGAATCACCGGAAATAGTGTTGGAAATTTAACTCCGGTGATAATAATTATTTACAAATAAAAATAAGAAAATTACACGATAAAGAAAAAGAAAGTAAACTTCTAGTATCGAAAGAAATCATTTCCCCACAAAGCGAAAATTCCCCGATAGTGCTCGTCGGTTCGAAATTACGCTCCTAAAGGTAAAACGATACTTTCGTCTTCAAGTGTATAGCACTGCAGGACTTGAAGCTCCGGCGAACATGAAGAACGTATGAACTTGACTGATTTCTTAAAGACTCTATAGGCTAGAATACTGAGGGAGAGAGTGAGAGAGAATTTCTGAGTGTATGAATGCAAATATATGCATGCCTATTTATAGGCCTCCAAGATCCATACATGCATGGAAGGTGAAGAGGATTGTAAGTCAAACTACGAACCTGAATCATTCTGCATTCCGGTTCGTCTCAACCAAAAGAAGGGAGACATAAGTCACTCCCAATTAAACGAAAATTAGGAAATTTATCAACTATTGAATTTCATCACATGTTTTGCATTTTATTATACTCTTACATGTTCACTTCAACGAATTTGGACACTCCAGATTTTCGGACTAAGTTCAAACTTTGGGCTCAACAAATTTAGAAAATTGTTCTAAGGTCCAAATACAACCCAAATTTCAATTGTCAAGGACCAATAACTAAGGTTCAAGGTTCAATGTCTTCAGTCCAGTCTCAATTAAATTCCCTTTTAATTTTCACTCACGTATTATTATTGGTAAACACCAATAATTCCAACAAATAGAAGAAATATGATTCGACCAAGATATAGTCGATTCGGAATAGTAAATTCCAGTAATCTAGCTTCGAATTAAACTACTCGACAAGGGAGAAGCATAGATAAGTTTGTGATGTCGAGTGAAGAAAAAGACATAGTCAAGGTGAGTTAGCAACGAGATGAGCGATTCAGAGCCAAGTCAACCAATTCTAAGCCTAAATCACATGATCTAGCTCGTACGACACTTTCATTTTGGAAATGTGGGTTTAGGGTTTATAATTGGATTTAGGGTTTATAATTGGGTTTAGTGTCATCAACTCCGTACGAAATCGACTGATCATAGTTTTATTTAATTAGATGACCCAAATTTTGTTCACCGTGCAAAACTCAATTGTGATAATTGGACATAAACTCATTTGTATACAATTGTGCTTTCAAGTCAATTGGTGTTTTAAATCTTTGATTTCTCCATCTAAATTTCAAGTAAGGACACTTAATAGCTCCTTCACTCATTAGGACATAGTTACTAGTGGCGAATTGTATGATATATGGGGTGCAGACAACAAATCACAGTTTAAACCCCTTAGGTGTGGTGTTAATGGTCAATGGAAAAAGATCAGTTCTTTTAAGGAGATGTTTTATTTTCCCATCATTCCTCGATTGTAAAAATTGTATCAGTCCAATGCTACTGCAAAAGATATGACATGACGTGCAAGTTTCTCCAACAACGAGTTTGGTGTTATGCATCACCCTACAGACTCGTTGACTTGAAAACACCTGAACAATTTGTATCCTAAATTTGCATCTGAGATTTGGAACGCAAAGCTGGGCCTAAACACTAATCGTTTGGGCAATAAGGGAAACAAAAGCTTTGGGTTGAATTGTTATGATTGTCACGTGTTTATGCAGATGCTACAACCGATTGTTTTCCGTGAAATTCTGCATCTGAATGTATGGAAAGTTATCACTAGAATTAGTTTATTTTTCAAAGAGTTAACTTTTAAGACCATTACAGTTAAGAATATGATTCGGATGAAAATAAATATTTCACCCATCTTGTGCAAGTTGGAACGTATATTTCCACCCAACTTCTTTAACTCGATGAAATATCTGCCCATACACCTTAAGAGTGGTTGATACTGTACAATACAAATGGATGCATCAATTTTAGAGGTAATTTATAACTTTAAATTATTTGAATAATTTAAGGTTGTTACTCACCATTGATGTCTCTGATTAGGTATCTTCAGAATTTAAAAGTCTGTGTGGGTAATAGGACACATGTTGAAGTTTCGATTACAAATGCATATTTAACGAAAGAAACATCAATGTTTTGTTCCCACTATATTGAAATTTGAGAGCCATGTTCTGACGAGGCAATACAATGTACCTCATAATTACGATGATCGTGTCGAAGAACCTCAAACAACGAAAGACTCTCTGTTGATATTTATAACTCCTGGATGACCACTTGGACGGAAAAATACAATATGGAATTTAGACAAGGAGATAAAAAAAAAACAGCTCATACGTACATGCCACTGAATTGCAATGAGGTGCAACCGTATATTGAGTAAGTTAATATTCATCTTATGTTATTAAAGCCATCATAGGATAATATTGATCTAAAGTTATACTAATATATATATCTTCCCCCTTGTAATATGTTTATGTATCAACTTCAAAATGTTCAACTGAATCTCTTGAGGAGCTGAACAAGATGATAGACTTCAACAATAGTTTGCGTCATGGTTTGAACAACTTATAAATCATCAATAATCATATTGAATTAATTAAATAAATATAAGAAAACTAATATACCCTCATAATTAATACTTTGTTAATTATAGATGAAGGTAATCATATTCAAAATCGGTTTATATGTGATCTTCTTAGTGGTCTTGTGAGTTGTGTCACCACATACCCTGAGTATCAACACTGTAAATCAACTATGAATAGTGGACTTTGGATCAAGGGTACAAACTGTAATTAAGATGAGAATAATTTCTATGGGATCTTCGAGGAAGTAATACAGTTGGAATATCTCGGACGCAATAAGAAAAAAGTGATTATATTTATATGTGAGTTATAAGTTCTGACCGTGACAAAGGAAACAAAGAGTACATCCTAATTACAAATGGGGTGGAGCATACAACCGTTACTATTCTTTTGTATTAGCAAGCCAAATCCATAAAATTTGTATGATGTACAACTCATATGTGAAGTGTGAACTGATTTAATTATGTGCATGCATCTAATTAAGTGGTAAGCAAGTCGTCATCGCCTACCGTAATTACGGTAGATAGAGATGGGCATCCATAAAAATGTCAATGTGAATGCCACCAAATTTCAATCATGATATTTGTAATTACAAAGAAACGAATATCTCTAATGTATACGATATTTGACCAATCCCTCTGGGATTGACTTGGTCAATTAAATCTGCTAATTGGAGGCCTTTACGATTTTATTCCGGCAATACATTTATTAATTGTTTAATATTAATTTTAAAATGTATATATGTTTGTTGTTGCTTTGTTGCAGAGGTAGTCATTCTTGCCTCAAAGTTGCACGTTACGAGGTCCAATCCAATTATTTGCAGGCCATCCACTTAATTTGACTCCTTGCTTTTCTTCTCACCCACCACCAAACAATTATAAGCTTCCGGGAAATATAATTAATACTCAACTAAAGCTCTTAGCGTGGACAATTATAATTAAGACTACTTTTCTTAATATTTTTTCTTCTATAATCTTAGTAATTGAACAAATGACTCAACTTGATTAAAGTTCTGTCAAGCTCACACAAATTAACTATAAAAAATCAAAGTAAAGTTTGTTACATGAAAGCGAATTTACCACCGACACTAGATTACTAGAAGAAGATTAAACATTATGATTGGTAATTTTAATTTTTACGTAGAGATAACTATAATTACACAATCATTTAACTTTAGAGATTATAAAACGTTGAGAGTGAGACTGGAATATAAAGATGACTACTTTTGTCTGCTGAAAATGAGGTAACAACTTGAAAATGGTGGCATTAAATTAATTTATTTCTTTTGACATATCCATTTATCGTGCCAATTTTGGCAACTAGGCCGAATAAGGCAGTGTTCAAATTAATATAAATGTTGAATAATCAATGGTAGAAAATTATTCTGAAGCTGGGAGCATATTTACTTTTAGTTGTTACTTACCTACCCTTTTTTTTTCCCTTCTATTGCTGTCAAAATCAGGAAAAGTAAGTTAATGTACTGGAAATGAATGGATAAGTACCGATTTAGATAACTTTAGATTTTGTAGAAATTATTCGG
The DNA here is from genome assembly GCA_947034835.1 of Ballota nigra. Taxonomy (NCBI): domain Eukaryota; kingdom Viridiplantae; phylum Streptophyta; class Magnoliopsida; order Lamiales; family Lamiaceae; genus Ballota; species Ballota nigra. The sequence goes on along the minus strand of OX344727.1, from coordinate 333,041 downwards.
GGCGCGTCTGATGTGGTCCCACGAATTGAGCATACCAATAAGTGAAGGAGACTAGTCATGCACCCAAATAGGGTTTCATCCTAAAACCAATTGGGGATAGGAGGAGTAGCCCACTAGGTTTATAAACTAGTCTCACTTAATTATAATTTTTTAAATGTGGGACAACTCACATGTGTAATTTATAATATATCTCAACACGCCCTCTTCACCTTTGAGTCATCGTTAATCGAAACAGGATCACTCATGCTTCATCAATTCAACAGTTCATCCAGCTCAAGCATGAGGCCTGCTATGATACCATGTAGAAATTATTCGAGGTGCACCCGGTACGGTTCTACAAAGTGAGTGCACCAATAAATGAAGGAGACTAGTCATGCACCCAAGTAGGGTTTCATCCTAAAATCAATTGATGATATGAGGAGTAGTCCGTTAGGCTTATAAACTAATCTCATTTCTTATAATTTTCCAATGTGATATAACTCGCATGTGTAATATATCATATCTCAACAGTTTTCTTAATTTCAATATATTTGTATGAAATGTATGTTGAAATTTAAAATGTAATGTGCAAGTTATTTTATGAAAATAAGATTTATAAAGTATTAGCATGGACTAGGGGGCCCTTATAAAAAAAGTTCCATAGAAGACAAAGATGATTCAAGTGGACCGTGATATTGCAATTAATTAGGTCCGAAACCAATACATATTAATTATATAGACAAGTGGTTCTCCACCCTCCTCCTGCTCCCAAGTGGCTAATTTATTTGTTAGTATTATGAATTGTTTTTCATGCTTCTACAATAATTGATTACCATTTACCAGTATTAATGTATAGAATTTATAATCATCTGATGAAATTTTACTATATCATAGTATCATTTCAATTTTCAATTATGAAGGTGAAACTCTTAGATAAAATGAGACTATCGATATCATATGTTGGAAGCTAAATCTGTCACAGCGAATTAAGTCTTTTAGGGAGAGAAATTAAAGTCGCGTTTGGACTCGCCTTATATTTGGAACATTAAGTGTCATTGTTGTCCTTGTTTTCATATATTGAGAGGATCCCTCATTTTTTTCTTTCCCTCTGGTGCTTTCATCTTACTCACTGCACACTACCAGACATCACTAATAATTATCTTAAGCTAGAAATGAAGTTGAGATAAGAAAATGAAATCAGTGTAATTAAATAACTCAAAATGCATGTTTTGCATCGTAGTAATTCAAAATAGAGGCTCATCAAGAATTGTGAATAATGTTATAACGGGATGTAATAAATTAATATAATCATAATAAGAGTATTTATAAACTTTTGGCTTTGAAAATAGACTCAAAACTCAAAACATACCCAGGAACAGGGGTCCCCCGACTCGCTGATCCGGCAACGAAACCCCACCCAGCTCTGCACAGGTTTCCAGGCATCTTAACAGTTTTGGTCAAACTGGAGAATAAGTTAGCTAGTGGGAACAGCTGAGGGACAGGTTTGACTTAGAGACCGATAAGAAGGAAAGGATATATGTTGATTTTTTTCATCTATATATATTAATAGTTATACTTATTTTCTACCAGATTAATTAATTACGTGAAATACTAATGGTAGCTGAGGAGAACAAGTTTCAACCCATCGACAAATGCTCCAAAAGTCCACTTTTACTCATAAATTTAATTAATATACGCACTGTTTATTTCCGTTTGACCTACTGACAAACACCCCTCCTCCCGTCGTACTTAATTGTTCTACCAAATCATTGATTCTCCAATTTATGAACATTATAATTAATTTGAGAATAATAATTTAATACCCCTAACAACAAACATCGTTATAACGTTCTAAGCGTAATTTAACTCGTGTGATAGGCTACAACTGTTATTTTAGTAGAATGAGCCCAAATATTTAAAGCTACATAATTTCAACAAGCTGGAAATATAGCTCAACTCCATTCGCTAATAAGTCTCACGAGCCTTACGGATCGAGCCGAGTCTAATGTAATTATAAGAAAAAATATTTAACTATCGAGCTTAACGAGCCGAGCGGCTCGTTAGTAAAATCAGTATCTCATGATAGACTATAAAATCTAGTGATAGACTATAAAATCTAGCTTAACAAGCAACTCGTTTCGTTTAACAAATCTAGTGATAGACTATAAAATCACAAGAAAATAGTAAATTAGGAATGAAATTTATCTCATTTAAAAGTTACAACTTGTAAAAAGGTGTAAACTTAATTTATTTATATTACTCATTATAGTGGTTAATGAACATAAAATATGATATACAACACTATTCTCTCTCATTATAAGGTAATTATTACCTTATTTGATTACATTTAATTTCCTCCTCCTTATAATCACCCCTCAATCATTTCCTTATGTCATAACCAATATTTTTTTGTTCATTTTTTTCAAAATTAGAATACAACACTAATAATGTAAATACTATTGAGACAATCATTCATCCAATAATAAATTTGTATTTTCTTCATTCCCATAAAAAAAAATCGAAATAAACACCACCTAAATTAATTCCCCTACCAAATTATATTATCATTTACATTAATATATCATAGAACTAACGTTTACACAGTACTCCACCATCGTTTTAATGAAGTTAGATTATTTTCTCGTAGTGCAAATAATCAATTAATTTACATAACAAATAAAATTGATGATGTATTTTGAAAGATGTAAGTTCAATTAAATAAGTTTATGAAAAATAGGTATGTATAAAATTCGTAGCCTTTAGTTTCTCTGTCACTTTCTTATTTTTATAAATTGTATATCTGTGGAGCCGGGTGGGTGACCAAGACAAAGTGAAAGATTTTGTATTTTAAACGTAACTTCAAAATGACCTTGTTTTTCACAGGGTTTTGAATATATTCTAGTCTTTGACTAATCTCATTTTTCTTTCCCCTAAAAAAATTCAGTAATTTTGACATTGTATTTGTCAAAGGAAGTGTAAATTCGGCTAATATTAAAGCAAAAATCACCCCCTTTTTTCAGAGTTTGTTACATGATCTCATATTATAGCTCAAATGTGTGAATTCATATTATTTCTATTTTTTTATCTGCATTTTCATGTCATTATAAATTTATTTTTTAGACACTAAATAATTCCATAACTATTCACATTACAATTTCTTACCAGACACTATATTTTACCTAGGAAAAGATAATTTTTAAGAAGTATTTTAATTTTGAAAATTAAAGTTATAAAATATCTGGCGTATGTCAATGATAAGGGTAACGCGTGTACGCACACGTTGTATATGCACACAAGAAGAAAAATATATTTGAGGGCATGAATGAATCTAAGCAGTAGTTATGTAAAGTTGGACAAAGTTGGTAGGTATATAGGCATAAAATATGAAATCATGTAAAAATATTAATAATATATTCCCAACATTATAATTTACGAGGGAAAAAAAGTAAAACATGAGCTGAAATGGTCCGAGTTGTGGAGTGGACGCGCTTTATCGCATAAAGAGAACTGTAGTTCGAAAGCTGAAATGGTCTTCACACTTCAAAATCACCAAATTTGAATAACATTTTTCACAAGCAACTTGCCTTTGTCCTATGTGGAATTTAATACCATTCATATGAAATTAAATATTGGATTAATTTATCATCCTGCTAAAATTTAATACTCGTGTAATATTTTTTTTTCCACACTTCAGTATTTAGTCATATAAAATAGAATTGTTATATTGTTTGTGTTTTACACTAATTTTGAAATAAATAGGACAAAAATGATCGTTGATTGAGAGAGTGAAAGAGTCGAGAATAAATTATAAATGGAAGAGGGGTAGTTAATTAACTAATTTTGAGTCTTTATCACTCCGAACAAAATATAATAAATATGAATTGATTATAATTAAGCAGCAAAATTATTTTAAGATAATTCCTTTAGAAAATTTTTGAACTACACTCTTCCATAGTTTTTGTCATTAATGGAGAATGGAAATTAACAAATGTAGAAGAAAGAAAATATATGCGTTAATCAATAATCTAACATTGACTATTATCCTGAATTGTTGTTGGAGGTGAAAAATTAAGATAAATAAAAATAAAAGAGGTAGTAATATATAATTAATGTTAAAATCAAAATCCAGTAGCATATATGTGGGGTGTAACGTTGATTTTGTCCTAAAATTAGAAGGAAGACTAAGCTAGTTTAGATATACGTAGGAGACAAAGTGGGAATTGGGTTGGCAAAGTCATTTAATTAATTAAATAATGATTATTGGAAGTAAGTTGTGAGGCCCGTTGAAACTGAAGCAATCATCATCCATCCATCCTCGTTTAGACACAGCTTCCCGCGACCTACCCAACAAACATACCATACCAATACCATACATCTTCAACTTGTAACTTGTATTGTATATATCTATCTATCTTTGTGTATATATATATATTGCGTCCTCCGCCTCTTGAATTAATCCTCCCTCACCAACCTTTACCTCGCTCTTCTATATTCTTTATTTATATATATACACACATTGGTGAAAACCAGCTAATAACTAACTTGACGAAGTCATTCATACCTATATCTAGCTAGCTCTTGTATACTCAGTCAGAATATTGCAAGAAGGATTAAGCATTGAGTGGCTGTTATTGTCGGAAATTAAAGAAAGATGCCTGTAGATGAGCAGGCTTTCGCCGCTGGCCCCGAAGAACAGAGTCATGAGGAGAAGAAGGAACACAATGATAATAAGGGAGCTCAAAATTCAGTTCCTTTTTACAAGCTTTTCACCTTCTCCGATTTCTGGGACAAGATTTTGATGTTTGTGGGAACCATTGGGGCCATCGGCCACGGCATAAACCCCGCACTTATGGCATTACTCTTCGGAGACCTTGCCGATGCTTTCGGCGAAAATCGTACCGAAAGCGTGCTTCCAGTTGTTTCCAGAGTACGTAATTAAAAACTCAAACTTCATCATCACAATCATTAACTGGTTAATAACTTCTTGTTAATTAATTTTGCAGGTGTCACTTAAGTTTGTGTATGTTGCTATAGGATGTGGCACGGGTGCTTTCCTTCGTAAGTTGTCCGCCCCATTTGTTTTAATTTGAAAATTGATTACTACTTCTACTACGTACTGATTGTGGGGAGTTAATGAATACAGAGATGGCATGTTGGATGATCACGGGAGAGAGACAAGCGGCAAGGATTAGGACTCTGTATCTGAGAACCATTTTGCAGCAAGATATTGCTTTCTTTGATAAGGAAGTGCATACCGGAGAAGTGATCGGAAGAATGTCCGGAGACACCGTCCTGATCCAAGAAGCCATGGGCGAGAAGGTAGGCAAGTTCGTGCAGCTGATGTCCACCTTCTTTGGGGGTTTCGCCATTGCCTTTTCAAAGGGGTGGCTCCTCACCCTCGTCATGATGTCATCCATTCCTCCCCTCATGATATCAGGGGCAATCATGTCCACCATCATCTCAAAGATGGCCTCTCGCGGTCAAAATGCATACGCCGGCGCCTCTGTTGTCGTCGAACAAACTATTGGCGCTATTAGAACCGTACGTAACTCTTCTTTTGAAATCATCACTTTTCTCCATCATGTTAATTAAATATTGGACTGGCTGACTAATTGATTGATTGTGTATCCAGGTGGCTTCCTTTACTGGAGAGAAGCGTGCTGCTTCCGAATATAACAAATCCCTCGAAAAGGCTTACAAATCATCCGTGCACGAGGGGCTGGCCACGGGGCTAGGTCTCGGGACGGTTATGTTTGTCATGTTCTGCAGTTACGGTTTGGCAGTTTGGTATGGCGCCAAGATGATCTTGGAGAAGGGTCATTCAGGGGGAGATGTATTCACTGTAATTGTTGCTGTCTTAACCGGCTCACTGTGAGTACTATCTTCAACTCTTATTCAAATGTTTCAAATCTACAATTTAAGGTGCTGACTTATTATAATTGGGTGTCTCAGATCTTTAGGACAAGCTTCACCTTGCCTGGGTGCATTCGCAGCAGGTAAAGCCGCTGCGTACAAGATGTTCGAGACCATAGCCAGGAAGCCGGAGATAAATCCGTTCGATAGCAGGGGAAAGGTGTTGAGTGACATTAGTGGTGACATAGAGCTAAGAGATGTTCATTTCAGCTATCCGGCTAGACCCACCGAGGAAATCTTTAGCGGATTTTCTCTCTCCATAGCAAGTGGCACAACCGCCGCTTTGGTTGGCCAGAGTGGGAGTGGGAAGTCAACCGTGGTTAGTTTGATCGAGAGGTTTTACGACCCGAGTAGCGGGGAGATTCTAATTGATGGGATTAATCTCAAGGAGTTTCAACTGAGGTGGATTAGATCCAAGATTGGTCTGGTCAGCCAAGAACCAGTGCTGTTTATGGGCAGCATCAAGGAAAATATTTCGTACGGAAAGGACGGGGCAACTGATGAAGAGATTAGGTCGGCAGCTGAACTAGCTAATGCTGCTAAATTCATTGATAAACTACCTCAGGTAATGAACATGATTCATTCAACTATATAAGCAAAGTATAAATGTTTAAAGAATTGTGGTGTGATGTTTAAAAAAAATGTTGTGGCTCAGGGGTTAGACACTTCGGTTGGCGAACATGGGACTCAGCTTTCGGGTGGACAGAAGCAGAGGATTGCTATAGCCAGAGCGATTCTGAAGGATCCAAGAATATTGCTTTTGGACGAGGCAACAAGTGCGCTGGATGCAGAATCGGAGAGAGTAGTTCAAGAGGCTCTTGATAGGATCATGGTTAACAGAACAACCGTCATAGTTGCACATCGTTTGACCACTGTAAGGAATGCAAACATGATTGCTGTCATTCACAGAGGAAAGCTTGTTGAAAAAGGTAGGTCAACTTCATTGTCCATAAACCTGAATAACAATTGAATGATTAATTAACATATATAATCCAAAATCAGGTACACATTCTGAACTGCTAGAGAATCCTGAAGGAGCATATACTCAGCTCATACGATTGCAAGAATCGCGTAAACAAGAAGAAGAGGAGGAAGTCGTTGAAGAGTTAGAGTACAGTGGGGAATACAGTAGGAACGCTAGCCAAAAAGCATCACTTTACCATTTAATGAGTCGTAGATCATCCCGATTCAGAAGTGGAAGCCGCCATTCACTATCCATCACATTTAGTCTATCTAGAGGGCTAAGCATTGCAAGATCGACAAGATCGACCGACTATGAAGATTTGAATTATGCTACTGAGAAAATGGACAAGCATCCTAAAGTTCCACTTAGCCGTCTATTCGCTCTGAACAAGCCCGAAATACCAGTTCTAGCAGTGGGGACTCTCTCCGCAGTCCTAAACGGGGCAATTGTTCCGTTTTTCGGAATCTTACTCTCTTTTGTGATTAAAACATTCAATGAGCAAGATAGAGATGAGTTGAGAAAGGACTCGAGGTTTTGGGCTTTAATGTTTGTGGTGCTTGGTGCGGTTTCATTTGTTGCGTATCCGTTGAGGACTTATTTCTTCGGTGTAGCTGGTTGTAGGTTGATAAGGAGAGTTAGAAAGAGTTGCTTCGAGAAAGTGGTTAATATGGAGGTTGGTTGGTTTGATGAGCCAGAAAACTCAAGTGGAGTAATCGGTGCAAGGCTCTCAGCTGATGCTGCTACAATTCGGGCTTTAGTAGGCGATGCATTGGCACAACTGGTTCAGGATCTGGCGTCAGCAGCAGTCGGATTGGTTATAGCATTTGTCGCATCTTGGCAGCTGTCCTTCATCGTCCTGGCTATGGTACCTCTCATAGCACTAAATGGATTTGTGCAGGTCAAATACATGACTGGATTCAGTTCTGATGCCAAGGTTGGTATTTCTTTCTAACACACACATACATATACACATATATATATAAAACAAATGTTCTTAAATGTTTGTGTGTTGCAGGAGATGTACGAGGAAGCAAGTCAAGTGGCTAATGATGCTGTGGGAACAATAAGAACAGTGGCTTCTTATTGTGCAGAAGAAAGGGTGATGGAACTATACAGGAAGAAGTGTGAAGGTCCAGCACAGATGGGGATTAAACAAGGATTGATTAGCGGGACGGGTTTCGGTCTATCTTTAGCTATGGTGTTCTTCGTGTACGCCACAGCCTTCTATGCAGGAGCCCGCCTTGTTGAGGCTGGTAAAACTACGTTTGAAGATGTTTTTCGTGTAAGTATAATTCATTAACGACTCTACATTCAGTATAGGAAACAAGGTAGAGAGACAAGGATTCTGATGATTTGTTTATGTGGTGCAGGTTTTCTTTGCTATAAACATGGCAGCAGTGGCAATATCTCAATCGAGCACATTCGCCCCAGATTCAAGCAAGGCAACTGGTGCAGCTGCTTCCATCTTTGCCATCCTAGATAGAAAATCAAACATTGATCCCAGTGATGAATCTGGTACCACTCTAGATAATCTAAAGGGAGAAATCGAACTAAAACACATCAGCTTCAAGTATCCTACAAGACCTAATATCAAGATTTTCCGGGACCTCTCCTTGAGAATTCACAGTGGCAAGGTATAATAATAATCAATTATCTAACTCTAAAAGACTTTTCTAGTTCATAAATCATAATGTATCAACATGTTTCCAATGTTTCAGACAGTGGCATTGGTCGGAGAGAGTGGAAGTGGGAAGTCAACGGTGATTTCTCTGTTGCAGAGGTTTTACAATCCCGATTCAGGGGTGATTACAATTGATGGGATAGACATTCAGAAACTACAACTGAAATGGTTAAGGCAACAGATGGGACTTGTGAGCCAAGAGCCAATCTTGTTTAGTGGATCAATCAGAGATAACATTGCTTACGGAAAAGGAGGCAATGCAACTGAAGCAGAAATCATATCTGCAGCTGAGCTAGCAAATGCCCACAAATTCATCAGTGGATTGCAACAGGTATTTAAACATCATTCAAACAACACGATATTACAACTGGAACAAGTAAACTAATGGTGATGATATAAATGTTGCAGGGATATGACACTTTGGTGGGAGAGCGAGGAGTTCAATTATCAGGTGGACAAAAACAACGAATAGCCATTGCAAGGGCAATTGTAAAAGCCCCCAGGATACTATTACTGGACGAGGCTACAAGTGCATTGGATGCAGAATCAGAGAGAGTAGTTCAAGATGCACTTGATAAAATAATGGTGAACAGGACGACAGTAGTGGTGGCTCATAGGCTATCTACGATTAAAGGAGCGGATCTTATTGGTGTTGTTAAGAATGGAGTGATTGTGGAAAAGGGGAACCACGATTCTCTAATCAGCATCCAAGATGGCTTTTATGCCTCGTTGGTGGCACTTCATATGTCTGCTTCATAATCATTCTTTTTTTTTTCTTTCTTTCTAAATAAGTTCATTTCTTTCTTGAGACTAAGTATATCATCCTAGTTAGATGGGTAGCAATAATGTGTCTAAAGAGACAAGTAGCTAGTGAAGTGTGTAAAGTGTATATACATGGGTGGAAGTACCTATGATCAGCCCAGCCCAGCCCCACAATCATTGTTCCTTATATTTGTTTTGTTAGTAAAATTTCATACATTGATTTTATCAACTAGTGTATATGATTGCCTGAAAGTAGCTGATTTATAGAATTTTATTTTACTAGTATCTTTGTTTCCAAAGAATTTGTTGATAATCAAGTGTTGGATAACTTCAATTTGTGTCGTTAGTGTAATTTCTTAGAGTGTAAGACATGTGATTAAGCTAAGCTAAGGTAAGCTAATTAAGCAAGTATGTGTAGAACAAGGTATAGTTAGTTGTAAGCCAAGCAGCAGAGTGATACCATATAAAATGTTGAAGATGATGAAAGCATTGGAGTTATGTGTAACCTGCAGAATGGGTCAAGTGCTTGAATTATGAATTGTTGATACGTTGCAATGCTTGAATTCAGGCTTGGACAGACTATCCTTTAGCGTGTAGGCTACACGTTTGTGATGAGAAGGAGCTTCAAGTTGCTTGTACTGGAGGCATTGGGTGATAGTACCTTGGATCAATGCACACAATTATATTTTTTGAGGATTCCATGTCAATCAATCCTGTGGTGCAAATGCAGGTGTGTTTCCTATTCCTATTCCATTTACGAATTTTCAGCCGAGGATTGGTGAAGGGGCTGCCACAACATATGCGATGGACTCGGATTCCTTAATGCAATCGGAGATATTGGCAGAGAGTGATGCCGGAACTTCCTTCCTCCGCCTACGCCTAGTGAGCATAGATTTATGTGTTGATAAAACGAGAATTGGAGATAGCCCGGGTCGGATCCATTCGGTGCTATACAAGACGGTGTTCATATCATATAGTATCATTCCAGTCCAGTGGCCTGATGGCGTCCACCAACACCATCTTCAACCTCTCTTTCACTTTCACCACATCAATCAATCTCTCTCTACATTAATACTGCTACTTCTGCTGCTGCACAATAAAATAAAATTAAATTAACAACATGAAGGATCTCCACAATGGGTTGGGCCAACAGAAAATGGTATAATATGGGCCCAAGGATTTATTTAAGGCCCAGACTAAATACGCCTCCATCAATATTTTAATATTTTATTTAAGCTGTAAAATTACATATATAATCTTATTAATTTCGACAAAAAATGTTTCCAAAAAATTAACAGAATATCTCGGAAAAAATGTTTAAAAAATTAGCACAATATTTCGCCAAAATTTTATCAAAAAATTAACACAATATTTCGACAAAGATATTTTCAAAAAATTAACACAATATTTCAGCAAAAATAATTCCAAAAAATTAACCATATTTCGGAAAGTGGTTGCCAAAAAATTAAACCATTCAAATTTCTGCAACCAGTGTCCGAAAATATGTAAAATTTTCGATTAACCAGGTCCGAAAACTGGTTTGACGGAAATTTGAAAAAAAACGTGCAAATGACAATCATATAACTCTTAATGTCGTTCAATGCCTAAAATATCAATATTTCGTACACAAATTAATATACATAATATAAACAATTAACAACATTTAAAACTAAGGTTTATACAATAAAGAGAAAACATATGAAATAAGGGACAAAAAAACATGTTGAAATGCCCCCATTTTCACCAATTTCTAGTTTAAAAATATGAATTAATCGTTGTTGTGCCATATGATCGTGTTATGACGGAGATACGATCAAACTCTTTTTTTTTTAACTTCGCACGTATATGGTTTAACGTCTTCTGCGTAAAAATGAGATGGATGTATGTAGTTTTAGATTTTTTTTTTATTTAATTATTAAGGTTATATATGTAATTTTACAATTTTAATAAAATATTAAATTATTGATGGAGGTGTATCTCCAATAGTTTGAGGGGTATTTAGTCTGGTCCTTTATTTAATGGGCCATGTGCTGATTAGGTCCAGGTTATACACAGTCCTATATTTTTAATACACTCTACCCAAAAAAATATTGAGAAGAAGTAACAATTTTGGGAAGGAAAAAAAATTGAAAATGCATATATTTAGTGTTTTTTTTTTTCATTATTTTCAGAAAAAAAAATTCAAAAATTGTCAAATTTTTTAGATTTTTTTCAAACATTTTTTTGGATCGGGTGCATTAAGAACTGTATTTAACCTAATTCGTGTGCATTACATTGTTGCCGGTCTATACACCAAAATTTAAAACTTTTCATACCATTATTATTGTTATTATTATAAAATTTTTGTAAATAAATAAAATATATTCCACTTATCACACATTCACACTACTCTTCTGAGCTTCCATCACCGATATAATTTTGAAACTACTATGATATCTTCAGAAAATATATATATATGTGTGTATAATTCTACGAAAAATCAATCTACTCCATATATTTTATAATAACACTTGCCATCTTTACTCTCGAAATTTTCAAACTAGCTGTCCTCACTCTGAAAAATGACAAATGTAATATCTTGAAGAGAAAGGTTATTTTCTTTGTCCGTTTCCTAATTAATTATAATATATAGGTTATAATAATGCAATTTCAATCTAAACTTGGCTATTTAGTTGGGCTACATAAATGGGCTGACAATGAGGATATATGGGCTATAGTCCAACAAATTGATTTTCGTAGGCGCTACGCAATTGCAATTGCATTTGCATCTGCCACCAACTTTGACCTGACCACCAAAACTCAACGCCTTATCAATTAATTTAAAAAACATGGAACATTGAATATTTGCCTTTTTCAACTCCATACCGTGGCTACATTCAATGCTGCAATTCTCATCCCATGCATCACCATATTGACTTCTAAGAACCTCCCAATTAAATGACTTTGTGGATATATATGTTGCAACTTATTTTTACAATCTATATTTCAATAATTTTAGATTGTGCAGCCTTTAAGATTGCAAGTTTTCGGGGAAATTAATAATAATTGCAAATTAATTATTGTTTATTTTGTTATACTCTCTTTATTTAATTATATTCCTTTATAATTCTGCATGGATATATGATGAGTATTTGGTAGGAGATATTTAAAAATAAAAATAGACCAAGAACTAACAAGAACAAAATATATTTGGGAGATTTTCAATAATAAGAATTATTTTAAAATTTAAAAGAACAACTTAAAAGAAAATATAAAAAAAAATGTAACCCTTTGATCACTTGATTTTGCGAACATTCCTAAATATGATTTATTTTCGTGCCTTATTCGGGAATGCATTTCTATACCTTCGGATTAATTGTTTTACGGTGGTTAGTTAAACTTTTTTTTTAAGAAGTTTAATAAAATATGTTATATTATTGAACATAAAATTCTAATGGAACCCACCTTCGCATGATTAAGATCATTTTGGCTGAACTTTCCAACTCATGCTAGGTTTTAAAATTGTACGTCGCCTAATAAAGTTGGAGTTTATTGGAGTATTAGAAAAATGTTTCAACTCTCTCACGATAAGCAATTAAGATAATCTATTCTAGTTTGATATTTTATTTTGAACAAATAATTCATTATACATTTATCATGAAACTATATTAAAATAGTGAATATATGATTAGAAGTATCGATACTAACCAAGAGTATTATTAATTTGGACCGGTGATATTATATTGCAATTGTTGTAAAAAAAATTGAACTCAGATTAATGATTCCCTGGTGAGATTATCGATACTCTTGGTCAAATATTTGATACTTTAAAACAGTTTCATAATAAGCTTATTGTGAATCATTTTCATAAAATACTTACTCTTTATTTTGGGTTATAAAACACATTATATTATGTGCCATTAATTATCAACGATTTGTAATTGTATTTAATAAATGTGTCATTTATAACAATGATTTGTGATAATATTATATTATTTATTATATGTATCATGTATTAAAATCAATAATACACAAGATGATATTCTGAAGTGAATTGCAGAATCCGGTCAAAAAAAAGTGAATTGCAGAATAAGATATTCCGAGTGCAATCCATTTCCATATATCATTGTTGTATATATTTAAGTATATACTTGTTGCAATAAAAAGGAAATGGGAAGCTTTAGTAATTATTTTTTTATATATTACATTAAATAATTAAGCAGATATGTATTGTAGATAGTGGTTTCCAACGAACTCTTTTGCATTGTATAATTATCTTTGTTTATTACAAGAAGATGCTGCCCAGTGCACACCAGTACGATATGATCATTAATGACTTAAGTTGTTTTCATTAAATTATTTTCATTTGATATGATAATTGAGGAAATACTTTTTATATGAAGTAAATAATACGTAAAAGAAGCAATATAATAGTTATAATTATTTTTTATATGAGAATTTCATTAAATCTCAAAAAAGGTTTGGTCGTTGGTTGGTTGGTTGGAATGTGACATTTTTAAAAATAATAATCTAAAAATGATGTAATTGGAAAATGAAAATGGGAATGATTTATATAATTCTAAAATTATATATGGGACGGTTCACTATTTAACACAAATTACGCTAGTTTTTTTAAAGTGTTAATATTGCATGTCTAATTTATACTATATTTTACTGTGAAATGGTCTCACGTAAAACATATTCTTATATAATAAAGTATAACTTGTACAAATGCAGAGTGAAATCATTTGTTGTATAACTTATATTCCTTTCATTCCGGTATTATAATCTGCACACTTAAAACGACACAATTTTAAGAAAAATTCACCTTTTTAGTAAAGTAATGATATATAGGTAAATATGTGTATATTATTGTGAGTGTACATGTAAGTCAATGTTTCATTTTTTGGAATGTGCAAATAATTTTGAAACTAATAAAAAAGGAAAGTGTGCAAATAATCATGTGATAGGGGAGTACGTACAATGTTTCACTGTGAAACCAATAATTTACGACTCGGATCCCCTATTTTAACATTATATTTAATCTATTGTTTCACATCATAAATGAATGATATGCATTCTCTTTTTAAATTTCATAAAAATCTTCCCAAAAATATTTCTAAGAAAATATTTCAAACATGTGGCAAATCTTATAAAAATATTTTGGGAAGATTTCAACATCTAAAATTCGCAAATCATTGAACTCATAAAACATGAAAGTATTTAAAATGAAATCGATATTAATTTACTCCTTCTACTCAATTTTATTAGTCTTTTTTTTTTGCGCTTTTTTTTTATAAGTGGAAGGGTATTACGAGATATTAAGGACTAATATTATGAGTCCTTGTTTATGAAAAATATGGTACTTATATATTCCATCAACGATCACTTTATTTATAAATGAACTCACAATATCTCGTAATATCCTTCAACATATGATAAAAAATAATAGCAAAAATACAGGACTAGTAATATTGGACGGATAAGTATAATTAATTATTCAAATTTTAGTTTTTAAGATAATAATATTCAGATTTCCGTGGAGATATATAATAATATCACATTTTAATAATATAACTTACCTTAAATTTTTGGTTTTATATAAATATTATTGTAATTTCTTATTTTGTTTAGGACAAAGTATTGTGTGAATGATACTCACGATAACTATTACTGTGAACAACAATTTACTAATACCTTATATTGACACGATTAATAGGTTTAGTGAAATTAACTAATACCACTTCAATTAATATTCTTAGTGAAAACAACTAATACCCTTCGGAGGTGATATTTTTAGCGCAATTCACTGATACATCTAATATAATTTATTAGTACCCTTCAAACAAATTTCACCAGGAATATCATTAACATAAAATCTCTCTTTGTTCAGATATATTATTATGCCTTACATGTGGACAAAATATTCTTTTCTTTATCATTGATTTAAAATGATAATGATCAATTTCTTATAGTTTGTTAATTTCAATTTTAATATTTACTGTATTAAAAAACATTCTAAAATTTTCATATTTTCTCTATTGGTACTTTTTTTATTTTTTATTATTTTACATATGTGAATTTTTTTTTGGAGTTTTGAAATAACAGATATTATGAATTATATGATTTTTTTTTCTTCTGAATTTTCTGGTAAATATTTGTTGCAATCTTCTGAAAATAATTTTGGTAAGATTTGCAAAATACAATATTGAAACAGGAATTGTGAAGGGTATATTTTGGTTATTACTTGGGAGTATTAGAAATGAATAATGTGTAAGATAAAGATGAAGGAAACATTTGTTATTTTTATCTAGTTTCGGGTCACTCGAGTTGCGTGACATTTATTCAAGTAATAAATGGATAAAGATAAAATATTAGTAGGAGTAGAGTCGAGTCTCCAAGACCCCAATAAATAGATAAGAGGTGAAGGTTAAAAATAGAAAGTTAGTATGGGTAATTTTTGGGCGGGTGTAATTACAGAATGTGGATTTGTTTGAATTGAATATTAAGAGAAATGAGAATGCAGTAGGTCTTTGAATTTTCTGAATCTTCCTCACCAAGAAAAGTGGTAGTAGAGAATTTATTAAAATGTTTTAGCTTGGAAAAGGAAGAAGAGTGCTCCCAAAGTCTGGCATGACCCTACACATACATTTTATACATATATATAAGCAGAAAGTGTTAGCTCCTGAATTCAAATAGTTGGTGCATTTTCCCATTAGGCTAAGGCTACAGATCCATCAACCTGAATATAATATTTTTTCACAAGTAGGTATGTATTACTCCACTTTGCATCTCTCTCTCTCTCTCTCTCTCTCTCTCTGCTTAACAATTTCTTCTTCTATTCATTCAGAAATCACTTTTGTACTGACAGGACAGGATCATTTATTTGCAGTCTTGATTTGGATTTTGTTTTGTTCCACTTCCAACCCAACCAATATCTACCTACCTCTCTTTTTATTTATCAACTTTTTTCCCCAGAAAGAAATTAGAATTTGATACTTCATCATTTATGATGACGTTACTCTATTAGATTAGTACTACTTTGATTCCCTCTGTTATCCATGGCCGAATAATTATAATTATTATTGAGTTTTGAAGCGATTCAATTTGTTGCATTCACTAATTATTTCTGGATCGGAGTTAATAATTTGGTGAGAGATAGCTAGCGCAGGAGTTGAGTTGAGAGAGAAGGATGTCGACAGAGGCATCCACATCTAGCGGTGCGGATGCAGGGAGCAAAGAGAAAGAGAAAGAGAAAGAGAAAGAGGTGACGAGCACGGTGCCTCTTTATAAGCTGTTTGCTTTTGCAGATTCAACCGACAAACTGTTGATGATCGTCGGTTCCATCGGAGCTATCGGCAATGGTATGTCCCTACCTCTTATGACTGTCCTCTTTGGGGAGCTCATTGATTCTTTTGGCCAAAATCAGAACAATAACGACGTCGTCAAAGTCGTTTCAAAGGTACTCCCTCTCTTCTCTTCTCTTCTCTTCTCTTCTCTTCTGCATAAAATAAAATAAATAAATAAATAAATAAATAATCATTGTTGCAGGTAGCTCTCAAGTTTGTGTATCTGGCTGCCGGATGTGGTGTAGCTGCATTTCTTCGTGAGTAGTTTCTTTTTCTTTCTTTTATATTTTTTATTTAAAAAAGAAGAAGAAGAAGAATAAAATCAGTTAAATTGATGGATTGGATATTATTGGGGTGCAGAGGTGGGTTGTTGGATGATCACCGGAGAAAGGCAAGCGGCACGAATTAGGAGTCTGTATTTGAGAACAATTTTACGGCAAGATGTTGGTTTCTTCGATAAGGAAACTAATACGGGAGAGGTGGTTGGAAGAATGTCCGGCGATACCGTACTAATTCAAGATGCCATGGGCGAGAAGGTACTCTTCACTCTGTTGCAAATAGTTATTAGTAATTGGTGTATCAATCATGTGTTAATGCTAAAGCTATTATGTGATTGTGCAGGTTGGAAAGTGTATACAGCTGGTAGCAACCTTTTTGGGAGGCTTTGTGGTTGCCTTTGTCAAAGGATGGCTTCTCACCCTGGTCATGCTCACCTCCATTCCTCCAATGGTGATAGCTGGTGGAGTCATGTCGCTTGTCTTATCCAAGATGGCGTCTCGCGGCCAAAACGCCTACGCTAAAGCTGCAAGTGTCGTAGAGCAGACCATTGGCTCCATTAGAACTGTGAGTCCACCCCACCCTCCTTCCTCTCTTTCGTCCAAATATATACTATACTAATTAATGGTGCTTCTCCAGGTTGCCTCATTTACCGGGGAAAAACGCGCTGTGGCAGCCTTCGAAAAGTCCCTTACAAAGGCTTACCATTCGGGCGTGCAAGAAGGATGGGCTACCGGATTAGGTTTCGGAGCTGTTATGTTCATTATATTCAGCAGTTACGGTTTGGCTATCTGGTACGGTGGCAAAATGATCTTGGAGAAGGGCTACACCGGTGGTGAAGTGCTTAATGTCATTATTGCTGTCTTGACTGGTTCAATGTGAGTACTACCTCCTGCCCTGCCCCGCCCCGCCCCGCCCCGCCCTGCCCTGCTTAAATATAAATAAAATAATTCTCTTCTTCTTCGTTCCAGGTCTCTTGGACAGGCATCTCCTTGCATGTCTGCATTTGCTGCAGGTCAAGCTGCGGCCTTCAAGATGTTCGAGACTATAAGCAGGAAGCCTGAAATCGATTCGTATGATACAAGGGGCAAGATATTACAAGATATTCGCGGGGACATTGAACTCAGAGATGTCCATTTTACCTATCCGGCTAGACCAGATGAGCAGATATTCAGAGGATTTTCTCTCTTCATATCAAGCGGCACAACGGCAGCGTTGGTTGGCCAGAGTGGGAGTGGCAAATCCACCGTCATAAGTTTGATTGAGAGGTTTTACGACCCACAAGATGGTGAAGTCTTGATCGACGGAATCAATCTTAGAGAGTTCCAGCTGAAGTGGATTAGGTCCAAAATTGGTCTTGTTAGCCAAGAACCTGTGCTTTTCTCTGGTAGCATCAAGGATAACATCGCATATGGTAAGGATGGTGCAACCACTGAGGAAATTAAAATGGCGGCCGAACAAGCCAATGCTGCTAAATTCGTTGATAAACTGCCCCAGGTCAGCTTGCTTCCCCTGAATTGAATTCGCATTCTCCTCTTGTTAGTATGCTATACTTACTTGATGCCAACCTTCATGCAGGGACTTGACACTACAGTTGGTGAACATGGAACTCAACTTTCTGGAGGACAGAAACAGAGAGTTGCTATTGCCAGAGCTATTCTAAAGAACCCGAGAATTTTACTTTTAGACGAGGCTACGAGTGCGTTGGATGCAGAATCCGAGAGGGTTGTGCAAGAGGCATTGGACAGGATTATGGTAAACAGAACAACTGTGATAGTTGCACATCGTCTGAGCACAGTTAGGAATGCTCATATGATTGCCGTCATTCATCAAGGAAAGATGGTTGAAAAAGGTATGTTTTACTCTATTCAATCATATTACTTCAAGGAAAGATTAGACTGCTAATAAAGTAGTTTTGTGGTGCAGGAACACATGATGAACTACTTGAGGATCCTGAAGGGGCGTATGCCCAACTAATACGATTGCAAGAGGCAAAAAGAGGCTCAGAACACATTGATGATAAAGAAAAGTCAATCAGCATGGAATCTGGTCGACAGTCAAGTAAGAATTTGTCGCTAATTCGCTCCATTAGTAAAGGATCCAACTCTGACATCGGAAATAGCAGCCGTCGTCAATCATTACCGGTATCATTTGGTCTGCCTGCAACATTCAGCCGATCTGAATCCACATTAGAAAATGCAAATATCACTTCCTCTGAAGAATCTGAAAAGCCTCCCAAAGTCCCCATGCGTCGCCTAGCCGCTCTTAATAAAACAGAGATACCAGTGCTGATACTGGGAACTATATCAGCCATTGTTAATGGTGCAATCATGCCCCTTTTTGGTATATTAATTTCGAGTGTGATCGACACCTTCTACGAGGAACCACATAAATTACGCAAGGATTCAAAGTTTTGGGCCTTGATATTTGTGGTCCTGGGGGTCGTTTCATTGATTGCATACCCAGCTAGGACCTACTTCTTCGGTGTAGCAGGGAATAAGTTGATCAGGAGGATTAGGCTAATGTGCTTCGAGAAGGTGGTGAACATGGAGGTTGGTTGGTTTGATGAGTCTGGACACTCAAGTGGTGTGATTGGAGCAAGGCTATCTTCTGATGCTGCAAGCGTTCGTGCTCTAGTGGGGGACGCACTAGCACAGATGGTTCAAGATTTGTCGTCAGCAACCGTTGGACTTGCTATTGCTTTCGAAGCAAGTTGGCAGTTGGCACTTATCATACTAGCAATGATACCTCTGATAGGACTGAGTGGATATTTTCAGATCATGTTCATGAAAGGGTTCAGTGCGGACGCTAAGGTTTGTTATTACTTGTAGATCTTGGAGAAAAACAGATGACCTTAATTTAATTCATATTTGAATTGTTGGCTGGTGCAGGTGATGTATGAACAAGCGAGTCAAGTTGCAAATGATGCTGTTGGGAGTATAAGAACAGTGGCTTCCTTCTGTGCGGAAGAGAAAGTGATGGGAATGTACAAGAACCTGTGTGAAGGGCCCAAAAAGAATGGGATTAGACAAGGATTGATCAGTGGAGTAGGGTTTGGTTTATCCTATGCATTGCTGTTTCTGGTGTATGCTACAAGCTTCTATGCAGGAGCTCGACTCGTTGAGGCTGGCAAAATCACCTTTGCAGACGTATTTCGTGTAAGTAGATTATGATCATACTACTATTTTGTATTTGTACGTGCTAGCCAGCTAGCTAATAAAAGGAATGTTGCAGGTTTTCTTTGCTCTAACAATGGCAGCAATAGCAATCTCCCAGTCAAGTTCATTAGCTCCAGATTCGACCAAAGCTAAGAGCGCTGCTGCTTCAGTATTCGCCATTCTTGACAGTAAATCCAAGATTGATCCTAGTGATGAATCCGGGGTGAAGCTAGATAGCGTGAAGGGAGAAATCGAACTAAGAAACGTGAGTTTCAAGTATCCAACTAGGCCTGATATTCAGATTCTTCGAGGCCTGAACTTGACAATACGCAGTGGGAAGGTATTGTTTTATTGAATTCATGGTTGATTGATCAAAGATATAGTACATTTGAATTGATGTTTGTGCAGACGGTTGCTTTGGTTGGGGAGAGCGGGTGTGGTAAATCAACAGTGATATCATTACTGCAAAGATTCTACGATCCTGATTCGGGTCACATAAGAATCGATGGAGTAGAGATTCACAAGTTCCAACTCAAATGGCTGAGACTCCAGATGGGTCTAGTGAGCCAAGAACCGGTTTTGTTCAACGACACAATCCGGGCCAACATTGCCTACGCAAAAGATGGAGATGCAACCGAGGCTGAAATCATAGCCGCTGCTGAGATGGCAAACGCCCACAAATTCATAAGCGGGTTGGCCAACGGATACGATACGATGGTGGGGGAGAGAGGGGTTCAGCTGTCGGGGGGCCAAAAGCAGCGCGTCGCCATCGCACGTGCCATTATAAAAAGTCCCAAGATACTATTACTAGACGAGGCAACCAGTGCACTGGATGCCGAGTCGGAGAGGGTGGTTCAGGATGCGCTCGACCGGGTTATGGTGAACCGGACTACTGTAATTGTGGCTCATAGGTTATCCACAATCAAGGGTGCCAATCTAATAGCTGTTGTCAAAAATGGAGTCATAGTGGAGAAAGGGAAGCACGACTCTCTCATCAACATTAAAGACGGCTTTTACGCTTCATTACTCGCGCTTCACATGACTGCTGCTGCTGCTTCATCTCCATAATTTTAAGCCTAAATTTTTTGTTTTATTTTTGTATCCTTTTCTTTATCTCCAACTATGTTGAGTAGTCCCTATCAAAAAAACTAAGTTGAGTAGTTTTTAAAATTAAAATCTGCAATTTTTTCAGCAAAAGAAATCATGATCTAGTATGAATCCACAGAATCATTCATTAATAATTATGACTCCAGTCCAGTCCAGAGTAGTAAATGTGCGTATCGTGCTATGTGATGTCAGGGATGACGCATTTCTAAGCCTATGATTAACCATTTTATTTAAAACTAATTACTAACATTACTTTATATCATTCTCATTGACTCGAGATGAGAGCAGCGGAGATCCTGTGCCGTGCAATAAAAAAGAATCACGTGCATTCCAATCCAAATATACCTCACCTCCCATCTAATCAATTTCTATCATGGTTTAATCAAAAATAAAACAAGTTTTGGTGAAAAAATCTTTGCACGTGCTCAAGGTATTTAAAAGAAGAGAAGATAGTATCAGTCATCCTCCTCGCTCTCATCACTATATGAAACCAAACCACTAAAAGCCACAGACCTAGATGGATCACTACTCTCCTCAGCGACTTTTGTGCTTCTCCCCAGTTCCTTCTCCTCGCTCCCATTACCTGTTTTCGCCTCTACACTCGGTGTTTGTTTTGTATCTGTTGTTTCCACTTTGGCTTTCTTGGCTTGGGGCTTCACTTTGATCACCATGCCCAACGGTCGAGATGATGAAGGCTTCTTCTTTCCTATAACTGAGTTTTTATCCTACACGAAAAATAATTTCAAATTGTCTCGAGAATGAAAATGCGGTTGCACTATTGCTTCAAGTGAAAAGGCAAATTAATAACTCCTCCCCGAACAATCAAACAAGAAGAAGGATTTGAGACTCAAGAACAGCCATATACCCACCACTTTAAACCTCTCCATATAAACCAAGATCAAGAATATTGACAAAACTTTGGCCATTTTGTAAGCTAACGCTGCAACTAAATGCTGCATCATCTCCTCAGCTAATTGACACAGAATCCACTAATTACTAATAAGCTTTTAGCTTTGTTTCATCTCACACAATTGCACTGCATCCCCCATTTCCCAATATGTACAATTTTATGTTTCAAGCAGACAGTATACCATTGTGGATCCTCATGGGTTATAACTATACTCTGAGGATATGGTGCGTGTTTTTCTCCTTGAAAGGGTTCTCTTATTTTTTATTTTTTATTATAATTCTTCCTCCTTGTCAAATGCTTGTCACAGACCCTTGATGCTCTAAAAATACTATCCCAAAATCCCCACACACACACCCCAACCAATGGAATTTAGCCAATGAAAAGAAATGAATGGTTATGTAGATGCATAAGCATGTTAGTGCAATCACAAATCACCTGACTTTTTGGAGCTGAGGGTGTCTCCTTTAGCTCATGGACAACATTATATTGCGAGTCCACTGCTGCCTAAAAGCCAAATAAACAGTTGAAATTGATTCAACATTATTTGTTAAAATTAACATCAAATGATGAGGCAAGGATTTGTAGGAAAAAGCACCTGAAAACTACGAAGATGTTCTTCTTCTTCATCTGCAATTTGTCGCTCATATTCTCTCTTGGACTGTAAGGAGTAATCAAAAGCCAAATCAGAGACTTGCATGAACAGGCTTATCTCTAAAGAAGTAAAGATGAAAACATGCACCAATTTCCTTCAAACTCATATTTCAAAATACAGATGCACATGAGGTAAACTGGAAAATAAGAGCCCCCGAGTGGAAAAATGATTTTGCTGCATTTTTTAATACGCCTTCTCATGGACTTAAGAATCTTAGCCCTCCATTTGATGGGGGGGAACTTGATCCATTTTGAATATCCCCATCAGGAATTTAAGAACCTTATACCTCAGTTTTAATCTGCCATCCTAACCCAGCCTTCAAGTTCATAACTGTATAGTCAGCACTAAGAGAATAATCATGGCTTTAAAAACTAATGCTGCCTCTGTTAAAGAGATTTCCAGTTTCAAACTTTGCTTTTTCTTTTTTAACATGTTACGATGTTTGTTAATTTCTAAGCTGATAGCTATGGCAGCAAAAGTCATGACAAAGCAGGAAACATTGAGTATCCTCTTCAACCCAACTTTATATCTACTTGAGAATGTGTTAACATAAACAGATATGTGGTATTAGAGTAATATTTGTTGTTTATGTTGAATCAATGAGACGAACTGAAGTCATTTGAGATCTAAAATGCAGAACGCAAATCCTTAGTGGAGCTAACGCACAGTATATTAATTGGAGCAAAGGACAGGTATTCCAGTCTTTAAATTCCCTTAATTTTGTCTGGTGGAAAAACTATTGCATAATTTCTTCAGTGTATAATTCCAGATTTTCTTCCCTTCGGGATCTCCTATCCAGTATTAAAGGACGTAATCTCAAGAGTGTGAAATGGAGATTTAGCAACAAAAACATAGGTTTTGAGGGACATGGATGAAAGACTGGTTTAGTGCAAGCAAATTCTAGCTCAATTTTTTTTTTTTTTTTTTTTTTTGATCGGTAAATGTTAGTTGTTAGTAGTTAGATTAGTTCACCAAGTCTCCATACACTGCCATAAATCTCCAAGCCTACCTTATAACTCCCTCCCAATTCGTTCCCAAAGGGAATCGAACCCAGGTCACTCACTAGAGTGAGGAACCCGGTGGCCAGGTGGGCTAAGCCACCTGGTTTCTAGCTCAATATTAATGTTAGAATTAGTAAGTAAACAGTAGGCGTAGGCTCACCATTTCCAAAGTTTCAAGAAATTCAGTCTCATCTTCATCCAGAGCTTTTGGTGGCCCTGCAAGAGGTATTCCGTAAGTAAGTAGAAATTGATTTATGAAGTCAGAGGTGTGCAGATTTTTATACCTAAAACATTGCAATAAAAACCAAGGGTTTTACATGCAAATGTAAATAGAAGCAGTGCTTATTTTTTCACGTTACGTGTGTAGCAGGTATAAATGTTTACCGAGGAAGCTAGTAATAGGGGATAACAGTTTTATTGTTCTATCTATTGTTACCATTCTCAAGCCCAGAAGTATAAGGTGTGATGATAATAGGCCATCACAACATTACAATAACTAAAAGTTAAATACATATTTGAAGAGCATGAGTCAAGAACTTACTGTGCTTGAAGCGTTCATTGAATTCGGCATCTTTCTTATCCTTATTTTCCTTTAAAATCTGTAGGAGAAATAAAATTCAAGTATTTGTGCATAAAGATGCAAAAGCATGGGGCATGAGCACATTTAGAGTCCTACAGGTAACAGGGTATCACAGCTCAGTAGCTTCATCCAGAGATGGAAATGGCAACCACAAGTGGCAATTGTATTTGTGCGAAATTAAAAGATGGAACAATAAGAACCATGGTGAATTCTCAAACTGAGTTAAACAATAAGTGAAGCAATTCGAGTAACAAGAAATACAAAATGGGGTTTACCTCGAAGAGGGGCCTATCTCTCTGAGCAGTACCATCCTCGACTCGAGGTCCCCGGGTCTTGCGAGCTTCTGCCAACTGAAATCGTTCGTAAGTTTTAACTGAGGAATGGTTAAGTAAGAGGAGGAGGAGGAGGAATTGGGGGAAACCTGGTCTTCGGAAACGAAGTTCATAAGCTTAATTGGCGGAGGCAACCCATCATCTGCCATTTCGCCGGCGGTCGTTGTTCGCTCAAATAACCTATAAATTAGAGTGTGCTAATATCGAGAGATACACGCTTTAATCGAGAGGAGTTGGAGTTGGATTTGTGTTGCTTGCAAAGGGAAATCAAATCGGGAAAGATGATATTAGTATCAAACATTACCGCACAATCCTCCCTCCCTCCCTCTCTCTTATGAATTCTGTTTCACAAAATTGTTGCTCGTTTCTGCCTCTACCTCTACCTCTACTCGGGATTTCTTTCTTTCATTTCAATCGTGTCAAGTGAAACCCCTTCTTACTAAGTCCTTTTATTTAATTCATTTTTTTTTTCAAAACTATTTACTTGCTAAAAAAAAATCAAAGAAAATATGCTAAAAACTTGTATGAGATGGCTAGTACAAATTAACACACATTTCTTCCAAAATGTTAATATGTTAATAAGTCGTATTCAATTTATGTTCATCTCACCGTGAGACGTTGTCATTCAAGATTAACTCTAAAAATATATATACTCCTTTATTTGACTAGGTAAAACATGATGAACAAGTTCTTACAACTTTTTTGTGAAGAGTATCTTTAGTATAAGATGTGCTCATGTAATCACTTTACAAGCGCCCCCTAAGCAGTACTACATCCGTCTCCAATCACACAAATTAAAAGACTTGCTTTGTGCCAAAATTGATGCAAGTAGAAGGTAGTATTTTCGCCCTTTAAGGGAAAAGGTGATTAACTAAATCAGCCACTTAACTCCCTCCAAATGATAATACTGATAAAGTGTGCAAGTTCATTTTGAATGAAATAAAATTGTGATAGAGTAAGCTCTTCCGGGACCGAGTTAGTAGAGGTCATAATTAATAAAAATCTTGACCAAAGTCGTGATACACTTTTTAACATGTTTCATACTTGGAGAAATGCCTATTGACAGTGGTGCAGAGTATTTCAGAAAATGCCATGGAGGAATGAAATACACCTTCTTCCAGGTATGATAACTGATGAGCATAGTCAAGAATGAAAAACCAAACCCCATGAGCTAAAGTCTTACACATGCATCAACCAAGAAAGTCCAGTCACCAGTAGAATCGAATAGAAGAAAATGACATTTCTTACAAATTTATTGTCGCGACCCACCTATACAGGTGCTCAAAGAGCAAGGTCCATGAACTAGGATGTTAGCTTCTACTTGTTAACTCTTACTAAATAATAATTAAGGGAAAAAAAACTTGCAGTTTGTACGTAACGGTCTTTGCCTGGCTATTCAATTCAGCGGCATCCTCCAACACGGATCATTCTTGGCGCCCAGACATGCAAGTTCATGCCAAACCCTCTTTATTCATTTGAATGACTCCACTTCTCTCCTCAAAAAGCTGCTGCAAAACAAAGTCGCTGTATCATTTGATGGTAATGCTAATGCGGCTTTATTTACAACATCATATGGCTAAATATCTCATTTGCAATTCAAAGTTCACTAACAAAACAAACAAACAAAAAAACCTCTACCAGTGCCCCTTGCCTTGTGCTGATTCTAGGAGTAGCCATATTTACGCACACAACTACACAGCTTCCTCACTTCATTGAGAATCTTGTCCTTTTGATGGTTATAGGACTTCACAAGAATCTAGATAGATGTGATAGCTTACCTTCTTGAAGAATGCCTGAATCGTGAAGGGACCATGAAGAATAATTTGGGGGGGGGGGGGGGGGGGGGGGGGGGGGGGGGGAGATATAGTTAAAAGAGCTGCTAGGTTTTCATATCAATCAATTGAATTCAGGAATCACAATTTAAGAATCAAGTTATTAAAAGTTGCTAGATCCTTAACCCCATTTACTGGTGTCAAAATATAATTAACTGAAATACATGCTATACTATTGAATTTTTTTGTGATGTGGACAGCTGGAAAAACATAAAAGATATCTAAGATTTTGATTTTAAATTAATTAATTTCCAATCAGATTTAACCACAGGAAAAGTCACCATTACCAAAATAGAATCTGATCATTAACTAACTGAATAATGACTTTGGGATGGAACAGGTATTGGTTGCTTGCATTGTTTCCTTTAGGAGGATTACCAGAAGGTGGATGATAGATTGTTTAAGATATCCATATAAGTCAAGAGACTCAAATTGAGCTCCGTTAAGACATCCAGACAAAGTGATCTCTACAAGATGCCAAAACAGAAAAGTGTGTTTCTGTTTACTCCTAACAAACTTCACAGAACACCTCATACTTTTGCACAGGTGTATGTAATTAACAAGTAAAAGAAGATATGGGCTACCAGCTGATAATGAAAAACCAGAAAGCAATGCTTTGTGAAACTGAAAAGGCATAATAAATTCATCAATTGTTCTTTCTTATCCTGAGATATATATATGCCAACAAAAAGTGCCCAGTTTTAGTTTTACAACTATCAGCACAATAATAAGTGATCTTACTCTTTATTCAGTCTGAAGCATCTTGCAAGTGACTCCCTCTAGTACAAGCTGATTAATTGCATCTCTTAACTTGGTATAATCATCAAGAGTATTGTAGACTTGATGAGAGATTCTGGCATATCCAGTTATAGAGCCATGTGCATCTGAAGCTCCAATGATCTCCCCCACATCTCTGGGGGCCTCAAAGTGTATGGGTACTTCCACTCCAAAATGGTCTCTCAAGTGTGATCTCAAGTTGACAGCATCATCGTCACACATAACTAACAATTTAGAAGGCAAGCCGACCATAGCCATGCTGGGACACATCTCCGGAGGCGAGCCAAGATTTGTTCCCCATGCCTTTGCCAACATTTGGCCCATTTCCACCACTTTTTCATGGTTCCTTTTCCGAATCCCCTCAAGCCCTCCTTCAAACCTACTAACGAATTCCAACACTTCGGGAATAACCAGCTGAGAGCTGTAGTCTCGTGTTCCAATCCACGCGCTTTCTACAGCCAATCCATTCCCGTATTCATGTGAAACCACGGGATGGTGCAAATCAGGCGACCCGGGTGATTTCCGGCAGTACAAAAATGCAACAGAAGGGGGACAGAAAAACCACTTGTGCAGGTTGCTAACGTAGAAATCAGCACCGATTTCCTTCACATCGATATGAACATTGCCGATAGCATGTGCAGCATCTACAAACACACGCTCCACGCCTTCCTCTCTACAAATCTTAACAAGTTCCCGTGCAGGAATCACAACACAAGGCATTGATGTTATATGATCAATTATCGCTAATCGTACTTTCTTACCATTCGCCCTACCTCTAGCCAAGCCTTTCCGAAACTCGGTAATGATTTCCTCATTGGAGGTCACGGGGAAGGGCAAGTGAACCACGATGACAGAGCCCCCAGCTCGAGTAACATAGGCCTCGATCGACTTCTTAACGGCCTGAAAAGCGCAGTGGAGCATCACAACAGCGTCGCCCTTCTGGAAACGCCCTTCAGCGAAGGCCCAACCAACATGCTGGAGAACAATGGCGGCCGCAGTTGTCGCGTTATCTACGATTGACACCTCATCCACGTCGTCGGCTTTAATAAGATCCTTGATGATTGTGCGAGAGTGGAGGATTTGGCGCTGGAGGTGATTAAAAAAGAAATCATCGGGTTGCCGGAGGAAGCAGAGCTGCCACCTCCTCTGGGCGGCGATGATGGAGGCGGGGCAACTGCCAAAGCTGCCGTTGTTGATTCGGGCGATTCCGGGTTGGTGGTGGCCAAATTCCTCGCGAATTTCGGATTCCGTTATGAAGGAGAGCTTGGGCTTCTTTCTACCGCCGTTGGCCCGGGGGTCTTCGGGTCCGGTAGGGGGATCCATCGACACAGAAGAGGGAGTAGGGTTAGGGTTTCGAACCGGCAAGTTACCGTTCATGTGTGTGTATTTTTCTTCATATGGATTGGTGATGTGTTTATTTAGGGAGAGTGTTTCCCCCCTTCCCTTATCTTTGTTTTGCACCCAAAATGCCACTCCCCCTCAATAAATCTCACATCTTACTCGGTGGGTGCGGCTGCTAAAAACCTAGGGTGTGTTTTGTTTTGGAATTTGGGAGGAGGGTGTAAATTTGTGAAAATCGTGTTTTCGTCATGGCTTGGGTGTTCTTTTTGGCTTTTTTTTTTTTTTTTTTATACTATGGACGAGCAGACTCAGATTTTAGTGGCTACGGCTCTACTCCAGAATTCGAAATTTGGGTGATAGTCATGTGAATACGACTATTGTGGATAGTCAATTTGCTATTGTTTCAGATTGTTTTAGAGTTTTGGCTCTACAACCTTGGAACTTCTGTCGGGCACTGCTTGTCTTGATTCGGTTTGACATACATGATCGACCGAAGGATATTCATTTCATTGAGGTGTCATTCTAGGTTCAAATACATGGGTTGCATCTGGTTGGTATGACAGTGGAGGTGGCTAGATTGGTGGGTAATGTTTTGGGGCAGGTGATTGAGGTGTGTGAAGAGTAGAGTTCATTATTGTTGGGACGGTGTGTGAGGGTCAGGGTTAGATTGGATTTGGACTGTACGTTGTTGTGGCACGAATAATCTCGTATTTGGCCTAAATACTATTTCAGAACCGAGGTATACCGGGACTGGGGTTTAGGCCTCGATAACAGGATCTTAGCTCTAAACAACCCGGCAGATGAGCTACCGCGACTGTTCGAGGTGAACGAACCTCGACCTCGTCAGACCTCCCAGCCTCGTCAAACACCTTGACCTCGGTGGACCCCTCCACCTCTGCACCTCGCCATAGCCCGACATGATCGAGGGTCAACATCAGAGAAGATATCGAAGTACTGACAAGATATTGTAATAGTAGATTTATTATTGTTTATTAGATCTACGGTTGTAATTAATACCCTAAAATAAAGGGTCATGATTGTCTCCTTAGTGAGGAGTTTGGGGCTCTATAAATAGAGACCCCAACCCATTGTAAAGAGGAGCTTCATCTTCCTCCCCACAAAACACTCCCCACATATATAAAATACTATAGGCTAGGGTGTTCGGTAACAACATACGTTGTTTCACCTTCTTATTTTAGTTATTCTAGGGGTTCTGGGCCGGTGGTGGTGGATTTTTGTTTTGAGCGCTTTTCCGTCTGTTTTTCATGTGGGCTCCTTACTCATTCAGGCCCTTCGTATCTTACTCGAGCACTGACTTGATGTTGGTGTATACTAATTTTTTACATTATTACATTCTTAGTGATTGTTTGTATGTCTGTTTATCTTATATTGTAGATGATGTGGTGGGTTTGTAGTCACACAAATCACATTGTCAGTTCCTTATAAGATATAAATAATATTCACAACTGAGATAGTTCTGGGCATAACTATTGATTTAAGTTGTAGTATGAACTTGTTGGTGGCTTGTCTTGGTCATTAGTTACTAGTGCGCTGTGTCGTATTTGTTGATAGGCGACCAGGCGAGCAACAATGATCAAGAATTAAGAAGCTAATAAGCCCTAGTTAGAAGACAGGCGACCATCAGAGTCTCAAGAGAGTCAACCTCTCTGGCGACCAGGAGTGCGATCAGGTACATTTTACGCGACCAGAAAAGCAATGGACAAAAGAAATGAATAATCAAAGCAAAAGGTAAAGACGAAAGGCTGACAACTTAGCAACCACGCGAACAACCATGCATCAAGCCCAAACACGAGGCGAGCAAGAGGTCCATAGCGCCCAACGAAGATGTACTAGCGAGCAACTAGTCACCAAGGAAAGCAGCTGAGTGGTCATGAAGACCAAGTACAACATTGGGAACTCCAAGAGTCACTAAGCTTAGATATGGTCCAAGTGTCTTAACACTTGGCATTCATCCATTGAGCAATAGTTTAGATGTTGTACAAGTGTCCTAACACTTGGCAAAGATCCAATGGCTAAGCCATCAAGATAGTGACACCTAGCCACTTTGTACATCTATAAATACTTCTTCATTTGCATGAAGAAGGGGGACTTTTCCATAATTCAAAAAGTGACTAAACTCTTGCAAATTTCATTCTTGAATATTATCTATGATCTAAGTTCTTGTTTGATGATCTTACTTAGTAAAAACAGCCACTAATCATCATAGATTAGGAAAGGTCATCAACAATTGGCGCTAGAGGAAGGGGTTTCGAACCTTCGATTTGTAAAAATAGAAGAAAGTTTGAAGATTTGTAAAATAGGGTGGTGTGTCGAACCTCTGATTTGTAAAAATAGAAGAAAGTTTGAAGATCTTCGCCGGAATCTGCAAAAGTTGACCGGAATCCGGGAAGAAACCCCGGAAATCAAGTGCGCACACTATTCGGAGCAAAGTTATCCATAAATACATCACTTTAAGAGTTTGAATGCATGTGTGTATGAACTAGGGTTTTCAAACCACCATATTCATACATACAAGGCTAGTAACTCTTAAAAAAGGTGTTTGTTAGAAGCAAGATCACCCCAAAACCCTTTGTTTATCATATATACTTTGGCAATCAAGATGATTAGATCGCAAGAAGAACGACATTCGAGCGCATCCCCGAATCCTAGGTCAAGAACTAGGGTTTCATCTACCGAAGGACATGCCCGAACGGTGAGAGCAACTTCGCGGAGAAATGTCCAAGTCACCATTGACACAATTCCACCGGAAGTTGAAGCTCTTGCTCAAAACCCCGAGGAGCTAGCAAAAACGATTGTTGTCCTTCAGTCATTGCAAAATCGACAAACAGCTGGACCATCAAGAGCAGAAGAGATGACCAATCGAGCATGGGCGAACAGGCGAGCAGAGAAGTAAAATAAGAGAAGATGTGCGCCGTGATGAGGCTGACAGCACTGAAGTCTGTAGAAACAAAAGAAAGGCTCCTATAAGTGAACGTTTGGGGAATCGAGAGGAATCATCGCCGAGTCAGGCAAGTGAGTCGAGCAAAAGCACTTCTCGGACCAGTGCGTTGGAAAGGCTGGGAACAAGGTATACAGCCACGAGAGAACAATCTAGGAGGAATGATGAGCGACCACGCCCTTCTGCTCGCCCATCAGTACATGATCGAATCGGGAGATCAGCTTTTGGCCGGCTAGGGCCAAATGGAGCTAGTAACGTTGCTAGGAGGGCAACCCAGGAGAAACGTCCCGTCGGAGAGGGACTGCATCGTGAAAAGGTTGGACCCAATCACGATGAACAGCCTTCCGATGGGAGAACTCCCCCTAGCGAGTTGCAGGAGATGAAAAAAGCAATCGAGGAATTGCAAAAGCAGTTAGAATCTCAGAAAGGCGTCGGATCAACTGTTCTTCCGTCCTCACCGCTATCTCCGTCAATCCTCAATGCACCGATCCAGAAGAAGATACAATTCCCTGCCATCAATTTGTATGAAGGAACGTCGGACCCACGAATTCACGTGACGAAATATTCAGACTTCATGATCTCAGTGGGGGCAACCGACGCCACTCAATGTCGAAATTTCCCACTCACCCTTGGAGATGGCCCGCATAGATGGTTTTCAGCACTGGCTTCTGGTTCCATCAACTCCTTTGCCCAACTGAGCAAGGAGTTCTTGTCTCATTTTTCAACCTCTGGATCTTACTTGACCCACAGACACCGGTTGGCAGACATCAAACAAGGAGACGAGGAGTCAAACAAACAATTTCTGGAGAGATTTGATAAGGTACTGTTGGAAGGCGAGATGGTGAGTGAGGATACAAAGATAGTTGCAGTGATGGCCGGACTGAAGAAAGGAACCGAGCTATGGAAGGAGATGCACTTAACTTGACCAAAAACATACGCGGAATTCAGACACAAGGCAGGGATCCATGTATCGATGCAAGAGGCTTTACACAGAGAAATGGGAGATAAAGCTGACCCAAAGAAGCTCGGCAAGAAGTCTGGAGGGAATGACTACAAAGCTCCAAAAAATATGAAGTCATTCAACGAAGGAGCGGAGTTAAAAGAAAAGTTGAATCAAGTTCTTACGATGTCGGTGGACGCTGTGTACAACAATGTCAAGGACAAGGAGATGTTATCATAGCCACGAAAGATAAGGCAGGAAAGAGGAAAATTGAACCCGAACAAGTACTGCGCATACCATCAGAGTATCGGCCACTTCACCAGTGAATGCCGAGATTTGTTAAAGCAATTGTGGAAATTCTATGAAGAAGGAAGGTTATCTGAGTTCGTGAAAAGGGAACCTGGCAAGAGGCCGAGGGTAGCGGCTCCGTCCAGTTCGGACGAGGATGATGACGACGAGCAGCCTAGCAGGACGGGCAAGAAAGGAAGAAAGGTCCCCGCAGCCCCGGCAAGACCAATCCCGGAAATCCTAATGTTGGGACCGTGTGGGCCGGTAGGCGGTTGTTCTGATGGGGGACCACCCATGTCGAAAAGAAAAAAGAAGGCGGAACTGAGAGCGGTGGCACAAGTGATGGAAGTAGGTGTAAATTCGTCAACCAAACGAACTGGAGACCTTACTTTATCAGAAAAAGACTTAGACGGAGTGCTCACCCCCCACAACGACTCTTTAGTCATTTGTGCTAACATCATGGGAACGAGAGTACACCGTCTCCTCGTTGACACCGGCTCTTACACAAATATCCTATTCAAAAGCACGGTGGACCAGCTAGGAGAATGCGTTGAATACATCAAGGATTGTGATCATAGAATAGTGGGATTCGAAAATGCTG
This sequence comes from Ballota nigra, assembly GCA_947034835.1. Lineage (NCBI taxonomy): Eukaryota > Viridiplantae > Streptophyta > Magnoliopsida > Lamiales > Lamiaceae > Ballota > Ballota nigra. The sequence goes on along the minus strand of OX344727.1, from coordinate 299,660 downwards.
TGACCGTCCCATTAGGAATGATTACGCTAGCAGTTGAACTTGTATCGGTCGAGGACCCTGAGAGGAGGTTGAGTAGGATGGTAGACTTCCTGGTTGTAGATCAACAGTCCACCTACAACGGGTTCCTCGGCCGTCCTTTTTTGCATGAATTTAAGGCCGCAGTTTCAACGTACTATTATTGTATAAAGTTTCCCACATCAAAAGGTGCAGGCACAATTAAAGGCGACCAGAGGAAAGCTCGTGAGTGCCTCTTACAACTTCAACCCAGGGATCACAGAGTCAACATGGTGGATAAACAACCCAGCAACTGTGATGAAGAGAAGCCATCCACTCCCAACGGAACCATGGACCCTATCGATACGGAGATGATGGAGGTAGATGAGCAGCAGTGCAAAGGCGAACAACGGTGCAGTGACGAGCAGCGGAGTGGTGGCGAGCAGATGAACAAGAACGAGCAGCTGAGCCATATGGAAGACGAAGAAACTGCAACAACCAACAACGGAGCAGAGCATACAACAACAGTCAACATGGAGGCAGAGGACATTGAACCACGACTAGGCGCGGAGCCAATGGACGTCGAGGACGAGATAAACATGGAAGGACCTATCATTGACCCTCGTTGGAAAGGCCAGAAGCGAAGAGCTACTCCGGTCGAAGAGTTAGAGGCAATAAAGTTTGACCCGAACCAAGAGAGCTTAGAACTCTTCATAGGATCTGAGCTCCCAGAGCCATACATATCCAAAATGACGGAGTTTCTTAAAGCAAATCTCGATGTGTTCACATGGTCGCATGCAGACATGGTAGGCATTAGCCCCGAGCATGCCTGCCACAAACTCAATATCGACCCAAAGAAAAAGTCGATCCATCAGAAGAGGAGAAAATTCAGACCCGACAAGTATGAAGCACTCGATGTGGAAGTTAAGAAGCTATTGGACAACGACCTGATCAGACAAGCCTTATGCCCGCAATGGGTGGCAAACCCGGTGTTGGTAAAAAAAGCAAGCGGAGCGTGGAGATTGTGCATCGATTTTACCGACTTGAATGCCGCTTGCCCGAAGGATAACTTCCCATTGCCACATATCGACCAGTTGGTTGATGGCACAGCTGGACACGAGCTCCTCACATTCATGGATGCATTTGTAGGATATCACCAGATTGCAATGCACCCAGACGACCAGGAGCACACAGCATTTTACACCAACAAAAATTTGTTGTGTTGGAAGAAGATGCCATTCGGGTTGATCAACGCTGGAGCCACTTACCAAAGATTGGTCAACAAGATGTTTGACGACCACATCGAAAAGACAGTGGAGGTGTATGTGGACGATATTGTCATTAAAAGCTCAAGGAAGGAAGATCACTTACAACACCTTGCCCAAACATTTGAAATACTCCGGACCTACAACATGAAACTAAATCCCAGGAAGAGTAGTTTCGGAGTCCATTCCAGGAAATTCCTGGGACATCTGGTCAGTCAACGGGGGATTGAAGCAAATCCAGTGAAAGTAAAAGCAATCATAGAGATGCAGCCGCCCCGATCAGTAAAAGAGGTTCAACGGTTGACCGGATGCCTAGCAGCGTTGAACAGGTTCGTCTCAAGATCCGGAGACAAATGTAGGCCATTTTTCGAAGCAATTAAGAAGGGAAAGTTTCAATGGACGGACGCCTGCCAATAAGCGTTTGAGCAGTTGAAAGAATATCTCAGCGACACAAAGATTCTCGCTAAACCAATTCCAGGAGAGAAACTGTACTTGTACTTGGCGGCTTCAGAGGTGGCAATCAGCTCGGTACTTGTTCGAGCAGAAGGAAAGTTCCACCTACCCATCTACTACGTAAGCCAAGCTTTGCATGAAGCGGAGCTCAAGTACTCGCCAACAGAAAAGCTAGCATACGCACTAGTGATGAGCGTCCGAAAACTCCGCCCATATTTCTTCGACCACCAGGTGGAAGTGCTAACAACATTCCCGCTCAAACAGATATTGCATAGACCTGACGCAGCCGGTCGCCTCCTAAAGTGGTCCTTGGAAATCAGCCAGTTCGGGATTTCATATGCTCCTCGAACAGCGATCAAGGGGCAAGCGTTAGCTGACTTTCCCCCAAGATCCGACGAGAGGACATAATCATCCCTGGCACATGTACGTTGACGGGTCATCCACAAACACAGCATCGGGGGCAGGAATAGTTCTGATAAGTCCTGACAGACATGTCTTCACTTCGGCTGTTCGTTTCGAATTCATGGCAACAAACAACGAAGCCAAATATGAGGCACTGATAGCTGGGTTGCGGCTAGCATTAGCGATTGGAGTACGAAAATTACAGATTTTCGGAGACTCACAACTGATCGTCAATCAAGTTCGAGGGGAGTACGATGCAAAGGATGAGAACATGGCTTTGTACCAGAAAATTGTTTCTCACCTGGCTTCCATGTTCGAGCAAATATACATTGAACAAATACCGAGAGATAACAACGCACAAGCAGACGCGCTCGCTCGGCTGGCAACTAACACAGGACCAGCGGAGTTGTCTGAAGTTACATTAACAAAGATATCCAACCCATCAACCGAGGATTACAAAATATATCAAGTTGATGCAGAGATGGGTGAAGATGATTGGAGGACGCCAATCATCAAATATCTAAGAGATGATGAAAAACCGGACAACCCGTTGGAGGCCAGCAAGCTGGTCAAGCGAGCAGCACGGTACACCATGATGGACGAACAGTTGTACAAAAGAGGATTCTCACTCCCGTTGTTGAAATGTTTGACAAGAGAACAAGGCCAAGAGGTTTTGCAAGAAATCCATCAAGGCGTTTGTGGAAACCACGCTGGAGGACGCGTGTTGGCCTACAAAACAGTGAGACAAGGATATTATTGGCCTACATTGCTAAAAGACGCTATCAGAGTTGCGAAAACCTATCACAAATGTCGGATATTCGCCCCCAATATCAACAAGCCGCCGACCGAGATGATAGCAGTCAATAGTCCATGGCCATTCGCGAAATGGGGAATCGACATAATAGGACCTTTCCCAATAGGAAAAAGAAATGTAAAGTTCGCAGTAGTGGCCGTGGATTACTACACAAAGTGGGCCGAAGCAGAAGCACTCGTAACAATTACGCAGGAAAAAATGATTAGTTTCATATGGAAAAACATTGTATGTCGGTTTGGAGTACCACATGCAATTGTGACCGACAACGGGCGACAATTCGAAGGCAAGAAAAGAAGAAGCTTCTGTGAGAAGTGGGGAATAAAAGAACATTTTTCAACTCCATATCATCCCCAGTCTAACGGCCAGGTCGAAGCGGTTAACAAGATAATCAAACACATACTGAAAATCCGGTTGGTTGACAAGAAAGGAAAATGGTCGGAAGAGCTACCAGAAGTGTTGTGGGCATATCGAGTATCCCACAGAACGAGTACAGGCGAAACTCCATTTACAATGGCATTCGGCATCGAAGCAGTGATACCTATAGAATTGAAGGTCCCAACAGAACGAACAGCAACGTTCGACGAGCAGACAAATGACCAAGCTCTAGCTGCGGAAATGGACTTGATTGAGGAAAAAAGAATTTCGGCACAAATGAAAAATGCAATATACAAAAGAAGAATCACAAAGTATTACAACTCACGAGTAAAAGTCAGAGATTTCAAGGTTGGAGATCTCGTGCTCAAAAAGGTTTTGGGACTACCACCAGGAGTATTCGGGCCGACTTGGGATGGCCCATACAGAATAACTCAGAAATGGGACAATGACACATATGACCTGGAAGACACGAAAGGCAATTCGGCCCAATACTCCTGGAATGCGGCTTTGTTAAAAAAGTATTATCAATAGACAAGTCTTGTTTGGCGTATGTAAAAGTTAATTTAGTTTTTGCGTCATTTGTATAGAGTTGTAAATACGTTGAAACTTTCAAAATTCTATGGGTGCATATATATATAGAACTTTTGTTACTTGTTAAGTTGTTCGCTCCACAAAGCAAAGTTGCTCGCTCAAAATAATCATGCAGGTGGCGAGCAACAGAGCTGAATGCAAACAAATGCAAGGCCAAGTCCACGAAGAGACCATGAGGCCCAATTATCTAAGGCTAAGTCTTTTAATGGACAAAAAGAGCCCATCTTAGCCGATCACGCGACCAATAAGCACAAGGATGCCATGATCGCTAGGCACAATGATGCTTGTCATAAAAAGAAAAATACTAAGTTAGCCATAATTACAAAAATTCAAGGCAAACAACAGTGCAAAGCGCGAACAAGTGAGAAATAAAAGAAATAGAAACAAAGAAAAGAAAGTGAATTCGTTCAAATCTTTCATTCATTAAGGAGGCAAAATATTACAACAAAATGAAGGCAAAAATACAAGCCAGCCCTAACAAAAATCTAGAATAAAAAGCAACAAAGATTCTTCAAGATGGAGGAGCTGGAGGTGCATCCGTGATCGCCGGAGCAGGAGGTGCTTCTTCAGTGGTGGCAGCTACGCTCGCGGTCGCCACGGTAGAGGTGCTCGCTCCATCAATGGGAGTTAAGGGGAGAGAATGGAGGCCATCGAAGATATCCACCTCCTTGCTCGGCTGCTCGCCGGAGGACTGGGGAGGAACAATTTCAACACCTTCCCCAAAAATATCCAAGGGAACTCCCATCTCCCCAAGATCAGCCAAGGGGAGCCTGAACCCATCACCAAGAGGATTGTCCTTAACATAATCAATGAAGTCTTTTTTTGCAGTGGCCAAAATGTCTAAGTTGTGGTCCAAAGCGAACTTCACTGATCTTAAGCTCTCAGCGTAAGCACAGACATATCCCAGGTTGGTGTTGTCAGCCACATCTTGAGCATAAAGGTCGTAGGCGACCATCCCAACCTTCTCTTACTTGAGGCGAGCAACCTCGGCTTGAAGCTCCTCTATTTGGGCGACCATGGCCGTTTTCTCAGCTTCTAGCGCCTTTGCTCGCTCGTCGGCCACCCCCAGCTCAAGAGATAGCTTCTCTGATTGATTCAGAGCAAATTGCTCGTTGGCCACGGAAGCGTCATACATCTGCTCCAAATTTGCTATCGCTTTGGAATGCTCAGCTTTCTCCTGTGCGAGCTCCCCATCCTTCTTCCTTAAGGCAGCAGCCTTCTCCGCCTCAAAACCTTCAATCTTGCGACCAAGACTGCGATTCGTCCTCTCCAGGAGTACAATTTGATCAAGGAGCCTCTGAGCCATCACAGCTTGATGGCTAGCGTTGTACGCGATCAAGCGAGCATTGTCGCTCGTGGTCTGCCCCTGAACAATATTTTCACAGGTCTTGGTCCAAGAACGAGGGACCATCTCGGTTGCTCGCCGGACATGGGAATCCGCGATGTCCAGATATGGAGGAGGAGTTTTTACGTAGCTGAGCTGATGGAGCACTTCTGCCCGCCCAGGGTGCTCCTCAGGCTTGTACCTGGAAAAGGAAGAAAAATCATACGTAAAATACATAATGAAGGAGCGATCATCAGAGTTAGGGTTTGAAGACTTACTCCCTCAATTTCACGGGGTCATAACCCAGATACGAGCGATCACTGGATGATCGCGATTTCTTACTCAAGATGGCAGCAACAATTTGTTGCTCACTTGTAACTTCGACCAAGGCATGTTTGGGAGCAGGCGAGGAGCACGATTGCTCGTCTCCGTGACAATCTTAGAGCGCTTCGACGCTCGCTCAGCGCCTTCACCCTCCTCGCGAGAATCGTCCCGCGGAGCTTTCTTTTTCGCCTTTTCCTTCTCCGTAGCTTGAGAAGAGGTGGCAGTCTTGGGGGCTCCCTTGGAACGAACAGTGGATGCTCGCGGGCGAGCACGAGCACCTTGCTCTTCTCCAGCTCGTAGGCGCATGAGCGACAAGGGGGGATCCTGCCTCTTCCTGGTCGGCTTCTCAGCGGCCATTTGTTTAACTCTTGCGGCGAGCAGGTGGTAAGATCTTGGAATGGTGGGAACGGCAACAGTTACCTGTTGATCTAGTTGAAAGAAAAATTAAACAAAGAAATCATTAAAGACAGGCGATCAAGCGGGCAGAAAAATAAAACTGGTAATGATAATTACCTTCCGGGACCTCACCTTGAGCCTCTAAGTGATGAGGACTCATGAAGAGTTGGGCGATCTTTCGACAATGGGCCTTTGAAAGATGCAAGATGTCGCGATCACCCGGGTTCCGAAGTACGATTACGGCCAATGTGTACAAGAACTCTTCACTAAGGCCTGAATCTCCCCACTTCAACACTTTTGGACCTGCAAAACAAAAAGAAAGAAAAAATTAAAATTAGTCCCCAATGCGGTCCTAGGAAAGAAGAAGAAAGGCATACGTTTGATTATGCCAAATCGCTCAGGAGAATTAATGCGCGCTTGGCCGCCAGTAAAGCCCACTGATGCTCGCCAATCGCCGCCAATAAATAAGAATTGGTTATGCCAACTCCTAACTTTATTGGGGACTCCTTCGATAAGTTTTACCCCCGTCCTCGCCTTGACGTAATACCAACCTACCCCCTCCTCGCTGCAAGCCGAGACAACCCAGGCATATAAAATCTCAGCCATACTGAGTTTATTCTTGTATCCTTCAAGGCCGAAGAGGGTCATCAGGGCGAGCAGATTGCTCCACCCATTGGGAGTAATTTGGGTAATCGCCAAGTTGATGTCTTCCAAGAAGCGACCAATGATGGGATGTAGAGGCAACGGGAACCCCGTATTGAGGATGTCCAGGTTGATCGTCGTGCAACCTGGTGGGGGACGATCAGCAGTTTCTCCCTCCTTGGGGGCGTACAGGAATATATCGTAAGGGATCCTGTACTGGGACCTGATACTGTCCAAGTCATCCTCCACAATTACGCTTGAGATCTTGCTCGTTGTATAAACATTCACTTCGGCGGACATGAACTCTCTGGCGCGAACAGGGAATGCCTCAGAAAAGTGAGCAGCATAATCCTCCCATTCATTCTGGCGAACGACACCTTCAGGAATTTGGGACCCAGGAGTTACTCTAGAAGTAGGGAAACCTATCTCCTCAAGAAATTCCCAAGTCACGGCCAATCTTGGTCGCGCAACTTCCTGATGATCGCTTTCAGCATCAATCTCAGCGGCCACTTCCTCCGAATCCTCCCCTAAGTCAGAAGAGGTAACACCCTCCGCGTCTGCGCGACCAACAGTGTTTTGGACCTCCTCCTCGCCAGAACTCTCTGAAGCATGGGCTTCAGTGGAGCGAACAACAGAGGACGTCTCAGATCCCGTTTCTTCGTCCACCAATAAAGTCCTGGGGTTTCTAACAAAAGCTTGGCGAACAGACCGGCGAGGAGCAGGTGAAGAGACTTCTTCCATGGGACGCTTCCCGGGATTACGCTCGATAATTTCAATTGAAGGAGTATCACTCGAGGAAGTCATTTGGAGGAGATTTTTCAATAAAATAAGAATAATAACAAAAGATTTCGAGAAAAATGATGAAGATGAGAAGTACGGCGGAGCTGGACAGATACGGCGGTGTTCGAGTGGCGGAAGTGGCGGATTTTTGAATGGAAATGCAAGAATGACGAAATCAAAGAAATAAACGAAACAAAAACGAGATTAAGGAAAATGATCAGTAATTACCTGAAGAAATTATGCGAAACGAACCAAGAATCTCGTGAAAATCGAAAAAGAAAAGCTTGAAATGAAGCTCTAATGGCGGAAGGAGAGAGTGAAGTCCGAAAAAATGAAAGAGAGAAATGGAAGGTGTATTTATAAGGCTCAAAATCGGGGGCCAAAATGAAATTTTCGGAAAATTCCATGGGCCCCTACTTGCAAATTAGAATACGCGTGGGCGGGAGGATGATGTCATCGCCGCCCACGACATTCCGGTTTCCGAGGACCTCGGGAACCCAACCGTCACCCACACGCGAGGAGCTCCAATGTTCGCTCTGATGACCTAATGTTCGCCAGTCTTCCTGCTTGAGAAAATTTATAAATTTGTTGCTCGCTCCACGCATACACTTATTAATCTATCAAAATTATGCCTTGTCCTTCATTAGACAATAATTTCCCTAACAAAGAACAAGTCATGGGGCAATGTTGATAGGCGACCAGGCGAGCAACAGTGATCAAGAATTAAGAAGCTAATAAGCCATAGTTAGAAGACAGACGACCATCAGAGTCTCAAGAGAGTCAACCCCTCTGGCGACCAGGAGTGCGATCAGGTACATTTTATGCGACCAGAAAAGCAATGGACAAAAGAAATGAATAATCAAAGCAAAAGGTAAAGACGAAAGGCGGACAACTTTGCAACCACGCGAACAACCATGCATCAAGCCCAAACACGAGGCGAGCAAGAGGTCCATAGCGCCCAACGATGATGTACTAGCGAGCAACTAGTCACCAAGGAAAGCAGCTGAGTGGTCATGAAGACCAAGTACAACATTGGGAACTCCAAGAGTCACTAAGCTTAGATATGGTCCAAGTGTCTTAACACTTGGCATTCATCCATTGAGCAATAGTTTAGATGTTGTACAAGTGTCCTAACAGTTGGCAAAGATCTAATGGCTAAGCCATCAAGATGGTGACACCTAGCCACTTTGTACATCTATAAATACTTCTTCATTTGCATGAAGAAGAGGGACTTTTCCATAATTCATAAAGTGACTAAACTCTTGCAAATTTCATTCTTGAATATTATCTATGATCTAAGTTCTTGTTTGATGATCTTACTTAGTAAAAACAGCCACTAATCATCATAGATTAGAAAAGGTCATCAACAGTATTGAATGGATCACAGATAAAACATGTTCTTCTATTCTGACTGTAATGAAGAATTAGAGGTCTTGGTGACTTTTATAATTCTCAACCCTAAGTTTAATATTTAGATGTGTGGGACCCGGGTTCCTCACTCTAGTGAGCGACCGGGTTCGATTCCCTCTGAAAACGAATTATGGGAGTTATAAGGAGGGCTTGGAGATTTCTTGGTGTATTTGGGGACTTGGTGAACTAATCTAACTACTAACAACTAACATTTACCGATAAAAAAAAATAGATGTGTGGGACGCTTGTTCACTACTTTGATTTAACATGGGTGAGACACTTATTAGATTCAACACACTACATATTTTGGGTAGTGACATCGTTCGCATGATGTTTATTTATTGGCATTAGGACATTGTGTCCTGGTCATCCAGGTTGATGACATCCTCTTGAGGAAACTCATAAAGGTTTATCGTATTAAACCCTGTAGGTGGATTTAATCTGTACGACAACAAGGTTGAGTGGTATTACTCAAGGAATATTAGACATTAATTAATTAAAGTAGTCAGAAGCTTTAATAATTAATGGACGTGTGATATCTTTAACACGATGAATTATAGAGTCTAATAGAAGCCCTGATTCGGTTCGGATAAGACGGGAATGCAACATTAATTCTCTAGTGGGATGTGTTGTGCCACGAATAATCCAGTATATGGCCTAAATACTATCTCAGAACCGGGGTATACCGGAACCAGGGTTTAGGCCTCGATAACAGGATCTCAGCACTGGATAACCCAGTAGACGAGCTACCGCAACTGTTCGAGGTGAACGAACCTCGACCTCGTCAGAGACCTCGGCCTCGTCAGAGACCTCGGCCTCGTCAGGGACCTCGACCTCGTCGGACCACTCGGCCTCGTCGAACCACTTGGCCTCGTCAGGGACCTCGACCTCGTCGGACCACTCGGCCTCGTCAGGGACCTCGACCTCATCGGACCACTCGGCCTCGTCAAGAGACCTCGGCCTCGTCAGGGACATCGACCTCGTCGGGCCACTCGGCCTCGTCAGGGACCTCGACCTCGTCAGGCCACTCGACCTCGTCAGACCTTCTACCTCGACAGAATCGAGGTCAACATCAGTGAAGATATCGAAGACTGACAAGATATTGTAATAGTAGATTTAATACTGTTGAATAATGTTCATTAGATCTACGGTTGTAATTAATACCCTAAATTAAAGGGTCATGATTGCTCCTTTAGTGAGGAGCTTGGGGCTCTATAAATAGAGGCCCCAACTCATTGTAAGAGGGATCATCATCATCTTCCTCCCCACAAAATACTCCCCACATTTATAAAAACACCAAAGGCTAGGGTGTTCATCTTCATGAACGGCCCGAAGCCATATTCAAGGGAGGAACCTCTCGGTTCTTCCCGCAGTGCTTGTTGTTCTTCGTGTTTCGTACCCGTTTATATGTTATACCGTCCAAAATGTCCTACCCCTATATACGGATAAATACGGTAACAACAATTGGCGCTAGAAGAAGGGAACACGTAGTTCATCAAGACAACCATCGAGAGATCGTTAAAGCTAAGTATGCATTCTGTGAAAGCTTCATTCATTCATCAATGGTGAAATTTTAGAGTCTGCTGCTGTCATCTCTTTATCAGCTTGCAAACTCAAATCCCAAAATCTACTTTTGTACATACCAAAACTCCTAAATACGTTGTTTCCTTTCATGGAACCAGATGCCTGACGAGTTTTGTTCATGTTTTCCTACCAAAACCTATCTCCATTAGTTTTCACTAGGAGAAGTCAGAATATCAAACCCAGAAATTACAAATACATTCAAAAAGCCAAGTCCTGAAGTTTACATTTCATGCATACAGAAATTCAATTCAAAGTTTCCCATCGTTTCATGAAACTAGAAATACAAGCCTATATATCACACATCTTTTTTGCCGAATCCTTCCCAAATAGGAAACGTTCAAAGAAAAACCAACTAATGGAAAGTGAAAACTTCATTTTCACCATCAGTTAATCATTTCACCACGAAATAACCAAAAATATCATGAGATTCTCTCATGACTACAACCCATTCTAGTTTTTCAAATCTATCAAATTATAGTAGATTTGCGACAGCCTCTCAAATCCACTAAAAATCCACCAGCTAGATTTCCTACTCCAGATTTCTACGCTAGAATGTATACAAAGTAGTCTAGTTGTGGATTTCATTACTGAATATCCTACCCGAGACGGTGAGTCGACGGACCGGCACCGGTGGGTGCTCCCCGTCCGGCGCTCATTTTCGCCTCTCAACAGCTGCTCATCCATACGACCAGTGAAGCTCTACCACGATCGGGCCGGCACCGCAACCCGCCCCATTACTGCAACATGAGAAGAGCATCAAAGAAAAAGAACCATGAAAAAGAAATTTCAGAAAAGAAAAAAAAAGAATTTGGAATTAGGCAACCTCAACTTCACATTGTTGTATACACTGTTGCAGTAAGGGCACATGTTCAAGAAAGAGTCACACGTTTTCAGGAGTGGGTACAACCACTCCCCACGACTCTGAATAAAATCTTTTATTTGAGATGGTCAAAGATTATCTGCACCTCATCGATTTGCGTGTCGCTGAGGTCGAGTAACAGCTTCCACCGAGGTCGACCCCTTTACGCCGAGATCGACGTCTCCTCGCCGAGGTCGAGGTCTTTTGACATTGCTCTGCCGAGATCGACGCTCCAATGAGGTCGTCAACCATCCGAAGTAACTTGACAAATTTTCCTCCCAGTCACACCGATATTGAACTCGGTCAACAAAACTCCCGAGGCCGAGCCAACATCATTGCCGAGACACAACCAAGGACGGGCAGGCCCTCCGCCGAGGCCGGCATCCCTCCCCGAGGTCAACGCCCCCTCCGCCAAGGTCGGTTCCCCTTTGTATCTCAGTCTCAATGTGCCAACTCGGCACACAAACATCGAGCAAGGCCACACTATTGGCAGTCTCGATTCACAAATTGTCAAACTCAACTATCTCAGCCTCACGCCAACGATGTACTCAACCACAACGTTGGCCACATCGCCATCTCGGTTGCACCGTTGACCTCGGCCAACCAGACCCCGACGACGCCTAAATAAACGCCAACTTCAGCCTCGCCGTATCAACTTCAGCCTTTGGCGTAGATACTCAGCATCAACTCGCCGAGCTCAAATCCCAATCTCGGCCGCGGACCAATCAACACAATGAATCACTGACGAGGTGCAACCGAGGACGGGCAAGCCCTCCGCCGAGGTCGGCATGCCCCGCCGAGGTCGCCTCTTTCTCCAATCTCAGCACAGCCGTATCACAACTACGACAAGAGCGCCACCTCGGCATCTATATCTCCATAATTCGACATCGGCAAAGAATCACGACATCGACCAACCGCTTGGGCATTTGCCGACCACGGCCCCACAATAGCCGACATCGACTCCAAGTAAGCATTCTACGCTAACATCATTTCGACGCTGATCTTAAACAGCACGATTCGGACCTCGGCCGTTTCCTATCCCTGCTCCAATCCACCGCCGCAAATTGCAGCAACAGCCCCCCCTAATCAATCCGATGGGCCTTCGAAGCCAACCTCGGCCCTCAACCACGGACCACCGAGAACCAGACAACAACCTCGACCTCGATAGGCGCTGAACCCCGCCTCGACTCACACCACCGGCCGCAATCGTCACCTCAATTGCCGAGGACGCGCACTCGCCCATCACCGGCCATGCGAACGTCAAGCGCCTGCCATCACCGTGCACGCCCAAAATCACGGCAAATCCAAACCACCACGTCTGGACATTAATCACCACCAGACGCCGAACTCCTCCACCGTACTAATATCGCCACCCGTAATTGTCGATTTCAAGAGATTGGCCGCGGAGGAGGAGCTCTGTTTGAGAGGGTCTCATGAATCTGGAACCTTCGTGAACTATTTTAGTTTTGACCAAGAAATATGGACTGATCAAGTTTTCAAGGCTAATGGGCTATTGAACCGAAGTGATTTCAACAGTTGGGTTTCATTAATTAATGAAGGAGCAGATGCGCCTCAATGTTATTTAAGGAAGATTTCTGGGCCTTTTGCGAAAGTAGTAAAAGACTATTATTTTCAAGATTAATGGTTGGGCCGGAACTTTAGTTTATTAATTAAATTATTGGCCCGATCAATGAATGCCGTGACCAGCTACCCAATCGAAGCCAAAAAAATAAAAAATTCACACAGCAGTCCGGAGCCGCTACAGCGACTCAAAAGAATCTACGGGCAGTCCTTTTGCCCACCCACATCAGGTTATCTTCACCAAACTTCCTTTTAATGTACTGCAAATTGCAAAAATATTTGCAAACACATTAAAAGCCGGGGGCATGGATACCTATATCTAAACATTTATTTTGGAAAATCCGAAATAAAATTGAATGTAAAAAATTCAATATTACAGTCTGCTTTTACTGGCGTCGACTTTTCGCCTTCATTAGCGAATTCAGTCCGTTTTTACTGGCATCGACTTTTCGCCTTCATTAGCGAATTTAGTTCGCTTTTACTAGCGTCGACTTTTCACCTTCATTAGCGAAATTTGTCCGCCTTCACCGGCGTCGACTAGTCTGCTTTTACTAGCGTCGACTCATCGCCTTCATTAGCGAAATTTGTCCGCCTTCACCGGCGTCGACCTTCCGCTTTAAATAGCGAGATCATATCCGCATCTTACGCGATGATCTTGTCTGCCTTCACCGGCATTGAACACACGATCACAAATATAGAAAAAGTCTCTCGACGAGCTTCGGTTCTCGACGAGCACCCACTCATGACGAGGCCGGTCTCTCAGCGAGTAAAAGTCTCTCGACGAGCTTCGGTTCTCGACGAGCACCCACTCATGACGAGGCCGGTCTCTCATCGAGTAAAAGTCTCTCGACGAGCTTCGGTTCTCGACGAGCACCCACTCATGACGAGCCCAGTCTCTCAGCGAGTAAAAGTCTCTCGACGAGCTTCGGTTCTCGACGAGCACCCACTCATGACGAGCCCAGTCTCTCAGCGAGTAAAAGTCTCTCGACGAGCTTCAGTTCTCGACGAGCACCCACTCATGACGAGGCCGATCTCTCAGCGAGTAAAAGTCTCTCGACGAGCTTCGGTTCTCGACGAGCACCCACTTATGACGAGCCCAATCTCTCAGCGAGTAAAAGTCTCTCGACGAGCTTTGGTTCTCGACGAGCACCCACTCATGACGAGACCGGTCTCTCAGCGAGTAAAAGTCTCTCGACGAGCTTCGGTTCTCGACGAGCACCCACTCATGACGAGGCCGGTCTCTCAGCGAGTAAAAGTCTCTCGACGAGCTTCGGTTCTCGACGAGCACCCACTCATGACGAGCCCAGTCTCTCAGCGAGTAAAAGTCTCTCGACGAGCTTCGGTTCTCGACGAGCACCCACTCATGACGAGCCCAGTCTCTCAGCGAGTAAAAGTCTCTCGACGAGCTTCGGTTCTCGACGAGCACCCACTCATGACGAGCCCAGTCTCTCAGCGAGTAAAAGTCTCTCGACGAGTGACTTGAAGCGACTACACTAGCTTCTACTAGTAGCTACCCCGCAAGAGAACGGGTTCACTGTAGTATGGGCAAGTATAGGGACCAAGTATTATCGAACCCAAGGGATGGTACGTATGCGAATAGATCCCTGAAGATCTACGCGTCGTAGTTAATATGAGTGTGATGTTTTTGGGTTTTTGGAAAGATTAATTAAAAGACGAAAATAAACTAAGTAAACTGAAATACTAAAGAAATAAAATTAACTAAGGGTTGTGTTCTAATGAGATATGGTGATGCTTAGGATAGGAATCCCTACGTATACTAACGGAGCAGGTACATAATCAAAGTAATCGTGACAAACAAGAATTAACCTAAGTAAAAGATCGTAGAATGAAAGCTCAAGATTTCTCACCCTAATACTTTATCCTAGCAATCGACTTCACTAATCCACTAACAAGTTAATGAACTGTGCTTAATTAATGAGACCCTAATTTAACTAAGGTGATGCGGTCGTCCTCCTTCGCTAAACCGGTAGATGAATTAACCTCTCCTAAACCCTCTCGTTAAGACTACTAATTGTTATTGAGTGATGCGGTCGTCCTCTCTCTAACACTTTCGTACGAAATTCAAAGGTAGAGTTAAGATTAATTATATGAATTCATTAATTAAGAGAATTAAAACTAACGTCACCAATTACCTTAATTGCGTACCCACATCCTACTTCTACGAGTTCATCCTAACCTAAGCATGCAAGGGTTTTAGCCGGACATGGTTATAACAAAAATAAAAGCAACAGAAGAAACAACGAACAAAAACATAATGAATTGAACGAAGAAAATAAGAAACATGAACTAGGGTTTTAAAATAAAGTAAATACGAAGAACTGAAATTGAATTAACTAAACGGAGTCTAAAGTATTTAACGTAATAGAACTGAAGAAAAGAAACGAAGAAACAAAATTAAACTAAGAATTCGTAAGAAAAACCTCAACAATACGTAAATAAAGCTTGCTCGTCTCCTTCCTCTCCAAAACTAAGTCTAAAATTATTTCTAAAAGTTGGGGGTTCTCTCAAAACGTGTTTGGAAGAGGTATATATAGGCACCGGGTCGAAACGGGAGTTAATGGGCTGAAAATATGCATCCGGAGGTGAAAGTATATGGGCGCTCGAGCAAAACGCTCGAGCGGTCCCGCTCGAGCAGTGTAGCTCGAATGATGCATTCGCTCGAGCGGTCGCGCTCGAGCTGCTCGAGCGCTGAATCTTCTCTGTATGTTTTTGGGCGCTCGAGCAATTCGCTCGAGCGGTGGCGCTCGAGCAATGCGCTCGAGTGATCTCTAATCCTTCCAAATGATACTTTTCCTCGTCCGCACTAATACCAATCGTATTTCTTCAATATCTTCTCATCCGGGCATCCGTTTGAGTCGATTCAAAGTCCTACGAACTCCTCTTTTCGTCCTCTATTCACCTACGAGCACCAAAGAGACAAATTTATCAATGTATAGAAATAATGCTCATTTGACTCCAAGCACTCATCGAAAACCTTCAAAACATGAGTAATTTGGGCACCAAAATACAACAATTTCACGCCTAATCAACCCCCCCAAACTTACCATGTTGCTTGTCCTCAAGCAACGAAATAATAAGTCAAGTGAAATTGTTAGGAATGAATCAAGAATCAAATCATGCAAGTAATTGAACTCGAGCTTCAAAGATCAATCACCCGTATACTCACTCACTTTCTTTTATCGTACTCATGCAACAATAACAAGAAACACCAAAATCAAGCATGGATGTGCACTCAACGGTGTGTTTCACTCCCTCACAAGTGTATAAAAGTGTTTAAGGGACTCACTCAATCAATCAATCACACATATTGGCAGCCATAGGCTTGTAAGCACTCTCAACTCCGACCATACTCTAGAAATCAATGCCGAATCAAAAAGGACTTTCTCAAGGTTGTAATGTAGGCTCTTTGGACAGGTGGGATAACAATATGGGGTAAGTGACTCAAGTGAATGGAGAATAGAAAAATCAACTTTGGCACTTTGAGATTAGGAACAGAATCACTTCAACATTTGCAATCAATACACTTTAATTCCACTACTCTCAACACTTCAATTTTTTTCTTTCTCACTCTTTCACTTTTTTTTTTCAATCACTTTTTTTTTTCTCTTTTTTTTTTCGTACAAACACATGAGCTCAATTTTTCTTTTGCTCATTCTCAATTTTTTTGTTTTCTTTCCCACAACTCAAATCTCATTCACACCCTTCTTCTCATATTCACTCAACAAACAACATTTTCCTTTTTCAACTCAATTCACTCCCTTCATATTCACACTTTCCTATTCTCCACTCAAATTGGGACAAAAAGGCTTAGGAATTGGAATAGTGTTCATATGTGCTAGCAAATAAAATAGGCTTTAGGCTCAAAGGGGCTTACAAGGGATCAATGTCATTGGTAAGGAAAATTTTGGCTAAGTGACTTATTCAATTCAAAGATGGCCTAAGATCACATTCGGCATATCAAACTAGACACAATCAAGAAGCAAGAGCACATGCATGTTCTAGCATCCTCTAAGGTGACGATCCACTCACAAACGAAGAGATTAATTAATGCATCAAAATCTCGTAAGGCTCAAAAGCTCACGGCTTTCACATCCATGCTAGTCCTAGTGCATTCTCACTCTCATCACACAAGTACTCAAAAGAAAAATTCACAAGCATACAAGTTCTTTCTCAAATCAGCTCAAATTCAAACACTCACACAAGAAAACTCCTAACTCAGCCTCACAATTCATCCTACTCATCAAATCATACTCAAAGATAGCAATCAACAAGCATAAGGTGATTGATAGGCATAAAATATTGAGTAACAAAACAAATTAATAATAGCCCGAGGAGCATCTCAAGGCACCAATAATCAATCAAACTCAACTCAAAGATAAGGGCGTGCATGCATGTGCAATGTAATCATAAAAAGAAACTCCACCCCCCCCCCCAAACTTCGACCTTGCTAGAGGTCTAAGTTTGGGGTTGTGGGTTACCTCAACTGAACAATTCAGTTTCTCTCAATAGCTTTGCACACTCCCTTGTCTCAAGTTGGTTCCTTCAATCTCCACTTCTTTGGTTCCTTTACTCCTTTAGAGACAAGCCTACAAAATAAAGCTCTCGAGTACGAGGTTAGACATACGACTCTAAACACCCTAATAATATAAAAAGACACTAAAAATAAATGAAAGCAAATAAAAATGGGTTGCCTCCCATTCAGCGCTATTTTTAAGGTCCTCATGCCGGACCGTGCTCAAAGGAGCTTATGGGACATCATACGCAAATTTACCTCCCTTACTCTCATAAGAGTGGTGTTTGAACTCCTTTCCTTGATGCCCCACCATCATGAGTACTTTTGCTTTCTTCCCATCCCCAAGTGTTATGGGTCTCAACTCCTTCTTGCCTCTATCTGGAGGAGTCTTACTAAACAATTTCTTGAGTTTGGACTTTTTCTTCTTAACTCCTCCTTTCCCGTCTAACTGGACCACGTCCACTTTCTTCACCTCTTCATCCTTCAACTTCTTCACTTCATCCCTATCAAAATAATCAAGAACATAATGTTCATGGGTTAACTCAACAGGTGAAGGACTAACAAAATCATGAGTATGAGAGGAATTCGGGAGAGAATGTGTGTCTTCAACACGAGGATCAATGGCATCCATGCAATACAAGCTCTCATCCTCCTTCGGGTGCTTCATGGCTTCATATAGGGAGATCTTCACTTCTTGATCATCAACCTTCAACGTGATCTTCCCATTCGCCACGTCTAGCACCATCCCCGCCGTAGCTAAGAACGGTCTTCCCAAAATCAGGGGCACGTGCTCATCTTCCTCCATTTCTAACACTACAAAGTCGGCTGGAAAGATGTGATCTCCAACTCTCACTAGGACGTCTTCAACCACACCTTGAGGTCGAGTAATAGACCGATCGGCTAGTTGAAGCGTCATCATTGTGGGTTGAAGTTCACCACCTTCCAACTTCTTGAAAAGCGACAAGGGCATGAGATTAATGCTCGCCCCAAGGTCGCACAACGCTCCTTTCTTGATCCCGTTCCCAATGTCACATAGGATCGTGAAGCTCCCGGGATCTTTCAGCTTCGGTGGCAGCGCCTTGTGCACTAATGCACTCACCTCGTGGTTCAGCTGCACCAACTTTGGCTCATCCACTCGCCGTCTTTTCGCGATCAAGTCCTTCAGAAACTTCGCATAGTGCGGCATCTGTTCCAAAGCATCATAAAAAGGGATATTAATATGCAATTGTTTAAAAACATCAAGGAACTTAGCGAATTTCTCATCAAGCTTCTTTTTCATGAAGCGCTGTGGATATGGGACGGGTATCACAGATTTGGGTACCCCCCACTCATCTCTTTCTGTTTCTTTCACTTTCTCCCTTGCTTCCTTTGCCTTTTTCCACTTAGGAACTCTCTCAACCTCCTCAATGCCTTTGCCCTTTTGGGACTCATCCATATCTTTATGCTTCTCAATCCCTTTACTTTCAACCCCCTTCTCAACTTCATCTCCTTTAGGCTCAATCTCTTCCTGGGGCGTCTCAGAATCAGCAGGCATCTGAGGACCTTCATAATTGGTTCCACTTCTCAGCTGGATCGCCTTGCAGTGCTCTTTCGGGTTCCCCTCCGGCATTCTATTCACTGATTTTGCAATCTGGCTCATCTGGAGCTCTAAAGAGGTGAACCTTCGATTGTTCTCTTGTTGAGTTCTAGTCCACTCAACGTTCATCTTCTGGAGCTCTTGATCACGATGATCACCCTTCTTATGCAACTCCTTCACATCGTATTCCAAGGATGACAACCGCTTGCTCCCTTCCTCCACCTTCTGAAGGATCGCTCTCAACATCTCCTCGGTTGATGCACCGCCTTCTCCACCAGGAGGTTTAGACCCCGGATCAACACCTGCAGGAACAGTAACACCAGCTTTTGGGTTAGCATAAGAAAAATTATCATTCCTCCTCCATGTGTTTTGAGGAGGCTGCTGGCTTCCTTGAACTCCTTGTGTGTTCCTCCATTGATTTTGAAGTGGCTGAGGGCCTGGAGGCACAAATGGTTGGCCATAAGAAGGCATTCCATACTGATTTCTACCTTGGTAGCCATGCTGATTGTAATACGGACCTCCCATGTAATTGGCTACCTCTTGCTGTCCACTGGGCTGGTCTACTCTCTCATTCTCCACTGCATGCTCTCCACCCAAACTCTTCCCCAACTCGAGGTTGTTGATCTTTTCCATCATAGCCATCAGCAGCCTTCTCGTTCCTTCTCCCTCCTCAACCTGATGCACTCTTTGCAAATCTGCATCTCCACTCCAAGCACCGGCATTCGTGACAATGTTGTCAACGATCTCTCTACACCTCTCTATGCCTTGGTTGAGGAATGCTCCGCCCGCACAAGCGTCTAAATGGTCTTGCCCCGTCTTGTTGGCACCACTGTAGAAGAACGCCATAATATCCCCCTCATTGTACCCGTGTTGCGGGCACTCTATAAGCATGTTTGAGTATCTCTCCCACGCTTGGCGTAAATCCTCTCCAGACTTCTGGCGAAAGGACGAGATCTCAATTCTAGCCTTGATCGTCCTAGATGGAGGGTAGAATCGCTCGAGGAACAGACGCTCGAGCTCGGCCCAAGTGGTAATACCTCTCCGCGGGAGCGTATTATCGTACCACTCCTTGGCTATTCCCGTCAATGAGAATGGGAACAGCCTAAGCCTCTTGGCATCTTCAGACATGCCATTATAATTAAATGTGGAGGCTATCATGAGAAAGCTCCTCAGATGTGTGTGAGGATTCTCCTTCCCGATCACCCCTTTGAACTGATTCTCGGTCAGCAGCTTTAAAATCCCCGGTGATATCGAGAAGTTGTTCGCCTCAACAGGAGGCAAAGCCACTCCATCATAGTACCGCTGTGGCTGCGCTGCAAACCTCCCTCGAATCGCCATATTATGATCTACGTTCTGAGGAACGTATTGAGGATTAGCAGCTGGTACGGGTACTTGTTGGGGTGGTGGTTGGTAAACAGGTGGTTGGTTATAAACTGGTGGTGGATGATATGGATATGGTGGGTAAGGATAAGGTGGGTATGGGTAGTGTTGGTATGCTGGGCTATTGAAAGGGTTATTTGGGTTTTGTGGGTAAGCAGGGTTTTGGTTATGAGGATTATGGACAAGGTTCTGAGCTGGGTTCCCTACGTTTTGTGTACCCGGGTTTAGGCTCTGGCTATCCCCTAATGGAATTTGATTCTGGCTACCACTAACTCCAGTGCCTTCAACTCGGTCTACTGCCTGATTGAAATCGTTGGCAGCATCGTCCAACTCATTATTGATGTCCATTGGTTCCTTCCCTAAGTCGGCAGCGTTCATCCTTCTCAAGAAGGCTCGGTTCCTTCTGGCTATTGTCTCAGGGTCTGCAGGTAATCTCTCTTCACTCGTATTCCCTTGTGAGCGTGTTCTCATAAACCTGACACACTAGCAGAAGAATCAAAACGCAACTGCCGAATACTAAAAAGAACAATAAAAAAAATAAAAAAAAATAGAAAATAAGCACCCACTACTAACTTCTAAGCTATCGACAAGTCCTATTCAAACATACAACGCCATCCCCGGCAACGGCGCCATTGACTTGAAGCGACTACACTAGCTTCTACTAGTAGCTACCCCGCAAGAGAACGGGTTCACTGTAGTATGGGCAAGTATAGGGACCAAGTATTATCGAACCCAAGGGATGGTACGTATGCGAATAGATCCCTGAAGATCTACGCGTCGTAGTTAATATGAGTGTGATGTTTTTGGGTTTTTGGAAAGATTAATTAAAAGACGAAAATAAACTAAGTAAACTGAAATACTAAAGAAATAAAATTAACTAAGGGTTGTGTTCTAATGAGATATGGTGATGCTTAGGATAGGAATCCCTACGTATACTAACGGAGCAGGTACATAATCAAAGTAATCGTGACAAACAAGAATTAACCTAAGTAAAAGATCGTAGAATGAAAGCTCAAGATTTCTCACCCTAATACTTTATCCTAGCAATCGACTTCACTAATCCACTAACAAGTTAATGAACTGTGCTTAATTAATGAGACCCTAATTTAACTAAGGTGATGCGGTCGTCCTCCTTCGCTAAACCGGTAGATGAATTAACCTCTCCTAAACCCTCTCGTTAAGACTACTAATTGTTATTGAGTGATGCGGTCGTCCTCTCTCTAACACTTTCGTACGAAATTCAAAGGTAGAGTTAAGATTAATTATATGAATTCATTAATTAAGAGAATTAAAACTAACGTCACCAATTACCTTAATTACGTACCCACATCCTACTTCTACGAGTTCATCCTAACCTAAGCATGCAAGGGTTTTAGCCGGACATGGTTATAACAAAAATAAAAGCAACAGAAGAAACAACGAACAAAAACATAATGAATTGAACGAAGAAAATAAGAAACATGAACTAGGGTTTTAAAATAAAGTAAATACGAAGAACTGAAATTGAATTAACTAAACGGAGTCTAAAGTATTTAACGTAATAGAACTGAAGAAAAGAAACGAAGAAACAAAATTAAACTAAGAATTCGTAAGAAAAACCTCAACAATACGTAAATAAAGCTTGCTCGTCTCCTTCCTCTCCAAAACTAAGTCTAAAATTATTTCTAAAAGTTGGGGGTTCTCTCAAAACGTGTTTGGAAGAGGTATATATAGGCACCGGGTCGAAACGGGAGTTAATGGGCCGAAAATACGCATCCGGAGGCGAAAGTATATGGGCGCTCGAGCAAAACGCTCGAGCAGTCCCGCTCGAGCAGTGTAGCTCGAATGATGCATTCGCTCGAGCGGTCGCGCTCGAGCTGCTCGAGCGCTGAATCTTCTCTGTATGTTTTTGGGCGCTCGAGCAATTCGCTCGAGCGGTGGCGCTCGAGCAATGCGCTCGAGTGATCTCTAATCCTTCCAAATGATACTTTTCCTCGTCCGCACTAATACCAATCGTATTTCTTCAATATCTTCTCATCCGGGCATCCGTTTGAGTCGATTCAAAGTCCTACGAACTCCTCTTTTCGTCCTCTATTCACCTACGAGCACCAAAGAGACAAATTTATCAATGTATAGAAATAATGCTCATTTGACTCCAAGCACTCATCGAAAACCTTCAAAACATGAGTAATTTGGGCACCAAAATATAACAATTTCACGCCTAATCAACGAGCTTCAGTTCTCGACGAGCACCCACTCATGACGAGCTCTAGCTCTCGACGAGCACAGAAAAGACTCGTACCTAGAGCCACGCCTCGAAGTACGAGCACAGAAAAGTCTCGTACTAAGAGCCTCGCCTCAAAGTACGAGCACAGTCAAGTCTCTCGACAAGCTCTAGCTCTCGATGAGCACAGAAAAGTCTCGTACTAAGAGCCTCGCCTCAAAGTACGAGCACAGTCAAGTCTCTCGATGAGCTCTAGCTCTCGACGAGCATAGAAAAGTCTCGTACTTAGAGCCTCGCCTCAAAGTACGAGCACAGTCAAGTCTCTCGACGAGCTCTAGCTCTCGACGAGTACAGAAAAGTCTTGTATAGAGAGCCTCGTCTCAAAGTACGAGCATAGAAAAACTCTCGACCCGGGGGCACGACGGAGGATCGTTCCCCGATGTTTTTTAGTTCACCAATCCGAAGATGATACAAAAGATATTCCCATCAAGGCTCTGCCATCGAAGAACCACGGGGCACCCGAGCTATCCTGTCAGCAGACTCGGGGGCAAATAAAGCACATTTCAAGCAAAGATAAAGATCAAACTCCGACTATCGTCGAAGCCCAATCTTGGGGGCAATTGTTGTGCCACGAATAATCCAGTATATGGCCTAAATACTATCTCAGAACCGGGGTATACCGGAACCAGGGTTTAGGCCTCGATAACAGGATCTCAGCACTGGATAACCCAGTAGACGAGCTACCGCAACTGTTCGAGGTGAACGAACCTCGACCTCGTCAGAGACCTCGGCCTCGTCAGAGACCTCGGCCTCGTCGAACCACTTGGCCTCGTCAGGGACCTCGACCTCGTCGGACCACTCGGCCTCGTCAGGGACCTCGACCTCGTCGGACCACTCGGCCTCGTCAGGGACCTCGACCTCGTCGGACCACTCGGCCTCGTCAGGGACCTCGACCTCGTCGGACCACTCGACCTCGTCAGAGACCTCGGCCTCGTTAGGGACCTCGGCCTCGTCAGGGACCTCGACCTTGTCGGACCACTCGGCCTCGTTAAGAGACCTCGGCCTCGTCAGGGACATCGACCTCGTCGGGCCACTCGGCCTCGTCAGGGACCTCGACCTCGTCAGGCCACTCGGCCTCGTCAGACCTTCTACCTCGACAGAATCGAGGTCAACATCAGTGAAGATATCGAAGACTGATAAGATATTGTAATAGTAGATTTAATACTGTTGAATAATGTTCATTAGATCTACGGTTGTAATTAATACCCTAAATTAAAGGGTCATGATTGCTCCTTTAGTGAGGAGCTTGGGGCTCTATAAATAGAGGCCCCAACTCATTGTAAGAGGGATCATCATCATCTTCCTCCCCACAAAATACTCCCCACATTTATAAAAACACCAAAGGCTAGGGTGTTCATCTTCATGAACGGCCCAAAGCCATATTCAAGGGAGGAACCTCTCGGTTCTTCCCGCAGTGCTTGTTGTTCTTCGTGTTTCGTACCCGTTTATATGTTATACCGTCCAAAATGTCCTACCCCTATATACGGATAAATACGGTAACAACAGGATGAATTAATGTTCTCGGGCCACATATAAATCGTATTTTGATACATATTTTGGGTAACATCAAGATTAATTAAAGAATCCAACCCTATGTATACCCCCAATAATTAAATACACATGTGCTTCAAAAATCATGTAATCGATAGATTAGTAATTAGAATTTGGATGAAAAATAAAAGCTTCAAAGAGAGAAGATTTTGTTATTATATGTAGATAGATAGATTTTGTTTTTTGTTTTTTTGAAAGAAAATGTAAAAATATTCGGTGAAAAATGATCAAACTTATTTGGTTTGAATATGTAGAGTTGGTGAGTTATATATGTAATTGTTTGATATTTTAACCGGACGAATAAGTAAACTCAGATGTTGATAATTTGTTAAGATGACGGTTACGTGGCCTTCCTTATCGTATCTCTGAATTTCATTTCCGCCACTCGTCTCGTCTCACAATACCGGCGGCGAATCAGTGATGGCAGTTGCACCGCCAGTTGGCGGCCACCGCCCTTCCCTTGGCGCCACTGCTCTTTCCTCCAACTTCTCCCTCTTACGAACCACTAATTGGGTGGGATTCGATGTTCCAATTAAACCCCCAAAATCAAGGGGCGTCAGTGGAAGAGCAGCTAGAGGTACAAGGTTGAGCTCCGGCCCAGTGGCGGCGTTGGGTGGATTGCTCGGCGGGATCTTTGGGACGGGCACAGACACCGGAGAGTCTACGAGGCAGCTCTATGCAAGCACCGTAGCTCTCATTAATCAAATGGAGCCTGAGATTTCATCTCTCACCGATTCCCAATTAAGGGAAAGGACCTCCGCCTTGCAACAACGTGCTACACGCGGTGATTCATTGGACTCACTTTTACCTGTATGTTCCGTAAAACTACTTATTTTCTTTATGTTTCCCAAATTAGTCCATCTACTCCACTCTTCCATTAATCTGCAGGAAGCATTTGCCGTGGTCAGAGAAGCTTCTAAACGGGTTCTAGGCCTTCGTCCCTTTGATGTACAATTGATAGGTTGACATCAATGATTATGCTACTAAGGCAGGGGGTTTTTTGTCTTACTAATTCATTTGTGCTGCGCATAGGTGGCATGGTTCTTCACAAAGGAGAAATAGCTGAAATGAAAACTGGAGAAGGAAAAACACTAGTTGCTATATTGCCTGCTTTTCTGAATGCATTGGCTGGCAAAGGCGTCCATGCTGTTACTGTTAATGACTATTTGGCTCGAAGAGATTGTGAATGGGTTGGTCAAGTTCCACGTTTTCTTGGATTGAAGGTTGGCTTAATTCAGCGTACGTCTTACACATGACTTGTTTACACGGATGGGATCCCATACTTCCTCCATATACATTCAATATACAAGTATTGCTTTTACTTAGAGTTGGAATGCTGCTTGATGCATTACTGATTTTACTTCATCGTTTACTCATAAATTTTTTAATGTTTATTGGATTTAATGCGCCATTTCTCTTGGCATATAGGAGAATCTTTGTTTGCTAAAACAGCTAAGCTCTCCAATTAATTTATACAAGACACCCACTCGCCCAAATTGGGAACACTTTTCATAATTTGAAGTACATACATATGAACGTTTTATTAAAATATGATTTTCCACAATCACGCCATTGCAGAAAAAGATAATTAGTGTCGAAATTGTCCCTATAATGCTGTAAGCATTATTTATAGGAACCATAGTAATTGACAACCACCTTGTTTGCATGTGTTCATTTAATAAACGTGGTAGCTGGATGTAGGTGTAATGGGTCACATTTGAGGCAATTCCTCTCACAATTGCAAGTTCCACCATGATGGCCAGCCTAATTTTGCTTCTTTGGATGCAATTGAATGTTTGAGTTTTCTCATAACGCCATAATTATTCCTACATGTTCACAAAACCGTTATTCTTCTTTTCTTTGTTCCCTTTATTCATCTCCTTTCTCTCTTCTCTTATTTATTGCTCTGTCATGTCCTTTGAAGTGCATGCTTCAGCATTATCTTCTTTGGGTTTCATGTCGTTCTTAATTGGTACCAAGGAGGATGTAATGCCTGGGATGTTCTTTTTGCCAAAGAAATAAATTACAGAATTTTAATGGTTATTCTGACTCAAAATAATAAATATGTCAAATGTCTGATATTCGGTTACTGATGGCAGAGAATATGACAAGTGAACAAAGGAAGGAAAACTACTTATGTGACATCACATATGTCACAAATAGTGAACTGGGCTTTGATTACTTGAGAGATAATCTTGCCACGGAAAGTAATTCTTTCTCTTACGGTCTCTTTTTTTATGCAAATATTGATAGTGTTAAATCACACAGAATTGTCTGAAATGGTTTATTTTGATCTTACAGAGTGTTGATGAACTTGTCATGAGAAATTTCAATTACTGTGTGATCGATGAGGTTGATTCCATTTTGATTGATGAAGCAAGGACTCCTCTAATCATATCAGGACCTGCAGAAAAACCAAGTGACCGTTACTATAAAGCTGCTAAGATAGCCACTGCTTTTGAACGAGATATACATTATACAGTAAGAAAATAAAATAACTGGGTTTCAAAACTTCTTTTTTTTGTTTTCAAAATGTTACGTTCATTTAAAAGAGGAGTGGCTTGGATTATTTGTTCCTATAATCAAATCTTTGTTGCCAAAATATGATCAAATGAGCTATTTTCTTGCTTGAGCTGAGTATGCTGTTAACCATATAAAATTGGACCTTGCATAGATTGCACTGTCTATTATATTATATCTGTTTGTCATTGTAAAGCTGACCATATACCATGGATATATTTCTGATTCAGTGGTAACTAGAGGCAGGATGTAACAACTTTTTCACAAAACTATTGTGACATACGCAGGTTGATGAGAAACAAAAAACGGTTTTGCTTACAGAACAGGGTTATGCAGATGCTGAGGAAATCCTGGAAGTAAAAGATTTATATGATCCAAGAGAGCAGTGGGCTTCATACATATTAAACGCAATAAAAGCTAAGGAACTTTTTCTTAGAGATGTGAACTATATAATCAGAGGCAAAGAGATTTTTATAGTGGATGAATTTACTGGTCGAGTAATGCAGGTAACTCTCTCTACCTATTCTGACGTTCATCTAGAGTAATAAAGAAAGGAAATTGACAAGTTCGTATCCATCATTTAATCAGATGACTGCAATTTTCTATCAGTAAGACAGCTAGTGGGTGCAGGTTCTGTTTAATACTTTATGGGGAAATTGATTTTTTCCTTCTGTATCTCCCACCATATACCCTGCCACCATTATCTATCATATGCGGATATGCCCTTTTGTTTTTATATTTAACTCTCGTTTTGCTTTGTTTATGAGTCACATGTATATAGTTGGGTAAATGGCAGGTATGTGATGGGTTATTTTTTCTTTCTTTTGTCTTGATTATAATATTTTGTCTAGTAAGTGACATAAAGTCTTTTCTGTATATTTCGGAGCTTAAACTCCTCAGACTACTAGGGTCAACCTGGCTAATTTCTGCTCTTCATTTAGTATGATCATATGTATTTCAGTTGATTGCTGAGGTTCTGGTGCAATTTTACCAGTTAAAAATAATATGCTTGGTGTATAGATTTTTTAGTTATAAAATGTCTTTGCTTTAGTTTGTTGTTTAAGTTTCATGATATCATTACTTGTCTGTTTGAAATAACAAAGTGAAGCTATCACTAAATTATCTTGATGTCTGTTAACATAAGATCTAGTCTCTACAGAATCCTTATACTTGTTAGACTTGAGGCTTGGGTGACATTAAAATTTTTTGCAATTGTTTCTTGTATGGTATTTACATTTTAAGAGCAATCTGGGTTATTCAATCTATATTTTCTATCGGTGGAGTTGTACTATCTCCATTTCTTTTCTTGCTCATCTTAGAATATATTTTTCTTTTTCATTCACATAACAAAAATGTATCCTGATTCTGTTTGGTTATTTTCTATGAGAATTAACAGAATAGTTTATGACACTGCTCAGGGGAGACGCTGGAGTGATGGACTTCACCAGGCAGTTGAAGCAAAAGAAGGACTGCCCATACAAAATGAAACTGTGACCCTGGCTTCAATTAGTTACCAAAACTTCTTCCTACAGGTTTGTGTATTCACTAGCGTAGTATGTCGTGTCACAATTCGTGTCACAATTTTGTAATTTTGTGTGTTAATGGTAGTGCGACTTATTTTTCACTACTGAGCTTTTCTGATGTTTGGCTGCAATGGTTGGTGTAGTTCCCCAAACTTTGTGGCATGACTGGTACTGCTGCTACGGAGAGTGCAGAATTCGAGAGCATATACAAGCTCAAAGTCACAATTGTTCCCACAAACAAACCCATGATAAGAAAGGTTCATTTTTGCACATGCCTTAACTTATTTATATGATGCATCTTCTTGCTTCCGTAGTATATTTTGGATTGAAAAAACAATTGGCTAGTGTCTCTACTTTCTTGTCACGCCCCAATTTTAACTATAAGAAATTATCTGAAAAACACGTGATTATTTAAAAATAAAAGGCGTGAACTAAAAATTTGACATAAAAATTACTTGATAAACAACGGAAGACTTGCACATTAGTTAGCATCTTAAAAACAATTTAATTTAAAACATATGTTTAATTTAAAAATAAAAGGCGTGAACTAAAAATTTGACATAAAAATTACTTGATAAACAACGGAAGGCTTGCACATTAGTTAGCATCTTAAAAACAATTTAATTTACGCGCCTTTTATTTTTAAATAATCACGTGTTTTCAGATAATTTCTTATAGTTAAAATTGGGGCGTGACAGAGTGGTATCAGAGTAGGTCTACGTTTCTGTAGACTTGTAAAAAAAAAAAATCTTTATAGTCATGTATTTTTAAATTGATCTTTCGTTAAAAAAAATCTTTATATACTTTTCAATATAAAAATATATTTATTGCAAAAGAAAAGTTTAAATAATGCATACATATGTTATGACATCCACCATCGCCTCACGCTACAATTCCAAGGTACGATATAATAATCTATGCACCAAGTTATTATTTAAACATGGAAAAAATGATCACACGAGATATGGTACATGCATCATTCAGGATTTTAAGTTTCATTATATTTTATGCCTCAAGATCATGTCATTACGTAACATTTCAAAGTTCATGCAAAGCTATTTTATGCTACAAGATCATTCCATCAAGTGTGTTTACTACGTGACCTTTTCAAAGTTCAGCACATGCATACATCGTTCTAGTACTGTTTTTCAAGGACAAAAAATTTTCTAAGGGAAGTAGGATGACGCACCTTAAAACTGTCAAGTTAGCTATCTAAAACATGCATAGGTACTTTCTTTGTTATCAAAAGATATTTTAAATATTTTAAAATTAAATCTCATTGTTTTCTATCGAAGTTTCTCACTGCAAATTTTTTGTCCAGTTAGCATTTTGAAACCTTAATTCTTAATTATGGCATAGTTGGTTTTGACCATATCATGAAGTTCTCTTTAAGTTTTCAAAATAAAATCACATGCATCAAATGCGATAATCCTTATCCCACAAAATTTTCAACTGAAATACTCTCACTTACTGTTATTTTATACATAGTCCTTATATGAATCAAACAATGGAAAAATATATCTCTCTATGCAAGTCTTCTGTTGTTTATCAAGTATTTTTTATGTCAAATTTTTAGTTCACGCCTTTCATTTTTAAATAATCATGTATTTTCAGATAATTTGTTATAGTTAAAATTGGGGCGTGACATTTCTACTATGGACTTTGAAGAAAAAGTGAATCTCATGGTGGATTTTTCCAATGCTTATTGTATCACTTCTTTTCTACTCCTTTGCATTATATAGTATTAAGAATTCTTGGTAACTTCATCTTTTTTCTCCGTACCTGAAGGATGACTCAGATGTAGTATTCAGGGCAACCACAGGAAAATGGAGGGCAGTTGTGGTAGAAATTTCTCGTATGAACAAAACAGGTCGACCTGTTCTTGTTGGCACAACCAGTGTTGAGCAGAGTGATGCATTATCTGGACAGCTCCGTGAAGCTGGAATTCCTCATGAGGTATAACTCTCTTGATAATTTACATTATTTATGCGCCGGATGATGTCAAAACATTATGTAATGGTGCCAAACTGTTGTGCACCTTTTCTCACAAACTTGCTTATCTGATGCAATATTATTAAGGTTCTGAATGCAAAACCAGAAAATGTGGAAAGGGAAGCTGAAATTGTGGCTCAGAGTGGTCGTCTTGGGGCAGTTACAATTGCAACAAACATGGCTGGTCGTGGTACTGACATAATCCTGGGAGGTAATGCGGAATTTATGGCAAGATTAAAGCTACGCGAGATGTTGATGCCAAGGTATCTTAGACTCGACCTTATGCACTACCTAATTATAAAAAAATGTGTGTGTTAGTTCCTGAGGGCTCTTGTGATGTAAATCATGCAAGGGATAGAATTATAACTATCTTCTATCGTGAAGTCCAATATACTGCATCCGGAGCTAAAATTACTGTTTTATTTTAAATTGACAATTACTGCCAAAATAATATTTTTCTCTTATGAAAAGGCTTTTCTTGGTGGAAATAAACTTTTAGAATCCTCAACAAATTCAATACAAAATTGCCCTTTTCTTTCCAGCCACAAATTCAACGGACCCTTTGTATGTGAAGCTTTGACATATTAGAGAACTTGTCTAGTCAGATGAGGTTCTAAATACTGTGTTCATGTTTGTGAGAAATGAGTTCTTTTGTGGCGTCTATATGAATGTGCATTCCTACTATGGAAATGTTAATTTATTGATAATCAATTTAAGAGTGAAATATACTGCACAACCATTTTAAAATTGACATTGCTGATTATTGATTGAACTGATGCAGAGTTGTAAGGCCAACTGAAGGAGTTTTTGTTTCTGTAAAGAAACCTCCTCCAATGAAATCATGGAAGGTGGGAGATATTTAATATTGATCCCTTTCCATCTAGCCTGCTTCCATTTGCACTATCATAACCCTACGTCACTGAATTAAACTTCAGGTTAATGAGAACCTATTTCCATGCACACTATCCAAGGAGAACACCAAGTTGGCAGAGGAATCTGTACTGTTGGCTGTCAAAACATGGGGTCAAAGGTCATTAACTGAGCTCGAAGCAGAAGAGCGGCTGTCATATTCTTGTGAAAAGGTGAAAAATGCTGGAATTTAGACTTTATTTTAGCAGAAAGATGTGCATAAATGCTCTTATAACACTTTATAACTAATAAATCTAAAACATCAATGTTTAGGGTCCTGTTCAGGATGAAGTCATCTCAAAGCTGCGCAATGCATTTCTGGAAATTGTGAAAGAATATAAGGTTTACACAGAAGAAGAGAGGAGGAAGGTATTTGGTTCATAAACTTATGCCTTGATGAATTTGTTGGGGTTTCCTCGCATACAGAGATATCTTTTTCTCATCATCTGTTGTGTGGGAGCGAACCTAACTTCTTTATCGTAGCCACATGTGAATAATGAAATGTACAGAATCTTACACATTGCTGTGGTTTGTGCTTATTCTTCATCACAAGATTTGGTCGCTACTCAATTGATATATACCTTTCATCTATTCTTTTAAGCAACTATAATTCACAGGATGATGCAATATTGAAAACAAACTAGAAAATGAGCTGTTACCTTATTTCCATCCCATAAGGGGGGGAGCGAAAGGGGACAGAGAGGAGGGGAGAAACGAGAAACGTTGTAACCACTCTGCTCTTGCCCCTGGATTCCCTTTCTTTTCCACCATATAACCTGTTTTTTCTTTTCTTCTATTTTTAATAAGTCCCATAAGGGGGGGAGCGAAGGGAGACAGAGAGGAGGGGAGAAACGTTGTAACCACTCTGCTCTTGCCCCTGGATTCCCTTTCTTTTCCACCATATAACCTGTTTTTTCTTTTCTTCTATTTTTAATAAGTCAATGTCATGTTAGGTTGTGTCAGCTGGTGGACTTCATGTTGTGGGTACAGAACGTCATGAATCACGCCGAATTGACAATCAGGTATGACTTTAATATCTTCCTTATGTTCAGTCAATAATGAAGTACTCCATTTTTTCACAAGAACTTGGTTATATATTTTAACTTTGTTATTTTTCTTCCTTTAAGTTCATCTACATTATACTATTACCTCTCTGCAGCTGCGTGGTCGTAGTGGCAGACAGGGAGACCCTGGAAGTTCCCGGTTCTTCCTTAGCCTTGAAGATAACATATTTCGCATATTTGGTGGAGATAGAATTCAGGTTCTCCTTGGCTCCAGGCGTTTATCCTTACATACTCAGGATACGTTGTGTAGTGGTTAATATCTTTTTGGTGTAGGGCTTGATGAGAGCTTTTAGAGTTGAAGACTTACCAATTGAATCTAAGATGCTGACAAAAGCACTAGATGAAGCTCAGAGAAAAGTGGAGAACTACTTTTTCGACATTAGAAAGCAATTATTTGAATATGACGAGGTATTGAACAGCCAAAGAGATAGAGTGTATACTGAGAGGAGACGAGCTTTAGAGTCTGATGACCTCCGAGCTCTCCTAATTGAATATGCTGAACTAACAATGGATGATATTTTAGAGGTGAAAATCTGTTTGATCCTGTAATGCCATGCCCTCTATATGCTTTCATTTCCAGCAGTTATACTATTTATTTCTTTTCTATTATAATGTAATAGGCAAATGTCGGCTCTAATACTCCCAGAGAAAGCTGGGATTTTGAGAAGCTTATAGCAAAACTTCAGCAGTAAGTTGAACCCTCCTGCAACTCTTAATACTGAAATGTTGGTCTGATTGTCATCAGATATGTTGAACAGAGAATCCTCCTTAAGTTGCTTCTGTTACTTGTTGCAGCACGTGTTACATGGTATCTTATGTTTCAGGACATGTCTGTCTTGCGTGATGGTGTATATATTCTGATTATTTTAAATTAAATAGACCACTTTGTGTTCAGTTACTTTGACAAAATCAACTCTTGATCCCCAAACTTTCTTCCATCACCCGCTTGAATATTTAAAAATTACTCCTTTCATGGAACTTTTGAGATATTGGATCTTGTTGTAATCCTTCTATATTGTGTCCATTAGGACTTTTGAATCTTTTGGTTTGCAATGGAAGTCCTGTTTGCCGTCATGGATATATGCTTGTAGTCTCTGACCACCAAGGTCATTTTGAGGTTATTGTTTGCCACGGAGTTTCGCATGTAAAGCTGTATTTTTTTTTTGGTGCTAAGAACATTAGTTTAATCTCGTTGGTTCTCTGTAAAAACATCTGTTACTGTCAATGGATGCAGTTTCTTTATGCTGATCATGTTTGTGTTTGTTCCTTTGTCTTGATGAATTTTTCAACATGAACCTTTAGCAGGTATTGCGATACTTAAAATCTAGCTTTTTGTGTTTTGTAGGTACTGCTATCTATTGAATGATTTGACCCCCGAGTTGTTTGAAACCAAATGCTCCAATTATGAGGAATTAAGAGATTATCTTCACCTTCGTGGACGTGAGGCATATCTTCAGAAACGGGTTAGTCATCTCTTCTTTTATTGATAAAATAAATTCCTTTAATCAAAAGGAATTACATGATCATTGGGTAAGCCGAAGATACGAACATGTATCATAAGCAAAAGCACACCAAAAGATCAGTGCCCCATGATTCTACTAAAACCATGACAAGAGTTGAGTAGAACAAAAATGTAATCACATGAGTATTAACCAAGTAAACCATGGATAAATCTCTAGTCTTACATCTGTGGTTTATATGCTACTGGCACAGCAAATAGCTTTCATATGTATCATCCCAACTTAAACCAGAAGACAGGGAGATCAAAAGTTCTCTAGTAAATGATGCCTCTTTTTACTCTCTTGTTTTAATTTCCTCAGGAAATAGTGGAAGGAGAGGCTCCAGGCTTGATGAAAGAAGCAGAAAAGTTCCTAATTTTGAACAACATTGATAAATTATGGAAGGAACACTTGCAGGCTCTAAAATTTGTTCAGCAAGCTGTAGGTTTACGAGGGTATGCACAGAGGGATCCACTTATTGAGTACAAATTGGAGGGCTACAATCTCTTTGTAGATATGATGGCACGAATTAGAAGAAACGTTATATATTCTATTTACCAGGTATTGTTGAATTGCCATATTCAATCATATTACGTAATTTTCATCATTCCAAACCTGTCTTGGTGAAGGAGCAGCAAAGGTCTAACTATATTACGTAATCTTCTTCAGTTCAAACCTGTCTTGGTGAAGGAGCAGCAAAATAATCGGGAGCAAAAGAAAGAGGGTAAGCTCGATGCCAATGGGAATGGAAGTAATAATAATAATAATAATCCTGATTCAACAACTGCTACAATATCCTCTTCAACAGCCGTCGGCCAGGAGGCTTGAGTGAGAACATCTTTTGACCAATAAATACACAATTTGAAGTGCAGAAAACATTGTACTCAGTTGTAAATAAATTTGGGATGTAGTACAGAGGATTTGAATATTGTGGATGTTATGACTATCCGTTTGAATTATAATTTGAATGTAAATTGTTGATCAATTTGTTAGATGAGGAAATTTATCCTTCTTTGATGCTTGTTTAGAAAGACAATGAATCATAAAGTGAATTCGAAAAGGCTCTTTCCGAACACAATAATAATACAGTAACACTCTTGAGTCTTGTATTTGGATTATCGAGCAAAATGAATTCTTGATATATATATATATATATAGGCAATGAGAGATGAATGAGAACATGGTACAGTAACACTGTGAATCTGCTTACATTATATCTTACAGAAATGTATGATACAAATAGATAATAAGGACGAGTGTTTCTCAAAGGCTGAGAACGTTAGCTGCAAGCTATCCAGGAGAAGCCTCGCTCCCATCTTTCTTCAAGACGGAGCACAATACTTGTCTTGATATGTAAGTCTCAAGTTCTCTGGAAACCTGAGTCAATTTCAAATCAAAATCACTTCTGTACCTTTGCTTGGGTGATGCCACATGCTGTATTGGAGAACACGAAAGTCGTCTTCTCGGGCTTGAAAACTGTCTTGGTGAATTTAGAAATCTCCCTTTTGTCACGAGGGGAGTTATGCTTAATCCCCCACTTGCTAGCCCACTTTTTGTTTCCAATGGTAAAGGCTTCAATTGATCGTTTTCTACCTCTGCCTTGTTTTTCACGAGCTTTTCTCTTGCTTTCTCAGCAGCAAGTAGAGCTTTCTCTCGGCTCAGGTTGATTAGTTTCCATGGGTCAATGCTTGCTCGGAACCCTTGCTTTTTCTCCGCTTCTCCATCAATCCTTATGGCTATCTTTTGTGGGTTCTGAAATTGTGAACGCTTATTATAGTGATGCTAGTTAATATAAATAAAATGTAAAAAGATGTTACCTGTTGCATCTTTCCATCCTTGCATGTAAAACGTGATATAAATGCAGGCTTTTGAGATGAATCTGAGTCCACACTCTCATCATCGGAAGAAGAAAAGTCTGAATCATCAAGTGATTCTAATTCCATAATCTGGTTCTCTTCTTTCATTGCTAAAATGTAATCATAAGTTGAGATTCCCTGAAGAAGACAGTTTCAAACATGTCATGATATACCAGCAAAGACTACCATCACACTTTATCTCATTTCTCCCACTGTTAGAGCCCCGTCTTTCTTGATATTACATTACTTGAAAAACAACAGAAATAAACACAGTAGATGATATATTTGACCCTTCACTTGGTTTTTTTTATAGTACACCCTCTCCCAAAACCCAAACCAGGAAGACATCATCGTTGTTTTTATAAATTACATCCTCTCCCTCCCCTTAACATGAAAGAAGAAGAAAACTGGGAACTCCATATCACCTTTCTGATGAGAACCACATGAAAGAAAAATAGTTGTCCTAGTGCAGCTGTGCTGTAGCTCGTCAACAAAAATAATATTACCTGTGAGTAAAGAAGTTAGTTAGGAATAGGATGCATCTCCATCCTTGAGCAATTATTTTGAATTTATAGATTGAGAACATTACAGATAAGGCAGCAAGAACTCCTCTAGGGAATTTATCATAGTGTACTCTCTTTAACTCATGTTCAATGCCCTTTCTATCAGCAAAGCACCTAACAAATACTGCAATAGCAGTTCCTCCTTCTACAGTGAGCTGAAGCAACAACAACAACATCTAGCCAGTGAATTTACAACCATAAACCAAGGATTGATAGCAAAAGCAAGAGAAATAGACTGCTTACCATTATCAAGACAAAAATCATCAATAGTATGAATGTTGTGTAGTTCTTTTTCCCAACGCAGTTGTTCAACCACTAATCCAATTCAATGGTGGAAATCCTTTATTGCAAGTCGTAGATAGTATAGAGTATTGGTGTAATTAAGAGATATATTGTTTCTTACTCTGCAGTGGTGATCAAATCCGTCAACACAACGATTGCAAGTCCTGCAATGCTTGCTATACCTGTTAACCTGAGGAACAAGGAGTGAAAAGCCATTAGCATCAAAAAATTAAGTTAGACCGCCAAAATTAGAAATTGGGTAGACGACCTCGAAATCACAAAGGGAGCAAAATGAGATGTCGTCATCTTTTGGATTAGGCGCAATAGAATCATCCTCTAGGACAAGGGGAAATGGGATAAGAGGCTCCATTTGAACCCTAGTATTCCAAGGATCTAAATACTTCCTTCTTATGCAAGTCCTAAGAATCTTGCGCTCCATCCTTTTGAAGAACCTCAACAAAATCCTGCCCAAGATGTATCCATAATTAAGCTTTGCCAGACCTATACTATTGCCCTTTCTCTTGTTCTTCTTTTTCCTAAATCTGAATCTGGTCTTGTCACTGGGATCAATGGCCACAGACCTGATAAAGAGAAGTGCAGCGGAGAGTGCCTGAGAAGAAAGCGACGGGATTAGATGTGGAAGAGACGAATGAATGTGTTGGGCTGGATTTCATGTACCGAAAAGGAGAAGACGCTGTTGACTGCGATCTCTGCAATTCTATTGCCAAGGAAAAGGCCTAGAAAGCAATAAAAAGCAGCAACTAAGAAACAGAATACTGACATCCCCACAATCTGCAGTAGTTTTCCAGAACAAAAACAACTAAATCAGACGGTTGAAATCGAAATCGAAATATAAACACAGCCACTCAGACTCAGGAGATAATGAATTAGTAGCAAAGTTGAAATGAATTATTACCTGTAAAGGGTGGAGGGGAGGTTGCCAACCATGGCGTCTGGAGGCGATGGACATGGAAAAATTGAAGTGTGAGTTTATGGCACTACTCCTTAACCTTGCGATGCTGCCTGCAGTTTCAAGCTCAAGCTCATGGGCATGGCGGAACAAAATAACAAGTGAAGACTGGGGATGGATGAGAAAATCCAACGGTCGACCGATCGATCTTTTTTGAATTTGAAATTGAAATAAAACTGCGCCCACCGCCCAAGCCCTGCCCTGGGCTTTCTTTTACTTGGGCCGTCCACCCACATTCCACATTTATCTGGACTAAATCTGGACTAAAAAGGCCCAGTTAAATACAGCCTCATGTTTTGTGAATACACCCCACCCAAAAAAAAAAATGTTCAGAAATTTTTACCAAAATTTCACATGTTTATTGTTTTTTTCATTTTCGGAATTTTTTTTTTGAAAATTGTCAAAAATTTTGGAATTTTTTTTCAAACACTTTTTGATGGGGTTTGTTGATGGGCGAACAACTTCGCATTTAATCAACGAAAGATTATCATTAAACTTGATAACAGGATAACAAATCAAATGAGCTAGCAGCCTCGTGGAGCGAACAGCTTTGTAAAGGAGCTAGCAGAATTGCCGAGCGAACAGCTTTGTAGAAAAGCACTAACATGGTAAGCAAGATATTGTGGCGAACAGCCTTGCAAAGAACAGCTGTGCAAGCGACTCAAACTAAAATCAACTCAGGCGAACAACTTCGTAATGGAGCGAGCAATATTGTAAAACAATCCTAAGCGAGGAACGAACAGCTCAGAACACAAAGGATCACAACATCCAATGAAGACGTACAAGCGAGCAGCCGGTCACCATCGAGAGCATCTCAGTATTGCCAAAGACCAAGTACAGCATGGGGAATTCCAAGAGTCACTAGCTTAGATATGGTCCAAGTGTCCTAACACTTGGCACCCATCCAATGAGCAATAGTGTAGATGTTGTACAAGTGTCCTAACACTTGGCAAAGATCCAATGGTTAAGCCACCAAGATGGTGACACATGACCACTTTGTATGTCTATAAATACTTCCTTCATGAATATGAAAAGGGAGGACAATTCAATACATAGCAAAACTCTTGCCAAATTATTTCTTGAACATTACTTAACCAAATTTCATGATTTCTTGATCTTGTTTGGTGATCTTCATTATAGAAAACAGCCACTAATCATCTTGGTTAGAAAAGATCATCAACAATTGGCGCTAGAAGGAGGGTGTCGAACCTTCGATTGTAGAAAAATTCGAAGAAAGTTTGAAGACTACCACCGGAATCTGCATAATCTCGCCGGAATCCGGGAAGAGGCTGCCGGAAAACAAAAGTGCACATTCTTAGGACAGGGATTTACAACACTTTAAGGGTTTTAATGCATGTGTGCATGAACTAGGGTTTTCAAACCTTCATAATCACACACAAGGCTAGTAACCCTTGGAAAAGGTGTTTGCAAGAACAAGATTACCTCATCCATTTGCTCATTTACCCATATTTTGATAGTCAAAATGGTTAGATCGCAAGAAGAACGACATTCGAGTATATCTCCAAGTCGTAGACCGAGGACTAGGGTTTCGTCTACTGAAGGACATGCACGGACAGTGAGAGCAACTTCGCAGAGGAATATACAAGTCACCATTGACACGATTCCACCGGAAGTTGAAGCTCTCGCTCAAAACCCCGAATACCTAGCAAAAATGATCGCTGTCCTTCAATCATTACAAAATCGACAAGCAGCAGGACCGTCAAGAGCACCTGTGACGACCAGACGAGCAGGCGAGCAGGAGCGTACGGGCGAACAAAGAAGTAAACTGAGAGAAGATGCACGTCGGGACGAGGCCGACAGCGAGGAAGTTCGTAGAAATAAAGGAAAAGCTCCATTGAGCGAACGTCTAGGAAGCAGAGGAGAATCATCACCAAGTCGAGCAGATGAGTCAAGCAAAAGTACTTCCCGAACAAGTGCTTTGGAAAGACTAGGTACAAGGAACGTAAACAGAAGGGAACCATCCCGGAGGCATGAGAAGCGATCACACCATCCTGCTCGCCCATCTGCACATGACCGAATCAGGAGGTCAGCTTTTGGCCGGCTAGGGCCAAATGGAGCTAGCAATGCTGCTAGGAAGACGACTCAGGAGAAACGTCCCATCGGCAAGGGACTGCATCGTGAAGAGGTCGCTGAACCCAATCACGATGAACAGCCTTCCAACGGGAGGACTCCCCCGAATGAGTTGCAGGAAATGAGAAAGGCAATTGAAGAATTGCAGAAACAGTTGGAATCTCAGAGAGGTGTCGGATCAACCATTCTCCCATCTTCACCATTATCTCCGTCTATCCTCAGTGCACCGATCCAGAAGAAGATACAGTTCCCAACCATCAACTTGTACAAAGGGACGTCGGATCCCCGCATTCATGTGACGAAACACTCAGATTTCATGATCTTGATGGGGGCAACCGACGCCACACAATGCTGAAATTTTCCACTCACCCTTGGAGATGGCCCGCACAGATGGTTCTCAGCACTAGCTCCTGGCTCCA
This sequence comes from Ballota nigra, assembly GCA_947034835.1. Taxonomy (NCBI): domain Eukaryota; kingdom Viridiplantae; phylum Streptophyta; class Magnoliopsida; order Lamiales; family Lamiaceae; genus Ballota; species Ballota nigra. Next base: position 259,874 of record OX344727.1, on the reverse strand, counting down.
TCAATTCTTTTTCCCAACTGAGCAAAGAGTTTCTGTCCCACTTCTCAACTGCCGGGTCCTATTTGACCCACAGACACCGTTTGGCAGATATCAGGCAAGGAGATGAGGAGTCGGATAAGCAGTTCCTGGAAAGATTTGATAAAGTCTTACTGGAGGGCGAAATGGTGAGTGAGGACACGAAGATAGTGGCAGTGATGGCTGGGTTGAAGAAAGGAACGGATTTGTGGAAGGAAATGCATCTGACCTGCCCGAAAACATACACGGAGTTCAGACACAAAGCTGGAATTCATGTTTCGATGCAGGAGGCCCTACACAGAGAGATGGGAGACAAAGTTGATCCGAAGAAGTCTGGCAAGAAGTCGGGAGGAAGTGATTACAAGGCTCCGAAGAACATGAAGTCATTCAATGAGGGAGCCGAGTTGAAAGAAAAGCTGAACCAAGTCCTTACCATGTCCGTGGACGCTGTGTACAACAACGTTAAAGACAGGGAGATGTTGTCAGAGCCACGGAGGATAAGGCAAGAGAGAGGAAAGTTGAACCCGAACAAATACTGTGCATATCATCAGAACATCGGCCATTTTACAAGCGAGTGCCGAGATCTATTGAAGCAGTTGTGGAGGTTCTATGAGGAAGGAAAGCTGTCCGAATTTGTTAAAAGAGAACCAGGTAAAAGACCAAGGGCGCCGGTACCATCCAGTTCGGATGACGGAGACAGCGACGAGCAACAAAGCAAAGCCGGTAAGAGAGGGAGAAAGGTCCCAGCAGCCCCAACAAGGCCTATTCCAGAGATTCTGATGCTAGAACCCACTGGACCAGTAGGTGGTTGTTCCGATGGGAGACCACCTATGTCAAAAAGAAAGAGGAAAGCAGAACTGAGAGCAGTGGATCAAGTGATGGAAGTAGGCGTGAATCCATCAACCAAACAAACAGGGGGCCTGACTTTCTCAGAAAAAGACTTAGACGGGATACTCACTCCCCATAACGACTCGTTGGTCATTTGTGCCAATATTATGGGGACAAAGGTGCACCGTCTACTTGTCGATACTGGTTCATACACGAATATCCTGTTCAAGAGCACGGTAGACCAGATGGGAGATTGTACTGAGTACATCAAAGACTGTAATCACAAGATTGTAGGATTCGGAAATGCTGTAACCACCCCGCTAGGAATAGTTACGTTGGCAGTTGAGCTTGTATCAATCGAGGACCCGGAGAGGAAAATGAATAGAATGGTAGACTTTCTGGTTGTAGACCAGCAGTCCACCTATAACGGGTTCCTCGGTCGTCCTTTCTTACATGAATTTAAAGCAGCTGTTTCAACGTACTATTATTGCTTGAAATTCCCAACAAAGAAGGGTGCAGGTATAGTCAAAGGAGACCAGAAGAAGGCTCGTGCGTGTCTGTTGCAGATACAGTTACAGGATCACCAAGTCAACGTGGCGGACAGATGCTCAGACAAGGATGGAGACGATAGCGAGGCTGTGACTTCCGTCGATACGGAAATAATGGAGGCCGACGAGCAGCCATGCACTGACGAGCAGCTGAGCAACAACGAGCAATCATGCGCAGACGAACAGCCACGCATTGACGAGCAGGAACGCGTAGGCGAACAGATGGACGAGGATGAACAGAAGCGCGAGGACGAGCAGGTTGTCCAGACAAGAGATAGAGAAGCTGCTTGCCCAATGGACGTTGATGCAGAAGATATCCAGCCACGACTGGGAGCAGAACCGATGGAAACCGAGGATGAGCTAAAGGCAGAAGGGCCCACTATTGACCCCAGATGGAAAGGCCAGAAACGAAGGGCTACCCCGGTTGAAGAGTTGGAAACTGTGAGAGTCGACCCGAACCAAGAGGGCTTAGAACTCTTCATAGGGTCCGAGCTACCAGAACCGTACAGGACCAACATGATTGAGTTTCTTAAAGCAAACCTCTATGTGTTCGCATGGTCGCATGCAGACATGGTGGGCATTAGCCCCGAACATGCTTGCCACAGACTCAACATCGACCCAAGGAAGAAACCGACCCATCAGAAGAGGAGAAAATTTGGGCCCGATAAATACGAGGTGCTCGACGTGGAGGTTAAAAAGCTGCTGGATAATGACTTAATCAAACAAGCGTTATGCCCGCAATGGGTGGCAAATCCAGTATTGGTCAGAAAAGTAACCGGGGCGTGGAGACTCTGCATTGATTTCACAGATCTTAACGCCGCCTGCCCAAAAGATAACTTCCCATTGCCTCACATTGACCAGCTAGTTGATAGCACCGCCGGACATGAGTTGCTCACGTTCATGGATGCATTCGCAGGATATCATCAAATCGCGATGCATCCCGATGATCAAGAGCACACGGCGTTCTACACCAACAAAAAATTGCTATGCTGGAAGAGAATGCCATTTGGGCTAATCAACGCTGGAGCTACATATCAGAGACTGGTTAACAAGATGTTTGATGATCACATCGGGAAGACGATGGAAGTATATGTGGATGACATTGTTGTCAAGAGCTCAAAAAAGGAAGATCACTTACAGCACCTGGCTCAAACATTTGAGATACTTCGGACCTACAATATGAAGCTGAATCCCAAGAAAAGCAGTTTCGGAGTCCATTCTGGGAAATTCTTGGGACATCTGGTTAGTCAGCGAGGAATTGAAGCAAATCCGGTGAAAGTGAAAGCAATCATGGAGATGCAACCACCCAGATCGGTTAAAGAAGTCCAACGGCTAACCGGATGCCTGGCAGCTTTGAACAGGTTCGTCTCAAGGTCCGGAGATAAGTGCAGACCGTTCTTCGAGGCCATCAAGAAAGGAAAGTTTCAATGGACAGAAGCCTGTCAGCGAGCGTTCGAACAACTGAAAGAATATCTCAGCGATACAAAAATTCTTGCTAAGCCGATTCCAGGAGAGAAGTTATACTTGTACTTGGCGGCTTCAGAAGTGGCAATCAGTTCAGTGCTCGTACGAGCAGAAGGAAAGTTCCACTTACCCATTTACTATGTAAGTCACGCCTTGCACGAAGCAGAGCTCAGATATTCACCAACAGAAAAGCTAGCATATGCACTGGTGATGAGCGTCAGAAAACTTCGTCCATATTTTTTCGACCACCAGGTGGAAGTGTTGACAACGTTCCCGCTCAAGCAAATACTGCACAGACCCGATGCAGCTGGCCGCCTCCTAAAATGGTCATTGGAAATCAGTCAATTCGGGATTTCATATGCTCCTCGAACAGCGATCAAGGGGCAAGCCTTAGCAGACTTTATAGTCGAGCTGACTTTCCCCCAAGATCCAACGAGAGGACATAGCCATCCCTGGCACATGTATGTTGACGGTTCGTCAACTAATACAGCATCGGGAGCAGGTATAGTCTTGATAAGCCCGGATAGGCAAGTTTTTACTTCAGCCGTTCGATTCGAGTTCATGGCGACGAACAACAAAGCAGAATACGAAGCTGTAATTGTTGGATTACGCCTAGCATTAGCAGTTGGAGTACGAAGGTTGCAAATCTTTGGAGATTCGCAATTGATCGTCAACCAGGTCCGAGGAGAATATGAAGCAAGAGATGAAGACATGGCTTTGTATCAAAAAATTATTGCTCACTTGACCTCCCTGTTCGAACAAATATACATTGAACAGATACCAAGAGACAATAATGCTCAAGCAGATGCATTAGCCAGGCTAGCAACCAGCACCGGACCAGCAGAATTGTCAGAAGTGACATTAACAAGAATGTCCAAACCGTCAACCGAAGATTACAAAATTCATCAGATCAACGAAGATTTTGAAGAAGACGACTGGAGGATACCAATCATTGAGTATTTGCAAAACGATAAAAAGCCAGACAACCCGTTTGAAGCTAACAAGTTGGTTAAAAGAGCAGCAAGATACACCATGATGGACGGACAGTTGTACAAGAGAGGAATCTCGCTCCCACTTCTGAAATGCTTGGCTAGGGGGCAAGGACAAGCAGTACTGAAAGAGATCCATGAGGGTGTATGCGGGAATCATGCCGGAGGACGGGCCTTGGCATATAAAACGATAAGGCAAGGATATTACTGGCCAACCCTCCTCCAGGATGCGATCAAGATTGCCCGAACTTGTCATAGATGTCAATTGTTTGCCCCGAACATTCACAAACCCCCACACAAACTGATTTCAGTCAATCGTCCATGGCCGTTTGCGAAATGGGGAATTGACCTCATTGGGCCTTTTCCCCCGGGGCAAGGAAATGTTCAATTCGCAGTGGTGGCTGTTGACTACTACACGAAGTGGGCAGAAGCAGAAGCACTCGGGCGGATCACACAGGAGAAAATGATCAACTTCATATGGAAAAACATTGTTTGTCGTTTCGGGGTCCCTCAGGCGATAGTGACGGACAACGGAAGACAGTTTGAAGGAAAAGAGATCAGAGATTTTTGCGAAAAATGGGGAATAAAGAAACATTTCTCGACACCATACCACCCCCAATCGAACGGTCAAGTAGAAGCAGTGAATAAAATAATCAAGCATATACTGAAGATTTGTTTAGTCGACAAGCAAGGAAAGTGGTCAGAAGAGCTACCAGAGGTGTTGTGGGCATACCGAGTATCCCACAGAACAAGCACAGGCGAAACACCCTTCACAATGGCATTCGGGACGGAAGCAGTAATACCGATTGAGCTAAAAGTCCCGACAAGTCGAACAGCTGCGTTTGATGAAGAGAAAAACAATGCTGCGCTGGCAGCAGAGCTGGACTTGTTCGAGGAAAAAAGAATAACAGCAGAATTGAAAAATGCAATTTACAAGAGAAGAGCAGCGAAGTACTACAATTCTCAAGTAAAAGCAAGAGAATTCGAAATTGGGGACTTAGTACTTCGAAAAGTTTTAATACCACCAGGAGTATTCGGCCCGACTTGGGAGGGCCCATACAAGGTGACGAATAAGTGGCACAACGGCACATACGACCTTGAAGACATGGAAGGCAAGTCGTCCCAATACTCCTGGAATACAACTTTACTCAGGAAGTACTACCAGTAAAGTCCTGTAAGTCTTAGAAAGTTTGTAAATTGATCCTTTGTAATTTTTGAAATTTTTGAGCAAGTTTATAAGCGAGCAGATTTGCATTTATCTTATTAGGCGAGCAGAATTGTATTTATCTTTTGTCTCGCTTTCTTTTAGTTTTTTAGCATCAAGTCCAAATTACTTAGTTGCTCGCCCAAAAATTTGCAAAATACAAGTCTGTTATAAGACGAACAAGAAAGCTTATTAAAAGCAAAAATAAGGCTAAGTCCATAACGGACCAATAGCCCACATTAACGCAAGGCCAAGTCCACAAGCGACCAAAATGGCCCAAACAATTAAAGGTCAAGTTCTACAAGAACCAAGTGACCAACCTAAATTTTTTATTAAGTGTTTTCCTTAAAGAGAAAAAGGGACACTTAGAAATTGTCATAAACAAAAAACAAGAGACGAACAATTAAGTAAGACAAACAAAGAAGTACAAGTTTGTAGATGAGCAAAAAAAATTTCATTTCATTAAATCAAAAAGTTTTACAATAGGAGTGAGAAATACAGAAATGTTGTATATCCTATTGTAAATAAAAACTAAGTCTTCAAGAGGAAGGTGGAGGAGGAGCCTCTGCAGTTCTGGTCGCCGAAACACCCGTCTGCTCGCCCGGGGCACTTGTGCTAGCCCCGTCTATTGGCGTTAGGGGAAGAGACGCCAACCCTTCGAAAACCTCATCGGTGGCCGCCGCGCTGGTCGTCGCCGGAGCAGGGTCAGGCTGGCCACCATAAGTGGGGGCAGCAATGTCAACCTCCTCGCCGAAGATGTCCAAGGGGAAGCCAAGATCGGCCAGATCAGAGACGAACATAGTAGAGCCAGGAGCAGGGGGGTAATTCTTAACATATTCAATGAAGTCCGCCTTCACCGCATCACGAATATCTTGGTTGTGATTATGGGCGAAGTGAACAGACCTCAAACATTCAGCAAATGCACAGATATACCCAAAGTTGGTCTTATCCAACACTTCCTGCTCATGGACCTCGTAGTCGATCATGTCCTTGCGCTCCTCCTCCAACCTCTTGATGTGCTCCTCGGCAGCGATCAGGCGAGCAGACAAGTCTGCTCGCTCCTTTTCAGCTCTTTCAGCTCTCAAATCTGAGGACTTCACCTCCAGCATCATCTTCTGAGCCTTGTCCAAGGCACTCTTCTCGCCGGCCAAGGAGGCCTCCATCTTACTCTCCATCAAGGCCAGCTCCTTAGCATGCTCGGCCTTGCATTCTTTGATGGCGGAGACTCTCTCTTCATCCATCTTCTCCACGCGACGGCCCAAGTCGCGGTTTGTTCGCTCAAGATCCAGGACTTGATCGAGCAGCATCTGAGATTGGACCAACTGGTGGCTAGCATTATACGCCACCAGGCGAACATTGTCGCTAGCAGATTGGCCACCTACAAGGGTGTTCGCCGATTTTGTCCAAGCCCTTGGAACCATCTCAGTAGCCCGGCGAACAGGTAGATCTGGGATGTCACAGAGCGAGGAGGGGGCATTTTTTACCACGGAGAGGTGGTGGAGTGTTGTCCCTCGGCCGGGGTAGAGTGTTGGGTTATACCTGACGAACAAAAATAAATGTTAAGTGAGCGAACAACATGGTATTAAGCGGCGAACAATAAGAAAGTCAGGGACGATTAGCTTACTCCTTGATTTTTACTGGATCCCAACCCAAGTAAGAAGTGTCCCTGGGATTGTCCACTGTCTTGGTCGCCACCAAACCGGCGACCACCTGCTGTTCGTCCACTACTTCCAGTGAAGTGGATTTCGGAGTAGGGGATCTTGGAGTAATGTTGCTCGCTTCCCCAGCAGTTTTTTACCGCTTTGAGGCGCGATCATCTCCGTGAGCGCCGCGAACGTCATCGCCTCGCGACACATTTTTCCTCTCCCTCTCCTTCTCCCTCTCCTTCTCCTTCCTTACATCCCGCGGAGAGGAAGTAGATTTGGCCACAGGCTTGCGGCGACCAGCTCCGGCGGCTGAGCGACCAGAAGGGTTCTCTCCTGCCCGGAGGCGCATGATGGCAAGGGGAGGATCCATCTTTCTTCTTGAAGCATCGGCCATCTGTTTTACTCGTCTGGCGAGCAAATAGTATGACTCGGGCACAGCCGGGATAGCAACGGTGACTCGTTGATCTAAAAAAAAAAATACAAGTGTTAGGCGAACAAGAATGAATAGCGAGCAAGAGTGATTGGCGAGCAAGAACAAAAAGTTACCTTCTGGGACGGCGGCTTGAGCTTCAAGGTGGTGAGGACTTGTAACCAAACCAGCAAGTTTGCGACAATGAGCCTTCGAGAGATGGTGTATATCGCGACTAGCAACGTCGCGAAGAGAGATGATGGCTAAGGTGAAGAGGAATTCGTCGCTGATATCGGGATGCCCCCACTTCAAGTTCCTCGGTCCTGCAAAACAACGAAAAGGATTAAAATTAGTCCTACTTATGAATTAGCAAGACAAAATTAGCCCTACGTTTGATTTTTCCAAAGCCTTCAGGCGACATGATGCGCGTCTGCCCGCCAGCGAATCCCTCAGTTGCTCGCCAATCCCCACCAATAAAGAAGAATTGGCAATGCCAACCCTTAATCTTATTGGGGACACCTTCAACAAGTTTCAATCCGGTCTTCGCCTTAGCGTAATACCAGCCAGCACCGTCCTCGGAAATGGTTAAGGCGTACAGGATCTCCGCGGTTGTTATCTTGTTCTTGTAGCCCTCAAGACCAAAAAGAGTCATGAAGGCTAGAAGAGAACTCCAACCGTTTGGAGTGATTTGAGTGATCGCCAGATTCATATCAGACAAGAAACGGCCGATGAGCGGATGAACGGGGAGCGGGAAACCCGTGTTCAACACGTCCAAGTTGATCGCCGTACAACCAGGTGGGGGGCGATCAGCAGTCTCTTCTTTCTTCGGCACATACATGAAAATATCATAGGGAATCTTGTATGTTGCACGAATGCTCGCCAGATCATCTTCAATAACAACACTGGCAACCTTGCTCGCCGCATAGTTCCCATCCTGAGCTTTCATGATTACCCTCGATGTGGGGACAAAAGTTTGGGAGTAGCGAGCAGAATAGTCTGCCCATTCATTGTCGCGAACAACTCCTTCTGGGATCTGAGATTCTGGTGTAGTTTGAGAGATGGGGAAGTTGATTTCCCTTAGAAACTCCCAAGTAAGCGTAGGACCCCCTTGCTCGCCACCTCGCTGCTCGCCAGCGGTGTCAGCCTGGTCGCCCTCTAGGTCGATTGAACCCTCTATCTCCGCGGCCACTTCTGCAGAATCTTCCCCAAGATTGGAAGACGTTTCAGATTCGCGAGCAAGAGGGTGAACTTCTTCTTGCTCGCCAGAGCGATCAGCTGCGTACATCTCCACTGAGCGAACAACGGAACTCGCATCTGAGTCCGTGCCTTCATCCACCAATAGCGTACGCGGGTTGCTCGCCAACGCCTGGCGAACAGATCTGCGCGGAGAAGCCGTATTTACGGGTCTTTTTTCCGGATTTCGTCCGGGTCCGGATTGTGAGGAGCTTGAGGGGGAAAAATCCATTTGAAATAAATGATGAAGAAGTTTGGCTAAGTTTAGGGTAATATATGGATAAAGATGCCACCGGGGAAGGTACGATGGCGGCGACGGTGTCAACAGTACGGCGGCGCTACGGCAGTCCACGGCCGGAATGACAGTCACAGTCGCGAAAGATGCGAGAAATAGAAAATTTTTACGAAATTGAAAGGAGAGAATGAAATGCAAAACAAATTACCTTCGACAAATCGAAATCTAGAATCTGGACGCAAGAATCACGAAGACGGAAAAGCTTTGAAATGTTTGTTAATGGCGGAAACGTGAGAGACGGAAGAAGGAAGAAAGAAATGAAGGGGAAGTCACCTATTTATAAGGATGAGGCTGGGTCGAAAATGCAATTTTCGCAAAATTCTGTAGGCCCCTATGAGCAAATTGGGGGTCGCGCGTGACTGACGCGACGCCTCGCATTCCGTGCCTCGGGAATCCAACCGTCGCGACACGAAAGGGCGTTCGCTGCTGGTCGCGCACTTTAGTTCCCATTGCTCGTTTGCTCGCCCACGCGGATGCTCGCCCATATAGCTTACTATACTCTCTTCCTGCTCGCCCATTATTCGAAGATGAAATTGTAGCTTGGTCTCAGTTGATCACTCCATATTCAACATGAGGCCAAGCTAGGGGGCAATTGTTGATGGGTGAACAACTTCGCATTTAATCAACGAAAGATTATCATTAAACTTGATAACAGGATAACAAATCAAATGAGCTAGCAGCCTCGTGGAGCGAACAACTTTGTAAAGGAGCTAGCAGAATTGCCGAGCGAACAGCTTTGTAGAAAAGCACTAACATGGTAAGCAAGATATTGTGGCGAACAGCCTTGCAAAGAACAGCTGTGCAAGCGACTCAAACCAAAATCAACTCAGGCGAACAACTTCGTAATGGAGCGAGCAATATTGTAAAACAATCCTAAGCGAGGAACGAACAGCTCAGAACACAAAGGATCACAACATCCAATGAAGACGTACAAGCGAGCAGCCGGTCACCATCGAGAGCATCTCAGTAGTGCCAAAGACCAAGTACAGCATGGGGAATTCCAAGAGTCACTAGCTTAGATATGGTCCAAGTGTCCTAACACTTGGCACCCATCCAATGAGCAATAGTGTAGATGTTGTACAAGTGTCCTAACACTTGGCAAAGATCCAATGGTTAAGCCACCAAGATGGTGACACATGGCCACTTTGTATGTCTATAAATACTTCCTTCATGAATATGAAAAGGGAGGACAATTCAATACATAGCAAAACTCTTGCCAAATTATTTCTTGAACATTACATAACCAAATTTCATGATTTCTTGATCTTGTTTGGTGATCTTCATTATAGAAAACAGCCACTAATCATCTTGGTTAGAAAAGATCATCAACAGGGTTGTATTAACAAAAGATAGAACTGTATATAACCTTGGCAGACTACAAATCACTTCTAAATAATCATAATTAATAATTAAATCTAGTTTTGGATATATAATGAGAAGATGATCTTTAAAAGGATTTCCCAAGGACGAAATCAAATTGAGTCGAACCTTTATCGAGCTTAATCCAACCTATACATGTCTAAACAAGTTTAATAATATCAATATTTAAGGTAGATTATTCATCAACTAATTATAAAAATAAAATTATATATTTTTAATAATTTTATTCTGTTATTTTATTTAATTAAATAAGTTTAATTACAATTTTTAAATAAGTTTGTGAAAATAAATAAATCAAAATTAAACTACTCACTATTCATTTAAACGAGCCAACAAACTGAATACTATTGAGCTTGAGTTAGAGTTTGTTGGTTTATGTTGACGAATTTTATTAAGCAAGTTCAAACAAATATTTTTCGAATTCAGTTTCAAATAATACGTGAACGGCTTGGTTTGATTTTCTTACTGGCAACAAGTGTGATCCATATTTTAAACATAGCAACACTCAATATTTAAAGAATGGGAAGATATTTTATACACCCCACACCATTAAATAGTAAAATTAGTTCTTACAGTAACAATAATAATTCTTACAAAATAATATTATGGTGTAAGGTGAAATAATACTTTACCTTAATAAATAGAGGTGAGATGGATGAGATATTTGGAAAATATGTTTTCACATGTGGATGGCACGATTGCAATTAGTGTTGAGCAAATGAATAAAGTTGATCAAGTCAACATTACCAAGATTAGAAGGTATTGATGGATTGGAATTTGGATCGGGTAAAGAAGTTGACTCATGAACCAACCACATTTCCACTTCCTTTGCAATTCCGCATTATATTACATTAATAATTAAATGTCAAAGTAATGCATGGTGTCGACACTTCCACCATTACGACGACTCCGGTGGAATTATTAAAAATGAGTTATATCGACTTAATAACAATAATATTATGTAATTGAAGCATACAAAACTGAATACTAGCCACTGGATTGAATAAGAATCCTAACCTACATTTTACATGCGGAAAATTATTAAAACACTATTTTATAGGTGTTTACAAGATTAGGACGCTATTTAGCAAATTAGAATATTGTCTTTACAAACTTGCAAAATCTTTAAAGTTTGGCAAATTTAAGTCAAATAGATCTCGATTATGATGTGTCTTCCACGTCAATACTGATTTGACCAAATAAATCAGACCGCATTTTATAAAATTAGTCCTAAATTTGCCCAATAGAAAAGATAATATCCTAGTTTTACAAGTTTGTAAAGATAGTGTTCTAATTCTACAAATTCGTAAAAATAGTGTCTTAATTTTACAAGCCATAAAAAATAGTGTCTTAATTTTACACACACACATAAAATATTATCCTAAAAAACTAATTTCCCCTTCACATTGAAACAAAACAGGCATGCATGCATATATATTTGTCATTGCCGGCATCACAAGCAAACATAAATTTGAATATAAGTTAACAGAGAAGAGAAGAGCTGAGCTAGAATAATTAGCAGGTGCATTAGCTACAGATCATGTAAAACAAGATCACAAAACTATCCAAATGAATCAGTTAAGGGAAGGGGATACTCTGACTTGGTCCGAGATCGATCGAGTCCCCAGTCAAAATCAGGGCACACATATATAATATAATATTATGAGTGGAATTTATACTTTTATATACATTAATTAATATTGAGGAGGACCGCTGACATTTTCACGGTTCATACATGCACTATTATTATTATATATAAGCCATGGCATGTAGTATTTAGGTGATCATATTCATACGAATTAGTGCATTGATTTAGCTAGCTTGCACATAGATCAACAATGAGGATTCTACTCATCATCTGCAGCATTAATTTGTTATGTAGTGTTTCCTTTTCCTTGGCTTCTTCATCCTCCATATCTTCACTGGTAAGTAAAGAGTTGTTTGATTCCATTTTCCTACACAAAGACGACTCTGTTTGCCCCGCAAATGGATTCTACACTTACGACTCATTTGTCCGAGCAACCAGATGCTTCCCTCGATTCGGAAACACTGGAAGCTTAACGACGAGAAAGCGGGAAATCGCGGCGTTTCTGGCTCAAGTCTCCCACGAGACCACCGGAGGATGGGCCACCGCCCCTGATGGTCCCTATGCATGGGGTCTCTGCTTCAAAGAGGAGATCTCTCCTCAAAGCCTTTACTGTGATTCTACCAACACTCAATGGCCCTGCTCTCCCGCCAAATCTTACCATGGCAGAGGCCCTATTCAACTATCCTGGTAAGACATGGTAGTATATTCTATTTATATATATACATGTCAGGGAAATGATTAATGAGGGGATGGGATGGATTGTTGCAGGAACTTCAACTATGGGCCGGCAGGAAGAGCAGTGGGGTTTGACGGTCTTAACAACCCGGAGATAGTGTCCAACAATTCCCTCATCTCATGGAAGACCGCACTATGGTTTTGGATGACTGAGCAGAAGCCCAAACCCTCATGCCACAACGTCATGGTGGGGCGCTACATTCCCACTAAAGATGACTTGGCGGCTAATCGCACTGTCGGCTTTGGCCTGCTCACCAACATCATAAATGGTGGACTCGAATGTGGGATTCCCACTGATGGTCGGGTCTCCGATCGCATCGGATACTTCCAGCGCTATGCCTCCATCTTCAAGGTCAGCACCGGACCTAACTTGGATTGCCAGTATCAGCGCCACTTTTGATCCCTATTCCTAGACTAATGCACCATCGGTCTTCAAATAATGTAATTGTAATTGTAATTGCCTTGCTGCTTTCACTAACTCTCCAACTACTTCACTTGTAAGTTGTAACCAATAAACTTAAACCTCTTTTGTACGTTTCAAGTATTACAATTCTTACAATAATGCACAACAATTGCTCTACCCATCTCATCTTTAATTGTAAATGGTCTAAAGAGCCAAACATCAACGTAAAACATCATGAATTGAGCAAGCATTGCATGGGTGGAATGTAAACATTCTCTCTATATGGAAATATTAATTGCTCAAGCCCCCCTTCCAACTAATCCTAAAAATTGCAACAAATTAGGCTTCACCTATACGCATACCTAGACAAATAATCTGTCACCTCTGCTGCAACTTCATACGCACCCTCCACGCATCTCCCCAACGCTACACCAGACACATAGTTGCCTCCAAGAAACATGCCTTTAAACCCACCATTGCTCAGACCAGCTCGTGCACTATCTAACAAATCCAAGTGCCCTACCAGAAATTGTGGAATAGCTTGGGGCCACACACGTACCCCAAGCACAATCGGATCTGGTGCATTAGAATTTATAAGCATCTTCCTCAGGTCACGGTCCACCGATTCCACGATTTCGTTCTCAGTCTGATCAAACAATGAGTACATCAAATGAAAACTCAAAAAAATAAGTGAAGCACGAGTTATTGTATTTTGAGCATAACAAAGTCTACTGCAGAGAGTTTTTGCAGCAGAAAATTCACAAATGGGCTTGAAAAGTCTAAGAAATGAGCTCCTTGAAGCAACATATTCAGATGGTAAGTAGGGTACCTTAAATCAAGTTAGAGCAATTTGGAACAACAATTTTTATTCGAATAAACAAGTACCAAAGTAAATCATGTTTCTCATGTCAAGAGTAGACGTGAACATAAAGGCATGTAGTAGTTAACAGATAACTTGGTACCTTTGATGTAATTCCAGTATTGATAGCTCCTCCTATGTAGTTTAAAAGAAGAACTCTTCCAGATGGGGCACGGTTAGGAAACAGTGATGAGCTGTAAATAGTTCCTGGAGGATCAATTGAAACAAAAAAGAGGTTATATATGTGGCATATACGAGGCTTTTATGTTGCACTAGACCAGATTTTGTATAATTCATACAGCACCTCAGTTATTTGTATTCAAGAAAATTAGCATCCTTGGATAAATCAAATCCAAAATCCTACTTCAGAAATTAATCTTGTACCTAAAGTTTCCACCCCTTGAGATCGGGGATGCAGCTGCCCAAACCCCTTTAGTTCACCATCAACCAAACGATCTTCACGAATTGCTTTTTCTGGATACGAAATGGTAACAGCAGCAACAGGTGGATAATAAAAATTTTCTAATGCATCTGCTGTAACAGCCTGCAAAAATACCATAAATAATGAGCACTATAATTGAATAGCACAACACAAAATATTTGCACACTTAAAAAATAATTTGCAAAGCAATTCAGTGCATGAAGTATTAAAGCACACACAACATTGTCGGTCATCGAATCCTTCCCTACCCAACTTCCCATCCACTACAGGTTTGTAATTTTTTTTCAAGTAGTTTGCTTACTTTTATGTCGGTGAAAGTGCTAATATGGAACAAGAGACCTCTGTTAAAGAGCCAGAAAAAAAAGAAGGCAGTAAGCTGTTCTTCTGTAGGTTTTCTTCAACAATGCCTGTCAACCACCCTAGCTAAAATATTGGTAAGGAAGGGGGGATAAAGAAACAAAACTTGGTCCTCCTTTGTTTTCTTTCTTTGAACTTTATAGTGATGCTAACCTTCAACTTAATCTGTGGCCTCCGCAATAAATACGCATTTTCTCGCACATAATCTGTTAGACACAACTCACGAGGAACTACTAATAAGTTTAAGCAGTCTAAGTCACGGCCTTCCATCCATCTCTTCCATGAAAACTCATCATGAGAGGGCAAGGGTTATCAATGGATGGTGCATGGCTGCGGGAACATTTTAGGACCATATTTCAAAAGATATTCAACTCTCAATTAATTCCAGCAGCTCCTAGCATGGTGGTCAGGCAAGAAGATTTTACTGTTTTAATACCATCTCTCGATACATAAGTGAATAATGAAGAAGCAAGAGTACATATATAGCGGCATACCGATAATGGGCGTAATATGGTGCTTGCCACATAGGATGGAATTGCCATTACAACACTCCTGCTCTGCAAAGACACTGTTCCACTGGGGGTTTCATATGTCAAGGAATATCCTCCATTGTCCAATTTTGTGATACCTGTGAGTCTCCATGACAACTTCACCTTGTTTCCTAGGCTAGGAATATAAGACACCCATGCACACAAACAAATGTATCTAATAAGTATGCCTTCTTGCTTAATCACCCCAAAATAAGACTTTTGTTATGCATTGGTGCTAACATTAACGTGTGCATCAATTAAGTTCATAGATTCCTCTTTTGCCCTAACATATTGCTTGTGTTTTTATATTTAATTTTGAACAAAGATTTTCAGAAATAATATCAGGAAGAAATCCTTCACATTAAATATTCCCTTTTTTTTTTTTTAGTTTCAATAGAAAATAAGACAACTTGCTAGAATTAAAATTATTATAAAAATGAAAAACAAATTAGTCTTGCAAAACTTTTGGAACACAAGGAGCATACAACAAAGAGCTCTGAATGTGGAAATAATAAAATTTGATGTGTTTTTCTTTTACGTATAAATACTTAATATAATGATGAGTACCTCGATGAAATTGCATTTGGCAAAGTTGCTAGACCCTTCTTGAAAGATCCAACTGTTTGACCTTTTGGTGTTGGCAATCGCCTGCAGATGTACAAGAACAAAATATGAATATTTATGCACACTTTAGATAAAGACATTGGTGTGAGTGTAATTACGGATCTCGAGGTGCCTTAGGACTATTAGATTTCTCCTGGATTGCTTTAAAGGTTCCACCAATAATACTACCACCATTTTTCTCCAGTTTCCAGACTTTCCCAAATGCTGCTTTCATGCTCAGTTTTGATGGATCCCCAGCATACACACCTGTATGAGAAATTCATGTGTAATAAATTAATAATACTTTTTCCCCAAAAAGTGTAAACCATATGTATAATACTACAAGCATCTTCAACACAATATAGGGGATCTGAGCCATATATATGTGTAAGAGTGGATTTGGCTAAAATAATCCAAAAAAAAGAAAAAATCATACACACTACCACTGGGAATTTGTCAAAAAGACTAGCCCCTATAATTTAATTTAGGTCAGTCAAATGGGTATTAACATGAATGACTCACTCCTCCAAAAGAATAGATAGTAGCAATGTAAAATACAAACATTCAATCCTGACTAAAATCCACATTTGCTCTCAAGTAGTATCTACCAAAGTTATTGGTATCTAATGAAACCTACATGTCCAATGCAAATAATGAACAGACGTTTTGAATCATTTCTCAAATTTTTAAGGCTTTCTTCCTAATATATGATAATGTTAGAAATGGAAAAGAATTTGATGAATAAGATACAAAATAATCACTGACTGCATGTTCAGTTATTACTTATTAGATAAGATCAATGATGCAAGTGGCAGTCTAACTCCTGAAGTCAGCATCTGATTAACTTCTGGAGAATCGAATCTATTTTGTTGTGTGAAATACACACAAATATGACATCGGAGAGATTATGGGTCGTTAGCACATCATACAATTATGAATTATCCTGTATAGGAACGTAGATATTTATTTGACCACAAAAAAAATATGTCTTTTGAGTTCACTATGAGGTCGTTGATGCTCAAGATTGAACAGCTTAAACCTAAGCAAGATTGTAGTCTATACCAAGCAATGAATGAAGTAAAAGAACCAGCAGGCAAATTTTGAACAAGTACTACAGTAGTAGAGAAACTATTCACAACAACATTATTAGGCTAAAAAAAAAACTTGTAGAAAAGGAGTTCACATTCTCTAATGCCCAAAACCATAACACGGAATTTCAAGGCTAATTTGTGCTGGCAAAAATGTAAAACATGCCACATTAAGAGAGAAGTACCGGAGCAAAATGGCTCTATTAAGCGCTCAAAAACTTCATCGCCAAGGTTACGCCTCACAAACTCTTCAACTGATTCCTCATGACCCTGTTACCTTCAACAACATCTCAAAGATAAGAAAACAAAATACAGGAAAAACGAAGAAAAGACAGCAGGGAGAGGCACAAACTGGAGGGGGCGGGCGAAGACCAATTGCCCCAAAACCAGCTCTGAGCTTTCCAGGAAAGCTCATCAAGTCAAAGAAGGGCAAGTCGGTAGGCTTGGAAGGCACTGGCCTCAGCTTGCCATTCCACAAAACAAAACGAGGCGCATTGGGATCTCCCAAAACCAAATCATCCTTCAACCCACTGTCCACCTGCCACGCATACTTTTTTTTAAAACAGACAATTTCAAATAAGGACGAATAAAAATATAGTGAACGCACGCACCGCCATAGTGAGCATGGCATCGGAGGGTTGGAAGCTGTTTGGACCTTCTTCCCAGAGATAACCATCCCTTTCGACGGTGGTGATGTTTCCGCCCACACGCTCTCTGGCTTCCGTGACCATTAGATTGGTATTACGGTGCTTGGTGGCCAGCGCCTGCGCGATACACAGGCCGCTGATGCCACCGCCGACAATGACGCAGTCGAGCATCGATTGAGACTTGTCGCTTTCCGAAGAAGGGGAAACGGCGGCGGGTCCCTCGGCAATGGAGCATCGGAATTTCCGGATTCGGCGATGAAGTGTTAATGGAGACGAAGATTTTGGGGAGGATGCAGGTTTGAAAGAATTGAAAGCCGGAAAATGAGTGTGGACGCCGGTTAAACTACCCATCGCCCAAAATTGGTTTTTTACCTGCCGGAGAGGAAGAAGATATAATGGAGACTTATCTACACGTGGACGTATGAAAAACTCCTAATTTGGAGTCATCAATCTATTACTATTGCTATTTGGCTTACTAATCAAGTATAATGTTATCAGCGAGCCCGCCTCGTAATATTCACGAGTAATAATACGAGCTTGGCTCGACTCGTTAAAAGTTTAACGAGCTTATCGAATCGAGCCGAGCCTAATGAAATAATAAAAAGAATTTTAGTTATCGAGCCTAACGAGCTGAGTTCGGATTGACTCGTTAAACAATCGAGTATTTTTCAAGTTCGACCTCGTTTAATCTAATGAGCTGAGCTCACGAGCAGCTTGTTTCGTTTAACAACTCTACGTATAACTTTCTCTTCAAACTCATTTAATTTTTTTATTTTATTCAAAACATTCATAATATATTGTATATTTTGCCCCTCAATTTAAATTTCAATATTATTGGCACCCAAATCTTAAACCCTGACAAAAAACACACACTTAAACTAAACACGATAGAACAAACACCCAAACTAAACACAATAGAACACATACTCAAAAGCTGAATGTCAAACCCACGCCAGACAAAAATGCACGAAGAAGAAAACACAATCACCGGTCATGTTTGAAGATGACCAATAGCAATAGAGTTATATTCATATGAATCCTTAGAAAGAACTGTGGTACATGTATTATTCAAACTCAATTAAATTCATCTCTTTACAATTAGGGTTTGAATGGAAAAATTCAAATTTGATGTAATATAGTATAAAAGGCATGAAATAGATCGATTGTTAGTAATACATTGTAGATATATCCATGGGTAAATTAGATTATGCGTGATTTCGAGTGGAATTTGTATTTATCATATAAAATGCACAAACCCAAGTTTTCAACATACTCTAATCAACCTAATGAGGCATGTGTGCCACTCTTGTCAGGAAATAGTGAGCATCCAAACACATACAAAATGTATGCTCGAGCAGCATAAAGAATTCGATCGTCGTCCTGGAATTCAACATATGGACTAAATTTCGTCTTCAACCCATTCAAGTTTTACAGATGACCCTTTGTAGCTTCCTTAACATCAACAGATGTCAATCCAAGCAACATCTATACCTCTGTTTTGCCATGAGCACTATCTGAACGAGTCGATAAAAGTGGACGACCGTGAACACACAAAACGGTCAGTCATTACACATCATCCAGAGAGATAATCATCTCTCCAAATGGCATATGAAACGAGTTTGTCACTGGATGTCACCGCTCAACAAACGTTGTTATTAGACTCTTGTTAATGTGTTTATACGAGACATCATTTATCTGCAATAAACCTTAATCTCTAAAGTAGCTCCAAATCTAACAGTTTGAATTAGTTTCCTTGAAAGACCACTCTGCAAGCTTGTTGATGTAGTTGTGACATTTAAGGACACTGTTGATGGGCGAACAATGGAGTGATTAATAAACGAAACAGTTACCATTAAACTTGATAAATTAACGGGATAATAAATGAAAGGAGCTAGCAGCTTTGTGGAGCGAACAGCTTTGTAGAAGAGCCCTAATGTGGCAAGCAGGATTGGGCGAGCAGCTTTGCAAAGAACAGCTGTGCAAGCGGCGCAAACCAAGATCAATTCGGGCGAACAACTTCGTAATGAAGCGAGCAACATTGTAAAATAATCCCAAGCAAGGAGCGAACAGCTCGGAATGCAAAGGACCACGACATCCAACGAAGACGTACAAGCGAGCAACCAGTCACCGTCGAGAGCATCTCAGTAGTGCCAAAGACCAAGTACAACATTGGGAACTCCAAGAGTCACTAACTTAGATATAGTCCAAGTGTCTTAACACTTGGCACCCATCCAATGAGCAATAGTTTAGATGTTGTACAAGTGTCCTAACACTTGGCAAAGATCCAATGGTTAAACCACCAAGATGGTGACACATGGCCTCTTTGTATGTCTATAAATACTCCCTTCATGTACATGAAAAAAGGGAGAACAATTCAATAAAATAGCCAAACTCTTGCGAAATTATTCCTTGAATATGACTTAACCAAAATTTCATGATTTCTTGATCTTGTTTGGTGATCTTAACTAGAGAAAACAGCCACTAATCACCTTGGTTAAAAAAGATCATCAACAATTGGCGCTAGAAGGAGGGTCCGAACCTTCGATTTATGAAATATTCGAAGGAAGCTTGAAGATATTCGCCGGAATCTGCAGAATTTAGCCGGAATCCGGGAAGACACCACCGGAAATCAAGTGTACACACTATTCGGAGCAAAGTTATCCATTTACATATCACTTTAAGAGTTTGAATGCATGTGTATATGAACTAGGGTTTTCAAAACCACCATATTCATATATACAAGGCTAGTGACTCTTAGAAAGGTGTTTTTTGGAAGCAAGATTACCTCACTCCTTTGATTATCTCATACATTTTGGCAACCAAGATGATCAGATCGCAAGAAGAACGACATTCGAGTGTATCTCCGAGTCGTAAACCGAGGACTAGGGTTTTGTCCACCGAGGGACATGCACGAACGGTGAGAGCAACTTCGCAAAGAAACATTCAGGTCACCATTGATACAATCCCACCAGAAGTAGAAGCACTTGCTCAAAACCCGGAGGAGTTAGCAAAAACGATCGCTGTCCTTCAATCATTACAAAATCGACAAGCAGCAGGACCGTCAAGAGCACCTGTGACGACCAATCGAGCAGGCGAGCAGGGACGAACGGGCGAACAAAGAAGTAAAATGAGAGAAGATGCACGTCGGGACGAGGCCGACAGCGAGGAGGTCCGTAGAAGTAAAGGGAAAGCTCCATTGAGCGAACGTCTAGGGAGTCGAGGGGAATCATCACCAAGTCGAGCAGATGAGTCAAGCAAAAGTACTTCTCGAACAAGTGCTTTGGAAAGACTAGGAACGAGGAATGAAAATAGGAGGGAGTTATCCCGGAAAAATGAGGAGCGATCACGCCCTCCTGCTCGCCCATCAGTGCATGACCGAATTCGGAGATCAGCTTTTGGCCGACTAGGGCCAAATGGAGCTAGCAACGCTGCTAGGAAGACGACTCAGGAGAAACGTCCTGTTGGCAAGGGACTGCATCGTGAAGAGGTCGCTGAACCCAATCACGATGAACAGCCTTCCAACGGGAGGACTCCCCCAAATGAATTGCAGGAAATGAGAAAGGCAATCGAGGAATTACAGAGACAGTTGGAATCTCAGAGAGGTGTCGGATCGACTGTTCTCCCTTCTTCACCGTTATCTCCGTCTGTCCTCAATGCACCGATTCAGAAAAAGATACAGTTCCCAGCCATCAATTTGTACGAAGGAACGTCGGACCCCCGTATTCATGTGACGAAATATTCGGATTTCATGATCTCAATGGGGGCGACCGACGCCACACAATGCCGAAATTTTCCACTCACCCTTGGAGATGGCCCGCACAGATGGTTTTCGGCAATAACTCCCGGCTCCATCAACTCTTTTGCCCAACTGAGCAAAGAGTTTCCGTCTCATTTCTCAACTGTTGGGTCTTACTTGACCCACCGACACCGTTTGGCAGACATCAGGCAAGGAGATGAGGAGTCGGATAAGCAGTTCCTGGAAAGATTTGATAAAGTTCTGTTGGAGGGCGAAATGGTGAGTGAAGATACAAAGATAGTGGCAGTAATGGCTGGATTGAAGAAAGGAACTGATCTGTGGAAGGAGATGCATCTGACTTGTCCGAAAACATACACGGAGTTCAGACACAAAGCAGGAATTCATGTTTCAATGCAGGAGGCCCTACACAGAGAGATGGGAGACAAAGCTGATCCGAAGAAGTTTGGCAAGAAGTCTGGAGGGAGTGATTACAAAGCTCCGAAGAACATGAAGTCGTTCAATGAAGGAGCTGAGTTGAAAGAAAAGTTGAATCAAGTCCTTACCATGTCCGTGGACGCTGTGTACGACAACGTTAAAGACAGGGAGATGTTGTCAGAGCCACGGAGGATAAGGCAAGAGAGAGAAAAGCTGAACCCAAACAAATATTGTGCATATCATCAGAACATCGGCCACTTCACAAGCGAGTGCCGAGATTTATTGAAGCAGTTGTGGAGGTTCTATGAGGAAGGAAAGCTGTCCGAGTTCGTGAAAAGGGAACCAGGTAAAAGACCAAGAGCGCCAGTACCATCCAGTTCGGATGATGGAGACAGCGATGAACAACCAAGCAAAGCTGGTAAGAGAGGAAGAAAGGTCCCAGCAGCCCCAGCAAGGCCTATTCCGGAAATATTAATGTTGGAACCCACTGGACCAGTAGGTGGTTGTTCTGATGGGAGACCACCTGTGTAAAAAAGAAAGAGAAAAGCGGAACTGAGAGCAGTGGATCAGGTGATGGAAGTGGGTGTGAATCCATCGACCAAACGAACGGGGGACCTGACTTTCTCAGAAAAAGACTTAGATGGGGTACTCACTCCCCACAATGACTCGTTGGTCATTTGTGCCAATATTATGGGGACAAAAGTGCACCGTCTACTTGTCGATACTGGTTCCTATACGAACATCCTGTTCAAAAGTACGGTGGACCAGCTAGGAGATTGCGCCGAGTACATCAAAGACTGTGATCACAAAATTGTGGGATTCGGAAATGCTGTGACCGTCCCACTAGGAATAGTTACGTTGGCAGTCGAGCTTGTATCGGTCGAGGACCCGGAAAGGAAAATGAATAGGATGGTAGACTTCTTAGTCGTAGACCAACAATCCACCTATAACGGGTTCCTCGGCCGTCCTTTCTTGCATGAATTCAAAGCAGCTGTTTCAACGTACTATTATTGTTTAAAATTCCCAACAAAGAAAGGTGCAAGTACTATCAAAGGAGATCAAAGGAAGGCTCGTGCGTGTCTTTTGCAGATACAACTAGAGGACCACCAGGTCAACATGGTAGACAGATGCCCAGGCAAAGACGAAGGCGATAGCGAGGCCATGCCATCTATCGACACTGAAGTAATGGAAGTCGACGAGCAGCTATGCACAGACGAACAGCCGCGCAGCGACGAGCAGCTGTGCGCAGACGAACAGCCGCGCATTGACGAACAGCTGTGCATGGGCACACAATTAAACGAGGACGAGCAAGAACGCGAAGATGGACGGTCTGTCCAAACAAGAGTTAGAGAGGCTGCTACAACCAGCAACGAGGAAGAACAAACAATGGCAATGAACGTTGATGCAGAGGACATTGAGCCACGATTGGGAGCAGAACCGATGGAAATCGAAGATGAGCTAAAGACAGAGGGGCCCATTATTGACCCCAGATGGAAAGGCCAGAAACGAAGGGCTACCCCGGTCGAAGAGTTGGAAACTGTAAAAGTCGACCCGAACCAAGAGGGCTTAGAACTCTTCATAGGGTCCGAGCTACCAGAGCCGTACAGGACCAACATGATTGAGTTTCTTAAAGCAAACCTCGATGTGTTCGCATGGTCGCATGCAGACATGGTGGGCATCAGCCCCGAACATGCCTGCCACAGACTCAACATCGACCCGAGGAAGAAGCCAGTCCATCATAAGAGGAGAAAATTCGGTCCCGACAAATACGAGGCGCTCGATGTGGAGGTTAAAAAGCTGTTGGATAATGACTTAATCAAACAGGCGTTATGCCCGCAATGGGTAGCGAATCCAGTATTGGTTAGAAAAACAACTGGGGCATGGAGACTCTGCATCGACTTCACAGATCTCAACGCCGCCTGCCCAAAGGATAATTTCCCATTGCCTCATATCGATCAACTAGTTGATGGCACCGCTGGACATGAGCTTCTCACGTTCATGGATGCATTCGCAGGATATCATCAAATAGCGATGCATCCCGATGATCAAGAGCATACGGCGTTCTACACCAACAAAAACTTGTTGTGCTGGAAGAGAATGCCATTTGGGTTAATCAACGCTGGAGCTACATATCAGAGATTGGTCAATAAGATGTTTGATGATCACATCGGGAAGACGATGGAAGTATACGTAGATGATATTGTTGTCAAGAGCTCCAAAAAGGAAGATCACTTGCAGCATCTAACTCAAACGTTTGAGATACTTCGAACATACAACATGAAACTGAACCCTAAGAAAAGCAGTTTTGGGGTCCATTCCGGGAAGTTCTTGGAACATCTAGTCAGTCAAAGAGGAATCGAAGCAAATCCCGTAAAAGTAAAAGCAATCATGGAAATGCAGCCACCCAGATCAGTTAAAGAAGTCCAACGGCTAACCGGATGCCTAGCAGCTTTGAACAGATTCGTCTCAAGATCCGGAGATAAATGCAGGCCGTTCTTCGAGGCAATCAAGAAGGGAAAGTTTCAATGGACAGACGCCTGTCAACATGCGTTCGAGCAGCTGAAAGAATATCTCAGCGATACAAAAATTCTTGCCAAGCCGATCCCAGGAGAGAAGTTATACTTGTACCTGGCAGCTTCAGCAGTAGCAATCAGCTCAGTACTCGTTCGAGCAGAAGGAAAGTTCCATCTGCCCATCTACTATGTGAGTCAAGCCTTACACGAAGCAGAGCTCAGATATTCACCAACAGAGAAGCTAGCATACGCACTGGTGATGAGCGTCAGAAAACTTTGTCCATATTTTTTCGACCACCAGGTGGAAGTGTTGACAACGTTCCCGCTTAAGCAAATACTGCACAGACCCGATGCGGCTGGTCGCCTCCTGAAATGGTAATTGGAAATCAGTCAGTTCGGGATTTCATATGCTCCTCGAACAGCGATCAAGGGGCAAGTCTTAGCAGACTTTATAGTCGAGCTGACTTTCCCCCAGGATCCAACGAGAGGACATAGCCATCCCTGGCACATGTATGTTGACGGATCGTCAACTAATACAGCATCGGGGGCAGGTATAGTCTTGATAAGCCCAGATAGGCAAGTTTTTACTTCAGCAGTCCGGTTCGAGTTCATGGCGATAAATAACGAAGCAGAGTACGAAACTGTGATCGCTGGATTACGCCTAGCATTAGCAGTTGGAGTAAGAAAGCTATAGATTTTTGGGGATTCACAATTGATTGTCAACCAAGTTCGAGGGGAGTACGAGGTAAAGGACGAGAATATGGCCTTGTATCAAAAGATTGTTGCTCATCTGGCCTCCTTGTTCGAGCAAATATACATCGAACAGATACCAAGAGACAACAATGCTCAAGCAGATGCATTAGCCAGGTTAGCAACTAGCACGGGACCAGCATAGTTGACAGGAGTTACGCTGACAAAAATGTCCAAGCCATCAACCGAAGACTACAAGATGTATCAAGTCAACGAAGATTTCGAAGAGGACGACTGGAGGATACCAATCATTGAGTATTTACAAAACGACAAAAAGCCAGACAACCCGTCTGGAGCTAACAAGTTGGTAAAGAGAGCAGCAAGATACACCATGATGGATGGACAGTTGTACAAGAGAGGAATTTCGCTCCCACTTCTGAAATGCTTGGCTAGGGGGCAAGGACAAGCAGTACTGAAGGAAATTCATGAAGGCATATGCGGAAATCACGCTGGAGGACGAGCACTAGCGTACAAGACCATAAGACAAGGATATTATTGGCCAACCCTCCTCCAGGACGCAATCAAAGTTGCCCGAACTTGTCACAGGTGTCAGTTGTTCGCCCCAAACATCCACAAGCCCCCACACGAACTAATTTCAGTCAATAGTCCGTGGCCATTCGCGAAATGGGGAATTGACCTCATCGGGCCTTTTCCGCCGGGAAAAGGAAATGTTCGATTCGCAGTAGTGGCAGTAGACTATTACACGAAGTGGGCTGAGGCAGAAGCGCTTGTGCGAATCACACAGGAGAAAATGATTAACTTCATATGGAGAAACATTGTTTGTCGTTTCGGGGTGCCTCAAGCGATCGTGACGGATAACAGAAAACAGTTTGAAGGGAAAAAGATAAGAGATTTTTGTGAAAAGTGGGGAATGAAGAAACATTTTTCAACACCATACCACCCCCAGTCGAATGGCCAAGTAGAAGCAGTGAACAAAATTATCAAACATATTTTGAAGATCCGCTTAGCCGACAAACATGGGAAATGGTCTGAGGAGCTGCCAGAGGTGTTGTGGGCATACCGACTATCACACAGAACAAGTACAGGCGAAACACCCTTCACAATGGCGTTCGGAACGGAAGCAGTAATACCAATTGAGCTAAAAATCCCGACAGGTCGAACAGCTGCGTTTGACGAAGAGGAGAACAACTCCGCACTGGCAGCAGAGTTGGACTTGCTTGAAGAAAAAAGAATAACAACAGAATTGAAAAATGCAATTTATAAGGAAAGAGCGGCGAAGTACTACAATTCTCAAGTAAAAGCAAGAGAATTCGAAATCGGGGACTTGGTACTCAATTTTTTTTTAACACCACCAGGAGTATTCGGCCCGACTTGGGAGGGCCCATACAAGGTGACGAATAAGTGGCACAACGACACATATGACCTTGAAGACATGGAAGGCAAGTCGTCTCAATACTCCTGGAATACTACTTTGCTCAAGAAGTACTATCAATAAAGTCCTGTAAGTTTTAGAAGTTTTACAAGTAGCTTCTTGTAATTTTGAAACTTTTTTGCGCAAGTTTATATAAAAGCGAGCAGTTGTGCGGTTACTAGGCGAGCAGAATTGTGTTTATCTTTTGACTTGCTTTCTTTTAAATTGAGCCTTAAGTCCAGAATACTTGGTTGCTCGCCCAAAAAAAAAAATTTTGCAAAGTACAAGTCTGTTATAAGACGAACAATAGAGCTTATTAAATGCAAAATAAGGCTAAGTCCCTAATGGACCAATAGCCCACATTAATGCAAGGCCGAGTCCACAAGCGACCAAAAAGGCCCAAACAATTAAAGGTCAAGTTCTCTAAGAACCGAGTGACCAACTTAAAATTTGACTAAGTGTTTACCTTAAGAAAAAAGGAACACTTAGAAACTGAGTCATAAGCCAAAAGCAATAGGCGAGCAACTAAGTAAGACAAACAAAGAGGCGTAAATTAGTAGATTAGCAAAAGTTTTCATTTCATTGTCAAAATATGTTTACAATAGGAATGATCAGATAAGTACAAAAAGAGACATCCTATTGTAAGTAAAAAACTAAATCCTTCAAGAAGGAGGAGCATCTGCAGCGCTGGTCGCCTGAGCACTAGGCTGCTCGCCCGGGGCACTTGTACCAGCCCCATCTATAGGAGTTAAGGGAAGCAAAAGCAACCCCTCAAAGACTTCATCAGTGGCCGCTGCGCTGGTCGCCGCTGGGGTGGGATCAGGCTGGGCCGCTGCGCTGGTCGCCGCTGGGGTGGGATCAGGCTGGCCACCATAGGTTGGAGCAGCGATGTCGACCTCATCGCCGAAGACGTCTAGAGGGAAGCCGAGATCGGCTAAATCGGAGACGAACAAGGTTGAACCAGGAGCAGGAGGGTAATTCTTCACGTACTCGATGAAGTTCGCCTTCACCGCGCCACGAATATCTTGATTGTGATCGTGGGCGAAGTGGACAGACCTCAAGCATTCGGCAAAGGCACAGATGTACCCAAAGTTGGTCTTGTCCAACACCTCTTGCTCGTGGACTTCATAGTCGATTATGCCTTTGCGCTCCTCCTCCAACCTCTTGATATGCTCCTCGGCAGCTAGCAGGCGAGCAGCTAAGTCTGCTCGCTCCTTTTCAGCCCTTTCGGCTCTCAGATCTGAGGTTTTTACCTCCAGTATCATCTTTTGAGCCTTGTCCAAGGCACTCTTTTCGCCGGCCAAGGAGGCCTCCATCTTACTCTCCATCAAAGCCAGCTCCTTAGCATGCTCGGCCTTGCACTCTTTGATGGCAGATGCCTTTTCTTCATCCATCTTCTCCATACGGCGACCCAAATCACGATTTGTCCGCTCGAGCTCCATGACTTGGTCGAGCAGCATTTGGGACTGGATCAGTTGATGGCTAGCATTGTACGCCACCAAGCAAACATTGTCACTAGCAGATTGGCTAGCAACAAGGGTGTTCGCCGATTTCGTCCAGGCCCTAGGAACTGTCTCGGCTGCTCGGCGAACAGGGACGTCAGGGATGTCAGAGAAAGAGGAAGGTGCATTCTTCACCACAGAGAAATGGTGAAGAGTAGTCCCGCGACCAGGATAGTGTGCGGGGTTATACCTAGAACAGAAATATAAAAGTCAGTAAGCTAGCAACATTGCGCCAAGCGGCGAACAACAAACAAGTCCAAGACAGTTAACTTACTCCTTAATTTTGACGGGGTCCCAACCCAAATAAGAAGTATCTTTGGGATTGTCCCCTCTCTTGGTCGCCACCAGGCCAGCGACCACTTGTTGTTCGTCCACTACTTCCAAAGAAGTGGCCTTAGAAGCAGGAGATCGGGGAGCAATGTTGCTCACCTCCCCTACAGTTTTTGATCGCTTTGACGCACGATCATCACCGCGAGTGCCGCGAACATCATCGCCCCGCGGCGCTTTCTTCTTCTCCCTCTCCCGTTCCCTCTCCTTTTCCTTCCTGGCATCCCGCGGAGAGGAGGTAGTTTTGGCCGCAGGCTTACGGCGACCAGCTCCGGCGGCTGGGCGACCAGTGGGGTCCTCCCCTGCTCGGAGGCGAATGATGGCAAGGGGAGGGTCCATCTTCCTTCTTGAAGCTTCGGCCATCTGTTTAACTCGTCTAGCGAGCAAGTAGTAGGATTCAGGCACAGACGGGATGACAACGGTAACTCGTTGATCTAACAAATACAAGAAGTTTAGGCGAGCAAGAAAAAATGGGCGAGCAACAAGAACAAAAGTAAAGAAAATTACCTTCAGGGATAGCAGCCTGAGCTTCAAGATGGTGGGGACTCGTAATCAAGCCAGCAAGCTTGCGGCAGTGAGCTTTTGAAAGATGTTCCAAATCGCGACTAGCAGTGTCGCGAAGAGAAATGACGGCTAAAGTGAAGAGGTATTCGTCGCTAAGATCGGGATGCCCCCACTTCAAGATTCTCGGACCTGCAAAACAACGAAGAGGATTAAAATTAGTCCTACTTATGAAATAACAAGACAAAGTTAGCCCTACGTTTGATATTTCCAAAGCCTTCAGGTGACATGATGCGCGCCTGCCCGCCAGCGAACCCCTCAGTTGCTCGTCAATCTCCACCAATATAGAAGAATTGACAATGCCAACCCTTAATTTTATTGGGAACACATTCAACAAGTTTCACTCCGGTCTTCGCCTTAACATAATACCAGCCAGCACCGTCCTCTTGCTGGGCAGAAATAGTTAAGGCATAGAGAAGCTCCGCAGTTGTTATTTTATTCTTGTAACCCTCAAGACCAAAAAGAGTCATGAAGGCTAGAAGAGTATTCCAACCATTTGGAGTGATTTGAGTGATCGCCAGATTCATGTCAGACAAGAAACGACCAATGAGCGGATGAACGGGGAGCGGAAAACCCGTGTTTAGCACATCCAAGTTGATCGCCGTGCAACCAGGAGGGGGGCGATCAGCAGTCTCTCCTTCCTTCGGCACATACATGAATATATCATAAGGAATCTTGTATGTTACACGGATGCTCGCCAGATCACTCTCCACACATACACTAGCAATTTTGCTCGCTGCAAAGTCCCCACCTTGAGTCTTCATAATTACCCTCGATGTGGGGGCAAAGGTCTTCGAGTAGCGAGCAGAATAGTCCGCCCACTCGTCATCACGAACAACTCCTTCCGGGATCCGAGATTCTGGTGTAGTTTGAGAAATGGGAAAATTGATCTCCCTTAAAAACTCCCAAGTAAGAGTAGGACCTCTCTGCTCGCCAACTCGCTGCTCGCCAGCAGTGTCAGGTTGATTGCCCTCAAGGTCAATTGAACCCTCTATCTCCGCGGCCACTTCCGCAGCGTCTCGGAATCGCGAGTAACCGGGAAGGCCTCTTCTTGATCGCCTGAGCGATCAGCAGCATACATCTCGACTGAGCGAACAACGGAGCTCGCATCTGAGTCCGTGCCTTCGTCCACCAACAATGTACGCGGGTTGTTCGCCAATGCTTGGCGAACAGATCTGCGCGGAGAAGCCGGATTTACGGGTCGTTTTTCCGGGTTTTGCCCAGGTCCGGATTCAGAAGAACTTGAGGGGGAAAACTCCATTTAAAATATTAATGGAGGAATTTGGTTAATTATGGGGTAGTATACGGACAATAACGCCAACGGAGGAGTTACGGCGGCGACGGTATCAACAGGACGACGGCGCAACGGCGGTCCACGGCCGGAATTACAATCACAGTTGCAAGAAATGCGAAGAAAGAATTTTTTTTTTTACGAAATTGAAAGGAGAAAAAGAGATATAAGATGTAATTACCTTCGAAGAACAAGAAGCTAAAGGACACAAGGAGATTCAGGCACAAGAATTGCAAGGGGAAAGCTTCGAAGCGTTTATCAATGGCGGAAATTTAAGAAGTTCAGAAAGAAGAAAGAAGAAAGAAGAAAGAAGAAGAAACTGACGCCTATTTATAAGGATGAAGCCGGGGCGAAAATGCAATATTTACAAAATTCTATAGGCCCCTATGAGCAAATTGGGGGACGCGCATGACTGACGCGGCGCCTCGCGTTCCGTGCCTCGAGAATCCAACCATCGTGACACGAAAGGACGTTCGCTGCTGGTCGCGCGCGTGAGTTCCCATGCTCATTTGTTCGCCCAACTACCCGGATGCTCGCCCGTGTAAATGCTCGCCCAGTTTTCGAAGAAATTATAGCTTGGTCTCAATTGATCAAACCAAACCCAACATGAGACCAAGCTAGGGGGCAATTGTTGATGGGCGAACAATGGAGTGATTAATAAACGAAACAATTACCATTAAACTTGATAACGGGATAATAAATGAAAGGAGCTAGCAGCTTTGTGGAGCGAACAGCTTTGTAGAAGAGCCCTAATGTGGCAAGCAGGATTGGGCGAGCAGCTTTGCAAAGAACAGTTGTGCAAGCGGCGCAAACCAAGATCAATTCGGGCGAACAACTTCGTAATGAAGCGAGCAACATTGTAAAACAATCCCAAGCAAGGAGCGAACAGCACGGAATGCAAAGGACCACGACATCCAACGAAGACGTACAAGCGAGCAACCAGTCACCGTCGAGAGCATCTCAGTAGTGCCAAAGACCAAGTACAACATTGGGAACTCCAAGAGTCACTAACTTAGATATAGTCCAAGTGTCTTAACACTTGGCACCCATCCAATGAGCAATAGTTTAGATGTTGTACAAGTGTCCTAACACTTGGCAAAGATCCAATGGTTAAACCACCAAGATGGTGACACATGGCCTCTTTGTATGTCTATAAATACTCCCTTCATGTACATGAAAAAATGGAGAACAATTCAATAAAATAGCCAAACTCTTGCGAAATTATTCCTTGAATATGACTTAACCAAAATTTCATGATTTCTTGATCTTGTTTGGTGATCTTAACTAGAGAAAACAGCCACTAATCACCTTGGTTAAAAAAGATCATCAACAGACACCACGGTCAATCCCTAGTAAAATATTAGCCGCAACACGGTTCTTAAATTCGGTGAGAAGTGGGGGACATATAATATTGAAAGTGTGTGTGGTGTTTTTCAGAGTAGTATTAACTGAAATATTGACAACATATACGACAGGCGACAACACAAGATAGTTATGAACGGTTTTAAACAACGGAAGACTTAAAACACCT
Organism: Ballota nigra; assembly: GCA_947034835.1. NCBI lineage: Eukaryota > Viridiplantae > Streptophyta > Magnoliopsida > Lamiales > Lamiaceae > Ballota > Ballota nigra. The sequence continues at coordinate 228,593 of OX344727.1, read as the reverse complement.
TGCAAACGGAATTCAAAATTTTTCATAGACTCGATGCCTCATGGCGAAAAGCTTCACTATAACCATGTAGTGATACAAATAAAGATCTAACATAAGATCTCAAAGTGAGGGTAAGGTGTAAACACGCCACCTAAACATATCTACGATGACTAGAAAAATGATCACACTCGGATCCTAATCTAGCTTATTTTTTATCTCAATATTGATAGGAGTGTTGCAGCGCTCGATCAACACAAAGATAGTAATAACTGTCCTTTTACACTAGATGTACTTGAACACTCGATAGTGTAGCTCTCGTTTACTACTTCCTGACTTGTTTCCCCTGGCTTTTCCTTCGAAATCTTCTGGTATTTATAGATTTAAGATCAACCGGAAGTTACAATCACTAGGTCAGTCTGGAATAACCTAGAAACAATTCCTCCACTAACTCCATAACCGCCCATGATGTATTTGATCTTCTCACTTGATAACTGCAGCCACATGACTTGGAACATTCTAGGTCTTCATCCTGCGAACAAAACATCAAACACAACATAGAAAAAAAGTGTTAGTGTTAGGAGAAAGGGCAAATTCACTAATGTTATCCAAAATGTTGCCTAAACATTTTTTACAACACTGACATAACATTAACAAATATGATTTTGCTCCTCGTTCACATGATTGTCTTCTCCCTATTCATTATTGTTATCATCTCCTCCATCTTCGTCTTGGACTAAATTTTGCTCTCTTTGTTCAACTGGTTGCATATTTCCAAATTGTGGTTGAACCGGTGGATCTTCAAGTTGACGGGGCTCAATTTGTTCACAATTATTTTTCATTCTTCTTCTTTTAGAAGCCGTGAGACGTCCTCTGCTATACTTTGCATGAAAAATGTTAGTAATTTCAATAAAAAATATAATCTCCGCCATACGACCAACTCTGGTCAAAAAAATAAAAAAAATTGGACAATCATAGCCAAACAAATATTTTTCCTAGTCTCGACTTTTTTTTTGGCAAAACACATAAAATTCAATCAAAATTGTATAAGAGCTGCACAAAGAATTAACTCAAAATAAGCTCAATAAAAATTTGCATAAAGAAATGACTAAAACTCACTCAAAATAAGATTAGGAATATGTTCGGTCAAAGTTTTCCAAACAAAGTCCTAATGTTCGGCCAACTCTGGCCAAACACCATAAAAAATTGGACAACCATAGTCAAACAAATATTACTCCCAATCTCGCCATTTTTAGGCGAAATATGCAAAATTCAATCAAAATCATACAAGAGTTGTGCAAAGAATTGACTCAAAATAAGCTCAATAAAGAATTTCATAAAGAAATTACCAAAATTCACTCAAAATAAGTTTAAGAATATGCTCGATCAAAGTTTTCCAAACGAAGTCCTAATGTTCGGCCACCTCTGGCCAAACACCATAAAAAAGATTGGACAATCATAGTCAAACAAATATTTCTCCTAATCTCATCATTTTTTGGCAAAACATGCAAAATTCAATCAAAATCATACCAGAGTTGCACAAAAAATTGACTCAAAATATGCTCAATAAAGAATTGCATAAAGAAATGACCAAAATTCACTCAAAATAAGTTTAGAAATATATTCGGTCAAAGTTTTCCAAACAAAATCCTACTGTTCGACCAACTCAGGCCAAACAACATCAAAAAAATTGGGCAACCAAAGCTAAACACCCAATCTCGAATTTTTTTTTGCCAAAAAATGCAAAAATTCACTCAAAATCACGTACAATCAAATTACCCAAGCATATATTTACAATGCATTGCTAAAAATTGATCTATTTCATACATTTTTATGCCACACTACATCAAATCTGAGGGGGGGGGGGGGGGGGGGGGGGGGCTATTCAAACCCTAATTGAGGAAGATGAATTTAATGGAGATTGACATAATACATGCAACATAATTTTCTCTACAGACTCGTATGAATAAAACCTTATTGACATTGCTCATCTTCAAAGAGGAATTGGGTGCGTGAATTTCGTCTGCTTATTTTCTTTTTCTTGCGTGCGTTTTGTCTTTCTTTGTTTGGGTATTTGTTTGTTTTCGTTTTAATTTGGGCATGTGTTTTTTATTTAGGGTTTAAGAGTTGAGTGTATAAAAATATTAAAATTTAAGTTGAGAGATAAAATAAATATTATATTACGAGTGTTTTAAGTAAAATTAGAAAATATATTCGCGAGTGAAGAGTAAAAGTTCGGCTGTTATTAGCTCAGTAAAAATAATATCTAGGGGTGGAGCAGATAGCCCAATGCTAATTTGGGCTTGGGTCATTGTTCTTGTAGGCCGAGTAGCAATCCTGGCCGTTTAACATACATGGAGTGGATACATTCTTCTTTCCCGCCCCATTTCTCAATTCTCAATTACCCTCCGGCGCCACAGTATCTTCTTCCTCTGCTCCACTCCAATCCACTTCCCTCCATCTGTTCTCAAAAATTCGTTTCGTTTTTTGAATTCCTTGAAATATTGATAGCTAATATCTCGCTTCAAATAGCGCAGCAGGAATGGATGTACTCGGCGCTGCTGTAAGAAAGCAAATTCTTCGCTGCCTTTAGTATATCAAACTCTTAATTGCCTTAAGTATCTCAGTGTTTAGTTGGAGCTTCGATGAACGAGCATATTATTTGATTTGGTTTTTTCGCGCGTTTACATTTGAAATTTATACCAGTAGCCTGTACATCGTGTATTTTATGCATATTCTGTTCTCCTTGTTTGATATACTTATGTAAAGGATTCCAGATCTGAAGCTATTTTCATAGCCGAATGTGCTAGGATTCAAAGGTTTCTGGGGTTAATTTTTGTTTCCCCTATCGGAGTTACCCCAACATACACTACTACGCCGATTCTTATGCCTTCTCACTAGCTCTAGATCTCTGTGTATTTACTCTTTTATCTCTGTTTATTTTCCTTGTCTGTAATAATTTCTATGCGTCAAGTACCGTATTCCTTTATTCAGGAGCTATTAAGAGGCCGATTTCTGGATTCCATTCAAGTTTTAACACGTGGAAAACTCTGTTAAACCCTTGGAAATGGATGTTTGATAGGCGGACTAATCCTCCCAGAGTTTGATTTCACCTTTTAGAATTCATGCTTAGATTTAATTTTTATCCCTTTTAAAATTCATGCTTATTTTGTTTAGTTACTCAGAACATTGGCAAGAGCTTGTTTGCTATACCTATTGTTTATTTCAAAATATTTGTATGTCCAGCTTGCTAAGCTTTTTTATCAGTTCGTATTGAGAGTATGGTGGTTGATACCTTATTGGCATTCTGTATCTTACACATGATAGGAACAAATAAGTCAGCGTCAGAGTCTTAGCAGCAATTACCGGAACTGCAGTCAACATAAGAAGGTCTCGTTAGGGGTTCTGGTTGATTCCCTTTCCAAGGCAGATATGGAATATCTAAAGGAACCAGTGATGCAAACTGCTGAAAATGAAGCTTATAGCAAATTGAATGTTGCCAAAGATTGTGGAGGGCATACTCCACTTGTGGAAAAACATGTTGCAGTTGAACAGAAGGATACGTCCCCTTGGGTTTCCACTAGATCTTGTAATCAAAAGAGATCTTCTTCAGTTGCAGTTCAAGATACAGAACATACTCCAAGTTTCCCGGCCATCAGCAGAAGACGTCCCAGATCGAAGCTATTAGAGAAAGCATCTGCGTCCCATTCTCATAAGTTTTTTGCTGCTAAGAGTGGTTTAGAGTCTGATGAGTGCAAGAAGAAGATCCCTGGTAATGATATTTGTTCCACGGAGGGGGGGAAGGTTAATGATGCAGAGCATGTAGAGGATCTTGTGTTTTCAACTAAACCAGAAGTTTGGCTAGAGAAAGAACAGGTAAAGGATAGAGATAGGAATACAGAAACTGGGGGCCGTGAAACTCTAAGAGTGAAGCTCTGGGAGATCTTAGGAAGTGTTTCTTCACCGAACAAGCACTGTCCCAGTCCTAAGTGTGTGGAGTTGCATCCAGATCAAGTGAGGGATGAAAAGCAGACTCCCATTGAAAAGATAAACTTAAATTCAGATACTATTGAAAGTGATTCTCAACCACCAGTCTTCACTAAGCCAATGACTCGTTCTTTAACCAGGAAGAAAGCTTCCACCAAAAAACAAAGTAACAAAACTGAAGCAACAAAATCTGTAGGCAGAAAAGAGTGTCCACAGAAGAGAATATTCTCATTCAGAGAAGACTGGCCTGGAAGAATATATGATAATTTCGATGATGATTCTTTGCCTTCTAAGGGAAACAAGACTGGAAGAATGAGTACTCAAGTGGAGACATGCAAGGCTCGTAAATATGGAAATGCAGAGGAGAGACTGCAATCTGGAAAGAGCAGATCAATACTAACTGCTGAAAATTTAACTGTGCAAAGGAATAAAGCTTCCAATGTTAGCAGTTCCAAGGGAAAGAGAAATGATGTACTTCTTGAACCAAAAAGTGGTACGAAGAATAATGCTTCTCCTGAGCCTCCACTTAACGTGATGACTGATCAGAAGGACGTTCAACAGTCAATGCATGAAGTTTCAACAAAAAGCCAGCAGGGGTACCTATCTAATTCTCCATTAAAGAACAAAACGAACTCTGGGAAGGATCCTTCAGACCCCCCTTCTGAGTACAGGTCACGTGGCTGTTTACCAAAAAGTAAGCAGGGAAAACTTCAAGAACAGAGTCATGCAGACAAAATATTTAAAATGGACATCCGAAGCTTCAAAAGCTTGTTAAGTTCAAAATCTGTTGAATGCCTACCAAATGTGCAGCTTGAATCGTCGGTATCCTTAAATATTTTAGTCACATAACTAATTAAGTGGCTCTTGTTATGATAGTCATTATACTGGGTGTATACATCCTGCTCTTCCTTAATATATTTTAAGGATAATAGATGTAAACCAAATGGTAGTCCAAACAATAGTTTCCTTGTGAAACCTAGCTCTCTATTAGATGAAGATGGTGAAAAGTGGATGTCCAAATCGTCTACTGGTGAGACGGACTCTGGGAGATCAGAAGATGAACCACATATGCAAGGTTACAATATGCCTTAACCTAGTATCATATGTCCTCATCTGCTTATGCTCCATTTGTTTGCTTTACTCTATACAGAAGGAATTAGTGTATTACACATTTACACCCACTACTAAATAATATATAAATGTTCTCCACTTGCACCTAATAATTAGACATATTTTTTGCAAGATATATGCCTCGGTGGTGAATTTTGTAGAAAGTTGATTATTTCTTCTATATTGAAACTATGTATCACATTAAAATAAATGTACATGAAGGTAAACATGATTGCACTGAATCTATTCAGATCAATTTACACTTGAATGTGAATTTAAATGGGTGTGATTTAGATAAAAAATGTGTGATCCCGAGTCTTCTAATTGGTCAATGCATGGTCGTTTGTTTGCTCTATTCATTTAGAATAATCCAGAGAAATCAAATGCCAAGGTGTTTACAGTAGAATCATATCAGGTGGCTTAATTTTTTTTACATAAAAAGGTAGTCAAGAAGGCTCTGGTCAACCAAAATGACATTTGCTATTAATATGAATTATTATTGACATGGTCCGACAGTGACTAAGTATATTCAATCCTGATTTAGAACACAAGCTTTCTCCCTTTTTTCACAATCTATCCACTCAGGCAACATCCAAAGTACGCATGCCTGCTTTAATTATGTGAGATTCATTAGCCTGTTTGACTTGATCAGTAATTTGCATATCACTAAGTCAACCAATCTACTTTGGTATGGAAGATGTTAATATTCTGCTGTAAATATGCAGATTGCAGGGAATCAGAGGAGCTATCTCCTGAAATTTTTACACCTGAGAACTTCCCACACAGTCAGAATAAAAGTCTAGGCAATGACAAAGATGTTGAAGTGACTGGATGTAATCCTGAATCAAACTCATTAAAAGGTCTCTCAATTCAAACAAAGCAACTTCTACCTCTTCCTATTGTGTGCTTCCTTCTTGAATTCATCTTTTCTGAGTATCCTTTTCTTCTCTATGCTTGAAACTTTTGCTTGCCTCCAAATAAATTAGATGGGATTCAGGAGAATAACGAGCTTGAAATGTACTTGGAACAGAATCAGGAGGATGGCCTAGCCAGGTAATCCTGTCCCTGTTCAGTAAAGAAAATAATATAGGAAATAGCAACATTGTCAACCTTTTCTTCTTGTTTTGATGAACTTCAGGGCTGTAGCACTATTTGCTGTGGCATTGAATCGTCTTAAAACCAAACTGAAGTCAATTAGTAGCAGAAGGTCTGCTGATATTTTGCGAGCTGCTGTTGAGGAAATATTCTTGAAATTACAGAATGCTGAATCTCTAATACAAACAGATATGTAAGTATTTTATGATCTCGTATGTGAGTTATTGAAATAATAATAGATTGCATATTTGGAGGGGGTTTTCTTTAGCGTGATGCTTCTATATTTCAGGGGAAAGCTGACCAATCAGAGTCATTTGAAAAGGAAACAGCTGGAAACCAGATTTCAAGGTGTGTTTATAGAAACTTAGCTTGAGAACTCGGTCAAATTGTAGTCCATTCTGGCCAGATGAATGCTATTTCGTACAATCTGCATACATGATTGAAAATTGCAGTGTCTGCTTTAATGGACTCAATCAAGGATGAATGTTTAGTGAAACTTAATAACTTGATTGAGTTGTAAACTTTTTGGACCAATTGATACTTGCAAGCTTAAAAAGTTTATCGTGCTTTCTTTATAAAAATGGAGCTCATGAGCTCACCAAAATAATTATGCATCAAGTCTTATGCCACTGATTTGCAATTGTGTCACCTGTACTTTCTGTATTATTCTGACTGGAAACTAATATAGCTTGATACAGGGGGTTTGGAGGGACTGGCATTAACAAATTGTCAACATTTGCATTTATGCAAGGGTCAAAATCGTTGAATGAAACAACCATATTTCTGTGTTGTAAGAAATGGGAGTAAATAATGTGAAGTAGATTTTTAGTGATTAGGTCTATAGAAGATAATAGACGAGAAATGCGAGGCCATACCAGGACTCACTTAGGCTACCTACGATCAATAATCTCCATCTTTTAACCATTACTAATGCCAGTTACATGTAATCTTGATATTTGGCCATGGAGATCAGTGTCTGACATGTTAAAGCCTCTAGGTGATGGGTTGGCACATGGAAGATCAGTGTTAATTTCTTGAGTTTCTGTTGACACATTAGTATCTGCCTTACAGAACAACAGGACCAGTTGCTTGGAATATCTAAAAGATTCAAAGAAGAGATTAACCAGCACCTCCAGGATTATGACAGTCTAATTGAAGATCTAGAAGAGCATGAGATTGAGCTTAAAAGATCTGTGGAAAAGCAAAGTAAGAAAAATCTAATGCTTAGGAGAGATCTTCTCTAATTTTGCTATTCTTTTCTTGCCTATCAAGTTCATCATGTGTTTGTATATTGGCAATATGCAGGTATAACACTTGTTTAAACTTTATATTCATTCACTATTACTCAAATGACCATTCCTATACTTGACACTAAGTTCTTGGTTATAATTGGAACATGGAATTGAACCAAGAGTTTAATAGATGTCTTAACTTATTTCCACTCAAATAATCTTGAAGTTAAAACTTGTGGAGCAGTTGTTACCAAAACTATACATCAGTTTTTAAGGATGTACTTTGAAACCGTAAGTCTTTTGCAGTTCTCAACATATCAATTTTGTTCTTCCATAAAAAACTGAAAACATAGCAATAAATGATGAAGGAAAGAGTACTAGGCTCCAATGTTTTGGGTTAATCTACAGTTGTGGCTCTTATGTTATTGTCAAGTGCTTCTGACTGTGATCTTGGAATTACTGCTTGTCTTTTCCTAGTCAGAACAGAAAACTCAATTTGCTGCATATTCCTTTGAAACATTAAGGTTGAAATAAGGAAGAGAAGAGCTATGAGCCGTCACAATTGCGTGTGTTAAGTATGCTTGTTTAACCGCAAAATAGCTTCATTACACTCCTGAACTGGTATCATTTATCATATAACATCAGCTTTGCTGAACGTGGACAAATGCTGACCTATTTTAATTCCTTATTGGCATCCTTAGGAGCAGCCCAGAGAAAAGTCCTTGCGCAAGTGGAGCAAGAAATTAGTGTTCAACTTGATGGCGCCGAAAGCAGAATCATGGCTGTCCAGGAGGTAAGTTTATTTTATTTAGAATTTTAATACTTGTCAATTATATGGCTCTAGAACTTGCCGGTGGTCAAAGTGCATCAGTAAAGATATATCCTCAGATATGGTGTGATGGTACGTTAGGTAAGCTGAGTTTTACAATTGAATAGTTTCATAACTGAAAAGAGAGGATAAAGGGAGAGATTGAGGACGCTGGATTGGAATTAATACTCTATTTAAGTTGCTTTTGCTTGACCAAGCTAGCTCTCCTTTTGTTGCCCTTTATGACTTTTCTATTACATAAAGATGTAAATAATCTTCACATAATTGAAGATGTGGCACTGGCATCTGATCTTTTGGTTGAAAATGTGTGAATAAAGACCCCTTAACTAAGCATGATTTGCGGGAAGGTTTTGTAGAAGTTATCATTCCTTAAGGAAACTAGTCTTAAGCCATCCATTGTTATGCCTTCACAGTCATATACACATCCCCTGGGGAAAAAAAAAAGCTCCTACAATTTAATTTGTCTTTAGCTGCTGTAATAATAGTAATGGTGTTTTTTTTTTTGTAACAGTTGGCAAGAGAGAAGATGCTTCAATTGAAAGTTGGAGTAGCTGAGTGCTTAAAGAATGGTGCCTTTGGTTGACTTGGGTTTTGCTGCTGCGGTGTTAGATATTTAGTTTACTTTCCTATTACCCTTTTAATTAGCTAGGCGTTTTAGTGTGTGTAGGCTTACAAATTACTAGTAGCATTTTCAACGCCTTTGAACGTGCTTCATTAGCTGACTTGATTAAGTCGATGCAGTTACAGTACTAGTATGATATAATGAGATCGTTATCGTTATGTGCTAGTTAGTAGAAATTGGAGGAAAAATCTATATATATTTAGAGAGAGAGGGGAAAAGCCATGAACATAACTACATGTGGCTTTTTTATTTCCAAAACGAAAAGAATTCATACCGATTCAAGTAGTGCGGCTCTCTATTTGGAATCTTGTTTTGGATATATCTCTCTCTCTGTAAATTAGTGTGTGGAATTTAAAACAATAATTGACTTATATTTCTTTTTCTTGATTAAATAGTTTTGAATTTGAGAGGTAAAAAAAAAAGAAGGTAATTTTGGTTCATCAAAGTATGCATGGTTGAAATGAAATATACAATTGAGTTTGGTGAAAGGGAAGGTTTAGTTGATGGAACAAGGATAGTGTGTGTGGAACCCACCCCATGCATGAGTATGATATAAAGTGGTGGAGACAAAAAGAGCACGTGAAGCCAATGGATTTTCACGTGAAGTCGATGGCCTGCATGCGTTTCGAACCAACAAGAGCCCACAACCTGGCTAACTCTCCTCTCCTCTCCAATGGCTTCAAGCTTGGGATGGGGTCCCCCCCCTCCCCTTTGCTGTCATCATCCATAAATTAAGCAACTCCATGCACCAGTCCAATGAAGCGAAGTGACATCTAAGAAGACGTTTGCATCGAAAACATTCATTGAAAATGATGCCATAATGAGCATGATTAATAATATGGGTGGTCATTTGGGTCGATTGGATTTAATTTTGCTAAAAAAAAAATAGAAAAAATATTATGTGAATGATACCCATGGTAACTATCATCGTGAATAATAACTTACTAATATCTTATGTTAAAATAATTAATATCTTTAGTAAAAACAACTAATACCTTTAGAACTGATACCTTTAGTGCAATACAGTGATATATCTAATATAATTTTCTAATACCCTTCAAACGAAATTAACCGTAAATATCATTCACATAATACTTTCCCCTTAATAAATGGGTATCATATTACCCCAGGGTTGTCAACAACGAATCAGTTTGATTCGGATAACAAAAAATGAAAAAAAGCTATTAACTCGAACTACCCGTTGGAATAACATGGAAATTTGTTTTTTTTTTTTAAATAAATAAGTAAATTCTAAGGTAAAATCTAATTATAAAATAACTAAAAGATAAAAAATAATATAAATATTATTTGAGGTACACTTTTGCGAAATATTCTACATGTAAAATATATTTAAAATAGATCAAAATTTGCGGATCTTAAGCGGGTCATGCCGAGTTAAACTAATTTTCCAGAAAAAATTCACGCAAGACTCATTTCAGAATTTCCGCTCTCAAATTGTGTTACTATATAGAATGTGTGTTATTGTAAAGGTAAATGCGCTTAAAAAATTGTACTTTATAATAACTATATATTGATAATGATTTTTTCTCAAAACAATTTTTTTCTTGTTCAAATTCTTGGTAATCACTATCCGGGAAAAGTATCCCGTGAATTCGATTTATGCCAAACCGATCTAAGAAATTTTCTATCAAAATATGTATTTTTACAAGAATAAATAAGTATTTTTTAATTTATTTTTCATCCCTTTAAATTTAGATTTATTATTTCATGCTGATATTATTTTGTTCATGTGGTAACACATTTTTTAATGGATTTTGATCATCTTCATTTTCTCGTGTAAATTTCTTGTAATTTCAGAGAGTGATAGACACAATACATGGGTCCTACTCATTATCATGAGTTCCGTAAATTTGTATCTTCACTCATTATTTTAATCATGTGTCTATCTCTCTCCAAATTTTACGAGAAATATTAATAATAGTTTTTGGAAATGAAAGGCACGTCCAATTGTTTGCAGCTTGTAGTTTTAATTTGTAAAAATGCAGCTTTCATATTCCGCATTTCTGTAAAATGTTACCCGAGTAATGTCGAAGAGGATTCGAATATTTCCATAATTTTTAGGTACCTGAAATTTTGAGCATGAACCAGAAGTGATGTTCATACTTTAGTTAGGGTAGAGGACCTTCATCATATATGGTAGGTGTATATTCAAAATAAGTTAATATTTTTGATTAAACTATCTCCTCAATAATTCCTTATTTCATTATACGAATTAGAAGTGAAGTGTGGCCTAGAAACATACGTGTTCGAGATGGGGCCCCTTGACACCACCAAGCATAATACTTGTATGAGCGTGTGCGGTGGTGGATATCATATTCAATCAGATATAGTACAAGAATGCATCCATTTCCACCACACATAGACATAGTCATAGTGTTCATTAATTGAACGACAAACACATGATATAATTAGCTAGGTGGTCCATCTCCATCACTCCATGTATAAATATAAAAACAAATATATATATATGCATCGTCTCTCTCTCTCTCTCTCTACTTTAAAATTACAGCAGAATTCATATTCATATACTAATAATTCTTATCAACAACTTGTGACGGAATCATACATCCCGGAGAGAAACGCATGCAGGCCGGCCTAATCAAGAAAATATGGCGCAAACGAGGAGCAACACTGTGATGAGGAGGAGTGCAGGGCTGGAGAAGGAATATGGATATGCGCCTACACCAGATTGTAATGCAAATCACAAGAAAACAACCCTTTACCAACCTCAGGACTCTGAATCTCACTGTCATAATGTACAAATATTAGCTCACAAAATGCATATACATGTGCTTCTTCTTCTTCAACAACTAATTAATTCCATATATATTCATGCTTGTTGCAGCTGGATGATGATCAACCCAACAATGCCAATGCATTAGCACCCCGGCCAGGAATGAAGAGGAAACGAGCAACTCAACTGCATGACAAGGTAGTTATATAATACAACATACACACAAAAGGCACAAAATCCATATGCATGTATTCTCTAATTGGTTCTACCAAATGTATTTTTCTAACAGAGGTGCCGACATAAAATCAACAAGAGATTGCAGGCACTACAACACCTCATACCTAATTGCACTAAGGTCAGACAGACAGACAAGACATTAATTTATTTATTTACAGTCATAAGCAATTCATGCAATGTCTGGTTTATATATGTCCAGATGGATACAGCTTCTGTGCTCGATGACGCTATACAATACCTAAAGTCCCTCCAGTATCAACTACGGGTAACTTCCATACACAAATCCTGCGTGCATTTTGCATTATCAGAACCTCTATTCATGTCACCTATTGTCACAGATTATGTCAATTTTTGCTGGATTACCAGCACAGATGATGTTACCGACCTACTACCCTCCAACTCTACAATGCTTTACTTCACCTTTTCTTGGATATGGGACCTGGCTTCAGACTGCACCATCTATGATGTCACTTTTAACAAGATCTGCACAATAAACAATGTGCTGTATGATTATGACTATGCCCTTCTTAGGTATTGAGTCGTTTTTTGGTGTAAAAATGAATGTTTTGTTTGCACGTATAAAAACTTAGGAGAACTATAGATAGAGGAGCTAAATTTGTTACTTCATTCACTTGATATTTTTTCTTGACTACTTTTACGAAGATGACTAAGACTTGAAAGCTTTAACATGCTACAAAAGACAATAGCAAAATACAAAAGTTATCTTTCAACTCAAAGACCATGCCAAACTAAGACGAAAACTCCACAGCATACTTTACAAACATAACTGGGTTATTGAGACAAAAACATTACTACCATTTCGGATTAAGTGTCATTTTAGCAATTTACAATTTACACATTTTTAGCCTTAATCAATCTAAGGAAAGAATAATTTATGGTATATGAAAGATGTCGAGAGACATTTGAAAAATTAAAAGTATGAGATTTTGAAATAAAAGATTTCAGGGTAAATTGAGAAGAAATGAGGGATAAATAGTTAAAAGAACAAATTCACTACATTATGAAATTCACTACAAGTGGATATTATAGCTGAATATCTATCTATTAATTTCAAAAACGAATTTACTAGGGGCAATAAATCACTCTTTTCCTAGTTCCTACTGCCTCTAAAAATATGATAATTGACCTCAATTCATGCAAAATGCAAGGCTCTAGACGGATTCCTGGATAATCAAATATCCGCCACATCCGATTCCCTCATCTCTGAGAACAATATTTCCAGGATCTCTTGTATTTTACTGAACTCCGAATGTGTTGTATTCCCAGCATCAAAAACATGAGTCCATTGACCTATCTGTATCCAACTGTTTCCTGGTTTTTTTCTCAAGCCCCTCTCTTTGATCAGAGCTCTGACCCTTGAGGCATCTTTCCACCTCTTTGTGGATGCATACATATTCGACATGAGGACATGGTATCCAGAGTCATCCAACTTACCTTGGAGAATTTCTTCACTGAAAAGATCCACAGGCAGCATCATGTTGTGAGCTCGACATGCAGCAAGCAAGCATCCCACAACATTACCATCTGGTTGCTCGGACATTGTCCTGATGAAGCTGCATGCATCATCAATTATGCCTGCTCTACCAAGCAGGTCTACCATGCATGAGTAGTGTTCCATGTTGGGCTTTATGCCATAATTATGAATCATGGAGTCATAGAGAGACCGGCCCTCATCCACTAGGCCTGCGTGACTACAGGCAGATAGCAGTCCCACAAAAGTCGCTTTACTTGCCTTTATTCCCAAAGATTTCATTTCATCAAAGAGGGCCAAAGCTTGCTTTGCATACCCATGGAAACCGTAGGCAGAAATCATGGTGTTGTATGAAACAACATCCTTTTCCACCATATAATCAAAGACCTTAAGTCCAAGCCCAAGGTATCCACATTTGCAGTACATATCAATAATAGAATTGCTGACAGAAACAGCGATTTCGAAACTGCTTCTAATTGCATGGCAATGAACTTCCATGCCCAGCTTAAGTGCCCCCAGTTTGGTACATACTGGAAGAATGGTCATCAAAGTGATGGAACTTGGTTTAAATTTCATCTTCCGAAAGACACCAAGAGCAAAACCATAATTCTCAGCGGACGCATGCCCAGCTATCGCTGAGTTCCAAATCATGATGTCCCAGTCTGACCAGATGCTTAAAAGAGTTTCAGTTTCTCCAGTTAACCCACAACTTGAGTACATGTCTACCAGTGCACTCACAACAATAACATCAAAGTCGAAGCCTTGTTTTATGATAAACCCATGGATCACTTTCCCCTGTTGCGATAAGTTAAGCTTGCCAAGTGCAGGAAGAATACTTGCCACGGAAATTCTGCTAGGTTTCACACCCAGATTAACCATCTCTAAGAAGAGGTCGAGGCTTTTGTGGTATTGTGAATTCTGTGAATAACCAGCTATCAAGGTTCTCCAAGAGACATCATCTGTGCAAGGCATTCGTTGGAACACGCCATAAGCTTGACAAGTATCCCCAAACTTACAGTACATGTCGATGATAGCATTACCAACAAACAAGTCACTGTGGAAACCAGTCTTGAAAGCAAGGCCTTGCAGAGCCATTCCTGCTTGCTTGGCTTCCAGTCGTCCGCAGGCCGGAAGAAGGGCAGCCATGAGAGCGGAATCAGGGCTCACATCTTGGTGTCTCCTCATCATTTCGAACAAACGCAGTGCTTCATGACCCTGACCTTGGTGTATCGTCCCACAGATGATAGCAGTCCAAGAAGCCAAGTCCCTGTCTTTGTGAGGCATATCATCGAACACCAGGCGAGCATCGTCCAAGCTTCCACATTTGGCAAACATGTCGATGAGGGCACATTTTGTGTAGGCATTGGGCTTAAAGAGGTTGTGAAGCTCCAAGAAACGGATCAAATCATGCACCTTTCTACCCTCCTGGAGTGAAAACAAGGCCGAGCAAGCCTTGAAGATAAGAGGGCAGGTATAGTTATCGGGTAGGAAGCCAAGGTGATATACAAGGTGTGTGAAGAAGTAAATTGCTTCAGAAAAGAGAGCAGCGTCGAGATAGGCTCGTAGAATAGCATTAGAGGCAATGTTATTGTTGTGGAAGGGGAGGAGTAAGGCTTCGTGAAAACTGCCGAAATGGGCATAGACTTGGACCAGAAGCGAACTCAAGAGTGGTGCTTGGCCTTCGACCAGTAATCGACCATGTAATCTTCTCGCTTCCTGCAGATTGGAGTGGGTCGGAGGTTTCTTGAGAAGAGAGGAGAGGGATTTATTGAATGATTGAGGTCGGACAAAGCGGCGCATCGATTTATTTATTTTAACACATTAGTAGGAGTAGGAATAGGAGCAGAAGTATTCAACTTGTTTGCTTATATACCCCATACTCTCTCACGTGACTATCACATGACTATAATGCATTTAAACCTGGTGATTACAAAATTGTGACCAAAATCAGGAAAATTATGTCCATGGCTAGGTTCCCAAACTTGTTTTGATATTACTTGGGTAGAAATGAGACTCACTTGAAACAATTTTGGAAGCACGCTTCCAGATTTTGACAATCCAGCCAATTCAGCATAAAAATGAAGGATATTAAACCAAAGAAAGAAATCATAATCATACAACAAAATACTATGTGGTGCGTCTTTATAAAGACACAAAGGGTAGAGCACTCATTCACAATTCATGTATGGATGTTATACACAATCTATATCAAAATAACTACACGGAAAATAGATAGACTCATTGTCAAGCAGCTTCAAGATTGCCCTCTTTTGAGGAGGTTCTGCTTCTCTGGTTGCCAGCAGGCTCTATACTACATTCTGCTACAGACTTCATTGCTCTCTCATCCTTAAGATGAAGGTTTGAGAAAGCATTGCTCAAATCATCAGTTGTTTCCACAACATCAGTTGGGACTTGATTCTCTTCACTTTTTATTTCCAGCTGCAGTGTGTTAAAATCTTCTTCTAGATCTTCATCATCTATCTCTGCATACGCTCTACTTGCTTCTACAAAATCATAATCAACCATGTTTCAACTAGGATCAAAGAAAGTCTCATTCAGTGGTAACAAAGCATTGTGTGCAACCAATCATTTTGTTTGATGTGATTTTGCAGTGCCACGGAGTAGAAAGTATTATCTAACACCGAAATCTAACTATCCAGAAAGTATTATCTAACACCGAAATCTAACTATCCTTTAGATATTGAGAAAACGGAATTTGCATGAAAATTGATAAGTACAAAAAACGATACCATTTACTTGACATGAAAGTGGAGTTCGATTTGGGATTCATAGCTCAATAAAACCTTGTGCATGTCAACATGGCTCAGATCAAATGCAACAGAAATCTGAAATAGAATTCTTACCTAAAGCATTATCAAGCTGTTTCAGTGAATCAAAGTTTTCATCAAGTTCCTGCAGACACTGATCAACTTCTGCAATACTGATTTGATTTTCCTTTATAGCATGCGTGCTGCTTTGTAAGGCCTCTGAAACCTGCATCCAAACATAATGTGTAATGTGATTTAAGAATAAAATCTCAGGACGTAATTCATATGACCATGCCAAGCATTAATACAATGAATTCCCAATTAGGGGAGATTGTTTCCTGAAATAAACCAACCTTTTTAGAGGACTCGGCATCTGCAATAACCTGGAGAACTTGCTCCACCCGGTTTAAAAGAGCCGTGCATCTTTCTCTACTCTGAGATGCCAGCTTTAGTTCTTTTGTATATCTCAGGGCAACTCTCTTGTTTCCAGACTTAAGAGAAGCCAAAGCTAAGTTCCTACTTCTGCAAAGAGTCCCAATTCAGTTTCTTTTTTCCAGATAAAGAAAGTATAGGTTGTCGTACATGAAACCTACTGCTTGTTTCATACGAAGTTGTAGGACTAGGAGAGTGAATTAATATCGTAAAAAGTATGATATGAAACTCTTAGCTATGGTACTCAATCATATTATGGCCATACTTTGCAAAGAATCACTTATTTTTGGAAAGTTGTGGGGAATGGGGTTATGAATTAAGTGAGTTTATCCCTTTTCATATGATATGTGATGCATTACCAGTAAAGTTAATTTCAGTAATAAAATGCATACTTATGATAACGTTGTTCAATCAAATGAAGCTGGTGCTCAAGCTGCTCTGCAGTCCAAGTTAAATGCAGTAGGCTGTGGTCTGTAGTGGAGGCAGGAGAAGCTGCTCCAGCAGGATCAAGATACACTTTGACTCCCTGTATTGCCACAAAAGGAAAAGGAAGATTATAAGAGGGTGATGCAAGAATATCCTAATTCTAGTTCTAGGGAGAGATAATGGGACCTGAATAGCAGCAGCAGCAGGTGTGTTGATGCGGAGGAGTCTCGCCCTGCCCTGTGCTGACAAGTAGTTCAAAATTTCTTTTGAACCTTCCATACAAATCTCCTCAAACTTTCTCATGGTCACCACACAGGAAGGGGTCCAATGATTTTCCGCCAATTGGTTCACTACTTCAAGGGCTCGCTCCTCTAAGAGCGGTGCAACAATGTAGTGATCCCCCGTGAGAGCGTCATTAATTTCACTACTGGCCCCCAAAAAGTGTAATGCTGTGCGAAAAATGTGAGAGAGGGTTGGGGTTGGGTGGGGCGGCACTAGGTCTCCGGCACGGTGCATTTCGAGGAGGACGCGATCGAGGCACAAAGGGGACAAGCCATTACGGCGGAACCAGAAGCGACGGAGGCGGGAAGGGCGGATGAGAAAGATGCGGAGGTGGCGACAAGTCTTGAGGATTAAATCCCTCCAGAAGCAGTAGAGTGGCTCCCAATCGGACCTCTGCCCGCTCAGCGCCTTGAATCTCGCTCGACTCTTTGCCTCGTCGTCCCAGTCCTTCACTTCTTTCTCTACGAAAGCCGCCACCGCCGCCGCCTCCTCCTCCTCCCCCTCCATATTACCAACTCTCTCTCTCTCTCAAATACTAACTCTTCTTTTCCCCAATTTGATTAATTGAAACTGTAATGGACTGGATTGTATCAATCCACACAACCACTCAAACTCATTTGCTCATACCCAAAATCTCAACTCTTTTCAACCTTCATTTTTTTTTTTTGAAAGGTTTTCTAACCTTCATTTTGCGTTCCGCCAACATTAGACAAAGATAATAGAGCTGCATAGTGTTAATTAGGGAAATTTGCAAGATTGCCCCTTTTTTCACCCAAAATCTCTATTGTAAAAGACAAAATTTTCATTACATGAAACCAACTTGTGAATTGTGATATTCAAGTTACTCTCTCTTCTCTCTTTTGCTGCATAGTTAAAAAGACCTGCCTGTTATATTTTTTTATAATAAAAAATAATAACAATATTTTTTAAAATTATATTTTATATACACTCCTAATCAAAAGTATTTACTTTATTACTTTAAATACTAATAAACAATCATTTTCTTAAAATTTGTGCAGACAGTAAAATAACAAACAAACATGGGACGGGGGAGTATATATTTTAAAACAAAGTTAAATCTAAATATTAAAGCAAAACTTCATTTTGTTTTGCAATTTCCCTTGATATTTATAGTGTTACACTATATTTCTAAACAATTGATCAAGGTTAAAACATATTGAATGCGGATAATAATTTAACATTGATTGGATTAAACATTTAAAAGTAGAATATGTTTGGTGTGAGTTTTGGTATTGGCGCTCCAGTGTTTTGAGTGTGTGAAGAGGTCTATCAGGCAGGCACATGTCTCAATCAGCAAATGTTAGTGTTTGTGATGGAATTCTTCTCTAGATTACTTAAAAAAATTGTACCGATGTTGATGAGTTCAATTATCATCCAAAATGTGTTAAAGATAAAGATTACTCACCTTTCTTTTGCTGATGATTTACTTTTATTTGCCTGTGGTGATGTGATTTCTGTTGGTATTATGATGGATACTTTGAGGGAGTTTGAGGAGGTTTCGGGTTTAGCTATTAGTCCCCAAAAATCATCTATATTTGTTGTTGGGCTTAGTGGAGAGGAAAGGGAAGAAATTATTAATCGGGTGGGTTTTAATGAGGGAGAGTTACCTATACAGTATTTAGGAGTCCCCTTGGCTGCTTCTACGGTTAAAGTTAGACATTATGACATGCTGATTGATAAATTAGCCGGAAAGATTAGGGTCTGGACTTCTAAAACCTTATCTTATGCAGGTAGATTAGAATTAATTAGGTCAGTGGTTTAAGGTGTTTGCTGTTTTTGGATGATGGTGTTACCAATTCCTAAAACAATAATTAATCGAATAAATAGTATTTGTAAAACTTTTCTGTGGGGTTCAAGGACTCCTTTGGTGGCTTGAGATTCTATTTGTCATAAAAAGAAAAACGGAGGCTTAGGGTTAAGAAATTTGGAAATATGGAATAAATCTCCTTTAAGCAAGATTATTTGGGATTCTCATAGGAAAAAAGATTGTCTTTGAATTAAGTGGACTGCTGAATATTGACTAAAAGGTGGGGTGGTTTGGGATGCTGTAGCTGGCAGAAATTTGTCTAAACTTCAACGTGTGATTATTGGTTTAAAAGATGATGTTATGTAGATTTTTAGGGGCCATGAACAGGCTGCTACAGGGATGAGTGCTTTGGCTAACTTGAAAGGATTAAATTCCTCGAAATTGTATTTTTTAATGCTCCCTTCCCCTAGTTCATCTAATTTCAGATTTGTTGATTTATGGGAATCGTACATTCCTCCAAAGTTTTCATTTATCTGTTGGCTGATTGCTTGGTAAAGATTGACAACTAATAGATTATTTTTTAGTCATGGTGAGTTTTGTTGTAATTAGTGTATTAATAACTTGGAGAGCATACAACATGTGTTTTGCGATTGTCCTTTTACTATTGTCGTGTGAGTTAAAATTGAAGGTTGGATTGGTTGGAAAGGCAGACAAAATTCCTTAGATATTATTTTACGTGATATTAAAAGGGATAGACCGATTTCTAGTAAAAAGAAAAAAGTTTTGAAGCTACTTATTTTTGTTGTTTTATACCATTTATGGAGAGCTAGGAATGAGGGTATTTTTGAAAATAAAAGGTATACTGTTGAGGGTTTGGTTAGAAGAATTTTAAATGATGTGTATAGGGTGGGTACTAAAATTGAAACGAATGGAAATATTCTAGATGTTTAAGGTTAGTTTTCTGTATTTTGTGTGTTTGGAATTTCTGCTGCTGCTGTTTTGTTTTTATACAGGTTACGGGACGAAGAAGGGGCTAGATGGAAAAAGTCATAGATGTGAGCAGTGGATTAGAAGCTGTTGTGTAGCTTTTTGTTAATAACTTTTGCAGGATTGGAGTATTGGCCTGATATCAATAGTTCGAAGGAGGTTATGTATATTAGTGAATTGGAGGAAGTCCTTGAAGCAACACAGGTTGCAGAATTTCAGCGCTGCATGGTCCCGTTGTTCCGTCAAATTGGTCGTTGCATCAATAGTTTACATTTACAGGAACTGTTGCAGCTGATAAAATGCACCTGTGCTGTTAATAAGTGTAAAAGAAGGCTGTTGGAATTAACTACTAATTTTCAAGATTAATGAAAACAAACTGCTAACAGGTAGCCTATGGGCTGTTTGTATTATTAATGTTGTTTGGTTATTAGAACATGGTACTGCTGCTATGTTTGATATGATGCAGGTTATAGAGGATGGAATGAAGATAAGGTTGTTGCTATCAGGTAGCTTTTGGGCTGTTTGTTTTATTAAATCGGTTTGATTATTAGATTCTAGTACTGCTGTTCTGGTTGCTTTGCTGCAGGAAAACAGGATGGAATGAAGATAAGGTTGCTGTACTTTTTAGGAATGAATGGGAATGGAAGCTGCTATGGTTGCTGAATTTTTTTGGAGATGAGAGCTGATGTAGTTGCTGTACTATTGGAGATGAAAGCTGTTATGGCTGCTGCCACACATAAGCGCTTAATTTTTGGAGAACAGAAGCTGCATTGGCTGCTGCACTCTGCATTCTTCGGAGATGGAAGCTGTAATGGTTCCTGTGCAGTTTATGGATGGAGATTCACTAGAAGAACCTCGCAATTGGGAGGATTTTTATCATTGAAGAAGTCTTATGTAATAGTTAGAGATTGCCTATTTTCTTTACATAAATGTATCAATTAAACATGTATGAGGCCTAGATGTTGTGGCTTAAGGAGTTATAGGTTTGGTGGATGTTAACATCCTTTTGGTTTGTTCTGTACCACGTAAGCTCTAGTTTGTGAGCTTAACGTTTTTTTTATCATAATAAAATTTACCTTTTTTGATCAAAAAAATAAGGGGGCGCTTGGTTAACAACTCTTCAATGGTAATGGAAATGAGATTGAAAATTAGTGTAATTGGCATAGTTCATGAGAGCAAAATCACTACATCTCCTCCTAAATAAGGTAATCACTACTCCATTTTGATTACCCTATTCTCTTCCTACAATCCTCCTCCTCAATCATTCCCCATTCCTCCACCAACAACCATTTGTTATCAACTTCTATTCCAAAATTGGGGCATGACATTAGCAATGGTGTCACCATTGGAACACTTATTCCCCTAACATATCATTTTTCTTATGAGGGCAAAGATGAAAATAAATTTTCATTTTCATTGCCATTGAAGAATTGATAAACAAGAGCCCCTAAAAAAAAAAAAAAAAAAGTTAAGTGTTTGGGTGTAAGCCGATTGATTTTCCAATTTAGTAAGTCAAAGAAAGGTTCGTTAGATTGAAACTAGCATTTGGTGAACGAAATTCATTGAGACTAACACTGGTCCACTGCATAATTATTTAAGGCGTTTCCTTAAAAACAATTTCAACTTGGTTCCCAAATGAAAAGGGAAGAGCATCAACCTTTTTATACAGAAAGCAGTGTGAAATATTATTCTCAACGACTGCATCTAAAACTAGAAAACCTGCTCAATGTGCTGCATGGCATGATTTTTCTCATTAAATTTTATTATTATAAGAAAATAAGCCTACTCATATATATTCATGAAATTGGCTATAAAACAGCTTGTTTCTTCCCCCACTAAAGAGCAGCACCTTCTGACAATACTTGTTCACCAAACTGATAATTTTCATAAACTTGAAGCAGAAGCTCTCTACATGGTACAACAGCCCGAAGCTTGATACAAGCAAGGAAAGCACCTGAAAGCTTGCGGTGAAGGCTGTATGCCTCCTCAGGGGGTGGTGTCAGCCTGTGCCTCAGCATGGTAGCCCCCAGATTTGAAATGCTTCGAGTGATATTGGTTGATCCAAAATCATAACCTCCGTGCTTGGCAAACGGCAGCCCCACCACAAAACCTGCCTGCACATGTGCCTCTAACATAATTTCCGACTCCATTCCCGTAAGAAATCCAAGCCTCCTTGACATCTCAATCACTCTCTCTCTCTCACCATTTGCACAAGCCATCACCTGAATATTATTATTTCTCAATTAAACACATGGGTCTGGAAAAAAAATAAAAAATGAACTAATGCAGCTTACCATTCTTAAGTAATCATCTACAAAATATTTTGGGTAGTCCCTTGCTGCTCCAAAGTCTATAAGATTGATCGACTTTGCTATGTCATCGTATAAAAAGTTACTCCAGTTAGGATCAGTCTGCTTGGATGAGAGAAAACAAAAGGATAAATAAATATAAGTGATATATAACTCCATTAATGTAAAATAACTAATAACAAAGAGTATATGCCTGCATGAAACGGAAGATATATAACTCCTTTAAAGTAAGCTCCAGTAACTTTTTTCCAACATAATTGCGAGTCTCTTGGTCTAGCGATGCTACTTTATCAATTGGAATGCCTGCCGAGAAGACAGAGAGCATCATAAAATTAGCAAGGCCAAAAATGGACAACTATAGTAAGGCCAAATATATAAATTAGCGAGACTTTAATTCGATATACAAAAAAATTCCTCAGGATGCTCTTAAAACTTTAATAAGAAAACAATCTTATCTAGTATTCTCTATAGTATTATCCTTTTAATGTTACCATTAACTAAGAATTTCTTTCCTTTATACATAAAAAGAAAAAGATATAGAGAAGTACATACCACTAACCAGTTCTGAGGTTAGAACTCTTTTACTAGATAAATCGTCCACCACAAATGGAACATAAAATCCTTCTGTACCAGTCAGCAGAGTACGAAACCTTTTCTGATTTCTGGCCTCCAACTCATAGTCACATTCTCGAGAAAGTTCTTCTTTGGCAACCTGTGAAGTAATTAAAGCAAGAGTCTAACAGTCAGTCAATCAAACTTGTTTGGCATCACGAATCGACTAAACTCAGTGGACGCTTGGTTAGCAATTCTTCGATGGTAATGGGAATGAGATTAAATATTAGTGTAATTGTGATGATTCATGAGAATAAAACTATTATCTCCCCAGTCCTGAATAAGATAGAGCAGTTGTCCACTTCTATTCCAAAATTGGGACATAACACTAGCAATGCAACCACCATTGGGATAATCATTGAGGATTTTCTGGAGGAGAGGGATAGGGTTAAGTTTAGAGTCCCTTGGTGGATTTCAAACCATAGAAATTTCAAAACTTTCTTTTTTCAGATATCACGAGAGATTAGAGTTAGGTCATATGAACTTGCCCATTTTTACTGTCTACTTTTTAAATAAAATATATTGTTTCTTATATAATAAAAAAGAGAAAACAGACTTCTGTTGGCTAATACAGGATCCTCATAAATTTTGAACATCACAACACAAAGAAAAAAAAAAAACAAAAACAAAGGCACATGCTTGCTATTAATGGGGAACAACATAGCATGTCAAGATGTAACTTGGAAATCTTATAAAACTAAGCACTGCATTGCAAAATTAATGGAGAATAATAAAATGCAAAAAAATTACCTTCATTGCACTGTCAATAAATAATTTTTCTGGTAACAAATTAGTATACGTTAATAGTCGTTTAACATTCTCGATGTCACTCTCAATGCTATCTGCAACTCCAGGATACTGAATTTTCATTGCAACCTCCACGCCGTCCTTTGTAACTGCCCGATGGACCTAGAAGTTAGTTAAGAGACATCAGGAGATGACATGACAAATGAAGATGAGTAAGGCCCTGTGAAAACCTTTGATATATTACAGAGGCATAGATGAACTCATGAACAGATATGAAAGCCCTCTAGTTTTATACACTGTATTGCAATATAATAAAACCATTATCCACCATTTAGTCTTCAAGTTAGAAGTCCGCTCAAGTATACTGCCACTTTGGCTATTCACAAATAGAAATAAACAACAGGATATACAGGTATTTAAAATCAAGAGATTTCTGGAAAAAAATGTCCACTATTTCATAAATATTGATCTTCCAATCGCTGAGACAAGGCAAGAGAGAGGGACAATAATTGTTTCCCTATATCATATTTATACATATGAGAGAGAGAGAGAGAGAGAGAGAGAGAGAGAGAGAGAGAGAGAGAGAGAGAGAGATAAAACTGTAAAAGTGAGGGAAGAGTAGGGAATTTTTGCGTTGTATTATTGATATACAAGTCTCCCATATTTATAGTGAGATAAAAAGATATAGGGTTGCAACCAAATAAGGAAATGAGAATAGAGATCTAAATAGTATAATAAAGATCTACCTACATGACAGAGAAAAAACAAACAAGGAAACATAACAATAATAACAGATTTAATTACTTTTATTTAGGGCTTTTAATTTGAGTTACTAAATAAGTTGGCCCATGGGCTTAGTTACTTAGGGCTTAAGTTAGGATTAGGGTTAGAAAGTTTATTTATTTACTGCGTATCATTGTAGATGGTGGTATTCTTGAATAATTAGAATCTGGAATTTCAGCCTTTGAGGCGTGGGACAAGAGTAGCTCTCATTGGTTTTTTCTTTTCTTTTGCACACTATCGTATTCTGTTTCTCACCTCCTTCTCTCCAGCATAGAACTTTCAAGATAAAATGAAACTATTCATTATTGTCAGTTTTTAAGAGAGACATATATAAATAAGTGAATGGGTATACCTTATTTTGGCAGATTCATGTGCAATGTATAGCTTATAGCTTCATCATAATATAAACATCAACCTTTTAACTTGATGACAAAAGAAGTGTCAATTGTAAGTTTTGATGCTCCTAATGAATGTTACACTCTACTCTATATTATATACAAAATTCTAAGAGAAACCATATTGATCTCAAATAATGTCTACTCCATAATCAAGGAAAAAGTGCTTAACACAGAGAATCAGAGATAAACACATAATGAACAGGCTTAACTTCATCACCTGTCCTATACTTGCTGCAGCTAATGGCTCATAGTCAAAACTCGTCAACATAGAGGACCAGTCCGAACCCAATTCAGCATCCAAAACCTGATTGAGCTGATTCTTTGGCATCCTATCTGCACCCTGACGAACAATCTCCAAAGCTTGCAAGATCTGGGAAGGCGTAGAAGTTAGGAAAATTAATGGATTAACATAATTTCAGAGAAGCTGATGCCTGGTAAAAACAGAATACTTAATATATATATGTGCAATAAAATATAGTCATAACTTACTGCTGCACATACAATACTTATCTTCTAAACAAGAAAATTGAGGATTCACTTTTTATCATTCATTAATGGGAAGGTAAAATATTCAACGTGTATATAAAAGCGTAACAGTGCACGAACTCCAGTTCAAAAAAAATATGCATTTACGTACTGGAGCAGGTACAAGAGATTCATCTTGAATACTCAACATTTGACCTAATTTGAGAGCTGCTCCACGCATTCTGCATAATGCAAGAGCTAAACGTTCTGCATTTTTCTCAGACAAGTATGGGGAAAGAACATGTTGATTGTCGCCTGGGTTAGGTGTACCAAACATGATTCTCTTTGCAGATTCCTGAAGTGTGCCCCATGCAAGACCAGCTCCAAGTTCGGCAAAACTTCAATTACACTTCAAAAGGTCAAACTAAAACTCATGCCAACATCATTTTCTCACACCATGCAACAGTTAGCAACCTGAAGACATAAATTTGAGTCGAGCATACATTTTACAGCAAGGGAATAAGCATCCGCAGCCACTAAGAAGATGACTCCAAAAGCAGACAATGACCAGCCAAAGAAAATGATAGCAAAAGTTTATTGGTAAGCACATAATAGTTTTAGGGGGCAGCTAAAACAAATAAGATGGGAGATTTATATGGCATAGAAATGAGGATAAACTTTGGTCTTCTTCATTTTTTCATAACACCAACAAAATACAAAACAAACGCATCGTAGATCATCAAGATATCAAGTAATTGTTTAACAGGTTCCAACAATTATATTCCACGGCAAATAATATACTTGAAGCACTGAAGATTCAAAGTGTAATAGCAGAACGTTACTGTCCACCCAATCCACGGTTCCAAGTGTGTTTTCAGAGTGGGATAATTTTTCCTTCCCTTCTCTTTCCCACATATTATAATTAATTATATTTCCTGGAGGAAATCTAGTTGTGATTAAGTGGATTAGCCTTGTCTTATCTAAAATCTTGAACTCCTACGGCTTATTCATGCCAATATTTACAAGCTATATTGATTTTTGCCAATGAGTAGAAAGATTTTTAGCTTACCCTATAGCTCTGGAGAAAGGAGTAGTAGGAACTCTCCTCTCCCTGGGCTTCCGAGGAGTTACCGATGCATTGGAGGTCGAAGGAGCACCATTTGGAGGATCTTGATCCGAGGAAATCGGAGGATCTAAATCCGACGAGGTGGAGGGTGCATCTGCTGCATCAGCCGATGATATATGATGGGGCGGCTCATCCGTAAAGTAGATGGTACTTGCATGATTCGTGTTGGGGGTCTGATCTTCAAACCTACGGAGTTTCCCCTTGGTGATTCCGGCGGCGGAGAGAACGGCTGCCTTGATCATGGATTCACTGCGCGAGCGCTGGATGGCCTCCTTAGCCACCAGAGAAACCCCATTTACCACTCTCGCTATGTCCTTCAAAGATGGCATCCTTCCTTCCAGACCCCTTCCCTTATCCGTCAAAATTTCTGTCAGTCGGCTCGGCATATATATCCTATCCTATCCTATGTGGGGGCCCGTTGCCCTTTCCCTAAATTTCATCTCATCACAGCCGTTAATTAATATAATGAACGAAGATGTGCCATGTGTTTATTTTATATTTTGCCTTCCTGAGCAAAGTTTGAGGGACAAATATCTATCTTTCAGCCATTAATTATCTCACACACAGAAACTTGCCACCCACATTCCCTATCCCTAACCTCCTCTTTCTTCCCCAACGCTGCTCACCCTAATTCATCTGCTCTGTCTGACAAGTGGATACTGAGTGATTTCAGATG
The DNA here is from genome assembly GCA_947034835.1 of Ballota nigra. Taxonomy (NCBI): domain Eukaryota; kingdom Viridiplantae; phylum Streptophyta; class Magnoliopsida; order Lamiales; family Lamiaceae; genus Ballota; species Ballota nigra. The sequence goes on along the minus strand of OX344727.1, from coordinate 201,479 downwards.
ATCGCCACTAAGCCCTACTACACTTCATCACACTGTTTCAGCTTGAAAACCCAGAAACAGAATTATGGTGCATTTCCCAAGTACTGCTGTGTAGGGAATTCATTTGAGAGGGCAAAGATTAGTGAGAATAGTGTTGTAAGGCAGAAGAAGAAAAAGGAAGGAGAAGGAGAAGAGGTTTACCTCTTAGGAGAGAGAAAGGTGAAGTGTGAAGTGGAAGTGATATCTTGGAGGGAACGTAGAATCAGAGGTGAGATATCAGTTAACGCTGATGTTGAGTCTGTGTGGGACTCTCTCACTGACTATGAAAGGCTTGCCGATTTCATACCCAATCTCGTTAGCAGGTAAATTTTTTTTTTTTTTTAATTAATTAAAGGATTTCTTGCGATATATATAATGAAATGATGTTTGTTTAACTCAGTCGGAGAATTCCTTGTCCGCATGTTGGGAGGATATGGTTGGAGCAAAGAGGGTTGCAAAGGGCACTCTATTGGCATATAGAAGCTCGCGTGGTCTTGGATCTTCAACAACTTTTTAACTCTGTACGTATGCAATTATTTATTTATGAACGCAAGTATAAATATACACATTCTTCTTGAGATCGAGATTATTTTATTGTTCAAACTTAACTATGATAACCATATTCAGGACAAGGATCGTGAACTTGGCTTCTCTATGGTTGATGGAGATTTCAAGAAATTTGAAGGGAAATGGTCAGTCAAGTCACAGAAAGGGTATGCTTTATTATTACTAGTATATCTTAATTGAAACAAAACTCAGAGCTAATTTGAAAAAATATTAATGGAATGGTGAAGAAAAGATTACAGTATGTGTTTTGATCCATCATTTTGCCTTGGACTTGCACTTTTCGATGTTTACTACACCAGCACACAAGCCATCATTCACTGTATTATGGTACTTACTACTGATACTAATATATGTTTCTACTTAGCCATGAGGATTTGTCTATCATTATTAGATAATGAGATAGATGTAGTTAAGATCAAGCTAGCATTACAAAACTCTAGCTACTTCTACGGCATATATAGTAAAGTTGTCTCATTGTCAGTAACCAATGTATAGAGAGACACATTCGAGCTAGATTCTTCAAGTATGGAGGAAAACTCTCATAGCTATTTATGTCTTCCTTCTATCCATGTTGCAGTTGCAGGACCCCAACAACAATTTTGGGATATGAAGTTAATGTTATACCAAGGTTCAACTTCCCTGCAATATTTCTGGAGAGGATTATCGGATCAGATCTTCCTGTAAACCTTCAAGCTTTGGCATGTAGATCTGAGAGAAAGTTTTTAGGGAACCAGAATGTGGTGTTGTTGAATGCATCATCACCATCATCATCATCATCAACTTTGGAAAAATATGTGAAACCCAGTTTTGGTTCTGAAGAGTTAAAGAGTGGTAGTAATTGGGGAATCTTGGGGAAATCTTGTCCGCTAGACAGACCATGTGTGGTGGATGAAGTTCACCTCCGTAGATTTGATGGCTTATTGGTAGGTTGTTTTGTCCCTTTTCCTTTTGGTCATACGATTGTATGTATAATGATGAATTAATTGTTTCTTGTGAAGGAAAATGGGGGCGTCCACCGCTGTGTTGTTGCCAGCATTACAGTAAAAGCTCCTGTTCCTCAAGTATGGAATATTCTCACGGCTTATGAGAGTCTTCCCGAGTAAGTCATTAAAATAATTTCCTAATTCGTACATACTGCCAATACTTATCCCACAACCCTGAATAAATATCACCATTTACTCAACACAGCTTTGCTTCTAATAAAACCTTGGATATATGTTTGCTACGTTTAATATCTGGATTTTTGTAAACTGATTTTAATTTTATTTTTTATTTTTGGCAGGATAGTTCCTAATTTGGCTATCAGCAAGATTTTATCTCGAGAAAGCAATAAGGTCCGCATTCTTCAGGTAAAAATATATTTTTCCAGTTCAGTATTAAACTATTAATTATTAATCTTACTTGGCATGTTCCCGGTAATTTTACTATTATTATTATTATGTATCTCTTGGTTATATATAGGCTTGAACCAATTTACCTGGATTCAAATGAGCTGCAAAATGAATGATAGTATATTTCAAAAAAAAGTTGTGTGTATGTATAGTGCAGGAAGGATGCAAAGGTCTGTTGTATATGGTTCTCCATGCACGTGTTGTCCTTGATTTGTGGGAGCATCTAGAACAAGAGATCAGATTTGAACAGGTTGAAGGAGACTTCGATGCATTTCGAGGAAAATGGATTCTAGATAAACTTGGTAGTCACCACACACTGTTAAAATATTCGGTGGAGTCAAAAATGCATAAAAACTCTTTTCTTTCTGAAGCTATCATGGAAGAGGTTTGTTTGATGTATATATATGTATTTTTATACTGTGTGTAGTGTAGGGAGAATTAATTAAGATTATGAATGTTGCAGGTCATCTATGAGGATCTCCCTTCAAATTTGTGTGCTATTCGAGATTACATGGAAAAAAGAGAGACTGAAAATCAGGAGGAGGAGAGTAGCAGCAACTCCTTGAATTCATCTGCTACTACCAGTACTAGTATATTAGGAGGCAAAGATTATTATTGCTGCAGCATCTCTAGACAGAGGCCAAAGGTACCAGGTTTGCAGAGGGACATTGAAGTCCTTAAAACCGAGCTCTTAAATTTCATATCGGAGCATGGACAGCAAGGTTTTATGCCCATGAGAAAGCAACTAAGGAAGCATGGGAGAGTTGATATTGAAAAGGCAATCACCCGCATGGGTGGATTTACAAGAATAGCCTCCTTCATGAATCTCTCCCTTGCATACAAACAGCGAAAACCTAAAGGTTACTGGGATAACCTCGACAATCTGCAAGAGGAGGTAATTAATTATATACTAGTTTTTTAATTGCAACTATATTGCCTTTTACGACCAGAACCTGAAAAGCTCTTTCTCTCTCTCTCTACTTTTTAAGATTAAACGATTCCAAAAGAATTGGGGTATGGATCCATCATATATGCCCAGCAGAAAATCCTTTGAGCGTGCAGGTACTAATTAACTATATTTTCTCCTCTCTCTTCTACAGCTTCCCTTTACTTCCTGATATTAGACTCACATTAATTTTAAAAAAAATGTACATGTTTATTCCCAAATTGAAACAGGTCGTTATGACATAGCGCGTGCACTGGAGAAATGGGGAGGGCTGCATGAAGTGTCACGTCTTCTATCGCTGAGGGTGAGGCACCCCAACCGACAACTTTCCCTTGCCAAAGACAACAAGCTTGAACCTATCATAATGCCTAATCACCATCACAAACTCAACGACTTTGACATAAATTGGGTTGAATGAAACTGCCAACATTTTCTCTAACCAATTCCCTTTCTCATGTAAATATTATTCTCTGCATCCTTTAGGGTACGTTTGTTTTGGGATTTAAGTGTGCGGGGGAAGTCATGACTTTGAAATCTTAGGATGTGAAAATCTTGATGAATAATATGAGTATGTGTTTGTTTTGGGATTTTAGTAGGGTGAGATTTTACTTTATGTCAAATCAATGTTTATTAGTGATTGATGTTGTATTATTTTATTATATTATGTAATAGAAAAGTAGGAGAGAGGTTGAGTGGATGATAAAAAAGTAATGATGTGATTGTATTTAATTATATGAAAAATAGTAATAGGTTTATAGGTAGGTATTGAGTTTGGGATTTGAAAACCCGATTTTAAATCCCGAACTCGTATGGGGCGTGGATTGCAAAGTCTAAAGTCCATCCGTGTGAGTCCCAAAACAAACATACCCTTAATAAACTCTTTCTGCAGTCTTGTACTAATTTATATGCCACATTTTATCCAACTCATGAGTTGATCATAATTCACGTGTAATTATCATCAATTTGTTTCTTCATTATCTTTTTCTAATTCCACATATTTGCCGAGCGGGCCGTTTAGTCCCAGCAGGCCACAGGTGGGCCAAGCTGGCCCGGCTGAAATGTTATTTTTATTTTTTAGAAACACTGAAATTAGTGTTGTTATTTATTATATTAACTAAATTAGATTAAAATATAAAATATATGTGGATTGCATAATGAGTTATGTTTTGTAGTACTTCACTCGTCCACTAATTTTTAATCTACTTTACTTTGTCCACCAATTTTTTACTCATACCACTTTTTGAAATAAACACTAATAAAGGGTTCCACAATACTCCTTACAATATCCTTCTTATCTACTTTTTCAATAAAATACTAATTTTCATAAATTTTTAAAAACAAAACAGGTCTGTCTGGCCCGTGAGCCTGCGGGCTAGGTTGGGCTCAAATTTTATAGGCTCAATTTGCAAATGGATCAGGCCGGCCCATGAATATATCTTGGCCCAATAGACAGGACCTGACTGAAATGCCCAATTTACCAGCCCTATATTTACCTCGACAAAAATAGCAGCAATATTTATGCGAGGATCATATCCTCAGATTGTTCCCTTTTCATCTTCATTCTGTTTTAGCTAAGAGGAATTGGCAAATTTTTATTTATCAACTAAATGGAAAAAAAAAACAACAATAATAATAAATCCGTGGGTATAAAGGCACTTCACCAAATATAAACAATTGAATTACAAAAGAATTCCAGTAATACAGATGAGATAAACACCACATGCAGTAAGTATAAATAGCATCCATAATCGTTATATCACAAACTGCTTTTTGTATGTAACCTCGACATTTCCAAACAAGACTTGAAATAACTAAATGTACTCGAATCATTATACTATCCATCACGCATGAAACCAGTTAGACCCTCAAATGTAAGATTTCAGTTAACGCATATTTATTATTTCACGAAGAGAGATTGGTATCTATACATTCTCTTGCTCTTATCTAAATTATCTATCGATTCTAAGATTATTACAGAGATGGCCAAGTTCAGGCCTTCCGTCCATCCAAGTAGTGAATCTCGTCTCAGTGGCTGAAGTACTGTAGAGGTAGGATCTAAACGCGATCAGGAAGAAGTATCGCCTACACAAACAAAATTAGACAGCGTGACAAACCAAAATATAGCAGCTAGCTACTTGAAAAATATGGTGAATTACAGTTAGTAGGGTACAAAAGCATATGTTATTGAAAGATCCTAAAATAAACCAGAACAAGTGAAAATTCGAAAGCATACTATGTGCGAAACATGCAACTGACAATACGCTACAAACAATTAATATACCATAACAGTTAACTGGTGGGGTTTGGGTGGGGGGTGGGGGGGTGGGGGGGAGCTATGAAAATATCTGGCTATTCTGGAAACTGAAAACAACCTTAAAGCCTTAATACCCATATCTTCAATATATGCTTGCTGTTCATCACTATCATCTGAAAGCTTTTCGATTTCCTTGCTGTAGTATAGAATATCATCTCTTAAATGCCCAGCCCCAGCACACCTGAAACAGAGGAAAAAAATTGGCAAGAGGAAAGATTTTAAGAACTATAAACAAATTCATTAATTCATACAAGTTGTTTACTATAACAAATTACAGTGTGGAAATCAACAAACCAGCGCCACTTAGAGTTCCATCCAATATACTTTTCCATTTTACAAAAGCTGGGTGGTCATACTTCATTTATGCTACAAATTGCCTAGTATCCTTTATTATATTAGCCCCCCCCCCCCCCCCCCCCCCCCCCCCTTTTTTTTTTTTTGTTCAATGTAATTACTATACCTGAGTTTTACAAATTAACTTTGTCAATCAGTTGGCACTAGCAGGTGATTTGCAACTCCAACTGCACACTTAATTGTAGGTGGAGGTAGTCTGGTAGTGTATCAAATGATACCTTTTTTGTTCATGAACTTATAACGCCAAAATGAATACATCAAACATGATGAGATTTTAGTTTGGATAATGGTGGGCCATAAAAAATTCAAAAATCCAGTCCATTAGCAATTATTATCGACTTCGCATGGACATCTTCCTGACAAGTCCAATAGTTGGTCAAAAACTTGATGTCTTTTCACTTAGTAAACAGTGATTAGCAAGTGACTTAATTGCAGAACAAAAGCAGCCAAAATATTCAATACATGAGAAATTACTAACACATAAATATAGACACTTGATGCAGAGGAGTCGTCCTAAAACTATATTTTATGTTTACAATAGCAGTATGTAGAATGTTGCTCTGCAGAAGTAGCCATGTTTTGTCAAGGAAACGTGGTGTGCAAGCAATGGTATGAAAATGATGGATCAAAGCGATAGAGATCGCCAACAATTCCAATCTATGCACAATAGTGTTGCAAATGATTGAGCCATCAAATAGAGTTTACTCTATAAATTTATTGAGGTAAGCCAACTCGATTTATCTGAGTTCCACTCAGAGCATTCAAGCAGATGCCGGATCTTATTCAACTCTGTTACTCTACTTAATGCTTTAAAATAATAACAAGGAACTTTTGGACACAAAACATTTTTAGACAAATTCTCCTCTAATTATGTTAAAAGAAAATAGTGCTGGTAAATCTAAGGGAGTAAAGAGTAACAAATTAAGAAAGGAAAGGAGAATATATTTAGACAAATAAACTCCTGTAATTCTAAATGACAGTACAGGCCAATAATTATGTAGGTAAGTTATATATAATGCATATATAAATTATAATACATAGGTGAAAATCATGTATCTTGACTGGTGAATGAATAGTTAACTTAGGGGGCGCTTGGTTAGCAACTCTTCAATGGTAATGAGAATGAGTCTAAAAATTAGTGTAATTATGAGGATTCATTAGAACAAAATCATTATCTCTCCTCCTAAATAAGGTAATCAACACTCCATTTTGATTACCCTATTTCCCTCCTACAATCATCCTCCCCAATCACTCCCTTATTCCTCCACCAACAACCACCAACACACATTTGTTATCCACTTCTATTCCAAAATTAGGCATGTCACTAGCAATGCACCTACCATTGGAACAATCCTTCCCCCCCAACATATTATTTTTATTACGAGGGCGTAGATGGAAAACAAATTTTCATTCCCATTACCATTGAAGTTTTTTTAACCAAGCGCCCCCTTAGTTGCATGAAGTTCAACAGAAAAAGGTGATTCCTTTCATATGACATCTTCACAATTTACATGCCAAAATATAATAAAACAGCAAGCATACCAGGATAATGTAATTTCTGAAAATTTTATATGCCTTGAGGGTGTAATTACTGATCATGCACGACAAGTCAATATAGTTTAATTGTCCATGTTGTGATTTACTTAATTTTAATCTTCGGCCACAAAAAATATTCCATTGCTCAATCATGTTTGACCATAGTTTTTAGTATTCAATTTTACTGATGCAGTCTAATGCACGGAATTGTTCTCTTTTGAGTTATACATGCATCACATAAACAAGGAGAAGCAAGCTGCTGTGTAAGCAAATGAAGATCATACCTATCAACAACAGTGTCAATATCTGATTTGCTCTCAGGACCATGTGCAAGAACTCTAATCAGGCTTAAGATATCTCTGTAATCACCCAATTTGCGTGCTTCATCATCAGAGTTAGAATGTTCTTCCCGTGAATCAGATGAGCATATACTTCCAATAGACCGTGAGAGACGTGATGCTAAAGCTGCCTCTGCTTCAAGTCTTATACAAATGATAGCCATCGCATAAGCAACCCCTCCAAATCCTGTGTGCGACACAAAAAGATATGACCCTGCAGAGCTGTCAAGAGAATCAAGAAATGGAAACACAATAGTTTAGTGTGTAGATAGGTATGAATAACTAAACTCTATTGCAATTGGCATATTCACTCTGAAGATTTTGCATATCACACTATAAAGCAAATTGCTTATGCAATTCTGCCACACGATCAAAATGTAGAAGGTTAAATAACTCGTCGCATATGTACCTAAATTGTATTCTTCAGGAAGGTATTTTATCAAATATACAAGGGAGAACAATAAAAAAAATTAAATTTTGTCTCCACGTCATATATCATGACATTATCTTTGAAAAAACACTAATGAGAAGATTTTTTTTTTAAAGCATCTTATAAGATGTTGAGGAGCTAATTAGCTGTTTGGTGAAGTCATAAAAAAAATTATTTCATGTCAGGAGCTTACAGGTTTTAAGAAGCAAGGAGATCCCATTTTATTTTTCAACACACCATTAAATCTAATCATTATTATACAAGGTTTCCATTATTAACTTATAAGTGCCATCATCTTATTTGCCACATACACTTCATAAGTTCCAAAAATTCTCAATGTAAGCTATAACATCTTATAAAATATAAGAGCTTACAAGATGTTTTAGAAAAGCTTAGATGAACAAACCCATAGAAAAGAGAGTTTTAGTCAGGCCAATAGATTTATTAAATAGTCCTTCAGATCTATATGACTACAGCTAGATGAGGACAGATGCTAATAACATCAGCGATGCAATGATACATGCCTACATTATGAGAGCTTCCTAAGCTGTACTATAACATCATCTTCCATCAGTTATATTTGAATCTAAACTATGACATTAAAAACCATATGTTTTACAAATAAGTGAAATACTTACTCATCCTTGCAGCACTGTATGGAATCAACATCGGAAGCTAGAGCTTCTCTTTCTCTAGTTAATGGTATCCTCTTATAAGCCATATTGTATCCTTCATTCTTCAGAGCTGCATATACCTCGGCAGGAGTCTTAACATCATCTACAAAAATATTCTCCCAGTACCCTACAACACTAGCCTGTTTTGTTGCAGGGTTATATTCTTCACGATGTAATAGCATTCTACCACCAGATATTCTGATCTCAGAAATTATATCCTCTTTCAAACGTGCCTCCATATGTTCCACCTGTAAATCATAATAATAAGGTAAGCTTTCAAGCCGTAGCTTGCTGGTTTTTCCATCATCCAATCCACAACAAATTGAGACTAGGAAACTGAATTCCGTTGTACTTTATCTGCAGTTTTATCTTATGAACAACTTTTAAAAATGATTACTTACCACCGGACCGGTGATTCCTATGTGCTTGAGTGTGTCAACAGGCTTATTGAGTTCTCTAAGAACAAAAGGAGTGTTGTTGATATAAACAACAGCCTCCTCCCGTAGGTCTGTTAAAACTACCTTCTGAGAACTTCCTTCTGCTGAGGGCTTGGCACCTAAATAGGCTAACATCTCTTCTGCACCTGCAATTGTTGGGGTTGCCATGCTATACACAGGATATCCATCCACCTAAAAACACAGATATCTTTAAAAAGTGAGACATGCTTTCAAACAAACGCATAGATGCATCAAAAACTTACTAAGACAAAGTCATTTGAACCAGACTAGAAAAATTCATGGGACAAAATCAGCAATCCACATTTAATTGCTACTGGGTGAGCATTCTGTATAGACATATAAACTTGCTCAATATATAGCTTCCACCTTACAAAATAGTTCCTTATGAGCCAAAAAGTCATCATCATCTTCAAGGTTAAGTTATCACATGCATATTCAATATTCACCTAAGCTGATACAGTTATAAGGATGATCGCTTGCATCTCAGGATTCCTGTTAGCATTTTTGGAACGCATAAAAGCCGATTTCAAGAAAAGATATGGTGGTGGTAAAGCAGATACCACTGATGCAGAAAGTCTCAACAAAGAATTCAGGTAGATATCCGTCTCTAAAATAAGCAAATGTTATAAAAATTTGCAATGCAGGCCTCTAATGAAAAAGCAAATGCTGTACATTATATTGATCATGCTGACAAGATTATAAACATGACCTCTCCAGGTACCTGGTAGACATTTGGTGCACCATGGATTTGTATGTGGCTAGAAGTCCTTTGGCCAGGAAAGAAATACATCTTAAGAATACAGCCTTTTCCCAAAACTGAACCATTACGATCCTTCACAATTGCCTCCATCACAGCATCTCCATGTTGAGATTCATGGGGAGCTCTCAATTCCTCCTGTATTCAGAAACCTAAGATGCAGTCAATCAGAAGGTAAAGAAAAATATGCAACTTCGAGAGTGTATTTGAAATGCAAGAAGCTTTACAGGGATGGTAAAGAATCGTCCAGGTCTTAATCTGATGGACCATTTCATTGCTTGAACCTCTCGTCTCTGATGCAACCAGCTTTTAAAAGTCATTCTTGACTCTCCTTGTCCACAATATCCATCAAATGCTTCGCTTCCTAGGTATGCTGCAAAAGCAATTAAACGGAAATAACGCTCCAAATACTCAGCACCACGGTTTAAAGCTACTCTCCTTTCTCTAGGCTCCATATGCTGCTGATTAAACAGCTGTCTGTATTGCAAGACAGCTTGTCGTATATTCTGCAGTGCTGAACATCGATCTATTATATCATCTAATGCTCCTCGGCATTCTACTCCATTATCAAACAATCTGGTAATCTTCCACAATAATAGGATGTCATTAATCCCAAACGAATGGCCTGAATCTTCCCCTGGCCTACTTCTTTCAGAAGCAGAAACTGATGGAAAATGATCTTTAGTTTCCTCGTCACTGTGACAACCAAGCTCTTTATGTGTTGGGTTATCGACTAGCACTCTAATCGGCCTCCCATAATCTATTCGGAGCTTCAGAAGGCAAGCAATAACAGTACCAGTTGTTGTCCTTCCGATCCCCATCTGTATAAAACATCAAACCATAAAGAAGCTAATAAAAGTAGCTATTATATATTTAGAAATGTGAAGGAAAAATGCAATGATCTGGGTCATGCAACAGTATCTGAAATTTGAAAAAGTAACTACCTGGCAGTTAAAAACAAAAGCCGTGTCCTTGGAGGCAGATACAATGTTCATGGCCAATGTGTCAAAATCAGAACCTTTAGGAGCTTTTCCATCAGTTATGGGAACACGAGCATATTTGATGGGGTAACCATCAGCTTCAAAGCACCTAAATACCTCCCGCGGGGTTTGGACAGCATCCAACTTCACATGTTCCCATGCATCTGATATTTGTCCATCATCAGTTTCATGAATGACCATTATAGCACCCTGATAACGTTCAGCCTCTCGCAAAATATCATCCTTCAGTCTAGCTTCCATTCTTTCAACTCTTTCACAGTCAATCCCCTAGACACAGATAGCCTAATCATTACTTTATTAGCACAAAAAGTAGGATAATATAATGCGACAGAAAAGATAATATCATAATAAAAAAATGTTAATATTATTGTTTGGGCACTAACTAGAAAGGGAAGACAGTACAAAAAGGAAAATTTTAAAGAACAGAAATAAAGACTTATAAATCTTTACATAACAGTAGAATTCTTCTGAGAGCAAACCAAAAGGATTTTCTAAATAGATGAATGTCCAATGCAACTTTGAACATACTGGTCCTGCAGTCACCGTTGGAAAGTAAAAAACAAAAACAAAAAAACGCTAATACAATGTAATCAGGCCATCTATCCATGGTGTCGATTCAAAATTCATCAAGATCACTACTAAATGTAACAATTGAGCCCGTAGGCATTCAAGCCAATTGAGCACCATATAGAGCAAGCAGCACACTGCATTGGATCAATTTTTGGCAATCTACAGAGTATGTAAGGTTGTCCATTTTCTCATTCAAGATGGAAGACAGGGCTAAGCATAATACTAATTGTTGCAAAATGCAAATATAGGAGTTCTTCAGTTATACCACATAAAGATCACTAAGAAGATTAAAACCATTCATAAAGCTCGGGGGCTGGGGGTGGGGGTGAGGATTTGAGCTAAACAGCCAGCTCATGAACCATTAAACTATAATTTGACTCGAAGAGGAAAAATTTCAATGATAAATGTAGCTTTTTGCCTCCTAAAAAAGGAGAAAAATAGAAAGCGATATTGTCTATTTACAGGCAAGATGTCACCATTCTGTCGGGTCTTAATACTGGAAAACATAGAAGATAAGAAAAAGAAAAACATGTGCTCAAGTGATATCATATGCCATCATTTGGCAGTTTATGCATGGCCATACTATATAAAATATTGGGATATGATGTTATACCGTGTACTCCAGCATATTTTTATATGGTCTTTCAACTTCACGAAGGACAAATGGTTTCCCATTAATGTAAACAACAGGTTCTTCTCTCATATTGTGCCACAATACTGGACGCCCACCTTTTGAGCTTCCAATCCTTTGAATGACAGATCGAATTCCATCAACAGTTGGATTAGCAACACCATAAACAGGAAATCCAGGAATTTCTCGAAAATTTGGAGCACCCTCCAATCTCTCTGGTAAACAAGGATGTTGACAACCAGGACAGTGGTCACTTTTAAGAACTGTTTGACTTCCGAGAACCTCTCCAGTTCTTAAGGCAGCAACTTGACTCATCTCTAAAGGGCGACCATCCGCAGAATCAGCACTTTTTGCAAGAGATGGTTTAAGATTGGCAAAACCCAGTGCGCCCATTGGGTCTCTCCTCAGCAATCTAAAGATGACATCACACACTGTTAACATATTTTGAGATTTAATGAATCGAACTCTGTAAATGCATTATCAGCATACTATTGAGAGCAAGGCAACACTTTCTTTAATTGTAAAGGGCACTTCAATGAAAATAATTGCAGTTTATCCAAATCCAGGTTCCTCAAATGAGATGTATGAAATCATTTTAAAACCAGAACTACTTGACAGAAGTAATCTTATTAACATCCTAATTGAGACTCAGCTACAGAAATTTCATTTCATATATCCTCAGTCCACTTCTCCCTCTTAGCGTATTAGTTTGACACTAATACTAGTGCACCATCTTGCTGTAAGGGATATTCGCCTTAACATTACCATCCATGCCATAATCAATATGCGCACACAGCCCTCATAATGGCATGCTCAATCAAGCAAGACATTGTTGGTTAGTATTCCTAACTGCTTTCCTTTTAACCTTTGAATATCAACTTCAAACTCAACATCTTTAACTTAGTAGTATATTACTACGCCCAAACCTTAACTGTCTTTTCATACATTCACTCAAATTGAACAGCTCTATGCCATTTCAATTACATTGATATTGCACATTTGAAAATTGAATCATTTATGTTACAAATAAACATTTCTTGTATAAGAACCCAATATATTTTATTTTAAATATTAAAAATAAAATGCTTAAAACCAGTGGTTTATCATATTCATCTAAATCAAACCATATAAGAACACAGGAAATACGGATTTGTGTTTGTTTTTTAAAAATGCTGATGTTGGATAAATGCATGCATTGCCAAACAATAACAAGTATCTCGTACATATAAAATGTTATGCAGATGCTAACATAAAGAGATTTGGGAGGAGGATTAATAGGAACATCATCTTAAATTCACTTGAATAAGAGACCTCCAACATCAAATAGACACGTATAACAGCAAGGAACTCATTACCTGCGTAATATACTATAAAGCTCCGGTCTAGCTCTCATCCACTCGGTGAAACTACACTGACCAGAAGACATAGGATAAAGATCTCCTCTTTCTGTGTGAAGATATACAGCAAAGCAAATAAGGAAATAATATCTCTCCAAGTACTCCACAAAAAAGGAAAGAGATGCTTCCTTCTTCATTTCATCAGCTTGACAAAGAATACTACTTCGATAAGAAGAAATTGCTTCACGTAGATTCTGTAATAAAACCAACACAAATAACAATTAAAATGTTGGATATAGTACCAAGAGGCATTCAGGTATCCCCATTGTTTGTTCTAACCAGAATTGAGTATCCACAAGAAAATACTAAGATCAATACCTGCATAGATGCACATTTGTCGATGACCTTATCAACCTGTCTTTTGCCTTCAACACCGCCCTTAAGGCAAATTATAAGTCAATATAAATTCACACCAAGAGAAGAAAGTATATTTTCTACAAACAATTACAAAAGCAATATTATCTGGTACCTCTAGAACTCGAATAAGGCTTCGGATGACAGCATATTCTCCTCTACGGATAGATTCCTCCGAATTCGGTAGCTCCGATGAAATGCTAGAACTGAAATCAGAAATTTTTCCCATAGAATGGGTTCTTGGGATACCTATATATGAATATATCAGAATAACATACTTTCACCATTAAATGAGAGAAAAGAACTACAATGATAAATTTGATCTTTTTCCAATAAAAACTTCTAAGAGGTGCAGAATAATGTGTGCATATTTACAAGGACTTAAGAAGCGATTCCTCACAGCTAAATCAGATACTGAGGGTTTGAAAATGTGTTACCTTTTTTTTTTTTAAAGAAAGAAGAAGATAATATTAACAAAAATTATAAAGTATAAAATCATCCCTACAATGATGAACACATTCAGCTACATGATACACTTCCAATCAGTAATAACCCTGAAATTAAACCTATTCACTACCTCCAATGATTCCTCACTATTCAAAAAAAATAAAAAATCTTCTACTTCTCTTGAGCCAAAGAACCGCGGCTCAAAGCTGAGCCTATAGCTCACCATAAAAATTTCTTCACCCTTTATTAGTAATAAAACTGCCAAGATTAGACAAAAACAGTTCATCGACTGATATTGTTACGATCCCACATCGGATCCACAAGAAATTGTGGATGGATATATAAGTGGGAGTCAATCCTTAACCTTTGACCATGGTTTTGGGTAAGTTAGGGCTCCCTAACTTATATTCCTAACAATTGGCGCCGTCTGTGGGAAAAACTCGGGCAGGCTGCGGGATGGGATTACCCGATGGTGGGCCCAAGGGTTGCCACCTCGGTTGTGGGCCCAAGGGGGGTTGCCACCCGGGAAGTGGGCCTTGGCGTATGGTTTTTCACCCGGAGGGTGCCATCCGTGGACGTCCGGCTTTAAGGGGGGTCGATTGTTACGATCCCACATCAGATCCACAAGAAATTATGGATGGGTATATAAGTGGGAGTCAATCCTTAACCTTTAACCATGGTGTTGGGTTAAGTTAGGGCTCCCTAGCTTATATTCCTAACAGATATGCCAAAGACTAAGTGAAAATGAACAATGCAAAGACACGTGATCCAGTCTTCTGAATTCCTGCTAAAGACTCACCAATTCGGGGATAGACAGACGGATGAACACCGTCCTTGCAACACGTCACAAGAAAGAAACTACTCCAGCAAGCATGAGAAAATTTGAACCATTCTAGGTAAAGGAACCTTCCAAACTGATTTATTAAAAGGAACAGGAGGGCAGAAATCATTGGGAGATAATGACAAAAAAGGATCTACATTCACCCCAAATGAATCATCCACTCCTAACATCACCTTCATTCCTTTTTTTTCCATCTAAACTTAGATTCCAGTTGCCCAAGCAAAGAACACAATCTTGCAATTCACAATCTTTAAGGTTACAAAAGAAGTGGAAGTCCCATGAAATGCAAGATGTAGAATATGGGTCATGATTTATGGATATGGAAAACACAAGGTTGAAAATAGAAGATGGCACTATATTAACTGAAGAAAACCCAATCGAGAAAGAGTTGATCAGTTCTTTTGAAAAAATTTACAGCAAAAAATATTCTTGCGGGTGGGGCAGTGAAGGTTTGGAGTGGCATCCTATCTCAGAGACTGTTAACTGTTCTTGAAGGTCAGTACTCAGACGAAGAAGTTAAAAACCAAGTTTTCAGTATGAAGTTAACAAAGCACCCTGCTCAGATGGCTTTTCTTTCGTCATGTAGAAAGATAGAACCTACGAGGGCTATACCCATATATAATTCTCTATGCAGGCTATACCTAAATGGCTCATAATCTTTCATTCCTAGTGTTATCCTTGCATGTTCTCATTATTAATCTTAATATGGGCATCTCTACTTTTTTACCATCTTACACATTTTGTTGTCCTATAGTGGCCCAATACTCCGAGCCATTAAGTATAGGGTTGGGCAATAATATTATAACACTTTCCTTTCAAACTCATGGACATCCTCCAGTAGCATAGGACATTGCCATTCACAAGCTGCTTTAATCCTATGGTCTATATCTTCTCAAATGTCCCTAGTCTTCACAATGATAGATTCTAAATAGCGAAAAATTTCACGCTCTGGGACTTCCCTACAATTTATCTTAATTGGGCCCCTTCTTCTAGCTTCAGGCGGGGACCAAGTTTACCCTTTTGAGAATAATCCTGAAATCCTTACCCTCAAGAGCCCCATGTTATCTATCTAAGTTTTTATGTACACTTCTTTGGTTTCATCTATTAAGATGATATCATCTGCAAACAACATACAACATCATGGATGTTTCTGTGGTTAGCTAATAGACGGCTTTGATGAAGTCCCGCTAGAATTCCTTCCAACTGACCAGACCAGCAGACCCTAATAAGAAAACCTTAATAAATATTCTTAATGCCATGTATATAGATGTGATTCTTACAAGTCATCTATTTACAATCCGACAATCCGCTTCCAAAAATTCATCTTATGATCATAAGCATTCTCACTCTATCATTTGACCAAAATCTAATATCTCATTTATTCTTATAAGTAGGTACTGCAAAACTATTTTCCATACAATCATAACCAGTTGAACATACTTAATTAAGATACAGTTGGTCAATTGACAACCTAACTGCTTATTCTAAAATGTCTCTATCTAGTTCTAAACGCAAGATGTAAATTAACTTAAGTTAAAAATCTATACCCATTAGCAAAAATAGAAGACATCACCATCTTCACATGTGGCATTTAACATGTCATCAAACTCATCCATGTAAACAGTAGTAGTAGGATCCTTTCAGCCAACTAATAATCTCATGTCATTTTATCTGGAGTGTACAAAGGAGCAGGTGTCACTAAATTTGTACTATTCTGAAACAAACAATTTCATTTGCAATCATCAGCATGAACTGTTACCTTACGGAAAAATAATACATAGAAAAGAGACTAATGAAAGGAAGGAAATGGCGTAAGTAATGACAATCTACAGGCAATTAATTACACTGCCACATAACAACAATGACATAAATAAAGAATCTAAGGTGAGAATAATATCAGAGATTGAAGTATAAATATAAACTTGATATACAAGGCTAATGCTGTAAAATAACACAATACTCCCAATTTTACAGTCAAAATTAGGCTATGTATAGCAATAAAAGATCACCTGAAGCACCAATGCGGTTAATATAAATAAGCGTCGCAATCACCATCCCTGTGGTCGTTCGTCCACGCCCCATTTGACAATTAAATACAATTTCTGTTGTTACATTTGCTTGAGAAATTATTTGAACCTGAAATGTAAAGACATAGGGAACCATTTAAATTGATAAATCCAGAAGTTCAAATTCATATTTATAGAAGCAACGATTTCCTAGATCCATGGTTTAGAAACGTAAACCTTAATCAGTGGTGTGAAAGTACAAACAAATCATTGAACAAAACCAAATAGCACCCATTAAGATCGACTACAAGTTCTATACCTTTAATTCCATGAGCCACATAAGATTAAATGGTACATAATGTGTTAACCCTTAGCTCAATAAAAGCTAATGATTGATGGCAAAAACTTCTTTAGAATATTCTCCTCCCTCAAGTTTTTTATTTGGGGGTGCATTTTAGAAGCAACTAAGTTTTCCCTTTCCAATATTTTTTTCTTTTTTCCTTTTTCTTTTTGGTATTGAAAATTCCTCTGCCATGACTGTTGGTAAAAAAATCTGAGTAATAATAATAGTATTTCCAATATAGAAGACGTAATACACAAATTTGCTCCCTGTCCCTTAACTTTCTCGGTTTCACATGTATATACCGTGCCATATCAAACATGAAGAATAAATGGGTTTTGAATGGAGGCAATGTCCTCACAAGACAGAATCCTGGAAAGGATATAAAAATGTAAATGTGTAACAAAAGCGCGGGTGGAGCAACTGAACATCATGGATAGCAGGAAATTGCTCAATAGCACTTATGGTATGTTGCTAAGGCAACTAAAGAGTATACAAATTTGAAAAGATTTTGGAAAAGTGTCACACACATCCTCAAGATATATGCCCCTTTGGTTCGTGTTTTGAGGTTAGTAGATGGTGAAAAAAAACTGGCAATGGGCTATATTTATGAGGCTATGGATCGTGCCAAGGAAGCAATCATGGATGCATTTTCCAAAAAAGAAGAGCACTACAAGAAAGCATTTGATATAATTGATGAAAAGTGGGAGGATCAACTTCATAAACCTTTGCACGCAGCCGGGTATTTCCTTAATCCCGAGTTCTTTTATAAAAGTGATCATGTGGATAAGGAAGTGAGCAAAGGATTTTATGCGGTCATGGAGAAATTACTCCCAGAGGCTTCTGAGCAAGATAAAATTAGTGCAGAGCTTGAGGCATATAGAAATGCAGATGGTGAATTCGGGCTACCTCTTGCAATTAGACAAAGAGCAATATTATCTCCAGCTGTATGGTGGGCAAATTTTGGGGCTGATACCCCTACTTTGCGGAAGCTTGCTATCAAAGTATTGAGCCTCACTTGCAGTTCTTCGGGTTGCGAACGTAATTGGAGTATATTTGAAAATGTAAGTGCATTGTTTGTTTATTAATTATAATTTATTAACTTATTATTATATATATATATATAATTAATATATTTTATTATATCCATGTGCATATTACTACAACTTTTGGTGTTTGTTAGGTTCATGCCAAATGAAGAAATAGGCTAGAGCAACAACGCCTCAATGACTTGGTCTTTATCAAGTATAATCGTGCGTTGAAGGCTCGGTATGACGCACGTGATCACATTGATCCTATCTCTTTGAAGGATATAGATGAAAGCAATGAGTGGGTGGTTGGTCTAATGGAAGATGAAGATGAGTTGGTTCACCAAGGTGAAAGTTTGAATTGGGGTGTTGCTTCAGAAGCTATGGGAGTTGATGAGCCTGCGTATGATACTAGATCGAAGGGGAAAAAAGTTGCACCTAAAGGTCCTAACCAAGTTGAGAAGAGAAAAGAGCCGAAGGGGAAGGGCAAGGGCAAGGGCAAGGGTGTGGGAGGATCATCTTATGGACTTAGAGATGAAGATGATGAAATTGAATTTGACTTACAAGGTGACGACGTGGAGGAAGAAGAATTTCGTGAGGACGATCCACGTTATGATGATGAGGATGAGGGGGAGGACTTTGCTTTTGATGAATTCGTTGATGGAGATGCTTAGTTTGTTATTTATGTCTTTAATTTCATGATTAAGCTGGATAATTACTGTTTGTTATTACCGTACTCCTTTGATTTGAAGTTTATGTCTTTATTTTGTGTGATTATATGTTATTAAACTTCAATTTGTTAGTTAATTATATGTTAATATGATTAACTAAGGTCTACTAAGTATTTGCATGATTTTGGGCCTTGAAGTCTCCAAGGCGTGCCTAAGGCGAGCGCCTAGCGCCTCGGGCACTAGGCACACCCCAGCGCCTTGGAGCGCCTTACGCCTTTAATAACTATGGTTTAGCTGTACCTAGCTGATAAACCTCCTCTAAAGGTGTATACTAGAAGAGAAAGATGAAGGGATCTAATTGAGAAGATTTATCTTTTATTAATTTGTTTCCAAATTTTCAGTGTTATTCCTTCCGTATTTATTTCCTTTCATTACACAATCAGACATGATAAGCAAGCTTGATTCACGGGCTTTGCTTGGAAAGTTGAATTCTGAACCTATGTACTTATTCCTGGGATTTTCTCCCTAGGAAAGTTAAGCAGGTATTATTTTGAGTGCAGTCGTGTGGCTTGTGGCAGAGACGAGTCTCTCAGGTCCTCGTTGAGGATTTTGTGTTTTGATTTCTGTTGTTCTAGTTCGTCTATATCTTAACTCCACCACTGGCTTAAAAAAACGCAATTCAAATACACAAGAATCTATTATAGGAGCAATCAGGATTTTAACAAAAAAAAAGCTTTGAGATCATCATATTAGTAAATGTGAGGATATCTTTTCTAGATACATGTGTTTCAATAGCTGGATCTTCTCTTGATGTGTAATACACTATGGTAAGTAATTAATATTGAATCAGGATTCCTTGTATTAATTACGAAGGACAGCTACCTTAATGAGGAAAAAGAAAAAGGAGAAGATGTGAGGAAAGTGGTAAAGTATCAGCTACAAACAATATAGTGTTTAGAGTTCTTTTGTCAATCTAATCAGGTTATCAGTAATTTAACAGTTGCATATTTTGTTGAGTGAATACTTCTTCGCTTCGTGTTATGTGAAAAAGTTCCATTAATTCTCTATTGCAGCCTGATCAAATGTTGACAAGCTGTGGAGAAGTTTTCATGTACTTTTTACACTACATCTGTGTAGAAGAAAATTTAACAATACTTGTCAAAAACCTTAGTATCGAATTAAGTTTTATGAAACCAGATCTTTAAATAAGTTTATATACTATCTTGAAACTGATATCTTCAGAAAGAATAATTACTGCTGAACTGGGTAAATTTTCTTTTGAGTCTCTAGAATCTTTTTATTTTTTTTATAGGAAACAGATATTTTATTGCAAAAGAAAGAAAGGTACAAGGGATGAGAAGTCCTTAGAAAAAAACAAATAAACAACACTCCACAATTACAAAGCATAACTCCAACTCCTAACTACATCAGAGACAACACAACCCTTAAAACACCTTATGACTAGAAGCCCAAAGTCAACTCTAAGTTTGATCCTATCCCACACCTCCCCACAAGACTCACTACTGTCTTGAAACAACCTCTTATTCCTCTCCAGCCAATTTGACCATAGTACTCCCGGAACTAATATTCTCCACAATATTTTGCATTTCTTATTAAGAGAACCCCACAAATTAGCATGGAACAACTCCACAACAGTTTGAGGTACTGCCCAATGTACACCCAACTCTCTAGAATTTGATTTAGAAACAATTCACATTCTACCATTCAGGTAAAGTGGTTAGGTTGTTATATAAAGGGGAGCAAACAAATGTAGAGTGATTCTGTTACCAAGCAACACATTAATCTTTTGTGTGTCAAAATAATGTGCATTTGACAATGTGAGGCCCATCTATTGAATGTTCCAAATAATTTCTCCAAAATTATATGTATTTTACAAGAATGGGTTAAGATTTTGCAACCAGTTTAGATATTTTTAAATTTGTTTTGCTTCTGATTGAGTAGTTGGATGGCAACTAGGCCAAATTTCTTTGATGGGATTCTGAGCATTGAATAGATTTTTGGAGAAAATGGTATGACGCGTCAGCAATAAAGATCTAGAATACCCCCAAAAGACATATTGGGCTAAGCAAACTTAAGTCTATAGGCGACACTATTAGTGTTATCAATGATGTTAGATTCAACTACATCTATAATAGGAACTTACCAGAGTATCAAAATCCTGCTCTTTAGGAGATTTTTCATCCGTAATAGGAACACGTTCATAATCGACAAGGAACTGAAGTGTCAATTCCTCATACACCTGACTTAGGGATGAAGACAAAATAGTATAAGCATATAATTTGTATTACATTATTTGTAGCAATTTTGTGTACCTCTAGCGGTGTTTTAACGGAATCATGTGTAACTGGTTCCCACTGATCCACCATCTGACCATCTGGCAGTTCATCAGTTACAAGGATTTTATTTCCATATCTGTTGATTCAGATAAAAATTATATATATGTCATGACAGAATAAGCTGTCAACATAATATAAAATGAACAATAATCTAAAAAAGAACAGAATACCTAGCAGCTTCTGTTAGGACATCTTCTTTCAATCGATCTTCCATTTGCTCTACCCTGACCCTGTTAATGCCCTACTTTTATTTGAAAAACAGATATTGATGAAGACGCTGCTATGGAAACTCTAAATAATTGGAATAGAATTTACGAGGAAACAGGATAAGTACAAAACTCTAGATACATCCACTTAAGCTTAGAAAAAGATTAATCTTTGAAGACACAGTGCAGGGAACTTTCTTTTATCTTAATGAAAACATGCTCAAAAAGAGTCCTGCATATACAGCGAAGAATGGTAATGGGCAGGATTGATTAATGGTGCAAAGTCATAAAGCCTGTATATTGGCACAAAGCAAACAAGAGAGGACACGGGATACTAAATCATATGAACACGAAGCTGTATGTGATTTTCCTGCAGAATGATTCCATACATTTTCTGATAACAACAAATAGTTTCAGTTGCATTCTCTTGGTTACGGGAAGGTATATATGGTACCAATGTTTAAGGAGCCATTTGACACATAGAATCCCAAGAATTGGATTTTATTAATGTAAGACATATGAATCTCTTCAGGCTTGACAAGCAGTAATATGCACCAGAAAGAAAGAGACTCTGAACTCTGAATAGAGAGCAAGATCAAATATACTACAACAGACAAATTAAAGTAAAGAAGTAAGAAATGAAACACCTTTTCAATTAGGAGAATCTCAACCCCGCCTTAACCCCTAAAAATCTATAGGTTTTACAAAGCTAATAGGTTGGGGTTTTTTTTTTTTTTTTTCGCATTACAGAACATTAAGAAGTTGTCCTAGACTTGACTTCAATCCATATCTACAAAGAAAAGGCAAGTACAAAATAATCTCCAACCATTTTGCCTGTCCAGAAAGAGGTAAAAGAGACAATGTTTCAGGGGCATTTACATACCGTATACTCAAGATTTGAAAACGGCTGTTCAACATCACGCAGAACAAAAGGCCGACTGTTAATGTATATCACCTGTTTCATTACACGGGATTAATAGATAAAATGGAAAGCTCCCAGAGGGCTTCTATAAATCCCCAATGAAACAGCTAACTTCCATGTTCCAGCAGGCAAAAGATACAACGATATGAAATCATTATTCATCACCTTGTTTCATGCTTGGCAGTATAATCATTAATGAATACAATTGTCAGGCTGACTCTTAGAACATATATTAAAATTCAAAACAACAAGCTGAATACGAATCACCTATACTTATTGTGAAATAACTTCTTCCTGAAGTATCTAGACTACCACATGTACTTCAGTTTAGAGAAATCACATTGCTTTATACACTTTGGATGCTTAAGCATTTCATACATATAAAATCAAAGACCTGGCCGAAGCACATTCCTATGTATTCAATTGACTAAATTTTGTCAGTCCTTGGATTCTGAATGCAGGAAACCAACTTCGTTAACCATATCTATATTAAGTAAAAATAGAATGAGTACAAATTAATGAAGAATCCTTAGGACATGCAATACTATCTAAAGTGCATTGCTCCTAGTGGAGTTCCCTAAAGTAAAAATTGAGCATGATTACACGGGTGCATGCAACAACTTTTAAAAGCAATTTATTTCAGCTTTTATTAAAGCAAAAGCTAACGCAAGTGTAGAGCCACTTTGAGATTGTGGCAATTTTTAGCTTCAACTTGTTTTATTTAAGCAAAAGATGAATGCAAACAATCCCTTTCCCCTTTAGTTTTTCCATAGTTAAAGCTGATACTTTGAAG
This sequence comes from Ballota nigra, assembly GCA_947034835.1. Lineage (NCBI taxonomy): Eukaryota > Viridiplantae > Streptophyta > Magnoliopsida > Lamiales > Lamiaceae > Ballota > Ballota nigra. The sequence goes on along the minus strand of OX344727.1, from coordinate 178,132 downwards.
CTATTGCAAACACCCCTTATATCTAAACGTCCAATGCGCATCTACTCTTTACACTTAGCTGTAAGGCGTTGAAGTTACCAGTGGAACTCAAAGTGGTCAAGCACCAACCATATATTATGTAAATTGCTTAATTCTGCAGCCTGTTATCGAAGTCCTTGTAACTATTTCATAAGAGTGGAAATTTGCACTGCCTCCAACAATATTCTGGAAAAACGAGCAACTCAATGTGAATAATTACCGGTTCTTCACGGAGATTAATCCAAAGTACATGAATCTGATCCCCATTTGTGTGAGCTCCAATGTGCGTGAGAACATTTCGGATGCCATCAACAGTTGGAATAGCCACACCATGAACAGGCAATGAATTGGCCTAATGGCAATGAGAAGTCAGATAATTTAAACGTAACACTAGACAAGAAAACAGAATATGAATAAAGAGGGAAGGAAGACCTTGCGGTAGTTGGGGGCACCATCAATATGGGGAACCAAGCGTTTGTTGTGGCATCCAGGAAAATGGTCGCTCTTGAGAATAGTCTTCTTACCCAGCACAGATCCATCTCGCTCTTTTATTACTTGCCCTGGTTCCTTAGGAATCAACATGCTTACCATTAATTAATTGATTTTGCAGCTAACTCAGCCTTGATTTACAGTTGACCTCCCAATTCCTTTCACGGATTCCTTCCGGTGATGGCGTTTTTCTTCTTCTTCTTCTTCTTCTTCTTCTTCTTCTTCTTCTTCTTCTTCTTCTTCTTCTTCTTCTTCTTCTTCTTCTTCTTCTTCTTCTTCTTCTTCTTCTTCTTCTTCTTCTTCTATCTTAATGGACCAGGAAGTGAAAATTCAGAAAAAAAAATACATCCCAAGCATTTGGCAGCAAAATAGAAATTAATCATTCAATTATCAAATCAAACAATGGAAGGAAGGAACAGAGAGTAACCTGGTTCAGTTTGAGGTCAAAGTAGAAAGGTTAAAACCTTGGCCTACATTCATGTGCCGATCATCAACAGCATTCCAATTCCAATCCCAATCCCAACTTCAACGTGCGCTACTAGTCGCCACCTCCACAAACCCACCCACCAACAAACTCTCGCTTCCTTCTACAGATAGATAGATAGATACATATAGGGAATATGCTTTTACTTGCTTTAATTTTACCCAGCCCAATCTATCAAACTCCGCTCAAGTAGAAAAATAAATCCCCGCAAATCTCAGCAGAATCTTTGATTATGGTGTACACGCATTTAATTCGGGACACACGATTTTTATAATCTGTCCTACATATTATTAACTCAAATTTATCTCCAGTTTTTCAACACACACTTTATGTAAAGAGGATAAGGACATTTCTGTCTCCACGGTATATTTCTATCTTAAAAAAGTTTAATACCTCTCCCTAATCCTATGCACTAATTTTTTACCCATTTACAAATGGGCAGGCAACTTAATAAAAAATACAGTAAAATTGCTATGAATTAATAATGTTGGGACCCAATTTTTTTTATTATTTTAAAATTTTATTTTTATAAAAGTGAATGCATTTAAGCTAATAGATGCATTATATTCAATAAATAGAGACAATAATAAGTGATTTCGATTATCGCAACAAAATAAAGTGCAGTATGATAATACAACATTAGAACCATTGGATGAAATAAGAAAAGTTAGAGATGTGATCCAAATCTATAATACCTTTAAAAGTGACTAGCTTGTGTAAATTATTTTTTGACAATTGTACCCTTATTAATTTTTGGTTTTGTGTGAATTAATCCTCCTCATTCTTACTTGTACGATTATACCCATTCTGCCATAACTCCTCCCTATAGGTCCCGTCAATTACCACGTCACCACATCAACAATGCTTCACATACTCATTTCATTCCCAACTTTTTGTACCATCATTAAACTTTGAATTAAATTTATCTTTTAAAATTATATTCTCAAACTCTTCGTATTTCTCCTGAATTTGGAGTGATATGTGCTAATCGCCACAATTTATACCGATGAAGAATCAGTTGTCTGGTTCGATTGATGAATTCCCACATCTGTTTCGGTATTGAGATGAAGATTATTTAGGTTGGATTTGCTTTGATTTTAATTGGTGAGTTCATGGTTCTTTTTGCCGGTGTTTGATGATTCCATTTTATTGTTTAAATTGTTGATGATGTTCTTTAAAAATAAAGTAATGACTGAGTTTCAATATCTAGATTTCGGTTATGTCTATTTATTTATTTTCGCATTTTCGAATGTGATGTCGGTTTCAAGGTATTTGTCGTGTATGGTTAATTTCAGCGAATAATCAACGAGTTCTTCGTTATTCCTGGGCTTTTTCTTAATTTTGATTTGGAATGTTTAACTATTGTTTTGTTTCTAAATTTTGAGATTGCTTATTATTCTATTCTTGATGGACAAGTTTTAATTGAAATGCTCAATAATTTGATTACATCATATAGTCCAATACTACTCTTGTTGATTACTAACTAGTATTTCTCCCGTGCGATGCACGGATAGAAAATTGTAAATTTTAAAATAATGAACGATTATAAAATAAAAGTTTAAATTATATTTATTTTATCCATAAATCAATTAATATGTAAATATTATATTGTATATATGTGAGTATTATAATTATTTAATATTATACTAAATTCACAACAAATACTGAAATTCATAAAATTATTTTAATATTTAAAAAACTTATATAGTCTAAATAAAAAATATTTAAATTCAATCAATCATGTAGTTAAAGTCAATAGATAACACTTAATAATAAAATATATTTTTAAATATGATTTTTCTTTTTATTTGTGTAATATATATGCTAAATTAAAAATGTTCAAAAGACAATTTAATTTGATATATAGTGTGTTGAAAATATATTTAAAATTAAAAAATTAAAGAATTTTGAAATTATTGGTGCAATTAAAAAAAGAAAAGTAATTGGTAAAATTAATCAACTCTCTTTAGTGGAGAGTGATATTCACTATTGCACCATAAAACAAGTGCACTTCATTTGCTCCAATAAATACAATTTTTTCTCTCTCCTCACTTCTACTTTTATATATATACATATATATATATATATATAGATTGTATTTTTCTCCAGTTTCAAATAGGAATGGTGCTTTAGGCAATTGTCTTGGAAACGGTCTTTAAACCATTAATTTGTCTCCATCTTTAAACCATTAATTCGTCTCCGATCTTCGACACCTCTATCCCTGGGTATGCACGTCTCCATACACTTCATCTTCGCTGAAGTTATTATTATTTTTTTAGGAATTTCAACTTTGTGTTTATAGGTGTTATGCTTCTTCATCCCTCGGTTACATGTCTTTTATTTCTGTTTCTATTTGTAATTGAAAATAATGATGAATTAAGTGACTAAATTCGGATATTACATATTGTTAAATTGTTAATGCCATTTATTACATATTTTTTTTAGTTTAGGTCGTTCAAGCACATGCCAAAACTCTTCTTGAGTACGTTTGTTGCGATGTGCCGAGGTTATATAGTTGCTAATATGATCTTTTTGAATAATTTTTATCTTGAAAGTTTTCATATTTGTCATGCCATGTACCAATGAATTAGGTTCGTGGCTTGAGATTGATTGGTGACTACCATCACTCAACCTATACAACTTTTGTGGAGTTTATGATGGTGAGTATCATATTTAAGTTTTTTCTACTTAATGTTATATCACAAACAAATTTTACTTTCTGTAATCGCAGTCTTTTCTTTCTCCCTTTGTTCATAACAAACCTCTGATGTAGAGGAGGAACATTTTTTGTCTATTTGATTAATTAGGCTATCACTTTATTTAAGCTGACATGTGGTTTACTTCTAGGCATACACACGCCTCTACCCAATTGGAGATTCATATTTATCCTTTTCTTTTTGTGTATATCAAGTTTGATCTTGTTAGATGGTAGTGTAAGTTGTTTCATTTCTTGACGAAGTACATAATTGATACTGCCGCTTTTTGTGATCGTTTCATATTACATGTATGCCAGAACGCTATTATGCATATGAAGATTAATATGTGCTTGGTATTTCCACCAGTCTCATTCTTATCATGTATAAATGACATTTCCGATGACTTTTTTAGGTAATGTGTTCCCACTATATGTAGACAACAAAAGTTTATGGTTGCTCTTTTCATGGGTATCAAGTAATAACAATTGGGTAGGTCTTGTAAGGCCCTTAAGGTATATTTCTTTTCACACTTCTGAATTTTAGGTGTTGGAATGTGGTCATTCTTCATGATCTTACTGGTAATAAATGGCTTCAGTTTTAAACTCAGGTGATTCGGAGGGATACGGTTAAGAGAAAAGAGTCAAGAGTGTCGGTTGAGCGTTATATTGTGACATGGTGATTGTGTAGTCAGGGTTATGAGATGATCTTATTAATCATATGTATCTGCCCTTCTTCATCCATCTGTCAATATTCTATCGCTGATTCAGGTACACGATGTTTTATGTTTTATAGTGTTGATATCCAAAATATTCAATTTTAATTTAGTTAAATGTCGAAAAAGAATCTGGTAACTGATGTGCTCTGTGTTTTCATATTCCACATCATATTCCTTCATCTTCTTACTAGATTATGCTCCAGTTTCTTGTGTACCTATGTTAAAATTACCTGTCATGTGCTCGATATGTATGAAAGCAGATATACGTACTTATCAAGTTTCATTCACAATTACTTCCACGAAGGCAATCTGTGTAGATAAACATCACTCTAGATGTGTTAATGAGAGATTTATTGCATGCAAGTCAGCTGAAGAGGCATCTCTTTACAAATGGTTGGAGTGTGTTGGTGAGTGAAAAGAGATTAGTTGTTGGAGTTATTATTATTTTCATCTGGTAAGTAACACTTCTTTTTTGTATGTATAAGCTCGAAGATCTTTCTCCTAATCTCATGTGAATTGAATATATAAATGTTTATATTCTTGATTTTTGTAAGATAGTGGTTCTTTCATAGTTACACCTTTTATGCTTGAGGTGAAGCTGTCTTCCAACGATAAGTTCTTCCTCCCAGTCCATGGCATGATGAAATAATCAATTAGAAATATTTCTTGAAAAGCTTTTGGGAGGATTATCTTTTGAATTTAGAAGTTTCTTAGCATGTTGTTGTGCTTAGCAATTTCATTTATTAAAGACTTATCTTTAGCTTTAGGAAGAAAAATGATTAATATATAAAATAATTTCCTTTTTCTATTTTTCTACTTTATTTTATGTCATTATCAGGCTTCATGAATCTCACTTATAGTGGATTATTGGTTATAAGTTCTCCTTGAATTCAGTTAACCTACTAGAGTTCGTATAAGTTTTTCTTCTTCAATTTATTGGTTTGGTTTTAGCAGTGCCTATATGCATTACATCCGAACCACATTTGAGCTCCTAGAAAACCCCTGCTGATATCCGCTTCTTCTCAACTGTCTGGGTTAGATAGATCATTTTGATTAGGACCAATTCAACTATGATTGACTCAACTACTGATAAATTATTTCATCCAAATTGGAATTCATTATTTTTATTTCTTTGCATTTTTCTACACTATCACATAACCAATCATGTACCCAATGCACGTGCTTTGTGGTTGATTTCTGTGATTTGCGAGATCTGGTTCACTATCTCATGGATTCTGGATCAGTTCCCGAAATGGCTTCCTGTAAACCGTGAAACATATCTTGACAGGCTTTCTCTTAGGTGAGTAAATTCTCTCCATCCATGATTATGCTTAATAGGGGATAGTTTGGTATCGTGATCTAATTTCCAATTTCGCTGCATGTATTTCTCCCTTTCCCTTTTCAAATTTGTACTATGGTTATGTTCCTTTAGTTCGTTGCGTGGTGTTTGCATTCCGTCGGAACGTTCAAAAGTTGAATCCAGAGGTATCTGCTTCCATTCAGTTATTTCCGTTTCTCTACACCCCATAACTAATTTTTCCTGAGACATATTTTTATTTTGGATAGATTGTGCAACATATTTTACTTGGTATGCCAAGCCTCTAAACCCCAAGAAGAGTAGTTTTGGAGTTCATTCCGGAAAGTTCTTGGGACACCTAGTCAGCCAGCGAGGAATCGAAGCAAATCCAGTAATGGTGAAAGCGATCGTGGACATGCAACCACCCAGGTCGGTGAAAGAAGTCCAACGGTTAACCGGATGCCTAGCGGCTTTGAACAGGTTCGTCTTAAGATCCGGTGACAGGTGCAGACCATTTTTTGAAGCAATAAAAAAATGGAAGTTTCAATGGACAGATGGTTGCCAACAAGCATTCGAACAACTGAAAGAATACCTTAGTGATACAAAAACTCTTGCCAAGCCAGTCCCAGGGGAAAAGCTATATTTATACCTAGCAGCTTCAGAAGTCGCAATCAGCTCAGTACTCGTCCGGGCGGAAGGAAAATTCCACTTGCCCATTTATTACGTCAGCCAGGCTTTACATGAGGCAGAACTTAGGTATTCCCCAACCGAAAAGTTAGCGTACACATTAGTGATGAGTGTTAGAAAACTCCGCCCGTATTTCTTCGACCACCAGGTGGAAGTGCTAACAACATTCCCGCTCAAACAAATACTACACAGACCCGACACAACTGGGCGTCTCTTGAAATGGTCCTTAGAAATTAGCCAGTTTGGAATTTCATATGCTCCTCGAACAGCGATCAAGGGACAAGCCTTAGCCGATTTCATAGTCGAGCTGACTTTTCCTCAAGATCCGAAGAGAGGACATATCCATCCCTAGCATATGTATGTCGATGGGTCATCTACCAACACAGCGTCAGGGGCAGGGATAGTCTTAATAAGCCCAGACACACAAGTGTTCACTTCAGCTGTTCGTTTTGAGTTCATGGCGACAAATAATGAAGCGGAATACGAAGCGCTAATTTCGGGGTTACGGCTAGCATTGGCCGTCGGGTCCAGAAGGCTACAAATTTTTGGTGACTCGCAACTGATTGTCAATCAAGTTCGAGGGGAGTATGTGGCGAAAAATGATAACATGGCTCTGTACCAGAAGATCGTCGCCCATTTGGCTTCCATGTTAGAGCAAATATATATCGAGTAAGTACCAAGGGACAGCAACGCACAAGCAGACGCGCTTGCACGGCTAGCAACTAGCACCGGTCCAACAGAGTTATCTGAAGTTACACTAACAAGAATACCCAACCCGTCAACCAAGGATTATAGGATCTATCAAGTTGACGAGGAGGTAGTAGAGGATGACTGGAGAACACCGATCATCAAATATCTGCAGAACGATGAAAAGCCGGATAACCCATTGGAGGCTAGCAAGCTGGTCAAGCGGGTGGCAAGGTACACCTTAATGGACGGACAACTCTATAAAAGGGGGTTTTCACTCCCGCTCCTGAAATGCGTGACCAGGGGGCAAGGGCAGACATTATTGAAGGAAATCCACGAGGGCGCATGCAGAAACTGTTGGAGTTAACCATGCTGGAGGACGGGCGTTGGCATACAAAACGGTAAGACAAGGGTACTATTGGCCAACTCTCCTCCAAGATGCAATCAAAGTTGCCCGAACCTGTCACAAATGTCAGATTTTCGCTCCAAACATTCACAAACCCCCACACGAATTGATCTCAATCAATGGCCCCTGGTCATTCGTGAAATGGGGTATTGACCTCATCGGACCATTCCCACTGGGAAAGGGAAATGTTCGGTTCGCAGTCGTGGCAGTAGACTATTATACGAAGTGGGCTGAGGCAGAAGCACTTGTACGAATTACTCAAGAAAAGATGATCAGTTTTATATGGAGAAACATCGTTTGTGGCTTCGGAGTACCTCAGGCAATCGTCACAGATAATGGAAAGCAATTTGAAAGGAAAAGGATAAGAAGTTTTTGCGAGAAATGGGGGATGAAGAAACTTTTCTCAACCCCATACCATTCCCAGTCGAACGGCCAAGTGTAAGCAGTAAATAAAATAATCAAACACATTCTAAAAATCCGTTTGGCTGACAAGTAGGGAAAATGGTCTGAAGAATTACCGGAAGTGTTGTGGGCATATCGGGTATCCCACGGGACGAGCACGGGTGAGACACCATTCACAATGGCGTTCGGAACAGAAGCTGTAATACCAGTTGAACTGAAGGTCCCGACAGAACGAACGGCCATATACGATGAAGAAGTAAACAACACTGCGCTAGCAACAGGGTTAGACCTGCTAGAGGAAAGGAGAATAACAACAGAAATGAAAAATACATTCTACAAGAAAAGAATAGCAAAATACTACAACTCTCAAGTAAAAGAAAGGGACTTCGAGATCGGAGATTTAGTACTTCGGAAAATTTTGGCACGACCAACAGGAGTATTCGGCCCAACTTGGGAGGGCTCATATAAGGTAATTAATAAGTGGCACAATGGCACATATGACCTTGAAGACATGGAAGGCAAGTCGTCCCAATACTCCTGGAATGCAACTTTACTCAAGAGGTACTATCAATGAAGTCTTGTAAGTCCTAAAGGTCCTACAGCATAGGCTTTTTGTTGATCACTATGTAAATTCCTGTAAATTCGAATTTTTGGCACAAGTTTATATACATGCATATGTGAGCGAACAGTTGTGCATCGCAATGATTGAGCGGGCAATTGTGCATGTTGATATCGGTATGAGTTTATGGGTCACTAGTTTAAGTCACAAGTCACTCAGTTGCTCGCCTATAACTTACAAAGCATAAATCTGCCATAAGACGAACAACTGAGCTTAATAAACGCAAAAATAAGGCTAAGTCCATAGCAGACAAAGAGCCAACATTAATACAAGGCCAAGTCCACAAGAGACCAAGGGCCCAATTAATGGAAGGTCAAGTTCTATAAGAACCAAATGACCAACTTAAAATTTTCAATGAGTGTTTACCTTAAAAAACGATAAAGGGACACTTAGAAATTAACAAAAGTAATATGCAACGCAACAGGCGAGCAACTGAGTAGGACAAAGAAATGAGAGTGCAAACCATAAATTAGCAAAGCTTTCATTTCATTAAGTCAAAAGATGTTTTACAATAGGAATGATAGATACAAAAAGAAACTTATAAACCCTATTGTAAATAAACAACTAGGAAAAAGCCTTCTAAACAGGGGGAAGTGGAGAATCGGCAGTAGTGGCCGCCTCGGTGTTCGGCTGCTCGCCAGTTGCAGTAGAGGTACCAGCTCCGTTAATAGGAGTCAAAGGGAGTGAAGTCAAACCCTCAAAGACCTCATCAGTGCTCGTGTCAATGGGAGCCGCCGACACAGTTTCCTCCGGTTGGCCTCCATATACCGGAGGTACAACATTGACCTCATCCCCAAAAATGTAAAGGGGAAATCCGAGCGTGGCCAAGTCGGCGAGGAACAGGTGGAGCCAGGAGCATGAGGGAAGGTCTTGACGTACTCGATGAAGTCCGTCTTCACCGCGGAGTGAATGTCCTGTTGATGGTCGTGGGCGAAGTGAATGGACCTCAAGCACTCCGCAAAGGCGCAGATGTACCCAAAGTTAGTCTTGTCCAGAACCTCCTGCTTGTGGACATCATAGTGGACCATATCCTTGCGCTCCTCCTCGAGCCTCTTGATTTTCTCCTCGGCAGCGAGCAGGCGAGCATAGACGTCTGCTCGCTCTTTTTCAAGCCTCTCGGCGCGGAGGTCAGCAGTCTTCACCTCCAACACCATCTTCTCAGCCTTTTCTAAGGCATCCTTCTCGTCGGCTAAAGATGCTTCCATTTTCTTCTCAATCTGGGCGAACACCTTAGCATGCTCGGTGTCCTTCACCTTGAGGGTAGCATCCCTCTCCTCTTCCATCCTCTCAATCCTACGGCCAAGGTCCCGGTTTATTCGCTCGAGTCCAGTGGCTTGATCGAGCAACATCTGCGTCATCACCATTTGGTGACCAGCGTTAAAGCCCAACAGGCGGACATTGTCACTAACACTCTGGCCAGTGACGAGCTTGTCGGCAGATTTGGTCCAAGTCCGAGGGACTTGCTCGGCCGCATAACGCACGTGGGCATCTGGGATATCTCGGAAGGAAGGAGACGCATCCTTAACAACCCTAAAGTGATGAAGCGTTGTTCCCCGGCCTGGGAAGCGATCAGGATTGTATAAAAAAAACAAAACAAAAAAAACCAAACAAATTAGTAACAATAAGCAGGGAAGTGAGTAGGAAAAAGTTACCAAGGACGGGCCACTTACTCCTTAATCTTCACAGGATCCCAACCCAAGTAGGAGTTGTCCTTGGGATAGTTCCATTTCTTCGTCGCCACAGCGGCGGCCACTTGTTGCTCGCCAACAACCTCGATGGAAGTGGACCGGGAGGGGACCTCGGAGCGCGGCTGCTCGTTTCTTCGCCTGTTTTGGAGCGCTTGGAGGAACGCTCCTCGCCTTTGTCCACGTGACCACCATCGCCGCGCGGCACTTTCCGCCTCTCTTTCTCACTCTTCTTCTCACGCTCTTTCTCTTTCTCTTTCCTTGAGTCCCTCGGGGATGAAGAGGGCTTGGCCCCTTGCCTGCCGCGACCAGCACTGCTGTGAGCAGCCCCACCCCGGGTAATTGGGTCTTGCCCCGAACGGAGTCGTATGATTGCGAGAGGGGGGTCCATCTTTTTCCTGGCCGGACCTTATGATGCCATTTGCTTCACTCTTTCAGCGAGCATGTAGTAAGACTCGGGAACAGAAGGGACTGCAACGGTAACCTGCCTCTCTGAAAGAATAAAGCAACACATGAAAAAAAACAAGTCAACAAAGGAGAGAGGGGCGAGCAGTAATACTAGAGCAAACAGGAATGAAAGATATGTTACCTGTAGGAATAGCTGCTCGTGCCTCAAGGTGATGAGGGCTCGTAGTTAGACCGGCAAGTTTGCGGCAATGAGTTTTTGACAGATGAGCTAAGTCGCAATCAGGGGCTCTCCGAAATGAGATGATCACGAGAGTAAAGAGATATTCATCGCTGAGATCGGGATGTCCCCACTTCAAAATCCTAGGACCTACAAAACAACGAAAAAAGGAAAATTAAAATTAGTACTACTTGTAATACAACAAAACAAAATTGGGCCTACGTTTAATGTTCCCAAAGCCCTCAAGCGACGAGATGCGCGCCTCTCCGCCAGCAAATAAATCAGTTACTCGCCAATCCCCACCAATGAAGAAGAATTGGCCGTGCCAACCCCTCACTTTGTTGGGGACTCCTTCGATCAATTTTACCCCGCTCCTTGCTTTCACATAGTGCCACCCCACACCATCTTCATTTTGGGCCGAGATAGACAAGGCATAGTGGAGCTCCACCGTACTTATTTTGTTTTTGTAACCTTCAAGACCAAAAAGAGTCATGAAGGCTAATAAATTACTCCAACCGTTTGGGGTGATCTGGGTGATCGCCAAATTTACGTCAGCCAGGAATCGTCCAATTAGAGGGTGTACGGGAAGTGGGAAGCCCATATTGAGAATGTCAAGGTTAATCATCGTACAACCAGGCGGAGGGCGGTCAGCTGTTTCACCTTCCTTGGGGGCATACATGAAGATATCAAAGGGTATCTTATATGCTTTCCGAATGCGCACCAGGTTATCCTCGGCAATGACACTAGCAACTGTGCTCACCGCATAAGCATTTTCTCGAGCCTTCATTATAACCTTTGATGGAGCAGTAAAAGCCCTCGAATAGCGAGCAGCGTAGTCTTCCCACTCGTTGTCGCGAACAACTCTTTTTGGGATCTTTGACTCTGGCGTAACTTCCGACATCGGGAAGTTAATCGCCCTTAAGAATTCCCAAGAAAGCCTTTGGTTTCCTGCTCGCGGGAGACAGCGGGCCGCTCGCCTTCCTGGTCGGCCAATCCCTATATCTCAGCGGCAACCTCATCAGAGTCTTCCCCAAGGTCCGAAGATGTGTTTTTCTCTTGGCATGGGCGAGCAGCTGGGTAGGTTTCCTCATGTTTGACAGAGCGATCAGTGGCATAATCTTCGACCGAGCGAACAACAGAGCTCATGTCAGTATCAGTTTCCTCATCCACCAGGAGCGTACGCGGGTTGCTCGCCATGGATTGGCGGACAGATCGTCGGGGGGTCAGAATCGGATCCTCCATGGGTCTTTTGTCCGGGTTTTACCCAGGATCCGATAGGGTAATGCTTTGCGTGGGAGAATCCATTAAAAAAACAATAAGAATGAAACCTCGATTTTGTGAAAACTACGAGTGGCAACACCACAAATGGGCGGTGGCATCGCGATGACCAGACAACGGGGCGGCGGTGGAGCACGGCCGGAATCACGACAGCGGTCGTGGGCAACGAAAAAAAAGAATTGGGAACAAAAAGCAAAGAAAAAGGAGAAGAATAACCAATGATTTACCTTTTAAAGGGAGAAATCTGCCATAAGAGCTCGAATAAAATGTTGAAATCACGAAAAGAAAAGCTCGAAAGATCGTTAATGGCGGAAAAAGGCAAGAGGGACGAGAGAAATTTGAAAAGAGGCAATGAGTGGAGGGGACGACCTATTTATAGAAGTAACAGGGGGTGAAAATGCAATTTTTAGAAAATGTATAGGCCCCTAGTTGCAATTAGGGAGAGCGAGGTGCGCGTGCCTGACGCGACGCATCGCATCCCGTGCCTCGGGAAACCAAACGGCGCCGCGTGAAAGGATATACCCAATTGCTCGCCATACCATGTTGCTCGGCCCGCATCGTTGCTCGAAAATATTCAAGTCCAAACCACCCACCTGCTCGCTTATTATACAAGAAACCTCTAACAATAGCTTGACCCCAGTTGGACAATTCGTCTTCCAACATGGGATAAAGCTAGGGGGCAATTGTTGGTAGGTGAGCAGTTAAGCAAGAAATCAGCAAAGACTAATGATGGTTAGCGAGCAGTTAAGCAAGAAATCAGCAAAGACTGATGATGGTTGGGGAGTAGCTAAGCAAGAGATCAGCAAAGACTGATTAAGATACTAATTTCCATGGCTAGCAGCCGAGCAGAAGACCAGGGTGAACAGCTCGGCTAGAAGCGACGCCGAGCAACTGAACAAGAAGCCCGGGGTAGCAGTCGAATCGAAGGCTCGGGCGAACAACTATGCAATAAGGCGACCAACAACGTACCAAGTATAGGAAACGTATGCGAACAACAGTGCAAAGAATACAAAACCAGAGCGATCAACTGAGGGAGTAAAGGTACTAATACCCGAGGAAGACATACGAGCGAACAACCGGTCACTACGAGAAGTAGCTAAATGACCTTACTGACTAGACATGACATTGGGAACTCCAACAGTCAACAATATGGGATATAGTCCAATTGTCCTAACACTTGGCACCCATCTAGTGGGCAATAGCTTAGATTTAGTACAAGTGCCTTAACACTTGGCAACTATCTAATGGTAGAATAGCTATGATGGTGACACGTGTCCCCCTTGTATGCTTATAAATACCCCTTCATTTGTATGAAAAGAATAAGTTCCATAATAAAAAAAAAAGACTAAACTCTTGCAAATTTATTTCCTTACATCTACTTAGCAAAAATCCATAATTCTTTGATCTTGTTTGGTGATCTTAATTAGAGAAAACAGCCACTAATCACCCGATTAGAAAAGATCATCAACACTACTTCTACGAGTTCATCCTACCCCAAGCATACAAGGGTTCTAGCCTAACATGGTTTTAACGAGAATAAGAACAATTAAATAAAAAACGAACATAAACATGATGATACGAATTAAATAACTAAAAAGCATAAACTAGGGTTTCGAAGAAAGAAATTAAATTCTAAGAACTGAAATCGAATTAATAGAAAGATAAGAAGTCTCAAGTATCAAGTACTGAAGAACAAAAGAAAAGAATATCAAAATCAAAACCCTAAATATGAATTCGTAATGTTTAAACCTCAATTAAAAGTAAAATAAGATTTCTTGAACTCTTGGTGCTCTTCTCTCTCTGAAAACTATCTCTATCTGTGAAGTGGTGTTCAAAATCATGCTCGGAATGGGTATAAATAGGCAACGGGTCAAATTGGGCACTCGTTGGCCGAAATCCACGTTTTGCTCGAGTATAGCTCGAGTAGAAAGTACTCGAGCAATGCAAGCTCAAAATAGAAATCATTTAGAGTGCGAAAAGTACTCGACCAGCCTCAGGTCGAGTGCAATACTCGAGTAGTCACTACTCGACCAAGCACAGCTCGAGTACAACACTCGAGCGCTTGAGTAGTGAGTACTCGAGCGCCTCTTTCTTGAGCATTCCAGTGACACTTTTGCTTGCTCGAACTAATACCTTTTGTATTTCCTTCATATCTTCTCATCCGAGCATCCGTTTGAGACGATTAAAAGTCCTACGAACTCCATTTTTCGCCCTCTATCCATATATGAGCATCAAAGAGGCAAATTAATTAGTTTATGAAAATAGTTCTCAATTGACTCTAAATAATCATCGAAATCAATCAAAACATGGGTAAATCGAGCTATAAAACCTATCAATTTCATGCCTAATCAGTGGTAGTGTCAACTTCTTCTTAATTCTCAAGGGAGGTGCCTTATCAACCAACTTCTTGATTTTTTTTCTTCACATCCACACCTCATTCTCCTTTAGCTTTGGCCAAGACTACACTCTTGAGATCTCCATTCTCTTCCTCCATAGGATACTTCATGGCCTCATATAGGAAAACCTTTATTTCTTGATCATCAATCTTCAATGTGATTTTCTCATTCGCCACATCTTGCACCATTCCGGTTATAGCTAAGAAAGGCCTTCCCTAGACCAAATGAACATGCTCATCCTCCTCCATATCGAGGACTAAGAAATCTGCTGGGAATATATGATCATTCACCTTCACAAGGATGCCTTCAACCACACCTTGAGGTCGAGTAATAGATCGGTCAGCTAATTGAAGAGTCATCCTTGTCGGCTGAAGTTCTCCACACTCCAGCTTCTTAAATAATGACAAGGGCATCAGATTTATACTCGTTCCAAGATCACATAGTGCTCCCCTTTGTATCCCGTTCCCTATGTCACATAAGATTGTGAAAGTCCCGGGATCTTTCAGCTTCGGGGGTAGAGCTTTGTGCACTAATGCACTCACTTCATGGTTCAGCTGGACTAGCTTCGGCTCGTCCACTCTACGCCTTTTAGCTATCAAGTCCTTCAGGAACTTGGCATAATTCGGCATCTGCTCGAAAGCATCATAGAATGGTATATTGTTGTGGAGTTTCTTAAAGACATCAAGAAACTTGGCAAACTTCTCATCTAGCTTTTTCTTCATTAATCGCTGTGGATATGGGACTGGAATAACAGATTTAGGTACTCCCCATTCATCTCGCTCGGTTTTCTTTACGTTCTTCCTAGCCTCTTTTTCCTTTTACACTTTGGGATTCTCTCAGGTTCCTCCATATCTTCATTATCTTTTATTTTCTCTCTCTGAGCATCTTCCATCTCAACCTCTTGATGGGCTTTCTCCACGTCAGCAGGTAGTGGAGGTCTATCATATTCGGTACCACTTCTCAACTGTATTGCTTTGTATTGCTTTTTTGAATTCGTCTCGGGTATGGATGGATATTTACTCGGCTCTCTACTCAACAATTTTACAATCTGACTCATCTAAAACTCTAATGAAGTGAACCTTTTGTTGTTCTATTGTTGAGCTATATTGAGATCTACATCTCTCTTCTGGAGTTCTTGATCCCTCTGATCAAACTTTTTACTCATCTCTTTCATATCATACTCCAGTGAGGATAATCTCTTACTACCTTCCTCCACCTTTTGGAGATAGCTCTCAACATCTCATCTGTTGAGGTACTTCCTTCTCCTCATGGGAGTTTGGAGCCAGGATCGACATTTGAAGGCACAGTAATACCCGCTCTCGGGTTACTGTAGGACAAGTCATCATTCTTCCTCCATTATTCTGATTGGCCTGAGGACCTTCCTAGTATCCCTGAGTACTCCTCCATTGATTTTGAGGAGGCTGAGGACCCGGTGGAGCAAACGGTTGACTGTAAGCAGGTCTCCCCTGATAATTTCCACCTTGATAGCCATTCTGATTGTAATTCTGGCCTCCCATATAGTTGGCCACCTCTAGTTGGCATCCTGGCTGATCCACTTTCTCACTCATCGCATTATTCTGACTACTCAAACTTTGCCCAACCTCAAGATTGCTAATTTTCTCCATCATAGCCATCAATAGCTTTCTCTTGCCCTCACTATCTTCCACCTGATGCACTCTCTGAAATTCCTGGTCATCGCTCCACTGCCCTGCATTTTTTACAATATTTTCAATTATCTGTCTACACTCGGCTGCTTGATGATTCAGGAATGCTCCTCCTACACAAGCATCAAGATGGCTTTGAGCAGTTTTACATGCCCCACAATAGAAATAGGCCATGATGTCCTCCTCGTCGTCCCCATGCTGCGGGCACTCAATAAGCATGTTGGAGAATCTCTCCCGAGCCTGACTTAATTCCTCTCCGGTTTTCTGCTTGAAAGATGAAATCTCCTTCCTGGCCTTAACGGTTCTAGATGGAGGGTAGAATCGCTCGAGGAATAGACGCTTGAGCTCGGCCCAAGTAGTTACACCTCCCCGTGGGAGCGTGTTATCATACCACTTTTGGCTATTCCAGTTAGAGAGATCTGGAATAGCCTTAACCACTTGGCATCCTCAGACATGTCATTATGATTGAAAGTCGAGGCTATCATTAGAAAGATCCTCAAGTGAGTATGTGGATTATCTTTCCCTGCTTCTCCTTTAAACTGGTTCTCAACCAGTATCTTCAATAAGCCTGGAGATATCGAGAAATTGTTCGCCTCAACCGGTGTCATCGCTACACCATCATAATATCGTTGAGGCTGAGCCTAAAACTTTCCTCGGATTGCTATACCCGGGTCAGCGTTCTGTGGAATGTGATGTGGGTAAACTTGTGGTGGTTGGTTATAGTTGGGTTGTGGGGGGAGGGGGGTAATATGGTGGATAGTATGGTGGATATGGGTATGGGTGGTATGGGTTATTTTGTTGGTAGACAGGGTTGTTGAATGAGTTGTTTGGGTTGTGTAGGTTTTGGTTGATGCCTTGATTTTGGTTTGGTACGGGGTTGTCTTGGTTCTGTGGGTTTAGATTTTGGTTGGCTACTTCCTCTTGGGGTACATGCTTTGGACTACTGGCTCCCTTAGTCTTCTCAACCCTTTCCACATTCTGAGTAAGCCCTTGTGTCTCAAGATCTAACTCCCCGCCTGAATTCAAATTCATGTCATCACCTCCTGCAGTAACCATCCTTCTCTGGAAAGCTCGATTCCTTCTAGCTATAGTCTCAGGGTCCTGTTTAGTCCTGTCTTCGCTCGTTTCTCCTTTTGAGTGTGTTTTCATATACTTGAGTACTCAACAAGAAAGATCAAATGCACCAAACTACAAATAAAGAAAAATAGAAAATAAAAGCACTAACTAATTATTTATATAGATTGTGCTTAATACTGAGACCCTAATTTAACTAAGGTGATGCGGCCGTTCTCCCTAGATAAACAGGTACATTATAAACCCTTTCACAAATCCTTTCCTTATGGCCATTCTCCATAAAGGAGCGAACTACAAAAGCAAAAAAGAAGTCATGTTCTATCCTATCCTCCTAAGCTCTTTGCCCGGTGGGAGGAGGGAGGTTATCATCCTTAGGATCTTCCAAGGGCGCCCCTGAGAGTGAAGGATCAATTGGGACGTCCTTGGTCAGCTCAGCAATTAGTCCCTTAGCATCAACCCACTCTTTTTGGGCTTTCTCAGTTTGAGCAGCGATCTCTTCCTGCTCGCCCTTGCCGACCTTCTCTTCCTCGTCCTCGGGAGGATGGGTGATTATGATCCGGGGGTCAAGAAAATTAATCTTAACCCTATAATCGGGTAGATCGCCGATCTGGAGGACAGTTCCCGGCTCGGGAGGGTTGGATTCAACGTAGTTGGTGAACTCCTTTTCGATCTCCTCAACAATGTGAGGGACATTGAATTCATTCAAGAATCGAATGCATTCGGCATAGGCAGTCACGACCCCAAGAAGTGAGTCTCTCCCCATCTTGCGAACCAACTCTTCTTGCATGACAGAGTTGGCGAGTTGATTCTCCAGATCAGCAATTTTGGCCATTGCCTTTGTCACAAACTTCTCGGCAACCTCCTTTTACTTTTGTGTACGAGCGAGCTCGGCCCGGAGTTTTTTGTTTTCAGCATTTTTGTCCTTGAACTCTCCGGTAATTTTGAATTGGAGGTTAAGAGCTCGTTGTTCGCCGGCTTGATGGGCCTTGACTTTGTTCTGGAGGTCGATAACCATCTTCTTGGCCTCCTCCTTCACCTAGTCCCTCTCCTTTGCGATGCAGCTAACAGTTATCGCATGCTGACGGGCATATCTCTCCAACTCCTCGACCTGGTCGACCAATTTCTGTACGACGACTAGGGTGTTGCCCGCCTCGATAATACACAAACGACCATTAGCACGAGGCGCTTGAGTTTTGACAATGTTGTGTAGGTCTGTGGTCCAAGAACGAGCAACAGATTCGGAGGCGCGTCGAACAAAGGAGTTCAGAATCTCGCGATGATTGGCAGGCACCTTCGAACAGGTGTACTGGTGCACCATGTTTGATCGCCCAGGATATTGGTTGGGCTCATAGCTACAAGAAAACACACAAGAGTGTTAAAAAAAGAATTAAGAAAATGAAGAAAGTTCATGATAGAAAACGTACGCATCGTGACGACCTTTATCCCAGCCGAGATAGGTCGCATCGTGCGGATGATCCGCATGAACTTCAGGAGCAGCCGCGACCAGAGGCTGCTCAGAATGTTGCTCCACAGAAGGAGCTCGCCCACCTTCGGGCTCAATTAAGCGGGCTAAAACTGCTCCATTTTCTTGGGTGACCTTGGCCTTCTTGGCCACCCTTTCAGGATCAGAGACGGGAGTGTCATCTCCTCGGAGAAGCCTTTAAGGCTTGGGAGTCCCAGCTGCGGGTAGGCTACTTGCGGGGGCAGTTTGTTTGGCCGAGCTCGTTCCGCCTGCCTGTTTGGGATCATCCTTGCCCACTTTCGCCGCTAGGGCGATTATCTTCGTGAGGGGATCGATCTTCTTGTTCCCTTTCTTGATCAGCATTTCCCACACCAGTTGATCGAGCGTGTGGAATAAAGGGTGGATGGTAACTGTGATGAGCTGGTCTGCAGGGATGGCAAACAACTTATAGTTAGAAAACTAAGATGTGAAAAATAAAAGTCGAACAAAGTTGTTTGCCGAGTTTAGAACAGTACCGTAAGGGACTTGGGCCTGAGCCTCAAGGTAACGGGGGTAGGTAGTGAAGCGAGCTATCCTTTGCGTCTCTTCCGTACAGAGATGATCGACACTTCGAACTACTCGATTCTAGAGGGCGATCAGGCTTACGGTGAACAGGAACAAGTCGTCCATACTGTCTTTAACACTCCGCCCCTTGATATTCTTTGGACCTGAAACAAAAGAAGAAAAAAATAAAATTAGTCTTATCACTTCAAAAATTTAGAAGGGATAAGACTCACGAATCAGTTCCTCAAACTCCGCCGGAGTGTTTATTCGTTCAGGACCCCCATATGGGCAAGCTGAAGCAAAACCAGTCCCCACCAATCCAAAACCAATCGTGCTTCCAGTCTCGCACCTTCCTAGTGATATCCTCTATCAACCTCAAGTTTGGTCGCACCTTGAGGTAGTACCAGCCCGCCTCATCTCCAGTACACACGGTAGGCGTCATATGGTAGTTGACCTCTTTGGCGGACAGCTTATTCGGATATCCCTCAAGGGCGCACAGCACCATAAGGGACATGAGATTCATCCACCCAACAGGAGTTAGTTGGGTGATGGCAAGATTTGTTTGCTCCAGGAAACGGCCGATCAAAGGATGCAACAACAATGTTACCCCGACGTTTAAGGTAGCAAGGTTGATCGCCGTAAGTCCACGAGGTGGGCGGTCAGCTCTGTCGTCCTGCAAGGCTGCATACATGTACACATCGTAAGGGATATTGTAGTCCCTCCTAATCTTGGGCAAATCCTCCTCGGTAATGGCGGACATGATATAGCTTGTCGCGTACTCGGTTGCCCTAAGTTTTTGCCTTCCGCGAGCTGGAATTTCAAATTAGGAGGAGTACTCCCTTTCATATGCATCCCAGTCCACTTGGCGGGAAATTACAATCGAGATCTGACGCTCGATCGGATTTGTTATGGGGTACTCAATTTTCTTCAGATGGCTCCAAGTGAGTTCGTCAGTTGGAACACGCCGCACCACCTCGACCTCGTCTTCCTCCTCGTGGATGTTGATAGGCGAACATCATCTAATATGGAGCGAACAACAATTAAAGTCTAAACAAAGAAAATCACAATTTGGGTGCATTAACCAATCTGAGAGGTGTATAAAATGACGAACAACTCCCCCGACGAACAAATAATGGGCGAACAGGTATTAAGACCCGAGACCAAGAATGAGCCAACTGTGAAGTCATCAATGACGAACAACTTGGTCAAACTATGATATAACAAACAGCCAAGGAGGTGTGTACAAGTGAACAAAGGACAAAGATCCCAAAGCCAAGCTGAACAAAGTCATAAGGCGAACAACTTCCAGAGTACAACCTCGAGAAGCGAACAACTTTCAGTTGGAGAATCAACAAGATCCGTCAAGCCGACCTAGGCGAACAACAATGAGCCCGAGATAAGACCCAAGAAGACTTTGTAACTAAGATTCAGCTTAGATAAGATCAAAGAGACACATGTCAAACATGCAGGCTAGGGATACCAAGAGTCAGGAACACCTCCTGCTTGCTAGTCTCTATAAATAGTTGCTCTCCAGCTTATGAAATACAAGTTCAAATTCATAAACACTCCCAAAACATACACTATTACACCTAAATGCGCACACATACGAAATTATTTCAATTTCGACTTTCGTATATCCAATTCCATAACCCGAACCTCGATTTACCATTTACGGTGGTAACCAATCACACGTAATTGATTGATGATCAATAAACCGAACTTAAACAGTCACTAATCCACCCGATAAAATTTGATCACCAACAATTTTGGCGCTAGAAGGAGGGTTCGAACCTTCGATTAGTGTGATTACTCAAGAACTTCAAGCTGAAAACTTGAAGATTCAAAGAAAACCTCAAGAAATACTTGAAGATTCAAGCAAAGGTATTCTTGGTGTTCTTGGTGTTCTTCAATATAAAAATTAAAGAACAATCAAATTGAAATGCCTCAATCAAAGGAGACCCAAGCATCACGTTTGTCAAGGAGGCAATCTCCCACCCGAGCCTCGTCGGCCGACCACCAAGATCGTGATCCTAGACATACAAATAGGTCACAGCACACGGCCATAACCCATAATCTCCCACTTGAAATGGAAGCCCTGGCGAACAACCCTAATGAACTGGCCAAAACTATTGCTGTTCTCCAGGCTTTACAGAAACAGCAAGATCAGAATAGGCCTTCACTAGTGAGGCCTAAGGACAAACCCGTGGAAGTTGTTAGGGCCAGATCAACCAGGGGCGAAAAACGTGAGGTAGACAGTGCCCAAGTTAGGCGAGATAAGGGCAAGGCAAAGATGGTTGAATTAAGAGAGGGCCAGGCTGAATCTGCTCGCGGGCGAACAACAATGTCGAGCCACGGAACAACCCGCTCCAGTGCTCAAGATAGACTTGGCCAACCCCAACATCAAGACAAAGTTGCTCGCCAGGAGGTAATGCATGGGCGAGCAACATATGAACAACCTCGCCCTTCGGTCCATGAGAGACTTTCCCAGTCTGCATTCAGACGTTTGGGACTAAATGCGGTGAGCAACCCTAAAAAGCAGCTCCAGGATTTGCCCACTCCAAGTGAGGGATTGCGACGAACAGAAAGGTTTGCACCTTTGTTCGCCGAACAACCTCCAAGTCAGGGGGCATCTCCGGATGAGCTATCAAGCTTGAGGAAGGCAATAGAAAGCATGCAGGGACAGTTAGACCAGCAGAGGGGAGTGGGGACGACCAGCTTGCCATCCTCACCATTATCAACTTACATTCTGAAGGCCCCGATTCAGAAGAAAATCCAGTTTCCAGCAAGTATACAGTATGACGGCCTTGCAGATCCCAGAGTTCATCTTACAAAGTACTCGGACTATATGGTCTCGGTGGGAGCCAGCGATGCCACTCAATGCCGGAACTTCCCGTTAACTTTGGGGGACCGGGTGCACAAATGGTTCTCAGCATTGCCATCAGCGTCCATCCATTCGTTCACTCAGTTGAGTCGGGAGTTCCTATCTCATTTTTCAACGGCAGGATCGTACTTGTCCCAGAAACATCGGTTATCGGACCTAAAACAAAATGACGACGAGTCGGATCGAGCGTTCATGGAAAGGTTCGATAAGGTGTTGTTGGAGGGTGAGCCCGTCAGCGAGGACACAAAAATTGTTGCTGTTATGGCAGGGCTGAAGAAAGGGTCAAAGCTATGGAAAGAAGTATATTTAAAGTGCCCGAGAAGCTACGCCGAGTTTAGAAATCAGGCGGGCATATTCGTTTCTATGCATGAAGCCCTACAGTCAAACTTGGGGGAGAATAAAGTCGACCCCAAGGAGAACAACAAAAAACCTGGTGCAACAAGCTATCGAGTCCCTAAAAATATGAAGGCATTCACTGAAGGGACAAAACTCAAAGAAAAGTTGAATCAGGTGTTAACAGTGTCAGTCGATACTGTTTACGAGAATGTGAAGGATAAGGAATTGCTTTCCCCTCCCCGGAAAATTCGTCAAGATACTGGCAAACTCAACCCGAACAAATATTGTGCCTACCATCAAAGCGTGGGGCACTTTACAAGTGAATGTAGAGATTTGCTCAAGCAGCTCTGGCATTTTTACGAGGACGGAAAGCTATCCGACTTTGTTAAAAGACAACCCGGGAAGAGAGTCCGGGAGAACAACTCTGAGGACGAAGATGATCAACCTCAGAAGAATAATAAACCGGCGCGATCAGTTCCTACCATCCCTACTCGTCCATTGGAAGATTTATACATGATGGAACCTGCAGGTCCCGCAGGAGGGTGTTCAGATGGACGACCGCCGATCTCCAAACGAAAAAAAAGGCCGAATTACGAGCAATCGATCAAGTGCAGGAAATGGGGGTCAAGCCAACTATCATGCAGACAGCAGAACTGACCTTCACCGAAAAGGACTTAGAGGGAATTCTGACTCCACATAACGATTCGCTCGTAATCTGCGCAAAGATAATGGGAACACGAGTCCACAGATTGTTGGTGGACACCGGAGCCTATACCAACATCTTGTTTAAAAGCACACTTGATAAACTTGGAGACTTTTCGGCCCACATCCGGGACTCAAATCATCGAATCCTAGGCTTCGGAAATGCAGTAACAGTCCCGTTGGGAGAAATTTCTTTGCTTGTACAACTTGTAACGATCGAGGAACCCGAAAAGAATATTACTAGAATGGTTGATTTCTTGGTTGTAGATCAGGAATCAACTTACAACGGGTTCCTTGGTCGACCTTTTTTGAATGAATTTAAAGCTGCCTGTTCAACTTACCATTATTGTTTGAAGTTCCCAACAGCAAGTGGAGCAGGCACAGTTAAAGGAGATCAAAGGAAGGCTCGAGAATAGGCTTGGCAATGGGGCGGGGAATCCCCGATCCCCGCGGGGATCCGCCCCGAACGGGGCGGGGAATCCCCGAAACAAACGGGGATGGGGGTGGGGACGGGGATTTTTTTCCCCCGTAAGCGGGGACGGGGCGGGGACGGGGATAGTATTCCCCGCCCCGCGGGGATCCGTATTATTTTTATATAATAAATATATTTATATGTTTATAATATATAAATTTAAAAGTAAATTATAAATAAATATATCATAATTGTCCTACTCAATTAACTATTTATTTTAAAATTACATCTATATTTATTTTAATATTATGTTATTAGTTTCAAGTTATATATAATTTCACTTTAAAATATATATTAACTAAAAATATTAGAATTAGAGACTCTTCAAATTGTTTAAATTAATTTTTCTTAACATCAATTTAAACTAATTGTTGTTTATGATTTTTTTTTAATTTTTATACTATATTATATATATTTTTATTTTAAAAAATGAGATAAATATCTAAATGGGGAACGGGGAATCCCCGCGGGGCGGGGATGGGGGAGAAAAATTCCCCGTTTATTTCGCGGGGATGGGGACGGGGAATCCCCGACTTCGCGGGGACGGGGATGGGGAATGGCATCCCCGGCCCCGCCCTGCCCCGTTGCCAAGCCTACTCGAGAATGTCTCTTACAACTACAAGCAAAACATGCACAAGTATCCATGATGGAGGCCACCACCAGCTATCCAGTTGATGGACCATCAATATTGGAGAACATGATGGACATAGAAGATGACCACATGGATACGGACGAACAACACCATGACGAGCAGGTGTTGAACGAACAACTCCTTACCACCCATGAGGAACATCATCCTGACGAACAACTAGGGGGTGGTGGCGAGCAACATTCACATGATGGCCTGGAGGGCCAAGTATTGACTAACAACAACAAATTGGGGCCAATAGACGATCTAGATCCCCGCCTGGGGGCAGAGCCGATGAACATCGAAAATGATTTCAACTCTGAGGGACCAATACTTGATCCTCGGTGGAAGGGACAAAAACGACGAGCAACTCCAGTTGAAGAGCTGGAGGCGTTCAAAGTTAATCCTGAAAACCAGGATCTCGAATTATACATAGGATCTGAGCTCCCTGAGCCTTACAGATCCCGAATGAAAGAGTTCCTCAGCAAAAATCTAGATGTTTTTGCTTGGTCTCACGCGGACATGGTGGGGATAGATCCAGAACATGCTTGCCATAAGCTCAATATCAACCATGCAAGAAAGCCCGTCCATCAAAAACGACGGAAGTACGGCCCCGACAAGTATCAAGCCTTAAATGAGGAAGTAAAGAAGTTGTTAGACAACGACCTAATTCGACAAGCACTCTGTCCACAATGGGTAGCAAACCCAGTCCTTGTGAAGAAACCAAACGGGACCTGGAGGCTATGCATAGACTTTACAGATCTGAATGCAGCATGCCCGAAGGACAACTTTCCTCTTCCTCACATTGACCAATTGGTGGACAGCACTGCAGGTCATGAAATGCTAACATTCATGGATGCCTTTGCCGAGTACCATCAAATTCCGATGCATCCAGATGATCAAGAGAACACAGCATTTTATACAAACAAAAATTTGCTGTGTTGGAAGAGAATGCCCTTCGGCCTCATCAACGCCGGAGCAACATATCAGAGGCTGGTGAACAAAATATTCGACCAACATATTGGAGATACAGTGGAAGTCTACGTTGATGACATCGTAGTCAAAAGTCCCCATAAAGAAGACCATCTCCAACACTTGACCCAAGTTTTCGAAATTCTTCGACATTACAACATGAAGCCGAATCCAAAGAAGAGCAGCTTTGGAGTTCATTCAGGCAAATTCTTGGGTCATCTTGTTAGTCAACGGGGAATTGAGGCTAACCCCACAAAAGTTAAAGCCATTGTAGATATGCAACCTCCACGCTCAATAAAAGAAGTGCAGAGACTCACGGGATGTCTAGCAGCACTAAACCGGTTCATATCCAGATCAGGAGATAAATGCCGCCCATTCTTTGAAGCCATCAAGAAAGGACAGTTCACATGGACTAACAACTGTCAAAGGGCGTTCGACCAACTCAAAGAGTATCTGGGATATGTAAAAATCCTATCAAAACTCGTCCCAGGAGAAAAGCTATATTTATACTTGGCAGCATCAGAAGTGGCCATCAGCTCTGTCCTGGTACGGGAAGACGGCAAATTCCACCAACCTATCTATTACGTCAGCCAGGCTTTACATGAGGTGGAGATCAAATACTCCCCAACCGAGAAGCTGGCGTATGCGCTTGTCATGAGTGTGAGGAAGTTACGGCCGTACTTTTTCGATCATCAAGTTGAAGTACTAACAACTTTCCCACTCAGACAAATTCTCCATCGCCCCGACACAGCTGGTCGTCTATTAAAATGGTCACTGGAGATTAGCCAATTCGGGGTAACTTATGCTCCTCGAACAGCGATCAAAGGGCAAGCGTTAGCCGACTTTATAGTCGAACTGACCTTCCCACCAGATCCGACGAGAGGACTTGATCACCCCTGGCATCTTTATGTAGACGGATCTTCGACTAACATAGCCTCGGGGGCAGGAGTGGTTCTAATCAGTCCAGACAGACAAGTATTCACTTCGGCAATCAGATTTGGCTTTATGGCAACCAACAACGAAGCCGAGTATGAAGCTCTCATTGCTGGTCTCCATCTATCCCTTGCAGTAGGTGTCAGACGGTTACAAATATTCGGCGATTCACAATTGATTGTGAACCAGGTCCGGGGTGAATACGAGGCGAAGGACGGCCATATGGTCGAATATCAACGGATTGCTGCTCACCTGATGTCCTTTTTAGATCAAGTATTCATTGAACAAATTCCAAGGACGAGCAACACTCAAGCAGATGTATTGGCCCGACTAGCAACAAGCGACGGACCTGCAGAGTTGGCAGATATTATAATTACAAAGATGAATGACCCATCAACAACAAGTTATAATATCAACCAACTAAGTGATCAAACCAGTGAAGAAGAAGATTGGAGAACAAGTATAGTCAAATACTTGAAAAGTGGGGAAAAACCAAACAACTCTTTTGAAGCTGCCAAGCTAATTAAGCAAGCCGCCAGATATACTCTGGTAGGCGAGCAACTTTACAAAAGAGGAATATCACTCCCACTTCTCAAATGTTTGCCTAGGGGGCAAGGACGAGCAATACTCGAAGAAATACATGCCGGAGTATGTGGAAATCATACTGGGGGGCAAGCCTTGGCGTACAAAACTATCAGACAAGGCTATTACTGGCCGACTTTACGCCAGGACGCAATAAAAAAAGCAAAGACTTGCCACCAATGCCAAATTTTTGCACCAAACATTCATACCCCGGCTCAACAGCTCGTATCGGTTTATAGCCCATGGCCTTTTGCTAGATGGGGAATGAACATTATTGGTCCCTTCCCAGCAGGAGTTGGAGGAGTTCGATTTGCCGTTGTGGCAGTCGACTATTACACAAAATGGGCAGAAGCAGAGGCCATGTTGAAAATTACGCAACAGAAAATGATCAACTTCATATGGAAGAACATTGTCTGCCGTTTTGGGGTTCCACAAACCATCGTGACAGACAATGGTCCACAGTTTGATGGAAAAGAGTTGAGAGACTTCTGTACAAAATGGGGGATCAAGAAACATTACTCTACGCCCTATCATCCCCAGTCAAATGGACAAGTTGAAGCCGTAAACAAAATTATCAAGCATACGTTAAAGATACGGCTAGCAGAAAGCAAAAGTAGTTGGTCTACGGAGCTTCCGGAAGTCCTATGGGCATACAGAGTTTCTCCCAGGTCAAGCACCGGAGAAACACCTTTTGCAATGGCTTTCGGGACAGAGGCTGTAATACCAATTGAATTAAAGACCAATACGTGCAGGACGACCAACTTTGATGAGCAAGCAAACAACTATGCTCTGGTTGCTGAAATAGATTTGCTCGAGGAAAAAAGACTGAGTGCCGAGCTAAAAAATACTACCTATAAGCAGCGAGCAGAACGCTACTATAATTCCCATGTTAAACTTAGGGAATTAAGAGTTGGAGATTTGGTTCTAAGAAAGTTACTCGCCCAACCTCCAGGTGTATTGGGACCAACTTGGGAGGGCCCGTATCGTATAACGGAAAAATTCGTTAATGGCGTATACGATATCGAAGACATGGAAGGCAAGCCGGCCCAATACTCCTGGAATGTTGTACATCTAAAGAAGTACTATCAATAAAGCGAACACGTTCTTAGTTGGACGAACAACTGTCTTGGGGGGGGGGGCAGAGGAACCAAGTAAGGCATACCAAAAACTTGTCTAATTTTTTGAAAATTTTGCTAAGTTTAGAGTTTAATGTTGTTCGGCACATTGTATAGCTTAGTGCTGTTTTATATCTTGTTTTAGATAAAGTTGCTCGGCAAAAAATATTATAAGCGAGCATATTTTGATTAGTGTTTAAAGTTGTTCGTCGATTTGTATATGTTAGTGACGAGCAATCTTACAACACTTGTATTTTTTTTACGAATGTAAATATAATAGTTGTTCGTCAAAAAGGAAAAGTCCAAAAGCTCGAGGTACAAGTCCATTTAAAGGTTGTTCGTTTTACAAATGAACAGAACCTAAGGACCAAAGCCACTTAAAGGTTGTTCGTTTTTTAAAATGAACAGAACCTAAGGCTGAACCCTGATTCCACTAAAGGCAAAGTTCAATTCGAACAAAAGCCCAACACTATATGTTATAATTGCAAAGGCATTGACAAAAATGTAAAGGCAATTAACATATAAAGAAAATGAGCGAACATGAAAAAGACATTCCATTAAATCAAAGGCTTTTAAGCCCAAAAGATAGTACAAGCTGAAAGTAGCCACAAGTACTACAAAAAAAGAAACGAACAACTATTACAAGAAGAAAGAAAAAAAAGCTGTCCTAAAAACTATTGTTGCTCGACAGGGGGAGGATCTTGAGTTTGCTCGGTGGGAGGTTCAACGATCAGGTCTCGAGCCAAGTCTTCAGCTGCCTTATCCTCCACCTCTTTAGCATTTTGCTCATCAACCACAGCCACCTCTTCCTCTTGTTCGCCTTCGTCAACTGGAGGAGGAGGGTGAGTGATGGCAATACTAGGGTCAAGTTTATCAAGTTTAACCCCTAGTACAGCCAAATCCGCCAGCTGAATTTCAATATTGCTCGGCGGCGGATAATTCTCTATGAATTCATTCAAGTCCTTGGCCATTTCTTCCACCAAGTCCTTGAAGTCATAGGCATCAGCCGTGCGGATGCTGTCCGCGTAGGCACAAATATATCCAAGGTTGGAGATGGGGCTGATTAGGCGTGAAATTGTTATGTTTTGGTGCCCAAATTACTCATGTTTCGAGTGTTTTCGATTAGTGCTTGGAGTCAAATGAGCATTATTTCTATACATTTATAAATTTGTCTCTTTGATGATCATAGGTGAATAGAGGACGAAAAGTGGAGTTCGTAGGACTTTGAATCGACTCAAACGGATGCCCGGATGAGAAGATATTGAAGAAATACGATTGGTATTAGTGCGGACGAGGAAAAGTATCATTTGGAAGGATTAGAGATCACTCGAGCGCATGGCTCGAGCGCCACCGCTCGAGCGCCTTACTCGAGCGCTTAAAACATACAGAACCATTCTTGCGCTCGAGCAGCTCGAGCGCCACCGCTCGAGCGAATCGCCCGAGCGTCCAAAACATACAGAGTCATTTCAGCGCTCGAGCAGCTCGAGCGCGACCGCTCGAGCGAATGCGTCATTCGAGCTACATAGCTCGAGCGGGACTGCTCGAGCGTTCTGCTCGAGCGCCCATATACTTTTGCCTCCGGATGCGTATTTTCGGCCCATTAACTCCCGTTTCGACCCGGTGCCTATATATACCTCTTCCAAACACGTTTTGAAGACCCCCAACTTTTAGAAATAATTTTAGACTTAGTTTTGGAGAGGAAGAAGGAGAGCAAGCTTTATTTTACGTTTTGTTGAGGTTTTGCATTCGAATTCTTAGTTTCTTTTTAGCTCGTTACTTTAAACGCTTTTAATTTCGTTTTAGTTAATTCAATTTGAGTTCTTCGTATTTATTCTCTTTTTAAATCCTAGTTTATGTTTACTATTTTCTTTATTCAATTCATCATGTTTATGTTCGTCGTTTCTTTTATTGCTTTTATTTTTGTTAAAACCATGTCCGGCTAAAACCCTTGCATGCTTGGGTTAGGATGAACTCGTAGAAGTAGGATGTGGGTACGTAATTAGAGTAATTCGTGACGTTAGTTTTAATTCTCTTAGTTAATGAATTCTTATAATTAATCTGAACTTTACCTTTGAATTTCGTACGAAAGTGTTATAGAGAGGACGACCGCATCACTCAATAACAATTAGTAGTCTTAACGAGAAGGTTTAGGAAAGGTTAATTCATCTACCGGTTTAGCGAAGGAGGACGACCGCATCACCTTAGTTAAATTAGGGTCTCATTAATTGAGCACAGTTCATTAACTTGTTAGTGGATTAGTGAAGTCGATTGCTAGGATAAAGTATTAGGGTGAGAAATCTTGAGCTTTCATTCTACGATCTTTTACTTAGGTTAATTCTTGTTTGTCACGATTACTTTGATTATGTACCTGCTCCGTTAGTATACGTAGGGATTCCTATCCTGAGCATCACCATCTCATATCTGAAAAACACCTTAGATACTTAGTTTAATTTTCCTTTTGCATTAGTAGAGTAATTTAGTTTAGATTATTTTCTCTTTTCAAAAAAACCAAAAAAACATCACACTCATATTAACTACGACGCGTAGATCTTCAGGGATCTATTCGCATATACCATCCCTTGGGTTCGATAATACTTGGTCCCTATACTTGCCCATGCTACAGTGAACCCGTTCTCTTGCGGGGTAGCTACTAGTAGAAGCTAGTGTAGTCGCTTCAAGTCAATGGCGCCGTTGCCGGGGATGGCGTTGAATGTTTGAATAGGACTTGTAGATAGCTTAGTAGTTAGTAGTGAGTGATTTATTTTCTGTTTTTATTTTTATTCCCATTCGTTAGGCAGTTGCGTTTGATCTTTCTGCTAGTGTTTCAGGTTTATGAAAACACGCTCACAAGGCAATACGAGCGAAGAGAGATTACCTGCAGATCCTGAGACAATAGCCAGAAGGAACCGAGCCTTCTTGAGAAGAATGACTACTGCCGCGGGAAACAAAGACAAAATTTCTGATGAACTTGGGGAGTTAGACAAGATAGCTGCAGAGTATACTGCTCTTGTGGAACGGGCAGAGGGTGCCAATGGAAATAGCAGTAATCAGCAGATACCCATAGGGGGAACTGAGAGCCCACACCCGAACCCACAAGACACAATCAACTCTGCACAAACACAACCCCAAAACCAGAACCAAAACCCTGCTTACCCACAAAACCCAAATAACCCTTTTAACAACCCAGCATACCAACATTACCCATATCCACCTTATCCTTACCCACCATACCCATACCATCCACCACCAGTCTACAACCAACCACCTATTTACCAACCACCACCCCAACAAGTACCCGTACCAGCTGCTAATCCTCAATACGTTCCTCAGAACGTAGATCACAATATTGCTATTCGAGGGAGGTTTGCAGCGCAGCCACAGCGGTACTATGATGGAGTGGCTTTACCTCCAGTTGAGGCGAACAACTTCTCGATATCACCGGGGATTTTAAAGCTGCTGACCGAGAATCAGTTCAAAGGGGTGATCGGGAAGGAGAATCCTCACACACACCTGAGGAGCTTTCTAATGATAGCCTCCACATTTAATTATAATGGCATGTCTGAAGATGCCAAGAGGCTTAGGCTGTTCCCATTCTCACTGACGGGAATAGCCAAGGAGTGGTACGATAATACGCTCCCGCGGGGAGGTATTACCACTTGGGCAGAGCTCGAGCGTCTGTTCCTCGAGCGATTCTACCCTCCATCGAGGACGATAAAAGCAAGAATTGAGATATCTTCTTTCCGCCAGAAGTCAGGAGAGGACCTACGTCAAGCATGGGAGAGATACTCAAACATGCTGATTGAGTGCCCGCAGCACGGGTACAACGAGGGAGACATTATGGCGTTCTTCTATAGTGGTGCCAGCAAGGATGGTCAAGCCCATTTAGACGCCTGTGCGGGCGGAGCATTCCTCAACCAAGGCATAGAGAGGTGTAGAGAGATCGTTGACAACATTGTCACGAATGCCGGTGCTTGGGGTGTGGATGCAGATTTGCAAAGAGTGCATCAGGTGGAAGAGGGAGAAGGGACGAGAAGGCTGCTGATGGCCATGATGGAAAAGATCAACAACCTCGAGTTGGGGAAGAATTTGGGTGGAGAGCATGCAGTGGAGAATGAGAGAGTAGACCAACCCAGTGGACAGCAAGAGGTAGCCAATTACATGGGAGGTCCATATTACAATCAGAATGGCTACCAAGGTGGTAATCAGTATGGAAGGCCTTCTTATGGCCAACCATTTGTGCCTCCAGGCCCTCAGCCACTTCAAAATCAATGGAGGAACACACAAGGAGTTCAAGGAAGCCAGCAGCCTCCTCAAAACACATGGAGGAGGAATGATAATTTTTCTTATGCTAACCCAAAAGCTGGTGTTACTGTTCCTGCAGGTGTTGATCCGGGTTCTAAACCTCCTGGTGGAGAAGGCGGTGCATCAACCGAGGAGATGTTGAGAGCGATTCTTCAAAAGGTGGAGGAAGGGAGCAAGCGGTTGTCATCCTTGGAGTACGATGTGAAGGAGTTGCATAAGAAGGGTGATCAACGTGATCAAGAGCTCCAGAAGATGAACGTTGAGTGGACTAGAACTCAACAAGAGAACAATCGAAGGTTCACCTCTTTAGAGCTCCAGATGAGCCAGATTGCAAAATCAGTGAATAGAATGCCGGAGGGGAATCCGAAAGAGCAGTGCAAGGCGATCCAGCTTAGAAGTGGAACCAATTATGAAGGTCCTCAGATGCCTGCTGATTCTGAGACGCCCCAAGTTGAGAAGGGGATTGAAAGTAAAGGGATTGAGAAGCATAAAGATGTGGATAAGTCCCATCAAGACAAAGACCTTGAGGAGGTTGAGAGAGTTCCTAAGTGGAAAAAGGCAAAGGAAGCAAGGGAGAAAGTGAAAGAAACAGAAAGAGATGAATGGGGGGTACCCAAATCGGTGATACCTGTCCCATATCCACAGCGCTTCATGAAAAAGAAGCTCGATGAGAAATTCGCTAAGTTCCTTGATGTTTTTAAACAATTGCATATTAATATTCCTTTTTATGATGCTTTGGAACAGATGCCGCACTATGCGAAGTTTTTGAAGGACTTGATTGCAAAAAGACGGCGAGTGGATGAGCCAAAGTTGGTGCAGCTGAACCACGAGGTGAGTGCATTAGTGCACAAGACGCTTCCACCTAAGCTGAAGGATCCCGGGAGCTTCACGATCCTATGTGATATTGGGAACGGGATCAAGAAGGGAGTGTTGTGCGACCTTGGGGCGAGCATCAATCTCATGCCGTTGTCGCTTTTCAAGAAGTTGGAAGGTGGTGAACTTCAACCCACAATGATGACGTTTCAACTTGCCGATCGGTCTATTACTCGACCTCAAGGTGTGGTTGAAGACGTCCTAGTGAGAGTTGGAGATCACATCTTTCCAGCCGACTTTGTAGTGTTAGAAATGGAGGAAGATGAGCACGTGCCCCTGATTTTGGGAAGACCGTTCTTAGCTACGGCGGGGATGGTGCTAGACGTGGCGAATGGGAAGATCACGTTGAAGGTTGATGATCAAGAAGTGAAGATCTCCCTATATGAAGCCATGAAGCACCCGAGGGAGGATGAGAGCTTGTATTGCATGGATGCAATTGATCCTAGTGTTGAAGACACACCTTCTATCCCTAATCCTTCTGATATTCATGATTTTGTTAGTCCTTCACTTGATAATTTAACCCATGAGCGTTATGATCTTGATTATTTTGATAGGGATAAAGTGAAGAAGTTGAAGGATGAAGAGGTGAAGAAAGTGGACGTGGTCCAGCAAGAGGGAAAAGGAGGAGTTAAGAAGAAAAAGTCCAAACTCAAGAAATTGTTTAGTAAGACTCCTCCAGATAGAGGCAAAAAGGAGTTGAGACCCATAACACTTGGGGATGGGAAGAAAGCAAAGGTACTCATGATGGTGGGGCATCAAGGAAAGGAGTTCAAACACCACTCTTATGAGAGTAAGGGAGGTAAATTTGCGTATGATGTCCCATAAGCTCCTTTGAGCACGGTCCGGCATGAGGACCTTAAAAATAGCGCTGAATGGGAGGCAACCCATTTTTATTTGCTTTCATGTATTTTTAGTGTCTTTTTATATTATTAGGGTGTTTAGAGTCGTATGTCTAACCTCGTACTCGAGAGCTTTATTTTGTAGGCTTGTCTCTAAAGGAGTAAAGGAACCAAAGAAGTGGAGATTGAAGGAACCAACTTGAGACAAGGGAATGTGCAAGGCTACTGAGAGAAATTGAATTATTTGGTTGAGGTAACCCACAACCCCAAACGTAGACCTCTAGCAAGGTCGAAGTTTGAGGGGGTGGAGTTTCTTTTTATGATTACATTGCACATGCATGCACGCCCTTATCTTTGAGTTGAGTTTGATTGATTATTGGTGCCTTGAGATGCTCCTTGGGCTATTATTAATTTGTTTTGTTACTCAACATTTTATGCCTATCAATCACCTTATGCTTGTTGATTGCTATCTTTGAGTAGGATTTGATGAGTAGGGTGAATTGTGAGGCTGAGTTAGGAGTTTTCTTGTGTGAGTGTTTGAGTTAGAGTTGATTTGAGAAAGAACTTGTATGCTTGTGAATTTTTCTTTTGAGTACTTGTGTGATGAGAGTGAGAATGCACTAGGACTAACATGGATGTGAAAGCCGTGAGATTTGAGCCTTACGAGATTTAAATGCATGATTTAATCTCTTCGTTTGTGAGTGGATCGTCACCTTAGAGGATGCTAGAACTTGTGTGTGCTCTCTCTTCTTGATTGTTTCTAGTTTGATATGCCGAATGTGATCTTAGGCCATCTTTGATTTTATTGAGTCACTTAGCCAAAATTTTTCTTACCAATGACATTGATCCCTTGTTAGCCCCTTTGAGCCTAAAGCCTATTTTATTTGCTAGCACATATGAACACTATTCCAATTCCTAAGCCTTTTTGTCCCAATTTGAGTGGAGAATAGGAAAGTGTGAATATGAAGGGAGTGAATTGAGTTGAAAAAGGAAAATGTTGTTTGTTGAGTGAATATGAGAAGAAGGAGTGATGAGATTTGAGTTGTGGGAAAGAACAAAAAAAAAATTTGAGAATGAGCAAAAGAAAAAATGAGCTCATGTGTTTGTGCGAAAAAGAAAAAAAAAAGTGATTGAAAAAAAAAAGTGAAAGAGTGAGAAAGGAAAAAATTGAAGTGTTGAGAGTAGTGGAATTAAAGTGTATTGATTGCAAATGTTGAAGTGATTCTGCTCCTAATCTCAAAGTGCCAAAGTTGATTTTTCTATTCTCCATTCACTTGAGTCACTTACCCCATATTGTTATCCCACCCGTCCAAAGAGCCTACATTACAACCTTGAGAAAAGTCCTTTTTGATTCGGCATGGATTTCTAGAGTATGGTCGAAGTTGAGAGTGCTTACAAGCCTATGGCTGCCAATATGTGTGATTGATTGATTGAGTGAGTCCCTTAAACACTTTTATACACTTGTGAGGGAGTGAAACACATCGTTGAGTGCACGTCCATGCTTGATCTTGGTGTTTCTTGTTATTATTGCATGAGTACGATAAAAGAAAGTGAGTGAGTATACGGGTGATTGATCTTTGAAGCTCGAGTTCAATTACTTGCATGATTTGATTCTTGATTCATTCCTAACAATTTCACTTGACTTATTATTTCGTTGCTTGAGGACAAGCAACATGGTAAGTTTGGGGGGGTTGATTAGGCGTGAAATTGTTATGTTTTGGTGCCCAAATTACTCATATTTCGAGTGTTTTCGATTAGTGCTTGGAGTCAAATGAGCATTATTTCTATACATTTATAAATTTGTCTCTTTGATGATCATAGGTGAATAGAGGACGAAAAGTGGAGTTCGTAGGACTTTGAATCGACTCAAACGGATGCCCGGATGAGAAGATATTGAAGAAATACGATTGGTATTAGTGCGGACGAGGAAAAGTATCATTTGGAAGGATTAGAGATCACTCGAGCGCATGGCTCGAGCGCCACCGCTCGAGCGCCTTACTCGAGCGCTTAAAACATACAGAACCATTCTTGCGCTCGAGCAGCTCGAGCGCCACCGCTCGAGCGAATCGCTCGAGCGTCCAAAACATACAGAGTCATTTCAGCGCTCGAGCAGCTCGAGCGCGACCGCTCGAGCGAATGCGTCATTCGAGCTACACAGCTCGAGCGGGACCGCTCGAGCGTTTTGCTCGAGCGCCCATATACTTTTGCCTCCGGATGCGTATTTTTGGCCCATTAACTCCCGTTTCGACCCGGTGCCTATATATACCTCTTCCAAACACGTTTTGAAGACCCCCAACTTTTAGAAATAATTTTAGACTTAGTTTTGGAGAGGAAGAAGGAGAGCAAGCTTTATTTTACGTTTTGTTGAGGTTTTGCATTCGAATTCTTAGTTTCTTTTTAGCTCGTTACTTTAAACGCTTTTAATTTCGTTTTAGTTAATTCAATTTGAGTTCTTCGTATTTATTCTCTTTTTAAATCCTAGTTTATGTTTACTATTTTCTTTATTCAATTCATCATGTTTATGTTCGTCGTTTCTTTTATTGCTTTTATTTTTGTTAAAACCATGTCCGGCTAAAACCCTTGCATGCTTGGGTTAGGATGAACTCGTAGAAGTAGGATGTGGGTACGTAATTAGAGTAATTCGTGACGTTAGTTTTAATTCTCTTAGTTAATGAATTCTTATAATTAATCTGAACTTTACCTTTGAATTTCGTACGAAAGTGTTAGAGAGAGGACGACCGCATCACTCAATAACAATTAGTAGCCTTAACGAGAAGGTTTAGGAAAGGTTAATTCATCTACCGGTTTAGCGAAGGAGGACGACCGCATCACCTTAGTTAAATTAGGGTCTCATTAATTGAGCACAGTTCATTAACTTGTTAGTGGATTAGTGAAGTCGATTGCTAGGATAAAGTATTAGGGTGAGAAATCTTGAGCTTTCATTCTACGATCTTTTACTTAGGTTAATTCTTGTTTGTCACGATTACTTTGATTATGTACCTGCTCCGTTAGTATACGTAGGGATTCCTATCCTGAGCATCACCATCTCATATCTGAAAAACACCTTAGATACTTAGTTTAATTTTCCTTTTGCATTAGTAGAGTAATTTAGTTTAGATTATTTTCTCTTTTCAAAAAAACCAAAAAAACATCACACTCATATTAACTACGACGCGTAGATCTTCAGGGATCTATTCGCATATACCATCCCTTGGGTTCGATAATACTTGGTCCCTATACTTGCCCATGCTACAGTGAACCCGTTCTCTTGCGGGGTAGCTACTAGTAGAAGCTAGTGTAGTCGCTTCAAGTCAGGGGCCGGTGCGAGTTTGAACCTCCTCTTCAAGTTGCTCGCGGGTGAAGAGGTTGGCTTCCGCCTCCCGAAGGCGAGCATTTTCAGCTTTGAGCTCGGCAATCTCTTGTTCAGCCGCAGTCAATTTCTTCTCCCCCTCACCGAGCAAAACCTCCTTGTCCCCGAGCAGGGCCTCTTTGTCCTTCAGCTCTTTGGACAAGACTTGAATTTCTTCAAGACGCTTGTGCTCAGCATCAATGTAAACATTGATCTGGTTGTTGAGGCGAGCAATTTTAGCCTCGTATTGGCCGATCAGGCCATCCTTTTCCTTCGTAAGCTGCCGAGCAGTGCTGGCATAATGACGAGCAGACTCTTCTTGCTCGGCAACTTGAGCAATGGCCTTTTGGGCTGTGACGAGGCCGTTGGCAACGAGCATCATTGAGAGGTGGAGATTATCCACTAGCCCTTGTTGAAGAATGGCTTTGTCCAAAGGACGCGTCCAGGCTCGGGCGACCAACTCCGTCGCCTTGCGAACATGCTCGCCAGGAATCTCCCTTATGTTAACAGGAGTCTTCGAGCAAGCGTACTGATGTACAACACTTGCTCGACCGGGATAATCGTCAGCACGATATCTGCGAACAAGAAAGGAAAGGATACTTAGAAGAATAATAAAAGATGATGATGGAACTTGCTCGGCAGATGCTAATGTGGACTTACTCCTTGAATTTTCGCTCATCCCAACCTAGATGGGTGAGATCCTCAGGGCCGCGGCCAGAGGTAGAATCCTTGCTCGCTTTGCCTGTTCTTTCCACAGGCTCAATAGAGCGACGAACAGCATCCCCCTCTGGACGAGGATGACTGTGGCCTACTTTCTCCTTCCCCTTACCAGCAATGGGGACTTCGTGGGCCAACGGAGTCCCATCCGCCTTCTTTAAGCGTTTCCCCGCGCGGGGTGGAGAAATTGGTGAAGATGGCTGGGCAGGAGCAGGAGGGGCAGCAGGCCGCGGAACTTTGGCCCCCTCAGGCTTGTTCGTCATGGAGAGCACCTTTTGAGGGGGGTCACCTCTCCTCTTCTTCCCTTTTGGCGGCGCCATTTCAAGACCCTTTGCTCAAGGAGGGTGTAGCAAGGGGGAACGGCAACTGTTACTTGTTCGGCTAAAAAAAAAAGAGTTAGAATTAGACGAGCAAGTTAAACAAGTCAACGACGAACAAGACTTGAACCAGAAGTTAGAAATTTTCATACCTGGGGGCACCTCAGCT
This sequence comes from Ballota nigra, assembly GCA_947034835.1. Classification (NCBI taxonomy): domain Eukaryota; kingdom Viridiplantae; phylum Streptophyta; class Magnoliopsida; order Lamiales; family Lamiaceae; genus Ballota; species Ballota nigra. The sequence continues at coordinate 139,718 of OX344727.1, read as the reverse complement.
TGAGCCTCCAGGTGGTGAGGGTAAGTCAAAAGGCGAGCAGCTCTTTGACACCTTACTCGGCAAAGATAGTCAATAGTCCTATCTGCCCTATTGCGGAGGCCAACCAAGCACGAAGTAAATAAAAACTCGGAGCTCAACTCCTCCTCTTCCGAATCCCACTTGGGTAGACGAGGGCCTGCGAACAGACAAGAAAAGTTAAATTAGAACAACTTAGCTCAAAGGCGAGCAAGAATTGAACTTACGTTTCAGTTTTCCATAGGCTGCTGGAGAATTTATTCGTCCAGAACCGCCGTGTGGACCGGAAGATGCTCGCCAATCACCCCCAATCCAGAAGAAGTGTTGCTTCCAGTTACGAATCTTGTTCGGCACCTCTTCCACCATTTTCAACCCAGTCCTGGCCTTGAGATAGTGATAGCCTTCTTCTCCTAAGGGGCAGTTTGTAATTGTCATCAAGTAGTTGATTTCTTCCGCAGTGATCCGATCAACATACCCCTCCAAGGCGAACAAGCACATGGAGCCTAAAAGATTCATCCACCCAATTGGAGTAATTTGGGTGATGGCCAAGTTGGTCGCCTCCAGGAATCGACCAACAACGGGTGGAAGAGGCAACTTTAGTCCGGCAATTAAGGTGTGAATGTTGATCGCCGTGCACCCTGGAGGTGGGCGATCAGCTCTTTCCTTTCTCTGAGGAGCCCACATGTGAATATCATATGGGATCTTGTAGTCCTTCCGGATAGAGTCCAGTTCATCTTCGCGAACAACACTTTTAATCTTGCTCGCATGGTATCCAGTTTTCACCTTGTCCATTATTTATCTCTGTGGACGAGAAAAGCTGTTCGCATATTTCTCAACATATGCTCGCCATTCGAATGGCCGAGCAACTCCCGTTGGAATCTCATTTTCCAACATCATTGGGATGGGAAGTTAATACCCTCCAAGAACTCGCGGGTGAGTTCGTTAAGATCTGGATCTTCAGATTCAGCAGAAGACGAAGAGCTTTCGTCCAAATTGTTGTTCGCCACAACTGTTAGTTCTCTCCCAGATGGGCCCACACCGGTGTCCTCCACAGAGCGAACAACTGAATCCACGTGAGCGTTCGATGCTGAAGAAACTCCAACGGGTTGTGGATCGTAAGCAACAGTTGGGAAAAGGGGATCTAAGGTCTCCTCAGTTTTATTGCTCGAATGCGAAGACATAGGAGGGAGAGGAAGAATCCGGGTGGTGGCGGATAGTGTTGCAGACGGCGGCGCTTTCCCGGAGAAGACGGTGGCGCTCGGATCCACACGGCGGCGATAGAATTTTCGAGAGAAAAAGATGGAAAAAAGAGAGTAACTACCTGGGAATTGAAATTTGAAGTCAAATGCTGAAGGACGGACGCCGGAAAGCTTGAAATCGCCGGAGCACTGTAGCAAGAGGGGGAAAAGTGGGAAAAATTTCAGTTTTCCCACTATTTATACCCCAAACAAAAACGGGGTCCCAGACGTAATTTCCCAAAAGCTCAGGGACTAAATTGAAAGAAGACGGGGTTAATTCCGAGCTAAACCACAAGTTGAAGGGCCTATAAGCAATTATAGGGGCGCGTGGCCTCGGGGTTGCTCGCGCGTGAACGGCGCGCAATCATTGCGCTGGCGTCATCTTCGTGATCTCCCCAGATCATGGGAAGACGAAACGGTTATCCCAATGTTGCTCGTCACAAAGATGTTGTTCGTCCAAAACTTGGCCAAGACAATATCCTAACTACAGTTGCTCGCCACAAAGTTGCTCGTCTGATGCAACATCTAGTCAGGATAGGGGGCAATTGTTGATAGGCGAACATTATCTAATATGGAGCGAACAACAATTAAAGTCTAAACAAAGAAAATCACGATTTGGGTGCATTAACCAATCTGAGAGGTGTATAAAATGACGAACAACTCCCCCGACGAACAAATAATGGGCGAACAGGTATTAAGACCCGAGACCAAGAATGAGCCAACTGTGAAGTCATCAATGACGAACAACTTGGTCAAACTATGATATAACAAACAACCAAGGAGGTGTGTGATTAGGCGTGAAATTGTTATGTTTTGATGCCCGATTTACTCATGTTTTGAGTGTTTTCGATGAATATTTAGAGTCAAATGAGCATTATTTCTATACATTGATAAATTTGTCTCTTTGATGTTCATAGGTGAATAGAGGGCGAAAAGAGGAGTTCGTAGGACTTTGAATCGACTCAAACGGATGCCCGGATGAGAAGATATTGAAGAAATACGATCGGTATTAGTGCGGACGAGGAAAAGTATCATTTGGAAGGGTTAGAGATCACTCGAGCGCATCACTCGAGCGCAACCGCTCGAGCGAATCACTCGAGCGCGCAAACATACAGAACCATTCTTGCGCTCGAGCAGCTCGAGCGCCACCGCTCGAGCGAATCGCTCGAGCGCCCAAAAAGTAACAGAATAATTTCAGCGCTCGAGCAGCTCGAGCGCGACCGCTCGAGCGAATGCACCGCTCGAGCTACACTGCTCGAGCGGGACCGCTCGAGCGTTTTGCTCGAGCGCCCCTATACTTTTGCCTCCGGATTCGTATTTTCGGCCCGTTAACTCCCGTTTCGACCCGGTGCCTATATATACCTCTTCCAAACACGTTTTGAAGGGACCCAACCTTTAGAAATAATTTTAGACTTAGTTTTGGAGAGGAACGAGACGAGCAAGCTTTACTTTTACGTTGTTAAGGTTTTTCATACGAATTCTAGTTTCTTTTCAATTCTTAATTTCTTTTCATTAGTTCGTTACTTTGAACACGTTTAAATTTCGTTTTTATCAATTCAATTTCAGTTCTTCATATTTATTTTCTTTTTAAACCCTAGTTTATGTTTCTTATTTTCTTTGTTAAATTCATTATGTTTATGTTTGTCGTTTCTTCTATTGCTTTTATTGTTGTTATAACCATGTCCGGCTAAAACCCTTGTATGCTTGGGTTAGGATGAACTCGTAGAAGTAGGATGTGGGTACGTAATTAGAGTAGTTTGTGATGTTAGTTTTAATTCTCTTAATTAATGAATTCTTATAATTAATCTTAACTTTACCTTTAAATTTCGTACGAAAGTGTTAGAGAGAGGACGACCGCATCACTCGATAACAATTAGTAGTCTTAACGAGAGGGTTTAGGAAAGGTTAATTCATCTACCGGTTTAGCGAAGGAGGACGACCGCATCACCTTAGTTAAATTAGGGTCTCTTTAATTAAGCACTATCTATTAACTTGTTAGTGGATTAGTGAAGTCGATTGATAGGATAAAGTATTAGGGTGAGAAATCTTGAGCTTTCATTCTACGATCTTTTACTTAGGTTAATTCTTGGTTGTCACAATTACTTTGATTATGTACCTGCTCCGTTAGTATACGTAGGGATTCCTATCCTAAGCATCACCATATCTCATTAGAACACAACCCTTAGTTAATTTAATTGCTTTAGTATTTTAATCTACTTAGTTTATTTAAGTCTTTTAATTAATCTTTCAAAACCAAAAACATTGCACTCATATTAACTACGACGCGTAGATCTTCAGGGATCTATTCGCATACATACCATCCCTTGGGTTCGATAATACTTGGTCCCTATACTTGCCCATGCTACAGTGAACCCGTTCTCTTGCGGGGTAGCTACTAGTAGAAGCTAGTATAGTCGCTTCAAGTCAATGGCGCCGTTGCCGGGGAGGGCGTTGTATGCTTTTGAATAGGACTTGTAGATAGCTTAGTAGTTAGTAGTGGGTGATTTAATTTCTATTTTTATTTTTATTTTTTTTTATTTTAGTCGGCAGTTGCGTTTTGATCCTTCTGCTAGTGTTTCAGGTTTATGAAAACACGCTCACAAGGCAATACGAGCGAAGAGAGATTACCTGCAGATCCTGAGACAATAGCCAGAAGGAACCGAGCCTTCTTGAGAAGAATGGCTACTGCCGCGGGAAACAAAGACAAAATTCCTGATGAACTTGGGGAGTTAGACAAGATAGCTGCAGAGTATACTGCTCTTGTGGAACGGGCAGAGGGTGCCAATGGAAATAGCAGTAATCAGCAGATACCCATAGGGGGAACTGAGAGCCCACACCCGAACCCACAAGACACAATCAACTCTGCACAAACACAACCCCAAAACCAGAACCAAAACCCTGCTTACCCACAAAACCCAAATAACCCTTTCAACAACCCAGTATACCAACATTACCCATACCCACCGTATCCTTACCCACCATATCCATATCATCCCTCACCTATTTACCAACCACCACCCCAACAAGTACCCGTACCAGCTGCTAATCCTCAATACGTTCCTCAGAACGTGGATCATAATATGGCGATTAGAGGGAGGTTTGCAGCGCAGCCACAGAGGTACTATGATGGAGTGGCTTTGCCTCCTGTTGAGGCGAACAACTTCTCGATATCACCGGGGATTTTAAAGCTGCTGACCGAGAATCAGTTCAAAGGGGTGATCGGGAAGGAGAATCCTCACACACATCTGAGGAGCTTTCTCATGATAGCCTCAACATTCAATTATAATGGCATGTCTGAAGATGCCAAGAGGCTTAGGCTGTTCCCATTCTCACTGACGGGAATAGCTAAGGAGTGGTACGATAATACGCTCCCGCGGGGAGGTATTACCACTTGGGCCGAGCTCGAGCGTCTGTTCCTCGAGCGATTCTACCCTCCATCTAGGACGATCAAGGCTAGAATTGAGATCTCGTCCTTTCGCCAGAAGTCTGGAGAGGATTTACGCCAAGCGTGGGAGAGATACTCAAACATGCAGATAGAGTGCCCGCAGCACGGGTACAATGAGGGGGATATTATGGCGTTCTTCTACAGTGGTGCCAGCAAGGATGGTCAAGCCCATTTAGACGCCTGTGCGGGTGGAGCATTCCTCAACCAAGGCATAGAGAGGTGTAGGGAGATCGTTGACAACATTGTCACGAATGCCGGTGCTTGGGGTGTGGATGCAGATTTGCAAAGAGTGCATCAGGTTGAGGAGGGAGAAGGAACGAGAAGGCTGCTGATGGCCATGATGGAGAAGATCAACAACCTCGAGTTGGGGAAGAGTTTGGGTGGAGAGCATGCAGTGGAGAATGAGAGAGTAGACCAGCCCAGTGGACAGCAAGAGGTAGCCAATTACATGGGAGGTCCATATTACAATCAGAATGGCTACCAAGGTGGTAATCAGTATGGAAGGCCTTCTTATGGCCAACCATTTGTGCCTCCAGGCCCTCAGCCACTTCAAAATCAATGGAGGAACACACAAGGAGTTCAAGGAAGCCAGCAGCCTCCTCAAAACACATGGAGGAGGAATGATAATTTTTCTTATGCTAACCCAAAAGCTAGTGTTACTGTTCCTGCAGGTGTTGATCCGGGGTCTAAACCTCCTGGTGGAGAAGGCGGTGCATCAACCGAGGAGATGTTGAGAGCGATCCTTCAGAAGGTGGAGGAAGGTAGCAAGCGGTTGTCATCCTTGGAGCACGATGTGAAGGAGTTGCACAAGAAGGGTGATCAACGAGATCAAGAGCTCCAGAAAATGAACGTTGAGTGGACTAGAACTCAACAAGAGAACAATCGAAGGTTCACCTCTTTAGAGCTTCAGATGAGCCAGATTGCAAAATCAGTGAATAGAATGCCGGAAGGGAATCCGAAAGAGCAGTGCAAGGCGATCCAGCTTAGAAGTGGAACCAATTATGAAGGTCCTCAGATGCCTGCTGATTCTGAGACGCCTCAAGTTGAGAAGGGGATTGAAAGTAAAGGGATTGAGAAGCATGAAGATAAGGATGAGTCCCAGAAGGGGAAAGACTTTGAGGAGGTTGAGAGAGTTCCTAAGTGGAAAAAGGCAAAGGAAGCAAGGGAGAAAGTGAAAGAAACAGAAAGAGATGAATGGGGGGTACCCAAATCTGTGATACCCGTCCCATATCCACAACGCTTCATGAAAAAGAAGCTTGATGAGAAATTCGCTAAGTTCCTTGATGTTTTTAAACAATTGCATATTAATATCCCTTTTTATGATGCTTTGGAACAGATGCCGCATTATGCGAAGTTTCTGAAGGACTTGATTGCAAAAAGACGGCGAGTGGATGAGCCGAAGTTGGTGCAGCTGAACCACGGGGTGAGTGCACTAGTGCACAAGGCGCTTCCACCAAAGCTGAAGGATCCCGGGAGCTTCACGATCCTATGTGATATTGGGAACGGGATCAAGAAGGGAGCGTTGTGCGACCTTGGAGCAAGCATCAATCTCATGCCCCTGTCGCTTTTCAAGAAGTTGGAAGGGTGTGAACTTCAATCCACAATGATGACGCTTCAACTTGCCGATCGGTCTATTACTCGACCTCAAGGTGTTGTTGAAGACGTTCTAGTGAGAGTTGGAGATCACATTTTTCCAGCCGACTTTGTAGTGCTAGAGATGGAGGAAGATGAGCACGTACCCCTGATTTTGGGAAGACCGTTCTTAGCTACGGCGGGGATGGTGCTAGACGTGGCGAATGGGAAGATCACGTTGAAGGTTGATGATCAAGAAGTGAAGATCTCCCTATATGAAGCCATGAAGCACCCGAAGGAGGATGAGAGCTTGTATTGCATGGATGCAATTGATCCTCGTGTTGAAGACACACCTTCTATCCCTAATCCTTCTCATATTCATGATTTTGTTGATCCTTCACTTGATTATGGAACCCATGAGCGTTATGTTCTTGATTATTTTGATAGGGATGAAGTGAAGAAGTTGAAGGATGAAGAGGTGAAGAAAGTGGACGTGGTCCAGTTAGAAGGGAAAGGAGGAGTTAAGAAGAAAAAGTCCAAACTCAAGAAATTGTTTAGTAAGACTCCTCCAGATAGAGGCAAGAAGGAGTTGAGACCCATAACACTTGGGGATGGTAAGAAAGCAAAGGTACTCATGATGGTGGGGCATCAAGGAAAGGAGTTCAAACACCACTCTTATGAGAGTAAGGGAGGTAAATTTGAGTATGATGTCCCATAAGCTCCTTTGAGCACGGTCCGGCATGAGGACCTTAAAAATAGCGCTGAATGGGAGGCAACCCATTTTTATTTGCTTTCATTTATTTTTAGTGTCTTTTTATATTATTAGGGTGTTTAGAGTCGTATGTCTAACCTCGTACTCGAGAGCTTTATTTTGTAGGCTTGTCTCGAAAGGAGTAAGGAAACCAAAGAAGTGGAGATTGAAGGAACCAACTTGAGACAAGGGAATGTGCAAAGCTATTGAGAGAAAATGAATTATTCGGTTGAGGTAACCCACAACCCCAAACTTAGACTTCTAGCAAGGTCGAAGTTTGGGGGGGTGGAGTTTCTTTTTATGATTACATTGCACATGCATGCATGCCCTTATCTTTGAGTTGAGTTTGATTGATTATTGGTGCCTTGAGATGCTCCTTGGGCTATTATTAATTTGTTTTGTTACTCAATATTTTATGCCTATCAATCACCTTATGCTTGTTGATTGCTATCTTTGAGTATGATTTGATGACTAGGGTGAATTGTGAGGCTGAGTTAGGAGTTTTCTTGTGTGAGTGTTTGAGTTAGAGTTGATTTGAGAAAGAACTTGTATGCTTGTAAATTTTTCTTTGGAGTACTTGAGTGATGATTGTGAGAATTCACTAGGACTAGCATGGATGTGAAAGCCGTGAGATTTGAGCCTTACGAGATTTAAATGCATGATTTAATCTCTTCGTTTGTGAGTGAATCGTCACCTTAGAGGATGCTAGAACTTGCATGTGCTCTTGCTTCTTGATTGTGTCTAGTTTGAGATGCCGAATGTGATCTTAGGCCATCTTTGATTTAATTGAGTCACTTAGCCAGAATTTTCCTTACCAATGACATTGATCCCTTGTTAGCCCCTTTGAGCCTAAAGCCTATTTTATTTGCTAGCACATATGAACACTATTCCAATTCCTAAGCCTTTTTGTCCAAATTTGAGTGGAGAATAGGAAAGTGTGAATGTGAAGGGAGTGAATTGAGTTGAAAAAGGGAAAGGTTGTTTGTTGAGTGAATATGAGAAGAAGGTGTGATGAAGTTTTGAGATGTGGGAAAAAGAGAAAGAAAATTGAGAATGAGCAAAAAGAAAAAAATGAGCTCATGTGTTTGTGCGAAAAAAAATGAGAAAAAAAAAAAAGTGAAAGAGTGAGAAAGAAAAAAATTGAAGTGTTGAGAGAATTGAAAGCGAAAGTGTATTGATTGAATACGTTTGAAGTAGTTCGTTCTTAATCTCGAAGTACCGAAGTTTTGAATTTCTATTCTCCATTCACTTGAGTCACTTTACCATATTGTTATCCCACCTGTCCAAAGAGCCTACATTACAACCTTTTGAAAGTCCTTTTTGATTCGGCATGGATTTCTAGAGTATGGTCGAAGTTGAGAGCATTTACAAGCCTATGGCTGCCAATATGTGTGATTGATTGATTGAGTGAGTCCCTTAAACACTTTTATACACTTGTGAGGGAGTGAAACACATCGTTGAGTGCACGTCCATGCTTGATCTTGGTGTTTCTTGTTATTATTGCATGAGTACGATAAAAAGAAAGTGAGTGAGTATACGGGTGATTGACCTTTGAAGCTCGAGTTCAATTACTTGCATGATTTGATTCTTGATTCATTCCTAACAATTTCACTTGACTTATTATTTCGTTGCTTGAGGACAAGCAACATGGTAAGTTTGGGGGGGTTGATTAGGCGTGAAATTGTTATGTTTTGATGCCCGATTTACTCATGTTTTGAGTGTTTTCGATGAATATTTAGAGTCAAATGAGCATTATTTCTATACATTGATAAATTTGTCTCTTTGATGTTCATAGGTGAATAGAGGGCGAAAAGAGGAGTTCGTAGGACTTTGAATCGACTCAAACGGATGCCCGGATGAGAAGATATTGAAGAAATACGATCGGTATTAGTGCGGACGAGGAAAAGTATCATTTGGAAGGGTTAGAGATCACTCGAGCGCATCACTCGAGCGCAACCGCTCGAGCGAATCACTCGAGCGCGCAAACATACAGAACCATTCTTGCGCTCGAGCAGCTCGAGCGCCACCGCTCGAGCGAATCGCTCGAGCGCCCAAAAAGTAACAGAATAATTTCAGCGCTCGAGCAGCTCGAGCGCGACCGCTCGAGCGAATGCACCGCTCGAGCTACACTGCTCGAGCGGGACCGCTCGAGCGTTTTGCTCGAGCGCCCCTATACTTTTGCCTCCGGATTCGTATTTTCGGCCCGTTAACTCCCGTTTCGACCCGGTGCCTATATATACCTCTTCCAAACACGTTTTGAAGGGACCCAACCTTTAGAAATAATTTTAGACTTAGTTTTGGAGAGGAACGAGACGAGCAAGCTTTACTTTTACGTTGTTAAGGTTTTTCATACGAATTCTAGTTTCTTTTCAATTCTTAATTTCTTTTCATTAGTTCGTTACTTTGAACACGTTTAAATTTCGTTTTTATCAATTCAATTTCAGTTCTTCATATTTATTTTCTTTTTAAACCCTAGTTTATGTTTCTTATTTTCTTTGTTAAATTCATTATGTTTATGTTTGTCGTTTCTTCTATTGCTTTTATTGTTGTTATAACCATGTCCGGCTAAAACCCTTGTATGCTTGGGTTAGGATGAACTCGTAGAAGTAGGATGTGGGTACGTAATTAGAGTAGTTTGTGATGTTAGTTTTAATTCTCTTAATTAATGAATTCTTATAATTAATCTTAACTTTACCTTTAAATTTCGTACGAAAGTGTTAGAGAGAGGACGACCGCATCACTCGATAACAATTAGTAGTCTTAACGAGAGGGTTTAGGAAAGGTTAATTCATCTACCGGTTTAGCGAAGGAGGACGACCGCATCACCTTAGTTAAATTAGGGTCTCTTTAATTAAGCACTATCTATTAACTTGTTAGTGGATTAGTGAAGTCGATTGATAGGATAAAGTATTAGGGTGAGAAATCTTGAGCTTTCATTCTACGATCTTTTACTTAGGTTAATTCTTGGTTGTCACAATTACTTTGATTATGTACCTGCTCCGTTAATATACGTAGGGATTCCTATCCTAAGCATCACCATATCTCATTAGAACACAACCCTTAGTTAATTTAATTGCTTTAGTATTTTAATCTACTTAGTTTATTTAAGTCTTTTAATTAATCTTTCAAAACCAAAAACATTGCACTCATATTAACTACGACGCGTAGATCTTCAGGGATCTATTCGCATACATACCATCCCTTGGGTTCGATAATACTTGGTCCCTATACTTGCCCATGCTACAGTGAACCCGTTCTCTTGCGGGGTAGCTACTAGTAGAAGCTAGTATAGTCGCTTCAAGTCAGTGTGTACAAGTGAACAAAGGACAAAGATCCCAAAGCCAAGCTGAACAAAGCCATAAGGCGAACAACTTCCAGAGTACAACCTCGAGAAGCGAACAACTTTCAGTTGGAGAATCAACAAGATCCGTCAAGCCGACCTAGGCGAACAACAATGAGCCCGAGATAAGACCCAAGAAGACTTTGTAACTAAGATTCAGTTTAGATAAGATCAAAGAGACACATGTCAAACATGCAGGCTAGGGATACCAAGAGTCAGGGACACCTCCTGCTTGCTAGTCTCTATAAATAGTTGCTCTCCAGCTTATGAAATACAAGTTCAAATTCATAAACACTCCCAAAACACACACTATTACACCTAAACGCGCACACATACGAAATTATTTCAATTTCGACTTTCGTATATCCAATTCCATAACCCGAACCTCGATTTACCATTTACGGTGGTAACCAATCACACGTAATTGATTGATGATCAATAAACCGAACTTAAACAGTCACTAATCCACCCGATAAAAATTGATCACCAACAGTGGAGATCTGAACTAGTCTCCTCTTTAACCAGGCGAGCAAGATCTTCTTGCGCAACTCTTCCCCCGGATGGGCGAGCCCCTGAATCGACGGAGTGGGCAACTGAGGCCGCGTCGGGGTCAAACAAGTTTACAACGGGGCGGAGGGTTCTCCAATGGGTAATTTTCCAGGATTGCGAGGAGAATATGATCCTATTTCAGAATGTGAGGACATTTGGATTGGAGGAATTTTTTTCAGTAAAAAAAATATTGGAAAAGCTTTAAGTGGCGAAAATGGCGGATTCCGGCAAGCAAAGTGAAAAGACGGCGTCGATTTGAAGGGATGAACGACGGAGTTTGGGAGTTTTAACCCAGTGAACGCGAAATTAAGCAATAAAGGAAGAGAGATAAAAATAATAATTACCTTAAATACTCAAAATCAGGAAGGTTCGTCGTCGGAAATGGTGAAAGGCCACCAAAAAATGTTTGAAAGAGGAAATCTGGATTTTTAGCGCTGAAAGTGAAGATTAAGAAAATGAATTTTTTTTAAAATTTTCCTTTTATTATGTAAAGGAAAACGTGGTCCCAGGCGAACAAGAACGAAAATGTGAGGACTAAAGTGCAAATACGAAGCGCGTGCAGCCCCTCTCCGAAAACTTTGGAAGCGCATCGCCTCGACTTTGTGTGCGCGTGGGGATTCCAATTTCGCCCATCCAAGTCAGTTCGTCAACGATAGCCCGCCCAACCGAAGTAGTTCGCACCAAGTAGAATCAGCTCGCCACCATAACACCAATTAGTTGCCAGCCCATGAGTAGTTTGCTTCACTCCATCACAACATAATGACTGACAAGGGGGAATTGTTGATAGGCGAGCAGAAGTACAATTTGGGCGAGCAGAATTACGGAATGTATTTAATCTCAAAACAAGATTAAGCCGATTAAGCCAGACCAAGCTGGAATAGTCAAGCGAACTGATCCGGCTCGGCGAGCTACAATATCCATGCGAGCATTCATGACTCAAAGATCATACGGACACAATTAACACCCGGGCGAGCATTTTTAGCCTATAGGCGAACAAACCCGGCTAAAGTGTCCAGAAGTCGAGTCAACAAGATGAACGACCAACAAAATCAAGCTGATGACTCCTTAAGGACAAGTCTAAAAAGACGAACAACTCTAAAATACGAGCAAATCCAGCATTAGAGGATAGAAATTAGTTTAGATAAAGTCAAATAGTCAACATTCCAAGTGCCATACATGCACACTTGGGAGACCAAAGGTTTTGTACACCTCCTACTAAGATAACTTATATAAATACCTCGATTTTCAGTTAATAAAAGAAGCACAAATTGAAAAAAATATTGAAACTCTACTTATATCAACCTAAGCAACTCGATTAACAAACTTGGAAGATAAGTACTTAATTTAAACTCAAGTTTAATCTCTTCTTCCCCGAACAATCGAATTCATTATTTACGGTAGTGATAAATCACATGTTTTGTTTAAGGATTCGATTAATTAGCAAAAATAGCCACTAATCCTTGTGATTAGAATCGAACATCAACAACTCTAATATTGAATTATTAATTAATTCAGATGTTTTGGAAATTAGAAAGACAGCTAAAAATGTGGTGGGAAACTTGGCGCCTTCGTCCACTAATTGGAGCCAAAATTAATTGAAGACATACAAGTAATTATGCAATTAGATTAATATTAATTAATTCTAAAAAAGAATTTTGGATGTCCAGAATCTTCATCTTTACCCTATGATGAAACGTGGAGATTTAAACCAAATCCGTCATCTATTTTTTCACCTTTATCAAAATGGTCCTCTATTTATTTGTTTTATCAATTTAGTATTGTATCTATTCAAATTTCGTCAAAATGATCCTAATTGGCCTAAAAATATACAAAACTTCACCGTTTTGATTCTATATTTATTTTCTTTTCCAATTTAGTCTCGTATCAATTCACATTTCTCCAATTAGGTCCCAATTGAACGCATAAAACATAAAGTGCCATTCACTAGTTTTTTTGGGGGGAAGCCTATGATGTGATTTTTTTTTTCAATGTGTCACGTTAGGTAGTCATATTTGCCAAATAAAAAAAAAAACTTAAAATAAAATATAAAAAATTAATTAGAACTATTTTTCACCAAATTATTATCATTTTGGAAAAATTTGAATAAATATAGAACTAAATTAATAAAGCAAATAAAAGAGGATCATTTAGATAAAACTGAAAAGATAGAAGTTGAATTTGATTTAGATACCATAAAATGTGGAATACACTTTTTTTAAAACAGGTTTCCATCCACAGTCGGTTTCTTAAAATCCGAAAATGAACGGATCGGAGGCGAACCATCTGAAGCCGGAGGGGAATGGGGAGATCGCGGCGGAGGAAAAGGGAGCGGAGGGGAATGGAGGGATCGCGGCGGAGGAAAAGGGAGCGGAGGGATCGCGGCGGAGGAAAAGGGAGCGGAGGGGAACGGAGGGATCGCGGCGGAGGAAAAGGGAGCGGAGGGGAACGGAGGGATCGCGGCGGAGGTAAAGGCTGGAGCGGCGGAGGGAAAGGCCGGAGAGGACGCGGCGGAAGAGGTCGCCGAAAAGGACCTGGCGGCGGAAGAGGACGCCGAAAAGGACAAGGCGGAAGAGGACGCCGAAGAGGATGCGGCGGAAGAGGTCGCCGAAGAGGGCGCGGCGGCTGAAGAGGTCGCCGAAGAGGACGCGGAAGAGGCCGCGAGAACCATCGTAATCCACCAGTGCGGTGGATTTACGACGTATCTTGCCGAGAATTTCAAGTCCGAATTGGAGGAAGCCATCCCTGGAGCAAACATAGAAATTCACTTTTTGCCGAACGTGTTCCGGATCAGTGAAGAGGTTAAATATTACGAGCAGGTAGGTGAATTAGCGCATATTCATTACATTTCAAGAGAGAATAGGATTCCTGTTATTGATTCGATTGTTAACTTCCTGTTTCTTTGACTGCTTTATTCTTTTATTTTCGTAGTGATCTTCTGCAATTTGGCTTGAATTTTTCAATATTCTGGTAGGTTACATGAATATTATTCCTAGTTTTGTGCATAATTGTAGTGGTTTCTTTTAAAAGAATATCGCACGGGTCTGTTGTAGTTTAATTTTTTTATTTGTTATAAAACAATAAGCGAAATATATAGAGATTTTAGAACACTCACAAATTCAAACGACGAGAAAGTGAAAAATATAGAGTGCCATGTAGAAGTTCTCTAAAAACACTTAAGGTGTTTTAGATTAGCTATAGTATGCTTATAAATCTAATAAGAGATATTAATTCATCTAAATCTATGAAGAGAAATAATAAAACCATAATCATATGTACATGACGTATTTTAAATACAATTGCACAATTTTTTTTTTTAACTCTTCTCCAGTCTTATATTTATGTGCACCTGAACATCCAACTCCTAAAGTCAAAATTCTTTGGTAATATATCCTAAGTAACCATAATTAATTTAGTCACCATAGAGTTCAAATCATCAATTTTGTTGTAAACTTATTTCATCATTTCATCATCAGTCATTAGTGGGATACCAAAGCAATGAAAAATAACTTATTTTATATGTATAACTTTGTACTTGCATAATCCACTCCACATTCAAAACATATATGCTAAATAAATGCAATTCTGGTGTAGCTAACATATTTTAAAACACAAACCATACATCAAATCTAAATTCATAAAAATAAATAGACAACCAAATAATTATGGATATCCAAAATCTTACAAAATAGGCTTTAATATAATCTGCAATGAGTTGATTTACCAAAAGAAAACCAGCATGGGTTCTCATGTGGTATCAATAGTAATAACATAGATGATCAACTTAAAAATCCAATTACGTGTAGATTTTTCTAAATCCAGTAGAGAAATAAACACATGATCACTCATATTCCTAATACGCCTCGTACAATAATTAGATCAGCTACTACTTAACTAATTAAATAGAAAATCCAGTATTTTTTAAAAATGGATATGAACCATTTCGTTTAAAATATCGAATAATTGAAGACATTATGAACAAAGTGAGAGAAAAATCGGGAGAGAGATTCTCCAGGCTTTGTGATGAAGCCTTCAGCCATGCGGTTAAGGAGTTGGTTTCCAAGATCAAAGAATCCATCGCGATCAATCCGATCTTTGCCGAATTACTCCCATCTTTCCAAATTCGATTTTACTTTTCCAAAAATATTGTGTAATTCCAAACTCTAAGAATTGAATTTAGCAGCACAAAACTTATTGGACAAACCGAGTTAGAAAGAGAGGCAATAAAGTTAATTGAGTGTCTTTCAACTGAAGACAGGTCACTCGGAGGCGAACTCTGGATCATTGGTCTCTGCGGCTTCTATGAGATTATTATCAAATCAGCGGCCACCAATTTCAACACGTCAATTGAAACCAATATATCACACAACAACAAATCGAGACCCTCTATCCGTCTCAATGCCTTGAGAAACAACAATTTTGGAACTCATTCTCAGGCCCCTCTCTCTCACATCCGCTTTCTTTTTTCCTCCTCTCTTAAAACTTCAAGCAATTTCTTCAATTATGGAAGCTGCAAATCAATATCATACTCTCTAGAAAATGTTACTTCAATTAAATAGATAAGAGATGATTATGTTTAACATGCTTGTAGTCATTGGTCATTGCATTATAAAGAGAATAAATATGTATGCTAGAATTTGAAAAAAAAAAAGAGCAAATAAAACCGTGGTAAACAAATTGGTTTCCCCACAATTGAAGTTTAAAATCTTATTAACAAAACGTAAAACAAACACCCCAAATTTGCCAAGGATACACATACACTAATTTATTTTAGACCAAACTTCTTTAATTTCAGCTATTAAAAAACATTGAAGAGATCCCTATTGTCTTCCTCAACCTTAATCATTTCACCTGTAAATAATGGTAATAGGGAAAAATAAAAACTCATTCCTGTAAAAAAAAAAAAATGGGAAAAAAATTGTTCATTTAATTCAAATGCGTGAAAGACTTTGCAGTCCTTATGCTCATATATGTAAGGGCAGCTTAAATTCAACCATTTCACAAATAAATATGTTTAGATGATAAATACTTACCTATAGAGTGCCGTAACTCGAATGACATTTGCAGCTCTTCAACCTTTCAAAGAATTGATATTTTTCATTCTTCATCTTCCTTCCATTTCTCCACAAAGGTTCTCCAAGTCTCTAGTAGTCTTATGACTCTTATCTAAAGTCTTTTTCCAGCTGAGAAGATAAAACCATATTTTTCCCTTATCAAAATCAGCCTTCTCAAGCTGAGAAGTTAAAACCATTTTTTTCCCTTATCAAGATCAGCCTTCTCAATCACCAGCTATTGGCATGAATCCTTCAAGATTATAACTTTGTCTTTTAAGCTCTAAGTTGATGGTGTGTGTTATAGAGGAAGTTTCTAACCATCAATTTAAATATTATAATAATGTAATGTAAATGACTTGGATTAAGAAGACAAATTTTAGTAATTCCAAGCAAACAACTCGAGTAGCTCACAACAATTCATCCACTTACTACAAAATATATATGTGCAAATATATGCAAATTTCATAGCAGCTCAAAAATAAGAAGCTTAACAAATGCTCCAAACACATTTGATGTATAAACATGAAGCTTTTGCGTAAAAGCTAAGATTTAGTTAATTCTACCCACCAGTTGGCACCATTATTCCCTTAATCAATCATAACTCAGCAAATTAGTGAGTAATGCTTTTACGTAAAAGCTAAGATTTAGTTCATTCTACCTATCGGTTGGCTCCATTATTCCCTTAATCAATCATAACTCAGCAAATTAGTGAATTACTCACCGAACAGTTTATACTCATCCATTAGATCATAATCAGCAAAACACAATTTTATTGAGTAAATTAGCACTGAACACCAGTTCACACTCAATAAAAAGAAGTCCAAAAAGAATACGCATTAGATGTTTTCAAAGAATATACACATTATCCATCTTTCATTTGTTAAAACATTGGGTTTTGCAGCTTCCACGAACTGTTGTACAATAAGACGGACATACATGTGCATTTTGCACCCACCATAAGATGCATTGTGATTCCTCATAATGAAATAGCAAAATATTATCATCGTGCTTCCTATAAGCTTTTAACCCTCCCTTCAAATAATATTGTTGACAGGCATTTTCGTACGGGTAGATTTATGTGGCTATTTGGGTTATGCCCGACAAACAATAAATGTAAAATAAACACGAACGATAGGGGAAGAACTTTCGTTCTTCCCTCGAATGAGAGCGTTTTTGTATAGATGTTGAATGAGGAAAAATGTGATCCTTTACAATGAGGGGGTGACCCCCTATTTATAGAGGTTCATCCCCAAAGGCCCAAAAGTGGCCCTAAATTCGTCTCAACCCTTTATTTTAGGGATTTATTACAATATTAATATAAAGATCAACAGTAGACCTATAATACATTAAACACTATTTTATGATGTAGACCCTCGATCTTGTCGTGTCAGTGTATCTTCAGGAATCTGACCTCCTGTCAGGCGAGGATATTTCCTGCTGTAACAAATATCTACAATTATTTTTTCAAAAGAAGGCTTATGCATTACTTGTGCGGCCACCAAATAGCTCATATCTGACTTGAATGAAATTTGATGGAATTAAACACACAAATAGTATAAAAATAATCTTGATGCCTTAACTCTGCTTTTGGGCAACAGGTTTTGATTTTTTTATTTTTTTGCAATTGCTTGAAACATAGAAAATCTTCATTGTGTTTTGCCTACCAAATCAGTTGGAAGACAATTTCACAACGAAATTATAAATTGTGAGGGGAGAAGGCTATAACACAGTTTCTATATGAGGTGAACCAAATTGCGAAGAAAGGGTTGAAGCATCAGTTTTTTTAGGCAATAATTCTGTTAAATTAACTTAAATAGTCATATTTGTGAATTTAGTAGAAAGAGTACCTGCAAATTGAGAAAAAAGCAAGCCTTAGAAAAAATAGAATAGGTGTATTTGCAAATGAGAGAGGGCAGCCTGCATACAACGTAAAACAGTTTCTCAAATCAGCTTCCACAAGTCCTTTTATATAAGCGAATGGAGTTTTAAATTTAAAAAAAAAAAAAACTTGAGAGCTTTACTTTATATATTGGATTGAGACTTCTCTGGAAAGATCGAATCTGCAAGGTGCAAGCAATATTTCACTTCTGAGCAGTTTCTTTCTGCTGCTGGAGATTGTGTTGTTGCCCCAATTGTTTGGATCCAAATATCATACATGGAGTTCGCCTGCACAAAATCCCGTACAAATAAATTACAATAAAATAAATCTAATAAGTATAAGCATTACGGTGGTTGTGGAAATTGGAACCTTCGAAACAGAGATGGTACAGAGATGAATTCAATCTCTCAACAGCTATCTCGCCAATTCTTCCTCTTTCTGCTTGCAGGGTAGAACTCGCCATTTACCCTCAATTTATATAAATGAGTTCTTATCTACAAAGGTAGAAACATATTCATATTAGCTTAAACATTCCTCTACTCATCAGCAAACTAACTAATAGAGAAGGTCCTCAAAAAGGACTTCCTAATAAGATTAAAAAAGGTCAATTTGACAGGGTTAAACAAAAATATTAAAGCAAACACTTTGTGCTCGTACATGTTTCACAAATTTCTCAACCTTAAAAAACAAATTCAAGATACCAAAATAATTTTTTCTCCATCTCATCTTCTAATCAGGAAATGAAAAAAGAAAAAAAATTGATAGAACTTCTCTGGTTTCATTATTCTTTTCCCAAATAACCCAAAGATCAACGTTTTACGGGCTAACCGGCAATAAATTAGGGTAATCCTCCTAATAGGGTAACAATAACCCTTCGCAAAGCGTAGACTCCCGTTTCTAATGTGAATCTATTGTTGGAAATTGGTTTTGTAAAGGTTTCATATCCTTACTTTGATCAATTTTTTGAGGAGTAAAAACGTTAGTTTTTTGGGAAATAAAATTAACGATGTTGTTCTACTCGCGGAGTAGATGAGCGTGGTATATTTAATATCTCAAAACCGATTTCCGATTAGTGAGAAATTAATTTGGGAAGTTGTAGTATTAATCATGTGTGTTGAATAATTCCATGGGAAATGGAAAATGAAGTTTCATCCCACATTGAAAAATTACAAGAAGTTTGTCTTGTATATGTTCTCTAAATTGGGACATGGGGACCCTAACCATGGACCACACACACGCGCGCGCCCCACCCGGGCCCTGGTTCTTGGCAATTGGCAATTGGGCTTTGTGTGGGCTTTGGTGTCATACCTATATTTTTAGAGTACCAAAAATATAAAATGGTCCAATACCTTTTTGGATCCAATCGGATCGGGTGACCCGTATGGGATTGAGTCGGCCCATTTCAGTTGGCCCACTTAGAATTGAGTCGGCCAACGAACTTGATTAATACACCTACGAATTTGATTAATACACTCCAGAGCATATGGAATATTCCGTCTTGCTTCCCAAGACTGAGAAACTGCGTTTCTCTCCACGACAGAACGTGGGTGATCCATGATCACCACGTACTCCACTCCAGCAGCCCTCAAATGGGTCGGATTTCCGCCTATATATACCCCTTTTCGTCCAGTTTTTCCAGAATTAACGAACGAACCCAAAATTTCCCGAAATCCTTTCTCTGCAGAAAATCCCGTTTAGCTCATAATTCCGATTTAGTTCGCCGGAAATTCATACTCGATAGTGCTACCGGTGTGAATAGATAAACCGTTTTACCTTTGGGGATCCATACACATTATACCGTAAGCATTGTACGGGCGTATTCGATCTTGCGGGAATAGGTTATTCCTAGACTCGGTTTTTCACGAATTCGTTTCGTGTTTTCCCTTCTTCCATACTTCAGTGTTTCGAAATATTCATACCCATTTTCTAACAATCGCAAGATCGAATATTTTTTTCGAAATATTGACATATCGAACCATAACTCCGATAACGAAATGGACCTGTCTTCACCGGCTAAGGATGATCATTCTGATCCTTCTAAGGTTGGTAATCCTGATCCTTCCAAGGAACTCACCTCAGGTAATCCGAATTCCATTCCTCCTTTTGAGTTCGGAAACTTTGGCAACTACTTTGCTGAATGGTTGAAGAACCAAACCAATGGCAATCCCTTCGTGGGAAATGTCAATCCCTTTGTGGGAACCTCTAGCACTAATCCCTTTGTGGGAAGCTCTAGTGCTAATCCCTTCGTGGGAAATGTTGGCGGCAATCCTTTTGTAGGAAATGCCGGAGTCAATCCACTTTTGGCTACCAACCAGGCCTCCCTTCAAGGGGCTGTTAGGCCGGTGGTAGTGAAAGGAGAAAAACCCGAAAATTTTTCGGGCAGTGACTTTAAAAGGTGGCAAAAGAAGATGCACTTCTATTTGACCACCATCTCTTTGGTGAAATTCATCAAAGAGGATAGTCCGAGTGCTCCTGCTGATGATGCTACTCGTGAGACAAGGATCGCTTATGACACTTGGATCCACGATGACTATCTCTGCAGGAACTACATTCTGAATGGGCTGTCTGATGCCCTCTGTGATGTGTACGATGAGTACCCGACTTCCAAAGCTCTATGGGAGTCCTTGGAGAAGAAGTACAAGACTGAAGACGCAGGAACTAGCAAGTTCGTCGTCTCCACCTTGTATGACTTCAAGATGGAGGACAACAAATCTGTTGTCGAGCAAGTGCAGAAGCTGCAAGTGATCTTCCACAATATTGCAGTGCAAGGAATGGAGCTGCCTGAAGCCTTTCAGGTAGCAACTGTGATTGACAGACTCCCTCCATCTTGGAAGGAGTTCAAGTCCTACCTCAAGCACAAGCGAAAGCAAGTGACGATGGAGGACCTTGTTACCCGACTCCGGATCGAGGAGGATAACAAGAAGAGGGAAAGGAGGGGCTCGACTGCTTCCATCGAGGCCAAAGCTAACCTGATGGAGAAAGGTGAACCATCAAAGAAAAGGAAGCGCCAAGATGACAAGGGCAAAGGCAAGGTTGTTGCTGCTGCTCCTGCCCCGAAGAAGTTCAGCGGGAAGTGTTACAACTGTGGCAAACCCAACCATCGGGCAGCTGATTGTCGTTAGCCCAAGAAAGAAGACAAAGGGAAGAAGAACTCCGTGAACGTTGCTGAACGTGAGCTTACGGAGATGGACATGTCCGCTGTGGTGACCGAGGTCAATATAGTGGACAACAAGAAGAGTTGGTTCGTGGACACTGGTGCCACGTTTGCTCGAAGAAGTCTGCCTTCTCCACTTATTCTCCTGCTGAAGGGAGAAAGCTCTACATGGGGAACCAAGCCTCGTCTGAAGTGGCTGGTGTAGGGATGGTGGTAATCAAACTGACTTCGGGAAAGGAGCTGAAACTGAAGGACGTGCTGCATGTCCCGGACATCCGGAAGAATATGATTTCGGGGTCACTTTTAGTTAGTAGTCAGTTTAAGTTAGTGTTTGAGTCAAATGGTATCGTACTTAGCAAGTTTGGCATCTTCCTAGGAAAGGGTTACCTCGAGAAGGGCCTTTTCAAGATGTTTGTGATGACTATAAGCCGTGATGGCAAAAACACTATTATTAATGAGAATGCTTCTACTTCTGCTTATATCGTTGAGTGTTCCTCTTTATGGCATTTTAGATTAGGACATTGACTTGAAGCGATTTTACTAACTTCTACTAATCGCTCACCCGCAAGCGAACGGGTTCACTATAGTATTGGCAAGTATATCAACCAAGTATATCGTACCCACGGGACAGTGTATATGCGAATAGATCCCTGAAGATCTACGCGTCGTAGTTAATATGAGTGTATAGTTTGTTTTAGGTTTTTTTTTTTTAGACAGATTAATTAAACTAAAAGTAAATTAACTAGACTAAAATACTAAAGCAGACAAATTGACTAAGGGTTTGATTTAAATGAGAGATGGTGATGCTTAGGATAGGAATCCCTACGTATACTAACGGAGCAGGTACATAATCAAAATAACTGTGACAAACGAGAATTAACCTAAGTCTAAGAATGCAAGGTGAAAGCTCAAGATTCTAAACCCTAATACTTTACCCTAACACTCGACTTCACTAATCCACTAACAAGTTAATAGATAGCGCTTAATTAATGAGACCCTAATTTAACTAAGGTGATGCGGTCGTCCTCCTTCGCTAAACCGGTAGATGAATTAACCTTTCCTAAACCCCCTCGTTAAGCCTACTCGTTGTTAAAGAGTGATACGGTCGCCCTCTCTCTAACACCTTTCGAACGAAACTCAAGAGTAAAATCTAGATTAATTTTAAGCATTCATTAATTAAGAGAATTAAAACCTAACGTCACAAGTTACTCTAATTACGTACCCACAACCTACTTCTACGAGTTCATCCTACCCTAAGCATGCAAGGGTTTTAGCTAGACATGGTTTGAACGTAAACAATAACAATTAAATAATTAGCAAACATGAACATGATAATGAAAACGAAGAAAAGAACGAACATAAACTGAGGTTTTAATATGTAAAAGATTAAACTAAAATTATTTAACAAACTAGGTCTCAACGTATTTAAGAACAAAAGATATTAAGAATCGAAGCTAAAACGTGAAATCGTAGAGTAAATTCGTAATCAAAAACCTTAAAAACGTAAATCTAAGCCTTGCTCGTCTCTTCTCTTCCTTCTTCCTCTAAAAACTCTATGAAACGTGATGTAAAAAAAATTGGGGATCTTTCAAAACGTGTTTGGACGAGATATATATAGGCACGGGTCGAAACGGGAGTTAACGGGCCGAAAATACGAATCCGGAGGCAAAAGTATAGGGGCGCTCGAGCAAAACGCTCGAGCGGTCCCGCTCGAGTGATCTCAAAACTTCTCCCAAGTGATACTTTTCCTCGTCCGCACTAATACCGATCGTATTTCTTCCATATCTTCTCATCCGGGCATCCGTTTGAGTCGATTCAAAGTCCTACGAACTCCGTTTTTCGTCCTCTATTCACCTATTAGCATCAAAGAGACAAATTTATCAATGTATAGAAATAATGCTCAATTGACTCTAAATACTCTATAAACTCGACCAAAACTAGGGCGTTTCTAGCTACGAATCATGACAATTTCACGCCTAATCAACCCCCCCAAACTTACCATATTGCTTGTCCCCAAGCAATGAAATAATAAGTCAAGTGAAATTGTTAGGAATGAGTAGGAAAAATCAATCATGCAAGCTAATGAATTCAAGCTTCAAAAGTCAATCACCCGTATACTCACTCAATTCCTTTAATAGTACTCATGCAACAATAATAAAAAGCACCAAGATCAAGCATGGATGTGCACTCAACGATGTGTTTAACTCCCTCACAAGTGTATAATAATGATAAAGGGACTCACTCACTCAATCAATCACACAAATTGGCAGCCATAGGCTTGTAAATGCTCTCAACTTCGACCATACTCTAGAAATCAATGCCGAATCAAAAAGGACTTTCAAAAGGTTGTAATGTAGGCTCTTTGGACAGGTGGGATAACAATATGGTAAAGTGACTCACGTGAATGGAGAATAGAAATTCAAAACTTCGGTAATTCGAGATTAAAAACGATCTACTTCAAACATATTCAATCACTACACTTTCGCTTTCAATTCTCTCAACACTTCAATTTTTTTTTTTTTTTTTTTTTCGCACAACACATGAGCTCATTTTTTCTTCTTTTGCTCATTCTCAAATTTTTTGTTCTTTTTCCCACATCTCAAAACTTCATCACACCTTTCTTCTCATATTCACTCAACAAACAATCTTTTCCTTTTTCAACTCAATTCACTCCCTTCATATTCACACTTTCCTATTCTCCACTCAAATTTGGACAAAAAGGCTTAGGAATTGGAATAGTGTTCATATGTGCTAGCAAATAAAATAGGCTTTAGGCTCAAAGGGGCTAACAAGGGATCAATGTCATTGGTAAGGAAAATTCTGGCTAAGTGACTCAATTAAATCAAAGATGGCCTAAGATCCCATTCGGCATATCAAACTAGACACAATCTAGAAGCGAGAGCACATGCAAGTTCTAGCATCCTCTAGGGTGACGATCCACTCACAAACGAAGAGATTAAATCATGCATTTAAATCTCGTAAGGCTCAAAAGCTCACGGCTTTCACATCCAAGCTAGTCCTAGTGAGTTCTCACTCTTGTCACACAAGTACTCAAAAGAAAACTCATAAGCATACGGGTTCTCTCCCTAATCAGCTCAAACTCACTTACCTACACAAAGGAATTTTCAACTCACTTTCACAACTCAACTCTCCTCACTTAGTCATACTCAAGAATAAACAATACGCAGTCAAGAAGAGTTAATAAGCATGAAATCATCAATCACAGCAATCAGAGCAATTAGAAACAAATCCCTTAATAGTTTAAAGACTTCCAATACAATCCCCAAACAAACACTCCAAGCAAACATTACAATTCATACTCAGGAACAGAAATAAATAAGAGAAGAAATGAAAAAGAAAAGGAAAGAAAAAGGAAAAGAAAATTGGGGGCTTCCCAAGTCTCTCAAGCATCTGGAGGTGGTGGTGGCCGGTAGCTGGGGTGATCGGGTCCTAAGTGGGAGACAAAGAGTGCCTCCATCCAGCGTTTCAAATCTGAAACCTCCGATCGAACTTCTTGAAATTCCCCTCTCATATTGGAAGCCTCCGTGTACCACTGATTTTGAGTGGTACGAAGCTCCGTGACATCTGCCCTCAGGCCCTGAATGTCGGTCCGCATTCCGTACCACTCCATCTGGTTCGGGTACCACGGCTCTGGAGCCGGTGCATCAGGCATCCCGAACTCCATCCCTTGAGGTCCCTGACCTCCTTCACCCACATCAGCTTCTTCCTCCTCAGCCATGTTTCCTCCTTCCTCGTACTCAGCTTCTTCCTCCTCTTGTAGCTCTGCTACTCCACTCGATCCGGCACCACTCGTGCCTTCTCCTCTGCTCCTCTTGACCGGCCTAACGTCCCGGAGTCCTTTGTCATCTATCTCTGATGTGTACTTAGCACCTACAGCGAGGTGCTGCTCTCCGTTCATCCCGACGTTCTCCTTCTTCATCCCCACCAGCGTCACGAGCTTTTTGTTTGGCAACGGGAACAAGCCATCATCATTGTACCGGATGCAGTACTTGCCCAACCAGTGCTCAAACATCCAAGTGTTGTTCATCTGCTCGAATCCCAAATCCATGCCCTTGCAAGGTCCAGAGCACGGCTCAAATCCGAGGTGCTTCATCAAAACTGAGATTAGCCCTCCTCCTCGGATCTTCGAGGTTCTCGTTCCAAGCTTGAACGGAGCCTCGAAGTGGTGCTCTAGGAAGTCCCTTCCAAAGTCATGGTCCTTTTTATGCAAAAGGCACCAGATTCCGTAGAGCTGCCTGCTCGTCACCGTCCCCGTCTCAGATCTGGCATAAATCGTGTTCCCCAAAATCCTCTCCAGATATCTGATCACCGGGTTCCGGATAGCCGACGCCCTCGCATGCTGCCCCTTGTAGTCCCCAACCAAGCCCCCCGTGATTTCCTTCCAAAACGCGTTAGCGTTGTACGCCTTGTTCTCACGGTTGGGACGAGATAGGGCTGGGAGCCCGAATGCGAGGTTGACAATCCCCACCTCGTGGTATTGCCAATCGTTCTGGTACTTGAATTTGAAGGTGTCGGTGCGCGTCTTTTCTACTGTGGCCAGAAATTGCTCCACCAGATCGGCGTTAGTCTCCATGGTCAGCAGCATGTCGAAGAACTCAGCCATGTTGTTCCTGGTGAATATTCTTCGTATTTCCTCTTCAATCCCCAGGTCCTTCATGAAGCTCACTACTGGTCTCCGGGTTTTCTCAACTTTCCCGGTTATGAGGCTCCATCTGTAAGCCACATACCTCCAGTCATCGTGATAATCTAACCCTCCCCATCTCGCGGGCAACAAGTTCTTCTGTCTAAGCTGTTCCGTGAGCACTCTCACTTCTTCGTCGCTCAGGAGTTTATGTTTGGGAGCCATTGTACCTTGGTTGAAGATTTAAGGAGAAGTGTGAAGAAATTCGAACAAATACGTGAGAAATCGAGCAAAATCGTGAAGAATCGCTGAAAATCGCCCCTTGAGTGTGTGAAAATGTGTGTGAAAGTGTGAAAGTGGGTATTTATAGAGGGGGAAGTCCGACGGGTCAACCCGCGACCCGCTCGAGTGATACGCTCGAGCGGTCGCGCTCGAGCACTTCGCTCGAGCGGGTAAAACGATCTGTAAAATTTGGGCGCTCGAGCGATTCGCTCGAGCGGTGGCGCTCGAGCTGCTCGAGCGCTGGAATGATTCTGTAAGATTTTTGCGCTCGAGCAATACGCTCGAGCGGTGGCGCTCGAGCTGCTCGAGCGCGACAAAATTTCAACTTCGTTTTTTTATGCTCAACACTTGAAATTTTCATCCGAACCAAGCTCGACAATTTATCACATTCAACCCAAAAGACGAACTAACCTGAGAACTCCTCGATTTAAGCCAGGTCGCTCATTCGACCGAGGAGTTGGGGTCTCTTCCATACGTGCAAATCACCAATCCACTTCAAGTCGAACTTAGCACTCTCACTCAATTCGACTCAACGACCCTCAAGCATTGATGTTTTCGAAAAATTTGACCCAATTTTTCATAGAATTTCGTGTACGAACCCAACGTACGAATACACACCCCCCCAAACTTTGTTCTTGCTATGCGATAACGAAGTTTGAAACGAATGAGTACGTAAGAGTAAGTACACAAAATTCGTATGACTTGACTTCTACCAATGCAAACTAATGAACGAAAAAAAATCACCCCCCCAAACTTCGACTTCGCAAAGAGGTCGACGTTTGGGGTTCGGTTACCTCTAACTTCAAAAATTGAATGCTTTCCTATTCGAAACGTGCTTAACTTCAACGTGCTTAACTTCAACGTGCTTAACTTCATGACTTTCCTCCTTAAGCTCTCTCTCTCAGAATTTCACTCCACGAAGCAAGCCTACATCACAAATCTCAACAAACGAGATTAGCACTTACGATTCCCAAACTACTGAAAAAAAATACACAAAACACTAAAAAGCAAGTAAAAATGGGTTGCCTCCCATTAAGCGCTAGTTTTAAGGTCCTAATGCCGGACCGTGCTCAAAGGAGCTCACGGGACTTGAGAAACTAAAATACCTCCCTTATTCTCATAAGAGAAGTTAAAGAATTTCTTCACTCGATGCCCGTTCACCATGAATTTCTGTCCATCGTCCGTCTCAACTTCAAGGAATCCACTCTTGTGCACTCCCTTCACAATATACGGCCCGTTCCACTTGGACTTAAGCTTTCCACCAAACAGCTTCATCCTCGAATTGAATACGAGGACTTGATCACCCACCTTGAATTCCTTCTTCCTCAATCGTGCATCATGCCACTTCTTCGTCTTTTCTTTGAAAATTCGGGCATTCTCGTCGGCAACGTCTCGAAACTCTTCCAACTCATGAAGTTGGAGTAATCTCCTCTCACCAACCAAGGCACTATCAAAATTAAGCTTTTTGATCGCCCAATATGCCTTGTGCTCCAACTCCACGGGCAAGTGACATGCCTTTCCAAACACCAGTTGATATGGAGACATACCAAGAGGAGTTTTGAAAGCTGTCCTATATGCCCAAAGCGCATCATCCAACTTCATCGCCCAATCTTTCCTACTTATGCTCACCGTCTTCTCAAGGATCTCCTTGATTTGCCGGTTAGAAACCTCTGCAAGACCGTTAGATTGTGGATGATAAGCAGTAGAGATTCGATGACTTACCTCGTATTTTGACAGCAGCTTTTCCATCCATTTGTTCACGAAATGGCTTCCCCCATCACTTACCAAAGCTCTTGGAACTCCATATCTTGCAAAGATGTTCTTCCTCAAGAATTCGATGACGACACGGGAATCATTCACGCGAGTTGGGACAGCTTCAATCCACTTCGAGACATAGTCGACGCATACGAGAATGTACAAGAATCCATTGCTAGGAGGAAATGGACCCATGAAATCAATCCCCCATACGTCGAATATCTCGACTTCCATGAACACGTGCATCGGCATCTCGTCCCTCTTAGTAATGGAGCCGAATCGTTGGCACTTCTCACACCTCTTAACCCATTCCATGCAATCTCTCAATAGAGTTGGCCAATAAAAACCGGATTGAAGGACTTTCCTTCCGGTCTTCTCTCCACCCAAATGTCCTCCACATGGCAAGGCGTGACAATGCCTTATGATATCACTCCACTCTTCCTCTGGCACACACCTTCTCAACACGTGATCAATCCCTCTTTTGAACAAGTAGGGGTCATCCCAAATGAATTCCCGAACCTTCTTCAAAAATGCCTTCCGATGCACCGAGTCTATCTCAACGGGCAACTCACCACTTGCTAAATAGTTAGCATAGTCTGCAAACCAAGGTGCCCTCCCCTCAACTCTATACACCGGGATTTCTCCTAAGCCGAAGAGCTTCTCATCGGGGAATTCATCGTTCACCTCTCGATCCTCCACGGTGTTCTCCTTGGTGAGCTCCAATCTAGAAAGGTGATCGGCTATCACGTTCTCGCATCCCTTATTGTCTCGAATTTCTACATCAAACTCCTGGAGCAACAAGATCCAACGAATGAGACGGGGCTTTGCATCCTTCTTACTCATAAGGTACCGAATCGCTGCGTGATCCGTATATACAATTGTTTTCGTCCCTACTAGGTAGGGTCGAAATTTATCAAAAGCATACACGACCGCTAACAGCTCCTTTTCGGTCGTAGTGTAATTCACTTGAGCAGAATTCAGCATCTTCGAGGCATAATAAATAGCGTGAAAACGCTTCTCACGAATTTGCCCCAAAACAACCCCCATCGCATAGTCGCTAGCATCACACATGAGCACGAACGGGCTAGACCAATCCGGTGTAACAAGTATCGGGGCATTCACCAACGCTTCTTTCAACCTATTAAAAGCCACTAAACACTCATTAGTAAACTCAAAGGCGACTTCTTTTTCAAGAAGCCGCGAAAGGGGTTTAGCTATTTGTGAAAAGTCTTTTATGAAACGTCTATAAAAACCCGCATGTCCTAAGAATGACCGAATCCCCTTCTCGGTCGAAGGTGGTGGAAGCTTCTCGATAGCAATCACTTTCGCCTTGTCCACTTGGATACCTTTCGAGGACACATGATGTCCAAGAACAATACCCTCTCTTACCATGAAGTGACACTTCTCCCAATTAAGGACTAAGTCCGTCTCTTCACACCTGCTCAACACAACTTCAAGATTGATTAGACAATTATCAAACGACTCCCCATAAACGGAGAAGTCGTCCATGAAAACCTCCATAATCTTCTCAATCAAGCCATGAAAAATCGCCATCATACACCTTTGAAAGGTGGCGGGTGCGTTACACAACCCAAACGGCATTCTCCTAAAAGCAAAAGTCCCATAATAGCAGGTGAAGGTGGTTTTCTCTTGATCCTCGGGGGCTATCATGATCTGATTATACCCCGAGTACCCATCTAAGAAACAATAATACTCAAAACCACCTAATCGATCTATCATTTGATCAAGGAACGGTAAAGGAAAGTGATCCTTACACGTTGCCTTGTTCAACTCTCTATAATCAACACATACACGCCATCCCGTCACTAATCTAGTGGCTACCAATTCATTAGACTCCGTCTTAATCACCGTGGTACCCCCCTTCTTAGCTACTACGTGTAAAGGACTCACCCATGGACTATCAGAAATGGCAAAAATCATGTTGCTATCTAACAACTTCAACACTTCCTTATGTATCACCTCTTGAATAACCGGATTAACTCTACGCTGATTTTGCACTATCGGTTTTCTACCCTCTTCTAATCTAATCCTATGCATGCAAATCGAGGGGCTAATTCCCTTAATATCCGCGATCGACCATCCTATAGCAGATTTGTGCTTACGAAGCACCACTAAAAGTCTCTCAAGCTGATCATCAGATAACAGGGCAGATACAATTACCGGATATTTGTCAGTCTCATCCAAGTAAGCGTACTTGAGGTGGTCGGGCAGCGGCTTCAACTCCTTTTTCGCCTCCAGTGGTGGCGCCTTATCGAACATCTTCTCGAAAGTTGACTCCTCAGCTTCCAAGTCCTCTTCATCCTCTACTTTCTTCAACTCCAAGAACTTGACGTCTTCATTGTCTTTCAAGCTGTCAAAATAGTCAAGGTCATAAGAATCATAAGACAAATCGTCAAGAATAGGATAATCAAATTGATGAACATAGAAAGAGCAAGGGTCTAGAAGTGTGTCATCAACACAAGCATCCGTGATGTCAATGAAGTGGCAACTCTCATCTCCCATGGGATATTTCATAGCTTCGTAGATAGCTATCTTCACTTCTTGATCATCAACTTTGACCGTGATCTTCCCATTTGCTACATCAAGCACCATCCCGGCGGTAGCTAGAAACGGCCTTCCCAAAATCAGCGGGACATGCTCATCCTCTTCCATCTCGAGTACTACGAAATCGGCGGGAAAAACGTGATTCTCCACCGTCACTAGAACATCCTCCACTACTCCTTGAGGTCTCGTAATGGACCTATCAGCAAGCTGGAGTGTCATCATCGTGGGTTGAAGCTCAACTCCCTCCAACTTCTTGAACAACGAAAGAGGCATCAGATTAATGCTCGCCCCGAGATCACACAAAGCTCCTTTCTTGATCCCGTTCCCGATATCGCAAAGGATGGTGAAGCTCCCGGGATCCTTCAGCTTAGGCGGAAGCGCCTTGTGCACCATGGCACTCACTTCGTGGTTCAAGTGCACTAGCTCGGGTCCATCTATTCTCCGTCTCTTCGCAATCAAGTCCTTCAGGAACTTGGCGTAGTTCGGCATCTGTTCCAAAGCATCATAAAAGGGTATGTTAATATGTAACTTTTTAAAAACATCAAGGAATTTAGAAAACTTCTCATCAAGCTTCTTTTTCATGAAGCGCTGTGGATATGGGACGGGTATCACCGATTTGGGTACCCCCCATTCATCTTTCTCAGTTTCTTTCACTTTCTCCCTTGCTTCCTTTGCCTTTTTCCACTTTGGAATTCTCTCTATCTCCTCAATCTCCTCATCAGGCACTTTGCTCTTCTGGGTCTCATCCACATCTTGACTCTTATCATCACTTTTCATCTTAACTCCTTCCTTCTCAACCTCAACTCCATCACTATGAGACTCTATCCCGTCTGTCTCATCTTTCTCCTTGAGCGTCTCAGAATCAGCAGGCATCTCGGGACCATCATATTTGGTCCCACTTCTCAACTCAATAGCCTTGCAATGTTCCTTTGGGTTATCCTCGGGCATTGATGGGTACTTGCCAGGCTCTCTTGGCTGAGACTTTGCGATCTGGCTAATTTGATACTCAATGGAATTGAATCTTCTGTTGTTCTCTTGCTGAACTCTATTCCACTCGATGTCTCTCTTTTGGAGTTCTTGATCTCGTTGATCGCCTTTCTTATGCAGCTCCTTCACATCGTACTCCAAAGAGGACAATCGCTTGCTACCTTCCTCCACTTTCTGAAGGATCGCTCTCAACATCTCCTCGGTTGATGTACCGCCCTCTCCACCAGGAGGTTTAGACCCCGGATCAACACCTGCAGGCACAGTAATTCCAGCTTTTGGGTTAGCATAAGAAAAATTCTCATTTTTCCTCCAAGTGTTTTGAGGAGGCTGCTGGCCTCCTTGATACCCTTGTGTGTTCCTCCATTGGTTTTGAGGCGGCTGTGGGCCTGGAGGTACAAATGGTTGACCATAAGAAGGTCTTCCATACTGGTTTCCACCTTGTGGATACCCCCCTGGTGGGTAATTAGGCCTTCCCATATAGTTGGCCTCTTCTTGCTGACTCGTGGGTGGTTCCACTTTCTCACTTGCTGCTCCATTCCCTCCAACCAAGTTCTGCCCCATCTCCAGGTTGCTGATCTTCTCCATCATAGCCATCAACAGCTTCCTTGTACCCTCATTCTCTTCCAACTTGCATACCCTCTGAAATTCTGGATCCTCGTTCCATGCACCAGCATTCGTGACAATATTGTCCACGATCTCTCTACACCTCGCTACCCCTTGGTTCAGAAAAGCTCCACTTGCACATGCATCTAGATGGGCCTGGCCAGCCCTGCTGGCTCCACTGTAGAAGAACGCCATTATATCTCCCTCGTTGTACCCGTGCTGAGGGCACTCGATCAACATATTCGAGTATCTCTCCCATGCCTGGCGTAAATCCTCTCCAGACTTCTGGCGAAAGGAAGAGATCTCAATTCTCGCTTTAATCGTTCTCGATGGAGGGTAGAATCGCTCGAGGAACAGACGCTCGAGCTCGGCCCATGTATTAACACCTCCCCGTGGGAGCGTGTTATCATACCATTCCTTGGCTATTCCCGTAAGAGAGAATGGGAACAACCTGAGCCTCTTGGCATCTTCAGACATGCCATTGTAATTGAAAGTAGATGCAATCATGAGGAAACTCCTCAAGTGCGTGTGAGGGTTCTCCTTCCCAACCTCCCCCTTGAATTGATTCTCAGTAAGCAGCTTGAGAATTCCTGGGGAGATTGAAAAGTTATTGGCCTCCACAGGTGGTAAGGCCACTCCATCGTAATACCTCTGCGGTTGTGCCGCGAACCTGCCCCGAATCGCCATATTCTGATCTGCGTTCTGGGGCGCAGGCTGAGGAGCGACAGGTGGTGCTGGTATGTTTTGAACTGGAGGTTGTTGGTACACAGGTGGTTGGTTATAGACAGGAGGTGGAGGATACGGGTATGGTGGATAAGGGTATGGTGGGTATGGGTATTGTTGATATGCTGGGTTGTGGAAAGGGTTATGTGGGTTTTGTGGGTAAGCAGGATTGTTCAGAGGATTTGGGACTAGGTTCTGAGCTGGATTGTTTACATTTTGTGCACCCGGGTTCTGGCTTTGACTATCCACGAACTGGTCTTGATTCTGACCACCACTCCCTCCAGAGCCATCAACCCGGTTTACTGCCTGATTGGGATCGTTGGCAGCATCGTCCAACTCATTACTAAGATCCATCGGTTCCTTCCCTAAGTCGGCTGCGTTCATTCTTCTCAAGTAAGCTCGGTTCCTTCTGGCTATTGTCTCAGGGTCTGCAGGTATTCTCTCTTCGCTCGTGTTCCCTTGTGAGCGTGTTCTCATAAACCTGACACACTAGCAGATGGATCAAAACGCAACTGCCGAATAAATAAAAATAAAAATAAAAAATAAAAACAGAAAATAAGCACCCACTACTAACTACTAAGCTATCGACAAGTCCTATTCAAAAAGCATAAAACGCCATCCCCGGCAACGGCGCCATTGACTTGAAGCGATTTTACTAACTTCTACTAATCGCTCACCCGCAAGCGAACGGGTTCACTATAGTATTGGCAAGTATATCAACCAAGTATATCGTACCCACGGGACAGTGTATATGCGAATAGATCCCTGAAGATCTACGCGTCGTAGTTAATATGAGTGTATAGTTTGTTTTAGGTTTTTTTTTTTTAGACAGATTAATTAAACTAAAAGTAAATTAACTAGACTAAAATACTAAAGCAGACAAATTGACTAAGGGTTTGATTTAAATGAGAGATGGTGATGCTTAGGATAGGAATCCCTACGTATACTAACGGAGCAGGTACATAATCAAAATAACTGTGACAAACGAGAATTAACCTAAGTCTAAGAATGCAAGGTGAAAGCTCAAGATTCTAAACCCTAATACTTTACCCTAACACTCGACTTCACTAATCCACTAACAAGTTAATAGATAGCGCTTAATTAATGAGACCCTAATTTAACTAAGGTGATGCGGTCGTCCTCCTTCGCTAAACCGGTAGATGAATTAACCTTTCCTAAACCCCCTCGTTAAGCCTACTCGTTGTTAAAGAGTGATACGGTCGTCCTCTCTCTAACACCTTTCGAACGAAACTCAAGAGTAAAATCTAGATTAATTTTAAGCATTCATTAATTAAGAGAATTAAAACCTAACGTCACAAGTTACTCTAATTACGTACCCACAACCTACTTCTACGAGTTCATCCTACCCTAAGCATGCAAGGGTTTTAGCTAGACATGGTTTGAACGTAAACAATAACAATTAAATAATTAGCAAACATGAACATGATAATGAAAACGAAGAAAAGAACGAACATAAACTGAGGTTTTAATATGTAAAAGATTAAACTAAAATTATTTAACAAACTAGGTCTCAACGTATTTAAGAACAAAAGATATTAAGAATCGAAGCTAAAACGTGAAATCGTAGAGTAAATTCGTAATCAAAAACCTTAAAAACGTAAATCTAAGCCTTGCTCGTCTCTTCTCTTCCTTCTTCCTCTAAAAACTCTATGAAACGTGATGTAAAAAAAATTGGGGATCTTTCAAAACGTGTTTGGACGAGATATATATAGGCACGGGTCGAAACGGGAGTTAACGGGCCGAAAATACGAATCCGGAGGCAAAAGTATAGGGGCGCTCGAGCAAAACGCTCGAGCGGTCCCGCTCGAGTGATCTCAAAACTTCTCCCAAGTGATACTTTTCCTCGTCCGCACTAATACCGATCGTATTTCTTCCATATCTTCTCATCCGGGCATCCGTTTGAGTCGATTCAAAGTCCTACGAACTCCGTTTTTCGTCCTCTATTCACCTATTAGCATCAAAGAGACAAATTTATCAATGTATAGAAATAATGCTCAATTGACTCTAAATACTCTATAAACTCGACCAAAACTAGGGCGTTTCTAGCTACGAATCATGACAATTTCACGCCTAATCAGACATGTTAATCTAAAATCTATAAAACGATTAGTAAATTTAGATTTACTTAAAATTGAGAATGTTGATACATCCAAAAGATGTGAAATTTGTGTAGAAGCAAAGATGACTAAATTACCATTTAAGTCAGTTAAAAGGAACACTACTCCTCTAGAATTAATTCACACTGATGTATGTGATTTAAAATTTGTGCAAACTAGAGGTGGAAAAAAGTATTTTATTACTTTTATTGATGATAGCACAAGATTCTGCTACGTTTACTTACTTCGAAGTAAAGATGAAGCTATTGAAGCTTTTAAAAACTATAAAAGTGAAGTAGAGAATCAAATGAACACTACAATTAAAGCAATTCGTAGTGATAGAGGTGGAGAGTATGTGGCTCCGTTTGAACAAGTATGTGCCAAATTCGGCATCATACATCAAACGACAGCTCCCTACTCACCACAATCAAATGGTATTGCGGAGAGGAAAAACCGAACTTTGAAAGAAATGATGAACGCAATGTTAATCAGCTCAGGTTTACCTCAGAACATGTGGGGGGAAGCTATTCTGTCAGCTAACCACATTTTAAATAAAATTCCACTTAAGACTCAAGATAAGACACCTTATGAGTTGTGGAAAAATCGCAAACCATCATACAAATACCTCAAAGTGTGGGGGTGTTTGGCTAAAGTTGAAGTGCCACTTCCTAAACAAGTGAAAATCAGACCTAAGACAGTCGATGAGATCTTTATAGGATACGCCTTCAACAGTAGTGCCTATCGGTTCTTGATTCATAAATCAGAGATACCTGATATGACAGTAGGTACTACCATAGAATCAAGGAATGCTGTGTTCTTTGAAAATGTGTTCCCGTATAGTGACAAAGAAGAAGTGAGTTCAAATAAACGAACTCATGAAGAATCAAGTGGAGCTGCAGGTCCTTCCACTCAGTAGAGTGAAGCACCAAGACGCAGTAAACGAGCTAGAATTGATAAGACCTATGGTCCAGACTTCATCACGTATGTGTTAGAAGATGAACCTAGGGCTATCAAAGAAGCTCTTTCCAGACCAGATGCATCTCTCTGGAAAGAAGTAATAAACAGTGAATATGATTCAATTCTGCAAAATCATACATGGGAGTTGGTTGACCTCCCTAAAGGTTGCAAGACCTTAGGATGTAAGTGGATCCTTAAAATAAAGTACAAAGCAGATGGATCTATTGAAAAGTATAAAGCCCGTTTGGTTGCAAAGGGTTTTAAACAAAGAGAAGGACATGATTTCTTTGACACCTACTCTCCGGTAACAAGGATTACATCCATTCGTGTACTTGTCGCGATTGCTGCTTTGCATAATCTCGAAATACATCAAATGGATGTAAAGACTGCTTTTCTTAATGGAGAGATGTATGCTGAAATATACATGGATCAACCAGAGGGTTATGTTGTACCCGGGAGCGAGAAAAGGTTTGTAAACTCGTTCGGTCGTTGTATGGACTTAAACAAGCTCCTGTACAATGGCATTTGAAATTTGACAATATTATGTTGTCAAATGGATTTCGAATTAACGAATGTGACAAGTGTGTGTATGTGAAAGATACACCAAATGAATTTGTTATCATATGATTATATGTTGATGACATGTTAATCATAGGTAACAATTCAAATGTGATCGTTAATACGAAAAACATGTTAAAGAGAAATTTTGACATGAAAGATATGGGTTTAGCAGACGTAATTCTAAGAATCAAGATCGAAAGAACTTCAAATGGAATTTCTTTAACACAATCTCATTAAGTTGAGAAAGTCTTGAAGAAATTTAATGCATTTGATGATCCACCTGCTAAAACTCCACTTGAACAAAATGTTCATCTGAAGAAAAACAGAGGTGAACCTGTGAATCAGTTGGAATATGCAAGGATCATTGGAAGCGTGATGTACATTACAAATTGC
The DNA here is from genome assembly GCA_947034835.1 of Ballota nigra. Lineage (NCBI taxonomy): Eukaryota > Viridiplantae > Streptophyta > Magnoliopsida > Lamiales > Lamiaceae > Ballota > Ballota nigra. Next base: position 103,139 of record OX344727.1, on the reverse strand, counting down.
ACACGTCCAGATCTTGCGTGTTCTGTGAACAAACTAAGCAGGTACACGAGCAATCCAAGTCATGAACATTGGAAAGCTCTGAAAAGGGTCTTGAGATACTTGAAGTATACTCTTGACTTCGGGCTACACTACACGCGACATCCAGCTGTACTTGAAGGGTACAGTGATGCTAATTGGATTTCTGATAGTAAAGACTCATTCTCGACTAGTGATATGTATTCACTATTGGAGGAGCTGCAGTATCGTGGAAATCCACAAAACAGACGTGTATTGCCCGTTCCACAATGGAATCTGAATTCATCGCTTTGGATCAAGCTGGTGAAGAAGCTGAATGGCTTCACAATTTCTTAGAAGATATTCCTTGTTGGAACAAACCAGTATCATCTGTAATGATACATTGTGACTGTCAAGCTGCTATTGGTAGAGCTTTGAACAGTATGTACAACGGAAAGTAGAGACATATTCGTCGTCGACATAACTCCGTTAGACATTTGATCTCAACTGGTATAATAACAATTGATTATGTAAGATCAGTTGACAACATAGCGGATCCGCTCACGAAGAGCTTGAACCGAGATCAAATGAATAAGCTGATAGAGGGAATGGGTCTGAAATCCACAAATAAAACTGAAACAGTGGTAACCCAACCATGATGACTGGAGATCCCAAGAACTTGGTTCAAAAGGGAAAACTAAGCTGTGAATGTTAGTTGTACAACACTTGAAAATCATGACCGTTCCTGACAGCACTGTGTCAAGTGTTAGTGAACCCGTGAGTTGTGGTAAAGGATAAGTCGTTGACTTTTAATGATTCCTATGAGTCCATGTGGGACTGAGTATGACGGGATACTCGAAAGGAGGTCATCTATATAAATGAGAAGTGAGGGCCGCTTCGACCAAATATTTATGAATACAAAGGGCGTCCAGGGCCAAAATGGACAAAAACGTGAGAACAAATCGGAATCGAGACTGACTTGTGTCTGCACTATCTGTAAGGTATACACTAAGGAGGATTAGTTTAAGGCATCATGTCCACTAAGCCGCCGGTATACCCGATGGTGACGGGCTACGAAAAGTTCAAAACCATTGGTTACTTATCCGGAAGTAATGAGGTCTCACATGAGCTGAACGAAGAAGCTTGACTCTGTATAGGTGCAATTCTCACTCATGTGGTGGATTATTGGAAATTGGTTTTGTAAAGGTTTCATACCCTTACTTTGATCAATTTTTTGAGGAGTAAAAACGTTAGTTTTTGGGAAAATAAAATTAAAGATGTTGTTCTACTCGCGGAGTAGATGAGCGTGGTATATTTAATATCTCAAAACCAATTTCCGGTGAGTGAGAAATTAATTTGGGAAGTTGTAGTATTAATCATGTGTGTTGAATAATTCCATGGAAAATGAAGTTTCATCCCACATTGGAAAATTACAAGAAGTTTGTCTTGTATATAAGTAGGAAATTATTCATGTTCTCTAAATTGGGACATGGGGACCCTAACCATGGACCCCGCGCGCGCGCCCCGCCCCGCCCGCGCCCGCGCCCGGTTCCGTGGTTCGTAGTTCTTGGCAATTGGGCTTTGGGTGGGCTTTGGTGTCATAACTATATTTTTAGGGTACCAAAAATATAAAATGGCCCAATACCTTTTTGGATCCAATCGGATCGGGTGACCCGTATGGGATTGGGTCGGCCCATTTCAGTTGGCCCACTTAGAATTGAGTCGGCCCACGAACTTGATTAATACACCTACGAATTTGATTAATACACTCCAGAGCATCTGGAATATTCCGTCTTGCTTCCCAAGACTGAGAAACTGCGTTTCTCTCCACGACAGAACGTGGGTGATCCATGATCACCACGTACTCCACTCCAGCAGCCCTCAAATGGGTCGGATTTCCGCCTATATATACTCCTTTTCGTCCAGTTTTTCCAGAATTAACGAACGAACCCAAAATTTCCCAAAATCCTTTCTCTGCAGAAAATCCCGTTTAGCTCATAATTCCGATTTAGTTCGCCGGAAATTCATACTCGGTAGTGCTACCGGTGTGAATAGATAAACCATTTTACCTTTGGGGATCCGTACGCATTATACCGTAAGCACTGTACGGGCGTATTCGATCTTGCGGGAATAGGTTATTCCTAGACTCGGTTTTTCATGAATTCATTTCGTGTTTTCCCTTCTTCCATACTTCAGTGTTTCGAAATATTCACACCCATTTTCTAACATCTATTTGGTCGTTCCCTTCCTACCCGTTTTCTAATGCGAATCCATTTGGTCGTCCCCTTCCTACCAATTTTCTAATATGAATCCATTTGGTCGTCACCTTCCTACCCGTTTTCTAATGTTCCTATGATATAATTGTGGCAAGCAGAAATCAAGAAATAGGAAATAGGGAAAAAAAATAGAGTTGCATGGAAAGTAAAAATTATAGTTTTAACACCACAATTGTTAACAAAAGCACAAAATCAATATCAACTTTTACATGACAGTATCAATTTGATATAATTTCACCTGAAAAAAACTTGATAAAAGAATGGGAACAAAATAAAAAATATAAGATTTACTCATCCTCCAATAACATCAAAGGGAAACTATGCAACCAATAGTTCCTATCCCAAAGAATTGATAAACTTATTCCCTGATCAACACAATGTTCTTCCAATTTTGTTTATTTCGTACTTATATAGCAACAAACACCAGTTCACATCCAATCAAGAATATTTTCCAGGAAAACCATATTAGAAGTTTTCAAAGTTCCAAACTTTCAACTGTATACAGATATAAGAAATACTCGAAATCTCTGGAAAGCAATTGAAAATCGACGATTCTTTCTCCTCGTCTCTTAAATTTTCCACATTTATTTCAGCAGCTGTAATACACGGCTTCTCTCAATTTTGATTAGAGTTTTTCCCCAAATCAATTTTGATCATTGCGACTTACATTAAGAACACAATATTCTTGACATAAATTGATGAGGAAAAAAAAACGTAAATCTGCAAAACCACCGGAAGCAGGTGAACTCTCTGTCGTTGTGCCTTCTTGCATCCATATCAAAGGTCTCTAGTGAAAATGAAACAGCAGGGAAAAATGGAGAGTTTAATAGACTATGAAGCAAAAAACCTTGAAATTATGCCTGGCTCATCATCTGCAACAAATTCCGACTTCAACTCTTCACAATACTCCAAAAACTGGGTCCCGTGAAAACATACCCCTGGTCCCATCTCCCTCCTTGATTTTTTCAATCAATAAGTAAAAGATTTTTTTCATTGGTTAAGCTTAATTTTATCAGAATCAAATGTGTAAAGTTTTTTAGTGTCCGTATATTATAAAAAAAAAAGGGATAGTGACATAGAAGTCCAATTGGGATGGTCTAATTGCATTAAAGTCCACTATTTTTTCTACATTACAAGAAACCACAAATTGTGGGGCCCACAACCAAAAAATCAGTAAATCCCTCTGTTTTTTGTCAGACCGTTGCAGGTTCTGTCTTTTTTTCTTTTTTTTTAAATTTTCTGACACATTTTCAAATTTTCTTTTTTATTTTTCCTTTTGTTTTTAATTTCGAATTTCAAATATTGAGATCTTTTCAGATTTCAGATTTCTTTTTTTATTTCAGATTTGATTTTTTATTTCAGATTTCAGATTTCTTTTTCAAATTTTAGCAGAAAACATTTTTTAGTATGAACTAACACTAATAAAAATAAAAAATAAATGCACCAACCACAATTTTATTACCAACAATTTGAAAACTACATATTTAAAAACTAAAATTACATCCACTGTATCTTCTATACTTCTAATCATCCACAATTTTTGCAGAAATGTAGAAAAACATATTTACATATATAGTTGCAGAAATGCAAAATTTATTTGAATAAATGGTTGCAGAAATGCAAAATTTATTTTGAATATATGGTTGCATATATTCAAAAATTATTTGAATATATGATTGCCCCAGTATGCCATCTTTGCTCCAGTATGTCATATTCTCTTCTCTTTGCTCCACCAGTTGAAAATCTCCCCAGCATGAAAATAATAACAGTTGAACATTATTATCAACAAATTCGGTCAAAACAATCCAAAAAACTAATAGGCCAAATCAATTCAGCTCCATTCCTATTAAAATGTCTGTGAATCAAAACTCAACATCATCATTCAACTCAAAATCCTCAAGGTAATTTACACACAATCAGTGACAATGATAAATTATTTATAAATCGACAATGGATTTTGTATACAAATCAAAGTCCCTAATGACATCAGTTAGTTTTGAATGAAAAATTCCTACGAAATTCCTACCAATATAACACAGAGAGGAGAGCAAAACAAAAAATTTGGCCTAACTATATCAACCCCAACAATCCAGTAAAATCAAATACTTTCTATTTGATCAAATCAACAAATAATCCCAAAAAAAGTTTACACACTGTATAATTGCAAACATCTTTTTTTTCAACTACATACTTTCTTTTTTCGTTGGATTATCCCATGTATAATATTTTTCAGATGATGATGATCTGAAGCACTGAAAAGGAACTAATACTTCCTCTGGTTCACATCAGGAATATAATTTACCACCAGATAAAAAGTTTTTACAAATGCATCCGAATAAGTTACAGAAATTTACAGTTGACACATTAATTAATTACCACTCAAAAGGGGTTTTGAACATAACAGTAAACGTCAATTAGATAACTTATAGCAGCTCACACAAACAGATCTAACACAGATCACAATAACAACATTAAACAATAACAGTTCTACCATATTCAATGAAACGAACTGTTAAACAAAAATAGTTGGGATTAATCGAATGTGTTTTGGTTTTAAACACAGAAAAAATGTAGTTACATTCCTTTTATAAAAAAAAAAACACAGAACAAAACAGGTAGATGAACAGAAGCCCTCCAACAAATAAAATCCAGAAAATACCAAACTTTTAATTTGCAGAATCCATATCACCTGACTCCGGCGAGGCGACAAGGTGGTGGCGCGTTAAAAGCGAGGCGGCGGTGCTACAGATCTGTTACAGATCGGAGGTGAACACCCTCCAAGCGGTCCGATCTATGTAGATCCGAACAAGAAACGGCGGCGGATTTTGGTGGCAGTCGAGCAGACGGGGGCGGTGGTCGTTGGTACCCCGGTGGCCGCTGGTGCCGGTGAAAACATGGCGATCTAGTGGTGGGAGGTCGTTGCTCGTCCTTTCTAGCAGATCCGTGATGCCCACGATCTAGCGGTAGGGGGCGGTGGTCGATTGTGGCGGTCGGAGGTGGTGGTTTGTGGCCGTCGCGTGCACAAATCGGCGGTGGTCGATTGTGACGGCCGGAGGGTGGTTTGTGGCCCTCGATCTAACGGTGGTGGGCAGTGTGGACTGGCTGTGGGTGGTAGGGGTGGGGGCGGTGGGCGATGGGAGTGGGAGTGGGGGCGGTGGGCGAGGGTATGGACGGACAAGAGGGAGAGAGTGAATGGGATAATTTAGGTGGTGGGGTGAGGATATGGGCGAGAAAGAGAATGGTTGTATGTAGGAGGAGAGAGGGGGCTGAAATCAGAGTGTTGGTGGGCCCATGTGTTTGGTGTTATTTGAAATAAATTGGGGCTCCATGGAATGTAGGGAAATTGGGGTGGTTTAGTGCAATTATAATCCAAAAAGTGTGCCTTGAGGCAATTAATCCTAAAAAAATCCCTATAAAATAAATTAATCAGAATCAATCGATTTAAACACAAACATACATATGAAGATAACATTGGGTATGCACGGAGAGAGAGACCTTTTTTTGGGTACGGGCAAGGCATTTATGAACAATTTCACCTTCGATGAGAGTTGGGTATTCGTAGTACTGGGCTAGACGGGAATGCCTTGCTTGTACGAATCTAATCCCCATTTCGATTGATTGCTCTCTTCATTCTCTGGACCTTTTCTCTTCTGATCTATTTCTCTAGATGGATGTGCTGCGATGGGGATTCTGAGACCAGTATTTATACAAAAAAAAAAAGGAAAACCAAGAACTAATCAATTGGAACTCATACCAGCTCGACGAGAGTTGGGTATTTGGTAATTGCATTGTCCCATCTTTGCCCTCGTCGCGAGACACCATTGGAGCCGCCGCAAACATTCGTCGTTGTTGTAGGGTCGCAGCCATCTATGAGGTTTGATTTGCTGCCAAAGTTTCACACTGTAGCGTAACTCCGACCATCCATGTTCACCGTCGTTCCATTAGCTTTGAAATGAGATATGATGGTTTTTTTCTTGAATGATTGAACGGAAACTTTAATAAAAAAAATCATAAAAGAGAAACTGTTTAATTAACCTACGTGATTTAACACAGTTTTTTTTTTTTTTTTATATAACATGACACATGGCGAGAGCAGGGATGGCTAAAATTCACACGTGGCGAGCTCTGGTGAATGCTACTCTCCATTTAATATATAAGACTAGTATTTTTACCCGTATGATGCACGGTTTTAAAATTATATAAAATGAGTAACACTTGTACTGGTAAAGAGTAATATAAAAATTGTGAATTTGAATTTACTCTTTTGTTTGTGACATTACCCCTTTTTACTATAACCGTCATATCTCATTGTATCATTTTGTTTAAAAAATTTACATTTTCATGAAAAAGTTTATAATTTATATATCCATTGCACGGTCTATGAATATAAAATAAATATGGTGTAAAATGTATTCATTTTTTTGTGTTACATAAAGTAGAAAAAATTATTTTACCCTATAATTTTAATATTATTTGCTTATACTACTCGTTTTTATTATTTTATTTTTTTATATTTCACGGTTTTTTCCATGTTGATGCAATGCAAGATTTGTGATTTTTTTTGCTTTTGCAATAAAGTATGGAAAATAGGATACTTTCAAAATGTTGGAATTTAAATTGTTAAATAATGCAACTTTAAAAGTTTTTTTTTTTATCTTGAAATATTTCTTTATAAACCATATTGTCGTCATTCATGTTGCATATCATATTGTTATCCCACCTGTCCAAAGAGCCTACATTACAACCTTGAGAAAAGTCCTTTTTGATTCGGCATTGATTTCTAGAGTATGGTCGGAGTTGAGAGTGCTTACAAGCCTATGGCTGCCAATATGTGTGATTGATTGATTGAGTGAGTCCCTTAAACACTGTTATACACTTGTAAGGGAGTGAAACACATCGTTGAGTGCACATCCATGTTTGATCTTGGTGTTTCTTGTCATTGTTGCATGAGTACGATAAAAGAAAGTGAGTAAGTATACGGGTGATTGACTTTTGAAGCTTGAGTTCATTTGCTTGCACTAGTTGATTTTTTGACTCATTCCTAACAATTTCACTTGACTTATTATTTCGTTGCTTGAGGACAAGCAACATGGTAAGTTTGGGGGGGTTGATTAGGCGTGAAATTGTTATGTTTTGGTGCCCGATTTGCCCATGTTTTGAGTATTTTCGATGAGTGCTTGGAGTCAAATGAGTATCATTTTTATAAAATTATTAATTTGTCTCTTTGGTTTTCATAGATGCATAGAGGGCGAAAAGAGGAGTTCGTAGGACTTTGAATCGGCCAAAACGGACTCCCGGTTGAGGAGATATGAAGATTTTACGAACGAGTGCACAACAGCCAGCGCTCGAGCGTTTTGCTCGAGCGCCGGCGCTCGAGCGAATCACTCGAGCGGCCAAAAACTTACAGAACAGTTTCAGCGCTCGAGCGAATCACTCGAGCGGAAACCACTCGAGCGTTTTGCTCGAGCAACCATCGATTTTAGCCTCCGGATGCGTATTTTCGGCCCATCAACTCCCGTTTCGACCCGGTGCCTATATATACCTCTTCCAAACACGTTTTGAAGGATCCCGAACTTTAGAAATCACTTTTAGACTTAGTTTTTAGAGAGAGGAAGAGGAGAAGAACGAGCAAGCTTTACTTTTACGTTGTTGAGGTTTTTCATACGAATTCTTAATTTCTTTTCGTTTCTTAGTTTCTTTTCATTAGCTTGATTACTTTAAACGCTTTGAACTTTGTTTTAGTTAATTAAATTTCAGTTCTTAGAATTATTTTCTTTTAAAACCCTAGTTCATGTTTCTTATTTTCTTCGTTCAATTCATTATGTTTTTGTTCGTTGTTTCTTCTATTGCTTTTATTTTTGTTATAACCATGTCCGGCTAAAACCCTTGTATGCTTGGGTTAGGATGAACTCGTAGAAGTAGGATGTGGGTACGTAATTAGAGTAATTCGTGACGTTAGTTTTAATTCTCTTAATTAATGAATTCTTATAATTAATCTTAACTCTACCTTTGAATTTCGTACGAAAGTGTTAGAGAGAGGACGACCGCATCACTCAATAACAATTAGTAGTCTTAACGAGAGGGTTTAGGAAAGGTTAATTCATCTACCGGTTTAGCGAAGGAGGACGACCGCATCACCTTAGTTAAATTAGGGTCTCATTAATTAAGCGCTATCTATTAACTTGTTAGTGGATTAGTGAAGTTGATTGCTAGGATAAAGTATTAGGGTATAAAATCTTGAGCTTTAATTCTACGATCTTTTACTTAGGTTAATTCTTGTTTGTCACGATTACTTTGATTATGTACCTGCTTCGTTAGTATACGTAGGGATTCCTATCCTAAGCATCACCATCTCATACTTGAAAACAACCTTTAGATAATTAGTTTAGTTCTTTCTTTTGCCTTAGTAGCGTAATTTAGATAATTGGGTTCCAGAATAGCCACAACAGATAAACGATGTTCGCGTATTAGGTTCTTGAGATTGCCGGACGGGACTTTCCATGTTCTCGAGCAGATTATAGCTAGGTATTTCTAGGGCACTCGTGAGGGTCAGAAGAAGAGGCATTGGTTTGTGTGGTCTGATTTATGTGTGCCTGTGGATGAGGGCGGTTTAGGACTGAGACGATTATGGGACATCTTTGTTGCTTACAATATGAAGATGTATTGGAGGTTTCGTTCTCAGTCTTCCTTGTGGGCCCACTTTCTTCATAGGAAGTATTGCTCCACTTTCTTCCCGGGTCAGAGGAGCCCCCCACGCTTCGCCAGTCATCAGTGGCGACGTTTGATGAAGTTCGGTATCTTGGCTCAGCAGCACATGTTTTGGTCTGTTGGCTCTGGGGATTTGTGTTGTACGTGGTTTGACCACTGGTTCGGAGACCGGCCCTTAGTTGAGAGGGTGGAGTTCCCCTGTCCTCCTGCTTGGTCGCCTTTGGGCTGGTATTATGTTAGGGATGGCCAGTGGGACCTTGCTAGGTTGAAGGGCAATATTCAGTGTTATGGTCATGTGGATGATTTGATCGAGGAGATCGCCAGAGTGCCTTTGCGTCCTTCGGGCGGTGATGTCATGCGGTGGAAGCTTACCTCTCATGGCGAGTTTTCTCTGACTTCAGCTTGGGATTCTGTGCGGGTGAGAAAGCCCCGTCGAGACCTTTATGGTGCTATCTGGTGTGATTGTATTTTCCCGACCACCTCCATCTTCCTTCGTCGCCTCATTACTGGTCACATTCCTGTTGATACCCGTCTCTTCTCTTGGAACATTCATATTCCTTCGAAATGCCAATGTTGCCCTGATAACCCCAAGATTGAAACTGTTTCCCATCTTTTCCTCTTGAGTCCGATCGCTCGGTCAGAGTGGTTGTACTTTGCATCATGGTTTGATTGTGCACTTCCACACACCACTCACATTGCACGTCTCATTGCTTTCTGGAGACATCTCATTCCTTTTGCACACACTGCACACATATGCTTCTTGATCCCTTGCTTGGTTCTCTGGTTCATTTGGGCGGAGAGGAATAGTCACAAACACCGTGATATTCCTTTCCTTGCTTCGCATATTATATGGCAGGTGATTCAGCATCTGCGTCTTCTGGTTAGTGCGGGGAAGCTTCTCCCCGTCCACTGGCGGGGTTGCTCTCCGCCCGTTGATTTTATGCGCGTTGGATCGCCGCCTGTCCTTAGGCCGATCAAAACGGTCCTTGTTCGTTGGCTTCTTCCCCCTGATCCTTGGATTAAGCTCAACACCGATGGCTCTTTCGATCATCTCACGGGAGCTGCATCTGGTGGTGGGCTGATTCAGGATCACCTTGGTGACCTCATGCTGGCCTTTCACACGCCTTTGGAGGCTACTTCCAGCTTTGATGCCGAGCTTCAGGCCCTTCTCCATGGCCTGCATTTGGCTAGGAGGTTCGATGCTCCGATATGGATTGAGTTAGATGCCCTGGTAGTGGTTCGTTTACTGCAGACAGACCGCTCTGGCCCTTGGCAGACTCAGCACACTCTTGTTCGCATACGCACTTTGATGACTCAGGTGCAGACCCGGATTACTCATATTTTCAGGGAGGGTAACCGTCCAGCAGATTACATGGCTAGGCTGGGCATTAATTCGTACGCTCTCCATCTTGTGCACGCTCAATCGGCGCCGAGACATTTCATGATACTTGTTCGTATGGACCAGATTGGGTACCCCACCTTTAGATTTAGATGATTTACTTGTTTTACTTGTTTCCTGTATGTATTCTAGCTTTCAGTTACGCTTTATAGTATAGGTCTCTTTTTTGATGCGATGCACAGCCTGTTGTGCTCTTTTTTCTGCTCTGATGCGATGCACAGCCTGTTGTGCCCGTACTATTTGTTTGTATTTTGCGTTGTAGACATACTTATATTTTTCATATATATTTGATGGGCCCTAAGGGGTGATTTTGTTCCAAAAAAAAAAAAAAACCCTAAACCCTAAACCCTAAACCCTAAACCACACTCACTAAAACACCAAGAACGCACACACTAAGTTGTCATGGCCAGCCGGTTGGCCTTCGATTCCGGCGACTAATTCATGGATTGATTCTTAGATTTTCAACGGATCGCCCCTTGGGGTCCGTTTCTGCCTTTTCTCCCAGGTTTTTTTTATTTTTTTCAGATTTTAATTTTTTCAGTTTTTGCATGATAGTTGCTACTGTTCTGGTTTTTGAATCCTCTCTTGGCTTGCGGCCTGCCTCCTTCTCTGGCCCCTCTCTGCTGCCATCATGAACCATTCTTCACCCTCCCATGGATCGAATCTCTCATTCCCTTCAGGGGATTTTGAGATTCCCCTTAATCCCTCCCCAGTTCGTATAATTCTGGGACACTCAAAAGCTCCCCCAAAAAATTCAACTCCTTCCTTTGACAAAGCCAAAATTTACCTTCGTAGTCTTGGCCCCTGTCCTTCACATAATTACCCCAATGAGCCAGTTGAGGTACTCCTCAACATGAAATACCAAGTTTTCGATCGTCTTACTTTTGGAACCCAATCCGCCCCTGCCTCCCCCAAACATGGTGACGAAGCTATCCCCCTCCGTTTCCCGCACCTCATCTCTACAATTGGGGTTCTGGAGGAAATCTCATCCAATAGGAAATTCATTTCGGCCAAAGAGAGATTGGGTTTTTTCGTACCTGCTTTCTCCTTCCCTTTGGTGGATGAACGCCGCCTTGACCCGTATGACCCATATGCGCGGATGTGGGAATTCTCCTCGAATGAGGAAAGAATTAATTCGGATTTTCAAAAATCTCTCAATTCGGTTTTCGGCGATTCGGCTTCTTCCCACGCTGAATCTCTGCCCAGGATTGTTAATCTTCCTCCTTCGCCTTCGATCACCTTGGCCAAATTGTTGAATCAATTTCCTCCTTCTTCTTCGAAAGTGGGCCCTGCTTCGTCTGCTTATTCTGGCGATTCCTGAATCCCAATCGCCCTCGAGCCTCTCGCCTAGTCCTCTGTCTCGTCCCCCAAGATATCTACCAATTTCTTTGCACAAAAAAAGGCAGAGTCTTCGGTGCTGCTACCTGCTCCCGTAAAGTCCCTGGGTTGCGTGCTCAAGAAAGGATTTCTTAATCCCAAACCGTCCTCTTTTCCTGACCGTCCGATTGAAGAGCCGCGTGACTCACTCGGTCCAATTGCTGTGCGCCACGTGGCGCCAGTTGTTTCTTCCAGCGAGTCCCTCTCTCGCGTATTGCCTCCTCGCGATCTGTCTTCAATCGTGTCTGAATTCCCCCCAGTCGCGTCCCTGGACGCAATTCCTAAGGCCTCTAATTTTATTTCGCTTGTTGGGCCTTTTCCTGAGGCCCAATTTAACCCCCCTTTTAATTCTTCTCTCGGCCCTTTAGATATTTTATCCCAGCCCACTTTTTTTAATTCCCAGCCCGCTGCCATTTGCCCAATTTCGCCCCCTCTTGTTAACCCCCAGCCCACAGCCTTTAACCCCCAACCCATTCCCACTAATCCCCAGCCTCCTGTTTTAAATTCCAAGCCCAGCTCTTTATCTTTCCCCCCTGGCCCTTCGGCCCTTACCCCTCCCCCTATTCCCAATCCTCCTCCTGCCGATCCAGAACCCCAACCCAGCTCCTTTACTTGCCCCCTTCATTTGCTAATATTGTTGGCAACTCTTCTCCTATTTCTCAAGATAAAAATGCTTCGTTTCTCCTTTTTGATGATTCAAAAATTAGAAGAATTGGGGCTGTCACTCGCGAAAATAAGAAATTAAAATTTGAATTTTCCCGGGATGAAATTAATTTGGTTTCAGGTCCTTGGAAATTATCTATATTTGGAAAGTTTTCGCATGCTATCCCTACCCCCAAGATATAAATTACTCTTTATTTCGCATGGGTTTTAAAGGTAATTTTAGATGGAGTTGGGTGAACTTTTGTCATATCTGCATTAAGTTCACAATTGAGGATGACTTTACCCGCATGTGGACGCAACCCATTTGGATGATCCGTGGTTGCCCGATGCGTGTTTTCAAGTGGACCCCAGATTTTGATCTCGCACACGAGGCTCCTATAGCTCCTGTGTGGGTGAGATTTCCGGGTTTACCAGTCCACTTGATGCATAAGGATACCCTGTTCACTATTGCCAAGGAATTTGGCAAGCCTTTACAGGTAGATCGTCAGACTGCTGAGCACACTCGATTGTCTTATGCTCGTGTTTGTATTGAGATGCAGCTTTTAGAAGAGCCCATCACCGAGTTCGAGATTGATATATGTGGGGTCTCCTACTCCCAGAAGGTAGTCTTTGAGAACCGACCAAAGTACTGCACGGGTTGTCGTCATGTGGGCCATGAGCTTGCTGAGTGTTACCTGACGGGTGATAAACCACGTCCCCCGAGGCGTGGTAGGGCCCCTGCTCGGGATGCCAGCCGTGGTCGCCGACATCCTGACCATAGCCGCCCCTCTGTTGCGGGTATGGCTGTCGCTGGTGAGCTTCCTTCGGGGACCCCTGAACCGGTGCGGAAATCGGCCCCGAAGGATCATGAGTGGAAGACTGTTGGGAACCGGACCACTGGCATCCTTGCCAAGTCCTTCGTGGAGCGCACCCCTGAGGCACTTCATACTTACTTCTCATCCTTTCAGTCTCTAGAGGCTGAGGATGGTGAGATTGCTTCGGCGGGGACTGAGGAGTCTGATGATTCTGCTGATGAGGACTATGTTGAGTCGGATGAGGCTTCTTCTGTTGGCGACGACTCGGGGTTACGGTCTCGCTCTTTAGAGCCTTCTGCTCGTGATGATGAGCATTCTTTGGCCCACAGCCGGTCGATTGAGTCCCTCCCCCAGTCCAAAAGGGAGGGAGTTGGAGATTTGCAGTGTACTCTGAGTCGAGCACAGCATGACCGATCCTTAGATACTTTCGACTCGAGTACTTTGGTGCCTAGAGACCAAGTTGGGATTCCTAGGGGACAAATCGTTGAGACTCCGGCCAGTTCTTCAGACTCGACTCTCCCAGCTTCACTCGGAAGAGGGATGATACAGTTGCCCGGGGTTTCAGCCACCATGTCTGCAGGGCGACAGGTTTTTCGAGGTGGGCCTTCCAGAGGCAAAGCGCGTGGTCGTCGGGGTCGTCATAAGACCTCTCTCTCTTGATTGATTATGTGTAGTTATTTATTTTACTTGTTTGATTTTTGCCCACCATGAGTGGTGCAGCTTGTTTTTCCTCTGATTACCATCCTCTGTCCGGGTTTGTCGGCTTTGGACTGGTTGTTTGGTCACTTGATGTATTTTTCCTTTTTATGTGGTGCTATATACAGGTTGGGGGTCCCGCCTTAATCCCCCGCCCTCCGGGGTGAAGTTTTCCCCCCAAAAAAAAAAAAAAACCCTAAACCCTAACCCACTAACCCCCTAACCCCCTAAACCCTAAACCCTAAACCCTAAACCTCCTCTTTTCTTTCTCTCTCTAAAACGCTCTCTCCACTCTCTAGATTTTTTCACACTCTTTTTCACCAAGAACTCACACACACTTTTTTCATGCATCGTTAATTACATTTTCCGGCGATTACTCTTTGGAAAAGTGACGGTTTAACGGAGTTCTTTCGTTTTAGTCGTGTTCTTTTCTTTAATTTCCTTTTATTGTTATTTCTTCCCTTAATTTCTTGTGTTTGTTGCCTTCGTGACAGGTTTTCGGAGACATGGCCTCTAGGCCATTGTCTTCCGAATCTTCTCAGCCACCTCCCGTGGTAGATCCTTCTTCTTCAAAACCTCCTCTTGCCGAGGAGCCTCCTCTTGTTCATCAAAATTCTTATGCTCATGCAGCCTCAAAAAATTCTCATAACCCTTCCCCCAACAATTCTCTTACCTTGTTTGATGAGAAATCTGTTACTCCAGTGTGCACTTTAGAGAATATCGACGGTACTCCGGTGTTGGTTTTCTCATCGTCGGCTACGGAATCCCTCGCTGAGCCTTTGAAGCTTTCGTTAGTTGGGAAATTCTCCCATGCCTTACCTTCTGGGAAACAAGTCGCTGATGGCATACACTCCTTGAAGATTGAGGGTGGTTTCTCCTGGAGTTTCCTCAATGCTCGTCACATCCTTATTCAACTCACGAACGAGAAAGATTTCACCAGAATTTGGTTGCAAACTCAGTTCATGATTTCTGGATGCCCCATGAGAATATTCAAATGGACGCCTACCTTCAATCCTTTCTTGGAATCCTCACTGGTCCCTGTCTGGTGTGAACTCCCTGGCCTCCCTGCTCATCTATTCCAACACTCTGCTCTATTTTTTTATTGGAAAAATGATTGGCAAGCCACTGCAAGTGGATAGCCCCACATCCTGTCGTTCGAGACTCTCAAAAGCCCGAATCTGTGTGGAGATAGATTTACGAAAGGAGAGAGTGTCCGAAATCCTCCTTCGTATTGAAGGAGAAACACTCAAGCAGAAGGTGATCTTTGAAAATATTCCAGCTTTCTGTCATCTATGTTCACATGTTGGACATAAAAAGGAAGATTGCTATACACAAGGGGATAAGCCTCGACCTTCTCGTCGCGAGGCCCCAAAACAGACTTCGAAAGCTGGAAATGGAAAGACTCCGATGAAGGCTACGTCGGAGAAGATACAGAAAAAAGTAGAACAGGTTTTTGATAATCTAAATGGCTTGTTCAGAAAGACCCAAGATACGGGTCAAGGACCCGTTCGAAATCTCTCACGAAGCTCTTCTGATTCGGACCTACAAGACCCGAATCCTTTTGGTATTTTGGCCTTGAGAGAGAATGATTATGTAATCGAAGAGGGTGAAATTTTCGAATCGGGCCCCATTCTAAATGATACTGAAAATATGATAGAGGGCTCTTGTGAGAGCGGGTCGGGTTTTTGGGGGTCGGATAAAGAGATTTCGGTCCGCGGTTTGGATGTGACGTCGAGCCCTTTTGGCGAAGGGAGTAGGTCGGCGTCTGCACCCTCTGTGGTGATTGCCGTGGAAAATTTGGTTTGTACTGAGAAAGATTTTGGCGGTGGAAGTCTTCCCACCCCCTTTCCGCGTAAGTCTCGGGATGAGGGATTTGGATTGACGGTGCGTGATGGAGTTGGTGAGGGCATGACTTTTTTGGCAGATGATCGTGGCCAAATCTCCCCATGTGACGTGAATATGGTATGTAACCCCTCTTCTCTATCTTCGCAATCTGATTCCCTTTTTGATAGATTTTCCAAAAATTCAGAGGTTGAAAAAGATAGTCAATTTGATTCCTTTCTTAATGTTCTCGAAAAAGAAAAAAAAAGTAAAAAAAATAATAAGAAAAAAGGAAAAAAATCGGCTGCCTTTTTTAATAAGGATTTTGTCAAATCCCCACCTTCTAAAAATAAGGGGAAGTCGGCCCATACTTATCCCCTCAACCAAAATTTCGAAACTGGCGGTGAAATTGAGTCAAAAAAATCAATCCAAAAAAATAGGAAAAAGGTGTCTTATTTTCGGCAGATTGCCCAGAGGTCCACAAAGCCCAGAATAACCTAAATTCCCCAGCCCAAATTTCGGTTAACAGCCCCCCAGGTCAAACTCCCCCTAATTTTGCAGCCCAAAATTCGGACCTAAAGCCCACAATCACTCAGGTTGCTTCTAATTTAATTGCTGGGCCTTTCTTATCCCCTTTAAATTCGGAACCCCGGCCCAACCCCCCACCAATTTTAATCCCTGAGCCCACTACCTTGCTGCCCTCTTTTCCCCAGCCCAATACCGCCCCTGCCCCTTCTTTTCCAGCCCAACCCCACTCGGATCCTGCACCACTCCCAGCTATTATCCCCTCCCCTCTAAATTCCAAGCCCAATCCCCTTAATCCTTTTTTCCCCCAGCCCTTTGCCGTCCTTTCCCCTCCTTCCCCAGCCCAATGCCTCTCGCCTTCAGAACCTCTCTCCCCCCCTGCCACACACCCGTCTTGATTGTCTCTAATGTCAACACAAGCAATTCCCCCACTATTAAAAATATGAAATGTTTGGAAAATTTATCCTGGGATTCTCCTCATCTTGAGTATTTGTTTGGCACCCCTGAAAATGATTCTATCATGTTTAGAGATGCTTTTGCTTCTGTTCTCATCGACGAGGATGGGGTTATGCAACCGATGCCTCTCTCGATTGTTTACCCCTCCGAGTCTTCCGATCTTAGACCGGATCCTTCTCTTGATACCTCTGACCTTGGTTTAGGGGTGTCTGTGGACGATAGTGTTGTTGGAATCTGGAACTCTCGTTCTGGAATTCGACAACAGTCTCGTCGCAAGAGGACCCAGTCAGCTACCCCGGCCCCTGTCGGTTCTTGTTTCTTTCGGAAACAGATTTCCAGTGCCAAGAGAGTTGGAGGCAAGACCTCCGTCCCACCCCCCGTTAGTTATGTCTCTTCAATTCCTAGTGTGGAACGCCCGTGGGATCCGTCGTTCGGCGGCCCGTGGCGATTTCATGAACCTGAACCGCAAACATCGTTTCTCTGTTGTAGCTTTTCTGGAACCCATGGCGACGCTGAATTTCGATACCCAGCATCGAAACCTCGGCTTTGCTCGTGGCGTGAGGAATTCCACTAATAAGATTTGGGTGTTCGTGCAATACGGTTTCCAGTTGGATGTCCTTTTTTATTCTGCTCAGCTCCTGCATATCCGTTTGTCTGCCGCTGTGCTCTCTGAGCCGGTGTTTATGACATTCGTTTATGCTAAGTGCAGCCGTGAGGACAAATATCTGTTGTGGGATGAGTTGAGGGATATTGCTGAGTCTGTTGTGGGTTGCCCGTGGATGGTTGGTGGCGACTTCAACATCTTTTTGCACCTTGACGAACGTGTCGGCAGCGATGTTGACCGTTCGGCTGAGATGGCTGATTTTGCTGAGGCTGTTACGGATTGTGAGCTCGTGGATGCCGGTTGTGTGGGCTCCCCATTTACATGGAGTAGACAGGAACTGCACGAGCGTCTGGATCGGATCCTTTTTACCGAGCCTTGGACATCCGTTTTTCCTGTCTGCAATGTGACCCATCTCCCGCGTTCTACGTCTGATCACTCTCCGCTGCTCTTCCGCTGTAGATTTTTTGACTCTGTCCCCAGGGCTTCCTTCAGATTTCAGGGTATGTGGGTTCGCCACCATACCTTTTTGGAATTTGTTAGAACCTCCTGGGCGGTTGACACTGGGGTTTTTGGTATGGTGAACCTCCAGTTCAAGCTTTCTGTTATGAAACGGCGTCTCAAGTGGTGGAACCGTCACGTCTTCGGCAACATCTTCGATAAGGTGAAAACTGCTTTGGAGGCTGTCGCTCGTGCTGAGAGTGCTTATCTTGCTGATCCTTCGCCTTTACTCTCGATGGAGGTGAACCGCTGCAAGGCGGAGTACATCCTTCGCACCCGCATGGAGGAAGATTTTCGGCGTCAGAAATCGGCCGTTAGATGGGTTGTTGAGGGGGAACGCAACACCAAATACTTTCAGGGTTTGGTGAAGCAGAAGCGTGTTCGGACTCGTATTCATTCCATTCATGCTGATGGACGGATCATCTCGAATGAGAATGAAATACGAGCCTCTGCCACTTCCTTCTTCCAAAACCTCATGTCTAGTGACATGATTTTTGATGCTGACGGCTGCCGTGATCATTTCCCTGTGATCCCCCCATCTGTGGATCTGTCGGGCTTGTGCGACCTACCGTCGACTGACGAGATCCGTGAGGCCGTCTTTGATATCGATCCTGCTAGTGCTTCTGGCCCCGATGGTTTTTCTTCCCTCTTTTTCCAGCATTGCTGGGATATTGTTCACCCCGACGTTGAGTCTGCTGTTTGGGACTTCTTCTCCGGGCAGCCTATGCCCAGGGCTTTCACTTCCACTTCGATTGTTCTCCTCCCGAAGACCCCTTTCCCGGTCTCCTGGTCGGAGTACCGCCATTAGTCTCTACAATGTTACGAACAAGATCATCTCTAAGATCCTGAACAACCGGCTTGCTCCGATTCTTTCGGTTGTTATCTCTCAGAACCAGAGTGGTTTCACTCAGGGTCGGGTTATTAGTGATAATATTCTTTTGGCTCAGGAGATGATCACCGACCTCAATATGTCGGGTGGGGTCCCTAATCTGGCCGTCAAGCTTGACATGGCCAAGGCCTATGATAGGGTGCAGTGGCCGTTCCTGCGGTTAGTGCTCTCTAGAATGGGTTTCCCGGCACGTTGGATCGATTTTGTGAGTAACTGCGTGGAGCACTGCTGGTTCACTGTCCTTGTGAACGGGTATACCTCTGGTTTTTTTCCTTCTTCGAGGGGATTAAGACAGGGGGACCCTCTTTCGCCTTCCCTGTTCGTGATCATGGCTGACTATCTCTCTCGTGGTCTCGATTCCCTAATTCTGAATCGGCCTCAGATGATTTTCCGCACTCATGGTGGCTTTCCTGTTTCTCACCTCGCTTATGCTGATGATGTTCTGATCTTCACGAGGGCGAGTGAGAATGGTCTGATGCTTCTGATGGATTTTCTTGAGCACTACACTGAGGTCTCGGGTCAATCCCTGAATGTTCAGAAGTCCAACTTCTACATGTGGGAGCGATTCCAGACTGAGTGGGATCCTTTGGTGCAGCAGCTTACTGGTTTCCAGTCTGGCTCTCTGCCTTTCACCTATTTGGGCATCCCCTTGTATAAGGGCCCCCGGAAGAAGGCTTTTTTTGATCGTCTTTGCGAGAAGATGAGAGGCTTGGTTCAGGGTTGGTCTCATAGGTTTCTTTCGCATGGGGGTCGTCTGACTCTCATTCGCAGTACCCTTGCGACCCTCCCCCTCTACTACCTGCAGGTGATTCAGCCGCCGGATGGGACTTTCCATGTTCTCGAGCAGATTATGGCTAGGTATTTTTGGGGCACTCGTGAGGGTCAGAAAAAGAGGCATTGGTTTGTGTGGTTTGATTTATGTGTGCCTGTGGATGAGGGCGGTTTAGGACTGAGACGATTATGGGACATCTTTGTTGCTTACAGTATGAAGATGTATTGGAGGTTTCGTTCTCAGTCTTCCTTGTGGGCCCGCTTTCTTCATAGGAAGTATTGCTCCACTTTCTTCCCGGGTCAGAGGAGGCCCCCACGCTTCGCCAGTCATCAGTGGCGACGTTTGATGAAGTTCGGTATCTTGGCTCAGCAGCACATGTTTTGGTCTGTTGGCTCTGGGGATTTGTGTTGTACGTGGTTTGACCACTGGTTCGGAGACCGGCCCTTAGTTGAGAGGGTGGAGTTCCCCTGTCCTCCTGCTTGGTCGCCTTTGGGCTGGTATTATGTTAGGGATGGCCAGTGGGACCTTGCTAGGTTGAAGGGCAATATTCAGTGTTATGGTCATGTGGATGATTTGATCGAGGAGATCGCCAGAGTGCCTTTGCGTCCTTCGGGCGGTGATGTCATGCGGTGGAAGCTTACCTCTCACGGCGAGTTTTCTCTGACTTCAGCTTGGGATTATGTGCGGGTGAGAAAGCCCCGTCGAGACCTTTATGGTGCTATCTGGTGTGATTGTATTTTCCCGACCACCTCCATCTTCCTTCGTCGCCTCATTACTGGTCACATTCCAGTTGATACCCGTCTCTTCTCTTGGAACATTCATATTCCTTCGAAATGCCAATGTTGCCCTGATAACCCCAAGATTGAAACTGTTTCCCATCTTTTCCTCTTGAGTCCGATCGCTCGGTTTGTGTGGTTGTACTTTGCATCATGGTTTGATTGTGCACTTCCACACACCACTCACATTGCACGTCTCATTGCTTTCTGGAGACATCTCATTCCTTTTGCACACACTGCACACATATGCTTCTTGATCCCTTGCTTGGTTCTCTGGTTCATTTGGGCGGAGAGGAATAGTCATAAACACCGTGATATTCCTTTCCTTGCTTCGCATATTATATGGCAGGTGATTCAGCATCTGCGTCTTCTGGTTAGTGCGGGGAAGCTCCTCCCCGTCCACTGGCGGGGTTGCTCTCCGCCCGTTGATTTTATGCCCGTAGGATCGCTGCCTGTCCCTAGGCCGATCAAAACGGTCCTTGTTCGTTGGCTTCTTCCCCCTGATCCTTGGATTAAGCTCAACACCGATGGCTCTTTCGATCATCTCACGGGAGTTGCATCTGGTGGTGGGCTGATTCGGGATCACCTTGGTGACCTCATGCTGGCCTTTCACACGCCTTTGGAGGCTACTTCCAGCTTTGATGCCGAGCTTCAGGCCCTTCTCCATGGCCTGCATTTGGCTAGGAGGTTCGATGCTTCGATATGGATTGAGTTAGATGCCCTGGTGGTGGTTCGTTTACTGCAGACAGACCGCTCTGGCCCTTGGCAGACTCAGCACACTCTTGTTCGCATACGCACTTTGATGACTCAGGTGCAGACCCGGATTACTCACATTTTCAGGGAGGGTAACCGTCCAGCAGATTACATGGCTAGGCTGGGCATTGTTTCGCACGCTCTCCATCTTGTGCACGCTCAGTCGGCGCCGAGACATTTCATGATACTTGTTCGTATGGACCAGATTGGGTACCCCACCTTTAGATTTAGATGATTTACTTATTTTACTTGTTTCCTGTATGTATTCTAGCTTTCAGTTACGCTTTATAGTATAGGTCTCTATTTTTATGCGATGCACATCCTGTTGTGCTCTGTTTTCTGCTCTGATGCGATGCACAGCCTGTTGTGCCCGTACTATATGTTTGTATTTTGCGTTGTAGACATACTTATATTTTTCATATATATTTGATGGGCCCTAAGGGGTGATTTCGTTTAAAAAAAAAAACCCTAGACCCTAGACCCTAGACCCTAGACCCTAGACCCTAGACCCTAGACCCTAAACCCTAAACCCTAAACCTAAACCTAAACCAAAACCTAAACCAAAAAAACTTTCTCTCTCTAAAACGCTCTCTCCACTCTCTAGATTTCCTACACACTCTAAAACACCAAGAACGCACACACTAGCTTCTAATGGCCTGCCGGTTGGCCTTTGATTCCGGCGACTAGTTCATGGATTGATACTCAGTTTTTTCAACGGATCGCCCCTTGGGATCCGTTCCTTTTTCTTCAGCCAGGTTTTTTAATTTTTTGGGTTTGCTTGTTTTCTGTTACTTTTTTTCTTGATTTTCTGGATCATCTTTTGCTCTCGGCCTTCTTGAATCATGATTCCTTCAGCTTCTTCCCTTAGTTCGGTTCATCCTTCTCTTCCTGGTGAACTTGTTAACCCTCTGAATCCTCCTCCTGTTCGAATCATTCTGGGACATTCAAAAGCTCCCCCAAAAAATAATACTACTTCCTTTGCCCAAGCAAAAAATTACCTTCGTTCTCTTGGTCCCCGCCCCACTCATAATTACCCCAATGAGCCAGTTGAGGTTCTCCTAAATATGAAATACCAGGTTTTCGATCGTCTTACCTTCGGAACCCAATCCGCCCCTGCTTCCCCCAAACGTGGAGACGAAACCATCCCCCATCAATTCCCGCACCTCATCCCTACCATCGGTGTTTTGGAGGAAATCTCCTCCAACCAGAAATTCACGTCGGCCAAGGATAGATTGGGATTTTTCGTTCCGTCTTTCTCCTTCCCGTTGATTGAGGAACGCCGCCTTGATCCTTATGACCCATATGCGCGGATGTGGGATTTCTCCTCGAATGAGGAAAGAATTAACTCTGAATTTCAAAAATCCCTTCAATCTGTCTTCGGTGATTCGACCTCTTCTCACGAGGATTCGCTGCCCAGGATTGTTAATCTTCCTGCCTCAGCGTCGATCACCATGCCCAACGAGATTATTTTTCTTCCGTCTTCCTCGAGTTTGGGCCCTATTTCGTCTGCTTCTTCTGGCGAATCCCGATCTCCAATCGGCCTCGAGCCTCTCGCCCAATCTTCCGGAAATCCTGTTACGTCTTCGTCCTCGAAACCCGCACTCAAAAAGTCCTCTGGTGGCATCCTTAAACGAGGCTTTCTCTCTCCTAAAGCAGCCCATAATCCCAGCCGCACGATCTGTGCTTCTGCTCTTCCAGTCGCGTCTTGTACCCCTCCAGTCGCGTCGGCCTCTTCTAATCCCAGCCGTCCCCTGCTTGATCTGAGTGACTCTTCCCTCCCAATCGTTGTGTGCCACGATCTCACCCATGACGCGGTTGGGCCAATCGCTGCGCAACACGTGGCGCCAGCTGTTCTTTCCAGCGAGAATGATTCTCGCGTGATCCCCCCCGTAGCATCCCCTGGACCTTCTTTTTTTAATTCTGCTGTTGGGCCTTCCCCTGAAGCCCAAGTTGATCCCTCCTTTAATTCTTTTCTGGGCCCGTCAGCATTTAAATCCCAGCCCAACTTTTTAAAATCCCAGCCTCCCCCTTTAATCTCCCAGCCCATTGATTTATTTTCCAAGCCCAATTCTTTTTTATTTCCTCCCGGCCCTTCCTCCCAAACCCCTGAACATCCCCCTACTCCCCTTTCGGCCGATCAAAATCCCCAACCCCAATCCATTAACAGCCCCCCTTCCTTCGCCAACATTGTGGGAAACCCCCATAGAATTACTCCTTTGGAAAACACTTCGTTTCTTCTCTTTGATGATTCAAAAATTAAAAAAATTGGTGCTGTGACACGTGAAAACAAAAAATTAAAATTTGAATTTTCCCGGGATGAAATTAACTCTGTTTCGGGACCTTGGAAATTATCCATCTTTGGAAAATTTTCACATGCTATCCCCACCCCTCAAGATATAAATCACTCTTTATTTCGCTTGGGTTTTAAAGGAAACTTTAGATGGAGTTGGGTGAATTATTGCCATATTTGCATCAAGTTCACCCTGGAAGACGATTTCACCCGCATGTGGACGCAACCCATTTGGATGATTCGCGGTTGCCCGATGCGAGTCTTCAAGTGGACCCCGAATTTTGATCTCGCACATGAGGCTCCTATAGCTCCTGTGTGGGTGAGATTCCCGGGTTTGCCCGTCCACTTGATGCATAGGGATACTCTGTTCACTATTGCCAAGGAATTTGGCAAGCCTTTGCAGGTTGATCGTCAGACTGCTGAGCACTCCCGTCTGTTGTATGCCCGTGTTTGCATTGAGATGCAGCTTCTTGAGGAGCCTATCACCGAGTTCGAGATTGATATTTGCGGGGTTTCCTACTCCCAGAAGGTGGTCTATGAGAACCGACCCAAGTACTGCACGGGTTGTCGTCATGTGGGCCATGAGCTTGCTGAGTGTTACTTGACGGGCGATAAACCCCGTCCCTCGAGGCGTGGTAGGGCCCCTGCTCGGGATGCCAGTCGTGGTCGCAGACATCCTGACCAGAGCCGCCCCCCTGTTGCGGGAACGGCTGTCGCTGGTGAGCATCCTTCGGGGCCCCCTGATCCGGTGCAGAAACCGGCCCCGAAGGATCATGAGTGGAAGACTGTTGGGAACCGGACCACTGGCATCCTTGCCAAGTCCTTCGTGGAGCGAACCCCTCAGGCTCATCACACTTCTCATCTTTTCAGTCTCTTGAGGTAGAGGATGGTGAGATTGCTTCTGAGGGATCTGAGGAGTCTGATGATTCTGATGATGAGGATTATGTTGGGTCGGATGCGACCTCTTCTGTGGGCGACGACCCGGGTTCTCGGTCTCGCTCTTTGGAGCCTCATGCTCGTGATGATGGGCATACTTTGGCCCGTAGTCGGTCGATTGAGTCCCTCAGCCAGCCCAATAGGGAGGGAGTTGGTGATTTGCAGTGCACTCTGAGTCGAGCTCAGCATGACCGATCCTTAGATACTTTCGACTCAAGCACTTTGGTTCCTCGAGATCAGGTTGGGACTCCTGGAGATCAGGTCGGGTTCCCTAGGGATCAGATCGCTGAGACCCATGCCAGTTCTTCTGACTCGACTCTTCCTGCTTCAGTCGGAAGAGGGCAGATACATTTGCCCGGGGTTTCGGCCACCATGTCTGCAGGGCAACCGGTTGTTCGAGGTGGGCCTTCCAGAGGTAGAACGCGTGGTCGTCGGGGTCGTCATAAGACCTCTCTCTATTGATTGATTATGTGTAGTTATTTATTTTACCTGTTCGATTCTCGCCCACCATGAGTGGTGCAGCTTGTATTTCCTTTGATTACCATCCTCTGTCCGGGTTTGTCGGCTTTGGACTGGTTGTTTGGTCACTTGATGTATTTTTCCTTTTTTTTTGTGGTGCTATATACAGGTTGGGGGTCCCGCCTTAATCCCCCGCCCTCCGGGGTGAAGTTTTCCCCAAAAAAAAAAACCCTAAACCCTAAACCCTAAACCTGGCAGTCGCTCTAGGTTTATCATATCTTCCAGGAGCTGAGCGGGAGAGAGTAGGCGCAGCCGTAGAATCTCACATCCATCTCCAAAATGGCGAGAGGTTTGAAGAAACACTTGAAGAGGCTCAATGCCCCGAAGCATTGGATGTTGGACAAGCTTGGTGGAGCTTTTGCCCCCAAACCATCATCTGGACCCCACAAATCCAGGGAATGCTTGCCGTTGATTCTAATTCTGCGTAATAGGCTGAAGTATGCCCTTACCTACCGTGAGGTCATTGCTATTTTGATGCAGCGTCATGTCCTTGTTGATGGAAAGGTTAGGATTGACAAGACATATCTTTCTGGTTTCATGGATGTCGTCTCTATCCCAAAGACCAATGAGAATTTCCGCCTTCTTTATGATACCAAGGGTCGATTCAGGCTCCACTCCATCCGCGATGAGGAAGCCAAGTTCAAGCTATGCAAAGTTCGATCAGTTCAGTTTGGGAAGAAGGGTATTCCTAACCTCAACACATATGATGGAAGGACCATTCGTTACCCTGATCCTCTCATTAAGGCAAATGACACAATCAAGCTTGACCTAGAGAGCAATAAAATTGTTGACTTCATCAAATTTGATGTAGGGAATGTTGTGATGGTGACTGGTGGTAGGAACAGAGGGCGTGTTGGAGTGATCAAGAACCGTGAGAAGCAGAAGGGAAGCTTCGAGACTATTCATGTCCAGGATGCTACTGGTCACGAGTTTGCCACTCGATTGGGCAATGTTTATACAATTGGCAAGGGTACTAAGCCCTGGGTGTCTCTTCCAAAGGGCAAAGGTATTAAGTTGTCTATCATTGAGGAAGCTAGGAAGAGGCTTGCTGCTCAATCTGCTACTGCTTAGTTTATATAATGAAATATCCATTTGGGTTGTGTGTGTTGAAAAATAGTATCATGAGTTGGTGCTATCATGGTCCTGTTATAGCAGATCGTTTATGGTGAATTTATGTTTTTCCATCCTAAGTTTTGACAGTCATAATGTATTTCTTTTGGATTATTTTATTTTGGATATTTGCTGGCTAATTTTACAAATTTGGATATTCGTCTCAAAAAAAAAAAAAAAAACCCTAAACCCTAAACCCTAAACCCCGAACCCCGAACCCCGAACCCCGAACCCCGAACCCCGAACCCCGAACCCTAAACCCTAAACCCTAAACGGTTGAACATGTTTTTGATAATCTAAATGGTATGTTCAGAAAGACCCAAGAAACGGGTCAAAGACCCGCTAGTTTAATCTCTCGAAGCTCTTCAGAATCGGACCTACATGACCCGAATCCGTTTGGGGTTTTAGCTTTGAGGGGGGATGATTGTGATTTTGAAGAGGGTGAAATATTCGAATCGGGACCCGCTCTCCCCACTAATGGAAATTCTATAGAAGGATCACAAGAGAATGGGTCGGGTTTTTCTGGAGCGGATTCGGATAGTTTGGGACCTGGTAGAGATGAGTCGTCAACTTTTTTAGGTGATGGGAGTAGGTCGGCTCCTGCGCTCTCTGCTTTGGTTCCCGTGGAAAATATAGATTGTACTGAGAAAGATTTAGGCAGTGGAACTCTTCCCACCCCTTTTTCGCGTTAGTCTCAAGAAAGGAGAATTGGATTGACGGGGCGTGATGGAGTTGGTGAGGGCACGTCTCCCTTAGCGTGCAATCGTGGCCATATCTCTCCTACTGACGAGAATAAGGTATGTAATCCCTCCCCTTTTCCTTCGCAATTTGATTCTCATTTAGATAGTTTTTCCAAATATTCTGAAGATGAAAAAGATAGTCAATATGATACCTATTTTATTGCTCTCGAAAAAGGAAAAAAAAGCAGAAAAAAATAAGAAAAAGGAAAAAAAATCGGCTGATTTTTGTAAACGAGAGTCGGTCAAATCCCCACCTCCTAAAAATAAGGGGAAGTCGGTCCATGTTTATCCCCCCACCCAAATTTTCGAAACTGACCTTGGATTAAAGTTAAAAAAATCTAACAAAAAAAATAGGAAAAAAAAGGGCCTAATTTTGGCTAGCATCCATAACCCAGCCCATTTCGCCTTTAATTCCCCTTCCCAGGTCTCGGCCCCTGCTATTTCAAACCCCAAACCTTGCGCACAAATTACCCCAGCCCATATTTCATCTCAGGCCCAATCCGCCCCCCAGCCTACCAATTTAAATTCTCAGCCCTCCAAAATAAACTCCCAGCCCACCAACTTAAATTCCCAGCCCACTAACTTATATTCCCAGCCTTCCAAAATAATCTCCCAGCCCTCTGCCTTAGATAGCGTCCCAAGCCCTCCCCCCCTCTCAAAATCCGAGCCCAACCCAATACCCTTTTTTAACTCTGAGCCTGTACCCCAGCCTCTTTTACCACCCGAACCCAACTCTCCCTCCTTCCACACTCCTTCCTTAATTTCTTTTAAACCCATTGTGTCGCCCCCCTCTGCCCCTCTTCAGAAAAATACTTCCTTTGTCACTTTTCGGCCCTCTTTCCCAAATAAAAATTCCCCTAATAAAAATTCGGAATGTTTGGAAAATTTATCTTGGGATTCTCCTCATCTTGAGTACTTGTTTGGCACCCCCGAACTTGATTCTATTATGTATCGGGATGCTTCTGCTTCTGTTCTCATCGACGAGGACGGGGTCATGCAACCGATTCCCCTATCGATTGTTTACCCCTTTGAGTCTTCCGATTTTAGACTGGATCCTTCTCTTGATATCTCTAACCTTGGTTTAGGGGTGTCTGTGGACGACAGTGTTGTTGGAATCTGGAACTCCCGTTCTGGGATTCGACAACAGTGTCGTCGGAAGAGGACCCAATCTGTTACCCCGGCCCCTGTTAGTTCTTGTTTCTTTCGGAAACAGATTTCCAGTGCCAAGAGAGTTGGAGGCAAGACCTCCGTCCCACCCCACCGTTAGTTATGTCTCTTCAATTCTTGGTGTGGAACGCCCGTGGGATCCGTCGTTCGGCGTCCCGTGGTGATCTCAAAAACCTGAACCGCGAACACCATTTTTCTGTTGTGGCTATTCTGGAACCCATGGCGATGCCGAATTTCGACTTCGAGATTCGGGATTTCGGCTTTGCTCGTGGTGTGAGGAATTCCGCTAATAAGATTTGGGTGTTCGTGCAGTATGGTTTCCAGTTGGATGTCCTTTTTTATTCTGTTCAGCTCTTGCACGTTCGTCTGTCTGCCGCTGTTCTTTCTGAACCGGTGTTTATGACTTTTGTTTATGCTAAGTGCAGTCGTGAAGACAGATATCAGTTGTGGGATGAGTTGAGGGACATTGCCGAGTCTGTAGTGGGTTGCCCGTGGATGGTTGGTGGCGACTTCAACATCTTTTTGCACCTTGACGAACGTATCGGCAGTGATGTTGACCGTTCGGCTGAGATGGCTGATTTTGCTGAGGCTGTTACGGATTGTGAGCTCGTGGATGCTGGTTGTGTGGGCTCCCCATTTACTTGGAGTAGACAGGAACTGCATGAGCGTCTGGATCAGATCCTTTTTACCGAACCTTGGACCTCTGTTTTTCCTGTATGCAATGTGACCCATCTCCCGCGCTCTACGTCTGATCACTCTCCGTTGCTCTTCCGCTGTAGTTTTTCTGACTCTGTCCCCAGGGCTTCCTTCAGATTTCAGGGTATGTGGGTTTGCCACCATACCTTTTTGGAATTTGTTAGAACCTCCTGGGCTGTTGACACTGGGGTTTTTGGTATGGTGAACCTTCAGTTCAAGCTTTCTGTTATGAAACGGCGTCTCAAATGGTGGAACCGTCACGTCTTCGATAAGGTGAAAGCTGCTTCGGAGGCTGTCGCTCGTGCTGAGAGTGCTTATCTTGCTGATCCTTCGCCTTTACTCTCGATGGAGGTGAACCGCTGCAAGGCGGAGTACATCCTTCGCACCCGCATGGAGGAGGATTTTTGGCGTCAGAAATCGGCCGTTAGATGGGTTGTTGAGGGGGAGCGCAACACCATACAAGTTATAAGGGATGTACATGTTATAAGGGAGATAGTGGTTATAAGGGAGGTACAAGTTATAAGCGATGTATAGGTTATAAGCGAGGTACAGGTTAAAAGGGATGTATTAGTTATAAGGGAGGTACATGTTATTAAGGAGGTACAGATGATAATAGAGGTACTAGTTATAAGGGTGGTACAGGTTTTAAGAGAGACACAGGTTATAAGGGAGGTACAAGTTATAAGGGAGATACAGGTTATAAGGGAGGTAATGGTTATAGGGGAGGTGCAGGTTATAAGAGAGGTACATGTTATAAGCTAGGTACAAGTTATAAGAGAGGTACAGCTTATAAGAGAGATACAGTTTATATAAGAGGTACTGGTTATAAGAGAGGTACAGGTTATAAAGGAGGTATAGGTTATAAGGGAAGTACAGGTTATTAGGGACGTACAGATTATAATGGAGGTACTAATTATATGGGAGATACTAGTTATAAGAGAGGTACTGATTATAAGAGAGGTATAGGTTATAAGGGAGGTAAGGAGATACAGGTTATAAGAGATGTACAGGTTATAAAAGATATACTGGTTATAAGGGAGGTACAGGTTATAAGGGAGGTACTGGTTATATGGAGGTACAAGTTATAAGGGATTTACAGGTTATAAGGGTGATAGTGGTTATAAGGGAGGTACAGGTTATAAGCGTGGTATAGGCTATAAGCGAGGTACAGGTTAAAAGGGACGTACTGGTTATAAGGGAGGTACAGGTTATAAAGGAGGTATAAATTATAATAGAGGTACTGGTTATAAGGGTGGTACAGGTTTTAAGAGAGACACAGGTTATAAAGGAGGTACAAGATATAAGCGAGGTACAGGTTATAAGCGAGGTACTGGTTATAAGGGAGGTACTGTTGATAAGGGAGGTACATGTTAGAAGGGAGGTACTGGTTATAAGGGAGGTACATGTTATAAGAGAGGTACTGATTATAAACGAGGTACATGTTATAAGGAAGGTACACGTTATAAAGAGGTTCAAATTATAAGGGAGGTACGGGTTATAAAGGAGAACCTGGTTATAAGAGAGGTACCAGTTATAAGGAAGGTACTTGTTATAAGGGAGGTATTGGTTTTAAGAGAGGTACAAGTTATAAGGGAGGTAAAGGTTAAAAGGGAGATACAAGTTATAAGGGAGGTACAAGTTTTAAAAGAGATACAGGTTATAAGGGAGGTGCAAGTTATAAGAAAGGTACATGTTATAAGGGAGGTACTGGTTATAGAAGAGGTATTGGTTATAAGGGAGGTACTGGTTATAAGGGATGTACTGGTTATAAGAGAAGTACATGTTATAAGAAAGGTACAGTTTATAAGGGAGGTACATGTTATAAGGAGGTACAGGTTATAAAAAGGTACAGTTTACAAGGGAGGTACAGTTTACAAGGGAGGTACAATTTATAATATAGGTACAGGTTATAAGGGAGGTATTGGTTTTAAAGGAGGTACAAGTTATAAGAGAGGTAAAGGTTAAAAGGGAGATACAAGTTATAAGGGAGGTACAAGTTATAAAAGAGATACAGGTTATAAGGGAGGTGCAAGTTATAAGAAAAGGTACATGTTATAAGGGAGGTACTGGTTAGAGAAGAGGTATTGGTTATAAGGGAGGTACTGGTTATAAGAGAGGTACATGTTATAAGAGAAGTACATGTTATAAGAAAGGTACAGTTTATAAGGGAGGTACATGTTATAAGGAGGTACAACTTATAAAAAGGTACAGTTTACAAGGGAGGTACAGTTTATAATATAGTTACAGGTTATAAGAGAGGTACAGGTTATAAGGGAGGAACTCGTTATAAGGGAGGTAAAGGTTAAAAGGGAGGTAAAGTTTATAAGGGAGGTAAAAGTTATAAGGGAGGTACTGGTTATGAGGTAGGTACATGTTATAAGGGAGGTACATATTATAAAAGAGGTACTATTTATAAAAGAACTACCGTTTATAAGTGAGGTACTGGTTATAAGGGAGGTACTGGTTGTAAGCTAGGTATATGTTATAAGGGAGGTACTAGTTTTAATAGAGGTTTAGATTTTAAGGGTGGTATAGTTTGAAAGGGAGGTACATGTTATAAGAGATGTACAAGTTATAAGGGAGTTACTGATTATAAAGGAGGTACGAGTTATAAGGGAGGTACAGGTTATAAGTTAGGTACATGTTATAAGGGAGGTACACGTTATAAGGGAGGTATAGGTTAAAAGAGGTATTGGTTATAAGTGAGGTACTGGTTGTAGGGTAGGTACTGAAATAAGGAAGGTACATGTTATAAAGGAGATATTGGTTATAAGGGAGGTACAGGTTACAAGGGAGGTATATTTTATAAGGGAGGTAAATGTTATTAGAGAGGTAATGGTTATAAGCGAGGTACAGGTTATTAGGGTGGTACAGGTTATAAGGGAGGTGCATGTTATAAGGGATGTACAGGTTATAAGGGAGGTACTGGTTATAAAGGAGGTACTGGTTATAAGGGAGCTATAGATTATTAGGGTGGTACTAGTTATAAGGGAGGTACAAGTTATAAACGAGATACAGGTACTTAAGGTTGTACAGGTTATAAGAGAGGTACATGTTATAAGGGAGGTATTGGTTATAAGGGAGGACAGATTATATGGGAGGTATAAGTTATAAGGGAGATACAGGTTATTTGAGAGGTAATGGTTATAGGGGAGGTACAGGTAATAAGTGAGGTACTGGTTATTCGCGAGGTACATGTTATAAGCTAGGTACAAGTTATAAGAGAGGTACAGGTTATAAGAGAGGTACAGGTTATATAGGAGGTACTGGTTATAAGAGAGGTACAAGTTATAAAGGAGGTATAGGTTATAAGGGAAGTACAGGATATAAGGGACGTACAGATTATAAGGGAGGTACTGATTATATGGGAGATACTAGTTATAAGAGAGGTACTGGTTATAAGAGAGGTACAGGTTATAAGGGAGGTACGGAGGTACAGGTTATATGGGAGGTACGGAGGTACAGATTATATGGGAGGTACGGAGATACAGGTTATAAGGGAGGTACTGGTTATGAGGGAGGTACTGGTTATTTGGGAAGTACAAGTTATAAGGGATGTACATGTTACAAGGGAGATAGTGGTTATAAGGGAGGTACATGTTATAAGCGAGGTATAGGTTATAAGCGAGGTACAGGTTAAAAGGGACGTACTGGTTATAAGGGAGGTACAGGTTATAAAGGAGGTACATATTATAATAGAGGTACTAGTTATATGGGTGGTACATGTTTTATGTGAGACACATGTTATAAGGGATGTACAAGTTATAAGCGAGCTACAGGTTATAAGCGAGGTACTGGTTATAAGCGAGGTACTGGTTATAAGCGAGGTACAAGTTATAAGGGAGATGCATGTTATAAGCGAGATACAAGTTATAAGGGAGATACAGGTTATAAGGGTGGTACATGTTATAAAGGAGGTACAGATTATAAGGGAGGTACAGGTTATAAGAGAGGTATAGGTTATAAGAGAGGAACTGGTTATATGAGAAGTACTTGTTATAAGGGAGGTACATGTTATAAAAGAGGTACTGGTTATAAATGAGGTACCATTTAAAAGGGAGGTAAAGGTTATAAAGGAGGTGCCCGGAATCTTTTCGGGATGAAATTTAAATACGAATTTAAATTCAATTATTACTAGCATGAATTAATTCTAATTAATTCAAATAATAATTCCAACAACCAATTTAACATCATGCATGTTGAATTAATTCACATATAATCTATGGCGGAATAAATAAGAAAATATGTGACTTACGTACCTCTCGTTGAACTTGGCCTTTGAATAAAATGGGACAAACACGTACGCGCTTTATCAACCCAAAAGTCTTCTCAAGTATTTCCCTTTCGCCTTATCCGATCACTGGTGGGAGATGCTTTCGAATAATTTAAATAACTAAGAAAAAAGAAAAATATCTATGCTCTTGATTTTTCCAACACATGAAATTATGTACTTGGGGATGAAATAATCATCCCCTATTTATAGAGGAAATGGCCGAAATTTTTATATATTTTATGGGCCTGGAGAAAATCTTTTCTTAGTCTCTAAGAAATCTTGAATATATCTCATATATTCTTTTCTACATAATAAAATATTCCACAAAAATCTCACTCACCTTTTTGACTTGTAATTTTCGAAAATAATAGGAGAAGAATCCAAGATTTGGATCTTCTTGAATATATGAGATAATCTTGTATTCCAAGAATACTTATCTTCCATAATATCTTTCCAAGAAAATCAACAAAATCTTTTCTCTCCCAATATTACAATTTTCGAAAATTACCTTGAAAAATCAGCAATATATTTTCTTTTTATTTTAATCACCTTATCATTATTGAGCTACTTAATGGGCTACTTGAGGGGCCTTTATGGAGAATTAAGATTGGACCTCCTAATGGATTTCTGAATTTCAATATTGAGCCCCAATATAATTCAATCCATTAGTATTAATTATTACCACTAATAAATTAATATTGCACTATCAATCTTAATTCATATTACGATAATATGGGCTCCCGGTTATTATTTCCCGCGTTTAAGATTATCAAGTCCATTAATTAATTAAACTTTTGAATAGCTCTAAATTAATTAATATATTTAACCTTGGAGTAAAGACAGCTCAACATTATTATCCGTACTAAAGAAACTAATTCTTCACTTGCAAGATTTGGTACGATAAAACTTCTGAGCCCACCAAGGGGACTAATCACATGAGCCGTACTCACATGCGTTTCTCCGTATTAAATCTTAGCAATCGTCGTATGATTAATATTACTGCCCAAAGCACAAGGTTCGAAGTCACAATGATTCTCACCCAACATGAATCAAAGCAGTAGCCATTAAGTACACACGGTCATATTTAAGTGACGGAGATTAAGAAATCAACAACCACTGAGGTCTAATTCTTCACATTTCATAACAGAAGAATTTAACCTCGCTGTAGGTCCTCTTCCACACATACTAAATGTGCTAGTGCAATCTCTTAGTCAAGACAGACCAATCTGAGCCTTACACATCGACCTTTCACGGTGGATTGTTCAATTCCACCTAGGTCGTGAAAATGTACGTTTAGTTACAAGGAAACTGTTAATGTTGTCTTCCGTGACCGGGTATCACCACATTAACTACAATGTAACTAGTACTATTATGAACTGTTTGCAATAAATATTCAACATTCAATCATATCTAAAGCAAATGCGATAAAAGAATTATTCTCATAAACAAGTGTTTGATACACGAGTTATACAAAGTAAAAGCATACTTTCACGTATAACTCCAACAGTACAGGTTATAAGGGAGGTACTGGTTATAAGGAAGGTACGGGTTACTAAGAGAGGTACTGGTTATGAGTAAGGTAAAGGTTATAAGGGAGGTACTAGTTATAAGGGAGATACAAATTATAAATGAGGACACTAACACTAACAATCTCCCACTTGGACTAGAGCCAATCACCTACTTGTCTAACCCCTAGACCATCAAATATCTAGTGTGTACATGAACAGTGAAAAGGATTTGCAAGATTATTCTTTATGGAAAATATATTAATTTCATTTCTCTTATCGATATGATCTCCCGGATAAAATCATAATGCCTCGATACATGATTGTTTCTGTTATCAGATCTCGGTTCCTTTGCTCATACAATCGCACCAATGTCACAATACAACACTATTTTATGACAACTGTCATAAAATCCAGACAGCCTCAAAGGCTTCTGATACAGCAATGTACTTAGCTTCGGTTGTTGAATCTGCGGTTAGATCTTGCTTGAAACTATTCCAACATACCGCCTCATCATTGAGAGTTAAAAAAACATAACTTGACTGTGATTTGTTATCTTCACAGTCTGACTGGAAACTCTCATCAGCATAGCCCGTAATAACTACCACTGACTGTTGTTTTCCCAATTTTGTGAATATCGGAAAATGCCAACCCAAACCCCTTTTTCTAGTGTTCTATCCTCCATATATCATCCCACGTAGAAAAAAAGTCAATCGGAGTAGGTTTTTGTGGAGTTTTTTGAAAATTAAGTTTTTAAAAAAAGTTATAGGGGGTTTAGGCCAAAAGTTCCCAAATTTCGCGAATATCGGAAAATGCCCACCCAAGCCTCTTTTTCTAGTGTTCTATCCTCCAAATATCATCCT
Source organism: Ballota nigra (assembly GCA_947034835.1). Lineage (NCBI taxonomy): Eukaryota > Viridiplantae > Streptophyta > Magnoliopsida > Lamiales > Lamiaceae > Ballota > Ballota nigra. The sequence goes on along the minus strand of OX344727.1, from coordinate 68,039 downwards.
ACGTAGAAAAAAATTCAATCAGAGTAGGTTTTTAGGGAGTTTTTAGAAAATTAAGATTTTAGAAAAAAGTTATAGGGGTTTAGGCCAAAAGTTCCCAAATTCTGCGAATATCGGAAAATGCACACCCAAGCCCCTTTTTCTAGTGTTCTATCCTCCAAATATCATCCCACGTAGAAAAAAATTCAATCGGAGTAGGTTTTTGTGGAGTTTTTTGAAAATTAAGTTTTTAGAAAAAAGTTATAGGGGGTTTAGGCCACAAGTTTCCAAATTTCGCGAATATCGAAAAATGCACACCAAGCCCCTTTTTCTAGTGTTCTATCCTCCAAATATCATCCCACGTAGAAAAAATTCAATCGGAGTAGGTTTTTGTGGAGTTTTTTGAAAATTAAGTTTTTAGAAAAAAGTTAAGGGGTTTAGGCCACAAGTTCCCAAATTTTGAGAATATCGGAAAATGCACACCCAAGCACCTTTTTCTAGTGTTCTATCTTTCAAATATCATCCCACGTAGAAAAAAATTAAATCGGAGTAGGTTTTTGTGCAGTTTTTTGAAAATTAAGTTTTTAGAAAAAAGTTATAAGGGGTTTAGGCCACAAGTTCCCAAATTTTGAGAATATCGGAAAATGCACACCCAAGCACCTTTTTTTAGTGTTCTATCTTCCAAATATCATCCCATGTAGAAAAAAAATCAATCGGAGTAGGTTTTTGTGGAGTTTTTTGAAAATTAAGTTTTTATAAAAAAGTTATAGGGGGTTTAGGCCACAAGTTCCCAAATTTTGCGAATATCAGAAAATGCACACCCAAGCCCCTTTATCTAGTGTTCTATCCTCCAAATATCATCCCACATAGAAAAAAATTCAATCGGAGTAGGTTTTTTAGGGAGTTTTTTGAAAATTAAGTTTTTAGAAAAAATTTATAGAGGGTTTAGGCCACAAGTTCACAAATTTCGCGAATATCGGAAAATACAAACCCAAGCCCCATCTTCTAGTGTTCTATCCTCCAAATATCATCCCACGTAGAAAAAAAGTCAATCGGATTAGGTTTTTGATGAGTTTTTTGAAAATTAAGTTTTTAGAAAAAAGTTATAGGAGGTTTAGGCCACAAGTTCCCAAGTTTAGCGAATATCGGAAAATGCACACCCAAGCCCCTTTTTCTAGTGTTCTATCCTCCAAATATCATCCCACGTAGAAAAAAATTCAATCGGAGTAGGTTCTTAGGGAGTTTTTCGAAAATTAAGTTTTTAGAAAAAAAGTTATAGGGGGTTTAGGCCACAAGTTCCCAAATTTCGCGAATATCGGAAAATGCCCACCCAAGCCCCTTTTTCTAGTGTTCTATCCTCCAAACATAATCCCACGTAGAAAAAAATTCAATCGGAGTAGGTTTTTGTGGAATTTTTTAAAAATTAAGTTTTTAGAAAAAAGTTATAGGGGGTTTAGGCCACAGTTTACCAAATTTAGCGAATATCGGAAAATGCACACCCAAACCCTTTTTTCTAGTGTTCTATCCTCCGAATATCATCACACGTAGAAAAAAATTCAATCGGAGTAGGTTTTTGTGGAGTTTTTTGAAAATTAAGTTTTTAGAAAAAAATTATAGGGGGTTTAGGCCACAAGTTCCCAACTTTTGCGAATATCGGAAAATGCTCACCCAAGCCCCATTTTCTAGTGTTCTATCTTCCAAATATTATCCCACGTAGAAAAAAATTCAATCGGAGTAGGTTTTTGTGGAGTTTTTTGAAAATTAAGTTTTTAGAAAAAAGTTATAGGGGGTTTAGACCACAAGTTCCCAACTTTTGCGAATATCGGAAAATGCACACCCAAGCCCCTTTTTCTAGTGTTCTATCCTCCAAATATCATCCCACGTAGAAAAAAAGTCAATCGAAGTAGGTTTTTGAGGAGTTTTTTGAAAATTAAGTTTTTAGAAAAAAGTTATAGGGGGTTTAGGCCACAAGTTCCCAACTTTTGCGAATATCGGAAAATGCTCACCCAAGCCCCATTTTCTAGTGTTCTATCTTCCAAATATTATCCCACGTAGAAAAAAATTCAATCGGAGTAGGTTTTTGTGGAGTTTTTTGAAAATTAAGTTTTTAGAAAAAAGTTATAGGGAGTTTAGGCCACAAGTTCCCAAATTTCGTGAATATCGGAAAATGCCCACCCAAGTCCCTTTTTCTAGTGTTATATCCTCCAAATATCATCCCACGTAGAAAAAAATTCAATCGAAGTAGGTTTTTGTGGAGTTTTTTGAAAATTAAGTTTTTAGAAAAAAGTTATAGGGGGTTTAGGCCACAAGTTCCCAAATTTCGCGAATATCGGAAAATGCCCACCCAAGCCCCTTTTTCTAGTGTTCTATCCTCCAAACATAATCCCACGTAGAAAATAATTCAACCGGAGTAGGTTTTTGTTGAGTTTTTTGAAAATTAAGTTTTTAGAAAAAAAGTTATAGGGGGTTTAGGCCACAGGTTTACCAAATTTAGCGAATATCGGAAAATGCACACCCAAACCCTTTTTTCTAGTGTTCAATCCTCCGAATATCATCCCACGTAGAAAAAAATTCAATCGGAGTAGGTTTTTGTGGAGTTTTTTAAAAATTAAGTTTTTAGAAAAAAGTTATAGGGGGTTTAGGCCACAAGTTCCCAACTTTTGCGAATATCGGAAAATGCACACCCAAGCCCCTTTTTCTAGTGTTCTATCCTCCAAATATCATCCCACGTAGAAAAAAAGTCAATCGAAGTAGGTTTTTGAGGAGTTTTTTGAAAATTAAGTTTTTAGAAATTAGTTATAGGTGATTTAGGCCACAAGTTCCCAAATTTCGCGAATATCGGAAAATGCCCACCCAAGCCCCTTTTTCTAGTGTTCTATCCTCCAAACATAATCCCACGTAGAAAAAAATTCAATCGGAGTAGGTTTTTGTGGAATTTTTTGAAAATTAAGTTTTTAGAAAAAAGTTATAGGGGGTTTAGGCCACAGTTTACCAAATTTAGCGAATATCGGAAAATGCACACCCAAACCCTTTTTCTAGTGTTCTATCCTCCGAATATCATCACACGTAGAAAAAAATTCAATCGGAGTAGGTTTTTGTGGAGTTTTTTGAAAATTAAGTTTTTAGAAAAAAATTATAGGGGGTTTAGGCCACAAGTTCCCAACTTTTGCGAATATCGGAAAATGCTCACCCAAGCCCCATTTTCTAGTGTTCTATCTTCCAAATATTATCCCACGTAGAAAAAAATTCAATCGGAGTAGGTTTTTGTGGAGTTTTTTGAAAATTAAGTTTTTAGAAAAAAGTTATAGGGGGTTTAGGCCACAAGTTCCCAACTTTTGCGAATATCGGAAAATGCACACCCAAGCCCCTTTTTCTAGTGTTCTATCCTCCAAATATCATCCCACGTAGAAAAAAAGTCAATCGAAGTAGGTTTTTGAGGAGTTTTTTGAAAATTAAGTTTTTAGAAAAAAGTTATAGGGGGTTTAGGCCACAAGTTCCCAACTTTTGCGAATATCGGAAAATGCTCACCCAAGCCCCATTTTCTAGTGTTCTATCTTCCAAATATTATCCCACGTAGAAAAAAATTCAATCGGAGTAGGTTTTTGTGGAGTTTTTTGAAAATTAAGTTTTTAGAAAAAAGTTATAGGGAGTTTAGGCCACAAGTTCCCAAATTTCGTGAATATCGGAAAATGCCCACCCAAGTCCCTTTTTCTAGTGTTATATCCTCCAAATATCATCCCACGTAGAAAAAAATTCAATCGAAGTAGGTTTTTGTGGAGTTTTTTGAAAATTAAGTTTTTAGAAAAAAGTTATAGGGGGTTTAGGCCACAAGTTCCCAAATTTCGCGAATATCGGAAAATGCCCACCCAAGCCCCTTTTTCTAGTGTTCTATCCTCCAAACATAATCCCACGTAGAAAATAATTCAACCGGAGTAGGTTTTTGTTGAGTTTTTTGAAAATTAAGTTTTTAGAAAAAAGTTAGAGGGGGTTTAGGCCACAAGTTTACCAAATTTAGCGAATATCGGAAAATGCACACCCAAACCCTTTTTTCTAGTGTTCAATCCTCCGAATATCATCCCACGTAGAAAAAAATTCAATCGGAGTAGGTTTTTGTGGAGTTTTTTAAAAATTAAGTTTTTAGAAAAAAGTTATAGGGGGTTTAGGCCACAAGTTCCCAACTTTTGCGAATATCGGAAAATGCACACCCAAGCCCCTTTTTCTAGTGTTCTATCCTCCAAATATCATCCCACGTAGAAAAAAAGTCAATCGAAGTAGGTTTTTGAGGAGTTTTTTGAAAATTAAGTTTTTAGAAAATAGTTATAGGTGATTTAGGCCACAAGTTCCCAAATTTCGCGAATATCGGAAAATGCCCACCCAAGCCCCTTTTTCTAGTGTTCTATCCTCCAAACATAATCCCACGTAGAAAAAAATTCAATCGGAGTAGGTTTTTGTGGAATTTTTTGAAAATTAAGTTTTTAGAAAAAAGTTATAGGGGGTTTAGGCCACAGTTTACCAAATTTAGCGAATATCGGAAAATGCACACCCAAACCCTTTTTTCTAGTGTTCTATACTCCGAATATCATCACACGTAGAAAAAAATTCAATCGGAGTAGGTTTTTGTGGAGTTTTTTGAAAATTAAGTTTTTAAAAAAAGTTATAGGGGGTTTAGGCCAAAAGTTCCCAAATTTCGCGAATATCGGAAAATGCCCACCCAAGCCTCTTTTTCTAGTGTTCTATCCTCCAAATATCATCCTACGTAGAAAAAAATTCAATCAGAGTAGGTTTTTAGGGAGTTTTTAGAAAATTAAGATTTTAGAAAAAAGTTATAGGGGTTTAGGCCAAAAGTTCCCAAATTCTGCGAATATCGGAAAATGCACACCCAAGCCCCTTTTTCTAGTGTTCTATCCTCCAAATATCATCCCACGTAGAAAAAAATACAATCGGAGTAGGTTTTTGTGGAGTTTTTTGAAAATTAAGTTTTTAGAAAAAAGTTATAGGGAGTTTAGGCCACAATTTCCCAAATTCTGCGAATATCGGAAAATGCACACCCAAGCCCCTTTTTCTAGTGTTCTATCCTCCAAATATCATCCCGCGTAGAAAAAAATTCAATCGGAGTAGGTTTTTGTGGAGTTTTTTGAAAATTAAGTTTTTAGAAAAAAGTTATAGGGGGTTTAGGCCACAAGTTCCCAAATTTTGCGAATATCGGAAAATGCACACCCAAGTACCTTTTTCTAGTGTTCTATCCTCCAAATATCATCCCACGTAGAAAAAAAATTCAATCGGAGTAGGTTTTTTAGGGAGTGTTTTGAAAATTAAGTTTTTAGAAAAAAGTTATAGAGGGTTTAGGCCACAAGTTCCCAAATTTTGCGAATATCGGAAAATGCAAACCCATGCCGCTTTTTCTAGTGTTCTATTCTCCAAATATCATCCCACGTAGAAAAAAATTCAATCGGAGTAGGTTTTTGTTGAGTTTTTTGAAAATTAAGTTTTTAGAAAAAAAGTTATAGGGGGTTTAGGCCACAATTTCCCAAATTTCGCGAATATCGTAAAATGCACACCCAAGTCCCTTTTTTCTAGTGTTCTATCCTCCAAATATCATCCCACGTAGAAAAAAATTCAATCGGAGTAGGTTTTTGTGGAGTTTTTTGAAAATTTAGTTTTTAAAAAAAGTTATAGGGGGTTTAGGCCACAAATTCACAAATTTCATGAATATCAAAAAATGCACACCCAAGCCCCTTTTTCTAGTATTTTATCCTCCAAATATCATCCCACGTAGAAAAAAAGTCAATCGGAGTAGGTTTTTTAGGAGTTTTTTGAAAATTAAGTTTTTAGAAAAAAGTTATAGGCCACAATTTCCCAAATTTCGCGAATATCGGAAATTGTTCACCCAAGCCCCTTTTTCTAGTGTTCTATCCTCCAAATATCATCCTACGTAGAAAAAAATTCAATCGGAGTAGGTTTTTGTGGAGTTTTTTGAAAATTAAGTTTTTAGAAAAAAGTTATAGGAGGTTTAGGCCACAAGTTCCCAAATTTTGCGAATATCGGAAAATGTCCACTCAATCCCCTTTTTATAGTGTTCTATCCTCCAAACATCATCCCACGTATAAAAAAAATTAATCGGAGTAGGTTTTAGTGGAGTTTTTTGAAAATTAAGTTTTTATAAAAAAGTTATAGGGGGTTTAGGCAACACGTTCCCAAATTTTGCGAATATCAGAAAATACACAACCAAGCCCCTTTTTCTAGTGTTCTATCCTCCAAATATCATCCCACGTAGAAAAAAATTCAATCGGAGTAGGTTTTTTAGGGAGTTTTTAGAAAATTAAGTTTTTAGAAAAAATTTATAGAGGGTTTAGGCCACAAGTTCACAAATTTCGCGAATATCGGAAAATGCAAACCCAAGCCCCATCTTCTAGTGTTCTATCCTCCAAATATCATCCCACGTAGAAAAAAAGTCAATCGGATTAGGTTTTTGATGAGTTTTTTGAAAATTAAGTTTTTAGAAAAAAGTTATAGGAGGTTTAGGCCACAAGTTCCCAAGTTTAGCGAATATCGGAAAATGCACACCCAAGCCCCTTTTTCTAGTGTTCTATCCTCCAAATATCATCCCACGTAGAAAAAAATTCAATCGGAGTAGGTTCTTAGGGAGTTTTTCGAAAATTAAGTTTTTAGAAAAAAAGTTATAGGGGGTTTAGGCCACAAGTTCCCAAATTTCGCGAATATCGGAAAATGCCCACCCAAGCCCCTTTTTCTAGTGTTCTATCCTCCAAACATAATCCCACGTAGAAAAAAATTCAATCGGAGTAGGTTTTTTTGGAATTTTTTGAAAATTAAGTTTTTAGAAAAAAGTTATAGGGGGTTTAGGCCACAGTTTACCAAATTTAGCGAATATCGGAAAATGAACACCCAAGCCCTTTTTTCTAGTGTTCTACCCTCCAAATATCATCCCACGTAGAAAAAAATTCAATAGGAGTAGGTTTTTGTGGAGTTTTTTGAAAATTAAGTTTTTAGAAAAAAGTTATAGGGGGTTTAGGCCACAAGTTCCCAACTTTTGCGAATATCGGAAAATGCACACCCAAGCCCCTTTTTCTAGTGTTCTATCCTCCAAATATCATCCCACGTAGAAAAAAAGTCAATCGAAGTAGGTTTTTGAGGAGTTTTTTGAAAATTAAGTTTTTAGAAAAAAGTTATAGGGGGTTTAGGCCACAAGTTCCCAACTTTTGCGAATATCGGAAAATGCTCACCCAAGCCCCATTTTCTAGTGTTCTATCTTCCAAATATTATCCCACGTAGAAAAAAATTCAATCGGAGTAGGTTTTGTTGGGAAAATAGTAACTCCAACAGGTTTTTGTGGAGTTTTTTGAAAATTAAGTTTTTAGAAAAAAGTTATAGGGAGTTTAGGCCACAAGTTCCCAAATTTCGTGAATATCGGAAAATGCCCACCCAAGTCCCTTTTTCTAGTGTTATATCCTCCAAATATCATCCCACGTAGAAAAAAATTCAATCGAAGTAGGTTTTTGTGGAGTTTTTTGAAAATTAAGTTTTTAGAAAAAAGTTATAGGGGGTTTAGGCCACAAGTTCCCAAATTTCACGAATATCGGAAAATGCCCACCCAAGCCCCTTTTTCTAGTGTTCTATCCTCCAAACATAATCCCACGTAGAAAATAATTCAACCGGAGTAGGTTTTTGTTGAGTTTTTTGAAAATTAAATTTTTAGAAAAAAGTTATAGGGGGTTTAGGCCACAGGTTTACCAAATTTAGCGAATATCGGAAAATGCACACCCAAACCCTTTTTTCTAGTGTTCAATCCTCCGAATATCATCCCACGAAGAAAAAAATTCAATCGGAGTAGGTTTTTGTGGAGTATTTTAAAAATTAAGTTTTTAGAAAAAAATTATAGGGGGTTTAGGCCACAAGTTCCCAACTTTTGCGAATATCGGAAAATGCACACCCAAGCCCCTTTTTCTAGTGTTCTATCCTCCAAATATCATCCCACGTAGAAAAAAAGTCAATCGAAGTAGGTTTTTGAGGAGTTTTTTGAAAATTAAGTTTTTAGAAAATAGTTATAGGTGATTTAGGCCACAAGTTCCCAAATTTCGCGAATATCGGAAAATGCCCACCCAAGCCCCTTTTTCTAGTGTTCTATCCTCCAAACATAATCCCACGTAGAAAAAAATTCAATCGGAGTAGGTTTTTGTGGAATTTTTTGAAAATTAAGTTTTTAGAAAAAAGTTATAGGGGGTTTAGGCCACAGGTTTACCAAATTTAGCAAATATCGGAAAATGCACACCCAAACCCTTTTTTCTAGTGTTCAATCTTTCGAATATCATCCCACGTAGAAAAAAATTCAATCGGAGTAGGTTTTTGTGGAGTTTTTTAAAAATTAAGTTTTAGAAAAAAGTTATAGGGGGTTTAGGCCACAAGTTCCCAACTTTTGCGAATATCGGAAAATGCACACCCAAGCCCCTTTTTCTAGTGTTCTATCCTCCAAATATCATCCCACGTAGAAAAAAAGTCAATCGAAGTAGGTTTTTGAGGAGTTTTTTGAAAATTAAGTTTTTAGAAAATAGTTATAGGTGATTTAGGCACAAGTTCCCAAATTTCGCAAATATCGGAAAATGCCCACCCAAGCCTCTTTTTCTAGTGTTCTATCCTCCAAATATCATCCTACGTAGAAAAAAATTCAACCAGAGTAGGTTTTTAGGGAGTTTTTAGAAAATTAAGATTTTAGAAAAAAGTTATAGGGGTTTAGGCCAAAAGTTCCCAAATTCTGCGAATATCGGAAAATGCACACCCAAGCCCCTTTTTCTAGTGTTCTATCCTCCAAATATCATCCCACGTAGAAAAAAATACAATCGGAGTAGGTTTTTGTGGAGTTTTTTGAAAATTAAGTTTTTAGAAAAAAGTTATAGGGAGTTTAGGCCACAATTTCCCAAATTCTGCGAATATCGGAAAATGCACACCCAAGCCCCTTTTTCTAGTGTTCTATCCTCCAGATATCATCCCACGTAGAAAAATATTCAATCGGAGTAGGTTTTTGTGGAGTTTTTTGAAAATTAAGTTTTTAGAAAAAAGTTATAGGGGGTTTAGGCCACAAGTTCCCAAATTTTGCGAATATCGGAAAATGCACACCCAAGTACCTTTTTCTAGTGTTCTATCCTCCAAATATCATCCCACGTAGAAAAAAATTCAATCGGAGTAGGTTTTTTAGGGAGTGTTTTGAAAATTAAGTTTTTAGAAAAAAGTTATAGAGGGTTTAGGCCACAAGTTCCCAAATTTTGCGAATATCGGAAAATGCAAACCCATGCCGCTTTTTCTAGTGTTCTATTCTCCAAATATCATCCCACGTAGAAAAAAATTCAATCGGAGTAGGTTTTTGTGGAGTTTTTTGAAAATTAAGTTTTTAGAAAAAAAGTTATAGGGGGTTTAGGCCACAATTTCCCAAATTTCGCGAATATCGTAAAATGCACACCCAAGTCCCTTTTTTCTAGTGTTCTATCCTCCAAATATCATCCCACGTAGAAAAAAATTCAATCGGAGTAGGTTTTTGTGGAGTTTTTTGAAAATTAAGTTTTTAAAAAAAGTTATAGGGGGGTTTAGGCCACAAATTCACAAATTTCATGAATATCAAAAAATGCACACCCAAGCCCCTTTTTCTAGTGTTTTATCCTCCAAATATCATCCCACGTAGAAAAAAAGTCAATCGGAGTAGGTTTTTTAGGAGTTTTTTGAAAATTAAGTTTTTAGAAAAAAGTTATAGGCCACAATTTCCCAAATTTCGCGAATATCGGAAATTGTTCACCCAAGCCCCTTTTTCTAGTGTTCTATCCTCCAAATATCATCCTACGTAGAAAAAAATTCAATCGGAGTAGGTTTTTGTGGAGTTTTTTGAAAATTAAGTTTTTAGAAAAAAGTTATAGGAGGTTTAGGCCACAAGTTCCCAAATTTTGCGAATATCGGAAAATGTCCACTCAATCCCCTTTTTATAGTGTTCTATCCTCCAAACATCATCCCACGTATAAAAAAAATTAATCGGAGTAGGTTTTAGTGGAGTTTTTTGAAAATTAAGTTTTTATAAAAAAGTTATAGGGTGTTTAGGCAACAAGTTCCCAAATTTTGCGAATATCAGAAAATGCACAACCAAGGCCCTTTTTCTAGTGTTCTATCCTCCAAATATCATCCCACGTTGAAAAAAATTCAATCGGAGTAGGTTTTTTAGGGAGTTTTTAGAAAATTAAGTTTTTTAGAAAAAAATTATAGAGGGTTTAGGCCACAAGTTCCCAAATTTCGCGAATATCGGAAAATGCAAACCCAAGCCCCATTTTCTAGTGTTCTATCCTCCAAATATCATCTCACGTAGAAAAAAAGTCAATCGGATTAGGTTTTTGATGTGTTTTTTGAAAATTAAGTTTTTAGAAAAAAGTTATAGGGGGTTTAGGCCACAAGTTCCCAAGTTTAGCGAATATCGGAAAATGCACACCCAAGCCCCTTTTTCTAGTGTTCTATCCTCCAAATATCATCCCACGTAGAAAAAATTTCAATCGGAGTAGGTTCTTAGGGAGTTTTTCGAAAATTAAGTTTTTAGAAAAAAAGTTATAGGGGGTTTAGGCCACAAGTTCACAAATTTCGCGAATATCTGAAAATGCAAACCCAAGCCCCTTTTTCTAGTGTTCTATCCTCCAAATATCATACCACGTAGAAAAAAAGTCAATCGGAGAAGGTTTTTGAGGAGTTTTTTGAAAGTTAAGTTTTTAGAAAAAAAGTTATAGGAGGTTTGGCCCACAAGTTCCCAAATTTTGCGAATATCGGAAAATGCACACCCAAGCCCCTTTTTCTAGTTTTCTATCCTCCAAATATCATCCCACGTAAAAAAAATTCAATCGGAGTAGGTTTTTTAGGGAGTTTTTTGAAAATTAAGTTTTTAGAAAAAATTTATAGAGGGTTTAGGCCACAAGTTCACAAATTTTGCGAATATCGGAAAATGCAAACCCAAGCCCCATTTTCTAGTGTTCTATCCTCCAAATATCATCCCACGTAGAAAAAAAGTCAATCGGATTAGGTTTTTGATGAGTTTTTTGAAAATTAAGTTTTTAGAAAAAAGGTATAGGGGGTTTAGGCCACAAGTTCCCAAGTTTAGCGAATATCGGAAAATGCACACCCAAGCCCCTTTTTCTAGGGTTCTATCCTCCAAATATCATCCCACGTAGAAAAAAATTCAATCGGAGTAGGTTCTTAGGGAGTTTTTCGAAAATTAAGTTTTTAGAAAAAAAGTTATAGGGGGTTTAGGCCACATGTTCCCAAATTTCGCGAATATCGGAAAATTCCCACCCAAGCCCCTTTTTCTAGTGTTCTATCCTCCAAACATAATCCCACGTAGAAAAAAATTCAATCGGAGTAGGTTTTTGTGGAATTTTTTGAAAATTAAGTTTTTAGAAAAAAGTTATAGGGGGTTTAGGCCACAGGTTTACCAAATTTAGGGAATATCGGAAAATGCACACTCAAGCCCTTTTTTCTAGTGTTCTATCCACCAAATATCATCCCACGTAGAAAAAAATTCAATCGGAGTAGGTTTTTGTGGAGTTTTTTGAAAATTAAGTTTTTAGAAAAAAGTTATAGGGGAGTTTAGGCCACAATTTCCCAACTTTTGCGAATATCGGAAAATGCACACCCAAGCCCCTTTTTCTAGTGTTCTATCCTCCAAATATCATCCCACGTAGAAAAAAAGTAAATCGAAGTAGGTTTTTGAGGAGTTTTTTGAAAATTAAGTTTATAGAAAAAAGTTATAGGTGATTTAGGCCACAAGTTCCCAAATTTCGCAAATATCGGAAAATGCTCACCCAAGCCCCATTTTCTAGTGTTCTATCTTCCAAATATTATCCCACGTAGAAAAAAATTCAATCGGAATAGGTTTTTGTGGAGTTTTTTGAAAATTAAGTTTTTAGAAAAAAGTTATAGGGAGTTTAGAAACAAGTTCCCAAATTTCGCGAATATCGGAAAATGCCCACCTAAGTCCCTTTTTCTAGTGTTCTATCCTCCAAATATCATCCCACGTAGAAAAAAATTCAATCGAAGTAGGCTTTTGTGGAGTTTTTTGAAAATTAAGTTTTTAGAAAAAAGTTATAGGGAGTTTAGGCCACAAGTTCCCAAATTTCGCGAATATCGGAAAATGCCCACCCAAGCCCCTTTTTCTAGTGTTTTATCCTCCAAACATAATCCCACGTAGAAAATAATTCAACCGGAGTAGGTTTTTGTGGAGTTTTTTGAAAATTAAGTTTTTAGAAAAATGTTATAGGGGGTTTAGGCCACAGGTTTACCAAATTTAGCGAATATCGGAAAATGCACACACAAACCCTTTTTTCTAGTGTTCTATCCTCCGAATATCATCACACGTAGAAAAAAATTCAATCGGAGTAGGTTTTTGTGGAGTTTTTTGAAAATTAAGTTTTTAGAAAAAAGTTATAGGGTGTTTAGGCCACAAGTTCCCAACTTTTGCGAATATCGGAAAATGCACACCCAAGTACCTTTTTCTAGTGTTCTATCCTCCAAATATCATCCCACGTAGAAAAAAATTCAATCGGAGTAGGTTTTTTAGGGAGTTTTTTGAAAATTAAGTTTTTAGAAAAAAGTTATAGAGGGTTTAGGCCACAAGTTCCCAAATTTTGCGAATATCGGAAAATGCAAACCCAAGCCGCTTTTTCTAGTGTTCTATTCTCCAAATATCATCCCACGTAGAAAAAAATTCAATCGGAGTAGGTTTTTGTGGAGTTTTTTGAAAATTAAGTTTTTAGAAAAAAAGTTATAGGGGGTTTAGGCCACAATTTCCCAAATTTCGTGAATATCGTAAAATGCACACCCAAGTCCCTTTTTTCTAGTGTTCTATCCTCCAAATATCATCCAACGTAGAAAAAAATTCAATCGGAGTAGGTTTTTGTGGAGTTTTTTGAAAATTAAGTTTTTAAAAAAAGTTATAGGGGGTTTAGGCCACAAGTTCACAAATTTCATGAATATCAAAAAATGCACACCCAAGCCCCTTTTTCTAGTGTTTTATCCTCCAAATATCATCCCACGTAGAAAAAAAGTCAATCGGAGTAGGTTTTTTAAGAGTTTTTTGAAAATTAAGTTTTTAGAAAAAAGTTATAGGCCACAATTTCCCTAATTTCGCGAATATCGGAAATTGTTTACCCAAGCCCCTTTTTCTAGTGTTCTATCCTCCAAATATCATCCTACGTAGAAAAAAATTCAATCGGAGTAGGTTTTTGTGGAGTTTTTTGAAAATTAAATTTTTAGAAAAAAGTTATAGGAGGTTTAGGCCACAAGTTCCCAAATTTTGCGAATATCGGAAAATGTCCACTCAATCCCCTTTTTATAGTGTTCTATCCTCCAAACATCATCCCACGTATAAAAAAATTTAATCGGAGTAGGTTTTTGTGGAGATTTTTGAAAATTAAGTTTTTAGAAAAAAATTATAGGGGGTTTAGGCCACAGGTTTCCCAAATTTAGCGAATATCGGAAAATGCACACCCAAGCCCCTTTTTCTAGTGTTCTATCCTCCAAATATTCCCACGTAGAAAAAAATTTAATCGGAGTAGGTTTTTGTGGAGTTTTTTGAAAATTAAGTTTTTATAAAAAAGTTATAGGGGGTTTAGGACACAAGTTCCCAAATTTTGCGAATATATGAAAATGCACAACCAAACCCCTTTTTCTAGTGTTCTATCCTCCAAATATCATCCCACGTAGAAAAAAAAGTCAATCGAAGTAGGTTTTTGAGGAGTTTTTTGAAAATTAAGTTTTTAGAAAATAGTTATAGGTGATTTAGGCCACAATTTCCCAAATTTCGCAAATATCGGAAAATGCTCACACAAGCCCCATTTTCTAGTGTTCTATCTTCCAAATATCATCCCACGTAGAAAAAAATTAAATCGGAGTAGGTTTTTGTGGAGTTTTTTGAAAATTAAGTTTTTAGAAAAATGTTATAGGGGGTTTAGGCCACAGGTTTACCAAATTTAGCGAATATCGGAAAATGCACACCCAAGTCCCTTTTTCTAGTGTTCTATCCTCCAAATATCATCCCGCGTAGAAAAAAATTCAATCGGAGTAGGTTTTTGTTGAGTTTTTTGAAAATTAAGTTTTTAGAAAAAAGTTATAGGGGGGTTTAGGCCACAAGTTCCCAAATTTTGCGAATATCGGAAAATGCACACCCAAGTACCTTTTTCTAGTGTTCTATCCTCCAAATATCATCCCACGTAGAAAAAAATTCAATCGGAGTAGGTTTTTTAGGGAGTTTTTTGAAAATTAAGTTTTTAGAAAAAAGTTATAGAGGGTTTAGGCCACAAGTTCCCAAATTTTGCGAATATCGGAAAATGCAAACCCAAGCCGCTTTTTCTAGTGTTTTATTCTCCAAATATCATCCCACGTAGAAAAAAATTCAACCGGAGTAGGTTTTTTAGGAGTTTTTTGAAAATTAAGTTTTTAGAAAAAAAGTTATAGGGGGTTTAGGCCACAATTTCCCAAATTTCGCGAATATCGTAAAATGCACACCCAAGTCCCTTTTTTCTAGTGTTCTATCCTCCAAATATCATCCAACGTAGAAAAAAAATTCAATCGGAGTAGGTTTTTGGGGAGTTTTTTGAAAATTAAGTTTTTAAAAAAAGTTATAGGGGGTTTAGGCCACAAGTTCACAAATTTCATGAATATCAAAAAATGCACACCCAAGCCCCTTTTTCTAGTGTTTTATCCTCCAAATAACATCCCACGTAGAAAAAAAGTCAATCGGAGTAGGTTTTTTAGGAGTTTTTTGAAAATTAAGTTTTTAGAAAAAAGTTATAGGCCACAATTTCCCTAATTTCGCGAATATCAGAAATTGTTCACCCATGCCCCTTTTTCTAGTGTTCTATCCTCCAAATATCATCCTACGTAGAAAAAAATTCAATCGGAGTAGGTTTTTGTGTAGTTTTTTGAAAATTAAGTTTTTAGAAAAAAGTTATAGGAGGTTTAGGCCACAAGTTCCCAAATTTTGCGAATATCGGAAAATGTCAACTCAATCCCCTTTTTATAGTGTTCTATCCTCCAAACATCATCCCACGTATAAAAAAATTTAATCGGAGTAGGTTTTTGTGGAGATTTTTGAAAATTAAGTTTTTAGAAAAAAATTATAGGGGGTTTAGGCCACAGGTTTCCCAAATTTAGCGAATATCGGAAAATGCACACCCAAGCCCCTTTTTCTAGTGTTCTATCCTCCAAATATTCCCACGTAGAAAAAAATTTAATCGGAGTAGGTTTTTGTGGAGTTTTTTGAAAATTAAGTTTTTATAAAAAAGTTATAGGGGGTTTATGCCACAAGTTCCCAAATTTTGCGAATATCAGAAAATGCACAACCAAACCCCTTTTTCTAGTGTTCTATCCTCCAAATATCATCCCACGTAGAAAAAAAGTCAATAGAAGTAGGTTTTTGAGGAGTTTTTTGAAAATTAAGTTTTTAGAAAATAGTTATAGGTGATTTAGGCCACAAGTTCCCAAATTTCGCAAATATCGAAAAATGCTCACACAAGTCCCATTTTCTAGTGTTCTATCTTCCAAATATCATCCCACGTAGAAAAAAATTAAATCGGAGTAGGTTTTTGTGGAGTTTTTTGAAAATTAAGTTTTTAGAAAAAAGTTATAGGGAGTTTAGGCCACAAGTTTCCAAATTTCGCGAATATCGGAAAATGCCCACCCAAGTCCCTTTTTCTAGTGTTCTATCCTCCAAATATCATCCCGCGTAGAAAAAAATTCAATCGGAGTAGGTTTTTGTTGAGTTTTTTGAAAATTAAGTTTTTAGAAAAAAGTTATAGGGGGTTTAGGCCACAAGTTCCCAAATTTTGCGAATATCGGAAAATACACACTCAAGTACCTTTTTCTAGTGTTCTATCCTCCAAATATCATCCCACGTAGAAAAAATTCAATCGGAGTAGGTTTTTTAGGGAGTTTTTTGAAAATTAAGTTTTTAGAAAAATGTTATAGAGGGTTTAGGCCACAAGTTCCCAAATTTTGCGAATATCGGAAAATGCAAACCCAAGCCGCTTTTTCTAGTGTTCTATTCTCCAAATATCATCCCACGTAGAAAAAAATTCAATCGGAGTAGGTTTTTGTGGAGTTTTTTGAAAATTAAGTTTTTAGAAAAAAAGTTATAGGGGGTTTAGGCCACAATTTCCCAAATTTCGCGAATATCGTAAAATGCACACCCAAGTCCCTTTTTTCTAGTGTTCTATCCTCCAAATATCATCCAACGTAGAAAAAAATTCAATCGGAGTAGGTTTTTGTGGAGTTTTTTGAAAATTAAGTTTTTAAAAAAAGTTATAGGGGGTTTAGGCCACAAGTTCACAAATTTCATGAATATCAAAAAATGCACACCCAAGCCCCTTGTTCTAGTGTTTTATCCTCCAAATATCATCCCACGTAGAAAAAAAGTCAATCGGAGTAGGTTTTTTAGGAGTTTTTTGAAAATTAAGTTTTTAGAAAAAAGTTATAGGCCACAATTTCCCAAATTTCGCGAATATCGGAAATTGTTCACCCAAGCCCCTTTTTCTAGTGTTCTATCCTCCAAATATCATCCTACGTAGAAAAAAAATTCAATCGGAATAGGTTTTTGTGGAGTTTTTGAAAATTAAGTTTTTAGAAAAAAGTTATAGGAGGTTTAGGCCACAAGTTCCCAAATTTTGCGAATATCGGAAAATGTCCACTCAATCCCCTTTTTATAGTGTTCTATCCTCCAAACATCATCCCACGTATAAAAAAATTTAATCGGAGTAGGTTTTTGTGGAGATTTTTGAAAATTAAGTTTTTAGAAAAAAATTATAGGGGGTTTAGGCCACATGTTTCCCAAATTTAGCGAATATCGGAAAATGCACACCCAAGCCCCTTTTTCTAGTGTTCTATCCTCCAAATATTCCCACGTAGAAAAAAATTTAATCGGAGTAGGTTTTTGTGGAGTTTTTTGAAAATTAAGTTTTTATAAAAAAGTTATAGGCGGTTTAGGCCACAAGTTCCCAAATTTTGCGAATATAAGAAAATGCACAACCAAGCCCCTTTTTCTAGTGTTCTATCCTCCAAATATCATCCCACGTAGAAAAAAAGTCAATCGAATTTGGTTTTTGAGGAGTTTTTTGAAAATTAAGTTTTTAGAAAATAGTTATAGGTGATTTAGGCCACAAGTTCCCAAATTTCGCAAATATCGGAAAATGCTCACACAAGCCCCATTTTCTAGTGTTCTATCTTCCAAATATCATCCCACGTAGAAAAAAATTAAATCGGAGTAGGTTTTTGTGGAGTTTTTTGAAAATTAAGTTTTTAGAAAAAAGTTATAGGGAGTTTAGGCCACAAGTTCCCAAATTTCGCGAATATCGGAAAATGCCCACCCAAGTCCCTTTTTCTAGTGTTCTATCCTCCAAATATCATCCCGCGTAGAAAAAAATTCAATCAGAGTAGGTTTTTGTTGAGTTTTTTGAAAATTAAGTTTTTAGAAAAAAATTATAGGGGGTTTAGGCCACAAGTTCCCAAATTTTGCGAATATCGGAAAATGCACACCCAAGTACCTTTTTCTAGTGTTCTATCCTCCAAATATCATCCCACATAGAAAAAAATTCAATCGGAGTAGGTTTTTTAGGGAGTTTTTTGAAAATTAAGTTTTTAGAAAAAAGTTATAGAGGGTTTAGGCCACAAGTTCCCAAATTTTGCGAATATCGGAAAATGCAAACCCAAGCCGCTTTTTCTAGTGTTCTATTCCCCAAATATCATCCCACGTAGAAAAAAATTCAATCGGAGTAGGTTTTTGTGGAGTTTTTTGAAAATTAAGTTTTTAGAAAAAAAGTTATAGGGGGTTTAGGCCACAATTTCCCAAATTTCGCGAATATCGTAAAATGCACACCCAAGTCCCTTTTTTCTAGTGTTCTATCCTCCAAATATCATCCAACGTAGAAAAAAATTCAATCTGAGTAGGTTTTTGTGGAGTTTTTTGAAAATTAAGTTTTTAAAAAAAGTTGTAGGGTGTTTAGGCCACAAGTTCACAAATTTCATGAATATCAAAAAATGCACACCCAAGCCCCTTTTTCTAGTGTTTTATCCTCCAAATATCATCCCACGTAGAAAAAAAGTCAATCGGAGTAGGTTTTTATGAGTTTTTTGAAAATTAAGTTTTTAGAAAAAAGTTATAGGCCACAATTTCCCAAATTTCGCGAATATCGGAAATTGTTCACCCAAGCCCCTTTTTCTAGTGTTCTATCCTCCAAATATCATCCTACGTAGAAAAAAATTCAATCGGAGTAGGTTTTTGTGGAGTTTTTTGAAAATTAAGTTTTTAGAAAAAAGTTATAGGAGGTTTAGGCCACAAGTTCCCAAATTTTGCGAATATCGGAAAATGTCCACTCAATCCCCTTTTTATAGTGTTCTATCCTCCAAACATCATCCCACGTATAAAAAAATTTAATCGGAGTAGGTTTTTGTGGAGATTTTTGAAAATTAAGTTTTTAGAAAAAAATTATAGGGGGTTTAGGCCACAGGTTTCCCAAATTTAGCGAATATCGGAAAATGCACACCCAAGCCCCTTTTTCTAGTGTTCTATCCTCCAAATATCATCCCACGTAGAAAAAAATTTAATCGGAGTAGGTTTTTGTGGAGTTTTTTGAAAATTAAGTTTTTATAAAAAAGTTATAGGGGGTTTAGGCCACAAGTTCCCAAATTTTGCGAATATCAGAAAATGCACAACCAAGCCCCTTTTTCTAGTGTTCTATCCTCCAAATATCATCCCACGTAGAAAAAAATTCAATCGGGGTAGGTTTTTTAGGGAGTTTTTTGAAAATTAAGTTTTTAGAAAAAAATTATAGAGGGTTTAGGCCACAAGTTCCCAAATTTCGCGAATATCTGAAAATGCAAACCCAAGCCCCTTTTTCTAGTGTTCTATCCTCCAAATATCATACCACGTAGAAAAAAAGTCAATCGGAGAAGGTTTTTGAGGAGTTTTTTGAAAATTAAATTTTTAGAAAAAAAGTTATAGGAGGTTTGGCCCACAAGTTCCCAAATTTTGCGAATATCGGAAAATGCACACCCAAGCCCCTTTTTCTAGTTTTCTATCTCCAAATATCATCCCACGTAAAAAAAATTCAATCGGAGTAGGTTTTTGTGGAGTTTTTTGAAAATTAAGTTTTTAGAAAAAAGTTATAGGAGGTTTAGGCCACAAGTTCCCAAATTTTGCAAATATCGGAAAATGTCCACTCAATCCCCTTTTTCTAGTGTTCTATCCTCCAAACATCATCCCACGTAGAAAAAAAATTTAATCGGAGTAGGTTTTTGTGGAGATTTTTGAAAATTAAGTTTTTAGAGGCTCATCATCAGCAAGATAAACCTTTCCAAAGTCCCCAGAAGTGTAACGTTCCATTACATCAGCCCTGCTGGACGAATGAAACGATGCTCCAGAATCTAACACCCAAGATTCCAGTGGACTACTTACGCTCAAGATCAATGCATCTGATTCCTCATCAGTGGCTGCGTTTGCTGAATTATCATCCTTTGCTGGTGCATTCGTTTGTGCCTTTGCTGGTGCCTTGCACTGGTTTTTGTAATGACCAAATTCATGACAATTGTAACACTCAATCTGGCTTTTGTCCTTCTTGGGCTTATTTTTGCCCCTCGACTTCGATCTACCTCGATTCGATTTCACTTTAGATTCTGATCTGCCTCTGTTACCTGCACTCAAGGCTGATCCCGTGGCCACACCCAATTCTTTCCTTCGAATTTCTTCGCTCATGACCAGATCCCTAATGTCATCAAACCTAAGTTTCACCTTACCTGCTGAAGCACTAACGGCCGTCACCGTCCCACTCCAACTTTCTGGTAAAGAAGACAACAAGATTAGGGCTTGTACCTCATCATCGAAATCAATCTCAACCGAGCTCAATTGGGCTATTATCATATTGAACTCGTTGAGATGGTTGGCTACCACAGTATCCTCTGCCATCTTTAGGTTGAATAACCTCCGCATCAGATGAACCTTGTTCGCTGCAGATGGTTTTTCGTACATCTCAGTCAGAATCTCCAACATCTCCTGTGTGGTTTTTGCCTTCACCGTATGTAGGGCGACGTTCCTGGACAACGACAAACGAACCACACTCATCGCCTTCATGTCCAACAACTTCCACTCATCGTCCTTCATGTCTTTAGGTTTCTCACCCAAAGGTTGATACAGATCCTTACCGTACAAGTAATCCTCGATCTGTAACTTCCAGAATCCGAAATCTGTTCCATCAAATTTCTCAACAGGCGATTTCCCTTCATCCATCATAATTGCTCCCACCAGATCCTCTCAACCCGATGCTCTAGATACCAGTTGTTAGGATTTTATCTGCAATTATAGAGAAATTGAAAAATGGAACAAACGATTTGGTTACCCAGTTCGTCTGTAAAGACTACGTCTGGGGGCACTACCAAGCCAGGAGATATACTATATTTTCGGTGATACAATTACAATGAGTCATATGAGAATATATAAGAAACCTGGGCCAAAACCCTAAGCCCATCCAACCAAAAAAATCATGCCTTTCAATCACCGAGAAGCTGGGACGTGAAGCAGTCGAGCAGGCTCCATAACTCAACAGGAAAATGCCCACCCAAGCCCCCTTTTCTAGTGTTATATCATCCAAACATCATCCCACTAGCAAAAAATTCAATCGGAGTAGGTTATTGTGGAGTTTTTTGAAAATTAAGTTTTTAGAAAAAAGTTATAGGGGGTTTAGGCCACAAGTTCTCAAATTTCGCGAATATCGGAAAATGCAAACCAAAGCTCTTTTTTCTAGTGTTCTATCCTCCAAATATCATCCCACGTAGAAAAAAAATTCAATCGGAGTAGGTTTTTGTGGAGTTTATTGAAAATTAAGTTTTTAGCAAAAAGTTATAGGGGATTTAGGCCACAAGTTCCAAAATTTTGAGAATATCGGAAAATACACAACCAAACACCTTTTCTAGTGTTCTATCTTCAAAATATCATCCCACGTAGAAAAAAATTCAATCGGAGTAGGTTTTTGTGGAGTATTTTGAAAATTAAGTTTTTAGAAAAAAATTATAGAGGGTTTAGGCCACAAGTTACCAAATTTCGGGAATATCGGAAAATGCCCACCCAGCCCCTTTTTCTAGTGTTCTATCCTCCAAATATCATCCCACGTAAAATAAAATTCAATCGGACTAGGTTTTTGTGGAGTTTTTTGAAAATTAAGATTTTAGAAAAAAATTATAGGAGGTTTAGGCCACAAGTTCCCAAATTTTGCGAATATGGTAAAATGCACACCCAAGCCCTTTTTTCTAATGTTCTATCCTCCACATATCATCTCACGTAGAAAAAAATTCAATTGGAGTAGGTTTTTGTGGAGTTTTTTAAAAATTAAGTTTTTAGAAAAAAGTTATAGGGGGTTTAGGCCAAAAGTTCCCAAATTTTGCGAATATCGGAAAATGCACACCCAAGCCCCTTTTTCTAGTGTTCTATACTCCAAATATCATCTCACATAGAAAAAAATTCAATTGGAGTAGGTTTTTGTGGAGTTTTTTAAAAATTAAGTTTTTAGAAGAAAAAAAATTATAGGGGGTTTAGGCCACAAGTTCCCAAATTTAGCGAATATCGGAAAATGTACACCCAAGCCCCATTTTCTAGTGTTCTATACTCCTAATATCATCCCACGTAGAAAAAGATTCAATCGGAGTAGGTTTTTGTGGAGTTTTTTGAAAATTAAGTTTTTAGAAAAAAGTTATAGGGGGTTTAGGCCACAAGTTCCCAAATTTCGCGAATATCGGAAAATGCCCACTCAAACCCCCTTTTCTAGTGTTCTATCCTCCAAACATCATCCCACGTAGAAAAAATTCAATCGTAGTAGGTTTTTGTGGAGTTTTTTGAAAATTAAATTTTTAGAAAAAAGTCAAAAGGGGGTTTAGGCCACAAGTTCCCAAATTTCGCGAATATCGGAAAATAAACTTCAAACCCCTTTTTCTAGTGTTCTATCCTCCAAATATCATCACACGTAGAAAAAAATTCAATCGGAGTAGGTTTTTGTGGAGTTTATTGAAAATTAAGTTTTTAGCAAAAAGTTATAGGGGGTTTAGGCCACAAGTTCCCAAATTTTGAGAATATCGGAAAATACACAACCAAACACCTTTTTCTAGTGTTCTATCTTCCAAATATCATCCCACGTAGAAAAAAATTCAATCGGAGTAGGTTTTTGTGGAGTTTTTTGAAAATTAAGTATTTAGAAAAAAGTTATAGAGGGTTTTGGCCACAAGTTTCCAAATTTCGCGAATATCGTAAAATGCACACCAAAGCCCCTTTTTCTAGTGTTTTATCCTCCAAACATCAACCCACGTAGAAAAAAATTCAATTGGAGTAAGTTTTTGTGGAGTTTTTTTAAAATTAAGTTTTAAAAAAAAGTTATAGGGGGTTTAGGCCACAAGTTCCCAAATTTCGCGAATATCGGAAAATGCACACCCAAGCCCCCTTTTCTAGTGTTCTATCCTCCAAATATCATCCCAAGTAGAAAAAAATTCAATCGGAATAGGTTTTTGTGGAGTTTTTTGAAAATTAAGTTTTTAGAAAAAAGTTATAGGAGGTTTAGGCCACAAGTTACCAAATTTTGGGAATATCGGAAAATGCCCACCCAGCCCCTTTTTTTAGTGTTCTATCCTCCAAATATCATCCCACGTAGAATAAAATTCAATCGGACTAGGTTTTTGTGGAGTTTTTTGAAAATTAAGATTTTAGAAAAAAATTATAGGGGGTTTAGGCCACAAGTTCCCAAATTTCGCGAATATGGTAAAATGCACACCCAAGCCCTTTTTTCTAATGTTCTATCCTCCACATATCATCTCACGTAGAAAAAAAAACAATTGGAGTAGGTTTTTGTGGAGTTTTTTAAAAATTAAGTTTTTAGAAAAAAGTTATAGGGGGTTTAGGCCAAAAGTTCCCATATTTTGCGAATATCGAAAAATGCACACCCAAGCCCCTTTTTCTGGTGTTCTATACTCCAAATATCATCTCACATAGAATAAAATTCAATTGGAGTAGGTTTTTGTGGAGTTTTTTAAAAATTAAGTTTTTAGAAAAAAGTTATAGGGGGTTTAGGCCACAAGTTCCCAAATTTCGCGAATATCGGAAAATGCACACCCAAGCCCCTTTTTCTAGTGTTCTATACTCCAAATATCATCCCACGTAGAAAAAAATTCAATCGGAGTAGGTTTTTGTGGAGTTTTTTGAAAATTAAGTTTTTAGAAAAAAGTTATAAGGGGTTTAGGCCACAAGTTCCCAAATTTCGCGAATATCGGAAAATGCCCACCCAAACCCCCTTTTCTAGTGTTCTATCCTCCAAACAGCATCCCACGTAGAAAAAAATTCAATCGGAGTAGGTTTTGGAGGAGTTTTTTGAAAATTAAGTTTTTAGAAAAAAGTTATAGGGGGTTTAGGCCACAAGTTCCCAAATTTCGCGAATATCGGAAAATGAACTTCAAACCTCTTTTTCTAGTGTTCTATCCTCCAAATATCATCCCACGTAGAAAAAAATTCAATCGCAGTAGGTTTTTGTGGAGTTTATTGAAAATTATGTTTTTAGCAAAAAGTTATAGGGGGTTTAGGCCACAAGTTTCCAAATTTTGAGAATATCCGAAAATGCACAACCAAACACATTTTTCTAGTGTTCTATCTTCCAAATATCATCTCACGTAGAAAAAAATTCAATCGGAGTAGGTTTTTGTGGAGTTTATTGAAAATTAAGTTTTTAGTAAAAAGTTATAGGGGGTTTAGGCCACAAGTTCCCAAATTTTGAGAATATCGGAAAATGCACAACCAAACACCTTTCTATCTTCCAAATATCATCCCACGTAGAAAAAAATTCAATCGGAGTAGGTTTTTGTGGAGATTTTTGAAAATTAAGTTTTTAGAAAAAAGTTATAGAGGGTTTAGGCCACAAGTTCCCAAATTTTGCGAATATCGGAAAATGCCCACTCAAGCCCATTTTTCTAGTGTTCTATCATCCAAACATCATCCAACGTAGAAAAAAATTCAATCGGGGTAGGTTTTTGTGGAGTTTTTTGAAAATTAAGTTTATAGAAAAAAGTTATAGGGGGTTTAGGCCACAAGTTCCCAAATTTCGCGAATATCGGAAAATGCACACCAAAACCCCTTTTTCTAGTGTTTTTTATCCTCAAAATATCAACACACCAAGCCCTTTTTTCTAATGTACAATCCTCCATATATCATCTCACGTTGAAAAAAATTCAATTGGAGTAGGTTTTTGTGGAGTTTTTTAAAAATTAAGTTTTTAGAAAAAAGTTATAGGGGGTTTAGGCCAAAAGTTCCCAAATTTTGCGAATATCGGAAAATGCCCACCCAGCCCCTTTTTCTAGTGTTCTATCCTCCAAATATCATCCCAAGTAGAAAAAAAAATTCAATTGGAGTAGGTTTTTGTGGAGTTTTTTAAAAATTAAGTTTTTAGAAAAAAGTTATAGGGGGTTTAGGCCACAAGTTCCCAAATTTCGCGAATATGGTAAAATACAACCCAAGCCCTTTTTTCTAATGTACAATCCTCCATATATCATCTCACGTTGAAAAAAATTCAATTGGAGTAGGTTTTTGTGGAGTTTTTTAAAAATTAAGTTTTTAGAAAAAAGTTATAGGGGGTTTAGGCCAAAAGTTCCCAAATTTAGCGAATATCGGAAAATGCACACCCAAGCCCCTTTTTCTAGTGTTCTATACTCCTAATATCATCCCACGTAGAAAAAAATTCAATCGGAGTAGATTTTTGTGGAGTTTTTTTAAAATTAAGTTTTTAGAAAAAAGTTATAGGGGACCACAAGTTCCCAAATTTCGCGAATATCGGAAAATGCCCACCCAAACCCCCTTTTCTAGTGTTCTATCCTCCAAACATCATCCCACGTAGAAAAAAATTCAATCGGAGTAGGTTTTTGTGGAGTTTTTTGAAAATTAAGTTTTTAGAAAAAAGTCAAAAGTGGGTTTAGGCCACAAGTTCCCAAATTTCGTGAATATCGGAAAATGAACTTCAAACCCCTTTTTCTACTGTTCTATCCTCCAAATATCATCCCACGTAGAAAAAAAATTCAATCGGAGTAGGTTTTTGTGGAGTTTATTGAAAATTAAGTTTTTAGCAAAAAGTTATAGGGGGTTTAGGCCACAAGTTCCAAAATTTTGAGAATATCGGAAAATACACAACCAAACACTTTTTCTAGTGTTCTATCTTCCAAATATCATCCCACGTAGAAAAAAATTCAATCGGAGTAGGTTTTTGTGGAGTTTTTTGAAAATTAAGTTTTTAGAAAAAAGTTATAGAGGGTTTTGGCCACAAGTTCCCAAATTTCGCGAATATCGGAAAATGTCCACCCAAGCCCCCTTTTCTAGTGTTATATCATCCAAACATCATCCCACGTAGCAAAAAATTCAATCGGAGTAGGTTATTGTGGAGTTTTTTTTAAAAATTAAGTTTTTATAAAAAAGTTATAGGAGGTTTAGGCCACAAGTTCCCAAATTTTGCGAATATCGGAAAATGCACACCAAAGCTCTTTTTTCTAGTGTTTTATCCTCAAAATATCAACCCACGTAGAAAAAAATTCAATTGGAGGAGGTTTTTGTGGATTTTTTTTAAAATTAAGTTTTTTAAAAAAAGTTATAGGGGGTTTAGGCCACAAGTTCCCAAATTTCGCGAATATCGGAAAATGCACACCCAAACCCTTTTTCTAGTGTTCTATCCTCCAAATATCATCTCAAGTAGAAAAAAATTCAATCGGAATAGGTTTTTGTGGAGTTTTTTTGAAAATTAAGTTTTTAGAAAAAAGTTATAGGGGGTTTAGGCCACAAGTTACCAAATTTCGGGAATATCGGAAAATGCCCACCCATCCCCTTTTTCTAGTGTTCTATCCTCCAAATATCATCCCACGTAGAATATAGGGGGTTTAGGCCACAAGTTCCCAAATTTTGAGAATATCGGAAAATACACAACCAAACACCTTTTTCTAGTGTTCTATCTTCCAAATATCATCCCACGTAGAAAAAAATTCAATCGGAGTAGGGTTTTGTGGAGTTTTTTGAAAATTAAGTATTTAGAAAAAATTATAGAGGGTTTTGGCCACAAGTTCCCAAATTTCGCGAATATCGGAAAATGCACACCAAAGCCTCTTTTTCTAGTGTTTTATCCTCCAAACATCAACCCACGTAGAAAAAAATTCAATTGGAGTAGGTTTTTGTGGAGTTTTTTAAAAATTAAGTTTTTAGAAAAAAGTTATAGGGGGTTTAGGCCACAAGTTCCCAAATTTCGCGAATATCGGAAAATGCACACCCAAGCCCTTTTTTCTAGGGGTTCTATACTCCAAATATCATCCCACGTAGAAAAAAATTCAATGGGAGTAGGTTTTTGTGGAGTTTTTTGAAAATTAAGTTTTTAGAAAAAAGTTATAAGGGGTTTAGGCCACAAGTTCCCAAATTTTGCGAATATCGGAAAATGCCCACCCAAACCCCCTTTTCTAGTGTTCTATCCTCCAAACATCATCCCACGTAGAAAAAAATTCAATCGGAGTAGGTTTTTGTGGTTAATACTTAGTGATTAAGAAAGAAACACAATTTTCAATGATGTATCCTTTTGAAATATTAAAACTCAAATTGAATGTAAATTAGGTTAATACTTAGTGATTAACGAAGAAACTCAATTTTCAATAATGTATCCTTTTGAAATCTTAAAACTCAAATTGAATGTAAATTAGGTTAATACTTAGTGATTAAGGTTTTTGTGGAATTTTTTGAAAATTAAATTTCTTGTAAAAAACCTAAAGGGGGGGGATGGGGGCCGGATTCGCGAAGAGGGCGAATATCACCAAACCCCTTTTTCTAGTGCTTCATCCTCCAAATATCATGCCACGTAAAAAGAAATTCAAAAGGAGTAGAAGTTTTTGTGGAATTTTTTGAAAACTAAATTTTTGTAAAAAAACCTAAAGGGGGGGATGGGGGCCGGGTTCGCGAAGAGGGCGAATATCACCAAACCCCTTTTTCTAGTGCTTCATCCTCCAAATATCATGCCACGTAAAAAGAAATTCAAACGGAGTAAGTTTTTGTGGAATTTTTTGAAAATTAAATTTTTGTAAAAAACCTAAAGAGGGGGATGGGGGCCGGGTTCGCGTAGAGGGCGAATATCACCAAACCCCCTTTTCTAGTGCTTCACCCTCCAAATATCATGCCACGTAAAAAGAAATTCAAACGAAGTAGGTTTTTGTGGAATTTTTTGAAAATTAAATTTTTTTAAAAAACCTAAAGGGGGGGATAGGGGCCGGGTTCGCGAAGAGGGCGAATATCAACAAACCCATTTTTCTAGTGCTTCATCCTCCAAATATGATGCCACGTAAAAAGAAATTCAAACTGAGTAGGTTTTTGTGGAATTTTTTGAAAACTAAATTTTTGTAAAAAACCTAAAGGGGGGGATGGGGGCCGGGTTCGCTAAGAGGGCGAATATCACCAAACCCCTTTTTCTAGTGCTTCATTCTCCAAATATCATATCACGTAAAAAGAAATTCAAACGGAGTAGGTTTTTGTGGAATTTTTTGAAAATTAATTTTTTGTAAAAAACCTAAAGGGGGGGGAAGGGAATCGCAAAGAGGGCGAATATCACCAAACCCCTTTTTCTAGTGCTTCATCCTCCAAATATCATGCCACGTAAAAAGAAATTCAAAAGGAGTAGGTTTTTGTGGAATTTTTTGAAAACTAAATTTTTGTAAAAAACCTAAAGGGGTGGAATGGGGCGGGGATCGCGAAGATGGCGAATATCACCAAACCCCTTTTTCTAGTGCTCCATCCTCCAAATATCATGCCACGTAAAAAGAAATTCAAACGGAATAGGTTTTTGTGGAATTTTTTGAAAATTAAATTTCTTGTAAAAAACCTAAAGGGGGGGATGGGGGCCGGATTCGCGAAGAGGGCGAATATCACCAAACCCATTTTTCTAGTGCTTCATCCTCCAAATATGATGCCACGTAAAAAGAAATTCAAACGGAGTAGGTTTTTGTGGAATTTTTTGAAAATTAAATTTTTGTAAAAAACCTAAAGGGGGGATGAGGGCCGGATTCGCGAAGAGGGCGAATATCACCTAACCCCTTTTTCTAGTGCTTCATCCTTCAAATATCATGCCACATAAAAAGAAATTTAAACGGAGTAGATTTTTGTGGAAATTTTTGAAAATTAATTTTTTGTAAAAAACCTAAAGGGGGGATGGGGCCGGGTTTGCGAAGAGGGCGAATATCACCAAACCCCCTTTTTCTAGTGTTTCATCCTCCAAATATGATGCCACGTAAAAAGAAATTCAAACGGAGTAGGTTTTTGTGGAATTTTTTGAAAATTAAATTTTTGTAAAAAACCTAAGGGGGGGGGGGGGGGGGGGATAAGGGCCGGGTTCGCGAAGAGGACGAATATCACCAAACCCCTTTTTCTAGTGCTTCATCCTCCAAATATCATGCCACGGAAAAAAAAATTCAAACGGAGTCAGTTTTTGTGGAATTTTTTGAAAATTAAATTTTTGTAAAAAACCTAAAGAGGGGGATGGGGGCCGGGTTCGCGTAGAGGGCGAATATCACCAAACCCCATTTTCTAGTGCTTCATCCTCCAAATATCATGCCACGTAAAAAGAAATTCAAACGGAGTAGGTTTTTGTGGAATTTTTTGAAAATTAAATTTTTTTTAAAAACCTAAGGGGCCGGGTTCGCGAAGAGGGCGAATATCAACAAATCCCTTTTTCTAGTGCTTCATCCTCCAAATATGATGCCACGTAAAAAGAAATTTAAAATGAGTAGGTTTTTGTGGAATTTTTTGAAAACTAAATTTTTGTAAAAAACCTAAAGGGGGGGATGGGGGCCGGGTTCGCGAAGAGGGCGAATATCACCAAACCCCTTTTTCTAGTGCTTCATTATCCAAATATCATATCACGTAAAAAGAAATTCAAACGGAGTAGGTTTTTGTGGAATTTTTTGAAAATTAATTTTTTGTAAAAACCTAAAGGGGGGGGGGGGGGGGAAGGGGGCGGGAATCGCAAAGAGGGTGAATATCACCGAACCCCTTTTTCTAGTGCTTCATCCTCCAAATATCATTCCACGTAAAAAGAAATTCAAAAGGAGTAGGTTTTTGTGGAATTTTTTGAAAACTAATTTTTTGTAAAAAACCTAAAGGGGTGGAAAGGGGCGGGGATCGCGAAGATGGCGAATATCACCAAACCCCTTTTTCTAGTGCTTCATCCTCCAAATATCATGCCACGTAAAAAGAAATTCAAACGGAGTAGGTTTTTGTGGAATTTTTTGAAAATTAAATTTCTTGTAAAAAACCTAAAGGGGGGGGATGGGGGCCGGATTCACGAAGAGGGCGAATATCACCAAACCCCTTTTTATAGTGCTTCATCCTCCAAATATCATGCCACGTAAAAAGAAATTCAAAAGGAGTAGAAGTTTTTGTGGAATTTTTTGAAAACTAAATTTTTGAAAAAAAACCTAAAGGGGGGGGGATGGGGGCCGGGTTCGCGAAGAGGGCGAATATCACCAAACCCCTTTTTCTAGTGCTTCATTCTCCAAATATCATATCACGTAAAAAGAAATTCAAACGGAGTAGGTTTTTGTGGAATTTTTTGAAAATTAATTTTTTGTAAAAAACCTAAAGGGGGGGGGGGGGGGGGGGAAGGGGGCGGGAATCGCAAAGAGGGCGAATATCACCAAACCCCTTTTTCTAGTGCTTCATCCTCCAAATATCATGCCACGTAAAAAGAAATTCAAAAGGAGTAGGTTTTTGTAGAATTTTTTGAAAACTAAATTTTTGTAAAAAACCTAAAGGGGTGGAAGGGGGCGGGGATCGCGAAGATGGCGAATATCACCATACCCCTTTTTCTAGTGCTTCATCCTCTAAATATCATGCCACGTAAAAAGAAATTCAAACGGAGTAAGTTTTTGTGGAATTTTTTGAAAATTAATTTTTTGTAAAAAACCTAAAGAGGGGGATGGGGGCCGGGTTCGCGTAGAGGGCGAATATCACCAAACCCCCTTTTCTAGTGCTCCATCCTCCAAATATCATGCCACGTAAAAAGAAATTCAAACGGAGTAGGTTTTTGTGGAATTTTTTGAAAATTAAATTTCTTGTAAAAAACCTAAATGGGGGGATGGGGGCCGGATTCGCGAAGAGGGCGAATATCACCAAACCCCTTTTTCTAGTGCTTCATCCTCCAAATATGATGCCACGTAAAAAGAAATTCAAACGGAGTAGGTTTTTGTGGAATTTTTTGAAAATTAAATTTTTGTAAAAAACCTAAAGGGGGGATGAGGGCCGGATTCGCGAAGAGGGCGAATATCACCTAACCCCTTTTTCTAGTGCTTCATCCATCAAATATCATGCCACGTAAAAAGAAATTTAAACGGAGTAGATTTTTGTGGAAATTTTTTAAAATTAATTTTTTGTAAAAAACCTAAAGGGGGGATGGGGGCCGGGTTTGCGAAGAGGGAGAATATCACCAAACCCCCTTTTTCTAGTGTTTCATCCTCCAAATATGATGCCACGTAAAAAGAAATTCAAACGGAGTAGGTTTTTGTGGAATTTTTTGAAAATTAAATTTTTGTAAAAAACCTAAGGGGGGGGATAAGGGCCGGGTTCGCGAAGAGGGCGAATATCACCAAACCCCTTTTTCTAGTGCTTCATCCTCCAAATATCATGACACGTAAAAAGAAATTCAAACGGAGTAAGTTTTTGTGGAATTTTTTGAAAATTAAATTTTTGTAAAAAACCTAAAGAGGGGGATGGGGGCCGGGTTCGCGTAGAGGGCGAATATCACCAAACCCCCTTTTCTAGTGCTTCATCCTCCAAATATCATGCCACGTAAAAAGAAATTCAAATGGAGTAGGTTTTTGTGGAATTTTTTGAAAATTAAATTTTTTTAAAAAACCTAAAGGGGGGGATAGGGGCCGGGTTCGCGAAGAGGGCGAATATCAACAAACCCCTTTTTCTAGTGCTTCATCCTCCAAATATGATGCCACGTAAAATGAAATTCAAAATGAGTAGGTTTTTGTGGAATTTTTTGAAAACTAAATTTTTGTAAAAAACCTAAAGGGGGGATGGGGGCCGGGTTCGCGAAGAGGGCGAATGTCACCAAACCCCTTTTTCTAGTGCTTCATCCTCCAAATATCATGCCACTTAAAAAGAAATTCAAAAGGAGTAGGTTTTTGTGGAATTTTTTGAAAACTAAATTTTTGTAAAAAACCTAAAGGGGGGGGATGGGGGCCGGGTTCGCGAAGAGGGAGAATATCACCAAACCCCTTTTTCTAGTGCTTCATTCTCCAAATATCATATCACGTAAAAAGAAATT
Source organism: Ballota nigra (assembly GCA_947034835.1). Classification (NCBI taxonomy): domain Eukaryota; kingdom Viridiplantae; phylum Streptophyta; class Magnoliopsida; order Lamiales; family Lamiaceae; genus Ballota; species Ballota nigra. The sequence continues at coordinate 36,681 of OX344727.1, read as the reverse complement.
CAAACGGAGTAGGTTTTTGTGGAATTTTTTGAAAATTAATTTTTTGTAAAAAACCTAAAGGGGGGGGGGGGGGGGAAGGGGGCGGGAATCGCAAAGAGGGCGAATATCACCAAACCCCTTTTTCTAGTGCTTCATCCTCCAAATATCATGCCACGTAAAAAGAAATTCAAAAGGAGTAGGTTTTTGTGGAATTTTTTGAAAACTAAATTTTTGTAAAAAACCTAAAGGGGTGGAAGGGGGCGGGGATCGCGAAGATGGCGAATATCACCAAACCCCTTTTTCTAGTGCTTCATCCTCTAAATATCATGCCACGTAAAAAGAAATTCAAACGGAGTAAGTTTTTGTGGAATTTTTTGAAAATTAATTTTTTGTAAAAACCTAAAGAGGGGGATGGGGGCCGGGTTCGCGTAGAGGGCGAATATCACCAAACCCCCTTTTCTAGTGCTCCATCCTCCAAATATCATGCCACGTAAAAAGAAATTCAAACGGAGTAGGTTTTTGTGGAATTTTTTGAAAATTAAATTTCTTGTAAAAAACCTAAATGGGGGGATGGGGGCCGGATTCGCGAAGAGGGCGAATATCACCAAACCCCTTTTTCTAGTGCTTCATCCTCCAAATATGATGCCACGTAAAAAGAAATTCAAACGGAGTAGGTTTTTGTGGAATTTTTTGAAAATTAAATTTTTGTAAAAAACCTAAAGGGGGGATGAGGGCCGGATTCGCGAAGAGGGCGAATATCACCTAACCCCTTTTTCTAGTGCTTCATCCTTCAAATATCATGCCACGTAAAAAGAAATTTAAACGGAGTAGATTTTTGTGGAAATTTTTTAAAATTAATTTTTTGTAAAAAACCTAAAGGGGGGATGGGGGCCGGGTTTGCGAAGAGGGAGAATATCACCAAACCCCTTTTTTCTAGTGTTTCATCCTCCAAATATGATGCCACGTAAAAAGAAATTCAAACGGAGAAGGTTTTTGTGGAATTTTTTGAAAATTAAATTTTTGTAAAAAACCTAAGGGGGGGGATAAGGGCCGGGTTCGCGAAGAGGGCGAATATCACCAAACCCCTTTTTCTAGTGCTTCATCCTCCAAATATCATGCCACGTAAAAAGAAATTCAAACGGAGTAAGTTTTTGTGGAATTTTTTGAAAATTAAATTTTTGTAAAAAACCTAAAGAGGGGGATGGGGGCCGGGTTCGCGTAGAGGGCGAATATCACCAAACCCCCTTTTCTAGTGCTTCATCCTCCAAATATCATGCCACGTAAAAAGAAATTCAAATGGAGTAGGTTTTTGTGGAATTTTTTGAAAATTAAATTTTTTTAAAAAACCTAAAGGGGGGGATAGGGGCCGGGTTCGCGAAGAGGGCGAATATCAACAAACCCCTTTTTCTAGTGCTTCATCCTCCAAATATGATGCCACGTAAAATGAAATTCAAAATGAGTAGGTTTTTGTGGAATTTTTTGAAAACTAAATTTTTGTAAAAAACCTAAAGGGGGGATGGGGGCCGGGTTCGCGAAGAGGGCGAATGTCACCAAACCCCTTTTTCTAGTGCTTCATCCTCCAAATATCATGCCACTTAAAAAGAAATTCAAAAGGAGTAGGTTTTTGTGGAATTTTTTGAAAACTAAATTTTTGTAAAAAACCTAAAGGGGGGGGATGGGGGCCGGGTTCGCGAAGAGGGAGAATATCACCAAACCCCTTTTTCTAGTGCTTCATTCTCCAAATATCATATCACGTAAAAAGAAATTCAAACGGAGTAGGTTTTTGTGGAATTTTTTGAAAATTAATTTTTTGTAAAAAACCTAAAGGGGGGGGGGGGGGGGAAGGGGGCGGGAATCGCAAAGAGGGCGAATATCACCAAACCCCTTTTTCTAGTGCTTCATCCTCCAAATATCATGCCACGTAAAAAGAAATTCAAAAGGAGTAGGTTTTTGTGGAATTTTTTGAAAACTAAATTTTTGTAAAAAACCTAAAGGGGTGGAAGGGGGCGGGGATCGCGAAGATGGCGAATATCACCAAACCCCTTTTTCTAGTGCTTCATCCTCTAAATATCATGCCACGTAAAAAGAAATTCAAACGGAGTAAGTTTTTGTGGAATTTTTTGAAAATTAATTTTTTGTAAAAACCTAAAGAGGGGGATGGGGGCCGGGTTCGCGTAGAGGGCGAATATCACCAAACCCCCTTTTCTAGTGCTCCATCCTCCAAATATCATGCCACGTAAAAAGAAATTCAAACGGAGTAGGTTTTTGTGGAATTTTTTGAAAATTAAATTTCTTGTAAAAAACCTAAATGGGGGGATGGGGGCCGGATTCGCGAAGAGGGCGAATATCACCAAACCCCTTTTTCTAGTGCTTCATCCTCCAAATATGATGCCACGTAAAAAGAAATTCAAACGGAGTAGGTTTTTGTGGAATTTTTTGAAAATTAAATTTTTGTAAAAAACCTAAAGGGGGGATGAGGGCCGGATTCGCGAAGAGGGCGAATATCACCTAACCCCTTTTTCTAGTGCTTCATCCTTCAAATATCATGCCACGTAAAAAGAAATTTAAACGGAGTAGATTTTTGTGGAAATTTTTTAAAATTAATTTTTTGTAAAAAACCTAAAGGGGGGATGGGGGCCGGGTTTGCGAAGAGGGAGAATATCACCAAACCCCTTTTTTCTAGTGTTTCATCCTCCAAATATGATGCCACGTAAAAAGAAATTCAAACGGAGAAGGTTTTTGTGGAATTTTTTGAAAATTAAATTTTTGTAAAAAACCTAAGGGGGGGGATAAGGGCCGGGTTCGCGAAGAGGGCGAATATCACCAAACCCCTTTTTCTAGTGCTTCATCCTCCAAATATCATGCCACGTAAAAAGAAATTCAAACGGAGTAAGTTTTTGTGGAATTTTTTGAAAATTAAATTTTTGTAAAAAACCTAAAGAGGGGGATGGGGGCCGGGTTCGCGTAGAGGGCGAATATCACCAAACCCCCTTTTCTAGTGCTTCATCCTCCAAATATCATGCCACGTAAAAAGAAATTCAAATGGAGTAGGTTTTTGTGGAATTTTTTGAAAATTAAATTTTTTTAAAAAACCTAAAGGGGGGGATAGGGGCCGGGTTCGCGAAGAGGGCGAATATCAACAAACCCCTTTTTCTAGTGCTTCATCCTCCAAATATGATGCCACGTAAAATGAAATTCAAAATGAGTAGGTTTTTGTGGAATTTTTTGAAAACTAAATTTTTGTAAAAAACCTAAAGGGGGGATGGGGGCCGGGTTCGCGAAGAGGGCGAATGTCACCAAACCCCTTTTTCTAGTGCTTCATCCTCCAAATATCATGCCACGTAAAAAGAAATTCAAAAGGAGTAGGTTTTTGTGGAATTTTTTTAAAACTAAATTTTTGTAAAAAACCTAAAGGGGGGGATGGGGGCCGGGTTCGCGAAGAGGGCGAATATCACCAAACCCCTTTTTCTAGTGCTACATTCTCCAAATATCATATCACGTAAAAAGAAATTCAAACGGAGTAGGTTTTTGTGGAATTTTTTGAAAATTAATTTTTTGTAAAAAACCTAAAGGGGGGGGGGGGGGGAAGGGGGCGGGAATCGCAAAGAGGGCGAATATCACCAAACCCCTTTTTCTAGTGCTTCATCCTCCAAATATCATGCCACGTAAAAAGAAATTCAAAAGGAGTAGGTTTTTGTGGAATTTTTTGAAAACTAAATTTTTGTAAAAAACCTAAAGGGGTGGAAGGGGGCGGGGATCGCGAAGATGGCGAATATCACCAAACCCCTTTTTCTAGTGCTTCATCCTCTAAATATCATGCCACGTAAAAAGAAATTCAAACGGAGTAAGTTTTTGTGGAATTTTTTGAAAATTAATTTTTTGTAAAAAACCTAAAGAGGGGGGATGGGGGCCGGGTTCGCGTAGAGGGCGAATATCACCAAACCCCCTTTTCTAGTGCTCCATCCTCCAAATATCATGCCACGTAAAAAGAAATTCAAACGGAGTAGGTTTTTGTGGAATTTTTTGAAAATTAAATTTCTTGTAAAAAACCTAAATGGGGGGATGGGGGCCGGATTCGCGAAGAGGGCGAATATCACCAAACCCCTTTTTCTAGTGCTTCATCCTCCAAATATGATGCCACGTAAAAAGAAATTCAAACGGAGTAGGTTTTTGTGGAATTTTTTGAAAATTAAATTTTTGTAAAAAACCTATAGGGGGGATGAGGGCCGGATTCGCGAAGAGGGCGAATATCACCAAACCCCTTTTTCTAGTGCTTCATCCTCCAAATATCATGCCACGTAAAAAGAAATTCAAACGGAGTAAGTTTTTGTGGAATTTTTTGAAAATTAAATTTTTGTAAAAAACCTAAAGAGGGGGATGGGGGCCGGGTTCGCGTAGAGGGCGAATATCACCAAACCCCCTTTTCTAGTGCTTCATCCTCCAAATATCATGCCACGTAAAAAGAAATTCAAACGGAGTAGGTTTTTGTGGAATTTTTTGAAAATTAAATTTTTTAAAAAAACCTAAAGGGGGGGATAGGGGCCGGGTTCGCGAAGAGGGCGAATATCAACAAACCCCTTTTTCTAGTGCTTCATCCTCCAAATATGATGCCACGTAAAAAGAAATTCAAAATGAGTAGGTTTTTGTGGAATTTTTTGCAAACTAAATTTTTGTAAAAAACCTAAAGGGGGGATGGGGGCCGGGTTCGCGAAGAGGGCGAATGTCACCAAACCCCTTTTTCTAGTGCTTCATCCTCCAAATATCATGCCACGTAAAAAGAAATTCAAAAGGAGTAGGTTTTTGTGGAATTTTTTGAAAACTAAATTTTTGTAAAAAACCTAAAGGGGGGGATGGGGGCCGGGTTCGCGAAGAGGGCGAATATCACCAAATCCCTTTTTCTAGTGCTTCATTCTCCAAATATCATATCACGTAAAAAGAAATTCAAACGGAGTAGGTTTTTGTGGAATTTTTTGAAAATTAATTTTTTGTAAAAAACCTAAAGGGGGGGAAGGGGGGCGGGAATCGCAAAGAGGGCGAATATCACCAAACCCCTTTTTCTAGTGCTTCATCCTCCAAATATCATGCCACGTAAAAAGAAATTCAAAAGGAGTATGTTTTTGTGGAATTTTTTGAAAACTAAATTTTTGTAAAAAACCTAAAGGGGTGGAATGGGGCGGGGATCGCGAAGATGACGAATATCACCAAACCCCTTTTTCTAGTTCTTCATCCTCCAAATATCATGCCACGTAAAAAGAAATTTAAACGGAGTAAGTTTTTGTGGAATTTTTTGAAAATTAATTTTTTGTAAAAAACCTAAAGAGGGGGATGGGGGCCGGGTTCGCGTAGAGGGCGAATATCACCAAACCACCTTTTCTAGTGCTCCATCCTCCAAATATCATGCCACGTAAAAAGAAATTCAAACAGAGTAGGTTTTTGTGGAATTTTTTGAAAATTAAATTTCTTATAAAAAACCTAAAGGGGGGGATGGGGGCCGGATTCGCGAAGAGGGCGAATATCACCAAACCCCTTTTTCTAGTGCTTCATCCTCCAAATATGATGCCACGTAAAAAGAAATTCAAACGGAGTAGGTTTTTGTGGAATTTTTTGAAAATTAATTTTTTGTAAAAAACCTAAAGGGTGGATGAGGGCCGGATTCGCGAAGAGGGCGAATATCACCTAACCCCTTTTTCTAGTGCTTCATCCTTCAAATATCATGCCACATAAAAAGAAATTTAAACGGAGTAGATTTTTGTGGAAATTTTTGAAAATTAATTTTTTGTAAAAAACCTAAAGGGGGGATGGGGGCCGGGTTTGCGAAGAGGGCGAATATCACCAAACCCCCTTTTTCTAGTGTTTCATCCTCCAAATATAATGCCACGTAAAAAGAAATTCAAACGGAGTAGGTTTTTGTGGAATTTTTTGAAAATTAAATTTTTGTAAAAAACCTAAGGGGGGGATAAGGGCCTGGTTCGCGAAGAGGACGAATATCACCAAACCCCTTTTTCTAGTGCTTCATCCTCCAAATATCATGCCACGGAAAAAGAAATTCAAACGGAGTAAGTTTTTGTGGAATTTTTTGAAAATTAATTTTTTGTAAAAAACCTAAAGAGGGGGATGGGGGCCGGGTTCGCGTAGTGGGCGAATATCACCAAACCCCCTTTTCTAGTGCTTCATCCTCCAAATATCATGCCACGTAAAAAGAAATTCAAACGGAGTAGGTTTTTGTGGAATTTTTTGAAAATTAATTTTTTTAAAAAAATCTAAAGGGGGGGATAGGGGCCGGGTTCGCGAAGAGGGCGAATATCAACAAACCCCTTTTTCTAGTGCTTCATCCTCCAAATATGATGCCACGTAAAAAGAAATTTAAAACGAGTAGGTTTTTGTGGAATTTTTTGAAAACTAAATTTTTGTAAAAAACCTAAAGGGGGGGATGGGGGCCGGGTTCGCGAAGAGGGCGAATATCACCAAACCCCTTTTTCTAGTGCTTCATTCTCCAAATATCATATCACGTAAAAAGAAATTCAAACGGAGTAGGTTTTTGTGGAATTTTTTGAAAATTAATTTTTTGTAAAAACCTAAAGGGGGGGGGGGGGGAAGGGGGCGGGAATCGCAAAGAGGGCGAATATCACCAAATCCCTTTTTCTAGTGCTTCATCCTCCAAATATCATTCCACGTAAAAAGAAATTCAAAAGGAGTAGGTTTTTGTGGAATTTTTTGAAAACTAAATTTTTGTAAAAAACCTAAAGGGGTGGAAGGGGGCGGGGATCGCGAAGATGACGATTATCACCAAACCCCTTTTTCGAGTGCTTCATCCTCCAAATATCATGCCACGTAAAAAGAAATTTAAACGGAGTAAGTTTTTGTGGAATTTTTTGAAAATTAATTTTTTGTAAAAAACCTAAAGAGGGGGATGGGGGGCGGGTTCGCGTAGAGGGCGAATATCACCAAACCCCCTTTTCTAGTGCTCCATCCTCCAAATATCATGCCACGTAAAAAGAAATTCAAACGGAGTAGGTTTTTGTGGAATTTTTTGAAAATTAAATTTTTGTAAAAAACCTAAGGGGGGATGAGGGCCGGATTCGCGAAGAGGGCGAATATCACCTAACCCCTTTTTCTAGTGCTTCATCCTTCAAATATCATGCCACGTAAAAAGAAATTTAAACGGAGTAGATTTTTGTGGAAATTTTTGAAAATTAATTTTTTGTAAAAAACCTAAAGCGGGGATGGGGGCCGGGTTTGGGAAGAGGGCGAATATCACCAAACCCCCTTTTTCTAGTGTTTCATCCTCCAAATATGATGCCACGTAAAAAGAAATTCAAACGGAGTAGGTTTTTGTGGAATTTTTTGAAAATTAAATTTTTGTAAAAAACCTAAGGGGGGGATAAGGGCCGGGTTCGCGAAGAGGGCGAATATCACCAAACCCCTTTTTCTAGTGCTTCATTCTCCAAATATCATATCACGTAAAAAGAAATTCAAACGGAGTAGGTTTTTGTGGAATTTTTTGAAAATTAATTTTTTGTAAAAAACCTAAAGGGGGGGGGGGGGGGGGAAGGGGGCGGGAATCGCAAAGAGGGGGAATATCACCAAACCCCTTTTTCTAGTGCTTCATCCTCCAAATATCATGCCACGTAAAAAGAAATTCAAAAGGAGTAGGTTTTTGTGGAATTTTTTGAAAACTAAATTTTTGTAAAAAACCTAAAGGGGTGGAAGGGGGCGGGGATCGCGAAGATGACGAATATCACCAAACCCCTTTTTCGAGTGCTTCATCCTCCAAATATCATGCCACGTAAAAAGAAATTTAAACGGAGTAAGTTTTTGTGGAATTTTTTGAAAATTAATTTTTTGTAAAAAACCTAAAGAGGGGGATGGGGGCCGGGTTCGCGTAGAGGGAGAATATCACCAAACCCCCTTTTCTAGTGCTCCATCCTCCAAATATCATGCCACGTAAAAAGAAATTCAAACGGAGTAGGTTTTTGTGGAATTTTTTGAAAATTAAATTTCTTGTAAAAACCTAAATGGGGGGGGGGGGGGGGGGATGGGGGCCGGATTCGCGAAGAGGGCGAATATCACCAAACCCCTTTTTCTAGTGCTTCATCCTCCAAATATGATGCCACGTAAAAAGAAATTCAAACGGAGTAGGTTTTTGTGGAATTTTTTGAAAATTAAATTTTTGTAAAAAACCTAAAGGGGGGATGAGGGCCGGATTCGCGAAGAGGGCGAATATCACCTAACCCCTTTTTCTAGTGCTTCATCCTTCAAATATCATGCCACGTAAAAAGAAATTTAAACGGAGTAGATTTTTGTGGAAATTTTTGAAAATTAATTTTTTGTAAAAAACCTAAAGGGGGGATGGGGGCCGGGTTTGGGAAGAGGGCGAATATCACCAAACCCCCTTTTTCTAGTGTTTCATCCTCCAAATATGATGCCACGTAAAAAGAAATTCAAACGGAGTAGGTTTTTGTGGAATTTTTTGAAAATTAAATTTTTGTAAAAAACCTAAGGGGGGGATAAGGGCCGGGTTCGCGAAGAGGGCGAATATCACCAAACCCCTTTTTCTAGTGCTTCATCCTCCAAATATCAGGCCACGTAAAAAGAAATTCAAACGGAGTAAGTTTTTGTGGAATTTTTTGAAAATTAAATTTTTGTAAAAAACCTAAAGAGGGGGATGGGGGCCGGGTTCGCGTAGAGGGCGAATATCACCAAACCCCCTTTTCTAGTGCTTCATCCTCCAAATATCATGCCACGTAAAAAGAAATTCAAACGGAGTAGGTTTTTGTGGAATTTTTTGAAAATTAAATTTTTTTAAAAAACCTAAAGGGGGGGATAGGGGCCGGGTTCGCGAAGAGGGCGAATATCAACAAACCCCTTTTTCTAGTGCTTCATCCTCCAAATATGATGCCACGTAAAAAGAAATTCAAAATGAGTAGGTTTTTGTGGAATTTTTTTAAAACTAAATTTTTGTAAAAAACCTAAAAGGGGGGATGGGGGCCGGGTTCGCGAAGAGGGCGAATGTCACCAAACCCCTTTTTCTAGTGCTTCATCCTCCAAATATCATGCCACGTAAAAAGAAATTCAAACGGAGTAGGTTTTTGTGGAATTTTTTGAAAACTAAATTTTTGTAAAAAACCTAAAGGGGGGGATGGGGGCCGGGTTCGCTAAGAGGGCGAATATCACCAAACCCCTTTTTCTAGTGCTTCATTCTCCAAATATCATATCACGTAAAAAGAAATTCAAACGGAGTAGGTTTTTGTGGAATTTTTTGAAAATTAATTTTTTGTAAAAAACCTAAAGGGGGGGGGGGGGGGGGGGGAAGGGGGCGGGAATCGCAAAGAGGGCGAATATCACCAAACCCCTTTTTCTAGTGCTTCATCCTCCAAATATCATGCCACGTAAAAAGAAATTCAAAAGGAATAGGTTTTTGTGGAATTTTTTGAAAACTAAATTTTTGTAAAAAACCTAAAGGTGTGGAATGGGGTGGGGATCGCGAAGATGACGAATATCACCAAACCCCTTTTTCTAGTGCTTCATCCTCCAAATATCATGCCACGTAAAAAGAAATTTAAACGGAGTAAGTTTTTGTGGAATTTTTTGAAAATTAATTTTTTGTAAAAAACCTAAAGAGGGGGATGGGGGCCGGGTTCGCGTAGAGGGCGAATATCACCAAACCCCCTTTTCTAGTGCTCCATCCTCCAAATATCATGCCACTTAAAAAGAAATTCAAACGGAGTAGGTTTTTGTGGAATTTTTTGAAAATTAAATTTCTTGTAAAAAACCTAAAGGGGGGGATGGGGGCCGGATTCGCGAAGAGGGCGAATATCACCAAACCCCTTTTTCTAGTGCTTCATCCTCCAAATATGATGCCACGTAAAAAGAAATTCAAACGGAGTAGGTTTTTGTGGAATTTTTTGAAAATTAAATTTTTGTAAAAAACCTAAAGGGGGGATGAGGGCCGGATTCGCGAAGAGGGCGAATATCACCTAACCCCTTTTTCTAGTGCTTCATTCTTCAAATATCATGCCACGTAAAAAGAAATTTAAACGGAGTAGATTTTTGTTGAAATTTTTGAAAATTAATTTTTTGTAAAAAACCTAAAGGGGGGATGGGGCCGGGTTTGCGAAGAGGGCGAATATCACCAAACCCCATTTTTCTAGTGTTTCATCCTCCAAATATGATGCCACGTAAAAAGAAATTCAAACGGAGTAGGTTTTTGTGGAATTTTTTGAAAATTAAATTTTTGTAAAAAACCTAAAGGGGGGATGGGGGCCGGGTTCGCATAGAGGGAAAATATCACCAAACCCCCTTTTCTAGTGCTTCATCCTCCAAATATCATGCCACGTTAAAAGAAATTCAAACGGAGTAGGTTTTTGTGGAATTTTTTGAAAATTAAATTTTTGTAAATAACCTAAAGAGGGGGATGGGGGCCGGGTTCGCGAAGAGGGCGAATGTCACCAAACCCCCTTTTCTAGTGCTTCATCCTCCAAATATCATGCCACGTAAAAAGAAATTCAAACGGAGTAGGTTTTTGTGGAATTTTTTGAAAATTAAATTTTTTTAAAAAACCTTAAGGGGGGGATGGGGGCCGGGTTCGCGAAGAGGGCGAATGTCACCAAACCCCTTTTTCTAGTGCTTCATCCTCCAAATATCATGCCACGTAAAAAGAAATCAAAAGGAGTAGATTTTTGTGGAATTTTTTGAAAACTAAATTTTTGTAAAAAACCTAAAGGGGGGGATGGGGGCCGGGTTCGCGAAGAGGGCGAATATCACCAAACCCCTTTTTCTAGTGCTTCATCCTCCAAATATCATATCACGTAAAAAGAAATTCAAACGGGGTAGGTTTTTGTGGAATTTTTTGAAAATTAATTTTTTGTAAAAAAACCTAAAGGGGGGGGGGGGGGGGGGGGGGAAGGGGGCGGGAATCGCAAAGAGGGCGAATATCACCAAACCCCCTTTTCTAGTGCTTCATCCTCCAAATATCATGCCACGTAAAAAGAAATTCAAAAGGAGTAGGTTTTTGTGGAATTTTTTGAAAACTAAATTTTTGTAAAAAACCTAAAGGGGTTTGGGGTTTGGGGGTTTAGGGTTTAGGGTTTGGGGGTTTGGGGTTTGGGGTTTGGGGTTTGGGTTTTGGGGGTTTTGGGGGTTTGGGGGTTTTGGGTCCAGGGTCCAGGGTCCAGGGTTTGGGGTTTGGGTTTGGGTTTTGGGGGGTGGGGTTTGGGGGTTTGGGGTTTGGGGTTTAGGGTTTTTTTTTTAGGGTTTAGGGTTGGGGGTTTGGGGGTTTGGGGTGGGGGGTTGGGGGTTTGGGGGGTTTTGGGGGGGGGGGGGGGTTTGGGGGGTTGGGGGTTGGGGTTTGGGGTTTGGGGTTTGGGGTTTGGGGTTTGGGTTTTAGGGGTTTAGGGTTTAGGGTTTAGGGTTTAGGGTTTAGGGTTAGGGGTTAGGGGTTAGGGGTTAGGGGTTAGGGGTTTAGGGTTTGGGGTTTGGGGTTTGGGGTTTGGGGTTTGGGGTTTGGGGTTTGGGGTTGGGGGTTTGGGAGTTTGGGGGTTTGGGGGTTTGGGGTTTAGGGGTTTAGGGGTTTAGGGGTTTGGGGTTTGGGGTTTTGGGGTTTGGGGGGTTAGGGGTTTAGCGGTTTAGGGGTCTGGGGTCTGGGGTCGGGGGTCGGGGGTCTGGGGTCGGGGGTCTGGGGTCTGGGGTTGGGGGTTGGGGGTTGGGGGGGTGTTTGTGGGGGTTTGTGGGGGGTTTGGGGTTTGGGGGTTTGGGGGTTTGGGGTTGGGGGGTTTGGGGTTTAGGGGTTTAGGGGTTGGGGGGTTTGGGGGTTTGGGGGTTTTGGGGTTTGGGGTTTGTGGGTTGGGGGTTTGGGGTTGGGGGGTTTGGGGTTGTGGTTGGGGTTTGGGGTTTGGGGTTTGGGGGTTTGGGGGTTTGGGGGTTTTGGGGTTTTGGGGTTTTGGGTTTGGGGTTGGGGGTTTGGGTTGGGGGTTTGGGGTTTTGGGGGTTTTGGGGGTTTGGGGGTTCGGGGGTTCGGGGTTCGGGGTTCGGGGTTCGGGGTTCGGGGTTCGGGGTTCGGGGTTCGGGGTTCGGGGGTTCGGGGGTTCGGGGTTCGGGGTTCGGGGTTCGGGGTTCGGGGTTTCGGGGTTTCGGTTTAGGGGTTCGGGGTTCGGGGTTCGGGGTTCGGGGTTCGGGGTTCGGGGTTTGGGGTTTGGGGTTTGGGGTTTGGGGTTTGGGGGGTTGGGGGTTTGGGGGGTTGGGGGTTTGGGGGGTTGGGGGGTTGGGGGTTTGGGGGGTTGGGGGTTGGGGGTTGGGGGTTGGGGGTTTGGGGTTTGGGGTTTTGGGGGTTTGGGGGTTTTGGGGGTTATGGGGTTATGGGGTTATGGGTTAGGGGGTTTAGGGTTAGGTTTATGGGTTAGGGGGTTTAGGGTTAGGGGGTTTAGGGGTTGGGGTTTAGGGTTTGGGGTTTTGGGTTTAGGGTTTAGGGTTTGGGGTTTTGGGTTTGGGGTTTTGGGGGTTTGGGGTTTTGGGGGTTTGGGGTTTGGGGTTTGGGGTTTGGGGTTTGGGGTTTGGGGTTTGGGGTTTGGGGTTTGGGGTTTTGGGTTTGGGGTTTTGGGTTTGGGGTTTTGGGGTTTGGGGTTTTGGGGTTTGGGGTTTGGGGTTTGGGGTTTGGGGTTTGGGGTGGGGTTTTGGGGTTTGGGGTTGGGGTTTTGGGGTTTGGGGTTTTGGGGTTTGGGGTTTTGGGGTTTTGGGGTTTGGGGGTTTGGGGTTTGGGTTTTGGGGTTTGGGGTTTGGGGTTTGGGGTTTTGGGTTTGGGGTTTTGGGTTTGGGGTTTTGGGTTTTGGGTTTGGGGTTTTGAGTTTGGGGTTTTGGGGTTTTGGGGTTGGGGTTTTGGGGTTGGGGTTTGGGGTTTGGGTTTGGGGTTTGGGGTTTGGGGTTTGGGGTTTGGGTTTTGGGGTTGGGTTTTGGGGTTTGGGTTTTGGGCTTTGGGGTTTGGGTTTTGGGGTTTGGGGTTTGGGTTTTGGGGTTTTGGGGTTTTGGGTTTTGGGGTTTGGGGTTCGGGGTTTGGGGTTCGGGGTTTGGGGTTTGGGGTTTGGGGTTTGGGGTTTGGGGTTCGGGGTTTGGGGTTTGGGGTTCGGGTTCGGGGTTTTGGGGGTTTTGGCGGGGTTCGGGGTTCGGGGTTCGGGGTTTGGGGTTCGGGGTTCGGGGTTCGGGGTTCGGGGTTCGGGGTTCGGGGTTTTGGGGGTTTTGGCGGGGTTCGGGGTTCGGGGTTCGGGGTTCGGGGTTCGGGGTTCGGGGTTCGGGGTTCGGGGTTCGGGGTTCGGGGTTCGGGGTTTGGGGTTTGGGGTTGGGGTTTGGGGTTTGGGGTTTTGGGGTTTGGGGTTTGGGGTTGGGGTTTTGGGGTTTTGGGTTTTTGGATTTTTGGGTTGTGGGGGTTTGGGGTTTGGGGTTTGGGGGTTTGGGGTTTGGGGTTTGGGGGTTTGGGGGTTTGGGGGTTTGGGGGTTGGGGGTTTGGGGTTTGGGGTTTGGGGTTTGGGGTTTGGGTTTGGGGGTTTGGGGGTTTGGGTTTGGGGGGTTGGGGGTTTGGGGGGTTTGGGTTTGGGGGTTTGGGGGTTTGGGTTTGGGGTTGGGGGTTTGGGGGGTTTGGGGTTTGGGGTTTGGGGTTTGGGTTTGGGGTTTGGGGTTTGGGGTTTGGGGTTTGGGGTTTGGGGTTGGGGTTTGGGTTTGGGGTTTGGGGTTGGGGGTTGGGGTTTGGGGTTTGGGGTTGGGGGTTTGGGGTTTGGGGTTTGGGGTTGGGGGTTGGGGTTTGGGGTTGGGGTTTGGGTTTAGGGTTTGGTTTTAGGGTTTTAGGGTTTAGGGTTTAGGGTTTAGGGTTTTGGGGTTTTGGGGTTTGGGGGTTTGGGGTTTAGGGGGTTAGGGGTTAGGGGTTAGGGGTTAGGGTTAGGGGGTTAGGGTTTTGGGGTTTGGGGTTTAGGGTTTAGGGTTTAGGGTTTAGGGTTTAGGGTTTAGGGTTTAGGGTTTAGGGTTTATGGTTTAGGGTTTATGGTTTATGGTTTTGGGGTTTTGGGGTTTTGGGGTTTTGGGGTTTTTGGGGTTTTTGGGGTTTTGGGGTTTTGGGGTTTGGGGTTTGGGGTTTTGGGGTTTAGGGGTTTAGGGGTTTAGGGGTTTTGGGGTTTTTGGGGTTTTTGGGGTTTTGGTGTTTGGGGTTTAGGGGTTGGGGGGTTTGGGGGTTTGGGGGTTTAGGGGTTAGGGGTTAGGGGTTAGGGGTTAGGGGTTAGGGGGTAGGGTTAGGGGGTTTGGGGTTTGGGGTTTGGGGTTTGGGGTTTGGGGTTTGGGGTTTGGGGTTTGGGGTTTGGGGTTTTGGGGTTTTGGGGTTTAGGGGTTTAGGGGTTTAGGGGTTTGGGGTTTGGGGTTTGGGGTTTGGGGTTTGGGGTTTTGGGGTTTGGGGTTTTGGGGTTTTGGGGGTTTGGGGTTTTGGGGGTTGGGGGTTTTGGGGGTTGGGGGTTTTGGGGGTTTGGGGTTTTGGGGTTTTGGGGTTTTGGGGTTTTGGGGTTTTGGGGTTTTGGGGGTTGGGGTTTTGGGGGTTGGGGGTTGGGGGTTTGGGGTTTGGGGTTTGGGGTTTGGGGTTTTGGGGGTTTGGGGTTTGGGGGTTGGGGGTTTGGGGTTTGGGGGTTGGGGGTTTGGGGTTTGGGGTTTGGGGTTTTGGGGTTTTGGGGTTTTGGGGTTTTGGGGTTTTGGGGGTTTTGGTGGTTTTGGGGGTTTGGGGGTTTGGGGTTTTGGGGGTTTGGGGTTTGGGGGTTGGGGTTTGGGGGTTTTGGGGTTTGGGGGTTGGGGGTTTGGGGGTTTGGGGTTTTGGGGTTTTGGGGTTTTGGGGTTTTGGGGTTTAGGGTTTTGGGTTTAGGGTTTAGGGTTTTTGGGGTTTTGGGGTTTTGGGGTTTAGGGGTTTAGGGGTTTAGGGGTTTAGGGTTTGGGGTTTGGGGTTTGGGGTTTGGGGTTTGGGGTTTGGGGTTTGGGGTTTGGGGTTTGGGGTTTGGGGGTTTGGGGGGTTTGGGGTTTGGGGTTTGGGGTTTGGGGTTTGGGGTTTGGGGTTTGGGGTTTGGGGTTTGGGGTTGGGGGTTGGGGGTTGGGGGTTGGGGGTTTAGGGTTTAGGGTTTAGGGTTTAGGGTTTAGGGTTTAGGGTTTAGGGTTTAGGGTTTAGGGTTTGGGGTTTGGGGTTTGGGGTTTGGGGTTTGGGGTTTGGGGTTTGGGGTTTGGGGTTTGGGGTTTGGGGTTTGGGGTTTTGGGGTTTTGGGGTTTTGGGGTTTTGGGGTTTGGGGTTTGGGGTTTTGGGGTTTTGGGGTTTTGGGGTTTTGGGGTTTTGGGGTTTTGGTTTTGGGGTTTTGGGGTTTTGGGGTTTTGGGGTTTTGGGGTTTTGGGGTTTTGGGGTTTGGGGTTTGGGGTTTGGGGTTTGGGGTTTGGGGTTTGGGGTTTGGGGTTTGGGGTTTGGGGTTTGGGGTTTGGGGTTTGGGGTTTGGGGTTTGGGGTTTGGGGTTTAGGGTTTAGGGTTTAGGGTTTAGGGTTTAGGGTTTAGGGTTTAGGGTTTAGGGTTTAGGGTTTAGGGTTTAGGGTTTTTTTTTTTTTTTTTTTTTTTTTTTTTTTTTTTAAACAAAATCACCCCTTAGGGCCCATCAAATATATAAGAAAAAAATAAGTATGTCTACATCGCAAAATACAAACATAAAGTACGGGCACAACAGGCTGTGCATCGCATCAGAGAGCAGAAAGCAGGGCACAAAAGGCTGTGCATCGCATCAAAAGAAGAGACCTATACACTAAATCGTAACTGAAAGTAGAATACATACAGGAGAACAAGTAAATCATCTGAATCTAAAGGTAGGGTACCCAATCTGGTCCATACGAACAAGTATCAGAAAATATCTAGGTGCCGACTGAGCGTGCACAAGATGTAGTGCATGTGAATCAATGCCCAGCCTCGCCATGTAATCAGCTGGACGGTTACCCTCCCTGAAAATGTGTGAAATCTGGGTCTGTACCTGAGTCATCAAAGTGCGAATGCGAACAAGAGTGTGCTGGATCTGCCAAGGGCCAGGGCGGTCTGTCTGCAGCAAACGAACCACCTCCAAGGCATCTAACTCAATCCAGATCGGAACATCGAGCCTCCTAGCCAAGTGCAGGCCATGAAGAAGAGCCTGTAGCTCGGCATCGAAGCTGGAAGTAGCCACCAGAGGCGTTTGAAAGGCCAGCCTGAGGTCACCAAGGTGATCCCGAATCAGCCCGCCACCAGATGCAGCTCCCGTGAGGTGATCGAAAGAGCCATCGGTGTTGAGCTTAATCCAAGGATCAGGGGGAAGAAGCCAACGAACAAGGACCGTTTTGATCGGCCTAGGGACAGGCGGCGATCCAACGGGCATAAAATCAACGGGCGGAGAGCATCCCCGCCAGTGGACGGGGAGGATCTTCCCCGCACTAACCAGAAGACGCAGATGCTGAATCACCTGCCAAATAATATGAGAAGCAAGGAAAGGAATATCACGGTGTTTGTGACTATTCCTCTCCGCCCAAATGAACCAGAGAACCAAACATGGGATCAAAAAGCATATGTGTGCAGTGTGTGCAAATGGGATGAGATGTCTCCAGAAAGCAATGAAACGTGCAATGTGAGTGGTGTGTGGAAGTGCACAGTCAAACCAAGATGCAAAGTACAACCACACTGACCGAGCGACCGGACTCAAGAGGAAAAGATGGGAAACAGTTTCAATCTTAGGGTTATCAAGGCAACAGTGGCATTTCGAAGGAATATGAATGCTCCAAGAGAAGAGACGGGTATCAACAGGAATGTGACCAGTAATGAGGCGACGAAGGAAGATGGAGGTGGTCGGGAAAATACAATCACACCAGATAGCACTGTAGAGGTCTCGACGGGGTTTTCTCACCCGCACAGAATCCCAAGCTGAAGTCAGAGAAAACTCGCCGTGAGAGGTAAGCTTCCACCGCATGACATCACCGCCCGAAGGACGCAAAGGCACTCTGGCGATCTCCTCGATCAAATCATCCACATGACCATAACACTGAATATTGCCCTTCAACCTAGCAAGGTCCCACCGGCCATCCTTAACATAATACCAGCCCAAAGGCGACCAAGCTGGAGGACAGGGGAACTCCACCCTCTCAACCAAGGGCCGGTCTCCGAACCAGTGGTCAAACCACGTACAACACAGATCCCCAGAGCCAACAGACCAAAACATGTGCTGCTGAGCCAAAATACCGAACTTCATCAACCGACGCCACTGATGACTGGCGAAGCGAGGGGGCCTCCTCTGACCCGGGAAGAAAGTGGAGCAATACTTCCTATGAAGAAAGCGGGCCCACAAGGAAGACTGAGAACGAAACCTCCAGTACATCTTCATACTGTAAGCAACAAAGATGTCCCATAATCGTCTCAGTCCTAAACCACCCTCATCCACAGGCACACATAAATCAGACCACACAAGCCAATGCCTCTTCCTCTGACCCTCACGAGTGCCCCAAAAATATCTAGCCATAATCTGCTCGAGAACATGGAAAGTCCCGTCCGGAGGCTGAATCACCTGCAAGTAGTAGAGGGGGAGGGTCGCAAGGGTACTGCGAATGAGAGTCAGGCGACCCCCATGCGAAAGAAACCTATGAGACCATCCCTGAACCAAACCCCTCATCTTCTCGCAAAGACGATCGAAGAAAGCCATCTTCCGGGCGCCCTTATACAAGGGGATGCCCAGGTAGGTGAAAGGCAGAGAGCCAGACTGGAAGCCAGTAAGCTGCTGCACCAAAGGGTCCCACTCAGTCTGGAACCGATCCCACATGTAGAAGTTGGACTTCTGAACATTCAGGGATTGACCCGAGACCTCAGTGTAGTGATCAAGAAAATTCATCAAAAGCATCAGACCATTCTCACTCGCCCTCGTGAAGATCAGAACATCATCAGCATAGGCGAGGTGAGAAACAGGAAAGCCACCATGGGTGCGGAAAATCATCTCAGGCCGATTCAGGATCAGGGAATCGAGACCACGAGAGAGATAGTCCGCCATGAGCACAAAAAGGGAAGGCGAAAGAGGATCCCCCTGTCTTAATCCCCTCGAAGAAGGGAAAAAACCAGAGGTATACCCATTCACAAGGACAGTGAACCAACAATGCTCCACGCAGTTACTCACAAAATCGATCCAACGTGCCGGGAAACCCATTTTAGAAAGCACTAACCGCAGGAACGGCCACTGCACCCTATCATAGGCCTTGGCCATGTCAAGTTTAACGGCCAGATTAGGGACCCCGCCCGACATATTGAGATCGGTGATCATCTCCTGAGCCAAAAGAATATTATCACTAATAACCCGGCCCTGAGTGAAACCACTCTGGTTCTGAGAGATAACAGCCGGAAGAATCGGAGCAAGCCGGCTGTTCAGAATCTTAGAGATGATCTTGTTCGTAACATTGCAGAGACTAATGGGACGGTACTCCGACCAGGAGATCGGGAAAGGGGTCTTCGGAAGGAGCACAATCGAAGTGGAAGTGAAAGCCCGGGGCATAGGCTGCCCGGAGAAGAAATCCCAAACAGCAGACTCAACATCGGGGCGAACAATATCCCAGCAATGCTGGAAAAAGAGGGAAGAAAACCCATCAGGGCCAGAAGCACTGGCAGGATCGATATCGAAGACAGCCGTACGGATCTCGTCAGCCGACGGCAGGTCGCACAAGCCCGACAAATCCACAGACGGGGGGATCACAGGGAAATGATCACGGCAGCGGTCCGCGTCAAAAACCATATCACTGGACAGGAGGTTTTGGAAGAAGGAAGTGGCAGAGGCTCGTATTTCATTCTCATTCGAGATGATCCGTCCATCAGCATGAATGGAATGAATACGAGTCCGAACACGCTTCTGCTTCACCAAACCCTGAAAGTATTTGGTGTTGCGCTCCCCCTCAACAACCCATCTAACGGCCGATTTCTGACGCCAAAATTCCTCCTCCATGCGGGTGCGAAGGATGTACTCCGCCTTGCAGCGGTTCACCTCCATCGAGAGTAAAGGCGAAGGATCAGCAAGATAATCACTCTCAGCGCGAGCGACAGCCTCCGAAGCAGCTTTCACCTTATCGAAAATGTTGCCGAAGACGTGGCGGTTCCACCATTTGAGACGCCGTTTCATAACAGAAAGCTTGAATTGAAGGTTCACCATACCAAAAACCCCAGTGTCAACAGCCCAGGAGGTTCTGACAAATTCCAAAAAGGTATGGTGGCGAACCCACATACCCTGAAATCTGAAGGAAGCCCTGGGGACAGAGTCAGAAAAACTACAACGAAAGAGTAACGGAGAGTGATCAGACGTAGAGCGCGGGAGATGGGTCACATTGCAGACAGGGAATACAGAGGTCCAAGGTTCGGTAAAAAGGATCCGATCCAGACGCTCATGCAGTTCCTGTCTACTCCAAGTAAATGGGGAGCCCACACAACCGACATCCAAGAGCTCACAATCCGTAACAGCCTCAGCAAAATCAGCCGTCTCAGCCGAACGGTCAACATCGCTGCCGACACGTTCGTCAAGGTGCAAAAAGATGTTGAAGTCGCCACCAACCATCCACGGGCAACCCACAACAGACTCAGCAATGTCCCTCAACTCATCCCACAACTGATATCTGTCCTCACGATTGCACTTAGCATAAACGAAAGTCATAAACACCGGCTCAGAAAGCACAGCGGCAGACAGACGAACATGCAAGAGCTGAACAGAATCAAAAAGGACATCCAACTGGAAACCATACTGCACGAACACCCAAATCTTATTAGCGGAATTCTTCACACCACGAGCAAAGCCGAAATCTCGATTCTCAAAGTCGAAATTTGGCGTCGCCATGGGTTCCAGAATAGCCACAACAGATAAACGGTGTTCACGTATCAGGTTTTTGAGATTGCCACGGGACGCCGAACGACGGATCCCACGAGCATTCCAAACCAGGAATTGAAGGGACATAACTAACGGGGGGGTGGGACGGAGGTCTTGCCTCCAACTTTCTTCGCACTGGAAATTTGTTTCCGAAAGAAACAAGAACCAACAGGGGCCGGGGTAGCAGACTGGGTCCTCTTGCGACGACACTGTTGTCGGATCCCAGAACGGGAGTTCCGAATTCCAACAACACTATCATCCACAGAAACCCCTAAACCAAGGTCGATGGTATCAAGTGGAGGATCCGGTCTGAAATCGGATGACTCGGAAGGGTAAACAATCGAAAGGGGAATCGGTTGCATAACCCCATCCTCGTCGACGAGAACAGAAGCGATGGCATCCCGATACATGATATAATCATGATCGGGGGTGCCAAATAAGTACTCAAGATGAGGAGAATCCCAAGATAAATTTTCCAAACATTCCGAATTTTTATTAGGGGAAGACAGCCTGCTAGTATTAATAGGAACACAATTTTGAGGTTGGGGAGGAGGACTCGACAGAGAAGGCTTTAAAGGAATTAAGGAGGGTGTTTGGCAGGAAGGGGAATTGGTTTCGGCAAGTTTGGAAGGCTGGGTTGGAATGGGGTAGTTGGGGGCGGTAGTAGGGGTATTGGGCTGGGAGATAAAAGGTTGGATATGAGTGGGCTCAAGGATTAATTTTGGAGAAGGGATGGGCTCCGGAAATAAAGAAAAAGGAAGAGTGTGGGCGCTGGGAGGAGAGATAGGCTGGGGTAAATAATTATGAGGGGGATTGGGCTCAAGAATTGAATTTGGGAGATTGATGGGCTCGGTAGAGGGAAAAGGCGAGAGGGATGGGCTTGGATTTAAAGTGTTAGGGTCAAGTATGTTAGAGGGCTGTGTAGCCAAATGGGCCTGAGAAGAGGAACAGCCCAAAGAATGGGCTTTTAAATTAATAGGATCCTGGGCTTTAGAAGAAAGGCTGCCATCCGAATTAATTCCAATTTTTTCCTTGCAATTCTTAATCAAATTTTTTTCCACGTTTTCACATTCTGTTCCGGATTTTTGGGTGGAGGGATTAGTATGGACCGACTTTCCCTTCTTTTTAGGCGGTGGGGAGATTATCAAATTTTTATTCAAATTTTTTGAAGAAATTTTTTCCTTTTTTTCCTTTTTCCGATTTTTTTTAATCTTTCTCCCTTTACTAACCACGTCAAATAAGGAATCACTTTGACTATCTATTTCAGATTCGGAATTTTTGGAAAATTTAATATGGAAAATATCAGAATGCGTAGTTAAAGGATGGGGATTACTTACCTTAACCGAGTCAGCAAATCCCCTTAAATCAGGAAAAGAATGCGTCCCAGCAACCATCTTCACGTCAAAGGTAGAAATCTGGCCACGATCACAAGCCAGAAAAGTCGTGCCCTCACCGACTCCCTCATTCACCGTCAAACCATGTCCCATCCCTCGAGACTTACGCGAAAAAGGGGTAGAACTGCTACCGCCATAATCCATCTCAGTACGAATAGGATTTCCCAAGGGGTTCGACTTAGACGGGTCTGACACCGACCTACCCCCATCACCAGAAGAAGGCGACATCTCGCCCATCACGTGATGAACCGAATTCTCAATATCAGAACCCAAAAAACCCGACCCACTTTCGTGTGGGCCCTCAGACGGATTATCCTTGACGTTTAGAATGGGTCCCGATTCGATAATTTCACCGTCTTCGATTTCATATCCTTCTTCTCTCAAAGCCAAAACACCAAACGGATTCGGGTCATGGA